>CM036560.1:86440543-96440543 GCA_020745775.1 Theristicus caerulescens
CTTCAAAATCATTACAGCCAGATTCCAGATCAGAAACTGCAAACGTCCAGGGATTGCTCCCACACCAAAGGTGCCAGGACCAAAAGCACTTTTTCCTCTTCAGCTATGCAGAGATCCACATTCACAGCCCCACAAACGCTGGCGCTCTCTCTTTCGGGAGCCTCCCAAAGTTCAATACCATCTCTCCCCCTTCAAAAGCATTACAGCCAGAGCCCAGATCAGAAATTGTGAACGTCCAGGGATTGCTCCCACACCAAAGGTGCCAGGACCAAAAGCTCTTGCTGCTCTTCAAGTATGCAGAGATCCACATTCACAGACCCACAAACGCTGGCGCTCTCTCTTGCGGGAGCCTCCCAAAGTTCAATACCATCTCTCCCCCTTCAAAAGCATTACAGGCAGAGCCCAGCTCAGAAACTGCAAACGTCCAGGGATTCCTCCCACACCAAAGGTGCAGAGACCAAAACCACTTGCTGCTCTTCAAGTATGCAGAGATCCACATTCACAGCCCCACAAACGCTGGCGCTCTCTCTTGCGGGAGCCTCCCAAGGCTCAAAACCACCTGTCTCCCCCTCCCACCGCATTACTGCTAAAGCCCAACTCAGAAATTATGAACGTCCAGGGATTGCTCCCACACCAAAGGTGTCACGACCAAAAGCACTTTTTCCTCTTCAGGTATGCAGAGATCCACATTCACAGACCCACAAACGCTGGCGCTCTCTCTTTCGGGAGCCTCCCAAAGTTCAATACCATCTCTCCCCCGTCAAAAGCATTACAGCCAGAGCCCAGCTCAGAAACTGCAAACGTCCAGGGATTGCTCCCACACCAAAGGTGCCACGACCAAAAGCACTTTTTCCTCTTCAAGTAGGAAGAGATCCACATTCACAGCCCCACAAACGCTGGCGCTCTCTCTTTCGGGAGCCTCCCAAAGTTCAATACCATCTCTCCCCCTTCAAAAGCATTACAGCCAGAGCCCAGCTCAGAAACTGCAAACGTCCAGGGATTGCTCCCACACCAAAGGTGCCACGACCAAAAGCACTTTTTCCTCTTCAGGTATGCAGAGATCCACATTCACAGCCCCACAAACGCTGGCGCTCTCTCTTTCGGGAGCCTCCCAAAGTTCAATACCATCTCTCCCCCTTCAAAAGCATTACAGCCAGAGCCCAGCTCAGAAATTGTGAGCGTCCAGGGATTGCTCCCACACCAAAGGTGCCAGGACCAAAAGCACTTTTTCCTCTTCAGGTATGCAGAGATCCACATTCACAGCCCAACAAACGCTGGCGCTCTCTCTTTCGGGAGCCTCCCAAAGTTCAATACCATCTCTCCCCCTTCAAAAGCATTACAGGCAGAGCCCAGCTCAGAAACTGTGAGCGTCCAGGGATTGCTCCCACACCAAAGGTGCCAGGACCAAAAGCATTTTTTCCTCTTCAGGTATGCAGAGATCCACATTCACAGCCCCACAAACGCTGGCGCTCTGCCTTTCGGAGCCTCCCAAAGTTCAATACCATCTCTCCCCCGTCAAAAGCATTACAGCCAGATACCAGATCAGAAACTGCAAACGTCCAGGGATTGCTCCCACACCAAAGGTGCCACGACCAAAAGCACTTTTTCCTCTTCAGCTATGCAGAGATCCACATTCACAGCCCCACAAACGCTGGCGCTCTCTCTTTCGGGAGCTTCCCAAAGTTCAATACAGTCTCTCTCCCTTCAAAAGCATTACAGCCAGAGCCCAGATCAGAAATTGTGAACGTCCAGGGATTGCTCCCACACCAAAGGTGCCAGGACCAAAAGCACTTTTTCCTCTTCAAGTAGGCAGAGATCCACATTCACAGCCCCACAAACGCTGGCGCTCTCTCTTTCGGGAGCTTCCCAAAGTTCAATACCGTCTCTCTCCCTTCAAAAGCATTACAGGCAGAGCCCAGATCAGAAACAGCAAACATCCAGGGATTGCTCCCACACCAAAGGTGCCACGACCAAAAGCTCTTGCTGCTCTTCAAGTATGCAGAGATCCACATTCACAGCCCCACAAACGCTGGCGCTCTCTCTTTCGGGAGCTTCCCAAAGTTCAGTACCATCTCTCCCCCTTCAAAAGCATTACAGCCAGAGCCCTGATCAGAAATTGTGAATGTCCAGGGATTGCTCCCACACCAAAGGTGCCAGGACCAAAAGCACTTTTTCCTCTTCAGGTATACAGAGATCCACATTCACAGCCCCACAAACGCTGGCGCTCTCTCTTTCGGGAGCCTCCCAAAGTTCAATACCATCTCTCCCCCTTCAAAAGCATTACAGGCAGAGCCCAGCTCAGAAACTGCAAACGTCCAGGGATTGCTCCCACACCAAAGGTGCCAGGACCAAAAGCACTTTTTCCTCTTCAGGTATACAGAGATCCACATTCACAGCCCCACAAACGCTGGCGCTCTCTCTTTCGGGAGCCTCCCAAGGCTCAAAACCACCTGTCTCCCCCTCCCACCGCATTACTGCTAAAGCCCAACTCAGAAATTATGAACATCCAGGGATTGCTCCCACACCAAAGGTGTCACGACCAAAAGCACTTGCTGCTCTTCAAGTATGCAGAGATCCACATTCACAGCCCCACAAACGCTGGCGCTCTCTCTTTCGGGAGCCTCCCAAAGTTCAATACCATCTCTCCCCCTTCAAAAGCATTACAGCCAGAGCCCAGCTCAGAAACTGCAAACGTCCAGGGATTGCTCCCACACCAAAGGTGCCACGACCAAAAGCACTTTTTCCTCTTCAGGTATGCAGAGATCCACATTCACAGCCCCACAAACGCTGGCGCTCTCTCTTTCGGGAGCCTCCCAAAGTTCAATACCATCTCTCCCCCTCCAAGCGCATTACAGCCAGAGCCCAGCTCAGAAACTGCAAACGTCCAGGGATTGCTCCCACACCAAAGGTGCCAGGACCAAAAGCACTTTTTCCTCTTCAGGTATGCAGAGATCCACATTCACAGACCCACAAACGCTGGCGCTCTCTCTTTCGGGAGCCTCCCAAAGTTCAATACCATCTCTCCCCCTTCAAAAGCATTACAGGCAGAGCCCAGCTCAGAAACTGCAAACGTCCAGGGATTGCTCCCACACCAAAGGTGCCACGACCAAAAGCACTTTTTCCTCTTCAGGTAT
Source organism: Theristicus caerulescens (assembly GCA_020745775.1). Lineage (NCBI taxonomy): Eukaryota > Metazoa > Chordata > Aves > Pelecaniformes > Threskiornithidae > Theristicus > Theristicus caerulescens. The sequence continues at coordinate 86,443,678 of CM036560.1, forward strand.
GCAGAGATCCACATTCACAGCCCCACAAACGCTGGCGCTCTCTCTTTCGGGAGCCTCCCAAAGTTCAATACCGTCTCTCTCCCTTCAAAAGCATTACAGCCAGAGCCTAGATCAGAAATTGTGAACGTCCAGGGATTGCTCCCACACCAAAGGTGCCAGGACCAAAAGCACTTTTTCCTCTTCAGGTATGCAGAGATCCACATTCACAGCCCCACAAACGCTGGCGCTCTCTCTTTCGGGAGCTTCCCAAAGTTCAATACCATCTCTCCCCCTTCAAAAGCATTACAGCCAGAGCCCAGCTCAGAAATTGTGAACGTCCAGGGATTGCTCCCACACCAAAGGTGCCAGGACCAAAAGCACTTTTTCCTCTTCAGGTATGCAGAGATCCACATTCACAGCCCCACAAACGCTGGCGCTCTCTCTTTCGGGAGCCTCCCAAAGTTCAATACCGTCCCTCCCCCTTCAAAAGCATTACAGCCAGAGCCCAGATCAGAAATTGTGAACGTCCAGGGATTGCTCCCACACCAAAGGTGCCAGGACCAAAAGCACTTTTTCCTCTTCAGGTATGCAGAGATCCACATTCACAGCCCCACAAACGCTGGCGCTCTCTCTTTCGGGAGCCTCCCAAAGTTCAATACCATCTCTCCCCCTTCAAAAGCATTACAGCCAGAGCCCAGATCAGAAACTGCAAACGTCCAGGGATTGCTCCCACACCAAAGGTGCCAGGACCAAAAGCACTTTTTCCTCTTCAGGTATGCAGAGATCCACATTCACAGCCCCACAAACGCTGGCGCTCTCTCTTTCGGGAGCCTCCCAAAGTTCAATACCGTCTCTCTCCCTTCAAAAGCATTACAGGCAGAGCCCAGATCAGAAACTGCAAACGTCCAGGGATTGCTCCCACACCAAAGGTGCCACGACCAAAAGCACTTTTTCCTCTTCAGGTATGCAGAGATCCACATTCACAGCCCCACAAACGCTGGCGCTCTCTCTTTCGGGAGCCTCCCAAAGTTCAATACCATCTCTCCCCCTCCCAGCGCATTACAGCCCGAGCCCAGCTCAGAAATTGTGAACGTCCAGGGATTGCTCCCACACCAAAGGTGCCAGGACCAAAAGCACTTTTTCCTCTTCACGTATGCAGAGATCCACATTCACAGCCCCACAAACGCTGGCGCTCTCTCTTTCGGGAGCTTCCCAAACTTCAATACCATCTCTCCCCCTCTCAGAGCATTACAGCCGGAGCCCAGCTCAGAAACTGTGAACGTCCAGGGATTGCTCCCACACCAAAGGTGCCAGGACCAAAAGCACTTTTTCCTCTTCACGTATGCAGAGATCCACATTCACAGCCCCACAAACGCTGGCGCTCTCTCTTTCGGGAGCCTCCCAAACTTCAATACCATCTCTCCCCCTCTCAGCGCTTTACAGCCAGAGCCCAGCTCAGAAATTGTGAACGTCCAGGGATTGCTCCCACACCAAAGGTGCCAGGACCAAAAGCACTTTTTCCTCTTCACCTATGCAGAGATCCACATTCACAGCCCCACAAACGCTGGCGCTCTCTCTTTCGGGAGCCTCCCAAAGTTCAATACCATCTCTCCCCCTCCCAGCGCTTTACAGCCGGAGCCCAGCTCAGAAATTGTGAACGTCCAGGGATTGCTCCCACACCAAAGGTGCCATGACCAAAAGCTCTTGCTGCTCTTCCAGCATCCAGGGAACTCCATTCACAGCCCCACAAATGCTGGCGCCTTTGAGGGCACCCAATGAGATGGGACAGGTGTCCCCAAGCCAGGATCTCCTGGCGGCTGCCGGCACTGCCAGCTCATGCCTGCACACCTGCAGCGCTTCTGCTGGTATTCGATGTCCTGTCAGCTGGTGGTTGGACTTGATGTCTCGTCTGCTGCTGACAGTACTTGATGGGTGTTTCTGACGGGACTCGAAGGCTCGGGTTCCGCTGGCGGGACTTAGTGGCTCCTCGGCTGCTGACAGGTCACAACGTGTAGCATGTCATTGGCAGGACTTGATGGCTCAGGTGCTGCCCACAGGACTCGACGTCTCTTGTGTCACAGGCAATACGTGACACTGGCATGTATTCTTGCCCATTGCAAGGTGAAGTCATGGGGTGACTGTGACTCTCTGGTGGGATCACAGGGCTCTTGGGAATGCACCTGGGGATGCACCTAGGAGCTCCCCCAGCTTCAGAGACAGACCCTGTGATGCAAAGCCCATCTGGCAGCGTGCTTCACACCTCCGCATTTGCTCAGGTCCCTTTCAGGCGGTTCCTGTGTTTGGCTGTTGTGCCAGCATCACGCACTCACAGAGTGGCTGGCGTTGGCAGGGACCCCCAGAGGTCATCTGGTCCAAGCCCCTGCTGAAGAAGGGCTACCCTGAGCCAGATGGACCCTGAGCACCACTGAAAAGAACCAGGCTTCACCTTCTTTGCACCCTCTCTTCAGATATTTATATACATGGAGAATGTCCCCTGAGCCTTCTCCAGGCTGAACAGTCCCATCTCATCCCCTCCTCATTGGAGAGATGCTCCAGTTCCTTCCCCATCTTGGTGACCCTTCACTGGACTCTCTCCAGTTTGTCCCTATCTCTCTTGTTGTGGGGAGCCCAGCACTGGACACAGCACTCCAGTGGTAGACTCACCCCTCCCTTGACCTGCTGGCAACGCTCCTCCTCGTGCAGCCTAGGACACCATTGGCCTTCTTTTCTGGCTCGAGTTCAACATGGTGTCCACCAGGACCCCCAGGGCCTTCTCTGCAGAGCTGCTTTCCAGCCGGGTGTCCCCAGCATGTCCTGGTGCCTCGGGCTGTTCCTCCCCAGGGGCAGGATTTTGCATGTCCCTTGCTTGAACTTCAGGAGGTTCCCATCAGCCCATTTCTCCACCTTGTCGAGGTTACTCTGGGTGGCAGCGCGATCTCCTGGTGTCTCAGCTACTCCTCCCAGTGCTGTATAGAACCATGACTGATTTTGTTGGTTTGTTTTCTAAACTATAAATATCAAATAAAAGCAGAGAAATGCTTGGATGCCTAATGCTGCTGCCTCCCCATTTCTTGCTGGGGAAGAATGCATAGTTTTCTAGTGAACCCAAACAAGAAGATGCAGCAATCACTATGCAATTCAAAATGTGAGTGTAAAACTTGTAAACGGCAGAAGATCTGCAAGACTTGTAAATCCTGCCCGTGAATTCTAAGGAAATATGCAGCCACTTTTCTAAGAACTTTACAACTGTTTTTCAGTAATCTACTTCTTCTCTTTTGAACTACTGTGTAAAAACTGCTTATGTCAAAAAATCTGTTAAAACAGAGTAAAACAAAGTTGGCACCAAGTATTAGAGAAAGGAAGGTGAAAATAACACCCCATTGTAAGCACCAGCCCCATGTAATTAGTACTGGAGACCACTGAGGCCATAAACACACAACCCCCACCACCACTACACACTCTACAATTGCGTTAAATCTGGGCAAGAATAAAATAATCTACAACTTTCCTATTTGCCCAGCATTAGTGTTAGCTTCAACGTCCATTTTCTTACTGCATCAACACAGCCCAGGGAACTGGCAGACTCCACAGTAAGAGGAGGAGAAGCTGCTGCTTGAATTGGCATGCCACTGGGCTTCAAGTTCCTCTTGCTCACAAAACCAGATCACTAGAACATCAGGCAAATGTCTAATACCCATGTCAGACCACCATCTCAGTGAGGGACCGCTCTTTGGTCCTTACTTCCGTCTTGAAAGCCAGTGAAGGACATGAAGCAGATAGAGAAGCTCACCCTCTCCTTGGCTTCTCTTATACTGGGAAGAAGTTAAGGAAACAGAACAACCTTGTAAGCTCTTGTAAGAGACTGAAGTGTTAAGAACAATTGTCTCCAAGCTTGCTTGGGTGTGTGTAAGAGACTGAAGTGATAAGAACAATTGTCTCAAAGCTTGCTTGGGTGTGTTTATCTGATAAGACTGGACAGCAGACCACTCTTTTGTCTGATAAGACCCCAGGGTGGACCCTTCTTTGGCTTATCAAGTGCCACTATCTTGCAAAGAGATGTGCAAACTTGCTGAAGCAGCAGGCCATTCTTTGGCTTATCAGGTACCATTAGCTTGCAAGGGAACATGCAAACTTGCTGGAGCAGCAGGCCATTCTTTGGCTTATCAGGCACCACCAAGAACAGGACACCAATTGGTATCCGGGCCAGGCCGCTTGCCCACCAACAATACATATTGTGTGATTAGATGTTCATGTGTGGCATACGTGATGGTTGCCCTGGGTAACCAAACGGAAATGAGAGGGCAAACCCCCTCTCCAACATGGGATAAAAGACGGCACAACGAAACCAGAAATGGTAAAAGAAGCTTTTCCACCACCGAAGAACTGAAGAAAAAGAAGCTTTTCCACCACCAAAGAACTGAAGACAAGAAGCCTTTCCACCACCGGAGAACTGAAGACTAAGGACCAACGGGACGCCGCTGGATCCATGGTGGTGACTATCCTTTGCTTACCTCTCTGAACGCTTGCTTAATTTCCTCCTAATATTTCCTGCCTTTCCTATCGCTTTACTCTTTTATATTTACCTAATAAAACATCTGATTGGCGCCATATGACCTCGTTTGTGTCTTAATTTCGCCCTTGGGATCATTACGAACCTTCCCCGAGCCTGACAATCAGACCGGCTCGTAACAGCTCTTCCTTCTACAAGATGGAGAGTAAGTACAGTGGAACTGCCCAAGTATTTTTTTTTGCAGTATTTGAGAGATTTATTAACTCTGCCCACAACAGGGTGACAGTCCTCTAGCAAGCATAATGTTATGCTTGCTAGAAGATACACTAAACTATTCTCTAGTTTACTGCTTGTAGGACAAAACTAACTGTAGTCCAGGCAACAGACAGCTACAATTGGTAATCTAATGAAATAAAGCTCATAGCTAAGAGCTGCTGCTAAGGGAAACTGCCCTATGAGGGCCTCCTGCATCATGCGTCCTGTTGTTCCAGGCAACCATGCAACAGAGCTGCTTCTCTAAACCAAGTTCCACACTGCGACCAGCTGGTTTCGTGCCATTTTACGCGAAAAAATTGTTCCAAAGTCAACCAACTGTTAAGTAGGAGCCTTCTAACTTGCCAACAGATCTGTCTTCGTACTTGTTTGCACCTGCACACTCTTGGGTCCTCTCTTACTTGCTCCTGTGGCAGCAGTCAGCAAGGGGTGTGATGCTGAGTGCAGAGATGCGGTGTCTTCTGGTCTCAGGGGAATGAGCGAGGGCAGCCTCCACTGCAGGTGTGCACGTGCCACACTCTTCTTGGCACATTGATCAAAATGGCCTTCATTGTTTGCTCTCAGACAATAGACACACACCCTTCGCACACAGACACAGACCCGTGCACTCCACACACACAGCTCCATGTGTCACCTCACACACAGAGACATGCCAATACACGCAGTCCCATAAACCCTGCATTCACACACAGCCAGAGGCCCATGCACCCCTCACACACCCATTCAGCCTGCACACACATACACTGACATTCCCATGCACACACAGCCCCCGCTCTTACAATAAGACCCACACACCCCTTACACACGCACGCAGAGACCCATGCACCCTTCACACACACATACACACACACACACTCCCCTCAAACATAGTGCCAGCGCCCAGGGGATCCCCAAATGTGTGTATGCTTGTGAGCCCTGAGCATGTCGTGTGTGTGTGTGTGCCTGCACAAGTGACCTCCTGGCTGTCCCAGCCCCAGAGGAGGAGGGGACATGGCTCTCAGTGCTGGTGTGTGATGGTGACAGCAGTGCCTGGGCTGTGGCAGGCTGCGTGACCACCCGTACCCGTGTCCTGTGTACGAGTCCTGTGCATCTGTGTGTGCATGTGCTGGTGTCTTGTGTCAGTGTCTGTCTGTCTGTACGTGTGTGTGTGTGTGAGTGTGCATGTCTGCATCTGTGTGCATGTCTGTGTTTGTGCGTCTGTGTGCATGTCTGTGTGTGTCAGTGTGTGCATCTGTGTGTGTATGTTTCTGTGTGTTTATGTGTCTGTGTGTTTGTCCATATGAGTCTGTGTGTGTGTGCATGTCTGTGTGTCTCTGTATGCCTGTGTCTGTGCATGTGTCTCTGTGTGTCTGTGTGTGTGTCAGTGCATGTGTCTGCATGTGTGCCTGTGTCTGAGTGCGTGTCTGTGCTTGTGTCTGTGAGCATGCATGTGCGTGTCTGTGCATGGTCCCTGATTGAGGCTGTGCATCCAGGTAGGCAGAGGCTGCTGTGTCACAGGGAGAGCTCAAATCATAGAATTGTTAAGGTTGGAAAAGACCCTTAAGATCATCGAGTCCAACTGTTAACCTATCACTGCCAAGTCCACCACTAAACCATGTCCTCAAGTACTGCATCTACCCGTCTTTTAAATACCTCCAGGGATGGGGACTCAACCACTTCCCTGGGCAGCCTGTTCCAGTGCCTGACTACTCTTTCAGTAAAGAAGTTTTTCCTAATATCCAACCTAAACTTGCCCTGGCGCAGCTTGAGGCCATTTCCTCTCGTCCTATCACTTGTTACTTGGGAGAAGAGACCGACCCCCCACCTCTCCTTTCAGGTAATTGTAGAGAGCAATAAGGTCTCCCCTAACTAAACAACCCCAGCTCCCTCAGCCGCTCCTCATAAGACTTATTCTCTAGACCCTTCACCAACCTCGTTGCCCTTCTTTGGACACGCTCCAGCACCTCGATGTCCTTCTTGTAGTGAGGGGCCTAAAACTGAACACAGTACTCGAGGTGCGGCCTCACCAGTGCCGAATACAGGGGCACTATCACCTCCCTGGTCCTGCTGGCCACACTATTCCTGATAAAAGCCAGGATGCCGTTGGCCCTCGTGGCCACCTGGGCACACGTGAAATCATTCATAACCGACTCCTTGGCTAACTAGTCCCAAGAGAGCAGAGGTGGGGTGTGATGAGTGGGGGCCAGGCTAGGGAGCTCTGCCAGCTACTGCCCCACTCAGGCCACTTCATCCTTGGTGGCCACAGCCGCAGCTGCTTGCTCCTAGCCTGCCACCTGCAGGACCTGCTGCCAGTGCTTCTCCCCGGGGGACACTGGAGAGCAGCGGGAGTGTGATGGCTGTGCTGGCCCAGGCACTGGTCAGAGGTCCAGGGCCAGGTGCCAAGGCCAGGCAGGGCCTGGCTAGAGGCAGGTGGGGTGGCAGAGCCATTGTGTACCCTGGGAGGGAAGAGTTCCACGGCTAGGGCCTCTCCAGGTTGGGGATCATGGGTGGATACGTGGACCTTCCTGCCTCCTGGTACAGCATCTGACAGGCAGTCAAAGTCAGCCTGCCCCAGCACTAGCTGAAGAAAAGGAGGAGGATGGGGGGGGATAATTGCAGTGATGACACTGGTCTTCCCAAGGAAACGCTGTGTGTGCTGAGGCCCTGCTTCCCAGAAAGTGGCTTAACATCGCCTGCCGATGGGAAACAGTGAAAAAAATTCCTTATTTTGCATAGTTTGTGTACACAGCTTTTCCTTCACCTATTAAACTGTCTTTATCTCGATCCATGAGTCATCTTACCACCACCTATTTTCCACCTGTCCTGGGGAAGAAGGGAGTGAGTGAGCAGCTGTGTGGGTGCTTGGCTGTTAGCAGAGCTCAACCCACTCCACTGACTCATAGATCATAGAGAAGCTCGGGTTGGAAGGCACCTCCAATGATCACCTTGTTGTAGAAGTCACTTTTTAGCTCAAATAAGAATCCAAAGACCTGCTGAAGCCTTAGACTGCAAGCTGTGAACTTTCACCTATATATGCTGAACTCCTACTTAGCTACATGAAGGAAGGCAGCCACCTCCCTGTAGAAGGCAACCAGGCTGGAGAAGCATGATTTCCCCTTGGTAAATCAATGCAGATTCCCCCTGATCACCTTCCTGCCCTTCATGTGCCTGGAGATGGTTTCCAGGGCTGGTTGTTCCATCCCCTTCCCAGGGACCACAGTGAGGCCCGCCTGGCCAGCAGTTCCCCACATCCTCCTTCTTGCCCTTCTGGAAGGCAGGGGCGACATTTGCTTTTCTCCATCCCTCGGGAACCTCTTCCGTTGCTGGGACCTTCCCAAGGCAACGCAGAGCGGCCCCGCACGGACGCCAGGCGGCTCCTGCAGCCCTGGTGGGTGCCAGCCCGTGACAGGAACAGCTCCGGGCAGCCTGGCCCTGACCGGCCCGCTCGCTCCCGCCCAGACACCGCCGTCCTCCCCGGAAGCGACGGCGGAGCGCTTTGGGCGGTGCACCCGGAAGCGGCGGGAGGTTCGGGGCGCGGACGGCGGCGCCGCCTGTTTGGGTCGAGCACCTCCGCCATGGCGGCTGTGCAGCTGCGTGTGTGAGTGTGGCGGGATGGGGCGGGGGGGTGGCTGGCTGGCCGGCTGGCCGGCCGGCCGCGGGGGAGGAGGCCGCTGAGGAGGAGGCCGCTGAGGCGCGGCGGGGCCGTGGAGGCCGCTGCTGACGTGCTGTGTCCCGCAGGCTGGCGTGTGGCGACGTGGAGGGGCGGCTGGAGTCGCTCTTCGGGCGGGTCCGGGCCATCCAGAGCAAGAGCGGGCGCTTCGACGTAAGGCTCCGGGGGGGGCGGGACTGGGCGTGAGGTGCCCCGCTCCGCTCCCTGCGGGGTACCGGGCGGGGGTGAGCGGGGCTGTTCCGCCTGTGGTTCCCGTACCCGTCCCGCGGGTGAGCAGGGCCGTTGGGATGGCTCAGGTCAGGAGCCCTCCCGGGGTGGCACGGGAGAAGTTCCTGGGTGGGTTTCGCGTGGAGGGCGTGTGCTGGGGGTGCTTGGGCTGGCGTTGCCAACCGGAGCCGCGCTCGTCCCTCTGGGGCCGTGACCCTTTTCTTTCTGCTCGGTCTAGGAAGGGGCCGATGGAGGGGGCTTTGCACCCCCTCAGCCCTCCTTGTCCAGCACCAAAGTGTTGGGAGGAGCTGTAATCTGTGGGCAGAGAGTGCGGGAGAACAACTGCCTCTTTGTCACGTTTAAACCCATTAATGTTGTCGTTAATGCGTTTAATACTGGACACAGATAAACATAGAAGAACCTTTTTACCATACTAAACAAAATGCCGTTGAAGTGATGATGTCACAGTGTTGTGACAATACAGCATATCAGCGAAAAAGTTGCGTGTGTTGTGTCTTTGGTCAAATGGCAACTCTCACTTTATCTAATGTTTTTAGATGCTTTTGTGCGTTGGGAATTTTTTTGGCTCTACTTCAGAGACAGAATGGGCAGAGTATCGCACAGGGGCCAAGAAAGGTAAGGAAGGCATTGTCACTCTGGATGCTGGTGATTGCATTATTTCACGACCCACTTCGCTGTCTCATCACAGTGTGCTTTTGAATTCAGAAGTCGCAGTTAAATGGTGTAATGTTTAAGCAGTTAAACTCAGGAAAACTCCACACAGGAGGGAAAGATGAGTTTGTTTTAAAACAAAACTAATTTCTGTCATGCTCTCAGACTCAGGAGCAAGAAGATGCATGTGGCCAAGTGGCCTGCCCACAATTTGGGCCTGTGCCTGGGTCCTCTGGCCAGCACTGTCCCATGTGGGGCAGTCCTTGTTTTCACAACCTGGCTAGCCTGAGGAGCTATAGGCAGATGTTTCAGTGCTTCGGTCAGCAGGCCATGGGGTCCCAGCACGCCAGCCAGTGTGTAGCCCTGCTTCTGCCACTCCTGGTGCTTTCCTCACAGAAATTCCTGGTCATTCCCTGTTCACACTCACCTTCACACTTCCACCACAGACATCTCCACAGTGTGTAACAGTGCTGTTCTTCCCCTCCCTGCACTCAGGCCCGAGGAGAAAGGGGGAAGCAGAGGTGCTGGTGGGCTGAGCATCTCTGTTCTTCAGCCTTGGAGATCAGAAGGCTTTCCAAAGGAGCAGGGTTTGCCCATTTCTCCTTGGTCCCTGCAACCCTTGTGCTTTTTCCCACGTTTTCCCAGCCATGGATATGAAAAGTCCTATGTGGACTTCTCTGCCTCTTTCCACACCCCTCTCGTAAGGGAGATGCTACCTCACGAGCATTTGTAGTGTTCCTCTTTCCTCTTCAGTGCTACTCTGGCTCTCGCCCCTGGCGTGAGGCAAACCAGAAAGGAGCTGAGACTCTTGCTTTCCAGTTCCTCTCTGCTGCTGTGTCGCTCCCCAGTTATCCCCCACTTGTTTGTGCATCTGGACAAAGACTGCCCCCTTTGCTGCTTGTGGCTGAGGACTTACCATGGCGAGGCATGCGGCCTTGTGTTGCTATGAGAATATAAGGAGAATTGTTACTGCTTTAAACTTTGCTCCCCGAGGAAGCTCTCCTGTGCGCACAGGGAGAAGAGTGGGTGTTAACAGCAAAATCTTCCCTGGACCGATGCATTTTTGTTCATCCTTGCTTGAATTGTCTTCACCCTTTGAACTGTTGAAAAAACCTGTAGCTTATAACCTTGCCTATACACACATAGATACAAACAAGATTCATGTCACTTCATTTTGGTTTTAAGCCATTCATAAGGTTTTCAGACTCTGCTCCGCAATTAAAAGCGATCTCCTGTATCTTCTGACTGTGGGAGGTGGAACTTAAAGCAACAGTCTAACAACAGCTGTAGCAGAGCTGCTGTATTGCTGCTGCTCTTCCTTCTTAAATAGGAAACTATTGCTGGTTTTTATTCAGTGAAAAACTTAGGACCTGCTGGCCAGGTGAACTGTTGACCAGCTTACTAGTGTACTGGTCTGCCAGGAAATCTACAAGAGGTGTCTCTGACATCGCTCGTTGCTTTTTGTAGCTTTTAATAGCTTGAAAAGATTTGACTTATGCTGTTTGGAGAAAACAAATTTTATTGAGCACCTAGCCATAGAGAAATTAAAATTGGTACTTCCCATTGCTTTTTGTTATTATATCCACCAGTTCTAGGTGAAGTCATGCAGCAAGTTTTTCTACCAAGTGAATCAAAGAGCTGATTAAATTGAGCTTTTCCCCTAAAACATCAATGGTTTGCAGTTTTTCAATAGCCATACGAATTTAGATCAGCTTAAACTGAATCACCAGGTGTCCCTGTGCTCTGGTATTTACTTAGCATTGCCCTAGGGAAGACTTGTGGGTTTAGGGGTATGGATCATTTCGGAGCTGATCTTCTTATATAGGCAGTGGAGTGAGTTGTAGTTAAAGCAGAGGTTATTCTCTGCTGGTGCCATATGCATCTGTGGAAACAGCAGGCTTGGGGACTTATTTTGAAGGAAGATTTCTTGTTCTGTGCTTATTGCTTCTCAGCACACTGCAAAGGAGTTGTGTTGGGGTCTGTAGGAATGGATGGGACCTGCTGTGATTCCTAGTAAATGTGGACTGAACTTGTGCTAATGTACTTGAATTAAAGCAGACTGAGTGCATGTGGTTTTCTTCCACAGCTCCAATTCCAACCTATGTGCTTGGTGCTAATGACCAAGAGACCGTAAGCTATTTTCCAGATGTCAGTGGCTGTGAATTAGCTGAGAACATCACTTATTTAGGTAAGGCTGTAGGTGATTTGTGATAAGGGATTTGCATTTGCCTCGTGGTGCTTTCATGAATGTTTTCTGATCTTCCCACTTCAAAGCCCTTACTTTTTCTGGAAATTTTCAGGTGGTATTTCTTATTCTGGGGTTCAGACTGGAATTGGTCTCTATGTTGAAAGGCTGATACAATCTGCTATGTAAAATGTGAAAGAGAACCCTGCTTTTTTTGTTGTTTTCTAACACTGAACTTGATAACCAAAAGGAAGAGTGGTTGAAAGAGCCTGTTCTTTGAGAATATCTTATTCCCGTAGCATGCCTGTCTGTATGGGGAAGGTTTCCTACTTGAAGTATGATTTTGCTATGCTCTGAGGCTGTACTGGAGTAGCAGAGGTAAGAAGTATCATCTTTAAAGGTAATGAGGCTGTAGCAATGCTAAAAGAAAAATCTAGTTTCTTTCTAGAATGCCACCTGACAAAAAACATAACAACTAAAGGCACTTGCAGTTGGCTTTTTTTACTCAGCTTTTTTTTTTACCGAGCTTTTGATATGGATTGATTTTTGGGAAGCAAGATAGCAGTGAGGAGAGAAGACTGGGAGTTGTCTGAACAACTTCTTCACTGTAGGCAGGGTTCGAGCCATTGTGCTAAAACATGTCTTTACCGCAGTTTATAGGCACAGAAAATTAGCTGTTTGTAAGGATAGTTTCAGTAGAAGTAAGGCAGGACTGCTGAATTTGGTCCTCTGTCTATGATGCGACTAGATTACTTGCAATGCCTACATATCGAGGGCGTGCCTGTGTATTAATGCAGGCCGTCGAGGTCTTTACAGTGGTACTTCTGGACTGCAGATCGCATACCTGAGTGGAACCGAGTCCCAGGATGAGCCAGCTCCTGCCTACAGTTTTAGCGCAAAGGATGTGGCAGAATTAAAAACATCTTTGTTATCAACCCCAAACTTCAAAGGTGTGGATATATTGCTGACATCCCCCTGGCCCAGAGATGTGGGGACTTTTGCCAACAGTGCGGTAAGTGTTCTGGTTTTTGGTGGAATGGGTTTCCAGGTGGATTTAACAAAGGATTGCCTTTCTGCTTGCTGCGGCAGTTTGGGCTATTGGGCTGCCTCTGAGCGCTTGAGAAAGCTGAAACTAAAAAACGGACAGCAGATGTTCTGGTTCTTCAGAGAAGAAGGACCAATGGGGAAGGGGATTTGTGAAACTTCAGGGTGTTTTATCTGTCCCTGCCTGAAAACTCAGAGTCAATAGCTTTCATCTGATCACAAGTGTTGCTCTGAATTCAGTTGGTTGCAGCTGCTGTGAAACAAAGCTGCTAGTCTCTGATGGGGAATGCTGTGCACTAAGCATCTTCAATACCACTTGACATTAAGTCATTCTTTCTCCCCCCTTCAAAACTTTTTAAGCATTTTGGTGTTTATTTCCTCAAGTATCAGTCAGCTGTACTAAATGGTCTGGTTCTTCCTCTGTCTGAATTTTGAGGTTGTTGTTTAGTTTGTGTCCAGTTTTCAGTTGTTAATGTTCCTCAGCAGAAGTGATTTTTCCAGTCGTAAGTTCAGGCGATCTGAAACCTCCCTGGAGAGCAAGGCCGTATACCAGGGCAAAAGTACACTTTTTGCTTCCTCTCAGTGTCCTCCGACATCCAAAAAGAGATATGATCCTCAGTCTAAAAGCATAAAGAACCCTCCTTCATCTCCCCCCTGCCAAAAAACCAGCCCCACTAGCCTAGGGAGTTAGAGAGAAACAAGTTGTAGGGATGTTCTGGCTTAAAAAGAAAACTTGGGTCTCAAAATTCCTGTGGCAATTCTCTGTAGTAGTTCAGTGTATCATTCCACACTTACCTTCCCTCAGCATGAATTTGCTGAGAATATACTCACTTGGATTAACAGAGGAGTATATTAATAGTGATTATATTCAAATATGAGTGTGTACTTTATCACCTGAGGATTTCAGTAATAAGTCTTGGAGATTCCCTTGTGCACTGAGACCCTGAAATCCCATCACTCAAATAAAGCGGGAAGTTTGAGGAATGAATAATTAGGTCTCTTGCTCTTTGTCACCTGAAGTTTCTCATTCAGCAAAAGCAGTGTGAGGAGCTAAATTGCATGGATGAGAATTGACTCCCTGAAGAAGTTTGTGGGTTTCCTTTTCCTGAGATGCTTCATAGCTCTGGCCATCTTCAGTGGGGCTGGAAGCAGCCGGCCCTCAGTGCAGGCACTGCTGGATTCCCCTCTGCCATGCCCACTGCAAGGGCAGCAGGAGGGAGCACAGAGAAGAAAACTGCATTCTTGAGGGTGGGTTGGTGCCTGTCCTGCTGCCGCAATGAAGGTGTGACAGGTGATGATCTGATGTGTCAGGTGCCTGCCAGGTCAGAGTCCTGTTCCCAGTGCTTTTACCAAAAATAACAAGGTAACAGATGTAGGCTATTTCTGAACTTCTCTCTTCCCCTGCCCTTTTCCTTCCCTACTTCACTTCTCAGTCTAAAGTTAATAGGACAGCACAAGAGCCTTCACCCAAGGAAATCATTTGAAGTCTGCTCTTTGGTTCTGTTTTGTTTTGTTCTCACTTCTCAGGGACGGGAATGGGATAAAATTTTCCTTCCTAAGGAAACCTCAGAGCTTTGCTATTCACTTGACTCATGCACTAAAACTTGGGCACTCTGGGCACGTGGTCAAAACTTGTCTTAATGATTTTGACATCTGTTGGTGTTTGCCAAACTCACTCTGTGCTGCCCTGGCTTCACAAGGCCAAGAGAAGGAAAATATGACAAACTTGGATTGATTAAATGAGTGGATGGAAACCTTGAGCACGCAGAATGGAATAAATGAGTAGGCAATAAGAGATCAAGCCCTTTTGGCTTTTTTTTCCACTTCCAGGGAATGGCGAACACTATAGTCAGTCTCTACATTTCCAGCATGCAGTTCTGTATAAAACTGTTTCTTTTCACTGCAGTCTGACAGGTTTTTTTAAATAAAACTTGGTTTGTATTTTGTAGGGAGAAATAGATACCAAGAAATGTGGCTCCAAGTTAGTATCTGATCTAGCTGCAAATCTCAAACCAAGGTATCACTTTGCTGCCCTGGAGAAGGCCTATTATGAAAGACTTCCTTACAGGTTTGTAAGACCATGTGAAATCTCATTTATTTTCTAATAAGAGTTCAGTTTTTAAAGAATACAGGCAGACAACTTTAAAATAATTTTATGAAGTCATCCAGACCCAACACAGAGTCAAGATTGTTTCTCAGATGCATCTCATTACCATAATTCCTGCTGCCTCGACAACTGTGCCGTTGCTGACAATACCTGTCCGAGTACATTACTGTGAATCTGATGCCAAGTTAGTTCCCCTTAGTCGCATTTAAACAGTGTTCAGCCTAATTCAGGGGTGTATCCCTGAAAATGTATTGTGGAAAAGCTCTTGTGTGGTGAAGAGACTGGTGTCTTCAGTCATAACTTTGTATATAAAATGTGACTAGTGATGTAAGGTAGGCATCAGTACAGCCTACAAATAAAACTAAGGCTGTCATGTTAATGTTGGGTAAGATTATCCTTTCCACAGGAAACACTTTAAAGGTGTAGCTGTTTTCTGACTAGTGAATTGTCGTCTATCTCTGTATTTGGACTGCAGTGAGATGTCATTTTGGTCTGTGCAGCTGTTTGCTGTTAGATCTCATGAATCTGTCCTCAAGCCTCCTTGTTCTTGGGCGAAGACTATGTGGCTGACATGCTGTCTGAGTAGCTTCATGGAGGACACGTGGTTTTCCCACTGTCCTTTTTTATATTGTATATGCTAGGACAATCACGTTTTGCTTCCTTACAGAAATCACACAGTGCTACAGGAGACCCCACAGCATGTGAGCAGGTTTATTGCACTTGCTGATGTTGGCAATACAAGCAAGAAAAAGGTACTGACACTCTTGAATTTTTCTTCTTTTCTCAAGTACAAGTAATAGGGCAGTAAGCCTAGCTTTGGCTAGCGAGAGGACAGTGTCGATCACTTAAAAGCTTGACTGGAGGGATCTGTCTCACTTGAGTAATAGATACCATTTGCCCATTATGTCAGAAGGGTAAGGGCTGCAAGATGTGTTGTGAGGCACCATTGTTCTTCTCTACCTGGTCAAATGGCATGTATCTGTGAAAACAGCTGCAGAGGAAAGTGGTTAGAAAGCTGCCATTCATTCCTCTTCCCCAGCTGCTTTAATTGTTTTCTGTTTGCATGGCCTGCTTTAAGAAGGAAGTGAAATTCCGAAGAAGCCCTTACAAATCACTGAAAATTACTAACTTCTGGGATTGGAAGGGGCTCTTTTGGTTTTTTTAACCTGTTTCTCTTCTCCCCTTAAGAAAGTTACAGAATATTGGTATAGAAGGAGAGGTTGCTAGTGATTAAGAAGGCATAGGAACCAGGCCTAGTAACAAAAAAAGGTCCAGGAGTTATGGACAGATAGAGGGCCTAGAAACAGGCAAGGACCAAGGTCATTTCTTTTACAAGTAGGATACACTGCTGCTTTTCAAATAGATCTTTTCTTAATGGGAAAGGAGTGAGCCACTTGGAAGAAGTCCATAAACTCTTGGTTGCACTGGGTGGGAGACTGGCACAGAGAGTGTGTTTTTCATGTCCTGCCTTAGCTTAAAACACTGATTTGCTGAGTTCTTGCAGTGCTAAGCTGTGTGTTACCATTTCAGGGTGGCTTAGTTCGCAGCTGACCTCTTCAGAGTTGCAGTCATGGCAAAAGCTTCTTGCATTTGAGCTGTCTGTCTTTGTTCTAGTATCTCTACGCCTTCAGCATTGTGCCGATGAGCTTGATGGACCCTGCAGAGCTGGTGAAACAGCCACAGGATGTCACTGAAAATCCATACCGAAAATCGCGGAAGGAGGCACAGAAGACCAAAGCACCCCTGTGTGCAGAGGTACCGCTGCCTTCTCCTTCATGTGTGCGCTCTGGTTTCACTCTCTGTGTTCAGGGAGCTTTAGAACAGTGTTTGGCTTTAACCTTCAAATATTTCTGTCCAAAACACTGCAGGATTCTTTGTAAACGATTTGCATCAACCAAATTGTATAGAAGCAATGCACAGGAGTTTGTTACAGTTTGCCTCTTCTTAAGCCAATTGTATCTTGGGCTGCATCCAAAGCAGTGCGGCCAGAAGGTCAAGGGAGGTGATTCTGCCCCTCCACTCTGGTGAGACCCCACCTGGAGCACTGCGTTCAGCTCTGGGGTCCTCAGGAAAGACATGGACCTGTTGGAGTGGGTCCAGAGGAGGCCACAAAAATGACCAGAGGGCTGGAACACCTCTCCTATGAGGAAAGGCTGAGAGAGTTGGGGTTGTTCAGCCTGGAGAAGAGAAGGCTGCAGGGAGACCTTATTGTGGCCTTTCAATATGTAAAGGGGGCTTATAAGAAAGATGAGGACAGACTTTTTAGTAGGGCCTGTAGCGATAGGACAAGGGGTAATGGTTTTAAACTAAAAGAGGGTAGATCTAGATTAGATATAAGGAAGAAATTTTTTACAATGAGGATCATGAAACACTGGAAGAGATTGCCCAGAGAGGTAGCAGATGCCCCATCCCTGGAAACACTCAAGGACAAGTTTGACAGGGCTCTGAGCAACCTGATGTAGTTGAAGATGTCCCTGCTCATTCCAGGGGGGTTGCACTAGATGAGTTAAACCATGACACCTTTAAAGGTCCCTTCCAACCCAAACCATTCTATGATTCTTCCTGCAGGTCTGCATGGTGATGCTGTAGTTAGATCTGCTTGCTTGTCAGGACTGTCCCCTATGGGCACCTCAGCACACGTGGTCGTCTTATTTCTAAGCTTGTAGACTACGAATTAGTCCTTTGCAGTTGGCTTCCAATTTTCTCCCTTAGACTGCTGGCTACTCAGGTGCTACTTTTTTTGATGCTGCATTTCCACTGTATCCCTCAATGCTTGTGAGCCAGGTGTTGGGTACTGTTTTTTTTTTCCTCAAGTGTCCTAAGTTAGCAACTCCGTGCTCCTTTAAATATAGATTGCTTGCCACCTGAGGGCAGAAGAGTTCCTTCCTGGGGCCTGAACATTGAGCTGTTTGTGTCAGAAGCTTTGAAATCCCCAACTTTGTAATCTGATCATCAGACAAGTGGGTTGTGTTCATCGGTGTAGAGACTGATATTATTTCCCTGTGCAGAGCATGTTTTGCCCTGTAAGCATTGTGAGTTACTCCGCTAATGTGGACACATGAATAGCTATTCCTGTATATCTTAAGGTAATGTAGGGAAACCAAATTGGGAAATCTTGGGGAGGGCGGGAAATACTGAGCCTGAGATTAGAGTTGAGGTAGGCTTTACTGAACCAGCGTGTCGGGTAGGAAGTGCAAGCACTGCTCTCTAGCCTTTCTCCCTGGAGCATGCACACAGAGCAAAGGGCTGGCTCCTTCCAGCTGACAGCGTGGGTGGGCACAAGGGTGACAGACACTTCCTGATCCCTTTAGCGGGGACAACCTCCCGTCCCCCAGCTGAGACTTCCTGTGGTGTTCAACCCCTGGCAGTAAGGCTTTAAATAGATCAAACAGTCAATAACTTGATGGAAGCAAGAATTCTTGTACCTTTGAGCTTCAGTTGAAAACAGGCATGAAAGCTTGTGAAGCTTACTGGGAAAAATGCTTCCACTGTACATGCCAGTTCTTCCACCATGGGTTGGATTTTAGACTGCAGTTGTGCTCCCATGTGGGAGCCAAGCTAAGCTTGCGCGAGCAGCCCTGCGCTTTGCCATCTTTTTCCTAAGTGCTTTCCTCTGCAGCATTAGAGCCTTCTAGTGGCGTTTTGCCTTAAGTTGCCACTTAGCCAAGTGGTTTCATCCTCTTTGTGAGTCTGTTGAGAGGTTAACATCTCTATGAAATAAAGACATTCTTTTGCCGCTGGCTGTCAAGTGAAAAAGAGATTTGAATAATCCATAAAATCAAGCAATCTGAATGTTCAGCATAAGGTTAAATAGGAGAATGTAGCAATTTGGGGCAGCTCTCCCAGAACTTTTTCCCTGGCTGAGGCTGTGTATCCAGACAGGCAAAGTCTGCTGTGTTACTGGGAGAGCTCAATTCATTCTGTTCCAGGATATTGATGCTTTCGCTGTTGATGCTTTTCGAAGGTGGTTACACACCTCTTCAGGAAAAAGCAAATTCTTGTAAATACTCTGACTCTTCAGGATGCAGTTATAATGGGCTTCGGTTTTCATTTTCATTTTCTAAACAGGAAGAACCAGCTTGTCAGTTTTTCTTTGATTTGAACAAGCATCAAGGAAAGAAACGTCTCTCAGATGGGAAAGAGAGAGAGAACTCCCAACCTAAGCAAGCCAAAAAACCCCGTAAGTATACGGATGCTTTTTTCCTGAGCTCTTCCTGTGAGGCATTGGACCATCTCTTTGTTTTTCTCAAGCTGTTAAGCTGTATGTCAGCTTGCCAGTGTGCTCTGTCACTATTCTAGGTTCTGTGGGAATACAGATGAATGAAGAGTCCCTTGTTTCCTACAAACCTGGCAATCAATAGCTGAAAGAAAAGTCAAAAGCATAGTTTAAAAGCTAGTTGGATCTGTGGTGGTTGCGGTTGGGCTGATGCCGTTTACCCTCTGAACCAGACTGTCCTCGGAACATGATAACAGGCAGTTTCACAAAGCAGCATGTTTCCATTCAGAGGGACTGTGAGGGACTGGATCACAGTGCTGATGAGTTCTTGAAACACAACTTTCGTTGTTCTGTGCTGTGAATTCATGAAGTATTAATGAACTGGGAAGGGAGGAAGCCCTTCTGTTACCTCTGTATTTCTGTGCTGTAAATCTCATCAGAGTTTGTCTGACTTGAAGAAATTGAAATGAAGTCTTTAAGGATTGTGACTTCTCAGTGACAGTGTTATTGCAAGCATGTATCTTTAGAAATGTTCGTTTTGGTTATAAAGAAATTTGAGCTTAAAATGCAGATGTAGGTGTCGGCCTCCCCTTTGTTTCTGTGAAAGCTATTCTCACTGTGGGTAAGAAGACATTCTTCAAAAATGCCTCTGGTAGATAAGTTTGGTTGCCTTTGTTACGTAAAACTAATTTGTTCAGTTTTTATTTATTGGATTTCCAAACCCTTTGCATAGTCCTCGCATGTAACAGTTCTACAGTGTAAATTACTTTATGCTGAGACAAGCACGGTGTCATTGCTCTATACGTGCCTGCAGAGGCACAACTGGCTGTAATGGCAGTAAGTTTTGATGAAAGAATGTGTGTGTGTTTTCTTGTTTTCCCCCATCGCTTCTGTAGGACATAGTGTACCATTGTGCATATTCTTAGAACTTCCAAAGTCTTCCGGAGTTTGGTGGCATGAGAAGAGAGCCTTGTTACACTGTTTTGCTCAGAAATGAACCCACAATTGTACGTTGCGTTTCCTGCAGTTCTTGGGAGAGCCCCGTCATGTTTATTGCATTTGCAAAGCTGCTTGTCTATTCTTGTACACAACCTGCAGAAGATGTGAATATAGTGTTTGACCCTAAGGAGAGGCCTAGCTTATCAATGCCATCACCTTATATTAAAGGTCAGCTCAGGTATCACAATTTGGGTGTGAACCCAGGTGTTTTGAGTGTGATGAATAGACCAGAACTGACAAGTGTGTTTGACAGCATCTGTTCTTGTCTGTACCTATGCAGTAATTTTACCTCATTTGGTTTTCTTGTTTAAATATGCTCGTGCTTTCTTATTAGTGAGCTGTAACCACTAAATTCCAGGAATTAGTGCTCTTCCATTAGATTAGAGCTCTCAATAAGAATGGCAATCAGCAAGGGTGTGACTGCTGCCACCTACTCCCTTGCTGGAATTTCCCAGAGGCACCAGTTCTCTGACCAGATCTGCTTCCAGGAGCTGTGTCCTTCTGACATCTTCAGCACTTTATCGGTTGGGAGGGGTGGCTGGAAAATAACAGCTCTTCCAGATCTTTTTCCATTCCTTGTTCTGACAAATAAGCCTTGTGCTAACACTTGTTTCTCTTTCCTCTCCCAATAAAGCACAGCCCACGGGGCCCTGCTGGTTCTGCCTCGCCAGCCCAGAAGTTGAGAAGCACTTGGTTGTTAGTATTGGCACGCATGTAAGTACCCGTAGCACGTTCTTTGCTATGTGATGGCAGAATCGTGCCAAGACACAGCGATATAAAATATCAATCTCCACTTTTAAATTTAAAAAAAAAAAAAACAACCAAAAACTTTATTTGAAGCTGACTCTTGGTTTTGTTTTCAGTTTCTTCACATCTCCCCTACAAAAGACCTAAGTATATAGATAAAGTCCTTTAAAAAATTAAGCATGGCCCAGTTTTGCTCTGGCAGCAGAGCCGGATTATGGTGCCAGAACACTTTTTGCTGTGCCGGCCCTCGTGGTTTGCTTATGTTACCATCTGGCAAAACTTTTCCAGCATGAATTCAGTGTAGGCTGGGACCTGCTTTGCCAGCAGGATGCACTGTCTGGAGTTATGCCAGATCTCCCTGGGGATGATTGGTTCCAGTTTTGCTATATATAGATTGAACAGAAGAGAAGATAGCTTTAAAGTTGACATCTTGAAGTACATCTTGGAGATTAATTCAATCATTGGTATATTCACTTTGCTTAAAGTTACTGCTCCTGTATAGCATAATCCACTTCAAAATGCTACAGGGACAGGTTTGTCCATGGGCTTATCTTAAAAGCTCTTAACAATTTTCAAGTGGATTTTCTTGTCATAGTAAGAAATTCTAGCCAGAGTGGTGAAGTTCACTGAGCTGCTTTCCTGCAGACAAGGCATTAAAAAGATTCCCCCCCCCCCCCCCCCCCGGTCCTTTAGCAATCCCTCTCTCTTTTTCATTCCTCTAGTAATTAATAAATTGCTAATAAATAATCCCTAATAAGTGACATAGAGGAGAAGACTTTCCTGTTCTGAGGCAGAATTGCTAGACTGGGGGATACTCAGAATGCAGTTGGAGAGTAAATTTCCACAACATGGTAAGTAAGTGTTGCTTGCAGTGAGTAACTGGTGTGTATTGTTTCACTCTAGTGCTATCTTGCCCTGGCCAAAGGCGGCTTATTACCTGATCACGTCTTGATTTTGCCTATTGGGCACTATCAGTCAGTGGTTGACTTGTCTTCAGAGGTGGTGGAAGAAGTGACTAAGTACAAGTCTGCCCTAAAGGAATTTTTCAGAAGCAAGGGAAAGAGATATGTCCTATTTGAAAGAAACTATAGGAGTCAGCATCTGCAGTTACAGGTATGGTTTTAGTGTCACCCTGGGAGAATATAAACTTGCCCTTATCTGCAAATGAATTGAAAGAGAAAGCTCACCTTCAGATTTCCCTCTTTATTTTGTGCCTTCCCAGAGTGTGGAGAGAAGTCGTCCTTCCCACAGATAGAGCCAGAGCAAAAATAAAACCAGTGTACTGGTTCTGCCACAGTCATTTAATTCTTCCCGTTACAGCAACACACCATTGTTTGTGTTGCGTGGGTGAGGAAGACTTTTCCCTGCATGGAACTGATCAAAAAGCCCACAAGGTTTTCAGATAAGTTGGAAGACCTTGCTCTGACTGTGATCGGCTCACACTGGCACACGAACGGTGGTGCTCATTTGTAACTGAAGTAGGCTGAAAATCTAAAGATATGTGTGGGACTCTGGTCTTTGTCTACCAGTACCAGCTCTTTGATTTGGGTTTTTTTGGGTTGTTTTTTTTTTTTTTGGTGGGGTTTTTTGGGTTTTTTTGGGAGGTTTTTTTTTGGTTTGGTTTTTTTTTGGTTGGGGGGATGGGAGGGGTTTTTGGGGGTTTTTGTTTTGTTTTTTGGGGGGGTGGTTTTTGGTTTTGGTTTTTTGGGGTTTTTTGTCCTTGTGTGTCAGTCATTTAGGGGTTTATTGTGGTGGTTTCTGTATTTGGCAGATCTGTAACTGTATCAGACCAGCCTTAAACTACCACAGAGATCAGAAAGGAGAAGGCTGTGCTGAGAACTTTTTCAAGCTTTTAGTTTTCAGCTTTTTGTTCGGCTCCTACAGAAAAAAATCTCATAAGTTTAAGCCTGTACAGACAGGTGCTCACCTGTCTTGTTTGATGATGCTGAGCAGTACTGAGGAGCATACCAGCTCCAGTGATGGATTGATTGCTTTCTGCAAGTGGCTTGTTTTGTCTTTTCTTCTTTTTACGGAAATGTTGTCATCCCTCTCCAGGTGATTCCTGTCCCATTGGACCACTGTACTGCCGAAGACATTAAAGAGTCCTTTATTGTACAGGCACAGGAACAACAGATTGAATTATTAGAAATCCCAGAGCACTCAGATATCACGCAAGTATGTGCAAGTTTTCACCTGTTACTTTCCCTCTGTCCTGTCTAGGCTGCTGTTTCCTTCTGAGGTCACTTTGTGTGGTAGGGTTAAGCTGTTGGAGGCAGACCATTGTAGACTTGATTTGGAGACGTGTCAGATGTATTCTGCTCTGGGTGAAGTTCCTGTGAATGACAGATGCATTGCTTATCTGAAAATTATTTCAGCTGTGTGTAGTGCTTGCTGAATTCATTCCTTCCAATACCAAACACCAACCCTCTTTCAGTGCCGCTGCACATTAGGTAGGTTTAGGTTCTCTTGGATAAGAATTTGAAAGAAATCTTCCTGTTACGTCAGAGAAATGAGTCAGTAGTGACATAGGGTTTGTTTTTCTTTGCACCCAGTGGTCACAGGGAGACCTGATCTGCAGCAGGAGCCAGAAATAGCATGTGTGCATGCTTGTCTCTTTGTAAGCCATTGCAGCTATTGATACCCATGTTGGCAAGCTCAGAGGCCGATTTCTCAGTCAAGAAATGTGAATGTAGTCTGCATGCTTTTCTTCCTCTAAAAGTGTGTCTTATTAGTACAGGATAGCTTAGCTCAGGATAAGAATGATCAGAACTGCCTGGCTTTCTCATTTAATGACTGTAGTGGTAACTGCAGAACTAAACTACAAAAAATATTATAGTAGTGCCCTATATGCATCCTCAACTGACAGTCCTAGTGGAAAGCGATCCATCGCTTCATCGTCCCTTGGAAGTTGCAGTTTGATGTCAGCCACTGATGCAGTTTGGTGTCTCTGGGTCGGTTGGTTTGTTTTGCCGAGTTTCCTCTCTAAAGAAATGCCTCCCTCGTTAGGGAACATCTGCTCTTTTCCAAAAACCCTGGTCGTTGCTGGCAGGAGGCTGCGGGGGTCTGCAGCAGGCTCCCCTCTCCCCGCCTCTGTCCCCTACAGGTGGCGCAGCCGGGGATGCCCTACTTCTACGTGGAGCTGGACACGGGGGAGAAGCTCTTCCACCGCATCCGCGGCCGCTTCCCGCTGCACTTCGGCAGGTCGGTGCCTTCTTCCCCCGTCCCTCGCCACCCCGGCCCCGCGGGGCGCGGCGCTGACGGCACGCCCGGCGCGTGACGTCGGCGGTGACGCCGGCTGTGCTTGCAGGGAGGTGCTGGCGAGCGAGGCGCTGCTGGCGCTGCCGCAGCGGGCCGACTGGCGGCGGTGCGCGGCGGAGCGGGCGGAGGAGGCGGCGCAGGCCCGCGCCTTCCGCCGCGACTTCCAGCCCTTCGACTTCGCCCTCCGGGCCTGACGGCGGCGCTGACGGCGGCGGCGGACGCGCGGCGATTGGCGGGCGGGCGGGCGGGCGCGCGCGCGATGACGTGGTAATAAAGGCGCAGTGCCGGTGGGGCTGAGTGGCTGCGGCGCGATGGAGCGGGGCGGCCCCTCCGGGCCCGGCGGCGGCGCGGAGCGGGCCCCCGGCGGGGCGGCGCTGCGGGGGCAGCCGGCGGGCGGCTGCGGGCCCTGGGAGATGCGCGACCGCCTGGGCACCGGCGGCTTCGGTAACGTCTGCCTCTACCAGCACCAGGTGGGGCGGCGCGGAGCGGGGCCGGGCGGCGGCGGGGAGGGCAGGGCCGGGCCGGGGCGGCTGACGGCGCTGTGTCCCGCAGGACTCGGGCGCCCGGGTGGCCATCAAGTCCTGCCGGCTGGAGCTCAGCGTCAAGAACAAGGACCGCTGGTGCCACGAGATCGACATCATGAAGAAGTGAGTGCGGACGGGACGGCCTGGCCCGGGCAGCTGAGGCCCAGCCGGGCTGAGGGACCGGGCCCTGGGGGCAGCCAGCCCCTGTGCCAGCCAGGGTGAGGGTCTGCCTGTCGCCCAGCAGGTCTGCCCTGGTTTATCTGTTGTCCCAAGATGTCCAAGCACTTCTGCTCTGGTGTATTAGCTGATGCCTTGTCTTGGGACCTGGCAACATCCAAACCCTCTGCGCTCCTGCGCTGCCTGGGCTGTTTGTCCCTTAGTGATACCGACATTCGTCCAAACTTGTACCGTGCTATGTGTTGAGTTTTAATGTGGTGACATGAGAACACCTGCATGTTCCCATACCATGTAGTGCATTCATCTTTGATTTAGTGACTGGGGAGCTAGGAATAGCTTTTTTCCTGTCATGCTCCCGCAAGTACAGAATAATGTCTCCTAACGCTTTCTCATGAGAAACTGCATACTCCATGCTCCCCGCCATCCCTCTCTGCAGCACGTCACTCAGGTACCTGTGAACCAGACGTGGCCAGTTTCGTCCTCGTGGACGTGAGCAGTGGTTCTGGGTGTCAGGGTCTCATACAGTTGCTCTCTTGTTCTGAGAATTCCTGCTCCCTTTGAGAGAGGTCCTGGAGCATGAAATGTTCCATCCCACTGGTTGGAGTCCCCGCTGCTCAGTTTTGTTCTGAGTTGTCCTCACCAAGGCATGCAGTGCCCCTGCTGCATAGAGCTTTACTGGGCTCCTACTCTGCTGCCTTGTCACCCTCATGTGCTCACTGTACGCACAAACATTGGAGGAAACCACTTGCAAGCAACCTGAGTTTGTAAGTCAGGGCTTGGTGATCGCTGTTCTTGTTAGTGTTTTCGCCGTATTTGTTTTCTGAATATCAGCACTGAGCCGCACAGCTACAACTGCTCTTGCGGTGGCTTCCAGAGGCTTTGGAAGGTGTACACAGAAGTAATTTGTCTGCACTTCCTTCTGGATGTGTCTTTTATTCCCAAGAGTAACGTATATCAGAGACAGTCACGAAGCAGCTGTTTGAATTCAGTTGCAGAAATGAATCCTTCCCCATGTACGTGGATTTCCCCTGCCTGGTTGTACCTCCCTAGTACAGTTACACAACTGTTAATGGATTCCTATGAAACCCTTGGGCCAGGGGGAAACTGTCCCCACATGCAGAAACAGAGACACATATGTAATGACTTTGCCAGGAATCTGCAGGAATCCAGTACTTAAGCCCAGATCCCCATCGTCAAAGTCCTGTACCTTGACTTTGAGACATTGTTTCTGCTCATCACTGGTTTGTGTGTATTCCCAAGGTATGGATTTTACGCATTTGGATACTGGTAGGTACCAGTTGAAGGGTGTACTTCTCAGCAAGGCTATACTTGGGGAACAGAAATTGTACCTGAAACATAAAACATGGTTGATTGACAATCTGTTGTCTCATTCTTCCAAAAGAGGAGTCAGAGTTTTCATCCAGCTTTCCACATGCTTAGGTTGAACCATCCCAATGTAGTAAGAGCCTGTGAAGTTCCCGAGGAGATGAACTTTCTGGTTAACGACGTTCCTCTTCTGGCAATGGAATATTGTTCAGGGGGTGACCTCCGGAAGGTAATGTCTGGTTTGCTTTACAATATGTAGCAAAATAAGTGGAGTTAATGCTGTTTCTGTAACTGTGGTTTTCTGTGAAACCACTTATGTTCCGTAGCACTTTTCTTTTTAGATACAGGTGTGAGGAGGTAATTGCAAAGTGGGAAAAAAAACATGCATGGGAAATGAGGCTTGTGTTTTTGAAACCAGAGGACAGATAGCAATCCAAGGGCAGATACTATTTTATCCTGAAGCAGCGTGTCCTTTTGTGGAACTGCTTTAGCATTAATATAATTTCCTATAGCCTAGATACTCGCACCCAGCGTGTTTGGCTTTGCTCCAACATGTCTCTATCTGTTTGGAGTCTGATTTGGTTTTGATTCATGTATATCCAGTGTTGTATTGCTCTCAGCACAGGAAAGGATCCTTTTGGTACTGGATTGGGACCTCTAGGGCTTCAGAGACTTTCCTGTTTCCTCCTGAATGGGGAACTGCCCTTCTGCGAAGCAGCAACACCCAAGAGTAAATGAACCTTTCAGTACTTCTCCAGGCAGTGGCTGCATGGTCCAATAGAGTTTATGCTCCCTTTCCATTGCAGCTGGATTCAGGAAGCAGCCATTTGCATAGGGATGAAGAAGCAAATCCCTATTGAGTAAGGTTTGCTTAGAAATCACCTCATCTACGTGATCAGGAAGCTTATTTTTCTGTTGTTTTTGTTATTGGTGTTAAATAGCACTGGAGGAACGTGAGCAGATGTTGAATGCAATAACTGCATATCTGTGATAGCAGCTAGTGTATCAGTAACTTACTGAGCCTTATTTTATGTTTTTGAGTTGTTTAAAACTAGGGACAATTTTAAGAGACAAGGTTGGCAATGAAAGGAAGTCCAAATAGTATTTGGATGTTGCAAAGACATGTCGCTTACCACGTTCTCGGTGACGCTTCAGTGTTTTATTTTTGCGGTAAAAGTTCTGAGACTACTTGAAGGTAAATTGGAGACCCTGGCAAAGAAATTTGGGGTTGCATTAGCTCTACTTGCAATGCAGTATTTGATCATTCACTTTCTAATGAATCCTTAGATGTTGCATAGATGCTGGGACAATTTAGGAAGTAATGTGCTTCATTTCATTTGATCGCATGTAATGCTTTGTTCCTTAAAGGAAAAAGAAGATGCTTTTTTTTTTTTTTTTATTTCTGATCCTGCTCATCTTTAAATCTTTCTCTTGCACTCAGTTGGCATCATTTGTGTTTTGCACTGCTATTAATTTCTCATTGCACATCTGCAATCTTCCATAAAGCTTGGAAAAGCATCTGCTTCTGTCTATGGGCCATGCACGTTTTTATGCTTGTGCTCTTTCAGGGTGGTGTTCTGGGCTCTGAGCTTGATTTCTGACTTCGCCCCTCTCCTCCTTTGGTGTTCAGCACATCTACCCAAAACTTAAGGAGTGAGATGTGGAAGTTTGGCTTCTCCCCCATAGAGCTTTGACTACTGGTTGTGTCTGAAGTGTGGGAGACAGGCAAAAACATGAGGATACATCATGGGAGTGGTGGCTGCAGTGCAGAGGTGTACCTCAGTCATCTAAAAGCCTTCAGTGTAGTGATCAGAAAGTGAGATCACATGTTGATTGACTCAGGGCATATGTGGGAAATTGCTGGTGCTCCTTATTGACAGATCATTAAGACAACAATTAGGAGGAGGTTTCCTACAGTGCTTCTACCATCCCTTTTGCTACAGGAGAAGAATTCAGGGCAAGGAAGAACAAAGATGAAGAAGCACTTTAGAGTGGAAGCAGCATTGAGAATTCAGGTCATGGTCCATGCTGTGGACACTCCAGTGATCCACAGGCCAATGATCTGCTTTTTAGCTCAGGATTAACTAGGTGGGCGACATAGAAGCCAGCATGCTGAGGTGTCGAGCAGCTTCTTCTCGTTGTGGGAGGGCAGTCAGGAAGGAGATCATGTCCCAGGCAGAGCTAGCCAGCGATTGAGAGCTCTGAGCTGAAGAAGGTGACTTGTGTGGAGTGGGGCAGCCTGTGGCAATATCAGAGAACATGCCCTTTGCTGGTTTTAAGGTGCCTGACCGTGAGGTGGGTGGCTGGTACTGTGCTTCGCACCCTGCAGGGCTCAGGCAGTGTTATGGGAGTGGGGACTGACTACGGGTGACTGCGGAGGTGGCTGCACAGTGTTTGGCAGCCTCTTGCAGCGGCTGGGTGGCTTTTCCATAGCATGGGGTATCACTTGGGTACAGTACACTGAGAAAAACAGGCTCTGTTAGAGTCCACGGCCAGCTTGTTCAGATTAAAGCAGCAATTGCTTTGGGCCAGCTGGACTGTTTGGGAGCTGTAAATGACTGCAGTGGTCTTCTCTTCTGTGGCCTACACTGAATTTAGGAGTTAACCTGTTGGTTTCCCTTCTCATCCTTTTATCAGTGACCCGTGTTTGAATGCCAAGGGCTTAGATTTGTATTCATTCCTTTTGCTTTTTGTCACTCAGTTTATTTTCCTCACTGGAGAGTTGTTCTTCCAAGCAGCAGTCCTGCTTCAGGTATTTGGGGTGTTCCTAAATCCCATCAGGCCAAACTTCCACAAATGAGGAACGAGCAGATTCCAGGAGCCTCAGGATCCCCGTTGCCTGCAGCCGTATGGCCCTGCCTGCATCTCTTGCCCATTCGCTTTCTGACGGCTTTCATGCTTTTGTGGTATTCCAGCAGTCCAAATCTTCTTTTCAACACCATCTCTGTGCAAGGAATTTTCGTTTTGCCTGAGTTGTTTTCTTCCCGCGCCATACTTTTATTTCACAAAGCCAACTACCTCATTCAACTAGAGTTATATTTGAGCTGTACTGTTTTCTGCGTTGTGTCAGCAGGGGATGGAAGATGTTGTTCTTGTCTGTTAACTGTTGCACTGTGAGTCTAAACATCTTTTTCTCTACTGTAGTTGCTAAACAAACCAGAAAACTGCTGCGGACTTAAGGAAAGTCAAATACTTTCTCTGCTTAGCGACATTGGTACGTAGCCTAATGCCTTTCTTGTGATTTGGTTTTTGGGGATTTTTTTATTATGTGTAATGGTACTTTGCTTTTTCAGCTGACCCTGAAAAAGGGACTAATGAGAACAGGGTGTTAAAACAAATCAGGTTTCTATTGCAGAGGAAGGACTTGGTATCCCTGCTGATCACAGAGACAAGAAACTTGCGCTAATGACATGTCCATGGAATGGGATTGGAAAAGCTGTGTAGTGGTCAGTTGTAGGTAGCTATGACCTTAACGTTTTGTTTTGTTAAGGTCACAGTTTTCTGTTCAAACCCCGTTTCTGTTCATGGCTCTGGAGATGCCAAACTGCATGTCATTTGAAGGAATGTAACTTTTACAAGCCAAAAAGCAAGACCAATGTGAAAAGTGCCAAAGTTGCCCTGTGGCTGCTCTGTGTAGGGTTTGCTTAGCAGGAGGGAAATTTCACTTGTTCAGGGTGACAGTACAGAGGAGATGATAAACTGGAGTGGAGCTGAGAGCAAGGTAGGTAAGAGCATAGCAGAAGATGAAGCTAACCCTGCCATGGCTAGTCCAGCAATCTTCTCACTAATGATTTGCTGTCAACTGAGGGTTAATAAGGTAAGCGATCCCAAAATAAGTGCGCCTAAATGTTGAGAGGCTTCTCATTTTGGAAGAGCAATTCTGTTGGTCTGTATTAGAGTTGTGGCTAGCACAGTGATGGAGATCATTGTCTCCTTTACAGTGGGGAGGCCACATCTGGCCCCCCATTCCAGAGGGACGTGGAGATCCTGGCAAGACCCTGCAAAGGCTGCCCAGGGCCTGGAGCACCCAGCCCACCAGGAGATGGGCTTGTTGGGTCTGACCGCAGGGAGACTGAGGAGGGTCTGAAAGCAGCCTGTGACTACAGAAAGGGCAGATGCAAAGGTGATGGATGGGACCAAACTGTACTTGGTGAGCAGTGTAACAAGGGGCACCAGCCCTATGTTGCACCATGGGAGGTTGAAGTGCGAGGTTGGAGAAGAAACCTCCTTTCCCACCAACACTGCTGTGCATGGCCCTAGGGAGGGTCCCAAGGCAGCCTACAGGGAGGCAGAGTGATGATAAGATGTGAATTAGCCAGACATCAACTTGATCTGTGTTACAGAAGGTGTCTGATATCATGTGGATTTCAGATTCTGCAGTTTAGAAAGGGAGCAGGCAGCAAAACCATACAGGATGGGAGTAGCCCAAGGTGACAGCACTGCTCATAGCACATATCTTTGTGTGCCTGCTTTAAAACCATTTCCTAAGGCTGTAGTAATCCATGGAAATCATTCTGTGGTACTTGATGGTCTCCAGAGTGTTTCATCAAATATCTCATTTTTCAAACTGTTGAGCTTTAGCTTGCTTGATGACAAATTCTTGACCACCAAGCGCACTGTAAGAATATAAAAGACGTGAGGCTTCAAACTGGCCTTCCTGTCCATAGGAAGTGCCTGGCGTCTTGGACACCCAGGGGAGGACAAGTCATCTGATTGAGATGGTTTCTCTAGGAAGTATGCTTTCCAGGATTGCTTCTCAGTAGAGCTCCTTGGTTTTTAGTTCTCTTACAGATAACCCACCTCTACTTGTAGGAATGGAGCTGGTTTTGGCACAAGAAAGCATTTTGGACATACTGGCCTGGGCTTCTGTCATTTCAGTGCTCAGAGGGCTTGCAGTTGAGTTCCTGAAATCAAGTGCAACTCTACATTCCTTCATCCTTGTTCCCCTTCCACCTGCAGAACGGGGTCTGTTGTCTTCATAATAAGTTGAATGTCTTTGGCGTGTCTTTGACAAAGATTTGAAAATGCAGTAGAGAAGAAATGCAGCCTAGAAGCTGTTAAATGTATAAATGAGTAGGAAATCAGTGAAAGCTGGGGACTCTATACCTAATGGGAGAAGGTGTTCAAACCGTGGACAAGGCCTGCTGGTTGAATATTTCTCTTAAAATAATCCCATAAAGAATTTACAGTCACAGTTGGTTAGAAGTAGGCTTTGCACGATGTGTAGTTGGAATATCTTTTGCATAGGAAAATTTAAAATACCTCATGATGGAGATGAGAAAATACAATATCTACCTTGGGCCTTTAATGGGACCTTTTTTTTTATTTCCACTTGCTCATCTCCAAGACTGAAAAATCATGACCTGAACCAAAAAAAAAAAAAAAAAGAAAAAGAAAAAACCAAAACACAACTCAAATTTTGAAAGTTGTCCTTTGCTGTTTTGTCTGTGTCCTGTGACAGAGGCTTGATAATCTTTTATTTATTGGCCAGTGTTGTTATTTGGGTGGACCAGTAGTGAATTTTCCCCTTCTCACAGGTAGGATTTCTCTTGTTTCTTTTTTGTTAGTGGCTCCACAGTCCCCTCAAGGCAGTTCAAGTGTGGACTGTTGCCACAAGGCACAGTCCTGCTCTTTGCCTTTTCTTGGGCACGTGGTCCCGTTCCCTCCCCTACTGCAGCCACTCCCGTACCCAGGTGAGGAGCACGTTCTGGAAACCAGCCTGGCTAAAACCTGGTTTGTTTTTGGTTTTTTTTTTTTTTTTAATGGTTTCCAACTGGATTGGTCCCAGGATCAAGCTGATCACACGGTGCCATAAATGCTTGTTCTGCCATGGAAATTGCATCTGGGAAAGGAGAGTTTGAGAACCTGTGTTCCTTCTGGGGACAGTCCCCATGTAGATTGGCTTAAAGCAATCATGGAATTTCATCTTTAGTGGTGGGAGTGATAGAAGTGGTGCTACTTTGAGCACACCAGTCCCCCACCAGCAGAGGGGAAGCCTTGAGCCCCTAAGTTCAGTGTTGCTAATACTGACTGGGGCATTGCTGGTGGCACCTCAGTCAGCTGCTCCACGCAGCGTTAACCAGACGTTGCTCAGGAATCAGTTTTTAGCTGCAGCCATGCTTCTGATTCATCGCAGCTGGATGGTCTCTTCCCTGATGGGATGGTTTGCATTGTGGTGCTTTAGCAATGGTGGAAGTTTACTAGAAGCTCTATAAGCCACTGTTTGGCAGTAGTTTTAGGTCAAAGGGAAACTCAACTTGTTTCATTTACTTAATTCATTTCAGTGCTTTCTTTCATCAGCGTCTTGCATATTGTGCTCACATATATAAATAGGTCTTTTTGTTATCTTATGTTAATTTACCAAGATCTTAGGCTAGAGGACATGCAGAGCTGTTTCAAGCTGCCTGCACATTTTGGAGACCTGTTTTGCTTGTCTGAGTGCTGTGGTTCATTTTGTAACTACAGTTTGAGAGGAATTCAGCTGCCTTCTGTCTTGCCTGTAAGGCAGGAGATGTGACCTGCAGTTATGCCACGAGGTCTGAACTCCATAGCAACCTCCATTTCTGCAGAGCAGAGGAACAGAGCTAGTTCAGTCCTAGCATAAATCTGAAGAATCTTTTAAGTCAATAGTTCTTAATGGTGCTTTAAAATGAAAATTTATTGATGTCAACCCCAAAGTCAAGGATATTAGATTTTTATTAGATGTATCTTTAATCAGTGTGCATTTATTTTCTATTAAACACATGTCTTTCAGGGTCTGGTATCCAGTATTTGCATGAAAACAGAATTATACACAGAGATTTAAAGCCTGAAAATATTGTTCTTCAGGATGAAGGTGGGAAGGTAAGTCAGGTGGCCTCTGTCTGTGGTGGTCCCACTGTCATTTCTGGAAGTTGTCAACAGCTTTGTCTTGCCTGAGAGAAATAAAAGAGAACAAGTAATTTGTGGCATTGAACAGGGCTGAAAACTGCACTGTGAATTTACTAAAAGTTTATGTCTTCTTGAAGCCACAAATCCTATTGTGCTTATTCTTAAATCCTTGTCATTAAAAACAAACAACTTTTGCTTCCATTCAAGAACCCTGCCTGCAACAGAATATGAATGATATGAGATTGTAGTGTATTCCTGTGTTTGTGGCTTTGAGGGCTGCATGTAAAATCAAGCTAGTTCAGAGAGTCAGCCTAATGGATTTCTTAATGAAAGTTTTCTCTCTTGTTACTCTTTAAACAAATAACTTTAAATTCCCAGATAAAAAAGTAGATACTCTTGTTTGGCCAAGCTGTAACTGTCAAGCTGTTTTAAATAAAGTTGAGTCTAAGCTGAGATAGGTGGACAATGCCAGCTTATGTGGTGAAACAACAAGCCTTAGCACTGTCACATGTCGAAGCTTTGCCATGGACTTTCTCCAGAATTTCCATTCTGGCTTTCCTCTTCTTGAGTGTATGCTGTGGATATCACTGCACAGATCTTGGGTTGTGTGGTGGGTTTTTTTCCTCTGAATTTTCTCTATTTATGAACTATTTAAACTGTCTACAGATTGTTCACAAAATAATAGACCTGGGATACGCAAAGGATCTGGATCAAGGAAGCTTATGCACCTCATTTGTTGGAACATTACAATATTTGGTAAGATTTTTTTTTCTTCATCTATACAAGTGATGTGGTATTGCCACATTTTATAGAATCACAGAAGTGTGTGTCAGAAGGAACCTAGAGGTCCCTTGTCCAGCCTCCTGCTCGCAGCAGGCTTGTCACCAGCGCTAAGTCAGGGCAGCCATGGCTTGGCTCAGCCAAGCCCTGAAACCTCGGAAAATGGAGATCCCGCACTTCCCTGGGGACCTGTCCCAAGGGTGTTCCCCCTCCAGGGGAAGAAGTGTTTCCTCATATCCAACCTGGACCCCCCAGATGGTGATCTGGGGCCATTGCCTCTCATTGTCACTTCCAAGATGAGTTTGGCCCTGTCCATCCCCTCCATCCCTTCCCGTGCCACGGTCAGGGGCTGCTCTCAGCCTGCTCCCCCCTCCAGCCTCCCCACAGCCAGACCCAACAAGCCCAGTTCCCTCCTGTCTCCTCATGGGTTGGGTGCTCCGGGCCCCAACCCACCGGGCAGCCTAAGCAGGGCTGCATCAGGGTCCCTGTACCACTCTGGAGCTGGGGGACACGCCTGGACACAGCTTTGTCTCTGCAGAAATGCAAGAAAATAGATGACCTGAAATACCACTTTCAAAGTGTCTTTTTATGATCCATTTTAGGCTCCAGAACTCTTTGAGAATAAATCCTACTCAGTTACTGTTGATTACTGGAGCTTTGGAACAATGGTGTTTGAATGCATTGCAGGATTCAGACCTTTCTTACATAATCTACAGCCGTTTACCTGGTAAGACACTTATTTTGCAAGTGGTCATGCCAGGCAATAGGAACGACAGCTACTGCGTGCGGTGAAGTGACAGCGTGAACCACAATGATAAATGTATTTGTTTGTTAGGTGCTGACACTGGTGGTCTGCTAAGCTTTGCGGAAGTCATTGATACTTTAGTAGTAGCAATGACAGTTCAACTGGCTATTTATACATATTGTAGTATGTGCTTATGACATTGTGTGGTAGCCTTTGGTCATAATAATTCCTTCACAAGTGACATTTGAATCAAAAAACATAATTGTAAACCAGCCTGCGTATCGGTGTCAGAAAAATGTAAGGGGAAGGAGTGATACAGTCCTTTGTTCACCTAGGCTGTGAGGTTACTTCTTTTTAGCAATCAATAATGCAGCAAGACAGAGCATGTTTTGTGGAGTAAACACATAGTTATGTGTTTGTAAGTAACTTTACAAAAGTGGTGACTGAAAGACTTGAACGTGCCTATGGAGGTTTCTGCTTGCTCTTTGAGAGCTAGAAGAAGGGGCAGAAATATATATGTGTGTAATCCGCTTCCTACCTTGCAATACCAGGAGTGTACGTAAGCTTGTTTTTTAAAAGGGTGATTCTGCAACATAAAAAATACAGAACTTGCTTTTCTGTTAGCATTGAAATAATAACAGGAGAAAAAGTAAATTTGAGTTTTTATGCAAGTGTTAGCTTAAAAAATTATTATGTTAACAAAAAATAATTTTAACCAATATGTTGCAATAGTTTCCCTTTTAACTGCTAATTCTTGGGATTTTACTATTTTAATAGTTCAATATTTGTTGCATTTTTTCCAACATGGAAAACTTGATTTCCTAATGTAATTAGTAGAAAACTAATGAATGAACGAGATTAGAAACAGCTCTTCCTTATCCATAAAAGAAGGAAGAGAACAGCGGAGGCCACACACATGTAGTTTCAGTTCCAGTTGGGGCTGACTGGGAAAGAGAGCAGTCTGGCAGCCTCCAGGAGCAAGAATTGTTCAGCTGCCTCACAGCTGACTGATGACTGTTGGCTTGCCCTGGGAAATCCTGCTGCTCCAGGAGCAGCTGAGCTCTAGGCAAGGTTCACACCAGTGCTGAAGTGAGCCAAGGTGAGGAAACTAAGGCAGCGTTGCTGTTGATGCTTTCCCTGGTACTGGAGCCGAAAGCATGCTGCATTTCCAACACTTATTAGATGCTTCACTCGGGTCAAGGTAAGGGCAATGGTTTTGCCAGATGACTCTTGCAAATCTTATCTGTCTCATTAATGTGTGGAGGCTGATTTTGTTGTGCAGGCTTGCTCTGTGGTCAGTGAATTGTTACCTCTTGATCCTCTTGTTTGATGCTCTCCAGACCTCCTTGCAAGCAGGTGCAAAAATGTTTCCAGAGACAGAGTTAATTGTAAGGACTCCCCTCTTCCACTTGGAGATGTTCTGGGTGGATTGTTTGGAAATGTCATCTTTGTCCTGAAAGAAGAGTTTGTTTTCTAAAGCTACTAGACTTTTTGCTGCTGGTGCTTTTTGCTGCTGCCACATTCAGTTGACCCTTTACAAAAGTAACATTGTCAGCATATCCACAAAGGATTTTATTTTCTAGGCATGAAAAAATCAAGAAGAAGGATCC
The DNA here is from genome assembly GCA_020745775.1 of Theristicus caerulescens. Lineage (NCBI taxonomy): Eukaryota > Metazoa > Chordata > Aves > Pelecaniformes > Threskiornithidae > Theristicus > Theristicus caerulescens. The sequence continues at coordinate 86,479,556 of CM036560.1, forward strand.
AAAGCACATCTTTGCTTCTGAAGAGATGAATGGGGAGGTTCGCTTTAGTACCCATTTGCCACAGCCTCACAGCCTCTGTGGGTAAGTGTGTCCTTGTGGCTACGTGTGATAATTTTTGGCTGTCTTTTAAACTGAGGGCTCTTCCTTCTTTATCCCAAGCACTGAGGGGTGCTTTTTCCTAAGGAGTGTTTCAAGCTCCTGACAAGCTACCATTTCCTGTTATGGAATAGCCTGTAGCCACATGGCTCTTTTTTGATACTTTGAGCTCTTCAATGGCACTTCACAGTGCTGTTTGTGGGATGACGGCAGTCCACCTTACAGTGTCAACTCTGTGACCGCTTTTCACTCATTACCACAAGGACACTGAGTAATATCTACCCAATAACTTGATGGTATTGAGTCTCATAAACCAAGTACTTGAGTTAGCTGCTCTATGAAAGCAGAAGCTTCTACTACTTGTGTTGGGAAAACTGCAGCAGGTCCAGCAGAGGCCACAAAGATGGCCAGAGCCTGTTGAATAGAGCATACAAGGAGGGGCCCATGAAGCTGGGCTTCTTCAATCTGGCAAAGAGAAGGGGCAAAGGGGGATCTAATTTTGTCTTCTACTATCTAGTTGGGTGTTACTGAAGCAATGGATCTAGGCTTTTCTCAGAAAGGCAAAGCGAAAGGACCAAAGGCAACAGCACAAGTTACAACAAGGGAAACGAAATTTGGGCACAGGAAAAAGGTTTCCTCGTGCTAGTGATGCGTCCCTGGCACAGGGCCCTGAGCAGCTGGGGATCTCCATCTGTGGGGACTGCCCAGACTTGCTTGGACACAGTCATGAGCAGCCTGCTGTAGCTGCGACATTGGCCCTGCTGTGGGATAGGACTCAGACCGAAGACCTCCAGGAAGGCCTTCAACCTGAATTAATTAGTCTGTACCAAGTCAGAAGTCAGACTCTGATCATTTGTCACTTACTTAGCACTTGTGTCTTTAGATGTGCCCAGCAGTGCAGTGCAACTCGTTGGCACTGGCAGATTTCTAGGAAAAGTACTGGAGTTGAGAATGAAATAAGTGGCTTTGTGCCAGTGCTTTGGGCTTTTTGCACTGTGTACTGACTTTAAAGACGTTCTTGACAATAAACTTACAAAAAGCATTTTTGTGTGGATAAACATGGAGGAGAACCTTCCAGGCAGCTTGGCAGCACAGGGATGGTTATTCTGCAGACCAGGCTTTGAAAACTATTCGATTTTATGTATATCACAGATGGGTTTTTGAGGAAAACAAAAAACAATTCTCCTGCTTATCCATTTTGACACACCTTACTGATGTGTCCAGATACTTTTGACTCAATGAATAGGAGTCAGGAAGAGGGAGAAGTCTAATGGAAGGTATATTGGATGGGCATGTGCCCCTGCTGAGGTCAGTGAAGACTGTTGTTACAGTGGGGCTGCTCAGTCTGTATTTGCTTTCCTCCCCTTCAGGCTTTCCCTGCTGTCAGGATGAGTGACTGCAGTGAAATCACTGTTCTTCACGCATGTTCAGTGGGTGTTGCACACATGGTCTCTAACCAGAGTTGTAACCTTATTGTTGTTGTGAGACCCTAGTGTCCTAAGTGGACTGAGTGTTGTAGAATATGTGCCTTCTCTTTCTTACAGCCCTTCTGTTTTAGTTTAATTGTAGAACCAATGGAAAATTGGTTGCAACTGATGCTGAATTGGGATCCACAACAGAGGGGTGGAGGTTTTGATCCTGAGACCAGTCGTCCAAAGTGTTTCCTAATAATGGATCACATACTGAATTTGAAGGTGAGTGAGGGCTGTCACTGGGTTTAAAGGCCTACTGAAAGCATCTCGGAGGACAGAAAGTGTGTTCAGTGGAGCAAAGCTGTAATCCTGGCATCATCCAGCTGCAGGATCATGAGGAATGTTTTTGTTGGTATTAGGAAGTGAGTGGACAGTGCTCACTATCCACAGTACAGCCTGTGCAGTACATACCTGAAGGCAAAATGTCACCAGCCATATTAATCTCTAGCTTTACACTTGGAGTAGAAGAATGACCCTATATTACTGTCTGTCATCTCAGAAAGGATTCACCAAGATCAAATAATGGTTTAATATTTGCTAATAGCATTTTCCTGAACTCCACTGCTGATGCTGTGACCTCCAAGTCCATGTACTATAGTAGTATCTGTAGTAGAACAGAGATTACATTCACCTGACTTTTCCCCTTCAATTAATTATTGGAGCTTTGCTGGAGTAAGACTAGCTGAGGCAAGCATGTATAGAAGCCAGAGGATAATTTTGTCTGACCTGGAAGAATTCCAAAGGAATCAAAGCCCAAAACACAAAATATTGTGCCCATAATTGGGACTTGTCAAAATCTGTATATTATGGTGTGGTTTGGGTCCTACAGTCTCCACCCAGATACAGTAAAACTATAGAGAGCGCCATGAGAGCAGTGAGAAGACAAGCACTGGTATGTAACAGCTTTTTTGTATGGAGGGATTAAAGGAAATGGGAACTCCCCTGGGAGCAGTACTGGCCAGCATCAGAGACAACAAGTCTCAAGATAGCCTTTATGCTAGTTTGTCACCATTCTTTCGATGCAATTAAGCTGCAGCATGGCTTGTGAAGGCTGTTAGTCGGTTTGATTGTAATTTTTCTCTGACATTAAGTTACAAGTTACAGGCCCAGACTTTGAGTTTTATTATGTGGGGCTTTACTGCCGAACTTGATTATTAAAACCCAAATGATGCTCTCAGTCTAACATGTTCATTGCTACATACTCCCTCCTAGGCCTTTGTGTCCTTTGTCTTTGATAGCCAGTGACTTGTAATCAACTTGTACTCTTTACAGATAGTACACATCTTAAATATGACCTCTGCCAAGATTGTTTCATTTCTTTTGCATCCCGAGGAAAGCCTTCATTCCCTTCAGATTCGGATTGAGTTTGAAACTGGAATAAGTACTGGAAATCAGGAACTGCTGTTGGAAACGGGGATTTGCCTGGACCCTCGGAAACCTGCTTCCCAGTGTGTTATTGATGGCGTAGTAAGGATGATTCTGTTCCTTTAATGTCTTTCACATTCTCAGGGAATTTAAAATCTTAGGGAAGATAAATTGCCTTAATCTTCTCCCACTGGAGACAGTTTGCTCTGTAAGTGTAGCATTGCTCTTAAGGTCCAGTGTTATTTCCTTTATCGGGTAATGTAAGCAGATTCCTATAGTTACACTCTTGTCTAAATATTTAAATAAAGTAACTTGCTAGCAAAGGGTCTTGTGTTTCTGTGGGACCTATCAAAATCAGTTTTTTTAAGGCACCTGATAAGAAGAGTGTCTGCCCACAATAATTAGTTCTTGAAGTAACCAGGACTCTCTGGGTTAGTAGGAGCTATGTTTGGGATTTATCTTGTTTATGTTCTCTTATCTTTTCTCACCAGAGAGGTTGGGATAGCTACATGGTCTATTTGTTTGATAAAAGCAAAACTGTCTATGATGGACCCTTTGCTTCTCGAAGTCTGTCTGACTGTGTAAATTACATTGGTAAGTATGCTGGAGGACAGCTGGGAACTGAAAGCACTTCTTCTCATGTAATATGAAAGTAGATGTGCCTTACAGATCTCTGTGTGTTATTTTGAAAGGCGCTCTCTAATTCAAAGAGGACCATTTAAGAACCTGAAGCAGCCTAACAAAGTTTCATTTACAACGCCATATCTCCACATATTGTAAATGTAACAGTTCAGAGAATTTATTGCCCACCTTTTGGGAACTCTCCTATAGAACAACTTAAGAATTCATTTAAGGTTTTTGCCCTTGTATTAAATTCTGTGTACTGAACAGCATCTACCCCACCTAAACCTAACCATTGCCCCACTTAAACAGAACCACAATGTGAATGAAGGCTTGGGAGGTAATATGTGCAACCTAATCTTGTAGCCTAGAGAGGGGAACTTTTGGTTATGTCTGCACACTACATCCTGGGAAGAAGATTCTGACTTGGGGACTGTGATTTCATTTGCACAGTCCTCTGCTCTGCTAAAGGGTCTTGTCCCTTCCTACCCACAGAGTGTTGCAGTGACATCATGCCAGGAGATGTTTGCAGAACTTGTGCAATAGCCCGCATAGACAACCTTTGGTGGTACCAAGGGTCAGGGACTTTCTTATCTTAGGGTTTAGCATCTGTAGAAGTTGTGCACATACCCCTTCTTCTCCTCCTCTCTTCCTCCTTGTGCACAGGTACAAACAGGCTTCAGCTCCTTGCAGTCCTGTCTCCTGAGACTGGGTGCTTTGGATGCTCATGAGCAGTTGCCCTCCTACAGCTTTCCTAGATTTATGCTTCTGAACCCAATATCAGCCTGCACTCTTGTACTGTCTTCCCGACAGTTTTCAGCTCTATCATTATCTAGTGATAATGTGCCCATAGCACCGATACTACTTCTGGTCTCACCAAGCAGAGCCAAGTGTCTGTGAAAGTCCAGGCCCCTCCTTCCTCTTGAGTTGTTAGGAGTAGAGCCTGTCTATTGCTGCATGGATACTGGTGGGATCTGCTCCAGTTGGTCCCTTTTAGTTCCAGTCCTGATGCCAGGCTCTGGCATCATCATTATACTTTTAGACTGTGCATGAAAGCTGCTTCTCTGCTTACAGCTTCCCTTACATGTCTCCTGAAATGACAGCAGTCATCTGCAGGACCTAATATACCTCTATGAAGGCATATATATACCCAATACACCTGTATGAAGGACCTTGTATACCTCTATGAAAGAAAAAATGATGTCAAGGGATAGGAGGCATCTACTGGGATAATGCATATAAAGGAAATGCCTTGTGACATACAGTTACTGTTAAGTAGCTTAATTTACTTTGGCCTCGCTCTGCAGAAGCTGTGCTGGTTTTCCCTGTCTCCTTTTACTGTCACTCAGGTTTATTCTGATTGTTTTTTCTGTGTTCTGGGCTATTCTGTTCTGGTGATTTTCATTGCATGGCATCATTGTGCTGAATCTCTTGGAGCTAAGGCCTTTTACAACATGTTTATTCATATTCCAATGTACTGACAGTTCCCCATCTCTGTAGGGGAACACACATAAGTCCTGCATCTTTCCCCCTTAAACATACAGATCGGGAATCTGGGAGAAAGTGTACAAAAGATTGGAAGACATTTTCAGATGAAACACACGTCAGGACAGTGACCAATATCAATTGATTAAATGGAGCAATTAAACTTGCTTTGCTCACTTGGGCAAGTGCTTTAGATAGAGTTTTTGGATAAAACCACCCATGGGTCCTGCTTTGTGCCATGTTCCATGCAGTGTACCCCATGTCTGCTAGAGCCAATAGGCCAAAGTGCTCAAAGAAATCGGTACTCCTCTAGGTGTGAGTTGAAACGTGAGCTGTTGCCTGGCCAGTAGCAGGCTGTCAAATACCTGGGGAGCTGTAACATGAAAAGCTTATACACGCTTAGGCAGCATCACATAAAAATGGAGCAGATCTTATGTGACTTGATCCCTTAGTTTAGGCACCTGAAGCAGGAATTAGGAATGTTGTAAGCACTGAAGTCTTTTCTAGAGTTGTCCTTTCATTTGTGTACAACTGTGTTTTTCTTGTGTTCAGTACAGGATAGTAAAATCCAACTGCCAGTTCCTCAGCTGCGCAAGGTATGGGCAGAAGCAGTTCACTACGTGATTGGGCTAAGAGAAGATTATAGCAGGCTTTTCCAAGGCCAGAGAGCTGCCATGTAAGTTGTTACTCCTCATTCAGAAGATTCATTATTATGCAAATACAGAGATTGTTTGCATGGAAATGTACATCTCGGGAGTTTTGGTTACCTGAAGTTTTACAGCCCTCTGCTGTTCTATACTTTTACATTATAAAACTTATTTGCGCTGGGAGCTTATTCCACTCCAGGAGTTTTACTGCATAGTGCCTGACATTGATAATAACTGAAAAAACTTGAACCTTGAATATAGTCACAGACTCACAGAACAGCTGAGGTTGGCAGGGACCTCTGGAGGTCATCCAGTCCAACCCCCCTGCTCAAGCAGAGCCACCTAGAGCTGTTTGCACAGGACCATGTCCACATGGCCTTTAAATACCTCTAAGGATGGAGACTCCACAACCTCTCTGGGCAACCTGTGCCAGTGCTCGGTCACCCTCACAGTAGAAAAAGGATTTCCTGATGTTCAGAGAGGACCTCCTCTGTTTCAATTTTTTGCCCATTGCCTCTGGTCCTGTCACTGGGCACCACTGAAAAGAGCCTGACTCTGTTCTCTCTCCCCTCAGGTATTTGTACATTTTGATCCCCACTCAGCCTTCTCTTCTCCAGGCTGAGCAGTCCCAGCTCTCTCAGCCTTTCCTCATAGGAGAGACGACCCAGTCCCTTAATAATTTTCATGGCTCTTCACTGGCCTCTCTCCAGTATGTCCAGGTCTGTGGGGAGCCCAGGTGTGGCCCCACCAATGCTCAATAGAGGGGGAGGATCACCTCCCTCGACCTGCTGGCAACATTCCTCCTAATGCAGCCCAGGACAGTCGTTTCACAAGTGGCAGAATGAGTAGAACTGTTGGTTATATTTGTAGGGTTTTGTCCTGTTATTGAATCAGAGAATGGGCAGTGTCATATATCTCAAGTGATAAAAAAGGTGCCAGCATTCACCAGGGGCAACATGCACTACAGGACCCTGTAAATGCTAAGAAATACTCTACACTGCAAAGACTGTTTAACTGAGCTTGGCAAAAAATCTGGGAATTGAGGAAGGACTTTCTCTTTTGCTTGCTGAGGACCTGCAACTTCTGAGGACGTGAGATGGAGTCTGTGACCCCACTGAGGCTCCCTGTTCCAAGGCTCTTACAACATTTTTTCCTAGCTATGCATTTCCTTCAGGTAACGTGACTGCACTGGCCACGTAAGTCCAGATACGCTTTTCAACTAACATGTGCTGTTCTTGTTTCATTTGTTAGGCTCAGTCTTCTTCGATATAATGCCAACCTAATCAAAATGAAAAACAATATGGTGTCAGCATCTCAGCAGCTGAAAGCAAAGCTGGAATTCTTTCATCAAAGCATTCGCCTTGACCTGGAGAGATACAGTGACCAGATGGCTTATGGCATATGTACGTATTGTGTAATACTTGCCTGGATGTCTTGTCTGATTCTATAAAGGATCAGACTGGCTATGAAGGGCTGTGGGTAAGAACTAGCTTAAAAGAAAATGAATGCAGGAGCTGCCATTGTGTTCCTCAGCATCTTTATGGGTATGTTTTAGCTGGGGCAGATGCAGGAGAAGAGTTTGGCAGAAGCAAAGGCAGGAGGATAAAAAATAAAATGTTTTTGGAGACCTTCAGTGACGGTGAAACAGGTGGTCATCTGTTGCCCACTGAGAACACCAAGCTAAGAAAATCAAAGTATTAATAGTACTGGTGATATAAATGTTTGCTATTTATTCGTTCAGAGTCTGATTCATTTGGAGTTGTCACTGGGCATAGAGGGCAGAGTTGCTGCACTTGATGTACAGTGGAAGGGCCACTAACCATCCATGACAGAACGAACAAGCATGGTGACTGTAGAAACACCGTTTTGAACACCACTAAGGGAGTGATCTTTCTGTGCTTGATATCAGGAGGTAGCGTGAGTCAGGATGAGAAATAAGGTGAAAAAGCATCAGCTACAGTTTTAATGTCACAGAAACATCTGGAACTTACAAATACTATTCAGGGGAGAATAGTAAGGTTTATGCATAGTTTGGATATATGGCTAAAAAACAAAACTTGAGGCAAAAATTATGACTGGGCTGAAGGATGATGATGGAAAATGGAAAGACTTGGTGAACTGGTTTTGGACAGTCTGTGTTTAATCAAAAGTGGCAGTTGTTGAGCTTAATGGGGGAGTTTAAAGACTCAAACTCATTTTAGGCCGGTGATTGCAAACAGTGAAATCCAAAGGGTTTGTATGTGAGTTAAGGTCGAGCATGGAGTTGTTAAATTGCAACTTTGCTGTCTCTCTGTGATCTCTGGGTCATGATTCCTGCTTGGAGATTCAGTGTCATGCTCTTTTGTGTTCAAATTCAACTGATGTACAGGTCATGCTTTATTTTTGTGTCTATATCTTTTTATAAATTAACAACTCTCTTCTCTTAAGCTTCAGAAAAGATGCTCAAAGCCTGGAAGGAGATGGAAGAGAAGGCCTCTCAGTGTGCACAGGTAGGGGATATTAAAGAACCTTCATTATCTATCTGTGACAGAAATCATGATGGGAACTTAGTGTCATATGTGCCGCTGTCCTGTCCCTTCAGTGTGTTTTGTATCCTGCCTGCTGTGGGAATGAGGATATTGCAGATGCATTAAAGAAACAGTCCCCAGTCACCAGGTTGTTTGAATCTAGTGATTTCAACAAAACGGGCATGTCGTGGTTTAACCCCAGCTAGCAACTAAGCACCATGCAGCCGCTTGCTCACTCCCCCCCGGTGGGATGGGGGAGAGAATCGGAAGGGTAAAAGGGAGAGAACTCTTGGGTTGAGATAAGAACAGTTTAATAATTGAAGTAAAATAAAATAGAACAGTTAAAGAGGTAAAGCAAAGGCTGCACACGCAAACAAGGCAAAGCAAGGAATTAATTCGCTACTTCCCATGGGCAGGCGGGTGTTCGGCCATCCCCAGGAAAGCAGGGCTCCATCACGCGTAACGGTTACTTGGGAAGACAAACGCCATCACGCCAGATGTCCCCCCCTTCCTTCTTCTTCCCCCAGCTTATATACTGAGCATGACGTCATGTGGTATGGGATAACTCTTTGGCCACTCTGGGTCAGCGCCCCTGGCTGTGCTCCCTCCCAGCCCCCCCCCCCCCCCCCGTGCACCGGGCAGAGCATGGGAAGCTGAAAAGTCCTTGACCAATGCAAGCGCTACTTAGCGACTATTTAGCGATACTTAGCATCGACATTGTTCTCATCCTAAACCCAAAACACAGCCCCATACCGGCTACCAAGAAGAAAATTAACTCTATCCCAGCTGAAACCAGGACAGGGCACAAATGTCACTAGACTCGGTTGTCTATATAGGAAAGTAGACTATAGAGACATGTTAGTTATTGCCCAAAAGAAATTATGTTGCTATAGATAAGTCTTCCTGGCTGGATTTACTGCACACAAAAATTTTCATTGCTAAAGCTGAAAATAATACTAATCACTTACCATGCAGGGATTTCAAAATTGCAGTACTTTATTTAGGAGTACAGACATAAATTTCTGGTATTCTACAAGTAAATATGCAAATTAGTTTTTATTAAGAGTCATCCTTAATAAATTTAGAGCAGAGCTAGAGCCAGTTCTTACTCTGAGTAGTCCTAATAGTTAACAGATGTTTTCACTTGTGGTTTATGGACAGTTGGGCTGACATAATGGCTTTCTGTTTCTTGGCGACTTAGTTCTGTGAGAAAGGCTAGTTGAAATTTATCTGCTGCTTAGAATTCTGATCTCTGTCTTCTGGGAATGAACATTTTAATTTTACCTCCACTGAAAACAATGAGAAGACAGAGGCCTTTTTGACAGAGAATAATTCTGCCTACAGTTTTGTACAGACCTGTAGGGAAGGAATAAGCTTTTAGCTGTGAAAACTAGGGACAGAGTTAGGATGATCATAGTTCATTGTCAAAAGCTGTTTCTTCGTCTCTTCTACCAGATGTACTGAATAAAGCTTTGGAGGGGGGAGGCATTCAGAGAGGAGCATTCGGAAGTGGTGGCATTCAGAAGGAATGTAAGGAAAAATCAGCACATTTGTAATGTATTTCTCAGAGTGGAGGTCTTTAAAATACCTCAAAAAGTGCTCTCTTTTTTGTGCTCCATGATAGTAGCTAGCTGCAGGAGTGCCAAAAACATTGGATGTTCTGACCAGGACTGTCACGTGGTTTACTGGGCTGATGTCTTGCATTTCTGCTCTCCCCTGCAGGGAGTTCTCTTATTGGCTCTCATAGTAACACAGAGCACAGTGATTAATACATAAAAATCCCAGACACCATTAGAAACACAAACAATAAATTACCTTGCCTATTTTTTTCCCCTGTGAAGGAATAAACTGGGTCGTTCAGGTTCTGGGATCTATTACCTATCTTCATCTAAGTCAAAAGGTTCTTGGAGCCTTGATTCTGCTTGCTCATATGATGGGCATCAGGGGAATTGGGATTTCACCTGAATTCACCTCTATTTAGCTCTTTAAATTGGGATCTGGTTGCTCCCTGTTAGGAAGCAACAAAGATAAAAGGGAGGCTGCTTCTAGTAGAATAATTCAAAGCTGTCAGTGGCCATTTCCAGAAAACCAGGAACCTCAACAAATATTTACTTTGCAGACCATCAGAATTATGTTCTGTCTTCAAGCTGTGCAGTCCATGTGTATAGCCACACCCTGTCAATTTATCAGGAATGGAAAATGTTTTACTCTGTAATACACAGTGGTATCTCAGTCTATCTAGCAGGCAGCTTAACTTCTGTGAATTCAAGAGACACAGTTATGCTGTGTGGTGAGTCATGGTGCTCCAGATAAAGACAGGGTTTACCTCACACTTGTCTCACAATCTGATTCTCCTTTGATTATGTGGCTTCTCGCTGCTGCTTCTTTTTGGTTTATTCTTTACCTGCAAGACCTACAGACATCCCTTTCGGGTCAAGGGGTCACATCCCATTTATATAGCCTCATACCAAGTACTTCTGCAGCTTCAGCAAGGGGTATGTTCTGGAAAATACTCGATTTTCAGGTCCTACAGCCCCAGGTCAGAAAGGAGAAGCTGAAATATCTCAAAATACTTTCTTAGGAAGGCAGACCAGTGCCCACAGTCCATGGTGCTAAGACCCATTATGGTGACCAGTGCTTTCTTAACAATGCTTGGGATCTCCAGTGCACGTCTGGCACCACATAGCTATTCCTCATGTTCAGAAATTTTGTTGTTGGCTGCCTCATCTAACTTACTATGGGAGCTTGGCATAAGATCGGTAACTTTTGTATTGCTTTGAGGAAAATGTGAAATACTGGAGAAATGTCAAACCAGAATGTATACGGGAGGGTAAAATGTGAGAGCACCCTCTGTCCATACTGTAAGAGTAGGAGAATAAATCTTCACTGCTGGAATGTATGTAGAGCCAGTGAGCATGTGTGTGTGCAGCGTGCATCTCAAAGAGATACGATTTATGAAGAAGCTGATTTTTCTCATCCAATGTGGTTGTCAGAGATTTGGATCTAGGTGATATCATTCACTGGGAAGATAATAACAGTAACCTCAATTATTGTAGCAGCAGTCATGTCAAAGAGGTTTTTTCTCCTAAACTCTGCATGGAGTCAGCCCATTATCTAAACAAGTATTCTGGAGATCTTTATCTACTCTATTGCTCTCCTCCTTCAGTTTGATTTGTACCTACATTTCCCCATTAGGCTGAAGATATTGGATATCTGGATGAGCAGATCATGGCTCTGCACACAGAGATTGTAGAGCTTCAGAAGAGTCCGTATGCAAGGCGCCAAGGAGAGGTCATGGAGAACTTGTAAGTCCTTTGCTTATTTTTATTGCACATAAATGGATTTTGTGTATTTCAGTGTCTGAGGGGTTTTTTTGCATTGTTGGTGGTTCCATCAGTGCTTTTGAAATGCACTCCTTGCTTTTTGCAAACTACGAGTACAGAATGTTTTGCAATCGGTTTAAGATCATTTTGCTGGTAAAAGGGAAGATCCCACCTCTTGTGGCTGTACCTTCATCCTTCTTGAAGTTCTAACGATCACTTGAGAGCATTATAAGGCAGAATAGGACACTGCTCTCTCCGAAAGCTAGCTGTGCAAGAAAGATTAACATTCAGTCACAGGAGTAAACTCATCTAACTTACCTAACTTACCCTGCAGCCACACAGTGACTAGACCTGCAGAAACATGGAAAACACAGCTGGGGAGGACAGGATACTTCTCTGTCACTGACTACGAAACTTCATCTTAGAAGAGGATGGGCCTAAGATATATCTTGGTCTCAACTGAAAAATGCAGAGGATTTCTTTTTGCATTGGAAAAGAGTGCATTTTATAGTGTTGAGTGAGAAAATTATGAGATTGTTGTAAAATCCTGTTAAATATCTTCAATGTGTTTTCAAAGCAAGGATAATTAACAAGTCGTGGATACTTGAATATTTGGAAACTTTAATATTTATTTTTTTAAAAAGTATTAAAATGTGAAAGAGCCAAGTGGTATTACTAATCTGAAGAAGACATAGGAAGCAATTATTGTAGTTTGGGCTGTTGCTGAGAGCACAAGTAGCAATTATAAAAGAGAGGGATTAAATAGCCACCAGGATTGAATAGCCACTAATCTGTTGTTAATAAGAGCTCTTCTGAATGACTGAGTATTTTGGGAGGAAACGTGCCTGTTCATGGCATTTTCTCCCTGCCTCTTTGCAGAACTAGATCAGCTAAGTTGCTTTTCATCCATGTGTAGCTGCAGGAGCAGCAGAAATGGTGCACGGGGGAGGAAGTGGTGGGAGAAACCACCTCTTGCAGCAGTAGCCCACGTTCAGAGCAGCTTAAACTAATCGTAAACCTACCCCCTAAAACATTGTTTTTAAGCACTTTCACCACTGCAAACCCAAGGCTGTATCAGCTGTTTGCAAGGTGCTTAAAATGTGCCCAAAGCTGTTGATTATTCTGGTCTAAAGATACTCCTCTTAATGAGAAGTGGAGAACAGATTAAGTCTCCTGCTCTTTAGTTTTCAGGGCTGTAGCAAAGCATACTGCAGAGCACTAGCTTAAAGTTTGAGATACACAGCCACGAGACACACATGGATCCTGGGTGATGTCTCAAATTTACCCTACGGTGCTGGATGCTAATGTTCTCTTTTTCCCAGTGCAGCAGGAGTAAAGAGCACCTCTCCTCCTATCCTTGGCCGATGCAGGAGTTTCAAGTTGGATAACTACCCAGCATGCTAGAAATGCTGACTTAGATAAGAAGCAGCTTGTATGATCTCTTGAAACAGTATTGGGGTGATGTAAGGGCAGCTAAGGAGAAGAGGAGGACTGGTGAGGGCCCAAAAGCAGAGTTAGAACTGGCTAAACTGCTACTTATTTCTGACAGACTTTTGATTTAGAACAGTGAAGATTTGTTTAAGGGTGGAAGCTTCAGTGTTTGGCTGCTTTTGAAATATTTGAAAGAAGTAACATTTATTTAATGGAAAGAAGAGAAACACTGTCTTCTTGTTTGTAATGCAGCTCTCTCTTTCCATTTGCAGAATATCACTGTAAAATTCAGGCAATAAATGCAGAACGGGAACAAGAATTTATCAGGTAGTTGTGCAGAAGTACCTATAGTTACAAAAATTACGTTTCATACCACATAATGTTTCATACCACAGAAAGAAAACACAGCTGAGCCATATGAAAATTTGAAACTAAAAATAACCTCCAATTGGTATGGTTATCTGAGAAGAAAATGCATAATCAGAGGAAAAGAGAGACAGCTTTTAGGGAAGAGTTGGTTTCCATCACAGAAGGACCATCCCTGTGTTCCAAATGTCACACTTGTATACTAGCTGTAGAAGAAGGTGACAGCTCGAGTGTATGAGGTTCAGCAAGGCATAACTTAATTGTAATGCTTTTTTTTTCCCTTGAGTCACCTACTTGTTGATATATGTGTGAATCACTTTCTTCTTTTTAAAGGGAACAGAGAGCCATAGACCTCTACAAACAGTTAAAAACAAGACCTCCAGGTATGGAAGGAGATGGTTCAAAGACTGTTTCACACTCATACCCCATGACTAATTTTTCTGAACTCAAACCCAGAAAATACTGTTTAGTAGGAGAAGGCAAATGATTGTATTAAAGTTATCCAGACTCAAGGGCATACCTTAAGCTGATTTCTTCTTTTTGCTGAGCCTAGAGCTCTCCCAAATTACTGTAGTCCTGTTCCTCAGCTCTGGGTTTGTCTTTTGGTTTTCAGTCTTGGAACATCTGCCCTGAACACGTCTGCCTTCTGGCATTCTCTACCTTTTTTCATGCCCCCAGTACTACTGCTTTACTCCCCCCAGACATGGGAAGAACTGCTCTTCCTCTGTCGTTGCTCCAACCCAACAGCAGTCTCTTCTCTCCCTCTCCTCTTCTCTCTTAATTATACTGGATAGAGTCCCATGTTTGGGGATTGTTATGTTCTGAACATTGTAACTGCTGAGCAGAAAGATTTAGTTACTTGTGCATTTGGCAACTACCTGCAGTCCTTATTGAAGCCAGTATCTAGGCATCCAGAGTGGCTGGAGTTGTATGCATTACTGCAGAGAGAAAAGACATTAAGGAAAAGCTGTGCCTAATGAGAGATTGTGACAGATTTTGAGATGTTTCATTCTGTTTCAGTTTGGCTGCGCTCATTAAGTCAAATCTTTCCTTGACTCTGGGTATTTGTGTCCAGAGTGGCTCCTCGCTGAAGAGCATTTTACTAATCTGGTGATTGATGGCCCTTCCAGATCATGCCTACAGTGACAGCACGGACATGGTGAAGATCATTGTGCAGACAGTACAGAGCCAAGACCGAGTTCTCAAGGAGCTCTTTGGCCATCTCAGGTACTTTATGCAGAAAAAAAGCAAACAAATAAATGCAACTTGCAGCATTTGTAGCTTCGTAGCAGGAAAGGAGAGGGAAAACCATGGAGATCAGAGCCCAAAAGCTCCATCCACAGGTATACGTTTCTCAGCAGTGTTAATTCTGCTCCTTTGTGTCTGTGTTGAATTTCCACTTACGTTTTTAAAACATATAGCTAATGTGTATAGCTAATAGGGAAGGGGAGGAGAATGCAATGGCTTGTACTGTTAGCATCCAAGAGTTCACTTTAAAATGAGACAAATTCTGCTAGTGTTTAGGTTGGGACTAAAATCTTAAGGGAAAAAAAGAAATAATGTAACAACTGAGAAGATACCACAGTGATTTGCTCATTAATTCATTAATTCTTCAAGTAGCTCAGAACAAATGTCATTACGCAGATCTCGGTAGTCAGCAAAGCCTGATTTAGTTTTATTTTCATGTGTGGCTTGTGCTTAGTCGATCCCATCAAGAAAGTTGCTAGCTATGATATGGTCAGCCCACAGAGACCAGCACAGATTAATAAAATACCATGGTTGAGTTGCTGTGCTGTCCATTGTCATCAGGATCAATTTTTGCGCTTCAAATAAGAAGAGCTTATATTGTAAGTATTAATAGTAGTGTCATCTGTCTGCTTTTTTGAGTCTTAACTGGACTTGGGAAAGTCCAAGGGTCCCTCCAGTCTTGCAGGTTTTGTACCTGCAGCTATCACAGTGCTGTGCTAAGAGAAAGGTGTTCTCACAGAATTTTTCTTGAATCCCAAGGTGAGACTTTTGGTTTTGCCAGAACATACTGCTACACAAGCTGGAAAGTAACTTTGTGTTTGTTTTTTTTATAGCAAGCTCTTGGGCTGTAAGCAGAAGATCATTGACTTGCTTCCAAAGATTGAAGTGGCTCTAAATAACATCAAGGAAGCTGACAACTCAGTGATGCAGATGCAGGGCAAAAGACAAAGGGAGATATGGCATTTGCTGAAAATTGCTTGCGTAAGTAGCTTTTGGACTACTCGTTTGCTCTTCCTTCCAGTGCAGGAGCCAGGGGACATCAAATGAAACTCTGAAGAGACCAAAAAGGGGTAACTTCCACACAATGGTTGATCTTACTGTAGAGACGGGAAGTTTGAGATGCTAAAAGTTGACGCAAGTTTAGAAAGGGGGTAGAGAAATTCATAGAAAAGAAGCCCAGTAGAGGAGTCCTTGGTCCCAGTAAGTCATCAAACTGCAAATCTCTGGTGGCTGGAGTACGGTAGACATGCCATGCCATGCCATGCGCCTTGTTCTTACGTTCCCTGAATGTCTAGTGTTGGCTGCTGTTGGAGGGCATACACTAGGATAGGTGAACTTCAGCCTGATGTATTAAACCTATCATGATTTTAGTGCTGCAAAAGTGAAATAGGTGCTTTCCTGGTTAGTTTAAGGTGTTTTAAGACTACACTGCTTTTTCTGCATCAATTATAGTGACTATACAGCTGAAGCAATCTCCTGATTTCCACATGCCTACATTCAAGGCCAGCATAGGAAATGTGTATGTCTTTCCCCGTCAGGAGAGTTGTTGCTATGCATGACTCACAGTTTAGGACATGGCACCGTCTCCTAGTTCTTCAGCGTAGATGATGTGCCATGTACAGCACGCGTGACTTACGTGCAGAGACATTTGGTACCAGCTATTTGCAGAACTGTGGAGGGTTGTATCAGCTGACTTGCCAGCCACAGGCATGGCCTAGATTGTGTGTATCTGTCACAAACAGTGCTTATGTTTAATAACAAGCCTTGTGTACAAAATAATTAAGCCTGACTAAATTCTGCCTTTGTCCATCACAGCAGATGAATTTCTTTTTTTCTAGACTCAGAGCTCTTCTCGATCACTGGTAAGCTCCAGCCTGGAAGGGACAGCCTCAACTCCGGCAGCCACGTGGCTCCCACAGAGCTCCTCAGGGAACGTACCTCACCCTCTGTCATCTATGGCAACTCCTGAAGATGGGTAAGAGCTGTTGGGAAAGGAGGCCACTGCAGAGATGTCAGTGTAGCCATTTTGTATGCATACACTCTGAAATCCTGTCCTCTGCCACTGGAGTCTTCAGTGCTGAGGGGCATGTCTTCACCACATCCCATGTGGTGGTTTTTGGATATGCTGGGCAGGGAGAGTTTTGGCATACTAGACTGTCTCTGAAGACAACATTGTTCAACTCCTGACTGGAGTTTTAGTAACTTACCTCTGGCCATACCACAGAAAAATGTAGCAATGAGATTTTGAGCCAAAATGCAGTTTCTTTTCATGCCCAAGTTCTGATGCAAGTCCCAGATAAATCAGGCCATATTTAGTGCTGCTTACAGCTTCAGTGATTCTAAAAAGTCTTAATTCAAATGGAGGTCTGAAGTATGGGTCAGTACTAAGCAATCCATCTGGTTCAATATCTGGGTTTTTTTTTTTTTATCCTTCCAAAAAATCTTTCAGTAGCTTGTATGTTACTAATGCTCTAAAAAATCAGGAATTAGGTTGAACTCTTTATTCAGAAACCTCCGCTCTCTGATCCTGAGCAGGTTCCACATACCAATCTCAGCTAAAGCTTGTGATCTCCTTCAGCTAGGACTGTGATATTCATTTCTCACATGTCATGTTATTCTGTCTTGGGGTTGGATTTGGTTATTAACGCCCCTCTCTCTCAGCCAGTCCTAGCTGAGTAAGAGAGTTGCCTGGAGCAACCTGAGGGGCTTTTCTCTTCACTTCATTAGCAATTTTACTTCCAGTCAGCATAACAGAAGGGAAGACACCCCTCAAAGACTGCTCAGCCCTCGATCTGCAGCAGTGCTGGTTTTGTGGCGGCTGGGGCAGGGGTTGTGAACATCAGCATCAAACCATTTGGCCATCTCTTTCTTTCTGGGTGGTCAGGGAAATACCTAGGTTCTGAAGATACACATCTGCTAACCAGTCTTTTGCTGGAAGTCAGTTGATTTTTCTGAAATCCTGAGCAACCTTTTCCGCTTCCTCTTTTCTGTCTGCTGCTGCAGGGCAATTTTCGCCTCTGAATAATGTGGGGTGATCACCTTTTAATAGGTGCTTTCCTGAGCAAGATGCCTTTGGATCGCCTTAGAGCTCCTCTTTGAACCATGACTTCACTGTACGAGGCACTGTACAAAGAGTCAAGAGATGTAAACCTTATGGGGAGCAGGCAGTGATTTCAGGCCCCTCATACTCAGTTCACTTCCTAGGTTCTGTTAAGGCTGAGTTTCGGTGTGGTTTGTGTAGTTCCTCTGTAGGAAAGGAGAGCAAATCCACAATTCCAGAGTGGGGATCTGCAGGATGCCACCTCAAGGCATGATTTTGTGCCTTACAAGGTAGCTCTTACAATTGCAGAGAACTCCTATAAATCAGTTTTTGGGGTTGTTTTTTCGTTTTTGTTTTTTTTTTTTTCCCCAGTGCAGAGACTTTTGATGTTGGTATTACTTTGCATTTTACATCTGTCATCTTATGCCTTCCCTGCAGGGAAAATTTTGTCCGTGTGATAGAAGAGAATCTGAATTACCTCGAACTCTTTAGCAGTATTTTGCAGGAGGCGAGACAGGAGCAGGACAACAGCATGATGGTAAGTCTGTTGATGTATCCCTGAGGACCTGATTTTTAAGAGCCACAGCAGGATCCTCTGGGGGTGTGGAGAACTCCTTAAATAGGGTCGTTTGTAATGATGTGAATTTGTGTGGCTGGCATGTGATGTCTGTCATCCCTCCTGGACTCCGCTATCATGCCAGTCCTTATGGAAGGTGGCATTTGGTGCTAGTGTCAGCTGAGTGGTCTGCGTGGCAGAGTGGGCTGTTCTGTGGGACCCTCTGGCTGGTAGAACTTGCTCTGAATGCCGGTTGCATTCTCAACTGGAGAGTCCTCATTTGTGTCCCTGCACTGGAGTGGGCAGGGTCCTCCATTTCGAGAGCCCTTTCCTGATCATTAACTGAAGCTCTCCTTATGGCAGAAGTGGGGCTTTAGAGAGTCCTAAGCAGGTTCTTTGCACAAATTGGTATTTGAAATAGCAAGAAATGACAAAAGTGAATAACGATCACCCAGATGTTTTGATGCAATGTGAAACTCTGTTCCTGAACTACTGATTGAGGCCAGTACATTACTGCTCAAAAGAGCTTGGTTAGCAGAAGAATGAAGAGCACCACCAGTCTTTTAGAAGAGTCTCTCAGCTGATTTTAGAGGCTGTATCATAGAAGCACCTGTATAAATATAATGAGAAAAGGACAATTAGGCATGTAGATTGACCTGTTTGTAATGGAGAAGAGTCAATAACAGCTTCTGTTAGCATGAGGTTGTCTCACAAATTTACTGCAGTCCTGTAAAGAAGTCAAAGATCCACTGATATGCTGTAACCTGGATTTTCAAAAAGCTTCTTGAAGTTCTCCTTAGGGATAACTTCCATCCTCATGGGATAAAAAAGTTGAAGCTGTTTACCAGTTGTAACTGCTGAAATAACAAGGAAGAGAGGATTGGGGAAATGGAGGTGGTTGATGAAATGGAGCTCTTATAATTCATAAACATTTTAATGTTCTAATGTTTATGAATAATAGTAAACAGTGAACTGAGAGTTTACTGGAGTTACTAAGTTATTTGGGATGGTGAAATGAAAACTTACTAGTGGGAGTTGCAGATGACACTGTAATAGCAAGGGATTGAGCAATATGAATGGGGAAATGAAATTAGCTACTGATTAATGCAAAGTAATTATGTTAGTGGGGAGAACATCCTTAATTATGTATATCGTGGCCTTCATTGGTTGATGCATGGTTTGTTTGTCTTTGTTCCGTTCTGACAGGGTTGGTATCAAGTTGTGTAATACAGTCTTCTCTCCTGTCCTGTCTCCTTGCTATGGCTGGAGATGAGTGAGAAACCATATGACTGGCTTCTTACCCGTTAATCATCCACATCCCCTTCTCATTCCAAGCTGCAGCATCTGTCTCTGGCACGTTTTAGCCCAGAAAGATTATTCATTGTTGTGGAATCACGCCCTGCAGATCAGCACCTGTTTTGTTATGCTTGGTTTCTTTCCCCTTTTCCTTGTATCGGGGAACAGAAGTTAGGCAACAGGAAAGCAGCAGAAAATGGGATTTGTCCTCTTCAGTTCACTTGGGAAAAAACAGAGGAAAAAAGAATGAATAACTATAAGAACCTTTTCTCTGTTCTTGCATACATTTGACTTGAAGCCTGCCTTTCTTTTTCATTTGTGTACTTGTACTACCAGTGCATCCCATGGTGTGCTAGGAATGCTGGTGGTGGGTTTTGTGCAGATGCAAAACGGAATTTCCAAGGCGAGTACAGTCTGTGACGTGCCTGCGTACTGCAATAAGTGTGGGGGATTTTCTGTCGGCGGCAAACTGAGTTGTGAAATTGTGAGATTACTTATCAGTTGTTAGTTCAGCGTGATTCTTTGAGAAGAGAGAGATACTGAATACTGAGCGTCCTTTGGTCACCACCTTAGAAATGCACGTTCAGTAGCCATTTCCTGCACTTCAGTAGTTTCCTTGCTTCTTCTTTCAGAGTTTTGATTGGAGCTGGCTGAAATAGCCAAAGGAGCTGACTGCTGCTATCTGCAAAGTGCCTGCGCGCTGAGAGGTGGCTTGGCAGCCTTCGATGTGACAAGCTGGATGGGACTGGTCGATCACTCACCTTGTCATTTGTAAAGCTTAGTGGAGTTGATTACAAAGGTGGTGGTCAGTCGCAGATACACCACTGGCAGTAACAAACAGTGTGTTTACAGGCTGTTGCCTAGTTGGGCTTTCGACTAAACAAGTAACCTGCTGGTTGGAGATGCACCCTGCCACAGCCCCACGGAACCTTTCCTGGAAAGAAAGGGAGGAGAGCGAAGGGTGGCAGCTGCCTCAGGGCTGGGGCCCTGCTGCCCCCCCCCCCGCGGCCCTCCCGCCGCTTGTCACGACTGCTCACGTGTGTAATATGAATGTATAGATTATATATATTTTAAATAGAACTAACTGCAATAAATGCTGTGAAAGGCTCGCGGTGTTCCCTGGCTGCGGGCCCTCGCCCTCACGCCGTTGCCGGGCAACAGGGCGGCGGCCCCGCGCGTTCTGACGCCATCGGTAGGCGCCGGGCGGCGCGCTCCCTGCCCCCCAGCCTGCCCCGCGCAGCCGCGGGGGGGGGGGGGCGGCGGCGCGCGTGCGCGGCGGGGCGGGAGCGGGGCTTCGGCCGCACGTGGGCAGGCGGCGGCGGCAGGTACGGAGCGGGGGGGAGGGGGCTGGGGCCGGCGGCGGCGGGGCCCTCGGCCCCCGGGTGCCTGGCCCCGGCCCGGCTGTGCGCGGCTCCCGCGGCAGGGCGGGGGCTCCCGCCGGGAGCTGTCCCCGCCCACGAAGCGGCCTGAGGTGCGGGGGCCGCCGGTGGGCCCGCCCGGGCCGGGGAGCAGCCTGCGATCCACCGGTGCCCTCGCAGGGCGGCTGCCGGCCCCGGTGCAGTGAGTGTGCCCGCGCCCTGCCTCCGGCGCCGGGGGTTTCCTCAGCCGAAGGTCGGCGTGCACCTTTGGTGGTGGCGTCGCACCCGCTGAAATTGGCGTGAGGGGGTAACGGCGCCCCACTGCAGGGCGAGGTCCGCTGGTGCTTTGAGGATATTCCCTGGCCTTTTGGTACAAAAGCCGAGAACGTTTTGTTGTTGGAAAAGGGGCAGAGACACTGTCAGGAGAGAGAGTGAAGATCTTCACGCAGACCACGGATAAACGGCGCCCCATCGTCCAGGCAACACGCTGTGCCGGGTGGTAATGCTCTCTGTCCCACAGGTGATGCGAGGATGACCATGGCCCAGGCTGGAGCCGTAGTTGCAGCTGCCACAGGACTCCTCATCTTCTTCCTGTACTCCTCCATCCACAAGGTTGAGGAGGGGCACCTGGCTGTGTATTACAGGTACTGTTCCCTGCCAGTGCCTTGATGGCTTCTGTAGCCTTCCCTAAGTTTCTCTCTCAGCAGGGATTTATCCCTGGCCCCACATCACCTCAGGAGGTGATTGCTCTCTCCTGTGTTTCCCTCCAGGTTTTGCCCCGAGGTGGGCAGACCATGTTGTTTCTGCTCTCTTGTACCAGAAACAATGTGGGCCTGGATAGCCTGGCTCTGTGCAGAACTGTTATGAGTTTTGGTCTTTCTGAATCCTCAGCTACTTTTCCTTCCTCTCCTTCCTTCCCTTTTCTGGGTCACAATTTGGATTTCAAAGCTTAGAGAACCAAAGCTCTTGGTCCATCCGGTCTTTTAATGTCTGTTGATCTCCCTCTTACATTGAGAACTGTCACCTCTGTCCCAAGACTGTCAGCCAGCCAGAGTACCCGCGTAGTTGTTGCTTCGAAATGTGTCTTCTCCCTGGCTCTGGGCTGAGTTTCACCTGGGGCTCATAGCTGCCCTGAATAGCATCTGTAGAGCAACGCGTTGTCAGTCCATAACAGTGAGTGGTCACAGTCACTAAATGCCGTGTCTTGACTAGATTTTGCTTCAAATTTGAACGGAGGAACAGAGAAATTCAGTACCAGCCTTTCTGTGTTTTTTGCTGCATCTGCTGTATTTCTGTCCTGTCTCTTCTGCCCTTTGCACTTGCCACCATGGGCCAGTTTCCTTTGCACCGCTCTTTCCTTTAATTACGAGTGGTTTGAACAGCACAGGCCCTTGTGGGACACTGCAGGAGACCTTACTGCACTATGAGAATCGATCATTTAGAGCTCTTCTCTGTCTCCTGCCTTTTAACTACCTCCCAGTCCCCACAAAAGACTGCAGGTTTTCTTTGTGCTTTGGGTAAGGGACTGTGCCGAATGCCTTGTGGAAGTCCAAATTGGTGGTATCGCATCAACCGCTGGATTTTTCCATGGTTACCAGTGCACTATTTAGAGAGGAAAATCTGTGAAGCTCTCTGCAGTGTTGCAATGATGGAAGAATTTAGTAATATCTGCCTTCTCTAAAAGTTAATTGCTTACAGGACTGAAGCAAATGATTGTCGAGTTGCAGCAGGCAAGTAGCATATGCAGTCAACCCTTTTGTAGGGGAATTGGTGGCAAATTTGATGCAGGTGAGTAACGTAGTTTGCACTACCACAGCTGTGACCCCTGGCAGTTTGAATGGACTTGCTCACTCTCAAAGACAGCACTTTTTTCCAGTTGCTTGAGCCTTTTCCCTGTTTTTCTGTCTCTCTGTAGGGGTGGTGCATTGTTAACTAGTCCGAGTGGACCAGGCTACCACATCATGCTCCCGTTTATTACCACGTTCAAATCCGTGCAGGTTAGTATCTTCTCATCTTGAAAGAGGGTGAGTGGGAGCAGATGCTGGTAGGGATATCGCTGGATGGGGGTGACTTGGGCAACTGGTGTTTGCAGAGGGGCTCGGTAATGTGGTACTCAGAGCAGTAGCTCCTAGGAAGCCCTTGGTTCCTTCTGCTTTAGGTGCCAGACGCAGCTGTGCACTGGGACTTGTCCTTTTGGTGGAATCTCCACAACATGCATGTGTGTTGCTTGGGACAGATGTCTTGCTCTGGGAGGACAGTCTGTGTTTGTGGCCCCAGTTGTTTCCCAGGAGAACTGCAGGCCTTAGCACTGCAGGAGCTGAGAGTAGGGAAATGAGCACAGCTGCCTTTCTATCTCCCAAAAGGCAAGTTGAAAATATGTCTGTCTTCTGCCCACACCTGCAAAAGTCAGGAGGGAGGCAGAGGACACGTTTTTGGCTCCATGTTCCTGTGTAATGGTTGTGAGACTCTGGGCACAGCATGATCTTCCTGAAGAATGGAGAGGTTTTGTGAGCACTGGTTGTTTTTCGTATTTCAGACCACATTGCAGACCGATGAAGTGAAAAATGTGCCTTGTGGGACAAGGTATGTTTTTCCTTTGTATTTCTTCTCGTGATGAGCAGATGCACTGTATCGTGTAGTTTGCACCTAGTTATTTACAGTGCTATTACACAGAGGCTGAAAAGTGAAAGCACATACCCTAAAATTAGTCCCAAATGTACACACATATATCACACTTGGAAATAATAGAGCAGGAGGTATGAGAGGGAGTGCTCTTGCTTCCATTGAAATTGATGTTCAGAGGGTATTTGCACTTATAGTAATACTCTCTTGATTTTTCTTGGTTTCTTCCCTCATTACTCTGATAGCCCATTGCTTGTGCTTTGGTCTGCCCTCTGCTTTGCAGTATTTCTAGTTTGAATCTTGTATTGACCCCAGCAGTGGCCAGAAGTAAATGGTGAATGGGAATCCTTCTGATGGGAGATCGTTCATTTCAAACAGAGCTCAAGAAAATGAGTCTCCTGGAATTGTTTGGGCATTTTTGGAATTGACATTTCACCTGACACAAAGAGTGAGAAAGAATAAAGAATCTTATGCATGGGTGGCACCTGCCTGCTTCATAATTAAGCTGATGCTTTTGTCAGCACAGATCTGTATAATGATAACAAGCAGAGCAGTAACAGAAGGAGAGGACTAGTTGAGCTGGGTTGCAGATCTTGTTGTGTTGGTTCATTCATAAGTTGAAGTGATGACCGAATCTGTTTCTTCAGAATAAAAATGAAACTGGTGATTCTCCTTGTCTTTTAGCTTTAGGGTACTCAACAATATTTCTATTTAAAAAAAAAAAAAAAAGGCCAGTATGACTTGAATGATGACACATAACAACCATGTTGAAATTAAAAGTTGAACGTTAGTGGCAACATTAATGAGGCAGAGTTAATTTTTATCTGGTTTAGCCCTTATTGAAATGAGTTCTTGGAATTATTCCTATGGCAACTCATCAGACATCACTTGGGCTTAAATATTAACACACAGTTCTCGTGGGCCCTAGCTGCTTTTAGTTTTAGATCTCAAACCTCTTTCAGGAGTGTTTGTAAATAATGCTAGTGTTCAGTGCTGCAGCCAGGGCTTTGTGGTCAGGTGAAGAGTCTTTAGGTCAAGCGAAAAGTAATTGCAGGAAGGAGGAGTAAGACTTATTATGTTTTATATCAGTATCTTTTAAATGGCACAGTTAAAAATATGTTATCAGAGCAGAGTTTCAGCGATGTGTTTAATGGCAACTTTTAGCTCATAAGTAGCATAAATAGGAGTAATATTTCACCTGCTGGATGTTGTAAAACAGCATCGCACCTCTGGGCCAGGGATGGTGTCTTGCTGTCTTGCAAGCCTTCTCGACAGAGCAAGCAAAGCTTTCCACTGAAGCTTAACCACATTAGAGATGCTAACACAGTCAAAATTAAACTGTGCTGCTTTGACCCTGCCTAAGCAGGGAGGTTGGACAAGATGACCTCCAGAGGTCCCTGCCAGCCTCGACCATTCTGTGCGTCTGTGATTTAGGAGCTAAGTATTCTGTTTAATTCTGTATAGTTCGTTTATTAAGTTCCTGTTACGTTTCAATGTTGCGGGATTCAGTTGTGCAATGCAGGTGGTTGTGAAGTTACAGGTAATAAACATGCTTCAAAACACCAAACAGCTGGTGAAGCAGTTCTTAGTTAATAATTGAATACACTTCAGACCAAAGGTCCCAGTAGCCCTGTCCATTTTTAAGGTGTTACTCCAGGAGCCTTTCAGTTTGTTGCATTTGGAATCAAAGTCTGCAGCTGCTCCATGCCAAAGCTTTGAATCCACATTTCCATAATAAAACATTAGCTTATAAATAACAAATGGATGAAATCTGAAATTTCACTATCCCGTTTCAAAGTTCATTACAATAATAGATCCTAATCAGTTTAAATTTCTGTAGTTGTGTATTAAACCATCAGATTTTAAAGGCTAGGTTTCCCTTCCACCATATTCATATTCCTGTTCCCTGTATCCTCATCTGCATTAGGAGGCTTCTGAATGGCTGTGTGGGTGTCCCATCCCCAATTTCTGCCTTAGCTGTCCCATTTATACTTGACAGCATTAAATGAATACATTAAACACAGGTTTTAAAATACTTTGTCACCAGATGACTGTTTTTCATAAAACAGCTGTCACCCCGGAGACAAAAACTATTTCCTTGCAGCAGGTAGAATATGTATCTGCTCTAAGCTGTGAATTGCCTCTGGTGTCTGAGATTTCTAGCTTTCTCCAACAAGAAAATGTGTGCACAGTTCCTTGGAAAGTTCAGCAGTTTCCTCACGGCAGGTCTGCTGATATCCAAAAACTGATGGAAAATCAGTTCAATAAACTGGTTTTTGAAGAGCAAAGTATTCCAAAGGACTGACTCGAAGAATTAATTGAGAATTAATATACTCACAAGTATATTAATTGTGGAATACAATAAATGGGTTGAAAACGGTGTTGTGCAAATACGGCATGAGAGAATTACGTAAGTAGCATTTTTTTTTTTTTAATAAACTTAACTAGAAAGAACCGTGCTAAATATTGTACAGGTTTTTACAATGCCAAGAAACAGTAAATAGCCAGGACATTAAGCAGTAATATTGCTCTTGCATTAGATGTTTATTTGCAAAGGTGCAAGAGTCATTCTGCTGCAGTGCTTGTGCTGCAGATTGTTGGCAGGAATGCCAACGGAGCACTGGAGGAATGCTGTTCTGGGACAGATCCCTGTTTGTTAGCCAGTCACGTGGAAAAATGTGTCATGAATATTGCAAGTGGATGTATTGCGTTAATCCTTGTATCCCTAGACAGACCAGATCTGACCTTTAAGCCCAATTTTTACATGCTCTGATTGCCTAACCCGGTCTGGTCTTGTTTGTGGTCAGCTCTAGCAATAAGCATTAAACCTTCGCCTTTTTTTACGCCCCTTTTTTATGACAACATCCTTCAGTTTTTCTTTTGTCTTCTCCTGATCTGGTATAAGCTAAAATCCTGAAATGTATGAGGCTTTCTAAGGTCTACTGAAATGCCTGCTAGTGTATGTTAGTCCCCTGTATGCTTTCACCTTGTCCTGTAAAGTTAGGCAAAGTTAGGCAGTATTGTTGCCTAGTTATGCTTAAACTTCTCCCAAGTGCATGTAGTCTCTGTGTTGATCCTCCTTTCAGACTTCCTGTGGATTTCTTGTTCCTCTCTCCCCGACCAAAGAACCTGCTCTGCCCAGCCTCACGAGCAGCTCTGCGGTGAGGACCCTGGGAGGTGCGAGTAGCCCTTACAGAGGCTGCAAATGCCAGTTTTAGGCTGCAGAAACTGCAGTGGAGAGTTGCAAGCACTGGAAATCTCCCTGTGGGAGTCACCCTGCCTTGCATTTGGCAAGAAGCAGGCTTTGGCAAATGAGGATGTTTTGAGAGTGGTAGAGGCTTGTAAGAATGGAAAGAGCGCTGTCTGAGCCAGCTTTTAAGTCATAGGTGCCAAAGGGCAAGTAAAGTAGTTGTGGATGATGAGAGGATTTGTAGAGTTCCAGGTCAGCAAGGTGTGTGAATCACCCCAAATCAGTGCATGATGCTCTACCAGAGCAACCATCCCAAAACTGCCCAGGGCAGTATGTCCTGCACCCCAGGAGTTCACTAACATCTTCTGGACCAAGCTGTTTGAGAGGAGGTCTTGTCTGAGATGCTCACTTTAAGATCAGAGTGTTACAGTTCAGTTTGGCTCCTGGGTTTACAGCAGCAAGGTCCAGAGGACCATCCCCACTGCACAATGTGAAATGAGGATGGTCCATCAGCTGGATGGATGGATGGAAAACGCAGTGTAAGTGCTTTGTAGCTTGGTTTAACCTTAAGCCCTCAGTGGGGAAATAGGTGGCCAGCGTATTTGGGCTCTGAGTGGCACCTGTTTCCTCGAAGCCACTGCCTGACCAACAGGACTGATATAATTCACTTATGCCCAACCCTGTTGACCCACGCTGGTTGAGATCCTTGGCAGGGTTGCTGTGGATAGTGTTGGTTGAGTCAGACAGGCAGTCCTCTCTGGTCTGAGGTGCCAGCCTTTCTTGCATGTGAGATGATGAGGGGCTGCAGATGAGTCCTGCATAGGAGGCAGATTGTCTCAGGTGCTCCCTTTTTCCTTCTAACATCTCTATAAAATTGAAATGCCAAAAGGACCCCAACATAAGGATGTGCAGTGGAGGAGATTCTGGTGGAAGAAGCCCACATGCTCTGCTTTGGTTCCTCACCAGGATATCTAGAAGATACCCCAAGATGGTACCTGGGTTTCCCTGTCCTGGTGAAGATGTCATAAGGTGACTGGGACAAATCGGGAGGATGAAAGCAGATTCAGAAGGTCATGAGGAATGCTGTTGGACATCACTTGCAATGATACATAGTCATTTTATTGGATGTGGTGGGACAGAGTGCAGAACAGATGAGATGGAGAAAAACACATATACCATGCCATTATAACTGCTTGTGCAGCCTGATATACCTATAAAGGATCCATAAGCCTATCTTATTTAAAAATAATAGTAACATTTCTTAAGAGAGAGCCAGCAAGAATGACCATGGTCTAAAGAGAAATCTTGAGTGAAAAAGAGATTAATACTCTTAATAGTAGTATCTCACTGGGAAGGAAGTCTCTCTTTAGCCACAAATATCTTTTCTAGTGGCTTGTCCCTTCTGGCAGGCAAGTTCAGTCCATCACCAATGTTTTTACCTTGTAGCTTGCCATGAAGCAGGCAGGTTTGCAGAGCAAACGCAGGCTGTGGCTGGGAGACCTTTTCTAAAAGAGCACAGATACGGGCAAGCTCAGGTGATTTTTCTGCAGACTTAGGTTTCAACTGCCAGAGATTAAGATCTGCAAAATAAGAAACCGAGTTTGTCATGGGGGATACATTTGAGTTAAAACAGCAGAGAGACTAAGTTTGGAAATATATGAGGTTTGCTTCTGGGGATCAGCTGTCTCTAAACAGTTTCTGCTAAAGCTTCTTGTTTGTGATTTGCCTTTGCCCTGAGGACAAAATCACAAGAATGCTTTAAAAATACACTCTCAAGAGACTTAGGAGCTGTTGAAAATTAAGGTTTTTTTCTTCACTGTAGAGTTTGTGCTTTTCCCAGGTGCCACAGGTACCCAGGGGTGGGCATGACCTGCTGAAAGCCACATCAGTAAGAGCAGAGGCTGCGATCAAGCCCTACCTCTGATTCCCTCTTTTTCTCTGCCGGTCCGGCAGCATGTGATCCCTTGGGGAGAGGACTGCCTGCAGGCTTCTGATGAGGTGTCTGGAGCTTCTTGACAGTGCACATGCCTGGGCGTGTGTGCACGGTTGCCGTGTTACTGGAGAGCTGTTGGCAACATGACATTGATGTAGGGAACGTGAATTGAAGTATGTTACGTGCTTTCTTGCTTTCTAACAGGGGCCTTGTCAGGTTCCTGCTGGAGTTAGTAAATGCATGAACTTTAAGGGCTTTTCTATTGTCCTGGTTTCAGCTGGGATAGAGTTAATTTTCTTCTTGGTAGCCGGTATGGGGCTGTGTTTTGGGTTTAGCACAAGAACAATGTCGATGCTAAGTATCGCTAAATAGTCGCTAAGTAGCGCTTACATTGGTCAAGGACTTTTCAGCTTCCCATGCTCTGCCCGGTGCACGGGGGGGGGGGGGGGGGGGGGGGGGGCTGGGAGGGAGCACAGCCAGGGGTGCTGACCCAGAGTGGCCAAAGAGTTATCCCATACCACATGACGTCATGCTCAGTATATAAGCTGGGGGAAGAAGAAGGAAGGGGGGGACATCTGGCGTGATGGCGTTTGTCTTCCCAAGTAACCGTTACGCGTGATGGAGCCCTGCTTTCCTGGGGATGGCCGAACACCCGCCTGCCCATGGGAAGTAGCGAATTAATTCCTTGTTTTGCTTTGTTTGTGTGCGCAGCTTTTGCTTTACCTATTTAACTGTTCTATTTTATTTTACTTCAATTATTAAACTGTTCTTATCTCAACCCAAGAGTTCTCTCCCTTTTACCCTTCCGATTCTCTCGCCCATCCCACCGGGGGGGAGTGAGCGAGCGGCTGCGTGATGCTTAGTTGCTAGCTGGGGTTAAACCACGACATCTATTTAAAATGTATTTGCTGCCTGGAAGAGCTGTGGTGCATCTGCAGTTTGTGTCTGCTCTGCTGCTTGCAGGTGTCGTCTGCTGTCCTTGTTGCCTTCCCTTCGGTGTGCTGGACTCCCCCTTTCTGATAGTTGCAGCTACATTCCTATTCAAAAACATTTTCCTTTTGCTGGCTAAGTGGGAGATGACGAAGTGAAAGTGCTTTGCAGGCTTGCTGGAGCATGCTTTTGATTTGTGCAGAGAGAGGAACCAGTCTACAAAGCTGGGGTTTGCTGCCATCTAATTGCAAAATGCTCAAGAAGTCAGAATTGTTCCGGGTAAATTTAGTAGAATTTAGTAAAAGAGGGAAGAAGACGACTTTGCTTTAAATATGGACCACTGTTAACAGTTGCAGTAATAATTCATGAATTCTCTTTTTCACTTACAGTGGTGGTGTTATGATCTACATTGACCGAATAGAAGTTGTGAATAAATTGGCACCATATGCAGGTATTTCCCGTCCTGTTTCAACAAGCAGCGCTGTGACTGTCTTCACTCCTCCTGTAACTGCTCTGTCTTGGTTTGTCATTTTCTGTGTCTTGTTATCCTTATGGTTCCCAGTACCGTAGCATTGGTTTCATGCATGCATCTGCAAGCTTTTCAAAAAGCCACACATTTGCAAAGATGAAAATAAATTCTAGGATTGCTTCTCCCCTATACATTTAGAAATGTGACGGGTGCTCAAGCAGTCCTATTTCTTGTTGCTGAAGGGGAGACCACCTGTCAAACTAAATACATGGGACAAAGGCCCTGGGTGCTTGCCAGTTCAGCTCCTGGGAAAATTACAAAGGCAAAGCCTGCGTAGGAGCCTCTTACTTTCTTATTTCACCAGCTCCCGAACCAAAGACCCGCACAGCTTTTTTTTTTGTTTTCAGCAGCATAGCTTAATGCAAAGTGCTGGCATTGAAGGGTGAATTCATGTTACAGTTGTGGGAATGATACTTGTTTTCACTTTATAGTCATATCTGTTCCTATGCACACAGGTCCTGGACAGGCTTTACTGTTTCATTTGTTTATGCAGATCATAAAACAGGACCGTGCAGTATATCTGCTCTTTGAAGTCATATAATCCCAGCAGCACTGCATTGAAGGGTGAATTCATGTTACAGTTGTGGGAATGATACTTGTTTTCACTTTATAGTCATATCTGTTCCTATGCACACAGGTCCTGGACAGGCTTTACTGTTTCATTTGTTTATGCAGATCATAAAACAGGACCGTGCAGTATATCTGCTCTTTGAAGTCATATAATCCCAGCAGCACTGCTGGAGGGCATCTCTGCAGGTTTCTCTTCTAACCTCCCTCCCACTCACAGCAGGCTTCTCACAAACACCTGGGCAGGGCAGCTGTGTTTTTGTCCAGCCAAGTCCTGAAAACTCCCAAGGATGGAGATTCCCCACCCACCTGTCCCAGTGCTGCACTACTGTCCTAATACCCTGAGCTGTTGTTTTGCGGTTATGGCATTGCAGAAAGCAGAACGTGTCAGTGGTGACCTGTGATAATTCTCCTACTTCCACAGTGTACGATATTGTGAGAAACTACACTGCAGACTACGATAAGACCTTGATCTTCAATAAAATTCATCATGAGCTGAATCAGTTCTGCAGTGCCCATACCCTACAGGAAGTATACATTGAGCTGTTTGGTAAGTGGATGGCAGCTGGATGCACCCACCAGGGACTGTGTAATCTCCCTGTTGTGCTGTGGAATGTGTTACGGCAGGCTCCTGTGAGCAAACAGCCTCTGTGCTGGAGTTGCAGTCTAGAATCCAGCTCCTTATATATCCATGTCACTTCCTGTGTAACTTTAATGATTCAGATTTCTTTGTCTTTCCACAACTGCATGTGGGAATTTGATTTCAGTCCTTTTCTACTTAGGACTGAATTCTGGACACACAAAGTAGCCACTCTGCTCTTATGCATGCAGTTGTGCTCATTGCATTCACTATGATGATGGTTTTGTCTTGTCTACTTGTACTATTAGGCCCCTGTTCTGTTGCTGAGTTGACTTTTTTACTTTAAAAGCTTCCTTCTGGCTGTTTTTAGCAAGTGAGAGCCAGAAGGGCCATGCTCTCGGTTCATTGCAATGCTCTAGTTTTTTCACAAGAGGGTAGCAGTGGTTCAGGAATTAGCAAATTTGATGTTCTGCTTCTTGGTACCTACCTGTGCCCCCAAAGACATAACAGCATCACGTTCCTTCTTGAGTGGCAGAGCAGGGGAAAATAGGTTTATGGAAGATAAAAGGTTGTCAGAGTTTTAATATTAAGAGACTGTCAGTCTTTGAATGCTGTACTCAGACTTGCCAAATATCCATAGTCAGAAAGGAGTTTCCTGGTAGCACATGCAGCTTAATCCCTTCATAACAGGCCATTTCTGTGGAAGGATCTTCCTGGAGCTTGAAGTGCCAAAATGCATTTTTTTCAGTAGCAAGTACTGCATCCCACAGGTCCCTAGAGACTTAAGGCAGAGCTTGCCGCTGGCAGTAGGGTTGGTGTGGCTCTGGCTAGGAAGGGATAGACTTCTGCTGCAGGCTCTGGGTGCTTTGTCTTGCTCAGATGCTGAAAGCTGTTTGCCCTCGGATACCATGAGTTCATCAATAGCTGAACCTTCCTAGAGACACTAGTATGTGGCTCTCCTCTCAGGAACATTTTCCAGGGGGTATAGGAAGGGAAACAATGTACTGAATGATCTCAAAAAACATCTTTATCTTGCACCATAGAACCTGCTCTTAAAGGCCAGCTGACTCTCTGCCACACAAGCTGTAGGAGAAATTATGATAAGCTAAGTGGTCTCTCTCTTGTCCTCCAAACACAGATCAGATAGATGAGAATCTGAAGTTGGCCCTGCAGAAAGATCTCAATGTCATGGCACCAGGTCTCACTATCCAGGTAGGTTCATTCCCTAACAAAGATTATTCTTTTTTCCACCTCTAATTTGCTCACCTTTCACTAGATTAATGAGGTTTCTTGCTTCAATTTTCCATGTAACGTGAAATAGTTGAGTTGAGGTTTGTCAGTTGAAGACTGTCCATATGACAGTGACCACTTCTAAACGCCAAGTTTATGTTAGGGGAAGACCTGCAGGATAGAAAAGGACCTTTTAGGCCACAAGCCTGCAGGTATTGAATTTAATTTGCAAAGAGTAAGAAAATGTTTTTCTTTAAACTACCTTTGGCACCCCTGCAGAACTGGATGTTCCAGTGTGCCAGTGCAGTTCCTACAGGTAATTGCAAAAGAAGAGATCTTCATCTTTTCTGTGCTTGTGCTAGAGATAGGGAAAGATGTTATATCTTAAGTGATTTTCTGCTTACACTTAATGTTAGAAAATCACGTTTAACCTTAGCTGGACTATGGGACATACTAGCTTTTTGGCATGTTGAAGTTCAGGGCAACCAACTGGGAAAAATATACCTTAGGCTCGCAAGGGCTAAGATGGAAATCTCTGGAGATTTCCACTGTAGGGAACAGCGAGACCAAATCTGTTTTGCTGTTCTTGTTGCCAGATTTAGCTAGGCTGGCTGGCTGCATGCAGGGAGGGAAAGCCTCCTGTTGACAGCATGTGAAATGCTATGATAAATACTGTCCTCCTTTGCAGCTCATTTGTGCATAGGCTTGCTCTGTTTTGATGAGGGTGAACCACAGGCAGTGTCTTATCACAAAGAAGTTGAGATGGCACCACTCTTTCAAATATCCAAGTTAACTTGCACTGTAGATCACAGAGAGATTTCCTACAAAAATTCATCATCGATCAAAATTATTGTCGTAATGTAAAAGCCCTTTTTGATATCAGGGTATGGAAGGGCGTAAGCAAAGCTCACAGCTCTTTGCTGGGAGGTGTTAACTACGGAGCTAAATCTGATCTTCAGCATACGCTATGCCATCTCAATTTGGCATGCCCAGTCTTCACTGTTGGTCAAAAGTTGAAGGATATCCTGCCTTGATCAGCCCAGACTGAGCTCACTGGACCAGCAGTTTGAAGAGGTCCCATAACTAGTGAGGAAAGTGGTTCATCTCTAGTACTTAAGAGACAATGTTATTCTGCTCTTGTGTTCCTATTGTTCCCTTTCAAAACAGAGCTGCACCCTTGTCTCCAGTAAAATTATGTCTCAGCATACAACTCTGCCATGTTACTGTGTCTGTTGTCAGGAAATACCCTGCTCCTTTGGTGAAGAGCTGAGCTTTCTATAAACTCTCCACATGCCGCTGTGTAACCCAGATTAACTTAACTATACCTAGAATTGAATTGTTTTGTGATCTCTAAGGGAAATAATTCTGTATTTGGGCATAACGCTTTCCTCTTGAAGAGCATGTTTGCACACATGAATACTTCAGAGATCACGGACAATTCATTTTTGAAAGAAGTGACACAGAAAACAACTCATTATTGAAAAGGTGCTGTTAGAGGGAATAAACAGCATTTATTTCTAGGTTTATTAAAACTAGTGTATATGAAACCTTCGCAAGTCCTCCAAGTTGCCTGATGCAAACCATTCTTTCCTAACTGGAATGGTGGCCACAGCCTGAAGAGAAGTGGAGGCCAGTGGATGATAAGTGTCTAGGGACGGTGTCATAGGGGAGGCTCCTGTACTTTCCCTGTGAAAGCAGCACACCCTGGGGCTTGTCTCAAGTGTCTGGACAGAAACACACACATCCTGGGAAACAAACTTGAGAAACTGGAAATTCATGCGTGTTTGCAGTCCGAGGGCCTGGTGGGATAGCTCACGTGAATGCAGTGCTGCTGTGGATGGGTACAGATGCTCAAGGGAGGACGGGCTGAGAAGGTGAGGCAGCAGGGTTGAGCTGCCTGCAAAAGACTGGCTCAAATCATGTGGATCTTCACTTTGGGATAGATGATGAAGAGCTTAGATAAGAGTCAATATAGGTAAGAATCAGAGCAACATGGAGGACCACGTGGTCCTTGTCTGCTGCAGACCGCCCAGTTAGTAAGATGAAGTAGGTAAAGCTGCCTGTAGAAGACCAGAGGAAGCCTCATGATCACAGACCCTAGTACTCATGGGGGTCTCTGACCACCTCAGTGTCCACTGGAAGGGCAATAGGGCTAGGTGCAAGCCATGCTGGATGTTTCTGAAGGGTGTTGAACACAGGTTTTGGCAGTGGTGAGCCAAAGCTGACTGGGGGAGATGCTCTGCTGGACCTTTTAGAAACAAGGAAGAACTGGTTGAGAGGTGAAGTCTGGTAGCAGTGTGAGCTGTAGCAGCTGTAAGGTGGTGAGTTCGAGGTCCTTGGAAGAGCGAGGTGAACCAGGAGAATTACGAGCTTGGACTTAAGGAGAACAGAACTCAGTTTGTGCGAGATGTGCTTGGCAGGGTCCCATGGAAGACTGCCATGGTCAGCAAAGGAGGCCAGGAGGCCCCACATCGTTGCTAAGGACACCCCAAAGCATGGAAAGTCAAGCAGGTGAGACAGAAGGCCAGCATGGATGAACAAGCAGCTCCTGACTGAGCTGAAAAGGAAAGGAAGCTCACAAAAGGTGGAGTAGGGATAGATGAGCTGGGAGGAATAAAGCTAGTTGAACAGAGAGGGCAGGGACAGAGTTAGGAAAACCAAAGCTCAGCTAGGCTTGGACCTAATGATGGCTGTGTAGAGCAACACGGCGGGCTTCTGAAGTGCATCCACAGCAAAAGGAGGGCCAAGGAAGCTGTGGGGCAGGGGACACAGTGACCGAGGACATGGAAAAAATTGAAGTACTCAACACCTTCTTTGACTTCTTTCTGGCAAGATCTGCCCTTGGACCTCCCTGTTCTTTACCCTAGCAGCAGAGTCTGCAGAGGTGAAGCATTACGCACAGTAGAGGACACCTGAGCAGATGGGGACACACACATGTCTGTGGAACCAGGTGGGATGCATCCCAGGGTGCTGAGTTGCTGGCCTGCACCATCGTGAAGCCACTTGCTTATCTTTGAAAGATGGCAGTGGCCAAGGGAGGTCCCTAATAACTGGAAATAGGCAAATGTCACCCATATATAAAGGAGGAGGATCAACAGGAGAGGAGAAGTACCGTACTGTCAGCATATTCCCATTCTTTGCAGTGTTTACATTGCCATCTCAGTGGCTTTCAACTGCACTTTTTGGTTTGTTGGTATCCTTTATACTGGGTTCCCCACACTGGAATAAACATTGCCTTCAGCCTGCTGCTGAGGTTTTGCCAGTGCAGCTCAGGATGTGGCTGGACTTCGTGGCCACAGGGAAAAGATGCTGTCATATAATCAGCTTGTCTTTTGATTTCTTCATGTTCTTTTTTGCAAAGCTGTTACTCAGTGAGTTAGTCCCAGCATCTCCCAATGCCTTTTATTATTATTATACACATTTTATTATTATATACATTTTATTATTAACAGTATTGACACTGCACAGTAGTGTTTCCATTTAGTAGATTTAAGTAGATTTCACCATTAAACAGATTGAGCCATTGGCTTGAAAAAGAAGCAGCTAGTGGAGATTTTCAAAGACCTGGCAGCTTTCCTGATTACAAAGGAATCTTTGCCCATGTTGGAAAAGCCATGCTTCTGGAAACCGTTCTTTGTTTTGGTGCAGGGGTATTATGGAGGTAGAAACAATATCCCCCTGTGTACCCTGCAGTGGCTGGTGAGGTGAGCTTTCTGCGTGCGGTACCTTTCTAGGGACTTGGTAGGAGCTTAGAAAAATCCTTTCACTGAAGGATGTTCTGGTCTGATGTCCCATAAATCTGCTTTCTTTGCTTGTTCAGAGAAGAAGCAGAGTTGGGGTTGTTCAGCTTGGAGAAGAGAAGATTCCAGGGAGACCTTACTGCGGCCTTTCAATGTATGAAGAGGGTTTTTTACCAAGGCCCGTAGTGACAGGACAAGGGACAATGGTTTTAAACTGAAAGACAGGACGTTTAGATTGGATATAAGGAAGAAATTTTTTACGATGAGGGTGGTGAGACACTGGAACAGGTTGCCCAGAGAAGCTGTGGATGCCCCATCACTGAAAGTGTTCAAGGTCAGGTTGGATGGGGCTTTGAGCTGCCTGATGTAGTGGAGATGTCCCTGCCCATGGCAGGAGGGGGTTGGACTGGATGATCTTGGAAGGTCCCTTCCACCCCAAACCATTCTGTGATTCCTGAATGTCCTGCCTTGATGACAGGCTGGCTCCTTCTCCCCAGGCAGGGTGTGTTTGTCAGGGCCAGGGTGCCTGTCACATGGAAACAGTTCCCTTTTCACACTGCATACAAAGACATGCCTGGACATTTCCGCATCCCATTTCCCTCTGTGGAAGCCTCTCGGTTCTTTGCGGAATTACTGACCCCAGAGAGAGGCAACAGGTTCAGCTCTAGAACTACAGTGGAGGTGGAGCAGGAGGGCTGTGAAGCAATTGTACAGCTGTGGACTGTCAAATCCACATCTCCCAAAGCTCAGTAATAAGCCACACAAAATGCCAACTGAGCAGCTGACCAGCAGCTCCTGGTCCTGTCTCTGGAGGTGTTTCCCTCATATTTCAGAGAGAGTCCCCTGAAGAGCAGCTTAACGACTGTTGCTGGCATGTACCCGAGTTGTGGTGTCAGCATTGCCATGCACATCACTGTTGATGATCCACAGTTGCAAGCAACAGCAGTTCTCAGCTGCCACCCATGCCCTGCTGCTCTCTCCTGTCTTCACCACTGTGCCTCTCATTGTGTTGTTGCTTTTGCAAGCTTTTCTCCTGGAAAATCCATTTCTGAGCTCATAGCCCTGCCTCTGTTTTGCAAGTCTCACTCTTGCAATTTAATTTCATTGGGTTTGTGAGCCCCTTTCTTGAGCAGTACTTTGGGAAGTGTTGTCTGGTGATGTTTGACGAGTCCTTGGGGCGGAGAACTAAGCTGCTTCTAACAAAGGTGGTGGACCTCTTTAGGAGTCCCTTCCACAGGCCTTACTTGATCACTTAGGTTCCATAAAAGGTGCAAAGGCAGGAAATACAAATGTAAGGCACCTCTGTGAGAGTGGCTGTACTCAGCTGTGTTGTACAAGAGGACTGGGAACCATTCTGTGTGGTCTTGGATCAATGTGGAAATGTCCAGAGCACTACAGCTGGTTCTGCAAAGATATTTATTAGTTATGCAGCTCACATCAAAATGTTTAATTTAAAAGGCACTCACTTTTGTTTTTCATAGGCTGTGCGTGTTACAAAACCCAAAATCCCAGAGGCCATCCGAAGAAATTTTGAGCTAATGTGAGTAGCTTTACATAAAATTGTATGCATTGGTTTTGAGGGCCCAGCACAGGTATAATACTATTAGAAAGCTCTTACATGGTTCTCAGAAGGCTAGAGGTGCGCTCTAGGCAGCGTGTGCTTGGCTAGGTGCACTTGTACATTCTGTTTCTCCATTTCCATAGCTCTTTCACCTTGAAGCCTTTCAGCCCTTCACAAAGACGGTTGTTAGGGTGTACAGAGCCCATATCAAGACCATGTTCCTGCTCCTTTATGTAGAGGGGACACTGATGTGCTATAGAGAATGTGTAGAAGACTCGTAAACTGAATTCAGGGCTCTGGGGTCTTGATATCTCACCCATAAGCTCCCCTCCAGCAAACTCAAAGAATTGCAGACAGATTTTAGTCTGATATGTACCCATGGAGATCTCCTGTCCAAGCCCTTTCCCAAAGCAGGGCCGATGCCACAGCTGCAGCAGGTCACTGGGAGCCATGTCCGAGAGAGTCAGGGCATCCCCAGGGATGGGGACCCCCACTGCTTGGGGATCCGTCACAGGGACAGCCCGCACGCATGGGGAAGGGATGCTTCCTTGGGGCCAGATGGGGTTTCCCGTGCTGCAGCTGTGACAGTGCCTCTAGGGCTGTCGCTGTGCCCCTCCAAGCAGAGTCCGTCCCTGGCACCTCTGGGACCCCTTTGGGCAGGTGGCGATGCCATTGAGTCCCCCTTCACCTCCTCGTCTCCATCTGAGCAAGCCCAGCTCCCACAGCCTCTCCTTATATGCCCTGGCTTCCACCCCACATCTGCAGTAGCCCTGCACTGGACTTGCTCCTCGTCCTCAGGGCTTCAAACTATATATAGCATCCAGATGTGGCCTCACCAGTGCCAAATAGAGAGGAGGAATCATCCCTTCCTTTGACCTGCTGGCTATGCATGTGCTCATACAGCTGAAGACGGAGCTAGTCCTCATGGCTGTGAGAACATGATACTGGCAACTGGTTGGCTTCTTGTCCCCCTGGCCTCTCATGCCCCGGTTTGCAGAGCTGCTCCCCAGCTCTGTTTCCCTGTGATAACATTTCTCACCCTGCAGGGAGGCTGAGAAGACCAAGCTGCTGATCGCAGCCCAGAAGCAGAAGGTAGTAGAGAAGGAGGCAGAGACAGACCGGAAGAAAGCACTCATTGGTATGTCACCAGTTGGGAGTACTAGCGGACAGGGGCCAGACTGAATTTCCATTCGTACATCCCCCAGTAAGCTGGGGTAGGATGTTGTCTTGCATTGCTGACAGCTTCCTGAAGGAAGCATGGCCAGGCTGCACCAACAGTCGTTTAGAAAATATGAATGTTTGTGCTGCTGTATCTACGTCCCACCTCCCTCCCCATAGTAGCAAAGCAGTGAACACGTCTGTCCTACAGTGGGGCTCCTGTTGCAGCAGGCCAAGAGGTAACAGCTCTGCCAGAAAAAATGCTTGGTCTTGAAGCCAAATGTCCCTGTGCCAGTGGTAATCACACTTGTAAAAGGGATGTCAGCCAGTGCAACTCTAGAAACATCAGCACTGTGTTTTCTTTCTGTAACTGTATTGCTTGGAGTACAAACTGGGACTGTAGGATCCGAGCAGAAAGGGAGGCAGCAGAGAGCAAATTACTTCCGTGGCAGATTCTGCAACCAGGTGCTGGGGTCAGGGTGCTGATGGTCAGTCCCTGAGGAGTGAATGTCTGAGCTGAGCCTGTTGTGATTGCAGAAGCAGAGAAGGCTGCTCAGGTGGCGAGGATTCACTATCAACAGAAGATTATGGAGAAGGAAACGGAGAAGCGAATTTCTGAGATTGAAGGTAACTGTGGTGCTAGCATGCTGCTGGGGTCATGTTCCAGCTAAGGGTGGTGGCAGGTAGAGGGGCCTCAGAAGTGAGCTGATAGGCATTTCCATCCTGCAAAAATAATAAAGGGTGCAGTAGCACAAGGTTATGCACTGGGGTCATTCTTCCCCTTTGCAGGCACCTCTCCAAGAAGCCAGCAGTGGAGGTACATGGGTCATGGGCACACGGGTTAGCTCATCCCCATTGGACAAAGGCTCAGGTGCTCGATGTGGTAGGGCTATTCACTAGCTAATGCTTCTTTTCCTGTCCTCCTTCTGTTGCTGTGTTAGATGCTGCATTCCTAGCAAGAGAGAAAGCAAAAGCTGATGCAGAGTACTACACTGCTCAGAAGCTGGCTGATTCTAACAAGGTGAGCTCTTGAAAGCTAGTCAGAAGAGGACTTGCTTAGGCTTTTCCTCTGCACAGGAGATTAGGTTCAGGTGGGCAGCACTGGAAAAACACTTGATTTAACAGCCCATGTCCCAGGAAGCAGCTGCCTGAGATGAAATCTAATGATGTGGGGCCCAGAAGTTTGTCTCTTACAGTCTCTGGTTTCTCTTTTTGTAGCTGAAACTTACCCCCGAGTATCTGGAACTAATGAAATACCAAGCGATAGCAGCAAACAGCAAGCTGTATTTTGGTGACCGTATCCCCAATGTGTTTCTGGATTCCTGTGCCTTCCAGACAGCCAATATGAGGACTGCCCAAGAAACCAGCCTTCCTTCACAGGAGGCCCCGGAGACCTCTGGAGAAAGCCACCTCAGAGCAAAGGAAAGCACTGGCTGACAGAGGTAGAAAGATACCTGGTATAGCTCAACAGCTGTGAATGGGGATGTTGCCCTGTGCTGGTGGGGCGGATGCAGCGCATACATGGACATCTTGTGTATAGGTGGCATTTGGGTTGACTCTGCTAGCAACACATTGCAAGTGCTCTGCCTCTTCCGTTTCTTCCCCTATTAAATTGGTGCTTCCAAATGAGGGATAATCCTGTACTAACATACCTATACTGGAATATTAAAAGACAGACACCAGGAAAGCCTTCTGCAGTAGGTGCGATTATTTAGCAAGCATTACTCTGGAGGTAGGAGAAGTGGCTTTGAGTGCTATGTTGCTGCACACTGGTCATTCCCCAGTGCTCCTCTCTGAGGCTTGAGCGAAGAGGTTTCCTTCGTCCTGCCGATGAAGCTTCACTTTGTGGACTCTGAGGCAGGTTTCTACCGGCGCTATCTAACTCTCCTCAAGGACTCCAGTGGAGCGGGCTTTCCTTGGCCAGTGGAGGCTGCGTGTTCCTGCTCAGGATGAGGCCTGGCGAGGAGTGGTTTGGTGTGGAATAGGTTATTTGAATAGGATCTGCATAGCCATAATCTTCTTTCCTGTAGGCAGTGGCACTAGATAACAACTCAGAGCAAGCAGTCTCTAATGGGCTTCTGTAACTCCCCCTCTCCAAGCAAGAGCTTCATGTTGGCTGCCCATGACTGACTGTAGTACATTTCAGCTGGGTGGCTGGGTCTCATCTTGCACCCTAAACCAGATTTCAGAGTGCATGGAGCACCTCCGAGCAGTTGGTTGGGAACAGAGCTGGGAAGTCTTTGCTCAGACCCCAGCCTCCCTGTAGGTCTTTTCACCAGGGAAAGGGGGCTGAATTTCCACTGCTCTGCCTTGTTGGCAAAGTGAAGGGGAAGAGAAGAGTGAAGGGACCCTGCTCTACCGATGTTTGACACCTCTGCTGCAAAGTAGGAGAGGCATCACTGCTCCCCCGTGCAAAATCCACTGCTCCACGAAGAAGTGGGACCTGCCTTGTGTGTCCCTGAACAGCTACAGTGGGGAGTCTGTTGCTGGTCCTCTCAT
Source organism: Theristicus caerulescens (assembly GCA_020745775.1). Taxonomy (NCBI): domain Eukaryota; kingdom Metazoa; phylum Chordata; class Aves; order Pelecaniformes; family Threskiornithidae; genus Theristicus; species Theristicus caerulescens. Next base: position 86,520,906 of record CM036560.1, read on the forward strand.
CACTGGCCAGGCTTTGATGTGTTGCAGGACTTTTGACTCACGAGTGGTGCTACCGTTCCCCAGCTGGTAGCACTGCCTGCTTCTGAACCCACTGCATGTTCAGAGACTGCCTCTTCTCTGCTAGCCTGAGGTATCTGTACATTCGTCCTGCTTTCCTGTCCCCTCAGGTGGAGCCAGGTGCAGCACTCAGCCCTGGTGTGGTTGACCGGATGGGCCAGTTGGTGGTGACACTCTGGGTACTCAGCTGGTTGATGCTGAGGGGCTCGTTGGTGCTGGTGTTGAGATCTTCTGTCCCTGGCACCATCTGCAGCCTCATGGCAAGGGGAGGAACATGCTTAGCTTTTGCTTTGGTGAAACATGCAACCCAAAACAAATGGCCTGAGCTTCACCTCTGCTTAATGATTTCTCCAAATGAGTTGTGTAGGCTTCTAGCTTTCCAGTGCTGCTCTCCTATCCTGTGTGGCTTGACTCGGAGGATGGTAGTGTATCTCCAAGGAAGTTTGGTAACATACAGTGCCTTATACTGTCTTAGCTTCTACCCTGGCTGGACCATCCCCCTGGATGCATCCCCCCTCCATCTCTGGGGCAGAGCAGGGATGTATTAACCCTGCCTCTCCTGCTGCCGCTGCTGGCCAGCTTGGGTAATACATGACTGTGGGACTTTGCAGCAGCTTCAGGTGGTCTTTCTTTTCCTCCATCTGTCTGCAAACTCCCAAGGCCCAGTTGATGCTCTGTTCCAGGATACCAGCTCCTCTTCAAACCCAGCCATGGCAGGAGCCAGGGACCAGGACCCTGCCCCAGTGAGAGGCCAGCTGAAGGTGCTGAGCACCAATCCTGGCTTCCAGGTCATGGGTGTGCGTGCTTCCTCGTGCTCTGAGGATGAGAGCAAGGGTGCTGCTGTTGCCAGGAGGAGAGGTTTCTCCAGTTTTCGCTGTACACACCTGGTGCACAGGGCTTGTGGCACAGCTGTGTGCCTTGCAGATCCCAGCCTGGGGAGCACCAAGCCTAGGTTTTGCATGCGGGGGCTCATGTCTTCACCTGCCAAAGGCTTTGGCAAACAGTACCCTCCTGGTGAAGAGCAGTCTTTGAAGGACACCGGTGGGCAGAGGAGCAGGAAGGATGTCTGCATGTCGTGCTGGAAGGCAGCTCAGCCAGCAGGCAGGGCAGAGCTGAAACCCATAGCTGATGGCAGGAGAGGAGGGGGCAGGCACAGTGTTACCCCCATTAGATGCCGCAGTGCCCTCCCCAGGGGAAGGGTACCAGGGCAAAGAGAGGATAGCAGAGTATTTCGTAGCTGTGGTGTTTGAAATGTCTCCTGGAAGTACTGTTTGACTTGCAAGGTCCCATTTCTCCTGTGGGAGGGGCTTTGAGGAGCCAGTGGAGTCACAAATCTTTGACCCTCCCCCTCCTCCATGTTGTTGGCTTGCAGCAGCCACTTTGGTTGAATTTTGAGATGAAGGCAGGCTTTTTAGAACAGAAGCACTCCTAGAGGAGATGTAGACTTGTCTCCAGGTGGTACTCGCTGGAGTTTGACACTACCCAGTGCTGGCATCAATCCCTGGGCATCAGACTGGTTGGACAGGGTAGGTTCTGCCAGCCCGGAGATGACAAGAAGCAAGGGCACAAGGGGAACCAATAGAAGCAATAACCAGGCAGCTCACAGCTCTCCTGCAGTGATCAGAGCAAGATCCCCATGCAGGGAGCAGGAAAGCCTTCCAGGCCACTGGAAGGGCTATTTGCCTTTGGATCTGAGCCTTGCTGGGCCTCCCTGCAGCCGTGCAGGTAGATGCATGTCTTTGCCATTAGTGGCTCTCACTCTGGCTGAATGTCATCCTGCTCTGGTTGGGTATGCATCAGCCACCTCCTACCCCTGTGGTCTGAGCGACACCTGGGGATGCTCCTGCAGTTTGAAGTCCTGCAGCAACGTGTGCATGATGCTCAGTGCCTTCTGCAAAAGCTTCCTCCATCCCTCTGCTTCCCCAGCCACCGCTTCAGAAGCCTGAGTAGGTGTGCAAGAGGAGGGAATCACCATGGCTTTAACATCTCAGTCTGGGCTTTGCTTGTCTCTGAGCTGGGAGCTGCAGAGCAGGAACACGGATGCAACCAGGAATGTGGGTTTGAACTGGTTTTTCTCTCCGTTCAAAAGGCCTGTGTGCTCATGTGACTAAAAGGGTCTGCCACTGGATCCACACCTTTAGGTAAACATGATACATACGTTGAAGTTTACATGCACAGTGTTAAGTTGTTTTGATAAAGCAGAATAAAACTATTTTGTTACCATTTCCCTGGTGCCTTTATGTGTCCTAGGGCTGGTGTCACTGTAGGCACCTGGAGGGGGGACACGTATGCCTCTCACCCTGCAGTAACACTGCATCTACTTGCATGTCCCCAGCTGCAGTGACTGTCACGCTAGGAGCCCCATAAGCAGCCTGGGCTCAAAGAAAGCCACAGGATGGTGCTGAGCAGCAGGGGCAGCATTTACAGTCCTGCTGCGTTTCTGCTATCATCCTCCAAAGCTTGTGGTGGGAGCTGAGCCCTCCTGGCCCTTGGGCCCCCACCTGAGCTGCCCTGTTGCTCGCATGTGGCCAGTGTGGGAGCATTTCCCAAGCAGGCATGGCCACTGTGCATGAGTGGTGTCCTTGGGGACCGCATGCTGGTCCCTGAGCACCAATGTGGCCTGCAAGCATGAACGCTTGTCTTGGACCAGGATGATGGGAGCTGAGCTGGTGGTGGGAGTCGCAGTGGCCAGTCTTTGGTCACAGAGGGAGCCCAGGGTCTGTTTTAGCAGCTGGGGCTGGGGGCCTGCAGTGCTGTGTGCCGGGGGGTCACAGGGACCCTCTAGAGCATCCTGCAGCCCCTGTGACAGCCTCACTCCACGCGGCTGGCAGGAGGCACTGCCATTTGGCCCCCATGGCTCTGGCACAGGATTTAGCAGTTCAGCTCAAGCCTTTCTCTCCCCTGGCTCCACCCATGCCGGGTCCACCCTGAGCCCCGGGCAGCTCCCTGCCTGCTGCCACCCTTCTGCCCCGCTGCGTGTGCTGCCCCTTTCTGCCAAGAGACACCTCGTGACACCACTACCCTCAGTCTTTATTGGTATAAAAGCCTTCAACCTAAATTATATAAAAAATGGGGAGGCCTGGTTTCACAACAGATGGCTCAAAATGGTCACATAAGGGTCATAGGTTAATGTCTGCAGTAAAAAGGCTCCCAGGAAATTCCCTTTCAGGAGAACAGTAACTCAAGTGATTGATAACTTCAGAGATAAAAGCCCAGCAGGGCAGGCTTGGACCTGCCAAAGCCCCTGGCGAGACCCTGTGACTGTCCCCAGCTGGGGCAGTGGCCCCAGGGCATGGTCCCGTAGTGCAACGCTCCTCCTGCCCTGGCGAGGCCAGTGGGCGATGCCAGGAGTTCCTCACCGTGGCCGCATCAGGGAAGGGGCAGGAGGAGCAGGATGCGTTCAGGATGTCGGGAGAGAAGGCAGCAGCTCCCAGGGTGTAGGAGAGCCTGGACCAACTCGGGGCTGGCCTCAAAACTAGAGCTGGCGTTGTCCCTGCTGCTGGTCTCCTCACAAAGCGCAGCTGACGGCTCTCCCTGGGCAAGCCATGAGGCTACGAAGTCTGTTAAGGCACAACTCAAATATCTGTAAACACTGGTGCCCTCCTGGGGGAGGGTCCAACAAGCAATTCAAGTAAGGGTGGAAGAAAGATGGCGGTTCCTCAGCCATGCCACCCAAGCGCCAGAGCCAGCAACTCCCCAGCCGCGGTGGCAGATGGAGCATCCTTCGTCACCTTCCGGCCAGGGGTGGCTTCAGGGCCACCTTCAGGGGGACGGCCCGCTGAATGACCGAGGGGGATGTTGGTGGGGGACGAGGGAGAGCTGGTCCTCGTGGCCCCTCGTCACGGCATGGCGCCTTGCTCTTCAGTACTGGGAGAGGCTTGCTGGGTGGCTTCGGTTTCACCTGGTGGGAGGAGAGGAGAGACCCAAGTCCCTTGCCTGGGAGCCAAGGAGGGACCTGGAGGGAGACAGGGGGCAGAGGAAGGCCCCCCCAAGTCATCAACCGCCTGGGCCACCCCACGGATGTGCCCCACACATCTGGGGCTGGTCAGGTCAGGGTAGGCTGGGGGGGATGTCTGAGAGTGGACCCTGGCCGCCAGAAGGACAGGCCACCCCGCCATGAGGCAGCAGTGGCTTTCAGAGGGGTGGTTACCTGCAGGGGCCATCCTAGAAAGGCTGGAGATGTCACCTGGGGGACTGGCATCGGTGGCTGCAGGGTCAGCAAAATACAGGGCGAGAGGCCGCCCTGCCACCCACGCCGCAAGGGCTGCCCCATGCCAGGGCTCTGTTTGGCTCCCTTACCTGTGGGGCCGGGCGGCAGGGCCCGAGGGGCCGGGCGTCCCGCGGGGCCGCCGTGCTGCTGAGCAGGTTGGGGTGGCCGATGTCGTGGCAGGACAGCTGGCGGCGGGGGGGGTTGCATCCGGCTGCCCTCCTGGAAGAGCGGGTTGGCGAGGCTGGCAGCGGGCCCACTGGAGGTCCTCCTGTAGGGCACAGGAACAATGCGGGAGCTGCTCTGGGCACCCCCAAAGCTCAGCCTGTGTGGACATGGCTCAGCCCGGCTGTGGAGCAGAGGAGGGGGGGAAATTACCCTTTCTGTAAGTGCCTCGTCCCCCTGCCTCTGAGGAGCACAATGCCAATGCCGAGCAGGACGCTGGCGAGTGCCAGCATGGCCAGCACAGCTGCTAAGACCATGCTGCTGCTCCCTGTGGAGACCCAGTCAGTGTCAGGATGGGCACCCCCACACCAGGGATGCCCCATGGGGATGGAACGGCACCCACCAGCATGACGGCAGGGCACCAACCCCCTCCCCAGGCTTCCTCCCTGGCACACACACTGGGCCGAGGGAGCTGGTGCTGGCCATGCACAGGGGATGCCATACCTGCCGCCATCCCTGAAATCTTCTGCTCACAGTAGGGCGCTGCCCAACCCGGCTCACAGTGACACTCCCGTTTGTGGTTGCACACCTGAGATGAGGGAGGAAAGTGTCAGGGTGATGGACATGCCATAGGGGCCGGGACCACTGCCTGGGCCCTGCAGCTGCTCTGGGAGAGGACAATCCAGCAGCATACCCCGTGGTTGTTGCACTTGGCCGAGCAGTTCTTGTTGCCGTAGACCAGTAGGTTCTGGCAGCGCCCAGCGTAGCAGACCTGGGGGCAGGCAGGGGGGCTCTGAGGCTGCCCTGGGTCCCCGCGGCTGGCAGTCACACCCTCACCACCACTCCAGCATGGCCACCAGCGCACTCACCATCTCCTCTCCACACTTGGCGCCGGTGGGCACCAGCCTGAGCTTGGCCACCACCTCATTGGCATCGTTGCTGGCAATGACTGCCTTGCACTTGAAGCGGCCGAAGAAGAGGGAGTAGGAGCCACCACCAAGGACGGGGCTGGCATTGTCACTCAGGCACAGCAGCGTGCCGCATTTCACATCCCTGCAGGAGAAGCAGCCATGAGCACCAGTGGTGGGGGTAGCACAGAGCTGGGGAGCTTTGCTTGGCCCTGCAGTACTGTTGACAGACATGGACACCACTCCACCACCACCCTGTCTCCAGCTCCTTACTTGGGGCTGCAGGGCCGCTTTCCATACTCGGTGAGGCAGTGGAGGTGAAGGTGTTGCTCGCTGTTGTGCTTAAAGCAGACATCAGGAGCCACCTGGGCCTCTGCAAGACACACGGAAAGGGTCACATGGAGCCAAAGCCTGCAGCAAGCCGGTGGTGCCAGCACCAGTGGCTATACTTTAGGGTCATCAGCCACGGCACCCCAGCTAGGGATGCAGGAGGGGACCACAGCCAAGCAATGCCACAGCCTGCAGAGCCAGGCATCCAGGCACATCACCCAGAACATGAGGCAAGGAGGGTGGACAGGGTGGGGGAGCAACTACCTGCACCCCAGAGAGTCCGGCACTGCTCGCCATGCGAGGGGCAGGCCCCATTGTAGCAGTAGCCATTGCCATTCTGGCAGGAGATGCCATTCTCCTGGAAGACATCCTCTGGGCACTCGGCACTGAGGCCAGTGCAGTGCTCAGGCAGGTCGCAGTCATTCTTGCTGGCCCGGCAGAGCACACCGGCAGCCTTCACCTGCACAGAAAAGGGGATGTTGGCACTACCTTGGTGCTTTCGCATCCCTAGATCCATGCAGGCACCACACCTGGCAGCACCCGTGTCTTTGAAACACCTCCCGGCATCCCACAGATCCAGACACAGCAGCTTGTCCCACTCTAGCATAGATATTTGCTATTGACTGAGCTACTGCACAGGACAGAGACACCATCAGGCCTTGGACTGGGTCTTCTCATAGTTAAGTCTCTCTCTTGTGCTTTGCTTTTAGCCTGGACTTGTTCTGGCATCCTCCTCCAGCCCTGCCTCTTCACATCAAGGCATTTCTTATGCCTGTGTGCAGGAACCAATTCATATAACTTAACTTTCTCTTGGACAAATGGAGGGGAAGAGGCAGGTTGGTTTCCTGAATCAGGAATGGGCCACACTGATCTCTTCTGAACATTGCCCAGTTCTTCAACACCTTTCATCCTGCACCTAACCTAACAGAGTCAGGGGACCTGGGCTCCAGGATGCCAGAAACAGAGGCTGCTTCACCTTCCCAGCTGCTTCCCACCTGAGATGCTGACTGTCCATGTAGTGAGACCATCGACTGGAAAGTGTGATTTTTTTTCCCCCCCCAAACCATTGGGTGCGTTTGGCTCTGGGCAGGCTGCTACAGAGGTCCTTCAGGCTCTCCAGCAAGCTATGGACACACCTTGCCTCTACCAGGAACCTCCGGAGGAGCCCAGGGCAGGACTACACACCTGCCAGCTCCCTTCCCTGCCAAGCTGGTCCCCCCGGCGGCGGCAGTACCTTGCAGTCCTGGCAGCAGTCCCCCCGGGCACACTCAGCTCCCTCGCTCAGCCGGCAAGTGGTAGCATTGCAGCAGCGGTCGGAGCACTCCTGCGAGACAGGGTGGGACTGAAAGCCCCCTGAAAGACCCTTTCTTTCCTTTCTGGGGGGGACGCCGTTGCCACGTCATCAGGTTCCAATGGCAGCATAGCTGCCACAGGCTGAACCATGGGGCAAAACCACAGCATCATCCCAGCTGTGAACCATTTCTGCCACCTCTTTACCCCCATTACCAACATCAAACCAAAGGACCAGAAGAGAATTTTCAGAGGATGGGGCCTGACCTGGGCCCCTGTTCTCTGGTAGCACCCTTTGCGCATCTCCAGCAAGGAGAAAACAGGAGCTCTCTGTGCTCTCTGCATCGGGGGAGCATCCCTTCAGGTCCCAGAGCAGGGCTGTGACCCAGGGATTTATTCCAGAGACATCGCCTGGACATTTATCTCAAATCTCACCCCTGCAATGCAGTGGTGGGCAGCTAGGGACAAGGAAAAGCTGAGCACTGCTCTTGAAAGGACAACATGCCATGATGTCCCCCTCCTTGGATCACCTCTTTGGAGGATATGCTGGGGGATGGCCATCTTTCCTGGACATGCTCCTGCTAAAATCACAGCCAGCTACATGAAGGGGGGGGGGGGCTCACATCCAAGTTATTTTTCAGCAGAAGCATCAGGAACATAAGGAAGATGAGTCTCGCAAAGCATGATGTCCAGGGAAGAAGCTTGCACAACCTTTTCTGAGTCTGAATGACAGGTCTCAGGTCCCTGCCGCCCACCCTCCTTCCTGGGCTCTCAGAGAGTATCCCTACCTCTGGTGTACCACAGTCGCACTGCTCTCCCCGCTCCACAAACTGGTTCCCACACACCGGCCCCCCGTACAGCTCATCCGCCCTGGGGACGTTTAGCAGGCAACTGGTCCTGGGGTCCCCGAGGAACTGCCACATGTCCTGCTCACTGCAGCGGCTGAAGAGCTTGGGGTAAACCAAGCTGAAGGGGCACAAAAACAGGTAGTCATGAGCAGAGATGAGAGCCCGAGGGCCCTCACACCCACCACCCCAGGAGGAAACTGGAGGGCCACCAACAGACCTTTGAAGTGCAGCTTCAAGTGAAGTGTCCACCCAGACCTGACCATCTCACAGACTTCACCCCATCAGGACAGTGCCGAAGGACACCTCGAGATATTTGCTGCCCAGGGATATTCCTTTTTCTCCTTCACTCACCCAACACTCGCTGCCATGACACATCCTCCATCAGCTTTGGGGACAGGACAGCGGCAGCCAGCAATGTCTTCATCATGAGACATCCCCAAGTTATGCCCCATCTCATGAGCCATGGTGGATGCAGCGCCGATAGGATTCATGCTGTGGTCCTGTGGGACAAGTGCAGCGTGGTTCAGATGCTCTCCACAGCATCTCCATGGGGTCCACTGGGGCTCTTCAGCCGCCCAGTGCCAGGTCTCGCCGCCAGCTGCAATTCATTCCCTAATGCTGCCATGCTGAGATAAAGGAAGACTAAAGCTGGACTTGGTCCCATGGCCCCTGAAGACCTCCAGACTGGACTCTCAGGGGTGTAAGTGAGCTTAGATATAGTGGCTACCCTGAAACAGTGCTTTGTGGTGGTTCTGGACAGCCAGAGGTCCCATGGCCATCTGCTTCTGCCCCAGCAAAGGATCCCCTCCCTGGGGAGGGATGAGAAGCACAGCCAGGATGGTTGAGGAGCAATTGCAAACCAAGTCCCAGCCACCTCACAGGTGGTGGGAGAAGCCCTGTGTCCACAGAGCTGCTCTGGGAGGCTTTTCAGGGCTCAAGTATATCAGAGCCCTTCGCAGGAACCCAGCTGGGTTTCCACAGCTACCCTTCCCCTGCAGCCCCAACACTTCCCTGGGGTTCAGTCGCTCAAAGGTCAGAGATACCAGGAACCAGATCTAGCCCTAAGGGTGCGGAGGGGGAAAGCTGGAGACAGTGGAGGTGAGACCCACTCTGGAAAATACAATGCAGGGAGTGCAGACTGTGGGACTGCTGCTGCCCAAGCAGCAGGACCCACCTGGTTGACACCGCCCGAGTCCCTGGTGCACATCACAAGCTTCTTGGCGAGCCCTACAGTCGTGCCATGGAAGTCTATACCCCTGTGGGATTGAGATGCCACCATGACCATGTGGCCTGGGTGGCAGCAGGACTGCAAGGATGGTGAGGTGGTGGCCCCTGTTCTTACGTGATCAGCTGGGCATTGTCGTGCGGCTTCCTCCGCAGCAGCTCTGCCTCCCGCCAGTGGAGGAAGTTGTCCAGCGTCACCTCTGGGTTGGGACTGACCACAATTTTGTCCTTGTGGCTCCACACCTCCAAGCCGATCAAGGCCACCCGCAGGTGAAGAGGCTGATAAAGCTGGGGCAGGAGACAGCCCGGAGGGAGTGCTTGGATTTGAGCTGCACAAGCAGAGGGAAGGTCCCACCTCCCCTGGGGAACCACAACCAAGCCCAAGACCCCACCTCACTGTGCAATATCAGCTCTGTCACCCCCTCAATAAATAACACAAGCTGGGGTGACCACGTAGACAGGGTTTACCCCGGGACCTCCAGGCTCCCTCTTGGCCGGTGAAGGCTGGGATGCTGCTCCCATGTTGCTGACCAAAGACTGAGGCTGAAGCAAGGCAAGCAGAAACCCCACCTTGGTGCGCTGCATCCATCACTCTCCCCTTGTTAGCACCCACTTCAGCTTGAGAGTGGACATGGGACGTGCTCCCAGGGGTTACGAGAAGAAATTTCTCCCCCCTTCCCTTATGAGAGAGCTAGGAGGCAGCTATCCCATGCTCCTGAGGACCCAGGGCTGAGTTGCTTGTCATGTCCACCCCACTGGCCACGGGAGTTGGTCACCCTGCAGTAGCCCACCTACGGGCTTGAGATCAGCTCCAGCTCCATCACCCTACCCATGCCGATCTCTCCTCCACTGTGTTCATGCCCGTGCTGGCACTGCAGGGCACATGTGGGAGTGGGGAGCGTAGATCCAGACTCCTGGGCTCACCTTGTCAACGTGGTTCACGATTTCCTTCATGCGGTTCTGCACTGTGCGCAAGTCCTTGTGTTTCCTGAACTACAGGAAGGACACAGAGAGATTTCCAGGCTGGCTTTGACATCCTCACTGCAGTAGATGACAGCAAAAACGTAGGCACCAGCTTGGCCCCCCTGGCGCTTACCTCCTCGTTGTCCACGACCAGGACCAGCTCCACATATCGGGGACCTTTGTGTAACGGAGCTGATTTCTGGAAGGGAAGAGGAAAGTAAGCGCAAAGAGGGGCTCAGCTCTGCAGCTTGCTGAGCCCTGTGGTTGACCCTCCTGTGGGATATATTGGATCCTGGGGCATCTTCCAATGTTATTCAAGGCTAGTAGGTCTTCTAGCTCTGCTTTCTGATGTTACTTTGCTGAGTGTTTCAGACATCTTCCAACACACAAGGAAAAACCCAAGCCTGCTACTGGGATAAGGCACGAGAGAGGCTCTGCAGGCATCACGGATCTCATGGGGTAGGAGAATGCTCCTGGTAATGGTACAGGATCTGAGGACTTGTTCCCACCAGGAGCTAGGCCACTGGGAGCAACCCATGTTTGGGTACCCAACCAAAAACGCACAGGAGAGGAGCATCTCCAAGAGATGCGGTATGGCCCCACTCCTCTCCTGGACGTCACAGGACCTCTTGCAAGCTCAGCTACAGGAAGGAGAAGCAAAGCGATCCTTAACCCAGCGGTAGAGCTTCATAGCTGCAGGAATTTTCGGTTCGTGGTCATATTCCAGGGTGGCACCAGACTCTTGGCATGTGCCATGCTTCCCCTGCAGGTGAGCTGCTCTGTACACTGCGTGCCGGCCAGCTGCATCCTCCTCCAGAGGCTCCAGCAGGAAGGTGGTGTCATTCACTCGGTAAAACCCTCTGCCAAGAGACAGGGTGGGCGTCAGGTTGGGGACATATCTGGCAGGACGCGGACAGACCCTACACACACCCACACAAGTGCCTGTGATATACAAAATACAGCTGCCAAATCCCAGCTAGGAAACCACCCTACCCCTTCATCGTTCCCATAGGCAGCTTGGATGAGCTACAGGACACTAGTGGGATGTGACAGACAGGTTCTTCTGGCCACATGCATGAAACCACACTCAATATAAGCCCCAAGCAGCCCTTGGGCAGTGCATGAAGCCCCACATCACTGTGCAGAGGTACGGGGTGCAAGAGCTCACAGCAACGCAAGGGACTGGATGCATCTTCCCTGCAACCTCACCTGGCGCAAGAGCACATCAAAGAGATGCTGCAGGACCGAGCTGACCTGGGGCATGCCAGGAGAGGGGGACCAATAGGAAACATGTCCATAACATTTTCTTTCAGAGGCTGCAGAAGCACCAGTTGAACAAAAGGACTGTTAGGGAGGCTGGAAACTAACTGCTGGGCTGGGAGGGAGCAAACTGTGGCATGGTATCCGTGGTTGGTAGCAAGGGAGTATCCTGTACTTTGGGCAGCAGAAATGTCCCAGGGTTCAGCAAGGAGAACTGCCCAGCGCTGCCAGGCCAGGTTTAACACAGCATTTCTGCTGAGCAGCTCTGGCCTTCAAGATGCTTTCTGTAAGGTGAGCCATGTACCCTGTCTGTATTGTTCTTGTCTCCTGTCCTGCCATTGCACATCTTGTCCTCCTACTACACAAGGATATCAAGTCTCTCATGTATGCACAAGCTGTGCAAGCCAAGGTCTCCACAGAGAGAGACCTCCCCTGCTCTCAAAGTGAGGAGATGGCTACCACGCAACTCCAGTGGGTGTTTCTCCTGCAAACAGGTGTTTGCAGGTCCCTCAGTGCTCCAAGGACCAGCCATCCCCCTCACACATCCCCCTGCAAAGGACCTTTTCCTCTCTGTCTTACTCTTTTGCAATGTCTGGCTGCCAGCTGATCTTAAAAGAAAGAGAACAGCAGAGTACGAATCTTCCATGGCAAACTGAGCAACCTTGCATGGACCTGGTGGCTTGGCTTACTCTGCAAAGATGCTTTCTGCCATTAAATGCAGGTAGACCCAAGGCAGCTTTTGAGGAATGAGCACCAGCACAGCCAGCAGCCGGTGGGTAGAGGGAGACACAGCTGACCTGATGCACCGTATGCTTTCCTTTTCTTTTGGAAAGGCACTCAGCCATCAGCTCTAGGAGCTTGGCATGGCCCAGAGGAGATGCCGGCTGCCTGCAAGCTGGTGTATTGCCACAAGCACACCTTTGTGCCACTGGCTGCAGCACTCAGGGCAAGTTGGTCCAGTCTGCTCTGGGAAGAGAGGATGGATCCAGGACAAGCCATGCCTTGCTGCCCAGGGAGGGCACTCCTGCTGGGACCTCCTGCCATCCTCAAGGTTTCTAGTCTCATCCCGTGCCATGAGTCAACCCTCCCAAAAATGGCTTAGCTGCAAAACACCGCACGCCTTTCCTGCTGGGCACCAAGCCAGGCAGTCAGCACTCCCACCGCCAGCAGGAAAAGGAATGTCTTCTTCTCTTCCTCAGGGGAAAGCTGAGCTCTCCCTCCATCGGCACAGCTCCGGCTGGCCAGGGCTTGGTCACACCGGCTCACTGTTACGCAGCACCGCATCTGCCAGGAGCAGGCCAGGCTTGATGCTGTCCTCTGGTCAGCTGCAGTGCCCCAGGGGAGTCAAAGGTCCTACCTGAGCCCACCACAGGTGCTGATGCTCACTGCTGAGTCGGCGTATCCTTGCACATTGCCCTGATAAAAGCAGTGATCCTGCCACCAAGAGAGAGGAGAGGTGTACAGAGGGTCTGCACCAGCTGTTGGCATGGTGGGACCCCACAGGAGAGGGAAAACTGCTCTCCCCAGAGCCAGCCTCGTACCTGAATGTCCGGCTTCTCCGTGATCTCCGTGCCATCAGCTGAGTAATGCGTCTCAGTGTAGTGCTGTCCCAGCAGCTCCCTGCAGGATGGGGAAGGGGCATCAGCAGTGACCCCGGTTTTGGGGAGAGGATGGAAAGCGTTGGGGATGAGGTTGGTCAGGTTGGGTATGGTGGGCCCAAGTGGGTTTGGCAAGGAGGGAAAAAATGTTATATTTTGCTAGCGAGGGTCTGGGCTGAGGGCTTAGGTCACCAGTGTGGTGATGCCAGACCTTGGAGAAGTGATGTTCAGGGCAAGGGTAGAAATCAAGCCTCCCCCTGGCCATCCCGCTGTGCCCACCCACACTCACTTGTTCTTCTCCAGCTGCAGCAGGTAGTCTCTGCCTTCAGCATGGATGCTGTAGAGGACACGATCTGGGTAGATGCTCTGCATGAAAGATACACGACAACACAGACCCACCGTCACCAGGAGCAAGTGCTACAGAAGAGAGGACTTGCCCAGAAAGGGGATGGGGTCTGCATGTACCCTGCTGGAAGGTGGCTGCAGGATGGGGAGCCTGGCTGCTCACCCTGGAGGCATCCAGCAAAGACACAGGAAATCAGAAGAGAAGAAAGCAAGCATGTGGGCAATAATGCAAATCCCCAGCACATCCTGAGATAAAGAACAGGTCACCAGCAATGAAACAGAGTCAGCAAACTGACTTCCCGTGTCTGACACATGGCTGCAGATGGCTGTGCCAGAAACTGAGGTTTCCTACTCATCAATCACAAAGCTCCTTTTTTTGGAGACTGAGTTCAGCACTTACTCACAAGCTGAGACACAAAGATCCCCGGTGCCCAACGGCTCTCATCAGCAGACACTTCCTTATCGCTGATTGATCTAACATGCAACATCACAGTTAGAGAACAACCTTCTTTTGGTTCTTGTCTGCTACTGAGAGTAGATTTCAGTATCACCATGTGCCATATCCCGTGACCATCATGCTAGTGCTGGTGGAAGGGACCTCAAGGCATCTCAAGTCCAACCTCCAGTCACTATGGCTGGGTCAGGGTGACTGTGGCTCAGCCCAGCTGAGCCCTGAACCCCCAGGATGGAGATGTCCCTCTAGAAGAAGTGTTTCCCTCTGGGATGTCTTGTGATCTCCATCTGCAGAGGTTGAGCCACAGACCTCCAGAGGTCCCGTCCCACCGGGGCCACTGAGAGAGAGACGATAATCCCTTGCATGGTGCCTCGTATCAGGCTGCACCCTTGGCACCAGGGATCTCCTCAGTCACCACCACAGCACAGAGACCTCTCCTGAGGACACATCTTCAGCTCTTACGGGATCCCAGGGTTGGAGAACTGAGCAAAAGGCAAAGCAAGCATCTCCTGCAGGGCCAGCATTCCTCCCGGATGAGGTGTGTGGCCTCTCCCTGGGGAGGATGACAGCACCTGCTGTCATACGACAGCTCAGCACTCCCAGGGGGATGATCTGCAACCTGGCAGGAGCTGGGGCTGAGCAGAAAGTCCTGTTGACTCAGCGCCAGCAGGGCCAGGTAAGAGGGTTTGCCCGTCACTCTATTGCCCTCAATTCTACCCAGTTTGCATTTCCAATCTGAAATGATGGGCTGCCGGCCACGAAACATCCTCTCCGCCTGCTGAGCAGGTTACAACAAGCCTGCCGGGCAGCCAGGCAGACCCAGCTGCAGGCGAGTGCACTGCTGGCATGCAGGCGCACTCATGGGTCCCTGGGAAATTCTTCTCTTATGAATAGCGTCTCCTGCCTGATGTGTCCGTCCCATCCCGTGTCCACTGAAAAAGCAATGCTTTGTTATTCTTGGCAGAGCCAGAGCCAGAAAGAGGTCTTAAGAAATGGCAGGAAGGCACTTGGAAGGGGGTGGTGGGTCAGGGACCATCTCTTGGAGACAACCGCAGGGCAAATCAAAAAAAAAAGTCCTGATAAAGCTTCTCTGAATCACCCCCTTCCTTATTAGCATGGGCTTTGCAAGGGCTCCAGATGGAAAAGCTTTGAAAGTGCAGGCAGCTCAGCCCTGCCCCAGCCCAAGCCTTGCTAACCCCATGACCCTGCTGAGCAAGCAAAGCAGATCTGTGGCCACAGCAGACAGACAGGAGGGATTTCTTCCAGCTGGTCTTAATAAGATACTCAGAGAGCTTGCTGAGGATCGGGACAATGCCACCATCTCACCCCAGCACAGGGTATTTCTTCTCTGGGTGGGAAGAGGCAACAGGTCTCTCTAGAACAGTAGGGATGGGGCTCATTGCGCCATGCCATGTATCAGAGGAGGTGCAGCACAAGAGAGGAGGAAAAGAACGTGGGTTGCTAGGCCACCACCTTCCTTTGCTCCTGCTGCATCTGGCCCCACCACTTGCTCTGCAATGCCCTGCTGCTTCCTGCAGAGCCCCAGGCTGGGCCAGCAAGAGCTGGGCTGTCTCCACCTAGGCAAAGGACTTGCCTCTTTGCATCAGCTGACTCTAGGACATGGTGGGGGAGATGATCAGCAGGGATGTGCAAGCACAGGTGCACTGGGGGAGAAGCCAGCAGCTTGCAACATGGGGTCTTACATGAGCTGGAAACCACCCTCCCATTTCAATACAGCTCTTTGAGATGCTGGAGCATGGGGATAAGAGAGAGGTCACATCTGCAATCAAGAGCATGTAAATAGAAATCTTCTTGAAGGCCCTTCTTGCTCTTTTTTTCAGGTCCCTTTCCATGAAGAACCCAGGCTTGCCATATGCCACGTCGTGCCTCTGCTAAGGGTGGGTGGGAAGAGAAGACCATGACCTGTGGGAAGGCTGGCATCCCAGGAGATCCTGTGCTGTGGGACCCAGGTCTCCACCCTGTCCCCAGGGCTGAACATTTTGATTTAAGCAAAGCCAGAGGGGAGCAGATCTGCTTCAAACCTCACCTGGCAGACGCTCTGCTGGACCAGCCCCATGTGTCCTAACTGCTCTGACCAAGGAACCAGCTTTTGGCCCATGCCCATCTCAGCCAGAGACTGCTAATGCAAAGCCACAGGAGGAGCTGATATAGAAAATGCCCATCCAGCTACCTGTCTCCACTTCAAAGAGGGGCTTGGTGGTGGTCAAGACTTGCTGAGAACCTCTTCCCCGCGAAGGTTACTAGGAGAGCAAACCCAACTTTTGTGGAAGAGGAGGAAAATGGCTTGAAAGGCAGGACACCTCATACCCTCAACACAGCAGGTTTGGGAGGTCCAAGGACTGCCCAATCCAAGACCGAATCCAGGCGCCACCCAGCAGACACCACCCGTGGCTGTCCCAAAGTACATAGCTCAAGGCAGATGTCTTCTCCCATGCCGTGGAAAGCAGAGGGACCCCGAGATGGCTGAGCTCCCCTTTCCGGGGGGATTGGTGCAGAGCCGCCCAGCGCACCCAGCACAGATGGTGTCTCTAAATAGCCTGGGGAATGTTTATCTCGTGAACAAGTTTAGGTTTCTAGAGCAGAGAAAACAGATGCTTTCGGGGAGTGTTTTTGAAGCTAGTTTATCAGAAAGGGTTTGAATCACAGATGAATGTGCTGTACGAAGAGTTTACTAGGAAATAAATGTCCCCAGCCCATCCATCTCATCAGGTGCTAAAGTCGGTGCTTTTCAGTCCTAGAAAATGAATCCATGTATTCGGCTGAATTTCACTTTAAGGCAATGAGGAAAGTATCTTTGAGGTCGAGGCCATCATCCTATGGACGTCAACCCCAAGCGCTCAAAACTCCTGAGTCAAACCCCATTCCTTCCCCCAAATTACACAGTTTCCCAAGAAAAATAACACTGGCTTTCTTTCATGTGGGTTTCTGCAACTTTCTGATTCTTATTTCCCTGTCCCAAAGGGCCAAAAAAAACCAACTTCAGCAAACACAGCAAGAAAAGTGCTTACAGCTCAATGAGGCTTTGCAAATCCCTCTTTAAGCAAAGACAAGATGTCACAAGATCACTGCAAAGCTGCAAGAGGTGGCACCACTGGGTAATGTCTCCAAAGAAAGCATTGGAGAAAGCAGCCTCCCCTCTCCAAGAGTCCACCCTGCTATCTGCAGTTCCTATTTTGACCCAAAACAGGCCAGGAAACCTGATCTGATCAACCACTTCAAGATCTCCATCCTCTGGGATGGAAGCAATGCAAGAAAATGTGCACCAGGTCATTCTTCTGGCACAGGGCTAAGGGCAGTCCAGCTCTGAGCCCAGTGGTGGCCAAGGGGGTCCAGCTTCGAGCCCAGTGGTGGGCCAAGGGTCTCTGCTGATTGTAACGCCGTCCCCCCATCCCCCCCCTCCCCCATCTATGGACTCCCTGCAAGGCAGCGAGGGTGAGTGTGCAGAGCCAGTATCTGGGAGGTGATGCTACTCACTGGTGGTGCCGAGAGGTCCCTCTTCCCCCGAGACGCCAGAACCTTGCGTGGTGTCACCGTCTCATACTTCTCAACATGGGCGAGCTTCTCCTCCAGCCTGGCAGTGGTGTCTGGGAAAAGTCAAAGGGCTTTGAGCCGCGATGCCCAGAAACAACTGAGTCGGGATAATGGAAGCAGCCAGCATGAAGGTGCAGGGAAGAGCCAAAATAGCAAGTCCTGAAATACCTGCTGGGAACACAACTCCCTGATGGGCTCCAGGGACGCTCCAGCCCCTCCAGCCCCAGTGCCCACAGGGCGCTGAGCATCACCCATGGGCGAGCAGGTTCCTTCAAGGCTGGAAAACACTACTGAGACCCTGATGTGTAAATAAAGATGGAGTTTTTCCAGCTCCCCATCCTGATGCCACGGTTTGTGACTTGGAGTCTGGCAGCTGCCGTTTTGGAGAACGGCTCATGTCAGGGCTGGCTCAGCCCTACTCCCATCCTCTTTTTTTTTGATGTCAGTAGGGAGACATTTCTGCTGCAAACCCTTCACCTTCCCCAGGAGCTCCCGCCGCAGCCAGGGTTAGACGGGGCCAGTGGAGCCCCCGGCGTGCTGGCGGCAGAGCCGGGCGCTCCGTCTGCGGGTGCCTGGCAGCCCTCGCCCACGGAGCCCGAGCGGGAGCCAGGAGCCTCGTCACCACCCCCTCGGCCGGCTGAGTCACCGGTCCCCCCCGCCAGCACGCCGCAGGCTGGAGGTGACAAATTTCCCCATCCCCTGCGAGCGGAGCCGGCCGAGGGAGGTGACCCTGGTCCTCAAAGCCCCTTTCTCCATCCTTCGCCCTGGAGGGAGGTCGGGGAGGCGATGCCAGCGGTACCCGCCTAATCCCGCGGTAACCCCAGGGCAGATGGAGCAGCCGAAACCCCGCCGAGCTGCGACCCGTCCCAAAAAAACACCCCACGCCCAGCTCCCGCCTTGAGCATCCCCTCCTGTGCCGCTTCCCACGCGTCCCCTTCATTCTCGCGGGGAAAATCATCCCCCCCCCCCCGCCCTGTACCTCCAACCCGGCCCCATGGCAGAAGACCCCGGGGAGCCGGACTTGTGCCCTGCGCCCCCGAAACTTCACGCCCGTCCCGTCGGCGGAGCACGGCTGCCTGCGGGCTGCCTGCCCTGCCGGGGACCCACGCCCGCCCGCCCCACGCTCACCGTGGACCAGCAGCAGCAGCAGGAGCCGGCGAAGCAGGACGAGCGCCGGGGCCATGGCTCCGGAGGTGCCCGCCGTGCCCGGCCCCAAGCGCCGCCGCACCGCGCCGCGCCGCCAGCCCCCGCCCGCCGTGACTCACCGCCACTCGCGGGACGGGACGGGGAGGGACGGGGCGGGGATGGGACCGCCCCCGGCGGGGGGCTCCGTGCAGAGCGGGGCTGGGAGAGGCGGGGGAGGAGAGGGTCCGTGGGGTATCGGGGGGTGTCCGTGGGGCATCGGGGGCTGTCCGTGAGACGTTGCGGAGGGTCCGTGGGGCACCGGAAAGGGTTTGTGGGATATCAGAGGGTGTGCATGTGGCACTGGGGCGGGGGAGGGGGGTCCGAGTGGCATTGGGGACTGTCTGTGTGCCTTCAGGGAGAGTCCAAGGGCCATCAGGGTGGGTCCACGGCCTCTAGGGGCATGTCCCGGGCCACTGTAGGGGGCTGCAGGGCATTGAGGGGGTGACAGTGGGGCCTCAGGTGTGACGGAGGGCACTGGGAAGCCCAGCCTGGCTCTGAGGTGGTGGAGGGACTGGGGTAGTTGGGCTGCCACAGGAGGCAATGGGGCTGGGAGTGTCCCGTGGGGCACTGGGGACTGTCTGTCGGGTATGGAGGGGGTGTCCATGGGGCACTGGAGGTGCCTGCCTGGCTCTAAGGTGACAGAGGGGCTGGAGGGACTGGGGACATTGAGCAGTGTCCATTGGACACAAAGGGAGTGTCTGCGGGGCACTGGGGTGGCCCTGAGGTGATGATGAGGTGATGAGGTGAGCCACCTGGGGGTGGCTGGACTACCAGTGGGCAGCAGTGGGACTGGGGAGGCATGGGGGATGTTGGTGGGGTGTTGCAATGATGGAGCATTGAGATGATGAAGGGGTTGGGGTCACCATGGGGGGGCAGAGCTGCCAGGGAGCCTGGGGGGACAGTGAGACATCAAGGCATATCAGTGAGGCACTTGGGACCCTCCCTGATCCCAAAGGATTGGAGGGGCTGGGATCACCATTTGGGGCTGAGCTGGGAGGTGCACTGCACCCTGAGCTCTCCGCTCTGCCACGGAGATGACTGCTGTCTCCCCCTTGTCCACAGAACATCGCAGGTTGGAAGTGACCCCTGAAGGTCATCTGGTCCAAGCTGTAGCGGGGAAGGGAGCCTGGATGAGGTTATCTCGCACCCTGTCCAGTCGCATCTTGAAACCCTCCAGCAATGGGGACTCTGCCATGTCCCTGGGGAGGTTTTCCCAGTGAGTGATTGTTCTCACTGTAACATATTTCTTAGGTTGAGATGAAACCTCACCCAGAGCAACCCATTACCCCTCGTCTTCTCCATGTGGCAACTTGTGAAGAGAGAACCCCCCTCCTGCAAACTGATTTTTTTATATTTCTTGGTGTTTCAGGCCAGGATCAGCCAGGAAATGCTGCATTTAACTTTTGCATTTAACGAAAGAAGGGGGGGGGGTCAGATGCCAAATTCGGCTGTCACAGAGCTCCATCACCAGGGACAAGTTTCCTCCAAAATGGCACAGAACCCACCATAGCCAAGTGCTACTCGTGTCTTCCTTCTTTCTCCCCGCAGCTTTTCTGTAATTCCTTCCTAAATAGACAAGTTTATTTAAAAAACAATAAATATTAAAGCTCACGCTTTCACCCTCAACACTCCTAGTCATGTCTGTTCATAACTATCTAAATGTCTCCAGTAGAGTTGTCCCCACCACGATGGTAACCCTCGTGAGGTGTGCAGAGCTGAGCTGGCCTTGAAGGAGCTACTGACCAGCCCACGATTTGTGAAGCACAGCAAACAACCTGGCTTGCGAGGGAGACACAGAGCAGCCAAATTGTGACTCCGGGCAAGGAGGTACCCGACTGCCATGCCATGGGACATGGGGCTGCTGGGTTCGGACACAGAACATTTTCTTGCCCCTCTCCTAGCACCTCCTGGCTTCTGGGTGAGGGGAGAAGACACACATCCACCTCCTGCTCAGGGCTGGTAGTAGGGCATCTGGCCCGGACCAAGGTCTGCTGTCAGACAGGAGCGGGTGGATCTATGTAGAGATCTGTCCAAGCACCCCAAGCCTTTAAAGTAACTGCTCAGCCAGCCAGGCATCCACATGCGGGCCACAATTATTGGGTAACTGAAGTTACCTGTCAATGTGTTCTCATGCAAACAGCAGGAGCCAAAGGCTGGCATGATGCTGCCCCACCAGCATCACCACCTCTGCCTGGGGCAGGTGTAGTGAGGGGGCCACAACCAGCTAGTGGGCTGTCGGTACATGGTGCAACAAGCAGGGAGGACCCAGCCTTGGGGTGTAGGTGACTTCCTGGAGGCTTTCTCACTCAGGTGTGGACCTGCGGGTCACAGGAAACAGCACGGGATCCCATAGAGGTGGAGTACCCACGTCTCCCACAGAAGGGGTGTGCAAGGAGGGGAGCCCCCCTCCTAGGAGAGTGGTGCCTTTCCCCCCGCTAAAAGCTGCAAGAGGGCTGCACATAACTGTCTGCATGTGTGAGCAGGACTTCTTGGGATTATTCATAGATGGGTGCTTAGAAATTTGCTGTTGATTAACATTTCAGAAATATCTATTACTTTTGGTGAGATTCAATGCTTGCTGGTTAATTATGTTTTCTTAATCTATAAACGGCTTCAATCCTGATTTAATTTAAATTGTGTGAACAGAGTTTCATCCTGCAACAGCCACTACACTGCTCATTGGTGTAAAAAATGTGTGTGACTAACAGTGACAGAGTGAGGTGCCAGGGGAGGTCTCTCAAGCCTAAGATGTTGGGCACTAAGAGGCAAGCAGGGTCCTCCAGGGACCTGGGCCCCTCTGCCTCTCCACCCTGAGCTCAAGGGACAAGCTGTGAAGTCTGTAGATCCACAGAAACTTAATGGAAATGGCAGGTCAACTTCTCCAAGCCTCCCCGGACTGAGAGGCCACCTCGGTGCAGGGAACAGGAAACTTTCCCTTCCCCATGAACTGTGCAAGTCTTTTCCCTGAAGAGCTGGATGATGCTGGCTGAGGTCTTGGTCCTCAACCTTCAGGTGAAGGAACTCAGTCCTCCCGACTGGTGATCTCCATCCTCTCCTTGGTTCTCCCTCCCTCTGCCAAGCTGGAGGACCAGCTTTAGGCCACCAGAGCAAAGAGAACCTGTCTCTTTCCTCTTAACACACTCTAGAAGGTCCTTGCAAAGGAGGAGGTGGTGGAGAGAAAGGGCAGAGCACTCAGCCCTGTATCCACAGCCCTTGCATGTATCCCCAGGTTCCCACACTTGCCACTGAGGCCTCTGGGTCTCTGGCACGTGTCTTGGTTACCACTTGTTCCTGGGAGACACTTCTCTTCCACCCTGTACCACACCCTCTTCCAAACTGTCTCAAGGAATTTTTATGGCTGCACAACTCTGTAAGATACCCTGAAAGTCCTCTGCTGAGGACTTGGCCAATATGATATGAACATCACATACCTGCTCATCAGCTGTGAGCCCCATCTCATCAGTCAGAGCAGCTGATCAGATTCATTCCAGCAACCCCCCAATTAGGCTCTCCTCCCAAAATAATGCCGCATGGCAGCTGAGCCAGATCTCTCTGAGCTGACCAAAATTTAGTCACCTAAAAGGCTAATTTGCACCCTGAGTTTTGTTAACAGACAAAATAACCCTGATTTTTTTTTTTAATTTATTTTACAACACACAAATACATCATTTTACAATGTAGTAAAAAAAAAAAAAAAAAAGGACTTAACAAAAGCCTCTCAGAAGAGAAAATCCATTACATACATTTCAGGAGATTGAATATTCCCGTCTCTCTGGGACAACCCTTACGGTTCGTTTCCAGCTCACACTGTGAATGTAGAGGGTTGAGTACTCCTAGCTTCAAGTGAGTGAGTGTCCAGTTCTCTGCTGGTGCAGAAGAGGCGGTGACTGAAAGGGGCAGCAGCAGGGCTTCACTGGGCAGGTACGGCCAGGCGGGGAAGCACGGGAGCTGCCTTCTGGCTGCGCTCGGCAGACATGTGCTCCAAGCGCTCTGTGTAGAACCCGTTGAAGTCCAACCTGAGAGACAAAAATCCCCAAAGTTTCGGCAGCCTGCTGGCTTAATGCCGTCCAAGAGCGGCACGCAGCAAGCCAAATGTGCTGCCAAGGGCCCTGAGAGCTCAGTGCTGCAAGTGCCGCAGCGCATGTGCTTGTTGAGGCGCTCACAGGCTGCAAGGGGATCCAAAAATACATAAACTCTTTTGCAGGGTCAAGTTGGTTGAAATGAGGGGTGTGAAGCAAAGCAAAGCAAGTCTCGCTGCGGGAAGAAGTGGAGGATGCTTGCTTGTGCAGCAAGGGGGTCTGTGGCCATGCTCCCTGTGCCCACCCTGCTGAGCACAGCCTTGCTCTTACCCAACCATGGCCCCTGCAGAAGAAACCTCTCCCAGGGCACCAGCTGACCGTGGCCACACCACAGCAAGCTCTGGACCTGCCATCCCCGCACAGGACTGTCCTGGGCTGGGTAGACACAGTGCCTTGTTCAGAGCAAGACAGCGATGTCTGCACTATGCCACAGGTGTTGTTGGTGACACCTCTTCTGTGCTCATCCCATGACAACAGGCTAAATTTCACCTGTTCTTTACGGGCATATAAAATACATCAGAAAGGACCAATCACTAATAGCTTCTTCTCTGGAGCCACAGCTTGACCACACAACCCTGGAGACGTGTCACTCAGAGACAAGGTGCCAGGGGTGAGGGCTCCTCAGTCTCCACACCTTCCCGGCCACTTCCCACCACTGCTTAATACCAGAGTTCACCACCATTGAACTCCGGTATTAATTCCCATATGAAATCCACCATATTATCCACTGTAACTACCATAAAATGCTGCAGTTTCCATTACCACCACCTCCTTGCTAACACAAGTATGCTTCAAACATTCACTATTCAGAAAGACGAGTAACTGGTTGGAAGATGCTTAGCCAAAATCACAAGTATTGCTGATACTTGTAAATGCCTCTCCAAAGTGGGCAACAACAGCAATATCATAATCCTCTCTCCTTGATAATCCAAAATGATGCTACAAAATCAGCCTGCTGTGACCTTCCTTAGGCAGATCTCTGCACTATGAAGCCAACTAAGACACGTGCAGCATTTAAAACCACGTGCCCTGGGAACACTAAGCAATAGTCGATATAAGCCTGTGAATCACATAAAAGTTACTCTCTTCATTTCTCAAATTAAGTTGCTCCAATACTAAATGAATGGGCACAATATTTGAGTTTCATGTTGCTTAACAACCTTACACAAATGGCAACAAATTGTTCCTTGACATTTTTTGGTGACTGCAGAAAACAGAGCCTCAACAGATGGAATTTATCTGTTGCTCTCTCCTGGTTGAAAAGCTTACATCTCTTTCGTCCTTTAAGTGTTACACAAAGGAAACCTGACACTGAGGCAGGCATATTTACCAAACTTTGATTCATATATAAGGCCAGGACTTATTTACATCCTTGCTTTGAGGATCTGTTCCATTTCTAAAGTTGCTTTATTCCAAAATTCTTGAATTGCAGATTTTGATGTGCTTCCCTTTCAGCTATGTTTTTAGGGTTAAATGATCTTCAATAACTATCTCTTAAGAATTTGTGTCATGCTTCCTCAAACTCTGCTTACATTTCAGTTTCTTGTTTTGTGGCTGGAGCTTTTAATCACTAGGGTTTGCATCACTTCACACATCCTACCAGTCTTACTCTAAGCTCAGTCATTGCTGTTTCCTCCAAACTGGTAAAGGAAGGATATTTGATGAATGCTAACAGCACCTGATGGGTTAGATTTCTAAGTATTTGAATTAAGTAATCCTTCTGACAAAGTCCTCTAGACTGTAACTCTTCCCCCTTTCACTACTGGGATGTGAAGGAGTGACTCTGAAGATTTTCTGCACTTGCCAAGCCTCTGTCAGCACTGCTGCTGATGGAGCCAAGGCACCTGAGCAGGACTTCAGCACACTGAAGATCTGTGAGTTATGTGTGAGCTTCCTCACTTTCAAGGAAACACTCTGGATCTCCGTCTTCTGTTGTTTAGTGCCTACGATGGTTGTGCCTCAGTTACTCAGTACTGTAAACTGAATAAATATTAACTGGGATCAAATAAATAAAAGCACAGTACCAGAATTATGAATAAAAGGGATATTTTGTTATCTATCTTACATGTTGACTATCACCTTTGAAAAGCAGTCATATAAAAAAGTTATCATTTATAAGAAAAGGCCGGTATGTCTTATAAACTCTCCTGTCTCTGTCAAATATGTTATTTCAGATGGCAACCATCTCTGCTCTGGTTCTTGGATTCCTGTTCCCATAGAGTCCAGGACTCAATCCAATAATCTCTACAGACTGAATGAGAGCTAAACGTCACATCTGGGCATTCATTGTGGGATTTCCACTCTTTAAAACATTACTGAGCAGCCTGTAGAAATGGAAAGACATGTTCTGTTGGACGGCCTGTTAACATGCAGTATTTCAGTTAACAAAATAGGGACATCTGATTTGTCAGTAGAGGTCCAGCTATGTCCAATATCTTGGTGAAGACTCACATTGTCCCAGACAGTCCAAACTGGGGGACTTGATAGCGATGACAGTCCTGATGGCAAAAAGACCCACTATTTCCTCTGCAGCCCTTCAACAGAACTGGGGCATGGAAATACCAGAGGGCAAAGACCCTCTTCTGAACAGCCAGTCACCATTCCCAATGCAAACTGCTAACTGAAGTATTTTGTTTTCTCACAACCCGCCTGAATCACCATACTTCTCCTTTCTCTTGAAACAGGAAGTACTTATAAAAAGCAACCTCTCCATATTTGGAAGAACTGGCTCCAGAGCTTCAACAGCTCAGGAGTCACCTCCTGCCACAGCTAACACTCGTGTGTGGTCTGTGAAACACAAAGGCATCTGGTGGAGGATAGCTCCTGACCATGGCACCGTGGACCCACAAATGGACAAGATACACAGCCAGTCTCCATGGTGCAGCATCAGCTTGCCCCACCGTCCTGGTAGAAGCATAAAGTTGACACAAGGGTGGGGAAGCAATGATAAAGGGGGTGAACCTCTGATGCTAAGTGTAGGAGCAGTGCTGGAAGGAGGACATCACCTGAGCTACTGCCAGAAAAGGCCTTACATGAATGTCTGGCATCACACATGATAAAGTATGATGGAAGGCCGCAGGACTTCTGCGCTTGCATGGTGTAAAGACTGGGTGAACTTGGCTTTGTTGACTTCTTGAGTAAGCTGAGAACCAACTGCAGCCTTGGACTGAGCTGGGTGATCCCACCAATGGGCCGACCTCCACACATTCTTTACAAAACTCAAGGACTGTGGGGTCATGATGTTCTCCTATTAAAAGAGCAGGCAACTTGGTCTTCAACATGGTGTTGGCCATGCCCTGTGCCACCTGCAATGATGTCCAAGCAGCTGGATCATGGAGTTAGTTGCCATTAAGATCTCCTGGATGGAGCATCATAAAAAAGCCCATCTCTTAGAACTTGTACCGGTAATGATGAAAATGTAAGTGCTTGATAAAGAAGGACGCAGGGCTGGAGCACTGAGGAGGAGTAAATGTTCTTGCCTGGATGACTCAACTGCTTGTGGTCTCGATCCCTGAATCTAGCCTGACTCTGTATGCTACTGTGGCACCTAGGAGTGATGACAGCGAGGGGAGAGTAAGAGTTTAATCCTTTTGGCCTGTCAATTTTTCTACAGATGGATCCTGCCTGCAATCTACAACAGTGCAATGATGATAAACAGTGATGCCCAGGCAGATGAAGGTTGACATAAAATGTCCAGAAGGCCTTCATAAGCTGCACCATCATTTCCTAAAAGGATTTGCAGAGACTTAGCTGTCCTGGTTAGTCCTGAAAGGAACAGCAATCACTTGTACAGTTGGGGCCTTCACTCACAGCCACAAAAAAAGTCTTTGAAGAATTTCCAAGATGAGGAGATCTCTGACTCTGGTCACTTCAGAGATGGAGTGAAACAGAGTTATTTGGACTGTGGAGAAGGGGTCCTCACCTACCTTCCCATTTCAGGGACTGAGTACAAACCGACAAGGGCAGTTCTGGTGGTAGGAAGATAAGCTTCTACCCTGACAGGGAATGGAAGCAGGAGAGTTCAGAGCAGCAAGTGGTCCTGTGGTACTGCATTTCCTTTCAGATGCCTGTGAGTATCCCTGTCCTCCTTAAATAAGGAGTACAGTCCTATAAGGAAGAAGACAAGACATGTAATTCTCTACAGTGTTGTGAGAGCTGGTGGGCTAGACTCCACTCCTGGAAGCACCCAAGGTAACAGGGAGGACAGGTTTTAGTGTTCAGCCTTGGTCTCAGCTGTGTGACCACATGTCAGATAGAGCAGCAGACGCTACCATAGGAGGCCAAGGGCTGTGTAAATGCATGGTAGTTGCTAGTCAAGAAGTTCTCAGAAGTAAAACACAACTGGAAGCCCAGTCTCCTGCTGGAATACTTCACAAAACAGCGTTTGCAAAGGTTGGTATCAGGAATCCTGGACAGCCCTGTCAGATGCTGTTAGAAAAGGACAGTGAAAGCTTCAAGAGACGCAGCATGAGGAAGGGATAACAACCTGCTTCAAAAAAACATTCCTGCAACCTTTTCTCTCTCTGTTTTCAGATGGAGCACATCTCAACAGAGGTGTAAGGGTTATCAGCCAGCCATAAAAGACATCTGGTACAGAACGGCAGTGAACAGAACTTAACGGTTGCAGGTTAATATTTTTATGGTTTTCCTGAAGATTAAGTTAAAGGATGAGAATGACCAACAAAAAGTACAGTTCACAAAGACCAAACAAAGCAGAGGACCAATAAGAGTACACTTAAATAAAACAAAACAAAACAGAGGACAAAGCACAGTTAGGAGAAAGCTCAAAGTACAGTACCCTTTAGTTCTATGTGGTTAAAAAGAACTAAATAAGGATCTACTCTGCTCTGTACTAAATAGCAAAGGGGTTGGGGCACGAATCCCTACAGCACCAAGGGAAGAAAGAAAATGTATGCGATTAACGAGTTATCAGGCACATTTATGAACAAAATTACGTATCACCAACAACTGATTCTAGCATATATACCACTGAAAAGCTGTCCTGGTTTCAGCTCGGATAGAGTTAATTTTCTTCTTAGTAGCTAGTAGAGTGCTGTGTTTTGGATTTAGGATGAGAATAATGTCGATAACACAGTGATGTTTTGGTTCTTGCTGAGTAGAGTTTACACCGGTCGAGGACTTTTCAGCTTCCCATGCTCTGCCAGGTGCACAAGAAGCTGGGAGGGAGCAGAGCCAGGACAGCTGACCCAGACTGGCCAAAGGGCTATTCCATACCATATGACATCATGCTCAGTATATAAGCTGGGGGAAGAAGAAGGAAGGGGGGGGACATTCGGCATGATGGCGTTTGGCTTCCCAAGTAACCGTTATGTGTGATGGAGCCCTGCTTTCCTGGGGATGGCTAAACACCTGCCTGCCCATGGGAAGTAGTGAATGAATTCCTTGCTTTGCTTTGCTTGTGCGCGTGGCTTTTGCTTTCCCTATTAAACTCTCTTTATCTCAACCCATGAGTTTTCTCACTTTTACTCCTCCGATTCTCTCCCCCATCCCACCGTGGGGGGAGTGAGCGAGCAGCTGCGTGGTGCTTAGTTGCCGACTGGGGTTAAACCACGACAAAAGCGTTACAACTTTAGATGAAAAAGGTTCTTAAAAGCAGAGAGCACTCCTTGGTAAACCAAGGGCTTTCCTCAGAAAAAGATGAAAGGAAACAATCAACACCTAAAAATTACCTTAACTTCTGGCTTTCCTGTAACAGCTGTTTACAATTGCTTACACATGAAAATAAGGCTACATACTGGCTTACAGACAGCATGAAGAAACTATGGGATGTTTAGGATGGCTTTGTTTTCTGTGTCCTAGCTGACAGCAATGACAAAGAATATAAGTCTCAAGTGTTCTAGGCTCACACACACGGTAAGAGTGCAAATGTGTCTATTAGGCCTACAGACATTGAACAGGCACTTAAAAAAGTGTTGGTGTTGAAATATTTTATATTAATGAAAATCCTAGCCTCTTAAAATTATGCCTATATGCAATATATAACCTGCCTCTTCACTGGAAAAAATAAGTCACTGTAAAAATTAATTAGTTTTTGTATGTGCCTGTGTCTGCAGGTAGCATTTCTGAAGTGTTACAGTCTTTGCCAGGTGTGAGGCAGCTGATGACCAGCAGCGCTTACATGTGATTTCCACCAAGGTGACTCTTTGAATTAAGAGATGCCAACTCCTGACCCTCACTAGCCTTCTTATTCTGTGGTTATATGCATGCCTCAGCTGATCATTTCCTATCTGCAGGCTGCTAGGTTTCATGGGTGCTTAACTCTTGAAATATATATTCCAGCTACAAACACTAAAAGCTGCTCCCACTGGTAAACTCCATAGTTGCAGTTATTTCTGTTTTGCTCCTAAAGCGCTGGTAGCAGGATCAGAGTGAGAAGCATTCAGCTTGCACAGCACGTGTTCAGCTGGGGATAATGCTCCTAGAGCATTATCTGTGGTTCTTCAAAGCTAGAAGTACCAGGGCAGGTCCCTCCATGCTACACTGATCTATAACACAGATCTTAAAAAGCCCAGCAACACTAATATGAATGACTTTTATAGCAAAAACAAATGCTAATCATTCCAAAGAAGGCCTTGTGCATCTCATTTTACTGAAAAAGAAACACAGAGGTTATAAACCTAGCAGCAAAACCTAGATCTCCTGATCTTTCTCCCCGCCCCCCCCCCCCCCGCAGTGTCTCATGTATCTGACTTTTAGGTATGACTGGAGGAATTTTGATTTCTAAGACGCTAGTAAGTATGGATCAGACCACAATAAAAACATGTTAAGGGATGCTTATTTAAATAAATACAAGATATGAACTTAAAACAAAATAGCCACTTACAATCAATCCCTTGTATGGTTTTCTCATCTTGGAATACTTAAGCTGCATTCAGGAATCAGCTTATTCACTGTCTACACAGTGAGATAATCCCCAGGAAAACTAACACTTGCATTACATTTACAGCATTAATAGATAAATTTCACATAATTCAAATGAATGTGGGGTTTTTTTAAAGCTTTGGGTTGAAATGCAAAGCAATATTTCTTGTGATTTCAGTGTTTTCATTGATGGGGCAGACATGCACAGTTATAAACAGCATTATTCTTCCTGAGCTGAACTTGGGAACCACAGGAGGGGTAGTTACAGAGAGAAAACTACTGGCTCACCTGTAGATGATGTTGAGCATGCTGTGCTCACAGTCATTGGTGCTGTAAATGCTCAGTTTGTCCAACAGGTCCAGCAGATGTGTTGAGAAATTGCTATCAAACTTGTTGATCGTTGCTTCGAAGCCAGATGTCAGGTGGAGGTTGTCGGCGTGTTCTGCTAAAAGCTATCAAGACAAAGGTATAGTGGCCCCATGTGTTTGCTGATTCACACTTGCCAAAGAGATGCAATTATTCCTTTCCTATTTCCTAACCTGCTCAAAAATACTGCCATAAAACTTAACAGTCACTCAGCCACTAAAATACATCTTTCAAAACAGTTGCAAGGTCCTTGGTAGTTAAAAACCTTGCTATGCCTATCTGGGAGAACCCCAGAGTAGATCCCAGTAGAGTTATCCTCAAATATATGCTGTCATTATTTATTTTCAAGCAGGAGGAAAAGCCAGTAAGCAGAAAGTGAGTGTTGCTTAAGACAAGTTGTAACCTCTGAAGCACTCAGATTGCCTTGCAGTGTGATGGACCCTACTGGCTGTGTGCCAGAGAGGGGCTTTCAGCAGGACAGGAGGCATCCTGCTAACCGCAGAGCACACCAAACAAATTGCTTAGTACATGTGCATCTAGGTAGAGAAATATGGACAAGACAAATACCCCAGATATGAAAGGGATGGGCTGCAAGAGTCACACCCGACAGTTTATTGGCTCATCCATCACAAAATGCTAATTCTGGAAATAAGAAAGTTCTTGAGCTGCAGAAAGCCTGTATGTGGGTACCCACTTGCCGTGGTTTAACCCCAGCTAGCAACTAAGCACCACACAGCCGCTCGCTCACTCCCCCCTGGTGGGATGGGGGAGAGAATCGGAAGGGTAAAAGTGAGAAAACCCATGGGCTGAGATGAAGACAGTTTAATAGGCAAAGCAAAAGCCACACATGCAAGCAAAGCAAAGCAAGGAATTCATTCACTACTTCCCATGGGCAGGCAGGTATTCGGCCACCTCCAGGAAAGCAGGGCGCCATCACACATAACGGTTACTTGGGAAGCCAAACGCCATCACTCCGAACGTCCCCCCCCTTCCTTCTTCCTCCCCCAGCTTACATACTGAGCATGATGTCATATGGTATGGAATAGCCCTCTGGCCAGTATGGGTCAGCTGTCCTGGCTGTGCCCCCTCCCAGCTTCTTGTGCACCTGGCAGAGCATGGGAAGCTGAAAAGTCCTCGACCGGTGTAAACTCTACTCAGCAAGAACCAAAACATCAGTGTGTTATCAACATTATTCTCACCCTAAATCCAAAACAGAGCACTATACCAGCTATACCAAGAAAATTAACTCTATCCGAGCTGAAACCAGGACACCACTGCACAGCTGAAAAAACAACTAAGAACTTAAAAACAAGTGCAGCGACTGCTGTGGGAGACAGTCTTCACCATCAGTGCTCCATACTGCCCTCAAAAATGCCCACAATTCCACAAAGATTCTGCTTTTGGGACCTAGGAAGGTCTATCTGCAAGAGGTAGGACAGCCACCCTGACCAGACTGCAACCGAGGCAGCATTCACAGAGGAAAGGGCCCAGCTGCCCATTCCGTGTCCCACCTTGTTAGTCAGCTTCTTCTTTGCAGTCTCTTCAGCACGCTCCTCCTCTGTTGGCGGGCCCAGCATTGTGCCATGCTCTAAGGTGAGCCGGTCCATCTCATTATCCAGCTTCATGCTCTGGGTGAACCTCTTGTAAGGGCAGAGGGTTGGGGAAATGGTTAGATCCCATTTTTTCAATTATGGCAAAGCATGAGGCTGACTCAGTTCTGCTAGCCCTGCAGCTAGCTAACACCCATGAAAGCTAACTCTGAGATTAAATTTACAATATTAATACACAAAGCTCCCTAAACCCAAAGGAAGGTGTTTTTTTTCTTTAAAAGCTATGGGCTCCCTGAGATGCTGGCTAGAGTGTACCCATAGAGATCAGTCTCCATGGGTCCAATCACCACTCCTCGTCTGACCCTCAAGACCATGCTAAAAACTACAGAGCCCTACAACTTACACCTCAAATTCTGCTGCAGGACTGGCTGAAGAGAGGTAATTCGGTTCATATGAACCTGATCCCAACACTGAAAAAGAAGAGCATAGAGAATTTCGTGGAGGGAGAAGCCACAGAAAACATTTGGGAGAAAGGATGAGGGTCTGAGCAGTCAAGCTCTAAAGCCTGCTGGTGGGAGGATCAGAGGCTCTTCCACGTGCATTGAGGACAGGAGGGGTCGAGTTGAAAAAAGGGATTGTCATAGCTGGCTGGCACCCAAAGCAGCTGGCAGTGGCATGGTCAATATGGGGAGGCTATACATACCTGCATGCAGTTCGTGAACATGACACAGACAGACATCAGCTTGGAGAAGATCTTCAGCAGTTCCGGGTTAGTTAACATGCAGTCTTTCAAGCAGTTATCCAGGAAGCTTGTGTGGTGGCTCAGGACATCATCGATATTAGATGCCTGTGACAGGATAGTACAATAATGAAAAACCAAACCAGGACTGCTGTGCTGCACCGGGCCAAAGCTCTAACCCAGCATCCTGCCTCTGACAGTGACCTCTCAGACATGCTCTAGGGCCTGTTGAGATACTTCTCATGTACCTTCCAGCTTTGAAAAACATCCTGAGATGGAGACTGTATTTGCATTACTGCATTCAATAGCCCTTCACAGGCTTTTTACCTTTGATTTGTCACATCACCTTCTCAAACAAATTATACTTTCTTTAATCATCCAAACCCTCCACTGGAAAGGAGGCTCAGGATGGAGTTATCTGCTTTATGAACAAGCACCTCCTTTGCTTTCAAATCTGCTTGTCATGCCCACTCCCACCTTCACAATCTCAGTAAAGTCAGCTACAATAAGTGGAGAAGAGAAAAATAAATCAAAGAACCTTAAATGTCAGTAAGTTTATGAGGCTTAAAACATACAGGTTATTCAGAAACATGTTTTAGGAGCACAGTAAGGAACTGGGACACGCAGTGTTGCAAGGATTCTGTAAGATTTTTGTCCAGCTCTGCTACTTCAATGGGCTGTTTCAGTCTTGAGTTTTAAATGATAGATTAAAAACCCCCTCTCACTCTGTACAATTATGGGATGTGCTGAAGCTGAGAACACAAGTCAAGCTTAGGAAAGAACCACAGGACTAAAATTGCCAAGGTATCCGCATTGTTCCATCAGGATCAATGCCAAAAAAACCCCCATAACCTTTTAAACAACTAGTACAGAACAGGGATAAATGCTGCTCTCTAATGCGATGAAGATGCTAGTCGTGTTGATGAAGACAATGATGCTGTGAAGCTGAAGATACCAGTTACATTTTCAGGAAGAAAGTGCCTTAACTTCAAGTGGAAATGCACAAGAGAGAAGTCTGACAAATAAAAAAACGGCATAAGGCACTACATGAGACAAGTGAGGATCATCCTTTTCCCTCCTAAAATGCAAATGAAAGGAAAAAACTACGCCAGTCTGTAGGCTACGGAGGTTAAAGAGCCAGTTCAGCATCCTCTGTTTGGAAATAAATGATGCTTTTATTTAAATCAAGGAAGATTTTACCAAGTAGCTGGGGATATGTCATCCTTGGTGAGCAGCTCTTATGTAGCAGACTACATAACAAAGTGGTTGCTGAAACAGCTTCTTTAGCTGGCAGTGTTGAGATGTTCGACTCACAGGTGCTCATATCACAGCAATGCCTAGAGCCAGACTTTTCCTTCCCTGGCACTGGTAGAGGGCATGCTCCATTTCCCAGAGATTTAAAAGCCTTGAAGGACACTGATGAGGATGGGAGGCAAACGTACATTTGGATTACGTCTCAAAGATTTTGCTAACTTGCCAAAAAACTTTCTCAGTTTCAACTGACGACTTGGTGTACATATTCACATCACAGGCATATTTGAGTCATTACTACTGCACTATTACTTGGAGAAGCCCTTCATGCACAGAGCAATGGTAGAAATGCTCTACAAAATGCTGCAGCAGACCTCAAGGTTTCAGAAATGAAGAATTGTATGGTGAAGGCACGGACAGATCTTCTTCTTGCCATACAGTCATGGAAACACTTTTCCCCAGTGACAGCAAAGTCACTTTATCTCAACATCTCTGACAGGCAAAAGAGGCTCACAGATGTTCCACAGCGAGGGAAAAATTCTGTCCACTTGGGCTATCAGAAAGGTTTTGTCTATAGACATTTCTTGGGAATGGGCTCCTCTGAGAAACAGGATAAATTGGCAAATTCCTTTTTGGAACTGAAATACAAATGCTTCGACACCACTGTATCTCTGAAGGAGCAGAGAAACTCAGTGGCTGAGAGCCAAAGCAGAGAGGGATCTTCAGACAGAACGTCTTTGCAAAAACTCTGGAGTCAGGAGATTGTCTCTTCTGAACAGGGGATGCCGTCAGTACAGACCGCACGCCTACTGCATTTAACAGTCCCTTATAGGACATCTGGAATCAGCAGAGACTGAAAGGAAGCGCTACCTTAAATCAGTACAGAAGAACCCGGGACAGGATAACTTGTTCAAGTGCCTCAATTCAAGTAAAGTAAACTGAGTATTATATTTTGCAATCCTAAACTTACAATAAAATTAAGAAGTAAGTACACTTCTCTCAGATCATCCAGGAGCTTTACATATAACTTCTTGTTCAGAAGTCCTTGCCAAGAATATGCAGAGATGCTCACAATCCTAGACCTGATACCTCCTGTGAATTCTCCAGGAAAAAGGATGACAGGGCATCAAAAAATGTCGGTTAGCTGACCCCAGAACAACTCCCCAGTACACAGCAGAAATTAAGACAGGGTCAGCCGATGCTGAAGGTTCACAAGGCTCATCAGAGAGCTGCCAAGAGAGCTGCTGTGGCTTAAGGCATATTGCAGAAGGAGCGTTGGGTTGTTTGGTACATCAGATAAATGTTCTTCATGGTGTAAGAGGAAAAAGATGTGCAACGCAGAAGCATCTGATCACAGGATGACTACCAGAGGGAAGAAGAAGGTGATGCATATCTGCCTCCTGTTCCCTCACAGTAGCTGGGGTACCCTAATACCAGCAGCACCACAGTGGGTAAGAAAGCTGAGGACCATGAGAACCGCAGTGTCCCTTGGGATAAGGAAAATGGCTACAGCAATCACAAAGGTTATACTGCAAAATAAGCAAGCTTGAGGAATGGATAACTGATCATCTGCTCTAATTAAACACAAGTTCACTGCCTTGCACAGCCCTTGCCTGTGGCGAGTGCCATACACCAAGACAACCATCACACAAAGCTCAGGGATAGCACTTCCTAAGGGCCTTCTCAAGTTGCCTCCTGGCATGGAGGAGATGGCAGCAGGTCAGATTTCCTCACTTGGCAAAGCCCTCCAACACTACTCCACCAAGCTTCGTACCCTCGAGCACTTTCACAGGCCTTCGTGACATACCCCAGCCCATGCAACACACCCCTGCAGCCTCATGCTATGAAAAGAGCTACAATACAGCCCTCCCCAGACTGCTGCAAACACTTGAAACTGGAAGAACACTAAATGATTGTATGTTAGGACCACATGGGGCCCAGTGGAGACATTTGCAATGTAATGTGGAGCAGACAGCCTATGTCTCTGCCTTTGTTCCAGGCAGCAGTACAGAAGTAACCTAAGATGCCATCTCTGCTCTCTTTTTCCTCCCATGAAGACTTGTTTGTATGTCAGAAATCAGCAGAAGCCAGGCAGGTCCACTGGCACTGAGAGGTGAGGCAACCAGTGCTCTGGCTCCAGCACATGCTCCTAGGGAATGAAGAAGCTATGGGCTGGGCCCAAGCTGATGGCAAGGAAGACAACGTGTATTTGCACCATTGCTGTGGCTTTCACTAGATCTGCCTTTGCTCAAACATCATCCTTTGCATGTCTAATGAACTCCCACAGTAACTCTGTATGCCCTGAAAGTTTAGATCTTTACCACAGTCAGGTAAAAAAGAAAGGGAGAGAAGGGTTTGCTCTAGACAGACAGAGAATAGCCCTTGATCTGTTGGTGACAGATTTTTTTTCTCTGTTGTTAAGGATGGAACCAACGAATCTGACGTGAATGAAACCAGATATGAGAAGACCTTTACGGGCTTCTTGAACAGACTGTTCTGAAAGGTAAACTCCCAGTGACTTCTCATTCTTGGTTTAAAACAGGCAGGTGGGACATTAGCTGAGAATGTGTTCCTCTGTGAGATAATAAAGGCATCTCACATGCCCATCAGGAGATAAAAACTGATTCTTGCAGTTTTTGCTAGGGCAAAGAGTTAACTTCTGGAGAAGTCCAGTGACTTGGATTAGTGAACTAGAATATTCTGTAACACACCTGGAAAATCCCACAGCTCAGAACACTGCATCAAGCACTGGAACAGGCTGCCCAGAGAAGTGGTTGAGTCCCCATCCCTGGAGGTATTTAAAAGACGGGTAGATGTGGTGCTTAGGGACATGGTTTAGTGGTTGACTTGGCAGTGTTAGATTAATGGTCGGACCTGATGATCTTAAAGGTCTTTTCCAACCTAAACGATTCTATGATACCAGAGTGGAAAAGTTCTCCAGACTTGCCCACCTGCAGTGGAAATACACATGTAGAATAGCCACTTGAATAAGGAAGGCCCTGTTTTATAACAGATAGTCCCAACATGCCAGTCCTTGTCAGCTTCACGGAAGGGGAAGCACAGAGTTGGCTTTTAAGAGCACTGCCAAGGAATCAACTGGAGATGTCTGGACCTGTTTATGATCTTTGCACCCTGCATCCTTCTTCCTTTTCCATAGTTTTCTTTCTTCTGTGTAAGAAGAAACACCCTTCACATAACAATGACCCTTTACATAACAGGGTGCAGAGTATGAGCTGGGCATAGATAAGAGGATGCAGCAGAGGAAAGGGATATATGACTAATAAAGCAGAAAGGTGATATAGAACAGCAGCACTCTTTGCAGTGTGGTAAGAACAACAGTTCCCAGATACTTTAAGCCCCTCCAACAAGATATTTAACGGTCACCTGCAGTAACTAAAATTAGGCATTTTTTTCCTATATTAAATTTGTTAACTTAAGACTTCCATTCCAACTTCTCTCAAGCACACATGCTCACCAGCTTCAGGTTCTTCTCAAGAATGTGCCATGTTGGCTCCATCACTTCAAACATCATGTAATACTGGATATTCTGTACAAAATTCAGCATCCGCTGCCGCAGTGTGAAAGCACCAGCAAACCTAGGGGAGAAATCACACCCACATAACTTAGAGTTAGCAAATGCCATGGAGAACTATCACCAGGCTTGCACAGTCAAGAAGAGCTAAATATTTCTGTCCTAGCAAATTCACTGCTGCAGTGTGAGAGGGATTATAAAGTTAATGCCAACCATCTCTGATCATTTTCCACATATTCAAATGGCTTTCCCTCAATTACTAGAGTCAGAGTTTTGAACCTGTTGTAGACTGTACAATTACTTTGAATATTTGCTTATATTCAACTAAAATTTTATCATTAAATATTAAAGCAATTTTACTAGTGAATTTTATCTAGTCAGACATGCATTCATTAGCAGGGCAAAATTTAACAAGATAAATGGTTCATATTGCTTTCCAGCCTTACTTGTTAAATGAACACTTAAAAATATCCTATGCCTTGCCTTGCCCTATGTTCAGGGGATCCAAATATTTAATCAAATCACTTGCTACTTAGGGTATTTAATGAAATTTCACCTTAAAAATAGAATGGTGGGATTATATAGAGGTTGTTTCAATGTTAATTTATGCAGGCTCTGTGATGGCAAATTAAGAACTGACTTCAGCAAACTGGGACAAGTCACTGGAGAGGTGAGGGATACCCACCCTAGGGGTTTTCAACCATGGCTGCCCTGTTCCCTGATCACAGTTGTCCTGTGAGCTGGTGGTTGGACTAGAGACCCTCACAGGTCTCTTCTGCTAACACCTCTACAATTACAGGAGAACCAGAGCTACAGTCATGTTGGCTGAGATCAGCACCAAGGCAGCCAAGGTTACCTTGTCCCAAGAAAGTGCCATTGACAAGGCGAAGGTACTGCCTTGCAATGCTGGGGTCTGCCTCACTCTCCAAACAGGCGCCTCCAGCACCTGGAGTGCAGATACAAAGATTAACATCTACCCATACAGATGGAACAAGCTAGAATGATTTCCTGGGAAAACACCCCACCAATTTTACCTTATTCTATTTGTATCACACCAAAACCCCAAACACTAGCCAAGGTGTGTGAAGGTCACGAGTCCTTGCTAGTGATCTGGTCAGAAGAGAAGGACATTGCTTTTAAACCACTGGGGTCCTTACTAATCTTGCTGATGCTAAAGTAATGACCAAGACAGTATGTGCACAGTCTTCTCCTGTAACTGTTCAGTGTATAATGAGCTAACCCTAAAGACCATCTCTTCCTTTTCAAAACTTCATGCCAACAAAGAGTAACAAGCCAAGCAGCACAAAGATTATTGAGCAGACACTTCCTACTGAAACCTAAATTGTTATATTTTGACCTCTCTAAGCCTGTAAGAAATTTGTAAGGATCTTTTTTACATCAAAATGATCTGATCCATGTCACAACATATCTAACTAGTAAGAAGGAAAACCAATACTTCACATCTGATCCAGTAGAAAAAAAGGCCATACCACTTAGCTGAATGCAGGGAGAATTGCTTGGCTGTCTTGTTGCTGACCCAAACGTTGCACAACTGTCTTTCCACATGTTTGCAATAGAACATGTGTCTGAAAAGCATCTGGTATCTTGTCAGTGCTTTCCTGGAAAGAAAGGAGAAATCCAGCCAGATTAAGCCCTGACCTGATTGACAGACTAAGCTGCGAAGGCTGAGGCTGCTCAAAGGCAAAGAGACTTTACACAATATGTTCCTTACGCCTTCAGACGCACACAGATCTGCACTGAAACAATTTGAACCAAAGAAAAAAAAAATCACATTTGTAATCATCCAAAGAATCTCTCTCCAAGGAGTCCCTCCTCCGTATTTCCTGCCAGCAGGTACATCACCAGCCTCCTTCTTCAATTTCCTCAACCTACCTGCAAAAAAGGTCACTCACATAGATGCTGGAACAGAGGGCTGAAAGCCTGCAGTTGTGTACCCACTGCACCAAGACTGCTATGATCACCAAAACAATTCACCAGGATTCTCCGAAAAGATGAAGAAAAAGCTGTAACCAAGCTACAGGCAGCATTACCCCACCAGCAATGCACTGTCAGAAGCAGATGGGGATGCTTATTTATAGCTTCAGGGACTGGATTCAGGTCTGCATTCAGACACTTCAGTGTAGGTGTCTACAGAGCTCCAGTCGATACAGTTCATGAAACCTTACCAAATAATATTTTCACTGCCATGGCTACCATCAGAGCTAATACACTCAATTTGAAAGAAAGAGACATCATTTCAAAAGCATCATGTCATTAGAAAAGTCCCACTCTGTCAACTGATTTTTTAAAGGGAAATTAAGGAACAAACTAATTGTTGGCATTTAACAATTCAACATCTGTCACCCTGTTCACGTAACACTGCTTGTCCCATTTGCCCTGGCTCACAGGTTTGCCAGTGTTTCTCCAGGGAAATGGGGCAAATCCCTGCAGAAAAATGAACCATTCAGTCCCTCATAACTCAATTAAATGCAAAACAGCTTACTATAGCAATTCTAGCAACAGCCTGTATCCTTCTAGTTTGCAACCAGGGATACCATTTCTGGTGCATTTTTTTCTGCTCTCCACATTTGAGGGGAGATACTTCAGAAAGCCACGGACAAATGAAAACTGGGTGACCAGTCACAAGTAAAACCAGGGACCAGGCTGAGAAAGCATCCTTTGTCTATGTTTTCCCACCATTTAAAATGAAAGCTTGACTTGCCAAGCATGCCTTAGATGCAGTCTAGTAGGGCTCTACTGAAGAGACAATCCGTATTCCATAGCCTACAAGTGGAGCAAGCAGGGCTCAACAACCCCAAAGCATTCCCGACTTGTCAGCAACTTATAACGTCACTTTAAAGATACAGGCCTTCCAGCATTTTGCTGTGTGGAAACATGCTTCAGCCTCATGCAAAAGCTTCTGTCTTTTTTTCCCTTCAGTGGATTGATACTTTACCTGTTTATAATAAGAGACAGAGGCCATTTAACAATGTAGTCAAAGGAAAATGCTTCCAGACCGCTGAGAGTGAGCTCTGTGGGATCTGCACTGATAATGGCCTTCTCCTGTTTCGTTTCTATGGCCAATACTCTCAAGAGCTGTGTAATGAGGTCATGGGGCATCAAGTCAATCTATAAAGGAAGAGCAGGAAAAAAATGAAGCCACAGGGTACTCACAACTACTGCATAGCAAAAGACGTGTGGCAGAAGTGCAAATTATCAGAATTGTTCTCAAGTCATCAGGCCAACCTAGGAAGCAACAGTGAATGGTATGATCTGGACAGTGCAGAAGCAGACACTGAAGCAGTGTCGCTGTAGTGTTTAACAATCAGCATACTACTCCACTGATGGCTCCACCTTGCCCTCGGCCTCTGTAAGGTCTATTCAGATCTCACACTCCCCAGGTACAGTCTCTGTGCTGCTTCACATCTGTAAAATACACAATCATTAATAGGCAGGACTTTTACTCAGGTATTTTCTTGTACTCCAAAGTGAGCACCCAAGCTAAGAATAAGCATGAGAGACACACTACTGTTTCCACCTCATCCTGAGGCCACCCAAAAGCACCTTCTCCATGTTCAGACACCAGCAAGAAAATGCAGCCCCTTGTCCAGGGTGGGTGCTTCCAGTTGCTAATCTGGATGAAAGCGGACTTAACCCAGAGAAAGTCTACAGAAGGACAGCCATCAATTCTCTTTTCCTTCACTGTACATTCAGCAGGTTCTTACAGGCACACAGGTCTTCCCAAACCATGGCAAGCCTTCTGCTCAAATTCAATTATCTTCTGCTTACATACATTCTTACCTTTAAATCATCCTTGAAAGGATCTGTGTTGGCTGTGCTCATTCGTAGGGCTAATTCAAGCAGAGCCTCTAGCCTCGTAGTTATGATGTCGTCTACAGGCTTCTTAAGTTCCTCTTCTGTGAGATCCATGAAGTGAACAAAAAAGTCCCCTTGATCCATCAGGAAATAGTGTTTTATAGATCTGCTCAAGAAAATGAAGGGACAATTGATTATGTTTTTTAAAGCCCAAGTTAATCCATATTAAACCTAAAGGAA
Source organism: Theristicus caerulescens (assembly GCA_020745775.1). Classification (NCBI taxonomy): domain Eukaryota; kingdom Metazoa; phylum Chordata; class Aves; order Pelecaniformes; family Threskiornithidae; genus Theristicus; species Theristicus caerulescens. Next base: position 86,561,747 of record CM036560.1, read on the forward strand.
CAAAAGCAATCAATTCAGCCAGCCTGCTGGGTTTGATCGCAAAATGTTCCTCTTCATACAGAACACACAGCCATAAATAACCCATTTGGAGACTAGTCTTTTATGCATGTCCCCTCCTCCTTTCCACCTCAGTCAGGATGCTTTTGTGCAGTCAGATCAGGGCTGCTGCTGTTCTTTTTTGCCTTGAAAGATGCACCTTAGAAAAAAAAAAAATGTATGCACTACATTGCTGGGCAAAGGCTCATACTGCTATCCTGAACAACACCCCAACCTCCACAGCATGCAGATCCATCCAAGAGGCAGTTGCCAATTCAGAGCAGAATCTTGGACTCGTCTGAATGAACAAGTATCTGTGCTAATTTTTTAAGTACTCCAGGTATTTGCATTGACTTCTGCTATAGTAGGATGCATAAACTTTAATTTTCACTTGGCACCAGGGAGCGTTAACTGCAGTGGGCCAGGAGCCTGGAAATAGCTCAGAGGAGAATTTGAGGATTAACTTAGCACCTGGCCAAAGATACACATAACTGCAGTTTTCAGAGCAAAAATAGGACCAGCACAGCCTTAACACAATGCGGATGCAGACTCCTGATGACTGTTAATTTGTGACAGCGCTCAGCCCGTTTCCCTGACTGTCATTACTCTCTTGAACCAAGAAAACTCCCCCAGTCATGAGGAAGTCATGACAGTGTCAGTGGTTAACTGAGGACACAAGAGGAAGGGGAGCGAGATACTACTGACACACCGTAGAGCACAAATCCAAATAAAAACCTGGCCTAATGCTGGCGACAATCCCACTTCAAGCAGGAGGCTGAACTAGAGACCTGCCGAGATTGTTGGTCCCTTCTAACCAACATTTCTGGGATGGTGGAGAGTCAGTACTCCCGCTTAACTGAGAACTGGTTATCTGTCACAGGTCCTTAGGGTTTGATCACAACCATCCCACTTCAGCCCTCAAAGTACACACATGCACTGAAAGCTCAATAGCTTCCTCCTCAACCAGCTGCCCCTGCACTTGCACCCCAGCAGATCACCTATATACAGGACAGCTGCAGAATGATCTAGCAGAGAGCCTGTTTCGAAGATGAGGAGGTCACAGACATCAACCCCTGCTGGAGAGGCTGACCTTAATCTGAAACTACATTGTGATAGATGGGCCCAACAGAGGACATGTGCCACCAGAGCTTTGGAGGCCAGTGTCTTTTGAACAGTCCTATTAAGCAAAGAAGACTTGGAGGGATGACAGCCACTAGAAAGGCTAGGAAGAATCTCCTTAACGACTGGCAGGTTTCAGACAGCTCTCATAACCTTTCATGAAACAAGGCATGTTCTCTGGTAGTTTTCACAGGGGAGGAAGGCATGTATCAGTTTCAAAGGAGTGAACCATGGATCTTCAGGTCTTCCCACAACCTCTCTCAGCTGGAGCCGTAGTGTTCCCAGGTCCGGAGCAGACACCTTTGTTGCAGCTACAACTTTTTCAGACCTAGCAAAAAGCAGGCCCAAAGCAATTCCACCTGACCTGCTAGGCACATTCACTTCAGTTACCATTACTGCTCCAGCTTATGTCTCCCAATGGGCATCTTCTTGTGCAAGTCACTTGTCAGGTTTGTCCCATGAAGCACAGACCACCTTCTTTCACACCGTGTCACTGATTTGAAGCAGAACCTCTGGTATCAGGTCTCAGCCCAATTACAAACTATCTTACAACCAGCTATCAACTGCAATTTCCTACCTATTTGTTGCTGTCTTGGTCTTCTGGATAGTTAAGATTCCTGTTTTTACTGTTTCCTGAAGATAGTAATAAACTAAAAGCTTGGTTCACACAAGGAAGCTGGAGTCTGCATGCTAGAATGCACTTGCATTTGCTATTGGCTGAATACGTTACAAGGATCAAAATATAGGTTATTAAAATGAACTTTTAAAAAGGACAATGTTAAGAAAAACCCTGCACTGGAACTTGGGGCTAATACACTTACTCTATTCCAGCTACCTATGTTTGCATGAACAATAACCATGGCATATATTTGGTGAGATGCTTAATATCAAACTATTTCTTATTCACATTAAACTCTTCTTGATCTTACCAGATGATATTAGGAAACTCCTTTCCCGGGTGGGAGTGACATGCAGCTGTGGGACAAGTCACGAGAGAAGGGGGGGATGTCCATACCTGAGGGCGGGTTTTGGGACTGAGCTAGACAAAGCCACAGCTGCCCTGACCTAGTTTTGGCAACAGCCTTCCAAGGAAGTTGGACTAGAGACCCCCAGACATCCTTCCCACTTGACATTTCTATGATTTTACACTTTTTTTTTTTTCTTCAGGAAAAGAAAAATCTTATTTTTTCAGGTCAAACTTTCTAATGGAACTAGAGAGAATACATTAATGATACGCCAAGAAAAGAGAGGTAACTTCAAAAGCTGATGTTCACTATCAGAACCAATCTATTTAACATGCATTTAGTAAAACAAATCAAACCTTAGGTGAGCCACCAGCTCTTTCTCCTCCATTAGGAAATCCAGAAGAACTTTGCTAGCGTAGTTATATGCTTTTTCTATTTGTTCCACATATGCTCGCTCTTTTAAAGTATAGATGACCTCTTTAGCCACAGGGCAGGTAACATCACGTCCACATTCACGCACAACATTTAAATATTTCCCTAGAAGCAAAAACAAAGAATGACCCATATTCATACCTACTGTACATCCACATGGAAACTTTCAGACCACTACCTTAAAGCAGAAGATATGCTGTGAAATGTTTACACTAAGTTGTACTGAAAGCTGGAAAAGATTTAGACACCTTTCAAAAGATGATACAGAATTTTAAGTTATGCACTTAGTACCACATTTAAGGAGAGATTTAGAAATGGTTTTGTTTCCCAGTGGCGGCAAAACATCTCTGCAGATAGCCAGAAACTTTGGAGTTCTGGTGCTACACTTCAGAAGTAGCTTTTGGAGGGCTTCGTACTTATGGAAGAGAACAATGTTAGCCATCAGGTTGCATGCTTCATTTAAACACCCAAACTAAAACTCTGCATGTTCAAACTTCAGTTGCCTAGCTCCATCTAGCTAGCTGCTAGAAAACTGTACCCATGAAACAGCAATAAGACAGACAGCTCCCCTTGCTGCTGGACTCCTTCCCACATGTTGTTTTATTCACAGGATTTGGGGTTCTTTTTAAAACTGATTCTTCTGTTCCTCTGAGAAGTTCAGCTGGACATCCCCATAAACTGGGAAACTACGATGACATTTACTTTATCTTTACACTAAGAATGGTAATGCTTGTCTCAAGATTCCTCTTACATCAGAAGCATATCTTTACCTACCTGTGCTTAGTATTTTGTCAGCCATTTTCTGCAAGAATGAGGGTATCTGTTGCTGAACAACAGTATATCTTTGATCCCAATACTTGTCATTGTAGTCCTCCTGAATCTTCTCCTTCTGCAGCTCATGTTCCTCCACCATGAACTCACTGAACGGTTAAAGCAGATGTTTAGAAGCAGGAAGTGGTACAATGACGATTACTTTTTTTGACCTGTAAACTGGTAATATGATCTACCAGAAATAAGGTCTCATGACAATACATTCCAATCAAGAACTGAAATTAGTCTGTACTTGTAGTAAGAGGAGAAGCATTATGCAGAGTGTTTCTGCTGATCTGCAACCAATTATGACAGAAACAGAATTTTATAGGGTTCACAAAGCAAGTCTAAACATTATTTGGTTGTCAGTGTAGAGGTGAGGAATCTGGCCTTTGTCTGCCTTCTCACCATCACGAAGGCATTAATTTTAACTATTCTAACTTGAGCTTTGCCCCGCTTAGGATTCCAAAAATGTGGGAAAGAGAAATGTTGCATAAACTATTAAACACAGTGAAATGCTTCAAATGATTCTACAAAAGACAAGAAACTTCACAGTGTTGTTAGCTCATATCAGATTAGCATATTAGTGGACTACATTTACAGATTGACCGAGTCCACACTTGTGCCCCATAAGAAGAGGACTCACCCCTGTTGTGAAGAGGATGAGGATGTGAGAGGAGAATACTTAAAGGGTAACAGGCATGGTAAGGTGGAACTTGAGTGGACTGCATATTTGAACTGTTGTGCTATTGACTTTTGCATATAATTTCCTTGAATTTGAATATATACAGTCTCTGACTGTATAATCACTAAATGAAATAAGAAATGTAGTTAAACACACTCCAGCAGCTCCCCTTCCTTGCAATGCTGCCTTGTCTACCTACTGCTGCCAGGTCCAGGCCCCTAGGCTATGCAGACTCCACAGAGCAGAGGGATGGGTGCACTAAAAAAGTAGAAGCCAAAGACCTGAGCAGTATTTCTTAAGTTTTGCATTTCATTTTCATTCCTTAACTGTTCTTTACCTGTATGGATCATTAATGATGCCTCGATATATCCACTTTTCCAGAATTTCAAAATAAGGCACACTGGCTGCCTTGGTTAAATACAGGCACAGCTCCTGGGCCTGGCTGTCCCCCGTGTAATTGAAAGTCTTGTCATGGAGTAAGCTCAGGGTTGATCCTCCCATACACTCACCTTTATCCACAGAAGTAGCTAAAATTTAAAAATATAGATATAAGACACAAATCTGACACAGATTAATTGCACAAGCTATGCTGTTAAACCTAATGAAGTTAGCAGTTGATTAGCTGACCACCCTAAGCCACAGATCTCCATGTCAGTTGTAGACCCCTCATGTGAAGACGCGAGGCCAATCCACCACACAACCAAAAGCTTACATCCTGAAATGTCCTGAAACAAAAACCCAACAGATCTACAATCTAAAAAAGCAATAACCAAACCCAACCCTGCAGGGAAGGAAAACTGAACTCAGGTAGACACAAGGTACATGGTGGCTTAGAGACCAAAAGCCTCCTACACCAAGGAGACCATGGTGATAATGCAAGAAACACACACTTCAGTGGCTTGCTTGAGAAACCTGTGATCTCGAAAGCACTTCTGTTCTCAAATGTAACACTGAGGTAGTCGTGCATATAGCTCAAACACCAGGATTTAGGTAGGTTGATACTGAAATTTGTATTTTGCCATCTCAAAAGAGATGTAGGGACAGAGGAACACAGTACTGCCATGAGTTTTGGGTCGAAGTAAACCTTAATGTAGTTGGCTAACCGTTGTGTTCCAAAAAACTGAAAATTTCAGGAAATGTGAATACCAAGAGGGATCATCGAATTCTGGATTGTAAATAGAACAGATATTTACGTCCAGATAAATTATCTCTGAGGAGAGAGAAATGTACAAGTATTCTCATGCCAAAGAGTTTAACCAAAATTATTGAGATAACTGCATCTGTGACCAACAACCTCATGCAACAGCACAGGCTGGGACTGGCTGGCTGAGGAGCAGCACTGCAGAGAACAACCGGGGGTCCTGGTGGACAACCAGCTGATCATGGGTCGGCAGCATGTCCTTGCAGCGATGAACACCAACTGCACCCAAGGCTGCACTGCCAGCGATTATTTCCCTCTGCCCAGCACTGGTGAGGCCACACCTGGAACACTGTGTTCAGTTTGGGGTCCCTAGTATGAATGACAAAATGAAGAGTCCAGCAGAGGCTGATAAGATGGTGGGGGGCTGGTGCCCAGGGCATACAAGGAAAGCCTCAGGGAGCTGGGCTTGGTAGCTAAGAAAAGATGAAGCTGGGGGTTGTTGAACATCATTCCTTCCCTATCCAATGGATGGTTCTAGAGGAGACAGTATGGGAATCCTCTTGGAGGAGCACAGTGACAATATCAAAAAGGCAAAAGTTACAAGGGAAATTCCAGTTGGAGATACAGAAAGAAATGTTCACAAAAAGGGTGGTGAAGTCATGGGAAAGGGCCCAGAATGGTGGAGGATCACCATCGCTGGGGATTGTCCAGACTCACCTGGACATGGCCCTGAGCAACCTGCTGTAGCTGTGAGCAAGGGGTTGGACTAGAAACTTCCAGGGGTTCCTTCTGGTTGAATCAGTTTGTGGTTATACATCCACACACAGCTGGAGAGGCATTTGGAAAGAAGCTGAGTAGAGACAGCAGTGGTGGAAACAAATGATCTGAAGAACATGGATTATGAAGGTAAAAGGCATCTTGCCTCATGACAGCTCTGAAGGACAGATTCAGCCCTAGCGCCCTCTGCTCTCAAAAAAGAGCAGTGCTCTGACACGTACAATTTCCCTTGGCTTTCTTCTTTAATATAACATAAAATTAAAATGATACATGCCCTGCCTGTGTAGCTACTCTGTACAGTGTTCAGAAGCCACTGTCATGCACCTATCAAAATGTAACAACTGTATTTTTGAAACTTACCAAGTGAAGCAAGAATCTCCAAGGTCCTCATTGTGGGCTGGATATAAAACCAGAGTTTCTGCAGTGACAAAAGTCCCTGTCTCTGAAGATGTTCCAGCTGGGTAATTAGTATCATGTATTCCTTGATTAGAGTCCGCATAGCAGCCGCGAGAGCATGATTTACCTGTCCATACTCGAAGGAAGACTTCTCCTCTATAAACCTGTAAAAGGCAAAATGGAAACTCTTTCAGGCAAGGCACCTTCTATCATTTTCAGGAATTTTATCTTCAGGACACTGTACAAGCACACAAGTAGACCGTGTGTTGGAAAGCGCACCAGAATTCAGCTGGAGTTTCAGGTTCTACATTTGCTCTGTGTCCCCCTGCCTATTTCCCATCGCCACATTTCCTAGTACGGAAAGCTGTGCGAAGATGTTTCCTCTCAAACTGCAGGGGAACTAGCATTATTTGCAAAACCATGATGTAAAAAGGGACAGTCAGGATTTTCAAGGTGATTGTCTTTGCATAAGCAACAGATTAAAGGACAGGAAAAGATCTCAAAAGGAAGCAATGTGCACCCAAACATCTGGGGAAAGCACTGTTGCTAGCTTCTGACACCACATGCCACAGCAGGGATTCATCTGACCAGATTTAGATTGCTCCATACATGTTAGTGGAGAGAGACAGATGCTTCTGAACACAAGTCATATATATCATCTGGAAGGAGACATGTAAAAGAGATTGGATGAATCGCATCCTAAAAATGCTTCTTTCTCTTTGCTGATCTTTCAGGGACTTTGAATCAAATGCAGACATCTACATAACAAACATCTGCTGTTAGTGAGGTGTACCTTATACTAAGACCTTTTAACAATTACTTAAGGTAGCTACCAGAAACTAGGCAGCAGTAGGTTGTCCTGCTCAGAAGCACACAAAGGTTGTCTCAGTCCTGGATGCCCAAAGGAGAGTAAAAAGCAGGAAACATGGAGAAATTCATAGCAGAGTGGGAAAAGACAAGCCAGAACAAGCAGGCATACCCCATTTGTACTTTGCTTGAATGTACCGAGACCAAGTTTGGACAAAGTGAAGGTGAGGTTAGTGAAAAAATGAACTGGCAGGACAGAGGAGAAACTCAGCAAAAAGAAATGTAGCTAGAACCAATTCAAAGAAATTGTCATTCTTATTTTATATCCCCATAAGTTTAAATTAAGCTTGGAAGTTAACATCTGCACAATGACGGATTCTCTCTTCTACAACCTGATGCTCAAAGGAGAACATCCTCCTCTGACAAAAGTCAGCTTGGTACCTGGTGACAGCAGAGTAACTTGCTGCTACAGGAAGAATCCTGGTCACCAGCTCTTTGATGGACAAGTCCAAGTTTGCATCAACTGAAAATGATCGGTTCTGCCTGCCTACAAGAGGCTGTGCTGTGATATATCTTCCATCCACACCAATCAGAACATACAGCAAGTCCTCCACAATCATGGATTCTTGGGAAGCTAATGGCAAGGTACCTGTTTTCAAAGAGAAGACAAAAAAAGAACACAATCAGAAGATGCCATAGTACTACCTGATCATCCGTTCAGATCATTTCAATCTAGTAACTGAAGCCTGAAAGGAAGACATTCAAAGAGAACAAAGGAAGATCACACAAAGCTGAAACAAGATACAGAGAAATAAAACTGAGTTAGGGTCAACTCCAAAATTATTTACATTGCTTTCCAGGAAAACAGAATCCTTTGTTCATTTATACTCAAAGCAAACCAAGTAGACGGGACTATACATCCGACATCTGTGGCTTGTGCTGCTGATCCTTCCACCTAAAAGAGCTCAGTTACACTGGACCCGAGGAGCTCTAATCTTGTCAACAACTCCCCCTACCTCCCCTCCACTGAAATATTCAAATATCAAGAAACCAGTTCAAATACAGACACAAAGAAATGCTAGCCCAGCAAATGCTGCAGGTGAACCGCAGACTGTAGGGTCTCTGAATGGTGCGGTCAACTACAAACCAGCTGCAAAGAAGCATAAAGGACTCAACCTGAAATACAATCAAATGCATCAGAAGATGAGGGAACAGAGTGGCTACAACACTAACTACAGCAAAGCTTATCTCGTGAAACAAGGCAACAATCCCTCTCCATTTGTAGGATTGTATGTGAGAGAACAAATGGTTCTGAGCTTGCTAGGAACATACCCCCACAGCATATCCCAAAAGGCCCCAGCAGAAACACACTGGTGGACAAGCTATTTAAGGGCACCTCCAAGAATGAGCCTACTATTTTCATGTCCCCCTTAGACGCAGCCCAAATCCACATCAGGAAGAAGCTACAGGTTTCTTGTAGGAGCCTCCACAGTTCTGGGGAATGGAAACATGAGTCTCTAACTCAGCTGTTCTCTTCCAAAAAAAGTTCTTAAATCTAATTTATGAATAAGAAACTATACATAGCTCAGCCTAAAGCTAGAATACAACGGGGAGAAATCAGTCTCCTACTGCTCTGGCGAGGAGACAGCAAATCAGGGAGGTTGTTATAGTCTTACTGGAGAGGATATTGAGCTGGGTGGATTCATGAATACGCCCTTGTCAGGTACGACTACAGATTTTTCAGCTGAGAATACAGATGTGATACTCCTATGGTAGGATTTTATGGAGGCTGTGACTCAAGAGAGACAAAGGACTGGGAAACTCAAAACAGATTAGATCCCATGGATCAACAGTGGGGCTGGAATTCAGCACAGGAGAGACCCTTCAAAGAAAATAAGTTTTGGGGTTTTTTTTGAACCTCACTCTTCATCTGCATAGTGCAAAGAGCCAAGTTTTGCTTTCATCCCGACTGTCATGAAATCTGAACAGCACTTCTGAACAAGTACAAAATATAAAAAGTTAATGCAATTTTCCCTGTGTATCACATACCTATAGGTACCGTTGTGTCAGTGCTTAAACTGGTGCCAATTAAGAAATCACCAATAAGTGCAGGTCTCTCATACACCCAGGATGGAAATACTGGAATGGGCTGACCAGAACTCTTCTTGTTCTGCTTATCTCGGAGGATTTTTCGTGTAAGCTCAAGAGGCTGTTGGAAAAAAAGAAAAAGAGAGAAAGGAGAGAGATCTTCAAAAGTCCAAGAAATTTTTAATTTTAAGCAGAAATTGACTGTAAACTGATAACTTGAGAACAGAAAGTAGAATAGCTGATGTTTCAGTAGCATAGTGTAGGATTTGGTCTCCCAATACCATCTAGTCTATTGGTCTCAGTGCTGCAGAGGTGATTTTCTTATACAGTTGGCCTTCTTTTTATTGGAGGGTACATCAGCTAACACCTTTCTGCACCCCTCCCCACCAGCCTAGGTGCTAGGGCACACATAGGGGAGCAGAATGGGGACATGCATAACCACCAGGCGGCTTACTAGTTTGCAAAGCACACCACGTGAAAGGCAGCAAACTCCTTCCAGAACCAGTAAGCAGCAATATCTTATTCAAGGGGCAGTTGCAGGTAGGCTAACAAACACCTCTGAGCTCATTTTCTGCACAGTGTTCACTGAGTAGCTGCGTGCCAAATGCAATCCAGATAATCCACCCATAGATAGCTGGAAATTGACTGAGTTTTTTTACTCTGAATAGGAGTCAGCAAAGGAAGTAAGCTCTTCAAGATTGAAAGACTTTCCACCCCTGGCTCTGGGTCTCTGACACTAAAATAAATGGAGTACAAGATTAATTACCAGCTGGAGAGGCCTCTGAGATGTACAACCTACATGAACATTTAGAGCCCCAAGCACACAAACATGGGCCACATGCTTATGAATGCCATTTCTTAAGCTCCACAGATGTGTATGTGAAATGGGATATGCACAGGGTCATTTTACTTTCCTCTCATAGGACGTCTCAGAGGAGAAAAACTTGGGAAGGAAGCAAAGATACGTGTGAGCTTTGCATCTTAAAGAATGGTGTTCTTACATGTGAGAGGTAGTTGACGCACACTGTGGCCCTGGCCATCTTTCATATTCTCAGAGCTGCCCAATCCTGGGTCTTGAAATCCTTCAAACAAGCATCACCTGTGGAACCACTCCTCCAAGCACCACCAGTTGTGGGCATGTTTGCTGCAGCCTTGCTGCTGGCATAATGCCATTACAACGTCCTCAGTTCAGAGAGGCACCCCAAAGCAACACTGCATTCCTATTTATGCTGTATATGTGTGATCTGGTAGAAGGACCTCGATTTCCTCTGCTCCCCTTACAGAAACAGGACGGGAGGGTATGGAGAATGATGAAGGGTCAAGTAAGATGCCAGCAATTCAAGGATGACTAAACTTCATATAAAATTGCAGATCTCGGTGTAGGACTGAGTCCTTCACATGGGTAAACAACTTGAACTCCTTCATAAATCTTAAACCCATACAGTGAGAAAATACACCTTTTGAAGTCGTATATAGTAGTTTACTTGTCTGTCACAATCCGGACATTGGCTAAAAGATCGAAACATCATGTGCACCTTCTGTATCATCTTGAGCTCCAGGTCATTAAAGGAAGACCTGGAATGGAAGATCTCCCTGTAGCACTGGCCCTATGCAACATGGCTGTATGAACAAGCTTCTGCTTGGGAGAAGGGCAGCCATCATTACATCTTCCCAAATGGCAAGGAAGATGTGAGGGAGGAATGAGCTGGAAGAAAAGCTCCACAAACCATAGACCTCACCATCACAACATCTCCATGAACCATGCATACTTATGTGCAGACTATGAAAGTATCTAAGTCCAAAAGCTTCTGACGCATTGTGCTAAGTATGGGAGACCATACAACCTAACAGAGCCAGGTAAGATCTCAACAGCACATGTGGATGGAAGACTACTATAAAATAGAGCTAGTTCACTGAGATGGACTATATGAAAGTTACACCTTGGAAATTCAGAGACATGAAGTAATTCCTGTCTTCAACTGCCAAAATGAAATCAGATCATAGACTCATAGAATGATTTGGGTTGGAAGGGACCTTTAAAGATCATTCCAGTCCAACTCCCCTGCCATGGGCAGGGACATCTTTTACTAGATCAGGTTGCTCAAAGCCCTGTCCAACCTGACCTTGAACACTGCCAGGGATGGAGCATCCCATCTAAACCTATCCTCTTTCTGTTTAAAACTACAGGCCCTGGTAAAAAAATCTTACTCCATCTTTCCTGTAAGCCCCCTTCATATATCAGAAGGCCGCAGCAAGGTCTCCTTGGAGCTGTCTCTTCTCCAGGGTGAGCAACCTCAACTCTCTCAGCCTCTCTCCATGGGAGAGGTGTTCCAGCCCTCACATCATTTTCGTGGCCTCCTCTGGACTTGCTCCAACAGGTCCATGCCTTTCTCGCACTGGGGACTCCAGAGCTGGACACAGTACTCCAGGTGGGGTCTCATGAGGACGGAGTAGAGGGGGAGAATCACCTCCCTTGACCTGCTGGCCACACTTCTTGTGATGCAGCCCAGGATATGATTGGCTTTCTGCTCTGCAAGTGCACATTGCCGGCTCATGTCCAATTTTTTTTTCACCAGTACCCCCAAGTCCTTCTCCACAGGGCTGTACTCCATCCCTTCATCCCCCAGTCTGTACTGATAGTGAGGATTGCCCTGACCCAGGTGCAGAACCTTGCACTTGGCCTTGCTAAAACGTCATGAGGTTCACACAGGCCCACTCCTCAAGCCTGTCAAGGTTCCTCTGGTTGGCATCCCTTCCCTCCAGTGTATCGACTGCACCACTCAGCTTGGTGTCATCCACAAACTTGCTGAGGGTGCACTCAATCCCACTAGGTATGTCATTGATGAAGATATCAAATAGTATTGGTCTCAATATGGACCCTTGAGGGACACCACTTGTTACTGGTTTCCATTTGGACATTGACCCATTGACTGTAACTCTTTGGATGTGGCCATCCAGCCAATTCCTTATCCATCTAGTAGTCTCCTTTCCTTCTTGGCCCTGGAAAATACCTATTGTAAAATGCCCTGGTTCCATGTTATACAAGAATAAGCCCAATAGCTCCCAGTGCCCGAGGGAAGTCCCCGAAATGAGATGAGCTCATGGCACTGTGAGGGAGCATGCCGGCACCTCTGTCCCTGTAAGCTCATAGCCTATGTGCTGGGGCATGCCTGGAGTCAGGGTGTGGGCTGTGGCATCTGTCCCTAATAAAAAGGCAGGGACTGAGGCCTATTCCTTATAGTGACTGTGAAAAGGAGCAGCCAGAACCCTTGAAACAAACACAGAAGCTTCTTCATCGAGGGACTGGTTCTTCTTCACAAGTGATTCTCTGGGATGACAAGAGGCAGGGAGCTTCTGTTGGAGTTCAACTAGCTCTAGTGTGAATTTGTTAACTGTCAGAGTTCAAAAAAGTTGACACAGTTTTGGCTAAAAAGGACACACCTACCTGAAAGAGAGCATGTAACTTTTACCACCTCGATGATTCTTGGGTCAAAACTGTTTCAAGCAGCAACTCCCATCACAGAAAGATCACTGAATGATCTCTCTGACACTGCCAAGTAATCACAGGGCAGATGGCACAGCACCTGTGGCACTGGTGACAAAGCACGTGTCTCAGGGGCATGAATCAGCTTCTCTCTGCAACTTAAAATTTAGACCATTGTCATTACAGGCTTCAACAACAGCCTGGATAAAACTCCCAGGACTGAAAACGTGGCCTTCAGGTGTCAGTTTGGCACTTAAAAGCCCACGGAATAGGGTGGCAGTTTGCCACTGTCATGCTGATGAACCTGCATATGGCATCTTAAGCAATGACAGTGCCCACATCCATCAAGGTAGAGAAAGAGCTCATCTTCATGCTCAATGAATGCCAACTGCGCCAAAGGGCTCCCTGCACTACAGCCCTGGTGCCAGGGAAGATGGGCAGCAGTGGGCATCCACTGGACCTAGAGCACATGACCAAGGAGGCATGGTGGGGGCAGCCGGGCTCTGCTGAGTCTGGCCATCAGAAGGCCTAAGAGCAGCCTGCAACTACAGAAAGAACAAGTACCAAGATGATGGGTGAAGCCAAGCTCCTCTCAGCAGTGGCAGGAGGTTCAGATGGCCACGGACATAAGCTGCCTCTTGGGATATTGAGATTGGACAAGAAGAGACGCTTCTTCCCGCAGAGGGGGAGCAGCCATGGGAGGTCACCAGGGAGGTGGAGTATCTCCCTCCTGGGGGGCTGCAGGACTCAGATGGACAAAACGACAGCTGCCCTGATCTAATGTGGGTGACAGTCCTGCTATGAGAGGGAGGCTGGACTGGACAACCTCAGCGGTTCCTCCTACCAGTGCCGCAACGAATCTGTGGAAACACTGGCAACTATCCTCTGTGCCCGGTGAATGAAGATGGTGCCACGAGGATCACAGAGTTGCTCAAGTGCGACCCTCATGTCCATTAATATGGTGTGAAGGATCACTCCAGGGCTTGTGCCAGTGCACAACCTGGCTTCTAGAAGAGAGATGGAGATGGTAGGTGCTAGAGAAATAAATCAATTGCCATTATTATGACTACTTGACAGTCCTCTTGGGAAGTGGCTCTAGCAGAAACTCTGGGTCAAGAGATTTCAGGTATGTGAGTTGATACAGCCCTACTGACTCAATGGCCCTGAGCACCTGCCCATTAGGGCCTTTTATCAGAGTTTCAGCTCTTTAAGTCTGAAGAAAGTAAAAATGGAGCAGCAGGGAGGCACAAGTCTTTTTAATTGGCTTGCATTGCCATTTCCATTCTTTTGGTTGTGAACTGCACGTCCCATAGAACACCACTTACTTTTCTTTCCTCTTTCAGCAAGTCCGCACATAAATCCTATTAAAAAGATCAGTTATCTTACTGGAAATTCATCTTCTCTTCATGATCTAAATCAACCACTTGACTCAGATCATCCGTGAAGGATTTGGATGAGTCAGGCAAACAGTCTGCACAGACATGTATTTCACAGTGTATGTGGAACAAGGCTGGTTTCATCACTGCCTGACAGGGGCAGGGGGTTAGACTCTCTCTGCTTAGGATGTGAACTCTCCATCATCACATGCATGTACAGCCCTTCAAGCTGAGAGACCCATTGGGTGTCCCAAACACTGAACATGGATGGTCCATTCCTCTAGCCATCGATGGCCTGAAGTGATCTGACCACCACAGCAATCTCCCCACTTGTTGGGAGATGCATCATCTACTGTCGTCGTCTTCGCCAGGGACAGGAGGGTGTTCCCTGGAGGGTGTTAGCTCTGCTCAGCCACTGCCACAGAAAGATCTTCCAGACTGAAGAGTAAACATCTGCTGAGAAGCCAGCACAGGCAATAAACCATATACAACCACAGCTAGAGAGCTCAACAGCAAAGGTTAGTAGGATGCATCATGAATGTGAATGCTGCCACGTGGCCAAGACAGGGCCAGCAGTGCCACAGAGTGAGCAGCTGAGTGAAGCACACACCGCAGCAATGCGGACAGGCCGTCTGCGCTACCAAGACATAGGCATGCCTCCACCGAGCGAGGGTGCAGGACTGCCACAACAGAGACTGCAGACGGAGAAGACCTCAGCATATGACTTCTGAACGCTCACAAGCAGGCAGGCATCCTCAGAAACAGTCACATGCAGAGCCTGGAGGCTTGTCCCGTTAGATTTTATTGACCAGTCATCAGAAGGCAGAACAGAAACAAACCTCTGGGACAAAGGTCAGCTGCAAAATTTTAAATGGAAACATTCGCAGTTATTGTCTAGTTGCTCACTCACTACGGACCTCTAAGCATCTTTCCTTCTTCCCCTTCTCCCCACTTATCACTCTTTCACGTGAGGAGTGATAGAGTGGCTACCCAAGGTCAACCCATCAAAGTATAGTTATCTATACAAAAGATTATAGGAAATAGAAGTTGGGATTTAAGTAATAGTCGCCCTTTTGCACTTCCTACCTCCCAGCCTACTGATAATGAAACATTTGCTTAACTGTTTTCTAAGCCTGTGTCTTGCAATGATACAGTTTACTTCCACAGCAGGTTTTTTTTATTCCTTTTTGTCTTTGGGATCATTTTGCAGCATTTATTTCAGGAGCTCAAATAGCTAAGTAGAGGGAATGGCTGTGTCCACTTGGGAAATGATTATTGTATCATATGTATGTATGAGGCATTGTACCCACACTATCTGAGAGAGCAGAACTCCTGGCAAGGACGGGGACACACCACAATGGCTGCTGAGCTCCTGAGCAAGCACTGCCACAGGCAGAAAAGGAAACATCAGCACAGCTGACCAAGCAGTCATTTGAAATGGGAAAATGAAATTACATTAATCCTCGACAGCTAGAACTGTTGTGGCCTAAGCTTGACTTACCTTAACGGACTTAAATAGAAAAAGGCCATTTTTATTACGAACAGCACAAAGATTTAATATAATCTGACAAATAAATTTTGAGAGATAATTTAGATTATCTGCACAGACAGGAACATTATAATTCCACTAGATGATAAAAATTAAGAGCAGAGCTATACACATGAGCAGAAGGGAAAGATTTCGTACCCAAAGCTTGGGAAGAGACAGTACCTGCTGTATACTGGAGTTGGCTGTGACACTGCCCAGCTGCTTGCGTAGCTCCTCGAGCTCTTGTAGAGATATCTTGGAAGCAGATGAGGGAATGGAAAAACTTGTGCTGCCACTGGTTGCTGCATTTGCTGCAAGTTCTGCCCTTTCTTTAGCATTTTGTTGCAAATACTGGAGTGTCTGTACATACACAAAAAAGAAAAGATTTTGTGAAGGCTGGTCAGCACACACTAAAGCAAAAAACGTATGACCATAAGACGGTTGTGCTGAATCAGACCACAGGTCTTTCTGTCCCAGGTTGCTGTGCCTTAGTGGTTTATATCAAGAGGAGTGTAATTCTAAGTAGGGCTTTAAGAAATAAGTAAATGCTAGAACTTGTTATCTGTTGATTTCAACGCATTTGGCTGAACACTGTCATCAGAAAGCGTGCCGTACTTAAAATCACTGCACTGTTGCTACTGTTGAATACTTATATAACACATCCAGTTCTAAAGGAGAAACAAACCTCTCTGTCTTCTGTGAGTTTCGACAGTAGATAAACTAAAGAATCTAGATGTCTCGTATTTTTAGACTTCAGTTCATCGTACTTCTTTAAAAAATCTTCAGGAGTTCGAGAAAACTCTGCTATTTTTACCTGTAAAAGACCACATTAATGTTAAATGTTTAATGTATGTTATTATCACAGCATTCAAGAGAGGAGCATTGTGCAGGGATGGAGACAAGGTGCAGGCTGCGACTGCTGCTGAAGTACTTCAGGGAATGCGTTTTGGACTGAATGCTGCAGCACTGGTCTCCTACTAATAATTATGCTGGAGAATGGGGGTCCTGGCACTTCAGGTGATGGAGAACGGACTGCAGGAGAGAAAAGAGGAAGGTAAGTACAAGATCTGTAGCAGGGCTCGCTTTGCACATGCTCAGTCTGAAGCAATACATTTTTTTATCAGCAGGTTTATTAAGGGATTTGGCACTGATGAAGCCACATCTGGACACTGGGTCCACTTTCGGGGCAAGAGAGACATCAACAAACTGGACTGAGCCCACTGCAGAGCCATGGAGATGGTGGGGGGTACTGCCCGATGCCCAAAGGGGTTACAGACTCTGCTCCAAGGAGCACACCAAAAGCATCACAGGCACTGCTACAAATTGCGACACAGAAAATCCCAACTGGCCCCAGGGAAACAGTCCTTTCTGGAGAGAGAGGTGACCCTGGGACACAGCCAGGGAGATGGAGGAATCTCCTGGAGATCTTCAAAATGCAGCTAAGCAGTCTGCTGTAGCTGTGATGCTGGCCCTGCTGTGAGCAAGGGGTCAGACTACAGGTCTCCAGCTGTGCCTCCTTAAATCTTTGTACAAGTCTATAAACTGTAGCTGTCAGTGTAAATGATGCATAAGACTGGAATTAGGGAAAATATGCAGTTCAGGCTACAAAGATCTGAACTTTCAGACAGAGTTGGCAATTTTCTACCACTTATACCTTGACTGATGGATTGCTTTTAAAAACAACAATGAAAACCAGTATTAGGGTCACAGAAGTATGCCTGGTCATGAGAGTGTCAGGCTTTAATCCCTAATACCTGGGTGATATTTGGAAAAAAAAAGTCAGATATTGTTCATATAATCGCATTTCATACAGTTACTATTTTTCATTTGGTTTATTCCTCCAGAGGACAACCCCTGTAATTAAAATTTGAAACTACAATCACAGGCACAAAATAAGCTCCTTCTTTGAACTTCCCTCCCCCCCGGTTCTAACAATCCTTCTCCTGTTCTTTCACCAATTTTTCCAAGATGCAAGGATTTTACCTTTTTCCTGACATAATCTTTCTACTTTATACTCTAAATTGAGATTCCAGATCAGACTACCCCATTTTTTTACCAATGCCAACATGATTTCACCGTTATTCTCAGAAAAAATCGGGACAGCCATTACCTCTCCCAACATGTGTCCAGCTCCACACCCACAGAAGTCACATTATCTCACAAAAGAGCAGAGTAAGGAAAAGGTAGCTCACATCACAGGCCAAGAGAAATCACGCTGAGGAATGTTTATATCGAATTTCTCCCTAGGGGGTACTGTGCTCTCAGAGCCAATGGAATCTCTATCAACAATTGCAAAGGAAGTCCTGCTGGCCCCTCCTGGTAAGGTCTGAAACACATCTCAGCTGTGATTACCGTACGTCGATGCTTACCTTCGCGCTGTGCGCAGAGACAGTTGTGGTAACGTAAGGTGTTCGATTCTTCTGCAGAAGATCGATGTAGACTTCAGCTCCTTCCCCGCCGTGAACGCGCAGCAGGCTGAGCAGCTCATTGACATCATGGTGAATGCGGAACTCACTCATGCTCCCACCTGAAGCTACAAGCTCTGTGTGACGCAGAAACAAAGGTGGTAAGTTATTACTTTGCTGCTGCAAATGAAAATATACCTGCACAAACAACATTTCCTGACTATGTTATGAGCCTGCAGGGTATGCTAAAATACATGACTAGAACAAAGAAATACAGGTAAGGGGAGGAAGCAAGCAAAAAAGAGATACTCGTTATTGTGCCTGATTTTACTATACTGGTACAAACCCCACCTTAAATGTAGATGAGCCAGCAGAGGATTTTTCAATCTCAAAATCACGCTGGCGGTGGAAAAGTTACTGTGTCGTCATAAGAAGTACTGTTTTGTGTACTGACAGACTGCAGAGAGAGAAATTGCTCAGTCCGCCCATGCTGCTGCTTCTGAAGTTATTCAAAAGCAGTTTTTCCAAGTTTAGGGGTCTTTATATTCTATTGCCCATTTTATTACCAGACAAGCACCAAATTCTGCAAAGTTACTTAAATGATGGCCGCAGAATTAAGAGTCTGATTGAGGCATCATGCAAGTACCAAGTTTAATGTGACACCCTGTACAGATCCAGAATATCAAGCACATGGATACGCTTTTGGTTTGCCAAAATCATGGAATCATTTAGGCTGGTACGGATCTCTGCAAGCCTCGGTCCAACTCTCCACCCAAAACTGAGTCAAATTAGAGCAGGCTGTCCAGGGCCTTGTCCAGTCCAAGCTTAAATACCTCCAAAGATCCAGATTCCCCTCACCACTCGGGGCCCCGATGCTCATGCGGTAATATCCAGCTGGGATTGCCTGTGCTCGGAGGGGCACAGCGAGAGCCCCAGAGGCACCAGCACAGCTGCAGCACGGGAAATCCCGTCCGGCCCCAAGGAAACATCCCTTCCCCGTGCGAGCGGGTCGTCCCTGGGACGGGGCCCCGAACGGTGGGGGAGCCCCGTCCCCAGGAATGCCCCGACTCGCCTGGACACGGCCCCCAGCGATCTGCTACAGTTGAGATGCTGACCCTGCTGGGAGCGCGGTCGGGCAGGATGCCGCGGCGATCCCTCTGCTTCCCGGTCACTCCCCGCCCCGGCTCGCCCGCGGGGGACCCCCAGCTCCCCCGGCCCCGCGCCGGCTCCCGGCAGCGCCTCAACCCTGTCCCATCCCTACCTGCCCGCCCGGAAGTGCCCGCGCCGGCGCCCGGAAGTGCGGGCTGCGCATGCGCACTCCCGCACGCACCCCGGGATCACCCGCACGCCCCGCGCGCATGCGCACGCCCGCGCCATGCTGCCGCTGCCGCCCGGGCTGCGCCGCCGCCTGCGGGAGGGGCCGCCCCCGCCGCCCCCGCACGGCGCCCCGCCGCCCCCGCCCCGCCCCCCGCCGCCCTTCGCCTTCGCTTCTCGCCGCCTCCGCCTTGGCCCCCACCACCCGCTCTTCGAGGTGAGGGGCTGGTCTCCCGCCGGCGGCCGGTCCGCGGCCTCCCCGCGCTGGGCGAGCCCCTCGGGCCTGGGCCTGCGGGCCCGGTCTGTGTGGAAAGCAACGGCCGTGCTTCCTCCCCCGGGCCTCTCCTAGCGCGGCCTGTCTCCGTGGAGAAGGGTTTGCCCCGTGGCGGCAGGCCTGCCTGCCCACGGCCTCTCTCTCCTCTTCTCCTAGGATGGGGATGTTCACAGGCACCTCTACCTCCAGGGCGTCCTCACCAGCCTCGCGGAGGTGGCGGAGAGACCCAGGTAAGTGAGGCAGGGCTGGCACGCCACCCCGGCATCACAATGGCTGCAGGTGTGCTTCGTAGTTCATGTGTCCCGCTCCATGCGCCATGCCAGCGTGCGGCACCATTGGTACAAACCCTGCCCGCTCGCATTGTATGGGCATGAGGTTGGGTCAGGTGCCATTCCTCTTGTCCATGGACTTTGGAGTCCAAGGAGGAGAAATAAGAGGGAGAAGACCCAGATGCCTTGCAAAACAGTTTGAAAAGGAAAATGAAGTGATGTAGTTTGCAAACCTCAATGTCCTGCTGAAAAGGTCAAAAAATGGTATTTTGTGTTGCAGTCCGCTGTCTGTCAGTATACTGACTTCTTGTGCTTGCTGGACGTGATGTTTCACTGAGAGTTCCCCATAAGCAGATAAGGCATCTATAATATGTCTGAAAATTGGGACTGTAGCTAAACAAGAGGATTTAAGCAGCAGGTTATTATATACCCAGTCAAAACAGTGGGAGAGCTGTGTGGTACAGACAGCCCTGATTAGGAAGGCTAAGCCTGGGGGAGAATCTTCATCTTGCTCTAAAACCTGCTCTTGTGTATAAAATTGAAGAAGTACTTTGAGGATTGTGTGAGGTTATCCTACAGATGCCTGTTAAACAGCGTTGGCACAAAGTTTTAATCCATAGCTGCAACTTTAAGGTCAAACAGCTTATTTCTCACATTGCTGCTTTGTGTTTATTCTTAATTGAAGCACCACTTCAGAGAATGATAATATATATGATGCTCAAGCCATAACAGCAAAT
Source organism: Theristicus caerulescens (assembly GCA_020745775.1). Taxonomy (NCBI): domain Eukaryota; kingdom Metazoa; phylum Chordata; class Aves; order Pelecaniformes; family Threskiornithidae; genus Theristicus; species Theristicus caerulescens. Next base: position 86,582,390 of record CM036560.1, read on the forward strand.
AAGAGTTTCCAACTGCCAGTACCATCATAATCTTCATTCCATTGTGCCTTTCATTTAATTTATGTATTATTCACAAAAAATGCCACCAGTAAATAAAGTCATCTAGAGGGATGCACGCAGCTTAAATTAAGGCCCTAATTTAATTTAAGTTGTGGATGTCCTCATTTGCCTGCAGGGTGTCGGAATTCAGTTGCCACATCTCTGGGTGCTGCCAGGTCTTTGATACACTGGAGGGCTATGAGCACCACTACAACACACTGCACAGGAATGTCTGCTCCTTCTGCAAGCGCTCCTTTCCATCAGGGCATCTCTTGGATATTCACATCTTAGAATGGCATGACTCACTCTTCCAGATAATGGCCGAGAAGCAAAACATGGTGAGTCGCTGTGCCCAGCTCTGCGCTCAGGGTTGCTGTGCACGGTGTGGGCTGGCGTCCTTAGAAGACTGACTGTTCGCAGAGGGCATCCATGTTCCCAGCTGACACCGCTTGCCTTTTCCAATTGTGTCTTTTTTTTTCCTGCCTTTCAGTACAAGTGTTTGGTAGAAGGCTGTGCGGAGAAGTTCAAGAGCGGCAGGGACAGAAAGGATCACTTGGTCACTGTTCACCTTTATCCTGCTGACTTTCGGTTTGATAGACCGAAGAAAGTGAAAAGGTAACCGCAGAACTGCAATATCACAACTGGTTTTCCCCTGTAGAGGTGATGTGCTTCTCTGCTGTCTCACTCCCTTTCCAAAGGAAGCAAGTTTATATCCTAAGAGGCTCACAAATGACGTTTGCTGCTGCCTGTAAGAACAGGTAAACTTGCAAGGATTTCTGTGGCAATGTTTTACTTCGAATGTTGAAGCGCGTCTTATTTCTCTCCCCGTGTGGCTCCAGGCTCTGCTCCCTTCATGCCATCTCAAGTGTAAATGCAAAGCCCAACATCTCTCTGCGTTGCTTTGTGCATGTTTCTTGCTTTGCCCTCCAGTCCTTTGCAATATTCCCATTCTCCAAAAGCACAAGTAGAGCAGAGGGAGGCTTTGTAAGTTTGGCGAGTGGCTTTCTCAGCTGGCCACTCATTTCAAGCACTGCTTTCACCACAGGGATTAATACAAGGACTGATGTTGTTTAACACCTTCCTCAGAGACCTGGGTGATGGGATGGAGAGAAAATTTCTTGCCTGGCGGTGTGGTGTGGCCTTGGGATGGGTGCCCAAAGGGACAGGGGACTGGGTCTGTGGAGTCTTCCAAAGCTTGCTTGGGTAGCCTGGTCTAGCTAAGATGTGGACCCTCTAGTCCAACCCTCTGCTCAGTTATAGAGATCTTCAGAGCTCCTTTCCTTTCTGTGTGTCAGTGATTAGAAGGGATGTAAGGCAGCTCTAGACATGGAAACAGCTGATTACAGAAGCAGTGAGGGGACTTAAGAGGCTGTCGGCCACTGCCATCACATCACAGCAAAATGTTCTTGGGGCAAGTTTGGCAATGAAAGGTGAAACGTGTTCTGCTCCAAACACTTCAGAGTATGCCAGGCTATAAAGGGAAGAGCTGGTTAAAGACTTTGCAAGCAGGGCCAGCTGCCTACTAGTAAAGTCACTTGGCATTTAGGGAAGAAAGAAACTGCCAACCGCAAATGCTGCTGATGCCTTAGCCAGGGATGAAAAGCTAACGGTCACCTTTGGCTGCGGCATGGCATCAGTAGGTCAGCTAAAGGACAGTCCTCTCGGGGAATCAAGCCCATTGAATGAGTTATGCTTTATGGACTGAAGAAAAGAACCTGAGGACAAAGCTGTGTGCTGTAATGCAGCAACCCTGAATACTTAAGTAGAAACTCATACAAGCCTATCGCGCAGCTCTCCAGCAGCCTTTTGGCTACTCCCGGTGGTTTGTGCAGCCAAATCTCTGTGCCTCCATGCAGTAAGTCACACAAGTTGGACTTGACCTGTTTCATCATGAAATACCGTTCATTTCCTTTGCTCTGTGCTCATGTGACAGCTGCTGAGAAACAATGTAAAATTTTCTCTCTGCAGTGGCCCCAAGCATGCAAACTCTCCCTTGAAGCAGGGTGCCAGTGTGCCGATGGATGTGAGCATGGAGATGTCGGAGCAATTCCAAGTGGACCCCATGGAAATAGGGCCCAGTGTGAACATGGAGATCCCTCTGCCTGCAGCCAGCCCTGGCCCCTCGGGGCCAGAGAAACGACTCAATAAATCCAGGTCTGTACTGTTGGCCTCTGCAGGCAAAAATTTCTGGGGCTGGGACCGTATCATCTTAATTGCATTTTGCAGTGCCTATTGCAGCACGGCTTAGGGTGTTTCTGTGTTGAAGATAAAAGAGGGAGGATTTCCATGTATGTTTTAAAAGCCATTTTTAAAAGAGGAAAGCATAAGGAAGGACAGAGCATGCGTACACTGTGAAAGCCGTGTCAATAAGTTTCTGTTAGTCTGCCTGGCCGTGATCTCTTCCCAGGGTACTGCAGAATGGCGTGGGTCTGAAGATAAGAACTCTGTCCTAAAATACTCAGACAAGTTTCATTCCTGCTTTGTAACACTTTGACATCCTAGCTGACTCAGGGCTGAGCTGATGCGTTTCACTGTAAATGTCTGTGCTCCCATGCAGTCGCAGGACAAGGCACAAATAAAGCAGGTGAACATCTTGCTCTGAACCTTAGGTTTTGCAAGGTCAGAGCAGCATTTCTCGTTTTTCTGTTTGTTTTTCTTTTTTTAAAATCTTTACTAAAAGTTGAAACTGAATTGCCTAAGGCTGGCTTGACTTTTGAAATCCCCCTCATCGTGTGCTGTAAAACCTGTATGAAATACAAGGTAGCCATCAAAAGGTCACCACCCTCTTCCCAGCACCTGGATTGGTGTCATTTTATTCATTATTTTAATCATCTCTCAGCATAAAGATTAATATGGTTTTGCCTGAACTATTCCACTTAGCAAAGGGATTCTTGTGGTTTGAGTTTGCAGCTGCCACTGTGACATTTTAAACTTCACTGCTTTGTCCAGCATAACAGCTTATAAACCAGAAAGAAACTGTCCCTTGAATTTGATGTGATACTACTGCAGGTCAGAAGGAAAATTTGCTGCCAAAAGGCCACACTTCTACTGCTCATTCTGCTCTCCTGCTCTTCACAATCATATGCTTCTACAACAAACCACTGCAACTGCCCAATGGCATACTACATTTTGTAACATGTTACACCTGGTTGTAAAGAGAGGAGAGGCCTCCAGAACATAAATGAAATGTGCAGAATAAATAGGAAAGTGGAGCAGTATTTCACCCATTTTTTGAATTACACTTTGGTGATTTAGATGTCCTGCTCCTCCGATGCCTTGCTCTTCCTGCTCTGGGAGCTTGAAATGCTACACAAGGCATAAAGGGTCCCAGTGATCCTGCGAGAGGTGGGCTGTTAATGTGTATTAAAGCGTGTCTCCCTTTCCAGGATCCCATCCACAATTTGCTTTGGACAAGGTGCCACCCGAGGATTTAAAGGACCAAGGAAGAAAGTCTGAAGGTCAGTGTGCCAGATCCATGCAAGATGAGAAGGCACCGGCTGCTGCCGCCCGCAATTGTTAGCAATGGCAACGTGGCCAAGCAGGGATATTTGCAGTTGTGTGCGAGGGTCCCGCTCCTTACAGGAAAGGCAGAAGGGCAAAAACAGGGATTGTGTCGCAGCAGTTTGGGATGCATCAATACCTTGGGAGGTGCTTTGCTACAGTCCCTTTATGTCTCTGTACCACCTCCCTTTGGCAGAGTTTCAGCACTGGCCCATGCTTATGTTTATCCTTCCTGAGACACAACAGTCTCTTTTCTGATCCCCTCTGAAATCGAACTACAAATAAATTCGATTTATTTGTAGTTCGCCTCTGTGCTGTGAGTTTTTGTATCTCATCAGTGCCAGGACCGGTCTGGGCAGCAGTGGCTTTCTAGATAGGTGGTCGTATCCTGCCTGAGCTTGGAAGTGGCAAATGCTGTTCTGAAACTCCAGGCAGCTGCAGGGATCGCACAGGCTTTGTGAAAAACTTGCAAGGAACTGCTGCCAAAAATGCAGCAGGGATAACACCGAGCAAAATACACCCTGTTCCTGTTGCTCATAATTGAGAAAACCCTCCAAACGAATGACAAAGTCCCATTTAGAGAGCCGACATTGCTTTATTCTGCACAGGGTACTTGGTGGAAATTCCACAAATCAAGCACACTGTCATACAAAACCACAACATATTTATCAGGTTAAATGATTAGTATAAACACACCTAAATCCACACTTATTGGTTAGTGATTAACATTTCACATGCTATTGGTTAACTATATTTAAATGAGTCTCGCTTGCTATGTAAATCAGCATGCATGCTCCTTTGGGGAGAGGGGCAAGTCTTTTCCATCCTGAATTGAGTTGCAATCTCCCCTCGTGGCATTTACTTTTCACCCAGTTTCTGCAGTTTTATCAGCCCTGGCTGCTGTCGAGTCTTTGGTGCCAAGATGTTCCCTTCTATCAGCTTGTTAGCCCTTCTTCAAGGTTAGAGCCATTAATTTTCCTCGGTTTGTTACTTACACAAACACTTCCCTGTCTTTTAGCTCCCTCCCAAATTCCTTTCCCATGGCACAGGTGGTTAGTAGTTTTGCTAATTGGAAAATTAATGATGTCCTGCAGGATGTCATTCCTTCTTCCTGCAGGAAGCCCTGCATACCCCCAGCCTCGTCAGCTGGCCTGGGAGCAGGGTGCCGTGCTTCTCAGCCAGCCCTGCTTGCACAGGGGAGAATCAAAGTAAAATCCAGAGGAAGAGCAGTGTAGATTACAACAATTAATTTAATTCTTTTAATTCAATTCTTCCATTTTCTCAGTGTTTTTAAAAGCTCCCAGTGAGGACAGCCCTTGGGACCGCACACAGATGTGGGGCAGGTTGAACTCTGCATCAGTTGCTCACAGAAAGAATCTCAGACTGCAGCGGAGCACTGCGACATGGAGGTGAGAGGAAATCAGCTGCTGGAGCTGAGAATACGCAGGATTTTTTTTTTTTTTTTGCCTTTTTGGACAAAAAATAGATTCAAGAAATTCCAAGACAAAATCTGCTGACTGTATGGAAACTGGAACCACTGACAAAAAGAAAACAGAAAAAAAAGCGTTGATCCTTAATCCTGACCTTCATCTCGCTGAAGTCTGCTATGCTCCCTGGTGCTTGCTCTGAAACCCACGCGAAAGGTTTGCCCGGGCCAGGAAAAGCATTCTGATGCCTTGCAGCTCATTTCCATGGGGAGTTAAAATAAAGTGACTTCCAACTAGGTGAATAAATAACAGGAATTTTTACAAAATTGCTTCATAGAGAATTTAAATGCTGTTTTGAAGCCCAGGCAGAGTCAGATGTGAAGAATGAACCTCCTTTTGCTCCAAATACCCCCCAAATCAGGTTGAGATGGAGGTTGTTTTTCCTCTTGTCATTCCCTTCCTTTTTAATCTCATCCTGCCAAGAGAAAAGATTGATTGGAAATGAGCCAGGCTCAGCGTGCTGCTGCCAAATTTCGAGGTCCTGTTGAACCATGACATTTATAAAATTGTCCATAAAGGGAAAAAAAGAGGTTGCTGGAACAGTGTTTATCCAAGCTTAGGATCTATAATTGCTTTTTTCCCTTCCCCCTCTCTGGGAGGAACAAAGGATAAAAAGGGCTTTGAAAAATCCTTGCAAATAGGAGCAAGGAGTGATGCTTACAGAGATGTAGGACATTTCCCTGTGAGTTTTGAAATGCTTTGCTGTGTTTAAAACTCAGCCAGCTTGTCCAGCATTAATCCTGGCTCCTTGGCCTCTGGAGAGAGGTGTCTCCGGCAGGCAAACCCTCCGGCCAGGGTGGCTGCCGGAGGAGAGCAGGCAGCCCTGGGAGAGGCTGGCTGGCAGCATGGCACGCAGGGCAGGCAGCACTGGGCACAGCGGGCACTGGGGAGTCTCTGCTGCCAGGCCAGGGGGGCAGGAGGAGGAGCAGAGGGAGGGAGGAATGATGGAGGGATGGCGGAGGGAGGGATGGAGAGAAGGAGGAAGGGAGGAAGGACGGAGGGAAGTCCAGGTCGGGAAGGGGAGAGACGGGAGCAACCGGCCAGGGCTTGGAGCTGCCCCATACCCGTAGCCCTGTGCACACCTGTGCACACACCCAATAACGGCAGTCCTGTGCATGCACCCCTGTACCCACACCTCCCTGCACACGCACTGCCCCCCCACATCACCACACATACCTCCTTGTCCCCCACAGGCACCCACGCACGCACCCCCCACACACACTCACCTCCACACGCACACACACGCACCCCCCCCACGCACACCTCCACAGCCCGCACCCCAGCAGGCCGCTGGTCTCCCAGAGCCGGGCTCCGTCACCACCTTTGTGGCCACTACCCTGGTGCTCCTGCCCCGTGTCTGCCCAGGGATGGCCATCAGCAGGGACCAGCAGTCACCAAAAATCACTTTCCAACACTGGAAGCCCCTAATGAGGCTTTTTTCCCCCACTGGAATAACTGGAAATTTGAAGCAGGCACCACGTCGCTGGAGATGCCTGCAGGCTTTGGCATGTGATGGTACAAAGGTCATGCAGAAGAAGCCCAGTCTGCTCTCCCTTACATGTTTAGGTCCAAAGTTTCCACCTGGAAATTCCTTCCTTCCTTTTTCCCAGACTCCAGGTCTCTGAATGTCTGTCCTTGCTATTAAAAAATGAATAAAAATTGCAATTAAAGCCTCAGGGCTCATGACTAGCTCTCTTCTGGGTTACTGACTTTTTCCAGAGTCCACGGGCAAGTCTTTCCCAGCTGGCCAGCGGCTTTCAAAAATCCTTATTTCAAGCCAAAACTTGAATTCCCTTTGTGGCATTTGTAATAAGCAAAATTTTCCGGCCCCTTGCTTGTTTGTGCAGGCAGGAGCAGGTGGAGTTACCCAGCAGCAGCCACCAGAAGGAACACACTGGTGGGACGTACTCGTACGCCCACACAGGCAAGCAACTGCATGCAAGCAAACACAAGCACAGAGCAGGACTTGGGTAGCACACGTGCACGTGCACCAGCACAATCCATGCATGTGTATACATGCACACGCTCACAGGACACGCACGCATTTGCAGGCAAGCACATACATGGCCCAAGATGCATACAAGCATGATACATGTGTATGGCACATTCCCGCACACATCACGCACGGACGTGCACAAACACGGGGCACACAACACAGGCACAGCAAATGCATGGAAAACCATGAACAATAATACCAAAGACTCCAGTAAAACTCAATTCCCTCATCACATTATAGTGTATAATGTGAATTAATATAAGTATTAACAAAAGTAATACACTTTCATAGTATAAAATTGATATAGCTAGGAAAGGGAATTTTGATAACATATTCAGTGTGTCCCCGAGTGCATCCCTGGCTTCTCCCTTGTGCAGGTCTGTAAGCAAAGCACCGCTCAGGTCCTCCAGCATCTGGATGGTGAAGGAGCTTGCCTTCACCCAGCCCCATGCGAAAACAGGGTCCCCTAGGTGAAACGGGAAGTAACCCGCCACGGCAGGGCGGGGGGGGCAGAGGCTTTGGACTCACACACACCTCCAAAGTTTATCTCCTAGGGAAAGAAATGCATTGGCAAGCGGTTTGGGGACTGAATGCCTCAAATTCACCCATATTCCTTCTGTTGTAGGAGAGATGAAGGCACCCATGTGATGGAGATGAATCCCATCATGCTGGACATGGGGGAGAAGCAAGGGGAAGGGTTGTCAGCTGACCTGGGGGAGCACTCAATGCCACGGCAGGAGCAAGACACCAGCACCTGCACCAGCAGAGAAGTCAAAACAGGTTTCCCCCTGCAGCACCCACCCACAGAGCAAGAGGGAGCAGCTCCATGCCAGAGGCCACCACCTTGCTGGGACTTCTCCCAGGACTCCCCAGCCTCACAGAAGGGTCTTTTGGGGTGCAGGATCAGGAGTGCATCCCCCTCCTACAGAGATCATCTGCCAGCAGGAGGACACAGACCTGCCAGCCCTGCACCAGCCATTTTGGGGTAGCAAGGGTTTTCCAAGCTTTGCGATGCAACCAGGAGAACTTTCAGATACAGGAATATGGTCTAACATCACCGAGCAGCAGGGAAGCCATGGGAAGGGTTCGAGCAGTCTGGGTAGGGGAGCAGGCAGCAGAGGAGGGATCAGCCATGGTGCTGGATGAGGCTCTTCTCCTTTTGCTGTGTTTATTGAAGCTGACCTCGTTTGGCTTCGTCACTGCTGAGCAAATGCCTGTGCCCTGGCAGTCTTGTGGGAGACGTCTGCCTGCACCAAAAGGTAGCAGGCATTCCTTGTCTCTTCAGCCCCTTGCCTGGACCACCTCCTCCATCCCTTCCTGGAGGCTTTGCGGCAATCGCGTCTCCTTGAAGAGGGCTTCAGCCCAGGTGTGTTGCTGCAGCTGCCACCCCATCATGGTTTGATTTCAGAGGGCGAATTCAGCTCTTAGTTTCCCATCAGTTAGAAAAGCTTGTGCTTTTCTGCAGGTCAAGGTCAGGTTGGACAGGGCTTTGAGCTACCTGATGTAGTGGAAGATGTCCCTGCCCATGGCAGGGGGGGCTGGACTGGATGATCTTGGAAGGTGTCTTCCAACCCAAAGCACTCTATGAACTAAGGCTGCCTGGAGGCCATCTTCCTCCCCTCTGACATCCACTGCTTGCAAGGGCCTGGTTGTGCTCTAATAAGCCTTATTTATGTAACACAGCAAGACTCTGTGAATGTCAGCTCTGAAGAGGCTTTCAGCTGGTCCCTGCTTCTGCTCGCTGCCTGCAGAATGCATTTAGTCACAGTTCATTTATTCAGAGATCAGAAACGTGGCTGTTTGCTTCATTGTCAAATATGGGGATGCACGAGCCTTGGTGCATGGGGAGATGCATGTGCTCCGGTGCATGGGGATTGCATGCGCCCCAATGCATGGGGGATGCACACCCCTGGGTGCATGGGGGATTGTATGTGCCCAGCTGCATGGGGGGAACACGCACCCCAGTGCGTGGGGGGACCCCACCCAGTGCCACGCAGGATGCATGGGACAGGTGGCGCTGGGAGCGGCCACACCTGCCTGCGGGCAAAGTGCGGGACAAAGGCCGGGAGACCTGCAGAAGGCAGCCATGGAGTGGTACAGCGCTGGAGGGCAGGGGGCAGGCAGCGTGGGCAGGGGTGGGCACTGGGGGTCAGGAAGGAGCTGTGGGTGCAGTCATGGGGTGCAGGCACGGACTGTGGGCATAGGCAGGAACTGTGGGTGCAGGCAGGCACAGGCAGGAGTTGCGGGTGTGGGCAGGCGCTGTGGGCACAGGTGGGCACTGTGAGTGCAGGGTGCAGGCAGCTGCTCAGTGCAGGATACAGGCAGGCACTCTGGGCACAGGCAGATGCAGGCAGGTGCTGTGGGTGCAGGCAGACACTGGGGGTGCAGGCCGGCACTGGCCAACAGCTACTGCCAATGTGGCTCCTCTGCCATCTCTCTGCCAGCCCCACGGCCACGCGGCTCTGCAGCATCACCATCCTGCTGGGCGCTGCCCTCCTCCTGCCTGCACCCGGGGGCACCCAGGTGAGCCCCACCCTCCACCTTGCCCTCCCTCTACCCCATGTGACAAGTGGGCACAGGGAGATCCACGCGTGATCTGCACCACCCCCCTGGCACCCTCCTCTCTCCCCACAGGCTCTGAGCAACACCGAGCAGAAGGACCTGACCGTGGAGCAGGATTTGGCCAAGGAAATGTAAGAGGCAGCCACACTCCTGCACCTTTTGTGCACCCACATCTGGCTTGTAAAAGCCAACAAAACAACACCCCAAAACGTAAAGTGTTTCGGGGGGGAATAAATTTCCCTCGTTGCTTTCCACCCCCCCAAAATTAAGGGGCTCTCAGCTCCATCTTCCCCCAAAATCACCCAAACTCTCTGAGCATCGAGCCCCGGCTGATTTCTCTTTGCTGGCAGCGGTGGGGAACTGTGGGTGCTGCGGCACTGATGTCCCGGACCCATCCAGCCCATTTGCGGGATGAGTGGCTAAATTAGCCCATTTGCTCCCTGAGATCCTAACTGCAGCCTCTGGGGGGGGTCTTGCCAAGGTCCCTGCACCCTGACAGAGTGGGATTCCCCTGGGGCAGGGGGATATTTAGTAACCCTGATGCACTGCGACCTTTCCTTGCTGTTTTCTCTCCCTTCTTCCAGCATCCTGGGCATACCAGCTGTGGAGCTGTCGGAGGAGGGCGAGATCACTGAAGAGGTGGAACCAGGTATAAAGGTCTTCTCCAGCAGCGCCTGGGCTCAATGGGGCCCCCGCCAAGCCCAGGTGGGACCAGAGGAGGACCGCGACCACATCCACCACCCCCAGGATGATGTCAGGGAGGCCGTTGCCCACAGGCCACCCCGGATGCTTTCCCTGGAGGTGCAGAGTGGCCCGGAGGAGGACCGTGACCATCTCCATCACAGCTGAGTGGAGACGTGCCTGGGCTGCGAAATGAGGGGTGGGAGCCGCTCCCGGGGCTTCCTGAGGGGACTTGTCCCTCCCTACCCACCCTTGAGCTCCCACAATAAACCCATTCCCCCTGCAACGTCCTGGTGGGCTCCTCATTGCTGCCAGAAATGCTCCTCATTGCTTCAGGGCCCCCAAATCTGGGGGATCCCCTCCTTGGGCTTACCCTGAGACCCCAAGCAGGGTGAGGATGATGCCTCGGGGTGGGGGACTCAGCCCATCACCTCAGTTCAGCCCACGTGGAGCTGAGTCTGGGCAAACTCAGTGCATCGGTGTTGTGCCCAAGAAGGTGCAGCAGGTTGTCCCCTCCCCAGGGGACACATGGACCTATTACTCCATAAGGCTGCTCTTGCCCAGCCCAGTGTTGGAGAGCAGTGTGATGGAGTAGGGGGGTCTCAGTGAACCCCAACATTTCCCAGCTCAGGGGGGACCCCACAGCAAGGACGCTCCATCTCCCGGCAGCACCAGGAAAACCTTTTAATAGCGATGGCAAAGGTGGTCCCTGCTGCTGGTTGTCTCACCCCAGGCAGGTATCACTCGCCGCCGGGTCCCAGACCTCCTCCGTGGGGTGATGCAGGGGGGCGATGGGCAGCAAGTGGCCACAGGGACCTGCACCACCCCAGGCTTAGCTGTCGGTGAAGTTCGCCTTGCGCTTCTCCACAAACGCCGTCATCCCCTCCTTGCGGTCACCCTGTGAGGAGCGAAGAGGTGAGGCTGGGCGGGGGCAGCAGCCCCGCTATTCCCTCCCACAACGGGGCCGACCCCCCTACTCACAGTGGCGAAGGTGGCATAAAAAAGCCGCTTCTCCGTCCTGTTCCCCTCCGCCAGCGTCGTCTCGAAGGCTGAGAGCAAGGGAGAAGTTGGGGAGACCCCGCTGCCTGGCCCCGCAGCCCCCCCAGGGAGGTTCCCAGTTGAGCCCCCAGCCCCTACCAGCATTGACCGACTCCTTTGCCATGGCGGCCACAAGCTTGGAGTTGCTGGCGATCTTCTCAGCGCAGGCGATGGCCGCATCCAGCAGCTTCTCCACAGGGAAGACCTTGCTGACCAGACCTAGGACGGACGGTGGCAGGTGGTGGTGGTGGGGGAACGGCTCCCCACTGGACCCCCACGGTGCTGGGGCTGGCCCACGCCCCTACCTGCCTCCTTCGCCTCCGCCGCCGAAATCCGGTCCCCAGTGAGGACCATCTCCATCGCCAGCGACTTCCCCACTGCCCTGGTCAACCTCTGCGTCCCTCCGGCACCTGGAACCATTTGGGGAAGGGAAAGGTCCAGAGAGGGATACCTGGGTGTCCCCGCTGTCCCCACTCCGGCCAGGATGGACCTTCCTTGGCGGGTGCCCCCCGCTCACCTGGGATGGTCCCCAGCAGGATTTCGGGTTGCCCGAACTGCGCCTTCTCCCCAGCGTAGATGATGTCACACATCATGGCCAGCTCACACCCGCCGCCCAGCTAGGACAGGGGAGGAAGAGGGGGGTCAGGGGGTGCCGGGGCTGAACCGGGGGGCGTGGGGAGAGGTGGGGGAGGACTCACGGCGTAGCCATTGACAGCGGCGATGATGGGTTTGCGGACGGTGGAGACCTTGTCCCAGCCGGCGAGGAAGGCACTGCTGTAGCACTCCTGGAAGGTTTTGTTCTGCATCTCCTTGATGTCCGCGCCAGCTGCAAAGGGAAACGGGGTAGGACACCGAACCCCCCCAAAATATCTGGGGTGGGAAGAGGCACCCCGCCCTACCTGCGAAGGCTTTTTGGCTGCCGGTGATGACGATGGCCCCCACCTGTGGGTCGTTCTCCAGGGCCTCCAGTGCCCACCGCAGCTCCTCCATCAGCCCCTGGCAGAGGGCATTGAGCGCCTGCGGCCGGTTCAGCTGGATCAGGCCCACGCTCTGCCGCACCCCCGTCTTCTGCACCGCCAGGTACTGGAACGGAGCCCCTGCCCCCGCCCCCCGCCACGTTAGGCAATCGGCTGCCTGCAACGGGGTGAGGCCCCCCCGCCTGCCCTCCAGTGAGGCCTGGCTGCTGTCACAGTGCCGCGCTATTTTAAGGCGACCTTCAGGGTGGTGGGCGCGTGCCAATGGTCACCGGCAGCCAGCGGGACGTCACCGCCGGGGGCTCGGGACCGGGGCTCACGGGGAGTTCCCGGTGCCATGCTGAGCAGGGCAGGTGCCGCCCAGTGACCACCCTGTGCTGGGCCGGTGCACGGTGCTGGGACCCGATGCATGGTCCAGGCACCCTGGTGCACGGTGCTGGGCCCCGGTGCGCGGTGGTCGGCCCCGGTGCGCGGTGGTCGGCCCCGGTGCGCGGTACTGGCCCTCTGTGCAGTGCCACAGCCCATACACGGTGCAGGGACCCGGTGCCAGGGCCCGTGCACGGTGCAGGGACCCGGTGCCCGGTGTCGGCTCCCCGGTGCCCGAGGCGGGCCCGTGCACGGCGTCTGCTCCCCCTGGCCGGGCGCCCCCCTGTTCCCGCCCCGGTGCCCCGCTCACCGACGCTGCAGGCCCGCACCCCGAGGAGGGGGCGGGGCGGCGGCGGGAGGAGCGCGCGGCGGCGCGCGGCGGCGGCAGCGGGACGGAGGAGCGCGCGCAGCGAGGCGGCCATGGCGGAGCGCGGCGGAGCGGCCCCGCCCCGCCGCCCCGCCCCTCGCCCGCGCCCATTGGCCGCGGCGGCTCCGCCCCACAGCGCGCCTTCCCCATTGGCCCAGGCCGTGCGGCCGCGCCCCGCCCCTGGCGCCCCGCCCGGCGGGGCCGGAGAGGCGTGGGGCGGGGAGGAGCGGAGCGGAGCGCGGCAGCGGCGGCGCCGGGCCCGGTGAGAGCCCCGCGGGCGGGGGCGGTGTGCGCCGTGCCGGGGGGTGGGCGCGTGTGCGTGCGTGCTGCTGCGGGGGGGGCTGGGGGCGTGCAAGCCGCGCCCGTGTGTGCGGTGTGTGCACCGGCGTGCGCGAGGGACGCGCCTGCGTGCGTGTGAGCAGCGTGCCGGCGTGCACGCGCCCACCGGCAGCTGCGATCAGCGCAGCGGCGCGCGTTGGCGTGCAAGCCACGCAAGCGTGTGTCTGTGAGCCTTGCACGGGGCTGCGTGCGCAGCCATGCATGGGCGTGCACGCGCGTGTGTAAGCTGTGCACGGGCGTGCTGAGGCGTGCATGCTTGCAAGCCGGGCGTGGGCGCACGCGGGAGCGCACAGGTGCACGCAACTTGTGCATGCATGTGCAAGCACCGTGTGCACAGGTGTGTGTGAGTGTGCGAGCATGTTCAACAGAGTGCCTCATCCACACAGGGGGGAGAGGGTGTGCAACCCAAGCACACGCATGAGTGAAACGCATGCGAGTGCAACTCAAGCACAGGCACGCAGCCTCTGCGCGCACACACAGCTAGCGCACGGGGGCCTGCGTGCGCGGGCAGGCTCCCGCCTGCACCTCCTGCACGCGCCTGCGGGTGCCCGCGGGCACGCGAGGCCGTGCCGCGTACACGCGTGTGCCCGCCGGCGGGCCGTGGCTGAGCGCCGGGGCTCTCCTTATGCCCAGGTGCGGCCGAGCGGTGGGATGCGGCGGAGCGCGGCAGCGTGCTGGGCACTGGTGCTGCTGGCTGCCACCTTCTGCGACACGGTGGCCGGCAAGGGCGGGCGCGGCGGGGCCCGTGGGGCCGCCCGTGGCGGGGCCCGCGGGGCCGCCCGCGGCCGTGTGAAGGCGGCAGTGCCCCGCTACGGCTCGGCCGGGGCGGCCCTGCGCGTGGCGGGGGCAGCGGCGGCGGGAGCGGCGGCCGGCGTGGCAGCGGGGGCTGCCCTGCGCCGGGCCCGTCTGGCCAGCGAGCTGGAAGCGGGTGATGGCGTCGAGTACCGTGACGGCAACTGGACGGCTGCTGCCAGCGCCTGGACCTCCGCTGCAACCACCCGGGACCCACCAGGCTGGGCTGTGTCCTGGCTCTGGCCCCTGGCCACCCTCCTCCGCCGCTGACAGTTTCAGAGGACCCGACCATGCCCGGTGCAGCTACCAATGCCGCAAGGACTGGCCGCCCCCTGGGGCTGAGCCCACCCCCCTGGGCTAGCAGCGGCTCCTGGGGCTGTGCCCACCCAGTGCCCGGCCTCACCAAGTCACCCGCCACCAGCACCGGGGCAGGACCCCGTGGGAAGCCCCTCCACCACCTCCCCCTGCACCCCATGCCAAACCCCGCCGGCTCGGGCACCCCGGTCACGCCGCTCCTCTGTACGCGGGTCTTGTGGTGTTTGGAGGACGAGGAGGCGGCAATAAAGCTGGGCAGAAAGCTGGTGTGGCTGGATGTGGGGCTCGGGGCTCGGGATGGGGATCCTGGGATGGCCACCGCCCCGGCACCCTGCCCACGGAGCTTTTATTTGGGGATGAGGGTCCCAGAGAGGGCCAAGACCGCAGCAAGGAAACAGCTCCATAAGGCTTCTGTCCTGGCTGGAGGCAGCAGCTGCGCTCCCCACAGAGAGCATTGCCCTGTATGGTGACACCACAGAGCAACCACCACAGCACAGCCTTGCCCCCCACTGCGCGGACACTGTCCCCCCGAGCCCCTTGCAACAGCCCGGGGTCCAAAACTGGGGGGCTGCCCCAGCAGAGCCGCTTCAAATTTCACACCAGAGCTCCATGCCGAGGTGTCCCCAGCCCCATGGGGCACTGGGTTGTCCCCAGCCTGCGTGGCTGCAGGTGATGCCCCTGCCCCATGGGGCAGGTCTCAGTCCAGCGTCACTCTGCCCAGATATCCCGCCCGGAAATCCCGCAGAAACTTGTAGGCAGCGGCCGGGTAGTTGAGCATTGTCACATTGACATTCCCTGGAGATGGGGGCAGTGGGTGCGGAAGGAGGTGTCAGCGGAGCCTGGAGCTGCCCTAGGATCCCCAAAAGCCTGGCCCCTGCACCCCAGGCAGCAGAGATCCCCCCCAGAGCACTCACCCGTGCCCGTCAGCACCTTCACCTTCTGCGTTCTGCCCTGGGCGAGGGCCACGTGCTTCAGCACAGACTCGATGTCGTCACAGGCCTCTGCCAGTCCGTAGCACCGCACGTACCTGCCGAGGGAGGTGGCTCACACCCTGCCGGCATTGCTTCTCCCCCCTAGTTCCCCGGGAATGGTTCCTCCACCACCCACTTGGGACCACAGGCAGCAGATGCAGCCCAGGGCCCTCTCCAGTTCCCCCACCGGCTCACCCAAACTGCTGCCGCTTGTTCAGGGCGTACAGGAGGTAGTCAGCCATGATGTCCTCCCCCACCAGGTGGTCACGGATGGCTCCTGGAAAAGAAAGTCAAGCCCCAGCTCCTCCCAGCCCTGCTCCGAGCCCTGGCCACCCCTCCTGCTGTCCATGTGCCACCAGTGGGCACCCAGGCAGCATGTGCTGCCCTGGGGGGGCTGTGAGCAGCAGATTCCTGCCCCAGCCTCAGGTACCAGGCCCAGCCAGGGCTCGAAGCCACATTGTGGAGTCCCCCCAGCCACAGCCTCCACCTCACCGCACAGCGCCAGCTTCATGCCCGTCTCCACATCCCCCAGCTTCGGAGGCAGCACGCCAGGTGTGTCCACCAGGTACATCAGGGGCTTCTCGCAGACCTGGGATGGAGGGAGGCAGGGCAATTAGGATGCGTGGCTCAGTAATTAGCACCATGGACTTCAACACAGCTAATGAGCAAGGCGTTGAGCTCTTTTGTTAAGGTCTCGCTGGAAAGGGGACCTGAGCAACACTTTGAGATCAGCTCTGCATGTCTTGAGGTTTTCCACAGCTCCTGCAAGAGGACATGGGGAGGCAGAGGCCAGCACCCACCCAGTCAGCTTTGCTGCGGGGACAGTACCTGGATTCTGGTCAGCACTGCCTTGGTGATGCCTGGCTCACCACCAACTGCGGTGGCTTTTCCTTTGGTGAAAGGAGAGACACAGTCAGAGAAGCAGGCAACACTGTGCCGCCACCCGCTCCACGGCTGTGCCAGTGGCTCCTCCCCGAGCCCAGGCACCACAGAGAAATACCCTTTTTGAGGTGCAGCCTCCGCAGGGAGTTGATGAGTGATGACTTGCCCACGTTGGGCACGCCGATCACCAGGATGCTGTACTCAGTGCTCTGGAAGTGAGGAGAATGCAGGCAGGGAGTGGCTGGTTATCAGCCACCCACCCCACGAGTGACGGGCAGCCACAACAGTGAAACAGCCCGGCCTTTGCCAGCGCTTCTGGCATGCATGTGAGCAGCCTCGTCCCTCCAGCTGGAGAGGGAGGTGACCTGCAGATGGCCACCCTGACTCCTTGCACATGCACTGGCAGTCTCACTGCCGCCTCTCACCTCGGCCCTGTGGTAGCGTGGGCTGTTGCCCACCAGCTTGGCAACCAGGGGAACAATCTGCAGAGAAACACAGACAAGGGCTGTAACTGCAGCTCGTGCCCAGGCCGGCAGCAGCCACTCACTCAGAGGACACTGTGCCAGGAGGATGCGCAAAACGGGGGCCAAGCAGAGGACGGGGAGCCTTGGGTAAGCTGGAAAAGAAGGTCGCTCTGGACCAGCCAGTGCCACCTCCTCATGGTGGGGCACTGAAGCTTCTCCGTGGGTCTGGGAGATCAGCGCACGGCCCTCGGCTGCCAGCAGCGAGGAGCAGTGCTGGGCACAGGGCTGCCAGCCCATTACCTTCTTGATGTTGCTATCGTTCTGGCAGTCAGTGAAGACAACGTGTGAGCATCCCTGCTGCTTCAGGTGCTCCAAGACTGTCTGAAGGGGACAGGCAAAGGCATTGCTGGCATCTGTCTGCCATGACCCGCAGGACCCCAGCCAGCCCTGCCCTGGAGCTCACCGGCTGCCGGCAGGGATCAGCCAGGTCCATCTTGTTCAGCACCAGGACGTGCGGACGGATGCCCAGCGCCTCCTGCAGCATGGGGTTACGGCCTGACAGTGGGATGTGAGTGCCGCTAAGGAGAGTGACTGTGCGCTGGTGTGGGAGCAGGTACCGGGGGGAACCAGTTAGGGAATTGATGGCGCTGGTGCGGAGCTGGAGAGGGTACGGGACTGGGAAAAGGGGCGGCCTGGAGGGAGACGGGGCAGCTGGGGCACGCGGGGGGACCGGTGCATGGGGTGGCGTCCGGGGGTGCCGGCTCCCGCTGCCCCGGCGGGACACCCGGGGGGGATGAAGAGCCGTGCCGGAGGATATGCGAGCGTCGTGCACCTCGATGAGGCAGTCGGCGCGCCGCAGGGAGGACCGCATCTGCCGCAGGCCTGCAACACAAGGCTGGGTGAGCGGCGGCGGGAGGGGAGTGGTCAGCCCGCCCCGCTCCCACCCCTCACCTTTCGCCATGTGCCCCGGGAACCAGGAAGCCACATCGCGGCCGCCGAAATCGAAACGCTCCCGGAACCTGCCAGGCACCGGCCCGGCCCCAGTCGCGGCCGCCCACAGCGCTCCCGCCCACCCTCTCATGATGGCGGCGGCGGCGGCGGCGCCCTTTCTTTTCGTCACATCCGGCGCGACGGGCGGGGCGGCTGACGGGAGAGGCGGGGCGGTGGGCGTGGCCGCGCCGGGTGGGCGGGGCGCTCCCCTCGCACGGCGTCACTCCCGTCTTCTCAGCGCCATGGCGGAGCCGCGGCCTGCGGGGCCTGTGGGGCCGACGGGCGGCCCGACGGTGGGCTCTGGCGGCACCGGGGGTGCCGGGCCCCGCGGGGGGCCCCCCGCGGGGCCCGGCACGCCCGGTGCCGCGGAGCCTGGGCCCCAACCCGCTCCCCAACCCCCCCCCAGCCCCTCGGCCCACCCCGGAGCCAGGCCCGACGCAGGCCCCGCTGGACGACACCCGCTTCCTGATCGCCAGCACCAACTGGTACTGACGCCGCAGCCCCTTTTTTTTCCCTGCCGGACCCGAGCCGAGGAGCCGCATCCACCCCCCACCTCCGGAGAGGGAGAGAAGCCTCTGTGTCCCTCCGCCCGGGGAGGTTTCTCAATAAAGGAAGCTGACTGGCAGCGACCTGCAAAGCACGTGTTTTATTTTCCCGCCTCAGAGCTGAGGAACAGGGCTGGGCACCCCGAAGAGCTGGTTGAGTCGCTCGGCCTCTCTCCAGCCTGACAGCAGGGCCCCGTGGGTGGTGGAGTAGAAGGTGCGGTGGGTGGCCTCGCCAGCGAAGAGGAGCTGCAGGGGCTGTGGTGAGGTGGGAGGTGAGCACCGGGGGCCTGCTGCCTCTCCCCGCCCAGCAGGACCACCAGGGCTGCTAAATGAGCCTCATCTCCCTGCCCTTTGGCACCCCGCGGATGCATGACTCGCGCTGCAGCCATGTAGAGACCGAGGAGCGGGCACCTTCGCTTACTTAGAAACCCACCCCATGTCATGAGGATGCTGGAAGGTGGTTGGAAGGAGCTACGTGTCCCCAGATTTTATGCAAACGGGGTTCCCCCCACCTCCATGGAGCTCAATGAGAAGAGCCAAGGGGGGTTAGTTGGTAACCAGAGCGTCGGTGGCCCTTGAATGGAACAGGAGTGGGGAATGCCATCTCCCTGTGCTCCTCAAGGCCTGGGGCATCTTGTTCCCACCCCTGTCCATCCATCCTCACACCCGGAAGTTCCCACTCCCCCCACGGTCACTGCATCCCCTGGGCCAAAAGCAATTACCCGGGGATCCTCAGGGTCGTCAGGCAGGGGCTGAGCCAGCACGTCGATGTCATCCCCTGAGCTGCCAACAGCCACGTAGCTGTAGGAGCCTCGGGTGTAGGGAGCACTGTGCCACTGGGACCTGAGCACGCTCCTGGGACCGGGCAGGTCCGGGTTCCCTGTGGGCATGGATTTTGGGTGGGATCCAGAAATCCAGGTGCGCCTTTCCCCGGGGGGGTTGGGGTGATGAGGGCAGAGGAAGCGGCGGTACCTGTCAGCATGCGGAGGATGCTCGTCATGGTGCTGAGAACCTCCGCGTCACTCAGCGTCTCCATGTACTCCGACTCCTTCCCTGCGATGAAACCGCAGAGGACATGCCCGTGCCTGGGGTGGAAAGATGGGGCTGAGAGCTGCCTGCTGCCCTCCCACTGCTCACCGGGAACCGTGCCCTCCCTGCCCCGAGAGAGCTGCTGCATCCAGACAGGACCAAGATGCTCCTTCGTGTTGCCTGGAAGATGCCCAACCCGCCCTGGCTGCAATGCCCCAACACTGATGCTCCCGGCCACGTACTGCTCCGGCGGTTGGAGGACCAAGAATCCGATCAGCTTTTTGAACCAGTTGGCCTCCAGGTCAGCACTGGGCTCCTCGAGGGGTGACTCATCCTCCCACACCACTTCCAGGAGCTGCTGCTGGGGTTCCCAGAAAGGCTGCTCAAACTCCAGGAAGATCTTGTTGTTGGTGCCAAAACCCAGGCGATGAATGGCCTCTGCTTTCCGCTCTGGCAGGGGAGGCTGGAAGAAATGCTGGTGGTGTTCCTTGAGGAAACCTGCAGGAAGATCAGGCAGTTCTGTTTGCTGGGCTCCTAAATGGGGTCTGAGATACTTTCTCCTCCTGGGAAGGGGTTTGGGCAAGTCCCTGCCTGCCATCTGCCCATCTCCAACCACGCCAGCTGGCTGGAGAGGACAGGCAGGGCGAGGAAACGGTGTCCTCACCCAGCGGGACGGTGATGATGACATGGTCGGCAAGGAAGGCGTCTCCGTCCTCACACTCCACCCGAACGGGGAAATCCCTGGTCTCGTCCCCTTCCTCGCGGAAGGACCCTCTCCACCGGATGGTCCTCACTGCCTTGTTGAGCAGGACGGTGCCCTCCGGCAGAGCCGAGAGCATGTGATGGGGCAAGCTGCTGTAGCCGCTGTGGGAGGAGGCGCCGCTGGGGATGGGGTTGCCCCCCAAAACACTCTTCTGAGTCTCCCTCCAGAGCCCCGCACTTACCCCGGGAAGGTGCAGTCCAGGCCGGGCAGGGAGACGTACTCCCCGAAGGGCTCCAGGGCCACCAGGTCCATGCTGTGGGTGCCGCTGATGCAGCACTCCAGCTTGAGGCAGGTGGCAAGGATGGCCAGTTGGAGCCGACGGGCATCCTCCTCGCCCCCTCCCAAAGCTGAGACCCTCCGGCTGATCTCCGCTCGCAGGTACTGTCCCACGCTGGGCACCGGTGGCTCCTCGGACCCCCGAAAAGCGCGGGTGGAGGTCAGGAGGGCGTCGAAGAGGTCGCGGGCTTTGCTTACTGCCTGGGTGTTCAGTGCCCTCCCTGAGCTGCTGTAGGTGATGGAGGGCAGCGGGGGATGGCCCCCCGCCTCCAGCTGCTGGTTCTCCTCCCGGGCAGCCTCTGGGCCCAGCAGGCCGTAGTGGGTGGCCAGGCGGAAGACGGGGTTCCCCGGCGAGGGGCCGTGGATCCAGTGTGCCCCCATCTCCACCAGCCCCGATGCTGCGGGGAGGGAAGGGAGGGCGGGAGGGGGTCACCCCAAGGTGTACGCGTGGCAGGGGTCCCCGGGGAGCAGCAGGACCCCCAACCCCATGTGCGCCCCAAAGCTGGACCCACCGCACCCCCGTCCCCCCTGCGCCACCCACGACGGGCTCGGTTTGATCCCACTGCACCCACGGGACCCGACCCCCCCCAGTCCCGCATCCATCCCACTCAGGACTGGCCCCACGAGGCGGGGCGAGGGGATCAGGGCAGCTCCCCCATCCTTGCTCCTGCCCGGGTACAGCCGCCACCGCCCCCCCCCCCGCCCCGCGGTGCCGCCCCCCGGGCCTCCCCCGTACCGAAGGGGCGGGTGCAGACGCGGCCCCCGGCGCGGGCCGCCGCCTCCAGCAGGCGGAGGGAGCCGTGGCCGCGGAGCCGCTGGGCCGCCCCCAGCCCCGCCAGCCCCGCGCCCACCGCCACCACCCGCCGCCCGCCGCCCTCCTCCATGGCGGCCGCCACGGCCCCGCCCCGCCGAGCCCCGGCCCCGCCCCCCGTGCCTCGAGGAGCGGCGGGAGAGGGGCGGCACGGCGAGGGCGGTGTCATGGCGGCTTCGGTGAGCGGGACCAGAAACCGGCTGGCTTTGCAGATGGAGGGGCGGGAGGAGGCTGGTTTGGGAGAGGGGACCCTTCCGGGGACAGGGGACAGCCCCGGGGCCGCCTCAGCGCCCTCCTCCTCGCCCCTTCCCGCACCGGCAGCTGCCCGGTGCCGAGGCCGGCTGGCCTGGCCAGGCGGAGGAGCCGCTGGATGCCGATGTTTGGTCCTGGCCGTACCCATCCTGGCGGCAGCGGGGAGAGCTGCCGGCGCTGGCAGCGGCCCCGCAGGCAGGCAGCGGCCCTCGGGGGCCAGCCCCAGAGCTCCCGCTTGCCCGTGATTTCCAAGCCGTTGCGGGCAGGGCTGAAGCTTCCTGTCCCCAAGGCCGCCCGGTGGCTCTGTGCCGGCCATCGTTCCTGCCCCGCTGCTGCCCGGGGCGTGCCCCTGCCTCCTGCCCACCTCGGCGGTGGTGGGGCGCAGGTATCGGGGTGATCCCAGCTGGGACCCCCGGGCAGCACCCGCCATGCCACCCTGCCAAGCAGCGAGCCCTGCTGGCTGTGGCTGGGGTCACCCCACCGCCGCGGGCAAGCAGCATTTCTTCCTGCTGGCCCCCGGTACGGGGGCCCTCGAAAATATTTACATCAAAGGAAGAGGTGGGGGTGTCAGAGCTGCGGTGTAGGCTCCTGGAATCCCCTTTGAGCATTTATTTTGGAGGGATTTTCCCTGCCTCTGGTTTTCCAGCAAGCAGCAGGGTGGGACCGCACGGGGGGGTGCTGCGCACTGCCACGGGACACCAGCCTGGTGGCAGCTTCGTGGAGAGACAGTGACCCTGTGACCCGGCCCCGCGGCATCTGGGGCTGCCGGCTCCCAGGGATGGAGGACAGGCATTCCTGGCATGTCGATGCTGAGCCATGCAGCCGTCCCCAGGGACCTCCAGCTGCTCAGCCTCGGGACTGAACAGTGCAGGTAAGTGCCTGGCTTGGCCCAGCTGAGTCCTGAACCCTCCCTGCCCAGATGGATACCCTCCACCTCCCTGGGGACCTGTCTGGGGCAGAAGAGTTCCCCACGTCCAACCTGAACCCCCCCTGGGCTGTGATCCGGGGCCAGGGCCCCTGGTTGCAATGTCTGTTGCTGCCAAGAAGGATTTGGCCTCATCCATCCCCTCCATCCCTGCCTGTGCTGTGGTTGGGGGCTGCTCTCAGACACCCTCCCCTCCCCACGGCCTGACCCAACAAGCCCAGCTCCTTCCCATCTCCTCATGGGTTGGGTGCTCTAATCCCCAACCCACTAGGCAGCCACCGTGGGAGGGTCCCTGTGTCCCCTTCGTGCAGCCCAGGACACAGCTCCGCCATCACCCCAGGGCCCTTCCAGCCGCGCTGCCCGGCCGGTGGCTCCTGCCTGCCCCGATGTCTTGGCTGACCCCAGCACTGCCCTGCCTGCACAGTGCCGCTGGTCCTTGAGGAACTCTCAAGCAAGGAGGAGGACAAACCCCGACGACTAAGGGATGTGTGGGAAGCACCGTCACCGCAAGCATGTCAGGCCAGCAGGAAGGAGGGGACAGCAGGGGATGTCCCACCACCTTCTCAGGCTGTTCCAGCTGAGGGAGAGGAGCCAGGCCACTGGCATCTCCCTGGGGAGCCATCACTCTACTGGGACCCCTCCATCAGCTCCAGGATGCTGCTGTAGAGGCGCCTGGGGGCGTCCAAGCCCCAGATGAAGTCCCAGTGGTTCCAGTCGGGGATGTGGCCATAGGTGATGAGATGGGCGATGCGGGGCAGCAGCAGGCGGACATCCCTCGAGTCAATCACCCAGTCCTTCCCCCCCGACCACACCGCGGTGGGCACAGGCATTTCCTCCACCCGGTAGGAGGGAGGTGTCTCCTGGAGGGACACAGCGGCTGCTGAGGAACTGCCGTCGTGGTCAACGCCCGCAAGCCAGCCTGTCCCTGAACCACCCAGGACAGTCCCCTGGCTTCTCCAGCTGCCAGCACTGCCGCTGCAGCCTCCTACCTGGTGGTACATGGCTGGGTTTTCGCTGCCATAGTCGAAAGCTTTGAATTCTCCTGATCTCATCACCTGGGAGGAGAGGATAGATCTGTGGTGGGAGGCCAGCGAGCACCACTGCATGGGTCCAGCATCTCCCGACCTCCTCAAGGGACCACATCATGAAAGGGTGCTCACACGGGACATTGCAGGAGGAGGTGGCATCCCTGCAAACCCAGACTTTTCACCTTTTTTAACAGGGTGATGCTTTGACCTCCAGCTCCACGCCTGTCCCTAGCTATGGGTTGACAAACCAAGGTGTTGCATGCGACTCCTTGGCTGCCCTGGTGCAACGCTCGTGCCTCTGAAAACCTGCTCATCACCAACTCTGTGTGCAGGATGCTGCTGTGGAGGACTTCACGTTGGCGAGTTTTCCTTCAACAACCTCATCATCCTTACCTTCTCATGACACTTCGGGCTCAGAGTACAGAGACATCAGTGAGCCCAGTTATTATAAGAGTTGCTTCTATGCTAGGGGCAAAAGCTCAGATACCTGCACAATAGTTGCATTGACTAAAAAGACCTTTTTCTCCTTCCCTGCTACCTATAATTTGGCTCTGCAAGGAGGCACCAGGCTGGGAGTCAGGCAAGGCCAATGCCACAGCTGCAGCAGGTTGCTCAGACTGGCAGAATCTGGCCCCAGTGTCTCCAAGGCACCTTTGGGCAGGGGGAGATGCCATTGGATCCCCTCTTGCCTCTTCTTCTCTGGCTGAGCAAGCCCAGCTCCCCCAGCCTCTCTGTATGCCCTGGCTTCCAGCTGCCATCACCATGGTGTCCCCAGGCTCACTCTGCTTTGAGGATCCCTGGGGGCCCCAAACTGGTCCCAGCATCCAGCTCTGGCCTCCCCATCCCTTCCCTCATCCTGCCTGGCACAGCCCAGGGCACACACCCCAGTGTCTCCTGGTCTCCAGAGGGACTAGGGCAGCTCATCCTGCATTCAGCGCCTCTTCTGTACACCTAATTTCTTGCCTTTACTTTCTCATGAACTGCTAATGTCCAAGATCCCCAGCCTCTCACATCGGCCCTGGACACACCAGACTCTCCGTGAAGGGACCATCCCAGGGGTGAAGCATCTGCATTTCAGGGAACCTACCTGGGCCCAGTGTATCATGTTTTTGACAGATGTCCCATCTGGATAGTGGGATGTGTACACATCCAGCCGCGTCTACAAGGAAACGTATTCAAGCTATCATTGCTTTCCAATGGATGGGAGCGAGGAGACCAGTTGCCAGATGATGCATTTCCCAAAACAGCCACTGCTGAGTCATGCTGCCTAGAGAGTTGGGTCAGGTTCAGGAACATAATTTTCATTAAAAATCAATTGCTCTGAGACAGCTCCAGGAGGAGAATGGTGATGAAGGATGGAGTACCCCTGGCTCCTGGAGATACCTCATCTGGGCTCAGGGACTGTGCTCAAGACCTTAGTGACTACCTGTGGTCACCCAGTAGACTTGGCGTAGGGTGGGTAGGAGCAGGGGCTGAACCCCAGGGGTGCTAGTGGGAGGTACAGCTGGTCTTGGTGACAGGCAGCCCTAACTCATAGATGCTACCAAGTGCCACCTGGCCACTGACATTCACCCAGGAGAGCCTGGGGACTTTTCCTATCTGGGGAGGAGAAGCAGCAAGAGAGGGCTTTGCCAGAGGGACATGTGTTGGCCTTGCAGCACCTGCTTGCCCGTGAGCACTGGAGGTGAGCAGCTGTAGCAGGCTGGGCAGGGTGTTTGGCAGAGAGAGGACAGACAGCAGGCGGGGGGCTTGGCAGAGCCAGTGGGTGCTGCTGGGTGCTCCCAAGCAGCGCACCCTGGGGCTCCAGCTCCCTCGCCCCCACACAAGGCAGCACACCCACCATGTTGAGGTTCTTCTCGTTGTAGCCAGCCAGCATAAAGAAGAGGGTGGCACAGGGCTTGTGCAGCAGCGCGTGCCTGCACAGGTCGGGGAGAAACCTCCACAGCTTTCTCATCCACAGCGAGGCGTCCATTCTGCCAAGCAGAAGCTGCAGAAGCAAACGGCAAGATTGATTTCTTGCATCTTCCTGCAGGCTAGCCCTCAGACTGCCTCCCCTGACCCCCTGCCGGCCGGTGTCTCTGTGAGCTGTCTCACCAGCTGGGCAGTGAGGGCATGGGCGGCACAGGGTGCCCGCAGGAGTCACACCTGCTTCTCCTTTGCCCTCCTGCCTCACTGAGATGTGTACAGCTGATTGCAGGAGGTGATGCTGATTGAATGCACACCAGGGAAAGCAATATGCGGGACTCTCCTCTTTCCCCCCACCTCCCCCAAGTGCTGGATTCATTTTTCACTGTCTTTAAAGTCAACACAGTAAAGCTGCTCTTTTCCAGGCGGTCTGTCTGGGAATTCAACAAGTGCCCCCATAGAAAGACCACTTTCAACACCTGAAGATCCTACAGATGGAAGGAAGATGCACTCAACAAAGTAACCATGCAGGAGTGCACTTGCACAGAATCACGTCTGTGCTTATAAATCAGCAGGAATTAACTGTTTTCTGCTGCATTGGATAGCCTGGGGGCCTGCATCTGGGCATGACCCCTTTTCTAGCACCGGTGTGTTTGGGGGAGGAGAGCATGGAGTAATCCCCTACCTGAAACATCTTGAATTGCCTGTCCAGAAGGAAGGACATTTTCATGATGGGACTTTTGGCGTGCTTGATTATCACTGCTGGAGCCAGGGCAAAAAACATTTTGATTTTTTGAGCCAGTTCTGGCATGGATGAAAACGCAATGAACGCTGAGAAAACAGAAAAACAACCCGAAACTTGGTCGATCTTTCTTCAGGTGCTTAATCCAAGGGTTCGCTTGGACCCACTGCCCAGATCTGTTTAGCTGGCATTAGCTCCAATAAGAAACCTGGGATCTCTTGCCACCTTTCTCCTTAACATTAGTGCTAGAGATGTCCAAAAGGTGATAACGCCTTTATTCCTATGGTTACAAGTGGCTGATGAGGCACTTCAGTGACTACCACAGATGGGAAGTCCTGCCCCATTCACCAGGTGAAGGGAACAGTACTGTCATCTTCCATCAACCACTGCTAAAGGGTATCATCGTCACAGAGGTTATCTCATACCCCTGATGGCCCAGCTGGTGAAAAGAAACACCATGCATTTCATCAGAAAGCAGAAGCTGTGACCTCCATGCAAAACGCCGTTGGTTTTGATGTGGAACACTGCAATTCAGTTTTCTAGGTTGAATTATAGTTGCAGCAAGGAGCTTTCTGAGATCACTTCTTGCTGCAAGAGACCTTCTACCTAGCCTGCCTGCTCGGCAGCCCACAAAGATGGGAGCTCTCTGCTCTCTGCTTGCAAACACCAAAATGAACATTTTCAAAGTGGGCCAGGCAGCATGATGTGCAACCCCTTCTAATGCACCGATTGTGCAGCCCTGGGAGTAGCCAACGTAATATATCTGCTTCTGCCCAGTCTTCTGCAGAACAAAGTCGATCATGGCTGGGAGGTCGTACATTGCCATTTCATGGAAGCTGCAACACAGGAGTAGTGCATTGGTTATAAGGTAACACCAGGAGAGAAAACTTACCTGTGAATTTTGGCTGCCTTGCATTGCTTGTATACTGAAGGGCTTAACATCTGTGGCTGATTTTCCAGGATAAAACTCCTATGAGCTAGGAGAGCCCTGTGCTGGGTGAAACTGCACAGAGTCTGATGGCATCCTTCCTGCCGTGGCCTCATCCTTCCCTGAAAGGGCTTAGTCCTCACATAACCATGGTTAGCAGTAAAGAAACTGTGCCTGGCCAGCTGTGCATTCAGGTGCAATACACGGCAGCTCTGCAGACCCAGAGCTGGCTCTCATCAGGATTACAGCACCAGTTCTGGTCCTAGAGATGCTCCTAGAGATGCTCTTTCCCAGAAGGGAATGGAGCACCAGTTCCTGCCCCTGTGCCTTTTAGTGTGATATGGTGAAATGCAGACCTACTTCATTAGCTTTTTCTACTAGAAGCATGTTTATGAGCTTGGGAAATCCAGGGCCAGGCAGCTGCAGGGAGGTGTTGGCACCATGTCACAGGTACCACCATCCTCCCTGGGCACATCACCGGGAGGTCTGGGGGAGGCCATACTCAGGGATTAGGTGCTCTGACTTGCATGCTTGGGGACACCCATATCTGCCTAGAGGTTAGTGACAGGCAGGGAAGTTTGCCATGCTTTTGTAATCTGCTCCAGCCCACCTGAAATCCCAGAATTCAACCTGGTCAGCTGAAAGGTGCTGGTGTCTCCGGGACCAGCTTGTCCCCCGGCTGTTTCCCAGCCAGACGTCATAGCCGGAGTCTGCTAGTATGAAGCCAAGGCTGTTGTTAGCCAGATTTTCCACCCAGTGGCTGCCTTCTCCAAATATCCCGTGCTGGAGAAACACGACTGGCTTGGCCCCTGGATGCGAAAGAAACAGCGCATTTCATTGACCTAGAATTTCACTACTTGCCCCAAATTCAGGCCAATAAAGCCTCTTTCTTGCACTGCCAGAGGACATAAAATGTGCATTTTAATTATGTTTCCTGGTGAAGAAATCCTTGCCGTAGCTGTCCTGTGGTGGTTGCCCTTGTTGTCTCAGGCTGGAGGGCTGCGGACATCCCTCCTAAGCCTTTCAGGCCCCAGGTGCTCAACCCTACACACTCAGCACCGTGGCCACTGACAACAACCATGTGAAAGCTCAGATGTACAGGCTCGTCCCTGAGATCGTTCAAACCCCAAAGTCACAAGTTTATGGGGAAAAAATTAAATGAGGACCTCTCTTAAGATATGCCTGCATGCTCTAAGCCTTAAAACCAAGTCTCTGCTTGATGTGAAAGGCAGTTGCTGTGCTGCACGCATGCTTTCCTATGCTGCTAAAGCCTTGACTGTAAATCGGAGAAATACCATGGATTTGGTATTTTTGCTTTAACAATAAATACTCCCCTGGCCTGGTAAGGTTCATCCCTTCATCTGCTTGTTATGTTAAGGGTTTTTTTTTTTGCTGGCTTCCTTGTGAAATAGAGCCGTACCTCTGTTCCCAGGATTTTCTCTCCCATGAGGAATTCTGTTCAGTCTGACATAGTAGCCGTCACGAGTCAGGACTTCATACTCCTCACTGGGGTACCCTCTGTGGCAGATGATTTGGCTCTGAGGAAAGAAGAACCCAGGTGGAAAGCTTTCCATAGCCAAGGTGCTCATTTGACTCAAAGAGCGCATCCCTCATCCACTGGGATGCCTTTGCAAAACCAAAACACAGTGGCAGCTGGGACACTGCTTTGCCTGGGGTGTCTCTGAGGGCTTTTTTGAGAGAGGATGCTCTGCCTGAATCCCACGCCCGCCCCAGCGAGACATGCAAGGGAAGAGGGGACACTCAGCCGTGGGCTTCTGCCTGTGAGCAGGAGGGGATCTGGCTGCAGCAGGGCTCCCCTGCAGCATGCAGCAGCACATGCGTTTGAAATGTTTCCAAAAATGAAGACTGAAACCAAAAGGATTTATTAGCAGCTGGCACTGGTGGCAGGACATGTCATGTCACACTCTGAGCTGATGCGTGGGGCAGATAAGATGGCAGGGCATATTGAACCTGCTGAGTTGGGCTGACTGGAAGGGCAATAGATTAAGATTTGTTGCATGGGCTCCTGAGGCTCTGCCTGAGCTTTATTTATGCTGAAAACTCCACAGATTGGGAAGTTTCAGTCTGGTGAAATTCAGCTGTGATCCTGCCTACACATCACTGTATGCTTTGCCACACGGTTGGTGGAAGAGATTAATTTCAGCAATTTTATTGCCTAAGTCTTGGGTCCATCTAAACCCACCTTTAGAGACTTTCAGGACTCGGCTGGACACGGCCCTGAGCAACCTGCTTCAGCTGAAGAAGAGAAGCCACACAGAACTTTCTACCCTCCAGGAAGATGTCTGATCAAATCCATGCTGGGATTACTCTCTTCTATAACTGACCTGCTGATAATTGCCCTTAATACTGCTGGGAGGAAGAGAACTCCAGGAAGCAGGGCTTGTTAATAATGGTATGGAGGCCACATCATATCACATTGCTCAACAAAACCAGCACGCGTGGTGACCCGAGCCCCCTCCACATACATACTCTATACCTCTCTCTCCCAGCTAAATGTCCGCAAACTTTCAGAGTGGAAATTCAAACTTCTGACTTACAACATTCATGAAAGTCTCAGGATTTATAGCCTTTTTCTGCTTGATGGCATCTGTTGAGTTCATGGGTGCTTGTATCAAAACCAGGATTACAATAAGCAGCCACATCTTGTGTCTGTGTAAAATATTATTATTATTATTATTATTATTATTATTATTATTATTATTATTATTATTTAACATTGTTATGAATGTCTGTTTCTACTTGGTTATGATGGGTTAAGTTCTTTATGTATCTGAAGACCATATATCACGGTCTGGGGTGGGGAAGCGGAGGGGATTCCCAATTCCAGCTTCCATTACAGTCCACGCAAGTCTCCTCATACTCCTCCATACAGACTGGATCTGGTACTAGGCAAGACCCATTGTTGTATTTTTAATGGTGAAAAGAAGACAAAGAGCTTTATAATGCAAGAACTAAAGTGACAGAAAATGCTGTCAGGCCAATAGTCACATAAAGCAAATTAATCTGAAGTAAGAGTTTACGCTATGCAAGGAACACATTAATATGACACATATCTATACTTTTGCTGTTTCTCTATTGTTTAGCTTTTTCACCCAGAATCCACTATTAACACAAGGATCCTATGAACTGAAACATGTAAAGACTCATAGGAAGACTATTTATTAAATAAGTGTAGCCTGAAAAAAACCAGAAATCTTTTTGACTGCCTCAGAGACTCCTGTCCTGAGCAGAGATCTTTTCATAATATATACAGTTAATATTATATATGATTTCTAATGCTTTTCCAGGCTCTTAAAAGTTAGAGCTTAACTTCAACTCAGTAGCATGAGTTGCAAATCTTCTCACCAGCCATCTGGTTACTCTCTACCTCCCTTCTTCCTCCTCCCAAGGGATGTCCCACACTGTGAGACATATCTACCCTCTGAAATATTCCCAGTAATCCTCTCTATGGTATTACCAAGAGGCAAGTTACAAAAAAAAAAAAGCAATCAATGCTTTTTCACCCTCAGGATAGCTCCAGTGCAAATCTGAATTATGCGGAGGAGAATACGTTACCAGGCAGAGCCCTCTGTTGTATCTGATCAGGCTGGTGGTGTGAATGGTGGTGGCTCTATCATCACCAGTGTTAAAAAGAGCACGTTGTGTCAGAGCCCTGCTATGTTGGCACCACACTGGACCACATCATGTGTCCTCCAGTTAAGCAATGTGCGTGCTGGTCATATCTTTGATACCTTCCTCTGCTTGGCCATGTGGTCATGACTTCTGTGTTTGCAAAGATTACATTTCCAAAAGCAGCCAGAGTGGTGTGGCGAGGAATTTCAGCTATGGATTTGCACCTTAGACTCATGATAGCTGCAGTAAAAAAAATGTCAAAAGGTTTTCTTTGTAAAGGGTCAGTTCCTAAGTCCCAGGGGACCTTGGGAATGCCTCTTAGAAGAGCTCCTGGGGCAGTGAAAGGACTTGGGCTCCACCAGCTTCACAAGGCCTCAGGAGCATGCCAACCTCTCCATAGACACACCAAGGACAGGTCAGGCTTCACTGGCTGCCGGGGTGGGAGACACTTGGTGATTACACCACTCTTCAAAAGTGACAG
The DNA here is from genome assembly GCA_020745775.1 of Theristicus caerulescens. Classification (NCBI taxonomy): domain Eukaryota; kingdom Metazoa; phylum Chordata; class Aves; order Pelecaniformes; family Threskiornithidae; genus Theristicus; species Theristicus caerulescens. Next base: position 86,613,472 of record CM036560.1, read on the forward strand.
TGGCCTAGGCAACCTCCACATAGCCCTTTTGCTCAAGTGGTATTGTATTTGCAACTGGCAGTTTGCAAAACTTCTGGAACGATTTCGGGAAAAGCACCAAGCTTAGTGTCTTGCCAATGGATGGCAGAGTGGAGGAGAGCTTGTGCAATGCCTCCATTTGACTGAAGAGACAGGTATTGCACAGCGTTCGTTCTCCACCTCTAGCCCGTGACCTTACAACCTACGCCTTTCTCTAGCTGCTTGGTAGCCACCTAAAAGACCGAGCCGTCGGTTGGCTACCAGGTACTCTACTTGAGTATATGTTTCCTGGTCATGGATTAGGTTGACTTCTAATGTTCATACCAGCCATAGTCTATGAGCAGTATGCGAGTTGTGAAACACAGCCCAAAACCCGCATGTGTTACTCCATCCACTAGACTGTAATTTTCTATCAGTGCCGCAGCCTCTGACACAAAGGGACTGTGTGTGTGGGCGCTATCTTCCTGACAGCGGGTGTGGCCAGAGCCTTCACTGTTTCATTACCTTACTTCCTTCCCTGTGTCTACTTGGGCCTTTTGAAAATGTCTTACCACTCCCGTGGGCACAAAAATCCCACTACATAAGATAGACTTTACAGGTTGTGTAGAGGGCAATTCCAGTGTGCATCCCACGAGGAGCTGAAAAACACCGTATGGATGGAGAAACCCCTACCCAGCTTGTGTTTTTCTACTTTACCATCAGGTTTTCTTCAACAGCATCAAGACAGACCTCACCATTTACTTGTATCGTCGGCTACTTCATCCACTGTCAAGTCTGCTGCCTTCTACCTCCACTGAGTACTAGTTATCTAGCAGAGGTACTAAGTACTAGTACTAGGTACTAATAGAGGTTGGAAAGGCAGCAGAGAGTTCTCCAGCATCCTCAGGCCAGGGGACAAGGCTATCAGAGCAGTGTATCAGCACTGAGGCTAATGTGTGATTTTGCACCAGTACCTATCATAACTGTGGTAGGAAGGAGAGATGTTGCCAACAAAGAGCAGCTAGCTTTTTAGTGAGAAACTCTTGTGCAGCTTAGTCAAAAGAAGAAATTAAGACCTTTGAGTTATTTGAAGTTAGGACACCAGAGTTGGGTGTTTTGACACATAGGTGCAAATTTAGGTGGAAAGAGCAATACCATCACAATACAGCTGTTATTGTACACTTAACAGAATTGTAAATAGTCACTAGAATTAACCTACAGTATCAGGACCCCGTAATACATGGTAGGGTGCCCAACCAAATATTACATAGACTATCATGGGCATCTTAAAATGAAGCTGTATAACCACACTCAAAGGATGTTTTTACAGTATTGTTGTGGGAACTAATGTAAGAAACCCCAAGACCATTTAGAAACAGAAAGGTATTTTACTTAACTTTCTAACCAAGTAGACTGTACCAATCAGCACTCTCACACATACATTCCCAGAGGGGCCAAAATGTGTGTATCCAAGTGGTCTGGTCAAGATCACCTAAGTGTGACATGGGAGGCAAGGGCTGCCAGCTACTGCGTCCTCCATATGCCTTCTGGGTTCTGCTTGAGGCCCAAAGGCCAACTCATTCTTGGCCTCTAAGGTCCTTTAGAAGTCAAAAGTTACTATGGTGTGATGTTTTGCTTCTGCATCTTGTTAACTAAATGCTTCATAAATATTAGGCAACATTGCTGCTGGGTGTCTTTCATTTTCTTGTTTAAGGTATCATAGGACTGTAACCCATCCTGCTGTTGGGCTAACAGGAAGAGAAACAGCCCATGAAATATGCTGTATCCCCACTGCTGTCCTTCTGTTAACAGGTGCAGGTCTTCTGCTGATGAGTCACTTCTGTGGTGCATCACGGTGCAAGCAACACATTCCTCAGCGCTTACCAGTTTGATTAGTGTTAATCATGTCCTTGGCTATCAATGCGTACCATTCCTCTGACTCCTGCTCTGGTGTTTCTTCTGGTGCTTTCATGCATGTACAAGCCGCTGGACTGTACGCCCAGGATGCTGGTTGTTACCTTTTATCCGTTGCCTCTTGCCAAGCATAAGGGTAAGCCAGTCACAAGCAGGGAGATGCTTAACTAGTTGTCATCTGGTCTTGGCATCCTGAACTGGGAAAGAGAGTATCATTCTGATTTTAGCAATAAGAGAACATCAACTCTTGTGTAATTCTTGCCAGATAAGCATGATTCCCTTGCAGTAACCTTGGAGAACCTTGCTCAAATAAAGAACCTGATAAGGAAAGCAGTGCTTATCTGGTTGTACCTCTCCTAGTTTATAGCCCCTCTGCTAGGCTATCAGAGACTTTCAGGGAGCAGTAACATGTTCCACATGACATAGTCTGGGGTCAGGAATGGAGACCAACACAGGCTTGTGAAGAGTGCTGGACGTAGTTATATATGATCATGATTTTGGCTAACTGTAACTTTCCATGGCCCTATACCATTCCCATCTGCCTAAAGTACCAATGTAAAAAAATACAACTCTCAAAGACTAGTTACCAGGTCTCTCTTCCGAGCATTCATCTAGCAATCTCAAAAGAAAATTTGGAAATAACAGAGGAAATAACACAGAAATTGCTCATAGTTCCTGAAATAAGAAAGCAACAGTCCTCAACTGAAAAAACTCTGAATCTACTCAGCAATGCCAGTGACTGCTGGAAACTGTTGTCAGGGTTGTTGTTAAGGATCAAAAAAAAATGAAAAGGCAGTACACCATTTGACATAACTCGATTAAACCTTATCCTAGATTAACCCTGGTACAAATCAGTTTCTAAATAACAGCATAGGCCAGTACATTGCTTAAAGCAGACACCCAGACAATCCTAGGGTTACTTACAAAAGCACAACTTCACTTTAAGCATGTGCTTGTGCATAATCCTGAAGTGGGAAGGACACCTCTCTAGTGTGGACGCAGCCTGGAGCTGACCATATGCTCTGCAGTTCATGCGTGTGCTGCCTTTTTTTGCATTGATTGCAATGATGACAGAAAATTCTAGGTCAGCAAACATGGTGTAACTACTGTATTTTGAACAGGATGTGACACAGTTTTAATCCCTTCTGGCCTTGTGTGCCATTGTCGTGGTTTAACCCCAGCCAGCAGCTAAGCACCACGCAGCCGCTCGCTCACCCCCCCACCGGCGGGATGGGGAAGAGGATCGGAAGGGCAAAAGGGAAAAAACTCGTGGGTTGAGATAAAAACAGTTTATAAACTAAAGTAAAATAAAAAAAAAAATAGAACAGTAGTAATACAAAGCAAGCGGTACACTGTACAATTGCTCACCACCCGCCGACCGATGCCCAGCACGTCCCCCAAGCAGCGACCGAACCCCTCCCTGGCCAACTCCCCTGCTTATATACTGAGCATGACGTCATATGGTATGGAATAGCCCCCGCCCAGTCTGAGTCAGCTGCCCCGGCTGTGCCCCTCCCAGCCTCCCATGCCCCTGGCAGAGCATGGGAAGCTGAAAAGTCCTTGACCAGTGTGAGCACCGCTTAGCAAGTACTTAGCACTACTTAACAAGAACCAAAACATCAGTGTATCATCGACATTGTTCTCAACCTAGACCCAAAACACAGCCCCATACCGGCTACCAGGAAGAAAACCAACTCCATCCCAGCCAAAACCAGGACAGCCATACACAAGCAGATCAAGAATGGCTTTGCATGAGCACATCTGGAAGAAAATTAAGTAAGTGGCTGAATGACCAACATCCTCCACACATGTAGGCGTATGACTGAGGTTGGTTTGCTACACATGGAGAATAAAAAGGGAGCACTGCTGTGCCATGAATGCATTCACTTGGGTGGTGAAGGCCTTGTGCTGCGTTGTGAAGTCTAAGGGCAAGAGATTGAGTTGGTCTGGACCCTGACATCATGGGCTGATGTCCCAGCCTGACCTTGGACCTATGCCATCACCATGGACCTGCCTGATGACTTTTGACTTGCCCGACGGACTTGAGACATGCAAGGACTCCAGTCCCAGCAAGATCAACACAGCTTGCCATGTAACTCAGTCCGTTTATTGGTCAAGACAATCCCAGATGACAGAACATCACAATATTTATGCTGCAAGTACCTTGATTATTTACCATTCTGTTTGTTTCCAAAATGCACTGCTTCAACTGTTGTTGATCCTTTAACAGGAGATGGGAAGCAAGTAGCAGTGCCACAGAGAGCAAAGCGCTTCCAGAATCTGATTTAGAGACAACTTCACCAAAATGTTCTGTCATGGGAGACTGCCAATGAATGAAAATAATACAATACAAACATTGCATCAGATAATTACAGAAGTGGCAGAAACATTATAACCTGAACAGAAAGAGAAGAGACTAAACCCTGCAATTCTTATAAATTTTCAGAAGTAAAAAGTTAGTACTTTTTAACTAAACATAAATAATTTCTTGCAAACTTTTCAGAAGTCTGTTGGGGAAACATCTTGCCAAGCTTTGGGTGTTTATTTGCAAAGACAGAAAACTCTTCTTGCATTTGCATTGATATCCATGGCATGAACACAGTGCAGTCCTGTAAGAATGCTGCTCCAGGGCAGAGCCCTGCAGTAAATAACTAATTCTTACACCCTGAGACCTCACCCTGTCCTGTTTTCCTCTGTGGTCAGTCCTAGCTGTAAGGATGGAAAGAGAAACACTTTTGCAGCTGGTCCCCTTTGATGGTAATTCAAACAGAGCCCACTGCAGTTGTCCTACAATGACGTGCACCAACAGCCCCATCCCACCATCTCCAGACACTTGGATGAAAGAGTGCTGCTAAGACCTACAGTTTGTCTCTGGAGAGCTGCCGTGCTGGGCTCAATACCCCTCCTCACCCTCCAACCTGCCCTCTGCGACCCATCTCTTCCCCACAGGGCACAGGGTGGGGGATGCTAGTTGCATCATGGGCGATGGGCATCTGCCAGCGATACAAGCCACTGAAAGTTATCCCTGAGCAGGGAGAGTGTTGGACAAGCAGCTCTCCCTCGCCTGCACATGGCAAGATGTCTGTGCTGAAAACCTCGCTACTCCTCTGGAGGTTTAAGGCACTACAACCACACAGAGCCCAGTGGAGCCTATCTTACTTTATTATTACTACTATTATTATTATTTGTACATCTTTGTGGAGAGAGGACTTTATCCTTTGCCCTGCTTGCTCCTAGGCATATTTTAAGAATGTAGTTACACAAACAGGCAAATTCACAATTCCTCCCCTAATCAATATATTATTAAGAAGTGTAATCCAGAAGCTGAAAACAGAGTTAGACTCACTACTGGCTTCCACCAGACTCTTCTTCTCTCTCCCACATAAGGAAAACAAGAGCATTTCCTGAGAGTCAGCAAAAGGTGACCTTTCCAGCTTGGTTTGTGCCTTGGGAATATTTTTTAAAATGGTGCAAAATTGTGTTTCCTGGTAGAACTTTTTGAAAACCCTTTTGTGTACGAGCGAGGCTGGTGTTATCCAAGTCAACATGAATTTGAGAAAGATGTTCCCTACGTTAGCAAAATGGACAGTTCTCATGGAAAAAAAAAACATGAGCTCTTTTCATTGTCACCAGGCAGAAAGTTTCTAGCTCCTTCCGACTGTAAAGTAAAGCAATGAATATTGGGATGTTGGGATTCTTGGTGTGGAAGAGTCACCAGAAGGTGGATAAAGCTACACTAGCAGGATTCATTGCTCCACCCACCAGGTGGTCCCATCCGAGCACACCTGCTCTCATGAAACACCAGCATCCAGGAGGGAGCTGAGCTGCTGTCCAGGTGTTTGCAGCTGGGAACCCAAGCGAAGGGAGGCCAGAGCCTGCAACAGCAACCAGGAGCCAAATTCCACTGAAATTGCATGTTGCTGGAAACCCACATGAGTGAGGCATCTGCGAGACTCAGGGTCCAAGGGCCATGCCCAGCTTCTGCAAGGAGCTCAACCTATTTAACCTAAATCCTACATGCTTTCCTGATCATTGGATTGGCTTGATTTCCTCACTTGCCAAAGTAATATCAATCCAAACCAAGTGTAGCAGTTTAATGAGCCTTTTCCCCTCTTTTTTTCTTCACTTCACCAAAAAAGAAGCCCCAGAAGTCAAATGAGAAACCAACAATTACTCTAAGTCAACTCTAGGCACGCTTCTCCATCAGTTCAAGAACTTCTCTGTACACTTGTTTGTACACTTGCATACCCCCAAAGGAAATCAAAGTGGAGGAATTCGGGAATGTAATTTTTGTATTCCATGTGGGTTATACGAGACAGTGTGATGTTTACATCTTCGGGGACTGAAATCCAGTCCCTGCCACCATACCATGCAGCAAGTGGGGCTTTCATATTTTCCAGCTCATAGAAGGGAGGTGTGGTCTGGAAGACAAATAGTGTGGCTTGAGGAAGGATAGCCTGGGAGGTCACAGGCAAGTAAAAAATTCAAAGTATTCCTGATTGCTGCTTGGAATTTCTCCCCTATCCTGGGAGACACTACAGAAACTATCACCAGAGATCCTGACTATGCCTTGGGCTCCTGCACTTTTCACCAGAGGGTCAAAAAGTCATCACTGAATGACATCACAGGCTTCTTTTTTGCAAGAAAGGTACAAACCTGTTTGACCATATAAGGTAAATTCCATAAATCCCATAAAATTCAGTCTCAGCCACTGCAATATTTTCATTGTAATTTTCTTTTTTATTTTTTTTCTCTTTTAAAACTGACAAATGAGAATGGATTTCTCTTACCTGGTTGTAATGAAGCATGTTGTCACGGCCGTAATCATAATATTTGAATTCCGCTGTTGGATAGAGCTGGAAAAGGGGGAGAGCTGTGTTTATTATCCATGCATTAGAGGGGACCATAAGAAAGATAAAGGAGGTGACTGGGGAACCACACTGCTCCCTCCTGCCACCAAGCCTCGATGATGCTGCTTGTTATGTGTGATACTGTCTTTTGGGAGGAGAGCTCAACCCCCAGGAAGATCTCAGCATGGCCTGCAAGATCACCTGGCATTGCTCATGTCTTTCATCCATCCTCTCTCGGGTGGCTGGCAAGCTGCAGAATGTAGATGTCTGGAGACCGATGCCCCAGAAACCCACAGTGCACGTACTGTACAATCAAGAACTAGCCTCAAGGAAGACAAGAATCAGACCTTTGGGCATTTTCTTTGTCTGTCATGATCAATGTCTACAACAGAAGGATATGAGTCTGTGCACGTTTTCCATGATTAGTTGTTGTATGATTAGTCATCTCTACTGACCTTCAGCTCTTAGCCTTTACTCTAGCATCTCCTGTACTGGTTTGTTACCAGTTTTTGCTTCCGTCTCCATCTCCTACCAGCTCCAAAGACTCTTGGTCATCTTTTATTGAAAGTCATGGCCAACAGAACTGCATCTGCACCAGTGTTTCATGTCAGTTTTCCCCTTTCTCACTAATATAGCTCTGCAGGGAGAGCAGTGGAGGATTATACCCAAGCATTGAGAAGAGGTCCTCAGCAGCTGAGAGAAGAGAACATGGGCCCCGGTTGCATGCAATCTTATTCTGCAGCAGGAAATATTACCTGGCGCCAATGTAACATGTTTTTTAGGGATGTTGAATCAGGGTAGTGGGACAGGTAGACATCTATGTGGCTCTGCAAGAAACCATTGGAGATATTTCTTCTCTGCATGGAGGGAAATCCCATTAGAAATAAAACTGATCCTGTTCAGTAGCCACACAAGTCTTTCACTCACACAGACTAGCTAGAGCTTGCATTTGTACAAACTGCTTCATCTTAACTCTGTGAAGGCACAGCTTAGCCACGTGCTGTGCGAACACACACCACAGACAGTAGCACGAAGGGTGCTGTAGAGCTCCCTTCAGTAAGCCAAGCAATTCCAATGGGATGCTGGGTCATGTTATGAGTCTTTGGTTTTCAAACCAAAGTAAAACTCCGTATCTTGTGCTCAGAATCCTTTTGCAAAGACAATCTGCAACTTGTCACAGTAGCTCTACATGTTGTTTCTAATGCGTTTCCTCCTTGGAATATTAAGAAATTACACAGACACTTTCCTTGAGAAACAGTGGCCCAGCTCTGACTCCATCCATGATCAAGCTATTATTGCTTGTACTCTACATGGACGTGTCTCTGATTTTACTCACATGAGCGGTTTGTGGCAGGATATGGACCTTGAAATTTTGGCTGGCCCCAAGGAAATACCCCTTCCTGGGCTGGACATGTCCCCAAGCAAGGTACTGTAGCTGTAGTGTTGGCCCTGGTGGGAGCGGGGTTGGGTTGGAGACCCCCACCCTGGTGTCTCCAGCCTGAATTTTTCTATGACTCTGTGTTCAGTGGCGTGGAGCACAGGGAAAGGCTCTGATTTGGTGATAAATATGTTCTAAGGGATGGCAGATTGAAGAGTCTGAGGGCCCACCTCTCCTAGCAGTGGATTGAAGGGGATTTTGTTCCATAAGAGCCCATTTTGGTATTAAAACATATGTGAAATTACAAATCACTTAGTGAAAGAGAAACACTGGGAATCCCTGGAGCACCAAATGAATTTTTGTACCCTCCCCTTCGGCATCATTCCTGCTGGGGGGACAATGTGCCTGGTGGATGTGTGGCCTTGTGTGCACTCTGAGTTTTCCTCTGGTGCCAATGCAAGAGCATTGCAATGGCCAACGCAATGGCCAGATTGCAAAATGCTGATGCAATGGCCAGATTTTTTGATGAACTGAAGATGCAAAAAGCCAGGTGAAGGCACCTAGTTGACAAATCAGGCTCAAACAATGAGAAACTGGATCACTTAAAAGATAAACTGGAGTGTACATACCACATTTAAGCTGTTGGTAAACCCACCAGGCAAGTAAAGGACCAAGGAGCAAAAGTTTTTAAAGATGAGGTAGCTGCACAGACTGGAAATCACTTTCTGCAAGATCTTGCCCTTATTGAAGACCACTGTGCATCCTAAAATGAGCTGTGAAAGTCAAAGGCGTTGATCAGTGTGGTTCACATTCCTCTTTAGCCTCCAGACACTCCCCACCTCTCTGCTCACCCCTGAAAGTTGCTGTCTTCCTTGCCACAGCTTTGCTGTGCTTTGTAATTTTGTCTTTTCAGAAATGACCACGGTCCTGGAAGAGCCCTGATCTTCCTAGAAGAGGTTTCTCCTGGGAGGATGGACCCAAACCCAATATTTAGAAATAGCTCTTCTCTGATTAGGGCTGGACAGGAGCATGCTTTACACTGTTTAATGCCCCACAGGCTCTAGAGTGTAGTAGTGTACCTGCTCAATGCAAAGGGCACACAGAGGGCAGGGAAACGGAAGTGATGTACAAGCACTGCATGTCTCAGGTGATGAGACCTTCCCGTTCCCTCCTTCCCCTTCACACCAGACAAGCATTCGGCAAGGACATACCTTAACCAGCCATTTGGGAAGGTCAAACACCCTTACCAAGGGTGACTTCATATTTGAGCTTGTGGTGATAGGAGCCAAAGCGAAAAATATCTTGATTTTGCGATCCAGCTCAGGAATAGATGAAAACGCAATGAAACCTGCAAGAGGGAGAAGGAAGCAGACCCTACCCTCTTATCTTTGAAGGAGCTGTTGACTCCCAGGCGTGTGTGCCCATCGGAAGGACCCTTGGAGGTGGCTCTAGCAGGTTGGTGACTTGACCTGAAGCCTTTGCTGCTGATGCATTTCAGCTCCCAGCTTGACTGCTCAGCTGCAGCTCCTGCAAGCCCTTCTTGGGGCTCTGGCAGCAGTGGGATGCACCAAAAGCCATCACTGCAACCGTTTTTGGGCTGTCACTGCTCAAAACTCTTCTGTTAAAGTGAATGGGGATTTTCACCTGCTCTTTTCCCTTCGTTGTTTGGACATGCCCAGATGTTACTTTCCCTGTCCAGGCTCTCAGGAGAACACTCCCAAACCTGGCGTGCACAGCTAATGTAACTCTGACAGTGGTCTGATCTCCTAAGTACCTGTGATGGTGCCTTGAGAGTAAGCCACGTAGTATAACTGCTCCTGTCCAGTTTTCTGCAGAATATAGTTGATCGTTGCTGGAAGGTCATACATGGTCATTTCATGAAAGCTGCAACGGAGACAGGCACATGACAAAATTACTGTTGCTGACCTTGAGAGTGATGGGCAGGACACAGCAAGTAGTGCTATGACTATTTGGGGAGCAGGCAAGCGCTCTGGCAGGTATGGGCATCCCTATGGCATCTTAGTGGTGTTGGTTTATGCCCACTGGCAGATGGTGTGACTGTCAGTGGTGCTGCTCCTCCAGCCTACAGACACTGCTGAGGGTACCAGGTACCTGCCCACCCTTCAGTTTCACAAAAAGTACCTGTAAGCTGAGTATTCCTGCTGGTGAAACTCAAACTCTTTGTGCTTTCGTGACCAGCTATTCCCCTGGCTGTTCCCGATCCAGACATCGTAGCCAGTGTTGGTGAGGATGAAGCCCAGGCTGCTGTTGGGCAAGTTGGTAAGCCAGTTGCTTCCCTCCAACACCAGGCCATGCTGCAGGAGGTCTGCAGGCTTTGGAGCTGAAGAAAGAAGAGGAGGATCATTTTCTCTGACCACTAGCAAAACTGACTGTTCACATCCAGGTATTGCTTTGGCAGTAACCTCCTGCCAGTGTTGGTGAGGATGAAGCCCAGGCTGCTGTTGGGCAAGTTGGTAAGCCAGTTGCTTCCCTCCAACACCAGGCCATGCTGCAGGAGGTCTGCAGGCTTTGGAGCTGAAGAAAGAAGAGGAGGATCATTTTCTCTGACCACTAGCAAAACTGACTGTTCACATCCAGGTATTGCTTTGGCAGTAACCTCCTGCCAGTGTTGGTTAGGATGAAGCCCAGGCTGCTGTTGGGCAAGTTGGTAAGCCAGTTGCTTCCCTCCAACACCAGGCCATGATGCAGTAACCCCTGGGGAAGTGACTCCAGTGCAGGAAGATGGTCACCTATGTCCTCAGCCTCTTTGGAGAGGTGTTTTTGTCTTTGGTTATCCCAGGGCAGAGAATATCGATATAGCAAATCTGAACAATAAGTTTGAGCTCCACACTGAATAGAGCTGAGTAAATCATGCTTCCAGGAAGAAAGAAACCAAGCCTCATGTCTGTCTGGACATTGACTGTGCCCCTTGCATGTAGACCACCCTCCTCATGATGCCTTTTGTTTGGCTCAAGTACTCTGGGTCTGACCAGAAGACATCGAAAACCCAGCAGAGTCTAAGTACCTCCCATGGCATGGCGACACCATGATCCCCCATTGCAAGAGACACGGGTACTGGAGGGGTCAAGAGCATCTCCTCCACCCACTTTTGCTCACTTTAAGCCATATAGGCAACTCTCAGCTCCCCAGAACAAACTTAAGATCTTTGTTACAAAGGACCAGGAAGCCTGAAGTGCTGTAGGAAGAGAGTGGAAGAGAGATTAGGGAAAGGTTTAGTTTGGAAAGGACCTCTGCAGGTCTCTGCTCCAATACCCTGCTGAAAGCAGGTCCAACTTCACAGCCACAGCAGGGTCATCGCAAGGATATCTGAATTCATACAGTAGGGCAGCCATAGGTTGCAGCATGAAAAAGTTGAAATAAAAGTGACTTTCTTTTTTTTTCTTTTCCTTTTTTTCCTCTTTTTTTTCGTTGGTTTTTAGACCTCAATATAAGACTCACATTTCCACCCTGGACAGCTGGGGACAAAGTGTCCTGAATGGAAATCTGGCTTTTTACACTTATTTGCTATGTTCATACTCCAGTTCTCCTGCTTCCCAGAAGAGGGACAGCCTGGCAAGAATGGGGCATCACCCCCTCCACTTTGAAACAGTGGTTCAAGTGAAGATCAGAAAGGAGCCAAAATGGTGAGATGGCATTGGATTGGACATGTGGGGTTTTTTTGCTGACAAATGGCTTTTTGCTGCTCCACTGGCTGGCTTTGAGCTTGGGTAAAACCTGGGGCAAGATTTCTCTGTCCCATTCATTCTCCTTATCTTTTCCTTCCTCTTTGAAGCAGATCCTCTCAGAACAAGAAGGTCAGCGTGGTGGGCACCTGCATTTCTTCTGCTCCTGAGGTTAATCCTACAGGGAGAGTTGTCTCCTTGAGGACCCAGCCCATGACGAGGCAGCCCTGACCATGGCCTACTCCAGCCCAGCAAAGCTCTCAGGGTCCCTGGACAGGCAGGCAGACCTTCTCATGGCACTTACAGGGACAGAACATGCTGGAGCCCTGTGCCTCTGCTTTGTGGGAAGTGCTCATGCTTCCTGGGTTGTCTCTACTGTGAGGAATCCTCTGCATGGTGAGGTAATAGCTGTCGTCTGTCACCACTTCATAGTCCTCGTAGGGGTACCCATGGTAGCGGACAATTTCACCCTGTGGGAAGGGAAGGACAGCGTGGGACGGGTCCCCAGGGAGGTGAGGGTCTCCATCCCAGAGGGTATCAGGGGGACCGGCTGGGCGAAGCCAACAGTGGCTGCCCTGAGCTGGTGGTGGTGACTCCTGCTGTCAGCAGGAGGGTGGAGTAGGGATCTCCCAATGTCCCTTCTACCAACGCTGAGGTGATGTCATGAGTTGAGCTAAAATTTTTGGCAGGTGTGAGTTTCTCTTACTTCCTGAGCAGGTCTGGTAAAGAAAGACCCATTGTTGCTTTTCATGTTGCAATCAACGTTTGTGAAGAGCAGGGCAGCAATGACAGTGAAGCTCCAAGCCTGAGACAGCTGCATTGACCAAACCTGTTGACTTGGACCGAACTCCCCATAAATGTTTGCCATAAATCTGTACGTAATCATGTGTACGTAAGCACAGGGAGACAAAAGCTCTAATAAAACCCTCGTAGCAAACCCTGGTGAGGATACAGACATTGAGACTGGTCCTGTCCAGATTATGGCAGCATAGGTAGCTTGCATGCCCAAGCAGGAAAAGAAGGGAGAGAAATCAGGACTTACAACATCCATGGACGCCTTGGGGCTCGCATCTGGCTTGTCACTGATGCACATTAAATAAGCGATGGTTATGAACAGCCACATCATGGTGCTCTGCAAAACATTGTCAACATGATCAGTGTGAGAGACATCATTGATGGAACTAACACAGAAGGCAGGGATTGCACACACTTGGCCTGCACTACACTTCTGTTAGTATATCAACCTGACCTCTCAACAGGTGAAATAATTATAAATTTGAAATCATCTAATTGGTTCAAAAAATGGCCCATTTTTCCTTATCTTGAACAATGCCAGAGTCCAAACTCCATCACATTTTAATCACACATTCTCCATCAGATCCTTGTATTCAGAAAAATACATGTGTATGTACACAGCTATCCCCTCCTAGGCAAATCTGGTCTTTGAGGGGATGATTATAGACTATTCATTTAAAATGGTGGCTTGGATGGTCAGAAGAACAGATTATTTGGTTAAACTGATAACTTAACTAATCAGGAATAAACCACCCGATTTTAAGTTTCAGGACCATGGAGGTTTTGTTCTTAATATGAAATCAAATAATGTGATTAGGTTGGGCTCTCCTTATGGCTGAAAGAGACCTTGGGACACACTTGAGTTGTTTTTGCAAACCCAAGTGAAATTCTATCCAAGGAGACCTGCTGTTCTTACTATCATTTTATTTGTTGGAGACAACAAATTTGCAACAGAAATACTGCCTCAGTTCATGTATAACATGGTTAAATACTTAAATTGCATGAAGCTCACAGCAAGGAGCCCTGCCAAATCCCCGCTGAATGCATGTGCCTGTGCTGGGCAGCATGGGAAGCAGTGACCACAGCCAGATACCAGCACCAGGTATCTTGCATCCACCCCATTGCTTCCCTGCAAAATATCTTCCTGGGAAAAGATAGGAGAACAACAAGCAGGTTTCTGTCATTTTCCAGCTAACCCTCATCGTCCCCTCTCTCTTCTGCTGGAGGCACCAGCTTCCCATGCTGCAGGAGGTGGTTTTGCAGCTGGGTAAAAGGCCACCTGTTCCCTCTGCTGTCTCTGGAGCAGATACGTGGAAGCTCATGCAGACACTGCTGCTCTGCTGGAGTGGACCTCGGGACACCCCTTGTCCACCCTCCTGCTCACAGCAGGGTATCGGCAGCATGAGGTTGTGGTGGCTGTGGCTAGGCCCAGCAGAGCCCTGACTGCCCCCCCCCGGACAGTGACACCTCACCTCCCTTGGCTGCTCCCCACTCTGGGGGAAGAAGGGTTCTCCAGCCCCACCCCGAATCCCCCCAGCTGTGATTTGGGGCCAGGAACCCCTCGTTGCATTGCCTGTCACTGCTGACATCCCTGCTGTGCAGTGGGGCTCTCCTTCCCTGGGGGAAGGCGGTTGAGGGATCGTTCCTGGGATGCTCCTGAGGAGCACATGGATCTCTGGGACACATGGGCAGAGGTGGGAGGCACAGCAAGGGTGGCAGCCACGCACACTCAACACAGCCCTCCCGCAGCTGCCTGGCCCCAGAAGACTCTGGTCTCATTACTTTTAAGACTGAGCCTTTCAGAAAAGCAAGGAGGGACAGAAAGCATTTTGATGGCATAACGTCAGTAGAATAGCATGCAAATTCAAGGGAAGAGCCTTGCCTGGGATGGCCCTTCTCTCCCAACAGCCAACCTGCAAAAATATTCCCTTTGTGAAGGGTTTCTCAGCTCAGCAGACCTTGAGAGCTCCTGGTGACCTCCAAGAGGTGCAGCAGGATGAAACCTCTTCCACCAGCAGCATGGTCCTGACCTCCGAGTGCTTCCACCACCCCTCCCGCAAGAAGGAATGACTTTACTTCAGACCCAGGACTCCCAGGGAAGCCCCACTGTCCCATCTGCAGGGCTCTTCAACTACCTACAGCTCTCTCCTGCTGTCCCAAGGGGTGACCCTTTGCTGGCAGCCTGAGCAAAGGCAGAGGCACCCAGGGAGGAAGGGTTACCCATAGCTGTCCAGACACTGCAACACAAGAGGCGTGAGTGCCTTTCTTCCTGATGTCTGCCAAGCAGGAGGTCCCCACCGCCCGAGCACACTGCTCTTGTCCACCATGCATTAGGTTGTTATTGCCTCTGCTCCATGCATTCAAGAGCATCACAGGTCGCCACTGCCTCTTCTAATCCTTCCTCCTGCAAACATGTAATTTACCTGAGGGCTGGAGTCTGCTCTGAAAGGAGACACCCTTCCTACCCAGGCTCACTTGGGAATATTTTTTGTGGCACTACAGAAGAGTTGAGAGCTGTAACAAACTGGTTATTTCCACTTGATGTGGTACAGCACCATCTGACGTCACCCGTCACGTCTGTGGACTGGAGGACATGCAACCTCTGGACCACTCTCCAGCTGCACTGGGGCTGGCTTTAGTGTATGGGGCTGGTGTTGATGCACAGGACTGGCATGGGTGCAAGTGGCTGGTGTTGGTGCACAGGGCTGGTGTTGGTGCACAGGGCTGGTGTTGGTGCATGGGGCTGGTGTTGGTACATGGGGCTGGCTTTGGTGCACGGGGCTGGCTTTGGTGCATGGGGCACAGCAGGGTGCATGGGACTGGCAGTGTTTCATGGGGCTGGTGTTGGTGCTTAGGATGCTGCAGGGTGAATGGGGCACAGCGGGGTGCGTGGGGCCAGCCTAGCTCATCCCAGCAAGCTCCTGTGGGAAACCCATCCAGCTCTTGTTGGCTGTTCTTCCTGCCTCCTGGTGTGTAACGAGCCACTGCCTGGAAATGCAAAACCTCCAAGTCCCCCCATAATGACTGTTGGGGGTGCTCTTTAAAAAATGAAAAAGATATCCATCCCCAGGGAGGGAAGAAGCTGCGGATGAAGCTACCTTTTGCTCTCATCGGCCATGGGGTGCAGTTTTGGTGGAAGGATGTGTCTTACTGAGCACAAAGGATGCCCATCTGGATCACAGCGAGAGGCAACTCTCTGTTGGGTGTCTATGCGCACTAAATTTTCAGTTACCTCCACCTGGTCAATTATCTCTGTGGGCACTTATCACAGCCCTCATTGGTGTGTTTTGCCCATCCTGCACTTGTCCCACAGACTTCACCTCTTCCTAGCTGGCAATGCCTTTGGCCAGCCACTGCCCAGTGGCTGAGGAGCTCCCTGCAGGGACACCGAAGGGTGGCACAGGCTGTGGATGTCATTTTTGGCAGCACTGCCTTCGAGGCTGCTTCTCCACTCCCTACCAACATACCCATACACTGGCACGCTGCAGCGACCCAGTGCTGGCTTTGCACCCTGCAGGCTCCTGTCACTTCTGCTGGTGTCAATACCTGCCAGGTCTGCCCAAGCCACGCTTGCTAAAATGCAAACATGCATTCTTTGGAAAGCCTAAGTAATTCCATGTCAATTTGAAGCTGTAATGACTGGTCTTTACTAAAGACTAGCTGGAGGCAGTGCTAGAAGCCCTCCCAGCCTGGCTCACCCTTGCGTGAGTGGTGAGTCAGACCAGAGTCTGATTTTTCCCCTGCAGGGAGAGGAGGAGAGGTGGAAAAACAGAATCAAATATGCTGAGACAAGAAATCACCCCCTCTTCCTCCCAGCATATATAAATGCCAAGATAACTTGCCTTCCTTTTGGGGACAGGACATCAGAGAGGATCCTGGTGGAGCTATGGCCGCTCCTGATCCTTGCATCAAGTCTGAGGCCACGTTACTTCCCCTGTAACTTGAGTCTGATGGAGAGAGAGCAGAGCAGGAGCTGAGCCTTCAGCAAGCTGTTCCCAGAGATTTCCAGCATGCAGACCATGACACGACTTTTGCTGTGGGATGGAGACTCTCCAGAGAGGATCCAGCACATCTGATGAGGTGGTGTGCACCACCAAGATGCAGATGTGCCCCCCGCCATCCCCTCACTCCTCTCTGCATCAGCCCCAGCTGGTATCGCACTATGCCAGTGCTGCAGCCCCAGGGGTACTCCCCACCTCTCCTGCAGCACGGAAAAAATTGGGCTGGGAGGCCCCCAGAATGACCTCAATTCGGGGTGAATTACTACATGGACTATTAAGGCATGAGAGAGTCAGGAAAAACAGCCACAATCAGATCTTGAAGCATCAGCATTTTCTTGCTGGCAGGCTTATCTGCCATCTGCTGAAAGGAGACCAGCCTGCAGCTGATGGGACATCTGGACTGTGTTGGCATCCCCAGCCAGGCAGAGGGCTGTAGAAGGGGTTTATGTTGGGCAGCTGCAAGCTTGGCCCAACACCTGGGCCTGAACGGGGAAGGGCTTCAGCATGCAGTGCGTACCAAGGATCAACTAATGAGGGAGATGCTGTAGGGGGCTTGCTAGGCTCAGCACCACAGCACAATCCAGGCTTCCAGGTGTCGTGGTTTAACCCCAGCCAGCAGCTAAGCACCACGCAGCCGCTCGCTCACCCCCCCCCCACCGGCGGGATGGGGAAGAGGATCGGAAGGGCAAAAGGGGAAAAAACTCGTGGGTTGAGATAAAAACAGTTTATAAACTAAAGTAAAATAAAAAAAATAGAACAGTAGTAATACAAAGCAAGCGGTACACTGTACAATTGCTCACCACCCGCCGACCGATGCCCAGCACGTCCCCCAAGCAGCGACCGGACCCCTCCCCGGCCAACTCCCCTGCTTATATACTGAGAATGATGTCACATGGTATGGAATAGCCCTTTGGCCAGTCTGAGTCAGCTGCCCCGGCTGTGCCCCCTCCCAGCTTCTTGTGCCCCTGGCAGAGCATGGGAAGCTGAAAAGTCCTTGACCAGTGTGAGCGCCACTTAGCAAGTACTTAGCACTACTTAACAAGAACCAAAACATCAGTGTATCATCGACATTGTTCTCAACCTAGACCCAAAACACAGCCCCATACCGGCTACCAGGAAGAAAACCAACTCCATCCCAGCCAAAACCAGGACACCAGGCTTCAAAGTGAAGGTCATTACTGGAGAAGCAATGTATTTCTCTTATCTGTCTAAAAGCAATTAAAAAAATCCATCTACAAAATTGGGATAAAAATTAAGAATTCTGAGCTTAAAACCCAAGCTTATTCCATAGGTTTTAAAAGTTATTTTATTTTCCTCTTGTAACAACAGACACCCACTGAAGGGGGGAGAGAGAGGAAGGGATTACTTGAAAGCAACCACAAGGTGAACCATTGGACCGCTTGCTCATCGGTGCTGCTGTTAGTACTGAATCCCAATAGGACTGGTATGAACACGGTGTGAGTCATGGGAGTGAACATCCTCCACGTATGGGTTTTATCTGCCCGTAGTGCCGGGGGACGCAGTTTCTGTCCAGCTGTGAGCCAGTGAACCAGAGCACTTGGTGTTCAAGGAAATGTGAAAATGTTGCTGACTACCAGCCTGCATGACAGCGCAGAACGAGGGACCTTTGGCCTTGCTTTATTTTTTAAATGGATTTTTCAGAGATTTTAACATCTGTACATTTTGAATTTTCTTAGATTTTTTTCAAGTTTTTGAAAGTTTTTGCTGCCTTTTGAAGCTATTTGAAATGCAATTTTTTGAAAGATACATGACCTTTGGGGACACACCTATAGCCAGATTCAATTTTTTTTCATAAAACCCAGGTCACATTGGATGCCGGAGCAGTGCAATTGCAACAGATGCTGGAGCAGTGCAAGGAGCACCAGCAGCGGCAGCAGCATGGTGACCACCTGGCAAAAAGCAGTGTCCTCTGCTTCTCCTGAGCTTCTAGCACCTAGTAGAACCAATGCAGCCACTCAGACAAAGCTCCTGCTTGAAAGCATGCAACCACCCAGGTTTCTGGCTGTGGGATGTGTGAAGGGATATTCCTAGAGGTGGAAAGTGATTGCAAGCAAGCCTGTGGGAGGTGTGACCAGATCGATGAACTGCTCTGCTTGGTGGCCGAGCTGCCAGAGGAGGTGGGCAGACTGAAGAGTAGTCGAGAGGCTGAGAGGGAGGCTGATCAATGGAGCTGTACTCTGCCATATCTGATGCATAGAAGCCAACTCAACATGGCCACTACAGAGGCAGGTCCAGGATCTGCTTTGTGCCAGGACGAAGGCAGCGTCACAAGGGACAAGGAGGGGTGGAAGAAGGTTACAGCACAGAGTGGTAAGAGAAACCCCTCCTTACCTTCTAAGATACCCTTACAGAACAGGTACGAGGCCCTGGGTACGGTAGATGAAGTGCATAAGAGACAGAGGAGGAACCTGTGCAAGCAGTCTTGCCAAGGTCAGAGAGACCAACCCCTTGTAACAAAACCTGCATTAAGACCAGAGCCAAGAAGAAACAGTGGTGAGTTATGGTCATTGGTGATACCCTCCTGTGTGGAACGGAAGCACTCGTTTGCAGACTGGACCCTCTTTTCAGGGAAGTTTGCTGCCTCCCTGGGGCCTGAATTAGGGAAGTCACCAGACGACTGAAGAGCCTAGTACAACCTTCAGACTGCTATCCATTCCTGCTCTTCATTCAGTGCTAGTGGGAACATTTACACTGCTCCTGGGAGCATGGAAGGCTCAGGAGTGTACCTGAAGTGCTTGCACGCCAATGCATACAGTATGAGAAACAAATAGGATGAACTGGAAGCATTGGTCAGTTCCCAGAGCTACGATATCATTGGTATTGGTGAGAATTGGTGGAATGAGTCCCATGCCTGGAGTGCTGGGATAGAGGGATACAGGCTGTTCAGGAGGGGTAGGAACGGCAGGCAAGGTGGAGGTGTCGCACTATGTGTAAGGGAGAGGTTTGATGGTACAGCCCTTACAGTCAGTGATGACGTGGTTGAGAGCCTCTGGGTGAGGATTAGGGAGATAGAAAACAAAGGAGATGATGTTGATCTACTACTGATTGCCCAGCCAGGATGTAAGCACTGATGAGTTATTCTATAGGCAATTAGGAGAAATTTCTGGATTGGTAGCCCTTGTCCTTACAGGAGATTTCAACTTCCCAGACATCAACTGGGAATACCATACTGCTGTGACAAGCAGGTCTGGGAAATTCTTGAAGTTTGTAGGAGATAACTTCTTGTCACAACTACTCAGGGAGTCAGCTAGGAAAGATGCCCTCCTAGACTTGCTATTTGTGAATAGAGAAGGACTTGTGGGGGATGTGATGGTAGATGCCTGTCTTGGCCACAGTGATCATGAAATGGTTGAGTTTAAAATTGTCAGTGTAATGAGAAAAAAGGACAGCAGAGTTGCTACCCTGGATTTCGAGAGAACAAACCTTACAGTATTCAGGGATGTACTTAGCAGAGTCCCCTGGGAATCTGCTGTTGAGGGCTTAGGAGTCGGTGAGTGCTGGCCAGTTTTTAAGAAGTACCTTGGAGAAGCACAGGAGCAGGCAATTCCACTGTGTCATAAGTCAAGCAAGCGGGGAAGAAGACCAGCTTGGCTGAACAGGGAACTCCTCACAGAGCTCAAGAGGAAAAAGGAATTGTACGATCTCTGGAAGCAAGGTCAGGCTTCACAGGAAGATTACAGAGCCATGGCTCGCATCTGCAGGGAGAAGAAATGAAAAGCCAAAGCTCATTTAGACTTGAAACTGGCCAGTGTTGTGTCAGAGAGCAAGAAGGGCTTTTTATAGTACGTTAATAGCAAGAGGAGGTCTAAAGAAAACATTGGACTGATGCTTGTTGAAGATGGTCATCGGACTAATAGGGATGAAGAAAAAGCTGAGGCGCTCAATGCTTTTTTTGCCTCAGTCTTTAATGATAACGATAGTCCTTGGGCTGGCTGGTCCCCTGAGTTGGAGGACCACGAGTGTGGGAACAGTGGCTTTTCATTTGTGAACACTAAAATTGTAAAGGACCAGCTGCATCAGCTGAATGTTCACAAGTCCATGGGGCCTGATGGGATTCATCCCAGAGTACTGAAGGAGTTAATGGATGTTATGGCAGGACCCCTCCTGATCATCTGTCAAAGGCCTTGGGAGCCTGGGGAGGTCCCTGCTGACTGGAAGCTAGCCAACGTTATTGCAATCTACAAAAAGGGCGTGAGGGAAGACCCAGGGAACTACAGACCTGTTAGTCTAACCTCAGTTCCTGGAAGAATTATGGAGAAGATTATACTGGGTGCTATTGAAAGGCATTTAAAGAATAATGCAATCATCAGGCACAGTCAACATGGGTTCACAAAGGGAAAGTCCTGTTTAACTAATTTGATATCCTTCTATGATAAAGTCACCCACCTCACAGATGAAGGGAAGGTGGTGGATGTGTTTTTCCGGATTGTAGTAAGGCTTTTGATACTGTCCCTCACAGCATCCTTCTGGACAAGTTGACCAGCTGTGAGATGAGTGGGTTCACAGTGCCCTAGGTGAAGAACTGGCTAAAGGGCAGAGCTCAAAGGGTTGTAGTGAATGGGGCTACATCTGGCTGGCAACCAGTCACCAGCAGTGTTCCTCAGGGTTCAGTTCTAAGGCCAGTGCTGTTCAATACATTTATTGACCATCTGGATGCAGGAGTTGAATGCACCATTAGCAAGTTTACTGATGATACCAAACTGGGAGGCGCTGTTGACTCTCTTGAGGGACAAGAGGCCTTGCAGAGGGATCTAGATAGATTGGAGCATTGGGCAATGATTAATGGGATGAAATGTAACAAGTCAAAATGCTGGATTCTGCACCTGGGTCGGAGTAACGCTGGGCACAAGTCTAAACTGGGAGAGGAGTGGCTGGAGAGCAGCCCTGCAGAAAGGGATCTAGGGGTGCTGCTTGGCAGCAGGCTCAATAGGAGCCAGCAGTGTGCCCTGGCAGCCAAGAGGGCAAACCGCATCCTGGGGTGCATCAAACAGTGTAACCAGCCAGTCAAGAGAGGGGATTATCCCTCTGTATTTAGAATCATAGAATCATAGAATGCTTTGGGGTGGAAGGGACCTTTAAAGGTCATCTAGTGCAACGCCCCTGCAATGGGCAGGGACATCTTCAACTAGATCAGGTTGCTCAGAGCCCCGTCCAGCCTGTCCTTGAATGTTTCCAAGGATGGGGCATCTACCACCTCTCTGGGCAACCCATTCCAGTGTTTCACCACCCTCATCGTGAAAAACTTTTTTCTTGTGTTTAGTCTAAATCTACCCTCCTTTAGTTTAAAACCATTACCCCTTGTCCTGTCGCAGCAGGCCTTGCTAAAAAGACTATCCCCATTTTTCTTGTAGGCCCCCTTTAAGTATTGAAAGGCTGCAATAAGGTCTCCCCTCAGCCTTCTCTTTTCCAGGCTGAACAACCCCAGCTCTTTCAGCCTTATCCTCATAGGAGAGGTGTTCCATCCCTCTGACAATTTTTGTGGCCCTCCTCTGGACCTGCTCCAACATGTCCATGTCCTTCCTGTGCTGAGGACTCCAGAGCGGGACACAGTACTCCTCGTAGGGTCTCACCAGAGCAGAGTAGAGGGGCAGAATCACCTCCCTCGACCTGCTGGCCATGCTTCTTTTGATGCAGCCCAGGACTGTGAGAGCACATTGCCAGCTCATGTCCAGCTTTTCATCTATCAGTACCCCCAAGTCCTTCTCCTCAGGGCTGCTCTCAATTCCTTCATCTCCCAGCCTGTACTGACACCAGGGATTGCCCTGACCCAGGTGCAGGACCTTGCACTTGGCCTTGTTGAACCTCATGAGGTAGAACCACCTCATGAGGTGGCACCTCATGCTCAAGGAGAGGTGGATGACCATTTGGGTTTTTTTAAATATACCAAAAGGCTACACTTTCTGTGAAGGTTTGGGCAGGAGATCATCTCCCTCACCAGTGCTTTCACAGCACCCTCTGCTGTCCAGGCTTTCCCTTTTCCTTCAGAGAGCACCGTCCCATGGACAACAATCAGTCCTTGACCAGACATCAGCTAGCTGAAGAGCAGGTAGCACTGAGAAATTTAGGAAGAGTACACGTGATTAAAGCGGCTTTGGGCAGGCGGTCTCCTCGGAGGCAGAGCCATAGCACCGAGGGCATGGGGGACTGAGGAAATGGGAGGGGTAAGTATTAATGTTAATGAATACTTAATTAATTATTATTTATTAATAATAATTACAATATTAGTAATTTTAATCATTATTAATTATATTAATTACCAATAATTATTATTAATTAATAATTGTTATTAATTAATAGTTCAATACTCATGAGGTGGGGGTTCATGACCCCCCCCCAAGCTTGTCCAGGTCCCTCTGGATGGCATCTCGTCCCTCAGACATGTCAACTGCACTGCTCAGCTTGGTGTCATCTGCAAACTTGCTGAGGGTGCACTCGATCCTGCTGTCTATGTCATTGATGAAGATATTAAACAGCATTGACCTCAATACAGACCCCTGAGGGACACCACTTGTCACTGTTCTCCATCTGGACATCGAGCCATTGACTACTACCCTCTGGATGCGACCATCCAGCCAGTTTGCTATCTACCGAACAGTCTGCCCATCAATTCCATATCCTTCCAATTTTGAGAGAAGGATATTGTGGGGCACCATGTCAAAGGCCTTACAGAAGTCCAGATAGATGACATCCATAGCTCTTCCCTTGTCCACTGATGCAGTCACTCCATCATAGAAGGCCACTAGCTTGGTCAGGCAGGACTTGCCATGCTGGCTGTCTCGAATCACCTCCCTGTCCTCCATGTGCCTTAGCATAGCTTCTAGGAGGATCTGTTCCATGATCTTCCCAGGCACAGAGGTGAGGCTGACAGGTCAGTAGTTCCCAGGGTCCTCCTTTTTACCCTTTTTAAAAATGGGTGCAATGTTTCCCTTTTTCCAGTCCCCACGGACTTCACCTGACTGCCATGACTTTCCTAATATCATGGAGAGTAGCTTGGCAAGTACATCACCCAATTCCCTCAGGACTCGGGGATGCATCTCATCAGGACCGATAGACTTATATATGTAAGCATTGGTGTGGCCTCACCTTGAGTACTGTGTGCAGTTCTGGCCCCACCATTTAAGAAGGATGTGAAGGTCCTTCAAGCTGGTGACAGGGCTGGAAGGCATGTCCTTTGAGGAGTGGCTGAGCACTCTGGGTTTTTCTAGTTTGGAGAAAAGGAGGCTGAGGGGTGACCTTATTGCTTTCTGCAGCTCCCTGAGGAGGGGACATGGAGAGGGAGGTGCTGAGGTCTTCTCCCTGGGATCCAGTGACAGGATGCCTGGGAATGTTCAAAGCTGTGTCAGGGGAGGTTCAGACTGGACATCAGGAAGCATTTCTTTACCAAGAGGCTCTTCAAACACTGGAACAGGTTTCCTAGAGAGGTGGTTGATGTCCCATGCCTGTCAGTGTTTAAGAGGCATTTGGACAATGCCCTTAACTGTGGAAGAATGGTTAAGTGAGAAGGGACATGATCTTTTCAGTGTGAGCAATCCTGCTTTCAGTGTATCAAGAAGCACAGAGGATACTATAAACTGACCTTGAACAGCAACGGACTACTTGGCAAACAACATAAGAGACAACAACTAAGTCCGGAATGTGCTAACGAACCTCTTTGCGTGAACAGCAACCCTGTACCAATCATATAACTGTCTTAAGCGCGTGAACACATGTAATGAACCAATCATATAGATATTGCTTCCGCGTGCTCTGCTGATTGTCTATATAAGCCTTGTAATTGTCTGAAATAAACGAGAACGATCATATTCGCATCGAGGTTACATCGTTACTCCGGGTCCGATCTTCCCACTCCGACACTTAACAACATGCTTTAACTTTTGGTCAGCCCTGAATTGGTCAGGCAGTTGGACTAGATGATCGTTGTAGGTCTCTTCCAACTGAAATATTCTATTCTGTTTATACCAATTTGACAGCAATGTTTACAAAGTCTCCTGCTCCTTGAGGGGCTTTGTGTGGAAGCATCAGCACTTCTGGGAGACTCTGGGGTGGGTGCGCAGCCTTGGGGGGCCATGGTCACTGCATCCTGGTGACTTTGCCCTCCCATCTCCTCGGTCTCCCATGCCCTCGGTGCTATGGCTCTGCCTCCGAGGAGACCGCCTGCCCAAAGCCACTTTAATCACGTGTACTCTTCCTAAATTTCTCAGTGCTACCTGCTCTTCAGCTAGCTGATGTCTGGTCAAGGACTGATTGTTGTCCATGGGACGGTGCTCTCTGAAGGAAAAGGGAAAGCCTGGACAGCAGAGGGTGCTGTGAAAGCACTGGTGAGGGAGATGATCTCCTGCCCAAACCTTCACAGAAAGTGTAGCCTTTTGGTATATTTAAAAAAACCCAAATGGTCATCCACCTCTCCTTGAGCATGAGGTGCCACCTCATGAGGTGGTTCTACAGCCTAGCCATGGCCACCCAGGGCAGGAACTCTTCAAGGATGGAGCCCTCTCTGCTGGGAGGATGGGAAAGGGCAGTCCAGCCAGGTCCAGCCCTCTCACCATCCATATTATGAACTGTAATGCCACTAGCCACATTTGTGCTGCTTCAGCTGAGTGAGAGGTGTGTTTCCATTGCATTTGTTATAATGCATTGATAAGTCATGCTGTTGAGTTCAGCAAAAAACTTGAGCTGACGCTTTTCTGGTTTGTCAGTAGCAGAGTGTAAAGCCTGTTACTGAAAAAAAAATCCAACCCAAAAGCCCCAGGACACCTCTGTCTCCGGTTTGCTTTCCTCCTTTGTCACCAGGGGGAGAAGCAAGGTTTCGTGCAGTCTGCACTGAGCTCCCTTGCTATCTTATCATTTTACCACTCGCATGACTAGCCCCGCCCTCCCCTCCCTCTGAAGGTATTTTGCAAACCACCGAAGGTTGGCAGCAGGGTGGAAAGACAGTGTTGACTTCAAGGAGAGGCAGTTGTCCCCTGGACACTGGGCTGTGAGCAGTAGAGCAGCCCCCTCGCAGGCTCCTGCCTGGGCAGTGGGGTGTGTGGCCACGGTGTGCTGCGTTGGCCAAGGGGCAGGTCCAGCCCTGGAGAGGCATCTTCCCAGGTTCCATCACTTCCCACCTGAGTGTCCCCAGGGCCCTTCGCACCTCTCAGCTCCTGCTTGGTGACGAAAAGCACATTCTGACTCCAGCTATGATTTTGTTGGCTATTGACCGTGCATGTGCTGGTTGTGCTGAAGGCACTGGGCACCGTTTAAACTGTGCCAATAGAAACACGGTAGTGGCTGAGTGCGTGGTGTAGAAACAGCCTCCTCAGATGCTCTGTGAGCCTCTTGGTGAGGTGCACATGTTTGGGAGCCCACCCTTACATGGATGGGTGGGGCCACAGGGAGGTGACACGCATCACACATGTGCTGGGTGCTCTCAGGGAATATGCAGTAGCTTTTCACCCCCAAATAGGAAAGGAAAGAAAAGGTCCCTGGGTGCTCACAAGCCGAAGGACATGACAAAAGGGACTTGTGCTGACATGTGGCTGCCCTGGCCGAGAGGAAAAGCTGAGGGCTTCATTCAGTGAGCTGTTTTCTGGATCTGCCAGGCAACTCGCTGAAATGCATCTGAGCCTGTTCAGCTGGTGAATACCCGCCTTTGAGCTGGGGGATCCCCCACTGCTCAGGGCCCCCTCCCAGGCATGCACCGCTTGCATGGGAAAGGGCTGTTTCCTTGGGACCAGCCGGGGTCTCCCATGCTGCAACTTGTGCTGGTGCCTCTGGCGCTCTCACTGTGCCCTTCTGAGCAGAGTCCAGCCCTGGTGTCTCTAAGACCCGTTTGGGCAGGGGATGATGCCTTTCCCGTTGGGTCCCCCTTCTCCTCTTCATCTCCGGCTGAGCAAGCCCAACTCCCACAGCCTCTCCTCACATGCTCTGGCCCCCACCCACCATCACCACAGTGTCCCCAGGCTGACTCCAGTTTGGGGGTGTCTCACTAGTCCCTGGGAACGCAAAACTGGATACAGGACTGTGATTTGGCCTCCCCAGTGCCAAGCAGAGGGAATTACCCCCTCCTGGGGCTTGCATCCATGTGTGCATCTGCTTTGTCTTGAGGGGAGCAGGAGGGCCAGGCAAGGAGTCATCCTTCCTCTGGAGCAGCTGAGCCTGCCTGCGAGGAGAGGTTAAGGAGGTGGGGCAGGGGCTGGAGAAATAGGGGGAGTTGGCATAGGGAGAGCCATGGGCTTGTGCAGAGAGGCATGGAGGGGAGCAGGTGTTTCTGGAGAGGGTGTGAAAAGAAGGACTTCTGAAGGACTAAGGAAGACTCAGCAGGCTGTGCTGCAAGCCACTGAAGGAAATGAAGGTGAGCCTGGAGGCCAGGAGCTGCCTGCAAGGACACAGGGAGCACGGGCAGAGCTGGGTGTAGCTCCTTTCTACCTGCTGCCTTTGGTGGGGCGTGTCCCTGCCTGCATCCTGGTAGGAGCTGGCTCCGCTAAACCTGGGGGCTTTATGGGGAGCTCCTGTAAGGAGAAGGTCTGTGCAGGTCTGCCTGCAGAGCTCTGTGCATCACAGGGCTCCTTTCTGAGAGTTATGGGAGTCTCCTCTGTCTTAGTGTGCTCTGGTGACAGAATGGTACGTAAGTGCCACAGAGACCCACAAGTTGAAGGTTGAAGGTTGTGAGCTGGGCTAGGGAGGAGTAGGCTTTGGGGAGCAACCCAACAGCCATTGCAGGCTCCAGGGTGGTGGGAAGGAGAGGGTAAGGCTTCGAGGTGTAGCTGGATTAGTATTGGATGCCCAAGCTGTGGTGGTGGGGGAGCCAAGGGAGAAGACTCTCATGTCACTTCTGCTGGTGGAGGCTGTCGCTGATGCTGGAACTGGTGGTGGAAAGGCAGCTCTGGGTTGGGACAAGGCTGGGAGCCAGACTTGATGGGCTGCCTTGGTCTTTAAACAGCAACAAAATACAAGAGCTCTTTCCAGCCCATCTTTATGCAGTGGGCAAGGTAATTCCCAAGCCTAGTCTTTTCTCTCATTGGTTCTGACATCTGCCTTGGAGGCAGCCATGCAAATGTTGGCTCCTGAAGTTGGTCCTCAGAGCAGTCTTCCCTCACACCTTGGCCACATCCCCACATCTCTGAGTGATTCATAGTGGCCCAAGTCTAGCCCATGTGTTCTAGGGATGAGCTTGTTTCAGCCCAGCTCTGCAGCTTGCCTACCCTGTGACATCTTTCCTCCTTTTTCAGCTGAAAACAGTGTGCAGTGTCATCCGTGGCCACCTTCTCAGAGTCTGTTGGGTGGCACGCAGGTGGCTGCCAGTGTTAATAAACGTGTCCCTAAATAAGAGGACGTCAAACGCACTTCTGCTGCAGGGCTCACAGGATCTTGGAAGAGCAAGCCATGACTTGCTGGCTTGACAAGGAGCCAAGCTGCTGCGGTCATGTGCTGGAAGCCTTGAGGTCCCCAGGGAAGCAGTGGAGGGCTGTGAAGGACTCTGAGGGCAGAGGGGTCATGAGAGGGCCGGTCACAGCATGTTCTCAGCTGTGCCATGGCCATGGACTGAGCTGCCCAGAGCTGTGGACAACTTTCCAGTGCCTGGAGGTGCCCGGTGAGTTCAGGTATGCCAGGATTTGGGGTGCTGGGGAAGCTGGCACTGCCACTCCAGACCAAGGTGGCTCCCGCTGTGGTTCCTGGAGTCTGTCTTACCCTTGCCCTCTTCCCTCCAAGGTGAATTTTCTCACTTCTGCTCTGCCCGCCAGAAAACCAAGGGCTCTTCACTGTGTCTGCACACAGGGACTGGGGCAGTAGAAGAAACATCTCCTCAGGAAGGATAGACACATCACCTGCTATTCGATAACAACTTCTGCTATACAGGAAACAGCTCCAGGGTTCCTCAAGGCTTTTCCTGATGGCCAAGCTGCCAGGGACACCTGGTCTCTGGAGGTGGGAGCTACCAGTTATGCCTCATCAGTATCTCACCCGAAGACTTAACTGTTGATCTGTTGTAGATGTCAAGCCCACATGATCTGCTCTTTCTTGGGTGCCCCTTTTTGTTCCTGGAACACAAGAAGGAGCAGCCTTTAGACCTAGTGGTCAGCATCTTACTGGGACAGATGGCTTGTAATGGTCCCTCGCTGTACCAGTGAGTTACTGAAAGGGGCGTCTCTGGCCTGCACAGGCTCCTGGAGTTACCTGAAGGTTGAGCTTTGGACCAAAGCACAGCCAGCATCACTGCCTCTAGCTGTGGGAATGCTGTGGTGTGGGTGATTTGCTGGAGGGGAGCATGTCCCAGAGGTCCCAGCATTGCTGCTGGGACTCTGTGCTGAGGCGAGCTCTTGGAAAGCTTCCTCATGAGTCAGCATGGGAGCTGGGCCATGGGCAGAAGGCATGGGATTCAGGAGTGATGCCATTGGGGAGCTGTAAGGAAGTCACCACTCTTGATCCACCTAAAACACCACCAGATGCCTACCCCTCATCAGAGGGTTTGCAGAGCTCCACACAGACACACCCAGCATTGGTCATGTTGCATATTTGATGGGAGCAATGCCTGCAACTTATGGAGCAAGGAAGAGACAAAACTTAATGTTTTCTCTGCACCAGGTACTTTACACTACAAAAGCACAATTAGGGCCTTACAGTAGGCCTTGTAACCTCGGAAGGTCTCCAGAGAAGAGGCTGCCACATGTGAGGATGATGTCTGGATAGGGAATGTCTGGTCTAGAGGACAGCTGGACATTTCCGCTGAGCATGAGGAACTTGGGGAGCTCAGGCACACTAACGCTGGCTTAACTCCTGCTGTGGGTGCCTTCAGACATGTACACCTATGTGCCCTCCTCTGTAGCTTCAACAGTCTCTGTTGCACTTGAGCTGTCACAGGACCCTGCTTTGTGGAGCTGGGTGGCTCAACAGAGTGGTCCTGGCTGTCCCCAGCTTTCAAAGCTCCTGATCAACTCCTCTGTGGGGGTCGCACCAAAGCCTCTGCTCAGGAGACTTCCTCATCTGTCCAGCAGTCCTCTGGTCCAACAGTGTGTGTGTCAATCAACAGTTGGAGCATCTCTTCTGCAGTGCTTCTGCTCAGAGAGGCATGTAGTTTAGGTTGGACAGACCCTTGAAGGTCTCTAGTGTCTAGCAAGTTTCAAAGCAGGGTGATTTTCCAACTAGATCAGGCTGCTTAAGGCTTTGTCCTATTCAGTTTTGAGCATCTCCAGGGATGGACATCTGTCCTGGTTCCAGCTGGGATAGAGTTAATATTCTTCTTAGTAGCTGGTATAGTGCTGTGTTTTGGATTTAGGATGAGAATAATGTTGATAACACACTGATGTTTTAGTAGTTGCTAAGTAGTGTTTATACCAGTCAAGGACTTTTCAGCTTCCCATGCTCTGCCAGGTGCACAAGAAGCTGGGAGGGGGCACAGCCAGGACAGCTGACCCAAACTGGCCAGAGGGCTATTCCATACTGTATGACGTCATGCTCAGTATATAAACTGGGGTGAGTTGGCTGGGGGACAGTGATCACTGCTCAGGGCTGG
Organism: Theristicus caerulescens; assembly: GCA_020745775.1. Lineage (NCBI taxonomy): Eukaryota > Metazoa > Chordata > Aves > Pelecaniformes > Threskiornithidae > Theristicus > Theristicus caerulescens. The sequence continues at coordinate 86,643,603 of CM036560.1, forward strand.
GCTGGGCATCGGTTGGCGGGTGGTAAGCAATTGCATCATGCATCACTTTTTTTGTATATTCTTTTATTATTATTAATATTTTCTCTTCCTCTGCTGCCCTATTAAACTGTCTTTATCTCAACCCATGGGTTTTACTTTTTTTTTCTGATTCTCTCCCCGATCCCACCCGGGGTGGGGAGGGTGAGCGAGTGGCTGTGTGGTGGTTAGTTGCCGACTGGGGTTAAACCACAACAACATTCCGCCAACACTCTGAGCACATTTACAGTGCTTAATTACATCTGTTGAGAGTTATTTTCCCCCTAAAATCTGACTGTATTGCTGGACCTTTCACCAGCTGTTGATCTTGTTCTGCAGGGCACTGGACAAGAGATAATTTATTATGTTGGCCTTTCTTGGGACAACACTTTAGGAGTGTTGATACAGGAAATACCATTCCTGTAATGCTCTAGGGCCGGGTAGAAGTCATTAGAGTACAAAAGCATCTTGCCCCAAATGGGAAGCTGTTGTGAAATCTTCCCCTTCATGGCAGCCAGTAATATCTTGCATGTCTTCTGCCCTAGCAATTGCATGTCAGTGGCCTTTTCTGCCACCACTTAACCTTTTACTTGTGTTTACATTCTTCTTGGATACCTGTGGCTGAGCCTTTCAGTGCAAGGTACAACATCTTGCATAAAAGGAGCCTTGGATCTTTTTCTTGGTCAAGCTGATGATTAAATGCCTGCTTTGTTCTATGGCACTTCTCAGCATGGTTTTCACTCTCTTTTCTTGTAAGAATGCTCACTTTTGCCTCATCAGGTCCACACCTGATGCTGCCTGAAAGGTCACTTAAGGCAGGGCATTCTTAGCCTGGTATTTTGCCACCTCTATGTAGCTGTTTTCAAGGCAGGAGAGGCTACAAACATGGCCACCTGGACCAAGTAGGAGTGCACTGAGCAGCAAGGTCATTAGCAGAGCTATTTGTAAGTGCTTGAGTCAGTGAAAGTGTTCCTGCAAGTCTTCTATACTTCTTATGCTTCCTTTGGGTTTCATTGCATTTTCTCCAATACCCCAGGTGACTCAAAAAAACCCCAAACTGGTTTTGCACTGTGTTCTCTCCACATTCTTCAAAACACTAAATATCCTCTACTGAACATGCTATATCCACCAGAAGCACTAGAGATACATGCTCTGGTTTGCACAAGCTGCTGTAAAAGAGTTTGGAAAAGGCTATAGGACAAGTTTGCAGGTAAATAAATGTTGCCTTTTGGATTGCTTGGACTGTGCTATCAGCACCATGAGCCCTGAATTTTAGTACTGACATTTGTGCTCAAAGAAATGCCGTGTGAGTGGTTACAGCCTTCCACTGAGTTACCAAACCAGCCCGCTTCCTCCAGGAGCTCAGCTGGGTGTGGGGAATGGCGTCCAAAGGCCCTGTAATTAAATGAAGTTCTCACAAAGTGCCACATCCTGCTCTTTCATGTGAGCATTTAAATTTGGGCAAACAAACAAACAACAATTCTGCTGGTGAAAAACACAAGAAGCCTGAGTCCATCCAAGCTAGAGGTATTTTGCACTGACAGAGGAGATATTCTGCTCACTGGTGATACCACTCCAAAAGTCATGAGCACTTTGTGACACATTCTGTCTTCTACTGGGCTGATTCCCCACCTGGAAGCTCATTCCTTGAGCTTCTTCAACCAAGCTGACACTGTCCTTCCAGGGCTGTGGATAAGCTTGGTCCATGGAAGATGGGGCAGGACATCTCTACGGCCTGCAGTCACCATCTCAGAGCAATCCGGTGCAAGAGCAAAATCTAGTTGTTTTGGTAGCACTGAATATGTCAGTCAGTAAGATGGACATCCTTCCATTGCATGGGAACGGGCCACTCCTTTTCTCAGGGAGGATTGTGGTGTTTGTGCTAGCAAATCAATCCTTTGAATTAGGATTCAAGAAGTAAGCATCTATGGAGTGGATGCTGCTGCTGTGTGCATGAAACAGCTACATCCGCTTTAGGCAGGGCAGCTCCTCGTCTCTCATGCACCTGGCTGCAGGAAGAGCAAGCTGCTCAGGCAAACCTACCTTAGACCAATGTATAGGCAGCCATTGGCAATAGACCTACCATCTCGTGTCTTGCCACACAAGTCTAATTTGCTTTCCAAAGTGATGTTCTTGAATAACCTCCCAGTGCAAACTCTGCCATTAAGGCTCATGAGTCAGGACCCAAGGAAGAGATATGGAGCTGGTGTGAAAGGGGTCTTCTCCAGTTAAGCTGGTTTGGCCTTGGAAATGATGCATCCAGACTTGAGTATCGAATGGTTGTGCTGTGAAATGAGTGGGTTCCAATTCAGTCCTGGTCTAGGCTTTCTTCTAACCCAGATGACCTGTTGCATCACAGACTTTGGACTTGAAGCTGCCTGCAAAGAGCATGACTTGCTGGTTGTCCTGTGGAGACCTGATGCTGGGAAAACACATTTGTTACTTGTTCAGATCAAGGCACTGACTTGGAGTCCCTTGTCAGATTTGCGGTTCCTGGGACTTGCATAACCTACAGGCAGGAGGAACCCTTCTTACTTAATAGCTTTGCTGCCATAAAAGTCACATCCAAAAGCAGTTAAAAACCAAGGGCACATCAGCATGGCCAGGGCAGACACATCTTCAGAGATGGCTGGCAGTAAATGCCCAGGGAGGGTACAAGCAGGGCTGTGACATGGGGAGAGGACTTTCAAAACAATGTTTATGGCCAATACTTCAGATTTTATTATTTATTTTATATGCAGGGACCATGGTCAAAGGCAATACATTGGGGTGTGTGAACTGTAAGCCTGCTGTCCCAGGGCTCCACCGGCCCTGGCTTGGCAGCAAGTGCCACTGTGCTTTGGTCTGTGCATCAATACCCACACCCCACCAGGACAAGTGGGGGTCCCAGGTTCTCAGCAAGCTCTTGAGGGTCCATGGGGTGGTGCAAGGAAGGGAGGATCTGGGCTATAACCTTGTGCAGCTCCCATGCTCACTGTCCTGTTTTCCCCAGCTGGCAGAAAGCGGAGAGGTCCGATATCTCAACCATGAGAGATATGGGAGAAGTACACCCAGGTGGGACCCCAGGCTCTTGTTCTCAGTGAGCACTGCACAGGAGCTCTGAAACACAGCATAGACCAGAAACCATTAATGCATTAATTACTGGCTCAGTGATGATTGTCCCATATGCCAGGCTGGTTATGAGTGTTTTCCTCCATCTAGCTTTTTCCTTGATGCTGCTCTGCAGCTCACATGGGTCCACCTCAGCTAGACAGAGCCACAGCTGCTGGCAACAGTCCCACTGTGAGCGGGAGGCTGGGATGCAGACCCCTAGAGGTCCCTTCCCACCACTGTTGCTCTCCTCGCAGGAGGAGAGGTGATGGGGCTCGAAGACATGTGGTTGAAGGGGCTTGTGGACGCAGAGCCATTGTGGAGGGATGATTGTCATGCCTGCCCATGTGAGATTTGCTTTGCACCCTTTGGATTTCCACTCTTGGGATCTCCACACTGATGAAAGTCAGACCGTCAGTGTCACGTGAACCTGGTATTTCTTCCTCCTTTCCTGGGTGAGTTCTGCCTCTTCCCTTTCAACCCAGGCATGGTTGTGCCACCTCCTGTAGGCAGCATGGTCATCCCTGTGCCTGCTGCTGACATGCAGAGCTGACACACATTGCCAACGGGTACCTACACCAGAAAAGCCAAGTGTGAGCATGTTGCCCTTCGTATTACAGACAAGGCAGCTGGAATCCCTCTGCAGAGGTATGCCAAAAATGCAACACCCAATTGCAGGATTCCACAAGGCCTGGGTGTTCCCAGTGATGGGGACGTTGCCCAACAGCTCATTATCTGCCTTCAAGATGTGGTGCTTTGCTGCTGAGCTCCCTGGGGTTCAGGATGACACATCTCAATCATTGGGCTGGAAAGGAAGAATGGGCAGTGTAATTGGAGAGGGATGTTGACAGATGAGTCCCAGCCTCTCCGTGTCTCTTTATAAGCCAAGAGGACAGGTTCACTCAGTGCCACCAACCCTCCCGACTGCACAGATGGGCCTGGAGCAGCAGGTCAGGTTGATGTGCAATGCGTGCTCTCCTTCTAGCCCAGGCTGTTGCTGAAAGAAAGGATCCCAACCGAGTCAAGACACTTCATTATCCTTCCAGTTGTTCATTTTATGCGTGGAGAACTTGGGCGTTTTGGTCACCATCGCATTTAAAGTGTCCTCTGAAGGGTCTGCTTTGCAGTTCTGCATCTGAGCTCCTCGTTTTTTGCAAGCATGAGCTCTGGTGCTTCCCAGTGAGCTGAGGGAGTGCTGTGAGTCCTCCTGGCTGTGGTTAGACATTTTCCTGAGTCTCCATCCATTTTGGCTGTGTGGAGGGGATGGGATGTCCCTGTATCCCTAACTTTGTCTTGGTTGGATTACCCATGGCTGATGTGTGGGGAATGGCACCTCTGAGAAGGAGCAGAGACCATCTCTGCTCTCCTCTGTCTTGCTTGCCTGTGCCCAAGGACTCACAGCAGAGCACCAGTTTGCCACTAGAGATAGCGGTTCTGGTTTTGGATGGTGGGATGCATTACAGTCTCTCTTCTGAGGAAGGCACTGTTGGGCTCTTCTAAAGTTTGTTGATGTGCTCTGGTACATACTTTGGCTTGGTGCGAGAGGCAAGTGGTGGGAGCACCTATAGCTGAGTTGAGTGGTCCAAAACACCCGGGGTCTGAGCCCAGGTGTGCCATCAGGCGGTGCTGAAGCTCTGAAGTGTGGCAGTGTGTGGCTGTGCCAGCTGGAGACGAACAGTCGGGGACTGGAGCAGATGGGCCTGCTGTGGCTGGGCTCTGTGGAGGCAAGGCTTGCTGGGCAGTGCAGTCAGGTGCCCTGCGAGGCAGTGAGCTGACATCTCTTCTGCTGAGTCCTCCCTTGCTGGGGCCGGAGCAGGGAATGCTCCATCGCAGGCTGGCTCCTGACCGCGCTGGGTATGTGGGAATGGACACAACTCTCATGACTTGTGTGACCCCAAGGCTTGGGTGCAGGAGGTAGGGACTGTCATTTTGGCTGGTCTTTATGTGTTCCTACCGTGTTTTTACATCAAAACCCAGGAGTCTTTTCGTGCTTGCTGTATGCCACAGGTATGTACAGTGACTAATCCTTTTTCCTTTGCCACAAAGGCTTTAATCTCTTGGGATACCAGAAGGATTTGCTTCTGTAAGTGGCTGAATACTTGTTAGTGCTCTCACTGACATCTGTGGGCTTTGTGGCACAGCTTGTCACAGGTCATGGCTACCATGGTGTGCCACCATAGTATCTAGGTGACACTGGCATGGGCAGCAGATCCTTCAGCTATGGCAGTGACTTCCAAGACGTATGGGAAATCTTAGTGCCGCTGCTCAGGAGCTGGGCAAGGGGACATTGGGTGGAAGAAATCCTCATCACAAAATGTGCAGAGTTGTGAGCCAGGCATGAGCCACAGAAGCCACAGGCCTGTGGGCTGTTGCCGATCATGGGGCAGTGGAAGGTCCTCTTCCATATGATGATGTGCAGGACTGGCTGCAAATGTAGGAGAGATGGGCCATGGGGACAGAGCTCAGCAGGGATAGAGACCTCTCTGCCCAGGGGATGGGGAAAGGCGGCTCTGGCTGGGTCCAGCCCAGCCACAGCTTTTTGAAGGGGAGTTCTGCAGACATCTGGTCCAACTTCCTACTCAGAGCAGGACCATCCCCAGTGCTAGCTCAGACCAGCCCTGGCTTTGTACAGCCAAGCCTTGAAAGCCAAGGTGTAGACCCAATGGAAAGAAGCTGTTTCCTAAGTGACATGCTCATCAAGAAAATGCAATTGGTATGAAAACTCAGGGTGGGTTTTGCAACAGGAAAACAGCGCTGGGAAGCATATTGTTATATCTGGCATGTCCCAATTCCTGTGCAGGCTTGGCTTCTTTGTTGCTTGCAATCCACACTGCGTGCTGAAGTGGCTATTTCAGTAATTTGGTCTGTCTGTGATGTCCCCAGGCATGGCCTGCGATGCCTTGCCTGCATATGTGTGCAATTGAACCTAGCAAGAAGGCAGCCACTGTAATTCCTTCTTTCCTGCTGTCCTTCCTACCTTCCTTCCACATGCAGTTTGGAGGGGCTACAGACTAAAAGCACCTTAAAATGGTGATTTGCACCAATGGATCTAGCCTGCAGCTGTGGCGACTGGTGTTCAGCAACTAGGCAGGACAAGTGCCAGTAGGGGAGACTGGGTTTAGCAATGCTGTTTGTCTACAGGATCACGGGGCAATCTGACCTCTCCTTCCTTCGACCATCACAGCAGTTTAATCCCAGGACATCCTCACCTGCACAGGGAGACGTAGGCACTAAGATGTTGGTGGTGTACTTGAACACAGAGCAAGACTTGAGTTGACACTTTGTTTTAATGGGTGATAGTGAGTTTTTTCTGTTGCCCACATGGTGCTGTGCAGTGGATAGGTGTTCCTGTTTTCCTGAGCAGCCCAGGAAGACCTTCCATGCTGGAAGGATGCTGGGAAAATGTGCCCAGACACCTCCTCTGGGAGGCAGAGAGTCTTTTCTAGCTCCTGCAACAGGGTCACCAGGGAAATGGACTTCACTGGACTTATCCTGAAGTCTGGATCCCCTTGGGCTGGGGTGCTGGGTATGGCAGGGCACACCAGGAGCACATGGTGAGATAATAGTGACATATTGATACCTCTACAAATACAAAGCTTAAGCTGGTGGCCCTTCGTCCACATGGTGTGGATGTGGCTCTCAGGCAGACAATGGGTTCTCAGAGGCTGGTAACATCACACATCCCCACAGAGCAGCAACCCCCACCTGGAGAGGGGACTCACTTGTGCCAGGTGATGAGCAGCAGCACCAGAAGGCTTTAACGCTCAAGGTGGGGACCATAAAAGCAGCTCTGCCAGGTCAAACCAGAGATCTGGGTAGTCTCTGGTAGTGTTTGGAGGAGGAGTCCTGGGGAAGGGCAAAAGGGCAGTACAGCAACCACAGACGTGGCTTTCCCTGAGCCCCTGCCAGCCCCCGCTGTGCCAGGCTCAGAGCCCCCCAGGCCAGATGTGGCCTCTTTCCATTTCATCCCCTGCATCCCCTGGGGAACCCCAGCCCTCACCACCCGTGTGTCACTAGGTGCTCTTGCTCAGCTGGCTTCAGCCAGAGCTGCGGGATGTTGCTAAGTGCCCAGTGCCGGGCAGAGGGTTCCGTATGGTGCTGCAGCTGGCATGGTTTGGGCTGGAAACACCCTCTCTATGTTGCAGCATCAGGCTTTGGTGGCACTGCCAGCAGTGCCAGAGCTGCACGGTGTTTGCTCGTGCCTCCAGCACACCCACCATCCTGCTCATGCCAACACTCTTATCCCTCAGGTGCTGCAGAGAGGTGAGATGTGGCTGCTGCTGGTGGCCCTGTGCCTGGCCCAGGGGCTGGGCAACGCCATCCCACGTGCTGGAGTGAGCCATGACAACCCCGAGCAGTTCATGAACATTGTAAGTGCTGGGAGGTCAAACACATCCCCGCAGGACCTGGGCTTCCACAGGTGGTGTGCCCGAAGTCCTCCCCGAGGGACCAGCTGGGCTCTTCCCATCCCTTACCCTGACATCTGCACCTTGGGTCAGCCAGAGGGCTTGGGGCATCAAGTTTCCTATATTTGCATGGGTGTCACTCACTTCATGCCCTCAGCCTGAGGTTGGCTTCTCCCTGGTCTTCCTCTAATGTAGATGGACCTTCAGGTCTCATGTGCACAGGTGGAGGTGACACTGGAGAGTGTGGGAGGCAGGAGGTGGTGTCATTGGTTCAGGCACAGAATAATGGATACCAATGGGTCACCCTCTCCCCTTGGACCATTGTCCCTGCAGAGCCAGAAGATCCATTTCCATGGGTATCCCAGTGAGGAGTATGACGTGCTGACAGAGGATGGCTACTTCCTCAGTCTCAACCGGATTCCCCATGGCAAGGGGGACGCTGGGCACTCAGGTGGGCTTGGTTTCAGCGAGAGTGAAGCAGCCATGACATCAGGGGCTGAGCAGGGGCTCAGAGATGAGGCAGTGTGCAATGGGAAGCCAGTGCAAATGCCTGTGCCTTCAGACATGGTTTCAGCAGCTGGAAGAGGGACGAGAAGTTTTTGCCCAGCTGCCTTGAGCTGTCCTTGGGAATGCAGGAGCCCCACATCATGTTTTGCTGTATCTGGGACAGAGCAGCACAACTCAGCAAGCCCCAGCGGCTCCTTCCCTGGAGCAAACCCTTTGCCCTGGTCCAAGGTTCCGTGATAGCTCAGGACCAGGGGTGGAAAAAGTCCTTCAAACAAAAAAAGCACCAGCAGAGCCAGGGAAATAATGGGAGAATGGAATATTTAATGTGCAGCCTGCAGAAAATAATACCGAGATGCACAAGGCCGTTTTATTTCCATATGGGAAGGGGTTTTCTTGTGTGAAGTACCCTATTTCTCCTGTTTCAGGATCCAGGTCACCTGTGTTGATAGTGCATGGGTTCAGTTTAGATGGTGGTGACTGGGTGGACAACCTCCCCAACAGCAGCTTGGGCTTCATCCTCGCAGACGCGGGGTATGACGTCTGGATTGGAAACAGCCGGGGCAACAGCTGGTCCCGCCGGCACCTGAACCTTTCTATTGACAAAGAGGAGTTTTGGGATTTCAGGTGAGGAGGCCACCAAGGATGGGGCTGGGATGCCTGGCTGTCAGTGCCAACCACCTGGTGTCCATGGGAGGTTGGGAGATGAACATCTCCTTCAGCTTCTCCTCTTGCTCCCCAGCTTCCATGAGATGGCCATATATGACCTCCCCGCTATGGTGGGATTCATCCTAAGGCAAACTGGGCAGGAGAAACTGTTCTACATCGGCCATGCTCAGGGCACCTCTCTGGGTGAGTGAGGAGGAGGAGCGGGTGGTGCGCGGGAGTGAGGCACCAGGATGCCACGGGAGAGGGACATCAATGTCTGTCCCAAACTGGAGACTGCTGGGGGCAGGGCTGCATTGGCTGTGCAGCCACTTTCCCCACCTGACTTCTTGGTCCTTCTGCATGGGAGAGGTTTGCTGCATCTTGCCCATCCATCCTGGGCTGTGCTGACATCCAGGAGTGCTGCAGCTTCAATTTGTTTAGACCCTGCATCTCAAACAGGAGGTCTGGGATGAGTGCTGTTGCTGTTGGGGTTATTGTTGTGATCTCTTGCTGCTTTTCAGGTTTCATAGCGTTTTCGAGCATGCCACACCTGGCTGAGAAAATCAAACTCTTCTTTGCCCTGGCTCCTATGTACACCTTTCACCATGTCAAAGGCCCTGTGTTAAAGATAGTGTTTTTACCAGACGTGGTGCTGAAGGTATGTGAGGTCTTTGTGTGTTATTGCTACTAAAACCCAGGAGCTTTTGGCAACTCACGTTCCCCGCGTTGCTGCCATGCACTGAGCCCACACCTGTGACAGGCGTTGGAGACACGTGTGGGAAGATGAGCAATCCCAAGATCCCAAACAGCAGGGATGTCCCTCTCCACCCAGTTGAACACAACCAGATTTCACTGTTTAAAATATCTGTACCTCTCTATCATTACTGTTTATGTTTTTGCTTATTGACCTCACTACACCCCAGTCCTATAGCCCAGGAGGTGCTCAGAGCAGCCCCACACTGCCTGCCTTCCACCCTTTGCTCCAGCAGCTGGAGAATAGCTGGAAGGGGAGCTGGCACTCTCCCTGGATGCGCTCCACCTGAGAAGCATCTGTCAACAGAGATGATGCACCAGGATGATGGGGACAACAGCACAGTGTGGAAAGGACAGTGATGGTTTCATGTTGCTCTGATAGTCAGGTGCAATCGTGGGTCAACCTCCTTGAAAGGCTGGCTAGCCCAAATGTGTCAACAACCATATTGAGGAGTTGCCTGTCAGCACTAGCTGGGGACAAGCAGTTCCTGTGGAGAGGGGACATGTATTGCAAGACCCACTGTAACCCATTTCCTTGCGCTCTTGCAGGCAATATTTGGAAAAAAACAGCTGACTCTGGTGGGGAGGAAGGAGAGAGCCACCCTTGCCAAGACATGCAGCAACCTGCTAACAGCTGAAGTCTGTGAAAATGAGATCTTCCTTATTGGCGGGTACAACAACAAGAACTTGAACATGGTGGGTGCCTCAGGCTCTCCAGGTCACAGCCATCTCCAGTTTTCCTAGACACCTGGAGATAGCTAATGAGATACAAAAATGAGTATGAAAAACCAAAATAAGGTATGAAAAGCACTGCTCAAGGCAGAGGTTATTTGGAGATTTCTTGGGGTGTTAAATCTAATAGAGGCTTCGGTAGGAAAGAATCGCTCATGGTCTTGTCTGCAAAGGAAAGGTAACTCCTGCCTCATTTTCTGCTGACCTGCAACAAGTTTACAGAAAAAAATAACAAAATTCACTGGACCAGTTGTATTTCCATTTTAAAGCAGTGGTTAACTGGTTTACCTTTAAAAGCTACTCCTAGCTCTGAACAGAATAAAGCTGCTGAAGTATATAACGTTTATATTGCACTTATAAGACCAAATCATTTTTTTTGCCTAGACAGATTTTCATCATTCCCAACTCAATTAGAAAATACTTTCTTTTTCCTGCAGAGTCGACTGGATGTATACCTAGCTCATTTTCCAGACTATACATCAGTAAAAACTCTTCTCCATTGGGGACAGGTAGAGACTCTGATTTTATAACAACTGTAACTAATGCTTTTTCTTTTAATCTGTGAATACGGTATTTTACAATGCTGCTTCATTCTCCTTGGAGACAGGTAAGAAGGTAGAGTCAGACAAAGACACTAAAAGTGTTTTTTAAGTTGCTGCACCAAGGTGTCTCAAAAGCCACAGCTGTTAGCTACTGCTTCTGGCTGGCCAAGGTAGAGCCACCCAGATGCCTGTCTCTATCCCAGGTAAGGACCCCATGTAGGTGTTTTTGGGACTCCCTCTGCTCTGGCCTATGGGATGGGAATCAGCAAGCACCAGCCCAGACACCAGGGCTGTGCTGAGCAGAGAGTGCTCACCTGGACCCTGCTGCTGCCCTTTGCTTGCGGTGGGGCTGATCCTGGGCATTACCAGCACAGGGTTAACCCTTTGCCTCTGCCTTCCAGACTGCAAAAACCGCAGAGTTCAAGCAGTTTGACTACGGAGAGAAGAACCAGGAAAAGTACAACCAGGTAAATGGGCACTTGTGGAAGGAGGAGCAGAGGATGAGGCTGGCTGGGACCAAGATGGGGGTAGGCTCCTCCAGTGGCCAGCGTGGCCTGAGTCCTCTGGGATGCCAGGGGCAGCAGTCTCCATCCATTAGTGCTATTAGTGTAAGAGCCTGCGAATAACCGGAGTGTTTCCCCTCTCCCAGGCCACCCCCCCCTTGTACAGGATAGAAGACATGACGGTGCCAACCGCCCTGTGGAGCGGTGGGGAGGACTGGGTGAATCCCCCTGTTGAGACCCAGCGCTTGCTCCCCCGCATCACCAACCTTGTTCATCACGAGCACTTCCCCGACTGGAACCACTTTGACCACCACTGGGGTCAGGACGCCCCTCAGCGTGTGTACAGGCAGATGGTAGCTCTGATGGAGCAAAATCCATGAATCGTCCACATGCTGCCCAGGGATGGAGGAGCCACCCATTTGCATGTGCCTAGGGGCACAGGTTTTGTGTGAGGGCTGCCACTCTGCTCTTCCCTTCTTAAAAATGTCTCCTATCACCCTACTCCACACTGATTTAATGCCTTAAACGTAACGGTGTAATTTCTGCCTGCCCTCTGTGACTAGAGATTGCAATAAACTCTTGCATCACAGCCAAACTCCAACCCTTTGCTTGGTGGGCCTCAGCGGGGTTGTGTTTGCACCCCATTGCTGGGGTGAGGTGTGCAGGAGACCCTGTTTGGTTTTCTTCTTTTTAGCTTTTGCTGAGCATGGCAAGCGCAAAATTTTACTCCAGAAATTGAGCGTGTGCTTTGGGTTGTAGGTTTAGGTGAAGGAGGCGTGGAAAGTGACCTTGTCTGTGAGCCCTGGAAAGGCTGGAGGGAGTCAGCACTGACTGTGGGAGAGAAACGTTCCTCCAGTAGAATGAAACCAGAGAGGTCGATGCATACCACATGCCTGAGAGGTGGTGAAAGGGAAACATCTGGGCCTTGGTGTTAGGCTAGGTCTTTCCTGGGAGATAACTCACCCAGAACAGCGTCCCACATCACCTCCTGGCATACACCGTATGGCAAAAACCCAGCTGTGTTTTCTAGGAAGTTGAATTTAACATGGCCCACAGTGTTACCTAAGAATAATTCTCTGTTCTTAGCATGTATATTTGAAAAATATCTGTCTATCTACTTACCTATCTATTCTTCCTATCCATCTATCTATCCATCTATCCATCCCTCTACCTACCTATTTATTCTATTTATCTATCTATCCCTCCATCTATCCATCCATCCATCCATTTACCTACTTATCTATCTATTTGTCTGTCTGTCTGCTTATCTATCTGCCTATCTATCCATCCATTCATCCATCCATCCATACCATAAGAGATATGTGATGCTCACCTGTGAAGTCTATCTAAGTTTAAGATGTGTGGGAAGAGCATTGTGAACAAAAGGCAGGAGTCAAAACCAGAATTTCATAGGGCTCGGGGCAAGGGACTCGGCTACACCGTGTAAAGTTCAAAAACTGGTGATTTTCTGCTGATAAAATGTGCAAAAGGAGCTCGGGATGTTGAGCCCTTCCTCACCTCATAAATATGCCTAGCTGTCCCTCTCCAGTCACATTGTTTCTTGCCAAGCTTTTCATGCTCATCCGGTTTAGCCTCTTAGTGTTTAAATGAAAAAAACCATCAAGACGAGTAAATTCCAGCAACTCTGTTTACCCTGGAGGGGTTAAGTCGTTAATGGCTCTCTGCAACCAATATAATCTTTTTTTTGCCTGTATTTGTGCAGCATTCAGGGCAGGAATTCGTAGCACCGTGACTTAGTTTCAGAGTCTGGGAACAGCTGACAAGGCTGGTTGCCTGAAAGCAGCCTGTACACATCCAGTGTGGCTAACACAGACCAGAGCTATCTGGCTGCTGAGCCTCACAGCATCTGCAGAGGAGTACCTGCAGAAGGCATTTCTCCTTCTTTGAGTATACGTGTGGGCACATGCACAGAAATAGATCCAAGAGCATGTGTAAATTTGCCACAAATTCAGTAACAAAAAATGGAGAAAGACACTTCAGAAACAGAAGAACCAGCTAAATGATGTTTAATAATTAGGTGAAAACAGGGGACCTTGAACAATGTCACTAGTCAGAAGCAATGTTGAGGCATGTTTCCAGAGCCCACCAAAAACGGTAGAAGAGCATCTAATTTTCTTGATTCTACCTTACCAACAGAACTATTCAGAGATAAGTCCTGCAATTGCCAAAGCCAATAATCTGTCGGCTTGTAGCAGCAGAGCAGCTCAGCACCAGGTATGGGTGAGTCCTCTGTATATGCCTTTCACCTTGCTCAGTGGTGCAAGCAAAGGTTTGAGAGCTCCACCTTTTATGCTGGAGGTGGGAATGGAAGAGTATTGCAATTTGAATAGATGAAGCTGAGACCAATAAGAAGATGAGCTGGCTCAACAGGGAGCCCCTCTTGGTGTCACCCAGTGACCAGAACGGAGCTATTTCTATCTTGTCAGCAACTCCAGGACTTGGGAGAAAAATGTTGGTGTGAAAACCTGACTAAAGAGGTGGACAATCAGAAACAGCAACTCAGGGAGCTCAAACGCCTCCAAGGAACAGACACCAGCATCTCCCCACCTCACTGATAATTACCCAGCCAACAGAGCCACTCATCAGTGTCTGCATCGGGTGTGGTGAGCATATTCGTGTTTAGCCTAACAGTATGCTAGCCCCACCTATTTATTACATGTGCTCGCCAATAGGTAGAATAGTTGTTTGCCTGCAGAGTTGTGCATGATTCTGCCTGCAAGTCTCTGCACATGGTAAAAGATGCCCACAGTGATCCAAAGAGCAGAAGGTTTTAGGACCTCCAATCCGAAGAAAATAAAAATGCTGACGGTCTGGGTGGATTAAGACTCAATGAGATTAATTTGCAACCTCCGCATCCCTCGCCTTTTAACAGAGCGAAAAATATGTTTAAAGGATAAAGCATTGCTCTCTAACCGAAACTGACGTCAGTCAAGCAGCTTGTGGGACCGGAAAGCTGGTCTCAAAGCATCGATTGCCATAAGGCATCTGGTGGTACCACCACCACCTGCATTGTGGATCTCTGCAAGACACTGCGCTTAATTTAGAGTGCACAGCTCAGTGTTTGCAAAGGTATAACAACCCCTGACCTGTATCTGAATAGTAAAAGGAGAAGAATTCACTTCAGGGAGCACCAGTCAAAGTCAATCTGTCAATAGATTGCCTAGTAAAAGATTGATAAGAATAAGAAATTGGTATGCAGGATTGGAGTCCGTTGCTGTCAGTTTGCAACATAATGCTGAGGCTATTGAGGATGAATGACATATATACTTAAGACTGCACCTTCAAATAACACACTTCAGGTTCCTCTTTCAAGTGAAACGAAGCCAGACTCATGTTATTTCATCCACAAAATGATGAGAACTCAGAGAAAGTCCTAACCACTGTTTTATATTGCTTCCCAAATTGGGATCTTTCACGAAGAATGAATTTGCTACACCAAACTAGAGAAACTCAGGAAACAAGGACCAGCAGGTCTGGCTGCCACTGATGTTGCGTCAAACCCAGGTATAAACTTGCTGAGCTCCACTCAAAAAAACAGCCTGCAGATTTTTTGCGCCCTTGCTCCTACAGAGCCTGAGGGACCTGCCTTTTGAGACAGGAGATGGGATTTCCAACCCAAACTTGAAAATGGCCAATTTCTACTCACATGCTCGTGGGTGCATTTTGGGCTTTTGTCTGTATTGTGGTTTGACCTCTTTAATTATTTAGAATTTAAAAAATAGGGTGAGGGTATATTTCTTCCCACACAGGTCCTAATCACCAAATGTATGGACAGCTGTCAAAAACAGTAGGCAGCTTGTGATCCAGATGAAGAGGTAAAAATACAAGGGAATATATTGGCCTTACAACAGATTACTATAGATTCATGTTGTGAGTTAGTAGTCAGGAGGCAGATTGAGGTGACTGAGGAATTCTTAACCTGTGCACTAGCAGACCTGCTCAACAGAACCTCCAGGCTAATTAATTTACTGCTGAAATGAGCAAAACCCAATCCATTTAATACAGAGGAGACAGAAAATCATCTACAATCAGTATTTATTGCAATTTCCCTCCAATCTTCACTGTGCTTGATGACATGAACACTTTTGCTTTGGAAAAATATCTCCACAGCAGTCGTGATTTTGCAGGATGCACAGGGGAGTATATATCCCTCAGGTGCTATTGAAGCTACCTCCATCTCAAAAGGAAGCTTTTCACCATCACTTTACATGTATTGTGAGGGACACCTCATTTGCCTGAACAAAGATTTTACTCACCTTTTAACTGGTGTGATTTTACAGGGATTTACATTCAGGTTCTTGTCTTCAGATGGACTTGTCTTCAGATCATTACCTATTTCATCCAGTTTCACTCAGTTTCACCCAGACCCAGCTCTTCTTTTGTGGGAGAATGATTCTGCAGCATGAGACACGTCTGATTATTTCAGAGCACTGAATGCTCATGAGAAGAGCAATATCTTCCTCAATTTCTCCATCAGTCTACTTTGACCAATTACAAACACTGAAGCCTCTGAGGGCTCCTTGGGTGAATGCTCCAAAGCATGGTTAATTTCTTTTTCTTGCCCAGAATGTTTCCAGGGAAAGTTTATTGCATCTATATGCAACAAAATACAGCAAGGAAATGCTGCCTCAATCAATATGCTTTAAATTAACTGCCAGCCAGGACGTGCCCTGGTGGCTATATCTGAGACTTTGCCTGTGCACCCATATCTCTAAAGTATTTGCTCTTAAGAGAAGTAAGGAAAAAACATTGTCCATAAAGTCAGAGATTTCCAGGCCATCCCAAAAAGGCTAGTTTTCCAGGCCATGAGAAATTTGGGTGGGACAAATAAATCACAGCAGCAATGGGATGGATTGCCAGTTTCCCTCCTTCTCATTTCTCTCCTGCCTCCAGCTGTTGTCTGGTTCTTCCCAACATATCTTGTCAATACTGGGACATCATTTTCCAGACACAATTTTTTTCCCCGACTTCTTTGGTGTTTCTGAATAAGAAAGTGGAAATACAAATGTATTTAACACCTGCAAATATCTGCTTTCTCAAGTGCATGTTCTGGTTATGGTAAAAAAATGAATAAATCAAAAAATAGCCAGCTATCACTTGTGTTCATAGCTGTTAAAAAAATTCAGAAATTAAATTCTAGAGACTGGAACAATCCCTGGTGAAGGAGCAGAAAGCTGGGAACTGGTGAGAAGACATAAGGGAAGACATGCGTAGAGGAGAAGTAAAAGGAAATATTAACTGTGAAATTCGTGTTGTGCCTGGTATGATCCCCTTGTCTGAACTGTGATACCCCTGTCATTCTTCAGTGGTAGAAAGGAACCCAAAGGGCTGAGGTTTTACCTCTCATAACACTCATGATTTTCTCTCTCCTCTGGCAGTCTTCAGACTTCAACCCCGCCTTTTGCCTTCTGTCTGTTTCATTCCTGATACTGATATAATTTCAGTGCATAAAAGGTGGAGTGGGGACAAGAGCATCTTTGTTCCTCTTTAATTTCTGCTTTGGGTATGCCATGACCTTTGGCTAAAATGCATGTTTAGCATGAGGAATTTTGCTTACGAAAATACGTGCCTCTATGTCACCTTTTGCCTGAAAACACTGAATTACCTAGTGGGAGTCCTCAAAGAGGGTGTCCCAGCCCCGCGCTGCCTGGCCCTAGGGCTCCTTCTCCAGCAGTGATGCTGTCCTTGTCCCAGCAATGAGAGCACCCTGCCCCACAGCCCATGGCTGCACCCTTGGAGGCACTGTGCAGGCTGGTCCAGGTGCCAATCATCTCAGAAATGGTTTAACAAAGAGGGTGTTGGCTGGTAAACCCACTAGCGCTTGAACAAGATCAACTGGCTTGTGTAAGATTTCACAGTCTGTCTTAATCCCCTGTGTGTGTCTTGGGTGGGAGCTGTTGGTTCCTAGGAGAAGGGCAGCAAGAGGTGGTATTGCTTCTGCTCCCAGAGGGCATGCCAAGAGGACAACCTGGGCAAGGTCTGGGGATGTGACACGCTGTTTAACATGGAAGCAGACCACTGCTTCCCCAAACCTTTGCTGAAGGCATCACAGGGTGGAACAAGTGGCAGCCCTTGTGGCTTAAGACCAAGATAGGTGTCCTTTTGTGACTGGCTTAGCATGACATGTTCTCCAGGATGACCGATGGGGAAGCAAGTAACAAAGAGCAATGCAAGGACCCAAGATCATCAGATGCCTCCAGGCACTGGAAAGCTGCCTATGGCATCCATCCAACTTCTCCATGCTGCGCAGCAAGAAAGGGAGACCTGTGGAGCCAGGACCATCCTGACCACCCCACAAGCTGGTGTTGACAAGAGATCGGTGCTGAGACTGTCCCTCTCGTGACACCTGTGGCTCTCTCCCCCTGCCTTCACAACCTTCCACTGCTCCCCTGGGGATCTCAGGATTTCAGCTGGTGCAGCAGCAGCTCAGCTCCTCCTCAAGCTGGCCAGCTGACACTTGCTCCTCCAGGAGCCTGCAAGCCTGTGGCAAAAGCCTGTTTGACATCCTTTTATTTAGGGACGTGTTCATCTGTCAGCCAAGAGACAATCTGCTGACTCAGCAGGTGGTGGAGTCTGGCATGCAGACTTGTCAGCTTCAATTACCCTTTCCCACCAAAACAGCATGCAATAAAAGAAGTCTTCTCCTCCTGCAGAGTGGTGATAACCTCACAGCAGTGCTGATGTGCATTGAGGACTCGGGTGCCATCCCAGTGGTCCCAGCAAGGGGCACCATGTTTCCCAGCTCCCCGAGTGTCCACCAAGGCCACCAGGAGAAGATGCAGGGGATGCCACAGTAGCAGGTCGCTGGGGGCCATGTCTGGGCGAGTCAGGGCATCCCCGACTTCTGGCCGAGGGGCTGTGCCCAGGGTCTCCAGTCCCCTCTGTAGAGCTGCTGCCCCAGGGAAGGATTTGGGGGTTGTTTATTTATTTATTTATATACACCTCCTGGGTCCAGCCACAATGTCTCATCTGCAAACATCTCCCGCTGCTGGGAGCTGATTTATTTTGATTTCAGCGAGGATTTGGGTCACGGTTTTGTTTCAGCATTTTAAAAGAGAAAGAAATTGTTTAAGCACAACAAAGGAGACAAAGCAATCAGGGAAAAGCCCTTTTGTACCTATGGCAAAATACCTAGCGAAGCTGCATTTTTTTGCTTTGGGCAAATTGTTTCTGCATAACTGGAAAGAGAATTAAAAAAAAAAAAGTGTTTAAACAGGATTAACTTGCACAAGAATTTGTACTTCAGAAAGATGCTTAGAGAATTTCTTAAAGATAGAAAACAATTGCCTAATCTGATAATCTGATCATCTGATAAAGTTTAAAAGTCTTTTTTTTTAGAAGAGACAGAACTATTTACTGGAAACAGACTGTCTCAAACAGACTGAAAAACCTGATTAGGTAAAGAGCGTTACCTCAAAAGATAATTTTACAGAAAGCTTCTTGGAATGAGGCAGAAGCAGAAGCAACATATTTAGGAAGAAAACGGGGGGGGAAGACTTAAATCATAACTTATTTACTGCAACCAATGTGGCTTCATGATATAGCAGGAAACTGTAATGAATGCAAGCTTCTCTTCATAAATAACTTTCATTAAATTTTCATTTCTGCTTGCTGACTTTGTTCTTCAGAGAAGAAAAGCTTAGGACAGGACCTATGAAGAAAGCAGCGGAGAAACAAACACAGGACATCACCGCTGTGCCACGGCCATGGTGTGCTCTTGTATTTTTCACTAGGAGTTAACTCCGTGAAGCTTCTTGCCAAAAGATACTGCAGATGCCAAAAGTTTACATGGATTGATAAAGCAAGTGGGCAAAGACTTGCAATATCCATCATGGAGCTTTCAATAGTATCACAGCTGGCTTGGGAGGATAGGAAATTGTTTGCAGGAAGAGTCCTGACCACTTGCTCTGCTCTGCTGGAGGCACACTATGGGGTAAGATGAACGTTTCAGCTGGCACAAGAGTGGCATCCTACAGTGGTCAGCAAGGCCAGCACAAGGATGTCCAGCATCAGAGAGGAATCACTGTCATTCACTTCTACCAAGCAAATTCTAGTAATGAATTCTGTTATCAAAAATAACCCACAACAGCATTTGGAAAGACTGTTCTCTACCCAAAATTATTTTCTATGTTCCCCCCGCCACCTCTCATCAATCTGCTTTGCCTTTCATGGCTACTTCTAGGTGATGCAGGTCTTCCAGGGAATTTTAAAGGAAGCATGACAGACTGAAAATTTGGCAGTACTCCAGTGCTCAACTTCGAGTAACTTCTCGAAATGTTGCTTCGCCTCACAACTAGATTCTTCTTCCTGAAACAAGCTGATTCTTCTGATAGTCACATCATTAACAAGTTTATCAAGTTTTTCTGATGAGCCTCAGAATTTTGGCTGGCAGAAACAAGGATGTTGTTATAAGATAATGGTTATTCCTTCAGGCTAAAGAAAAAGTTGTCAACACATCATGGCATCTCTGAGATCGCCACTTTCTCTGTAAATGCCCTGGTGCAAGAGACGCAGCATGGTGCAGCACATGGGGCTTCCCACTTGGATTCCCGCCCATTTGTTTGGTCTAGGGATGCATGTTGAACTGAAGAAAGAAGTGAGACCTCCCAGCCACTCAGGGTAAATGAAATGGCCAGATCTGCAAGTGCAACCAAAAATAATACAGTATGCATCCATTCCAAAAGGGACTGGCTGAACAAAAGTCAGAAAGAAATTTTCAAGTCCCTCTAAAAGCGAACTACAACCTTCCTCAAGGAGCTTTCCACACCACGACAGACCCTTTTCTCTCTCTTGCTCAGGGGAAATGCATGCAAAGACCTGCAATCCATCATAAGAGGTGCTGTACTGGGGCTGATCAGCTAGGTTGAAGGATGATGTCTTTCTGCATTGAAGGTTTAAAAACATTTCCTATACTACAGCACATGAAAAACAGCTATTTTTAAACAACAGCTAGTCAATGTGATACTGGCAGCTAGAGAGCACCCCGGTGCTGCATGGGATGAGCAGGCTTCTTTCTCATGGCAGAAAGCAGATGGGCCTGTTTAAGACAAGGAATAACTCCCTGACCTGTTTTGTTTTGGTCTACATGCCTCAGTTAGTCTAAAATATTGTTAAAAACGGGAAAAATAGTCATCACCATGTTTAACACTGAAATTCAAGCCACCTCTTCTTCTGTTTCTAACTAAAGGTCAATGTACTGAGTTGGGTTTTAGAGAGGATCTGCACATTTTGTTTCATGTGAACTCAGGTATAACAGTTCAGCCTTTATTTTCCATGTATGTAGGGAGCCTGGGATGAAGAAACACCTTCTCACATGCTGGCCCATGCAAAGAAATGCTGCTGTAGTTTTGGTCAGAGCAAATGCTCAGAACCTGGCAATATTTAACACAATTTGTTCCAAACCTGTAAAGATACAAAGATGTAGAAATCTTATTTCTTAAAGTAGTCAGACTTCATCTTATTTCTTTGTGAAGTACTGATATTGATAATAATATTCAGCCAAACGTAGACTGAACCCTCTCTGGTTGGCAGCTACCTGCATGCTGGTCTGCTGCATAAATGATGCCCAACCAGGGATGATTTTTGTAGTGCAGCTTGGTCACGCGTATACCTACTGGATTTGAAGAAAGCACTTTAGTCAGAATATATGCAACACAAAATGAATCACTCAATCTTATTACCAAAACATCTCAGATAAACCCTAAGATGCAAGCATTTTGTACATTCCCTAAGCCCCTTTTTTTATTTGGATTTTGCACATTGCGTAGCAGAATCACATGCTGGACTGTCTGTCTTGTAATTATTTTTCAGGAATTTTTTCCTTCTCGCTCCTTCCTTTTTGCCTTCTCAGTTATTGAAAGAAAAAAAACCCCACATTAAAAAGGTGATTAATTACAATTTTTATTGAATTTCAAAAACACTAGTACTGTATTGCTTCTAAAGAGATGTATTTCTGCTGTGGGTTTTCACCATAGACCTGTTAGATCTCTTTCTGATCCACGTTGGTAGGTCCAGGGGTAACAGTGCCAGCTCTGAGATGGCAATAGTGAATTTTGTGTCTCTGATGAAGCCAGGAATCAACTGGGTTACAAGGGGGTCCAGACCCCCAGGTCTCAGGGGAATTGCAGGCACTATAAAGCTAGCTACATGGGCAAGGCTACACAGGATCCATCATGTCTCAGAGAATAGATCACCATGATGTCAGTCCTAATGAAACATCTGAAAACCCAGTTTCTTCATCTATGTTTCCTGTACTTTGCAAATAAACATGGCTGATGAAGGAAAAAAAAACCAAACAGAAAAAAAAAAAAGAAAAAGAAAAAAGAGGAAAAACAAAAGAGGAAAAAAAAATGAAAAAGGGAGGAAAAGAGGAAGAAGAAAGGAAATGAAGTGCCAGTCAGGAATAGCGTAAAGGCTACTCTCCCCACCCTGTCACTGCTCTAGTTAAAAGCAGAACATTTTAATCAATCAACTACATTCAGGTGGTCCAAATAATGACAAATTTTAAAATCCTTTGAAGATAGCATTAATATTACAAGACACATCAGCAAAAAATGTATCAAATCAAAACAACAGCTTTATGGATGCCTCTTCGTCATGTCGATGATTTCCTGGTACAAAACCTCGGTTGCATCGAGCCCCAGTAGGAAATCCAGGTGGTTCCACTGGGGAATCACCTTGTTGTGGACCAGGTTCCTGACCTGGGGGAGCAGGATGGCAATGTCCTGGGGATCAGCCAGGCAGTCCACTCTGCCGCTCCAGATGGTTGTCGGCACTTTCATGTCCTTCAAATTGTAGAGTGGCGGACCCATCTGAAGAGATGGAAAACTAGGGTTTCATAAAGGAGAGATATTGCTGCGATGCCATAAAATATGCACTGTGCAAGAGTAATTGTTATTCTTTGGGAATTAAGGAAAAAAAAAACTGGAAAAGTTTTCTTCTAGAAAGAAGAGAAATTTTATTAAAAGACATGGTGTATCCTTATGCACTACAATTTAATGAGTAAATTAAATTGGTAAATTTAATTTAAATTAATTAGTAAATTAGTTCTGCACTGTTAGAAATTCTGGTTCTGATGCTACAGATAATTTGATCAACTTTGATAAGCAGGCAGAATTTTAGCTGCCCTGATCTAATGCTGGTGGATCATCCTGCTTCAAGCAGGAGGTTGGACCAGCTCTGCTGTGGTTTGTGGTTACACTTCATGCACGCACTTGCCTTTCCTTCAGCTTTGTAACAGCAGGAAAGTGTTCAGGAGCAAGTTCTTGAAAATAAGACACATCTGGAGGCTTGCTTTAGCTCAACACCATGAGGATCTACCATCAGGTGATTTGTCAGCATCACATCTCCTTACCTGCAGTGTAATTATTCCAGTTAAGAAGCATGCCACTTTCTGAACAATTTCATTTTTTCTTCCTTAAGGAAGAAAGAAGTTTTTTTTCTATGTCTCTGGTACTCTTCTTGCCATAGAACAAGAATTGCCTGAGCGCCCAAGGTATGCAGAGTTAACTGCTCACCATTCACCTTATGACTTTAGGTCTGGGTGGCAGAAGGGCTTAGCACCTTGCTTTCCATCATGGCTAGACAATTTACAACCAGCATGAGGACTTCGGTTTTATAGGTTTCAAATAGTAACTGGTCACACAGTCATTATTGTTTCTTTTCTGTGGCAGATTATGGACTCTAACAAAAACACTGGATAAGTGGAAAGCATCTGATACTTTATTCCATTTGGAAGGTATTTGTAAAACAGAGTTTAGAATAGAAAATACTGTTGTTCCAAGTGGACGTCCTGCTGAGTTGCTGCTGGCATGCCCAATTTGTGAAGAGAGGATAATAAATTCAGAGCAATCGCACCAGGCGCGAATGGGAACAGACCACAAACTTGGCCATTTGAAGCAGCTTACCTGTCTATAGCAAAGACTGTTACACGTGCTACCCCCATCATAAGCTTTCAGTGCACCACTTTGAACTCCCTGCAGCAAATTCAGACATGCAGCAGTCTAAATGAAATCATAGTTCTGCGAGAGTGTAATCAGTTTAAAAGAGGAAACTCAAAAGCTGGTTTTTGCCATTGAACTGGCAATAGGCCATAGGCCAACTGGCAATTGTTTGCCATAGGCCCAGTACAATTAATTATTGTCATTAATTTGGATAAATGAAGAGAGATTACGTTTATACGGCTTGTGGTTACACCAGGACAGGAGAAAATTAAAAATGTTCTGGAAAATGGGATTAGAACTCAAAATATTCCTTGTAGACTGAAGAATTGGCCTGAAATGATGTGATCAAAGATGTGTTGGTTGGAAGGAGCCTCTGAACATCTCTTGTCTAACTGGAGCAGGACTATCAGCAATACAAGGCCAGGGTGGCCATGGCTTGACCCCGCCAGGACCTGAACTCCCCCAGAATGGGACCCCTCATCTCCCTTGGCACCTGTCCCAGGGCTGCTCCCTACTCTGGGGGAAGAAGGATTCCCCACCTCCAACCTGATCCCCCGGGATGTAATTTGTGGTCATTGCCCCTAGTTTTGCTCTTTGTCACTCACTACTCATCAGATAAGCTGAAGTCCAGTAAAGAATTTTATAAAAAATTATACATAGAAAAGAAAAACTGGTGGACGTATACAGAATGAGGACTGACACCACCAAGCAAGAGCACTTCAGAAAATGGAGTGTGTATTCTTGCTACAAAACCCACAAAGTTATTTTGGGGTCTCTGAGCAGGAGTGCCACACTAGGAAGAAGCTGTGCTCTGCATACAGCCTGTGGCACACACTTCAGAGAAGATGCATGAACTGGTGAGGGTTCAGGAGAGATCAAGAAGAGGCCATTTGAATCCATGATCTATAAAGAAATGTGCAAACAGATGGGTACATTTAGCCTAGGGAAGAGAGAATGAGGGAAGCATAGCACAATTTCAGTGTCAGAGGGGCCCTGAGAGTGACTCTTCTCCATGCCCACAATGGGAAGGAGAAATAATCAGCTTAATTGGTAATAAGCTTAATTGGATGCTGTCCAGGAGAATCTCTGCTGCAATCTGACCCCTAACGGCACTTTGGCTGCAGGGCAAGACTAGAGCTAGTTTGAAATAAGACCCCTGAAATGTGCCTGCTGTGGATGCAGGGTCCTCAGCTCCAAATGTTTCTCTTTGCAGATCCACTGCTTTGGGGCCACTCTATTTGATGATGTACAGGCAGCTCTAGAAGCTGCCAAGCATTTTATAAAGGGGTGAAAACAAAACCAACAAAGATACCACTGATGTGTTGCAGCAACCAACACAAGAGACTGACCACAAAGGACCATTAAAATTCTCTATACTCTGTTTTGCATAGGAAAGTAGATGTGAAAGTTTACCTGCAACCAGTGGATTACATTTGTACTGAAGTCCCCCCTGGGGAGTGTGCTGTGTACACATCTACTCGGCTCTTAAAGGAAACAAGTGCATTTCACAACGGGTTTCACCTGGCTCCATGTAACAGGCAGCCAAGGCTTTGTCCTTCAGAAGGACACCAAGGGCCCTCTGCAGATTTATTCCTACATACCACATTTATGTGCTTCCAGTAAAATCCAAAGAGCATAGACAAGATGCTCTTGCAGGTCTTCGAGAAGGCACAGAATTTGCAAAGGACCAGCTCACCCAAGGCAGTGTGTGGTAGAAACTGTTTGGTGCCAAACATCTCCTGTAAAATTTCAGATGTACAAATTGCAAACGTGCTCATAAAATACAAAGACTGGTCATGCTTTTCCTCAAAGCACCACCACTTCATAGCTCCTATTTTACTCCTGTATTGAGGTATGAAGTTGCCCACGAGTGGACCCTTCCTTGCACCCCATTAAATGCTTCTGTTTCATGGTTTTTACATGCATGGTCTCTTACATTGATAGTACTCTTGTGTTAAATGGTAGGGCTCAATTCACAGGCTCCACATCAGTTTTATTTGCCAACGTTTTGACACCGGCTGTGTGCACATTTGCCCATACCACTAGCACTCTTGGCTCTAATTCTGCCAGAACATTTTGGGGAGTAAATTCAGGACAGGACAGAAAGACTCTGGACGGAGATATGTGATTCCCTTTGTTATGAAAACAGATGCAGCATGGAGTTCCTCTCTCTGTAAATGATTTGAAATACACTGTGTAGGTAATTTCACAATCTCTATGAAAAACTATATTCATTTTAGCTATGCAGGATATAGTCTGGACCAACATACCTTAAGCCCATAGTCAGAAAAGAATGCAAGCTTTTTCAGTGGACTTTGAACAAATATAACTGTGGCCACAGGTGCTAAAGCAAAGTACATCTTGATTTTCTGAGTCAGCTGAGGCATAGTGGAAAAGGCTATAAAAGCTGAAGAAAACCCCACAGCTCCTGTCTGAAAGACATCAGAAAATACCTTTGAACCCCAGCCTGTAGTGCAATTAGCTGCTGGAGCTCAGGGGCAACTTGGTGCTTTCTACAGGAATTGCAGGACTGCAAGGCAAGGCATGTTGAACAGAAAATGACTGAGCATTTAATTATGGCTTTAAAAACAATCTGTTACAGTACTGTGGGCTCCCATTTTAAACGGTAAAATCCAGTGTTCACCACATGGTCCCCCCCAGCAGACTGACAGCTGTGCAAACACTGTCTCCCATATCACCTTCAGTAAATAGCTACAGGTCTCTCATCTCAGCAAGACACACAAGGAAGAGAAATGTGACGTCCTCCACATGAGAGGAAAAAAACCCCATGCTACAGTACCAGGTGGGTAGACTGAGTAAAAAGAAACACACCAGACAAAAATCAGCTTGAGGAGAAGGGGATGGGAATTTCAGGGGACAATAAGATTACCAAGACTGCACCCTGGCAGTGATGAAGGCTACGCTGGCCAGAGTGCAGGCAGCAGGTCCAGGGAAGAGGCTATTGCCTCTGCTGAGCGCTGGGGAGGCCACAGCTGCATACTGGGACTTTTAGGTGCTGCCCAGTACAAGACCTATGTAACAAACCGGAGTGAGTCCCATGCAGGGCTACTGCATTGGGGGGGTGGAGGCCAGGAGAGGCTGGGGGAGCTGGGCTTGCTCAGCTGGAGATGAGGAGGCGAAGGGGATCCAAGAGCATCTCCCTCTGCCCAAAGGGGTCCCGGAGATGCTGGGGCCAGACTCTGCTCGGAGGGGCACAGCGAGAGCCCCAGAAGCACTGTCACGAGCTGCAGATCCCAAGCCAGACTTTCTCTTACCAATACACAAAGGATGTAGGGTGTTACTTTTCATATCAGTTACGACACAGCGCAAACCACTTCTCCCCTATCTCTTCCCAGCTGCATTACAGGAAAGGGTATGACTGAGACGGAGAGCTTTGTAACATTGCCATGCTGTTTGCATCACCTGTTAACACAACTGTCCATGTCTACCCAGGAGGCAGAGGGAGGATAGCAGGTTGATTTTGATCAATTGAATAAGAGCCAACACTGCATTCACTCCCTAAACAGAAATAAAATCATGAAAAGAAAAACCCTAACCACTTGCCCTTTGACTTGCTCATAGTGAAAAAGACAAGAATTGATTACATTTAATTCAGAGAAGGACATTTATAAGTGCAAATCTATGTGTGAATTGTATCACCTTACTTGGGAGCAAAGTATCTTTCAGCAGATCTAGACGCCACTTAATGATACTGGGTTTAATACAGTTTAAAAAAATACTTTGTGCACTGGAGAGTGCACCTGCCACAAGAGGTGGTGAAGGCAAATGGGAACAGCAGGAGGTTTTACACAAAGTTATGGGCAACAGGTCCATAAACAGATGCTGAAAGTACTGGGCAGGGTTGTTCCTTCCAACAACAGCTGTAGATGTTAGCGACCACAAGGTGATGGATCACCGGGCAGAGAAAACTGGGCTGGACCAGCCTCTGGATCTGACCCAGCAAATCAGGTTTCGGTCCCCTGTTCTCACACGAACACAGGCAGTTGGGCTGGAGTTGTTTTCCTTTAGTCGGAGCCATAAACACCATCCACATCCACACTTAGAAAGAGACCCAGCTCTACTGATGTTTTTCCCACACTCACCTTTATAAAAGCAAATGCTACTAGCCCAGCCAAGGGGTGGCACAGGTCCTGCAGAAGGAAACAGGGAGATGTCAGCCCCTTGGATGGATAGACAGTATAGGGAGGCGATGCCTGGTGTGCGGAGGAGACAGAGACAGGGCACACAGCGGCAGCAGAGGACTGATCGTCACCTCTCACTAGTGCGTGGCACAGCACTCTTCATCTCTCTTAAGACAACCCTATTTGACCTGTCTGGAAGGTGGGGTAGCAAGAACAGAGAAGACTAAATGTAAACACACGGAGATATTAAACATATAAATCATTAGGCAATACCATAGTTTAGAAAGTACGGTTGCACAGAATTTGTTTGTGCAGGCCAGTTAAATACTGTTTAGGCAGAGCCAAATAACTATGGATGTTTAAAAGGTGATTTCCATTGACAGTGATTTACTTGATAACTCTGAAGACAGTTTCCAGCTTCACATTTCAATGGCCATTTTATTTATTTATTACAAGGGAAATAATTAAGTTATTACAAGGGAAGATTAAAGTCTAAAATGGATTTCCAATGGCAGATCTTGTGTTTTAGACATGATGATGTGCCAGACAGAGCTCTACAACTCTTTGTATGGACAGAGCTGTTAAATGTGAGCTGGAGATTAAATCCCAGGCAACAGTCTAAAAACATCTGTACTGGGTCTGGCTGGGGTGGAGTTAACTTTCTTCATAGCACAGGGGTGGGACACAGCCGATTGGCCAAAGCAATACTCCATACCATACAATGTCACCCTCAGCGATAAAAACTGGGGAGTGGGGTGTTGTCTTCCAAGACAGCCGTCACTCAGAGACTGGCTGAGCATTGGTCTGGGAGGTGGCGAGTTATTGCTTATGCATCACTTGTTTTTATTCTCTTTCCTTCACTTACTAAATTGCCTTTCTCTTGACCCAGTTTTCTCACTTTTGCTCTTCCTGTTCCCCCCACCTGTCCCACTTGGGGCGGGGGGTGAAGGCAGCAAGTGGCTGTGTGGGTGCTTAGCTGTTGGCTGGGGTGAACCCACCACAACATTGTTGTTCTTCACACCCTTACAAGAAAGTACGAAGAGTGCCTGAGCACCCTATCCTACATACACGCTGTGAGCAGGGCTAGTTATCCTTCTCCATCACCCATGTTGGGGCTGTGGCTGTCTTCTGCCCTGCCTTCCTGGATTGTTTTGCTTTGGAAATCACAGTGCAGGCTCAACAAGGAAAGACGTCTTCTGGCTGTCAACCTGGAGCAGACCTGAGATGTGTCCAAGGTATGCACCTAGATTCAGCAATTGGTCCCACTCTTTAAACACAGCCATGGTAGAACATTGGTTCATCATTTGGAGGTTGAGAGTGTCTTGCTATTGGGGTACAGAAGCCACACTGCATTGAGTAAGGCACCTTTGATTTTCACCTTCCAAGGAAACAGATAATGGAAGTCTGTACTCCAGGGAAAAGGCAGGGCAACTCCGTTCACGCTCATCTGGAGGCACCGTCCTGCCTGAAAGGTGCAACACCAAGTGCACCCCCTGCCCCAGGAGGTGCCTGTGGGTGTGCGGGAGCAGGGGGTGAGCACAGGTGTGCATGCAGGGGTGCATGCAGGGGTGTGTGCATGTGTGTGTGCCAGGGAGTGGGTGTGTGTGCAGGGGGCTGTGTGCAAGTGGGTGTGTGTGCATGCATATGAGTACAGGGGTGTGCATGCGTCCGTGTGTGTGTAGGGGTGTGTGTGCATGGGGGTGTGCACAGGGGTGTGTGCGGGGGTGTGTGTGCACGAGTGTGCATGCGGGGAGGGGGTGCACACACGTGTGTGCAGGGGTGCGTGCACACATGTGCGTGCATGCGTGGGCGTGCACAGGTCTGTGTGCAGGGGGGCGTGCATGGGTGTGCGCGGAGGGTGTGTGTGGGGGTGTGTGGTGTGTATGCAGCGGCGTGCACGCGGGGTGTGTGTGTGTGCAGGGGTGCGTGCATGCACGGGTGCGCGGCTGCAGACACGGGTGCCGCCTCCTGCGCCTCTCCGCACCGCCCGTGGGCGGGGCGCGTTCCCCCGGGGGGCGGGGCGGCGCCGGGGTAGCCGCCCCCGAGCGGGGCGGGGCGGGGCGGACCATGGCGCGGGTGCTGGTGGTGGGCGCGGGGCTGACGGGCGGCGCTTGCGCGGCGCTGCTGCGGGGGGCGGCTCTGGGCCGCATCGCCGTCTGGGAAAAGGCGCGGGGCGCAGGTGGGCCCGGCACGCGGCGCGGCGCGGCGCGGCGCGGCGCGGCGCGGCGCGGCGCGGCGCGGCGCGGCGCGGCGCGGCGTCTCGTCTCGTCTCGTCTCGTCTCGTCTCTGACTGGCTGTCGCGCAGGGGGCCGCATGAGCACGAGCCGCAGCGCGCAGGACGCCGCCTGCACCGCCGACCTGGGCGCGCAGTACGTCACCCTCGAGACAGCGCGCGCGGGGTCACGCCGCAGGTGAGCCCAGCCCCGCACGCCCCCGTCGTGCCCCGCCCCGCGCGCGGCCGGCCCGAGGGGGAGGTGCCGCCGGGGGGGAGCGCGGGCGCCGCGGCCTGGGCGAGGGGCGGCGGGGGCCGGGCGGGGGCCGCGCTGTGGCCGCAGCCCTCCCTCGGTCCGCCTCCCACCGCGCCCTGTTTTCGGTCTTCCCGCCCACCTCTGCCGCCTCAGGTGGGAAGCGAGGTGGGGAGCGAAGCAGGTGGCAGTACGCGGGGTCGGGCGGCTTTGGCGGCGGAGCGCCCTGCCCAGCCCATGGGTGTCGCGGCTCGGCGTTTTTCACCCGTGGTGCAAATCCGCTCACCGTCGGAAACGCAGGCGGGTGCAGCTCCGCTGCTTAAATCCACAGAGATCCGTGCTGTCAGGAGCTGACGCGCCTCAGAGTCGCCTGAGCATCGCGCAGGTGACAGGAAAGCTCAGTGTGAAGGAAGCGTGAGGTGCCTCGTCTTTGCGGGGGTGTGCTGTCTCTGCCCTGAAGAAGAGTGGTGGCCGACTGGGGGGACAGGGGAGGGTTGCGTTGGTGGGGCCTGCTTGGGCTTGCTGGGTACATGGGACGGTTTGCCATAGGCTGGGGAAGGGGATGGTGATGTAACAGTGATGTAAAAATGCAAAATTTATGTGGAAATTGGGGAAAAGGCAGGTGCGTTTTGGGCACCTGCATCCAGCCGTTGGAATATTCCTGCACTCCATGGTGGCGATGCAGTTCGTACTGATGTTCAGAGTTTCAAGTAACTGTCATATATGCCCCTGCCACAGTTAGTCCTGAAACCTTCAGGTCAAACCACTGACAGTTTCTGTTACAGGTGCGGTAGGTAGCCTTGGTCTCACGTAAAAGGTCAGCCCCCAATAAAACAGCAAGGTAGTTTGTTGTTTTATAGCTATGGTTCCTGTTTGTGCCTAGCCTGGCTTGAAACACAGGTTGTATGAGGCTGTTAAAAGCCGTTCTCTAAATTTGAAAGTTAGGCAGGTCTTAACTTTAATTGTAAAAAATTAACAACAGCTGCCGTTGGTTTTCATGCAGTGCATTTTCATCTCTGTGTCATTTGCTTCCTTTAAGCTTCTATGAGGAACTTCTCTCTCATGGCATCTTGAAACCACTGACTGCACCCATTGAAGGAATGGTAGTGAAAGAAGGCTCCTGCAATTACGTGGCACCCCAGGGCATCTCCTCGGTTGTCAAGTATTATTTAAAGCAGTCAGGTAATTTTTTAGATGCCTTTGTATGAAATGAAAGGTTTTAATGATTGTGTTTTTGATGGCATTCTTGAACTGTCTTTGAAATTTAAATCTCCAATGAGAATGTTCAAGTTCCTTGTTTGTTTATGTATGTCTTGAAGTTACTTAGATGGATAAACATGTCTGCGAGCTCCATAAATTTCCAAGTCCTGCAAGCACTTCACTGACTTCAGCTGCACTGCTGGCACATAAAAATCTCTATACAAATATAACGTCTGTAGGAGCAGGGGCCAAGCTTATGTTTACGCCCTTGGCTTTAGCATATGAAAATCAGACCTAACACAATTAGGACAGAGATAATTTAGTGAGAGTGAGATCATGGTTGAGAAGAGATTTGAGTTGCAACTTGAATGAAGTGAGTGTTTGGGTGTTTTTCCACAAGTGTGTACTTAACTGTGCTGTTTAACGGAGCAACTGGGAACATAGTGGTGAGTTACATCCTGTGTTTCATAGAAATGAGCGCTTATGTAGTACGTGAGCCTACTGTGTTGAACGTCCTTTAGAAAAGACTGAAGGAGAAGATCATCTGCTGCTTTACACCTAATGCAGTAGTTACACACTTTAATGTGGCAGAACCGCTTGTACAGCTTAGTGACTAATTTAACTGT
Organism: Theristicus caerulescens; assembly: GCA_020745775.1. Taxonomy (NCBI): domain Eukaryota; kingdom Metazoa; phylum Chordata; class Aves; order Pelecaniformes; family Threskiornithidae; genus Theristicus; species Theristicus caerulescens. The sequence goes on from CM036560.1 coordinate 86,675,192, forward strand.
GGTTTGAAAAATGTTAGCTTTATGAGCAGTCAAGCTTTGCTCCCTTCATGTGATTGTTTTTGTCTTTTTTTAATTAGCTGGTTTTTTAGACCCTAATCTTGCAAATAATTAACTACGTTCCTGTCTTCTGATATATGAGAGATGCTAACAGGGGCAACGCTCCCTTTTTCAGCTCCTGGGGGTGTGCTTTGATTGCTTACCCTGTGCCGCCTCCTGCGCTCATCAGATTTCACTCTGAATTGGTTCAGCTCACTAAAGCCATAGTGAATTAACCTGACAAAGAGAGCAGCTGGTAGTTTTCCATCTGTTTACTGAGCTGAATCATGTCAGAGAGGAGTCAGATGAATACCAGCCCTAGCACAGGGGAGTGATGGGATTTTTTCAGCTGATGAGGGTCCCCTCTTTTAATGTCAAATGCTGGGGGTTAAATTGATTCAACCTAATTTGTGAAACTTTCCCCTAAGACTGTCTGTGTACTTTGCTGTTTGCAAGGCTTCCAGTTACCAATGGAAACTACTCTGCATTTTCTCTGTGGAATTCACTGTTACATGTATTTAACTTCTTCTTTTTCCAAGCAGGTGCAGATGTCTTCTATGAACAGCATGTAACTCACGTCTCTCTCCGAGATGGAAAATGGGAAGTCTTCAGGAAAATGGGACCGCCGGAACAGTTTGATATAGTTATTCTCACAATGCCTGTTCCACAAATTCTTCAGCTGCAAGGTGACATTGTAAACAGTAAGTTCATACCTCAAAATCACAGGTATCTAGCCTAAAATGGCAATTGAGCATCTTCTATAGCAAAGAAACACTCAATGGTCTGAGCTGTCTGTTAATTTCCACCAGAATAGGGTGAATCTGAAAATGTTACGAGATGGGTAATTTCGAGGCTGTACGTGTGGCGCATGAGCGGTAGTACCTTGATAGCAAAAGTATCTAAATAGATGAATCATTTTTTAATCTGATCTTTAATGTCTTTGATGACATCTGAAACAGGACTTGTCTTTCTCTAACTTGAAAATAGTTATTGAATCGGAGAAGAGCCTCAGCTGGTCCCCACGTGGTGGTTTCCTTGTTGCTATCTCTTTGTCTACATGTCATGCTGATTTTTCAGCGTTGCCCTTGGTATGTCTGCAGTAGGGATGAGCCAGAGAGTAAGACTTGAAAACAACTGTGGGGAAAAGCCCTAGGGCATTTCAGTGAGCCTGAAATTGTATGAAATGCAGGGGAGGGAAAAGTTCAGATCAGAACTCTTTGGTCTCTAGTTTACAAGATGAAAGCCTCTCCGACCCTCCAGCTCGTTTGCTCTTTATGGCTGCCCCCTGGGGGTTGCATTCCCAAACATGAGTAAATCTCAGTTATCCTTTGGTGATTTATTGGGGTGAATGTGTTAACAGTGCCATGGAGGCTTAGAAAGAGCAGCTCAGTGCTGAGAAGGAGGTGTAAGTTCAGGTCTGGACAAATTTACTAGCTTAGGTGCATTGTCTCAGGTGTGAGGCTTCCAGGGCCAGCTTTTCTCTGAAGTCAGGCTGATGAATCCTGCTCACCCATGCACAGTCAGTGTCCATCCACAGTGGGCTCCCAGCAGCGTTGTTTCTGGGAGGGCTGGTTAGCTGAGGTGTTGCCGAGCCTGTGAGCAGATTTGGTGTATTTGCTATGAGACTTGATCCTTGCGGAACAGCCACCGTGGGGATTTACAGGGCAGAGATCTTGGTGCAGCTCTAGAGGAGATGGCTCTGAGGGCTGATGCTAAGCAGAAGCTAGGAAGCCCAGCCAGGCCTGTGCTGGCCCCGGCAGAGCCATTTGAAGTGCACTGGGCTGTGGATTTATCACCTCAGCTGCAGTGCTGTACCAAAGGCATGCTGCGTTTGGCTAATAACCTGTCTTTGAACTCAGCATGCTGGCAGCAGTGCAGGGGCATCCACGTGGCTCGAGTCAGTTCTGGTCAGGCAGGGCTTGTTGCCTCTCTGCTGCCAGCTCCTGAGGCAGACACTTAAAAATTTGTGGGTTTTCTGCTCTCTGGTTTGTAGAAAAACCACCAGTGCTTGAAAGATGAAGAACTGACTTTAATGCTTGGCTCCTTGTGCTCTGCTGTATTTTGGATTTTAACATTTCTACAAGCAGTTGGGTGAAGTCTCACAGTCTCTAGCCCTTGTTCTCGTGGGAGACTTCAACTTACCAGATATCTGCTGGAAATACAACACAGCCAAGAGAAAGCAGTCTAGGAGGTTCCTGGAGTGCGTGGAAGACAACTTCCTAACGCAGCTGGTAAGCGAGCCAACCAGGGGAGGTGCCCTGCTGGACCTGCTGTTCACAAACAGAGAAGGCTTGGTAGGTGATGTGGTGGTCGGAGGCTGCCTTGGGCACAGTGACTGTGAAATGGTAAAGTTCTCAATTCTCAGAGAAGTAAGGAGGGGCACCAGCAAAACCGTTACCCTGAAATTTAGAAGGGCAGACTTTGGCTTGTTTAGGAGTTTGGTTAGCAGAGTCCCTTGGGAGGGAGTCCTGAAGGGCAAAGGAGTCCAGGAAGGCTGGATGTTATTCAAGATGGAAGCCTTAAAGGCACAGGAGCAGGCCGTCCCCATGTGCCACAAGTTGAGCAGGCGGGGGAGAAGACCGGCCTGGCTGAACAGAGAGCTTTGTCTGGAACTCAGGAAAAAAAGGAGAGCCTACCACCATTGGAAGAAGGGGCAGGCGACTCAGGAGGACTACAAGGATGTTGTGAAGTTATGCAGGGAGAAAATTAGAAAGGCAAAGGCCCAGCTAGAACTTAAAGCGGCCACTGCAGTTAAAGATAACAAAAAATGTTTTTATAAATATATCAGCAACAAAATAAGGGCCAAGGAGAATCTCCATCCTTTGTTGGATGCAGAAGGAAACATTGCTATGAAGGATGAGGAGAAGGCTGAGGTACTTAATGCCGCCTTTGCCTCAGTCTTTAATAGTCGGACTGGTCATCCTCAAGGTTTTCATGCCCCTGAGATGGGAGATGGAGATAGGATGCAGAATGAAATCCCAGTTGTCGAAGAGGTGGCAGTCACCAACCTGCTCCTCCACCTGGATGCCCACAAGTCAATGGGGCCAGATGGGATCCACCCGAGGATACTGAGGGAGCTGGCAGAGGAGCTTGCCAAGCCACTTTCCATCACTTATCAGCAGTCCTGGTCAACCAGGGAGGTCCCAGATGACTGGAAGTTAGCTAATGTGACGCCCCTCTACAAGAAGGGCTGGAAGGAGGATCCAGGGAACTACAGGCCTGTCAGCCTGACCTCGGTGCCGGGGAAGGTCATGGAGCAGATCATCTTGAGTGCCATTACGCGGCACATGCGGGACAACCGGGGGATCGGGCTCAGCCAGCGTGGGTTTATGAAAGGCAGGTCCTGCTTCACTAACCTGGTCTCCTTCTATGACAAGGTGACCCGCTTAGTGGATGAGGGGAAGGCTGTGGATGTTGTCTACCTGGACTTCAGTAAGGCCTTTGACACTGTCTCCCACAGCATTCTCCTGCAGAAGCTGGCTGCTCATGGCTTGGACAAGTGCACTCTGCGCTGGGTTAAAAACTGGCTGGACGGCCGAGCCCAGAGAGTGGTGGTGAATGGAGCCAAATCCAGTTGGTGACCGGTCACAAGTGGTGTTCCCTAGGGCTCAGTGTTGGGGCCGGTGCTGTTCAATATCTTTATCGATGATCTGGATGAGGGGATTGAGTGCACCCTCAGTAAGTTTGCAGATGACACCAAGTTGGGTGGGAGTGTCAATCTGCTGGAGGGTAGGAAGGCCCTGCAGAGGGACCTGGACAGGCTGGATTGTTGGGCTGGGGCCAACTGTATGAGATTCAACAAGGCCAAGTGCCAGGTCCTGCAGTTTGGTCACAACAATGCCATGCAATGCTACAGGCTTGGAGAGGAGTGGCTGGAGAGCTGCCTGGCTGAAACGGACCTGAGGGTGTTGGTTGACAGCTGCCTGAACATGAGCCAGCAGTGTGCCCAGGTGGCCAAGAAGGCCAATGGCATCCTGGCTTGTATCAGGAATAGTGTGGCCAGCAGGACCAGGGAGGTGATAGTGCCCTTGTATTCGGCACTGGTGAGGCCGCACCTCGAGTACTGTGTCCAGTTTTGGGCCCCTCACTACAAGAAGGACATCGAGGTGCTGGAGTGTGTCCAAAGAAGGGCAACTAGGTTGGTGAAGGGTCTAGAGAACAAGTCTTATGAGGAGTGGCTGAGGGAGCTGGGGTTGTTTAGTTTGGAAAAGAGGAGGCTGAGGGAAGACCTTATTGCTCTCTACAACTACCTGAAAGGAGGTTGTAGTGAGGTGGGGGTCGGTCTCTTCACCCCAGTAACAAGCGATAGGACGAGAGGAAATGGCCTCAAGCTGCGCCAGGGTAAGTTTAGGTTGGATATTAGGAAAATCTTCTTTACTGAAAGAGTAGTCAGGCATTGGAACAGGCTGCCCAGGGAAGTGGTTGAGTCTCCATCCCTGGAGGTATTTAAAAGATGGGTAGATGTGGTGCTTGAGGACATGGTTTAGTGGTGGACTTGGCAGTGATAGGTTAATGGTTGGATGATCTTAAGGGTCTTTTCCAACCTTAACGATTCTATGATTCTATGTTTAAATACATGTCCTGGTTTCAGCTGGGATAGAGTTAATTTTCTTCTTGGTAGCCGGTATGGAGCTGTGTTTTGGGTTTAGGTTGAGAACAATGTCGATGATACACTGATGTTTTGGTTCTTGCTAAGTAGTGCTAAGTACTTGCGAAGTGGCGCTCACACTGGTCAAGGACTTTTCAGCTTCCCATGCTCTGCCAGGGGCACGGGAGGCTGGGAGGGAGCACAGCCAGGACAGCTGACCCAGATTGGCCAAAGGGCTATTCCATACCATATGACATCATGCTCAGTATATAAGCAGGGGAGTTGGCTGGGGGGGGGGCTACGATCGCTGCTTGGGGGACGTGCTGGGCATCGGTCGGCGGGTGGTGAGCAATTGTACAGTGTACCGCTTGCTTTGTATTACTATTGTACTATTATTATTTGTTGTTATTATTATTGTTATTATTACTATTACTACTGTTCTATTTTTATTTTACTTTAGTTATTAAACTGTTCTTATCTCAACCCACGAGTTTTCCCCTTTTGCCCTTCTGATTCTCTCCCCCATCCCACCGGTGGGGGGGTGAGCGAGCAGCTGCGTGGTGCTTAGTTGCTGGCTGGGGTTAAACCACGACAATACATGAGTGTGATTTGGAAGCTGTCTTTTAAAAGATACTGGAGCAATAGATGGAGGTGGTTAGAGTGAGCTGCCAGGGTCTATATGAAGTTGCTTCATAGTAACCAGGACCTGTATGAGGGAAAAGAAGAGGGAGGGGGGAGAAGAGAAGGATAGATGGCAGCAGGATGTTGAACTGCAGCACAGTGGCTTATGGTAGCAAAGGGAAAATTGATGCCTGATCATGATAAAGAAGAGAAGTATTTTCATTACAACCTTTTACTTTAAGCTTTGTGCCTAAAGAGATGAATATCCTGTAGGAACAGGACTTCTCTGCTATTCATTGTTTTATAGGCTCTCTCATTTCCCTGGCCCTTTACCGTGGAAAGTAATGGTATCCCCACTGAATTTTCTTGCTTAGTACGTGTGTTTTCTCACTTCATACTCAGAATCATATGAGCAGGGTAAATGTATAGACATCCTTTTCAGAATTATATATTTTCCTTTTAATAGGCATGCGTGTACTGTTCCTCTATATAAAGATACAATAAACTAATGTTGACTGGTCACTAATTGAAGCATGCTTTGCAAGCATTAGAAAGTAAGAGGAGAGTGGTGTATAACAACTACAATGGGTTGGGCCGTACCCCTGTCTGCAAGGAGAGACAACATCTCGATATTTTTTTTTTTTTTTTTTTTTTTTTTTGCGGGGGGGCGGTGTTAGGCTTATTACAACAACGTAACATGGAACATTGCTCGGAGATGTTTGCAGTCATGGCTGACTCTCAAGCTACTTCAGTTTGGTTAGCTTAGCTCACAGCAGATGGGAAACCTCAACAGCCCAAATAGCACAAGCATGTGGGGACAGGTGTAATGAGGTGGCTGTTTGACGGCTCAGTGGTGTCATTACTGGGGTAAATGACTGTGGGGGTGAGTTTGGCCCATCCTGTTCTTTCTAATGGTGGTCGATAGTGAATGTCCCGAGAGCAGAAGAAAAGTCGAGGTAGTGTGTAATACTCTTTTCTCAGAGTCTTCCTAAGGTTCTCCTAGTCTGCATCTCAAGGCCTTCCTCAGTCTGAGTTGATGTCTTTGCAAATTGTTTTTCTTGGGGTAATTAAATCCTTTCATGTCCAAAAAGTGGGCAGGTCCCCTTCAGAAGATGTAGTTAAGGTGAACGGTTCATTTCACTTGCTCTTGGAGTGCTGGAACTGTCAGATGCTCTCTACAACATCCTTTTCTTAATCTTCTGTATAACTGCAGGATTAACTTTTATCTGAGGGAAGCCAGAAAGTTTTGTCTTCTCCTCCCCATTTCTCTTCCTCTCTCTCCCTGTACCCTGTGTGAGACCAGCTTCTGGATTTCCAGCCAATTGTTAATTCTTCATCTCGGGCAACAGGGCTGACTCCCCATACCCTGGGGTTCCTTAGCATTGGAGCTGTTGGCTTCTTTACTACTGTTTCTTTAGGCTAAGAAGTGAGGAGAAAATATGTGAGGAGAATGTAAAGAAGGTGTTTCAGAGCCTGAACAGGGTGTAGATTTCAGATCCTTTTAGATATACAGAGGGTCAGGGTACATCGCTGTATTTCTAAATCTCATATTGATTGCATGTCAAAGAGCTGAGTTTTGCTGACAGAGAACAGGGGTTTCCTGGATCCACCTCTCTTGGAATTTAAGATGCAATTTTATGTTAAGCTTTGACGTGCGGAAAACAGACTCCACAACCGAGAAGGTTGTAAAGTAGGTATGTTTATTCAGCGCTGGGCAGCACGGGGGGTAGTCCCACCAAAGCCGTGCGCGCCTTTCATGAAAACTCGCTGGGTATTTATGCATCAAAGTATTACATATTCATTAATATTTTGGAAACACTTATACATATTCACAATCCCCCCCCCCCCCAAAGAGGTGGTCCTTATTATAATGAGTTCCGAGAAATCATTTCCATAGTTCCCGCCTTTAACTCCTCCTAGCTGCGCACGCGTGGCGCTTCCTGGTGGTCGTGGGCTGGGGTCTTCAGGGATGAAGGCCGTATGTCTTCCTCGCCGTGCACTTTTCACCTGGACTGCAAAACCTGCTTAGACCAGCCTGCTTGACAGCAATTAAGTTGTGTCCTTGGTCCATTTGATGAATCTCTTCTTTGCATACATCCAGTCCTGATTTATCTCATGCTTATCAAGTAGTTAATTAAACAAAACATTCCACTAGGATTAGTTCTTACTTATGGCCACAGATGTGTAGCCTGAGCTAAGCAATGGTCTTGTTATTAACCCTTAACGTGTTAGTTCCCTCTATCAGCTTAAGGTAGTTAACTGCTGAAAGGAATAGTCATCTTCTCCCCTCAGTGCTGACACTGTCCTGCTTTTGCCTCTTCCGTCAGCACTAGTGAGTGGGTACCACGCTGGGAGTCAGATCTGCTCCCTGTTTTGACCCAAAGCTGGCTCTGGTGGTGCAAATGAATATGTTGGTTTTCACTTGGCTATGCAAGCTGATCTGACTTGTTGAGTTAGCCTGCACAAATGCTGAGACTGCTTCCTTACCCGTAAAGCAGTTCCATCATCTGTATGCTCTGGTCTTCCAAATCAAGAGACAAGATTTGGTGATTCTAATGGGAAACATATTTGTGTATTCCTGGTATACAAACTAGCAATTCCAGCTGCTCCTGCAAGGGGAGGTTCCTGCTCCTTGTTGCAAACTTCCCCTTCTCTGTCACTCAGGGTGGGAGGAATCATTTTGCTGCTGTGCTCGCAGCTGAAATGAGGGATGTGCAGAGTTGGAGGAAGGGGAGGGCTTTCTCCTTCTAGCAACAGCCGCCTGTGTGGTGAGCTCAAAGGTCATGTGTAACTACCCTGAGACTGCAGACAAGGGGCTTAAAGTGAAGGGGCGCAGGATTTAGGAGTACAGCTACCTTAATTGCTGATCTTGAAGGCCTTTATTATATAGAAGACAGATACTGAAGGTAAATGAAAGATGTGGCTTGGCGCCTTGTGGTAATACTAATCTTAGTCACAGTGGTGATTTGCAGTGAGCAGTGTCAATGGAGCAAGCTTTGGCCACTTCCCCAGCAGCCCTGTTTTTGACTGTAACTAGCCTTTACTGCACGTCCTCCTTTGCTTCAGTGTATCATCCCTACTTTGACAGCTTCTTAATTAGAAGCAGCTAGTTTAAAGATCTTCCATATCCTCCATAATTTTCCTCCACTTTTCCTATCTGAGGTTGTTCTCTGAGATGCCTTTTCACATCAGTTTTGCTGCACACTGGAGATTGAACTGCTAACTGTGGACCTGTGCCAGGTTCCATTTTAGCCACCTAGGTATAATTGGATCTATCAGTTCAAAGCCAAATGAATTCTTAAATGGATTTTGATGAAGGATTGTTAGCATTAATGTATAGATAAAGGCTGTAAAATAAGTGAAGGTGCAAAGGAACAGCTGTGGGGAGTAGGTGAGGCTTTGATCCATTAGTAAGGATTGGAATTAGCCTTTGATATTTGTGCGTAAAAGAACCTGATTTGGAGAGTTCAAAAGATGAGCCAGAAGTGCTAATTCACCCCTTGCAGGAATTCACCATTTTCCTGTTTGAGCCTCCATATCAACTTTGTCACATCGGTACTTTCCCCTTGCTTGAGAATATTTAACTGTCTGAATATTGTATTTTTAAGCAGTGGTTCCATGGATGATTAGTGTAAACATGCAGTATGTTTCTTTAATAACAAAACAGTTTGGGCACCTATGCCCATGTTTTCAGAGATGTCTCCTGAAATTTAGGCTCCTGTATTTGTAGTTAGGTGCTTCAACAAAAGCATCCTGTGCATGTATGTGTTGTAAGTTCCTCTCCATTGCAGAACTGGTGTGTGTGCCTACACTGGACTACGTGAATGGCCAGCACCTGGCAATCGAGTTACCTTAATGTAGGTGCCTTTGGGCCCAGTGGCTGATCTGCTCTTCGATTTGCAAATCTTGACTTGTATCTTTATTTCAGTGTCTTTAGGACATCTTTATTTAGACATCTTTAATATCCTGTTGCAGAAAGCAAATGAGATGAGGCTTATCAATTTGAAACTGACCAAAATTTTACCTTCAGTGAGATGACTTACTAGTTCTTGGGTTAGTGTTCTGGCTTTAAGAATGAAGACTACTGACAGGGGAAATCACATCCTACTTGAGGGAGGTCTTCTTTCACCTCCCAAGTTTTTTGAAAATAATTTTCATGTATTTACATGATATTCAGAGAATTAAGATTTTGAAATAATGACCCTCCCAAATTTTATATTCACTGGCAAAGTTTCCATTTTAATATTTAAAAGTCTGCAGACTAAAGCCTTTTTAGGCTGATTTATTAGTTTGTGTCTTTTTCCTGTTCTTTAATGTTTTAGATGAGCCTGAACATTATGTCATTGTGAAGTTGTGTACATTTAGGAGGAGACAGAATGAAGTGGCCTTTGTCAACCTAGAATTATCATTTTAAACAGACTGTGTGAGAAATGACTGTTCCAGAATTACTTATGAGTGTAAAGCCAAAACTTAGATTAATGAGAGGTTAGTGTGTATACATACCTTTTTTTATTTATATATATAAAAAATATACACGTGTATATATACACACACATATACATATTTTATATATGTAAATAGACATACATATTTTGTTCTGTTTACTTGTATTCTTTTGTTCAGTTTGTTTGTATTCTTTGAATTTTGCCAGCATTTATCAATTCTTAACTGAAAGAGGGCAGGGAAAGAAGTTGCTTGCCTATGGCCAATCTTTTTAGATTTATTCATCTTTATTCATCTTCATTTTCAGCCTTTATTCATTCCTCCTACAGCTGTCATGCCCAAATAGACTTATCAGTTGCATATTCAGCAGTAGCAGAGACAGAAGTAGTAATAATGCTGCTGAAAGTCATAAGCTTTGAAATCTCTTAAACTAGTAACATTGTTGAATTGGTATTCTTTAAAGAGGCATTCTTAGGGCTCTTTGATACTGGTATCTGAAATTACTCTTCACTGATTTGATTTGGTTGGTTTCCATTCAGAAATTGTGTGTCCTGTGTTTACTTGAAGTTACAGTAGAATTACCAAACAAAATTAATCAAAAGAAAAAAAATCTTTTTGCAATGTCTTCATTTTTTTCCCTGCTCTCCTTTCTTTACATAACATGTGGTATGTGAAGAGTTAGTAACTTTCTAAGCTTTTAAAATAGCTGAGTAGTAGTAGTGGGTTGAGGCAGAAGGGGAAAAGGATTAGCTCCTTGCAACATGTTTGGAACAACAATAGGTGGCAGCAATCAAATGATATTTAGGACATTCAGCTTGAATAACTAAATTAAATGTAGTGCACTTACTTGTGTTTGAGCTTTACATATTTTGGTAGTAAATATTGTGGTTATGCAGAAGGTAAAAGGAAAATGAATAAACGTTTCTGAGTTTTATAATGTAAACTCGGTGTCAGAAAAGGAATAAATTTGCTTAAAAGCAGGATCCTTGCAAATGAAAGGACTAGATTTTGCAAATGTTCTTCATCTAATACTATTTCAGACATGCTGGACTGTTATATTGGGTGCTGATGTTAGAAAAATCCTAGATTTATATACCAGATTCCATATGATCACTAAGCAATATAGTCCATTTTCAAATCAGATTGACAAACTTTTTTATTGGTTCTGTTTTTAGTAAGACATTTGGCAACATGGCAATTAAAGATTGCAACAATTTGCAGTAGTTTTTATCTGTGTGTTCAGAATGTTCTGATTAAGTTGCTTTACTTGGAATTTAAAATTACAGTTCTGCATGTTTAATCTGCTAATAAAATGGAATGGCTTGGCTTTTGTTTCAAGCCTGACCTATTTTTTTTCCATCTGTGCAAATGTCCCACATGTTTTAAATAATACAAGCTGATGAGAAGATACAAGTAAAATAGGACTGTATTGACATAGGGAGGCTTTATAATGTGAATTAGGAAAGCACAACTCTGATAATTTTTCATAAGTCCCAAGTTCTTGCTGAGTGAACGTGTTTATTTTTGGATAGCATGATGATAAATTCTGAATTTTGTAGTTCCAGTTCCAAGCAATCTTAGCAGGGCTTATCCAGGCTTTGAGTTTGCTCTCATTACCTAACATATCTAAAATGTCTAGTGTAAACACGTACACTGATTTGTTAGTTACTTATCAGACCTTAGGAGTTGAGGTCACACCATGCAAATATTTGTGCTTTCTGGAAATACAAGTAGTTATTAGTTTTGCATGAGACTAGCTGTTGATATTAATGCGGTCCTTTAAAAACCTGTCACTCATTTGACATGGAAGCATCCTAGTACTGACTGTGGTTGTGATAGTGGAAGGATCTGTGTTGGTAAAATTGGGCAGTATACTCCGATAGAAGTGTGAGAGGCTGTTGTCTGGATTATCAGTGCTGCAGCTGAAACACGGGGTGTCTTACTCTGTAGTGAAACCCTCTGTCCTTGCCCATGGGAGAGCTGTTTGCACGATGCAGCCGGACAGAGTACAGCTCTCCTTAGCTGTAACCTAACAGTTAGGATGACCTGTTCTCTGTTTCACTTCTGGCTGTGAATTTCACCTGTGATTCAGTGAATGGCCTCCTGTCCCTACCTCCCATTGCTGGTGTCAGCTTCACCTCTTACCTTCCACTGCAGCGTTTCGTACCCTCCTGTGAGTTGATCTGACTCACCAATCCAGAAAGGAGATAGACATAAAAAAATACGTAAGTATGGGGTTGTTTTTGCTTGGTCAAGGAGTTGGATTTGATTGTGGAATGGTCTGACAAGCATGAGAAAGCAGGCAGAAAGGAGAGGGTGGGACTACACATCTGGGAAAAGAGGAGCAGCACATGCTTGTCTGTTCAGCTGCCACTGAAACCACTACGTCAGCCTTTAAAGCAGGCAAAGTTGTTATGTGTTCTCTGCCTTCTGCTGCTCAGGTATAGCCTTCCTTCTTAGGGAGTACTTTTTAAAAAAAAGGCTATTGGAGCTGAAATTGCACATCAGGAAAAAAAAAGAATCAAAGTAGGCTGTGTGTATTCTTAAGTGTATGTTTGACTTAACCTATTTTTAGGTGTTTCTTTATATGTAGAGTGCTTATAATGGACTTATTCTGCAGTTATTAGTTGAACACATTGAAAGCCTATCAAAAGCCAAATAGGTTACCACACTGATTCCAGTGACCCTCTTTGTCTGAGAAGCGTGAGGATTAAACCTGATGTGTGTGAGCATGAGAGGTTTGAAAAGGGGAATGAAATTAAATATATATTAGATAAAAGGCTACTCTGCATTTTAGTGTTGTCAGTCAACACTGCCTGCCTTTGGTAGAAAGCTGAAACTTTGATTTGAGAGATCTCGGAGTAAAACAGAAGAAAAAAAGCAAGGTACAATGCTGGAAGAGGAAAGTATGCTGCCTTTTGTCTTCAGACTTGGAGGGAGTGGGGGAGCTGCTTCCCACTCTAGGGGAACCTGCTTTAGATCCTTTGGCCAGACCAGGATGACAGCTCTTAAACAGAAACCCTGTGGAGGGAGTCTCACTCCATCACAACATCTCATTTTAGTGCCTGGTAACATTGCAGAAACATGTCTTCCAGCAGTCCCTATTACTTGTTCTAGCCTACCTCCAGCAAGTCAGCTGTATCAGCACAACAGTCTGTGGAACCACAGTAATGCAGTCCCCCTGCCCCCTTCCCCCCCCCCCCCCCCCCCCCCCCCCCCCCCCCCCCCCGCAAAAGGCAGGGAAGTTATTTTTAGCAGGATCAGTGGTGTGATCTTCAGTTCACCATGTGGCCCACAGACTTACTGGCACATGATGCACTTTCAGCAAGGGTACGAGAGCAGCACAGGGGCTGTGCAGTGACTGAACCGTATGAGCAAAGATATGCTCATGAATCTGTGGTTTGAATTCTAAGCTTAGATTTCCTGTGTAGTCCCAGGAGAGATTCAGAGCACCTGCACATTAAACTGGCGGCAGATTGTGCTGATTTAGCTAAACTGGTTTAAAAAAAGTAACTTCTGACATGTAAGGCAGCGCTGCTTTTGTGTGTTGACACATTTAATTCAGCCTGATCTGGCTATCTGTAATTACTGTAACCTAGACATGCTTCTCTTCCTGTCCCTACTGCCTGTGCTGGTTGGCAGAGTGCTTCCATGCCAGGGGACTTGATCACAGAACTTTGTTTAATGCTTGTTTAGCCTCTTTATGTCATTCCAGTAGTGTATCTCAAAGTAGAGAATGGGACCCCAGGAATATCGGATCAGCTAAACATGAGCCCATGTATGTATGCACACATTAGGTTTTTTTTTCTAAATAATAAAGGTGATGGTATTTGAACACAGGACATACTTGGAACAGAACAAATAAATGCTCTAAAATTTGTTTATCTCAACAATAAACACAGATACCTCTCAGTTTTCCCAACAGCAGACAGTCTTCAGTACTGTCCAGGGATTGTGTTTAGATAGAGAAATATTTCCAAAGCTACTCTTTGCTGTGAGCCTAAAGGGGAAAAAAAAAAAGTTCCCTGCCAAAAAATGTGAGCAAACTGAGCAATTCTGAAACTTCTTTATTTCTGTCTCGTGGGATGTGCATTTAATGAGCTGATGATTTCTGTGTTGTAAGAAGCTTGGATATGCTACTAAGAACTTATTCTTCAGTAAGTCTAGTTAAGGCATTTACATCAGACTTGAATTTTTAGATCCTGAATCTAAAATAGTTTTGATGGTTGATTTTTGGGAAACATTGATAATGTACATCTCACTTCTCCCTTTGAGGAGTAAAATCCTTTTTTGTTTGAAGTTTTGCTCTTGTTTTTTTTGGGAGGGTGGGGGAAACACATTTAGAAAAGCTCTACCTCCTTTCCTGTTACCACACCTGCTCAGCGTACTTGGGAGAGAAATGTGTGAAGGTGACCATAGGCTGACTTTGACTTTATAGCCTTTGTTTTGATGTGAAATCTACAGCTCAAACTATTGCTTTTATAGAGTTGAAAACCTTTGAAAAGTCTGGTATGAGTTTGCAAGCAGCCTTAACATTTAATTGCTTGCTTTGGGATTTTTTTTTTTAATTAGTGCTGCAATGAAATAGACAGAAGTATTCACTGGATCACTTTTTTTTAATGCTATGTACATGTTAATATATTCTCATAGCTTAGGCAGTGCCTCTAGACTGGATGGATTTTCATGGATTTCTAGGGGCTTCTTAATAGTTGCTGACCACTCACATCACTGTAATTGAGCCTGTTCTTTGTAAAGATTATCTTTATTTCCCACGGATACGTCTGCAAACTTTTAAGTTATTTTTACAGCCCATATCTGGATTAGAGCCAGGAAAAAATAATATTAATTTTAAACTTAATGAGATTTTGGCTCCATTGAGAATTTGCATTGAGCTTGCAGTCAGCTTTTCACACTCAGCATCGTAATTTCCAGGAATGTATGGTATGCTCTTGTATTAAAAAACCCTCAGGAAAAACTTACCCTCAGGCACTTTTTTTAGAAACTAAGTTCTGTTCCTTTTCTTGTGCCATCAAGTGAGATGATGTAGATGGTAGCGATTTTTATTTTGCAGAAGCGTTGCAATGCACATTGTCAGCCTTAAAGGTGTCAGATGGGTCAGCTCACTGATGTGGCTGAAAACTAACACTAGGGGGAAAAAGCCCACAACTAAAAAGGTTTGTGTTTGTGTCAGCAGGTTGATCTGGTTTAGTCTGTGGCTGTGTGGGCTCTAGAGCTGAGCAAACCTGAGAGAGACATGAACCCCCTCTCTATTTAGAAATTTGCAGTCGGGTCAGTTGAAGCTGACTGTCAGAATACAGGCATGTTTCCTCTGTCCCCTCTCTTTCTGCCTGTTCTCTGTTCCTTACTGGATTAAAACCTGGGTCAGTTCCTTAATCCTCTTCCCTTCATGGCCAGCAGGCAGCCCTGTCAACCCACCTGAAATTAGGTTGGGGGGTGTAGTAGCAGAAAAGACCAGACAGCACTGTCAGTGGTTTATGTCATCAGAGAAACTGAGAACAGTGGCCTTTTTCTTCTATAATTTCCATCCAGAATATTATCATATCCTGCAAGAATTTTAGCGTTATGGTGTTTTGGATTTACCTGCATTGCCTTAGAAGCCTGCATTTACTGTTAGTTGCCTTGCTCTTCCTTAGGATTTGAATTCCCTGCTAAATCCACCTTCCCAGAGATACTTAAACCACTGTGTGGGTCTCCTGTGACTCTATTCTTTTTAAAAAAAGCCCTGATAAACTTTGTTCAGTGACTAGTGTAGTTCTCGCCTCATTTCAAGACAGAATCTGGCTTTGTAACCCAGTATTTCAGAAGTTACTGGTAATACTGCTTTCTTCAGGCTTACTGTTATTGCCAGTATTTTGTAACATGAGTTGTCTTTGAGTTGTTTAATGTTGGTGGTATGTTTGACAGAATGAACTCTGTTCTGAGACTTGTAATCATAAGACCCACTCTGCTGTTCTGACCCACACGAGTTTCCCGAGGGCTAGCAGATGACCGTGGGTGCTCACCTGACTTATGCCTAGATCAGATGACCAGGAGTGGAGGTTGAAGTCTGCGCGAATGAGCGTGCTGTGTCAAATAGCATACTTGGAGGTAAGGTCTTGTATTTGTCATGTACCTTAAGAGTTTGTTTGAAAACCATAAATATTGTCTGAGCTTTATAATAAAAGTCACATGTGAGACTTCCCAGAGATCTTTGAGTCTTGAGTTCATTTATCTGAATTTCTGTTTTCTTTAGCAGCTGTTTTAGTATCTGCCATCAGTTCTTCATCTAGTGATGTTTTGAGGGGTTGAGAACTTTTTCACATGTGGTTTGCAGAACAACTTTTAAGTACTGCTTCACTTTTTTTTTATTTTTTAAATTCATATCATTTGTCATGGCTGGACTACCTAATAAAAGTATAGCAGTTGAATGTAGTAAACTTCAAACATCTCCTGTTTGCCCCAAATGTGTTCTGGGTTTTGGTTTTGCACCTTATTTTGTTGACTGAGTACTGAAATTTTAATCTTTGACATGATGAGTTATGTTGCTCTAGATGAGAAGTCCTCATGTATGTAAAACTTGATGGAAAGAAGATTTAAAACACTAGTTAGTAGCTTATTAGCAGTTGTCAGGTGGGTGATTGTAAGTGTTTGAATCTCACTGATCAGGATTTACTGTTAGCGTGATCAGGGTGGGCTTGAATGTTGGTTATGTTTCAGGAAGCACCATGTGCATAGTTTTCCCATTCCGCTGCTGTCCAACAGGGTAAGTGGGCAGTCTCACAGTCCCAAAGCTTATTTAATTTAGAAAATGGAATATGCTACGTGAGAAATGAAGGTGTGGTTGGTCAACTTTATTGACTTAGTTGATGAAGCACCCTATGTTATAGCAATGGACTCAGTTGCTACAAACTATTAAAAATATAAAGAATGTATTGCCTTATTTAAAGGGATTAAAGCTATCCTTCCCCTTGATTTATTCAAAAGAACAAGGGACATGCAAATAAGGCTTTCCAGAGTCAGTCCTGTTGCACTAGTAGCCTCCAAGTCTTTTCCCAAAAGTAATGCTTTAAAATACAACTGGACTGAAATGTGGCTGATTGTTGCTCCTCTGTAAAGACAGGTATGAGAGGATAAGTGTATACCTCTACATAAAGAAGAATTTATTGATCTCTTCTCACTGGATTTATACTTTAGGGAGAACAGGGTAGCTGCCTATGGAAATTTAGGAAAGTAAAGTTTATTAAATGAACTATGTGCAGACAGCAAGTGGTTTAAGTGTCTTGCAGACTGTTGACTGCAGAACATGAAAGTGGTGTACCACTTTGTAAAGCATAAAAGAAGTAGATTTGCTGGCTGTTTGCATATCCTTTTTTCGTTAGCACAGTAGGAAGTGTATTTTGGAACATTGATCAAAAACTCTTTCATCTATTCTGAATTAAGGCATGCTTGTTGCAAAAGTAAGCTCAAAACCAACATTCACATTTTGTAATGTATATTATGCTCAAAGACAACTTAGAAGCAGGCAAAAAAAAAACTTTCAAATGATCACTTGTTTTCAAATAGCTGAACTACTTTCAGAATTTATGCCCAACTCGATTGAAAAGGTTGGTCATTTCCATAAGATAGAATTGTCTAAGCAAGAGCTTAATTTTCTATTCTGAAGAAAATGCCATGTAATTCTTACTGAAACAAGAAAAGTTGCCTCAAATTTGGGTTTTGAATATTTTGAAATTTATCTGCAAAGGATCATTGGAAGAATTAAATACTGACTGAATTGAAATTCCTAGGGCCTCAGTGTCCTTTCCCATACTTGCATTTCAGCTCATGTGATTTACCAAGTAAATCCTTGCTTAAACTTCAGAAATACAAATTTCTGGTAACTTAATATTTTGTATGTCAATATTTCTTTGCATTTACAGGCGGTTATAATCTCTTCATGGTATGGTATGGAATCTTAAACTTTTAAAAGTGTCTCATGTTTGAGAGAGAGTGAGAATTTGTCTCCCTCTAGGTATAAAAATTGCCATTTTTTTATCGCTATATAGGGTGCTAACACTTCCCAAACATTTTTATGAGGCATCGTATAATAGATACCTTTAGATGTCAGTGTAAGTCTGTTTGCATCACACTTGTGTTGCAGGACCCTGGCAAGGTTAGCATCTGTAAGGTTGGAAAAAGGTAGACTAATAAATCATGTATCTGTGATGCTGTCAAAATGCTTCCAGGAAGGCATTCTAGTCTTAATTTGTGTAGTGCTTAAAATACTGTGAAAGGTCATAATTTTGCCAAGCAGAAGAGAGAGCACTTTTTAAACTTCAACTCCTCAAAGTTTTTGCCCCTTCGTTCTTTAGAAGTATGTGTGGTATTTGTGGCTCTCTCCTCTCTGATGATAATAGTCACAATGCCATGTTTTCCGCTTCAGATACTGTGGAAGGAGTAGAAACGCCATCAGATATTTGGAAAATGAATGTAACTCATCAGTTCTTTCTTTAAACCCTTAGGAGGTGGTAAAATGCCATAGTAATCCCATGGGGAAGAAACTTGACAGTTCCTTGTGAACAGCTTCAGTTCAAGGTTCATTAGGGAAAATGGTTAACTTTCACATCTCATAGGTGCTCAAAACCACTGTGGTAGCTTGGGGTTTTGGTACCAATCTAAGTGGGGTTTTTGGGTGGCTAGCTGGCCTGTTTATATTGATACCAGTTTTAAGGGGTTTGGCTTTGTATTTTTTTAAGCCCTCATAAATCTTCTGGCATTGAAACTGTGCTACTGGTGTGTGTGTGTGTTTATAGGCAATGAGATACATACTTACTTGGCTTCTTTTAAATTAGCATTTCATAGAATCATAGAATCATAGAATTGTTAAGGTTGGAAAAGACCCTTAGGATCATCAGGTCCAACTGTTAACCTACCACTGCCAAGTCCACCACTAAACCATGTCCTCAAGTACTGCATCTACCCGTCTTTTAAATACCTCCAGGGATGGGGACTCAACCACTTCCCTGGGCAACCTGTTCCAGTGCCTGACTACTCTTTCAGTAAAGAAGTTTTTCCTAATATCCAACCTAAACTTACCCTGGCGCAGCTTGAGGCCATTTCCTCTCGTCCTATCGCTTGTTACTGGGGTGAAGAGACCGACCCCCACCTCTCTACAACCTCCTTTCAGGTAGTTGTAGAGGGCAATAAGGTCTCCCCTCAGCCTCCTCTTCTCCAAACTAAACAACCCCAGCTCCCTCAGCCGCTCCTCATAAGACTTGTTCTCTAGACCCTTCACCAACCTCGTTGCCCTTCTCTGGACACGCTCCAGCACCTCGATGTCCTTCTTGAATTGAGGGGCCCAAAACTGAACACGGTACTCGAGGTGCGGCCTCACCAGTGCCGAATACAGGGGCACTATCACCTCCCTGGTCCTGCTGGCCACGCTATTCCTGATACAAGCCAGGATGCCATTGGCCTTCTTGGCCACCTGGGCACACTGCTGGCTCATGTTTAGTTTATTTGCTCTTTTCTGTCATGTTGCCTTTCGCCATAAATGTTATCTCCTACTTTTTTTTTTTGTGTGTGTGTCATCCTGGCAGTACTTGTATTTTGCTGTCAAGTCAAATGTCAAGATACTAGGTATTATAATAGTTTGTAGGTTTTAAGGTTCAATTTTCAGTGGGTACCTGCATTTTCTTTTTTAATGGGATTTGCAGGGCAGATAAGTCTAGGCAGCATTTTATGAGATTAGTATTTCTGCTTTTTATTTTTTTGTCTTTGTCAGATTTAGCTATTAGAGTCAATAGTCACCATTGGTAGTTAAAAAAAGGCATAAACAATTTTCCAAGGAATAGTTTATTGTGGCAGGAGGAGGGGAGAGTTTGGCTTTTGAATACAGCATTTGATGTGATATACTAACGGCAAGGAATCTTTTTTCCCATCTGGTATTTTCTTTTTATCCTCTGGTAGGTTGCAGCTGATCTGTCAATAACTTTCAAGGAACCAATTTTTTTTTCCACTGTGTTACATTTTGAGCATTAATATTTTATAGCAGTGGTTTACCTTATTACAAGTGAAAAAAGAGACTTGGGGAACCAGGTTTTTAAGTTGTATACTTGATTGTATGTCTAAAATTGTGTGCATGATATACACACTCTAATTTATGAAAGTTGGATAAATTATGGCACAGAGAGGCCATTTGCAATCAGGTACAGCTTCCTTAATTTATCTGTGCTTTCGGAACACGTGCTATGCATATGTGGGTGCATGTCTAAATCCTTTGGAAAGTCTGAAATGAGAGACAGGATGCAAATGAAAGAATGTGTGATAAAACAAAAGAAATAAAACAGATAAGACATCCAGAACATGTGATACAGTTGAAGCCACATGAAACAACATACTGACTGTGGGTGAAGCATTACAAATGTACGCAGCTTTAATTTTTTTTTTTTGCCATTTCATGCTCTTTTCTGTTAGTGATTTATTTTAGGTATATCTGAATACCAGGCAAGGAAGTTGCTTAAAAAACAAGCAAAAAACCCTATTATTAATGGAACAGTAGTCTAACAAGTATTAGAACATGGACCTGTGAACTCTGTAGTGTGAACGTGGTTTCTATGCCAGTGCCGTTTTCAGCATTGAGGAAAGGTTAACTTCTCTCTTTATCACTATCTCAACCTGTGCAAATGGAGGTTAATGCTTACCACACAGATAAACACTGAGGGTAGGATAGGAAGGTTTGATTAGGACTCGATTTTGAGACAAGAAAGCCTGTCTAGTGCTTTTCCGCTCTCTAGCTCTGCAAACAAGCTCAGTTATAGATGGTAAAGAACATGGAAATATAGCATAATGTCTAGTAAAATATGCAGCATTTGCTAAATATATTTGTATTAATCTACAGAAGCACTTTCCCCTCTATAATGCTGTGACTGTTTGTTGTCAGACTCTCTGAGGTGTTTTCTGGTATCCTTCTCACACATTTGAATAATCTGACTTTTTAGGCTTGCTGATTTGCTTTCCCAGTATTAATTTTTCCATCGTTACAGAACTGCAGCATTTAGGAATTGTTGCTTTCATTGTTGCCCCTTTTATTAAGGGCAACTTTCATAGCAGGTGAGATACAAAAGGATAGGAGAAAAATACCATGATGGGAACACATAGTCAGCTTTATATGTCTGCACATTACCTAATACTAGCCAAGGAAAGAAAACTGCTCACGGGAGAGTTCATTGCATAACTCGGAACTGGAAATTAAATAGATTCATATTACACTGAGAGGAGTTATGGCACTTCCCCTTTGGTATGTTTTAGATCACTAAAAGTAGTCATGATAAAAGAAAGAAATGAGGTAGTTTATCTTTGTTCACCACGTTCTGTGTTAGTCTTCCTTTGTCACCAAAGGACGTATTTTGAAAGAAAATAAGGAAGGAAAAAGAAGAACATGGTTTCAGTAAAAGAAACTATTGCCATGGCATGTCAGAGGCGTATTTTACAAAGGTTACAATGAATTAACAAAATGGCTTGTTTGGTTTCATAGCTTTTTCTGAGGAGTGCTATGCAGTGCGTCATTAAAGTTTTTAACTGGTAGGTCAAACTACAGTACTTTCTAACCAACGCTAGATTAAATCTGTTATTAATTCAGTTATTTTTACTAGCACAGTGGATTGATGCTTTTTTCTCCCCATCATCATGAGGTATGTGCTCTGAAAATCATTGAAGTATTAGACAGACACTAAACCATCAGATGTCTATCACAGGTACCAGTTAACACCAATTCACAACTGTTTCAAGTGAGAAAATAAGAGGAAACCAAATCATAATCATCACTTGTTAAAATGAAGTGTCTTACGCATTCACCCTGCAGAACTACAGAAATTATTCTGTTATTTAT
Organism: Theristicus caerulescens; assembly: GCA_020745775.1. Lineage (NCBI taxonomy): Eukaryota > Metazoa > Chordata > Aves > Pelecaniformes > Threskiornithidae > Theristicus > Theristicus caerulescens. Next base: position 86,696,749 of record CM036560.1, read on the forward strand.
GAGTTTCTCTGCAAACCTTAATGTACATGTGTTTGCAGGCTCTCACTCCTGCATTGAGGTCTACCCCAGCAGTACCTTCAGCATGTAGGAAAAGGGGAGAGATGAAAATTTCTTCTAAGAGCATATGGTTTTATTTATAACATGTTTCACAACTGTGACATTCATAGACAGAGCTTACTTATGTACTACACTCCCACTCATTCACTCAACAAGCAAGCAAAAACTTCTGATACATGCACTCATGTTTTTAAGAAAAACAAAAAAAAAGTGCATGGAATTAGGTGGAGCTTTATTTTATCAAACTGAGGATAAACATTACTTCACTAAGATAAAGAAAATTAACTTTTATATAGTAGAAAAAACATACACTTATTAACTGAAAGTATGCTTCTGTGCATGATAGCAGGTAATTTCTGTGTGTAGAACAATGCTGTATTTCCATCAGAAAATTCATTGTTGATTGATGATATGGGAGTGCTTGGAGGAGAAGGGAGAGTGACAGAAACTAGTCCAAACACAGATATTGTGGTGTGTGCATGAACAGAAAAATCTGTCCTTAAATGAACATGTGCTTGCTTGTTTTTTCTACTACATGCTCTTTAACTTTAAAAATGCTATTAACTACAACCTCTTGGTCTGATCACAAGTGATTAATAGCATCTCTTGGTACTGTTAAAACAAGTTGTTTTTTTTTTAAATGATGATTTAAAAACTATTTGATGTTCATGTTCCCCTTTCAACCTTCTTTAACGTTTATGCCTGTGACAGATACAGTATAAAAAGGGAAGTACAAATATTTTGAAAATAGATGTTAGTCTTAAACCTGCTGGCATTTTTTTATGGTGACTGTTACACAGTGTTGGATCATAGTGGTAGCACATACTTTGTCTTGTACCCCTGTCCTTCTCAGGGTGTTCTTTCTATTTTAATATATAAATACAGGTATTTGCAGATTCATTAAATGAATGCTCTCATCTCACTCATTTTTTTTTTTCCTACAAATTTCTGTTTTTCCCTTGACTGCTTCTCCATGCTTACAGGAAAACTAGAGTCTTATCCTGGTCTCATCAGCTCATGTGGAACAGGGTCATGATTTACTGTCTCTATAAAGCTGGGGACTTTCTGTGATACGTCCCCATGAAAACAAATGGAACTATGGTCACATTCCAGACAGCGTATTTTTGCCACTTCCTGTGCAATATGGACTCTATTTCTAAATGAAGACAAAAGCCTTTGTTTTGCTGAGTCACAATCCAGAACAACAGACAGCTACGGAAAAGTTGGTACACTTTGTTTCTAGTTCCAGTTTTGACTTTGAAGTTCTCCCCTGTACTTGCTTCTCTCTTTTTTTTTTTTGTCCCTTTTTTTTTTTTAAATGCTAGAGTTGCAGTATGATTTAGTATGCACGTTCCTGCATGTATTTTCTCTGAGCTCTGCTATTATAGTTCTCCTTTTCGGTTGCAGCAATCCTATTGACTGTCACCAGTCTGCAGGTTTTGTCTACTTCACATAAAGTTGCTTTATGAAAGAGGGAAATGGAAGACAATGATCAGCTTTCATGAGTCCAAAGCATATCATCTACCAAGGTGATGAGTAATAATAAATTGTTATTTTTGAGGTGCCTAATTCACTGTTTGATTGCTTTGAAATGCAGCTGACAACTCGTTGAAACACATTTGAGGGATGCAGGTTTACAGCCAGTAGGGTGTTATGGTAATAACAGGATATGATCCATGAAAAAGGCTGTATAACATAGATGTTATAATATGCCTGGACCCATCATGAGCAAATACCATTTGAATCTTTTGCAATACTGCTAAAAATTAATTGTGATATTGCCTAGCACTAAAGCCAGTGAAAATGACAGTAGATTAGAAAAGTGTGTAAATGTGGTATTGTGAAAAGGGGTGGAAATGAAAGAAGAGGAAGGGAAGGGCCCTGTGGGTGTCATCTTGCTTCTGCACCAAATAACAGTGGGATAGGAGGACCTGCGATCTGTTAAAAGCTGCAGAGTCCAAACTTTGGTTTTAGAGAGCATAGTGCTGACTGATGCTAGCAACAGGATCACAGGCTTATCTGAAATTTGTGTGATGCTGTGATCAGTCAAATCCTTCTCCCTTACAGAGTAATGGGGCTGCTGGTAGTGTGGAGAAAGTGTGCCTGCTGAATTGCTTGGAATGGGGGAGGGGAGGAAGGGAAGGAACCCCATAGTGATATAAAACCCTAGATTAAGTTTTACACTTGGATGCTTAATCCAATGTCTGCATGAAGTAGAACAGATTGCAGATTAATCCCAGGGGAGATTTTAATGGGGTCTTGAAGGCTTTATCAATTTCTTTTTGAAACTTCTGGCACCTCACCTTTTGTTATAATCACTGCTTGCAGCTTTATAATATTATATGCTTAGCTCTAGGAAAATCTTTACTTTGAGAGTTTTATCCCCCATTAACATTATTAGTGGGTTTTAATAAGAATTATTGCTAGCTTTCTACAATGCTGATGGGCTAAGCTGATTGAAGCTCTGAATCAAAAGACAAGGGGTATTTTGGACTGCAATAAAGAATTGAGATGTGTGTTCCTGTGGGAAGGTATTTTGAGCCTCTTCCTTATATTTTTATCACTTCTTCACACTTTATAGCATGTTCTTCACTGAAAAAATGCACTGCAAGGTTTGGTATATGTTTAGCTGCAGTTTAGGTATATGTATTTGTTTTACTCAAAAATGAATTTTAAATTGAGTTGCCTTAATCGTACAGGGAATGTTTGAGATCAGGTTGGTAGGAGACAATACTGACTGTGAGTAACTATGAATTCCCCATTTTAGGTAATTATCTTGGGAGAACTTTGGTAAATGAAAAAAATACAAAATTCAGGAACTGTCCACACACAAAAAAAAAGTCCCAACAGAAAGAAATAGCAGAAACAAAATGTGGAATCCCTGAACTCAGGAATAGAAGGAAGAAGTGAGAAGCAGTCAGCAGAAGAAATGCTGGTTATTAAAATTGATGGAAAACTGGAGCATCTGAAAAAAACCAGAAGGATTTAGCAGTACGTGCTGGTTATTTACATGAATATGCAGTAATGTGTGCTTTCTCAGAACCATGATAAAGCAGGGGTAAAAGAATCCTGGAAACATATCTACAAAACCTAAATTTACTTTTAAAGTAGTACTGTCACATTAATCACCAGCAAAGAAAGAAGATACTGGATCCGACAGTTTGTTCAACTCATCCTGCTCAAATCTGATAGCAGAATTTCCATTGACTCTTTTATCATCGCTAGATTTTGCCTCGGTTGCCTTCTTCAACCATATTGAGTATTGAAGGATGCAATTGCCTCTTTATCCAAGAAAGCCGAAAAAAGAAGGAAATGAGTTTTACAGAGCTACCGACAATAGTAAGGGGATAAATAAATCCATCTGAAGGTGGGGACAAAAAAAAGGTGTTGATTCTTCCTGGGAACAAGTGGCTAAATTATGGTGCAGAGGCTGTGTCTTCCCATTCAGATTCAGATGTGACTGAGGCTCACAGTGCTGTTTACAGGATTCATACACCTCTCACTATGGAAAGTATGTCTGGAATCCCCAGGCTGCCTTGAAGAACTTGGTTGTGTTTGTTACAGGCAGAACACCAACAAAATTAAACCCAAACCTGAAGGTTGCCTGTGTAACATCCTGCCTATGAAGGCACAGCTGCATTTCAGTCAAACAATTTGAAAGAAAAGGTAGTGGATGCCCATGTAGTAAAAGGATGTTAGCAAAGAGGAAGATGATGTGTGCATTAGTCTTGCAGAAGAGAAAGATAATTAGTATCAACCATCATCTTTTTTTTTTCCCAAACTGTTACTTGATTAACATAATCGAGTTACAGTCAGAGCAATTGCTCTCAATTAGTACTTAGTTTGCCAATTACAGCTTCTATTTCAGACTTGATAAAGGCAGGCAAGGTTAGTGAGCCTGAAAGTATGTCTTTTTTTTTCCTATGCTGTATCTGCTGAACTAATAGAGGGTATGACTTCTCTCAACAGCGTGTGCCAAACTTATACCCTTAAATGATCAAAGGCACAGCGACGCAGTTATTTAAGATACCTTCATGTCTAAGAAGATTTAGCACTTTTATTTCTTGGCACAGTTTCAACTCTTCCCTAAAAAGACAGTTTGGAGTAAATAAAAAAGCTAATTTAGTAGCCCTGACAAAACTGGTACAAAAGATGACACAGCTGTGAACTGATTTTGAAAAATCCCTTAAAGAAAACGTACACAACGGTAATTCTGAATAATTTACTAGAACGAGCAAGTCTGTTCTATCTTTTTCATATGAAAACTCCTAATATGTCAGCTGCTGCTGATTGGCTTTTTCATTTTTCACATTGGTGAGGGAAGAACTCCCCATCCATTTCATAATCTCAGCTTCTGTCCTGAATCCCGCCTAGATTCCCAGTGCAGCCTTACTCCAGGGAAGCCTGACTAAAACATCTCCAGCAGGATGTCCGTCTTGCCTTTATGGAGTGCTGTGGTTGACTGAGACTTCCCAGGCTCATGAAGCTACCCTGGGGACTCATCCAGATGTCAGTCTGGCTTTCTTGGACACCACTCTGGTCAGGTCTAAAGTAGAGCCACCTACATTTCCTCCAGGAGTAGTCTACTGCTGGGTGGTTGTGGTTATTAAAGCACCCTCTGTTCCAGGGTTATTTTGATGCTGTCAGTGCTGAGCAACCATGACTTGATGTTTGCAAAATTGTCTGGGATTTTCAGCTGCTCTTCTGTCTGCTCCTAGCAATGTTGGAAGCACAGTGTGGCACTTGACAGGTCTTGCCACCATGGCATGACACTTGTTCTGCTGATCTTCATCCCTGCCACCATCGCCTTGGCACCAAGAGATGGGGTTCCCATGTACTCTGAGTTATCTCTTGCAAAGCAGAGTAGTGAGAAGATGCATCTTCTGCACTTAGGTTTCCATCAAGATACAGAGAGATGATGCTGTTCTTCCTTCAGCCTGACCTTGGCATTTTCAGTCATAGGATGTGCTTTTTCTCTTCATGCAGAACCCACTTCACTTTACTTTCAGTAAAGCTTTTTGTGTCTTCTGGTAGCTTTTACACCACCACTAGAGGAAGACAAATAATAATTCCATGACTAGAAACTTTAATGAACTTTTGTTACTAACACTTTGTTGCTCAGTGTCAAAATTACTGTTCGTTTCTGTCTCTGTGCTGAATGTGCTTTCCTAAATACCAGCTTGTAGCAAAACTACTTTCTATTTCCAGTTATTAAGCAGCCTCCAGCACCAGTCTTTCAACTTGACCATGATGCTTTTGTCTGTCTGCTGGGACTCCTTATGTACCTCACTCAACCAGCCATACTTCTGATTGTACATACCCTGTGACTTCCAGAAATGGTATTCTTTGTCTCATTTATTATTTGCCTTCATAGTACATGATTGGCAGAAGCTTACAGGATTTAATCAGAATTTTAAAGTACTTCATTTAGTGAGTTGGCACTTTCTACAGAGGAAATGTTTGTTGTTGTTCTGTAAATAGCTGTTTTTCCAACATGGACCTGGAACCGAGATCTTTCAGTCAAATAGGCCTGAAGTAAATTCTGCATAATCTGAGGGACTAAGATATTTTGCTATTACAATACCTACTGTTTAGTGAAATGCCTGTGCCAAGATACTGCCAGTAGCACTTATCTGTCCTCAACAGCAAACAAAAAGTGGAGGCGGAAGAGTGAAATAAAAAAAATATATATTGTTCAGTCAAGATAGATTAATAGTGTTACACACAAGCCACACTTCCGTGTTGGTAATATCAGTTCTTTGTATTTTTGTATGATCTAAAAATGTCTTTCCTTGCTTTTTTTCCATTTGGGGAAATCAGAGTGAGTGTTCCCTTTCTGTGGGAACAGTTGGTACCAAAATTGCTTCATTTTGGTATGTAAAAATGTTCATTTCAGGGTGGTGCAAATAATGCTTTCTGTGGCTTGACTAAGTTTTAGCACTTTATGAGAATTTTTTCAAAGGTGGTAATATTTTATGCTGTAGACAACAGTGATCTCTAAGGAAGCATTAAATCAAATGGCTCACTGAGGTTTGGAGTGGTTGAAAAACTTTGCTGGATTTTGCACAATGGCTGCTGTAACAAGTACCTTTAGGAAGTGAAAGGTTTTGCTCTTCCCTTATTATGTCTACTGTCTGCGTGTAAAATGAAGCTGTGCATACAGGTGTCTGCAGGATGAGTCCTGGATGGTTTACCAGATGTTTCTGCTTAAATAGGAGCTGGAGCTGCATTTCAGAAAGGGGAAGTGCTCTCAAAGGCTGTTGTGCTGACTAACAGCTTTTACTGCTCTCAGCTTTATAACTTTAATAGTTTGTTGGGGAAACAAACTGCATAGCCTCCAGACTGTGCTTTTTTTTTTTTTTTAAAAATGCTTGACATCAGCATTACCAGAATTTAGAAAAGAAAAATTCAGGTACATTGGTGAGCAGGGCACACTGGATATACCTTGGCTTTGTTACATCAGTTTCATCAACACTGCAGTAAAATGAAGAGGTGTGCTATGGTATTACTCTTCAGGAGAAATCTGAGATCCTCTCTCATCTTAAAATGTTGTCCAATGTGATTACATTAATCTGTCACCTTTTGCATGTAAATATATGTCAGGGGTTGGGGGGAGGGAGAACCTCCAGTAAATGTAATCCTATATTGATTTATGGGGCCTGACAACTCTAGCAGCCTTTGTAGGAGACGTTTAATGGTTGGATAGAATTCCATGTTTGTGACAGCAGAAGCCCCACTCCTATAGCACCAGCAGTTTTGGCTGTGCTGCTCATGGTGAGAGACTCCTGGGGGTGGGGTAAAACATGACCGTTAATAGCCAAAGGCTCTTGGAGAATGTCAGAAATGCAGCACAAAGCCTAGCTGTAAGTATTCTCCCTACGTTTTAACTGTCACCCAAGCTGGCTGCTGTCTCACTTCTAAGAGTCTGTGATACATCACAGAACAACTTCAGAAAATTGGGTTGGATCCTGTTGCACAAAAGGGCTGTATGTTTCAGCTCTCTGGGTTGCTACTCTGTAGGTAGTTTTTCTGGTGTGTCTGAGTGGCAGAGAAAGAAGTCATGCCCTTGTGGAGGAGTAAAGCATTGATTCTCCTGTATGAAGCCAGACTTTGTTCTGCATCCCAGGCACTTGCCAGGTTTTCATGCCTCTTATCCCCAGTGCCATGCCTTGCTTCTGGGTGATGTCTGAAAGTCCTTTCACTGTATCCTACTTCTGCTTCATGGGAAGTATGATGGGAGAATTGGCAGAAAGGTGGGAGAAGTTCAGAGAAATAAACATGATGGGAATATGGGATATGGAGCATGGTGGCATCAGCAGTGTGGGGACATGAACGTAGAATAAGAAGACCATGGGAGGAGACCACAGAGAGAGGGACCAAAGCTCTGTGTTAGAAGGCTTTTGTCCTGTTTAGACAGCAATGTCTCATCTAGAGCACAAAGTTGAAGCTGGTCTCCTTGATGATGTATCCCAGCCTGTGGCTCATCCTGGAGCATCCTGAGATGCTACAAAAAGCAGTGAAAATGACAGCTGATATCCAGTCATTGTGAGCATGTGTTAATTATTGCCCAAGTCAGAATGGCAATAGCAGAAGGGATGTGGACTTTTGGAAATAGGAACCCTGGGGATGTAAGAAAATTAGGGTGATTAAATTCAGCATCTTTAATGCAGAAGGCTCCAAAGCATAGATGCAAGATGAGGTACTTGCTGAAGGAGTTAGTTTGGACTTGTGTTGACTTCCAAGATGCATCTAGATATGGGCTTTGATTTCACATACGATTCTGCTCTTTCTCAGGATGCTTACTAATAATGTAGGAAGTAAACCAGTGCTGCATAGATGTGGTAAACATTTTGTCATAATAAATGGTTATGTGTAATCTGACCAGCCCTAAATTTTAAATGTTTTTACAAATGCACTCTAATTAATTGTTCATTACCAGTTGAGGCTTACACTGGATTGTAGTTCAAAAACTCTCAATGCAGTTTGTAGCATGTATCTTCTCTTTACAGATGTCTGATGGTTGTGATCCTTTGTGGGATGTGCTTTAGTTGCAGGGCACCTAAAACATCTTCTCATAAAAACTAAAGAATTAGTTGTAAATCTTCCACTCTGAACAAAGGACAAAACGGCCAGGTAGGAAGTTTTTCATGGGGCCAGTCATTAAATTGGAGTTTTAATACTCTGAATACTGTAGAGAGAATATTTCACTGGAGTGCTTGTAGTGGAATGGAAACCTTCTGCTGAGTTCTCATCAATAACTTTTTTTTTTTAAGATACAGGAACCCTGGTCATTCAGATACTTCTAATTAGACCTCCTATCTCTGGTTCTATTTTTGGGAGGCAGTTGGCTAGCTGACAGCAAGTGGGCATAATTATCATGCCAGCTCACCGTTGGCAATGATTTTGATGTCAGCAGTTTTACTTACTGAGGCTACAAATCATGAGTCATCAATTGTATTAAGATTAGAAATCTTGTGCAAGATTTGAAGATGTTCGCTAGATGATTTGTAACTTCCTCTAAGTGTTTTTAGAACGATGAAGAGAATGTTGCATGTTCTTCATATGCACAAGCATAATAGGGGATTACGCATTCTGGAAGCTAGACCAAAACCAAATTTCTAGTTCATTTATTTTCTGGCTTATTCTTGTTTCCGGGATCATTTGCATGTACTTGTGTCCAGGCAGTAGTACTTGGGGTTTAATGTCCGGATCAGATGGCTGATGTGACAGTTCACATGCAGCACAGGAATGGAGAAATGCTCCAGCAGTCTTTATTTGTGAGCATGGGAGCGGACACCTCTGGTGTCTCTCAACCTTTTCAGACATTCCTTGAGCCTTGGTAAGAGTTGTGCAGTTCCACAGTCTAGATGGAAAGCTGCCCACTAAGGTTTGCTGTTTAGGCTGTTTGGAAACCACAGTAACAGAGCATTAGGAATGATGCCTGCAAAAAACAGAGCATACTGTCCATTTTGGAGAGAACCTCAGTTTCCCTTATCAATCTGCTTTTGCATGAAGTGATCTCATCTAGCTTAGCAGACTCCTGTAAACTGTTTCTCTGACAGCAACTTAGGTGCTGATGACTGGTTGATTTGCAGTAGCTTCAGGGATGCTTTAAGTTTGCACAGTTTTAAAAGAGTATATATATTGAATGTGTGTGTCTGTAGGTGTGTATATACATGTTGTCTATATATACACAGACATTGTGTGTGTGTATTTATACACCCATACACAAATGCACATAATGCTTTGTGTATGATATTCTTTAAAAATGTAAGGTTCACTGTTCTTTGGTGAATTTGCCAAGGCTGGCTAGGTGTGCATGTGATGTTTGAGAATTGCATGTTATTGCAGTTTTACAATTTTGAATAGAAACATCTGGAATGTCAATAGTTTCTCATAGGAAGACTGTCCCTGAAGTGATTCCTCACTAATCATGGTATATAGCATCCTTTCTCCTTTTTCCTTTCCTATTAAGCGAGAAGGTAACAAGGAGAAGTTCAGGTTTGTGGCAGCCAAATTAAAGCAAATCAGGACTCTGACTGCCCAATAACCCAAAATCTCTTCTGCAAAGTTTTCTGTTTTTTTAATTTGTATGGTGTTATTTTTCATAATTAATGGGGAATAGCAAGGGGAGATCCTGTATACTCTTTGATAAATTGAGTTCTGCCAATCCCAAAACATGGGACATGCTATAAATTATTTTTTTCTTAATTTTTTTTTTTTTTTATTTCATGTTTTGATGTGGGAACTAATACTACTTTTTTGCATCTGGGGCTTGGAATGTCTTTAGCCCTCAAATGAGATGAGATTTGGCTACAGTGTTTTGAGTTTTTCTGTTCAGCAGATCAGGTAGATAGTAATTGGCTATTGCTTATCACTTGCAGACCATTTTAAATGAAGTCCTGCCTTAAGATCCACTCTTATTAGAATGAGCAATGCTAGTGACTTTTGCTGGGTAGCACAAGAACAATGAGAGGGGAGAATCTGGCTCAGTATTTTGAAGGTGAGGTCTGCCTGTGGGTTTAGTTTTCACTGGGGCTTTGTTTTCATTCATTTAATCAAGTTGGTAAGACACAGCTGTAGGCTAAACCAGATGTGATTATAGCAAGCTTCAACTTAGGTAATTTTGAACAGACTCTCTGAAATTTTGGAGTGAATCCAGTATTACTGGATAAACAATACAATCAGACCACATCAGGTTGGAGGTTTCATTTTAGAAGCAGCTAACCACAGTACATAGATCAGCATCAGATTTATTCATGCAGCCTTTAAATATGGGCCTGTTTGGGCAAGTAATGAGAACTTTGAACTGCCTTACTGTTCCCTCCATCATGTCTACACAGCTTGATATTACCTTGAAAATTGTCTGTGATGTGTGTGATCTTTCAGATGAAATGTTGCCAGCTGGTGTGCTTGGTCCGATGGTGGCAAAGCTGAGGTGCAGCAATGTTATCTGTGAGTACAGGCCTTAAACATAATTGTCAGTTGATGATAGTACCATTGGTTGCATGCAAAGAACTGATTAGGGAAGCCTGTGGTGTTTCAGGTAGCGTGAATCACCTTCCTAGTTGTCAGGTTTTGTGGTTTTGTAGTCTTGTTCACAGTCAGTTTGAAAACTATCTTAAATTCCTCCCCTTTAAAGTAAAATGAATTCTATAAGTGTTCATACTTGTGTTATTGGTTAATATGAATGCATGAAATATTTGAGACTTTTTTCCCCCTGATATCTTCCATATGAATGTACAATTTAGAAATCAGGGGGCAGATTGACTCTTTTCTTAAATTTAAGCCCAGTGCCTTTTTTTTTTTATAAAAACCTTAAAATCGGGTTTTTAATGTAATTTATAGCTCTTCAAATGCTTTTAGATACCTTTTGTATTTCATAACAACTAGGAGAAGGTAACCTGCTTTAGTTTGGAGAGTTGCTGAATTAAAAGTCTAGGCAGGTATTCTATATAGTGTGAAAATAAGGGGGCATGTGAAAATACTTGATTGCCAAGACCATTCAAACCAATTAACCAGAAAACACATATATCCACCACATTTTAAGTGAGCAGTGAAGTCATGGCCTCCAGACAACATCGAGGCTGGCAGTTTGACTTAACAGACAGCTGCTCTTTCTGGCAAACATCCTGGAGCTGCTGGAGGCTGGGGCTTGTTCAGACAGACCTTTGCAGGCCTATTGGGCTGAAGTGGCTGTTGGAGGGGACCGAGACATGCTCGAGCATCTGTGCAAGAGGCTAGTGGTGGCAGGGACTTGCCAGAATACGTAGGCACACTAGTTTTATGGCTGGCCCTGTCCTGCTCCGAGGGGTGTCACCAGCTAAAAGTTAAACAATAAAGCAGGTAGAGAAGGCACATTTAGGTTCAGGTACAGATTAGGTCTCTTGGAAATGATAATCCCTGTAACTTCAACTGGTTAAGTGAAGGATGCAACACAAGAGTTTTAAGGGGTTCCTCTGCTGCCACAGGTAACTTTGTCTTACAGAGGCATCACTGGGTATTTCTCTGAATAGTTTTATAAAATTCAGCAGTTATTTTTCTTTGGGGATTTAATAACTTTGATTTAGAAGCTGGTAGCTATATCAGTTTAAAATTAGTGAGCTGTCTTTGTAACCTTGTTGATTAGAGGTACTTACTTCAATTAGGAGCATGTTCCCCCTGTTGTAGAGTTGGTACCGAGGATTTTTTTTGGCCTTTTCCATCTCAGTGACTCTGATCATCCAGAGAAGGTACTGCTGTAGCTGAGTATGTGCCCAAGTCACAGAGCTAGCTGTGAGTGTGCTCCCAGAGGTGGCACAAAGGTGTGCACCAGGGGAAACCAAAATTAGCTTCCACTTTTCCTCATTTGCTTCTGTCGTGGAGGCCTGGATGAAGTGTCATACTGTGTTTTGGTGGTCTTTTTCCTTCACAAATGTAGGGGAAAGAGTTTTGTTAGGCTTCCTCCTCCACCGAAAAATTCAGCCACCTTCCTATAAGGAGGGCTTTAGTGGGCCAGCTTCTAGGGGCTACACAAGAGATGCAGCTGCACAAGGTGGGATGAGGCCACCAGCAAGACTGTGCTGTGGAGGTTTTTCTCAAATATCCCAGAAACATGAAGTCTGTGAGACAAGGACAAAATGAGCTCTGACCCAGTGACCAGCTGAGTTTCCCCTGGGAGGTTGTTCAACATTTTAGTGTAGCCTGATGGTGGAATCCCCTTCCAGGGCGTTTCCCAAATCCTACAATCCGACAACAAAAAAATTCCCTTTCCAGTCAGGCTTCCAGGAAGCTGGCTGGGGACAGCAGGACCACCCCTGCATTGTGCACCGGGCCAGGCCCTCCCCAGCTGAGCCGAGTCCCGGGTTTCGGAGGTGCAAATAACCACAGTTCTCTCCATGGGCTGACAACACTGCATGGTTTTCATGTTGACATGCTCCGCACACACAGCACTCTGGAGGAAATGTGGTAGGGGTGCTGCTGACATTTTTACTTCCTTTCCTTACTTAACGAACTGGATTTATTTTAAACAGGGTTTTAGGGTGGTTAAACAGCTACATTTGCACCTCTCTGTTTTGAGGAGTTATTAATTTTTTGAAAACTCTGGAATTTCTAATTTAATATGAACAGAGCTCATGAGCCTTAAATCTACTTCAGGGACTGTGGAAATTTGCTAAATGCATTGTGACTTAACCACAAAACAGTCAGACTGTTTCTGTTTCTCTCGTGCTAACTGAAGTGAGAGAAAATAATTATGTAGAATTTGAACTACAGTAGAGTAATTACTTTCATTTTCCTTTTCTGAGACACAGATATGTGTTTTGGGGAGTGATTTGCATAATTTTGGTTTTAGTTTCTCGTAGTTACGGTGGACGAAGTTTGTATTTTATGGGAATCCCAGGTTGAATGAGTAAAGGGTGGGAATTGTCTGGTTACAGAGCTGCACGGGGCTTAAATGTGTCGTGCAGAAAAAGACATGGGACATCATAAACTTCAACTTGGGTTATTATTCCAGTCTGCTAAGCTATTGCTCTAAAGACTTAACAGTAATAAAGTCATAATGTGTGTTTTTGGTTTGTTAAAAATATATGTGACTTTTTGAACTTTTAAATAACATGCACACATGCTAGACAAGTCTTTGCTGTAATATCACAATCTGACCTCATTGAGCTATTTATTGTTTGTCTGGCTGTGAATATGCTCTTTATGTGTGTATAGTTCTTTCATGTTCATTTTAAAGGAGCTCCCACTCATAAGCTCATGAAGTACAGACATCAACAGATTAAAAGAATGACTGTCTGTCCAGAACACTGCAGTGCTGCTTTCCAGAAAAACTTAAAGTAATTATACATACAGCTCTTGTGGAATGAAAATTGGCCACTTGATATTTAATAAACAGAGATCTGCTTATCATATTAAAAAGTAGGAGACTGCTGATTTCAGAGCAGTACTGAGTGTTTTCATTTATACTCAAAAGATAAGTTGCCCAAGACTTGGAGCTAGGCTTTTTTCATACAGTTTTTATCTAGGCTGTGAAATGTACCGTTAAAATGTTCTTTAATATTTCTTTTCTGGAGCTCCATTGGATAAACATGAGCAAATGTTTAGTTTTGTGTGTTTTTACAAATGACTTTGATCATTTCACTGTTCCTGCAGTTTTTTACTGAGCTAGCTTTGTATGAGTTAAATTTCTTTCTAATTACAGACATTCTTTTCAAAGAAACATGCAAGATAAGAGCATCTTTTGTCTGATCATGTGGCGAATTGGAGAGAGACTAGGGCAGTCCTGAAAAAATGCATTCTTGGGCCAGGTACTTTTATTATTATTTATTATAAAATACCCAAGCCTTTGGCAGACCTGGCCCCTGCTCTGCCAATTGTGAAGTGTGTTGAAATCGCAAGCATCATGGCAGCGTCAGGCAGGTAGAAGAGCCGCTTGGCCACCTCCACTCTGGCAAATCCACAAAGAATTAAAAGTGATCAGAAGCAAGCTGGAGCTGGTTAAATGCTGAATGTAGAGACCATGCTCAGACATATTTATTTTTCAGTTCTGTCCCCATTTTACACACCAGAATTTGTCAGTGGGACAGAGAGACCTGGTATGTTCTTAAATATGATAAATATGTCACTAAACCCAACAGGAGTAGATATGTATTTCACTCCCAGGCTTTGGGGGGAAACCAATGAATGGAAAATGAAAATCTGGTGGCTGGCTGAGGAGCCTCATTCCAAACTCATTTACTCATTCCAAACAAGTAGAATTACTGCATTTTCTCAGTAAATCTTAATTGTTTGATCCTTGTTATGTGCCTCTTGCTGTGTCATCTGATGAATGCCGTGAATTAAAGATATTATATTCATTTAAAGCACCCACAAATAGTCTTTCCTCCCTGTCTTGTCCCAGGCAGCTTTAAAAATAAGTGCTATGTGCTTTTATTTACCACATCCTGCACCGCATGACACTTCCAAGGATGGAACCAAGGAGAGTACATAGCAGTGCTGTTCCATGATAGAAAATTAGATTACAGATTAGAAAGCCCAGAGGGACCACTATGACCAGATAAAACAGTCCCCTGCAGGCCATAAGACGGTTTCAATTGAGGCTGATCTAGAAAGAAACATCCAATCTTGACATAAACACTTTCAGTGATAGATGATCCAAACGATGCTTGGTATGTTTTAGTGGCATTTGTTCTGACTTGTGATTTTTTTCAGCTTTTGGGAAGAACAAGAGGTCTTCCATTCCTTTCCTTTGATTGATTTCTTTCTCTCTTTATGTCATGCCTGGAAATGAGTCTAGATTTAGCTAGCCATTAGATCTTACTAGACTTGTGCCTGCCAAAGTGAAAAGTCCTCTATCAAATGTTTGTTTCCCATACTTATGCAATCCCAGTGGGATTAAGTTATTCCTTGGCCTTCTTTTTGTGGGCTGGATAGAGCACAGTCCGCGAGCTTTTCATTAGCAGACATGGTTTTCAATCCTGTGTCTTCATATATCCCTAAACAGGGTGCCTTGCATGTGCTAGCACTGCATTCCTTTCACTGAATAAGCCTGAACGTCAAGGCATACTTTATATGACTGGTTTTCTTGTCACAAAATATCTGGTGTCCTGCACACTCCTAACATTTTTTTGGGAAGACCAAATACAAAAGGAAGTTGGCCATGGGGATGTTTGCTGATGCCCAGGTGGCATTTGCAAAAATTGAGGGGAGACTGTACCCTGAAAAAAACACAAAAACCACTTAAGAACTGTCTGTGTCCAGGGTCACCTCTATTCAGACAATCTTCAGCATCATCCTCAAAGCAGTCTGCTTGCACAGCTGACAGTGTTAGTTAAACCTGGAGGCAAAAGCCCCTTTTTCCCAGTCCTCCCCTGCAGTTTTGCAGCAGCATTGAGGATGTGGCCAGAATCACTGGTATGGTGATGCAGTGATCTTCCCACAGTTTCCCTAGGGACAGGCAAGTTCTTTTGCAATTAACATAATTGACTGGGAAAGAATCCTGTTTGCCTCAGGATAAGGAACTGTGGGATTAAACCTAGACACATGGTGCACATGCCGAAATGAAGGCTGTAGTATGATGGGAGGCACTGTGCTCTGGGAACATTCCTGCTTGGGATAGGCACACTGAATGTGTTTTACGCGCGAACTCTGAATTTCTTTGATAGAAGGATACTAAGGTTATTTTTGCATTTATCAGACTCTATCCATCTTGATCCACTTCATCAGCATATCACAAATTCCTGTCATAAAGCACCGTTTTTCTAAAAGCCTTGATTTTTCTACTGAGCAGGTGATTCTTTGATTCACTTTGGGTAAAACTTGGGCTCTGAAGCCATTGGCAAAATTTTTCACTTCAGTGAGGCCAGGATTTCACCCTTGATGAAAATTTAATAAGACAGAAATATTGTTGACATAGGAGCATAATTCTTTGTGATCTATGCAGCAGATTTGAGCCAAAGTGGAATTAAATCTCAGACCTGAAAGTCTGGTTTAAAGGTCCTTTTTCATTTCCCAGACAACAGTGATGCCTTGGTCTGTTGTAGGAGATGTATGCGCATTCGTGGTTTCAAACTGCTGCTGGTGACATTAGCTACTGTTTCATCTCTCGTTTCTGTCAAGCACTCAATGGGCTGTGCAGCGGGATATCCAAGTGATCTCATTCAGATGACTTTATTGACAGTGCCATTTGAAATGGTGGGCTGAAATAAAAGCACTTAATGCAGAGGTCAGCGAGTGCCTGATGTTCTTTGCAGAATCCATTTGTTGTGTAAGCAGCTCTACTGTTGTGGCGCCTACTTTAATTAAGGCTCTGACAGTATTTCCATAATAAACTATATTTTAGAAGAGTTTATTACTCAACTGCAAAATGTGCTGCAGGCTGAGACTTGGACTAGGAAAGCTTCAACCTTAAAGTGTTTTCTTAACTTAAAAAGCTGTTTTTTTCAAGTATGGCTGCAAAGAAATCTTTCTTCAATTGTATAGGTAAAATTTTATTTATAAAAAGAAGAGTTTTCAGTCTTACAAACAATGCATATTTAAGTGGCTGGTATTGACTATGCTGCTAAGGATATTTTTAATCATGAAATATCCATTATGGTCATTCTATAATTCAATGTAATTTGAATACTGAAGTATCTTTTATTGTTTGTGTGATGGTATAAAAAGCCTCATTTAGGACTGGGACCTTATGTGCTGGATCGATTTCAAACACCAGAAGAGAGAGTTCCTGCACTTTAATACTCTTCCTGTAAATCACAACGGAACAAGGGTAGGAAGGGGCATGTGTTAATGCCAAGCAAATGAGCATTGGAGGTAAATTGCAACTTTTACATATGTTTAGGATACACTTGCTCTGCTTTTTTTTTTTTTTTTAGCCAAAGGCATAAGTAGGAAACTTAGAATAACATGTTTTAATGAGGCAGGTGCGTTATGTTATGAACTAACAGAGCAGACCATCTGTTAAGGTCCAGGACGTGATTTTTGGAAAGAATTGCTTCCAGATAACTGGACAGGTTTTCTTTGTTTTATTGTGTTGTTTGTTTTTGGTTTTTTTTTCCCCTGACTTCTGGTTAGTCAGGTGAGAAAATATCAGGTCAGTTTCCTGCAGAAGGGACTGAACTGTAATTGATTTTCCCTTCAGTAACTGGTTGTTCAGAGATTCTTGTAGGACAAGCGTCTGTGCCAGTAGGTTTTCAGCAGAATGCTCTGAAATGTAACAAGGTTTTCCTGGGGTTTTTATTCCTCCAAAAGAAGTTTCCTATTCTGGGTTGTCTGTTTAAGTTGAAAAGCACTGCTGTTATTTATTGTTAATGTGATAACATTTAGCTGCTTATTCTGGATTATATTTAAACATACACGAGTTGATCCAGGGAAGAGACATAATACTCTGTGAAGTCTGAACCACTCACTTAATGGGTTTCTGTTGCATTTGTGACAAGTCCAAGTTCCACAGAATGAAGGGGTTTGTCGAAAATAAGTCGTTTCCAATCCTAGGGATTGAGAGTGAACCTTCTGAACAGTAGCCTGAAGATGTAGTGGCAGTTTTATTCAGCTTTAAGTGTGTTAATTGAAGACCTTTTGAATCTTTTCCCTTACTAGATATGAATTAACAATGATGCAACACATAATAAAAGGTCAGAGTTAAACGTTGCCAAGGAAATGATCAGTATCATCTTTTCCAATGAAGTGGTGCTTATTGCTACGGTTACTTTGCAACCTAGATGTTTTTTCAGTAAACAGTTTGGCCCAGATAGTCTTCCCATAGGCATCAATGGGATTTTTGCTGTGAATCAAGATATTTGGTCCCGAATCAAAGTGCTTGATCAAGAACTTGGTCTTTTTTTTAAATGTAACTCTGCTCCACAGAAGACTTTTTTTTTTTTAATCTGCCAACGTAATTCTACTACTATTCTTTAATTATTTTTTTTTTTTCCTATCATGAGTTTGTTTGGGGGGCTGCAAGAGTTTTTTCTCTGGCAGTTTTTGGCAGAGAACTTTGATTATATTATACAGCTATTCAGAAATAGAAATACAGTTTTTGCAACTATAATGATAGTATTTTTCATGTGGATACAGCAGTATCAGTTTTATTCTGCAGCATATGGTGGGTTTGGTTTTGGTTTGTTTTTTAAATCCAGAGTTAGAGAGTCACCTTAAATTCTAAGCTTCTCTGACCATGTCTGAAAAATTAATTTTATACTTCGTATAACTAGTGAGAGAAGTTTTAAATATGAAAAAAAAAAAAATCAATAACTCAGAAGGCAAACAGAGCGAGCCCTACACTTACTTTCAAAGCCTGACCTGGGACCTAGAGATGCTGAAGTTTGATGATGCTTATATAGCAACATCATGCTTCACACGGTAAAGACAGTTGCCTTTAATACCTTTCTCCATGATCATCCATCCCTAAGAATTGAAGGTGATTTGTACTGTTTTGTTTCAGTGATGCTTTTGGCTGACATTCAGCTCTCTTGCAGCAGATGGCAGTGCTACCAGTGCTTTGTGCACACGGCTGTACACTGGTGGAGGGACAGATCCTGCGTCTTGCTTTCTGAGCTCAAATGCCTGGCTGCTTGTGGACTCCCGTCTTCCCCTTAGCTACTCATCCAAGTTGCAAGTGATAAGGCAGAAGGGCTGTGGGTATCAGTCCTGGGGAAGAGGAGAGAAACATGCTGTCTGGGGTACACAGCTGCACTAATGCCAGAAGGCCATGTTGAAGTAAGTGGTAGTGCCACAACAGGTTGATGCCAACTGCTGTTCACCTCATCTCTTCACAGCCTGAGGCTTATTCCTGACACATTTTCTTAACCAGCGGGCAACCTGGGATACACTTGAGTGTTGTGTTTTGTTTTAATTAAAGGTATTTTCTCCCCCCCCTCTTCTTATGAAGTTTGTATAAAAATTTAGATTTCTTTTTAACTAAGGCTCCACTACCAAAATGGGAACTTTCCTTGGCCTGCCCATTCCTTAAGAATTATTCACTAATGCCAGACAGTTACTCTCTTGAAATGGGAGGCTGTTTGATAGCTGTTCTTGACAGCTGTTTTGTTAAATAATAGCAGCTATTTTATCTGTATGGCCTTGTGTGTAGTCAGTAATTGAGTACTGTTTCCTCTGTCAGACTGCACACAGTATGAAGAACCAGAATCACTGAGAGGCATAAATAGAGTATCACTTTTCTGTCTTAGATACGAGGTCACTTGTTGTATGTGAGGAAGTCATGTTTTGATCTTGACTTACATGAGTCATACAGGCTGATGCAGTAGGGTGAGGGAGTGAGCATCACCCATTCCTTCAGAGCTCCTGTCCAAAGGTGCAGTTGAAAAGGCCAGTGCAGCAAACTCCCTTGTGCTCCTCATCTGAGTTCCTTTTCCTTACAAGAGCACAGTCTATGTGCTCCCAGTGCATAAATCAACCAAGCCTTTGGAAGGAAAGACAAACTTTGAATGCTTGCCCTCCCATAATTCATTCCCTGCTTTAATGAGGAGCAGGTTATGCCTAGGTGAGTAAGCATGAAATTGTTTCAAACTCATTGAAATCTGTGGATTGATATCAGAAGGTAGAGTTTGCACAGGTCTCACAAATTGCTTAAGTTTGAAAGGATCAAGCAGATCATTTGATTATTGTCTATTTGCTGATATGTCACAGGCCATCACCTTTCATCCGGATATCTTCTGCATTAAGCTCAGTAACCTAGATGACAATAACACATACTTAGGTTTCCCTCTGGCACTTCAGTAGAAAAATTCTTTCTGGGTTTGCAGAAACCATTAAAGATGAAACACCTGTTAGTTAACCAACTGCGCTTTTGAAAACTTCTTTCTAGTTTTTGGCTCTTGTGTTTTTCTGGGGCTGGCTGCAGATCCTCCTGGTGACAGGAATTCTCTGTCTAGGGAAGCGCTGAGCTTCTTTAATTGTCTCACCTCTCAGACATCTTTTTCTTCCAGATCCTTTTTAAGATCAAATTTGGACACAGCATTTCAGTATGCATCTGATAAGTGTTGTACGCAAATTTGAGCTCTCCTCCTACTTGCTACTCTAGCTTCCTGCATGGTGATACAGATCATGCATGACTGCCCACTCAGACAGACTTTGTGCCATTAGCAAATTTCATTGCCATTAATTTTTCAGCAATTAAATTGTTTGTATACTTTTAAGCTTCTTACCAGTCTCTGCAGAGACCCGCTAGAAATACCCAGTGACAGCTGCTCCTCAAGACCTGTCAGCCCACCAGTTCCTAACCCACTTAGCATGTGCTTTATCATTATAGTACGATGCTCTCTTTTAAGCATTATGCCATACAGGGCTAAGTTGTATACCTTACAAAGATTCATGTATTGTCTGTATGTACTTACTTTAATCAACCAAACTGGCAGTCCCTCTGAAGAGAGATTAGATTTGTTCAGGAAGAACTATTTTGGAGTCGTGTTGCCATTATTTCTGTCATTTTTATTAAGTGAGCTCCCCCAGATTTCACTCACTGTGCTTGGGGACTGATGTCAGCTTTTTTCCTCTGCTTGAGTCACTTCTGTTTGTCCTTTTAGCACAATATTCAAACCCTTCCACATCCCTGTGATTTCCCTAGAATTCCAGGATATGTTAAAAATGGGCATCAAAGAGGCCACAGGGAGATAAGCGAGCTGTTTCAGTACTATTGAGTGGAAACTATCTGTTATTTGTTGCTAGTCAAGTCTTTATAAATAGTAACAGCTTTCTTGGTACTGTATTTCTGTATTTGAAGATGCTTTGTCTTCTATCCTTATGTGATACAAGTCCCCTTCCTTTTGTTCTATATTTGGACAATAATACAAATGAACATTTCTGCATACATTGTACTTTTAGTGTATTTTACCCCACGACATCTACTGGTGGGCCTGAATCATTATTAAGGTTAATTTGTTTATTGTCTTAGCCTTTTGGTTTGTTTTCTGAAAATGTAGAATGAACTCAAAACTTGTTTGGGACTGGTAGTGGTGCTGTGCATTCAATTATGGAATATAATAATTTTTTAAAGTAATTTATAATAGAGAGATCTCTTCTGGCATGGTTCTGCAGTTCAGAAGAGTAAATCACAACTCACATAGCATATTTGGGAGAAGAAAAACAGCTCCCTAGATTATTCTTTTCAGCAGTTACTGTGGAAATCTTTAAAGAGTTTTTTAGGTTCTGACAATATCTCCTAGGGCCTGAGGTATTCCTTGTTGGGGGATGGGTGGGTGAGTGGAAATTTTAGTTTATATTTGGCAACCAAATGCTAAGTTATAGAGAGTAATCTTTAAAAAAATTAAAAATCTTTTAAAAAAACTTAAACTGGTGACTGTCTTAGCTTCAGTAAAGTGTTGGTAACTGCAGACTGTAGATTTCTTATGAAGTTTACATCAGTAAGCAGAGACATTTACTTTAAGACAGTCATCAGTTTTAACCCTGAACTGTAAAGATGACAACAAAGCTGCTCCACTAATCTCTGGTTGATAGGAGATGTCCAGTATAAAGCCCTATAAACTTATTTCCCATTTGAACTCTAAAATGTGGAGCAATGCCTGCAGAAGCTGTCTGTAGAACATACCTGGGGAAGCAGAGCAATCCTCAACAGACGCGCTGGTGTTAGCAGTAGCAGCGTGGACTGCTGTGGTCCACTGAAATCATGATGTCTAGTTTTCTGCAGTTGCAGGCAACCCTGCATTAAATGTTGAGTCCACTGTGGTCAACTGAACTTGCCTGAGTTATGCGAGACATTTTAAAAGCAAAGATTATGGTTTTTTGGACTAAGTTAACTGCAGAAGCAAAATAAATGCCAATCATCTTTTTTCTTAAGGAACCAGTGACATCTGTGAACCTCACTTAAATGTGTCCATTTGGATGGACTCCTGTCGGTAACAATCTCAGCAGTGTCCAGCAAACCAGATTTATTCCACCAGCACATCTTTTGTGACCCTTGTTTCAACATTAAATATTTGTTTAAATTTTTGTATGAAAACATCAAGAACTAAAGAGCCTGCCTATTTATGTGGCTAAGGTCTGGACCTGTAGAAAGTGCACAGACCCTCAAACTGGCATGTGCTGCAAAACACTGGACAGTTGAAGAAGAAAAGAGAAAATGATTTATGATTTTATGATTTTAGCATAAGCAGTATCTCCAAGACCCATATTACCCATAGTGAAGGTATCAGAATATGGTCAAGGCTTTCAGACATTTACCAGCAGCCAAAGCAACTTTAATTCTTAAACTGCATAATCAAAAATAAAGTACACTGCCAGTTCAGTAAAAGGATTCATCCCATTGTCTCTTCCAAATTTAGGGAGACAGAACATCTGCCATGGAAATGCACAAAAGCATCTGTTAATCTTGGTTGTGAGCCTTCATTCTCATCTGCCTCTCTCAACCTCAGTTCTATGTTTTCCTCATTTACTTCACATTTCTCATGATTCATCCTTCACTTTCTTTTTGAAAAGTAATTTTCCTTAAACTTTTCTGTTTGTAAATCTGTTATCTCTACTGTGTTTTCTATTGTCTTTTCCTCCTGCCCTATTGCCTTGTATTTCATGTTGTCTTGTTTCTGTACATACTGCCTGGTGCCTTGATTCTCATCTTCCCTTCTGCTTATCTCCTTGCATTTCTCTATTCAGTCCTGGTTTCTTCCCTTTTCTCTCCTTCCTATCCCTTTCTGTCCACTGCATCGGATTCTTCTGTTGGCAGTGCTGGAATACATTGGAAATTATGTTTTCCCCTCTCCCCTGCCCTTTTAGCTACTGAAATATGCACAGAAGAATTCAAATACACTTCTAAAAATAGTAAAAGGATAAAACTGTTTGTTTCAGCTTTTCAGTCTTTGCTTTATTAGAAGTTCTGGGAGGAGAGCTCCATAAAGTATAGAGCTCTATAACTAACTCAGCTGAGGGAAAAAAATAAAAGCAAAATAAAACCCAAAAAGACATATAGCCACAACCTCTTTGATATATTAAAAAAAAAAAAAAAAAGGCAAATCTCATGTGTGCTCTACCTATGGCCAGTGTCAATATGGCATGTGTAGTTCTGAGTGGCATTTTATATCCTGGGTCTTTGCTTATGTGAGGGGGATTATTGTGTGTTTCACAGTTCTGGTGGTTGATATTAAAGCTAACATAACTTGGTGTGAGATTAAAAGAAAATGGTTTATTTGGGGCATTTTAAGAGAAGATGAAGGTCATGTAAATTCTGAAAGATGTGGATGAGAATTTCTTCTTGCAGGAAACATCTGTCCAGGCAGGTAGTTGTGAAGTCTTGGCATTTCCCATTGTCCAATAGACTCTTCTTCCCCAGCAAGTGGATTTGCTTTATCTTTCAAGACTGCTTAGATATTTCTCAAATGAAAATAAATGGATTTGATTTTTTTTTTTTACATTTTGTATACAATATTGTGAATATTAAGCTTTACATTCTATCCAGATGTGGATCTGTAGATGTTCACGACATGATTATAAAGATCATCAGCCCTGTGATGCTCCAGTATTATGTAGCTTTATCTCAGGATATGGATTTCTGAAACTGTGTGTCCCAAATTCTGTTGAACTAATTATTACAGTGCAGACAGCTTCTAAAAATAAACTTTCTGATTAGATATTATATTTTTTATGAAGAGCAAATTCATTATAAGTTTTATTTTCCTTTTGAAAGAATAAAGTCTATGGTTTTACTTCTTTCCCCACAACCCCCTAAAATACTGATAAGGCAGGCAGGTGTGTTTACTGGCTGCTTTTAAAAAGTATTTGGGGTGAATTAAAAGCTTCATAAAAATCGTCAGACAAGGAGCAATTAGATGTGACTACGCAAAAGGCTGATAATCAGAAAGGTCCTAGTGCTAGGTAGTGTATGCCCTGCTATGGGCACTGTGTTTACACATGCCCATTTGTGGTGGATTGCATTTAGCCAAGTATTTGTTTTCACTGGTAATGAGGTGAGAAACAAGTGTCTTTGCCTTGTGTCATCTCTCCAAATGTCTCTCACTTTCTACCTTATGTCTTCCTCTCTTCCCTTGAAACCTATTGCATCTTCCTGCTGCTTGTCTTATAGGTGTGTTGACAAACCAAGCACAGTTCTTTCAGTCTTGTCTTACTGCAATACGAGCCCCTCCTCTGAAGTAATTTGTATGCTTTTGAAAACATCGACTTGAAAGCCTCATTGGGAGTTTAAATTACATTTAAATGTACTCGGTGTTTAAGCTTGTGATGAGAAGATTTCCCCCAACAGTAGAAAATCACAGACTTCGTTCAAATATAATTTAGTCCTTTTTTCTGCAAATGTGTGTGTGTGATTTGTCATGAGTTTTCTAGCACCTCGATACTGCCACGTCTCTGTGCCAGTGCCATTCCTCCACTTCTCACTGGTAACTTTCTGATCATGATCCTTTTGCCTTTTAATTAGTGGACACTTTCCTCAGCATGTGATGACATGAACAGTAGGATTCGATATTTATTGGGTTTTCAGCTCACCAATCCAAGGGAGAGGACAGAACTTTATCAAATGGGGAAAACCATCTCCTTGCAGCAACTCTACCTCTCCTGAGTGGTTTCAGGACTCAACATACCAAGATTGACTTCAGAATCCCTTTGCACTTTGGGATTTGTTCTACACTGCTTTTTGCTTCTGTGCTTTAATACTGGTCCCAGCTTTGCTATGGTGGAAGCAGAATAGATTAGGCAGCTGATTCCTATCCCCTCCATAAGGGAATGATTCTTTGCAGTTTTAAAAAACAAAACATGCTAAATGATATTCGTATCCATGTACATGTTTGACTGTACCATCATGGCTTACATCTCTTAGAGAAGTCAGGTGTCCAACTTACTTCAAGGTATTGCAAAATCAGTAAATACAATGCAGTTCACATTTCTTCAGTGAAGTGACCACGCAAGGTCAGTGTGATTGGAGATGTGCCTAGCCGTGCATCAGGAGAATAATTCTGGGAGAACATCATTCTCGCTAGGTCCAACTCCTTTCCAAGAGATGTATCAGTATGCAGTGAGATCCTCATCAATAGGTCCAGGTTTACTGCAGTACAAGAGAGTGGAAATTAGCAGAGCTGTTAAATGACCCATGTGAGGATTATAAAATATATAGGCAACTTAGGCCAAACTAATGAACTGAAGAGAAGCAGCTTGGAAACATTTAGGCGAAATTATGTGGCAGATAGAAATCCATGGTCATTAATAATATTAAAAAAGGGAGACTTTATGATGAATTGGGAAAACAAAACTTAATATTGAGAATTAATGGCGGAATAGATGTCCAAAAATTCCCTACAGAGGTATAAGGTCATTTAGTTCCCCAGTAACCATTTTTCTTAAGTAGTTAAAGCAGCAGACAAATCCTCCAGTATTTAACACAATCTTTCCTTACCAGTAAAAAACATGTGGAAACTATAGCTGTACTATCACAGGAGGAGGGGATGGCAACAACCCACTTCTTGGCTGCATCTTCTACTTCAGTTCTACTACATCTACTGTTTAGGAAGGAATTTGATTGATTAATTCCCACAACATTATGAGAAAGATCATTATAATTACTTTGGTTTTAACACTAGAAAACCTGTGTATTGGAAGGTTACATGACCTGCCCAAGGTCATGTTGCAGGTCAGTATCAAAGGTGAGGAGGTAGACCAGAACTGGCCACTCAGGCTGCCTTTCAGATTTCATTAGGCTGTGCTCCTCCTGTTTGTGTATTCCTTACCTGGAAAATGCGTGGAAGTACAAGGTATTAGTAAACTTGTGGTACCAAAGTAACAGCTGGCAAAAGTGCTAATGGAGGGCTGGGATGTGTGCTCAGAGCTGACATTTGGTCTTCCTTGTGACAGAAAGCCAAGTAAGTGTTAGCAGAAGGGATGGGGAAGGAGAGACTTCTCTTTCTCTACTGTTTTTCTCTTGATTGTGTGGTTGTGTAGTTGGCCTACTCAAGTAAAATGCAAGTTGATTGGAGCATCTTCTGTATGTATTCTTCCATTAATTTCCAAAATTCGTGTCAGCACAATGCTTCCGACACTGCTGCCTCTCACCATGATCCACCAGCTCCATTCAGATACTGTTTTAAGTGAATACAGACGCCAGTCCCTATAAGGTGTTCTGTTTCTCTTCGCAAAGGGCAATGTTTTTTTCTGTCCCCCTTTTATTTTGTGATAGGAAGCGTAAATATGTAAAGTGATTGAAAAAAACAATCCTAACTTCATGTATCTGATGCAGAGACCTGATCTGAACATCAGTGAGAGCGTGAGATCTGATGAAAATACAAGCTCATTTCTCCCTAGGACTGTGAAAGAAAACTGAATGTTAAACATTAATTAAATAAATAGAGAACAGAAGAGGAGGATATCATGATGCTGCTAGATACATCCCTGGTGTGCCTGCAACTTCAATATTGCGTGCAGTTCTGTTTTCATCATTCAAAAAGCTTCAGAGATACCCACAGGGATGGATGGCCAGAGGCATGGAGTGGCTTCTCGGCAAGGGATGACTAAATAGCCTGGGATTCTTCAGCCTGGAAGAGACAGCTGCATTGTATTAGCAGTCTCTGAAAGTATGAACCTCTCTTCCAGCACAAGAACTGGAAAGCCTAATAAAGCTGTTTGGACTGACTCAGAAAATGAAAAGAGGAGAGATCCAAATAGAGGTAATACTGAAACTTACTAACAAGACTGGCCTGAATGGGGGAAAAAATCCCCTGAAAACCACCCCAAGGGGGTTCTTGTAAAAGTTGAATACAATTCTTGTGTCTTTTTGATGTGCACAGCTCTACTCTGTATTCTTTTCTTTTGCATCCGGCTGGTAATGAACTAAACATGTGCGTCTACTTTAAAAGGAGAGGAAAATATGTTAATTTTTTTGTCTTTAAGTAGAGATTTCCAGTGGACAGCCGAATCCCTCCTCAATAATTAATGCCTGAAAGCATTTTCTCTAGTACATACTTAAATTGAAATGACTTTGTTGTCCATTATTGTGACGCTGCATTTTGATTCTGTGAGTGTGCGTTACCACTGTCTGGTATTGCATTGCAGGTATTGACTTAAGTTTAGTAATAGGGAAGCGTTGCAAGGAGTCAGTCTGTGCTGAGACCTTGTGGATGAGCCTACAATTGCCGTGCTTCAGCTTTGCATGCCATTAGGGTCTTCCACCGTAGTCAGTGGGGAGCTGCAGCCCAGAAGCCAGAAACATCAGGCAGATCTAATTCAGTTTATTTATGTGTTTATTTTGTCTGAGTCAAAACACAGAGCAGTAAGCCAACATCTTTCTTTGTTGCCTTGGAAAGCTTTTAATGCTATTTCAGCAACTAGTGTCATACTTAAAGAAAATAAATCCTCTCAACTTTATTATTCAGCTCAATGCTGTGTACAGTAGGTGCATAAGTTATTTGCTAAATGTTTTATGATGAAGATTATGTAAGTAATGAGCTTTTACATTTTGGCACCAGAGAGCAACAGAACTGTGTGTAGTACTTTGTAACTTGATGTAGGAAGGAAGCTCTTCTAAGTTCTCTGTACTGACATGGCACAGCAGGAAGATAAATATGGATTAATCTGCAAATTAATCCAGAGGAAATGTGACAGTGAGCTTTATTTATATTTTAGCTAAACTTTTCCAAGTCTCAAAGATGAGATCTTAAATTTATACAGAGGTCTCTGAATAAAACAGATTTTTCTCAAGGATGTCTTCAGCTTCTGTCGACTTCATTGCCAGTCACAGAAACTAGCGGGCATAACATAACACGTAATGAATGTTGCTCTGCCTCTAGTATGGAAACTGTATTTGCAGTTGTGCTAATGAGAATTATATGATGGCATGTCATATATATATATATATATATATATTCTATGTCACTACCTATAAATGATTACAAAGTAGAAACTGGAGTGTACATGTGTATTGTATTTTTTATTTGGACTTATTTTTTGGGGTTCTTTGTAAGTGACTCTAATTTCCAAGCATGTCCAAAATCTCCTGGAAAATCCTGAGCATCTTCTTTCCTTGCTGGAAGGAGTCAGTCTGTTCTGGTGGCTCCACAGAGGTATTTATCTCTGCTCTCTCCCAGGCAAAACTGGAAGAAATTTCCCAGCTAACATATGGGCATTTTGAACCATTACTAGAACAGCTTTCTTTCCCCAGGCAGGTGGTGATGTGTCCTGGTTTCAGCTGGGATGGAGTTGGTTTTCTTCCTGGTAGCCGGTATGGAGCTGTGTTTTGGGTTTAGGTTGAGAACAATGTGGATGATACACTGATGTTTTGGTTCTTGCTAAGTAGTGCTAAGTACTTGCGAAGTGGCGCTCACACTGGTCAAGGACTTTTCAGCTTCCCATGCTCTGCCAGGGGCATGGGAGGCTGGGAGGGGGCACAGCCGGGGCAGCTGACTCAGACTGGGCGGGGGGCTATTCCATACCATGTGACATCATGCTCAGTATATAAGCAGGGGAGTTGGCCAGGGAGGGGTTCGATCGCTGCTTGGGGGACATGCTGGGCATCGGTCGGCGGGTGGTGAGCAATTGTACAGTGTACCGCTTGCTTTGTATTACTACTGTTCTATTTTTTTTTTATTTTACTTTAGTTATTAAACTGTTTTTATCTCAGCCCACGAGTTTTCCCCTTTTGCCCTTCCGATCCTCTTCCCCATCCTGCCGGTGGGGGGGTGAGCGAGCGGCTGCGTGGTGCTTAGCTGCTGGCTGGGGTTAAACCACGACATGATGTAACTGTAGGAAGAGTTTGGATTGTGAAAAATCAGTTATTGTCTTCTCCTTTAGTTTTACTTGCTTATAAATGTCATATCCTGTTCTTCCCAGGGTGGAAGCTTAGCAGAGGCTCATATTTTAAACTAAGTCGTCACTAATTTTGAATCAAAACCATAGATACAATAAACTGCAGTGAGTGACATTTCTGTGGTGTGTTGTATGTGGGCATCGCATATGCTGCAGGTTCATGAGACTAAAATGCCGTGTGCTATCACTGTACATATCTTCAAGGACTGCATTGCTTTCAATGTCATCACTGAGGAAATGACTAGATTTTTGGTTAAGAGTCAACTTCTGCACTCACAACCCAGTCATCCAAATAATGAGCCTGAAAAGTTATTTTCACCATTAATACAAATACAAAAATTGTGAATCTAATGTCAAAATATGCGTTAAATCCACCTGCAAATTGGACACTGAGCATACAGGCTGAAGAGAACAGCATGGAGCTCCTTACCTGTGTATAATACAGCATGCAGGTTAAGAATAAGCTATGGAATTGAATCATAGAATCGTTAAGGTTGGAAAGGACCTCTGAGATCATCGAGTCCAGCCTGTTAGCCTAACTGCCTGGTCCACCTCTAGACCATGTCCTTAAGCACCACATCCACACGTTTTTTGAATACTTCCAGGAACTGTGATTGTACCACTTCCCTGGGCAGTCTGTTCCAATGCCTAACCAATTGGGGAAGGAGGATAGAGGTTTGTTAAATTTAAAAATGGAATTATATGTTAAAAGTAACAAAAAAGATTGTTGCTTTGGATCAGGGATTTTTTTGGTAAAAAGTGTGACCTGAGCATATAAATAGGTGTAACAGGGATCAATTTAAAGGGAGAGAAAGCAAAGATAGTTTTGTAGCATGCTCCTATACCAGTCTCCCACAATAAAAACACAAGATCTATGCCCGTTTGGGCTGGAGGAGGCAGGCACTGGGCTTGGCCTTTGGGGTGGTGCCAGGGTGCACACACCCAAATGCATCAGCTCTCAGAGCAGTACAGCCCTTTCTGTACTGCTACATGAATGTTAGCGCAGCAGCTGCAGCATGGTCCAGTGTTTGACAAAGATCCCATGGAGCATCTTCACTGGTTCCTCATACCTTCTCTTTTCTCACCTGCCCTTCCTCCAGGAGACAGGAGCTGGTGGTACTCTACCCTCGTGCCAGCTTTGTCCCCAGTCCTAGAAATGGTGCAGTTTCATTTCTCTGTTGATAGCAACGGTTGACTCAAATGCAGTGTGTGGTGCTGTAGGAGATTCATGTAAATGTTTCTTGTGAAAATTGATGGAAGTTTTAGTTTAATAGTGAGTGAATTGCTAATACTCTTATCAAGAGCGGCTGGTGGACAGGTATTCAGACTTAGTTCTCAACATCATAAACTTCATAAAAAAATTGCTCGTACTGTCTTATTTTTTCCCAGCGTCTCTCTTTTCCACTTAATCATCTACATTTCTAAATATGCCTTTCATTCACGTGCCACAAACTTTAGATAAAGAAGCTTTATGCCAAGTCAGCCAGGACTGCAGTGATTTGAAATAATTATTTAAGTTGTTATGGATGTTGCATACACACAGGAGTGAACATTGCATTGGATCCAAAGAGGATTATTCAAACAGAAGGTGAGCATAATAAGAAAATTAAAAGTATATTGCAAAACATAACTATGTTTAGTGAGTATTTCAATGCAGATATAGGCATGGTTGCATGTAACTGTTATGCTGCCTTCTTAAAAAAATCTCGAGCTGTTTGATAAGGAAGCTGAACTTGAAAATGAAGCTTTTTCTCATAACCTCTGCTCCCTCCTACGCAAAGGCAGAATCAGGAACAGCCTGCATCTTGAAACAGTCAGTGCAGTGGCAGAGGGCCAGTGTCATGGTGCAGTGTCAGCGTTGATGACTGTGCAGAGGGGGATTGTCTGAAAAGTCTGTCCTTTGTCACCCCTCAACTAGAGAGCTCAGGGCAGCAGCTTCTTGCTCCAGAGAGCAGTAGGAAAGGTCTCCATCAGCCTGCCGAGGAAGAAGAGGTTGCCATCCAAGGAGGCTTTGTTGTGTGAAGGTTATGATAATGTGCTGTCCCAAATAATTCATCTCCTGAACAGAGCTATGGCAGCACTCTGTCAGCTGTGACAATAAACTCTGTCTCCAGGTACTTAGCCAAGATGCCTGTTCTGCTGGGTGAGCACCTTATTAAAATATCTTAACTTGATACCTAGGCTAAAAATATCTTTGTTGCCGTTTAACCACAGAGTTTCCTTTTTAACTTTTAAAATAGTGGTGATAACTAGCCACTTACAAATACTGTGTCACCAACAACATCTGATTGGCTCATTTGGATTTACTGTCAGTGTATCACTAAGATGCTGCAAATAAAATCTTAAGTAAAGCAAGCTAAGGAAATAACAAAACCTTTTGGGGGATAGCATCAGTGGCAGGGTTATTGAGGGCATAGCTGTGAGAGAACTGTATGGTTGCAGAAATAAAGTATGAAAAAATGAACAAAGGTGGAGAGAAACCTTCGTAGTCAAAGGCCGAGTTGAGTACTGGGGGATTACAGGGGGGCTTGTGCACCAGCTTATCCATCTGCTGGAAAATAAGCAACACCTACCAAGATCCTTCATAAATTTGTCAGGTTTTTTTAAATCCATGTCTGACAAAATTTTCTGGAAGGTAGGAGAGAGAACAAGAGGAAATGGGCAGGATGTTTTATTTCTCTTTGTGCCATCTCATGGCAGGTGCAGACTGGGAGTTGGGCAGGACTGGTTTCATTTCCAGAAGAGGTCCTGAAAACAGGGGAGTGGCTGGGCAGTGGCAAAAGATAGCTGGTTTCCTCCCAGGACGCAGGAGCATCTCACTGTCCAACCGTGATGCTGAGCCTTTCAAGAGATGAAACGGATTTTTTCTTTGCAAATACATCAAAGCAGGAGCTGGTACTGAGGCACTGCATGAGCCATGGTTGCCGGCGGAGCTTCAACTGAGGTTTTTGCCTGCTAAAACTCAAGCAGGGAGGAGTAGAAGGTAACTGTAGAAGCACTTTTTCCCTCCTGTAGTCCTTGTGGACAGGTAGAGGGGGCTGGTTCATCCCTTGATACAAATCACAATATCCTTCAGGGTGTTTTCATTTTTCCTGATTTCTTACAGCCCCAGCAGGACTGTTGTGCTTTGCAGAACCATTAGTCCCATCAGACACACCTGTCAGACCTGCTTGCTAGTAATGGCTTAAGAAAGTGCTGAAGGTAGGCCCACAAGGAGCAAGAGTTCACTGAATTGGGAGGATACTCTGGAAAAGCCACAAAGCTCAAGCTAGGCTCTAATACTATTCCCACCAAAGCTAAGGCTGTTGGATTATTAGAAGAATAAGAAGTTTCCAGTAAAAAAAGTTAAGACTTCTAAGAGTGATCTTTTCCTAAAAAAACCCCCTAAAAGTCCAGCATCCTTGTATTTTGCTGCTAAAGCAAATAGCACTGTCATTCCTTAAGAGTACTGCTATTGTTATTTTTTTCTTAGTGCATCAGTGGTCAGTAATGTCTAGATGTCTCTAGGTTTACAGTTACCTTGGCCATACCTAGTAAGCGATTTTGAACAAATCCAGCGATATTTGTGTGCGATAACACAAGCTATATCTGGCTGTTTGTTGTCTTCTTTGGAGCTGCTAGTTGTCAGGATGCAATATCCTCTGTGCCACCCAGCAAGACTGGACGATGAAACAAAGTAAGAGTGTTTTCCCTCTCATTCCTGGAAGTCTTTCAAACCAGGATTTCAATTTGTTTACTCAAGTTTGCCCACACATGCTTATGTGCATGCAAGAGCTGGATACAAGCATCCCAGCTGAGCTCTGAAATCATGAGGTGACTTGGTAGGGAGATAAGTATCCACAAGCTTTTAGAAGTACTGAATTAGGAATAGAAAACTTTCCAAAACAAGTATTTTAAATGCATCTCACATTGTAGCATCTACTCTTCCCTGCAGTTCTGAATGCGGTTTCTCCCTGTCCCCACCAGCTATGACCTACAGTGACAGGTACGTGGGACTTCGTGTGAAGTTACACGGATAACCTATCTGCTTCAGTTACCAGACTGACCTGAATCCTTTACCAACCCATCGTGTCTCTTCCCTGTCTCTGCTTGCTCAAAATTGCAGTTGCAAGTCCAGTCCTTGCCGGAGCCTCTGACAACTGCCACAAGCTGGTGGTGAATGATCCAGGTGCTACCTAGCTCCTGCAGTGCCTTTCTGCAGATAAAGGTGCATATTGCAATCCCCACCCTTACTTACTGGCAAATGACTAAATGTCCAGGATTAAACCTTGATCGTCCTAGTCGGTTCTTGGCCATCAGAGCAGCTGGGTTTATTTTTGCTTCCCTGGCCTCTGCGATGGTAGGCTGGGCTCAGTCCTGGACTCCTGAACGGCACAGTGCCCGTGCTCCCAGCCTGCCAGCTGAAGCCTTGGCTCTCCTCTCTCTTGCTGGCCCTAATGGGATCTCTGGGTCCTCTCCTTCCCACAAGATGAGTGAGGCAGCAAGGTGACATTGAAGTACTGGAACAGCAGATAAAAAGCCCTTACTGTATTTATTGAGTGTTACAGATAAGTAATCCACTCTGCTGTCAGTGTCTAGAGAAACAGCAAATAAAGTATACATGCCCCTTGCTTTGGTGTGCTGAAATCTCCAGAGGACGTTTACTTCAGTGGTATTCACAGTGCAGCTGTAGCTGGGTTTTTCAGTGGAAAATATAAGATTTTCATGTCTTTATGCATTACTTTAAAAATATCACTATGGCTGATTCTTGTACGCTGGACAATTCCGTGGTCTGAAAGCTGGGTTGTTTTCCAAAATGTTATGAAAATCATCTTAACCGTTTTTGTTGGAAGGGGAAAAATTAATAGTTATTTTGTGGTTTTGTACACAACATTAAAACAACAGTCTGGTTTTCATTTAAACCAATAAAAGTATGGAAATTCAAAATGAAGGCTCTCTTCATGTCCTTAGATCAACTTGTTGGCCTTGCTAAAATGCATAATGGATGGAGCAGGGGAAAACCTCAGTCTTACAACTCATAGCATTGTTTTTGCGTACAGTTCAGCTTTTTTGTTGCTGGATTTCAAGCTTGACATCACTTTATTGCCTGTCTTCTCAAGCTATAAAAACTTCCTCAATCTTGTAAATTTGCAGCATTTTAAAATCCAGTGAAACACAGACATTATTTTTAAAAAACCTAAGCAATAATTAAGCAAATGGGTTAACAAATGTAAATCAGTAATTCAATTAATACACTTTTAAATTTTGAGATATAAACCTGACTGTTTGGGACAATGAGTATTAGTCAGTTCTGGTTTATGGTATGGTCAGAAAGAGACCAGAGGCACCGGCACAGCTGCAGCACAGGAAACCCCATCCGGCCCCAAGGAAACATCCCTTCCCTGTGCGAGCGGGGCATCCCTGGGACGGGGCCCTGAGCGGTGGGGGATCCCCATCCCCAGGGATGCCCCAACTCGCCCGGACACGGCCCCCAGAGACCTGCTGCAGCTGCCTCTAGCCTGAGCCTGGCCGTGAGTCCAGTGCACTCATGTGTGGGGTGACTAGCATCGCAGCTCTGCCCCTCTGTTTCCACCCTGCAGGTTCCCTTCCAGCTCTGGTTTACCCAAGGACAGGGCAGGACTGAGTCTGGAGAAACTCCTCACTGTTTCTGGGGTTCACTTCTCAACGGTGAACAGCCTGCCGCTGTCCTCGAAACACCTGCGGCAATATAACCAGGTGTCCTTAGCCTGTGCATTATTCCATCTCCCCAAGGCTTTGAAAAGCGATTTCTTCCTAAAGCTGTTCCTTCCCTCGCCGCTGTGAACAAGCCACCCTAGCTGTTTACAGCCCTTTGATCTGTTAAGTCATATCTCTGTCACTTCTGGCTGGTGCCCACACCCTCGAAGCTGCCTGTCCTCCCTCTTCTCCCCTCTCCTGGGAGGGAGGTTGTGCAGCTGGGCTCATTGCCTTCCTTCATCCGCTTTCCCCAGCATTCCCTGGCCAAGCTCCATGTGTCCGTGTATACTTAAAGCTGATGAAATTGTAATTTATCTTTGATTACTGCACTGCTGTTCAACATTCATCCCCAAAGACCCCTAACACCTTCTGAGAGTTTATAGCTTGTGAAGACAGGTCCATAAAGCGATGTTAAGTCTTCAACTTTAGAGCCAACTGGCCGGCTTGGCTTTGGCAACGCTTAATGTGAAGGTTGTACCTGCTGAAGTGCTCCATGTAATAAACCATTTGCCTGAGCAAATTTAAACCCTCCAGTCCCTTCCCCTGCAGCAGCCCACGTGTGCTGCAGAGCAGAGGCAGGGTACGGGCTTAGGCAGCTCAGTGTCTGCAGCCCCCAGGCTGGGCAGTTCATCTCTCTCTCAGATGCATTCCCACAGCGCAGAGGTTTCTGCGTGCTGAGCTTTGCCAGGGGAATTTGCTTGGGGAAATGAGTTGCCAAAGTAACCTGGACAAAGAGTAGTGTTTTAGATGGGATATTACAGCTTCGTATTTATTTGCTTGTTTATAGGACTTTTATATTCTTTCGAAGCACAGCAAGAATGCGTAGTACATTGTGATGATTTATCATAGCTGTAAGAAGGGGGCCTGGTGGTGATGGACATCTCAAAACCCAGCTGTGCAGAGCCCTGACCTGAAAGAGGATGGGGGTGTTTCTGGACAAGATCTGTCCCCTCTGCCATGTGGTGTATATTTAGCAGCAGCTCTGTTCCCTGTCTGGGCTCTTGGGGTCTGTCAGGAAGAACTGGGACAAGCACTGCTGAAATCACTAACGTCGCTGTTCCGACTTGGCAGTAAAGAGCCCCCGAGATGGTTTCCGGATGCTGGCACCATGTGCCTGCACTGTTAAACTCACGGCTTGAGCAGGAAGTTAGCACAGGCCAGGGAACATTTCCAGTGGGGTGGGATGCGCGAGGTCCTCTCTTGCTGGCATCCTTTCCTCCAGAGCAGTCCTCCAGCCCGCCCCACATCCCTGCTTAATCCACTCCCTTCCCCTCGACGCAGGCTTTGCCAAGCCACAGTGCCACGCCATGAAATCTCCTGGTTCTGGGGGCTGCAAATGCTGGATAGAAGCTGTGGAAGGGAAGGATGGAGGAGGACCGAGATGACAGTCTGCAGGAGACTCGCAGAACTGGGGGAGTTCTGCCAGTGTTCAACACAAAACCTTTGAATGGCATGAAAAGCCGGGATGAAAGCCAGCGCCCCACTGCAGCCCAGGGCGGCTGCTCTGCCAGGCTGCTCTGGAGGTTTGCCATGGAGCCCTGCACACCCAGGAGCCCTGGGCCCCAGGGGAACAGCCTGGTCTGGAGGAAGTCAGAGTGAGCCTGGGCAGGGTCCTTTGCACACTGTGGCTTTCGGAGCTGGCCAGCTGGGCAGCACACACAGACTCCACATCTGGAGCCCTGGGGAGAGATGGGAGCCACCAGTTCCTCAGCTGGGACATGCTCAGGGTGAAGCAAGAAGAAATGACCTTGAAGAGCAGCTCTTGCAACCACTGCTCTCTGGTTTTCTCTGGAGCACGTTGTATGGGGTTCTTCTTCCATAGAGAGCATGTACATGTGCTGCAGAAGCCCGTTGAAGCAGTAGCATACTGACAGCATTCTCCATGCTAAACCATACTGGGTCTTGGTCACAGACCAGCAGTATAACAAGTGGGAACCCTACTGTGCCATAGCTTACATGGAGGCAGCTTTGCCAAGGGAAGGTGACAGCAGAGGTCAAGTGGTCTTTGACCCAACAATTAGAGGAGTTTCTGATGTCCATGGAGAGGAGTGGATCCTTCTTGGAAAGATCTAGGTGCAGGGGTGAGGTGAAAGGCAGCTGTGTCCCCTCAACACCTTCGCAGAGGGGGCATTGGACTGGAGAGGGAAAGGGAGCTTCTTCAAACGCCATTGTGCTCAGCCAGTCTTACCCTCCTGGGCAGGCCTGTCCTCTGGCTTCCTCTGTCAGACAGCTCCACCACCACCACCTGTAGTGCCAGCTGCCTTATTTCTCCTCCTTTCCTCTCCTCAGCTTTCATGGGTCAATCAGTGTTTCTTTCTGCCCCCCACATTTCTCTGTTCCCCAGCATATTTGTGTTAAAATTTGTGAGGGTTTTTCTTGGGGGCATTTCAAGGTTTATTTCTGATGGGATTTGAGATGGAATCTGACTTGTGATCCTCTGGTGTGCTGGTGATTAAGTAAGGCTGGTGTGGGTGCAGAGGTCATGGTGGGGTGGGGGAGACCAGCCAGGAACCTCAGTTAGGAGAGCACTCTATACATGACGTCACCGTTTCAGGGGAGGAGGCAGAAAGCAGCCTCTGAACTCAGTCTTCTCCATGACATGCAGAGAAATAGAGTGGAAAAACATCACAGAAAAAATACACAACTAGAGAAATAACAGGATGGGGCAGATATCTATGAGTAGCCTGGTGTGTTTTCAGGTGAGAGATTGTGCCTGCAGGCCATGCATTGTCCCATAGAAGGCACCTGTCTGTGAAGAGTGGACTCAATATCCTCGGTGGACCTTCTCTGATGGTTCACCAAGGCTTCTGAGACATAGTAGGCTTCATGGCTTACTTATTGAGCCTCTCAGAGGACACTGAATAGGGACATGAATTGTGTCCCTGCACATTTTGGGAGGCCACATAGAAATGTTGCCAGAATGGACCAGTCATGACAAGGAGTTTGGACTCAGCACCTGTAAACTTGCACAGCTGAAATGGTCACCCATAGGTTGGTAAGAGCTGGGGTGACACCAGCCCTCCTCTCCACCAGGGCTGGCTCAGGAATGACACTCTCCCCTGCTCATTGTCCTCTGCATGTAAATAGACTCCGAACACAGGCAGCCTTGATGCTGTTTGAGAAGGAAGTATGCCAGTAGCAGTGGTGGGAATGGACCTTGATGCAGACTGGTGGTATGTAGGCTTTACAGGTTTAGTGGCAGTTGTTGCAAGGACTTCTCAGCATGACTGAATGTGCTCTCAAACATGCATCCTGCTGGAAAACGCTCTGCCAGTGCTGCTGGACCCCTTGCCCCTGGCTGGCGCTGAGTGAATCAGGAGTGCCTGCGTCACGTCACCATGCACGGAGGTTTGATTTGTAGCCCTGGTTCCTAGAGTTTTGTCTTGGCACAGCAGGAAATACTGGTTCCCAGGGAGAGAGCATGTGCTGGTGGAGTGAGTGTGTGATGAACCCATCCTGGTTGCAAGTTCTGAGGAGCAGCGTTAGTCATGACAGCAAGGTCAGTCACACCAGTGTTCCTCTTTGAAGCACATTAATTGGAGTTGCATGGAGGTGTCTGTGGCATGGGTAAGGTATGCAGAATTGCCCAGTCCCACCAGCTCCATCTGGAGGCACAAAGGTGCGGGTCTCCAGCCTAACACTGCTCCCAGCAGGTCCAACACCACAGCTGCAGCAAGTTGTTCAGGGCTGTGTCCGGGTGAGTCAGGGCAGTCCCTGGAAATGGAGGCCCCCTTTAGTGGACCATGTTAGTGACCCTGCACAGGACTTTATCCGTTTATCCAGTTTGTTGTTGTCTCCCTTGTACTGGGGGCCATGACAAACTGCACAGTGTGTCCAGATGTGGCCTCACTCGACGGCAATAATACCTTCCCTTGACCTGCTGGATGCTCTCACACCAGGCTGGTTGGCCTTCATTGCTGTGAGTCCTGGCCAGCTTGGTGTGCACATTTCTGCAGATGCCTCTCGCCTGCGGAGCCTTGCATGGAGAGCTGCCCCCTCCAGCCCATCCCAGCCCGCCCCACGCGTAGGGCTGGTCTGTCTTGGGGCAGGACTTCTGCTGAAGTCCTTCTGAAGATACCACTCAACACCTGGCCTGCTGCCTGTGGGAAGTGCCATGGTGGATATAGCCATCAGCTGCTCCTTTCTTCATACAAGTTGTGCATCACGTCGGCTGAATTTTGCATAAAATGAAGGACCTCGATTGTCGTTCTTTTGCCTCTCAATATCAAATTTCCAAACAAGCCCAAGAGAGCGCACAGTTTCACATACAAGTGGGAGACCACTGTGATTTTGTCTTTGCACGTCCTGGTCCAGCTTGCAGAAGCGTTGGCCTTCCATTCGGTATTAGGAAGAGAGACATGGTACCTAACTCCATGATTAGTAAAACTGTTGTATTTCTCTTTGGCATGAAATAAAATAGTATCTGAATGCACAGTGGGGCTAATGCTACTTCT
Source organism: Theristicus caerulescens (assembly GCA_020745775.1). Classification (NCBI taxonomy): domain Eukaryota; kingdom Metazoa; phylum Chordata; class Aves; order Pelecaniformes; family Threskiornithidae; genus Theristicus; species Theristicus caerulescens. The sequence goes on from CM036560.1 coordinate 86,735,727, forward strand.
TGCAGCTTTTTTTGAAGATTATAAAATTGAGGCAAAAAGCAGATCTTACTGTAATTAGAAGATAGAAGAGTTAATCATAGGGAGGAATGGATTTATATTTGCTGTGCTTTAGAATACCTTCAGCTGAAGGAGCTGAACTTCACTATGAACCCTTTGTGTGTTGAAGTGCAGAGTTTTCTTCATCCATTTCAATTGCAGCACAGAAGTTGCAGGGCTATTTTCCCCAGAGATTCGAGAGTCCCTGTGTTCATTTTGTTGATATGTGAAGTCATTGGGATTTTTGCAGAGTCATGCAATCATTTACTTGATGTGCTAGAAGCAACCCACACCTCTTATTCCTGTTTATTCATCCTTTGAGAAAAGATTTGGAAAAAAGTCACCCGTCATCGAAGCTTCAAGTCAGAGGCAACTAGCGGAGATAAACCACCAACAGATGGGGGAGGGTTGCTTGTGAAGGACGTACTCTACATAATGCGCCATTAAAACTTCCTGAAGAGGTGTCCCAGAGAAAATATTACAAAACGCTAGGCTTAATATTAAATTTTAAGTTTTTTAAGTTATTAAAATATTAAGTTTTAGCAGTCTGGTCATTTTCAGGAAGGAATAATCAGCTTAACCACAGCATTCACACATTTAATGTTCTGAGAGAAGAAGGATTGTCTGATTTTTCTTTTTTTTTTCCCCCCAACAGTAATTAATGAAAGTCAAAAGCAGCAACTGGAATCTGCGAGCTACTCTTCCCGCTACGCTCTGGGACTTTTTTATGAAGCCGGTACACGGATTGATGTCCCCTGGGCTGCACAGTACATCACCGATAATCCCTGCATACGCTTCATCTCCATCGATAATAAGAAACGCAATATAGGTCAGTGCTCCCATTATTTCACTTAAACACAGTGACAATAGAGGGTGTAGATCATGAAAAATGCTGTTTAATTGAGTGTTGCTATTCTGAAGAGAGCAAGTATTTAACTCCAAGCCGCAGCGGATAGCATTTAATGTCACATTTGGCCTGTAATAAAATACACAATGAAAGCGGGAAGGTCCTCAGAAAATCACAACCCAGCACATGGTTTACGTTACTGCATTTATGAAACCAGTGTCAGGGGATTTGAGATATCAAAATGTTGCTATTCCAAGAAAGAGCTGGAGCTCCTTTGTTTAAACATTGGTTCATACACATGCCATCTCCCATCATCCATTACTTTACAACTCCCGTTCTTTCCACTAAGCATGCTTGGAAGTAGTAATGAGTTATATAATTAAGGCTGTTCAGTCTAATTCAGAGTTAGCCAGTGTGCTTTTATAATCACGGAAAATCCTTGAAATGGCTGCACATAGTATGGCTGCTCGGTAAAGCTTGGAGAACATCCCACAAGGCAGAGACTTCTCATCTCTTTCTAGAAGATGGCAGTCAAGTAAGTATATATTTTATTTATTAAATGTATTTCATATACCAAGAGTGTGTTGGCATAGAATAGCTCAAAAACCGCTAGCATTTGAGTTTAACTGAGTTCGTTAGGAGCTGAAAACACTTCCCAGTTCTGTTACTTGCTCACATTGTGACAATGACCAGGTTTAACCACATCCGTGAAGTGGGGGTAAAAACCTACCCACCTTTGTGGTGACCTACCAAGCACTGTGACTCACTGTCACAGAATAAGGAAGGATTTTCATAATCAGCTGCTGCCTAATTCATGATTATTAAGTATTACCAAATTCACTGCATTAAAGCATGTTCAGATTTAGATGTGGTAGACTTCTGTTTCTAGTCTTCCTCATTCAGTCAGGATTCGTTGTTTCCTGACTGCAGACATCAGTGATTTTAGTACCTGCTGGGCAGGGCATTGGAAACCTTGCCTGTCACCCTTACATCTACACGCTATCAACCGTGCTAGAAAACAGCCATAAGGTTGTGCATGCCTTCCCTCACTGTAAACATGCAATTTAATGTAATAAGCTGTCATGAGGGAGTGTCACAGTATAACAGTGGTGCTGGTGGCCAGGACCTCTGAAGATCTCTGCTCCAGCTCCGACTCACAGCAGGCTGTGCTAACACAAGGTCGAGGCAGCCATGTCTTGTCTAGCTGAGGTTTTAAAAAAAAAACAGGATGGAGATTCCCCCACATCGCTGGTGACCTGTCCCAGGGCTGCACCTCCATTGGGGAAAGAAGTGTTCATCTGCAATCTGAACTTCCCACAGCTCAGCCTGTGGGTATTGCCTCCTGTTCCATTGTCTGCCTCTACCAATTAGAGTCATGGTCATTCAGGTTGGAAGGGTCCACTGGAGGTCGTCTGGTCCTACCCCCATGCAAGGTTTGAAGTTAGATCCAGCTGCGAAGTTAGATCATGTTGGTCAAGACCCTGATGTGATGTGATTTGCCACCTTTGCACTGCTGGCTTATATTCAATGGTGGATCTACCATAACCAGCAGAATCTTTTCAGAAAGGTCTGTTGCTCAGCCAGACTGATGCATGGGGTTATCCTGTGTCATTTGCACTCCTCCTTGTTGTGGTGATAGTACCGTTCAAGTCAGCTCTTCCAAATATGCCCCTCTTTGCACCAAAGCCAGCTGGGCAGCAATGGCTCTTGAAGTGCCTCCAGAAACAGCAGTTTGTGCTGGGAGCAAAGGAGTTGGAGAGATGAATCAACTCACCACTGTGGAAGCCCAGTTTTGTTTTTTCTCCTAATAATTTACCCTGTTGGTCTGAAAAGAGGGAAAATAAAACAAAAGAATGGCTGAACTGGCCAAAACAAAGGTACATCCACCCTGATACGCTTCTTCCAGCAGGGACCCATAGTGAATGTGTAAAAAAAGAGTGTAAGGAAAGCCAAATACAGAGTGATTTTTTTTTTTTTCTGGCATTGTCTCCTTGTTACTGACAATGTGCAGCTGGAGATTTTCTTGCATCTAAGATAATATTGCCATCGTTGTGTTTAACAGTAAGTACTTGATAGTTAATAGCACCTACTGGTCTTGTCCATCCCACCTGCCTGATTCTGCCCGTGCAGAAGAGGATACAGCCCAAGGGAGAAATTCACCCATCCTTTCCTCACCGGCTTGCATATGTGGTCTCAAAGCACCAGTACAGAGAACAACGAATATGGAATTATAATGGAATTGTCAAATAGCTAAGTACAGTGTCTGTGCTGTCTCCAAATGCAATTTAACCAAATAGAAAACATATTATTTGGGGCATGTTGTTCACAAATACATAGAAATTACCAGAACATTAGTGTTGATGCATACCTTTCTCACTGAAATTTCCCTCCTATCGTGGGAGAGATCTGTTTATATGAGCGAATTTGTCCAAGAAGAACAAATTGTATACCTTCACAGGGCTGGAACAAGCTGGGGTCCAGCAACTGAGGATGATTTCTCTCTGATAGGGCCCTCCTTGTGACATATAAACAGTCAACCACCCACCTTGACTGCACTGTCTTTCCTGGTGAACTTGCATTTTACGGATTTGCACTTTGTTCCAGGAAACGTAGTACTAGGGAGAGAGCAGTACGTGTTAGCTGGAGCAGTATTTCTGGCTGCGAGCGCTCGAGCTGAGCAAAGGAGGGTTGAAAAGCATGCCTGTATCGTGTTCAGTAATGCTGATGTACAGAAGTATAAAAATCAAAAGTGGTCACCAAGTGATTCACTTTTCTTCAACCACATGCGTAGCTCTGCTGATAATAGAGACACACACGGGCATACATACTTGTTGTGGTTTAACCTGGCAGGCAGCTAAACACCACACAACTGTTTGCTCACTCCCCCCACAGTGGGATGGGGGAGAGAATAGGGGGAAAAAAGAAAAGGTAAAACTTGGGGGTTGAGATAAATTCAATTAATACAACTTAATAGGCCAGAAAAGAGAGGGAAAATAATAATATGATAAAAGAATATACAAAACAAGTGATGCACAATGCAGTTGCTCACCACACGCTGACTGATGCCCAGCCGGTTCCCGAGCAGCAGATCCCCGGCCAGCTTTTCCCCTACTTTATATACTGAGCATGACATCATATGGTATGGAATATCCCTTTGGTCAGTTGGGGTCAGCTGTCCTGGCTATGTCCCCCCTCAGCTTCTTGTGCACCCCCAGCCTACTCACTGATGGGGCGGTGTGGGAAGCAGAAAAGGCCTTGACTCTGTGTAAGCACTGCTCAGCAGTAGCTATAACATCCCTGTGTTATCAACATTATTCTCATCCTAAATCCAAAACACAGCACTATACTGGCTACTACAAAGACAATTAACTCTATCCCAGCCGAAACCAGGACAGTATCCACCCCTTATTCTATACCATCTACGTCATGTCCAGGTCTTACACTTTCCAATACATTCCAACTAATCACCACCACTTTTCCATTTTTTTGATATATACACACAGATATCATTCCCTTAGTCTATGGGCCATCCCTCTAAAATGTCCATTGAGTTCATTTAGTCCATGACTGTCCTGGTTTCAGCTGGGATAGAGTTAATTTTCTTCTTGGTAGCCGGTATGGGGCTGTGTTTTGGGTTTAGGACCGCTAAATAGTCGCTAAGTAGCGCTTGCATTGGTCAAGGACTTTTCAGCTTCCCGTGCTCTGCCCGGTGCACGGAGGGCTGGGAGGGAGCACAGCCAGGGGCGCTGACCCAGACTGGCCAAAGAGTTATCCCATACCACATGACGTCATGCTCAGTATATAAGCTGGGGGAAGAAGAAGGAAGGGGGGGACATCTGGCGTGATGGCGTTTGTCTTCCCAAGTAACCGTTACGCGTGATGGAGCCCTGCTTTCCTGGGGATGGCCGAACACCTGCCTGCCCATGGGAAGTAGTGAATTAATTCCTTGTTTTGCCTTGTTTGCGTGCGCAGCTTTTGCTTTACCTATTTAACTGTTCTATTTTATTTTACTTCAACTATTAAACTGTTCTTATCTCAACCCACGAGTTCTCTCCCTTTTACCCTTCCGATCCTCTCCCCCATCCACCGGGGGGGAGTGAGCGAGCGGCTGCATGGTGCTTAGTTGCTAGCTGGGGTTAAACCACGACAATGACTTTGGGCTCCATCTGTCATAATAGTCCTTCAGAGCAGGAGAGATGGTGTGCGATGTTGGATTGTTGCATGCTGAAGCCAGTTCTGATTCCATCACCGCTGCACTTGTCCTGTTCTATCATTGCTGCACTTTGCTCGGTTTCATCAAAATTCATTCTTCATTAATCTGGGTGATTCTTACTGTAATACCGTTGATATGGCATATAGTGACCATAGTAGTGATGACATACAGTATTATATAGCAATTAACATGATACAATTCAACTCATTGGCTGTTCTCACCCAAAATCAAATCTCCTTGAGGTACACATCAGAATTCCCCATCCTTCCGCATTACCCACCAAGTGCACCTAGGTCCTTGAGCAAAAGCAATCCCATGGATGGGTTTGCCTTTGCCCAAAGCGGGAATAACCCAGACTGTCTTCCCCAGCATATTTTTTATGTGCACTACAGGGACTTTATCCCCCTCTACAGTACATAAAAGTTTTGATTGGGCAGGGCCAGCTTGATTGGCAGATTCCCTGGAGCTGACTAACCAGGTGTCCTTTGCTAAATGTGTATCCCAATGTTTGAATGTCCCACCACCCATTGCTCGGTGTAGTCTTTAACAGTCCATTGTATCATTTGATTTTCCCGGAGGCTGGTGCATGATGGGGGATGTGATATACCCACTCAATGCTATGCTCTTTGGCCCAGGTGTCTATGAGGTTGTTTCGGAAATGAGTCCCGTTGTTTGACTCAGTTCTTTCTGGGGTGCCGTGTTGCCATAGGACTTGCTTTTCAAGACCCAGGATAGTGTTCTGGGCGGTGGCATGAGGCATGGGATATGTTTCCAGCCATCCGATGGTTGCTTCCACCATCATAAGCACATGGCGCTTGCCTTGGTGGGTTTGTGGTAGTGTGAAATAATCAATCTGCCAGGCCTCCCCATATTGATATTTCAGCCATCGTCCTCCACACCAGAGAGCTTTTAACCACTTGGCTTGCTTGATTGCAGCGCATGTTTCACATTCATGGAAAACCTGTGCAATAGTGTCCATGGTCAAGTCCACCCCTCGATCAGGAGCCCATCTATATATTACATCTCTTCCTTGATGGCCTGAGGTATCATGGGCCCACCAAGCTGTAAATAATTCACCCTTATGTTGCCAGTCCAGATCCACCCGAGCCACTTCAATCTTAGCAGTCTGATCCACCTGCTGTTTTTTTCAGTGTTCTTCAGTGGCTCGACTCTTGGGGGCGTGAGCATCTACATGACATACTGTTACAATCAGGTTCTCTACCCAGGCAGCAATATCTTGCCATAATGCAGCAGCCCAAGATGGGTTTGCCTCTGTGCTGCCAGTTGCTCTGCTTCCATTGCTGAAACCACCCCCACAGGGCATTTGCACCATCCATGAGCCAGTATAAAGTACCGGCCACTTTTCTTGTTCAGCAGTATCCAAAGCCAGCTGGATGGCTTTCACCTCTGCAAACTGACTCACTTCACCGTCTCCTTCAGCAGTTTCTGCGCCTTGTTGTACAGGACTCCATACAGCAGCCTTCTACCTCCAATGCTTCCCCACAAGATGACAGGACCCATCTGTGAACAGGGCATATTGCTTCTCATTTTCTGGCAGTTTATTATACAGTGGGGCTTCTTCAGCATGCGTCACCACCTCCTCTGGCGATATTCTGAAATCTTTGCCTTCTGGCCAGTCCATGATCACTTCCAAGATTCCTGGGCGACGAGGGTTTCCTATTTGAGCCTGTTGTGTGGTCAGTGCGACCCGCTTACGTAGCATCAGTTGCATGATGTGTACAGGGGACCCTTCCTTCGAACATCCAGTCCAGCACTGGCAGTCGGGGTGCCAAGAGGAGCTGTGCTTCAGTATCAACCAGTTCCGAAACAACTCGAACCCCTTCATATGCTGCCAGTATCTCTTCTTCAGTTGGAGTATAGCGCGCCTTGGAGCCTCTGTATCCTTGGCTCCAGAACCCTAAGGGTCAACCTTGAGTCTCCCCTGGTGCTTTCTGCCAGAGGCTCCAGGTAGGGCTGTTCTTCCTGGCTGCAGTGTTCAGCACATTTCTTACACCTTGTACTGCCCAGACTGGCCCAAGGGCTACTGCGTGAACTGTCTCCCGTTTAATTTGTTCAAAGGCTCGTCATTGCTCAGGGCCCCATTTGAAATTGTTCTTCTTCCAGCCGCTGTTCATAAACTTGCATCGCTGTCTGCGAAGGTAATACACTTGAATGTTACATAAGGAAGAGCCTACAAGAAGTGTATGCTGAATTCCCTGTGCGGTATGTATGAATATTAAATATTTGTGTGTTTGGCTGCCTTAAACACCCCATCAATATTTATAACTGGTCGGGGGGACAGTGGGAATTCTTCAGTATAAATTATTTCAAGCCTCATTTCTGTAATACTGCAGTCTTTGCATCTCTTTGCATTCTGGAGGACTAAAGATAGATGACACATAAAAATGGAAGTGGTTCCCTTCTTTCGCTTCAGGATTGTGAGGTTATATAATTTAAAGGGAAGATTCGTCTTACAGGTTTTCAGGATCAGTGTAATTCTTGAGTATCCTTTTTAATTTTAAAATACAGATTCCTTTATCTTCTCAGTACCGAAATAAGAATTTTTAGGAAGATGGAAGAGTTAAATAGTTATTTAGGTTTCTGCCTCATTACATGGCCAATTGCTTCGTAATCCCCTGCCTGCCCTGCCTGCCTCTTAGAAAACTAATCAGAAACTGTCTGTAAGGCTAATGAAATGCTGAATTTCTGCATATAAAAAAGTTCACGCCGTTCTTTGCACAGACTCTTCCAAAATGTGCCTTGTGAGACAGAGCAGATTTTATTCCAGGGACAATACAGGACCTTACGAACCACGGGAAGCTCGCTAACCCTTTTGCTAAATAGCAGCGTGGTGTTTTGAAAGTGAACCTCCATCTCTCTTGCTCATTTGCTAGGTGTGGTAAAGTTAATCACTGTTGTTTTTTTCATTTCAGGTATAGTTTTATGAGGTCTGCATGTTGACTTCTCTTTTGGCAGCCTGCCGATCCCTCCCAGGGAGCAGGGATACAGTTCCAGCCTGTCTGGAGGTGTCCAACTTCTCTGCTGCCCTCCCTGCTGACCCAGAAGCATTTCCTTTACAGCCTAGCTTTGAGGGTTTGTTTGGCATGGCAGTGATGAAGCCGTTTCCCTTCCCTTCATGCTACCCAGGACCAGGTTTTGGATAGCAAAACACATCTCCCCAGTAAGATTAAAAAGTCTTGAGGGGCAGGAAGCAACCACATCTCATTTTTTATTGGTACCTGTTCTGACTCCAGGTTTTGGGCAGGAACATGAGAAAAATACTTGACACACTTCTTCTAGGAAGGAAAAAAACATTCCTGTGGAAGATGTGTGCCTATCACATCCATATACAGGTCTATTCTGGAGACTAGGTTGTAACCCTAGGATCGATACCCTAGGAAGGAGAGACACGGTGTCTGTGCCCGTGCTGGAGGGGTTCCCAGCCATTCAGCTGAGCACTCAAACAGTAGGAGTACGATCTGACTTTGAAGCTGGGCCCTGTTTTGAGCAAGAGGTTGGACTAGAGACCTCCAGAGTTCCCCCCCTACCTAGGTCCTGTGACTCTGAAGCAAACAATGCTCTGGTGAGTATTTACTGAACACACTGATAAATTAACTGGGAAGTGAGTCCAACCAAGCCCCCTTGGCAAAAACAGGCAATTCTTCAAGCTTTGTCCACATTCACTGTCCAGCAAGTATTAATGTCAGCGCAGCTGAACCAGTAAAAATTTTCAGTCCTTTTTGTGGATGTTTTGTGGATGTATCTATGGAGCCTGCAAACTGACCTGCAGGTCTCGGCTACTTACTTTTATGCCTTTATCAAAGTAGATCTCATTCTCCCACGGGTCAGTGGATTTACGGGCTTTGTGGAGCCTGTGAGCCACAGGGCACTTCCAGGGCATGCAGATTGCAGCCCATGCTGCCTCATGCTTCTCCACAAATGTGGTTCAGGCCTAGATCAGCGCAAGTGTTTCTATGGTCGAGGCTGATCAGCCTCTCTGAACACCCTGTCCTTGGTGCCTTGGTGGACACTGTGTCCCTTGTGGTACGGGGTTTCTTGCTTCAAAGTCTTTCAGTTGAGTAACTGCAAGATGTGCTCCACGATGGCCCTCAGACATGATTTTCTCTCCTAGAATATTATTGTTTGGACAAATCCAGTTGGCTTCTGCTTTCTTCAGGATAGTAGGAGAAGCTTCTCCCCGTCTTTGCCAAGTCTCCACTGCTAGCCGCACAGGCAGTGTTGAAGGGTGGATGGGTCCTTCTTAGGGTACCTTCTGCCATTAATATAGTCCCAAGAGCACTGTGCTCTGTCCCCTTCCTGGCGCCTTGAAATCCATGTTACCCACTGGTTCCTCCTGTTCCACAGTTACTCTTCAACCCGTGACACTCTCAGAACATGATAGATACCATCCTGAGCATTTACCAAATGAATCCTATGACTTTCAGTCTCTGATGGCATTCTTCCTGCTAAGGACACTTCAGGCCTTCATAGATCCCAGGGATCGCAGCTAATCTCTAAAATGTCTTTTGAATTTAGGGACTCTGAACCCTGACCTTGGCATAGATTCACCAGAGAAAAGCAGCTTTCGCATTTTGCAAGGAAGAAGATTTTGATGGACAGATAATCTACTGTGGGCTTTCTCTGAGAAGTTATGTTTTGTTTTATTGAGGTGTTTATGCTTTAGTGATCTCTCTGTCCCCTTCCTTCCCCGAGACTGATGGTAAGGAGGACATGGCCACCACAGGAGCTGACTTTACACCCTTAATATCGTCTGAGAACTTCCCAGGGCAGAAGGAGGCTCCCCATGGGAGGACTTGCCACTACAGGCTGTTCGTATTGTCACTGTCCTGCAGTACAGAGTGCATGGAGGAATTCACCCGTAAGTCCTTTTATCCCACCATAATAGTGACAGCTACGCTTCTAGCCCAAGCAGCTTTGCTGAGCAGCTTCACCCTGGACACCATGCTCTTCCATCTCACCATTCCACACTAAATTCAAAGCTAGGAGCCACCTTTCTGAGGCCAGATGCTCTTGAGCTGCAAGCCACTGTGCTGGGGAAGTGGCTCTGGGCTCTGTTCTCTGTGCTCTTCTCCAGGGCGTCTTTTATTAGCCCCATCCTTATTCTGGAAGATAATACTCCTAACAGGCTTAATCCTGCATAAATTCACACTGTCAGCAGTCTGTCCTTCTCTTTCTTTACACAGCCTGTGTGATTCCTCCAGCTGGGAATTAATGACGAGTGTTGAGACAGTCCCAAAATGTTAAGAAGCTGATGGCCGCCTTCTCCTGCTCACAATCCAAACACCTTTCCACTCATTCCTAGGCTGTAGATCAAGATCCAGTTTCCCCAGAGAGTTCAACATGGGGAGACTTTACTAGTGCCTTAATTCACGGTTATAACTGGCTGAAGTGCAGTGTATGGTGAGCTCTAATTGCTTTCATGCTTTCTGTCCTTGACACCCCTTCCAGATAGCTGATGTGTCCTCTACCTGTGACAGCTGGTACTTCACACTGCTCACTGTTGGAGGTCTTCCTCATCTGTTTTCATGGGCTTATACAAACCTACCAGGCTCCAGCTGGAGGCAGGGGGCTGGGGGTCTCTGTCCTGACCCTGCTCCCAGCAGAGCAAATGTCACAGCTACAGCAGATGTCCAGGTGAGTCAGGTGAGTCCTCAAGGATGGAGACCCACCACCACTCAGGGCCCCATCCTAGGGATGCCCCGCTCACATGGGAAGAGGCTGTATCCTCATCTCTAGTTGGGATTTTCTCTTGTTGCAGTTGTGCCCATAGGTTCTTGTCCTGTTGCTTTAAACTTCTAAGAAAAGTCTGGCTCTGTCATCTCTGTCACCTTCCCTTTAGGATGTGGAAGATGCAGTTAGATCCTCACTTTTCAATTCCCCACTTACTTAATTCCGCATTTATTTAATCTCCTATCTTTTCAATTCATCTGTTTTCCTTTTCTAATGTATGTGGTTTCAGACTCATTAAGAGGGGAAGACACTGCTGATCAGACTGACAGTGCAGCTGGACTTTGGTCTAAAGTGCTTCAGCATCTCCCATAAGGTCTTTGTAGACTAGACTTGTCTGTGGGGGACTGGTGGAACTTCATACTTTGACTTTGAGACAAACAAAGTGGGATTTGTTCATCCCTACTACTTTGCTTAGCCTTGCAGGCTGCTCAGAACAACCGCATGTAGATAGTGGTGGTGGCCAAGACATGGTGGTGGCCAAAACATCCCAAGGAGGGTGGCCGTATTAAATCTGGGATCCACATCAGTGTCTGGCTCTGACCCTCTTCCCATTCCCATGAGCCAGCCGCTCCACAGTCTGCAGGGTCTGCACAGCCCCAGCCACTGCTGCTGGGCCAGGCAGCGATGTAGCGGCTCCTGTGACACCTTCCCTGTCATGGATGGGACACTGGGCTGGATGGGGTGATATGCCAAAGATCACGCAGTTCTTTTCTGTATACATGGAAGAAAAATGAGTCTTGAAAGGTATATGTTTATCCTCACATTTGTCACTGCATCTAGTGTTTGCCTGTGTCGGTCCTGTGCAATGCAGCAGAGCAAAAGAAATGAACAGTAAAAGAAGGAAAACTTAACGCAGAAGCAAAGGAAACCTGTAGTTGTAGTATTGCATCTTCCCTATGCCATTGGGAAGAGGAGAGTCTGAACCTCGGGCACAAACTGCATCCGCCAAACAGCTGTCACTGCACAAGATGATACCGGCGCTTCCCTCCCTGGCCACAGCCTCAACAGGGTCTTTCCTCCTGGTATGAGTTAACAGAGGCAGACCGGAGGGGCCGCGGGGCAGGCACCCAGCCCCTGCAGCCAGCATCACCACTTCAGTGATGCAGCACGGGCTGGACGGAGGAAGGAGAGTGAGGCACAAGCTCATTGCTCATATGTTTTCAGTGGGGTCCCTCAGCAACTGCGGATGCCAAGGACACTGCCAACGCTGGCAGAGTGGCTCCTTGCTCATTAAGTAGGTGTAAGCTACAGCCAACTCTGTCGTCTCATTCTAGCTCTGATCTACCCGGAATCTTATGCCTTCCACCCCATCAACTGATCGGATTAATTGCTGTGCAGCTGGGATGAGGCGGGGGGAGAACTGGGAGCAGATGAAAGCTTTTATGCTGCTTCCATTCACCCTCAGATCATTACTCCTCGCATTGCCGAGCATTCCTGGGCTTGCCACATCTCCCATGCTACTTCGTCATCTGCTAGCATGGCTGTGGACGGCTTGCATCCTTGCCACAAATAAGGGAAATTAAAATCTCATGAGAAGCCCTGCCAGAAGCCCTTGTTTTTAAGCTAGCTGTTGCAGCCTGATCTAAATGCATTGGGAGGAAAATGACGCTTTTACTCCTGCAACAGCTGAACAGTTGTTCATACCCGGTGCATCAAGGCTGAGATACCCCCATTGCTTTCAGGGAAAAATCTATTTTAAAATCCTCTCTTAGCCAGTATTTTTGCAGAAGAAAGGAAAGGGCTTGAGGCTAAACTTGATCCTTGCAGGCTGCATATTTCAGTACTGGAAGGCTGTGACTCAGTGGCCTCTGGAAGCTCTCCAAGCTATCAGTAGCTCAAAGGAGGAATTAAAATCTCAACGAACTGCCTGTTCTCCTGAAACTTGTTTTGTACGTGCTATGGAAGAGATGAGAGATTTGAAAGAAGGCAGCCCTGTCCAAGAATCATTGGCTATAACAAGTCATAGCAAGCAATGAATATTTATTTTATTAAAATGCTTAGACATCTTTTAATGAGCCTTTTTGCCAAGTTTATTTGGAAGAATTTGCCAAAATACCATGTACACTATAATAAATCCCAAGGTACCTAATAGGCTTCCCCACTTGGTCTTCTGTCCCTGACAGTCTCTGTGTAGAGATGTCAGAATACCTGTTTTCTTCCCCAAAATGGGAAAGAGAGACTGAGTAGCGTTTCTGGCGTTTTTCCAGACAGTTGGAAAAGCTGATGCAAACAGAGATATGTCCTGTGCTAGCCTGTGAAACCAAGCTTGGGGTGGCAAGAGGAATCTCGGGAAGATGAGTGTGAGGCTAGATATTAGACTCAGGCAATCAGTTCATCAGAGCTCAGGGAAGAAGATGTCCCCTTTGGCTGAGACTCTGCTTCTAGACAAGAGTGGTCCTTGTTTCACTCTACAGTCTTAGTCCTCAGATCTGCCTTGCCCTCATCCCAAATCCATGTCGGGTGCATACCTTGGACCTTAAGCCAATGGTTAAGGCTTACTTTCAAGCCCAAGACACAAGAGAGCAAAATCAGCACCTCAGATTAAAATAGAAAACAAACTCAAAGTTTCTGGACACTTCAGGAAATCACCCAGGAAAAAAGCTTTAGTACCTGCTGAAAGCAGAGCTTGTGAGCCCAACCCAGGGAGCAAAGTGAGTGATCTTCTGCTCTTAGGAGTGCCTTACTTGGAAAAAGAGAACTTTAAGAACAGGCAGCACCATGACTGGGTGCCTTCAGATGTAGCCTGTCAGGGTGCATTCCTGATCACAACCAGAAAACATCTTTGCACCCTTTTTGGCGCATTTTCCCGGTTCTCGAGAGCAAGGGTTGACTGAGCTGGCCTACCCAAGAGACTCAGTGAAGGGATCCTTCCAACTGAAGTTAAAGCCATTGCTTTCATGTTTGCTATGGGTGCTAGGACTTGGTACTGCTGCACTTCAGTAGTGTATTCTGAAGTGATCAGCCCAGGACAGAAAGCTTATCAGAGAAAGACGTTTTGGTTGCCTTTGGAAAGCTGGAATTTGTCATCTTCTCAAAGGGGATCTCCAGCTGGAGGAGCTGGAGATCTCTTCACCGACACAGCAGAGATAAAGATTTCTGTCAAGCTTCGTACCTAACAGCCAGAACTGGTCAGAAAGTGTTCAACTGCCTCTTTCTTTGTGGATTCCTTGGTCATAAAATGCTCATTTGCTGAAACTAAAATATTTTTCTACAAATGTGCTAATTCAAAGGTTTAGCCAGAAAAGGCTTTCTGCTTCCAAAAGATGGAATTTCTGGTTAATGGAGTGAGAAGGAATTGCTTAATTTAACAACCAGCTCAGTGAGTTTGAGCTCTCAGCTGAAATACAGCAGAACCCAGGTCGTGTCCTTGCTCCAGCAAGTGCGTCCTGCTCATCTGAAGTGGAACAGCCCCAGCTGGAATGACTCACACAAAGATCTGCTGGGTCTTCATCGTGCCTTGGCACAGGGAAATTGCTGAGCCTGAAAATCCCCTATTCTAGGCAAATTCTCTGGCCTCTGGTTGTTGGCTGTCCAGACCAAGTCTGTAAGGTGACAAGCCTTGTGCTGGTGGGGACAGAAGTCCCTTGCCGTAGAGAACCTACAACCAGCTCCAGCCATAATGAAGCTTGGCCATTTCCAGGTCTGCTGGGATGAACATCAGCACTTGAGCTGCCTTCAGTTCCTCCCCTGGCACTGCAGCCTTGTTGATTTTTAAGGTTGAGTTTTGCTCACTTGCATGTATTTGCCCGAGGACAGAAGTTTTATTGAAGGTTCACACTCCCCAAAACGTGCATGTAGACAACCACACATCGATTTCCTGGAAGTTGCTAGAGCAGCAAAATTTAAGTTGAGTTCACTTGCGCAGGCCAAAAAGAAGTGCTGATTTTTCAAGCTAACCTGTCCTGGCTTCTGTTCCCCTTCTCCCACTCCATAAATGTAAAGTATTGGTTTTATTCTAGCCTTTCAACTATGTAAATACTGTTGCATGGCCAATATGCAACCAATTATAGAGGGAGCAGATGTTTTTCACGGTAATGCAACAAACAGTCTTCTTTTCTTGTCCTTTGCCTTAAAGATAATTTTTACCTTGTGATGATTTCATGTTCAAGTCTTTCATATTTCTGTGCTGCAGAGATTGTCCCCTTAAGGGGACATGTGTTTCAAATGCACAGGGGAGGAAGAATGTAAATTATTCAGATACAGGTGGGTAAGCAAATTGGCCGTGGTGACCCGGCTGCCCGCGCTCCTCCGGCCATTCAGACAGAGGAGGTGGCTTGCTGGCAGAGCCATGCTGTTGTTGGTGCGGTGGCTTGCGTGCATCAGGCTTGTGGTGGCTGTGACTGCAGTTTGTTTGTTTTACGTCTGGTGTGTGCTGCTGCGGTCAGAAGGACTTATGTGCCTTCGGCCATAAGCAGAGCGTGGAGCCCCTGGGGATCAATCCCCGCAAGCAGCAGCAGAGCCATTCCATTTCCAAGAATAATCTTCCATCCAAAAAAAAAAAGGTGCCTCATCCAATACCTTAATCTTACCACCTAGCTGGATGAGCTTCAGCCTTTGGTAAAGGGTTTCCCTTTTACCGTTGCCAGTGATAACATGAGTCCCAACTGCAAGTGTAGCCCTTTGGAAAACCTCACCTCCACAACCACCACCCAAGCAAGACCTTGCAGGTGGTGGCTGCAACCGCGTGCCTCCGAGTGCCCTGCGGTTGTAGAGGCACTAATTGTTACTATTTGTAGACCTGGCTGGAAAAATTCCTACAAAGCTGTGTTACGTGTTTCTTCTTGCTGTTCTTCTTGCTGTAGCAAAAGCCAGTTTTCTACAATTGCCAGGTGGTTGCCCTCCTTGTAGAGCCTGTCAAAATGTCTGGGAGGAAAAAGGGGAAGAGTTTGCTTCCAGTATATTCCCTGCTCCTTCTAGATGCTGCTTACAGGGTGTGGAAATGCCTTGAGGTTCCTCTAGGAGATATGTGTGGAGCTAGGATTATTGCAATGGGAAAACCATCACAAATTTTGCAAAAAGCCTGGATTTCTTCACTGTGCTTCTTGTGAACAACTTGTATTGCTACTCCTTCTGTTTTTTCCAGCTGGAAGAATAAGGTGATGCCACAGATATTTTCGTTCTTATTGACTCCTAGGCTAGAGGTACAATTGTCAGCATGAGGGAAATGCAAGTATTAATCAGTAATCTTTCAAAAGCATCTCTCTTTATTTCAGAGTCTCCTGAAATTGGGCCCTCAGTTGTAGTTCACACAACTGTGACGTTTGGAAGCGAGCACCTGGATTCAGACCCCGCAGAGGTACAGCGGTTAATTCTCAGTCACCTGGAGAGGATTGTGCCATCCCTACCTAAACCAGTCAGCATCAAGTGTCAGAAATGGAGATACTCTCAGGTACTCTGCCGTGGGATCAGTCAGCTGGGAGGATGCTGCTGGGGCAATGCTGTAGTACAGACTTGCGGTGTATCACAAGAAAGAGGACATCAGTGGTTTTCATCCTCAGGGAGCAAGAAGAAAGGGGATAGTTGCTTGATACCCGTAATACCTTCCTCCATGTAGCCATGAGAACCATCCAAGGCTGGCCAACAACAGCCAGATCATTTCTAGTCATCTTTTTACATAGTAGACCTGACTTAGTGCTAAGTTATGCAGCACTCCTGGTAAGTAGGGACAGGAGCAGTGCACAGGAAGGAAGTAAATCCCACAAGCTTCAGTGGGATTTTTGCTGGTATTTAAAAATATGACTCAATCTGTCTCTTCTGTATCCGAAAGTATGTGATATTATTAGCAAAATTCCCACCCTACCACAGAGCAGCAGAAGTCGTTGTGTTCAGACGTACTAATTGTTATTATTTGATTTGGCCCAGTTCAATTGAACCGTATGTTATGCAAAAAATATTTTAAAGTAAACTACCTAAGGGTAATAATAACAAAATGTGTATATTTTACAGACTTCTTTTAAAAATCCAAGGAAATTGTTGGCAATTTCCTAAAGTATTGGAGTGTATCTACAAGTTTACCCAAAGCCTCTTAAATTACATTGGTGAAATTGAATGTGGAAGTTGATGCAAAATATTTACTTAAAGCAGTCCCCTAAAATTTTTTCCTTTTATGAAGTCTGGAAAAGTTACTGTAGATGACTGTTGTGAAGTCTGCTCATACCCCTTGATCTGCATCCAATTTAGGAACCTGGTCTCATTAGCACAAAGTTTATTTTTCTGTGAGTTAGGTATTGGTGGTTTGCAAATCACTTCCCAGTGCATAGCATTCGTTCTCAGTTGTCGTATAAAAATGACTTTAACATAGGTTTTAATGTTTCAGATGACTCATACAAAAATCATGGTATGTTTTATATGTTCCTCTATGTTCACAGGTTTTTTTGCTAGTAACAGTATCTCTGTACAGTTGTCACTGTTAAGGCATCCTTTTCTGGTTGTAACTTCTGGTCTTTTGTTCTGCATTATCTGTTACCTTTCTGCTTCAAACTGCTTGCAAGAACAAGAACTGCAGGTGGTAGGGAGGAGAAGAATTGGATCTATCTCCAACAAACAGACACTTGGTTGACCAGCTTTGGAAAGGGCTCCCAAAACAAAGTAAGAAGTATTTTTAAACAGAATTAATACACCCTAGAGCTGCTATCACAGAGCTCTACCATAAAATTTGTCAAATTCAGCTACTTTGTCTATGTGTACTCACACACTACTCATACTTTTCACATAGTGTCAAAGGTGACATATAAGTATATGCATCATATATGGCCCATTCTGATTTATTTCACCATGAAAACATGGATAAAGGAAAAGATAAGAATGGCAGTTAATTTCTTACTGCTGAATAAAAAGTCTCAATTGCATTCTACCAAACAACTATGCTTTTTGAATCCTGGCAAAATTATGGCCATACAGGATTTGTTATAACCTTGTACCTGTTGCTTCATCTTTAAGAGGTAGCTGGAACAGTGACTGTAGGAATGAACTCTTATTTTCCACAATTGTTTCAAAACTGTTGTCTTCCTAAATCGCTAGGTGTGCATCCTGTTTCCCCTATTTAAAAATTACATTCAGACATCATACTGCTGGATGAGAAATCAAACCACTGTACAATTTACAGCTCTTCCCACTTTCTTCTTCTGCCTCTGTTGCCTGCTATCGACCAGGCTGCTAAAAACCACCAACTTCAGCAGCTGCTTGTGCTTTATGGCTGTGTCACAGGAGGAATTATCACTAGTCTTTAATTCAGTGGATGAATGTCAATATGTCTTAATAAGTGAGTGTAGGTCAGATCTGTTATCTCAATAAAGAGATCTCTATTGCCACCCTATAAAATAATCACTACCTAAATTAAATATCTGGGACAGAGCTCCCTCTTTCTCTTAAAACTATCTTTACTTTTAGTTATAACAAGCTGTTGCCACAGAAGCAAAGGGAACTGATAAGATGGGTGCATCTTTCCCCTGATTCTTTTAGATGGGATTTATCCTACTTGTTAATTAAATCCGGCTGTAATGTCCTTTACATGGCCAAACACAATCCTGGGATTAAAATGCAGACATTACAATTATCCATGGTGGATGAGGGATCAGGACTTCCAAACTTCTACTGACACTACTTAGCAGCACAGCTGCAATTCTGGATCCCCTGCTTTAATTACGATAAGACACTATTAGTATTCAGAGCCAACAGCTTCACTACCCATCAAGTCCCTTTGACACAGTCACTTTATATCTGTAAGGGATACTGGCAAAACACAGAATCGTAGAAATTTGACCTCTTCAGTGGGGACCTCAGAGGGGACCTCTTCAGGTCTCTAGTCCAGCCTGTTGCTCAAAGCAGGACTATTGCCAGCACTAGGTGACCTGGACCATGGCTTACTCTAGCTGAGTCTTGAAGTCTTCGAGGGTGGAGATCCAACAGGCTGTGCCATATAGACAAGGGTAGTTTGGAATCTATGATGTTGGACAACACCTTCAGAAAAACTTGAAGAAGGGGCAGGATCATTCCTTTCCCCAGTCACTATGTCTAGAATGAGGGCCTTTACTACATTGAGCACACGGTCTCGCCACACAGAAAAAAAGATGCAGGCTGAGATGTGAAAATATTGATCCTGTGATCAGTATCACAAACCAGAAGCTACTTGGTACAGCCAGCATTAAATAAGCACTGGGTAGTCAAGAAGGAAGGACACTCAGAAAGCTTTTTTCTGCTAAACCTTTCTTCATTGTTTATGCTCAATGACCTTGATCTGTAAGAAAAATTTAGGAATAAAAGTACTGACCTAAAATTATTCTGAGAAAGACTGAATTTACTATACATAGCTAGACTCTTCTGTTAAGTTGAATAATGGAGAATGGGTCGCAGCTGACTACAAATTCATTTCAGGTAATTACCTCCTTTAAAGAGATGCTAACATGCCAGGAACACAAAATGCAGCCAGTAACATAAATGTGAGTGTTTTGCAGCTGATCCATAGTTGGAAATGGCAGATAATGGCATGGCAGTGGCTAGCTGAGTGTACATTTGAATCAATGGAAAAATCCCCTGTACTGAACAAGATGCCTTGGACTTCAGGTCTTGTTCACCGAAGCTGACAGTTGCACGATGGGATACAGTAAAGGTTTACTGCAAAGGAATCCAAAACGTATCTTTGGACCAAAAGATATGTTTGAATCCAAAACATATCTTTGGACCAAAGGCAGAAAGTCAAGAAATGATGGAAAGAAAATAGTACTCTCTGTATCATGCTTTATGATCTCTATGGTTTGATCTCTCTTGCTGGCCTACTGCTGTGCTTCTACTATTTTTTTTTTCTCTCTCTGGCTTTCTAGATATTTTTTTCCTCTTTTTCAACATTTCATCCTTATGGGTCTTGTCTTGTCATTCCTTTTCTTAGACTATTTCTTCCCACCTTCCTCCTCTGATCACTTCATCATCAAGCTGTCCTGCATCTTATCTTTTTTATCCCTTCTGCCTAAGCCTGCCTTGCCCTCATGTTTACCTTTAGGCCGGTGCTGCTGCTGCCTTATCTCCATTCTGAGATTCACTGGTGCTGCTCTGGGATGCACTGATTTAGCACAACATGGACCCTCAGGCTTTGTTCATAGGTTTGCAACAGGCTACAGCAACGTGTGACACAGCCAAGCGTGGTAAAAACACAAATGCTGCATGCTTTTACTCTGCTGTTTGACACGCATTGGTGTTTGTCATAAAGTACAATACCGAAAAGAAGTCCATGAGCTCCAGGTAGCTTCAGGTTAATAGGTACTGGCCAAAGCAAAGTCCATTCACTTTTAGAAATGTTACACAGAACTGCTCAAGAGCTGTCACTCCACAGATACAAGTTTAATTGAGGGTATAGTGCCAGGAAAATTATATTTAAAATGAATACAATGCATACATCGAGAATGACATTAAATATTTATCAAAGCAACCTTATTCAGAACTTGTCCCATGCTACTTACAGAGAAAGTGTTGATTGCATCTCTAGCAGTGTCTAAAAATTGTTGTTCTACTCAGATGAAAAAGGAGACCAGCATACCAGAGCTGGAGGCAGAGTGGGTTGTCTCAAGGCTGTATGTATGCTTGCACAGCAGCATGAAGCTTGGGCAGCTCATCATGACAGTTGTTACTCTGAAGTCCACCTCACTTCCCATCCAGGAAGATCACCTTGTCAACCCAATCGTGTTGCAGGCTCTTTTGGAAATGGCAGGCTCCCTTTCCTTTGTTGAACAGTTACATATCTGGGGATTTTTGCAGGCCCACCTTTGATGATGTGAGATCATGTGTCTTCATACCTTTTGGCTTAGAGATCTCCATCCCCCAGCTGTCCAGGGTCAATTCATTTCTGCTGAGATGGACTGAGAATAGGACAGGACGGGGCTGTAAAGTTTCTAAATTTCCACATACAGGAAAGCTTTATTCTAATTATTTAACTCCAGAAGATAAACATTTTACTATGGTACTTTGATCATTAATGCTTGGACCTATGATCTGGGATGGGAGGGGTGCTTCGTATGAAGGCATGTTTCTCAGGAATACGCACCTTTCTGGCATGAAATTCAGGTAAATAAAAAACTTTCTTTTCCATCTTCCTGTATGTTCTTCTTTTTCAGGTTACCAAAGCTGTGCCCAGTTGTCTGGGACAAATGATTCTTCATACTCAACCTCTCCTGATTTGTGGGGGCGATGGATTTACTCGTTCCAGCTTCGATGGCTGCATAGATTCTGCTATGAGTCTTGCAGAGGCTGTGAAGTCTCATTTATAGCAATTTCAAAGTTGGCTGCTAAACTTAGTCTAGATTTGTGATGCATTTTACTATGATGGATTGAATTCTAGTTTAGTGTTAACATCACTGGCCTCTATCTTGCAAAAATAAATAAAGGAAGATCTGTTGGCATGCCGTAATAATTATTGGGATGGAATTGAATAGATTTTTCCAGGATCTGTGCTGTGAGTGGTTACTTTGCTTGAAGTAAAGCTTTTTCTGGCTCTAGTCAGAGGCACTGAGCTCCAGCAGGTGCCTGGTCTCCTGATACCTTTACAGCCCATGAAAAGTATGTCAAGGAGAGGAGCCTGACTTGAAGCAGCACAGAAACCCATGGAGCTGCAGAGTTTTCTCCTTCTCTGAGCATTTGGAGCCCTGGAAGTGACAGAAGGACCATGCACAATTGATCACAGAGCTTTCATACATACGTGTGGTCAGCCCTGGTCATGGTTATTGTGTTGGCCATGGGGAATCAGTGATAGGGCATACCTTGCTATGCTTCTCAAGTTGGATGGGCTATGCAAGGTCTAACCATATCAACTCAAGGTCTAACCATGTCTGCAGGCATGGACAACTTAAAAGTGAGGGATAGTAGTTGTCTGCCGACCAGCTTTCTTAGCACACAGTTTTTTGGAGCCCTGTTTGCAAATTGCTGGAAGAGCTCATTTAAGAGCTTGATGACGTTACTGGCAATGATGTGCCACTGAAACATGGTACCTGTCCTGGGTGCAGTCTAAGCAGCATCAGCCCAGCTGTGCTCATAAAAGAAAGAATGGGGAGAAGGTGAAAGAGAATGTGTACATGTTTCTAGCACTCTCATAGCAATAGGGCTGCTATCTTAAAGTCATCTTGGGAATAGACTGACATCTGGGCTGTAATACGAGTTTAACATAGTAAAGCGGACTGGCCAGGAAGGTGGATGCACTTAAAATAGTTCAGCATTTACCAGGTTAGAGAGTCACCAGTGCCTCATGGCTCTCTGCTGGTCCAGGGTCCCCTGAACAAGGAGCAGCCCTTTCCTCCTTCCATTTGGTAGAGGAATTGGGGTAGGAGCAGCCAATACAGAAGGTGATTTAGCTGCTTTGCCTGGCAAATGCCAAGAGGAAGGAGGGAAAAGAATTTATCTAAGTGTGGTCCATGGCACTGTGTTAATAAGAAAACTGTGCTGACATTTCAGGCTTAGGGTTACATCACCACCACCATAAAAACTCATTTGAAGTAAACAGCCAGTCTGAAAGTGAGGTGAGTTCTAGAAAGCTCTATACTTTATTTTGGCAGAACAAGTGTAGAAATAGAGGGACAGGTCCAGGGAAGGATATAAATACACGTGTGAGTGAATGAACAAGGAATTTGATTTGAAATACTAAAAAAATAAACAGCAAGTATAATTGTGTTGAAAAAACTACCTGTCATGGTTTCAAGTATTTCTAAGCTACTAAACTGTGTTTCTGTGAAGTCAATTTTGAAATTACTCAGAAATTAACCAAGAAATCATTTATTTATTCTAAATTTGATTTTAGCTTGCCCTTCCTCTTAAATCACGTGTCACAAGTTTAGTACCTCTTTCTACTACAGCACTAAAAATAACAGAATGCTGTTTTCAGCAGACAGAATTTTAACCATTAGAGGAGTACAGTTCATCCTCTTTTTCTTATACTCCTGCATTTCACAAAAATCCGACGTCCTGTATTCACAGCAATTGAACACTGTAATTTACTGCTGCGTTTGACTGTTTCTAATGCAGTGTTTTCAGTGACATCAAGAACTTTAAAACTTAATTTAATTTTAAAAACATCTTTGAAGGATATTTCATGATACCATGCAGTTTTATTGATTTTTTTTCTTCTTTCCATGAAGTCCTCAAGTTTAAATCTAGGTGTTGTTTTTCTGTCTGAACCAACCAGCTCCAAACCCTCAGGTTTCGATCACTGCGTGTTGTGCAGAAATGGGGAAGATTGGTGGTAATGTATGTGCACAGATCTTAAACAGCAGCATGTGATCTCCTATCTTTCGCAGATTGCGAAGAGCCACACAGTCATGGAATAAATCTAATCTGGTGGGGCATTTAGTATTGGCTTGATTTAGCACGAGCTCAAAAGCAACCAAAGTTCCATCTGAAATAAGGTTTTATGTTGCAGTGTTGGAAAACCTTAATCAAAGAGCCATACCCCATGGAGGATGGCATATGAAAGCAACCAAGTCCCATTTTTCTTATGTGCTCCTCAGCTTCTATCCAGGCCTGGCCGTCCTGAGGGAGTTGGTCCCCAAGGGAGTAACATGCTGAACCATAAAAGAGGGTTTTCTGCTGGGTTATCTGTTCCCCTGGAAGATGTTGCCATGGCAGGCAGGTCAACTGTTGCTGGACCCATGGTGATGGTTTCTGGGGACCCATCCCACCAGTCTGCCTTCATCCAAGCTCTGCCTAAAGTGCACAGGGAAGGATGTGGGTCCTTCACCTGCAGGGGTGAAGGAGCAGGCTGTAACTTTAGGGGATCTTTCCAGACTCTTTGCTTGTGCTGTTTTCCTCATTTTCACTCTTTGTTTTCTACTCCTTTCTTCAAAGATGGATTTTGCATTACAACATGCTAAAATTTGCACTTCCTTCCCCTCCCTTCAATTTTGAATGGAAGCAAGCCAAACTACTGAAAATCCAAATAAAGATCAATCCTGAAAGCATGTGACAGGCAGAAGACTGAAAATGCAGCATCTTTGACAACGCTGTGTTGTTCCTCTTGCTGCCTCGCAAACATGTGCTCCAAAGAGTTGTGGTGCTCTCATAGGGGCCTTGTATCAGCAGCAGCCTTCAATACCACAAGTGACAGCTAAGTGGAGATTGTCTCTGACCCCATCGTTTCAGCAATCTTGGTCATTATGAGACCTCAGAATACCTGATAATAAGCAAAAAACAGATTCAGAGATTTTTTGAATCATGACAGTCATGAATTTTGGACAGGCTGGATCAATGGGCTGAGGCCAAGTGCATAAGGTTCAACAAGGCTAAGTGCCAGGTCCTGCACTTCAGTCACAACAACCCCATACAATACTACAGGCTTGGGGAAGAGTGGCTGGAGAGCTGCCTGGCAGAAAAGGACCTGGGGGTGTTGGTCAACAGCCGGCTGAATATGAGCCAGCAGTGTGCCCAGGTGGCCAAGAAGGCCAATAGCATCCTGGCTTGTATCAGGAATAGTGTGGCCAGCAGGACCAGGGAGGTGATAGTGCCCTTGTATTCAGCACTGGTGAGGCCACACCTCGAATACTATGTTCAGTTTTGGGCCCCTCAATTCAAGAAGGACATCGAGGTGCTGGAGCACATCCAAAGAAGGGCAATGAAGCTGGTGAAGGGTCTAGAGCGCAGGTCTTATGAGGAGCAGCTGAGGGAACTGGGGCTGTTTAGCCTGGAGAAGAGGAGGCTGAGGGGAGACCTTATCGCTCTATACAACTACCTGAAAAGGGGTTATAGCAAGGTGGGGGTCGGTCTCTTCTCCCTAGTAACTAGCGATAGGATGAGAGGAAATGGCCTCAAGTTGAGCCAGGGCAGGTTTAGGTTGGATATTAGGAAAAAAACTTTCCACTGAAAGGGTAGTCAGGCATTGGAACAGGCTGCCCAGGGAAGTGGTTGAGTCTCCGTCCCTGGAGGTATTTAAAAGATGGGTAGATGTAATACTTAGGGACATGGTTTGGTGGTGGACTTGGCAGTGCTAGGTTAATGGTTGGACTTGATGATCTTAAGGGTCTTTTCCAACCTGAACAATTCTATATGATTCTATGAGATTTTTCGATTCAGAGGTTTTTGAACATGAATTGCAGTGAGTCTCAAATTGCTCCCTTCCTTCCCCATATCATTACAGTCTATCAAAGAAGTGCCTCTTTCCTATAGCTTCCTCCCAGATTAAGATGATTTAAACAAAAATTTCTTGTTTTTTTAAGGTGGAGTAGAAAAGTTCATGGACATGTTCCTCTGAACGCACTCCAGACAGTGGGCACTTAAGGATCTTTGTGGTGATATCTCATTTTCTAGATGTGAGCAGGGAGGCAATGGTATTAACTTTCCCACGCAAGGTGGGTAATGAATGGTGATATTTCAAAGAGGTCGCTGTATCCAAAAGGATGGCAAAAGAAGAGACTTGTCTGGTTGATTTCCTGGGCTTTTTCCTGAAAGAACATAATTTTCAATTGACTAGCAGATCCATCAAGTACAGCCTGTATCTCCGTTTTCCCAGACAAGGGTGATGGTGGCATCTGATCTCCTATATGTCACGAGCCACAGCTAACACCTAAAGTTGAATTAAAGTGTTTCAGCTCTCAGACGACAATGTTACTGTCTTCCTCATCACAAGGAAAGATGGGGCCATAAATGCTCAAAGCCTTTTAACTCAGAGTTGTGTTAACTTCCACCCAGTGAACATCACTTTGCAGGGCTGGCCCATGGCATCTAGTGCAGTCACTGCTTTTACAATATAGTCAGCTGCATGAGATGCATTTTGCTGATCTCAGCTTTTAACTGTGCCTTTAGGTCTCTAACAGCAATCCTTTCTTGTTAGTTACTGTCCCACCAACAGCTGCCTCATCTCTGTGTTTCGCCAGGGAAGATTTTACATTATTGGCCAAATAGCAGACTAGATGTTGGCCAGAAGGCTTGGTAGACACAACTACACCTTGACATCTCCTGCTAACAGAAGCGTTGTGAGACCTATCGCTCAGCCAGGTGTGATCCACCTAACATTTGCCTCATTAGCACTATGCAAGACAATTTTCGCATCACAACTGTCGCGTGGTCCTCAATAAAATGCATTTGAGAAAGCCAAGCATGCTGTTCTGAGCCATCGGACCCCATACTCTGCCACGCCTTCCCCTCACAGACCACCCTTGGTGGTCTTCGCAGCTCTTTTTTCCTTCTAGGAGGTGCCTGAACTGAGCACCATGTGCATCCACGTGCTGCTCTTGCAGAGGTGTTTTTGGAGGCAGTACCAACTGAAATCTTGGGCATGGGCAAGGAGATGTTTGGTGCTTTTCTGCCCAACAGGCGGGATGTGTGGCAGAGTGTCCATGCCGTTGCCACCATGTCACGGGTACTAAGGTGGACCTGTCATATCCCATGCCATGAGGAGTTTTGGAGGAGGCCCTGGCAGAGATGGGCTTGAAGTCATGGCACACCCTCACCTCCTGAGGGGCATCCCTCTGCCATGGGGTTAAGGCCCTGTGGGCAACGATCTGACCCTGCTGGGTCTCTACCCACTCCTGACATCTGACCCTGCTTGCATATCCCTGAAATGGAGTAAAAGTGCTGTGAAGTGGATAAAAGCTTTTTAGAAACCAAGTGTCACAGGAAGCCACAGGACTCTGCTGGGAGCCCATTAGAGCCACAAAGCCTGACTCCAAAAAGTACTATTAATGACGTGCTTAAAGAACTCTCATTATTCCCAGTTTTACATCTGCAGCCCCAACAAGGACAGATCTGCTTATCTTGTGTGCTAGGGGCTTCAGAGACCTCTCCCTTCCCAAGGCAAGGAAGATGTTGGGAGCAGATGCACCTCACATGAGTTGCAGTGCCTTGGAGGAAAACATTCAGCTCTAGGCTAAACTAGCTCTAGGTGGGCTCCAGGGTGAGAAGCTGTGGCCGTATACAGTAGCCCAAGCCCGTATGCACGTTCCCAGCTGAAGGTCAGGACTCTGCTGTGTCCAGTGGATATGTCCCCATGGCATGCTTGGTGCAGGGGGGCAACCCCTTCCCAACCCCTCCATGCGCACCAGGGCTGCATCTGCCCCTATGCCAGGCTGCAGAGAGGATGTCTTGTTATGACCCTGCCTGCATGGAGCATATTGTGGCTGTGAGTTGGAATAACTCTCCCAGATCTGTAAAATCATCTGCACACCTCTTGGCCTGTTTGGTGCAGTTTGTAGGAATTTAGCCCATTTCTAAAAAGAGCTAGGAAAAGGAGACAGGCACCCAGCTCCTTAGCTCACATTGATCCACAAACCTCATGTCTCCAAGGATCTGGGTCATATTTTTGTGCAAGCATATGAAAATAAATTAGGAGGTTATTTTAGTTTGGGTTTTGTTTTGTTTTTTTTTTAAATTTTTAAAAGGCAGCTGCAGATGGGAGGTGCTGCCCAGCTGAAAATACATGGTGGGTTTCCATAGCACTGAGCTCTGAAACATCCCTGCAGCCAAAGCCACTGGAGCAAGACCTGGTCTCCCAGAGGCCAGGATTTGCTAGAGATCTTGCTGCCCTTGGGGTGTGCCAGCATCATCATATTTGGCTCTTCTAGAAGGCATGTGTGACTGAGAAAGAAGGTGTGGAAGTCTCTGGCCTGACCCTGCTCCCAGCAGGACCAAGGCCACAGATACAGCAGGTTGCTCGGGGCCGTGTCTGGGCAAGTTGGGGCATCCCCATCCTCAACCATGACCACACTTCTTGCTAGAGGGACAACATTGTGCTGGTACAGCACCAGCTTAAAAGCAGACCTCGCTGAGCAGCAACACCAATGTGGCCTGCAATACTGACAGATGAGTTCCTCTGAAATAATACAAAGAAGAGGAAACTGACCCCATGCCGCCCAAATTGTGCAGTTGTGTCTGGGTCTTCGCTCCTGACCTCGGCTGCAGACTGAGCCCTGGCACTGAAGGGCTTGGTGAGTTCCTGGGTAAATGCAACATTTCCTCAGCTGCTCCATGCTGCAGAATTCAATGTAACAAATTCCAAATGGCTGGTGACACGCCATTAGGAGGCTGGTGCTGGGATCAGGAGCCCAAGCGCTCTTGAGGGGGATGAGAGCACTCTCTGAGCTGCCCGGCAAGCACCTTGAGCTGCTGCATAGAGATTTCCTTGAGGCCGTAGCCGGTTTTGCCTCTAATCCAGGCTCTGGCTCATATCTGCTGTCTGTAAGCCGCTTTGCGTGGCAGAGCTGAAGCCCTGAAATCCCAGAGCCTTCTGCTGCTGCTCTGTCCATCTCACTGCAGTGCCTTGCTATTAGCTTCCTTAGGATTTTTGCTTAATTCTCACATTGAGGTGGCATCTTCAAGATCAGCCGGTGACGACACTTCCACGGTGCTGCAAAGCGCGGCCAGCACTTGCAGCTGCTGTAGAAGAAGCAGCCTCACATGGCAGTGGAACAGCCCTTGCCAAGGAGGAGTGAGAGTGACTGGCTTTCTTTTCAGGAAGAGCCGAGCAAAGTTTCTCCTCTGGAGGTAAATGAATGGAAACAGGTGAGAAATAAGCCTGGGAGAGCTATTGCTGAATTGCAAGTGGAGAGATTTACCATTGAACAAAGAGGGTGCAGGGCAGATTGCTGTTGTCTTGGAGGTCATGGTGCTGAAATCCACGGAGATCCTTGAAAAGCCTCGTGATTCTTGTAATTCCACAATTTTCATGCCATAACAGCTGAGCATCATTATAACCAGGTGCTTTGGGCATTGTCCCAGCAGGGGAAAAAACCCTCCTGTGGTCCTTGTGCACCACGCTGTGCGTGGCTGTCACCCTTCTTCCCGATTGCTCTGAAAATCTGGGGAAGGGGTTTTAATGCAAGGGGGTTTGATGCAAGGTAGTTTGATGCAAGCCAGGGCCACACGGGTGAGCAGAAAGCCACCACTTTGCCCCAGCCAAGCCCTGACATGCCTGCACGGGCCCTGGCTGTAGGAAAACGAGCCTGTTCCCTTCCGCCCCTGCCACCCGACTGCTCAGCCGGTCACGAGGACGCTGTGGTAAACCACAGCTCAGCTTGAAATTATCTTTTCAGCACAGGGTTCCTGTCAAACTGAATGGCACCTCCTCCCTCACCTGTGCCGGTGCTGAAACATCCTTCCTTTCTCAGCGCTATCGTCCGCTCAGATCTCTCCTCCAGGATGATCACGCACATCAAGATCTTTAAAGCACGCCCTGCTGCAAGGACCGAGGTCTCATTTCCCCTGGCTTGTTTCAGGGCATGGAAGTGATGCTCGCACTGTGCACAGATTTGGCCATCCTCTGCCTTTTTCAGCACAGATTGGGGCAGGGAGGGAAAGTGGTGGCCAGTAAAGCACCGCTCAGCACTGGAACATAGGTCAGCCTCTGTCCCAGCAGCTGCTTTCCTTGCCCAGAGCAGAGGGAAACTGGATGAGCTGTCAGGGGAGGAGGGGCTCAGCCACTCTCCTTTGCTACCTTGTCAGTGCACAGAAAACCCCAACTCAGCACCTCAAAGTTTAGTGAAAAGCAGACAGCGTTTCATTTGCAGCCACCGAGTGGTGAGCATGCACATGGCCATTCCCCATCACAAGAAAAATGGAGTCTCAGAAACACTCTGGTACAAAGAGATTTTTGTTCTCAAGCTGCTCACAAATGTGTTGTAGCAATAGCAATTGACTGTGTATGATTATTGCTCTTTATAGGGAGATGCTGGAGCAATTCTGGTTCAAAACCTGGACTATCAGCACCCTGCACCCTGGTCATTTTTTTATTTGCTGCCTCCCTTAGCACACCTGCACAGTGCAAATCCCACTCTCCTTTTATTTAAAAGGCAGTTTTGGAGACCAGCTTGGGAATGTGAACCACAAACACAGTGGGATTGGAGCAAGTATAAATAAAACCCTTAACATATCACAGTCCAGCGTTTAAGCCAGTCCCCTGGCCCTTGCCAAAAGACTTGCCAGAAGATTTCTGAGCACGACACAACAGCTCTGGGTTAGGGAGAAAACTGGGTTTTCCATCCCAAACATGGCTGGAGATGGTTGCTGGCTGTTTTGTCAGATAAAAGAGCTTGTCACATTTGCACCCCCAGGACCGTGTGCTGGAAATGGGAAGTGAAATAGCAAATGAAAAGGACCCATCTGCTCCTTTGCTGCTCTGCAAGGGGGAGCTGACCCCCCTTTGTGTGGCAGATGCTCGTGAGGAGGCTACAAGGGATGCTTACGGGTCAGCTCTCACCCCTGAGGACCATGTGCTCTGCTTCCCCTGTGTCCCCACTATGGTGATGGACACAGGTGCCATCCACTGACTCCCTCCTTGAGTATCCACCATCCTGATTTGAGGCAGGCTAAACTGACACCATCCTGGCAGAGCCACACCAATGCAACCAGCATCCCAGGTCTTTTCTGGCATCAGTGACAGGAACTAGAGGGGGCTGTCTGCCCTCCTCCCTCCACATCACCCAGAGCCACTCCAGGACTGGGAATGCTCCCTCTCAGGGACAGAGGAGCAAGGCAGCTCCCTACAGAGAAGGAAGTATGCCCATAAGAGGATCCAGTTCTGTATTTGCAGAGCTGTGGGATCATTTTCCCACCACTGGTCACAACTGGCACATCCAATGTGCCCTGGAGGACTCTGATGGGCTGGGCAGGCTCAGAGCCCACGGGCTGATCTCCCCCCACCGTGGAGAGGCCACACAGCTCTCACTGGAGCAAGGGCTTTTCCCCTGCTGCCCTTAAGGGAGAGATCCATGGACTTTTCATGCCCTGCTGATGAAAGAAAAAGGAGCAGGCAAGCTTCCCAGACATTGTGAAAGGGAGCAAATTTCAACATGTGCAGGACATTCAGTGAGTGCAGCCATCCCAAAGAAAGATGTGGTTTCAGGCCACGGCAATGCAAAAGAAGGAAGCTGCAGAGAAGACCCTTACACTTCATCTTCTCTCATGGGTGGCAGAAAAGGTCATGCACAAGATGTTCATGGACCCAGCAGCAGCACTTGCATTGCAGACCTGCTCAACGAGAGCTGGCTGGCATCACTGCATGCTGGGAGCACTGCAGAGCTCAGGAAGGGGCTGTGGAAAAGGCACACTGCTCCATGCACATGTTTCAGATGTGCCGGCTTCCTCCAACGTCCCTCCAGTACTGTTGAAATACCACCTCGGAGACCAAAAGCCCATGGCACAAGCCCTCAGGCCTCTCTGATCAGGAGATTAGAGGTCAGTCTGCTCCAAGCTCAGTGCTGCTGGGTAGGAGAAGGCTGCTAAGCACTAGCTATTTCAAAGCAAGGCTGCATTGGTTTCCATCTGCTCACCAGGGGTGGCCTGTGCCTTGCCATCCAGGCTCTACTTGCAAACAAGGATATTGCATACCAGCAACTTGCAGAAAGTCTTGGAAAGTGTGGCAATTAACTGTGAGCCTGAACAAGCAGCTGGACTGATGTGGCGAGTTGGCAAGGAGAGGGTCTAGAAGCTCATTGTGTCTGAGATCATTTCAGGATGGAAATGGGAATAAAGGATGGGATGAGTTTAGAGGTGGTATATGGTGGAATCTTCCAGGGCCCCGGCAATGGTGGGTGGGGGCCAGGGTGTACAAAGAAAGGCTGGGGGAGCTGGGCTTGCTCAGCCAGGGACGAGGATGTGAAGGGTGATCCAATGGTATCTCCCCCTGCCCAAAGGGGTCCCGGAGGTGCTGGGGCTGGACTCTTCTCAGAGGGGCACAGTGAGAGCCCCAGAGGCACCAGCACAAGCTGCAGCACAGGAAACCCCAGCCAGCCCCAAGGAAACAGCCCTGCCAAGCGGGGCATCCCTGGGACTGCCCTGCTCACAGTTTCTTGGCCACCTGAGTTGACTTCACCCAGAGAAGAAGATATTTGGCAGGGTGGGGGGATCACTGCATGGAGCACATTTGTGAGAATAAAGGAAACCTCTAGTAGATGATGTACCCCCTTGTCCTGTTCGTCGAGAAATCGAGACCAGGCAGCAGATTTCCACCAAACCCCTCCAGGAGTGTGCATCTTAGCAGACCCATGGGATAAAAGCTACAGCTGGTCTTTGACAAACCCCCATTATTAACCTTCTGATCTGGGATGGGTGTTTCTTTAGGTGTGAAATGCTCCTGAGTTTTTCCATCAGTGCTAAACTCGCAGGTAGGACTCATGCTGAGTGAGCAGCTTAGCTCCAGAGAGAGGAATTTTGTCAGGCAGGGAGAATTTCAGGAATAATTCATGCACCAGCCAAGTGGCCAAGCAATGCATGGTCATGTACAGGAAGGGGACACAATTTGCCCTTGTTGTTGCTGGCATTGCATTATCATGGCTAGAGACCAAGGTGAAAGCAGATGGATCTCGTCCTCCAAAGCCTTATGGAGGTGGGTGCATGTCCCAGGGAAACACCAGGAGCTGAACCTCCCTCTTCCCAGTCACTGACGTGTTGCTGGAGCATGGCTGCAGGAAAAGCAGACACAGGGGGTTTTATTGCAATTATTACGAATTACAAGGGCCAGAGTCAGCTTTTGGGCAGCATCTGGTCGTGCTGAATCAGAAGGAACCATACCAGGCTAAAATCAATGTTGCAGTGAGGTTTTGCATTCATCTCTTCCTCTGAACAAATAAATTACACAGGCAAAGATCCACTAGTTAAAGTGGTTTTGCTGGCAATTGTAGGAATGTACTTCTCTTTGCTCAAATCTACCTAAAAATACCTAGGTGAAGTTCTCTTGTGGGTCTTGTCTTCTCCTTTTGCCTTTCTTGCCTGCAAGTATTATTTTCTAATTTGGCCAGTAAGAAAACAATCTATTTCTGTATGGATAATTTAAAAAAAAAAAAACCATGATTTGCTGCTTTTGATTTTCCCTGAAGGTTATAACTGTAGATGAAAATCCCAAGCCATATTCACTGATGCAATGTACACACAGAGGACTTCATGTGGGAGTGTTCCACCTGGCTTTGGTCCAACTTGTCATTTTTGAAGGAATATGATATTCAACTCCTAAACTAGTGAGAAAAACAGAGACAGGACACTGTATGGCAGATTTTCTGCAGGCATCTGTAAGCACAGGCATTTAACTCAAGGGCGTTAAAGAAATCCCTGCTTCCAGGGAGCAACGAGAGGGTTAATTTTGGCTTTCTCTTGCTCACTTACTTTATTCTTTGAATAATGAAATTAGTTGTTCCATAGTCTTTTGAAGGGCTGAGCTTAGCCTTCGTGCAGAACAATACACACTGTGCTCATCATGTGAGTGCACTTATGGTGAACTTTGAGCTACACATCTGCTATAAAGAAGTAACTCTTATTCCCAGTTGGCCATTGCTAGCAAAAGATTCAGGCTCCATCTATGCCTTAGCATAGTTTTGTTTGCTTCATGTAAACCTGACATGAAGATTAGACGGGGAGAAACTATTTGCAAACCTCATTAAAATGCACTGGCATGCTTAGCACTTTCACTGGGTGAATGAGAGCTGGAGATGAGCCCTGCAGAAGGTGAGCGCACGACTAATCTGCAGCTCATTACCAGCAAAGCCCCTGAAATCTGTGCATTAACTTCCCAGCTGCACTGGGAGGCTGCATGAGGAATTTCCTCGGGATGCTTTCGGTAGGTGTTTCTGAACCAAAACACACGTTCTGGGCTGATTATAGGCAATTTATGGCAAAGCCAGTCCTGCAGACTTCCCTTGGGACACCAGACCTACACATTTTTGTAACACTCTGCACTGCTGGCGATGAAGGATGCCCAGGATGGGGCGAGGGGGAGGGTATTTTCACCTCCCTATGGTAACATCTCCAAATGCTGACAGAAGAGTGAGCACATGTAGGGCTAGGAAAGCCTATAGGCATTTTATTGCGTTGCAAAGAGCCACAGAAGGGAAATTTGGGGTCTAATACCACTGCATGTGAATTGTTCCCAATCTCACTCTCAGACTCAAGATCACAATATGAAACCCTTTGCAGGGAGTGGTGCAATGAAAATAACATCTCCAACACTCCTGTAAGGATGTGACTATTGCAAAAATTAACTCACCCCTACACACTGCTGAGGTGTCAGACCACTAATTGCCTCCATTGCTTTGACTCCCCTGCACTCAGGCTGTGGTTTGGAGGACTGCTCAAAGCACCCTGACCCACAGCACGGGTCCTGCCCCACTTGAGTGCTGGTGGGGTGGGCGGTGGAGCCCCTTCAAACTCTCACAACCCACAGCCGCACGTGGGATGGCCAGTCCAGACCCAGAGATGATGGAGGAGAGGGGGCTCTCCCCTTTAATTTCTTTTATTACAGCAGTTCAGCTAATCCTTCCATGGTAGCAGTCACATTGACAGATGGCTGCATGGGCTGCTGAAATAAAACCATGGGAGCAGTGTCACCTCTCGGGCACAGCTGAGGCTTCAGATGCTGCAATTCATCCTTTCATTGGTGGTTAAAGAAAAAGGAAAAGACATTGACACCAGGGAAAGGCATAACATGGCATCCGAATGCATTGACCAATGCATAAGGTTGGCAGCATGGCTACAGGGGCAGTTCCATGGTCAGTAAGGGCATTCTACAGAATGGGAGCGTCTCCTAAGCAGTAGAAAGGAGCTGTGTTTGGGAAGGGGGGAAGTTGTATTTCCAGTAGTTTCTCTGTGCCCAAAGCCCCTTATCTTTATAAACCAGAAAAGGTAGGACAAAGGTGTGGGAAGGAGATTGAAATGGCAAAAGCAGAAGGTGATTTGTGTGTTGGCATCTCACTGGAGACCCTCATTCCCAAATGGACATGTCATTTGTTAATTATTGTAGGCAGCATTGATGACATCATTTAAAACCACCGCCAATCTTGTACAGCTGGTAGTAAAGCCAGAGGAGTGGCACATTGTGGGTGTCATGGTGCCATAGGAGGGTATGCATGGCACAGCGGGTGCAACTTGTCCTCCACCACACCAATTAGCGTGGCATTTTTTGGCTTGTACATATATTCAGTAGCTCACTTCCCCTCCTTCTGGAGAAATAAAATACCACCCAGTCTGGCAGTCTGGGGTAAGACCATCTGAAAATACACCAGAAAAGTAATTGTCATCAAGGAAGCAGATCCCACTTACCTGCTTTTGCAGGGTGATTCATGTAGACAGTGCATGTAGGCATGGAGAGAAGACTGTACAGGAAAAATCCTTCAACATAGTGATACCATGTGTGCCAGTTTAAAAATCTTTCTTCCAGATATCTTGGCTGCTGGTGTGTGCAGAGCTGAGGCTTTCCTTTTGGAAGCTGGGTGCATTACATTCTTCATGTTGTCCATCCGTGGATGAAACTGAACGCCCCCGCTCCAGCCCAGAGATCTCTCAGGAGGCGTACATGCAACAACCACAAAGGTGCTATTACTAAATGCAGTGCACTATTATTATTACTATTATTATTGTTATTGTTATTATTTTACTAGTGGTAGTAGTAATAATAGTAGTGGAGTAATTGCTATTAATAATAGCATCATGGCCAGTGGGTCGGTGTGGTTGACAGCAGATGGATGATCCACAGCCAACAAATAGCTAACATATTGGTGTGTCCTCTGACACACCAGGTTTTCCGTGAGGACCCACACCTGGGTTTTCAGTGAGGACCTTATATGCACACCTTTAGCATCACCAGGGAGATGTGTTTGTTTGGGATGATTCATCTCACCGGAAGTAGCCCAGCTCATAGCCCAGTAGGCTTCTACCATATGAAGCTTCACAAGATGTGCCTGGTGCTGCCCCGGGGCAGCCCAGCCCATGGTCTGGGCAGGCACTGGAAGGACCCCAGGGTGATGGTGGAACCACATCCTGGGCGGTGCAAGAGGGTGGTGGGGACCTTGCCAAGGCCCCGTAGACGCTGCCTACAGCACCCAACCTCAGAGGAGACAGGAGGGACCTGAGATGAGGTGAACCCCTTGGTGATGACTTTGCTCATCTAAGCCTACCATGGAGAAACAATGAGGGTTGAAACCTTCCCTGCCCTGCTGAACAAGGCTCCTGCTGGGCCATATGCCGGTCAGGTTACTTGTGTTGCAGAAGTCCTTCCTTTGGAGCAGCAGGCTTAACCAAAAGCTTTTCCACTATAACTGCACTACCAGGTGAAATGTTTACAACCAAAAAGAAGGGAGCATCTTCAATAGCTGGGATAATAGAAAGCCCTCCAGTAACCTCAGTAGTCTGGGGATAGTTCAAAAAGAGCCAGTGACTCCTTCAGTGCCAAGTAGCACTCGGAAATGCCACCCATGTCCTCCAGCCACTAGAAGATCTATGGCTTTTCCTTTGGTTTTAGAAAAGGTCAGATGTTTATTTCAGTAAATTAATTCCTTGGAAGACAATGTTGTTTGCTATATTCTCCCTCTTGACTTGCAGTTCCCGATCCTATGTGCTACTCTGAGCTGGTGACCAAACACTGCTCTACCTATGAAACATGTCACTTTGCTGCTCTCTGACCTCAAATCCACA
The DNA here is from genome assembly GCA_020745775.1 of Theristicus caerulescens. Classification (NCBI taxonomy): domain Eukaryota; kingdom Metazoa; phylum Chordata; class Aves; order Pelecaniformes; family Threskiornithidae; genus Theristicus; species Theristicus caerulescens. The sequence continues at coordinate 86,771,930 of CM036560.1, forward strand.
GGCTGATGTGCATGCAGAGGACATGTAGCCACAGTGACTTGGACACCTGGAGTGGCCTGGCTCTCAGAGTTTACCTAAATGTGAATTTTGCCTTGAACGGCACTTCTCTGACCCAAGCTATCAGCATATCAAGTGCTATATACATTAGCTGTTTGGGGAGCGTGTTGAAATTACAGAGTTAGCTATGCTAAGACATAGCTATGCTAATTAGCTATGCTAAGCTAAGCTGAGGTGTTTCAAGTCAAGCAGGACTATTAGATCATATGGTTTCTCACACCATGTCATGAAGTTTAATATGAAAACAGACAAATTCTGTTTCTTTTTCCTCCTTCTTTGCTTTTAGGGTTGCTGTTGGCTGTGGATAAGGCATGCATTTTGTCCAATACAGAGATTGTCTCATCAGAAATAATTTTCTCCTCACAAGCCTCGTTTTTGACCTTCATCCTCTCAATTGCTCTTCTTGATGCTGGTGGCACCTCCATCCGCATCAACACCCATCAACACCTGCAGTGGGAGGTGTTGTGCACAAAATGAGGTCTTCTTCCAAAACCGGTCTGTGACCATGCACTTCTTATCCAAGGACCTAAATTTGACCTTGTTGAGTGGAAGTCACAGTAAGGAAACCAGAAGCACGGTGCCAGAAGGAACCATCAGGTCAGTTCTCTGAAATCACAGGCCATTATATTTCCCCCAGATATTTCAAAATGAGCAGCTCGCGTTCATCCCAGAGAGGCTGCCAGGCTTAACCTGAGAATGTCAAGAAAAGGCAAAACTAGGACTTCATTCAGTTGTCTGTTTCAGTGCTTGATTCATTCCTGGGTCTTTTTCTAATGTCTGCAGCTTGAACCACCAGGACTTGATAGGCCTTTTTTCATTGCCCTAAAGAGCCCATTGGTATGCAATAATTCCCTCTTTAATGCATGGCAAGGAAAACTGCTCCACAATCTTCTTTTGAGAAGCAAAATAGGCCAACCATCTTGATCCTTTCCTTTTCAGCCTGGATCATTACAGAGATGCTGAACATGGCAGCAGGGTCCTGTAATCCCCTGGGCATGCATGACAGAGTGCACCCTCTGCTCTGCAGGACTCAACTCCATGCACAAATTCAGGAGCTGCAGCACATGTCCCCAAGGGGAGAGACCTGAGTTTGAAGGTCAGGATCTGAAGGGGGTCCAGGATCTGAGCTTCTCCAGTTTAAGCAAAGTGACCGAGCAGGTCTTTTTCTCTAGTGGAAAATCCACTGGAGATTGCTGCCATGGAAAAGCAAAGTTATCGCCAAACACGGAAATGTCTCCTGATCTGTTTACTAATATTTGGTGCTCCTTTCTGGACAGTGTTCAAACTGAAATCCAACCACACGTGTCAGCAACTTCCTGCCCTCCTCCCCACCCTCCGCTCCTGCACCCAGGGGAAAATCAGGGATGGGAAGAGCTGGTGAGAGGCGAAGAGGGAACAGGGTTGCTATTTTCATCTCGCAGAAGGAGTCCTACAGATGGTGGTGCCGGACTGTGCTCAGAGTGGTACAGCGAGAGCACCAGAGGCTTTTTTCCACATGCAATGGTCCCTGGTACTCTCACGGGTGCAAGGGTGAGCAGTGGCCGGGTTGTGGCAGGAGGGCATGGATGGGCTTTGCTTGCCCAGCCCCTTGGACCACCTAAGCCTGTGCTGGGATGGTTCTTAATGGAAAATAAATAGGATATTACAATTGTCTCATTATTACAGGGACGTTTACAGCTGTCCCAGCCTGTGGGGGAGGGACGGGAGAGCCAGCCAATTCACAACTACTGAAAGGTCAGCATGGCGCATGCAGCTACCGTAACCCTTCGACTATATCAGGCATTGAATTGTCTACTTAGCCATCCCCAGTTAAGATTTAAGAACATTAAACTGAGGCGTGCTTATTAATCATTATTAATAGCAGTCATTATACTAAAAACAGGGCTTTTTGCACAATCTTCAAAAAGACATTCACCTTTGTTGCAGGTTCTTTGGTGTTGGAGGTTTCTTTGGACTAGTTGTGAATTATTAATGTTATCTTATCTGGTAATAAAGCAATGGGATCTGGTGTTCTACTTCCCTGCTCTGCATGGAATCACAGAGCCGTTTTAAGGAGAGATGGGTTGGAGCAGAAAGGTTCCCAACATGGAGAGGGAGAAAGCCCAAAGAAAGAGGTAATGCTATCCAAACAGGCTAAAAGCCAATTAAAGCCCACGCAAGCCATTTCCTGAAACACCAGGCAAACCTCAGCCCCAGATCACTGAGTTTTGCCACTGCCCTGCCTGGTTTTGGGTCATGGCAAAGGCTGCTCCTCTTGGTCTGGGCAACTCTCCTTCTTGGAGATGCCCATGGCAGAGGCATCACAGGTTATACCCTTTCTGTGTTGAAAATGAAAGATATTCATAACTATAAGCAGCTGTGGTCTTCCACCACAACAAACCTTGGCTTTCCTCATTTATTCCTTTACAGAAGCATGACCGCCCCTCTTCCCCCGCTCTTCCTTCAAATGCTCCTCCATGAGTCTGGTGCAATGCTTCGGACATGCCAGTCTCACCCAAAGCAGATGGCAGGTGGGTTTTGGGGAAGGTGGCTGATCTCAGGAGGCATTTATTTATCTAGCAGCACCCTCAAACTTGTGGATCACCCAACTCCCTGCTAAGGGCTTTAGGAAATGCCAGCAAATCCTTGAGTGCACGTTTAGAGATGGGTTTGAAGAGAAGAGTCTGGCTCAGGGGTGTCACAGCCAACACCCACCTCTCCTGAATTTCAAGCCTCCTTGTACAGCCTTACCGGGGTTAGAGACCCCTGGAGAGCTCTACCCAGCCATGAAAAGATAATATCTCTCTCTCACTGTCCTGCCAGTGAATATGCTGGGGGAAATTCTCCATGGAAGACCTACCTAGCAGAGCTCAGACTCATTTTTTTTGCACAGGTCTAGAGATAGTTCACTTTATCAACTTTTTACAGTAGCCTGTGGGAAAGGAAGAGCAGATTTTAGTTACTGGTTGAGCACAAAGAACCAAGGAACAGTCTCATGAGCTTGACAAGACAGGTTGTTGTGATAATAAAGAGAGCAGGACAAATAAGTAGGTCTCCCGTGATTTATTCCTGAGAAACCTCTGCATCAACATGCAAGACAACCAGAAGCACTGACTGCTGCTCTGCATGCAGTGTGGCTGTATTTGATTGCAGCATCCAGAAGAAAACACACCTCCAACAAAACCATCAAAGTGAGATGAATTCTGCCTAGTCTCAGCTCAGGCATGATTAAATACCCACCAACAGCAACTCAAAATACACAGCTGGGTTTGTTGAGTCTGGCCATGGCAGAGGCAAATAGGACGTCCAGTTACGTAAAACTTCTGACTTTCTGAACATACACTTAGCCCAAATTAGGCAGAAAAGACAAAACTGCTGATTTTCTTTGCTTGGTTTAGTTCTTTAATTTTTTTTTTTTTTTCAGAGTAGAAACGCTATTTTGCATGTCAGAGATAGTCTCTTGTAGCCTGAAAAGGCAGCTGAAAAAAATATATGGAATAAACTCAAGGGGGCATCAACTGAGAAAGAGGTGCATGTGCAGCTGGGCAACAAATCCGCCTTAACAGTGACTCGTTAAAAGCCAATATTGATTATTTCATCTCAAAAATAAAAAGAGCAGAGGGGGGTTGCTCTCCCAATGCCACGAGTGCAAATCAACAGCTTTGACTCAACCAAAATGAGGGCTTTTTTCAGAGAGCTCACAGAGATCACAGGGCATCTCTGACCATACTAGGGGCACATCCCTTGAGGGCTGCAGCCCAGGCAGGTGGTGTATCAGATGCTAGAGCATCCCTCATTTCAGCCAAGGGAGGGGTGGATTTCACAGGAGGTGACCATCAGGAGGAGCTTTCACCATTGTGCATTAAAGATCTCTCTACCAGGAGGTCTGTGTAATGCCACTCGATGAAGTGCTTTTGGAGAGGCCACTCTGAGGCCGGAGCAAGGACCCAACTTGCTCCTTGTTGATTCTACTTCAGTTTGTTACCAGTATACCTCATTTTAGGACCAGTTAGTCTAGAGGATGAAGGTTCATAGGGACTGGGCTCTCCATGGGTGGTGTTGGCAGATGAGCTCTGAGCTTCCAAACTTCACCTCCCGCAAACCTTTTTTCTTATTCCAGCATTAGAAGTGACTGTTTATTGTAGGAAAACTGTGAAGTATTGCAAACACTGCTGTCTTGGGATGGCAGAAAATTAAACAAGTCCCACATCACAGACTCAAACTGTAAACTGGGAAGTGCCACCTGAGATCAAAAAGTGGACCACCACAACTGGCCAGCACAAGGAGGGTGGCTTGCTCAGTGTTTTAACAAGCGCTTTACACTTAGCTGCTGAAGGATCTGAACTTAGAGCCAGGGTTTCTTCAGCACAACCTCCAGAGACAGCTCTCTCCCCAGTAAGGTTTCTCATACAAGCTGAAAGCTGGATTTGCAGAGGGCACAGTCTTTGTCTTGCAGATATAGTTGCTACTCTTGTGCAGACATCAGTAATTTGGGCTGTCATCTTGCAAACTTAGGTACATGTGCAGTTTAGGGAAGTTTTTGAAGTATAGCAGACAATGTAAGTCTCTCAAGAATCCAGACCTTGGGGCTTTCTGTTTTATTTTTAAGATTTAATTTTAAAATATTTACTTAATTAGGTCAAGAGTTAACCTTCAGTCATGCCAAGTGCTTTATAGTTTGGAAGAATACTTTACAGGTGTGAGCACGCTCTAATTTGCTCTTCGTAACAAGGCATTCATAGACTCACTTTGATCTGGCAAGAAGGACATCCTTCTCTAAGACTTGGCTTGTTGCACAGATCTGCATTACAATCATCGTTCAGCTACTATGGCCAAAACACTCCAAGCTGGGCTTGGTGGGAGGGTTTGGTGGGTTGCAGAAATGCACAGCAAACACAGCCAGTTCAGATGAGAGGCCAAGGACACACTCCTAGATCCCAACTGAGCCCCTCCATGAAATTGAAATGGCATAAGATGCACCAAAACCCAATGGGGATCCTCCAGAACGAAGCTATTTTGGAAAGCTCTCCTTGCACCTTCTCTTTTGCAGTGTTAGAGAGAACCTCTGGTCATTAGCTAGGATGCGTCCTCAGTGCATCTACCACTGTTACCTCGCCCTAAGAGCTTGCAAGGTGATAGACTCAGAAACATGAGGAGCTGCTGGAGGCTGGCCAAGTTTTCAGATGAAGATATCCAACTATGTAAGTGCCTACAAGGTACCTTCACAAGCTTCCCAGAAACTTCGCTGACCATTTACACTCCTAAAAGATTCTGCTGGCTCCAGGGCTCATCCGAAAACCTGAGCTAAACGATGGTCAAGAGGGAAGATGCCCATCTCAAGTTCACTTTAGCTCAAGTCTGTACCACTGGGCAGATCCATGCTAATCAAGCCCATATCTGCCTGCAAGATGAGCAAAGAGCAGCATTTTGCAAGGGAGACTCATTGCTCCACTGGCATCAATTTTTGTGCAGCTGCCAGTTTCAATGTCTTTAGGTCTCTGGTTTAATAACTTATAGCTCACTGTGTGCATCTCATGTTCTTGTTTATTCCTGGCTGAAATCAGCATTGAGTCGCTACAGAAATTGTTTACTTTGCTTTTGTCAATAGAAACTAAAGGTCAAATAATCAGAACTGAGCCTGTGGATATAACTCAGTATCTGTTTATATTTTTGCTGATGAGTATTAATAAAAATATTTGTTTCGCCAAGGAGGCTCCATGGAGCAAACAAAGGTGACCATGTAGTTGAAAAGTGGAGAAAAATAAGCCAAGCCTCCCCTAAGCAGAAAACACAGGGACTAGGGAGGCTGTCACCAGTGGTCCTACATGGGACAAAGCCAGGGCTGTTGGAGAAACCCATGTTTCCTTACAAGAGCTGCTCTTCCTCCTCACTACCCAACAAGAGATGGCTCCGATGCTGAGAGGAGCAACCTGTAGCGAAGATGAGCCTCACACTGCCTTGGAGAGCTCCAGCAGGATCTGACCAGGAGGCACCATCCATGAAGATGGCATGAAGAGCAGCTGTAACGTCCATGCTGTAACCTGGAAGCTGTGCCCCAAGGTAGCCCAGAGATGGCAGGTGCAGGGCGGGCAGCAGACTTGTTCAACCCACCCTTAAGCCTCATGTTCACAGCTGGTGAAGCACATGTCGATTGGAGGAAAACTGGATGTGTCTGCTTTGCTGTCACCACACCTCCCCACTTCAGGAGAGAAGCACCAGGCTGGTGCATTCATGCAATACACCTTGGGGCTCAGCTTGCACCCCTGGAAGCAAAATTTGGCTTGGCAGGGAAGCCTCAGGTGCCTTCGTAAGTCACAGTCACCTCGTAAATCCATCTACACTGAACTAGATGGCACTGTGTATTTTCTATTACAGCTCCCAGCCCTGCAAGGCTGAGGCATCTATTGCAACAGGATCCCCACTACAGTCTCTCCTGTGACCCTTCCAACTTTTTCTAGAGCATTTGGTGGGCAAAGATTTACACCTTCAGAAAAATGTCCGTGCAGGGTGCATTGTAGCTTTTTAATGACAGACCCATGGAAGAAAAAGGAATACATTTGGGGACTTTAAAAATAACTGTATCTGGCACAACAACAAATAATTTTGTCTGGCTTCCAAACTTTCCCTTTACAAGTGTTTTAGATATATGGCTTGAGCAAGGCTTTGGGTTTTTTCCTTTTGTTCTCTCGTGCCAGATTCTAGTTTCAGCAAATGCACCATGCTTATGCACATGTAAATGCAACTCCAACAACAAATGTGCATTGAGCTTGTGTTGGAAATGTTGAAGATCACACAAAACTAGCACTACTTAGAATGGCTCTAGGTATTTCAAGATTGTAAAAGTTGTAGCGAGATAGGTACACAGGGAAAAGAAAAACTAAACACACATTGAGGAAAAAAATTCTGTGCAATTAGAGAAATTTAAACTCAGTGGTTTTCCACTGTTTTACCCCACTGGAACTGTACCTCATTGATGAGGTTGCAATGCTGAGCTTTGGCTGCTCAGGCACAGTGGAGAGCTGGATCTCAGCTCTCTGGTTCAAGGTTTCCTAGCCCTGCAGAGCTGAATGGACACCCCAGTGTATCCTCTGAGTGTAAGATCTCTTAGAGAGGTGTTTCTAATACTCTTGGGTTTGACCAGCAACCAGTACTCTTGGGTTTGACCTCTGCAGCAAGGCAGTGAGAAGCTTCTAGCTGCAAGTGTTCACACCATCAGGGCAGCAGCAGTCCAGTTCCTCCAGGACACGACTAGCACTTTTTCCCATCTCCCACTAACAAATACAAGTCCTTCTCATTTACTACCCCTCTTCCTTGGGGAAGAAGTCGAGGCAGGGGAGGAAAAAGCATCTATAGAGTCAAAAGAGGATTGCACTTAGAAGTTTGAGCCCTCTCACTCTACCTTGTCCCATCTCTGCTAGACCACGCCCCATGCCCCAAACACTCTGCACTGAAGCCTCTTACTTCCTTGTATGAGTTGGATTAGAAAAAGAGAGGCTCTGATATTATGGAAAAGTCTTTGTGATGCTTGAGTAATGACTAAGAGCACCATATCATCAATAATTAAAGCCCACTTGTCTCTTTACAGTGAAGTGCTGAGATTGTTATGTTGAGTCTTCGTTAGCATCAGCCATGAGCAAACCAGTATGTCTGAAACAAGGACCTGTGCAAAACTGGAATGAAACTTGCATCAAGTTGGGAAAAAAAAGACCAGCGAGGTCTTGTTTTTAAGTCATCTGCTCAGTACCTCTTGTGAGTTCAAAGGGGGCAAAGCTGCAAGACACTTCAATAACGTTACATGACTTCTTATTCGTTAGCATGGAGCTGTGAGTAATTCTGAAACCTCACCTCTGAAGTGAAGCCAAATGGCAGCAAGTGAATCACCCAGAAGACTGAGACCCTTTTCTGCTGGCAAAATAAGCTGCGAACACATTGCAAACTGCACATGTTTCTTTGCTTATTCAGCATTTTGGTGCAAGCGATTTTTATCTTGTCAATATTGCTTACTGATTCAGTTCATGAATGATTGGATTCTGAGATATCCTGTAGTTCTTTTACTCAGAAACCTAATAACACAAGTTTTCTGAAACAGAATGGGTTTTTACACTTTCACACAAGTTTGGGGTTTTTATTTTTCCATCCTTCAATCTCTGAACTCTGGGCTTCATCATTAAATGTTTAGCTTGAACGAGGATGTAAAGCAGAAATCGCTCATGCACAATGCCTTGCTCATTACAACCGTCTTCACAAGGGAACGTCTCTTTGATTTCCTGTGTCAGAAGAACATGAAAATGGCTGTATTGGTGCAAATCCACTAAGCCCAGCATCCTGTCTTGAACTCTGGCCAAAAACTTGGGGAAGGGCAAAAGAATAAGAAAAACATGCAGGGAAGTTTTACCTGGGTGCTCTCACAGCTGCTGGCCCTTTGCCCCTCAGGGATTTTATGAAATAGATCATTTTGGAAGAGATCAGTACCCTTGAACAGATTCCTCATTCATGAACTTGTTGATCGCCCTTTTAAACTCACAAAAAGAGGCCAAGGTGACCAAGAGGGCCAATGGCATCCTGGCTTGTATCAGGAATAGTGTGGCCAGCAGGACCAGGGAGGTGATAGTGCCCCTGTATTCGGCACTGGTGAGGCCGCACCTCGAATACTGTGTTCAGTTTTGGGCCCCTCAATTCAAGAAGGACATCGAGGTGCTGGAGCGTGTCCAGAGAAGGGCAACGAGGTTGGTGAAGGGTCTAGAGAACAAGTCTTATGAGGAGCGGCTGAGGGAGCTGGGGTTGTTTAGTTTGGAGAAGAGGAGGCTGAGGGGAGACCTTATCGCTCTCTACAACTACCTGAAAGGAGGTTGTAGTGAGGTGGGGGTCAGTCTCTTCACCCCAGTAACAAGCGATAGGACGAGAGGAAATGGCCTCAAGCTGCGCCAGGGTAAGTTTAGGTTGGATATTAGGAAAAACTTCTTTACTGAAAGAGTTGTCAGGCACTGGAACAGGCTGCCCAGGGAAGTGGTTGAGTCCCCATCCCTGGAGGTATTTAAAAGATGGGTAGACGCAGTGCTTGAGGACATGGTTTAGTGGTGGACTCGGCAGTGGTAGGTTAACGGTTGGACCTGATGATCTTAAGGGTCTTTTCCAACCTTAACAATTCTATGATTCTATGATTCTATGATTCTAAAACTACTCACATCCCCAAAATCTTGCACCAGGGGACCCTGTAGGGGAAACATGTGCCCTGAGAGCAACACCCTCCTCTTGTCCAACCTGAACCTATTGCCAGCTAAAGTTAGTGCCATCTGATACACTCTAATTTCTTATAGCAGGAGAGGTCATGTACAACCAGACAAATCTGGCTTATACAGTCCCTCCTACAGAAGCCATTCCAGATCTTTCATCCTCCCTGAAGCTTTCCCAGCTCTGTCATCTCCCTTCTCAGATAGGAAGACTAAAACTGCGCCCGGCATCCAAGACACAGGAGCATGGTGGATTTGTGCTGCAGCATCATGATGCTCTCTTTTCCTTTCCTGGTAATTCCCTATGGTCTTTTGGCTTTTTTTGATGCTCCTGAGCAACGGACTGGTGCTTTCATAGGACCATCCATCAAAATATTGGGATCTGATTCTGGAGTGCTCGTCATCAGCCAGAGCCTATTACCTCATACGTGGCATTTGGGTTATTTTCCCTTTGTGCATCACTTTGCACCCAGCTAGTGAATCTGCAGTTCTTCACTGTTGTCCCTCAGCTTTACCATTCTGCATCATCAGCAAAATTCCTCTTTTCCAAGTTGCTAATGAATGTGTTGAAAAGTCTTGATTTTAGTAATGGGGGGTTTCCTATGCTGCAGCTTGTGCCGGTGCCTCTGGGGTTCTTGCTGTGCCCCTCTGACCAGAGTCCGGCCCCAAATACCAAATCTCTCTAGAAATACCTACATCCTCACTGACACCAGGGGATCCTGGTGTGCCTGGGTATGGCATGGTCTTTCCACACCTGGAGGTGGAAATGGGGATGGGGGCACCTCCAGCTGTCTTTTGAACATAGCCTAAGTCCTGAGGAATGAGCCTGGAGCTCCAAAAACCTGCAGTGACAAGGAAATAATTTGATTTGCCTTTTGACAGAGGCAGCGAGCCATGATTTTACCCTAGTTAATGAGTTAAAATGCAAATAAGGTAAATATCCTCATTTGTGTAGGACTCTGTTTCACATCAGGGGCAGTTTGGTCTCCATCCCTCAGACCTGTTAAGACTAAAATAACTGAGGCAGCATCAGTCTGGGGAGATTAAGCCAGTACTTTATAGCTAGTGTTCTGAAGCGGATATGTCCCTGTATCCAATATTGAACAGACATTTGTGGTAGCATCTCTGGGTTTAACCACTGTATTATTGTGCTTTTCTGGAAGCATGCCTGGGAAGATGCTGAAGTTCAGCAAATGGAAACTGAAATCCTAGTACTTTTTCATTTATTAGCCACTGCTCCATGTTCAAGGAAAGGCATTTTTGCAGAGAGTCTTTTTTTTAAAAACCCAGAAAAAGCAAATGCAACACAGGAAAAACCTGTTCATCTTGAGCTCTGCTCAAAATTTTTGAGGTCCTAGGAGGGATCTCCAGGGGATTCATCATGGATTAACCTGCCTTTTCTGGCAGGATGGCTGCCAGCCACGTGTGCCAGCGCAGGAAACCCTCTTCCTTTTGGTGGGGCTTCCATCCATTTTGCAACATCCTCTTTCCCCAGCCATAAAGTCCTGCCTCCAGTCCCACCTGCCCTGCTGTAGGGGCTTGGGCAGCTGGAAGAGGAAGGATTCAGCCTGGCTGCCCCTACTTCAAAGGGCTGTTACAGTGATTTCTTAATTAACCTTATACCCCACTTGAAAAATGTAAAACAATGTGAAAGTGCCAAGGCCGTTCCCTGTTGAGGGACAGCTGGTTTGCATAAGATATTGGTTTTTTTTCATGTATGGACACATGGGTTGCGTTACCATTTTGGCACATGGCAAGAAGTGGATGAATGTTTCTTGCTACTGCCTCCTACTGGCATCAATGTTGAGGATCATTTCTATGGGTCTGCTGACTTGGATGGGGACTAGCCATAGGTTTAATAGCGCAAGTTGGAGACCTTGGGCCAGTGCACTTCAAGGAAGTGAATTTTGCACTCCCTTGCTGCCACAGGAGCACCCACCCAGGGACCGCTGGCTTGCCTGGGAATTTAGCCATGGAGATGTGCTGGGAGGCCAGCCCCAGGAGGGAGGGATGCATCTGGAAATGGGCACAAGGCTGCAGCAGGACCTGACTCTTCTTCAGCCTGTGGATTGGACCTCCTCATCAGGACAGTTTAGTTACTTTTTCCAAATAATGTCACTTACCCTGCTGCTTATGTTATTTATAAGTGAGTTCTAATTCAATGATAACCACAAATTCCTACAGTGGACACCACTCTGTAAAAAGATTTAGAGAGAAGACAGCATGCTCTGAAACATTGGCCTAAATAAATCTGCAAAGTTACTTTTTTTTTTTTTTTTTTTGAAGTTGAAGAAGCTGTTTTATCTGTCCAAAAATTCTTATCTTGTGGCAGATGTGGACTGAGTCTGAGAGGAGAATTTACTATCACACGTGCTTTCTTACCAGGTCTTCACTGGAAGATACACAATACCCTACCCATCCTGCAGAGCAATGCCATCTTCTACATTGCGTATCAGAACAATTCAAGCATGACTATACCGCAGCTCAAGGTATAGAAGCTTCATGCAGGGACCAATACTAGGTAAAACAGATGTAGAAAATTCATACAAGAATATTTTTTTAAATTTCAAAATATAACTAAATTCACATTTAAAAAAGAAAAAAAAAAAGGTCGTCTTCTTATTTGCCTCTGGACTTTTAAGGCTCTATGGTTTGACGTGGCCAAGTCTTTTGCAGACAGCAGGAAGAGATATTCCGTAAGCAGGATCGAAAAGGCTTTTATGTTTTACCAATTTTGTCACCTTATAAACAACAAAGAGTTTGTAATTTGCAATTGATAAGGAAGATGTTTCCAAGATGTCTGAAGGTGGGAAGGATCAAGGGGATTTTATTGTTCCTGTATCTCCCAACACTTGTTAATTCTCTTGTCTTCTGCTGTTTTGAATATTGTTATTTTGTTAAAAAAGAAAAACAAAACACACACACACAAAAAACCCAACCCCCCCAAACCTTTCTATATCTCTATGATCCAACACCCCAGCTGGTCCAATGCCATTGTCTTTAAGCACTACAGTACTGCACAACCTGCCTGTGTGGATGGGGGGGTGGATGCTCCTGTCCAGGAGGTAAGATCTGACCCCTATCCACATGGAGCTCACCTTGCCTGCCTACCTGCAAAAAAAAAAAAAAACCACCAAAACCAGTGCTGTGCCTAAGGGTAAGGGACGAACAACATAGGGGCTGGAAAACTCTTCCCCTATGCTGGAGTAGCTCTGTCCTATGCTGTCTTTCACTTGGGCTGGTTTCCATCCAGGTCTCCATGGATAGAAGCTGCAGCAAAAGCCCTCACCGCATGTCCTGGTTTCAGCTGGGATAGAGTTAATTTTCTTCCTAGTAGCTGGTATAGTGCTGTGTTTTTGATTTAGGATGAGAATAATGTTGATAACACAGGGATGTTTTGGTTGTTGCTAAGTAGTGCTTACACTGGTCAAGGACTTTTCAGCTTCCCATGCTCTGCCCAGTGCACAAGAAGCTGGGAGGGGGCACAGCCAGGACAGCTGACCCAGACTGGCCAAAGGGCTATTCCATAACATATGATGTCATGCTCAGTATATAAACTGGGGCGAGTTGGCCATGGGGCAGCGATCGCTGCTCAGGGATGTGCTAGGCATCAGTCGGCAGGGGGTGAGCAATTGTACAATGTATCACTTGCTTTGTATATTATTATTGTATATTATTATTATTATTATTATTATTATTATTATTATTATTACTATTACTACTACTACTACTACTACTACTACTATTACTACTATTCTATTTTATTTTACTTCAATTATTAAACTGTTCTTATCTGAATCCATGAGTTTTCTCCCTTTTACCCTTCTGATTCTCTCCCCCATCCCACCAGGGGAGGGGAGCGAGCGAGCGAGCAGCTGTGTGGTTCTTAGTTGCTGGCTGGGGTTAAACCACGACACCACAAACTACCTTAGTTTGTAGCCCCAGCCTGCATGTCCTTCTGTTTGTCTCTTGAGGAAAGTTTCTAGGAGTGTAAAGGAGTGTAAATAAAGTGAAAGTTATCTTTGAAGAAATGTGCAGAAGAATGAGTAGCCTTATTCTTTAGCCTGCTCACCAAAACATTTCATAGGGAGTACAACACAAGACGTGAATTTCACAGTCAAAGAAGAGAATAGAATTTGCTGAAGAACAAACTGATTGAGGAACAGGAAGGACCTAAAGTGAACCTAAGACTATACAGAAAACCTCCCCTTCTGTCAGTAATACATCTCCCAAAGCTTGTATAGAAGCCATACAGGAATTAAAAAAACCTGTTAAGCCAGTAACATAACAAGATTTCTATGTCAATCTACACCTAGGAAGATTATGACTATGCATCTTAGATTTCCACTCCATCTCCCTGTGTTATGGGAATGGATGCATTCATACCTGTGTGATGTTTTCACACAAGCACTACACGTTTTGAGGAACTCGCCCAGGAAATTTCTTACTATGTTGCTTTATGTCAAGTGAGCTTTAATGGGAGTAGCAGGATTTCAGGACCTCTGAGGTGTCTACAGGATTTTTCTGAGGACAAGTGGACTTGGCCTAAATTTTAAGACATCAACACCATTATCTCTCAGACCAAGAGTCATCGTTTCATGGGAATTGGTGATTGCTCCTGTGACCTCTCTCAATCTCACAAGAATCATAGAATCATAGAATCGTTAAGGTTGGAAAAGACCCTTAAGATCATCAAGTCCAACTGTTAACCTAGCACTGCCAAGTCCACCACTAAACCATGTCCCTAAGTATTACATCTACCCATCTTTTAAATACCTCCAGGGATGGAGACTCAACCACTTCCCTGGGCAGCCTGTTCCAATGCCTGACTACCCTTTCAGTGAAGAAGTTTTTCCTAATATCCAACCTAAACTCCCCCTGGTGCAACTTGAATCCATTTCCTCTCATCCTATCCCTTGTTACTTGGGAGAATAGACTGACCCCTACCTCGCTCCAACCTCCTTTCAGGTAGAGAGCAATAAGGTCTCCCCTCAGCCTCCTCTTCTCCAAACTAAACAACCCCAGCTCCCTCAGCCACTCCTCATAAGACTTGCGCTCTAGACCCTTCACCAGCTTCGTTGCCCTTCTTTGGACATGCTCCAGCACCTCGATGTCCTTCTTGTAGTGAGGGGCCCAAAACTGAACACAGTACTTGAGGTGCGGCCTCACCGGTGCCGAACACAGGGGCACTATCACCTCCCTGGTCCTGCTGGCCACACTATTCCTGATACAAGCCAGGATGCCATTGGCCTTCTTGGCCACCTGGGCACACTGCTGGCTCATGTTCAGGCAGCTGTCAACCAACACCCTCAGGTCCTTTTCAGCCAGGCAGCTCTTCAGCCACTCCTCTCCAAGCCTGTAGCATTGCATGGCGTTGTTGTGACCAAACTGCAGGACCTGGCACTTGGCCTTGTTGAATCTCATACAGTTGGCCCCAGCCCAACAATCCAGCCTGTCCAGGTCCCTCTGTAGAGCCTTCCTACCCTCCAGCAGATCAACACTTCCACCCAACTTGATGTCATCTGCAAACTTACTGAGGGTGCACTCAATCCCCTCATCCAGATCATCGATAAAGATATTGAACAGCACCGGCCCCAACACTGAGCCCTAGGGAACACCACTTGTGACCGGCCGCCAACTAGATTTGGCTCCATTCACCACCACTCTCTGGGCTCAGCCGTCCAGCCAGTTTTTAACCCAGCTCAGAGTGCACTTGTCCAAGCCATGAGCAGCCAGCTTCTGCAGGAGAATGCTGCGGGAGACAGTGTCAAAGGCCTTACTGAAGTCCAGGTAGACACCATCCACAGCCTTCCCCTCATCCACTAAGCGGGTCACCTTGTCATAGAAGGAGACCAGGTTAGTGAAGCAGGATCTCCCTTTCATAAACCCACGCTGGCTGAGCCTGATCCCCCGGTTGTCCCGCACGTGCCGCGTAATGGCACTCAAGATGATCTGCTCCATGACCTTCCCCGGCACCGAGGTCAGGCTGACAGGCCTGTAGTTCCCTGGATCCTCCTTCCAGCCCTTCTTGTAGAGGGGCGTCACATTAGCTAACTTCCAGTCATCTGGGACCTCCCTGGTTGACCAGGACTGCTGATAAATGATGGAAAGTGGCTTGGCAAGCTCCTCTGCCAGCTCCCTGTGTCCTCGGGTGGATTCCATCTGGCCCCATTGACTTGTGGGCATCCAGGTGGAGGAGCAGGTTGGTGACTGCCACCTCTTCGACAACTGGGATTTCATTCTGCATCCTATCTCCATCTCCCATCTCAGGGGCATGAAAACCTTGAGGATGACCAGTCCGACTATTAAAGACTGAGGCAAAGGCGGCATTAAGTACCTCAGCCTTCTCCTCATCCTTCATGGCAATGTTTCCTTCTGCATCCAACAAAGGATGGAGATTCTCCTTGGCCCTTATTTTGTTGCTGATATATTTATAAAAACATTTTTTGTTATCTTTAACTGCAGTGGCTGCTTTAAGTTCTAGCTGGGCCTTTGCCTTTCTAATTTTCTCCCTGCATAACCTCACAACATCCTTGTAGTCCTCCTGAGTTGCCTGCCCCTTCTTCCAAGGTTACCACCTTTTTTACTCTCCTTTTTTTCCTGAGTTCCAGACAAAGCTCTCTGTTCAGCCAGGCCAGTCTTCTCCCCTGCCTGCTCGACTTACGGCACATGGGGACGGCCTGCTCCTGTGCCTTTAAGGCTTCCATCTTGAATAACATCCAGCCTTCCTGGACTCCTTTGCCCTTCAGGACTCCCTCCCAAGGGACTCTGCTAACCAAACTCCTAAACAAGCCAAAGTCTGCCCTTCTAAAGTTCAGGGTAGCAGTTTTGCTGGCGCCCCTCCTTACTTCTCCAAGAATTGAAAACTCTATCATTTCATGGTTGCTGAGCCCAAGACAGCCTCTGATCACCACATCACCCACCAGGCCTTCTCTGTTCATAAACAGCAGGTCCAGCGGGGCACCTCCCCTGGTTGGTTTGCTTACCAGCTGCGTCATGAAGTTATCTTCCACGCACTCCAGGAACCTCCTAAACTGCTTTCGCTCAGCTGTGTTGTATTTCCAGCAGATATCTGGTAAGTTGAAGTCTCCCACGAGAACAAGGGCTAGAGATTGTGAGACTTCAGTCAGCCGCTTGTGGAATACTTCACCTGTATCCTCATCTTGGTTGGGTGGTCTATAACAGAATCCCACTAGGATATCTGCCTTATTAGCCTTCCCCTTAATCTTTACCCATAAGCACACAACCTTATCATTACCTTCATTGAGCTCTAGACAATCAAAACACTCCCTGACGTACAAGGCTACCCCACCACCTTTCCTTCCTTGCCTATCCCTTCTAAAGAGCTTGTAGCCGTCCATTACAGCACTCCAGTTGTGTGAGTCATCCCACCACGTTTCCATGATGGTGATCACATCATAGTTTTCCTGCTGCGCAATGGCTTCCAGCTCCTCGTGTTTATTGCCCATGCTGTGTTCATTGGAGTAAATGAACCTCAGTTGGGCTATTTATCTCTTCTCCAACACAAGCATGCCACCCCTAGGCTCATCCCTAGCAAGCCTGGTTTTATCCCCTTCCCCCTTCGAATCTAGTTTAAAGCGCTCTCAGTGAGGCCTGCTAGCTCCTGAACCAGAATCCTTTTCCCCCTTTGCGACAGGTGAACCCCATCTGTCTCCAGCAGGCCTGGTGCCATGTAAACTTCCCCATGATTAAAAAACCCAAAATTCCACCACTGACACCAGCCTCTGAGCCACATGTTAATGAGATGGGTCTTCCTCTTCTTTTCTGTATTCCTCCCAGCTACTGAAGGGATGGAGGAAAACACTACCTGTGCTCCTGATCCTTCAAGTAATGGCCCCAGTTCTCTAAAATCCCTTTTGATGGTCTTTGTACCTCTATCAGCTATCTCATCACTGCCAACCTGAGCAACCAATAGTGGATAATAATTGGATGATTTTACCAGCCTAGGGAGCTTCCTAGTAATGTCTCTGACCCGGGCCCCAGGGAGGCAGCAGAGTTCCCTATGGGATGGGTCCGGTCAGCATATCGGGCCCTCTGTTCCCCTCAGAATGAGATGAAGAAGACAGTGAGCATTGCCTAGTTGCCCAAAACCCCTCAGTCTTGCATGGTCCTGCTACTCACCAGCCAGCAAGGTAAGGAAGCAGCAAGATCCTGTATCCAAGATAGTTACAGCCTATTGCCATCATCTCCAGGACACCCATGAGCCTGCAGGCAAGCCAGATGGGAACATGAACAGTGAGTTGGTCAAGAGCCAGCAATGACACTGATGGGCATATCTGGTGGCCAGGTGGAAATCAGTCCTGCAGACTCAGGAGCACAAAACAGTCTCTTGTGGACAAGCTGCACCCCAAGGACCATAGGGACAACACAAACTTGCAAAAATTGAGTATGACTGCAGCACTGCCACCGTGAAAGGAAGGCAGGAGATCTTCGGCAGCTGTAGAGGCAAACAAAGAGGGAAGGAAGGGTTAGAGACATGGCTTCCCTTTGTGGCATTACAGGAGATACCAATTTTATGCAGACTGTCATGAATGTCCCTTGAAGAACAGAGGATTTTGTCCACCCTTGATCCAAACAGACACAGAAGATGCCCCTTTTGTAGTAAGCAGATATCTGCATCTCCTTGGGAAGTCCATCAAACCACATCCATGGAACAAACAAAGGTGGGCAGCCCTCAGGAATGAGGACAAAATCCTCTCCATCAAAGTCAGGCACCAAAACCAGGTAAAAAAAAATAAAAAAACAAGCAAACCAACATGAAGGCAGTAACATACTTCACTCCCAGCCTTTGGTGCCCCACCAAGCAGCCTCACCAGTGCCAGAAACAGAGACAGGGGAAGGTGAATGACCTATTCCAACCCACTAGTGCAAATCAGGAGGGTGGTGCTGAGATAGCTCTGGAGGAGCTTGGCAGAGCTAGCGCCGTCATAACCCGTGTTCACACAGAAACCCTAGGCCAACAGGTGCAGAAGGTGCCATCTTCCAGGACTTTGCCACAGGTTTGGACAGACAGATAGGCACCAGAGAGGACTTCTTTGTACTTAAAAAAAAAAAAAAACAGCCTGTGGTGAGCCTCTATGGCAGGTCCTGGAGATACTGGCCCTACAGCACTCTTCAAAGACAAATGCACCAATGCTCCAAGGTACAGCCACACCAGAAGTTTCCAGAAGAGCTCCAAAGCCACATGGTCATAAACTGCTCCAGGGTAGGAGGACACCTTCACCAGCTGCTTGAGCAAGAAGACCCAATGCTAAGGTCTCATACTTCATCCAAAGTTTGGAGAAGAAGGCAGCAGTAGGATCTCTCAAGTCCTCTGCAATGCAGTAGCCAAGACTGGGTCAGAAGTTGATACATCATGTATGAGAACAGCACAAAGTCTTTGAAGAGGGCAGAAGAGTGAGCTCAGCAGAGAAAGACACTCCTCAGCATGGAGAACCATGCGGCAGAGCATTCTGACTCAACAAGGGAAGGGAGGACCTGCAACCATGGACATGGCTTTGTTGTCTTCAGTCCACCCAGTAAGCATGAGGAGAGGGGCTGACTGCAGCTGATAGAGCAAGGCAAAAGACTCCAGCTTTGCCTGGCTGTGCACAAGGATGCCCCGGTGAGACCACCCTTGAGGCACCTCTTTGGCAAGACTTCCTTGTTCTTTAAGCGTGATGGACAGGGGCTGCTATGAGCTTTTGTAATACAAAGCCTAAACAACATTTCAATCTTTATGCTATTTAGCATGGCCCTTATTGCATAATAAACTAGACATAGGCATAATGCATGACCAACATATGTCAATGAGGCAGGGAAATGTAGAAAAGTTTCTGGCACTGATGCTCAGCTGCTATGCATTGACATAAAACTAGTGACTCCTGTTGAGCCCTGAAGATTCACACAGAGTGGTGCGTCAGCCTCCTACATGCAACCGCTTGTTTTTTATTCTTTCAACAAGATTTTATTTGCACAAAATGAAAACAGAATTGGATCCACAACATTTGAATATCAATGATGACAAGCGTTCAGACATTACCTCCATGCAAAGAAACCTCCCTTAATGCTTGTTTTAATGGTAAGGATCCCCCGGCAGGTAGATGTTCCTTCCACCGCAGCTCAGAGGAAGGCACTCATTTAGAAATGAATAGATTTGCTTCTATTGTGCCATTATCCCACCATTATATTCTTGCATTTCATCGGCTGAGGGCTCTGCATCACACCTTGGGTTGCCTGCAGTGCTTTGCAGGTTGTGGTTTGTTCTGTTCCTGCACTAACAAGGCTGAAAAGAGCAGAACCTCCCAATAGCTGCCTCTTTCTCTCTGTGAAAACTATTTCTTTAATCAGACTGATTATCAACATTGAGGTCATGACACAGGTATGTTTAAGAAACTATTTTGTGTGATCGGGGGTGTGGAAAAGAAAAATCAGGGCTTGCTAGATCAGCAAGCTGTGACCTTGCCTCCAATGTGAGCAGGCCACAGAAAGAAATTAGGTCTATTGCACAGCTTTAAGCAGAAGAATGCTCCATTTAGGCAAGAAAAGTGACTATGTAAAACTAAAACAATGAGTAATGGAAACTAAACTTAAGCTTTTTGGGTTCCCACACTTCATAAAATACATATGTGAGGTTAACAGTTTGAGAGAATGAAGAAATGTTTTCCATCAGCTGTTACTTGTCATGAAGGATTTTCAGTATCAATTATTAATGCACACCTTGAGGTCAGCAAGCTCAGGTCCAGTTTCCTCAGAAGCCTGCAGAGACTGGTGGAGGTCTCCACCCGGCTGATGGCTGCCTCCCGGCTTCCCCACTGGCACTGCAGAAGCTGATGCCTTTTTGCAGCCTGACACCATCAGCAGTGGTTTTTTTTTTATAATTTAGAGATGGATCTTACAGATTGGACCTCTCACTGGTTTACTCTGCAGTCCATATATCTGATGTCAGTACTTGTTTTCTTCCCCTGGGTTTTCTTTAGCTGATGCTAAACAGGGCTCTGACTCATTAAAACAAGAACCCCCTTGGCTTATGGTCATGTAGTCTTCCTGACAGGGATTTCTGGCTTCCCTATATTCCCTTTAGATGTGGTATCTGTGCTTTGAGACTGCAAAGGATCAGGACAGGCACCGTTGTGTTGGTGTGGACAGTGCCCACACTCAGTTTCTATTAGGCCTTTTTAAATGAAATTCTTTTTGGATGTTTCCACAGTAGAAACCAGACCTCTCTCTGCTGAAAACAGAATAATATTCAACACTTCACCAACTCAGATAAGCAATATGTGAAAAAAAAATTAATGGATATTTTGAAATGGACCATTGAAACGGGCAAATGAACCACTTCCAACAGTGAAGGGAATAGGATAGTCTTCTCTCTGTAGACAAAACCAGACCATCCACCTTTACACCGAACAGCAGAAGAAATGCAACATGGGTGAAACAGCAGTGGTGTCTTGCTGTTGGTGTATGCAGCAAGAAGAGGGCAAAAATGACAAAGATGGGAACTCATCGTGCTTTTGCTGGCTGGGCTGATGCACCTTGCTCTGCAACGATGGAGAAGTATAAAGCAGGAGGTTGGTCATCTCATGACATAATTTATCTGTATCCATAGTGATCACACCAGTCAAAGTCACACAGATACCTTGGACCTGACACATTAGTAGATTTGCTGAGAGATGGTGAAAGTTGGCAACCTCCAGGTCACATGATTAAGACAACCCTGGTTTGTGCCATAAATCTCTTTCCCTGGGTGCAACTGGGCCTTTCCTTTGGAAAACAGAAGTTCCCTTCCTTTTAGCTGATGGCAATGGCATCTCCAGTTGTAGCTTAAATCCAGTTTTGCAGGCAAGGTCTCAACAAGACAAATTACCTAGGCACAGACCTCCAGGATCTTCTTCCACCCTGAGCTGGAACAGAAAGTTAATACAGATCCACCAACAAGATTCATCCTTTTGTCCCTGTGCTTGTTCTTATCTCCTGTCACCAAAATGACACGTTTTCCTGTGGTTTCTAGAGCAGGTGAAAAGTGAGATGATGCAGTGACCTTCACTCCAGCCAGCAGAGCTGATGTTAACTTTGATGACACATTTCCAGCTGTTGGTCTGTTTCATTCTTCTATCAAACAGTAACTTTTGATAAAAATCTGAGCCTTTTTTCTCTTTTACAGAATTTGTGAAACTGAGATTCTTCATAACCATAAACACTACATATAATTTTTGCTTGTTATAACTCTGTCCAGATGCTGGTACTCTCTGTGCCCATGGAAATTAGGCACTCTCCTCTTTCCAGCCTCTCCAAGAACGTCAGCACTCTGACTCACAATGAAGGAGAAAAAAAAAAAAAAACAGAAAGAATGCAAAGCAACTGCATACAGCTCATAGTATTTTATTTGTCCTGGATCTAGGGAAAGGGAAATAGAGCTTTGATACTGAAAACAATAGAGGTCTAATAATGATGCTGAAGTGTTATTTTTCCTTGAACAACATTGAGATTTTTCTGGTCCTCCTTCTCTTTTCGGCAAGCAGTAGTCTCTGCATTTGGTACAAGGAACAGTCATCTCATGTGGGAGGAGCCCCAAAAGCCAAACAAGTGAAGGTAGAAATAAAGGCCAAAGATAAAGGCTTCTTTGGAAACAAAAGAAGTCTTTCTCTAGATTTCAGCTCTCAATAGTTTGCAAGAGCTAAAACCACAAGAGGCAGGTTGGTTTCAGCAAGGGCATGTTCACAAATAGCCCAAACACATACATCCCTGAAAGTATAGATATTCCCATCGGCACCTCTCTGTTACTATCAGGAAGCAGTGAGCCTACCCTACACACACAAAAAGGGTCTCAAAGTTTATCCCTAGCAGACAGCTTGTGGTCTCTTGGCAAAACTCTGGCATCCAGCCCTTTCCTGCAAGCTAGGGCTAACTTCAAAACTGACATCACATCTACAGCAGGGAAGAGCTCCAGGTGCAAACCCTCATCCCTGAGTTTGCACATACAGCTGAACTCCAAGGGGATTGCCTGATTTATTGTGGTTACCCAACCTGTATGATAAGTATCTGCTGGATGAGGGACAGGAGAGTCTATCTGGTCTTCCCTTGAGTTCAGGGACAATTACAATTGAGATGTTCTCATTTTTCCTCAACTGAAAAAGTCTTCTTGCATCTCTATCAAGTTGAGTGCCTTCTTCCCACTACCCCTTCACCAAACCTTTCTACAAACTGGATGTTCAGCAGGATAAACAAGCAGTAAAGGCAGTTAATAGGGAAGAAGACTCTGACGGATATTCAGAGAACCAAACCCCAGCTGGTTTTCTTCTGCCAGGGAGAGCATGCAGAGGTTACTGCGTTTGGGATGTGAATTTTGCAGTAGTTGAGGTCTTTAGCTTTTGCCTTTTTCAGAGCACCATCTGAAAAGCTTCCACTGTGATTTAAGATCCAGTACTCATGATAGCACTGGCAATTTTTCCTCCTAGCCCAGAGTACTTTGTGTCAGGATCCCACCCATGCTCACTTTGACTCAAGACCACCTCCAATCCTTTCTCCTGTACCTCAGCATCTCCTACCCAGAAATCTGGAGACACTAGTATGAAGGTCCCAGGAACATGAAAGCACATGGAAATGTCTCACAGATGTTTAATACCATCTCAGGCTTACTTACACAGAGTAAACACTGAGCAAGGAACTCTGTGGGACTAAATCTGTAGTCAAATGAAAGGAACTAGCCTGCCTGAACTGACAACATAGCATGCCATGCTTCCAAAGAAAGAGAAGTCAATGGCCACTCAGCTGAAGCACAGGTCAGCATCTTCTCTGTTCTTCAAAAGAGGGAAAAAATTTTGAGACGTCAATGTAAACTGCAAACCACACACTGGGCACGGCACAGGGACAAAACTGTGGGCCTGAAAAAATCGTATCAGTCTCTCTGCCTTGGATGCATCCTTGGATGTCAAGCTGTGGCTCCCAAGTTTGATGAGGCCCTAGGAGAGCTCATACTCAACTGTTGCTTGTGTGTTTGGGGTGTTTTGGTTTATTTTTAACCTCTTGGGCAGGAAAGAGGCAGTATCTGGAGGCCAGCTGAGCACATGTACATGACTCCTTCAAACTGGCTTAGAACTTGAGAAGGAAAACTGATGAACACCAGTTCTCCATTCAGGGAGCCCCAAAGAAAGGAGAGGGGCCAGGGGCTGGTCAGAGGTAAGTGAAGCACCTGTAAGGATATGCTTAAGCAGGATATGCTTAAAACAGAAAGAGAGAAAAGCAGACAAGTCCAGCAGCAATCATCAACTGCAACTCATGAAGCGTAACAGCTAACATTGTGTCTGTTAGGCAGAGTGAAGGGAGCGATCAAAAGGGGTTTCCAAGAACCACAAATCAGAAGACAAGCGAGACAGCCAGTTTCAAAACATGGTGTCTTTCTCCACAACATGATTGGCTGAAACACAACCTAGACAGGCAGAAACCACAATTATCTGGAGGTGCTTGAAATCTTACTTGTGATAAATGGTAAATTTGAGAGACTCTGAGTTTCTGTGCAGCTAACCACATTTAGCATGGCTGGCAAACACCAAAGCTCAGGCATGCACAAATGAGATGTCACAGCTGGTGCACGGGGCATTGCTGAAACAGTACAGAGAGATTTGCATGACTATAACCAGAAGCCTACCCTGTCCACAGGGTGAAAAAGATTTCACCTCCTCAGCTGCAGGCAGCACTTGGAGAGCACGGGCTCCATGGCAGGAAGGGGAAATTCTCCTTTGCTTCCAAGAAAAGTCAAGTAATCAAATGCATGTGTATCTCATGGATGTCTTTTTGCTGGTAGGTGTGGAGTTAGTAAGTGGTGGCATAATGAAATGTGTACCTTTGCATTAAGTGAGTCCTGTATTGATTCTGTGGAGCAGAAATGGAGGTGCCAGAAAGATTGCTGAAGATAATCTTCTACCAAACTGCTTAGGGCTTGGAGCACCCAATCCACAAGTTGATGAGAGGGAGCTGGGATTGTTGGGTATGGACACGGGGAGTCTGGGGAGGTCTGAGCATAACCCTTGACCATGGCATGGGCAGGAACAGAGAAGCAGCAGCCAGAGAGGGGAGTAGGTCCTCAGGGAGGTGAGGGGGATCCTCATTCCCCTTGCATGAACTTTGCTGCATGCACTGACAAACTAAAAAGCTAAAAATTTTGATTTTTGTTTTACAGCACAATGCTTTGAATGCCCTTATGCTTTGATGTCCTTATGTTTCAGGAAAGCAGTACTGTTGACCTGGAAATCTCTTTGTTAAGCTTTTCTCAACAGCAGAGGGTATTTTCTCAGATTCAGATTTTCCACAGTTTCTATGGTCTTTTATACCCACATCATTCATATAGATTCTGCCCTGTTTTTTTCAAGTCTTCCATATCTTCCTCAGAGAGATCTAGACAAATTAGAGAGCTGGGCAATCACCAACCATATGAAGTTTAACAAGGGCAAGTGCCAGATTTTGCACCTGGGACATGGCAACCCTGGATGTACATACGGACTGGGGAACGAGAGGCTAGACAGCAGCCCCGTGGAGAGGGATCTGGGGGTTCTGGTCAACGGCAAGTTGAACATGAGCCAACAGTGTGCCCTGGCACCCAGGAGGGCCAACTGTGTCCTGGGGTGCATCAAGCACTGTATTGCTAGCTGGTCGAGAGAGGTGATTGTCCCGCTCTACTCTGCGCTGGTGCGGCCTCATCTTGAGTACTGTGTGCAGTTTTGGGCACCACAGTATAAAAAGGATACGAAGCTACTAGAGACTATCCAGAGGAGAGCCACCAAGATGGTGAAGGGTTTAGAGGGGAAGCTGTATGAGGAGCAGCTGAAGTCCCTTGGTCTGTTCAGCCTGGGGAAGAGGAGACTGAGGGGAGACCTCATCACGGTCTACAGCTTCCTCACAAGGGGAAGAGGAGGGGCAGGCGCTGATCTCTTCTCCCTGGCAACCAATGATAGGACCCGAGGGAACAGCAGGGAGATATGCCAGGGGAGGCTTAGGTTGGATATTAGGAAAAGTTTCTTCACCCAAAGGGTGGTGGAGCACTGGAACAGGCTCCCCAGGAGGTAGTCACGGTGCCAAGCCTGACAATATTCAAGAAGCATTTGGACAATGCCCTCAGACATATGGGGTGAATTTTGGGGTTGTCCTATGCAGGGACAGGAGCTGGACTCAATGATCCTTGTGGGTCCCTTCCAACTCAAGACATTCTATGATTCTATGATTTTATATGTTCATTCTTGAGCGTGCTTACAATGAGAAACCTGACATTAAAAGTGAACTTGAAGACCTCCACCTGTGCACGTTCTCACTGGTTGGATATTCAGCACCCGCTGTAAAAGAGAGCCTCTTCTCTAGGGCCTATGTACATGGAAGGACAGTGCACACCGGTGTGCTAAGGGAGCAATGTGAGGCCTAGCATAAGTACATATGTTTTGTCTCGACATAACAGTACCTAGACTAACTTCTTCACAGCTACTCAAAAATTACATGCACGGGTATTCAGACAACATGAGCAAAACACCACTGTTGCCTCCTTCCACCAGGTAGGGACCCAAATTCTGTAATTACAGTGCCCTTTTGCTTCATGCAAAGGTCATGATGGACTGTAAGTCACATCTGTTGTATCACTAGGTTGTCACCTGTGAGTCACTGTAGAGTCTAGACTAGAACCAGTCTTAATGCTAGACACAACCTCCATGGAAAAACATGTACTAGAAAAGTAGGATGCCAGGTTGGGAAGCTGGAAGTTCACCACCAAAATCTGAAGCCCATATGATCCTCCACAACAGATGAGTGTGCTTTTCCTCTACTAGTACTGCCTGAGTTCAAGGCAAGGGTGGGCTTTTCTTTCCTGTAGAGAGCGACTCCCTTGGGAAAAACAGATGTTGTGTGGTCTTTACTCCAGACATCCCAAACCACGAGCTTCTGATTCGTCATTACAGGTGTAATTTACATTGACACAAATCCCTAGTGCAGGTATGCTACTAATTCATCAGCTCCAGCAAAATTCCCAAGCATCAGTACTCTGCTGATAGGGAATTTTGGATCAGAGAGTCCAAATCTAGAAATTAAATGAACATTGAAAAAAAAAATCTCTGTGGGTACAATACAGGCTAGCACACAAGGGGAGTTTGGCACTGCCACGGAGTTACTCAGCTTTTAGTATGTGCACTCGTTTGTCAAGCTGTGTCTGCTAATGGAAACTTGTAGCTCCATTCCTTACTTTCAGGCACCAAACTTCCAAATATTTGATAACAGAGATATTTGAAAAGCAGTACTTGTGGTTTGCTTTTTCCTTTCTTTCCTTTTCTTTTTTATAAACAAGAATTCTCTGAATAAATGAGCTGTGTTTGTCTTTGAGAACCACCACCTTTCCAAAAGGAAAAAAAAGGTTGATGGGCAGAAAAGCACTCAATGCTTTTTCTCTGTGATCTCCACCTGAGACCTGCAAACAAGCCCCTCTTCTTTGTCCCAGGCTCTTCAGTCCTCTTACTTCTGGTCACAAGATCAGCTTGCAGAGTCAGTGCCCACGTCTCTGAAGCAAATTCAGACGGCTGAAAGATGTGTACAGCAAGATTGTGGTAACAAAGACTTCCCAGTAAAGTCAACATGCATTTTTCTTGCTAATTTCAGCCAAATTGGGATGTCTCCTAAAACCTTTCCTCTGAGCATGCTAATTTAAGGGGCATTGGTGGCAGGCCTCTTGCTCAGGTTAGGAAACAAATTTCGTGAAGGAGAACTGGGTCTGTTTTGCAAAGGAAAAAAGTTATTCCTGGCACATTTATGTTCTTGCCAGTGATAGCAGATGCCATTGCAGAAAAGAAACATGAGGTATGGGGGATGGGCAAGAAGGAGGAACCTGGCTCTGGCATCCAAAGAGAAAGGGATTCCCCAGAGAGAGGGTGATGCTCCAGGAAGGCTGCTTGTGCATTTTGCACTCTGGCATCTTTGAGGGAAAAGCACAAAAGGCTGTAGGTTTAACCAACACAGGACCACAAGAGAATAGGCAACAAAGCCAACTCAAGGATGCCTACAGACACAAGGGCCACACTGTTCTCTACTGAGCCAGGAGACCAGGAGGAACAAATCATATTCACATCCACCAAGTTAGAGTTCAACTTCCAAGGAGATCCAAGGGGACAGATCTTGAAGGAAGTTCTTCAGAGCAGCTCTTCTCCTAGCCCTGTCAAGTGTGAGATCTGGGCATGAGGCAAAGCTTCTATCCTGTTTTTCCTACTATCCCAAGCTCCACCTCCAACAGCTCCTCTGAGTTTTCACCAAACCCAGGCACATTTCTATCCATCTGCCACACTTCTCACTGAAGAAAGGCTTCCCAGGAAGATGCAGAAGAACAAAACAATCGCTGAGCTCAAACCTGTAACCTTATCATGCCTTCAGCAGGAATCACTAACAGGTACTTATTACTGAAGAACAGCACAAGCACATAACTATACATCACCAGAAAGCTCTACCAGGCTCCAGCAGCTTGGAGCTCAGGTTCTTCACTGAATTAGAGGTGGTATCAATATAATTAGTGTTTTCCATGCAGACTTTTCTTCCATTAATGTATTCCCAGCAGATTAGTCTTCTGTGGTTGCATCCTCTCTCTTTTTGAGCCCATGGGAATCATCAGCACCTTCATTATCTTCTGGCAGAGAGCTCCACAGACTTACTCCAAGAACCACCTCTGTGGGTGATGCGCAAGACTGGACACAGTATCCAGACGTGACCTCCCCAGCACTGAATAGAGGGGATAAAAACATCCTTTGATCTCTTTCCCCTGCTGCACCTAACGTAGCCCAGGATGTGATTTGCCTTCCTTGCCGTGAGAGCACACCTTGGGTCATATTCAATGCAGTATTCACTGCAACCCCTAGGTCCTTTCCAGGAGAGCTGCTCAGCCAGTTGGTTTGCAGCCTGTATCTATGCAATGGGGTTTTCCCGCCCCCAATGCAGGACTTTGGACATCTCACTGCTGAGCTTCACGAGGTTTCTGTTGGACAAATCCCTAAGTTTCTCGAGGTCCCTCTTGACCAACACTCTGCTCTTCAGCACATCAGCCACTCCCCCTAGTTCTGCACTGTCCGCAAAGTTGCTGAGGATGCGCTCCATCCAAGGGCATGTGTGGGAGGTAGGGGGAAAAGACACAGGGAACAAGGAAGGGCCAGGGAATATTCAACAGCAAAATTTTACAGTAGAAAAACGAGGTCTGGGTAACGTTCCGCAATGTGGCTGAAAGGGAAGGAAGCAGCATCAGGCATTGCAGACTGAACAGATGAAAGCAGAGTGGTGCACAGACTGTTTTGGAGCACCATGAAGGCTTGTAACAAGGGCTTGGGGGGTCCTGCTGGGCACCCCCATCAGTAGTACATACGAGCAAAGCTACCAGCTCTGCATAAATGGCAGCAGACAAGACACATGCACCAACATGCTCACCCCAGAGGAGGAGGCTGTGCCATCTGAATTGTCCCTCCTGCTGTTTCTTAAGGGTTTCAAGGGGAAAAATTCTCACATCAGTCTTTGAATCTCAGTAGTTTACACCCGTGGTTCTGCCAGGTGGTATGCAACGGTGCTATACTGAAGTAGTGTCTGCTGTACACTCTGTACAAGGCTGTCAGCAGCCATAATCAGACACAGTGTACTCAAGAAAAGCTTCTGAACATTAGCCAAGCACGATTTATTCCAAGCTCCTCATGCACTGCTTGTAACCCTCCAATATATGTTGCTGCTAGGAAAAATAGCTTGCTCTCTCTGAACCAAAAATGGAAAGGTTTAACACATTTTTTTATCCCCCAAAGGAAATACAAGACCATGTTACCTTTGGAAAATGGGCTGTAGTCATTGGCTGCTTCCTAGGGGATTATGTGGCATGCCTTGCCCAGTTTCAAGAAGTCCTTACAAGGTTTCTTTTGGTGGGGATCTCCATGCTAACAGCAGAAGTTTTAATGGGAATCCAAGCACTCTGTGAGTTTCCCAGACCCAGAGAGCTGGCATAGCAATCCTACCCCCAGTGCTTTCTAGTAGGTAATGCTTTTTCAGAAAAGGTCATGCTTGGAATGCTTCTCATTTGGCTTGGGCACTCCACAGCTCCCAAAAGTGGCGCTGCTAGCAATGCAGCAGTGCAACGACTGGAGATCACTGCCAAGACCCTGGACATGCAGCTGGACGAATGTGGCCCCTGCTCCCAAGGGGCTTCCTAGGGCTCATTTCCTTGCTGCTTCTTCACCCACACTTTTTATGCCACTCCAGGACGGCAGCTCCCAAAGTTAGGGTGAGGTTGGGAGCCTGATTAAAGTTCAACGGCAGAAGTGACCTTTGCAACGAGAAGCGAGGTTGCGAGTCCAACAGCAAAACCAGGAATGGGGCAGGCAATGAATATTTTTCCCTTTCCACAGCTTGCTCTCTGTCCCACAGCTTTTTTGGGGGTTTTTTTGGTTTGTTTTTTTTTTTAAAGATCAGCTGTTTCAAAGCATAACACAGAAGAACTTTCCCCCTATTTAAAAGCCATCTATGCCACACTTTGAGTGTGGAAATTTGAAATTTAGTAGAGAAACCAAGAGAAATTCCTTGGAGTAGCGTTCTGTGAAAGATTTGGGACCTCAAAGTTACATACCAAGGGTTCACAGAACATTTTGTACCTGTTGTGTTTTAATATGCCCAAAACAAACTGCTCAGGAAGACTCAGCGCATGCTCAGCACATATTGGGCCAAATTCACCACATATTGAGAGACCTAATGCTTGTGTATATGGGCACCAGTTGGGCAGAGAAACCTGGCCTTGCCAAATCTCTCTGGAAAGCATTGTGGCTGTACACAAGTATCCACACCAAGCATGTCTCATGTCCGTGGTCATACCAACAGGAGCAGATACAACTTGTAATTCCCATAAGCAAAAAATACTCAAAAAAGAATCTTTAACCAATAGTCCTCAGAGATCCCAACAGCTCGGGTATGCTTTCAACTACTAAGAAGAGAGGGTCTGGGGTCTTTTCTGCTTTGGGTTGGGTTTGGTATTGGTTTTTTGTTTGGTTTTTTTTTTCTGTTTTTATGCTTGCCTGTAAATCTTGCATAATCAAAAATAGAACTGTAAATTCATCAGCTGCTTTGTTCTGTGCAAGTAGTTCACTTGGCTCTATTCACAGCTCAACCTCATCCTGCAGTGAAACTCACGTGCTTTGATTTGTTACGCCAGCATAGTCTAATTCCAGAGATCACAAAAATAATATTCCAAGTTTAATCCCAGAGAAAGGATTACTAGGGATCAAATCCATAATTTCACAATAAATCCCTTTTATGTCTTTTTTTTTTTCCCCATCAGTGATCAAAGCAAGTGGATTTCAGCTCTAAAACACTGCTGCTATACAGCAGAAGAGATCCTTGCTCAAGGCACAGGGCTCAACATTTACTTTCATTTTTTGCACAGTATCAAAGGAGAGTTTTTTTCCCCCCTTGCCAAAAATAAAGTCTGGTCTAGATTCTCAGCTGCAGCTGAAAGCACTGGAGAGAAAGTAGCTGCAGCTCATTTTTACAGCTTCCTAATCTTGTAGGACAGTTTCTAACATTTTTGGTTGTCTGCAGCCTGACACCACTGTTTCTCTGAGAGTCTGAACCGAAGAGTCAAGCTCCAACTTCAGCAAGATTCAGAGATCACCAAAGGTTTTTTTTTTCCTCTAAATACAAGGCCAGACTCAGCTCACCAATTCCAGCTTTCTTCTTCATTGATATTTCTGTAGTTTGCTGTATGAAGCTAAGCAGATGATACGAGAGCCTTTAGTATTCCATCGTCCAGGGATGCGACATTGCAGCTCTAATCCCTTGCATGCATGTTTTCCATAGAACATCGACAGATTCACCAAACACAGAGTCCTAGACCTGCTGGCCTTGCTGAAGGGAGCAACAAAGCTAACATGGACAGAGGCAGCCACCTGCTCCCCCTGTATCACATCTTATGGAAGACACAAATGGAAACAAAACTGGTATCAGTCTTGACCACATGCTACATATAAATAGTACAAACTGGACTGGGCAAAACAGATTGTGCATTATCATTACTGTGAAGTCAGGCTCTTTATGGTTCCTCTGCTAACTGGACCGTATTTTTAGTCCTAATCTCAATCTATTTGAATTAGCTCTGCTAAAGCAAACAGAATGATACAGGTCAAATCAATTATTATGAAAAATTCAATTATGATAGTGTCATATGCAGCACTATAAAAAGAACGCAGCTGTACATATGGCTGACGAAAGCAAGAGCAGTTAACAGCACAAATGTCCACGACATTGTGATGTCCTTTAGTCTTTCAACGCTTTCTACATGGGCCACATTGAGAGGATGAAAAGTGTCTACTCTTGTCTTTTTCGAAAAACTGCAGCAGCTTTCAAATGTCCCTCTCCACCACCCTCCAAAAAACCAAGAATCATCTCCTCATGGAGGTTGCATGCAGCATTGAGTTTCTTTTAGGAGGTGGAGTTGATCTTGCTTCTGTCATGAAAATTTCCACCAAAAATAAATAAAAAAAAAAAATCAGATTCACCCAACATTTCTTAAAACAAAAGAGCTGTCTTGTTTCCCTGCAGATGCTTGTGACTATGAGGCTCTAAATCCTTATGCCTGAGCAGTCCTTTAACCATGAGCAACAGAGCACTTTGCATGGGCTAAGTCAAATGTGCAGGTTAAGTCAAATATGCATCATCACGTGCAGGGCTGGGACTTGAACATCTGAGCACACAACCTAAGAAGAGGAATGCTGTGTGCACTGGAGATTCATCCCTTTTCCCAGAATTGGGGGCATCATCTCAAAAGCAGCACTGAAGCAAAGCCTGCTGAGTAATGCATAAGTCCTGAAAAATCCAACAAAATGGAAAACTTCCCACCCCATGCTTTGGTGTCACAGGAACGAGGCCTCTCAAAAAAAATGGGAAGAGGAGGAAGACCTTACTGTGCCCTGGTAAAGAGGAGATCTGGCCAAGCTTGAGCCACCAGCCTCCTGGCTCCCCTTGTGCTTTCATCGCCTAGAGCAGTGATCTCTGAAGTGGGATGCGCAAGATGATCCATTGGGTTGCAGGAAGAAATATTGGAATTTCAGTAGCACATGTATATAATCTATAAATAGTGACTTACATATACATTAGAGGTGCATGCTCAAAAATTTTTTTCAGATAGGGGTGCATGATCAAAAAAAATTTGGAGACCACTGACCCAGAGGAATCCCCACTCCTCGCAGCAGTTTCAGCCCAAAAGCTCAGGAAAAGCAGCTGCTACAGCAGTGCCCTCCACACCCCTGCAAAGCTGAGGGAAAGGAAGGCAATGGCGAGACCGTCCATCACCCCCTGCATGGCAGAGGAAGCGCAACTGGCACAGATCACAACAGTGAAACCAGCTATGCAAAGCAGTGTCCTGGTTACGGAGGAAACCAGCCAGGGAAACAACACCAAAATAAAACCCCAAACCCAAGAGAAAATGCATTTTCTTCACCCTCCATTCTCCACAGAGATGGTTTTGGTGCTAGTCATAGCAGGAGGAGATAAGCTGCTTCTAGGGAGAAATACTGTGTCCCAGCGTTCCCTTTCAGCCTGTATATAAGAAGGAAGCAACCAGGATTAGAACACAAAGCAAAAGCCTCTGAGAAGTTGCCATCAATTCAACACAAAAAAAAAAAAAAAAGCCCCCAGTGGATTGACCAGTGTTCAAAAATACATCCAAAGGATGCTCTTCAACGTCAAACTGCACTGGCGCACTCCTTCTGCACAGGCTTCCAGATGGTCTGTCTTTTTAGCCCTGCCTTTATTTTAAGTGGACAGCCTGAGGCACAGCAGGACCATATCATTGCTTTATTTTAGAGCAGAGAAAATAAAAGTTATCCTAGCAAAAAGAAATTATTTTTCTAAAAATAAAAAAAAAAAAACAAATTTCTCAGATTTCCTTTTATTCATATTCTTCCCCACACAAATACACACTTTTCAGAGAGCACAGCTCAGCAGAGATTCAAAGGACCCTCTTGATGGTTGATAGCCCCTGTATTGCAGTCACTGATTCACAGATTAATTTTTTTTTCAGGTCTAAATCATGCAGTCCATGCTGGACAACTTCAAGTGAAACAGAACAGAGCCTATACATTATAAATCTATTTCTTAAACAGTTTTCAAGGTTTTCAAAAAGGAACCTGTTAAAATGATTTCACACTCTCTTCCAGTAAAATAAATATTAATTTGTCAGGGTCTGCTATGGAACCAATTGACTTCAGGAGGCAAACCTTAAATCTTGATAATTACGTACTGCTTAAGTGTGATACTAGAGCAGGTCTTAATATCAAGGGAAAAACCTGGCCTTGCATCTCCAGGGATTTCAGGGCTGTGAACTGAACAAGTTGCTTTTCCTGAAAGCAATGTTCTGAAAAAGGAGGGGAAAATAGTCAAGAAGAAGAATCAAAAAGCTTTTTACCATTACTCTTTTAAAAAGTTGCTTGACAGGACATCTGCAGGAGGGAGGGAAGGATATCCCAAAGGTGCCACACTCCAGATCCTGGCCATGACCATGGTGTGGCTCTCTTATGTGCTAGGGCTCCAAGGCACATCTCCCATCAAAAATATATGGCTTAAGCAGACACCCAAGAAGGGCAGGCCTGTTCACATCTGATCCTCCCTTGTGCTTGGCCCTTCATTGAGAGCTCACCCCTGGAAGATGCTAAGGGGAGCAATTTGAGTCAATCAGAAACACAAAGCCACTCAGTCTCAAAAAAACGCTTAGATGTGAGTCAAACAATACAAGTTTTGAAAATTATTTTAGACTAAATTCTTCCTCAAGACATGTTCTTCAAGGGTGAAAGGTTGTCCCCACTGAGGCCAAAAGCAAAACTCCTGCAGACCTCAGCAGGAACTGGCTCCTACCCAAAGCAAACTTTTCAAGTCTCAGTCAAGCTCTTCAGCTGCAGACGTTCATTTCTATTATTTTTGTAGCCTTTTTGTCTCACCAAAAGGATCCTTCTGCAGTGTCCATCCAAGAGCCATTGACAAGAGGGAAAAAATTTAATTTGCAATTGAAAAAGAAGTCTATAAATTTTTTTTTTTCAATTAGAAACATTACGTTTGTGACGCAGTCTCCAAGCATGTTGCTGTCAATCTGGCCAGTGGAGTCCCACATAGCTCAAACCCTTCAGGGACTGGGATTATGCTCTGTTCTATTTCTGCACAGCACCTAACCCTACAGGACCCTGCATCTGCAATGGGAGCCTTCCAGGGACCATGGTAAAAGCAATTATAAATACAAGCATTTTGATTTCAGCCTTGTTGACTTGCCTTTTGCCAGCATTGTTTGTCATTCCCAGCAGACCGAAGGCATTTTTTCCTCATGGGGAAGAGCACTGTGACAATGATGTTGAAGCACTCTCCAGTTCTACATTTGGAACAACAGTAACAAGTAAAACATGAACACTCAGTTTTACAACAAGTTTCGTAACTTCTGATGATTTGTTTTAAAGCCTCTGCTCCTGAAAACCAGTAGTTACACCAGTCTCAATTCTTGCTGTCAGAAGGAAACATCTAGACCACATGGCCACAGGTTACGGTGCAAAAACATGACCCTGAGCGTGTCAAAAAGCTGGAAAACAAAAAACAGCCCATGCTGGACTAGTTTTGTTATTTGAGATCACCATGGGCCAGCCAGGTCATCATGTAGCTGGCAGTGCTGAACACCCATCGCATACCAGCTCCATGGCACCCAACCACAAGAGCAGAAGTGACCACAGTGTCTGCCAGAGGAAAGGTTGGGACAAATTCACCCAAGAAATCAGTGCCACCAATAACCATAACCAATGTCTATTCCCTTTGCTCCTTGTGTTAAAATGTCATGAAATTTTGCAACAAGATTTTCCTCCCTGAATGCCACAGGTTCAGACTTCAACTCTCTACTGATACCCAGAAATTTTTACCATATGCTTGCAATTATGAAATCATTCTCAGCAACAAGAAACACAATACACTTTAAAGGAAAGAAAATAAACTAGGTCTTCCTTCTACCTTCATCTACTCTCCACATGCTCTGACATTTTTATGCAACTGGAACTGGGACGCGCCCTTCTTATTTCTATATGCCAAGTTGGTTAGCTGCCACATTATTAGAGCCCACAAATCTCTGGCTTCTTCTAAGGAAAGAAGTCAGGCTCCAGCAAAGGCAAGCTACTTTGAACTCGCTCAAACACGCATATTTCAAGCGCTGTCTTCTCCCACAGCCCAAAGGACATTGCAACACCATCCAGATAGAGCCTTAGTGTAACATGCCAAAGCGGTTACTTATATTAAGGTTAGGTCCAAGCCACTAAAGCCAGACGTGAATTTTAGACCTGAAGAAATGCAGGGCTACTTGAACCTCTGGCATCTCCAAAGCTTTTGCCCCAGGACACAGGGGAATCTTGAGCTTTCGTGTAATTTTCTTTGCTTACGTTTTTCAAATGGACACATGGATTGCTCATTGACAGCTTAGTATTGCTGACATCAGGTTAAAGTAATTCCACCAATGTCATCTCAAGCCTTTGTCTTGTCTGTTTTAGCACCCATGTGATTACAACCATGCTTATGTGTCTGGGCTGGTAAAAAGCAGTAAGGGTTGAAAATTGTATTTGATACCAAAAAGTGCGTCATTTTGGCATTTCTTGAATCCATCCATCCTTTCCAATTGCGCAGTTTAATACGTAAAGCAAAAGCTGCGCGCAGAAGCAAAGAAACGCAAAGCAAGGAATTCATTCACTACTTCCCATCGGCAGGCAGATGTTCAGCCATCCTCAGGAAAGCAGGGCTCTATCACACATAACAGTTACTTGGGAAGACAAACGCCATCACTCCGAATGTCCACCCCCTTCCTTCTTCTTCCCCCAGCTTAGCATGACGTCATATGGTATGGAATAGCCCTTTGGCCAGTCTGGGTCAGCTGTCCTGGCTCCCTCCCAGGTCTTGTGCACCTGGCAGAGCATGGGAAGCTGAAAAGTTCTTGACTAGTATAAACGCTACTCAGCAACAATCAAAACATCAGTGTGTTATCAACATTATTCTCATCCTAAATCCAAAACACAGCATTATACCAGCTACTAGGAAGAAAATTAACTCTATCCCAGCTGAAACCAGGACAAGGAACCACAGCCAGCTCTTCTGGTCCTCCAAGAGAGACATGGGCAACAGAGGACAGGGCAAGCTTGAAGACATGGCTCCCATAGACCTAAATAAGTTCGTGTAGAAGCAGCTGTGGGATGGCCTGAATGCACAAGCTTAATTCTAGTTTTGGTGGAGTTTTCTCAGCAGTTTGACGCATTAAATAAAATCTTTGGTTGCATTCAAACACACATCAGGAAATGACCAGTTTGTTGGATGTGTTGGTCATCTTGGCTTTCACAAGTTTAGAAGAATTCCTAAGAATATTTTGCTGTAAGGCTAAGCTTTGCCAGAGGGAGAACTTCACAGGCA
Organism: Theristicus caerulescens; assembly: GCA_020745775.1. Taxonomy (NCBI): domain Eukaryota; kingdom Metazoa; phylum Chordata; class Aves; order Pelecaniformes; family Threskiornithidae; genus Theristicus; species Theristicus caerulescens. Next base: position 86,808,643 of record CM036560.1, read on the forward strand.
AATGACTTCTACATCATCCTCAAAGAACCAGTCCAGAGAGTCATGTAAGTTTTCTCCTTCCTCTCTCTCTTCACCTCAGATCAACTCTTTGTAAGAAGTCTTAAGTATTGCAGTCATCTGTGAGTCATTTGCAGCACCTACACCATGCATGTAGCCACCTGAAGCGAGCACCACTGGAGCCAAGCTTTATGCCGCAGGAAGGACGCAATGTTCCCTCAGCTGCACGTCTCGCTCCCTCAGCAGCTGCCATAAAGGCTGTTCTTTCTACTATGGACACCAAAGGAAGTTGAAAAAAAAAATTCTATCAAACAAAAAGAAAAGGATAGGGGGAAAAAAAGTTAAAAATGAATAAATGTACCAAATAAATATGGAGGTTTTGTAGAGCTGATTAGCTCAAAGCTGATTTCCCCTGGGACCAAAGCCCAGCTTCTAAGACCACCCAACCACATCTAGACCAAATTCTGAAAATCCTTATTCTTCACTCAAAATGAAAATGGGCAAATCCCCCTGATTTCTAAGTAACATGCTTTCCTCTCTAGCTGTTTAGGTCCTTTGCATTTTAAACACCTTCCTCAAGTTAGCAGCAGTTCAGAAGCAGGTGATGTCTGTGGTGTACCAAAACACAGATGCCCTGACGCACGCTTGCGCAGGACCACAAAATGAGCGTGAGAAATGACAACAATGTGAAAATGCTAGATAGCATCAGCAAGAGTTGGGATTTCTTTGGAGGGAGCAGTTATTTTCTCCCCTCCCAAAAAAGGCTGAAAGTTTGAGAACTGTAAACTTTTCAAACTGAAAGTTTGAAACTCTCATGGTAAGGAGGACAAGAGCAGTTCATAAATCTCCACCCTAAGAAGGAGACCAGCCTATCTGCAGCAATAAGGGCCCAGAAGACCTGTGTGGTTAGAGCATGGCCACAGGCTACTGTCGTGGTTTAACCCCAGCTGGCAACTAAGCACCAGATAGCTGCTCGCTCACTCCCCCGCAGTGGGATGGGGGAGAGAATCGAAATAGTATAAGTGAGAAAACTCATGGGTTGAGATAAAGACAGTTTAATAGGGAAAGCAAAAGCCGCGCACGCAAGCAAAGCAAAGCAAGGAATTCATTCACTACTTCCCATTGGCAGGCAGGTGTTCAGCCATCTCCAGGAAAGCAGGGCTCCATCACGCGTAACAGTTACTTGGGAAGCCAAACGCCATCATGCCGAATGTCCCTCCCTTCCTCCTTCTTCCCCCAGCTTTATATTGCTGAGCATGATGTCACATGGTATGGAATAGCCCTTTGGCCAGCCTCGGTCAGTTGTTCTGGCTGTGCCCCCTCCCAGCTTCTTGTGCACCTGGCAGAGCATGGGAAGCTGAAAAGTCCTTGACTAGTGTAAACTCTTCTCAGCAAGAACCAAAACATCAGTGTGTTATCAACATTATTCTCATCCTAAATCCAAAACACAGCACTATACCAGCTACTAAGAAGAAAATTAACTCTATCCCAGCTGAAACCAGGACAGCTACCAAACTCACACACCAAAACAACTCACTGAATTCTTGTAAGAAGTCCCACCATGCTGGAAATAATACACACCTTTTCTTAGCAAGCCTATGATTTCAGGTTCTTTTGAGGCTTTTTCACAACAAAATGTTGTTTCTGGAAAAAATTAGATTTATTTAAACTGAAGCTTTTTATAGAAGCCTGTAGGAATAAGCAGCAACCTCGTGCTTAGAAGCCTTCTGGGAGGACACACGGATTTAAATTCCCGCTATGATTCAGCTCATGGACTTGAACCTAGATTTTTCGCCTTTGGTTTACTACCTGATCTGGGATATAACTCTCTCTTCTTCTTCCCAGCCTGAGATCTCCCTTCTTGAGGCTTGTGGTTACGTCTAAGTTATTGAGCTTGGCAAGGTAACGTGACCTGGTGGTTGAAACATTCCCCTTTGAGGGATTTGCACATTGTGAGGGCTCTGACCACTGCCACCAACTGCAGAGCAGAAGTTCCCAAACCCTTTTTGCTGGTGATCCTATTTCCAGTTTCACTTCCAAGCTTGTGACCCCACTTCCACAATCCCTTGGGCTCTGCTATCATCTCCAAAGTGCCATCAATCCCACCAGGCTCTGAATCTTCTGCTTGGGAAATCATTTACACCAAATTTTTCTCTCACTGGTCCTCTTGCTGTTTCAGGTCACATTTTTCCCTGGTGATGGAGAAGCTTTACCCACCACCAGCAATTCATTCTCACCTAGCCCAGGTTATAAATTGTGTTTCTGATTCCACCGCTGAACCTTTGCATTGTTTCCATTGTGGCATCGTGCAGCAAACACAGCATTGCACCCTGAACATCCTAAGCGAAGGTCTGACGAGCTCTTATTTCCACATTTTTGGCCAGGGCACAAACTTTGTTTCAGAGCTGTTCTGTTTTGTGGTTTCAGATAAGGTCTTCAGCATGCTACATATGCAGGCAACGCTTGCACTGTTTTCTGAGTGAAGTACTGATATTAAACCATCTATGATGTATTATTGCAAATTTAGGATCACAATTCGTCACAATTCAGTGTTCAGGGGTCATTCCAGAACATCACATGGTTTTCTAAAATTGAGGCAATGTGCAAGAACTGTAACTGTCTCAAAATGAGTTAAGTCCACAGTGAAGCATATGCTCTGCTCCCTGGATCAGAGAGGATTCAGTAAGAAACCACACTGTCAGCCCTGTAGCAGATGGCGACAGCATCATTCAAATAGCCTCTCTCTTCATACGCTGCCTAAGACAATGCAACATGAGGTCGCCATAAGAAGAACAATTGATGCTCCCCATGCTAACTCTGGAGCAGAGGTGGTCCTGCATGGTGGCTCTCTATAGCTCACACAGTGTGTTCATGCTGGCCTAGACAACAGGGCATTTCTTCTTTCCCTAAGTCCACAGGCAAATGATACCTTCCCCTACAACTTGCTAATCCCACTTGGACAGGCAACAGCAAATTCCAGCCTGGAAGCCCTGAGACGGACTTGGGCAACCTCCCCATCAGCAGGAGTCTGCTCCTGCCAAAGGACCAGGGCAGCCATGGCATTTTCTAGCCAAGCAGGAAAGGGGGACAAAGATACCCCTTGGTCTCCGGATGACCTGTGCCAGGACTCTGAGGTCTTTCCCCTTCTCCATAGACAGCTCGAGGTCTCCAGGTGAGCATCTGCTTGACCAGGTGCTGTGGCTCTGTGGCTGTTCTCCCTCTTCACCAAGAGGTGGAAGCAGAGCCCCCTTACCCTTCAGTACAGGGGCTTGCACTAAAACCCCACATTTATTAGCTCAAAATTAGGGTCTCCCCACTTATATGCAGTTACAAGTTTGTCTCAAGTCAAAATGCTCAGACAAGACTCTTCACATCCTGATGTCTGCATAGGTGATGCTGAGGGTTGTCCCTTAGTGCTGGGGTACATGATATTCCAACAAATCAAAAATTAAGTAGTTCAGCACCATTGGTGCAGTCATCATCTCCCAATAGCTTGGCTGGTTGCATGGGGGAGATGACTTGTGCAAATGCATAACTTGGCCCTGTTGCAGAGCCCAGGCTTGAGATCTTGCAGTGTGAGGAGCTGGGAGAGTACGGAGTAATGCTGGGAGCAGGGGGACTAGATCCCTGTGTAGGGAGTAGATCCCTGGGAGATTAGATCCCTGCTCCTGAACACAGAGGCAAGGGCAGTCATGCCCTGGAAAACACTAGCTGCAAATTAAAACTCAAAACCAGCAGTGCTTTTACAGGATGTGATGCACGTTCCTTCTTTCCTTGCACCCTCCAAACAATGAAACCCTCATACTGAAATTATGGTTACATGGCAGGATTATTCCCTGAGTATTATTAAAAATATAGAGCCAATCATTATTTTTTTCTAACATGGCATGCAATAAGTGATCTTGAAATAAGCACTTGGCTACCACAGATATTCATCCATGGTATTTAGACAATGCTGATTGCCCAAATCATAGAATCATAGAATCATAGAATTGTTAAGGTTGGAAAAGACCCTTAGGATCATCAGGTCCAACCGTTAACCTACCACTGCCAAGTCCACCACTAAACCATGTCCTCAAGTACTGCATCTACCCGTCTTTTAAATACCTCCAGGGATGGGGACTCAACCACTTCCCTGGGCAGCCTGTTCCAGTGCCTGACTACTCTCTCAGTAAAGAAGTTTTTCCTAATATCCAACCTAAACTTACCCTGGCGCAGCTTGAGGCCGTTTCCTCTCGTCCTATCGCTTGTTACTGGGGTGAAGAGACCGACCCCCACCTCACTACAACCTCCTTTCAGGTAGTTGTAGAGGGCAATAAGGTCTCCCCTCAGCCTCCTCTTCTCCAAACTAAACAACCCCAGCTCCCTCAGCCGCTCCTCATAAGACTTGTGCTCTAGACCCTTCACCAACCTCGTTGCCCTTCTTTGGACACGCTCCAGCACCTCGATGTCCTTCTTGAATTGAGGGGCCCAAAACTGAACACAGTATTCAAGGTGCGGCCTCACCAGTGCCGAATACAGAGGCACTATCACCTCCCTGGTCCTGCTGGCCACGAAATGAAATGAGCAAGTGAATTAAAGAATCAAAACTGGTGCAGACCTGGCTCTTATCTGTGCAGCCTGGCTTCTTGTCTTTGCTTCACATTTTCACTCAGTGCTTTGTGTGCCCACCCCCCCCCAGCAAAAAACCAGCCAATTCCCACAAAATTTTCAGAGCTTTTATCACCTGTTGGAGGAAGAGAGTGGGTCTGTTTTACTCAGCCTAGGAATTAACAGCACACTATTACTATAGATCTGCATGCACAGCAGAGGCTGCAAAGCACAATTTAAAAAAAAAAAAATAGAAGTCGAAGTTACCACTGAACATTCAAGTTGCAAAAGTTTCAGTTATGCAAGCACACATTTCCTGGGTGTGAACATCTGACACACAGTACATTAGGTGGAGAAGGAAGTTAATAAATGAGCACAACCAGCACAGTTGGAAAGTAAGTGGATTTGAAACTTTCTAAATAAAATCAGTCATTCAAACCTCCGTGCTTTGAGTCAGCCCGCACACAGCATCTCGACTTTGCAGCTGTGCACAAATGCTTGCAATCACCTCTGGAAGACATAGCAAAAAAAAAAAGCATATACAGGTTCCCTGGATTTTGTGGAAGAGAAATACATATTGCAGGGAGGACTTCCTTACACCCATTTTGAAATACTGTGCCTGTTACCTTAAAAAGAAAAAAAAATACCATTTACTCTTCCCTTGAAGTAAAACCTTGGGCTACTTTCCCCACCCCAGTCTCCATGGGGCCCTACACCAGACTTGCTCCAGCTTGCAGATGCCTCTCTTGTACTAAGGGCACCAAACCAGTCCCAGTATCCAGATGTGGATCCCCAGTGCCAAGTAGAGAGAATTATGCCTTCCCCAGACCCGCTGCACGTGCTTTGGCTAGCATAGCCCTGGACAGGGCTGACCTTCACCGCTGCCTCTGCACCAGCTCACCACCCCTTGGGACCCCAGGTCCCCTCCAGCATCAGTCTCCTTCCACCAGGTCCCCATCCTTTTTTTCCATTCAGTACCTCCCATATAGATTCCATGCCTCAAATTTGTCATATGAGCATATTCCATCTTTGCCATCTCTCATATGGCTATCCAGATCATCACAGCCTGTCTTTATGAAGTGGCACAGCTTTTCTGCTAAAGATAAACTTTTTTTGGAAGCATCTCATTCAGGTTTAGACCTGCTAGCCTCCTGGAGAGCAAGTCCAGTCTGCACGCTCGGTGCCAAAACCAAACAAGAGGGCTGAGTTGCTCTAGATTTTAGCAAGGAAACAATTCTGCAGCCAGCCCATGATTTAGTAAAAATTTTCTGTATATTTTTTTTCCCTGTATGCTTGCTGCTCTTCATTGCTTTTCGTCCCCTGTCACAATTACATTTGAAAGGCAAACGCTTACCTTCTCCCAAATTCACTCTGTGAGAAAATTTTTCAGAAGTCTGTTGAATCAAGTAGCAAACCACACTGATGTTTCGAGTGTCTCAATTTGGTCCCTGTTATCAAACCCAGAAAAAAACCCACAGATCTCCATGGCTAAACTCAAGAAAAACTGAAAACAAACCAAGTAATAGGAACTCCACATCCAAAAATAACCACGTATCCATCGTTAGTGGTTTGGTTGTTCTTCGGGAATAACAGTTCAACTCTGTCATTGTATGAGGAGGATTTGATTTTTCAAAGAGAAACCAGATTTAAGCAAGACTTTTAGAGTCTTTATGGAGTATAAACCACAAACTTAAGCGTTGACGGTTGTGCTTCTTGGTTTATTACCTGGGTGCATTAAGCACTGCATAGGAAAGAGTGATATTCCCTGTGTGAGTGGGGCATCCCTAGGATGGGTTCCCAAGTGGTGGAGGATCTCCATCAGCAGGGCTGCCCTGACTCACCTGGACACGGCCCCCAGCAGCCTGCTGTAGCTGCAATGTTGGCCCTAGGGACCTCCAAGGGTGCCTCCCTTCCCAAGGTTTTCCATCATTATTTATCCAGGCTCAGCATGGATAAATAATGACACCATGTCATGGCAGATCCTGCTTTTTTTCTCAGAACAGTCATCAAGGTCTTGGTCTACCCAAAAATGCCTGTTCAGTGTCAATTTAAAGTTGATGTGCAAGTGGGACTTTGGCCTAAACAACTGCCATTTGGAAGTTCGGCTGAGGCCATCTGTCCCACCTTATGGGATTTCTTCTTTTAATTCCCCATCATCAGTGCTGATTTACAATCCCAGAATCAATGACCCAGCACACTCCCGTCATCCATCTATGACATCACTCCCTCCATAGGTGGCAGGAGGCAGCTGGACACCAGGGCTTGCCATGCTCTTGCAACTCCATTTCTCAAGGGGTTTTCAGCAGCTGAGGTGGTATCTGCAGACAGCCGAGAGCTGCAGCCCCTGCTTTAGTCCCTACCATGCTGCCACCTCAGCCTGTGATGCCGAGGCCACTAGTAGATGTTAGATCCTGGTATGCCTGCTTTTTTTTTTTTTTTTTTTTCTTTTTTTTCTTTTTACTTTAAGAATAGCATCTGGTTGGCTTGCTCCCAAGGCTGTTATTCAGCTCCGCAGCCAGCCTCAGCAATAGCAGCAGACAAACCAGGCAGCTTCGGCAGGATTTACCCAAATTCTGTGTAACTTGGCTTTTCTGAGCGCTATCTTAATTTTATTCGCATGCAACCTCTTATTTACATGACCACTTCTGTAAAGCTTTTTTTTTTTTTTTTAATTAGTCCTTCCAAAATAACCCTTTGCCAGAGCAAGGTAAAAAAAGAAGCAATAACAACAACCACCTGTGTGAGGACGCGGGAACAAGTCGTGCACTGGGACACGGAGCCTGAGCAGCAGCCGAGGACCCGCAGCCATTGTGCAACACAGGGCTCAACGCAGCCAGGCCAACCCCGGCTCTGTGACCAAATGGCACTTCTGCTGCAGGACCGGGGCCAGTGCTGGAAAAAGCTCATCAGCACAAAAGTTCATAAAAACATGAAAATGATGCTGGCAAGGCTTTTCCCCTGCAGAGCAGCACAGAAGTATTACACAAATACCACCAATTTTTTTTTTTTTTTTTTTTTAATAAAAAATATCACATGGCCAAGAATCAACCCAGGCCAGACCCTTGCTATGGGAATCACACCCTCCGATTATTTTCAATTAGAGGAAAGTCCAGACTCACCAGCCAGTTTTAATCCCATTAATGCATTCCATGTACATGTTTAGAGGTCTCCCATTCAGCCTGCCTTGCAGGACAGATATAATGCCTTTATGGGAGCCAAACATATCTCATCTGCATGAGATTCAATGTTTAACACTTGCCAGTCATGAGCATAAAAGGCTGGACTAGGTGTTTTCCCATGATTGCCCACCAAGCAGTATTAATTACGTTATCCCCCCTTCACTGCTGCCAGGACTTAGGCCCTGCATCTTTGCAATGGCTTGAGCTGTCTTCCTGCAGCCTCTCTGGGAGCTACCACCATCTCAATAGTGGGTTTTGGTAGCTCTCAGCAGCTCTCAGAGCTCCTCAGGCTTCTTCAAAGCTGTCAGATGCTACTTATCCAAAAACCAAAGGTGTTACCGTCGCTGTTTTTCAAATAGTGACATGGGAGGGCATTAGTGTTTGCCCACCATGCCTCTCCCCCACTAGCACAGAGTCCCAAGGGAGATTTTTCTGACTTTAAGACCATCTAACACTTTCTTGGTAAATTACATTGGGATAAATTGATTTTCTAAGGTCTAACCCCAACTATTTAACTGCATCCACTGTGAACCAACTCTACCTACCTGAAGGCTCAGGTCTCCTGATGGTGACATTGGCAGCAGGAAGAGCAGATGGTGGCATTTGTCGTCTTTTAATCCCACTGGCCCAAAATTTCTTCTTATTTACTTTTACTTCTTGCCAATTTTGAACAACTCCTAGCATCTCATTGACATCCATGGCTCTCTGTTTGCTATTTCCATCTCTTGCAGACTTGGTTTGGTTTCCACTTTGAAAGGAAGTCAAGCTGTCTTGACTTCTTCTCCGTGCCAACCTGGCTTTTTCACCAGTGCAGCCTTCCTTACCAGGTTACAGGCTTTGGAGCATCTGGTAAAACATCCTTGAGCAAGTCCCCATAAACTGGGACCAAAGAGCAGCTAATTCCTACACCGATGCCCAGTTTCATTTTGTGTTGAGCCAATGTTTAATAGGTTTCATTTGCACCAAGAGACTTTCTGAGGTGGAATTACATCTATAACATTTAGCAATTCCAAGAATATTTTATAATTCTGACAGCCTGCATCACCCTCAAAGCTTGCCATGGTAAACATGCTCTTCCCTTTCCCTCTATTGCAGATGGTAATTTAGGCAGTCAGAGAGGTTTTGTGTTTGTTCTCTAGCGTGAGTCAAATGCTATTATTCCTTTTATTCCTTTTTTTTTTTTTTTTTTACCTGGAAGGACATTGACCTGCAGGCATTCAAGAGGATTTTTCCCCTCCCTCTCCAAATTTCCAGCAGCTTGGTGACAGACATCATTTGCAAGAGGAAGGATCCTGCAGGCCAAGTGCCTTTCTAAGCAAGTCTTCAAAAACAGTGGTCTGACATCCCAGGAAAGCCATCCCACCTGATTTTGGTAATACCATTTGCAAGCAGAAGCTAGCAGCATTGGTACAAAGTAACTTCACAGCTGGCATGGCATTGGGTCAAGGTTGGACTAGAGATGCCCAGACCGCTCTTCTGACCTAAATTATTCTGTGATCCTAAGCCCCAAGCAGAAGAGAGAGGTAAACCTCAGCTAGGGCTGCCCATGGGCAAAGTCCATGGACCTGCACCCCTCCAGCCCTTGCAGGGAGCACCCCAGGGCTCCTTGCTAATTTAAAAAACATTTGAATACAACTGGTTTTATAGAGATTTAAAGGGTCACAGATGTGGGACACTGGGTGAAAAAATATTTTTAAAGGTGCAAGAGATCATTTATGTAAATAAAACACAGTTACACTTTAACAACTTCCCTTTCTTCCCAGAAAGGCAAGTAAGTGTTTCACGAACTGTAACAGACATTAGTTTTCCATGACAGGAGAAACCAGTGAAGATTCCTGCAAAATACAAATAGCACAACAAATAGAATTAATAATTAATAGTTAATAATAATGTTCAAAGACTGCAGAAGTAGCAGTGGTGACTTTTACCAGGTGATCAGCTACAAGGTATTTCATCTTCTTGCTCTTTTCCCCCCATACCCTGTAGTGCGTTGGCTAGAGCCCATCCAGCTGAAGTCATCCATAGCAGGCTCCATTGACTCTGGCAAAAAAAAGCATCGATTTTCACCCTGAAAAGAAGCATCTGTTCCAAGAGTAGCCCTCTATCAGCATAGAAAGATATCACATTCCTCCCCAAAAAACTTTGCCTAATCATCCATTTGGTTACTGCATCTAACCAAATAGATGGCTTACAAGCACAAAATTTAATTAACACCAGCCCCGCACCCTGGCTTCAATACGCTTTAAATTAGGTGCAAGTATTTATGGCTCCAGGAATAACTCCAGTCTGCATCCAGCAACCAGATGGGGAGATCTTCCAGGGGGCTTTGCACAGCGATGTGATAGCTTCAGGGAATTGAAAGTCACTGCTAAGCAACTTTTAGTGCTATGGCTGCTGAAGAAAAATAGGGGGAAAGTAAGGAGAGAACTGGATTTAGGAGTCAGAGTTGGAGAGGCATTAAATAAGTTATATTCAAAGGGGAAGTGGCTGAAAGGCAATCCCAACTTCAGAGTGAGCAGAAGAGTTCCCAAGATGCTTAACAAGGCAATGAATCCATGCTGTTTACACCCATGCACGCACACCCACACACACCCCGCTGCTTCGAGATGACAATCCCATTCAGTGCACGCATTCAGGTTGGGGAAGGAAATTGCTGTTAATCAACGGCAGCAAAGGCACAGGCTGGAAGCCAGGAGAGGAGAGTCATTAATGGGCAAAGCAGATGTTGCTCGAGTCATCACAGAAGGTAGGCGGGCCCGGGGCCAAGGGTTAGCAGAAGCAATGCTGATCCAAGCAGAGAAAGCAGAGATGCTCAGGAGGTGCAATGGGGCTTTGGTGGGACTCGTCCTCCAGCTTTGCCTTGGGATGCACCTCCAGAAAAAACAAGCCAAGGCTGCTCATCCTCCCTAGGGATGAACACACGCTCCAGTCCTGTGGATCACTAATTCTGCAAAGCCAGATCCTCCCCCTGCTGTTAATTGGACTAACTTCAGCAGAGCCCCACAGATTCACAGACTCCACTGACCTGCCCCTATGTTTACAGCTCAGCCCTGGCCGGACGTTCTCCTAAAAGCTTACTCCTTCTCTTTTGGCTTTGTGTAAAGAGTAATGAAAAAACCCAGATATCTCCCTCGCACCTGCGATTAAACTAGTCATTGCTTTCAGTCCTATTTTGTGACCAGTATATGTGTTTCCCCCTATTTTAGGTACACATGCATTAAGCTAAAAGAGGTGGGTTGCAGGTATGCAAGCTGGAACCCCCCCCTCCTTTTTCTTATTTTTATTTATTTTACTCTCCACAGTCACCAAAATCATATTTATTTGTTTTTAAACTCTATATCCAGACATTGACCTTGCTTTAAGATCAACCCAAGGTGGGCAGAATACGACCGAGGGAACTGTGGGTAAAAGCAGTGCTGGAGCTTCACTTGGGCTGGAGCCGCTCTGCAAGTCTGAACTCCCATAACAGGGTAAAACACTACCTCTGAGCAATTGCTCCTCTAGGAAAAGGTGCAGCCCTTTCCATTATGTTTATGACACTGTCACGCTGCCCAGAAGGATGCAGTCATAGTGAGAAGCCGCCTTGTAGGACAGAAGGGCCGACCTGGGACTTTCTGCCTAAGGCTGCTTCTCCAGCCTTAACACTGCTTTCTCATGTCACCTTAAAACCATGGGAGGGGAAGAAGCACAACAGAGAGGTGATACGAGGATTTGCACATGCACATCAAATAATATACGGGGTTTTTCCACTTCTTTCTTCTCGTGTGACATGGAGATGGGCTTCAAGGAGTAAGACAAAGAGTAGGACTTGATGTGTAGCTTGAAACTCCAAAGCATCACTCATTCAATCAAAATTATAACAAACATAACACAAATCAAGTCATAAGATTAGTTTAAAGATCAGTCAAAAGACAAGAAAGAAGGATAAATGTTAAACCTGTAGTGAGCAAAAATTTCAGAAGAGTAAATTTTTTTCCATGACAGAGCACATTGCCCAAATCCAACCATTAATCATCACAGTAAAAGATTTCAACTCATGTTTGCTAGCAAGCACAAGCGTTTTCCTCCAAGAGGGTGGACAAACAGGGTCAAAACCTCTGCTTTTGGGCTATATAGAGGTTCTTCAGCAAGAAGAGACAGCTTGAACTTCTTCACTGCAATGATTTCATTTAAAAATATCCAGGGAAGTCATTTAAATGCAAACAAGCCATGGAAAATGTTAGCCTGCTGGAGAACTTGGGAGAAAGACAACTGAAAACAGAAGCGAGAAACAGGGAAATTTTAGACTGTGGCTGCAATGTCACAGCATCAAGGGATTTTTTTAAATTATTATTACTTTTAAAAGTAGCAGTCCAGTGAGGTTTGGCCATGTATTTTCCCAAGTCCCCATGCAAGCGAGTTTGAGCTTTTAGGAAAGAAAACAACTGGCCATGGCTGTGACACACAGAGGAACTTTGGTAGGGGCAACACAGACTCTCAGGAGCATGCACTAAACCACGCTAGCTCTTACTGTTCAAGCTGCCTCCAAAACAGCTGTTGAAACAGGCTGTAAGATATCAAAGCAGCTCTAATTAACTTCCTGCTTTAGTACTACTTCAAAGTCTTTCAGCGAAATCTCAAACCAGAGTTTTTGCAGGGCAGTTTCTAAAGGAAAGTGGTTTGGGGCTCATTCATCAACGACTCCCAAACACATTTGAGATTCTCCGGTTGCTGTTTTTGTTTAAAAAGGGGGTAAAAAAGGCTACATCCATAAAACACTTCTAACACGGTACCACCTATTACAGGAGAAGGAACCAGCAAAAAGTCAAGTCAATCAAATCCTTCTCACCTGGAAGCAGACGAGCCAGTCTGGTCCTTCCTAGTAACATTACCTTTGGTGTCTAACTCGATTTTACCTACAAAGGTTAAAGCTGTGTAAGCGCACATGCAATTTGGGGCTTGCAATGTAAACGGGCTTGTTGGGTCTGGCCATGGGGATGCTGGGGGCATCTGCAAACAGCTCCCAACTGCGGCATTGGGCAGGGATGGAGGGGATGGATGGGGTCAAACCCCTCCTGGAAGCAATAGGTGCTATGAGGGGCCGCAGCCCCAGATCACCATCCACAGGTTCAGGTTGGACACAAGGAAACACTTCTTCACCCAGAGAACATCACACACGGAGCTGCATGCAACCAATCTTTTGATCAATAACTCACAATAACAACAAACTGTTGACCATTTCAGAAGCATGCAACACCCCTCTGCCACCTCAGAGTGGGTCACTTCTCCCAGTGAAACCCCACAGGCTTGGTGGTAGGGCATGAGGAGCCCTACCACCAGCCAACACCACCACCAGGAACTGCAGCGATGGCTGAAGCCAATTCCAGCCTTGAGCTGCAGCCACCTCCAGCCTTGAGCTGCCACCCCAAAACGGCTTTTTTTGATGTTAGTCCCATTTGCTCATCTAGGGCTTCCTCAAGCTCCTGAATGATGCTGGACTTTGATCCACCACGTATCTCAAGTTTTTTTCAGTCTTGAGACATATGCTTCTATGTTTATTTACCCGTTTGTTTTTATCTTTTTCTGGTCAAAGAGACATTTTCCCACATATCCAAGTCTGCCTCCACTCCAACACACCATGGTCTCCCCAGTCATCCACTTAACAATGCATTTTCTTAGCCTTAAATAGCAAGTAGAGAATTAATAGCTTCCTCATGTATCTGCCTGAAACTTATTTGCGAAGCCTCACTCCATCCCCATTACACACTCTTAAGGCCTACACACACACGAACCCTTGCCATGCTTTGTTTAAAACTTTTTTTTCCCAGAAAAAAAAGTTGTCACGGCCAAAAATAGAACATTTTTCCACTCTGAAGAACAAGCAGAATTCCTGGGAATTCAGACACATAGTGTTGGTCAGAAGACGTCTAACAGACACCAGCACAGTCTGCAACATCCCAAAGCTGCTCCGATGTTGTCTGATGCAGGAAAGTGTTCCGCATCCCTCTTCCACCCACTATGAAGAATAAAATCAGAAGCGACGAGCCTGTTTCCACATCTTGCTCCATGAGAAAGTGTTGCTGGTCTCCAGAGGGACTTTTTAAAAAAATTTTTTTAAAAGAGGAAATGTCTCCTGAATAAAATCTGATGCTGTTTAGAGCACAACACTTATCCTGCCATCACTATGCACAATAATCAACACTGATATTTTTACAAGGCCTACATTTTAGATTTCCTATTAGAAAATATGCAGTATTTCACATGACTGTATGCATAAAAGTTATATGTAACAGTGATTATACATATATAATAGTGAATAAAATGATACATAATTGTGAAACCATGTTCAGTTGAAGAAATGATTGTACATAAGAGAAATTCAGGGAAATTTTCAGGGAGCCTAATACCTAATTTGATCATTGTAGGTCCCTTCCAACTGAAAATATTCTATTTATTCTAATTAGTCACAAATCACCAAATTTTAATTTCACCAGAAGATGGTCTCAGTTTAATTGAGTCTGTTTAGCAACATGGGTTTTGGTTACATCAAGGCAGAGAGCTCTGTTTTCAAAGGCATCTGGAGTATTTTGGGAGCCTTCAGGCTCTTTTCTGAGAGCGAATGGAAGGGTGAATCCCAAGTTTCATCAACCTTCAGCTATGCTTAAATCCCCAAACTCCTTGAAAGCAGACATGGATGCTCGGAAATTTTACTGGTGACTTCATTAATCAAATGTGGGTCAGAAAACCTGAGCCAGCAGCACATAGCACACTGACAGCTAAATGATTTGCATCTCAAGCTAAAACACTCAGGTCCTTCAACAGAGCATCGTGAACAAATAGTGCAAAGAACATGTCTTGGAGAAAGCAAAAGCTTTCTTGACAGCTGGGTGGGTAAATGAACATGACCCTCTAATCCAGTCCAGGCAGGGTGTATTTGAGAGGTCCCTGATGCCCAGTTTTAATCACATCCCCAGAGAGCAAGCAGGTATGGCAAACGAGCATCCTTTAATGTGAGACCTCAATGTTGGTCAAGAGATATGCATGGATTTCAAGCAGCATCGGCTCCCTTCTGGCTACTCTGTTCAATTTAATTCCTGAATGATCTCCTACCGCATCAGTTTCCAGCTCTTTGGCCATGGAGATGTTGCTTTGCCTGCCTGCACATCCCTCCTCATGTAAGCAGAATCTGGAATAAAAACAGTATTAGTAGCGCTCTGCCCAGGGTCTTTTGGAGGTGAAAATACCTTCTTGATCCATTTGGGGGGCGGGAGGGAATTCCTATTCTATTAAATAGACTTGTGGACAGATTTTACAGCACAGCCTGGAAGCTCATTGCTATTAAACTGAACAGGTGAGAAATCTTTCCAGCCCATGATTGGTTTTTTTGTTAGGAAAAAAAAAAAATCACTGACTTGGCAACACTTTTTCATGGGAAAACATCCATTCGAACGGGTGATTCGCTGTGCAAGCTGCAGGGTCCGTGACAGTGTGTCATGGGGAGAGGAGGGCAGGAGTAGAGGAAGAGCTCTGCAGCAGTCAGACCACTGCACCAGGCTACAGAGGAAAATCATCAGGTTTCAGTCTCGATTATACCCAACACAAGAGCAAGAGTTGAACCCAAGCCACCAGCATCCCCATGCCATTGCACACAGGATGCTCCATCCATAGCACCTGCCAGAGGATGCCAAAACCTGAAAACATGTTTTCTTTGATTGTCCCAATACAGAAAAAGGCTGGGAATTTTCAATCCTCTAATTTTTCATGGGAGTGGAAAACCATCAGCATCTCAGCCCCGTGAGCAACTCTGACAGCCTGGAGGAGGAAGATACCACCTAGATAAGGTGGTAACCATCTCCTGCCATATTGACCCACACCCAACCCCTGACAGAGCTGCAAGAAAGGTATTTCTATCTGTGGGGCATACAAGGGTTAAGTTATTCCACATTTAATTCAAAAAGCCAGAAGATCCCTGTGCAACAACAGGCAAAGCCCAAACACACACAAGTCCAGTGCAAAGCTGTTCGTTTTAGACTTTGCCATTCCTTGCATTTCTGGTGAGTGTCAGGGATGCACTGGGGTGGAGGGGGGGGAAGGCACACTTGCCTGTCAGATGAAAAAAAATTCAGTTCAGGCCCCTTATTTAGGATCTAACTCAATAGAACAGTAATAATTATGTGTTACCAGGAATCCAGCTAAATCAGAAAAGAAGGAAAAGCTGCAAGGAGGAATATGAGAAAGTTAAGAGGAAACCACCCCTCGGGAGCACACACCCTGTGATGGGAGATCAGCACCTTGTAGCAGCAGGAGTTGGAAGCAGTTTCATTATTTGGCCTCTGCTGCCACACCAAGAAGGACAAACCCTGCTGAAGAGCCATATCCATGGAGGAGAGCGCCAGGCTGCTGGCATTTACTATGGATTTATGTTTCACTGTGGATCTACACACAGTTTACACTGGTTGAGGTCCACTGGTGCTGGATATGGTCTCAAGCTTTGGTAGAGGCTCCCACGATAAAAGCCCTTAGATGAAAGCCAGATGTCTGCCACCTCCAGGCTGAAATGGTCCAGTATCAGCATATTTTGCATTTGGGGGGGGGGGAAATCTTTAAAAAGATGCTATAGCTCAACCTGAGGATATGCCGCCAACTGAGGGAGCCTGAGGAGGTCAGATCACAGGATTATGGGGTTTTTTCCCAACCCTAAAGAGTTAAGTATCAACATAAGAAAAGCAAGAGCAGCAGCTAGTGCATGTATTACACAAAGTGGCTCTACTTTCATTTATTTCTTCAATGAAGGAGGGAGAAAGGCTAAAGGAAAACGGACTTTCTGAGATAGCAGTTCTTCTGCAGCAGCCCTGCAACCCACACTGAGCATGGTGGGTCCGATGCACCACGCAGAAATCAGAGCAGGGACCACATCAGCTCGTGGTGAAAGACCACAGATAAGATAAAAAGTCAACTTTCGGCAGCATATGGAACAAAAAAACCAAGCTGCAGCCCTGGTGAGACCAAAACGCCCAGAGGCTGTAGTCGGGTGATGCTCATGCACACCATGTCTGCAAGAGCGCTGGGCATCTGTATGGACATGGAGCACCCGAGAGGCTGTAAAATCCCTTGCTAGGGCTTCAGTTGAGCCCTGACAGCTGAGAGCAAAGCACAATCACCACCCTTATTTAAGCATACATTGGGGAGACACCCCTGCAGGGGGGATTAACCCTTTCCCAACCACCTGCACAGTGCTAAAGCAGCACACTGGTAGGAGGGCAGCAGTGCCTGATGGCCCCAAGCAAGCAAAGGCTTACTGGGAATAAAAGCCTGGGTCATCTCACAAATGCTGCAAAGAGGGCGAAAACAGGTGAGGACCGACTCTCACATGAGATTAAAAAAAGCATTATTAGGCATAAGCACTGCTAAACCAGCTCATTAATGCAAAATGCTTATTCAAGAGCAACCATCTCCCAATTAAACTATTTAATGGGCTTCATTTAAAAAAAAAAAAAAAAGGAAACACGTGCTTGAAATAGAAACTGCTGACTCTGATTTTACAATTTTAAATTTAACACGCAGACCAGATAGAAAAAGCATTTTAGCAGTAATACCGCATTGCCTGCGTTGATAGGCAGCCAGGGCACATGCCACAGCCCATGGACCTATGGCAACTGCACACGCAGGACTTCTGCCATGTAAAAGCCCCAGAGAAAACCATCCACACCCGTCTCCCCACCAAACTGTCACTACTCCACCACTAAATACATCCCCCCCAAGTCACAAAGAGGATGACGCAAAACTGTATGATCTCTTGGGAAATGCAAACTCGGCACAGGTCCAGTAGTCACAGCTGCACATTAAGCGACAAGGTGAAATACAGTCGCCGTGCAAATCGCTCCTAAAAGGCTGCTTTTGCCATAGCATAAAACTTGGGAGATGTCTTTCTTCTGAAAGTATTGTATGAAGTTCAGACTAGAAGTCTTCAGCCTGAAGAAGAGATGTCTTTGCCAGAAATCTACACAATGGCAAGTTGCACAAAAAGGAGGAGAAAGGACTGGCCTTCCATTGTCTCTTCCAACACAAGGACTAGGAGTGATCAACTGAAGTTAAGGAGAAGTTTTCTCACTTCACCCAAAAGGCCACAGGACCTGTGAAACCCCTTATCTGAAGATGCCGTGGATGGAAAGAGTTTATACATCAATTTGAGGGGAAACTGGACCTGTGATTTGAAGATGAACGTATTGAAGGCTGCTAAATAGACAAACCACTTCAGGCTCAGGAAGTCCCTGACCACCAATAGTTTTTGGTTATGGGCTGGTCTTGTATGTACATACCCTGTTCTTACTCATCCCTGAACAGTCACCTCCAGCCACAGAGGCAGGACACCCATTTCAGTAAGCCAGAAACCCAAACGGTTGTATGGTTACACAGATGTACATTCAAAACTGTTATTCTTATATTTTAAGGCTTTACAGCAAGACGCCGAGCTAAAAAAAACCCAAACCCAACCATCCAAAGCAAGTTGTTGGCCATGGGCTATTCAATTCTTGTATTTCAGGTTTTCTTTCAGATATTCAGTTATGTGGACATTCAACATCCTTTATCTCCCTTCCACCTCCTTGTCCAGACATCTCATCTTGCCTCTCCCTCTCGTCTTCCCATTCTCCCTGCAGTTAAGCCAAGCTTGCTTTGTCTGAAGGACTTCAACTTTTTGGAGAAGTCAGAAGGCATTCATCAAACATGCTACTGTGCAACTATTTCCATCATCGAGTTGCATCTGGTCCCTAAGGTCTCTTAATTCTTCATTAAGAAAGTGCTCCACGTGGAAAGAGGCAAGAGAGGAACTGGACAGCACTTCACAAGCTTTGCTGTACATGAACATGCACGATTTGAAATAAATCGCTCCCGCCTGGCAAACAGATGGGCAAACAAGCCAAACACCAATGTCAAAAGGAAGTGACAAGTAGCAGCAGGCCCACTTCTGCCATGAGTCATCTTACTAGCAGCGTTATGAAGAGAAATCACCCAAAGCTGCAGGTATCAAGTGAGGACAGAGCACCAAACCAAAAGCACCGGAGAAACAGCCAACCCGTTGACTACCATTCTGGGTCTGAAACTGTGCAAGACCAAACCAGCTGCTACACAACTGCTGCAGGAAGTGGGCTGACTTACAAAAATTTCAGCTATAGACATGCACCAGATGAACTGGGCACAGTGTTTCATCTAAAAAAAGGTCATGAACTTTATTAAAAAAACGCACTCTTCAGAAGGTAGACAAGTGTCCAAGTGAGAATACCAGGTTGCAGCCACTAATACATCAAAACCACACCTTGAGCATCTTAACACTAACAGGCAATTTCATTTTTGGAAAGTATTTTTTGGTCAGCTCATGCCGCAGCATCTAGATGAAGGTGCAGTTAATGGTACAGGGTCCGAAACTGCTCTCAGAAGACTGTCTTATGCTTAACAGATCTCAAACTCATTTCCTTTCCCAGCTGCGTTGCTTTGCACAGCCCCTCTTTGGCCAACAAAAGTGGCTCCAGGGCACATCCACCTCCTTGCGCCGCATCTTCCCGCCTCCTTGGCAAGATCCAGATGTGAGCACCAAATGAAATAACCACCGCAGGGCAAGTGTATGCACAAGACTGCATCCACCCATCCATCTCCTGGTGTTACCAAGTGTGTCAAATCCTTAACAAATGAGTCCTACCTTCCCAGAGGAGCCTGAAGTCGTGCTCTTGCACTGCTCTGAACCAAAGTAATTAAAATTTCCTACTCCAAAGCTTTTTTGCTATGAGGACAGTGAAGAAGAGGGACAAGGGTGAGTGGGGAGGGAAAAATCTCTGCAAAGTACTCAACCTGTGCAAGCAACCCCAGCTAAGCTCACGATCACAGGTTGGGACCTTCACCAAAGGCACAAATGCACAGGTCCTGACTTCTCGCTGTGCTGCAATCTTACCGTCATCCACAGGAACAGCAGAGGAGACAGGCAAATTAACTGCAGAGAAGTTGATCTTGTTGACAGTGGCTGGCATCCCCAATTTCAGTCCTTCTCAGCGAAGCAGCGAGGATCTGCTTCTCCCTGCTTGGTTAACATAGCAACTGGGCACCACGGGACAGATACTTCCACCACCAGCATCAAATCGCTTTCCAGATATTGGTCAAGAGATGCTCTGTCAAAGCTAAGATTTTTATCAAACAGGTAGGGGTTTATCCTATATGAACATAAAAGTTTGGCAGATCTTATCTTATTGCCCTACAATAAGATCTCCAGATCTTACTCTCCTGGAATGTAAGTTTGCCAGATGGAGCTGCAGAGATGAAGGCGGTAAAGCTTGTTCCTTGCATTATCTTCCTTCTCTGCTTCAACCTTCAGGGGAAGCAAGGGCATCCTCTGGAGTGCTGCAGCACAGACCCAATCAGAAAAGGACACGTGGACTTCACGTGGCCATCCCTTCATCTGCTTCAAGGGAGGATGAGTCAAGAAGCTGGCAACCAGCAAACAGCCTCTGATAGCCAGAGACATCTCTGCCATCTCAGATGGACTCAAAGCAGGAGACTACTCACTGAACTTAGGAAGAAAGCAGGAGTCAAGAGGAACGGTTCACAGCACCTTATCTCCCAGTCCCAAAGCTTGGTGCCTCCAGCATAAGGAGCAGAAGTGAAGGAGAAGCAGCAATGCTGGAGGCAAAAACCCCATGACAAAACCAATACAGGGTGTGCGATGCTCAGGAGCAAGCCTTTATCAGGGGACTAGAGAGCCACCTCAGGGGACCAAGACCTGCATTGCTCTGGATGTGTGCCAGCTGCCAAGCAAGAACAGCTGATACCTCCCAAGGAACATGTTTGCACAAGGTAAATCAGCACAAGGGATGCTCAGGGTTGACTTGGCAGCACCAGCCACAGGGTATCTTTTCAGTCCACTCAAGCAACAAGATTCAAAACTTAAGCTTTCGTTGAAGGCTTGGGAAATGACCCTTGTTCTGGGGTACAGAGGAGCCTCCAGGGCATGAAGAGATGCTGGAGTGCCACTGGTGAGAGGATGAAACTCTCACAAGGAGCACATGGTTCAAAAGGAGGCCTTTGAAGAAGACATCAGAAGCCAAATGGTGAGAGAAAGCTAGCAGCACATCAAGAAATAATCAAGCAGCAAAATACTTTCCACTCAAGGAAAGCAACCTGTATGGCACCAGGTGTCATCCCTCTATACTCAACAGGAAGAGGTGAGGACATCATCCTGGAGACACATTGCAAGAAGTGGCTTTCCAGATTCATAAAGCAGGCCACAAATACACGAGCTGTGAGCTTGGGTTCTTGTACAAAGCTTTTCCTTCCTTTCTACACAAAAGAGCTAGGTTGAGAGCCAAGAGGATGGACAACCCTCTGGGGTTAAAATAATCCCAGTCTGGCAGAAGCACCTCCTTCCTCTTCTGCTTTTTATTATTATGCTGTATTTCTCAGTCCAGTGGTTCCCACCTGCTTCCAGCCCTCTCCTTTTCCAATGGGGCTGCAGTTTATCCAGGATGCCATCAGGCCCTCAGCCCTCTCCAACATGTCTCAGCTGCAAGCTGGTTTGCCCCAGTAGCCCATCTAAGTCAGATGTGAGCAATACTGAACCTTCAGATGGTCAAAAATCACAGACCAGAGGTACTTTACTGTATATCTGGATTTCAAGAAGCCTTGCGAAAAAGCCATGTCCTTCCCAAGTGCCAATATTCAGAGAAGGGAAATAGCTCTCCTTTTTGCTTGCGAGTGGATGTTATCAGTCTGCTTTCACTGCTGCGTGATCTTTACACAAGCTCTTCACCATCCTCCCACGTGAATGCCAACATTTTCCTAAGCTGGTTGCAGTCCTACCTACAGTCTATAGCTGTCAGCCATCCTGTTTCCATAGTTTCAAACACCTTTAAAGCAAATGATCCCCAAGCCAACCTCTGAAATTCTTCTCCTGCCTAAACTCAGCCCTCCAGATGCCTCTCAGACACCTCTCATCAGCTGTTTTATACCATCTTTGCAAAACCTCAGCAAATCTGTCTAAACATGCGCCATCACCCCTTTTCTCACAAGTTCCATGCCTCCACCCACAAGGTTTCTCTCTCCCATTACCAAATCCTGCTTTACATCAAAGACTTTGCCTTCTTATCCTCGAAACTCATTAATTTCCATTTAAAACGTTCATTCATGCACATATTTCCATTACAGAATCCTTCCCTTTTTCTTCTGCTATTTCCTTTCTACCACAAAAGCGTTATGGAGGACGGGGCACACCTGATATCTGTCCAGCCCGTTCAAATTTCTTAATCCAGCATTTCCCACCTGCTTCCAGCCCCTTCATCTTCTAAACCCCACATAATCCTGATATTATCACTAGTTTGTTGAAGGCCAAAAAAAATCAGAGCCTTAAGCAGCCTGAATTATACAAAAGGTATTTTAAAGTACAAACTTCAGCCTCTAAAATATCATCTTTTATCAACTTAAAACTCTGACATGAACAGGCTCTGAAACAGGAAAAGGATACCCCATGAAGGCAAAGTGCCACCTTTTTTCACCACCTGGAGTTAGTTATGGGACACAAGCTAAGTTATCAAGCACAAGAGTCCTCAAAAAATAAAAATAAAACCCACTAAAACACTCTTCTACTTTGCCATAGTCAGTACAACCCACATAGAAACATCTGCAGCTGGAAAACATAGCCCAGCAGTTAATTAACAAGTTTTTTTGCACAGGTTGCTCATTACAAGTCAAGTACATGTGCTCATCATTCCCATTAGGCTGAATAAATGCATGCAGGTTCGTACAGCACATCAGCAGCTCACTGAGGCAAATGCATTTGCTGAACTTGCACAACCGTGACATTTTTCAGAGCTATTCTTTTAAGAAAAGCAACCTAAAAGCGTTTCTCCTTTCTATACCTTTAGACTAAAGCTTTGTATAAAAAGAAAAAAAAAAAAGAAACCAGCAGAAAAGAATTACCTGTCCTACATTACAACAAAGATACTAGTGGCTAAAAAGTTTGAAGGCACAGAAGAAAAGCAGAAAATGAGAAGAAACACAGAAAAATAATGAAACACCGTAAGCCCAACCATAAAAAGTCTCAAAGCACAGGGAGCAAGAGATACCAAAAAGGAAAAAAAACAAGTATGGGTTTTTATCCCAGTAGACACATCAGTTCAAAATAAATGGATTTTCTCATCTGCCTAGCACAAGATGCTTTCAAATGCATAAAAAAAAAGGACCAGAACCACCAACAAGGATAGATGTGGAAAGAGGGGGGTTTGAGAAGATACCAAAGAATAAGGTTGAGAAGAAACCAAAGAAGCAGAAGTAGCAAGCAATTCACATTATGTTTTTGAAAAGACATCTTCCAAAAATCAACCCAGCTCGTTATTTGACCTGCCCTCCCTTTGTACCAATAGTCTCAACCTGTAGGGCTGGTTTGTTGGGCTTTTTTTCTGGTCCAGCCCTTGCGGGCATCTGACTGCACCCGGCTGTGCCTCCTGGCTCCCGCTGCACCCAGAACACGGACACCGTCCATCACCTCCCCGTGGCAATGGGCCAGGGATCACAGCAGCGCATCACCTTAGGGCATCTGGTTAGACTAATATAGAAACATCGTCACTAGCGGATGTCATCACTCATTTCATAACCAAAATGCCAACCAACTGAAAAAAAAGTGTTTTAAAAGTCTGCTACCAACATAATTCCTTCTTTAAAGAGTGTAATTTATAACTCTGGCTACAGTTTTAAAAAAAGATGCAATTAATTATTAACAATCACTCCACAGCTGTCTAAAAAGAGACCTGCATAAACCAAGTTGCTGTTTGCTGCTGACATCAGAGGTAGCAAAAGCTCACCAGGGCACCTGCACTGAAGCTTTCACAGCAGGAGAGGTGGTCAGAGGAAGACACAGAAACTGCAGGTGCAGGGATAGAGCACACAGGAGCATTCCCTGTACAGGCACCCAGCACCATCCTGGGAAGTGCAATCATCACGCTAGTCACCAGAGTACTCATAGGCGTAGCCATAAATGGAAAAAATGAGTATTTTTTTACAGAAGCGGCTTTTAGCTGCTAAGGACTGGAGCATGAGACTTCTAGTCAACAGGATGAGAGTATAAGTCAAACAGAATACTCTATTCACATTGCAACAGCACTTTTCACCTGTCTTCAGACTAGAATCCCTTCGTATATATAGATCTATGTATTTATAGAAGCTAATCAACATATTGAACGCTGTCCAGACTACTTTCCTTAAAGCCTCTCGTCCTTCCTTTCTACACCTTCCCACTCTACTTTCATTTTCTGGATGAAAAACAAGCTTACTCAAGAAAAGGAACATGTATTAACAGACTGGGTAGTACTGCCTACTCTTTTATTAAAACAGTGTAAAGCCCTTAACTGTGTCATTCACCTGAAAAGGCCAGACAGCTGGCAAACATTCCACCCTCATAAAGCACCAAAACTATTTTCCACATCTCTTACCACCAAAGAGCAGAATGGGCCACAACACCAAACCTCTACTTGATATGCACTTCTTTGAGATGCTCAGCTAGGTGCAATACAGGGCTGACGTTAACACCAGCAGGAAGGAAGGAAGAACAACAAGAGTTACCTAAAGTAACCCAATTCAGCATCCCCAGGACTCAAGGGCTGCAGAACAGTGCCCTGGTTCCTTGCCATCACTAGAAATGCAGAGACTATCCACTGAGCTATCAGTCTCTCTTTCCTAGAGGCTCAAAGGGTAACCCTAACACAAAAGGAGAACACCACGTATGTTTTTAGTAAAGTGCCAGTTTGAAGTCTAGTTTGAAAATAGATGAGCAACAAGAATAGAAGGAACCCCAAACTATGTACTCGGTATATGTGTTGAGCATACTTTTTCCACTGGGAAAAAATGCATCTCATTGCCAATTTAAAGCTACTTTAGGAAAAGACTTCTCAGGTTTGACTCGCATCTCATTTTGCTGGAGATGCACTGGTCAACATTAAACACAAGATAATGCACATTTCAGAAAGAGTTCTCTTACTTGGAGACTAAAAATGGTTTAGTTCCCCAGGAAAACAGGTCATGCATCTCAACATTACAGCATCACAGTAAAGGGTTTGATCTCCCTGCACACAATCTGCACTTCCAATGACTACACTTGTTTAAAGCTTCTAAACATAAGAAGGTTTTAAGCTGCAGTTCCCTTAAAATCCCTTAACACACAAGGAGCATCCTTTGCTCTAATGATCACACTCAAAATTTCATGGCTTACAAGCAAAATATTTTAGCTGACCGTTTCCATACTCAAAATACTTCAATAAAACACCCACACAGTGACAAGAATGAGACTTTAATCAGTTTTAAGTGGAGTTTTAACACTAAGAGATAAAGGGTTGTTAAACACAATAACAAACGGACATCTGATTTGTATGAGGCATTATCCTGTACATGTCATACTTGGTTTTTGTGTATTCTCAGTGCATAGCATTACACACAGAGCCACTGTTGCACAGCACAATAGTATTTGAAGAGGCTGAATCAGAGTAAGGCTGCTTAACAGACCGATTTTTTTTTTTCTTTTAGTATCTATATATATATATGCTATATGAAAACAGACTGAAAATTTGAACTGGCAGAGAAAGGCAGCTCTGCCAAACACTGCAGTTGGAGCCCCTTTTAGTGCACAGTTCCACCCCATCCATCTGCATGCATGACACTTTCTAACAGTATTTAAAAGGTAAACGAGGCACTTCGTGGCAACCACAGGCATCGTTAACATATTGCACACATTTGCTATGACTAAACATGGAACCTGCACACTAGCATCTTATTTTTTAATTTTTTTTTTTTGAAAGCTGAAACATTTGATGCTGCATGTAAACTCCACTTCAGTTTACGATGTGTGCCACAGGAACAAATCTGGATGCTATTTATACAACTGCCCTTTAATAGCTGTGGCAAATGTTTTGAGTGGGGCTACCAATGACTAGGGGATGCTTCAGGGCCTAACAGTAAGCTCTTACCGAAGTGATGCCTTCAAGTAGTTTCAGACATGTAAGCTGTTGCACATCCAAAAAGGTTTAAGCATACAGTCCAGAAACTCAAGGAAAGATTACCTACAGAATGCAGTTCAAGCTAATTATGAATACTGTCATAAATAAAGTTTTAATAACGACTCAAAAACCTTTCAGTCATAGTAATTCTTGTCAACTTCTATGGGGGTGGTAACTGAAATAAAGTATAGGAGAGTATGTATAATATATATTTATATATATAATATATATAATGCCATTTTTCCATTTCCAATGACTACACCATAAAATGTAAGCAAGGCTTCTCAAAGACATCGAAACATTCAAAAAAATCAAAACCCTCATTCCAACCTTCACATTCCAAAGGAAAAGTAACAGTGCAAAAGCCCATCACATCATGATTTCCAATCAGGCCCTCAGCGTTACATACCGGAACCACATCAATCCAATTTTTATTATCCAAAGTGGGACACACAGCAGTGTCAATTTCCAAATACTTTCAAAGCATGAACATTTTTGTTTATTAGCCAACACAACTTTCAACTGTTAAAAAACAGACAAGGTGAAACATGATTCGAAGGGTAAGAGTTAAACCTCATGTCCCAAGGTAACCACCTCTTGCTTGTCAATAACAGTGGGAATAATGAGCACTGGAACCAGCAATCTTGATCCATTAAGCTATTAATGTCTAATTAAACCTATAAGTCAGAAAATATTTATCAGCTTTGTTAGAAGTTAGAATCATGAATCTGATGAGCAAAACTGACCAACAGACACCGGGGGAAAAAAAAAAAAAAAAAAAAAAGCACTTTATACCTTCGTTTACCAATAGTAATTACTGGAAGTCCTGCCTTGTCTCATTCAAATTCTTACCATTAATGCTGCTGTACAGGGCCCTTACAGATTCCATACACAGTTGTTATCTAGGCGAGAACACAGCTAATGAACTTCAATGTCAGCACCAATAAGTTAATTAAAAAGGGGGGGGGGGGTTGTATTACATCCTAAAAAAAGTGTCAATTTGGGGACAGCTATTCATGGTGTACTTTAGAGAAAACAATTTTGTCAGCTACTTCACATTTGTATGCAACAGTAGTTGTACTCTTAAATCATCTGCAGTCTGGGCATGTCAATTATGTACCAAAAATGAATCTCAAGCCCTACTCCTGGCTATATCCCTATGAACAAATAATACAACACTGCCAGTTTAGAAATCTAATTTGTTGGGTGGTTTGTTTTTTGTTTGTTTTTTTTTTTAATAGCAAACAATATATTTGGGACAAGCTCTGCTTTTTTAAAAGTACACATCTTCATATAGACACAGTGTTGAGAATTTACTGCAACACTGGTTTACTCTGTATCATGACATGTGTAATGTCTGTTTTTAAAAACATCATAGGTACTGAGGATTCAAGTAAAATTCCCTAACAGTTAATGACATTTTTAAAACAGTGTGCAAAACTGCAAAACTCATTGTAATAGAATGTGTAAGGTCAAAGGGGTGGAATGGCTGACAGAGGTTTGATTGAATAAATGCATCATAAATCCTCAAAACAAACACTAACCTGGAGAATCTCCAATTGAAATTTCCTGTGCACCATTACAAAATATTTTTATATTAATGAGAAAAAAAGCTTGCAAGGCAGCACATGAAGTATTCACAGCAGGAATATGATTGAAAAACTAATAATATAAATGTAAGATATTGACTGATGTATGCACTAATAGCATCTGACTTTTAGCACTGGCCTTGATTATACAGGAGATGGAGCAGCCATTACAATTCAGAAAAAAAACAATTAATAAATCATTGTCGAATTTTGTAACAATTTGTTTCAAGCCCATATTTTAGTTGATAGCCTCCACATTTGTATGGTTAAGTCATTGTTGCTGTGTTTCCTTTCTGTGACCCCAATAATTTTTCTCCCTTCATTTGCGGGTCTTTAGGATGTTGTGAAGGTTCATTCCTGTACCCCTATACAGAATCACTCCCTCTAGCTGCCTTTTCTAGCACCATTACACTTAAAAAAATAAAATGCACAAACAACAAGCAGTGACAGTGGCCACTCTTCAACTGTCCAGGATGAATTACGGTAGCATGCTAAAGAAAGGTGCATGTAAATAGCCGGATATGGTACACAGGCCAAGCTCCAGCGGACTATATTCCTTTCTGAGCATTACTTTCCATCCCCCATCCAAAATACATGCATTAGAATGTAGTAAAACCTTCTAGAAACATCTCTTAGCCAACTGCAGACTTTTCTGTTGCCACACAAGTGCAAAAAAAAGGGGCAGGATGTGAACCTGTATATTTTCGAAACTTTGTTTGGTGACAGAACACAAAAGGAAGAATTCCTACGTATAGACATTAGGTCTGTCTCCACTTTTATAAAACTGGAATAAAATGGGAAAGTGCCATGTTTATAGTTCCTAATTGAAGTTTTAATGTCCTTTTGACACAAAAAGGTATATACATATCAGAACTACATTACCTTTTTTTTCCCCCCCAAATGGACAAGTGTCAAACCCTGTAGATTTATAGGGCAAAACAAGATTGGTCAGGAAAGAATTGTTCCTATAATTGGTAATCTGACACTATGTCCTTTTGCCATTTAAAAAGGTCCTTTTTTCAGTTTATTCAAGTTTGTTACTCCTCGTGGTTGGTTTTTTTTTTTGTGTGGTTTTTTTTTTTTATCTCCGATAAAAAAAATATTCAGACTTTTGTAATCTGCGTATGCTGATCTTCATCAAAAGGTTCATTCTCTGGATCAGAGTCAGTGGTGTCAGAGTATCTATAATGATCAGGTTCATTGTCACTAACATCTGGTGTTACAGAAGTTGAACTGCTAGCCTCTGGGTTTGATGGCTCTTCTACTGTTTTTGTGAAAAATAGCTTCACCTGGGAAAGGAAAAAACAACATTTAAAAAGGGAACCTGGACTTGAACCAAGCACAGGTAACAATGTAATTTTTAACAGCATGGCTCCTTTTACTACACTGAATCACTCAAGTGCTCCTCTCTCTACTCTGAAAAGAAGGAAATAAAGAAAGAGCTCTTCTGAGGTTAGCAAGCCTCTCACTACCGGCCCTGACAAAATGAAGATGTAGCAAAGCAGCAGGTTTTTCAAGCCCAGCTGAAGGAGTTCTGCGTATCTGTACCAACCATTGGTACTCTTGAGTTATAGCAGCGGGACATACCACTGCGGCAGGCCATGCCACGCTAAGCTTTTTGACCATCCTACCTTCTAGACCTCTGTGAGAACAAAAAGAGATTGTAATAAGAGTGTAAAGGAATGAACACTCTCTAACTAGGGAGAGGGATGGGGGCATGTGTGTGTTTTAAAAGTCTCATCCAAGCAACATTCCAACAAGCAACTATGACCATTACCTTCAACGAGCACTGCTGGGGTCTAACTGACATTTTATGAGCAAGTTAGAAAAATGTTAAAATTCTTAAAAGTGCCTTTTTTATTTTTAAAAACAGTGCTGGCAATGGCTCATTCTTCAAAGCTAAACTCACAGGTTAAGGTATCCCCATGATGGAGGCATCTCTGCAAATCAACTCAGGAATTACTGTGTAAAGGTCAGAGCTCATGGCAATGCAGTGGGTACAGGAAAGATGCTACCTGGGTCTCTGGGTCTCCTACTACTCATCTCTAATGGCTTTGATAAATACCTGAGACAACCCGAAACCTTTTCTCCCAGTCTCTCAAACACCTATCAACTTCCCAAAAAGCAGATAAACTTACAGAGCTAGCTTTGCTAAGTGGTGGCAATACTAATACATTAATTCAATTTCTACATAGAGAGCAGTTTCAAATGGTTCCTCCATAAGGCAAGACAGACAAATCAGATAACGTCATGCAGCTCTTCAGCTTTGTTAGCTTTGTTTACACATAATATATACTGACCTTGAAGTTTGGAGAGAAATATCTGTTGGCTTTGTCTTTATTTGCTTTGTCTAGATCGTTTTTTGTTAATGTAAGGATTAAATATTCCTTATCATTATCTGAGCGCTCTGTACTGAAAATACCATCAAGTTCCTGATCTGCAACTAGACTTCCATTTTCTACTTTGTCTGAATTTTCATCCAGTCCTATGAAGAATGTATTTACCCAAAAGTGAAACATTTTGTCCTGGGGGAGGAAGAACACAAAGAACAAGCTTTCTTTAGTATTCAGTAGTGGCACATTAATTAGACTAACATCATCAGCTGGTCAAAAACAGATCGGTAATATAAGACAAAACTTGCTTGGACATCATTGGTTACATTACATGCAAAGACATTTTCACCAATTCTCCTAGACAATACACAAAACTCTGCATTAATCAAACTCAATTTTAACCAATTAAGTTTTCGGAAGTCACTCCTTATCTACCTTACCTACAAAAAAAGCGGATGACAATAAATTAAAAAAATGTTAAACTTGTAATCACAAGGCATAAAGAGATTTTTTTTTTGCTCATACCTTGCCAAGCAGTAGCCAAACCCAACAGACAACCTGAACCAGCTTAGGTGAGTCATATTTATCAATAGAGAACATCCTCTCCCATAGCTTCCTGCATAATACAACACTTTTCTTTATTTTTATACAGAAATAGCGGTAAATGAGCAAAACCACCCTACAAATACAGGACTCCTATCGTAGTGGATTCATTACTGCTTTACGGAGATGGTTTCTACCAGTCAAGTGTTTGCTGACCAGTACTAAGAGAAAGTCTGACTCTGAAAGTGCCTGCTGTCCATCTACTCAACAGGAAGTTTTTAATGAGAAGATGAGGCATTGACAGTTTAAGTATATTTGACTTAAGCAGAGCTTGACAGATTACCATCAACAGCTGGAAAGGTACAAGTGAGAATATCCACTATAACACTGCAACAGGTATACCTGTACAAAAAGGCAAATTATAAATGTATCAGTGATTTTAAAAAGTCGCTGGAGAACTAACTGATATCAGCCAGTATATTACATGCTTATCATTATGACTAGTAGGGTCATTGTGAATGTCTGTCTCCATATGTGCTACTGAACAAGCAGCAATGTTTTGCTCTTGGCTAGACAATCTCTGAAGATTATGTGCCCAGGAATTTCACCTTCAAGCTCTCAGCTAAATAGCTCCATAGAATGCACTGAATGCTCGTTTTAGTTCTCCATCACTTGCCATACTTCTGTCAGTCAAGAGCTGATGTTTCCAAGATAAACTACCGTTAGTAGGTTAGTCCTGACTAGCACATTAAGCACTTCTCCATCTGAAACTGAGCTACATTTACTTCCTCTTTACAAATGAAACCTTCTGTTTTACTCTGATTTGAGTTTTCAGGCAAAAGATCCAAAATGCAAATGGCCAGTCTTCCCACAATAGTCAATATTTCTGCATTTCTGTTAAAGCTGCAAGGGTGACAAAGCTAGCACATACCAGAACCTAACATTCTTTGATATTATACAGGACCAGAATACAAACCAACTAAGCTAATTTACATATTTTAGTTTACCAGAGAGATATAATTCCAATTTCTTATGGGAAAACCCAGGTCCTGCCTCACCTTCCTAGCTATTCACCTCTGCTGGTAAGCAGGGCGGGGGAATCAGAGGTGGAACAGAAATGGTTTTAGTGTGTATCATACGAGCATGCCTCCCTGCTGAAGGCAATTTGGCACCAGTAAAATATCACATTTTCCTGGGCCAATGGAAAGGGGGCAGGGAAGAGCTGGACTTGTATTCTTCTTCATCACAAATCAATAAAACATGTAAGCACACAAATACTGGGAATTCAGAAGTGTCTGATGAAACAACTTCTACCTGCCTTCTCTACCAAAGGTCAGTAGACCCATTTTCAGTATTTTAGGTAAGGCATACAAAAACACTTCCAGCTTGTGTGCATTTCTGTAAGCACCTAAGGACCCCCAACCTGTAAGGAAGTGCAACAGCAAAGACAAAAGTTAAATAATTCAGTCAGAAACACTAGTTAAGAAGTTATCCACTTCAACACATTCCTGTCCAGTACCTTTGAGAATCAAGTTATCTACCAAATTAACATGCTGTAATTACACTTGTCTTGGGAGACTAACAGATGTTTGCCACTGCCACCAAGTCCCTTCAAGCCATCACATCTATGAAGAAGCCTTGTTGGAGCCCATCCATGCATGGCAGCAGTCAGTAGGTTCTTGCCAGGTCAAACTGCTCATTCACTTAGCACCCTCTTCTTCTTTACTAACACTATCTCAGAAACAGTCTTAAAAATGCCCACCCCAGGATCTGGAAGTAGTGGATGAACATCCTGGGCAAGAGGGTTTACTCTTCTGTAATGCTCCAACGAGTCATCAGCCTGCCTGCTGATGTCTCATGAAGAAAGTGGCAGTAGGCAAAATCCCCATGAAGACATCTTCAGGGTAACCTGGTCCAGGCTCCTCCTATGCCCAGATGATGAGTCCCTCAAAAAGATACATAGTCCTCCAAGGAGATGAGATGGCTACTCCTGCTCAAACTGAAAGACCAGTTCAGGTCAAAACAGAAACAACCAATGGCATCAGCTTTCCAGCTACAGCACAGGAGGGATTTGGAGTCCAAGTGCCATCTGCAATAACAGCGGGAAAAGACAAACCTGAACTGATGTTTCCAGCACCCAACAGCTCTATAAGCAGGTGGATATACCACCTGCAGTCTCACCACTGTGAGGATTTAGAGAAGAAAGTGCAATTCCACACCACGACCACACTTAAGGGAGATCCCACCTCTTGTGGCTGGGATGATGGTACTACTATGTTTCATCCTTCTTCAGGACCACAATGCAGAAGCAGCAATGCACTCTGGTACTGGTCCTCAGTGCCACCCATGACAGCTCTGGTGAGGTCAGCAGAGGAGAGGACAAAGCTGATGAACACACTGCAGCGGATGGATGGAAAATGGCTTATACCAATAGTGCTGAAGCACCTTTGGAGAAAAGCAGTGCCAAAGCAAACAAGGCCACTGGATGTAAACCAATGCCAGCAGAAGCAGAAGGCATGGTCTTGTCATGCCTCACCTTAAACTTCATCTGGTGCAGCAGAACCAGGAAGGATTTACTTGGCATTTAAGTGCCTGCCTGAACAAGCAACTGCAGGCACTCAGCTTTACTGATAGAGTCTGGAGAAGACAAGACAGACGACAAACTTCTCACTAGACATCTTTTAATCTGTTTTCCTTGGGATAAATTTGCAGATGTCTTCAGGGACTCAAACTAAACAATACAACTTGGCTGAGCTGGTCATTTATCCTTTTATCTTCCTCCAGTTTAAGGCATCAAGTTATTTTCCTTCCTTTCCCACTACACTAACTTAATTAGCTTAATAAACCAAGTTCATGGGTGCTGGAACACGGCACGGCCACTCAAATTGAGCAAAGACTTGGTTATGTTTTTTGGAATTAGCTCTTAAGGCTGATAACTGTGTCACTGCTTTCACTGAAAACCAAAATTCATTATTCAAAGTGAGGATTCAGCCAGCTTCAGCTAAAGCATCAGGCTCCAAGATATTTCATGGGAGACAATGAAGAAAGTTGATGTAATATGGGCCAAAGATAGGCATTTTAAAAATCAAGGCATTAACTGAACTTGGGCTTTATACAGCAAATGAGAATACCAGATCAAGTCCTCACAGGAACACAATTTAATGAATAGGTTCCTGAAAATGATTATTAGCTAGAGGCTTTTTTTGAATGTGTTTTGCTTCACTTCCAGTTACAACACATGCATCTACCCTAAAAAAAAAAAAGATCACAGATGTATTTCTTCCCATAACCAAATCTGTATCATAAAATCTACAGTGCAGTATCAGACACTTGAGACAGAACGTGATTTAATCACATTATTTTGACATAAAATACTTATCCCTACCTTGTGCAGTTTTTCAGTTCTTACACTGACAGAAAAATATACCTCACACTAGAGCCGATATCTGCCTCTAACTGCAGGCTGAGATCCAAATCCAAGATCATTTAAACCATCAGCTAGGAGTTCCCGTATCCTCCTGAGACTATAATTTTGCAGAGAGACCTACAGGCACTTATAATCACTTCGCAGCACCAGCTAAGCGTTTTGGAGATGCTATCCAGCAATCAGAAGATGGAGATCATGTTTCAACCTGTTCCATGCTGGCCTCACAGCCTTCCTGTAGTCATGGCTGATGGAACTTCTTGCACCATTTTCAGATCAACAGCTAAAGTATTCTGACATTTTCAGAGTTCATTCTTCAGTGTTTTCTAAACAGCAATCTCCCAAAGTCCTCTTGAACTGTGTAGCAGAACTTCTTACCCAACATCTCGATGGCATACCCAACAGCTCAAACAATGCTGTCAACCCTGTCTACGCTAGAGCCTGGGTATAAAACAGCAGTGACTCTTACAAAAAGCCCCATACCAACATTTCTATCTCATCTATACTGGGAGGACTCCTGAAAAAGGTCTCCTTTACCCCCAGGCTCTGCAGGCAGGAAGATGACAAGATCTTCTGTATTATTTTTAAACAGACTCTCACTGAACCAAGTGATGTAAGGATACTCTGAAGTACTTTAAGATTATCATGTCAACATCAGTAACTGGAAGAAAAAGGCTGCACACAGATCCATGGAAGCAAACCTAGAGAGACTACAGCAGCAGTCTGAGATGGAAAAATAGCCAAGCTACAAGTCAGAGAAACAAAAATCATGCTCAAAAAAACCCACAAATTATTAACTTCTATCCATCAGAAACTCATACATAATAACTGACTCAAGCCTCAAGCCATTTTGTTCTCATATGAGTATGCATTTCATTCTTGAAAGGAAGTAGCTACATCATACTGAAGAAACAGTCCAAGAATAAAGTAAACAACTTTTATTAGACAAGAAAAGACCAAAAGTTGTGGACTTTCTAACTGATGCCAGGTGGCACAGATTATGGAAGAGCTGAAACAGGGTAACATTTTCAAAGCAGTCACCCTCTTACCAACATCTTCTCACCAGCACCAATAATCCTTTGGCTGAGGTCATCTCTTGCTAGCCACTGAATTTGCTTAAATTAAGTTTTGCCATTAAAAAAAACAGGACACTTGACTGCTTTAAATTTCACACTGACACTGTGATGCTACATACTTGAAGTCACTTGGTCATTCAAGTTTGTTTTGTTTCATGCACAATAATTTTATCTAAGAGCTTGATCAAAGTTGAGGAGGACCCTCCATACTACAGAGCTCTGCAGATAATGCTACTGTTCCTCAGAGGATTAAGAAATTTGAAAACAAGTACAGGTGAGCAAATCTGGAGTGCTTCAGCTGAGATCATTGGCATCAAACACCAAACCAGACCCAGCAGGAGGACACAGAAGTTTGCTTTATTTCCAGAGATGAGACATAGCCATTCTCCAGCCTGAGGCCCAGAATGCATCAAGAATTACACTTTTAATTAATGTTATTAGTTTTTTGATTAGGTTTCTTATGGAAAGTTAAAATGCAGACTGGTAGATATGTGATGCCTTTAAGCGTGTGCAAGAAAACTTGTTTAGCAGCTAACAGAAAACCTTGGAAGAGCGAGAACCAGTGACGGGCAACAGACCTGTAATTCCAGCTTTCATAAGCACGTGTGCATAAGCCAGAACCTCTGAAAAATAAGATCCTGTTACTCTTAATTATGCTGTTCCTCATTAATTAGGTGATCACTGCATACAGGTGATCTCCTCCAAAATGTGACAACTCTCCACAGTGGAAGGCCCTCTCTTTTGGGGTTTTGAGTAAAAACTGCATGGAGTCATTTTATCTAGAAACGGAACACTTGTGCAGAGAACTGTGTTCAACTTTGTGCCAAGGTAGGTTTTCTGCCACATGTATTCACCTTTTCACATGTATTCCCACTGTAGTCACTTTACATAACGTTGTCAAAAGGACCATATGCAAGGATCTCCTCTAGTGCCAAAGCACATGTCAGAGATGGAATATTTCACTAGTTCTCAATATGAAGACCTCAGCAGTGGTTTCATAAAACAGATGAACAAGCTTACATCCGAGAGGATCCACTGACCCAGTCCCAGATGCCCTCAATTCATGTCTGCATTTACTGGAGAAGCTAACAGAGGTGGTCTTACCAGAACTGTGTAACACCATATACCTACTTTCTTTTGGCCTCCATTCTTACACAAGGTTGAGAGCAATTAGACACTAGATTCAACAGATCTTTGAGGCAGATTATCAAGGTGGTTTCTTTACAAAAGACTTCCGTCTGGTGAAGGGACAGTTCCTATCTCTCAGAAAAGCTTGCATATGTGGAAAGAAGAGCTTTCACCATCTCAGCATTTCTTGGCCCTAGCAGTCCAAAAACACTGAGAAAAGGAGCACCTCTGCACTATCTGTAATCCACAGAACCTGAATAGTTGGGGTACTTGATAAAAATAGACAAAAAGAAAAAAAAAAAAATCAACCAGCTACTCAGAAACTACAAAGAGATTCTTAAGAAATGAAACCATGGCTGATATGACAGTCTGAAATGAAACTACAGCATAGTAACACGCTTGCTGCATTTCTGCAATTTTACACACTTGAAGACCGAATTTATACTACAGAAATTGTATGTGATAACAAGGAGGTCTAGTTTATGCTGTCACTGGATCTCAGTACTCTCTATAGAGGTAAAACAAATACAGGAGTTTGTTCCTGGTGCTACAGAGCCAAGATCCAGCATCTGAGCTGTGCACTAATATTTCAGGGGCTTACTCAAAAAGGGGCAGTGCAGCACAATGCTTCCTACAGAGCCCGTTTGCAATCCATGTGTTACTGAAGATGGTAAAGAAATGACAAATTTACAGTTAAGAGAGGACAGAGACTGGATAAAACAGGACCTGGTCTCAGATGTTTGGGGTTTGTTTCATCTCCTCCCTGCATCCATCATGTCTAGCCCACAGTACTTATCTGGGTGCTCCTTTGCAAGTCCGTTCTCAAAACTAGCTCCTGTGCATCGCAGTTTTAAATGTCAATAATTTAAAGTAGAATTTCTACTTTTAAAATGCTTTGTTTTACAGTTCTCTGTATTGCATATAGCCGCACTGACCAACTAAACCATCTCATTAAAGAGGCAGAAGAAAATATTCCCATTAAGAAACTTTAAAAACTTTTTGTAGACATCAGCACATAGCAAACAACAGAACATGACATTTCCAGCTAGTGAAATTACACCGTTAAACTAGTTAACAATGCCTTGTAACTGAACAAGCCCACGAAATAGCGTACTTGTGTATTTACATACACATCTAGTAGGTACAACCTGCGTGCACAGTTATAAGAGACTGTGTTATCTCACCACTTGTTTGTCTCCCAATCCACTCTGGCATTTTCTTATTTTCATGCTTTGCCTGTACACAGGATTCACTCAATGAATGCTCTTAAGTTTTATAACATCCACTAAATAGTGAACAACTATCCATAAAGAATTTTAAGTAGTAAATACAAAGGTAGCCTTTAATCAACATGATCTCTTCCTCACCTTTCACTTTGGTAGATGCAAACCAGCCC
Organism: Theristicus caerulescens; assembly: GCA_020745775.1. Classification (NCBI taxonomy): domain Eukaryota; kingdom Metazoa; phylum Chordata; class Aves; order Pelecaniformes; family Threskiornithidae; genus Theristicus; species Theristicus caerulescens. The sequence continues at coordinate 86,845,900 of CM036560.1, forward strand.
CACAAGCACCAGAATTAATGAAACCCAGTGATGAGGCATTTATCTTTAAGAACTTGCTGACTTTGGTGTCAAAATAAGTTCTAGATGAATTTTTCCCACAACTGAGACACTGATAAAATTCTCAGTTTTGAGTGAATTCTCTAAATGTCTAATGTCAAGGCATTGCAGCTGGGAACCAAGAGATGGCTGAATAGATTGCAGAGATACTTTTACAAAGTGCGTAGGAACTCAATTACCTCGGAAATTCACCCAAATTTGACAGATGGGTAGAAATCAGCCAACAGCACACAGACAGGATCTTCTGTGCCTGCTCAAACCTTAGGAAAATTTAGTGAAGAAAACAGCTGGAGTTAACTTGCTCAGTATGCAAGTCTATTTTTAGAATGAGAATGTTTCTTCCTCAATTAGATTACTCACTACTACCCAAATGACTGCAGTACATATCCAGTACAATTTTTATCCAACCTTTATACTTAATCTCACCAACTCTCAAAATATCCAGCTTTCATTTTGGAGGTAGATTCTCTCCTTGGGAAAACTAGACATCAAAGAATTAAATACGGTGATTACACATCACTGAAGAATAACTAACATCCCAACCCTGCACCAGTACTGGCTCAACATTTTCCAGAAAAGCGAGAAAACCAACCTTTTTCAACATCTTGTTCTGTTTGTGGAAAAATTCCACTTTGATATCACCGCATACCGGCAAAGGTTGAGGGAATTCAAAGTACATATACTTGTCTTCACGTCTTGAGGGTCCTGAAGGGGAGGTGAATATCTTTACCTTTAGCTGGTACACCACAAACTGAGGATCTGCATGGCAAAACAGAGCGTCACTTCATAAGAAATGTCTTAAAGTGTCAAAAAGCACAATATTAGTATCAGAATCACAATCATGAGCTACGATATTTTGAAAGTTAAATAAATACCGATTAAGAGTTAAGCACCGCCGGCCATCAGACTTTGCTAGATGTTACTGGAAACAACCTAACATATTTCTGTCCTTTGTAGCAATACTCTCAGGCAACCATAGGGTTCCGAGAAAGTTGCTGTTTCCTTTTAGTATAATAAGAAATTACTATATCAAGTGACAACTTCTTGACTTTTCCTTGCGTATTGCCCCTCATCTCTATATTATATAGATGTAACTGAGGGGTTTTATTCTCTCTCATCTCTTCTTCAAATTGCAGAGTGGGCAGTCATGCCAGCACAAACTGATTTCTGCTTACACAAACAGAACTGTTATACAAACAAAAACAAGGACAAAATTTAACATTAATACACAAACCAACCAGCACCAACAGATTATACAGATGCAGACTGTAAGTCTGTCCTATAAATCACCATCACCAAAAAAGTGGCAGCCACAGCCTAATGCTCCAAATTAAATCTGCAGGGGTAAGAGCTGAGATTATGAGGTTTTTTTGGTGCAGCCTAAGCAGATTTTCTTTGGAAACTGCCAGACACCAGCATGAAAGTCAGAAATATTACATGAAACTTATTCGAAGAAGTCTTTCTGCATTCGCTCCTGACTTCTCTGTTAGTATCAGATGCAGACTGCTCTATAGACAATACACACTGAACCATACCCTGCCATGGAGTGCATAGCCACCCTGAAACCACCCCTGCAGAGCTGTGGAAGTCCCAGCCGAGCATACCCACACTATCCTGCTGAATGGCCTAGCTATAAAATCACTACTTATCTCCCTCAAATCCTCAGAGCCGTGAAACCCTCATCCCTTCGTTTTGCCTGAGAGGCATGACTCTAGTCAGTCAGTGACTTTAAAACAGAAGGAAGATAACAAGAAAATCAGATTTGAAGTTATCGCACGTTGGTAAAATTACTACCATCGCAGTAGATAACACGACTAAAGAAATAACACAAACCATTAGTTCCACATTCTGAAAAATCACTGAAAACTCCACAGGAACATGGAATATTGCAGTACACAAAGATGCTGAAGTTGATAGTTACTCTGTCTTCTCAGGTGCTTAGCAAATCTTTTGTTTACCCCAAAATCCTACTGTGAAAATAGCATGCTAACAGCCTGTTACAGACAAACAAGTTAATGCTCACACAAGCAATTCATACTTGTAGCTTGACTTCTCAAGTACAGCACAGTTTATGCAAAACATTAAGTAAGTGGTAATTGCAGAAATCTGTAACCTCCACACCTCTACCTTACAGGCAGAGGTCTTTTGGTAGAGGCTCCTCCTTTCCTCCTCCTCCTTTAAATACAGTTAGCTTGACAAGTTGCTTGACCGTTTCTTATGTGCGTTAACATGTTCAGGTACTGTCTTACAACAATATTAATAGTGCAATTTTAATCAAAGCCACAGGAGGCACTGGAATTAATTACACATTACAGTAATCCCCATAGCAAAACCATTAGAAAGACTTTTTTCACTAACAAAAAATGAACGTGCAACACTAGGCAGTTACTGTCCTGTAACGCAGCCCACAGATGGACAGAAGTGAATTCATATTTATACTTCAAAGCTTCAAGGAATCTGCTGTTCCTTATTAACACACTGTGTATCAGCAAACCAGATTAATTGTTTACAGGTGTATTAATACTTTAAGGCTCCATAGAAAGAAAAGTTTATTCCAGAGTTAATTAGGTATTTACCCAGTTGAACCGATTTTTTTTTTTTTAAAACATCATGGGAAGAATGATGTTGCTGCATTTGAAGCCAACACGCAAATGTTTTTCAGCAATTCATGTTTCCCAAGAGTTGCTATATTTAAAAAAAAAAAAAAAGGCTTTTTATAAAAGTAAGGAGCAAATATCCAAATATATATATAAAAAAAATGGCATCACTTATCTGTAAACCATTAAACACTTCCCAATTTAAAACTGTAGTGAAACAACCATACAAGTCCTTCACCGACCCCAATTTACTACACCTGGAGGATGCTAGCAGATAGACCACACTAATCCAGCAGATTTTGGAACATGAAGCGTTTAAGTACGATCTTCTCCTCCATCAAGATGCGCAGCTCTTCATGTCACGTAACAGAATGGTAACCGTCAAATAACCAAACCAAGTTCAAAGGCCGATGCGTTTCCTTACAAGAGCTAACGGAAGTTAACAGGGTGCTGGGTACTTACTGCAAGTTCCGCCGCTGAACATAGGAATTGTTTCAAACATCATCTTGTGAAACAGCAGTGCCACTGGTCTATAATCCAGGTGATTCTTTAACAGGTAGCTATAGTAGTACACGTAGCGTCTCTGACTAGGAATTGTCACTCCCTAAACAGAGGGAAAACAAACATCAAAAACCATCAAGACCATTTATTAGCATCACTAACAGAACTCCTGCCCATTACCTCAGAATATAACTAAAGGCGAATAAATGACAAACGAAAAGGTAGCTAAAGCACCTGGAATAAACTATTGTGATTTATGCCGAGTATACCTCTGCAGCAGCTACACTGGAGACCAGCACACAGAATAAAGCATCTAAGGTGGCTGTACCTAGAAAGCAGCGGAGTGCTGCACTGCTTTCTACACTGCGCAGAAACCCAGCCAGACAGATTTTTGGTACAGTAACTCATGACGACCTTCAGCAATTTCTTCATTGTGGACCACCCTAGGCACCTTAAGGACTAGCAAAGACACAATCCACCTCCAAACCATCCTCAAAGACAGCCTCTGTACACGTTCCCCTTTTCCCTAGATATGTGTCCACATCTCTTGTACTCGTCCTGCAGATCGGTTAAGAGGAAACTCTTTGCACACATTATCTAACACCGGGCGATTAATTACCGACCAGTCCCCAGCACAGAACAAGCAGGACACTGGTTTTCCAGTTACTTTAGTACATACCTCCAAACATCCACCTCAAGCAATGAGGTAAAGAATGCAGATTTTTCCGTATCGTAAAAGCAAACACCTCAGAGACCCTGAGGGCCATGTAAAAGATGGTTTCATGCTGATACTTTTTTTTTGGGGTGAGGAGTGTCAGACATTAAGCAGGAGGTGCCTTGAACATATCAATTTTTAAGCACTGATACAGGAATTACATTTCAACAGCAGTTTAAGTCAAAAGATTCTAATTTTGTTTGCTAATATCACTGTACTCAAGACTGAGGCTACCTTCTATTACAAAATGCTCTTCTGAAATGTTTTCACAAAAATCAAAAGTGGAAAGTTTCATGTAATATAGGCCCAATAGCCTAAACTGTTAAATGAAGGACTTCTTGGTTTAATTACAACTCTGAAGTAAACATTTGCTTTGAGAACATATAACCAAAGAACATTTAAATTACTGATTTTAAATCAACTTAAACTTCAAGGGAATAGTTTTAAAGCTCTTATAGCTAATATTTTCAAGCAAAAGTGATAAAGATGAAATATAATTTAATTCCCTAGAAAATGGATTATATGGTTTATAACAACCTGTACTATATACTTGCAACAGCATCAGTAAGTAAACTTCCATAATAAAACTAAATGTGAAATTGCAATATACTAGAGATAATAAAAGGTTTTCCTATACAAGTCTGAGCATTTTGGTCGTAAAACCTAGAACACAGTATTTCTACAAACTATTAGTTCTAATACCTACTTCACCTTACAACATCCATAAGCTAAGAGTGGACAGAATACTTTTAATTTAGCAAGCATCTATCATGTCCTGCTTTTATTTAAAAAAATATATTGATAATTATGTCTCCTTACCACTTCAGCTGCTTCTAAATTTCATAAAAGACTTTATCCCACAGCACTTGTACAATGACTTTCTTAAGTAGCCTTCTACACTGACAATGTTTTTGGTTCAGACGTCACCTCAGTAGTTATCAGACCCACTGCTTAAGGGAGCTTTAAGATTTGCTTTCCTGGGATCTGAGCTTCCCGACTCAGAAAATCCCAGCCTGAGAGCAAATCATCAGTAATTTCCCAATGCTGCCAACTAGAAGCAAGCCGTGCAGGTAAGGAAAATGGGTCCCTCTCTGTTCATAGCTTCTCTGTGCCATAAAGGATGTGCCCTACGGAGAAACCCCAGCACACCTTATCAGGACAACCAGGGCTGGGACCAGAACAAAGGGAACACAGTCACTTTCATAGCTATATAAAGTGATAGTCGATCTCAAAGCAAAACCAGTTCTCAGCCAAGAGGGCAATTTTACCCCTTTAGCCAGAGATCTTTACTCCCCAGACACATAGCCTTTACCCTGAGATCCTAAGAACCACTCACACTGAAGCGGAACAGAAAGTTCTCCATTTTCCAAGTCTGATTTCAAAGCAGAACACTTTCATAACAAGCTAATATTCCAAGAGGTGCAATCAATCCCCACTTACTTTTACTCAAGAAGAATAAAAGAACAGAGAAGCAGTTTAAGTATTTTCTCCTCAAGCAGCTTACATTTCCCATTTATCACTATCATCATTTTTTAAATGGACATTAGATAAGCTTCTCTAGTCCCTATGCCAGAGTTTCACAGGGCACTGCAGAGCTGTGCAGACACGACAAAAATTGTCAGGTGCTGCTCCTGGTTCTCCTCTCAATGAAGCATGGGCAGTATTATGAAGAACAAACATTTTTGGAAGTAATATTCCCATGTTCACTTTAATAACATGCCCTATTGTGAGAGTAAAGCTAAATGTGCAGCCTCAGACTAGGCTTACAGCATCAGGTTTAGCAGAGTTTGTAACCAGAGTACGTTGAACAAACAGGCATCACGACTGATCAGCTCTGACACATCAGACATTGGCTATCTACCCTGCTCAAAGAGTCATTCTGAGACTTCCTCACACAAAATAATTGGTTTCCATTTCCTGTTCAGTTACACCACTATTAGGAGCTGTTCCTAAAAATACAACAGTATGAGGGTCAAACAATGCTCCTGAACAGATCATCTCCAGCTCAAGCACTTGAATAGTTGTTCCTATCTGTTGAGTAGACTATGCTTCCTTACAAGACTAATCCACACCATAAAACCTTCAAGGCAGAACTGGGAATAAATAAAGACCTTCTCCAGCTGTAGGAAGGTAAGTTGTCAGTCTTCATCATCACAGTAGTATTTCAGTGTCCATCTTAAGGAAAAAACAGGCGATAAGCTAACCATTTCAAACAATGAAAGCAGAAGCTTTTTTAGAAGACTTTTTTTGGAGTTTACTTCTCCCTCAGCTCTGAAAACAGGCTGGACAATTAACAGTTCTTTATCCAATTTCAGAAAACAGTTTGTCTCCCTTGGTTCAAAGAGAAAATAGAAATCATTCCTGTTCTTCTACAGTGGTGGTGACTGACAGACACAACCATTTAAGCCAATACTTTCTAATTTTCATCATTCTCTTCTTCTGAAAAACAATCCTCCCACTATGATGAGTTACAGAATTCAAAAGAGGCAGCCTATAGGAAAAAAAAAAACAAAAACCAAACAAAACCCCCCCAGTTTTTTGTCAGAGACAGACTTTTAGACTCAGTTCTGCAATGTTTTATTCCCCACTACCTTTCCCAGGATGACAGTATATTAACAGACTATCTAGGAACTGTCAGCCTCATCTACAACAACTCTCACTTGATGTTGCAAAGACCTCTGTGAAGCTTCTTCTCCCAAAAGGCACTTGGGAAATGCTTGCTACAGAAGTACTTGAGGTTGTTCTCTTGACCAATTAGTCATACTTCCTCTTGCAATTAGACTCACACTTCCTGCCAGCATGGACTAAACCCTCTCAAGAATCACTCTGCCATGCACATTAATGGCAGCAACAGTGATTATAGCTATACTATTTTGAGCAGCTATAGAAAAAAAACCTGTGCACCTTGTGCTTGCTTTAAATGAAGAAAATTTGGTACCTGATTAAAGCTAGTTTTCCTTCATCATGCATATGTTGGTCCAGCAATAAAAAAAAAAGAATAATGCATTTTCTTGTGCAAATGATTCTGTTGATGCCTCATTTACCTTGCGTTCAGGAAGTCAGTTATATAAAGGTGTGGTGAAGTGTCAAATCAGAGAGCAGCACTTGACATAGAACACTGAAATATGGGCCACAAGGGAAGAAAAAGCTCCCAGAACCTACCTGCACTAGAATACCTGTTTATAAACACCACTTTAAGGATTATGTGAATCACACGCTGCCCACTGTCCACATAAAGATAACCACACTCAAGTGGAGCTGGGGGGGGTGAGGGTGAGGGGGAAATCAACTCTTCCAGCAGAGACATCAAAACAAAAACAAAGTTGCTGGTTACAGACAATATTTACAGTGAAGCTAAACAAGGCTCTCACTATTTACTAAGTTCTCCCTTACCTCAAACATACCAGAGGTACCACTGGAGTACTGATGAACACCTAACTGACCTTACCCTCAACACACTAACGCACAGAAACAGTACCCTTTTTTTTACAAAAGGGAAGCTGAGGTACAACCTGCTTCACCGTGTATTTGTTAATTGTAGTTTTCATGATATTTTACCAGCTCTTTAGATAATCTTTATCAGCAGGAGTAATCTACACTGTTTATTCATCACACAGCTCATTCTTATTCACTATCATGCACCCTTACCAAAAGCCACAAAGTTTTGATGGGAAACCTTGACACTGTCTCCGCCCTAATATTACACCACAACTATCTTCTCAGAAGTACATGGAATAACAGCTCCATCTTGTAAAGAGAGCAAACTAAGAAGTTATTTGCTCCTTCCAATGAATTAACAGACAAATTCTAAAATTCCTTATGTGACGCTTCTGCTCTCAAGAGCCTTCAAATATGAAGCTCTGCTTATTAGAGGTCTACACTGTGAAATTAATACTTTACACAAATATTACAGGAACACAGAGAGCTCTGTACTTGAGTAGGCTGAAACTGGCCTGCCAGGACGATCCCCCTGGGCTGCTCTACCAACATACATAAGGAAATGATGGAAGATGAGCAGGGAAGCTTGCTGAAGTGACCTTGCAAGGCACACCTTATTATATTTGGAGACGATTTCAAATAAGGAGGTTAAATTCCCATTAATGAAGCAGAACTATGCCAGAAAGGTCCGACACACAGTTACTCCTAAGTCTGTCTGTACCACTGACAAGGTCTTAACAGAAAGCTCTTGTAGCCATGAACATCATTTCTCTGAAATGAGATCCTCCCATTTCTCCTCTGGAGAAGTACAAGAAACTAAACGGCAGCACCTCATGAAGCAGGCTCTGAGGCTGTCAACATCTGGGCTTAACCACCCTTTTATTGAAAAGGGGCATCCAACAACAGACTGATATACTCTTCCAATCGGGATATTCAACTGTAACACACACTGTAATGACTACACATCTCCAAACAGCACCACAGAAACTAAGAGAACCTGAGGAGCTGAACAATCCATTCAGGCAAAACAAGCTAGAATAATCCTCTTATTTGGGCCGAAAATGCTGAACGAGAAAGTTCACTCATCAACCGCCCATTTGATGCAATACACAACAGAATGGCATTTAAAAGCCTATTTAAAATAAACTGTCCAGATCTTCTTGAACAGGAGATGGAAAAACCAGACTGTTTCAGTGTTGTGACTAATTGCTACTGCTGCTTAGGAAAGCTTTTTCATTTAGAACAACTGCACTGGTCCAGTAACGTTAAAGCTAAATCAAACCAGATATCACAACTAATGGAAAGTGATGGAAAGGGCTTGACTATCCAAATTGACCTCAAGTAGGAAAAGCATAAAGACACAGGTAGAACTGAAAATAGCTCACCTTCTTGTCTCTGGTCCTTACTTCCCCATAGAAATCTAGGGCTTCTTGAGCCTTTAAAAACTTGCCTCGATGCAACAAATACGCACATATCATTACACCAGTTCGTCCCTTTCCAGCTTTACAGTGGATTGCTGCAACGTGATTGTCATCTTCACTTAGCCATTGGTCAAGATCTTCACAAAAAGGTTTGATAAGCTCTAGCTGTGGTGGGTTATGGTCTTCAAAAGGGTACTGTGCAACTGCAATGAGAAGAAGTAATTTATCAAAACCTCAAAAGGAAATTACAGCAAGCTCAACTAGACAGGTCAACTTTGTGACAAGCATGCAAAAAATTCACTTTCTAAATAAACCCCCGTCTTACATATAGATACGTAGATTTTTTTTTTTAATTCCAATATTATTCAGCAATGTACTGCATATTATGTGCATTGCAGACATTTCTCTAGCAATACATAACCAAACATCTTGCTACATGGAGACTATTTCACAATGCTACTGAAATGAGTGGCGCAGACTCTGTATCTTACATCGCAAACTTTCTAGAATTTAAGAGTGCATTGGCACAAAGAATAACCTTGTGAAAACGCATTACTCTAGCAATAAATAGACTACCTGCTGAGAGAAAACAGAGCCAGACCTCAGTCACTGATCAGACAATAGGAATTTTGCTGAAAAATTCTGAGCACAATTGGGTCTATGTTGGGAACAAACTCTCAGAATTTGCTCAAAGGGGTTTTGAAACAAAAATCTGCGATTTCCATATTAAGAAATTGTAATAGAAAAAAAACCTCACGTAAGGCACTTGCAATACTGAAGTATTTAAGTGGTTTTCAAGTCAAACCACTGAACGAAGTTGTCCTTTTTCTTATATGGATATATACATGCACAAACACTTTTTCCATCTAGAGATAGAAAGAATTTCAAGCAAGCATGCAGGAAATGAAAGAAAACAAACAAACAAAAAAGCAATAAGAAGAGACAAGTGCCCAAACCTCTCACACCTTGGATAAGATGACAGACAATGCCATGCCGACTGGCAGAATTACATAGGGCTGTACTAGTTTCGTTAGGAGAACAGCACTTTATATAAAGTGCATCCCAACTCGTGATCGACAGACTTGGGATCTTATAAGTCTGGTTCATTTAAAAATTCTCAGCTAGAAACACCATTTCCTTTCTGGTCTAAAGATGAATAAATTTCATTTTTTGGCAAGTGTTTGTATTTGTTTTGTAAGTACTACTCTCTTGTCACACACGTAAGGCCCTTTTTGATGAATCCCCAAGGACTTAAAAGAGCAGAAGTGAGGGATGTACTTATGGAACTGCTAAATTACTGCAGCACAAGTCCAAAGCCTTTTGGAGGGATCCGCAAGGACAGTTTATTCAGTCACAGTACAGACTGCCCACTTAATCTCCCAGAAGATCAAATAGGGAAGCCCGATAAAGTGAATAATCTTTGCTCAAGAAGCAGTAAAGGTTAATGAACATGAATATATACTAATAAATTCTTCCACATGGAAGATCCAAAGATTCCCCAAATGATTGCTTTACGTGAACTTACAGGGATGCCACTTTTTGCAGCAGATGTAAATAAAAGGACGAATTTATTTAGAAACCCCTAAGAAAAGAAGCTGTTAGGAGATGCTGCGAATTTATCCGTACAACTTTGAGTCTATCTTAACTATGTCCAATAAGGTTCCTGTGAAAAGGAGAGACAAAATAGTCCTGAAAGAACAGCCTGAAAAATCCCAAGTGGTAACAGCATGCTGAAGATGCTCTCCAAGATTTGGGATCAAAGGCAAACCTTGCAGTATTTTCTTCAAAGATGGAATGAGGAGCAGATGAAATGGCTGCCCTGTGATGGTGCAGAGGGATTAAGAGTCAGAAAGCAACCTTAGGAAACATTAAGCTGCACAATCTTGAGCTTAGAGGGTGCAGGTCCTCCATGGATTTTGGTTCCTAACACTGGAGCACACAGCATGGAGAACAGTTTTGATTACTCTCTCCAAGCTCCTAGACATTGCAAGAAAAATCCCATAGCACATAAAGGGGCAAAAAAATTAAAAAAGAAAGTCTGTGGCAAAGCAGAAGGCAATTCCCAGCATGAAAGTACTTCAGAAACTGCAAAAACCCTACATAGAAAGCTAGCATCCAAAGAAGGCGAAGAGCTTTCAACATTTGGTTTCAAATTTGATGTAAGAGCATCCAAGTTCAATACTGAACTACTATGGTGTTTCATGCTAAGTATACAAATGAGAAGATCCCTTTGAAATTAATTCACTTCAGAAGATTTTGAAGTGGAACTGTTGTTCCTCTGCTAAGGGAAGTCCCAAGTCACAAATTTAGTTATCTAAGGTAACTAATTTGGGGATTAAAAGAAAAAAAAAAATGCAACATGTAGCTCCCCATAACGGTGCTATCTTATGCAGAGGAACTGTGAAAGGTGCTGTCACAAACAACATTTTGGGTTGGGATTGACAGCGAAGGGATCTGAGCATCCCCGTAATAGAAAGCATAAATTAAAGCAAGCATATGTTCTGGACATATTAGAAGTACGTCCTTTTCATTTGCGCCTCTTCTCCTCTTACCCAAAGTATTGCTCAAGCAGATCTTAACATACTTTTCTTCTGGCTTGTATGTATTGAGTGAGGTTTCAGGACACTGTCATTCAGCATTGTAAGAGCAAATCAGAAGCAAAGATGACTTCAAAATGAAAATTTCAGTCCTTCTATAGTCAGACATTAAAGCAGCCAATTACATTTTGGTCATGATCTAAACCACCTCTTTACAACTAGAGGGATGGTTTAAAAAAAAAATAAAATAAAGAACTTGAGCCCTTGCTATGATGTAGTATTAGCCAGTAAGGCCAAAACCTATTGATCTCCTACAATTACATACCCACAAGTACTCCTTATCTACCCAGTCATTCTGAAACACTGCATGAAGAGTAACAAGCTCTACTACTGTGCACAGAGATGTTCCCCTGCACAAAGAATAAAGGTAAAACTGTATTTATTTATTTATTACCTGGGAAGTTAATACTGACAAAACAGGTATATCAGCTTCCACTTACCAAGGGTCTGATCAAAAGGAGCCCCTAGAAGTTTCCCCACTGCTTCCAGTAACTCTGCAAAGTGTCTAAGAACCAACTCATCTCAAAGAGGCATCATGTGGGAATTATCGTTTTCTTTAAAAGCAACTGAAGGTTTGTTCCAGATCTTCAAAAAGTTGTTTTATATGAACAGTGACAGTGGCTTAAGTGTTCTCCATTTTTATTCTAAGTGATGCTTTTGCATAAAAACCAGACTTCTCTAAGCTTCACATGTAAATTTTACAATAAGTTTGCACACTGAATTGAACAGAAACTTCTATTTAACCCATTCTGCAAAAATTTTTGCAACAGTAGACTTCTGATTGCCTTATTAGATCTTGATCTAGTTAACTGCCAGGAACATACTTTTTTGAAAGCATCAAGGATATAGCAAGTTCCTCCAATGACTCAAAGTAATCTGACATCCTTCCTTGTGCCCAAATATCCTACATTGCTATTCATCAGCTCCTCCTTTATACATTCATCCAGAAACACTGAAGTTTAAAGAGAAGAACGCATACTAGACAGTCAAAACGTACCTCTGCAGTTAAATTTGGCGGTGTCATAATGTCTTTCAGCACATCTAAAAAGGAAAAATAGACAAGAGTTCAAGACAAGTCTCTGAGGCACTCCCAACATCTGTCACACCCTGGAACATACTTTTTTGAAAGCATCAAGAATATAGCAAGTTTCTCCAACGAAAATCATGTATACCTACCACCTTTATGATTTAGAACTATAGCTAGAGGTTATATACAGAAAAAATGTTTTGTTGCAGATGTATAAAGTTGCTCACTAAACTATCAGTTATTTTCCTGAAAAACAACCACTTACCTGACGGTAACTGTGGTCCATTGGCATGTTTTAGTCTGTGTGACTCTCAATGGAGACATTCACGCAAGTGATACAATACACTGACTTTTTTACACCATAGTATTAACAGCTCCAGCTGCTCAAGCAACTTTACACTCCCACATAAACACATAAAGAGTAGATTGGCTAATGACCTTCATCCAATTGACTCTGAACTCAAAACACATGTCAAGATGCCTCAACAACAACATGAGTGCTAGGGGTGATGGGGATCACAAGGACATTTCAAAGACCTAGTGCAACCTAAGCAAGCATTCTTCTTCAATTACAGGAATGCAACAAGGCTACCACAGGCAACTGAAAGCACCACTGAATATTAGAATGGAGATCACTTGTATCAAGCAGAGATTGTGATACTGCTCTCCAACTTGGCATTTGTTCTTGAAATTAGGTGAACTCAAAAAAACCCCAAAAGGCCAGTCAGCCAGTTTTCCACTCACAGACCCTGGAAAATGGCACATTTCTGAAGACTTTGGAGCTGCCTCAATGTCTACCTCACCACTCTGGAAGAGACTCACTCTAGCTAGCTGGTAGCACAGCAAATCATACTGTACCAGCCTTGCAGGATGACTTGCCTAGTGACAAACATCAGTAAGCAGATTTAAACAATCCAATCAGTAGGGCTCTAATACAGCCAAAATGCCATGCTGTAAGGGAAAAAGCTAGATCAGGTGTCAGGGGTAAGGGGAAAGAAGGCAAGAAGTGGATGCCCTCTGTAATTTTCCATGGAGTTGCACTCTGCAGGAAAAATGGTGCTCCTCTACACAATGCAAGTGAAAATGCAGTTCAGAAAGGAAAATGAGAACAAACCTGCCTGGAAACAACAGGACTCCAGGTTGAAACGCAATGATTGGGAGTCATTTCAATAGACAAAACACATGGAGATCTTCTGTTCTGATTATAAACTGTACTGGGGTTCAAATACACACATCAGTTTCAGGACTGCTATGAACTTATCTTTCCTTAGTAGGTATGACTGCAGCCTTTGGAGCCATATGGAGCTTACTTGACACTTCCAGACATGCAAACTTTTAGGCTCCTACTTGTATGACTACTGTACATCACTGGAGCCTCGCACGTGCTGCATTGAGCTTTGTCCACGAGGGTCATACACCAGGGACAGAGGCAGGTCTGCTGACGTTGCACATGCACTCAGCACTTCCCCTTTGAATTCCAGAGCCTTCTCAACTCTAGCCTCTGCTAGGTAGAAGTCTGGCAGTTTTTACAGCTCTGAACACATTGCTGACACTTTCTCTAGGTCAGAAGTGATACAGTGCAAGTTGAGCTGGCAGATGGGACTCATGAGAAGAAAAATTAGATGCAGTATGTACACCCAAGATGGAGTCACCATGCCTGGAGCAGCCACCGGCCGTGCTGGGCAAAGCCTGTTACAAGCTAGTCAGCATCTGAACTTTGGAGGCTGAGCCTACGAGGAAGCAAAGCAGTTAACAAAAAGCATCTTATCCAAGAAGCTTCCTTCTTCCTTTTAAAGAAACACCCAGTTCAAAGGGGTAGTAAGAGATGAAAGTCTTCAAAACATGAAAAAAAAAAATCCACATATGGGCAAAAACCCTTCAAATTTTGAAGTTTGAGAGAGTATCAAGTAGAATACCATACGGGATAAAAAATAGTTTTGTTGATACCAAGGATAGAAACTGAGCACAGAACATAGCCATGTCACTCTTTATGCCCTCTTATGGGAGCTGTACACAACACAGGGCAAATGCAGACCTCCAGACATGGCTATACAAAATATACTCCTGTTTCATTACATGAAACGTGTATCTGCAGCAGAGATCCCACTGACACACACTTTGGGGGATGCTTCCATTGCTCAGCATTTCAAATGGGTTGTTTTTTTTTTTTTTTTTTTAGAACACTATTAGACCTGTAATACAGTTAGATCTCCAGGTGAAACCTCAGCATTTTGGAGGGTTTTGGGGGGACGAGTGGGTTGTCATAGTTCTTGCAATCCTCCTTATGATTAAAGAGAGTTCAAAACAACCCAGATCCTAAGTGCTGTCAGCCAGGCACCTTTCTGATCATAACCAGGATCCCATTGACAACAGGACTATAGGCTAACGAAAAGACGGCAGCCTATGCCAAAGCCCAACCCCACGAACACAGAGGTACAGAAAGTATGCACATAAAATCGACATTGTTCATTACAGCTCTCTCCTTTAACTATCTGCCTGTAGGACAGTTAAAAGAAATATACTGGAGAAGATGGAGATTACTACAATAGGGCAGGTAACAATTTGGCAGTATGTGAAGTTAGGAGATGAAAGTAGAAGAACATGTTAAAATAAAGAAGAATACTGAAGAAATAGCAAAGGGTTAAAGAAACACATGAGAAAACCAACACAAACAAGAAACAAAATGAAATTGCTCAAACATTCACTGGGAAGTTAAAAGCCAAGATGATGAGGCATAACTGACATCATTTATGCATCAGTTCAGAAAAATCTCTCTAAATCCTTTTAAATAAAACAGCTCAATACACACATTATTATCAAATTCATATAAGAGCTACCTTAAGGGAACTCAAACCCCATGACAGTGTTTGAAATAATTCTGAATATAATCACATAACTCCTCTGAACTCCCACCTCCTTCTTTTAAATGCAGACAATAGGTTGATTATTTACAAAGGATCAGCTTAATCTAAAGAGATGCTGTTCTCCGAAAGACCTGAAGGCTGCAATTTCTCCCCATCTCATGACCAAACATTGCAGCAATTCACTTAATGGTATTTATGTACTTAACATGTGTATAAATTTTGCCCACCTAAAGATAAAGAGATAACCTGGCCTCTCTAGCCAGAGATATACAGTTTAAAAGCTATGCTTTCCAAGCTGTGCAGTAATCACTTGAATCTTCACTTGCATCTGATCCATGTTTTGGGGAGGAAGAAAACACATGCACTTTAAAGGGACATCTTCTCCTGCAAAAGTTTTCATCCGAGGGTGAATATAGTAATTTTAGGAAGTTTCACTTGAGATTGTTTTGAGGTTAGCAACAAGGAAAATTGATGGGGGGTTCTTGCACCAAAAACTGAAATGTAAAGTTTTATATGAAGAACTGGAAGACAAAATCTTTTGGCACACCTGGACAAGTTCTTTGCACAGTTGAAAACACATGTATCAGCAATGCAAATGTCAAAAGCATTTGTCTCATCACAGCTCTTCTCACTTAAAAACTTCAAAGTTGTTCCTGTGTAGGGTTGGGGATTGGTTTTTGCTTTTTTCTAAAGTAAAATGAGGTTGCTAGCATATAGCGAAGTGGAAACTTTTCAAGCACCACCTCCCTGAGGAGCTACTTGCTAAGATGCACAGAAGTTACTAAACTCTTACTTTCTGACCAAGCCTAGAAGTTAACACACAAGAACCTGTTGTTTTACCTGTCACCTCTCGAGCCAATTTGAAACAAGCTCAGTATCAGGTGGCTCAGCAAACCCTGATCTTGTATGTGATATCAGAGCCACACTTCACAGAAGCTGACAGCTGAACTCAGCCCTAAGAAGCAGGAGGAAATTAAGTTATATCTGTCCTGTTCTGCTTTGCTCCCCAAACCAAGCAGAAGCTCTCAGGAGGCTTCAGGGGGGTCTAATAAAACCACAGTAAAGATTTTACATGATACAGCTCTCTAGCGCTGAGCTCCAGAAGACTTCAAAGGAAGATATCCAGTAAGTTACCTCTTTAGAGAGCTGCATCTACATGCAGCAGGAGCTATCAGCTATTCTAGGAAGCACTGTTCTTTCCATCCATAAGTGCCACCAAGACAGCATTTATTAAAAGACTAACATTCTGGAGAGCTTCTAAGCTGGAGAAAATAATTTTGTTACTGAACTGTATGATAGGTGTCCAATTAGTTCATTTTAATGCATATTCTATTTACCTATCTTTGTCTGTCCCATCCTACCGCAGGCTTTACAGACAACTTCAATAACCAGTATACAATTTCTCAGCTTCTAGTATCACTTTGCTCCAAAATTAGGAAACAGAGTTGCTTGATGCATAATCCTTCAGCTAATTAAGAGGCATATTTAAATACTTACTTTTAATGACTGACAGACTACAATGTAATGCATTGCGTGAATTTCCACACTACAGTAATTTTTCCATTAATTGCAGATATCTAGAAACATATTCATTTTAAAAAAATAAAGCCTTAACAGCTCAGAGAATCAATAAATCTTCAACTCAGATTTCTGGGAAAAAAAAATGAGGGGTAGGAAAACCAGGACCTACTTTTCAACATCAGCTGACATCACGAAATCATTTATACAAATGAAATTAGCCAAAGCTAACATATAAAGATGATCAAGGA
Source organism: Theristicus caerulescens (assembly GCA_020745775.1). NCBI lineage: Eukaryota > Metazoa > Chordata > Aves > Pelecaniformes > Threskiornithidae > Theristicus > Theristicus caerulescens. The sequence continues at coordinate 86,862,886 of CM036560.1, forward strand.
ATAACAACAACAACAAAAATCCCTTCTGTAACAAGAACAGCTTTCTGCATAACTAAATTTTCAGAGGAAAACATTACACTTACAAAAGTGAGAAACCATCACATTACCAATTGCTGCAATAGCTTTTTCAAAGTAATAAACAGTGATAGTCAAGAATAGTGAGGAAGCAAACAGAACCTGGGTACCAATACTGTTCGATAAAAAAAATAAAAAATGAAAAAAACCAGGAAAATATTCATTTGGCAATTTCTTCAGTGCAGACATTAATACATTAACAGAAAGCCTGCTGTGAATTACTTTTCACTTTATAATCACATGGTACAAGCTCCAAACGGGCTAGATGCCAAGTCATTTAAAAGCGTTCAAGTAATATGAATACACACCAGCATTTCATTTAACCTCACTCAGCTCCACTAAATGAAGTAACAGTGCTCTCAATCAGGCTTAATTGTTTTAAGAAATGTGCAAAACATCTCTAGCTCTGCTTCAGCACAGCAACAAGCCACTTTCACTCAGAAGCTATTTTTAGAACTCATTATTTTGGAAAATACATCTATAAGAGCATACTTACAGATTGTATATCTTGTAATGGTTTTTATGCTTTGAATCCAAAAACCTTAAATAGAAAAAAAAAGGCATGTATTAATAAACATTGCAATAATGGTGACCTTAATTTGCAGCATCATTAAAGCACCATTCAGCATGTGCAGTTCTGTATTCCAAGTCCCAGCTGGCCCTGCAGTGCCTCAAAGTCAAGGAGGCAGCGTGTTGCAAACCTCACTCATACAAATAATCCAGTAGTATGAATAAGACTACTTATGCAACTGAGGAGACCAGGATCTGACCTGCAACTGAAATACTTATTGTATGGACCAATCTGCACTGATTTCTAAGATACCTGCACATCAATATATTAAGCTGAGGAAGGGCTGTTTATTTTTAAAGCAGAAAGCATTGATTACACTAGATATCTGTAAACACTTCCAAATTTATCATCTATGCAAAATATTTTTGCCACAGTGGTATTTCCAGTGAAAAAAAGCATTTAAAATAACTTTCGTATTCCAGTTAGAACAGCCAGAATAGTTTATTTTAATACTAGGTTTTTAAAATGGCCATTATTTGCCACTGAAATCTGAGGACAGTGCCCGATGATATTCAGGGTTCAGAAAGGAGGAGGAAGACCACTATACTTTTTCACACTCACACTCATTTAATTTTCATGCTCACTTTGTAACAAAAACTTCCCATACAAGCCTCAGAGAGCCAAACTGCAAACATGATTCCTCAAAATTGCCGTGATTATATATGATGTGTCACCTGGCAATGTTCAAGAAGAAATAACATACAAATGTTTACACTTAACATCATCAACAGTGTGTATCCGCACATCAGCCAGAAGGAATTTAATTAGCCATGACAGAACATGCTGTTCAAATTGAAAAGAAACACTAGCTGCTAAAATCCTGGAAAGCTCAAGCAAAAACAAGCTCTGGTTATCAGTCATAATATTCCAGAAGAACCTAGAAGAACTCTGTGGTTAAACCAACGCGTTAAAATAAGAACAGATGTGAACACTCCTTGTGCAGCATTGAGTACAAGATTCCAATTTCATCAGCAAAAATATTTCATGACTCCCACTGGCAACCCTGTTGGCAGACTTTGAGAGATTAAGGAAGATGGTGGACATGGCAATTTGTTTCAGATGTCCCCGCTTGTTTAAAACACACTGGAGAGCAAGGAGAGCTGACTCCACTTCTGCCAGTAATATCCACAAAGCTGAGTATAAGCTTTCATGCAAGTATTTTTCTAAGGACAAAATCCCATCCAAAACCTCTCAAAGCGTCAGTCACAGGAGACAGCCAGCAGTCCAGGTCATCTTCTCATACAGTATTAGCATTAAATTTGTCAGGATATCAGCTATTCAGAAAAAGCCCACTGGTGTATCCTGGCTCAACACCAATTGCTCCGGAGCTCAAAGACGTTGAATTTCTGCATAAAAAGCTCTCAGAAAAAAATTCCACAATAAAAAGATGACAGGAGCAGATGAGGACCTGCTGATTGCAACATGCAGAATGCTGCATGGTCACATTTTGTGCATTATTCTTGTTTAAAAACAGGGGGCAACAAACATAATGCTACTTTAGCATCCAGTTCCCTACAGCCCCTTAATTTACATTTGTTCATATCTTAATTTGGTTGATTACACTTTTCGGTCATCACCACTCCTTTTGATCAGAGTGGTGGACAACTTAATAATTATATAGTCATTCCTTTTCAAAAGTCTAGTTTACGCATATCTACATACTTAAAAAATAAAATATATTTTCCTTCATACAGAAGCAACTGACATCAATGCTGTGAATGGAAGAGGGCCTTCAAAGACTACTGCCTATTATTATTTATTTGGATTATTCCTATGTCATTTATTCCAAGTCCAGCCTTTGCCCCTATCCTACAATTTCCAAAGGTGGAATCCATCAGGCATCACATATTTCACAAAGCAGATGCAATGCCCACATCAACTTAATGAAAAGGTGGCTCTGACTGCTGGTAAAGAAAGATGGCTAGATAGTTCAAGTTTGTGGGACAGCCTTCAACTGTCCCAAAAGGACAGCAAAATCTTTTTCTTGTGTGCAAGCTACGTGCAATGACACGATTAGAAAACAATTTCACGCCTCCTAACAATTCTAGCAGAGATGTACACACTCTGCAAGAGTATTTACAGATTGCTATGCTGAACCTCACCAATATGACCAGCTCTGGAAAAGTGACTTCTCCTCACTACAGCGTGACGTAACAAGGTCGCTTCCGCAAGCCTGGTCAAATCCAGCCTCTGACATTTTCAGTACTATTTGTGGATAGCGAGCTTTGTCACTACGGTTAAATATGCAAAAATGAACTCCCCCTCAAACTCATCTGAAGCTAACTGCAGCTGCACAGGGAAGTCACTGCCTCCAGATGATTGATTCTCAGCTGAGGGTTACAATTCCTCCCAGTGTGGGAACCGAGGAGCTGCCTCAACTCATTTCTGTACAAACCTGGATGCAAACAATTACCAGTGAAATTCAAGCAGCGCTAATTTTGCGTGCCAATGGTTATGAGAAAGTTTCTGTGGCATCTCAAACCTGGGAGCAGCACCTTCTTGCTCAGATACACCTACTTTTAACTTCCCTGCATAACCATGCCCCTTACTGCATTATCCCCTCATCCCCAAACATCAGGTCTCTTGGAGAGCTACTAAACTTATGACCTCAAATACCCAAGATCTCAAAAGCATCTCGCATGACTTAAAAAAGATCAGAACCTGGGATCCTAAAAACACTACTACTTAGCAGCTTCTGCCAAGTGTTTAGTTTTTAATGCAACCTCTCACACTCCATTCTCCAGGTAGGGTGTTGACTAAAGAAATTACAATGATGCTCCTAAAACACTAAGTACACCTGCTGTAGTTGTAACCAGCACTTCAGAGTAGATAACTTTATTTGATGTTAAAAATGACAACCTGTAGGGTTTTTTTTACAAAATGTGCTATAAAGCATCATCATCAATAACGAATTTTAGCTGATTTTTCTCCTCATCCACAATTATTGAGCACAGCCAGATGTAAAAGCCTTTAGATATAGTCCCCTATATTTACTACTCTAAATCAAAATTAACTTATCAAGCACTTCATTTATCAATTGAAGAAAGGATATGGGCAAACATATTCTGAGATGCCACCAGCTCTCTGAGGAAACTCTCAATACTGTTAACAGAGGCATGGACTGACATCTTTCTAAAGCAAAGAACCTCCTTTTACTCCAACACAATTTACTGAAGTCAATTTTTCATACTAAAAAGCAGATTACATGCATTTGAGATCAACCCAGAACAGCAGCCTGGCCTAAAATTCTTGAAAATATCATTTTCATTATTTCCAACATTTTTCAGGAAAGCTAACAGGGCAACATCTACGAGATGCAAAAATCTTGCCATTTCTATGAGTCAGAACACACAACCTTTCCTTAGCAAAATATAAATGAGTGCAGAAAAGGATACTTAAGATTTACAAGAATAAGTTAAGGAAAAGAAAAATAAAGCCTTACCTTACTACATCATCAATGTTGTTCCGGTATACTCCTTCAAGCCTCTCTGCAGGAAAACCCATAGCAATTATGTTTGGATAAATATCTGAATATGCAAGTTATGGAAACATTTGTAAAGCATGTGAAATTTCTACAATAGCATTAAACAGACATTAATCAAATGTTTAACTGTATCAAAGTCAGAGCAACAACTCCAACCAACTCCCATATGTGAACAATTCAGCTTTATATAGGCAGTAATAAGGGATCTTTTAAAAAAAAAAAAGGGGGGGGGGGGGGGAGAACTTCTGAAAACACGGTACTTTGACCACAGCCACTATAACAGAAATCTCATTACATCTCAAACAAGTAACTTATTAGAAGTCTATGCTATTGCGCAGCTGATGGTTAACATCCATTAGGAAGCCAATCCACTAGAAAAGCAGAGTCAAGTAATCCACTTCTATCATACATCATCTCACTAGAATCACATAGATGCTAAATACTGGTCTTTCTCTACAGTTTGAGTGGTATATTAAATGCAATAGGAAACTAGCAAAACAGTCTTCTGTGACTAAATTGCAAGATGTTGCAAATTAGAACTGATGTTCAAGTCCCCAGTAATCCCAAAATAGGTATACCACACAAAACAGCAAAACAAAAAAGTCCATTTCAGGCATGCAAGCCCTGGCAAGGCTACATAACACTAATGTTTTTATCACTTTCCATGACCTCTACATAACAGACCACTACAGCAGCTGCTAAGGTAGCTCTGAATGCCTAAATGTAAGATATGGCATTAGATGGTAATGTATAGATCTGAAAAGGATCGTATATCTTGTTTATTAAAAAAAAACAAAACAATTCCACACTTCTGGAAAAATATTCTAGTTTCTTATTCTGAACTACCTGTAATTTACTTGCCAAAAGCAACCTCATATAAAGAACTTAGGAAAAGTACCTCCTAGCAAAAACAAATTAGCTAAGGAAAAAGGCCAAATAAGAAAATTGTAAGTTTACATCTAGAGCCAATGTAGTAAAGAATTCACAGCAAATTGCTAGAAAATTACTGATATTTATTTTCCTGGTGGTATAATGATATAGGGATTTTATTATTTTTTTTTTAAAAGAGAACTCAAGAAAACAAAGTACTCCCAAGTTTTAAGCATTATTAGAAATGACAATATAGTGAAGAAGCTTCACTGAAAAGCAAAACAGAAATGAAACTAGCAGCTCAAAAACAGACCGTACCCTACCGCATTAACATACTCCTCCTCAAACTAATTTTAGAAGGAGTAAGAACAAAGCATGATATGATTGAAGTTGGCCCTGCTTTAAACAAGGGGGCTGAAACAGGTGATTTCCAGAGGTCCCTTTCAACCTAAATTATTCCACAATTGTAAGAATTGTTTTTATTTTTATGGTTAAAATATAACAAAGCTTCAAAGAGTAATCATCAGACTGGAAGACATTGCAGCAGCTTCCAAGATATTAATATTCCAGTTACTTGTACACAAACAAAAGCCTGGAGTAGGATACAAACTACCTTACTCCATCCTTGCAGAATTCCCACAAGCCTAAGTACTCACAGGGAAGCAGCATGGACCAAGTTCTGCATTTAACTAGAAGACTTAAGAAAAACATTAAGAACTGAATACATGGAAATAATGTTTTCTACTCTCAAAAAAAGAATTAGCATTTACTATGTTGTAATCCAAGTATTAATAGACAGTGGTCTGCTTGGATTATTCAAAAGGTGATTTATGCAGACAATAAGAAAAATATGAAACCTTTTGAGAAATCCAAATAAATATCTGTACCTGCCTTAAATACAGACACTGAAAGGGGTTCACATCTGGTTTCCAATTTATTCTGTACTTGCCCAAACACTCATTAAGTTGCTTAACTTTCAGAGCTTGTGATAACTTCAGATACTATCAAATCACGTAAATCTTAAACTTTGAACTTCACTCTGAACATATCTTACTCCGCAAGCAGTCCACACCTCTTTTTTAAAATTAACAAAAGGCACTATATAATTAGCAATGTATTTACTATTTTATCAGTTACTACTTGCCATAAGCAGAAGAAACTGGTTATAAATCATGTGCACCTGCCCTATGTCTATTAACAGCGACTTTCAGCTAGCACACCCCATCACTCCCTCCTCATTCCTGATTTCAACCTGATTTCTGCCTACTGCCAGTTCTAGCATTTATACTCAAAAGCACCTCCTTTTGCATCCTGCTCTGAGCAGCAGGGCTATATAAATTACCATAGCAAAATAATCCAGTATATTAGCCTGCTTTCCACAGCACTTCTCCATAGAAGTGTCTTCTAGCGTTCATGCTAGCAACAGGGGTAAAATAAATTAATTTTGACACACCACATCAAAACAAAACTGTTTCAACTATAGTATCACCCATGAGACAGATGCCCAAACTTCACCAAATTACCATGTAACTTGCTCAAATTTATATTCACAATCGTGAGCTTTATTACATATTTTTTCATGTGTTTCAGCCTGCAGTTTATGTCCAGATACTTTTCTTCTGCTGTTGGCTTTTCCTCTCCAAGAGGCTAAGAAACGAGATACCTTCCAGGATTCCCAGCTGGTGCAAGATGGAAGCGAAGCAGACAGACACCCCAAGCAAAGGGAACAGAACATCTTAACAGCAGCATCTCCAGTTTGCAGGCTCACAGACTTGTCCAAACACCAAAGCCTCAAAACACGCAGGCAGAGAGAGATAAAAATTTCCAAAATAACCAGGGCGGTCTCACGCTTTTGGAAAGCGCGATCCCCTTTTGGCTCCCGCATCTCATGTGACCCCTCTCCCCTCCCTCGTTCCTCAAGGGCGATGCACGAGCAGTACATGCACAGCTCACATGCATTTCTTTTAAATAGGAGCAAGCCAGCAGAACTGAATGCTTAAGCTTAACCATGCATCATTACAGGTGCATTTTTAAACCCAGAGCTGGTATTGCAAAAGGTGTTCCACAATATGCCAGTAAGTAAAGAAAATGGAAAAAAGACTTCAGGGTGGGGGAGGGGGGAGAGTATGAATCAATTTACTGATGCTGATTCAATAGAAGTGTTGTACGCTCTGAGGTTTTGCAACCTGACAGCACAAAACCTGAAGTGTCGCTGAAAAACAAATATCCAACAGTGATCAGCTGGGGGGGGGGGGGGGGGCGGGGGCTGTTTTTAGAAAAACATGATTGTTTTTTAAACAGGCAAGCCAATTTCTCCACCACCTAAATATAAGCATCCTGAAGTACCTTACTTATTATCTCAAAGTATTACACTGGAATGCAATTCACATGCCACTGCTGACTCACTCTTCTGTCTGCAACAGATCTGGCATTGAAGGACACCAGCCACAGCAAGCAAACGACACCCTTCTGCAGCACACGTGCGAGGCTTCAGGCTTCACATGCACCGAACAAAAGCAATCGACAACTATGACAAATGCATTCGTATTGCTGGTGAAGATTATTTTATGTCTTTTTAATATATGCTTCTGACAAGCACGCTGAAGAAGCATGTTGATTTGAAACTCTTTTTTTGGTTCAAGCAACTGAAGAAGGCCTTTTGCTTTAGGGAGCAATGCAAGATGGAAGAACAGAGTGGAAGTGCTGTTGCTGTTTGCACAGATGATCTAAATCTCTGACCAGAAATAGCAGTTTTGTCACTTAATTGAAGAAGTTGCCATAAAACCCAAGCTCTTCCACCCTTTCCTCTCCTGCGAAAAGATGCCCCAAGATCTGCAGCAAGTGAAGGGGATGGTTGTTACTGCATCGGTATTAGCTTACTTTTTTCCTGATGTCGAGGAATGAAACAGTCCTCCTCAGGGACAGCCTGCGACCACTGCACAGAAGGGTATGGAGCCAAGCCAGTTACAGGAGCAACCATCCACTGAGCATCATCTTCAGCAAGTTCTTCTATCACCAGCCATGCTCAACGGTTCAGAAACACTGCTTTTCACACTTCAGTTAATTTAACATTGATTTCCAAAGCTGAAATTAAGATATTCGCTACCAAGACGAGATTTCTTACAAAGGAGCTTGGAAGCTGGGCTTACATTCAAAGAAAGACTTCTGAGTCATCATCTAATTGGTAACGATACTGATAATTTTAGAAATCTGGAAGAACTGATGATTTAAAATGTGCAACAAGTTCATTATCAATTCCAGGCTTTTTTTTTTTTTAGGCAGGCAAATGAAAATGGAAAAAGCCTCAGCCATTTATTGAGACAGCACACGCAAAACAAAGTTAACCAAACTGTCCTAACTACTGAAATTTGAAATGGGCTTTCTAAAAAACATAAAATAAACCCTGCCACATTTTGCCAAAGTAGCCCTTTCCTAAGAAACCCATTCCCAGAAATGGTTTCAACAGTTTTTAAAGCACTTATTCCTTTCTCAATCTTGTAAACGTGGAAGCTGGGATTTTAGTTAGCGATCATAACAAAAAAAATACACGAGACAGACTCATGATACACAACAGCAAAGCACTAAAATGCCATCCTCTACTCAAGTTCATACTTCTTACTAACTACAAAACTTCAGCTTTCAAATGAAGATGACACTAAGCTATAACCAAGGAACCTTAAAATGAAAGCACCCAATAATTTGCTAAGCTACCAAATGCCACAACTAAAAAGCGATGCTTTGTCAATATTGAAGACAGACCAAAGCAAATAATCCATATACCACTTCAGAAACGCCTTTGCTTTAACGCTGTTCGTAGATTTAACAAAACACTCTTCTTAAAGCCTAACATCATTCCCACATGCTAAAGATGATAGTCTTTCCAGCTGCTATGAGAAAAATCCTGTATCATTATGCAAATCAGCAGTTATAATCACTTTCAAAAATAGCTGTCTATATATTCACATTATGCCAAGATCAAATTAAAAAATATGCAGTATACACTTGAAATTTTACATACATATACATATAAAAGCAAATTACTTATGTTGGTCCTGTAACTGACTCTTCTCACAAATTCAGCCTTTTTTCTAATAATGGAAGGCAGCCAAAAAAGCATACTGAAATATTTACCAATTCATAGGTTCTTAAACAGTCACAAGAAAGTTGCAAAAATAGACAGCTATAGCCTTTCCTGCAATGATCAATATTCTCAATTAATATCTAGAACGTGAGTCATTAGAATTTCTAAGTAATTTTATGAAGTCCTATATCAAAGTATTTAATCCCTTATCTTTGCTCCACTCATGAAGGCGGCTATAACAGAAAAACAGAAAGCAAATGACCTAATCTTCCTATTTTATAAGCATGCTAGAGCATGCAGTGCTTAAGAATTTACATATAGCTTTACTTTTTAAACCCAACACTGACAACAGATTTTAAATCAAAACACAAATAAAAAACAACTTTAAAACTATTAGCCCTTTACAATCAAAGGCTTCAGGAAGACCTACCAGGCATTAGACTTCATCATTCTGTAAAAAGGAAATTTGAAACAAGCTGGGTGCTCCTGAAGCTGTGAATGATGGTCACTGTTCAAGTCATGCTTTGAAGTTAAAAACTTACTGCAAAACCTGAACCTGACACCCGCAAATAAAGGACAACAGTCCATTTTTCCCCGACCCTTAGTTTCCAGCTTCCAAACATGAATCTTACTTAACAAAAAACAGATTTAAATTGATGAATCTATGGCCTGAAAAAAGCATCACAACTGCCAGGAATGCAAATTTTCACTTCCAGTTCAGGCAAGCAAGGCATGTACTTGCTTTAATCCGCTCCTAAACAGCCCACTCCTCATTCGCGTGCAAGCTGCTGTCAGTTTTGCTCCACTATGCATCACCCATCACCTCCTGGCTGTGGGGAGCCACAGTGCAAAGGAAAGAGCCTCCAGCATGGGGCGGCCAAGCTGTCAACTGCTAAGTCCCATTTGATAGCAACACTGAAGAGCAGAGGAACAACATGACTTTGAAGTCTCCGAAAGTGGCTTTGTTGTCTCAATTTGTCTGCAATTTTCAGGAACCCTGACTTCAGTAACCATGCAACGTGGTCTAGCGGCACATCTGGCCGTACCAGCTGTGAAATGTTAGCGTGCTAACCTCAAGCCCTTTAACTCCAGCTTAAACAAGTCCATATAGCGATGGCAAGAAAAAAAGAACTGTTCCTGCTGTTCAACAGCTTGACAGCCTGAAGCTACAGGGGGAGTGTTACGAAAAGTGTCCACACTCCATCCTCAAACAGATTTAAGAGTCCTGACAAATGGCCAAGCTCTTATTAGTGCCATTTTCTTGACAGCATCCCTACAAAAAAAAAAAAGAAAAATCACATAGGAAAATATACCCAGCCAAATCTAGAAAAGTTTCCTAGCATATATACTGTTTAGCCTGTACACATGCATACCTTTTGGTTTTGTTTTGTTCTTTTAAATAGGCAGCACTTCCATTAGCCAGCATGAAATGCAAAATAAGTTTACTATTTTTCTATGAGTCTGGATAATCAGGAAGTATAGAGGAAATGAACAGGAAGAAAGTTCTTCAGAGCAAAGGAGGATTCCTTGTAGCCAGCCAGCTGCACTTGCCAACTCTACCATCTGTGCCTTAAAGAACAAGAAAAGAGACCAACTCAGATGTGGCAGAAAGAAACATTTTATGATTTAGAAGAAATGCATTTAACCCCTTAATGCTCAACATTTCAACTATTTCAACTACAACCCTTTTTTTTTTTTTTTTTTAATTTTTCAATCTTTCAGCTTGTAATTTAAATGCAGCAACCTAGACAAGGAACAACAAAACTGCAGCTCCTTCGTATCCAGGAGGCAAACCTGTCCAGATGAGGTCATAGGGCTGACAACAGGTCTGGAAGGAAACTCAGATTCCTGCAGCATGAAGAAATAAATCAGAAGATGCTTGAAGATGATACTGCCAGGTTGTCTCGGGAACCAGCTACATCCTTAACTCACTTCCATCCCCTAGCGGGGCTTTTGGACCTGCTTACTATATTGTGTTTGGGAAGTATTCCCAAAGCAAGAGTCTCTCCTTTCATCTGTAATGTGTATGACATGTGTCGTGGAGCTCTCAGCCATATGGAGGCTTTGCTGAACAGCTAATAGGATCAAGATTGGAAAAAACCCACACATAACCTACATAATAAGCAGGCACCACTTTTTTTGCAAAACACGGTGTCAACCTCATAAGCCTCACAGCATAAATACAGAAAATGGTAACAGAGAAGCATGAAAGAAGAGGATATCTACAGAAGAGCTTGTTCTGACAAAGACTGAGAAAAAGATGCCTTAAACTTCCATTTCAACATGGTTTGGAATCACAAAGAAAGATAGGAAAGCATACAGATAGTGAAGGAAACATGAGCTTGTTGTGAAGAGCTGCAAATTCCTCTAAAATAGCTGATGATATTACAGGACACAAAAAAAGCTACCCTTCCCATTAAGAAAAAGCCAAGGGCAAACAGCAGCATAACAAATGATGCAACAGCACACTATATTATTCATATAAAATTTGATAGAAAGAACTCTTCAGCTGAGGAGCCAAAAGACTGGGCCTCAACTCCTTATTCAACTTCGAGTCCAGGTCTCCAGCACTGAACAAATCCCTACAATCCCAGGAAGTTTCTAGAGGTGAAAACATGCAGAGGTCCAGTTAAGAAGGCTTTTTGTTTCTGCTCACGCTTTGGAAGAAGCCGCATCCCATCTTATCATACCTGCCCTGGCATCCCAACTAGCTGCAGCAACACACAGCAGCCCGAGGCCAAAAGCTGCACCAGTGGCAAAGGACAACTGTATGCATGAGGCTGAGCAGCTGTCCTCAAGGTAACACGTCTGCTGAGTGGATCTTCTCAGTAGGAGGCAACATATATGAGAAGCTTCACTGTTGCATCTCAGTTTGAGATTTCCAAAGTGACAAATTTACCTATTTTAACCCACAAACCAAATTCAACATGAACTCTTTCAAGGCAGAGTACAGGACCTCCCTGGTACGTGTTCTCAGCATACTACCACACTTTGCAAGATCTCTTTTAAAGAAGCACTGATGTGTACTTAAGCATATCCTAACCTCAGACACCCACAGAAAAATACAAGAACTTTATTCAGTAAAAAGAAGTCAGCATAGAGAGTCACTACTTTGATATTTACTGACAGGAAGTGAAAAATGGCTCAGTCTCAACTTTTTGCAAGTCTGAAAGGACATCCAAAACTTTCAGAGACAAGGGAATTTAAAATAGCAATCAGGCTGGAGGACAAATATGTCACTTAGTAAAAGGTTTGTAAAACATAAGCTACAAAAAACTAGGATTTGTATGAATTTATTAATTTGGGGGGTGGGATGTGATCCAAGAGAAGATAAAGGCAAGCAGCAAAACAAAACACAAGGCCATCCTAATGAACCGTTTCTCAACCAACAAGTCCCGAGTAGATAATATTAATTTCATTCTAATGAGATCTAGCTTTCTCCCTCTAAATGTTAGTACAAAAAAAGGACATTACTTCTCTAACTCACCCACACAAGAAATTAAAGAATAGAAAATACACAACTATTTCAATTCTAGCCCGATATATACCCAGGCAATGCAATGAATTAAGCAGAGGCCTCTAAGAAAATTAATCATGCAATTAAAAGCTATTATTCTGCAGCTCCACAAAGGCAGAATTACATTAATGAAGACATTTCTTAAGTACTTCACTACAAAAAATTGGATATTAAGCAGTTTTTATGCACTGCTGCACGTTGGGGCTGTGAAGCTGGGACTTCATCTTTAAAGGGAACAATGCCAGCTTTTGCAATAGTCATCATCCCAAACACAGAGCAATTGAGTTTAATTTTTTAGCTGCACAGTCAATTACCATTTGAATCACAGAACCTACTACTTCAGCTACGTTGCCTAAAAATCATTTTTAAGATAACCTAGATTTATGCAGCATGATACACAGCTTAATTGCACAATTATTTACTTCCATTCTACAAAACTTTTTTTCAGGGCCTTATAGGTGAGACAGTAAACGAGGCAGATGATGATAGGAGCAAAGAGGATGCTAGCTTGAATTAGAAACTGGAACAAGGATTTGTTTACATCTGAAATATCAATCTGGGACTATGATACATTCAAAAACTAACAGCGATCTCTGAACCCAAAGTAGAGTCAAGCACCCACAAAGCATTCGTGTTTCAGAAGAGATCCTGCTCTACAGGGCCGCTTATGAACGTTTCCATATTTTCAAATAAATTCCCTTCTTACAGTCTGGAAATCACCATCCCAGTAACTCACACGAATGCACAAATGTGCACAGCTTTAATCCCAAAAACCTTCACAGAAGTGCCAAATCAAAGGAGCCCACAACTACCCTAGTATGTAAGATGAGGCATTAGGCATATCCAGCAACCACTACTCACAACTCCAGGCTATATCCCATTTACTCCCCCAAAAAAGCTATGCAATAATTAACCTTCAATATCCACCTTACATCTGGCACAGTAAATGAATACAAATCCCATGTAGCTCCAAGTTCCAGATTACTCACTGGGTACTTGAACTAGAAAGGAGGTGGGCTTTAAAAGGGAGTTAGTTATGACTAATGACACCAACTTTGGTCTGTTGGCGTCATTATAAATATAATGTCATAAATACTTAAGGGATTTGACAGCTCAACTGTCTATTCCCTCCCTCTTCTTACAGTTTGTCAGAACACAACTATTGTCCCTTAAATCATTATAGAAGAACCATTTTCTTGTTTAAACATGTTGTAAGGGAAGACTCTAGGCTAAGGTAGCAGGGGTATAATTTGTCAGCTTATGCAGTATTAATGCGGCAACAACATTAATCCATTAAAAATATAATTTCATTTAAGAAACTATTCAGAGATTCAGAACTGGCAAAAGCAACTTGGTAGACCGAAACTTCATATATAAAATTTCAACTCTGCAGTTATTACATCCTGAAGTTGCTTTACGTTTTTTAGCACAGGGGTTTTTAACATAATGTGTTAATAAAACATAATTTTTTCAGTAATAATATGACTGAAAGAATGTATCACCTGCTTCCACAACAGAGTGGATTTAGGGGTCCAAATCATCCTACAAGGAAGTAAACGGAAAATATAGTCACCTCTCTTCTGGAAGAAAATCAGAAAATGCTGTACTCCTCTACACAGTGTTTTAACACGTCATTTACCAAATACTAGCCTCCTCTACAGCAGTCACTGTACTTCAAAACGTTTTGGTAATTAAAAAAAAGTTCTTAAATTAGATGTATTAAGTGTAGCACTGGATAACACAGGAAAAACACATTTTTGTCTCAAAGAAATCTGCTGACCACCAGCCTAGCAGCCATCAAGAGCTAACTAATCTTTCCATATGTATTATACTGCAGCAATAATGGCCATTTCAAGTGTTTCGTAAGCTCCACACTCAAGGCTATATCCTTTCCCTAAATACGCCGTAACTGTCTCATGAAGTCAGTGGAAGTCACATGTAATTATATTGAGCACAGAAAGGCCTTCCTGACTAGCACAAGTTCCTAGAAAGATGCACTTTCAAAATTCATCAACCTTCTTCAAGACTCAAGTTGGACCCAGTATTGACACATGGCCAACCAATTACACCAAGAGTTAAACCAAGAGCTTAACAGGTAGGATTTTCAGAAGTCCTCAACACTTACAATCAGTAAGAGATAATGAAGATGAACTTGGATTTTTCCTTAAAAAAAAAGAAATGCTCAAACTCAGTACCAGTCCTAGTAAAGCTTGTACTTTATTCAGCATTACTCTCAATGTTTAACAGCAAAGCTTTGGATGTTCTGAAAATTACACACACTTAACTAAGTTTACAAACACATTTCAATGAAGATTGCTTCAGCTGTGTTTTTCCTAAAAGGTCACCCTATAAGAAAATTTATAAAGTGTCCGCATTAGCTGTACTCCTTTCTTTCCCCACCTTGAAAAGAACACATAGCCGTCACTTCAACAGCAGAGCTATGTGAAACCAAGAATCGGTTTGCAGCTTTTGTCAATTTAAAAATATGCACAGGCAGTTATTTTTTAACTTCATGTTTAGCTTGTGCAAACAGTCTCCAGCAATGCTGCACATTGATTAAAAATTTCTGATGATGCAAGATCAAGTAGTTCATTAGGAAGCCTGCACTACATTTAAGCAAGCGCAAAGAGATGAGCTGTAATTTGTCAAGCATATTTAAAGTCCCTTTCCGAGCAACTGCAGTCAAAAAGCAGGGCAGAAAGGGGCTGGGGTTACTTTGAATGGGTGCAGCGAGGGTTGCACAATGGAGCACTTGCTCGAATGGTGGGGGTTTTGTGCATCGGCTTCAGCTGTCAAACAACACTATCCACAAATATGCATGTACTATGACAATATGTCATAGGGGTTTTTTTTAGGTTGTGAGGAAATGTAAGTGATCTGGCACATCTCTAACCCCAGAAGAGAAAATGCATGAACACACTTGCATCACCACCTTGCTTTCTCCATCGGGACAATGCAAAAATCTTTATCCTTGCTAAGTGCAGAAAGACCAGTTTTCACAGGATCAAATACATCCCACAGCAAGCAGGTAACTGAATCAAACCCTGAGTAGTCCCCAGTCAGTACCATTTTACTGCTGTCTATTCAGACAGACTTCTTAGATGAATTCAGAGCAAAACTGGCACTAATCTTCTTGTCCAAAACCCAAGATCATCCCAGGCTCCAGAAGCAAAATGAGTCTGTCAGGCTCTTAACACTGCTAAGTAATATGGTTTACTCCGGAACAAAGAAATACTTTTCCACCAATAAAATGCATTGCCAGCTGGTTTCTTCTAGTTTCTTCTAAACCCTTACCAGCCCTTACTGCGCTTGTGTGCAAGAAAAACTTGTTACAAAACACCTAACAAACTTCAATTTTAAAACGAAACCAAATATCTTAAATGAATGGCATTTCCAACTTGGGCTCTATTTTTAAATGCGGTATGTACCTCATGCCACTAATTCATTTTTTTCCTGGAAGCTGAGCCATTTTGAGTGAAGTCACATAATTTAAAATTTCATTAAAGAGCTTTAGGACCGCAAATAACATAAAGCAGCATGATATTCTAAGAAGCTTCCACTCACAGTTTTAGCATTCTCTGCCTTTCCTTCTGAGAGACAAACTACGTGTGACTTGTAAATACACTGCACCCAACATCTAATCTTTACTGAATATTGCTGCAGTTTATATGACTATGTAGGTCACAAGCTACACATGCTTTAATTAAGCATCAGGGTAGGCATGCTCTACCCTACGCTCAGGCTAGATGGCCATTTTCATGCATAACAGAAGGCCTGGAAATAGAAGACAAAGTTTTACCAAAGCTATAACAGACACAAGAAGCAGTTACACTACTTTTTCCACTTTAGTCTCAAATAGTTAAGCCACTTGCTAAACTCAGTTACGCGCAGACCTCTTAAGACACAGACAATTAATGCAATGTGCAAGATTTGCATGCAAGCATTCTCTCTTCACTGTTCCCTGCAGTAAAATGGTCAACAACCAAGCCGCACAATTTCAGAAATACCAAAGATTATAGTGCCTCAGAAAATATGCTAGCCATTGCATCACAAAGAAATGCAGCCATCTTAGAAGCCATTAATCCAAACTTTGCTTCTCACCCATTTGCACCAAAAGGTATCCAGTGTTACAGAAATGAAATAGAAAGCCAAATAAATCAGGAATAAATACAATATTTGAAATAAACTATTAAAAAGGTGATTTAATGTCTCCATCTTTAAAACCCTTTCCTCTTCTAATTTCAAAATATTTTTTCCAAGAGGTGCATATAAAGACTGTTCAGAGAGAAAAGAACATTTGATTAGATGAAAAGTAATGTCAATATTTTTTTAAAGACACTTGTTTCATAATTAGCACATCGGACTATTCTTGTATTGTGTACGTAAAGCTACTGATTCTGAGAAGTCCCCATTTCCCTTTCCTAAAAATCCTACATCATCCACACAAGAAGAATTCTTATCCTCATGAGGATAAGAGAGATTAAACTCATGAGGAACTGAGATTCCCAAGCATGATGCACTGTACCATACATACATCAGCACCAGTTTTAAAAGGATTTGACACAGCCCACCAGCGGAACAAAAAGAGGTCATTGAAGGGGACTTTGCCACTGCAGCACCTAACCCAGCCTGCCTTTTGGCACTTAGGTGTTCCCTGCAATGCCTTGGGAGAATCAGCCGTGACGGAAATATAAAGACTGCAAGTCTCTGTCCACCTGCAACACTGAGACACGAACCCTCCCTCAAAGATGGGTAGAAGAGAAGACAGACTACAGAATATAGGCACCTCACCTGGATTCACTGTAGATTCATTTTATTCTCCACCTCCCACAGCCCAGGTAGTAATCACCAGCTACTATTCTGGAGCCACCACCACTGAACTACTTGTACAGAAATATTTACTGCAGGAGGAATTCACACCTCCATTTCCCATATCCCGGCTAAATGCCCAAATCACTGGGCTAACTCGTGTCAGTCTTTCTCTTTTAGCTTGACAGAAACAGCTACCCTGAAATAACTGGTAATCTGTAACAGAGGACACTCCTACAGATATGGGTGCGCAGGGAAGCAAAGCTAACCAACAGCAGAAATGCAGATAGTAGCTTGTTTCGGTCTCAAAATTTTAGCTCCAGCACACAGTGAGAAGTACCTCTGAGAACTTAAACCCTGGTCGTCCTACCATACACTACATGCCTTGCCAAACAGCTCACTTAGGTTTCAAGTTTTCTCTCTTTTCATCTAACATCGTGTGGTTGGAGAGCTAACTCCCAGCTCGGTCCTCTGTCTACACGTATAAGAAATAAATAGGTTATTTACCAGCTACCAGGTACGACGAGCAACAATTCCTTCAAAGCCCTGCAAAAAGAACATCGCCAAGAAGCCTGCACAAAGTGATAAAAAAATTAAACTTTCACTTCTGCAGCAACATCAGCCTTCAAGCTAAGACACTATACTGTACAAGCAGCAGTCTTCATTCATTATCTGTTCAAAATGTGCATCTACCAAAAAAAAAAAAAAAAAAAAGGACTGTGAGTATAAGCTTCTTCCAAAGATATTTTTGCAATCATGAAAAAAGGCCTTTTCTATAAACTTCATTACAGAATTGCAGCCAGCTACCCCTTTTAGGAAAACTAGCCTAAGCCCAACGTTCAGTGGCCTAATTCTAATGTAAAATTCTAAGAATAAAATTAACGAGAAAACAAAGTAAAAAAATAAAGCAATAAACTCCATTTGGCATATCATTAGCAACACTGAGCAAGAAAATCCAGATTCAACATTCACCGATTTTCTTGCCAGAACCATATCACCAGTTAAAAACATCTGTTTAAGTCAAAAAAATCTCTCCCTACCAATGGCACATCTGGGCAAAGATAGCCGAAACACCAAACTCTTCAACTGCAAAGCCAAAACCTCATCATTTTGCCACTACTTAACTCTTTTCATAACCCTTAAGTTTCCAGCAAACTCATCACTCGGAGAATCAAAAACTCTAACTCGGACTTCTGTCGTTAAGTTAGCAGTAAGTGCTGCACTGGCCTATGTCAGCATTACAGCTGCCCTAGTCGCAGGCCAACGAAATGATCAACTGCAAACATTTAAAAATGCAAGCCTAAAATTATATTTTATCAGTACCACGAACAGAATGCAGGAATTACGTACTAGAGCTGCTGCTTTTTAACTAAAAGCTCAGCATCCACCTGCTAAAGTCAAGAACCTTTCAGGCCATTTTAAAGCCACCAAAATTTTAGGCCAAGGCTCAATGCAACAGCATGAGCTCTGTACCAGTTACAGCTTTTACCGGTTTTGATCCTGCCGAAGAATCCGATTTATTTGTAGTGTTTGCTATGACACGAGTGTAATTGCTCCAAAAACCAATAAATTTCACCCTGATCCTGGTGCAGAACAGAAAGCACTCTCTCTATAGGGACAAGTCTAGCTCTGAATACTAATGTCAATATTCATTTTTCCTAGGACGGTTCCAACTTTTAAGCGAGGTTCTTGCTGCAAAACGTCTCAAACACAGTAATGATCTTTCTCCACCACACAGAAAGACCATGCCCACAGCACAGCCCCTACATACCATTAACTCTGCAAGGCATTCAAAGCTAAACATCTGCTTGCCGCTGCTACAGCACATGTTTGAAAGGCCACCAAAACTACACACTAGCAATGCTTCTCTATGGTTTCACTCATTAGTTGTAACTGCATACTAATTACACGTTCCAGAAGTACACTCCTCACAGTCCTCTCGACGAGACCCAATGTGCTCTCGTTTGTAACACATCGTCCTGTTTACTGTATCTGATATTATGCCAAAGTGCAGTCCACGCATCACATTAGCAAAAGAGGTATTTTTTTTCATTTGGAAGAAGCGATTGCCACCTCTTGTCATCAAGCACCTTGCCGCATCATACTGCAACTGAGCACGAGCTCTGCCTTACTGAATGTATGAAAATCGGGGCAGAGGACACAGGCTTCACCTCTCCTGCCGTGCAGCCTGAAGCAACCCGAGTAAAGTGATAGGCCTGCCACGATTATATTTGCAATTTAAGACGAGTTACTAGACGAAAAATAAAAAGTGCTCTGGACGTGAAGCACAGCGGGACAGGCATATTTGCTATGTGAGCCGAAAAATCAACACAGCCAGAGATAAGCGGCAGATCCGCGGTGCTCCGGAGGGGGCGGGGGGCAGCACCTCCGCGACACGGGGGTGTCGGCAGGCAGGCAGGCTGGCTGCAATCGCCAAGGCGCGCTAACGTTAATCCTCGCCATCACGGAGCTCTCGTTAACGTGCCCGGCTGTCGGGCCCCGGCCCGGCGACCGCCCGGACAAAAGGA
Organism: Theristicus caerulescens; assembly: GCA_020745775.1. Classification (NCBI taxonomy): domain Eukaryota; kingdom Metazoa; phylum Chordata; class Aves; order Pelecaniformes; family Threskiornithidae; genus Theristicus; species Theristicus caerulescens. Next base: position 86,882,821 of record CM036560.1, read on the forward strand.
GGCCGAGGAGACAGCGGCGGGAGAGGGCGCGGCGACCCGGGCGAGCCCCGGCGGCAGCCGCCGGCCTCCCGGCGGAGCGGCACCGGGAAGCGCGTTAGGTAACCGCCGCGCAGGTCTGATGCAATAGCTGTACGTGCAGCGCCCGGTGCCGGGCCCCGTCGCCGCCGGGAGGATACAGGTCAGGTCCAGGTCGAAGCCATCCTCCTGGTATCGCCTTTTGTTCCTGCTGACGATCTCTTTGATGATGGCGGTCATGTCTGGCAGCCGGGGGCCGCTCCGGGACAGCGCGCAGGGGCCGGGCGGCGGCGGGGCGCGGGACCGGGAGGCTGCGGGCAGGCGGCCGCCGGGCGGCCCCGGGCGCGGGGCCTGCTGCGCCGGCGGCTCAGCCCCAGGCGGGCCCGCCTCCCCCCGCGGCAGCAGCAGCGGCGGCTCCCGGCGGCGGCGGCTGCCCCTTCCTCCTCCTGCCGCCGCTGCGCCGAGCGGGGCGGGAGCAGCGGCGGCGGCGGCCGAGCAGGGAGGGTCCGGAGCCGGGCCGAGTCCCTGAGGGTGCCGCCGCCGCCGCCGTCTTTGAGGCGAGCGAGGCGGAGGCGGAGAGAGCAGCTCTCCGGCGCTCCGGGCCCCAGCAATGGTGACAGCGGCGCGGGGCGCCCCCCCGGCCCGGCCCCGCTCCGCCCCGCTCCCCGCCCGGGGCGGCGGCGGCGGTAGCGGCGGCGGGCCCGGAGCCGCGCGGTGGAGCCGCGCCGCCGGGCGGGCGGGCGCTCCGCTCCGCGGCGGGGCGGCGGTAGCGGCGGCGGCGGCGGCGGCTCCTCAGGGTGTGCGGACCGGCGGCGCGGCCTGGCTCATCCCCCCCGGCCTGCTCCGCGCCCAGCAGCGCCGCGCCAGCGCTAGACTCCCATCATGGCTGCAGCTTCCGAGAGGGGAGGCAGTGCCGCCCCGCCCCCTCCGCCGCCTCCGCCGCCCCGAGAAAGTAGTCCCCCACGAACCGACGAACCGGCGAGCCGCCGCCCCGCCCCGCCGCCTACCCTCGCCCCCGCCCTCCCACCCGTGCGCCCTTCGCCGCGCCGCACCCCGGGTCCGCCGCCCCGCGAGGGGCGAGGAGGTGATGGGCGGAGGGATACGGACGGCGCGGTGAGCCGCCGCCGCCGCTGAGCCGAGCGGAGGTGCTGTGACCGGTCACGTGGGCCGTCCGCTGCGCTCGCGGCGGCCCCTCCCCCCGCGGGCGGAAGTGGCCGGGTCGGGCCGGGCCGGGCCTTGAGGTGAGGCGAGGCGAGGCGAGGCGAGGCGGGGCGGGGCGGGGCGGGGCGGGGCCCGGCCCGGCCCGGCCCGGCCCGGCCCGGCCCGGCCCGCTCCGCTCCGCGCCTCGCCTCGCCTTTCCCCTGCCGCCAGCGGGCCCGGCTCTGCGGGAGCCCGCCCGCACCGCCCGAGCCATGAGGGGAGTGGGAGCCGGGGCCCTTCCTGCCCTTCGCGCTCCTGCGGCCTGCTGGCGCTCGGGGCCCGCGGTGGGCGAGAGGATGGCGCTCCCCACCTTCCCCAGTCAGGTCGCCCCGTGTCGCGGGTGGGTGCCACAGCGGCTGCGACCGCCCCGGCGGGGAGCCTGGGCCGGGTGAGGGGCCTGCGCTTTGTGTAACCGGCGGAGAGAGCGGGTAACAGGCACGGTGCGGTCCCGAGCCCCCGGGGGGGGTGGGGGGGCTGTCAGCCCGTCGCCAGGAGCCTCGTCCTTCCCCCCGCCCGCCCTTGAGCGGTTTAGCGTAAGGCTGAGCGAGCCGAGGTGGCTCGGAGCCGCTGCCCTCCTTCCGCCCGTCGCGGTACGTGAGCACCTACTGCCCCCTGCAGCCGCCCGGGCCCCGGGGGAGGAGGGTGTGGGCCACCTGCTGCCCCCCCGTGCCTGCCGGGGCCGCCGGCAACCCAGCACGGGGGTAGGGACGTAAAAGTGCCCCCGTGGCTCAACTGTAGTGCCCATGGTGTTTTCGTGGAGCTTTCTGTCCCGTCCCCCCCCTTCCCCCATTCATCACAGTTATCCTGATGGGGGGGAAAAGCGCTGTCTCTGAATCTCCAAATCAGCCTTTAAATTCCTTTAAAACTTCAGCAAATAAGTCCCATTGTACAAGGCTCTTCACACTCTCTGCTGAGAACTCCTATCAGAAGTCTTTAGGAATTGCCGCTGTTAATGATTTGCAGGAAAATGACCATCAGGTAGCCAGTCGCAGCCTGAGCTGCTGAGTAGGAACGCTGGCTGCAGTCTCAGTTATCAGTTTCCATCTTTCTCATAGGTTGGTAGGGCATATTTTGAGGGGGGGAGGGGGTGTGATTTTTTCCTTTTGTGTGCAGACAGGTGAAATATTAGCCTATTGAGGTAATACAAAACAAAATTTTAAGGCAGCTTGGGATGTATGACTTCTGTAAAGTGTCAGGAATGGAACCTGCTGGAGATCAGCATTTGCCCCAACTGTTAAGGGATCAGGAGAGAGCTTGCCCGATAATACATTTGAAGAAACGGAGTTACTAAGCAAATAAATCTGTAAATTTGACTCCTCAAAAATACTATCTTCATGTCATCCTGTTGGATGCTAAGTAATGTGAGGGATATCCCATGGAGGTCAAAGATAACATACGTTCAAAGGAAGCCTATTTAAAGGGAGCGAGAAGGCAGTTGTTTGTTTTATAAAGGGGTGATGAACATCTCCAAAAATCCGCAAGGAACAGAAACCAAAGGAAAATGAAACCACTTCCTGTACAACTAGAAAAGAGACACCATGGAAAGGACCAGCCTGATGGGAAGAAGAGAACCCATGCACCCCTTTTTCTCTTCTCTCCATGAAAAGCAGATGATATAAACCAGGCAGGTATCTCCCTAAAGAACAGATCCTGGGTTTAATTCATAAGTTCACCTCAAATGTTTTTGAGGCTGGCAGGGAAAGACACCTTGCCGAAGAGACTTTTTGTCTTGCTAGGCCCATCAGACCACGATGAAGACAGCCCTCGCAGGAACACGAGCAGGAAATCTCTCCATGGTTTGCTTAGTGATTGCATTACCCAGGGAATGGCTATCAAATACATTTGAGCAGGGCAACTTGGAGAAAAATAGCACTCACTTGCATATTGGTTGGATGCTATGGCATTCAGCAAGTCTGGCAAGTAGGAAAAATGAGATAAAACATAGTACTCCATGTGTATGAGAAGATCTATTAAATATCAATTTTTGCATATATAAATTGGGCAATACTTTACAAAACTTTTGTTTTCCTTTCTGAGGAACAGCAAAAAGGAATTCAAAAGTGCAAGATAAATTCAATGTCTTGTTCGATCTTTAAACAGCTTTTAAGAGAGGTGCTGAAGTCTGGCTGCAGATGGCTGGAGCAGGAAGAGGAATGGAAGGGTGAAATGCTATGCTTTGCCTTTAAGGGCTCAAAATAAACTGGAACATAAGGTGGAGGGATTTCCTGGATTGCTGCAGCCTTCAGCCTTTGCAAATGCTATATTATATAATTCCTTTCATAAATTTATCAAGTTTCATCTTAAGATCTTTTGCCACCATTATTCCCACCGGGAAGCTGTTCCCAGAACCTTCTTCTGATTTTCATGCTAAATATATTTGTGACTAGTTTGTGTCCATTTATTCTTGTGCCAGCACTGGCCTTAAATAGCTCCTACTCCATAGCATTTACCCTTTGTGCGCTTACAGGCAGATATGTCCCTCTTTGCTGTCGTCTGACTACGCTAAGCTAGCTGAGCTCCCCTAACTTTCCACTCTCCCTCATCTCGGCAGCAACTTTCTGCTCCAGTTTCATTATTATTTATTTCTCTTCAATATGGATGACCAGAATGGCATGCAGTGTTCCCGAAGGTATCTTGCCAGCGCCAAGGACAATGGTGTTAATTCCTTCCAAACTGCTAGGAACATTGCTCCCAAGACCTCTCAGGGCCTTGTTTTCGTGATCACATTAGCAGCTCATAGTTATTTTTTGGGATCACCTTGTGTGTGTGCAGTGAGATCGTACTGTTCCTTTCCCAAACTTCAAATGTACGAAATGAACCCATGAAACCTACTTTCAGGTCCTGGACTTGGAGGTTATCCATAGACAAATACAGATGTGGCTAGCAAATCAAGACCATCTTTGAAAACTTTTCTGAAAGCCCTCAGGTCCTAAGACTGCCCCTCTCTTTCTAACATCTGACTACATACATGTCGTTAGGAAGTTGATATGGCTTAATTGAAAGTCCTTTTGCTAGATTCCTGATTCCAAGTCAGACCAAGGCTAAAAAGCACTCTGAGCAGTAGCTATCTATCAGGAACCATTGTGTCAGCAAGGCCCGGGACAGATTTTCATTGCACTATGCATCGATGATCTTTGTAACAACAGCCACTGCTGAAATCTTATGATCCAAGCTGCGGGACAATGCCAGCAATTGGTAGGATAGGGAAAGAGAACATAGTTACATCACTGTTAATATTCATGCTGTGCCTCCATCTTTGACTCTGCATACAGTTCAGGTCCCACTTTAAAAAGTTAGCTAGAGGTCTAAAAAATCTTAAGTTACTGAAGAGGTTGGACAAAGACTGCTTGTTTTGCCATTTCTTCAATATAAAATGTAGGGGATCCAGATGAAGCTAGCTGGCGACAGTTTCAAAACAACAGAGGTAGATAGTGTCATGGCGTGAAGTTAAATTGTGGGACTTGGCTACAAAATGCTGCAGAGGCCCAAAATTTTTGAGGAAAGAGTAGACAAATTCATGAAAAAATTGGCTATAAAATACAGTGCATCCTCTGACTTGAGAAGTCTTTGATCTGCAAGTTGGTGAAGCTCAGAAGAGTCTTCTGGGGAAAAACCACTACCTGCTTTTGCCCAGTTACGAAGCCGTTCCTAGGCATCCCCTTTCCTCCAGCTTTTTCTTTACTTTCCCATCTCTCATTTTGTTATTTCCATACACTTTACCTTGCTTTCTATTTATGTCATTTAATCCCTGTTCCCTCTCTTTGTGTTTTGTTGTTCCCTGTGTCTTGCAAACCCCCTTCCTACCTCCAACCACCACAGACCCTTCTGATTTTAACATACCACTCCTTTCCCATCTTGCTCCTGTTCAGGTCACAGGCAAAGCCCAGGTCAGCCTGAACTGACTGGAGAATGAAGTTCACAAAAAATAACATGCTCCATAGCAAAGCACCCAGCAGTCAAAAGCAAAACAGTACGTGCAGCATGCGGCCTTCGTCTTACCTTCTCTGACGAGTCTTCCAACTACACTAGGTCCTTTCAGTGACCTTCTTGTCCTGTATTGAAGAGCTACAATCTCCTGGAGTCCAACCAAGTCATCCATACATTTGATTTGAAATTTTTCAATTGGGGGAGAAATTTGCAATCTCATTTTTCATTATCAATCAAAAAAAAAAACCAAAAACCCAAAATGTTCTCTTTTTTCCACAGCTGCAAAACCAAAATTGATAAAAAAGTATGCCGAATGAGTTTCAACTTATGTTACCACTTTCTAGATCTGTCCTTAAGTAGGAAACATTTTCCATGACCCAAAGTAGCCAAGGCACACCAAGCACTTGGGGACAGCAGCTGCCACAAAGACCTTTTTTTCTCCAGTAGAAACCCATGATTTCCAGTACATTTCTCTTTCAGATAGATTTACTAGAAGATATAAATTGAAAACTAAGGCCCAATTCACATTGCCACAGGAAAGGAACAGTCCATCAGCAGTAGGCTGTTTGTCTCTCCTGGCTCCTGCAGCTCCTGGTCAACCTGGTGCACGGGCAGCACAAGCAACGGCAAAGCGACACCTCGCTGTGGCAAGGTCTGTGCAAACAGGGAAAGCTCCAGCGGTACCACAGGGATGGACGCTTCACGGAGACTGCTGTAGGGTCAGCTTCTAGAATGAGTTAAGTCCTACGTTGAGCCTTCAGCAATGTAAAGATTTTGAGACTCTCCATTTAGGAAAGTAGGATGAATTTGGTGTTTCTCACCATTTTTAAGAAATATTTGTTCAAGAAATTATACTCTCTCAATACTTTGAGAAATTAGGACCCAATCCAATTTATGCATTCTGCATCAACCTCACCTTCAACCTGACCCTGGTCAGCTTCTGAAAATTTGCATCTCCCAAAATTTTTTTAAGTATTTTTCAGCAGAGGATTTCTTTTGAAGGTTACCACCACATCTGTCAAATAGCAGTGACAAAATATAGGTTTCGAGCTTTTATTACTTGTGTGTGTGTTTGCATTTCTCCTTAATTGCAGCAAAACAGATGTCACTTTTTTAAGAGTGGGAGAAAAAACAGAAGGGTCCTAAATATTTTCCTACGGTAATGGTAATTTGAACACAATAGTGTTTTCCTAGCGCCTGAAATGCAGACAGTGGAATGATTGATTATCCTTTTTCTGTCCACAAGGGGTGATTGCAAGAACGAGTATAAGCCTCAAATTAATAGCAAAAGCTGTCCACATCACTGATTATATCTAGTTCATTTTTAAAACATCAAAGGGAAACCATTCACATGTTCTACATAGATTGAAAAAAAAATAATTCTCTAGAAGATTATAATCTTATTTACTGTCAAAGACCAGACGAGCAGCAGAAAAGGAAGGCCTATAAATCAATAGGTGCATTTAGACATTGATACATTTATTTTCTGATTAAATATACTTTTTATTTGGAAGAGCTATAGCACACAAAACAATAAAAGGAAAATACTAATTCGTCAATACTGATGAAAAAGTTGTTTCAAAACTTTTTTAATTTTGGAGGGGGTTTGGTGTATATTAATCCAATAAATGGAACTGAACCAAAACTGCTGGAACAGTACTTTGGTAAAATCACCATCACTTTGAGAACGTCAGTGGTTTTTTGCACGTGGATGTAATGATGGAAGCACCACGCCCCCACCGAGGCGATGATGGATGGATGCTGGTGGGGTGGATGATGTCCCACTTGGGTCACTGGAGAGCGTGCCAGGGTTTCAGCACGAGCCAGATGGGCTGCGGGAGGGACATTCAGCCTCATGTTCTCTGCCTGAGGTGGTGCTGGTGGAGCAGGGACGGTGGAGAAATCACAGAGCAGAACTGTGGATGTGCTCCACGGGTCCTGGTCTGTGGCAGCCACCAGCAGTTTCAGTAGACTCCTCGGTGGGTGAAGCATCGCCTGCGTTTGTGTACAAGGGATGACTTTTAAAAATGACCCATAATAAAATTAGTGTTGTGTGAAAAGGTAACTGCTCTTGACAAACAAATTACGATCCCCAGTGAGCAGGCTGAATTTTGTTAGGAAGCCGCTGGGCAACGCAGGAATTACAGGTAAGAATAAAACAAAGTGATAAGGCACGCTCTCAGGCGCAGAGCCGGGTCTGAGACCTGGGCCGGGCCGTGCCGGCGGGCGGAACCTTCGTGCGGGGCGGCGGGAGCCGGCCGGAGGGGGGAAGCGCGGGACGCGCCGCCGCCGAGCCAGGGCCCGCGCTGCCGCCGCCACCGCCTTCCTCCGTCCGTGCGGCTGCCGCCGCGCCGCCCGCCGTCCGAGAGACCGGCCCGAGGGGTGAGTGACCCGGCGAGAGAGAGAGAGCGAGCGGCCGCCCGCCGCCGCTGCCCGCCGCCGCTCCGGCACCTGCCGGGCGGCGGGAAGGTCACGGGCGGCCGGTCCGGCCCGGCGCTCACCGGTGCCGCCTTCGCCTCACCGCGCCGTCATGGCCAGCCCCGGGCGGCCGCCGCCGCCGCGTCCTCGGCGGGGCCGGGGGCTCTCCGAGGCCTGCTCCTGCCTTCGCTGGGGCCCAGCGGGCGGCCCGGGAGGTCAAGCGGGGCGGCGCCGCCCCGCTGCCGGCTCGGCGGCCCTGCCCCTTCCCGCCTGTCAGCTCTGGCCCCGCCAGACCGCCGGCGAGGCCGTCGGGCTCGGCGGCCTGGCCGGGAACCGGCCCCCTCCTCGGGGCCGCTCCGCCGGTCGGGGCGGGCTGCGTGCGGATAAAGCCGGGTCCCTGAAAGGGACGCGGTCGCTCCTGCCTGAGGGCGCGGGGAGAGGCGAGGGATTGCGGCCAGAGACGGGGCTTTCCCGCTCGCCGCGCTGCGGGAGCAGAGCAGGAACGAGCACCGCTTCTCCTTACGGTTTCTTTTTAATATTTGAAGCGTTGGCATGCAGACAGGCAGAGCTAAAACGAAATGCAGTGGTAGCTGTACGGACCTAGAGTTTGCTGTTCAGTTAACTGTCCTGCTCGTTATCTCGGTGGTGTGCCTAGAAAATAAATGCTAAAATTCATGCAGGGTAAGCAGAACTTCATTTAGAAAAGTTATGCTTAAAATTCTCTCCTGCTAAAGCTTTTTCTGACAAATGCTGTCAGATTGCATAAGAAGTGGCTTTTTTCATTGTTTTTTGGAAGCTTTTTTTCTTGTTCACTGAATATGTAGGCCTTTTATTTTAATAAAGCAGGCTTAAGAGAACATGCAGACTCTCCTAGCTCTGTGTTCCTTAGATTCCTAAGCAGGAAAATTTTATATGATTTCCAAGCAGGTATGCACAGCAACAGCCTTGATTTTTAAATTTCTAAACAGGGAATGAAGAGTTAAAAAAAAACAAAACTGTTTTAGTGATCCACACTGGAATATAGTAGCAAGCCATTGACGTCTTCTGGTAAACGTATTGTGGTGCATCTCCTAATTCCAGTCTGCCGAATCCTTGTAAACAGAATCTATAGTATGGCATCGCCTTGAGTTGAATATGGGGTCGACATAACGCGACCACTAGCCAAGCAAGGGAGAATTCAAGCATATCTTGGCTGTAGGTAGTCCAGCTTTTCCCTGGCTGACAGCTCAGTTTGGAGACCAGCCAGGGAGTGTTGGAAGCTGCCAAAGGAATTGCCACTGATTTTGCCCTTGCAGTGGGAAAATTGGGCAGTGAACAAGGAGAGCGTTGGGGATTCTCAAGCGGAAACCCCGCCAGTTGAGGAGAAAGTAGATTGGGGAAAGAGAAGCCTGATTTTATAAGTAATTTTTCAATGTTTTAGGGAGAGATTTTTCCTCTCTGCAGCACGCTCCCTTAACTTGAAGGTGCTGTACTTTCTGGGTTTGGCTTGTACAGCAGCCAGCCTTTTCCCTTGATAGCTGTGTGCCACATCCATCATTTTCAGTTTTCCAGGGATATTAATAACTCAAAATATATTCTGCTAGGTTCAGGCTCCAGCTCTTAACCTCATTTTGTTCAAATACAAGTTGTCAATCGCTCCTTAATGTGGCAACTGGGCGCCTTTCTTTTAAACTTCCTCTTAGGGAAAAGAACTCCCTGTTTAAATAATGTCGTTATCTTTGCCTCCATGTCTTAGCATTCTTGGGTCAATAACAGTCAGAAAATGTCACCCTTAATGGGAATGTAAACTTGGCACTGAAATAAAGTAATCTTTATTACTTTAGTACGGTATTGTGTAGCTGAAAGGAATGCAGATTTCTTGAGGGAAAAGTGAAATCAGGACCTTTTTGCATGTAGTCAATCAAGAAGTAAGGCCTCAAATTGTTGCTGCCATTTCTTCTCCGCTTACTGAAAGTGGAAATGAAACCATCAGTATATTCAGTGCTGTGCATTTTAATCTTACACAGTTTTATATGTTGGGGTTGTGCTATTGTTGAGATATTTCATTATAACTTCATGGTAAACTTTATGCCCACTGTGTGCATGGGAAATAGTTTTTATGAAATGGTGTTTAAATATAAGGCAGGTGTTTTCTCAGCTTTAATTTTCTTTCTGTCCCTCCCTGTGCTTTTTTGCATTTAGTGTTGAGAGGCAAAATGGTCCATGCCGAAGCATTTTCACGTCCTCTGAGCCGGAATGAAGTGGTTGGATTAATTTTTCGTTTAACCATATTTGGTGCTGTAACATATTTTACCATTAAATGGATGGTTGATGCCATTGATCCAACCAGAAAGCAGAAAGTAGAAGCTCAGAAACAGGTAGGATTGTACTCATAAATATTTCTGTGAAATGCTGTCTCGTTCGTTACCGTTCATACAGAGAAATCTGCTAACTGAAAACTGGACATGCAATAACCAACAAAGTAATTGACAAAAGCATGTGGGATAATCAAAAAACCTAGAATTATCTTTTAGTAAATCTCAGGATCTAGTCTGTTAGCATTTTCAGTGCTTACATTTTATAGCAAGTTAAAATTTCTAGCTTGAAGTGGTGGAAAAACTGTTGAACTGTAGTGCAATGTTGTCTCTAATTATCTGCAAGTGTGTGGTCCCAGTGCCATTTCTGCTTCTGACAACTTTGCTAAGCAGCATTTGCGTTAAATAATGCTCTCATCAGTCTCTTGGTTGCTTTTTAAAACCTTGAGCAGAAATAACTTAATTCTCTGATGCTTTTTGGCAACTTAATGGTAGAGGCAGGGACTGTAGTTCTCATGACAAAAAGGAACACTGCTGTCCAAATGCCTTTTTAAGAATAGCTTGCGCTTTGTCCTTCTCCCTCTGTTCTCCCCCACGTCCAGTAGCTGTCAAAATGCCCAGGAAAGGGGAGGGAAAAAAAGTGAAAAGCCTCATTCCTTATGTTGAACTAGAATGATTCCTGGGGGTTAATGCTCTGGGAAAAGATTTAGGTGCATTTCAGAACCAAAAGTTAAATGTTTCCTTTGGAAAGTGTTGAAGGAAATGTTGCAACTTTTTTTGTTGTTGTTGTTTTCTGGCTGACACAAATTTCACAGATTGAAACAGCAGTTTTGAGAAACCTAATTCTGTTTTGGGTGGTTTTTCTTTTTTAATGAAATCTTTAGTTAAAAAATTGGCTCCGCTCTAAAAAACAGCTTTCACAATCTATGCTAGTGCCAACTATTATATAAGAGGTTGCAATATCCCAAAAGCATGTCATACTTAACCGCAAGTTTGAGTATAAAGAGAAACTGAATTGTGAAAGCATGTTGACAAAACAAATGACTTTTAAATTGGGAAAAAAAACATTGAATACATAGAAAAAATTTACTAGCTTCTGTGAATTATCTTTTTTTTCCTTAAAAATATATTAACCTCTCCTTGATACAGTGCTATAGAGAGTTGCGGGGGGCATGCTTTTTATAATAACACAATTATACCTCCCATTGAAGTGTGTGTTTTTTATTTGCAGGGTTGTGAATGAAGATAATTAACCATGTGAAAGAACTCTAGAGTTCTAGTTAATAGCAGGTTTCAGGCTTTTCATCTGAATCCTGTACAAAGTTTGTAAAGACTAATGGGCTTTTTTTTTTTTTAATTGTAACATACCTGTATCAGCTTTGGAAACTCTTGTAGAGATTATGGAAATGATTTTGTACTGAGGTTACCTGTGTGTCTGCAAACCTGTTGTAACAGCAAACTCTGTGTTTTAATGTTTATTTTGGTTGCTTTTCAGGTGATAATGTATGACTTGTGGATTTGGGGGTGGGAGGGCTGGTGTGACACTTATTTGATGGGAACTGAGACATATGACTTAGCTTCACTCACGTGACAACAAGTCATTCGGAAATAGCAGAACCTTCTACTTCAGAAAGATTTAACCTCTTTTCAGATGTGGCTTACGGCGAAGCTTTTCAGACTGCAAATAGCAGTTCTTTAAAAACTAATTTTTGAATTAAGCATTCAGTTTCTTTCTCTGATTTTCTTGGCGTTTTATTTCCCCCAGGCTGAAAAACTAATGAAGCAAATTGGAGTGAAAAATGTCAAGCTTTCTGAATATGAAATGAGTATTGCTGCACATCTCGTAGACCCACTTAGCATGCACGTAAGAAACTGTTTTCTGTGTTATTCCAATGAAAGCCCTTCAGACATAGAAGATCTTGATGTTGACTTTGGACTACATTATATGTCGTATATATGTATCTACGGAAATACATAGAAAATATTTCTGTAATTTAAAACTAAAATCGCATCGTTGAGAGCAGAGTTTTTTTAATCACTTGTCTTTTTTATTTTTGAGGCCTTGCACTACTTTTGAGCTTGTGGATATTTTTTGTTGGCAGGGACTATGATGATCATTTCTATTACTGTTTTTCCGTATTAGGTAACCTGGAGTGATATTGCAGGCTTAGATGATGTTATTACAGATTTGAAAGATACTGTCATTTTGCCCATCAAGAAGAAATACTTGTTTGAGAATTCCAGGCTCTTACAGCCACCAAAAGGTAGGAAGGAAATGTTATGGATTTATATGTTGGTATTTAAAAAAAAAAAAAAATTACAGTTACCCAGAAAGGAAAGAGGAAGTGGGTTGCCAGGCCAAAGTGCAACCATTGGGACTGATGCCAGGGAAAACCCTCAGGTTTTTCCTCTTCGCTTGCTCTGAAATCAAGTTCTAGTGAATAAGTTTCATCTTAATAATGAGGCGATAATTGCTTTTCAGTTATTGATGTTATATTTTGGTGCACTAATCCACGTAGCCTGCATTTTTAACTGCCTAAATTGTCCGTTTTTTTTTTTCTTCTTCTTATGCCCCATCTTGTCCATCGGCAGAGGTGGGCTATAACTCTGCTGTACAGCTTTGTACTCTTGGTTAATATTTCTATGGCATCGTAGAAATATGTCATAAACATGAGACGTCAATGTAAGCTAATCTTGCAGACATCTCTCTGTTCTAGTCCTAGAAATTCCAGTCATTCAAAGAGACAGAGATCCCATTTTTAGTCGGGAGATCTCTTGGTTTTCTCTAGAGTTCAGTTGCACAGTATTGAGGCAGTAAGGAAACCGGCGGGTTTCCAACTTTCCAACAGTAAAACAGAAGTTGGACTCTCTTTGCTGGAATGCTTACAGCCATATTTGCTGCATGTTACTGCAAACAAGCAGAATTTGAACCTAAAATGTTGGACATAACGCCAAAGTTTATCTTTACTGCTCTAATCCCTGGAATATTGTCTTCTGAAAATTCTTTGAAAGCTATTAATTACTGCCTGTATCTGTGACCATCTCAGCTTCATGTCCTAAGTGATGGAAAATGAAGCACTTTTGTAACTGGTTTAATTTTTCCAGGCTACTTTCTGTTTAAGTCACAAATTGAAACTGTCTGGAAAATTACTTTAATGTCATGATCTAATAAGCTGAAGGAAAAAATTATGTTTTATTTATCTTTTTAAAGCAGACTTTCCATATAGGGCAAGCTCCCCAGCTTTACTAGTGGCTCGCACTGTGTGTTAATAGGAAGTCATTGCTTCAGAGTAATTATGTTTGTGGTCATCAGTCACATAAACAGAAAAAAAACCCTAGTAATTCTCTGTGTTTCAGGCGTGTTTGACTTTTTTTTTTTTCTTTAAATTGTTTTCTTTACAACTATGTTAGAAAAACACTACTGTGAATTCTTTAACTATGACAAGTTTAAAAATAATATGAGATGTCATATTTAATTGTGGGTAATTAGTTTAAAATGTTTGTGGGCTCATTTCCACCCCCACTCCCCCGTGCTAAGTTTTATAAGCAAGGCTGAAACTGGCTATAAACAAGGCCTCTCAAATGCTTACAAGAAATAAATAGGGGTTTAGTTTCATGTAGCCTTCATAGTCACAGTAGTCATCTTTCAGACAAATGTCTCCCTTCAATTTCACTGTACCTGTTTTTAGATGTTCTTAGCTTTAATTTTGTAATAAGGATATCTTAAATAACTCTGTATTTGATAGAACACTCTGTAACTTGGTCTCGTCTCTTTTAAAACTTGGATAAAATACAAGCCTGGACACTATCAGGTCTGTCATACCGAAGCATGTTTTCTGTACAGCAACCAGAAAGCGTTAACACCGTTACTTTTTCAGGAGTACTTCTCTATGGCCCTCCTGGTTGTGGCAAAACGCTGATCGCCAAAGCTACGGCAAAGGAAGCAGGTTGTCGATTTATTAATCTCCAGCCTTCAACACTGACAGACAAGTGGTATGGAGAGTCCCAAAAACTGGCTGCTGCTGTCTTCTCGCTTGCTATAAAGCTCCAACCATCCATCATTTTTATTGATGAAATAGGTAAAAATCTATCTTTTTTTGTAAGTAGTTATAGCAGAGTGACATTAAACTGTAGGTTCAAGTTGATGGGTATATTGATCTACTGTCATCTCTTCTTTAAAAAGAGTGATAATGGAACAAGGTTTAGTAATGTAAATAGTATTGTAAAGTAATGGTGGCAAATTAGGAAAAACAGTGTATTTCTTCCTCGTGTTAGTGGAGGAAATTACAAATAGAACAATTTGCTGCTTATTTTTGGTTGGGCTGAGGTCATTCATGACGAGACCTTTTCTTCTGTCAAGGGAACTACTTATTCAGGAAACGCATCACCAAATACACTTCAAAGCTTCTGCTGTGAGAGCACATAATGGAAAATAAAATATGGGTTTAGGGGAGCTCAGGAATAGTAGTTTAATAAGGCTGAAGAAGTAGGAGGGGAAGTTCAGCTAGGAAGACAGCAAAGGTGCCAGTTGCTCAGTGCATTTGGACTTGTCATATTAGCGTTCAAGTCCCTGTGAACTTCAGCAGTTTATTTAAAATTGCTTGTTGTCTCATAGCACTGGTGCTGCTTAGAGTGAGCTGTACAGTTTGCAGAAACAGAGCCTGACGAAGCTTTTACCCTTTCCACAGTTTAGGTTTATGAGGGGGCTACATTCTTAAGATACTTTTTATCCTTCTGTATAGGTGTGAAAAATGTGGTGTTTTTCTAGCTGTTGGAAATTCTTTAGGCAACCACTAGCAGAGTTAGAACTCTACATAACAAAGTGTATAGCCTACTTTACGTCAGTCCTGCAGCTTGCTGTTCTCCTGTGCTTTGGTGTCTTCTAGCTTGCCAGACTCTGAATGCTTCCATCTCTGCATGAGAAATTAAGGTGAAAGTTAACTTTCCGTGAATTCAGGAAAGTGAAAATTTGGAGCACAAGATTTGGGACAATCTCATGTGATAGGTACATAATTGTGTAATGTGATTTAAAAGATGTGCTTAAAAATATGGTGAGGTTCCACTTTCCTATTCTTCATCGTAAGAAATATTTCTCATTTGTTGGCAATGTGTATTGAGTTTGTGTGGCAAGGCAGGTGGTAGCAGGGGGCTACAGGGGTGGCTTCTGTGAGAAGCTGCTAGAAGCTTCCCCTATGTACAATAGACAGACCCGCTGCTGGCCAAGGCGGAGCCCATCAGCAACGGTGGTAGCGGCTCTGGGATAACATAGTTAAGAAGGGGGAAAAAAACCCTGTGCAATTGCAACTGGAGAGAGGAGTGAGAATATTTGAGAGAAATAACTCTGCAGACTCCAAGGTCAGTGAAGAAGGAGGGGGAGGAGCTGCTCCAGGCGCTGGAGCAGAGATTCCCCTGCAGCCCCTGGTGAAGACCATGGTGAGGCAGGCTGTCCCCCTGCAGCCCATGGAGGTCCACAGTGGAGCAGATATCCACCTGCAGCCGTGGAGGACCCCATGCCGGAGCAGGTGGATGCCCAAAGGAGGCTGTGACCCCATGGGAAGCCTGCGCTGGAGCAGGCTCCTGGCAGGACCTGTGGACCCGTGGAGAGAGAGGAGCCCACGCTGGAGCAGGTTTGCTGGCAGGGCTTATGACCCCACGGGGGACCCACGCTGGAGCAGTCTGTTCCTGAAGAACTGCAGCCCGTGGGAAGGACTCAATGCTGGAGCAGTTTGTGAAGAACTGCAGCCCGTGGGAAGGACTCAACACTGGAGCAGTTCATGGAGGACTGTCTCCTGTGGGAGGGACCCCAGGCTGGAGCAGGGGAGGAGTGTGAGGAGTCTTCCCCCTGAGGAGGAAGGAGCGGCAGAGACAACTCGTGATGAACTGACCACAACCCCCATTCTCCGTCCCCCTGCGCCACTCAAGGGGAGGAGGGAGAGAAAATCAGGAGTGAAGTTGAGCCCAGGAAGAAGGGAGGGGTGGGGGGAAGGTGTTTTTTAAGATTTAGTGTTTATTTCTCATTATCCTACTCTGACTTGATTGGTAATAACTTAAGCTAATTTCCCCAAGTTGAGTCTGTTTTGCCCACGATGGTTAATTGGCGAGTGATCTCTCCCTGTCCTTATCTTGACGCACAAGCCTTTTGTTATATTTTTCTCTCCCCTGTCCAGTAGAGAAGGGGAAGTGACAGAGTGGCTTTGGTGGGCACCTGGCATCCAGCCAGCGTCAACCCACCACACAATGTTTATTAAAAAAAGTATTTATAGAGAATAGCACAAGTCTGCACGTGAGAAATCAAACAGCATAGTTTCTGTGGCAGAATTGAAAGTAAACTGCTTTACTGAATCCTTCAATACAGATTCCTTCTTACGAAGTCGATCGAGTTCTGACCATGAAGCTACAGCTATGATGAAAGCTCAGTTCATGAGTCTGTGGGATGGTCTGGACACCGATTATAACTGCCAAGTAAGTACAAAGGATGACGAGAAAAGTAATGATTTTTCCCTCTCGGTTATTGTGCATTGACCCATGTGGGCAGAGTGCAGATTACATGTAGTAATAGTTGCCAAAAGAGTTTCTTTACCTGTCAGTGTTAGTGATTAATGGTGTATTATGGGCATGAGATGAGTTATATTAATAGATCATTTTGCTTCTTGAGAAGACTGTTTTTTGTAGGTATTTTGGTTTTAATTAAGAGGTGTTCTATTCAGAAGTGTCTTAAGTCTCAATAATGTAGCTGTATGGTTTGAGCTGCCAAAATTGGCAATTTTTAAACTGTTTTGAAAAACATTTTGTCAACAATATTTTCTTCAGGTGAAATGAATCTTTGATTTCAGGAGAGGTATTGAAAGATCTGAGTATTCATCCCAGTTGCAGGTTGGTTGGTTTGTTTCCAGAAAAACATTAGACAAGCACTAGACTCTGGAATTAATCTGGAAGGGTAGAGAAGTTGATGTTATCAAAAGACAAAGTCTATTAAATGGAGCCATGCTTCCATCCCATTATTCCTGTACGCTTCTGTCCCCCTCCCATAATCTCAAGAGAAGTATTGTATTTTGGAGAGAAAAAGATACAAAAGCTGCTGGTGCTGTAAAAACAAACAAACAAAAAACATGAAATAAATGACTTCAATGTAGCATAGACGAAAGCCTGCTTGGTATGTTACTGAACTGTCACCTGGAGCAATCTTTCTGAGGCCTTTAAAAAGGATGTTTATTCTCCAATCTTAAAATTTTCAGCCTTTTTAATCTGTATTTTTCTGTGAAAGTGTTCCAACGCTCTGACCTCCATTAGTTCTTTTTTGTAAAATCTGCTTTTCTTCTTCTCTCAAGCTTTTTTCAGTTGATTTTTTTAAAAACTGATTAAAACACAGTGAATATATATACTGAGGAGCTTTAAAGCAGAGTGTTTGCTTACCATTAATAAGAGGCCAATGGTACGAACACTCAACTGGAAGCTCATATGATCTTGCAAGCACACATTTCTTCGAGTGTTTGAATGTATTATCTTTTTTCCCAATATACTGACAACTTCTTGGAGCAAGTCAAATTGTTCATTCCCTGCAGTAAGACAATATGTGGTCTTACCCATCTCTCGAGTTCAGCACGCAGAGCCTGAACAAGTCACTCTTGTCCTTTACTCATATGCCTCTGCAGGGTAGGGAGCCACCAATGTAAAATGCAATGCAGACAATTGGCTGGAGACACCACAGGGGTTGATTCAGGTTTCTGGGGAGTTTTTCAGCAGGAGTGTTTTGTTTCAATACCGTATTTCAGGCTCCTCCTTGAGATGTCATTGCAATTCAGGAAGTGTTCTTTAAGCGATGGTTTTGACATTTGCATTGTCTCAGTTTTTGACAGCCAGCTTGCTGGGCTCTTTTGTTAATTAAAAATGTTTATTTGGGAGCTTTGGGTTGCTTGACTGATTCTTGCCAAACAAATTTCCTTTGAATAAGGATTAAATTTGGCTTTTGTTATGGTAACAAAAATCCAAATGCTAGGAGGAAATAGTAAATAAGTGTTGTGATGAATGTTATTCCTGTGTTGATTGCACCTGAAAAGCATGTTAAGCTTTGGACTAAACCTGCCAAGGATATAGTCTTGAATCTCGCAGGAACTTGGGGCACAGTGCCTGGAAAACAGAGCTGTGCTGCTTGAAGGGACAGTTTAAGTCTGGAAGTCCCATACAGCCACATTTGTGCCCCGGGTGGGTCCCACGTTTGCAGAACCTGCAGACAAAGCCAGTTTTGGGAAGGCTTCTCAGCTCCAGTAGCACAGAGGGAGCAACACTTTGGGTCCAATTTTGGGCCTTGATGCAGACCCCGGGGAAGCACAGCATGGGTACAGTGATGCCTCTTTGCAAGAGGCAGCTCAGCCAAAAATTAGCTTGTGTTTGGCACGAAGGCCAGCACAAAGTACTGGCATGCATAACACTTTCTAGAAGGTGAAGATGCCCGAGCCCTGGTGAAAAATGTGCCTTCTGGCTTTTTCTGTGTGTAGAAATTTGCCACCGTATAATTAAGCCTCTAGGTGGCAGGGTGACTCTGCTCCGGGACATGCAACCCAGCCTGGCAAGGGGCTGCTGGAGCTGCCAGGGCTGGCTGCGGAACAGTGACCCCAGACAAAAGACCAGAAGCACGTCAGGAAACTGTATTGATAGGAGATTAATTTCCCTGACATTTTTCACTTTTGTGACTGGGTATTTACAATGTACATAACTTACAATAACAAATGAGAAGACAAGGCTGATGTGAATGGGAAGTAAATTGGTTCTTAAACTAATAACTGGAATGTAGTCAGATGAGGTAAATACTCTTTGTATTGAGCTTTGCTAATGTCTAATGTCTAATCTAACATGTCTAATGCGCTGCTGTTACAGTATACCAGTGCTGTTACAGTATACCAGTGCATATAGGCTTTTATTGACTTCAAATGCTTTTTTTAATGCTTAAAAAAAAACCCTAATATTTTAGTGCATACGAAAGCTGCCAGTTTGGTCATCTTGGTGAACTGATTGCCTTTCTTTTTTCAACACAGCACAAAAATGCCACATTTTTTAATACCTTGTCAAAACATCTCCTTTGAAGTTCCTTCCAGACCACCAGGAACTAAAGAGACATCGCCAAGACTTACAAGCAGAAGTTTTGGGTTATAGCTTAGAGTTTGAACTTTCAAATTGGGCTCAGAAGGCTTCAGACTAATGTAAAAATCTCCACCCAGATGGTACTCCATGGTTCCAATGCTCTCTTAAGCTGCCTGTTTAAATCCAGTTGCTGAAATCGGTACCAAGAAACCTTACATAACTTCTTTAAATGTCGATGTTCTTGATAAAGTATGGAAGAGTCACATGTTTGGTTTTGAAACTCCAATACGGCAATGTTTTCAAAAGCTAGTTTCAGGCTGACTAGTTTTTTCTGTTGGTGTATGCAGGTGATAGTGATGGGAGCCACCAACCGTCCTCAGGATCTTGACTCTGCAATCATGAGAAGAATGCCGACCCGGTTTCACATCAACCAACCTGTAAGTCATGCCAGGTTTGCCTGAACAGTGTGCCTAGTGGCTGAGCTACAGGCAGGTGCCTTATCAGCCAGGAAACACGTGTCTCTGGTTTGGTGTTTTGTTTTTTTTTTTTTTTCCCAAAGAAATACTGTATTATTTTGATATGGTTTTAGTTTTTTTAGAAGCACATATATAACTTTGCTTTTTAAGGTGAAGTTTCTCCCAGAAATCTTGATTCCTTGGGTCTTTCGTCTGAAACAGCTCCATGTGCTCTGAGAGCTTCCCACCCATTTTCTTTATCTATAAGAATGGAGTGGCTTAGACACTGCACTCTGGAAAGAGCTTAGTTTTAGCTTGAAAACAATCACCAAAAAGCACAAAAATGACTGCACACACTTACCTATGGGGACAGTGGCACCCAGGTCGGATAGTGTCAAGAAGCAGGTACATATTGATGACCATTTATACCTTCTCGATACACAGTATTTAGTTTTCAAGGAGAGAAGAGCGAATGAAATCTGCATACCAAAACCTACATTCTTCTCAAGCCTTTCCACAGTCAGGTGCTGCAAGCAGTCTGGAAAACTGTTTTTATTCCACTTAGGATCTATGCCAAACAGGCAGTAATTAAGGTCTTGATCAATTATGCCAGCCATGACAAGGTTATCCTTACTATAAATTTTACTATTGCCATCTTTTTCAAGGTATTTTAGTCACCTTCGAACACTTAGCAATATCACAAGACATTTTTGTATCAATATTATAAAGAGTTCAGTCGTGGTTGTCAGTATTCCCTTCTGGCTACAGAAATACCCTTCATTATTCATTTTTTGCAGAAACTTAGAGACAACACTGGAGAAGTAAAACCTTTATTGATTGTGCAAGAGAGTAGTCATGTTCCCAGACCCATCTTCTTTGAACTGGCTTTCACTCCTTTGGGCAGATACTTTTCAAAACAAAGCATTTATAACCTAGTAACTGCTTTTCTGTGATGCCTGCTCATAGGGTTTCATGCACCATACTCATCCTCAAGTTTTCCTTGAATTATTGAGGGGCAAGGATGTGTATTTTAGTACTTTATCATGTCTGTCTATTAAGAATCGTTGTTAGAAGGGTGAATTATCCACAAGTAACAGTGCCTCAAGATATTACAGGGGTTGGCTCCCTCTCCCAGGATCAGAATTACAACAGGAGCTGTCATTTAGGGCACAGGCACGTAACTTTCCTTACCCCACTACAACCATCTCATGAACTTACCACTTGTCTCTTGTTCTTGTCTGTGGTACTTTGCGATACAACCAAGATTGGTTACAAGTCTTTTGTTGAGGGCTAAGATAATTTATGTGCTGTGGATTGGAAGTGTGTACAGGCAGTATCGCTGCAGAGTAGCTAAAGCCTTGCAGATTCTGTAACTAAGTTTGAGATTGAAATGCCCAAAATTACTCATAAGAAATTATCTGCAAGGCAGAGGGAAATGGAAGAAGTATTTTTTGAAACAGAGTATCAGCAATTCAGCTGCCAGAGTATCTATGGGGTAGTTTTTTCCCTTTTTAACAAAGTGAATTTAGGACAAATTTGGTTTGGGGAGACACAAAAAAGAGTCTCTTTGCTGCCTGTGTTTTACCTTGCTATTAAGGATATGCTCAGGACTTAACTCTTTCTTTCAGTAACCTCATCTGTTGAAATTTTTTTTTTTTTTTTTTTTTTAAGCAGAACAGTTTATCCTCTTCATCTGATTTAGCAAAGTACTGAAAGCGTCCCCTAGATCTAGGGAGTCTGCCCTCCATTAAAGATGATGAGAAATCTTTGGAGACAGCTGCTTTCACTTAGGGCAAAGTAAGACTAAATGTCAGTGTGTTTTCCCTTTCCCTATAGTTAGTGTAAATGTATATGCTCAAATGTTTAGTTTCATGTGTTCCTGGAGTCAGAGTGCCCTAGATCTTGTTTTGCTGAGTGATTTGCCATCAGATAGGTTTCCTTAGTGTGTATCACATCTCCCATTTGAGGGATCAGCTTGTGTCACTGAATCATGGCTGAAAGCCCACGCGGTGCAAAATTGAGATAGATGTTACATATGTTTATTTTTGTACTCTAGTAACTTTAATATCTCTTCTGTTTAAGGCTCTGAAACAAAGAGAAGCAATCTTGAAGCTAATTTTGAAAAATGAAAATGTAAGTAGACTTCTTTTAATGGTTAATTTGCTGTATTAACTGTTTTCATGAGTGCGAGCTCTGGAGTTGTAGAAAACATGTTTTATAATTGACTGTCTTGGAGTAAGGTAGAGATTATCTGCCAGGGTATTTCTGATTACAACTTAGGAATCTTTTGTGGTTTTAGGTGTGGCGTTAAATTAAAGCAGTAGAGTTGCCTACTGGTTTAAGCATGAGCCTCAGTCAGAGCAGCAGTCTTGGATTTTGTGGTGAATCACCATCTCCAAGGAAAAGTACTTAATTTCTCTGTCTCCATTTTCTTGTTATATAACAAAATAATATACTTACCTCTCTAAAGATGCTGAAGGTGAATCATGTTTGGAAATCAGTGTGATCAGTGAAAGACATTTCAAGACACCATGAAGCAGGGAGAAGAGATACTGATTTTTTTTTTTTAACTCTGTACAGTCTATTGGCTCAAGTCAAGAAAGGAGGAATGACATTATTTGACAGTGCTGCTTTTTGCACTTTGAGCCATAGCTCTTATTTCCTTTAGAGGAAAACTACTATAAATGTTGTTACTAATATTGTATGGTGTTCGTGTTGCCATCTGCATTCCAAGATGAGGGGAAGGGGTAGGTGTGAGCACATCTGGTCGTGTCTGTTGGCAGGATATGGGACATATGTTTTCAGAGGTTCCTGCCAAATTTAGTCTGCAGCACTAATTGTCTTGAAGTTGCAAAGTGTCTCTTGGTTGAGGTCTATCGTAATAAATACCGTTCATTATTAAAGCCAACTTATATTTGTTAAGAGGCCTAAAAATCACAGCTCATCATTGCGAGTGGCTGAGACATTGGGGAAGTTGCTCTGCAAATGGTCATTTTGGATTGTTTGTATAGGATTAGAATATAGGTTGGCTTTTTCACAAAATACTAGACATAGATGTGAACACAGAACTGCTACAAAATGCCAAAAGAGTTGTGGAGGAAGAGCTGACCTATTTGCAGAAAATCTCAAACAAACTAAAAAGTCTCTTGAAAGTGGTGATTTCAGACTCGGATTTCTCTTCAAGAGCTGTTAGGGAGGTATGCCAAATAATAGACCTTTGTACAGGCTCCCTCAATATCTGCAGCCACCCAACCCTTGCACGCAAGTGGATTCTGTGGCTCTTTTGCCTCAGTAGCTGCGCCTGGGAATTGCAGCACCTTGGCCTTAAGGCCTTCAGCAAAAACCCAAATCGGCTTCTGAGTATGGACCTGAAAGAATGCAAGGTATATCAAACATCTGGCAGTGAATCACAGCCACACAAATAACATTTTTCGAGGGTGGGAGGAAATCAGCCTGTATTGGTTACCCCATAGGAGGAAGAAGTGGATCTCTCAAGCCCAGCTTATATTCAGCCAGGGTGATGAACTTCCTGGCAATCCTTCACATGACAGGTGTAGTCATGCCCTCCGTTTTCCCTGCCCTCCGTTTTCCCTGCCCTCCGTTTTCCCTGCCCTCCGTTTTCCCTGCCCTCCGTTTTCCCTGCCCTCCGTTTTCCCTGCCTGCCTTAAAATCTTGTTTTTTCTTTCTCACTCGAAGGGAAATCCTTGTTAATGCCTGCTACTCAACATGCCTATTTTCTATTTATTCTTAGCCAGCTGCACTGCTCCGTTCAATTCTTGATGGCCTTCAGCCCCACATTGAGCAAATACATTGCAGATCCACACAGCTGACTGTTACTGGCTTTGGTATTTGTGTGCAGGATCGTGCTTTAAAGCGAAGCACTTCAAGAGAGCCGGGCTATAGTGTCTGTAGGAGGCACTTCAGTGTAAGCCAGCTGCCCCTTTTGCCTTAATTCCTGTGCCTGGGGAGCCAGAAGGCTCACTCCAGACCCAAACCAGAGCGCTGTGTGCTGAGTCCGTAGGTCAGGGAGCTGGGGCTGAAGTACAAGCTCAAGATCTGAGCCAACAGGATAGTATCACTGTAACCCTTGTCTTTCAAGAAAAGTGGGAGGGACAGTGGGGAATTAGAAGGGTGCTCAGTGGATGCCAGTGCATTCTCAGGTTATACTGGGGAGTGCATGGGTTGAAGGGGTAGCTGGAAGCAGCAAAGATTATACCTGGGGCCTTGCCTCCATCACCATGGAATAGTTTCCCTCTTAGAAGAAGTCACCCCTTAAGTTCAGCCTTTTATTAGACTAGTTTGGCTTTAATTTTTTGAAAATAAAATACTGATGCCAGAAATGTGCCAGAAGGGGCTGTTATCAAAGGTTCTGTAAACAGGCTGAATAAATATCGGGTCCTGGCTGGAATGAGTTCAGCCTCTGATCCAGTGCATGGAGTTAGACACGTTATTTGGCCTCAGAGTTCCCTGTTTCATGGTTGTATAAGGTAGGAGCAGTAGGAGCAAACAACTGTTTGCTGAGTTACTGAACAGCTGCTTTTGAAGTTTTTATTCTGCACTGAAAGGTGGCAACAACAAAACATAAATGTGACAAGAACTTTTTCCAGCCTTGCTGTGTTACTGGTCAAAAGAAGTGTTTATGAAAACAAAATGCACTCTTTCAAATAATGTATAAAAAAAGAGCTGCAGCTGTGAAAGGAGACCCGTTGGGTAGTGTTCATTGTCTACAGATAAAAAGATGCACATGGGGTCTGATCGAGCCCTTTACCAAAAAAATGTGGTGTTGTTGCAGGAAACTTGTGTGGGCACTTGGGAAAATGGATCATTGTTTCTGTGATCCAGTTCTTTGCCATCCAGTAGCCTTCCAAAACAGCACAGGGGCTGTGTCAGTAAGAGAATATACCAATATGATGGTTCACTTTTGGTTGCCTGTTCTTTTTTTTTTTTTTTTTTTCCTCTTAGCTACAGAGTTTTATGAAATGAAGCATCAGTTTCATTTAATGAAATGAACCATTTGGAGGGTTCAAACTGTAAGTTAATAAAATAATTTGCTTTTAGCTTTCAAAAAAAAGTCAAGACTGAAAAAGATCTTCTTAGGGCAGGTAAAAATACTTGGAGGTGGCTGTTCCTTGTCCTTGGTGAACAAAGTAAATGACTTCAGAGTTTTCATGCTCTGACCTTGTTTTTTGACAGGTGGACAGGCATGTAGATCTCCTAGAAGTTGCTAAAGAAACTGACGGCTTCTCAGGCAGTGATCTGAAAGAAATGTGCCGGGATGCAGCACTCCTCTGTGTCAGGGAATATGTTAATTCAGCCTGTGAAGAAGAGAAGTATGCGTCTTTATTCTGTCTATTATGATAGCTGAACAGCAATTGTGAATACTCCTGGTGCTACACACTGTCCAATTGTTAGTTTGTATTTTCTGATTTGAATTGGAAGTTTATAGAGGTTTAAAAAACTTTGCTATGATTCACAGAAAGCAAGAGGTTCTCTTTTTCTTGACAAATTGCCACTATACAACAAAAAAATCCAACAAGTAAGTTACCTTTATTCATTTTGACTATGAAAATAAGACTAATTGTTCTAAGGTGTCAAGCTTGAGGTGGCATGAACCAAGAAGAGAGTGATATTACTGCACTATATTACCAGGCTTAAATGCTGGTAACACTCTTGTAGGCTCATAACTCCACTTGCTGTGATGTTCCTCTTAGTATCTCCCATACTTGCAGGTAATATGTGCATGGACAGGGCTACATTTCCAGTGTAATGCTGGATCCATGTCAGAGCTGCTGTTTTCAGTGATTACTTATTGTTTGAATAGCTGTTACACAGCACCTGAATCATTATCTTGCTTTTTTTCCTTCTTTTAAAGCCGTGATGAAGATGAAATTCGGCCTGTGCAGCAGCAGGATCTCCACAGGGCAATTGAAAAGATGAGAAAATCGAAGGATGCCACACTGCAGAATGTTCTGATGCATGTTAGTTTAGATTAAGACAAAAGAGTGTGTTTGTGGTTTCTGATGTGATTTAGTTTGACTTCTGTAATCAGTTAGCAAAAAATGTCAGGGGGTGGGAACAGGGATGTTCCTTGAATAAGGGAGTTCTGTTTCTGGAATTGTTTTTATACAACAAATTCTAAGTTATTGAAATTTTGTCATGCACAACTAGAAGTGTAACAATAGATCATGAAGTGGAACAATTACAGCCCAGACCAAGAGCAACTGCCTGTGTCTTGTCCCATAATCGACACATGTGTAGCCTTAATGCAGGTTCTAACCTCCTGCTTAAAACCCAAAAAGCCAGAAGGATCGTGAGGCCCTGCTTTCACTGTCTGTATTCGTACTGAAAATCAAGATCAAGTGAGCTTTTGCCCTTTTGCTCTGTGGGAGGTTTCCGTCCTCCCTGAGCTTGCCTCAGGACACCTGCATTACGCTTTGACAGGTGTACCACCCCACTCAAACTCCCCACCTGCTGCTGTCCCCAGAGCAGGTTGCACCGGGTGCTTGGCGCCAGAAGCGAGACCCCCACTTGGGGCTCACCCCCCTGCCTCGCCGGGTAAGTGAAAAAATACATGTTCCTTTTCCAGGTTAAGCAAAGGTGGCCCGTCCATCTAGGTAAAGACTGGTCTTTAATATCTTTTGGCAGGAATTTACATGACATGTCATGATTCTGAGCCCATTATTGTCCCTACATACTATCATAATCCTATTGTGTCGTGCTTGCTTTTTCACCCAAGATTTTGTCACCCTTGGCACTCTGCTGGGGGGTCCGGCTCCCACCTTAGATAGATAGATAGATAGAATCAGTTTACTTAGGATTCATTAAGTAATACAATTACAATTCGTTAATTAACATCTTACAACAGTCCGTGCTTAACTAGCAAATATGTGTACAATATCCACTGAAAAAAGATAATGCCTGATTTGATAAACAACGAGCAACCTTTTCCTGTTAGGAACTGGAGAGTCCTAATTCTTTTAATAACTCACAATTGCCTTGATACCATTTTCCACGTGCTCCTAAAGGAAATCCTGTAAATTTAATAGTATTCATATTCATCAGTTCTTGAATTTGATCTTTTAGATGTTGGTATTTCTTAACTTTCTCTGCTGCTACATCCACTGAAGATGTTAATTTACTCTCATACCTAACTGTGATGTCTACTAGGGCCTGAACTCCTTTAAGGAATACCAGGTCCGGCTTATATAGTTCATTTTGTTCATCTTTCAGGAACAACTCCTGGAATACTACCCATTCCTTCTTTTTGGCCTCATCTGCCAATAACTCACATAGCTGGTTATGTCTCTTAATCCTAGCATCCTGTGCCACTGGGCAGTATCCGATAATATGTGAACAGGTCTCATTCTCTGCCTGACAATGTCAGCACGATTTAATTCGAGTCTCTTGTCTGCCTCTTGCTAAAAATTCTCTTATGGGGTAGACATTAGCTCTTAGCTGTTACACTGTGATGAGCTTTCTGTGGGGAATGCCTCTATTCCATCCGGTTGTTGCTGATCTTATCCTTCTCAAAGTTGGAAATTCCACGGCCCTGGGATACCAGCTTGGTCCAGTTCACAAATTCCTGTTTCCTCCAGTTACAGGGTCTCGGGAAGATGACTTTTGGAGCGGGCATCTCCCGTTCTGAGGCTGCTTCCTCACCACTTAATTCCTTAATATCACCATAACAGCTCTCGGGTCCCAAATAGATGGAATTTTATCCTTATCTCCTCCTGCTGTAATCCACAATCTTTCAAATTCTTTCTTAATGCGTTCATGGTGAATGACTGCTCTTATTGTTTTGTCTGAAGACTGTGCAATTCTGTGTAGCCTTTGAGCCTGTACACTGGGAATCAAACCCGAGAGCCTGGTAATACCTAAACCTCCATCCCAGGTGCTGGAGGTGTCACAAGTATTTGCTGAAAGATGTAGCCATTCCTTGATGGCCACTCGAATTCCCAAGTCAAGGGTTTCTAGGTACGTAGCTTTCACGTTGGCTTGGTCTGCCAAGTAGATCAGTCGTGGAATAGTATATCCTTTCAAGATGTCAACCTTTTGAAGTGGCTTTAATGCAGCCCTCCCAGTTCATTGTAACCATCCCTTCACTTTCTCCAGGAGTTCTGGTTTTGATATTCCAGCCCATGGGTCAGTACATAAGCCCAGGTACTTTTCAGAGCTACCAGGTTCAGTCGTATTGAGGGGGGTACCATTAATCGTCCATGAAGGACAGTCATTGATCCTGTGTAAGTCTTTCATTGGCTGAATGTAAAAGCTGTGGCACTTCTCCCCTTGCATCTTGAGGCCAGTTAGTTTGCAAAAGACCTCCAAAATTTCAATATTTTTCTGCATTCCTTCCCATGATCCATTCAACAGTACCAAGTCGTCTGTGAAAGCCATAGGTGTTATATTTTTTTTTTTGAACACTTCCTCCTCCAACTTGCACAGCAGGGGGTCCACAGATAAGTTAAAATTGGGGATGTTACATCACGCTGTTTTACCCCAATCCGAATCATGATGGGATCTGACTGTTCATTCTTCAGGTCAATATGAGTGTTGATACTGTGCTACAAGTTTATAATCGGGGCAATAATATGATTGTCCACGCCCTTCTGTTTAAGAGCCAAAATGATGCGAGAATGGCTCGCGGTGTCAAAGGCTTTTGCTAAATCAACAAAGACTACCCCCAGGGGTCGACGTTCCTTTTTAGCATGACGAATTAAAAGCTGTAATAGGTTGAGATTTTCTGCACATCCTGATGACTTTATAAACCTCCTTTGTCATGGATTAATGGGACATGCCTTAGTCAACCTTGCTGTTAAAATCCTTGAGAACCTTAAAATGGTCGATCCAATGGTAATTGGCCGCCAATTATTGATGTCATTCTGGCGCTCTGGTAAAGCAGATTTTGATATTAACATGGTCTGACATTCTCTTACCATGTCCAGTATAGTAGGTTCAGCAGGTCACCGGTGTGGAGGGGAGACAATCCATCACCAGTTTGTGTATATACGTACGAGCGTGTGTGTATGTATTAAATGTATATATCCACACTTTTTTTTTTTATATATAGATATAATCTGTAGATAACTTGAGTATGGAAAATCTTTTCTACTTACTGAATCAAACCAAATCAGAAGATGTATAGATTAAAGATTTGTCAATATTCAGTTCACATTTACTTCTTCCTTTTAGCAGCAAATACGAAGATAGAAACTCTGCTTCTAGAATAACTTTCAGGCAAAATTTAAAATGTTACTGATTTTTCTTTCACATGACCACTTGAAATCTGGTGCCATTTAGTAAAGATAGTAAACTACTGTAAAATGTTTGAATACTTTTCATTTTGTATGAATTCTGCTTTTTTTAGGCTTTTTAAATGAATGCTGGTTTTATTTTTCCCTTGATGTGAGTAATTAGAGTAGACTCTTAACTGGTCTTTCATAAAGCCCCACATATTATAAGCTCTCTGAAATTGTGGCATTCTGATCTATTACGCATTGTAATGAGGGCTTGCTGCTATTTAACCTCCTCTGGAAGACTCACTGCTGCGCTGTGGCATTGTACCATGAAGTGTCATATGCATAGCTCTGAGGTGTGGGGGGATGTTTTGTGATGTTTTGCTCTGTCACATGCTCTGATCTGCAAAACTGAAGAGAAGAGAATGGGTTTTAGGATTATAAATGTGATTTAGCAATGTTCTGCTTTACTTGCTGGTAACAGTTTTAGTAAATTCATGTAATGTTACATAGTGATAAAGGCAAAAGGTTAAAAATGTAAGTGGCAAAAGTGTTTTGGTAAAGTTATTGTCAGTAGGTTTTCAATAACTTGATTTTTATTCTTATAATATTATGAATTGTGCACTAATTCAACACAAATACGTAATTGGAATTGTTCAAACCCCCGGAGTGGTACGCTGTGTCACAGCTCTGCTAGCTGTCGAGGGAAGGTAAGCATTGAAAGCAAGGTAACGATGTAAAAATTAGTGCACTGCAAAGTAAAATAAAGACAGCTGGAGCCAGCCATCGTACAGTATCAGGTGCTGATGACAATTTCCGTTAAGCAGAACTTTCTCACTGGTGTCATTTTGTCTGGCACACTGTTTGTGTAATGCACCAGCTGCAGTAGGTCTTAGTTTGACCCAATTTAATCTCCTTGGGTACTGAACATGTTTTGTTGTGTTTTGTTTTGTTTTTTTAATAATTTAGTAATTACTTTGCTTTTTGATATGGCAGGGAAAAGGCCTATGGTAAATGCATATTGCTCTAACCCAAGGACATAGGAAATCAGGCACACCAGAAGATACTGGGCTATGGAAATCTAAAAGTCTGGGATATGGAATGCTAATCCCACAAGCTGCATTGGTGACAGGGCAGAAAGCAGTGATGTAAGTCTGTGGGAGAGCCTGAGTTCAAGGACTAGCCTTAAACATGCAAATAGTGGTATTTAGTGGAAGCTGGTTTCTTGGGAGGTTTAAATTATGCGTGTGCCAGATGAAGTTCTCCAGCTATTCAGTTTGTTTTCAGTCCTGCTCTGACTCTGAAGTTCTCCCAGCCCCTCTTGGTAGTTGTTACACCTGAGAAGTGCCAGGCTGGTGCAAGCAGCTCGTCCTGCGTCTCCTTCCTTTTTTCAGGGTGCTTCCTACTTGGTGAAGATCTAGTGCAGGCAGCTGAAGAATACTGTCTTAATTGGTTTTAATAGAGTGAGTGTAAAGTGTGTCCTCAAGTGAGTTTAAATGTCAAACCGAGCGCACAGGAATAGGAACAAACCCTTGACTGTCTTCAGATGCTGGGGGCATCCTCTAGTTGCCAGCTGAGCTCCAATCTTTTTGTGTGTTTCTCCAAAAACCTGGCTGTTTGCATGCTGGCTGGAGCTTGCCTTTACCTCATGCCTATAATGCATCACTGCAGGCTTAAGGGACTGATGTGAAGAGGTGCAAGGGTTCATTTTTAATTGCCCTGAGGACAGTTCCTGCAGCTGGAGTGTAATTTCCACTTTTTTCCAAGGACTTTTCCATACTCGCCTGCTCCTGCTGCACCTTTGGGTGTCCTTGACAAAGCACAGCCCCTCCTAGCAGCTTGCTAGGGAAGGGCACAGTTTGTCATGCAGGAACGTGGCTGCTTTAATTCCACATCTCCAGTGGTTTGGTCCAGGCTCCTCACCACTTGATTCTGCCTCTCCTTAGAGCAGGGGCAAGCCTAACCCCAATCCTGTGGCTCTAGGGCCAGTTGCTCAAACCAAGCGTAGTTTCACAGGCGTGGGCTGGGGCCAATCCAGTCTCTGTGCTGAGCTCTGAGTTGTAGCGCAGAGTTTTCTGTGAGAAATGGGTCTGTCTTGGAGTTTAAAGGTCCAGTCCTCTGGCAGGAAGAGGCATAGACATTCCCACCAGGCAAATAATTTGTTTAGGACCTGTTCAGCCATAGCAGTCAACGATAGACAGTGTGCACAGTACAGACCGTACCTAAATTGTCCTCGGGCTGTAAAGCAGCTAATCTTGCCAGTCCAATACTGCAGTGCAAACAGAAACCTTTGGCATAGTCTTAAGTAAAAGGTAAATAAATGTGGTGTTTGTTTGCTCTGTGTTTTTGTTGATCTGTTTTCTGTAACCTTCACCAGTGTGCCCATGTTTGAATTCTGTAAATACAGGGGGGGTTTTTTGAGACTGGCTTGAGCACGGGCATCTTCTCACTGGCTGGTGCTTGGGAATCCCAGGATGAGGCAACTGAGGCGAAGCCCGGGGTGCTGCGGGGGACGGCTCTGGATGAGTGGGGTGCTGGGAGCCCTGGCAGGGTGAGCCGAGGGCACAGCCCGCGTGCCCACAACCAGCATCCAGCCCTGCGCCGGGGCAGGCGAAGGGCCTCTGTCCCCATCGAACAGAAGCTGGCAGGGCTCACGAGCTCTCCCTTTGTCCCTCCCCAAGCTGGGAAGCGTGGGCTGCGGCGCTCTCCGAGACCCACAGCCCGTTTACCGCAGGTCCATTGGGAAGAGACCAAAGCAATGCAGCAGCATCCTCTGTTTCTGCATGGTTTTAGCAGCTAGAAGGTGCTTAAGTGCTGGTTAAACAGCACAGAAATGCAGGGCAGCAGAAGACATTGCAGTTACTATGCTTGTTAAATGTGACTTGTTCAACATTACACAGCCCAGACAGCAAAAAGGTAAATGAGTTGAAGTTTCCAAAAGGAAATGAGCTCCATGGTCAGCCTCGATGCTGCCTGGTCCAGCCATCGCCCTGTCCGAGGCACTGAGCATGCAAGGCTGGAACAGGGCGGGTCCTACTGTTACAGACCTGGCACAGCCCCAGATGAACCATGTGGTTGTAATTTTCCCCCCCAAAAAATTACAAAGTGAGAGTTAGTTACATGTATAAATATTTATTTGTACTAAAAGTGAGTGTTTTGTAGCAGAGTATCAAGTTCAGAATATATTGAATCATGAGATGCATCAGTTGAGGTACAAATTCCAGTCTCATGTCTTTAATAAATACACTATAAAAAAAACTAGTTCACATACTCTAAATCAGAGGTAATCAGTACACTATTTTAAAAGGATAATACAACATTTGTGTTTTGCTGTAACCATTTCGATTTACTGCAGGGTTGGTTTGTTTTTTTTTTTAACCATTTGATTATTTTAAGATGAGCGGCAACAGCACTATTTCACTACTTTAAAATGACAAATATTGCAATCACTAATGGGAGTATTGCTTTTGTCTTCCAGGTCCCTGCCAGAGGGCCTGAGTGTAAAAGGCACTGGTGCTAGTGTGCTTTCAGTTACTAACATGGGTGTTGCAGCATTTTTTTTGAGGTATAATACAGCTTTGGGCTTTTTGCTCAGAATACTTCTTAAAAGTTACCAAAAAAAAAAAAAAAACCCAAAGCAGTTGATAGATGAAAAAAAAAACATTTTGCAAAAATATTCCTAATCACATATGTCATCTTGGACCCTGTACCATGGCCACAGCAAAACAGGTTTTAGCTTGTGATGTAGCTCACTATCCTAAGTTATGAGCGGAAGCGTGATTGTTTTTACTGAGCATAGATCCATTTCTAATTAAAACTGAAGTACAAGAAGAAGAGAACGCTATTTCCATTTCATTTGAAACACATTCTGACTGGTCCTGGGGCATCTACTAAAAAAGGACGAGTACAAAAATCATCAATTCAGGTTGTTGCAATAACTAACAAGTGCATAGCTGTCATCCTCCCCTAAAACCTCACACCTGAGCACGGTGGCCAGGGAGGTGGCATGCTCCTCACCGCCAGCACAGCAGGGCCACAGGATCAGCCCCTTCCCTGGGAAAGCCTCTGCTGACCGTGGGCAGGACGCCAGGGCACAGGCAGGGGCAAGCAGGCGGCTGAGGGGCTCCCAGCCATGCAGGGTGTTGTGCTCAAACCTCGACCGCCACTGAGACGCGGGATGTACTCGGGGTGAGACGCAGACAGGGCCAGGTGAAGCCTCGGTGTTGAGTCACGCCGTGCAGCCCTGTTGAAGGTCACCGCAAGAGCTGCGAGTCAGCAGAAAAGCCTCATGCACAACAGCAAAGTCCATGTCAGGGGCGGGGGAGAAGATAAGGTCTGCAGTAACTTTCCACCAGCTAGAGCTTGGAGCAGCACCAGCCACCGGCTCTCGGCTCGGCACCATCACCCCTGGCACAGCAGCACCCCACATGGCTGGGGGGACCCAAGGACTTTTCTGCTGTCCTCTGGCTGCCCCCCAGCTGGAGCCAGTGTCACCATCCCACAGGTACAAAGTAAAATCAGGTCACCTGTACCCACGTGGGTCTACAGCTATGAATGAAGGCAAGCACTTGAGCCATCTCTCGCCTGGTTTACTAGGTACAGCTGCTCAGACCCACCTCGTGCTGTGATTTTGCTGTTTTGCCTTTAATTCGCCTTTCAGATGGGAGGAGCGTGGGCAGAGGAAAGGGGAATCCGATCCTGCCAGGTGGGAGGATACCCACGAAAGCACATAAACAGCATCCCCAATTTTTGCTTGCTGCCCTGAGCTGTCTCAGAGATCTCCCGGGCTTCACAGTGCCTCCCAGGACAGTTTCCCCCGCCTGTGGGCCCACCAGGCTGTGAGCGCAGGGCTGTGAGCGTAGGGATTGCCATGGCAGAGTCCCCATGGAAAGCTGAACGCAGAGCACCAGTAACGCTCAGCCCAGGTTTTGTTTTGACTGGAGAGGTCAAGCAGGAAGAAGCAAGGAAGAACAGTGAGAAATTGACTCAGCCACAAGGAACTGGCGATGGTCAAAGCTGATTAAAAAAAAATCCTGTTAAAACTAGGGCATTAAAAAAAATCTCGCTGTTTCTTAGCAAAAATTGTCTAAGGCACAACCTGGAGGGCAGCGACTGGATCTGACTAGATCTCCCACCCTGGCAGCAGCAGCAACCACTCCTTGCTTCAGGGGCTGCTCCTGCCTCTTCGGGCAGCGCTGGGCAATGGGTAGCGGAAAGGCACTTCTTCATTTCTGCTCCACACGGGGGACAGACACATTTTTATCCTAGTGCTGAGGTCCCAGCTCTGCACCAGGGGCCAGTGGGCAGCTCTGGCGGCACCAAAATGATCCGGATGGCCCATCCAGAGGCCATGATGGGCTTCTTGCAGCCGCGCTCAGCTGGGAATGAAGGGCCTGCTGCCCTCCCCTTCCAGCTCCATGGGGACACTCCTGGCAGCTTCAAGGGGAGAAGGACCAGGCTCAAAGTATTTCAAAGTATTGCTGATTGATTAGTAAAAAACACTCTGACCCAGGTAGAAAAATCCTACAGTCAGAGCACTGGAAATGCCAAGTAACTGATCTGTGTCATAGGGAATCAATCAATCATTGCTCACTCTTAATACAAGTATTTCTAGGGAGGAGGAGTAGTGTTAATTCTTTTTTTCCAGTGACTGGTAGTACTCGGTTAGGACTTTCCAAGCTTTGGGGGCCATGAAGCCGTCTGGCGGGTTTTCACCTTCACGAGCAAGCTTCCTCATGCGTGTTCCTGAGATGAAGTCAAAATCGTCATGCCTGTGGCAAAACAGAGACAGGGGTGAAATCAGCACAACTGGCCTGAGTCGTCCGCAGCTCAGCTCTTCCGCCGTGCCAAGTGCGTGGTCGGAAACCTCCTGGCACCGGCAGCACTCATCTGCGGCTTCACGCCTGGGTTTATGATCGGCAGCGATGCGGTTGTTCTTTCGAGAGGAGCTGGAGTTCTATGTAACACACTTCTCCAGCTGCAAGAGGCTGTATTTCTACTGCCACTTAGTCCCCAAACTGTGTTTCTTATCCTCCCTGGTGGCTACAAAGGCGCATCTTTAGTTTCACGAGACCCATCCTTGACCTGGTGTCAGCTCTTGGAGGGGAAAGCGGGTGGCTTTCACAGGTTCTCCCCCCATTCCTCTCCTTAAGAGGAACGATGACTGCTTTTCCCTCTCCCCTGGCAATCTGCAAGCCAGACGCAATCGCAAACTGCACACGGTGTGCAGGTTGAAGAAAAAGCGACGCTGCTACCTGCATTACCTTTTTTGGTCATAAAAGTCCATGGCCCTTTTCAGTTTATTGTAAGCAGCCACCCGGAAGGGGATGATTTCCACCGAGGTCAGGCCCGGTGCCATGCTGAGGACCTTCCCTCCCTGCGTGGGCTCGTAGAGGTCCTTCTTGGTCTCAGGGTGAGGCATGCCTGCAGGGTCGCGCCCCACGATGTAGAAATTTGCCCCGGCAATCATGCGAGCTCGGCAGTGCCACTGCACCTGCAAAGGAGAGACACAAGGAGCACTGGCTGAGGGCTGAGTAGCAACTGAGCCGTCTGCCCTGGGCTGCAAAAGAGATCCTGGTGATCCATGTGCAGGAAGGAAGGAAGGAAGGAAGGAGACACGTCAGCAGCCTTGCTGCAGTTTCTCATAGTGATGAGGCTGCCCAGACTCGTCTTCCACTGCTTGGACCTGATGCAACATCACAGTTCTCCTAAGGACATGTATTTCAAGGGAAACACTGGGGATGGGAACTGGTCTTGTTCCAGTTTGGCAGCAAATGTAGGTAGCGGTTTGCTTTTTGAATGTGCAAACACAATGCCCACCAGCCCTCGAGCCCCGCACAGGCAAAGGCTGCCCACGCATCCCTCTCCTTCCTCCTTCAGGGGAGGTTCAGTGTCTACTGCTTTCATCCCACCAATTTAGGAACAGAAGGGAAAACACTGGGAGAAAACAAATGAGCATCCCTGCCCAACAGACAAAAAGGTCACAGTGGTAAAGTCTGCTTCTAGCCCCCTTCTCCCCAGTTCTCCACACAGGTTGTGAAAGTGCGGGAGCCCACAGAGCTGAGCTCTGCTGGGAGATGGCTGCCGCAGGAAGCTGCAGGCGAACCATTGAGGGAGCTAACAGTGAGGCAACAGCTACTGACTCCCCACCCTGTGGCCTGCTGGAGCTGTGCACGCAGGCCGGCAGCCGGCATCCCCATGGACAGGCTTCATGCCTTGTCGCAGTGAGCAGCTGACAGTTACGTTACCTCTGTGGGGCCAGCGTAGAGCATGGGAGAGGGGAAGATGGCAACGATGGTCGACTTGGGGTCCAGGACTTGCTCCTCCAGCACTGCTGTGTGCTGCTTCATCCGCCACTCCAGCGGCACATCATCATCTTTGGTCCATCCTCCCAGGGGGTGCAAGAGAAGGACAGGGTTTTTGTAACCCCTCTCCAAAAGCTGGCGCCGTGTGTCCTGCATGAGCAGGGCGTGCCCATTGTGGACAGGGTTGCGCAGCTGAAACGCAAAGACAGCATCTAAAAGGAAAAGATTCAGAGGGTCACAGTCTTGCACTGACCATCAGACCCTGCAGCTTCATTTACACACTATACTTTTCAACACAGTCATAAGATATCTACGTCGTAAGATGTGTGTCCTATCTTCACATGAGCAAGACCTTAAATACCTTAGATGAATGTTTCATACATGTACAGTGCCTCTTCATCACTCTGCCAAGTTTATTTTCATTGCACATCCTTCCTTTGGGGCTGATTTCAGACCTATCAGCTCTCCTACAATGTTTTTAGGTGCCACTGGACACCTCCACTGAGTTCCCTGACTTCTTCAAGTGACCTGCCGCATCTCCAAGCTCAATGGCACCTTCAGAAAGGCCAACATTCTCTCCCCAAAGTGAGGGTAGGTGTCTGATGCCTGCCAGCCTGCTGGGATAGACACTTGGGAGAAAACACCTGAGCTGTTCCCCATGCATGAAGACTAAGCACATCAGCACAGGGCTTTAAATGCCTGGGGTGCAGAAAGAAAGGCTCTGACCTGCCAGGGAGGACATGAGCAGGATGCTCAACACTTTCCAGTCCCATGCTCAGAGAGGCCCATTGAGGACGCAGCCCATCACAACCACCGTCCTTAATCAAGGAGACCCTGTGCCACTTTTTGTGCTGTGCCCTGTGTCCCTCTTACTGCTCGCCCCACTCAAATAGTCCCATTTTGGGAGCATACAGAAGCAATTTGGCAAGTGCTGTGGCCTTGAGAGCAAGTAATCACAGAAATCTCCTGGTGCCAGGTAGAGCAAGAAGAGCCATGTCACCAGCGTTAACCCAGGGCACGCACCAGCGTTCATTTCTCTGAACTTCTGCTTGAGAGCGAGTGGTGTCAGGCGGTACTGGTCCAGCCCATCATTCCATTTGATCTTCTCCAGCACCAGGAGGTCTCCACCAACCAGCCAGTCTCCGCTCTCCATCACCATCTGTGAATTACGCACACGTGCGTTACAGAGGGGACAGCAAAATATCTCCTTTTCCTTTTCCTTTTCCTTTTCCTTTTCCCAGTCTCCTTTGAAGAGTGTTAGGCTTGTACGGTGATCTTCCCTTCTTGTTCAGCACATTGTAGCTGGAAAACATACTTACAGTGACCACATGAACTGAACTTCACGAGCAGCGCAACCCCATAAAGTGAGGCATCAGCCACTGACACCCTACCACTGCACCCAGCTGGGTGCTGGACTTCTCTCTGGCAGCCAGGGGTCTACAAGTAACAGCACAAGACCTTCCTCCACCTCATTCTTTGCTCTTTCCTCCTGGGAATATGCAGGAGCAATAAGCCTGTTGCAAGGTGTCCTGGTTTCAGCTGGGATGGAGTTCATTTTCTTCCTAGTAGCTGGTATTGTGATGCTTAGTTGCTGGCTGGGGTTAAACCACGACACAAGGTGAGCAACTGCTGCTGAATAATTAAAAGAGTTATTTTAAGGTAGGGGGAAAAGAATTAACATGGCTTTAGCCTTGTTAAGCAGGCAGCTCAAGTCACTCGGTGTAACCTGGAGCTCTTCCTTTCTGAGGGATGATGTTCTTTGTACTGCCAGAGAGTAAGTGGGAAGAGATAAGCTGTAAAAATATAACACCTTTGTTGGCTGCCTGTACGAAACAGTCAAATTGAGGAGTAAAACGTAGCTAAAAAGAGCACGAGTCTGCATCTGCAGCATTAATGTTTGACAGTATCACTGAGATCGTCACACCCCAAGCGCGGGAAAACTTTGGGGGCTAAAAGTTGGTGGACATGCTAAAAACATTTGGATGTAGGCACACCAGTGAAGATAAGTGAATGAAAGGAGCAGCTCCTCAGCAGCATGCTCATTTTCCATTTCACCGTGTGCTTGTTATCTGATGCTCTTGTAAAGCAGCAAGCGCAGCATTAAGTTGTGAGCCTAAAAATTCAGTCCTGCCTGCTTGGGATGTGATGGTTCCCAGTGAGGAGTTGGACTGGGAGAGCAGACAGGAAACCCATGGCCCTCGAAACCTTGGAAAGGTTCAGTTCTCTAGCCCCTGCCCACATTTCCCATCCTGGCCAGGTTTCCCCAAGCAGCAAGGAGACAAACCTACTTTGACGTGCGGGTGCTTCGCGCAGGTGGTGCCCCAGACGCGGGCACAGCGCTCCTCCTTCCTGTGCTCGAAGTACTCGGGGCTCTTCAGAACTGCCACCCTCCGCCCTGCATAGCTGAGCGCCAGCGCCTCGCAGCCCTCCAGCCGCTCCTTGTCCTCCGTGGAGATCGGCAGCACGATGGGGATGCTCAGGTTGACAACGCCATCTGACAAGAGAGGGGGAGGATTTTAATGTCCTCCAGCCTTGGACACTGGTCTTGGGCACTGAGTAAACAGAGGTTTTCAGAGGCACACGTTCTCCCTTTGGAGAGGCAAATTTTCCAGGGCTAGCTCGGGGATTCACCATCAATCATGTAAATTTATTCACTGCCCCATTTTTTTCTGCACCGCTAATAAATAGTGATGTTAGTGGAATATGAAAGCTCCTTATCTTTGGGCCAGAGATGTCTCAAAGACACCTGGAGCATTTCATTACTTTCTGCACTCTCTATCTCCCTGGAAAGATTGGTTCTTCTCCAGTTAGCTTGTTGTAAAGTCTCTTTGAAAAATTTAGATACTTGGAAAATGCAACCCTGGATATAACCCCTCCCTCCTCCACCAGGAGAACAACCTCTATTAAGACAGCTCTGGCTTGGTGTTCCCTGAGGCATCTCATTCCCTGCACACCTCTTCCAGCAAGGAAAGCACTGTCACACTTTGCTTTGTTTGTTTTCTTTCTGGCTATCTCTATACTGTTACTCCTCCTCCTTTATATCTCTGCAGAGTCAATTTTTAATCTATTTTCGGTGTGTATACAGTGAGTCTACATTTGCACATGTAGTTTCTGATTTCAGTGTTGTCCCTAAATACCTCGAAGTCATGTTGGTTTTATCCCTACTCCCCCAATTTCCCAGTTCTCCCCTAAGGTCCTCTCATTTCTCCTTGGATATCCTGGTATTAATATAGAAGAATCATTCCCTCCCATGGGTTTCCATCCACAAACGAGAACGAACAAATCACTGATTCAATTTGTTCTGATCTGACTGAAATAATTTTGGACCCTTGAGAGTCTTAATTTGAAGATTTTGACTATATGATGTAGATTTTTTAAAAATCTTTATTAAAATGTTTGCATTTACTTTTAATTCACAACTAGGTATCATTCGTCTGTCAGACAGCAATTTTCAAGCATCTTCATGAATAATCATAACTATAGTCACATGGGAGCCAATCAATATCAACTTCATACATTTAAATTATATTAACCAGCGATCAGTCAATAAAGTCAGCATGGAAAAAGCTGAATTATGAAACCAACAAATGATGCTGAAGCTGAGGATCTCCATGCTCCATTTCCAAATGCAAGATGCAGAGTTAGGAAAAAAAAAAAAAATCACTCCAGCGAAGGTAATTACAAAATTACATGACTGGGATTTTTGTGAAGACCGGTTGGTAGGATACAGGGTGTGAGACACTACTTTGTAACCGGCTGAATTAGAAACAGGTCGTGGTTGTGTCTAGTCTTATTAATTTTCTTTTCTTTTGTAAATCTCAAAAGATTACTTTATAGCAAAAAAATCTAAATTGAAGTGATTTCTGTACAGCCTAAGAATAGTTATATACATACCAGCTACAAAGCGATTCCTTCCTGGAGAATACAAACACAATTAAGATAATTAACACTCACAGATACCAGTTACAGTAGCCGTTCCAAGAATCAAAGCCATTCATATGAAACCTCTGGCAAGCACCGCCTAACTGCAGGCAGGATGTCTGCTGGTGCGGCCATGGTCCTCCACGGCACTGCTCCAGCCTCTCCGGTGCTCACCCATCCAACACGGGTCACACTGGTTGGAAGCAATGTACAACACCTACACTTTTGCTGTCACCCGGTCCCAACAGAGACACATGTTGCTGGTGTGGAGGGCGCAGCACTGGAGACTGCAGAACTCCTAGTGCCCTATGATGTGCAGATCTACCTTTCTTCCTGGTGGCCACCATGCCCCTACACAAAGCACCTCATCCATCCAACTGTTGTTAGTATCAAGGTGGGATTTACTACTCAAAGTCTGAGCGAGAGGAGCACTAACTTGCACAAGTCCACCAAAACAATCGCAGCCCTTCCGGGTACAGCTAGAGCTGCCAAAAACATCACCTGCACCCCAGGGCAAAAGGGCTGGACTAATGACTCTGGAAAGACCAGCCTCAAACCTCTCTTTGGCAACATGCATTCCAGCCTCAGCACCATGAGACGGAAACCCTCCACCATGTCCTAAAGCTCATCCAAGCAAACCAGAGATGTTCTCCTTCCTGCCCAGGTGTCACCTGTGGGCCTGACCACGCAGATGTTGAGTGTGGAGACAAGGTGGGCCGGGGACTGATGTTAATGCCCTCTACTGCAAAGACCATGCTCTGGAGAGTTCATCCCCCTGCTAAAAGCAGGTGTCCTAGTCTTTGTTCCTGACCCCATGGAGCTCTACAAATCCTGACCATATGCCCACGAACCCTGGAGGAGCTGTGGTCAGTGATGCCAACAGGTTTGGGGGAATGCCCCAAAAACAGATGCTCGCTGAGACGAGCCTCTGGCGCAAAGTGCAGAGCTCCAGAGCAACGTAGTCATTACGGGGCGCCTCTGTGACCTCATCAAGCACAACAGGCAGCTGAAAGACCACAGATCGGGGTCTGATAACAAGGACACGTGCTTTTGAACACTGTTTGCACACTAGGCAGGACATAAAAGGCTATGATGTGTCTGAAAGCAGAAGCCCCCACACAGACACTCCTCCAGTCCAAAGCGAGCAGTCCTGAGCTTTGCATCTGTTGCATGGTGCCCAAACCCTAATAACAGCAGCAAGTCACTGCCCCACGCGACCATGGGATCT
Source organism: Theristicus caerulescens (assembly GCA_020745775.1). Taxonomy (NCBI): domain Eukaryota; kingdom Metazoa; phylum Chordata; class Aves; order Pelecaniformes; family Threskiornithidae; genus Theristicus; species Theristicus caerulescens. The sequence goes on from CM036560.1 coordinate 86,923,894, forward strand.
TCTAGAAGGAGGGCAAGACTCAAAGGGGTTCACTCACCAAGATCCCAAATCCCCGAGGCCAGAGATCACTACCACGTCTACAAAACCCAAAGTGAGCACCCTGTGTTCATGTGAAGTCACAGCGACAGCATTTACAGCTGAGAAACGGGACAGAAATATCTACTGCCTCCTGTCTCAGCTGTAGATGATCACTGCCTGAATACTCTTTGCCTTTTCCAGGGATGAAGCACCTCTAACATGTTGCTAATGAATAGATAAATCTGATTTATTTCAAGTTACAGTAATGGATAAGCAGGAAAACAGGAAAAAAAAAATTAAATCAGGCTCTGCTCCTGTTTCCAAGGAATAGCTGCCTTCTCCTCCCACCTCACATTCAGCCTGGCAGCCTCCCTGCTTACTTGGCTTTGGGTTTGCATCTTTATTTACCCTGATATAACTGAGCATGAAAAGAGCTACACAATGGCTGCCAAAATGTTTGATTGGCACCGTGTGAGATTTCAAAGCCGTAAGCCAGGGCCCCAGCCACAGCACGGTTAACTTTGTCACCTTTCACACCCTTTGGTGCATTTCGGAGCACAGCTTCCCAGCCTCCGTGGTCCTTTACAAGTCGTTGCATTTAACACATGAGAGGAAAGGAGGAAGACAACACGGCCGAGCATTGAGCTTTTTCGTACAGCTGCCCGCCAAGGCACTGTGGGGTAAGCATCACGTCCCGCAGCCAGCCAGCGGTAACGCAAAGCATGGGGATTCGTACCATTCAGCAGGGTGCCAAAATGGATCACTTGCAAGTACTCTGCCTCGCGCATGAAGCCGGTCAGCGGAGTGGCCCAGCCTTCGCTCAGCACCTGCACCCACTGCAGATCCAGCTGCAAAACAAACCCAAATGGCACTCCTGTCACCAGGTCACGCTCAGAGGTTGCTTTTCCTTCCCTTCTGCTGCCACAGTGCTCTCATTTGCTTTTCTTCAAATATAAGACATTCATAAAGGGGGAGAAAGCCATGCGGGGGGGGTGGTTTGGTTTTTTTTTTAAGCCAAACTCATGTACTTTCATAGCACAACTGCTTGCAGGGCTGTACTAACACAACAAAGGAGACTGACGGCCTTGGCTTGCTACAGCACAGGGTGGAGACATGGCAGAAAATGGCTGAGGATCAGGACCACACGTCAGCTCGCCATAAACCACAGCCACAAAAAGACACAGCCACCAGAGGAACAGAGCCCTCTAGCAACATCCCCGTGGAAGCTTCTACCCTTCAAACAGCTAAACAGCGACTGAATCACAGCACAGCATCTGTGCATGACGATACCTTAGTGATCTCTATGGATGGCAGCATCTCTGCTTCAGCTCGGACACTATTGAGTTTATTTTCAGGTACAAACAGCTCAAGAACATCCTTAATAGAGCCATGGGGCACAATGTTCTGAAAAAGAGAGACAGACAGCGACTGTAAGTAACATACTGGTTTTAAATGCACACCAAAAAGTCAGTACCCAAAAGCAGGTTTACAAGCTGCCAGCAGCAGTGGCATAAAAATGACCTACTTGTGTTTGGAGGAGCTCCACAACCTGCTGAATACATTCAGACACCGACGCAACATTCGTTTTCAACACTAGTTCAGGAGATTCGGGCTTCTCATACTCTGAGTCAATCCCCGTGAATCCTACGGACAATTAAACCCAAACTAAATTCATTTAATGTAATACTTGGTGCCCTAGAGCCAACAACACTGTACAAACAACATTCAAACATAGTGGGTACTACAAGTGACACTTGTGACAGCAAAACTAGGGAAACAGGATACTCTTGTGCACTACAAAGAGCCTTTAGTAACCCACCTCTATGTGCAGAGCTGCAACAACAGCTCTGGACGCTATCCAGTGCTTTGGAAAGCAAAAGGGAAAATAAGAGCTCACTCTTCCATACCTTTGATCTCTCCAGCTCTTGCCTTTTTGTATAGGCCCTTCACATCTCTGCTTTCACAAATATTTAGAGGGGCATCTACAAATATTTCAAAGAAAGGAAGTCCAGCTGCCTCATGAATTTTCCGTGCATTTTGACGATCCTGTTAGAAGAAAGACGGGAAAATCATATGTGTCCAAATTGCAGCAAGCACCTTCCTACTACATGATGTGCCCTGGAATTCATAGAATCATAGAATCGTTAAGGTTGGAAAAGACCCTTAAGATCATCGAGTCCAACCGTTATTCGACACAGGTAAATTTGTCTCTAGTATAGATTTATTAAATTTACACTAATTCCAATAAGGGTTTTTCCTCTCCCTTCCCCTCTTTTCTTTAAAGATACTAAAAAAAAAATGTACAACTTTGATCTATTTTCAGCTTTTTCCATCTGAAATATCAAGAAGATCTCTTCGTTAAGCAGGACAGCGGAACTTTAGAATGTGAACAATTATCTGCCCTGTGTCGAAAAAAGGAACTGCTTGCATCAGCTTGATAACAGCAGCTACTTGGTATTCTCAGGAAGCATAAAAACACAATCAATACTTCTTCAATCAGAGTGGTGATAGCACTATAACAGGCTATTGTTTCTATGCCTCTTTTCTGTCTCCTAACAAGTTAATAGTAGGAGCCTCTGTAGAGAGATTTTAAACTTCTCTTAGCTTTTTTTGCAACATTGAATATATTCAAAATATATTTTGTAACATTGAATATATTCAAAAAGGTCACATCAAACTGCCCTCCAGAAATTTGTACCGATTGCATGTAGTTCTGTGTATTGGTGGTGCTTTAGAAAAGAATAGAGAAGTTAAAAAGGAGCATCTGATGGCATTTATAGGAAGTTCTCTATGTAAATCTCTATTCCCTAAAACAATCACAAAATCAAGGCTGCCCAGAAAAGAGCAGAATATGATGCAGCAAATTTACCTTTGCGAAAGGAGAAATGAAACTAGTTATGCAGACAAGTCCAGCATCAGCAAACAGCCTGGCCACCTCTGCGATGCGGCGGATGTTCTCCTCACGGTCCTCAGCCGAGAAACCCAGATTTCTATTCAAGCCATGTCGAACATTATCACCATCCAGGGAATAGCAAGGGATGCCATGAGAGACCAAGTACTCTTCCAGAGCAAAGCCAATGGTTGTCTTGCCAGCTCCAGAAAGGCCTGTTGGAGACAGAAAAGTGAGGTTCAGGTTTGAGGTCAAAAGAGTGAAAATTACAGTGTAACACAATACCTCCTGTGACACTGGCAATGAAAATCCTTCTGTCTGAAGTTGCTTTAAGGAAGAAATGAGGTAGGGAAGTTGGATTCATCTTTTTAGCACACAGTTACCACCACAGAGCCCCGGACCAACCCTTCTTATTGGATGGCATTAATGCCATGAGAAAAGCTGCTATATCCCAACATCTCGAGGGGTTCAACCCAGCAGTGTTGGAAAAGTACTTCTTGATGGGTCATGGTGGGACAAATAGGTATGAGTAAGTAGGAGAAGCTTGAAAGGATGCTGTTGCCTGTAAGTCTCTCAGCATCTTCCTCTTCCTCCTCCTGTTCCCCTATGAACAGCCAACTGCTCTCCCAGACTGAATCCAAGGAGAGGTTCTTGCTGCGACTGTGTGGGGTGGGATAGGCTCCAGCAGCAATTGCCCCTCTGCATCCACGGACACCTCCTTCTGCAGGAGCAGCACCCACAGATCTGTGCAAGCAGGAGCAGGATGGTTCTGTAGACAAGCATCTTCAGCTGCCTGCATCTCCTGGAGTCATCAGCCAGAAAGACAACAATCCAAACCGAGGTGGCTGCTTCCTATCCCAGCTCCATCCACTTGCATAAAAAGCACTTGCTACTGGCTGTGTCAGAAAGTGGCAAGTGCACCTGGAGCACCAAACTCCTTTTCCTTGGGTGGGGATCCATGCATTGAAACCTCCTTGAGATGGAAGAGGACCTTGACTTAGGAGAGAGAACACCTCCAAACACCACACTTGTCTCAGGAAACACTTAGCCTTGGAGAATCTCCTGTGGAGATAACATCATCTGCTCACCTGTTTTTATACCCTTTGCATGACACCTACTACTGACCACTCATGGAGACAAGACCCTGGGTGAAGTGGACTTTTGGTCTGATGCAGAACAGCCATGTTTGTGCTGGAGAGGAAACCTCACTGGGCAGAGATGAATGCTACTGGCTGTGCCTTTGTTTTTTGTAGTACAACAGACTAACAACTGATAGCTCTCCTGAGCTGGCAATGTAGGGCATTCAAATGCCTTTCCATTTAATCCATATAGTCCATGCAACGAAATGTCCTTCCATATAGTCTCTTAAAATTAAACTGACAGAAAGCTAGGAGTCCACTGTCTATTTCAAAGAATAATCATCAGCCAGAGAAGCTCAAATCTTTCAGACACGAGATTTCTGAGTGATATTCAAAAAAGAAGGAAATTGCCTTGGACAGTTTTTTTTGCTTCAGAAATGATATTAAAGCAGATTAGGCGTTGGCATTCTTTTTGAAATTAGAGAGGAGAACAAAACAGAAATGCGTTTTAATCCAACATCTAGCACCATAAACTGATATGAAGGCAAGTCAGAATGGCTTTACAAACCCTTTCAAGTACATCTTTCAACATCTTCCAGCAGTCAAAGAAAATATTTAACAAGCAAAGAAACAACCGGACAAGCGGCAAAAGATAGAGTTGTGTAAATATTAGCAGAGCAAAATAAATGCAACTGTCATTTCTAACAGCCCCTAATCCTCAAGCAATGAGTTTATCTATCTTTCAAAGCAGAAGAGAAGGGCAACACATCGGAAGGAGTATGAAATGAGAAATAACCTAAGAAACTCGCCAGGGCTGTACAAGGAATCGCTTCCAGTGCGACTCACTGTCTGAGAGTATTTATTCTTCAGACAAGATGACTGCCTTGTTGTGCTGCTCACAAGGTCACTTTAAACACAGTAAACCTGGGTGTCCCAATAAACTTCCCTCCAACCCAGAATGAAAACATCCGCATGCTGTTTTGGACAACCCTGGGCACGTTTCACCGCCAAGGACTGGCTGGATTTGAGCCAAGGCTTCCTCAGCCACACACTTGGAACAACAAGTGCGACTCTTAGAGCTTCTGATGTCTTCAAAGGAGCCCGATAACAGCTATGAAATTCATAAAAACATTAGTTATGGGCAGCAGCTCCCAGGGAGCAGCTGCTGTGGTGCCAGCACCACGTGTCAGTGTTTCCCACGTGTAAATGTTTTGCAATTCCCAGTTCACAAGGAACACTGATGTTTCTTGCGGATCCCAAATCCCCACCTCTGAGCCATACTCATGTATGCAAATGGGTTTCACACGTGAAGCCACGCTTTCACGCTCCGATGAAAATACCTGTTAGCCAAACCGTGCAGCCTCGAAATCCACCCCTGGTACCGACGACTTGTCCTCTCTTACTCCTGCTGACGTGATGGGCTTGGTAAACCACATTGGTTGATCCCTGATGAAAACAAAGCAAAACAAAACACTTCTGTTACCTCATTCTCTCCATACAAAAAAAAATCTCAGTTGGGACTAATATAAGGGAGAGAAATGCAAATTCATTAAAAATCTGCATGAGCCATTGCAGCGAACTCTGGCAATTTGGTACAAAAGGGAAAAAAACGAAGAAAATAGTTGCCTTCGGCGTAACTTGGATTGCTTTCTGAACGGCACAGACTGATTTTTTAGAGACAATATTTGCCTCTGCTCAGAGCACTTCTGTTGGCAACACCTTTGTATCCGCTGCTGCCGGCAGCGGCAGAAGGCAACTTGCTTTGCCGCAGGAGTGCTGCCAGGTGACTGATACACCCGCAGGCAGGCAGGGGAGGACAGGGAATCCATGCAGAGATACAGGCAGCACACTCCCTGCCTCTTCAGCATTTGAAAATACAGGCAGACTTGCCTATTATTTTAATTACGCTTGCAAAACAAAAGCAACTTAAGGTGCTAATTTACTTGCCATGTTTAACATAACACGGATGCTAATAATTGCAGCTGGGGTAAGAAACAGCGACATAGCAAGGCTGAGCTGAGCGAGACTGGGATCCAGCCAGGGAAGACGGTGGGATGGGCAGCAGAGAAAAAAACACCTAATGCGTACCGGTGCAACACCTAACATCTTCCTGGTGCAAAGAAGGCACTGGCATGATGCTGAGCCAGAGGCCTGAATTGTGGTGCTTCCTAATGTTGACCTGCTGTGGGCAGAGCAGCCCTAGCCTCTCCACTGTGATGCAGAGTAAAGAGCCTGTCTGTGCTGTGCAGTTCCAGCAACTGTACTTCGACAAAGACTTTTTGCACAAAAAATATCTACAAGACCTTATTAATTGCAATGATTACATTTCCAACCAAGGCAGCCAAAGGAAAAGTCTCAAAAGGGAGGAGGGGATATAAATATTTTCTCCTCAGCTTGGCTCTTCACAAACATAGCTTTATCCGTTTCATATCATCAGTACAAAAGCGGGTCTGGGCTCTCCCATGATTTACATCTCGCTATATAAATATTTCTACATCTGAAGTCACAACAGGGAAGTGGTCATCTTTCATTTGTCCAAGAAAAAAATGTTGGCAAGGAAAAAAAAAGGAGGAATGGGAGAGACAATAAAGTAAAAGGTTACTTTTAAATGTGTTAACAAAATAGCCTGATTTTTTTTTCCTCTACTTGCTGGGCCATTAACACTTGAACATGATTCAGCAAAGGCATAAACATTCATTGGAGACTTGGTGTTTTGTATGCAACATAAGGCTCTGCCTGCACAGAAATCTGGGTGAAAATTATTCCATAACAGAAGAGAAAAAATACCCTCCTCTCTGCACCTGTTATTATTATTATCTTTCAGAGAGGCCAGCATGTATGAGAGAAGCCAGACTGTATGAGATTCAACAAGGCTAAGTGCCGGGTCCCGCACTTCGGTCACAACAACCCCATGCAATACTACAGGCTTGGGGAGGAATGGCTGGAGAGCTGCCTGGCAGAAAAGGACCTGGGGGTGATGGTTGACAGCTGCCTGAACATGAGCCAGCAATGTGCCCAGGTGGCCAAGAAGGCCAATGGCATCCTGGCTTATATCAGGACTAGTGTGGCCAGCAGGACCAGGGAGGTGATAGTGCCCCTGTATTCGGCACTGGTGAGGCCGCACCTCAAGTACTGTGTTCAGTTTTGGGCCCCTCACTACAAGAAGAACATCAAGGTGCTGGAGCGTGCCCAGAGAAGGGCAACGAAGTTGGTGAAGGGTCAAGAGAACAAGTCTTATGAGGAGCGGCTGAGGGAGCTGGGGTTGTTTAGTTTGGAAAAGAGGAGGCTGAGGGGAGACCTTATTGCCCTCTACAACTACCTGAAAGGAGGTTGTAGTGAGGTGGGGGTCGGTCTCTTCTCCCAGGTAACAAGGGATAGGACAAGAGGAAATGGCCTCAAGCTGTGCCAGGGAAAGTTTAGGTTGGATATTAGGAAAAACTTCTTCACCGAAAGTGTAGTCAGGCATTGGAACAGGCTGCCCAGGGAAGTGGTTGAGTCTCCATCCCTGGAGGTATTTAGAAGATGGGTAGATGTGGTGCTTTGAGGACATGGTTTAGTGGTGGACTTGGAAGTGTTAGGTTAATGGTTGGACTCGATGATCTTAAGGGTCTTTTCCAACCTTAACGATTCTATGATTCTATCCCAGCAGAGACCAATCTCCCACCACAGTGATTTATAACTATACTCAGAATTTCATGCCCATTTTCAATTCAATTTTAGTGAAAGCCTCCAAAATTAGCCTCTTTATGCCTGCAAATTTGCCATCTGCAATTGCTTGTGGGCACACTGAACAGCTACCATGCTCCAGAACATTTCAACATACAGGTAAGAATAGCTGTGTCCAAAATAATCATAATAGTGGTCATAAATCTTGCCTCCAAGTTAAGTCTCAGCAAGCCTCAATGTTGGCGCCACAATTGTGAGATTGCACTGGAAGAAGCTCTGGGAGGGAGAAGTAATTCCCCCAGAGCTGGCTGAATGTGATTGATTCCCACCCCACGCCACCACTGTATGACTTGATGGGAGGTCCTGGGCTAAAAAGTTTTTCAGGCCTGTTGTCTCAACCACCTCCAGTGATGCATCTTCTCGCTCCAGGACTCGCACTTCCCATTTTCATTGCTGCAGCCACCAGAGCGGGTCCTGGACTTCGCTTCCCCCTTCTGCATTGTTTCCAAGGATAAAATCAATTATTTGGGGGCTGGAGTGTAGGGGACAGATGAGATGCTGTCTGAAAACAGAGCCTGGATACCACAGCAAAACAAGAACAAAAACCCAAAACCTGACCCTGAAAAAGTGATTGAGCCCAACACATCCTGGTGACTCAGAAAATAAAAGGTAAGTAGCTCAAGAGTTGTTTTTTGTGGTTTGTTCTGTTTTGGTTTTTTGCAGGGGGTTGTCAAAAGTCTGTTTGAACATTTTGAGCTTGCAAAGGTGAGACGGCACCACCGTGATTTAGTTTTCATGCATCCCCAGGGGTTCAGGCTTCAGCAGTGAGACTAAATGAGCACACACAGAAGACCCAGCAGCCAAAAATAATCCCTTCTCCCAAGATGCATGGGTGTGTTTCTGCTGTGTTTACTCCTGGTTGTGCCAAGGACCCTCAGCAAAGCACAAGTACCCAAACTCACCTTCCTGACAGCTTGTGACCTCTCAGCCCTACAGTGAAACTTCCCCTGCTGCAGCCTAACACCTGCCTGGTGATTACACACTCAAGTGCAGCACTCCAAAAAACATAGAGCAGGTATTTTGCAATTTGTTTGCAAACCACAACAGACAACTGGTATTTCTGTGTGGAGAAATGAACCTGCACATTTAAAATCTCTCTTTCGTGCCCTCTGCATCAGTAGAAACTCCCGCTGCACACTTGCTTTTGCAAAATGTTGATCTCTGGATCTGTCCTTCAGGAGATGAACTACAATAACATCCATGCCTTGGGAAGATGCAGGAACTAGCACATTCCTACACGGCTGACGTAACAAAATTGTTATGTTAAAAGTACATGTTGCTGTGCCATAAATCTGCACTGTGCACGCATCTCACTTATTTTGCATGCTGGCATCTTCTGGAGCTTGGGAAAGCATCACTGAGGGCATTTTTGCAGTTCAGCAACACTGTCAGACCTCTCCTACCTGCCGGGAGCTCCAAATGGTACCAAATTCCTCTGATTTTTCTGCTATGTTAATAATCTTGCTGGTAAATTCTTCCTAACTCTGCACAACTGCCTGCCACATGCTGACTCAGAAATTCTTGTTGCCAGCTACGCCGAAAGTGAAAAAAGGCAGAGAGAAATGTGAGCATGTGGCAGATGGCTGGGTGGGCAGCTTGCTTGGCCGGGAATGAGCTGTTGAGCAGGAAATGCCAACTTCCCACCTAATCATCCACCAGCTGGGACATGGCTTGGGAAGCCAGAGCTGAAGGTTGATCAAATGGAGCGAAGGCACCACCAAAAATAAGCATCAGTGGCCCGAGAGCAAACCCTGGAGAGATTTCATCTAGAAAGAGCATATACTGCAAGACCATTGGGAGGCAGAGATAAGTGGTGGATGGGGTTCAATCAGATGCAGGGCTGTTCTACTGATTTTATTCTCATGGTTTTAACCTCTTCATTGTAAGCCAAACATATCCAATCATCACCACAACACACTCATGCCTAAATGTTGGGCCCCACGGTGGGGACAATTTAGGGACACTGGTAAGCATTTCTTGCAATAGTCTAGATCAAAGAAGTGAGGTTTGGGAGAGGAAGTTCTTACCTATAATTCAGCCCCAAACAAGGCTCCAAGCAAGGCAATAAATGACCTAGCAGTGTCTTCAAAGCGGAGCCGTGCAGCCTCTGCCAGCCAGACGGTTAAGAAGGACACTGCCACGCTCTCTCATTTCCTTGGAAATCTGCTGTTTGGCCACATCTGCATGATCTCAGTGCTCATCCCACCCTGGCATACCTCATCCAGGAAATGAGAAAAAAATAAAGACATGGCTCCAAACCTTGTGCCAAGACTGCAGTGGACCAAGAAGCCAAATCAGGCTCTGCTTTTGGCCTTCCCTCCTACTGAACCCTTCCATGAGGTTGACAAACTGGGAGACACCAACATCTCAGGTGTCTTTAAGATCAGCCTTGACTGAGCCACCTGCCAAGTTTCTCCTGGCTTGGCTTCCAAAAGGAACAAGTTTTTTTCTGCCACCGCCCTGGGGGGACAAGGTGCACCCCTGCTTTGTGAAAGCAAGTTGTAGGGATACGCAGGAGGCTTTTCCTTAGTGCTCCTCTTGAATGAAGAGATGGGACCTCTGAGACAAGAGTCCACCATAGCACAGACCTGTTGGAAATCAGGAACTATCAGCGTCCTCTGCTCTGAGTGCTACCTCTTCTCAATTCATGGCATCTGAAAAAGTAACCTCAGCTCTTCCTTAAGTATTTAGCCCTGAAAGGGAGCAGCTGTGCTTGCCCACATACACTGAACATCCCCAGGAGAGGTGTTATCAGGGAGCATCTTCTCCTCTCGCCTGAGAGCTAAATGCACCATATCTGGGGGGCCTCTCCCAGCCATTGCTGATATTTGTTAGGAGCAGAACCACTGCACGATTAATAGAAAATGCACTAGACGAACAACACTTAGGGTTGCCTCAACGAATTACATGGATGATTTGCCATCTTCCACTAGAAATTCAAGGATGTATAAACTCTGGACCTTAGGACACAAGGCAGCATCTCCTCCTGCCCCCACCTACCCATTTCTTTAGCCAGCACCTGCATGGCTGCATAACGAACAGGACCAGGGCAAGAACCAAGTGTGAGTGCCATGTGCCACAGCCAAGGGGTGGAAACAAAGGAAGAGAGATGGGAGCTGAGCAGGACATTCAACAGATCCCCTAAGTGCATACAACATCCTCAGGCCAACCCTTGCTCAGCCATCCACAGAAGGCAGAGCTCTCCAATGTTGCAGGAGGAAAGATTTGTCATTACAAAGTAGTGCTGGTCATCACAAAGGCCAATACGGTCTAAATCAATGTCCTTATCAAGCCCTTAATTCTGCTCCACTGCTGTGGGAGTACCTCTGCCCACTGTAGCTGGCGCAGGCAGGGTGCTGGAAGTGGTCCAAGAGCCACAGCTCATGGCAGGCTGCAGCAACATCCTGCTCTGGAGAGGGACTTCTTCCTGAAAACACGGCACAGATAAGCCCAAGAACGATGCCAGCAGAGAAACGCTCTTGTAGCGTAGTGTTACTAAGGGCACGCTAGTCACACATCTGGCTCGCTTAGCAGAAAGACCAGCCTCGTATGAACACGGTTAGCATCCAACTGGCAGCTGGCAGCACTCACAGACCCGAGAAAACCCTGACCCAACAGCGAGGGTAGGGTCAGGACACCCCCAGCTGCATTTTTATTTATAGGACTATCTCACATCATTAGGAAAATGATTCATTTTTTTCCAGTCAAGCATTTAATACAAGCCCTATTTTGGTACTGCAGCCTGGACATCTCTCCAGAAGAAAAACAAAAAATAAAAAAAGAGAAAAAAAGAGGCTTTCAAAACGTTTTCAGCTGATCATATTAGCAAATAGTAAAACAGACTTTTAAAATGATAAAAAGATCGAGCAAGCTTTCAAGTTTGAAGTCAAACACTTGCTTAAGCCTCCGGAGATTGACCTAACTTATTGTTTAAAATCCCCTCCCATGCCATCTTACTAAAAAAAAAGTCTTTTGTCCAATTAGTTGAATTCAATGCATAAAAATTAAGTTTATGGGACATGTCCTTAAAAAATTATTTTCTTCTACCAGGGCAATTCCAACAGCTGCTCTTGCAAATGGGTGAGCTGACATCATTGAAAAGATGAAGTGTCCATCACCAAAACAGGGGAAAAACCTTATGTAAAAGAGTCATTTGCTGCAGAAAAGCAAAACTATTGTATTCAAAAGAAAAGGAGGAAGAGAGGGAAGAGGGGGGTTTTGCTTGTGGAAGCAAAGATTTTATTACAATCATATTGAAGAACAATGGAGAAATCTTGGAGTCTCTGAAGTCCCGATTTAGTTCTTGTAACTCTAAACCTATAGACTTTTCCCAAACTTGAGTTTGATTCATTGAATGGACTAAGATGGTAAATGCTTCAAAATCAGCTCCACTCTTTCCTAGGGAAAAAACCCACCAAGATGGAGTTACCCTGGAAATTTTGCCTACTTCACCTCCCAGGATCCCACCATCACAACACAGAGCCTGGCTTGCAGGTCGAGACGGGGAAGTGGGACATCTCAAGCACCTGATACGTTACCATACCACCCACCTTGCTGCTTCCCGTGCTGTTGTCCCCCCTCTTTCCTGCATGCAGGACTCGTCTCTTCTCCCACCACCCATACGTGAGCAGAAATAATGTTATGTTTTCTTTTTAGACTTAGCTGAGTAATACAGTGAAGTGTCACCAAATACCCAGCAGAGGTTTCGGTGCTGGGGTTGCCAGCATTCCCTTGCACCAGGCAGGTTACTGAACTGGGCTCCCTTTCTTCATTCAGCACTCTGAATAAACCATAGCAGACCTCACTCCTGGCACCCTTGTCTTTGACGCTTGTTCCTCTTGGCATCGCTACCTTGGCCCCTGTCCTCTGCCAGGAACATAACACAGAAGATCTTAAGGAGACCAGCAGAGACATCCCAGTTACCCAAAACAAGCAGCCTTTCAGCTTGGAGACAGACAGTTGGAGATGCCAAACATCGCTAACACACAAGGTTTTCAAGGTGGTGTTAGCTAAAGTGTTTTTTCTTAACCCACAGGAATTTTTGAGCTCTTAGCAAGACCTTATTTTTGATCACCGCTAAAATATTTTTCTCTTGGTATAAATTTGCATGTTTTGGGTTGCCACAGTCAAGTTTTATACAACCGTGGCAAAAAAAAAAACCCAAGAAAACCAGACTCCCGTTCCAGTCACCTTGCAAATCAGACGCTGATTTCTACACTGTGCAACTTCAAACCAGCAGGCTGGGTGTTAAAATCTGCCTCTCTGAAGGCACCCAGATCAGGCATTTCTTTATCTCTGAATTAGATGATGTCACTACTCTAATTTCCTTGACACAGGAAAACTAGTGAGTCATCCTGCACTCCTACATTTTCGGGACGAATTTGCAAGGCCGGGACAGATGTTATAAAAAAAATCTTCCTGTCTTCATTCCAGAAATCACAAGGGACAGCTGCATGGGCAACAAATATTTGACAAACAAAGCATCTTGTCAGCCGCTGACAAAAATAACAATTTAAACAAGAAATCCTTCCATGGTTGCCCTATTTTTTATATTCAGAGCAGTTCTGCTAAATTACCTCCCCTAAATGAACCCGTTTCAGCAGTTTGGCTCATGCTTATTTTTGCAAACAATAGGTTTGACATTGCAAAAGGAGAACTGCTTTGCCTTGATGCCTGGGGTCTGTTACAAGGCTGCTGTGGATCATGCCACAACCGTGGAACCACCAAAAATGCAAAAAACAGTTATCTTGCAAAAAGAGGGAACATAAATTATGTTCTCACTGCAGTATGGATAAGTTTTAGGATTGCACACCCATAGAAAGTGATCAAGCATATCTATTTAACTTCCAAGAAAACCAAAAAGAAGGTAATTACGCGACCAGAAGATAGGTGACTAGTTAAAAAACACAGAGATGGTGTAGACTGTTGACCTCCATCAGCAAACCCAGCACCTGGTGGTGCACAGAGCTGTGACTGACAATCAGCTGAGCTGCTTCGCATGGTGCAATGGCATCTGTGTGAGAAATGCTGCACCAAAACAGAGCAGCACACCAATGCTCCTCTACCAGGAAAAACTAGCCAGTACACAGAGTCATGCTTCTGTATCTTCTTTTGGAGAAAAATATCAGGTTACGGAAATGGTAAACTGAGTATTAGTCCCTCAGATTTCAGGGACAAGAAGAAAGGAGGACAAGGGTACGTATTTTGACTACACATTAACTTCAGTATCAAAAAAAATTTCAGGGAGGAATTGTATTTACATGTAATTATTTATTTTCTGGCATATGAGATTTAGGAATTTAATTAATGGGTTGTGGCTCTCTATAGTAAATAAACCACTGTACATGTCCCATCTCTTACTGTGACAAGGCAGGCACCTTAAAATGAGCAAGACAGACAGCCAGGACTCCTGCACCAAATACCACGCAAAGAAAAACTTGCAGTATAGTGTCAGGAGATTGTCAGCTGAGCTAAACTTTGTTCAGTTGTAAGATACAATCAAAACCACAAGCTCTGCTGTTCAAAGATGCCACGTGGGACTGGCTTACCCAGAGGGTCCTCCAGCGAACACCAGGAGCCAACGTGTCAGAGTGATATCCCGTTTCATCAAAACAATTCCCTTTGATTGCTCCAGAAATTAGTTCAAGAAACCAGGACTGTCACTAACTTACCTTTAAAAGCTGAACTGGCGTGGCGGCACTGCTCTAACACAAAACACAGCGAGCCACCTGCAGCAGTTTTGTGTCCCTATTAACACAGTTTGCAACTGGTTTTCAAACTTGGAGGCCAGCATCTAATCATGGCTATGAGCAGGCAGGTGGGACACCAGCTCTATCTTCTGCTAAATAAGAAAGCAGAATCTCCTTCCAATCCCCCAAGCTAGCACAGGTTGAACCAAGACCATTTTGAATCTAAACGATATGGGGACAAGATACCTGTTTATAACATGACCATCATATCCCTCTCAGGAAAGAAATCCTTTACCTTTTGAGAAGCTCTAGTGATTTCATGAGCAGTGGGTGCTACAGAGGATCTGCATTTCAAGCAGCTTCATCAGGTTATGAGAGAGAGAGAGAGAGAGAGATATTTCCATAAGAGAACTAATTCTCTTGCATCACTCTCCTCTACAAGACATTGTGGCAAGCTGCTGAAAGAATAAAGCTGGACACAAGCCCAGGCTGGTGGGGGCTCAGCATTGAGGCCACACACTGCCTCTCCCTGCCTCATTCAGTATCCAGGATGGATGTGCAGTCTTGAACCTGGCATCTTGAAGCCCATGTGCTTGGCTTTGCAATGGTCAATGGTCACTAGCAGGTGACAGGACCTCTCTCTCCACCTCAGCAATTTTTTTAAGGTTTGCAAAGTGCAAAAGCAGTAGTAGGAAGGACTGCGGGGAAACTTGGCCAGAACCACCACACAGGACACAGTTAAATGGGGGAACTCCGCTGGGTGCACCAAATGTTCACTTGGCTGGAAAAAATCATTAAGATGAATTCACGGAAGGAAAGTTCACCAAGGACTATCAGGAAGAAAGGCATGGCCTCTGGTATCTCAAGTTGTAGAAGCTGGGACAATGCACCATAGCGTCCCAGCCATAAACTCTTCCCTGGCCCCCACTCTCAGCTGCTGCTGGAAGCTACAGATGGAACCAAACAGACCTTCCCCTCACTCAGTACCTTTTCAGTCCCCTCAGTGTTTCTGTTGGCTGAAGGTGGGCCTGTTTTCACCATAATACCATTGAATGTGCCGCTTTACACAATGAGCTGCATGAGCCAAGGCCAAGTTGACGGCTCAAGTTCGGAGACACCAGGATGAAGGTTTCCTGCCCCATCTACCTGTGCGTCTGACCCATATGAGCTGCAAGACAGGCTTTTAATTATGTGAGCGCACACATGGTTACCTAGACCCTTGCCTAAGTCAGCACCAGGAACATTGTACTCTTCTTGAATGAGTGGCTATTCAGCATTTCCCTCACCCCTCCCTAAAACAGGTGTAGGCACAGGTCTTAGTCATTACACACTACTCAAAGGCTGGTTGAAGAACACTTGTGCATTTTCCTTGGGGATTTTTGTTACTTAGTCTTTCAAAAGTTCATGCAAACTCTCAGTATCTCTCTGAGGGTGGCATCATCCCCAATTTTACAGCCACAGAAGTGTAGCAGAGAGTGAGGTAAACAGATGAAGACTTGAGCTCCTGCAATATTTGAGCCCTATAAAAATGACACGTTTCAAGAGCAGCTCCCCTGAACTTCAGGCTGCATCTCCAAGAGCTCGACGCTCCTCACATCCATCCCCATGGTCTCACATCGGCTTTGCCAACACAGGGGCAGATGCAATTAGCTGCCCCAGCCATGGTTGAGGTGACTCGTCCAGCACCATGCCCAGGGTCCCTGGCAGAGGCAAGCACACAACTCAGCCCCCTGCAGCAGCAGTCACCTCTTCTAAAATGAGGGGGTTTTTCCCCTCTTCCCACACCCACTGGCAACACAAACAAATGATCCTCCCATCAGAAGGGCTAGGCAGGCCTGAAAAATGACCTCCCACCCAACACACTTTTTTGCACCACAATGGAAAGCTGAAAAACAGTTTGATATTGAAGAAAACATTTTGTTCTGCCAGAGAGGCCATGAAGACCTCAAGGTCAGAAAGTCTTGGAAATGTAGGTACAAATGTTTGTTTTCCAAAGATGCACAAAAAAGCTCATTTCAACAAACCCAAAGTGCTGCATTTAAAGAGAAGCCACATTAAAAAAAATTATAAAATTTATGCAAACTGGCTCCTTTCTCAAGCTCTGCTCTCCAAACAGGCCACCACATTTTGGCACTCACTCAGTAGATAAAACTTTCGACACACATAGTTGTAACCAAGCCAAGCTGTAAGTAAATGAAAAAGAACCACTCCGTGAGGGAAGGGAGGCAGCACTAGCAATGAGCTACCAGCCCTACAGGCAAAATCCTAACTTCCCAGCATCCCATTTCATGACACACATCCACCCCAAATGCCTTGACCAGGCTTTTTTGCATCCCTCCTTTTGTTAATGATACACTCCAAGTAAATTTTCACTTAGAAATTATTAAGCTGTGAGACCATTAAGGAACTATTTCTCACTTCCTACAGCTGTGATTCAGAGCTAAATCAGAGATAATCATTAGTCACCTCACTCACGATAACAGTAAATTAATAAACAGTAACCTGAATTATATGGCGTTTCTCTTAATGGACTTTTAAGATACCAAAGTGTACAAGCACTGTGACCAAAGTACAAGTTCAAGCCAGGGCATATCATTAGGAGCATTAATACAGGCCCTGCATGCCACTTATCTTTTGTGGGTGCGTACAGCTGCAAGTTTATCTAAAACACCTGGTTTCAGATAGGCGAGGTCTTTTCATTTTTAAAAGCTCTTTAAAGACACCCTCCAGGATCAACATCAGCCCAGTAAAAAAAAACCGCAAGTATGCCAGTACTTCTCTTGAAAACCCTCCAGAAAAAACAAAATCCCTGTGGCCTAAATCTAAGCTGCAGATGCAGTGCACATGTCTGGGTAGAGTGGGGCTTTCAAAATCGTTTGCTGTCTTTTACCTAAAACCACTTGTAGGGGCTGTCCAAGGAGGGCATGGATGGAAACCTATGCCTGAGTTACTGGTTTTGGCAGAGATTTGTAACTGGCTGTGACTTAATCAGTGCAACTGGAAAACCAGACAAGGCTGGAGTCTGTATTTATCCAGGTGTATTGGGTTTGCATGGGAAGGTTTTGGTAGCGGGGGGCGGGGGCGGGGGGGAAGGCTACAGGGGTGGCTTCTGTGACAAGCTGCTAGAAGCTTCCCCTATGTCTGATAGAGCCAATGCCAGCGGGCTCCAAGATGGACCTGCCCCTGGCCAAGCCCATCACCAACGGTAGTAGCATCTCTGGGATAACATAGTTAAGAAGGGGATAAAAAAGCTGCACAACTGCAACTGGGGAGAGGAGCGAGAATATTTGAGAGAAACAACTCCAAGGTCAGTGAAGAAGGAGGGGGAGGAGGTGCTCCAGGTGCTGGAGCAGAGATTCCCCTGCAGCCCCTGGTGAAGACCATGGTGAGGCAGGCTGTCCCCCTGCAGCCCATGGAGGTCCACAGTGGAGCAGATATCCACCTGCAGCCGTGGAGGACCCCATGCCGGAGCAGGTGGATGCCCAAAGGAGGCTGTGACCCCATGGGAAGCCTGCACTGGAGCAGGCTCCTAGGACGACCTGTGGCCCCATGGAGAGAGGGGAGCCCATGCTGGAGCAGGTTTGCTGGCAAGACTTGTGACCCCACGGGGGACCCACGCTGGAGCAGTCTGTTCCTGAAGGACTGCACCCCCATGGAAGGAACCCACGCTGGAGCAGTTTGTGAAGAACTGCAGCCCGTGGGAAGGACTCAACACTGGAGCAGTTCATGGAGGACTGTCTCCTGTGGGAGGGACCCCAGGCTGGAGCAGGGGAGGAGTGTGAGGAGTCCTCCCCCTGAGGAGAAAGGAGCGGCAGAGACAACTCGTGATGAACTGACCACAACCCCCATTCTCCGTCCCCCTGCGCCACTCAAGGGGAGGAGGGAGAGAAAATCAGGAGTGAAGTTGAGCCCAGGAAGAAGGGAGGGGTGGGGGGAAGGTGTTTTTTAAGATTTAGTGTTTATTTCTCATTATCCTACTCTGACTTGATTGGTAATAACTTAAGCTAATTTCCCCAAGTCGAGTCTGTTTTGCCTGTGATGGTAATTGGTGAGTGATCTTTCCCCATCCTTATCCCAGCCTACAAGCCTTTCATTATATTTTCTCTCCCCCGTGTGTAATAGAGTGGCTTTGGTGGGCACCTGGCGTCCAGCCAGGGTCAACCCACCACACCAGGAGTCCAGCAGCAGGACAGGAAACAACACCCTTACTCAAAGTGCTTTGACTCAGAGCTGGAGAAATTATGGTTGGGTTCAAGTGCCCCAGCCACCACCCTAGATGTCACCCACCATGCCGACCACCACCAGCAGCAGCAGTTGTCAGTTATGCTCCTTGAAATGAGGCCCCTGGGAGATGAAGAGATATCCCAAAGAGCTGCTAGTCCTGTTGGGAAAGCAAAAGATTAACCTCCGAGCACACCTGCAGGGATCAGGCCTCACCTACCTGCCTCTTCCCTTGGAGGGAAAAGGTGTTCAGGCAGGAACCACCCGCCCCAGCAGAAAAACCCTTCCACTTTTCCACGTGCATGCCCTTCCATAGCCCCAGGAGATGCTCTGTCCACGCAGCCTCCTGGAAAACATATCCTGCTGCTCCTGCTGCCGTGACACTACCAGGGGACACCAGACAAGCCTTCCTGTGCTTGGGAAAGGTTCACCGAGGTCCCCAGCTTAGAGCTTCTGGGGCTGGACTGCACCCAAACTGATTATTTTGTTCCCCATGCCCTGGAGGGCTCAGCCTCCTTGAACCATGGAAAGAAAGAGGCATTCATATTTAGGAGCCTACAACATTTTCTGACTTTTCTTCCCTGAAATTCCCCAAATTAAACATCCCTGTTCTTACAGAGCAGAGTATGGTTAATAAACACAGGTCTGGCACACTGGCAGCACTGCAAAACAGTGCAAGTGAATGAAACAGCAAGGTGGGGGCAACAGACTGGAAAGGTAACTTTTTAATAGCAAAAGACTTCAAAAGAAATAGGGAGAAAAGGGGAGAGAGCTATAGGAAACAACGGAAGTCAAAATAACAGTGTATCGAGATAGTTAATCTGCTGACCTTTCCATGATCTCCAAAGAAAAGAGATATAAAGCAAAAAAAGTGATAGAAAATAAACCAAGAAATACTAAGCATGCAATGAGCAACTAGAAAACAATCCCTGTTTACTGTCTTGGTGCAATGAGTTAGGCACTGTGTTTCACAAAATAAATCATGGCTGTAAACCCAAGACTTTTGAATTGCTGGATAAAACATCAGAAACACCATCTTGAGTAATTCAACCCAGACCAAGCCACACTAATTCCCTGAAATCAGGGCTCTGCTGCCTGCTGCACTGTGTCTGTGCAAGTGTCACTGTGATGAGCTACCCAGAACTGCCTTGAACATAAGCATCCTTAAAGATGTTTTGGTCTTCATGTAATAGTAAAGAATAAGCGTGTGAGGAGATGAATGCATGGTTTGGGTTTTTTTAATAAACTTTTTATTTTACATTGCTTGGCAATTAAACTGATGAAGCTGTACATACGTTACTGCACAGCCTGTGATATCACTCAGTCCATCTGAACTTTGCCCTGTGGCTGCAGTTTTCTCAACATGAGAAAAAAGAAGTTTTTAGGCAAAGAAACTAAGCCTCTTCATATTTCCTCAGGGTTGTCATCTGACCTTGTGGGATTTTCCCTTCTCTTTAAATAAATTTTAAAAGAAAAATTGAAATTATTTTGACATGTTAATTTATCCTTAAATTAGACCACATAATTTGTGACTGTGCACACAAGCCCTACACAAGCAAAACTGAACTATCAGAAGTTACAGCTTTGTGATCCACTGGGCTATGGAAACAGCATCCCAGTGAAAGGGAGGGATGCCATATGCCACGCCATTCAGCTTCCTGGAGACACTGTTACAAGACCAGACAGATGACAAAGCTGTAACACTTACCCTGAAGAAGGCAGTTTCAGCAGTGGGCTCTCATTCTCCCCTAAGCACCTGTAAGGACATCCAAAGAGAAACTCACTGAAAGCAGCCAGCAAGGACAATGTCTGCCTGCTGCCAGGGGCAGGACTCCGGCAGCTGGCTCTTAACACCTCCTTCTCATGCGATATGTTGAGCTGCATTTTCCACACATCCACGGAGACATGCAAGCCACGCAGCCAGTCATCCTGGCAAGGGGCCAGTCCTTCCAGGGCAGGGCCGTGCCAGTGGGTGTGGACTCCGTGGCACGCTGTTTCCTCGGAGCTCACTGCACCATCTGTACCCTCCTGCTCACTATGAAAATGCTGCTCGGCAGGGAGAGGTAATGAGCTGCGGAAATATCAGCAACACCGCAGGTGGAGGGAGAACAAGCTGCTATTTCAATGGGGCTAAAAGAACCGCTGAGCCCTGAATGCCGCGCTGTGCAAGAGCCCACACAATAAACAAGGGCAGTCCCACAGCTCCACGCTACTCACTGCAATTATTTTACAGCATACTTACTCCTGAGAGCAAGATTTCGCCACTGGGGCACACAGGAGGCCTGTGTAAGGAAAGTTAAGTCTTAAAGGTCACCATTAAAGACTGTTCTTCTCCCCAGAAAGTCAGTCCTGAAACTGGTCAGAAATAAATGCTTTCTGTCAGTGAGGCCTATGAATGGAAGGACACTGCCCGGCACATAGAGGACTTCATGGCTCTTGCAATATCATGAGCAGAAATGAAGAGAGCATTTCCATACTAACAAGCCAATAAGAGATTCCTGTACACCAAGTCTTGGGTTTTCAACAGAATTACAATGCTTTTTTCATTTTTAAGGACAACACATGCAGAAGTAAAAAAAAAAAAATAAGTTTTCTTCTTTGTACTTTATCATATGCTTCTATTAATAAATGGATGTGCAATTAAAACACCCTCAAACTAGCCTCAAACTCCAGAGAGCATTCAGGCTGAATTTAAGTTTTAAATCCTGGGCTTACAATTATTCAATTTCAAATAACACAGCCAGTCCATCTTGCTCGCGCTACTGCGCCTTTCAAAAGCTGACGGCTAATCAACATCACCTGTGAACCCCATTTTTGACATATTCTTATACAGTGAATAATGCTGGAAACATCCAGCCTCACAAAACCTTGTCTGTGGGAGAAAGATTAACACATCACCAACACTATGAGGAAGTGGTAAAACCTGATATTTTATTAGTAATAAGGATTTTTATAAATAATAAGGATTACATTACTGGGAGAATGAAAAACAGGGATTAAGTAAGGGGTAACAGAAGGACGAGCTGCCATACTAATAGGGATCTCAGTAGGGCAAATTATTCTGTGCATCCCATCTTCGTTTTCCAATGGAACCATCTTAGCTGTTGCAGCTACAAAAGGTGTCATGAAAAATTCACCACATTAAAACTCCTCTGAGCTACAAATTTTAGGCTGCTAGTTGCGGGAGCACATTGTGCTGTTGCCTGCTCCTTCATTAGGCAAAATCTCTAATGCGCTGCCAATGCCTCAACCCTCCTGAACCACACCGTGTAATGGCACTGAGACTGAACACAATCGTCTGCACGCGTATGCAAATAATTGTGCTGATCAAGGGACCTCTATCACAGTGAAATGCCTTATCCTGTACTTTTGATATCAACTTGAGATGGTTGAGGCTGAGGAGCCGCTGAGACTGCATTGGGAGGGAG
Source organism: Theristicus caerulescens (assembly GCA_020745775.1). Lineage (NCBI taxonomy): Eukaryota > Metazoa > Chordata > Aves > Pelecaniformes > Threskiornithidae > Theristicus > Theristicus caerulescens. Next base: position 86,945,945 of record CM036560.1, read on the forward strand.
AACATCTACACTCTGTGCAACACATCTCCCTGGTGATAGACCGGGAGGATCACCAATGGGATATCATTGCTGTTTCATCATAATTACCAAAACGTCTCGTAATTAGTGAAATCATGCCTTTTCTCATTCTATCACGTGCCTGGCACATAAGCACATGAAAATACGCCTACAGCTGTCAACCAGATAGCATGTTTTGACAGTCATGGTACGAAGGTCAGCCACAATCTTGCTTATAAAGGTCATTTTTCCAGCCCAGGGTAGAGGCAAAGGAGAGGGATTATTCTGGAAGTTCAGTAATGTCTCTCTCCTGTCACAGCAATAAACAAAACTCCCATACACGGCTCACGCTTTGCACCTCCCCTCCCTGAAATAATCCCTAAACCACAGGTTTTTGCGTTTCCAAGAACGCCCTGCTGCACAGGCACGCTTTGTTATGCGTGGTTTTGGTTGCGTTCCTATCCAGACAGATTACCAGTGTGTTCAAAACGCATTAAATCTATCTGAAAAATTTACGACAAGGTAAAAAAAAAAAAATTAAATCAACCAGCAAAAGCAGCCTGAAAGACTTACGTCACAATTTCTTATGGTTCTGATTTAAAACCTGGAAAACATATGCGCAGCCAGAGGGACCCAGACGTCGCATCCCAAGTCCAAGAAGTAAGGGAGGGCAGCTGGCAAGCAGAAAACGATTTCTGGCCGCGACTGCGATTTGCAATTTTAATTTCTAACTGAATTGTGCTCCAGCTATTATTATTTTTCTTTGTTGTTTTATTTTTGTTAAAAACTGGCTCCGCGGCAATGCTGATAGCCAATCGGTGGCGGCGGCGGCTGTCTCACCAGCTTCTCCCCCTGTGGGGGACCCGGGCACAGGAAACCCAAAAAGCCGTGAGCGAGGCAGTCGCTCAGCCTTCTCACTGACTCAACCTTCGGCCTCGCCTAGGAGGCTGGCTGCTCTCCGTGCGGATCGGCGTGGCGAGCAGCGAAGCCGGCAGCTTTCAGCACAGACGCGCGGGGCACATGCGGAATAGCGTATGTGCCGAAAGCCCGCGGAGGGATGCGCGACCAGCCTGCGGGACAGCCGGGCCCGGGCAGGACACGCACCTTGCCCATGCATTTGCACCAAGGTGGACCAACTCGCAGCAAGAGCGTTCATCCTCAGCGCCCAGCACCGTAACGTGATGGTTTTAATATCCTCCTGTGAGGCGACGGGTGCGCCCCAAGAGGAGAACTCGGGGTCTGGTCCCGGCGCCCACCAGCCGCCGATGTGACCCGCGGGGCTCGATCCCCTGAGCCAACGGAGCCCGGGGAGCCCAGGGCTCCCCAGCGCTGCCCGCCGTGGTGCGAGCCCCCGCACCCGTGGGGAAAGCGGCGATGCCAGGGATGTCGGGAGAGGGTTTCCTCGGGGAGCGGGACGCGCCCCGCAGCCCCCACAACCCCCGCAGCCCCAGCCGGCCCCCGCCCGCCCCTCGGCGCGGTCCTACCGTAGGCTGCCGGCTCGACATGGTGACGGGCGGCGAAGCCGCGGCGGGCCGGGCCGGGGCTATAAGGGCTCCCGCGACACGTAGCGCGTCCCTGGGCCGGCCCCTCTCGCCCTGCGCCCGCCCCCGCCCCCGCCTCCTCCGCCCCGGCCCGCAGAGACGGGAGGCCGGCAACCCCCGGGCGGGGAAGCAGGACCGGGGAGGGAGCAACACCCCGGCCCGGCAAGGGGCCTCTGAGGTCAGGGGGGGGCTTTGAGGTCGGGGTGGGGGGGGGCTCTGAGGTCGGGGACGCAGGGCCGGGGGAGCGTCATGGCGGCCGGCGCCCCCAAAGGACGAGTCACCGCTGGCGACACTCAACGGCAGACAAAACCTACCAGAGCGCTGGCTTAACGATGCCAGTCTAAAATTTCCTTAAAATTAACTACTTGGGCTTGCCTGAGGAGCTGGGGCTCACCTGTGCCATCCTGCCTGCGAACAGAGCCGACAGGCAAGCTGGCTTTCCGCCCTCGGGGCATGGAGCAGGGAAAGGGCCCATTTTGCTGCCGAAATGGGGGTGTTTGGCCCAGCTGCACCCCCAGGGTAAAAGCCATCATCCAGGTGAGGATGGGTCCTGCTCCCGGCCAGGAACCACGTGTGCATTCAAGGAGAGAGAGAAGGAACAAGATCCCACGCAAAACAAGTCAAAAATCACCTCCAGAGGATAATATTATTATTAATAATAATAATGTCTAAAAACAAGCAGTGCTGCCCCCAACCACTTGGCTAAAATGCCAAGAAGTTTAGAAAGAAACACACAGGAGTCCACTGGCACATAAAGCTCAGCAGGTGAGGGGAACAGAAGCCCATGCCTGACGGCTTTGCCAAAAATCCTCCATTTTCCACTGTTGGAAAAGCTCAGATCCCCGAATCTAGGTCCAACATGAAGAGCTTGCTTTGGGCGTGGGAGGTGTGGGCATCTCCTGGTACCTGTTCATCACACGATCATCAGCAGCCATGCATGTCCTTCACCGTAAAAATACTCCTGTTTCATCTCTGCCCTTCGTTTCATCAGAGTTTAAAATGCTGGTGCCCTGAATGAAGCCCCTTGATGGAAAAGGAAAAAGACGGTGGGATTTTGCAAAGCTCCCTGAGATAAGTAGGAAAAGGACCCTTAAAACAGAAAACGGGAAACCCCAAGGGAGAGATGAAAGGAAAGACAGTGGAATAAATGGCGTTCCTCAAATGAGGTCTCACTGGAGGAGGAACGGGGCCCAGTGTGGGGAAGGAGGAGCAGGGATGATGTGGAGGTGAAGGAAGGGGGCTGGAAGGAGAGAAGCAGCACCCATTCAACCAACTCCTGAAGCCATGCAGCTATTACAGTGTGATCGGCTATCAGATGAACTAATCCCCAGTGTAATTCCAGTTAAACCCATGGTATTACATTTGGGATTAAGTCAGCTAAAAAATACCAGGGTCACTTTTTAGCATCTCTCACTTCGTGCCTTTCCTTAGACTGGTTTTTCGATTGTCCAGCTGCAGATTAAGTTCCTGCCATAAAAACAATATAGCATGGTTGGAAGAACAGGCAAACAAGCCTGAACACATCATCCATTGGAAAAGCATATCCTGGTACAAGGAACCCTCCTGCAACTGTTGCCTAGCCAGGACACGGGCTATGCCCTGTCCCCTGGAGGACATCAGGAGGAGGACATGTTAAATGACTGAAAGTCTAGGGGTGGACAGCAAAGTGGCATGAGCTGCTAAGCTTTCCTGCAAGCATGGTGGCATCCAAGCATTATCCAAGGCTGCTTAGTCTGTTTAGCTGCTGCTCAGAAGCAACTGTATGTTGTGCCCAAATCAAAGCACCCAGAGTCAGCATCTCATCTTTTATTTGCACACAGACTTCAGTAAATTTGTTAACGTGAGAGCTTCAGAACTGATCAAATCAATGTTGACCTGGCAGGAAAAGTATGTAAAACCCCAGGGAAGATACAGGTGATTACAGATTAACCATAGTTATCATTGTATTCGCGGCTCTGCTCTACAGGAGCATAGAAGAGCCTGTTGTTATCTCTGATGAGTTAATTATGCATCTTAATTTCTATAAATACTATTTTTAGGGGTTTTTTTGTTTGTTTAGTTGGATAAAAACATTTAATATTCCCCTTTTGCGGGATGAATTTTAAATTCACATCTTTACAGACTTACCATATTACCTTTCCTTTATGTATCTTCAGTAAAGAAAAAAGGGTTGAAAACATGCCTGAGAGACCAAAGCAAGTGGGGAAATACATTTACTGAAGAGGAGCAGCAAGAAGGGGTCTATGTAAAAGAAAAGGCAGAAAGAGGGGCTTTGGTAACCACAAACAATTCTGGCCTGATATACAACCAGTTCCAGTGAGGACATTTTTGAAGGAAAAACAGTTCTTTCTCATTAAAAATGAACAGTAGAAAGGTCAGTGGAAAGACAGAAAACTTGTATTACTATGTAATAGAAAAAATAGCATTGAGAGCATGTAACACCTCCATGTTTCCCCTAGATATCTATCAGTCAGACAGAAAACGAGTCAACATTATCTCCATTTGTTGCATCATTCTTCACTTCTTACTTCGTCAAAGTTATCTCCCTTCTAGGAATTAAATTGACTGCTCATCACCTGCCTGAGAATTTGAGCAAATAAGAAACATTTTGTGTATAAAAGATCAAGGGTTTTTTTCTCCTCTATTTTCCCAAGCACAATGCAGAAAATGGTATGAAATTCTGTAACATTAACTTCTAATAATTAAATATATATGGCTGTTGCCTCTAATTTTAATTTGTGTGTGCTTTTCAAGGAAGCAATTGATGAAACAGAATGAAAAATTAAGCAAAAAAGAAAAAATCTAGTTGCTTACCTCAAAAGACATGCAAATTAGTGACACTCAATTAATTTTCATTAAAGAACTTCTCGGGCTATTTAACAAGCTGTAAGAACTTCAGCCTACCGCAGCTGGGGAAAGAAGCAGCACCACAGCGAAGTAGGTAGGGGGTCAAAATCTCTCCAGATGGAAAAAAAGGGCACTTGAGCAGCCTCCTTGCTTGGTAAAAAGCAGCTTCAGGAATGATTTGGCAACTTTCACGCCCTATTACATATGCTAAAGTATTACAGGGAATATTTTTATTTGCGGGTATTCTCACTCTGCTTACAGGATGGGAGAATTTTGTTCCTCTTCTTACTGGGAGGGACAGAAGAAAGTTGTGCCCCAGGTAGCTGCCCTTGTGCACACAGAACAGGGATTATTAAGCACTCCCTTGGAAAGTCTGTATTGCCCTGACACCCAGATCTCAAAGAGGCAATAAATCTCCAGACAAAAAGCTTTCTTAAGAGCCCATTGTGCAACCTACTGTTCCACTAACAGGACCCACAGAGAGCAAAATCTATATATAACTCCACCGAACAGGCCTGGTGAGCAGCTGCTTGTGAGACATTTGCTACAGTCATCTTCCTGGTTCAAAATCCACTGCAGCACTTTTCTAATCAAAAATCCCATCCCAGCATAACCCAAGAAATTACCCCAAAATGCCAATGCTCACATGAACTCTTGCAAGCCAGGTAGGACCACTGGTTTCCTCAATACCCACCTTGGCATGCCTAATGTTACAAGTTCACCATCACCAACATGTCACTCGAAGCCCTCTGCCCACCTGCAAGGTGGCAGAGGTGGAAATTAAAACAGGCCACATCCTTTTTGCTCATAGGATAGTATCAACCCCAGAAGTACTGCAGCCTTTGGGCAAGGGTCATGGAAGGAGAGGGGTGTCCCTTGCAGTGTTCTCCCACATGAAAGATATAAAGGGGAAGGCCACCATCCCTAATTTTGCACAGCTATATATTCTTAAATCCTTGCACAAATTCCCTTACCTTGCTGACATCTAGCTGGAAAAACATTGCTCAAATTAACATCACAGCCTTGGGAGAACAAGCCCAAAGATCAGCTGCAATGTTATTAGTGATGGTATTGCCTCCACAGCTCCCACCTGCTCTGCATTGTACATTTGGCAAAGCAGGAGCAAAGGGTGGAGGAAGCAGGAAGGATGGCCAAGCTTGAATTTGCGTGCCATGGAAGCCAAGCTCTCCTGTGTGCCAGGGCTATGCTAGCCAGATGAGCGATCCTCCCTGCACTCAAACTACTCCACTACTAGACTGTCTCTGCTCTGTTTTATTGGCTTTCCTAGCATTGGGGGACCTGCAGATGAAGGCTTCAGCACCTTGCTTAGTTTTTCAAGTGATGGAGGCAAAGTTGTCATCTTCAGCACTGTTTCTTCTCAGCTTCTACAGCTTTGTTTGGATGGGGTTCTCCTACATGATCAGCGAAGCGCCTGCACTTCCATGCTCCCCCAGTCCACAGCCACCACAGTATTACTCTGCAAGTTCACTCACTGCCTGCAAGCAGTGAGGCAGAGATCCTACAGACGACAAACAGCCTAAAGACAGCTCTCAGGAGGGAGCCCATGGGGCAGATCAGTGGAGAAACACCTAAGAAAGGCAGATGCAGGCTCAGCAGCTTTTGGTTGTATGCAGACAACAAAGTCCCAGGGGAGGCTGTCACCCCAGTTAATGGAGTGTCCTTCAGTCACCAGGAGCCTAACAAATTCTGCTCATCAAATACCAAATGCAGTAAGATCGGTACCTTTGAAAATTAAATATTCCACAAATTAACATACGTAATACCTTGGCATCAGCCCACAAAGATATCAGCTCCGATACTGAACTGCCCCAACAAGCAGTTCCAGCTTATCTATCTCACCTTTCACCCATGGCTTTTCATAAATAGTTTTGAATCCCATGTATAAGCCAAGTCTGGATCTGCAGCCCTAAAACCTTACTCATGAAACATCAAATCAGAAAGTTTTATAAAGTACAAAAGCAAAGCAAAGCACAGTATGTTGGAAGCACCAGAGATACAGGCTGGTAAGGCACTAGCTGCTGGCATAAGCAATTACACCTTTTAATGAGAGCAGGAAACATTATTTTTTCCTCTCCTTGTTCTATAATTCAAACATGTGGGATTATCCCCAACTTTCAGAAAGCTGTTGGAGATAAACAAAAGCTCCAGAAGTGACAACAAATCAGCCACAGAAACCTCCAGTGTTGGCAACACCCGCTGCTGTTGGGGACTGCTACAGCCAGCCAGAAACTGTAAGTTCAAAACCAGTTTGCCAAGATTTCACAATGGGAGAAACGAGCCCAAGCCAGGAACAACTTTTGCACTGACCTGGGTCTTTGCATCTTTAAAACACCATCCAGAAGTCAGGAAAACAAAACATTGCTCTCATTTTAGAATAGAGAGGGGAGGCAGAAGAGAAGAATAATATTATAGTACTCAGTGTCTTCTGATCACCAAGGCAGGAGATATATTAAATTTCAGCTTAAGCTCTCAAACATCATTGCATCCTTCTGTAGCTCACCACCAGATAGCAGGACAAGGGTGAAGAGAGAGCTTGTAACAAGCTGCTATCTTCACAACTATCTCCACCTCTAAGGACAACTTAGCAGCCACCTTTGTGCTCCACACAATTCATGTTGATGGGCACATGCGCTGCCCCCTAGCCCCCATCCACCTAGCCACTTCTCATATTGCTTCAGAGCTCACTTTAAACAACCCAGATCTGGGATTTCCAGGTGGTTTTTTTAAAACACTGCCTCAGTGACACAACCACTAATGCTCACCATCATGCTCTTACTTTCCTACACACACTCCAGTCTGTAACTGACAGCTCTGAAGGTTCCCAGTGCAAGTGGTCCAGCCATTGGGATGGCATCCCCACACAGCAAGCCCATAGGTAGCAAATCCCCATAATCATTAGGGAAATAGTAATAATGAAAAACATACAATTACACAGCTGCTTCTTTCACTCCCCATTTTAGAGCAGGTACAAACATTTGCCCTATCCTTCGAGCACCGCTCAACACCCAGATCTCTAAGTTCTGACAGGGGTCCTTGATTTTTCTCACTCACCTCTTTATTCATATTTCTCTTTTTTCCTTATTCATATTTCTCTTTTTTCCTTTGCCTGTCTTTAAAAACCTACAGTGCCTTAGAGATTTCTCTGCCAGCCCTGCAGAGGCCAGAGCAATCTCAGCTCCGTTTTGCAGACAGACCGCACACTCTCCTTGCATTTGTATGCCACAGCTACAAGAGCAACAACAGGTAATGTAACCAGGACAGCAAAGGATTTCACTCCAAGGAGCAGGCAATTCAAAGTGCATTACAAACCCAAGCCATCACCCAGCTGGGGCAGATGTGAGGCTCCAAACCACGATTCGAATGGCTCAATGTCCCAGTGTGGACGCTGGGCTATACATGCAGCTTCACCTAGTGAGCTAACACTGAGATGATCAAGCAACAGCTGCTTTCACAGCAGAGGAGCTGGTATTCATCTCAGGACGCAGACACACAGGTTGAGGTTTTGAAGACAATGCAGAGACAGAGCAGGTGATGGAGCAAAAAGCCATCAGGCATCGCAGAACTGAAAGGGCTTTTATTTGCCTGAAGGCTGCTTGCACCGCCTCATGTTTAGGTTGGATCTCAGCAAGACAAGTATAAAATATATCCCTACTGGGGCTTGGATGACATTGTACAAGGAGAGGAGTATTTGTCAGGAAAATGGTAGCAGAAATAGCCAGCAATTTCTGTCTGACTGACTTTCCACAGCTGGTCAGGGCAGCTTGTAGATCCAAACACGGAGGAGCTCAGCCAAGGCAAGTCTTTGATGCTGCAGTTTGCTCTACTCATAAAAGTGTGCTGTTTTCTTTGCACTCACCTTGAATGATGAATTAGTACCATCAACTTTACAAATCTCTTTGGTAGCAAGGCAAGGGTTCATATCTTTTTGTGGTGTGTCATATTGCAGTAAAGATATTTATTTATTGTGTGTAATTTTCTACTATAGATTCGTTGCCTTTGCCCTATGTGATTTCTTGTCCCTATCACAGACTTTGGCCCGTATCCCTACCTTGTTCCCTTTACAATACTGGAATAAAGATCTCAGTTCCCAAAAGTACCCAAAGGCTCATTTTCACAGACTCATTTTCCCTGCAGACTGCTGCAATCTAGGAACTCAGACAAGGAGATTAAAAGTCACATACTACTACTTCCAAAAGCAGGTTAGCACAGAAAAAGGCATAAGATAGCCAGCCTGGTATCTTTGCAGATAAAACTGTCATCAAAGCACTCACAATTGAAAAGGAGTCAACAGAGGTTAAGGAAGGGTCAAGGAAACCCAACCTTTCTAGGGCCAGGTAGTGTGACAGCTGGACAAGCATGGGCAGGTAGCAAAGTCAGCTCCAATCACAACATTTTGAAGTCTAAGTTCATCCTAATCCTCTTGCAAAGAAACCAGCACTGCACAAGACCAGCTCCTACCCGTCACTCCCTCTGTCTCCAGACTTCAGGCAGTTATGAACACGAGCTCTCTCTAGCACCAAGCACTTTTTCAGCCAGCACAGTGAACAACCCCACAGTATTCACTGTCTTTGTTGTTCACCTGTTTTCATGTGTCTTCTTTACACCTGTGCAAGGACAGATGATTTAGGATCTGCAATACGCTACTGAATTTTAGCACTTTTTCTCTGTGCTATTTCCTAGTGTAATTAGTTACATAGGTTACCAGGCAGGCTGTCTAACCAAGACAGATGTACGCTGCCACCAATGGCCATAAATGACCATTCTTACAGGAAACCACATTAAGGAAAACTTTTGCGAGACTTCAGGTTTGGTGAACTTTAATCTCAAGTTTGTAATTTTTAGAATAATGTAGAGAAGTCTTTCTACCATTCTCCTAGAAAAGCCATCCTTAATTATATGTGGTAAGCTTTAAAAAATCAGGGTGCCATTACTTACTAGTTGTGAAACGTGTCGGGTGCTTTATCCAAACACTGATTTTCTACATGGCAATTTGTGTCTTTGAAAATGCATATTGCATACAAGGAAATACCAGAAAATAATGTTTCTTTTCTTCTTAGCCGTTTCCTTCAAGTCACTAAGAAAACACCCAAGCCCACGCTGCCAACTGTATGCCAGGAGTCCCTTAGCAAAGGGACAGGAAGTGATATCTCTGCCCAAACATCAACTAAACATCAACTGAATCACTGGAACAAAGGAGGAACAGGCAAAGAGCAACGAGAACAAGCACATCTTCAGCACTTGCAACCCAATGGAGTTGACCAAACAACCGTGTTGCTCCTGGCAGCTGTCACTGGCAGCTGGGATGGGGCAGCTGGGAGAAGAGACATACTGAACATCTTGTTTTCTAGTGGCTGGGCCCAGCAGAACTGATGTTCTACCAGGACATTTCATAAAGGGCCGTGGGTATGTCTGGACACACGATTGCCTGTTAGCTTGCTCCATGTCCAGCTGGAAGGCAAATGAGACTAGCAGTTTGGTGATTCACATCAGCTCAATTCCCTAAACAGAGCATACTTGGGTGATGGAGGGCCCCGTATTTATAAGTCTTGGATGGCATTAGACTGAGCGTGTACCTCCTCAAGGTGTGCTTCAGTGATCCACTCTCCCTCCCTCCCAGTGCACCTTCAAAAAGCCATTAAAAGTCAAAAGAATACACAGTGCACTGAACCAAAGCAACAACTATAAGGCATGTTCTGCTTGTTGAAAAGAAACAAAGAGACTTGACTGAACAGCAGCTTTCCTGCTCTGAGAGTCCAGTTCTATTCAGGCTTCAGCAGAGCACCTCACCTGGAGTTACATTGCTGACCCAGCCACTCAAACTCTGTTGTCAGTATAAAAAAAGGGAGATGGAGAAAGAAGAGAATTTTGTTTATTTGTTCACCCTGCTTTGCTGTGATTATGTGACCTATACTGCTTCCCTCGTCTTTCCACCCAGGTTTCCACAGGCACCTGTGGAGATGTTGGCTCAGACCTCAGCCCATGTCCGTCTGAGGCAATGGGAAGTAGTGCAGACCACAGTGGACACTTCCATTCTCCTCCTACGCAAAGGCCACCCTCTGCTCAGTTTTTATGAAGCATCTATATCCATTTAGCCACACACCCATTATGCTTCCCTGACTTGAAGGAAAACCTTCTTTCCCACCCTGCTCCAGTAACCTTCTCTCACCCCAAGTCCAACATCATGCACAGTCACTGGACTTCCACAGCAAGCCAGCCAAGGTCTTTTTGTGCTGGCCTTGAGGTACTCTTTTACATCATCATCAGAAAAAACTGAGTTTGGGGCACTGGAGTCACCTGGCAGCAAACAGGTAACCTGGTGAGTCAGACTGAACTGCTTGGGAAGAACCTCAGGACGTGAAGAAAAGCCTCTTTCTCAAAATGGGTTAACAGCCCTTTAACTTTCAGCAGGATCAAATGCCAGTTGACATTCATGCTACAGCAAACTAAGTGGCCCCAATAACCATGGTAGAGTTAAAAACAAACTGAAAGCTCTCCATTGTCATATTGGATGGAAACAATTTCTCATTTACCATGAAAGCTGTCTCCTGTTTAGTTTTCTGATCTGAAGGCTGCATGTGTGAGCTTAAGAAGTAGGTCACATGAGCCTCTGCAATTAATTTTGTCTTGCCTCATTCAGCTGGAAGCCTGCGGCTCAAAGCACCACCTCCAAATTTGGCTTTCACACCCAACTCGAGCCCCATGCCGAAAACCGGTTTGGATCAGCAGATCATAGAATCATAGAATTGTTAAGGTTGGAAAAGACCCTTAAGATCATCAAGTCCAACCGTTAACCTAACACTTCCAAGTTCACCACTAAACCATGTCCTCAAGCACCACATCTGCCCATCTTTTAAATACCTCCAGGGATGGAGACTCAACCACTTCCCTGGGCAGCCTGTTCCAATGCCTGACCACTCTTTCAGTAAAGAAGTTTTTCCTAATGCAGCACCTTCTGGAAAAAAAATAAAAATAACTTTAACTTACCAAGAACCCATTTGATTTACCACCTCTTTCCTGTCTGACCAAGGACATAGGGCACACAGGTGCAGCAGTCAGGCCATGTCATGCTGGGAGTGGTATTCACTACCAGTTTTGCACAGCAAGGTTTTACAAGCAGAAAGCACAGAGATGGAGAAAGGAGGGATCTGCTGCAGAGCAACACAGCAGGATCCATCTCACCTGACCTCAGCTCCAGAAGAAAGGCAAAGGGGGAATCTTCTGATATTAGCTGTTGAGGCGCTGGATAATCAGTCCCTGGGGAGCTTAGCTGTAAACCCAAACATCCAGGCTGGTGGATTCAGGGCAGAGCCCGCAATCCCTATAGAGGAAAGACATGCCACTCTTTGCCACACAAAGGTCTATGAGAGCTGAAGAACAGCCCCATAATTCTGGGTTATGTGAAATGAAATCTGAACCCCAAAGTCTCTCCTGCAAAGCCAAGCCACAGCAGGACTTTGCATATGTTTCATGCTTGAGAGGGCTGGGAGCACAAGGCCTCAGGCACTGGGTTTTATACAGCAGTACTGGATCATAAGAGCAGCGGATGTGCAGGCAAATAGAGAAATGCAGAATATAATTAGTAACACTCTTTATATTATAAACAAATTTGTTATGCAAATCCATGCACAAGACCTGTGACACCTGGTGAAAGTGTTCTGTAGCAGAAGATGGGAGCCAGAGCACAAAACCTCCACAGTGCCACGGAAAACAGCCTTCCACCAACCAAATAAATATAAAAACCTCACTTGCATAATGATAGGGGAAATTTCACTTCCAGCAAGTGAGCCATTTGTAAGACCTCATCTGGAAAAACGTGGGTTTTTGTGGTCATTTATGTTTCACTTCAGTTCTTCTGAACAAGAGCCAGTACACAGAAGAAACAAGTCAGGTGAGGAGGAGAGTCAGGAGGAAAGATTAAGAGGGATTGACTTGTCAGATCTGGCAAAGCAAAGACCAAAATGAGATGCAAGTGGCATCTACAAAGGCACCAGGCAGGTCAACCAGCATATGTTGGAAGACAGAATGAAGACACAAAGGCCAAGTATAAAGTTATAGGCTGGAAATCAAAAGACGAAGGTTTTCAAATCTCTCTTTTGGCAGATATACCAGGAACTTGCAGCTTGGGTGGTGTTTTTTTTTTGTTTTGTTTTTTTTAAAATCAATAGGTGGATACAGTTGTGAAAGACATTTTGTAAAATGGTTGCTGCAGAGGACACGTGACAGGCTATAGTATCTCCTCCCCTACAACGTCAGGACAATTGCGTGGCGTCCCTTAGAACAGCGCGTTGTCCATCTGACTAAGAGTCATCATTCGTTTCTGTAAGCTGAGCAGTAATGCTTCACATGCATTAAATAAAATACATCTAATTAAAAGCATTAAAAGAAAAATAAGCACAACAGAGTGTCAGAGAGGATTAACAGCCATTTCCCTGTGCTTTGGCCAGAATTATCTGGCCAAACTATCTCCTCTGTAAGAGGAGACACTGATTACAAATACGCTGCATGACTTTAATTTCCATAAAAATACCAGAACAATGATCAAACTCTTTGCAGGCATGAAGAAGCCAGCACTGAGATGAGTAATAGCTTGCAATGGCTGCCCAATGCCAATCACACTGCAAGCAAGGCAGTTTTGCTCTACAGCAGAAATGAAACCTGGGGATGCCAGACCACGACAAAGGCTAGAAAAGCCTTGGGCTGCTGTTTCAGCTGACATGCTAGTGATGCCTACACCCATAAAAGGCAAAGAAAGCACAGATACAGAACTTGGAAAACCAGACATAGAAGATAGTTCACCTTCCAGCTGGAAAAAGGTATCCATCAGTCTCTTATCAGGATCAGATCTGAGTCCAGCACTGTTCAATACCTGTTCAATATATGGGGAATGAGGGAAAAATTGGTGCTTACTGAATTTGCAGCTGGCACCACGTAGCTGATGCGCTGAACGATAGATGAGAATAAGAAGTGCCCTTGACAAACCATCAGCAGGATAGAGGGTGCCATAGAGGGCAGAAGGATGGAGTAGAGGACCTCTCAAAACCTCCTTTCTACCTTATCTTCCTATAATGCCATGCTTTGGAGCTGTGCAACTGCTTGTTTAAAAATATTCTCTCTACCATTCACCTCTCATAAATTTACTCTAATGAACCAATTATTCATGAAAAATTACCATAATTAAAAATACAGAATATTGTAAATTCATAAACATTAGAATACAAAATTGTTCCAATTTTTACAGGTATTTTTACATAACCAAAATACTCAGAGAGCAGTAAATAGCCTCTAATAGCAAGAAGAAGGAATACATTATACATGGAGGACAGTGTATTCTTTGAGAAACAATGGTAGAACATTGGTTACTGATACTTTTAAATACTGTCAGGAGTGAGACCGAGGTACCAGTGAAGAGCTCCACACACATTGGCCTGATGCTCACCACCTATCAAGGAAAGAAATGGGATGCTATTTGGTGTGGGGGATGTGTGAAATAAAAATCTAGACAACTTAACAAGAATCATCATTTTGCTCCTTTTCAAGTCAATGGTGCACCCTCACCTTGAATACTGTGTGCAAGTCTGGTCCAGTAAATATATTTATAGGCACAGGGTAAAACCAAGCCAAAAATAGAAGTAGCAATGATACCAGTTAGAACAACAGAATGATTTCAGCACAGGGAGCAAAATGGGCCTCTCCCATCTGAGGAAAAGAAAATACAAGCCATAAGTAGCATAGGTAGGATGAAAAGAGATCAAGTGTTTAACTCCTCTCCCAATAAAAATGCTCCAAGGAATCAGATGAACTGCTGATGTTCAGGAAAACACAACACTAAAACAAGATTATATCACACAAAATGACTGAACTGCTCCAGAATACATGCCAAGCTTTAGCATTTGCATATGGTAACTAACTCTGCTAGTTGAGTATGTCAGAAAGCTATTACTGTTTTTAAAATCACGGCTCCTAGAAACATGAATGAATTTCCAGTCTAGCAGGTGGCAGGCTCAAGTGAAATGACAGGAGCTGGACCTTCACAAAGCCCACAATTGAGCTCTAGCATCCGCCACATCCCATCACAAGGCAACTCTAAGGCTTTGGGTTCAGAAAGCAACAGGAGAGCTGTGTAGAAGAGAAACTGATTAAGAGCTATATATAAAGCTAAACGCAAACCCACTTTCCGTAACTCGAGAAAAGCCTGTGGCCAAAAAAATGGCCGGTAATTGGGAGTGTATGAGGAAATATTTGCTCTATCCCTATGCGTTTGCTTAGGCACCACGTCCTACTAAAAGCCAGAGGTTACCAGGCTAAAGGACCTTCAGCCTGATCCAGCCTGGTTCCTCTTTCTGGGGTGCGTACTTTCCTTCCCAGGATCAGCTGGCCTAACCACTCATCCATGACACAGTAAGAGGTTCAGAATCTATCACATCCGGTGAAGTGTTTGAGAGCTACAGGTCACTAGTGTGGAAAAAGTCTGCAGAGCTTTTCTGACCCCTAAATAAATAATAAATAATAATCATCATCATCATCAGTAATTCAGCTAGCTCCTTCCATCCTAGTCCTTCAACAATAATCCCTTCCCTGAACACCAATTATTTTGTTTTGTTAATTAAACACAGTAAGATGTGTGCTCAAACCTTTCAACAGAATGTCGGAAAAAACAATGCTTGCTTTAAACCCTTTTTCAAAGGAATTGTTTTTTTAAAAAAAAAAAAATCCACCACCATAAAGACCACATGCTGTCAGCCTGAACCTCCCCGCCTCCTCTGTCTTGACTTTAAGTAAAAATATCTCTTTAAAGTGTTGAACTAAGTTGGAAAAAAAAGCCGTAAATGCAGGTTAATCTCTATATGATCTTCATTTTCCACTTCTGGAAGCAAACAAGGGAGGGGGAAAGAGCCGTACAGCCTTTACAAACATCTACCTGTATCAGATGTGGAAGCAGAACCTAGCTCTGGCCTGGCGTATATTTCACAGTCAATGAAAATCCTCTTGAAAAACTTTATCAACATTAGAAACAAAGTAATTTAGAAAGAGTTTTCTACTTACTGGACCACAAATCCTGAGAAATCAGGCAGAAAAACAGCACTCAAAAGCTGAACTGGATACACAGGAGTTGCTGAGTCTTCGTGATGAATTTGGAGGTGGCAGTGCATCAAGGAGAAAACGCACCCACACACCCATCCATCAAAGCAACACAAAAAACAGACGGGACTTTTAAAACAAAGAAACCCCCTACACCATGCACAAAAGCAAGGTGTGGCTTCACCATCACATGACGACATGGGTGATGAAACAAGACCACAAATTCATAGGAGGAAGAAGGGTGGAGAGGAAAAAAAAAAATCTATCCAGAAATCTTAAAGTTATCAGGTCTCCCTGGCTCACCCACTCATGGCATCATGCTTTGGTGGGCTTACCAATGTATACTGTTTGCATCTGTATACAATTCTTCTTCTGATGGTCCATAACTGACTACCCTTCGAAGACTGTGGAAGACACAAGAGACCTTCACTCCAGTCCAGCAAGATCAGTCCTTAGGATGGCCAGGTTTGAAATTACTCGGACAATCAGGAGAAATAGTCTATAACTTAAAGCCCAAGAAAACAAGAATTTAACAATTCAAAAGATAAGCCATTATTTCTGCCATACCAGCAACTGCAAACTAACATCTGATAATACTAACTTCCTTTTGAAAAGTTAGACAACTAACAAAATGACCATGTAATATATTATACATCTAAAAAAAAGGTGGTGGGGGGATGGTGGTGATAGTGTTCTTTCCCTAGAAGGTTATACGTGGTTTTGGTATCTTAATTTTAGACACATTTCACTCCTTTTCCTATGAATATACAGCTTGGGGGGGGTGGTGGTTTGCTTTAAACAAAACAGCATCAATTGTTTTCTATTTCAAACTGTCTTACAGACTAATACTTCCGAAAATGAAGGAACAGCCCTTGATCAAAGATGATGCCATTCCAGTCACAGCACACTTACAAAAGCGCTGCAACCTCAGCACGTGAGCACACTGCAGGCAAAGCTTCGTTTTTACGTACAGGTAATCAGAGAATTAACAAACTAAGTAGCTAATGGATACTTAGTAATGAGGATCTATTGCTAAATACCTACAAGAAATGACAGGTTAGAAAGTATTGCATGATGTATGTTTCTAATTCTTTATCAAATCAACAGTGTCAATCTCTTATTGAGAGTGATAATGTTTACAAAAATACTGCAGCAGATTCTGGATTGCACAAAAACGTGTGTGTAACCCTCACTCCACTCCAAAATGCAGGACATTTCCAGACATTTTGCATACTATAGTCATATCCGCAAAAATCTCGTCAGGAAACTATTGCTGTTTTTAAAACCAGGGCTCCTGGAAACAAGAATAAAATGTGAGAGTAAAAATTTAATTAAGGCATTTTATATTAATCACCAAGCAATTTGATGACTTAAAATAATCAGAGACACCAATGCAAGTAATAGCAACCTACCAAATGTATTTTGAAGCAGAACACAGCCATGATACTAAAGATCATGTCATTATTACTACTCATAAAAAGAGATGAAGAAAGTATGCAGATTTATTTCACAGCACTAAAAATCGAAAACAAGTTCTCAAAATTCATCCAGTTAGTACCATATTATTACAAATTCACATTGCATCCAGCAATTTGACAGCTTGATGCTAACCAGAATTACAGCAGCAGTACTTACTAGGAGGAAAAAATTAATTTGCCAGAAAGATTAGTTAAGCTTTAGACATTTAACAAAATTTCAAACATATGTAAGGTCAGCATCCAAGAACACTGTTGGTATTTTTCATCAATGAAAGCTTCCAGTTTGAGAAAGGTTGCAAACAAAGTCCTCAACAGATGACTGAGATGAGGTGTTTTGTCCAGAGCCACATGCAGGAAGATAAAGCACTATTTTTCTTGCAGGACTTTTTCAGGATGTGGTAATCTGCAATGCCCTGAGAGATGGCATCCTGTTCAAACACTGCTCACTGAGCTAATACCCAACTTTAGGGAAATATTGTGATCCATTTTAGTTTTCCTTTCTGTATATAAACAAATTTAGATATTTACTAAATAAAAGGGTCATACTGAAGTCACCTCCCTAATGGTAAGAATCAGGAACATGAACAAGTGCCTAAAACATTTACATGTCCAAACACTTCTATTGCTACAATTGTGCAAAGTTTCCACATTCAGCCTCTAACTCTGCCAAAGGAATGAGTCAGCACATCCTTTAAATACAGATCAGAAACCAAATAGCACATTTTCCTTTTCACTTAATTGCTGACAGCCACTGAAGATGTATCTGTTATGCTGGAGGTATGATGGACCTCTACTCCAAGGCAAAATAGGAAACAGCCTCTGAAGAGTCATCCTTGAAGCCCTTTGCACAGAATTTAAGTATGCAATCAACTTGGTAACGCAGAAGCATATGATGCTTCACTGTAGATGAAATTTTTTGGTTCCTCCACCTCATCTGGCACATGATCAAAAAAGCAGTCAAGTGCAACGTATTCCTCCTCCATAAGGAAGAAGGATATAACTTTTAACCAACGTCATGTCTTAAAATCAGTCTTGCTGAACTGACAAACAGAAATCTTCCATTCATCTCCAATAGTCAGGCTTTCATCCCTTCTGTTCAAATCATGAATCACAGGATGACTGACTCACAGAAAAAAAAATATTTGTTGAAAGGTGGATTTTCTCATCCTTGTTTCTGCTGTTTACCAAACTTAATTGCCTTTAAACAAAGCTTAATTTCTTTGTAGCTTGACTCAAATGTTGCAATAAAGTTCATAACAGGCATCTGTCACAGTAATTATGATCAGTTGACTTAGTATCAAGGTAAGATCATGTAAAAAAGGAGACATGCAAAGCTGATATAGCAGTAAAAGTCATATGCTGAGGCTGACAGTTATCCTGACCTATATTCCTACGTTTGTTTCAGCATCGATACTCCTCCCTAACCATTTCATCAGTTTCAGAAAAAGAGCTGCAGAGCTAACACAGGCAAGTATTTCACTGGGATGTTGATGCTGAAATATCCACCAGTTTTAATCAGTATCTTCAGTGATCAGAACCTCGGTCTCCACAGAAATCGGTGCACTAAAGAAACAGGGCCCTATGTCCCAACTTAGGGAAAGGCCCTTAACTCAGAGTACAACAGTAAAAACAGATTTTCAATTGCTCCTTAACTTACAGATATGTAAACCTTAAGTGCTTTTATACAAGCCATATTAAAAAAAAAAAAAAAAAGAGTGACAGAAGCCTAATTCCTCAAGAAAAATAAAAAAAAATACACACTAAGTTAAACTCCTCAACTTTGAGCCAGTTTGGCTTTCTCTTTCCTGTTTTTGTGGCAGTTCTCAGTTCTGAAGGTGAGCCTGCAAAAAGAAGCTACCCTGAAGCAAATGAGGGTATAAATGTTTATAGTGCACCTGATAGCCTGTGGTAATCACTTATACCAACCTTTCACCCCCCTGCCCAGTAAACACAGCAAACCATGCCTCACTTTATGGCGTGAGCTCTGGAACACTCATTTTAAGGTATGAGCGTGTACTTCAAGAGCTGCCAGCTCACCCTCATTTGCTTTGGGGCAACTTGTTCACACAGCCATTCCCTTCTGGGTAATGAAGGAAATTTTATCTGACTTACTGCATTTCAGACGTTTCTGGACAGTTATCTTCATTTTTCCTTTTTCTGCCACATTGCAGAGCTCTAAAATACTTTCCAACTTTCAGTAGCAAGTGAACCTACTTTAAGTGCAGTTGCTTTAAAAGATCACCAGTACTTGTATGCAATTAATTTCTTTAAAATCGGCTTAGTTTCCAGAACAAGGTGGCTCATCAAATGTATAAGGCCTACGTAAATGACACCATGTTCGGTGCCTTAAAGCTAGTAGAAGTCAAGTCTCAGACTTTAAGACTTTTAACTCCTGGACCCTTTTCAGGCAGATAATGCATGTATGAACACTGCAACTCCTCCTGCTTTAAATGCCCAAGACAGACATTCCCATGGTGCTGTCCAGGCAGAAGTTGGGCAGCTGTGGAGGAGGACTATGTATCCTCTCCCTCCTAGAAGCTCAGGAAAAGGAGCAAAAAAGCTCACAGGTTTGAATTATTTCATGCCTGCCACAGGAAAACAGTAGCTAGCAAAACAGGCAGCACAAAGCAATACTGAATCAGTCCAATCACCTTCAGCTCTGATAAAACAGAAGTTGCCCCAGCTCTTAAATCCATCTACAGCACATTCATAAGAGGAATGACCAATGAAATTACTTATTCATATGTATAAACATACAGGTATGCTTCATCTTGCATCCCTTATTTGTTACAAATGCTCAGCAACATCCCTGTTACAGCATTTGTTTTTGTAATTCTGCTTATGTAATAAAGAAACAGTGTATTGAGCTGAGAAAACCCATCAAATCTGCAAGTTTAGAAAGTCAACACAGCAGCAGCAAATCATCAAAAATCCTTGTTCACATCTGTCAAACAGAACCAAGATCAACTTGCAGAACACCCACTCCGTTTCATTCCTTCAAAGTTCGTCAATAGCAGTAATATTAACTTTTGGTAATTCACACTCTTCTTTGAAGTGGCAGTTTTCCAGGATGTCCTTGTAATAGTCCTTGAGGTCCATGTAAGTGGAGATGGTTTCATTTGAGTGATGAAACAACATTAGTTTTTCATTCAACAGCATCTGCACTTGATACTCTTCTTTAGAGGTTTTCACTTGATCACAGTGGTAAAGCACAAATACCAGGTTGGCTGCGTAAGGCACAATCCGGCCACTGCGAAACTTCCGATGCATTTGTCTGACGTAATTGTTTGCCCTGAGAGGCTCATCATCTTTGAAGAAACCCATAAGGGCAAGCAGTGGCTGAAGTGTCTCTGCATGTCCAACTTGTACAATCAAAGGTGAAGAAATGGGTTTTGAACTGAAAAAGAAAAAAGTGCAAAGGATGAGCAAGAGCCTGGGCTTTGAAACAAACATACCAACATATTGCACAGCTGTCAGCAACAAGGCTTAAAGAAGTAGACTTTGAACTTGTTTTACTCCTATGCCCAATAAAAACCTGTTTGGGAATTTCAGTATGTTACAGACTTTTTTTAAAGCATCCAAGCTTCCTATATTTTGTCCCAATTTAAAGTATTGGCTCTTACATAAAACGTAAGAAGTTGTACTAAACATAGTTAGGCTACAGCTAGAGCCTAATATAAATACAGTAAACAAAAGCAAGAAACAGATCAATGGTGTGCATCCATATACGCTGTACATCTCTCCAACTCGCCGTGTTATGACCCCTTCCCTCATTTTAAAATTGTAAAGCTTTTGGATCCTTTGCCCTCTTCCTCTTCCCTTCCCCCTCCATTCTTTGTTCCCTCCTCTGACTCATTTGACTAGTTCATTTATATCCTCCCCTTCCACACACACCTTCAGGGAAGTATTTTTAGGTTTTAGGACACATTCACATCCCTCCTGTCAGTCAACAAATAGGAACAGCAGCAAAAAACACATGCCTATAGAAGACGACAGAAGGCTATTCCTTTGACTTCCTGCAATTTCCAGCTCAGAGATCTCCTGGGCCAGATGTGGCTTCTATGTAATGTAGGATCTCTCAACAAATCTTTCTTTTGTCAAATCGCTCCTTAAATCCACATACATTTTTAGCATGCACAACATCCTGTGGCCAGGAGTTGCACAGCTTCACACACTACTCTTAATTTTTTCTATTTGTAGATGCTATGTAACATTTAATCCTTTCTACTTACGAATTTGCAATAATATTATTTCCAAGTTGAGAAATCCTACCTTAATCATTCCACATTTTTTCCAAATGAGCTATATCCTTTTAGATCAGAGTATGAGAAATGCACAATACTCAAGACAGTAAACTACATCATAAACCCACGCTGCACCCATGATGCTCTCTGTTTTCTTAATTCATGACATCTAACATCTTTTCTAGTTAGATTACAGAAGTTCGAGATACTTCCAGACAACTCTAATGACCACAAAACTCAACTCCTGAGCAGTAAATTAACCCAGATTCTCCCTGACAGATAAGATAATTTTTACCACGTGGATTACTTCACAGATCTGCAATTTTCAAGCCCAGTTAGTCTCACAAGGTCCTTTTACAATCCTCCTAGTAGAAACAATTTATCTTATTTACCTTGAATAAAAGTGCTGCATTTGCAATGCCACGTAACTTCTCACCTCTTTTTCCCAGTCATTTACAACACACTGAGCAGCCCAGATCCTTGCAGATCTATCTCCACTAGCAACCTGCCTCTGCTAGGAAAATCAGTCAGCTGTCCCTACACTCCATTTCTTTTATTTTTATTCATTTTTTACCCATGTAAGGACCTTCCCCCTTAACCCCAGCTGCTTGATTTCTTTTGATAAGGAAACCTGTTGAAAGATGTTTGGAAAACATGACTGTCTCTCCCAGATCACCCCATTTGTATGCTTGCTGATGCTAACCAAGAGCTCCAAGAGATATGTTTTTCCTTTCCATGCCAACACTACTCAGTCAGCCATACTGACACTACTCTGGTATATCATATTCATCAAGGTATTTATCAATGCTAGTCTCAATTGTTATTTCTACTAGACTGGCCTGCAATTCTGATTCTCTCCTGGAGCTGCTTTTTTCTTTTTTTCCTTTATTTAATTATTTGGTTTTAAATCATCACACCTGCCAGCCCCCACAAGCTTCTTGGCTGAAACTAACATGCATTGGCTGTTATTTCAGCTATTTCATTCAAGTTCTTTTAGCACTCTTGGGAGAGTATCACCCAGCTCTAGCAACTCAGCACATTTTCATTTCAACCCAGCTGCACGCCTTATACACATGCCTACTTCCAAACATGGTGGTCTGTTTTTATAGTTTACTAAGCAAGGAAGCTAGTAATGTAAATATGCTGCTAAAGTCTCCAGAACAAGTGTTACATAGGCATTATTCATTCCACAGGGAGTGGATTTCACACACCCACCCCACCCCCCAAAAAAAGAGAGATTTCAGAGCTATTATGAAAAAAAAAATGAACATTCTGGCTATCAGCACTGGCTTTAAGCAAGGTTTGGCTTTACTTTCCAGCTGATGCTAGCAGGAATTTTGAAATGGAAGCAAATCACCAAAAAAAAAATGGTTAACTTGTTAGCTAAAAAAACCAGCAAGACATACATTTCCAAAACAGGAAACGAATTATAGCATTTATGCATACACACACAAAGAAGTTTTAAAGAACAAGTAAAGAAAATATCATGAAGACAAAAGAAGGAATAAACAAGGTGCTCATTCTCACTGTAACTTGAGTTTTTATTTCACGTGCTTTAGTCTCATGAAATCCTCATGCTAACCGGACAAACCACCTTGGGAGACAACACAAACCTCTCCCACTCACAGCTATCCCACCGTATTATTTTAACAAGGATTAAAACTGTTTCCTTATACGATACAAGCCTGAGTTTTCAATAGCCTCTAACACAGTATACTTGGTTTCTCAGTTCAGATATGGTTTCATATCACCTAATAATGACAATAAAAATCACCATCAAGGTTAAAACAGCAACAGTAATATTTTTAATTACAGGGAAATCATGAGATTGCCTCTTCGGAGCATGTACACAGGCAAAGGTTACTACTGCCCTTACATTTCTGATAAAAACAGGAGCGCAAAGCACAATCAACAAAACACTGATAAATTCAAAACAGTAGCACAGGCTAGTAAAAGATTAAATGGAAGGCCTGAGGTTTCCACACTTGATCTTCTTTATGATCGATTAATGACTCAGCATCACATGGAAGCATGAGGCAAAATTCTCAATATCGTACTCTGGCAACTGCTAATGATATTTCAATTCACTTTTTTCCTCCCTTCTATTTAGTAGTAAATGACTTGGGAAAGCACACTGAGCAGTAGGAGGAAAAAAAAAATAATCTCATTTCCAACTTTAAATGGAGATGAAGAGACTGCGCATAAAACTTTGCCATAAAATATTAAGAGCTTGTGTCAAAGTGATTGCTGGTGATTGGTTTCATATTCATTTTATGGGGCACTTCCAAATGAGCAGAAGTGGCTGTCACTGGGTTCACAAGCAGGGTTCATTGAAGAGAGGTGTCAACTTCAGCTACTGAACCGCCCACGCTGTAACCTTCTAAGTAAATCTGACCACAGCTGAAAATGAAGTTACTGAACAATTCATCAGCACAACCCCAAAAGCTAAGTCGCACAATGGAATAAAAGGCACCATGGAGAAGCACAGATGCAGGATTTATCATTCAGACAAATTCTAGTTCTCTTTAATCTCAGCAGATTCGGGTTTAATCCCGAATCTTCTGCATCAGCTCACCCATCCTCAACAGTAGATCGTTCCTACTCTTCCTACACTGTCCCGCACAACATCCTTGTCTCTAAATTGGAGAGACATGGATCCAACAGATGGACCACTCAGTGGATAAGGAATGGCTGGATGGTTGCACTCAGAGTTGCAGCCAACTGCTCGATGTCCAAGTGGAGATCAGTGACGAGTGGCGTTCCTCAGGGGTCGGTATTGGGACTGGCACTGTTCAACATCTTTGTTGGCAACATGGACAGTGGGACTGAGTGCACCCTCGGCAAGTTTGCAGACGACACCAAGCTGTGTGGTACGGTCAACATGCTGGAGGATAGGGATGCCATCCAGAGGGACCCTGACAGACTAGAGAGGTGAGCCCATGCAAACCTCATGAAGTTCAACAAGGCCAAGTGCAAGGTCCCGCACATGGACTGGGGCAATCCCAAGCACAAATACAGGCTGGGCAGAGAATGGATTGAGGGCAGCCCTGATGAGAAGGACTTGGGAGTGTTGGCTGATGAGAAGCTCAACAGCACACAGCACTGTGCACTTACAGCCCAGAAAGCCAACCGATCCTGGGCTGCATCAAAAGAAGCGTGGCCAGCAGGTCAAGGGAGGTGATTCTCCCCTTCTACTCTGCTCTCATGTGACCCCACCTGGAATACTGCGTTCAGTTCTGAGGCCCCCAACATAAGAAGGACCTGTTGGAGCAAGTCCAGAAGAGGGCCACAAAAATGATCAGAGGGCTGGAGCGCCTCTCCTATGAGGACAGGCTGAGAGAGTTGGGGTTGTTCAGCCTGGAGAAGAGAAGGCTCCAGGGAGACCTTACAGCAGCCTTCCAGTACCTGAAGGAAGCCTACAAGAAAGCTGGAGAGGGACTTTTTCCAAGGGCACATAGTGATAGGACAAGGGGTAATGGCTATAAACTAAAAGAGGGTAGATTTAGATTAGATATAAGGAAGAAATTCTTCACTATGAGTGTGGTGAGGCACTGGAACAGGTTGCCCAGAGAAGTTGTGGATGCTTCATCCCTGGAAGTGTTCAAGGCCTGGTTGGATGGCTCCTCATCTAGTGGAAGGTGTCTTTGCCTATGGCAGGGGGGTTGGAACCAGGTGATCTTTAAGGTCCTTTCCAACCCAAACCATCCTATGATTCTATGATTTCTAGGACTACTGATACATCACTTTAGATATGGAAGAAGTGAACTTTCTTTTAACCACAGTTTATTTCCTAAGCACCAATGTGACTTTCAGCTAGAGATAACCCAAACCCCAGGAGACAGTGGGATAAGAAGAAACATTTCCTACAGCAAAGCTTAACCAGCCAACCTTCAAACCTCATGTAAAAATCTCTCCAACAACTTCAAAGAAGGTAAGTTTTAACAACTGTTAAGCAAGCTTAAACTACATTCTGTCCTTTTTCTCCCCAATACAAAAGCCAGGACAAAGGACTCAAACCTCTATTTTCAGCTATGGGATGAATTCTCCATCCTTCCCACCTTCCCCTGTGATTTATTTCTGGAAAAATCAGCTGGAAGAACCCTAAATCTACAAGGAAACAGCAGAGATCAGGGAATGCAGTGGCAGTGGTAGGACTCAGAGGGCAGCAGAAATACTTAATAGTAGTGTTGCTCAGAGTGTTACAACCACTGGGGGGGGGGGGAAAATCTGTCAAACAGTACTAAGTCCTCATGTGCCAAAACTTCCACCTTAAATAGTAGAACAGAAGACAGCTGCAGTTTCTGACAGACTTCTGCAGTTTCAAAGGCTCTTTTCTGAACGATCCCACCTCCCACGTTCTTACGGACCTCAGAAATTAAATGCATTACTGCAGCAGCAGCATGCTGATGCTAAATGTTGAACCATCATGACGAGCCGAAACCAAATCAAGAGGGTCACGCCACTTGTCAAACCCTTCCTGCCCAAGGTGAATACTGGTTAGATCAGTCCATTTGCATGTTAGTTGCCTAGGTATTGTTTTGCTTGTTTTTTTAATTCCTTAGATAAAAGGACATGACTCTATAAAAGTTGCTGAGATATCTTTTCAGAGCAATCCTGAGCAAGCAAGTATTAGGTAATTAATGTGAGATTAAGTACGTTCTGGCAGGTTTGAAAGGCACAAGCAACACTTTAAATATCTAGTTCTAGGCAGATAGATGAAGTCAGCAAACACACATACACACACTCACACACACTATTTCAGAAATACAGACACAGGGATGCTGCTGAATGTGCTACAAGGACCTATGGAGAATTTCACATCTCTACCTGGTTTCCCCAAAAGCACCCTTTAATCATGTCAGAAGCCCCACCTTTGAAAGATGGAGCTATCAAAACCAACCATATAATATAATACAGAGCTGCTGTTTGAGACATTTACAGTTCATTAGCAAAAGTCATCCTATTTCTCTGATTCTCTGGAAATGAAGTCAAGAGCTGCATGTTTTTCAGGTGTACTAATGTAAACTGTGTGGTCTGTTGAACTGTAGAGCTGTTCATGTATTCACAGAACAACGTGCCATCTTATCACAGGGATCAGTTTACCCAACACACATACAACAGCTGTTCTCTCTGCACAGATATACTGAAGCCAAACAATGGTTTTTTTGGTAAGTTATGTATCACTATGTAATTAGCAGATGAGGTTACAAGCACCTAGTCCAGAAGCCTTCATGACAGGCTCTCCCGGTACCCCAAAGAGCCAGGGGACACAGTGGGAACACTCCTGAAGTGGCCCCACACAAAGCCACATTGGAGCCACCCACAACTCCATGCCCCCTGAGAAAGTAACCCTCTGGGAAGCACAGTACCAATGCCTCTGACCTGGCTCTGCAAGAGTTGCTTCATACCTCAAAGTAAGCCCATGTAGTATGCATCTGGCTACAAACTGTCCTGCACTCCAAATAATGTAAATTCCATGTCCACATGTCATAGCCCTGGTTCTCCTTTGGAGCTGCTCTGCTACTGGGTAGGAGATCAAACACGATTTTTTACAACTGCCACCAAGGAACGCAGGACTTCCTGAACCTGCTGATGCCCCCAGAGAGCCACAAACCTGCACTGTGCAAATGTAGGATCCCAGCAGCAACCAAGAATTTTTAATAAAAGAAATGACTGAACAATTTGGATCTGAGCAAAAGTGTTTTTTTAAATCCAATTATATAATAATTTCTACTGCATACGGGGAAGCTTTTTGCTCTGTTCCCTTTGTACATACTATAAAAAGATAGTTTTGAACAGTTAACTGTTTTTAGATCATATATTGAATTATTTTGTACTGAGTCATAGTTTTGAAAGGAGCAATTAGCACACAGTAGTAAATGACTACAGAAAGGTTATCAATTGTGTTGTGAACTGACCTGCAAAGAGGAAGGCAAATTACGTGAAACAATAAAAGCTACCAATAAATTGGCAAATTAAGCTGTTTACCTTATGGATTAGCCTGGTATAACTACAAAGATCACCTTCACTTGATCTTGGACTATGTTCAAATTCAAGTAAGTCCTTTTTTTAAACACCTTGAACCTGCTTACTCTTGGAGGAAACCACCAAATATTTTGCAATGTGTATGTGCAGCTGGGTTAGTATTTTCAGTCATTAGCCACATACTTTAAATATTGAAATGGCTGCACAAAGCATACCTCCCCATTTCCAGAGCTTTATGGTAATCCATTCGGACAGTACAAGTAATAACAGGTATTTCATATTCTCTTTCACGAGCAAGAAAGGCAGACTTGCTAAATAATTGAAGCTAGAAGAAAAAAAAAGTATAAAACAGCTTTAATGAACAGCTGATATCCTTAAAGTGTGCCACAACCAATTTTCAAATCCACCCCTGCGCAAGTGTGTAGCTGTTAAGGCTTTTTTTATAAGATTAGCAGCTTCGTATTGCATTAACTACCAAAATATATGGATTTCTCATCAACACATGCAGTTCTGGTTGGCAGAACAGCATTCCCAGATCACAGATGTAATGCCCAC
Source organism: Theristicus caerulescens (assembly GCA_020745775.1). Lineage (NCBI taxonomy): Eukaryota > Metazoa > Chordata > Aves > Pelecaniformes > Threskiornithidae > Theristicus > Theristicus caerulescens. Next base: position 86,973,692 of record CM036560.1, read on the forward strand.
CTGGGCATCTCACAGAAACCTGAGGCTGAAAAGCAATGCACATCTTCATCACTTCTATGTACGGTTTTCCTACAGATCCATACCCTACACTGCAGCAACAGGGGCTTCCTCCTGCAACCGCAGTGTTTCCCATTTCCCCTCCAAGTTCAGTGTGCCAAGTCTCCCCAACAAGGCAAGAAGCCAGTGAGCAATCAGGTTGAGCTGGCAGTCCCAGCAGTCCCATGCAACACACAGACCAGATATGCCTCTTGAGGAGGGGCAGGAGCCCATCAAGTCTGAAGTTATTCCTACCATCAGCACTATGTTGGGGGGGGGGAGGCAGGGGCAGGAATCATAATAGGTTTTGGTCACTAGCCATAGCCCACATATGAGCCACAAAGAACTCAATGCTTCTTCTGAGGTAAGGTGATACTCATTGATTGCTCCTCCACATCTCAACATTGAAGCGTCTCTAAATACCACAACTTTGGGAAACTGGACATTTTAACTGTTTAAACAAATGCTAACTGGGAAGAGCAGCCTTTCAAGGATTCTTCCACAGTAGCACAACTGCAAGTGAACATGCACACATGTATCACCACCTGGCAGTTTTACCAATATAACAAAGAGCAGGGACACTTTCAGTAAGACCTAGGCTCCAGTGGGGGGAAAACCCAAGAGTTTAGTGAAGAATATTTCCCCATTAGCTTCTTTGCCACATAGTTGCATAGCCTGACTCTCTATTTTCTATCCATAGCAGGAAGACCTGGGAAAAATGCCATTCTTATGTCTTCACAAAAATAAAGTGCTTTATGGACTAAGACAACTGCCCAAGTACATTTCAGTACAACAAATCACCTGGTTTAATTTTATATTCAACTTGTGATACATTTTTTTTTTTGTAATTAAGAAAATTTGTATGGAAGAGAGAGTCCTGGCCCTTAACCTCTCCCTAGAAAATCCGACCATGACATTTCCTTACAGACTGGTAAGGAGGTATGGAGGAATGTGGTCCTGAAAGGCCCACTGCAACTGTGGTAAGGTCTCAAGGAGTAGATGCTTTCTACTGAAGAATTAACCTTTATTAGACATTTATACTTTATTGCTACTGAGGGTGCAGAAGAATAAGGTCCATGCATGGGTGTGCTCACAGTAGGTGGTCAGTAATACAACTATCAATAAATTCAAGTTCCTGAATAGATATTCCAACACCTTTCCACCAGCTGTCTGGATGAGAACAGTTGACGAGAGCAATCATATAGTGAAAATCCCTTTCACAGCCTTCAAACCATCTTGCTGTACAGCAAGACCTACGCAGAAGAGGCTACTGCTAGTTTAAACCAATAATTCATATGATGAAAGATCCTGAAAATGACCGAAACTTTTGCACTGCAAATTGAAGGTGGGGCTAATTAGCAATAGGTATCTATTACCACCTTCATCATTTTCTTAAGGATAGACTAATCACCAGAAGATATTTTCCCCAGAAGAAAGAAAAGGAAGCTTTAACAAGGCAACTAATAAGGCTACTAAGTGCAGTGAGCAATCAGATTGCAAGGTCAAGAATCGCTTCACGGAAGAAACAGGGTTACAGTAAAAGCAAGGTTTCTCTTTTTAATTCAGCTGTAACTGGGAATGAAAACAGGACAAAGCTATTGAATACTTAAAGTCTGCTACAAAAATGCAGCGTTGCCAACACTGTTCTCCACTGCCAAGCCTGAAGCAGAACAGGTAATCCAGATCCCTCAGCTTCTTGCTGGAACAGAAATGCTCCCCCTTCTACTTTTGGATAGCCCAATCCGAGCTTTCCAGAAAGAAAGGAGAACTTGGAGCAAAGATAATGCTCTCCAGTAAATTTGTTGTTCTTAAATTTTTAAAAGAAACAGCCAGTTACAAATCAATGTTAAACATCGCTAAATTGAAACAACATCCCACTAAAAGACTTTTTATCATCACAACAGTTCATTTTCTGAGTAATGAACTGCTGCAAAAGTATTTAGCCTGTTGCCTTGAAGTTGCACAATACCATAAAAAAAGAGACACTCATGCACACATATATGCACAACCAAACATTTTCTACTGTTATTAACATAGGCACATTTTTTTATTTGTATGGTTTCTTGTTTTCATTTGTAATCTCATATTGCCACGGGCTCCAGGATAAGTCTCTCTCGCTAGATGAAAAAGCATTAGTTGCACCTCCGCTCTCTGGATCACAAGAGACACAAGCTGCTCCAATACATCGGCAGTGGCAGATTTCCACACATTCTTAAGTGCACCGGGTTACCCGATTTGGATTATACACAAGTCTTCAGTGCTTTAAGACTGCCACCTTACGTTGTGGGATGGAGCAACACGCTCCTTTTGTACAAGGCAATGCACGATGCAGACTAAACAGACTGCTCATCCAGCTTTGAGTTTTGCAAGATTTTTAGGGTCCCGATCCTTTACACACACGCATAAATTCACTACCCGCTTCCCTCTGTGGTGGCAATACAACACAAGAGCCCCAGAGATTGCAACCAGACTTCTGCAGCCAAAGCTGAAAGACAGGATGAAGTTATCTCTGTCCGTTAGTGCTCTGCCTCAGACACCTGCTCTTCCCCAAGGAGCCTGCCCCACCTTGTAATTTAGTGACTGCTGATCTAGTTCTCAATGAATCAAAAGTATAGATACAGATTTTGTCAACTATGGCTTTTTTATTATTATTATTAAACTTACAGGGATATCTTACACACAGTTGAGACACACAGCTGCAACAAGTGCGTATAATTTAAGGACTGAAAGGCTATCACTGTTTGAAGAGTAAATTACCCTAAAAGGAAACAAAATTGATCACTCTCCTTACATGAGTCAAGCTGCATTTAGAAGTTATTTTTCAGATTTCAGAAGGACAGAGGGGTGTTAAGGGTCTTGCTTGTCTGTTTTTCTTTTAACCTGCACTTCTTCCTGATCTTTTCATTCCCAGTTCTTACTTTCTCTGTTCCTAGGGACAGACACAGCATGACAGAGGCAATCACAGCAGCATGCTTGTCAATCTGTTCACAGTTGGGTGTTAATGACCAGTGCCCTGATGTATTTTTCATTTAGCTCTCTAGTAGGCTGAAGAAAGGATGCAGTGAAGAGGTTTATTTAAAGGGTGGTAACCACTGCTTTGACTCCACCACTACCAAAACGAGAGGTATCATCGACTCCCACACAAGCCTTAAATTTCCAGACACCAGAGTGATCATTTGACAGCACAATTTCTTAAGCCAGCTTGGCTGGAGAGGGGTCACTATTGCCAGCCGCCCACCTTTATTTCATTCACAGCAACTCCTCCCCAAAGCCAAACTTATTTCATGTTTGCAACTGCCAAGTTTTAACCCATTTGTGGCAAAATGAACAGAGGTGTCTCCTTTGTGCTGGCTGGTGCACAGCACAGGTGAGATTCAGAAAGGCCCCTGACCGCCGCTGTCACACAACGCAGCAGAGTCCTGTATGCTCCCATCCTCAGCTCTCATTTCCAGCCCTGTACGGCCCTCCTTCCCTGGGCTCACATAATCATTAGAGCAGGATCAAGGCACTAATCTGGATGCAAGTGTTAGGAAAGTCTACGCATACAACTCAAAGGCAAATTTTCAGTGCATTTATCTCCTCGCATACTAAGTCAATACTTTCTTAAAAACAGACACGTCAGTCTGATTTTCCAGGTGAATCCCAAAAATAATTAAGATAAACAGTACTTGGACTGTTTACCTAACGATAACTCCACTTTAGATGAAAGAGACTACCTCATGTGTTGTATTAAACATGACCTCAACATTCCTGCATCACTCAGAGCTCCAGTGATGAACACAGGGTATCTCTCTGCATCCCACACTAAAGGATAGCAAAAAAGCCAACTGACTGAGAATTATGTTTCAACTGACTTAACAAACGGTTCTTCTATCACTGTTAATGTCCAGCTTGGATCCTCAGTCAGCAAACTTTTAAAGGAAAAAAACCTCTTTCCTGTCTTCTCTGCTATAAAATACTTATAACCAACTTTATGGATCATTCCTCCAACCCAAAATGTGAATGCTACTTCTAATTTCAGTCTGCCAACTAAAAGGAAAAAAAACCAAACAAAACCAAACACGTCTTCCAACAGGTTATCATGTAAAAAATACATATAGTCAGCCTCAAATATCTGTGACTCATGGTTTTCTTTCTGAAATATCAAAGCCATTACTATCATTCTGCTGGGCGTTAGGTAGATCTACTTTAATATATTGACTACAGAAATAAAGTCCCAAGGATGCTAGGAATGCAAGAACATCCACCACATGTAACAAACGTTTATGTATCAACACCAAAGCTGAATTTGCTGGTTATAAGTTGAAGTTATTTATAAATTGGTTTCTATCAAGTATTTAACAGTGCAATATTTATATAATCTTACAATCACGTCCTTGATACTGTGTACTTTTATAAAAACGTTTCCACACTTATCTGCTAAGATATTAATTCATGTGATTGACCACCAAACTATGAATTTGTAATTCCTCATTTTGCATGAGGAGCATGCACACAGGTTGTAAATTAGTTCTCATATGAATGCACTGCATTTAAGCCTAAAGCAGCTATCAAAAAAAATAGATTACCAGCACATGAAAGCAAATGTAGGCAATTCTGTGACACAAACATCCCAACCAGTAACTGAAGCCTTTTGTTTTGTCCATGCCACAACAGATCCCAGTTTCATTCCTATTGTACTTCTCTGCATCATACCAATTCACACAAGACAGTATCAACACCAAACAGATGCCGAATCACGACTGCTGACTGATACCATCTCACAGGAGTAAACCATGCACAAAAAGAGCACGGGCATCTCATCTCTAATTTTAAGGAAGTACAGAGGTGGTTATACCCTGATACTATAAAGGCAGTGTTGAGGACTGCGCAACTCGGTGGATAAAGTACCACTGCTATCGTTCTTCCACTGACACAAAATGACTGTTGTCAAATCATGGCAATAGATGAAGACAAACCATTTTATCAGACCACCATCCTTTGGAGACACCTGGTTATTGTATTTCCAAGACTATTAACAGTTACTTGTAAGGCTTAGTATCTTCCTACAGCTACAGTGTTGTTCCCAAACTACAGCTTTGCTCTAAAAGAATAAGGATGGGAAACTAAATATCCTAGACAGAGTTCTCGGACTGGCCAGCTGAACTACTGACTTTAGATTCATCCAACAAATCAAGGCATTTAGAACAACTTCAGGATAGTAGTGTCTTTCTTCTGTTCTTACAGGGCACCAAGTATATCACCTAAAGTCTGCCCTTCCCTAGTTACAACAAAGCAGGTTTGTTACAGCAAGGCTGGTTTGCTGTTACAGCTCCGGCCTCTTGGATCCTGCTACAGGCCATTCTCATCTACGGTCACTAAGTGTTTGGATTGATCTGTAATAATTATTTTTCCATAATTGCATTTCAACACCTTTAATCTGAAGCTTTAATAACACAAGAGACTCAAACACATGCAGAAAGGAAGATTTCCACACTGAAGTGCTTAAGTAACCAGATAACAGAACAAGTCACAGGGATGATTTCAACCCACAGTCTTACATTTTCACCACAAATTATTTTTAACAAGGACATTTTAAACAAAAAGCTCATTGAGTTAAAACAATGGCCTCTTCTCAAAATGTGCAGGAAAAGAACACCATTATCAGACACAGCAGCTGGCTGGCCCTTGAAGGCCTGTGTGGATCAGTAAGTTAAAAGATGGAAATACATTAGCTGGGCACAAGAGCATCAATGGAAGAAAAAAAAAAAAGATATGCTCTTTAAAGTAATACTGCTCTATTAAAAATTTGATTCTCTCCATTAAAATTCTCATAGCTCAAACTCTCCTGACATTGTTATGTTTGGAAGTAAAGTACTTAACTTCTATTCACATTAAATCCAACTTAGGATTGACCACAGAAAGCTTGTAGCCAAAGCACAAAAGCCTTTTTATTTACCTTTTGCTCTCTTCCACCGCTTTGTCCAAATGCTGGAAGATATCTTGGAATAAAATGCAGCTGGAGCGACTATTGATGTCATAGCCATATCCTCTCTTCCAGTATTGCTTCAGGTCATTCAGATATTCCAGTACCTAAAGTTACAGAGTTCACAAGTTTTTATTATGGCACAGAAGGAAAATAAAAAACCTACAACATGGAGCAATGACACTACCACAGACTGCATGAAATCAACAATTCTTTGACACAAAAAAACCCCAACCAAGCATCAAGGCTCCAGTTGAAACCACTTCAGCATAAAACCAGACACAATAGATCAGACTAAAGAGCCACCAAATTCAGCATCCTGTCTCTGATCACGTTCATAATCAGGCCTAGGGAAAACAGCAGGCACACTTCTCCAGACTCCAGTAATTTTCAGCTCAGGGCTTTGAGCCCTAAGGTGGTTTTCTACAGATTTAATAGACTCCAGTGGATTCTCTCCCACAATAGCCCAATCTCCCCCTTGAACGTACCAAGTTTTAGCCTTAATAGTACCCTGCAGCTTGGCTACACACTGTGTTAAAAAAAAAAAAACACAAAAACAACAACAACAAAAAAAAAACCAAAAAAGCAAACAAAACAGTCTGCTGTGACCCTGCCTGCTGCTAGCTTCATTTGGTACCCATTAGGTACTGCACATGACAAGACAATCATTATCCACTGCTTTTTTAGCATTTCTGATTTTGCCTTGTGAAGGTCAAAGATCCTTAGCTTAGTTAATCATTCTTCAGATGGAAGCAATCCCATACCTTTAACTGAGTTTGTCTATTTCTACATTCTAGAGATGGGCACACACCTCAAAAAGACAGAACTGTGCCTTGGATTTATGTAAGAGCACACGATGCTCTCCTTGTTCTCTGTCCCTTTTCTTACAATTCCTAGCATTAAAGTTGTTTTTTTAATTTTTGTTCATTAATTTTACTGTAGCTGAGACGACATTTTCATGGGTCTATACCATCAGAATTTTACTTCTCAGTGGCACAATAGATCTGAGAGATGGCCCCCTCATATATGAAGTTTTAACTTCTTATCCCATACGCATCGTTTCATAGTGAACACCATCTGCCACTGTATTGCTGTGTAATCCACTCTCACAGGGCCCCTCGGCAAAGCCTCTCAAACACCCCGTATTCTTACTATCCCAAGTAACTCCATATAATCAGGAAGCTTTCCCACCTCACTGCTAAGTTATTTATAAATATATTGAACAGCACAGGTCTCAGCAGAAGTCCATGGTGACCTTCCTCCTCTTTGAGAGGACAGCATTTTCTCCTGACTCCACTGCCTGCCCTTTAGCCAACCACCTATCCATGTAGCGGCCTCCCCTCTTGCCCAGGTGTGCTAAGTTTCCTTAAGAGCCTCAGAGGGGCCTTACTGAACATGTTTTGGAGTGCCAAATCAATTACATCACTCTTAATCCCTATCTCTCTTGATCCCTTCAAAGGGTACATCATGTACTTTGTGAAAGAAAAGGAACCAACATTAAGTCTCATTTACCTGAGTTCTACTAGTTTTATTAACAGGCGTTAGGTTTAGACATGTGATGGTCCCTAAAATGATATAAAAAGAGTCTTAGAGGACCTAGAAGACCTGATTTGATGTCCTCTGGAATCAAGGCACTTTATCATATGATTATCATATGCAAACCAAAGCTGTCCAGAGCATTTCTGATGTTACAGAAATAAAAGCATGTAAGAATTAAGCACAATAGGAAAAGACTGTTTTAACCAGGACAAATCAAGACTGCACCAGTATTTAAGTCTGAATGAAGACAGGTATTTCAGTCTTGCTGCTTGATTAATCCAGAGCTCTTTGGAGACCAAAGCAGCGCTTCATTAGACTGAAGAATAAGGGGCACACAACTTACAACTTCTGACTCTGCAAAGAGTTGTATCTGAACACTAATGCATCATTTAAAGGCTTCTCAAATCTCTCTTCCATTTAGCACCTACCTTGGCATCTTCTTCACTGAAGAGCGAACACCATGGGGAGGTCACATTTTTTATAGCCAACTCATACGAGCAGGTGAGAAAAGCTACTTGAACAAGATCTGCAATAAATCCAACAAGCAAAAGATAAACCACTGCTACACAAGTAGCAACTCTCTCTCAACTTGCCTCTAAAGCAAAATGTAGTTACAATTTAACAATACAAACAATGTAATCCAATCACCAGTCCAAAGGCCAAGCACCAAAAATAAGCCATTTTCAACAGAATTATTACGCAGAATCCAAATTTCAGACTGCACACTTTTCACATTACATCGCTGCAAGGGGGAAACGAGAGCATTTCACATCAAATGCTGCACGTCTGCTGATGTACAGGCTATAGGTGTTGATCGTTAGTGCGTCCTCATCACCACAAAGGACAGAGAAGGCAGCACCAGAAAGGTGTGTCTGTTCAACACAGAGCAGTCTCTGACTACCGCTACTCATCCTCCACGTTAGTGGCTGAGTTTGAACAGCAGCATGCTGCAACTTTGAGACTGCGGCTTTAGGGACATGCTGGAAACGACAGCAACACCTATTTAGGGGGGCTCCGCCCTGACTTGACCACACAGGGAAGCCTGGCACTTCTGTTCCGGACAAGTGAAGTTACAACACGGACATACCTGTCCACCTTTTCCTGAGGTTATTTCTGTGTTTGAATTGTAACAGGTTTTACAAAAGCTGCATCTGCTCAGCAAAGCAGAGTTAAAAGAATAACACACTTGTATCCCTGAAAACAAAGGTAAAGTTGATTTCATCTGTAGGAAAGATATTTTCAAACGTCTTTTTCTTCCGATCACTGACTAACAAGCATTCATTACTGCAACACCAAAACACATTTGCATCCTTATGCATTTAATTAGAGACTGCATGTCCCATTCACAGCATATTTCAAATTACCTACTCTGCACAACTACACGGCATCTCGGAAATTGTTCTCAGCCAGACTCGGAGCCAAAGCCACCTGTAACAGGCATTCATTACCTGCGTTCAGCTCCTCCACTGGCAAACACAAGGCACTTGCAACCTTCTCCAAGACCTTCCTCATCTCCGGCCCCTCTTTGAAGGCATCCACCTGGCACATCGCCGCATCATTCTCTTCCACCAAGGCAACAAACTTGGCGCAGTGATCAAAAAACCGCATCAAGGAATCGTTAACTTCAACCTCCACCTCTGAAAGCAAATGCGGGCCTCAGGAACACAGCTGGGGGAAGCATCGCCATCCCCAAGGATACTGGGGCCCGGCCACCCAGACACCCTCCCGGGGACAGCCCTCGCCACCACAGCGGTGTCCCTGCGGGGGGACGCGGGGTGCAGGGTCCTCCTCAGCCTGGGGATGGGGGACACGGGACCGGCCTCACGGCTTCCCTCAGCCCCGGGGAGGGCATGGGGCTCCCCCAGCCCCTCGGGGAGGGCATGGGGCTCCCTCAGGGAAGGGGCGGCGGGGTCCGGGCTCACCGTCGCTGCCGAGGCCGAGGGAAGGCCCGAGCCCGCGGCGGAAGGCGGCGCCGCTCTGCAGGCAGCGGTGCTTGGAGCTGCTGGCCAGCGCCAGGCGGCGGCGGGCGGCGAAGAGGGCGGGGAAGCGGGCGGCCAAGCGGCGGGCCAGGTGCTCCATGTCGCGCCGGCCCTGCGGCGCCAGCCGCCCGTCGAGGCTCTCCTCGTACCACATCTGCCAGGCGGCCAGGTCGGCGGCGGCAGGGCAGGCTGCTGCTGCGGCGGCGGCGGCGGGGCGGCGGCGGAGGAGGCGGGCGTGCAGCTCGCCCAGGCGGCGGATCTGCCCGGCCGTGGGGTAGCGGGTGCCGTGGCGGACCAAGGCGCGGAGCTGCAGCGGCGCGCAAGCAGCGGGCAGCCGCGACCCGGCCGCGGCGGGACCCAGCGACAGCGGGTCGCGCACCAGGTGCGGGTTCACCTCCTCGTAGCGGGACTTCGTGCCGAAGTAGCCGCTTAACCCCGCGTTCGCCACCGCTAGCAGCAGAAAGAGGAGGACGGCGTAGGGGAACGCTGCAACCGCCCGGCGCGGCGCCATGGCAGCAACTGCGCGGCTGCTGCAGGAAGAGGCGGGGTGGAGAGGAGCGGAGCCACCTCCTCTCGCCTTCCCCTCGCCTCAGGGGCCGCGCCTCACGGCGGGCGGCTCGTAGGCAGGCGGGGGGACCGCCCCGACCGAGCCATAGGCTGCCCTCGGGGCCTTCGCGTCCCTCCCGCCTCGCCTGGGGCGGTGGCTCCCCTCAGGCCGGGTTCCCGCCCATCAGGGCTGCACCCATGTGTTAAAACTCCGCCTTTTTGACCCATTTATGGGCCCTCACGACGCTGAAGACCCCGATCCTCATCCCGCCTTGAGCCTGCTTTGGCAGGGCTTGGCCACCAACACGGGCTGCATCGTCCTTCTCCACACCAGCCGATGCGCTGGGTGACTGAAGCCAAGAAGGGGCTTTCGAGGGCGTGTTTGGCTCTTTTTGACAAAAAGCTGTTGAATTCCACTCAAAAGTGAAATTCCACTCAAAAGTGTAATTGCGTTGCTGCAAGGGGGATTGTGGGTCACTGCTGCCAGGGATGGCACTGCAGGTCAAGGGCAATGCAGGGTGTCAGGGTTGTTTTAACAAGGCTTATGCGTTCCTAGCAGGAGCGGGTTCAGGTGGAAATAAGCAGCTGTGGAAAAGTCGAATGAGTGGGAGCATGAAGTTTGCAGCTGTGGATGCTTCTAGCAGGAGCGGTGTCCGGAGAGCCACCAGTACCGGTTATAATCCTCACATCACGCTGGCATCGCTGACGGCACAGCATGACGGCATTGTAATGACCTATCCAGAAAAGCTTAGAAAGGCTTAGAAAAGCAAAGAATAAAGAGGCACCCTGTAGAAAAGCCTGAGTGCGCTGGTGACACGTCGGGTTATAAAACAGCTTGGGCAAAAGCATAAGCAAAACAACCCCAGTGCTGATGATACCCGTTTTCAAGAAAACCCTTGCTACTAAATAGGTGTCAGCTTGTAGCTAAGGAAACTGAGTTATTTGTAGGAGAAGCAAGGCTTGAGGTTAACAAAAACATCTCAAGTCTCAGGAAAAGGGCTTAGCTTTTGGCCCACAGCATGTCCTGGGGAGACCTATGTTTTATACACAGAAAGATCAGGTATTTTACTCCCTGCCTACACAGTCAGGCTCTTGCTTATACAGTTGAGAATTTTCACTCAATAAATAGATTTTCATGGTATATTTAGTCAACTAGTGAAATTCTATTGGAAAGTATGTATATCTCACCTGTCTCCCACCACATCAATAACCAAAACAAAGTGTTAATGCAATGATATGCAAAGGCTCAAACAGTTAGGCTAGGCAAAGCCTTTAAAGATGAGAGAGAAAGGGGAAAGAAAAGTATAGGAATAAGTAAGTGTTTTAAAGCTTCTGGGCGAAGTTATGGGCTATCTGTGTTAAACCTGAGTGGTGTGACTTAGCTGCCTCACAGTTATTGTGCAGGGCTACTTGCTGTGTTTCCTGGTGTCTTTGGGAAAGGAAATAGTACAGTATGCAAAGTAAATTATCTTGTTGAAGGCTTTGGCTTAACCCTCTCTAGTGTGAAAGGTTACTTCTTACCAAGCATAATACCTTCAGGGTATATAGCAAAAATTGTTGACAGCGAGGATTTTGTTCCGTATGTTTCATAGAGATACAACTAATACGGGGTTGGATTTGTGATCTCTTAATACCTAGCAGCAGTTATGTCAGCTGTCAAAAAATTGCTCTCACTTCAGAGGTAATGCACTCAATTGTTCTGTTGGGGCTTCTGTTTCAGCTGCATCTTGGTCGCAGAGCAAAGTACTTCATTGCTTCTGTCACCTTTCGTGGCCTGTTCATCTGAGCCTTGCAAAGCATGCTGCTTTTCCTGCGCTGGGATCTCAAGACAGTTGTAGGTAAGTACCAAGCAAGTACAGTGCTGAGAGGCAGACAGGTTTGGCACTCGTAACCTAAGTTAAATTTCTGTTTCCTCTTTAGAGACCAGAAGTATTCGAAATGGTAACTTCAGGAAAGAGCAGCAAAGTCTGATTCTCTATCAGGACACAAAAGATCATTTTGATGATACACATACAAACCTAATAGTATGTTTCCACTTCTGCACGGGATATGGCCAGTTCCTAGACTTTTATTTTCTATTTAAAATATTCCAAGGAGTGTTTTCATGCACAAGGTGATTTTACACCAGTATTCTTCATACCAGTTTCTATCATTGCATGTATCACCAAGACCCTACTGCTGTCTTTAAGCTACGCTAAAGGATCTGAAAGAAGGGGGAACAATCCCATGGTGATTCAGAAGACAATCTCCCCAGTGGAGAGGTGGAACACCCACTGTGCCTTATTTTAATTGCTAGCACATTAAGCAGATAAACAAACTCTTAATGATTGCATATGCATTTCACTGGTCATGGAGCTGTGCTGGAAAGGGCTCGGGTTAAACAAGGAAAATACAAGTTTGTGCAAGAAGGTGAGAGTAATAACCAGTTATTGTTTAAAAAAAAGGATGCTGTCAACTATAAAATGGTGGTAATTCAAAATCAGTGAGACAAAAGTGTCTTGATCATTTGTCTAGTACAGCTCTTTTAGATGTAAATTGTTCCTCAAAAATGATTCCTGGGAGCTTTCCAATTTTACAAGGCTGGACTAAATTTGTAAGTAAGCATTTCAAGACCAGTGCAGAGAATTAATTTGGATTTCAATTTGAAAAGAGGTCCAGAGGGGAAAAAACACAAATGCTCCATCATCATTTCATGTGATCTTCTTTAGTTTATATTAGGCATATCTAACCACAAGTCATTTCTAGCATGTAATCTTTTAGAACAAAATCAGCATGAAGCTACCTACAGTGCAGTTTTCAGCAAATACTGTCTTAGGTTGTTTTGAAACCTATTGAGGGTATTTTATAAAACACCAAGAAAAATACAAATTCAATCTTCTACATAATTATGCACTGTAACAAATCTGTAATTGGTTTTAGTAGGAAAATGACTGCATATTACAGCAGTGTGAACATGAGCTTGTGTGCGTGTGAGGGAGAAGAAGACAAATCATAGAGTTTTTCATTAGAGATTGTAAATCTTCAGATATCAAAAATGTGAATTTAAGAGGTAATTAAATAAAAACTGATTTGTGATCGCAGTTTCCATTCCAGAAAGGGAATTCTATGTCCTGAATTGTCAAGTGAAGACAGTTACACCCCACTGTGATCCCTTACTTGCTCCTATCACATCACATCACATTGAATTGTCACATCCTATCATATCACATTAAACTGTTCAATTATGCATTTTGAATGGCTGTCACAGGATTTTTTCTATTTATCTGTTAAGATGGGGAAAAATCTTATCAATAACATATCATTCTATGAGGAGTCACCTCTAATTATTTCCCCTTCTTAGTATGTTTTTGAAAACATTAAGAGAAAGACCTGCTTTTACAACCTGTTTCGTATTTGATGGAGTCTGAGTCCATAGAGGCCTTTGTGGCCTCTGGTCACATAAGAAATTTTTGCGTGCTGCTCTCTGCTGAAAATGTTGCATTATTTGAATGGTTGCACATGAAGCTGGGCTCTTTTCAGAACTTCTGTGCAGGGTGTTTGTCACCTTCAGAAATAAAGAAAGACCAGATGACTTGGACGCCTAGTGCCTACACAGCATAAGTTGAGGTATGTGAACATCATTGCTCAGATAGCTCCCTGATGTGTCAGAGACAAACAGGCCAAGTGAGTTAGAAATTGGTTAGGTACCAACCCGCCTCATGCTACTTATTCAAGTGCAGCCTCTGGGTGCTGAAAATACCGCTTTTCCTCCTTCAGAGCTTTTCCTCATATAAAGCATTATCTTCTTTCTGGAAAACAGCTCCAGTTCATACCCCAAAACTCCAGAAAAAGCATTTACATAGCAGCCAAGTTGCCATTTTCACCCTCCACAAGTATTGCGATGCCCTTTATTGGTCCTTGTTGTGTCTTTTTTAAGTTTAAATTAGAAGCCAAAAAAAAATTACAAGCATGCCTGCTCCAAATGCAACTGTATCAAATTGTTCTCTCTTTTGTTCTCCTTTATCTTTTTTGTTTCTTTCCATCTTCAAGTATGGTGATGCTGGGGGTGGTTAATGCATAAGTCACATTTCCATTCACTAGCATTTTTTTGTTCTCTTACAGTATAGTCAAATCAGTTTTAAAGAACTGTCCTGAATAATCTCCTTATTTCTGCTTCTTCTATGGATTTTCCTTAGAGGTGCATCAATTTCCAAACCAAGCTATATTCAAAATACAACTGAGAAATTTAATGCACTAACCTCTTCTGAAAACACCTTTTTTCTTATAAAGCCTGTCTGTTCCTCAGTGCTTTGATGGCCTGTAATTACCATTAATGGCAATATATTTCTTTAGCAGTCAAAGGGCAGAGAAAACATATTTTAATATGTCCCCAGCCGAGTGTATGTTATTAGCTGTTCTTTTCAGGAGTGAAGAAACTGCTCCCATTGCCAGTCTGAGTATTCAGATAATTGAAATAGTACAGAATTCACTGCCTGCAGCTGTAAAAGTGAGGAACGGTTCTAGGTATCGGCTCTCCATATAGCACTTTTAAAACCAATGATATTAATTACACAGTCCAGGGAGGAAAAAGTGTTGGCCTCTAATTTTGTGTTCTGCTTTCTTTCTCATGCAACCTGTCCTTTCATTTTCTTTACTTTCAAGGAACAGATCTCCAAGCAAGGATCTTTTCCTGCTGGCTGCTAGCCTTTCCTTATTATCTGATGGCCGGCCATGGTTTTAGGAGAAGAAATAAGAGAAGTTGTTGTCAGCCTTTGAGCTTCACAGTCCCAAAGTAACAGGGAAGTAAGAAATACGGGAGTGGTGCTATTCGGACACCCTGGCCTCACCATTGGATGTCATCTTCAGAATAAGGTCTGCATAGCTTCAGCAGAAGTAGCTCAGAGCAGAAAGCTATCCTCTATTCATTTGGTGTTCAGTTACTTCTTCTCCATAAGTAAGTGAATTTCAACTTTTGAAGGCAAAAAGCAAAACCCAAAGGCACTGACTGCATGTTCCAGACCACCCAATTCTATCTGATACAACCAGATGAACTCTGCAGACATGCTGTCGCTGGCTTTCAGCAGCAGTGGAGGGGCTGCAGGCTGGGGCTAGGCTCAGCCTAGCCAAAGTGCAGACGGCAGCCCAGGTATAAAGATCTACATGAGATGTGTTACTGTTCTGGCTCTTGGCCTGGGCAAGAGGTATGGGGCAGGGTAGAGACGAGCTGATGGTGAGTTTGATCTGGCATAAAGAGGGTCAGAAAGATGAGGTGGTGTGGTGGAGATTCAGAGGAAGTGGACGGTGGGGACTTGGAGCAACTCAGCCTGCTTTTGAATCATGCCTTCACACTTGGAGATGATGCACCAGCACATTACTTTTGGGAGTTTCTTGTGCACTCTGTAACGTCAGTGATTGATAACCGAGCTGCTTTTATTTCTCCCATGAGGAGGGTGACCCTCTTCCCTGTGAACTTCACTGGCTCGCACGCAGCTGCTTGTGTTTGTGCTCAGCAAGCAAAACTGAGTTGCTGCTGGGCGAAATGGTGGCATCCAGAAACCCAGGCTGTTGATCCTCTGTCAGTTGGCATCACATCTCTGCTCTCCAGTGCAAAGCCATGTCAGCAGAGTGGGGCTCACTTTGGATGCATGTTTTTGTGTCCTAGGTCCAAAATTGCATTAATCTGGGGGCACTGCCAGATCCTCGCTGCTTCCTTTTGAAGCGTAGGCTCTTCAGAGGCACTTTCTGTTCTTTTGGGGAGTCCTTTGTCTTCTGTGCCTGTGAGCAGGGAGCAGAAACACGTTCATCGCTCATATGGAAAGTGATGGTGTTTTCTTTAGCTGATGCCACATTTTGGTTAGCAATCTGAGAACTGGAAAAGGAACAACACATGCACTGATAATTACTGCTTTCCACAGAAAGGGTTGAATTCAGATCTCATCCATTCTATCCTAATGGAGAGAGAGGCACCATCTCCTAATACTTTTGCTTGCTATCTGACTTGTGTGTCATTCCACTTTGGGACTTGCAGCACTGCAACTTGTCAACAGTTGTCAGTGGGAGGTCTATGACTAGGCTGCTTGGTCTGGAGACCACCTTTCCAGTCCCTCCCTCCCATTGCAAAGGGTGGCTGCTTTAGAGCTGCTCAATGTGATCTCCTTGAGGTTGGGGTCAAAGTCTTTTCCCAAGCTCCCCAGGCCTGCTTTTCCATCTGGCTAGTTCGTTTAAATGGCTTATAATTAGGGCGGAGCCACTGCCTGCTTGCTGATGGGAAAGGCCATCCTTGACCTCGATTAACCCTCAGTACAACTACATCTCTATAACTTTGCTTACATCTCTGTTCTTGTGGCCTTTCACCACTCTGCTTTTTCAGGTAGCTGCCCAGTGCTTGGGATATCAGTCCCGTTTGGCCACGCATGGGGAACACGGTGTGCTCTCGGAAACCCTGAGTGCTATAACATGCCTGTGATCATGGCTCAGCTCTCTCCCTTCTGGCATGATGTTGTTTAAACAGCTTGATCAGCGCGGCTATGTCGTAATGAGGCTGTGTGTCACATGGCTTGTTTTCCCAGAAAATACAGAAACCTTTGGGGATCATAAGTGGCTTGACCTCTTTGCAAGCAGAGTTTCTGGTCTTGCAGTGTGGCTTCACCCTGTGTGGGCAACTCCATCAGCATGACAACCCCATAATTATGTGGCTTGTCTTTCTGGAGCGTGTCAAGCCTTTCCAGTTCTTGAGCAGTGTGATCCCATACAGCAAACACACTCGGGCCGTGGAATGGCTTGGAGTTTGAAAAACACAGAGATAAATTCAGAAACCCTCAAAATCAAACCAAACTGGGTTTTCCAAGAGTAAAAATAAATAATAACAGTTTCTTTTTCCACATAAGTAAGAGGGGGAGAGAACTACCCAATGTGGATGTGTGCTCTATAAATGGAAAAGGTAAATTTCTGGGTTGTATTTTCACGAAATAGAAGGCGGAAAAAAGCTCAAAGATTGTACATGCTGAAGGCAATGGACTAGTTAGAATAGTGAATCATGAAAGAATTGGCAAATGTAACAATTAATCCAGTGGCAACCTTTTTTTAATGGTTCTGTCAGACTGGATTTGGGCTTGGATGGCCAAAAGAAGGCCATAATAATGAAGTTTGCCAACAGCTCAAAGCTTGGCAGTGACCCAAGTACAGAGAACAACCAGTCAGAGATGGGCTGAAATTTAACAGTAAAAAATTGTGCTCTGGTAACAAACAACAGGGATTTCTACTGCAAACTCATCAGCTTAAAATAACAAAGGAAGAGAAAGGCTTGAACAGACTGGCTGATCTCCAGGCAACTGTGAGCCATCTGTGTGGCATGGCCACGTAACGGCAAATATGAGTTTAAGTCAGGTCAGAAGAGACATTATCAGTAGAGATAGGGAAAGATTAATGCTACCCACTGTGGCATTGCTGTGATCACATCTGGGAAGCTGCATATGCAGCACTGGTCATCCACCATCGCATTTGCCCAAGTGCAGAAGTTGCACAGAAGCACTGCTGGGGTGGTGCATGTCTTACGAGAGGGCACACAGATGGGTGCAAACTGGACATGAGTAAAGGTGGGCTGGGCGTTAGGAGATTTCTAATCTGGAAAGGACAGCTTTGGGAACAGCCTTTCACCAGTAAGAGTAAATGACCTAGCTGACCTCAAGATAAATTTACCAAGCTCGGTGAGAGGAATGAGGTGGTTTGCCTGCCTCTGATGGCAGATACTGAGCTCAGTGAGACAGGATGCTTTGGTCCTGTGCCCCGTGCTCTTACTTTGCTTCCAACCAGAGGTTCAAGCCTGCAGCATGCTTTTAGAACCAAGCTTCTTGCCCAAGACAACAGGGATGTTATAGTGACAATGCCGATAGTGTGACCTCCCCTGACCAGTGCCATCCATCCCTGCATGAAAAGAGGGACGGAAAAGCTCTGAAAGAGCTTCAGAAAAATTCAGTGTCAGGAGTTGGCATGAAACAAATCCAACTGTACCACGCTGTATTCAAAGCCACATCTCATTAAATCATTCAGGATAAAGAACTGGAAACAGGGGCAGTTTGTCAATTTATTCAGCAGATGTACAGTCACGACTGGTCAGCAGCTTTCTACAGCTACAACAGTCATCTAAGATAAATTTTCTTCATGACCAAGCCACCTTTTTAATAGATTCAGTAAATTAAATGTTGTCCGGTAACATTTCTCCCAATCCTAAGGCAGTAAATTATCCTTATGATACTGCTTTTAAACTCCTTCTAGATTTTCTATTTTCTTTTCTTTAAAAAAGTGTTGATCACCCACATTATCATTAGAAAAGCCTAGGCCACATTAATTTTTATCTGCCAATGGATGTAAGAGGCTGTTGTACAGATATTTCTTAGGGCATCCAAGAAGTTTGGAGGCAATTTAAGTTCCATTCAAAATTTCACTCTTATCTGGACTAGTTAACTTTGTCACTTTTTTTTTCCACGGGTTTTTAACAACTCACTGATGGCTCACTTTTCTCTTCTGCATGCTCTTCACTGCCCTATTTTGTGAAGCTTAGCTTTCTTCTCATCTAGATTTGAGAGATGGTGAGGCATTAGGAAGCCAGAGAGATTATTGTACTTGCCAATACCCTCACACAAGAGGAAAAGCAAATACGAAGCATTAACTCCTAGATCCCTTCAGCGCTAAAATGAAAACAGATGCTTGTTCTGTCCTCCCCAAAGTCTGCAGCCATGTCAGAAGTACATCACAGTTATGGTAGCAAGAGCAGTCCATACCAGTTGTTGATAAATCTCACACTCAAACTGACTGCAAATCTGTTTTCCCCGTTCACAGTTTATTTAGTTTTACCTTTTGCATATTTAGCTGTTTTCATGTTTTCCAGGCAGCGTGGGTTGCAAACAAGCCATATAATCTGTGTATGCTTTTGGAAACGTTTTGCTCCACCCAAAACCAGGCTGAGACTGATGGCAAACAGAGCTTTGCAGAGGAAAGATGCTGATTTGCTTTGCAGCTTTGCCCAGAACTCAGCTGATCCTGCCTGCATTTCAGACCACAGATTTCAATAACATGAATGAACTGGCATGTCGGTCACCGCAGTCTTTCTTTTAGCACCATTAGCAGTTGCAACACAAAAGGAAAATGAACAGAAAGAGGCATTCAGCTGGAGTTAGCTGAGTCTTAGCTTTTTGTCTAGAAAATCTTTAACTTCCCCATTGAAGTCTGTGGTAACAAATTAAAACTTTTGTCTGCTTGCCCCTCAAAATCAGTAGTGTCGGTAATGCTTTTAGCTTGGATAAAGGAAAAGGGAGTTGTAGGTTGGATTTACCATTCATTTAGGTAAATTGATTTACTTTTCTTTATACAGGGTTGAAAAGTGCTGCACAGTACAATAACGGTGCCCGGGGCGTGGGCCTAAAGAGAGGGAGGGTAGAAAAATGATGCTAATGTGTCCTGCTTCAGGAATGCCTTTTGAGTCTTGTGCCGAAAGTGAAGAGCTATGAAAATAATCTTATTTTCTTTATATGTGTATGAAGAATCCACTCAAATTCAAAAGAAAAAAAAAGAAAGAATTAATCTAGAAAATGCTTGGGACATTTTACCCTTCTTCAGGTTCCTGGGTGTTGGCAGAGTCTGTTCAGTTACATAGAGGTCAGAGCCAAACCCTTCTTGGCAGCAACAGGCAATGCAACGAGGGGCCCCGGCCCCAGATTGCAGCCCAGGGGGTTCAGATTGGATGTGAGGTAGCACACCTTCCCCCAGAGCAGGGAGCAGCCCTGGGACAGGTCCCCGGGGAGGCAGGGGGTCTCCATCCGGGGGGGGGGGGGCGCAGGGAAACTCCTGAAACAGGCCGTGAAAGAGGGACCAGTGCAAGCCCACACGTAAGAGAAGGGAAAGCTTCTTTTGAAGCGAAACAGGAGGGGGTATTGCTCAAATTCCTCAGACTGCATGCGAGGCAAAAACAGTGGTCCAGGCAAGTTTTTCTTTGTTATTGACGTGGTCGAGGAAATGAATCTTTGTGCACGCTCTTGTACAGAAACGAGCTGTACGTGGGGGAGTGCAGCATGATAACTCAAGCATTTTTCTTCTTGCTTTCTTTGGGGGATTATGAGGTCTATTGTGGTTTTGTTGAAGGCAGTGAGCTGGTCTGTTCAGGAAGTGTGAAGTCAGGCTTCAGAGTTCATAAGCAGTAGGGTCTCATTTTTAAGTCACTGCTTTTATGACTGGGGAAATAGTGCTGTGCAGAAAGGGAGTTCTTATTTGTTTTGGCTTTCTTGACATTTACCCTGATTGAAAGTCTGTGTTTCCTTCACCCATGTCAGGATAAAATCTTTTCTTTCTGGCAGATTTCCCTTGTTGGAAGTCACTTTTGCATTTGATATGTCAATATGTTTGATATTGATATTTGATATGCGCATGGCTGCATATTGATTTTGTAAAGCCTTTTACTTAAAATGCCAGGATAATAATTTACTTTGCTTCAGTGCTTGTTATTGGATCCCCTTTTGCTCAGGCACTGACTGCACTTCTTTAGACGTGAATGTGAAATGAACCTTATTGAAATCTGGCTAGATCTGATCTGTAGCATTAGTTGCACAAGGCGTTAGTACCAAAAACCATCATCTGGGAAGTTTCAGTACCTTTACTCCATAATATGATGTTACACATGTTAACTACATTAACACATATGCCTTTGAGGGGTGGAAAATGTTCTTCAATAGACCCACAACCCGTGACTGTCAAATAAATTCACTTGTGAGCTGATTTAGTATAAAAGGGAGTCTTATAACCATTTATCATATTGAAAGGAATTCCTTAATCTTTATGAAAAACAGCCACTTAAAATTATCATTCAGTAATTTAAAATGCCAGTTGCTTTCCTTTCTGACACAGAAAATATACATCTATGTGCATGGTAAAGATACGTAATAATCACATGCTGCATTAACAGGATAGGAAAATTAATCCCATCCAATGTAAAAGTATAAATATCATTAGCTGAATCAAGATGAACATGACATCCCTGGTGAGTGAGTCTATTTTTGGGAAATCATGGGGTTGGAATAAGATTAAAATAAAAAAAGGTGACACTTGGATCTTGTTGCTAACTGTAAAATATTCCCTCTTCCATGAAAATGTTGCAGCTTGCTCCTTTTATAAAACCTCCGGTTTAGCTACTCTATAATTTTGGCTTGAGAAATTCCAGCTAAACTTTGAGGTTGAAGCAGACTGTCTTACTACACACATTGCCTATTTTTGCAGAGCAAGATTATAGAACAGTCTCATTTGAAATGGTGGCCTGTGCCATCCTTACATCACCCCTGAACGCCAAAACTACCTTTAAACTTTTCATAAGGTAAAATTCAGTTGGTTGTACTTAGCCAAAGCTGCTGTTTATCTCGTGGAAAATTTTAAAAGTCAATCTGCTCCCTCTGTTGCCAGTGTATTTTTACTCTGATTTAAGTAGACACAGAACAAAATACTTGTGGTCTGTGTGTTTAAAGATCCCGCCCGGGCTTTTCTGGTCATACCAAAGCTGCTGATGGCAGCCTGAATATCCTTTTGTAGCTTCTGTAGCCATTATAAATCTTCCTGCTGATGAACAAGTATTTTCTTAAGAGCTGTTTATTTAATAAGGAGAAATGACTGTTGCATTTGAAACTGTTATGCTTTTAAGCCCCTATGTATTTTGCACAGGAAAAATACGCTTTGCAAAAGCTTTGATTATGCCAGCCAGGGTTGGAGATCTCCTCTTGGATAGTTTGGCAATGTTGATAGGTTTTCTTTTCCCAGATGAAAGCACTCTGCATTTGATTCCTGAGCATATATTGGCATTTGGCTCCTGAAGCAGCCGTGAGCAAAGCAGGCAGAGTCAAGGGCCCATTAAAGTACGTGTGGCCTGAACAAAGGCTAATTCATTACCGAGAACAACTTTGAACTGACACAGAAAGTCAGCGCTTCTTGGCGTAGGAAAGCCAGCTAATTCTTCCGAGACCTTAGAGCAAATTATTTTTAGCTGAAAATAATCACGGGCTGTTAAACACAAAGAGAACCTGTGAGAAGCCCTGCGGCACTGAGCATGGCACCAGGAAAGTCTCGCTGCAGCTGTTTTGTGCTCCATACATGCTGGCAAAGACATACGGGACTACACATCTGACCCTGTATGGCCATTGCTATATGAACTAGATGCACTTGCGTCACCCAGGGAAGACGAATACTCCTTTCTAATTACCCCTTTTCAAATGATATAGAAACAAACAAAAAGAGGTATTTCTTGAGACAGAAAGGAGACATTAGGAGTCAGCAAAATTGTTTCAGTTTGTTCTCTGCTCTCCATGGAGATGGTCATCATGCCCACATACAGCTTTGATCTCTGAAGGGAAGAGGAAAGGATCTGTTCTAAGCCATTTTCTAAAGGTTATATAGGAGTTTTGTGGGAGAGCCCAGAAATAGCTGAGGGCAGCTAGACCCATGATGACAGAGCTGGTACTGAAGTCCTTGTACTTGAACTGAAGGCAAAGCAGACCAACTCTGAAAAATGTGTGGTCATCGCCAGAAGAAAGATTACAGTTATGGGCCACTTATTCCAAGGAGATGAGCTAAGACTGAACTGGGTGAGTCAGCTGAGAGGAAGCATCATGACTCGGAGACCTCACAGGAGTGCCTGGCCAGACGTGAACCCAACGATCCTCCCAAATCAACAATTTACAGTTAAAGAAAGAGGTTTATCTCAAGGTGTCTTTGATCTCTCCAATGGTAAAGAGCGGCTCTGGGGCACAGAGGAGGGCAACCAGTGTGATGGGAGCTGCATCCTTGGAGCATGGCTGTGGTCTGAGCATCAGGCGGAGAAGGATACAGGAACTGTCTCAGACACCATCTGAGAAAGGCTTCAAGTGGCAGCAAAAGGAAAGAAATGGCATGTCAAGCTCCCAGCGAGGCTTCCTGTCCAGGGCAAGGAAGAGATGCAGTTTTATTTGTACCTAGTTTGGAAGGAAATTTTTGCAACGGTGAACTTGGCTCTCTGAATTACAGTACTTTGCTGCTCTCAGCCACACTTCTTCCAGAACAGCCCCCAGCTCTCAGAGATAATAAAGCTGTTGACATCCCAGGATCAGTGGGTTTTAAAATAAGCCAGAGAAGTGCCTTTATAAGGGAACAAACCCAGTGCACTATATAAAAAGGGAAAGACGCAGTGTTTTCCAACAGAAAAGGATGTGCCATTGGCTTCGTTTTCTAATGCCAAGCAGGTCAGGGCCTGGAGCACCCAACCCACAATGAGACAGAAGGTGACTCCTGCTGCAAGTGAGAAGTGGAGTAGGAGCCCCAAGAGGTCCAGCACTGTGGTGACACTGTGATCCTATGAAAGAGAAGGCTTCATGCATGATTCTGGTCCAAATCTTGAATAGTCTAGAATGAACTGTTTGATCCTTGGATGTTTTGCGGGGATATAAGCAATACTGCCCTGACTGCAGCATGTGGCCTGAAGCAATGTATCTTTGTGGAGGATAAATGCTAATGATGCTTTTGCAAACGCCGTATCAAGAATGCTCTGTGGTAAGAGCTGCTCAAGCAGAACTTGCTGCAAATTTAAGTCCGTGACATTTTGGATTTAGAGTGGAGAAGGTTAGCAGGGACCACAGTGTCCCTGGTCTCAGTTACAACCCTGGGGCTGTTCCCTCCCTCGCCCTTGCGGCTGGTTGCTGTTGCCCTACGAGATGTCACTATTTCTACAGCTCAGTAAAGGAAGATGTGTATGAGCACGGTCCACAGCTGTGCAGATGTTAACCTAGGCTGTCCCCGGGACTCGGCACGTCCCTGTAACAGCAGGGCCAAGCCCTCCTATTTCCTCCAGCCAGAGTTTTGTCACATTAGCCACAAGAGCTGTGCATTTTCACCTGGGGCTTTAGCCTCTGGTCTCAGTGCAAGGATGCTTGCACTTCATCATGCTCCACCGACAGGAGCAGGAAGCTGAGCAAGCGCAAAGGGCAGCCTGTGTTTCTCCCGCTGCAAGATTGAGGCAAAGATACGCAGCTCGGGGCCAGCCTTACAGGAGGCAAACCCACCGTTTCTCTCCTTGACTCAGGGAGAAGGAGAAGGGTTCAGCAAATCAGAAGCAGAATTTGGCCTACTGGTGTTTTTGCATATAGTAGGTAGCAGGTCTTACGTGGAGAAAAGTGTTCTTTAATCAGCATGTTTTACTTTATTGCAGTAAACTCTGTGATGATAATACAGTCTTACTGATTAAAGACCCTAAGCTTCCCTCTAATAGTCCTGAATTCCTACTAGGATAATGAGATTTCCATTTCTAAACGTCCTGTGCGTGCCATCCAAATCACATCTGTATTCATGTACCTACCGAATATGAATTATTCTTGCAACATTTACATCAAACATCCTTCCTGCATCAAAATTACCACACCACACTCAGTTAAAAACAGCTTTCTTGCTTTTTAGCGGTCAGCTTAATACTATTATTGTTAGCCCTGTGTTATTACTGCTGAATATGTAAGCGGGTGTCAAAGGACAATCACAACACTTGTGTACAAGGCTGAGCTCTGAGGGATGTGGGACAGTGGGTGACGCTGGACAAGCTATTTGCTGGTGCTTATTCATTGTGCCTAATATATCCTTATTGCACCAAGGGTGCACATATGGTAGTGATACCACTCCCAGTGACAGTGAAGCACTGAAATCAAATTACTGCTGTGGAGATAATTGCTCCTAGCCCATGATGGAGGTGTGACTGGAGTGTGTCATGACACCAATGTCACCATAAAAGCAAGCGCAGCAAAGAAAATGAATGCCAGGAGGACTGATGGCGAAGCCGCTGCACTGGTAGTGGCATTTCATACAGCCACGTGACAGTCCCTGGGTCCAAATCTGTCCCCCAACCAGAGGTGTGGCATTGATGTGCACAGTCCATCCAATGAGAGGTGTTTAAGCCACTCACAGCTTGTTTTACGACAGGGCTGATGTGTTGACCTGAGCTTTAGATGACCTCTTGCGATGCCATCTCCATGGTCTACATTTTTATCCAAAAACTCTGCACAGCCTCTTGCTTTGCTGGCTGACAGGTTACGTGGGTGTAGCAGCACCTTTCAGGAGCAAGCCCATGCCTTGGCCGACTTGAGAGGCTTCAGATTTAATTTCATTCCATCTGTCTCATTCCAAATCAAGAGCAAAAATTTTTTGCTATGATTTATGATTTATTAAATGTTAAAAAGATGGTGGCTGTTATTAATGAAATTGAAGACTTTCCTAGCCATAAGTTACCATAAAATTGGATCTGAA
This sequence comes from Theristicus caerulescens, assembly GCA_020745775.1. Taxonomy (NCBI): domain Eukaryota; kingdom Metazoa; phylum Chordata; class Aves; order Pelecaniformes; family Threskiornithidae; genus Theristicus; species Theristicus caerulescens. Next base: position 86,999,030 of record CM036560.1, read on the forward strand.
CTAATGTAATTTCAAGGAAATGTAATACGCTGCAATCTTAGATACCAGCAAGAGGCCAAACATGTTACATATCCTCTTTTATGGTCTTCACAATATTAGTCCAATTTGTAGAACAAACACATTCAACCCTTAGTCCTTGTGCCGTGACCCATGAATAATACTGCTAATAGGATTGACATGTCTGACTGGCGCTCTGGGACAAAACTCCTGTTGAATTTGATGGGAGCTGCTCCCCTTCCCACATTCTTCCCGCAAAACCTCTGCCATCATCTCCTCCGAAAGGTACTTGCAGCCCAAGCAAGGGAGGTCTGAGCCGCAGTAATATCTGAACCACCTGCAGGACAAACGTGCTATGCGATTGCCTTTTCTTTCTTTAGTAGAGGTGTAAACAACATTTTTTTACACTGATAAATTTTGTAGCCACCCAAAAGGGGTTAGGCTCTCTCCCACACTTGGCAGTAGCAAGGCAGTTATATGATTCTGAGTTTTACATGGTTTATACGATTTTCCAGTCCTCTTCAAGTAATATATTCTCACTCCACTTGGATTTCGGTTTTAAGTCTTCAAATTACCAAAATTTGCCATCAAAATGACAACCTGAGCATCAGCTTCTCTCCTAGCTTCCTCGCTTCTCCCTTGCCTAAAGGAAGCATCAGATTTTTTGTCTCTTGAGGCTGTTACAGTAAAAACTATTAGTACTGAGGCTGGAATAATGTTTGATGCTCATCCTCACGTGGCGAAACTGGTGCCCTATAGATTTCCCTGACTTTATATATCTATTAAGTTGGTAAGAGGACTGCCATCTGTTTTATGAGAGGATCTGGTGTTTCCCTGAAAGGGGTAGAGGGAATCGGGCGAGATTTATTCCGTTTAAATCATGTCATTAATTTCCCTGGCCTGCGGCATGACAGCAGCGGTGCTGGGAAGGGAGCTCTAGAGATCTCCAGCCCAGAGCAAGACTATTGCCCTTGATCAGGACAATCATAATATCTTTATTATTATTATTATTATTATTATTATTATTATTATTATTATTATTATTATTATTATTATTATTATTATTATTATTATCAGAGTAAAGGGAGGCTTGATTTATAGACCTTATTCTAATTTGAGGAATAGACTTCGCATGGTGACACAAGACACATCACTAAGCAGCTTTAGACAGTGAGTTGAACTTTAAAGTAAATAATAACTACTAAACCCACTTAGTACAGGCTCATGCTGATGTTAGTCCTGTTATCATCAGAGCTCCATTCACTAGGAACAGGAATTAGTTTTTAAAATACAGATCTTTTTCTTCCTTTAGACTGGCTTGAAAGGCAAGTGCTGCCCCTACAGGGAAAACTGAGAAAATCCACTTTGTGAAAGAAACTTGTGCCCTCCCTGGGTGCCAGCACCACAGGAGGACAAAATCCCCAAACCATTTGGAAATGGCAATTCCTAAAATCATGTGAGGTGATGAATACAGGGTGAGACCAGAAAAAGCCTCCGGGATTGGATCCTGGGACTGAGCAGGAAGGAGAGCTGTTGCTATGTGACCGCAACATCTCTGGGCTTGATAGAAAACCACACAAGAGCTTGACTGGGAGACTGGGAGCCTCCAGGTATCACTTTGCTCCTGCTCCTTGGACGCCATGGAAGTGACACGGTCCGGAGCTCAGTGGCCCAGCACAGAGTGAAAACTGTGCATGGTTTCACTCCAGACAGGTTTTTCTGGGTCTCCAAATGAGGTGACTTCAAGACGATCTGGAGGCTGATCCTGTTTTTCAACTTGAGACAGGGTGGATGGCAGGTTAAGGGGGAGAGCATGCCCTTCAGCTTCGCACTGGGGAGGTCATGTCTGGATACTGGGACCAGTTTGGGGCTCCATGGGATCTCCAAAGCAGAGTGAGCCTGGGGACACCCTGGCAGTTGTGGGTGGGGGCCAGGGCATACGAGGAGAGGCTGGGGGAGCTGGGCTTGCTCAGCTGGAGATGAGGAGCAAAGAGGGATCCAACAGCATCTCCCCCTGCCCAAAGGGGTCCCGGAGACACCGGGATCGGACTCTGCTGGGAGGGGCACAGCAAGAGCCCCAGAGGCACCAGCACAAGCTGCAGTATGGGAAATCCCAGCCGGCCCCAAGGAAACAGCCCTTCCCCGTGCAAGAGGTGGGGGATCCCCATCCCCGGGGATGCCCTGACTCACTTGGACAGGGCAGTGACCTGCTGCAGCTGCGGCATTGGCCCTGCTGGGAGCAGGGGTCAGGCTGGAGACCCCCACCCCTGGGTACCTCCAGCCTGTGATGGCACATTTGACCCCATGGTGAGACATTAGTTTCGAGGTGACCCTCCGTGCTGGTTGGGAACTACTCCTAGCAGATGGATCCAGGGAATTACTGATTGACTATGGTAGGATGGAGCTGGGACGTCACCGCTTCTGCATCTGTGAAGCACCCAGTCCCCATTCGTCTTCCTTCAATGTAACTGTTATACTGCTTTGCCCCAAGAAACCTCTCTTCCCAGCCTCTGCCATGCTGCAAATTCAGCCTTGAGCACTTGCAAAGCCATTTCCTCCCATTCTCTCATGATTTTAGTATGCTGCTCTGAGAATAAACCTGCTGGCAAAGTGAATACAAGGAGCATCCACAAGGTATTCTCCTCTTTTGAAAGCTAGGAGCTAATCGGGGCTCCCCGAGTCACTGCAAAGACATAGCTCTGTGACGGCCCCTGTGAAATCCCACCTCAGTGCTGCTAATTTTGCAGAGCAAGGCTTTCTTCTTCTAACTCCTGCGCACAGCTTGGCTGAGGTAACTGAGTTTTAACCATTCTGTAATTAACACCTCTTAGGCTGCTGTAGAAGCCCTGTGCTGCCGGACCTGCCTGAGCATGCAGGCATGGTTTGCAGGGAGGGGGATGTGGCGGTGCCAGCTCGGAGTGGATCGGCTCCAGTCCAGGCTCAGCTGAGCCCTGCTAGTGTGCGTGTGTGTATGGAAAAACACAATTTACCTTTTTGGGGATAAGCATAGGTTTTACAAGGATATGGGCAAGCAGAGACATGCAGCACAGCAATGATTCAAATCCACTTTTACGTTTATTTATTTACAGTTAATGTTAGGGGTCCTGGAAAAAAAGCTTTTTGAATGAGCAGTACTGCACCGTGTGAAAAATCAAGGGCTGCAGCACGCGAGGTGCAGTTTTGATAAGAGTTTCAAAGCAAATCAGATCAAAACTCCTACCACAGCCTGCAAGAGCACAAAGATAACGCCCCTGTTGAGCTACTGTCGTAACGCTGCTGTATCAGTCTCCTTGTATCGCTCATTACCCTACACAGAGAGGGTAGCATGATGCCCTCCATCAGCCATGCTCCTCCTTTTCAACTCAGTGACAGGGACGAAAAGAGCATGCCAGCACCAGTGTTAAAATCCTCCTGGCAAAAAGCATGGCTAAAACAATTCACTCCATAAACTGGTGCTGGGGACTGTTCTGGTGAGGAGTGATGCACAATGTGGGGAAGCGTTGCAGGTTTCAACAAGCCTTGTTGGTAGCAGGCGCTTGCTCCTTGAAAGAGGAGGCAGCACAGTGTTGGAGCCAAAGATGACAGAGAAAAGGGGCTGAGGGATACGAAAAGCCCGGGAGGCACTGTTCTCAGGCAACACACCGCTGCCTGAAAAGAAAACACTGTCTTTTGTACCTAACGAGAGCAGCAAATGCCGTTAGCAGTGATGGAAATAGAGAGGAGAATAACCTCCTGTGGTTGTCATGTGCTGTGGCATGGGGGTCCCCTCGGGATGCCGGTGAGACGTTTGTTGCTGGCTGAAGGGGCCGGGAGCGGCAATATTGGGGGTGGGAGACACGGTACCATCGGCTCCGTCCCACTCCCAGTCCCATGGCTACTCAATGTCTCCCACCCGCGTCTGCGCGGCAGCAAGTCTGAGCTGCAGCTTTTATTCCCCAGCCATTTTTACAGGATCCCTTGTCACCCCTTTCTTTATCTGATGGAAAATGCCTAGCATGCTGCTAAAGGAAACATTGTACAGATCCACTGAAGGGACGAAATGGTGGTGCCATGGGCTCTCCTATTTCTGCTCCTGAAGCCCACGGACACGTCCAGTCTCCAGGACCCTGGGGAGAGCAGTGGCCCAGTCCAGCCAGGACACTGCTTGCACGTGGGATGCTCTGGCCAAGTCAATGACAGCCGTGTGCCAAGCACCACTGGCCTCCAGAAAACCCCACAGGTCCTCTCTTGAGGGGTTGTTGTCTCCTTTGAATTGTCTTTTCTTCCTTCTTTCATGCCTCTTTTTAATTTTTCTTTCTTCTTCTATTTAAATGGGGAAACAGTTACTATTGCCCTGCCTCTGTTAAGCGTTTCTCCTTTTACTTCACATTTTGACGCATTTTCCCCCAAAGACACATGCTGTTTTAATCGGGAGCAATCAGCCATTAAAACCAGATTAATTAAAGAAATGAGTTTATGTATTTTTCTAATGATCTGAAATGAACAGGAGGAAAACTCTACAATCTTGCATTTATAATGCTGCTGTTAGTCTGCAACAGATCACTGGATAATATTGCTGATCTGAGAAGATGGCGCCATCTCACCATTAACCACTTGCTTGAATAATAAAATAGCTGAATTGGAATCTACTGCATGCTTTGGAAACAGATATTTTGGTCTCTTTTACCATTTATATTGCAGTTAAGAGCCCTGCTCTGCAGTTTCTTAAAGCCATGGCATATGAATGCAATGTGCCCTTTGCTTGACTCCATTCACGATGTATTTAATTCTTATTTTTCGCTCTGCTGCTGCTACTGTTGTCCTTAACACCACCTGCCACCATCAGAGGACAGGGACAAAGCCCCATGGGACTGCGATGCACTGTACAAATTTGGAGCAATGACCGCTCCTGCCATTTCTATTTCTAAGGCTTTTAGAAACATCATGGTCAGTGCAACCCCATCTAACTTCAGGCTTAGCGTAAAGTCACTGAATAAATGATGTCATATGGTATCAAAATGATACCAAAATGATATCATGAAGGCACTGAGTTGATGATGCCATTTAATGTTAAATGGTATCACGGATAAAGCCACTAAATAAATGATGCAACCTCCGTAAATTCCACAGCCTACATAAACGATGCCACCTGATGTGATGTCATAAATACCATCAGTCAGGAAATGACGTCATATGGTATTAAGTGATGTTGTAAATGAAATGACTGGGTAAATGGTCATTGCTGTACTGAAAGATGTACCTACGGTGAGTGTGGTAAGATCATTACTGAAATTTTATTTAAGTTAGTTTAATATTAGTTCATTAATAAAGTATTAGTGTGCTAATAGTAAATGTATTACATCTAAATAAAAATATCTCTTAAGATAGAATATCATTAATTTATTAATTATTGATCAATGCCTAATGATTATTAATGATCATGATCTATTAGCATTTTACTGTCAATTCATTCATGTATACATCGATTTTGATTAATCGATTTAATCAAAATGCCAGCAGGAGAAACCCCCAGCTGAGCAGAGCTCAGTGGTCAGCCCCTCCTGATCCAGCAAGGGCACCTCTGTCCCGCAGGGAGCCCCCCAAAATGATGTCATCCAGTGCCAGCACACTCGCTCAGCGTCTTCCCCGCCCTTGGCGCTTGGGGACTGGTTGCAGCCTGGCAGGAAAGGTTGTTTTCAGGAACACAAGTGGCTCAGCAGGATTAAGCCCAGGCAGCAGCCTGGGACAGTTATTTCTAAGCCTCTTGGACGGCCCTTTGTCATTCCCTCCCAACAGGGAGGTCAGGCTTCCTGGGAATCAATTTGCACAGCCTTCAGGTTCATATTATTTGCCAGAAAATGCCCATATGAGGGGAACAACCCCGGAAAGGGGGAATTTATTATACGATTACCCTGGGGGAAGTGTCAGCGACATTAATCCTATTATAGCATTAGTAAGACGGGGTTGCAAGAAATGATAGTCAGGGAGAAAACAGCGCCCTGCCGAAAAGCAGGAACCCCTGTTAGGAATGTCTCTGTCTCGATAGCATTGCACAAGGGGAGCAAATAGAAAGACATGATGTGACAGGGATTGTCAAGCCCCACAGGCTCCACTGCCCCAAGGAGGACACACAGGCACTCCCAACAAGCCTTTTCGTCCCTGGTGTGGCTGGGTGGGTGCTCGGCACTTGCAGCAACGGTGAAGCCTAGCATTGCTTCCAGCAGGTCCCTTCCACCTTCGCCATCAGCTTTGCTGTTTTCCAAGGAGAGATGAGGCAGGGAGCAGTGAGCTGGCCCAGTTCCCTATTCCTAAACTCTTCCTGGCACAACCACGCTCACGCAAACCAGCCTTGCAAAGCTTTGGTAAGAATCAGATTTTAAGCCTGGTCAACTTGGGAAAAAACAGAACCAAGCAGCTGGCATTAAATATACTCACAAATAAATCCCTCCTCAGGGATGGGAGAATTGAAGCCATTGATGCCTGGGTTGTCTTCAGTGACAAACCCAAAAAAAAGATGAAGCGACTGAATTAAAAACAAGGTCGTGGCAAATAGAGCAAGAGGGAGGAAAGGACCTGCCTGGAAGGGGGCAGGAGGGGAGAGTCATTTGCAAGCTGCGCCGGTGAGAGATGTGGGGTTTGGCCTCTCTGAAAACTCCTTGCTTAAGGCAGTATTTTGTTAGCTCAGAGGGTTTACAAGGTGCTTTCTTGCTCTACGGGAGAAGATCAAGGAGTTCTGGCTCAGCTCTGGAGGACTCTGGTCCTGTCCATTTGCCTGGAGAAAACCTCCTCTGCCTGCATGACTGGCTCAGCGCTGCCAAAAAGTTGGGTGACCCAACATGGCACCTGCATTTCTCACTCATTTCCATGATGACTTCCAGGAGATGTCAAGCAAAGAGTGGTAAAATAATGGCCAATATAATGCCCAGACTCTGGTTTCCTATTCAGATGAAAAAGACGCATTTATATTTAGCCCATAAGTTCTGTGCACAGACAACCAGGCAAAAAAACGGATTGCAAATTATTTGCCTAGGAGAAAAGTCAAGTGAAATCTCTTGCTGGATTTTCCCAGCACTGTTCTCCTAAGCCATCCTCTTCCATCTGTGTTTCCCCTCCTAACTGCTAGGTGGTTTGCAGAGGCTGAAAGCTGTTGCCTGGATCCTGAGGTCAAACAAAACTCATTCCCTCTTCACCAGCACTGATGAAAAAGTGCAAAGAGCTGCAGCTCATGGCAGATCTCAAAACGTAACTTTCACACTGGCTCTAAATTTGAGTTTTATTACACAGAGAATTTTCCCTCTGAATGGCTAAACTACATTTTAAGAAACTGCAGTATTTGATAGTTCTTTACAGAGGACCAGGACACCATTGTGTTTCACCTGCCCCAGTGCATAAATTACTATTTATCCAAGTTTAATTTTGATTTTGCTTGGGTAATGTCTGCAATCACTCGTTGATTAGGATAAGTCATGAGTTGCCTTTTTTTTTTTTTTAATTTCTATATGTTTACGTGCCAAGATCAGCAAAAACTCTCTCTTGCTCGATGTTACTGTGACATACCGGCACATCCAGTCCTTCCCATGTGTGTTTTCATCCTCCTACTGCCTGGGAGAGGGGTAGCTGGATGTGGTGTGGCTCTGCTATCTCCATGATCTGCTGGCTAGCAACCACCTTGGAGAGGTAACAAATGCCTGAAATACTGGAGAAGTTTTAATCAGACCTTGCCGATCTTCCCACGCTGGGGAACAGACCCACAGGAAACCAGGCTCCGCACACGCAGGTATCCCCACTGCCTCTGTGGGCAACGCAAAATGCTTTTGACCTTTTTGGATAGAAAAAAACCCAACTTTTTTGTATTAACAAGGCACAATTTGTGAAGTGTGAGGTTTGAAATAGAATGTCAGGTGTTAGTGTTCATGAAACTAAATTTTACCCTTTTTCTATCTAGAGAAGATGATGTCCAGAGGTCACTCCCAAACTAAATTGTTCTGTGATTTTACTTTAACTAAGATTTTATTAGTAACAGCTGACTTCTCGTGTCTCCAGAGCTCTTGACCTTATGACAAAGAAGGTGAGCAGAACCCTGAACAGCCAGGAAAGCCCCTGAAATAGACTGAAATAAAAGCAGATGCCAGTTTGCTCCAACACCGCACCCTCTGGTCTTGCAGCTCTCAGGACAGGACCCACTCGCGCCAGCCCCAGACTGCATTTTCCTTGTGGAAAGGGAACATTTCCCCATGCTGGCAGGGAGCACAGCCTCACCTCCTGAATTACGAGGCCACGTCTGGCCCAGCTCTGTCACGATGCCAACCAGATTTAGTATGAGAACTTCTCACACCCTGCTGCACCTTATCTGCTCGGAGCACGGTATGCTGATGCTAGATTTTAATTTTTTTTTTGGCTACATGCACTCAGAAGCTTCGAGGTAGCGTATTTTAAGGAAAAACAGCGGTTTTCACGGCGGCAAGCGGCCTGCCCCCGCATCCCGGGCTTTAACGAGCAGCGGGGGGGGACGAATCCCGCTGGAAAACCGGCTTTCGGCAGCAGCGTTCCCTGACGGCACACCAACCTCGGCCCGGCCCCGGCCCGCTGCGCACAAGATGGCGGCGCGGGATGACACGGCGCTGACGTGACGCGCGGTGCCGCCCGCCTCGCCTGCCGCCGCACGGGACACGGGGCCGCCGCCGCCGCCCAGGGGATCCGCCCGCCCGGCGGCCGCATCGCGCCGACCCGACCCGACCCGCCGCGGGGCTCCGCGGCGCACGGTGAGCAGCGAGCCCCGCCGCCCGCCGCTTCAGCGCGGCGCCGGGCGGTGGGGCCGGGCGCAGGCCCGGGGACGGCGGCGGGACGGGGCGGTGGGTGACAGCGAGGACGGGGCCGCCGCCGCCGGACGGGGCCGCCGCCGCCGTACGAGGCGGGGCCGTGTAGCGGCGGGGCCGGGCCGCGGCTCGAGGGTCTCGGGCTCCTCAGCCCGGCGGCGGCCCCGCAGCCCCGGGGGATCCGCGGGGGGTGTCCAGGCCCCCTCAGCTCCGGGGAGGTCTCCGGTCCCCTCAGCCCCGGGGGCTCTGGGGGGTCTCCGGTCCCCTCAGCCCCGGGGGGCCTGAGGGAGGTCTGGTCCCTTCAGCTCGGGGGTATCTGGGCCCTTCAGCCCCGGGGGGGACTGGGGGAGCTCTGGTCCCCTCAGCCCCGGGGAGCTCTGGTCCCCTCAGCCCCTGGGACCTGGGGTAGCTCTGATCCTCTCAGCCCCGGGACCCAGGAGGGGCTCTTGTCCTCTCAGCCCCGGGACCCAGGAGGGGCTCTTGTCCTCTCAGCCCCGGTGCCTGGTCGGGTCTGTTCCTTCAGCCCTAAGGTGTCTGAGGGCGAGGTCTGGTCCCCCCCTGCCGCAGGGTGTCTGGGGGACGTGGGGTCCCCTCTGCTCAGGTGGGACCGTGGGGATGAGCTCAGTCCCCTCAGCCCAGGGGTTGCCTGGTCCCCTCAGCTCGCTGGGGTGCGAAGGCAGGGTGCTTCTCACTCCAAAAGAAGCTGGAGGCATCTGCTGCGAGTGGGGAGGGGATCCGTCCTGATGACTTTGAGGGCCATAGCGGTGGCGTTAGGGCTGTGCCGCTTTGCTGGGTAGTGGTGGCCTGAGGGTCTCAGGGACGAAGAGGCTGGAAGGCAGAAGGGGGGATGAAGAGGAGAGGCCTCGCCGTTGCCAGCACCCACCCTGGCACGTGGGCGCGCTCCCTGTTTGCTTGTGAGATTGCTTGCTGATTGACAGGCTGGATTATTTGGATTTTTTTTGGGTGTATAACACATGTGGCTGTCTTTTTACTGTGTTCCTGCTGGAGGCCCTGTTTTGATCAAGATTCCTAATTTATTCTGTCTTGTGTGAAAACCTCATTAAAGAAGGCCTTAGTGCCTTTAGGCACCATAAATATGTGAAGCAAGGATGGAAAGAGAGCAAAAAGAGTATTATTTGTAAAAAATGGGAGCTCTGCCATATTGACATGGTGCTGATGAAACTTCGTGATGCAGGCAGCCTCTCTTAGCAGAGCTGGAAATGGGATGTCGATGAAGGTCCTTGTGTCACTTTAGCTGGTGGCATCATCGGTGCATCGGGGTGTGACGACAGGTTTTGTAGCGATTCCTTCAGATTCCATTTTGCCACTTCAGGTATGCGTGGATGAAAATTATTTCTGTTGGCTTTCATGCCCGTTTGTGAACCAATATAAAATACAGATGCGACACCTGACAATTCAAGTCGATGGAAGCTCTGCTGTTGATCTTGGTGGGTTTGGGCTTGACTATGTTTATTTGTTTGGGGAGTGGATGTTGCACTGGAGTAATATGCACTTCTGTTTTACTTCATGTTGTATTTTGGTGGGCATTGGAATTGCGTCAGCTTTGTGAGGGTGTTTAGAGTTTGGAAGCAGAACGCAATCAAACCCGGTTGGTGACAGACAAAAGGTAAAGGCTACTTTTACAATAAAGGTAATAAAATTCCTTTAAATCCAGAGACATTGCCTTGATTTTCCGTGTTTGTGCATGTAGGGCAGAATTAAATTTAGCTCAGATGCCTTTCAACTGTGGTCTGTGCAACAAACTGATTCCTAAATTGTTTATCACCCTTCTTTCGTCTTTCATGTATCATCGTAGAGACAACATGTCTCCACATGTTTAATTAGCTTTTAATGAAAACTTGCGACACTTCTAAATTTAATAAATTGAAGTATGTGGATCATTTTCAGGACTTGGAGATATTAATGAATACTGTTTGACTACTCAGAGTTAACGGTATCCTTCGGTTCCTTCTCTCACCGTTTGTCAAGCTTGAATAGGTGCTGTTTTTAATTAAATAATTATTGAGTTCTATTGAACTGAACATGTGGAGGAAGAACGCATGTGCCATCGGTGATGGCAACTTACAAATTCTTCCCATCTTCTGGTTGCTGCTGCTCTGCGTTGTTCAGTGTTGGTTAATTGGTGTGCTAAATATGGGTGGCCTGGGACTTACTCGGATTTAATAGCAATTTCAGGCTGGCCGTAAGGCACAGTTGCTGAATTAAAGGCTTTTTAATTGGGGCAACAGGACATCCTGTAAAAAATGCTCAGACAAAAATAATCCAGAACCTTGTTCTCCAGCATGTCAGGAAGGGCCTGTTTGGAATAAAAAAAAAAATCTGTATAGCACCATCATAAAACAAACTAGGAGACTTGCACATGGCCGTGAATGCTGGTTTTGTTGAACGTGACATGAGATCCTTCTCTCACGGTGTGGTTCCCATAGACACGTGTTGCGCAGGAAGGATTTTTAAGGCTTCACAGCGAGGTAGGTCCAAAGTGTTCTTTGCTGAAACACAGCAGAGCACCTGAATGCTATTTCAGTCGTAATTCGAGTGCAGCACATCAAAAACAACTGTATGTAGAAAAAATGCTCTGAAGGAGAGGTGAGCTCAAAATGAGCTCAAAACCCTGAGTTTTGAGAGGTTTTTTTAGAATCTGAGGGTCATGAACTGAGCTCCCGTGTACTGTAAGTATTTTCTGAAGGATTTTGGTGTCATCGGAGGCTTTCTGCACTCAGGACACCAGCACGCAGATAGAGGCAGGTAGCCCTCCCAAAGCTGGTGTTCTGCACGACTCCTGTGCTGTGGATTGGAAACTCCAGCTTTTAATACAGCTTGAATTCCCAAAGTGCATGGCATCATTCAAGTTAATAATTAAGTCCTCTTCCCCCCTGCCCCGCCCAAAGGCTGGGGAAAATGCAGAAGACTGAAGAAATCATGAAACCTACTGGCTTTTTCTGACACTTTCATCCCAAATATATTTTATGCTTTTGAAAATCTAGTTAGCAGAGACAGTGTTTGGTGCAGGTTACTTGGGCTTGATTTTTGTTGATAAAAAGAACATCCATCCTAATAAGCTACTACGTGTGACTGGTTTCCCTGTGCTGTGTATAGTTCATTAACATAAGTGAATATTTAAACATCTTTAAAATGTTTGTATTGTTTCTGGTCTTATCAAATGTGTTAATGTAGTTGGGGGGGGAATCCTTGAAAGTACCACCTGAGCTTTGTTCTGATAGCTCTTGACCAAGAGCTGTTAAGGGAAAAGAAAGTCTAATTTAGGAGACTAATGTGTCTCTTAAAGAAATGCAGCTTTTAAAATGTAGTGATTGCTGTTGCTGGTTTTACAGTTCACTCATCCAGATCAGAGGAACAAGAAAATGTCCTGTTGGTGTGTCCTTCATTGGCTTGTGTGGTGCTGCTCTGGTATCTGTATTTAACCGTAGGCTTTGCTTGTCCTAATTTACTTAGATTTAAACAAACAAAAAAAGTCTTCCTCTTCTTAACCATGACTCTAAAGCTGTTTTCTCTCTCAGACTTCCCAGCATGGTCTGCCTTCTGTCTCCCTGATTTTGAAGCTCTTTGGAGGTAGCTTGCTTTATTTAAAGGAGTTGAGGCGAAGCATATTGCCACTTGGAAAAAAGGCTTAAAGGAATCCCTGAAGTCCAGTAGCTTTGGGTTTTTCTAATGCAGGAAGCATAGCTGTGTGAAAACTGGCAGCTTTCTTACCACGTTGGGTGAGACGCAGGTGTGCAGTGGGGAGGCAGGCTAGCAGAATTCCTCAGGTGTGCTCACTGGGCTGGCTTCTTGGGGTGTAGTGTGCATCCTTATCAGCTGGCTGGGACAGGGCTTGGAAAATTTAGTGCTCCCGTGAGCATCAGTTGGTGTAGGTCTGGGGAATGGTGGTGAGTGGGGCTGTGTTGCCTAAGCCTTCATCAGAAAGAGAGGTAGGAGGAAACAGAAGTGAAAATGGCAGAAGAGGTTGTAATTCTTAAGAACTGAAACAGCCTGACATTAGGTACATTGCCCCCAAAACCCAGAAGTTAGGAAGGAGATCTTGCTGAATAAAGCAGCCACTTTTCTTCTTTGCTCTCATATTATGGGCAGCCATAGCTGTGTGGTGTATTTGGAGAGGAGAGCTTTTGCAGCCTTGGTTTAAGAAGGATTTTTAATAGCTGTCGTCTCTTCCTGTCCGGTGCAGCCTGCACCTTTAATTTCCTTGACTAAAAAAAGCATCATGTTTTGGAGTGTCTTACAATTTTCCTTGCTGGTCCATTAGTGTATTAGCTTAGCTTCGTGTGTGTTGAATGCCATTAAATGTCACTTGCAGATTTAATGTTAGGAGCACTGAGATTTGTGCTAATTGAATTTGAAGTCTTATACTTGAATTTGTTAAAATGGTAGATTTGGACAACTGAAATGCTTTAATGGGAGAGTGTATAAGCATTTGCAAATTTGCTCTTGTAAGTGAATCTAACTGCATTTGTGTAGATGTAAGGGGAGACCCTGAGTGGACAGATCAGGTTTAGATGGGGCTTTAGTATCCCTTTTTTTATTACGATGTGGTGACAGCTGGCAAGATCTAGTATGTTGAAAGTCTTCATGCTTGACATCTGTTCAGGTCATTGTTGACACTAACTTACCCTTAAATACTTCTATAAAAATAGTAGAGAATATAGAGCCTTTCTCTCCGTTCAAATTAAATTTCTCCTCCTGCAGCCATAGTTTTAGGTACTAATGGAGAAAGGGTAATCGTTTGGGCTGTTGGTCTTTAAACTCTTGTGCTTTCTTCAGTTGTCCATGGGTCTGACGTCTATGTTTTTTATGCATGAAATAACACCTTTTGCACCTGAAGGTTTGTTGGTTTTTGTTGGTTTTTTTTGTAGAGGACAGTCTGCACAAAAACTCAGGCATTTAACACTTCTTTATTCTTAACCACCAAAATAACCAAGGGTTAAATAGACAGCTCTCACCACCTACAGGAGACTCTACTGCTGTGCTTTTTTGCAAGGTAAAGTGATAAAGATATTACCCTTGATTGGAAAGGAGTCATAAAGATTGTTACTAGGGTTTCCTAGCAGTGTAAATCTGTGCCTCCCTAGATGGCACAACGCTTTTAAGAAGTTTGTCTTGAAACACTTCCATAAAATCTCTTGATACCCCGCTTTGACCTTCTGCCACTGAGCTGGCATTTCATATGGGCTTCTGGCATGAGCTCTCCTGCCACTTTCAAGTAAAAATTTACCAGGCATTGAAAAGTTTGACTCCGCAGTCAAGCACTGTGCCAAGCTATAAAAGCCCTGTTTGTACACAGAATGGATTTTTGCTGGCTAGGAAGGCTTGGGTAGTGCTTCAATAACTGCATAGGAATGGCTTTGAATCTACATACTAGTGAAACAGCTACATCTAAATCAAGCTATAGTTTCTCTTCCGCTCTGAAGGTCTGTACTTTGTCTTCTTTGCACCCCTGCTCTTCTGCATAGAGTTTTATGTAGTTGGATTATATTGCTCTGGAAAACTTTGTCAGGGAAGTTAATTTAAAACTATTTGAAAGGTTTAAAAATGACTCCTGCTGTTATGATGATGAAAAAGACCTTGAAAGCGTCCTGAGGGCAATTGCTGCAAAAATACCTGCTTGGCTATGCGAATGTCATACAGTTCCCAGAGCACACTCACCATTCACTGATGAAGTAAATCCCAAGACTGGTGGCCACCTTCAGCGCAAGTGCTGTTAGCCATCTTGGCTAGTGATGGTACATCAGGGCTCAGGCTCCACTTGTTTTAAATGGGAGTGAAAATCCAGCGCCAGCAGGTGAGTCAGGCAGTGGGGAGCTCGGGGTGAGCTTTGCTGCTTACAGAGAGTGTGTGAAGAATATAAAGTGCCAATGGTCTGTGGATTTTGAGAGTTTAGGGAATACATTTTCAGTCTAATAGTTAAGCGACCAAGACTTAGAGGCAGGAAGAGGAACATACATATTCTTCTCAAAATGCTGAAGTTGGGTGTTTGGGGGATAGGGTGCTGAGCAGAGGCAGTGTGGGGGTAGGTGGTGTTCAAAGCAGCACTGTGAACAAAGCAAGAAGGGACAGAAAAGGGTGAATGCAAGCCTGTGAAGGTCCCTACTAAATGACTTTACAGAACATGTTGTTCTGTTTCCACCAGTACTTTTGGGATGCCAGGATATGCGTTTAATGGAAACATGATTTTATGGAAACTCGCTGTGCTAGGAGAAGCTTGCATTTGCCAAAAGCAATACTTAGTAATGGGCTAGGGTTTCTTATCTACTCTTCATGAAACAGTGCAGAAGCCTTATTTCACAGTAATTAGCAATTATCCACAAATTAACAGAATGACTTGTCAGATATTGCCTTTGTTTTCGTGCATGTGCAATTTCCTATTTCAGTTTTTCTCCCTTTCGAAATGTAAATAGATGGTTTATCAAAGGACGCTTTAAAAACAAAAATGGGGCCCGAAACACATTTATCAGAAGTGGATTATTTGCCTTCTGACACTTTATTCAGAATTTCTTTGGGAGTGCTTGCAAGAAAACAAGTATCCATACTGAGAAGACACAGACCCATATAGCCACATGTCTTGTCTCCAAGCATCTATAATGTTTTTGAGAGGGAATGCCTGAGTTCAACTGAGAGTTCAATAAGTATAAGTAGCTATGGGAATATTTGTAGAGATGACAATCACAGACAAATTTATGCTACCTCCTGCCTAGAGCCAGACTAACCTCAAAGGTACATCAGGTTTTTTCAGGGTCCAATTGGGTTTTGAAAATCTCCAAGGAAGAAGATCTGTTCTGTAAGAACCTAATGTGGGCTTTGGGGAGGGGAGTTCCCACCTCGTGCATAGAGACAGTCCATCTTGCAAGCTTTATGTGGTGTTTCTCAGTGCCAAGGTAGGATGGGAGTGGAGGAGAGGGAAGAACCTGAGATACAGATGATATTAAAGATACAGGTGCACTGGATTTAAGCAATAGAAAAGGCTGTTAGCTGTTTTCTTCTCTGTGCCTGTCCAGCTGAGTTGATGTTTTCAATGAACTACCAGTCATCTTAAAGATCTTAACTTCTGAATGGTGCTGCTTAACTCATAGTTCATCACGGCACAAGTAAATTGACCAGCATTATTTTATAACTGCCTACAGGGAACTCTCCTTGGCCATTTTATTGAGTGGCTGCCAATCTTTAAAATCTTTTTATGATTCTTCCCATTAGACTTCTTTTTTGCTAATATTGCACAAAGTGCTTAAGAGGCTAGAAGGAGGTTGATTGTATTAACTTTGCAATCCCTCTCACACTGGTAATAGTGCTTTAATACTGTCCATTTGTAGTTGGATATGAGCAAATATTTAAAATAATTGGCCACTCTACAAAAATGTTTGTCAGCTTCATAGTTTGTTTTGGATTTTATTTGTTAACGATCTGGGAATCTTGTTTCCATGTTCAGGACTTCATTTTTGGTCTTTTCATGGTTGTAACCTGCAAGCAGACCATATACTAGAAATCACAGTGAATTGCTCTGTTCCTTCAAGCAGTTCCACTGTAATAGCTATGTGTTGAAATTCAGCCCGCAAGATGCGATGCCATGCTACTAAATTAGTTACTTGTGTTTATTTGCAGGTTGGATAGTAACCTGATCAGTGTTTGGCCCTTCTGCCATAAGCATCGCAAAAACCGTGAAGTGGAAAATGCTTTGCCTGCCTCTGTCTAGCTGCACCTTCAGCACATAAATGACGTGTTACAGTGTGTGATCTTTGTATTTGTGCAAAGATATCCTGACACCATTGAGAATGGGTTTGTACATGTGTTCCTGTTATATGCAGCTGTGGGGACACTGAAGCTCCAGCCTTCTCAAGGTGAAGGTTCCAAAGTCTGGTCTTGCTGTGTGTGCAAAACTCATCATAGCAAATTAAAAAGCCAAAACCAGCTTGATAATTGTGAAAATCCAAGTAATATTTGAGTTTGTTTACCTGATTTCAAGAAAAATGAATCTATAGTTTGTCTAGACTGCTTAATAAATATAATTAATAAACTATATCTGAAAAATTTGAAGCACAAATAGGTTTAGAAAGACAATTTTTACACTGTGTGAGAAGGATTCGTTTTTCTTGCGACCTGTGTCGAGGTGAAGCCTTTATATCTTTCATAGGTAAGGTGCTACTGCTTGTAATTGCCTTGTGTTTCCAGCTGTGTTGTGCATAGTTGGACCTTACAGGGTGAAGTGATTTCAAAGTAGCTGGATATACAAATGCACAATCCAATAAATACACCTTACTTTTTTTGATGCTCAAAAAGGCGTAACTGCACCTCGTGGTCTTGGTTACTCACGCGTAGTCGGGGCACACAGTTCAGTCCTACCTCTTGTGTAAGCTGATGTATAAATGTTATCATTAAGACTTTGACTAATTGCATGGCATTTAGTGTGCATGCAAGTGCTAATAAGAAAGGCATGCTACTTTCTGAAGGATCCTAGTTCATTTATTTTGAGTTTTCATCTAAGTAGCAGTGAGAATCTTTTTGATGTGTTCAGCATGTAGACCAACTCCAGATGTTCACTGGAGATGAACCGCTTGAATTTCCTGGGCTGAGGGAGGCTGGTTTTCACTGGTGCATTACTCTCTGAGTTGGTGGTTGCAGTAGCAGGGTGACTTGTGGGAGGCAGAGGCTTCCCACCATGGGACTCTAATGCCTTTGAGCTGTAAGCTCTGATCCCTATCACTAAATCCCTGCTTTTAGGTTGAGAGGTTGCAGATTCAGTTCCCAGAGAAACCAGAGGTTCAGGTACATCTGTTCAAAGTGAGTTTTCTGGGCTGAATTAATTCATGGTTGTCATAGAGCTGATTTCTGTGCTCCCTGCCATCTCTTCATCTCCACAGTTTCCACTGTTAAAGGGTGTCCCAGGAGGTTTTGGGGAAATGCATTGTGGTTTGCCTAACAGAGTAGGACCTTATCAAGAGGGAAATAGCAACACAGTGAATGTCAGCATGTGGGATTGTGCCACGTGTTTTCTGCCCTCACTAGCGCTACAGTAACTGACTTTTCTTCCAGGTCTGTGTCATGCAAAATACTAATGACATCTCTGAACCACTGAAGTGGAATAACTTCTGCAATTAATCATTTGTGACTGATGCGTTGTTGGGTTTTTTTTGGTTTGGTTTGTGGTTTTTTGGTTTGTTTTTTAAAAAAAAAAAAACACACCATGAGAGGCAATTGTGGGTCTGTAGTAGACTAAATTGAAACAGGTATTGCTTTTGTAAGAGATGGCAACTAAACCACTTGCTGGCGGTGAATAGCCATTGCAGTGACAGGACCCGTGAAGACAGCTGGAAATGCCTAAAATTCCTTGTTTCCCAGCACTTTCCTGAATTAGGATTGTTGGGATAGAGGCCAACGCAGCCTTAAATGCTTGCAGGGTGTATTTTAATGTAGATCTCATATAATAGACTATGCTGTGTTCATTTGGTGCAACTTGTTATCGGAAAGAAGTGCTCAGGTTCCACTGAGGCTCTTTGCCTGAGCTTGATAGGTTTTGGGGTGCTGGAGCAATGCTTTAGTGCAGCAAGGTGTGGCACTGTGAGATCTTTTCCCTCTGGTATGAGAGTCCCTCTGCCCAGTGCAGTCCTGTCCCTTGCTCCTGCAGCAGATGCCCAGTGATTTCCCTGAGCTAGGGCACAGCCTTGGTGTTCCGGCACTGGAGACGGAGAGCGGCTGGCTGGTGGAGCACCATGTTCTCGCTCCTGCAGAAGGGGTTGAAGCAAGCAGAGATGACGTGAATGGGAAATCCCTGGGAAAGGATCTGGTGGCAAGGGAGGAAGCAGAGGAGCAATGGCGGAGGGCACAGGCAAGATGCCACTGGGGTATTTGCGCTGCCTGATCTTGGTAAGATACAATTAAGGTATTGATGCTGCTACATTGGTGCTGCAGCAGCCTTGACTAGTCCATCATCTATGAAGGGGTTTCAGCACTTACAAAGCCAGTTCTCAGTATTCTAGGTAAAGTGTGTGTGTGAATGTATGCCTGCCTTTGGCGTGTGTCCTAGACACAAAGAAGTATGAAATCAGAAGTATGATTTAAGGTGAGAGCTCGCAGGCACAAGCGGTTTGGATGTGCAGCTGTGTATAGTTCTTGCATCCTTTTGTCTTCGCTCTTAATGTTGCTAATAGTCACTAAAAGAGGCAACACAGACTTCAGCTAGGAGGAAGGAAAAGTCTGCTTATTTCCACAGACACTGTAAAGTGAAATGTCTGAAGTATTTGAAGAGCTGAATATGCTGATCTTTCTGTATTTATAGCTTTAAAAACATGGGGGAAGATTTAAAATGAGGGATGGTCTCTTCATTGGCTTCTCTGGAGGCGGTATTATCCTCTTCTGAATTTGAGGATTTGTTTCCTTTCAAGGACTGCTTTAAAAACATTTCCTTTCTTATAAAGCAGAGGTGAATTGTGACTTGCTGTATGCTTAATAATAACCCACATATTTTATTTGTGTTGTACTTCTTTTTTTTAAAGGAAGATCTCAAGTCAGCCCCTTAGAAGACAGATTGTCTTGTACAGGGTATGTTAGAGTATTGAACAAAGTACCTTTCTCTTTCTAATAGGTATTTTTATTGCTATGATTTACATTCGCAGGGTGAGGGCAGCACTGTTCCTCCAGTGGCTTAGACAAGTGTTGAAGTTAACTCTGCAGGGAGGAGAAGGAAGAGCTATTCCCTTATCTGGAGACTTTCTTAGGTACTTACAAAGCTGCATACTTAACTTATGCCTTAAGTTTAAGTACCGATATGCAGTATACGTGCAGTAAAGCGACACGTTTTTAAGCACAGCATAGCATAGAAGTATTCTCTGCATGACTTTGCAAGTATTCCCAAATTAAACCTACCAGTTGTGGTGGTACTTGTTATCAAAGTGAGTGGAGGTTTGTACAAGGCTCAGAAATGCAGCTAAAATCATACGCTTTCGAATCACCTGTTAGACCAGTCCTTCTGGACTGGTCTTCTTGCCGTTCCTCCATGTCTTCCATCTCCTTGTGTCCATTCCCACCTTCTCAAGGCCCTGTCATGTCCTGTGTGACCTCTGCTGCCACCACCTTCCCCCTGGGCTCATAGAAGTCCCTGAGAGGTGGCTCTTACCTGAAGGATATAGGGAAGGAAACAGAAACCAGATCTCTCCAGCTACTTGTCATTAGAAAGAGCAGGGACAGCAGTGGGATGCAAGAGAGCCCCAGTTGAGTGCATGGCAGGGGGGAAATCAGACCCCACTGCCGAGTCACGGAGGAGCACCTGCTGCTGTGGAAGGAGAGTGCTTTGGCTCCTGCTTGGAAAGGGTGAGTCTCGGCCCCACCTGGAGCACACGATGTAAGTACCACTGAGTCCTGCCTTGCTGCTGGGGACCCTGTGCTGTATTTTGGGGCTTCTGATAAGGTGAGAAGGGAAGAGGAGCTTGATACTTAAACAACAGCTGCCTTCGCTAGATCAGTCACCAGGTTTGTGTGTGTTGTTTATATACGCAAAATGTAGGAATATTATTCTGGCAAGTGTTGTCAAACTCAGATTCTCGTTTCATGCTCACATGCAATTAATTTCCTAGAAATTTCAGGGAGGGGATGAAAATGTTGTAGATTGTTTGTAACAACTGGTAATGCGTGCAGCTGATCAAGCGTAAACTGAGGGTTGGTTTTTGAACGGGCTAAAGCAGGAAACGAAGCCTGGCTTAGTAAGGTCAGCATCAGAAATTTAGGGTCTGTGTTGATTTTTCTTTTGTATTATAGGTTACAGAGAATGTTTCCTTTTTTCCTTAATGAATCTGCTTTTGCACGTGGGTCAATTCATCTTTAATCCTACGTAGAAAGACCCATGGCTCTATCTGATGGGAGCAGAATCTGCTCATGCTTTTGGGACTTCAGATAGCCCTTTTGCAGCTACCAGCTCAGCAGTTAAGCCTATTACGGTAAACCCTTCAGTTGTGCCATCCAGGTTGTTTCTCACCCTTCCCCCAGTCAGGCTGGCAGCAAACACCCCTCCAGGTGCAGGGTTGTGGGGGACATGGGAGGATGCTTTGCCACAGTTACTGCCCCTTCCTTTAACAACCAAAAAACTGTGCAGAGCTGCAAGGGAGGGGAGGGAGGATCCTCATCCTGCTTGATGCAAGTGTGCACGTTTGGATTTTCACTAAGCTGTCTGCGATGAGCCAGAATAAAACTAACAAGTGAAGGCATCCCAGTTATGCTCCCACCCAGGTCATACGTGCCACTGTGCTTGCTCTGCAAGAGATCAACCTGCATGTTTACATCCAGAAGTGCAACCAGGATCACAATTTATGGGTTTCAAGGAGATCTACTTTTCCCAGCAAATGTGTGTGTGAGGTTGGAGTCAGGGATAAGCATCCCCGGAGGGCAGGGGAGGGAGAGCTGGCTGCAATTCTTGGCTGTGCAGGGCTGCCTCCCCTCCCTCCCTCCCTCCCTGCGGAGGGGATGGTCCCATTCCAGCAATTAAGGGGAATTAGCAGTTGCTTGGCTGGCCCCAAGACTTAGCAGATGGCTCTTACAGGGGTGGAACAGATTTCTGCTCGTGACCCTGAGGTGTGTCTAGTTTTGGGGCCTGTGGCTGGGGGGAGGTGGATCCAAAAACGATGCTTTTGCCAGATCCGAGGCCAACCAGCTTGTCAAATGTACAGTATAAAGGTTTCCTTTGCTGAAAAGTGGAGTATGTTGTACTGCTGATATTTCTATGGACCTGGGTGCTGCTGGCACATAAATGTCTTGCTTATATTGGGAACTGAAAGCAGGCAACTCCAAAACCACATCCTGTAAAGCAGGACTGGTACGTTAATGTCATGTTGGGCTGCTCAACAGAAATGGGCGGAAACAGCCATTTTCTAATGGGTTTGTTTCATGCTGTGATTTCAATGTTTTTATGGTACCAGTACTCTTTTTGGTGTTATGTTACTGTTATCCCTTTTGAACAAGGCATCATGGGGTCTTCTGTGCATATGGGGGAAGGTCCTTTCTATTGACAATGACTCCTTGCTTCCAAGCACAAGATTTCTCTGCAGACTCAGCAGCACTTTTCCCTTTTGAGGAAGACGTAGCTCAAGTTTCCTCCCTCTGTTCCATTATTTTTTAGAGAAAATATGTTGTTTTGTTCAGGTCAAATTTGGAAATACATTGCTGGAGCTAATTTTTTCTCCTTCCTGCCAATTGTACTGCTTTTGTACCTTTCATAAATCATTTGATTAACTGTTGAAGAGGCTGTTTGGCGTTTGTAACGGAAAAACTTGAGTAACAGATGCCTTATAGGAGATGGCCTCTCAAAAAGGGAAGTAGTGCAGAAGCCAGTAATGTTTTCCTTGTTGACAGACTTGTTCGGAAGAGATTATTAATCCCTCACATCTGTGCAGATGCAGTTTCAGACTACCCGCTATTAGTATTTTTAACAGGAGTAGACCAACAGCAGGGAATTCCCCCCTCCCTTTCCAATCCAGTACTTTGGTTTCTTCAGGGAACTTGCTCGTCTTTCAAAAACCACAGTTTGGTAACTGGATGCAATATCAAAGTTTACCACAGAAACTGTCAGAAGGAGAAAGGAACACAGGTCTTGCTGAAATACTAAAAACATATTAAAACTTTTCAAAACAAAGTGTAAAAGCATTGAGGTTCCATAGTGAAAATGGGGAGATGATGAGGACTAACAGATGAGATACTGGGGAGAATAAGTTGCTCATGCAGGTCAGAACTTCTGGCTTTGGGGCCTAAGGTTTTTAAAATAATGTTGGTGATGGCAAGACTGTGACATGAGAGTTCTTCCATCCAGAAGAGCTGGCTGTGCCCAGCGGCCCCGTGCATTTGATTTGTGTAGTGGAAAGACTGTCCCATCTCTTCTTGTGTGGCTCCTCTTTGGAAGCAGCCAAAGTTAAATCAGAATCTTTATATAGTTAAACTCAAAGTGTTTGTTTGTTAGTTCCATTGGTGGCAATTCTCAGTATTGAACTGTTGCTTCTGGGAAAGACAGCCTGCTGTGGAATAGCCGAGGCTTTGTGGGGTGCCAAATAGCTACACTGGAGCCTTAAAGTGCATTTCTCACAGTTGCTTTTGTAGTGCCCGCCCGGGTTTGCTTGTCCTAAAGGTCTTTGCTCTGCTTTGAAGGCAGAGGCTTAGCAAACAACAAAAGCAAACTCTGAAAGTGTATCTTTTTTATAAGGAATTTCTAAATGAATACCGATGATCTTTTCCCCCGTAGCCTGGGAGGTAACCATCTCTTACCATTTATTTTAACTGCATAGGAGGGATGTTGCAGCAATGCACAAATGCTTTTCAATGCTCAGAAGAAACAAGATTAAAAAGCAATTACTGAAGACTGGCAGGGGTGTGGTCCAGAAAATTCCTCTTCCAAGTTGATGGCTTTTAGGTCAGGACAGAGGGTAGAAAACTTTAAGTATGTGAAACAAATTTCTGCTGCAAACTATGGGAACCTTTGAAAGTTGGAATAACTTTTGTGGCTAGACGTTTCAAATCTTTTTTTTTTTTTTTTTACTTCCTTAGGGCTCAGCTATACTGCAGGTGAACTTGAGTTACTTTATTTATGGACACATTGTGCTGCCTTCCAACAGAGATGACCCCTCAACTCCACCTGGCCCCTAGCAAGTTGTCTGCCACTTGTTAATGTGTGTGTTAAGCCCACTTACAAAGCACTCTTACTGAGATTTAGGTATCATTTGCATCAGACTAGGGACGTATTGATTTTTAACATCTTGTAACTTTGCTTTTTACTTGCACTGAATTAGTGAAGTGCAAATCCAGCTTGAATTCATTGCCCTCAGTGCATATGTGTGCAGGTTTCTCTTCTGGCCACTGCAAAAAAAGAATAAATGAATCTTTTCCCAGGAGACTCAAGTTAGTGTTGCAGGAGGAAAAAGTTTCTGCTGAATTTGGTGTGTGCGGGAGATGACAGCAAAGCCTCGCTGGGAGTTTGAGGTCTGTGGCTCCTCTGAGCATGGCATATTGTCAGGAGGGCTGCTGCTGTGTTTTACAGCTACGAGGGAATAAACCTCTTCCAGCACGCTGATAGCAGAGCCTCTGCTTGCTTGGCCTCTGGAGACCCAAAAAACAGGGATGGTTTCTGAAACTTGGGAGCAGGCTGCACCTCAGCCGGGTCACCAAGCTCCTCCACAGACCCAGCTGTGGAATTTAATACTCCCAGAGGGCAAGTATGTATTGAATTGCTGTGCCATTACCTGTATCATGCTGCTCTGGTGAACAGATCTGCCTTCCAGCTTCTTCCTACTTCCCATTCATAACTATGGCACCAACAGAATTGGCAAAAAGGAACATGTACAATAATTTTAGTGTAATAGCAGTTATGCTGTCTCACTTAGCTCCTCTTAAGCCCTGACTTTAAGTGGGTATGAGAGATATGTGAGATTTGCTTGGTAAGTTTAAAAAAGAAAAAGCCTCACTGGGAAAGAGGGGAGGAACTGCAGTTGAGCTTCAGGCTGTCGAGGGCTCTGCTTCTACTTCTGCATGTGCATCCCTTTGTTGCTAGCTGTCTGAGGTGAAAATTAGCTCTCTATCAAGAGAAGCTGCTTCAGGAAAAGGTGTGCTTGCTATCAGCCAATTTTCTTCTTTTTCTTTAGCTTTGCTTTCCTCCCTTAGGCAGAACTTGCTGTCCAAGTCTCACTCTGTAGCTCTGTTGCTTTGATACATACCTGTGCATACATTTTGATGCATACATCTGCAGTGACATGAGAAGAAAGTTCCTTAGCTGTAGGGAAGCATCACGTGTAAGAAGGGAGCAGGCCACTGCTGGAGGATCACTCTGTCCATGTATCTAAACGTTTTGTGAGCTTAAAACACAGATCTGTTCTGTGTTGCATGCTTCTGTACCTTTCTCTTTCTGACATTTGGATTCTCCCCAGAACTAAGTTTTGTTACTGCCTTTGGCTCATGTAACTTGTAGTTATAAAAGAGCTTCACTAACTTCTGAATTCTCATACCGGAGATTTCCTTGCTGAACCACCATTCAGGAGTCACCTGCTCAATATCCCGTGTCTTCCTCTTCCATACCCGACCCATCTTGTTCAATCCTATTGTTTCCCTATTAAGCAAGAGGCAAAAAAGCAGCATTTGATCTAGTTCGCAAGGATGGTGACAGGCTCTTTGTAAGCAGGTTGTGACTGCGGGGAAACCACATGTGAAGGTGACATCAGTGTGACAGTATAAATCTTGCCACCATGACTCCAGAAATGCTGAATGTGAGTTGAAGGTGTAGCTAATGTACCTAAACGTGAAATGGAAATGTCTTGTTCTTGGTGTTTCCAGGTTTGTTTTCAGCTGTTGTGCCTGTGCCCATCCTTTTTTTCCCTCCTGCATCAGATGTTATAACCTAAAAATAAAATGTGTTGTGCAGAGGAATGGGAAATGAGATAGTATGACGGATTTCAGCTCTCATTACTTTTGCACTAGTGTTTGCACTGTGCTGAGAGGCTTTCTTCTGGTCAGTGAAATCTGTCTAGATCAGAGTGGTGCAGACCATTCATTGTGCAACTGAGACTGAGCTAATGCTCGTCTGCTCTCTGGCCTGTAATTAAGTCAGACCCCAAATAAAAAAAAGGGGGGGGGGATTGAAGAAGGCAAAAGGTTGTTATAATTTCTCTGAGATGAGCATAACCCTTGTAAACCTCTGAAAATGAAGGGAAGAGATTTATTTTCTATGCCGCCATCTTCTGCAGTGACTTGAAAAGGCCTCTTGGTGAGGCGGTGATGAACTGCTATGCCACTAATTTAAACCACTGATAGGACACTGGCAATGGTGGTTTGGTCTGTCCGTGGTAGACCGATGACTTAATTGGGCTAACGGGGATAGCTGTGTCATTTTACAAGTGTTTGGAGAAGAATTTGAGCGGACAGGGAGGCTGAAGGTCAGTTTTATGTTCCAACCTCTTTGTCTACTTTAGTATTGACATATAAATTCAACGAAACAAGGCAACTTTGCCTATTGCTCTTTATACTGTCTGGCAGCAAAGACTAAAATCTCTGGGTTTTAGTTTGACACACTTTAACCTTGCTACAGCACAGGTGCCACACCTAGTTATGTGTGTTTCAGAATTAGGCTTTCTGTCCCAGTGGGTTTGCAAAGAATGTGTCTTTGGAGAAAGAAAAAGAGAGATCTCATTTTTAAAGATTGTAGGGGTCTTGTGAAACCTGGAGATGCTGTGTGATCCTTTTAGTATATGAGAAGCTTGCCTTTTTGCCCCTCCTGTGCTTTCAAAGTTAGAGTACAGTTCTTTTCTTTTTTTTTTTTTCCTTCCCCCTCCTTAAACTAAGACTTGAAAATCTTGTGTGACTTGCTGCTTTTGTTGTTTGTACCTCAGGAAGTACTGCTGTTACCGGAAAGCGGCAAAATAATTCACTCCCTAAAACTTATTTTGGAGTTTTAGAAAGCAGGCATTCTTTATTGCGGCGCCGGGCAGCACTGGGGATAGTTCCACCGTAAGTGCTCCGAAGGCTTGACGGACTTTCAGCAACTATATACCATGAAAACATACATATTCATAAGATTTCCGGGAATTCATCTACATAAACATGATATTTCCTGGAACTTATTAACATATGTAAATATCCGATCCACATGCGCAGTCATCCTCTGTGGTGGTCCTCAGGTGGTCTTTGGGGGTCTTCAGGCGAAGGCTCATAGTCTTCCTCACCGCGTTCGCTGATTGACCTTTGCTTCTGCGCAGACTCAATTCTTGTGTCGCCTAGCTGTCTAGACAGGAGTGTTCAGGAGCCCAAAACTTAATTATCCACAAGGACTCTCCCTTGTTATGTAATGGGAGCATTCAAGAGCTTTGTAACGGAAAAGGGGAACACCCAGGAGCCTCAATCCACATTCTCAGGTATCACTGCAGATGGTTTTGTACCTTGTGTTTAAGCAAACCAGCTAATTTTGGCACTTAATATGCCTTGTGTTAACTACTTTTCTCCCTGGTGTAAGAAAAAAATGGAAAATGAAGTCTGGTTTTACTGTCGTGGTAGTTGTGATGTGCTCTTGGTCTTGCAACTTGTTCAGTGCTAAGCAATAATGCACTCTTTGGCTTTTTAGAGTAAGACTGAAATTATCTGTGTTCTCACATAAAAGCTGTCACTATTTCTACAGGCTAGTGCCAGGGGTCTCATTAGGGACCCATAACAAACTTGCTAGCTTTTGCTTAAACTCTTGAGCCTTGTCTGGTGTTCTTAAATATAAGTGCTGCACAAGACTAGTCTTGAAAAAGTCTTGTAGGGCTGAAGTTAACCTCGTGGAGGGTAAGCACCAAGTTGACCAAGTTTTATTCAACTTACTTTCTTTGGGGTTTTTTTGGTATATTGGATTGTCTGGGTTTCACTACTTGCAGTTCCTGTTTGTCTGAGGTCTCTGACCACACCAGGCAAATTCCAGCTTGTAAGGCAATATGAGTAGGAGCTATGTGAAGGTCCCTGTATTTTTTAGTAACTTAGAAGGAAATGGCTTATGAAACTGTAGGGCTTATTTTTCTCTACGTACATTTTTGGTAATGTCTAAACTTGCTTTTTCATTGCCCCAGTGCTGTATAGGATCTTCTAGTGTTTTTTAACATAAAAATATAGAAGTATGTAGTCTTAACCTTGCCGTAAACCTGCATATAATGACATTAACAGAGCAGGAAAATATTTCCTTACCTGCCAGATCACTGTTTTAAAAGCTTAACTTTTTTTTTCTGTTTATATTTGGTTAGTTCTACATTTGTAATGTAGCTTGAGATAAGTCCATTGATTAATTAGGCAGTTCATGGAAGTGAGGAACTGGTGCAGAACCAGCTTGTGGTTGGAAATTCCCTGGCAGGGACAAATGACAAAACCACAACCCAAGAAAAGCATGCACCTGGAGCTATGGGATGGGGAGTCTGCAGAGCTAAATAAGGAGACAGTACAGAAAAATGCACTAATCAATAACTACTATAGAACCAGTATAGTGGGGCTGGAGATAACTGTCCCCTACCCCTTTCTTCTCCCCCCCCCCTCCTTTCTTCTCCCCCCCCCTCCTTTCTTCTCCCCCCCCCTCCTTTCTTCTCCCCCCCCTCCTTTCTTCTCCCCCCCCTCCTTTCTTCTCCCCCCCCTCCTTTCTTCTCCCCCCCCTCCTTTCTTCTCCCCCCCCTCCTTTCTTCTCCCCCCCTCCTTTCTTCTCCCCCCCTCCTTTCTTCTCCCCCCTCCTTTCTTCTCCCCCCTCCTTTCTTCTCCCCCCTCCTTTCTTCTCCCCCCCTCCTTTCTTCTCCCCCCCTCCTTTCTTCTCCCCCCCTCCTTTCTTCTCCCCCCCTCCTTTCTTCTCCCCCCCTCCTTTCTTCTCCCCCCCTCCTTTCTTCTCCCCCCCTCCTTTCTTCTCCCCCCCTCCTTTCTTCTCCCCCCCTCCTTTCTTCTCCCCCCCTCCTTTCTTCTCCCCCCCTCCTTTCTTCTCCCCCCCTCCTTTCTTCTCCCCCCCTCCTTTCTTCTCCCCCCCTCCTTTCTTCTCCCCCCCTCCTTTCTTCTTTCCCCCCTCCTTTCTTCTTTCCCCCCTCCTTTCTTCTTTCCCCCCTCCTTTCTTCTTTCCCCCCTCCTTTCTTCTTTCCCCCCTCCTTTCTTCTTTCCCCCCCTCCTTTCTTCTTTCCCCCCCCTCCTTTCTTCTTTCCCCCCCTCCTTTCTTCTTTCCCCCCCCTCCTTTCTTCTCCCCCCCCCTCCTTTCTTCTTTCCCCCTCCTTTCTTCTCCCCCCCCTCCTTTCTTCTTCCCCCCTCCTTTCTTCTTCCCCCCTCCTTTCTTCTTCCCCCCCTCCTTTCTTCTTCCCCCCCTCCTTTCTTCTTCCCCCCCTCCTTTCTTCTTCCCCCCTCCTTTCTTCTTCCCCCCCTCCTTTCTTCTTCCCCCCCTCCTTTCTTCTTCCCCCCCTCCTTTCTTCTTCCCCCCCTCCCTTCTTCTCCCCCCCCCTTTCTTCTCCCCCCCCTCCTTTCTTCTCCCCCCCCTCCTTTCTTCTCCCCCCCTCCTTTCTTCTCCCCCCCTCCTTTCTTCTCCCCCCCTTTCTTCCCCCCCTTCTTCTTCCCCCCCCCTCCTTTCTTCTTCCCCCCCTCCTTTCTTCTTCCCCCCCCTCCTTTCTTCTTCCCCCCTCCTTTCTTCTTCCCCCCCTCCTTTCTTCTTCCCCCCCTCCTTTCTTCTTCCCCCCCTCCTTTCTTCTTCCCCCCCTCCTTTCTTCTTCCCCCCCTCCTTTCTTCTTCCCCCCTCCTTTCTTCTTCCCCCCCTCCTTTCTTCTCCCCCCCCTCCTTTCTTCTCCCCCCCCTCCTTTCTTCTCCCCCCCCCTCCTTTCTTCTCCCCCCCCCTCCTTTCTTCTCCCCCCCTCCTTTCTTCTCCCCCCCCCCTTTCTTCTCCCCCCCCCTTCTTCTTCCCCCCCTCCTTTCTTCTTCCCCCCCTCCTTTCTTCTTCCCCTTCTTCTTTTTTTTCCCCCTTCTTCTTTTTTTTCCCCCTTCTTCTTTTTTTTTCCCCTTCTTCTTTCCCCCCCCCTTCTTCTTTTCCCCCCCCCCTTCTTTCTTCTTTTTTTTCCCCGCTAGGTATCCTAGCCTTAGCAAGAGGGTACAGCACATCTGATTTAGCCTTTGCTGCCCTACTAAAACAGGGATCAGGAATCAAATATGTTGAGAGCATTTCTTCAAATGAGAAGAGCTTTGAGCTGGAAAAGGAGATGCTTCTTCTCTGCTTTTGAACAATAATGTTCTTAATATTCCCATGTTCCAGTTCTGTACCCCTGGGATAATTGAGTTGTGCTGGATTGTGAGTGTTGTTTGAAAATCTCTCCTGTCAATTGTCATGCTTTTGCTTCTGGTGACCAATGTGGTTAATTCCTCTTGTCTTAAATAACTGCCTAACTAACATTCTTTGGGCAGAGTTTTATTTTTAAGGTGAGTACGACTATTGTAAGACTTAAGTGTCGTAGATGATCTGCTAGCTAGCTGGATTTCACTACAGCAAGTTAAATTGTGGACCAGGCAGCAGGGAGACTCCCTTTACTTTTATAGTGGTTTTCCAGAACCCACTTACTGGGGAAGACCCCATAAGTTTTGGTTTACCCTGCCACACCATCAAGTTTTTCCTACTGATTAATACAATGATCTGCTCTGAACAAGAGTGAAATGGCACCCCTGCTTTGTCCTCTGCTTGTTCTCACCCTTGCTGTAACAACCCTTTTTAGCATATTAAGAGCATTACACTTCGCTTTTTGTTTGTAGTTTTGGTTTAGCAAAATTGTCTTTTATAGCTGTAAAGCCTTAAGGAAGAAAGTTTCTGGCAATATCTGTAGGAGTTGCAGTTCTTGTCTTGCTTTAATGTTTCTTGGAGCTCAAATATTTTTGGATAAACAAAGCATTTCACATACTGTATAAACTGCTTACAGGCAACCTTTTTACCCTCAGACTGGAATGCAGCCATTGTGAACGTTGCAGGATGAACAAGGACCTCTAACATAGCTGAGGGCCAGGAGTGGGATGTAGTGGGGCAACATGTCATATCTAAATGTTAATTTTGATCAGTGTATCACACTCCAAGCCATTTATTGTATGAAAAATTACTGTCATCCATAACCAGATTAATTTTTATTTATGGAACAGTTCACAGTAGTTTTTCACCCCAAAAATTGTCACTGAGTATTGCTGTGTAGTAAATAGGAGCAGTTAGAAATGTATTTGAGGAGTGCTGGCTTAACACCAGCCCGATAAGGTTCCACTGTAGAAAAATAGACCACAAGTGATGGCAGAAATGCATTTGGTAAGCGGATCTGGTATGTATGGTTCAGCCTGACACTAGCAGATGCGCATTCTCCTGCTGTTACCAGAGGCGTTGTCATTTGTCACTCAGGCAGTGCCATGCTCAGCTCTGTCATCTCTTGGTATGGTTGCTGCTCTGTCCTTTTTATTCTGTAGGTTGTTTAAATCCTGAAGGAAATAAGAAGTGTGTTGTTGACATTTGTTGAATGTTGCTAGCAGCATTAGAAGCCAAAGTGATCAGCTTTTGGGATATTGAGATACTTTGGCTTTACCAGAGATGATGCCTCATATGGAAGAATGTAAAAATCGGTTGTTCTGCTGCTTTTAATGCTTGAAAATCTTAGTATGGCATCTTAGGAGGAACCTGTTGAGATAAAATCTATTTCTGTATAATTTTTCTTGCAGAGGAAAGGCACATTTCTGGCATTTGTTATTTTACAGTAAAGGTTTTCTAAAACACCTCCCATGTGTTATTATAGAGGGGGAAGAGTGTTCTCAACCTGTGGATTGTAACCTGGCTTCTGTTTACGAGAAAGAGCTGAGGGAGGAAACCCAGCAGCTTGTGACAACTTAAAAGTTAGGTAGCAGTGTAAGCATACCTGCTTGAACCTGTAAGTAGTCTGGAAGCCAGAAACAAGGATTTCTTTCCACCCCATCTGTGTGGCAGTAACTGGAATCCTGAGGAGCGAGCAGTGGCACGTAGACTTCCCTGTCCACACAGCAACAGGCGTGTGTCGGGCTCCTTGCCAGATAATGTTGTGGACACAAAGAGTTTAAATGGGATCATGTTTGGGGCGGGGACTGAGCGAGTATTTGGATGAGAGGTTCCCCCGGGGTTACTAAATACAGGCTCAGGAAACTCCTGGAGCTGAAAGTAGTCAAAGCCTCAGACAGAACCTTGTCTGATGCAAGGCATGTGGTTTAGCTGCTCTTTCGCATTGATTCAACTGATGTAGCAGAACAGCTATGTGGGTTTTTTTGTTGCATGGGGATATCATGAAAATAAAAGCCCTGAAGCTTGGGCTGACTGAATTTAAGGGTTGTAATAGTGGAAGCAAATGCCAAACTTTTAGTTTGTGATGGCAGCACTGAAGGGAATCTCTGCGAAAAGTAGTTGCTGATCTTGGGTATGCTGGCTTCAGCTCGGAGGTGCTGCGAGAATACCTTCTGTTTTTCCATTTTACAACCTTTCTTTGATTAAGTTTTCCTGGGCAATTGAAAAGGAGGTTAAAATGGGATAGCTGCCCAAGCATTGCATACATGGCAGTGTTTGGTGTTCTGATATCAGTATAATTATCTTGCAAATCTTCTGTTTAGAGGAGACCCACATACAAAGTATTGAATGATATTTTAAAAGCTTAGAGAGGCTTAAAGAAGCCTCCTTTATAAATTTCAGTGTTGCTAACAGCATATTTTTGTATACTCAAAAGGTCTTTAACTGCTGCAGTAACATAGGGAAAGCTGCTCAGGCATATTTTGAGTGTATTTGCCAGGTGAGCAGAGAATGTGTTTAGGTTTTGTTTGTTTGTTTGTTTTTCCATTTCAGTGGAGGTCTTGGTGTGGTTCACGAAGCACATTGTTTTTTAGCTTACTTGCAACGCTTGAGCAGTGAACACAAAACTTGTCAGCACATCTCTCCAGCTGTCCTGCTAGGTATCCCCTGACCTCCCTGACCAGGAGAACCGTCGGCATTCACTGGTACTTCTGGAATTTGATGCACTGCACACAATTCACTGGGTGTCCTCAGAGGAGCAGTGAGGCCAAAGTGAGCTGCTGTGTGCCTGTGACGCAGGGCGGCTGACAAAGGAGACATTCAGTCACCAGCGGAGGATCGTGTTCCAGAAGTGAATCTGAACTAATGCTCTTATTGTCCATATTGTCCAACTAGTGAAGTCTCAAACTCATAGTATTATTCTCATGTTAAAAGCTGAAAAATCTAAGTATGAGAAATACCATTTTTCAACTGTCTGGTTAATGAAGGGTGCACCTCCTTTTGCCAAACCAGTTATTCTGATTTCTCTCTTTGTAATAGCTTTATATCAGCTATTACTTTTTAAAGACACTTGCAGAGGTGGAATATATCTAAGGGCCTGTTGTTTCAAAGCACTTGGAAAATACAAAGAGCTAAGTTTAAACTGCTGTGGTTTGTTTCCGAGTCAGTAGATAACTTGACAGGAAGGCTTTCGGGTGTGAAGTCATGTGTTTAAATATAGTGTGAATTCTGACGCGTGATGTTGCTTGCAGGTCGAGGTGAACCATTTCTGTCTCCATCCCCTTAGCAGGAGCATGTAGACCGTGCTTGTCATGGAGTCCTTGGCTTTCATCCCATTCTCCTCCAGCTCCTGTAAAGCCAAAATGGAAAACGATCCATGAGATGCCAAACACCAGTTTGATTCGTAAAAATAAACAGTCAATAAGCAATTTGAAGTAGTTCCTATTGGTGGCAGAAGACAGGCAACTTCACTCGTGTTATTTTCTGTTCCAAGAGCAGCAGTGAGGTCTGTAGCTCTGGTCGTACCCTGCATTCCTTATCTCTAACATGTTTGCATAATGAACTCAGAAGGTATGTTGTACGAAAGGTCACAGGCTGAAGGGAAGGCTTGTCATTTCCTAGTCGCTTTTTGGGAAGAGGCATGTGATCTTTTATGAGTAGGTTTACTGATTGCCAGTTGAGGGAACCCTTGGTGGGTTTGCCAGTAATCAAGGAGTGTGTGTTTCAGAAGCAAATGCTGCAGCAGACAGCATTGTATTCAAAAAGATGTTATAACAGTATAGCTTGAAACGATTATTAAGCTGAGGCTTTCAAGAAAGTCCTTCTAATAGATACATCTGTGTATGCATATATGCACTAAGTGGACTGCTAGTGGGAGCTGTACGTAGTGGAAACTTCATCCAAATATTGATCCAGAAAATATGATCTGTCTGAATAATCAGACCTTGGGTTTTTATAACCTGGGGAAAATAACTAGATAGGTCCAACTGTGAATATCCTGAAAATGACCTAACTATGAGTTAGTTGAGTGTGTTTCATTTTATTATTGTTTTCCAACCTAATAACAACTTGCTTTTTTAGAATTAACTAGTCTTAGCTTTTTATCTTCAAAGTATTTTCAGGTGAATCTGGGAAATTTTGAGCATCTCACCCTGTAGGGACAGTTGAAAATATCAGTATGTACCAAGTAAATTCTCAGTGTCCTTGCATCCATCTAGTGTAAAGATTTCCAAGTGTCCTTGGGGTAGGTGGCACCCTGAGTGATAAGGAAACTCACAGCAATGTTGAGGCCAGATTTGTGGAGAGGAGTGTGTCCTGTAAGGTGTTTTTTGGAAGGCTGAACAACAAGAAGGTGGGGAGGAAGCCTGAGAGAGGAATGATTATTTTGGAAACAGCAAGAGAGACCATCTCCTGTTAATGGGATCGCTATTTGTTGCATACTTGTGTGTTAGATCTCTTATGACGTGACCTAAAAGTAAATCCAGGCAACAGGCAAAGGGGAGTTTTGGATCTGGTTATTTCTTAATGGAAGCTGATTCCCCCTTTGTTATATCTCCTCCTCTCTCTGCCGTAGTTATTTAGTAAGAGACCTCAAAAGTTTGTTGTCTTAACTGGTGCTCATGCAGTATTTCCCCCCCCCCCCCAAAAAAAAATTTTACTTCACCTTATTTACAGCATAAAATGGAACTCAAGACTTCGTGGTGTATGACCGGCTTTGTACAAGCTAGTGCAGAAAGTACACAGATGTCTTAGATGTGAGACTGAGCACAGTTGTGTACTTCTGTGATAAAAGTGCAAATTTTAATAGTGAAAAAAGCGTGCTTGCTGCAAACAGCATCTTTCATTTGTCACTGAATTCTTTTGAGCTTCTTCCCCTCAGTTTTGTTCCTAGTCCCCCATTCAGGTCACTGGGACGCTGGAAGAACTAAACAAAGGTAGTCCTGTGAATAAATCTTGCTAATTCATATAATTATGTTGCTGTTGGTTGTGATAACAACAGTTTTTTTTCAGGGCTTTGGGACGTTAGGAATGAGTTTGCAGCATGCTGTGTTGCTACCGTGTTTCCATATAAGAAGGATGAAGGGGGTGTTTCTGAGCTGCCTCCCTTAGTGCTTCACCAAGCACTGATTAATTAATGCGATGTGTCTGGCAGGGGGGAATTGTCTCTAAGTCTGCCTAAAATGGAAATGGGAGCTAAAAATATTCTGCTTTTTTACAATTAAAGACAAAAATGTAAAATGGAAGTTACCCTAAAATATAATAGCAAAAGCTGGGGGTGGGGCGGGAAGTAGTATTTTGATAATGGTTCCCTACTGCAGATCTGTCTACATAAAACAAATGAGGATCATTCTTTTCTTACATACCCCTTCATTGGGAGTGAGTGCTACATTACGATTAGCTGTATGATTTTATTGTCTCTGCAGGAAGAGTGCAGAGGCAAACAGCTGTAGATTAGGAGCAATTTGCAAAATAGTTCAGTGATTAGTGTGCCTTTGGAGATGTTTTCTGTGTAAGAACTGCATCACAAATTTTACTGGCTTCCTATGTTCAAAGAATTAACTGTGAGGAGGATTAAAATGGCATTAGATGTTGGCTAAACATTCTCTCAAAATCCCTGACTTTGTCTTTAAATCAATTAATTTGACTTCTTTAATCCACAAGCATACTGGGTTGGCGAACTCATGCAAGTGATCTATTTAGGTGGAACTTCTCCAGTGTATTTTAAGGAGTAGTTTAGTGTGTCTGGCAAATGAGAAGCAAATATGCCAGTGAAGCGTGGAAATACACCTGCCTTCCTGTGGTAGGGCATAAAATGAAAATACTGCTCT
Source organism: Theristicus caerulescens (assembly GCA_020745775.1). NCBI lineage: Eukaryota > Metazoa > Chordata > Aves > Pelecaniformes > Threskiornithidae > Theristicus > Theristicus caerulescens. Next base: position 87,034,435 of record CM036560.1, read on the forward strand.
GATCATCAAGGTGCCTTTTCTAAGTAGCCATCAGTAGCCGGTTAATCCAGCCTTTGCAGACATTCCTGATCCTTGCTGTTTATGTTGGATAAGAAAGTAAGACAACAGCCTGCTCTTGCTCCTTTTGCAACAGTGCTACTTGCATATATGTGTTAAGTGGGAAGGAAAAGAGGAAGAGGAGAATCTGCAACTCCAAAGCTTCATGTCTGTGCTTTGCAGGCACAGCTGATCTACAGCACAAGGAGACATTTGTTTACTTCTGTAGAGTCTCGAAACTGGCCCTTGGTACTTAGATGTGGACACTTACTCTCCTAAATCATGTAGACAGTTGGTTTGCTTACAAATCTGCATGGATAATAAGGATGGTAGCATTCACCTGAAAAACATGTGAATATTAATAAAAGAAATTATTTGCTCTTTCTGGAAATCCTGCAGGTTTCCACAAGCTGTAATCTATTTAAATGCATTAGTCAGAGATGCAGCATCAACTCTAAGCCTGTCCTAAGCTCGAGGCTGTACTGGTTACGACACATTAGATCAGGTGTTGTAAAATGGTACATATATTCTGAATAAGCTAGCAGTGCTCTAGAGTGTGTTTGGGTGCTACTGAGAATAACTGGTAGTTCTTAGCCATCTTGTGTTACAGAGAACAAGACTGGCAAGTAACTTCAGAAATTAAGCTTTATACCATCAAAACCATTAGAATTGCTTCTCAGATGGTGCCTTTGCATTAAAGAAATGCTGTGGATGTTAGAGCAAGTGGTATCACAGGCAGAGCTGAATGTTGTCATGTTATATGCTAAAACAGAAGTGGGCTTCTCTCGTGCCGTTATGGCTCGCTATTGCTTAGCAACTCCAGAAACTGAACTACTTCCATGAAGATATTAAAATGCAATTTAAGGAAACTGGGCCCTGAACTTGGCAGCCTGTACCCCAGCAGAGCAGAAGCCGCCGCTGTGCAAACAGAAGGGTCTTCCTCTGGGGGAAGGAGCAGAAGATGGAGGAGTTTGGCATACAGGCTAATTGATTTAGGTAAGACGGACTTTTGTTTTCTGGAGAAGTATATAACAAATGTTAGAGTTTTTAAAAAAATACAATGAAGGTCCATGTGTGTCACAAGAAAGGAATGAGCTCTAATCAAACCTTGCCATACAGTTCTGCTGTCAGTGAAACTTTGGTAGTAACCGAAGCTAACTGTTGGTGTGAATTGCTTCTACTTTCGTCTAACTGGCTCAGAAATAATTCTGTATGTGGCAGAAAACATGTCCTTATAGGATCTGTATGGCTTTATACTGGAGAGGAAGAGGCTACAGCTGTTATTGAGCATCTTGGGAGCACATGCTGATTCATGACTTGCTCATCGAAAATGTGTGTTTACGTTTGAGTACCAGTTTGTGCTCTGTTGTCTCTTGGATCAGGGAGGGATCCATCCTCCCTAGAAGAGCGGGTACGCAGAGTTTGGAGCTTTCCCTCCAGATGCGGGGAGGGGTACGGTAGGCTGGCTTTCTCGTGGTTCATGCTGATGCTGCTCCCAGCAGATGGGCGGCTTTTTGGGCTTCATAAAACTTGGCAGATGAGTGAGTGCCTGTGAGCAAAGAGAGTATGATGTGTTCGGGAGGGTGGCTATTGTTATGAGATAAGAGTGCAGTTACTCATGGAAACAGAGCCTTTCTCCTTACTGAAAACGTGCTGGTGGGTGTTCATGGGATGGATAACTTGTCTTGCATTTTGTAAACGTTATCTCTAATTACTACAATCCTACAGCAAACAGGGCAGGATAGCAAGGCTTTTACTGAGCAGCTCCACCACTGGCAGTGTGCTGTGGCTCTATCCGGATGGACAAAAGCCATTTGACTTTCAGCCTGTTACACAGAGGATTCTTCTGGCTGCTGGAGGCTGGGCTGGTGGGTGCTCCAGGTGGGTGTTCGGAGGGGGGGGGTGCCTAATGGCACCCTCCCCGAGGCACTTTCATGGAATAATCTTGAAGATGAGGCAAGAATGCAGTGTAAAACTCAAATGTGAATTTCCAAGTAATCCTACATGTAGCTAAAAAGGAGTCGAAGAAAGCAGAATTACGATGCTGCAGGCTGCTTGCTTCCTGGCTGTCAGTTACTTGGATTTGGTTCTGCTTCAGCAAGCAGAGTTTTATTCCCCTCACCCTCAACTAGAGTTTGAACGGAAATGTATGAATTGCAGTTTTCCAACTAATGTGAATGGAGCAGGGAGACCATCTGGTTTTCCCTTATCTGAAAGTTTAATTGAAATAGCCCTGCAGAGCCCCATGTGAAAGGGGGCTGGTTCTCTTCCGAATCTCCCCCCTGGTTTTGTCTCCCTTGAAAGCTGGGGGGGTTGGATGAAAAGTGTATTTGCTTCGCAGCTGCAGGGCTGAGTGGTTTGTCTACCACTGCCAGCTCTGATGTTTGGCCGTGCAAAAGTTAGATAATGGGGATGGAGAGAAGCCTGTTACCTGGGTGCTGCCTCTTGAGGATTTTGGTCACGTGCATTTCGATTTTTTACATTTTGTTTTTGCTTCATTGCAAGTGCTTTCTCTCTTGTAAATGATCTTGGTTATCTTGAAGACTAGCAGAAAAGGCTTTCAGCCTTCCTCCTTCGCTCCCCCTGCATCAGCTTATTTGTCAGCAAAACCTGTTACCTTGTGTGATGCCTGGTTCAGAGCCTGGATGAGTTTACCAGCTCCCTTCAAAGAAAATGTTGAGATTAATTTCTTTACTGTGTGCTCCAAGCAGCAATGTGTATCTCAAGAGTTGTTCTGCCTGCTTGCTCTTTTAGTTAAAGAAAAGGTGCTCTGGGTATTGCTGGAACTGGGTATGGCTTTTGAGAACGAAGCGCTGAGATTCCCATGACGTTGGGAGTAGGCGGCTTCTGGTCTATGATGCCCCTGGCCCGAACCAGGTGGTCTGTGGCCCATTTCTGGCAGCTCCATTTCCCATGTTGTTCTGGGGGTGGTGGTCTCGTCCAAACCACTCTTGCCTGATGCAGCATGGGAGGAAAATGGGTGTACGTCCAAGATACACTCCTGCAGGAAGGCTGGTGCATGTAGGGAGTAGTGGATCTGCTCTCTGTGGGATGCCACAAAGTGTATGAAGAAGTGCATTCCAGGCCTCCTTCAGATCCAATGAAAGCTGCTTATAGGCCTTATTTGGACACAGAGATCTTCGCTTTTTCTGTGTCCTTTGGAAAATACTATTTTTAAAATGCAGCTGTCCGTGTTATCAGTCTTTACTGGATATCCTGCCTATTAGTAGACCTTGAGGTCATCTTCACATTGTAATAACTCCTAATATTTTAATAGAAGGCTTGCTGTTAGGTCTGTTTCTTAATATGTAATTGTTTTTATTTGTTTTTTTTTAATAGTGACTCTTATGACTACGTGAGAAGCAGCCAGCAGTAGGTCTTCTGAGCTTTGACTCTCATATTCGTAGTGAGCTTCTAACCTGATGAATCGAGTGCTCTGCGTAGAAAAGCAATTTCAGGTAAGTAGGTGGATTTTGCATTTTCAAGCACGTTGTTTTGGAGTGGTGTGTTTTTTTCCAATACTTTGTTTACTGTAAACTGATATTAAATGTGACCTGAATTTGGATAAGTTCATGTTTTGGACTTGCACGGGCAGATACCCATTTTTCTTTGTATTAATCATATTTTGCGTGTTTGCCAATGGCAGTGTTCAGCACTGGCAGCAGTCAGCTGTCCTCACTTGTGTATTTTCATCCTCTGACAATGTCCTACAGCTGTGTGGCACTGTTTCTTTTGGCACCTGTACTGGCTGGTTTCTTTAAGTGAGGCTTTCATTTAAAAACATGGCTTAGTAGAGAATATGGTGATTCCCCCATTTAGCTTAGCCGTTGCTTGTGCCAGTCTAGCACTCTCTTCATTCAAGATAAAAAATTTACACAGTCTAACTCCAGTACTAAATTGTATAATCTTAAGAAAAGGCAACTGAAAGATCACTTAGATCGTTCCTTTTTCCTGCTTCCAGGTAAGGATAAGTAAGAGCAAAACTTGAGAAGATGTAGGTTGTGTATAAATGCTCTGAAAACCCTACTTACAAGGAAATCTTTGCCCTTCTGGCTGTTGAAACCGGAGTGATACATTGGTTAGACAACCAGACTGGTGGCTGGAATACCTGGTTTCTGTTCCCAGTTCTGGCTTTGACGTAGATGAATGACCTGCAAAGAGGAAATAAATGGGGCGTATGCCCTTTCTTGCTGCTTGTAGTTATGTTTTTGTGTTTTAATAATCCTTTGAAGCTGTGTGAGGATTTGCTGCAAGGCATCTTTTAAGATTTTCATGGTTTTGTTGGGTTTGATCTGTGCTGCAGAGCTCCATGACTGATTTAAGAGCTAGAGGGGGAGGTGTTGTAAGAACAGAAAATAAAAGTGGAGCTATTGGGCATAGGCATTTTGAGAAAGAGTATGTTTTTAAAACTGTTATTTGTTTGTGTGTAACCTGAGTGACTAGCACATTGAATGAACCAAGTCTTTCGTGCCTTCCATTCTTAGCTGGGAAAGCTGCTGCATTTTTCTCAAAATGTTCTTGAATATTAGCGAGACTAAACAGGCTGATTCTGAAAGGCTGTGGTGAGGGACAGAACAGAAAAGCAGCTTTCTTCCTAATGCAGTTGTAGTTCTTCCTGCGGGTGCCCTGAGCAAATGTGTTTTTGGGAAAGTTGGTTTTAGCCCCTCTCCTACAGATGTCACAGTATTGCATGCCTCTCAGTCTCAAGTGTTGTACAATTAAGATGTTGAGTAGCAATTCCCAGATACTATAATAAATACCATCAGTAATCAGAAATAATGAGAAAAATACTGTGGCTAAACATCAATGCTGCTGAAATTGAGGGAACTGATTTATTTGTGTGTATCACACGTAAGGTGAATTGTTATGAGCAGATTTTAATTTTGGAGTTGCTGCTTTCTGAAAGCTGGCATCTATGTGATAGTTGTTCTGGACAAACTGTAATATCTAGGCTTGTTTTTATCAGTCATGAAAAATGCCTACTTTCCCCACCCTCCTTCAATTATATAAATATTAAGAGTGGAAGACACTTTTACCAGACACCAGAAGCTTATGTCACTGTATTGATTCAACTTTGTTTCCCCTGGGTCCAATACACAGATATTATGAATAATGTAGTAATCTATTACTTAAAGTTTAATGCAGGCTTAATGGGGGTTGAACATCAGCAGGTACCGTGCAAGAGGTACAAGGCTGCTTTGTTCCATGCTAAATGAAAAAGATTCAAAGCAAATACTGTTGGGCATGTGGCGTACCTTGTAATTTATGTAGAGATATTACTTGAACGTGCCTTGGTATCTGGGACCTGTGTATTTCTTTGTGTATTTGTCTCAGTACATAGCAACATATGTTCCAAACTCATGGGGTCACAAAGCACGTGGATGACTTGTTGCTGAAATCTAGGGATCTAAGATAGTGGAATATCAAGGTACTGCTGTCTGCTGTCTCTTCAATGGCACTTTTTTTTTTTTGTATGAGTGTTATTTTTTTTAAACAAAGGGAAAACATCCCTTTCCTCAATTGTTAGCTTTGCAGAACTTGAGCCTTAAAAAATCCAGGAAGCCTTTTGTTATATAAATATACTCATCCTCCAGCTCGACACTGTATGTGCTTGATACAGCTGCTTGCTGAATTCTCTTTTAAATTTAAACTTCAGTGGCTTTGAAAGAGAAACCCGATGTTAATTTTATGTAGCACTTAATGATTCTGACCACGCATCTCTCTGGACTCAGAGAGCAAAGCAAATGCACCGATTGCTGTATAATAACAGTGTAACAGTGACTATTTAAAGCAGGCAGTGCAGTGTGTAGCAGTGGTTTATGGCTGGAACTCTAAATTTCTGTATCTCTTAATGATTTTTGTTTAAGTTGTTACTGCCAGGTATGCTTATACCTACCAAATTTAACTCCATAGGAACAGAGCCTCAGTGTATGTGGTCTCTTTTAAAAGTATTTTTGCTGAAGTTGCTTATTCAGAAATAAAAATGTGTATGAATACAGCAAGGGCTTGGAATGGTTAAAATTAAATTCCAGTGCTGAATACTTGGTAGTTTAACAGGCACCGAGATTTTTCAGCCATCAGTTTTCCCAATTAAATGGGCAACAGTTGGCTAGAGCAGATGTTTAAAAAAGACCCACAAAAACCCAAAACCCCAGCACCCTGTGAAATCTCAAATGCATGGGAGATAACCTCCATAAAAGCAGTGACTGGTTTCTGGGTGTTGTCTTGTGCATGTAAAAGCACCTTTGGGTAAATTTATTAATCATGTATGTAATTGAATGTGAATTTAGAGTTTTTCTCTGTCTTCTGTAGGACATGAGTTCATTGTGACATTGACTTTTTGAGTAATACCTTTGTTGCCGGGAATGCTGGAGCTTGAAGTTGCTGATGACTGAAGTGATGTAGCAGGTTAAAGCCTGGGATATCCTGTATAAGCGCTACCTTTATTCACCTTCTACACACAATAGGCAACACCTTTTACAGCAACACCTGGATGACCTGCTGCTGGTTTTCACCCTTGTTCTCTGGGAAAGCGTGGACATCCTTCTCGGCTCCTGTTTGACCCCCCTCTATTAACCTCCCCCCTGACTTTTTCCAGATGCACATGAGCTGCATGCATCAAAACTGTCCTGTAGAAGTGGGAATGGCAAGTGGATGTTGCAGGATCTGCATAGGTGGTTTTGGTACAAACAAAAAGTCCACAGGTTGTGTTTTAAAAGTGAGGAGGATGTAGAGGGAATCCATGCAATCCCCTGCGAGTACCTAAATCTGGTCTACGGTCTGATATGGTGCTCCTGCTTCCTCCCATGTTAATGGAGCAATTGTGTACCAAGAGAGGAGTCCAAGAGAGACGTGATGGCGTAACATCTTGGGCAGTTATCCAAAACTGAAGATTTAATTGAATTTTGGAGCAGATATTGTGTGTTTGCTGTGCTCAGTTTGTTCGGATTGATCAGATTTGACTCTGGTAGATTTCCTAGCCATTGCTGCTTATTAAATAGCTTGGCTGGTTCTTGGTAAGTGAGTAGCATAAAGCAGGTGACTGTCGATAGTTTTGCTCGTCTCCTAATTAATTTTCCTTCAGACATGTAGCTGCTCCCCTGTTTCTTGGAAAAGGCAGAGGATGTGCTAGCAGGAAATGGCTGCAGTTAATGAAAATAGGCTGTACCTGCTGCTGATTAATCCTTAATCCAAAGAGGGAATCTTCCTTCTCCAGATTTGTCAACTGAATTAGCAAATGACTGTTCCTTTGTCCTGAGGCTGGCTCTGACTTACTCTGATTCATAGCTTACAGTCCCAAGTAAGAGGATTTCCCATAAGGGTGTACTCACCGATTCTTGCATGTGTTCAAAGGGAAAATGGGTTTTCTGTCTTGCTTTGCATCCTATTTGCTTGTGCTCCTTTTTGCTTTGGCTTAATTTTTACTACTTGGCTCTCGTGTACATGAGGTTTCAGTTGGAGTTTGATGGCTAATGCCATCCCAGCTCCTTTCAAGTGTCACATCTACCCAAGACATCTGGGGATGGGACAGAGCACCCAGACAATACCAAAACTTTTGACAGCAACCAGTGTGCTGTACTTGGGTTTGAGTGCTTGAAGAGTGAACGTAAGTACTTTAGTCTTTATCTGAAAGACAGTTACTGCTTTGAAGTACAGCATGGCTCTTCTGTAACTCTTCGCTTCCTTTGAAGGCTGAGCAGCCAACATTAAACTCAGGGCTGCTGTGTGTGACTGTTCCTGTAGCTCTTAGCATGCAGTTAAAACATCAACTTATTACGTTGAAGTGCAAATGTTATTTTGTGCTGAAGTCTTGCTGGAAATAGTTCAGAATGCCTTGTTTATTTGGATTCACGAGGGGAAGGCCATCTTGCTGATCTCTAATCTTCCTTTGCTCTCTGGTTTATATCTGGGTTCTTTGCATTCAGCAAACCTGTATTCAAATGGTGCTAAAGCATTTAATGAATCTGGGTATCCTCTTAGGTTGCAACCCAGGAGGCATAGACTCTGAGGGTAATACTTCTGTTCTTTGTGCCTTCTGGGAAGCTGTATTATTAATTGGTTGTTTTCCCCCAACTTCAGTCGTTAGATGGATCCAACAGGCTATGCTCCCATGTTGAATTAGACCCTATTAAATACCTCTCTCTTATTGGATAAGTATTGACTAGGTTGTTCATTATTTTAATGACAGACGTAGTTGTTTAAAATTACTCCATGATTTTGCAGTTTTATTATTCCACAGATGATATCGTTATTGGGATTCTTGCACAAGATGCTTTGTTTCAGTTTATTTGTTAAATGTTTTTCTCTGTTCTCATAGATTTGTTTTCAAGATGCTTTAAAACAAAAAGGGTTTTTTTCCTGGCCTGTGTTCCCCCTTCCTCTGCTGTCCCCATTTCCAGTGAATAGTTGAAAGGCTGTCAGCAGCTGTTTTGACAGATTTCCATGTACTACTTAGGAAGACAAAATGTTATATCTAATATATTTTGCTCCATGGTGATAAATATGTAGCAAAGGATGGGTAGAATATTTGGTACTAAAATGCTATAGTCCCAACGGAGGACATCTGCTCTTTCACCAGAGTCCTCTGTGACTGTCCCAACTCTTCAAATCATGTGTGCATCCAAGCTGCATCTAGGCAAACTTAAATATCATCTTGTCTAGAGCATGCTCCTACTGTTATGCTCCTCCCTGCCCTTTTCTGCATTGTGGAGCTTCATTGCAGCCATCTCCAGACATTGACGCATCACTAAATTCCCCAAGGTTTACTAATAGTTTCTTGGAAAGCTTGTGTAAATATAGCCTTGGGAGCTCCCTGAGCTATACGACACATATTGAAAGGCAAGCGGCAGAAAAGGCAAGGAACATGCTTTGCACAAATGCTGGTTTTATTATTAGGATATGTTAACTATGCTTACAAAGTTGCTTCAGATGTTTCGTGAATGTTGTCGCTGATCCAAATTAGGCTGATGCCCTCCTCAGCCTGATGCAGCTACTTGTGTCTGCCCTCTGCCGAAGATTTGGGTGATCTATGTCTGGCAGCATAACTGCCCTGCCATAGTACTCGTTCGTCAAACTGCCTGCTCCAACAATGATAATCTTGCATGAAAAGCATTTAAATGAAGCCAGCAGCAGATGTGAAATCGAGCACCGTAGACAAGGCAGAGGTAGACTAACAGGTCTGGGCATAGCAGTCAACACGGACAGCATGTGTCTCTCCTGAAATCAGTTGTAGCACTTGACTTGCTCTTCCTCTTGATGTTTTGTTTTGTTTTTTTTTTTTTTTTCCCGTGTTTTAGTGTTTTGTGAAGTTTCTCTGGGAAGGCAGTTGAATACCAAGAACGCAAAGGCACTGACTCCAGTTTTGCAATGCTCTATGGTTTTTGCTGATCCTGTTTAAAGTCCTCAGACAGTTGATCTGGCAAACTTGCTGCTAAATGGATGATCTAATTCCCAGTGAATGCTGTGATCATAAATATTACCCTACATCACAGAAATTATTTGACAACTGGTGTGTATTCCTAAAGCTGTCAGTTGTCTTTCAGCATCCTCGTTGTGCTTTCATCTTTAAATGCTTGTGCTGAAGCTCAAATAAACTTACCTGTCAGCAGTTATGAGGATGTCTCTTCTCATCTCCAGCTGCTCCTTAATCATAGCTGTACCTGGCAGTTTAAAAGCTGTTTACAAAGGAGATAGGGCAAGTAGCTATGTTGTAGCTGCTATTTCTCTAAATGATTTTTCTCATACTCCAATAATATTCAGCACGAGGTTGTGTTTGTGCTTTGTGAGGATGTCACCTTGCTCAAAGCCAATGTGTGAGCTCTCTTTTTGTAATCTCTAAGGACTAATGCTATGGGCAGGTCTATCAAAGCAGGACAGCTCTGTCCTTAAATCACTGCTAGCTTTGAAGCATCACCTACTGGTTAGGTGTCAGATTTGTTAGCGAGGTGGTAACATCATCGAACAGAGGCCAGATTCTTTAAGTGCACTGACTTACTCTGGTTTTAGAGCAATGGTTGCACAGGTAAATTGCACGCAGTATCCTAAGATACTTAATCACAAATGTTATAATTGCAAAATTGCAAGTGGTGCATGAAAATATACTGATGTCATGCCCACCCCTCTCAAGATTTTCCCAAAGCATTCTGTCGAGAAAAGTTTTATAATGAATAGACGGCTCCCTTGGTAAATTTTAATAATGTTATCTCTGGTGAATGCTATGTTAAAATTATGAAATAAAGGAGTATACCGCAAGGATAAAGAGCTTAAAAATTTTGTGACTCTTACTTGGCTACATTCTGTAGGATTTAGTTTTACAGAATATATATAAGGCAGTATTAGCTCTTATTTACACAGCTGAAGCAGCCAGTATGAAAGTGAGCTAATTTCTGTGTGTAGGGGGAAATATGTTGTGTACTCAGCTTCACAACTCAAATACACCACTGTTTGCACACAGAATTGCCTAGCCAAAAGTCAAGGGGGCAACAGCGGATAGTCATTATTTGTATTTTTCCACTGTAAAGCAGTGCCTTAATTAGGAAACTTTATTCTGAGCCTCTTTTCCCTGTGCAAGGGGTATTGCTAACTACTAGTCCAGAGCCAAATCAAGACTTTAGCTCTTAAATTAATGGTTTCTGGGGTTGTCACCTTAAACTTCCAGGGAAACCAAACGCAGATCATTTGGGTTGCTGTTGCAGTTTGTTAATTCAAGAGTTTTGGTGCTGATCATCTTATGATGACATGATACCTGCAGCACTGTGAATTGAGCAGTCTTAAATCAGTGTAGTTTGAGTGCTGGGTAGTTTGGCTTGGCGTACGATTGTCCGAAAAATGGTGTTTCATGAGAAGTGCTTCCTTCTGAGCATGGTACCACTGCTGGTCTGTGACTGAGCTGTCAGCTTGTTGCTCCTGTAGCATTATGCACCACATGTGTCAGGGAGCTCCTCTATGCAGTTTCTAGCACAACGGTCAGTTTTCTGCAAATTTGTTTTCCTCCGGAGGGGAAAAACAAGCATAGTATAGTTTTACTGGATTTTCAGTCATCTTGTTGAGTCTCTGCAATGGCAGCAGGGAGGCCCAGAGGCTGAGATGAAAATGTGAATTGAGCTGAGCTTGGAACAGAAAGAGTGCACAGGAGGAATTCAGGACAAGGGAGAGTTTCAATGGGAAGTGGATGGTGAGTGACAGAACGATTGCACTTCATTTAATACCTTGGCAAACTGTCTTATTACTCTTTTCCTGTTCCTCATCCTTGTTTTGCTTGATTTGACCTGGATGAGAAGCAGGCATTGGAGGAAGATGATGCTGACAGCCAAAATATTACTGTTCAGAAAGAGGCAGCACGAACGCTTGCACCGGAAGATATATGTTAGGTATCAGTGAAACAGCTGAGACCTTTCAGGATGGAGATCCGTTTGGTGTTGGACAAGGTTACTCAGGTATTGCAAGATTTGATACCTTGTTGTAAGGATACCTACATGTCAAAATCTCATGCCAGTGGGCGTGTGTCTCTGTTTAGAAGCGCATACTGGGTGGGCAGGAGGGTGTCCCTGTACAGTATGAAAAGTGGATGGAGAAATGGGCTAGAAAGGAGTCGCTCGCTGGAAAAGAGAAAGGAACAGAGCATCCAACAACCTCAGTGCCTGAGGAGAAGCCTCCAGCAAAGGAGTGTTGTTTCACAAACCACATTCATATAATTTGAATTTTACAAGCGAGAACTCTTTTGAAACCTGAAATTCCAGGTGGAGTACCCAAGAAGATCTGTTCCTGGACCTCTTGATTCTCTTTCTTCTCAAGGTGGGGTGCTGGATGCTCACTTGAGGTAAAGCCCAGTTATCATCACACGCAAAATGAATCCATCCTTCCTGTCTGTTCCAACCAGCATCCACAACTGTGCAGTAGGAGTACCTGGCAGGTTGTCCCAAGGAAGAGCTTTATTTTTACCCCACAGCCTTGCAAGGGGTAAGTCTAAAGACTTAGAAGATTGTTTCTTTAAGTGAACTGGCAGCAGGATGCAGACGAAAATTTGCTGTTTATCCAAGTTCTTGCTTGTGCAAGATGTATTGTCCCCGCAAAAGTCATGCTAAATCTGAAGTTGTTTCTCTGTGCATTTGTAATCCCATTGTTTGTATGTAAAATGCCTGCCTAAGGCTTTTTTTTTTTAGTGTTTCTGCACCGATTCTTTAGTTTTAGCTGGCAAATTCTTCTATTTAGCCAGTCTCTGCTTCTCAGTGGTGATTTGGGGTGGAGTGAAAATGTACACTTTAAAGCAAGTCTGTATTGTCATCCTGTGTTGGGAGGAGTTTGAGGTGCTGAAAACTGGGGGAAAAAAAAAAAATCTGTGTACTGGGCAGGAATTTCAAGATACAGCTCTGCCCCTTGGTGTACTGTGATTATTAATGACACAGAAAGTGTTGAGTACTCTGTTTCCACATGAAAAGAGGGAAGGAGCATGTGTCGAGCATAAGTGAGGTAAGGTATCTGGTATGTGATTCAAGGTCAATGAAGCTGTAAAGCAGCAATTGGTTACTAATAAAAAAGCAGGTTTTTTTTTCTGTGCCCCTCAGTAGAGGTAATTTTGCTGGTACTGCATCAGGGAATAATAAGTACAGGTGAGCAAAGTGTGTGTGTGTGTATATATATATATTTTTTTTTTTTTTTTCCCCCCCAAACCACAAGCAGCTTGAGATGCACATTCTACTTGTTTTATATGGAGCCCATGGGCTCTGAATTCAGGCTTGCCAGCTCTGAACGCGAGATCCATGTTCCCTTGTCCCCCCTGCCCCCTTCCTCCCTGCTCTTTTGGCTTCAGCACCTGCAGGGCACCAGTACTTTTGCTCCTTCTTCTCCAGGACTTGCTGTGATGAGGTGCCAGCAGATGTGTTGCGTGCTGAGTGGCTCTTAGAGCAAGCCCAAGCAGTGGTGCAGAGCAGGGGTCAACAATACGTGCAAGGAGGGGGGGATGCTGATGTGCCATTCTGAGCAGAAGAGAGGGGTTGGGGGTGCCTGTCGGGTTGGGGGTGCTTTGCAAAAGCATGGAGAGCCCTGAGTTGGGACATATAAAAGAAGCAGTGCCTGAGTGGCAGAGGGTGAGTGCTTTAGCAGGGGGAAGCGAGAGGATGGAGGAAGGCTTCCTCATACACAGACAGGGATGTGATTAATGCCTGGCTCTGCCGCTCTGGTTGAAATGTTTTGGAAACAGCCATTGTGAGAGATTAAGAGATTACTGCACTTTCCAGGCCCTTTCCTGTCTCTGAAACCTAATGCTTGTTCGTGCAACACTGGTATGATGCAAAAACATTTATTAGTTTTGGGTTTTGTTCTGCTCTTGGGGGGCTTTTTTTTCTGAATTTGGAGATCCATACACTGAAAATAGCTGTAAGGTCAAAGTAAATGAATAAATGTTACTAGTGAAGGGGTAGAGAAACAACAAGCTACTGTAAAAAAAAAAAAAAAAAAAAAAAATTCTCCTTGATTCCCTGTATCTTGAATGGCAGCTGGTCCTCCATATTCAAAAAGAAAAAGGTTCAGCAAAGGATGATGAAGGTAATCAAAGGCACGGAGCAGCTGTTGTATAAAAGAAGGTAAATAAACTTTGGCTCTTCAGCGTGGAGAAGAAATGATTGTGAGTGGAGGAAGTGAGAAGAGGAATGTTATGCAAAGTGTGAGCAGAGGATGACTATACCCAGGCCCTCCCCATTCAAAAAAATAGTGTCAAATAAAAAAGGAAGCAACAAGCTTAAAATAAGAGAAAGTGTTTTTGTTTTTTTTTCTTGCAGTAATGTTTTTCTTTCAGTGGTACACAGTTATGCTGTGGTATTCCTTGCTGCAGGATGTTGCTGAAAGGTTAGAGGTTCAAAGGAGGCTGGAAAAAACCTAGCCATGGCTATTCACGACAGTATCTCTCGGCTCAGTGAATGGTTATTAAAGCAGTGTTCTGAAGAAGGTAGCACCATCTGTGTTAAACTTGTTGCAGAAATGTGAAACTTCATTTTTGTAAGTAGGTAATAAATAATGCTTAGCTGTTTTCAAATGCTGTGTTGTATAGATGTGTGCTAATGCAGGGGCTACAAGTTGGAATAGCAGATTAAATGTGGGATTTCTTGGCTTCTGTATTATTTCATATTTTTGGTAGCTGATGGGAAACAGGTGCATAGTAGCAAGTGATTCAGGTGATAAAAAGTTCGTTGCAGCAGTTGTCTTGGATAATTTGCTGTGTTACTTTACCAAAGTTTTGCAGTCTGGAGCTAATAAGAGAGTGCTAATAGCTGGGTAGGTTGGACTGGCAGCTTGCCGGCTGGGGGTAATGATCAGGTTACTGTGATGCACTGGACACAGATGGGCTTCAGTATTTCCCCGCAAGCTCGATTTTCAGTGTGACCTAATGTTTGGGTAGAGCTGAAACTCTGGGATTGCACCATGGAAGTCACTGGGGCAGCTTGGAGGGTGAAGGTTTGTTGCACTGTACATCACTTTTTGCTACAGAGAGGTGGTTTGCTTGGCTGGCGTATGAAAGGACCAAATTTCCCTGGAGATTTTGGTGCTCAGCAGCGTGTGGGTGTTAGGAGGCTTTGGGAGGTGGAGGAGGATGGAGGTGGAATAATGTCCTTTGAATCAGAGCTGTTTTGACATGCTAGAAAGAAATTGCCAGCTGTAAAAGAGGGGGGGGAGAATCAAACATTGAACCACTCTACGGGTTTGTATAGAGAAGAAAGACTTGGAGCAGGAGATGTTTAAAAATTTATACTGGACTGAGTGGGGTGAAAATCAAAGTAGAGGTAAGCACGTGGTGGGGTCAGCTCACGCGCTGTGCATGCACACAGCAGCTTTGCAGCAGCACACTGCTAAGCAGCAATACCTTGAAAATTAAGAGTCTTAGTTCAGTGGGCTCCATCCCAAGGCGTGGATTTGGTGACCTGAGAGTAAATTCAAAGTGATTTATCCCTCTTCTGATCTCTCTTGAACTCTGACCGCTTGTGTCTATTGCTGTGAAGTGGCTACTTCTGTATTTATGAGCAAGGTAGAAACTACTGACCTGCTTTGCTGCCTCTGAAAGGCAAGTGATAGTTCTTCTTGAAGATAGCAAGGGCAGTATTTCTGAATGTGTTTGGACTAAATTTACTGTAAGGAACCAAAAAAAGTGTAGATGATGACTGTTGGAAGGGAAAGCATATATTTATTGCACAGTGGCGATAGATTTATAGGCAGATAGTTTGGTTTATAGATAAATATTGTTTGCCTGTATTTCCGTAGCTATAAGCAGTTAGCAAATTGGATTTAAAAGCCTAAACTTTGCTATAATCGAGAGACCTTTTTACATTTTTTTTTCTATGCCATCTGCTGAGTTCTTCACTCACAGCTGAGATGTCACATGGCACCAAGAGAGCCAAGAGAAGTGACGCATCGTGTATCCCATGGTAACTCTCCCTTTCCTTCGTTTTTAGCTCGTTTGCTTTGCTACCAGATAGAATAACCTGACTGTGGGACTAGATTTGCTTTGCTCACAAATAGGTGAAGGTTAGGATGTAGTACTTTAATGCTCTAAAACTATTTGCACATGGTAACCCAAACTGTCCTTTAAAAAAACCCAAAAAACAACAAAATAAACCATACACAAACAAAAAACAACCCCACTCCAAAACAAAACCAACACCGCCACCAAACCCAGAAGACTAGAAGTTCCCCACCCTAACTTCTCAACGTGCAGGAAGCATCAGTTGGGGATGCCATTCAGAATATTGAAGCTTGTCTGAGCAGTTTTTGCAAAACATAAGTAGATATCCTGCAAGCATCTGTTGGGCTCAGAGGTAAAATTCTCACCAAAGCTAAATTTGCAATTCAGGTCTTACAGTTCACACAGGCTTTGCTGCTGGAAACTTGTTAGGTGATGCTTTCCTTTTTTCCTTCCTTTCTTTTTTTTTCCTCTCCATCAGATGTTTTTTAACCTTTGATTGTTATATGCAGTTACTGGCTGCATCTTAATTAGAAATACCTGACATATCTCCTGAGAAGAGCTCTTGGGAGAGCATATCTTTGCATTCAGATATGCTGATATTCTTTAGAAAACTGATTATTTTTTAAAAATGTGTCACTTAAACGCATTTTCTCTTCTATGCCTAAATATCCACTGCTAACTTTATTGTATTAAAGCAGTAGTGGTACAATTTGGTCAGCCTGAAGCTCAAGGCTGCAAATACAGTAGCTCCTCACCTAATTTAAACAGTGGCTATGTGGGTATAGTCTTTGCAGTTGTACATGAGAAGCCTTGAACATCATCTTGCAGGCTGTTTCCAAACTCTTCTGGGCCCTTTTTCTAAGTGCCTTCAAGCACAGCTAGTACAAATCCTGCTAAAGCAATGTAAGTCTGGTTAAACTTTGCCCTGCCAATTTGATTTTTGCTTTAGGGGAGGGAACAGCTTTCAGAAACCCAGTTTATCCGGGGGTGGGGTGGGGTGGTGGTTTTGCTCGCCTGTAGTTCACATGTGCTGGAGGAGAGTGTGGTGAAGTTTTGCAGTGTGGCAGGATTTGCATTTGCTGTGGGCACAGCTATGAGTGAACTTAGAGCATTTCAGTTCCCTTAGCAGAGGGTCAGAGCGAGAGTGTTCAGAGTTGAGATACCAGTGCACAGAGATGACTCATTTTGGTGTGTCCAACTGATTTTTGAATCAGTTTTTGAATGACAGAGGATGCGACTGGGGTGTTTGTGTGTGTGGAGGCATAGAGATGTAGTCTTGAGCAATTTTTTTGCTTCCTGGATTTGGGGCAATTGATCTGCATGTTTGCTCTTAACAGGCTGCTAAGCTGTCATCTGATATACAACACCTGTACAGGCACCTGGATGTTTAGAAGTATTGAAAGACTTCCCTGGTATGCACAGGCACTGTCTTCCCCAGCTGTGCCAAAGCGGGGTATGTATCTCTGTTTGCTCCGAACGGGTATTTAGTACAAAGCACCGTTCTTATTATAAAATGGAACTGAATTGCCTTCTGTTCGATTTTTAGTTACGTGCAGTCCGGCGTGCTAACGTGAGCTGTGTGTTCTCATCAGGAGTGCTGCATGGTTAAATCCAAACAATGGGCTGCTTGTGGCAACTGAAAGTGGTGGGGAAAAAAAATCCCTCTTCTGTAATTGCAGGAAAAAAGCAAGCCTGTTTACAGCAGGAATCAGTGAGAGTTTAAGTCATACTTGACTTTTTCCCCTGCATTTTCTGCATAGATTATGATGATTTAAGCATAAATTGCTTAGGCAGAAAAAGCATTTGGCCTGTCTTTTAGTTACTGATTGCAGTAGCTTTGACTTAGCTGTATAAAGAAATGCTATACCTTTCTGAGGATGACAGTGTGTGAGAGAAATGTTTTATTTTGAGAGTGCATTTGTGCATGTCTGTGAGCATACCTCCTGAGCAAACTCCTGCATTTACAAAAGACTTGTAACAAAAAAGGTAAAATTAAGGATTCGTTCAGTAGAAGCTGCTGGTGGTAGATTTTTAGCCCAGTCAGCACCAAAAAATAGTTTATATGCCTTTTGGTGTGTTTTTTTGTTCTCTTGTTTGGCTAATAGTGTTGACCTTGCAAATCCTAGTTGGAAGCTGAGAGAGTTCAGGAGCCCTTCCCAAACAGGCCAGGCTTTTGTGGCGGTAGGGGAGAAGGAATCATGCTAAAGAAAGAGACCTGAGCTTGCAGTGTGTTGAAGAAATAAAGAGCAATGTGATACCAGTATGATGTGGAAAGCTGCTGTAATGTAAATAATATGAACCGTATGCAGCTGTGGCTGTGTTGGAAACAAAAACAAGTGTCAAAAGAAAGATTAGGAGTTCAAAGTCCACAACTAAATATTATTAAAACAAATAATAGTAAGTTTGCCTTTGAGGATAGAAAATCGTACCTACATTCAGAGGCAGGTGGGTTAACATCCTTTGAAGATGGAATATTTGTGTGGACTTGGGTTCGATGTCAGAGGACGGCTACCCTGTAAGCAGATGTTTGCCATTTTAATCATTTTAAGTAAGTGTGGAATATTTAATAGGTAGATAAGGTAATTAGATTATACCTTCATCTAGATAAGATTTAAAAACTGTCAGCTACGTTGCAAGTCAAGCTGCTTCTTTTTCCCAACAAAAGCCTGACTGTGCCTTTCACCTCCAGTATGTCCTGCTGCTCATGCTTATCAGCCTGCAATTGCTTTTACATGCTAAAGTGCTGACTTGTAGGCTATCTTGAAATGGTTAACAGTAAGCTATTTCCTCTATATTATGTTATGCAAAATACTAATATGCCACTGCTAAAAAGGGTTAGACATGTTGTACGGAAACAAGGTGCTCACCTGAGGAAACCAGAGGTTCAGTGACAGTTAGGAAAGTTGGAGCTGGGGAGAGAAGGACTGTGATATGTGGCAAATTCAATTAATACAGGGATCTTAAATATAAGTGAGGAACTGAATCTGAAATGTTGTGAGCAGGTGGCACTTTCTTCCCCAACAAGTAGCTGTAACTTGTCATGTAGCTAACTTAACTGGCGTTGTGTCTAACAGCCTAGGATCATTTGAAGTTTTTATTATTGTGCTTCATTGGTACTGTTGAGGTTTTGAATTACTATGTGAGAAAGTGATTTTGTATTGACGATGTACTTAAGTTTTTACTGTGTTGTGAAGGTCTTTGGAGCTATGGGTTTGTAGGTTTATGATTTAAAAAAAACACAAGGGAGAGGGGAACCCTCAAAACAAAGCAAACTGTGTCCTCAGTGACCAAACTACAGCTCTGACACAGAGGGAAGACAACGTCTTACACCAGCACAGATAGGAAATGAGGTCTCTAGGTGCAGTGCGCAGCCTGTGCTAACATCCTCTCTCCGGGGAGAATTGCCATGGTTTCTTCCCTTGTTTAGGAAATACTGTGTCAGAGGGAAACCCCCAGAGCAGAGGGGTCAGCTCTGTCAGCCCCTGCATTAGCATCTTATGAGATGGTTTCCTATGGTAGTGCCACTGTGGGTACTGGGAATACCTGTGAAATTGGGAGTAGTGCGTGGTACCTTTGGGTTTTGAGATGTCCCAGTCACCGTATCCAGTCGTCTGGTCCTGTAGATCTGCCTCTGAGTATGTCTGTGTTGTTGCTGTAGTTGAGTCTAGCTACAAAATGGCTGTGTAGAGATCCCATAAGGATCTGTAGGCTACCATACTTCTTATACTGTCCCTGTGTACTGTTCAAGGCCCTGAAGGTAGCTGGGGAAGAGATGGTGTAGGGTGTCTGGATTAGAAGGGCAGAGGGCTGCCGGTCACCTTTTGGAGTACTAAGATGAGGAGTGGTCTTCTTTGGACCCAGACAGGCAGGGATGATCTCCCCAGAGAACAGTCCCTTTTCTGAGCTGCAGGTCAAGGGGAAAGGCAAGCCCTTGCATGGGCATCATCTGCTGTTGCTTTGCCTTCATGAGCACCCTGCAGACTTGCAAGAGGGGCATTTAGCTTTTGTTTTACAAGGAAATGCCTGTTCATGTAGCAGGTAGAACAAAACAAGTAGCAGCTAGTATAACAGGCAGCATATCTGGCTCAAATTGAAGAGTCTGTTGACTTCAGAAAGTATAGAAAGATGCATCATTCAGCTTATGGGACTCCATCAGTCTGTGGTGAGCTTGTAGGGGGTGGAGCAGGAAGCTAAATTAAGGATGTGTTACTTGAACTGATGATAATTTGGAAGATGGGAAGACTGTAGGCTATAGTACAGCCAAGAGCACCAGAGTTGTGAAACCCAAGAATACTGCTTCTCGCTGCTTTTTTTGGACATGGTTGGCCAAGGAATAAAGTTAAGTGCTGATATGGTCAGTGTTACTGGGGAAAGCCTTTTGGCAACAGCACGGTACTATCCATGAGTGAAGCTTATCCTTGCAGGCAGCTGCTTGCCCCAGGGACTGGCCAATTTTGGTTTGGTTTTTTGTTTTGGTTTTTTTTTCCCGCCCCCCCCTCTTGTTGGCCTCGTAACTATCCAGAAGCCACCCCTGGGATGTCTGGGTTGCACCTAAGGAATTACCTTTATGGGAAGAAAAATAAAGAACAACACATCTGCTGTCCAGTAGACCTACATCTTGCTTTTCAGGCATATGTGCTTCTACCTGGTCGTCTTGGACTATTTCTAGTCCACGGTAAGACCTCACATACAGCCATGATGAGCACCTGCAAGTAATACCAGCTGTGCAAAGAGTCTGTCCTGAAGCTGCTGCTACGAACATTAACCAATCTGGTCTGCACAGGGTAGGGCTTGAGTAGTTGCCTCTGTTAAGATTTTGATAGTCTGCTCTGCTGGTAGAAGTGGAAGGAGGGGCCTGGGCAGGAAAATTATTGATGAACCACGATAGTGTATCTGGTTTTGATGCATGAAGATGCAATTAAGGCTTGAGAAGAAGCCTTTTGAACACTTCCGGAGAGTTTCGATGGATGAAACAGCTCTGCAGGGACTGACGGAGCCTGTATGAGCCTGGAGATACTTACTCAGAAAAGCTTATACAGAGTGGAGTGTACTGGTGTGGGGTACTCCTTTGTATTCCTAGAGTCCCACAGCCTTCAACATGGAAAGGCAAAGAAATAGGGGTTTCTGCTCCCCACTGTGGATTATAATACTGGTGAAGTATTTGTATTGGAAAGTGTTATTTCCCATGGGAATCCATGTCTCCTTCCTTTCTAAGAGGCTTACTTTCTTGCACAGTCTGGTCCGACGTTGTGGTGTAATTTAATGCTTCCAGTACAAGAAGTTAAACATGATTTTAAAAAAAAAAAAAAAGAAAATCCTTGAAACTCAGAATGACTTTGAAAGTAGCCCAGGCAGGAGAGAATCTGTACGTGGTTTATTTGGTCTCTTGGGTTTTGGTCTTTTTTTTTAATTGGCCCTAAAAATGTACAGCGGTTAAAATTAGAAAGGCAGCCCCTAATAAACATTGACCAGTGAATTTTCTACAGTCAGCTTTCATTTAGCACTGAAAGCCCTGGAAAGCCGTGGTCTGTTTTTGGATGCTGGAGACAAACTGAGTAAGCACAGCTCCTCAGCATGGCACTGGGGAGCACAGCAGATCTTTTTAGGTTTTTGCACTTTTTTTACAGTTTTAATTTAGAGATGCACGATGGCTGTGGAAACTTGAATTTTTCTTTGCTTAGTGGTGTAGCAAGTATGGTCTTCAGCTGTGTCAACAAATAAGTCACGCTCTTAACAGCAAGAGCAACTAAGCAGTGCAGTGACTTAGAGAGGCTTATGGTGAACATCTTGATATTGCAAGTAATTCATAAGTAATGCAGGTCTTTTCTGCCAAAATCTTCTCAAGTTTATAACATCATTGATCACAGAAAGTCCTGTAGCCTTTCTTACCCAGGAGAAAAAGCTACTGTGTCCGTTCTTACACTGCAACAGGACAGCATGACTATTTAAGGAAGTAACGCAGTTATTTTTGTCAGTAGATGAATGATCCGAAACTATAGCGAGGTTCCTGTGGGGTGAGCCTATAACGAAAAGGCTGGCTGTGCTATGGTGGTTCTCCATTTGTGCACTGCTCTCTGGGTATGAGTTTATGCTCTTCTGATTTGGGACTGCTCAGAAAATACCTGTTGGGGGACAGGTTGTAGCTGCCTCAGCTGGAGCCTGGATATCACATATCTGCTTCTTTGGGGCAGGATGGAGTCCTGGCTCCGTCTTGGCTGCTATACTGTTTCCATATATACCTCTGTGTGTGTGTGTGTGTGTCTGTGCACACCTATGTTTTGGGTTTTTTTCTCTAATACCCATGATACCACTGAAACTTCAGCAAAATGTTCATTATTCTGCTAGTAGCAGCAGCATAGGCTGCTTTGATGGGTGGATCTAACAAACCAGTAATGTGCTGGACATCCCAGTATCCCTGTTTGTTTTGCAGAGCAGCTGCTGCATCTGAATGCCAGTTGCAGTCTGCTGGCGTCTCAAGGCTTGAATGTGACTCTCATAGAGAAGCCGCTCTATTACTGTGGAAGGCAACTGGCTTTGCAAGCAGGTTAGCATGTAGGAAACCTTTCTGGCTGGACCCAAGTGTCTGCTTTAATCAGTAAATAGCCCTGAAACCTGCTGCACAGTACTCCTTAGAAATAATCTGAGCTACTCTTTATGTAAATAGAGTGCCAAGAGTATCAAAAAGATGAAACACAAATGTGGAGGCTCAATGTTACCAGCCTTCAGGCAAGAAAATATGCTTCTGTTCATGAAAGCAGCTCCTGGCGGTATTGCATATAAATAGCAGTCCCTCTCTGAGCCTTCTCCCCATTGCCTACAGCCTAAATTGGGTGGCTTCCTAGTGTTGGTGGCCACTAATGGTGAGATTAAGCAGCAGATTGAATGACTGGGAGTAACCAAGAGTGGTTTGATTATGGAGGACAACCTGTCTTCACTCTTTTGCAGGGGAGATGGAGTTTGGGGATGCTGCCACTCCAGCTCCTTTCATGAGAACCAAAATCCCTGATTTAACGAAACGCCAGTGCCGATGCACATTATAAAGGCAGAGTTGCTAATGCTTTTATGGCAGTGAGGAGATGAGTGAGGCTATAATTAGCAGCCTCTTTTTTCCCTTGCAAGTCGGAGAGGATTCTGTGGTTATTTCTGTGTTTTGTTGGTTCTGCTTTATCGGTTTTAATTCGGTGTGAAACAGTAGCTTATATGACCCAAGAGAAAAGTACCATATAAATGGGGTTTCTGGTGTGCTGAGAGTGCTGCAAGTGTAAAGAAACTGACTCCTTAGCCTCACTAGGATGAATTGCTTTGATGTTTTGAGATGCTGGTCTAATTTTCATGTTCACAGCTGCATGATTTTTAAAGACAAAACTTTAGGTGAGCTCAGAATCTGAACCCTTGTTAAGACTAGGAGATCAGTGCAGTGAATTTATATTGTTTCAGAGCTGTCTGTGCATCTGTTGCATTATACTAAAATCTAGCTTGGCAGCCTCAAATGGAATAGTCCCTAAAAACCCTCCCTAGCTCCAGTATAAAACATGGTATTGCTTAGAGTGATAGACCCTACTAGAAAATGTACCTTCGACCTACCTTCAGAGCTAGCGTAGCTCGGAGCAGGGGCCAGACTAGCCGACCCCCAGAAATCCTTTGCAACTTGGGACTCTCTGTGAGTCTCAGCACTGGACTTGATGACACAAGTCTAACATTGAAAAATACCCATGGCAAGAAGCCAGAATTGTGGATGGCCTTTAAATCCTTGTAAACAAACACATGCAGCAAGTCAGTTTAAAAATTGTAGTGTTGTCTTTTTTTTGCTGGTCAAAGAGCCTGCAAGTGCTCAGGCCACAAATGTGACAGCTGTTACGGTAGATCTTAGCTGTGCTCTCCTTCTCCCTGCTCAGCCCCCAGCATGCTCACTGTATTTGCAAAGAGAGGAAAAGGAGGAGGAGGTGTGCTAAACTGAGAACCAGTCAAGACAAATGCACTAACGGTTGGATAGAAACATGTTTTATCTTGAGCTTTTGTACAAAAACCTGAATTCCCTGCGGAGACGTCCCTGTTCCTGAACTTCTTTTTAGGGTGAAATCTTAGTAGATAGGATCAGCTTTGTACTTCTCTCTGTTACTGATGGTAGAGGCCCCACTGGCCTCTTTTTGCCAGACCACCTCCAGCTGTGGGAACAAGGGATGATGGAGATTTAAAGAAATTACAACTTTAGTTTATCTCTTGGCCTTAAAATCAAAATCTTTAGGACTTCTGTTTTCTTACACCAGCAAGAACTATATATCTGCCAAGTGAATGAAGATTTTAGCTAGTAAACCTAGAGGGTATCCATGTCTGACTCTTCTCGCTTTGTTATAAAAGAGGAGACTCATCCTCTCGTTTTTAGAGGTGATACAGAGCATTTGTGGTGCTGAGGGTTTTTTTTAAAGCATTCATCAAAAAGGTGATGTTAAAAAAAAAAGGGGGGGGGGGGGACACGGAACGAAACACCTCCTGACTGGTCTGTTAATGTTCCCAGTCTGACCCCTGTGTCACATTGAGAAAGCAGCATTTGAGCCAAACCATAGCAAAGGTGAGCTAGCTAGTACTGGAAACTGACTCTCAACCTCAAGAGTGAGATATGGCACATGTTAGTTGTCTCCTGCTGAGCTGCTGTGTGATCTGTCAATGCACTGACGTTGTAGGTTTCTGCCATGGGTGGGTACCATAGACAGGACTGAGAAGCTTCTTCTCAATACTTGTGTTTATCATAAGTGATATCTTGGGTGTGCAAATGAACTGGCAAAATGATCACAGAATCACAGGCTGGTTGAGGTTGGCGGGGACCTCTGGAGGTCATCTTGTCCAACCTGCCCTCATCAAGCAGGGTCACCTAGAGCTGGTTGCCCAAGACCATGTCCGGTTGGTTTTTGAGTATCTCCAAGGATGGAGGCTCCAAAACCTCTCTGAGCAACCTGATGCAGTGTTCAACCACCCTCGCAGTAAAACAGTATTTTCTTATGGTCTAATGTGTTTCAGTTTGTGTCATCTTGTCCTGTGACTGGGGACCACTGAGAAGAGCCTGGCTCCTTCCTCTTTGCACCCTCCCTTCAGGCATTTGCGTATGTTGATTAAAATCGCCCCCTGAGCCTTCTCTTCTTGCTGTTGAATAGTCCCAGCTCTCTCAGCCTTTCCTCATAGGAGAGGTGCTCCAGTCCCTTAGTCATCTTAGTGGCCCTTTACCGGACTCTCTTCAGTATGTCCATGTCTCTCTTGCACTGAGGAGCCCAGAACTGGACCCAGCACTCTAGGTGTGGTCTCACCAGTGCTTAGCAGATGGGAAGAATCACGTTCCTTGACCTACTGGCAACACTCCTAATGCAGCCCAAGATGCTTGTGGCGGCTGCCTTTGCTATGAGGTTGCATTGCTGGCTCATGTTAGCTTGTTGTCATCCAGAACCACAGGTCCTTCTTTGCAAAGCTACTTTCCAGCCTGTACTGGTGCTTGGGGTCATTCTTCCTCAGGTGATGGACTTTGCCTTTCCTTTATTTGAACACCATGAGGTTCCTGTCTGCCCTTTACTCCAGCCTGCCAAAGTTCATCCAAGTGGCAATGTGACCATCTGGTGTATTGGCCACTCCTAGTGTTGTGTCATCAGCAAACTTGTTGAGGGTACACTCTGCACATCATCCAGGTCATTTAATGAAGAGGTTAAACAATATTGGCTCTCTTGTATCAACCCATGGGTAGAACACTAGTGTCTAGCCTCCAATTGGACTTTGTGCCACTGACCTACAACCCTCTGAGCCTGGCTGTTCAGCCAGTTTTCAGTCCACCTCCCTACCCACTTGTCTAGTCCATACTTTGCCAGCTCGTCTGAGGATGTTATAAGAGATGGTGTGGAAAGTCTTACTAAAGTCAAGACAGACAACATCCTCTGCACTCCTCCTATCCACCAAGCCACTTGTTTCATCATAGGAGGAGGTCAGGCTGGTGAAGCATGACTTTTCCCCTTCATGAATCCATGCTGACTACTCCTGATCACCCTCTTGTCCTTCATGTGACTGGAAATGGTTTCCAGAATTAGTTGCTCTTTCCCAGGGACAAAGTGAGGCTGACTGGCCTGTAGTTGCCCAGATCCATTTTCTTGCCCTTCTTGAAGACAGGGGTGACATTTGCTTTCCTCCAGTCTTCAGGAACTTCTCCCAGTTGTTGTGACTATTCAGAGATAATCAAGTGTGGCCTTACAATGACATCAGCCAGCTCCTTCAGCACTGGTGGGTCCATCCCATCCAGTCCCATGGAGGGGTGTATGTTCAGTCTGTTTGCTGTTCTCTAATCTGATCCTCTTCCACTGAGGGTAAGTCTTCCTTGCTCTGAACATCCAGATGCTCATCCAGTTGTGTGATTTACCCCACCATGTCTCCGTGATCACAGAGATTGTAGCCCTGCCAGTGCAGGGCAGACCTCCTGCCTGTTCCCCGTGCTGCGTGCAGTGGTGTACAGGCACTACAGAGAGGCACCCAAGGGTGCCAAGTTCCCAGAAATGGTGTGAGAGCTTTCCCCATAATGCCTCACAGGCACTTCCATATCTGCATACACGCCTTCAGGTGTGTGAGTGAAGGTGGCTTTCCTGAAGTTTATTTGGACGTGCAAAAATGTGTGTGAACTGCCAGGATGGCAGTCTTTCCGAAGCAGAAACAGCACGTCTTCTGGCAAAAGCCAGGAATATGTGAGAAACTCTGTTACTGGATGGATGCAATATTTATCTTGGATCATTCAACCTGGCTTTAGTATCTGAGTCAACATTGTGCATGTAGCTTTAGAAAAATAAAGACTTTATTTCTGTCTCATATTCTCCCCTACTTATGTCTTTCCTAATGTAACTGAATACCTACAGAAGGGCTGTATTTCTTTCTCCTTCTCCTCTGGTGTGTGTCTATATATACATATACCCTGTGACATTGCAGGAGTGTTTACTTTGGAAGAAATCTCTCAATCTGAGCCAAACATGCAAGATAAAGCGTTCCTTTCTTCTCATCTTAGCGAGAAAGGTAGCCTGAAGAGTGATAGATGATTATCACCTCGGAAGGATAGGAAGCCTGTGAAGGTAAATGGCCTTTTTTTGCTTAACTAATCCAGTAACAAACGCCCCCATGAAACTGGGAACTTCTAATTATAGGATTATATTGGGGGGCAGAGGTGTTAAACACTGTGGCAGTATCTTAGAAAGGACCTGTGAAACAGGTTGATGAAAGCTTTTAGGTTGGAGGACAATGGTTCTTTTAATAATCCAGCAAGACTTTCTCATCAGCTGCTTGCATGCACAGCATCAGCGCTCAGGGGTCAGGAATTGCTTGTCCCCGCTCACACCCATTTGAGAGGTGCTGCAGCAAGCTTAAAATTGCAGCGATTTGTGTAGGTGATGCAGAGAGGCTTTTTCTTCTCTTCCCCCCAATATTGTTATTGCACTGTGGAAGTGATTTCATTATAGTAAAACTGAATTTCAACTCTTCTTTGGCTTTCTAAATAATTCAGAGCTCTGGCTTCTCAAAAACTTTCCAAGTCTATTCCATTTTTATTGTGCTCAGTCTAAACCTGAAATAATAGATTTGGATGAAAACGCTAAAAAGATGTAGACTGAATAGTCTATATTGTGCTGGTAGGATAGTTTGTAAAATAAGGCCATTTACTTTTGGTTTAAGGAGGGGTTTTCTGAGGTCTGAAGCTGCATTTGCTACTTTTTGCTACCTGTGAGCTGTAGAAGACACAGAAAGTAACACTTCAAGGCTTGAGGTTTTGTGTGAAGCTGAGCGTGTGAGCACTGTATTTTTGCAGAAATGCCAACCACCAAGCAAATGTAACAGTACTGCATAAATGAACAGGGCAAGTCCACCTCTTTAGAAAGCTCAAGTATTTACCTTTACCCTTTTGTACTCCCTATTAGATATTTTAAACTCCTTACAGAATTGCATTTTTGTGAACTGTAATTGCAGGGATAAAACCTCTGGCAGTGATTTTTGTGAAATACAATGTTTAACAGTCAGTGGAAGGTCTGCAGAAATATTGTTCTGGATTAGTCCTCTTTGGTGTGGGTGGGGAAGACACGAATCTCTTCTTACTCTAGGAAATCGTAGCACACAGCACAATAACGGATATCCAAGTCATGTCATCCTTTGGGAGTAGTTAAGAATGATCTTTAAAAAGAAATGGGCAGTTCCTTTGACTCAAGTTGCCGAGAGCACGGGAAGGGTGCTGGTGTCCACAGTTTGATACACACATTTACCCCACCCAGTTCATGCAGAAACAGCTCCAGTTATTTTTGGTTTTGGATAATGTGCCAGGAATAACTAAAAGTAGGGGTATCAAGCAGAAGGATTCCCCTCGTCTGTTCTTTGGTCATACAGGGACTTGCAGGATCAGTGCTGAGTTCAGAATGGCATGATGGTCTCCTGTGTGGGTTTTGAAAAGATGTACGTAGTCTTCCTGTTGTGACTAGTGTCAAGAACAGAAATGCAAGTGTGAACACAGTAAATGCCAGCTAAAATATATTTGATGAATGCTAGGGGAAAGGTATTTGGCCATGGCTTGATTTAGCAATTGCTGCTCTGTGTATGCTACAGCATAGCATACGTTTTTTTAGTATTGAGAGGACTCCTTGTAGTTTCTCTAGTAAGGCTATATATAGGCTGTGGACATATACTTGGTCATTAAAACTAACTATATCAATAGGAAGTGCGTTGAAACGAAATCTGCTGACTTGTAAGTCAAATCTATGCATGTTCATCCTTCTAAAGTACATGACTTCCGAAGAAATTTAGAAATTGATACACATCGAGCCTCATCCAGTGTGGATGGATGCTGCACTTAAGCAGAACTCAAAATGTGCCAGAAAATACAGGCTTAGCTTCTCCCTGGGGTGCACAATGCTTTTTGTGGTCAAAGCTGCTGAGACTTGGCTTCAGTGCAGGCAGGATGAAGTTCCCTCAGGTCCCTGTACAAGTTAGTGCTCAGCATTGTAGTTAAAGACACAAATTCAGGTGCTTGTAGGAATGTGTACATGTAAGAAATACCATGAATTGGGATTTCAGTAAGTGTTGAATTTTTGGGGGATATGTGTGCTAGGAAGCAGAGTTTTAATGGTCCTGGTGGAAGGACCAGGCTGTCACTTTCAATGCTTACACAGAACTGATGCTTGCACTTTCTATAGGAATAAATTGGATTAGAGGAAATGACTGCCCAGTCTGTCAGTGAGTGCACCAAAGGGAAAACGCATAAATGAATCAAAGGTCCCATCTTTAAACAAGCAGATTGAAGTAGAAGGTAGTGCTGGTGTTTTGTAATTTTTGATGTAACAGAATCTCTAATATTTTCCATGTTTGTACCTTGCCATATTTTGCATCCTGTGAGCATACCCTTTGCTTCTACAGCACAAGTGATGCTTCCCACAGGAAGCGTTATACACGTGCCTGGGCCTGGAGCATAAAGCCTGTGCTAAGCAGCGAGCACTTTGGTCTTCATCCTTTCTTGTTTCTCATATGCATCACAGAGGCCAAGGTTATAAAAACAAGGTCTGACAGGCCAGTGCCTGAAAACAGGGACAGGGAACATTTTTATCACACTTTGATCATTGGTAGAGATATAAGTACAGTTAGATTTTGAGTTATACCAAAACCAGCCCGTGCCTGTGGTGGCATTG
Organism: Theristicus caerulescens; assembly: GCA_020745775.1. NCBI lineage: Eukaryota > Metazoa > Chordata > Aves > Pelecaniformes > Threskiornithidae > Theristicus > Theristicus caerulescens. Next base: position 87,063,598 of record CM036560.1, read on the forward strand.
CTGTATGTTCCCCCTTTTTTGGGAGGAGCATAAAGGGACATATAAACACACTTCCCCAATAAGCCCTTTGAGCCTTTAGTGATTAATAGCTTAGGCTTCCTGAGCATCATGTCGTCTTCTTTACTGCTTTGAATTCGTTCAGTCACCCCTTGAACCCAGGTAAACTTGTGGCACTGACCATGTGGAGAAGTCACAAGAAGAGGATGTGTGTTACGATGATGGGATAACGGTGTAAAGCGGTAATAACACCGGCTGTGCTGACACAGGATATTGGAAATACAACACCCTGCGGTCCTCAGAAATAGCTCTTTATCACTTTTGTTGTGTTGTTCCCTTTGCCCTTGGGATGGAGGAAGTGGATATCTGAAGCCCTAATTTGCAGTATTAATCCACATCATGCTTATTAATGAGTAAGGTATTGGATAGGTGGGTATGTCTGAGTCAGTGCCGTTTAACCTGTGAATATTTGCTTTCAGTTACGTAGGGAAAAAAAGGGAGCCGGAGGCAGTGATTAATCAATAACTTTGTGTTTCATCTTCAGAGTCTTTGAGTGGGGTATACGTCGTTCTGGGTCTGCTACCTGGGTCCGAGAGAGAAGATACTCATTGCATGAACAGCACATGTGGGTCACGTGTTCAAGATAATTATCTGTCCTGCTGAGGTACCACAAAAATATATTGCAAATTAAGGAGTTGGATTTCTCTTTGGTTTGTATTCTGTGTGACTCTTATGGAGTGTGAACAAATACTCAGGATGTGAAGACTGGGTTAATTTATCTTTAACAGGAAAAAGGCCCCTCCACACTCAGGAGCCCTGTTGTTGACCTCTAGCACAAAACAGGATCATGTATTAACTCTTGCTTTGTTTTTTTTGGTTTGGTTTGGTTTGGTTTTGTTTTGGTTTGGTTTTGGTTTTGTGTTTTTTTTAAGATGCTAATTTTGCTTGTACTGGAAAGTGTTGGATCCTTTTAGGTCCTTTAGGTTAATAAGAAACTCCTTTGAAGAGCAAGAGATAACATCGGCAGAGCATGAAGTTGATATTTGCAGAATGGTGCAGTGCTGCTGCTGAAGAATAGAGGAAATCGGAGGAAGTAGCCAAGTCTCTGATGTCTCTGCCCCTCCTTGGCATAGAGATCAGCATTAGTACATTTTCAAACCTCAGTGTTTTAACATAGGGATTGCTGGGCAGGCCTACAAGCAGGTGATACTGTGTGTTAATGAAATGTGCATTTGGTATAAACGTGCTTGGGTTTTTTTTCTTTTTCTGAAAGGAAAAGCATTTGCCTTGCAGTCCTCTGCATAAGCCCAAGTATGGACATTTTGGCTCCATTTATGCATAATGAATTAGTGACTTGCTATATCCAGCCAGCCATACTTAAAACAAGCAAGGGTATTTTCCTGAAAGGTTCTTGATTGCTCCTTGGATGATGGCAGCAGCTCGCATCCACCATTACATATCATATTTCTGGGTAAGGCCAACTTGGTCTGTCAAATCTTTAAAGAAGCCAGAGCACCTGATATGTGCCAAACTACTGCTTTACAAAACCAGCAGCGTTGTAGCAAGATGTGGCGCAAATAACAAAGGAATTAACTCTTTGATAGAAAAATCAATGGTGCTACCACTCTGTGTCCCATTACAGTATTTGGTGAGGAAACAATCTGTTGCCTGCTGTAAACAGAGGCCTTTGGCTTGAAATTTTGGGTTTGGAAGAAATACAACCAAATTGTCATTCTTAGGCGGTGACTTCTTTAGCCAGAGGATTTTGACACACCTGGGTAACTGAGACTTCTCAGAGGGAAAAATAAGTGGATAAGAGAACAGGAGTGGCACTTCACGAGCTGGGAGCGTTATAGCTGGATGTGGGATGCAGTCACGTGTGAATAACACCGTGCCGTGTGAAAAATGTCCTTCTGGTTGAGACAGTGAGTTTGGAAAGGGTGTCTTGTTTCTATTTTTCTCGTTTATGGAAAGCTTCGCTTTTCTGGGTTAAAACGTGACCGCAGTGGTATTAAACACTTGCTTTGAACGGAGTATCTGATTGCACATCTCCTGTATGAAAGTGAATTGCAGTAACACAGTGTGCCACCTTGTTTTTCTCTACTCTTGCCTCTGGAGAAGTGCTGGGCATTAGACTCTGCAGAGCAATCCTGGCTTCTAATGGCAGAGCTGCCACTGAGAAAATCTGGGTGTTTCTCCAATGATCTAAAGGGCAACCGTGGCCTTTAACCAGGAACAACAGAAGGATATACATGCCCTGCAGCCAAGGGCAGCACATGTGATGAGCAAAAGGACCAATTTTATCTGTTTACAAAGATGATGCCAGTTAGACAAGAACTCCAGAGATTCAAGCTGCTTGCGTGGCTGGGGCAACACAAGTGGCATGGAGGCTTGCTTCATCGGCAGCAAAAGGTCCCGTGTCCTGGTGGACCTCTAGGATGCATGGGGATCCCACTGGTGTTTCTGCCATGCTTTTTACAACTTTCAGTCACAGCAAGTGCATGGGGATGCACGGGGGTGGGGGTGTGTGTGCGTGTGCGTGATCCCTCAGACCTCAGAGCTGTTGCAACGTGGTGGAGTCCTGTGACCGCAGTCAGATGCAGAAGGGGAGTGAACTGGGAGCTGCCCAGGAACAGGTCAGCCAGCCACAGCGTCGTGAGGTTGCAAAACCAATGCAAGGTCAAAGTACAAACATATGTTCAAATACAACAACACAATTTATTTCTTAATTCGCTTCTGAAGGAGGAGCAGGGGATGTTTTCAGCTGAGTTTCCAGAAGACACTGGTTTGCTGGCAGGTTGCATGATCATCCTCTTTGCAAGTGATTTAAAATACACCTTTGTTCTTGCACACATGCTCAAGCAAGCAATGCTGAAATTAGCTCCTTTGTTGGAGGAAAGATTTTCGTTCAGGTAACTTGGTTCAACTTAAAAACAGGGTGAGCTTTTTATAGGAAAAGAAAAAGAAGTGTGGTTTCCTCCGGACATGACTCGGTGAGTCACACATTATATGACACAGCATTCCTCTCTGGAAACTTAACTGCTGGAGTTAATGAGTACATCAGTACTCCAGAACCACCCTTTGTGTTTGATACACCTAAACACTTAACCTGGCATTTCTGGAAGTTATTTTAATAAATATTTCATAGATGTTAAAGTCAGCCTTTTAATGTTTTTAGTATATATCAGAACCCCATTAAAGTAAATTTAATGACGGTTTTTTCAGTTTCAAAAGCAACTGTCTGTTCTTAACAGCCTTGCACGTAAGAAGTGTAATGGCTGTTAACGCCGTAATACAGATGTAATAATATTAAATATTATTATGATATTATATATGTAATAATAAAGTTTCAGGTTATTTCTCAGTAGGAAAGATGATAGATTGGGGGGTTGCCCACTATGCGTTTTTTAAGCTACTGGCCTGTTCAAAATCGTGTTATATCACACAGGAATATACACATTTGCTGGTTGAAAACCCTCAGAAGACAGGGTGGAGCAGTGATGGCCAGAACAGGTTTGTTTTAGCAATGAGCATTTTTGCATCTTTAATAAAAAGTGCTTCATTTCTGGATCATAAAGCAGATGTGCTGAAAGGTCTCTGCCAAAGCTGTTCAAAACTTAGCAATGTCCTCGATTTTGTGTTTTCTTTACAAAGACATTTCAGCTTAAGAACAGGGGTTAAAAAAACCCAGCTTGGAGCTGGAAGAAATAATAAGCTTCATATAAATAATAAGCAACGGGATTTGTTGCATTCACAGCATTTCTGGGGAGGTCTGCGTTACAGATTGCACAGTGAGTGTGCTATAAACTATGTCACTTGTTTGGGGGGGTGAAAGTGCTGAAAGAGTAATAAGCAGCAATTTTAGAGTGGCATGGGCTGTTCAGCGTGTTGTGATACTAAATGCTAAGTAGAGGGTTTGATGCTTATAGCTAGCAGTGATTCAGTACAATAGCTAATGCTTCCTTTCAAATGAGCAGGTAGTCACATTGTAGTTAAGACCAAATAGCTTTGCTCTGAAGAGAATGGGCTATATATTTTGAATCATTTTAAAAAACTTATCCTCAAGCTGTTGTTGAACCTGCTGTTTTAAAGTGTTTTGAAGCAAACAGAGGTCAGAGTAGCTTTTTAACACTCCTGTAGTATGTTTTTTCTGATATATCAGTGACCAGAGTCAGGTTACTTGAAGGAAAAAAAGACAAAAAGAAAAAAAATGCTTAAAAGGTTTTTCGGATACGTATGGTGGATGTATGGATTTATATTGCTCATGTGAAGCAATGTGAACATATCCTCTCTGGTAGGTGTTGATCCTAGAAATCAGTAATCAGTCTTTGAACTCATACCCACTTTTGTACTGGTAGTGGTCCTTGGTAGCCAGCAAGCCGCATGCCTCCCTGATGGGTCCTGTAAAAATGCCTCCTGAAAAGGCAAGTGTGTAGTTCCTTCGTTAAAGCCTTGCATTGGAAAGAGAGCTGCTTACTAACTTAAGGAGAGAGAAATGCACTGCTTTAAAAATTGTCACTTATTTCATGATGTCTCTGGAGATGGGACAAGGTAAAGCTAGTCTGTGTGTATCAGTTGCTTTTAAACTTTATTTTTATTTATTTCTTCTTATCTCTGACTTAGGCTTCCTTTCTCTTTTTACTCCAAAACATTTTAAAATCTTCTTGCTTTTTGTTTCTCGGCCATGCCCACAGCTCAGTTGGAGGTAGTGTCATTGCTATTTTTCTACATTTGGGTAGCAGTGCTTGGGCCTCAGGTTTGAGTTTGCTTGGTGGTGTGAATGAGTAGGGTTGGTTTTTTACTTGCACTAGACTTCCCACCTTCAGTGCTGGATTTCATCTGCTAATACATAGTTTCTTTACTGATGGGCAAGGGAGAAGGTGACTCCGTATAATCTGTTTACTCTGACTTTTTTTGATGTGTAGACAGATTTAAGCTGTCAAGGCAAGGAAGACCTTTTCCCCGGCAAGGCTTTTGGAAGGATGATGCTCTCTTGCCAGTGCATGTAGTGCTTGAATTACCAAGAAATGTTAGTGCTGAAGCTCAGTGGTAGCTATTTCTCTTAAGTGCCAGCAGTCAACCTCAAATCTAGTGTTGTGTCACATAGCTCATGTCCTGATCAGGAAAGAAGCAAACAGGTCAACACTCAGTGGCTGTCTCTCTTCTTCAGGCATTTTTATGCTAATTGTTATCCTCATATTGAAGCACGATGTGGGAAGGTAGAGATGAAGCGGAGCAACAGACACTTAACTGAGAGCAATACTCCCAGATGTTGAGTCCTATAGAGAGAAAATGATGTAATCAGTTCAGGCTGTCCTCTGTTTTAGCCCTTAGGCTAAATATGTCCTGGCTGAAGTGTGTAGGAGAATTAAAAAAAACCTTTGCAAGTACTTTGGAAAAGTTAATTACGTATGTTTCTTTTTATTTGTGTAGGGCTTTACAGGGTATTAAGTTGTATCTGTCTGGACACATGCAATATTTAAATGCATAATGATTAAACATGTTGAAAACGTGTTCCCAAAGCTTGCTTTTAATTACCCGTAATACTCGTCAAATTATTGTCTCTTCTCCCTTCTGGCCCCACCTCACTCGTGGGAAGATGGGGCTGGGTTTGTTATGTGCCATGAGGTCAATGAACCCATACAGTTGTGGATCACTGAGGGGACAAAATTGCAAAAATAAGATCTGCTGGAGTAATAAAAGAGCATTTTTCTCAAATATGAATGCATTTATTGTCAGAAGTGAGTTATTAAGTTTGCCTTTTTTGTCACCCGGTAACTTCTGCCGTCCCATAAGGTGTGTATTGGCCCAAAGTAGACATGAGTGTCATCTACATAACAAGGAATGCACGGCCTGTAGTGTGTCTTCTGATTAATCCTTTGATTCCTCATATATATGCTCAGTGGGAGGAATTTACAGAATTGGTACCAACTGAATTAAATCCTAGAAATCTTTAGCTAATGAGTAATTACCAGTTCTACTCCAGAATCCCTCCTAGAAAGTGGGACGAGGTTGGATAGATGCATCTGTTGAGTGTTATGGAGCTCAGTTACTAAAAGACTGCTGGAAAAAAGGCATAGGGAGCTCACTGCTGGCTAATCCACACTTCTCGTTTCTCCTCAGATTTAAAATAAAATGGACTGACTTGGACTTGACTCTGCGGCCTGCTGGAGGTACAGCTTAACTGTTAAAATCCTTCCTAAAACAGCTATGAAAAAGAAAATCTGATGGTTAGTTCGCTTGAGCTGGGGTCTGCCAGCTCCCATGTTAATGATGATCTGCAGGAAAAGGAGAATGAGCCTACGTGTTTTTTAATTCTTAAATTAGGGAAAAAGCTATTTGAGAAAGGGACAAGTTGGACCATTTAAGTGAAGTGCTTTTTTTTGTTGATCTTTAAGACAAAAGACTCTTTAAAATTAATTACAGGCAGGGGAATTTGCTGGGCTTGCTGACATAAGATTGTTGCTGTGTTCTGCTTGAATTGGTGCTTGCAGACGTACAACTTGATGTTCGGAGTCCTTCATTAAAACCTTCTCCCCACCCCTCTCCTCACCAGTATTTGAAGGTTAGTGACAAACCCATGGACTTTTTTGGCTTCTGGACTTTGTGGAGGAGCTGATTGTGAACATGTTGTTGCATTTGATACCTGGCTGTCTACAGGTGTTAGGAGCAAGGATTGGTGGGCATGTCCAAGGGCATGTATCTGTTAAAAAAAACCAAACCAACTACTCCTTAAAAATACTTATTTTCCATATGACAAGATCAGTATGGAGGGGTTTCTGTGTGTGGCTTCTGAAAATACTTTTTCTACCCTGTATTTCTTCTGCAGGGGCTCTGCAGATTCCTCGGTATTGCTGGCAGCAGGCTCCCTCTCCTGGGGTGGAGTTCAGAAAACCTGATGCTCCTATTTGTTACTGCTGGTATCTGTTTGGTTTGGTTTTTTTTTTTTTTTCCACATTAATTCATCTGTGGAGTGGAAGCAGGCCACTTCATATGCCTCTGACTTCACTTCTGGACAGTGTCTCTTTTGCTTACAGCAGACAGTGGACTGCATAGAGTCCTTGCTCTCATGTAAGCTGCTGGAAAACACTCTGCCAGTGCTGCTCATTCCATCAGTCTTTCCAACATGTGGCTTCAGTCTGCTCTGTATTGTGGTTTTGTACTCAATTACGTGGACCTCCCTGCTGTCCCATGGCGAGCGGCCAGTAGACTTCCTCCACTCCCTCTTGTGCTCACCAGGGATGCTTCACACCTTCCTTCCTCGCTCATCTTTGCCACCCCCTATATTTGTGTGCAGGAGGTGCTAGCTTCCTCGGTCCTATGTGTTTCCAGTTCTTGGTGTCCTTTGGAATAAAGGCTGGATGTGTGCCCTCAGGGACTAGTGATGCTGCCTACCCAGGGACTCTGCTGCTGGTGGCAGCAGTGGGATGTAGCCAAAAACTTCATTGAAAGGTTGGGGATTTTGTTGTTTTGCTTTGTTTTTGACGTGCTGAAATATGACGACTTTTTTTTTTTCCCCCTTTTAGGGTAGGACTTAACATCTGTTATATATATATATCGGAAAAACGAATCCTTCCTCCCAGCACTGACTCTTTCAGCTTCACAGTGTCATATTGAGTCTTTCAAAAATAATACTAATGCTAGGCTTTGCTTTGGGTTACTCGCACACATTAAGAATCCACAAACCTGAATTTATACGATAATTTTATTTCTCCCTGTTTTAGCTGTTATTTTGCTGGTAAAACCCAGAGCTGCTGCGAGGCATTACACCAGCTGCTGTAGGAAACTGCAGCCCTCTGGCCGGGCTGGCACTCCCATCCCTCCTCCTCCTCCTCCTCCTCCATCTCCTCCTCTCGCCCGCTGCTGACGCACTCGGCGGGGCGAGACAGCGCGGCTGGGGAGGGAGCGGCAGCGGGCGAGCGTTCACTTCGTCGCCTCTGGTGCACCGCTCACCTCTCCTGCTTTTCCTTTCCAGGCGCTTCCCGCACAGGGCTGGCAAGCAGAGGGGAGAAGAGCCCTGGCAAAGCCCAATGCAACGTTGCCGGCACGGGGAAGTTGAAAGGCAACTTTTAATTTGAAGGAAGTTCGGCTTGTGAAGGAGACACTGGCGAGATCCTCAGGGTCTGGGAGTTGCTCTGCCGAAGTGGTGGAGAGATCTTAAAACGTTTCAGCTTGCAGAGGCCTTGCTGCTGTCTCCCTCTCTTCTTGCTGAAGCGTCGCATCTGGCTGGCAGCTAGGAAGAGGAGAAGTTGGCTGCTGTTATCACCCACCTGATTTCCATGAGTGAGTAGGTCCCCGGCTCTGGATGATCCCGTTTTGGTTAAAAAGCGTGTTCAACTGCTGATGAAGGGCCAGGGGCTGTGTTTTGGAAGTGAGCAGAAGGACTTGGATACAATGAGATATAAAATATGTCTTTTGGGGATTTTTTTTTTTTTGAAGGGTGGCACTCAAGCTTGTGGTTAGTTTCTTGTTTGTTGGTTGGTTCCACCCACCCCTGCAAATAAAAGTCAGCCAGGCTGCCGGCAGCTGGGGCAGCAGTTATCCAGCTGGTGAGTACCCCTGTCTTGTCCCCCCTGAATTGTGTCCAGGGTCCAGCATGTTTCCATCAAACAGGTTCATCTCTCACTGTGGCCAGACATTGAGGCACAGTGGAGTCTCTCCGTGGTTTCTAGGTTTGGAGGTTTTGTTTGTGGCACACTGGTACAAGGTGATCAGAGTTATGCGGCATGGCAGCAGCACTTGCTTGCACAAACTAAAAGTCAGGGACAAGCTGCTGTCCGTTTTGCCATCCTGGGCACCTCTTCCCACCCCTAACACCCTTCTTAATTGCTGCCAAATATACCCAGGGCAATTGCAGTAAGTGTTCATATGAAACAGTAAGAGCAAGAATGTATTTTAGACTTTATGTGAGTTTTTTTAGCAGCAGTACATAGGAAGAGACAGTGCCATGTGACGGTGCCACTCCGCATGTGTCACGGTGTCACCCACTGCCCAAAAACATGAATGCTTTGGTTGTACAGGAGGGTAGCCCTGGGTGTATAGAGAAACGCAGGGAGTCATGGGGAAACCACGGAAATCCTCTTGGTGAGCTGAATGCGCTTCAGAAAGAAGAATATAACTTTATCTGTAAGCTGTGTCTTAGATATGCAGCTGAGTCTTTCCACAGTATGTGATCCTATTTGTGTGTTTCTGGCATAGCCGCCTTTTCTTCTCATCGTAAACCTCTTTTGAACTGCATGCTTTAATCTGGAAGCTTTCTAATAGATTTATAGTGATGAGTTTTTTACTCGACTTTTGGGGAAGAAACTAAAAAAACCTGTGCCTGCAGTAGCTCATCTGTGTGTGTATTTTATATATTTTTATATATATATATATGTATATATACACACATATTTATACACACAGAAGAGCTACTCCAGGCATTGGTTTTTAGTCTGTGTGTGTATATATGTGCATGTGTATATATATAAAAATGTTTTTTTAAAGCAGGATGGGGTAAGCAAGCTTAGAGGAGCATTAATTTCTTCCTGTCCTGTCAAGTAATACCATGCCTACTTAATTTGTGAGTTGATTTGGTTATGCACATGAAGGCAGGAAGGCAGACCATAACAAAACATGCTCTTATCAAATATCTGCTTACAGCACTGTCAGGTAAATCATTAACACACAGTCCCAGTGCTTGTAAAAGCTGCTAAAGAGGTTTCTCACGCCCCGAAACTCCCTTTTTCCAGGAGGTAAGAAGTGAAGTTACTTGCAGGTCTTGGTTTCGTGCATTGGTGTGTGCTGCTGTTGTGCTTTCTGTACTGGTTAATAAAGTGATGTAGTCCAGTGGATTACACATGGGAGAGGACCTCCTTTCCATGCACGAAGAATAAAGCACGTTCCTAACAGAGCAGCTCCAACTAAGGCAGAGGGGGAAAACAGCGTGCCAGGCTGCTTGGTGGGATCAGCTCATGCATTGCTGTTGTGCCAGAGGAACCGTAGGTGGATAATGCTTTTATTTCATGTGAGCAAGAAACTCGTGCTCTGAAGCAGTTTTGGGTGGGGGGGAATCAGTGTTTCAACTCTTCATTGAAGTAACTCAAGACCAGGAAGAGTTTTGCAGAAAACGGCGACTCAGACACGTGGTTATCCACAAACCACAAGAGCAGCGTGCTTTTCTGGACTGTTGCTGGTGCGCGTAGTGGGGAACAGGTTCTCAGACCTACCTACTACCTGTGCTGCGTGCGGATACGGGCTGTGGTGTTTGTGGTGGGGTTTCTCTCCCCTGGCCACAGCAGCAGCGTGGCAGTTGCTGAATCACATCAGTTTCTGCCTCTTACCTACCTGTAAATACTTTAACTTAGTTTTAAATGGGTTTCTGGCTGATGGGCTGTTTTGCTCAGCAGCTTTGTTTCCTGGGATCCTGTGATTCGAATCTGCTTGAACTGGGAAGATTTGCTGTGCGTCTTGCTGTGCTTAAATCCACACCAGACTTCTGTTTTGCCCGACTTTTGTTTCTGTAGGTGTTGAAGAAATGGATTTCTCCAAGGCATTTGATACTTATAATCTGTAGAGTTCTGTCTGCATTTTCTTTAAGTTTTGATCGATCGTGTTTGCAGTAAGACTATTTTGTGCAAGTAACTTGGAGTATAGAAAATATGTAGCATATGAAAACATGTTATATGGAGAATAGCAACAGTAGCCTCATTTGCGATGTTTGAAGCTGTTGTTTGAACAAGAGAAAAAGGGCTTAGCTCAAGAAGGGCTTAAGCTATTCTAGTTGCCCACATCCAAGAGCATGACTCGAAACTTCCAGCTAAACTCTTAAGCTCCCTGAATCAGTGTTGCAGTTGTGCCTTGCCCTCCCCAAGCTGTGTGCGTTTCTCGTGGTTTAACCCCAGTCGGCAACTAAGCACCACGAAGCCGCTCTCTCACTCCCCCCCGGTGGGATGGGGGAGAGAATTGGAAGAGTAACAGTGAGAAAACTCATGGGTTGAGATAAAGACAGTTTAATAGGGAAAGCAAAAGCCACGGGCACAAGCAAAGCAAAACAAGGAATTCATTCGCTACTTCCCATTGGCAGGCAGGTGTTCAGCCATCTCCAGGAAAGCAGGGCTCCATCACGCGTAACGGTTACTTGGGAAGCCAAACGCCAAATGTCCCCCCCTTCCTTCTTCTTCCCCCAGCTTTATATACTGAGCATGATGTCATATGGTATGGAATAGCCCTTGGGCCAGTCTGGGTCAGCTGTCCTGGCTGTGCCCCCTCCCAGCTTCTTGTGCCCCTGGCAGAGCATGGGAAGCTGAAAAGTCCTTGACCAGTGTAAACTCTACTCAGCAAGAAACAAAACATCACTGTGTTACCAACACAGTGTTCTCATCCTAAATCCAAAACACAGCACTCTACTAGCTACTAAGAAGAAAATTAACTCTATCCCAGCTGAAACCAGGACAGCGTTCTAGGTGCCAAGCTCTCAGTCCGTCTGTCTTATGCCAAAGGTCTGCCTGGTCCTACAAGGAGATTTTCAGTTTTCTCACTGGAGATGCCTGGTCCTAATAAGACCGTAGAGAGCACAGCTCAGAAACCTGGACCTCATTTAAAAAAAAACCAAAACCAAAACAACCCCAAAACAACTCAATGCCTTGCACAGCCTGTGCTCTGTGTCCCCGGGTTTCCATTCACCTATGAAAGCTCAAAACTGCTCTTCCTGCTCAGGAAAGTGCCCTTTTTGCTTGGCTAACTTTACAGGGTGGCTGCATGTTATCTTTTTAAAGCTGAGCTTTTTAAAGCTGTTCTACCATGTGAGGAGAGAATTCAGGGTTCACCGTGTGTCTGCGTTACACCTAATACCAAGTGCCTGAAGGAGGAGATATCGAAACCTGGAGAAGATGAAGACCTTTCCCCAAGAGATGTGAGTTTGTCAAAGGAGGTCTCTGTACTGGGGACATCCCAGCAAGAGCTCTCAGGTGCTGTATCAGATGGTAATGCTGGCTTGCAGAAGGCAGGAGTGGTCCCTCCATCTCTGTCCTGGGAGAGCTGGCCCGAGCAGCTAAGTGCAGAAGCAGGTCCATGCTCTGAATCTTTGCTTAAGCCTTTCTCCTTTTGAGTTTTTAGGGACCAGAGGTGCTGATTCAGATCTTGGCTAGTTTACGTGAACCAGGAGAGCGGCAGTCCTTTGGACAACCAGGCCACAACGCTCCATGTTCAGTAAGCCGTCACAGCCACGGGAGACAGGGAAAAGGAAAAGTCCCGTTCCCTCTCGGCTGCCTTGAGCTGTGGGTTCAGGGTAGCATTTGAGAGTGTCTCTGCTGCCCCTTGTGCACTTGCTGCTGGCCTGTGGATGACTTTTTACCAGGAAAATTGGCCTGATGGAGCACTCCGTTGTCTCCAGCTGCTTTCTGCAGCTGTCTGCAAGGCAGAAAAGATGGGGGAAATGACTGGTTAAAAATAGAAAGGCATATTAGGAAACTTAAGGTATGGTTTCAACATACAGCTAAGCTGCTCTGACAACTCGCTGCTGCCACCGAAAGGGGAAGGACTTGCTTATGCTTGTGTGACTGCACAGCCAGCTGGTTTGGCCGCCCAGCTCAGCAGAAAACCAGGAAAAGAGCAGTTTTTCCGCTGTGCAGTCACCCAAGTGCAAGAGAGGAGGGTGGGGATACAAGGCAGGAGGGAGGGGATGCCTCCAAGAAAAGGCTCGTTGAACTCTGCTGGTGCAGGTAACCCGAGTTCAGGTGTGCAGGGGCTGAAGCTGAATTCAGGTGAGCAGATCAAGAGCTGATGTTACCAGTGCGAAGCGTTCCTCAGCTCAGGTTTAAAATCAGAGCTACAGCACACATGCTGCCGTTTCTAGCTGGGGCTGAGCTAATTCAGGTTAGTCTACCCAGCTTAAGAGCAAAGTATTAAGGAGATTTACTTTACTTTGCTGTTTGAATTGTACATGTTCTGATAGTTCATAGGGAGAGTTTGAGCAGTTGGAAAAAAAAAAAGGAATAAAAAAATACTGGAGCCTTAATTTCACTTACCAGATGTAACTGTCTTGCTTGGTTATAATATTATGCTCTTATAAGGAGACTTTATTTTGCAATAGGCATGTGAAGTGTCAGGAGAAAAGGTAGTCAACAGACAAGCCAAGGTAAATATATTATTTGCTTTGTAAATGGCAAAGTTTTTAAGCATTACTTTTAGGAAGTGGCCATTATACAGTGTTTTGTCAGCAACTCTTCACTCAGTGTTTATCCCTATTCCTCGTGGTTATCACTGGTCCTTGTAACTTTCTCTGGATATATTTTCTGTTGCCTTTCCTAAAATAAGAGCAAAAACCAGTTAAGGAAACCATTATTTTCTTTCCTGAAAAGTTTGTTTCCTGATGCTTTCTTTGTCTTTGGTTTTGGGGGTTTGGGTTTATTTTTGTTTGCTTTCTTTTTTTAACTCTTTGTCAGTCTTGAGAACAGTGTGATTTCTTAAGCTGCTCCTTGGTTCAGATGAACTCCCGTTGTAGCATTCCCAGCCACACGTCGATAACCAGTGAACCATCCAGTTCAATGCCGAATGAAGAAGAAAATATCCAGAGGCATTTCAGATATCCTGGATATCCACCCTAGATGGATCCTAAAAAACAGAAAGCACAGAGTACCAAGTATTCCCTACACAGGACATGGAAGGAAAACAGCAGTTAGTTCAACATAAGTAAATAATGTTTAGGTGTATAATATTTAGCTCAGAAAACCTGTAACATAACACTTTACCTGGGCAAATGACTTGAAGACAAACAGCATTTACTCTCTTCAAGGGGCTGTAGATATAAGCTGTAGACATAAGCATATTTAGAGCTTGGTGGAATTTGGTATCGAGCCAAACTGTACCTCTTGATTTGTGAAACTGGAATTATTCTGTGTTTTAAAAGTTAATTTTAGAATTGAAGTTACTCTTTCAGCCTCTGGAAAAGAATCCTGAAGACAAGGAGCTAGTTTTACTCAGTTAAGTTCCAAAATGCTTCAGGATGCTTTCTCCCTTGTTACTGGGCTGCTTTTCATAACCAGGAGTAAAAATTCATTGGTCCCAGTGATACATATAACACTGTTTTCTTGTAAATTTAAAAGATCACTTTAGCGGTCAAGCAGAGTTTTCACTCATAAGAATGTTGATACTGTTATAATTTATTAATTTTTAAAAAAGGTGAAGTTGAACCCGGTTAAATCCAATTTATTTATATTGGGGAAGCTGATGCTTTGGGATTGGTGAGTATTAAGCATCAAGGATGAGGAGGATTTAGTAGGAAGACCCCCAGCTAGTTTTGGTGCAACTTTGATTTCAGTTTCTTAGTCTTTCCAGCTCTCTGGATTTTTTCCTTATTATTTCTAACTCCTTTTGTGTTTTGAAATTTTCTCTTTTAATCTCAGCCACGTGCTTTTCTTTGGGGACATTGGTTTGTCTGTTCTAAACTAGTCACACCCTACCTAAATCCGCAGCAAAATCCTGGCATTGTTCAGCCCTCTGCAATGTGTTTGCATGTCGTACTTAGGTTAGAACAGCAAAGATCTGACCTGGTTAAGCTTCAGGAAACTTTGTGTTGATAACAGTTGCACAGAGAGAATGGAGAGACAGTTCAGATGGCAAGGGTATCTCTGGTCTTGTTAAACTTGAAGCTACAAAAAGCAAATAATATATTGCAAAATGTGCAGAATGAGAAATGAACTCTGCTGTGTTAGAGTTTCTTCGTCTTCATGGTTCTTGCAGTTTCAGAAAACATAAGCTGTGGAACTGTTTGCTCGGGTCTAGATTTTAGAGAAACAGCTCTTCTGGGAGGTTAGAGTAAACCCTCATACCCCAGAAGAACACTTTGCCACTGCTTTGATTTCTGAGCTACTAAATTTACATAAACAACCCTCTTCCAAACTGTATATATTTTTAAATGATAAAAATACCTTCCCTGTATAATAAAAATATAACTGTCTAGCAAAGGGACTATTTGCAAACATTTTCCCTGTATGTGGTGGCCTGGCTTTTGAACCTTGTGAGGAAAAGGTGGGAAAAGAATTGATCCAGTAATTCAGGGTTACTTAAGCTAAAAGCACTCCGTTACTGAATTAGATTTATCTGAGAGAAAAGTAACACAGGCTCAGACTTTTGTTAATGTTTAATGTTCTGTAACGGTCTTCCTAGGCATAATTGAGCCATCAGCACAGGAGCAATCCAGTCAGAGGAGTTTATTTTGAGTGATTACAGAGCCCACTGTGGCTTTCATTTCAGTGCAGCCTGAGCTAATTGATGAACAGGGACATAATTTATTTACAGTCCTCGGGATCCTTTCAGACTGATTCTCCTACTTTTAAAAACCCTTGGAAGGGGAAGAGGAAGAGGAGGCTGCTGGGGCTCACTGGGCTGCTGGCACTGCTACCCGTCTGTCACAAGGTTATCTGAAATATTCTGCCCTCTGTTTCAGGTGATGGTTTCACACTGCCCTGGTTTTAGCAGCCTCTCCATTTTCTCCTAATCCTGTTGACCTTTTAATCTGGAGCATGGGTGGCTCAGCTGGGGAGGGTCTGACGTGCGGGGCTGAAACAAGCTGCAGAGGACGGGGGAAAGGAGGGAAGAGCAGACGCTGCTGCTGCTGCAAAATAAGGAAGAAAAAAGCTACAGAGGGCATGAATACACATACTGTTTTTTGTCTCGGTCTCAGTTTGGGATGAATACTCCTGATTTTTCTTCCTGATTTTTTTTTTTTTGTCTTCCTGATTTTGCTAGATTCTAGCATAATACAGTTTGTCTCCTACAGCTTGCTCTAGTGTTGAATCATGGGTCTGCATCAATAAATCCAGCTTTATGCAGAGCTTTGAAATAGGGAGGAACTCCTGTCTATAAGTACCTTTCAAAATAGGTAAGCAGAAGTGATTTTATATGCAGAAATCACTTTGGGTATGAAGATGACTTTTGGTTCTGTTGAACCTCTGAATAATCAGGGTAGGAGGCAGCCACAAGCTGATGCGTGGCTTTGGGTTTTCCCCATGCTTGAGGCAGACCTGCTATTTCTGGAACTTCAGCAGGGACCTGTTGAGCTTTATAGTCCTGTATGGTGGGAGAGAGTTATGGAGTTCCGTAAGCTCCATAAAGTTTATGGAGTTCCGTAAAGACCTGAGCACTGATGCCTTGGAGCTTCGCATGTCCTGTCCTGTCCTGTCCTAGAGAAGTTGCTTGTACAGCTGAGCACGGCCTTCATCCTGAACTCGTTCATCTGGCTGCAAGTTAAAGTAGCCACCTCAAGTCCACTTTGCAAATATGGGGTAGTAAAAACATAGTCTGAAAATATTTTAGACCACATAAAAATTTTCAAGATGAAAGGCTGTTGTCAACTAGCGACACAGTTAGTTTTCATGACTGAATTTTGAGGTGCCAGCCACCAGTTGTTTGAAAGCTGCTGTGCCTTTTGAGTAAAATTTTGCAAATACGAGAAAAGAAAGATGTGCACTGTAAACATGAGCACTGCAACAGTATTATTTGTCAGTCAGCTGCCTGAAATTAAAAAAAAAAAAAATAAGAAAAAGAAAAAGGAGATGCCAGTGATTAGGGGCAAGTCTTCCATGGGTAGCTATTACTCTTCTCTAGGGAAATTTGTCAAAGCAATACTTCTAACATTTGAGACTGTAAAGGCATTGTGTTTGCGCTCACATGCATGGCAGAGTCCTGGAAAACAGGTACAGCAATGAGTTTCAATAAGGCAATTCGTAACTACTGTCATATCTTCAGGCAGCTTTGCAGAGAAGTCTGATGGAAGGATTGTTTCAGCCATTCTGGCTTAATTTCCAAACTGGCGAGTGTCCTGCCATCCCATTGCAAGTTTTATATTTGGTGGAGATCCACACCAAAATCATCTGATGTTTGTCTTGAGGTTTGATTCTGCCTTTCACCCGTTTGCCCTGATTAAATAATACATGAACCAAAGCGGTTTCTGCTATTTCTAGGCATTGTGGATCACAAAGGCGAATATAAATGCAACACTTGTTAATATAAAGCTTCCTTGCCTGCTACCTGATCCTGAATTCTGTACCCTCCATTAGGGGACGTAAGTCCCATTGTCCTCAATGATTTATGCGGCATCTATAATAACAGGGCCTGTTGCTTATGGAAGTGTATGCATTTATATTTTACATCTCTGCCTGCCCTTCATATTTTATTTAATGGAGAGTATAAGGAAATTGGTTACTTGGCAAAAACTGTCTTTTAGTGAACGAAGGAAATGCAAGTTTCTTGATTTTTGGGCTGGCGCTGTGTG
Organism: Theristicus caerulescens; assembly: GCA_020745775.1. Classification (NCBI taxonomy): domain Eukaryota; kingdom Metazoa; phylum Chordata; class Aves; order Pelecaniformes; family Threskiornithidae; genus Theristicus; species Theristicus caerulescens. The sequence continues at coordinate 87,080,849 of CM036560.1, forward strand.
CGTGGTGTTTCCCTCCCTGGTGGCTGGACCACTCTTTCTCAGGGTCTTTCTAAATATTGATCCCTCCTCCAGAAAGTGAGAGGAGCCTTCAGCCCTGCTGTAGACAACTCGTCTCCTGCAGATCATGTTGTGCCCTCCGGGGAGGGCAAGAAATCCCCATAACAGATGGGAACGCGATATCCTTGTGCTGTCCTGTAGCCACTGGTTTTCTGGTCCGAGATCAGTGTTTTTTCCCTTAAATCTTAATTCACATGATGCTGTGCACATGGCACGTCTTGCGTTTCAGCTGGGATGAGACAGGCTGAGTTATCCATGTGCATGTGCTGTGGCTGGACCAGGCTGGTTCATGTGCCAGCTGTTGCATTTGCCGTTGCCTGTACTTCATGGGAGATGCTGTTTTTACTCCTGGGCTGTTGCTGTGAGGTCAGGCTTTTGTAATTTGGCTGCCGAAGACCAATTCAGACCTGCACAAGTTTGTCTCAGAATCAAATTAAATCAAGTCCCTACATTGTTTCACAAATGACATGAAACACTATAGGCTAAATAAGAATAAGACACTTCTTCTCAGTGCTGTTGTCCTACTGTGTAGGGTGAGCTGCATATTTCATCAGGATTTCTGGCATGGAACTCTTATCCCCTCGCCCACATTAAATATTTGTGAATGTAGGTATTTTCAGACCCAACGAAAAGGTTTTGGAGTGCCTAAGGACAGATAATAACATACTTGCTTTTAAAAGCAAATTTCATGTGTGATTATGTTCTATGCAATCTCTGGTAATGCAGCCCCACCTTCACCCCCTCAAAAACCACCCAAACAAAAAAAAAGCTCCAAGAAACCCCAAATGCAAATTACTGTGACTGTTTAATATCTTTTGGTATGAATGCGTTACAGTACTTGATCTTATCGTTTCCAAAATAGTACTTTTTTTTCCATCAGTAGTCATTTCAACAGCTCTGTATTGCTTGCAGGAGAAGCATTGGCATTACTGCAGGACTGATAGTGAGTGTTCATGATCTTTGTACACGGAAGATTTTTTTTTTATGGCTTCTTATTAAAATGCTGTATTTTATCAGGTTTAGAAGATCTTGAAGATGTTCTTAGGATTTACCTAAAAGATGCATGTCAGAGCACAGTTCAAGGATAGTCCTGTAGAGCAAGTCTGACCATGGGATGTGTAGCTAAAGCAGCAGCTATGTCAGATTGGCCCCTATTTGTTTTGTACTCTCAAAATATTCTGTTTACTAATGTGTTTAGGAGGCGTATATAAGTTTCCCAGGCCTTGAGGGAGTGCTGCGTAGTCATGGAGCCTGTCACAAGGTGGCTGGATGGGGTTTTGCTCGGGTCCCACTCTCAAGGGCTCATCATCAGATGAGTTTCTGCAGTACTGTAACATCCTAACTGCTCTGCTGCTCAGATGAGCCCCTGCACGTTAGAAACATCAGCATAATTGTTATTCCCTTGCTTTTTTTGCTTCCTCAGGTACACAGCAGGGATATTGCACCCTGCTGGACATCTCTAGAGAGTGCATCTTCTGAGTATTTACCTATGGGAAGGGCTTATTCCGAGCAAGCCTTTTGCGTCTTGCTGCTGAAGGTTGATTTAAAGGAGTGTTGTGCTTTCCTGCATGGCTGCTGCTTCGTTACCTGCTTTGCTGTTCATCTTTTAGCTTCGGCCTCAGCAGCTTTTCCCAACTGTGCTCCACTTCTCTTGCAATCTCCCATCCTTTCCCGTCAGTCAGCAGAGCCATAACTTCGCAGCCGACACCGATCCGTCTGGGAGAGGGGAGCTTCGCTTCACTCAGTGAGGCAGGTCAGAGTTTGGCTATTTTCGAGCTGCACTTCATCAACGTTACTGCCTTGCTTTCATTAATACCTTGCTAATCTGGGCTTCACCCATCTGCTTGCAGAAAGCTACGGTGTCCACGTGACTGCAGGTTTAAATCCTTCCTCCTCTCCCTCCCTCTCATCTCCTTCCCTGCAATTTATTTGGGTTCCTCTTTCTGTGGCTGGAAGGAGAATAGTGCCGCTGGGTTTCTGCAGTTCTCTTGCTGCTGTAAATGAGCAGGGCTTGTCCTCCTTATTGCATGTTAACCTATTTGTATAACAGGAGCTATGAAGCCCAGTCTTGTTTTTTCAGGCAAGCAGCTCAGTGATCCCTTCAGAGCAACAGGCATCCCTTAATTGATTAAGTGGTTAATTCACGTGTCTACTTTCTGGGAAGGAATGCTGATTTTTATTTTTTTTCCAAGAGCGGATGTAGCCTTTGAATTTCTAAACCAACTGCAATTATCTGAGCAATTTCATTTGTTTGCTGTGACCAGCATATGGATGGAAAGCACTGCACGGTTCACCACAGGGAGCTACAGTTGTTAGCGCTCAATAAAGCATACTTGCTGTGATGTAGTCCATGGACGCTTATGTCAGGGTGGATCATGGAAATGACATTGTGTCTAGTGCTGTACTACAAGCTGTTAACTCCTTCCACTTAATGTACAATTTAATGAAAGGAATGATTTTGAGGAGTGCATCATACAGTTTGTCCTGTACAGCTCGGTTTGCCTTCATTTAGTGAAAAGCAAATAGACTAGTAAGCAAAGTTTGCCAGCGGCTGCGCACTCATGCTAGCAGCTGGACAATCATGCGCTGATGATAGCAGGCTGGGTCTGGTTCCCCCGTCTCTTCTGTGGAAGGAGAAGAGGTATCGTGTGAACAACCATCTCAAGAGGCACCTGATTTAAGTATTTTTAATTATTTCTGGTTGTGAAATGTGAAAGAACTGCTGACTGAGCTTTGCACTCTGTTTTGAGTTGCTTTGCAGCAGTTTTACAGGCTGTGGGTAGGTAGTGGATGATAGTGTTCCCCAGGTGGGGGAGTTTGTGAGCTGAAATATTGTTTTTGTTAAACACTATTTTTAAATAATATTTAAGTACTATTTGAATACTATGTAGCTTTATTTCCATGATATGAATGCAAGCTAGTCGTACTTACCCAGTAGCTCGAGCTGAGATTCCCTTGTTTGGCTGGAATTACAGGGTTTTGAACCTATTTAATTGACTAATTCAAAACCTGCCAGTTCAGTGTGTGAATCTGTTACACAGTCATTCAGTCTTTCGTGTTCAGAGTGCTAGATAGTGGAGTCACTACCTGCAGAAGAAAGGATGGCAGAGAGCCACGCTGCCTGAGATACTCCCCGGGATGGTAAGCGGAGTTGCTGGGTGGCTAATGGACATCTCCGTAAAGATGTTAGGACAGCATGACGTAGGCACATCTCCTATACCTCAAGTTTGTCACTAGAAAAAAAAAAAATAGAGGTAATTGGATGTCTGCAGGAGGAACTTACTTCTGAGGCTTTCAGTCAGTTATTGAAATATTTATAATTTCCAGAACAGTTAGATAGCAAGATACAAGTTTCTTATCTTTCTGTATCTCTCCTTATTTATGAATGTAGTTGATCATAACTTTAAGCTGAGAGGAATATTTAAAACATGAAGTATTTTGCAGACTTTGAACACACTATAATGATTTCAAGTGTTTCTGCTTGTGGTCTTGGAAGGTGTTTGAGACCTGGTTGTACACACAGTTGCCGTCAGTGTGGAAGCAAGTGTGTTTTCAATGTTGTTTTGTGCTCTTGAAATATCTGGCAATTAAAAATGTTAGGAGCACTTAAGTTTTTGGGAGGATGTTTGTGCATACCTGTTCTTTGGGTTCAATGCCAAATTGTTGTCAGAAACAAGACTTAAGTAGGATTTGCTGGTGTCACAGGATAATCAATGGGAGGGATAGCATATCTGACATAGATCGGGAGCAGCTGAGTATGAATAGTCAATGGTGTTAAGATCTGGAGTCCGATACAGAGATAAAGCTACTTTTCAGCGTTGGGGGAGGAATATCTAGGGTTTCTGAAATCCAAATTCTGAAACTTGGAGCTTGTTGCAGCATCAGAGTGTCACATTCAGCGGCGGCAGCAGCAGTCCTGAAACCCCAAGCAACAATCATAAAATTATCTATAAAAGGCAAAAGAATAGGGACCCTTAGAGCAGGGAACAGAGCTGGTCTGAATTGCCCTCCCTTTCTGGCACTCTCGCTTTCGAAGGAGATGCTGGATGGCTGGACTGGGGAGGGGAGAAGATTCGTCTCTCCAGCTGCACTGGATTTTGCTGAATGAATGTGAGTGTCTTTTTGCCATTAAGCCGAATGTTGACAGTGGCAGATCTCCACTGCAAACAGCAAGATTTGGCATCCATGTGATCGGCAGCAAAGAGAATAAAGAAGGTGGCTGAAGTTTGGCAAGCGAGCTGAGAGATATTTTTCTTGCTTGTAGCATTAACCACAAAAGGAAGATGCCAGGGCAGTTCATCTGAATTTTCAGTAGATCTGGATCTAGTAAGACAAGTTCCCATCGTTAAGATTGTACACCCATAACTCATTGCCAATCAAAAATGCCTTCCCCCGCCCTGCTGCCTTTCCTGGGTTTCTGGTTGCTCTAGACCAAATGTGCAAGAAGAGTCTTCCTCCTCTTCATACAGATATACATCTTCCGGATCTAAATATTTGATTTATGGTATAACTCTGAACAGATATTGCTGGAAAGAGGAGGAATGTGTTCAAAAATTGGGTTAGGACTATTTATACCAGAAATAATCTGAAATATTTTTGATGTTCTGTCTTTCAGACCAGGGATCACTATGTGTTAGATGAAACAAAATTAATAAAGACAAACCCAGGAATTGTTTTGTTTTTTTTTTTAACAAAGGTAATAGCATTGAAAATTAATAATGTAGATGGTGTGCTTTTTGCATCGGTTTATGAATAGTAACAGCTGAAATGCAGAGAACAGCATCTTGAATGAAGAGATATTGATATTTTTATTTCAACTCTTGAGGCTTGGAGTCTTTTTGATCTGGGTCTGGTGTGCTGGACTTCAAAAGTAGTGTATTTGAAATAAAATATTTATATTTCTAATGGAAAACATTATTCTAGGCTGGGAGTCTGAGTAAACTCAGTTTTCTTTTGATAAAGTCAAAACTCAGGGAAAGGCAGTTTGGAGGAAGCAGTTGTTGTGGTCTGGATGCTGTCTAATACATGTCCAGTAACAAACCCAAATATTAAAAAAAATGGGCAATTAATTGATTTAAGCCTTCAGTGAGGCTCTATTTTTCACTGTAGTTTCATCTGGCTTTCTTTTTCCCAATCTGCATGGCTGGTTTGGCAAAATATGCTGGAGTACGCATTTTAGAGTCACATTACCATCAGTCACAAGACTCTTCTCAGTTTCCTTAGGCAAAACTTCCCTTTTCTGTTTTGATAATTTTTTTTTTTCCAGTTCTTGCTACTACTTAGATTCCCAGAGGCTCACCACAAATCTGACTTTCTAACAATAAATGACTTTTAGGTATTCAGTGTAGGTGAAAAAAAAAAAAAAAAAACCAAACCAACAACCCCCCCCCCACACACCCCGAAACACCTGAACTTCATTCACTGAGTTAAAATATGGAGCGTGTCACAAACATTCAGTCTCTCTTTATTCTCTTGTTTCTATCCTTCTGCCCTACCCCATCCTCTCCCCATTTCTATGCCTTGGGGGACGGATGGACCACTTTTTCTGCTGAAAAGTGTTTCATCTGTTTTCCTTCCGAGGTCTTCTGTTGTGTGCATGTAAATATAAGGAGGTTTGGATAGTTTCAAGAGGAAAGCAAGTATTATTTGTGTTCTTTAATAATGGAGGTAGCTCAGAGGTTGCACGAGGACACGGGGCTCTATTTCCAGCTCTGCCCTATCTCTGGCTGACCCAGATCCCAAGGTGTAGCACAGACGTGTGCTTAGCTGTGTTGGAGACAATGGCCAGAGCTTGCTGCCACCTGAGCACAGAGCCCAGAAACACTTAGGGTTGCTTTGCTCCAGAAACCAGCTGTGCAAGGTTTGAGCGCAGCGTGTGTCGTGGTGTCCATGGGGGGTTTTGTTTATATATAGCAAAGAAGCGACTGATCTGGTGGGTGAGTTGAGAGCTGCTGTAGAAGTCTGCTGAAGAATTAAAGATCCTGGTGTCGAAGCAGATTACCTGTAAGGATTTGTGATGGTCTGTTAATATTTTAACGTGCTGCTTTGTGGGTGGAGGCCTGAAATAGTACAAACCCACTTTCTCTCAAGGATAATATTCTTAGGAGTTGAATATAGTTTGTTTCCCCCCCCAGTGCAAATTAACTTGGTGGTGTTATTTGCATCTTTCTTGCACAGAACTGAAAGCATTTGGGTCAGGGAGTTGCAAGATGGGTTTCCTATTGCAGCTGTTAAAAAATAAGCTAATATTTATCCCGCTTCTGTGCAGGTATGGCATTACTTTAGGATTTAGGCACTAGGATTGTGGTATGCAGTACAAAATAAGATGTGTGCTTGGGTTATCCCTGCCATAGGCGGAAAGCCCATAGCTGTTCCTGCAGGTGCCAGCTGGGGCTCTGGTCCTGGCACCTGGCTCTCCCTCCTGTGTTTGAGGAGACTGAAATAATTGTTTGTAGCTTAAACCAAAGGCAGGACCTGCCCTCCCCACCCTATCCTTTCTACCACGGGATCACTCAAAGCAGGATTTCCGTAGTGTCAAAACAAAAGCCCTGCTTAGCAACTGCTCCTGTCATGAGAATGATGGTCAGGTGAAGCCTTCTCATGAGTGTTTGCTGGTTTCCATAACTGCTTCCAAGCCCAAAGACAAAGAAGGGGGAGCAAGAAAGTTGAGCAAAGAGATGTAGGGCTGTGAAGAAGCAAAGGGATGAGGCTTCATCAGGTTTGGAGGGAAAAAGTGTCTCTATCACCCAGCACAGAACGTGTGCGTGTATATACCTCTATACACATACATGCACGCAATATAGATGATGCATTTTTGTAGCAGAGGTATTCACTAGCAGTGTTTCCCATCTGAAGATGAGCTGTTTGGTTATTCAGATTTGATGCAAGTACTTTCATTTTTAAATCCTTGCCACTGAGCTCCAGGCTTGGGTTCAGAGCTGTTATAGTGAAAGTGCCTGTGAGTGGATTTTTTTTTTTTCCTTCCTAAAGAGTAATTTAGAAAAAATGGACTGCTCAGGGATTTATGTAGTATGCAGGCAGTTTTTTTTCCTCTCTGAAGCTGCATAAGTAGCTATTCAGGGTACGTGGGCGTTGCTTCACATATTGATCCCAGCCTCTCTTTTCGTAGTAGTAATTCTGCTTGCTCTGACTTTGTGTCTGCAAGACAATGTTTTCCATCTGGGACCGACCTTGGAAACCTATCTCAGATCTCTGTGAAACTCCTGAGCCCATCTGTGCTTCAATTTTATACTTATAGGTATTTTGTATTTGCATATCTCTGTATTTACAGCACAAAACCAGCTTTACTGTAATGTTTTAGAAAGCCAACAGTCTCTTGCTTGCTAGTGCTGCAGCCTCTTGCAAGGGGCAGTCTCTGATTTGGAGGCAAAGCTGTCCTGAAGGGAGGGAAGCAATTCGGTATGTTGCTTGGGAGCTCGTTAGTAATATCCAGCACATAATTTGTGGCAGGCATCACCCTTTCATTTCAAATTGGTGTACAGAGGTGCTTTGCAAGTACAGGACATCCAGTTACTGCGGTGTCGGAGCATTATTGTGAGTGATGATAAAATGCCCATAGAGGAGGTGACTGTAGCAGTGACTCAGACCCTGCTGTTACAGTTTGTTTTGTGCTGTAAAAATGCAGGATGAGAGCTCCCGGCTTTCATCCAGAGTATTTGGTCTCTGTGTAACTTCTGCTCACCAGGGGGTTTGGGGAATTCACTTGTGGGTTGGTTTCTAAAGCATTAAAACTTCAGTCCTTACAGCAGTTGATTTTCTCCTGCTTATGCGTGTGCACACATTATCGGTGTGCATCTCAGCATTTGTTTTCCAAGGGAGAAAATATCACCATTTTATCTTCAAACTGCGCTTATCCCTGGACCTCACTTGTTTTACACTATTTTTCACTAATGGTTTTATCATCTCAGCTTTTCTGGGGTCTTTGGGAAGGATGCTCAGTGTTGCAACTGAAACACATCCACTGCCTCTGAAAGGATTTGAAAATCTCCTTGGCTCCTCGCGAGGAGCTCATCGCAGTTTCTGAAATGGCTGGTTATTTTACTGATATCTATAGTGACTGTTGCCTTGGCAGCAAAGGTCCTCGCTTAGAGAATAAAAGCACTGTACAAACACGAGGAAGGCATGATTTGATTTGGGAAGGCTTAGGTTTTCTTCGGTCGGGTTTCAGAGTGCTTTAGGGAGGAAATTGGAGATGAACAACCTGGTTTTGGGGGTCTTTTTTTTCTGTTTTAGGTAGATGTGGTTTTGTCTTCATCAGCATTAATTGCGAGATGTAATGCTTTCTGCTTGCAAGTTTAGAGGTAATAGGGAATGGCATGTTAACCTGTAAGCCAGCTCCGGGGTTGTGGGGGGAGGCTACTGCTCTGTGGACAAGACTTGTGCTGCCTGCCCGGGGGATGTCCGTCGCTCGCTCAGCAGTGATCCCATGGACTTCGAAATGAAATCTGAAACAGTGACTTCCAACGTGAGTGCTTCGTTATCCTCCATGCAGACCTAGAGACAGAAAACTGCAGAGTTTTCTGCACCTTGTCCGCTGAGTCAAATGTGGAGGTGTAGCCAGCTATGATTTTATTGCTGATTATCTTGTCCTTTAACCAAAGAGGTGGATGCTCCCATGTTCAGTCATTATGCTCAACCACATCTCCGCAAAGTGATGTGAGAGCAAACAGATCTTGATATGTGACGTTTTATAGTATGCTCTCAAATATTTGTTTAACCCACTGGGATGGCTGTGGTCATGGTATTACAACCCTCATATGGGCAGATTGAAGTGGTGGTGGGAAATACTCCCTGTCAGGAAAGTGGAAAAGGATCTGAAAGTTTTGAGTTAGCACTGTAATGTTTTCTGGGAACAGGGGAAAAAAGGTCATGTAAACACAAGGAGGTGCGGACTGGAGCCCTTGCTGAAATTGTTTCACCCTGTTCAGTCTTGTGGTGTGGGTATTTTGAGATACCGGTTTTACATGGCATCATTATCGTAGTGTAATTGGTATTATTATGATAATCGCATTGTTATTTATAATCTGTTAACAGATACAGGCTCCTTAATGAAGCATATCTGCTGTGGGTGGAGGGAGTGTTTTAGTTGCCTGGCCCAGACTAATGACCCGTATCAGAGCTGGGGAGGCTTGGGTGGGCACGCGTCCCTGTGTCTTGCTGGGGCAGTGAGACCAAGCCAAGCTGGTGGATGTGGCCTGGCAGCAGCCAATACCCTTTCCCACCTTCTGTCGTCAGCTTTTGTGGACAGAAGACCTTTTGTGGAAGCAAGGGGGCCACTGAGGGTTGTTAGTCTCCCATATAATTTCTGTGAACCTCACCCGATCAAGCTTTCATGAAAGCATGATAGAAAATGAGGTATTTTTTAATGTGACAAGCTGGAAGGTGTTAGTAAAGAAGTTTTTTTGCCTATTCCTCCCCCATTAGACAGGCTGTGAAATGGAGGTTTGAATGATAGGTGTTCATTAGAAATTTTAGTTGTTTTTTCCTCGTTTTAACTCTCAATGAAAATGACTCCATGGCCTGTGTCCTTGGCAGAGTATTATCTTTCCTCTAAGCCTTCCTCCCATGAGTATCAGTTACTCTGCTTTTACAAAAGGTGCTTGATAGTGATTTACATGCTGGTGGTGTGATAGCAGCAGGCTGGGATTGCACCTGGCCAGCACTACGCTTGTGCTCCCAGAAACGTCATCTGTGATGACTGAAGCTTTCTGCTCAGTAGCTTCTTGCTCCTTGGTGGGCCCCGTGCCATCATTGTCCATCCATCCACAGAGGATGAGGTGGGGTGAAAGTGTGTGCCTCTGTGTGTGAGATGGGATTTCTTATTTTTAAAACCAACAAAGACTCTTTGGATATATATTTAGATTTTGTATTCCAAAAAGACACAAAAATCAGAGTTGAGCAATCTTTATTCTTCTGTTACCTTTAATAGCATTACTGATGGTGAGTTTAAAGCACGAGCAAGTTTCTGAATTGATTGTAGGTTTTAGCAATGTTTTCAAACCCTGCAGTTTTATTGCAAGACACACATATTTGCTATTTCTTGTAACGCTGCCAGGCCAGGTGTCATGGGGTTACACCAGCATATTATGGTATGTCGGGAGGATAATGATTAAAGGTCTGCTTTCCTCCCTTCTGAGTGGTTTGAGAAACTGTGATTCAGTCACTCCAGCATTTAAAATTGAAAAGGTTTAATGTTGCCCCAGCTCGTGGTGTACACAGAGTGCTCTGACAACCCCAAATCCATGCTGAATTTGTAAAGCAAAACTTGAAAAGGCAGCCAATGTAGCTGTTAAATGGCATGGGGAAATGAGGTCCTGCTGCAGACTAAGAGCCCAGGTGTTGCACCAGGATTAAAAAATAAATAACTTAGGCTTTATCAAGATTGTAAGGCACTGCCCTCAGAAACAGCAAGCCCGTAGAGGAGTCTCTTAGTATGGTGTATTTGATGCTGTACAGTTTCTGGTCCTGCATCTCATGGACTTCAACCTGAGTTTTGACCCTAGGACAAGAGTGAAAGTGTGTGTTGCATTTTCCTTCACATAGACACTGATTCCTTGAGTTGTGAATTAGTGGTGCATCACTTGAGACTGAAATATTGTGGACATCAAAAAGGTGATGATGTTTCCATCTCCTTGGTCTGCAGTGAGCAAGTTGAGTCACAGGCATTAGTAAGCAAGGTAGCTCAAGGCTGACATTGCCCTTAATTCACAGGCTGAGTCCAAATGGGGGGCTGGAGGCAAAACATCTTCCCATAACTGCTGGTGACGCCAACTCTCCCCAGCATGGAGTAAGAATGCAGGGTTCATGCTTAAGCTTTGTGCTGCGGCTGGTGCCAGACCCAGGATTTCAGGTGCCCTGTGATAACATGACTACAGTGAGTACAGCAGAGATCAGCATGGTGGAGAGCTGAGCTGCTCTCCTTTGGTCAAAGTCTTGTAGGAGTTTCTAATGTGGGTTAACATGCATAATTCAATCTACCCCTTTTTTCCATGTTCAGAGCTGTGTAACTAAATACCGATTTGCTAAACACAACTTGAATAATGAAGTGATCCGTGGCTAAAAGCCTTCCTCAGTACATATAATCCCACTGAAAAAAAGAAAGAAGTACTGCCAGTCCTTCTTCCAAAGCTTTTTCTTTTCTCAGTCACCAGACCTGGTTCATTCCACGGAGAAACAGATAAAAAACTGCACCTTGTGTTTCTTGCTCAGTTTAGAGGTAACAGGTCAAAAAAATATATTAATGTGCAGCATGGTCACGTTTTGCGTAGGACTACAGCTCTGTATCTGTTTTGTACCACTTCTACTCAAGTCATGCCAGTAGTGTAGATTATTTTGGTTTTCCTCAGTGGCAACTTTGCTCCCTGTGATGAAACACAAACATTTGGTAGCTTATAAGAGGCTAAAAATATTCTTTAAACTGATAAAGGCATGATACAGCTTTTGAAAATATGAAGTGGTTTTTTCCCCATGCTGTTACTTTCTTTAGGTCACTTTGTGTTTATGGTGTTGCAGCCTCCTGCAGGAGAGGCTCGGTGTGTGGGATGGCAGGCTGGAGACAGGGGTTCTAATTGTTTTCCTCTCTTTGCTCTGGGGAGGACCATTTTTTTGTTTTTTTGTTGAATAAACATCTCAAACCTGGGAATGTGCTGATGGCCTTTACTACCACGTGATTGCTGCCTCGTGCTGAGGATTTTGCTGCTTGTGTCTCAAAAATGCATGAAGAGGTTCCAGCAAGTAACATCTGTTTTCCTGTAATTTTTTCATTGGAAATGATCAGCTTTTCTAAGCTTTCTAAGATATTTTTGTAATTAATTGGGTGTAGAAGTTTGTTACCTAGTTCCCTTTTTTTTTTTTAAGCTTCACTTTTGTTTTTCTACTGGTTCCTTTTTTAGCTGATGACAAACATTTATTTGAATTGTAGCAGTATACCATGGAAAACGTAAAATTTACCTTGAAGAGCTGCTAAACATCTGCTAGAGTCCTGCAAACCAAAATCCTTTGGTTTATTTTCATGCTAACCTGTTTGGGCATTGATTTTCCTGCTGGTGCTTTGGCCTGAAGAGTATAACCTTGATTATTTACATCATTTCTTCTGTGTTGCTGGTCTGTAGAAAAGCTTTTTTTGTGGTACACTAGATATTTTTGCCTTGCAGAACAAAACCTAGGCTTTTGATTCAATAATTAGGTGCAACACACTGCATTAAGATACCGGTCTGTAAGGAGGAAAGAAGGTTTGTTACATGAATAACACTAAATATTTGCTCTGTAGATCCTTAAATCCAGTAGTACTATGATTTTAAGAGGTGTTTGGGTACTGGTTACGGATCAGAGCTGCATAGTAATAGAAAATTTAACAAATACAGAGCAGGAAGGAGTCCTTCCCACAGCTGCAAAGTGGTGTTTATAATACAAAACTGTTAAAGCTCTTGAGAAATCAGTAGCAAGCTTGGAAAGGACAGTGCTGTGTGTACAAGGCTAGAGCTTAAATCAGTTAGTCTTTTCCATGCCAGAGTCTAGCTTTTCTTTTGCAGTAATTTTGTCTTTAAATATGAATTGCAAACTCTTGGTAAATACTGTCCTAATGACTGGCTTTGGGTTTTTCCCCTCCTCAGGAAGAAGAATGCCAGCACGAATATGAAGTGAACTGTTTCCTATGCTTGCCACAGCACCTGGGTGCTCATATCGGACGGTTAGAGACAGAGACTTGCCTCTCGCCAAACTGCTTCCTCGGACAAGATGAAGCCAAGGAGGAGCTTTCTGACGCACTGGAGTCTCAGTGACTGCTGCCCAATTTAAAATCAATGTCAGACTGTGCCCCAGCTGCCTGGCGAGATGAAAGAAGTGGTGTTGTGGTCACCCGAGGAGGTGACGAATTGGCTAACGGAAAATGCTGTGCCGGAGTATTGTGAGCCATTGAAGAGCTTCACTGGGCAGGATTTGATCAACCTCACGGAGGAGGATTTTAAGAAGACTCCTCTCTCCCGGGTGTCTTCTGACAGTGGACAGCGGCTATTGCACATGATTGAAACTTTAAAAATGGCTCACCACATTGAGGCTCACAAAAACGGGCACATCAATGGGCACATCCGTGTCAGTGTGAGCAACACCATGGGTGAGAATGGCTTTAGCAGTAAAATGAAGCTGAACGGGATGCCAAATGGGTATAAGAAGGAGATGATAAAGATCCCCATGCCAGAGCCAGAGCGCTCACAGTATCCTATGGAATGGGGCAAGACCTTCCTGGCTTTTATTTATGCACTTTTTTGTTTCATCTTTACCACGGTGACTATCTCAGTCGTTCATGAACGAGTGCCTCCCAAGGAGGTGCAACCTCCCCTACCAGATGCATTTTTTGATCGCTTTGATCGGGTGCAATGGGCTTTTTCTATTTGTGAAATCAACGGCATGATCCTTGTAGGACTGTGGTTTGTTCAGTGGCTGCTTTTAAAATACAAGTAAGTAAAACCTTTTGAAAACTGAGTGCTAGGGTATACTTCTGACAGCTTTTGGAGATCAGATACTGGTTGACATCCAAATAAAATGAAGCTTCTTGTGATCTGTCTGATTTTGGTTTCCCAAACTGAAATAGATATCATGCCATAGGCAAACTGCAGTTTGTGTGGGCTGCTTGTGCAAAAGGGAGAAGTTCAGTCCAACTGCTACCTAAGAAACTAAGAAATAGCCCTGGTCTTGTTTGCCTGCACAATTAACTTGAACCCTTCTTGTGTATGAAAAGCCATGAATTGGATGTAATGATGTTCTTAACTCAGTTGACTGTCCTGTCTGTTTAGAGGGAGCACAGCTCACACTGTCGTGAATGCAGCTGTGAACCAACTTGGGGTCGATTTAGTGTCTCTGTAGTTTGCCTGATGTAAAGACCTACCCTAAGATTATGATACTCTTGGACAAAACCAACAGGCAGTGGTTTAGTCCATGCACCTAAACAGTGCTGCGTGAAAAAATGAAGTATGTTTTCTGCTTGACATTAGATGGGACAGGTAATGTCAAACACAAAGTATGTCAAAAGCTAATCATAAAATATGCAAAAGCATAGATATGCACTGAATTTGCAAGGTCTTAGTGGTTGTCTGCCTCTTTGCTCGTACTGGTCAGAATTGCAAGGGCAAATTTGCCTGCCAATGGAAGTAACCTACCACTTACCCTCTACAGAGAGCATGTGGATACTTAATTTAGGGTATTTATACTGCCATAAATTCACACCTCGGGCTGCCCTACCACGAGTGTCTGATTATAAACCCTTGTGCTGCCATGGCTGTGAATGAAGTGTTCCAAGTCAAGTGGCTTTAAGCAGTATAAGGTGGCATATACCTTTCCTTTCAAAATCCAGGCACAAGCATGTCTCCACAGCTGCCTGGCCCAAAGAGGGTCTCCTCTTCTCCTCTGCTAATACAACATCTCATTCTTTACCTGTTCACTGACTCTTTTTTGTGACTCCTATGTAGGAAACTGAGGAAGGAAAGTAATTTGGGCCCCACCGTGTGAAATACAAGATCCTTCAGTTCACAGGACTTTGTAATGACCTTAGAATTATAGATTTCCCTTTTTAAAAGAAATAAAAACAGAGGCCAATGGATCACTTGCCCTTATAATGGAGAAAAATGTTAAAACTTAAACGTAAGCATGTGGTTCACCAGCTTCATAAGGTACAGGCGGCTTGAAAAGAGAATTGCTAAGCTGGGACAAGATACCCTTGTGCAACACAGCTGTGGATTTCCATAGGAATGTGAAAAATGTTTAAGTAATCCACAAGACTGAGATGATGGTTTATTCATCTTTTCTGCTGCTTTATACTGCTTAATGTATTTTATCAGGTGAAATTTTAAAACCATTGTACACTTTTACAGAGGTGGCGTTCCTTAAAGGAAAGTTTCTAGAATGGTTAATTTATTGTTATTATAGGACTGTAAAAAACTGTGGAATTGCCTTTTTTTTTTTTTAAATGTGCACATATGTACAGGAGGAAGGATTTACCCTGGCTTGGCCTCTTGTTTTGTTTATGGCTGTAAGCTTCAGTATCACTCTTATGTTGGTAGCTGCAGTGCTACCAGCTGCACTCCAGCTCTTCTCCCTGCTGCTCCAGTTGCCTATGGTGAATGTGGGGGACCATTAACTTTCTTGAGGTCTCTGAGCATGAATGTTGTTCAAAACCAAGGGAAGCATCTAGAGCAGGTGACATGGGATTGCTCTCAAGAATGGGGTGTCAGGTTAGCAGGGCAATATGAGGCATCAAATACCCTGTGATGGAGCTGAGCAGAGTCTTTAGATTAAGAACAGCAGAATCCATAAGGTCTTTGGAGATTTCGAAGCAGTGAGATATGGGTCGACTTGATGGCAAAGTATGTTGGTATCGTTGATGAATGTGAAGATATCCCCACCCCACCCCCCATTTGCTTTGATGTGTTTGTTTTTACTTGCTTTAGAAGGGCTCTTTCTGGTGTTAGGGGAAGATGGCAGGGAGTTGCGGAGTTTTCCATTCCCAGTATCAGCCCCGGAATAACTGGTCAGCGTGTGTACTGACTACATAATGCTTTGAAGACCAAGTGTCATCTTTTGTGTCAGTGAGCAGAGGTATCGAAGTCCAAGAGGCCCAAGCTGTCAGTAGTTAGCAGAAAGGGAAGAATGGGAGAGGGGCTCATGGGAACAGGAGCCCAGTGAGGTGGCTTTATCTGGAGGACCTCATTCTCGTGGCTTTGGATGGTGAACCTCTAAGTGCTATAAAAAGAGCTGAATCACTTTTGTGACATGGGTTATCACCTCCCTTTGAAACTTAATTCAAGAATAAAGAGAAGGAATTATGCCAGCTAGACCTTCCTCACTTCTCTGACCTCTGATGGTGTCATGGATAGTCATTGCCACACTGCATTCGAGATCTGATGATAAGATGTGAAGCCAGGTGATTGCTGGGCAGGATGTGACCTGGTTCCTCGCCTACTCAGATGATAGAGATACCATTCATGGATGTTTCCGAGTGCAAACTGAGGGTCACTGGTGAACCAGCAGCATTGTCACCCATGAGCTGATTTGCAGACAGAGGCTGGGTTGAACCTTTGCCCAAAGGAGGCAGCTCCATAGTTTCAGACTTTTTGAAACACTTTTCTTTGCCAAGCAGCGAAATTCCTATTTCTTCTCTTACCAGATCCATTATTTGCTGATGACCTGATTTCATCTAAGCCAAGCCTGCTGTTCTCCTAAGCAATGAAGTACAATAGAGATGTGTCATTCATGATAGTGATCACTCAGGTCTTCCTTGTTTAGTCCAGGGATTGCATGATGATGTTGAATAGGACCTATGTGTCTTCTTTGTTGGACTGCAAAGTTGGGGCCAAAATGGAAGAGGGCATTGGTGTGTCTGCCCAGCTAACCACAGTACAGGGTTTCCCTTGGCCCCTGTTACTGCCTTCTTGCCTGAAAATTAATTTTACTTTCAGGTGGAGACTGGAGTTTCTGGCTGGCTTCGGGGCAAGGCACTAGATTTGGTGTGAGGAAATCAGTGACAGCTTTCTTTGAACATCCGTACAGAATACTGTCCATGGCATTGAGTTGGTTTCTCACCAGAAGGCAGGAGCAGGGCGGGTGTGCAGGTCTTTGCTGGGGACTCTGGGCTGCCCAAGCCTTTTTCTGCAGACACCGCGGGGAGCTTGAGGAGTCCAGGCGAGCTGCCGAGGCAGAATTAACTTCTCTGGGAAGCATTCCCAGATGTTTTGGGAGAAGTACAATGCTGGGTTTTGTCCATGCTTGGCATTTGATTCAGCCTGCACACTCATGGGATTGAAAAAGCAGCGTGCTGGCTACCCGCGTTAGGTAAGGTCTGGATAGTTGTAATAAAAGTTGTCTTGGCCATTAATAAGCTTAGAGATTGTACTTGCTAGCTGGCTCGTAATCACACAAGCGCGCACACAAATCCTTTTGAGAAGGGAAAATATGAGGCTTTTACATTTTTTTTTTTTTTAATATTACAGTACAGATCACTTTGACGCAGACTTTCCTAAGCTAAAATATGCTAAATCCAGCTAAACCAAGTAGGTTTGTGGGTAATTTTAATTAAAAAAAAAAAGTTCAGTGCTCAATAAAACACTGCCTCTTCTTCGGTCTTTTGAAATACAGTGCTGCTCAGTCTTTAGTCCCCAACCCCCTTGTTTGTCTTTATACCAGATTATAAAGAAAAGGAAGTTCATGTCTGATTATAAAAGCCAGGCACAAGTATGAGATCTTTATTGGATCACCCTTCCGAGAGAAAAATTCCCCATATGAAATACAGAGGAAAGCCACTGCCCCAATGACATGGTGCCTTCCACTCTGAAATTTCAGTCCATGGAGCTACATTAATAAAGTATAATTTTTAACTCCCAGCTTTGTCCATGTTTACACCAGGAACGGGGAAGAAAAAATATGAAGTACTGTGTTTCAATAGCAGTAAGCACTCAAGTGCAAAATGCATTTACACTGTAATAGTTGAAGCTTTTCTGATAAATTAAGACACTCAAGTTGTTACTGATCTGGCACTGCAAAGTCATCCTCCTCCGAGAGTGGGGCACTACAGTAACTCTGCCAAAAGCTATTAAAAATAAAAAAGATGGCCAATTTTGAGCTTTGAAAGAGCTCGCCTTGATAGAAATATTATTTTTCAAAAAGTGAATGCTTCAAAATAGTAGCAAATGAATACCAGAACTTGCCACTTGTGTTGTAACCCTTATATTCCCCAAATGATCATAATTGTAAATAACTATGATTTAAAATCAACAGAAATCAACAGGGTCTGTAAACAGCAGGATGCAAAGGGTTGATGTGGTTAAAGTCACGAACTGCCGTAACTGGATTTGCCCTTGGTTTTTGTAATGCTGGCAGCGATTTCTCTTTGCTGAACTCTGTGTGAGCTCAGATAGAGGTTGCTCCCATCCTGATGGATGTGCCAGAAGGGGTTTAATTGTCGTAGCTTTTTCCTTGTGATGTTATCAGCTGGTACGTAGCAGTGAAACTCAAGGGCCAGTTTTGAGGCTGACTGTCACTCCTGAGTTGAAGCTGCAGCTCTTTACCCCGTATGCTCTTGCTGGTTTTACAGAACTGCATCACTGTACCACAAAATTGCATCTGCCCTCTCTGCATAGGTCAGTGACTCGTTGGCAACCTTCAATGAATGAATCTGTTTGCAGCTATGGCTGCTTGCCTTGAGAGTGGCTTCCCTTGAAAACACCCTTTCCTGTAGCCAGCACAGCTCTAAATTTGTATTTTGGAGGTTTCGTTGCTGATGTGAATTGCTTCGTCTTTAATGCTGCTCAGGAAAGATGTGTTCTCACTCGTTTGGGTCATACAAGCTATTTCTTCTCAAGTAGGCCTTTGTAATTACTCAATGTGTGTGTCAGCTGAAATAAACTTACTTCTTTTCATCTTATAATGAAAATATTGTAACTTTATCCCCTGCCTTGAATAGAAAATTAGTGACCACTCAAAGCTAATTGAGGGGTGTGGGGCATGAAATTCCTTTTAATGTCTTCAACACTAACTCTGCACAGACTTTTGTATTCTAATTCTTATATTTCCTGTAACCACCTTCATGGGTAATGTTGAGTTGCTCTTGTGTTTCTGACCTGTAAAGCATGGGAATATTTGTAAAGTAATTCAGTATTGTCAGGTGTAAGCTGATACTGTCACGAGTTTCAAAAGCATTGAGAAGAGAACAGTTGGTAGTTTATTTTAGTGACCTTTGCATATTTTGTTTGCATTGAGTGACCCCCTTATTTTTTTCCTCTTTTTTTTTCCCCCCTCTTTTTTCTTCTAGGTCTATAATTAGCAGAAGATTTTTCTGTATAGTTGGCACACTATACCTGTATCGGTGCATTACAATGTATGTGACTACACTCCCAGTACCTGGCATGCATTTCAAGTGTTCTCCAAAGGTAAACTTCTTCTGCCTGCCTTTCCATGTTTTAATCTGTATATTTTCCTCTTGTCCTGCTGTTACCAAAACTGTGAGCAATACTTTCCCAATAATTGTTACTAATTGGAAAATACCAGTTTGGCATGATAGGGACGTCCTTCTGCAGATCATCAGCTTCCTTCACGGTGAAGGTGTTGACAGTTGCTTTGGGGCAATGCAGGCATTCCCACCCTTTTTGAAGTGCTAATCTAATGCTAATTTCTGTAGCATTTTCAACTAATGTGCACAATCAGCATTTTTTTATCGCCACTGAAGCAGTCGAAGATGTGCAATCCGTGGAGATGCCATGTGTGACTCATTTATTTCTAAACACTTCAGTGTTTAGAAATATATATAAATACAAATAATATATATTTGTGTGTGTGTATGTATAAATAATATATATTTGTGTGTGTGTATGTACAAATATATATAAAATATACAAATCCAAGTACAATTTGTATTTGAAAATGACCCAAAGAGACTTTTCTAAGGCTGATGAAACTCTGTCTCCTTTGCAGCCATTTGTCCCTGCATATATTTTTGCAATTGTGTTAGCACAAGGATTTGCCACCTCCTCCTCAATCTAGCACTGACTCCTGTTTGTTGTGCCGAGGAATAAAATGGGCTTGCAAAAGCTGTGGCTGAAACCAAGCTACTGAGATGGAGGTGCTTAGGCAAGACCCTTGTGGTCAGTCTGGAAGGGTAATTCGCATGCTCAGGGTGGAGATGGGACAGGGATGGTGATGTTGCATCCGTCTCATATCACACAAGCATTGATGTAAGTGTGGTCCTTACTGCAACGTATTGTTTGTGGTAGGGAAATGCAGTCTAATGCACCCTGGACTTCTGTGGTAGGGAACAAGGTGCCTATATTAGGCACAAGTGCTCTTTCTCCATAGTGGTTGATCTCCGTACCCCTCCTGAGGTTGTTTGTCTATAGGTTGATTTAAGCAGGAGAAAGGGGGGGAGGGGGAAAGTAATAAGTAATTTCTGTGAAATATCTACTATATGCACAGTTCAACGGCTTTGTGTGCGCAGCCATAAGTTAGATGACGGGTAGTAAAATCACTGATTTACAGGTAGTAAAATCCTGATTCAACTTGGTACACGTGCTGTCACTGTTTTGGTGAGGATTGCTGGTACGTACAAACAAAGCTGAAATGCTTCGGTTCCTCAGGGAAATAAAACCAATGAACGTACTACACTGGTTGTTTGACAAGGCAGGGCGTTTGCCAAGCCGTGTGTGGCTTTTTGAGGGACCGAGGCCTTTTGTAAAGGGAAGCAAGTGGGAGAGGAGTCAACATTGTATTTGATCAGTCAGCCATTATGAAATGAAAAAAGAATGAACACCGGTATTTATGGGCTGAAGTGGGTAAATCTGCCATTTTTGGAAATTTACAGCGTTGGCAAGTCCATCTCATTACTCAAGTAAAGACAAGCTTATGTTGTGCAATTCTGTTGCCCTGATAAGACTGAGGATTAGCTGGGCTTTCTTGAAAGCTATATATATATACTGGTGGGAAAAGAATAACCTCTCAACACCTTACTGAGTTATATATGATTGTGAAGAGTGGGCTTTGGGGAGCATTTTAAGGTCATGTAAGGAGCTGTTAGCAGGAAATGTTTAATTGCTGCAAAGACCCTGTTTAAATCTGTCAGAAATCATTAATTTCCACTTCTTAAAGCAAGACCGAGCTTTAAAATAAAAGAAAAACATGCCTATGATGGCCAGCCAGGGGGATCTGTGTTTCCTTCTGACTGTTAAATGGTTACCATGGATTTTAAAACCTCATAAAATGAGGTAAGGATGCAGCACATGTGTAGTCACGTGCATTGATCCATTAGCCCTGCTCCTTTGAGCTCAGATGGTTCCTGCTTCCCATTGGGTCCTAGAGGTGCTCAGTACGTCCTGGTTGTGCTTGACCCACAGCATACATTTTCTTTGTGGATTTGTTTAACGTTTGGGCTTGTTTTAGAACTGGGAGCAGCAAAAGCAAAGTCTTGGGACAGTGCCAGCTGCCCTTCGGTCACCTGGGAGGAGGGAGAGGGGCATCCTCACCAGAAGGACTTGGTTTGCTTTGATTTGGCTTTCCTAAGGCAAATCGAAGTTTTTCCAGAAATACCTTCTGAGCCAGCATCATGTGTTGGAGGTGGGTCAGAGCAAACCCATCAGGTGGGGAAGGACGTCCCTGTTGCTCACATGGATTGTGTGAGTTAAAGCCAGCGCAGAAGTTTGGCACCGTGCTCTGACAAACACCATATATGTTTCTTTTGAAATATGAAGTGGAAAGAAATGATTTTGAAGACTTCCCAAGGTGGGGTGGTGAGAGGCCTTAGAGTTTGGAGATACTCTCTTCTGTGCATTGAATCTGGGTTTCGGCAGCTGGATGTACAGCTTGGGCAGTTCATCCTGTTCTCTGTTGGATTATCATCTGTAGGGCCTGCACTGTTACGAACAAGATGAATTAAATTAAGCTTAATTTATTTTAGAGTGCATTGCCTGTTGAACAGAAGGAAAAACAGATGTTTAGAGAACGTGACAAAATTGTAGCTATAGCTGGAAATATTTTTAATTCCTTTTTATTGGTGAAGCTGGATTTTTGAGACTATTACAGAAGTCGTAGGTTTTCCAAGAGTCATTATTCTGAACCTCACTGTATATATATGAGGTTCATATATATATATATTTATATACATACACACGCCCATTGTATATCCCAGTGCAAGAATATAATGAATAAAAAGAGATCTGAACCCATTAGCTCTGGTTGAAGATTCCTACTAAAAATCATTTTCCTGCACAGCCACGAACATTAACAAAGGCTGCCAAACCTGGGAGAAAGATTATACCTTTACATGGTAGCAGCAATAAATACTTACAAATAACATAGAAAACAATTTTTGCTCACCTGCCTGTTTTACCATAAGTGTAGCACTCTGAGTGTAGCCACTGACAGGAGTTTAACAACTTTTGGACCAGTTTTTTGCTTAGGTATTATACTGAAAAGATGCCATGTTTTTCATTGCAACTGGAAGTGACCTGGTGTAAAGGGCTTTTACACACATATATACATACACAAATAGGCGTGTAAATAAAATTGCCTTTTTTCCATGCCTTTTCAGTCTATATTGTGAGCATAGGAACAAATAGTAGTCCTTTGGGATATTGTATTTATAGGGAAATTGTAATGATTTCCTTGATTCTTCATACATTGAATACTTCAAATAAAATAATATTTTGGACAAATGGATGGAGGTGCATATAGCCTGTGCTCACATGAACACTAGCTATAATAAATGCAAAGCATCAATTAAAAAAATAAACTCATGTCTCATTTCCAGTCTTTTTCCGTCTAGAAATGTGCTGCTAGCTTTTGGAAAAAGCTGTGGATTTACTGATTGATCTTGTGTATCAAAGCAAAAAGAGAGAATAACTGAAAGACAAAGTTGCTGGCTAACACAATTGCTTTAAACTCTGAAAGGTTAACGCTGATATTTTACTGTGCTTTTGTGTTTTACTCTTCCACCAGCTTTTTGGAGACTGGGAATCTCATCTGCGAAGAATAATGAAATTGATTGCTGGTGGAGGATTGTCCATCACAGGATCCCACAACATGTGCGGCGACTATCTGTACAGCGGTCACACGGTCATATTAACTCTTACATACTTATTTATCAAAGAGTGTAAGTTTGTTACTGTTCATGTGGAATTCTCTGCTGTATAATTCCTTGCTAATTGAAGAATTATTGTTGTGCTGCTCAGTAAATACAATTAAAGTAAAAATGCATGCTTTTTCAATTAAATAAAAATAATAGAACTTCAAAGACATAGGGCTTACTGAAAAAGAAAACTTTGGAGACAAAATAAAACACTTTACCATGTAGATGTCTGAATTAAGCATTTTATTTAAAAAAAAAAAATTTGTTTAGAATATAATTGAAACCTTCATTGCACCCTGCCTGATGAATGGTATTTCAACTATGTGTCTCCTAGTCTAGAGAGAGAAGAATGCCATTCTAAATGCAAGGTTGCTCATTTTGCAAGAATCAGGCCTTAATGTATGCATTTATCTTTTCTGAAAGGCAAGAGGAATGGATGGCTGTCTATGTAGAATTAATATTGAAATACAAATCAGTTAATTTTGCTGACCAGGATATTTTATATCGTTATGTATTGGGCCTGTTTCTCAGAGATTTCATAACTTTTCTATTTTCCAAGGATCTGATTACCCCTGAGTACAATTTTAAGTTACACCTTAAGAGAATGATACTTATTTTGTGATCTCAGCATTCCTGCTCTTAATCTTAATGCAGGCATTGTACTACCCACCCAGGATTGCAGTCCATGTCATCTGCTAATTACACCAATAGTCTTGCAAGCTGGTAATGTTACACTTTGAAATAATCGCCACTTGTGCTTCTTTTCCAGATTCCCCACGGCGACTCTGGTGGTATCACTGGCTTTGCTGGGCACTCAGCGTGGTGGGGATGTTCTGCATCCTCCTTGCTCATGACCACTACACTGTGGACGTGGTGGTGGCTTACTACATCACTACAAGACTTTTCTGGTGGTATCACACAATGGCCAACCAGCAAGTGAGTTTCTCCCAGTCTTTGGATCCGTGTGACTCTGCTTGCTGTAGCATGGTGGTGGGCAAGTATCCACACTTTGCCTGGAGCCTTTCTGCAGGAGTAGGAGTGGACTCACCTGTGTCTTGTGGAGCATCCCTCTCTTCCCCCCTCACATGGGCTTTGCAGGAAAGAAGGAGGTGTCATTGGTTGGGTTGATCTTGCATCTTGACTGCAAAAATATCTGAAGGTCTGCATGCAGGCAGGCAGGCCTCTCTGCTTCCACTGTGTAACCTCAGTTTTTGAAGTCCTTCTGAATTTCAGCCAGTTGGCCAGTTTTGTGATAGCAGAGCAAACCATTTAGATGTGGTGGGGTTTTTATCCTTTTCGTTTGTTTGGGTTTTGTTTTTGTTGAAGCCAACTGGGTTTTCCTTGCATTCTGTGGCTTGCGCCCTTTAGTTAGATGACAGGTCTCTTGAAGAATAACATGAGACCTCACTAAAAATGAACCAGTTTTTCAAAGTGTTTCCAAGTGGCGGTAAGACCAAGGGAAATGTTTTCCTTTTGGAGGATAGTGCAGCAGAGAACAGGCTGCTCCTGTCCTAAGGCCCGTGTCTGGGAAGGCCCATGAAAAATAGGGTGATGAGGGAAATACTGAGAATGAGGAGCTGCTTAGGAGGAGATGCAGCACTTGATGGGAGAGAGCAAAGCATGGTTTGTAATACTCAACCAGAGAGCAGCAGTAAATGATTCAAAGGTTGAATGAAGAAGTCTGAATGAGGTCTCATGTCATTCTCATTGTTCTTACTTTCCTGCCAATGAACTAGATCAATAAGAGATGAGCTTACAATGCTGAGGAACGTGAGAGAAAATGTGCAAGTCTGTTATCCATGGCAGAGACCTAGTGAGTTAAGGGAAATTTACTCTTAGGTCTGTAACAGCAAATTGGCGTCTAAATATTTTCTGTGCAATGTGGAGAAAGATATTTTGCTTATCTGTTGCATATGGCTCCAGTTAGTTATGTTTAAGAAAGACTCAGTATGATAATAGGAAATTAGTTAATATTGTGATGGTACAGATTTTTAGATCATATCGAGGTCTTCTAGCTACCATGTCATATTATTCCAGTGGCTTTGATGCTGCTTGAATAATACACCACTGTCAAGTCCTGTGGTACGTTGTTACCACCAAATGCCTAATTGCAAAGAATGCAACTTTATGTTCAGTCAGTTTGGGAACCACTGTGTTCAATAGCAATCTGTGCCTAGACTTTGTAACTCTCGTTATATAGCACTAGACTGACTTCCACGCTTTGAATTTGCTCCTGGGCTCTGTCCAAACAATGGTGCTGAGTGGCCATGCTTCCAAGCTGTAGGCTACTAGAGTCAGGATTGCCTTGAGTGCTAATGAGGACTTGCTTCAGAAAAGCCCTTTGCCTTATTGTATGGAAATGTACATGTTTTGCTGCGTGGTGTGACTCAGAAGACGGCTCCATATTGCTTCCCTAAGCTGCTGAGATGTTGGGAAATGCTGATCCCTGGATCCTTAACCTGAGCACACATTTGCGTGCTAGTATCTCCTTCCTGGTGCTGCTCCATGTGCAGGGGGCTGTGGCTTGTATCTGACCTTAAAATTAAAAGCAAAAGCCCACTAGGGCTAAAGTGTATTTATTTTACATGTAAGTTTATGACATGGAAAGAAAGCTTAGCATAGAAGCCCTGTCCTTGCACTTTCTGGTGGGCTGATATAATGCTTCCCTGCTCTGGTGTTGAAAACGTGCAGCAGGGTAGTTGGATAACTCCCTCAGTGCCTGCCCACTCCTTGTGTCTCAGCTGTGGCTTGCTCATGGCTAGGAGAAGCAAAAGGGTGGGTGGGGACTGTTTGAGAGCACATGGAGGGCAGGGTTCATTACCTCCTCCGGATGGGTTGAGGCATGCCTTGCTCATTGCTCTGTAGGCACACAGCTGGGCTCCAAAGTGATTCTTGAGCTAATTTCAGAGATACTTATGGAAACAGCTGTCCTTTGGGTGGGTTTTTTTTCCATTCCCAAAGGAGAGGAGAGTGATCTTTTGGGCCATTCATGCTTTTCCTATGGGACCACTGAACAGCTGAGGTCTTGGAAACAAGGGTGAGCCTCACTTGGGAGCAACATTTTGTGTGTGCAGGGAGGCTATGGAAAAGTAGCTTGGCTCCTCTTGATCTTTGTCCATGCAGATCTGTTTGGGAGGTGTTTCTAGATATCGAGAGATTTTTGGAAGCAGCTGTAAGCAAGACACTACTGATGAACAGTAGTAAGCGATGTGCAATGAAGTCATGCAAGTAAGTGACGTGCTCTTTTGTAATTCTCTTTTTTTCTGATTATCTTTGTGCAGGTGCTAAAAGAAGCTTCCCAAACTAACCTCCTTGCAAGGGTCTGGTGGTACAAGCCCTTCCAGTACTTTGAAAAGAATGTCCAAGGAATTGTACCTCGCTCCTACCACTGGCCCTTCCCCTGGCCAGTGCTGCACCGGGGCAGGCAGGTGAAGTACAGCCGCCTGGTGAATGAC
Organism: Theristicus caerulescens; assembly: GCA_020745775.1. Taxonomy (NCBI): domain Eukaryota; kingdom Metazoa; phylum Chordata; class Aves; order Pelecaniformes; family Threskiornithidae; genus Theristicus; species Theristicus caerulescens. The sequence goes on from CM036560.1 coordinate 87,106,979, forward strand.
ACATAACAGCGTGTCGACAGACAAAATGGGGGGGAAAGGACCTGTCCCAAGTGCTAAGAACTCCGAACGAGAATATGCCATAAAAAAATCAACTGCTCCCTAACCCTTTCTTTTAACAGTTCCCTTGACTTAACCTATTCAGTTACCTGGTAAGCACTGTGATCTTTTTTTCTCTCCAAAGGATCTGCGTTGGACAACAATAAAGAAAATTTAACTTATCATGCACTGTTATACATTTCTTGTTAATAGATTTGGGATTTACATTTACCCATCACCATGTTCCTTTGTATATGATGCAACAGCATAAATGAAAGCTTTTATATCATAAGTTCTGGTCTTTCCAGTCACGTCTGGGAATAAAGCATATTATTTTCTTGGGAAAACATACTTTTCATATCTCTTGCCCCAAAGATTGGGCTGTAAGCCATTTTCTAGCAAATGACTATATGAAGGTTTCTAAATACCTGCCTTGGGTAAAATCGAGAAATCTTTCTACCTGTGGCACCATGCTACGACTAAGATGATAGACACAGGAAGGTTTGGTAATCTTGATTTTGTAGAATCTGCAGTGACTGTGTCAAAAAGTGAAAAAAAAAAAAAAAAAAAAAAGAAAAAAAAAAGAAAAAAGGAAAAAAGTTGTAAAGTGATTTTCTAAGTATTTCCTAACTTTATTTTTCAAAATGTGTATGAAAATTAAATTTAAAAAGATTTTTACATGTCAGAGAATAGAGAGTTAAAATTTAAAGAAAATGCTTCTTGGGAGAGAGAGATTTGTCTATGTTTCTAGTGCCTTTCTTGTCTTGATTGTATGGTCAGTAGGCAGTCTTAAATGTTTTTATTTAAAATAAAGTATTCCATGAAAGCAGAATTATATATACTGTATAATTACTAATTTTTGCATTTATAGCTAAATTAAACTGGAAATTTGCTTATAATGTTGAAGTTGCCATGTGTAGGGGAAAAAACCAAATTAAAAGGGTCCGATCTTGCTCACACATTGTGGGCAGGTCAAACTAAAAGGTATCACTTTATTGTCTACTTGGTAGCTGTATTTTAAAAAGAAAAACAGCCATGAATTCCTGTTTTTTAAGAATTTTACAAATGATCACTGAGTGAACTGCGAATGGTTTCTCCATCCTGTATTGAAATGTTGTTGAAAAACAACAAAGATAATCTATTTCTTTAAAATATTTGTGCAGAAACTGCATGTAATTATAAGTTTCACTCCTACCATACATACTGTATGTTTGGGGAAGTACTATATCCTAAACTTGCCAATGTGCAGAACGAAATAGTTTTTTTAAAGAATGAAGAAGAGAAAATATATATATAAATATATATATATATCCATTCTGTATTTTACGTGAAGCAGAGTTATCTTCTGTAGGGTTTTTGTGTATTCACAAGGTGATATTTGTATTGTAAAACAACAATGGTGAAGGAAAATAAAAAGGCTTTTGAAAAATGTAGTTTCCTTTATCTTTTTAATATTAAGTTTAAATTTAAAGCTGGGTTTATTCTTCCAGACCTTGCCTTTAATTTTATTTGTTATTGCACTGTAGGCCATCAAATTTGGACTGTATGGAAACTGCATTGATTTTGAATTGCTGTTCACGTTGGGCAAAACAGTGCCTTATCTGAAATAAATGCTATGCAATAGATTCTGATCGTCCGGGAGCGGATGGGAGAAGCCTTCCTGGGAGCCATCACCAGGGCTTGAAAAATCTACCCCAAAACTGCTGGGACGGAACACATTGTAGGGTAGACATCCACGACCCCAGGATCTGTCAGTCCTGTTACTTAAATGACCAAAAAAAAAAAGTTAAATTTCTGTGAGTACGTGGTGGTGGAAGTGTAATTTCCTTCTTCTTTTCTTTTTTTTTTTTTTTTTTTGGTGGGGATTGTTTAGCTCTACTTCTCTGCCCTGTTCCTCAGCCTTGGCCAAAAGCTTCCTTGAAGAATTGATGGGGTGTTACTTCTGCTGCTTTGCCTTGCTGTTGCTTCGGATGCTAAATAAGACTAACCCGTTTCTTATCAGTTCTTTTTCTCCCTGGGAGGGAGGGGATTTCTTCACGCCCCATGCTTCTTGGCAAAACCCTTTGCAACAGCATTTGCAGAGCTGCTTGTGAATTTTAGGGATCAGCTCTGCATGCTTTACTTTCAATTCACGGTATTACATTTGCAACTATGTGGTTGAAAGTAAATTTTTTAAAAAAGCAAACCCATCCTGAGGTGATTGCTTGAGAGAATTCACGCTCCCAGACGTAAATGAACGAGTAGATTTTTCAAGACCTGGCATCACGCACATCAAAACCATTGACATAAGCAAATGTATGGATATATGCACATGACATTAAATGGAATCTGCTGAATTCTGCATTGTAGTGTCTGACTTACTGCATGGATCTTGCTAAATATGGTTTCATTTTTTTCACAGCAGAGTTGTGCTTTGGTAAAGCATGCTGTCTTGAGAAATAAGTCTGGGCAAGCAGGGATGTGGAGCTCAGCAGTGTGGTGTTGCTCTGGGTGCTGCCTAGCCTGGAGGAGGGGACCAAGGGAATAGATATGGGACAAAATTGTTGTGCATCAGTGTTGACTCCAAACTGTGGCGCTTGTGCTGCCTTGTTCTTCTCCTTCCCTGTGAGTATCTGCTCGGCAGCACCAGCTTTTTAAGATGGGTGATGGCTTGTGATGGCACTAACGCTGCAAGGATTGATGTGAGGAGTGCAACTGCTCATTGTTTAGCATTGTGCTAAGTATTGGGGATCCCAAATTTCCCACCGTCGAGCACTTCAGCTGTATTTCCCCAAAACCACTCGGGTATAGTACCTCTGCAGTGATTCTTCAGTCTTTGCTTTTTGGAGAAGTGTAGCCAAGGGGTGGTGGTGGCCTCCTGGAGACTTTGAGCACCCACGCTTGCCTTTTGAACTTTGTATTTCTGGGGTGAGATCCTTGAGCAACTTCCAGGGGCAATCCTATTCCCAATTAGAGGCTGAACCACCATGTACCTCGTCCCCTTGCCCTGGGGCACTGGTGCATGGGTGCATTGCGTGCTACCTTGGGTAGCAAAGCTTGTGCTGCTTGGCTGCACGTGGACCTTTACCATTGGTGCCCATCAGAGAGGTGAGCACAGCAAACTTGTGCCAGCTTGGAGCAAGAAGTCGGTAAAAGAGCTGAAATCCGGTATTGTGCTGCCTTGATCAAAGCAAACAGAGCTAATGGCTCTTTCTACGTTATGCCAGTAAAACCTTCTTCTCTTGACTGGTAATTGAACATGGAGCTGTTTAGTTTGAGAACGTCTGTAGGAGGACAGACAGGAGCCTGGTTTGTGTGTGGAGGGGTGAACCCTAACATGTCCAGTGCAGATTCCAGGAGGCTGAAATTTGAAAGAGTGGTCTCCACCAGAAAAGGCTGGAAAAGGACAGCTTAAGGTGGAGAAGGACCTGGCAATTGTCTGAGTCCTGGATAAACAGAAACCAAGATCTTTGCTAGAAGGGGGGGACTTTGATGTTGCTGAGATCCATCTCGATGTATCTTTTAGTCCTTCCAGGTGGAGAAAGTTTTAATAATTAAAATACAGAGCCAGTTTTTGAGGAGCATGAGCCAAGCAAGGGCAAGGATCCTTTGCTTTACTGTACTCTGAAAAGAGCAATTAACCCCCATCAACCTCCCCCCTCCTGCTTTTATTCAGGGGGCAGCTCAGTGTATTGCCTGTTGGCTTATCCTTTTTCTGGTGCTGGGGTATCAGAGTGCTCCCTGAAGACAAGCCACAACAAGTTACTGTTTTGGCAACTTTTCCTGTCCAATTCAGCAGATACTGGCAGCAAATATTTGCCAGAAGGATTTATGGCTTCTTTTTGACCATTTGATAAGGACTCCTTCCACAGCCAGGCAGCCAAAATAGAGATGAACCCTTTGCATCATGTAGTGTGGTCTTGCCATGCATCTCCTCTGTAATCCAGCAGGAATATACATCTTCCTTGTAGAAAATTAACATCGATTTTCCAGCACTGGTGCATCCTCTTAATGTCATTTCTGCCACTGCTTAGCGGCATGCGCTGTAGGCTTGGCAGGGAATGCTGGTGAGCACCAGGATTTGGGCATGACACCCTCTGCACATCCATTCTGCAGCCTTGTTTAAATAAATAAGCACATCTCTAACAAGGTTTGGGAGCAGGCAGGAATCCCCCAACTTGATTGCTGATGGTTTTCAGCATCATCATCTTGGCCCTGGTGGTTACTCTTGCTGGCAGACGGTTGGCGTGTAGGCATGGGTGGACATAGAGCAGCCCACTCTGTTCATTTTCTGCCCAATTTTTGACCAGAAAAAGCCAGTAGGAGTTAGCTTGGGAAGGATCTGCCCAATTCTGCATTGTTGTTTTTCAGTCTCCAGGCCCAGGGGGTAAGAAGGGTTTCCCAGTCTTGTGCCAGAGCTCTTCTGCTTTGCACGTGCTGCTTGGCTCTTCCTCAGCGATGCTTTCCCTGTGCTCTTCCACATCCCAGGTAAGTGCCCGTGGGGCTGCTGCTGTGCGTGTTTGAGCAAAACATCCATCCAGGGCCTGGGAGTGACTCTGATGATGAACTCTATTTTGGGTGCAAATGAAGATGATGATGTCGTTACCGAAGTGTTTGTTTTCCAGCAAATGCTTCCAAATGTGTCCAGTTGCCTTGTGATCTTGTTGCAGGTTGGTGAAGGGGGAAAGGGGGAATGGGTTAGCTTGGAGGAATGTGCTTTGGCCAGGAGATGATGGGCTGAAGTCAAAATTGGCTGCTGTAGGACCATGGAGTCTGGCCACTTTGGACCGGGTCTCGTCCCCTTTAACACGATGGGGACATCTTGCTGCAAGAGCTTTCCCACAGGGTACCTTCACCCCTGGAAGGGTCAAAGCAATTCATCCAAGCCCTGCTTTTGCCCCCATAATGCTTTGATGCATCTCCCTCCCCAGGCTTTGCAAAGCAGCCGCAGAGCCAAAGGGTCTTTCCTTTGGAGCTGTTTATGATGCTCTGAGTGACTTTTGGCCGACGTACTCCCTAACTCAACTAATAATCACTTCTGCTCAGGCTTCACCACTGCTTGCCTGTGGCCGCAGCACACGCTGATCACAGCATAGCAGTATCATAACCGCTGATTTTCATTTTCCCTGGGAGAAAGATATGCTGCCAGACAAGTTATTTGAGCAACCCTTTGTTTTGGGTTAATTTTGGTTCACCTCAGCTGCTTGCAGGTGGAGCAGGTTGTGCGCCATGAGTCTGAGCTGCGAGTCTGCAGAACAGGGATTTGCATTTGCTGCCCGGCAGGGTGGCTTTGGCTCAGGCAGCCCTCTGCCCAGTGAGCAAGCCTTGTCTCTCCCTCCAAGGTGATTTTTTTCTTTTCCACTTAATATTGTGTATGTTTAAAGGAAAGCAGAGTGGGTCAGGAGCTCAGGACATGATCTGTTTCTCTGCACTGATGTCCCCCCCTTGGCTAGAAGATGCAGCTCTGTACCTTCCAGCAATGGGAAATACTCTGGTTTATTATTTTTTAGCCCTTCAGTGTAGTTCCACACATTGCCTGCATTTTGACAGTGACTGAAACGTACCTTCCCATTTCATCTGGCAGCCAGATTACTTTTGTTTGTTTGTTTTGTTAAATCCACAATTACCTTTTTGGCAGAGATTTTGATACTTGCTCCAGTGCCCTCCTTGTTGTTCAGTTTGTGCTGCTGTTCGGGGAAATGAAAATGCAGCACTTTTCCATGTCTGTTCGTTTCTACCCCCTGTTCATCCCATGGAAGGGATGACCTGCCCGTGCCTTGTGACAAGACCTCTTCATGACGTCATTCTGCATTTTAGCTTGTGGGAAACCTCAGCCTGGCTAGAGGGGCAGTAAGGGGGATGCTTCAGTTTTAAAAGCAGTAATGTTACATATGAGACAGGGAACGTATGTTTGGACTTTTGCTGCTGCTTCAAATGACTGATGCCAAAATATTTTCCATTTGTGGTGAAGCTTTAACCCATTTTCATTTAATCTGTGGATAGATTTAAGGCACATGATCTGGGGAATTTTTGGGTGTTCCCATGTCTGAATGTCAATGAAGTATTAGACAGCAGCAAAAAATTGCCAGGACTTGGTTGTCCAGAAGGGCAGGAGGGTCCTTGCTCATACCACATCCCAGGACAATATTTCGGTAACGTTTTGTAGATATACCTTCAGTTCAGCTATCGCTCAGTGATCTGTGCATGACTTTTGAGTTCAGAAACCGTAATCGTTCCAGTTTTTCTACCTTTGCAAAAGCCCTTCTGCCCGTTCAACCTGCCCTTCCTAAACTTTCCATGTGTGCTTCCAGCTCTGTTGTCCAGCAGGAAAGTCACAATTTACCACCGTAAATAGGTCTGACCCTGCTACCAGGAGCAGCTTTCAGCTACGCCATGGACCCACGGTGTTTCTACAACACAGTGTGCTGTCTCCCGATAAGCTGCAAGTACCCAAATGCCACGTCCTGCAGAGCTATTGGTATCTGTCCTGGAAAATATCTTCACTGCCGCAAACCAGCTATTTAGCACATGTGCAAGGACAGGTGTTTGAGGCCCTCAAGGGATGCCAGGTAGCCCAGTTGTGCAGCTCTTTTTTATGGGTCTTCTCTTCTGGTTTTCTGTCCCTTTGGCATCACTTTTGCCCTTCTGTTGCTTCCCCATTGAAGTTTTAGGTTTCACCTGTACCCACAGAAAGGGATCCTGAACTTAAGTGATGTATTTAGAGCTGGCTTTAGCCATATTTTCTTGTGTTGCTCAAGCCCAAGCTCAGACAGCTCCTGTGAGCAGGTAAGATGCACGTTCCACAGACGAAGCTCCTGTTGAACCCAATGGGATGAGCTCTCCCAGCTTGGGGGTGACAGATTTGACTTTACCAGAAGAACTAGAGGTTTCATAAAATGATTGAAGGCAGCTGCACTAACATGCAGAGGGACTGGGAACCTGTCCACAATGCTCAAGTTTTCCAAAGAAGTACTTGAGGAGCTTTAAGCCCAGCTCAGATCTTGGTGAAATACCTGAATTGCTGCATTGGCCACTGGAGGCAGAAGATGCTCCAGAAGGAAATCACTGCATGTCCCAGGTGTTAGGCAACCAACTAGAAAGCTCGAGAGAGATCTTGTGCTACCACTTGGTGCTTCTGGGTCAGTCTGTGTGCCAGCCTGGTAATGGGGCTGTACTCGAGCATAGACATCATGTCCATGACTTCAGCCCTTCACCTAACGGAACTACCTGCTGCTGCTTGGAGCCGGCATGTGAGCGTTTTGACCAGGAAAGGTGGGGAAGAAAATCCACGTGGTGCTGACTGGATCACCCCCCAGTGTGTCCTTGCCAAAGCCCGAACAGATTTTTGCTGACAGCTCTGTGCAGAAACTTTATCTCCTGTCATCAAGATCCTCCTGCGTCCATGTAAAAAGGACTTTGACCATTCTTTATTAAATAAACAACATGTTATCTAAGAGGCCTCATAATTGCTTTCCTCTCCTCACATCTGGGATCCCAGGCTTTGGTAAACATCTTGGGTCCATACAAGCAACATGCCCATGTTGAGATGATGGTTGTTCCAGTTTTCTGCTCAGGAACTGGCCATGGTTTAGCAAATAGGCTTGAATCAAAGTTTCCATCCTCCAAGTGACGAGGCCTGTGACATGCCTGACCTTGGTCGAGAATTGCTCACCACTACAGGGTATCTGCTGTGGCTTCCCAGGAGAAAAAAGATTTGCCCCCCAGAAAAACACAGGGTTGATGCAGCTGGTTTCAGTGGCTGCAGAAATCCAGCCAGACTTTCTGGTTTCACAGATGGTGGCACAAGACGTTCCAGCATAATAAAGAAAAGCCTGGGCAATGCAGTGCTTTTTTGCCTGCCTCCCTGCCTCCCCCCTTTTTTTTTTCCAAAAAAGGAAATGTCAGTCTCTTCATTACCTATCCACCCTTTTGATACTCCCTGGCAGAGGCAAACAAAAATTCAGCCAGTTTATGCAGCACATCTGTCCCCTTCCCAGCTCTGTGTATGCAGTGAGTTATACCAGCTGGTGGGTCTCTTCTGGACTCCTTTTTTTATGAGTTTAATTAACAGAAAGGCAGCAGAATTGGCGTGAATCTCCAGGAGGGCCTTTTGAAGACGTTCAAGAATCCCACACCTCGTCCAGCAGACAGAGATGTATGAGGCAGCTGTATTTTGCAAGCACAAAACAGCAGGTTCTTCACCCCAAACATGGGGCTGGACTTGCTGGTAGAAGATGAAGTTTTAATTATAATGTAAATAAGCGTGTGTTTGGCTTTGGGCCATTTGTGCTGAGATGTCTCTGGTCTGACAACCAAAACAGTTGGGCATGGAAAAATGGGATGGTCGGGTTGCTCTCCTGATGATGATGAACCATGTCAGGAAAGCAGAGATCCTTTAGAGAAGGGTTATGTTCTCCTGCCTCGGTGAAGGCAGTTGTTCCTTTAATCCTCACCGCTTAAAGCATTACTTTTATTTACTGTTTTTAACAGATGAAGTTTTCCCTGCTTGTTTGGTTTAGGTAGGACATGTCAAACACAGCCCTATTCCTGGTGGGGACAAATTGCCTCCTGTTACGATTGCATCCTGCATTCCTGGCTGGCCCCTGGAAACCTCACACATCTCTGTCGATTCGCCAAAAATGGCTGTTGCAAGGAGTGTTGCGGCTTTGGATGAATGTCTACTGCATGCCAGATTCAAGTGAAGCCACTCTGAGCCTTGGTTTGGAAGGAGCTCAGACAAGAGCAAGTATTAAAGCTGGAAGAAACCGCACTGTGAGACCATGTTGAAGGACTGTGAAAATGAGAGGGGAGGAAGAGAAAAACATCCAAACTTTAGGCTATTTCCCTTGAGTGGAGTGGGCAACAATGAAGCATTGCTGATGGACCATTATGTCCTTCCCCTCTGTGGTCTGTGGGAAAGCCGGTGCTATGATAAATTCAGGGTTAAAATGAGGATTGAGAGAAAAGGAAGGAAAACAAAGGGACAGAACAGATTAATAAAAGTACTCTGTTTATTTAGTCTCTTCTGTGACCTGCTTAAATTTCAGTTTTCCATGGGAAGAGCACCTGGAAGGCCAAGGGCATGTGGGAAGTCCTCGGTGTCCCGCATGTACCTTCCCTCTGTGTCTCTGGTGATTTTCCCCATCACCTTTCCTGCACGCCGATGTTGGAAGACCAGGATGGAGGGTTTCAGTTTCAGAAAGTTCACAGAGAAGATTTACATCAGAGATGCATTTACAAAGGAAGAGCTTAGTTTTATATGGTCCCAGCTTTGATGGCTTGCACAAAGCGAGCTCTCTGAGAGACCAGGAAATGCTGTTTTTGTGCAGGCTGGTTTTAAAGTGAAATGTGGATGCTGGAGGAAAGGGTTGGTTGTCTGAAATGATCTGTTCTTGCTCTGAAGGGGTGAGAAACTAAAATATGAGGACCAGAAAGTGAAGCAAATGCTTCACTGGTATACATTTTAAAGCAAATTTGCTTTTTTTTTCTAAAGGATCATGTATAGAGGTGGTTTGAATCCTCTTTCTTAATGATTTAGAAGCACAACCTTCATTGCATAAGAAAATGTACATTTGCAAATCTATCTTTACTGAGTTTCCTTCTCTCAGCTTTGCCTTATTACTTCAGTGGATCCATTAATTGTGAGTGGCTTTAGAAGTTTTTCTTTTTAAATGAAGGATGCATTAACAAAATATTTTTAACTTTCCAAACATATGAACTGTTTTTAAGAAAGGAAAAATAGTGTCATTTTATCCTCTGAGATCTCTTTACCTGTTTTACCTACGAAGATGTTCAAACAGCAAGCAACAGTTGTGTAATCCCACTGAGTGAGAGGATCCACAATCTCCTGAATGCTCCTTGTCAAATATGTTCAAGTAATGAAAACCTGGTACCTTGTCTTATATGAGAAATCAAGAACACCTATCAGGAGAAGTCAAGACCAGCTGAGCATTTCCATGAGTCAGTTGGGTGGTGGCGTCAAACCAAGTAGGTTTGCAAGGGCTTTGCTGGCTTGTCCCAAAGTGCTCTGCAGCATTTGTGCTATGATGTTGAGAATGAAAATCCTGTGCTGTTTGCAGTTACTGAATGTGTCTGGGAAGGGTACAAATTGGTATTGTGTGATGGGTAGAAGCCATTTTTCAGTACAATAAATATTATAAATAAAATATAACTTTCTTTAGTCTCATTTAGCACAAAAGGAGAAGGGGAAGAAGTTGGAGGACTCTTGGTCTTGGGAAATCTGTGGGAAATCTTTCATCTTATGAGAGAGTAACTTGACACGTTACGATGTGATACCAGTCCAGACTGATGTGTAGGGCCAGGCTGCCCAGGCATTGCCAGACAAGGACCTTACAAAGGAAATAATTTTCCCAGGTCTGCAAGCATTTGACGTGTGCCCACTTTCAAATCCTACATTTTGTCCCACCCCCAACACAGAGCATAATTTCAGGGATGTCCTGATCCCTCCAACCATGACTACTGTTGATTCCCGGGCTCTGGTTTCCTTCCAGCCTGGATCTGCAGAGTTACTGATCTTGACCATCAGTGGTTAACGAGCAGGTTGATGAGCATCCTGCCCCTGACAGGACAGCTATGGCATGGGGGTCTTATTTTTCAGGATAGGTGCTCCAGTGTGGCTGCTTTAGGGTAAGCACCGTGCCTCCAGTGGGACTACAATCTTTCCTCGTGGTGGTCGTGCTTTTCCTCGTGGTGGTTGTGCTGGTGACCTGTCCAATGCAGTGGACATGAGGTGCAGAAACCAGTGGGGAGAGTTTCTTCTGAGAAGTGCTGGAAACATTTCCAGGAGTTCTATTTTGAGTCAATTTGTCATTGTTTCTCACTAGATTGACAGTGGCTCTGAGGTGCTCCAGGGTACCTGTTGCACTGCCATGTGATGCCCTCTGTGCGCTCAATAAACACTTTCCTGGCCACCATCTTGATAATCCACCTTCTCTGGAGGCATGCATTTCCATAGGCAGGAAGGACTTCAGAGGGATTTACCAAGCCCTTAGCACTTCAGCTGAGGTCTTTGCAGTCCAGAAAGTCCCTTTTTTGTACCAAAAATCTTGCTGCTTCTGCAGTCCTGAGCCAGGGTGGGTGGACATGTCATGCCACCTGCGGGAGATGGGGAGCTGTGCATTCTCATAACCTCATTGAGCAGTCTTTTTAAATGTTTTCCTTTTAAGATACTCCCCAAAATGTGTTTTGAACTGCTATCAAACTTCCTTTCCCTCCTCCACCCCCAGCAACAGCTGGGTTGTCCTTTCTGGAGTTATAGAGCCACAGTGAGGTCTTTTCCTTGGTTCTTTGCATTTCATGGGGTGACACTGGCAGGACACACCATCACTATACCCCTTAAAACTCAATTTCTTACGTTTTCATGATGATTTAGCAAATATAGCCACCTCCAGGAAGAGCTCTTGCTCTTCCTGCCAATGCACAACCTACTCCTGGCTCATCTCTGTCCCAGGACCTTTCCCCTGACAGCAGAGTGACTGACTGCTCATGGTTTTGTCAAACAAGGCTCTTCAGTTACCTCCAAAGCCAATGTGCAATTTGGGGCAATCTTGCAACCTGAAGCAGGGTATTCCCAGCAGCACAGAAGTGGCCAGGGGTATCTGTCAGCCCACACGGAAAAGTAGGTTGTTTCTCCACTGACAGCAGGGGTGAGTGTGTTCCTTCACTATTACAGCAAGGAGATAACGTATCAGTAAATATCGCTTCTCCCCACCGGCTGGTCCAAAAATCGCTGAGTCAAAAGGCGATACTGAACATGACCTTGAAGCAATGACTCAGACTGCATGTGCTTGGCACTAGCTGGAATATTAACCCTTGCATTAGGGTGCACGAAAGAAACCACCATGAAACAGGAAAACAACCTCCTGAGATGTTTGCCTGTTGGAAGCTGAATGGGAGGGAAAATGTCAGATATGGCCCCAGCCTTAAACTTCCACTGAAGTGCATGGATGCTGGGGGAAGCAAAGGGGTATTGCTCGTGGGGTCTTTCATCCCCGCTGCCAGCAAGGGTAAGCAGCTGCTCTCTAAGGAATGTGATGGCTTCCATCGTGTCTGGGAAAAGCAAACTGTCAAAACCCTTCAGAAAAAGCGTGCTTTAGCAGCTGGAGAATTTATACCTGCTGCAACCTATCTGGTACTCAGAAGGAAAACAGATGGAAAAAGCTGTTAAAATAAATTTTTTAACAAATAAAAATACATTAATAAAATTTATTTTACACTTAAAATACAATCCTGTTTTCAAGTTCTTCTTCTAGTAGAGTTTGGAAACCCTGGGGGCTGATCTTCAATGAGGATTAGGAGTCACAGTCAGATGGGAAGCAGCAGCCATCCCACAGGCTGGTCAAGCTGTGATGAAGAGAAGAGGAGGGAAAAAGTCCTGTTCCCAAATTCCCTGTGCATTGGAGCTGATCAGTGCAATCCCGGAAATGTTATTTTAGACAGGTAGGCACGGTTCATAAGTAAAATAAACACACTGCGGAAAAAAAAAACCTATCATCTCGTTGAGTGGTAAAAATTATTGATTGGTTTCTTCTTATCTTGCTCAGTGCTTGACTCACAGGGCTATAACAGGAATAATTTTCAGGCTGAACTTTTCAGCCTGAAACAGGTCTTGAGCTGGGAGATGTTCCTCTAGACGCTGGGACACGCGAGGGATCTCAGGTAAGTTTGCATGAGAATTCACTGGATTTCATAGGACTAACATTTGCTTCTTTTAGTATTACTTCAGCAGTTTAATCAGTTGGAAAAAGAAAACTGTAATTGTATATCATGCAGATGTGTTTGAGGCTGGTGCTGTGATATTGATTATCTGGACGGGTTGCAGTGCTGTGCAGCTGGCTGCTAATGCCACACTTGGAGAATAAAAAGGGGAGGAAGGAAACCCATAATATTAGATTTGTTGCCACTAGGAAAATAGATAGGTGAAATTCAGCAATGATGATGACTCCTATAGCTTACCATGGCAAAATAAGCTGGTAAGAAAGGTCACCCATAGCAAGTCTGGATGACCACTTAGCTCTCTGGTGATGTTGTTTCTCACTGCAACCTTTCCAAGACCATAAATGCTAGTTTCAGCAGTTATTTTCTCCAGGTTCATTGTCTCCAGGACATAGCCCCTCTGGGGAACAGCCTGCAGACATGAGCTTTACCAAGCCCCATGCCAGACCCACCGTAAGGCAAATGTTACCTCCAGGAAAATTAGAGGCTCTGCCTCACTCTTCCCTTTCTAATCATGTGTTCATCCTTCCCCATCTCCACTCCCGTGACAGTTGGGCCCCAGCAGGGCCAATGCCGCAGCTGCAGCAGGCTGCTTGGGGCCATGTCTAGGTGAGTCAGGGGCATCCCCAAGGATGGAGATCCCCCACCACTCTCAACAAGGAACCAGTCCTTTGGGGCAGATATGTAGTTTGGTCACAGGCAAATAAATGGGATCTGCAGTAAGTTTTATCTACTAACACACCTAAGGTCACATGGAAACATTCAAAGCTATTTTAAAGGCTTATTTCTGCCTTGTATAGATGCTTACAGAAAGGGCAAAAGGCATGTCTTTGCTACAAGTGCCACTTCCCACGGGGCAAGATTGAAGCCGTTGATGCAAATCTCGGGTGCCAGAGCAGGACAAATCAGAGGTCACCAGAGTTTTTATCAGAGGGGGAAATAGCATGTTTTCCCATAGCCGTATTTTGAATAATTTTTCTTGTTAATCTTTAAGCCAAAATAAACCTCTGTCCAAGGAGGAAGAACAATATACAAAAAGCAAACCCAAATTGCTCTGTACATGATGAAGAAAGCTGGCGTCTATACATAAGGTCTTATCTTGGAAAGCTGTCACAACCACTACTTTTTCTAGCCAGGAGAGAACTGCACTCAAACACACAATGGGGTGTGCTTTTCTCATGTGGAATTTTCTAAAATTGACCTTTATTATGGTGACAATATTGTTTTCTGATGCGCTCTGAGCGCATGAGCAGCAGAAAAGCTGTGAGGGCTTCAGGGCGCAGCATCTCCCTTGGCCACGCAGTGAATGTAGGATCTCGTGGAATATTGTGGGGTTTATTTGAAAGATTTCTTCAAAAGAGCAAGCAAAGTGTCCTAGAAAATGCCAGATCAGTAATTCAGCTGCTCACCCTGTTCTATCAGGCCTCGTGACAGGGAGTGATTACTGCTTGCAGGAGATGTATTTTTGCTGTCTTAAGCAGATTGGAAAATAAATGTCTACTTCCCATCCTTATTGCTGCTGCTGCCTGCTCTGACACAGGGGACACAAACCATCATGAGCTCTTTGAGGGTGTGATGTGCTGCTCTGGGTGGGACGTGCCTGACATCGGGGTTGTGTTGTCTGCCTTCCCCATGGGCTCTTTTCTGCTTTCACAGTGGCCCCATCATGTGTGGGAAGAGGTCCAAGTGCTCCTTCTCCCGCCTGGAGGTGATTCTCATCGTTTGCCTGGTGTTGATGATAACGGTGACCGTGGTGCTCCTCATCCTTCACTTTCTCACTAAAGAGAGCAATGGCAAGTTGAGCTATTTCAGTCCCACCATCACACCCTGCTCAAGTGTGTGTCCAGTGAAGTAATTTAAATTAAAGGGATACAGGTAGAGGGTCACTGGGCCACTGCTGAGCCTTCATAATCTTCTCTGCATATGGTCCTCTCACACAGCCGAAAAAAGAGAAAAATGCCCTGTGGTCAGTCTGTGGCCAGTGTTTCACTTCTCCTCTGTTTTAAGTGACAGCCTAGGAAAGGCCAGACTGGGAAGACTGAGCATCCCTTTATCCCAGTGCCCTGCCTCGAGCAGCAGTGGCTGGCTGGGGAAGACTGTGAGAACAGATCAAGCACATAGAAATATTTTCCCACAGTGTTATCTCAGCCTCCAGTCATTTGTGGCTCTGGGATTTCCTGAGACGCAGATAATTTTTTTTTTTTTTAAATTTAATAGCCCTCAATGGCTTTTCTTCCATGAGTTTGTCCAGGCACTTTGTCCATCCTGTAGAAGGACTTCTGCACCTTCATGATGGCTGGGATTAGACATGATCTCCTTCGGGAGTCCTTTTCCTCACTGCTTGCCTGGAGGTCATTGCCCAGAGCTGCTTTTCCCTGCTTTGAGCTTCTGCTGGCTCTGCTGTGATTTTTTTGAGACCAGGGCACCAGTACTGGACACGTTGGAGGCACCAGGGTGACATATGGATGCCCCTTTCTTTTCTAGCCCTTTCCCAGTAGCTCCTGACATGCCATCCCCTTTCTCTCACTGTTGCTGAGATGATAAATTTTTTGTGTGAAAACAGCTCTTACACCCTCGGATATGTTTCCTGCATGGTAGTTTGGGGCTTGGAGAGCTTAATCAGTGAAGCTAGGCTTGTTTCCCCCTTGCTGTGAATCACAACACACTTTATACAGTCTAGCGACCCCGTCTTGTGAGCTCCCTCTGCAGTTCTTTGTGCCTGGTCCACCCTTTACCACCCCAAATGCCTTAACAGCCTCAACACACTTTGACCACACTGTCAGCCCATTGGAAACCCAAGCAGACAGTATCAGCTGGATCCCCTTGTCCACGGGCCTGCTGAGTCCTCTGGAGATGTCAAGCAGGTTTCAGGCGTGCAATCTCTTTAAAAAGGCTGGGTTGCCTCTTCTGTCCCTGATTCTGCTTGCTCATGTGTCCACTAATCTACTATTTATTCTTATTATAGATTCCAGTGACATAATGGCAAACTACTTACTGGGCGTAGGTCGAGCTGACTGCACAGGACCTGTGGCAGAAATTCCTCTGGTAAGTTGGGGGAATTGAACACAGGTTTGGCAAAACACTGATTTTTCATCATCTCCGAGTATTTTTTGCAGAACTTCTGGTTTAGAGGCTCTGCCTTGCCAAATGGTTGTCATCTTCAAACATTCAGTGGAATTTCTTTGAGGCTTTGAGCATCTGGTCTAGTGGAAGGTATCCCTGCCCATGGCAGGGGGCCTTGGAACTAGATCATGGTCCCTTCCAACCCAAACCATTCTATGATTCAATGATTCTTGCAACCTCAGGGCACAATAGCTGCAGCTCTTAGTGTTCATGTGTTGAATGAGTCCTCTGACCCTCTGGAAAATCTACTTAGAAAAATACATACAAATGAGTACATCACGCAATATTTTGGCTGTGTGGGCTTGATGGAGCTCTTCCCTTCCAGATGGGATATGCCAACCCAGACCAGGTGGGCAGTGGACTTCTCATGCGCCTCTACAGCCGAGCCTTCATTGTGGCAGACCTTGATGACTCCAGGCGAGTAGTGTTTGTCAGTGCCGACATAGGAATGGTGTCTCAGAGACTGAGGCTCGAGGTATGTGGCTGGAAATGAATGATTGGCACAGTTTGGGTTGTAGCTGGTATTAGCATTAAGGTTGTAGTCATTGCTAAATAATATCGAGCATGGCAGCACATAGGCCATTTGCTTTGGGATCTCCTTGCAGCACAATCTTGGAGAGATGTCCTGTCTCTGCTGAAGAAGAGCTTTTGATTCCTCAGCAAATGAGGCTGGACTTTGACCATGCTTTTCTTAGAGAAAAAAATTATCACGAACACATTTGAATCACAAGTACGTTATCATGCTGCCTGTGTAATGCTGGGTCTCCAGTACCACAGAGGAGAGAGGGAGATGCTGGAGAACTGGGGACTCCTTGGATGACCTGGGCTTCACTGCAAGTTGGCCATAGAGGTCTTTACTTACCAGATTTTATTATTTTAAGGCTCTTGCCAAGTCAACAGCTATAACCTATTTGTTGTGACACCAGTATGGGAGTATCAGGCAGAAAGAGAAGAGCGAGGAGGAAGATGAATGGTTGGGTTTTTGCAAGGGCTGATACAAATCTCCATAGCCTTTGGGTGTGAAAAAGGGTTTTTTAGACCACCTCCTTCCTCTTAGGTGCTCAAGAAACTGAAGAGCAAGTATGGCGAGCTGTACCGACAGGACAATGTCATCCTCAGCGGCACCCACACGCACTCAGGGCCTGGTGGCTACTTCCAGTACACCCTCTTCTGGATCACTAGCAAAGGGCTAATCAGACCGTCCCTCAACGCTATTGTGAATGGCATTGTAAAGGTCGGTGTTGTCCAGTCTGTTGACATGAGAGCCCATAAACACAGAAAAGGTGGGGGGAGATACATTTGTGACTAACAGAGCTCTTGCTGTGATGTTCATGGTAGCACCTCCGAATGTCGCAGTCTTAAAACACACTTGGAGGTGGGTTTATGCTTACCAGTGAAATCAGATCAAAAAACAGAAGCCTTGAAGTCTTTTTTTGAAAGAGACAGTTGTGGATGGTTTCAAAATATTATCACAATTTTCTAGAATTTTCGACTACTTAAGGGAAAAAAAAAAAGCCTCCAAATACCCAAGAAAGCGTTGGGGACAGGCAGGGAGGGAAAGAGAGAGTTTTTCCAAATAATCTCACATATGCGTGGACTAATATTCCCTGCCTTCCTGCTTTTCAGAGCATTGATATAGCACATCAGAACATGAAGAGAGGAAGGCTTTTTATAAACAGAGGCACTGTAGAAAACAGCCAGATCAACCGAAGCCCTTTCTCCTATCTTGAGAATCCAGCGTCTGAACGAAGCAGGTAAAAGCTCCTCAAGCAGGAGAGAAACAGAGTCCTGAAGAGGACCCTTTGGTTGAGACGATGACTCAGCTGTCCTGCAGCTGGTGTTTCTGGTCATTCATGGGATGGTTGAAAATGTGGAGCCAAGACCATGGCAGAATGACACTGTTGCCATCCTGGGTGCTTGCGTGTGTGCATGCCCAAAAATTAGTTACAAGAGTGGGCTTGAAAGTTGTGGTTGCCGCCTCCAAGCATGTGAGGCATTGGTCAAGGATGTGACCTTATGTTTTGTTTAACAAAAAAAAAGGAAAAAAAAAGTCTTTAGTAGATGTTAGCATTTGAGTCAGACAGCATTAAGGTGCCATCCTTAGTGCATGAATTTGTATTTGGAGAGAGCTCCTCTCTCCACTCCCCTGGAGAAGAAGCACCTGAGGTCAGCAACAACCATAACTCTTCCCTTACCTTCACAGCTATTTTCAGATGCTCCTCTAAGGTCTCACTGTGGTCTGGTAATATCTATAATAACCTCTTCATTTCCTTGCTCAACCAAGTGGAGATTTAATGTGTCCGAGCAACGCAGAGCATGACCACGGCTCTGGTGCTAGTGGGATTTCCCCGCTTCATTTTCATCCAGGTATTCGTCCAACACGGATAAAGAAATGGTGATGCTGAAGATGGTAGATGAGAATGGACAGGAGCTAGGCCTTATCAGGTACTGACCATCAAAGTAACATGTTTTTCTCCAAATCCTCATAAACCACAATTCTGTAGCAGTTCTATCTTTCTGCACAAGCTCTCCTTCCCAACACTGACCCTTGCCCATAGAGCATTGCTCCCAGCTAGTCACCAGAGGGTCTCTGAGGGAAGAATAAGTGAATAACATCTGCCTCACATGTCCATGAGTGCATAAACGAGGTCAGTGTCCCTCATCTACTCTGGGAGATACAGCAGCACCTGGCCCACCTACAGCTGGGCACACCTCCTGCCACGACCCAAAGGCATCTGGGGAAGGTGACTGCAGCTGGTCTGCCCTTGTAGGGGTGTAGAAAAATTCCCTCTGGGGCTTTTGCTGTGCCCCTCCAAGCAGATCCTGGCCCCGGCATCTCCAGGACCCTTTGGGCTCTTCTTCTCTTGGTTATTTTCTTTAACAGCTCATGTTTCGTGGGAAGTGTGCCATTCCTGCAGGCAGCATTTACGATGCCTGTCCTATCAACAGATCTGAGGGGCATTGTTCGGTCATGCAAAGTTCAGAGCTCAAGGCCAGGCGGATGATGTAACGTGCTGTAACAAAGCCATAATTGCATTTTCGTCATTCAGAAGTCACAAGCGAGAGTCTGACTGTGTTAAGAGGAAGAGTTCGTGTTTTTTTTTTTTTGTAAGAACATAAGTGTTCCTTTTTTCCCTTTTTTACATTGTTGACTCCTCCTTGTTTCTTTGAAGCGAGAAAATAAAAATCCCTCCAAAATATAATTCTCTAGACTCAGAAAAGGGTCAATTCAGGTCTGAAATAGCTCTTGGTGGCCCTGATAATTACGGTGCCAAATTCTTGTGGCCTCAAGACCTGGACCATCATAGCCATGAGCCCTCCTGGTCAGGAAAGGAGAGGATGGGAATAACTCTGCCCTTGTTAATCCATCCCTAGGTACCAACAGTCTGCGTTTGTATTCTCCCAGAGAAAATTCCCATAAGTCAATTGCAAATATATAGATAGAACAAGTCAATTGCTATACATTGATTGAACAATGCATGTCTTCTGACTCCTCTTCAGCTGGTTTGCTGTGCACCCGGTCAGCATGAACAACACAAACCATCTTGTGAACAGTGACAACATGGGCTACGCGTCTTACTTGTTTGAACAGGAGAAGAACAAGGGGATGCTTCCTGGAGAGGTGGGAGTGTTTTCAGACTACTGAAAATAAGGGGGCGGGGGGGGGGGGAAAGTGCTGCAACTGGGAGGGGATGGTTGGTGCTTTCTATGGGCCAAAGTGGGTTCTTTCAGACAGTGAAATAGTACAGCAGGGTAAACACAGAAAAAAGAGGACAAAGATGAACACTTTGATTTATTTACGTTCTTCCTCTAGAGAAGAGAAATTGCAATGTGTACTCTTGACTTTCCAAACAAGTAATCGGTGGCATTTATTTAGACTTTAGGAATAAACCAAATTTATTTTGATTTGACTATTCGACTATAAGTCTGTGGTCAGCCCCAGTTCTTTCTTACGGCTTCCAGCCAGTTCTGACTTCTGATTTTAATTTATCCAGAAGATTTGTTATCCTCAAAGTGCAAACACAGCTCCTTTAAAAAACATTATTTCCCCTGAAATGTAAATATGGACATGAACCCATCTCACAGATGCTTTGAGTCATGAGTTGATTAGGAGGGTGTACTGTGTGTAACTCCAGCACGTACCTTGAAAGAGTTGCCTAATTCCTATTTTAATACTCTTGAGCAGAGGAACATGTGCAGTTCATACCAAAGATGGAAACTAAAGGAAGTCTACCTAATTCCTGCTTGCAGATGTTTCTTTTTATAGTGGATTATCTAAAAGCTTTTAACAAGACTCGACTCTAGTGCATAGTCATGGGTGCAAGTCAGTGCAAGGTGACATGCGTGCAAAGCTAAGAAGTGTTTGCAAGATTCAATATTTAGCTGTATGGTCTGCTTCACATATTGTGTCTAGAAGTCTTACAAGAAAATGGCTTAAGAGCTGATAATATATCAAAATATCTAGTGTTGATGCATCCCATCTCTAAAAGAGGGGAAAAAAATGAGAGTATCCGTGAGAGCGGAATTCAGCTGACACTCAGTGTGTAACCAGCCTTGCTTCTAATGATTACTGCTTGATGTTAACTCCTGCAGTCAGAAAGCCCGGTGTTGTGGTTTAACCCCAGCCATCAACTAAGAACCACACAGCCACTCGCTCACTCCCCCCTCCCCAGTGGGACGGAGGAGAGAATTGGAAGAGTAAAAGTGAGAAAACTCATGGGTTGAGATAAAGACAGTTTAATAATTGAAATAAAATAAAGTAAAATAGTAGTAGTAGTACTACTACTACTAATAATAATGATAATAATATATAAAGCAAGTGATGCATGATGCAGTTGCTCACCACCTGCCGACTGATGCCTAGCACATCCCTGAGCAGTGGTCCCCCCGTCCCGGCTGGCTCCTCCCGCTTATATACTGAGCATGATGTCATATGGTATGGAATAGCCGTTTGGCCAGCCTGGGTCAGCTGTCCTGGCTGTGCCCCCTCCCAGCTTCTTGTGCACCTGGCAGAGCATGGGAAGCTGAAAAGTCCTTGACCAGTGTAAACTCTACTCAGCAAGAACCAAAACATCACTGTGTTATCAACATTATTCTCATCCTAAATCCAAAACACAGCACTATACCACCTACTAGGAAGAAAATTAACTCTATCCCAGCCGAAACCAGGATGATATCTACCCCTTATTCTATACCATCTACGTCATGCCCAGGTCTTACACTTTCCAGTACATTCCAACTAATCACCACCACTTTTCCATTTTTTTGATATATACACACAGATATCATTCCCTTAGTCTATGGGCCATCCCTCTAAAACATTCGTTGAGTTCATTTAGTCCATGACTTTGGACTCCATCTGTCATAACAGTCCTTCAGGGCAGGAGAGATGGTGTGCGATGTTGGGTTGTCGCATGCTGAAGCCAGTTCTGATACCATCACTGCTGCACTTTGCTCGGTTTCATCAAAGTTCATTCTTCATTAATCTGGGCGATTCTTACTGTAATACTGTTGATATGGCATATAGCAACCATAGAAGTGATGACATACAGTGTTATATAGCAATTAATGTTATACAATTCAGGTCATTGGCTATTTTCACCCAAAATCAAATCTCCTTGAGGTACACATCAGACTTCCCCATTCTTCTGCATCACCCACCAAGTGCACCCAGGTTCTTGGGCAGAAAAAATATCCTGTGCAAGGTGCTGCAATGA
The DNA here is from genome assembly GCA_020745775.1 of Theristicus caerulescens. Lineage (NCBI taxonomy): Eukaryota > Metazoa > Chordata > Aves > Pelecaniformes > Threskiornithidae > Theristicus > Theristicus caerulescens. Next base: position 87,128,569 of record CM036560.1, read on the forward strand.
TCCATCAACATCTGATCAGTAACATGAGAAACTGGGGACATGGGGGGAAGAGCTGCTGCTGAGATGGAAGAGGTAGATGAAGAAACGCTGTCTGGATACCAAAGCAGTGTGAAGGCCCCCCTGAAATGGCAGTTGCATCCTGTGTGTTCTCTTCTCCCTTGCTCTTCCTGTCCCTAACCCTTGGGAGACTCCTAAATCCCCATTCCAGTCCTCCCAGTCACTTCAGAAATGTTTACCAGCATCACATGCTCATCAACTGGCTGTAATGCCAACCTTGACAGTGGGGAAAGCTGCAGGTGAGGTCTGCAATCACTGCAAGACACTAAAATCCATCTGACCCTTTCTGGTTTTGGCAGGGCTCTTTTGTTGCTGCCTTTGCATCCTCCAACTTGGGAGATGTGTCGCCCAACACCAAAGGCCCGTTCTGTGTAAACACGGGGGAGTCGTGCAATAACCCACTGAGCACCTGTCCCGTGGGGGGAGTAAGTATGTCTTACCTGATCTACATTAACTTCTGATAGGGAAAAACTCGAGGTGGAGCAGCAAATACAGAGCCACATGGTGGACCATTGTGCATGAAGAGGACGTGAAAAAGAAATCACCTCTTTTTGGACTATTCAGGATACCTCTTTCAGGAACTTACTTGTCCTCATACACCCTGTTTTCTCATCATTCAGCCCAAACTTAAATTTATGGCTAGCAAGAACAATTACTTCCCACAATATGACAGTCACTTGTGAACTCATCCACTTCGCAGTGCCACATATTCTCCATATTAACTGATCACTAACATTTAAACAAATTTCTTAACAGGCAACGATGTGCATGGCCATGGGTCCTGGTAATGACATGTTTGACAGTACAAGAATTATAGGGCAAAATATCTACTTGAAAGCAAGGGTAAGTGATATTTTGCTTTATGAGTGTGTGTGAATGCTGTTATTACAGGGATGTATGTTCATTTAAGCACCTTTCTTGCATCTGTTTCTGTGAATGTTTGTAGATTTAAATCACTCTAAAGTCTGTATTTGTATGCTTAAGGAAAAGTTTGCTGATTATTCAGAAATCACAGTTTTACTTAGATAACATCATTGTAGGTGTTGCAATTTGAAAATGCTGTTTTGGGCTTTTAATCTCAATAATCCTCATCAGTATATAAAGTGGATGTTGCCCCTTATAATCTCCCCATCCCTCCCATGCACACATCTCAGAGGTATCACGATGGGAAAAGTCGCTGGTGTTGAAGACTCCTAGAAGAGCTCAGAGACACCACTGCATACCACTTTTTGGCCAACTTTGGCATCACACTCCCAAACTAACGCAAATGTGAGTTAAAATGTGCCAGCTTAAAGATTCACAAAAGATACTCACCTTGCCCTGCTTGACTTTGCTGGTGTCCTCCACCCTATGGGCTCCCTTACGTCACCTGTGTCCTTGGGCTCAAAAGTCACCTGAAGTTACTGGTTTCCCTTCTGCGGCTTTGTGTAATGTGAGAGTAGTCAGCAACAGGACATTTTTTGGCACCATTTCAGGGACAGCAGCTTGTAGGAACTGGAACAGGTCCAGCAGAGGAGTAAGAGCAGAAGGCTTGATAGTGGTGGTTTCCTTTTAATCACCATTTCAGATGCTTGCCCTGAAGTCACTCCAGGCTGATCATGACTTGCAAGTGAAAGATTGTCCCAGCCAGAGTGGCCTGGCGTGTGTACCAAATGGCAAGGGAAAACATTGCTGTTGTTTTTAACAGTGCAGACTCTTGGCCTTCAAAGGCTGTGTCCTCTATTTCTTCCTGCACTTACAGGAATGTTACTAAACCTGTATAACTTCTGGCAACACTTCCTATGTACCAGCTCGAGGCACATGTGCCAGAAAACCATTCACTGAAGAGCTGAATGGTTTAGCTGTCAACCATATAGTAGATGCATGGTAAAGTCCATGCATTTCGAAGCAATGAATACAACAAAGTGCATCTTTCTCACAGAAAACATTTCTTCTGGTTGGTCTAAGATGTGAGAAATGCCAAAACATTGCAACTAGGAAAAAGAAGCTGCCATCCTTGTGGAATAGGTTTATGTTTCAGCTGTAAAAAGAAAGGCACACACAAAACTGCTGACCACAGAATGTCTTCCCTATGTTACTTGAGACAGGGAGAGCTTGCAGGACTTGGGGCATGCAGGATGTAGAGATGGGGTAATAGAAACAAAGGAGCTTGGGAAATACACTCTTGCTTTAACACCTGGAAGAGGCCACTGGAAGGTGTCAACAGAATGAAGAAATAATTCATACAGCTGAATCTCAGAAGAGCTGGGTTCTTGATTTCTTCTTCCTCAAGGATTTCCACCTTGTGTGTCCCTTAGGAGCTGTATGAAAAAGCTTCCCAGGAGGTCACAGGACCCCTCAGCTCAGCTCACCAGTGGGTGAACATGAGTGATGTCTCGGTGGAGCTTAATGCCACACACACGGTAAGAGCGGGAGCTCCTGGAATGCAGGCATAAAGAAGGAAGAAATGTTATATTCTCACAGCAGGATTTGGCATGCTGAGGGGAACTGGTTTTAAAATCTCTGTTTCATTTTTTTTCCCCTTCTGATTAAGGTTAAAACATGTAAACCAGCCTTAGGATACAGCTTTGCCGCAGGGACTATTGATGGAGTGGGAGCTTTCAACTTCACACAAGGTAATTTAGGGAGCAGATTGTCAATATGGCTTCGTACAAATGGGGAGGACATGGGGCATCCCCCAGATAGGTTCAAACCCCCAGAGTCATTTAAGAACAACAGTGACTGGTTGAACCACAGTGTTCAAAAGAATGTTTTTTAGGAAGGTGTGATCTTACAGCTCCCTTGAAAGTTTGTCTGTGTTCGTCAGAAAGCTTCTGGAGAAGGATATGACCATGATCTGAAGGAAGGAGAGCGCTGGATGGGGAGTGAGGAGAAGAAATAGCTGGCTTTGGGGCAATCGTTCTCATTTGTTCTCATTACCTGAAGGCTGCCAAGATGGAGCTCAGCTGGGCTAAAGCTTGGCTTTTCAAACCTCCCCAGAAAAGGGAGATAGACAGAATCCACTGAGAAATATCCTATCCCACATAAGCAGGGAGGGGGTAATAAATGAGTTTTCTGTCTGATAGCTGCTGAGGCAGTTGAAGGAACAGTGTTTAAAAGATGTTTTCCCCTCAAGGCTCAGTAGAAGGGGACCCATTTTGGGATGAAATCCGGAACCAGCTGCTGGGAGAGCCGTCCAATGAAACAAAAGCCTGCCACAAACCCAAGCCAATCCTCTTTAGCACCGGCGAGGTAAGGATACACCAGTGTGTGCCCTGGGAAGTGCAGAGATTGCTGATGTGGGCTAGGTTTTGGTAGGGCGCTACAGACGATGTCTGTGCCAGTCCATATGGTGAAAAACAAGGAGGGAGAGAGAGCTGCATGGGCTTTGAAGGCATGAAAATAGAAAGCAAGAATAAGTTGTCATTAGTTTGCATCAGAATGAGAGAGGTGGAAGTTTTCCTCTTGCAGAGCATCTTTTCCATATATCCCAGGAGGAGGGACCAGACCCACTGCTGTCAGTAGGGTCAAAAACCCAACTGAAGATCCACACTAGGCTAATTCTCTGCCTGTGAAACAGCCCTGAGCACGATGCACAGGGAAAACGCATGAGGTCAGGGAAAGCCAACAGTGTGTGGAGCTCAGTGTTGCCTCCCAGCAGTCTCTGGCTTCAGGACATCCTCTGCTGGTGCTCAGATCTTAATAGCTCTGGGTGAATTTTTCTTCCATCCTACCATTGGTTTCCTACCTTAATCCATGACTGGACATTTCTTTTGATCATGTGACACACTGGTCCATGCAAAATGAAGTAATTCATCATGGTGCCTTTTGGAAACTCTGGGGACTGTATCAACTTTCCCACCTTCTCAGTGTTGTCTTCGAAGGTTTCTACCAGGCTTTGATTTCCTCTGGAAATGTCCTGTTGACTTCTCTGCTTTTCTATGTCAATGCAAGTGTCTGATAGTTCTGTGAGCTATAACATTGACTGATGACAGACTTACTCATCCACAGGTAGAATCACACCAGGTTCAGGCTGGAGGTACCCTTGGGTGGGCTTCTCCAGCACGACTCTGCTCCCAGCAGGACCAACACTGCAGCTACAGCAGGTTGCTCAGGGCCATGTCCAGAAGAGTCAGGGCAGTCAGCAAGGATGGAGATCCCTCACTGCTTGGGTCTCCATCCCAGGGGTGCCCCACTCACACAGGGAAGGGCTATATCTTAGAGCCAGCCTCTGCAGAGCTGCTGCCCTGTTGGTCCAAGCCCATCCCCATGCTTGGGGATACTCTGTCCTGGGCAGGACTTGGTGTTTGTTCTTACTGAACTTTCCCAAAATCCTACTTACAACTTTAAAAGAAAATTAATGCCCCATTTTCCACCTGCCGTTCCCTTGGCATTAAGGCAAATGCACTGTAGGGGAGCGGGATCACATCCAAGGTCAGGTCCTTTAGAGCACTTAGAGGATGCCATCTGGATGAGGCGATTCATTGTTATTCCTTTCATCAGCCTTTTAAAAAGCTTTCCTAGTGTCACTTTGTGTTCAATGAGCTCCTTACCTCATCTCTCATAAAAAGAGGTCCCATTGCAGACCCTCCTCCCACCCCACCCACTCTGTCCAGGACAGTGCTACTGAGAGTAAATTACACTTTATTCTTAAGACTTTATCACTTTTTCAACATCCTTTTACAGATGCTCTGGCAGGTCTCCTGCTTCTGATGCACTTCACAAGGTTTTGTCATTCATGTTTTGCCCCCAGTAAATTGCTCCTCAAAAATCTTTTTGGCTTGCTGGAGTGGGATTTTGCATTTCATTTGCTGGAGCCATGCCACCCTTGAGCTCTTGTTGTTCTTAATTTCCTTTTAACAGGCTTTTTCATTTTTATCTAGCTATTTTTTTTAAGATGAAATGCTGCTGTAGTGTGTGTTTTGGCTGCTGCAATGGTGCTGGGTCTGAGTACAATGTGGTCCCTGCTAAGGGGCAGTCTGAAGTCAGGCCTAGGTCGAGGGTTCCCTGAGCATCACCTTCTGGGTGACTTAGAAACTCTCCCTCTGCACCACAACTGACGATGCATTTGCTCAGCTAATGAAGAGGTAACTGTCATTTCCCATTGCCATCGGGCTCTCTGATTTCACTCATTCACCTTTGCCCTCCTGGTCAGATGATCAGCCTTATTGATCCTAACATTATCCTTTTCCCATGCAGGTGAGGGATTTCTAGGTGCTACCCTGACCTTATTTACCCACTTTGCTTTAAGCTGCCCCTCTGACAACACCTTTTTTTTTTGCCTTACCCATAGTATTTATGTGTGCCTTATTTCTCTGTTATGGTCAGATAACTCGTTGTACATGTGGAGGTGAAACACTTTCTCATGTGCCTGTCTACAAAGTAAATTTATTTGCCTGATTTATGACTGTAGGAAGGAAAACACTTTAGCTATCTTTTTTTGCTGCTACCCTACAATAGTTATATCCACTTTTTTTTTTTTTCACCTCAGATGACTCGGCCTCACCCATGGCACCCTGACATCGTGGATGTTCAGATTGCAGCCATTGGATCACTGGCAATTGTTGCTGTTCCCGGAGAGTTCACGTGTGTATTTCTTTGGTCTTGTTCTGTGTATTGCAGCTGCCAGCATTTCATTCAAACTACCTGTGATACTTCTGCATGCAGGTAGAAAGGGGGTGTAGGCTAAAAATTGTCCCAAATATATGATAGCTGTGTGGCCACTACACATATATGTCCACTACATGTACTTTCTTGTATACTGTCTCCTCTGGTTACCTGGGGTTTCCCATTTTCTTCTCTGTTCTGTAAACTAGCCATGGGAATGAATTAGATGGAAACAAGCTTCCTAAATAATTTTAACTGTTCATTGCAAAATGCAGTTTCAATGAAATGAAAGGAACTTGTTAACTTTGGTTTTTTTTTTCATGCCACAAACACTGTAATGATGAATTGCACTGACTGTTGATGGTACAATGGTGAAAATCTGAATAGGATAATGATTTATTTCTAGCACCTTTTTTTCTACCCCACTGCACCCTGGGGTGTCTCCAGCCTCACTCTGGCTGTGATGATGTATGTGAAATATTTTGAAGTGTTTTGGTTGAGCTCATCACAGAGAAGCCTTAAGGGATGCTGAGCAGCACTGTGAATGCTATGTGAATTTCTGGTGGTGCGCTGCGTGTCCAACCAATGATTCCTATTTTAGCTCTCTGCATTTCTGGAGACTGATGTTGTTGCCTTAATGCCCTTAGGACCATGTCTGGACGTAGGCTACGGGAAGCTGTTAAAAGAGTAAGTTGCTGAGGAAGGGGTTTCTCCAGAGTGCAGCATATCTGGGACTTCATGTTTCTTGATCCTTCTGGGTTTTCCTTCATCTCCTCCCAGCTGGGGTCATGGGTCTCATGTCTCATAGATGTTTCCTTCTCACAGTTGCTTCAGACACATTTTGCATGTGCTTGCTGACATGCAGGAGAAATTAATAACGTCCCCCAAAGAAGCAAAACAATCAAGTTTCAATCCATTAAGCCAACACAAGCTAATTCAACTGGGATCCAGGCATAACTGATGCTAGCAGGAGATTTGTCTCTGGGATGGAGGGGTTTAGCTCCTTAATCCCTACTAGGATTTTGCAACATGGGAACAATTGGAAAAAAATGGCAAATATATTTTTTCCATTTTCCTGATTGATACATCCTATTCTCAGCTGCAGTCTGAATACCATTTTAATCTCAGATGCTGTCTCCACAATTCACTGAGCTTGTCTCACATAGTTTTATCACCAATTTTTTTAGGAGTATACAGACATTAGCTTCAAAAAAACCCCTAAATTTTAATTTACTGGAGTATGAGGTAATTGCTCCTCTTTTTCTTTGGGAAGTGAATATGAGACATTAATAAAGGCAAATTACACTTGTAGGGTTGCATTCCTGAACATCCAGCCCCGTCCCCACTGTAACTTTGTATTCTGCCCTGGTAAATAACAACAACAACATAATTGTGCATTAAACAATTATTACAAGATCAGTGATTTATTTCCTTTCTTAGGAATTTGATTCTCATGGTACACCAAGAATGGATGTCGTAATTGCAGGTCTGTGCAATGTCTACACCCATTACATTACCACCTATGAAGAATACCAGGTAAATGTTAAAATTGCAGATTGAACATGTTTAACTGAGTTCAGCTTTTGGCTATATGGGATGATAATCCATGTGAAATTATGTATGTTTAGAGTACTTTTTCTTTGACACAAAAAGCTGAAGAATCTGTGGCAGAAATTATGAGACCTCCTTGTTTATTCTGGCCTAGATGACACAGTCCAAGGGCCAATGTGGTTTCCTGACCGTAGGTAGAGAGTACGTATGGATGCTTTAATGTGGAAATGTTCAGATATACTGAAGGGAGCTCCTGTGAGTTCAGGTCTGTTTTAGTAATCTTCTGATGACTTAGATGATGAATTAGAAATTATCTTCATAAGATGGCAAAATTACCAGAAGAAAGATTTAGAGCTGTAGGGTCATAAGGTGAACATGAATTGCGGTGCCATGTTGCTGTGGAAAAGACCACTATATAGCTTGCAAGACCCAGTTTCAAGGGTCCCCACAAAGCATGGCAGATGCTGTGCTTTGAGGAAGATGTGGACCATTGGATGGACTCCTTGGGTTTAGAAACCCTAAACTGGGAGGCAAGGTTGGAAGAACTGGGGTTGTCCAACCCAAAAAGTTGGAGAGGAGACGACCTACATCATAAGCCTTTAAAAGAGTAAAAGAGCTGTGATAATTGGAAGAGTGACAACCGATCCTCCCTGTTTGTGATGGATTAGGGAATGAAGAGTAACCTGAAACTGCAGCAGAAATACTTAGGCAAGTTGTTGGGCTGTCTCCCTAGCAGTCAGGGAGTAAATAAATCCCTGCAGATATAGCTGATCTTGTCCTGGCGCAATAGGATAAGCTGTATAAACTGCTCAAGAGTCCTTCAAACCCTCCTTTTCCAAATTTGTCCTTTGCTAGGTTCAACGATATGAGGCTGCATCGACTATTTATGGGCCGCACACCCTTTCTGCTTATATCCAACTGTACAGAGGACTTGCAAGGGCTATTGCTACGGTAATCAAAATTTTCTATATGCCACATGCTGCTAGATATATTTAAACACTGTAAATGGTGATGGCTATATTTGTTCCTCAGTGAGATTGCATAATTTCTACCCTCTCTTTTCTCATAAGAAACCACTTTGAGAAATTCTCATGTGGTATGAAAATCATTCCTACAATGGGGGTCTCATGCCACTTGAGAAATTCTGGGGTTTTTTTGATTCAAAGTTTAGGAAATAGGTACCTCCAACCTTTCAGCATAGCCTGAAGTTGCTGCTTTTCTACCAAGAGGAAGAAAAATCTGCTACATTTCTGCTGTACTTGGCAATGTTCATTACCACTGTATTTGTGGACCAGGTGAACGTGCAAGACCAGCGGGCGAGCACTGTCTCCTGAAATCGTGGCATATTCTGGCAGGTGGATTTGGGGGACCTCAGCAACAGGGCAGTGGGTGTCCTGTGGGGATTGCTCCTGCATGCAGAGCACAGATCACATCTCATGAACATCTTGTAAACATCTTGTTTATTTTCATGTTCACTTTATTGCCCTTGTTCTTAAAATCTACCTGAGCAATGGACTTGGATAAAAAGAGCCACAGCAGTGATATGATTCATCAGGGAGATACTCGTTATCTATATGTATGTATAATGAGCACATCTTCCCTCTCCCAGAATACAGTTCAGGATTTGCCACGTGGTCCAGAGCCCCCACTTTTCAATATAGGTAACGTGACCTTGGTGCCTCCTCTCACTGCTGATCGTGTGCCGGCAAATAAGACATTCGGGGATGTGCTCCAAGAAGTGAGACAACAGTATCAAGTGGTGAGAGCCTCAAGGATTTGATAAAACCTGTTTAGGAACTCGTCTTCAAATTCGTACGCCTCATCCAAAAAAGTCTATGTTTTCTAAAGGGTCGTGGTGCTCTCAGACCAAAAAGGTCTCGTTGTTCTTAGCGGACATGGTTGAAAAGGCAGAGACAGAGTGTTTCCATGCCAATGTTATTGTACTGAATGTGATTAAAATGGGTGAATGAAGGGGAAAATAAAAGCCCTTTATTCAACATGAGAAGATTTCCCCTTCTGCTTTGACATAAAATAACAGTTGATTAAACAGGCAAATATTGTACAGTGATTTCTTTACAAGCAGAAATCAGGTCACCTTTGGTATGGAATGTAAATGAAATAAAAATGTCAGAAAGGGTTCAGTTTTCAATGCTCAAAATTTAGGTAAATGTTCAGAGCAAGGACTTTCATCTCATTGCTGTCTCCAGCTGTAAGGTAGGAAGAAGGCAGGGAGGCATTCTTAAAAATCTGACCTATTTCCCTCCTTCTTTTACACAGAAATCTTATGTGCTATGGTGGATTTTATCCAGCAAGCAGGACATGTGGAATGGCGAGGCACAGAATACCAGTTCATAGTATAAATTGTCCATTGCTATTGCAACAAGTGAAATTATAAATAATTTAAAACAAAACCAAAACCCCACAAAACCCCAACCCAACCACTAAAAAACTCATATGGCATCTTCAAAGGATGCTTTTAATGTGCAATATGCTGCTCAATCTTTAATATAAATCTCAATTTCTCCCACAGAGAGAAGTTGCTGAAGTAACTTTTGTAGGTGCAAACCCCAGGAACTCTGCAGAGAATGTGGTAAATATGACACAACGATGCTGGAATTGGGGATGTTTGGGATTAGTGAATATTTAGTTACTGCCTCTGCCTGATGCATTTTAATCTTTGACATTCAGGTTTCAGAAGGAGTAAAATCATGTGCTTCCAGTGCTTTTTTTCTTTGCTGGGAGTTCAGAAGAAGATAGTTTCTCCCTTCAGCGTGTGCTTTGGGAATTCACACCACCAGAATGCTTTTGGGGCAAAGTCCTTAATTTGGTCAGATACAGACCATTCATGATCTCTTCATACTATTGAAGTGGAAGGCACCCATGTTGTACGTTAGGCCAGACTCTCTTTCTCAGTCAGTATCCACGTGCCATCCAGTCGTAGCAAGCATAGTCTCTAGTCTCCATCCTATCAGCCTGGTGCATTATTTTAATAAAACAAAGAAAATTATAAAAGTGCTTAATTTGTCCCATCCCTCATCTTGCATAGACATTGACAGCAAATACCTCACCTGTCCATTCTCTTTTTAGTGATCAAGTTCTTTACTCATTCTCCGTGTCATTTATTAGCTTAAATTTGTGCTTTGGCACTGAAATATAAGCGTTTTTGCTAGTGATTACCACATTTGCCAGTAAAGCACACAGAAGCATAGTACCTTCTCCAGTTTAAAGTGACACAGAAAAGTAGGGACATGCCTGTCCCTTCAGCATCTGGCTAACTCTGTTATTTTTATTCCAGACTGAACACAACTTCCTGACAGTGGAGAGATACGCCAGCACTTCAGACAGCTGGCACGTGGTACAGAACGATGCCTCCTGGGACACCAGGTGAGTGCCCTGACCTGATTTCACTGTTCCACAGACTCCATGGAGTTTAACCTGAAGGGCTTCATTTCAGAGCTCACAACTGTAGGTTGGTCTTGTCCCTGCAGATGATGCTCTCTGGGGACATATCAGTCCATATTTGAGTGGTTAACTTGTCAAGACTGCAATAATTGGTCTTCCCCTTGGGTCTAGCTTCTGCAATGAAGGCTTATAAGTTTGGGAAAGGTAGAAGGAAGAACAAGAATTACAGAAGGTTCATGGTCCAACTTGTTCATAGCCTACATCCATCCATCTGCCGTACTGTGCTGACGAATAGGATACCAAATAGAAAATATGAGAGGTTCACTGCAGTAGAGTTTTCATAGAGAAAAACTGTCCAGCTTTGCTGCACATCATAAAGTAGAAAGAGTCAACAATTTAAAAAAAAAAGTTTATAAGAAAGCAAACTTAAGGTTAGAGATGTCAGTCTTAAGGAAAAATATCCACTAAGCAGCAAAGGTGGTGTTACCTTTCAGAGTTACACCAGAAGTCAGCACATGAAATAGGAATACCAAAGGCATCTTTTGTCAAACCATTCGATTTCAAGTTATTCCCCTGTTTGAATAAAACCAGACATTTTCCCACCGGCTTCTGCAACTTATCTGTGAGAAACCAGACCCTGAAAAACATCTGTCCTGCGGTCTTCTGACCTTGCAACATCCCAGTGCAAACATGTAAAGTCCAAGGTCAGACAGGCAATGTTCCCGACAGCTTAGCTTCATCAGGAAAGTCCTCCTCTGGATTTAAGACGAGCATTTGATACGTTGCACTCTCTGCCCAAGTGCAACCAGCTGCTCTCTAAACCTAATCCAGTAGCCAGGACTCCGGCTGTCCTAATGGAGAAGATGTATTCCTACCTGCACTTGGAGCTCTGCATTTCTAAGTGCTTCCCCTCTGTTTAACGCTTGCATTATGTTACCTTGTCACTCTCTCTGATGTCACTCTTTTCAGTCAAGTTCCCTACCTGAGTAAGGGAAATGATGGCATTTTATCACCCATATGTGTAGCCCTGCCTTCTTCCTTCCCCTTCCAAAAAACCAACAAATTTCCCAAAATCTTGGCCAGGAACACTGAAAATGTTTGATAACATGTCACTCAAGAAGAAGAAAAAAATATAAAAGCGCAAAACTGGAAGAATGTGCTGCCATGATGCTGCAAAGGCGGGAATCTAGACATCTTATTTTCCTTCCTGAGAAAGGTCAGACTTTGGATCTCTGAACAATTCTTAAATACTTCTGCTGATAAGGAAGAGGAGCTGTTTGGTCTTTTCCTGCCTAAAGGGGCTGGCCAGAAGGCAAACCAATGCAGACAGTAATGTCTCCCTTCCTGGTGCCCCGGGAAAGTACCAAACACCACAAGAAAGGGGAAATGGTTCTGTTAAGATGAAAATGAGTCACTTTTTACGATGTCAGTGTGTTAACCTTGAAATGTCAATAATTAAGGTGATGGGGACAGGGAGCATCAAACATTTTTACTAGATATTAGTGGAGTCAGACTGTATTTTTTTAGTACAGAAAAAACTAACGTTCAATGCCACTGAATGTGCTGACATTGCAATAGGAGAGTAGCACAAGGAAATGCATTATTAGCTTGGTGTTGCAAAGTGTTAAATAGCTTATAGCTGCATTTGTAAAATGCAAATTTTCAGGGATCGAAAGATATGAAGGTTTACTTAAAGGAGATGCAGCTTTTGGGGAAGGAGATAGCTGCTATCTGCCCTTTGCCCTGTGCTCACCATTGCAGCAGGGACAAACTCAGTGCAGACTTGTCCTTTTGGTGGATGCTGTCTTGTTGTTTGCAGTAGAGAAGTGTTTGGCCCCACCCTGCATCTGCCATGGGGGCAGTAGTTGCTTTCTTGGGACTGTTTAGGAGGAGGGGCTGAGCTACAGGCAGGAATTTGCCTGGCTCTGTCTTTAGCAAACAGCCAGCAGAGATAAGACATCGTAAAATCCCCATGAGCTCATCTGTGAAAAGCCTCTTCCCAGGTGGGATGTGAGCTATGTTCCAGTTTCCCGAGTCCCAGAGCAGTGGTCCTGGTTCACAAAGCCTGGAGGGCAGGATGGGGAGGAGGCTGGGTAGTGGCATGGATCTATCACAGCAGAATTTTTAGGTCACAACATTACAGCCAGGCTCAGGCTGCAGGTCTCCATTCCATCCCAGCTCCCAATAGGGCCGATGTCACAGCTATAGCAGATTGCTTGGGGCCATGTCTAGGCTAGTTGGGGTGGTCCCCAAGGATGGAAATCCCCCACCGCTTCAGGCCTTGTGCTGTCACCTCACCGTCATCTCCCAAGACAACATTGTCTTTGTCCCAAGATAAGCCAGTGCAATCTACAACCACAACCTTGGACAAGAGCAACCAGGCAGATACATGGGCCCTGTGTCAGACTGTGGTCTCTCTTTACCAAACCAAATTTACCCCATCATTCAGTATTTTTCACCCAGTCATGTCTGTAAATATTTATTTCAATCTTCTCAGTTAGACTGGTATGGGGAAACTTTTTATTACCATTGCCGATGAATCAACATATTTTGTTCATCTGCTTCCTTTAATTAAAGCCCTGAAATGGGCGTGCTATGTCAGTATGACTTGATAGCTCTAATATCTGGCCCAGATACAATTAGGGGGATATCCAGCAGTGACCCTCATTGGCAGTATCAAAAGAAGAGCAGGTTAATCTTCATCTCCCCAAGAATCATGGCCGGCTGAAAAATCACTCTCCCCTAGATGATGTGTGGCTGTCTGTAGAGTCTTGATATTGAGCAGAAGTGTTTTTGCACAAGGATTCTGCAAAAGAAAATGGGAGTCTGATGTGGAAATGGGTGCCAGAAGCCCTGAGCTTGATTGTGATAGATTTGGCTTGTGACTTTCAATAAATACTCATTGTCTTGGCTCAGCATTCCCCCTGCGCAGGGAAGACTAAGCTGACAAATATTGTTCACAGAGGTAATGTTGTATGGGGTTACGATGTGGAGTTGGGAATGTAAGAACACGTTGGTAGAAATATTCTTCATCTGCAAAAAGGACCACTGACTTGTTTTTCCATGTTTCCACATATTTTTCAGCCATGCCAGGTTTTGAGTTGGCTTGTTGGTTGCTGCTCTGATAGCCTAAATATATGAGGAAAAGTTAAAAGAAGCTCTTAAAATACACTTAACTGGAGTGCATTCATCTCATTCCACTTTGTGAGCTCTTGGGATATTCAAACAAATGACAAGTGGATTTTCTTGCTGACTGCAGTTTTTGGTTTGTCTGCTAGGTTTTACTGGACCAAAGGATTACTTGGTCAGAGCAGAGTGACTATTCAATGGCACATCCCTCATGGCACAAAGCTGGGCATCTACAGAATACGGTACTTCGGGCACTACAGGAAAAAACTGTCTAACAATCACGCTGTCTCTATTCCATTTGAAGGCACATCTTCAGCATTTGACATCACAGCTCTGTAGGTGATCTTGTTAATTAAAGGAATTGTTTCCTCTAGGCAGTAGATTTGATATCTGTGATGTTCACAATGCATGCCTGGGAGCTTTTTTGTGGCATATGTGACTCTCTACATCATTGCTGTCCCTAGAGTGCTGCTGGTCATCCTTTGCTGTGCAAAGGTCGACTTCCTGCAAAGTTTTGACTTCTACCTGCAATTCAGTCTCACTAGTCCAATGTATTCTCATTCAAGCGGTTCCCATCCTGGCCAGATGTTGCTGCAGTTGATTCTTATTGTAATAAAAGATGTAACTGTTTTTCTTTATTCATCAAAGAAATGCTTATTGATTGTGAATAGGCTCTCTCAGAGAGAATTAGTGCATATTGGGAGCTAATCCAGACCATAAAATAGTCCATAAAATTGAGCCCAGTCCATAAAACTGGAAAGAGCTGCTGAATTCAGAAGGCATCAGAAGAGAAGAGTACTCAATGCGCTTGAACTGCAAAGCTGACCTCTTAGGATGGTAAAGGGATAAATAGGATAGATACTCATCAGAAAGGTTTGAATATTATTTCATTTAATCATTCTTGTTTAGGGCATTTGGAAGATTCATTCTCTGAGTTAAAAGCCCCCATAGACTACGGGTGGTGATGGGGCAACAGTGTCATATGAAGTGAATTGTGCATAGTTCTCCATAAATCAGTGGTCTCAGTTTCACAAGTGCCTGATGAGAGTGGCTGTATAGGGTCCTAGGAAAGGAAGGTCAGTCACTCGCAAAATGAAATATTGAAGCAGTTGGCAGTTTTTTCCTGTGTTATTCCCTTTCACAAATGCCACTTTTGAACTGACCAGTGTGCCAGGTGGGCTCAGTACTGCCCACCACGTGTGGGTTTGTGTCATTTCAAGGGGATGGTGGGCAAGTTTTTGGAAGAGAAGCCCTCTGAAAGCTCTCAAATAATTACAAGTGGCTCAAGAAACTACAGATGGGGTGGAGGCCACTGAGTCCCTGGAAGGCCTACATATGTTTGCTCTGATTTTATGACATGAAGACATCATGCATCTGTGGCACGGTCCAGAGGCAGGATGCTGGGTGAGAAAGACTTTGGGGCTGACTTTGTTCACTCTTGTTGTCCTTGTGTTAAGATCCTGCCCAGCCCTCTGACCACAGCAAAGGGCAGCAGATGGCATTTAACCCCCTAAATATCACTTTGGGACACATCAAAAGGATCAAAAATAAGGATGCTTACGTATGCCAGAGGTTGTTTCAATAAGAGGGTGTCATGGGAGGGCACTGGGGTTACACAAGGGGCCATATGCAGGATGGGGATTTTGGGAGGGACCTGTTGTTGAGGTAGAACCTGCAGCTGCTAGCAGAAGGTGACTGATGTCTAGCCAGAGCAGGGCTGGATTTCATTACAATAAGTTTATATTTCAGGTACTGCAGATGGAAATCAGTAAGAACTGAACTTACGAATTAAAGCTGTGGGTGATACAGCTCTGAACAGACCTCAGCCTGCTTCATTTTAGCATCAGGAAGGACTGATGCTAAAGGTTAGCAGGCTCTGGCTGGATGAAGGACTGCCAAGAGCCGATGGCCAAAGCCTGAATCACCTATGGTAGGTCACCAGAAGGGCTCGTGGTACCCTTCCAACCCACATGAAAGATCAATGGAGGGTTTCATCAAAGCATAGAATGAAGATAGCATTGAAGGGGCAGAAGAACAGTCCCCAAACCTATTGGCTGAAAGGGTTTCAACACAGAAAGGTCCCCAGGAAGGTAGAGGAACTTCTGGGGGTTTCAGGAGCTGTCTGGACAAAGCCATGACCACCTTGACCCAGTGCTGGTGGCAGGTCCCTCCTGAGGTGCCTCTCACCAGTGCTGCCATGGGGTGCTGTAAGCAGGGATGGCTCTGCAGTCCCGAAGTCTATTCCAGCCTCTGTAAGTGGTAGAAGAAAATATGTCTTTCAGATCTGGATTTAGGATTCTTGTAGTGTCTTACAGCGAAACAATTGTAAATGTTTAATAAGCTCCAACAATGTGCACCAATTTTGTATGCAATCTCTTTAATTCTTCAGAGAATCGTCAGTCAGATAATTTTGCCTCTCTTTAAAATCAGTAGGAGAGAATGAATTATTCATTTTAAACCAGCTGCAATCAGTCTCAGAGATCCCTATCTGGAGGAGCTCAAAGCAATCGCAATATTGAGTCAGGAAAGAGAGAGCTTTGGAAGAACACCACTGGGAATCAAATTCCTGAAGATGCTCTTAATGTCCTTTCCTAATAACTCACCCAGCTGGCTTGTCCACCCTGCTCTTGTCAGCAAAATCGCTCTGATGACAGTGGTGGCATCTGCGGGATACGAGCAGCAGCAAAGGATGCTGCTCCAGCATCCCACTGTGCCATGGGACAGGCTTGGTCAGTGCTGCAATGCTTAAGTTGCAAAATGATCCAGAAAGTTTCTTGCAAAGTTTTTCCCACTTTGCTCATGTTTTCATGCAGAACTGTGCATGGTGAAACACATTGCAGCCCCTTAAAACAGGGTCAGATCATCTTTATGAAACACAGGAGCTGCTTTCTGGTCTGAAAATGGTGCTGCCTAATGAATTCCAGTATGACAATCACTCTCTCTCTACTTGCTGTTTTTCTTACACTGTGTAAACTAGATTAAATTGCATGGGAGTACTCCTGGTTTCCTAAAAGAAATACATTGGGGAAAATGAAATAGTGGTTCCTTTTTTCTCAGGCAATACTGAGATGTTTTATTTGATTGTTTCAGATAATTTTGTTTGTATTATTGCATTACACTAATTGTGGATTTTTTTTTTTAGTAGTGCTCGTACTGAACATGTTTATGCAAGCAAAATTGAATTGCACAGTTAAAATGCTCATGGGTAAGATTTACCCTCTAAAACATGAACATCTGACCCCAAAAGAGAGTATTTAGGAAGCTAGTGTTTCTCATGGGAGAAGAGGTGTTGAGAGCCAGAATTAGGGTATCTGAAGAGTCCCACGGGTGCTCCAGAGCAGATCCCCTTGTTAAACATCTCGTGGCAGGCTTACTTATTTATTTGTCACCCGTGGGCACAGGCTTTTTGAAGTTTTTTGGGGAGTTTTTTGGAACCCTTATTAATTTTATGTGTCTAGAAAATTCAGGAGCTCTGAGCGCTGCAGTGTGAGAAAGGCTGTTTAATAATTTGCTCTTTAATAACATTGTGGCTGTCATCTACTATTGACATACAATGACAAACAGCCCTTCTCTGTCATCTGCACGCTGTTGTGTGGTGCTGTGGTTGAATCCAGCAGCCGCTAGGTGCCAGTGCCGTTTTACACGAGAACAAGCTCGCTGCTGAACAGAGCCAAAGCCTAGAAAAATTTTTCAGGAATTTGGGCAACTTGCCAGTTGTTAAATATAGCATTACTCATCACAGTTGCTCTTCCCTCTCTCAGGCTGCTCTCCTTCAATGTATAGCCGTTTGTGTCTTGCATACATGCTTGGGAGGCGAGCAAAACTGCACTTTTTTTTTTTTATTTAAATTGTCAGACATAAGCTAGCATGAACTTGAGAAACTTGTTTGTGTCTGCAGGCTGAGCCACCTCACAGAGCTCCTTTGCAAAACTTGACCATGCTGCAACTTTCCTCCTGCACAACATCTTATCCCTCCCGAATTTACCAACAATATTTGGAGCTGCAGAAGAGATGCTAAATTAGGATCTGACCCGGGGCACTAGGGGAAAAGGGGAGAATCCCTCTGCCGTCTCTGGGCTTTGATGCAGGCTTTTAGGATCTGTCTGATCCTGTGGTTGTCTGGTGCTGTTTGCAGGCGTCCCACAAAGGATATTTGTGTGCAACCAAACGACAGGTCCACCAGTGGCTAGCTGCTTTTTAGCATCTTCACAACTGGGGCTGCATATGCACGAGGTGGGTCTGGGGACCAAGGAATGTCACCCTTCCAGTGTTTCCCTTAACTAGCCCCAAATCTGGATGTGCACAATCCCCATCTCCTGCAGACAGCTGGAGCCAGGCTAGGACAAGTCTGTGGGCACAAAAAGGAGTTCGAGGTGGCAGGACATCTCCAGGGAGAGAGCAGCCCATCCCAAGAACCCCCGGAGGGAGAGGGGTTGGTGGGTAGGGGCTGTCTAAGTCCCCCACCAGCACTTAACAAAGGGCAGCTGAGAATTGCAATTTTAGCCGAGACCAGGGTTTTGGGGGCACACAATAATTTTCAGCCCTTGAAAGAAAGGTGCATCCCATGAGAGTACCATGAGCAGCACCGGGGCCAGGCTGACTCCCCAGGCAGCTAGTGAACAGCAGTGATTTGTGGTTGCTGACTGGAATGTCGTCCTTCAAAGGGTTGGTTTATTTTTTTTTTCCAAAAACAGGGAAATCCAGGTAGGCATGTGATGGGGACATGAGATGGTCTAACGGAGATTTAGGAAAAAGGGACCCATGCAAACTCAAAGATAAAGCAACCCCCCTTGAAAGTCACTGGAGACCTTGTCCCACGGACCTATAGAGGGGCTTTCAGTGAGACATGGGAGATAGTTTCCAGGTGGGATATTTCAGGGTCTATCCAGTTCCAAAGGCGGAGTTGTTGTGTAATCCTCACATATGTTTTATTCTTGCTTTGCACCTCAGATGTGAGGCCCTGTGCTGTAGAGACCTCCAGGAAAGGGCTGGCTGGAAAAAGGGAGAAGGAAAATGCAGGTTTTGTACCTCCTGCCTCGCAAGCAGCCAAACGTGTGGCCATCTGCTGATTTTTCTGGGCCATTGATCTTTTCATCACTTACGGCTCAAACATGTCTTAGACTTGTTCATGGAGGATGGATATGGTTTTTGGCATTGTCTTGCTATCCATTGGGAACCCACATCTTTAAAAATGGGAAATAATGTTTTTTAAGTTGGGTTGTGGATTAGAGATTTCTTGAAAAATCATTCTTGCTCTCCAAAATTGATCAGCCAGCTGCTGCTGAGCAAAGAAGGAATCTCAGTTCTCTGAGAGGGAAAACGTTAAAGCACAAAAGCAAATTCTGCCATTGCCCTGGTTTCAAAGAAAATGAAAGCAGGACATCAGGAAAAGCTAATGAGGTAAAATAATAGAGCTGGCAGAGCTGTTTTTCTTGCTAAAGCCCAGAATACAGCTGACCTCTTTGTAAGTCTGTAAGAACAATGTCAAGCTATTTTAGCAAAATCTCTTTTGGCTTGGTAGGGAGGCCTTTGGTTGAGTGCTCTGTGCTATATCAGTAGCAAGGTACCAGATCTTGCCCCCGTTTCTTGGGCTTAGGATCTCTCTGGAAAGGTGCAGACCCAGAACCCCTTGTACTGAGCGTGGAAGCAGGAATTGCTATTGCTCAGTCATTTAACTATGATGGTCTTCCAAGTAGGAGGTCCTCACCTTCTTAAAATGACCAGGGCTGTAGCTGATTTACCTATCAGTGACCCAGCAAAAGGCTCTTCCCAAGGTGGGACCAATCCCTCACACCCCTAAATCATGTATTGCCTCATCTACCCCCTTATTTTTGCACATTGCTGTCTCACTATCGATATTGCCCCCGAGACATCTCCATTGGGATCAGGTAAGGAACAAAGGTATTACCACTGTAATAAATTTATAGCAAAATGATTCCTGCAGCATTGACAGATAAATAAATATTGGCCAAAGAGGTGGTGGAAAAAAACCCTAACCCCTTGATTTTTTACTTAAAAGTGCAGAAGTATAACACTGCTGATTTTCTGCTGCATATGCATGGCAAGTGTCACCAATGTGTATGTTGAAAACACTCTTGGCATTGCCGAGCAGCTTGTGACCTTGCCTGTCTGACCTCAAACTGATCCCTACAGAGCAAAGTGTGCTCTTATTTACCATGCATGGGATGACCCTTTCAGATGAAACTTGGGATACAAAAGGACTGAGGCATGTATGTTGGTTAAAAAATTTTTAATGATATTTCAAAGTCCAGTTAATGTCCTTGGATTACTTTAGAATTACGGATTTGCTTCACAGAATTTAATTTCGGCTATAATTTCCTTGTAACGGATGATTGAGATGCCATCTTCATTTCATTCTGTTTAAACATATATGATTGTCCTCCAGTAAATGGATATTGTGATTTTTTTGCTACACTTCGTAGTGTTAAAACTCTATACAAATATTGTACTATGTGTACAAAAATAAGTGCTTCATGCACACACTTTTTAATACTGCTTCTTGCCCTTTTCTTTGACATCTTTCTGAACTTATATAAATAGCTGAAAAAGCAGACTAAAGTTACTGAACATGGAAAGTGAGAAACACTTGCTGCCAACGGTAGTCTTTTAGAGAGAGAGAGATGCATGAATATGTTACTCATTGGCAGTCAAACACAACTTAAAAGACACAGGCAGAAGAGAAAAGTCACAATACCCATAACACTCTTGGTTATTTCACCCTCTGTGAACAGGTTTGTCATTTTCTGCGAAGCCAAGCGTGCCGAACAGCAACCACAGAGGGCTTGTAATACCTTTAGGATCACTCTAATGAGCTACTTTATAAATAGGAAGGGTCTAATAGGATCGCAAACTATACAGCTTATGTGTTTTTGTTCCATTCCTAGCGAAATTGAGTCAGCTGAAGCATGAGAATAGAAAACACTTAGCTTCTGGTAGTCAACACCTTGTCACAGACCATCGTGCTTTGTACAGCTTTGGGGATGCACGGGAAAAGCTCCGCTTGTAACGGCTTGTACAGTCCCACATTACATCATCTAGACCGGATGAAAAATTTGGGGCCAGATCTGTTGGAACTGATGGCATTGTCAACCCGGTTGTAAATTCTCCCCCAAAAAGGTATTTTTTCTGGTCCTAGACTGAGCACATTCAAGTTTTCTTAATGTGCATTACTGTATAGGTTATATTATATAAGATTAACGTTTGCTGTAGTTATCTAACACTGGGTTTCTCCTGTATCTCTAGAGCATCATTACTCCTGCCTCAATCCCATGGCAAAAATGAATGGATAATGCCCTCCTGCTGTAAACCAAAGGATGCTCTCAGCATCCCCAAAGCATTCAAACACAACACCAACATCGGTGCTCTCCAAAACAAGAGGCATCTTTACTGTTGACGTGAACCCTCTCCCACTAAATTAATTCTTGCAAGAATCGCAGCAGCCAGCAGCCTTGCTTTCATGTTTAAAGCAGTGTTGATAGACAGGCAGGGCTCTATCCATCCTCTCAAAAAGGTTCCTTGTATGTAATTTTATTCCTGTAGAGGTGCCTGTTATTACTGGGCCATGGCTGTGAGCTCTTGTGCTCTAATTAAGTAGAGGATTGGCCCTAATGAACAGCACTTTTCTGGTCCTCAACCTTAATAGTCCTAAAAGTTTTCCTGTCTTTCACTGAATGTGCCATTTGATGGGAGGTGGAAAAAATATGCTGTTATTTGCTTTTTCGGGAGTTGTAGGTATGGCTTGGAAGTAGCAAAGTAAGAGGGAAAACTCTGCTGAATGCTTGCCTGCTTTAAAAATCAAATTAGCATTCAAGAGTGTGCAAACTAGCCTTTTAGGCTGGGCAGACACATTTACGATAAATGTCTTTTTTCCTTGGCTGTGCCAGAATGAATTTAAAAGACGCTTGAGATGCCTGAACACATCACCATAGTGCTGGTGGCATGGGATGCTCAGAGGCAGTAAGAGGCAAACCGGAGACCTCCATGTGGCCAAAGGGCAGCCTTTCATTTTACCCGCTGCTCTGCCTGGCTTGAGGAATTTTGGGGTGAACAGAGGAGAGGAGGGGCTTGCTGGAGACACCCTGTCCTTCACCAGTCCCATGTCACAATGTCAATGGGACCAACTGTTTTCAGCACAGGTTGTTGCTTGTAAACACACACACAATGGTGTGTATGTATATATACATATATATATATATATATGTATGTATATACACACACCTGAGAACCACTCGTTTTCTGGGCTAATATTTTGCCTTCTAGTGTGAAAATCTGATTTTGAGTGATTTTTTTTTTTTTTTTATTTCTCCTTTCCCCCCCTAATATCCTGTTATGAAACTAAAGAACTACAAGAATGAAACTCTGACTAAAATCTAACTTTAGGCGACAGATTAGTTTAAAATCATGAGGGTGTAAGAATTACCAGACTGAGATTTTTTTTTTCTGCCTGTGCTAGATTTAAGGGAACTTGATTAAGGACAGGATTAAAATGCCCCGTAGCCATCGCTGCGTGCAGCGACTGCGAAGGCAGGGTAGGCTTCGTAGGCTGCATAGGTTGCTAAATCTTGTCCCATAGTCACTGCTTGTTTGAGCTGAGTGGCTGTAACGGTCGCGGCTGCATTAGCAATGGTATATCCTGCAGGGGAAAGAAAGGAAAAAAAGGCAGATTAATGAAAAGACATTCAAAACTCACCATCACCTGATAGTTTTTGATGGGAAGACTTTGCTGTCGATGGGAATAACATAGGGAGCAATGAGCTTGTTAATGGCATTAATCTAATTAAATAGGTCATTTCTGGCATGTTTTTTCTCCTCATTAAAGGTAATAAAAAAAGCTGGAAAATTAATGCATTTTTTCACCTATTATTTGTTAAACGCGCTGCTTGAAAAATGCCCCTCTCCGTTGAATATTTTTTCCTTAGGCTTCAATTATTTCTGAGCTAAGAGGGTGTTGATGGTGCTGTACATGTCCTCCCATGCATGACATGAGGGGGGCAGGAAAATAAAGTAATATAGGGGAAATCTGGGCAGGTTTCACAGAGAAAATATGGCTCTAATACCCTTCACACTCAAAATACATGCAATTCAGGACAGCCACGTTAGAGAGGAGGGAAACTCCCTCTATGAAATATTGGGGAGAAAATATTTAGTAAACTGAAATTTTTTTTCCATCCGTTTCTTATGGAAAATGTGGTTTCAAAACTTCAAAATTTTCCATGGGAAAATGTTAGCTTTGCTGATTTAAAATGCATCACTGGGAAAAAAAAACATTGTTTGGGGCTGGTTTGTCTGAAAGCAGGATATAGCAGCTTGTTGACCAGACCACAATATTTTGTTGTGAAAGAACCAAGAATTAAGACAAAGCCCAAATTTGGGAAGAGCAGCTGGGGTACCCATTGGCTCTGCTGGACCAGGATCTGCTGCCAGACTACATCTCCCAGGGTCCAAAATCTCCAACCGACTAGCTGGGTAATGGGACCAACTCAAGGTCAGTCAGAGCCAAGGTCCTCTCGGTGGGGGGAATGGAGATGTTGGGCAACACTGAGAGCGCATTGCGTCGTTGAAGGTGTTACCTTAGGGGAAAACATGAGAAATTCACTATAATTTGAGTATTGTGGCCACTCAAAGTATCTTCTTTGCATCAGCAAAGCAAGGTGCAACATTTTGACTAGACTTGAGAAATTTGTCATTTAAAGCGTATCTGCCACCATCTTAAGAGAAATGAGCTGCTACCTGGGCATGGCCTCAGCTGAGCTGGGTTTCAGCAAGCCCCGATGAAGGACCAGTGTTTGTTGCAAGCAGAAACTTTAATGTATGTCAATTTGTTGAGTTTCCAAGACAAATAAATAAGGGTGGATGAAAGAAAAAAGGAGAGATTATAATTAAACAGTAAGTGGAGACGGGATTCAATAAAGAGCCCATTTGGTTTCCACGCTGCGGAAGCCTGCACAAACCCAGACAAATTGATTTTTCTGTGGCTTTTGTGGACTCCTGTGGCAGGAAGCCGGAGAGATTTCTTTTTTTTTTAAATCCATCCTTGAGAGACTCCAAACAACTCAGTAGTACTGACTAATGCATTCCTCATGTGCAGTTTGGCATGCGTTGCTCCCACTACATCAGAATAACCGTCATGCTGGAGAGCACAGTAAATCTAATGCCTGCGAGCTGGATTCCTGCTCCCAGCCTGTGTTTTCCATGACTTCCCAAGCTGTTTTGGGCAGTTGCAAGAGCTGTTGAGTATGAATTCCCAAACTGGAAAAAAACCCTTTCAGTGGGGGTGTGAGAGCTGGGATCAGATCCTAACTTTCACGATTGCATCATTTCTTTGGCAGATGAAATCAAAAGTGTTGGTTCAAAAAGGGCTGGGGTGCTGGGGGAGGACGGATGGACCATGAATCAAGCAACTGTGCATATTTGCATTAAGGAAGATGTACTTCACCCTGGGTGGCAACGGCCAGACTGCAGCCAGCAGGTCCAGGGAGGGAACTCATCCCAGATATGGCACTGGAGACGCCAGTTCTGGATTCTGCATCCTACCTGGGGCTCCCAGCTGAAGGGAGGCATCCACAGACTGGAAGGAGGGGAGGGGAGGTGCTTACTGGGGTGGGGCCCCAAATGGTGGGGATCCCCATCCTTGGACACTGCCCCAGTTTGCCTGGACACAGCCCCAAGCAACCTGCTGTATCTGCGGCGTTGACCCTGCTGGGATCAGGGTCGGACAAGAGACCCCCCCCACCCTGATGCCTCCAGCCTGAGTTGCTCTATGGTATGTACACCATAATTTGGGTAGTCCTGGTATAGAGAGAAATTTCTATATAGGAAATAAAGATGTTGTACACATAAGTAACATGAGTCAAGATAGAGGCATGTGGGGGAGCGCAGCCAGGTCTGTCCTCAGTGGCCAAAAATGGGTTTATTCTTGACATCTGCAAGGAAGCAGCAGGAAAAATAATATTCCAGGAGACCTTTGCTGTACAGACCTTCCCATACCTGGAAAAGCTGGCGCTGCAGGAGGCAATTCTGTGCCCTCTGTGGGAATCCCCAGCGTCTGAAGGGTGTATTCTGCTGCGTAGGTTTTGGCTTCATCGATATAAGCACTGAGCTTGGGTGGTGTGAAGGGATGTCTGTGAATACAGCAAAATGTTAGCTTGTTTTTTTTCTCTAGGACTTTCCTGCAAGATGGTTTGATCCACTTACAGATGGCGTCATCCCACAGATCAAATGGAAACATTATTTTACTGTGCTGATACATTAACAACAGTACTCTCCCCGTAGTAGTCCAGTTTCTTTGCTGAGTTTATCAGCCCTGGGTCTCATGTCAGACACAACATCCTTTCAGAGCATGTTGTACATTTTCAGTCCAAAAGAAAGCCTGCTGCAGTCTGGGTTTTTCTTTAAAATACACAGTAAACAATGTTTTAGGTCAGAAATGTTTAGAATCATATTTGGAGCCAAATTATCAGCATGTTCCTTCAAGCTGCTTTCTTTTTCCCACAAGAGCTATCATAAGCTTTATTTTTGCACTAAAAAGCACCTTTTTGCCTGATTATTTCTGGCTTTCTGTAGTCTTTGCACCACCAGAGAGAGAGAGAACCAAACATGGCAGATATCACTATAGGTCTATTTTAGTTTGTGGATGTTTTTCTCCCTAATATATATTAAAAAAAAAGGAAATAGAGACTTGTGCAATTGTATTTTGAGGACAGATGCTAGATAAAATGCTATTTAAAAAAAAATACTAAAGCCCAGAAAACCTCAAATAGTTACATACATGGTGGGGTTCTGGCTGGCAAGGGCAGGGATCGTGATTTTGTATAGGAAGAGCTGTCTTTGGTCTTGGCCAATCGCAGAGTGGAGCTGGTAAACAGGCTGTCCCCAGTTGTTTTTCTGGCAGATTTCTTCTAAGATCTAGAAGGGAGAAAAGGGATTTTTGCTTGGGTTAATTGCTGTGCAGCAGCCTTCTTGCCCAGCTCCAGCCCCTGCGCTGGTCAGCTTTCTTCCCTCCAAAGGGTTTTCAGGGGTGTCATGGCATCTTCCTCAAGGCTTAGCAAAAAAAAAAAAAAAAAAAATAAATGGCAGACAGGATACTGCATTCACCTTGAAGTATAAGATTCATCCAGATGTTTTATATTTTAAAAATCCATTTAATTCCTGAAGTTAATTATTACCCTGTTAAATTGGACGTCTTTGTCCTTTTGCTGATTAGTTTTATTCTGTTATCAGTGTGGTTTTCTTTGAATTATCCCCAGAAACTTTATCTATGCACTTCTATTTAACATTGCTAAAACACTAGGGTTGCATTCATCTTCACTGTTCTGTTGCCTTCCTGGCTTTAGTGGGTTACAGTGCATGAAAAGTCGAAATAGTCTTCTTTTTTTAAAAGAAAAAAAAAGAAAAAAGAAAAAAGGCTGTGTTTCCATCCAATTAATTATACAGGCATCAATAGGCAATTTCTGCTTCTAGTTTGAAAGAGAGATGCTGAACCAGGTTGCCCCCAGCCTTAGCACAGCTTATTCCATGGTAATTGAGAATTGCTGTCCAGAAATGCTCTTGTTTTGGCTTTGTATTTCTTTTTTTTATAACCCACTGGGTATGTGCTGTCCCAAATTGGTTTGAACACAGCGTAGTGTTCCCGTGCCTCCCTGTGAGCAGTGCCTGGACCAGTTATTTTTTTCAAGTAGCTCCACCAGACCTGACACTCAGCTGAGAAGATGTTGGGTCTTGGGGCTTTGCGACACTGGCCATGCTGCCAGCTGGATCAGACCAGAGACCCCTGGGTGCCTCCAACCTGTGTCTTTCTGTGGTCTACCTTATTTTAAATTTACACTTAATTTTATTCAGAATTAAAATGTAAAATTTAAATGTCAGTGCTGCTTTTAATTCTGTAATCGTAGCTCCAACTGAAGTTTAGCACTTTGTAGTGTAAATAAACTAGTTCATTACACTTCTTGACTATGGCAACGCTTGTTCCCTGCTGTCCCAACGCCTTTATACGGATGCCGGTTTTATAATGTCACAGCAACATTTAAATCTTCAATAAAGCAGATCTACTTATTAACACCAAGCATCCCAGCTAGGCAGCAGGAATGAAATTCATCATTCAAAGATGCTGCTGAAATAGTCTCATTACAGCAGAGGGGAGAGGCTGACCAAGTTGACAGGTATTAATGAGGCTATCCTATTAACGAGGCTGTCGTGAAGCAAGCTGTAGCTGTTTAAGACCTGCTGTTGTGAAATAGTAGCAGTGGGGGGATTAGGACGCTCAGCTGCTGGGAAAATGTGCCCCAAAAAACTAGTGTTGCAAGTGCCTGGCATTGTTACTGCACTATTTGAAATACAAGCAGTGGGGGTTTGGCATGCATGGGAACAGGAAAAAATGAATTTCACCTGCCCTAAGGCACCACTCAGGCTATTTCACCCCTCTTATATGCTGATAACACAGAGCAAGGGGACTGTGAAATTTTGCAGGGGGGGCAGGGAAATACCACTTTTTCTCTGGGGGAGAAAAGGATATTTTCATAGACTGTGGCAAACCAGATGCTGTGGCAATTGAAGTGTTAATAGGCAAAGATATGCTTCAAAATTCAGGGTGAAGTTAGTTTCTCATGTTGCTTTGGATGAAGTAAGGGGAAAAGAGTTGCCATAAGAGCTGGACCCTCAGAAACTCAGGGAATTTGTTCTGGGTTTGTTCTCTTAAGCCCTCATCCATCCATCTGGATCCCAGTCCTGCAGGCACAACCACATCAAAAGCCTCCTTGAGCAACCAGAGTTTCTGCACTGGGCTGGATTGTGAAGGCAGTCAACACCTCTTTCCCCATAAATGATTTTAAAAACGTACATTATTTTTCTATATATGTGCATTCATTCCTTGGTGAAGCCCCAAGCAATGCATCCTGTTTATCCAACCCATTTTGGGTGAGAATTTCTTTACCCTCAGTGCTTTTATGGAGCAACAGCCATAGCTGTATTTCATCTGACACCCATGGGTGTTTATGACCACTCTCCTCCAAGGGAGAGAGGATGCCATTCTCCAGTGAGGCAGGTGGGTATTGCAAAATGCAACTAGTGGTATTTTTTTTTCTAAATGTCTTTTGAAATGTAAGAATGCATTTAATTATCAGTCCCCAGTGCATATTCAAGCAGGGGGCTGTTTTCCCAAAAGCATTTTGGGCAAAGACAACATCTGGCCAGGATATCGACTCTCTTTTTCATGCACGTACCTGAGGAGCGAGTTTGATCCCTTGGGGCTTTAGCGTGACATGGTTCATCGGTGTGAGTTCCATTCCTGGCAAAAGGTCGTAGAGTTTATCCTCTCCCCTCTTTTCTCCTTTGAGCTGGTATCCACGCCCCAGGCCCGTGTACGCCAGGTAGCCGCGACCTCCCAGTCCTCTAACTCCCGCAGCCCCTACAGGTACATTCATGTAAATTTCTAGGAATGTAAGAAGGCATTAAACTGAATCAAATCGACGGAAAAATTACCCTGATTCTTGCTGAAATGGAAAAGTTAGCCTCATTCGCCAGGTTTGGGAAGAAGATGGGCAGGAGCCCCCTTTAGCCTGTTGCTGGGATAACCCAGGCTTGGCATTAACACCCTTTCTTTTTGGGCTCATATGCTTGGATGGGTGAGGATTTTGGGGAAAGCACTGCTTCTTTCTGACCCAGTTTCCATCTTTTCTGGTTAGTTTTGACTTTGTGACACCTTTCTAAGTGGATTTGTAGTTGAAAGGCAGAGAGGGGACAGCTGGTATCGTTTGCTACCCACCAGTGTAATTTCACTTTCTTGAAGAATTCAGAGTTTATACAATCCCTTGCTTATATGAACTAAATTCCTTTTTTTTTTTTCCCATTATGCTTCCATTTTTGCTCAGGGAGCCCTACTTGGGAGTCTGGGGAGACTGCAAGGCAAGAGAAGGCTGGTGGATTATCACATCTGCACCTTTCCCAATGCAACCTTCATAGAAGCTGGTCTCACCTGTGCGGGCGAAAACATGGAGGGCAGCAGGGGAAGCTCCTGCTCCCCTGTCTCATTCCTTGGGAAGGAGGAAAAATGTGCTGGTGCAGTCCTTGCCAGCCCTACTGGGGTGCCACGCAGGGTCCCAGACTGCTGTGGGACCTGGCCACAGGCTTGGGGACACAAGCTGACTGTCACAGGTGTCATCTTTGGAAGAAAGATCAAATGGGCAGATTTATTTATTTTTTTTCTAGCCCCCAAACTTACTTCTGCACTTACCAAGTGATGCCTGCAAAGATATTTAATGGGGGGGGTACCTGAGCCAGGGGATTTGATTTGGTCCCAGGTATGGTCACCCAGGATCAAAGGTGGAGCCTCAGCAGCTTTCAGAAACACTCTCTGTTTTCATAGACTGCTTGTTATTAGGTTAATGATCCCCAAAAAAAGGAGTCCATCTCCCAGAGCACACAATTAATGGCTTTCTTGGTTTCAGTGCTGGTTCCCCACCCTACATCAGGACAATGTGACCTCCCTGGGAAATGCCATGGCTTTGGGTCAGAAAACACCAAGACTGGTAAAACTTTCCCTGTGACCTTCAAAGCAAAGAGGAAACACAGCGGAGAGCTGTGCTGGTGGCTGGTTGAGGGAGTTGGCTCTGAAGAGGGGAAAGGAAAATTGTTTTATTTGGTCTTCCCTGCTGGGGCAAAACCAGGAGGACTCGTGGTTTCTTTATGCTGAATGTAGGGCAATCTGGAAGCTGTTTCAGGCTTGCTCTGGGAAAACAGTTATTTTTTTCATGCCTTGCTTAATCTGCTAGAAGATTGCTGTGCCTTTGGGAAGGACAGAGCCTAAAAACTGTGGGTTTTGTCCCTCTCTGAAAGGGGTCCAGCATCCAGGGCAAAGCCAACACCCTCGACATGAGTCTAGGGAGCAGCCACCCAAGCCCCGCAGGAGTTATTTTGATAAAGCTCAGTATTGGTGTGACGGGAGTTACCTCGGATGGATGGGGGCCGGATGATGTTCCTGTTGCTGAGCCCCTTGGTGGTGGGGAAGTGGAGACTGGGGATAGCTGCATAGGCTTGGGGTGCGTAGAAAACTGGGGCACCCAGGTAGGCGGTGGCAGGGTCATACACGTGTCCGAAAGCGTAGGTGTATTCTCCTTGCAGCATGGTACCTCTGCCGCCTGTGCCCCGGGTATATCTGACATAGCTGTCTTTGTCGACGGGTTTGGCTAATGTCACCTCAATTGGGGATCCATCCAGCACCTTTACACCGGCGTAGTGGGGAGAAAGCACAGGAGAAGCACAAGCATAAGTCTCCAAAGTGCACAGGAATTATCCTGCCTAGGGAGGCAGTTTCCCCACATGGTTTGCTACTGGGATGGGAAGATGGAGAAAACCACCCAGAAAAGCCAAAATCTCCCTCCTACAGGTGGAAGAAGGCACTGGGTGAAGGCTCAACATGTTTAGAGCACCCAGCCCTGATCCCTGCCAGAAGAGGCTCCTTAACCAAATTAGCACAGTTGCGAAGCCTTCACAAGGCTTTGCGCCCCTGCAAAGTCGCATGTAAGTCAGTGAGATTATACGTGCTCCCACGGAGAACAGCAGTAGCACTAAAAATAGGAGTGGGGTTAACACTTCTTTGGGAACAGCTCTTGCATTGCAGCACTGTGAATTACATGCAGTGCAAGAAGTACTAAATACAGCAACCTCCCTGCAAATCCGCATCTGAATTTGAAGCAGATGTTTTGGGTTGACCTTGTTTGTCCCGGTTTGCCATTCACACGCTGCCCTGCGAGTGTTTTTGTTGGCAGACATGAAACAAGGATGTGAGCATGAGCCAAGGGAACCATAACCCCTTGTTTGCTAGTCGTCATTTTGGCTTTGCTCTGCTTTTTTCTGAGGGATGAACTACAGTCTGAGCTGGGCAAACATTTAGCATGAATGCAAGGAGCAAGAAGCCAGAATGAACAGTTTGTGTACATCAGGGTTGCTGAAAAATGAATTCAGGCATATAAAAGCAGCCTGCAAAGAGAAAATAGGGCTAACACCTTCAGAATGTTTTTGTAGCTAATAAACCAGGCAGCTTTGTTTCAGCTGCATATAATGTACTGCATATAAGCCCCATGAATTAGCATTTACAGCAGCTTTACCTTCCCATTCAAGGCTTTCATAGCTTCAACCGCATCTTCTCTTTTATTAAAGTGCACAAAGGCATAGTCTCTAATTTTCTTTACTCTCTCCACTGCACCTGCAGAAAACGTTGGAATATTAGTTGGAAATGGGTATTAGTTGGAAAATACAGATCTGAAAGAGGAAATGCGTTGGGTTATGAGCCCTTGGAGAGCAAAGGCTGACCAAGGGTAAAAGAGGAAGAGGACAGTGTCTTCTTACCTCTTAGGATGTATATACCATGGGAAAATAAATATAAAGGCTGTAGTATTTCAAGGAAAACTAGAAATACTTGAGGTCAGACACCAGTAAGTTTCCCATTACACTAGAGTGGTTTTCTCCTGTCCAAAATTCTCTGTTGAATGCTACCTTTGGTCTTGTATCTTCCTTCTGTTACAGACCACCGAAACCCAGATAGCTGAGCAGGTCATGCAACAGCCCAGGATTTGGTGAGCTGCAGGTAATGTCACCGTGTGGTCACCATCTCCATGGTTTCATACATGGATTGTACATACTTCTCAGAGGCAGCTTCAGGAAAGCTAATGCTTCTGTAAAACAAGGAGGCTCTTCTCTTAACCATCAACTCAGGACATTCAGAAAGAACAAACACCAAGTCCTGTTCGGGACAGAGCAGCCCCAAGCATGGGAATGGGCTGGGACCAACAGGGCAGCAGGTCTGGCCCTAAGAACCAGCCTTTCCTGTGTGAGTGGGGCATCCCTGGGACAGGGCCCCAGGTGGCAGAATATCCCCATCCCCAGGGATACCCTGATTCACCTGGACACAGTCCTGATCAGCCTGCTGCAGCTGTGGCGTTGGCCCTGCTGGGAGCAGGGTTGGGCTGGAGACCCCCACCCTGGTGCCTCCAGCCTGAATCTTTCTCAACCTCTGTGATTACCCACAAAAATGCAAATGTAAATGGCTTCTTGTTCTTCTCTTCTATGCCCATACTCTACAGCTTTGCCTTGTCAGCTGCTCTGCTGCTGGGAACTTCTTGGCACCAAGATACTCGGCACTAATAAGTTTGTCTCCAAAATAACCACACCAGTCCTATTTCCCACGGTCACAAGCTTTAGACATCTAACTTTTCTTCTCTAATTGTTCATCTTCCCCACTCCTGTGGGCTGGGAAGCACATCATCAACCAGCCCAGCCATTGAGAATATACACCCCCCAAAGATATCATTTGGAAATACGGCTAAGGGATGCTGAACAACTCTTCTGTTGGCTTCTTACCCTTTAAAGCTGAACAGGTGCACAGGGAAATGTTATACTGCTGCAAAAGCACTTACTTAAAAACTGCTGGAGAAATAATAACTGCTCCTGCAGAAGCTGGCTGCTCATGGCTTGGACAAGTGCACTCTGCGCTGGGTTAAAAACTGGCTGGACGGCCGAGCCCAGAGAGTTGTGGTGAATGGAGCCAAATCCAGTTGGCGACCGGTCACGAGAGGTGTTCCCCAAGGCTCAGTGTTGGGGCCGGTCCTGTTCAATATCTTTATCGATGATCTGGATGAGGGGATCGAGGGCACCCTCAGTAAGTTTGCAGATGACACCAAGTTGGGTGGGAGTGTCGATCTGCTGGAGGGTAGGAAGGCCCTGCAGAGGGACCTGGACAGGCTGGATTGTTGGGCTGGGGCCAACTGTATGAGGTTCAACAAGGCCAAGTGCCGGGTCCTGCACTTCGGTCATAACAACCCCAGGCAACGCTACCGGCTTGGGGAGGAGTGGCTGGAGAGCTGCCTGGCTGAAAAGGACCTGGGGGTGATGGTTGACAGCTGCCTAAACATGAGCCAGCAGTGTGCCCAGGTGGCCAAGAGGGCCAATGGCATCCTGGCTTGTATCAGGAATAGCATGGCCAGCAGGACCAGGGAGGTGATAGTGCCCCTGTATTCGGCACTGGTGAGGCCACACCTCGAGTACTGTGTTCAGTTTTGGGCCCCTCACTTCAAGAAGGACATCGAGGTGCTGGAGCGTGTCCAGAGAAGGGCAACGAGGTTGGTGAAGGGTCTAGAGAATAAGTCTTATGAGGAGCAGCTGAGGGAGCTGGGGTTGTTTAGTTTGGAGAAGAGGAGGTTGAGGGGAGACCTTATTGCCCTCTACAATTACCTGAAAGGAGGTTGTAGAGAGGTGGGGGTCGGTCTCTTCACCCCAGTAACAAGCGATAGGACGAGAGGAAATGGCCTCAAGCTGCGCCAGGGTAAGTTTAGGTTGGATATTAGGAAAAACTTCTTTACTGAAAGAGTAGTCAGGCACTGGAACAGGCTGCCCAGGGAAGTGGTTGAGTCCCCATCCCTGGAGGTATTTAAAAGACGGGTAGATGCAGTGCTTGAGGACATGGTTTAGTGGTGGACTTGGCAGTGGTAGGTTAACGGTTGGACCTGATGATCCTAAGGGTCTTTTCCAACCTTAACAATTCTATGATTCTATGATTCTATGATTCTATGAAAATATATTTCTTTGCAGTTCAGGGGGAGTCATTAGGAGCTCCAGCAAGCTAAATGAAGCCTCTCCCAGCCTATAACCTGAGCAGCCTGCACATCTTCAAAATGACACCACAAGTAGCACTTTGTGTCTACTCTTGGAGGGTTATTTTTCTAAGCCTGAAGTTATGGGAGTTATATGCTGATGCCTTGTTTACAAGTCAAGGCTTTAATGAACTCTCTGTGTTTTGAAAATCCCCCTTCTGCCTCCTTGAGAGCACTCTGTTACTGATCTTCACTAGAGCCTAAAATCTTGCTCTTCCCTGCTTCTGCCTCTGCTGGGGCAGAGCAATGGGATACCCACCCTCAGATCATCTGGATGGAGAGATGATAAAATGGGATCTCTAACAGCTTGATGGTGACTAAAAGTATTAGCCAGAAACATCAGAAGGACAGAAAAGACTCATAAGGAAACCTCGTAAAGACCTTTGCACTGCAGCCTAGTACCGAAAAAGAAATGTATAGAGCAGAAATGAAAAGTTAGTGAAGGAAAAATGAAGCTCTGTAATATATATTAAAAAATTAATAGAAGGAAGTTAATAGGAATGAGATGAAAGGCGATTTCACATTGCCAAGCATAAGTTACTAATGCCTAATGGACTGTGTGGCTTGGAGAGCTGCAGAAATGGGTTATTTTTACTTTGTTGGTTTTGGGTGGAATTTCCTAAAGCTGGAACAACTCAGAAGTAAAATCTCCTTTGAAAGCCAACAGGATTTTTATTCCCAACAAATCTACTTACTTTTTGAAAAATCTCACCCTAAGTGCATGTTACATATGCCATGAAGGAATACTGTCATATTCTACATTAAATGCACTGATTAGTCACAAATTTACAGAAGAATGTGGAGGTTTTTGTATGAAAATTATAGAATTCAGAATTTAGATAGATAAAAAACATTTGTATTAAATCACTCTATTTCTATCATCATCCCTTGCCATAGAAGAAGAATGCTGAAATCACCCAGCTCTTTCACCAACTCTCTCTTTTTAAGAAAGACGGAAATTATTCAAAATCGTTGTTATGACACAGGCATCACCATGCAGCATTTTGGATTTCTTCCAGTTGCTAATCATCCTAAAAAGGTTAGTAGTGTCGTTAGCTGGGAATTAAGCAGCCCTTAATGGCATGACATGATGTGCATGTTGGGTGGGAACCTTCAGCCTAATGATGATTTTTGTGGCATTACACATGAACATTCTACAGCGGAAAAAAGAATTGTTTTTATTTCTTCCTTTGGCATTTTATGAATGGAGAAATATTTCCATTTGCAGTAGCAGTACTTTTTTAGAAGCTACCATGTCAATGGGTTCCTACCTGGTTTGATGTTGTTGAACTCCTTTTCTATGGTTTCTTCAGTGGTCGAGAGCATGAGGTTCCTCACATAGAGAATTTTTACTGACGACATGGTGTCTTCATCCACCTCCACTTCTGGTTCTGCCCAGTCAACGGCAATAGGGTGTCCCCACAACTGGATCCTTCCTTTAAAGGAATTGGCATGGTCAGTGCCAGACAGGCTTTGGTTCCTCTCACTTCTGCTCAGAGACTATTTCATGTGCAGCATGAACAGCAGAATAGGCCAGTTCTACAAATGGGACTAAAATAAGCCTTTCTAGCTCAAAGCATAGCTGCTTCGTTAACTCATTTCCAAAAGCAGATGGTCACACTTTGAGCATGCTCCTGCTAATACCTTCAATGCCTGCAGAAATGCAGCATCCAGAATTAAAGAAGTGGAAATATGGCATGATTCACTAATGTCTGCTTTCTCTGGAGTGCTCTCTAAAGGGAAATATTTTAATAAACTTATAAAAATACCTCTTGGCTGCAAAAGTTTCATTCCCTAGTTAATAAGCAAGGGATCCAGAGGTCCCAGCTGGATTAAATGAAATAGTAAAAGCAAGGATGTCTCTGTGTGCAAGTATTTGAAGTCATATGGTCCCCGCTGGGTGAAGTTGCAGCAGAAGTAGTAGAAAGGAGGGACGCAAAAAGTAATGAGGCATAAACCAGGGTGTAGGTGTGGAGGAGAAGCCCATGGGCTCTGTACACACTGGATTGAGCCACTGAGGGGCAGACAATAAAAAGAGCAAATAAAGAGGTAGTTAAAGGCAATGTTGTCACCATGTTATGCTGAGGTCCATAATCATTTGCATTGAGTCACCTAATCTGTTAAGTAATTGGTTAGTCAATTAGTGTTGTTTAATATGCAATGAAAACTGACTGCCACAGCCTTGTCTCAAAGCTGTGGGAATCACAGCAATGAGCAGCAGGGCACCAGGTAAGGCAGAAGGACCTCTATGTAGTGATGGTTTCTTCACCTCCTGTCTTTTCCAGATGGCAACGATACCTCTTTCCTCCTCTTTTTCTTCCCTGTCCCTTCCGCACATCTTGCAGGGAGATCTTCCCCCCTTTTCTCTTCAGGAGTGGTTGAAATCCGGCCACCCGCTAATACCCAGAGTCCCAGATTTCATGTGCTCTATCTGTGGGCCACTTTTTCTCCGGCAATTTTAATTGGCCCAGCAGTTAGTTCTTTGGATGTACAATAAGGACCATTTTCTATCTTAGCAGCATGGTAAGTGCTAGATAGTCCTTCCAAATAATGAAATAAAATGTCTGCCTCTTCTGCAAATGTCCCCCAAAGAGTAAGTGGATCTTTCTGTGTTTTTTCTTTCTTTCTTTCTTTCTCTCTGATCTTTATGACATGAAGATTGGGTCCTCCAAGGCCTTAATTATGCTAAAACCTGGAAGAAACCCGGGAATGCCTATGCTGGTAAGAGGGAAAAATGAGAATCCTGCAAAACATTTTTGGAGAGATCTAAAAAAAGGCATCCTATCTTGCTTCTCCACTTGGATAACCCACCTAAGATGGGATGGGAGCTCCAAAATAGAGAAAATTAGAGGGCAAGGGTAGAATTTGGAGACCTGTTTTTCTATATTGGAAGTGAAAATTAATGAACTAAATGAAAAGAGGCTGCTCCCTGCTAGGAAGGCTCATGAATGAGATGGGATTTGTGGAGTGAGGTTGGGCTGTTGCTCAGCTTTCAGCACTGCCCAGTCTGACTTGGGCTGTTAGTGGCCAGAAATAGAGAGGTGGTTGCTAATGGCAGCCAGCTGAAATTAAGGGCTGTGTGCCCCTTTCTGAATTGCCATTTTTCTGTTCAATAGTGGAAATAATGACCTGGTTGACTTTCAGCAAGGAGCTAAGCTTGGCACCTGGACTAGCCTCTTGCTAAAACCCAGTCTTCCTCCACCTTCTTGTTTAACCAGGAGACAGGACAAAGTTTTCATAAAAAGCATCTTCCTTTTTGAGGATTTCTGTCTCTTAGAATCATAGAATCGTTTAGGTTGGAAAAGACCTTTAAGATCATCAAGTCCAACCATTCACCTAGCACTGCCAAGTCCACCACTAAACCATGTCCCTAAGTATTACGTCTACACACCTTTTAAATACCTCTAGGGATGGGGACTCAACCACTTCCCTGGGAAGCCTGTTCCAGTGCCTGACTACCCTTTCAGTAAAGAAGTTTTTCCTGTATCCAACCTAAACCTGCCCTGGCGCAACTTGAGGCCATTTCCTCTCATCCTGTCACTTGTTACTTGGGAGAAGAGACCAACCCCCACCTTGCTACAACCTCCTTTCAGGTAGTTTTGTAGAGAGCAATAAGGTCTCCCCTCAGCCTCCTCTTCTCCAGACTAAACAAACCCAGCTTCCTCAAAGAGCACCAAGGTTCAGAGTAAAGGAACTGTCTTGATAATGATATTCAATCTCACATTCATCCAATGCATCAGCTGGAGACACATTCAGTTCTGGCTTGAAACATTTTTCAGGTTCCTCCCATATGTTTGCAACATCAGAAGACTCTGGCTCCTGCTCAGGCCTTTGAAATTCCCCAAACTGTTTACCAAGATGTCCCTAAACTGGAAATCACTAGCGCATTGCACATGTCTGTTCAGGGCTACGTGCTTGTTCCATCTGTCTTGCTGTCTTTGTTCAGGATTTCAAGTACTCTGCTCCTTCAAGGCTGCCGTCGGCAGGTGTGGCAGTGCCTGCTCCTTCCTTCATTCTCAATACAGAAATCATGGAAAAGTTGTGCTGAAGCACAGACCATCTGAATGTGCTCCCATAATCAGGGAGACGCTAAACTGATGCAGAAAATGCAGAATAAAAGGAAAAATAGTCAGGGTGAGATATCCCGCAATAGCTAAGTGTATTCAGCGCTTGAAATCATGCTCATTATTTTTCAATAAGAAAAAAGGATTTAAATTATTTGGGATGTTTCATGGGCTGTCATATAGACAGAGTGAAAGAAGGGTGGTGGGTTATGAGCAAGTCTCAAACCAGAAGGGTTATTGGGTTCTTTCACCAGCAAGTGAGCTGGGTTCGACAAAGTAGTGCAGGAGCTGCTGAGCATAAGAAAGCATGAGAAAATTGGTGGAATCACTGCAAATGCACTTAATGTTAAGTGACTTCTTCATCTAACACCTGCCAAACCTCTCTCTGCTTCACAATGGTCTTTGACTGTCCCCCAGCACTAAATTGCATTGACTTATGCTTTATATTGTTTAAATCCTAAAACAATTCCTTATTTGAAGTTTTCTTCCCACACAGAAAATATCCACTTTCAGGAACATCCTCAGTACATTCTCAGGACTGAATATGTTCTTAGATGCTTTCCTGAGTGTTTCTCTCCAAGAGGCCATAATTGAGGCTATATTTTATGTATAACCCAAGATAACGACAGGATAATACATATCCTACAACAGAGCTGTATGGATACACACATCTAAATCCATCTAGCTGTATTTTTAATAAATTCAAGCTCCTAAATGAAAAGCATGGATAATGAGCATGGTGCTACATCAGGATCTGTAGTAAATTGCCCACCCTGCATCCCAGAGCCAGGGAGCCTCCATCAGCCAGCCATGATGTATTGGGGTCCCTTCTTGCTCTGCGTTTCTCTAGCAGCTGAGAGGAGAAAACCCAGCAGCGTTTGCTTCCTTGGGTACCTGGGTCCTCTGGAGACTTCGGTCTCACTGCAATGCAATGTGTATGTAGGTGACCCCTGAGATGAAGCCATCCCTACCACCCTCACCATCTGTACTGACCTGGGAGCAATTTTCTCCTGGCCATGGCTGCTGCCCGATGGCTTTCATATTCCACAAAAGCAAAACCCCGGTTTTTGGTTTTATCAGCTGCACTAGGGTAGACAATGACGTCCACAACTCCATCTGTGACTTTCTTCATCTCTGCTAAAATTTCCTCCCTCTTCTTCGTTTTGGGGATCCCTCCCACAAACAGGCGGCAGTTGTCCACACTGGCACAGACTCCAAGGAGGCGCCCATTCCTGAGTATAAATAACATTGCTGGTTTGTCAGGAGTCAGGATCAGTTCTCAAAGAGAGGAAAAAATTAAAATACCCCCCCCTCCCCCTTGTCCCAAAACACAAGGCCAAACACAAGGCCTCTTGCTCCTATGGCATATGTTGCTTGGGATAGTCAAGCGGTCTTTCTCAATGGAAAAGCTAACATGAAGGCTGCCAATCTGCTAAATTTGACATCAAAGTAAGGCAGCACAGTTGAAATGAAGGATTTGAGATCAGGGAGAAACCAAAGCCAAATTTTGCTTTTGCTTCCTGGGATTCTCCCTTTTGCTATTTGCAAAAATGGCTGCTACCAAGCAACTGTACCTACCACCCATGGTCATAGCAGTGACTCTCATGTTGCCACCAGTATAAGCTAGGATTCGTTGTGTTCACCAGTGACTTGTAGCTTCCCAGTTGCCATTGGGCCTCATGACTGAGGTTTTGGGGAAAGAAAATCCCTTGTCATGGAGAGACACCACTTGAGTGCTTACTGATGCCAACTGTTCTGCAGACCCCAAAATAAAAATTTCCTTACATGCACTTTGCTCACCTCTTCATGGTCCAAGTACCTCTTGAAAGTCTTGGAAGTTAAAAACTTCTTTAGAGGAGTCTTTGGAACAAGGGAAGACAGCAGAGGAGGTGGAGGTGGATGAAGCCTGATCTTTAAGACCTTAAGACCTGATCTTTAAGACCTTAAGACCTGATCTTTAAGACCTACCTCTGATACAAATCACATTTCCAAGCCCTCCCTGTGTGCCTTGTGACCTGCTTATCCTTAGGGTTGCTAGTAAAGCAATTCACAACCCATCTTTTTTTATTAAAAACAAAAACGAAAGCCATAAAATTGCAAGCATGGTTTATCTATGAATGCTTCTAAGCAAAGCCATCTACTCATCCCATTTTGAACTGGAAAAAAACATTACGTGTGGTTAAAATCAAAAGAAAACATATTGATGGACCCATATGTTGTTGATTTCTGGGTGTTTTGTTCCTAATTTTTAGTCACAAACATGAGGGTTTTTTCTGTTCCTATCTATTAGGAAATGTGACTGTTTTGCCAATTGGTTTCCATCCTGTTTCACCATTTTTTGCAATTGCTCTGTCTCCCAGAACATATCTGCAGTATAGATTATGAGAGAGACTGTGAATAGGAATAAATCAACAAAAAATAACCCAGAGGGGAGCATGAAATAAACAGCAATGGTTAGGCAAAAGTTAATTTGATCCAAAGCAAAATATTTTTTCCAATGTTCCGGTAGATTTTTTTTTGTAAGGAAGAGATTTCCTGCAAAAGATTTTGGCTCTAATGAGTCCTACATACTGCCTTTGTACTATGGCATAAAGCAATGATTGCACAGGGAGACAAGAGGTGATTTCCCCTTAAAGCTTAGGTATCTAAATAACCTTCTTCTGGGCTGCAAGGAAAAATATGCCTTACATAAAAAAATAGATTAATATACATGATTTAAAGCTGATGAGAAGGTGTTTGCCAATGCTTACCTAATTTCATAATTATTGAGTTGCTTTATTGCATTCTTCGCCTCCTGTTTATTTGAGAAGGTCACAAAGGCATAGCCCCTGTTGTTGCCATTAAAGTCCATCATCATTCTCATTTCATAGATTTTGCCAATCTGCAAATAGAAAGAAAAAAGTTTGTCAGCAAGGTGGAAAGCATTTAAACAAGACCGAGTGCTTCCTTGACTATATCATGTCAGAGCTCCACCAGTAGTCTAGGCCAAATCATCTCCAGTTCAGCCTTGAAATGAAGCTTTGATCATCACTAACCTCTTCAATACAACCTCCCACCATAAAGTCTTACTTTTTCACACAGTGGTATAAGTTCATCTTCAAAGAGGTCTCGAGGCAGTTTCCCAATAAAGATCTCACACCCCCTCTCCGGTGGAAGGCCATCCCAGCCAGGTGGTGGGCCTCCATATTTCCTCTGCCCATTTTCCTGCATGGAGAAAAATAAAAGAATGGTTCAGGTTTTAAATGTGGATGTAACCAATCCCTTCCCAGGGAATGACACTTTAGACACACTCCGTTACCAGTGGGCTGGAGGCGGACTCCCTCCTTCCCTTCAAGGAGCAACGCTTTACAGACTCATCAGAGATAACGTAGTGTGCATTGGCTGCCTCACTGCCATATCTGCACTGAAAGGCTTTGATAACCCAGTTAATATGCTGGTGATGTACTGGAGAACGGTCTGGTTTGTACTAGCTGAGTTTTGCTAAGGAACATGCATCAGTGTATGCTCTGCAACTCAATTGCTACTTCAGATGTCCAAGATGGAGACAGTCAAATACCTCCTTGGAAAATGTAGGTCTTCTTGGCTACAGGAGGTGAATCTCTGTGGACCGTGTGTTAGCTGTGGACTGTATAATATAACATATACAAAATTTACAGCTTGTCATGATTCTTCATCCAATCATAAACATTTATTAGCAATGCTATTGCCTCTTATTTTAGTAATTGATGGAGAGCTTTGTACTCTACAGACCAAAGAAAAGATACTGGAAAGATCATGTTTGAAAGCAGAAGGACTTTCCAAAAGCAGAAGGCATCTGGACCTCAGAAAGTGCTAACATAGGGGGAAAACTGTGGATGAAGGTAGAAATTTGGAGAGCGATGTGGACAGAGTGAAAGGGGCCAGCCAGGGAGCCTGAGGCATCATTGGCAGTAGGTGATGCTGGAGCTGCTCAATGCCCTTGAAAAAAGATGTTTGGGCCAGCAGTTGGGCTTAGCAAAGACGTAGCAATGCTTGGCATAAGGTGTGGTGAGGACTTGGGCCTGGAGATGGGCCTGGAGAAATGGTGCACCCCAACACCTACCCCTTCCTGCATCCAGGAGCAGTGAAGCCCTTTCTCTAACTGTGTCGGGCATTTCAGAGGGACCCCAGCAGGGGAGGAGGTCTGGGCAGAGGAGATGACAGAAGCAGCCCCAGAGGGGGGACAGAGGAGGGCCATCGATGGTGGGAGGCCATGCAAGGGGCAAAAGATAACACCTGCCTACCCAGGAGTTTCTTTAGGCAGGGAGCAAGTCTTAGCCCTGAATAATATTCAAAGATGTGGAGACCAGCCAATATTTCCTCTTTTTGCTATGTTTTTGCTAGGTGAGTGTTCTTTTCTATTTTTAATCACCTTTTCTGTATTTCTTGCTTTCTTTCTTTCCTTCGTTCTCATGCTTTCTCTCTTTCTCTCTTTTCCTTCCTTCCTTCCTTCCTTCCTTCCTTCCTTCCTTCCTTCCTTCCTTCCTCCCTTCCTCCCTTCCTCCCTTCCTCCCTTCCTCCCTTCCTCCCTTCCTCCCTCCCTCCCTTCCTTCCTTCCTTCCTTCCTTCCTTCCTTCCTTCCTTCCTTCCTTCTTTCCTTCTGCCTCCTTCCTTTCTCTCCTTCCCTCTCCCTCTCCTGTCCTGCAGCAATGCCCTGCTCCCGGAGGAGCTGGGACTCTTGTCATTTTTCTATTTTTGGCTCCCTGATAATTTCTGTAGTCATTTCTCACTCGGGGATTATTCCAGGCAAGTGAATGCCTGTACAGCTGACTTAAGAGGAAGGCCTAAAGCACATAAGCAAACAGAGATCTTTGCAGGAAAATAAGAATACACCATGAGCTCTTTCAGTTTTCCCAAGCCTATAACAGGCCCTGAATTATCCATGCTCATTCCTGTTTTGCAAATGTTTTCAGCATAGTGATGGAGTCACGAGGACATTTGAATTTATGAATTAATTCTTATAGCAAACCTAACAGGAAGACCACGATATTTCAGGCTATTTTTCTGCCCCCAGTTTGGCTGAACTGAGCACGTTTCTGGCATGGGATTTTTCTGTCTCTCAAGGCATTTGTTAGGTGACGACAAAAAGTGATGGTTATGTTTTGTGTTGTTGCGGTCATCTGCTATCTTCACCGGCGTGTCAGCTGGAGGAATGCTGTGGTCATCAATAATGGTCTGAAAATGATCAGAGGAGTCTTACTATCCCACTTCAAGTCAAGTGAGAGACAATCAGACAGTTCTTTTTTTTCATTTTGTCAGTGTCTGTGGGAGCTCGTGTGCGAGGAGGCACAGCAAGAAATAAAGTCTTCCCTCAATCTGCAGTGGCTTTGTTTACGGCTTGAAGGCAGTATCTCAACAAACTCATCTTGACAAGGTGTCTGGAGGGAAGGAGGACTTCATCATCCACTTCACAAAGATGAGTGACCCTGGCGTGCATTGAGGAAGAAAGTGTTTGACTGCACCAATAGATAGGTTGGACGAGAAGCCCAAAGAGATGTGGAAAAGGAAATTGGGAGGGAAAAAAAATATAAAATAGTAAGTTTGGAATGGAAAAGATAGGGAGAAAGAAGATGTTGGGGGGGTGGGGCTGGGGATTGAAATCTGTGGTTTAGGAATGAGCTACAGTCAGATGTGACAGTATGAAAACCTGAAGTCCAGGGTAAAGAAAGCCACAGTAAATATGAGACATAGAGAAGTTATTT
This sequence comes from Theristicus caerulescens, assembly GCA_020745775.1. Lineage (NCBI taxonomy): Eukaryota > Metazoa > Chordata > Aves > Pelecaniformes > Threskiornithidae > Theristicus > Theristicus caerulescens. The sequence goes on from CM036560.1 coordinate 87,171,739, forward strand.
ATCTTCTGGGTCAGGTACAGCAGAAAGCCTCCTCAAGGGCAACAAACCCAGCTGCTGGCCTGGTCCTGGGGTGCACACAAGGTTAAGGGCTATAGGAAAATGCTTTTTCCCAGGAGTCTCCGTTTTTGTTTTGGGCTGTTGTGCCCTCTAGTGCTATGCAAAGCAAGGCAAAGTTCAAGGCAGCCACCTGCCTAAAATTCAGTGTTTTCAGTGACTTCTTCCAGGATGCAAGGTTGGTTATATTAGTGCCCAATGCTTTCAAAAAATTAGCTTGTTTTGGTCATACTAACTAAGAAAGACTTCTTCAGATGGCTTTTGAAGGACATGCCCAGTCTCCACCTGCCCTAACCAGAGTAGGCTTTGCACTTGGAGATCTTGAAGACTAAACTGGGACCAAGCCTTTGGTGTTTGGGCAGGTGAGGCACCTGCCTCACATGCACTTGTATGTGTGCAAGAATCTGTACAAAAGGCAGACTGATGGTGACCAACTCTGGACCTACACTCTTCCGAAACTTTGTTTAGTGGGTTTTCTTTGCTACACTGCCACTGCAGCCATGGCTTTGAGACAGCAATCCTAACCTTTCCCAACATTTAGCAGTGCTCAGGTTTTCTTTTCCACCCTTATCATAATTTGGCATCGGGCAAAGAATTCCTGGAGGAATAAGATCCTGCTTCATAAAAGACAGCATCTATTACATGTACTTATGTGCAGCATATATGTTAGAGAAAAACAGAGAGAATAAGAATGAGCAAGGAGCGCTTCATGCTTACAGATTTGCTGCTCAAGCCCCTGAAGCAACGCGTCGCTTCAAGGATGAAGCCAGACACTGTGCCCAAAAGGATGTGACTGTGAGTTCCTACCTGGATCAAATTATATCCCGTTCGCTGAATTAACGCACGGAGGGCGGCTTCTTTCTGTGTGCCGGTCAATCCATCCCCGGATTTGTGATTTGATTCCATTGTGAGTGATTATCAGCAAAAAATCAGGTTAATTAGGGGTGCTCACTGCAATCAAATTTAAGATAAATTAAATAAATTAATACGGCTAGGAGGAGAAAGTCCACCCTCCTGAGAAAGTTAACAGGATCGTTCTTCCTAAATCAGTTATTTTGAGATAAAAACAAAACAAAACACCACAGACTGTGGAAAAAACAAAAATGTCCCCCTCATGTTGCATGAAAATAAATAGCATTTAAACCCACAGTCAGATTTTGGACAGCACTGCAGTGAGATGCAGAGGGATAGTGTAATGTATCAGTGCACGTGTCTCAGGAGGGAAACACACGTAAGATGCCTAATCCTGTGCTGAGTACATAACGATGAGTCCTTCATGCCATTGCATCCCATTGATGCTTGTACAAGCTGTGTCCAGCACTTTATGAGAACCAAGACCTAGGTCCAGATTTGGCCTGTTTTTAAAAATCAAGAACATGGGAGAACTTCAGATCCATATCTAGGTTCAGATGTTTTGATTCAGAGCTGTAGTTTTAGGTCATAGTTAATTAAAGATTTGGTTTTTAGTTTTGTTTTTGTGTTGAAAACACCATAAAGCTGAAATCTGAATCTGAACTGGGTTACACACTGGCAAAGGGGCATTTATAAGATGGACTTGCTACCTATAATTTCAGGCTGCCCCATTTTTCCTGCATGCTGAGCTTTGAGCTTATGCAAAAACCATTTGTATGAGCCAGGCATAGAAACAGGCTCTGCAGGTGCAATGTTGAGCTTGAGGACTTGTGATGATGGGCTGATGCTGAACACCAGCAAGAGCAAAAACAGTTGCCTCCTGGGGTCCTTGTAGCCAGAGCATGTGCTGTGGGCTGCTAGGACCAAGAACTTCATAGTAGGAAATAGCTAAATCATGTCACCCAAATTGATTGTTATTGCCTTAAATTGCTTTCAATTGTACAAAGGTGGAGGCAAGGAAAGGCAATGATAATTCCCAGGCTTGACTGGAGAACAAACAGGGCCAAAAGGGGCCAGGGTGGGTGTACTGGGGATGAGGGGGACGGGGCACCCTGGGACCTGCCATGGCACAGGGATGAAAAAGGGTATGGGATAGTTATGGGGATGCTAGGTGGAGGAGAAGGGAAATCCGGAAGAGCAGAGGGAGGAGACAGAAAGGTAGAAGGAGGATGGATTGCTGTGGCTGTGCCCTGAGCTAATGCCAAATTTTGGGGAGAGGACCCTAAACAATCCCCCTGTACAGCAAGTCTCTCTGTGCACATAACGTGAGCGTTGCACATAAAGAAATGCAGGTAAAGAATTGCAACATATCTGGCTATGGCAGATTTTCTGAGCGTGCCACAATGTTATGGAAATAACAGAAAAAGCCTTTTCCAATAACTGGCTATTTAACACCAAAATCTTTTATTAGCACATGCCACTTTTGGGGTTCATTGAGGGAAGAGCTAAGGTTTGGGGCTGGTCACTTCGCCTTTAGACATTGCTTGCTCTGTGCTCCTATATCTTTGTATCTTGGAAGACTTAAACAGGTGCTTTAAATTTAAATAGATGGATTATTCTCAGTGCCAAAAATGGGGCATGAGCCCAGGTGGTTGGAGAATCTCAGCCTTGTGTCACTCGGGCTCTGCCACACAGCTCCAGAGACCACAGCTTAAATACTTGGAAATAGAGACATCTCTGTAATGCCAGGTTTTGGAGCTATTTATTGCTGAGGTTTGTGAGACCCTTCTGATTTTTTTTTCCGTGCTTCCAGATTCTTCAGTATTTTAATTACTACCAACATGCAGGGGCAGGGAGATGGACTGTCCAGTGCAATAGCCCTCTCCTGTCTCTAATTCCAAATGAATGTTTTCTGCAGCAACTGGAGCTTGATTATTGCTTTGTTTTGCCCTTGCTGAGGGTGGCAGCAAAACCCCATCAATGCTTGTGGTTTCTGTGCCTGTTGACTCCTCTGGAGCTGGGGTTCAGCATGGCACAGGCCAGGATTAGCACACTGCTGTGCAAAAATGAGTCGGACTCTTTCCCAGGCTGCTTAAGAAGGAAAAAGTGGTTGTTCAAAAAAAAAAAAACAATTAAAATCCAAATTGGTTTTGCATCCTCCCCTGCCTGGACAGAGACATCCTATATGCACCCTATAGAGGAAAGCTCTGGCGTACTGCAAATTTGGCTCCTCACGTTTTGCTTTTGCTGCATCCTGATTTCATCAGGCGTTTGAGCAATCAAATTGCAGCACTTGGGGCAAATTTGCACAGTGCTCCATGAGTCTCTGTCAGCCCTTATATCTGGACTTGAGCCCATCCTCACGTACCCGAAGGCCAGGCCTGAGTTGGGGATGAAAAGGGACAGCTGCGCTATGCAGATATCTCTAATATTCACCACCTCAGATTTCATAATTTTTTTCTTTGCTGTCAGATATATCAGTGCAGCGCTTCCCGACAGGGAGGCTGCCCTGGGTGTTGGAGTGCAGAGGCAGGCAGCGGGCTGCCTGCAGCCAGCAGGCACGTTGCCCTGCACCGGCAGCGTCTCCTCTCCATGCTGGGAAAGCGGCTGGACTGCAGCCAGGCTAACCTCGGCAGCTTTCAATAGTGGCTGAGGTTTCCAGTCTGTCCCCAGCCGCGACCTAGATAGATGAGTAGCGTAAGAGCCTTTTTTTTCTCCCCCTCCGCAAATTGCACTATTTCATGCTGCACTTCCCTACGGGCTGGGTGTTTCAGCAGCTGCTACTTTGAATGCATTTGCATGCAGAGTTTAAATGCCATACATCTCTGTACCTCTCTCTGGGGAGGAGTAATTTCCAGTAACATCTTACTCCAGGTGAAGGTTTCACACTGAGCAGCAAGCACAAGCTGTGGGGATGGGGGATGGATGGGAATAGAGCATCTCCCTGGCTGATGCATTTACAGCAGGAGCAATATCCCTCTTTGGCTTCCGCCTTATTAGATAAGACCAGGCGAGCTCTTCTGGGCTCTTCTCATAAGGCATCCTGCAAATTCTTCAGACTCTAGACCAGCACGTCTAGACATTGGTATACTCCAGGATATGCTCAAGCAATCCGCTAGGAATAAGGGAGCAAGAGCATTCAAGGTTGCACAAGGTATTAATCACAGCCACTGCGAAATCCAGTGTTGGACACTTCCATGCATTTTTTGAAAGTGCCAGAAAAATCAGTTGCCGTGCTCTCAGGGGGTGTGTTAATGGTAATCTGTCCTTAATCTGTGCCCAGTGCTTCCACATGCTGCCACCTTCAAAGAAAGCCTGGCCAGCCCGAAGGAAACAGCCCTTCCCCATGCAAGCGATGGAAGCTCTCCATCCCTAGGGATGCCCCGACTTGCCTGGACCACGGCCCTCAGCAGCCTGCTGCAGCTGCGGCGTTGGTCCTGCTGGAAGTGAGGTTGGACTGGAGAGCCCCCTCCTAGGGTACCTCCAGCCTGAGTTACTTTGCAAGTCTCCACTCCTGATTCAGGAGGAGCATCGGAGGCTGGGGCTGGACAACACACTGCACACTCAGGGCTTGAATACACATGTGGATGACCCAATGCACCACCCGGACCTGGTTTTGTAGCGCCACTCTTAGAAATTAGGTCCCTCCTACTAATTACCAGCCCAAAATCATTCACAAGTAATTTATAAGCCTTCTTGCTAGAGAGCTTTCCTCCATCAGTTAGGTTTCCCTGGGATGGAAACAGAAACCATTCCTCTCTTTTTAAGACTTATAAATCCCAACACAACAAATCCCAAGCACAGTAAAACAGGCTTTCCAGCCCCCAATTTTCCAAGCACCTCTTCTCTCTCCCCTTCTCTCCTACCTCCCTTAGCCTGAGGACATCTAAACACCTGTTTAGACAGGGCACTTTCCCACCTCCACCACCCAAGGATCCATATGCATCAGTATATCCAGACTATTTCCAGGAAAGAAGTCACAGTGGGACGCTTTGTTTCTGAAACTGGTGGGATTTCAGCATTTTCCCCTTATTCCAGGCATCAGACTCAGTCCTTGCAGTGGTGCCGGTGTGCTGGGCCATTTTTTTTTTATCATTAAGGGTAAGGGAGGACAGCTGCTGTCACAGGACCTGGGGAAACATGATTATTTTCTCTCCTTCTTTGTTCCCTAGGCCATTAATTAATGAACAAATCCACCCTCACAGGGGGAAAACTCCCCTTCCATGGCTGCTGTCGGAAAGTGTGAATGACTGCAAATTAAGGCAGTATTTTTAGCACTATTTAAAAAAAAAAAAAACCAAACAACTACACTTAATAGAAATAATTGTTCTGGGATTCAATTATTTTCAGGGGTTTGACCCTTAGATGGTTTGCTGTTAATAATGACCATTATGCTAAAAAGAAAAGAAAAAAAAAGGGGCAGAGGTTACATTTTATTCAGGTGTTTATATTGAAATTAGGACCTTCAGAGGTGCAAACTGTCTATGTGCATTTCCTATTTCATCCTCATTTTTGACCAAATTTTTAACAATACTACCAAGTTATCATGGTCACAGAATCAAAAATCCTGTGCCATTAAAAAGGAATGTACTGCTTTTATCTTAAACCAGAGCATCAGTTCATTTGATTTTCCTCTCTCCATTGAATGTTCTCATTTATTTTAGGTTTCCATTAAAGCTCTAAAACGCCAAGGCAAGAAAAGGTACTTTTATGCCTAACGAACCCCATATCGACAAGAAACAAACTTATTATAGTAACTGCTTCACCTCTCCATGGCTACTTCTACACATGGTTTCCTTGCCAGCTACTGCAGGCAGATCCTACGGCTTTGCTCCAGCCAGACAGGAGCGAGATGAAACCAGAAGCTTTTACTCCCCAAAACATGGATTTTGCTTTGCTTTTAGGTTATTTGCTTGGAAAAGGGGTAATCAGTTTCCCCATTCAAGGGATGTCTCCTGTGCCGGGATTTTTGTTGAGAGGAGGAAAGGTGGTATTTGTGGTCGGACCCTGCTCTCTTCCCCCACTGCTTTTGCACCCTGAGCCTGCCCCTTTGCAGCCCTTTCGGGGAAACCTGGTTACTGTTTCCATGAATGAGATAACAAAACTGTGTTTATCCTGTGTGGATCAATACACCTTCATGTTTGAATGTGTTGAGCCACTTGGACACATTTAATGAAGGCTGTTTTGCACTGGTACCCCCTGGTGCAACTGCTCCTCATGAAGAATAACACCCTTTGAAAAGACTAGATAAGTATATTCACTCTTTACCCTTTTAATAACCCAAATAAGTAGTTACTAGAGAAACTATTTTCCTTTAGGTTATCAGCTTGCTTTTCAAGGTTTTTGGGGTTTTTTCCTCCCTCCAGGCTCCAAGCAATATATATTCATACATATATATATATATATATAATGAAGCAATCTTCATATTCTTCCTAAAAACAGACACTTGAAGCTTCATGAGCTGCCACCAGCTCTTTGCTGGGGTGAGACATGCTGTGGGATGGAGTCCGACTGAGATTTAGTCCCTTTGCTTTCCAGGGTGTAGAGCTTTTTTCCAGCTCAGGTGGTCCCATGGAAAGTGGGAACTCATAGGTATTTGCAGGAAAGCAGGATAAATTTGAAGTATTGGAAAAGCGCTGCATGCTTTGCAAAACATGAGCCTTGGGAAAATATTTCATGTATAAACCAGCAAATTTTTTGCTCAACCTCTTTTGCTTGGGAAGCAGCTTCTCTCTTTGAAATACCTTTCCTCTCACACAAGGATTTTGCAGCTGTGTTATCAAATGCACACAACATGCCCCAAAAAGCCCTTTCTGAGGATGAAGGGCGCCTGATGCTGAGCCCAGCCTCCTTTCTCCCCCGTTTTATTTGCAGGATCACATGCCGGATGCTTTGCAGCCAATCTCCCTCCCATGCCTGCTCCCACCCGAGCCTCCTATTCCTCCAAGGAAAAATAGCTTAAGAGAAACATTATGTATTGGGCAGAAAGCCTGCTAGTTTGAAGACATTAGGGAAAAATTGAGATTTTTTAGGAGCAGCGATTGCCTTTGATATGGAGACCGACCTTTTGCTAAGAGAAGGAGGAATAAGAAGTTGGGTGGAAAAATCTCTAATGATTAGCCCTAGAAAGTTGCGCTTTAACAAATTGAGACTGAATTATCACAGGGAAAATCCCTCCTCCCCCCTCCACCTTGTCTGGCTTTGCTTTTCTGGCAACCACTGGCGATCAACAGGGGGAAAGAGGTAAAAAAAACTCCTTGCTGCCGCCACCGGGCAGAAATTACACCGAGGCCCCTGAGGAGCCCTTCTCTCCCCACCTTGCTCATCAAAAAATCAAGGTGAACCATGTGGGGCTGTGCCGGTGCGTGGGTCCAGCCGTGCAGTGCAGGGGGGTCCCGGCCCCCCCGGTCCGGCCCACCAGTGTCAGGCAGCACCCAAGGTGTGAATTTGATGGTGGGGTACCATCGGGGGTGGGAAGGCGCGCAACAGAGCTGCTTCTTCCAGATCCCGGCTAAAAGCCCCATTTCGCAGGGGACCCGGTCCCCTCACCCCAAACCTTGGGGTAGGATGAGCTGTCGCGTACCTGAGCAATTTTGGAGATCACCGCCCGGGAAAAAGGTCTCCTTGATTATGGAGAGTTTGCGACGTGTCACTCCGGTTATTCCCTAATCATCATATCAAACTCCAAAGGTTCAGCAGCCCCGGGGCTGGTTTACAGTCCCTGCGGGTTAAACGTTAACCTGCTCTATCTCCTGGCTCCCTGCAGGCCTTTGACCAGATAGCTGGGTCACCACCACTCTGACGGCACCTACCCAGGCCCATTTTTTTTGTAAATAAATGCAAAAGACTGAAGTCAGATCATGGCGTAAGGGCTGGCCCCTCTCTGTCATTTTGATGCTGGTTCATTTGCTCCACGCCGAGGATTTTCCCAGCTGATCTGTCCCTGTTGCCACTGCTGCCCCCAGCAGAGATGCTGGGAGAAGGGACACAGCCTTGTGCCAATACTGGCTTCAAGAGGAGTTTTTGGCTTGCTGGAGGAAGATGGCAGGAGTGATGAATCCCTCTTGCAGGTGGCCTAAGTGCACATAGCCTGCAAACTGCGGGTTTGCAGGAATCGCTATGAAAACATGGTCCAAGCAAAGACTAAATATACTTGCAGTGAGGAAAGCCAATGCAGGTTTTAGGGAGGGTTTGTTGCACATAGAAAATGCTGCAAATAAAATCAGCAGCCACGAATTTCTGCAATGGGTGGCTTCCAGCTGTGGCAACCTCTGAGCATCCAGATATTGTGGTCCTCAGGGTATTGTGCTGCATCTGTTGATGCAACAGCCGAACTGAATGTTTGCCTCTGCTAAAATCCTTCTGGACCCTAACAGTAATGAAATGGGTACTGCAGTGGTTTAGCAATGTAATTTCTCATATGACGTGCAAGTTTAGTGTCCCAGCATAAGGATCTGTCCCTGCAATTGCATCCTGCTGTGGCTATCTCTCACCTCGGTGCTGGACCATGACCACACTACAGCCTGTAGGTTTGCCAGTCCTAAAGCTGGCCCCCACTAGCAGCGTTTGCCTACAGTGGTGTTGAACTACATTTAAGGCAGTCTTGGGCTTCATTTCAAAGCATGTTAAATGAAGCATTTACGATTAGGTGTTGCTGACGCTTCAGGTTTGGAAAAGTGCCATACAAGTGTTTGCTCAGCTTTAAAAGCACTAGGTATTCCTGTGCAGTGGGTAGATAATGGGGGCCTTGCTCCCTTAATGCGAGCAGCATCTCACTCTTTGCTCAGCACAACCACTGTCTCACCGAGGCAATGCTGCGTTCACCCATTTCTTGGCCCAAAAATGTGATTGCTCCCAAGGAAATGCCTGCCCTCTGGTAACCACCTTCCTGCTGAATTCAGGGGTTCAAATGCAGATTTTTAGAGCCTATTTAAAAAAAAAAAAAAAAAAAAAACAAAACCAAAAAAACCCAGTTATGACTGCCTACCACTGAGCACAGTACTCAGAGAGGTTTTGGGGCCTGCTGCTTCTCCTGACCACCTGGGGCAGAGCTTGGGAGTGACAGGCAGATATAACATCGGATTTTTTTCCCTATATCAAAGGGATTTTTCTGTCTTTAGTGTGCCATCCTATCTCATCTGTCATAAGGAATTGGGAAGACTTGATCATCGCTGACAGATTTCAGACTCAATTCCAGCATGGCACTGAGCACCTCAGACTCCACAGGGAAATGATTAGAAATAATTCAGTGATCAAATAAATGCAGCTTCCCTGAAATTGTGACAGTGGGAGGAGCAAATCAGCTCCAAAAAATGAAGTGTCATGCATCTTCATGTGACCATCACTAAAAAGGAGTCATGAAAAAGTCTCTCTGGGGGGAAGAGAGCAATGTGAGATGTTATCTGAGCGCAGGTACAAGAGGAGTCTAATGATACGTGAGCAAGACTGGAAAGTCTTACTGGGGAGGAAAAGCCATCTGCTCATTAGATAAAATGCACGTGGGGTTAGATATGTAAACAGAAGAGTTTGGGATGGAAAGCCAGTCACCAAGCCCCATTTTGGGGTAGAAACTGGCTGTGCTTCCACTGGATTGACCCACAGGCATGGGGGAAGCATGACAACACATGTAGGCATGGGGAACCCATGAAAAGCCATTCAGATGCCAAAGCAGTTGGAATTTTAGCATAATTTTTGAAGGCCCTCGAGTTGTGCAGGAACAGCAGCTGTAATGCTTTTCTTCTCTGTCTTTCTCTCTCTGGGGCAGATTTTGCTCAAAAGAGGAAAAGTGATCAAAAGAGGAAATGTGATCTGTGTTTATGTTTCCTTGAAAGCCTCTTGAGAGGCATAGTCAAGAAGCCCCAAGAGCAGTAAGACATAATTGTTTCCTTTTCCATAATCACGCCAGCAGTGGGTTGCCTGTTTGAGGGTTTCCCTCAGCTTGCCAGATGGGATTAGGTAAAAGCACTTCCAGCTCAAGAAAAATGATACTTGAGCAGACATCGCCCATTTGTTAATTACTTACTGCCACAAAAGCCCTGAGGTGGGCCCGATCCTCCAGCTTCCCCTGGAAGTGCTGCAAGGAATTTCCTGAGATGCCCAGCGAGGGGTTAATGGCAAATCTCCATCTTGGCTGTGACAAGTCCTGCTGGCTGTGGCTGGGGATCAGTAGCTGTCCATCAGCATAGTAATGAAGCTATTAAAAACACCTTTGATTTCAGGAGGAGCAGGGTGTCCTGCCCGGGACCTCTTGGGGGGGGTCATTTCTCGGTCTCTGCTCACTCAGGTTTTGAAGTAGGGAAGATTTTAATTTAGCATCGGGTTTTCCTTGAACATTGCTGGGGAGGCTCAGGGGATAAGGGGGTGGGAACTCAGGAGGACATGGTTTTGGAAATCACCAATGCTAGGGACATTGTCCACATCCATTAGAAACGGCTTGACGTGCCACTGTGGGCAGATGTTCCTAGGCTCCATGTTGCCCCAAAGTCACATGAGTTTCAGTGGGTGACTTGGCTTGGGCAGCTTACATAGTGCACAGAGAGATTTTGCAAGAAGGATAGACACATCTTAAAAAGTATAAAGCAGGTATTTACTGGTTAATACATGTGTTGCTTAGCTGAGACTTGGGAGCTTCTAGGCCAAGCAGTAAGGTGTTCACCACCCCCCCTTGGACACCTGAGGAGAGTTTGCTGGCTGGTCATCAGCCAGGTGGGGAAGGTTCACCTCCATCATGCCTGGGAAGGGGACTTGTGCTGGTTTTGGCTGGGATAGAGTTAATTTTCTTTCCAGTAGCCAGTATAGTGCTGTGTTGGATTTGTGCTGAAAACAGTGTTGATAACACAGAGATGTTTTCATTACTGCTGAGCAGTGCTTACACAGAATCAAGGCCTTTCCTGCTTCTCACCCCACCCCACCAGCGAGGAGGCTGGGGATGCACAAGAAGCTGGGAGGGGACACAGCTGGGACAGCTGACCCCAACTGACCAAATGGAATTCCACATCATATGATGTCGTGCTCAGCAATATAAAGCTGGGGGAAGAAGAAGGAAGGGGGGGGTGTTTGGAGTGATGGCATTTGTCTTCCCAAGTAACCGTTACACCTGATGGAGCCCTGGTTTCCTGGAGATGGCTGAACACCTACCTGCCAATGGGAAGTAGTGAATGAATTCCTTGTTTTGCTTTGCTTGCGTGCACGGCTTTTGCTTTATCTATTAAACGGTCTTTATCTCAACCCACCAGTTTTCTCACTTTTACTCCTCCAATTCTCTTCCCCCATCCCATCCCCCAGAAATGAGTGAGTGGCTGTGTGATGCTTAGTTGCCACCTGGGGTTAAACCACAACAGGACCTCAATGACGTTTCCAGCACACTGATTGTCCCCTTAGCTTTCTGTATTGGAGCTTTTTCCTCTGAATCCTTGAGCTGGGAGCAGGTTCATCTCAACTACATCCCCTTTTTTACCTTCCTCAGCTCATGTGACTCTCCCTGACAGTTTTCTCAGGTGTTTTAACCGAGGCTATGCAGCTGGGCTGGATCTGCAAGAGGCTCTGGAGCCCATGGAGCCAGACCCATACGAGCTGAGCTACAGGTGAAACTAAGTGAGTCCTCACTGGAAAGCCAGCTGCAGCAGGTTTGGGAGAACTGTTTGCCAAGTGGCGAGAAGATAAATGGCTGGACCCAGCTTAAGGACATACCTACTTTAATGTGGAAAGAGGGACTTGTATGGGAATGTCTGCCATGCAATAGGAAGAAAAGCAGAGGCTCTTCTAAGGTGATGGGGAGGGTTCTTTGGGTGGTGGACAGGTGGAGAGCTATGGATAGAGATGTGCTTTCCAAAAGACCGATCTGGCTTTGGGTGCCAGGGTGGTAAAGGAGCCTGGGGGCAGGAGCCTCTGTGCATCCCCATGTCTGGAGATGTGGGATGGTGCTGGAGGCTGCTCCCTAAGTCCTTGTTCCCAGAGGCTCTGTGTGTTTTTCACATAACCTAGTAAGTCATATGGAGGCCCTTGCTGGGGGCAGGGCTGTAAGCAACACAAAACTTTATCCTAGCTCTTGTTGTGTAGAGCTGTGATCTATGATTTAAGAAGATCTGCTTTCTCAAGCCTTCAAAAGCTGTAAAAATGGTGATGAGGTTCAGTTTTAATAGCTCAACTGTAACATAGATATGTCTGTGATGCCAACACCTCTCCCTTGTTCAGTAGTGTTGAAAGCATCTCCTGAGTCCTCTGTTTGATCCCATTGGTGGGGACATGTTGGTTAGGCTGACCATGCTGTGCCCTGGTTGTGGAGACACCTGCATGCAGTGGCTGCGTGTGCTGTGTCAGTGGCATGCTCTCTGCAGGGAGATGGTCTGCTGGAAATGGAAGAAGAAATGGGCTATCGCTAAAAGGACTTTGAATTTTTCCAAGTGGACTATAGATTCAGTAGGTCACATATGTGTTATTAGAGAAGGTCTGAGTGTGCTAAGAGCCATGAGTTACAGATAAACACCATTACAACTCATTATAGCTATATAAACATTGTTACACTCCCTTTCCCCAGAATAAATCTGCATAGCATAATGCTACTGTGGTCTATAATTATAAACAATTCAATTTAAGTCTTAATGGTTTCAAAAAGCAATCTTATGTTTCAGCAGCCTGCAGCATACCCTGTTAGAGAATAGCTTCTGGGCTGCAAAGGAATTTATAATAGAGCAAATAGCCTGTGTATGTGTGTATATGTATATTTATACACACATATATATGTATATAAACCACTTGGTCCCAATTCTAAAACTGACATCAGATGAAAAACAAACTCTATTTAAAAATTGGCATGAATGGGGTTTCTGCATCCTTATCCCTCAGGCTGGGGAATCTCTGTCCTCTCACATTGCTGCTTTTCCTTTGTTGTGGCTGAGACATTTTGGCTTTGATCATGCCACAGAGAAGTGGTAGCAATTTGCCACCAGCACACCTTGAGCCCAGAGGGCATTGCATTGCACTGCTGCCAAAGAAAATGGAATAAATTACAAAAGTTTTGTGCGTCTGTGTCTTCAAAATAAATCTGTGGTCATAAGTACTCCTTTGATTTATGATATTTTGATATAAGCTGTGTTTGTGTAAGGCTAGTGTTTGGATGTTGATCAAATATTGACACTACGCTGGTCCATAAATGTTCTCTTATTCCTCTGCTTGCAAGTCCAATGTCTTGTAACACAGTGCATGAGCCTGCTGCAATTATGACTTCTGCAGTCTTGTTGGTTTTCTGCAAGTGCTACTGGTGGGGATCACAAGGGGAAAGTATCCATAATATTTTTTGTAATTCCATCTTTGTTCCCTTGTGTAATGCCAGACTGAATAATCATAACGCAGAAGCTTAGTCCTGTACGTGACTGTAACTGTGTACTGTTAAGCAGGTGAAATGTGCTCATTCCTAATTTGTCTGCTCAATATTGGTTTCTAAAATCCATGTCAAAAAGTAATTGCAAAAAAGTGATTTAAAACAGGAGCTGGTGGCAACACCAGTTATGAAAATGTTTTTGTCTCCTTGTTATTAGAAGTGTGTTTTAATTCTGTACCTGCTGACATGTCTTTCCCTTTGGCAAATAATCCTTCAAAAGATGTCACTAAACCCAAATGCTTGGGAAGTTAATTGAAAGTTATGTTCAGCTATTTTTAGTTATACTGAAAACTTCCCAACCTGCTTCCTGACTTCCCCCCCCTCCCCATTCTGTTCATACAGTTTCTTGATACTAATAGTGTGACCTCTACTTGGTCTTGGAAAAAGACAGGTTTATCATGAACCTACTAATACCATGTACTTTAGAAGCAAGTAATAAAAAATGATTTTTTTTTTCATAAAACTAACTCCTCCTATGTAAGTAGGAGGGATATGAAGGCAAACCATGAAGTCACAGGTTTTAAGGTTTATGTAATGTAGGCTAAAAAAACTAATTCCTTTCTGTAATATGTTATGGGTAAGTTGCCCTTCATACAAAAATAAAGAAGGTGGCTAGTTCATTGTTCTCAATGGTCATGGTTCTCATGAAATGGAAGGAAATAATATTTATTTGAAACAAAAACTTCTGAATACATGTTTCATAGGCAAAATAGAAGAGCTGTGACAATGAAAATTAAGATCCGGGTGAATATTTTGATACCATGGGAGTGTAAGTACAGTTAAAATCTGGTTTTTACTTTTTGGTTATTTTTCCTCAGTTCCTCCGAGAGTAAGCTGACATTAAAATTTTTTTGATGTGGAAATGGCTCTCTCTAAGCTTTGACTTCCCGACCAGCTCTTATTTCACCTTTGAGTACATTCTAAAGTAATAGGATGTTCTAATAATAATGGTTTACATTAAACGTAAGTGAAAAGTAATAATTGGATTTACTGTATAACTCTTTGACAGTAAGTAATCCAATGCTGTTAGGACTTGTTAAAATAATATACTTAAAAGCTAAGCAAAACAAATAATTAAACCCAAAGGCCAGATGCAGTTATTTTGCAGCACCATTTTGTGGCTTATGTGTGTGCAGGAGAAAAGTTTCTTTTTTTTTTTTTTTTGTTGTTTGTTTGTTTCAGGACAAGTAAGAAGTGACATGGAAAAGACAGGACTTGCACAGTTATTTGTCTATTTGTTTTGGAAGGACACCTTGCACAAAGTTGCATGAACTCAACATGCCACCGCCTGCTTGTGTACCTACAGCATATAACCTATTTTTAATTGAGAGAGGGTTTTTTGCAGCTCTAGAGAGATCCTGAAGCATTTGTTGAAATAAAGCTGTTCAACAGCATGTGGACCTCAGTGCTCGGGCTCTAATACATGTGTAACTTCAGCATCCTGGTAGCTTCCTCCGGGGCTTGTCTTAGGACAAAGGTTCAAACAAGGGGAAACCACCCAAGCAGCACAATGTAGCTTGAAATGGCCATTGCCAGATGTTGCAAACCAGAGCAAAGAAATGTGGTTTGTTGGTGTGTCGAAGGGAAGACGATGGAAAGCATAACTCTATCCATGTGGCTATAAGCCCTCCTAAGGAAAAAGGCATTTCTAGGGACAAATAATATGCTGTTGAATGAGGGTTTTTTTTCCTTCTGTTTGGTGCAAGAGATTTTTCATTAAATATTGCAGCTATCTCCTGGTCTTCTTGTGAGTCCACATGATGCAGTACATCCCCTTCAGGCTCAAACTGGCAGGAATTAGCTGGAAGCTGAGGGGCTGGCAATATTAACATCAATCCAAAATCCCACCAGATAAGGGAAAGCTGGTGGTGAAAGGGAGATTTCCCCTGTGACTGGGTGCAGGTGTAAAGAAGGCAGGGTCAATGCCACTGTTCTATTTTTTTGGAGGGGGCAAATAGTGAACTATGCACATAAAATAGAGGAGGTAGGAAAAGTGGTATTGATTTTGGAACATAAGGGCATTGATAAGAGAAATGGCAACAATTTGCATAAAATACTAAGCAAGTCTAAGTATGAGAGATGGAGGGGAATGAGGCTTGGAGGCATTTTGTATTTATTTTTATATATAAATCTTAAAAAATAAGAAGACATTGGTGGACCTTGGAGATTTTTCTGTTGGGAGACCAGGGAGGAAAATGAGGTTTTCTAAGTAGCAGGCTGGCACTTGTAAGCCAGACCTAGCCACTAAGCTGAGTCTTTTGCCTCTTCTGTGCTTTGGCCACCTGGGGAGGCAAGAACAAATAGTTCGGGATGCTGTTTTCTTCCATGTGGCTTTTGCTTTTTTCCACCTGTGTTTTTCTTCAAAGACCATTTCATAACTCTTGTGTCAGCCTGGTGAATGCAGGCATGTGGAATATTTCCCAACTTACTCTTAAAATGGTAGCCATGGTTCCGTGACTCGTTGTACCTTTCTAGTATGTAATAATTTTCTTCTGAAAAGTGTTTCTGTAGCACATTGAATTAACGTGTGCTTTATTATGTTGTGGTACTGCAGAAAAGCACTTAGGACATTCTGATATCATTAAGGCATCAAGTACAAAACTTTATAAAACAGGTACAGAACTGTTACCAGCAATTCAGGAATGAAATCATGGCTGTGATAGGCTTTGGTGTCCTGACTTGGGCTTTTTAAGTCTCTGGTTTATTAATTCATTGAGAAACAGAAGGAAAGAAAAGTGCCCTGTTCAAATTGTGGAGGGAGGGGAAGAACAAACAGTGGGAAGCATTGTTTAACCTCTCAGCATGTTGTACCAGGAGGGGTGAGTGTGGCCCAGCTATTTCACTGCAGAAGGGGCAAAATTATTTTCTTGGGTATGCATTTGATAATGCCCATCAAGCTAGGGGTGAGCCTAATCCAAACACCAAGGTAAAAGCCAGACCATTAATTAACCAGAGGGATAGAGAAGTGAGTAAGAAATGGGGAAACTGAGGTTTCTTTGCACTGACATTGCTGTTGTGCTGCTGGTTTGCATTTTTGCAAGTGCCCAAGATAGTTCTTTTAGTTTTGCTTTTCCTCTCTGGGACTACCTGAAAAGTTGCATCTGGTGCATGAGAAAAAAAAAAACAAACCAGCAGGTGAATAGAGCACATCTATTCTTATTTGGCAAATTTCTTGTGGGGTTCCTGCAGTGTAATTGTGGCAAGCCTTGAGTGGGGCACACGGGATGCTCTTCCTTGCACAAAGAGCCTGTTGCCACCTTTCCCTTTTCTGTCACTGACTTTCCTTGTGGCAGGAAAAAACGAATCAAGGTTAACTTTGGCTGCTCTTGCACAGGCAGAGGTGCCATGGAGTAGATCAGGACTATGTGGTCTGTCCCTTGCTGTGTGTCAACAGCCTGTACTGAATCCCTTTAGGGATGAAAGACTTAAAAAAAAAAAAAAAAAGGTATGATAAGAACTTCAAAATGAAGTAAAAAAAGTTCCTGTGACCCAAAGGACATGAGAAATAACAAGTGGGTGCTGAGTATTACTGGGAAAGGAAAGCATGGAGCTGCAAACAGGTGTTCAACTCCTCAAGTTCTATAGGTACAGGAAAAATTACTTGCCTATACAAACTGGAGAGATGTCAAACTGTGTTGTTTCATTGCCCCACTAAATATGGACATTGCGGTGGTGGAGACTTAGATACCTACCTCTGGTCCAGCAGCCTTTAAGTGCTGAGAACCAGAATTAGTGCTGGCCAAGAAACATATTTCTTAAAATATTTCTCTAAGTCTTGTTCTATTTTTCCTCTTTCTTTTCTTTCCCTCAGTGGTTTGTCAGGTGGTCTGTTTTCTGGTGCGTTGTTTTTGATCATGGATAGTCTTGAGCCTGAAGGTGTAGGGTATTCCTGGCAGAGGCTGGTGTAGAGTTGGCTTGTTGGGTACAAGACCTCATTGGAGCCCGGGTCAGAAGTGAGAAGGCTTGTTTCTTCTTTGGGAGGTTACAGAAGGTAGTTCAGGTCCAAATCATGAGGCTTGGCCCCACCACCTGGTCTAAATGTGAACTTCCCTGAGGGCTTAGGTCCAACCAGCAAAATTACAGCGTTGTTGTTCAGCGGGGCTGCCAAGCTGTCCCTGAGTTCAGGTGGGTGGCTGGTCTGGTCCTCTGCATTAGGCCAAATCTGAACAAAACAGGGTCTGTGATGCAAGGTAGTGCTGTTTATTTTTGTATGTGTGACTACTAACCACTGACAGAATAAATATTTAATATAATAGAATGGAAAAATAGACTAATCTGAGTAGTTTAAGCAGGCCCGTGTCACTTCAACATAGGTGTAAGGGGTATTTTTTTGTCCTTTGAAGCATGTATTTTATTATTTTTTAAATTAACCTGGGACCCTGTTAGCTTTGGGGTGTTGCAGTTTACTTTGCTGTTTAAAACGAGCTCTATCAGCTAATAGTCTGCCAGCACCCTCCCTGAAGCTGCCCTCCATAATGATGTATGGGAAATATATTCATTTTGAAGTGGTATTTTTAAACAAACACTTTTCAGCTGCAGTTGAGCTTAAACCTTCAAATGTTTCCATGCCTAGAGAAATGATGTTTCCTTAAAATAAATAAAAACTGATAACACGGCTCCAGAATCTATTCCTACCATTTTGTCTAAGCTGTGACCAAGAAACAGGGATTGAGGTTAGCTCTGCTTCAAGTTTACCGTAAATATAAAACAACAGTTTACTGTTATGAGCTGCAGTTGGCAAGTGGGACAAAACTGTAGGGATTTAAGAAGTGTTTTGGGGCTCGTGCGGTTTTTCATATATGAGTCTCTGAGGCCAGTGAATTTGGTAAGGTCTAATATGTAGGTCTGAATCCATACTCCCCAAACGTACTTGTTGACTGAAAGCTTGGCTTCTCCCTAGCAGAAAGTGCCTTTTCAGCTCTGTTTTTTCATGTAACACCTCTGGCCCTGACAAGTATTTATCTCCTGGAGATGAATGCTGGATGGCCCTATGGGCAGGAGTATCCAGCTGGAGTAAGGGTGGAGCAATGCGGGGAGAAAGCAGAGAAGCTCTGGCGTAGGCAGTGTTGGAGACCCCTTCTCCTTTTTGCAATGGTTTTGAGTGATGCAGGCTCCTTTCTCCACCCCAGCACTTGCTGTTGTTTCGGATTCCTGTGGTGAAGGGGATGGTGCAGGAGCCCAGGGTAGGTATGGTCTTGTTAGAAAAACCAAAATATATAAAAATCACATCCACCTAACAAGCTTTCCTGGCTGCTTCACTTCTGGCCACTCTTGTTGTGAGCAGAGATGTCATCCTGGACTCAAGAAATGGCCTCCCCTGAAGTTTTGACACTTCTTTGAGAAAGTTTCAGCTTTGGCAAATTATCATTTATCCAATGGAAAAGTGGCTTATCAGGCAGCTCCAGACTGGCTTTCTGCTGGAGCTGTTGTAAAAGAGATGTCCACCCTTCCCAGCAAACCTTGCTAGCAACATTTATGTAATGTACTGCTTTTTTTTTTCCCTTTGAAAGCAGCCAAACTTGTCGCAAAAGTTTTAGCAGCTGGAAATTGCTGAAGTCTTTCTAGTGCTCAGTAACAAACTACAATTTTGAGATAATACATAGCCCTGGGTATTGGTTAGAGATGCCGTGTTCTGGATATTTTAATTACTAATTTGTATGTCTGGGAAAAAAATGTTCAGATACCATCAACTGAGCAATGTAAGTAAAAATTCTGAATTGTAAACAAATATTCTCCCTGGGACTATAAATTTTTGGCAGTTTACCAAAAAAAGTGAGGTTTAAAGGGGTTTCAGCTGCTCTAGGAAGCAATCAATTTCTCTGATATTTTGGGATGGGAAGGGGCATCACTGCCCCTACCCTGAACTGGGCAGACCTCTCCTTACATTGGAGTCCAACAAGGTTTCAGAGTTGAGAAGCAATAGCATCCAAAGGGACCTCTGGAGGTGACAGGACCCAACTGTTGGTCAGAGCAAACTCAAGGTTTTGTCCCATTCATGGTCTGCATGAGTCAATTCTGTTGTGAAAAGTTCACAAATGGGTCAAAGCAGCACGTTCGTAGACTGTTTGGTTTCTTCTCTAACCTTGCCAGAGATTTCCTGCTGTTGAAGCACTGGATCTTTGAACAAGGGTGCCATGTTTCCTGTGGAGAATGATTGGTACCATGTTACCTATGGGATTGCTTGTGTAACTCTTTAAACAGGTTGTGGGTGGAAATATAAAATGTGTGTGGTGATGCTCTGTTCAACAGCAAAATTTTTTAATCTAAAATTATCAATAGTAATTGATGCAGAGTCATACAAATGAGTATTAGCTTGAAGTTTAGGAGAACAAATTTGTAAGAGATATTTCAGAGAAGAAACTTTATTCTATGAAACAAAAGAAAAATAAGAAGGACTGGGAGAATAAGAATTTCTCTTTCTAGAAAAAGAGGAGGGATAGGCCAAGACTTCAAATCCCCAAAATATTCTAATACATAGGGAGTAGCAAAATGTCCTGTCCCTGGCAGATGGGGAAAATGAGTCTTTTGTTGTCTTATCTGTCTCTCAGCTGTAGATTACACAATTTCTCCTGCATAGATAATTAAGTGCTGGGGTGGGTTGCTGAAAGCAGTTGTGGAGTCTCAGTCACTGCCATGTCCCTTGGACACCTACTGACATCAGACAGGGTGGTCCAGGGATAAATCATTCCCAGTTTCCATTGAGGTGGTGAGTGGGGCCATGGTGCTCAGCCTCTGAGCCCCTGTAAGGACAAGGGTACCCAGACGACCTCTGTGAATGTCTGGGCTCTACTGAGGCTCTTCATGAATAGATGGAGTGAAACCTGGGCCTTTCACAAGGTTGGAAAACCTTGGAGACCACTTCTGGAGGTGCTTTCTGGACCTATACTTTGATTTTCAATGGAGTTACTAAAAAGCTGGTTAATCTAAATAGACCTGGACTAGCCCATAAATTGTTAGACCCTTTCTGGATCAGCAACCAGAAAAGTTCACTCTAATTCTGAATAATTTCCAGCACATTTCTGCTTTAAAGCAGTTGCCAAGCAGATAACTTTGTTTAAATTATGGTTGGGGCCAATTCCACTGATTTCATCCCAAAGTGTGCTAGGATTTGCTGCTGCTCTGGGCGATGCATGTAGGTTTTATACGCTGTTAGCACAGAGCCAAGACAGCTGGCAGCATGCTAGACACTCTTCTGCTTTACTCATCATCAAAAGAATTCAGCTCTCTTCCACTTGCAAAACCTTGCCCTCGAGGACAGAGATGGGTGGAAAACTTTGCTTTCTGGTTCAGCCAGCAAACAAAAAATGTGTACTTTTGGTCAACTGGAATAATGGTGTGTGTGTGTTGTTTTTTTTTTTTTTTCCCTCTCTGCTTGTGGAATGAAGAAACCTGAAGTTCCTTTTGGGTTGACTCAGCTGTTGGGACTGTTTCAAGATAAAACATTGCATTTTTAAAATATCTTTTTGAAAAAGGGTTAATCAATTTTAGTCAATACTGGATGATTATATTTTTCTCTTTTTTCCTTTTTTTTTTCCCCCTCCTTGTCAAGAAGGTCTTCATGGCATGTTGTGGTGGCCTTATTTAATCTTTTTTTTAATGGAATGTTTCTGTATGTCAAGCAGGAAACCTAACATTTTTTTTTGAAGGGGGGGAAACCTGATTTCTGACAAATTAATGCTATCTCTAAAAAACCTTACTGTTCTGTAACTGCACCATCACCAGTCCAGGAAGAACCACAGACTGACTTGTGGATCTTGAAGGAGACCATCAGCTCTCAGCTGAAAATGGCTGTGAAGTCACAGCTCAAGTGCTGCGGTTAATTTTTGTCATGTTCTCGGAATCAATCAGGTTTGATTTTGTTAGGTTTTTATCTTTCCTTGTTAGCATCACTGTCACCTCTCACAGGTGAGAAAGGTCACAAAAGTCATTGTAAAGGGGTACATATCTTCTGCTTGTGCTCCTTATGATGGACAGATGGCCTGACCTGAATTTCTGCTCTGTAATTAAATTCACCTGCATTTTCCTATGGAATAGACTCTTAGCAGTATGAATTAGCTTGTCTAGGTGTTATCGCCGGCAGTAACAGGCAGCGATGGGCAGCACGCTTTCTATCAGTGAGAGAACTGACGACTTTATCTATTGTTTACCAATAACTTTTCTACAGGCCATAATGCATTATCCTGCACAATTACTGAAACCTTCTAGAGAAAGATGCTGGTACAAAAATCCAACCAGAATATTTAAAATCAATGCTGTTATAAAGCTATAATTAACAGAGTTGTGGGAACAAATTTCAGTATTTTTATTCATCTAGTAATTGTAAAAATCAAAGGGAAGGGTAAGATCTTACTTTTTCATAGCATACATGATAACTTTTGAAGACATTTTCAGTGTAAATGGAAGTATAGCATGTACATTTATTGTGACCTTAGATCAGTCTAATGTGTCTGAAAGTTCAATTTTATAAGAAGTGCCAATCTTGTAAGAATTTAGTGGAGTCCCTGTGATGTGGCTCCTTGCAAGTCCTCAGAAACTGTCAATTATCTGGGGTGTAGCATTGCCACAGGTTAGACCTCTATTTATTTACAGAGCTAACCCCACTTGCAAGGGGAATGTATTTCTGTTTGGGTCTGGCTCTTCATTCCTCTGCTCAACAAACCCTTTTTCTTTTTTTTATTACCTTTTCTGGAATCAACAAGTAATTATACTCCAGAAATAGCACAGATTTTTTAAAAATATATAAGCAGGCTCATTCAGTTTGTATCGGACAAAACATTTATGCTGTTCAATATGAAGTGTATATATAAGACAGAGGACAGAAAATAAATGTGTTTATCTTGAAATTGCAGAAGGTTCCCTGGGTTTCTAAAAGTGGTCTTGCAGGAATGTCCTAAATAATAAAATGGGAAAAATATTAAAGGTATTCAGTAACTCTACCTGTTATTTATCAGTATTGAAACTCTGTTTCAGTTCTCATCCCTGACTGAATAGCTGGGCCATGCTGCATTTACCACTAGGTTGGCTCCTCTCAGGTCTTATGGAGATGCAGTCAGACTTTAATCCAGGGGAAAAAGTCATTATATTAATTATGGAAATAGGAAATGCACACAGCAAAGCATCACTGGTTACTAGTCTGTAATGGACTGTGCTAGGTAGGGCTACTGCTCACTCTTCTGAAATGACCAACTTTTAGCTGCCTATAAACTTGTCAGACTTAGGCTGAATGTTTTCCACTTAGCCTTAGATGGAGTTACCCTCTGGAAGGATATGATTTGAGAGGGGTTGGGGAAAAAAGCTAGAGAAACAATCTTGTTCACTGTCAGCTGTGATTATTACACTTCTATCCAGGAGCTCTGCAGCATCTCTTGGCTTTGAAACAAGCTGGCCATAGAGGTGGTGGCTGATTCCTTAAAGCTTACAGGCTACACCACCAAGTCTCCCAGGATGCTGTGATTTGACTGACTTTTTGCTGTCTGACATATTCAGCAATTTGTGTATCTCACTCTTGTCCCCTAAGCTCCTCTCTCAAGTCTTTTAAGTTTTACTGGGGCAGAGAAATATAAGACATGCTCAATATCCTACACCTGGATTGGGATGAACAAATTGGTTTTAAGATGCTGCTGTAGATAGTGGGAGAATATGAACCTGTCTGCAAAGACTGAAACTTTGTGATATTTCTCATTCTCAGTGAAACAACAAAGGCAGGAAATCTCCTGAGCAGGACACAAGGGCTTTGAGATTTTTTTGAGTTAGAGAGATGGTTTAGAGGCATCTTCTGATTAAGTACTCCATACCAAACTTGATAAGAGATAGTGAGATCATTGCTTAAATATAGCAGAAGCTGCAAAAATTTGCCAAATTGAAGGACCAGGTGAGAATAGTTCAGCCTGTTTTCTCCACCAAAATTTGCAATTCCCTTCCCAGAGTGAATCTGTGAGAAACAGGCCCCCAGTAACTTGCAGGGGTAGAGCAAAAGCAAAAAGTACAAAGGTCTGGCTGCAAGGCACAGAGGTGTGTTTGCAGGAGTGTGCATCGAGCAGGAGCAAGCCCAGATCAAAGCGATGTCTGACTTTAGCTGGAGTTGCCACATTTGCAAGGAGCTAAAGCCAAAGCACACATAAAGGACGCTGTAGCCCTATAAGGAAGTGAAGTCTATATATTCTGCATAGAGTAGAAAAAAATTAGTAGCTTGCCATGGAGAGAATACGTAGCAATAGTTGTTTCTCTTGAGACTTGCTCCAGGGCAGCCACCTCATAGGAACAGGACACACCTGGATGGAGCATGGGACCCTTATGGCTTGGATATGGGATGCTGATGGGCACGTTCTTCTCAAATCAGAAGTTACAGTAAAGGGTTTAGAGTGGGAATGCATGAGTTGAATGCAGTATATGCATCATACAGTGCAAGTCAGCTGTAATACAAAATCCTGCAAAGATCATTTCAGAGATCCAGCAGGGAGCATGTTGGACACTAAATCTCATTAAAATGTGAGTGCAGAGGTGCTGGCAAGACTGTGATCGCATTAAGTGTTTGGCACTATGCAAATGCACTTTGATTTTTAACTAAGGGTATTTTAGATGTTGGAAGAATTTCAGCTGCATGTAAATGACTTCTGAAAAAAATGAGGCTGTACTAGCCATCTAAGATGCAACACTTCAGGTGATTTAGATCTGGAAATTCTTCTGCAGAAAGATATTACAAGCATCCCAAACCCAAAAATCCTGACTAGGCTGAGGACTTCTCAGACTTCTTTAATGCAGGTACCATTTAGAGTAGCATATCCCCTCCTTGTGTGACCACGGTGTAAGTAGAATTAATGTAATGGGGACCTCACATGTGGGTGACAAGCCCCTTCTGCCAAACCCTTACTTTTATGGCTAGTGGGAAAAGTAATTTCATAGTGTCTGTTTAAGGTAGATGCAGATTGTAGTTCAGCATGTGCATCTTCAAGTGTAGGTTCACTCAGTGTTGTTTGCCATGCTTCAAACTGATATGTGATAAACTTGTTATGAGGTAGGGGGGAAAAAAAACCAAACATTTTTTTTAAGTGGCAAGAGTCCAGTTACAATAGCAAAAATGTCTGCCAAAGACCTGAAGTCGGTTTGAAGTCTGCTTTGTGCTTCTCAAATTGTTTTTAACAGGTCCTGACTTTAGTGAAGAAGGGGGATGAAGAGGTTTTATACCCAGCCTTGAGCAGAAGTCGGCTGTAAAACCCAGCCTACAGAAGGCTGGCTGTAAAACCCTTTCCTGGGTTTGCAGGAAGCTTTTGCCACAAACTTTTCCGGTACAGGGCTGGGTTCACCTAGGTGCACCAGGCTTTGGTACCAGAAAGAGGCTGTTTTGCCTGTGGGACTGAGCCTGGAAAGGAGAAAAAAATAAGATTTCTAAAATAATACAGCTGGTTCCATTACTGTTGTGGTTTAATCCCAGCCAGCAACTGAGCACCACCCAGCTACTTGCTCACTCCCCCCTGGTGGGATGGGGGAGAGAATTGGAGGAGTAAAAGTGAGAAAACTGGTGGGTTGAGATAAAGACCGTTTAATAGATAAAGCAAAAGCCGTGCACGCAAGCAAAGCAAAACAAGGAATTCATTCACTACTTCCCATTGGCAGGTAGGTGTTCAGCCATCTCCAGGAAACCAGGGCTCCATCAGGTGTAACGGTTACTTGGGAAGACAAATGCCATCACTCCAAACACCCCCCCCTTCCTTCTTCTTCCCCCAGCTTTATATTGCTGAGCACGACATCATATGATGTGGAATTCCATTTGGTCAGTTGGGGTCAGCTGTCCCAGCTGTGTCCCCTCCCAGCTTCTTGTGCATCCCCAGCCTCCTCGCTGGTGGGGTGGGGTGAGAAGCAGGAAAGGCCTTGATTCTGTGTAAGCACTGCTCAGCAGTAATGAAAACATCTCTGTGTTATCAACACTGTTTTCAGCACAAATCCAACACAGCACTATACTGGCTACTGGAAAGAAAATTAACTCTATCCCAGCCAAAACCAGCACAATCACCTTGGTATTTTTTTCTTAATATATGCATAAACAGAACTTTATCTGGATGGTAAACAGTGACTCTGAATAGCAATTCCTCCTTGTCCTTTTACTTTGAAAAACAGCATTGTCTCTTAGCTGATGAGTAAGGTGGTTCATGGGAGCAAAGCGTGCTTATCTAGCTGTTTTCAGGCTCTAATATGGGAAGCAGGTGATGCATAAAATGCTCAAATGAAGAACAAATTGACCAGAGGAAAAAATACTAACTTATACTTAAAAAAAGGCATCTGGTTTTGTTGGTTTTGCTCACTGCACTGAGCTGGTCTTTACTACAGCTGCTTCCTTGGTGTTAGGTACCTCTTGCTGAACTTGTGTTTTCATCTAACAGAAAGTATAAAAAAGGCCATAAATATAGCTTTGGACTTCAGGTAAAAAAAAAGGAAACAAAACCAGACAATGTTGCTTCTAAAGACAGTTTGCAACTACTATATACAAGATGTTTCAGTAGTAGTTTCAGTAGCATCAATAACTCTTCTCATTTTTCACTCTAAATATTTGCTAGATTAAAAAAAAAAAATCAGTTCCCCAGCTGTAGTGTATCCCTGATACATTTGTACCTAATGAGATGAATCTCCATTAATTTGTTTGACCTGCTCTACCTGAAATACATAAGATTTTGCTGTTCAAGTCAGTGTTGACTGAACTCCTAGGTTGTATACTTCATAGTGCCTTTGCAAGTCTGTGGGTGTTTTAAGTATTTTTACACCCCCTCCCCCCCCGGACAGTATTGAACATTTGTGGTGAGCAGTGCGTGGTGCACTATTGACTATTTTTGACTATTTCTTAGTCAAAAAGTATTTAATCATAAAAAAGCCTTTTTCTAAGGAAGAGTTGATGATAACTTGTGTTGGAAGAGTTTGCAGCCAGCTAAGGATCTTTCTTCTTTGAATGGTTTCTCTGGTCAGTAGCTTCCAAAAGCAAAGGGCATAGAAGTTGAAGGTACAGTTGCTTGGGATTTTAACATGAAAATGTATTTAGAAAGCACAAAGTTCTTAAGGGGACCAAAGTAAAAATAGCTGCAAAACAAGGTAAAACTGAAGTGGAAAGGGAATGTTGATATTCAGTATATTAATTTCTGACACTCACAGATTGATAGCTCTGCTGGGAAATTACGTTATTATTAAAATGCTGCAGAAATCCAAATAAAGACTAGGAAGCTAAAGGATGTTCTCCAAGAATGCAAGCTTTGCTGAAAGAAAATAAAATAGAGTTAATCTCAAACCCCTAAATATTGATATGAAGATGTAAAAGTTGTTCACTTTTGTGAAAGGCTTCACAAAACAGCACGTGATGGGGATTTCACAGGATGCTAGCTGGTATCATAAAGTCAAATATTCTCAGTGTGTCTGTAAAGTAGTTGAAGCTCATATGGTGTCCTAGAAAAGCAGGTTGTGAGCCAAGTAATAAAAGAATAATAACAATAATAAATAATGGAGTTAATAACTGCGTTGTCCTGGAGTTGGGCTGCAATAGCAGAGTGAGGAATGGGGGCTGTTTCTGGAGTCTAAAAATAGCATCACTGATGGATGAAGAGTCCCCTGGAAGAGCATCCCTGGGACAGGGCCCTGGGTGGTGGGGGAATCCCTATTCTCAGGGACTGCCCTGATACGCCCAGCCACTGCCCTAAGCAACCTGCTGTAGCTGTGGTGTTGGCCCTGCTGGGAGCAGGGTCAGACTGGAGACCCCTACCCCAGTGCCTCCAGCTGGAGCTTGATGGGATTGCTGGGTGATGTGGGTGATGCCAAGCCAGAGTGACTGAACATGGTGCCACTTCATGAAAGCAACTCTTGACGTCTTTTTCCAGTCAGAATGCAAGAGTCATTTGTGGGAAAACATACATGGAGTTCAAGGCTGCACTTGGAGGTCATTGCTTCCCCTACAGTCATCACTTGAAATTTATATACAGATCCCATAGACCCATTTTTGGTCATGGGACCAGCTCACATTTGGTGTTACTGCTGCTGAATGCTCCCTTTATAGCAAAACAGGCAACGGTCATTTTCCAACTGCTTTGTCACCTTCCTAATTTTAAAGAGCTATTTTTGACATCTCAAGTGAGTTTCTTGTTGCTGTTTACATTTGAGTTGTCATCTCTAGTGCTATGTTCAAAGGCAAGAGATCAGCAGACCCCAGGAAGGAAAAGATGGATTATACCTCAAAGTAGACTTCCATAAATACCCCCAGCCATAGCGCAGCCTGTTTTTGGAGCTGATCAAATATAAACATGGAGGATGCTCAGGAAGAGCAGCCTTTTGCAGTCAGACCTGGTGTCATCTTCCCAAGATAACAGTCAGTTGTCACGCTCAGCACACTGGTTTTATTTTGGCACTTGAACATGATTGTAAGGAGCAGAAAGCTTTTTAGATCTGTCACAGATGAGATGCTGAGCATTTTACAGAAATGTTTCTGTCTCCAAATAGACTGCCGATGGCTTAATGTATTTGTGGTTGGCCAGGTGGCTGTCAGCAGCTGTGTTGTGCTGCTGAATGTTGCCCTCTGACACCAATGTTATTAGGCATGATACAGCGTGCAGAGCAGAAAGGATGAAGGCGCTTTGTTCCATGACTGCTGATGGTCTGCAGCATATTGGGAAATGTTAAACCTGAGTTTAGTGCTTTGGAAAATGAAGCTGTTGATGTGAGGGCTGTGATGCACCTTGTCAACCCCCAGGGAGAAGAGGTGACTTTGGAGCAGAGGTTTGGAAACCTCTTCTGTGCCTCTTGCATTGCAGCCCATGGCATGGCCACCTCATGTTATAAGGTACTGAAAAGTCCTTAGTTTCTCCATCAAGCTGCTTCTCTTGCTGTTTGTTAAATGTAGGCAACATTAGCAGTATCAGATTTGGCCACTTAAGGGGACATCCTCTTCCAGATCTCCAGTCCCTTTCCCCACCTCAGGTGGTTGTTCTTAGGTCCTGATTTCTCCCAATTTGATGTGGAAATAAATATGATAATTTTTTTCTCCCCACAAACAAGCAGTGATGTGTATCCATTCTTGAGATGAAAATGCCCTGACTTGCCAGGACACAGCCATGAGCAACCTGCTGTAGCTGTAACATTGATCCTGCTGGGAGTGGGGTTGGGACAGGGACAGTAACCTTGGTGCCTCTAGGCTGAGCCTGCTGTGGTTGTAAGACTGGGTGCCTGTACCAACTTCCCTGAAAAGACCTAAAACTTTCAGAGGAATCCATGTCTCTGGGGTGACATACTAGTGGAAGTAACAAAATGTTTTAGGAGTGATAGGTGGCAATCTTTGGTCATCTGCATGGTGGCAAACAAAGAAGCCTCGGACTGCTGTAACTTATGACCTGTTGTTTTCTTAACTTCAGAGGGTTTGCTTTTAAGAGTCACAAGCATATTGAACTTGAACACATTTCTAGTCTATATCAACAGTACTTCAGAAAGGAGACAAAATAAAAATTAGTGAATCTTTCCATGGCGATGGTTGGGCAATGAAGGGCTCTTACCTAGAAGCAAATAGGAGCATTTTGTTCATTTTGAGAGCACCACTGTGCAACAAAAGGAGATGGAAATATTTAAGATCTGGAACTGTATTTCTTTCTGCAAAAGAAGAGAATGCTCATCTGGGAACCACCTGGTTGGTTCAAGAGAAATGAAGGACATAGTAATTGCTCAACATGGTAACATGTTTCAGGAAGTCAGAAGACTTTGGTCAATTTTGTCATTACCTATCAGGAGCCTCAGAGAAGCCATCTTATCAAGAACTTAACTCTTCTTACTGTTTGTCTTTTCCCCACTGTCTCAGAAGAATGAGGCATTGGGATTTAATATTTGGGATTAAATATTTTCCATGTGTTAGAACCCTATTTCACAACAATAATGTTACTCATAGGCTGTGCTGTTGCTCATGTTGGGGAAATGTAGCTACTAAGTATGGCAGCTCATTTTTTGAGAGGATTACTTTATTTTTTTGGACAGAGAAGCAAGTGATCATGAAGGCTCTTTCATTCCTGTGGCTTTGCAAGAATGAGAAAGTGCTGTGATGGGTCTCACAGCAGAAAAATATATATTCTTGGGCTTGAATTCCTACAACTCCTGAAGTTGTTCTCCTTCTCTCCCCACGTGGTAACCCCCCATGTGTGTGCTGGCTCTGGCTTTGCCAAGATTTGGGTTAAAAACGTGCTGTTTTGCACATGTCTTGGACAATGTTCCTCAACAGGCTTTGTTCCTCCTCCTGTGCATGGCCTCTTAGTATGCTTCTGAGACATAGTGGTCCAATTTCTTCCTTCCACCTTTGAAGAAATCAGGGGTTGTTTCAGATGTATCTGTACTGCCATTCCAGGTGAGGGTTGCAGAAGAGCTGAAATGCTCTAGAGAATGAGTTTTCTTGAAAGGTGAAGGGATTCTTGTTATCGATTTACAATTATTTTTAATTTTTAATTATATATTTTTAAAAAGTCTTTACAGAAAAGACACTTGGTTCAGAAAAGCCTGTGCCTAGGTTTGTAATAAGATCAAGTGATGGAAGATGATAAAAAAGAAAGTTATCATGTGTCAATCTTATGTTTAAAAGGTGAGGAAGGGACACAAGTCTGGCAGAAAGTGACTTTTTTTTTTAATTGAGTTATGAGAAAGCTCTCAATTTTTCTGCATGTTCAACATTTTGCAAAAATTACCACATGCAGAATGGGAGTGAGGATACAGCCTTAAGAACCACAAATGCAGAGAGGGAAACTCTTCTGGGATAGTATAGAGGAAAAAAAACCCAGAACAGTAGGAATTCAGGTGCAGACATTCAGATTGTCTAAATTTGGATGCTGGATTTTTGTAGCCCCAACAGGTCTTGCTTGTGCAGTTTAATTTTTTTTTTTTTTTTTTTTTTACTTTCTCAATGTTAACAAGTGCCCTTTGCAGTCTATATACTGGCAAAAATGTATTGGGTTGCAGTGGGACAGTGAAGGAGGGGGAAATGAGACAGCCATACGGAATGAAAGGGAGCGTGTCTGAGAGCATGTGCAGTTGTGCAAATGCCTACAGAGGGGGGAGTTAATGTTATTTACATAATAACATGCCAAAACCCATGCGGGGCCTGGGGGATCGGGCTGGATAAAACTAGAATGAAATCCCTGCTATCCTTGGAGTTGCTGGAGGTTTTTTTTCCCCACTAGCCTGCTGTTGAGTGGTCGCAGTGAGTGCTTGGCAATAAGAGCATGTATGTGATGATACCAATATATCCAAATAAATATTTTCAGCTTCCTATTTTTCCTTAAGTTAAGAAAAATGACATCCTGCTTGTGACACTCTGATTATTTTAATTTATATTAATACAAGAAGAAATAAAACCTGTGGGACCATATACAAAGCAATAAACCATAAGCAACAGTGAAAAAATGTGCCAAAAAGCAAGAGGAGAAGAATATAAGGAAATATTTCCAGCTTATCACTGCAAGAAAAATATTTAATGTGGGACAGCACTATATTTCTGTGAGCTAATGAAATTTCATAAGCCAAAATCCTAGATATTGGTGATCAGAACAGTTTTCTCCACCTCACAGTGTCTGTAAAGTCATTTTGCTGGAAGTTTTGATGGGTTGTAATTAATAGCAGGGGGATAAATTCAATCCAGTTCTGTGGAAATACTTGAGCAGCATCGCTGGACGCTTTCTGTGATCCAAAGGAGCAATGTATTTCTTGCACGCTTTAGTAGCTGCAGGGCTTACGGCTGTAAGACACGCAGCATATACATCCTCACACACTTCTCTCTGCCCAAAGCCAACTCAAAGGCACTTTTGGAAGGTGTCAGGCAGCAAGAAAGACTGTAAGAAACTCTGCAAGGAGCTCAGCATGAAGGCTGCTTCATAGCGTCAGCTGCTAGGGGATTGAGAAGGCTGATTTTTTTTAATATAAATATCTCTTTTGCATTTCCTCGTGCAAAGAAAACTGTGTTTGGATGCTTTCCACTTCCCTTCTGGGAAGTTACTGTGTGGTGAAAAGGCGTCATAGCAGTTAGTAAATTAGACACCGAGGAGGTGACACAGTTTATTAAATTACCTGGTGAAACAGGGACTAAAATGATGTTCACTGAAGACAGAAACAGCACAAAAATAATCCTTCCTCTTTATAATCTTAAAATGCCCTCCCATAACAAATTATCTTGTGTGTGATAAGAAAAATGATTAAAAAGAAAAACCTGGAAGAAGGCAAAGAGTGCCTGGGCTCCATCTGAATTCAATTAGCACTTAATTTGCTACCACCCTGCTTTTGGCATTGCACCTATTCCCAAGGGGTGATTTACCAAATAAAGCTGAAAGATGAAGGGAGGACAGGACTGCATGAACAAGCCAGGGCTGGGAGATGCTGTGATGATGTGACTGATGGCCAGCAAGGGTCACCAGCATCATACCTGGGACTTGGGGCACCATGTCCCATAGGACATGTGGCCACATCTGCTCTTGCATCTCACCCGTGTGTCTGAAGAGAGACCCTCTAGATATTGAATATATGAAATATCTGCTGCCCTTTAAAACAAAAATACCTTTGATGTATTCTTTAACCACTGCCTTTATTAATGCTGTCCCTTTATAAATGCAAGTGTAAACCCCTCTAAATGTCATAAAGTCCTACCTAGTGCTCCATCTGTGTCATCTGATCCATAAGACAGCTGCGTCCCTTAGGAAGCTGCCACAAAACTTTAGCTGATGTTAAGGTGGGGGGAATATGTTTAGACCTTTGTCACTATTTAAATAGATGATAAATACTGATTTTTAATTTTTAAATATATTTTTTTAACATGGAGGGGATTACTGACTTTGTACGGCTCCTCCAAAACACACAGTGCTGTGACCTTTATTGCTGCAGAGGTTCTTCGCTTGCAAAAGTGAGTTTAAAAGAGAAATGGTAGGGGCTGTACAGGTGGAATAAAAGCCAGGGTATTGATTTTATAAAAACCCAGCATCACCTTTGATACTCTGTTAAAGTTACACTAAGGGATAGCTGGCATGGCTTCCAGCAGGATAATTACAGCCCCAGTCTGAGTAATGTCTGCATGATTCGGGCTTGCAAAGTGATCTGCCTTTATTAGAAGGAGCTTGAATGAGAAATGAAGGCGCTGATCTTTCCTGGGTTCGATAGCTGGCATATTTTACATATCTACTTTCTGTAAACTGTTTTCTATAGTGCTTCATAACAGAAAAGCTGCTGGGAGCCAAGAAAATAAGCTCTGGCAGTGCTGGTCAAAGCCAACAGGGTTACTTCCAGCAGCATATTGCATTTTTGCCTCCTTTGTACACGAAAATTTGTCACTATGGATGTTTACCCACAGTCGGGAGTTAGTCAAGGGAATGGAGGGACTAGCTCCTTTGGGATGCTCTGGGACTGGCCTATCTGGCAAAACGTTGCCCTTTCTTACAGATGGTATCATGCTCTTTCCTTGGATAAACTATAATCCCTTGGAGTATCACCAGACAGACTCAAAAGCCGCATTTTAAAAAAGCATGAATAAAAGGCACCAATAATTAGCTGGTTGTAAAACTCTTTGCCTGCTCTTGTAGGAGCTACCTGGGCTACAATCAGTTTCCCCTCCTATCCTTACCACTGGCAATAGCTGCAACTGTCCCTATTTTAAAAGCAAAATATTAATACCAGGGACTATCCAGGATAAATGGGGCTGGCTGTGTTGTTATTTTCTGCAGCTGCCTGATGAATTTGCAGGAAAGATGAGGCAGGTGCGTAATGTTTCCCCCACCCCAGGAAGAAGATGGGATAACCCTGAATCCTCTTGTTGCTGAAAGATCACTGGCTGTGTTGCTCCAAACCTGCTTGCCCTGAAGGGTTTCCAGTTAGGAGCTGCCTCATTCCCTGCCTGTTTTTTCATGTATATATGGGATGTCTGGAGGACTTAAGAGGGTCAAAGTCAATTAAGATGTCTGGCCCTACTCAGTGGCTTAATTCTCCTTGCTGTTGCTTTGTTGCAGGCTGTTTTTTATCTGCGCTTTTTGAAAGATACTCATCTTTAGATAAAACCACAGTTGCTTTAGGCTAAATCCAGATACTTGCACCAGCCGTGTTCCTGGAAGGGCCGATGGATGCTGAGGGTGACTTTGGCTCGATGTAGGGACCAAAGGCTGAGATTTCACAGGCTTCACGAACTGCTTGTTCTGTGGCTAACTCTCTTATTTGGGCTTCCCCAGGAGCTGATCTTGAAGCTGCAGCAGTTGCTGCTTGTAAAATTGGTAACGCTCCTTGGTGACTTGCTGTGGCTGTCTGTAAGCTCATGGATTCAATTCAATGTCTGTTCTTAGTGGCATGTACATAATATATATATATAAAATATATATATTTAACCCTTAATCTAGATCCAAAGTAGATGACTGGGTGTGTTTTCCCTTCTGTGACTCCCAAACAACCAAAGCCAGATGGGATATTAATAATGATCACATGCTGGATGGCTCATATACTTAAAACCGAGGTTGCATGGGCAAGAAGGCAGGTTGGGGCCTGCTTCTGCTGTCCTCTGCTCCAGGGCTTTTATTTCATTTAAGTTAAAAACTCCATCTATCACAAGAGAAAGAGAGTCATAGGCAGTGTCTGTAC
Organism: Theristicus caerulescens; assembly: GCA_020745775.1. Lineage (NCBI taxonomy): Eukaryota > Metazoa > Chordata > Aves > Pelecaniformes > Threskiornithidae > Theristicus > Theristicus caerulescens. The sequence goes on from CM036560.1 coordinate 87,205,625, forward strand.
TTGGGGTCCAGTAATGCAGTGGTGAAACTGGAGAGCCTGTCAGTGCATGGTGGTGATGACAGGATCTTAGCCATTGTTTTAATTCATGGTAAATTTATAATGATACTTAATTCACAGTATGCTTGGACTTTTCTCTTTGCGCTGCTGGGCTCTAGGGCTGCAAACTGACTCAAATCCAAAAGTGCTGTTACTGGGGTAGAAACATGGAGTGTCACAGTTCCAATAAAAGAGTGATTACCTGGTTTTTACAAACCTCTTTAGGGAAAGTTGCATCCTTCTTCTGATGCACGTGACCATTGTAGGACAGAAATGCAAAAATTACATTTGGGAACCGTCTTGTGGCTGCTACTTGTTGGAGGTCCCTGCTGGTCTGTTGCCCTCCCTCTACTTTCCTTGGTCAGGACAGAATGAGGGCTGGGGAATGGCAGCAGCGTGGCCAATGCAAGTGCTAAACCCCTCTCCTTGCTCTCCAAATATACTTGAGCAGAGTATATTTGGGGTTTGGTTTTTTTTACATGTATTCTGCTGTTTTTCTGGCAATGCTTCCAGGTTGGTCTTGGCAATTATTGAAGTGAGAAGTTACTTCTGAAGTTATTAGATGCTGAAATTCTCCAGGAGTCCTGTACCTCAGGGACTGGGGCTTTCATCAACATCAGGGACCCCAGGAACCATGGGAAGGAATTCACCACCATGTGTGGAGGAGAATCCCATACCCTGCATCCTGCTGTCACACACAGGTCATCCTGATGTTCCCGGGGACTGAGGACTACCTCCACCTCAAATTAAAACCATATTATGACTGTACACTGATCTGGTATGAAGCACTTGTGTTGCATGGTTATCATCTCTTTAAATTGCGGTTATTCAAGCATTTATCCTGGTTTCTGTTTTCTGTGTGGAGGCCAAAGCTTATAGGAGGTCCTTGAATATGAAAAATGAGCAGTGAGTTTAAAACATAGCCCTGAAAAGCCTGGTTTGATATTGCTGAAATCTGACTGCTTGATTATGTGTTATAAGGAAATTATGTATTTTCTGGTGCATTTCTTTCTCTAGTTTCCCCAACAGCAATTACTTTCACAAAGGCTTGAAGGAGTGCAGAGATGGTGTTCCTGTTTTCCTAAATGAAGCATTTTTTAAGAAACAGAATTTTAACAGGGAACTATATCACGAAGGTGCTGAGCATCAGTGCGTGGCCGAGCTCCTGGCTGCCCCTCCCCAGCATCGCCCCTTCCCCTTCCGAGCAGTGTGTGGAGGGTCCTTCTGTCTGTCCGTAGATCTTTGCCCCGTGCTACAGGATCGTTTCCTACACGAGATGGCGCTCTTTGCCTTTCAATAAAGCAAAATGCAATTAATTTTTTTTTTTTAATTATCCCCCAGCACTTGCCCCCCTCAGCCCTGCCTGACCCCTTGGCATTAGGGATGCTCCTGGGCTGAGGATGGAAACTGGGAGCAGCTCTGACCCCGGAGGTTTCCATCCACACATGAAAGGCTGGGGAGACAGATAGAAGTGTGTGGAAACACCCCACCATCTCCAGCTCATTACGAGAGAGGCTGCTAATCGATTTTCCCACCTTAATTTAAGACTCCTTTGGTACAGCTTTGTCCTCCAAGCCCAGATCAGATGCTTTGCCCCATCCTTGCCCTGCCCTAGCAGGCCTGTGAGCCCCAAACCCAGGGGACAAGACCCCACAGCTGCCCCAGGCTGGGGTGTGGATGCTGAGGGGTTTCCTGGGCTCCTTTGGGGCGCAAGGCCTGGCTGTGGGGCTGGGCCAGGCCCCGCTTTTTGCCTGCAGTAAGGGGCTTCTGCCCTCCTTCCTGGAAGCAAGGGAGGTTTGGGAGGGAAATGTGATAGTGGAGCTGATGGTGCCCTTTGCCAGCCGGCATTAAAAATTCATGTGCATGATGGGCTCTTCCAAATAAGTCCAGGAAGGGTGCGTTCCTGCCTCCTCAGAGCTGCTGGCAAGCATACAGGCTGCCTGCCCTCCCCAGCCAGCATCCCCCCTGGGGGACGGGGCGCCACCAGGGCTCCAGCGTCTGTGTGCCTGGTGATGGGCTCTGCTCCCTCATGGTGTGGGGTGTGGACTGTCCATGCATGCCGGGATGAAGGGTACCTGCTGTGTGGGAAGCTGGGTGCCTTACAGGATGATAGGGGGTGGCTGGCATGTGTTGTGGGGTGACCTGGAGGGCAGGGATGTGGGGCAGCGAGGTGGAGTAGGATGTGGGGCACCTGGAGGAAGGTGGGGAACAGGGAACCCCGGTGGGGAGGGATGAGGGTGCCTAAGAGGAGTGGGATGTGGGGTGCCCCAGCAGGGAGGTACACGGGACGTCCTGGCAGGGAGGGCTGCAGGGTGGCACGTAGGGTGCTCTGGCAGGGACAGAAGTCGGGTACTCCAGGGATGAGGGACTGGGGTGCCGAGGAGGGGTAACGAAGCAGCGCGGGTTGTGGGGTGCCCCGGGGGGTGGGATGCTGCGCTCTCGGGAGGGAGGGCGGGGCGGGGGGGGCGGCTCCACGTGGCTCATTAGCAGAAGGCAATTTAATATTTATGAAGTGCTTGTGTTTGAATCCCAAGTCTTCGGCTCCAGTTACAAGGAGCTGCGTCACCCTCCGATCACATGGTAATTGTTGCTATTTCCAGGATCCCAGCCTCGCAGGGTGGCACAAAAGCTCTTTTCCCTTTTCTTGTCTTCCCCCCCCCCCCCCCTTTCCCCTTCTTTCTTTCTGGTGTTCCCCCCCCCCCCCCCCCCGCCTCCTGGTTTCCCTCTCGCCGGCTGCCGGCGGAGCTCAGGGCAGGGTTTGGGGATGCCGGGGCCGCTGCCCTGACCCGGGGCGGGCAGGAGCCGCCCCCCCCTCTCCCGGGGAGCGGATCCGGCCGCTGCCGCGGCGGCTGCCGGCGGTTGCTCGATGAGAGCTGCCCGCCCCGGCCCGGGACCGGCTCGGCACTAGCGCCGGGGGGGAGGGCACTCCCAAAATGACCGAGCTGGAAGGGGACTTCACTAAGCTGCTGCTGCTGAAGGAGGAGAGGATCAAGGAGCTGGAGCGGCGCTTGGGGGAGAAGGACGAGGAGATCCAGGAGCTGCGCCGGCGGCTGCACAAATGCCAGTCGGTGCTGCCGGCCCCCAGTCCGCACATCGGGCCCCGCACCACCCGGGCGCAGGGCATCTCGGCCGAGCCGCAGACCTACCGCTCCTTCCACGATCTCCGCCAGGCTTTCCGCAAGTTTACCAAGGCCGAGAGGTAGGGACGGGCACCCACGCAAGAATCCCTTCCCGGGTGGGGTGGCCGGGAGGGGACACCGCATCCCCCTCCGCCTCGGGTCCCCGGAGAAGCGGCATCAATCCTGCCCGGGCGACGGGGTGGAGGAAGCGCGGGGCGCATTAGGGGCTTTCAGCTGGCGGGAAGGAGCCCTGCGGGGGATCGGATAACCCATTACTGCCGGCCCGGCCCCCCTGCCCTACCGTTCCCTTCCCCGCCGGGGCCCCGCTCCGGCTCCCCGAGGGGATGCTCGGGACGGGGCTGGGAGGACCCGGCGGGGCGGCAGGCGGCGGTGCCTCCCCGACGCTGGGAAGTTTGCAGCGGGGCCGGGAAGTTGTTTGGCCGCTGTCCGAGAGCCAGCCCGGGCGGGCAGCGCCCACCCGCCTGCCCCAGCCCCGGGGCAGGTGCTCCCCCCCCCCCCCCCAGCCCCCCTTTCCTGACCCTTATCCGCCCCAAAAACTAAAGCCCACGCTCTTCCACCCGTGGGCTTTGCACCGGTGCTTTGCCTCCCGTTATCTCCCTGCATCGGTGTCGGGCACCCACGGAGGGTTTTTTTGGGGGGGAAGGGAGGTTCTGTATCACTCAGCCTGGGGTCTCGGGGAGTTTCAAGTGCGTGACTCTCTTGCCTTAAAGACACTGTGAAAAACGGGGGAGCGCGGTGCCGCTCCTGCTCCTGGGGGATTTTGAGCGTGACGGGGAAGTTGCTGTGGGAGCATGAGTTCTGGGCGACTGCAGCACCCGGGACCCCGTGTCACCCTCCTTTCGGCAGAGGCTGTCACTGGCACTCGCCCAGTAAGAGACGGTCTGATTTCTTGCACACGTAGCGATTTATTTCAGCAAAATCATTCCTGACAGTATTTCTTGTAGCCAGGTGTATCTGGGTGCAGATCCACACTGCTCGCCTCAATCTTCTCACAAAACATACCTTGCCATCACCCAGACAAAACTCCTGCCCTTTCCTCCACAGTTGTCCCCTGCCCTTCGTTAAGGAGACTATTGCTCATTTAAAGATAAATGAGGAGCACTTGGCTTTGGACTCTTTTTTTAATTTAGTATTCTTTTTCCTGACTGTATGGGGTGATTTAATAAACCAAACTGCTATGCCCAGGGAGGTGTGTGACTGCTGGCCATGCAAGCAGAGTGTGTCAGTTTGTCCTTCCCCGGGTTAGCGCATCCCTTCTCACCCCCTGCCTGAAGCTGAGGCCGTGTATTGTGGCCGGAGAAGAAACCCAGGTCCAACTTTTTCCTTTGCCGTTGCTTTTTTTGAAGGCTGTGATCATCCCAAGCTTTGACTACTGCAGGGGAAGGTGACAGAGACCTGGCACCCATGGTAACGGCAGGGACTCCAGTGCCCACCCATGTGTAATAACTCATTTAGGAGTTATTAAACCTGCTCACAGCTCTAGCAAGGTTTAATCCTCGCCTGAGACTTTCCCTTGCTGTTCCTAGCTTGGGCCAGCAGGCCAGTACCAGAAAACACTGCATCCATGTGATGTTGTGAAGGTTGTTTGCCCTATCCTGCATCGTTCCTGTCACCCTGAGACGTTGTTTCAACGCGCAGGAAAAGCTCTTGTTGGGGCCTGCAGGCATTTCCCACTGTGCTCTGGGCTGGCACTTCACCCCCTGGCATCGTCCCATACCTTGGCCTCGCTTGTGGTAGCCGTGACGATGGTAACCAAGCCAATTCGGGATTGCTCTCAGGTTTTAATTAAGGTTTGCTTAGTTCTTCCCCATCTCATTGCTGGAAGAGTGATGGGCAACGGCATGGTGTACCGAACACACTGCACCCGCAACCTGGCCTTTTTTCCTTTATTGTACCTAAATTAACACCCACCAGTGGGTTAAATAAACTTGTGTTTTTGCGGGCAGCATCTTGCCCGTTGATGTGGTTCCATGTTGCTGCTACGGCATCCTGGGTGCTGGGGGTAAAAGGCGTTGCTGCAGTCGGTCCCTGCCAAGAGGATGACGATGTTTCCCAGTTTTCGATGCCGACTGGAGGTATAAGTGGGTCTGTCTGGTGCCAGCTCCCTTTAATGTCTCTGTGGGTTTCTCTGGCTTTTTCATCTAAAAACTGCTGACAGCGTTTTGGCTAATTTATTTATAGGGGTAACTTACAGACCTATAACAGTTTCCTGCCTGCGTTTTAGCAACAGCAGCCGATGGCATCATCTAAACTATTCGTCCCACAAGTCTTCAGGTCCCTGAGAGGCTGGAGGCAGGTAATATGTCTTTTCTAAAACCCAGAGACAACTTCCATACCATAAAAACCCTAAAATGTTGTTTACACCCATCTGTTTTGTGCCTTGATTTCAAATTAATGCTGATAGAAATGTTTTTATTCAGGTCCAGGATCACCCTTCAAATGCTTTTTCATCTCTGAAGATAAAGATATAGCTATCGACAGTGTAACTAATTTTATTTAGGGCAAGCTTGTCTGTTATATACACTTATGTTTAAAACTCAAGAAGTTGAAACTAGTAAATGGGATGACAGAAACTCAAAAAATAGTTAAATCCTAGCTGAAAGCAGAAAATAGAGTTTGTCTCTGGCAATATGTTGTGCCTCTTGTAAACCATCCCTGTAATGTGTAGCAGGGTCAAAGTTGTAAAGACTTGCAAAGATTCAAATAAAGGGGCTGTGAAAATAGAAAGGTATTGAAAGATCGGTTATCTTTTGTCTGGAAGTATGTTTTTATGCTGTTATTCCTCCTGATAACCTAATTGTATAGATTTTAATGGAAGAAAGCAACGCATTTCCATGTAGATGGTCACATGTATCTGATGTAAATCAGACTTTTTTTTCCAAAATAGTCAGGACACTGTCACTTTCTATGTCTGTTTTTCAAAATATAATTCTTCCCTGTTGTTTTCTTGATCTGTTCCTGCTAGCGGAGATTTGTGTTGAGGAAAGAGACACACTGCTTGTAACTGATTCATGAATTTGTATTTGTTCAGTGAGTTTTTATTCACTTGTACCTAAACCTGATAAGTGTTTTGGATCACGCACAGATCTGATGTTGTCTGATACCGCATAAGGCAGGTGCTTACTGTAATATAAAGAAGGAAAAACAATTTGTTGTTGTTTTTTCTAGCACGTAAGAGCCATCCGCGGCGTGACTGGATGATACAGCAATCGAGGCACTTTGCTAACGCCTCGAAAAGCGGTTCCTAGGAAGTGATCCCCAGTTGCTAAGCAAAGGCTCTGCCATGGCGCGAGCAATGATAAATGATGCAAAAAGTAAATGCTGAGGTGTACTCAAAGTGCTTGGCTAGGACTAACAGCCAGATAAGGACTGTGGGGATTTTCAAAACTGCCTCATTCCTGCAGCGAGGTGCTTTTAGAAAACCTGAGGGGTGCTAATCTGCGGGTTTTCAGTATCCGAAGATGCTTTGTGCCATGTGAATGATTGACGTGAGCCCTAATCCCTGTCTTTTAAATTGTCTTCTTGGTAAATTCCAGCAACTGCGTTCTTTAATTCAGAGGTGCAATATCTAATTCCAGCTTAATCCTGCTTATTGGGGTCGACAAGCCTTATTCGAACCAGGGCAATGCTAAATTACTTTGGAAACTGTTAAATGCTTTGAAATAGCGACTAAATCTTTGCTGGTATTAACGTGCCAGAGCCACGACTAAAAGGTGGTCATGGCCATACAAGCAATTATGCATTATGTGTTTGATTATATCCTCAACTTTGCAAAATATGGTTTGGACCACCCTGTCTCTGTGTGTTTCCACATCAGTTTGTATCTGGCATGGTGCTATAGATTCAGTCTCGGCATCATTTAAGAGAAGCAATGAGTTTCCCTACCCTGTTCCCATAAGTTACCTATCCTTCTTCGCTGCACCAGCTAACTTCATCCACAACTTTTTAGTGGGTTTTCCCCTTTTACTTTATTTTGGGAAGAGTTTGCCACAAGATGGCAGTGGGGTCTAACGTTTAAGGCAAGGTATTGGGGTGTGTTGTGTTTTCAGCTTCACAGCCCTGGCCTAGTAGTCCTGCAGATGGTTCTCCAGATGAAATCCCATCATTAATCTGTCATTTTCCCCCCTTCCACCTTGCCTGAGGTGTTGGGGGGGATGTGTTGCTGAGAGTGTGTGTTCACCTATGGTGTTTAAACTCAGTATTAAAGGCTTCAGATGGTCTATACGCTACTGCGGATGGAGGACTGGAACAGATGCTCTCAACTTTATATAGCTCCTGGCTCCAACACTTGCAATAAGCTGGTGTTTGATGATGGCAGGATCAACCCATCTCATGGCTGCTAAAGTCAGGCTTCGGGTACTTATAGCTCGCCTGCCATGGCTGTCTCCATCACTCATGGAGCTGGGGAGAGTTGGTCTGTTGATGGCTTCACCCATGCTTTGCTCTCACCACCCCAAGCATGGCAAGAGGGAGTTTCTCCCTCCCTGGGGCAGCTGGGGCTGTGCTGCTTCCTCCCTCAGCCCTCTTTCTGGGAACTCAGCTCCCAGCCCAGTGGCTGAGTTGCATTAATTTAGACATGATCTCATCATCTGCCAGCCACTGAAGCAATATCAATCCTGCATTCAGCCTCCATGTGAAAAACAACCCAACTGCTTCCCTGGTACCTGTAACCACCATAACCTCGAGGCTTTGGAAGGCTGGAAAATGAGCATTTGCTTTATTTTTTTTACTATTGGGGGGCAAAAATGTAACCTGCTGCAAATATGTAACACTTCAGTTATGTTAAGGACAGCCTTTAAGCTAAGGAAAGAACATTTTGGGACCATAGGTCATCTAATATTTGATACCACTAAGCAGCTATGCCTTAAATAGTTTAAACAGGCACATTTTGCTGTCTCTGAGTCCTCTGTGTGTCTGCTATTTCTCGTTAGCAATATCTCTGTAAGAATCAGCATCACTTTCCAAAGCTCAGAGGAAGGGTATGGGGGACAGCGGTAATTTTGACATTAATTACTACCCTAAAAAAAATTCATCTGTTCCCTCATTTACCCATCACTGATCTGCTCCCATCTGCTCTTGGCACGCTGCGACAGCACATTCCTTGGATGCTTCATCCCTGGGTGATTGACATTGAAGATCGTAAGGATTTTATTAGATTAAATTATATCAGCATAGGGAGAATTAATCCTGCTCTCATTGCTTCTAGTGTCAGTAGCCAGTCACTGGCCCAAAGAGAGAGGAAAATATGAAGGAGGGAAGTTTGACAAGGTGTTATTTAACTTGGGAATAGCTGGAAAATATTGTAAAGAGAGCAATTGAAATGGGAGCTGGAATCTTTGCTTGGTCAATCTCCTCTCTGATTATTTGGGTGGAGCAACTTAGACTGTGGTATGAAGCAGTGAAGGATATTGAGTGAAGTTTGGTGACACGCGGGTTGTTGCATGCCGTAGGAAGAGGTACGGCACAGGTCGTCAGGTCCCTCGAGAGGGCTGAGGTCAGTAAAATAATCGGAAGGATTTTAGAGAGAGAGAAGAGCAAATGTTTATTGTTAATCAATTGAAACCATTTCCCTTCTTTTAATTTTTAATGGACTGAAGTTACAGCTCCCCCTTCCCTGGGCATTGCTTTCCTTTGGCTCATGGGAGACCTGAAAAGTGAGCCGCAATGCGGGGAAATTGCGCTCCCAAAGGGCATCGGATGGCACCTCTCTGCCGGGTATGGCTAGGTGTCCATCTGTCTGTCACCAGCAGCCATGGTGACTGATACCACCTTTTCCGTCATATCCATTGGATGGTTCCTTGCAGGCAGAATGGCATCACTGCTATGACAGCACATCAAAAGCAGCTACATTGAGCTTTTCCTTCCACCTCCTGCAAAAATAATATCAAATGTATATTTATTTATATGTAAATACATTAAAAAAACTTAGATTATTTGATATGATCCCTGGCCCTTGTGAAAAAGAACAGGCAAGATGGTGGAATTCAAAATTTTCTGGGTGGTTTTTAAGGAAAACTTGAAATACCTGGCTTCACTATTTATTGCTTGGTTTTAAACTGAGGAAAGCCTACAACATCATGACACAACATCCCAAACCATCACCATCATGGCTAATGGCTTGTGCGTCACCTGCTGGGTCTCAGCACGCTCATACCGTGCGACACTGCACTGTGCAGGGGGTGACTACATGGTCCCTGGGGGCAGGATCAGGCCCAGAATGGTCAGGAGATGAGCTGCCGCTGCCCATCCCTGGCTGACGCAGAGCTGTTCCCAGTGGTGTCATTGCAAATTCTTCCTTCTGCCTATTTTTAAATGCCTCAAGTCATGAGGCTTTCGGTGCCTCCCCTGGGGGACTAAACTGCAGGCAGACAGATTTTCAGGCAGCTGCCAGATTGCTGTATAACCCACCTTTTACCTGCCCAGAGCTCGCCTGCTTTGGTTATGAATCCCTGAAAATGTGATTACATATACTCTTTAAACCTATAGCTGCACTCCCAGGCAAGGTCATGATAAACTGCTTTTCTCTCTCAGATCTTTGATGCATCTCATTTTAAAAAAAATATAAAAGGGAGACAGGATCTAGCAAATGCGTTGTATTATTTCTCTACAGCAGCTTGTGGACGTCACTTGGTTTGGAGAAGAAAAAGGGTCCTGTGTCTCACTTGCTGCTGCATTTTTAAAAGCAGCACATAGATGTAGGCATATATGGTATTGTAAACAGCTTGGCCACAGTTGCTCTTTATTTGGCTTCTTTTTAGTCACAGCAAGTGTCATTTTTGTCAGAACTGTACCATGGAAAGGTAATTCTCTAAGCGAAAAATCCCCCCGGTGGTGAAGTGCATCAAAGTAAAATGAGATAGAAAGGACTAAAATAAGACTGTGAGTCCCTCTTTGCAGCTTTACTGATGAGAAACTTCGGAAAAAAGCCTTCCCAAGATATCCACTCACTTGCATGCGGAGTTGATGCAGGTCCTGGAAAATATCTAACAGCTTGGCAAGGGGCTTCTTAAAGAGCTTTACCCTCTGCCATGACCTCCTGGCTGGAAAAGATGAGGATTGCTTTTTTAAATAGGGTTTTTCTATGTTTTGCTCATTAATGTTTTTTGAGCATATTTGCTTCATTAGTAATAAAATCCTGTAGTCACAAACGAAGCATGTATGCATGAAGGAGAGGCTAAAAAAGCTGGAGGGAGGGAGGCTGAGCTCAGGACTGCGCGTGTGGCAGCAGGAGCTAGGATGCTCCGGACCCAACTGTGGGGATCTGCAAGCACAAACGGTGATGCTTATATTTTTGGATCAAATTAACTTTTGGGGAAAAGCCCAAACTTTGTGCAAAATACTACAAGAGAGGGGGGAGCAACCTCTCCAGTCATGCAACCAAATCTCTTGTCTTTGTCCAGTGGGGTCTTGAGGTTTTGAGAGGTGGAAAGATCAGGTGGTGGTCGCATACCTGAGTGAGAAAGGGACTTTGTGACTCAGTGCCCCAATCTGTCCTGCTGATGGCTTGTGGGCTCTTCATCCCCAGGGATGCCCCAACTTGCTTAGACATGGCCCTGAGCAACCTGCTGTAGCTGCGATGTTTGCTGTGCTGGGAGCGGACCAGAAACCCTCCAGACTAAATCTTTCTGGGTTTTTTGAGGTGCCAGTGGCTTAGGGCTCCCGAGTGATGAGCTCTTTGAAGTCAAATCTGCCAGTAAGGTGGTTGTGGCTGTACCCAGACCTCATGGCAAGAGGGTCAACCAAAGCTTTGGTGGTTAGGGAGAACAGCAATGCCATGCAGTCAGGGAGGGACAATCCTCGATTTGGTGCAGGCTTGAGTGACATCCTGGACAGCCCATGACCAGGACTAGGTCTGCTGTTCCCCAGTAACCTCCCACTCTGCTGCCTCCACCAGCTTCAGTTTTGATTGCTGGTTGATGATTAGATTCATGAGATCTGCTTAGTTATCAAATGGCTTCCTCTCTTCCCAGAAAGAAGTTTGAATAAATCCCAGAAAACTTGTGTCAAGGGAAAATGTTTCACTGTAGCACAAACTGATTTAAACAATGTCAGGCTAAATAAAAATGTTCATTTGAATCCTTCTCTAGTGTTGAGCCTAGCTGTATGATAAAGATATCCTTTGGTTTGGGGCAGGGCTTTTTGCAATGCACTCCAACGCATTCAATTCCAGTGTAACAGAGTAGGTATAACTTTCCATTTAGTTTAAACATCAATTAGAACAGGAAATTACATATAGTCCTAAAATACAGCTGATGGCTTTCCTGAAAGATGACAAGCTCTGAAGGACACGCCAAAGCAGCTTTGTGTTGCGTTTCCCCTCCCAAGAGACGCTGCTCTATCTCTGAAAGACTGAAGGTCCATTAAAATTGTCCATTAAAGCTGTGAGGAGCATTGTATACTGTTATATACGCTGGAGCAGGACTGCTTGCTCTCTCTAGGATTTGGAAAACTTTGTATATTTTACAGGGTGAATATATCAAGTGGAGCTTTAATAGAGGCACATTATGGGTAGCATGTACTGGTACAGCAGCAGGTGAACATGATATTAAAGTCTTCCTGACCTGCAGTGATGTACAATTTGGGTTAGAGACAGTAGAAAAATAAAAGCTGAAGATGTACCTCCTGTTTAACTTAAGTCAGTTTTATTTTGCACTCCTTTGGCTTTCTTCAAGCATTTGTGGTTTTGAGACTTATTGGTATGTAGAATGGGGTAAAACGTACACCTGCAATGTCTTTGTAGCAGTAAATTAAAATCTGCATGCGATATTATCACTATTTAATTTCTTTACACTCTTTGATGCTTCGTTAAATGATGAGGATTGGCTCAAGATCCATACTCTGTATTATTTATCCTGAGGCGCGTGAAAGCGGGAAGGATAACTGGGGATAAATTCTTGAGCAGGTAATGTGCTGAGATCCCAAACAAATATACCCAAATCCTCTGAATGGCTTAATGTGTGTGCCAAAATTTGGATGTACAGTAGATGCCTTTGGTGTAATTATTAAGCCAAAATGTAACTTTAATAACTGGAATCAGTGGGTGTAGCAGGAAGGGATCCCTTAAGAAACACATCCTGAAGGATGGCTTCCAGTTGGGCTGTTTTTAGTGGTTTGAAGGCATGTCAGAAGCAACTACAGTGCAGAGAAATGATGCAAGGAGAGATATGCTTCAAATAAGGCTAGCAGGGAGTTGCTAGGCTGTATTGCTTAAGAATTTATCTATATAAAAAAAAAAGCTAGAAGGACTAAATGCATCAAATGTGTTCCCTTTTGCTAAAGTCCATGGTTTTCTTGAAAGTAAAAAGAAAATACATCTGTGCACCAGAAGGACTGTTGTGGAAATACAGTGAGCACGGAAAAGTTAGATTTGCAGTAATTTGGAAAGGTGGCACGGCAAAAAGCTGGGGAGGTGCAAACAGCTCTTGAGAGGTTTGGGTGGGTAACTCTGCTTTATAAAATTGCTCTGCACTTATTAGAGGGCAGTTTTGTCCCATGTCTATAGGAACACGCCCAGCGCTTTGGGGCTGCAATGGACTTTAATATGGCTCGGTTGCAAGAAAAACCTTTTGTGTTTGGCGGCAAGTGGCTCCCAACTGGGTTGGGATCATTACTGCAGTCACGAGCAGAAGGAAATGCAGGCTGCAGCATGGCAGAGAGTATTTTTGGTAAAATAACTGGAAAGTTGCTTTAGTCTGGCAAGTGCATGGGAAAATGTTGGCAATAACAAGGCTGTGTCTCCAAGAGTACTCCAAAGCATTTTTGCTTTTCATCTGCCAGCACTTATCACTGGAGGGCAGCGGTGTCTGAGAAGACGACTGAAGAAGAAAAGCACAGATAAAGAACATGGCATAGCTCCTAGGCGACTAATTCAATACATGCTCAAGACATTGAGCATGTCATTGAGGATTAGAGTGAGGATTTTATTATTTAAGGGTATTTCCTTGTGTTGCATTACCTTAAAGTCACATCTTGTAGCTGCGTGATGTTGGGTATGTTGTTCCTGTCCCCATCACTGCGCCATGCAACACTGCGCTGACCACATCAATGATGCCATGGAGGATGAGTTGCAGCACCCCTCTGCCTCAGTTTCTCTGTCTGGACACCCAGAGGGCTGATGTGGCCCAGCCACATGAAAATAAGAAAAACGAAGCAATTTGTTAAATTCATGTAACTTGGGTAGAAAGTAATAAATGTGGGTGAGTGGGATGAGCTCACCTTGATGAACTGCTGGAAGAGCAGCGAGCTGTACTTCAGTATCCAGGAATGAGCTGCACATGGAATGTCTCCAACCCACCCTCATCCATTTAATGAAAGCATCTCCTGGTGTAGCCCTGAAGTTGGTCAGACTGAGGGCCACCCAAGTATGAAGAAAGCAGAGACAACCTGGATGTTTCTGTCCAACAGCTTCATTTCTGCATGCAAAGTCTAAGCTTGTTCACTACAGTCAAGGGAGGAGAAGATGCTATTTTGGGGCAATTTGGCTGGGTGTATTCATCATGGACCATATCTACAGGCTTCATCTTGCCAGTGTGTAGTGGGTACTGCGATGTTCTGCATTTCTGTGGGCTCTTTTAAACCTTGCAGTGCAGGTGAAATACATTGGGATAACCCCAACCTTGACCTTTAGAAACCAGGGCCACAAATGCTTTCTTACCACATTGTGCAGCTCTGCAGAGGCAGAAGGAGCATGGAAATTGCTTGCTGCGCAGATCTGGCTTGTTTTCTGTTGCGTCCCTGTGCAATGGTTTCCCCCCTTCTTTCCGCCCATTCTTTTGTATTCTGCTCACACGGATGTGGTCCCTGAAGAGCTACAAGATGGTGGGGTCTCTGCCATTGGCAGCTCCACCAGTGTCATAGAGAAAGACCAAGAAGGGGGATGAAGAGCAGTATTTACACACCATTGCAGGCAACAGCTTGGCCATTTTTAGATGATTGTCAGAGGGCAATGAGAAGTGTTTCGTTGTTTTGTTTTTTTTTAATATAGAAAACAGAATTAAAGCCGAGGTAGGTGTGACGGTTCGGCTTTCTCAGTAAGGGGCTGAGCTCTGGGCAGCTGAACGTGGCAAACTTAGTACACCTGTATTTTGGGGATGCTGCTTGCTGGGTGTACCTCAGCCTCTGGTTAGGAAAATAATGAGCTATCTCAGTGAGTCAGAGCTGAAATCAGTCTCATTTTTGGCTAGAGACAAAACTTGAAAGCCTTGCTCTGCTGATTCAAGTGAAATCAGTGGGTAGCTGGGCATTGTGATACCTGAATGAGAACTTCTGTGAAGATGGCTGGCCATAAAATGGGCATTTGAAAACAGCAAATGGCAGTGTATTTTCCTTTTTTCCCCTTTTTTTGTTTTCCTGTTGTCTTTTATTAATAAAGTAGCAGTCATCCTATACTTATCCAGAGACAATTTTAAATTTTCCTAAAGAAAGAGACTATTTTCTTATTCTTCAAATACCAAATTACTTTAGAAGGATGAGAAAAAAAATCTTGGCCTTTAAAAAAAAAAGTAGACTTTTAATTTCCTGTAAAGATAATATTGGGCAAGATTTAACTAGAGAAGTGCACCCTATAGACACAAGCACTTTACTAACACACTTATCTCTGTTCATGTTCCTTTCAAGACCAGAACTGGATGTTAAGTAATAGCATGAGATCTTTCCATTACTAACGTATATTGGTTTATTTTGCAGTTTGATCACTGATACAATAAAGTTGTTTAGAAGAGGATAATGGGATAGTTATCTCCTCAAAATAAGTATCTGCTGTTTTAAGAGTCTCACCTGGGTCTTAATATTTATCTGGCAGAAATGCATTTTCCTTTGCCGTGGTGTTCACCTACTAGCAAGGAAGTGCAGCTATGTGCAGAGCAGGAGAGCCCTTCTTTGCAAGGATCTGTTTGACCCCAGGTACCGTAACTTACAATTAAGGATTTTTTTTTCCCCAATCCATACTACAGCTCCTGAAAAAGGCCCCAGGAATAACCAGCTTTCTGATGAATTTGACTTGCCTGCTTACTTGGCCCGTTACCCTCCAGGCAGCTTGTATGGCTCTTACATTATGAAATGAAATTTTCCAGCAAGGGGGTTTCTCTGTGTAGGCTGTGTATTTACTGTCTAATTGGGGGCAAATGGTGGAAAAATGCCTTTTTTTTTTTTAATGCAGCATAACAGTATTAATGTTTTGATGTTAAATGTAGGAAATCTTGGGGGTGATGCACCTTTCATCCCTCTGGAGACAAGGGACAAACCTTGAGTGCTTGAAGACACAAGAAGTCTGAGTGTGTCCAACAGCAACTAACCAGGACTTGATTTGGTGTAGAAAAGAAGAAAGAAGGAATAATTAAGCTCAGTGAAAACGGGGAATGTTCTATGATGCTGCGGTACATCATGTTTGCTTAACCAGATATGATTTATGTGAACGTTTCCACCACAGCAAGGAGCAGGATGGAAGATGCTGCAGTCTTAGAGAAATTGCTCACTCCTTTTTGCTGCATCTGCTTTTAGACCATTGAATTTAGCTTTGCAAACAGCAAAAACTCAGATAAGTGCAATGGTACCAGGTTATGGTGGATCTCCAGATCCATAAAAAGGACTCGCCAGGAGGATGGGTGCTCTATGGCACAAGCAGTAGAGCTTGTGCAAAGGGAAAGCAGCAGCAGTGATGGAGCACAGCAGCAATACGTGCAGGTAACAGAAGAAGATGGGGAATAAATATGTATACGATGATTGGATTCATTATAGCAAGCATCAATAATGGTATGTACATACGGGCAGTGGCTTGATGACTTGTTCCTTTTACTAAATGGGAAAGCATCAGCTTATTAAAAAATAATGTGTTAGTGTCAGCAAAGGAATTGAAACAAGGATGAGGCTCAGACTAAATAAGGACAAATAAAGGCTGTTCATTGATACAGCACAGCAAGACACCATTTCCATTTCAGATGAAATATTCCATTTTACTTGACGATATGATGGATGGATGGGGATGCGGCACTCAGCTGGAGGCTGGTATTTGGCTGGGTGCACAGTGAGGTTTAGGTTTACCTTTTTCACAAAGTCTTTTGGGCAGTTCTGATGCCATTTCAGCCTGAATGGAGGGGAAAAAAATCCCAAGATCAGCTTCTATAGGGAAAATTTTCATAGAACAATGTCCCAGGTGTTAGAGTGGTATCAACCACATTTATGGACATCGCTCAAAAACGGAGCATTTCCCCCTACCTGGGAAAGCTGCATTTGCCCCATTTTGCCTCCTTTTTGTGTTTCCTTCTGCTAGTGACAGTTCATAGAGTGGGATTGCATGGTAACCTTAAAATTGCCATCTGTTTCAAGTCTTTCCAAGTAATTTCTGATGCCCTGTTCTCCTTGGGTTTGAGCATCCATGAGGCGACATCTATTCACGTATAATCCCAGAGGAAAGGCTCCAGCTTGCTGTGTGGGCTCTGCGGAGGTGAGATGCATACTCTGTCACAGCTCACACCTTGGTGCAGCAAGAAGTCACTTCTTCGGGGAGCAGGTTGTGTAAATGCCCGGGTAGACGATACACTGGCCACCTTCTCAGCAACTTTATTTCTGTCTTAAGCTGCCTCTGATAGCTCAGAAAAAGACTATTGAATATTTAAAAAAAAAAAAATCAAAGCGGCATAAAAGTTGGTTTGGTTTTTTTTCCTCCACATTGATTTTTTCACTGTACAAAATCTGTGTCTAAGGTAAAGGGTGAAATCTATATGTTTCCTTTCATTGCGTAACATGTGGCTGGGACTTTAACACAGTGTTTTGGCCGTCAGACTCTCCCTGCCAGGAGCACGTTTCTTGCTTTGATCTGCAGTTTTATTATCAGATGCCCAATTCGGGGAAAGGACTGGATTGCCTTTTTGGAAACACAGACCAGAGTGGTTGGTTTCCCTTGCAGAAACCCTGATGTTTTGCATCTTCCCTTCCCCGCATAACTCAGTCCTGGTGGAGCAGAGAGGGTTGAAGCAAAATTTAAATTTGTCCCTCCCCTCCATAGCATTAAAATAATAATTAAAAAATAAAAATTCAAAGTGAATGTTTTATCTTCTGGTGGGGAATTGCTTGTGGCAGCTTCCACCAGAGGCTCGTTCCTCTTGGGAGGAGATGCTGGAAAAAACGGGTGGGTGTTATGGATATGAAATTTCTTACTCCATAAAACCATATGTTTGGGGGCAGAAGAGCAAAAAATGCATGGGAAAGGGAAATGGAAATGGTGTCATGGGTCAATTGAAGGCCAGTTTTGGTGCCTGATTAATCTTTTCTGACTCTGCAGTTATATCTATTCTAAAGCATCAGTGAAGATAATCGGCTCATTGCAGAGACTATTTGTACCCAGAAGATGTTGAATCACTTGTGTGTCTCCCACCCAGCTCCTTCTGCTGCATCTTATTATTAACTCTTTCACCTTTTTGACTGGGTTGACCTATAACCTGTAGTTGCTACTCCAATACCAGAAAGCAGATAGAACTGATTTGCATTTTTCATGTTGGGTTGGTTGACTTCTGTATTGGGGAGGCTTCTTCTCCTTCTCCTCTTTTGTTCTGTTGCTAAATATTAAGTAGCTAAAAATCAACTCTCTTTAAAAGGCTTTAAATAAAATGTGAAAATACAGGGGAGAAAATTCACAGGAATATATTTGTTAGTTGTCCACTGAAATTATGTCATTAATCTCCCTAACTAGTGTTTCTTTGATCATTCTTGCCCAAGCAAGCATGTGAAAGAGTCCATTTGAGCTGCGTTGTTTTTTCCCACAATGACTATTCTTTTGACCCTGTTCTGGGTCTGTGATTCATTAGGAACTGGAAGCGGCAGCTATTTGCGTGGGCGTTGGATTTACTTGTCATGCAATCATTTTCATATTGTGAGGCATAATACGGAGCTGATAAAGTCCATACATCTGTATTCCACGTGTGTATCCGGACTGAAAAGTCTGCAGGATGTTGGGCTGACAGCATTTGTAAATTCAGCGCGTAACCTTGATTTAGAGAAAGAGTCTTTACAATTACATTTATGTCCACTTTTGAGCCCTTTTAGCATGCCCAAAAGATGTCGGATGGCAGAAGAATGAATGAAAATTGCTTTAGTTTTCATAAGTGAGTATCTTATAAGGTCAGCGAGGCTGGCTGTGCTTATCTAGCCTGATTTGCAGAAGATGGGCCATTAGCCTTTTCGGAGGTTTTGTTTTCACTAGTGTATTTCTGTCTTTTTAAAAAAAAAAATTAAAAAAATATTCCAGTCATGGTTTAAAAATTTGCTGGTGACTGAGAAAGCACCACGGTCCCTTGCAAACTGTTGAAAAGATTAATTGCCCTAATTGCTCTGCCTTAAATATTTGTTCCACATTTCAAGCCTGAATTTCTCTAACTTCATGGTCCTGCTGTTAAATCCTGCCCTCACTGTTTGCCGGATTAGCCGTCTGTTCTCACACTTCTCCCGAGCACTTTTCCTGCAGCAGCTCATCACTTTTAACCTCCCCTCCACTGAGTTAAAAAACCCTGGAGCTGGAGACACGCTCAACGAGCTCAAGTTTATAAGTCAGCCAGCTTATAGCAGCCTAATTATGTTATATCACTGCAAATGCTTTTTCAACCCAATTTGCAGGCGGTTTAATAAAACTTGCTAAGTTCATTTCATGAGATCTATTTTCTATAGAGCCACATAGATTGGTATTTGTTATATTGCCTTAATTTCTTCAGCAATTAAATTGAGAATCGCACATCCCAAAGGATGTCCAGGATCGATGTAAAGCTGACACAATTATCTGTGCAATTACATTTACCTGCTAAAAATCTTCGTGGAGTGCTTGCTTTCCTCTGGCCCTCCAAAATATTTTTCTCAGTATTTCAAAACTCACTGAAGATAATCGGCAGAGAAAACGAGCCTTTGCCCACCTTTTTTTTAAAATTTGAAAAGCCAGCGTATAAAGACCCGACCCACTCTGTTTTCCAATATTTTGGCTGTCCATAACACATGTCCCACTCTGTGTTTTTTGTGTTAAGATGCTGACCCATAAGATCATTTTTTTTATACAGGAACTTGCGTGATAATGATGCTTTGCCTTCCTAAGGAAGCTATGACCATTGAGTTTACCGTCCCAATTATGTGACTTTTCCTGACCCCTTCAATTAATGTGGATTAAGTGGAATTTGGGCAATTCTAGTGTTTATAGCAAGGCTGTGCTGTTGGTGAGCAGAAGACTTTTCTCTCCGGCCTGTGGTGTCTCAGCAAAGCCGTGCTAACAACTCAATTTTATTCTACAGAAGCCATACTTTCTCTCTCCTTTTATTTTAACATGCTGCTTCTTAGCCTGAGGTGCCTGGTCCCAAAAGCAGAGGTGGTCTTTCACCTGGAGACCATCAGAATTGCCACAGCTCTCTTGCAACAGATGGACTCGGGGTGGCTGAAGATGTCTTCATTGCTCTAGAGATGGGGCTACTGCTGGTATATTCTGTATAGCTCCCCTACATGCTAACCCATATACATAAAATATATAGCTCCTATATATACTAGCACATGCTATATAGGTATTTAGGTATGCTATTTGCAGCTGCCAATGACTTCTACAACAGCCATGGTGAGAACATGAGGATGGCTTTGAGCTTATGTGATTTCTTCTGCTCCTCTTCTCTCTGGTGGTCCCATTGCAAGCATTTCTCTCCCCAACCTGTATCATAAGAGGCCGTTTTAAGTAACAGGGTTTGAAGGAGCAGCTGAGATGCTGCTGTTTCAGGCTGTTTTTGTTGCCTGAGTGCCTGTTCGCAGCAGAAGCTGCTTGAGCCTAATACACCGCTAATGAAACTACTGAGGTAATGATTTCCTGGTGTGGAGGAAACATTTTCAGTTAACATTATCTTGGTTTAGCCTTCAGACCCACGCAATGATAATGGGATAATTACAACCCAATTTCATGTGCTTATGTGTTGCTTTCATTACAGACAAATGTTCCTGAAGAAGTGAAATGTCATCCTATTACTGGCTGATCTTTAAAACCTTTAGGTGGTGTCTCATTTTTGCCTTTACAAATACAGTTTTCACTTGTATACATTTAAAGATGTATTCAGCATAAAGTAATTACTGTGTTTGTCAGCGTGATAAAGCAGGCCTGGCACACTAAAATAAATGACAATTTACTGATCTTTAACCAATAAAAGCGTACAGGAGGTTAAATGTGGATTTTTCTTTTGAAGTGTACTTCTCATTTAAGAGCACAGAAGGAAAATTCAGGCTTGAAATGAGAAATGATGCAGGTTCGTTTGGGACGTGCATCGTTGGCACCTCCGAAATAAGATCAAGTGCCGTGTGGAGGACGTACCACTGGTTCCTGCTCGGGGGGCCCACTGGATTTGCCTTTTGAGAAGGACAAGAAGAAGAAATTCAGGACAGCTTATGTGACATGTTTGGTGGAGGTGAACACTGGACACATTTCCTATGGACCCGCATTGCCTTCCCCAGCAGAGAGGAGGTGAAGGTACTGGTTTGGCCAGGGAGCGATGCTGTACAGTGCTGTGGGAAAGGACCTGGCAGCCTGCCACTGATGGGAGATGTTACATGAGAGGGGGGTGTTTGCAGACTGCAAAGTATATGTGCTTTTTAAACAGGTAATTAAATGGTCATGGTTTCACGTGAATGTTATGGGCTTGGAGATTTGCAGCTACTGGCCTCGTGAAATTGTAAAACCCCTTCCAAGTTATTGTGTGGCCACAACTAACAAACAGAAAGAAGAGAGCAAAACCCCTAAGTTAAAAAATCCCAGTGACCAGAAGTATATGTGAAAAAGGGACAGTATTTCAGATTGTGAAGAGCTTCAGAAGCATATCTCTAGTTGTAAAAATACTAAGTCTGAGCTGAAACTAGTAGCTAAGCAGGAGCTTTTGCATTCGAACTGCAATATGCCCCAGTATAATAAGGAGCTGACTTTGCAAGCAAATGAGAAAACTAAAGTTGTGTTTGACTTCTGGCACTGCTTAGTGCCAGGAGATGGACAGAGAGTCTCAAATAATGGCACAGTGGGAAGAAAATGGTTACTGTATGCTTCTCCATATTGATAGCTCTCCGGAGTGCACATGGATGCACCTTGAAATGGAGTCTGAGCTCTGAAAACGCTGGCCCGATAGTAAAAGGACTGGTAAAATTGGGCTATTTGTCCTGGGTTTTTTGCACAGCCAATCTCTCCCTAATTTTTTATTGCTTTTTAGCTCAGATGAGCTTGGCAGAGTAGTTGGTAGTGCAAGGAAAAAAGGGTTTGGTACCACTGTGCGGGAGAACCAGGGATGGATTGGGTCTGGACAGAGCATTAATTTAAATCAGGTTTAAGGCTGGGATTGAATAGATGGATGCTATGCCATCTCCTTACTGGCCACAAAGTCTTACAGGAGGGAAAGGAGACATGGGAGAAAAGAGCAGGTATAAGCACATGATATGCAGCAATACTCATAAGCACCAGGTATGAAGTGTAGCGGAGTTATCAGCCGTCTTCGGTCACTGGGGAGGACGAGGGCATCACGTACATTAGGGGCTGCTGGGATGGGTTGTATTCTTAGTGCTGGCTTAACATCTCCAATAAGGGATGTAACACTGCTGAACAGTATCAGCCTAGGGTAACACAGAATATTAAAACCATAATGGGTTATCTCCCTGTAGTCGTAAATCACATCACAAGCTTGATGGTTGTCCCGAAATGCCTGGTTTTCCAGCACATCCCCTGCTGCCGTGGTTATTTAATCCAGTGGGGCGGGGGTGACACTTGTCTTGCGGAGGGGGAGAGGGGCTGGGTGATGTGGGTGCTGTGACCAACCCCTCTCTCCATGCGTGTGCAGAAGTGACTGATGGGGAGAGGCTGCACGAGGCTCTGGGTACCCACCACACAGTGGTAGCAGATGGGAGCATTTTGAAACACCAGCTGAGGTTACCAGGCAGTCCTTTATTGCTGGACATTAAACATATGGATTATTTCAGCGTTATCTTCCACGTGATGGGAAATGTTTTATGATTAAGGCAATGACAGACCCATGTCTTGTAGCCTTGACTCAAGGTTACGTGTCCCTTGAGATCCTGGTGAAGGAGGCAAAATGCAGAGGACAACCCTTAGCTTAATGCTGGGAAGTGGTTAAAAACGATCAAAAAAATATGATGCTTCAGTTGTCAGGGAATGGAGGGAGGTCGCTGCAGAGGGAAAAGCTGGAGGGCTGCACAAACCCCAAGCTTTCCCGGGAATGAAAAAACGCTTTCAGGTCTGCCTCCCCACCCTCTGCTCTCGTAAAAGGATTCATAGACCAGAAATCTTTAAACAGATGGTTTGAATAAGGTAAAGTACATAGCCAGCAGTGCCCTTGGGTACATCTGGGTAACCACACCACCCGCCGAGGAGCTCCGCAGATGCAACCAGAGGTTGCACTGGCCTGGCAGGACCAGGGGAGGCTGAAAGGCTGCACTGTTTGGACACTGGTATTTTTATCGTTTAAACCTTGGGAAAGAATTCCTGGGTGAAAGCTGCCAAACCCCCAAAAACAACTGTGAGGTGAGGAGAAGCGTCTCCTGTGTGCTGGCACACATGGCTTGGCCATGCAAAATATTTTCCCGTCGGCATGGCTCTTTGCAGCGGCTGTAAATGGAGGGGACGTTGGATGGCTGCAATGTCCTCCACACCAGCAACAGCAGTGAGCAACCTCGAGATGGAGAGTGAGAGGGAAGATTTGTGAATAAATATGTTTGGGCAGGAAAAAAGCTGGCTGGTATGGAGCTTTTGTAACATAAATCTGCTCAGCTGGGGTTATGATGGGCATCTCAGAGCTCACTGGTAGAGCAGAGGAGAAGGTGGCTGAGGTGGCACTGCTAACCTCAAGTTGCAGGTGGAGATGTATGTGATCTACCTCTTTGCTAGGGACTTTGTTCTCATGGTTATTTGCCCTTTGTGTTCACAATAAGTGCCTCATTTTTCATTTGAATTTACCTCTCTTCCAGTTTTTGTAATGCCTTTCCCTGCTACTCAAAAATGCCATTTAATACTGAAAGCTTCATCTACATTATAGTGTCTATATAATATAATTAAATTTTCTCTTAATCTTTTTTATTCCCTATAAGCTAAACAAATCAAGCCCTTTCTGTCCTTGATAAAGGGTTTGGTTTTTTTTCAGCTCTCTGGTATTTGCTTGCCTTCTTCAACACCATCTCCAGCTGCTCAGTATCCTGTCCCACAGCGGGGATATTAGCACTCTGAAAAGCAGTTCAGCCTGAGCCACCAATAAATACATGTTGTTATTGGTCTCTAGTCATTATTTCTCCACTTAGTTAGTTGTTTTCTGCTTACACACTGGTCATAACTTCACCCTCCGGGTTTGCATGGAGCCAGTTCTTCATTGGGGCCCCCACTGAAGCAAAGGAGGAAGGGGGAGAGGTTCTTCCTAGCAGGAGGAGATCGCCCTGGCTTTTTTGGCAGCTTGTAGAGGGCAGCTGGTGGGACAGGCACAGATAAAGCTGTGAATGGGTGATGTTCAACAGACCCTGCCTTTTTGGATGTTCTGATGACCATTTTGTGGCTGAATGGTCTTTCTCCAGCTAGAAACCAGCACTTTGATTACTGGAAGAGAAAATGATTGCTAAGATCATGGGGGAAGGATGTCTGCCTGCTTGCAATCTTGTCCCTTAAAATGCATTATATTGACTAGCCAAAAGAAAAAGGTGCTTAGCAAGGAGATGCATTTTTTCAGTTTCCTTTGAACTCGCTGGCATCGTCTATAAATCAAGCACTGGACATAGGGAGATTTAATGCATGATGCTTTTTGGTGGCTAAATGCAACCCTTCCCATTTCCCTTCTGTAATCCTCGGGATAAAGCAGGCACGACGGTGGAGCTGGCCCTTGTGGGGCAGCGCTTGGCTTTGTCTGCCAAGTCTAATAACTGGCATTGGCTCCGAACAACTCCTTTGAAAGAGCTATAAGGTATAAATAATTAATACCTGTTAAATTATTCAAGCTGGAAATACAGTACATGAATTCAGCAAGCTGACCAGGATACGAATGAGTAATTATGTTAATTAACCCCTGCAGCTAGCAGGAGCTGTAATTAGTTCATGTTTTAGGCTGCTTTGTGTTTTTTAGGAACAGAAATGAGCTAAAAATAAATAGGAATAAACTAAAGCTATAGTTAAAAAATGTGGGTTAAATGATGTCGTTTATCAAATGGCCCTTCTTTCCTTCAGGGGAGAAGCAGGTACATTTTTTAAAGCTTTAATCACTGCTCTCTGCAAGAACTTGAAGATGTTTCTGAAAACTGTTAGTAACGCAATGCAAGAAGTTATCCTCTAGACACTCTGTTTGAGTCTCTGCACATTTCTACCATTTCTTTCCTATGTGTTGCTGAAGAGGTACAGAGAGAGAGGGAAAAAAAAAATCAAGTATACATTTTTTTAAACCCATTAGCATCATGGACGAAGTCCTAATAATGATGTACAAATTGAAGGTCTAGTTTTGCAAACACGTAACTTGCCATTCAGTGGGCAGTAAAACCTGAATATACAGTAAAAGGCTTTTCCAGTAAAAAGAAAAAAAGTATTTAGTAGTTACAAAGGAAAAAATATTGCATTAATCCGAAGCTTTGAGTTCAACTAATTAGCATCAACTGAGATTTTAGGACTGGAAATGGTCATTGTCCAAATGCTCTGTCTGCATTACTCTCTCTGGTGAATGAATAATACCTAGCCTGAGAAAAACAGGTCTTTTTTCCCAGAAGGTTGGAACTGGTTGCATTGTAGACAGATAATTGATTTACACTATAGGCCTTCATATGGAAATACACCCTCTCTGATTCTTTGTACTTATTAATATAAGTGGATATATTCATATTTGGTTCTCTTTTTGTGTGGTTTTTATTTTCCCTAAAGGCATTATGCTGAAAACGTGTCTAAGACTCCTTATTTACACGAGGAGGCATCTGCTATCCTGGTTCCTTGAAGCACGTTTCAGTAAATCTGTTTGGGTCTAAAGGAAACTCTCTCAGAGGATTCCCCGCTCTTGTTTTGTTAATAAGCATTGCTTTTTGCTGTAAAGGTAATTCTTAGTTACTATTGAATTTAAATGGATGCAGTTTGTTATGGAATTGGAAGAACCCTGTTAAAATGGGTCAATGAGAGAGAAATTTAAGAAATGCTTTTGATTTCCCAAAATGAAATGGAAAGGCTTGGCATTTACCTCTGCTCTGAGCTTTCCCTCTCATCAAGGAATTACCTAAGTGAAGTGAATTCTCCACTGAAAATCTCAAAACCTGCTTCAGCTCTAATGGTTTTGGTGAAACTTTTTAATAGGTTGCATCAATATGCAGATGTTAGTTGCATATTTGGGGTAATTGCAAATAATGGCTCTTAATAAAAGTAAGAGAAGAAGCCATGGGTGAGAAATGGGCTGGTTTCCATCAATGAATGCGTAAGAGCATTATTCGAGAAGAGGGTTGTGTTGCAAAGTGGAGATGTGTGGTGCAGTTCTCGTTCATGCAGGTTCATGGAGATGCTTTAATACTCCCTGAGATTTCAAATCCAGCTCAGGCCGTAGCAACCTGTGAACAAGAAATGATTATGGCATGTCGGTTGTTGCTTATGCCTTTGAAGGAGCACAGATTGGAGAATTTTGCTCAGTCATAGGCTGGATGTCACACATAGGGTTCACATCCCCAATTTCATCTCCTGGTAGATATTTTGTGGCTTATTTCATATAGATATCGCAAATATATTTTGTGGCTTAGCCTCAAAATCATGCCTCTTTCTTCCAGCATCATTTTCTGGGCTAATAAAAGGTTTTACGTCTCCCTACAATGTAGGCTGGGACATGCTTTAACTTATTCTCAGCTAGACCCTGGGCTGACCTTGCTTTGCCACCGAAGAATTGGGTACTATACCATTTTAGCCTGAGGATAAATTTATTTCCCTGAATCTCCTAATCTGTTTGGGTTTGATTTGCCTTTTAAAAACATTATTTACCCCATCTCCTGAGTGTCCCCTACAAAAATATATAGAAGCCTGAGGGGAAAAAACAAAATCTATTTAAATCTTCCGTTCTAGTGGGGCTCCTGTATTGATGCTTTCCCCATAATTTAGACTTCTATGCTCAGCATTTGGTGTTCTGCTGCCCAATCAATACCAATTCCGTCTGGAAATTACATTAATGTTTTTTAAATAAGAGCCTGCTTGCAAAGTTTAACTTTACCTGTACAACTGAAGAGTTTGGGTTTTTTGAGGTTGTGGATTAATTGCAATTGCAGTGATATATGTGTATGGTGGTATTAGCATGAGCTATTTTAATTTAACTGACTTCTCTGAGAGTTTATGAGGAAATAAAAATGGAAAATAAAAAGATTCAGACTCCTGAAAATGGAATAATTTAAAATCTAAAGAAATGAGACTAAATACAGAATTGTGGCATATAGCAAAAAGGAAGACTTTTCATTTTTACTATATGAAACGTCTTCCTTTTTCAGATTGGTCATTCAATTGGTCATTAATACTAAAAGATAGAGATTTTTAGGTTTATGTGTCCTGACTTCTGTGTGCGTGCTTGGAGTTGTTGCATGTTATAGTAGTGGCAGCATGTACCGGGTGTTGAGCCAACAGCCAGGAACTGTTGCGAATCAATGATTTAATGTCTATTACTGAATCAAATAATTGATTCAAACTCTCCACAAATCAATCTATCTTTTGCGTCTCTTTAGGGGGAACACATAAAGGTGTGGTAAAGAAAACCCACATAAAATGTGATGTCTGGTCTGCTGGGACTTGCAGCTAGAGTTATTATATCTTTGAAATAATTTGCTTATCACGTAAACTGAATATTAAGAAGAAAGGCGGCTGTGACATAGAGACAGTACTGTAGTTTTATAAATGCCCATTTTTCTATAAATATGCCCCTTATATGCCACATGTTCACTTCTTCAGAGTTGTAGTAGCTAACTCGAGAAAAACTTGCAATATTAATCCTACCCTCTTTCTGAGAAATAGAATATATTAATATATCAGTGGGAACTTAAAGTTGAGTTTGAGCAATACTCTTGGCCCCCATGGTCTCTTTTGTTTTTTTAATGCCTGCATATTTTTGTTTCTATATTGCCTTTTGAGTGTTTTGGGGGTTTTTTGTTTTGTTTTGGGTGGGGTTTTTTAACATTTTGTTGGGTTTTTTTGTCATGGTGTTGATTCAACAAGTATTTGGTGTGGTTTGTAGCCATGCACCTCAAGCTGGGAGAGCAGGGCAGTAGAGGGCAGCATTACTCCTTGTGTTTTGTGTTTTCTCCTCCTAAAAGAAATGAAAATTAAAAAGCAGAGGAAAAAAAAGAAGAATGTGGAGAATGCTGTGCTTGCCAGAGCTGCAGGCCATGTAAGGGAACAGAGCAGGGCCAAACACCCACCACGCTGGGAGGTGGCACATGGTGCTTCATGCTACGTCATGCCCAAATCATGAGCTGAAAACAGTTGTTTTGCTGATAGTCGTGGCTTTTAAGCAAAAAAGAAAAAGGAAAAGAGTGGGTTTAAAAAAAAAAACCAAAACAATGTTTGTGTATCTGTAAAGGAGCAGGGGGATTTGTGAAGGAGGTTGTGAAGTTATACTCTTGTTCCAGGGAGCAGAAGTATAAAATATGTTGCCTTCCTGTCTGTCACGATGAAGATTTTTATGCTGTGTACCAGTATTGATCCTTCCTATTCTAACAACGTGAGACCCTTTCACAGCATGTCAGATGCTTTGAAAATAAGTTTGTACACTGAGCGTTGCATATACAGATTGCATAAATACGGGTATGAAGAAATTGCCCTGTTGTTTGGGCCAAGCTGCTGAAGTAAAAATATAGATGATAAAGCTTCAGCAGAAATGGTTCTTGTGGAGAAGTAGCCTATAAAAGGTCGATACCATCCTAGAAATCTTTCTTTCTAGAGCACAGAGAAGTAGACCCAAAGTGCATGTTGCCTTTGCAGCATCATCGCTTCCAAAGGATTATTCCTTCTACATTTGAGGAAGCTCCCATGAGTCAGTATCATAATTCCCCAGCAGTGAAAATTGTGCTGTTCTCCACCCAGATGGTGGGGAAGATGTGCAGGGGTGAACCTTCTCAGCATGTTTTATGCTGGAGAAGAGTTGCATAGGTGAACCTTCACAGCATGTTTCAATGCATGTTTTAATACTGCAATGGAGAGGAGTCAGGGTCAGAGCAAACCAGCTGGAGATGGAGCTGGAGTCAGAAAAGGCACCGCAGCCCCGAGTTTGCACAGCCTGACTTGCCTGCAGCTGGTGAGGAGATGCGGTTGCACATCCTCCTCCAAGATGGGGTAGTGGTGGTGCAGTGAGAGCGAGGAGGGAGGCCTGCACCTTACCCAGGGTTTAGCTGCTGATTTGAAGTAGAAATTGTGCAAAGGTGAGAATAAAAGTGCTGCGCATCCCCTGATTCACCCAATGCAGTAGGGCAGCCAGTTGAAAGATGTTGCTAATGCTTAGGAAATCAGGCGAACACTAGCCTCTAATGCTCTGATGAGTAGAGCAATGAGTTTGAGCAAACACTGACAAATAGAAAACTGTGAGCATAAACATTTTATGCATTCAGAGAGCCCAACCTGATGAAGTTTCCCCAAGCATAAATAAGAAATAGTTGTAGAAGTCAGTGGAGCACTGTAAAACCTTTGTGAAACCCGATGTGAGCCCCTGTTTGCAGATCGTGCCTGCATGATTCATGGATGTTTCCTTGGTATCTTAACGAGCCGGGTCCTGTCTGGGGTGAAGCCTTTATTCTGAGCCTTAAATGATCACAGGGATCAACTTTGAGTACAAACCTTTTCTGGAAATGTTTTCTGCAGGGAAGAGTTTGCTGAACTGTGGACATAAACATTTCTAGATACTTAAAGACTGTACTTCAGTAAAATTTTTCTAGTTGCTCAGGGCATGCAGATGTCAGAAAAAGACTTAAGAATAAATTCTAGCACAAATCTGCTTCTGAAAATGAAGGCAACTTTCAGGGCAACTTATATTTATCTTTAAGAAACACCAGTCTGTTGTCCAGTCATGTAAAACACAGGCTTAAAATCTATGCTTTGTGCTTATTGTTATAAATACCTGAAACATTCAAATAATAATTTTTAATAAGAAGAGGAATTAATTTGATTACATAGAGACTGTATACTTGTTCACAATGCATTAATCATAAAATAATGGTAATGCACTGGTTATTTTCATATCGGTGGTAGCGGAATATGTATTTATTTCTAATCCCATTTCAAATATAAATGAATTGTTTTGAAGGTTGGATAACTCAGCCCAACAGACCAAGGCAATTATGGTAGGTGAGTGGTGCATTACCGGCAAGGAGAGATAAGAAACACTGCAGGGTCCAAAAGGGCGATGAGAGGGAGCACCTGGAATTGCAAATGCTCGGGGCTGGCAAGTGGTTTGCTACCATTAAGCCTGGGAAGTTAAGAAATGGTGTTAAGCAGCTTCAAAATCAGGCTGTAGAAATGAGCTGCTATCGATTAAAATAACTTGGGGGGAAAACAAGTCTCTTGCTGTTCATACTTTCCTGAGTACTTTGCTTTCCACCTCTTGCAACCAGAGAACTGTGGCTAAAAAATTCAGCAAGTTGCAGAAGGCAATGGAGGTTGGAGAGAAGAAAAGTTGTAACTGCATGGTAACAGCTGATGAGTTATCTGTGTTTGTGTAGTGTTTTAAAAGTATACCATGAAGAATTGCAGGCTGGCTTACAAGACAAACCTCACTTTTTGGTCAACACAAGTTTTTACCAGCGTACTGCTGAATACCGATGCAAGAATCACTACTCCAAAATGCGCCCCTAGAAGCTGCTGTTGCTAGTTAGAGTCCCACATAAAGACAAACAAAGAGATGATCTCACACAGAAAAGGTTAGTAGGAGCAGATGAAGTCAGAAACAAAGGCAGAAATCTGGGATTTGACCCCAGATGTCCTGACACTCCACTGAGTTCCTGATTGCCTGGACCGCGTAACACGGGAAGGTCAGATCCATATTCTGCCCAAGTGCCTTTCCTAAGCACGCAATACAAAGGTGACACGCAGCATGTGCTAGGCAGCTGTAGGGTTTCTGGCTGTGTCAATGGCTTTGTAAGGGTCTTGCCTCTGAAAAGTGAGGTTTGGGAAACTTTCGGTAGCCTGTGTTGATCGTTCAATGACTGAATGAATTGCAGAGCTTTTCGGCATTAGGATGTTGTACCTGTTGCATGATCAGGCTGGGTTGTTTTCATCCTTGGGCAGTAACCCCATGCTGTTTGGTGTGTGGGCTGGGTGACGGATGAGTTGCCGAGCTCTCCCACCCCTTCACTGCGACACTGAGATATCATACAGCGGGAGGAGGAACATATGTTGAATAGTGAAGATAAAAGAGTCACTGAGCATAGGCTATCCCGAACGGTTAAACTCTGGTTAACAAGAAGTGCAAGGAAGCTGGCCTGGCTATCCCAGCCATGTCTCCATGAAAATCAGAGGCCTCAGATCCAACACATGGCTCCCACCTTCCTTCTAACATTTCAGCTTCTTCCAATCTCATGGATACGTGCGTGAGAGCCAGAATGAATCTGTTTTTCCAACTATGTCAACTGAGTTGATGTTTTCTACAAACTTCACCTCCATTATATCCTGTATCTCATGGCTCCAAGACTAGATCTGCATCCTTACATTTAGTTTAATTGGTCCCTGGGTTCATTTGCCGGTAGCTTAAGGCTGAAAGCAAAAGAAAACTACATTTCCACGGCTCTCCTTGTCTAAATGCTGCTTTTGCTCTATCCAGTCAGTGCCCTGGGACTGCTGAGAAAAGCAGGGGAATAGTCAGGGTCTAACTGTAGTAACTGCAAAACAGCACTAAGTGTTTATGCTGGCAGTTTTCAGAACAAGTTGCTGCTTAACATGAGTCTAAAGAGACTTCTTAAGGCAGCTGAATAATTTTGAAGCTGCATCTGGCTTAATCCAGCCCACAGGAAGATGTGCCTAAGCTCTGCTCATGTCTGACCTTGCCAGGCAGTCCAGCCCTCTCTAGCAGGTGGGAAAAAATCAGCCAATCACTCAAGGTGTGTATGGACAGAAGGAATCGGGATCAGGGATGGCAGTTCCCACGCCTGACCTGCCTGGAGATCTGCTGCTATTTGCTGCTCCTATCTAGGAGCACACAGAAAATGTGTTTACACTTTCCTGGAGAAAGCCCAGCCTCAAAGATTTCATTTAGGCTGAGAATATGAGAAGGTGCTACCAAGAAGCCTGTAGCATCCCCTCCTATCCCACAGGGACTCATGAGCAGCTGAACCAGCACTGAAGCAACGGGATGTGGAGACCCACTGCCACCGCATGCAGCCATCTGATGGGGCGAGCTGGTGAAAATTCAACTTTCCATGCCATCATAGGAGAAAAAGCCTAGCTTAGAAAGACATCTTCCAACTCAAGTGTGTCAGATGATTTTTGGAGGGCAGAGGATCTGTGGTTTCTGTAGGTACATAGGCAGGGCTGGTGTGAATAGGGTCTTGTTAGTGGGGAAAAAAAGTCAGGGGGACTGTTTTGGTTGCTCTAATGGAAGGAAAAAGCTTTGAAGGGCTTCTTGAATGTGTATTCAACTTCTCGATATTGAGAATAATTTATTGTGCCATTTTTATGTAAAACTCATGTTCCTCCCAGACAGATGACTGATACCGTTCTACTGTTTCAGCTCTGCAGCCCACCCAGCAGGACCCACAGATACAGGCTTTCCTCCAGCCTGGAAAAACGATGAGGGGAGGGTTATCTCTTACCTTGCCAGTGCGTTAGGTCCTTCATGCCATCTATTTTTCTGGGCAAAGGACCCATGAAGGAGAACAGGAAACTTGAATCTTAAATCTGATTCTGGCACATGGATCTGTGTGCGTGAGGGGAGGAGGGCTTGAAACCACTGTGTTACATGGATAATTCTGTGCTATTACACACTCATAATTTCTCATCCTTTTGCCTTGCATGACACAAACATTCATTTTTGTGTTATTATGTATGCCCCTAATGTGATATAAAAAGTTAAGCATATTACTAATTGCAGTACAGCACACTATTATTTTTTTCTTGTCTCTGCAGTGAGCATTTTTTTGGTAACATATTAATAGGACTCGGGGTATTTTTTTTCTCCTGCTCTCTACTCCAAATGATCCTCACCCTAGGAGGATTTTCCATGGCAGGCTGGAGCAGTTGCATGCTCTTCACAAGAGCTACTTCTCAGTGTTTCTTGCTGATAATGGAAAGAATCTACATACTGAAGGAAAATCCTTGAGATAATCCAGTTGGGATGTTGATTTGAGTTTCAGCACTTGGGAATCAATGGGATTTAAAAGACAGCACTCACTGCAAGAGTGCCTAACCCTAGATATCTCCATCCCTTCGTTGGGGAGGAACAAACAGGTTTCAGCTTCATTTTTAGAGGCTCCAGAAAGGACCAAAATAAGAGGGAATGTCCAATGTCATGAGATAATAGGACTTATTTTTGGAGATAAATGGGGCTGAAGCAGTCCCCAAATACTGCCAATTCCTGCTCCTTGGTCTTGGCAAGGCTGCTTTGACATAGTAGTTCCATCCTCATCCTTATCCTTGGGGGCTGAATTATTTTCCAGCTGCTCCCTGCAAATCTGTATGGCACTGTGGCCCCGGAAGGAGCTACCGGAGGCACTCTGTTTGGGGCAAAAGGCAAAAAGAATGGCCAAACTTGCCCTAGGGAGGAGTCAGATGTGTGCATGTTTCAGTAGGTGGCACTCCTTCCTCTACCTCAGGGACTGGTGTGAATTTTGGGTGGAATGTGGGGGGGGGGTAGCATCCCACGGATGAGATGCGGTGGCTCTCCAGGGTTGAACTGCAACTTGAGTTGGTTACAGCATGCTTTTTGCAAGAGTTCAGCTCAGGTATGTGCTTTCCTCTAGATCTTCCTGTATTTTTAGTCTTTCCTTCACATTGTAAAGGTGTTGCTGTGAATATGTATGTGGGGAACGCATTCAGCTTTGCAACTGGCTGTGTGCCATTGGCAGGTAGAGTCCCGTGGGTCACACACCTTCCCAAATCTGCACAAAGCCCCGACCAGCAGAGAAATGCATCACAAAATCCAAGTGGTTCAACTTTCTACCACAGGCTGATCTGCTCCTGTAGATATTCTGGGAAAAGGGTAAGGATTGGTATTGGAGTGGATTAGGCAGGGAAAAAAAAATGCTTCCAGGAGGAGGAAAATGTTTATGTATGTACTCAGTGATGCCTCTCCAGCTTCTCCACCCATGCTGTCCTGGCTGGATACAGCAAGGTGACATTTGCCTGTCAGCGATCCTGCTTGCTACCTGAGCTTTGATTGGTGAGCCTGGGGAGATGTTTGCAGAATAGAGAGCTTTCAAATATGTTTTTAGCTTGGAAGATGGCAGCTGAGTGGGTGCATTTGGTGACAGATGATCCTTGAAAGGTTTAGAAGCAAAAGCTATTAAAACCTAGGAGCTGTGCAGAGAGGAAATATTGTGTATATATCACAGCCTGTTCGAAGAGAAGAAACATCCCTGTTTTGTGTGATTCCCATCAGCAAGCTGCGGCACACAGTGTTTTGGGGCAGAGAGGACACTGTCTGCAGATGCTCTTTTTTTTGGCTTCCTGCTTACTTGACATCCAGGCACAGTATTTCAGTGGCCGGATCAGAAAAGGGCTTTGGGACGACTGTAGCCAAAGGCTCTCTTAACAAACCGCAAGCAGCTTTGCCCCATCCTCCCGAAACCCAAGCCAGTTGGTGCATTCCTGGCATTCTTCTCCCTAAAACCATTTCTTTCTGTTCACTGGATCAAGAAGACAAAGCAGCTGCTCTGAGAGTCTGAGATTTTTTTATTGTGAACTTTAAGTTGAAAGGAATGGGATCAGAGGATTTATTTTTATTGGAGTGGGGCAGTACCCTGGGATCCCTGAGGTTACACACCAGCCCGTGCCAGGAAAGCCTGAAGTATGCACTGCAGGGAGGAGACCTGCACTCGCCCGATGGTTTCTTTGGGAGAGCAGTGAATAGTTGAAAATAGGCAACTGCTGGCTGCCTTCCTGTGGCAGAACTTGGCTGTCAGGCTGTGAAGCCCTTTGGGCTGCTTTGGCCTCATCCTTAAATCAGGGAAGACCAGCCTTAGACTTGACAGCTGGTAATTATAGTCCCAAATCTAAAAGTGAGCTATAAAATCTCTCTTCAGACCTCCTAGGTCTTATGAAAATCTACTTCCCACCTGTAAATAAATATTTTCTCTAGATATAGTCAGCTAAATTCCTCACCAGTTCTATTTTCCATAATTTCTCATGGTTTTCTCCAGATCCTTTCTCATTTAGGTATTGTTGTCTCAGTCCCAGGCTGTGTACCTCTAATAGAAACCAAGTAATGTGACTTCACCTCTTGTCATTGAGAAATTATGCACAAGTTTCCCCCCAGGGCTATTACTCTTTTGAAGCATGGTGGGCTTCAGTTAACTGTATCGCTGTCTCCCTTGTCCAGAAGTTGGAATCACTTCTGCAGGGAGGAAAACAATAAAACTTTAAGTTTGTCGGCTGAATGCTATTAAAATATTTTATTTGTTGTTGATTTCTAGTTTGTACGCAGCAGGGGTGCGTACCGGTATTTAACGCCGGTCCTCTTTAAAATGGAAATGTTCAGAAGAAATTTGATACTTTTGTTCCTAGCGAGTTATGCAAGATTGAGATGGAGGCAATATACAGTAAAAAATGCTGTCTGAACTTAAAGCGCTTTGGCAATCCGTGAAAACAACCACGGGACTTTGCTTTTGTGCCTGGCACATATGCATCAAGGGGACTGAAAACTGAAGTGTTTTACATAACCCAATTTTTTTTTTCATGTGCGTCTCAGAAAACGGAGGATGTATCAAATATGTTCAAGAACCTGCAAAGCCTCATGCTTATGAACAGAGGCCAGGCCCTTTCAAACAACAGCTTTGAGCAGGGAGCAGTTGTAATTCCTCATCTGTTCTTTTTTCTTTTTTAAATTCTTTTTTTGTTAATTTATTTTATAAAGACCATCTGCAGGTTGAAAGCTGGAACTTTGGACTCAGCCAAGTGCCAGTATGTAACAGTTAAAAAAAACCAAAATAAAAAACCAAACAAAAAAGATCAATCCCATAAACACGGTCCCTGTCTGGATGTCTCATTTCCAGCTGATGCCCGAATGGGAGGTCTAGACACACTGCTGACAGGAGATACAAACACGTAGGTTCCACCCACCTCCAAAAAATGTATCCATGGCTGCATCCTACCTCTTTCCTTCCCAAATCAAACTCCCAGAGACAGAACTGAAGCAGCTGCTTCTGCTGCCCTGAAAATATCCGAGCACGAAACTGTGCCAGTGCCCCAGCGCTGCAGAAGCTCTTGTGGGGCACCAGCGCTGAGCTGGGCTGTGGGGGTTTTTACTCCCAACTCCTCCAGACTGTGCGATCTTATTGGAAACCCCTAAACCAGCTATTTTCTTGCCCACAGAACCCTCTTTCTGCCGTGGAGGGCTAAGCCCAAGAGCCGTGTTGTCACAGCGTACATCACTGTCCCTTCTGCGCCTGGCATTTGCAGGCAAGACAAAAGACAACGGAGCCATTTGGCATCGAGGGCTCAGCCGATATGGCTCATTTATTTTATTCTGTTATTTTTGTGCAGCAGACCTGCGGATTGTATCGCATAGGTAGAACTGGTGTGTAGCAGTTTGTCAGCATGCAGAAAATCCTAGTGCATGAGGCATCGCGCTCGCACACTGGGAAAATCTGATTGTGTTTGGTACGGCAGAAACTAGCTCATGCTTTCATGCGGGTATCTGGGCTACAGAGAAAGTCTATTTCCTGTATTTTAAGTTAGGGTTTTTTTAGTGCTCTAAGACCCATATGCCCTGCCTCCAGGCTTTTCCAGTGCAGACATACTTGACCGATATTCAGTCAAGCAAAATAAAATCTGGGTTTTTGGAGCCCAAAGCTTGCTGAGACTGAGCAGGAGCCATGCCAGGCACTGGCTTGTGCTTTCACTCAGAGAAGACAACAAAAATTGGCTGCTAAAAACAAAAGTAAATGGGAGATAAGCCGGGCAAGTTCTGTAGGGCAGAAGTAGCACCCTCGATTGGAGCGGAGGATGGGAAGGTAGAGGACTGGGGACATCCCGAAAGCGGGACGGAGAGGGCAGGTTTGTGCAGCCATCTCCCAGGGCTTGGACCTGTTTGATGGCCTCCTCCTGCAAAAGGACGGGAGAGGAGGGCTCGGCAGAGGCTCCCGGCGGCGGAGCGCTCCCGCAGCCCCCGGGGGAGCCGCCGGACAGCCCCCTCCCCGCATCCCCCGCCGGGCGACCCCGGGCGCGGGGGTGTGGGCGGCGCGGGGAGCCGGCGGGGCCGGGAAGGAGGGAGCGGGGAGTGCATGTGCATCCTCGCAGGCGCCCC
Organism: Theristicus caerulescens; assembly: GCA_020745775.1. Taxonomy (NCBI): domain Eukaryota; kingdom Metazoa; phylum Chordata; class Aves; order Pelecaniformes; family Threskiornithidae; genus Theristicus; species Theristicus caerulescens. Next base: position 87,242,217 of record CM036560.1, read on the forward strand.
TGCCTCCCTCCCGCCGCCTTCCCTCCTTCCCTCCCCCTCCGTGTGTGTGTGTCTCCCGCTCCCTCTCCAGCCCAGCCTGACGCAGGCGGATCGAAATCGCCCCTAACAACCCGGCTCCGGAGCGCGGTGCCGGCGGCGGGGGTCCGGCTGCGGCGGGGGCCCCGGCGGGCAGCGGGGCCGCGCCGGGCCGGGCCGGGCCGGAGGGGGCGGCGGAGGCGAAGTTGGCCCAAGTGCGGGGAGGCGGTGGGCGGCCCGGGGGGGAAAGTTGCCGGGAGAGGCGAGGGGCGAGCGAGGCGGCAGGACCATGGGCACTTTGCGGGATTTACAGTACGCGCTGCAGGAGAAGATCGAGGAGCTGCGGCAGCGGGATGCGCTCATCGACGAGCTGGAGCTGGAGTTGGACCAGAAGGACGAACTGATCCAGAAGCTGCAGAACGAGCTGGACAAGTACCGCTCCGTGATCCGGCCCGCCACCCAGCAGGCGCAGCAGCAGAGCGCCGGCACCTTGCAGGGGGAGCAGAGGACCAAGCGGCAGGCGATCTCGGCCGAGCCCACCGCCTTTGACATCCAGGATCTCAGCCACGTCACCCTCCCCTTCTACCCCAAGAGCCCACAGTAAGCAGGGGGTTCACGCCTGGTACCGACCGCTCCGGCCTCTCCATCCGCCGCCCTCGGCCCCTCTCGCCCCCTTCTCCCCTCGCTGCCTGCGGGGCAGCCGGCGGACGCCTCTTCCCCTCCATCCCCCGTCCTCGCCGCCGGGGAGGGATCGGGGTGGGGGGGCGCGGAGCGGAGCCCCGAAGCGCGGCCGCCCCGGCTGCCGCCCGCCCCCACACCCTCCCGGGTGGCCCCGCGGGGTAGGAAAGTTGCGAGTTCCCGCCTTGGGGGCTTAGGGGGGGATGTGGGACAGGAGCGAGCCCCGAGGTGGGGGGAGAGCCGCGCTCCCCCGACCCGGCCAGGGTCCCTTCGGAGCCGGCCGTCCCCCCATCCGGCCGGGGGAGGCACGGCGGCGAGCTCGGGCAGGGGCGGGCTGCCGGCTTTACCGCTGCGGGAGGGGACGGGAGAAACCGGCGGGTCTCTGCCCTCCGGGGAGGAGCGGCGTCCCGGCGGGAGCGATTCGCCGCGGGGCGGGCAGGGCTGGGCAGCGTGCGGGCAGGGAAACTTGGAGGCCGGCGCGGTGCGGTGCCCGGGGCTCCAGCAGCCTTCTTGCCGCCCTGCCTGGCCTCCCTGGCCCGGTGGGTGCTGGTGTTTGGGGGTGAGGGGGGGAGAAAGGCAGGGGCAGGGGCTCGTTGCAGCGTCCCGGTCCGGTGGGGGGCGGCGGGAAGGGAAAGTTGCGGGGAACCTCGGCTCCCAGCTGCCAGCACGCCCGGGAGCTGCTCTGTCCTGGTTTCACACTTGCCGCAGACTAGGCGAATTATAGCGATTTAATGGAGAAAACGGAGACCTAGCAGGAGCGGGATCATTCCCTCCCCTTAGTATCTTTTCCTAGCCAATAAATCGCAATGCATTTAGCTCAGCACTCCTTAAGGGGGGGAAAAAAAAAAGAGGAGAAAAAGAGATTATCCGCTGCTGAAGCGCCTGGCTTCGTGTGCAAGCGCAGCGGAGGGCGGCAGGGGCCGGCCCGGGGCTCACCTCCCCCTGCCCGCCGCTGCCAGGCCGTGCCCCTCGGCTGGCGGCAACCGGGGCTCGACCTCCCCGTCGCCGCTGCCGGTCTGTGGCCAAATCCGCCTCCCCGTTGCGGCCGACACCTTCTTCCTCGCTGAATTAAACGGGAGCGCTGGGGTCGCGGAGGATCGTTCGCGCCATCCCAGTAGTTGGGGTTCTCGCTTCGGGTGGGCTTTGGGGTGCAGGTCTCTCCCCAGCCGCTTGTGAGGGCACACGGCGGACGCGGGTCTCGGCCTCTCGACGCTGCGTCGCTCCAGCGAGGCCCCTGCGGCGCCTCATGCGGGACTCCACCGGCCCCACACGGGTGCGGGTTCGCTCCCGGGCCGAGGCGACGGCGCGGCGGGTGGCGCAGGTGCTGCAGGCGAGGTGGGGCAGCTGCGAGGGGCGATGCCTAGCGGCTCCTCCTCGCCCTGGCAGGAGTTGCCTGCCCGCCGCCGGGACCCGCTCACCTCCCCCGGTAGGCTATGGGCTGGGGCCGAAGCTAGAAGCCGGGCTGTGCCCCTGGCCCTGCCCTGCCCCCGCAGCCTCGGCCCTTCTCGCCGCCACGGCGGGGCCCCGCCGTCTCCTGGCAACCGGCGCGCCGCGGCCGCCCGCCCAGGGAGGGCGGCCGCCATGGGCCGGCCCCGCCGCCGCGGGACCCTGAGCCGGGGCCGCCCGCCATGTGGCGGGGCGGCGGCGGCTGCCGGCTCTCCTGCCTGCCCACTCTCCCCCCCCCCCCCCCATTCCCGCCGCCGTTTCTCCACAGATATTTTGCCCTTTTAAGGCGAACGGCCGCGGCTCCGGATTCAAAAGGGCGGTGGGGAGAAACTGTGGTGGACCAAAAAAAACCCAAACACCCCCAAAAGTGGAGACCGGGCTCCATCAGGTGGGGGGGACAGCTGCCCCACGAGCAGGCAGCGGGCTGAGGTGCAGGCAGGCAGGTGGGATAAGATAGCCCAGAGGCATTCATTTCCTCAATTAAACTGTAGGACAACGTAGCGCATCCGAAAACATTTATTTTTCCGTCAGGGGTGTGTGTGTGTTGTCCCCTTGGTGCCCTTGAAGTGTGAATCGAGCCCCCTGAGATCTCAGGGAAGCACTTCAGGTTTCAGCAGAATGAGCCTGGAGCCTCTGCTGTGTACGGTGAAATACGTAGGAAGCCTGATGAAGCCTTGAATTAACGTTTTCCACCTTGAATTTTAATTGCTTATTGCGTAAATGCCTTGCTGTAGTCTCATGTGGGGTGTAACGCACACCACCTGCCTGAGGGAGTATTTCGTATTGACCTTCCATGATCAATACTCTAACAGTATTTACAATATTCAAGTCAACTTGCGGCTTCAGATCTTAATCTGAAGTAAAAGATACGTGCTCACAGCTTCAGGAGTGCACGTTGCTCTAGGAAACATTTGCTGTTTGAGCCGTGACATTATGGTGAGGAGGAGCCCTCAAAGCCTCATGCCCAAGGATGCACACCTACTGAGGCAACATGATGTCTTCTGGTGATAGACAGTCATCTTGGGTGCTGGCCTAAATCCGTAACTGCACTGATGAGCACTTTTAATTTGAGCATCCCAATGGAAAGGAAGATGCGGCTACCTAAATAAAGGAAAACATGAGCTGTGTATTTTGCTTACCTGTAGTTGTCATGATTAAAATACCTGCAAAAAAGATGACCTGCTCTGTTAGTGATGGATGTACCTCTGAGACTGAGTGAGGAAGCGCAATTGGTTTAGTTTATTTGGGATCATTGATATTTAAATTTTTATTTTTCATAGGCTTTTCTATGTACAGTCGCAAACATGGCTTACACAGTGCTCCCATGTGGTTGAGGGGAGGTCCTTCATTAAACAAACGTGACACAATCATGATGGCATTTTGATGTTCAGGATAACTGTTTGTGGTGGTAGTGTTACCGGAAAGTGGCAAAATAATTCACTCCCTAAAACTTATTTTGGAGTTTTAGAAAGCAGGCATTCTTTATTGCGGCGCCAGACAGCACTGGGGATAGTTCCACCATAAATGCTCCGAAGGCTTGACAGACTTTCAGCAACTATATACCATGAAAACATACATATTCATAGGATTTCCGGGAATTCATCTACATAAACATGAGATTTCCTGGACCTTATTAACATATGTAAATGTCCGATCCACATGCGCAGTCATCCTCTGTGGTGGTCCTCAGGTGGTCTTTGGGGGTCTTCAGGCGAAGGCTCATAGTCTTCCTCACCGCGTTCGCTGATTGACCTTTGCTTCTGCGCAGACTCAATTCTTGTGTCGCCTAGCTGTCTAGACAGGAGTGTTCAGGAGCCCAAAACTTAATTATCCACAAGGACTCTCCCTTGTTATGTAATGGGAGCATTCAAGAGCTTTGTAACGGAAAAGGGGAACACCCAGGAGCCTCAATCCACATTCTCAGCTATCAGTAGCGGAGGTGAAGGTGGAGAGGACCTGGAAGCAGAACAGGAACTACTAAAATACGCAAAGAAGGGTTGACTTTTTTGCCCTGTTCATGCTGAACCTCAGTGACTCTTGAGGTAATGGCATCCGACCTTTGGTTTTGACAAGCCACCAAAGCATCAGCCTGTTCTCCAGCATTATACAGAAGTAGGAGCACCAAGAGGACACACAGGAAATCTTCAGTTGCTTGGTAGCCTGTGGGTTTTTTGCAGTTAAATGGTGCTGGGTCTGTCCTCCTTTTCTGGTGGAGCACCTAAGGTGGCTGGGGATTGGTAGGATCAGTAGTAGTAAGAAGTCTCTTAGAAATGAGGAGGAGTGATCATGAGGGCCATGGTAGACTTCTGATACCTGTGGGTCTGCCTCTGTGGTGAAGTGTCTGTGGAAGCTGCTGTGATTCCACGTAGAAGATTTTGGGTTACAAAATGGTTAAACTCCGAATGGCTTTTAAGTATGAAATTGAATTTAATTGCCTTGTATGGAAAAAATACTATTAAATTTCCTGCAAGATCTTACCTTGCGCACAAACCCCACCATTTAAGATGCATATAGTTTAAAAAAAAATATCTGTTTCAGAGTGTTAAGAGTTTTAGTTGCTGTTGCAGGGTTGGGCTTATTTTGCCTCTAAACTTTTTTTAATGTGAAGTGGGACTTTGTGGGTTCACATGAAGAGTTTATAGCTAAAATCTGTGGAGGGACACATCCTGCCGTTTTCTTCCAAGTTATGAGACCAATGAGAGAAGTCAGGCATTGGCATCTTTATCAGTCTTCGTATTCGAGTAACTAGAAGCCAGCTGTCTAAGTAAGTGGCTTTTTCTCCCCCCCCCCCCCGCCTCAAAGGAAATAACTTGCAAGAAGTGACTGGAGTAAGTGGGCACAGACTGTAGAGAAAGCTGGGTGGTTTTCCATGACAGAAAAATACCACGACAAATCCTTATCTCCTCTTCATCTTCCAAAATTGCTGCTCTGTTTGTTTTTCCACACCTTTGAACTCTCGCAGGATATATCCTGGCTGCTAACAGCCTGTCAGCATGAAAAGAATACTGCGAGACCAAGTTTGTACCAACTGTTATTCCAATTAAGATTTTACAGAGCTGCAGACCAAAGAATAGCCTTTTTAACTAGGAAGCTGTAACTCTCGTCTCTTCGCTTTCGTTATTTTGTACTTGCCATGGGAAAATACCCAGGACTTTAATTTTAAAAGGCTGTTTTGTTTGGTGATTGGTAACAGCTGTATGCTTTTTTGGAAGACTGTGTAATCAGCATATTTTGTTTTCTAGAAGGAAAAAAAAATGTAGAAGCAGAATGTAAAACAAAGTGGAGAGCTCATGAGTGTGAAGAAATGTATAGGGCTCGATCTTCTCTTGTCAGAGGTAGTGTCTGCCCTGTCGTTAACTGAGATAATGGCAAAATGCTGCGTCATTTGTAGAAAATGTTTAGTAAGATGAAAAATGACTTCTTTTTGTGAGTTAACAGACTTAGGAATGCTTTGAATGTAAAGTTGGGGAATCTGCCAAAATCCCAGAGATTCGTTTTTGGGGGGAGGAGCAGCCTGTGAGTCGTATTTAAGAGTTCTGGTTTAAAAAAAATAAAATACTTGGTTGCATAGCCTTGGGGAAAGTACAACATACATACAAGAGATTTAACAAAATCCCTTCAACGGCCAAATTGGTTCTTTGAAGGCGAATGTGCACATCTTCTGTGAACTAGAGCCATATTTTTAAGTGATCATATTAGTAATAAAACCCCCAGAAATATTTGAAAAGCACTTCATATTTAGAGTGTTTGCATAAAATTATCTGCTGGTATTTATAAATGGTATGTATGCTGCAGTACCCAGGAGCCGTCCATTAATTAAAACTCTCAAACTATAGTTCTAAAAAAACCCCAAACAACCAAAACCCCAACCCCTTTTCTTAAACCCCAGGCTTTCCTCTTTCTAAAATAATTTGGAGGATGGTTGCACCATAATTTAACGACTAGATACTGATGGTTGAGGTGATTGAGGGGCCTGTGATCGGGAACTGAGACAACGCTCCCACTGTGATTGCTTCCTGAAATGTGGGACATGAGCTGTGAAATCAGACGAGGGATGGTGGCCTCTTTAGTCCTGTTACATTCTGGTTTTGGTGCTGTGCTGCAGAAAACATCATATCAAAAGCAGTCAGCAGCGATGGATGTAGGGGTGCAACTTTAAATTTTTTTTTTTTTTGGTATCAAGATGTAATTCAGTACGATGTGTCCAGTGACTAATTGAAATGCGTTTATCATTTGTTTGAGAGTAATTAACTGCTGTGGTTGCTTTTATGTGCTGTGTGATATAATGTTGAATCCATCTGAATGTAGTTTAACATTGTTCTGAAGAAGTATTTATGTGCCTGGAAAGATCTGCCAATTCTTGATTAAACACTGACTTCCATTAATGTCAGTGGTGGTTTTTTTCGGTGTGCAGGATTTAGGGGGTTAGGACTTTACCATATGTGTCATGTGGTGATGGGGCAGCATCTCTCCACTGGTGGGAGGTCTGTGAGAAAGGATGACGTGCCCACTGCTACAAGATGTGGCCAAGAGCATTGCCTTGGGGAATGATCTCCCTTAGGCTCATGCTGATTAGCTTTCCACTCGTTTTGGCAGCTATCAAAGGGAGAGATGGACTTTTCTCCTGCCATTCTAGTGGCGCGGTGCCACTCAAACCCTATGGCGGTTTTTGTGTGTGGCTTCAGCTAGCTGATTTGCATGGACAAGCTCTTGGATGGCGTGAAGGACAGCCCGCTTCTGTAGCAAGTATTGCTGAATCTGGGTACATGGGACTTGTTGCCTACCCAGCAGTCCAGTCCTAAACTTCTTTCATTTCTACGGCTGGCCAAGGCAGCTTGGCAGACTTGCCTCATGAACTGTGTCCTCGCTTGACTCCTTAAACGCCCAACTTGCCCTGCTTCTGTTCACACAGCAGGGCTGAGAGCAGGGCCGCCTTGCGCTTCGCAGGGATGAGGTTTTATTGTGAAGGATGATATGCTTCCTGACAGAAGTTTTAACATGCACCGTGTCAAGGATAGCGGCGAATGCAAGTCAGTCAAATGTTATTTTACTCTGTTTTGACAGGTCTGGCTTGGCAGTGGTGGTGGATGGGGCTTTCCTCTATGCAGCAGGCACACGTGTGACTCGCCTCGGAGTCTGTGCTGCTTAATGCGTTGTGAAGTGGCAAGTGTGAGATTGCTGGTAGTTTGGCTCTTTGTATAATTCAGCCTTCTGAGGCTTTGGTTACTAGTGGTGGTAAGGAATAACTATATTGTATTTAGTTACTATGCAGAGGACAAAGATTTTTCTCTGTTGGCAAGTAGTGTTCTGAGTCATCTGTGAAGTAAGCTTGTTTAGTCAGGTAAGGTTTATGCTGAATGTAAACTCTAAGGACCAGAGGTGTTTTATTCAAAGGAAGGTAAAAAAACACTTCACCGGACAAAGCTATTAAAGCCACATACTTGTTTTGTCATTTTCTGTCTGATTCTTGCTTTGATGAGTGACGGCAAGATTAAATGTTTCTGCAATTTCAATTATTTTAATCCTGCTTAGTAGCAACAGGCAACACATACCTCTCTGAATTTCTGCTGCTTTCTTGATATTACTTTTACCAGAGTAGTGTAAATACACTATGTTTTAAAGCAAAGTAGTTCTGTTTGGAAAGTATATTGAAATCTTTATGGTGGTTATATGCAAAACAAAAGTGTTCCAAGTACAGTAGTTTTAAGCAAGCTAATAGCACTTAAATGAAGGTGGTTATTAACATAGAAACTATTTTTTTAATTGTAATACATCTCCATAAATTAATTTTCTACAGAAATAACTTTTTTTCTCTCATCTGTATTGCTGGGTGAATACTGTAGGTGGATAGTTTTAAAGTGCATCAACAGAAAATGAGGTCCCAGACCATGGACACAAATCCCTTCCCTCCAGACTCGCTGTGAAAGTAGTCCTGTGCTTTAGCATCTTGTGTTCCTAAACACAGTGTCTTACATGTATGAAATGAATAAATGCCCCCCCCCCCCGATCAGAGTGCTGATACTGAGCAAAAATGTACATAGTACACAGAATTTAGACTAGCCAGCTGCTTGCAACGACCTGTGTTGCAGACTCACTGGGAAGGTTAGTGGACTCCATGCTTTTACTAAACACTGCCTCACTGAGCACCAGATGCAAAACATGAGTCAAGGGGAAAAAATTGTTCCTTTAGGGAGTTAAAAAGGACACAGTGACTTGATATGTACCTATTTCATTGGTTATCCTGCTTGGGATAGATATTGTGGGATTCTAAGATTTCAGAAGTCACTAAATACGAACCTTATCTTAAGGTAAGGGGTCCTGGAAAGCTGTGCTTTTAGAACTGGAGATGGTGGTGGTTTAAATGCCACTTACTGTCATAAATTATAATCTTTACTGCCTGGGCTGTTGGTATCTTTACTGCCTGTGCTGTTGGTATTGCTTCTCTTTTGGCTTTTCATGGTGCCAAAATACTTGCATTTGTAGCAGGCTAAAGGATAAATAAAGGATAAATGTTTTTCATCTGCTGTTTTGCATTTCTAGGGGGTACGTGCAGGCAGAGAAGTCCCTGACATTCATGTTTTGTGTAGCTTGTCTTTGTTTTGAAGGGCTGATAGAACTGGAAAAAAAACAAAAGTATTTGCTACATTGGAGCCTAAAACAACTCGAATAATTCCTTTCTCCTTCTCTCAACATCTACAGAAAGTGGTTTGGTTGCAAGTGTGCACATTGCTTGGATATGTACTGTGTATACTGACATCCTAAACATCTGAAATTGTATTAAGGTCTTTCAGAAACAGTAGTAAAGTGCCTACCTGGAAGGGTTTGTGTCACGGAGATAGCTACAGTGTACTTGTGAAACAGCGAGCGCAGGACTTGCATTTTGCAATGTTCATGCAGTCACTGGTTTCCTTGGAAACTACTGCCTGAGCACGTATAGCCAAACTTGAGCACTAGTGCCTGGTTTCAAAGTAGAAAATGGGCTCCCAGACTTAAAATTGCAAAGTAGAGTTAGGATATTTGGACTGTACTTGGCGCTTGTTTGTTAGGAGCCATCTTGAAGTGGGCTGTCACTGAAAAAAAGCCCCTCGTCATACCGCAACACTTTTCCTGCCTGGAGCTGTGTTCTTTTTCCAAAATTCCCCTTTTTGATTTGGTTTGTGAGCATATTTGGAGACGGTGTTTCCTGTTAAACACACAAACTGTGTCAGAAAAGCTGTGGACCGGCTCTGCGATGTAAACTTGAAGTGAATTTGAAAACTACCCTGCCAGGCCAGCTCATTTTGTTCACTGATTTAATATTCTGTGAGGTGGTGATGGTAGTGGGTGGTCTGGACAAATAAGAGAAATCATAATGTAGCTGTCTGCGTTGACTGAAAATGAAACTAGAGTCTTGTAAATATACGCATACTTTGAGTTAAATGTGATATCTTAGGTTCAAGAGAAATATATATAGACAATTGTATATGCACGTATGTACTTATCCACATGTATGGGAGTACTGCATTAACATAAGTATATGACAAGATGGACTTTTATTAGGATAGAAAACAATTAAGCCTTAATATTGGTAGTGTATATAGATTTTTTTCCAGTATCAGCTGGGCTCTGGGAATGTTGAAACGCTGTTGGCTTTGCGGCTTAGCAGCCACAGAGTATCATTCAGATTCAGGAGTGAAAGAGTAAATAACTGGTGACATGGATGTGATGAAAATCTAAAGCCATTGCTCCCTGTCCCCAGTGTAAGTGGATCCCTGGGATCTGTCAGTGCTTGTTACTATTTAAACTGCCTATTTGATGTCAATTGTGTGCAAAGATCCACCGGGTGAGGGGAATTCATTAGTGCTCTTGTAGTCCACAGGCTAAATGAGGAAAATAACTATCTTGGTGGGTAACATTTCTGATGAATAGAAGAAATCAATCACCGTATGACTCAGGCAACAGCACATCAAGGCAATAGCCAAGCATTTAACAAAGATGTAGATAAACCAAATGTGATGCAAATAAAGCCATTCATTTGTACATTTATGCTTGCTGGAAACAATAGGGATCTTATAGCTACAGAGATGCTTTGAAAATTATGACTCTTAAAGACCTGAGAAAGTCCTTCAGGTAAAATGGAAGATCAGGCATCCTCCTTTCTGAGTTGGAAATACAGATGCAGTGGAGTTAGTGTCCACTCTTTGCCTGGAAGTTTCAGTGTTGCTTAAATTGGTGAAAGTCTATAAGGAGTTATATGTGAGGTTTAAACGTAGCTAAACTTGGCCACATAGAGGAGATAGACATCTTTTGGCAACTACTGTGTTTTGTTGTTTGATATATATGTATTGAACGCACAAAATAGAGAAATGATTTTGACACCTGATAAATGACACGCGGTCTTCAGCAGGGTTGTTCGACATAGCTGTCATCGAGACCACATCTGCGATAACAGCAGCTCACTTCTGCTGTCTTTGGCTAGGCAGCTGGATCCCTGGCTCCGGAGACTGCAGAGAGGTGTGGAGCAAACAGCAGCAAGGACTTGGTGAAGAGGCTGGAAGAGGCAAACGAGACACTAGGGTGTCTTTTCTTTCTCTTCCTGCTTTAAGAAGTGAGGGAGGAAAAACTGAGCATTCGAACATTGTGAAAGAGGGGGCTATGGAGGAGAAAGGAAATTAGGCTTCCTTTCCAGTTTTCTGCAGTGACCTGCAGCTGGATACGAGTTTGCAGGGTGGGACTGTACAATGCAGGGGTACTGCAATTCGCAGTTGCTGTGGGCTGAATTCATGGCATTTGTTCCCTTCATCTCTGCTGCTAGGTTCCCCCCAGGGTCCCCTGTGTGTCTTCTCTGTCACCTTTGTGGCATGTGCTCTGGCATTGTGTTCCCGGAGCCCTCTGCCTTCACGCCACCGTCCTTTCTGCTCCCATGGCAGGGCAGACTGCTCTTACCAGGAAAGGCCTTGCCATCCTCTTCTCCCTTCCCTTCTGAGCCCTTACTTACTTCCCTGTGTCTCTTGTTCCTGCTCCTCCTTCTGACCAACATTTTTCTCTCTTCCTCTGGGTATTTGCCCTTCTTTTCCCTCTCAACCCCAAAGCTCTTCCTTTTACAGAGCTGTCCCATCTGATCGGGTCCTGACTTTACATCTCCCTGAAAAACCTGCCTTGTTTCTTTTATACATCAGGAGGCAGAGAGCTTCCGGTGCCTGTAGCACAAGATACCGCGGGAGGCTTGATTTTCCTGACAATCCAGCTTTTCTAGTGTGCCAGTTTGTACAAAATCAGTCGACTCGTGACTGATCAGATGTGACATCCTGTGGGCCTCCTGTTACGGGCAAACAGCAATTCTATCGTGTCGGCTCCCTGCACCTTGCTCAGCTCAGCTGAAAGACAGGCAATACACATCCGCTGCCCTAAAGAACTGGTGCCAAAAAGGACACAAAGCAAGAGAGTGTCTGGTGTTGGGGTGTTCAGTGGTAGTGGCTTTGAGTAGCATTGACAAAACATCACGGTGCATGCCGTTTGATGGCTGAATGTCATCCTGCAGTGACTCGATACGTCTTTCTGTGCTGCTTGATGAAGTGCTGCTCCAGCTCTGGGAGGCTGCGTTTTAGTGTTTATCATTACTTGTCCTTATTACAGTCCTGCCTATGGACCAAATAACAGCAATGTCTCACTGGTGGGGAGCGTACAGACAAAAGAGTGGGCTAAATCTCCGTTAGAAATGTGGGGGGGTGTGTATACTTTCATGTGTAACTTGTGTCTGAGTGCTCAAAGGGTGCTAGTTATATAAACTTGCTAGATATTTAAAAGCTAGTTGAATTGCAGTGTGTGTGTATATATATAAAAAATATGTAAGTGTTTTTCCCTTACACGTCTTTGCACATTTAAGTCCTGTTGACACAGCAATTGCACGAAGGGAGAACACATCTCATGCTCATCAGATACTTGATTGCTTTCTGTTTTCCCATTAGAAGCCTAGCTCTGCGAGGCACACGAGAGAAATGAAGCATGGAGAGGCGATGGCTTTTCTCTATTAGCAGTATACCCAAACACAGATGTACTCAGATACCATGATAATGAGTACGTTGGGAGAGCTTAAGTAAGGCAGATACTCTGGTTTTACTTGACGTTGCTTTGTTTCAGGGCATTACTGAAAAGAAGACACAGCCTCTGACTTGCCACTTGAAGTTAGACTTGTGGCTGTGGGAAGATAATCGAAGTTTTGCAATGCTTCTGCTTGGAGAAGGCACGCAGGTGGTGCAACTCTCTTATTTTGCTGCTGCTTAACTGGCTCTGACAGGGTATCTCGGACTCGCAGCTTGCCTTGGCAGGAAGAGCTCATGTGGCCTTTTTTTGGCAGCGGCGCAGTGATCTGTTGCAGGGTGGATCTCGTATTGCGGCCCAGCAGTCTTTCATTAGAGGAGTCCCAAGGGAGTGCTAACTATCCATCTTATGTCCCTCCATTCATTTGCTAGATTTATTAATGTGCCTGCAGAAGGGCACGCACTGTCAAGGAGTGTTTTCTGCAGGCATGGCAAGCCTGAACACTAGAGCACATTAACCAGTAATTGCGAATGCAGGTATGTTATGTGTGCCACCGCTGTTGTTAGGGATTAGGCACTGGGGAAAATGACATTTGGCTCTGAATGGTGGTGGACCTGACCTCTGCTCCTGTCGTGCAGAAAGCAGCTGCTCTACCTTCTGCTTTGCAAGTGTTGTTATTTTCTCATCAACTATCGTGGCAGGTACTTCAAGAGCATGTGTTGTCCATGACTAGGAACAAATTATCGCTTCCCTCTTAAATCTCCAATTTTTTCTTCCTTCAGATGATGGTTACCGTTATTTAGGTAGGCAAAGCAAGTCCAAAAGGGACATCATCAAGCAAATCTCAGCTTTTCGATTTTGTGCTATTACTCTTGCACAGACACAACAGGTGGGTTGGTTTTTTTTTTTAGTTTTTTTATTTGAAAGCCAAAAAGAGCTCAAATAGGAAACCACTAGCCTGATACTTAGAGCATCACTTAGGATGTATAACCCCAGGTTAAGGCATTATCCCAGTATTTGCAGGTACAAATAGAAAAGCTTCCATAGAGAATGAGGCTGCCCCATCAGCATGGTGAGGACAAATGCATGGGAGATCTGACTGAAATTGGGCAGAGCTGGGGACATGAGTCCATGTCATTCAAATTTCACCTCCGGAGCACAGTGGCTCTGTTCTCTCTCATTGTTTTGACTGGAAATTCCATCCATGAGCTATAGAGGACTTTTTCCATTGCAGGTTTAATCAAAATGAACCTGTTTCCACTTGTTTTTTCAACTTTCTCCACCACAAAAGATTCTTGATGCAGTTTGTGATGGGCAAATGTTATAAATTGGAGCCACATTATTTGATTAAGCTCACTGGATTTAGCGGCCACAAAAATTTTGGCTGTGGGGCCAGTACTGAAGAAGGCTACTGTTTAAATACAGCCTAACAATCTTCCAGAGTATTGTGGCAGAGTTGTTAAATCGATGCAAAATTTATGAATATGTAGCAAACAAAATGTAAAGCTTCATGAACTTGTACCCTGTTTGCATGGTATAGGATCTGGAAGTGTATGTTAGGACAACCTGACTTTGTACTGAAGTAAAGCAGATGTCTTAAGGATGGTCAGGACAACTATGTAAAATGTGGATGCTTGTCTAACATACCAAGAAGGTAGGATCTTTACAGGTATTTGAAGTTTTGATGTATGCTGGAGAAGCCTTATGAGGCTTAGATGCTAGTTCCTGAATAGTGCCTGAAGTTTAAAAAAATGACGTATTGTGCTTGCATAGTTGGAAGCCTTCAGCTCCATTAACTATTCTGATTTCGTTGGTCAGCAGTTGAAATTTTTTTTTACTTTGTTCATACTGAAGAAATGATATATCATGGGGAGATAATACTCCATGCTTTTTCCAAGCTTTTAAATGGAATTTTTATCAATTCAATTGAAGAATATGATGTGCGAAAAAGCTAACTTTATGTCAGGTTATTTGCTCTGTAGCTCCTTCAGAGTTGTTTTGGCTCTCCATTTGACTTCCCCATACAAAATGGGAGATATGAGAGGGGCCATCACACCCTAAATCACAAGTGTCTGCAGCCTGACATCAAATCCCTCAGGTCACCAAGAGACAGGCAAGGCAGAACTGAAGGCTGCCAGGTCCTGAGCGTGGAGCCTGGACATCACCCATTGATGCTTCAGATCCATCGCTGGGAGACAAGCAGCTCTATGCCTGTCTCGATTACACTGCTTGTGTTAAACCTTTCTTGTGCTCTGTATGTTTTCAGAAGACCTAGAAGTCTGTTTTTTTATCTATTTGTGTTGGCGATCCTGAGATTGCTCAGACACAGCCATTCAGTGACTTGATACCATTTTCTCTGGATTGCTTTGTAGACTCAAGTGCACTTTCCTGCAGTACATACATTGAGAATAAAAGACAGCTACCTCAGCAAATTAGTGTGAAAGCATTGGAGAAAAATTGTAGAGTATGGGTTTTTTGAGTAAAAAGCTATCCTTTTGTTGCCCATGGCCTATGCTTCTCAAAAAGTATCTGTTGTGCAGGGAGGGATTCTGAGAAGTTAAATCAATTGTCTATTTGTGCACCCATCTGACGAGGTAAATCAGATGCTGCATTGACAGAGATCCGTCTGTATGATAGAACGTCAGCAGGTAAAGTTTGATTTAAGTGATTATGGAAAAAAAACCCTAAAAACCACATTCTATATAGCCCTAAGCCTAATGTACAGTAGTTTTCATCGCAAAAAAAGTTTTCTCCATGCTACAGGTGTCCAGGTATGCAATCCTATTTAAAAAAAAAAAAAAAAAAAAAAGGAAAAAAAGGCAAAAATACTCTGGAGGGTTATAATGCTTTTTAAACAAGAATCTCAAAATGCAGAAACTTATTTTTATTTACTATCTAAAAAGGCTTTTCTTAGAAGCAGCCTCTGTTCTGAATGCAGTTGGTTGAAACCTGTCTTTTACTGGCAGCTGGGTCTTGCTGAATGAAATGACTAATCAACCTGTGGCCGACCTGGAAGAGCAGCCTTGCGATGTGTCCTCTTTGATTATTAGAGGCTTGGTTCACAGGCAGGCATAGCTGAGCAGGGCTCCTTCATGCAAAGGTAAGGTTAAGAGCTCATCCTTACTGTTGGTACTTCAGCTGAAAACTTAATTTTTGTATCCAAGACTCAGATGAGTGGTCATGGTCACTTAATGGCAGAGATTTGTTCTGGGGAACAAAAGCAAATTCTCCATCAGAGAATGTAATAAAATGGTGATGCTACAGCTGGTTCCTTACAGCCTCTAAATATAGACAAAACAGCATGTAGTAGAGAAAAAAATGTTTGCTGAGTTAACTGAGCTATATTTAGGTGCCAAATAAACAGATTTCTGCTTTTGACCCTCCCCCTCACACCCTCAAAACCGCTTTTTATGCTGCCTGCAAATGTCTTGGCTGCTCAGGGCTTCTGTTCTTTGCAAAGAGTAATTCTGAGTGGTAGGGAAAGGACATCTGTCACAGCTGAAAACAAAAAAAAGGCAAGTTCCTAGGCACACAGCCCCTGTGTCCAGACTTGTTCTCTCTCCTCGGTCCTTTGTTGGCACTACATCCATAGGCTGTTCTAGTTACAAAACAGTTAGTGCTTTAAAAGAAAACAAAACCCTAAACCCACCTAAACTTTTCTCCATGATCAAGGCCTTATTGATCTATATAAAAAGTATGAGCCAAAAAATAAGCATCCTTATATGATGCATTTTACATCATATTTTTATCTTGCAGCAGGCTCTTTTCCTGGCACTACCATTGGTACTGATTGTACAGTTAGCCCTTTTTTCATCTATGCATAGATTTTATTTTTTTTATAAAGGAACCAAATAGCGTAGTCATCTTGCCAGAACAGATTAGGAAAGGGAGCCTGCATATCTGCAACAATCCTCTTCTGCCTTTGACGAGGAGGATTTCATCTGCCTGCATAAAGTGCTGCTTGCAATCTCAAGGGTGGCCAGAATGCAGTATGAAGTTAGTTCATTCCTTTTATTTTTCCTTTTCAGGCAGACCTGTGCTGTTCATATGTTTTTGCCTCCTAATTTACAAAAAGTTGGGCTGCTTGGGGCACCCGGTGTTGTACCTGAGAGGGAGAGGATTGTGGCCAGCACAAGCTTTGGTCTGCCCCCTTCATTGCAGGCTTTGATCTATCTGGCTTTCAATGCTGATTAACCAGCATTTGTAGAGTCTTAGTTTTTATATCCCAGAGAATATGTTAACTATACTTTCTTCGTAAGCATGAGCACTTGGTGATTAGAAATTAGGTTTCATTCCTAATTTAATAGCAAATTACAAGGCATAGTCTTTAACAAAAACAGGACACTTAAAATTCCAGTGTGCTCATTTAAGGGGCATTGATTTTCACAGGCAGAGAAGCTTTCCCCAAGCTTCCTCCTAAATAACAAAACCTAACACAGAAATAGGTTAATGACAGATTTATTTAAGGTTTTATTTTCCTATAACCTGAGAGTAAATCGCACAACAATCCTTAAAATTCAGTTTGTTGCTATTAGACATGTGCCAGGAGTGTGAAGAGCTGACAGTTTTGAATAGTTAAAATTCAGGCTAGAAACTTTCTGTATGCTTTTTTTTAATAGTCTTAAAAGCTACATGGAGCCCAGCTTGATTCTTGGAAGGTATAGCTGGTCACTTGGGATTTCTGCTGCTTAGCTTCCAGCTGGGTGCACTGGGCCTATCTGTCCAAAAAAATGAAATTAGAGCACCTGCAAGTAGTAATTCTGCCTGACACTTCTTTGTTCTCCTTGACCTCTCTTGCTGCTACAGACTTCTCTGAACTGCTTGGGGGAGAAATGTGGTAACTATAAAACTGAAACTCGGGGAGATATCTTCCTCAGCTGCATTTTTGATTGCACTCGTGTTCTTTGATGTTGGCTTGATGGCACAGGACAGCCCTCAGCACTCAGGCATTTACTGGGCCTTAGAGGCCATGCTAGGAGAATATAAAAGATGAAACGTCATCAGGAATTCAATTTCCTAACCAGGTTCAGTTGAGGAATTTCTTATGTATTGTGGTTTCAACACAAGTCACAGTGTTTAACTGTAAATGCTGTAATTGAGATAGGTTTGAATGGGATTTCTATGTTTGCTCGTTCATTTGCTGCCTTCATCAGAGTCCTGGATGGGCTTTTTGCAGTGCTAGCATCTCCATAGGTACTATTAGCTGTGTAATCTAAGCGGTCTTACAGACAGGCCCCTCTGCATTTTACTATGGCATAATCATCAGTATGATCATAAAACTCTTTGTTTTGAAATTGTTGTTCACTGGATAAAGATTAAAAAATGTCTAGCTGGTTCTAACAAAACCAAGGAAGATTTGAGCATTGTCAGCTTCCTGTGTTGTTGAATCCTTGTCTGACCTCCTCAGTAATTCCTGTGAAAGTATTGATCATTGGGGCATCCTTCCATTACGAGAAGATGGCAGAGGTATGGCTGAAGGCAACGATTTTGTCCCAGGAACCCAGGTTAAGCATGTAAACCCTGTTTAACCCCCTCCTTGTCCCTAACCCCCTGCGCTGTTCTTGGCAGTTTATTTCCTTGCCCACAAGATAATGCAAAGCTTTCTCCTTGCTTGACAGCCAAGCAGGATTTATAGCTGTGGCTTATCCAAACAAACTGTAAAAATGTTATAGTGTGTTTAAAAAATAATAGTTGTTATAATTCAAGTGAAGAACAAATGTATTTGTATTCCTGTTCTCCTCAGTGTACACAAAATTACATACATACCTTAACTCAGATTGAAGGGGGAAAGACATTATATTCTGAGAATTTTTTTTTTTCCTCTCTGTGAAAGGGGCTGTCTAGATAAAATACTCTGTTTTAATAATACAGAGATGTTAGGGCTCCACAGACTGCAAACAATTTACTTGGCCTTTATAAATAGAACAGCATTGTATCTCTATTGCAAAAAAAACCCCTGAAAGTAGCATGCAGATTTATTAACCACCCTATATAGGAATTGTTAGATTTTATTCCTTGAGCAGAAAGGCAAATTGTCGAAGTAGGATTTGAACAGAATAGCACTGTATATACCAGCCCTCTCGGATCGCTGCCAAAAAAATGCAGATACATATACATAAAACTGGCAGATGAAAACCGCCTGTTGTATTCCTAAGGTCTCTCACCTTGGATTTGAGCAAGACTACTTGTATGTGTTACAGTATGGGAGGAAAGAAATTATGTGATTTGTTGAGCACCTTGTGAAGTTAATGCCACAAACTACTGAAATCATACACTGTAGAGAAAAAACACAGGAAGCCAATCTTAATGTTGCTTTTAGCATCCATTTAGGAACATTACACCTAATATTTTAGAGAGCTTTTGTCCTAAGGGACACCAGGGTTAAAGATGATTAAATAGCTGTTAATTTTATTATTGTAATAGGGGAGGAAAATTGACACAAGCAAACAAAACTGAATAGTTACTTTAGCTAGAAGAAATGGATGCCTGTTCTCAGTGTTTCATAGTGGAGAAACTCAGGAGTTTTCATTTCTAGAGTGAATCTGTCTCATAGGGACGCAAGTAAAATTAACGTGCATTTCCAAAGATCTGTCTGTGTATCATAGCTAGCTAAAATCATTTTGTTAGGTGAGCAGAGGTATTTCATTTAAGATAGGTGAATCTTGTATGACCCAGTGGGTGACCCACACAGTATGTGCATAAGGGTAAATAAGGACTGAAGCCCATTGAAAATAAAGGATGTTTCAGACTTGCTGTAAAGCCAGATGTGAAAGTGCAAGTCTCTAGACAAACAATGAAGTGTATAGATATCGGCTGCTGTTTCTTGCTATTGTCACAGAGTTTTCTTTTAGCTCTGGCTGCTGTTGCTGTTTGCTAGCTAAGAGGAGATAATAGGCTGAATTTAGCTTTAAAAAAAATAATACTGAAAGTTCTGCTATTTGCTCACTGACTTCAAAGGTTTGTATGTTTTTGTTCCATAAACTCACTAAAGGGAGGTGTTTTTTCAGGAGTTTCAGTGCCAGTTACTTCTATTGCTCATTGGTTTAACACACGCTTGGGCTGATCTTTCTTATCATGTTCTGCTCGTGAATATGCAGTGTATTAGCATATATGCAAAAAGCTTGTATCTGCTTTTGACTTTGAAGCAAAGAACTGTCTGAGCATCCTTAAAATGCACTTAAGTGTCTTTCAAGTAATGCTCTTTAGGTCTGTTGGGGTTAAACTGGATCTGAAATTGTTTCAGCTCACTCAAGTAGTTCCCGTTTCCTATACCAAAATAACTCGGCTCCTTGGCACACACATTTTCTCCATCTCTTGTTAGCTCTTTCTGTGTATTCCTTCATGTAAATATTTCCTAAATGCAGCTTGCAGAGCAGGGAACAAACTCAAAGTGTGGAAGAGTTGTAGCAGTGCTTTTCAGAAAGTGAACAAAACTGCATTCCTAGTCCTGTAAAATATTCGGGACAAAGGAAACGAACTGTTTCCCTAGAGAGCCATGTGTGCCGTATCGGAAGGACCACTGTTTCCGTCTCATTGTGGTACACTGATTTACTGTTCTGCTTCTTTGTGCGTCGTTTTTCCCCCTTTTCCACCAAATCTGATGCAAGTCCTTCTGCCACTTTCTTCTTCCTTTTCCTATTCTTCCACGTTAAACCCTCAGGGTCCTTCTGGCTCCTTGCAGCCCCATTTCCAAGCCAGCCTTGTCTTCCTTCAGACCTTTGCCTCCTGGCTTGGGGCTCGGCTTTCTGCTCCTTTCCCGTTGCAGGCTGTGGTTTCTGGTTTGCTTTGTCTGCTGTTTGCTTGTGGGACTGCCTGGTGGAAGCAGGGAAATAGTAGGAGGCAGGAACTTGCAGGGGGAGTGGGAGGGGAGAAACTATTTGGGAAGATGCAGAAGTGGAGGGGCCTGATGGAAGATCTGAGGGGTGGAAGGAAAGAGAGAAGGAAATGATGGTGCAGCACACTAGGAATTTCAAGTAAGGTACTCAGATGAAAAAGGAAGATGATCCAGAGTTGTAATGGGAGCAAGAATTTCTGAGTTTGAAGATGGTGTGGGAAGGTGATAAGACATAAAAGTGGTGGGAAATTGAAGAGTGACTACAGGATAGTAATGCAAGGAAAAGAAAGTAATCATGAAGTACATTAGGCATGTAAGCAAACTTCCTTTTCTGCTCATATGATGCAGATAAAGGTAATTTAATTCTGTGCCCTCTTCTGTCTTTTCTGTTGCAGTTCTCAGCCTTGAGACCTGTTTCTTCTCTCCTGTGCCCCTGTTTAGAGCCTTCCTATGAACAAATGGTTTTCTATTAAGGACCTGGGCAGCAGACTGGCACCGCTTTTTTGTTATAAATTATGGGGAGTAGGGGCATTGATAACTCCCCACAGCTATAGCATGTGTTGTAATAGGTGCTCTTAAATTGGTACACAGCAAACAGTTTGATCTGCCACACGTCACACATCATTAAAAATACTTTGGGAGAAACGTATATGACTGAGTTGTTGTTAGCACTCTTGCAGCGATGAAGTATGGGATTGTGATGGCCAAGTGGTGTCTTCATTTGGATTTCACCTCATACAACAAATCCTAGATCCAGGGAATCATTTGTAACGGTGGCTTGGTTTTCCAGGCCCTACCACGTGAGGTTGTGTAAGATGACCATCCTAGAGGCTTGGGGATTAAAGATATAATCCTTCTTAAAGCATCTTGTGTTCCTCTCAGTGCGATTTGAGTAATCTTGATCTTTTCTCTAACGTGATTCCTTGTGCTTTCAAATTCTCATTGCTGTATGCATTCATGGATTTACCTACTGGCAAATCAGTATGTGTCTGTCTCCTTTCCTGTTATGCTTGTGTAATCCTATCCCATCCCATGTGCACCCGTAATCTTTGCATTTGTCGTGGTTGAAAGGGAATTCCCCCCATCCCCTGATGCGACAGCGACAAGCTGCAGGTACCTTTCATGCACCCTGTCTCTGAGAACGGAGCCTTGTTTGCTGTCTGCAGAGACTGTCTTGCGATGGCAAATATGTATGCTTCCCTTCTCAACAGAATGAATCTTGAGTATTCCTGTTTTATTAAAGGAATGGCTTTCTTGGCTTGCTGAAGGAGGTAGAATAGCAATCTGCTTAATACATGTTACTGTCATCAAGAAACAAGCAGTGCTCTTGTTTCTCGTTGAAATGGTCCTGTTTGTAAAGAGTAGAGCTTTCCCTTGGGACTGTCTCAACATCTCCCACGCTGGGATTATGGCTTGCTAGGCTGTAACACCAGTAGGTTACACCTGCTCATAGGGGCAGGTTGCTTTACTGAGTGATCTCCAAAACTTGCTTAGCAGGGTCATTTCCCTGGTGAGCATGCCATTCCTCTGCTTTACCTGGGCAGGATGTTTGTGTTGCTGCATCCTTCTTTTACCTTTGTACGTCCATTCCCATTAGCGTTCCCTGAAGACAAGTGATGCCATAAAATGTGAGGTTACTAGTATGCTGCTTGTGCAAAAATATCCTCCCATTTGCAAGAAATAAGATGTTTCCCCTTCAACGTCCTTTCAGACAGAAACATTCAATTCCTCTGGAGGACAGTTACTTTGATCAAAGAAGAGCCATTTCCTAAAGTCCTTAAAAGCTCTTCAACTTTTCCTTGCCTTCTATCTGAATTTGGTGCCCTTCTTCTGATGTCATATTTGTCACTATTATTCTTCAAAACAATTCTTTTAAGTTCTTTCTGACTTGTGTTTATATGTGGCTGGATGGGGTGGAATAGGTTGCAGGTATCCCTAGAGTTTGCGTCATATAGTTCATGGGGATTAGGGAAATTTCTCTGATTCTCCAGGACATCTCCTCTTGCCTTCTGTAGATTGTTCTTTATTAGGTAGTCTGACACTTTATGAACACTTTGCCCTGAGGCTGCAACTTTCCAAGCTTGGGGTCATGTTGACTTTTTTGTGAGAAGTCTGCTTCTCTGGAGGTGGTTGCCTTGTGCTGCTCCCATGCCTGCTTTGTACCTGGGCATCCTTGCTGTGGCTGTCAGACTGCAGTCCCAGCCTCAGCACCCCTCTGTGAGGACAACGTTTGCCTCCTTCTGCCTCAGAGTTTCTGTACCTTTTTTTGGTTACAGCCAAAGGCAGCATCACAAGCCTGGGATTCTTAGTAGACTTCCTAAAACAAGATTAGCAAGAGCATGTCTGAACAAAAAAGCATCTTATATGAGGCAGTTGCTGCTGGGATATTCTTCAAAGCTCAGCAGGATAGTGACAGTCAATACTCATGCAGGGGAAATAAGAATTAGAAGATAATATTTGGAATGTGACAATCTCTCCCCAATCTGACTTTCAAGGGAAAGAAACTGTCAGTGGTACTGCCCTGCTAACGAGCCCCATCCCTCCCTCCTTTTCCACAGACACCTTATGAGCTTCCTGCTACTGTTATTTCTTCATTTAAACGTTATCAAGTTGTATGGTTGTTTAGAGTTCATATTGTCTGCCAAAAGGTGCTTGCCCAGCTGTAATCTGGTTTATTAGCAGACTAGACAGAGCCTGCATGATGGTGCTCCCACAACTGTGCTCAGGATTGCTGTATCCTGAAGTGACCCTTCTGTAAGTAGGTACATCGGCAATGCTTGCCTTTAAATCCTCACGGGCTGCTCCTTGGCTCTCGGGGCGGGGGGGGGGGGGTGTATGTTATTTAGGTAATCCCATACATCTTTCAAATATTATGTCTCAAAGCATGGCTGCTAACGTCAGTCCTTTTACTGACTTGTAAAGCAGGAAGAAGTATTTCTTCCTAAAATCCCTAAGAATGTTTATTGCAGACTAAGGCTCCAAGCACTTGTCTGCATTCTGCTGTTATACACCTATGGCATTTAAGCTGGGGACTCCTCCAGGTGGCAGAAAAGCGAAAGAGCTGAAGCAACTTTCCTAGTGACAGCAACATCCATCAGAAGTGTTAGGTGAATCAGAGTAAGTGACATTAAATCTCTGTCACTTTTTTTTTCCCACACACATCAAATTTTCTGTGAAACCCCATCCTAAACTTACACTGGAAGAAGCTATATGTTTACACTGTTGTGACAATGTTCACTTGTGATGTTCTTATGCCAAGGAGGAGCAGAGTGCTTTTGCAGAGCACATTCATTTCGCCTGGACAACAGCACATTTAGAAAAGCTTGCGACGTGTTAGTAGCCTCTAATCCAAGAGATGAGAATGAGCTGTCTCTGCTCAGAGGATCTCTAATTGGATTTCTGCATCTATTTAAATTAGGTTATCATCCACTTGGCGGATCTCCTGCTTATTCCACCAGGGCGAAGGCCATCTCCATAACGGCTATCAGTAACTTTCTTCTCCAGGGCATCTGAATGCAGTTCTGTCCACATGTTCATTTATCACTGTGAAGGCACGTAGACCTCAAAATATGCTAATAAACTTGAGGGAACTGTTTTAGTTGCCATTTAGCTAGAATCCTTATACCTGCCTCCAGTCAGAGTTCACTGCATGGAGCTGCTAAGAGTGGATGCTTTAGTGGATAATTGTTTGATTGATGGAGAAACTCTTGCCTTTAAAGTAGGTGGTTCTTTTCAAGATGCATTGTTGTGACCTTCAAGATGTGTCGTCTGGTTCTCTGCAACTCAGTCTTGCTAACTGAACTCCTCCTGGAGGAGTTTGGATTGTTTCTGGATCCCTTGTTGTTGCGACATATGGATACCTATGTTTTCTCTGCTATTTTTGTTGGTGCAAAAAGTCTCCAGCTCAGTCACGCTGGATGTGAGCACCAAAACTGCGAGATGCATTGCGATAACACCCTTCAAAAGACCACTTATTTTTGGCCAGGTGTCTCTGACAGACACCCCATTCCTCCTTCACCATGACCTTGCTACATGTTTTCACCTATAATTAGCTGCCCAAAGCTTACACTCTTTGCTTCAGGCAATCAAGCAGCCACTTGATCCTGTTTGGACGTATTGGTAGTGGTTTCTCAAAATGAAGCTCATGTGGGAGTTCCTTGGAGGTGTCAGATATTTCAGAAGTAGGCAAATTGTGTTGGCAAGAGCCGACTTTTTTTTTTTTTAACTGAGCATGCAAACATTTCCAGTATCTAAACCTGGGTTTTTGTAGGATGCAAAATACTAGCCTAGAAAAGGGTGGTAAATTAAGATCTGTGGGGTGAGACATGTTAAAATGCAAGAGTTAACCAACTCTTGCCTACAGTATTTTTGTACTAACAATTTTCAGCGTAGGTGAAAGGAGATTTTATCATTTTTTTCTTAAATCATTTTGGTTTTTAAATGTCGAATGCCAAAATATGATATAATGAACAGCAGTATAAATGAACTGCATGTTTTACTGATATATTTAGAAATCCTAAGTGGAGCCGTCTGATCGACACATTTTCTACAGAGCAACTCGATTCTGCAACTGTAAGTTGTATTTAAGTACAAGAAAAATGAAAATGGGGGGGTTATTTTCCTTTTTTACAGGTTTAGATCAGGGCACAGTTACTTTCCCTGTAGCTTATCTCTTCAATCAAAGTGTCAGTTTAAAAAAATTTTAGTGTACTTCTCTGAAGAACATATTCTTCCATCCAGCTATCCAATAACAATCTCGGCTGAAGATGCTTAAGATCCTGCTCAGAAATTTCCTCTTGCAACTTGAAGACACACTGTGGGTTGTATGTTGTGGGAAAGGCAAGCACTGTAAAGAAAATCCACAAGTATATTTAAAGGCCTTCATGTTATTCAGTCCCGGACTTGAATCCTACTCTTATTTCCAGTTAATGAGACAAGAATAGCTCTCTGGAGTTATATTTAAAATTCCCTGTAAGAAACATTCAAAGCGGTCTTTATCCATAGCCAAAACAAACAGCTAATGTAGAGTTATCAACTATTAATGGCTTACAGTCCAAACAAGACCCAGATTTTACCAAAAGGTCTGGTCTTTTCTCTACTGTTCTTCTCCTAGTAGTAAGCTGTAAAAGAAGATCCATTTGTTCACTTGCAGGCTTTAGTATTTAAAGACATTATCCAGTATTACGCGCTTCAGAAAGCCCCAGTTCCTATTGCGTTGCTGTCATGCAAAAAGTGTATACTGCCCTACGCTGCGGACATTTGTTACTGCCTTTAATGCAAAACCTCCTGGAGCAGTTGGGGAGGACCCTCCCCCTTTCTGTGATTGATTTGGCACAAATAATTTTTCTAACAACATAAACGCTTTGGTTGCAAAACTAACTTTTCTGAGGGCTATGGACTTCAAGTTGGTGGTTGAAGGATCAAATAATCCTCTTGGAAAGCTCTACTTTCTGCCTCTATTTCTTACGTAGGAATCTAAGAGATAATTACAATACGTAACACAGCCTGTTGAGGAGGGATGAGTGCAAGGAAGAGATTTCAACTGTTGTCTTTTGTTGACAGTCATTTTGGTATCACTGAAGGCTTTATGATTTACGGCTGTTATTTTTGAACCTCTGTACATTTGGCCAGGCCACAGTATTCATAAACAGAGCCAAGAAGATAAAGTATGCAGATAAATACATGTAGGATCTATGGGCCACATGGTGGATTGAATAATTTTATAGTAAGCAATAGCAATTGTTTAGTAAGGCTTCTGTATCTATGTATTTACTACTTTTCAGAAGGTAGGGGCTTTTCTATGCTGAAGGGAGCATCTCTGAGAACTTTTAAAACATCATATCCAAATTACTTATCTTGGCCATTCTTTATGTTGCTGTCCTTGGTGATTAAACATACATCCTTCTGTCAAAGGTTTTCTTTAGTTTTGTTGGTTAAAGAGAAAAAAATGTTCATAATTGGTAACTCCAGTGTTTTGGTATTAACTAGACTGGGAACTGAAATGGTGAGGTCCTATTCCAGAGCAGCGTGTGAGTATATGTCCTAGTCTTATGTACTCTTTTAAGTACACAAGGGCTTAAAAACATGGTTAATAGCTCTGTAAATGTGGGCTTTGAGCAAAGAGCTTCCCCAAACCTGCTAGAAACTTTTAGCTTTTGCTTTTTGTGTTACTTGGAATGGATGTCCCCTTATGAAATGGAGGTATGTCTAGGTACAACTTAAAAAAAGATCTAACGCTTTTTACAGTGTATTCATATCCTGCTGAATATTTCTGAAAATCTGGAGCAGGCATAATACTTGGCCATGTTTTCTCTTTTTAAAGAAGTATTTTTTTTTTTTTCCATAGCCACATTTTGTAGAAGTAAACACTTTTAAACATTTCACGGTGTGGATTTTAAACAGACGGTTGTTGTAGAGATTGTCTGGACTCTTCTATCGCTCATCATATTCTGGGTCAGAGGCTGCAGATTTTTTTCCCATGGTTCTTATCTACTGAAATCAGCTTAATTCCTTGTGGAGGGATATGGATATGGAAGATCCAAAAAAGGAGTGCTTGGGCATGAATTTCTACAAATACGCTCGATAGATTTAGTTGGTGGATAGATGTAAAGGATGTACATGTATATTTAATTTGGATTTTTACAGCAGTGATGCACAAAAAAGATGCTACTGGTTGTGGTAGCTTTGAGGAAGGTTTATCATATGAGTAAAAAGGAGTTCTCATCTCCCAGGGAGCTGCACTTTTACTACTTTAAACTTCAGACAGTGAACACTGTCTCTCTGCTTGGTCAAATTCCTGTAGATGTTTCCCTCCTAAATACGGGGCTTTAAGTCATTAGTAGTAGTTGGCAGACTCTTGATGGGGTCTAGACTCTAGAAAAAATACTCCTTTCCCTGCCATTACTATTGGCATAGAAGTTCCTATTGAAAAGTTTTATTTAAAGTTTGGAGAGGAACAGCTAAAGAAAAAGTCTTGTGTATTTTTTTTCTTCTTCTCTACTATTAATACAAAATGAACTTTCTCTTTGCCTTTTTTGAGACTTCTTCCAGCCTGTCTGCCTAGTACATTGCTTATCATTTTTCTTGCTTTGCTCCAGCCCAATAGTTTAAAATGGTTTTGGTACATAGCTGTGGTGGTATACTTGTGAACATCATACAATTCTGATCTGCTTCCAACTGCTCTGTGTCAGTGTTGTCTAAATTGAACTCTTAATTTCTTTTATTCTTCTTGATCCACCTCTGTTTAATCAGCTCTTGCCACCAGTAGATTACCTGGAGAATGATACCTGTGTAGCTACCACAGCTCCCTTTGAACCTCGGGTTCCTGCAAACTCCATTGCCAACTGATGCTGTACCAGCATGGTGTGTGTCAAGGAGGGCTCTGCATTTCTGTAAGCGTCTCTAGATGTATATGTCAGTAGTCTTTCCATCTGCACTTAAATTCTTCCCTTCCTTAAACTCCACAAGCAGCTTTTCCGATGTTGAAATAAGACCTTTTGGGACAAAGATTAACTTTTTGTTCTAATATTTATCGTACGTGCCAGAAGGTACAAATCTAGCATAGAGAATGTGGTTTTTTTTTTCTGTGGGTGAAGAGCATGAGATGACTATTCATTCTGCTCTTTGTAAAATGTAAATTATTATCAGGATAACAACAGGCTGTAATACAGGGTTTGGTATTTTACTATGTACATTGCAAACCGCTGTAGCATTAACTTTGCTTCTTATCTAGGGCTGCATAACATCTCAGGTTGTTTTTTCACATCTGCTACAAACCAAAATTTTTATCTTCTGCGTTCATGCTTGATGAGTAGCCAGCGGATAGTAGCAGCAGGGTTTTGAGCAAAATGCTTGGCCAAGTTCTGCATTTTATGGCCACTGCAATAAGGCAAGCCTTTAATACAAGCCTTTTCCAGCACAGCTGAAACACAGCTTCTGTGGAGAGCCCCTGTCTGCTGAGACAGAAACGTGTCTGAATTTTTTTTTCCAGGCATTTTGCTGCTCCCGAGCTGTCTTGCTGGCTTGTTGGGGGGTTGGTGGTTGGCTCTGATCTGGCTGGAGGGACCGGAGCAGCCCCCAGTACAGGATTAGGAGGTGTGTGAATTAATGCATGTTTATATGCTTTGTTCTGAGAGGCATTTGCAAGCAGGCATACAGGTTTTTATGTATTAAGTGTATTTTTAGCAAACTTCTTAAGGTGCTTTGTGCATGACTTCTGCAAATTAGAATGCAATTAGCTTGTTCCTACTGTTGCCTTATTAATTACCATGGTGGACTTAAACTGATTTGGGAAAGGATGGATTGAGCCCTTTTTTTTTTTTTTTTTCCCTTAAACTGTTCATCAAGTCTCCATTGCATTTGATCATTAATCTTTCAGAAAAATAGTGATGGCTTAGTGGCAGGTTCCTACCTCTGGAGAGTAAAGATGACAACAACTGCTTTCTACTCTGAATGACCCTCTGCATTAGGAGCCGTTCAGTTCAGCGCTAAGTAAATATTCATGAAAATGCCCTCTTCTTAAAACGGGGTCATTTGGAAATAGTCGTGTTCCCTTACAAATATTGTAGTTGATTTTGTTTGCAGATTGTTTCTGTTAGAAACTTGAATCAGAAAATGCAGAATAAATACTATTTGAAAGTAAGAGGTAATGAAACAGCTGTATCTTGTTTAAACCACTTACTTGCAATAGCAAGAGTGTGGTTTTGACCATTTTAAATACCTTTTTTGTATTACTAGGTAGATTTGTGTATTCACACATCTGGGATAGATGCTGTTTTAAAATACTAATGGTGATGATTAAGGAATGGTGTGGTTCAGAAAAGCATTTGTTATGGAATAATTGTGAACTATGAGTTAATTTATATGCTTTGAGTTTCATTTCATATAAAAATACATATAAAAGAAAAAAAATCTATGTACCTGAAATTGCACCTGTGAATTATATTGAGAGAAAACTGCGTAATAAAATAATGTCGAAGTTGCTGAAGGCCTGGCATGTACAAGTATGTGGGAATGGTAATCTACATTGCATGAATAATTTTTTTGAATTACTAGAGTAACGAATATTCTCTTGCAGGGAACAATAGAGTAACTCTTATTGTAGCTATGACAATGTATTTTTAGTATCAACTAATTTTCAAGTATGTCAAACAAAGTTTTTTATTTTTTTTTAAAGATGGATGGAATATTTCCTGATGAAAAGGTTTGTAGCTTACAAACTATGAAGCGTGATTTAGTCTGATGCGAATACACTCATAAATGTGCAGTTTGAGTTGCAAGGTGCTTGTTCCTACAGCCAGCACTGTTTATGAGCAGCTGGAGGTGCTTTTCGTATTAGAAGCTCTTTGTATTTGAAGTCTCATTTAAACTAATTATCCTTAAATAATAATAATAACATGTATTTTGGTTACATTCAAGCGTGACTGAGTTATTATCCAGACCATTCTATGGAGATACTTAATTTTAAGATGCTTAGATGTGGCAGACATGAAACTGCATTATTGATGTCCTGGCCGGTGTGTTTTTCCTCTTAATGGATGTATTTCGTATTGTCATTAAAAGGGTTTGAATGACTTGGTGGGAATCTGAGCTTTAATTTCTCTGATATTTCTATGTTGAAGATGTACTCTTAGACTGAAATAATACTATTAAGCTCATAAATTCCCTAAGTTTGTTCATGTTGTGTATGTTTTGCTGCTTCTCCCCAAAATAGACTTCTAATGGATTTTCCTAGCCCCTGTGCTTCTCCTTTGCTGTCGTTTAGACGAAGTTTTCCAGATCCTTTTCAAATCCTTCGCTGTGCTCGATTCTGACAAGAAAAGCATTGGTTTTTACTGAGGGCCTGTAAATTAACAGGGGAGGTCATGTCTGAATTCCCTCTGGTCTCATGTGGGTATTCTTATAAACACTCCACTTGAAAGGCTGACTTTATTTTATCAAGGAGAAAGCCTCATTTTGAACCTTGGAATGAAATAAATGGCTGAAATTGTAATGCTAGTTGATGAGACTAATGCAAAAGCTTTTATTATGCTTTCTTGTTCAGCAGGCAGTTTGAGTAATGCTAATAATTAGTGCCTTTGTTAGGAGGATTTGGGGGACCTGTGGGGGTGGCTAAGACCAAAAGAGCAGTACTGAGTCAAGGCATACATCGAAAGTGTAGTCTCACTCTAGCACAGGAGGAGGGAATGAGGAAAGCAGGTTATCTGTCATCTGGTCAACCTTACAAATTACCAGCTTCTTGCATTACTGAAAGCAAGAAGCAACACAGATGTAGGTTTTTCTGGTGATTTTTATTTGCATGCACAAGGGATTGGAGTGACAGTAGGTGAAGACAAATTAAATTTCTCAAGAGCAAAAGGGTTTTGTAGCAGTCCACGTCCGTGTCGTCTCGCAGACAGTACTTGAAAAGTCTGGTCTGCTTCCCATCCTGCGCTTCAGCTGGGTCAGTAGTGATGGACTGTGATGTAAAGTTGCATGTTTTGTTGAAATAACCTCAAAACCCTGAAAAGCATAAAAAGCACCTTAAACATTAACGAATTGAATCTGTGCTGCATATAACCTTGCTGCATATTTTTAAAGGACTATAGCACAGGCATAATATCTCCAAGACTACCTGGCTGGTTTTGGTCTTCTGAAGTCCCAATTTGGCTCTTTTTCAAGAAGACACGATCCATTAATGTATCTTTCTTTAAAACCTTGTTTCATATTCATATTTCAAAAAGATAAAACTCTTTTGAATGCATAAGCTCTGCAGGTAGCTGTCATCTGCCTGGGCTTTGTTCACATTTGCAAATAGTTCAGCCTACAGAAGTGGAGCCGCAGAGTGAGAAATGAAGGGCCAAGGACCTGGTGTCCAGCCTGTAGGTGTTTTAGGGGCTTTAGTTTTGGTCTAGATCTAGATTTAGCATTCTCTGTTGTTCATTTGCGCAAGTTGCTTCAGGAGTTTTTTGCAAAATGTCATAACATGGGGGTTATGCTGCATTAGCAGATGGATGAAGTTGAACTTGACAGTCTGAAGGGAAGATTGGAGGGTTCACCTGAGCGTGACTCACCGTGTAGTGAGCACTTTAGTTGTAGAAATTGAAAGAATCTCAGGAAAATCAGGAAAAACACATCAGTGGTTTTGTTGCACATTTTCTGTCATAACATGGCACTGTCAGAGGCACCTCTAGAGATAGCAGGTTGTATTACATACGCATTTGGGTAGTCTCCCAGAGAATGCATGAACTTTGAGTTCTGAAATCTGTGTCTTCAGAAACAACTCCTTCCTTACTCAACTTTGCAAAGTGGCTACTAAGAACTCCAGACTTTCAAATCCGATTGCATACCAAACCAGAACTGCACGTATAATTCTATGCACACTAATACAACTTCAGAATTTTCCATTTAGTCATCAAAGAAACTAATTAATGTTGGTGTTATTCCTGTAACAGTGGTGCCTCCTCTAGTGAATATAATGGCCTTCGGTATTTGATTAATACTCAAAGAATCAGTGCAGTATTGCACTTTTGTGCACTCCAGTTTGTATAATTTAATAGAAAATATAATAAACTAAGTCATAAATCCTTTAACTTCTTGTTTGTATTTCCTTTCAGTTTTGTATATGGAAGATATTTCAAGTAGCTATGTTATTCTTTGATGTTATTATAGATGTGAAACTTGTAGCTAAAAGAGGATCTTGCAATCACATGAAATCTATTTTTATTTCAATACTTGATGTATCTAAAACTTATTTACAAAAAATAATTACAAGTTAACATTTCTGTAATTTTTTTTACTTCTCTGCAGATGGGCTTTATCAGATTTTCAGGGAAAATATTGAAATTTTTTTCCAAGGAAGTACTTATTGGGGCACTGTGTGGTTGTGCTAAAATTCACATGCTATTAATGAGCTCGGCTGATGGACACGTGGATAAGTCTTGTCTTTTTTTGCCATAGGTCCAAGGAGCTAATAAAGGAAGCGATCCTTGACAATGACTTCATGAAGAATCTGGAACTGTCTCAGATCCAGGAGATTGTGGATTGTATGTATCCCGTGGAGTATGGCAAAGACAGCTGCATCATCAAGGAAGGAGATGTGGGTTCCCTGGTGTATGTCATGGAAGGTACAGTTTAAAGAACTAATATTTATTTCCTTTTTTTCAACACATACAGAGACGAAAACTTTATTTCATGGGAAAAATCATTTCAAAGAAAGAGGTTAAAGACATTGTCTAAATATGGTTGTTGAAAAATTGTGTGGACTACTTTTGCCTGGAAAATTTCTGACTAGATTTGTGTCCTCCCTATATAAAGAAAGAGGGTGAAAGCTGTTAACCTTGCACTGAGATCCGTTGGAATAAACCTCCACTAAATATAGTTCTTTGGCTTTGAGGCAATACCAATGGTTTGCTATATAAATTAGGGACTTAACAGAAAGAATGGTGTTATGGAAATGGGAAATGACTGTAAAACAAGGAGGATCTGGTTATGGCTCGCTGCCTTATAGGGCATTGTGAGGACAAGCTTATAAATGTTGATAAAGCACATGGGGCTCTCTGCGGAAGCAATGCATTGTATAATAGAAAATGGTATTTTTCTGTCCTGTGCACAAAATAAGTGTAGCAACTGCAGTTTAGCACATCTGATTTGTCACAGTATGTGTTGTGGCAGGGTTTTGTTTTCTTGGTGGAACACAAGAGCAGTGGCTATTCTGTTGTTCTTGGGAGCTGTCAGGTTCCTGAAAATCTTTTAGTGGGATAGGTGTCACCAGTGCTCTGCCTCTCCAAAATGTCAGCTATTTGCATTTTGTGTCTTATTCTTTCCAAGTTCTCTAACTCTTCACATGTCAAATTGGGCATATTTTATATATGTGGGGTTTTTTTAATGGAAGTGCATGTTCATCTGTAGGAGTTACTAAGCTTGATCAAATCATGTGTCCATCTACTACAGCATCCTTCTTCTGAGAGTGATTGATAATGAGTTCTGAGGCAAATGTCGCTGTTTTAATTTGGATAATGCAACAAGCGAATTCTCAGTTTGTTTTGATACAATGCAAACGGATAGATGCTTATAAAATTCTTCTTGCTCCTTATCAGAGCCATCTGGTAGACTCGCAAGCATTTTGGCCAGATAACACCTAAGGGGAATGGAGGTTCTCGCTTGCCCATATCTTTTGAGCAAATATGGGAAAACAACAGGTTATGTATAACTTATGTGTTTATATGTACATGCGCAAATTCATTTCCTAAATTGTTCTTTTAAACAAAAGTATTTTCAAGGCAGTAAGCCATCCGTTAAACATGGTTTCCTGCCAAACTCTTAATGCTATATAGTTGCAAATGCTCTTCACTCATTTCCCAAAGCAGCTTTAATGTTTTG
Organism: Theristicus caerulescens; assembly: GCA_020745775.1. Lineage (NCBI taxonomy): Eukaryota > Metazoa > Chordata > Aves > Pelecaniformes > Threskiornithidae > Theristicus > Theristicus caerulescens. Next base: position 87,275,569 of record CM036560.1, read on the forward strand.
TCCTTTTAAGGTCAAGTCCTTTCTCAAGGCACAGGTTTAATTCCTTCAGCTTTTAATATTTTTACATTTTGTACATTGAAATGGTATTTTGCTTTATGAAGTACTTAGTGGGGGATGCCAAACCATATTATATGTTTCCACCCCCAGCGTTACATGGAAAGATTTAGGTTTTTCTGATGCTCCATTTGAATACAGAGACTACTTTGATGAGGTGCAGGGTCTGTTCCACTGCTAATAAAAAACTGCTTTAAAATAATAGTTGAATAGTACTTTTTTTTCATAGTAAAACGTGGAGGTTTTTTCACTGTACAGCTCTGTCCTTGCTTCCCAAAACACCACCATGTCAGAGGCACACTCACAGTATTTTTGCTGTGTGGCTAGTTTTGGATGTTGTGTTCAATGTTGTCCCTTGCAAAACCCCATAACAACAGGACACCATCAAAATCAGCATTGTACTTACCTCCTGCTCAGCCTCTTCACATTCTTTGGAGAGGATTTTGGGGGGATTTATGGGCAGAACTATTTCCACCATGGTTCAGAGTACTGAACATGGCTTGGTACTCAGGTGACCCTTTGTTTGATACATCTGATGATGAGGTACTATTACTGTCACTTCCTTGAATTTACCAGATGTTTCTAATTGTTGGTCCAAAGTCTATCCCTCAATTCTTGATTCTTGTCTTCTAAAACAAATGTGTGTCAAAGACAACTTTTGCATCTTTTGGGCACTTTAGCTTATCCTTGCTCTTCTGGCAACCCTCTATGTATGAGGGCATGACTTGGCTCTCCCCCAGTATTTGGTTGGTCTCATAACTTAATTTAAGATTATTTAGATAGCTCCGTAAATATGCATAATGCTTTACAAACAAAATTATGAAGAGTTTATAGTCTATGTTTAGACATAATGCAATGAGTGATGATGAAGTAATGGAAATGGAAGAAGACATTATCAAATGGGTTGGATTATGGTTATGGGAGCAGGCTCACTAGCTCATTTTGGCTTATCATTCTGTGTCCTCTCAGTTATTAACACCCACCACCACCCCCCAACTATAAACTTTATTCTTTACAAAACACTACTGGACAAACCCATCTTTATGAGTATTACTGAGGTATTTTCTTTTCTCAAAAATCAAATAAATGCTGCAAGTGCTTCTTCCATTAATTCCTCTTTCTTTCCTTGCTTGGGCTTATAGCCATGATTAATATGGATAAAAATTACTCATGTAGAGCATTTGATAACCAATACTCTTATGCTTGTTTATAATTTATGATTCAGCGTTTAGATAGAGCCTCTTACCAGAAGTCTGAGTTATATATTGGTGATGTTTCCTTAGACTAATTTTAAATCATAATTTAAGTAAGATGGATTTGAAAACATCCATCATTTTCACTGTTACTTTCTGCATTCTCGTTTATCATGGTGAAGCAGTAGTAGTGTCTGTTTTAATTTTCCCCTCTAGACACAAGGACTCTACTAGTCCTGGTGAGACCTTTATAATTATGATCCCTGAATATTTTGTTTCTTTACCATGGATGTTAAAATACATATGTATGTGGCAGTTGCTGAGCTTGGTGAATTTTCAAAGGCTGATGAGTGTTGACCTCCACACTTTTTCTTCTTCACTATGGCTTTATGATGCTTTCTGAAGGTAATTCCAGGTTTGCTGTGTTCCTTGGGTGGGAATGGCTGTAGCATTGTACCTCAGCAAAGAGTCAGGAAAAGGCTTGACTCCACTTTTCCATGTTCTCTTTGGTTCTAGCAGAAAGGTAATTTCATGCTGTCCAATACTGGGTTTACATGTGCAGTCATTTTTATTCATGCATCTGGATTTACATGTGCAGTCATTTTTATTCATGCATTTGCCCAACCCTACCCACACTAGCAGGCTTGACTCTTTCCCCTCCAGTCATGGGCTCCCATGTATATGATGACCAAGTAAAAACTCTGTATTTTTTGTCCTATTATTCCATGTCTTCCATCATGTTTCCTGCCCTCCTTGTATTTCTTTTTATTATCAGGAGCCAGAGCAGCACTTGTATGAACCGACTGGACTCGAGAGATGAAAAATACAGTGAAGTCTGAGAAAAGACTGAGGTTATTGAGAACACAAGAAGAAAATCTTTCATATATTTCATTATTCAACCTATTATGTGTCAAACTGCAAAACTGGGCAGGGAGAAGTGAAACACAGTACAAGAAAAGAGGAGGCAACTGGAAATTGTGATTTGATGGGGAGAGGAGGAAACCGAGAGAAATGTTCTTGGAGTAGAAATGGTGAGGTGCTATCAGAGGGAAATCAGAATGAGGTAGTGTGTTCAAAAGGAAGATGTTCTCTATCTGCAGCATGCTGGCTAGAGGTGACTGTTAAGTTTGAGAGGTAGGAGTGTGCCTCTTGCATGTGCCATGCTTCAGCTGAATCAGAATCAGTCCCAACAGGAGGGAAATACCCACCAGATTGAGGAGCTCTCAGTTTAAACACCTTCTGACCTGAACGTGCACGCTTTTCAGGGTGTTTGTAGCTTTTAAATTGTGCAAGGCTAAGGGAGCCTTGCACAGGGCCGTTAGCCTCATCCTCTAAACTCAGTAACTGCTAATATGCTCAGTCTCCTCTAAAATAGGAGGCTGCCCCAGTCCTGGCCCTGCATCTGCACTTTTTGGACTGGCATTGCATTTTCTGAATCTGAAAAGTTTTGTGCAAAGACTTTGTTTAAAAAAAGAAAAAAGAAAAAGAAAAAAAAAAAAGGAAGGAAAAAAGTCATTGATTTATAGGTAGGATTTAACTGGAAACTTGCCTGTTTTTCTGGTGGGCTCCTTCCTGGGCTTTCATGAGATGCAGCCTTGAGGAGCTACAGAATGAGTTATGCTTGTTGGAGAGCCCTTCTGGGTCCCTCTCTCTGCCGTGCTGCACTGAGGCAGATGGGGTCCTAGCATGAAAGCCCAAGGATTGCTGTTAGTACTAGGTCTGAAGCCTTGGAAGTTACTGTTTGGGCTGAATTTGGGCTCTGAGTCTGCAGTGAGAAAACAAAGCTATCGGTCAGGAGCTGAAACTGAAATTTCTCAGCAAGCAGAATCCCCAGTTTAGGCCTGCTTTGCTTTTAGTTTTTTGCTTCTGGGCTGACTCTAGCAGTAGTCTGTGTCCTCCTGGCCAGATTTTTACCTCTTGGAAAATAAGGGCCCCCAGCTTGCCTGTTTTCAGACCCTCAGGACTATTGCTGGCCTCACCACGTCCCAGTCCTTAAAACACTATATTTCTTTAGCATCATCCTGCTTGTTTACTTAGTTTAGTCGTCTGAGGTAACTGGGTCTGATGTATTTGTGGAACAGGCCACCTTAGAAATGCCTTATGTATTAAATGCAGATAGTCAAGGATATGTTTATTCAGTTAACAAAATTTGTGAGGTTGATGCCAATGTATTTCTTCCAGAGGGGAGGGAAACCCTAATAGGAGGTACCCACAGAGAGGCACAACAACCTGACAGGCTCCATAAAAGGCACTATTAGATAGGTGCCAGGGTGGAAGAGAAGGTAGCATCACATAGAAGAGCATAGCAGTCAGAGCCCAATGGAAAGAGATCTCCTTAGGGCTTTATACCTTACCTGACCTCAGGCAGGGTTTTTGCTGTTTACAGACTGTTCTTTACATTTTAAATACATGTCTGTTCCTTAGCAGTGGTGCTGTCATCAGGTATCTGTGTGATCGTTAAATAGTAACACAAACAAGGTCCTATGCATGTGAAAGACTTCTCAGGACAGAGACCTCGATTAGGATGTGGAGAGCCGTTGGATTTGGGTGGTCACAGCAACCCGTGTTTCCTGTACAAGTTGAGCATTTCTCTTTCACTCCAAAGTTTTCCCTTAAGGTCTATGGGAAGGAAGCTGGTTATAATGGACTCTTGAGGCAAATAGCATGTGTCCATTTGTCTTGTGTGGCTCTCATGAACTACGGAAGAAGGATTTCTATGAAGTAGCAAGGTAGGAACTGGTATTTCATCAGGTTCTGAAATGGTTTGGGGCAGGGAACACCCCTTAATTCCCCTATGTTTATTAACTAGCAAGAGAACCGCACAACTTTTGCATATTAACTGAATTGGGTAAAGAGATGCCCTTAATCTGTAGCAACACCAAAGAATTTCCCTTATAACTGTGCTTTGAAGGTGGAAATTAACTTATTTGTGATATAAGCAAGTATTCATTAGGGGCTGAAATTGCTGGAAGTATTAAACATACATGCTCTGACCACCTACAGCAACAGTATTCCTCCAGGGTGATGAGACTGGTAGTGAAAAGGGGGACGAGTGATGCTGTGGCTTATACACCTGAACCAGTCTATACTGGCACTCTTGACTCTGCAAGTAAAAGAATTCTGAGAATTAAATAAACTTACCAGAAATATTACCTTTCTTATGAGAAAGTATATTGCTGTAAGAGTGGTTCAACAGATTGTTTGTCTTAAAATTGAAGTTTCTTTCAGAGCCAAAAAAGGTTCTTGGTGGTTAATCATATTCTGCCTCTAAAATTAGTCCACCACCTCCAGTTTTCTTTAAGGGAAAAAACCAAACATTTTCCAAGTTCTGGTTTTGCAGGTTTGCATTCATGGACTTAAAGCCTTCTTTGGGCATAACATTTCTAAAATTTTCTGAAAGCACTTAAAAATGTGAAAACCTGGAAAGGTCTGTTTCAGAGAGATCCATCTAGATCTGTACCATGTTGACAGGTTTGAGTTATGTGTGGGTGTTACCTCACACTAATGAGGATAAATGTGATATCCCACATCTGAAACCAAATGTTTCCTCATGTGCTCCCTCTCTGTCTGAACCTGTCAACTGCAGTATGTCAAATTTGATGGTTGCATTATGAAAGGAAAATATATCAGCAGAGCTGTAGATAAATCAGGTGACAAGGTACAAGTTTTAGGCTCTCATGTGAATAACAGTCATGCTGTTATAAACAGATGTTCTAATTTTTTAAGACACTATATTAATAGGTGTGAAGAGTCCTCCTTTTATGTTTGTTGCTATTCCCATAAAGTATGGAAGAAATAATACAGTGAGCTGGGGGAAAAGGAAGGTTAAAATACTTGAATTAACTATTTTCCTGCTCATGATTTTGTATTGGCAGCGGGTGCTGTAACATCCCCCTGACTGTTTGTCCTTCTGCAAATTAATATTGGGGTTACACCTCTGCAGGACAGCTTGAGAACCTGAGTGAAGAAAACTAGCTCCACCAATACCCTGTGGGCTTCTACTTCTGTAGGCATGAAAAGGGAAGAAGCATCTTTTTAAGAACCCATGTTGAGAAACAGCCTACACTTCCCCCAGCCCTTGCTTTAGCAGTTTCCCCTTTTCTCTTTAATTTAATTTTATGTTTGTCTTCAGTCATGGAGATTCACCTTTTATTTTTAATGGAGACTTTGCTTCTTGCTTCATTCTTGGTAGCTTCTCCAAAGCAATGAAGCGTCTAATTGTGACTTCCCATGGGAACGTGTTTTTTTGGGAATCAGAGATGTCTTGGGAAGGAACATATTCCTAGAAACTGCAGGATTTGACAGGATGTCAAACTTGGTGTTGATAAGGGAAGAAAAACAAAGTCTCCGTAGCCATTTGAACTACAGATAGAAATGCAGGAGGCTGTAGAAGACCTCCGGGTGGCAGAGCTATCTGGTCTCAGATGGGTGAAATCCTCAGAGCAACTCTTCAGTCTCTGGGGATTTTTGCTGTTGAATCAAGACCAAAGCAGGCATATAGATACTGTCTGTGTTCCTCACAACACCACCTTGCTGTCTCCTGCGGGTTATCACAGCCTTTGCCCAAGTTTTGTGACCCTGTAAGATTTCATCATCAATCTGTTGGCCAACGCACTTATCCTTGTTCTCACTTCTGAAGGTGTGCTGGAGTGTCTCATCCTTTTCTCTCCTGTTTGTTTTTTCCTAACTGTGCAGTTACGTGATTCCCTCCCCCGCCGCCCCCAACTGGACAATGATCACTGCAGGCTTTTGGGTGCTATGTGCGGTCATCCACAAATACTGCGTTCAATCTGTCTTTATGTCACTCTCCCTCCGAAGCCTCTTTTGTCTCTTTTCATGGACTACTCTCATAAGGATCTGATTTAATAGGATGTAATTGCTCTTCTAGCCCTAGGGTCTTCTGAGTCAGTTCCTTCTCAGAGAAAAGATTTGGTAGGACTGATTCTTCTAAATGAAAGAGAAATGGAGAAGAGAGACCTATTTTGGATTTAAGTAGGCTAAATGACTTTGTTCCCAAGTGCAAGTTAGAATAGCAAAATGGGGGCAGTAGTACTGCCACCTCAGTGGAGAGAGTGCATCATGTCTCTGGACCTGCACCGCATTTATTTTTATATTGCTGTATATTGTACTTGCAAGAGGTCCCTTTATTATGGCCTGCTGCTATTGTCATTGCACAGTCCAAATGCATGAGCTTCTCCTGGCCTTGTTGGTACTCACTAACGCTGATGGTGATCATCATTCATCTCAAAGAAAACCATATTGAGGGGTTTGTTGTGTTTTGGTTCCCCCCCCGCCCCCAGCTTTGGTGAAAGGATGCTGGCTGGAACAAACTGTATAAACTCTTTAGTCTGTTTTTAATTTGTTTAGTCTCCGGGGCTAAGAGTGAATATGCAGTTTCCGGTTCAGTCAATTAAATCCAGAGACATTGGCTGAACTCTGTGTCTGCTGGGGTGTTTTGGGTCAGTCTCATGCTCCGAGATCATACCCGGAGAGAGGGAGTTGAGCCTGTGCAGGTAGGGATTCGCCTGGCTGCATGCTGGGTTTTGTCATGTATGCTCAAATAGTATCACTGCTAGACATCCTCAAGATTGGTTGTTCTTCAGACCACCATGAAGCTCCTGCCTTTTTGGTGTAGGACCAGACATTTTTCAGTTGCTCTTTCCAAATATATTCCTGATAACGTAGCTAGGTCCTCTGGTATATGTTCCTACCTTTCTGCATCTCCCAAGGACACTTGGGAAGGTAATAATAGCTGCATCCATTGCAATCAGGGCTTTTCTAACACAATTGAGGCAGTTCTGCTTCTAAGACTTATTCTGCCTTTCAGTATGAGTGTTTTGGGCCCTACCTGAGTCTCCAAGCCTCTTCTTGAGGGATTTGGATCTGCCTTCCCAAGCAAACGTCAAAAAATAGCATCTCATTGCACAGGTGTTAGATGGCTCTTGAGATTGGAGAGCATTTACTCAGTGTCCATAAGGAGCACTGTGTAGGAAGGAATCAGTTAGACATTTATGGCAAAGTGGGATTTTCTGCCCAGTGTGCCAACAAATCACTAGCCTCTGAAGAACTAGCCTCTGAAGAACTTGCCTTTCACAGGACTTTCCATTAGTTTGTGAAAATGTACTGTGGCAGCAGTTTCTTCTTTGCACTCCTCTGTTTAATGTTTTCAGCTGCTTTTTGCCTTTTTTTTTTTTCTTCTTCATCCTGCTATTGTAGAGTTGGGCAGGAGTCAGATCAGGGTTTTTCCTGTGGTCAGAGATACTGCTCCTCACTGGAATCCTGCAGCCTTCATGGGTTTTCCATTTGAGTCTTTGTTTTCCCATGGAGATAAGTGGTCATCACTCCTCTGGGAAATTTTCAATCACTCATTAGTAATCCCTCCCCACATCTCCCATGTCCAGGGCTGAGACCATTACATATCAGGGCAAGACCATCTTCTAAGGCTCTCTGGGCTTAAGACATTCTCTAGGATTGCTGTCTTCATTCCAAAGATTACCCTACTGCAGAGCAGACTTCATGAAGACTTGCTGGAGAGGGCAAGGGCAGAAATACCAGGTGTCATTCCAGGTACTGAAGACATCTCAGTAGCTGCCTGTGGGAAACTGGCCCAAACATGGAACAATCAGTGTTGTAGGCTTGAAGACCTTTGGAGAAGATCAGGTTTGTTTCTGACCCTTAGTTGATGCTTTGAGACTGTTTTATGTCTAGCCTGAATATTTGCAAGAAACTTGTAATGTTACTTTGAGACCTGCTTATCTTTAAGGTAACAATTTTATTATTTTTGGCATTGTTTAGTAATCATACTTTTATATCACTTGCCCATAATTCCAGTCATGCCCCGGACTAGGCATGGATGAAAAAGGACAATTTAATACATATGTTTATATCAACTGTGTCTTGATCTACTTGGAAATACTCAGAGCATCTCACTGTAATTTCTTAAGTGGTATTAATACCCTGAGAGTGTACCTAGAAACTGGCAGCATAAGAACAATAAAAAGACTTCCATGACTTGGCAGTTGCATGCTTTTTAGCGATACACTGTGAAAACTTGGCGTGCTTGAAAAATCACCATAACTTACGCACTGGATCAATGAAGCAACTGTACATTTGCTGCAGCAGTCTGGGTCTCCATCTAAATCTACTTCAGCATTTAACCCAGGGTTTCATGCATCTTCATAGGTTTTTGTGAACTGTAGAAGTTACAAAATCTGTCAGTATGAAGTTGGAGCAGAAACCTGTTTGTTAATTATGGGTTTTTTTTAACTATTGCTTACAGAAATTGGGCACTATTCCATCTGCGTCCTTTTGGAGTTACTGCAATTCATACTAAAATTTGATCCCTCCCCCCCTTTTTTTTTCTGGAAGTCAAAACTGTGGTTATTTATTGGTTATAAAAATCCACAAGTATTTCTTGCTAAGTATTTTCACATGAATAGGTGAAGTGTGGATTTCTCTGTGTGGCTGTAGTATTGAGATGTCTTGGTTTTGCAGTATTGAGGCCCAGCCTGTGTGAGCACCATTACAAGTGTTTGTTTCTATATTTTTCCGAATTTTTATCAACTTAAAACCTGCTGCTAGCAGTCGTCCAGGTTATGACAAATTGAATGTTCAGGTGCTGTGTTAATTTACTGTGTTGGTGTTAGACAGCCTTGTGTATGGCCTGTCTCTTAGAGAAATTGAGTTGCACGCTGTTGTTTTCATATACAGGACAACAGAATGCAAATCTTCCACTGTTATCATCTAGTTATTTTAATTTTACAGTGTCTTAATAATTAACTCCTCTAAAAGTAGTTATTTACTCATACTAGTGACAGAGAAGTAAATATTTCTTGTACTTATTTTATGAAATGTTCATGAGATCAAATAGGATATGAAATTATGATTATCACAGTGGCAGTGTTTTATAGGCAGTGATTGTGCTCATGATTAGAGTACAGTTTGACATTTGTTCTGTGTAAAGTAATTATTTTTAAAGCTGCAGAACCAACTCTTAACACTTCAAATGCAGTAAGAACATAGTACTGTAATACTGCTGCAATGTCTTATGTGATAGATTCTTACTTGCCCTTTCTCCTAAAAATAACTCCAACCAAACTGCAAGTTGGTATATATTTTTTGTAGTAACTCATGTGAACCTAACAGACTTTATTAGCAAGATTGCTGAATCGGAGCAAAACAGGGTTTACAGAAGGAAAGATGATAGTGTTTTGTAAGGGCAGTGGGAACATTCATTGTCACCTGAGCCAGGATTTAGGAAGGAAAGCCTGTATAAATCTCACAGGTATTAGAATATGAGCTTGCGAAGCAGAAATCCGGTCAAGCAGTGTTCAGAGAGGAGTAATGCGATGCTGTCTGTGACCACTGTCCTGCAGCCTGCCCCTCAGCTTGACTGAGATGCTGTGTGGGGTGAGCAAATAACCTGTAGCCTACCTGTGCTGATCTTATGTACTGACCTCTCTTTAAAAAACAAATAAACAAACAAACAAAACCCCAAACCCTATATAATTTATCTTAAGGAATGGCAAGAGGATGTATGTATATTCTAAGGATATTATTTGATTAAATAATTCCTTTTCAGTAATGAAAACCTAACCTCTGGTTAGTCTAAGCCAATATTGGGGGGGGGGGGGGAGAAAATGCAATCAAAGCTGGGAGGTAATGACTTCAGACCCATCAAATAATTTCTTGTAGCTATCTAAATCATCATCATCATCAACCAATTTCAAGTTTCTCAAGGTATTGCCAAACCCTGATCAGTGGAGAGGAGGGACTGTACAGTATATAATGCCTTTATATGAACGCTGCCAAGCACCTGCATAGTTGAGTCTTGTATCTCTGTCCTCATTCAAGTCCTGCTGTCAGCACGAGCTTCCCCATTAAATTTGGATGAGAGAGGACTGCTGGCAGGTTCTTAATCAATGCTGTAAAAGTTTCAGTGTTAAGATGACCTGAAAATATTTTCATTTTCAAAATGAATGCCCAGCTTTCTTTGGGATCTGCTCATATTCACTCACTGCTCTTGCCATTTTGTTCATCATTATCTTAGCTTCTCTGAACCTAAAGTTCCTGGTCTCTTTGCAATATAGTATTGAACAAGGCTGGAGCAGATTTAGCAAAAGCTCCAGTCTTCATTGCTAGGGAGGGGTATTCAGAGTTTATCAAATAAATAGATGCATTGTTCTGTAAATGCATTCATACAACCTCGTTCATCTGCAGGCAGCCAAATATTCATCTTCCCCTCTTCAGGGAAGAAAATGCATAGGTGTAACCTCTTTAAAAAGATTCCCACTGTATAGGAAACATAATGAATGTATGTTTTTTCCTCACATAAGATCATAGTTGATGTGCTATTTATTTTTTTATTTCTCAGCAGTTATGCAAAGACTGCTTTGTTGTTAAGGGGGTTTTATTTACAAAATAAATGGGTGAGATAAAGCCTCATTCATTTTATTAATAGCAGCTGAAAAGGGAGGCACAAATGTCTTTCTTGTCTCCCCCATGGTTCCATGACTCCCTTTCATTGAAACTCCCACAACTGAAATGTAAAATAAAAGGACTTTTTATCATAATAGTATACATGAAAGCGCCTGGATTTTGACCTTTGTTTCTGCCCATTAAAATACATGGCTATATAATTTAGTCTGTGTATGCTGATAGAAAGACTCTAGTGTTAGCAATCCAAACCATTATTAAAGGAATATTAGAGGCAAAAAGTGTTCCCTTTTGTTAGGCTTGATTCGCTTTGGATTGCTTGTTTATTTTGAAAGCTGATCTACAAAAAAAATAATCAAACCGTGTGAGCCCCATGCCCTTTCTTACTGCTCTAAGTTGTACAAAGAGAGCTCAAAATAAACAGTTTGAGGAAGGAGAGAAAGGCTTCCTGCTTCTTTTTTAAACTGGAAAGTCAGGTCAATTCTACCTTGTAAGTTTTTTTTGGTTTTTTTTTTTAGTCTGTAGTGGAAAATGAGAGGGTGAAAACAGGAAAATTGAGAAAGAAAGGGGCTTCTAGTCCATAGACATACAAGGTCTCCAGTACTCTAATTGGGAAGTGCACCACACAATTGAGTTGAAATGGAGACGAAGAAGTTGTTTTAAGCCGTGTTGGTGACCCTCTGCTTGATGGGGCGCTGACTCAGCCTCTCGAATCCAATCTCCGGTTTATATTTGGCACGTACAGCATGATCACTGAGTGCTCAAGACCACTTCTTGGAAGGGTAAAGCATTGCAAACACCACCACTTTTAGCTCTCCAGTGATGCCAGTTGTTCTGGGTTTGAGTGGTGACTTATTGCTATTTCATGCAGCGGTGGGTGAAATGGAGAAACCCAGCCCCTCTTGGTAAGACACAGAGGCAAATATCCATGTTCCTTAAACACTTCACCTTGGTTGAACATCTCTTTGCCCCAGGTGAAATTCAGGTGAGATTTCATCTATCTGCTCTTATCAGCGGGGAAAAACTCCCACGGATTTGTATGGCCAATGCTCTCTGCAGACCAGAAGTTTGACAGGAAGAAATCTGAGAATAAGTTAAAAAAAAGATAATAAAGCCAGGGAGGTGGGGAGATCTTTTGATTGCATTCTTTGGCAAAGTTTTCTTATTTTTCTTTCGGTTTAGTATGTTGGTCCTGATCTCAAACTTATGTGTAGGCCTGGCAGATGAGTTTTGGGGAAAAATGAGAATTTTGCTTTTAGGAAACAAATCTTTAAGATATCAAAATATCAGATCAATGTTTGCACCGTATTCTTCTAAAATAATGGAAATTACAACGTATCCCAGCAGCTGCTATTCCTAGCACATCCAGGCAGAGATGATAATTAAATGCAATCTGAATACATAGGAATTTAAGATTGAAAAACTAATAAAAATGTTTGCTATCCTTGTGCTAAATATTTTTATAACCTCTTGGTTCTGGAAACAGTTATTTTGTGAAACGAGTAGAACATGAAATAACACTGGGTAGGCTTTCTCGTGTTATAAATAAAAGCAGCAGCTGAGGTTTGAGATGATGCAGATCTCGAAAAGCAATAGTCCTGTTGTAGTTATGCAGTCGCATCCTTCCAGTAGAGATCCACAAGGGACTGTTTGTCACTGCTGAAATGGTATAAACTCTTATCGTGAAGTAGGAGGAAACTTGAAGTTATTTTCTGGCTGGACTGTGGGATTTTTTCTTCTGATAATGATGCATAACTTCACAGGTTTCTTAAAGTTAATTGTATTTTATGTTGCCTGCTGTTTTTCATTTGCTTTCACCTCTTTTCTGTCATTGCTCTTGGGGGAGGATAGAGAGGTCCAGGAGCTTGTAAAAGGACTTTGTTCATAACTGGGTGAAATCTTACTTAAATTAACTTTTTCAGGGTTTTCAGCCCAAAACATTGTGTTCTTTTGCCATGTCCTCTTGTGGCAGTTGTTTCCATTGGAAAAGTGAAATCAAGTTATTGATAAAAGATCTTCAGTGGCAAATAAAGAACTGTCTGTGGCAAAGCCCTGCTAACATCACCAGTGCAAAATGGTGAATAACTTGTGAATTAGTGCAGACATCCTTGGGAAAATATTCCTAAGGATCACGGGGTGATTTTTGCCCCTAAACCTGGTAGTTTTCCAGTGAGCCATTGAGGTCTGTAGTAATCCATGGGGTAGATGCCCCACAGTGGCTGACAAACAGTTAGATCCCCGTATAGACTTTTATTAGAGCCAAGTGGTCAACATGCCCTAAAATGACAACTATCTCCAGAGATCTCCTTTAAACACTGGTTTCCTGTGTTAAAATTTGGACTGAACTAAATCCATGGAAGATTTTTTAACCAAGGAATGTGTTTGTTCCCAGTCAATACAAGATAAGAAGAGAAGGAGGTATCCTTGGTAATGTTCGTCTGGAGGGAACAACTGGACCTCATGAATGATGAATGAAAAGAAAGGAAGTTTATTTTCTGCTTTTCATCAGCAGCTCCTGCTTGTTATCATTTGTCAGCTATCTCCAGTACGTTGTTTTCCTTCTTGGAAAAAACAAGCCTTTTTCACAGACCCCACTTAGTTGAAAATATTTAACACTGCAGAACTAACCTTGCTCATAACTGCTGCTCGGAGGATAATTTATTTCCTAGTCTTGTGCTCTGTTGGCTGAACAGATAGTGATCGTCAGGGAATCGAAGCATTTGCGTTTCCTTAGGTGCTTTTGGTGGTGGCTGGGAAGACCAAAGCGCTGGGGAGTGCTGAGATGTCCCAGCAGCTTCCCGTGCTGCTTTGCCCCTTTAAATTTTAATGGTAATCTCAGTTTTCCATCGTACTTTTTCAAAATAAATGTGTCTTATTTAACTGTCAAAATAAGCAGGGCTGTGTTTTCTTGGTGGAAACGTGCTGGGGAGGAGGCTGGGGAATCAAAGACCCAAATATGTATCCTCAGTCACTTCTGTTTTTTTCAGAAGTCTGGAGAATTTGGGACCTCAAAGTACATATTTGGCAGCATCTGTTCTTGATATTGGGGAAACTGTAGTGTCTGTCTTTTCTGGTGTGTAATTGTGTGTGCCAGACCAGTGGGATCGAAAGGACAGATGATGGGTCAGAGCCCCTTGGCTTGGTGCAGGGCAACTAAGGCTTCTGCAATGGTAGCACAAGGGTTTGGGGGGATCATCCCGAGGGCTTTCTTTCCTCTGCAGGTGGTGATAGTTGTCACCAGAAGGTTTTTTGCTAGATCTTCCTGAAAGTTTGCCACCTATCTTTTTGGAGTCTGATTCTTAACAGTCTCTGTCACTGGATCATCTGCAAGAAAAACCTAAAAAAAGCTGTCTTACTAAACTTTTTGAAAGTAACATGAAGCTACTTATCACTCTTACTTCTCACTAGATTTGTTTCTCAGTACTGTAGTTGAGCGATTATCATATGTTAGCATTTGGAGCCAGGTCCTCGGGTGACATAAACTGGCACAGTCCCATCTGTCAGTGAGCTGCTGTCTCCATGCCCTAGGAATCTCATCATCTAGTAAGATGATCAGTAAGTTAAACCTTTCCTTAATGTTTTGTCTTCAAATAATGCAGCTTAAAAAGAGAATGAAAGCTTATGCCAAAACAAAAAAAAAATGCTCGTAGTAAATGAAAGCTAATGGGAGTAAATGTACTGTAGAATAGTGTATTTATATGTGGACTTTCACAGATGATTTTTCAATGCTAATCAGGCCAAGTCAGTAAGAAGTAGAAAGGGTTTATTAAGTTAAGCAACGAGATAAATGACATTCCTTAGGGTGACTAATGTGTAAACAGGTTAAGGGTTAAAAACTCTCACTGGGCTTTTGTTAACCCTAAGTAAGTGACAAGAATGATATGTTTCATAATATAGTTTTAATTTTCCAATACTTACGAGTTAGAATTGGCATTCAGTAGGCATTTTCCATAAATCTTGCACTGTATTACAGCGCACAGAAAAGAGATGTACCGAAGGCTTATTTCACTGTCTTGAGATTTGTTATACACTGTATTCACAATATTATGCAGATCAGCTGTCAAACTGTGGGATATCTGAGTTAAGAATCGCTCTGATCCAAGAATAGAAATCAGTAAGTATTCATTCTAATATTATAAATTAGTGATTTTTAAGAGCTCCATAAGGAGTAGAAAGAATCACCATTTATAAAAGCTTACCATAAACAATTTAATTCTGTTTCAGCGCTGCAGTTGTCATTAACATCAGTGTTAGGTTTTCTTCTAGTTCTGTCGGAGACTTATTTAGATTGTTCTGTATTTATTCAGGATGTTATTCCCCACAACCTCATTTTACAGAGCTATTAGTGCGAGGGGAGCCCACCGGTGACCAGCAAGAAGCCTTGCAAATTTGATCCTTGGTAAGTGCAATGTGCTTTAGCCTTGAGGCTTTCCTGTAAACCTTGCATAGTTTCCTAAACCTGAAGAAATCCACCTTTCAAGTACATAGAAAACAAAGTCCCACTTCCATCCTTAGGTAGGGGACTTTGCCTTGCTGACCTGTTTGGATAGCTCATGTTGGGGTAACTGGGATTTTCAAGATGCATGTCCATGTGTACCCATAGGGAGGGGCAGGAAATCTTTCCTGAGAATAAATTCCTGAAGTTGTTTATAAAGATTGAAAGACTCAGTTATGTAGAAAGCAAAAAATTGTGAATGTGCCATTGTAAATCCATCAAAATAATCCCATTAGTACAAAGGGTATCTAAATAAGAAAAAAAGTATGTAGAATTTACATTTCTCATATGAAGTCACCTCTAGGAAAAATTTGCAAATAAATTTAATCTGGCAGTCTGAGAACAGAACTGTTCCAAGGTGCGCTGCAGTGAATTGAATTAAACCCACGCTATTATTTGATTAGCAAATGACTATTCCTAAATTACCCTCCTTTCCCTCTTGGAAGCAGCAGCATCTACAGCAATGAATGTCAGTGGGTAGAGAGGCGTTATCTCTTCTGAATGGCAGAGGAAGAATGGAGCCTCCTTGCCAGTGCTGGCTCTTTAGTTCGTAGTTTCTTCTCAGATATGCTTGGGGAGGGACACTTGCAGTTGGGTTTCAGTAGTGGATTCACTGTGCTTCTAATTTTACTGTTACAAAGTCTAAATGGAGCATATTTCAGTTCTTCTGTCAATTGATGAAGAGCTTTGTAGATAAAGATTAATGATTTCTTACCAGAAACTCCTCACTTCTGCAAATAGAATCAAGAAGGGAAAGAAAACATCTATGCAAAGCTGTGGATCACAGAAGAGAAAATTTCGTTACATAAACCAGGGCAGGCTAAAAAAGGCACAACTGTAGCTCACTTGTCACTTCTTCTAGAATTTATAACTAATACATGTGAATGCTGAATGTGTTAACTTTGTACATCCCGTGCTGGTGGAAGAGTTTTGTGCTAGCTGGCTAATAGTGAGCTTCAGGATAATGGCAGTTTTTACTAAGTATGTTTTTTAGGTCATCTGCTTTCTTTAACAACAAAAATAAGCTTTGCCTGTTTGCTCACCTAAGTTTTGTGGGCAGAGAAGCAGCTCCGTTCCACCCTGTCTTCTGCAGCCTCAGCAAAGCCATCAGCTGGCATCCGCTGACAGCTGAATATTACCGGTGATGATCCCAAAGCTGGGACAAAATGCATTGGCTTTTACTTTTTATGATCCCAGATCAAGTTTTACTTAATTTGGCATTAAGGAACATAGTTCTGGGATGTGTAAACTGAGCACATTTACTATATATGAGGCCTCAAGAATAAATCTGGGAATGCTCACACTTCATGGTGTAACACATTAAACAGTGCCCTAGCCAAAACGTGCTGTTTGTTTTCCTGAGCACTCATTTGTACAAATTATGCTCTTATATCTACAAGGAATGTCAGACAGAAAATACGTACATAGGAAGTGATTGGATGATTGAAAAGGTGAAGCTTGATGTTAGTAACTACAAAGCAGCAGCTCTAGTGGATACACACAGCGATGGGATTTAAATCGGCTGCTGCACTCAGAAGCGAAGGATTGGAGTTGTCATTCCTATGTGCCCTGGCTGTGCCTCCTTGTGTCCAGTGGTAAGCAAAAAACCCCCAAACAGAGTATTTGGTTTTACTGAGAAAGGAGTTGAAAGTAAACCAAAAAATGTCAGCACAGGACGGTATAGGATCTTGGTTTGTCCGCATGTTAAGTGCTCTGTGCAATGCTGATCCTATATTAAAAAGGTACAGTGAAAGTTCAAAATGTTGTAGAGTAAAGGGATGCTCAGAGATACGGAATAGTTCAGAAAATGCTAGGAAACAGGCAGTGAAAGAGCAAGGAGATGAGAAAGATGAAAAATATTGTGGAGAAGGTGAATAGGGAATGAAGAAATGCCAGGGCTGAGGGGAGTTTCCACAATCCAAGAATTGGGAGGCACCAAACAGATGTGAACAGGCAACAAGCTTCAACAGCAAAAATGCGTTTTTTTACTGGTGAAGGTCACGCTAACAGGATATAAGAAGGCCAGAAACATAAATGGTCTAAAAAGGGGATTAGGTATATCTAAGCAGAGCAGTTCCACTCTTCTGTTGCAACCCATCATCTTTGTTTCATAGTGGAACAAAATCCCACTGGGAGCAGGCTCACAGTGTGAAATGCTGCCTCTGCTGAAAGGAGGCAGTGCAGTAACGAAATAGCTAACGTAGGAACAGGGGATGCACGTCCACCATCTGCAGGCATGCAATGAAAACATTTAGACTCACTGCTGTTCAAACTCAATAATACAAGAGAAATGGAATTTTGCTATAGAAGTCGAAGCAATTCTGTGTGTTTTATGCTTAAGAAAACATCACTCAAAATTTCTACACAAATTTCACATATGCAATTCTTCACGGAGTGTAGAAACACTTTTAAATTTCAAGTATGAATATATCCTTAAGGAAATATGCATTCTGGAAAATTGTAATTTTATTAATTTGACTTAGTTATTTCCTTCTATGGCATTTGTTTTACTATCTTTGCTATGTGCAGAGTATTTAGAATATATCATTGATGGCTTCTGAGACTGCATCATTGCTCATCAATGGATGTCCTTCATGGTCCCTTGAAAATTTTCAAGTGTAGGCTTCTGAAAAAGGCAACGCTTTAAGAACCAGAAGGGCAATACATTTGATCTGCTCTTGGTGTGGATTAATAGCTACTATGTTTCTTTTGAAAGAAGTGTTTTACCAACATTTTCCCCATTTTTTCCCCTGCTGGTTAAGCCTAGTGATTACAACATAAACTTGACCGGATCAGGTTGGGATCAGGTGTGTACTTAACTATTCAACATCATAGCTTCATATCAGGCTATAATGAGGAAAAAATTAGTTTTCCTGATGGCAGACGATTGCTAATGTGCTAAAATATTACTGCTTATCTCTCCAGACTGCTTTGAATTCTAGCACCATTCTGTCATACAGTCAGGACTTTTCAGTTTTCACTATGAAAACGCCCTTGTTTTCCTGAGGATGCTGAAGTTCTCCATATCATGACAGTGGAACAGACCAGAATGAAGAAAAGAGGACTGAGCTGATATTTCTAAAATCACTCATTGCTACCATGTGTCATAGCTTCAGTAGTTTAATTGGCAGTTGTCTCACCCTGGTGAAGAGAGTGTTGCTTGCCAGAAGACCATGACTTTTATCTGCTTTACAGGTCAACTTAAATTAAATTCTTTGAGTACTTAGCACACGTCAGCTCTGTGAATTGCACCTTCCCTGTTCCAGATGGTGAGTTTTGCATAAAGTCTTGGTAGGATGCTGACTTCACCCAGCATATCTTGGTGCTACCTGGAAGAATGGACAAACCAGTTCCTCTTCAAGGCTTTCCATCAGAAAAATGGTGTGAAAACTGTTCCTTGCTGGTAGGGAGAAAAAACTCCTTAACTTGTCATCTGGTGAAGAACTTAAACTTTGACTACTGGGTTGTTAATGAAAGAGCATGATGGTTTAAGCAACGTGCCTCAACTTTCTCGTTGCTTATTCTGCGGTGGGAAAGGATGTACAGGTGGAGCATCTGTCTGTGAAAGCCTTAAGTCATCTAACAGAGAAGCTGAGTGCGTTTTCCTCCAGTACATATTGGAGAAGGCTGAAAGTCACTATCGTATGGAGTCTGGAGACCTGCTTCTGCTGATTGAGTTTTTGCTCTGTATCAAGAACATTTCCACCCCTCAGGCCCTACACCCCCATGGGTGACTAATGACATAGTAAAAAAAGAAAAGGAAAGAACTGGGAAACAAGGGATCTTCCTGCTATATCAGAATATAGACAATGTGCTTCTATTGCATTGTTGGACAGAAACGGTTCATGGCATTCTGTGTTCAGGAGTTTCATCCATCAGTGCATGACTTAGGACTTGGGATTAAAACTTTGTTCTTTCCGAATTTAAAGGCCACTTACTGAAGAAGTGCTCACATCTTGTCTTCTAC
Organism: Theristicus caerulescens; assembly: GCA_020745775.1. Classification (NCBI taxonomy): domain Eukaryota; kingdom Metazoa; phylum Chordata; class Aves; order Pelecaniformes; family Threskiornithidae; genus Theristicus; species Theristicus caerulescens. The sequence goes on from CM036560.1 coordinate 87,294,713, forward strand.
ATCATTCCCAGGAAACAAGAATTATTAGAGGTAGTAAGTTCAGCTGGAGGGACGCTGCAAATTAAAAACCTTGATAATGGAGTCATTATCAAGGCCACATGCTAAATAAATTTGGATTTTCATTTGACTTGCACAGTACCTATGAAATGTGCCAACCTACTGTCCCAAAGCGAGTCACTCCCTTCTGGGTAGAGCGGCATTATTGTTTGGACAGTGACCCTTTGTTATCTTTTTGTATGATCAGAACAGAGCAGTTTTGAGCTTCATTGCAATTCATCAACTTTTGATCTTAAAAAAAAATAAAATAAAAAACCAACCTCCAGACCATTTCAACATACCAAACATCTGGCTGGAGCAGTCCGAACACTTTTTAGTCTTTGGCTAATTGATCTCTGTCTTTGAAGATATCTATATTTTTTCCTCTACAGCTGTCATGGTTTAACCCCAGCTAGCAACTAAGCACCACGCAGCTGCTCGCTCACTCCCCCCCGGTGGGATGGGGGAGAGAATCAGAAGGGTAAAAGGGAGAGAACTCGTGGGTTGAGATAAGAACAGTTTAATAATTGAAGTAAAATAAAATAGAACAGTTAAAGAGGTAAAGCAAAAGCTGCGCACGCAAACAAGGCAAAACAAGGAATTAATTCGCTACTTCCCATCGGCAGGCAGGTGTTGGGCCATCCCCAGGAAAGCAGGGCTCCATCACGCGTAACGGTTACTTGGGAAGACAAATGCCATCACGCCAGATGTCTCCCCTCTTTCCTCTTCTTCCCCCAGCCTATATGCTGAGCATGACGTCATGTGGTATGGGATAACTCTTTGGCCAGGCTGGGTCAGTGCCCCTGGCTGTGCCCCCTCCCAGCCCCCCTTGCACCTGGCAGAGCAGGGGAAGCTGAAAAGTCCTTGACCAATGTAAGCGCTACTTAGCAACTATTTAGTGGTACTTAGCATCGACATTGTTCTCATCCTAAACCCAAAACACAGCCCCACACCGGCCACCAAGAAGAAAATTAACTCTATCCCAGCTGAAACCAGGACAACAGCCTTCCTGAATGATCTCCTGATCATAGCTATCTGTAAGTTTGCCACATAGTCCTTACTGTGTGATTTTTCTTAATCTCATGTTATATTCCAGATTTCCTGGTGTGATGGAGATTTCTGACAGGACCTTGTAAAGGACTTTTCTCATACAATAACCAAAGTATTTCATGTAGAAATGAAATTTTTTTTTAGCTGATAACATTAGTTCTTTCATGAAAGATACTGATTTATATACCAAGCAATATCAGTGTTGGACTTGATGTCCAACTTGGAGGTAGGTATTTTGTAGCAATAATAATTTTTTTAGTTTACTTTCAAGTAAACTTTGGGCCACAGTTTTCAAACCTGAATGCCTGAATTGAGCTGCTTGAATATCTGCATAAGCGTTGTAGGGTTCCTGATGCATCTTTCCAGCCTTATTCCCCACTGCTAACTAGCAAGCACTCCTTGCCTCACCCCTTCTTGTAATCTTGGCAATACACATCTTCCTCTGTACCCAGAGCCTCAAAACCACAATGTGTCCTAAACTACTGTTATTTTGAAGCCAGCTGGAGAGAGAGAAAAGGGACTTCAGGATCCATGACATGGCACTAAAACAGCATCTTGCACTTCCAAGTCCTACCCAGTTTTCCTGCCCTTGCCCAGTGGTATTTACCAAAGTAAAGCCTAATTCTTAACAGCAGGAGAGCAGCCAGCTAATGTTGTTGACAAGTTTTAACAAAAATCTTGCAGGAGATTTTTTTAAATCCTTCCTATTTTCTTCCTTCTGTAATTGTAATACTTCCCCCCTTAGCTGTTGTTGCTAAGCTGCCCTAAGAATTTGCATTTCAAGGCCATCTGAGACTGTCTTAATTTAAAGAACAACCTCAGCAAAAGCAATTCTATAACCTAAAATGGGATCAGAGCTGAAACAATCGCCAGTACATTCATTGTATTAATCATGCCAGTGAACAACTATTTAGGCTGGTATGTGAACCAGAGGAATCCATTTTATAAGATGTGCAAAATTCTCCCATCAGCTATCCAGCACAGGTTAATAACCTCAAAAATTATTTTGTTTCACAGCCAACACAGCTAAGGCTTGCAGGGAGGGGAGGGGAAGGTAATGCTGGCTTCAGGAAAAGGCAGTTTATGTTTGTCTTTCAAAAGATATCAATTCTTGCACTGTGGGAGCCTGGAGAACGGTGTAATCCCATGTGGGACGTCTTCTGAATGAATGGGGAAAAACGAGACCAGTAAACAGATAAAGCAATTGAGGAAAAATGGCAAAGACGGACAGAAGGGATCTTACTGAATACTGTAATTGAATGGCAGAATGGTATTGGTAATAAAGTCATTTTACATGCTTTAGTCTACAAGGAAGGCAAGAGTTGTAGGAGGCGAAATTCCTTGTTAGATTGGCCGACAGAGTTTGAAAGAGGAGCTTGGGGTATGGAGTCTCTGGACCGTGTAAATGTCCAGTCTTAGCATCAGCCTTGGGATGAACAAGAAATATATTAAACATGCACAAAGTCATGCAAGTGAGTAAACAGTAAGTAGGATGAAGGAATAGGACTTGGTGGCATGAGCAAGCCAATACTGTCTTGGGAAGGAAGTTGAAACTAAGTCTCCAAGGCCGAGTCCAGCGTGATTCAGCAGAATGACGAGGGTGCCATAAATCTGAGGGTTTACATGCTGTAAATCTAGGGTCTCACCAGCACCCACAGACTGTTGTGCCCAGAAAGCACAGCACTTTCCTAAAGAGCCAAGGGGATTATATTTCATCTTAAAAGGAACAAAACAAAACCCAATTGTCTTGGTTGGGAAAAGACATTTATTTTTAGAAGCAAACAGGTTTCATGCAGACAGTCAAATGAATACACTCAGGTTATAAGTATTCAAAGCATCTGTTCGGAGTGATCTGCAGACCAAGAATTAGTCAAATGGCACCCTTTGCAAATAATCCTGACTGAATGTATATTAGGCAATTTCGCAATCTTTTCGTCAGTAATCCAAATAAAAAACATCCAATTTGTTTTGGTATGCATTATTGACCCAACCCTATGGAAAGACTGAGTAGCTGAAGATTGTAGTGTTCTTTCAAGTTTCTTTTGCTTGGAAAGAAATTACATTTTCTCCTGCAGACTGGCAGTCCATTATCTTGTCTTCCTTTTATGTGTGACAGACTGTATGCCAAGTCTTGTTTATAGTACATTTGGGTGCTGGTACACCCATCTGACAGTGTAAATCAGCTGTTCTCTAGAACAGGCATCACAGGGAATGGCTGCCCTGAAACAGCAAGGTCTGCATCAGTGTGCCTGCGCTCAGCAGGAGTTGCATAAAAGCCACATACAGAAATAAGACTCAGGCTTGTCATTCACCTCTGTTTACCTCTTTTTATTACTTAGCCTAATCTGCTGTGGCTGTAGGGCTGCGGTAGCTATCAGTGCTCAATTTGCAGGTGAATGGGACCAAGGATAATGTGGCTGGCAAGACCCCTTGGGACTGCGAAGCCTTTCTCTATCCCATTCCTCATGCCATCCCTTTGCATGAAGTCTCTTTTCTTTTTTACTTCAGTTTAGCCTGAGATGTGGGAATGTGCTCCTACCTCGGTGACCCTCTCATCCCTCCCACCAGGCCTGCTGCGCAGTGTGACGATGGTGGGCCACCTTGGGTTGGGCAGATGCTGCTAAGGGGACCTCAAGGGCACCTTCTGTGCATCTGTAACTTGGAAATTTGGCTTAAAGGTGGTTATGACCAGTGTGCTCCTCTGCTTTCATGTAAAAGACAGTGTGTGTGCTTGCATGCAAGGAAACCAAGGCATCTTCCTTGTTTAATGTTTCTTTCTCCTTCATCCTTCCCTCCCATTTCACTCGGGCCTCATGGAGCATGGGTTTCCACCTGCTGGGTCTTAACAGGGGAGTAACTCCAGAGGAGATGCAGATCCCAGTTTTCTACAGTAAACAAGCAGATGACAACATCTGCTTCACTTTTTGGATATACTGATATATATCGTAATTACTGTTTCGGGAACTGATGAGATCACTTAGCACCCCATTTATTTGTGATCCAGTCTTCCATCCCCACATCAGATGAATTACATTTGCCCACAGGGTCCCTTTTTCTTAGTCTGAAAACACTTTTGGTTCTGTCATTCATTATCTCCTTCATAATTTTGAGTGGGTCAGGAAACAACCATTTCATTTAGAGGGAGAAAAAAACAGGTGCAGAAAGGCATTTTCTTTTCTGCTGGCTATTTGAAGGTGGTACAGGAGACTGGCTTTGAAAATATTGGTAGGCTTAAAAATGCCTCCATCTTTCACGTGTAAGAAAGAAAACCTGTCTTTGACCTTTGTTTACTTTTTGAAGGGTACTTTAAAGAAAAAGAAACCAAGATTTAAGAGGAGTTTGCTATTTAATGGGTAGATAAAGTAGCTTTGATGTAGTGATGAGGTGAGAATGTTGCTTTCTCAGCCAAAAATAAATCACACTACACACCAGCCTTACATCTGAAAAGCTCTCAAAAGCAGCTACCAAAAAATATATATTGGTCGGTAATTGTTCTGGGATGTCTGATAATGTCACCTAATCATGACTGCGTCTTTTCAACCACAACAGCAACGTCACCGCTGTGATTCATCCCATATTTTCTAGCATTTCTGGCTAGTGTTGGGATGGTTTGTTTTCTTCAGACATCAAGGTAATTTGTAGAGGTGTTTAATAGCTGATTTAGATTTGAGTTGGCAGCAATTTCATCCTTTCAGATGATGCTCAGTTTGTGCCCTTTCAAAAAAAAAACAAACAAAAAAAACCCAAACAAAAACAACCCCCCAAAACTTGTGGCAAGCTGTAACCATATGTTTATGAGTTCATGTTTTTATGTGGATTTGTATATTGAATATGATCTAGCAGAAAATCTGTGCTTTGCTTATGTGTGATGGAGATAAAGTTTGCAGGCATTATTAGGCTGTTTATTATGTTTTTGTTTTTCTGGAAGATGCTCATTTCCAGTTTTTCAGAAAACATGGGCTTCTGTCTTGCATATTAACTGAAGTATATTGTTTTTTTCCTGCAAGGAGAGAGGCTGGTGAACTGTCTGCAGGTCTGGGGGGTAGTGATGGCAAATGGCTGTACATCATCCTGGAGATCACTTTTGGTTGTAGGTCCCTAAGGAGGGACAGAGGAAGCTGAGATAATGTTTGCATAGTGAAATAGTTATCCCCTCTCTTCTATATTGCTCTTAAACAGTCATGACTTTCAAAACATCATTTTTGATAAATACTTGGCTACTGCATATGATACGAGGAAACAAGGTCCACACGGCTACGAAACAGAGCTTCCCAGAATCCCCCCAAAGGGAAGGAGCTCGAGTTTCCTATATCATGTGTGTCTTCTATGGGGGATTTACTGCCTGGTGTGCTTGACAGCATCGCTGAGCATCTCTGACCTCTAAGGAAGGTCTATGCATAAGACCTGTAAACTTGCATTCTCTCCTGGTTGTGCTTCAGGATGTGTACATTGTGATGGGTTGTATCATTTTTTACCAAACTGGTAGGGAATTCATGGAATTTGGAGGGAGGGGTGGCAGGAGTGTATTTGTGGAAAACAACCTGAATACAATCTGAAGTCATCAGAGAGGATATATTGGGTTCATCAGCAGTGTTGGTCCACAGAAAAATGTTTGCTTTGGCAGGAATGAATGCAGATCTTCGTACAAGAGTGAAGCAAGGAGCTCTTTTTTATTATGCCAACTTTTACTTCAACTTCCCTCCTACTTCTCCGAGTTATCAGAAGTCTTGATGGGGCCAGGCATTACTTTGTCACTTGAAATCGTTCTGGTACGCTTGCACCAAGTGGTTTTGATGAACTGAAGGACAAGTGTGGATTTTGGATCATCTTCACACTACTGTGAATAACACCTCCTGTGTTAAGTCATCTTAATATTTCACGTTATATTTGTGAAACCTCAAAGTTTCCAAACTTTGAGGAAGAGTCATATGAAGAGCTATCTATCCTCCCTTCCTCCCATCCCCAGCGGCTCTTTCAGACACAAGCTACCGCAGCCCCTAAACCAGCCAGCCACTGGCTAATGTTAGCATGCAAGTGCAGCAGTCGTGGCTGGAAATTGGTATGTTCTTCACTTCTCGGAGCACTCAGGACAATGACCTCATCAAGCTTCAGGAGGATGAACGAGGCATTGTGAAGAGAGACGGAGCCACTAGTCCAAAATTGCATCCTCACTCCCAAAGGAAGCTTGGCAATGGTACTGATAACCCTGAAGCGGGGGAGAGCAGAAAACCAGCCAGATGGAGAACTCCTGCAATGCAGAGGCATTATGCCGATGGAAATCTCACCAATACAGATGTACTTTTTGTTTGAGAAAAATGATAGCTTGCCTTGCTAAATGTCTAATGTGTTCCCAGTGAGAGAGGGTTTGTATAGAGGTGCACGGAAAATCTCTGTATAGGTGCCCAGAAACAGTTTTCTAACTCAGATAAACCCCAAGAGAGCAAATGCATGGCCTAAGTCTTATGTTTCACCATCATGCCAGGTGTCTGATGAAGCTTTATATTAAATATTTAGTTCCTGATTATTTTGTAAAGCAGATTTACTGGAATTTCTGACATCATGTTTTGAAACAGGTCGCTCAGTTATTTGTCTGTTCTGACACCTCTTTTAATGAATTTTTTGTTGTAATTCGGTGTCCATGTGTTGAATTTCATTGTCTTTGCACCAAGCGGCTGGTATTTGCATTTGAATTGCTTTGCTGGGTCTGTCCAAACTTTAATTTTCAATTTCACAATTCTTTTGCCGTTAGAGATAGTCAAATGAATAAAAGATGAAAAATTTGCTGGCTCTGTTTTGTACCCTTACGAATACTGCATTTCTGAAAACTTTCAGAAGAAAGGTTAGCTGTGTTTGTGCACCTTTATTTGTGCTCTTCAAATAACTCGAGAGTCCAGAAATGACAGTACAAGGCAGAAGGTAATGGCCAATACTGAGGACAGCTGGGAGTACATAAGATAGATTACGAATTTCGGGGCAAAGATCACTCTTCTGTCTGCATATCTTGCCTGTTGTGCTGAAGCTGGGGTGTTGTGTTGCATAAAGGTCGGAGTCAAACAGCTTCTGTTTCTCTAGGATGTTTTAGAGGGTTTGAATAACACAAACTTTTTTTTTTCATTCAATAATCATGCTGTCAAACTTGGAGGAAGAAAGCAAAGGGAAGATTTTGGTAGTGTTGAGTGCAGGCATATGCTACAGACTGCTCAGGTCCTTAGAGCTTCATTCAGTAGCTGAATGCACAAAGTAGGTAGTTTAGTAATCTATAGGAGATGTGTTTGTTTAATTGAGAAAAGGAGACCACTGGACATCAGGTAAAAAATCACAGGGAAAAAAAGAGGCACTCTGTTGCCATCTGTATGTATTGTGTTGTGCCTGGGCTTTGCCAGCTGCATAGCATTGGGAATTTACAGGAAAGCAAGTTCAATGCATCAGTGAAAATTCAGCACAGCAGTCAGTAATTCGGGCTGGTTAAGTAACGGTAATGTGGTCTCAAATGACAAGAGTGGCTGTTTGGCGAGTTAGCTTTATGGATATGTCTCCCTAAATGCTCCCATTACTTCTTGTATTGTTTTCCTTCATTCAGAATAACTTGCCATTTGACTTCCTTAAGTAAATGTGTGCATTGATTAAATAACCTCCTACCTAAGTCCATCTTTTGCAGAAACTGGAGTTATCGATGTACTCGTTATAGTCATATTCTTTTAAGTTAAGCTTTTTAGAGGCTGTGTCTTCTCCCACCCCTTTGTTCTGCTGAGGCAATGCTTAGTAATTCATAGCAGCCCCTGCTAATTTAACAGGGGAGCATGATTGTGAATATCTAACAGGAACAGCTTCTGACAGAGTGACACTGGAGATAACACCGCCTCTTCTCTTTTCTCTTCTTTTTCTTCATTTAATTTATGTAGGATGGATCTATTGACCAGAAGAAAGCACGGCAATGAACAGAGAGAGACTGTGTATCCTGACTTGGATTTTTAAAAAAGTTTTTAGATCCTCAGGTTCTGTTTTTCCCACTGCTATTTGTTGTTGCTATTTTTTTTTCTTTAAAATTGTTTTCATATCAGTAAATGTTGTTTATTTCCCCAAAGGATTAGCTTTTTATAGGCTCTGGACTTTTTGACAGATGTGCTTGTGTGCAATATAGATGGAACATATTCTCTTCATGTTGTATTTACCCATAGCATATGCTGCTGGACCCTTCCCGCAAGGCGGCTGCCCAGCCTGGGCACAGGCACAGGGTTACTGCTCTGGGGGAGCATGTCACTTAAAAGCAATGATTTCCTCCCTTTTTGCCTCTCCATTTACCTTGCCCTCAAGAATTTGAGAGAACCTTCATCCACCTCGAATGGTAGTTGCATTTTTGGTTTTCATCTTTGGGATTTTTATTTTCCCCAGGAATAAAATGAATGCCCTTTGCGCCACAAATAGTTTTCTGTCTGAAATGAAAGCAGGCTCATTTTCCACGGGACTTAAAATAATTTCCCCACTAGTTCTAATTAAGCAGTGTTTGCACTTGAAATCAGGACTGTTTATACGAAATTAATGTTTTCAAATGTGATTAAAAAGCAAATAGTTGAATATAATCTCTGCAAACTAATGAAAAAGAATAAAGTGGAATGGTTTAAACCAGCTTTGTTTACACTCAGAGTTACTTTGTATGCATATTCACTGCTGGCTACACTTTTCCAAATCTAATTGCTCTTTTTCTGCTGAAGCAGTTGATAATCAGATTTACATATTCAGTTTAAAGAAACAAAATGTTTTATTAAAAAAAAATGCTCATCCCAACCTTATTTTTTACTTTCTGTCCTTCCAAGTTTGAGCCTGGGGTCAAAAAGCAACAGGGCAAGGGTTGTGTTAGTAATAAGAGTTTGTGAAAACCTGCTTTCTCATCACGATATTGTCTCCCTGTCTGTTTTAAGGACAGCTAAATGATTCCCACTTTTATTGAAATGCAGCCAGCTGCATGTGTCTCCAGCCCAAGAGAAGCAGAAGCATGGTAGTTGTCTTACTGGGGTTGGGGTTTCTTTTTTTTTTTTTTCCCTTCCTGGGACAGAAAGAGCAACAGGCCTCTCACAGGGTAAAAAACAGAGACACGGTGATCTCCTGCAGTTTATATTTTTGTTTGGCCGGGGAGCAGCGAAGAAGGGTTCACAGACCTTGCGTGTTTGCTGCATTCCTCTTCCCTCTCATTTTTCAGCTCAGAAGAGCCTTTTGGCAAAGCACTGCCAACATCCCAAGCCCCAAATCTGTGAAGGGGCTTTTCAGTGCTTTGTCAGAGGTAGATGGAGGCAATGAGCTCAATAGCTCTCTTAGATTTGGGGTGGGATACTGAGGCACATAATTGCACATATATTATCTTAGATTTATTTATTAGTGTGTGCGGTGTGCTCTATCCTTGGGAATGAGGGTTGTTCGTGGAGGAGGGAAGGACAATCAGCTTGCCAGTACTTGAGCTACTTGAGCGATATTGGTTACACCAGGGTTTTCTTGCAGAGAGTTCATTTTCATGGTAATCTGCATGAAAGGAGCTGCTTAATTCTCTCTCTTTGAAATCAATCTGCAATTGATGCCATTTATTGGAAAAAGGAGAGCAATAGTGGGAAGAGGGTATGGTTGCAGTGATAATATGAAGAGGATGAACTTTTTGGGGAATTGGCAGATACTCTATTTTCTTCTTCAATTGAATAAAACAGAAGAGGCCCCTGCAAGATGCTGCAAGTTCCCCGGCAATTATTACAATAACAGTGACCATCCGGGAACCATAATGTTTCATAACAATAAATAATTAACTCCAGCAAATTAACTCAAATTCTCATTCATCAGAACAACAGGGAAGAAAAGTGTTATTGAATAATCCTGAAATCAAATTTTTCAGCATCCTTCTTGCAGGGACACGTACTGAATTTATTTGCTTCTTTATATTAAGCACAAAAAGTCCTTCGTTTCCAAGCACTAAAGGCAAAGTTGTTTTCTTCTCTTGCTCACCCAGAGGTATATGTGCCAGTGCCTGAGGTCATCAGTTGCTCCTCTTCTTGTCACCTCATTGAGACAAGTCTCTGTAAAAAAGATTTCCTTGCCTAAATTTTGACTGGATTAATTTGCTCCTCCTCAGGATGCCTCATGCCATGCCTTCTGACTGCTGAGCAAAATAAATGGCATGCGTGTGAGTATAGTTTACTGTGATATGCAGACAGCAGCCAGAGACCTCAAAATCCTGTCAACACGTGCAGGATGTGCAGATGTAGTGGGGAGGTGCCTGGTTTTTGATGTCCTTGTGAAAGGTCTACCAATCACCGACGCTACGGTTCTGCTTCTTTAATAAAATAACTACTTCAGATTTACAGGTGGGATGGCTTTGTTTATTCTAATACTACATTATGTGTAGAAGTAATGTGGAAGTAAGGAATCATTAGTCTTGCAACAGTGGTGTTACCATCTGGAAAATGCTGACATCCCTGATCTGGAGAGGCATCCAAAGTGCAGGAGAGAGTCAAATGTTACTTCAGCCCCATCCTTTTCAGAAGCAAAACTGGAGAGAAGGGGAAGAAAATATTATTAAACTTTGGGGTTATATGGGTTATAATATATAACTTTGGGGTTATATGCACCAGCATGATCACTCTCAGGATGCAAACACTGATCACTGAAAAAATCTGACACAGCACTTGGGTTGCAAGTATCAGGTCATCTTAGCTGACAGAAGAGCCTGTTTATGCAGCCAACTCTATAGACTTGCAGCCAGCAGTACTTTTGTAATTATTTGCTTTTTGCCTTTCAGTTTTCTACAAACCTTTGGCTTCCTATTTTTTTTTTCTCTCCATTTTTGTCATCTGTCTGTTTGCCCTCATGTTTTCCTTGCCTTGGCCTCTTTCGATAGATAGCTGATAGGAAAGCCGCTCTTTGGTTAACAGCTCTCCCGCAGAAGGCACTTGACATGGGAGACATCAAACCCTAAACTTGCCATCATCAGCCGCACAGCACCAAGGGTAGCAGCTGAAGTAGTGTTTTTTCAGTCTCTGTGGCAATTTTGGGGCTTTTTTTTTTGATGGTCAAGGCTGTTGTTCATGCCTGTTCTTCATTCAGCAGTAACCTGGGGGTGCTGGGAATGAAACCTTCATGGTTAGGAGTCTCAAATTGCAGGTGATAAAAAGGAAAAGGTAATAAAAAAGCAAATCTTTATAGAGCCACTTCAAAAATTGTGGAAGGGTTGTGATGTGGACTGCAGATAAATGAGCAACAGGAAGGATTGTGTTGGGGAAGCAAAGAAAACTTGAGAAGAGGGTGCGCAGGAAAGATTACTCCTGCCCACAAAGGAGAGGGCAGCTATGGGGAGATGTCTTTCGGGCAGGCAATTCCAAACTTGGACAGCTGCTCTGTAATTCCTGTGACCGCCTGGACTAGAGCAGCCCAAGTGCCTGCCAAACTGATGTTTCCCAGTGCCTCGAAACTTGTTCGAACAGGCAAGAAGTATTTATTATGGGATTGATCTGAGAGTGCTCAGGCAGGAAAGGGTCTGCACTGGTTGCAGATTTGCAATCCATCTAGTAGCTTATAGGGGAAAAATGAGGAGGACCTGGTGAGAAGCAGCTCCTCCTGCACGCACGTTGCAACTCTGCTCCACAGCCCAGGCATAATTTTTGCAGCACGGCTTCTTATTACCCTCCTATTAATCTGAATAATAAATTGCTAACAAGTAAAATAATACTGGGAAAAATGAGTCAGCTCTTCTATTAAAAATATCACAAGGTTTGATGTATTTGTTGCTTGAAGAAATGTTAGAGGAATTTGAAATACACTAAATAATTGTGGCAGTTCAGGTTATGATTGTGGCTGGATTGCACCAAATGGAGGTCTTAATTTTATTTCATTTCTGCTTACCTCTGAGTATTAAATTGCGCAAGAATTATGAGGTTTGCAAGTGGTGTTTTACTTTGGAATTTCCTTCATGTTTTTTTCTGTCTTGGAGGCCCGTTAATAATTTTTTTGTGGGGGCAAAGCTTTGAATGCAAGGCCTGGAAATTGTGTGTGCTTTCTGACCAGGGAGCAAGGCAGCTGTAGAGAAGAGGATGTCAGCATTGTACAGTGCCTATTTTTTTCCCCACTTCCTTCTGCGTAAGGAACATTATGTTGTGCTGTCAGAATAAAAGATCACTTTTGTAGTTGGAGGAGTTGTTTACTTTTGGTTTGTCCAGCACTTCTAGGAATAAATATTAAAATTTTCTTCCCCCTCCCCCTACTGCTGTGTACTAGGAAATCTATGAAATGCATGTTTCTGAGCGTCATCTTCTGGAGTAAACTAATCTGTAGTTACAAGAAAATACAAGGCCCCTAAGATGTTACTTCTGGGGGAAAAAGGGATCCTGCCCTGGGCTTTATGCTTTTATCTTCCTGTGTGACAGTGACTTCTTTTTGCAGCTGCATACATTTTCAGCCTGTGTCAGCGTAAGAGTGATTACAAAGGGCACTTAATGAGTCTATGTCTGTTCGTAATGATCTTGAAAATAAAATTTTTTTTAATTAGGAAAAAAGGGGGGGGGATTGCTGCTAATATAAATGAAGAAAGCATCACAGTATTTTTATTTGCTCTAAATTGCATTGTGAGAATAACACTGATGTTTTGAGAGATGATAATCTTTTCCAAATTAAGCTGTGGGAACCCTTTGCCGGCAGTGTATTTTGCAGTCGCAGAATCCACTTCACCATGTCACCACAATGTACAGTTCCCAAACCAGGGGGATGGATGTGACACCTCTAGACGGAAGATACTCGGGCTGTGAGCACAGAGGTTAAGAAAGCAAAGAGTAAAAGCACAGAGTATTTCTGTTCCCTTGCTCTCCCTTTGGGCCCTGGATGGAGGGATTTGCAGTGACAAGCCTGGCTAGTTCATTCTGTGCGTGTGTATTGCCGTTATGATAAATTTTAGCCTCGATTACTGCTTGGCTCGGAGAACTTGCCTGTTTGTGGTGAGCTGGGGAGTTACACAAAACACTTGAGACAGGATAGGAAATGTTTAATAGTCTCAAAAACAGTAGAAGTTTTTGCTCTTCCTTCTCCTCTTCCTCCATCCACAAAGCAAGGTTTTGTCATGTCAAGGTCTGCAAAATAGTAGCCACCAATGAATTGGTGAGTTCAAGTGGCCTGGAGGTCTGGGGACCTTGAGGAGCTCGGAGATATGCAAGAGGCAGATGACCATCTGCAAGATCTCTTACTGCTTCCAAGATAAGGTGGGACAGACTTGGTTCTTCAGCAATATTTGAGTTATATGAAGAGGGGAAACTTCAAACTGGTTCGACTTTATCCTGTAATGGTGTTGCAGTGTGCGTTGTGGTGCCTCCAGGGTAGAGTGTTTGTCATGGTTTAACCCCAGCCAGCAACTAAGCACCACACAGCCACTCGCTCCCTCCCCGCCAGTGGGATGGGGGAGAGAATCAGAAGAGTAAAAGTGAGAAAACCCATGGGTTGAGATAAAGACTGTTTAATAGGCAATGCAAAAGCCGCGCACGCAAGCAAAGCAAAACAAGGAATTCATTCACTACTTCCCATGGGCAGGCAGGTATTCATCCACCTCCAGGAAAGCAGGGCTCCATCACACCTAACAGTTACTTGGGAAGACAAAATGCCATCACTCCGAACATCCCCCCTTCCTTCTTCTCCCAGCTTTGTATACTGAGCATGACATCAAATGGTATAGAATAGCCCTTTGGCCAGCCTGGGTCAGCTGTCCTGTTTGTGCCCCCTCCCAGCTTCTTGTGCACCTGGCAGAGCATGGGAAGCTGAAAAGTCCTTGACCAGTGTAAACTCTACTCAGCAAGAACCAAAACATCAGCGTGTTATCAACATTATTCTCATCCTAAATCCAAAACACAGCACTATACCAGCTACTAAGAAGAAAATTAACTCTATCCCAGCTGAAACCAGGACAGTGTTGTACCTCACTTTAAGGTGGCATGTGTCTTGTGCATCAACGAGGGCAAGTTTGGGCTTTCCTAGGTATGAATAATTCATTACACGTCCCATGCGTGAATTGGTGCAGCCCCTTTGCTTCTCTGTTCATTTGAAGTGGAAGTGGTGATGATGTCTGGTTTGGGGTTTTTCTGGTTTGGGATTGGCACAGGCACCCTGCTTCTAGTTTTAGTCCCATTATTAACCTCATCTTTCTAATCGTTTAAATTACTGAATTATTACTAGACTTTGGGAGCTTGACTTCATTTTCATTGACCTGACTTAGCCTAAGCCAGGCCTGAATCCCCAGAGGATACATTAAATATCAAACTCGGGGTTGCTGGGGAGTGAGCCTGTCTTTGCCTCCTGTTTGGATGGTCTGGCTCAGCCTGTCCTAAATCTGTTCCAGTTTGTACAAATATTTGTTAACACCGTGGAGGAAGGAGACAGACCTCCCCTTCCACCCACTAAAATCCTCTGTCTCATTAATATGTGTCACCTTCTTACTGTTGCTGTTGATCCTTGTTGGGTTTCTGATATTTAAAAGCTAAGCCTGTGCAGAGTGACCTTCAGCCAGCAGCGTGCTGTGGCCCAATCCTGCCCCTGCACACTCACCATCACTGATGTATGACTTTCCTTATACTTTGCTTTCTACTTGTATTGAAAATAAGTCTGTAATTTGAATTTTCTGTTTCAAGTGACGCCTTTCAGGAAGAATTCTGCAAATTACAGTTCTGAAATTAGATGATCAGGTTTTTTAACAGCGAAGAATTACCTTTAAATCTGAAAGCTGATAAAATATACAGCCTCTGCTCTGGCCCTCATTTTCAGTAGGAAATGCATACGAACCCGCTGCTTTGCAGTTCTTGTGCGAGTGGTGTATTCGCAGTGCCTCTGCTTTGGGTTGTCCCAGGCTTGTTTAAAGGATTGCAAAGACACTTCTCTTAGTTTTGTGGTGCTAAACGTTGTGCTTTCAGTGATAAAATGCTGGTTAAGAAAAAACCCCAAACCTTAATCATTATCGTGGAATATTTTGAAAACAGTGGAAAAAGCTTAACTCAAGATCAATGCATGTATGTTTTTCTTTGTGCAATTAACAGTTTTAGCACTAAGTGATGTTAAAAATTACTTTGGAGCCCACTGAAATAAAGAGTAGGGTTTCCTATCAGGTCACACAACAGTGCTCATTAAACATGATGAGCTCTGGTGCTATGATGCTGTACTTCACATGCTCAATTATAAGAGGGTCAAAGAAATCTTCAGGACCAAAAATTCTCATTTTTACGCCTGATATCCTCTTTTCTAAAGAAAAGATACTGTAAGTACAGTATGCTAAAACACACAGCCAGGTTTTTTTATATGTTGTTCTTGTTTAGGTCTCATTTCCAGCTAAATATGTTTATTCCAAGACATTAAGTATTCCCCAAGTGACTCTCGTTCCTAAAATACACTTAAGCATAGGTCAGTTTAGCCCCTCACGGCACCATTTTAAAGGATAATATGACCATGCATTTTTCAGCTTGTCTTCTAAGATAAATTTGGAAGCTTCTCCAAGCAGATCATCGGCTTAACATGTGAAAATATGTCCCAGGGTTCCCTGAGGATTTTGACTAATGTATTTTCACTGAAACAGAGAGAAATTTTTGGCTGGGGCCACAGCTGATATAAATCAGCATAACTTCATTGGCTCCAGATGAGCCTCTTGAATTTATACTAGTTGAGGATCCAGGCTATATGGAGAAAATTATTTCACTGAATTGACTACTTTGTCAAAAAGATTAACCTGAAACATTTCTACCGTTTCAGAGTGAATATATGTTCATAGCCATGAAAAGGGTTTCATTCATCAGGACATGATTAATGAGGGTTGGCAGCTTTTGACAGGAATCAGTATTTTTTTGTTAGAGATCTGATACAGTTTAAGTTTCACGGAGATATTTTATACATGCATTTTGGTAGCTGAAAACACTTAGAGTAACTAATTCCTTCAATTGTAGATTTCCTCTTTGAATTTATGATCAGGGGGATTTAACTTGAGCATTTTTATTTATAGCACTGAAGAATAAATAAAAACAAGGTAATATATTTAAAAAGCAGTGGACCTACAGAATTGGTGAGGGAGCACTCTGAATATGAATAACCCGGTGATGTTGCAGCAGCATTTGCACAGGTACATAGTGCAGATTGAGGTGCCCTTTTAAAACATTCAGTTTTAAATAAAAGCCACGCTGAACAATTTAGCAGCGGTGCTGTTGTGCTAAGGCTTCCAGAAGATGCATCACCCTGACTCTGAAAGTCTTTGAACCAAGTATGATGTTGGCATGTCCATGTAAAAGAGTATATGAGAAGAGAATGTGAATATCATTGAAATCAAAAACATTACAGTAAAAGAAATACATAATTTGAGTTAAACAAGCAGATTCAATTCTTCAATTTCCTTTTCAGTTTTTAGGGCCAGTTTTTTCCCTGTAATGTTTAATGTTTCTGGATGTTTTTCATTCAATAGTAAGTGGAGGGAGAATTGATTCCGCCTTCATTTGTGTACCAGTAGTTGTTTGTTCATATGATTATTTCATGTGCTTTCTGGCATACCATATGTGCTGATGGAAGTCAACAGTAAGAGTACTTTTTTTAGCAGTATAAAAAAGCTTTGAAGAAATCTCGGCTATATCTCAGCTTATATAAAAGCATCATTTAAATTTACCTTGAATGTACAGGTTAGAAATGTATATTTTCTGTCCGTAATTGAATTCCTCTTGGTCTGTCTCCATTTACTAGCTGAAATAGAACATTTTTATTCCTGTTAGCATGCATCAGTCCAGGCCTGATGCTGTCTTTGTCAAAGCAGTAAGTGGGAGGGTAATGGAGACACATTTTGTGAAATGTCACCCTAGTGTAAACACATTGTTCTGATCCTTACGCAGAAGAACAGCCGACATACGTGTTTTCTTTACGCAAGGGGAGGCTGTCGTATACTTCTAATAGTCAAAATTATTCAAGGAGAACAGTTTTCATTACCAAGGAGTCCAAAACATATGGCAATATTTTCTCTGCCTTGTAGGCAGGTCTGATTTATCTTGACTAATTGTCCACAAATTGACCTGTGTGTCCTTATGAACGTGATGCTATTGACTTCTGAGCCATTGCTAAGCGCCTAATACTAGATTGCTTCTTTTGTTGGCTTCTTAAATCTTGGCCCATTTTACTTCTTTCCTTACTTCTATTTTAAACATTTGAAATTGCTGGGCCACTTCAGTCCGTTTGCAAGCTCAGAGTATGCCAACATGTTAAATGAGGCTACTCTAGTTGGTTTAGGAAAATACTCATATTATGAAGGGAAGAGCTTCTGGATATTTGTTTCACCTATAGGCAAACGAAATGCAGGTGAAACGCTGAGTGGTCTCAACCTCTGCTGACAGCTGTAAAACACTGGGCATTTTACAAGCAAAGACCTTAATCGAGAAGCTGAGCTGATCTAGTTTCACTGCATAATAAAATTGGAAAGTACAGAGGATGAAGAATCTATCAGAAGTTTGAAATTCATGTCTCAAAAAAGGCACCAAACAAATTTCAGCACTAGAGTTTTGATTTGTTAAAGATTGTGTGAGGCTCTGGGAATTGTCCCTGCTTTAGACATTTAATATTCCTCTCAATATCATGTTAATTAAACTGGTAAAGTGCCTGTTTCAAGGCTACTTTTCTTCAGAAGGTCTAAACAAAAGTCACCATCTGCTACTAAATTATTGCAGAAAAACAAGCCTCCCTCTAGTCTTGATTTCTCTCTGAGCTGACATTGTGTGAGCTTGTATGTAAATTTCATATGACCATAATTTCAGCAAAATTTGTCCAAAATCCCTTGTCATTAGAAATTGGGAAGGTGGTTGAGGGGAAGCTGTTGGAGCTTCATCTTCCAGTGTGTTTAACAGTGGGGTCACGGAGTCCTTTCACCTAAGGAACTCAGTTTTAAAGCATAAGTAGAGGAATCAACTGTTAATTTGGGAACAGGACTTCTCAGGCAGTTGTATAGCTCGGGCATCATCTGCATCCAAGCAATCATGATGGAGGTTATTATTGTTTTCGCGAGGCTCCTCTGCAGTGCCCGGACAAGGGCACTTTATTTAGATTTTGATGATGTTAATCTACTTAGCCCTTTCTTGTGCTTGTGAATATGGGCCTTCCGGCACATTGAAGCCCATCTTGTCTTGGATATTTACATTATTTTTCAATATTTCTTTTTTCTGCTGACCTTCTCAGGGCTGCTTTGAATGAAAAGTCAATCATCTCCCTCTCTCCAAGAAAATTAAATGGTTGTTTGCCTTAACTGGCAGAGGTTCGTAGCTGGCATTGAAAGCCTGCCTGACTCTGTTACCCGCTGCATGCATTTTATTTTTGCTGCTTCTGTGCTGGAAATCAACTGTGTAGCTGTCATCTAGTTATACTCCTACGTGCTTTTGTGAACTGCTGTGCCAGCTGCCAAACCCTGAATAGTAATTTTTATTGAATACTATTTACTTGGCATTAGAATTGATACAGAAATAGGGCAGCAACTGAAGCCTCAAAAGCACAGGAACAATTTCCAAGGAGAGGTGCGTGTAGCAGCCAGATGCGTGAAAGGAAAGCTTTGTCCAGCAAGCAGTCTTCACAAGGTAAAAACAACAGGGTTTACACTATAAAAAAAACATTTTGGATGAGTCTTTAAACTGTTACGAGCAAAACCCAATGCACACTTCCATAAGTCGTCATAGTTGTATATTCACAGATAACACAGCAGAATAACTGTTGTGAGAAGTCTTCTGTTTTAAGAGAGAAAAAGAAATAATTGTGTATGAGACAGCTGTATACTACATGTCTAATATCACCGTCTGAAATGAATGCGGGGGATGTGTTGGATGTGATGAATATGACACATGGTTTGCTTTTTCATAATGATGTTTATTAGCGCTGGAGAAAGGGTAGAGACAATCCATGGGAATCTTTGAGCCATCCCTGTCTTGGGTGTGAATGCTGCTGTATTGCAGGATATAGGAGAGGAAATAAACAGCGGGCTGGGGTAATGATGAAGCGCCTGCTGAGCTCAGCTCACAGAAGAAAATCCACAGTAATGTAGAGGTTTTTCTTTTTTTAATTTTAGATTCTGTGTACGTATTTCCTGTTCTGAGTTTTCTTTTTTTATATGTCACTTGACAGAACTAAGAATGATTCAGAGTAACTGGTGAGTTTAGACTGAATTAAGCTTTAGATAGACAATAAACAATGATGGATTTTTTTTTTCCCACTATGCTAGCTATGAGATGTCTGTTGTGCAAAAGTACTGGGGTAGCCTGAGAAAAAGCTAGGACTTCTAAGATCTCCGGTGTCTGTCATCTGCCCATTCTGGACAAAGAAAAATGTCATCTCCTTTATTCCTCCATCCCTAGCACTTATCCGGTCACCATGAATGCCCTAATTAGTTGAAAGCAAAATGAGGATTAGCCAAGTAGAAGTAAGGTAAGCTGCTGCAATGCACTTCCAGCCCCTGCTCCCTGGGCTCTTGCTCCAGGCACAACCAAAGCATTAATGATTGGCGAGGCTGTGGAAATCCTAGGAGTTTTCCAGGACGTGGCTGCTCAAAGCCAACCAAAGAGAGGTTGGACCAGGGACCAGTTGAGGTCCATGAACATGCTGATGATACTGTGGCAGTAGTCATTTTTGTAGTGCATCCGGTATCGGTGCCCTGTGGAGAGGGCGACTCTAAAAAGCCTTCCAATGAGACTTCATGGTTTTTTGTGTGTATGGTCCAGCTAGAAACCCACGTCTATAGCTTCTCTTTAGCTTTTCATTCTCAAAAGCTTTAAAAACTATTATGTGTTATTTTCTATTTCTCCTTAGAGTGAATGAGACTATGAGAGAGCTGTCTTATTTGGGTAGTTCTTTGGAACAGAAATGGTCTTGCAGTGAAATTGTTTTTACTAAATTATCCTGGGAGACACTCTAAGAGGCTTTTCCCAAGAGACCCACCAACCAACCATCTCCATTTTTCTGTTAATGTCAGTTCAGATTCGGAACATGGTTGCTGTTCCTCCTTCGCAGAGTGACGTGTTTGTAATGAAGTTCCAGGCTATCTTGGTCTGAGAGGGACAGGGAAATGTCTGGCTTCCAAACTCACTATTTTTATAGACTCGTCAGTATACTTTGCAAAGCTGTTCCCAAGGGAAGAAGACATTCATCCTTGAGAAGAGCAAGCCCTTGTCAAGCATCATCTCATGTGAAAAGGAGAAGAGTTTTGGAGAAGTGAACAATTTTCCAGGGTAGGCAAAAGCCCTGGACTGCTGTCTTGGGAAACACTTGGCAGATGAAGGTCTCCGTTTTCTGCTTCCTGCCCAAAACATTGCAGATAAAGTCTCTTTACAATCCAGGTGCAGTGATCCAGGCGAGGACTGGGATAAAGCTTGGTACCCATCACTGGTAAGGTACCACACTGGGGAACACTATAGATACTGGATAACACTATGAAAAGTAAATATGGGTGTATTACATGTCAAGGTTTCTTGGAACATATTATGTGATACAGGAAAAAATTACGTTTAGCAGGGTGGAAGTTTTTTCCATGTCTTATCTGTTGACATTTCTTCCAAAGTTTGGGTACTGCTAATATCATCTGTTTCCTATGGGAAAAAATCGAAACAAAACATGTCTATTACATAAGAAAGAAAAATAAAGCACCCTTCAGAGCAACCTCCCTTGTTTTTTACTTAACATCTATGAAAATGATTAGTAAGTGAGTACAAATCTCCAGAAAATAAGCATTCTGAGGCCTTGAAAATATAACATGGCAGAATGATTTACTAATTTGACATAGTAGTTTTCATGCCAGAAAACAAATATTCTACAGGAGTTTTGTCCCTGAACTGGATTTACTGAGCACAATGTATTAAAAAACTCTAGTCCAAGCATTATCTCACCCTTGGAGACAAAAGCCTTCTATTCTTGCTCCATGCCTCCAAGGACCCCTTCCTTCAGTTCATTTTTAAGGTCACTGATATTATTTCATTTGCATTCACAGTGAGAAATGCCATAAATTGTTTGATCAAAACCCTTCTTCTTTTTCAGTCTCTCCACTCAATTTGGTATTTTTGGAAAGCATGCCTGGCCTGCTGTGCCTTGCACTAAAATTGTCTCACTATGGAAGTCTGCAGAGATTCAGGGTCTCAAAAACCTGAACAGATACATCTAGTGCCCCTAGAGAAACAAGTGGAGTTTTGTGTATGGCATGTCCCTGTTTACCCAAAGGTTATGAATTTTGATGCTAATTTTCTGTCAGTCTTGGAGAAAGGCATTTATGAATGTTTCTTGTTGATCTTTCTGTAAGCACTAATTTCATAGAAAAATGTGTACTTTTGTGGAAACATCGGAGACTAGGATTTAAAAATAATTACTTTAATAAATTGCTTTGCTGAACACTGCCTGAAATATTTTTAAAAAAAAATTGTTAGGAAAAAAATTCTCAGAGATATGCAGTTAGAACATAAATTGCTAATAGGAAAGATCCCCTTTCCTCCCCTTGTTTTGTAGCCAAAAAGTCTCATCCTGAGACAAATCAATCACCAGGAACTCCAGTCTAGAAAATAATAAAGTGCAATTTTAGAGAAAGAAAAAAGCAGAACAACGTTGCACAGCATTGCTACCAGCCAGCAGAAACACAGAAAATAATAGAAATCACACAAAGAAAATCAAACCCCTCCTTTCCAGAAAGGTATCATTAGCAGAAATACGTGCTGAATTGGAACTGAACTTCTCAGGTTTCTTGCTTACACTAAAAAGGAGTGGCTGTAGAGCTGGGTTACAAACTCCATGGATTGTAATATATTTAGACACTTCTGGTGTTGCTTTTCTCCATGTATATCTGAAAAGCGTGTCTTTGACGTTGCAATCGGGAAGCAATGGTCCATTCTCTCTTTTTTGATGATTCAAGAGTTTTCTCCAGTGGGAGCTGACTGAGAGTGGGCATTGCTTCTCCCCTGTTATCTCTCTTCGCTTGCTATATTCTTTTATTACTTGTTATTCCTAGTAGAGAGAAAAATCACAATTTCACTGATAATAAAGGCATGTCTGCATATTCCAGAAGTGACAGCAATGGAAAAGATCCACACCAAAAGCTTACACCCAAATTTAGTATAATTATGAATTAAAGAGAATCTCCTGTTAAGGGAGCAAATGACTTTGAAGCCCGTGATTTCTGGAAGTGCCCATAACTTTCACATTCAAGATACTGGGTTTGTTTTTACAACTTGTAAATGCTAGAATTTAAATACCTCCCATTTCTAGATTAAAGTCTAATAATAGTGTTATTTAAACAGGATTTCAAGAGGGATGTCTCAGGTATCCTTCCCACCTCTGATTTTATATAGAAATTTTTTCTGGCTTGTCCAGGGGGAGAATAGTTTGTCTCCAGTGTGAATCGAGAAAAATTTTGGAAGACATCTCTACGAAAAGGGCATTTTAAAATCTGATCCACTGAAGGTCTTTAAGAATGCAGCTATTCAAAGTGATAGAATAGGTTGAATAAAAACTTCTACTTGCAAATGTCTTGGCTTAAAAAAATACAGCTTTTGCAAACTGTTTTGTAGACAATATTATGTCTTGATTTCACTCTTCACTTTATTTTTTTGGAAGAAAGGGTAGAATTTATTCTACTTGTGCCTTCATATTTATCTTGTCGAATTCTTTTGTTCTTAGTTCTTAAAGCTATTTCGTAGGCCATGTATTTCTAAATCTTGCCTTCCTTCTTATATTACATATGCAAGAATTCTCAGTTTAGAAGGAGGACTATATATGGAATATACTTACCAAAAGGAAAATAAACCCAAACTGAAGATCCTTGTATCCCGTTTGGCTCCAAACCATACTTTTAAACTATGTGAGAAAATTTTAAGGTCTGGGTCCAAGTTAAACACAGCAGTTACTCTATGAAATGACTGCTATACTGTGAATAATATACACATCCTGGGGTCACCTGGAGAACTATCCTTTGGTTTGCTGCTGTGGAGGAAAATTAATGACAGACAGATGTTTTACGCAAAGTATTTTTATATCTGGTTCAAAAGCTAAATTTACATTGTTGCTCCTAGTTCCTTGAACCAACAGAAATGTGTTTTATATTGGTGCCAAAACTGGTTTCAAAGGCGCCAGTCAGCTCAACTCGCAGAAATTAGATCATATATTGTTCATTGCCTTTGGCAATGACCTATAGACTTGCCATAATATTTTTGATTGCGATGAAAGGATTTTCAATATTTTTGATATAATTACGCATAACCTCCCCTTTATGGGTGTATGAAATGGTATTGAATTTTTGGTATGAATTTTTGTTCATCAGAGTACAGATGACATTGTCAGGCTTTCTCAAAGTTGAGGTAAGGGTATGAATAGAGAGAACTTGCTTGTTTGTAAAGTCCCTGTGTCTTGCGCTGTAGAAACAGAGAAAAAAATGTAATGACTAATTAAAATCCCCATTCAGCACCTAAGCAGCACCGTGAGTGGAAAGTCTTCCACCTGGGATTAACTTGCTGGGAGAAGACACAAGAGGTATAAACTAGCTGTTTTCATAGCAATCATGTTGAGGCTGCTAATGAAATCGTAAAACTTCAGTGCAAAATCAATTATGAAGAAAAGAAACAGGCACTGAGCAAGCAAAACATTATTACTTCAAAGCTATTTCATTATGTATTGATCGCGCAAAGTCTCTACTGTCCTCATTTTCTTCCTGATACCCTGTTCAGATGAATATGGAGAAATCCAGGAAGATTCCTCCTGCCTAATCACTCTGTTCCTGTTGACAAGCTGAAATTTGCTAGGTTAAATCAAGTATCGTACTTAGTACTACAGCGTACTTAAAAGTACATGATTTTCAATTAAGTATTGTCATATATTGTAATATTTCCCCTCATTTGGTTAAACAACTAAAACACCGTTACACCTTTATGTAGCTCTGCTTATGTTGTCAACTAAACAATTATCATCTCATTTGCAAACAATACTGAATTTTGGGCTGTGGATGAGCTGGGCAGTATGTTATGTTATCCTCTCTTGGCACAGCCAGCAGCTCCTCTTCATGACTCCCGATGCAGAAAGTGCAACCACATGTTTATACCGAAGGTGATGGTGTGGCTGTGGCCTTTGTGACACAAATTTTAAGGAGAAGACCAAGGCCAGTTTTATGATGCCTCCCGAGCTACTAAGGAGCTTTAATTGCTGCTTCGTTAAACCTGGGGGAAGGAGGGCTCAACAGAAGAGTTTTCATTTGTGTCCCATGTCTGGATGTCTTACATTAATTTGCTTTAATTTTCCTGAATATCCCCATGACTCTTAATGTTTTTTGACAGCGAGAGGAAGATATAAGCAAGTATAACTGTATTTCTATCGAAGCCTATCTGAGGATAGAGGAATTGATACCATTCAGGTAGGAGGTTGTATACACTTCACCCGTTGCCTGGAAGTCTTCAGGTAAAGGAGAAGTGTTTCTGTATGTTATGTTCAGAGGTTAACTTTGAGAGCGTCTGCTTGCATTTTGGATTTGGCTTTTATTTCATTAGGAATCTCTAATAAACAATGATTTTACTAAGAAACTTAAAGCTATGTAACACAGGCTCAGGTTTTCATAAATGTCTATTGATCTTTTAGATGTCTGAAAAGGGAATTGACTATCAAAGGCGCCGTAGCAATCCTTTGAATACTAGATGTTTTCAAGAAGTCTCCTCCCTGGGCTTTTCAGAAGGTGACATATTGAAAGTCAGATGTTAATTTGGAAAGTCTTGGCTAGGTCCTGGAAGAAGCAGTGTGTGGTTAACCCAGTCCAGTGGGATAGCGACTTGCATGTTGGTTTTTGAAGGCTTTTGGTATTTTATTCTGAATTCTAATATAATCACTCTCTTCTAGCTTTTTTTTTTTCAATATTTCATGCCATGCTGAAATGTCTTATTGGTTCAATAAATTGCTTAAGCGCAAAAGAAAGCCCTGTTTGGATATTTATGTTATCATTTCTCTACGCTTGAGCAAACACTTGCTTCAGTCCAAAAATATATGGTAATTGGCAAAGATACCTGAGAAATGCTATAGAAAACCAATGCATGTTTATTTGTGTGATAGATATGAATGTTTTCTACAGTTTGCTGGTTCCTCATCATGTGCTTGCGTTGGTAGGAAATTATCCTCTCATCTTATTAAAATAATTAAATACAGTTTGCAAAAGGAACCGTTGGTTGAGTCTATACCGTGTACCTATTGACGTTTTTAATGTGCCTTGCTGGTCAGAAGAATGAAGCATTGAAAGTAAACAGGTAGAAATATCGTCTCTTTAGTGTCTTTTTAAATTACATGCAGGTAATGTAAAGCGTTTGAAAACTCTGGTTTTCATTAGAAGGAAAAGAAATTACAATTTATTGAATACTTTTTGTTTGCAACTTATGAAATAGCTTATTTGTTCAAATAAATACCAGGAGGCATCTGCAGTCCTGATAACCCTAGACATTAACTCTGCTCAGACATTATTTTTGCTTACAGTCAGGAGAATAGAAGTTTGACAGGGAAATAATGTGCTTTAATGAAGTATTCATCACTTCTCCCCATTTTTCATCATTAAAACTTCCATTTCAATTTAGAAATGGACCTGAAACATCATGAAATCTACCATGCAGAACAGATGGTTTTCACTGCAGATGGAAAAAATTCAAGCTGTTCCTGAACAGCAGTCTATGTATTTTAAGCAATTAACTGCTTTTCTGGAGGTATAATAGGTCAATTTCTTATTTTTTTTAGATGGCAGAGGTTAGTTGCCCATAGTGATTAACTTAAAATTTTGTTTTTAAACCAGCTTAATGAAGTTCATATTTAAAATACTATATTTGATTAAACACAAGGTATACCTTTTTGGTAAGAGTTTGGGGTAGGTAAGAAGACTGTCTTGGTATTTTTGTGGTTTTATCCAGGTACATTCTGCATTCTGAATGAAGAGAAAACACTTCTTTTTAATTAAAAAAAAAAAATCCTTTTCTTACAACCAGCAATTGAATTTCAAAATGGGATTTGTAGTCTCTAATGTTCCTGGCTGCCTGCAGCCATTTGTTTTGAGCCGATTGGGGCATAAATGTGTGTGATGCCTTCAACGTATAATGCGGATTTGTCTGGGATACAGTCCATTGCTGGTTCCTTCCTGATGGCTGACCTGTCGATCTGAAAAGAGTTTTCCCTTTGGCAGCTCTGGCAACAGGCAGCTCTGTCTGGTCTTTCCATCTCTTTTTGGATATCATTTTGGTTGTTTCATCACCTGAAGCCTTCTCCTAACTAGTGAGGACTTCTGGAGACTCCTGTTCTCTTGTTGGCCACAGTCATAGTTGAGTTTTCTGTCCAAGTCCCCCATTTCTCTGGATGAGATTCTTCTGCTGGTTTCCTACTGCTTCTTCTGGAGGTGGGAGGACCAGTTGTGATTACTCAGTGTTTCTGTAAGATTAGCTTTAATTAGCACATTGTTTATTTGTTGTGATGCTCATTGCGGTTGCATTTACCATATGGTTGTATCTATCAGGAGCATGACCTGTAGGAGATGGTGTATGTATATTGCTTTTCTTTTTATCTATCTATCTCTTATGACGAAGTATTTGAGGGTCATTAATGAGATTTCACGAGATGAAATTCAGCCAGGCAGATTGTAGAAAATGGGGTGGGCTGGTCTGTCTGATCTGGACTGATGAATGGGTCTGAGAGCTGGAGGCATGAAGGGACCTACTGCTCATGCTTGGGGTCTGTCCCTCTGGTAAGGCTTGTTCAGGCAGGACCGTTCCATACTACAGGTTGCAGGAGGTCTCCAAGGTTGCAATGTCAACCTCTGCATAGCTCTCATAGCAAGCACTGCTTACACAAAGTTTATTTTTCATTGAATTGTAGCCTTTTGTTGGAAACGTAGCCAGTGTCAGCCATTTGCTTTCCTGCGGACTGGAGCTTTTAGAAGTGGAGGTTCCCTTTTCTGTTTGCGTGCTTGCTGTGATACAACGTGCACAATGGGGAACACTTTGCATTGCGTTTTATTCTCCAAGATATTCCTTTCAGTCTGCAAAGGAGTGTTTCACAAACTTTTCTGTGAGGCTTTTAGAGCTTTCTAATAACATGCCTGGTTGCCGTTGAGGAATTTCTCTTTTCTTTTAAATTTATGAGATCTGGGGGCATACTCATGAGCTCTCGCCACACTGCAACACTAGTTAACCTGATGTGTCAGCATCGATTTTCCCAGGACTGCATCACCACAAGCAAGACAGGATTTGGCCCAAGATGGTTTTATGCAAGACAAAATCCTTTCTGTTTTGTGAAAGCTACAGATCAGCTTCTAGCTTAGAAAGATTTAAGCAGTGGATGCTGTGGCCAGAGCAATTTAAAAGGTTCCAACTCTGGTTATTTTTGTGTTGAAAATCTACAGAGGCACTTTATATTCCATGTTCATCAGCTCCCAGAAGATTAAATATGTTTTTGTAGTATTCCAGACAGTGTGACCCCACTGGATTGTAAAATCCAGTTAGGGTGCAATATTTAACACAGCGATGCCTTCATTGCGGGCCAAGCACATTTTTCGATTTATAAATACTGGGTGTTTTGTTCTCCCATTGTTCTGCAATATCAGCCGTGCTCCAGCCACGTTTGGGGAGCAGACGCTAGTGGTAGCTAATAAAGAAAGTTGACTTGACATCTAACTCTTTCAATAAAGCCAAAGCAGCTCTCTGTGAAATCGGGAGACATGTTTCATTTGCATTTTTAGGCAAGGCTGGCATCTATTTAACCTATTAAAGCCAACTTTTCAAATGGTTTATTAGACTTCTGTTTTTTTCCAGCAGCACTCCTGTCTGACAGGCTCCAAATCCAAGAGACTTCAAAGGATTTTTGCACAGCTCTGCCACCTCCTCCTGCAGCAATGCCTCCCCGGCACGGTTTCACTTGTGAAAGCCCACAGCAGGGTGAGGACGGGGGGGCTTTTGAAGGAGGCTGCTCCCCATGCTGCCCTTCTTGCTCCTCAAGACCTGAAACATTTCCATTGCTGCTTTTAGGATGGAGGTTTTGAGGGCAGAAGGAGGGATTTGGTAATGTTTGGAGGAGATGTGTGAAAGCTGTTAGATTTGGGACAAAATGGCTGTTTTTGCTACCATTTGATTAATGAAACTACAGATGGAGAAAATGGAGTTTTGGGCATCCATGCTCTGAGTAGGATAAGCCAGGACTGCTGCCGTGGTCTCTTCTGCCCTCACCATGTGCTTGCTGAGACAGGAAAAGTTAATCTGATCTGTAATGGAGAAGTGATTTTTGTCAAGCATCGAACTTTTCCATTCAAAACATGCCATTTAATACCAGTAGAAGTCCTATTTAAAATATAAGAATAAGCAGTTTAGTAGGTCAATAACTCTAAAACCGCAGATTAGATGAGGGTTTGGGTTTGGTCCAGAGCTGTGGTAGCTGTATTGAATTAAAGTTAAAAACAATAAGGCACTTTAACCACACTAGAAGGTCTTAGAGCGGTATTGGGTGTCCCAGAGAATAAAATTGCAATGCAAAGTTCTTTCCCATTGTACACAGAGAAATGTGAGTATTGATTAAGTGGGAGATCAGACATTCCCATTCTGCTGGCAGTGGAGGGAGCCCTTAAGTTACTATGGACTTCAGCTCTGATACAAACAACAGATCAGTAGTCAGAAAAAAAGAGAGAGAGAGTGCTGATAACTCTAATGACAATCAAATTCAGCTTCTCCTTGAATTTTCAACTTCCTGAATGCCAGTGAGGCTTATAAGCAAGAAAACGATAGATTAGTTCTCCAGTTTACTTGCTGATGGGATTATTTTGGGTCATTTGCTGGGAAGGTGACATTTCTTTGTTTTGCTTTGAGTATTTTGCTGCATTCCTGGACTGCAAATTGCAGTGTATGCAAGAAGAGCTAAAGTTGCAAGAAGACTTGAAAATACACCTCTCTTATTGAGGGACAAAGAATATTCTGCTTGTCTAATGCTGGAAAGCTTT
The DNA here is from genome assembly GCA_020745775.1 of Theristicus caerulescens. NCBI lineage: Eukaryota > Metazoa > Chordata > Aves > Pelecaniformes > Threskiornithidae > Theristicus > Theristicus caerulescens. Next base: position 87,323,769 of record CM036560.1, read on the forward strand.
AGGCTCTCCATGTTTTTCTCCTTCCTGTTTTTGGGAGGTGTGTGTCAGTGCGAGGTGCATGCTGCTCCTGGGACATGTCTCTACGGATAGTCCCGGAGGGTGATATCAGACAGCGGTGAGTAAATATATTACTTTTGCGCAGGGAGTTTCCATTTCTGCATTTTCCCACAGGCTCTTCTCTACTAAGTGTTGTGTCCACAGACATTTGTTTGATTTTTGTTATTTATCAACATGAACGGTTAATAAACTGTGCTCAGCTTCTACAACATGGTGCCACTGAGTGACCAGGTATGTGAGTTTTCCTCCTCACTGTACACGCAGATTGGACATGCTGGCATAACACCTTAGCAATTAGTCATGACTCAGAATGAAATAAATACCAAATCTAAAACACCCATAAAGAGGCGCCAGGTAAATGCTACATTCAGATTCAGTTTACATTTTTTAAATTGCTCCAAGAGGATTAACAAAAATCCTGTGAACATTAGCATAAGGGCCATAAAGAGGCAGGAATCTCACATAATTTCTGGATTTTTCTTCTTACACTAATAAGCCAATAGCCTTCATAACTGAAATATTATACCGGTATGTCAAATATCCATTTTCAAGCTAATGAAAAAAAAGGTATCTACACCTCTTGACTGCTGTAGCCTTGCATGTTTTGATAAATAGATGTATGTCGTGGTTTAACCCCAGCCAGCAACTAAGCACCACGCAGCTGCTCGCTCACTCCCCACCGGTGGGATGGGGGAGAGAATCGGAAGGGTAAAAGGGAGAGAACTCGTGGGTTGAGATAAGAACAGTTTAATAATTGAAGTAAAATAAAATAGAACAGTTAAAGAGGTAAAGCAAAAGCTGCGCACGCAAGCAAGGCAAAACAAGGAATTAATTCGCTACTTCCCATGGGCAGGCGGGTGTTCGGCCATCCCCAGGAAAGCAGGGCTCCATCACGTGTAACGGTTACTTGGGAAGACAAACGCCATCACGCCAGATGTCCCCCCTCTTTCCTCTTCTTCCCCCAGCCTATATACTGAGCATGACGTCATGTGGTATGGGATAACTCTTTGGCCAGGCTGGGTCAGTGCCCCCTGGCTGTGCCCCCTCCCAGCCCCCCTTGCACCGGGCAGAGCATGGGAAGCTGAAAAGTCCTTGACCAGTGTAAGCGCTACTTAGCGACTATTTAGCGATACTTAGCATGGACATTGTTCTCATCCTAAACCCAAAACACAGCCCCTTACCGGCTACCAAGAAGAAAATTAACTCTATCCCAGCTGAAACCAGGACAATGTAGGGACAAATGCCACCAAAGAAAGTGCAAGCGCTAAGCCTCCTTCTCAACTTACTACACTCATTCAAATTTCCTAATATGTTTCAGTTATATAAACACTATTTAAATAATGAAGCAGGTGGGCATATTTATTCCCCTAGTAGCTTTCTTTGCAGTTGTTTCAATATTTTCACCTGTAAACCTAAAGCATTTCCACATTTTTCTTGCAAACTTACAAAAATAATCAGGAATTCAGAAATCACTGGGCTTGTGAAAAACACTTACTTTTTGCAGCTTAAAGCTTACTAAATTATTCCTACAAGTGCGTTCTGTGAGCATAGAGCCCATATTTAATATAGGGGCACTGAGCCTTGCTGGAGGCAGAGCAGCCATCCATCTCTTCTCCACAAATTTCTGGGTTGTATCTCAAAAGGCTGGATGTTCTTCCAAGGACTGGATTTTGCACTGAGGATCTCAATCCCAAACTGCATTATTTAATGACTGGACACAGGCGTTAAATCCCAAGGCATTACATACAGTTGCAGAACTGTTTGTTTTGCTGATGTGTCTCATTGATTGGCCATGGCAGACACGAACCCTGAGGCGGGAGAAGGTCCATCCTGGTCAGTGTCACGGTTTTGTGAGCTCCTGGAGGTTATTGCTGTAGCTTTCTGCTCCTTTCTAATTAAACATTCTGGCTGGCCAAAAATATTTCTAGACTTTCTGAAGTGCTTCAAGCTAAGGGAGCTTGGGACAACAGGAGCTTTCATCTGTGAATAAGAAGGTTTGAAGTAACAGCTTGAAATTTAGGGAGGGAAATGGCACTCTCCCTCTGCTCTGTGTTATGAGCACCAATGCTAGGGAGCAGCGTCAGACATACCAATACTGAGAGAAAATAAGGTGAATTAGGTTTTTTTCAATCCTGCCAACCTGAAACTGGAGTTCACTAAAGAGGAGGTAAAATCCAGCCTTCTTAGTGGAGTGAAAAGGGCATTTCAAAGCAATGAGAGGTTTATTAAATCACTGACCTTCTGAAGGAACAGTGTTTATTACATCCTCTATGAAATGACTTTGTCTAAATAAAAAAGCCTTTAGAGGAGGCCTCTAAAATGCTCATTTTGGAGCTCAGTGCCGCCTGCCGCACAAGATGGCGCCCGGGGGAGTGGGGAGCAGGGTTCCAGTGCGGGGCAGGCAGCAATTAACTGCTGCCGAGCTGGTTACGTACCGACTTCTCCTTTAAACGGGTCCCAGCCGCCCGGGCCAATCACAATGACGTACTATGCAAAACTGTGATGCGTAAGAGCATGTAGCCGCTGGCTATAAAAGCCTGGGGCAGGGAGTCCTGCCTGGCACTCAGGTGTAGCTGCTGAGGTGCGATCGCTGGGGACGACCAGGGGCGCCTGCTGCTTCCTCTGAGTTTTGTACGTGCGCATTGAGCTCAAGTTGTGGTTAGTGTGTTAAAATGAAAGGGCTGCTTGAGGAGAGACACCAAAATGAGTGTTTCGGATTGTAGGAGGTCAGTGCTAAGAACATAGTTTCTCTCTCACATCCATACATACCACTAAGAAAGTAGTTTCTTTCTCGCATCCGTACGTTTCTTCGGTGTTTCCTTGAACTGTGCCTTCCTACTCGTTTTAAACCAAGAGTGAACTTTTCTGGGTGGCACCAGTGTGCAAGGTTAAAAAGTCATAATTTGAGATGCATCTAAGCATCCTTGCTATAAACACCTTCCTAATGAAACTGTAGTCCTGGGGAGCCTAAAAGAAGGGTAGTGCTGTTTCACTGTAGAAAAGCAACAGAGATAATACTTTATTGATAAACATATGGTTGGGTACCCGATGGCTCTCTCTGTGAGGAGCGGTTTCCCCATGCCGTTTCTCTCACCCTGGTGTGCCTTTTACTGGAGGGCACCCAGTAACACCCACCAGCTGAGACTTCTCCCATTTCCCATGCATTAAACCCACAGTGAGTATGTAATAATAGTGTTACCGGAAAGCGGCCAAAATAATTCACTCTCTAAAACTTAGTTTTGGAGTTTTAGAAAGCAGGGCATTTCTTTATTGGCGGTGCTGGGCAGCACTGGGGATAGTTCCACCGTAAGTGCTCTGGAGGCTTGATGGACTTTCAGCTATTATATACTATGAAAATATACATATTCACAGGATTTCTACATAAACTTAATTTTTCCTGGAACTTATTATCATATGTAAATGTCCGATCCGCATGCGCAGTCATCCTCTGTGGTGGTCCTGAGGTGGTCTTTGGGGGTCTTCAGATGAAGGCTCGTAGGGCTTCCTCACTGTGTTCGCTGATTGACCTTTGCTTCTGCGCAAACTCAGTTCTGGGGTTTGCCTAGCTGTCTAGAGGGGAGTGTTCAGGAGCTTCTTACCTTAACTACCCACAAAGATTCGCTTTTGTTATGTAAAGGAAAGCATTCAAGAGCTTTTGTTTGGTAAAGGGGAACACCCAGGAGCCTCTATCCATATTCTCAGGTATCAATAGAAAAGTAGGAAATTATAAAAGTGCATTTTATACATACCTGAAATTAGCCTCTTCCTCTATGTTGTCATTTCATATTCCTCAAGACAGCACTTAGCCTGAGAGGGTGTTTCTCTGGGAGGGTCAGTTTTGGGTTTCCTTGTTGGAGATACACCTGATGATTATTGAGTCTTCTGTGTGCAAATGAAAGTCAAAAGCAGGGCCCGAGTCCCACACCCTCCCTTCCCTGTTGCTAATAACTTCAGTGAAGTACATTGTGTGGGCTGTGCCTGAGCATGTAAATGAAGCAGTGCCCAAGTTTGGCTGGTGTCTGATATCCTCAGCCATCCAGATATGCTCATTGCTCATACAAAGCTCATCCTCCTGTCTGGGGGATGTAATTGGATTGCCTTCCCTCTCCCTTCCCAGAGAACAGAACTTGTGATACAAATTTCCTCTGTGCTTTGAAACAGCTTGGAGCTTTTCCATTGATAAAAAAACCCCGCAGAAGTATTGGTGCAGTATTACAGACAGTCCCGCAACTCAAAGGATGTTTCTGGCCTTCGGAGACCATGGGTGATGTTAATAAAACATGGCTTGGCATTTAGGTCCCCACTTTCCCCCTTTCATTAGTTTCAGAGGGTTGGTTGCTGCAGCGTTTCACTGGAGAATCAACGGGTCCTTTTGGACTGTTGCTCATTCCTGGGAGCCCTTCATTAAGGTAGCGCACATTGGGACAGGGTGATAGAAGCCTGGCAGCAGAACTTGTGCTTCAAAGTGAGCATCAGAGAAAATGTCTGTAATTTTTCAGTCCTTTTCTGCAAGGTATAGGAGAAGAGACTGACACACAAAATCTTGGCTTAACCAGTTGTGGCAGTGAAAATGCAGCAGCAGGCTCTAGGTTAGCATCCAGGGTTGAAGGACCTGAGGGTGCTTGGGCCTTGGTATCAAATGTTTAGTTATCACTCCTGTTTGATCTGCAGACGTGGGCTTCTGCAAGGTCACAGTCCTCCGTTTGGGCTGAGAGGATCCTTTAACTTGGGAGGCTAAACCTATTTTTTTTGCCAGCTTTTTCTCTAAGATAGAGCAGTTCCAATGCAAACAATGGCCACATTGTTCAATGCCCACCACATAAAATTTTTAATGAGCCAACACCTGTTTTTAACTCTGAGAAACTCTTGTAAGCCTCAGTCCGCCAAGAGATTTTCCTGTGTACTCATGTATGTGAAAGCTGATCTCTTCGTTGGATTGCTTCCTTTAAATTGTCCATGTCTCTCATTTGCAGCTAAGCTGGAAGTAAAAACACTGAACTGCTGTGAAAAAGGGAATAAGCTATTTTCACCTTGGCAAAATTTTAGGAATACAGGAAATCTCGCAGAGAGCTTTTCTCCTAGGATTTCCAGTCTGGTGTGTAGATCAAAGGAGCCTTGATACACATTTGAACTCTTGGATGCTTATCTGTACAAAACTGAACCTCTAAACCTGTTGCTATTTTCAAAACACTAGATTCACAGGAAATATTTATTGTTATTAGGGGAAAAAAAAATCCCCTAGAGTTAACTTGTAAGTGACTATTTTCCAAAAGAAATGTTTCCACAGCTGAAAAAGTGGGCCATGAAAATATGACTACCACACTAAGGCATGACATTCTTGGTTTTTTCCCACCTTCTTTTTAACCCCACAGAGACCTTATAAGCCAATTACATGCATATTTTTCCTTCCTTTAAAAAGCTTGTTAAAAACCAGAATATTGTAGAGCTGGGTAAGGGAATTACACACTGGAGTTGACTACTGATTGTGAAAATGCGGCCACTTTTGCTTGTTGTCTTTGAAAATGCACCGAGTAGCAGCAAATAGCAAGTTGACTCTTGCACCTGCTGTATTCCCCGTAAGTACAATATGGCCACAGATATCAACTGTGCATTGGCTGGACTTTAGGGTTAGAGGGCACAGCATATTTCTATGCGGTAGTTTGTGGATAGCTCTTGGAACATCAATGAATTCTAGGTATTAACTGTATAGCAGAGTAGATGCAGTACAGCTTTCAGCTGATGTGGATGTCCTTTGCTCTGTAGTCCCAGGACAATAGTGGGCTAATAGTGAAAAGTAGTGGACTTTTCAACATTGATCAGGGAGCTGCAATACAATCCCTCTACTCAGCCGTGGTCTGAAACACTGAGTAAGTTATAAACTTGTGCAGAGCAGGAAACTTAAAGGTGTTTAGATCTGATTTAGATTTCCCCTTGTGAATTCTCTGCCCCAGTGGCAAACCTGGCAGGCTGGCATCCTTCAAGAGAAGCGGCTCCGCTCTGCATGCACATCTGCAGAGCAGAGCGTTTGCTCTTCAGCTAGCATCGTTGATTCAAGGCTGCAGCAGCAACTGTGCACGAGAATTCTTAATTTCCCCTCTAATCCCAAAGAAACAAGAACCAGAAGCAAAGACTGGGTCCTCGGACTGCTTAGGGGTTTGAAGATATTAAACATGATATGAATTCACACAGGCAGTTTGCTGGAAGCCAGTGGAAAGTGAAACAGGAGCATGAAATGCTGTAGGTCAGCTCCTTCTCTGTTTGGCAAATTCTGCTTCATGTTTAAAAATTAGTCCCTAGAAGCATTGTCTATATTTATGTAATTTGGAGATGAAAGACTTGAGGTCATGTTTTAAAAATGTACAAATGGTTTGGGAGCGTGGGGACCTTTTTAAAAGTGATTATGTGTGCCAGTCATCTTCAAGGGTGTTTAGGTTGGTAAGCGGCAGCCCTCACAGGGTTTGTCTCAGCTGCTAATGCCCAGAAAACATATGAATCCTTTCTTGCTAGAGGACCAGTTGGTTTGCTTTTGCTATTAGTGCTGGCTTACTGGGTTTTTAATGTGATGAAGACTTCTCAATGGTCAGCAAATGCAAGCTGATTTGTTTTGAAATGTTTGAAGTTTGCTGCCTTGGGTGACCTTGTGAGATCTTGGATTACAACCCTGGGGATGACTCAAGTCTTGGGGCTTCAGTAGGATAATATGATTAGGTTGGGTTTATCTTTCAAGATACGGCTAGCAGGACTAAGTACTATGAGTTACTGGTGAAGCTTTTTCAGGCTCAACCAACTTGTTGGACAAGCCTCACTATCGATGTGAGCAGTAGGTCCATCTTGAAATTTTGTCCTGGAGCTTAATATGTTTTATGCTTATTGGTCTTTCTGTTCTTTAAAAGCTGTGTGAGGTAACACCAAGCTGAGAACTAGTATAGGTATTTTAGTAGAGCAATAGGATTTATATCAAGTTTAGTTGCATGAATATGTGTGGTGTTTCATATAGAAGGATACTTTAGGTTAACCTAGACAGATCCATCCCTTATTTGCTTGTAGAGGAAAAACAGAGAGCTTCTCAAATAAGCATATATAAGAAATATCTGGAAATGCTGCAAGAGTGATAGGGCATGAAGTGAGCAAAGAGTTTTGAAGCAACATTTCTTTTGAATAAGCTTAACACAAAACTCATGGCAAATAGCTCAGACATAAGCATGGCATAATTGAATGAATAAAGCTACATGGGGAGCGTCCCTTGGAACAGATCTGTCTTTCTTATGATAAACATTTGAAGGCTTATTAATGCACACTGGGTAAGAGTGTCCCAGGAGGAGCCTGTTGATGTGGATTCATTGTTCTGTCACCAATGAATATGTATTGTCATGAAGTCAGCTCTGTTGTGAGGTCCACCCTTAGGCAGCTCCCCAGAGATCACGGTCTGTCTGTCTGCTTGAATTATGCCTGTCTGTGCTCCATGGAGTTGCCTGAGTACAGGAGTACTCCCTTGCCCAGGTCTTGGCATGGGAAAGAAAACAGAGCAGGTAGCTGCTGAAAGAGTCAAGAGTTTTTCTGTGCCATTGTGCTTTTGTTGTCCATTTTTGCCATGACTTTCCTGTGGCGTTGCCACGGTGCTAGTCTGTAGGAGTGAAATCTAGACATAGTATTCCTTTGCACATCAGAGCTACACAGCTGGTTCAAAGCCAAGGTTTGCAGTGCTGTTACTGCCTGGATTCAGTGCAGTTTGTCCAATATATATGTGAAGATATGCGCCACAAGTTGCGTACAGCTTCCCAATTTGCCCACATGGTCATCACTTCCAAGCTCATTAAAGCAATTTTCTTACTTAGCTTGAAATCTACCCAAATATATTGTGCCAGAAGGCTTTGTTTTCTACACTTGGAAACCTACCAGCAGTGTAAGAGAAACGCCTGTCAATGAGCTTGGAAGTGTTGCTAGCAACTGGTAACTGCAGTAACAGCCTGTGCGGGTGCGGCTGGCTGCGGCACGGTGATGGCAGCTCCAGAGGTGTGCTCCAGCTTGGCACCGGACACAGTCTCATCATACCAGGTACAGGTTTCCTGGAAAGGTGTACTGACTTTTTTGGTTTATGTGCTTTTTTTTTTATTATAAAAGGTAGAGCCAAATGTCTCTTGACATATAATACTTGGAAGAACTGTAGCAAAGCAGAGCGGTTTTCTTACTCTGATGTATGACCATACAGAAATTCAGTGGCTGCTTGAGACTGTGCCAGCTAATTGCATGTAAAAGAGAACAATCTATGTGAGTATAGTTTCCAGGTCTTTGCATGTAGATTGTGTTATTTCTCAGTTCAGCAAAGCAGAATAATAATTATATCTGATAGCTGTTACGCATCTCTGAAGAAGCCAGGTCACCAGCAATGCTCTCTAAGCAGCAAGTTGGAGCATGATATCAACTGACTTGTGTTGCTGTTGATTAGAGCAAAATGCTCCAGCAATACAACCCGTGCTATGCGTAGGAGATGACAACATGAATATTTAATTGTGCCTCTGTTAGCATCTATGTGGAAATGCACGTATAATGCACACATAGGCTCTGTAATAGTGATAGCAGGAATTGCGTTTCATATTTCTCAGAGCTGTTCTCTTTCTCTGCAGGAAATAGTTTATTGCAATGCAAATTGCCTTTCAATTGATTCTCAGCCAAATCAATTTCTGAAGGGAATTTTGTTATTCTAACAGTCTCTTAATACACACCCAGTATTAAAGGTTAAGAACTTAAGAAAAATCCAGCAAAATTGAGACCAGAGCTCCATTACCAAGATATGCACTTTCCTACCATGCATTAAAAGTGCAAGTCCTAGTGCCTTTCATTAAGGAGCTGTTATGTGCATTTGTGATTTCCAGTAGATCGGATTGTAATTGAATCAATTTTCCATTAATGTGTTTTAATTGTTAAGAAAAGCTAATTATTAAGCTTTTTATCATGTGTCAGACAATGTAGTATCATCTCTTTTGGTATAAGGACCTGTATTACTGAGGATTCAAGGTTTACAATATATGACATTGCTATAATTAGCATGTAATCCAGCTTTAAGATGTATTCAAGTATTCATTTGGGAAAAAAACCCAAAACATTTTCTAGTGGTTAAAACAATGATTATTTTTTCCAGAGTGAGGCATTTGTGTCTGGAGTTCCAGGAACAGGAAAAAAACCCGCATAGGCTGCCTGAGTACTAGGAATTGTGTGTTTTACTTTTTATTTCCAACTCGGATAACCTATCAAGAGGCTTCACTTCCATTACAAGAAGTGTAGGATGTACCAAAACCCATCCTTAAATTTTTTCTGCTGATGAGGGCAGGAATGAGCAAAGCCAAAACTGTTTTGGTACATGGAACAAGGCATCTCCCTCTCTGCAGGCTGATGAAACCAGAGTGATTCAAGATACTGTGGAACCTTTCTTTAGCCTGCATTTTCCTTCCTGGCAGAAGTAGTGGAGATGCCTCGATTTTGAAGCACTGTATAGAAGGGTCCTGTAAGTTGTAAGCAGTATTGGATGTAATTGCTGAAACAGAGCTAGTATTTAACTAAGTGAGCTCCCCAGGCATGTTCCTAGTGTCAGACCTGCCAAAGCTCATCCTCCTGAATGAGGCTCACCAATATTTTTTGTCCACTGGCAAGACCACGTGTGACAGCGAGGTACCTCACAAGTGTGAGGCGGGACTGTTGAACTGTGCAGTGGGAGTGAAAACAGCCTTTTCTGAAATACTCCCTTTCTTTAAAGTGTTGGTGTGTAGAAATTTTGTGTGAAAATGCATTTGTGTTACAAAGCACAGACATACATACTTGGGTGCTGTTCTGCTTGCATTATGTGTTGATTGAATTGGTGGATTTTCACACATGGGACTGAAGAATTTGGGTCAGATGCAGCATAGTGGCATTTAAGAATGACCACAGGATGCATTTCCAGGGATATGTTGTCCTCCTTTTATTCTTCTTCTCTTTTAGTTGGGATTTTTCTCTGTGTTCTTCAGTACAGCTCTGAATTCAGAGAGCTTTTTTGGTAATCGTCAATTTTAAAGTTTTACTTGTGATGGTTTGCTCTGTGTTTTTGGACTAAAACTGATTTTTAAAGATGTTTTAAGAGAGCTAAGCATCTAGTCCCAAGGAAATTTAAGAGAGGAGATATATGCAAAGTTCATGTGAACCTAGAATTGTAAAGCAGTAGAATTGTAAAAAGAACTATTTAGAGCTTGATTTTGGGCCTAATTTAGTAGATTTTACTAATGCTCAGATATAAATCTGCAGGTTAAAAGTAGCTGGTGCCTGGCTGAGGAGTGGGTTGAGCTGCAGTGGGAGCTTTGGGGCAGGAGGACAGGGAGGATGGAGCTGTTTCTCTGGAAGAGCTGGGGGAGATAAGCTGCACACGAAACAGGGAAGACAAGTCAGATGGGGCTGCTGAAATGGTGATGAGGATGGAGCAGCTGCCTAAGAAGGCCAGGGCTCTCTGCTAGCGAAGCAGCGATACATTCAAGGTTTATGAAATGTAAATTAAATGTGTGGATAAGGCGGAGCATGTCAGTGCAGGAAGAGTATCAGCAACAGGAGAATGGGGATTTTAGGCAGAGTTTTGGTCAGGCTGTGGAAGGAGGATCCTCAGTTGATTAGAGGTAACAAGCCAAAGAGATCATCCCTCACAAAGTGCTCCCAGCAGTTTGAATTTATGGGGGAGTTTCAAAATAGAAAAGGGGCAGATGAACTGTTAGTACATATTCTTTAGAAATGAAGTCACTAAGAACTCTTTATTCCGGAAAGAAAGGAGGAGATAGGGCAGAAGTTAATAAATTTCAAATAAGAAAATGCAAAGAGCAATTTCAACAAGTGCAATCTCATTTAAGCAGGGCAGCCAAGGGAGAATCAAAGCTATATGTGTCCCTGCAGATGTGCCAGAAACCCAAAGAACAGGGCAGTTGAACAGGCATGCTTGGTTTTCACTGAGGACCTTGATGTATAAAAGGCCTCTCCAAGCTTGGTGACAGGTTGTGGGCTAATAGGAGAGCTGGTGTTACACAGGACTGATGGAGTTGATTGCGTTGGGGGCAGAGTGGCACAATAAAGAAGTACATGAGTTATCTGTATCAGCAACTCTCACTGACTCCTAAGTTTAAAAAAAAAAAAATATCAGGACTCTCTGGTGAACCATTTAACCATTGCACGTTACAGTGGCTGTGATATGCTGAGCGAGACAGGAGCGGTCGTAAGGGCAGAGAACAAAATAATAGCAGGAGGTTTTAATTACCTTCTGTGTACTCTGGGTAAATGTCGCATTAGGGACTAATCATAGTATAATAGAATAATATAGCTTGGAAAGGGACCTCTGGCGCTCTCTACGCTGGAGACTGCTACTCAAAGCAGGGATGATGTCCACAGAGGTCAGGTTGCTCCTGGCCCTGTTGAGTTTTGAATATCTCCAAGGAAAAAGATCACTGGTAGGTTCCCCAAAGGATGGACCTTCCCCACTCTCCCCCATGTGGTCAGTGATGCCCTTTCATGAGATCCCTGCTCGACCTTGTGCTCTTCTGTGCATTCATAAATGATCTGGAAAAAGGTGTGGGAAGGGGGTGAAGTTTGATCAGATTGAGCAGTAAAAATGAAAACCTCTTCAGAGAGTCATGGTAGGATGCTTAGCAACTTGGCAACTGAAGTTTGATGTCAGTCAGCACAAAATACTATACATGGAGCAAAGAAACCTAACTGTAGATGGACAACAGTAGGCTCTAAATTAGCTTTGCCACAAAGAGGGGTTTTGGCATCACTGCGGATAATTTTGCAGAAAACCATCAATTTAGTGTCCTCTTCCCGCTGTATCAAAGCTGGACACATTTTGTGATAGAGGAGAGGATGCTGCAGGATGCCTGCCTTGCCTGCGCACGGGATGTGCCACTGTTGCAGCATTTGGGTTTCACACATACCCCGAAAGGCTAAGGCGCCGAGGGGGAGGAGATGGCACATCACAAGCTGGAAAGCACTGGGTCAGGGCATGCCGAGAGCTCAGCGGCACAGCTGAAGCCATGTAAATGTGATTTATGACAGCATTGCTGAAGCACCTGGGGCTTTGAATACCAAACCTGAAACTGCAAGAATGTTTGCAGCAGCCTAGCGATTGCGATCGCAGGTCCCTGTGGGCATTAAGCATTCAAAGGGATGGCTTTTCTCAGGCACTGTGCTCTGTCTTCAATGTTTCTGTATTTACTAACAAGCAGCAAATTTTATACGTGCTTACTGAAGCTTTTCCAATGGATTTCTGTATTGTTTTCTATTTTACTGAAACCTGCTATTTTATAACAGCACCTGTAAGAACATTTTGTTAAACATCTGCTGAGGACTAATGCAAAACTAGTTGTTTGTTCTTAAAATTAGTGCATCGCATGAGTTATGTGGTGTGAAAGTGAAATAGCCTTTTGCAGCCTGAAAAGCTGTACCCTGTCACCCAAATTAGCAACTGTTTTGGAATTTCCTTTTTTAAAAACAGAAACTTTTTAGGACCTAAAGCATCAGTATGTCCTTTTATCTGCCTTGCTATAGTTCTGTAGGCTGTTGATCTTTCATAGCCAAGCTCTAAAATGCATGTAGGGTGGATGCAAGGGAGAGCAATTTGGGTTTCTTTGACTTGAAAAGCATTGGAGTTCCGCTTGCAGTTTTGAGGGGCTGGGCTTCATAGCAAAGGTTGTGCCTGCTAATCTTCTGCCTATGTGGGAATAGTTAGTGATTTCTGAGAGTGTGTTTTTCTCCCTCTGGAGGTACTTGAGCTTGGTTCCCAAGTTTGCCAATCAAGGCAGTTGCAGCAGTGTTGTAGTTTATTAAATTAAATTCATTTTGCTGCTGCTGGCTCAGGTCCTGTATTTCTACAGACTGCACTGCAGGAATCCAGCTCTGCAAACACCAATTAAGGGGACAGTGGATAGCACAGTAATTATATGAATACTCTAAAAAACGTTTGGCTTGGTTGTTTGCAACTTGCAGGCTTGTTGCTGTCTCCTGTACCTTGCAGACAAATACTACATGTGGCTATTTAGAAGTCAGTAAGCAGAAGTGCAACAAGTTTTGATGTTAACAGCTCATTAAAGTGAACAGTTTACCTGTTTCATATACTCCTGTTTTGCCTGTCTGTCTGCAGGCTCCATTTCCCCTTCACCTTCCCCAGCAGCAGCCCTAACCTCTCTGTTCTTCTGTGCTTTCCTGTGAAGACTCACTTAAAAAAGCAAGCACACAAACCCCACCCCAGCAGAGGATTTTGCACTGTAACATTTTTGCCCACAAGGCTAACAGCTTCATTTTTACTTTACCCCCATGACTCAGTGTTTGCAGAGTCAAGATGTGTTTGACTGGGATTATTAGGGATAGGCTCAGTGCTACAGCATCCCGACTCTTAATTTCCGGCACAGCAGAGCTGAGGAGCAACGATCCCCAGGTTTTGATTTCTTTTTCAGAAGGAGTAATTGGGATGTGTGGACATCCTTTGCCAGACCTTTCTTGTCATTAACAGCAGTAGTAGTAATGAGATGCTCATCTGTATGTTAGGTATACAAGCATCTTTGAAATGCTTCTGTGAGTCTCCTCTTGAGAACTGGTGACAGAGATCTTAAAACACAGCTTTAGCTGCTGCTAAACTGCAAAGTAGGCTTGTCGATTTGGCAAATATTTTGTGTGCCTATGTTCAGTAAGATCAAAATTATATTAAAATAATAACAACAGTTATATTAATTAAATAACAAAATTTTAAATCTTCCCAATTCACAAAACTTACAAGTTGAATTAGGCATTCCAATGTTGTTGTTTAATAATTTTAATGGGAGTTCATGGTCAAATACTCTGACAGAAGGATGCAACTTCTACTCTTTCAAATGTTGCATGGAAAGCTTCCTTCATTCTCAAAAGCTGCTATTGTGGCTACAATATAACACTGATTCTGCTGTGCTTGCATGGTATTAGCACTGATGTACAAATACTAAAGCAATAAAAAGTACTTGCTAGTATTTAATATGCTTATAATGTTAAAAGAGATACAGTAGAAAAGGCTACCACAATCTGTAGAGCTCTTAGTCTTTTTATGTATGGTTTCAAAGCATCGTATTATATCTTAAATAAGATGCAGGGTATAACAATCAGGAACATATTGTGGAGATATGTATAAGCCTTTTTTCATTGAGGTAGTTTAAAAGAAAGGATACTGCGAAGAAAATGTCAGGTTAATTGCCATACATAATTGTATTATAGTAGAGAAAAGAATTGTAACAAGCCCATGAATTAAAGCTAACCGTTTAGCTGGATGAAGGTCTGATTTCTGTGATTTGTTGAATTAATTTAATATAGTGTAAAATTTTATTCAGCTTGTAAGAGCCCTCATATTCAGAAAACTTTCTTTGGTGGGGAATGTAAGAAAAACTGAGATATTTCCAGTTTAAACAATGGAGATGGTGATTTGTGTGCTGTTCAAGGAGAGCAGCTTGACAGCTTTTTAGTTGCAATAAAAGTAGATAAGATCCAGCTGGTACAGCTAATAATAGCAATTTTTTTTAAAGGAAGCCAACCCTATCTCTTTGTTTCACTAATGATCTATGCTGCTTAAATACAGTGATGGGGAATGAGCAAAAAGGGCACATGCTATATATCTTTCCCATCTTTGGTCTCAGGCTGCGGTTCCCCAGATGCTGAAGCTGGTCTGCTAGCTCCTGCACCACCACCCTCCTTGGTTGCCCACGTGCGGTCCCGCTCTCCTCCTTATGCCACCTCTTTGTCTCCTGAGACCCTGTTTAGGATCTTAGGAAGACTGAGACATAACAGGAAAAAAAACCCCAAACAACCAAAACAGAGCATATCTTGACAAAATCGGAAATTACTCCAGGCTGGGGACAAAGAGATATTTCAGGTCAAGCAAAGTTGTAGCTACTTCTCATAATTTTCAAATGCACAAATGTTTTGATTATTGTACCAAAACCCGTGATGTGTTATGACATGGTTCAATATCATGTTTTGGTTTGGTTTGGTTTGTTTTTTTTCATGACTAGGGTGTTGTCATGTAAAAAGAAAAAATGGGGGTGGGAAAGGAGTGCTGTGCAGGGCTCATGGGCTGCTCCAGCTATGTTGGTTCCTGCCAGTGGTAGGAGCTGCTGTGGATCATGAGCTTGCCTCTTGTCTTTCCTGAGCTCTGGCTTTTGCAAGGTTTTGCAGGTGCTGCCAGCCCAGATGAGGAACAGCTGTTAAACAGCAAAGCTAATTTTCATGTAGAAGAGCGCAGGAATACTTTATGGTAACCAAAACAGAAGAGTAAAGCATAGGAAACAGTCCCTTTCATGGTGTTATCAGAACCATCGTATCCTCTGAGATCGTCAAATAGTTGGACAGTTTTATTTTCTAGGAATTAGGGGTTTCAGAGGACAGTTGTCACTTACTTCGCTCTCTTGAAGTATTTTGCAGAGGGCTTTTCCGAAAAGCCTCTAATCATGTTGCTTTATGTCCACACTGTGCTGTCAATGGTGCTCACAGAAGGCACTGCTGTTCCCTCTGTCATGCACTGCCATTTCCATGTGCCCTGCCATGTTGATACTGATGGCTTTTTACTCTGTAAGGTCTTTCTAAAGGTTTCTCTTGAGTATCCTCTGTTCCTGGTTGCCTGACAGGGTGGTGTGTTTGTTGACTCTGACTGTGTCCTGTGCTTCCTGCAGGTACCAACAATGACCAAATTCTTGAAAATCTCAGGTGGTGATGAAGTCTTTCCATTTGACATCCCACATCTTTTGCAGATGCGCAGTCAATGTACCGAAGGCCACGGTGAAGCTCTCTTAGAGCTAAGTGGCTGGCAAGAAAGTTGGATTTGTTTTGAAAATCCTTTGTTTTGTCCACCTTGAATTTGGATACTCTTGAGTTTAGGAAATGCAGAGGCTGCCCCTTCTCTCCTTGCTGTGACTTTCCACCTTGCCACTGCTGGATTGCACGGCCTGGGACAGGAGCCCTTCTGCTTTCTTGATGGTCTTCTGCTTTGATGCTGCTGCTTGACGGCCAGGTTTCAAAGACAGCTGTTTTGCTATAGTGGACTTGGAGGGCTGTTGAGCTTTCTTATTTTGGGAACAGAGTCTGGCAGAGGAGATGGGGAGTGGGACCTCCCTCTCTCAGCCACAGAGATGGGTTCAGCTCAGCTATGAAGTTCATCTTCTCTCTTTTTGACATGGTATCATTAGCCCAAACGAAGCATCTGTTCATGCTAGGACTAGATTTATGCTACCCGTAAACTTCTTCAGACCACAGCAAAACTAAACAGCAGTGGAGAGAATCAGCTCTGTTTCATACTGTCATGATGAAACACCGTTTTGTTGTGAGGAGGTCCCATAATGCCAACACTTGAAATTGTTGCCCTCTTGTGTCTTATGCTTTTCTCCTCTCAAATAGCTTTGGTATGTTTGCATTTTATGTGCCCTTGAATATGTTAGAGTAATAGAAGCATCATTCACTTCCTGATCTGTTTCTCTCCTTGTCCCTGTGAAATGAAGAAGAAAATATTTTATATTCCCAGTTACATTTACTCCCTCTTGCTGAATTTGTGACAGTATCTTTCAAGGACCTGGTATTTTCACTCAATGAGTATTTCTCTCTTTGTTTCAATACTCCTTCCACTGTGTAATCTCTCCCTTTTCTGATGCCCTGCAGAACAGTTGTGTCTCTCCTTTACTTAATCACTGTCTTTGCTTAAAAGCAACATCATCATCATCTCCTCTTTCAGCTTGTTTTTTTTTTTTTAGTATTTTTCCCCAATTTTTCCTTTCTTCTCAGCTAAACTACCCATTTCCTTGGTTCTTTTCTGTTTGTCCTTGACATTTGCTTGTCTTTCCTTTTAGTACTTCTCCTGTTTGTGCTTGTTGGTGGTCAGCAACTCTTGGACCAATACTGGAATATTTTGGGATAGTAAACAGATTTTTACACCATGGCCATGAAAGTTAACCATCTTCTCTGTGTCCTAAGACTGTCAAAAATGTGGTCTGTTTTCAACCCCACTGTCTCTGGGTGTGTCATGAAGTTGTAGTGCAATATGCTGCCCGTTTTACTTAGTATAGGTAATCCCAGTTAAAGTGTTGCTATTTCAAGGAAAATGTGTGTAGGTGCATCTTGCACTCACATCCAGAGTTGCATCATCTTTTCTTCACTTGCCATACTTAATTTGACCTGTGTGTGGATTGCAACATTTACCTTATTGAAGGAATGTTTATAATTTCTCTGCTGTTGCATAGGAATCTACCGTATAATTTCACTTCCAGATGTCTTTGGTTGCATGTGTCTTTGATATACTGAAAGCCTCGGTGTCCTTTACTATGTTTTAGTTTTAATGTCGAACACTTTGCCTTTAGGCACTGGCTTGGTTGATTAAAAGTCATCAGGCTGTGATGGCCTGCATTTTTGTATTGAAAGGCATTACAAGGATACTGTCGTGGTTTAACCCCAGCCAGCAACCAAGCACCACGCAGCCGCTCGCTCACTCCCCCCCGGTGGGATGGGGGAGAGAATCGGAAGGGCAAAAGGGAGAGAACTTGTGGGTTGAGATAAGAACAGTTTAATAACTGAAGTAAAATAAAAATAGAACAGTAGTAATAATAACAATAATAAAAACAAATAATAATAGTACAATAGTAATACAAAGCAAGCAATACACTGTACAATTGCTCACCACCCGCCGACCAATGCCCAGCACGTCTCCCAAGCAGCGATCGTTGCCCGCCCCGGCCAACTCCCCCGCTTATATACTGAGCATGACGGCATATGGTATGGAATAGCCCTTTGGCCAGTCTGGGTCAGCTGTCCTGGCTGTGCCCCCTCCCAGCTTCTTGTGCACCTGGCAGAGCATGGGAAGCTGAAAAGTCCTTGACCAGTGTGAGCGCCACTTAGCAAGTACTTAGCACTACTTAGCAAGAACCAAAATATCAGTGTATCATCCACATATTGTTCTCAACCTAAACCCAAAACATAGCCCCATACCAGCTACCAAGAAGAAAATTAACTCTATTGCAGCTGAAACCAGGACAGATACTTTGAGCGAATATATTGGTATATTGTTTCCGCAGTGTAGTTAAAGCACTTAGTGACCAGTATCTCTGTAGACTATTTTAATTTTTTTCTTAATGAAAATAATGGAGCAGTTCTGCTAGTCTGGGACTAGAGCAGAGGAGAAAAACTTGAGTCGGTTGGTATTTTGGCCTTGACTATGCAAAAGTTTGACCAAAGAGCGTTGCACTGTTAAAAATTTCATCATGCTCATATGGACTTGAATGCTAATAATGAAATAGTACATGGCAAGATGCTAAAAGATAATGTTACTGCCTAGTAACAGTAATTTGCTTTAGGGAAGAAGAAAAACAGCGGCATAGAAAATTACCCACTGGCTTTCAGCAGTGAAGGTTGCATGTGTTGAGAATTCTTCACACTGTGCTTAACGCATGCAGAACACTTATTTTAGGGGTGTTACATGCCTTTAGCCTCAATTTTGATGTGAATGCAAACTTTACTTTGGAAATAACCATTAAAGGGCATTTCTCCCTGCTGTTTTGTTTTACAGAAGGACCTAACCATTTTCATAATGCTAAGGAAAATGATAATAATAATTCTGAAACGACATTGTGCAAGGAACAGCAAACAGAAAACCACAGAGATGTGGAGGCGAACCGATTCCTTTTTACAGTGGCCATATTCAGGTTTCTGCATTGGCCAGCAAGAGCAATATATTTGGATGAGATTTTATAGGTAGGGCTACCTGTGGCTTGGAACACTTTTTTCAAGTTTACTTAATTAAAGACTAAACAAATGAGTTTGAATAAGATTTATCTGTGTTGGAATGTTTATCCCCTTCTTTGTATTTGTTTAATTCATATTGTCTAAAGACAAAGTCCTTCCTCTAGCCTCTTCTGCCCTCCCTTCGCTGAAGGAAGAGGTGCCTGGCACTAATTTTTGCTCTTTACCCTCTCATTTCCCAAAGGCAAGGGGAGGCCAGTGCAGACTTGACACTACTAAAACTGTAGTGGTTGGGGAAAAAAAACCCCTTTTTCCTCGCCTTCCACCCATAGTAACATTTCTGCCCTTACCCCTTTACTGGGACAGAGCTGACGGGATGATTTTAAGTTCAGAGTGCAAAACCTCTAGCTGAGCTGAGACACAGCACTTGGTGAGGACAAAATACAGAGGCTGATGTAATTTTCAGTTTCAGCAGCATTGTTTCTGATGATGTGATCAAATGACATGCTAGGTGTTTTGCAACACCAGGCATAGGGTCCCAAGCTGTACATGTGCTGTGTGGGTGTCCAGGAGGGCTAATCCCTGGCGAAAGGGGGTGAAGGATGAGTTACACCCCTGAAGGGGTATTGTTGTCTGGATTTAAAGTCTCCCTGGCTCAGTTTAGTGTGACTCACCTGCAATGCCAATGAAGCAAACCACATGAAAGCCACCCTGTTCTGAAGGAGAGCCTGTGCAGATGCTCGAGGATAAATAACTATTCAATATTAATCTGGATTAATTTTTCCGAGTGTTCCCCTGTAGGAAACCTTAGCTGGGGTTTGAGGTGAAGGGTTTAAATCCCTGAAGTCTGTGTACTTCTGCAGTGTGATTACTGAGATAAGAGTATATTAGAAAAAAAAATCTTAGCTGCATCACTGATGCTTTTTTTTGCCCTTTAACTTGTCTGTCTCATTCAGCCAGAACTCGCTTTAATTTATTGAGCAAAGTATTTCAAACTGTAATTGCTGTGTAGGGATCAGAGGCTGGGGAGATTTTTTCTGGAGTCAGGACAGTTGAGATGAGTGGAGGAGCTTTTATATTCCTAGGGAGACTGCGGCTCCTGAGCTCATCTGACTTCAGCTGTGGACCGGTATCAGCAGGCTTTATAGTATGCTACAGATTGTATTTTTTGAATGGCTCTTCGTGTATCAAAGCTGATACCGTGGTATATGAGGGGTGTGTGTGTTGACCGTAGCCCTTCAAAAGCGGGCAGATGTTTTTTGCTTCTTGGCCATGCTGTTCCGTCCAAGTCCTCCACAGCAGCCTTCTGGCACAGATGTTACATGAATTTTAGTGACATTGCATTGTATTTAATCTGGAGCTGTGCCAAAACTGCTTTATGGTATATAGAGATAAGCAGTGAAGAAAAAGTTTTATGACACTTTGACCTCAAACCTTCTGAATGCTTAGCATATATATATATGTGCACACACACAAATATATACACACCCCCAAAGAAATTCTTCAGTGGTCTTATCTGAGCAGGAAGGAGTTTGCTCTGTTTTCAGCTCTCTGCTCAGGGGATGTGTTTTGGCTGCTCCATCACATGGATGGGCTGATGGCACTGCTCGAAGCTGTGCCATTATTTTTGGGTGGCACTTGCAGATGGGAGCATGTTTCTTTCACTGGAAACCATAACAGAAGTATTTTTCCCTGGTGCTGCTACTGTTGGTAATATGTGACGTGTTTTTGATTCCAGTCTGGGTCTAATTTAGATGCCTTTGCTCCAACTGTTAAGATGCCATCTGTTAATAGGCTCTTCAACACCCTTTTCCCTGCATGTTCTTGGCCCCTCCATGGCAGGATGAAGATGTTGATATCATCTGTCATCACACCAGCTACTCTGTCACTCATTTGTGTTGCTTCACTGGGTGGAGAAAACAACTTTCCTATATCTTCGGAAATCCATGTTCAGCAATGGGAGGAAGGAAAAGCTCATCTAAAATATGTGTTTTTCTGTTGTCCGGGAATCTTATTTTTTTTGCCTGGGCTCGCAAAATAAAAATTTGTTGGGTAGTAATGATAGCGACTGCTGTTATAAACCATTTATTTTCATCTTCTGCTTCATGTGGCCTTGTCTTCAAAGAGAAACAAGCTGGTGTTATTCCTCTTGTCCCTTTGTCATTACGTTACGGTATGGCTTTCTCACCCTTTCAGGCTCTCTGCTGCCCACTCGCTCTTCAAATATCAAATGTATTAGTTCAGGCACTTAAATATTGGGAAGACTTACAGGGATCCAAACTAGCTGTTGGATGAGAGGTACTTGCACAATAATTGCAAGCAGAAAAGAGGTTTAACTTGTGCCCATGAAGCATTAAGCATTAAGCATTTTGTGGATATACGGAGGGAACATAACTTGTCATCTTGTGTAACTTTGCACCCACCCACTTGCTTCAACACAGAGAAGATGGGGGATGTCAGGGCTCTTGTCTAGAGTCTCTCTATCACTTTTTCCAAAAATACTCACTGCTTGCTTTGGCGTCTGTATGGTGCAGAGTTGCATCTTTACTGGTGGCTGATTTATGTACATACACAAGCTATATACTAAAGTGTTTGTGTGCATCCATACACTAATTTAGCTTAAAATCTCCTTGTCTGTTCCTTTCTTCCAGAAATTCTTGTGTTTATAAATCTTGTTCACTGATATAATTTGGTGTAACTCATGAG
Organism: Theristicus caerulescens; assembly: GCA_020745775.1. Taxonomy (NCBI): domain Eukaryota; kingdom Metazoa; phylum Chordata; class Aves; order Pelecaniformes; family Threskiornithidae; genus Theristicus; species Theristicus caerulescens. The sequence goes on from CM036560.1 coordinate 87,345,273, forward strand.
GGTGTGATATGTGGGAGGTGGGTGTTAGCTCCCCTACAATCCTTACGTCATGCTGAACCTAGGATTTCTACTGAAAGTCTCGTCTTTCCTGCAGAACATCTGCTCTTTTCCAGTATGTCTACAATGCTGCAGGTGACAATTACCATATGACATTGCCATGCAAAAATTCAGAGATGGTCCAAGGAAAACATGCTTTAACCTGCCATTTTAGTGCTGCAAATTCAGAGACAGGCAGAATCTTCCTTATTTTGCTGTGGGATGCTTCTCCACCCTAAAGCAATGTTGCTGTGCTGTGTGAATGTGTCCTGGGACAGACCTTTACTGGGGAAGTCTATCAATAAATTGGACTATACCAATAGGTTTGGTAGTGAGGACGGTCCTAGTCTGGTATTTGGCTGTAGTCTATATGTATAAGTTTAGGTGTGTATGTGCATTGACATACATCTGTTCCTACAGAAACCCAGAGGAGGCTCCTGGGAATGACAAGTAGCTTTGCCTGCCTGGTCTTTGCTCTAGTGAGGGGTATATTTAATGCAGTTGTTGATAACAAGGGGTTTTCTCTGCTCCGTCTAGGACTAAAGGCACCTAGCAATGTCCCTGTGCAGTAACATGTCAGGACCCACTGCCAAGCTCTTCCTTATCCATGCAACTACCTCTCTCCAGCCCTCTCTGCTGGAAGCACCTGTTGGGTGGGCTCTGGCATGAAATATTAATATTGTAATGCATTTTGATTAGCTTTGCTACTGTGGAGTCACTTGAAAACCGCTTTAGAGAAATGAAGAAGCTGCGTAAAACACAGTCTGGATGCTGAACAGTGTTCACATGAAATGTTCTTGGTTTTGGAGACTGCCTGCTTAATTTTTGAATAAGCAAACATGACTTTGCAAAGTTCATCTTTGCTCATGCTTTCCCATTCATTTTCCAGCAGATTTGTATAGTCCTTCCTCACTCATCCCTTTCCCTGTTTTCCAGGGGAAGTCTGTGGGTGAGTACCCCTATACACATATATCCAGGGCAGATAACAGCAGGGCTCTGGTTTTGGGATGTTTACTTCCACCTGTGTTAAATACATTTATTCAGCAAGGAAATTAAATAAGTCAATCCTTGGCTATAGAAAGGTATCTAAATATACAATGCATCCCCAGGGAGAAAGTAATCAAATCTCCTGCCCATACAATAATCAAGTTTTCACACAGAAACATATCACTTTAGCAAGTCTGTTTGTCTGCGTTGTGCCAAGCAGGAGCACAGTAATGTATGTTTGAGACAGATTAAAAAAGAGAAAAATTAAGCTCTTTATATGAACTAGATGAAGTGTTTATTCCATGGAAATCCAGAGAAAACCTTCAGAAATGTTGATCTTACTTTGGCACCAAATTTTCCGGTTTTGAATAGAAACAATAGCTTTTTTTTGTTACTTAAGAAAACAAAACAAAACCCTCCAGTAAAAAGTTGATTTTTTTAATAATAGAAACTAGTAATCATTTCTGCAGCTTTGCACACACTGTCATGTGAAACTTTTTTTTTTTAAGGAAAAAAAGAAGAAAAAGGTAATGTCTTCATGGCTTTGTTGGCCTCCCAGGCAAAGGCCCTTCTATGGCTCATTAGCTGCACTTGTATTCACACCAGCTCTGTGTGGAAAGGCAAAGTTTGTGTTCCTTGTTATAATACTCCTTTTGACCATTCAAATGGCTGATTAAATGACATAACATGAGAAGCATGACTTTTTTAAAAGGGTGTTGAAAAACTAGTTTGCTTAAGCGATGGCTGAGACAGGAGTTTAGGTGCGGTATTTGCCATCGGCGAGCATTGTCGGGTCTGCAGAGTGAGCACTGTGCTTTCAGGCTTTCCTGACATCACATTTTCAGAGGTGTTAAGTGGTTTATGGTTGTAGACGGCTTCTAGTTGCGCATCTCAGAGGACCTGGGAGCTTTTTTTCCCACAGGGTTTTTTTAAACCATCTGGATTTCTAGTTCAGGATCGTTTTGTGGCTTAAGGCATCTCAGCTTCTAGTACACTTGAGGAAGGTGAGCATACAAGGGATTAGACATGAAAGTCAACTATATATTAATTTTCCCCATGTTCTGGAGAAAAAAAATTCATTTTGCTTCCCTTTTCTCCCAGGAGGAGACTGGAAACCAAATTGCATCATGCGGAAGCCAGTTGCTTTTCTCTGTTGCTCAAAGGAGAGAAGGGTCCCAGTGAAGGGAGAGTGTTTTTTCTTGTCTCTGAACTTTTGGGTAGAGGCTGTAGGGAGGCTGTGGTCTCCTCCTGTTGGGGTCATCCAAGGTGTCCCTACACTCCATGCTCGCTCACTCTTCATCATCCTCCTCCAAAGGTGGTCCAGGCTAGCAGAGAGAGGGGAGCAGAGAAGCTGATGTTTCAGAGAAGATAAAAGATACTGTTTTCTGGTACTCCTCATAACATCTACATGTAAATACATCTTCTCCCTTATGTTTTTTGCAGTATTTACTGACTGTCCTCTGGTTTCCCCCCGGACTTGCCATCCACTTTCAGACTCGTCAGTGTGATCCTTTAAATTCAAGGGCAGCAAAGGCAGCAGGCTTTGCTCCGTCCTTACTGTCAAAAAGAGAGGCTATCACAGACCTTTCCTTGTGATGTTTAATCTGCATAAATGTACTTACGTTTAATTCATCTGTTTTGTTTTTAGTAATATCTTTATGCTGTTGTGCCTACGCTTGAGGAAGCTGCTGTCATCTCAGCGTGTCTGTCTTACCACTGTCAATAACGTTCCTCTCAGTTTGCATGCAGGAGATGTTTGCAGTCATCCTGGTCCTTGAAGGGAAGGCAATGAGATAGCTAAAGTGACACACTTCATTAGCAGCTGGTATTTGTTGATCCCTCTTAAACTGTTCTCTAAAGAGTTTTTTCACTGTTTTGTTTTTGTGAGCAAAAAAGCACGGGGAGAAAAATCTTTTACTTTGCTAGTTCTGACTGGTTTGTCTCTGTTCTGTTTAATTAGTTGAGCAAGTGTGCAGGTTTTGGAAAATCACCTTTAAAGCAGAATGTGACTCATTTTTGGCCACTGTGAACCCCCTGAGAAAATGTACTGTCAACCTGAGGCAGGGTTTGCATTGGATGTATAAGAATCCTCCAGATGATCTGGACATCGTCTTTACTTGATAGGATCTCACAATACATTGCTCAGGACTAGGGATGTCCTCCTGGCTGTAAACTTCTCTGTATGTACCTACCTCTCATGAGATCTTCCCCTTCCCTAAAAAGTTTGAGTGTCATTGAAAGAGGGTGACCAAAATGTCTGATGTTCTCCCCTCTTGTCTCTCTCCATCCCCTTTGGTTACAGGGACATCCTGAGAGGGTGCCTGCTTTGGGGCGCATGAATTCAGCATAAAACAAACTATAAGAAGGACAAATTTTCTGTTGTACAGTTGTATAAAGTGCAGTTTCTGTAACAAAATTTACAGCTTTTACTTTAACTGCCCTCCTTTTTCAGGTAGTCCTGAGCACGTGGGTAGCAAGAGTGGCAGAAATCTGTTGTTACATCACTCTTACTGATCATCTAGATGCAGTAGAGAAAAATATTTTTCCATTTCTGCTTTTTTTGCTTTTGTTTTTAAATATTTCAGACAGGAATATTACATCCTTAGCTTCTTTCTGAAGGTGAGAAAAATAAACCTGAAGAAGAGCATGAGGAGAATACACTTTTTATGCTGTAAAATATTTCTGTAGCTCTGCCATTCCCGTTTTGAAAACTGAATAGGTGACATGTCTGGGGCTGATAATGGCAATTCAGACAAAGCCCGCGGCCGAAGCAGGAGAAATCATCGCTTTTGTCCAGGAGATACAGGAGCTGAGTATCTGCTGAAAGTGTGTGAGATCGTGGGCCAGCTTCTGAGAGCAGTCATTTGCCACGGATCCCCTGAAATCTAAGGAATTGTCCCCATTTATATCGGGCAAAGACCATGCCGACATCTCTGCAAGCTAGTGGAAAGGCTGCCTGCTTTTCAAGTGTTGCTTTTTCACATGCCTAAAATTGATGTTTTTCAAAGCAAACAAAATCAAGTGAAAAGTAGGAGACCTGAGCACTCGAATAAAGTAGTCTTGAAGTTAAGGTTTGCATGCTATTTTTCTTGCTGCCTCTATTCACGTTTAGTTTGTTGGATTATTTCTGTATTGGATGTTCAAATTTCTTTATTTAAAATATACTCCTGTTTTAAACTTCAAATATACGTTCCAGACAGGTGTTGGAATTTGTTTTTACAAGAAGTAGGCTGTAGATGAATTCAAGTATGATATGCACAAAAATAAATGACAGGCTGGATTAAAAATGAATCAGGAATTTATAATTTATTAATGAGCTGAATCAACAGCATCTGTGTGCAATATACTCTTAAGTAGTATTTTGATTATAGATTTTTCTAAAACCATGTATATGCCTATAATATACCTAGGAAAAGCACCTGCAATGTGAAATTATTGTAGTTACTTATACATTAACTACCTAATGCAACCATACAGTTATTTGATCCTTTTGACAAAGGAAAATATTCTTTGTGAAATTATCTGGATATGGAAACATATGGTAATTTCTATTCATTTAAGATTAATGGACCATCTTCTTATTTCTACATGAGCTTTTGTCATAGGTGCTGTGTAGCCTGGAAAAAAATAAACCCAGTCAGCTCAGATCCTTTCATTTTACAGAGCTGATTTCCTGAAGTGTTAGTGCAAAGATTTTTTTCTTCTTTTCATCTGTTCTCTTGAAAATCTGTGGTAGCTAAACCTTTGTCGTCTTTTCTGTTTGTCTGCAAATGAGAGTAACACTTTTTTTGAAACTGTCTGAATTTCTTCCACTGCACTTGTAGACAAAGAACCAAGAAAAGGCCAGATCTCTGCAAGAATTCAATCTGAAAAATAGCTACAATACATGAATTGTTCCAAGACCAAAACCTCCCCATATCTATAAATAATAAACAACCAGAAAAGAAAGACATGTTTCTATAGGATCCTTAAGTATCTCTCGGAAAGTTCCTGGCAAGTTTTCTAATATAATGCATCTTTTTTTTCTAGTTTAAAATAAAGAAATAAATTTTACTTGCATATTTGCAAATATAGTGCCAAAACTGTACAAAAATGTGAAGAGAAACATGATCACAGCTTTCAGTTTGTTGTAGGTTCTTAATTAATATGATGTGAAGTGATGAATTCCATTGAGTGTGTGTTACTAGTAGAGACTTCCAAGGTAACTTGCATTTTTGATTAATATACAATGAAGGCTGCTAAAGCTTTTCTAATAAATATATTGCAAAAAATACATGAATACCTGTCCTGGTTTCGGCTGGGATGAAGTTGGTTTTCTTCCTGGTAGCCGGTATGGGGCTGTGTTTTGGGTTTAGGTTGAGAACAATGTCGATGATACACTGACGTTTTGGTTCTTGTTAAGTAGTGCTAAGTACTTGCTAAGTGGTGCTCACACTGGTCAAGGACCTTTCAGCTTCCCATGCTCTGCCAGGGGCATGGGAGGCTGGGAGGGGGCACAGCCGGGGCAGCTGACTCAGACTGGGCGGGGGCTATTCCATACCGTATGACATCATGCTCAGTATATAAGCAGGGGAGTTGGCCGGGGAGGGGTTCGATTGCTGCTTGGGGGACGTGCTGGGCATCGGTCGGTGGGTGGTGAGCAATTGTACAGTGTACCGCTTGCTTTGTATTACTACTGTTCTTTTTTTTTTTTTTTATTTTACTTTAGTTATTAAACTGTTTTTATCTCAACCCACGAGTTCTCTCCCTTTTGCCCTTCTGATTCTCTCCCCCATCCCACCGGTGGGGGAGTGAGCAAGCGGCTGCGTGGTGCTTAGTTGCTGGCTGGGGTTAAACCACGACAATACCCATCCCGCTTTTAACTATAATTGTAACGGAACTAGGTGAAGTTGAGAAATTTGAGGTGTTTTCAAGTGTTGGCTCTCAAATTAAGAGTGAAACATCTCTCTCTTTTTTTCATGAGCATGAGCTGGATGAAATAGTAACAATCAGAAGGCCAGAAATATTATCTAGATACCATGGGGAGGAAGCTGATCCAGTTTGTATCCAGAGGAAAGAAGATACCTAGAAAGGTTGTAGTTGGTTATCAATAGCTAGAGATGCCGCTCATGTGGCTGCTTTTGTCAGACTGCCACAGTGTTCTCCAGGTGAACATCTTCACTGTGTAATATTTTCATCCTAATAAATTATGTGCCCTTATTCCAAGGGGGCTCCATGTTCTGTTTCTGTGGAGGAGTGGGTGTGCAGATAAATGCTTCTTGTACCCTGAAACCATATCTGGCTTGAATGGGTTCAAATAACTGGTGGCTGTCCAGTTTTTCTGCCAAAGCTTTCAAATCTGTATGGCCATGGTGCAGGATTGGGTTGGCATGTACCGAGGGTGCTTGAAGCAGATCAGCACAGGATTTTAAACCTTTTTGCTGTATACAGGCTCTCCTAGAGATTGCTGAGATGACTGAGTTATGTGCTTGCCTTGAAAACCATCAGCCCTACAGTATCACTTTACTGTTTTTTTATAGGTTTGATTTTTTTTTTTAATTTAGTACCAAGTGATTACTAGAAAAGTGTCCAATTAATGCAAAAAATAGCTTCTGTTGAATGTTCTGTATAAGCCAGATGTGTCCTGATGTAGCTGTGTCCAGATCACGTAGATCCCATTTACCCTTTGGTGATGCTGGAGAGTGAGTCAGTCACTGGAATGAATTTGCTGCCCACAGAAACCAGCTTTCAGTATTTTGGTTTCTGTCAGCTTAATTCATTGTCTTAAACTCAATGCTATTTAATAGATTTGTGTTAATTTGGTCTTAATAAAACAAACCACACAATTTCCTGGTCAAGGTTACAAGGACAGTTTGTGGCAGGCACCTTCACTCTTGCAGAGACCTCAAGCCTTTTCTTACGCGGCTGTGGTGTCTCTGTCATTAATAGTTTGCGTATCATGAGTCAAGCCCTCAAAATGCATTTACTTGTTTTAAAAGCACAGTAAATAAACTTTTAATAGGTTGCGTGACTTTTTTATTCCTTTTTTAAATGCCTTGATATAAATACACGCATACATGCGTGTCACTTTTAGCAGCTCTAGCATTTAAAGTTACTGTTGAGGCATTTCTGTCCTGTGATGCAAGAGGCTGCTTGGTGCATCCAGTGAGGAGTTAAAGTGATCAGAAAATGCACCCTCTGTATGGTTTTTGGAGAGGTTTTGTGTTTGTTTTTTTGTTGTTGTTGTTATTATTGTTGCTTATTTGCTTTATCTCCCCTCTATTTTCACCCAGAATAATATGAAAACATCACTAGAAAATGCATTGGCACTTGTGATTAAAGTGGAGTAGAAGTTTATAGTGGATTGCTATGGTCCTTGGAAAATTCTCCAGTGATTTCTTCTTAAGTCAATGCTGCTTTATGAGTTAAAAAAGAAATAAAATATGAGTTAAAAAAGAAATAAAATCCAAACATGTCAAAAAAGTCAATATGTTTCTAACAGAAAGGATCAATTTTGGTGAAATCTCATTTTCCAAACTCTCTCTGAGAGTGTACTGAGCACATACTTTCCAAAAGTTTCCTTCCTGCCGCAGCAGGGAGTTAGGGAGCTTTATTTTTCGCTGTGCTTGAAGTGTCTTTCCTTGGACAGCTTTTCTTTTCCTCTCTTTTATAGGGTGCAGTATTTCATGTGGCGTTTTGGTAAGTTAGTCGAAACTGCTCCCGCTAGCAAGAGCATCTCCTATCAGTATCTGATGGGTTTCACCTGGAGTCAGTGGCTGAGGGAAATCACTGCTGTGCTTAGCATCACAACATCATTTCTTAATAAAACATAGCAGCAGAGCAAGAAGCACAAATAATAATATTTCTTTTTAAACAAAACTATTCTTTATCTCCATGTTCTTCAAAGCTGGCATTTGATGGAGCATTACGGGAAAGTTGTCTGTTGCCAGTATATCACTTTCCATCTGCACAAACACAAAAAGAAAACTCGAATTTGTCTCTCTGTGTGCGAGGTGAAATCTTGTGCAAGCAACAGATTCTGCAGAGTTTCACTTGTTCTTTTTTTTTTTTCCTTTGCTCAAAGAAGACATTTAGGAATTAATTGGAAGTCAAAATTTTTGCTGAGAGCTAAAACATGATTGGGTTCTTAATGATGATTTTTTCCTCCCTCATTTTGCTATTTAACGGCCTTCACTGCTTTTACCTGTTGCTGTTAAGTGGGTTTGAAAGACATCTTTTCCACCTTCATTTACAGAGACAGATCATTCTGCTCAACTTGTAAGGTGTCTGTGATTTATTTTTAACAGCCTATAATTTTGTGGGCATGAATTGGATTACCGCTGTGTTTTTCTAACATCACTCTTGCTGGCTATTCTGTCACAGTTGTGTGGTGGAAAACAGGCATAAAATACAAATATTCTCCTATATTCATTTCTTTCAATCATTTCAGGGTTGTGCAGAGAGCAGGGGGCAGATCTGCCTTGAAAGTTTGATGTCCAGTGAAATATTTCTTTTAGCTGGCTAGTGTTATCAAGGTGGAATCTATGGTCTCAACTTTTGTCTCTGTTTTGTTTTTTTTGGTTTTTTTTTTGTTTGTTTGTTTATTGTAGCCCTGTAAGAGTAAAGTCTCTGACAACTTGGATTTGTTCTGTTTGCACTGAGCATATTAGCAGGAGTTGGGCTTACACAGCGAAGCAAGAATTGGAGATGAGCTGAGGTGGTCCATTAGTGGGGGCAAAATAGCTCAAATATTCCGCTTCTGCTGTTCATTTTCACAACCCAGTGAAAATGGATACGCAGCCTTTCCAGCTCTTGGCAAAAGCCAGGCCAGTAGTGTGCTCAACCCAAAATCTGGTTCTTAACCATCATTTTGAAGCATTTTGTGTTTCTCTGGTCTTTCCAAAACCTTTCACTTATGCTTAGATATTCCATTCCCCACCCCCCCCCCCCCCCCCCCCGCTATTCCTTCTGATTTTCTTTGGGAAGTCTTCATGCTAGCACTTGACATAAGAGAAAGGATTACAGCTTTGTAGGTAGTAACACATAGCAACCGTTTCCAGATTGTTTGATGCCACCAAAGCACTACTGTTAATTTTAGTTCAAGTATGTTCCTTGTTAAAAACCTCCTTTCTTCCACTAAAGAGCATAGAAATTGTTAGTTTATTGCAAAATAAGAATTTAAAATTACTTCTCAAAGGTAAAGCTATGGAGCAAAATCACATGCTGGTTTTACATAATGGAATTATTCTGATTTACACTGCTGTGACTGAAATCAGGATCAAACATTGTTTTAAATTCAGGGAGTGGAACTGAAAATTAGATGTCAGCTCCTACTGTGGCATTTTTTTTCAGTTGGTCAAATGCAGAGAGAAGTTTTTAATCCCACTGAGTCCTGAAAATATGCTAAAATACCCACATGTTTTTGGGCTACCTCTTCATGGGAGCATCTGAGCATATAAGAATTTATCTGATTTTTACCTTTAAAATGTCACTTACGCATCAAATACTGTGGTGTTCCACTAAATAAAACTATGTAAAGGTTTACATAAGTCCTCAGAGCTTTGCACTGTGACAAGCTACTCGTTACAACTAAATGTCAATTCAGATGCCATGGCGAGCTTGAAATTTTGTTGCAGTTTGCTTTGCAGAAATTAAGCACAGATGAAGACACATTCTTCCTTTTAAAACCAGATAAATTCAGCTCTCTTAAGGTGACCATTTCATTAACATCCAAGTCTTGAATCCTCTAATGAGTACCAGTGTGCTCAGTCCTGCTGGGTGGCCGCAGCTTTGCCTTGTTTGTACAAGAGCACTGAAGCCTTTTGCTACCAGTTCTTGCTAATGTATTTCTTTATCAACACACATAAGGAAAAGAAATCAGGCAGTTTTCTCTTTCTGTGTCTTTGGCAACCGTCAATGCAAACCTTGTATCCCTTTTGCAGTCAGGAATTGCTGGAGCAAATTTTTGCTTCCTTTGCTGTGGGAATACTTATTTTTCCCAAAGATGACTGTTGTGTTTCGGGCTTATGCCACATGGACGTCCATCTGCAGGAGGTCCTCCTCATTTTTGCTGTATGCAGTAGCTACAGCATCTGGGGATGTGAAAAGGGTTTTGGTTGCAAAGTCCTACAATAGCTGCAGTGTTAAAATATGTTTCTGGCTGCCAAATCAGCTGGCCCCAACCCTTGCTCAGGACAGGTTGCAGCAGCCTCCTGGAGAACCTGAATAAAAACCTTATTGATTTACTGTAAAATAAACAAAGCAAATCTCAGAAATGCCTTTTAGTCCTATTTGTTTTTATTATAAAGCTTATTTAGGTATATACATAGCAGAGCTTATACAATTCATTTGCTAAAAAAAACCCACAACACAAACCTCTTGGAAAGCTTTCATGGTTATGTGACTGTCTCAACGTAGGTGGAAAAAAGTCTGGACTTAAATATGTAATTAGTTAAAAAAGAATAAATGATTATTGCTGGCAAGAGATATGCGACGGGATTGTTATTTCAAGGTATCTTTCTTTTGAGAAAATAATGATGCTATTTTTAGTTGTTTTGGAGTAAATGCAATGATGAATTTTGTTGGAGGTGTTTGGGTTTTTTTTCCAGCCTCTCTGTCAGAGAGAGCAGGCGTGGTCTGAGGCAGAGGCATTTCAGTGTTAGCAGTGGGGTTAGTTTGTAACAGGCACTGCTACATCTCAGCATTTTTCCTGGATTTGTTACAGCATGAATATCTTGTATAAAATGGGGATGTTACATAGATGCTTCTTCTCTTTATTTCCCTTCTGTGAGAGGCTGCATGATGCTTGAAAACACTGCATTTGCTGTGAAGAAAACTAAATGTGTGTGGGTTTCACCAAGAAAGGCTTGGAAGCCACGCTGCTGGTAAAAGTGAATGTTAGGCATCTATTTCGCAAAAGTGTCAACTTAATTTGCTTAAAGTGCTCTTTTTTTCCCCCTCCTATATTTCTTTCTGTCATAGTTGATACTGGAAATGATCGCTATCTAATGCAATAAAACCTCTCAGAGGTATTATAAAATACAGCATCTTTGCTCTTTGTATATGTATGCATATCTATGCATACTCTTAAAGACTCTGTTTCCATGTGGCTGACAGTTCTGGTGTGAATTGTTTGCAGGCCACACCAGATTAAAATACAAGCAGTTTAGACTGCAGTTTAGCAGGATATCCCTTTCCTTCTCTTCTGAAGGCATTAGGTGGTTTACTTGCAGTATCCCACTGTACTGCCTGCGTTTCTCAGGAGTCTCCTGGAATTAAGCTGTGTGGGTGCTATTGATGCTCCTGGGAGCTATGGAGGTAAATCACACACAGCTCTTTGAAAGGAGATAAATAAAAAACTATTCTGTCTTCTCAGCTGCACCAAGACCTTTTTTCTTTTCTGTTTTAGAAATAAAAAGGCGGTAACATAATAGCAAGAAAAGGGTCTCGCTTTGATCTTCCTTTCCCCTCTCCCTGTTTCTACTGGCAGAAAGCAGTTGTTGCAGAGCGATGCCACCTCCACAGGTTGTGCACTGCTTCTGTTTTGCAGGTGCACTTCTAAACCACGGGCTTCACAACTGTCACTTAAATTCATCTTAAGCTTGTAGTGCTGCCTGCTTCTTGTAGACCTCCCTTGTCTTACAGAAGACCATCCCCCAAAGATTAAATTTAGGAATCTGCTCCCAAGCGCTTGGGTGTGAGCCAGGTAGGGGTAAATGTTTGAGACACCCAAGGTGAACAAGGCTGGCTGTAAGGTGCATGAGAGATGTTGTCCTGGTTTAACCCCAGCTGGCAACTAAGCCCCACCCAGCCGCTTGCTAAGTCCCCCCTGGTGGGATGAGGGAGACAATCGGAAGGGTAAAAGTGAGAAAACTCATGGGTTGAGATAAAGACAGTTTAATAGGTAAAGCAAAAGCTGTGCACGCAAGCAAAGCAAAACAAGGAATTCATTCACTACTTCCCATTGGCAGGTAGGTGTTCAGCCATCTCCAGGAAAGCAGGGCTCCATCAGGTGTAACGGTTACTTGGGAAGACAAACACTATCACTCCGAACATCCCCCTCTTCCTCCTTCTTCTCCCAGCTTTATATTGCTGAGCATGATGTTATATGGTATGGAATAGCCCTTTGGTCAGCTGGGGTCAGCTGTCTCAGCCGTGTCCCCTCCCAACTTCTTGTGTACCCCCAGCCTCCTCACTGGTGGGGTGAGAAGCAGAAAAGGCCTTAACTCTGTGTAAGCACTGCTCAGCAGTAATGAAAACATCTCTGTGTTATCAACGCTGTTTTCAGCACAAATCCAACACATAGCCCCATACTAGCTACCATGAAGAAAATTAACTCTACCCCAGCCAAAACCAGAACAGATGGAAACCCAGGAATTTGCAGGTTTTGACCCCAGTTTGGGCTCTGTAGAACTATAGACGTTATAGAGCTATGAGATTGTTAGTTTGGGTTTTTTTTGTAAGCTGTAGTATGTTAGCACATAGGAGAATAAGGACACAGGACATCTCAAGGCAATGTCTTTAAGTCACTTCACAGTCTGAAATGTGACATCCTGGCAAGGCAAGATAGTATTTTGAGATAGCTTTCCAAATGTTCAGTATCAGAAAGATACCAATATATTTTTCCTATGAGAAGAGAGATAATTGTAGCAAGTAAAAAGCATTTGATGGGAAATTTCAGCTTGAAGCACAGGAGAATACTCCATAAAAATGGTAGACAGGGTAGACATTTTTAACTATTTTGCTTTCTTTGTTCTAAAACCCATTAGACAGTGAAGCTTCCCTTTCCAAAAGATTTCTTTTTCCTTCCCTTTTAGCTTGTTAGGACCCTAGCAAGAACAAATGCACATCATTTGTGCTGGTTTGAACATACGTGGCATGTCACTGGTTAAGCATGCAACAAAACTGTCTGGTAGCAGATGCAGTTTGCCCCATGGTTGTGGTGGTTCACTTGTTCACAGTGTTGAAAGGCTTTTGGTGCAGTGTGCTCTGGCAGGTCCGTCATTAAAATGACTGAGTAATTAGGTCTTTAAAATAAGCTTAGCTCTTCTTTACAAGCCTGTGTTTTGGGGTAATTCAGTTGTTCCAGCCTTCCTGGCTATGGAGAAGTGCAATATTCCTGTGCTTGGATGTCTTAAGAGTCGAGGCAAATAGCTGTCTGCAGTCTGCAACTGCAATTACACAGGTTTTAATTAGCTGTGCTACTCTGGGAAGGCTTTTTTTTCCTATGTAAATCTTCTAAAGGAAACTGAGGAAGTTTTAATTTCTATGCAAAACTTTCTTCCACTTTCTTGGGCATCTGTGGCTGAGGAGTACATTTCCACAGACAAAATCTGCTGCTGGGGACAGTATTTAGTCCCTAAGAGCTGCTGGCAGAAATGGAGTAGGAAATGCTGAACAGATTTAGCAATTACCAGTTCTGGATCGGTCAAGAAATGAGCGTTAACACCATCTATATTTCAAAAAATACCAAGGGACCTTTAGTGAGACATTAGACTCTTCTCTCATCCTGCAAACAGCTCTTCCCAGCAGTGCTGCTGGTTCCCAGCTGCTGCTGGGGCAAATTCAAAGGGACAAATCCAATTTGCTGATTTACAAATACCATGCCCTGCAAAACACAAGATGCTTGGAAGGCACCATCTCCTTAGCTCGTGTGATGAATTGTATTTGTTGAATCTTCAGTTCACAGCAGCTAGTATACATACTAGATAAATCAGCAGTGGGAAATACAGTAATCCCTCTGCAAAAAGCATAATATTGGGCTGGACTATTTGTTGTGTTACCAAAATGTTTTGTAGGTAACCCATTTCAGCATAAAAAGCTGTGCTGTTTGAACCTGATAGGTTTCACATACGGCTTTAAGTTACTTTAAGCTTAGCAGCAACATCAAGTTTCTATTTACTTCTTTGCCTCTCGTTTTTTCAAGCAGTGCTTGATGTGAAAGTTAGGCAGGCTTGCTTGTTCTTGCAGGCATCAGCATTAGCTGAAGGTTTTTATGATAATGTCCAGGCTTCCCACTGTCCATTTATCTAAAATCTGATATAAAAGCACAAGGGAGAGACTGCCTATTTCTTACTCATGGGAGTGGGATCGGATATCTTCTGTTCCCAAGCCTCCAGCATGGCTGATTTAATGCCTTTCCAGCACTGCTGTAGGATGTCAGGAGAGATATAAGGGAAAAAATGAATTTTTAATGGTACTTATGCTCTGCGAGATATGTTGCAGGTGCTATCGTTCTTTTCTCCTTTTTTGTCACTCTTTGCCTTCATAATAATTTCTTTTGTTGGTTGATGGGGCAGAACAGATGAGATATTTTCCCTCTGACCTGTACAGCTGAGGAGGAGTTTGTCACAGACCAGGTACGATCTTTGGTGCGCTTGGCACATGCTGCAGGATCAAAGTATCACAGAGGAAATCCAAGATTTGATAGCACAACTTCTAAAAGAATGAGAATATAAAATGTAATAATTTTCTGTTGCTTGTGTGATATCTATCACTAGATGTCTTTGCTTCCTTGCTAAGATACCTTGTTACTGAGTGCAGGGCACATCAAAGCCTGGGACTGACACTCGCTAACCAAAACCAATGGTATTTTAGGCAACCTTCTCTAGCATACATCCCTTGCAAGTCAAAGTTCTTGGTGTTTGGAATCGCTTCCAACAGTGATATGGAAATTTTGGAACAAATCTGGCAAATTATAAGTATTTTAAATAAATTTTATGTATTACTGCAGTATTGTTCTCACAGGATTCATTTTGATGAAATCTTGAGCCTTTAGATTTAGTGGACTGCCCAGGATTATTATATGGTTTGCATGAACCAGTCTCTAGTTTCTTCACTGAATCAAAATCCACCTATAAATATTCTTCCAAAAAGTGAAGGAGCCAGTAAGCATGAAACAACCATCATTTTAATCACCTGAATGTGAGACCTGCTGAATACACAGTAGGTTTTCTGTAGTGTAAATGGTTGTGTCTAGGCTGCCCTGTTTTGGGGAGGGAGGGGGACAGGAGGGCTTCTCCTACACGAGGTGAGCCAGGACAGAGGGCGGTGGGAGAGAGCTGCCCATGGCATGAGCATCCAAACGCAAAACAAGGCTGAAGGTTCGTTTTAAGGATACCACTCCAGGAGTAATGTCTGATAATTATGGGAATTTTTTACCCTTAAAATATATCAAATATATAAGGATAATTGCCTGGCACCACCTTGAAAAGAAAGACTGGAAGGGGTGATTCCTTCATGAGCCCCTGGAAAAAGTACAGAGTGAAATACTCATTGAGGGTTGTAGAAGATGTTGCATAAAATTCAAGGAAGAAGAGGAGTGTTTGTTCTAAGTACTGGATAATCTACATAAAGCTTGTGAAGGCTGTATATATCCATGGGGAGCCCAGGAGGACAGGTAAAGCTCTCTGTCTGATGATCTGATGGAGTAAATTAAGGGAAGATGCTAGAAGAGATCTGAAAAGGAGAGAGGTGGCTTGGGTGATGCTGAGCTTCTATGCAAATATCTAGAGAACTGGAAGAGTAGATATCTAGTGTTAAAATAATCACATGAGGAGCTTGATGACAGTTTTTCCTTTCATGTAACTTCTGAAAGCTTTTCCATGGAGGTTATCTACAGCAGAATGACAGTTCCTGTTTTAGTCCATGCTTAAATTAATAGTAGCCCATTGACCCAAGTTAATTACATTTTAAACCATTATTAACATCCGCTAAAGAGAAACATCTCTTCTGCATTGAAGTTGCCTTAAATTCCTGCTGCTAGACAACTGGTTGGTTGGTGGAGATAGGCTCCTTCATGAAGTTTAGATATGGTTTTGATATACTTTAAAATGTGAAAATATGTGTGCTTGCAATTTTGTTGTTTCCTGTTGCTTTTCTTGCATGTATAAAATTAACATACGGTGGGTGTTTTGATTGCTCTGGTTTTAGCAGTCAAGCAATTTTGCCATGCCCTGCTGGGACACTACTTTTTGTTCAAATTTCAACCACATTTCCTTTTAAAAACAGTTTTTTATCAGAATGTGATAAATAAGATAAGGAAGAACCTGCCAGATTTTAGTATCTTCTCCCATTTTCTGCTCAGAGGTGACTGATATGCTTTTCTTTCCTTATTTTTCCCCTTTTCTCCACTGTGCCTCGGTAAATTACTATAATCCAATTTTGGGCTTTATTGAATCATAGCTTTCTAAGGAACTAGGTGGGCCAGATGTTGAGAGGTATACTTTGGGTTGCACTGCAAAGCTTATAAATATCTGGGGAAAAAAGATCGCTGAGCTTCAGTGAATAATGTTTTTGTTTGCTCTAACAGAGTAAAAATGCATGGAAAATCTTTTGGTAAAATGGCACAAGGGAAGGCATAGTTCTTAGGTAAAGACTCTTTTTAGAGTTCTTCCTCACCTGTTTTGATTTTAATATAAAGCAGGATTCCTTAGTCCTCAGGAAACATCTCAAACTTGTGTACTCTCTGGAGTATAACGACTCTAACAAATCAGTCTCATGAATTTGGTTGCTGATGCAGTGCGTCCTTCACCTCTGGGTTTTAATATCTGCCACCCATCACTACGTTTTGCTCTGATTTCTCTTAAAAAAGTAAAAGGTAATAACCAAAAAGATCAGGGGCTTTTATTGTTATTAATCACATATATTAAGTCAAAAACAGTAGAGAAGATACCCTATTGTTTACCTGCAGGCAGCCCGACACCGTGCGTCTTGCAGCAAGACAGCAGTCAGGTGAGAGAGCGAATGTAGGACTTGTTTGCTCTGTAAGTTTTGGCATAAAATTCTACGTAAAGGCTACAGATTTTATTATTGTTGGCCAGACCTACTCTGTCAGGGTGACAATAGTGCCAGCAGGGGGAACGTATGGAGTCAACCCAACTTAACAACAATGGGCGACATGGCATGTATCATCTCACACTGTCTTCATGCATACAATGGTCTTTTAATATTCTGGCATATTAAATAGAGTGAAGAGAGGACATTTTTCTCTATTGCCAACTCCAGCCAACATAGCCGATGTAATTCCCCCCTCTGGCCGTTTCCCAGGCAACTGGCACACGGCTACAGCAATAAACGGCGAAATACCTGCACCCTGTCCCTCTTTGAAATGCTAAAAATACTATAAAATAAGACATGAATGTATGTGAGAAATGCTATAGCATAAATAGTTTATTAAGCAGATGGGCTCCTCTGACTCATCCGGCAGGGAGGAGTTGCAGTGCTTGTGCAACCGATGTCCTTTTGCTGTTCGTTCAAGGGGCAGGATGTCAACCGTGCGAGTGAGAGTGCACTGATCTCTGTCGTCATAGGCATGTTTGCATATCACTGGGTTGTCACTAGATAAGGAGAGAGTGGTTTTGTGTGTATATTCATATATATTTAAGGTAAAAAATAGTCTTAAACACTGTAGAAGTTGGAGGTACAACAGATGGCAGTTGCTTTTTCGGGTCTTATTTCATGGCTCTTGCAAAATGGCTAATATGAACCTTTGTCAGCAGCTTATGGTGAGGGCATTTTCATGTAGGAGTGTTGTTGCCATGCCCACAACTTGGAAGGGGACATGTCTGCTTAACCTCCTTCCTCTGGTGCTCATCCGGCTGCATGAGTTTGGGATGTCAAGTGTGGGCCCAACAGTGGTATCTGTAGTTTGGTCCATCAGGATCTTATTACCTTACCCTTACGGGTAAGAAAGAGCTGGCTCTTGTTTTCATGCTTGCTTTTGGATTTTATTTCTGCGGTAGCAGTGGATGTTGGAAATAACTCCCTTGTTTTGAAGGTAAGATTTCTTCCATGAGCAAATTAAGCCTCATCTCATGGGCTCTTTATCTTTGTCACAGGGCAAGGTCCTGTCTTGATGGCCTGCCCAGTAAGGCTGATGAATCATTTCAGTTTGAGCAGTATCTAAGAGATGTTAGTGCATGTCAGCTGAAACCCTCTGCTTCAGCCGCAGGGAATATAACAGTCATTTATCCATGGCCACTGACAGCCGGAAACCTGTGTGCCCCCTACTCCTGCATGGTTTTCGCAGGCCACCATGCAGCTAATGAAGTGACAAGGAAGGAGGATAGCGTGGCGGTAGCAGAAAATGTACTGCAGGTCAGATTGATTACAGCACGGGGAATTTGTATGTGCCAGACCTGCGAGTGCAACAGGGACAAAAAACAGTGTTTGTCCTCATGCTGTGACTCAGGAGAAGACACCGCTGGAAGAAGAATTTGGGGTGATGGGCACCTAGTAAAGTCCAACTTCTCGGGACCGGTGGCTTTTCTCATTGCCAGCTTTTCTGTTTCCCTGGAAATAAAGGCTTGCTTAGATCCACCTGGGAGGAGAAATACTCTAGAAGTAGTCTCAGAGGAGGTGAATCGTGTGAGGGCTTGTACCAAGAAAGGTTTTTATCTCGATTTTCTCATTGAGAGATCCAACAAAATCTGCTGAGAATAATGCTTACCCAAAGCATTAATGAAGGCAATCAGTGAGACTTTGGGCTTTGTAACTGCTGCTTTTTGTATGTCTGAGCTTTCTGCTTGGCAGCAGGGAGTGGATTGCCTTTAAACAGATGATCAATCAACTTAAGTAGCCTCCTTGACAGTACCTTCATTATTTTTTGTCAGTCAAATCATATTCCGTTATTAAAAGCAGAGTAGCAAGTGCTTTTGGAAAACCTTTACTCATATCTCCTCTTTTCAAGAATATCTTGTACGTTTTCTGCTTTAAACCGCAAATAATAATGCTTTCTATGGTTTGTTGGTTGATAGTGGTCTAATACCTGTATTAGCATCTCTATTTATTAGCCTGCTCTGCTATGTTAATGAATGTGTATTCTCTTTCCATTAGTTCTCCCCAAATTTCCTGTTAGCCCACTTAAGAGAGTCATAAAGTTCTTGGCTATAGCTATGTGCTCACGAGTTTGTCAATGTGGGTGGGAAGGTCGAGGATAGAGATCCTGCCTATGAGGTGCTGTCTGGCCATGAAGAGGGCAGGGATATATGCAGTGGAAGGGCTGTGGACATCAGAGCTGGTTTCCTTCAGACCGTGTCCTGTCGAGAGTGGAAGAATTTGTTTTATTTTCAGAGAAGGATGCAGATTGGAGGGCAAGACTCAATTTCGACTACTTTTTTTTCTTTCCAGATAAGAATATGGAGTAATGTGTACCTATTTGCTGTAGATGTTCATATAAAACTTCTGAGGCTGTCATCCTCCCCATGTGTGAATGTCTGCATTAGGTCAGATCTGTAGTCTCGTGTTTCTTGTCCCCAGCAGGGAAGGTGCCATCTCAGAGTGATGATATTCTGAGGCTGAGCCCCTTGCTCTTCAGGCGTGCCCATCCCTGTGGTTTCCCCAAATGCAGGAGGACTCTGCAGCCTTTTGGCAGTGGGAAGGGGCTGTGTTTGCATCCTCCCTGGCATACCAGAGGCCAGGGACATGGGGGAGGATTAGTCATGCAGAGACTCTCTCCTGTAGAGATTTACCATTTCATTCATCGTCACCCATTCGTAATTTAGCCTTAGTACAAGTTTAAGTAGCAGGTATATGATTTGGGGGACACCTTCAGGAGGAAAAATGACTGGAGGAACTCAAAAATCAAAATTAAAGCAGTCTTCCAGTGAAGCAGGGAGGAGAATATGCACATGGGCATTTTTGTTTGCTTAATGTAACTTTTTTGTTTCCAATTTCACTTTAAGGATTTGTTGGTGTTTTCCCTGGGCTTCACCAGCCTTTGGATTCAGTTGCACAAACCTCTGAATAGCTCTTGCCATCCTTCCCTGCACTATCTGGCAGGCGGTAGGATGGGCTTTCCTTTGGAAAGCTGGAGTCAGTGTCCCGCCAAACCCTGTGCCTACCTCGGAGCATGAGGTCTTTGCTTACATCCTTGAAAAACTTGGCTTGGCTTAATGGCAAGGATTGGCATGTTTGTTTTCTTGAAGCTGATGGGTAGCTGTTGTGTTATAAGAATGCTTTTTATAAATGCAAAGGACCCTGATGCCAGCTGAAGAACATGAACATCAGTTTCTAGGTAAATTATTTCTGCTCCCTAGGTCTTCACAGTGGCCATTTGGCAGGCAATTAACCTTACAATAGAATATGTGAGATAACTGGCATAGTGGGTGAGAATTGAAAATTGGAAAGATTTTTAAATTGCTTTTCAAATCAGCATCGTCTACGCCTTCCCCGTTGCTCTATTCTGCAATGACTCCTCAGCTATTGTCATACAGCGAGCAGTAAAGGGGGTGCTTGACACCCCCCCCCCCAAAAAAAAAAAAGACTTTGAGATACGTATCTCCTCCTTTTAAGTCCTGCACATTCAGGCAAAGAGGATCCTGTGTCGTATCAAAGCATGTAATGTGCCAGCTGTCATGGGTTGGCTGAAGAGACCTTCCTGCTGCAAGCAACACTGGGGATTTTGGATTTCTTCCAATTTAAGAGTGCAAAATGGTTGGTTTGAAACAGAGTGTAATTTTTCACGTACTTACCTACTGTTATTACATGCTGCAGAATACTTTTTGAGCAATTAGCTCCATTATCATTTGTAGAGATGAGTCATTTGTGTGAAACACTGCTAGGAAAGAGCATGGGCTTTATATGCTGGAACATGCTCTGTTTGTTGCTGTACCTGGGGATCACAGGACAGGAGTCGGGTAGTACTGTCTAGGTCTAATCTCTTCATTTTTGTCCAATCAGTCCAAGTTTTTAGTTTTCTCTTTGCTCTATAGCATCCTTGTAAAGGGATGGGATTAGCAGAGAGGGATTTGTGCGCACCACATGCCCATAGCATCTTCAGTTGCTGCTGCCTTGATTATATGTTGTGGTGGGGTGTTGTGTTGTTTTGTTTTGTTGTTTTTAAGTTGAGAAGCTGACAAGATAGGCAGATCTGGGACTGGAAAACCTCCAATCTTGTCCTTGCGTCCGGTCAAAAATTGGAGAGGCACCTTAACCTTAGGGATTTGAGTTTGAATCTGAATGCTTTTGTTCAGAGCCTTGCAAAAATCAAAGGTTTTAGACGAGAGAGTCTGGTTCAAGCCCAATTTAAATCCAAAGCAATGAGTGGGAGTTGTGCATACTATAAAATCCTGTGAATACAGGATGCATACATTTAATGAGGAGTGCTTTGGCAACTTATTCCATATGTCCTAAAGGAATTTCACCTATTACTCGGTAACCTTTGTTGCCTAAGTTGTAAGTCTATTGAGTGCAACACCTGTAAGTGTACATATAACACTAAATGAAAGTGTTATAATACTAAATTAGACAGATAGATATTAAAGATAAAAATGGCTTATTGATGTGGCTCATTGCGGGCCCTTGTCAAAATGGCAGGAAACTTTCTAACATGATCTTGGGTGAAGCTTGGGATATGGAAGAGAAGATGGTCAATAAACTGCATTTTCATTGCTCTTGCTGCTTTTTCCCTAATTTAACCTGTCTGCCACAGCCGGCCTGTGGCCCTGTGTAACTCCGCGTACACTCTGTGTCCATTAAAAGCTGCCATTAGGTCTAGCTGCAGAGTACATGCATCATGCTGGAGTGCTCTGGGTTTGCTTTCATTAGGGGTCCCTGCAGGACAGTGTTTTAGTCTTCAGTTCTTGTTGATCTCAATGTCATCTTTTCCGAAAGAGGTATTAAACAGATGATGAACAAGTCATGGCAGCAATAAAGGAAGAGCTGTGTGCTGAAATGAAAGGGTTTTCCCCAGCTACCTTGGAAGTTGAAAAGTGGTTGGCACTGGATTAATGAACTGATGAAGCCCAAGACACGTGAGAAGCTGCCTATCTACTGCTAGGCTTATGTTTGGATGAGACTTTGCTGAAGCTGGCAGTGGTAACACCAAATGGCATTGGGATGCAATGGGTGTTGTCTGCAGTGAGATACCTGGAGGAACAATAGTGTCCAAACCAGATTTGTTGGGAGTCATGGCTGAGTGGGTTTCGCTGGGGTCTGGATCAAAATGCAAGGGGTCAGATATTAAATTAGAGCTGGGAACTGTGAAAGGCACCAAAGAAATGGGATGACCTGCAGATAAAAATGGAAAAGCACCAAACCTGCCCAAGGAAAACACAGCGAGAGCTTTTAGGTAAAATCATGGCAGAAAGGGCTCTTAGAAACATGAGCGAAGCAACCTTGCACTGTAGTGCAAGGGAACAGGCATCACTCCCGTGCCGTTCTGCCTGTGTCCCTGAAAACAGTGGTTTATTCTTTGTGAACAAGCAGGATAATGAAAAGAAGACTTCATTGTTTATTATCAATATTTGAATTATACGCAGAAACACAATGGTTCCTAAATGCAGGCTAATGACTGATAGAGTTATTGCTTACTAGAAGAGGACTTTCAGAACAGAAGTAAAACTCTCAGTTGAACAGACAGCAATGATAACCAGGAGCTGGAGTAATAAATAAGGGACTAATTTCTATATGGTGTTCTGCATTTTCAAAACATTGAACCAATGAACACATTTTGGGAAGAGAGCTAACATCAGCTTTTTGTAAACTGATTGGCGTGGCTGCTGGAAAGAGGATGTATTATTCTGTTGTCTTTATTTGAAGAGTCATGTGGCAGTGGTATGTGGTGTAATAGCTGTTTTTACTGTACCAGTGACAGTAAAATTCAGTTTTGAAGTGAAGAGTTTATTTTCTGGCTCCATTTCCCTAAGCTCTAGTACAGAAAACATAATTTTATTTTCTTCTTTTGAATTTGTAGTCTCTCTTTAGTCCATGACCTTGTTCACTGTTTGAAGCCCATCTGTATTTTGAGTAAAGCTAGTCTTTCTAATGGGATCTGCTTGAAATCAAAAGGTCATTAAGACATATTGAACATCACTAAAACACGTTGATGTAGTCAGGTTAAAATGTCTGATATATCACCAGCTTTAGTTGTATGGGGAAAAAAAAAAAGCTGAAAGATGTTGCTCCTCTCAGCTTTGGCTGAATCTGTTGGGTTTAAGACTTGTGTTTATAAGGACATCTGGGTCATAAGTATTACTATGTAATGGGAACATCTGAAAAAGCCAGTGTTTGCTCTGCAGTAATAAAAGAAGCTGGTGAGGAATTACTCTAGTCAGAAAGACAATGAGTAATTTTCAGGTAATTTGAAGACTTCTTTAATTTTCTTTTCCCTTTACTTTATTATGTGTTTTGAGGTTGGAGTACCCATTCCTGTTCAGAGCACTAGGCATCACTGACACAGCTTTTATGTGAAGTGTCAGGCTGCCGCTGTCCCCTCTAAAACACAGGAGTGACTTGGTGGTGGGCTAATTTATCAGTACCAAAAAAAATAGTTGCTTGTGTCTTATTGTGTCTATCTGTTGCTTTCTAAGGCACATGTCTTCATGGGCACTGCAGTGTTAACACTGGTTTTAAGCACAATGTAGCAGATTGGTACTCAAAAGTCATCAAAGAAAGATGAATATTTTAAATCTAAAGACCCATCAAAGCATCATATTGTCACTGGAACAGTATGTTATTGTGGTGTAAAGCACAAAGCAGTTGTATGAGCTCATTATTGTGGAATTCCCTTTTAGCCTTGTTTGAAGTGCATTGCGGTGGCAGTGTCTTTGTAGCCTTGATAGTGTGCAGAAATGCACAAGTGAAAGATTTTATAAAGAAAGACGGAGCAGTGTGAGATCAGAGGATATGTCTGCGAAAACCCAACGAGCTTCTGTGTACACGGTACATGTAATTTCTCAGTGCAGAGAAGTTCATGCCATCTCTAGCAGGGAGCCATTGCAGTTTGCATATCACATTTCAGATGTCTCTTCTGGGGGCATTATTGTCAGATACATGTATTCATCTGTTTAGATGGCTTTGATTTTTACTTTGAAAATTACTTCCTTGTGTCTTCTGTTCGAGTGTTTTGGAAAGATATCAGTCATCACCACCACCAGCGGTAAGAGTGTTTGTTGAAGATGAAGAAAATAAATCAAGGAATTGCTAATGATATGCTGAGTTAAAGCAGCTTTTATTAAAAACAAAACTTATCCTGTTTGATCAAAACATCAATGTATCCATCAACTGAAATCCATTTGAAAGTTTAGCATTTTCATATTCCACTTCTCTTCAAAGAACAAAGAAAGGAGGTAGGGTTGCTCTGAATGAAGCCCTTGCTGTATATCAGGTTGCCCCAAGTTGGCTTTATTGCTCATTTTTATAAAAAAAAAATATGGCTGCTTAAAAAATGGAATTGTAACAATCCAACCACGGTGCAAAAAGATAAGCTTGAGAAATGCATTAGAAAGGATATTCTTAGAAATAAAACCCTTTGTTACTCTTTTCAGCATCTGGGTTAGCTTCTGCCTCTTAATTTAAGCTGGGCTCTTCCTCTTTTATGTCATTTAGTCTAGAGGGAGGAGAGTGGCACTGACCAAAAATGAATCCTCCCTATTCTGTGTTCCGCCAGTCTGCAATCACCTGCTCTTCCTGACTCCACAAAAAAAGTCCTTTGTCCTGTGTGACTGGTTTTTCTGACAGCAAGTCCAGGCAAGGCAGGGGGGACCACATTTTTTCCTCTTCTCCTCTCTTCTTTAAGGTCCATTGGTTAGCATTTTATTCTGTACTTTCATATGTGTGCTCTTGGCTTCAGCCTGTGCGTCTATTTCGTAGTGCTCTAAAAGTGCCTTGCTAGGACCTTGTGTATCTCATCAGGAAAGTATTATAGGGGCTCCTTCCTGCTAGCTTCATAACCAGTCTCACTTTCTGAGTTTTGTCCAAATATCGAGCAAGTTACTGTGGCTGAAGTTGAGACTGAGCTATTGAATTTGACCGGCACTGCTTCCATCCCCCAGACAGAGCTGTGATTTTCCAGACTCCCTCCTCCGGGCTCCGTCTGCCCTTCCCTTGCACGAATGCATCTCACAAGGTACCAGCAAATATGAGTTTCTTGACAAGAAATCTCGCTGGTTTTGGCAGGCCCACACACAGCAGACCTGGAGCTAGGCTATCTACAGTTGCCACTTTCAACTTTTTTTGATTTGCAGACACCTAAGTGTTTTCTATTAGAGGTGCAGACCTTTTATTCTGACCTTAGCCTGCTGATAGCAGGCTTGCTTTTCTCTGTCACCTTCCAGTGAGTGATTCCCTGAGGAGCTGTGGACTGTGGAGCTACAAAATTGTATTGATTTCTGTACTGTTCTACCATCAGAGTAAACTTTTATCTGTCCCATTATTTATGGCACCTGCCTCATACACTGAGCTTTCTCTCTTTACAAGTCTCATCAATCTCTGGAAGTACAATCATTCATTTTATCTCAGAGGACATATTCTCTCTCTTTAAAATTTATTTATTTTATTTTTTTCCCTGGAAGAGATATAGGGCATCAGTATGTTTTCAACACAGGCGACCACCTTCATTTCCCACCTGTTTCCACAGGGTCCTTCACCATAGCCATTAAATCTGGGTGGTCATACTGTGATCAATGAAAAACTGTATATGAGACAGTATGGAAACAACTCACTGTAGAGAGAGCCTAGTGGAGCAAAGACAGTGGTGGTTAGTAGAAAAACCTGTTTCAACAAGGAAAGCGTTTACCACTGTGATCCCTTCATCTTCCTTGCCAGCTGGAGCAGAGGCTCTATCCCACCAACTTATGAGCCTTGCAAAACTGCAAATTAAGAGCAGGAAACACCAACCTCAGACAAATTTCCCAGACTTCTTGTGTGGTAAATCTGCACCTCCTTGTATCGCAATTTTAGCACCTGGCAGGGCAGAGCATGGCAGATTCGCAGGAGCACTGGTCTTCAGCAGAAGGAGCTGTGTCCCACTGGCTCCTATCTGCTGAAACCATCAAAAGAATAAGGAGCTGCAATTTAAAATACCTCCTGTTAAAAGGAAAGCTATTGGTTCTGTTGGGGGGGGAGACTTCTCAGGCTCTCAGGTTTGCATCTACAAGTACTGTATGCTGACAGTGGAATATGCTTGGATCAACTGAATTAGCAATTTTTATCAAATAACTTGAGCTTACTAATAAATTTCTTGAATGCACTGAAGAGTGACAAATAACCTTATGAAAAGAAAAGCTGGCTAGGTTTTCTTGACAGATACTGCCTCTTCTTTTTGTGGTGCTGTTTTTCACCAGACAGAAAAAGAAATGTCAGGACTTGATTTGTGGGCGCATCCCTACCTGAATTCCCACTGGTTTCATTACCGCAGAAAAGCGAGAGAATGGGGAGACATGTGAAAATGTCGTTCCATGGTGCAGTGATCATTTAACTTAAGAAGCCTGAGACAGTTACAGTGCTTACAAATTTCTTCAGGAAGACGAAAGATGTTTTCTTTAATTAGTGCTCATGCCTGGAGTCCTGGTTTTGGGTCCAAGAAACAACACCATGGAAATTTTCTGCTAGTCTCTTAGCTGCGTGCTGCATGAATTGATGTTAAAATCCAGCAACCACAATCCATGCCCAATCCAGTTTAGTCATTTGAAGACAAGACCAAAATGATAAACTGAATGAGTCCAATTGGAGAAAACCATAAGTATGGCTTTGCTGGGATTCTATGTATCCTCTGAAATTCTGGTTCCTGGTGTGTCTCGTACTGAAATCTGTGATTTCCCTTTAGCATGTGGCTGCCATGCCAGTACCATCTACCCTTTAGTAGGTAACCTTGCTTTACTTTGTGATGGTATTTTTTAAAAGGACTAGTGAGAACTTCCATATGAAACCAAAGCAGTCACAAGACTGATCCTGATGGTGCGACTGAGAGAGCAGAAGAATTTAGAGACTTCAGATCAGTTCTACCTTGCCCTGTGTTTCATCATGAACAAGCTTTATTTTGCCCACAGTCAGTGTGGCTTCTCAAGAAGACTGTAAGGTCTTTGCCATGATGTTAGTTGTGGTCAGCGAGGTGCTATCTGAGCTCTCTTTTTCTAATGGGATTAGAAGCAATGGAGAGCAGTTCAGTGGAGGTTTTCTCTGCTAGCACAGATAACAAAACAAGGACCACATTGTTCCAATATCTTGATTTATTTTTTTTCCCTTGAGAACATGCCTATCAGTAATATGCCAAGCAGGATGCCAGAGTTTTGTTCATATCTGTTCTTCTTTTTCCTTGTTGTGCTGTCGGAGGAGTCGGCTTTTGAAGCACCTTAGAAGTGGGGCTCCAGTTGCTGCTGCAGTGGGAGTCATTGGCATTTATATAGGAATAAAGACAAGGACTCAACGAAAAGAGGGAGAGAACGAAGTAAGGCTCAAATTCAAAGCAGGCTCAAAACAGATATCCTTCCATTCTGTTTCTCACAATTGCCCATCACGATTTTATTTAGGAGAAACCAAGGTAGGGACAATTTGCCTAGGCAAGTAATATTGTTAAACAAGTCAGCGCGAGAGCATATATATGCCGTTTCCTACTTTACAAGTGTGCAGTTTTTATGTGAGCTTTTTAAACATCACAGGTTCTTCTGTCTGAGCCACTTTGGGAGGTTTGGCCAAGGTTTAGGTCTGCTGTTGTGTTCGCTTCCTTCCTGCTCTTGGTAGGAGAACTGTGTGAGGAATTTCAGAGTATTTAATACACAACTTTTAAAATGGCAGTTATATCCGTGAATTACAGAGGACAGTCAGTCTTGTCATGTAAGGCAATTAATTGGCGAGTTGGGATGTGTAAAATATTCTTAATACATAGTCTACTTCACAAAATTAAGCACAAATGTGAAGACTAAGGTTTGTTTATCAAAACTTCTTTGTTGTAATCATATTTTGTAAGAAACTTATGCAAAATAGCCATGCTTAGTTAGGAAACCAGCTGTAGTACTCTGCAGTGGTATCTATTGCACCCTTCTGTGCTCTAAGATTGCACCCTTCTGCGCTCTAAGATGGCACCCAAAACCTCTCACCACTGGAGATGTATGCAGAAATTTTGACATTACAGGAGATGAAATACCACTTCAGGCATCAAAATAACGAACCAACTATTAATGTCAGTTCTTCTTTAATGTATATTTTTGTTTGTATATATTATAACATATGCTCTGAACACAAAATATTTACCTAACTGGCAGTTTCTCCAAATTGGTCTTTGGAAAATTAAGAAAACAACGAAAACGAGAAACATCTTTTAGCTTTCGTGTTGACTAAAATACACTTGATTGGCAGGTAGTATTTGCCAGGGAAGAACATCCCAATTTATAAAGTTTATTGCTTTCTGCCAGCATAAGTGCTTGTTTTGTAAAGCATGCAGTTCTGTTTTAGTACAACATAAACTTCTCAGGAGGAAAACCTCTGTCAACTTTCAGAAATACTTTAAATTAATCTCAGCAAGTGATGGAAGACCTGTTGCCTTGTCACGCCTGACGCTAGTGTATACCCAGAGTAATTCAATGTGTATGTACCCAGGGCAGCACTAGCTTGGGCTCTTAACCAGCTCATCACCTTAATTCTCATTCCTCTCTGTGACTTGATTTACTGCACTGAAAAGCATCGTGAGACTTGTACCCAAAAGATCTGGTGATGTACGTGGAGTATTACAGTGTTGGTGAAACCTCTAATTGGAGTAGTCTGCAAATTGGAGAGGCTAACCCTGGGTCCTCATCCATACAGGCTCACTGCAACGTGGTAACTTGCTCGGTTCAGTAATTACTGTGCTTCACACTGGCATACCCAACAGGAATTTTGGCAACTGAAAAATATAGTAAAATAACTAAAATGTGAGGTCTTAGAATTCTTGTTTCATATATAATGGTGCAAAACCGACCCCCTCCTAGTTAAGGACTGCATGAACAGTACTTCTTCATTTTGCTTCTGTGAAGGATGTTGCCATGCAGCTTGAGTTGTGATTTTTAAGAATCTGCACTAGCAAATTGGAAAAAATGAACTAGTAATTGTGGTTGCTTAATGTGGCATTTAGATGTTGAGTGATCACACAATTCCCCCCCCCCCTTTTTTTTTTCTGTCATCAAGAGCAATTACACAGAATTAGTGATTGGTGAAAACGTAACTACCTGCTTCTCTCTATAAATCAGAGCTGAAAGACATTAACATGAATTGTCATCAGATGAAATGGGCAGAGTTCACGGTATTTGGAAACTGTTCTGTGTGAAGCAACTGCTTCTGTCTCATATTGCTCCTTATATTTCCGTAGGCTTTCTTTCTAGGTATCACTTCTGCCTTTAAGATGCATGTAAAGAAAACAATCATGTAAAATGTTCATTGTGGCTGATTTTTCTGTGGTCTGATTTTGGTGGAGCCTCAAGCTGTAGCAGGTATTTTGGAAATCCCAGTCTCATCCTGATGCATCGTCTCCTATTTCTGTTTGGTACAGTCATAGAGGTTCCAAGTCTGTTACGAACACAGAATTTCCATCTTTGTGTTTCAGTAGTAAGAGTTACGTATCCATAAAACTGTCTCTTTCTTTCTAAAGCAGAGGAAAAGCTGTGCAGCTGTAACACTTGGTAGACCTGCAGCTGTTCATGCCTATTCCTCTTGGAAAATTAAGAGGTGACGTTTGCTGCTGGCAGCTACGTATGAGCAGCAGTGAAAGGTAAAGGGAAAAAAGAGCTCAAACACAGCCGTAGCACTGTGTCAGTGGTTAA
Organism: Theristicus caerulescens; assembly: GCA_020745775.1. NCBI lineage: Eukaryota > Metazoa > Chordata > Aves > Pelecaniformes > Threskiornithidae > Theristicus > Theristicus caerulescens. Next base: position 87,374,786 of record CM036560.1, read on the forward strand.
GCATTGTCCCTGGGCAGGGTTCAAATGTGGGAGAAGGGTCTGAATCTTTCCAATGCCTCAATGCTACAACAAACATAGCTGCTGTATCAATGAATTGTGGTTCCCAGTTCTGCTGGTGTCAGCCACGGTGGTGACACAGCTTCCTTCAGTGTGTGATCTGCTTTCAAAAGTCTTACATGGTAAAGTATGAAGGTCCAAATTGGTAAGGTTTCACAGCGCTCAGCTGTCATTTGGAAGGATTACGGGCTGCCTGGGCTCCGAATCGCGGCTCCTCTGGATTCTTGTGCGGCAGTCAGTGCTCTATCAGATGTTGTGCTGCGATGTTGCCCCCAGCTCTTCTCCCAACAGCTCAGCCCGTCCTGCCTCTCCTGCCTCATCAGGTGCCAGCATTTCAGCAGCATGTTTGTTATAAATGCTTTCAGACAGGAGAATGTTTGCAAAGAGATTGATCTGCAAGCTAAACTTCATTTTTCTGGTGTTCCCTGAATAAGGAAATGCAAAGCCTATAGGGCTTTCTTAAGAACAGCTTTTAACCAGAAAAATCCCAAACTATGCATGACTAACAATTACACTTTGATTTTTGCACCACCACTAACAACTGGCTAAAAGCAGCATTTTCCTCCAGTCGTCTTGCAGGTCTGTAATATAGCATTAGCATCAGGGATCAATTACTTTGTAAGTGTTGGCTAAGTCATGTCAAATTAGAGTATGTGCCCTAACAACCACGTTATATCAACACTAATAAGGGGCTACCTCAGAGCAGGCTTTTATAAAGTGCTGGATTAACCTGCTGCCTTGTAAATGATTTGTAGTGGTCTGTGAAAGCAGGTACCTATGTAGCCACATGCTCTTTTCTGATTTCCTTAATTCTCCTCTACCTCAGATTGTTTCTAGGAGTTGGGAACAGATCTCAGGATAACCAAGGAAATAGAGAGCTTGTCTTTAAATGGGAGTTTGAGTTTGGCACTATTAACCTTAAAAAATAAGAGTTGATGTGATTAGACCCATCATGGTAAAAGTAAGACTCAATAAAAGCTAAATAAGCAAAAGGGTGATGCTGGCTCAGGAATCGCCATCAGTTTGAAGTGGATACTCAAACAGATGTCTCATTACTGGAGCATGGTGGTTCGGGAAGAGTCACCAATAAGATGCGTAAAGAAAAAAACGTCAGTCTCAGGATGATTCTTGGTCAGGGCATAGAAAGGATGAAATGCAATGTGATAGCAGAGCATGGACTTGGTGCGCCTGAGTGATTCCGTCCTGGGCATGAGATAGAGTGCATCACTGCTGACCCTGAAACTGTAGAAGGAATCTAGAGCTCCAAAATGTGTGCTGCTGGCTGTATTTCTCCCAAACTTTGTCTTCAGTAGAAGGCTGGCATAGCTGCTCCTTGTGACTGGGCAGAGTTGGTCCAGGAGAGGGAACCTGGTCTCAGTTTTTGCTGTTGCGTGTTCTAAGCATGCTATTGAAGATTCATATGGAGATGAAGTATAACGCTACTTTGGGATGAGCCAAAGGGTTTGCTCACAGTATTGCATTGTATGAGAAATTATAGCTGTGTAACATGCTGTGGGGGCTGTCCTGTGTTCTCTTGTATGGTTTTGAGCACGGAAACTCCTTGTACTTTCTGGATGGTGGAACAGCAGTGTCTAATTTGTATTTGTTCCCATTGAAGTGTGGTTGGCTGGTTGTACTTGTATCTTCTGAGTTTGTGTGAATGTAGGACTGAGTTTTACTTTCTTAATTGCCTGTGAAAAGTAAATATTAAATCCTTGTGCTCAATTAAATTAGCATAGCAAACAGTTAAAAGAGCACTGTTAAAGCTGTCAAGTCAAACATACAAGTATTAGTGGCTGTTAGTTCTGGGTATCCTTACTTTCAGTGCAAATGTTCTCTACCACGTTGCTGCTGCTGGCCAACGCTGAGTTCCAGGATTGCTGTGTCGGAGTTCAAGCCAAAAGGTCCAGGTTTCAGGTTGGGTTATGGGTTAGGATGCAAGTCTTGTGGCTTCCCAGCAGAACAGTTCCCCACCACAACACCAACCAGAGTGGGAGAGACGTAGCCCGAGATAGATCTGGCAGGTCTATCCAACTCCCAGATTTATCTTCCCAAATCTCCCTTTTGATCTCTGCCTACCCAGTCCCAGTCCACTGGGGTTTGTTGCTTACATCTGCAGCTTTCCACCCTTTCCCATAGCAGGAGGGAGAAGTATCCTCAGCAGGGCTGAATAGTGCTTAACTTCTAGCTGTCCCTGAGCAGGTCCATTGCCCCCCTGTCCTTGTGGATCTGACCCTCCTGAATGTGGGAGTCTGTTTCCAGTGGTTCTCCAGCTTCTGTGAACTGAATTGTTCTGGTCCTTCCTAGGCCTTTCTTCTAGGAGTTGTGCCCAAAATCTACGATGTCCCCAAAACTGAGATAATACATACTTACGGGTTGTATGTCTAGTTTGTGGGTTGTATCTCTTAGATGAACCGTAGAAACCCCTAGCTTCTGAGAAGTGAACCAAAAAACCTGTTCTGAGTCTCAGGAGAAAAAGCAGGTATGTTTTCCAAGACAACTATTCCAATAAGAAATGGGTTAAGTAAAAAGAATCAATTGTAGGTTAAAATTATGCAGTATGTTGTTCCAACAAATTCAGGTGCACTGAATAGCTACTTCTGGGGAGGATATACAGGGACAAACTGTTTGTAAATAGTATGCAAATATAGCTCCTACATTAATTTGCTACTCTGTCAGCAGCTTTGTGGCAATCCTCAGAAATTATTCTTAATAAATTGCTCATAATTGGTTCCTAAATGTAAGGAAATCATCAGCCCTCACTTGCTGAATATTTTAAGTCATAAACGAGGAGTGCAATGGTGATACAGATCTTGATTCTGTAACCCGTATGTGTCCATGGAGTTACATGTTCAACACCAATAAAAGGTAGAAAAATTAGAGTGGTATTAATTTGATTAAATTGAGCTCCTTTAAATGCATTGATATTAAAAAATATTGACTGAGCAGCTCTATGATCAAGAGCTAAGCTTTCAAGAGAAGTAAAACAAACTGTACTGCAAACCATGCCTACTAGTCTGAAAATATTTCAGTTTTTCACCATCAATGGGATACATGTTCTTGATGGTGATCATGAATATGTAGTGCTTGTTTTGCTATATAGTTTTAATTATCTTCCAAATTGCAGCACAGTGCTTTTTCTGTAAGTGTGTGTGTGGAAGGTAAGAGTTGATGAAGTAAGAGCAGTAAATCTTCCATGACTTCCTTTCACTACCAAATTGCTCTGAAAAAGAGCAAATAGCAGGACTTGTAACAAAGTCTTCCAGTGTTTGGTATGCAACAGGTTTAAAATTTTAACGCAAACTTACTTTTATTGCTAAACCTTTTGGAGACTTCTTGCTTTGCCTTTTGCCTCTCTTAGCTTTCTGTCCATTCTTCCCTTAAATGGAATTGGATATAAGAGTGTGTGGCTATTAATGGATGTAAATTGCACAGAGTAAACAGCAGTTGATTGTGGGAACAATGGAACCTCTACCACTGAAATCGCTTTAGTGGTTTGCAGCAAGGGGAGGCCTTTCCTCCTCTCTCCTCTGTGAGAGAAATAGGTATGAAACACATGCATGAAATTAAGCACATACCACATGCCTTTATTTTATATCATTTGCTATTTTCCAAAGTGCTGTAAAACAAATTGTCCCAAGTAAGGAAAATATAAAAAATAATAGTAAGATTTAATTTAAAGTAAGCGTTATAATAAATGCTTAAAGGTTTTGCCTTTCATTAACACGCTTTAAGCCTGTAAAGGAAAACCTGAAATTCACTATGTGGAATACGGAAATGATTTTCAGGTAAAAAGAGGTGTTTTTAGTGTGAAGTAACTGTAGTTGTTCCAAGTTACATATCTGCAAACCATGATGTTTATCGTTAGAATATGCCAAAGATTGAGAGTCCAGATTTCAATTTCCATATTTCCTGAGACCCACTGTACCTACGCTGTGTATCCCTGCTTTTTCTCACCTGTCGAATGCTTTAGGCACATCAGACACTTAAAATGCAAACGGAGAACATAGCAAATTACCGAGCCTCAGATCCCCTGAGTTGGGAAGGAATCCTTCAGCTCACAATGAAATTTACTCTCATCACTTCTGCCTCCCAAATTGTGCCTCTAGAGAAAGGGAGAGGAGGACAGAGACAGAAATATGCATTTCTTTGTGACCTGAAGGTAACCAAATAAGGAAGATACAAAGTAGTATCTCTACTCCCCCCCGCCCCCTCCTCCCCCCGAACTGCAGGGACTCCATTTATCATCTTACTTGTGTTAATTGGACATTTAAGCAGTTGTTTGCATCTTAGTTTCTGTTAATCAACATATCCAGCACAGTTTGCCAGGAGCCGGGGTTTCACTGGACACCAACTTGGGATCCCGAGCATGAGTGCACTGGTATATACTGTCATTTGTCTTGATGAAAGGAGCCAGAAATTAATGAATTAATTGATGGCAATGCTAACTCAGTACTGTCTGTGGTCCAAGGTTTGCTTTTACAGCTGCAGGGTTGCATGGGTGAGAGACCTGAACGCATCCTGCCCCTTGGCTAGGCTGGCTGTACATGCAACAGCAGAAATAAAATTAATGTGTTCTCTGTATATAGCGGCTCTTACAGATGGTTGTCTTTCCAATGAAATGCCTTCTGGACCCCTCAGGATTTAATGAATCCCTTTCTCCCATCTTAAAGTTTCCAAAGTAAACTGCTTTGCGGGAACAGGCAGAGATGGAAGGAGAGGGGTTACATCTTACCCCCTGTTTCTGAGTAGAGGGGTGCAGGGAAGCAAAATCCTCCGTATTTCTCTGCAAAGAGTCTGCCTCCCCTGCAAACACCTGAAAAGCAGCCAGCAGGAGCAGCTGTGTAAAGCCATGTGGGTGCTCTGGTCCTTCCTCCCACGGGAAGCATGCAGCCACACCTGTCTGCTGCTTTTGGGAATCAGGCTCCTTTCTTTTCTTCTTCGAAGGGGTTATTTAAAGCTTTGAGGGCTCTGGCTGCAGAGGTGACTTGCGGAAGCAACGGTATTGCTAGGCATGACTTTTTGGCATGTGTATTTGGTGCACATTATTTCAAAGGGTGCTATGTGTGGTCCTGGAGCTAGGCTGGGTGGACAGACGGCAGAAGGGTGTAACACATTGTGTTTGATGTTAAAAATTAGTAACTGCACTGGTTTGATCTTGAGTGGTGAAATTCAGAAGTGTCACTTTGACTATTAATGTTTGCTCTGTTTTCCAGTCTGAGAAGAACATTTCTTCCCCCATCAGTTCTCTGTCTGCAGCCTGTTCCAGAAGTTGCTCTGATGACAAAGCGAGGCTGTGCCACCTTCCCCTCCTCCCTGCTTTTCCTCTCCTCCTAAACTGGCACACAAATCCAGTTCATAAAACACAGCAAACATGTTTCTGCTACTGAAAAAGGCAGTAGGCACTGAAAAAGTGCTTTTAAAGTTGTGTCCATGTAAATTGTTAGGTGGCATTTAACATGTTGGAATAGTTGGACTGGCATTTCTGGGGGTATGATTGAGGTTTGCATGCCTCCTCCCAAGACATGTGCTAGGTAGACCATTCATACATGTTTCTATATTTTATTTTTTTTCCCGGAATTTTTATTTCCTTTTTGAATCCTGCCGTCTCAAGGTATCCAAAGTAATATTTCCTCTCATATTAGCCTGCTTCAGTATCATCCAGTCACAAAAGTGGAAAAGCGTTCTGCTGAAAATGTTAATTTGGGATTTAAAGTGTGCTGGAATGGTGAACCCTACTCTAGCAGCTCTTTGCTTCTAGTTTGTTTGGGAAATCCTTATTTCCTCGTGTTTTCAGAGATTCATTAAAAAAATGCATCAACAACAACACAGGTAGATAAATATAAAACCAAAAGGCAAGTTGGCAAGCAAAGTGCCGGCAGAAAGGAGAAGGTATCTTCCCTTTCTTGGCGCTCTGTGGAGACAGGATCAGGGCCGGCAGCAAAAATGTTTGCAAATTTCAAGGTTATATCTGCTAAATCCACGTTCTGCTATAGCGTTGCAAAAACTAAGTGTACTTTTGTATCTCTTACTTTTAAAACACCAGGAGGAAGGCTTGAGGAGTATGGAGGGAAAAAGAGGGGAGAAGGGGATCAGGAATGCAAGAAAATAGTTTGCCTTCTGCATAGGCCAAGATTTGGACCTAAATCTTTGACACTTAATCCCAGACCTTCGGTATGTTCATGGGGCATTATATATCTGTTGCCATTGCCATCATTAACTGTTCCCAGGCTTTCAGTAAGGGACGAGGGAGGACAATCCTATTGCTTTCTACTGTTGCCAAAGTGGCCATTGAGCAGCATGATTAACACATTCTCACCATGGCTACTCGGCTGTGCGATCTGTGCATTGAGGGAACGTTCTCCAAGTGACCCTTTCATTAATCCTAATCACTCAAATGGATTACATGCCGAGGAATAATTAACCAGCCTTCAGCCTAGGTGGTATTACAGCTTCTTCAGCAGGAGGTAGGCAGCCAGCATCCTTCAAAGAGGTGTTTTAGGCTCAGGTAGCTGGTGGACCTTCAGGTAGTTCCCAGCACAGTTCGGTCATCTGAAAAGTGGCTGAACTGCAGGTGGGATTAAATAGCTTATTTAAAAGGTGTTAATCCCTCCTAAATCTCTGAACTGCTTGTGCCATGTATTTCCCGGTTGTGGCTGTGTTGCTCTTGGCAGTGGGGAAGGCCAGAGGGAGGATGGAGAGGAGGTCTTTAAGAGTAGCTGAAAGTGGTTTTGCTTTTGTCAGCCAGCTCCCTCTCCTTATTAATGGCTCAGCATGCCGTTGCTTACTAGGTTTCAGACTTCATGTTTAAGCTGGCGGCACAATGAACTACCTCCCTGCAATTCAGTTGGCAGCTATCCCATCCTTATTGACAGCCAGAAGGCGTGAGTAGGAGCCATCTAGGCTCGTATCCTGCACTGGGTGCAGAGTCATTGTCATTGTTTCCCTGTGGAAAACATAAAAAAAATATCTAATGCACCCCTTCACCTCTCCCGCACAGAGACAGCAGCAGTTTTGAGGATGCTTTGCCAGTGCAGAGAAATGTCAACACGCTCTGCTGGCGAATATCTTCTTCAGCTTGGTGCTGCCATTTGGTTTTGCTCTGCTTTTCATACTCTGAGGTGTGTCCTTGCCCGCAGATTTTTGGCAATGGGCTACCTTATCTCTTTCTGCTTGCTGAAGATGTCCACATCTTATTTCTCCATCTCGGTGCCCACATAGAGGGCTTCTCCTGTGGTTGGAGTACCACTTTCTGAGGCCATTTTCTCTGAAGAGGCACATCAGTATAAACCAGTGTGATTTGATTGGGTCTTCTGGATGCCAGGTGTCATCCAGAGTTTGCAGCAAACGGCTTTGGTACTGCACTGCCTACATCAACGTCCTCTTCTCTCCTCCCTTTAGTCTGTGGTTTCTGGACTTCGGTAGCCTCCAGTGGTATGGTGTTGTGGATGCTGAATATAGCTGTGTCAAGCGATATGCCCTTCTTGTGGGATGTAGAGCAGGGAGGGCTCACTTGGCTTTAGGAGGCAGTAACATCTGCATTAGAGGTGAATCCTTTGCTAATTCATATTGCAGAAGGTGAGCAGGGTTTCTAGTTGCTGTTCATTATAACCTGTCTTACCCAGCAGAAGTTCTCAACTGTAGTTGCTTTCAGGCAGTTTTATATGCTTTATTTTATACAATCAAATTTGCAACATCTGAAGCTCAAAGGTGGATCAACAATTTTTCAACAATGGTATCATTTTCTATTTCCAAAGGGTAAATCATGTTAGTGGAGGCAGTGTTCAATCACGAGATCAGGTGGAAAGAGCTTGCCCATCCAGAGCTTAATAAATTGATTTTTAGGGAGCACGGTTTCTTCCCATGGGTGTTTGAAGTATCCTCACTGTGTTTCAGTGTGAGATAGTTTGCACTACTTTGATGACAAATACAATGCACTAGAGAAACCCATAATCATCATCTGTATTTATGGCTCTGCGGTATTGTGCAAGGTACAGTTTTCTATCCACTAGTGTTCAATATAACATTATATACTTGTTATTAAAACCCTCGAGAAGTGTCAGGGCAATTATAGGTTGTAAGAGGAAGGCAGCCACTTGGAGAAGTAGAAAAAAGCTTTATTCAAACTGCTCAGTGGAAGAGAAATGAATATATCCTCTTGAGAAATAGATGGGAGTTACCTCTTGAAAATGCAATGACGTTCCTATGAATAGGAGTAAATAATCTCCCTCAGAGGAAGAAATCTATGTAGAAGTTCAGCACTGGGGGACCCTCTCTGGCTTTCTCTCCTCCTTCTCTCATCTCCCTCTGCACTCACAGAGACATAAAACAAAGCACATGAGATTTGTGGGTGGTTCTGTGTTTCTTTTGCTTCTTTTCAGCAGCTCTTACCCATAACCTGGGCTGGTAAAAGCTGCTGCTTTGCTTGCAGTGGAGGATAGAAGCAGTTTTGGAAGTAAGCAGAAAGCAGCCCATGCACTGCTGTCTGATTATAGATGCTTTAAAATGCATTGCCTGACTTAGCTGAGATTTGCGAGAAATTTTGAATGGGGAGGGGAAAAAAAGCCTAGGTGTGAGTGTTTGCATGCACACTGGGGAGAAAAGCCTGCAGCCTTTTAGCCTTCACAAGTGAGAACAAAAATACTTGGTGCTGGCAATTCCCCAGAGCTCCTGGGTTTCGCTCCAGGAATGACCCTGGAGAAAGGGGCTTTTTTGCACACAGAAGGCTTTGTGGGTAAATAAGCGGTGCACCATTTTGCATTTTAGTGAAATACAGGACAATTCTTGGGGATGTGCTCTTACAGCAAATGGTGCAGTATTCCAAACAAGCATACAGCTTCTCAATGTGATGTGGGGAGGCATTGAATGTGGATATGTAGGAGTTAGGAAGTTTCTAGGCAGGAAGAAGTGTGAGGCCAAGCAGAGAAAAAGCATTATAATTGCCACCCTTTGGTAGTACTGAAAGAAAAGTGAATTGCCAATGTTTAGCATCAGCTGCTCACGCTTCGGGTTTCTGTGTACTGAAATACCCGTTAGCATTTGCAGGCTGTTCCTCTGCGGTGCGGACATGAAAGCAAGCGTTTGCCCTGTGAAAATAATTTCAAACATGCCAAGCCTGTTTCCCATCCAAAATCAAAACTCCTAGTCTGATTTTGTTGGCCTGTGCACTAGTACTTGATATGTTTGGCTTTAATGTTTGGCCCTTATGCTTTTCATGTACTATTCATTTGAATAGAAATACTAAAACTTTCTTTTGGCTTGCTGAGGAAAACTTGCTTCATCACACCATGTAGCATGAAGCTGCTGACTGTGAGCTGAAAAATTGTTCGTATGCAGATCAACAGATCTGTCTGCTTTGTTTTCTGAAATTGCATGCCCAGAGAGAGCAATATCAGATTTTTTTTTCCTCTTCCACAGTCAAGAGACTGGCGACATAATGCAGAAGCAAAATGGGACTTGCCAGTCTATATTACCTCCATCAGTTAATGTCAGTGTGCTGATTCTTGCTTCTCTCTGATGTCTACAGACGGTAATAAATCACATTTGACTGAGCCAACGTGCTGATTTGCAAACATGAAGTAGCATCTAATAAAAGTGTGCATTTCAGGTTTTTAAAGAGTAGACATTGGATTAACCTGGAGTAGTGCAAATTGCAGCTGCAGTGAGTAAACGGAAGCTTTGCTACTTGAATGTTCAGCGTATACTTTATGTATGCAAAACTAATTAAAACTCAATTTGCTCTTGTTTTCAGGAGATACTTCAAATACATTTGACTGAGAAATCACATCCCTCTATATTACAAGGTGTTTCCAATCTTGTAATTTTCCCATTTGTCAACTTTGCAGGACGAGCTCTTGTTTAAAATCAAAGCAATCTTTCTCTAGCAGTGATCAACCAGCAAGTCTCATAAGAATGAATAATTATTCTTACCTTGATATTTCAAGTGGGTGGTACCCAACAGTGTCTCCAAACAGCCCTTTTAGGTTGTCTTGCCTATGGAGGAGGGGGAACTTTGTCATATTTGTGCAACATGAGGAGCCCCTATTAGTCTGATCTCCAGCCCCTAGGGTATCTATTCCCAGAAATGCCACTACCCCCTACCCTAAGCTTTCTTTTCCAAAGTACAGTGTAGTTTTCATATATGCACATTTCTTCCCATTCCTTGGTGTGGTTCAGAAATCCTCAGCCACTTTGTGAGCTGATATATCTCTGATAACTGCAGAGGTGCATTCTACAGGGCAGGCTTTTCTGGTGTGTGTTTTCCATACTGGTGTGGGTTCAACAACGTTGGATTTTCTAGAGAAAAACAAAAGTGAAAAGCAGGTCTGGTAAAAATAAGATTGAAGGGAGGATTTCTAAGTGCTTACAGCTGGCCTGGTACATCTGCTGAAAAAAGATCTGCTCTGTTGGGCTTTCCCAAGACACCAGACAAGCAGACTGGCCCTTCTTTTAAGAAGAGTGTAAGTCTCAGCTAGTTCCAGTCTTATTTTAGAAAGAAGAGGCTACACTTTATGAAAGCTAAGCTAGACGTGCCTGTGCTCTAGTTTCTGTATATGGAAAGTGTCTTTCTGGACTCACATGTTGCTCTCACTTGAGCCTACCAAACACGTAACAGTGCAATTTTAAAACTTTGATGACACCTTTTAGCAGTGTGTCTCTCTTTGCTGCTGTAGGAACAAATGCTATATAATGTAAATATGCAAGTCTGCAAGAGGAGGGGAAGAAGAATGAAACAAACATTTAGTTTAGATTAAGCCCTGGTTTCTTGCCTCAGACCTGCCATCCTGATTCTTAGGTGATGACATTTGATCATCTAAACAAGTAGCTCCTGGATGATAAATTTACCTTTTCTCTGTCTCAGAATAATGACTCTATTTTACATATTTAGTTTCTCTCACTTTCTTCCTGCTTTTTATTCTTTTAACCAAATGACCTCGTAAAGTTCATAGCACATGTATTTTTTCCAAATTATTAACTCCTTAATGTTCTCCAACACAGCTCCCCCGTTCCCTTTCTCAGGTGTCAGCTGCCATCTGGAGCGAGGCATCCATACGTGGCCTTCAGAGAAACACAGCTCTGTATTTTAGCTGATATTTTCAGCCTCATAATCCTTGTACTGGCGGTGAGATTGTCTGATCTGTAGCAAGGAAATGCAGATGGTCCTTTCTGGCTGGCAGAGAATATGTTCAGCTCAGCCTTCGTTTTCCTTCGAGTTGCATGCAAACCATTTCTGCTCACTGCTATCTCTTTTGATATTTTCTGTAGTGATTTCATATCCCCATGGAGAAAGCAGGGACAGGATCAGATTTAGCTGAGAGAAAGGAAGAAAGTAAAGCCTAAAACATCTCACTTTCCCAAAGCATCCCCGCTTTGCTTGTTATCATGTCTTTTTAGGCACAGGCAAGGCAGAATGACTGTTTGATCCAACCTGTATGTCTTGCATCCTTTCCCTGTTGCTCAGTGAACTCTTGATTTTTTTAGAGCTGTGCTTGTATGCTGCAGAAAGAAACAGCCCTGTCAACTGAAAAGCTCTGGATAGCCATGGAGATTCGAGAGCTATGCTCATTTGCAGTATGAACAGAGGGCGAATTTGGGAAATGATGCTGGGCAATACAAGAGCAAAATCTGTTAAACAAGTGGAAGTCATTATTAGGTATGTGTCCTCCGCAAGTTTATGCTGAAACCTGAATCCTCCAGGCATGTGAGGGTCTCTGAGGAATCAGCGGTTCGGTTGCTACCGACAGTTTTTTCATATCCTGGTTCTCTTCTTGATTGTTCTTGATGGTTTATGACACACTTGACATTTTTTATAAAATTTGTGCTAAGACAGTGATGCTATTTTCCCCTCTCTCCCTAGCAGAAAAAAGCTATAAACTGTCCTTCCTTCACCCATAAGGTGCTTTTGTGGTCTTAAATCAGTTAGGAGTCTTCTCAGTGCAAGTAGACTAAATAACAGGCTAAAATAACTAAATAACAGGCATTCATCTCCCTGTGAGGCTGCAGTATAGAAACTGGAAGGGGAGCAGCTCCCAAGTCCCCTCGCTGCACATTTCTTTCCCTGTTTACAGAGCTGAGAGGTGTTCAGGCTTATAGCAAAAAACCCTCTGCCATCTCGATTTGCTCCAATAGTGTACTTCCCTGCGTTGCATTACCAATGATAGCCCTTTTCTTGGATGTGTGGCTGGGTGCAGCTCTCTCCTCCTGCTAACCTTGCTCTGTTCAGTGAATCAGATGGTTTTGTTTTCAGCAGATGTTTCTGCCTCAGATCAGTGGAGAGTCTCTAGATCATTTCACTCCTTTCTGTAAAGTGATTGAATACCAGCCGGAGGTGTAGCAAGAATATTCTCACCTGCCAAGATTTAAAACAGCTCCATTCATTACTGTATTCACTCATACAGTAGAGAAGCTTTATGCGTAAAGCTTGAAGAGAACAGCATTACTGCTGTACGTGCCTCTCCTGGAGGCTGACGCTGATGTGGCATAAGGAGAAGTCCCATTGCGGTATCTGCAAGGATCTCATCTGCTTGATAGGAGCCCGCCGCGATGCCAGCATGGTGTGCCTTGGCAGATGAAAACAGATGAGTCTGTGGCATTAACCACCCAATCTCCTCGTCTCAAGGGTCTTGCTGCAGAGCACGACTTGGGGGAAGGCTGAGCATGTATCTGATAATTAGGAAGGGCTGGCAACCGGCTAAAACAAGGAGTGACCCCAGTGTGTTGGTCAACTGCTTTCCCAGTTTAGAAGCTTAAAGTAACAAATGCAAGTTCTTCAGTTTGTTTTGAAGGTGGCTGGGAATCTAGCAGTGCCTCTACTGGTGGAGAATTATTTTTGGTAAATGGAAAAGGATTTGTTTTCAGAAGAAATTGTTCACTTTTTGCCTTAGGGGGGAAAAAAAAAGTAAAATTTTGAAGTGCCTATTTTATCAGTAACATTTTGCTGTCAAAAATGCTACTAAGTTTTATTGATCAACTATTCAAAACCTCTTGTGTCTGGACAAGAAATGAAAACACCAAAATGCTACTGGTTCTGTGTAACTTAGAAACCTGGGCTCATTGCGAATGTCAGCTGAAAACATTGATTTACTTGAGACCTTTTCCTGCTTCATCCTAGTCACTCAACTGAGAACTTTGCCTGTTGGCTCAGGCTGTGGTCTGAGCTTTCCTTCCAGCTGCCAGGCCCATGAAGGGGGCCATAGTTCAATCTCATTCCAGGTATTTATTTACCAGTAAAAGATGGAAAATAGGGGAGAGAGGAATTGTACTTTGTGAACATGAGATCTGTAATCATATATGTAGACTTACGGTTACTTGGCACCCGTAGCACTGTGTGATAAGGTGCCACATTTCCCAAGACAGTAACAATGGAAATACCAAGAATACTTCTTTTTTTCTCTTCAAATGTGCATCTTTAGTTAGTAATGGTAATAATATAATTGTGCAGCCCTTCTAGCTCCTCTTCTTTTTATAGATAGAGGAAGAAGATAGGATTGTAGGATACTTTAGGTCAGAAGGGACCTCAGGAGGTCTCAAGTGCAGCTTTCTGCTCAAGCAAGCTCTGGAGTCAGACCAGGCTGCTTGGGGCTTTATCCCATCTGGTCCTAAACACCTCCAGGGATGGATCCTGCACAAACATCACATACTCAGGCTGGAGTCCTTCATGTTACTTGCCATCAGCAGCCATCAGGCGGGTAGAGAGCTGCAGAGGTGAAGGCAGATGGCCCAGGCTGGTTCTGGTCTCACTCCTCGGCCAAGAAGTATGGGCTGGAAGGACCAAATAAGTCTTAATCTCCAGATGTCCCCCAGGTGGATTATCCATACAGTTCTCCACGCGTTATTTAACATCCATAGTAAGGAGTTGAGAGAGGTAGTGAAGCAGCACATGCCACATCACTAATGGTGCAATGCACTTTAAAAGCATTATAGCATCGTAGCGCTTGAATGACTCCAGCTAAAATTGAGTTAATAAAACTCCGCGCTATTGTGGTACTACTTGAAAGAGGTAAAGACTCTCCTGGTTATTGCAGGATCTCTACCTTGAAACTTGGTTCAGGTCTTGAGTATTTTTGGACTGGTTCACGCTCAGTCTTCTGCTAGCTGTAGGTGAAGAGTACATACCTCCTCATCTGGCACAGACTTCTGTCCTCTGATCTGTGTCTTTATATGGGGCTCAGGGGTTTGAACGCTTCTGATCCTTCAGCTACTTCTTTGTTAAGCCAGAAAACTTGTAATTTGGGGACAATCTTTGTTTTCTTAACTCTGAGATCAGAACTGAGCAGGGTGTGTATGTTATCTGGCTGATGTCAAGGTACTTCTGAGCCCAGTGGGCCTTTTCACTTGCTCCATGGGGCATCTTTTAGCCCCGCTTGAATGATTTTTTCTTTGCAAATGTGATTTCCATTCAGAACTATAGGTGTTTGGCAGTCAATTGAATTGTATGTTCTAAACAGTATTCAGTGTGGTATTATACATGGTAGTATACATGGGTATACATGTGTATAATAGAGTGTAAAATATTCCTGGTGTGTAAATTTTTTTCAATTTTAGTCTTTTCTTATTTTTGTGGATTTCCAACTTACGTATGAAGTGTCTGTCAAATTTTTTTTAATGTATGTGTTTTTATCATTGCCTTTCAAGCACATGATTATCATGGGTAAAAAGGGAGAAAAGGGAATGATGTTACTGCTGTTCAAAGGGTTCTCAACCTCTGGTTTTGTTCTGTTGTGTTTAATAAGAGATTGCAATGATTGCATGTCCCGCTATCACTTCTCACATCACAAAAACAAGTCTGGTTTTCATTTTAATTAAAACAATAAATTAAAATTGGTCACTTCCAGTGTTTTACACATTTATAGCTTGAACCTTTTTTTTTTGGCAAACATTTTGAAATACTTCCAAAATATTTTGAAAAGCCAGGAAATGAAAGCCAGAGCTCTAAAGAGCAAGGGAGGAGGATTGTAACTAGAAAATAAATTTGGATAGGATAACCTAACAGCTGTTTAGGACAGGTGAGCAAAATATGTCTTTTCTCAGTGTATTCAACAGAGAAAACATCTCAGTGTTTTAAGAGACATGAAGTTAACTAAGTGTCTTAGAAGGCCTAAGGAGAAAAAAAAAACACCAGGGTTTCTCAGCATTTGAAATACGTCAGTAACAGAAGCGTTGTTATGGAGACCCTGAAGATGAGTGTCAATTTTTTTGTCTTTTGCTTTGTTTTTTGGACAACTAAGTCTATGCAGTTTGGAGACTGTCATAAACCAGAGATGCTCATACTGCCGGGAGCAGAGCTGGCCTCGGGGTCAGCGCTCTCCATCCATCTTCATCCAACTCCCAGCCCAGCTGCCATGTTACGGACCTGCCTTCTTGATTCCTCCCCTCTTTATAAATCATAAAACAGGTTTCTTCCTATTCTGAAAGGTGGTGTGTCATTTATTGAAGTGTTTCAAAATGTAGCTGGAGCCTATTTACACTTCCCACCCAAACTCAAGGTTGCCTGAGGGGCTGCTGTGGCCCATTTACTAAAGATTGTGTTGCACAGCTTGAAGAAACAAGATCTTGTATAGAAATATTTAAGTGTGGATTTATCTGAAAGGATCTCTGATGAATACCCTGATGTGAAAGCACCCGTACACGAAGGTGAGCTGGCTTGCGATGCGTTCTTGCACCATACGGGTTTGCTGCAAGTCAGGGTAATAAATTACTCATGGGCTGCATTTATTTTTGAAGTGCAATCTAGTTCCTGCAAACCTCCCAAAGTCCTGTTCATTATATCCATCAGTGTACGGATACACCAATGGGTTGTGCTCACAAGAGACTTCGAGTACCAAATTTGCACTTGTGGCGTCGCAGTCACAATTCCAGGTTAATTCCACTCAGCCAAAATGGGATTTTGAGACAAACATTGCAGCTTGGCTGAGTGGACTGCATCCTTCCACAAAATCACCTGCTCAGGGGAAAAGCAATCTATATTTGAGGTGGTTGGGTTTGTTTGCTTTTGAGATTGAAACATACTATTTATTGAGGTAAGACTGAGTCAAATTAGACAAGCAAACCCAATGTTCCCTGAAAAGTATTCAGGCTTTTGAATATTTTATCTAGGATAAATATGAAACTCATCTGTTCTCTTTGATCCCCCTTTTTTTTTTTTGCATATATAGGTTTCAGAAGCAATGGGGTAACTGTATGAGGATGAACCACCAACATGACCTGCATGCACCTCCCACCGGCTGCAGGAAAAGTGTTCTCTTGAATTTTACCTTAACTGTTTGAGTTCCTCAAAAATCAGAAACTCAAACTGAGCAATCCCCAAACATGTAAATCACAATTGACATTTTTCTTGGTACACTCTACTATCCACTAGAAAACTGAGAAAGTGTTGAATTAGCAGCTACAAACCCTCCTATGTTGAAGTTGTTTCTGTACGGGTGCTGTACAGCAGTTAACTATTGGTACAGTGGGCAGACAGTGAAGAATTCTTTAGTGTTTAAGGGAGGACTATGTTTTTTATATATATATTTATGTATGTATACCCTAAATATGCCTCTCTGCACCTATCTCCTCTCCCTGCCTCCCTTCACGCTGTTCAGCTGTGCCTCAGTGCATTGCCTTCTGGCTCCATGGCTGCTCTTACCCCTGACATCCAGCTAGCCGGGGCTTGGGGAGGTGCTGCTCCGTGACTGGAGCAGTGGGTCTTGTTGCATCCCATGCCAGACCTTGTCTATCAGCCTAAGTGGTTGTGGTCTTTGAGAGCAGGGATAACCATTTGTGCAAACTTATATTGCTTTCCCGAATTATCCCAAACTGCATCGGGTGGTTTTTTTTGTAATCCTTCAGCTGATCCTTTGGGTAGTAAGGTTTCTGTAGCCATGCAATGAATGCGGTCTATTATTGCTGTCGTTACATGAGTAATACCGTAGTCTGCCATGTTGAATCCTACTCAAGAGCCTGCGTATCTTTCCATCTGCACCCAAGTCCATTGTTTTATGAGCACCTTCAGTGAGTCAGGCAGACTTGTTAATTTTTTCGGAGGCTCTCCAGTTGAGGGGAAGAAACTAGAATCAGCGCAGGGTAGACAAGAAATTCATGCTGATGTTTAACAGTGCTGTCACAGACAAAAAGTGTCTGCTAATGAGTTACAGCCAAGGGAAGAGGCTTATGGCCTTGCGAGGCACCTGTGTGACTCCATACTTTGTTAGTACTCTCTGTGCTGACTTTAACAAATCTATCCCAGACAAACATTTCCTGTCTGTGCTAACTGGCTTCTTGTTTCTTCCGTGTTTTTTTTCCTTAATTTTTTTTAAACATCTGAATAATCTCCAGTGATGTTGTATATAAGACAAAATTTGATTTGACTTTAATTGCATTTTTTCGTATTCTCTGTCTGCTCAATAGCTAGCTATCTCCTTGAGTCCTTGTTATCTTTGTTTGCCAACTCACAACCTATTTTAAGAGATTTCTCTAGCAGCTTTTTAAAAACAAACAAATTCATTATACAGTGCTTGCCAATGCAAGTTACAAAATCCTACATGCACACCTTTAGGCTGAAACAAACCTTACATCAGAAGTAATTTAGAGTCACAGAATAATTGAGGTTGGAAGGAACTTCTGGAGGTCACCTGTCCATCCCCCTGAACATATATATTACAGTTGTAAGGATCTTGGAATTTAAGCTTGGGAAGAGAGGATATATGTATATATGTGTGTATATATATGTATATATTTTTAAATGTGTTATATGGTGTTTGAGGATGTGCATCTCCACTTGGGACTGGGTCCTCTACGTTCCACTATTAACAAAATCCTTAAAATAATAGAAATCATGCTAACAGAAAAAAACCCCCAAGTTTTAGATCTTCCCATGCAGAAGCCACCTGGCTGGAAGTGGAAGATTTAATTTGCTTCAGCTGCAGAGTTTACTTGTGAAGGTTACAAGAGAAAATAGTTGAGAATTAACATCTCTGCATGGGCAGAGTATTTCAGTTTTAGTCCATCCCTTTTACTTCTCTGAAGGAGAAATCTTGCTTTGAATTGCTTTGGGCAGATCGTTCGTTCTGTTAAGCAGTCTCCAGCATGACTTTTCTGTCCAACAACCTTGTTTGGTGCTTTATTTGTGCATGTCCACAGGCTACATTGCTGTGTGGTAGTGTCTAAGATGGGCTGACCTTTGGAACAGCTTTGATTGCTTCCAAAGTTCTCTTCCACCAACCAACTCAGTACGTGTTTACCTGGGTTATTTTCTCTCTGCCCTGCCACACTTTTGTGTCTCTTGTTGCTCTGCATACTTACTCCCTGCTCTGCTGGGTATGCTTCTGCTCTTTATGCTTTGCTTCACTTTCCTGCCTTCCTCTCATCTAGATTTTAGTTCCTACCTTTAAAGCCCAGCGGAAGTTTCTTTATCCTTTATTCAGATGCTCTCAATCCTCCAAGCTCCTCTCTGCCCCTAGGCTGCTGTTACAGATTTTGGCAATCACCTTCTTTATTTCCATTCCCTATTTTTCAAAACATTTCTGCAGACAGGGTAGAAACTCAGATGCAAGATCTGCTCTTATCTCCAGTAATCCTTTCTCTGGAGTAAGTCTTGATTTATATCCAAGAAGTGTTACTGTTATTCACTGCTTCAGGCCTCTGAGATTGCACATGTTGAGTCACGGTTTCAAACCCAGTTTCAAAACTATTTCTTAAAAGCAAATGTCAAAAAATAGTCATAGCATGTCATTTTTGAAAAGGCACAATAAAACTCCCCCCCATGTTGCTAGCAAGTCCCAACCAGCGAGGCGAGGTGGGGCAGCATGGGTTGGTAGATACTTACTGGTTCTTGGATATCTCTTGTGGACATCTCAGCATGGGTTTCTGCTGATGTCGGAAAGGCTGGTGTCTGTCCTGTCTGCTTAACTCCCCCAAATAAATCTTGGCACTGGAAATCCCCCCAGACAAGGTTATCTGGTCAGGGAGCCCAGCGGGTCCCTCTTACTCCACTGCCCCAGAGCAGCTGGCGATGTGCAGTCTTGGGGGAGACTGTCCCAGTGGTCCATCAGATTCAAACTGTATCTCCAAGAGTGTTTTATAGGAGGTGAAATAAGTTCGTTCAACTGAAAAAGGGTTTACTGGAGCATAGGAAGGGACTTGTCGCTGTTTCACCGGTTACGCCAGCAGGTTTGAGAGTCATAACTCTTCATGTCTTGCTTCATTTACCTTCCTCTTGTTAGATTTTATCTAACAAGCAAAAAGAGGTAAAAGCTTACTTTAGGGCTTTTTGTAAGTATGTTACAGATGAGACTCTGCAGTGTTATTAATCTCAAGAGTGACCATGTACATCGAGCCTTGCTTTCAGTTCCCCGTCATTTGCAAAACTTTAAAAGGTTGAGCTTTAAACTTCTGCTGCAGATGCCAGCTTAGAATGAAATCATTCTCAAAAATGTCGTCAGAAGTTGTTTAGTCTTTTCCAGGGAGGCGTCTAAGGAAAAATCATATTTTTCTTCATATTTAAAACACTCCTGCAACAATTTGCAATGTTGCTATGTTTTGGAACACGATTTAAAATTTGGCCAAATGTGCCTTTTTTTTTTTCTCTCTCCCCCTTATTACAGTTCTTCTGTCAAAACTTACCCAAATTTGGGTGAGGGATAAACATATCAGGGCTTACAGTTCCCACATGTGCATGGGCTAAGAAGCAGCACAGTCTCAGGGTGAGCTCTGGCTTGGTGAGGGCAGGGGATGCTGGGGAAAGGATACTGGGGTGGGGTGGGACATGGACCAAAGGGACTAAAACTGGTCTTTGCAGCTTGCTGGGAAAGTGATGGAAAGTGGGACAGGGAAGGAAGCAGCCTGCTGTTGGTAGGAGCTGCTGGGTTAGCTCAGCTGGCAAGGTTTGGTTATAAAAAGCCTGCTGTTGCTGATGACTAGCTGTAACGCTGCATTGCCTTTTTGTAACCTGATAACCATTGACCTTGTGATATTAATGACATCCCGTTAAGGCACATTACAGGTGCGCATCTCTGGACTTTGAAACAGCAGGCTAGAAATCCCTCCTATTATACAGCTCCAGAGTAAGCAAGGAGTGTAAGAGCATTGTTTCAGCTTTAACCCCCTTAGCTTTCTTATTTCTCCGCTTTGCCCCACCTGCAGATGTATTATTCTCTTCACATGGCTTGTGGTTGTGAGTAATCTGTGGAGCTGTGTATAATGAAGCAGGCTGTTGTCAGTAAAACCCTGGAGAAAATGAGCTTTCCAGAGAAGGAGACATTGGATCTCAGGGAAAGCCAAAGCAAGGCACTGCTTAAAGCTGCTGGCTACTTTCAGGGACAACTTGTTTCCGTTTCATGTCTGCCACAGGTGAATGCCAGTAAGGCTGAGGCCCGCTGGTGGTGATAAGTTTGGATTTAATAAAAAGTTCCCCATTTTCTGAGCTGAAACTATGATTTGCCAATGTGCTGAATATTTGAAAGCTATATTTAAAGATGGTAGAGTTAAGCTTTCAGAATACAAAGTGTATATGATAAGTATTGTTAAATTAAATTAAACTCAAAATTGAGTCTTTTCTATTGGACACTCCAAAGTGGGTGCTTCTGACCTTAATGCCCTTGTTGCTATGTGATGGGATAACTCCTGCTTCATCTCAGGCAAGATTTTTTAAATATATTCAGTATTGTTCAGGAAAATCTACAGATCCATAGTGATATTTCCTGAAGAAAACTAATTACAAATAATTATTCTGCCTTCAGAGCAAGGCTTGAATAGCATCCAATAAATAAGGCTGCAGTTCAAGTGTGAAACAGCACGGACAAAATAAAATATTGAATAGTCATTCATGAATTTTGCAGTGAATCAAGTGGGAATCCCCCTCCCACCCCTCCTGTCATTTTGGAGTTGCGTGATGAAATCTGTATCCTGATGAACATGTGAGCTCACACTGAACCTCGCTTTGTTATTTTCCTAATTTCTGCAATATAAACTGTTTTTATTTTTAAACCTTGCATGGAAGTGTAATAAACAATTACAGTACTCCTGGGAGAACCTGCCTTTTTTTTTTCTAAGGGTCTAGGATCTAAGAAGGGACCAATAATGTGAATAATGACAAAACCGATTACTCTTATCCATGTCTCAAAGGCATTGCTAGGATATACAATTGAAAGTAAAGAATTAGGCCTTCCAGTTGTCTCCTGTTTATACTCAGGAGGAGAAATAGTGAAAGACAAGCTAGAAATGTCGCTGCCCCATTCCTGATGTTAAAGGCTTTACTGGAAGACAGAAGAAAGTATATGTTACTGAAACCTGATGCTGTATAGAAATGCACTTTGGATTCTGAGATATCCTCTTAAATATTCTTCTATCTTTAAATAAGAAACTAAGGAACTGGTTTGGGCTTGTGAGTCATGGAAGACTTTGACTTGAAAAAGGAAGCAGCTTTCCACCCATGCCTCTAAGCCAGGAGGAGAAAGAGAGAGCCAGTAACATACCACAAGAATTTTGCTTATTATATAAATTACACACAGGCTGATAGATTCCTCAGGTCAACTTAATCTATTTTCTTCTGTACCCGGAAAGAGAAAATTACCATTTAATTATTGGGAGAAAAAATTATCCTACTAATTGAGAGAGTCACATTAGTGCAATTTAGTTTATAGTTTGATTTATTTGAGGAACATGGATGCAGTTGAGCCAGAGATGTTATTTAATGTTTAATTGGATGGACTCAGAGTGACAGGGCACCGAATGTCCTCATCAAAACAAAAATGGTCTGTGTGCTTTGCTGGTGCTTTGCTGTGTGCTTTGCTGCTTTATACAGGACAACTGCATGCAGTTTTTGCAAAATTGATCCTGCTTTGTTCATACGTGCCTCAATCATCTGTATTTTTACTTTTCTATGCTTACAATCACCTGTATTTAACTTTGCATCCTGGGGAAGTTATGCAATAACTTCTAAGAGCAATAACTTCTCAGGGCAAATCCTTATAAGAGCATTTTCCAGATATAGACTATTGCCATTACTTCCTGAAATGCAGCCTCAAGGTGTGAACCGTGCCCACTGACACCCATGATTTCATTTTCACTGCATCACCTGAGCACGGGATAGCGATACTGTGATGTAGGCGGACACTGCAAACGTGGGGCTGGGAAAGGAGACAAGCCAGGAGCAATTAAATGTTGGCCTATTTTAAGAAGGGCTTTAAGAAAAAAAAATCATGGATTTACTTTTAATATTGTTAATATTCGTCATTAGGAAATGTAATACTCTACAGCTACCACAGTTAAGACATACAGTGGCTTGGGCACAGCCCCATGAATAATGCAGACCATTATCAGTCTGTGTTTTGAAACAAACAAAAATATTAACAAATCTCAATCGGACTGGCTCTGATGTCAACTAGCCACTTAGCAATTAAAGTTTTAATTGCTCCACAGTTAAATTTACAACTACAATGTAATTAGCACACAGAGTTTAATTTGCAAAAGCATGGCTCTGGCCGAGGGTCCAAGGGCTCGGGGAACATGTGGTGGGGAGCAGGGCAGCAAGGGAAGCCCTTCCCTCTTGGATTTCATAGGAAAAGCTTCATTTCCCAAAGTCTTAGTGCATCTCCCTGAAATCATGCAAACCAACTCTGATTTTCAAACTGTCTTGAGTTACAACCAAAAGCCATATGTATAAAACTGCAAAACTGGCGGTTTCAGAGCTTTCATGGAGCTGCCCTTGGTGGTGGGGTGCAAGATCATCCTGGTGATTTGAGGCTGCTATTTTTGTAACACACTCCCTTTTTTCAAAGCAATGCCTTACTGGTAGCAGCCTGGACTTACTTGTAGCTGCTGAAGAGGAGCATCGTGCTTACTATGAGGCTTCTGTTCAATGTTCGGAGGAGTTGCATCTATTGGAGTTGAACAGTGCATTTAAGCACGAGTAATAGTGCAAACAATGTTCCAAGAACATATTAGGAGGCAGCAAGAATGGATGAATTTAGCTGCACCTACCACAAATAATTTTCTTTTTCCTCAGCTAATTTACAAGCTGCTAAGAAAAGTTGTGAGTTCTGGTTGACAAGTGAAAAAATGGATGGGAAAGAGGGCAAAGCGTTTGGCAATGCAGAAATTTTATGCCTAGGTGAATGGCATTTACATAAAAATTTTGTGCGAAGGTATGAGGATAAGGCTTTAGCTCATATTGTCCAGGAGGATCACTGGGGAAAAAATAAACGAGGGTAAAAGGGGAAGGTTGCAGGTCTTTGAATCCAAGGAATGAGGGTAGAAAATTTCCAGCATAAAAATTTCTTTTGCCAAAGGTGGGATGTGATTCAAATAACAGAGCCTGGAAAAAGAAGCAAAGAGCCTCTCATTTAATTGAGACTTCTGAGCATCTGCCAAACCCAAAATATTTTGAATTATGCATGGTTAAACTGACTTCTGGCAGCTATTGCTGTTGGGAGCAGGCTGGTGGCTTCTGGAGGTATCATTCTGTTCTGTATCCTCACGCTGGTCACCTTCTTATGTTCTGTTGTGAGAAAGCCAAATGGATGGCACCCTTTGAGCTAGAGAATTGATTCCTAAAACTTGCCTTGCTGAAAGCATGTGTCAAAAACACCGACGTGGTATGGGAAAGGCCCATTTGTTATGTCCCACCTGGGGAGGAGCAGGGAGGAGTGACTAAGATTCGCAAGTCCTCTCGGTGTGGATTAAGGTGGGCCAACACTCAAGGTCCGTACACAAACACCAGCTTCAGTAGAAAGCTTTTATGGAGACAGAGGTGGAGTACAAATATTCGATACCCGCCAACCCTCTCACAATTATATCTACCCCAGCTATGCGGCTTTATGGAAAATCGAGGTAGGCTGTGCAGTACTCTTAACTGCAATTTAACAACTTAAACAACTTAATAACCTTAGGATAAGTGAAACAGAGAGAGGGGAAGAGAGAAAGAGGGAAGAAGAGAATCGCCAGTCCTGGATCCAGTGTTGGACCTGCCAATGGGGGTATTCAGTGGAGAGAGGCCCCGAGAGAGAGCGAGAGTCCCTATTTATAGATTTCAGTCTGGACTTCTGGAACCCTCTCTTGTCCCAGTTCCAGGAGTGGTAGAGATACCAGTCGAATTAAGAGGGGCGACCAGTCAGACCAAGAGGAGTGATACCAGGACCCTCCCCCAGGCAGCAGCTGTGGGGGGGAAGAAGAGGCTTCACAGCCCGTGGGGGATGGGGCTGAGGCCAGGCTGCCAGGTCTCCACAGGGCTCCCTCCCTCACCCTCGCTCCAGGTACCACCCGCTCCTGGGTCCTAGCGACCTCACGCTGCATTGTGGTTTTAGCACCCAGGCTGTTTGAGACATCTCATTGTTTTGCACTAGCAGTTCTCTACAGCATTTCACTGCTTGTAGGACCATTAATGAAATAACTCATTGGTCAGATGATATCAGGGCATGTTTTGTCCATGTGGGAATGGAGAAGAATACGGACTTGATGGGAATCCAAAGTACAGCCACCAAAATATGGCTGCCAGTCTTTATTTTTGGTAGGTCCTCCATGCTAGTGAAGACACAGAGATTTTTATTTATTTTATGCTCTGTCTATATGAAAAATAAGTTGCATTGTCCTCCATCAATATGGAATAGTTTCTTACAGCTGACATAAAAATGCATAGTTTGGATGCAAACCAAGGCTTCACAAAATCAGCTCAGCCATAAATTAAATATCAATGTTGAATTCAATAATGCTCAATATTTTGGCAGAAAAGCAGCATTTTCCAGTCTTTTCTTCTTGCCTTGAGTAAAGCATCACTTGCATTATTTAGTATTTGCTTTACGGAGATGTCAAAGGAAGTGGCAAATTTATCTCCATTAACTGATCAATATCGTATTGCATTTCTTTTGGTTTCTTTATCTGGTTGATACATCAAAGAAAGCAATTTATTTCCTACATGGAAAACTGCACTGTGTAGGCTGCCAGCTAGGAAAAGAAAATGGGTAAAATTCCTTCTGTTTATAGCTGTCTTAGACCCTTTATTTCCATGAGAGGTGAATTTGGCTCATGGTCTGGGGAGTTTATTGTTAGGTGTTTAATGTTCCAGATTGCTTAATTACACAATAGGAGAATGAGAGACTTTCTCCAGTACAATAAATTGTAATTAAACACCACATTTATTACTAAACTGTACTGAAAGAGCAGCAGCCCACCCATATCTCTTCTCTTGCTGTAGTGTCAAAGATCGAATACCTTCGCCTTTCAATTCCAGCCTTCCTCAGGCTACTGTCCTGTTCCATCTTTCTTTTATGGACTTTGCAAAAAATAGATCTATTTTCTCCTGCAGCAGCTGAGATTGTCTAATGAAGTCTCTCACAGACTGTTTTGTGGCTTGGTAGAAGAATACAGCTGTCTGAGGAGGATGGGGGAGCTGCTCAGCTCTGGTATCTGAAGCATTGCAGAGCTTTGGAAAGGGGGAGAAGGAGCAGCAGAGTTGGGCCTCTACAGAGCAGAGCCTTGTAGCTGGGGGTGGTGGACCAAGGCAAAGGTTACTCAAGTGGCTTCTTGCGCTCTGATCACCTCTTGAACCAGTCGGTTCATTCCTGAAGCTCTCCTATTCAGCTGTGTCCAGTGGTTGTGAAGCGTGAGATCAAGGAGCAGCTCGTTCTTGCAAGGGAGCCTTTCAAGGACAACCGTACAGCACCCTGTTAAAAACTAGGAGGGGTGGTGGGGAAAGACAGTGTACTTTAACCCGGTTACTTTAACCCAGTAACTTTAACTTGGGTTACTTGTGGTGCAGAGGTAGACTAGTCTGCGGTGGACTTTGTGCCCTGGGCTTAGCACAGGGGCAGAAACGGTGTCATTGTGAGCTGCTGTTTGCAATAGTAATGCATCCCCAGTGCCAAGGCACTGACTTTTGGTAGCAAGAAGGTCACTTGGGGCTAACGGAGAGCTGCCACTCAGTCGCAAGGTGGGAATGTAAAATACAGCCTCGCTAAGGCATTGCTCGCCTTCCTACGAGTGAAACCTTCCTGTTGAAGAACACTGCGGGTCTGCGTGAAGAGTTTCATCAGTGCTTTGCAGGTACAGAGGTTGCTTTCATGTTCAAACTGATTTAGGGAGGTTTTTCTGAAAAAAATGTAATTTCTGTCATTGTCACATTATTGCGTTACTTCTGATTGTTTCAAGTAGAAACAGGAGAAATTTTATAACAGCCATTTCATCTGCGTGTAGTAACTTTATATTCAAATTTGCAAAATAAGAAACAGGCGCTGGAATCAAAACACTTCTTTAGCAAAACGGGTAGAAAATGCTTTTAAATGACTGCATGTGGAATTCATATTCTTTAGCTTTCAAAAAAGCGAGTTTTAGTTTTGTTTTGACAAACAAGGCCTGTGCATCATTTCACATCATACTTCTGGAAGAATCGGGTTTTGTAGCAAGAAATGCACCCAGAGTCTTGCGTGTCTTCTCTGCAATCTATGCTTCAAACATCTTTATTAGGACTAAAACTAATTTGAATGCAAATGTTAAATGAGCATTTAAATAATTCTTGGTTTTATGTAAACAAAGCACTTTTAAATTGCTAAGCAGTTAAGAATAGTTACTGGTAACCGCCTCCAAATTTGAGCAGTTCCCATATAGAAAATCCTTGTTGAATTAATCAGAACAGATGCTTGTTGTCTTTTTTTCTGACTAATATCCAAACCCTACACCATCTTGGGTCATGAGAAATTTTAACTATAATCTTTCGCTTAATGTCAATGGCTTTTCGGGTTTGCTGTAAAACAGAAAGTATACTGAATTTGAGCAATTTGCCCAAGGATTTCCTGAAGCTTATGGTTTTCTGCTCAACTCTGTAGCTGCTGCTTGAAACTCAAAGGTGACGGTGGGATAACTACATACAAATCTAAATAACGTCTTCTTTTTGGAAGTTGACCCCCTCTTCTGTAAGTGAAATTAGTTTGCTTTGGTTTTGTTTTTGTAGAACATCATCGTACATATTCTTGCCTGTATCCACAATATTGTGCTGGGAAATATTCTCCACACTTCTTAAATGAGTATTTTAATTTCATCACCAATATGCTTCCTGTGTACTGGGGGAAATGGTTGATTCAGTAAAAAGGTCATGAAGACTGTAGTAAAATAATCTGTGCAATATTGTGTTTTCCATCTCAAATCTTGACGTCCTTTGCCATAATCAGGCAGGAATTTGTCATCAAAGTACAGCAGCGAGAGCTCAATTTTGTACATGTGAAAAATAGGCTGTAAATTGATGGGAGCTGAGCTAATATTTTTGTGTATCATTCCAGTGAGCTCTTTCCAATCCCAAGGCGGTCCTTTCTAGCATTGTCACTCCCTTGTGGGGATTTCATCTCCTCTTACTCTTAACCCTTGGAGACCATCTGTGGATGATGAGGCATTGACTTGTAATCATGCATGATCATGAGTGAACCACGTAATTTTTTAATACAGTGAGAAATGCTTCCCCCCAAAAAAACCCCACTGAGCCATAAGAATCAGAACCCAGCTTCTTATTTTTAAGTCCTTATAAGAAAATAAATGGGATATGGGAATATATGTAGCTTTCTTACAAAGATGAATGGTCAGCACGGATTGCTTTGGGAAGCAACAGATGACATCTTGAGCAGTGGGACAGATCTCAAAACGCTTTTGAATAATGTAATCTATTTGTGCATTACTGTTCAGATTTGGCTGTCTTTTCTCTGGAACTGGTTACGACTCTATGAGCTAAAAGTGAGGTAAACTCATTCCCTTTACAGATATTTGTTGTAGAGCTTTTTGCAGAAATATCCCCATTTCAGCTCTGCTGAAACTCAATTCTATTAAAAAAAAAAGTATTCTTCAGAATCATTTAGGAGTCTCTGAAGTGTGTTAGGCATCATTAAAGGTTGATTTTGCTCGTTCTTGAGATAAATGTCTGGTTTTGTGCTTCATATTAGATTGATACTTACTATGAACAAACGAATCAAACATTTATAAAAAATAATAATAAAAAATAAATTTACTTTTAAAGGAAAGTTAGCCAATACCAGGAATGGAATTGGGGTCCATTTGAAGCTAACAATAAATCAGCAACCTCAGAATTTAATTCTCAGGGTTATTTATTAACCCTGAAGTATTGTATTGCATATTTTAGTATTTCTGTGGTGGCTTTACTGTGTGAATATAGGTGAATGCATTCTCAGCAGACCTTTAATAGGTGCTAACTGTACAGTATCAATGGCTAGTATTAATACTCAACATGACGGATGCCATATCCTTATACTCCCCTTTGCCTTTACACCTTGCCATCCTATGTATTTCTCCCTGCCATGATGGGAACTGCAGAACTGTGCACGCTGCGACTGCCAGCCCACTATAAGTGGCCAGCGTCTCCCAAAGGAAATGGCATTGTGTCCTCCTTAGATATGTGTGTGTGTGGACATATAGCTATATCTGTGTACTTATATAAGTAATAAATCATAAGTATATTTGCTGCTTTACTAGTGATAATTTTAGAGACTTCCTGTTAATATTGCAATCTTTACTTGCTTTCTGATAGTAATTTTATAGTACCATTACATATATATATATATATGTACACACACACACTTCCTTATTAGTAGTAACTTGTAATAAAGCAATTTTAATAAATAACACCCCCCCAAACTGTCTGTGCTTCTGTATTACAGAATACACTGCTGCAATCTTTACATACCCACAGGCCAGGTAACCTTTAGGTTATGACATTTATCAAACAGTAACTTTTAGTTTCATAAATAGCAAGATTTTTTTTTTCATTTAATATTTTTAATCAGCAATAGATCTTGATCTGTTCCACCAGACAGTGTATGACCCCTCTCCCTCCAAAATACTTTGTGCCCTTTAAAGACACCCTTTAAAGTTTGCTTTGCCTTAATAAAGTACCTTCTTCCATTCACCTCTATATAATGTTACCCTCTTTCTTTATTCTGCTATGGAAATATTTGAAGTTTTCTGCTCAATTTGAATTGGCTTATTATGTGTCTAGTAGGTATATGGTGTCTAAACTTTCAGAGTATTCAAAGTTTGATTTTTCTTGTTGGTGTGTCATTTTGGTAGAGTAGCACGGCTAGACTGGAGTCATTCTTGCTTTGAGGGGTATCATGGGTATAGTGGTGTAGATTTACACATGGATAATAGGGCTGACAGAACTGTATTTTAGAGTGTATATGTTATGTAGGAGAAGTTTCTGTTTGTGATGGAGGTTTTGCTTTGTGGTGAATACCTCTGGGTTCCCTCTGCAGGACATAGGGTTGTATAATTTCTTTTGAGATTAATTGGCGTTATTGATTTTTGCAAGCATTCGAGGCCCAGTTTGGTATCTAACATATAAATGCAGATAGGACAAGGGTTTTAAGCTAAAAGAGTATAGATTCAGACTGGATATAAGGAAGAAATTTTTTACAATGAGGATGATGAAAGACTGGGACAGGTTGCCCAGAGAGGTGGTAGGTGCCCCATCCCTGGAAACATTCAAGGTCAGGTTGGATGGGGCTCTGAGCACCCTGAACTAGTTGAAGATGTCCCTGCTCGTTGCAGCAGGGTTGGACTAGATGACCTTCAAAGGTCCCTTCCAGCCCAAACTATTCTATGATTCTATGAGGTATCCGTGAGATGGTTAAGAGCCAGTAAGTGCTGACCTTCCCTCTTGCCACTTATAGACCCACAGAGAGCAAGTCAGTGATGCCCTGGGGGCTGGTGTACCAGGATCCCTTAACCATCTGCTTCCCAATTTGGGGTGAGAGGAGGCTTTTTAGTGACTGGTAACATTTGAAATTCTCACTTTTCTATCTTGCACTTTTTGTTACGCCTAAATGGTGGTCACAGGCACAATAACCCCACGTCGTGTCCGTCCCCCCCCCCCCCCCATGTACTCTGCTTCTTGCCGTGGCATCACTTGTGTGTGCACGAGGTGGTGGGGCCATCTTAAATTCCTTCCCTTCTCCTGGCTCCTGTTCCTCAGATGTCCTTTGAAACCCCCAGATTGTCCCTGAGCTGCTTTCTTTCCATTCAACTTTTGCTTTAAATTCCCCTCCTGTGTCTCCTCCTGGTCCAG
Organism: Theristicus caerulescens; assembly: GCA_020745775.1. Lineage (NCBI taxonomy): Eukaryota > Metazoa > Chordata > Aves > Pelecaniformes > Threskiornithidae > Theristicus > Theristicus caerulescens. Next base: position 87,404,877 of record CM036560.1, read on the forward strand.
TATTGGTAAGCAGATAAAGCAAACTTGCTCTCATAAGATGAAATGTTCAAAAACGAAAGGTACGCTGAGATGGGAATTAAATAATGGCCATGGGTCAAAGTAATTTTCCTTTTGATAATAGCTGTGTTATTCATGGATGAGTGTTCTCGGGGATTAGTTTCTCAGTGAAAATGAGCAAAATTACTCTGTGGTTTTCATGTGTGGTGTTAAAGACCTAAATCTTTTCCTTTTTTAACACAAAAATTGGAGAAAATTTCACCTGAAAGTGTAATACATGAAACAAAGTTCACATTGAGCTTAGCGTACTAGTATTTCCTGACCGTACAGATACTCCACTAAGAAAACTCAAGCGTTGAAAGCTTATATATGCAAAGGTGTTTTTTAACGTTTTTCTGTGTTTATGTCCTCTCCTTCATAATACATTTAATTGGTTTTCAAGTTGTAGGACTCCTGGTGTTTTTATTCACAGTATAATCGAATACATTTTAAAACTTAAGTCTGAAAGAACTTAATTTCCCTTTTAAGATGGTCTTTTTTCTTCTTTCTCACAGATGGGAAGGTTGAAGTGACAAAAGAAGGGGTGAAGCTGTGCACCATGGGACCCGGCAAAGTCTTTGGGGAGTTAGCCATCCTCTACAACTGCACCCGAACAGCAACTGTCAAAAGTAAGATAATTTGCAAACTTTGATGTTGAATGCTTTGGGATTTCATTGGGAAGTAGGGTTCTTCTCATCTCTCCTTTGGAGTTGCAGCCTCTGTTAGATGTTCCACTTTCTTAATTAATTAAACTCTTTATGCCATGGATTATAGTATAGAATTTAGCCACTGTGAGCAGGAAGAAGATGGAAAAGAAGTGCTTCACCAGATTCTTTGGCCCAGGTTTGTTCATGTAGGGAATCTCCTACATTAATAGGGCAGTTGATGCTACCTTACGCATAGGAACCTGTAGCTAATACCATAGCTTTTCTTATGATTCCTGCTGAATCTCATGATATGGCTGTTGCTTAGAAGACCATATCTGGCCCTTGTTAAGTGTAAGTCTTCAAGGGGAACTCTGTAAGTAAAGCTTATGTATTTTTTCGGGACGAGTCATTGTTTTCCCCCTAAACTGACTAAACAAAATTGGGGAAAAAAACCTGGATGGCACTGATCTCCTGCTCTAAGTCTTTAGCGCTTCTCCTGTAATCTGGTTCCTTTTATGAATGTTCTGGAGAAAAGCCTGGGTTGTACAATAAGCATAGGGAAGACACATTGCTATGTACAACATAAATATGTTTTCCTTTAAATTCAGATTAATAGCTGAGATTTAGAATACATGATAGCACAGTCCTCCTTGATCTCGAGGGATAAGAGTTTATGGTGACGTCTTAAACAGAGCGATTTTACAGGATAAATAGTTCTGTAGTATAAGATGCTGTGGGGGAGAAGTTAGAAGAGTACAGATGGGATAGAATAATACAAAGACAAACAAGTGGTACCAAAATAATGAGGCATGTGAGTCCCTGTTCAGAAGAAAGCCTTTTAGAAATACCTAATTTTGCTTCAAAAAGAGAGAGAACAAATGGGCAGAAATGACAAAACAGGAAAAAATAACTAGATTTTTTTGTGAAGAATGTGCTGTTCTCCATAATCCTAAAGAACTTGACTGATGTACTCTATTTTCACCTGCACAAACATTGCCTTTTTACAAGTACTATTTATTGCAGGTAGATCCTTGGCTACAACATAATCATAGAATCATAGAATGCTTTGGGATGGAAGAGACCTTTAAAGGTCATCTAGTCCATCCCCCCTGCAATTGGCAGGGACATCTACAACTAGTTCAGGTTGCTCAGAGCCCCGTCCAGCCTGTCCTTGAATGTTTCCAAGGATGGGGCATCTGCCACCTCCTTGGGCAACCCGTTCCAGTGTTTCACCACCCTCATTGTAAAAAATTTCTTCCTTATATCTAGTCTGAATCTACCCTCTTTTAGCTTAAAAACATTACCCCTTGTCCTATCGCTACTGGCCCTGCTAAAAAGTCTGTCCCCATCTTTCTTATAAGCCCCCTTTAAGTATTGAAAGGCTGCAATAAGGTCTCCCCAGAGCCTTCTCTTCTTCAGGCTCAACAACCCCAGCTCTTTCAGACTTATCCTCATAGCAGAGGTGTTCCATCCCTCTGACAATTTTTGTGGCCCTCCTCTGGACCCGCTCCAACAGGTCCATGTCCTTCCTGTGCTGAGGACCCCAGAGCTGGACACAGTACCCCAGGTGGGGTCTCACGAGAGTGGAGTAGAGGGGCAGAATCACCTCCCTCGAGCTGCTGGCCATGCTTCTTGTGATGCAGCCCAGGATACAGTTGGCTTTCTGGGCCATGAGAAAGTCAGTTCATCAGTGGCACAGTTTATGCTGTGGAGTAGTCCAAATGATTAGTAAATGCTTTGGAGTAATCACAAATGATGTAGCAAATGTGCATATTGCACAAGTCACACCCAGCCCCACGGAGACAGCTGCAGCCCCAGAGACCTCCAGGCTGCTTCAGACAGTGTGTTGGGCTGCTCTTCTATGAGATGCTTCATCTCCTTCCCCCTAGTCCACCAAGGAGAATATGAGCAAAAATGGGAAGCGGGTCTTGATCCACCCTCTCCTCCCCATACCTTCCTGCCCTGTAGTTGCATTATCCATGTAGCCATACAGCCTGTTTTTCTGTCCAGTTAAAGGTTTGGGGGATTGTTGATGGTGATGAATTCAGATAAGCTGCAGGCTTATGTGATAATATAGTTATATAAGGTTGAAAAGAGGGGAGATGGTCAAATCTTAGAAAAGGAAATGAGTGGATGGTTATTGTTTAGTTCCCCTTAGAAATGCAGTGCTAAAAGGGTCCTGATCCAATGGTACCATGAGCACTATATCATGTAATCCTGCATAGTTAGACTGTTCTTGTGTTGCGTCCATTTCAACCTGTTAGTACAAGTGACTCCAATAGGAAATAATACTGGCAGCAGTTTTTACTATCAGTTTTGCTATTACTTGCTTTTTCATCTACTGAGTCTCTTCTCTTGACCAAACTTCCAGATTGCCACTTGGCACTTAATTTTACCAAATCCTTTTTTCCTAGTTAAATTGGGGGCAGTAGTAAGGTCACTGCTGTAATCGTCCTGAGAGAGATCTTTCTTCAAGAAAGAGATGTCTTTACTCGTTGTTATACTCTGTTCCTTTCCCACCGGCATCATAAAATTATGATAATTATGCATCTTCTTCTGCTGGCAGCTGTCGGGCATGTAATCTTGTTTCCAACACCAGCAAGTGACTTTAGGTATTTTCTCTCTCATGATTGCACATGTAAGTAGCAGTTGTGATTGTAATTGGCTTTATATCCTTTCAAGTGCAGTGGCACACAAGGTCACAGCTTGACTTTGGGGAACTGTTTCAGCTAGACCTAATGGAACAGATGTCTGGGAGGTGTGCGGATCAATTTAGGGCACATTATTGACTTCAATTGTTGCCACTGCTCCTAACAAACAGCTTAAAACATTTGTTTGTTCTTTTGGCTAAATGATAAATAAATGTTATAAATCTCTAGAAAGGTGAATGCTAGTAAATATTCCATTAAGTCTGATGATAACTTTGATCATTACAAGGTTTATTTCAGGAGAAATGAACAGTCAATAATTGTAATGAGAATAGACACCCAGTCAACATTGATGCTGGAGATGGTGAAGATATGTCAAAGGGCATCATCCAGCTTTCATTTAGAGAAACACTTTAAGCCAGGGCTTCCCAATTTTCAGGAGATAGATTTCCATTACCTCCAGAGTGTCAGAAGTGGTTTTTGATGTGCCTGCCAGTACTTCATTACAAGGACGTTAAGTATTTCTTTTTGAAAAATGAAGTTGCAGCAAAGACTCAACGAAGGATGCATTATGATAGTGTGAAGCTCAACAGTGCCTTTGGGCTGTAATGATGTGTCAGCTGTGTTGACATCTCTTGCTGTAACTCGTTTGTATGTGTGCTCTTGCTTTGGCTTTGTAAATAATAAAGTTTTTAGTGTCATTACTCACTGCATTAGTCTACATGGGCTCTTCAGCTGGTGCTTGCTCTGTAGAAGATTGCAAACTTAAAGGGATAAATCACTGTAGGAACAACTTTGTCTTTTAAAAATAATTTAGAAGACTTTAAAATTTAATTATTCTGATCTGACTCCTTCTGGTTCATTATGACCTCTTTAATAAGACAACCCAGGTCTTTTGAAAGCCTGCCCCAAGAGAATTATTATAATATTTTTTCAATATTATTACAGTCTTAAGTAAAAATGAGATGGGGTCTAACCCATCTAACCCTAAGCCTGGGAAGAAAGAGCAACCAAACCTTTGGGTGTTCAGAAGCACTGAGGAAGGTAGGGCCACATCTCATGACATGTGACCTCATCTTTAAGATAACTGCATACAAATTTTTTACATCTGATTTTTATTTTTGTTATTCTGAAGCTTTTGCTTTACGTTTCCAGATATTACAGAAAGAATAATTGTTGTTTTTTCTGGTGGTGACTGTTCAGTCTGACACTCCAAGTATGTCACTGTCATGGCTTTCTAAAGTGCTGGCATTCACGGATCGGCTTCTGTTACATATACAGCTAAATCCCAATCAGCAGCTAATTTTTTCCTCTATCAGTACTCATTATCCAGAGTTTGCAAGTGCCTAAATGCAAAACTTGATGCTACTTGCAATTTAAAGCAGAATCACAGACTTTCCTCCCTGATTCCAACAAGTAATTAAATTCAGTGCATTAGAATAAGGAAGAGAAAACTCCACTCATTATGGATAAATTATCTCACAGCTAAAATGGTGTCTCTAATCCTCTGGGAGAGTGGTATTCTCCAAATACACCTGTTTACCCATATATCTCAAATTGCTATTGTTGCCTCTTTGAGGAAGCTAGTTGAGTGTCTTAAAATAGTAAAGGTGGTAAGCTGTGTTTTCAGATCACTCAGAAATAATGTTGTTGACTCAGCATGTGATCCAAATATTAAAAATATGCTGGGTTTTGTTGTTGGTTTTGTTTACCTCTGCTCTGGCTGACTACTTTCTCCCTGTAACTCGCCGTCCCCTAGGTAGGTTAATAACAGGCTGAAATCTCTGCCTTGGTTGCCTGTTAGCACCAAGGCAAACATTGGTGTGCAAGTGACTTGCTGTGGTTGGGAGCCTGCTGCTCTCCTCTTCCTGTCTGCAGGTATAGCATTAGTGCAAGAGTCCAGTGATGGTAAAGGAGGCTAGACCAGAGATGTGCAGGTGCACCTTGGCTCTACCCACGCCACCCAGCTCAATATTAGACTCTGTTAATTAGGAATCTTTCCTGTACACCAAGAAAAGATTTTGTCCTGCTCATTGACAAGCAAACAGGATTTCCGAGTGTATTATTGCAAGAGTCTGAAAGAAGCAAAAATGTATTAAAATTAAAAAGTGGTTTTGTTCATCAGTAACATGGGTGGTAGAAGGAACTATGAGATGTCAGAAAAAAACCCAAAAAGGACAAAAAACCCCCAGTTGAATTCAGTTTGTATATAAAACTTTGTAATTCTTCATTTGATAACACAAAAGATCTTCTTAGTAAGTGGAAATTTATTTGCTGTTAATATTGTGCAGTAGTTCTCATTCCTTTTAAAGAATAATCTGATGAGCAGAGTTAAGTAGTATTTTTGCAGGCAGTTTTAGGGAGCACTGATTTTGTGAAAGGAATGAATTCTTCATGCACTAGTGATATTATATTTATTTGAGAGGTAGCCTTAGCATCTGAAATTATATTCTCTTGGGGGCAAAATTCTAATAAAAACTTCCCCAAAAAACATCTTGATGGAAGGCTGCTGGTTTCAGTGGAGTTATACTCAACACCAGTCCATGTTTTTAGGAAAACAATATTAGCAAAAAATGAAAGCACAAGCTGAAGTTGTTAAACTGTAAATTATGTAAACCTTTTTTCTGGTGAAACTAAGGGTGTCTCCTCAAAAGCCAGCACAAGGGTTTCTCAAGCTTCTCTGCTTATCAGCAGTGCTAATTGTACAAAGCTCAGTGCCGCATAGCGTGATTAAGGCAGTAGTTTATCAATTTGTTGCCAAGCTTGGTTGAGTTTGAATTTTCAACCACTGTTTTTTTTTTTTAATGGAGTCCTATGGAAATACTTCCCTAGCTTGCTAGCTGCAGCCCCAGAAATTACCCTAATTTTACAAGGAGCTTGGTAACATGGATAATTTGCAGTATAAATAAAGCAACAGTCAGTTGCCAATTAAAACTGCAGAGACTCATTAAAAGCCTTTGAGAAGGATATTGCATTCATATGTTCTCTTCTAACAATTATGGGAGCTCAAGTAAAGTTTGCTCAGCTCTTCTTAAAACAATCACGTATGTCAGAAAGAAGTTGACTTTAGATACTCAGCCATTTGATTAAAACCTTTCTGATATTACTTACAGGTATGAAACCCGGGTTGGCCAAGCCAGAGATGATCAGGTCGCAGATCAGTCTGGTGTGCCTAGTAGGGGATAAATGTATATATCCCTGCAGAAAGTAATTTAAACCCTCCCTTGCACTGCCTGTGGATTTTTTTTTCTGACCTTTATGGTTTTTGCCAGGTAATGTGACAAAGTGGAATTGGATTATTCCTCAAACGGAAAGACAACAGGAGAAAATGATGTTGAGGACAATGGACAACATGTAGCAGAACTTTTTTCCCTCCTTCTTGTTCAGTAGGCAGGAGCATCTTCAGTATGGTATCTCCATGGCTCAGGAGATACAAGCGCAGGGAGGCCCTGACCATGCAGCACAGGGCAGTGAAATTTTAACCAAGAGACAGTCTAATCAAAGAGAGAATAGTCTGAGATGGGAAGAGCAAAATGAAGATTTCGTACAACACTTGGGTTTGTTGTGTACCTGAAACATCAACAGGCTTGCTGACCTCAATGGCAAAAGAGCTGGTTATGGAAACAGAGCAAAAAGAGAGGAAATATGGAATGATTTGTCTTGGCGTGTATTGATACTTACTGGATTATTAGTTATTTTTAAACAGTAGGGAGTACAGTGGCATGGTGTGGACAGGAATGACCAACCATGGAAAGTTTCAGTCCAAGGTCGGGCATGCTGTTGTGTCCTGCCTGGTGGCATGCAGGAAAGCACCCGGCTGACCCAACCCTGATGTGAAATGGTATGTTGTCATTCTTCTCTACACATACATCTTTTCTGAGTGAAAATAAGAAGGCCCAGAAGCCAGGCTATGTACTTGATGGACAAATTCTGGTACAGTTTGGGGCATTTCAGGTACTGCAGCTTGCTGTTGACTGTAGAAACCAGCCAAGGCAGCTCGTTCCTTTGAACTGTGCTTTTCATATGGGAAATGGAAATAAAATGACTGAGCAAAAGAAAATCAATTTGGATTTGTTTTTGGGTGTGGTTAAGTATCAAGTCAGTGCTAAAACTGGTTTCCTTGCAATACAGTGGTTTTTTTTTTTATCTTGATGCAGTTCTGGTGCCTCAAGATTCAAGTCACCGCATCAATTACGAGAGCTGTGGCAATGCTAACATTTCCAAAGTGTAGCAGCTGATTGCCTGTACAAAAGCTTTAAGGTTATTGCTTATCCTGACCTTTGTTTTGACTTATTATTCTCAATCATGTGAACTTCAGCTGGTTTCTGGCAGTGCAGCAAAGCTGAGCAAACTATTGCAAGCAAAGTACAATCAAAAATAATTGGCAGGAAAAAGAGACATGTTTTCTAATGATGTGTGAGAATGATGCTGATGGTCTTATGGAGGAAGCTGGTTCAGGGAGCAATGAGGCTGTGAAGGAGCAGATACGGGGCTACTTGTTGGTGGTCTATTTGTAAGCAGCACTTTGCTGCTTGGCATTTTGAGGAGCTCATGAGCTTGCAGAACTGCATTGCATATACTTTGCTTCTCCCATTTCTGCATGTGACCTCCCCCCTGCCCCAGCTGTGTACATATTGGCTTTTGATTATTATTTCAGAATTTTTTGGACAGGAAGGTTTGATCCTTACTGCTTCAGGAGTTTGAGGAACACAGGCTTTCACCACTGAGAAGGCTTTAGTATAGAAAGTTACCAACCCTATCTGGGAAATAGATGCTTTCTGCTATACATTACATTTTCTACCCCTGGTAACACAGAAGGAGAGGTAGTGTCTTATTCTGATGTAAACACTATGACCCAAAATTTGGAAGTTTCCATCTTTGTTCTTTTTCCCCCTTTCAATGTTTCTAACATAAAAGGTCTGAAAGAAAAGAAAGTGCCATATATCCAATTCCTAAGAATCATGAGACTGAAATAAAAAATGACTTCTAAATAAGGAAGGTGCAAGATCTGGCAACCTATTATTTGATTCTCTGAAAAAATACTTTATCTTTCCCATTTTATTGGATCACTGTATTAATTTCAAGGCTACTGTGTTGAAACGCACTGAAATTCCTGGGTTAGGAGCAACTGCAATTTGAGCTGAAAAAGAAGCGAGGGATGGGTGCTGCTGCTACGTGACTCTGCTGGGTTATAAAGCACCAGCCCTGCCTCCAGAAATTGTCAGTGTGGATTTTTCTTTCTTTGATTTGAGCTGTTATTTAAAACCAGGAAATCCCTAGCGCTTGCTTGCTGCTTTCTTAAATGCCCTCATAGTTGGGGTGTTTGTGTTGCCTTTGTGCTGGAAAAAATCTGCCTTGTCTCTCAAAGTCTTTTAATTAGTGCTTTTAATTCAAATAAACTTTTTTCTTTTTTCCTATTCTTTGGATTTTGTTTGGTTTTTCATTAACAATACAGTTTGTTTAGTTTGCTTGCCTTCAGCATCTTCAGCATTTTGTCGGTCTTTTCAGGGTGGAAAGTGTTGCAGTTTAGGCTTTTTTTTCCTTATGTCTTTTTATGTGGCTCATTTGACTGGAATTGTTTGTTTTCTTTTTTACCTTTTTTTTTTTTTAACTGAATGTCTGTTTATCTTTTTTTTTTCCCCTATAAAACTTATTCTAGATTAGTTTTGTCACAGTGCTTACCCAGTACCCAGAGTTTTCCCCTGGGTCCCTGTAGTTGGTTTAATATTGCTATTACCTTTATTGGCTCACCTGCAGATGCTTCAGAGGAGAGACATCGATGTGAGTTGTCTTTTCTAGCAGCGCTCATTAGAGACAGAAAGTGGTGATGACTTCTGGAGCCAGTTGAGTGATTTTGCTCAGTGAAGACACTACAGTCTGTCTTGGAGGCAGGAATGGAAGAAAGATGCTAAAGTGTGGTTGATGGCTTGTATCGGGAATCTGTGAAACATAACATTCCTGTAAAATCAAAGAGAAACTTCTTCAGTACAGTATTTTGGTGTGCATGCCAATGTGTTGGAAAGAGGGCAGGAAACAAATGCAGCAGCATCCCATGAATCTCTTCATTTTCCTCTCCTTATTTAGATTATTTCCTAGTTAATTGTAGAATAGCTTGAAGGTTTTAGTCTTGGATTACTCATTTTCTGTAACTCTTCCTTCAGCACCTACTTTTAAGCTTTAGAAAAGGTATTATAAACTAGTGCTTGGAAAACTTACGAATCAATTTAAGTTAAGAGACACCATTAGGAATGAGAATTGAAAACTTTTTGTAGGTAAATTTACAGAATGGAGCAAGGAGAAAACTTGAATGCTAGTTTTATTTTCTAATGAGGTTGAATACCTGGAGAAATAAAGGTTTGTAAAACTACTCAGCCCAGTAAAATTCTTGAACAGTGTTCATCACACATGCTGTCAAGAGCAGCTCCTGTATATCACCTGGAGGTTTAGGCATCATGTGCAATTCTAAGGCTGGTCTGCTACATGGTAAAGCTGGAGTGGAGGGAGTGATTCAGCCCGAATGTAGGTGTGGTAGCCTGGTACCCTGGCTGCCCTCTGGAAAGCCATGAGTCCCCTGTAGACCCTGAGCTGTATCTGTTTGTCCCTGGATGATGTCTGGGGTAGACTGAAGATCTACAAAAAGCTGTGAATAGCTGCATTCAGGCCACTGAATGTAGTCTCACAGTCTGGGATCATATCCTGCATATAACATGTTCCTGTTGCAGAGAATAACTTTACTCTCCTTCAGGTACATAAAATTATTTAAAACTCAATAGTATGAAACAATTTTATTATAGGATAAAGCTTTCAGTGTAAGTCCACATTTAAAAACTAGACAGACCTGTTTGCCAGAGCTCAGAATGATGTATTTGTTGTGTCTGATACAGAAGAAGTATGATCATCACGCAGGGGGAATGAAGCACTTGAGTTGTTTTTAAATACTCCTGAAAATAATTTTTTTTATATTTTTCATGTTGTTTTAATTGCAAAGTTGGATAGTCTGAGAAACCATCACAGTTAAACACATTTAGAAGTAGATTATGACTTTCTCCATGCAACCCTTGAAGAAGTAGTTAATATTAACAGCAGCTGTAAAACAATTACTTCACAAGAGCTTCCTTTTCATCCTCTTTTATGCATGTCTGCAAAAACGTTACTGATGCATGAAATATGGCTAGAGCAGATTTGATAAACGAGAGGACTGGACTTTGCTAATGATAGTAAACCTTCGCTTTGAGCAGAGTTTGATAAACAAGGGAATGCAGTAGTAGTATTTGCCATTTATATTAATTTATGGGCTCAACAATATACAGTGTTTTCTCAGACTAAAATGCAACAGACTGCACAGGGTCTGGTTTTGACTAGCCAATATACTAAAGTTTCTTGTTTTAGACTTTCCTGGTACTAATTGTGGAACAAAAAGCTGCTTGGTACTCAGACAGACATAGAAATGATCAGTTTGTGTTTCAGAGCCAAAGCAAGCATCCCCTTTTGTTCTCTAAAGGCACTTTAGAAGATGCTTGATGAAATGAAATCACCCCATGCTGCCTTTCCTGGTGTCCTTAAAAACATAGTTTTTAAAGATACTTTTACCCTTCATATTTCAGAGTTTCCTTCTGAGTTACAATGGATTAATTTTAAAGATTTGATTATACCTTTCTGTACTGGAGGAGTTGCTCTTCCCTATATTTGAAGTCCATCACTTTCAATAAATTTCCATTAAGGGGATCTTAAAACAAATGTCCCAACAATAAGCTTAAATAACTAGTCAGTAAATGTTACTGTAATATATGTTGCTTTCAGCCAAGTATAGCACCATCATCTCCACTGACTAATGTGTTTGGTCCCTTTGGACCGTGCGGATCCTTCTGCATCTGTCATCTGTGGTCGCAATGGGCTCCAGATCTTCCTGACCCACAGGGAAGAGTAGTATTTTTTTCAATGTTAAACCTATCTGCTACAAGTTTCATTGATTTTTTTTTAAATTATTATTTCTCCCCCCCCCCCATTTGTAATATTGTGGGGTTTCGTGAGAACAGTTATGCATTCATTTTATTCGCCACCTTGATGACACCACGCCTTCTCTCCAGATTGCCAATCTGTTCAGCCTGTCCTTCTAAGGCAGCTGCTCCATCCCAGGAAAATGTTGTTACCTCCTTTGGACTTTCTGACGTCTCACTGGGTCCTCTTTGGGGTGGGAAGAACAAACTGGCTCATAGCATGGGGGATATGGGAGTGCTAAGGGGTTATTTAGCGGCAGGTGATACCCTCAGTCTTGTTTGCTGTATGGCGTTCAATATCCACATCAGATTTTGGTATCTGGTCTTGTTTAAGAAAACACAAACATTGTTAAAAACCTAGCTGTGGAAATAAACGGGGAGGTTTTCCTTTCTAGACTGTTGAAGGAAACGGGCTGAAAGCTGGACCATGGTCTGTGTCGGTGGGAGCCATGCAGCAGGGAGGGGACAGGGATGAACCGGGTGGTGGGACACGTGCCGGGGCGCTGTGCCTGTGCAGGGGTCCGCAGTCGGCGAGGCTGCACCCCTGGTTCCAGCAGAGGATTTGTGCCCAGAGTGCAGCTCATCTGCTCCTACCAGCATGCTTTTGTGTTGGGCATTTCTGATGTCCAACTTGGACTTTCAAAATCTCAGGAACACATAATGCTGACATTCATAACCTTAACATTGCAAGTAAGGAATCCAAAATTTCTTAGCATATAACACTTTTCTAAGTTTTACATTGTAGTTCTGTGAAATTGTGTTCGGACTTATCAGCTATTAGTTACTCTAAAAAAAAAAAATTAATTGGACTATTCCCATTGTGCTTCCCAAATATTAGCAAGCAAGAAAAAAATGAGTGAATTGGAAAAAGTTTTTTTTATTCCTGTATTGACTTTTTTCTTCCCCTCCAACAACTAACAGATCAACAAAGAGTAATTGTATCTGCTGTGTTTTGGTATCTTTTAAATTATGAACTCGTTCTCCCTTATTTAGTCTTTAAAATTTGCCCCTTAACGGTTTATGGTAAATTCTTTAGCTTCTGTAGGATTTCTGACTGCCTAATTAAAGTAACTGTAGAAGTGTGCACCGTTTCTGACATTTTGTCCCTGTTAAAATCTAAGGAAATATTTTAGCATCAGGCTGCCTCAGGGTGGGCTATCTATTAGTATAGTTTACACAAGAAAAACTGCAAATAAAAATGTGGAAGGTTCTAGGGCCATTATAAAGGTGAGCAATACCCCTATACAGCGCTTGCTCCTTGGGTAACGATGCCCTCAGCTTCTAGATGTGAATGGTCCTTTCTTCCTCTGGGTGTTTGCAGGAAAGCAGTTTGTCTCCATAGACAACTAGCTTGAAATTAGCTTGAAACCTACTTTCATGCTTCTCTGGAAAGCTATTTAGGATTAAGTTTGTCTTCTCACTTCCCTTTGCTCATCATACTCTCACTAGCTCTACTTCTGAATCTCAAACCGAGGCGCTTCATCCCTTTGCAAAGGATATTCTCCTTCCTGGGGCAGTGCCTCTGCAAAGCAGCATTAGCATGCAGCACAACATGAGCAGTAAGATTTATTCTCTGCACGGTTAAAGGTCATTGATAGATCTCCGTAGATGTTTAAAGAGCACGTAAAGGATGCCCTAAGTGCTTTTGTTGACAAACTGGTGCTGTTTGTTGTCCTATATTGTTTTACAGCAAGCAAAATGGAGACCAGGAGCGCATCCAGTTCAGTCTGGAGATCCAGAGCAGCGCTCTAGCTTTTAGTGCCTGTGCAGTCAAGAAATACATGTTCAAACACTGAAACAAAAAGTATTCTTCTCTTAAATACTCCCCAAGTATAATGCTAATTATCATTTCCTTATTTTGCATGCTTTTTTAGCTATTGCATGGCTCAAAATAAGGTTGGGCACCTCTGTAACAGTGTTGGATCAGTGGAGGACATCTTCCCGTTGTATTTGTGGACATCCCTGGAGGCTCAGAGCTCTCGGCAGCAGGAGAGGGACAGTGGGGAAATGGGGGAGAAGAGCAGACAGCATGTGTGGGATTACGCAGGAGGGGATGGAGAGCGGTTTTTGTGGGAAATCAGGAGGGACTGTGGAGTTTGTTGTGACTGACAAAGCTACTGAAAGTTGCTGATGGGAGGTAGGTGGCTCTTTCTGAAGGAGATCTCCACTCTCATTTTTGTTGCGTGGGTATTTTCAGAGTAAGAGGTGTTGGTGTAGCAGATGGGGATGCCATGTGCTGTATTACATAGTGTTTGAGGTTATATTTAATATAGGGAAAAACAAAATAGAGATGAAAGAAAACATGTCTATCTACTACACTGCCGACTTTGCTAGTAGATTTTTTTCCCACTATGCACCATCTGTGCTGATTTACCTTTAGGAATTGTGAGTTCCTTCGAGCAGGGTCGGTGTCCTCCTATACATTACCATGCTCATTTTTGGGGCTGACACCCAACTTCTCAGCACTTCCCAAAATAATCGGCTGGACCAGCAGCATGCAAGTTATTCGCCACCTCCTGTTCAGGGAGTATAAACTCCACAAAGCCGAATTCTTGAACCAGTACTAATAAACAGGTAAGAACAGCTGCAAATGTTTTTTTGTTTCTTCTTCCTTTTAAGCTTTGCCAAATTTTCAGCTGGCCGATAGTAGTGGGGCGTTAGTTTATCAAACGGAGAGAGGACTAAGAGGAAAGCGTTCCCCTTCCCTGTGGCAGACATAAGGTAGAAGGTGTTTATGGAGATGGCACCTGATCGTGCATTGCACAAAATGACAACCCCCAGTTATTTCTCCTGGGATCTTGTGATCAGCTCAGTCAGGGGTCTGATACCAAAGTCCAGGCTTCAGTTTTGCACCTGGCTCACATGGGCTATATTCTCTGTATCCTTTTAATTCCTATGCATAAACATGCAGTTTGTCTTGGTTTAAAAAGCTGTTCAACGTGAAGACACGATGCTGCTCTGTATCATTGTGGGGCCTCTTGCCAGGAAGCAGCCTCTAAAACAAATGTGTAGACACCATGGAGATTGGTTTTCCGAGCAGACCTTCCTCGGATCGCCCTGGTGATGCATTCTGCAGGCATGAAGGTCCCTGTAAGGTTTTTAAGGGCATGGCTGTGACTTTGCATGCAAGGGCTTCATCTCCCTCTGTCTACTGTCAGGGATGAAACTCAAGTCCAAGGGAGCAAGAAGCAGCCCTCCAGTTGTAGATGTCTTGCAGACAGTGTGTTGATAAAAAAATACGTTCATTATTTAGTGTTCAGTGCACCAACTTTATTCTTGGTACATTTGCGTTGCTTTGATCTCCTTTGCACTTTCATAGCTGAGCCGTTCAGTGTCTCAATTTCATGGACATTTGAAGTGGGATTTTTTTACATAGGCCAAGCATTGGGGGAAAACATTTAAAGTTATGAAATGGCTGCTTAGGGCAGCTAGAGCTGTATATTAGCAAGCCTTTGTATGCTGTAGCTTTGTATTACTGCTGTGATATGTCAATTTAAAATAGTGATTAGTGCTGCACATCATTTATAGTTCCTAAAAGAAGCAAAATGCTCAATAGGAGCTGAAAAATGCTGCTGTGTTTTTGGGGACTGTATACTGTCATCAGACTTACTGGTCTTTTTCATCTGCAGATACTCAGTGACAAAACAACTGAAATCTTCTCTATTATGTAAATCTTCTAACCATAAATCCATTTGCTAGTGGCAACTCGGTTAAGTCAGGGAAAAAAAAATGGTAAGCTTCTAGTGTTTTGTGATACCTTAGATGGAATCTATAATGACCAATATTTATTCAGGTTTATGATACTGTAAAGAAGGCTGTAATTTACTTGCACTTATCTGCTCTAAAGGTTTCTGGCAAAGATGGATTTCATATTATTTAAGTGCCAGTGTTTAAAAGCACTTGGATACCAAATATATCGACAAAATGGCAGATAGGCTTTTTAATTAAAAAAAAGCAACCAAACAAGTGCTCAGTATTGCAGGTCTGAAAAACTCATTACATTTCATGAATTGCGTCTTCTTTCTGAATGTAATCAGAACAGGAGCGCTTTTATTTGTCTTTAGACTGCAATAAAAACCATCCAGACAACAGATTCCTGACAACTGTATTCACTCCTCCTAAGTTACTTGCAAAAACCTTTACTTCTGAATTTAAAAGTAATCAGTGTTTGAAATGGGTTTGGTGAAGGTCTGCTCTTTTCAGCCTCTGCCTGACGCCCAGTAGGAGGAAATGAGATTTAAATAGTGGATCATTTTTAATTAACCGGAGCAAAAAGGAGCATGTGAAGAGGCTCGACCATATTTTGTTCTTTGTTTTTTCAGGGTAGTCTGAAGCCTCTCTAAACAACCTAAAGTGCAGGTGTGACTGTAAAGCTGTCTTCTGCTTTCCTATGACATGTCCTGGACACCCTAAATTGTTGTTTTGATGGGAATTGAGTTGAAGTCAAGACATTTGAAGCCAGCTGAGCAGCTCAGATAGCATTGAAAACTATATGCAGACATCTAAACATGGAAAAATCTCTGCCAGCTTTGAAGAAGTCTTTAGACTGAAGAATTGTCTTTATTTCTTGTGTTTGTTTTTCAGCTCTCAGGTAACTCTGTCTGCCTTA
Source organism: Theristicus caerulescens (assembly GCA_020745775.1). NCBI lineage: Eukaryota > Metazoa > Chordata > Aves > Pelecaniformes > Threskiornithidae > Theristicus > Theristicus caerulescens. The sequence continues at coordinate 87,420,814 of CM036560.1, forward strand.
CCTGTAGTAGAGGGCAGAAGTAATGATTGACTGAATTCACACAACACGCCCAGCTCAGAGCCTGTCTTTTAAACTTAGATTTTCTTTCATGGGCAAGGCAAAGGGAAGAATTTCTTTGTGGCAGAGTATCAGTGTTGAAGAAGGCAGCATTTGGGAATTTACCAAAATTTGAGGGTAAGTGTTTTCTGGCATGCCAGGCCATCTAGCTGTGATGCTTGTAACACCATCAGACACGGAGCCACTCAGAGCAAAACGTTATTTCCTTAAAGAGATCTCCTAGGTGAAGCGCTCTAGAAATTACATCCCCAGTGTGTAAGCATGAGGATAACACTTGTGAAATTACTCTTACAGGAGTAATTTGAGCATCACCAAAAAAGTCATGTAGAGTTGCTCCAGTAAAAGGGCACTTTGTGTAAATGTGTCTATGAAAGTCTTTGGGAGAGAACCATGTTCCTAACAGCTTATACCAGAAGAGAAGAAGAAAATCCAGTGAGCTAGGATCAAATGGCAGTGAGTTCTCAAAAGACTTGTGGTGGAACTCAGTAGGATGCCCAAAGCTTTGTGGTTGGGCTCATCCTTAGAGGAGATGGGAGCAAGCTGGAGGGAGGAGCACTTGTGGGGTGGGGAGTTAGAGTGGGGGATGGGAGCTGCTTAGGAAGCAGGCTAAATTGGCTGAGCTCATCATCCTCAGATGTGAAAATGCCTCATGGCGGGTGCATCAATGTTACCAGCCCATTTCAGAAGGGCTGAGCGCTTGCCCAGATACACCTCTCTGTGTTGGCAGCAGAGACGGTGATGGGATGTGGCTCTCCTGCCTTCCTGGCCCATTCCCTCTTTGGTAAGACACATTGTCCACTTAAAAAACTGTTTAGTATCTGATTAGATCCCGTATTCTCTGTTTGACAAGTCTCTTGAACCACTTCAGAGTCTTTTTTTTCTTTGAACTTCTTCTCTGCATTTTCCCCTGTGCTTTTATAGTCCTTCATCATTTTCACACACTTCTGTGATTCTTTGCGGAGTCATTGCAAGAGATCCCGAATATAGATTTATTGTTGTCAGATACACTCTGCAAAAGAGCAAAGTTTGCTTTGTTCTGTATTTTCATAACATCTCTGCTCACAGATATCAAACATGAGTTGCTATCAAAGCCTGTCACATCTCTTCATGCCCCAGCAGAAATATAAACACTGATCATTTTATAGGTGTTGAGCGGGAGCCACAGCAGCCGTGGATCGGTTTAGCGTTGCTGGAGCTACTGGCAATTGCAGCACCTGAGAATGTGCAGCATCGCTCACAGACCATACACGTGCTCCTTGCAGTGCACATCCCGACACAGTAATTAGAGCCTGATTGGAATTGCAGAAAGATGCTTTTTGCTGCAAGGGAATAATTAGGAGAAACCATGGTCCCACTCCTGTCTCGGCTTTGCTTCAGAGTGGTTTGTTGCTCAGCAAATGATGTATTTCTTCTTCTGCGATGACGGTGGAATTGTGTGATCTCTCTCCATCCCTCTGCCCACAGCCACCTTCCAGCGTGTGTGTTTGTGTGTAGGTATTTAAAACATGTTCAGTAGCATTCAGTGTTGAGCAGCTTGTACAAGGGGCTCTCCTAGGTTGTGAAGCCGAGATGGGGATATCAAACTGTTGTCAGGTCTGGAAAGGAATATGAATAGTGGGAAACTCCATGCCTTGAAGGTAACCTGTTTTCCGGTTTTCTTTCTAGTTACCTCTTTTTATGGCTATTTGTGCTGAACTTTATTTTGGGTTTTCAGGTGAAGGAGGAGTGTCAGTTTGCCTTTTGCTGCCTCTTCAACCACTGAACCAAATTCAGATAATTGTTGCCTCTCTCATTTATCCCTCTGTACCCACTCAGGCATTTTAAAGCCTCCATGTATTTGCTCAGCCCTCTAAGTGGGAAGCAAATTTTGCCCAAAGTCTGTTGATCTTATGTTGTATGTATGCACACACTCATATATACATATATAAAAAAAATAGATGCGCACAATGGCCACCATTTTAGCCAGGAGCCTCAAACAGCACCGTAATGCAAAATTAAGAAAATTGCACCTCATTCTCACAAGAGGAGGGAACTGATTATCCCCCTTTTGCTGAGAGAGGAGATAAGCAAGAGAGACATTTTACAGCCTCGATGTCTACATGACATATTTGGTCCATAGGCTCATAAAACACTAACAGCTGCTGAAAAACATCAATCGAGCTGGCCACATCCACAGCTAGAGTGACTCATGGGCATCCAGAAAAGTGCATAGCGCTAAGAAAGAGAATAATAAAGCAGAACTTAAATGTGTTTTAAAACGATAAAGATATTCAGGTGATTGATCTAAAAAAGTTTATTCTAATTCCTTGCTCTAAGCAGCTTGCACAGCAACTATTTAGTTCGCTGTTTTCATTGCATCTTAACTGCTGGTTTTGACGAGGCCTCATTTGATGTGCAGAGATCATTGCATCATTACAAACCATTAACTAGGCTTTTATGTCATCCTAAAGGGAACATTTTTTTCCCCCCTTTTTGATCACACAGGCACTTGTCAATTTGCAATACAGTCACTAACATTTCTGATGCTGCCTGTGGCACGCACTGAGGCTGATGCTCTCGTATTGCAAATTCTGTTGGCTAAAATAGAAAGTATTCCCATGGGGATGTTGCATGCTTTCCACTTTGCCCTCAGTGATGGGCAGTTCTGACTTTCCACTTTTAAAAGCGCAAAGCAGGAAGCTGATTATATTTAATGGAGGGGATTACAGAGTGTTATCTATTCCTGGCAGCAGGGAGGAGTTTACTTGTATGCCAGATACTGAAACCTACTGAAAATGATGCATACTATTAACATGGAGACCAGTAGTATGTGTAAGGCCACCTTTTGTTTACACTGCAGGTAATGACTCCCATTTCCCCTCAGATGGGAGAGTGCAAAGGTGTAGCTATAGGGGGAATTTAGGAAATTTAACTGAATTAGGGAAGAAGTTGAAGGCTGCCATGCTTTGGGTGTAAAAACTCTTTTGGAGAAACTAAAGTGATCTGTCTGTGATGACCAGACACCTCTGTATTGATCCTAGGCTTGTGTTGGCTGGAAAGGACCTCAGCAAGTCTTCTCCAACCTCCTTTTTGAAGAGGGACGACCAGGGCAGCCATAGCTTTGTCTGGACAGGTCTTCAAACCCTGAAGGACAGAGATCCTCCACTTCTCCAGTGCCCAGTCCCAGAGGGAAATCCTCTTGGGGAAGAAGTTTTCCTTCATGTCCAACCTAAACCTTTCAAACTCCTCATCTTCTGAACATAGTCCCTAGTTATAAAAGTTTGGCAACATCATCTTTGTAACTGCCTTCCCCAGGGGGTGTAGGATCAGTCAGGGCTTGTAGCCTCTGCTCATGCTGTCGCCTTGGCAGGAGCAAGGCACAAGGATATGCAGCTATTTCTGCCCTGTCCACCTCCCATTATTCAGGTGCCCAGCTCTGTGTCCAGTGGCACAGGGACTGGATTGGGATGTAATCTCGGTTAAATATTAACTCCCTCTATCATGCAAAAAAAAATAACCCCTTAGGTTATTTTTAACCTAAATGTGCACTTTTCACTGCAGCTGGATAAACAGTTTTGTTGGCAGGAGGGAAGGGGAGTGCATGGGAATGGGAAGTGTGGGAGAGGAGGAGCGCAGTCGGGACTGCTCTGAGTAGCAGTGAAAACAAAGTTAAAAGTGCATAAATCCTCTTTATTCTGCATTATAATGTTTGGGTAAGATTTAACAGGCTTTAAAGTGCTCTCTTGCTTCAGACTATGAGCTGTTTGAACATATCCTGAGCTGGCCCAGTTTATGTAGGGAAAAGGTGAGGGCATCAGGGGACTTACAGAGCTTATACTCAGTGGTACCATGTTTCACATAGGATGGCATTTTGTTTTAGTTGAGAGAAAATAAATATATCTGGAGTGAAGCACAGAGTTTAAGAATGACTTGAGATTTCTGCATTGTCCCAGAAATGTGATGTGATTTTGGATAAGCCCTTCTGTCCTTTAGTGCGGGTGTACATAAAACTGGGATAATACGACTTTCAGGGATCATTGCCTGAGATTGTAAGCTTTCTGGGGCAGGGCCAGTTTCTACGATACATCCAGCATCAATCTTGTTTGCGGTTTCTAGGCTGTATTCTTATGCAAGTAATAATTATTTGTATGCAATTGCTGATGACAGTGTATTATTGAACAAAAACCTTACGTAGCCTTGTGATGTGACATTGAATCTCATTGTATATTCTTTTTGTACACAGGACAATTATAATTGCATTGTATAATTTTGTTACTGACAAATTTAGATCTTTGATTAGCTATTGCCATCTTCATTTACTAAGAGAAGGGCTTTTTAACCTGCCATTAACTTCCCCTGGAAACTGGACACTGAAGCGTTAACAAATTTTACTAGCAATAATATGTAATCCAATTAGATTGTAATTAGGTAGTTACACCTGTCCAATAGTGTTTGCACTTCAATATATTCATTATAAGGAAATGCATACAGCCCATTAAGTGGAGTTTTTTAAAATACATTTTTAAAATGAAGTATTCTTTATCTTCAGAGGATCAAATAATATTTCAAGTTTGATTTGGAATTTTTTTGCTGCTGTTCTACACTGTGCAAATCTTTGACTGCTTCACATTAATTACAAAAGGGTTACGATATTTGCTTAAGCATTGTTGCATTTTTAATTGTTGCTTGACAAACATTGTAATATCTAAAAAGACATACTAATACCCGAGCATTATGAAGCAGTGGGAAACAAGCTAATCTAGTTTTGGCTGCTGCTACTGTAGGCTTTTTTGTGGTTTAAAAGAAATCCTTCTTCCTTCCCTTCTGGGTAGAGGAAGATGATGGTGGTTGCATTCAACAGCTGGTATTCAACTCCTGCTTTATTGATACAATAATTTCCCCTCAATTATGAGCAAATAAAAGGCTGCCTCAGTACATCAGCTACAGTAAGTGATGTTATCAAGAAACTGGGAAACTCCCAGGCTTTGCTGTGCCCTTGTTTCTTTGTGGCTCTTAAGAGAAGCATGGAAAGACATCAGTGAAAGCCTATTTTTCTCTAATTGGCCCTATATGAATGTATTTGCTGCTAGGATTCCTACAAATATTTGTCTGGAATTAGCTTGCAGGCAGGTCTGGGATACACTACGCAGAGTGCGTTACTGTTGCCGCTTCTCCCCAGTGGTGATTATAGCTGCAGGAGTGACTGCAATCGCACTAGCAAGTCGGGCTCTCCTTCAGCTGGTTTGGGAGCACAGTATTTTGGCTGGAGAAAAGCATGGATGTGTTGCACTGTGTCCATAATGGAAGTATATAAAAAATTACGTGTAAAACTAAGCATCAAATCAAGAAGACTACCACATAGTTCCTTGTTGTTGTTTTAATGCATGTGTTAGACTTTGACATTAGCATCTAGAAAATAGTTGTTCCATCCTTGCTGGATTAGTGATGGGCGCTGCTGAACAGAGCCCTGTACCCCTGTCCTATTCCTCTTTCCAAATACCCCAAATACATTGATGTATCTATATCATGTTGATGTATGTATCACAGTGATGCTGTGGTGTCAGTAATTGCGATGGCTGTGGCTTTTTTTTCCATTCTGAAGCCTGCAAAACGGTTGAAAGGTTTTCAGAATATCCTTGACTTGCTGTAGTGATACACAGTGTGAAGGCAATAAGGACAATCCTGAATTTAAGAGTAAAAATTAACGATCTGGTTCAGTTCTGGACCAGAGCCGAGTATACAAATTGGTTAAAAGATTAAGGACCCAAATCTGTTAAAGACTGCAAGGTTTTTCTTTCACTTCACAGGACTTAAGATTATACGCCGAGTAATTTTTCGGCCATATTTACTCATCTCTATTAATAAATCTGTAGGGATTTTATAATAAAAATTAATGTGTTGAGAGTCTTTTTGAATTCTGCTGGGTTTGAAAGAAAAAGTCTTGAAAACAGATTGATTTTGCAGTGCTGGCAGCCCAGCTCATACCAGCAACTAGATGGGATTCATAAGATTTTTCTCTCCCAAAGCATTCTTATCTTTTATTAATAAAATAGAGCAAAAGCAGCTGAAAATGCTGCTTCCTTCTCAGTAAATCAGAATACAAATAGCAACATATTTATACTTAAAGAAGCACGAACAAGTATTGCTCTATGCGAGCGTGACTCTTGATTTGACTGTTGCACCGGGTTTACATGGTGCATTAGCATTAACCTCAGTTTCCAGGGGAACTGCAGCATCACGAACGTTGGGCAAGATTCACCTCCAACCTTGTGCTGTCGGTATGTAATGCTCATTGCAGATCACAGTCGCACAGAAGAGTGTTTGACAAGCTAAGTGGTTTTCCTGAACTACCGTAACATCTAAAGCAGACCATTTCCATTTGTAGTAATTTGCAGCTTTGTATAGAATGATCTTGTGAATGAAGTGGGTATGATTTCATTTTAAACTCTGCTCTGCAGTTTCTGTAGGGTTGGATAAAGATTTAACAAATTCACAGCATTTTGCAATTCTTTGACATCACATCTTTTGTTATCCTAACCTGTTTCAGTAGAAATGAGTAGGCTCAGATCTCTCCGTCTTCGAGACTGCATTTCAGTCAGTCAGGTTTTAAGGTGAGAAGGTGTTTTCATCCAGTTGTTGGTATGTCTCTGTGTGAGAGTTGGATCTTCCCTCTATAGAGAAAAGCGATTGTGTTTGAAAGAGTCCCCAGCTGAGAAAGGGCCAGCCTCAGTCCTTCCCTGCCACAAGCCACCATGTCCCTCCACATGCTGTGCGCCAGCACTAGGAGCAACTGATCCTCCTGTGCCAGTGAGCTGACAGCGATTTGCCTGAAAATCCCTGCAATACCTCCCTGAATGAAGGTCCCTTGGCTCCAGCTGCAGCTGACCTGACAGTGTCATGGCTCATTGGGAGGATGGTCGAGGGTATCCACCAGCGATGTGAAAGTCCTGCCCAAAAGTGTCGTCTTGGCCAGAAACCAGAGAGGTGGTAGAGATGCAGAAGCTGGGCACTTCTAATTCCTGCAGAGAAGGTTTATGGCTGAGATCAAGCAGAAAGACTGTGAAGCATTTCTCAGGCATTGAGATTTTTTTTGAGGAAATGATCTTACTTTTTCAACTTATTTTGGAAATTAAATCTTTTCTCAATGTGTTTGTTACACATGCTGTGTTCTGAAAGAGGAAAAATAATGTTATGAAACCATGTTTAAAAATAGTCCTTATTTGCTGTTTGTCTGATAAAGGGAAAGAGAGCTTCGTCCTCTAATACCAGTTTATCCTTGAACAGCATAGGAGCAGAACCTGGTAAAGAAATGATTCCTTGTGGAAAGAAATACTCATTTCCATATTGCTGCTTTTTTTTTTTTATGTTATAGTCTTAGTTAATGAACTACGATGGACTTTTATGGGCGATTAACGCACAGATTCTGAATTCATCGTGTGTCTGATCTCAGCTGTCATGTTAAAAGTGGAACGACATAAATGTCTTTTAATTACTATTGTAATTCTTACTGCAATGGAGTGTTACAGCTCTCCGGTGTGTTTGAAATTAAAATCTGATACAGAGTAGTGCGAACCTTTCCAAACAAATGTTCCAGGCTGTTTGAGGAGATGTGCCTTTCCACAAACCACCTTTTGCAGTGTTTTCTGGCTTTGATAAATGTGAGCCAAATAAAAACCAGCTGTTATTTTTTACTTACAAAGGAAGGGACGCAAATACTATAGATCCATATACATATCCTTTACCTAGTGTCCAGCTTTAGTATGACTTCCAGCAGAGTGACCTGCAGAGTAGGGAAGGTCACTGCATTTTTACAAGGCTTTTTTGAAGCTCACTGTTAGGCACAAATAATGCTCTGCTGGAGTTTCCTTCTTGTATTCTTCCTTCTATTTGTATTGCTGATCTGGGAGTGCTGTGAGGTCCTCTGTTGGAAGCACTTCCGAGCTGCATCTCCATCTAAAAAGAGAAGGAAAAAAAAAAAGGCCCATCTGTGGGTCTCTAAGAGATTCTGGGTCTGGAGACAAAGAGGACCGAATGTTCGTTTTTTAATCTTATCTCTGCTTTTGTGTCATCCATAGTTTGCTCTCTCCGGTCCTGACAACCTCCTTTGGTGAAGGTCTGTGCTCTTGCAGGGAATAATGCTGAACGGCTCACACGCCGTTGGCGAGGTATGATGCACATGATCCTTCCTTCTCCTCGATAGCTCTTCCGTGACTGACCAATTCATTGTAAGCCCAGTGACGAGGAGAGCTCCCCACAACTCACCAAACACCATCAGTCCACTTCCAAATTATACACTGGCTTTAAAGAGTGTCTCCATCCAGTCACAACATTTCTGTCGTCGTAGGTAGTACTAAAGACACCTGATAGAGGAGGGAAAAAAGTTCTTTCACTGCACTATAAAATACAGACGTACTTGGGTACATGGATTTATGTAGCAGAACAGCATAAAGGCTATTCGAACTATTGCTTGGCTATGCAGTAGTGGTAATGTTGGTGCAGCCAGGGCTGTCTGAGACCACAGGCATGTTCCTGTCTTGTAAGTCTTCCTTCAGGCTTGAAATCAAGCAGCAAACCTTGAAACTAAGTCAAGATGGAGAAAAAATTGCCTGGAGCGTGATTAGTTATATATGTTACACTGCTGAGTCTAGTAAAATATACTATTGCACATACAAACCTGGTCCATATGGAATTTCGTTCTTTATAGAACCTTAATTATTCTCTGCAAGCTGCTTATGTTTGAGGCTGATGTTGTATCCACAATAAATGTCCAAGCAACGTTGGTATGTCGTAGGAGGCAGTGAGGGACCAGCATGGACGTGCATTTCCATGCTGGCAAGGGCAACAGGAGCTGGAAGAGCAGCCACTTTCTGCCTGCGATGAAAGCTCAGGAGGTGCTGCCTGCCAGGTTCATGGCTCACTGGAGCCACCTGTATCATTGGGACCTCTGTCTTCACAAGGTTTGCTTAATGGTGTGTAAAGAGCGGGAAATATGCCTGATCCCAAAGGGTTCTGCTATGGTTTTAAGAGTTGAAGGATGTGCTCGTCGCATTATACCCTAAACTCACTTCAGCTGCCTAATGCCACTTAGCGATTCCAGCTTCTTCTTATGTGTTATATATTCGACAGTCTGTTGGAAATGCCGCAGAAATCCTGAAGACTCCGTCTGGGGCTGAAGTTCGCATTTTCTTCACTCAACATTTTCTAAAATGTTGAATTTTAGGACATAAAGGTTAACAACATGAAAAGTCAGCCTCTCTGAGCCCTCACAAGGAAAATGGCCTGTCTAGAAGACCTTTTGCTAGATGAATTTTGTTATAATGTGGAGTTATTTCTCAGCTTCTCTAACTTATTTTCCACCAAATATTTGTCAATTTGCATATAATATTTCTCCAATAGTAGAGGCATTAACCTTTATTAACCACTGCAGAGACTGTAACTGCTTAAAGACTAACGTGATAATTAAGACCATATCTTGGGCTAAGTTCACTCCTACTCAAAGTCCATTAATTTTTATGACAATGATGAATTTCAGTGAAGTAGTAATTAGTTTCTCTCACTGTATGGAAAAACATTATGTGAAACACTGCTGTAAATTTGATCTTTCTGAGTCCAAAGGGCTAGAAGACATCCAAACTCATGAATAATACTGCAGTTGGTTTAGCAAAAGTATCATGGTCTGACTGCAGCTTTCTAACGACGCTATTATTTTCATGTCCTAAGACATGCATGTTTAATGGAAAAGCAAAGATACCACAAGCTGGGAAAAGAACACGGTTGGATATACTAACTCCTATAGTTATACCAACACTGAAATTCTGAATTGCAGCGCTGAGCAAAACGGCTTGGGATAGATCGGTCTTCTTGCGTTTATACTCTGCCGAAGTTCATCCTAGCCATTTCTTAAATGTTTGTGCCCTGAATAACAAGGGTGCAATTTCCAGGTGAAGCTGTAGGAAAAGATCCATCGGGAAGGGCTTGCTCAGGTTCTGTTTGGTCTCTTTGTGAAACCTATTCTGACTAGCATTAAAAGCTGATCATAATGTGCATGCTATTAATCGTCTCAGAACAATGGATAATTGCTAAATACCTTTTGGTTTTGCATCCAGTTTTAAGGAACAACATTTCTTACTGTTTCTTTTTACTACAGTTTCCAAGCCTGGGTACAGTTTACATTGTAAACAGAAGTGATACATGTTGGGGGAAAAAGTATTTTAAAATATCTGGTAAGATTTACTGTGTAGGCAGGCAGTGGACGAGTCTCAAAGCTTGCCACAGGCTTTAGCTCACAGCAACAAGCATTTTTGCCTGCAAGACATATGATTTAGCTGGTCACATCCTCTTCTGATTTGTGCATCCTGCTGGCATGGGAATATTTCCTCTCCTCTGAAGTCGAATCATATTCGTGTGAGATACTGGGGATGGCAGGCAGCTGTCTGATCTTCTGCAGCTCACCAAAGAGATTTCTGGCCAGGACTCGCCAAGGGTGATTTTTTTTTCTCCCCAGATGTTGCATTTTCTGTCACCTGCCTACAGCTGCGTCCTTGTGTAATGGCTGGGACGTGCTCTGCAGAATCTGGGGAACCTGCACATCTAACCAGAGCATATAGATCGGAGAGTTATCCCATACTCTTTAATAGTGCTTCCTGATCGCTGAGGTGTGGAGAGCCCTGTGTTTATCACGGCATACGGAGTGAGCTTTATGGACAAGATTTAACCTTAAAGGTTATGCAAAGATTCTGTTCAGGCAGAGGTTAAACCAGGTAGATGTAGAATAATGAAATAAGATTGTAACACTACAAGGTGATGCAATGTAATTCCAGATTATATTTATCAGTGGAAATAATTCTTTGCACTTGGAATGTCTAAAGCATCTCACTACACTGTCTCCACCCCGGGCTGGTGAATCCTTTCCTCCTGTTGTGGGGGAAGGCAGCCATTGCCTTCCATGTCTGCTTTGCAGGGAGGGAGAAATGAGAGGGGAAACAAATCAAAGAGCTCTGTGCTTTGCCATCGAGCTCCCCCCAGTTGGCATATCTTGGTTTCTGGTTTGCATAGAAGAGTTGTCCCACTGTTGACAGAGATGGGGTCCCGAGCCACTGTGCGGTATTGCCGAAGTCTTCCTCTCTGCCCATATAGAAGTATGGATTAATTTGCACACTGTTGCCTTCTTAACCTGACATGTTCTAATAAGGAAGAATGCTGATAAAATGTTATAGATTGTATATCTTGGTAATCAACAAGCCTATGGTCACATTTTAAAACTAGTGCATTTATTTTACTGTGCACAGAGTCTGCTTTCTATCAAGCAAAAAGCAAAGCTATATAAATAAGGTGCTTAAAACTAGTGTCTGCCCATAGTTGTGGTGGTGGTAGGTCCATCCTGGAGACTCCATAACAGAGCATGTTCTCCTCATGCCCATTTTGTGTTTTCCTTGTTGTCTTGGCCTTATGCTGGGGTCAGAGCATGCACAATTATTGTTAATTCAACCTGCAGGAGAGACAACCTAAATATGCACCCAGGTATTACTGTTTTGGCTTGGGGAGTTTATATTTTATGCAATTTTATATTTTTTGTTGATACATATATATGTACATATATCTATATACATAGATTTATACAGGCTGTAATGTAAGACCTTACCTTTTTGCCAATGCAGATCTGTTTTTTTAATTCTTCCGTTCCAATCTCAATTGCTTTTCCTAAGTATTTGAAATTACTGTGTTTATAAAATGGATAAAATGGTCTGACAATTGTCTGATCATAAAGTCAACGCTCTTAATTCCCATGGAAATATTTTATTCTGTTCTTTAAACTTTAAAATGTTATTTACGCACACTGGTCTCTAAATGTTTATATGTAATAGAAATGCACTAAAATACTGAGAAAGGAACTGTAATCTGAGAGGCTTGCATAAAATAGCGTGGTGGAGATCTTACAGTAGATTTGGTTAAAAACATTTTTTCTGTTCAGTTTCTTACTAAACGCTGCTTTCACTAATTACTTTTTTGTTTTGAGTAGCTGCTTGAAACAGCTCCACAAAAGCCAATTTATTGTGTTCATAATGCAAAATATACCACGACCAATTACACTGCACGAGTGCCATGTATTTAAAATATAATAAATCATCAGAATTTGTTTATATGACTGCACATACTAATTAATTCACAATTTTCATAAGGTTATTTTATAGGTATGCTGACTTCCTGTGCTATAGCAGCACTTACCAGGGATTACTACTGTCGTGGTTTAACCCCAGCCAGCAACTAAGCACCACGCAGCTGCTCGCTCACTCCCCCCCGGTGGGATGGGGGAGAGAATCAGAAGGGTAAAAGGGAGAGAACTCGTGGGTTGAGATAAGAACAGTTTAATAATTGAAGTAAAATAAAATAGAACAGTTAAATAGGTAAAGCAAAAGCTGCACATGCAAACAAGGCAAAGCAAGGAATTAATTCGCTACTTCCCATCGGCAGGCGGGTGTTCGGCCATCCCCAGGAAAGCAGGGCTCCATCACGCGTAATGGTTACTTGGGAAGACAAAAGATGTGTCGTCCCCACCCCCTTCCTTCTTCTTCTTCCAGTTTATATACTGAGCATGATGTCATATGGTATGGAATAACTCTTTGGCCAGTCTGGGTCAGCGCCCCTGGCTGTGCCCCCTCCCAGCCCCCCTTGCACCTGGCAGAGCATGGGAAGCTGAAAAGTCCTTGACCAGTGTAAGCGCTACTTAGTGACTATTTAGCGATACTTAGCATGGACATTGTTCTCATCCTAAACCCAAAACACAGCCCCTTACTGGCTACCAAGAAGAAAATTAACTCTATCCCAGCTGAAACCAGGACAACTACACACATTTATAATGAGTAATATATAATAAATTCTAATTAATTTTTAATTAAATGTTAATATATAATAACTTTTTAACAAGGAAAAGTGCTCAAGTATAGTGAAGTCTGATATAAAATTTCACAGTTAAGAGTTATTTTGATGTAGGATCTAAATGCACGGTGAATAGAGCAATATCTGATCAAAGCTTGAAATGAAGGGTTAGAAATGGCAAATGGCACCATCAGATATGAAAGCTGGATCAGATAAGGTCAAGGAAGAATATTACAGAAACAAAAACTGTATAGAAAGCAAATGAAATATCACTGAAGGAAGATTTAATGTGATGTGCTGTAGTGTCCTGCCACACAAGAACTTTTTGCATGTCCCCTACAGCGATTGAAGGAAGTGCTTTTCAGGGTGAAGATGGTTGGGTCCTACTTAACTACACAAGCAGAGGTAAACAGCCAGAAAAAACTCTATTTTGCACCTTTCGAAGTTTTTTAAGTCTTTCTAGATTTTTGCCTACTTATGCTGTAGACCTTTTTCTGTAGTTTATCTGACTCAAGTGGCGTTGTGTTTTGGACTCTTTAAAAGAAAACTTTGTTTGGACTTATGTGACTGTGCCCTTATTCTTTTGTCTTTTCTTTCTAGTGACTATATGTTATGTGTATATATATGTATGTGTCGTGGTTTAACCCCAGCCAGCAACTAAGCACCACACAGCTGCTCGCTCACTCCCCCCCCGGCCCCGGTGGGATGGGGGAGAGAATTGGAAGGGTGAAAGTGAGAAAACTCATGGGTTGAGATAAGAACAGTTCAATAATTGAATTAAAATAAAATAGAATAGTAGTAATAGTAGCAGTAGCAGTAGTAGTAGTAGTAATAATAATAATAATAATAATAATAATAATAATAATAATACTACAATAATACAATAATACAATAATACAATAATAATATACAAAGCAAGTGATACACTATACAATTGCTCACCACCTGCGGACCGATGCCCAGCACATCCCTGAGCAACGATCGCTGCCCTCCGACCAACTCCTCCCAGTTTATATACTGAGCATGATGTCATATGGTATGGAATAGCCCTTTGGCCAGTCTGGGTCAGCTGTCCTGGCTGTGCTCCCTCCCAGCTTCTTGTGTACCTGGCAGAGCATGGGAAGCTGAAAAGCCCTTGACCAGTGTAAGCACTACTTAGCAACAACCAAAACATCAGTGTGTTATCAACATTGTTCTCATCCTAAATCCAAAACACAGCACTATACCAGCTACTAGGAAGAAAATTAACTCTATCCAGGACAGTATGATAAAGAGTGGTGCTGTGCTTGCACAGCGTTCGGAGAAATGGTGGGATCTCCATCCTTGGAGATACTAAAAACTGGACTGGGCAAAGCCCTGAGCAACATGAACTTGCTTTGGGACTTGCTTTGTCGGGGTGGTTGGCCAGGGACCACTAGAGGTCCCTTCTGAACTAAATTATTTTATGAATCTGATTCCATTCCATAAAGAAAATAAATGAAAAACATCTTTTAGTCTGATTTCAGTGTGCGCATACATTGGCTAACTTGTTTTCTCATTCTAAAATGTATCTTACCCATTCAAAAGAGAATATATTAAAGTACAAGCACAATTGGTTACCATTTCTTAAATGTGCTTGGATCATATATTTACAGTAATGGAAATTGTATACTGTGAGAAAACAAGCTAAGAAAATGAAAATGTGAGACCAAAAAAAGGAACGGAGATGATCATGTGAATGATTACATTAATGGGAGAATTAATTTTCTCCATGCTTTAAGTATATTAAGGCTGGAAACATGCCTTCTTAATAGGTCAGCTTTCTCTGCATACATGCAAACTTGTGTGCTTGCTTTGATGGCTTGCTTAAATTTTTAGTGTTTTGTTTAGTATCTTTTAAAATTATTAAAGTGGTTCATCTTGGGATGACAAACTAGATATTTTTAGCAACTGCTGGAATAACTGCTGTGAGCAGAATAGACTGCAGACACTGATGCATAATGGAGCAAGAACCCAGCCTGACTTTCAGACCCCAGAGTGATTTTGATGATTTTATGTTGCTAACAGATAAGCTGTAAAATGAGACCAGTGAGATAGGGCTAACTTGGGACCTCATGATACTGGTACAACAGATATTCTAGAGTTTGAGAGCTTGCCTGCCTTTATTACTTGCATCTTTTACAGTTCATTTTAGCAGATTCTTTATTTGCCAGAGCATCTGGAGGCTTGTGGCTGATTTTTCACAGGGTGGAAAGTTCAGTTCATTTAGCCAGCTGGTTATTTTCTTGACTTTTATTATTAGTTTTATCTGTCCTCCTGTTAGAGGTATATGTATGTGAAGGAAGGAATGGTAACTGGGCTACCTAGACCTGTAGTCACATAACACGGCTCCTTCCCAAGAGACTAGGGAGTTAGGGAGAAAGCAGGATAAGAGGAAGTTACTTTTGAAGCAGACAAGAAAGTCAAATCCGGAATAGGAGTGTGGCTCTGAAATGTCTTTGGGGATCAGCATTCCTCCAAAGAATTTTTGCAGTGAGACATGTGGACTCAGCAGATCCACCACTGCCTGTTGTGGTCCCCAGTGCACTTACTGGCATGTAGGGAAATGTAAGTATCTCTAGTGGGACATTACAGTAAAATTAACATAAACAGAATATGTCATGGAGCAGAATTCTTGTTTGGAGTTCATGTTGTCCTTGTGTCCCAGCTGAATGTTGCAGCTCTTCACTCCCTGGCCACCCACGAGTTCCTCCACAGCTACTGCCTTGTGTTCAGCCCCTTGTCCGTGTAGCAATTTTAGCTTCATCTTTCATGAAGTTTTCTTAGCCAAAGACAGTAGTGAGCGCTTGGGTCTCACGCTCTGCCCCAGTGATGATGCGGACCAGAACTGAAGGTCTACCATGGAGCACCCTTGCCTTGCAGTGGAGAATCAGCCACTTACTGAGTCATTGGGCCAGATCCTGCTCGTGCTGTGGTGAAACCCGTTAATGTCAATGATCCACACCAATCCAAGCCATGGTGGACTTTGGAAACCTTGATCTTTCCATCAAAGGTGTGTAGCAGAGGAATGAGATTTTTGGGAGACCTACCAGTAGATCTGGCATCTCACCTGTTGAAAAAGCCCAGCATGGTCTGTCCGCCTACATGTGATCGCTTCAGTCCATGAATGCAAAGCCACTGGGAAAATAAGCCAAAATTTATATTCCTGTTCAGTACACCTCCAGTGGCCTTAGTTCACCTGACTTTTTTTCTTTTAGTGGTTGCTGTCATTTTGTACTTAAGCATTCTTAATCCTGCTCATTAAGTAGTTCATTAGTTGCAGTGATCCCTCAGTTAATCTGTGCTACTCAAAAAAAGATAATTGAATTTAACTTAACTTCACAACCCACCTATAGACAGATAAAACTCCATGGTAATGTCTTGGTTCGCTTGTATTATTTTTTAAATAGTTTTTATAATTAGACTGAGAATATTCTTCCATTGACATGAGATTTAAAATATTGCTTACCCAAGGGAAATATCTTCAAATAGTGCAAATAAATGCAGTGGTACAAAAGAGAATGCTTTTAAAATAGGATGTTTTTGTTTTGGTTTGGTGTCTGTAGGCAGCTTGGGAAGACAAAACATATATGGAATGTTTTTGATGTCCCATCCCTATTTTGCTGAGAAATACAGTTTTATTTAGAGCTGGAAGGTATATGCAGGGGTCGTTAAACAGAACAAAACAAACAAACAAACAAAATCCAAAAAAGTTTCATTTGGAAAAGATTTTCAAATTTTCATCCTATGAGGTTTTCTCACTTTTAAAAATCTGTATACTCTTTTTCATCTGTATAATGAAAATAAAATCCAAACAGATTCTTACAGCAGCGATCACTTAATATATTACAGTGTATAATCTACAGCCATGGGAGATGGAAATTAAAGAAAAATCTTCATAACAAGAAGAGAATTCCCAGAAAAATTGTTTCAAGCAATAATAGGCTTCAGAAATGCAATAAGCCTTTTGTCAGGAGACTTTGTATCGCCCAAACTATTTCCATTGCAGACAGGTAACAACAGGTACACAGATTTCTAATGTGTTACTGTGTTTTAGAAGATTCTGATAAATGAGTGGCTGTGGTATGAATTCATGAAGAGCTTTAGCATCTTGTTTGTCTTCTGAGTGGGCAACCGTCTCATTTTGGGGAGGAGGCAAGAGAGGAGGAGAGCTTTCTGCCCTTGCATGCTTTAGGACAGTGCAGCTTTGATTTTGTTGTGTTGTACAAAGTTATTTCACTGAGAGCAACTATTAAAGTCACTTGCAAGCTGAATATTTGCAAATAATTTCAGCTTTAATAGCAGCTGGCTATTCAAATCCCTTATGAGGCTTCAAGATCTCATTTAGAATATTTAGCATGTTATCATGTGAAATCATAGCGCAGTTTCACATAATAGAAAATGAAATGTTGTATAATCCTTTCTACTATGATGAGTACCAAAGCCTAAAGCAGTCAAAATACAGATATAGGTGTTCCTTTTGCTATCTTACATATCAAATAACAAACGTAATTTGTGTTTTATGTTGTAAAGAAGATGGATGAGAGGGTGGAAAGCCCCATAAAGCTTTTGTTACTTATTACAAGTTTCAAAAAACACTCCCAA
This sequence comes from Theristicus caerulescens, assembly GCA_020745775.1. Taxonomy (NCBI): domain Eukaryota; kingdom Metazoa; phylum Chordata; class Aves; order Pelecaniformes; family Threskiornithidae; genus Theristicus; species Theristicus caerulescens. The sequence continues at coordinate 87,438,349 of CM036560.1, forward strand.
CTTGCTTTCCCCCTTCTACAGCCCTCAAATTGCACGTCTATCCTCCTGGGACGGGCTTTCATTTCAAAGTGTTTATGTGCAATACTCCAGGGAACAGAAACCACTTGCCATCCTGAAGTTGATGGTTCTGCTCCATCTGCATATAAAGGGAACTGATGATTTCTGCAGTGTGGGGATTTCCCAGCTTTTTCGAATTTGACTCCGTAGGTTCACTGTTCTGAAAGAAAAAGTCTTTGGAAAGACTTTTACAATCATGTTACTTATTTTTAGGAAAAACTACCTTGTATCCTGTTGGAAGGCAGGGACTCATGAGTCTTTGATTTCTTATTTCCCATGAAGCAGATGGGTACGGTATGTATAGCTATACATGAAACATGAACATTTTTTAAATGAAAGAAGTCCAATAGGAAAACTGATATATATATTTTTGGGCAAATATCTCCTGGGTGCCATTCACTCAAATGCCGTGGACAAGCATCAATCCCTTACGTCAAAGATGCACTTTGAAATGGAAAGGCAGCTTTGCAATGGGAATATTACCCTCAAAGGAAATGTCACTTTTTTTCCTGTAAGGTATTAATTCCAAAAGAAAAAAATGCATAATGCACAGAGCAAACTAAATGCACCACAGGTTTACTACCTCTATGCCATTCTAGTAGTTATTTTGAAGAGCAATATTAATAAATCAAGATTTGCAGCAGGAAGTAACAGGCTTAGATTATACTTTTATTTGGAGTCATGCGTTTGTTCAAGAGAAGTAGTATTTGCAAAGAAATGGAATTCTGTCATTGAACTTGCACATCACATTTCATTTGTGATGCTGGCAATGTTAGACTCCACTAGCATTTACTCCCTTCTTTTGCCATGTGAGCAGAAAGTGATGCTCCCCCGGCTCCTTCCTCCTGCCAGCTCACCGGCAATCCCTTCCGCTGTGCAGCACCTCAGCAGCTCTTGTACAAAGCTGAAGGGAGCAAGCTGGATACCACATAACAGTGTGACTTGAATATATGCAGGCTGGATTTTTTTTTACCTGCTGTTTTGCTGAGTGATATTATTATGACGATAACGTTAAAGAAAAAAAGGAATGATGGAAATTGCAGGATGGAAGAATTAGCATGAGAAAAGCCTGTCTCCTCTTCTTTTTGATGGAAAGGCTTTTCTAGCATTTCTAGCATGAGGGCAGCTCCTCTCACTGTCAGTCTGTTTCAGTCACCGTTTACAATCGTCATGGTTTAACTCCAGTCAGCAACTAAGCACCACCCAGCCACTCGTTCACTCCCCCCTGGTGGGATGGGGGAGAGAATTGGAAGGGTAAAAGTGAGAAAACTGGTGGGTTGAGATAAAGACAGTTTAATAGGTAAAGCAAAAGCTGTGCACGCAAGCAAAGCAAAACAAGGAATTCGTTCACTACTTCCCATCGGCAGGCAGGTGTTCAGCCATCTCCAAGAAACCAGGGCTCCATCACATGTAATGGTTACTTGGGAAGACAAACACTATCACTCTGAACATCCCCCTCTTCCTCCTTCTTCCCCCAGCTTTATATTGCTGAGCAATTCCATAAATTATATGGTATGGAATATCCCTTTGGTCAGTTGGGGTCAGCTGTCCCAGCCGTGTCCCCTCCCATCTTCTTGTGCACCCTCAGTCTCCTTGTTGGTGGGGTGAGAAGCAGAAAAGGCCTTGACTCTGTGTAAGCACTGCTCAGCAGTAATGAAAACATCTCTGTGTTATCAACACTGTTTTCAGCACAAATCCAACACAGCACTATACTGGCTACTATGAAGGAAATTAACTCTATCCCAGCCAAAACCAGCACAATGATAAATGTGATATTTGTGCTTTTCCAAATGAAAATGGGCATAATTCACGGGGAGGTCTGGAGACTGTTTTATTAGAAGGCGTGTGAATGGGGTAATAGGGAAGAGGAGGACATCTCTATTTATACTATTCACTGTTTTTTTGATCATTAAATGCTTTGTAACTCCATCTCCAAACTTCTCAACTGGAGTAATAAAATTAATTGTTTGCTTTTCCGAAAAAGGCAGTGTTCATATATCATGGGTTTGGCAGCTGTGATCACAAATGCAAAGTGAATGCAAAAGTAATTTTGCTTTACATCACCAAGTCATCTTTGAAAGCATACGATAGATGATGGATGACAGAAATATCAGCAGTACCTGACTGCTATCAGGCTACATTTTTCTAACTATAACTGTCAGTTAGCAACTTCTACAGTGACACATCCTGTATCTTCATATTGGCCTTTCCCGTTCCTGGCTGATTGCTGCTGTTGTGTAAAGCCCCGTGCACAAGCCATTTCTACATCAGAAGAGAGTGGGTGGCTCATGACGTGATGTCCCTATGGCTTCTCTCACCCTTCTGTAGCAGGTAGTTGGCAGTAAATATCTTTGTTTTACTCTCCTGTGTTTCTGCACCTGAAATTCCTGCAAGTTTGACTTTGCGTACAGATAAAGAGTAGTCGGGGCAGTGGGTATTTTATTCGTTAATATAAAGCCTCCTTTCTTGTCAGCCTGGAGCCTGTAGCTGTTCTGCCTTTGACTTGATTTAGCTCTTAGATAGTTTTCAATATGATTTTGTTAAGTAGTGAAAGCTGTAGTATAACGCATCTCAGAAATGCATTGCTGCTGGGAGAAGCAAGCCTGCTAATGTGTGTTTTGACACCCTTGGGTTGGCTTATCAAGGAGAGAGAAAACTGGTTGGTTGATAAGCCTGATCCACATCCAAGCGTTTTGTTGAAAGTGATCACTAGCGTAAAAAGAAATGAAGATAAGGTGTGCTAAGCAGCATTGCGAAACAACTGTGGTTTTTTTTTCCCCCCTTAGTGCTGAAATAGGATGCATTACGGAAAATGTCCAGCGTGTCTGTGCAGAGGAGAAGGTTCAGAGTTGGGTACCACTTTTCTGATGGCAGGTTGCTTTGATTAGGTGGCCTACACTGCAGTGAATATGGCACCAGCCTTCTTGGTATTGAAGTCGTACTGCTTTTTAGGCTAAGATCTATGGGGGTGGGGGGAAAGGGATAGAGAAGCTTTTACCAAACTTAATGATTTTTGTATGTTTTTAATATGAAATACAAAGCAGAAGAGGTGAATGCTTGGAGAGGGGAAATTAATGGTAAGTGGTATGTCTGGACTGTAAAATGGAGAAATTAAAAACCGCTGAGATTATTTCCAAAGTTAATGGCAGTACACTGTTAACAGACAACACTTAGAAAAACATATTGAGTAATTGTATTGAATGCCATGGGACAAGGGAGATGATTCACGGTGAAGTTTCTTGGAAGAGGCTATGCAGAACAAATCAGCAATGGACACGGGCCATTACAAGCAAGCTAGAGACTAAAAAGCTAACAGACTGGATCATAAAGTCCTTAAAGATGGTGCCTATTTGCTTAAAGCTGCTGGGAATCATACAAATGGTGATTTGGTAATGGTGAAAAATGTCCCAGTAACAGGACCTTCTCCCAGGAGGCTAAAAATTGATGCAGGGCCCTACATCTCCAGTTAAGTTGCTTGCAAGAGCTTTTGTGCCACATCGGGAAATACCCAGTGTTGCTTGTGAGAGGTTTGTCCTCCAGTGATAGCTTTTGCTATAAATTGTGGCCCCTTTTACAGCGAACCAGCAAGCTTCTCAGAGTCATGTGGCGGCAGCTGTGGCAGCGTGTCTCTGGGGACACGTGGCAGATGTGCATGGAGGTAGTAGCTGCTGTGTCTTCTCCTTGAGCCCTGGCTCTGCATCAGAGCTCTACCTCTTCGTTGACTATGACCCATACCGATATTGGAGGAGTGGATGTGAGGAACACACCAGAACAATGTTCCTTCCAGCCCAACCAGGGATGTGGGACCTTCACCCTCCAAAATCTCTTCTATCTGGTTTTTAAAGCATCTCCAGGGAAAATGTATGTGATTTCCAGTTTGTCATAGCAGTCAAATAATTTTTGGCAGTGCTGTGGATGCATCCAGCCTACCTTTCTCCACCAAAGCTTGCTGAGATGTCCAAGTTTGCTGCAGTTATACTCCCACCTACTCTGCAGGAGGATTAAAATCCTCCACCACCCTGGTCTTGTCCTCATGGGCAACAAGAGCAAATGTCTAACCTTCAAAGTGGCCAAAAATTTGTCCTTTATCTTCAGGTTTTGAAGGTGCCCAAGTGTTGGCTGGACTATAAATCAAATTATGAGTAACCCAACCTGCAGGTGACAACACCTGGTAACCAGTGAGCCCTGGGAAACACTGACCACGTCCATTTTCCATTCCCTTGCCATGAAGCAAGGGTGAGCCCTTGGCTGTCCGTGGGGCAGACAATGTAGCAGTGTGCTTCTTATTCTTCCCCTATGAGCTGAGAGACAAAATCTGGCCTGTACCCTGTAATTAATACCCTTTGGAGCACGGAGGATGTGCTGCCAAGAGACGGCTCATGAAAAAGGTATAAAACTAGGTGAGACATAAATGTTAAATACCGTTAATCCAGACCAAAAGGAAGAATTTCATCAGGTCCCCAATGGGTTTGGCTCCAGAGTAATATTTCACGGTCGATTGTGGCTCATCAGGAACTGCCAAGCGCCATGAAAACAGGCTTTTTACATTATCGAGTGCCTCTGGGACATGTTTGGGGGGTCCTTGTGCATGCTCAGGGCTTGACAGCAAAGCTTGGGAGTCATTCAGGGTGAGGGAATCACAGCTTGTTTTGGTCAAGGGTGCAAAATACTACCACCAGGAAAGAGAAAGGGGCTTTAAATAGGGAGTTAAACAAAAATAAGGGAAGTAAACCAGAGCAGCACATCCATGAACATTCTGCTGTGAATTATCAGCACCTTTCCCTCCAAGTGATTCATAAGGATCTCACACTCAATTTATTAAAATAATACAGCCTTGATCTTAAAATGCGATTTCCAGAGGTTAACACCTACGAAATTGTTTGCTGGATGGTTCTTAAGTTGAATGATTAAGCTATTATTAAATCAAACCTCTTAATTAACTTATCAGATACAATGTGTTACTCTTTCCAGTAGTGTGATGGAAGCAGGTGGCAGGTCTGCTACCAAAGAAAGAGAAAAACTCTCTCGTTGACTATAGAAAAGATGACAGTAAACTTTTCCTGAATGTTTTGTTTTGTTTTTCTTAAAAAAAACCCCAAAAACTCTTGTTATTTCTGGCAGTGCCTCTTATTTTCTAGGGGTGATTCCTCTTGTGCTTACATTAACAAATTAATTAGAGAGGAGAACCATAAGACCCAGTGATGCAGCTTGTCGTAATTAGGCTGAAGAGCTTAAAACATGCAAACCTCCCCAAATTAATTGCAAAGCTATTTCATATATGAGTAGCTAGAATTAATCATTAACCTAATAATTCCCTTTCTGACATTATTTCTTTGTTAAAAATGAGTAATTTTAATTGGATAATGAGGTGCCAGTACGACTCATGAATTGTACATTACCCAAGCTAATGGAAAAAAGGGGAGCTTATGCAAGTAGCGTTACAGATGCCATTTCAAATGCCTCCACAGTGAACATTTCATTCTGATAAATTCTTAATTTATTTCCAGATGGCTTTTGAATTTCTAGAACATTTACTGTATGCTATCATTTTCCCATTTGATATTCTTGTTATCTAATTCTTGTGAGCTGTACGGGTGAGGCTCAGACCCTTGGGCAGAAAGGGAATTATTAGGTTAATCACCATTGAAAATATATTTTATTTGCAAACAGGAATTGTACCATACTGCCTGAAATGAGAGCTTTCTTACCTCTCTCTTTGCTAAGAGGTTGCTGGATGGCATACAATAAACCTACAAAGGTACAGCACCATTTGAATAGCTTTCTCCAAGCTATAATATGATGAGGGCAAAACAACTGGGTAGGTAAGTGGCAATTCTCCTCTTTATCAAAGAGGACAAGTGGAAGCTTTTTACTTGTGAGCTGACCCTGAAGCCCCTCTCCTGCACTGCTTTTCCCCAGCTCTCCATGCCCAACAGAGCTCCACTTCTGATCCAGCCTTCCTCGTACTGAATCTTTCCATGTAGCAGCTGAGATCAGTGAAGGGCTATTGCTCTTGGCCTTGCCCAGGCCTAACCCCAAATCTGCTCATGCACCGATGGCAGCCGCTGTGGTTCCTCCTTTTCTGCCCTGCAGCATCTCTTCTCCCTGTACCTGCTCCTATGCCAGCCTGTGCAGCCGCTCTCATCTACCTCTCCTGGCCTTGCCTCCCCTCCTAACTCCTGGTTATAGTAATTGCACTCTTTGAAGCTAATTAGAAATGAGTAAGTTAAGTGGAAAATTATATCCCTGCATCAAGGTGCATGTAGGTTAAATGGGTGAGCATGCTCTGCAAGGAAATTCCTTACATATCTGATAATTGAAGAAGGATATTGACTCTCTTAATGTTTCTGAATGGCTTTGTATGATTTTTTTTCCAATATTAATTCCTTGTTATAAAAGAACAGCCAAAATCTGTAGGATATCAGAATAGTTTATAAGAGTCAGGAGCAGGGATCTCATGGATTTTATTAGGAGTTGAAGGGTTAAATGCATCCATAGGGCTTTAAAAACAAACAGTATTCTGTTGCAGTTAATAGCTGGTTTGGTTTGCATACTCTCACTAAGCATATTAAATAGGTGGGTTTATAATTGCAGTCCTCACTGCTCTATTGCTAATGTATGACACTTTTCTGTTGTTATTAGTTTTGCAGAAAGAACAGTGGGGAGTAAATCCACAGCTTAGGAAGTTCAAAATAAACAACAAAAAAAAACCAATAAAAGAAAAAAATTAAGTCACTAAAACTATGATATAATCTTTTATTTTTCATTAAAGGTCCATTTTCTAAATGTGTTACAGAAAACACTTACTTCTCTGTTTCCACTCTGTCACTTCACGGGGCCAAGCTCTGACATAAAATCTTTTGGAAATCCTCTCACTTGTTAGTTATTGTACAGCTGATTGGTGATTTGTGTGGCTTTACAAGGAGCACGAGAAATAATGGATTATATAAATTATGAGACATGGAATGAAGGTAAACTAACTTAATTTTTACATTAATTCTTTGGGCTGAAGGGAGAGTGTATGGCAGCATAACCCTCAAGCTCAGCTGGTTTTATATATGAACATGCATGGGGAAAGGCTGTAGTTAAAGTTTCCGTGTATTTGGCACCTATTTTACTACCTGCCATCTCAGCTTAGGGTTTAATTGAGAGCTCGTGGCAGGCAGCATACGTCTGGATGGAGAGGCTCTGCTGCATGCACAAATGTCCACTTTTAGCTGGAATATGAACAGGTTATTTTGGAGTGTGGGAGGAAGACTGCTTCACCTAAATTGCTCTTTTTGTTTGTTTGGTTTGGGGGTGGCTTGCAGGACTCAGGAGTAGAGGTAGCTGGGAGTTTTGTCTGGGTTCATTTCATGCTACCTCAAGTTGAGGTTTCCAAGTGTTGAAGGGGAACATCCTTCAATGTGAAAGTGGCAATAATGTTTTTCAGGTAGGAAAAGGCTTGGGCTTCGTAACACAATGTTTTGAAAGGGAATTTTGTATTTTGCGCATACAGTTCCCCTTTCTAATTATAAGGGGTAATAGATTATGTAGGGGCCGGGTCCTTGATAGCGTTGCCAATTGACGTGTTTGAAAAAGAGGGTCGAGATGTAAATACGAAGACATCTCCAGTTGTTTACCTGTGGTGGGCTTCGCAAGTGCGTGGCTCTGTGTATGTGCCCAGCATCAGCCTGGAAATCACTTTTGAAGTCCTTAGACAACAGCACCAGAAAGGTGGAGCGATCAATCAATCTTAACTGTATGAAGTTCTTCCAAGCTTTGTAAAAACAGATCGGCAAAGGGAAGGCAGAAACCCTCTAAGCCCCATGCCAAAGAGAGAAGAGGAAATGTTCATTGCCATGTATTAGGCACTTGAGAATCCACATCTAGAGGTGGTAGGAATGACCCAGAGGTGAGAAAAGCTTTGTGGGGGGTCATATGCACTACTACACATCACAGATTTCACCAAATTGAGCTTTCTGGTGGTTGGAAAGGCAGCCTCAGTGAAATGCAGGCAAACAGCCCGTCACTCACAGGATACAAAGAGCTGGGCAGCCAACCTTCATTATTATGAAGCTGAGCTTATGTTTGCTTCTAAGATACATGCTTTTGAGCTTTTCAGTATCACTCTGAGCAAATGGAATAGAAATGGAATATTTTGGGTTTATTCTTCTAAAATTTCAACGCAAGCTCCAGGAGTTACCCTTTAAGGAAAAAAACCAGAGAATTTGTTAAATGGAAAAGGCACCAGGTGGGCAGTCTTACTCTCTATGTGATGGACTGAGCTATCTCACCTTGTAGATATGATGGGCATACTGCACAAATGAAAGGACTTTTCTTACACAAGGTAAGTGTTCTAGCAAGACACAGAGACCAGCCGTGTTCTCCTGTATCCCTAAATGAATTCCCTAACGGTTGCTCCTTTCTCTGTCAAATTTTAACTGGTTATAACATCCTTATGAAAAAAATGCCCTATTTCTGAACATTTCCAAACATCTCAAGGGTGTAGTGACAACAAGCTGTTGCTTCCCGTCTTGTTAAAGATAGATATTGGTGAGAAAATACAGAGCCAAATCTAGAAGAATTGGAGTTAAGAGAAACATTTGAAAACAAATGGAGGGAACATAGGTACTGAAAGTCTAAGGAATTTTATTTTAATTATGTCATTTCCTATTGGGGTTTTCTAAACAAAAGCTAAAAATCCCAAAGTGGATAGAAATTATCAAATGAATTTGTGATGAGAAGTGCAGTCCTGAAAGGTGTGAAATGTGTAAGAGGTAGGTCATTTTTGAAGGCTCACCTACTGAACCTGTAGCAGAGGTTGGAGGGGGAAAAAAGTGATGATTTCTTTATGAAAGCGTGATGAGCTTTTTAATTTCCTAGATCTAATAAAAAGTACTGATAAAAGCCACAGTACCTCCTGTCAATTAGAAATTAATGTACATTTAATATTTGCCTTTTGGAACAGCACACTGAAACCTCATCTGTTTGCAAGGTAGGTTTGTTACACAAAACAAATGGCCTGCAATAGAAAGAACATTATCCTAAAAATAAAAATAAAAATTCATGTTAATCAGCTACTGCTTTACTGTCTTTTGGTGGTGTTCATTTTTCATAAAATTGCCTGTAGAGCACATGGAAGATTTCCTTCTGTTGCTGAGGGTAAGGGCCAATTTTGTCTATCATGGTTTAAGAAAGATGCGAGCTAATTTTGGAGGTTGACTCTCCATCCATACTTTTATATGATTTTAATGTAATTTTTCAAGCTTTTTTATTTTCCTGACACATTTCCCAAGTCACAGAATTAAAGTTTGCAAATCAAAATGGCTTGGACAACCCCCATAGGGCAGTAGCTGGCTTCGAGGCAACATGGAGCAGAACAAAATGATCTTGGAAGAGCAGGGCATTGTTCAGTGGCAGCAACTGACTCGCTTCTTCAGGTGTAAAATCATGTTTTATACCTGAAATCCATGTGGACCCCAGTTTTCATGGGTTACTTTGCCATCTTTTTATTAGCAAGCCAAGTGAGATGCCAGGTAGTTGGCCTCAGCTGCTGCTTCTGTAAATGCTGGTCATTGTTAGAGTCAGACCACGTTTTGTAGCATTAATTTTATTGAAGGAGTCAGGGGGTCATGGCTTGGCACGTAAAATTTACACAGGTCAAAAATCCTAACGAGCTTTGATGATTTCAGTATTTTTTATTCATCTCAAGAGGAGCTATTTCAAAAGGTGATTTATGATTTATTGAAGATGTGAACATGGTGTCAGCAGTGTATATTACTCCTTAATGCTGTAAGAGAACAACATGCTAAACGTTATGCTTGCAGTGGCACAGTTGCAAGACATCATTTCTGCAGACTCTCTGGTGTGGTCTTCTGGTGAAATTAGCAGTGGTTTGTGTTTGTGTGCTGACCCGAAAACAATATCCTTGGCTTTATCTTGGTCTCTCTCCTTGTCTGCCTCTATGGGGGAGTAGTGGGAGGTCAGAAATAAGAGTGTAAGTGTCATCAAGAGCATTCCTAGTTTTGGAATGATACTTTCTCCAAATCACTTCTGACTGATTGCTGTCTTTTTTTCCCATCCTGATAGGCATGGCTGGAATCAAATAGCAGGTTTTGGTCTTTAGGCTCTGCAGCATTTTCGATGCTGTTACTGGCTTTTTTCGATCACCAGCTATAGACTAAAATTATTATTTCCTTTGCACCTCAGTAAGAGTTATTTTTGATAGCTCCAAACTTTTTTGTGTAGGGGTTTGTTGGCTGGTAAAAGGAGCAAACACATTGCATTATAGGCACCATGCTACCTCTTCGTGTATGTCGTGGTTTAACCCCAGCCAGCAACTAAGCACCACGCAGCCGCTTGCTCACCCCCCCACCGGTGGGATGGGGGAGAGGATCGGAAGGGCAAAAGGGAGAGAACTCGTGGGTTGAGATAAAAACAGTTTAATAGCTAAAGTAAAATAAAATAAAAAAAATAGAACAGTAGTAATACAAAGCAAGCGGTACACTGTACAATTGCTCACCACCCACCGACCAATGCCCAGCACATCCCCCAAGCAGCAATCGAACCCCTCCCCGGCCAACTCCCCTGCTTATATACTGAGCATGATGTCATATGGTATGGAATAGCCCCCGCCCAGTCTGAGTCAGCTGCCCCGGCTGTGCCCCCTCCCAGCCTCCCATGCCCCTGGCAGAGCATGGGAAGCTGAAAGGTCCTTGACCAGTGTGAGCACCACTTAGCAAGTACTTAGCACTACTTAACAAGAAACAAAACGTTAGTGTATCATCGACATTGTTCTCAACCTAAACCCAAAACACAGCCCCATACCGGCTACCAGGAAGAAAACCAACTCCATCCCAGCCGAAACCAGGACAGTGTAGCTTTCCATATTATAGAAATACTTTATCTCTGACAGCAATTAGGTGATGCAGTGTAATTGTAGACATGATAGGAGATATCATTCAACTTCAGCCTCCCCATACAGTCACTGGAGAGGTGGAGATGGCTAAAAGAGATGCTGTAAATCACCTCCTGCAGAAGCCTATGTCTCTCCTTCAGGATACACTGTCCTAATGAGGCATCTTCAGCACCTATGGTCCAGCAGTGAATACCTCTGATAGTGCCCCAGCTGCTGAGCAGGCTTCAGAGGTTTAGCTCAAAATGTACGTTACTATGACTTGAAACCAACATGGTGTAGTGCAGATTCCTTACTTCCTAGCTCTGTGTCCAGCCTCTGCCATGGTGGAGATGAGCAACACTCGAGTCCACCATTGAAAAGAGGTCTCTTTGAGTAGCTCCTGTGGCTCCATGTGTGAGTTCATCTCCCATAAGTTTAGCTTCGAAAAACTCAGAATATCAGACTATGGCTATATCATTACTCCTTTCTTCTCAATGAATTTTGGTGCCAAACAACAGAACTGGATATATTTTTACTGAGCGCATTGCAGGTTTTACTCAGAAATGTAGTCGTTAGTGAATCTCTTCATTTATGTATCCAAGTTTGTAAAGACATCTGTGGGCTGGCAGGAAGATTTTGCGTGATTTTATTTTGGTTGGGAACAGCTTTCCAAGCAATGATTCCTTACAAAGTGATAAAGGATGATCTCTTGGACTGAATATAAGCCTCTAAAGCTCTTTTCCTGGCTCTGTGCTGTGTGCTCACAGTTGCCTTTAGCAAAACCCCTCCTTTCCGTGTTGTTTGGTTTTGATAAAGATGAGTTAATTTGTTAGTGTTTGTACAGTACGTCAGTGACTTTAATTTTCATGCTTCCTAACTTCAGTAAAATGCGGGTTTATATTAAGAGTATTAAACTAAATTTGTCTCATTAAGTCCAGCCTTTCTCTTGTTTTCAAAAAAAAAATGATGCTGGTAACTGCAGTTTTATGTAATCACTGATAAAGGAGAATAACTGCTTCTGAAATGATACTTTATTTTAGTACCATTTTCTTCATGGTTTCTGGAAGAAATCCTTCCACTTCTCCACATAATACCCTTTTCTGTTTTGGGGTTTGGTTTGGTTTTTTTTTTTGTGACTTGAAAATAGCTTTCAACTGGGCACACACACAGGCAAACACTAAATAGCCAGGATATGTTGTTAACAATAATTCTGTATTACAAATAAAAATTTAGGGTACAAAAATGCAACTGAAATTGCAAAAACAGAGATCTCAGAAGTTTGAGAACACCTATTTATTGTGCCTTTAGCCACTTGCTTTTGATTTAGTGTTTAATTAAATTATTATATGTACTGGTTTTGTTCAGACCTCTGGAGCAAAGCAGAAGACCCGAGAGAAAAGTCTTGTGCAGTCTTAAGTGTGGTGCCATGTTGTATATTCACAAAGGAATTAATGATGCATGTACATTTTTCCTTAAAGTAGCCCTCTGATTTTGCAGTACTGTGTTTCTTAATGTAGGCTTTCTCTCATTACCCAAGTTTCATAGAAAATCAAACCAGAACAAAGCAGAAATGCCATCATATGGCATCAAATGAGCTTCATGAGCAGGTGGTCCATCAGATTGGCTTCCGAATGGGTAGTGACTAGCATACTGTGTTATCCAAGTAGCAGAAGGAGAAGATGCATTTACAGGGGCTCTTACAATACTTCCTGGGAGGAAAGAGATGAGGGTCTCAGGAACTTTTTGACTTTCTGAGTGTAGGCTCTAGCACATACAGATAAGCCCATTCAACATGGAGCAGCCACTTTTGGTCCAGACCACAAACCTTTCGCAGCTGTTTTCATCGTGGGGAATCCTTCTTTCTTCCAGCCAATGCAGATGAAATTGTTGTATTTTTTAGATGTCAAACTTCTAAGCCTGTACAAGACTGCATCCCTGTTTTTCAAAGCTTACTACTGTAATCTGGGCAGACTTTTGGCAAGGGAGGTATCCCAGAGAGGAAGCCTACCTCTTGAAGATGCCAAGTCCTTGTGATAAAGTGTGAGTGTACCACAACATTTAAAATAATTAATTGCAAGAATATGGGATGACAAATGAATTTTTTATTAATGATGGGAGTCCCATTGGCTTAAACCTTCCTAAAAAAGATGACAGTGACCCAGCAAGAGGGAGAGCACAGCAGTATTAACACAGGGAAAAACTGGGAAGTCCATAGCTCATGTTTCCAATCATCTTGGCATGTGCACCTTAACCACCCCTCAAAATACTTAGAGAGGAAATACCATCATCTTTGGATAAAATGAATTCATCCAAATTTCACCTGGCAAGCTTGTGAGCTGTGTTACAGAGGCTCTGTTGTTTCTTGCATTGATGTAGATGGCACAGTAAGCATTACTTAAGTCTCTGTCTGCCTCTTCGAAAAATGCTGTGTTGATAGTGACAGAATGATAGCTCTGGAGCACAGATTGCACAGGGAAGAAATGGGACAAGTGCCTTTCTGGGAGATTGTTTTTTATTAAATGCCCATTAAAGTCAAAGGTGAAGTTTCCTATTGACTTTTATGAGTCCTGGATCAGTCACTGTAGCCACGACTGAGACGCGCATTACCAGAAGAGCTCTGCTGTTAAGAGATAGCGTTGAGGTTGTGGAAGAGATAATAAAAATGTTTCTTGTGGCTAGCAAGAGGCAGAGAGAATTGAGTCTCCCAACAAAGTCATAGTCTTTATGGGATGGGAATTGTTTCTGCATTCAGTGTATGTCCAGCTCCTGGGAAGCGGGATCTTTACGTGCTGCCGGACAAGTAAGAGCACCCCTGCATTGCTACATTCGCCTTGTGCCACGCCACCTGAGAAGTAACTTGTTTGCCATGGGCAAAGTTTGAAGAGGCATTTTAAATGTTCACAGCAGTTTTTTCCAGTGATACCACTTTGCCCGTGCTGTGGTGGAAGAGTACAGTGGCTGCTCTCCCCCAAAGCCGGTGGCTCTTCTGCTTTAGCAGGGGCACGGTCTCACTCGCTGCCTTTCTATTGGAGATGCAGCAGCCGACCGAAAAGGTGCTTGGGGCTGGCCAGCTGTAATAAAGCAATTTCCAGTATGGGCTCTTCTCATTCTTCATGTTCCGGTGGACACAGAAAAGGGGCTGCAAAATCAGTCTGGTCCATTATGCTCCCAGTCTGGTTTTGTTTTTCATGGGCTGCTCCTGAAAGCCACAAAATTTGTATAGTTCCGTTTTCACGTGTGCATCAGGCAGTAACATGTAGCTTTAGGGGGAAAATGGTGGTTTTCCATAAATGGGGCAAAGTGTACCTTTAAAGTGTGGTTTTGGTTTTGGTTTTTTTTAACCCCTTGACTTTTTCAGAATCGAAGCCCAATAATGTATTATAAATATTTTTAAAGCACCTGCATTTATTTTGTTCCCAATTACTTTGAAATGCTTGTGGCCATACATAAATGGCTCATGAGAATAATAAAATGGATTACCTGCAAGAAAAGTGGGTATTGTAAGTATTAATAATTGTGCTGTCATTACAGCCTTTTCACACTTGAGCAAACATTAAGAGAAGGTATATGCACAAAGCTAGTTAGTTTTCGAGTTATGTTCTCTATTGGTGGTTGTTATTTCTCTTACAGCAGGTATCTCAGCCCTCATCTCTGATTCTTCTATTACTGCAGTCTACAATAAAGTTATAATCTTGTGATTCTGCAGTCAAAATCTGTGGTTAAGGATAGGACAGTGTTGTTGCTAACTCTGTACTTGCTCTTCTGTGTGCAAGAATTAGAGGTGAAAAGGTATAGACTGATGGGCTAAGGAGCATCTTAAATCACTCCCATCTGTGGTTGTGGACAAAAAGCATGATGCACACATTTCTGCTGAGTGAGGGGGGAATATTGGAAGTCTGATTTGTTACTTTTGGTGTTCAGAGGCATAAAGGGTATAGGGCTTTTCAGAAGAGTTTGTGGGGTTTTTTTTAGAAAGGATTGGGCAGTAAACTGAAACTTGAAATACATAGGTCTGATACCTGATATGTCACAGACTCCCTATTTAATTAAATAAATAGTTCAGCTCTCCTGTTTCTTAGATCTCTGTCTATAAAACTGACACAAAGATCTCCCATCTCAGTCTTGTAAAAGCAGCAGATGTGTGGGGTGAACACGTAGCAGGGCTCCATCAGGCAGTAACACGGACCATGTCAGTGCTTGGCACGTAGCTCCATGGGTGCAGTCAGGGGTTATTGTTTTGGGGGGCTGCCAAAGCCTGGGGACATGTGCAAGCAAAATCAAGAGCGATGATTATTTGAGGAGGTGTAAAGTCGGGTGAATGTGCAATGGTTTGTCGTGGCAAGTGGTGAGGGCATTTCTCTGATCCTCTGATCCAAGGCATCCACCTTGATGAATTTCAAAGACTAGAAGAAAACACTGGCAACATTATGGCTCCTTAAAAACATACTGCAATAAGCTTTTTTTATTGAGTGAATTTATATCGTTTGATCACAGTTGCCCATATAATTACCTTGAAGAGAGAACAGGGTAGGTAAGAAATTTTTATTAAAAATACAGAGGAGTGAGATGATTTTCAGCTCCCCAGTTTTCAATTCCCAGGAACTCTGCTAAGTGCCTTGATGCTAAAAATTTGTAGGTTTTAGCATTTAGCATTGTGGTACAGGCTCTGTTGTAACAACGTGATTTGTACTTCCTCCTAAATGAAAGTAGCAATTTATTCTTCGTGATAAGGGGAAAAAAACAAACAAACCAGAAACAAAATAACAGAATAAAGGCTGAAAATAGTCTTTTTATGAGTAACAGCCTTAAGTAGATTGACTTAATCATAACCGGGTGTAATACTTCACAGGCAGTTTTGTCCTGCAGCTTTAACAGTATCAACTGGGGCTGCAGTTGATTCAGCATCTGAAAGCCAAATTGGAAAGCTTCTCAAAGAAAAATAAAAAGGGGAGGGGAAAAAAAAAAGAAGCTTAACACAATTACTTTTTGAATAGTTCACAAGATTAATCCTTCCAAACCCTGTTTTAATATTCAGCCATATGGTTAGATATAAAAGGCAGAAATAACATTACCATCTCTTCTAAACAACAAGAAAATCCTCACCTTGCCTTCATCTCGACATCCTTCTATAAATGTATGTTTTTTGATGTCACACATAGAGATGGTTATTTAAGCAGATGTAGTTTTTTGCTGCCTTTATTTGAAACCTATGCTAAGTATTAGGTTTGGGGAACATACGATTACGGTTGCCCGCCTGAGTCTCCTCCAACAGCAATAGTTGTAAAACAGGGGGTCAGAAATTAAAGTTCTGGTGATACCACAGTACTACACTTCAGTAATTCACTGCATTTCACAGACCCAAGCTGGGGCACTTCAGAAAGTCCAGAACTGATTTCTCAGCGGTCATTTTTAGACATTGATGTTGATAGTCAAGATAGCATATGTGATTATTGTGATACTTGCCGTTGCTATTTATTGTCCATCTTTAAAATCAAACCAGGATGTAAGATGTCAGGGCAACTTCCAGTCACTGAATGGGGAAAAGGAGGAGAAAATTCCCACCAAGATGAGTACTAATCACATTGCTGTTATACATAACATCAGCTATACATGTTATGTTATACATAACATCAGCTGAAGTCTTTCCCGGTTTATTTCTACCTGGAACAAGGATTTCATCCATTTCTTACTCACATGATAACTTGTTACGAGGTAAATGACTTTTCTTAGGCATGGTAGGCAACCATAGCTGATTCCCTGCAGTTAGGTACCTAACTTGATTACTGTTCTGTTACCAAAAAAAATACAGAACCAGCATCTTATGAGCATATTCTTAGCACTTTTCAAAATTTGTAAATAATAGGATTTTGTTTAAGAAATTATGTTTGTAAGTATGTTGCATCTGAAGCAGTAAATTTCTAACTCACACAATTGCTATAAACCTTAAAAGCCACCATGGCGCCAGGCCTGCTGGAAGCAGATGGGTTTCACCTGTCGCCAAAGGGGAAAAGGATTATGGCTCAGGAGTTAGCAGGCCTCATTGAGAGAGCTCTAAACTAGACTCGAAGGGGGAAGGGGATAAAACCAGTCCGCTAGGGACGAGCCCAGGGGTGGCACGCCTGTGTCGGAGAAGAGATCGATAGCCCAACTCAAGTACATTTACACCAATGCACGCAGCTTGGGCAATAAGCAGGAGGAGCTGGAAGCCATTGCGCGGCAGGGAAACTATGACGTGGTTGCCATTACGGAAACATGGTGGGACGACTCGCACAACTGGAGTGCTGCAATGGATGGCTACAAGCTCTTTAGAAGGGACAGGCAAGGAAGGCGAGGTGGCGGGGTAGCCTTGTACGTCAGAGAGTGTTTTGACTGTCTTGAGCTCGACAAAAGTAACGACGAGGTTGAGTGCTTATGGGTAAAGATCAGGGGAAAGGCCAACAGTATCCTGGTGGGAGTCTGTTATAGACCACCCAACCAGGATGAGGAAGCAGATGAAGTTTTTTACAAGCGGCTAGCTGAAGTCTCAGAGTCTCTAACCCTTGTTCTTGTGGGAGACTTCAACTTACCAGATATCTGCTGGAAATACAACACGGCAGAGAGAAAGCAGTCTAGGAGGTTCCTGGAGTGCGTGGAGGATAACTTCCTGACGCAGCTGGTAAGCGAGCCAACCAGGGGAGGTGCCCCGCTGGACCTGCTGTTCATGAACAGAGAAGGCCTAGTGGGTGATGTGGTGGTCGGAGGCTGTCTTGGGCACAGCGACCACGAAATGGTAGAGTTTTCGATTTTTGGAGAAGTAAGGAGGGGGGCCAGCAAAACCACAACCCTAAACTTCAGAAGGGCAGACTTTGGCCTGTTTAGCAGTTTGGTTAGCAGAGTCCCTTGGGAGGCAGTCCTGAAGGGCAAGGGAGTCCAGGAAGGCTGGATGTTATTCAAGAGGGAAGTCTTAAAGGCACAGGAGCAGGCCGTCCCCATGTGCCACAAGTCGAGCAGGCGGGGGAGAAGACCGGCTTGGCTGAACAGAGAGCTCTGTCTGGAACTCAGGAAGAAAAGGAGAACCTACCACCTTTGGAAGAAGGGGCAGGTGACTCAGGGGGACTACAAGGATGTGGTGAGGATATGCAGGGAAAAGATTAGAAAGGCGAAGGCCCAGCTAGAACTTAAACTGGCCACTGCTGTCAAGGACAACAAAAAATGTTTCTACAAGTATATCAGCGACAAAAGGAGGGCTAAGGAGAATCTCCCTCCTTTATTGGATGCAGAGGGAAACCTGGCCATGAAGGATGAGGAGAAGGCTGAGGTACTTAATGCCTTCTTTGCCTCAGTCTTTAATAGTCGGACTGATCATCCTCAAGGTTTTCATGCCCCTGAGCTGGGAGATGGAGATAGGACGCAGAATGTAGTCCCAGCTGTCGAAGAGGTGGCAGTCACCGACCTGCTCCTCCACCTGGATGCCCACAAGTCTACGGGGCCAGACGGGATCCACCCGAGGATACTGAGGGAGCTGAGGGAGCTGGCGGAGAAGCTTGCCAAGCCACTTTCCATCATTTACCAGCAGTCCTGGTCAACCGGGGAGGTCCCAGATGACTGGAAGCTAGCTAATGTGACACCCATCTACAAGAAGGGTCGAAAGGAGGATCCGAGGAACTATAGGCCTGTCAGCCTGACCTCGGTGCTGGGGAAGGTCATGGAACAGATCATCCTGAGTGCCATTATGCGGCATGTGCGGGACAACCGGGGGATCAGGCTCAGCCAGCATGGGTTTATGAAAGGCAGGTCCTGCTTCACTAACCTGGTCTCCTTCTATGACAAGGTGACCCGCTTAGTGGATGAGGGGAAGGCTGTGGATGTTGTCTACTTGGACTTCAGTAAGGCCTTTGACACCGTCTCCCACAGCATTCTCCTGCAGAAGCTGGCTGCTCACGGCTTGGATAAGTGCACTCCGCGCTGGGTTAAAAACTGGCTGGATGGTCGAGCCCAGAGAGTTGTGGTGAATGGAGCCAAATCCAGTTGGCGACCGGTCACGAGTGGTGTTCCCCAAGGCTCAGTGTTGGGGCCGGTCCTGTTCAATATCTTTATCGATGATCTGGATGAGGGGATTGAGGGCACCCTCAGTAAGTTTGCAGATGACACCCACCAAGTTGGGTGGGAGTGTCGATCTGCTGGAGGGTAGGAAGGCCCTGCAGAGGGACCTGGACAGGCTGGATTGTTGGGCCGGGGCCAACTGTATGAGGTTCAACAAGGTCAAGTGCCGGGTCCTGCACTTCGGTCACAACAACCCCAGGCACCGCTACCGGCTTGGGGAGGAGTGGCTGGAAAGCATCCTGGCTGAAAAGGACCTGGGGGTGATGGTTGACAGCTGCCTAAACATGAGCCAGCAGTGTGCCCAGGTGGCCAAGAAGGCCAATGGCATCCTGGCTTGTATCAGGAATAGCGTGGCCAGCAGGACCAGGGAGGTGATAGTGCCCCTGTATTCGGCACTGGTGAGGCCGCACCTCGAATACTGTGTCCAGTTTTGGGCCCCTCAATTCAAGAAGGACAT
The DNA here is from genome assembly GCA_020745775.1 of Theristicus caerulescens. Lineage (NCBI taxonomy): Eukaryota > Metazoa > Chordata > Aves > Pelecaniformes > Threskiornithidae > Theristicus > Theristicus caerulescens. Next base: position 87,457,824 of record CM036560.1, read on the forward strand.
CGAGGTGCTGGAGCGTGTCCAGAGAAGGGCAACGAGGTTGGTGAAGGGTCTAGAGCACAAGTCTTATGAGGAGCGTCTGAGGGAGCTGGGGTTGTTTAGTTTGGAGAAGAGGAGGCTGAGGGGAGACCTTATTGCCCTCTACAACTACCTGAAAGGAGGTTGTAGAGAGGTGGGGGTCGGTCTCTTCACCCCAGTAACAAGCGATAGGACGAGAGGAAATGGCCTCAAGCTGCGCCAGGGTAAGTTTAGGTTGGATATTAGGAAAAACTTCTTTACTGAAAGAGTAGTCAGGCACTGGAACAGGCTGCCCAGGGAGGTGGTTGAGTCCCCATCCCTGGAGGTATTTAAAAGACGGGTAGATGCAGTACTTGAGGACATGGTTTAGTGGTGGACTTGGCGGTGGTAGGTTAACGGTTGGACCTGATGATCCTAAGGGTCTTTTCCAACCTTAACAATTCTGTGATTCTATGATTCTCTATGGTGCAAGTGGGTGGGTTTGTATCATTAGAAAAAACTGCGTTGGCATCACTGTTGGTCGCTGATGTGTTCCATGTAAAATGTCTTTCTGGATTCCCCAGTGGAGAAACATAATTATCCCTATTCTTTAATTATATCAACACAATTTCACATACCCTCAGGAGCCAGCATTACAAATTCCCATCTTTGTAGCGTCAACAACTCTGCCAGCTTATCCGAGCCTTTTACCCTCCTGAAGGTGAAGTTAATTCCAGGAGATCTTTCTCTGTGCACAACTGGAGGTGCTTAGAGAAGCTACCCAACACTAAAAAAATAAGCACATAAAAATCAGCAGCCATGCTTATTTATCCCAGAAGGTTGTGATGTCAGTACGCCTATTAGAGTGATGTTTGGCTGTAATAGCTCATAAACATTCCTGCAAAGTGGAAGTGCCTAAAATGCCAGTGTACCAGCAAACACTGGCCATCTTTATCTTGATTGAGAAATAATCTCCTCAGTCATACCTTCTAAAAAATAATAAAAAAGGCTTGGCAGGCAATTAGCTTATAATGTTCTTCTACTGATGTTTATTTTGATTTTTTAAAACTTTTTAGCTGTTGTCCTTAAGGGTCGACGTCCTTCAAGTACTGAACCAGTAGTTTTGGGGGTTTTTTACAACATTTAACAAAATTTTACAACATTTGAAAGTCTCTGATTCCTTGTATTTATGTGTTTTGGTTTGTTTTTTTAAATAAGTTTTGAAGTCAATCCAATATTCCTACCATGGCAAAGGGAGTGAGAGAAGGAGAGGTATATGGAGTCCTTATCTCAGACAGAGCCTCCTTGCAAAATCACAAGGCATAGTTGAAAACCCATCAAACTTAGCAGGTGTCCTAATGTATCCTATCTGTTTGAGAGCTTGTTGTTTTGCTGGAACATGCATATAATTTGCGATACGTCCCACCATTTCACTCAGTTCAGCAGAAGGTCCCCCACACCGTGGTACTGTGGGACGCTAACCTGCATAAGAGAAGATGTTGGCACCACCAAGTCTGTGTTTTGTTCTAGTACCAGAAATGTTGATACACAAGAGGAGCAAGTTCATGCAGACTTTTTCCTTCTGCTTTCTGTCATCTCCTGAATTCCCACCTTTCATTCCTCCCCTGTTTCATTCCTGCCACAGAGGGACCAAGATGGTGCCTCATGTCAAGCTGGGGGCATGTATCTCTCTGAGGTTTTTTTTTTGGTGTTCATCTTAATGAGCCATGCTCTCAAAACAACTTGTACCAGATGAACACCATTTGGCCAGCGGGGAAGGTGTGTCCTTTGGAGCTGTCCAGCAAATGTGGATTTGCAGATGGCTCCTTCAGGGCTATTGACTACCCTGAGGAAGGGAGCGAATGCAACAGTGGTTGCTTAACAGCTGCAGAAACTGTGCTGATGCATTTGGTTCTGTATCATTTCATGCTCAAAGTGTCTTTGTGGTAGTGTATTAGCGATGTTAATTTATATTTACGTAAAGCTTTAAAAAGGCATAACTCTACACTGGGACATGTACTTACGCCTGCTTTGTCAGGGCAGTAGGGCTCTGAAACCACTTGAGAAAGATTGTTTTCATGAGTGTTGTCTAGAATAAATCACCTATCTTTAGATAACCATCTAAAACTGTCATCAATGTCAAACCTTTCATTTAAAAAACCCCAACATTCATTAATTTGATGATTTTCCAAGCTAATGAAGGATTTTGCTTTCTTTTGCTGTAAATTCAAAGCACCCATTGGTTGTTAAGTCTCTGCGGCTGGCTAACCCCATTTTAAAATCTCACCTTGCTTTGATGTGCATGTTAATATTTAGCAGAAGGACAGAGGGAACGCACCAGATGTGAAAATTAGTTTCTGGAATGGAAATAAGAAGATGTCAGGGGAATTCACTGTGGTCTGGTAGTATTGTCCAGCACATAGTTAATGATCAGTCAGCATTTTCTTACAATTTCCTAATTTTAGTGAATTAAGCAAAATTAAGTACGGCTTCAGATAATAGTAGCTGTTTGAAATTAAGACTATTATGGAATAAATATGCAAATATGTTACAACAGCTGGTGAGACCTTTTTAGGGACAGTTTAATGATGCTTAGAATTTCTTATGCATCTGGAAGAGGAGGCTTGGCAAACAGTATTGTTTAAGGCCTTGGAAAGTATGCATCTCTAAAATAGTGGTGGGGTTTTTTCCCTGCCCAGCTGAACCTAGGATGAAAGAAACATAACGTCTGTTTAACACAGCATAGTAAATTAACAAAAGGATTTTGGAATAAGGATCCAGCTAGGCTAGGAAGTGAATACTGCATCCAAATAGGGACTGTAGGAAGGGTTTTAAATTTGAGCTGCAATACTTGGTTAAATTCCTATGTGCAAAACATCCCCTGGCTCAAGGAGCTGCCACCTTTGAAGTTTAACAATCAGATTTAGTTAGAAAATCAGGTTTTCCTGGTCTATCATGTAGAACCGATCCTAGTAATCAGATGGTGAGGAATTTAATTATGTAGCCAAAGAAAAACTGTTATTCATGGAGTCGCCAAAACTTCTTGTATGATCTAGGCCCCCAAAGACCTTCCATCTCCAAATTAATTAATCTGATTCTGATTAACCATGAGCTCTGAGAGCATTAGAGAACAAGGTGATGAACTATTTCAGTTTATAAGTGAATACTCTGTCAAGTTGTTAACATTATTTCAACATCTTTGTTCCTGGAAAACAGTATTTCAGAGTTATCCTGCTTCTTAGAGCTGGTAACAATAAAATAACATTCACTCTGCAATACTAGAGATTACTTGCCATTTATAGGGAAAGAAGTATGTGCCAGTGGGACTTTTAATTTTCCTGTGGTATTACCAAAATTCATCTCTTATTTGCTGTTTTTGGATTTCCCAGGGATTTGGTAAATGTACCATTTCAGAGAACTGGGTGCAGTTTTTTAACTGAGCGCCACGTGAAATTTACTGATTCATTTACTAAAGGAGCATAATGCATGTGAATGCGTATTTGAAAATTCATGACTTTTGTGCCAGAATTACAAATAATATAAATAATATGGTCCAACTTTGTAGCTCTTGGTTTTACGGTAGACTAATGGGTATTAATTGTAAAAGTAGGTAAAAGAAGAATATCTTCTTGTATATACCTTGTTCTTGTAAAAGATTATCTTCACCTGATTTAATGGTAATATTTGTACCTTCAGTAGTGTAGTATAAAAATAATTTGAGATAAATGCTAAAATTGTAAATACATATGTTTATAGTAATGCTACTGTGCATTTTAGATTGTCTTTTCTCCCTGTGGCACAGTTTTTCCTTGTTACTCTTTCCTTTCTCTTTTTGGCAAACACAGGTTTTTAACCTCTGGTTTTTGAATAGAAAACTTCCTCTTTGAGTCCCCTATCAGGCTGTACCATCCCTGCTTTCCAGAGATGGGTCTGGCTAGTCTAAATTCTATGTCATAGTCTGGGCTACATTTCAGGTCAGTACTTTTATTTTTCAGAGAAGAAAGAGAAGTATGCAAATCCTTTTAACCATGGGAAAATATGTCCTTTTTAGGGCAGAAGTGAAATAATCGAGGAACAAGTTTTTCTTGTTATCTCTGCAATAGCCTGTAGCTAAACAGTAGGATCCTTTCTCCTGCTATCTGTTCCTCACCACTCAGGAGACGACATCCATGGACAGGCACAGCACATTGCAGCCAGACCTCTGCTGGGGTCTGGAGCTCGTGTTTACATCCTTAGGGGTCTTGTGCTTTGGTCCTGGAAAGTGTATTTTAATACCGACTTGGAGAAAAGTGGAGGAAATAATAACCTCAGTACAATTTCTTCTCACCTGTGCAAATTGGGAATGGGAGCTGGTGGAGGTGTTGCTTCTGTTGGCCAGCTGTAAATCAGTTTTCTCCCCTCCAGCCCCAATATTTTAATAAAAACTAATGTCAGTCCTCTTCAAATGCTGCTGTGAATGGGCAATTTAAGGGCAATCTCTGCATGTGAGCTGCCTTGCTGGATTTTTTTGTGATGGTGGAGTATGAAAGAGCTAAAACTTAAGTTTTCAACCTTGATGTATCAGTGTGCATGTCCCCATTGCTACCAGGCTGTCTTGCCCATCTGCTCTCTGATTTCCAGTGCTGGAGCGCTCCTACTCTGGCTTTGCTTTCCCCTCGCCTCACCAGAAGTTCAAGCACCACTAGAGCTCTGTGTCGAAGCTCTCATTCAGGAATGAAGTGGCCTTAATCCTGAAGAGGATGAAGTTACAGTGCACCTAAAGCAATTTAACTCGTGGGTAAGAGCCACCGCAGACAGATGTAGCGGTGCTTTAATTTATGTCCCTTGGCTTAGCTGATGGATGAGTCTCCATGTGCCTGAGTGCTTGGAGTACCCTGATCCTTGCAGTCTTCGCAGACAGACCCTTCTCATCTGATTTTTGCTGTCTTGGTTCGGTACAAGTTTCTCTGGCAAAGAAGCATTCTCCCTAGAACTGTCTGCACAGGGTTTTTCCCCTCTTCTGAACACATTGATTAAGCCCTGCACTTTGAAGTGTGATTTTCAGGTGGCAGATGAAAGCAGCAGAAAGGTGGGAGAGCATTTGGGCTGCTGGGAGGAAGACTCTTAGAGTAAGCCTTAGGGTCAGAGGTGGCCTTTCATGCTGTGGGCTATGGCTGCAGTTGTTTTGCTGTATCGGAAGCCTGAAATTTGAGATCAGGAGGTGCAGTTGCGGATGGGATCGCATCAGAGCTTGAACAGTCAGAGAAGAAAAATCCACCTCCTGTTTATAAATCAGTTAGACATGGAGATATTTTATGTGGTTTTTATCATTGAATGATAATATTTTATTTTCTTGAACAGTATTTGAAATGGAAAAGAAACTCACCCCAACCCACTACTTGGAGATAATTTTGATAGAGAGGCAGCAACCACTTATGTCAACATGAACTTAATGTAGACCTAAAGAAAGCAGAGGATTCATTTTTTAAATTTCATTTAGCAAAAGATGAATTGATTGTAACATTGGAAATGGTCACCTCAAATCCGTACACCAAACCTCAGTGTATATTACTTACAGTCAAGAATTAGATGGTAAGTTGCGTTTGATTATGTTCCCCGGTTCATGCAACCGCCTTGGTTGAACACTGCGCTTGAGCACCGTGCACAAATCAATCCAGCATTTTTCCTTTTTCCAGTGTGAACCTTCATAGGGAAAACAAATTACCAGCAGGAAATGTTTGTCACCACAGGACAACGCAAAGATGAGACGATCTGTCAAGTCAGTTGACTGAATGCATAAGCTCCGTCAACCTGCTCTGAGTGACGGGGCATTTACAAACAAACGATGCTGCTGAGGGAACATCATGACTATCTGGTTTTGCATTAGGACGTCATTTACATTTAGAATGACACAGAATGCCGCTGTGGTTCGAGGGGCTGGGGAAAGCAAATGGGATGATGTGAATTCATTAAAAAGTGGCTCTGGCCAGAGCTGCAAGTGATTGATGAGCAATTAAGTGGCAGGGCTCCCGCGGTAGCCTGCTGCCTGCTGTGAATACTCCAGAGGACATCTATTTTGGGTTTCTCTTCTTACAGTGATAGAAATGGGTTATTTACCCTTCTGATTCTGTTTATCCAGAAATAGTGATAAATAAGGATTGCTTCTTTCAAGAAGCTGGTTAGGATGAGTTTGAGCAAGAAAATGTGTTGTTGCTGTTAAAGTGTCGTAGCAATTATTAATGCATTTCAGTCTGGATATTGGCATTATCCCTGTTTCTTCTCAGCACTCTTTGGTGCTGCAAATAACCACTTTAAAGTGGCATTTCATAACTTCTGCGTCACTTGAATCTGCTGCTTTTTGTCTATTCAAACAGCCGAGTGCACTTGAACGCAACGGGGAGCCTGTGCCAGGGAGAGCAGCGCCTTTCCCTGTGGTTTGAATTCGGAGGGACTGACAGCAAAGTTAAGGGTTCTTTATGGCTGTACCACGAGCACCAACGTGCTGCTACTTGGAGGAGATTGATAGCATGAATATGGTGCTTGTGAACGTGCAACAGAAGAAATCTGAGACCTAAATCCTCTGTTCATCCATTCCAATGACAGACCCACCTGCATGCTTCCTCGTGCTGTTGTGCCAAAATAATTTAGCTGTCATCCTCCATGTGAATAGTTCTCGGTGCAGCTCTGTCTTTTGGGATTGCTGATGGTGATGAAAATAAGCATTGTGCAAGAGAGTTGATAGTAATCGAAGCTCCATGAGCTTGAATAGAGGAGCTGACCAAATTTTCACAAATCCCTAAAGTGGTATCAATAGTGACAAGTAGTAAATCAGGCTGGCTGAGAGTCCACATCCTAAAACTCAGGCTGGAATGATGGGAACATGCTGTCTTGTGTTGTTTCCCATATTTTTTAACCATTTTAGAAATGCTTTGATGATATTTGCAGTAAACTGTAACTTTAAATGGTTTGGACCATGAGGAGAGTTAAGTTTGTTTGTTTTTCCAAGTTGCTTTGTTCTAACAAGTGTTTCTAGCAGTGCATTAATAATGTTTTTCATTTACATGATGCTTTTCTGCTGCATCAAGTGCATTACTACCACTCTGATAATGCCTGCAGCACTTCTGTGTGTTTAAAATGTGCTAATATTTCAGTTTTAATCAAAGTAATGAAAAGTACAGAAATAAAGTGACTTCTGTAGGACACAAGTCAAGGCAGCAGCAAAGCTGTCGGTATGATATTGATGCCCATTGGCATTCTGAAAGACTTGGGACCACCTGAATATGCTATATGTTCTTACATACGTGTGTTGGTTTTGGACCAATATACCTGGAGGTCGCTTTAGTTCACGTCTGTCCCAAAATTGTACTCAAAAGTAATTATATAAATAACCTGCTCAACTCAAGTTCATTGTGAAGCCAGCAATAAGCCAGAATAATGATTTCATACTTGGTACAGTGTAATGGTTAAATAGCTGATCCTTTATTGTGTACAGAAAACTCAGCATGCGGTTTCCCAGAAGAAAATTTGCCATTATAATAAATTCTGGAAAAATCCTTTCCCCTGCCTAAAGTGAACCCACTGGCATGGATGGGTTTCTGTTTGCCCTGTAACTCAGGTGGATGTTTTCTGCAGGCATATGTGTAAGCTCTCCTGCAAAATACCCCCCAAAATATACATTTACTTTATCAGTTTTGTGATATTTTCAGGGAAATAACAGGAATACTTCATTTTGTACCTATTAAATGTACTTCAAAATACCAACCATGAAGGATGCTCTTTTGTGATGCCAAGGAAGAACCTTGAATTAAAGAGCAGCAATGATGGTTTAGCTCTCTGGATTGCAAAAATGATGGAGAGAGAGTGTTTTATGTTGATATTAGGCAGAGGGTGAATGGGCAACCTGTGCTGGGCAGGCAGGCACCTTCACGAACTGCAAGAAGACTATGGGATGAGGAGGATAGGATGGGCTGAGGCAAGGAGTATGGGTTATGTGGAACATATAACTGTTCCTAGTGCTGGCACAGCCTCCTCCCTTCCCTCCCATCTCTCTTCAGATCCAGCTAGCAAAATCCAAACTTCTTCCAGCCGCTTGTCAGCTAATCCATTAAAAATAATGAGTGGGGAAACGGTGATGTAGAAATAAAAGCCGTGGCACTGCAGGAGAGGCAGGTATGTAAAGCCCCTGCGTTTCTCTCTGTTATGTCTTAGAAATAGTGAGCTACCAAGGGCAGGTTGGCAGTGGGGATAAGTGGGTAGTGTGCATTCAGAAATATCTCTTACAGCACTATTCTAACATCAGATCTCTACAGTGCAGCTTGGCAGCGCCAGTTGATCCACTTGTTTGATGGGATACAACCAACACGCGGACTTGGCCCTCTCTTTTGGCTCCTACAATAGCTGCTTTGTGTCATGGGTGCTATCTATAGCAAAATCCTTTTGTGGAATCTAAAGTTCAGGGAAACACGGATTTTGAAATAGAGATTGAAATGCAAAATTTACTTTTTGGCTTGTGGAAGATGCAACAGAAATAATTTTGCTAAATGATCCCCAATCAGTTCTACAGCATCCTAATTTTCACTTCAGATTCTGCTGTGTTGAAAGAAAACCAGAACCTGGACTAAGAAGTGGTTGGGAATCCATAATCTTCAGAGAACATTTTTCTTAAATACCAAAGACACTTTCTAAATAATTGAGATTTTCTTCAGAGTTCAGGATAAAACATCACAACATAGAGTGAAAAAAAGTTTTCTTGGACCCAAATCAGTTTTGTCTTTTCATTTCTGAAGTAATCACTAGGTCTTGGGTCAGTTCAAAGCAAAATTTCCCCCTAGTTATGACTTAGCTGCCCTGCTGTACATGGGACTGCCTCCTTCCTTTGTTTGAGAATTTTTTTCAGACATATAATGTTTTGTAATTTATTTTCAAACCCTTTTGTTTAACACAGTCTTCTAACAATTCAGCAGAAGCATTGCCCACATTTTTATTTGGTGTTCTTGTTCACCTTGGGCTCCTCAACATTTAGCTCATTCAGAAGTATTTCAGAAATGTTGGTCTCAGCATAAAAAAGCAGTTAAATCACTCTTCCATCTTTCAGTATTTTATGTAGTTCATACCTAACAGACTCCCGTTCTCCCCTTTACCAGATTGACAAATCTATCCCTTTGCTCTCAGGCTGGTAAAACACCTCTGCAGCTTTCATTCGTCTCCCAGCTCCAGATCTTCTAGCAAGGTGCACAAGAACTGGCTTTTGCTTTGTCTCACCAGTCCCTTGGTATTTCTTTTGGCTTCATTTTACCCTATTTCTTAGTCTCTTGCTTGCTTGGAACATCTCCTGAATCCACAAAACTCTTCTTAACTGCTACCTGCTAGCATTGTTTTTTTTTTTATTTTGCACATCTCAAATACTCTTTCTTGAACCAGAAGCCTGTTGGGTTTATTTTTTGATTTACTGTAGCAGATCTACTTCTTGTCCTTTCTTTCCAAAACAGTGACCAGCATCATCAGAAGTGGTTCCCTAAAGTGTTCTGCTCTCCTGATTTATTCCCTTTTTCTCTAGTATTGGTAAATACGTGATTCACTTGTTACCCAGCTCTAGCACCCTTTTACATTTACAAGTTTTCTGATGATTTTTAGTGCTATTCATGATCATATTGTCAAATGTGGAAGACTTTCATAATTTCATCACTTACTTGCTTTCCTTCAAGCAATTCCGAGACTTATTTAAGAGCTGAATAACTGGGCTTTTAATGGGCTATAGAAACCAGCCTGCATCCTTCCCGCTGTATGGCAGGCCAGTGGATTGCTCCTTGCACTTTCTTCCCCTGTCCTTTGGACTTTCTGGCCACGAAGTCTTTATTACTCATAAAATTAGTGCTGTAATAAACTCTTAGCATCATGAGAGTACTATGTGCAACTTTCTCTATACCAAGGGCATTCAGCCCCTCTTGAGTGGGAGGCAACCAAGGTCTGCAATGAGCTACTCCCTAATGATGATTACTGTTCATAGAATATAGAGTGATCATGGCAATAAGTAATATTTATAGAAATTTCTATAGGTAGTTTGAAGCAGAATTTCTTTTCTTCAAGGGGTGAAGAGCCTTTTCAAAAACAGCAAAGAAGAAGGCCTTTTGATACAGTATGTCTTTTCTCTGTCTTATATTCCCAGCATTTCTTTAATGTTGGGAAAAAAAGTTCATTTCTTTAGGGCAAGATCATCTCCATACCAGCCTGATGGCTTAGACACAGGATGCGACCTCTCAGACCCAAGTGCTACTTGTGACTTCTTTTTTATTTTTAATTCTAAAAATACATATCTATATTCCTTAATAAGTTTCCACAATACTCCTCAAGGTTTATCATTTACTGGAAGGATTTAAAATTTTCTTCCAATTTCTTTAATGTCGTAATGTTTGTTTCTGCAGTTGCTCATTTTACTGTTCTCCAAGCATGATGCCTGTGACAGCTTAATATCTATAATATCAAAGCGCACTGGAGGTGAAGGCAGCTTTTTAACGCCTCAATATCATCAGAATAATTGTTACTATTCACTATTTTAAATCAACATTTAAGCATATTCCCTTACAGAGCAACAGCTTGCTAAGCATGCTTCATGGTATAAATGGATGTCATCCATTAATGATGGGCAGCGTTGGCTGCTTCCGTGTAATTAAAAATACCATTGACTATATTAATACGTGCAGTTGCTTGAACATTTGCATCGTTGTTGTTCAACCTTGAATGGCTGAGCAGCCAATTAGTCATCAAGGAGACATGCAGCAAAACAGAAAACAATCACGGCAGCATCCTGACATTGCATCGATTAACTTGTCAGTGTAACTCAAAGTAGCAATACAAATATTGCAGAATAGTGTCAAGACAATGATTATTTTGTGTTCACCTGCTATAGCAGATGACATCCAGTTTTCTTTCCTTCTCCAAAAATGTACTTTTCATACCGTTTCCTGGGAATACTGGAGGAGATGGAGAGCTCTGGTTGTTCTTTGTGGCATATTCTGATCACCTTTGCAGGTATTATCTATTATAAATTTAGACAATGCTTTTGAGCTGGATTTGCAGTGTCTGTTTCCATAATGATGAAAATTGTAGGTTTACCATGTCGCCAAGCAGAGTCACGGAGGATAAGGTGGGGCTTGGGCAGCTCCTGATCTCATTTAGATTTCTTCAAATCACAGCAAATTAGGCCAGTCCCAATCATATTTCTTTTCTTCTGATACACAAAAAAAAAAACCAAAATTGATTTGTTAAGGAGATAAGAGGAGAGCATCTGAAGGACAAGAAAGTCCAGTAAAGGAGGGATTTTTGCCTTTGGATGAGGACAGTGTCCGCTTTTGAAGTGTATTAGTAAATCAGTATAAGTATAGCATGGACTATATTCAGATATAGTATATCTTTATTTGAACAAAAAAATAGTGGGTTTTTTGTGTTTCATTTTGTTTTTTAAGAATGAGGTCATGTCCTTGATAAATGCTAAATCCTGTGTCATTCTCCTCACTTCCCTGGAAACTGTATGGCAGCAGTGATGAAAGGAGCACAGAGAGTTTGTTTTTCTTTTTTAATTCAATCAATTATTTTAGTATCTACAAGATATTAGGCAGCACCAAATCGCTATAGAAAATATTTTAGAGGAGGAAGGTCTACATCCTCCTCCTTCAATGATCAGTCTAGCAGTTAGGGTCAGAGAGGTAAGGATGGAGGGAATTGTGTTTTATTATGGAATCACATCAGATTATTTCACCATTTCCTTCTCCATCAAATCAAAAGTTGGTCATCCTCTGTGTAAGGTAAACATACTAACGGGATTGGCAGTATGTTTGCAAGGGTATCCTACGTGCGCCTCTCCAACATGTTTTTGTCCTGGGCTTCCTTCAGGTAACCAGATAAAGCAGTGGTGGATAAGCTCAGGGACCTGCTGCCACCCAAGTTCACCCAAGACATATTGAGCACCTTAGGGATGCTTTTGGTTGTTGTATTGTTAAACCAGCTGAGTTAATTCTGCTCATTGAGTTTACTAGGATCTGCCAAAAGCAATTTTATACAAAATGCAATCATATGTACTCTACTTGGTCTTTACCTGTAGGTAGGATCATGGAGCTATCTAGAAGTAGGATCATGGAGTTGGTTTTTTAAAATAAGTTTAAAACCCCCCTGTGTGCTATATCTTTCACCCATAGGTAATCTTTAATTTCATAGCAAATGACAGCAAGCTGGTTTCTCATAGTGTTTAGTCTCTGTTTCTATAAGCATTTCAGCAAACCACTATGAGTTTATTCAATGTAAAGTGCTGTGTCTTCAGGTACTCTCAAACAGCATCCAGCATGGCTTGGACTTGGCTGTCGTGTTACAATCTGCAATAAGGACCTATAACCAGTTTCCCCATTCTGGCACCTAAGGTCCTCGTTTTCCCTTTCACACCCAGCAATGCTTTCTAATATTTTCTAGTGTACCTGAAGTGTTTGAACATCCTCTGCTTTTTACGGGAGCTGAGAATACATGAGCCTTCCAGGAGATGGCCCAGACCAAAACTGAACATGACAAACAGTAATTGAATCCCAATAAAATCTCTTACTGCTGTAGCTTTCAAGTTAAGCCTCTGGCAGGGCTTCCCTCCTGTCTCAGCATTCGATGATCTAAATGCAAGTGTTCTCTATTGCTTTAAAATATACATTAAGTGCTTTTAATGTGAATGGCCTCCTTTTTTGTATATGGTGAAATTTTTTAAAATCAACATGTATTTGCTTCTGAGCCTTTTAAACATATGAAAGTGAACACTTTGGATATTGCAAAATAACCTTGAATTTTAAAAAAGGTCCCACATCAAGGAGTTCTTGAAATTTTGGGGTTTAAACTTGTGTGGAGTAGCCTTGGTGGAAGGGATGCCTTAGCAGTAAGCATCAGAAGGGCAGTACAGCTGCAACAGAAATAACGGGGCAGCCCTTGTGGAGAGTTAACAATGTGCTTGGAGAGATGCAATGCAGAAGAGGGGATCCTCTGCTGGTACAAAAATCATCTGTCTTAGCCTTTCAGCAGCATGTTCAGCATGTGTTGGATGGAGTTGGCTGGGGATGGGTAGAAAAGCAAGAGAGATGCACATGAAAGACTTCAGGGTGGTCATCTCTAAATTTTAAGTTCTTAGCTGCCTGTTCAATGCTGCTTCCCGGTCTGTGCCTGCGCGAGCACCTCCTGCCCTCCCATTCAGCATCCAAGCCAGTGCGGGTAGCCATGTGCAGTGACAAAACAGCTTTCTCCGAGGGACATCACCCACTTAAAGCCAAGGCCCCTGTCCAGTGGAGGACCTTACAGACCTCTCTGCAGTTTCAGGGTCTGCTTTGGCAGCATCTTCATGCTGGCAGGTAGCTCCTGTGTGAATGCCAGAGGTTTGTTCGTTAGGCAATATTTCACAATCCCTGGTTTATTGCTCAGAAGAGACAATGCAGTTGCTAGGGAAACTGTCTAGAAAACCAAATCTTGTTTGCTTCGTACTTAGGATGAAAGTACGCGCCTGACTGTCAGGATTAATACTTGTCCTGTAACTTTTCCCTGACACGGGTATTCTTGTTTCTCACTTAGGATGAAGCAAAGTCCACATGGCTTTTGTCCCTGCTGCCACCTAACAGAGTGACTTTTCTTTAGAGCATCACAAAAATTCATGTGGTATTTTTGCAAACCTGAAGCCATGCTGCCTGTTTTTCCCCTGATTGTACTAGGAAAACATATGTGTAGGAGAACATATATTCAGGCTGAAGTTTTTCTCCTATTTGGGGCATTTAGGGGCTTTCACAGAGTCTCTAATAATGTGTCGTGGTTTAACCCCAGCCAGCAACTAAGCACCACGCAGCCACTCGCTCACCCCCCCACCGGTGGGATGGGGGAGAGGATCGGAAGGGCAAAAGGGGAAAACTCGTGGGTTGAGATAAAAACAGTTTAATAACTAAAGTAAAATAAAAATAGAACCGTAGTAATACAAAGCAAGCGGTACACTGTACAATTGCTCACCACCCGCTGACCGATGCCCAGCACATCCCCCAAGCAGCAATCGAACCCCTCCCCGGCCAACTCCCCTGCTTATATACTGAGCATGATGTCATATGGTATGGAATAGCCCCCGCCCAGTCTGAGTCAGCTGCCCCGGCTGTGCCCCCTCCCAGCCTCCCATGCCCCTGGCAGAGCATGGGAAGCTGGAAGGTCCTTGACCAGTGTGAGCACCACTTAGCAAGTACTTAGCACTACTTAACAAGAAACAAAACGTTAGTGTATCATCGACATTGTTCTCAACCTAAACCCAAAACACAGCCCCGTACCGGCTACCAGGAAGAAAACCAACTCCATCTCAGCCGAAACCAGGACATAATGTTTGGGCTATTTTCTGGCATGCAATATCATGCAACCTCCTCTTCAAACCCAGCCACCTGTTGGCAGAAGGCTTGTGTGATTAATTGCTTTTAAGCGTAGTTTAATTATACCCCCATCATCTATGAACAAAAGGTCACTGGGTATTTGGGAGGGATGGAGGCAGGCAGTGTGCCTGCATGGCTGGGATTCCTTCGAAGAAGAGACCAAAAATAGAATTTACATTTCAAACAGCTAGAGGCAGTTATGCTACTTTTAAAATATCCATCAGGTCATGAAGTTAAATGGCTTTTTTTGTTCTCACAGGCAGACAGGCACACTGGCAGTTTTGTGGAGTATGCTGATGCTTAGATACAAATGAAGACATGAAAATGCATTAAAAGAAATATATTTGGGGAAAAAAAAAAGAAGAAAAATCTATGTGTAAAACCTTCCTTTATTTCAGAACTATCCATAAATGAAAACCCTGTACCGCAAAGCAGGCAGCATGCTGAGATCCACATCCTGGAAACTTTTGTAGTTAAGACTAAACTTTTAATGCGGATTCAGGTGAATTTTTGGGAAGGAGAAAGTGATGTTGCAAAGCTGCCGGAAGTGTTGGGGGCTGGTCATCAGCAGGCATCATTAGAAGCATGCTCTCAGTTGGGACAGTAAATGCTTCATTCGTACAAGTTACCCAATTCCAGTGATAAATCTCTGCCATTGCATTTTCTTACCCATCTGTGTCAGCCAGACTGCCATGTTTATTTGTATTTCTGATTATTCCATAATCTTGGATTAAAAAGTAATTGTTATTTAACAGGATTGTGCTGCCAAGTGAGGATAGGTTATTTTCTGCACTTTTTAAAAACAGAATACATAGGACCTCTTGGCACAATTCTATTTACAGTGCAATATCTCACTGGTTTGGAGACTTTCTTTTAGGGTTCTATATTTTTACAGAAGGACTACATTTTTATATCTTCTGCACACACACAACTGAACAAAATGTATTCATTGGTCTAATTTTAGCATAAATAAAGGGGGTATATTCTCGGTCTGTACAACACATCACAGCTATGTGCTGGCATAAAGTGTTCTGCTGCTGGTACTGAATTATATTTATGCAGTATGCTATGTTAAGATTTAATTGGGATTGAGAAGTACTGTTGTCATCAGCAGTTAAAGCTCAACAAATCTATCAAATACCTGGAGAAGGTATGTTCTTTGATCCATTATATCTGGCTCTTAAAAATATTTCTTGTTTGCTTCTTTCCTGATTCTCAAGACCTGGCAAAACCTGCTGTTTTTAAACACTGCGTGAAAATTAATGGTATTAAACAAATTGCACGGTGCATCTTGGATTAAGGCTGCATTTAGTAAAGCAAAATACTTATTATAACTAATTGTTCTCCATCAAAAATGTTGCTCCTGGCATCAAACTTTTTACAATCTCAATATCGTGATTAGTTATGAATCTTACAGCAGAGGTTTGGAGTTGGCGCAGTAAGCATCCCCTTTCCTTGTGATCCACAGTTAACAGTCTAGTCCACAAACGAGTACCAAAAGTAATTGCTTCATTAAATCACTATGAATGTTGCTTGTTTTGCAAAAAGGCAGAATATTCTGTCCTTTTAATAAGAGCATATTATTATATTGGAGTGTTTTTAAAAATGCAAAGGAAAAGAGAGAAATCTTTAAAAGCAATTACTTTGAACATTTTTGTTGCTATAACGACGAGATGCAGCTCTTGGTGAGCTATCATTTCCTTAATGTTGTTAAAAAGTTTAGTTGCCATAACAACAGAATGCATTTTTATTTTCAGTAACTGATACATTTGCTTTTTACTTCTGGAAAAGTTTTACTTCTGGAAACTTCTTGGGGTCTTGGAGAAGAAAGACTTCTATTCTTACACCTGTTCGGTGTTGCTTAATTGAACCTGTATCTGCTGTGCTGCGGATGCTGTGGAGCATGAGTGGTGTAAGGCTGGAGGTCAATAGAGCAGGTGTGCTAAAGCAAGCAGTTATTACACTCAAGCGTTTAGTTGTTGGCGCTTGCCTGGTCTTACAAAAATGAGGACTGCTGGCACCACAGCATCACATCAGGGGTTGCTAAGTGGTCATCTTGACCCCTTTTGAGCCCTTATAGAAAATAAACTACTTTTCAGCTTAGTTTCCTGAGCGTGTATATATTATCCTTCAGGTGATTTCCACCTAAATAATTTGGTCACTATTCAAGAAGATGAAAAACTGTCGGCGTATTAATGTATTTTCAACCCTACTTCTATTATTAGGTGTATTAGCTCTGTGTTTTATGCACAGAAGAGACAACACATTTTGAAAGCACTCTTTTTTCCATACCGTATCGATTCTGGCTATAAGGCCTCATATTTGCTGGGATCTCCTATTTTGAAGTGACATCAATCCATCCTACATTTGCAAGAAGTTATTTGCCACACGTAAAATGCTGGATTGGTAAATACTGCATTTTAAAGACTCACATTTTCCTTTGGGGAATTACTTGCATCTGGGCATAGTGCTGGTATGGGTTGTCTGTACTTTAAAAAAAAAGGTAGGAAAATCACAGGTTAGTTCAGAATGAGAAAAGGGAAAGAGCAGATCCTGGGGAAATGCTCAGTGCTGTAGAAAAAATGTGTTCATGTCAGCATGTGACAGCTTTTTCCAGGCTATCCAGAGAAACCTGCGGCAAAGAAATAAATAAGACCAAGTAAATTAGCTTTTCCAATTGCTTTTGTTTAATTGCCTGATAAGATGCTGCTGCTGCATCCTTGGCTTGGCTGGATTTTCTCATTGCCCCCTCTCCTCTCTCTGCCATCTCTCATTTTCAGGACAGCGGGTCAGCCCGAGCCGCAGGATTGCCGTAGCACGCAGGGAAGGATGCTCAGGCTTTCAGCTTAATGGGCTGTCATTTTTCATCACTGTTGGCTGGGAAATAGAAGAAGGGCATAGGACGAGTGTTGAGGCTGGGTGTTTTTTCCCGGTGAGTGATTAACATAGGTGTCTTCGCTCATCCTGGAATTTCAACCATTTCTTGAAACCTTTTTGAGTGGAAAACCAGCTGGAATTTGAAATTAATTACTGAGAATATGAGATTCACCAAAAAAAACCCTTTAAAGAAATATATAGCAATTTATAAGCATGTATCTGAATAGGCCTGCTGTAAATGTTGAAGCTACTACAGAGCACAGCTGTGTTGCGTTGGCATTGTAGGGTTGAGCATCAGACTTTCTGTGGGAGAGCCTGGGAGGAAGTTTTGACCAAACAGGGTGGAAAGCCCCCCTGCATTTTCACCTGGGCACGGAACCCTTTCTGCTGCATTTTTTTCCTTCAGAATAGCAGAGGAGGAGAGTGATATAATCCCCGAAGTGCCTGGCTTTATTCCTTCCCGTTCTTCCTTATCCATTTTCCTCTTGGACAAGAAAGGAGGAGTTTGATAGGCCTAAAGAAGAAAAAAATAAATTGAAGGTCTAAACACATCCCTTTGATACCCAGGACTTTCTGACTGTTAAAAGGTTTCTGTAAATGCATTTGGTTATGAATAAAACCCCTAACAAGTCTTTCAAAAAAAGCCTTGCTTCTCAAATTCAGATGCACAACAGTCCTGCATGCAATTTAAGCATGCTGCCCAGAGCTTTTAATGGGGATAGGTAAAGATTGCTTAGATCTAATAATTTTGGTTAAAGACCAGAACACCTTTAGTCTAGATCTCTCTGCTGTGGCAGAATGGGGCAAACCTCCATAGCCTGCAGTTGTGTTTAACAAGTGCAAGTTTGGGAGAGTTGCAATCGTTTTATTAAATATTCAGCTCAAAGCAGAGGCAGGTGCAGGATTGAGGAGGTAGATGTTTCAGCTTCGCTGCCCCGGGGTCATTTGTATAAAGTTTAATTTTTGGAAATGACATCAAAGAAAATCCATCTTCATGCTCTGGTTTTAAAGAAGGCATTTATACCAGTAATCTAGTATTAGATTTCGGTCCTGATTTACCTTCCCAAAGTCAGCGTGCGTGTCTGCAAAATGTTGTGCTTTTGGAATAAAGGCATGCAATTAGTGGAGAGAGATTAAAATAAAGGGAATTGCCCTTTCCCCAGCTCCAATTATAGTTTGCCAGGCAGCGTCTGAATTAAAAAAAACCCAAACAACGCTGAACTGTTGTTCCTGATGTTACTAATTTGCACTAATTCACGGAGAGCCTCTGTCTCTGTTTACCCTGTGCTTCCCCTGGCCAGGCTCTTGTCCCCAGCAAAAGCAAACCTCAAATGGCACAACTCAGGAGCAAAAAAGAGAATATTTTTGATCTGCATGTATGACCAAGAGCAGCAGAGGGATGAAAACAGCTTTCTGAAGCACAGACGCAGGGGTCTCACCAAGTCCAGCCCTATTTTTAGCCAGTGGGGATCATTTTAAAGAGAGATTTCAAGGAAGACAAGGAGGTAGTGTCATTATTCTGTATCAGTCTGGGTAGCCCCAAAGAGGGAGCCTGCAGGATTTAGGTAACGTGCTCTTTAGTATTTCTGTGTGTTTCCAGCATGTGTATAAACGTCATTTGGCTATTAAGCATGAAGAATATCGCTATCTCTTACTACAAGCATGGTTATTTTTGATGCATTCAGGGAGGACGAAGTGTGTCGTACCCTCCAAGAGCATAGTGACAGATGCCAGGAGGAGTAGTCCCCTTCTCATCCTCTCCTACAGCACAGAAGTATGAAAAGCTGGGAAATGAGACATGATGTAACCATTTTTAAATTAATATCTTTAGTTACAAGGTGCAATTTAAAAACACTGTGCTCATTAGCTTAGTGTTTATGATTAGTGGTTATTACCTGAACTTAATTGCCTCAACCTCCTCCATCTTTTTTCCTTTTTCCATTTTATTTCCTGGCACTTTAGTATATTGTTATGTTTTATTAAAGCCATGATGGGATCTGAGGGAGAGACAAGATAGGACGAGCCCAACCAGGATTTATCCTGAAACTAAATTTCCAAAGTCCCAGCTCAATCTTTACCAAAATATAACCCTACCTCTGTAGAACATGGAGGGGTGAGGTGTGCAAATAAGCGCTTTCATCGTATCTCCTCTCCCTCTCAGGTGTGGGTTTTTAGATAGTGTTTTCTGCTATAAATTATACATAAAAATAGCAGAGCTCTCTATATTTGCAGCTGGATGTATTATGGGCTTCAGAAATTTTTTTGGCTCCATAAAGTTATCTTTAGCCGTATTGCAATTATGTTGCAGAGTCTGTTTCAAAGATTTACTGCATAGTACAAATTATTTTAGGCTTTCTTTTTTTAGTATTTCCTCTCCAGCCAACCATAGGAGCTGTTTACAAGAAAACAGTTTTTCCCATGTAAATACTGCTACATTTTCTTGACAGTAAAATATTTTACTGATGCATGTGGATTTTGTTGAATTACAACCTGGCTGGTTCCCAGGTTGTTTAAAGAACATTTCCTGGGGGGAAGGTTCATTTGCAACAATTTTTTGCTGTAACTTGTTTTAATTGGTGATATTAAGAATGATTTTTTCATCCAACTCCCAGCCAACAAACCCATTGTTCCTACTCTGTGTTTTCATTATATCAGCCCATAATATAGGGGCAACTTTCTCATAGAGGCAGCATAAAAAAGTGCCCTGGGACTCTCTCAACAAGCTCTACCTGCTTTCATTATTGTCTTGCTGCACTTCAGCACTCATAAATTCAGATCTAAAAGCAAACACTGTGTCAGCACATCAATGTTTACAACCACTTAAGGAGATGGAGAATAGGGTGTTGCGGATGGAGTGAGAGTGCACTTCACTTGTAAGAGAGAAGCAACAATATACTTTATTGGTATAAAACAGTGAGTTTAACAAGATTCAGTGGCAAGGTACACTTGATTATTTACTGCATAAAGGACAGGGTCAGACAAAACTGTCAGGGAGACCATCCCGTTGAGTCATGAGGTTCAGAAAGGACCCCCTTGCTTTCTAAAATCCTTCTCAGAGAGCAGTCTTAGGTGTGGCTGGATCCAATCCTAGTCCCAGACTTGGTCAGTGGTTTATGTCTAAAGGATTGCATATGCGCGATCAATCCTTTGTATCACATAGCTAAGATTTCAGAGTTTAGCATGCTATTAGTCACTTACCAATGATCTGTTGCAGCAGGGAATCTCTCAGCCTCAAGGAGTAACCTTGATAGGCATCCCTACTCAAGGGGAGATCCTGGCGTTCAGCTCACTGCCATGCGGGAGAGCTCAGCGGGCCCTGGGCTGTCCCCTATTTATGGAGCAAGATGATTGATTTATAGTCATATTTGCGTACCAGCAAATGTTTGGGTCACTGCTCCAGACAGCCCTTGGCTGCTGTGTTGCCATCCATCCCCAAAGTCCGGCATGAGCTGGGTGCAGCCATCACCACTCCCACTGGTGGTTACTGCTTATGCGGTGTGGGGGGAGCACGCCGCCACATAGGGATGCAGAAAGCGGGGCGTGATGGACAGGGTTGGGTTTATGTTTTTCTTTTTGGTAGTGGGAGGTTTGTCCTAAGACGTAGTTCATTCCTCTGTAGTTGAGAAGATGTGCTTTTTGATAACTCCAGTGTCCTGTGCAAAAGTCAGTTCTCCAAGGAACGGTTTTCCATGATACAGGGTTGCTAACCTTTTGCTGCTGTTGATTGTGGACCTGTACCAAAAATTGACACGCGACTGATGTTGTGTATAAGCCTCTTGACTTGCAGTTGCTGTTTAAGGTAGGGAAGTTTTAACTTTCTAAACAGAAAGAGAAGGTCAGTCTGAATGAAATGCTTTCTCCAGTTGGGGTGTTTCACTAAGCTCACATAGTGCTCCCTTCTGAATGGTTGGAAGTGGAAAATAGTAAATTTTATTTGTGGTATGAAAAATTTACACACAAATTTACCAATGCATTGAGATGCTGAACAGATAGTTTTGTAATTAGTATCACAGAAGCAATTTCTATTTTGTTTCATTCACTTCAGGCAAAGATACTCAAAGCATTCTGCTATTCTACATGTTCAAGGTACTTTACAACTCTTTTAAAGCTCCAGTTGGAGAATAAGACATCCTTCTGTTTTAAACCAAACAAACTGCATTTAATGTGAATGTGTCTACATGAATTTAAATAAGAGACAAGCAAAACTGCCCTTTCTGGCAGTACAGCTGTGTATTCCTCTTCCAAGCTCTAGAGCCCAAGCCTGAAGCTGTGTGCATAGCTCAGCCTTACCCTGTGTCCTCCATAGCTGGAGAAAAGAAAGGGATGGTGTTCTCAGAAGCAAGTAATGTGCCCAGACTGCAAAATAAAAAATAAATGAATCCATGCAGAATTCATGGCAATTAAGATAAAATGCATATAAATGTATTTGTTCCCTGCCAGAGCAGATGAGATGTTGTCATTGACCAGAAATTGCTAGTTTTAATGCAAATATTAGCAGTGAAATTTTAAGCTCAGGCTTTACTGTTTCTTTTCATTATATATCTTTTTTATTATTTTTTTAAATTCAGCTGGAAGTCATGAACAGCATGGTGAATATAGTCTATAAGACATTATTTGAAATTTATCGTAAAGCATTGCTTTACTGGTAACCTCAGGGTAGTAGAGTCCGAAGTGTTGAGGTGATGCAGAGCTCTTGCTGTTGGCTGGCCACAGGTGAGATTAGCTCCTGGGCTGATACATAAAAGTGAGTTTATGGTGTTCCCAAGTGGGGGGTTGAATAGCTATGGTCTCAGACCTTAGGTAAAAGAGGATCCAGACAGTTGGAAACATCTTACTGTATAAAGTGGGGTTTTTTACTATTTTTATGTCATTTGAAGACTTCTTAATCAGCCGTCTTCAGAAGTGGCTTCTGAATCATCTTATAAAAATACCGTGCTAGGAAAGAGAGTGGCAGTAAGGTTATAACAGATAATACTTCTTCCTATTGCAAGGACGCAGGCAAGCATAGGTAATGCAGTGAACCAGTGTCTGTTAATGGCGTCATTACAAAGAATGTGCTGAAATACTTAATTTCCAAGAAGAATACTTGCCTCCTATGTTGCAGGAGGCAATGAGCTGCAGAGAAGTGGGGTGAGGGGCATCAGCACATTCATTTATTTTCCAGTTGAAGGAACAATAATGTTAAACTGCGCTTCAGTGGAAATGTTTGCAGAAGTCTCACCTGGATATTGTCTTTTTTTTCCCAAAATCATTATTTGGAAGTAAGAAAGAAAAAGAAACTTCATTAATGGACACTGAGCATGTAAACCTCCAGGATATATGTGAATAGTCTGTGTACCTGCTGCTTAGTGCAAGCCGGTCCAGAAGCAAAACTAAATGCATATGAGTCCCTTGTGTGTATATTCTTTTACTGGGGTAATTACTGGGAGATTACTGGTCAAGGGCCTCCTAGAGAGTTGAACATATCAAACATGGGGTTTGTTCTTCCCAGCAGTATAAACCAGTGCAACAAGAATAGCAAGAGGAAGGGCACTGAACTGAGAGGAGGGTCAGTGGGAGTTTCTGGTGTAGGGAGGTGTGAACGATGAAATAATGAGTTTGATGCCGTCATATGAGAAGCAATGTCTCTATGTTAGAAGTTTCGGAGAACTGATACCTGAAATGGTAAACACATCTCTCTCTCATCAAAGATTGCACTCTGTAATCAAAGAACAGCAAATATAGTACCTTGAATTAAGAAAGGTTTAAAAAAAAAATTATGTAGTAGCTCATGCTAGTAATCTGAGATCAAAAGCACACAAAGCTTTAGAAGACATTTTAGTGGAAATACTCATTGAAGACATGGAGTTAAATACAGCTGAATAATGTGGCAGCTTCCTTCGAGAAGGGCACCTGTCCTACCATTGAAGGGAGGTGGTAAATCTCACCCACCCAATCTGGAAGATGTGGATTCTTTATTACTATGAATTTCTGGTAGAAAACCAAACGCCTTTCCCAGGCTGATGGAAACAGATGCTTGTCAACATCTACCATTTCTGCTAGCGGGTTTTCAGCAGATGTCCATTTTTCCCCCACGATGATGAATTTCAATCTAAACAATATAAAAACTTGAATGTAAAGCATTGCTAGGTACCATTAATTATTTAAAATAATTTCAGATGTCGGATTTCCAGTTACAGTTACTTGCAACTCTCTGGTGATTCTGGAGTCATCGTGCTTGAAAAATAACCCATATTACATTTAATAATTCAATCCATCTACTTTGGTGCTTTTATATATTTATAGAGTGACATTTAATGCTCATTAGAAGGTTGTTGGTTTTTTTAAATACTATATTATGCCAAGACTGCTGTACAGGAACATGTTGATTTTAATTGCACTTAGCTTTGGTTACAAAAAAAGTAAATAAATCACTAAGAAAAGGTCAGATTTTTCCATTTGCCCTCAAGCTGTTTTTCTTTTAACAATAGATATTTTATTTGAAAATTTTGTTCTGCGAATTATATTAATTATAAAACAGAAATAATGCAAGTTAAAAATGAAGGCAAATTTGAACAGTCTTTAATGGATATGAAATATTTTCAGAGCAAATTTCAAAATTAAACTTTTTTACTTTATTTTTTTAAATATTAGAATTCACTGTGAAAAAATAAAACCAAGTCTTACACATCTCTAGTGCACTTGTATTACGGTGATATTGTATATTCCTTGAGCGAATGAAACCCCAGTGAAAGAAGATTCCTCAACTATTCCAGAAATAGTGAAAGCACCCCGTATTTCTAATCTAATGTTAAAATAGCTGAATTTTTCTTTAGTGACATAACAACAATCTTACAGAACTCTATTCTGGTGCCAAAAAGGTAACATCCCATATTGTATGTATAGAAAATAATTCCTATTGTCTTCTGTATGACTTTCTTCCATTCTCCTTCTCCCTCTCTCTCTATTTGAAAGAGCTGTTTTTTCCAAATAAATTGGATTTGGCCACGTCGTTCCCATGATAATCAATCTCCTGGCCTCTGAAAGAGTCTTGAAAGCCTGTTGACAACTCCTTCTAAATTATAAAGTGAAGAGACTGCCCCGATGCACATCAGGGTTGGGAGACTGTAAAAGGGAAATGCTTTGTCCATAGCTTTTAGATATGCCGGAGCATTACTTGAAGCCCAAAGACGGCTTTTATTAATCCAAGCGCTCAGCTGGGAAGGTCCTTGCCAGCCAGCCCTATTAGGTTTTTTCCGTACCAATTGATTGAATCCAGTTCTGTCGACTGTATCATTTCCCAAATACAGAAATCTTTGGTGGAAGCGGGTTTTTGTGAGGTCTCCTCCTAAATGAGCAAGCTGCTCCCTGATGCTCAATGTTGTGGTTGTGTATAACAAATATATGGAAGAGTTAGGCATATCCTGCTATAAATTGATTTTGCTTGCAATTCTTGTATTCATGACGGACTTGGTAACATGTAACACTTTATTTTCTGTTTGTTTGAGCTAGAACCTCAAATACTCTATACATTTGATGGAAGATGATGACCTGTAGAGGACCTAAATTACCTTGTTGTTAGCAAGTGGGATAAATCTCCCACTTTTGTGAAGTCCTTTTTTTACCTGGGTGGCTTGTGGTGTAGATTCAGACCACATTCATGTCCATGGACTGTAAATTAGGTGGTTTTGGACTGAATTAGTTCATTCCTGTTCCAGCCTTGCTATTCTAGCCAGCTTGGGGCATCACCATGGTGTGGACTTTGCACTGACCAAATGGCCATCTCAGTGCTTGAAAATGAACAGCCAAGAGTTTGAAGTCTTTCCTGACAGATGTGTGAAGAAGAAGGTGCAGATAAGCCATGTGTGGTTATGCTGAATCCCAAATATGACTGCTTCTGCCATCCAGATCCTGGAGCTTTTGGTATTGTTTCAAAAATCCCCTTTCCTAACCCACCCTTCTCTGCCTGCAAAGGTGCCTCTTCAAATCAGTGCCAAAGCTTTCCTGAGTCCAGCCTGACCATGCTGAGCCCAGCCTACCCATTCTGACCCCAGGACAAAATTGGCTTGATGTTAAGGGTGAGGTGAGCCCAGCTGTTGCTAGTCTGGATTTAAATGATTCTTGAAATCATTTTGCTGGGAAGAGCAGCCCAGGGCAGTTCATTGCAGCAGAAAGGATTTTTGGAGGCACCATAATGTGGTGCAAGAGGAAGGAGCGGGTATCTGCTTGTGTGTTTGTCATGGAGTCCTGCTGTTTGTCTCCATGTCATGGAATTTCCCCCAAATCCAAGGCAAAGATGCCTTGAGAGCTCTGAGCATATTAACATCAAATGAAGTTACTTGACATTTTATAGCCAGTATATTAATGGTGTTAGGATGCAGGTGAGCAATGTAGGAATGCACATAATTCTATAATTTCTTTTATCTCCAGCAAAAGTGTTTCTGCTTTAGAATTTATTGCATTAAAGGTTTTCCTTTAGACTTTTCAACTAAAAAAATCACTGCTTGCAATGAGCATATATCCAGGTAGCAAACACCAGCATCAGAGGAGGGTAGTGTAAATGGGAAATCCTTTTCAGAATTGGGAGTGCTGACCCCCAGCAACCCTCTGCAAAGTCAGCCCTTCTGCACAGGGAGATCCAGGAGGGGTCTGTGGTCTTGTAGCTGCTGGGAACCTATCTAGCAAAGGCAAAGATGGTTAAACAACAGCGAAGACTTGATTGATGAAGGTTTGCAGAAGACAGATAAGGGGAGAATTATTTTTTTGAAGGCAGAATGGATTCATGCTGTTCAAAGGGAATAGAGGAAATAAGAAAGTAGACTTTTACTGCCTGCCTCAGTTTCCCACTCCTGGGGTGTGCACCGAGTTGGATGCTCATGGTGTGTTTTCATAGTGCAGTGTAAATGAGGGATCCCTTTGCACCCCTTCTTCCAGCACCCCTGCACTTGAGCTGGATCATGGCAGAGGACATCATCTGCTTTCTAAGCCCAGGTGCAGGGCTCTGTGAACATGGTGCCACCAAAGATGAGGCTGCAGCTCCTGTAAATACACCCAAGCACACAGTAGATATGCTGGGGCAGCACTGGCTCCTCTGGGACTGGGAGGAAACTTCCAGTAAGTACAACTGGGGTTGTGCAGCAGTCGTACCTTTCATTTATTTCTATTTTATATAAGTTGTTAGCAGGCAGGAGAAAGTGCTGCTGCAAAAATTAAGAAGTAAAAATGATGTGGGTGTTTTTTTTTTTCCTTAGAAAAGATTGTGTGTATTTCCGTATATCAGTATATGAATACTCTGTTTGGGGTTTAACGGATTATCCTCGTAGAAGCTATGCTAAGGCACATGGAGGACAGGGAGGTGATTCGAGACAGCCAGCATGGCTTCACCAAGGGCAAGTCCTGCCTGACCAAGCTAGTGGCCTTCTATGATGGAGTGACTGCATCAGTGGACCAGGGAAGAGCTATGGATGCCATCTGTCTGGACTTCTGTAAGGCCTTTGACACGGTCCCTCAGAATATCCTTCTCTCTAAATTGGAAGGATATGGATTTGATGGGCAGACTGTTCGGTGGATAGCAAACTGGCTAGATGGTCGCATCCAGAGGGTAGAGGTCGATGTCCAGATGGAGAACAGTGACAAGTGGTGTCCCTCAGGGGTCTGTATTGGGGCCAGTGCTGTTTAATATCTTCATCAATGACATAGCGGGATTGAGTGCACCCTCAGCAAGTTTGCAGATGACACCAAGCTGAGCGGTGCAGTTGACACGCCTGAGGGATGGGATGCCATCCAGAGGGACCTGGACAAGGTTGAGAAGTGGGCCCGTGTGAACCTCATGAGGTTCAACAAGGACAAGTGCAAGGTCCTGCACCTGGGTCGGGGCAATCCCTGGTGTCAGTACAGGCTGGGAGATGAAGGGATTGAGAGCAGCCCTGAGGAGAAGGGCTTGGGGGTACTGATAGATGAAAAGCTGGACATGAGCTGGCAATGTCTTCTCGCAGCCCAGAAAGCCAACCGTATCCTGGGCTGCATCAAAAGAAGCATGGCCAGCAGCTCGAGGGAGGTGATTCTGCCCTTCTACTCTGCTCTGGTGAGACCCCACCTGGAGTACTGTGTCCAGCTCTGGGGTTCTCAGCACAGGAAGGACATGGACCTGTTGGAGCGGGTCCAGAGGAGGGCCACAAAAATTGTCAGAGGGATGGAACACCTCTCCTATGAGGATAAGTCTGAAAGAGCTGGGGTTGTTCAGCCTGAAGAAGAGAAGGCTCTGGGGAGACCTTATTGCAGCCTTTCAGTACTTAAAGGGGGCCTACAAGAAAGATGGAGATAGTCTTTTTAGCAAGGCCTGCTGTGACAGGGCAAGGGGTAATGGTAACTAAAGGAGGGTAGATTTAGAGTAAACACAAGGAAAAAATTTTTCACAATGAAGGTGGTGAAACACTGGAACTGGTTGCCCAGGGAGGTGGTAGATGCCCCATCCTTGGAAACATTCAAGGACAGGCTGGACGGGGCTCTGAGCAACCTGATCTAGTTGAAGATGTCCCTGCCAATTGCAGGGGGGTTGAACTAGATGACCTTTAAAGGTCTCTTCCATCCCAAAGCATTCTATGATTCTATGTGGTCTAGAAATTCCATATTAATTTAAATGCTTTTGAATAGGAACATCCTTATTTGACTGAAAACTGAAAATAAAGAACTAAGACAACAAAGTAACCATTTGAAATTGCTATTAGTACAAATGCAGCCAAATTGTATTTACCTTTAGTCTTTTCAGGGCTTCATGTATTTATACAGTTTACAAGAAAGATTGTGACTAATCCTGAATCTTGAGAAATTTATTATTTTCAATGGAGAATTTTAATGGATCAAGTTGGGCTAGTGCAGAAAGTTTCTAAAGCCTGAATAACAGCAAGCTTGCTAAGTAGTTAATACATTTTTAATGTCTCCCACTGTTTTAGTGCTTGCTTTAACTCTAAAACCATAGTATCTCAGACCCATCGGTGACCCCTGCCACCTCCTAAACTGCCTGATACTGTCGTGTCCGGAGGGATACGGCTCTGCAGAGCTTGTGCTGTGAAGCAAATGCCACAACAGGGATTTCAGTCCAAGGTGGAGGTTGTACACGGTATATGCCTTTTGCATTACGGTTGCATTAGCATAATCGCTTCAATGTCTTTTGCCTCCACATCTAACTGAGCATTAGTAACATGACATCTCTGCTTTGGTGCTTCCCCTCTTGCTGCTCTGCAAGTTAAGTAGTAGTGTTGTCTTTTAGAGGGTGATAACGGAGCTCATTAGATGGCAAATAGAAGTCATTTGGGCAGATACTGTCCTAGGGTTGCATATAAAAATGTGCAGAATAAAAATCTCTTTCGCTGATTCTCACTATCGTGGATTTACTCTTCTCTAGCACATGTATTTTCATTCATTTGACATTTGTTAAAATGATAGAATAAGCCTGGGCTGTATTTTCTTATCTTGATTCTTACACACTTTTCTGTGTGTATCTGTATAAATACATATTTTAAAAAATCCCAGTGTATAAACATTTTTACATCAGTAGCTACATCCAGGCTGTTTGCTCTCAGAAGAAAAATAGGGTGAATATGTATTTTCTCATACTCCCATGGTTTTGGATGTTGGCACCAGGGAGTTCTCTTGTTTTCACAGAGCTGCCGTCATCACATAAGAAAAGAAAACCTTCAGATATACTTCTATAATCAAAGCTGGTTAATGCATTTTTTGTCTTAAAACAATGTTGTAATGAAAATATGTGCTAGATAAAGCCTTGACCTTGTAATTATTTCTAAATTAGCAAAGTAAAATGGGATTTCAGTAAGATAACTCAGACTAAAATCATAAACTTCGCACGTTTGAAAATAGAAGCTGTCAGGATTATTCCCAGGCAATTTCCCTTTAGCAAATCTTGCTTCCAGGCATGTAGAGCCCGATAGTACAGTTTTGTCCTCTCTGCCTAGGAACAGTCGCTACTGCAGCCTAAACCCAGCATGTTCAACTCAACAGGGCAAGATGCTTTAATGATGAAAGAAGTAGCAGAACATCTCAGCAGCACTATAATAAATCAAACCTCTGGGGAAGGGAATCCCGTAATTTCAGTGGCTACACATCTGACTTGTTTTTAGAAGACAGCAAATCCTTCAGGATCCTATTGAATATCGAAATTCCATCATTTGCTGAAATAGTTTTCTGTAAAATACACTACAGCAGTAACTTTCTTTCAGATATTCTCTCTATCAATTAGTTACAATGGTTTGGTATAAAATTCCTATTTAAACATTTTATAGACTTTACTATTGATTTACTATAACCCAGCTTTTGAGCATCCCACTGACTTTAGTCTTCTGGACCCCCAAATTCTCTAAGAGGGGGAGCAGAAATTTTGCATGGACTGTGAGATTTTTTTGTGTGTGTATATACATTTTGGAGAATTGCCTGTTTTTATTAGTGATTCTTTTCTATGGTTCTTACAGATTTGCATAGTTTCCTGGAGAGCTTTGTTGTCACTCCTGAATAATAGGAGAATTCATTGAAGAAAAGCAGTATACACTGAAGTTATCCTTTAGAAATGCTTATCTGAAAACTGGAGTAATAAAATGCATTTGAGGAACAGAAAGGAAAACTTAAGTTTCACTTACACAGTGCTGTTCTCCAGTAATACACTTCACACTGATTTTTCCTGTAAGAAGCTATCTAAAACTGCAGAGCACACTATATCTGATGTTTGTTTAATAAGGTGATGATCAGAGCTGCTCTGTTAAGAAAGATTGGACAGAGTCCTCAACTGCTGACCGTTGCTGATGGGACTAGTATCTTTATAATAAAAATTAAGCTATTGATGTTGTGGGAAGAGGTGCCCAATAGTACGCAAGGCATCAGGCTGTAGCCTGTAACAAATAACATTTCCTGCCAGTGCTCAGGGTTTTGTTCTGCTCTGTTAAGAAGACTTCTTATTTCTATCAGTGTTGCCTTTTGATTTAAAAAGAGAGACAAACTTTTGACTAAACCTAAATTATAAACCTAAATTCTCAAATTCTGCTTCTGGATCATGTTGCCTTTTTTTCTCAAAAGACCCAAAGTCTGTGGATTCAGCAACTGTGGTTGGGTTTGGGTTTTGGATATGCCATTGTTCTCAGTAATTCCCCTCCAAAATAGGCTAAGCCAACCCATGAGTCTTGCAGTGCATTGCTGGACTCTGCAGGAAAGGGCAGACAATTTATTTCATCATAAACCTAGAGGGACAACATTATATTTTTAAAAAAGATGGTAAGATACAGCTGAGAAGCAGCAAATTTTTATGTAAACACTATGTGTGTTGTCAAATCATACACTAATAGAACAGTCCAAAGTGAAAGGGACCTCGAAAGATCATCTGGTCCAACCTTTCATGGGAAAGGGAGCCTGAATGAGGTTATTTCGCACCCTGTCCAGTCATGTCTTGAAAACCTCCAGTGTTGGGGACTCCACCACATCCCTGGGGAGCTTGTTCCAGTGAATGATTGTTCTCACAGTAAAAAATACCTTTCTTAGGTCTCGATGAAACCTCTCCTCATGCAGCTTATACCATTGCCCCTTGTGTTCTCCTTGTGGCTCCTTGTGAAGAGAGAGCCTCTGTCATCTTTGTAACCACCCTTTAAGTTCTGTAATACTGAGGTGCCCCTGAGCCTTCTCCAGGGAGAAGAGACCTAACTCCTTCAGTCTTTCCTCATATGGCAGGTTCTCCAACCCTTTGATAATCTTCATGGCCCTCCTTTGGACCCTCTCCAGTCTGTCCATGTCTTTCTTGAATTGTGGGGACCAGAATTGGACACGGTACTCCAGGAGCAGCCCGACAAGCTCTGAGTAGAGTGGGATGATCACATCTCGTGTCTCTGCTAGTAATGTCCCTTTGGATGCAGCCCAGGATCCAATCTGCCTTCGTTGCTGCAGCAGCACACTGCTGACTTGTGTTCAGGTTGTTGTCCACCAGGCCCCACAGGTCCCTCTCAGCAAGGCTGCTCCCTAGCCACACAGATGCCAGCCTGTACTAGGCTCTTGGGCTCTGTCGTCCCAGGTGCAGGACTTTACACTTGGCTTTGTTAAACTTCATACAGTTCTTGCTATCCTATACTTCTAGCCTGTCCAGGTATCTCTGTAAGATGGCTCCCCCTTCTGATGTGTCCACCTCACCACTAAGTTTAGTGTCAGTAAACTCGGTGAGGGTGTTTTCAGTCCCATCATCCAGATCATTTATGAAGATATTGAACAGAGTGGGGCCCAGTATCGATCCTTGGGGGACCACAAAGATCGCTAAAGTCCAAATACCAACGAGCTTCTGACGGTCATGGATTGACTCTTACTGCTGCAGGTTTGGCGTTGGGCTGTCACGTTTCCATGGCTCATTTGTACCTTCTTTGGGAAAAGTCCACAAAAACGGCAGTGCATCATCGACCTTCATCAAGTTTTCCTCAAATGCATTTTTTGGAAGAAAGAAATGCCCTAAAGACAAGGTTTTGGATTCTTTTGTGGTCGCCAGGGGAAGGGAACACGAGCACAGTGTTAAATGAATGACAGGACCAAGCTGTGAGACCAAGTCCTCTGCATTGTGCCAGTGTGGGGAAATGTCGTTCCCATAACTTCTATGCCCTAAATATTATGCATCTTCTGCTACCCATGAGGCAGATCTGGTTGCTTTCTATTTCACATCAGGAGGAGATATGGATTTGATGTGTCAAACTGCATTTGATTTCCATCAGAGGATCCCCGTGAAAGTCTCAACGCGACTTGGTGCCTGCTATTTGCACAGTGTTTTTTTTCAAAAATCTTTGGGAACTGCAGACTCAAAAGACACATGGAGAAAGATCAGTGGACGAGATGCTAATCTTGGACAACTAAGCCAAAGCTTTGAGAAATTGAGTTGTTGACCTGGAAAACAGGCTCAGATTAAGAAATGTCAAGTTGATATGATGCCCTAAAAGCAAAAGGATAAGAAAATTGAGATATTTGGTGGTAGCACAAACAGAATGGAAATGGATTAGCTTGGACTCCTTTTAATGTGTGCTGTTGGTGCAGTATCAGAAGATATGGGAAGGGGGTTGCTTGGATGAGATGTGGAGTGAAGAGCAGGTATTTTTTGTGTTTGTAGATGGCCTGGGAATTGATATACAGAAAGGTGCTCAAAAATCTATTTATGATGTGTACAAGTCACAGGAAGGGAATAGTGATGGACAAAATCATGTATTATCTTGAGTCAGGAAAATGTGAGTCATGAACATTTTGCATGGATGAATTTTTAAGTTACTCTTACAGGATTATACGGCTCAGTGTGACCTATTCTTTTACGCTGTGGCGAATGAGACATTTATTATTCGAGTGATCAGGTCATCGGAAATGAATGAGGGAAACAATTTTGCATACTCTGTAGGCATTTGTTAAAAAAATTCTTAAACAGAATTGAAATATATACAAAGGACTAGAGAAAAGGGTGATACAGAATGAAAAATAAAATGTATTTAACAAAGTGTAAAAATTAATTCATACAGTTTTGGTCATACCTTCAAATGAATAACAGGGGAAAACACAAAAAATTAATTACTTTGTACTTCCTGATTTAGTTGCCTATTAAGCACAAATCTCTTCTTTAAAATAAAGACAAGAGTCCTGTATATTTTATTTTTAATTATTTTGGTATTATTATTTTATAATAAAATATTTCTGTTGATATGATGTTACCTACAGATTTGAATTAAGCCCTGTGCATATTATATTCAGAAATTGTCCCTTGGATAGTTCACAATCAAGGACTTAGTACATTACAGACCCATTCCAGAAACAAGACACAAAATTTAATAGACGTAGCTATTATTTTTTTTATTATTATTACTCGTAATGTAGCTTTGGTAAGTTCCAGAGATTAGAGGCTCTTTGATTATGTCTAAAAAGTCATTTTTCACCAGCAGGAGGTAATATCTTGGCTGGATTTGCTTTAGACGCCGAAGCACAAGGTCAGACCCGTGGTCAGTCTTTAAATTTTTATAAGCCATGAAGCAAAGATTTGACAGAGCCTGTATTTGTTTCAGCCTTTTCAATTGCCTTTTATTTGGAAAATATGCCAGGATGGGGTAGGCAGTTCTGAGGTTTGAATGGGCTGATGTGAGTGAGTGGCTACAGCAAAAATTTATCATGGTGTTTTAGGCTATAGGCAGAGCATGTGATCTGATTTAAAGGAGTCTGTGGTGCAATTGGATTACCAGTCCCATTTAAGCTAATAAAATCAGGAAAATTCAGAATTAAGGTGATTATTGAAATTGGTGGGTTTGCCCTAATGGGAAAAGCACAATTCATAGAGGATCTGAGCCCTGAGCTGCTTTGCTTTGGGGAGTTTGTCAAAATGCCAATATTTCAGCATATATATATATATATATATATGTATGTGCGTATATATATGCTGAATATATATTTATACTTATATATAAGTATTTGCATTTTATTTATGTTATATTTATATAAATGTATAGATAGATTTTTTTTAATATAGCTTATATATTTTGGCATACATATATAAAACATATATTTAATTCTGTTGAGTGGTGCTTGTGGAAATCTGCTGGCTCTGCCAGTTTAATAGCTGAGCATCAGGACATCTAGCCTGGAGTACAGCTCTTAGTACTGCAAACATTGGAAAATACTTGAGTAAAATGAATCCCAAAGGGTAACTGAAATCCTTAGTTGGATTTAGTCCCTAAAAGTACTCTCAATGTGTCAAGAAGTGTCCTTCTGGCATAATTGCAATCCCTCAGACATACATCAGTTTATCTCACCTGTTGGCAACAAAGAAATTTTCTTTTTTTTCTTCTTCTTCTTTTTTTCCTTCTTCTTCTTTTTTTCCTTCTTCTTCTTTTTTTCCCCAAAATAGACATTTTAATAGAGAACCTACCTTCTCACTTAGCAAGTGTTAATTGAGAATAAGTCTACTGCAAGAAAGTTTATGAGCTGTAAGAAATGATAAACTAGTGAAATTAAGAAAAGTCAGATGAACTGCTTCACAAATATATCATTTAATTCTGTTTCTACACATGTGAAATGAGAATTTCTCTAGAGATGAATGGAGAGAAAACGTATTGTACCAATTATTAGTAAAGTTTATGATATCGTGCATATTTTAAGACTGAAAAGCAAGTAGTTATGTGGATACCAAAGGAAAATGTTGTTTATAGTTAGAATAAGGTATTTGTGTTGTGATGCTGATTGCCAACTTAAGCTTACACGTTCTCCAGTATGCCTGTGATATGTTCTTAGCCATTCTCCAATCTTTGCTCTTTTAATTCCCCAATAAGGCATGTTTTGCCAGTTGGTTGCCTTTTATATAAGTTGTAATATCATCACTTTGATCTTGTATCATGACAGATGAAAACTAAGATACTATTGCTGGAAATCTAAACCACTGAAATCTAAAATACTGTTTGTGTAACCAGCCACCTATCCTTCTCACTATTTGATTTTCTCAAGGCCTAAATCTTTATTAAAACAAAAAAAAAACCCACCCAAAGTCCAGTGTAATCAAGTACAGCAAGCATCATTTTTGGAATACCATATAATTTTAACTCTGACACGAGAACCATGATTAACACCATCCACTTGAGAATAGAAAAATTGCTCTGGTTTAAATGAAGGTAGGCCTTGGTCGAGTATTTTGGGAATCCCTCACTTCTTAGATGCAGGTGGGTGGGTTTGCTTGCTTTTTGCCACTGTAAAGTCCTGCTGGTACATTGTATTTCCTAGATGTGCTGCATCCCTGCAGCCTCTGTTGTTAACCTGATCTCACTCTTCAGTGAAAATACACTCAAGCAGGAAAAGAATTGGATCTATAGATCACAAATGTGAATATGAATTGCCTTTAATACTTCATAAATCAAGTCTAAGGATACTTGAAATCAATAATTCTTAGCCGTGGGAAACTTTCTGATGAGGTTGGAAGTGTCAGGTATCTATTCCCATGATTAAAGTCGGTGCATATTATGTACCAGACACGAGGAAATAATATAATTAAAAAACACACTTTACATAAGACCAGAATGGGGCCTTCCATCCAGAAGGAAAGATTATTCACTTCGTTTAATGCTTCTGCCTTAATCCAGTGCCACACAAACAAAACTCTAAGGTCTTACAAAACAATTTAAATGGAAGCTAATTTAAACCCTCTAAAATAAAGCAATATAGTGTCTTGATGGGCAAACATGGCTAATAATTACTTTAAAATAAATACAAGTGAAATCATCATCTCCAGTGCAGAGATAATTTTAGTCACAGCATGTTGACAGCATCATTGAGACCCCATTAACATTGACAGCAAAGGTTTGTGCAACGTTGGGTCCTTTCCTACCTGGGAGACCTCCTGCCCATGCTCAGGGAACTTTTGGCAAGGCAGGGCAAAGAGAAAGCAGGACTGAATGTAAATCACTTTCACGATTATTGCCTTACTGCAATGTAATGAAGTATGAATATATGTTTCTGGAAGGACAGATGAGCTCTCAGAAGTTGAACTGTAGTGTAAATGATATGCTAAGCTCAGCAAATGTAGAATTTTTCTGAAGATATTACTAGGTTTGTTAATTATTACCTAATTCCAGTTTGTTAAATATTTGCCTAAATTACTTGCCACTTTAAATCTCAGGTTCTCTTGGGTTTCTCTGAAATTATATGGAGCTGAAAATCAAGCACTGGTATCTAATGAGAAGTTTAAGGTTCCCTCTTGAGAACTGTAACTTTTTCCTTTAGAAAAGAGCTGAGCACTAGCATTTTTAATCACAAAATGAATCCTGTGCATGTGTCCAACAAATAATATTTATAATATTAACCATTCATGGGAATTATATATTAAAACCTTCTGCATTAGTTTGAAAGTGTGTTTATTTTTGCTCCTAGTAGCATTTCTGTCATGGAAAATGGTGCCAGCCCGTCAGGCTGTAGATCCTGCTAATAGAGGAAGGCTTGGGGGGGTGGTGTGTGGGGGTGTGTGTGTGTGGGGTTGTACACATATACCATCTATGGATACATATATATACACACAGAGTCATAGTAAGACTTTGAATAACTTATCCTTGCATCAAGAACTCCAGACTGCCAGTAGCTGAATTCATTAGGTTCAGGCTGAGCATCCCCTACCTCAGCTGACTCCAGAAACCATTAAAAGATGCTCAAAACATCACAAGATTGTATCCTTGGTATGATCACTTTTTCCAAAGTTATCATCTATTTCACTTACTTTATCAGAGAAAGGTTTTGGGAGAAATAAAACCTTTAAAAAATCTTTTTTCCTTTTTTTGCTATTCAAACATATACTAGTAAAAAATTTTTACTTTTTAGACCACCATTGCAGAATTTCTTCAGCTGTGAGTAAGACGAATACAGGATAAGTTTAGTTTTGATGAATAGTGAAATCTGGATTGCTTTATAATAGTCATCAGTGCTTTCTGATCAGTGCAGACAACGTATTTCTTTTTCAGTTTAAAACTATTTCAAATGTGCCTTTATTTTGCCCTGAAATAAGAATAACCTCGAAAAGTTTCTAGATGGTGAATTAGTATCTTGCATATTTGTATGCTAATAATGAAGAATAAACAAGATATTGGAAGGCTGAGTACATAATCAATGTTATGGCTTAATTCCACTACTGAGGCTTGCTGAGATAATTTACATTCTTGGAAAACTGATAGAGAAGGATGCAGCTTGTTCAGGAGAGATGAGCCGAGGAAGGACTGCCTTCTGAGTTAAGGAGGTACAGACTCTCTAAATATGAGAGCATGTGATATTTGAATAATAAAAAGATGCTGTCTACCATAGACTACTCAGAAAAGCAAAAGAAGGGATGATTTTTGCTAGTAGTCAGTAAGGTCAGGAAACCTGTGGATGACATCTCAGGAAAGCAAAGCAAGGCAGAGGTGTGAAAAAACCCTCACTTGGACTTTCCCAAACATACCTCGCTAACAAAGAGGAAGACCACACTGAGAAAGAGCCCAAGAGGATGAGATGATGGGATCTCTAGTATCCTCTGCTGCAATGGGAAGTCATACGACAGTGTCATGTCCCGCCATTGTTATCCTATAACTTCAGTGTTTTGCAACTTCTTTTCCTTTGTTGAGGAAGGGAAAAAGTAATGGTAATGCAGTCTGCACTGTGCATAAATGCTTAAAGATGTGGGATCAGCTAAAGTGCCTGGCTCCCATTTTCAGAAGCTCCAGACATTTAGGAACCAAAGCACCATTTAAAAAAATTAATGGGACTTGGGCTTCTTCCTTTATAATGAGTACTGGAAAATGGGACTTTGGTGCCTAAGTCAACTAGACCGATTGTAACATCTTACAGGCTTTCTGAAATACTCAGCGAAGTTTTGAAAGTTGATTTAAATGCTGTAGGCAAAGTTTACCAGTTTGATGATTGCTTCTGCTCATAATCAATGTAATTCAGTAGGTAGCAGTCCTGTTTTGAATAAAAATGACTATTGGTGAGTAGCTTTTGGAGTGCAGGAGACGGTGCTGTCACTTAAGCTTGGCATCAAATTAGAAGAACGCTAAAGAAGCCCCACAGCTCTGTCTTCTCCTTCCATCCCACTGCTCCCTTAGATACTGGCATGTCTAAAAGAATTGTTATTAAATGCTTCCCAAAAAAGGGAGTGACAAAAAAATGCAGATCATAAGCTAAAATCCAGGTTACAGTTACTTTCAAACGTTGTCATGTCCAGCAGTTCATAAATGCTATGTGAATATCGGTAGTATTTAACACACAGCTTTTACCTTGCTTTTTTGATGAAAACATGAATTAATAAGCTTAGCGTAGATCAGTGAGTAATAAAATAAAGTCTTGTAAGTAGCAAAACAGTTCTACTCTGACATTTTAGTCTTTGTTTTCATCTTAAAAGTTGTATTTGTTATCAATGTTCATGAAAGACCATTTAGCCTGTGCTGAGCCTTGGGGTCTCGGTACAAACTGTGCAAACGAGGAATTTCTGTGGGAGAAACCGTCAGGATATTTTTCTTGTTCTGGGGTTAAGTACTGTAGGCTTTTTGGATTTCAGACTAGATTACAACTGACAGAGTTTGATGCCAATCCAAAAATAGACTCCTTTCCTGGCGAGGAATAAGAAATTTAAGACCTTGCCGTAATTGAGTGATTTTTGATTGACCCCCAGATCAGCTCATCGTATACTACGCTAGCTAAAAGTAGTGACATGGCCTCAGAGTCCACATCCAGTGTACTTCGCGTATGCAAGATTTGCATATTTGGCTGAATAAAAATTAGCTCAGGAAGAAATAGTTCAACTGCTGAAAACAGAGCCTACAGGTAAATTTGTACAGACAGAGTGTTTTCTTTTAGATATTGTCCCACTTGTAGCATCTTCATCACCCACAGCCTGCATAACTGAATATTTTTTTTATCTTACTTCTTTACACTGACAAAGGAAAGGGAGATGAGACATGCTGATGTTTGACAGCCCTTCAGTTTGAGGGCAGTTGTTATTCCTGTGTGACTTTATGATGTTGGCTATCAAAATCCCTTTCCTTACACATCCATCAACATTGGGTCTTGCTTTGATTCGTTCATGGAAATTTTGACATCCTTGCTTAGCTGCATGAATAATAATCCAGAAAACAGAGCCCCTAGCTTTACGGACACATTTTTTATATTTTTCATACACACACACACACTACATTCATAGGTATCTAGATAAGTCTATATGTAGATATGTGTATTTGTGTCCATATGTGATATGTCTGTATATTGATGTAGTTGTATCTGAAGCAATGCATAGACCTGTGTCCTTTATGTCCACATTGACTTTAGGAGTTAATAGATTGAAATATTTCTCTGCTCTGTGGGGAAATAATGCTTGAAAAACAGTAAACGTTCCATTGTACCATTGTTTCAGGTTTTCCATGCGATATTTCAAGGAAACGTGATGAAGCCATCATTGATACATTTTATCTTACTTAAATTGCAGAAAAGTATTAAATGTCAGCAATAAAGTTTTTACCTATTTTAGTATGCCACCGAAATATGTAAAAAGCCTTGACTTTTTAAAAACTTCAAAGTTGTAGCTTATTTTTATCTAGATTATTGTTGAACACAAGCCAACTTTCACTTTGATTATCCTTTTATAAAATCAGATAAGACCAAATACAAAACACAGAAAATAAAGGTACAGAATATGTACCACAGAGGGTACTACTGTATTTTGGGTATCGGGCAGACCCTGGTGTGTTGCAGACTGGCTGCATTTGGGAAAAAACACACAAAACCTGTCTCAAGCGTGTGCTTACCCAAGAGTTTGGACTATGCTGCAGAAGGAGCAAGTCACCAAGATGGGCAGCAAGATGCTGTTGAGTCTGCATGCCCTTCCAGCAAACAAGTACAGTGTTCCCGTCGGCTCTAGTGCTGGGTTTCACTGTTAAACTACCTGTGGCTTTCTTACCAGTTAATAGCTGAAAAGAAATGTTAAGGATTCCTGTTATTTATTTATTTCTTGTAATCTTTTCCAGTACTTTTTTTTTTTTTAGGTAATTCCTTGATGTTAGAGGTGGCCCACAGGGAAGAAGATATGCTTTAATTGGTGTTTGTGATGGTCTTGATGTTCTTTCTGGCAAGAAGAAAGCTTCAGTTCCGTGTAGTTTAGGAAAGGAAATAGTGGAGTGACTCTATTTTTCTGTTCTAGATATATTCCAGTAAGTCGAGTTCTCTAGTGACGATATATTCGTGTCACCGTATCTTGACAAAAATGGCTCATTTTCAAGGAAGGACTCATTTCCTCCTGTACAAGAATTAGGGGTTAAAAATCTGAATGCATTTAGCTGGCACAGATGGATTTCTACAGTTGACAGTGTCATGGCCATTCTGGCCTCAGCTGAATATAATTGAACTTATGTAAAAATTATGTTCATTTACTGCACTTGTAACTGGCTGGAATATGACAACCACTAAAAATGGCTTTTTAAAAATACTTTTGCTTGACATTCAGAATGTCTTTATGCTGTGTTACAAAGTGGAGACACCTTGAAAGGTTGAATGGAGACACTGAACTCCTATGCTAAGGGAGAGAAGCAGCAGCACATGACAAATGCAACAGGACCCAGTTTGCAAAAGGTAGATCCCTTACAGTTTTCCTCTGGCTTTTTTCCAAAGCTATTTAAACACTGGTTAAAATGTGGAAATTTGAGGGCTGCAGAAGAGTGAGACCAGTAACGCCAACAAGAACCAGCTTTGACCCTTATGTTGGATGGGACCATTGATGCATCCTGGGTGTGACATTGCCTAGTAATGGAGATTGTGGTGAAAACAGTGATGTTTTCTTTATATGCAGAAGGAGCTGCAAAGATTTTGGATGAGACCATTGTGTTTTTTTCAGTGCTGTCCTAAAACTGAATTTTGGGGAGTAGGGTCAGCATCATGCAACATGAACACCCACAGGAACCCATCCACTGCCCCATGTCACCCATGCACACAGGTTTGGTCTTCACAGACTTGGTTTATGGACAACACCTCAGCCATGACAACAGACACCTCCAGCACATGATGTTTCTGAGCTGCTCTGAAATGTTGAGAAAACAGAAATATTTAACTGTGTGCAAATTTTGTTACTCTTCACTTATATTTTGAAGTTGGAGAGGTTCCAAGGAAAATATGTATCTTATGTAGCATGTCTAAACTTGGTTCCATGTCTCCTGTTTGCATAGCCTGGTTAAAGAAATATAGGCTAGGGAATAAATATGATAACTAAATATCTAAGGCATGAATGAGGTTGATGAATTTACTACTAAGGCTCTGTCCTACAGGTAGTGCAGGCAAAAAATGTTTCCAAAAGCAGCTTTGTCAGGAAATAGGTGGTAAAAGCAAATCCCAGTTGATTTTTTTTTGAGGCCCCCTGGTTTTAATGTTGAATCCATCATTGAAAGTCTTGTTTGGATTTTTATGAATGGCAGTTTATGTCCATGTAAAAATTACGGAAAAGGGAAAATGAGAACAATGTCCTTACGTTGAAGGAAAAATAGGTGAGTCACAACTCATCTCCCCATCTTCCATAATATTTTCCAGTTATGCCAATTATAATTTTTTCTAAAAAGTTTTTTCTAACCAGCTAAGAAATGACTGAGCAGGAGTTGACATATTCAAAGGATAAATTCATTTATTACAGCTTGGCTCTTAACAAAGCATCGTTCACAACTGGACAGTTCTCTGGAAGTCTCATAGGGTTTTTTTGTTGTTTATTTAATGAGCATTAAGTGAAAAACTTTCCTGCAAAAATTACTTTAAATAAATGCTTTCCTAAAGAAGGAAGCAATTTGCCTGCTATACAGTTTTATATGGCTAATTTCCAACATTTAGGACAAAAGACAGTATGCAAAGAATAAAATAGCTATCTTCTCGAGATATAGTTCTCAAGAAGGCTCCTAGCCAATGCTAAACATACACCCTTGTATAGTTTGTTTTTTATTGTTAACTATAGAAATTTTAAGGTTTC
The DNA here is from genome assembly GCA_020745775.1 of Theristicus caerulescens. Lineage (NCBI taxonomy): Eukaryota > Metazoa > Chordata > Aves > Pelecaniformes > Threskiornithidae > Theristicus > Theristicus caerulescens. Next base: position 87,499,569 of record CM036560.1, read on the forward strand.
CCTACAGGCTTTGTAAGCCTAAAAGGGATGTTTAAAAATCTCACAGGATGGGCTGTGGTGCACCTTTTCAGGTCAGACCTGGCTGATAAACTCTGGATATGATGCTGAGTTATCTCCTTGAGAGACTTGAGGTTTGGACCGAACCCTACATTTCAGTCTTCTGTCCTTTAACCTTTATGTTCTTAAGTGAAAATGATTATTTTTTTTTGCCAGCTGTGAGAAATGCAGCATTTGAAACACCCATTTCTCCAAAGCTTTCACATGTATGCTGTCTCTGGGGAAGGGGCTGTTGATGGAAATATGGAATTTTAGTTTAAAAAATTGCATTGCTTTCCTGTTTCTGGAGCTACGTTTTCTTATCATCCCTAGCTAAAATGTATTTTCATCACTATGTATCTTTAAACTGAGCATCCATGAAGTGATTATAAAAAAACAAACAAACAAACAAAAAACCCCCACCAAACAACCTCCCCTGCATTTCAGAGGATAATTCTAGACATCAGGAAAAGTCTTCAAAAGTCCAGCTATCTTAATCTGCTTAACATGAGCTAATGCCCTGTGCGCTGTTTATATGCTCAAAATCAATCATTCTCTAATCAGCAAAATTGGCTACCCGTATTTTTTTAAGCTGTTTTCCCTGTTTGTGAAATCTTTTGATAAGCGTTTCATATTAACTACAACTTTACATTTGTATTGTATGAATTAGCTTCTTCATACGCTCTCATTAATAAGTACAATGGCATTTTGGACTCCTGTTGACCTCCATGAGAAGTTTCTTGCTGCTGAACTTAATAGCAGTAACTCCAGAGCTCTGCACTTCTCCTTAAAACTTCTGCCAAAAAATAATGATGAAAAGCAACTAAAAAATGCCCACAAGAAGCAAGGAATTGATACTGCAGATCCTTAATGAGTTGTCTAAATGTGAGCATCCTCACTGTCCATCTGAGCAAAGACAGTTATCATGGTGTGCCTTGCTGCAGTTGGTCTGTAGATGGATACGTCCTTCAGCAAATACCATGTATTTGGAAGGCATTTATTGCTCTGATAGCGGGCAGGAGAAACTATTTCTGGTCAGTGATAAAAGAGCTTAGAAGAGAAGATGCATTAACTCCAGATGGATCCAGTGCAATACAGAGTGCACTTTTGGGGCTGAAAGAGCCTGGAAACACAACTTAATTAATATATTTCTTCTTCTTTGTATTGTGTGAAAGTCTTCCATCGGCAGAGAGTTTGCAGGGTGTGAAAGCTCTTCATGTCCTGTCTGATGTGAGCTGGCGATAGTGCAGCTGAAGGTGACACGGTAAAAAGTGTGAAGTTTTTCTTCTTTTTTTTTTATTACCGCATATTTATAAGAGGTTTTCTGGAAGTTATAAATACTTGAAAAGGGATACTTTTTATAGCTTTCCTTAAATCTGAGCTAGGAGCTTTACCTGGATCTGCTTATTACTCATGAGTACTAAGGGAAGCTTTTCCCAAGTACTTTACATGTCTTTATTCGTTCTCAGAGTTGCGTTGGAGTACATGTGAACTGAGGAATTTATCCAGTTTGGCTTCAAAGAAGCTTTTTTCTGCCCTTTTCAAAGAAAAACACTGTTCCACGTGCTTCCATGAGGTAAAACAGCGGAGAACGAGTGGTAGCTTTGGCATCTTTGACCATGTTAGTGTTTAGTGTGCCATTCACCTTGGGTTTTGGTCACAGGTTTCTAATGCAGGGATGCTGCTTGAGAGTCACAGCATCCAGAGGCACTGTGCATTTTTGGGGGGACTTCCACTGGCTCTTTCACACGGACGGAATAGGATGCTCCTGGCTGCCTTTCGCCGCTTGCATTGCCTGATTCTCAACCTGGGAGAGCGCCAGAGTTTTCAGATAAACTCTGCATGACTTTTCCGTAAGGGGCATTTCTGCAAGGCGGCAATTTGATGCAAGGTCTGTGCTGATGGACTCCAACAGGCTCAAGTGGTTAGCATGCACAGGGGGAGAGCCCCCTCCCTGCTTCCCTGGGTCTGGCGTGAGTACACGATGCTTTGACAGTGCTTTCAAGCTCAATTAATTCTTTAAAAAAAAATTCAGAGGATGCAGTTAGTGCCTCTTTGGAGTATATTTCAGCCTCTGAATTTTATTTGGTTGTTGAAGTTTCCTTGAAGGGCCCAGGTCCCTGTCACGGGTGGTAGTGGGAGTTTTACTGCTAAGTCTTTCTTGCTTTCTTTAATTTTATACAGTGGATGTCATTAATATAAGAATTTATTTAAACAGAGGTGATAAAGGAATTCAAACTCTCATGTACACGTAGCAATGATCAGTGTGTAAGGAACAGGATTAAATAGTGACAGTATTCATGATATTGGTAAAAGCTTTGGCATTCCTGAATGGTATTATGGTAGGTAGCATTTTTAATGTTACTTATTTCCACATATAGCATGTTAATGCTTCATATTCCTTATACAGCATTTGAAGGTCTTTTTCTTCCCAGGCTGAATTATATGTCTCTGGGTAGAGTTTGCTCTCAGGCTGCATACTCAGTCAAAAAGAAAGTTCATCTTGTCCCAGGAATGCCTGCGTAACGTTCTATATTCATGACTTAGTGTTATTACTACCATTATTTTCTGCAATAAAGACATAACTCTATGTAGTTTAGCTAATTTGTAATATAAAAAATTGCCATTAATGATATTCAGAATACCTTAGAACAATTTAAAAATTCTTCAGCTGAAGAGGATATACATATTCAACTTGGTTAGGTGCAGTGATGAGTTAGGCAAAACAACACACAAGGTGGTAGGGAACACGATGCAAATACAAAACCTGGGACAGTGTCTGGGGTCCCTCCAATTACTCTGTAAAATGAAGGTTCGCCCAGATTTGTGTATTCTTAGCAAACTGCAAATTACTGTGATTGCTGTGCTTCTATCCAAGGAGGGAATTAATTACTAGCCTGAAATCCAGGCAAATCTTATCATTCTCCTTTGCTTTCCTTCTTCCCTTTCAGTCCAGAAGCTGACTTGTTTCATCATGTGCATTACACAAATGTATTGATCCATTAAACACTCAAAGACATACATTTAATGTAGATGTTCTTTACGTTGATATACAAACTAAAACCCACTCTGTTGGTGCATCCTTGGCATACTGGACAGGTTCTTTCTTTTAAACTCGTACTGAATTTTTCATCTCAAGGTTGCAATCCATGCTGCTGAAACTTGGCTGTCTAATGAACCCACTTTGATTAAAGAGAAGTTCAGCTTTATGATTTAGCAATGAATTGTTTTCCCCTTCTGGCGTTCATGCCATTTCACCCAAAGTTGGCAGAAACATGGCACAAATAGGTAGATTAATAATAATTCTGCCTCTTGAGGTCCTTGTCTGATGAGAAGGTTGCAGTGGATTTCAGCACCCTTAGACTTAAACTGGTGTTCAAACAGTGATCTTAAATTTTGTCTGCAAATGAATTTAAAACTAAACCTAATCTGGGACTGCATATTGCTTCTGGAGCTCATATTTAGGTATGATTTTTCTTTTATTTCTTTTTTTTTATTTTTAATTAACATGGTGCAAGCACAGAACTATTTCTTTCCATAACATGAAATCATCTAGTTAGTTTTAAATTTTTTTTCTACCACCATTAAGGAAAGGTGTTAGTTTTATGTTGAAAGGCAATGGGTAGATGATACCTCGTGCCGTTTTACCATCTCATTGCAGCTGCATAGCCACATGGAGAGCCAGAACTACTCTCTGTAGTCAACAGCTTGCCGAAATTGGAATATGAAGGTTATTAAACTGGAAATACATTTTCATGCACAAACACCAGAAAAATACTTAACAAACGAATAGCACTTTGCATTTTAAAATGTTCTTTTGTTAATAGCTTGTTTCTTTCTGAACTAGTCCAGCCTATGAAACCAAACAGCGTGTTATAGAGCATTTAGTCTATTTTGTTCCATTCCTTAGATGACTCGATATCTTTTGCTAAAAATAGAACCCAGAAACATGAGAATTTTGGGGTTTCTGTTGTCTGGATGTGCTGTGGCTCCTAAGGAGACCAAAACCCAGGCATGCACTCCATCACTATCCAAAAGGTTGCCGTGCCTATCTGATTATCGTGTTTTTACAACTAGATCATAAAGTACTGCCAATTTAAGACAGTAATTTCTTCAGTATACAGTTTTGAGTCTTTCCCCATGGATTCATAAGGAAAAGGGAATACAAATTTAGTTTAGAAACTGTTAAAGCTCAGGCAAGCAGCTCACTAGTTTGTAGGTGTAGGCAATGCTGTTTGTTTCAGCCGAAAATGAAATGGGGGGAAACTCTCCTAGGAGCTGAGTGTAACTGGGGTGGGGATAATTAACCTTCCATCATGAATTACAGCTTAGAGACTGTCCTAGGAAAAGCTCAGTATTATGTTAGCAAGTCATAGCATCCATGACGGAGCAGCTGTTGGGTGTGCATACAACTCCAGGATCCCTTATACAGTGGGGATGTAGCATGCTGTTGTTTGATCTCTGTATCAGATATAGAGGACCATCACAGGCTTCCCAGGACTAACCTAATTTATAAAAAATAAATTAAAAAAGAAAACAAAAACAACCCTGAGAGATAGGGGAAGGTTGTTCTTGGTTATTCAGGGTGGATAAAGTGGGCTGAGCTAACATAAAATAGGGCACTATTAAAGCTTTTTTAGCCATGATGTGTGTTGTCAGAGTAATCGGGGACATCTGTTTTTCTCATGCTCTGATTACGATCTTATATTCTACAACTGACAGCTTCTGTTTTTACAGATACACAGATTACTGGCTCCCTTAACAGATTTTTTTTTAATAATGGCGTTTTATTTTGTTGACAACCTAGCATAGTTACTGTGTAGTAATACCCCAGACCAAAGTTATTTCTGAGTCTTAGCACAGCAGAAAATCAATAGCAATATATAGTAGTATAATATATAATATAGTAGTATAATATATAATATAGTATAATATATAATATATAATATATAATATATAATATATAATATATATAATGCTGTTGTTGGACATTATATCTGTCTAGTACCTGAATTCCCAACAACAGAGAGAAGAATATGCCCAAGTATTGGTTTTGCCCCGTTGGCACCATGATGACCCAAAATGGTGAATGTGTTGCTGTCATGGATCACAGAAGGAGATGCCCATCTTCACGTCTTGCTTAATTTGGTGTCATCCAGGGCACTCATTCTGTCACCCAAATCCTTCTGCGGCATATCTACAGATGTGAATTATCTCTGTAGAGATGGGATATAAAAATGGCTTTAAATGTAGAAGCTTCTTCCGTTAAAAGTTAAACAACAGACTATCACGAACAAAGCGGAATTTAGCCTTGATGGTCCAGATCCCATTTCTCCGTTGAAATGTGTCCCCTCACAAGGGTCAGGATTTCACTGTGAAATTTTTGGCTTTGAAAAGTGGTGGGATTGTAACAAAATACAGTGAACACTAAATATCAACTAGATTATACAGTAAAGTGTAAAATCTATGATTAAGTAATACTGTGGGTTTAATACAAAAAAGTCAGCAGGTGTTTACTTTTTATCACCAAATGTTTGAGTACTGATTACCCCATTGCAAAATATATAGCATGCCCGTCAAATATTTATCCTGCTGCATGTTACTTTGTGTTCTTTTTTCAATTCCCCTAATTTTATAATCTGAACATACTGATGATGTGAATTATTTAAAATGGAATCTTATTATGGAATAGTGAAATAGTATTTGTCTTTGCAGTAGTTACTTTTAAATGTAGTAAATACTTTTAAAAGTATCTCTATAGGATGACAAATGCCTATAAACAAATCTCAGATAGCTGGAGAAATAGCATGTCACTCAAAAGTCATACATTGTCCAAGTCTCATTTGCTTCTCTGCTCTTTGAAAGAAGAGGCTATTTTTAAACTAAGATTTTGGCTCTGTGCTGCAAGTGGTGGTCTTGCTGATAAATGCAAAACAATTCTGTATCTCGTCATCTTTAAGCTATCGCAATCAATCAATGGCACAACTGCTGAAGATTATTAGAGAAAAAAAAATGCAAAATCTCCACTATCAGTAGTTTGTTATATATACTGGGCATTTTTACAATATAATCATCCAAAATCCCCTGCTGGCAGCCCCCTGCAAAAAGTACATTAACAGAAATAGGCTCCTGTGAAAGTTTGGCAGGTCCAAATGGAAGTGCCCCAATCCAAACAGATTGACAGTCTCCTTTAGTATTTTGGGGAATGCTGTAATACTCTGGGTTTTTTCACTGTTGGCACATTGGCTCATAATCTGTGTGATCACAGCATTCAGCTGATCCATTGCTAAAAGAGCAGCAAGAAATGATGACTAAAAAAATACCAACAGATTTTGTCTTTGACTCAAATTTGTAAGGCCAGAAAAAGTCTTCACAGTCGTGTGGAGCATCTGGGAAGGATGCAGAGAGGTTTCTTGCCTTTGTCACCTCTGCACAGCCCTCCTCTGTTATTGCCATGGTTAATCCAGGCTAGTCATACTTTTTTTTAATCAAAATGGAGTGTTTTGAGTTGTGAGGAGTGTTGTGAGCATCTTACGAAGATGCGTGACTGAGTGTTAAAAAGGAGAATGAAGGCAGAGAAATGGAAAGCTCCATAGAAAATACAGCATTTCTGGGTTTCTGTATAAGCTGATGGCCTCTGAGCTGAGTGTTATAATTTAGAAATGAGGTCCTGAGTTTGTGATATATTGTGCTGTGAAAACATCAGCCCAGTGGTCTCTCAAAAAAGCCAAATGCACTATGAGAGAAATAGTGATTTAAAAAGAGAGAACAAAGGTCTCTCTAACCTTATGTAAATCCATGGCTTGCATATATCTTGAATACTGTGTACACTTCTGGTTCTCCATCTCGGAAAATGTCTAGTCAAACTGGAGAAGGCTGGAAGAAGAGTGAAAAGGGTAATGAAGGCATTTAACAGCTTCCATAGAATAAAATATTAAATAAGCTTACCACTCTTTCATCTAGAATGGAGACGACAGAGCACTGATGAGCAAGATCTGTAAGATCACGATTAGCGTGAAGACCCAAGGACAGATCAGTTGTCCACTTCTTCTCTCGGTATGGGAATTTGGGAGATGTGAATGAAGCTCCTGGCAGAACCAACGGCATGAGAGGAGATGGACCTTTGTTCTAACCCTGTGTGGCCGTGACTGCGCTCATGTGAGCAGTCGTCACCTGCCCAGCTCATCACCCATAACGCTGGCCCAGCTTGCTGGCTTTGCATTGATTTTGGGGGTCAAGGCTGCAAACTCTGTGTTTGAGCTTTCCTGGAGAAATAGATTGTTTTATTTTCAAGTGTCAGAAAACAACCTAAACTAAATCAGCTCTTGAAGCCTCCAGAATTTTTGAGCCTCATTCTGCGTGGCTTTGGGCTGGGCTACAGAAAAGAGATTAGACTGTCTCATGAAAAATTAGATTTTTTTAATTTGTAGATCTAGTTACTGCTTTCAGTGCTTTTCCTGAAGTGTGGAATTGAGGAATACTGTCCTACGAGAGCCAGAAGGCTATTGTAGACATCCTCTCACTTGTTCCATGCGTACCGCTGTTATAAGGGCTCAATAAACACGAGTCCTTGTATTTCCATCCCTGTAGTGATGCTCTTTGGGAGGAATTGGCTGTGGTGCAGCAGCTGATGTGGGCTAGAGTTCAGCTGACAGCTTATGGGTGTCAGTACAGATGGGAATAGGGAAATTCTCATTAATTAGGATAATACCTAACAGCTGGCAGCTGTGCATGCATGTAAGTGGCAGAAACTTAAGGATTTGAAGAGTAATTGAAAAATATAAAGCTAATTGCATGGGCTACACTTGCCCAACGTAGCAAGCTATCCTTCTCTGCTCAGCCTTTTTGCTTGCCCTCAATTTACCAGATTGCACGTGCAATGACCTGAGGATTGCCTTGCTGTCCTAAGCTGCGAGAGGCCAGGAGGCTGTTTTGGGACAGAGATTTGTAAACTCTGCTTTGCTGTGGTTCTGTACCTACTTTAAAAAAATGTAATTAGAAAGATTTCAGCATGCCTCTGATATTTCTAATGAACCAAGAGTAGGTGGAAAGAAAGTAAAATCAAAGAAATTGAAGAAAAGGAGCATGAAGAAAGATACTATAAGCCTTGAAACAAGCTTGTTGGAATCAAAACTCTTCGTGTGTTGGCATGCACCAAAAATGGTGAGGCTTTTCCTCCCAAGAGATTGGAGTCCTATGTTAATGGTTGTAGCTATAGAGGAACTGTGCTTCCACTTCATCCTGTGCTATATTCTTCCTGAGTCTTTCTATAGCGTAAGGGCCTGGTATTTTGACAAAAATGCAGTTTATAGACAAATATACTTAACTTTATTACTTGCCACTGATAATTGTAATCTTGGGAAAGGATTAATCGAGATTAGATAAGAGCACCCCTATAAGAATGGATTTTGACTGTCCAAATGATCCACAGTCCCAGCAATTTTCTAAAAGGATTCCAATAAAAGTCTTGTTAAATAAAGCTACTCACAGCTGTGGAATACGGAGCTGCAAGCAGGTCGATACTAAACTGATGCAGAAGTGGGTGTCATTGGTTGGGAGGAGCAGAACTGCTGGCGGTCACCGAGGTTTGAGGCTGTCAGCGCTGCAGATGCGATGAACCATCGTGGTACTGCCACTTAAATGAGAGTGGTCAAGTTGCAGAACTTTGCTTGAGCTTTAGAAGACTTCCAAAACATTTATGTGAAGAGTTGGGTTGTAGCAAGGGAGCAGTTTCATGCTACATATAGTTTAGCAGAGGCTGCTGCTAAAAAACTCTTTCACCTCCCGTATCATGTCCATACACTTCTTTGCAGTAGGTCTTTGCCTATCTAAGAGCTTATTGCCGTTACTACCAAAAAGGCAGTATTAGATGCAGAAAATATTGGAAGAACAATGTGATTCAGGAAGATAATTATGCCTTGCCCTGCTCTCTGAAATAACCCATCATCTAAATATTTTCTAAAAAGATTTCAGCAGAGCCAAGCACCTGACCCCGTTTTAAAATCTCTCTGCTGAGCTTGCTCTACATGGACCTGGAGCAATTCCTGATAATTAAGAAGGATGTTAAAAGTTGTCTGCTAGATGTGAGCATTTATTTGTGAAGCAGTAGGGACAGCCACATGGCCAGCAGTCCTGGCATCTAGGAGACTTAACCCCCCAGTGCTTGTTTGGGATTAATCTTGGATTTCTGCCCAGTTGAGGCTGAAAATGGGTTAAAACCTGTTCAAACAGGCAAATAGGTAATGTTGCTGATATTGATGCTAGGTGAAATAATGGGACTATTTCTGTGAGATCCAGCTGATGAAGGATTAAAGGCTAGAGATATTTGCAATGCCAATCAGTATGTATTTATGTAAACTAGAGTTGGCCATGCGTGCCTGATTTCTTCCTCTGGGAAGATTTACATTTGTTGCAGATCCAATGTACTAAGGTTGGTTTAGGGTGTTTGCTTTGGTGCTGCTCATCATTTTGATTTCCAGCACTTAGCGCAAGGCAGAATTAGTGTAGGCATGAGTCAGCCGTAGGTATTTCTTAGTGATCCGAAAATAAATCTCAAACACTCCAGTGTTAAAATTTGCAGATGACTGGAAGAGTATTTGGGTTTAGAGGATCCAAATAAGGATGAGAACAGAGTAGTCATGTTGGTCTCTCAAATCTGGTCAAATGGTCTGTCATACACATGATACCATAATCCCTTATGGCCTTTTGCTCTTGTAATTGCAATTCACTTTATAGGAAGATTGGGTTTGCGGTAATCTGGTAACAGAAACCATATTTAAATGCATGCTCTAGAATGAATGTTGAACACCTGAAATATGAGGCTGGTGGTCCCTTCTCTGCAACCCTAACTTCTGTTAGGGAATTATGAGAAAGCATGAAAATTCACATTTTTTAAGAAAGGCATTAACTGCTTTTGTCAAAGAACTTTGGGTTAAGTCTATCCTGAAAGGGCAATATCTTCATGATAAAAAAAAGTAAACCACCTACACCGTTCATCGCTTTTTTATTGCTTGTCTGTGAGGTGGGCAATGTTAATTTAATTTGACAGAATTACTTGTCCTCCATGGCACAGGGTTGCGTATGTTTTAAATATAATGCAGGGGAGGGCTGCATGAATACATTTCAGATGAAATTATTTTCCCTCAATGACACTGACTTTCCAACCTTGGATATTTTGTGCAATGGAAGCCACAATGACAAAGACCACAGTAACTCGATCTGGGAGCTGTAGCTGATCCTACAAACAAAAGAATAGTGTTTCCAAAGGATATTTTCTGGTTGCACCTATGCAGGGAGAGGGGAAAGGCATCAGTGTGCAGTGAGTGTCTGTAGAGCTTTGTACTGTAAAATACAGAAGAGCAGCTATTCCTCTACATTTTCCTGCCGTTTATTCTTGTGCTGCTCACAAGACTCAAGTTGCATTTGGGTTTGTATGGGTTCTTATCTGATCCTTTATCTCATTTATGTACTAGGTTTTTCTCTTAGGTATTTAATCATGTAAAACCCTTCGAAACTCTGCCACTTTCTAATCTCGTGCTAGCATGTGAGCTATTTGAATTGCTGTCACATAATTATTTTCGTTGTTTTTGCTTACATTTTAGTTTTCTTGCATTTTTTACTGGAGGATTTTAGTTGTCAAACAGTCATGTCACAAGAATCACATGGAAAAACCTCTTTGTAAGGATTGTAATTTATCCCTTCTTTTCTAAATAAGAACCAAGGGTCCTTTCCATGTTGATGTTTTTGGCAGTGCCGTTGATGCACACTTCTCTGGCAGGCGTGCTCATCAACAAGAGGCCTCTTTGGATTAATGAATGTGATATTAATCAGCAGCACACCACCCAAGTCTGCGGGTGGCGGGGCCGTTATGATGCTCGGGGACAAGGAAGGACGAGAGCACAGCAGATACACAGCACTGCTGCTGGCGTCCATCAGTTGCTGGCTACTGGCAGCTCGGTGTTGCCCTGAGCTAGAAGAGATGTCCGTAGTAGTGCAGTATCCCACACTGTTTTTCTCTTCTTCTAATTTTTGTTTTGCAAACAGCATCTACATTTGGTTCCTGTAGCCTCTGGCAGTGAAGTCCTCGTTACCATTGTGTTTTGCGAAAGCACTCCTTTTCTACACTTGGTTTCATATTTTCTGCTTCTCATGTCGGAAGGTGCAGTAATAAATTACCCAATATTCACCTTTAGATGCCATTTCTTATTTTACAGACACCTGTTATGTCCACCTATCCCTACCACCTCTTTCCAGGCTTCCCAGCCTCTTTCCAGCTTTTTCTGAGCACATCAGGAGTAGGCTGTAGCTCCCTTCCAGCCTCCAGGAGTCCTGGAGGAGGTGCCTCACACAGGAGCCAGATGCCCCTAATCCTCCTCTCCTTCCCTTTTCTGTGCTCCTTTGTGGGGTCAGGGCTGCATGTGGGACTGAAGATACGGACCCACAGTGGTTTTTTACAGCATCACAGCAGGATTTTCTTCTTGGTTCTCTGTTTCTTTTCCTAATAATTTTGTCTTTTTGACTGTGGCTGAACACTGAGCTGGTGAATTCTGCGTGGCCATAACACTTTTGTCTCTCTGTTGGTAAGTCAGCTTCATGCATTATTTTGCATCCATTGGCACTGAATCCAAGCCCAGATCTATGTCTGGGTTACGCAGTATTCATCAGCAGCTCCTCTTCAGCTTTTACCTCCAAAGAGTTTTACATGATCATCAAACTTCATCCCCTTTCCTTCACACTCACCTTCCCCTTCTTTTTCAGAGCATGTTGGACAGCAGGAATCCCACTACAGATCCCCGGATTCTTGTACGCTTTGTATTTTTTAATCCTTCTGCAGAAGAGGATATTACTTTTTTTACCCTGTGACAGCTGAGTTTCTGTAAGAGCCTTTATTAAGAGGATATGGCAAAAATTTACTTGAAATTCAGATACATGTTACAGTGGGGTCAACCCTGTCCACATGGCTATGTTTAAGGAACCAAGGGATTGACATGCTGGTCAGACACTCAGGAAAAGTTGTATTGACTCCTCATATGTAGTCATACCTACACTGTGTTGTAATTTTTACTGATTTGTCTGGTACCAGAAGTCAGACTGAGCAGTAAGGAATTTTCTTAAAGCCTTTGGGTGTCATTTAAAGAGCTGCATTGCATTTACCACCCCTTTTTGCCTTTATTGCAAAGGCTGATCTAAGCAATGGACTACATGCTAAAATTATTAGGTTAACAGTCTGAACGGTGTGTGTTCATATATGTTAAAGACAGCATGAGTTGATCTAGGCAATTTCTTACCCTATCTATTTGCTGTAAATCTTTTCTGCTGACCCTTTAATTTCTTTTTGCATGTCTCCTGTTCATAGTAAGATGGCCTGGGTGCTGCTGTAGCTCCTCTCGGCCAAGCAGCAGGGTCTGGTCCTGATCCAGTTTTTCTGCTCTGACTTCATCTGCTTTCAATGCTTGTTTTAAAACTTGGCATTATCGGTCCTACAGGTTCTCCAGAAAGCTTCCTACTTCTGATGTGCTTGGCAAAGGCTTTACTAGTGACCTTCTGCCAGATGCTTCTCAAAATCTCTGCTGGGTACCACATCGTGGTTTTGCATTTCTCTTGCTAGAGTCTATGCTCTTCTCTATTTCTTCCTTATCCAGGTGCAATCACCATTTTAAAGGTTGTCTTTTTACTTCTCATACCTTTCTGCACTTTGCTGTTCAACCACTGCAGCTTTTTATTTATTTATTTAAAGTTATTTGGGGGATAGCCAGTATATATTTCCTCTAAAACTCTCATGGATGCAATGAGACAATTTTTATGCCACCACTAATTTTTCTTTTCCCTTTTGACTGCTCTTTTTCATTTAATTTTAACAACTTTCCTCATTTCTGTGTTATTTTGTCTTTTGAGGCTAACCATGAGGTAGCAGTAGTTTTGATTTTTCACTTTCAAGGGGATGCTAAATTTGAGTTTGGGTGACTTTTCAGCAGAAACCTTTGAAAGCAGACCTTTTGCAGCAGTCTGAGAATTGTTTTTAAGCCAAGACTGCTTTAAGAAGAAGACTTAGATATTATTGAGACAGTGTTGGTATTCACTTGGTCAAAGAAGGATAACTGAGGTCTTTCAGTAATTCTGACTTTGCAGTTTCCCAGGCATTTTGTGTTACAAAGTCCTTTTCAGCAACTTTCTGAGATGCTGAGTATTTTCAGCTTAAAATAAGACATTGCAATTCATATATCTTAATTTACACATTTTCAAGCACTTGTATAGAAAGTGTCTGCAGTTGGTCCGAGTTCTGCTACCTGTTTTTGCACAGTTTGTTTAAACGCAGCTTTCTGATGTTTCCTACTTGGCTGTTACTACTGTCCTATCTTTTTTAGGCTATTGAGTTTTTAAGCCACTCATGCCTAGGGAATGTATAGTTCTGAAATGAATGTTTTGCACTCCTGTAAGCTGTCCTTGTTCTTTGTTGTAGAAACCTTTCCAATGAAATCTTAATTTTTTTGGGCATCAGAAATGAGTGGTTGCTATTTCTGGGAAGGAGACCTGATCTGCTGGTTAGAAGTCCACAGAGAAAGATGGCTGGAGTAGGAGCACAGATGCAGTCTTTCTGCTCAAGGTTACTTTTCATAGCTTTTGATCAGTGTAATTGTAGAAATTTGGCAAGCTGTGAGGCTTGCGGAGAGGAATATTTGGCTTTTTTTGTGGCACAGGAATGACCAAGGGTGCTTTGGGTGTACGTTGCAGTTATCTGCTTTGCTTTCTGTCAATCAAATGATGCCTTAAGCCATTTTTTCAGAAGGATTGTGAAAGAGAAAGTGGGGAAGAAAAATTCAAGATCCAAATTAAAAGCAACTGCTCAAAACTCTCAGACCTCAGTAAATTAACTGTAGCTGCCTTCAGCTCTTTTCTATTAAAGCTCTGTTAAAATAAGCCTGTCCTGAATCCCCATTTGAATATGTACTGGAAAACCATGTTTAATAAGCCTAAAGCTCATCTCTGACAACACAAAAATACACACTTTGCAAAGATTCAAAGTGATAAAAATAAACATTAAGTATTAAATTCTCCCTGGCCAAAACCACTGGGGCCAGTAATGTACCTACCTTATTCTGTTGACAAAAGCATGGTAAGGAATAGCTATGGAAAAACCAGTTGGCATTGCAATTATTGCTGCAGCTCTTGCTGTGTCTCATCTCAGTCTGATTTCTTTCTTCATTTCAGAGCTTGTGGATTTGCAGAAGACAATTTCTTTCTCATTAAAGCCCTAATTCAGTCAATTCTCAGCACTTTTGATAGTGAGATCTGGCCCACAGGCCAAATAAATTGAATACATGGAATCACGGGGAGCTGTAAGCACATAAATAACGCTGCTGAAGTCTGGTTACTTGCTCTCTTAATGTATATATGCACATACATGCTGCTTTGGATCCTGTCCAGCACTTTCCACGTCTTGCAGAATTGAAATCTTAGGGCATAAATACGTTACAGTTCCCTGAATTAGAAGAAATATGTGCTGCAAAGGTATTTGAAACATGGCTATTGTGGGAGATTAAATGTGTAATGGTAGGCATCATATAATGTTAGCGTAGAAAAACCTATGATAGCAAATTTCAGGGTTCAGGCAGGAAGAAATTACTGTTTCAATAAGGTTTGGCAGTTTGTTGGATCTGGTTGTTGGAGCACTTAAAGGAGGTGTGATGCCCACTCTCTGTTTAATAAGAAGTTCAAGCTCATGTTTATTAGGGGAGAAATAGATACCTGGAATTGCTCCAGCCTACTTGGCAGTATAGGCTGAACTGCTTGAATTGTTGGAAATGAACTGTAAAATGCCTTCCCTATAGATGAGGAGAGTAGATTCTTCTTTAGCATCCACCTCCTCCCTCTTTCAACTTTCATCTCAAAATCTGGGCAGATGCAGAAGCATCACTGCTGTGTGCTGAGGCTCACGGGCTTCTCTTCATCACGTCTGCCACACTTTCTCCTAACTCTACCTGCCCCAAGTTTACCTTAAGTTGTCCTAAGGGTTATCTAAATTTACCTTAAGTTGTCCTAAGTTTTGTCTAAGTATGGTTTTCCCTGTGATGGCCACCTTCTCTGTTGCCCTTACTGCTTGGCACCCTCTCCTTACCAACTGCAAACAACCAAGTCCAGCTTTGATTCACGTTTTATACCTTCGTGCTTGTTAGCTCACTCTTTTATGTCTTTTTTCCCTAACAGCTGAGCTCACTGCTGGCTCTCAAAACTAAAAACATAAAAGAAATCCTGAGCAGCAGCAATGACATTTAGCTAGCTCCAAAGTAGATGAACAAACTTTCCAGGGTAGGCAGTCTTCAGTGCGTTTTAACCTCAATTACTGCTTGCCTTTGGGATGCAATGTCAAGTGTTGTGTGAATTATGAAAAATTACTGCTGGCTGGGGACTGGAGAGATTTTAAAATAATTAATAAATGTTATTATAGGAAGAAAAAAGGCTCTTTAATATTCAGGTTTTAAACGTGATTTCTGATCACTAAAGTGCTTCAGTACAGCTGAGATGCCTGCTACCACAGCTGGTTTTAAGTTAGCAGCATTTTTCATCAAAGTTGAAATGATCTGTAATGATGGAATGATGCTTCTGCATATCAGCAAGGGATTTTTATTTGATGTATGTATTAATCAACAGCCATTGTAGCTGTATGTCCCTTAATGACTTCAATAAATGCATCAGAAACTTTTTTTCCCCAAACTGTCCCTTGCAGCATGTATTGAAAACCCACAAGTTTATCTAATGAAATACACAGTGTTATTTTCTTTCTGTATTATGTATTTAACAGCTTGGAAAATAGCTTCTCATGAATCACATTAAGTACGCTGTCATCCAAAGAAAACGAATGTCTCTCTCCGCTGAGACAAAATATTCTTGCCACCTAGGTCAGATGGTTAAAAGAGCAAGATTTGGAGGCTCAGGACAAGTGTTAATAATTTTCCTGTATGCTGATGTGCTGCTATCTTTGAGTAAGGAATTGGGGTCCTCTCCTCCAGGGATGCTGGTCGGTTTTCCAGGGTTCAGGTCTGGAAAGGGAGGCATCAGCATGTTCAGACAGCAGTAGTGCCTTTTGATGTGTTGCAGAAACAAAGCTGCAAAACTCCATGTGTTGCTGTGGAAAGGGGAGTTAGCCCATGCCATCATTTTGGGGAGATTAATCTCCCAGAGGAAACAAATTAAGCCAAGAGAGAAATTGCAACTTCATTATGTGTGCATCTTTGGCCATGCACTCTGGGGCTGGTCCTTTTTTCCCAGCCTTGTGTGCAGATGAGTAGTGCAAGGCAGAAAACCCACAGCAACAAATGTTGCCTTAATTTCTTTATATTCCTCTTTACTTCTGCAGAAAAATTCCTTGTGTTTAGCTTTTTTTGCTCTTTCTGCCAATAAGCAGGTCTACTTAAGCAGACTTTATGCTCTTTGCATTGCCAGTGGCTCTATCTACCTCCAAGTTTGGTTCAGAGCAGTAATCTGGTATTGAAGGGAGTGCCCTGCTCATCCCCACTCGCAGTGTGTTGCTTTGATATGCGAAGCCGTTTCAGCACGTGCCAACTAGTTTCCTTTCAGTGGAGAGCTCCCATCAATGTGTGATCCAAGTCCATGTGGAACCAGACCTGCTCCTGCAAGCCTACAAGGTCCTCCCATGTTGACTTATGAAGCAGATACCCCAAAAAGGCTCTTGAGCGATGAGGAGTGCCTGCACCACCCCAAAGTGGCTCTCATGCTATCTGAAAGGTGCTCTCCTGTTTGCTTTGCGCTGTTCCTTCCTGTGCCTTCTTCCTGGTGTGACATCCCTTCCCTTCCTTCACTCATCTTCTCCACCTCCCCAGCTCTTCCTGAAAAGCTTCTTTCTTTTTACTGTTATCCCTTTTTCCTACCATTGTCTTCTGCTGTGGCACCATCTACCCTTCAGCCGTTGGGTGAGTGGGTGGACGATTTGGTCTCTGAGGGCAGCAAGGGGGGACAGAGGTGACCTGGCTGTGGGCCACACGGTCTGGAGGGACCACCATACTGTTCTCACCTGTCTCGCCATCAAATTCTCACCTGTCTGACCTGAGTGTTTGAACCAAACACCTCAGTGCAGAGCAAGAGGAGGGTTTCTCCCCAGAAAGGGAGGATGGAACAGGATAGATGCTGTCCTGTCCTGTGAGGAAGAAAGGTGGAGGAGAAGGTTTCTCTCCCCGTCCCATGTTAAATGCTACCTGGAGAGGCCAACCATTGCTGTTTGTGCTTAGGAAAATATCAAGGTGGTGATGTTTTTCAAGTTCTCAGGGTGCTTTAAGGCAATGTCATATCTTCTGCCTCCTGCTTTCTCATCAGATTAATAACAAGACCTTGTTTTCAAAAGTCATAACGCTCAGTCCTTCCATTTCATAAGTGATATTTTAAAATTGCCCTTTTCCATTTCCCTGCCAATGCTCTTCAGTATCCAATGTTATTGCTGCTGTTTGACTTTTGCTTTATTCAGACTGTGGTTGTGCACTGGTTTCCAAATAGAGAAGCAAGAAAAGTCCCTTCCCAGAGATCAGGTCATTTCAGGAAGATGTAGGCACAGAGACTGGAAAAACAAAGCAAATGGCCTAAATCATGACTGGACATCGAATCTTAAACAACATTCAGGCTACGGAGGAGAAGAAATATCATTAAATTATATACGATGCTTGGCAAAAGGTGGGGAGGGAATGGTGACAGGCAGGAGAAGCTTTTGACGGTCCCAGAGCCAGTTTACCCATCACGTGGCTAGTAAAAACCCTTCCCCTGGAGGACCCATCAGTTGTACAGGCTATTTTTAATGATTTAATCTGTGGGCTTTTTGCTATGATCAGCACAGTGCGGAAAGGAATAAAAGATTTACTAGAGAGGAAGCTGTTTGCTAATTGCTTGCACAGTTATCTTCATGCAGCTGGACTTGAAGCTACCATGTCTTTTTACTTGAGCCAGCAAACAACCAGCACATGGTGCTAATTTTTGATTCCCTTCGACCTATTTGGATTTCAAGCCGGCCACCAAAGGGAAGAAGCTTTGCAGTCTGTTTCTAATCTCTCTGCTGGTGGGTTGCACTCCCAGCGCCGCTTCGCTGGGGAGGAGGAGGAGAGATGCTGGAGATGCCTCCCCACCGTCCCCGTGGTCTTGGAGGCAGCCAGTTGCACTAGGGAGACATGGGATAATCTTGGTGTGAATAAACAAATTTAAACCAGCATTAGACAAAGAAAGATCAGCAGCAGGACCCAATCACAGTTATCTGCACACTCACTGGGAAGTCTGGATATGGGGAGGAAATAATCCCCCAGAAAAACATTTTAAATCTGATTAATAGGTACCAGGTGCTATCATCTTGTTTTAATAGGGGATGCTTGGGGTAATACAAGTGTGGATACTTGGGGCTGGACTGTAATTCTTCCCAAAACCATTTTTTCTGAAGGAAGGGTGAGCCTGCAGTCCCTGCCTTGGCTAGAATTACGTGTTTATCAAGGAGGCAATGATTTGTTTAATAATTACAGCCAAAAATATTAACTCTGGCACTGAATATAATTTAATATAGACTCCTGAATGTGATTGCTTGTTAAACCTTGTTAAAGTAAACGTGCTGTCAAAACAGACAAATAGTGAAACATCTCGAGCAAGGGAATTTTCTGACTCTTGCTAGAAACAACAGTGCATTTCAGCAGCCATACCCAGCTTGCAGCAATGTCCGCTGTTTTGGTTTAGATGTTTTTAAGTGACTGGTTGTATGTTTTACTTTTGCCAGCTATTCCACGCTGCAGAGCTAAAGCTGGTCAAGAACTATGCAGAAATGTGACTTTCTCTTTGCTTTGGCGGCAGAAGTGAAGCTGTGCTTATATTTTTTGTTCTCGTAGAATTGCATTGGCATTGGCATTGAATGAATGGAGCTATTAAAAGCTTAACAATATTTTAGGCTATGCAATGGTGTGTGAGCCAAAAGAAAAAGCTGTAGCATCCCAGGCTTTTCTCCCTATTGTCAGTTTAGTTGCTCACAGCTTTTATTGATGGTGCTTTTCCACTAGCATGAGTGAGGATGACTGTCCCAGGTGCCCTACATTGTCCAGGTACCACCAGCAGTAGATCCCTAATGTAAAGACAATGACCAGGGCAAGCGTGTTTGATAATTCCCCTGTAATAATCTAATAAGTAAAATTTAGGAAAAAAACAACTGAGGCCGACTGAATTACCTGGCTTGCACGTCTTTCAAGGCACAGTCCCTTCTCTTTGAAGGCAGAAAGGTTCTCACACAGCCCTTGTTGCCTGTTTTATTGGTCTGTGAATATGGAGGTTGTTGATAGCTAGTTTGCATTAGCTTGTATTGTTGCTGATTTTTTTTCCCCCAGTCAAACACTGTAGTTGGTGTGCGCTTCCCATGGCTCAGCACTTAACAGCTTGAAGGTGTCAGAGTTAATGAGGGGGAGAAAGAAGCTGCAGCAACTGGACGTAAAGAAAAGATGTAAAGAATGAGAAGATGAGTATTTGAGTCATAGCTTAAACCTCAGATGGAGTGTTAGAAGAATATTATCTTGTCACATAATTCAGTTACTTCTATACAGCACAAACAGTGCTTCTCAGTACTCTTTTATCTGTAAGTGTTATTTATATTACACCACGAGTGTCTGCCTTTGGGTCTTCTGCCCTTTTCCATGCAGGTATCTCAAATACATCTTGCTACCTCAGATACCTACATCTCCTGTGGATGAGGTCTCGCTTGGGTTTTCAATATGTTTGATAGATGAAGTCCTCCAAAACGCAGCTTTTCCTGAGGGCAGAAACACATAACCCTGGGGAGTGGATGTGGTGCAGAGGCATTAATCCAGCCTGTACTCTGCACCCTACTCCATGCTATTTAAGCACAGCTAAACCATTAGGACAGATCTTTCTTTAATACCTGGTGCATAACACCACAGGGTTTATACATGGCTTAGATTCTCAAAAAGCAATATTGAGAGGGGAAAAAAAGGGGGTTTTCAGTGTCATAACAAACCCAGTCATTTTTCCGGGCAGGTCTGCAGCTTGCCCCATGGGGCTGGAGGTGAAGCGGTTTGTAGGAGAGGGTATTTCCAAACTGGGGAAGCTCCTGGGTCATGGGGAAGAGTGTGCAGAGGTGGACACCCTGTCTGCTAGCTTGGGCACTTACAGGGAAATGAAAGAATTATGGCTAGGCTTACTTCTTTAGGCAGTGAGAGGTGATGAACAGCAGGAACAGAGGGTTTTAAGCCTGTCGGTGCTCTCATGACATCTATAAGACACCCTTTAAAAAGCAAATGCAAAGTAAATAGATCTAAGTGATAGCTGATGGGACAAGTTTCTAAAAAGTGTGCTTGCTGCAAGTAGTTTGTGCTCAAGAGAGAAAAATCTTGAGCCTTCATGCAATGGGGTTTGTGCGAGACCTGGGAACTCATATATTTTGATGCAGCAAAGCGAAAGCTTTTAATCCTCATTACCTGAGACGGCAGGGAGCTGGGAATGAGTTATTTAACCTTTCTGTTGGAAATACTACTTTGGGGAAATAAAGAAATATGTAAAAAATGTGGAATTATTATAAAGTTCAGTTAGCAAACTGTGTCTCTTTAATCACAGAGGGAGCAGCTTTTGTGTTGTTGAGGTTTCTAGTTGCTTAGTATTCCTAGTGCGCCACCAAGGTGCAGTTTAACTTTTCTGGATTTCTCAAAATATCACTATTCAAACTCATATCTGAAAGTTTAGCGTTATTTGCAGACAGCAGCAAGGTATTGTGTTAAATTTCAGAATTATATGCAGTATTTTGCTGAAAATATGTAGCTGAATATGGTGCAAAGTAACAAAATCTTCACTTCTGTTGCTGTACTTGGGCGAGTTTGTGCTGATTGAAGTTTATGTGACTAGGGGTTAGAAACTCAGGTGATTTTTAACTTAAATGGAAAAAAACAGGTTTTTTCTGCTAATAGCATCACAGAGAATAATTCAAGGTCTGGTATAAAATAACATTTCAGGTTTGTATTGAAAAGAGAGAGAAAGTCAAGGAGAAGGTGGCAATAAAAATTTAAATAGTTGGGTCCAAAACATGTCATGGCTTTGTTGTGAGAATGATATTTTCCTTACAGCCTCTGAAAGGTGGGTAACTTGTCCATCTGTCCCTGTTCCTCAGTGTCCTTTTCATGGTGAAACAAATATCCCAGCTGGAGAAGGGGAGCACCAGCCCTGGAGCCTTGTGACTCTCGGGCAAGGGTTGTGCCCTGGCTCTGCCTTTCTCTAGTTAGGAATGTGCAAATATCTTAGCATTCTGATTATTTCCATTTTTATAGTGTTCTATCAGGGCCATTGCTGCATAGTAGATTATAGGCCTCAGCTGTCATCGATTTTACAGTATTCACAGAATACTTTATTCCATTACTTTGCCTAATATTACAGTCCAAAAATTCATCCTTCATTTACGTGCATGTCCTTTTGCTTAGCAGAGTAAGATTGCAACTGATTCTGGTAATATAACTCCTATATCCGTATTTACTAATAACATAATGTAAAAGAGAAATTCTTTACCTTACTTTGCTTTCATATGGATGGCCACAGTTTTGCTTTTCCTTTATATTTCTATTTTTTGTGCCATCATTTCAGAATACATTTTAAGTTTGCGTATCAAAAGCCCCAGTGAGCAGCTATGAGCTTCAGTAGCAAAATAAATTTAAGACACGCATTTGAACCGTCTCGTACGTAAAAGGAGTAAAAACATATGACAAAGCCCCTTCCGTAAAAGCTACAAAGCAGCTCTAAAAACCAGTGGTGTCATCCTCCTTTTGGAAACTCGGGAGACAAGCGTATGGCAGACGCTGCTCTACAGATCTGACTGTGTGATGCATCCCAGGGGTGGCTGCATAAGAAGGGAAGATCCTGGAAACGTGAATGGGACCCTGGGGATCCCATTAGTTCCTGCAGCAAACTCTGTCTGCTGGAGCTGTAATGAGTTTTTATGCATACCAGGGCTGAGAAAGTTAGCACAGGGATATTTTGGTACTTGCTACATAAAGAAAAAAAAAACACTCATCTATTCTATACTATGTGTTGCTTTAATTAGGCTTTTCAGTCAGTAAAAAGCATCTTGCCAGAAAGGTGTCCCTGGTCAATTAGTTACACCTAGTGAAGGCATATATGGCACTTTTCTCATTCTTATTGTTGTTATTCATGAATTAAAGCGTCCCGTGGTGCAGAATTGTAAGTGAGAGTGTCTGGCTGTGTAAATGGATTTCCACATGACTTCATGCTGATCTGTCTGGTTGAATAAGCTTTATGAGCAGTTGACCATGGGAGCTACTTTTGTAGCTAAATAGCCAACTAGCACCTAGAAGTAGAAAAAAAGAAGCAGTAAAGTAATGGTTTGTTACTTTTTAGAAAGTATTGTTAATTTTGCTATACATGAACAGCTCTTTTAAAAACTGTCTTCCTTACAAAACCATTCTTGATAACTCAGGGTGGAAAATAGATTTCTTGGACCTGTATGATGTTGTCCTTTAGGAAAAAATCAGTCGATGAAGCTGAAACTCCTGCTCATTTTAGGTCTTTTAGTATCGAGATCTGTTGCAGAGCTCAGTGAGAGACCCTGGAGTAAAGATGGAGGAAAAGACTTCATCACTTGTGGCTTGCTGGGAAGTTAAACATTTAAACCATCTTTTTCCCCTTTTTCCATGACTGCTCGAGTTCTGGTGATGACTCTGTGGAAGGAAGAGGGTAGCTTCCACCTGGCTTTAGGTGTTACCACTACCTTGGGTGGTAATGGAGCAATGAAAGAGCCAATGCTTATTTCTGAGGTGAAGAGATGGGCATGACTACCAGAGAATCGGTGAATTCAGGAGAGCTTAGCAAAAATTCAGAGTCTTAGCAAAGCTTTCTACCAGCAGTGGCAGAGATACTTTCCTCTTTTCTTTTCCAGTGAGATAGATAGATACATATATATAGTGCTTTATAGCTTTCACAAATGTTGTGAGGCATAATTATTGCTTATAAAGTGCTTCGGCTTTCTTTTTAGAAAAGGCATTACATGTGTGCTTCTTTTTATTATTTTAACAAGCAGACAGTATCTGGCAGTGCTGTATCCTTAAAGCAATATTTTCTTTCAAATAGAGTATAAAATCTGTTTTGTATTTTCCAGTCATTCCTAAAATACTCAGCCCCATTGAAATTTTCAAGCATATGTTTCTTTAGGATACTGGCCGCTTGCTTTAATCATTCACTTAAACCTTTACCTCCTACAAATAATCAAACTAGTTCTAAACTTGTGCAGATCATCTTAATAATTAACCCCAAGTTCTGCCTTGGAGGTTTGTGTTTTCGTGCCCACTCATTGTGTTTTTTACCGACTAGCCCAGCCACTGTACTTCCCAAGATCATTTTTCAGGGTGAACACCAAAATGTGTGTATTTTTCAAATGAGAAGTGTGAAAGAGGCTCTTTCAGCAGAAGGACTGTCAAAGGGATGCTTGTCCAGCCTTGACGGCTTCAAGAAATGGAACAACTTGCGGGACATATTTATAGTGTCTTTGCAGATTCTTCCATAAGGCTCCTGGCAGTGTTCCTGGTCAGACCCTGGGAGAGACAGATATTGCTGCCTGGGATTTTCCTCTGCTTTTAGAACCTTTTCTCGTTCCACCCTCATACCACAAAGTCACATGCAATTCTTCTGGCCCATTTTTGTTTGCTATCAGCAGAGTAATTCCTCCCTTCCTGAACTGTAGACTGCTGGTGCAGTCCCACCTGTATTGCAAGATGCTGGTTTCCACACTGGGGAGTCTCTGAGATGCCTCATCTCTTTATTATTATTTTTTTCATTGCTTTTTTAATGGTCTCCCAAGCTGGCTTTTTTATTTATCAATGCCTTCCCTTCCAAATTAGGTTAGGATTAAGATACCTCCTTTAATTTGGTACATTCAGTTTCCTTGTTCTTGAGGCTCCTTTAGGCAATGAGCTAGAACTGATTTGTAGATCTCTTTAAAATACAAATATATTACTTTGCTCATTAATCTTAGACACAGGGTTTCTTCGTAACGTTTTTATGATCTTGGCATGCCAATGAGGTGATGTGTCCCAGGCTGACTCTCATACCCCCATGAGAGGTTTGGGTTGTTTTCTCCTTTTCCTTTTGCAGATAATTGGAGACATTTTGCTTCAACTCCTCTCGTGTTCCTTGCATTAAATTAGTTGTTTGAGCAACTAAATCTTAGGCTTCTGACCTGCATTAGACCCGTGTTGGTTTTCCATTAATCTCACCCAACTCACATCACTCTCCATCAAACTCAAAACAGTACTTGAAAGTATTTTTTGTGGCTTTCAAATTGTTCTGAATAGATTCTTCCTAAAATACTTTAAGGGTCTATTTCAGCTTTCATCTTTTATATGGACGTTCAATACTACAATGAATACAATTTCTTAAGTGGTTTGTGAGCTCTTGCTCATACAAGGTAAGTTTAATTAAAAACCTAGAAAAATTCTGTATCACAGCTATATAAGAAGAGTATAACTACACTTACACAGAAGGGATGAATAAGAGATGACATAGTAAAGGTTATGTAAAATAGCAGCTTAAAAAGAGCATATTAGGACATCTAATTAGCAGGTTTTGTAATACAAATGGTGTGGATGTTTTGAAATTCCAAGGAAAAAAACCTGATACAATTAAGGACTTTCATAACACTTAATTAATCCTTGTCATGACTTCTTATTAAGGCCAAGAAGTTGCAAGTCTTCAGAAGAGGACTGAGATATTTTTGAAGGGCAATAGGAAGATTGGGAATTACGTTAGATAAAAACAAATGACAATATATATCCTCAGCCAAACACTGTGGGCCTTAAATTAATAAAAACACCCAGGCTGGCGTTATTCCTGAATAATTCATTAGGAGACATGTAGTTTTCTTTGAAACGTTGGGTGAAGGTGGTTGTTAGGGCAGAAGGTTGGATTACTCAGTTCGCTCTTCTGGCAAGAAAAGTCCTAGGATCCTACATAGTGTCTAATACAGATTATTGTACTTAGCACTGGCTGATAGATGTTGTCAGATCTTGAGTGTAAGGGTATTTTAAGTTGCAAGCCATATGATGGAGGAGTAAGGATGAAATCCTCTCCATTGAAGTCAACTAGTGTTTGGCTTGAAGCTTTACAAGGGCCTCGGGGCTTGCACGAGTCAGCTAAATGCCATTTGCCATTTCTGTATGCATATTCATTCCTCTCCTGCTGCGATACAGGATTTTCATGGGGGGCATTGCCCATAGCAAAAGAATCAAAGAGGCAAGACCTCCCTGGGGTAGACACTGGGGGAGCTTGGCATAGGACCAGCTCTTCCTCTGAATCACAGGTACAAATGGCAGGGACAGACAGCCCATAGCACACACGGGAAAGGTCTCCCCTCAGTGTCCTTCAGACACCAAGTGCATCCCTTCCTTCAAAGAATAATAACAGCGTAACATGGGCAATGGGATGAATTGATCCTTTTAAAATTTTTATTTTAAAGAGACCATTTTGTTGACTCTGCAGAGCCCAATCACTTCAGTGGGAGAAGGAGTCAGCCCACATTCTCCAGTGTAACATAACAAACCCACAGTAAAACCAATAGTGAATTCTGTTAATTATAACTAAATATCAACGGTGTTATTCTATTTACTGGTTTCTTACTAAAGATGAACAGAAAGTGTGGTTGTAATTTCCACTGAGTTATTTCTACAGTACACCTGCAGTGTTTCATTTTGTTTGCCCTGGTTTTCTCTGGATGTCTTCATAGCTAATGTTACTACCCCTAAAATTTGGTTCACTGACTCTTTAATACTAGAGGTGATTTTATTCTGATGGAAAAGAGCAGAGTTTGTTAATAACCATTTCCATCAGTTGCTTTTCTTAGTCATATCTGAGCTTATCCAGGCGTGTTTCATTCCTTTGCAAAATGTATACAGTTCCTGGGATGTCCGGGGTCTTCATAGTTTATTGTAGAGAAAGCAGAGCTATCTGGAGAACTTCCACTGAGTCATGTTCCTCCTGCATTGTTTCCTCCTCATGTAACCTGTATTAGTCACCACTGAGACGAGTGCTTAAACAGCAGCCAAAACTAGTCCTTTAAAAAGTAAAAAATTCTGAGACTTGCCCATTAATGAATGTTTTATCCATTTAGTATGAAAAAATGCCCATTTTTGTAAGTCTGTGGCAGTCTTGATTCCAGAAGGTGATTCAGGACCACCTTGTACTTTGAGTACTATGATAGTGCAAACAGTGCATAGTTTTCAGTAGAAAAAGGGCTTCTCTCTCATGCAAAGAGCAGATTACCTTACCTGTATCTACACTACGTGTCAGTGAGCATCCAGCATCACCTGCCAGGAAGCTTGGTAGATGCCTTAGAGGTGACATGCACGGGTGCAGCATCCTGCTGCGAGGTTTCTCACGTTGGCTAGCTCTCTTTAATGACAAATAATCCCAGATACACATGCAAGAGTATCTCTTGCTTTAAACACTCGGGTCCAGTCGTGACAAAGTGTTGAGGATTTCCTTGCCTCCCCTCCTCACCGTTAGGCACTGGGATGGGGTGTGGTGCCAAGAGGGAAATGCTGGGATAGGTAGAGCATGGTGATAAGTGCACCCTTCACTGCAGTATCCATAGCAAAGCAGAGGCTCTTTTTTATTGAAAGATCATGCAAATCCAAATAAATTAATTTTATTTATGGCCTGAAAACACCTCGAGTATTGAAGCAGTTGTTGCCTTTGAACAGCAGTTACCCTCACTCCTCCACGTGAGCAGCACAGACCACAAACTTCTGCGCAATGGGGTCTTGTAATGTATGTAATACAGATGTTTTTGAGGGCAAAATTCAAGTTAGTAAAGTTCAGGGAGGGAGACAAGGAAAAAAAATGTGAAAGATCAAAGGAAAGATGAAACTTGGATCTACCTACTTCAGGTCACAGTAATATGCTGATAATTTCAGGCACTCACAAAAGCGCGTATTTGACCTCTGCTTTAAAGACCATTACCAAATGGGCAGTCTACAGAGAGGTGGATGGAGATGATACAACCTCATCTTTTATCATGCACCTACACCGCAGCACAGAATTGCCACCATGAGGGCAAAAAAAAAAACACCATTTGTGGCCCAGCACCATGAGAAGGACCACGGCTGGGGTGACCTGCCATTCTGGCACTGCACCCCAAAAATTCACTGCACGGTATGAAGCGCTACCATAATGCCAGCACTGAGCATAACACCGTGCTGAGCACTGGGCATCCAAGATCATCCTGCACTCCATCATTAGAATGAGTGTTAGGACTGCTGGAAGCTTTTTGACTTTTTTTCCTTCTTAATTCTCTTAAATTCCTGTCCTGCTCTCTGTGTACCAGGAAAAGCCACAGCTCTGGCCCAAGAATGCAAAAAAAAAAAATTTCTGCTGTTTCTGTGGGCATGTTTTCATTTTTTATTACTAAACATTCTTTTTAACAAACTGTCCCAGTTTAGGAGCACATGGATATAAACTGCACCGAGAGAAAAAACATATTTAAATGTTTATCTGTCTCTGCTTGCTGCATCTTTCCTTGGCCAAACGTAAAATTACTCCTTTGCATGGTATGAGGTGGCAAAATCCCCCTGGGGAGTTACGGGAAAGGACCTATTGAGAAAATAGATAGCATGGGGATGAAGTCGTCATTGTACCAGTGCCATTGTTGTTAGAAACTTGAAACAGAAACATCCAAGAATAGAGAAATTAATTCTTGTCCAGCTGTTAAATACATCCCCTCTGCATTGCTCCACACCGTATCCTGAAACAGAGTCTGCTGGGGCCTTGTTCATGATTCACAGTGTGTCTGGTGGGGTAAAACAATTCAATGTGCTCCTTCTGTTTAGTTAAATCATCGTTGTACTTTTCGTCATCATTTTATATGATATACATGATGAAACTCAAGTAACTGGAAATGACTCTGTTCTCCCCGACAGTAATTTGCACAATAATCCCTGCAAAATCAAACCCAAGTGGGAAGATGCTTAAATTTGAGTGGAAATTTTACGTATTTTTGCTACCAGAAAGGCCCTAAAACCACAAAGGTGCCGCTGTTTCTTTGCCTGAGGCTTTCCTGGGCAGATAAACAAAAAGTTATTTGAATAAAATAGCCTAAAAGCAAAAGCGAGGTGATGAATTCTGGCTACAGTGCAAGGCAATAAAAAGTTTCAGGTCCATTAATGGCACCAGCAAGCGCCTGAGCTGAGGATGATTCACTTAGTGATCCTTGAAAAACTTGGAAAGGCTTCACTGAGCATGTAAAAACTTGGAAAGATGCTAAAAGTTTGCATGGCCATATGAGTATTGCATTTCATTTTGAAATAATACACCTATCTGGGCACTATTCTGGTGGTTGCTCTGATTTTAAGGATTTAAAGCATCTTTTAATATTTTACTAATCAAGCTTTGCTGCACTGGCTGTGGTTAAAAGGACATTTTGTGATTGGCTTGGCTTTGCAGAAAAGCAACGCACGCTTAAAATCTGTGTTGGGAGGATGTTTTCCCAATAATGCTATGCAAAATCTTAGCAGCTGCACCTGAAGGACTTCCCCAGCTATGTTAACATATAAAATATAATATTATATAACACATATAAATAATACTTATGTTGCTCTTTTGTAAATACTTTTTTCACTTAAAACTTTGCAGTTTCCCCTCTATTTCACTGCCTTTGCATGTGATACAGAGAAAAGGAGTAGCTGGGATCTGAGCCCAAAGTTCAGGATTTTTGGCTGCTGGGTCCACAAGAAGAAAAGCAAAAGAGCAAAAACTTTGTCCTTCAGCAGGCTGGGGACACGACAACAAGTATAAAACATCAAGAGAATTAAGCCTTGGCGAGGACCAATAATGCGTAGTCCCTATTATTTAGTGCAATAAATGGAGGAAATCTGAACTCTTTCTCTAATCTGTATTCTACCACTACTGACACCAAAATAATACTGTGTAACTGATAGCAGTATATATAGTAAAGACCAGATAAATAAAAATTGCAGTTTAAAATGCAGTGCTATGGTTTCAGAAGGAGACATATCGAAGCCAAGATGTTGCAAACGTCTTTCCAGAGTGCAAAGCCAAGCAGGAGAAAGGTAACCTTCTGGCCTTCCTCTCCTCGGCGCCATGTCCTGTGCCCGTCTGCCGTCCCCGGTGTCCCTCCGGCTCTGACCCAGCGGTGCAAAGCACCAGGGTGGCCCCACCGGGACTGCAGCAGTGCATGGGCTGACAGCAAAGTCCCATCGGGTGGTGGGAAGATCTGTGGATTCAGCTCGAGACTGGCTGCAACCTAAAAATCTGCTTTTAGTTTTTCTCTTTTGCATCACCCTGGAATTGTACCCTGCCTTAGACAGGGAGAAAACACTCAGAGAGAGTCTGAGCTGCTGAATCCATCAGGTTTGTGCTGCGTCAAGAAGGACAAGCACATATGATCCTTTACAACCAGAGAAAACACCTTTATCTTGCCTTGCTTTATGTTCAGACACCTCCTGGCACACTAGTGAGCCAGCGGACATGGTTAAACCAGCCAGGGCATAGTCCAAGCGTTGTTGGGCTATGTTGGGGACTCTGTATCCCTGGGGATGTATTTTCACCTTGTAAAATGGCATATATTTTCATAGGATGCCCAGGTAAATGAATAGGAAGAAAACTTCTTTTTGGGAAAACTTCTTTTTGGAAAAGAAGTTTGAAATTGTTTATTGAAATTGTTTATTTGCTTAAATCACTGATTTTGATGTAGAGATGGATCCAACTCATATACCAAAATGATTGATTTAAATAATTTCAGTCAAC
This sequence comes from Theristicus caerulescens, assembly GCA_020745775.1. NCBI lineage: Eukaryota > Metazoa > Chordata > Aves > Pelecaniformes > Threskiornithidae > Theristicus > Theristicus caerulescens. Next base: position 87,529,398 of record CM036560.1, read on the forward strand.
TTGTTATCAGAAAGTAAGTATTGCCCACGGTGAACGCATCAAATTTAAACTTTAATGATAGTATCTCCACCCCTGTCCAGTTTTGACCCACGAATTCCTGATTCTTTTGCTTTGGCTCTCACTGCTGTTCCCTGTTTATTGAGGAGCATTTTGCTTTGGTTTCAGCCCTTGCACTGACTTTCATCTGGAGTTTTGGATTCAGATGAATCTGTTTCTCAAAAGAAATCTTGCCAGGAAGCATAAGAAGTTGTGCCTTTGCTGAGGTTAATTTAACCACTGTGCTTTAACTGTATTTTTCTAATTATCTAGCACCTTTGTTAGGAGCTCACACTGAATCCTCATTTTGATGGGATTGCTCGTCTCTGACACACAATTAAAATATTCTGCAATGACTGCAGAATGCCCAGCATCATCTGAGACCCTCACCTGGAGAGCTATATTGTATAATCAATCATTTAGAGGTCCCAGTTCTGGGCATCTGTATTTTTATCTGTGCCTCAGTGAAGGAGGAGTGTATAGGACAGTATATATTTTATAATATACCTTAGTTAGTGAGCATGCATATTGTTGCCTTATACTGTTGCTACTTTTTTTGCGTGCCAACCAAAATCTTGGTGGCTTCTGGGATGATCGGTGATTGCATTATGTGCTGTTACAAAGATAAAGCGAAACCCCAGCTATAACATTTTATTATGAAAATGTGTAAAAGAGGCAATAAACTTTAATTGCAGTATAACTCCAGTTTAGCTGCTTTGATTGCAGTGTGATATTTTATATTATTGAGTAGTCTTAGGAAACTCCTGTTACAGATATATGTACACACATCTGTTTTCATAATGTTATTTATCATATTCCTTTATGGTTGTAGTTCTTGCAGTCAGGGAATAAGGTATTCTCCTGAAATCATACTTCACAGAAAATTTTTCCTCCAGCATCCAACACACACCCTCTTCAGAGGGATGGACAAGAAAATCTCTGCGTCACCTCTGTCTGTATCTGTTATGACTCAGTTATTCACAGCGGAATTGACTTTGTGGTATATATCCCATATACATATTTTTCATCTCGGGGCACTCATAAATGTACCTCTTTGAAGTTGTTAATATCGTCAAATCTTACAGAATTCGTGCTGTTGCTTCAGTAACCCTCTAACACATTTCCAGAGGATTTTAAGCATAACAGGAGATGATGCTCGCGCCTGATTATTAGGGTGTCATTATTACATTTAAAGCTCTACTGTGATTAGCCATTATTAAAACATCTGTTTATCATTAAGCAGGATAAATGTGAATATAAAGTATGAGTAGTGACTATAATTAGCAGTGCAGAAGTGCGTTGTCTGCACTTAACTTTTCTTGAGCTGCATGGTCCTTGTTAGCCCAGTTCGCTAGTACACAGCTATATGTATAATTGGGGGATGTATATATTTAAAAAATAATTAAATATATTATATATTATATAACTATATTTTATATATACTCTATATAAAATTATAAATAATTATATATTTAAAAGTATGTGTGTGTATATATATGTAATTTCATGTATACACATTCATATATAAAAATATAGTTGTATGTATATATAACTTGGGTTACTTGGGTGTACCTTCAGGGGAATGTGACTTGTCCTAGGCTTGTTAAGTAAGCCTGTGGTCCTGTGCTCCCATGAAGACTGCCAGCTGCAGAGATTTGTTTTAACAGAACAATTTCTAGCAGCAATAAATAGATCCTCATTTTTCTCGAGAGGTACTAAATTACATTTGCCATTTACCTAAGTGCATTAAGAGACCGAGTGAGAGCCTATGTAGCATGGGCCATGCAGCAACGATTCTTTCTGGTCTTTGGGGAATCAAATACGATGCAGTGCTTTGTAAAGCATCTGTGGATCAGAGGAGAATGAGTAAGTGTTTGCCACTTATCTGGCTCTGTGGTGCCCCTGTGGACCTCAGAGATAGGTCGTATCTTTGCAGCTATATCTGAACCCCTTGCAGGAAGGAAAATCCACTGAGTACCTTCATTGTTTACTACATATATGAAAAATAACAGTTAGCTGATTGTCATCAGTCACTGATTGAAGGCATAATAACGTATAGCCTATAAATGCATCTGACAGGCCAAGGATGGGGACTGTGCCATTCAGAGGCCGTGCTCTTACATGCTGTGGTGGAATCCAATGGGAATTTGGTCCCAGGTGCTGATTGAATGTGTCCGTTAAGGACCAGCTGGCTAGGATTGAGACCGGGATGAAACCTTTTATTTTTCAGAGCTACTTGTTTGCATAAGATGATGAATCCATTAAAATACACTGGGAAGCAGAAGTAGATAAAGTTATTTATAGGAAGGATGCCTTATCTTTCAGAATTACATGAGACAATAGAAAAAGAGGTGAATTTAAGTATTTGCTGTCTTCTGACCTTACTCAATTAGTGGAGTTAGCTTAACAGTCATGCCTTTGCTATGAGGACTGTATGAAACAAATAAAGGTGAAAACTTGAATTTTACTCTAAAGGATGGCTGTACTTGGAAAAATATTTCTGATGAAGAATAAGATGTGTTCATGGTATGTGTTCATGATAGGGCACCGGGATGCTGTTGGATATTTTAGTCCAAACAAAAAAAAATTATAAACTCGTATTTCATTCATTCTTTTCACATTCACTATACCTTTTTTAAAATATTCAATTATCAGTGTTTTTGCCAGTTGTGACCAAGCAAGTCACCTTTTTGCCTTGTGTGATAATCATATGCTATACTGAATAAAAACCATCCTAAAATTGCCAGGCTGGCTGTAATCCCCTAGATTTTTTCATTTCTGATAGAAAGCACCTACTTTACAAGATCATCTTTTCCTGCTCTCACTGAATTTACAGGGATTTTACTGAGTTTTTAGTGACTTGGTATTAACCCTCATCATCATCAGCCAGTACAGCAGGAGGCCATCCTTTTTGGCAAACGCCCCCAACACACCCTGTTGAATAATATTAATTTCTTCCTCTAGGATAGAGCTCATCTGAAAATCAATTAAAACCTCTATTTTGCAGCAGACAGTAAAAAACCAGAAAAACAGAGATCCCATTCATATCAGTTGTCTCTTCCACTCTGAAGAAAGTGAAAGACTAATGTTTTTTTACAGAAATCTCACATACTAAAGCTGTAGGTCATTGTTTCCCATCAGTTTGATTATAAAACTAAAAATGCTTCTCAAAAAGGAGTTTCTGTCTTGAAAATGAGAAGAGGCTTTAAATGATGTGATGCATTCACTTAGTTCTGCAATGCAATTTGAGAAGAAAAATTTAATTTGCACATTGAAGGTTTTATATCCTGCAAATGCAGTTAGGGATAAAAACTCATTAACCAGGGTGTTCGTGAACTAAAGGGTCAGCAAATAAAAGCAAAGTAATTTCTTGGATTTTTATTCGTGAGAATATTTGTAAATATTTTGTTGAAAGACATTTTGCTCATTTCTGTTTCCTGTAGTGAAATTGGATATGGGGATGAAATTTATTGCAATTACTCTCTGAAAAAAAAAAAAAATACAAACGTTCAGGTATTTAGAGTCGTTTTGTTTAATTAAACTGTTTCCCTACGGAGAAACTCTATTATAAACTGTATGTGTGCAAGCAATGCAAATGTCTAAGCCACATCTGAGATGAAAATCCGGACCATTTGGGGTTCTGTGCATCCAATTCAAATGATCTTGTTTCCTTTGAGCATCTGTACTTTATGCTATGGTAATCTGTTATGCTTGTTTTTACAACGGGACTCTGCTTCAGAAGTATATGATGTAGTGTATGGTATGTAACATTGAAGTCTGGGAATTTATGAGAGACCTGAAAACTAAAGTTGGAAAAAAATGACTCAAAACCTCCAGAATCAGGAGGTGTTCAGTTATTAGCATATAAAAGGACTCGGTTCTGGAAAACCTCTCAAGGTCAAGGAGAAATCTGTCATTTACTTTGGGAGTAGGATGAAACCTTAATGAATTTTGCTGTCTTGGAAACACGATGATGCACTAAAAATTTCCCCAAATCACTCGGTGTCATAGGCAATGATGTGTCCCAGGTTACAATGAACTGACCCCCTATTTCTTGTTTGCTTTCAGCCTGCATTGATTTCTTCTCATCTCACAGTTGCTTTTAGGCAATCTTTCCAAAAGCCCATGTACTACACCTAAAATTTCAGATATTTGGGATCATTTCAGTGCATGCTTAGTCCATTGTCCAGCAGCTGAGTTTTATGTTACTGTTTTGAAGTGTGTACCCATTTTCATGCTTCCTCATGAATGAATTTGTTTTCCTCCGCAGTTCACAACAGGTTTTTCAAATTTTGACATTTTGCTAATTACATTTTCCCCTTGTCTTGTTTTTTCCAGCTCTCGTAAATGTGAAACTTTGGGCTATTGATCGGCAATGTTTTCAAACAATAATGATGAGGACAGGCCTCATCAAGCATACTGAGTATATGGAATTTTTAAAAAGGTATGACACTTGTTTACTTTATCAAAAAATTCAATGAATCTGCCATCCTCATCTTTTGACTTTTTTTGTGAGTGCAGTATTTGTTTCCTTCTCATCTCCTTTTTTTTTTTTTTTTATTTGCTGTTTAACCATCTGTAAGCCATATCCTCCAGCTCCAGGAGGAGTCTTGCCACAGTTTAGTTGTGTTCCCATTGGGAGTTACTCATTGACAAAGAGTCACACAGCTGAGGTGTAAGAGAAAAAGCTTTAATACGAGTAATTTGAAGCACACCTTATTAAAGAAAATACCATAAGAAAAAAACCCACCCTCACTAGGGAAAAATCGGTTTCATAAACTGTTGTAGAAGCAAGTCCATTCAAAGTGTGTTCTTGTGCTTCTAGAGGTAAATTGCAAGTTTGTAGAGAAACAAAAGCTGTAGGTTGTGGTAAAATATGGGTTAGAGAAGTAACAAGAAAGACATAAAGCCAAGTCTTTCACTCCTTAAATCTGACTCTCAAACTTTCCTTTGGTTTGTGCTGCCATTTCAAACTAGAACCAATCCTCCTTACTGAAGCAATGCCTAATATACCAATAATTCAAGTGTGCCACAGCATTGAAGAACGGGCTATGTTTCATGTCAGCAAAATAATCCCAAATAGAAGCATAATGTCACTGAATCCTAGAGAAAAAAATCACCCAAATCAATGTGACACTGCAAGTAATCCCATCATTATGAAGGCTTCAGTACACCAGGCTTGTCCCAGATCAAAACATTCCACACCGCATCATTTCCGCCCCGAACCGACAACCCCTCGCTATGCAGAAGCAGATGAGATGATTTCTCTTGATGTTGGATGGGGATATGCACAAAATCGTTCAGATTTGGGCTCCTTTTCCCCCACCTCTCTCCAGGGGGAAGCTGTACTTGAGTTCATTCTTTTTTATTTTGGATTCAGCTAGTTTTCAATATATAAAAATGTTTTAGAAATATTGCTTCATTTCCAGAAGTTGCTTCTTTTTTCCAAAGAGGGGTTTTCAGAGAAATGCGCTGTTGTAGGATCTAGAAGATCTTACAGTTTGCAAACTAGTGACCTGAGTAATGATACAACCCCTTGAAAAGGATGTTTTAGATGAGAAATTAATCCCGCACAACCATATCAGATGACAGGTAACAGGTCTCCCTAATACAGGCATACTAAATTTTACCATGCCATGTCATGTGCTCGATTTAGTTTTGGTTTTGGCCTGCTTTTTTATGTATTTTCAAACTTAAGGTTGTTAAAATTAGACAAACAGGCACAGTACATTCACTTGGGCATTCAGTAATGTAAATGCGAGGTGTAGCCTGTGTTCATTCAACTTGAAATTAGTTTTTCTTCAATTAGCATTGGAGGAAAAAGGGAGTCAGAAAAAAAAATTTATTATTATTTGTATCGTATGTAATAATATGATGTATAGGTATAGTAATATAGAAATATATGTATATACTAACTAAATCTCTGTGATGATATTGTCAGGGAGTCACAAAATTGGGCTGTCCCACAGGGTGACCACAGTCCCATGATCTGCAGGCAAGTCTTTAGGAATGGGGCAGGGCAAGTGGAGCCGAGGTGATCCCGTGGGACCAATACCCTGGGCACGAGTGTGGCTGTACCGCAGCTGAGCCAGGACCATGGGTGAGGAATTACTCGAAGCTCAGGCACCATTAGTCACTTAGATATGGGAGCAAAGAACCGCCCAACTCACTACACTGGTTCTTGGCTGGGTTGACATCCCATCTCCTGGTCTCTCCTTGTGGCCAGGAGTTTCACCTATGGTTATTTTCAGTGGTGAACAGAAATAATAATAAAATAATGAAACTAAAATAATTGGCCAGGCAGCGTGGCCTCTGATGAAGACAAGGTGTTCCCTAGAGAGGACCAGGAGCTCCATGGAGATGTTCTGCTGCTCAGAGATGGCTTGAAATTGTAGTCATGAAAGTCTAGCTTTTTCCAGGTGTCTCAGTTTATGGTTATTAACAACCAACCTTGGGAGAGACCACAAAACCTGTTGCCATACTGAAAGGGTTTAAAAAATAATAAATTTAAACGTTAACAAGCATTGGCCTTCCTTGTGTGCTGGTGAATGAAACCAAAAAATGAATGTAGGATCAGTTCTGGGGGTTAGAGCCTCTGGCTCTCATTCAAAGCAGAAACTATGCACAGATTACGCTCTTAAGCTTTGAGCTTTAATAGAGATTTTTTAGAAGATTGTCAAGATTAATTTGGATGCAGGTTCCGCAGAGCCTGCCCAGCTTTAATTTTAAAGCAAATAGTGTGAGGAAGAAACTGAGAAGCGTTTTCCCACACTGTGTCTGAGCTTCTTGGACATGGTGTATCAAGCCGCATATTAATGCTCATTAGAAAGGCCTAAAGCAAGCATTGTTTTCTTTAAATGTTACAGTTCGAATTTAGGAAGAGATTACTTCCTATGCAAGAAAAGATTTCTTCCTACACAACAATTGTAGCATGGGGCAGATAGCTCTAGGAAGGTCATTACAAAATGGTATCTACCCATTGTGTCTTCCTGTTGGGCTCTGTCCATCAATAGCTATCTTAAGCTCATATTGAATTCCATTTATTACATTAAATGCTGATTTTTAAGGATGCTTTCCTTCTAAATTTTTTTAAGGAAAAAGTAGGTTAAATCTTGAAAATAAGGAGTATGTCAATTGTTGACCTTATTGTTTTTTTTTTCTTATATTGATAAGTGAATGCAAATGCTCGTGTTAAGAAATCAAATGAAATAGAAACAAAGGTTTAGGTGGTACCTGTTCACAAAAAAGTCAGTGGGGTTGGACAGCATTCTTTTCTGCTGACATTGGTCTAAAAATATTACCCTTTCTAATCTTGTCATTAGTCACAATAATGTCATGGTCATTGTCTTCAATAACATATTTTTACCTATGAACAAAATACAATAGAAATTAAACTTTTGGGGATGAAATAAGACTATTCACATATTCTCATTTATCTTGCTGAAAATAAGTGCAGTCTGAGCACTGGTATCACCGGGGCTCCTTGTAGTCATTGTACGAAGTATTACCGCACAACCAGCATGGTTGTTTTGCTGTGTTTTTCCACAGAAGGAACATCTTGATGACACAGGTCAGCTACTGTTTTCTTAGTTTCACCCTTTTATGTCCAGAGTATGTGTAGTCCAGTCCTTTCTTCAGAATGCCCTGAGAAAACCTTAAAAATTACATTTCCTGGTTAAGAAATACAGCTCTACCATCCTAATGGGTCCTGGGCCAGAAGGCTGTCTCCTGGTTTGCTCCAAGGGGTAGTAGTACATAGTTTTCATGGGCTTATAAAATTTGAGATAACTCTTCTGACTTATATAAATCAGCTGCAATATACTGAAGTAAGGAGCAAGTGAACATCCTCTTTTTCATAGTATTTATGAGGAACAGGTCTGTGTATCCCTTTCTGCTGCTTGTTAAGTCAACAGATGATCCTTGAAGTGATCAAAAGATGGCCTAATTCCCTAGCAGCACCTGCTTCAAGTAAGGGATGGAAAATCCAGACTATTTTTTGATCCCTGTGTATGTGCTGAATGACAAATTATAGCAATGATTGCCTTTGAAACACAGATTTTTGGTAGCTCATTATGTGGCTAAATCAATGCTAGATCGAGCTAGTTTCTAGTGCAGCTAACAGTAAAAAGTTAAAATATAATATTGTGCTGTAGATTTAGTAAATCCTTATGGTATAGGTTTTTTTGCTGAACATTTCTTTAGTTTTTACCCACCTTAGTGCTTTCCGTACATCATTGAATATATTTGCCCTTACGCAAGCAAGAAAGAGCGTCATTCTGCAGTGGAGGTTACAGCTATGCTAAAACCAACTGTATATTTCACTGCAGTGTTCACTGTTATAATGTTAGAATGATTTCCTTCTCAAACCTGTACTAAAAATAATTTTATTTAAGCCAGATGAGAATATTTCAGTTAAGGAAACAGCTATTTATAAAACAAATTTGTCCAGGAAATAAAAGATGGGAAAACGCCTTATACTGTGGCAAGTGTATTAACGTCCTGCTAAATCATAGAAGTTTTAAGGAGAGGTACAAATACCCACTCTTCAATAAGACCAGAATGCCTTGGAAGAGTAAATATTGCATTTTTTTTACACAAAAAACTTCCTAAATGTTCCATAAAAAGAGGCCTCATGTTCCGGTCCACTGTGTAAACTCTGATTCATCCAAGACCCTGCAACAGATCAGGAGAACAAATGATAAATACTCCACATCGCCTCGGAGGCAGGATCTAGCTTTAGAAGTGGAAACTTAAAGGAAGTTCGCACATACACACACAATCTTGTATCTTATAAATAAAAATTTAGTAGTGCTAATAGAAAGAAAATTAAAGTGTCTTGTTAGCCCAAGCTCTTAAATTAATGTCACTTTCATCTGGCTGAAGAAGTGCCCACTCTTCAGCCTTTAACATTTTGTCATAGTGGTCTGGCTTGATCTTGAGTCTTGTTGACAGTTTTATCCGACTCCAAGTTGGCTGAAGTGGGAAGTTTTGATCTGAGCAGACATGGCAGAACTGAGCTGGTTGTATTTAAGAAATGGGAGTTTATGCACTCATGGCTTATCTGTGTGGGGAATTAGTTTTTTGTGTGTAGTCACATATTTAATTGTGGCAACACATACTGAAATTGGTTAATGTGAGTAGTGTGAGGATTTTAGAGTGAAGGGTTTGCATTTCATGCAAGTCATTTGTCAGTGAGAGGAAAGCAAATACAAAAATGTGTGAAGCTTTATTAAATGACTGTCTTTGAAAGATTGCCTGCAGTTTCACATGAAATGTTTCCTGAAGTGCATCTTAGGGTGAAATTATACTGGATAGAAGTGGGAGAGAAATTAAGAGAGTGAGGCAAAGGGAGGAGAGACTTGGGAAAAAAAAAGTTGGAGATTGATGGTGAGTTGGTGAAGTATGTACGTTAAGATTGTTTCAGCTGACTAAATCTGCAAAACAGGGTTTGGCTTAAAGAAGACAACTTTTGTGGACTACTGGAATGTAGACAAAGCAAAGAGGGGATAGCAGAGAAAGAAGAAAAGGTTAGTTATTTCTATAAGGCAAATAAATGCATCTATTCTTAATGCAAAGCCAAAGATAAGAACAGATGTACTGGTTCAAACCAGGAGTGCACCTGGACCAGCGTCCTTTTGATCCCAAGATGTTGCTCAAGGCCAAAATGGAGAAGACCATCCCCACTAGGATGGGTGTGCAGTCCAAGACTTTGAAGGCCAAGAGCGTCATCTTGAAAGGTGTTCACAACCACAAGATCTCACCATCACCCACCTTTAGGATGTCCAAATTTTCAAAGGCAGTCCAAGGAATGTCTCTAGGGGGAACAAGCTGGACTCTTACGTCATGGTCAGGTTCTGTCTGACCTCGGAGGCAATCAAGAATTCTGTCAAGTTACCTCGCTTTTGCTTTCACTGTTGCTGTCCAGGCTGATGAACACCAAATCAAGCATGTGATCCATGAACTGTGCTATTGAAACAGTGACAAGAAAGCTTATGTCAATTATGATCTGCTGGATGGAGCTGGGAAGGCTGGAAACATGCAAACAGCATCTCCCAAGAGCTGTAGATGAGATGACAAAACTTGAAAATCAGCTCACCTTCCTCTACCATGCCCCATACTGACCATAATAAGAAGCCCAGGAAACAGTAAAACCAGGGAAAGGTAATAGATACACAATTTGACCGCTTTGCACCTGAGCTGGCTTTCTGACTCCTGTCTGTGGAAAGCTCTGAATTGTTTCTTTCTTCTGAAGCATTCGCACATGACATTTTTCAGCCCTCTCTTTCCTGTTAGCATAACTCAAGCGAGGCGGATCGTATGCCACCCACAATTTTACTCCAATTTGCAGAGCTGTCAAGTAGTATCTTCCTTTCTCTCTGAAGATGCACTGTTCCTTATATTGTCTGACACTGCATGAAGCCCACAGGTCTGCTAAGAGAGGGAAGATTGACTGACTGATCTGCATTAGAGCACGTCTGTTACGTGGCAATTTTAGCTGGAAAGCATAAGCGAATGGAGTCTTCCCACATCACAAGAAGGGCCAGCTTTCAAGAGGGCACCTGGAAACAATGGGGACTCTTTCAGAGCAGACATCCACCTACTTCATTCTTGGCTGAGGTCTACAGCCACCTTGAGTCCACAGTGAGGGTTAAAATTATACTTTTTTCATAAATGTGAGCAAAAGGATAGGCAAGAGGGACTATCAAGCAGGCAAAAAATTAACTCGACTTTGAGCACAATTAGTGCAGGAAGGTTTAATGGTGTTGTAGGACTCCTCACTGATCCTCAAAATGAAGAATGAATTCATGCTTGTATGCAACACATCAGAAAAAATCTATATACTGTCCCTTTCAGTTGTTTTGGGTTTTTTTTAAGATGAATGGGAAGTACAGGTTAGCCCTTGACTCTCTGAAGGTCATGTTAAACTCACCATGCCATGAGGAGCTACACTGAGTTATTATACCTGGAGCTTTAGTGGAAAGGCTAAGATGACTTGAGAGAGTTTGCAAGACTGAAACTTTAGTCTTTTGCATTTTGGTTAGCTAAATCATGTGTTATAGCCAGCACTAAGGAAAACAGACATTTTAGAACGCCATGCATACCACCACTAGCTTTGTGTTTCTCAGCTTGGATTTCTCACTGTTAACGACAAATTGGAGTGCACAGAGAGCCACATCCCAGGTTGTAGTTCATGCAAACTGCCACAAATCCACACATGTGTCAACAGGGTGCAGCTAATGGGCTGCCAAGGATCACCACGCCCTGCCGAGTAAGAGCAAGTGGGACCAACAGTGGGTTGGAGCTGGGCGGTCAGCCAAGATGGACACCGCAGGGAAGAGCATTAATGAGTTACCGCAATGGGGGAGGATGGCAGCAGCCTCTGGGATGCAAACTGGAGAGTAAATAAGATGTCAGGAAGCAAGCTAGGGGTGGCCTAAAGGTAGAAAGAAGGAAAAGGCTGTTGTATTTCCTTGGGCAGGTGTGGGAAAGATTCAGGGATGGTTTTATGTGAGAAGCTGCATGTAAGGCTGCAGACGGTGAAGATACCCAGGATGCCCACAGGAGCTCTCAGGAGGTCCTTGCACCTCCTGGGCTCATGCATAAAGTAAGAATACAGCCTGTGATACAGGTTTTGTGGTATTTCAGTAGCCCTGCTTGGGAAAAAAAGCCGTGTTTCAGCTTTGGACATCACACCAAATCCTGTCTGTTCTGTTTGTTTTTTACCGCATTGTTTTAAATTCAGTTTGTGCTGGGGACACTTGAGGATATCTCGAAGGAAGTTTCTGTTTGCAGGCGGCTGAGTGTGAGGGGGTGGTTTCACCGCACCACAGTGCACAGGCAGGCACTGAAGCAGAACTGAAATGATGTGCCATGGTATCAAACTGACAATTTTCTTTTGCCCTTTAACAAGAAAAATAGTCTTTCTCATCTTTCGGTGGAGGGAAGTTCAGCTTAAGATTTTTTTAAAATACTTTTTGTAATGAATTATTTTAGTAGCCACAATCTAGCCTCCATAATCCCTTGTGAATGTTATCAATGCAGGGGGCTGGGGCAGATATTTTTTAAGTCTGTTTTAATCTAAGGAAAAACTTTATTGGAGGCAATGCACAACAAGGAAAAGGGAAGAGAAGTGAAGAGAAGGTGAAAGTCTCATGTTCCTGTTGATTCAAAGCATGAGGAAGGGGGAGGAATAATTGCTATGGTTTTTTTTTACACGGGAGCATTTCAATCAAGGCATCTGCAATAACACGATTAAATGCATTAAGGGGATTGAAGACAGCAGCTCCAGGCCACCCTGAAGATAGCATTGGTCTTGGTGTCAGCTGTATTTGAAATGTAGATTTATACAAATGGGAATAAGTCTATATTTCATTTTAACGTCATTGAATCTTAGACTCATAGAATGGTTTGGGTTGGAAGGGGCCTTTGAAGATCATCTAGTCCAACCCCCGCTACCATGGGCAGGGACATCTTCCACTAGATCAGGTTGCTCAGAGCCCTGTCCAACCTGACCTTGAAAGTTTCCAGGGATGGGGCATCTACCATCTCTCTGGGCAAGCTATACCAGTGTCTCACGACCCTCATCACAGAACATTCCTTCCTTATGTCCAGTCTAAACCTACCCTCTTTGCACAGACTATTCCTTTGCACACCAAAATGAGTCTCGATGGGGCATGCTGTGATTTCCCTTTTGCTACTTACTGCTGCCAATCTGCAGTTTGGCAGTAAATAATTTACCCAAGGCAGGTGACAGACAGTGACTTTGCTCCCAATGTCCATCCATGGGGCAATTTAGGGCTTTGCAGAAATGATGAATTGATATGTCTAGTGGGAAACAGCCAGTTGCAGGGACCAGGGGGTGCAGAAATGGAAACTGTGGGCTGTGTGACGGAGGCCACAGGTGGTAGCGGTAATTAGACATCTGAGGATGGTGAGGATCTTGAAGCATTTGACTTTGCCCGGTTTTTTCATTCAACTCAGAGTTTGCTTGGTGAAGTAAAATCTAATGTGGTGATAGGATTGCTGTGCTACATGACACAATGTCTTTACATTTCAAAGGAGAACAAAGCCACATATGGCCTTTTTCCCCCCATAGTGACTCCATCAGTAAAGAAAAACACCTTCAAAGATGCACTCATAATCTCAATAGACACAAGACCTTATTTTGGTTTAAATCTCTGCTCCCTTCTTTTAGATTATTCTACTGCAGTGGTTCCAAGTCAACATCATCCAGGTAAAATTTATTCTGCAGGTGCACGTGTAGCCATTTGGACTCTTCAAGCTTAGAAAGAAAAGAGAAAGACAATTCCTTCATCATTAAATGTTAAAAGGTAATAGTGATGAAGGTTTGTAACCTTGCATAGAAAGAACGGAGGAAAGATCATGCATAAAGATTCACTGTTGCAGGGGTAAAAAAACAACACACAAAAAAAAAAAAGAATTCTGCTGAGTCAGCAACCCTGCCATCTAAGTTGGAAGAGAAAATTTTTTTTTAAATGAGCAGAAAAAAACCAAGAAGCAGTTGAGAACTAAAGAAATTTCATTATTCAGATCAGTTAAAATACCTTTATTTGTTATATGGTGAGTCTCACAAACCAGACGCGCTCAGGAAGACTGATGGAGTGTCTCATTCTTTAGCTTAAGAAAAAAATGAATTCGAAACACTATCCAACAGCAGTTCCAAATGGTTTTATTGCCGTTTTCCCAGAGGTAAATGCAAAGATTGGGCTGTGCTTCTCTTTTGTAAAACTTGCTGAAGATAACCAGCCTAGGAGCCATGGGAAGCAAACTGGCACAGGGATTAGTGTCTGTGGGGAAGACAGAGATGGCAAAAAACTGAAGTCAAGCCAGAATAAGGCCGCAACTGTCAATAAAGTAATCCATTCTGTATGATCAGTTAAGAGAAGAGCTATTCTTGGTGATGTTTTGTACTTCTTGTAGCATTATATGAAGGCTGGAGCTCCAGGGATGCTTGTATTTCTAGAGTGGCTTAGCCCCATGCTAATAGCTGCTGATTCATTGAGAAGGTGAGGTGGTGTCAGGTATTAAATCTTGGACTTTTCTTCTTAGGTGGTTGGCTGTTAGCCTTTAAAATTAATGGTGTTGATTTTTAATTTTCAAATCCCTTTTTTTTTTTAGGGTGAATGTTGTCTTTTTTATTTGTCATCAGGTATCGTTTCTTGCCATGAAAAGAATCACGTTTTACTTTTCAAGAGTCTGATCTCAGGTACAGATCAATCAGCAGGACGTAATTACTGGTAAACCAGGAGGTTTTCTACCTATACCAATGGGACCAGAGCCTGGTCCTCTGTTGTTGCAGTGGTGCTTCAGAGCCATCAGGGATGGTTACATCTGACATCCTGCCTGTTTGGAGAAAGAAAGCTCTTGTCAGTAATTTTGTGTCAGGTCAAAACTAATCCTGGCTCACTGCCTAACTATTAGTTGCTGTCATGATTTGGAGGACAGCAGCTTCCTGAGCTCCGGTGCAAACCGGGCTGAGAAATGACTTAGATGTTTGTGGTTTCTGCAGCAGTGAAGAAATCAAGCTCTTCACAGCTTGATGCAGAACATTAGGCATAACTGGAGATTTATTAAGTTGTTAGGGTTTGTTTGAAGTAATTCGTCCTTACCAAATTAACATTTTGTATTGTAATATTATGTGGATGTTTGTGGCTGTGTATACAAAGAAGATTATTTTCTATTGGTTGCTCAAATGTAGTGAAGAGTAGACTGATTAAGATTTGGGGTTTATACTACAAATATTAAAGCAGATCAAATTATTTGATACTAAGGTTATTTTATTCTGACCACATTATAGTGTGACTTAAAATTTAGGATTCTGGAAAGGTAGCATGATCTCTGAGTCAAGATCTGCAGCACTTAGCTACATCCTGAACAGCCTTGGATGGCTTCGTCTTCCCTTACAAGAGATGAGCTGAGGAGGCAGCCCAGAATAACCGGGCAAAACTTGTTAGGTTGTTATTTTGCAGATGCTATATGGTGATAATCCCTGGGCCTTTGATCTATCAACTATTTAAAATGCCCAGGTTAGTTGTTCACACCCTAGCTGCGGCAGAATAGACCTGAACAGTGACGCTTGGTATTAAAGTGTTAAAGATGGATGAATTGTGATGAATTGCAGAAGATGAGACATTTTGGAGGTTTTTCAGAGCATGGTTTATGCTTCGTGTTTATGTTTTGTTTCAAGATGAGCAATGATAAGCAGCAGTTGTGACTTGTAGTGGATGGATTAAGTAGAGAGACGTTCTGCAGAGCTGTAGAGAGATGGGAATAGGCAGTCTCTGATTTTGTAAAATAGAAGATATCCATGATGTCATCATGGGAACTAGAAGATACCCCTGATACTTGACCAGTCTGGTGGCATGCAGGTGAAGCAGCATAGGGTGGCAGTTCAGCCCAACCTGAATCAAAACCACCTGTGGGCTCCCAGACATACTCAGCTGTCCAAAGAAGCCAGTTGGGGACAGTCCCAGTTTGGGATCCCATACCAAAAGAGTGGAAGAGCTAGAAGACAAAACAGCATTGAGATGAAATGTGGTATTTAGGAGATACTTAACTCGACAGACAGCTGCTGAAACATACTGACATGAATGGCTGTCTTTTGGGATATCTAAGGAAGGGTGGTGGTGATGGAGTAGGAACTATAGAAGAGTAAAGTATAGATGTGATAAAAGAAGGAAAAGCATACAAGAAAAAATAGAGAACTAATAGTGCTAAGGGCCATGCAAGAGGGAAAAACTAATAGTTGTCATAATATCGGTCCCACTCTGGGTTGTAAGGTGTGGAAATGGTAATGCTGCCTAAAGAAATAAATATTAATTGGAAATGGTGGAAATACACAGTAATCCAACTGTTTAGTATGTTGATGATGAAATTCAATGGCTATTAGAATTAGTTATTTTAAAATCAACAAGTCCAGGTAGCTTGCATCGAAGAATTATTTTAAGAGTTGTTGAGGGTGGGGTTTTGGTCATTAACACTGATTTTAATCAACCTTGCGACAGCTCAGAGGTTCCAGAAGTGGAAGAAACAGTTTATGTCAGGCTGCTGTTGATTAAACATGCTGATATTGATCTTGAACAAAACATATAGCAACTGAAATGGGATTCAGATTGTAAAAGAAGATGATAGGATTGTGAGACACAGTGGGCTTGTGAGAAGTAAGCCTTGGGAAATTTTTTTTCTGGTCTTTTATTGTGGAAACAAATCCGAATGATAAGTGTGGAAGCGTTGACATTCTGTAATCAGACACCTGTGAGGAGCTTGCCATGGTATGAAGCAGCTGAAAGCTACCTTAGGAAAGGGTTGGAGGGTCTGCATCAGTGGCTGAAAATGAAACTAATGCAATGCTCGGCCAAAAAAGACTGAAGAAGTCCTTGGACCAACAGTCAAAACCAGGACAGTTGCATGAGCTTACATATGGTGTGCTCTCTGCAGCTGCAAGGTCTCGCCCAACTCAGGTGTCCATAATTCAGGAGGGGTGCAGACAGGTACATTGCATAGAGTTGAGAGAAGGGCCATGGGAGTGAGTATGGGGTTGGAAAAGATGCCTGATACTGAAGGATGCAAGGAGCTCAGTATATCTAGTCTAACCTAGAGAAGACAGTGGAGTAATATGGTCACAGTATAAACTTATACGAGTCTTTGCAGGGAAGAGTCTTTAATAAAAGGCTCTTAAAAAAAAGGAAGGAATGTGGCCAGAAGTTGAGCTAGGATAGCAGTAAGCCTGGTGTTATGACAAAGGTAATTCTTAACTATTGAAACAATATCAAAAAGATTATGATGGATTGTATCATTCATTTCAAAATCAAGTTTTAGTATTTTTCTAAAAATTGTGTTCTGCTTTAAAAGTCCTAAGTCCTGTGTTGTGCCAGGAATCAGAGTACACGGTTTATTATCTGACTTTTATAATTTACTAATCTGTTATTTGTAATTGAACTGATACTCATTGAGGATGGCTCATGCAAGTATTGATATTAGTTTTAAAGTTTAGGAGGAATCACAGAAAACTTAATCCTGCAGCCTTTATTCAAGCAAAATGCAATAGTCTTTACTCTTTTATGTATAAAAGAATACTGATACAGTTTACTGGCAATGTAGAAAATAGCAGGGGGTGTGATGCTCATCCATTTATCTCTCTTTTATTGCCACTGGTGTTCCCAGTTTGTCATGCTGCCTGTGTGCCCACACGTAACATCGCTCACCAATGGTTTGACCAGAGTGGCTGAATTGGGCCAAGTGTCTAGAGCTCCCATCCGAAGAGGTCAAAGCCCTTTTAAGTGATCAGTATTGGATTATTAATCTGTTAATCAATGGGCTGGAAATCAAAGTGAAAGCACAACCACAGTAGATTTAAGAGGGGTATTGCATCTGACTGCTCTCAAAGTCTCAGCAAGGTAGACTGACCATGCTGGATGAAAAGCAAAGACAACATGATAGATTTGAAGATCCAGGTCTGTTTCTTAACCTTCTTTTTCAAGAGTAAGTTTCCCATGACCCATTTAACTCTCCTCCCTCGTGGCCCCCAAAGCTGGTTTTGGAACCCTTGGTTAGCGTGCAGCCATTTGGTAGTCACAGACATTTCGGAGCTCGTCCTTGTGTCTGACATTTCTCACAAAAAAAACATTTATCCACCTATCCAACATGTTATCGCACCAGACAGTCCCTATTCTTATGTCTATTTTCATGCTCAAATTACAAATAGATACCTACCAAAGCATCTGACAGTCTCCTGTCTTCGAAGGAGTCATTTTGCGTTGCTCAGGAGAAGGATTTCAGCAGTGAAAGGTGTCTGCTTGAAAATGTTTTGCTTTTTGACCTGGCAAACTGAGACTAGTCTTCCTGGTGGCAGCCACTCCGAAACTTTTTATATACTGTTAGAAATGCAGTTGGAGGTTTCCAAACTTCATTTCCTTTTGCTCTGCTAATAATCAGATGTTAACATGTATCAGCTCCTATGTGAAAGGAGGTTTATCATCATCATCATCATCATCATCATCATTATTATTATTATTATTCAAATAAGTGAGTAACCTGAGCATTTCTTGACAGGTTGAAGTTTAGCTTCTGTATCTTTTTTTTGGTCACCTCTTCTAAGAGATGGCTGAATTTCACTGTGATGTATTTGAGTGCATATGGAAGCCCTCAGCTCCTTGTCTTGTTAGAAGACTTGGCAGTAAATAAGATTTTTATGTGCCTTAAATTATTTAACAGATTTTCAAATACAATTGATTAAGCACCTTCATCTGCAAACAATGATGAGTACTTTGATGACGCTGATAAACATTTTGCTCTCATTTGCCCAAATGAGGCAGCTTTAGAGATGCTTGCATGCGACTAAACAGTCTATCAACTTGCACCCTAAACCAATAGATACTGAAACACCCTAGATGTTTTTCATTAGTTATTCTGTATGCAACATGGCTTCCAGAAATCAGTGTCAGTCCATTATTGCTTTTTCTCTTTTGGTCCAAAGTGATAGTTAAGTAGGCAGTGGAGCAGTCATGTGAAATGAATCCCAGTGTTTTTCACCGATGTTGTTTTATTAACCATGAAAGTCCGTAGCAGAGAAACGCTCTTGCCGGTGCTCATATGCAAGCATTGGGTCTGGCGGGGGTCAGTCATGCCTTTGGGTTATGTTTGCCCGTACTTTTTCTCCTTGCAAAACTGTTCATTGTCTTGAGTTGGTAATTGGAAAACCAACTGAGGTTGCCAGTGAAAACAAAACTTCTAGAGAATTACTGACAGCCTCCAAGGAAACCATGCTTATCTGCCTGCAAATTGAAATGCTTAAAATATGTGCAATGTTAGGGAGAGAAAGTAGTAGAAAAAGTGCCTTTTTTTCCACAGCTGGTGGAAAAGTTTGAGTACAGACTAATTGCTGGAAGGATATATTGGGCTTCGTGTTTGAAAACTGTGTATCTAAACTGTCTTTTGATCCTAATGAAAAATCTGAGTTTGCCTGCAAATACACAATGCCAAGCGAAGCATTTTGGCAAATGATTTATTTGATGAAAAATGCAGCTCTAGGGCTGAATAATTTGTTGACAGAATATTTCAGAAATAATTAAAGAAATTTCTACTCTCTCAGTGATGGATTCCTTGCACAATGAAATGACTATGAGGATGAGGGGAGAGCAGCAGATGCCATTTGTTTTGGGTGTAGAAAGGCTTTTGACACTGTTGCCTGCAGCGTTGTCATTTGGAGCTGAGAATGAATGGGCTGGACACACAGATGGTTAGATGGGTTGAAAGTTGGCAGGACTGTCGGGCTTGGAGAGAGGTAATCAACGGTTTTCATGTTTAGCTGGTGCCAGTGAAAAGCAGAGTATGTTAGGGGTTGATACTGGGGCAGATAATCCGTGTCTTCATTGACAGCCTGGATGGTGGGACAGAGTCTTCTTCAGCAAATGTCCGTCCAGGGGTAAATTAGGGAAAAGGGGCTGTTGGTGCAAAGTCAAAGAGTGGACCTTCACTTGAAAGAGACCTTGAGAAATTTGTCTGTTGGGTCACAATCAACCTCATGAAACTCAACATGGAGTACAGGGTAGAGGTTTCGTTCCTGGAGTGGAATAACCCCATGCTTCCGCAGAGGCCGGGGACTGACTGGCTGGACCAGTGGTCTGTAAAAAAGGGCCTGGGCCATACAGTGGGGGCCAAGTTGAATAGAAGCCGCCAGCATGCTGTCACCAGGATTAGTCCATTAGGAAGAGCACAGCTGGCAGGTCAAGGTAAGCATTTATTCCCTCTACTCAGTGCTGGAGAGGCCACACCTGGAGCAATGCGTTTTGAGCCCCAGATAAGCCGCTTAAGATTGACACAGAGGGGGTTAAGAGGGGATTTAAGAGCAGTCTCCCATTACTGCAGGGGCAGTTGCAAAGGTATGGAGTCAAACTCTTCTTGGTACTGGCAAGTGATAAAACAAGGGGCAACGGCCATGAGTTGAGGTTTGGGCAGGACACGAGAGCAAATACCTTTCCTGGAAAAATGGTACAGGTCAGGGCAGGTCACCAGAGAAGTGGGGGGGATCTCTGTCCTCAAGAGTAGGACATGTTGAAGTATATGTTTGAGGATACTGTTGTGGAAAGATTTCAGGAGGATTCTTATGGGCCAGTTTTGGATTTGTTGGCATCTCTGTGTTTTGGACAACTGGCACTAGAAAGAGTGAAATTAAATTCAATCTGGCAGCAGGTGGACAGCCGTGAACTAGCTTAGAGCAACAGCTGGTTCAAGATGCCCTACTGCCATGCCCAGCAACAGGGGAGAGTGGTGGCAAAAGACCCACATGGGTATGCTGGTTACTCAGCCAGTGCTGGGTAGTCCTCTTAAATAAAAAATGTCGCTTTCTTAACAGAAATTGTACCCATCACCTTTGTTTTGCTTTCTAGTAGACTCATGGTGTATAGTGGTTTTGCGTCACCTTGCTATCTTCCTTTTTCAATCTCATTTTTTTTCTTGCAATAATGAGCACTTCTAAATACCTTTGGCTTCAAAGTAGTGGCATTTATTTCCTATGACTTCACGTTTGAAATAAAGTCTAAAAATGTAAACTGCACTTTAAAAATTGACTGTTAAATAAATATAGCTGGGACTTTTGCAGTCAGTAGCCCTGATGGAAAAAAAAAAGGGAGGGTTGTGTATGCCTGAGCAGTTAAAAACCTGATCTTTTTATTTCAAGTTTAGATATTTATCAAGGCAAAATGCCACAGCAAGAAGTAATAGTTCACATGATGACCACCACATATAGGAAAAATAGGTCAGGCAGGATCAGCTTCATTTCCATGGCAACTGCTTAATCGCTAGTGGAGAAGGCTAACTTGAGCCTAAGTGCTGTTTCTTTACATTAGTTTCATTGCTGGGTCTTAAACGGGCTTCTTTTTACAATGACCTGATGGGCATAGAAATCACAATAAACAGCAGTTACCTTCCTAATAGCCTGTGTGTAGTTCAACATCATATTTTAGGCTCTTTTATATATTTCTGCACACTCAAGGTTGCAGTTTGCCAACACACGAGCTTTCAGCTGAAGGGTGTGTGGGGATTTCCTCCTCCTGGCCATGGTGACACCACTGCAGCTTGGTGGGAATCTCAAGCTGTAGCTGTTTATAGCCATCCTCATTTAAGGACTGTGAGGTTTGCTGTTGTTTATTTTTCCTATTCAGAGATCCAGCTCCAGTCTTAAAACTACATGACAAAACAGGAAACATGGAAGTCTAACTGATGCGCTTGAGGAGGCCACAGTGGCAACAGGATTCACATATACTTGAGTTTTATCCTTTTATTTATCATGTCTAGAACTGAATGGAGGTGATAAAATTCCTAAAATGATAGCAGCGTGTGCAAGAAAGCTGTCTGAGGCTTCAAACTGTATTTAGCTACTGTGGGATGAAATTTTCCTTTACTCCCAGAACTTGCAGGGTGGTTTTGATGAAGCTACAGGGAAGACCTTGGTGTGCAACTTCCACACACTTGGCATGAGTGAAACATGGTGTAATTTTATTATCAGGCTTGTTACGTTACTCTGACAAATTCAAGTTGCCACTAATAGATTCTGCTATGGCAGCAAGTCCTAAGCATCAAGACAGAGCCAGGAAAGTTGAGATCTGGGAAGGAAATGAAAACATGAGTATAATTTCAGACCTTAGAGGGCAAATAGTAAATATGTAATGTTTGATGACTGCGTCTCAGCTGACAGTGTCCCTTATAGCTGGTCCCTGAATTCATGTCCACACTTACTTACACCATTCCCAAACCCTCAAAGTCATGCCTCAGTTTTGAGTAGAGAGAAGATTTCTGATGACACTGAGATTTGGTTTGAAACATTCAGGCAGCACTTACAATATCCATAAGTAGTTAGCAGTGCATTAACTTTTTATGAAGGATTCATTGAAGTTTAAATTTGCTGTGAAGCTGTTTAGTATTTACTAGGTGGTTTTGCAGTGCAAAGACCCAGCATTTTGCACAAGGCCTTAGGCTTGATGAAAACAACCTCTGTCATTGCTGCTTTCTCCTGGCACCGATTTTAGTAGTGCTTAGTAACGTGGTGTTGGCTAAAAAATGTGGGCTCCATTATAAAGGATGCTTTAGAAACACAGATCTAAAACAGGTTGCCTGGTCTGAAAGATGTGCAGCCTGAATCAGAGCATTGGAAGTTAAATTGTCGTGGCCAGGGAAGAGAGGAATACTTGGGATAACTGGAGTTACGCCCCGTAGAGTAATGTGGTGCTTAGGTGGTACAAGTTCTTCTTTTAAGAAATAAATGGTCACAGGATAGGAGGAATATCAGCAACACCTTTATCTGCCAGCCACAACCTTCTTCTAATGGAGTCAGTAAAAAAGACGATGGCAAAAGTCAAAGAAAGGTGTTACTTCTTCACGTTATCTAACTGGCATTTATTTTCTGTAAATCGGAAAGATCCAAGTACAGATTCACAAGTGGAGGCATTCTGGTAACTATTACTTAAATACATTTAGACAGATTATGAAGAAGTGTTTTTTCTCTCTGCTGGTAAAGGCTGGCTGGTACTTTTGAAGAGAACTACAGTGAAAAAAAAAAACCACCCATATGGTTTTGTAAGCAAACTTGCATATCAAAGCTTTAGCCTTCATTTCATCTTTCCTTATGGATGGCTGACAATTATCACATTGCCCAGCTAACCCAGCTGTGGATGAGAAGCAGACTGATGGAAAAATGGAAATTTATGTGCCACTTGTCCCTGAAATCTTTTTCTTTTTTTTTTTTTTTTTTCCGGGCCATTTGGTAAACTTTTCAAAAAATGTATTTCAACAAGAACAAAGACTTCTTCAAGAGTCTGATTAGCTGTCACTTCAGTTAACTCTTAATAAACAGAAAACCCTTCAGATGTACACATTTGAATAAAGATCATGTAATCATGTTTTGCTGATTGGAAATCCTTTGGGGATTAATACGTGTCGAAGTCTATGTTTATTCAAGCAAAAATGAAATAGCATGCGCTGGCTCCTAGGAGCTTTGAAATAAAATGAATTATTGCTTCCTCTGCAAATTGGAACCATGCATATGGGAGCATAAAACACATGAATTGGTCTAGATCCTTCTGAAGGGGCGATTTTAATCTTCGTTAGTAATCTAGATGAAACAGTTGCTGACTGCAAATAAACCATGTTGCTGAATACAAAACAAACTGTATTGAGATGAAGAATAGGGACATGGTCTTTGGATTCGTCTTGTCGCAACGCATAACTCGGGAGCACATCTTGTACTCTGAACTGTATTAGAGTTTAAAGGCCAAATTAAGTAAAGAACTGGGCATGCTTCCAAATGAATAGCTCATTAAACTCCAGCCCTCCGTTGGGTTGTCTGCTAGGAAGCGTGCAGTGAGGCCACCCTTTGATACCCTTTGGCAAGGAATAGCACATCTAATTTTGGCCTTGACATTAGAAAAAGATGCTGTAGCTTCTGCTAGAGACGTGAAAGCATGCTGCGTTGGAGATGAAGCCTCGGCGTAGAAAAACCTGCTAGTTTGCTATTTGGGTGCAATAAGAGGTGTGAGTGAAATATTGTGATAATATTGCGTTATATTCATGGGATAATAACAATGATTCATAAGGAAAAGAGATCTTTTCTGTATTTAGATTGTATCTCTGCAAAATGTTCAGGATGAAGGATGCTTAAATGTGTTATACTAATATAATCCATTTGTGTTTATCCACTTCTATATTCCAGATATTGCAATACTATACTTATTTGTCTTGCATGCCTACAGCTTGGGGAGCTCATCAATAGCTAATTTGGCAGGTAAAAGAAGAAAATTGGCTTTAACAAATATTCAAAATAATCTTAAGAAGGTGGCTTAGGGAGCTTTAACTCTTTCTTTGCTTAGAGGCAGGTTCTTCTCCTCCTCTTGATACCCAAACAAACCCTCCTACAAC
This sequence comes from Theristicus caerulescens, assembly GCA_020745775.1. NCBI lineage: Eukaryota > Metazoa > Chordata > Aves > Pelecaniformes > Threskiornithidae > Theristicus > Theristicus caerulescens. The sequence continues at coordinate 87,553,365 of CM036560.1, forward strand.
CACACATGACTATTGACGGACCTAGGAGCAAAGGGAGTATGTCAGATATTTCCTGAATTAATTTTTTCTATCATTGAGTTTAACTTTCACTGCTTTTAGTTATCTAGTTCCTCTAATTTGTTAGCACTGGGGTTATCACTGTGCTGTGATAGCAGTGGATTTCTGAGTTTCACCCAACAGGCTGAGTGAGAGCAGTGTGAGATTACCATCATGGTCCGGACACGGGTTGAAGAGCATGATGTTTAGTGCTGGCTCATAAAGCTTGTCCTGCTACCTGGCCAGCCGCTGGGGATATTTTCTGTATCTCTTTGTGATTTACATGGTTCCAAATGTTGCATCTGTCCTCTGCGTGCTTCTCCCTCTCTGTCCTGTAACTTCGAACAAGATGAGAAATACAATGAAGGTGATGGTTTTTATTCTTCTCTTTAAATAACGCATGGAATGAAATTGGACATTGATCTTCAAAGGCAAGACAAAATGTTTGCAATGTCTTTTGGCATGAATCAATAGCCTTTACAAGGAAGAAATTCACTCCAAGGGGAATGCTTTGAAGGTGATACTCATGCCTTTACTGTTGTTTCAGCCTGAGCCCATCATATTCTGAGTATCTGAGGTATTTTTAGCTTGTGATGGTCAAACACAGCTTGTTTGGATGGACAGTTGTCATGGTTTAACCCCAGTCGGCAACTAAGCACCACGCAGCCGCTCGCTCACTCCCCCCACGGTGGGATGGGGGAGAGAATCGGAGGAGTAAAAGTGAGAAAACTCATGGGTTGAGATAAAGACAGTTTAATAGGGAAAGCAAAAGCCGCGCGCACAAGCAAAGCAAAGCAAGGAATTCATTCACTACTTCCCATGGGCAGGCAGGTGTTCAGCCATCCCCAGGAAAGCAGGGCTCCATCATGCGTAACGGTTACTTGGGAAGCCAAACGCCATCATGCCGAACGTCCCCCACTTCCTTCTTCTTCCCCCAGCTTATATACTGAGCATGACGTCATATGGTATGGAATAGCCCTTTGGCCAGTCTGGGTCAGCTGTCCTGGCTCTGCTCCCTCCCAGCTTCTTGTGCACCTGGCAGAGCATGGGAAGCTGAAAAGTCCTTGACCAGTGTAACCTCTACTTAGCAACTACTAAAACATCAGTGTGTTATCAACATTATTCTCATCCTAAATCCAAAACACAGCACTCTACTAGCTACTAAGAAGAAAATTAACTCTATCCCAGCTGAAACCAGGACAGTATCCACCCCTTATTCCATACCATTTACTTCATGCTCAGGTCCTACATTATCCAATACATCCTCATTAACCACCACCCCCCTTCCCATCCTTTGATACAATACACAGGTATCATTCCCTTAGTCTATGGACCACCCCTGTGAAATGTCTGTAAAATGTCCATAAACATCCACAAATGTCCACATAATGTCGATTGAGTTCGTTTGGTCCATGACTTTGGGCTCCATCTGTGATGGTGGTCGCTCAGGACAGGAGAGGTGGCGTGTTGCGTGGAGTTATTGGACACCAAGCCAGCTCAGGTCAGGTCACTGCTGCACTTGCACTGCTTCTTGTAAAGCTTGTCCTCCATCGGTTCAGGTGGTTCCTGCTATGGTAATTCCTATAACATGCAACTCAGATCATGGGTTACAACAATTTAAAGGTATTTCCATTACAATCTCCACCCCTGGCCCCTTTGGGTGTGGTTATAGGGTTTAACATCGCAATGAACTCCTCCCCTTGCTCCTAGCCTGGCTAGCAACAAGGGGTTCCTGCTATAGTAATTCCCATAACATGCAACTCAAATCCTGGGTTACAACAATTTAAAGGTATTTCCATTACAGTCTCCACCCCTGGCCCCTTTGAACCAGACCATTGGGTTTAACACTGCAATGGAGTCCTCCCCTTGCCCCTGCCCCGGCTTGGACTTATCCACAGGCTGCAGGCCCCTAGGGGTTTACCTGCTCCAAGTGGAGCCTTATCTATGAGCCACAGTCTCTCCAGGGGTATACCTGCTGCGGCATAGACTTATCCACAGCCACAGTCACTTAGAGGTGCACCTGTTCCAGCATGGCCTTCTCCATGGGCCGCAATGCCTTCAGAGATATACCTGCTCCAGCGTGGCCTTGCCCACAGCCACAGTCTCTTCAGAAGTAAACTTGCTCCAGCATGGCCTTACCCATGGCCAAATGCTTCAAGATGTACCTGCTGCAGCACGGACTTATCCACAGCCACAGATGCTTCGAGGTGTACCTTCTCCAGCGTGGACTTATCCTTGGGCCACAATGCCTTCAAGAGGTATACCTGCTGTGGCACAGACATAACCATGGCCACAGACGCTTCGAGACATACCTGCTCTGGCAGGGGCTTATCCACATCCACAGACGCTTCGGGGTGTCCTGCTCCCGCATGGACTCATCCACAGGTCACAGTCCCTTCGACTCGACTTCACACTGGAGTTCCAGCCTGTCCAGTACAGCAGTACAGAAACAGCAGAGATGCCCTGGCCATCTGCCAGCCCTGGCCATCTGCCAGCCCAGGCGCATGGCCATTGCTGTTATCAAAATGTTCCCAGACCCGGCAGAGTAAGATGATAAGCAGTACAACGAGCAGCAAAAGCAAAAAGCAGCCACTAATGAGCACTAAACTCTAATACACAGTAAGGCAAGCAAGCCCTGTGGCAAGCACAGAAGCCTGCCGATTAAGAGCTAAACAGCAATAACAGCTATAAATTCGATCTAGCACATTCCAATTAAATCTGTCGTTATCTCGAACCCTTCGAGCCCCACGTTGGGCGCCAAAAAGGACTGTCGTGGTTTAACCCCAGTCGGCAACTAAGCACCACGCAGCCGCTCGCTCACTCCCCCCACGGTGGGATGGGGGAGAGAATCGGAGGAGTAAAAGTGAGAAAACTCATGGGTTGAGATAAAGACAGTTTAATAGGGAAAGCAAAAGCCGCGCACGCAAGCAAAGCAAAGCAAGGAATTCATTCACTACTTCCCATGGGCAGGCAGGTGTTCAGCCATCCCCAGGAAAGCAGGGCTCCATCATGCGTAACGGTTACTTGGGAAGCCAAACGCCATCATGCCGAATGTCCCCCACTTCCTTCTTCTTCCCCCAGCTTATATACTGAGCATGACGTCATATGGTATGGAATAGCCCTTTGGCCAGTCTGGGTCAGCTGTCCTGGCTCTGCTCCCTCCCAGCTTCTTGTGCACCTGGCAGAGCATGGGAAGCTGAAAAGTCCTTGACCAGTGTAACCTCTACTCAGCAAGAACCAAAACATCACTGTGTTATCAACATTATTCCCATCCTAAATCCAAAACACAGCACTCTACTAGCTACTAAGAAGAAAATTAACTCTATCCCAGCTGAAACCAGGACAACAGTGCAGCTTACAGGCATGCAAAGTCTGCAGTCTTGGATGGAGACTACATCCACTGATGTACAAAACCAGTTGAAGAAGGAGTATGGCGGAGTTGAGAAGTCAAGCAGATAATACAGCAGTGGACTCTGAAGTGCCAGAAGTATTCATAGTTGCAAGAGAAACACCATATTGGTGCTAGTTTGAACGCTGTGGTCCATTGTTACGGGGTCAGTGTATTGTGATAATGTGAGAATAGGAAGGTTATTTGCACATTCAAATGTGAAGATGCTTTTCCAACAGGAAAACACATTGAATAGGGTAAGTTCTTGGTTTTATTGTGGTGTGCTTGAAGGGTAGAAAAGGCCCTGTGTGTGCTGTTCTCCAAGCACATCTTCATTCATCTCTCTGAATAGAGTACATATTTTTTACCTGGTAATTGTTGTGTTTTGTATTAGCAAAGTACAAGAAAGATTAAGTACAAAGCCTTTAATGTGATTAGAAATAGCTGCTTAGATGTGTATTTCATTTATTATTTGTAATTGTCTTGAGACTTGGCAATCTGCCTTATACATACAAATAGTAGTTTCCCTTCAGAATGGCTTAACAAGCAGTATTAACAGCAAGTATGAAGATATAGAAAGTATTGATATAAAGATAGGCAAGTATAATTAGCAGAAAACAAATTGTTACAGAAAGTAGCCATTGGCATTTACAACAGTAGATCTTGTTCAGAAGCTTTTGTTTAGTGTGATATCCTGCTGAGTAAAATGAACTTATTTGATCACTAAATTCCCACAGATTATAGGTTTGGTAAATTGATTATCTTGTCTTCCGCGCCCCTAATTCACAGTGTCTCTCTTCGTGTCACAGTATGTGTGAAAATATTCTCTATGTGATGTGAGCCAATGTTCTGATGAATTGCTCACATTACTTACGTGTGCAAGGCTGGGAGTGCTTGGGGTTGGGGGATTTTGGTTAATGAGCTGACCAGAAAAAAAGAAAGGCTTTTAATGAACTACATTTTCTCCTTTATTGAATTGAAAGTGTTAAATTCATGTTGATTTGAAGAAAACAAAAGAAGCTGGCTCCTATTTGGGAGCTTCCAACTGAAGTGAAACTGAGAGTGAGTGTAGGAGCTTTCACCAAACCAGAGAGAAACAGAGGTCGGCTTTTTCTTCAGTCTGCTTTGAGCCAAAAAATACAGACTTGTATCTGATAGTGCAAGATCAAGTTCTTTTCTCATTCTCAGGCCAACCTAAACCTGCTCCTCAGGTTTACCTGCACCACCATGGTGGTGTCAGATACTTGGGGTGGCCCATTCTCAATCTCTGCTAATGAAGAGACTCCAAGCAAAGAGACTCTCCAAAAGAAGTGCAGATATTCACCAATGCTTGACCTTGATCTCAGGAGACTCTCGCTTCCATGAGGTGTTTTTTTGGCCGGACAATTCAGGCATTTTTCCATGCCAGACAGAGCAATTTTCCCAGGAAAGGCTATGAGTAGCTTTCTCAGCACACTCAGTGTTTCCATGGTGCAAGTATTTTCCTGCGATCTTCCAAGCAAAACCATACAGCAAACTGCAGTAGCGCATAAGGATAGTTTTTGAATGGCCAAAACTGCATGACTCCGTTTTAATATTGCATTTGGAGAAGAAAGTATTCTTGGCTTTCCTGAGCAATTGTTGATGAGTTTTAATTAAAAAGATGGTTTGGTTTTGCTTTTGAAATTATGGCATTTGTTTGTTGCATGTACTTTGAGGATCTGGGGAGAAGGTTCCTGCTCTGAGGGTTTTTCCCCCTCTTTAGAAGGTACCAGCTGCATCTTGATGTTGATACTTAAAAGATAAATCCCCTATTAGTGTAGATTTTGGTCAGAAAATAATTGCTCAGAGTAAGTAGATGAGGGTGCAGAGCCAGGGATACAAACCACCTCCAGCAAACCTGCCTGCTGCTAGAGTGTGAACTGAGATATTCTGCTTGATTAAATCATTTCAAACTATTGTATTTAAATAACTCTACAGAGTATCTTAGGAATAACAAGCTATCAGCACCACAACAACATGGAGCATAGAAAATCCTCAATACTGAATTCCTGGAGGCGTTTGCATTTGAATTAGGGCAAGCAGAAGAGGAGAACTCATCAGCCTGTGCACACTTGGTGGTGCTGCCAATGCAGGGTTCTCAGCAAGGCTCCCAAACACAACGACACGGAACAACTGGGGCTTGGCCCCGGAGCTGCAATAACCAAAATCAGTCAGTTCTCATGTGGGAAAAGGAGGTTGTACATAACATTTTGTGCTTATGAAAAATAATCCATATGAGCAAAAGATGGATTTTAATTTCTACTTCTAGACCCAATTTTAAGAAGTATCCTGGGAATCTTGAGAGGAGTTAATGATTCACAATGTGTTTAATTACCTGTTAATGTTACTTTGTGCTGAGCAGTCAAAAACCAGGAGTTGAGCAGACTGCCCTGAAAGGCTTATTGCTTCTTTGGCTAAGACAGATAAAAATTAAAGAAGGAAAACAAAAGCATTGTGATGCAACAGCCAGTTGCTTGAGACTGGCTCAAGTCAAGAAAAACAGTTGGGTTTTCTTAATGTTATTTCCATGCCCTGTATGCAGGGGCAGGCTAGCTTGAATCTTTTTGTGATCTTAATATAAATTCAGATGTGAAAAAAAATCTAAATAGAGAGATATGAACCTAGGAGGTGCATGTAGACAGCATTTCAGAAGAGAAAAGACAAATGACAGCATCTCCATTCGCTCAGTTTCATGGAGACAACTGTCCACAGCAAACTCAAGGATGAGTTTCTGAACCTTAACTAAGTGTTGGAAGTTCTGTTCTGAGTGGGAATAGATTTAAAATGCTAATAGTCTCCCCTTTGCCATCTGAAGAGTAGTCATGTAGATAATTTGACTGTCTGGATAGGATCACCTAACATGAAATTGGGTATCTTTTTTGTTTTTATTTCAGGGAATTAATTCTGATTTCACACAGGGTCCACATTCTTGTTAATACCAGTACAAATCACATTTTTGAAGCAAGTTGAAGTGGACTTAGTCAAGTTACTAATAGGAGCATTTTCCTTTGGCGACTTTAGAAAAGTTCAATAAATACTGCCATTTGAGCGCAGATCTATTAAATGTTTTTACGTCCAGTCAGAGACCGGTCTCATTTTCCTGTATCTAGTACGTTTGCATATCATAATGATCATTTTATGCATTTGTCCTCTACTTGCATGGGATGAATTTTTAATGTGCAGGCAGAAGGTGACATTTTTATTGCTTTTATGAGCATCAGGAATGCATTTTAAATTCAATTATATACTGTCTCTGGAAATATTACACAAGTGACTTGCCAATAAATACAACTCATAGATTACTGAAAACTAAGGAGGGCAGTAATCACCAGAGTGACTTAAACTGTGGGAACTGAGCAGCGTATTACTTGTGACTTCAAAAAATACAAGGGAAGAATAATTTAAACATCATATATATATTTAAACATCAAAGAACATACTTGCAGGAATTACACTGTTGAATTGAACTATAGATGAAGACATATAAGGCTTAGGCTAAGGTGCCCTCAGAGGGATAGTAAAAATCCTTAACTTCTTAATAATTTAGAAAATTACAGCTGACCTGCAATGAATTAGTATTCTGTTAAGCTGCTAACAAGGAGGCTAAGGAGGCCCAGCTGGCCAAAGCACACTACAAATCAATAAGATACTGATTTTAACAAGAAAATCCGAACTCCTAGATATACAAAACTTTGAAGATAACTCTCAAAGGAAATTGGAATATGCGTGTGCATGAATCCATATACACAGGATTTTTAATGCTTTGCACTAGGGTGGAAAGAGAAAAGATGTTATTTTAAAAAATCAATTTGGCTTGATATTTGAAACAACTAAATGAAGTGTAAGCCTTACTTGTCTGGAGTAGATAAATACAGAAGAAATCAGCATTTTCTTTCAGAGCATAAAATAACAGAGTAGTTCTTGTTTGAAGGGTCCCTGGAGTCATCTGGTCCAAACCCTCCTTCAAAACAGGAGGTGAGGTTGAGCTAATCAGACCAACATAGAGAAGTCTGAAGGGAGTAGATGTCATGTCCAATATGGCCTCTACTCCACTGCAGTTGTAGGGAAGGGAGATGTTCAGCATCTCCTGGATCCTCTGTTGGAGGAAATCAGGACTGCAATCCATGGCATGGATTTACAAGTCCAGGCTAATGGGATTTACCCTTCCAAATGGCAGCAGAAATTCAGGAGCTTTTGTTGCTCTGTGTTCTTAGATGACAGGTCGAACTGATGTTTCAGTAAATTTCCACCCTTTATAAGCAAACTGTTCCCAGTGGTGTCTTCATGAGGTCCTGGAGGGCTAAGGGACAACTGAAAAGTGACAGCCTCCCTAAGCCACTAAGATCCATCACAACCTCCATAGACATATTCCACCGAATTTTTATTAGAGAAAAGAGAAAGCACATCTTTATGAGAAAATATCGTACCTTGTCTTATAGGCTCCCAAATGAAGACGACTCTGTCCCAGGTAATGCTATTCTAGTACTTGCCTTATTACTAGAAACTGGGAAATGAGATAAAAATCTTGGTTTATCTGATTTCTAATTCCACTGGACCTTGCCTTCCTTCACCTGTAAGATGATCTTCACCATCTGATCTTTCTCCCATGTAGGTAATAATTACTCTGAATCCATATGGAGTGGCAAATTCATTATTTCAGTGAATGTTAATGGAGCTTTTTTGGAGGAGGTTATCAGGGAGGACCTGGCTACCTTGTTTTAAGTCAATGCTTGCGTGCTTGCTCTGATGCTGCAGTTGTGATCTGCATGCCTGTTCCAAAAATGAGTTATCAAATACTCAGACTATTAAAGGGCATTTTGCTAGCCGTTAATCACCTGAGAGGAGTAAATTGCCTCATCTGCAAACTTGAGGAATGATCATTAGTAAAATAGAAATGACAGAAATGGATTTATGGGTAGTGCTTTCAACAGCTGTTGCTCACTTTTAACTATATTTTCCTATCTGTCAGTGAGTCAGATTTTAATCTAAAGTGTTTCCTTCTAAACATATATAATGGCTTTTTTAATCAAGATGTCATGTGGCCTTGAATAAATCAATGTACAGTAAATAACCACATTTGCCTTTGTCAGCCAGAGCCGTAATCTTATCATGACGACCTTATTTCTATGAAAAAAAAAAAAAGCTGACTGGCATAAATTATACTTTAAAAATAATTTTTGATAGGGTGCTAGATTCACTGTTTCATGAGGACAGGCTGTGCTCATAGCTAGGCTCACTGGATGCTGCCATGGGCAAAAAGGAGCAGCATGGTGCATCCTGGTTACAGGGCTCAGGGCAAAGATTCAGCATCAGAAATTATAACACCAGCTTCATACCTTTTGGATCCATCTCCCCTGTCCTTTATCCTTCACTGACATACCTGTGGGCTAATTTCAGGGTCAGGTTTCTGTTCTGCTTGTTTCATGTATGCAACAGAAGTCCTGAAGTTGTGTTCTGCCTTCCCCATGTATTATTTCTCTATCTAAATATCAACCATGTTGGCTCAGGGAGTACCCGCTAAAAATTCCCAACACTCAAGTTTCAGTATTGTCTTTATCGCTCTTTTGAAACATGACAAGCAGAAAAGGTTTAGAGGTTCAGCCACGGGCAAACAACCCTTGAGTATCAATGATCTCAGTCCCCTGTCAGCTCAGAAGGATTGACATAGCAGCGTGCCTGCAGAGATTCGTTCTTGGGATACAGAGGCATTTGTGTAACGTGCTGATCTTTTGTAATCTGTTGATCAACAATTAATTAAACAAATTGATAGAAGTTAGTGAAGCTTTCATGTTGTAGCAGAAAAAGTAATGGAAAAATAGGACGTGCTGCATAGAGCGAAGTTAAACATCTGTTGCATTCAAGTGGCGAAAGATCCAACGTGTTGGATCCAACACAAAATTTCCTGAGAGTTTCCCCTCCGGCATGCGAGTGGCCATTACACGGATCAACCAACCCACGGCCAGTTGGTCTTGCTGCTTACTGCCTGCCAAAAAGTTTCCCCCGTCTCCAAACCACTTTGTACCTGGAGTGCATTGCGCATCACGGTTCATCCATGCAGCTGGATCTGTGCTTGCACTAATGCTCATCCAAACCCAAGATGCTCCAGTTGGAGGGTTATGTAGGTTGGGTGCCATGCTCCTGACAGGGACTTTGGGAGGAGCCTGCGTTGCACCTGGTCTTAACAGAGATGTCTTCTAATCGAGAATCTGGGAGCCGATTTTAGGGTTGCAGCCCCTAGATGGGCTGTTCTTCGAGCAAATGCAGAGGAAGCGATAAGTGAAGATTGTTTGACAGCAGCTGAATAGAGTTGTATTGAATAATTGAAATTGTCTTCCCAGCATGTTTTTTTTTGTTTTCATTTGGGTTTTTTGTTACCCATTATATTGCTTGCCTGTCTGTAATATTCCCAAGATTATGTTTTCTTAAACAATTGAATTTTCAAACCTTATTTTGAATCTGTCAAGCTTATTTGATTATTTCTCCAGCACAATCCAAGCCACTTGACAATCCTCAACATTTAATTCACTTTCAGCTGCGTCCTATTTTCAGCACAAAAAAAAACCCGCTACAGACGCTTACTGTGCATAGCAAATTTTGGACTCCTGAGATGTAAGGGTTTTACTGAGGGGAGGAGAAAATCAACAGCATCGTAAACTCAAAGATTAAATCATTCTTCACTTTTCTTTAATTCAATAAGGGGACTGAAGCATATCCTGGAGAAAGAGAGGTGTACCAGTTACGGCTTTAGAGGCATTTTAAAGATGTTTTACATGCTGAGCCTCCTAAAACATGTAGTATTACATATTTCAAGTAGATCCAAACTCAACTCAAGTAAAGGTCCCTGTAACATCTATAAAAAGGCATTCAGAGATAACAGAGCTCTTCTACAAAAAGACAAAGAGCAACAGCAGCAGCATTCCCAAGAGTATGAATAAAAGTCATTAGAAATAAGGAATTAAGATGAGCTGCCATCTGTTAGCCTTCAGAGCTTCGCAGAGGATAAATGTCCTGAATTACGCCCCCAAATCAATAATGTTTGTGCCATCCTTTCCGCTGTGACCAGCAAATGAGCACGCTGCCAAGAGAATGACTTTGCTTAAAATAGGAAGGGATTTGGTGGCTGTGTATTTTTGCCTTGGGCAAATCTTGAAGTCAGTGTTCCTCTCTTGTCTCCAACTGAGTAGCAGTTATTCAACGCTGCCGCAGGGCTGTGCAGGTTAGAAATTAGGAGGAAGGGGTTTTTTGCCCATCAATGTGTTGGGTTAGAATCACTGAATTAGGCTGATTAGGATGTCTTGCGGTACTTACTGGCGTTATCTGGGGTTTGCACCAACACTACTTGTCTGTAGGAAGGTCTCAAGTGCCTCTATCAAGCACTCTGAGATGAATTTACATGGGGCCACTCTCATAATTTCATGCAAACGTGGTTGTCCTAGGTTTCCACCATGAAGAGGAATAAACTGTTCTGGACTCTGATGCCTTTTTTGTAGCTTATTTCTCTGCAGAGGAGGTAACTAAGTACCTGGAAGACTATTCTCAGTGATGATCTACTGATCAAAAGTGCTTTTGTTTGAACTTGTCCCTCAGTAAATCATCTCAGATGCACTGATGCAGAGTGAGGAGCTCAAGATTGCCCCTGAAGCCAGTTCTGCTGCTTTTTGCTGCGTCTGGCAATTGGTGATGCTGCCAACTCACTACATAGGAATGTGTCAGGCAGGATTTCCATTTTTTTTTATCCTATATTACTCATTTGCTATAGTGCAAAAAGTCTTCTGACTGTTCTTGTAGTAATTAACAATAACAAAAAAAGAAGATACATAGATATTTTAGTGCTTGCTTTGTGAATTGTGTAGCTTCAGTCAACATCTGTGTTGGGGAGTAATTTTTCTTTGAAAGTTCAATAGTAGGGACCCAACTCTCAGGTCCCTTTGGTTTGGTGTGCACTGAAAGAATTTGCTTGGGAAAACGTGAAATGCTTGTGATTCAGATGACCTTAGAAACATTTACAGCTTATTTTTCTTTTATATATATCATAGAATTGTTAAGGTTGGAAAAGACCCTTAGGATCATCAGGTCCAACCGTTAACCTACCACTGCCAAGTCCACCACTAAACCATGTCCTCAAGCACTGCATCTACCCGTCTTTTAAATACCTCCAGGGATGGGGACTCAACCACTTCCCTGGGCAACCTGTTCCAGTGCCTGACTACTCTTTCAGTAAAGAAGTTTTTCCTAATATCTAACCTAAACTTACCCTGGCGCAGCTTGAGGCCATTTCCTCTTGTCCTATCGCTTGTTACTGGGGTGAAGAGACCGACCCCCACCTCTCTACAACCTCCTTTCAGGTAGTTGTAGAGGGCAATAAGGTCTCCCCTCAGCCTCCTCTTCTCCAAACTAAACAACCCCAGCTCCCTCAGACGCTCCTCATAAGACTTGTGCTCTAGACCCTTCACCAACCTCGTTGCCCTTCTCTGGACACGCTCCAGCACCTCGATGTCCTTCTTGTAGTGAGGGGCCCAAAACTGGACACAGTATTCGAGGTGCGGCCTCACCAGTGCCGAATACAGGGGCACTATCACCTCCCTGGTCCTGCTGGCCACGCTATTCCTGATACAAGCCAGGATGCCATTGGCCCTCTTGGCCACCTGGGCACACTGCTGGCTCATGTTTAGGCAGCTGTCAACCATCACCCCCAGGTCCTTTTCAGCCAGGATGCTTTCCAGCCACTCCTCCCCAAGCCGGTAGCGTTGCCTGGGGTTGTTATGACCGAAGTGCAGGACCCGGCACTTGACCTTGTTGAACCTCATACAGTTGGCCCCGGCCCAACAATCCAGCCTGTCCAGGTCCCTCTGCAGGGCCTTCCTACCCTCCAGCAGATCGACACTCCCACCCAACTTGGTGGGTGTCATCTGCAAACTTACTGAGGGTGCCCTCAATCCCCTCATCCAGATCATCGATAAAGATATTGAACAGGACCGGCCCCAACACTGAGCCTTGGGGAACACCACTCGTGACCGGTCGCCAACTGGATTTGGCTCCATTCACCACAACTCTCTGGGGTCGGCCGTCCAGCCAGTTTTTAACCCAGCTCAGAGTGCACTTATCCAAGCCGTGAGCAGCCAGCTTCTGCAGGAGAATGCTGTGGGAGACGGTGTCAAAGGCCTTACTGAAGTCCAAGTAGACAACATCCACAGCCTTCCCCTCATCCACTAAGCGGGTCACCTTGTCATAGAAGGAGACCAGGTTAGTGAAGCAGGACCTGCCTTTCATAAACCCATGCTGGCTGAGCCTGATCCCCCGGTTGTCCCGCACATGCCGCATAATGGCACTCAGGATGATCTCCTCCATGACCTTCCCCGGCACCGAGGTCAGGCTGACAGGCCTGTAGTTCCCCGGATCCTCCTTTCGACCCTTCTTGTAGATGGGTGTCACATTAGCTAGCTTCCAGTCATCTGGGACCTCCCCAGTTGACCAGGACTGCTGGTAAATGATGGAAAGTGGCTTGGCAAGCTCGTCCGCCAGCTCCCTCAGTATCCTTGGGTGGATCCCGTCTGGCCCCGTAGACTTGTGGGCATCCAGGTGGAGGAGCAGGTCGGTGACTGCCACCTCTTCGACAGCTGGGACTACATTCTGCGTCCTATCTCCATCTCCCAGCTCAGGGGCATGAAAACCTTGAGGATGATCAGTCCGACTATTAAAGACTGAGGCAAAGAAGGCATTAAGTACCTCAGCCTTCTCCTCATCCTTCGTGGCCAGGTTTCCCTCTGCATCCAATAAAGGAGGGAGATTCTCCTTAGCCCTCCTTTTGTCGCTGATATACTTGTAGAAACATTTTTTGTTGTCCTTGACAGCAGTGGCCAGTTTAAGTTCTAGCTGGGCCTTCGCCTTTCTAATCTTTTCCCTGCATATCCTCACCACATCCTTGTAGTCCCCCTGAGTCACCTGCCCCTTCTTCCAAAGGTGGTAGGTTCTCCTTTTCTTCCTGAGTTCCAGACAGAGCTCTCTGTTCAGCCAGGCCGGTCTTCTCCCCCGCCTGCTCGACTTGTGGCACATGGGGACGGCCTGCTCCTGTGCCTTTAAGACTTCCCTCTTGAATAACATCCAGCCTTCCTGGACTCCCTTGCCCTTCAGGACTGCCTCCCAAGGGACTCTGCTAACCAAACTGCTAAACAGGCCAAAGTCTGCCCTTCTGAAGTTTAGGGTTGTGGTTTTGCTGGCCCCCCTCCTTACTTCTCCAAAAATCGAAAACTCTACCATTTCATGGTCGCTGTGCCCAAGACAGCCTCCGACCACCACATCACCCACTAGGCCTTCTCTGTTCATGAACAGCAGGTCCAGCGGGGCACCTCCCCTGGTTGGCTCACTTACCAGCTGCGTCAGGAAGTTATCCTCCACGCACTCCAGGAACCTCCTAGACTGCTTTCTCTCTGCCGTGTTGTATTTCCAGCAGATATCTGGTAAGTTGAAGTCTCCCACAAGAACAAGGGTTAGAGACTCTGAGACTTCAGCTAGCCGCTTGTAAAAAACTTCATCTGCTTCCTCATCCTGGTTGGGTGGTCTATAACAGACTCCCACCAGGATACTGTTGGCCTTTCCCCTGATCTTTACCCATAAGCACTCAACCTCGTCGTTACTTTTGTCGAGCTCAAGACAGTCAAAACACTCTCTGACATACAAGGCTACCCCGCCACCTCACCTTCCTTGCCTGTCCCTTCTAAAGAGCTTGTAGCCATCCATTGCAGCACTCCAGTTGTGTGAGTCGTCCCACCATGTTTCCGTAATGGCAACCACGTCATAGCTTATGTAATTATGAAGACAGAAAATTGTGGTAATCTTTTTAATACATTCATTTAATGGTGATGGTTAACAGGAGGGAGGCAGGAAGCAGCGTTACAACAGCAGTGAACATTGCAAAACAAGGTCCATGCTTTGGAAATAGTATTGTCAGTGTCTTCGTGAAAAAGAGATTATTATGACAATTTGCTGTCAAGTGCAGTATACATCTGTTAGAGACAAAACGCCTGGCTTCAATTGGTTTTGAAGGTGTTGTAAATACCCAATTTGGAGGAATGGGACAAAACAGACTGTGCATGCAAATGCAGCTTGTCACTTCTTTAAACTCTACTGTGTCTTCAAAATATTGATCAGTGTTTAAGGATCTCTTTTGAGACACAGCATGAGAGTCAGTCGCAAACATCTTTCATTTTCTAGGCATGGTATTAGCATCTTGTGTGAGATAATGGGTTTTGTTTGACTTTATTCTGTGGCCACAATGATGCATTTGTAGTTTCAGTCGAGATGCAGAAGCAGAAATTGGGCTCGGTGCACTCACTCCGAGATTGTCCATGCGGGCTGAAGGGTGAGAGTTCATTTCCCATTAAATGTCCCGGAGAATGGGAAAAAAATGCTGGAGAGAAACTCCTGACAGTAAACTGCTTTGAAGAGGTAATAATTACATTGCAAGCCAAGGACAATTTAATTTTGGCTGTATTGCGAATGCAGGATCGTAGAAACAAAACACACAGGGTACAGGGGTGTGAGGCTTCTTGCGACGGCTATTATCTTTAATAACCTATATAATAATGTTGGAAAAGACGGGTGAGTTGGAAGGTACAGAAGCTTTCCTTTAGGACTATAGGTATAATTTGATTTGCAAATATGAAGAACTACCAACTGCTATGGCAGAAAAAATCCCATAACATACTCAAACAGTAATAGCAGGTATAGGTTTCCTCCGTAGGCTGGCACAAGGGCAGCACTGCTGCACAGTGTGAATCCTCTGTCTTGAGATGAGTAACCAAAACTGTGCCTGCTTAAAGTTTAGTTATGTTTCCAAAGTAGTTGCTGCTGTTGAGCATTTGTAGCTCTTTGGGAGCAATTGTCCTTTTCAAGATGAATAATCTTGAGTGAATGCATGTAAAATGGGTAAAGGGGTTTACATACCTGCTAATTTCTCTCCTTCCCTCTCATCATGACAGCAACAATTTAATTTTTGTTAAAAGTGTACAATCTGCCCGATGACTGCAAAATGAGATGCAGTAGGAGGGCTGTCTCTGATAATGAACCCCTGTCAGGGAAAGACAGGGATTGACAGAAGCAAGGGAAAATAATACTCCAGAATACCCGAGCAGCTTATTGAACATAAACAGAGCCTGGACCAAAATAGGGTATGCAACTGCATCCTTTTGCCGTCATTTTGCATGCCCTATGTGCATTCCCCACAGGGAAATCAGAGTTTTGGCTTTGTGATGTCAGCAGACCACTTCATCCATTTGCGTCATTATTATCTTTTCATCACAAGAGGAAAAAAAATGCAACCCTTCGTACTTGCTTTACTTTAGTCTTTTGCTCATAAGGAAAAAGATCAGTTCATTTGCTTTGTGCATCTCTCCCATTTTCATACATATAGCAGCTCTTAGTATACAACCAGATGCCTGGGAGAAAAAAATGTACTACAAACCCCTGTCAGGAGTTTATTTACCAGAATATGGTCTGTGTTACAAGTGGGAGAGCTTTAAAAATATAGCTATAATGTTTTTAGGCTCTCTGAGATTAAAAATTGCAAGTTATTTTAATGCTTTTGTAGCTTTAGCACAGCAGACAAGTTATCTGCAGCACCTGCAGAGCAAATCTATTCTCTCTTCCTAAAAGTTGCATTGTATGAGCTGCTTTCAAGGCCCAACGTAAGTGTAATTAATGCGAGCATGAGTGACTATCACTCTCCATCTCCCTTTTCCTTTTTCTCTAATATTCTTTAAGCTAAGTAAAATGTGCAGGAAATGGCTTCAGGAAAACTAGCCTTGTCTTACCAATTACATTTGTAGTAGGGTAGGGATTGGGTTGCTGGAGAACTAAATAAACTTTTTGTGAACTTATTTTCTGCCACTTCTATTGTGGTGGGTACTACATACAAAAAAAACCCAACAGTTTCTCCTCCAAATAATACCTACTAATCTGATGGAAAAGAGGAATTTATTTTGATGTAACAGTTTGCAATACAAAATGAATATACAACTCTCTCACTCCACACACTTGCCTGTTTTGCACGCTGGCTCTTGCACAGAGGCATCCAGCAGCTGTGTTGGCTTCAGGCACTACTTGCAGTTGTTCTCATTCTTTGAAAGAGCCTCCCCATCCTACCACCTCCACAAATCTTTTTGCATTTTCTCCCCATCAAGCTGATACACGGTCCAGGCACTGGATGATCTCAGCGCTCTGGCATTGCTGGGCACTCCCAACACTGGATAATCCCCATGGCATATCCAGGCACCCTGGGAGGTGGTTCTGCTGGTGATCTGAAACTCAGCGTGCAACTTGCTTACCAGGATGGAAATGCATTTTTAAAGTACTGGAATGAAATGCCACATATGGGACGATGCAAAACATAGAGGCAGGTCTTGCTTTGTGCTTCTGCTCTGTACTGCCTTGGCTTAGGTTAGGGTTTATTCCATAATCAGCATTTTTTTTGCTCTATATGGCTATATTAACATACCTGACAGGGACAGGATCTGTCCCCTAAGATATAAGTGTGGTGTAGGAGCAATAGGGATTTTTTATTTTTTCTTTCTGAAACTATCTTCTACAAGATCCCACTTTAACTGTTACCAACCAGATCTCACGACAGACGTCAGCATGGGAAAGGTGGGACTACATGGGTTTCTCTGCTGCAACGTGTGCCAGTTCAAGAAGGCAAAGAGAAGACAACAATAAAGATTGCACAGTAAATTTTTACAAACTTTCATGAATAAGGCAGCAAACACATTTCTTAGTTCTTTTTTTTAAGGCCAGAGCCAGCAGTCCCTACCTGACACCACTTGATGGCCAGTGGGTGGCTGCCTGTACATAGCATTTGCAGCTTGAGTTGTTCAAAATGTCAGTTTTTGTGAGTATCCTAAATCAAGCCTCAGCTTCTGCTAGGTAAGATTTAGCCTCAGTTCTTTCAGAGCAGAGAGACAGTGCTGTAGGAGCATCCCAAATGTGGCAAAGCAAGGACAAAACATTAGCATTTTCCAACCTTCATTCCAGTTGGGTGCAAAAAAAAGAGTTTCAGGGAATGCAGACAGACTTCATTTCCTTTTACTGATCTGTTTTGATTTTTAAACTATGCTTACCCATCTGGCCCAAGGCAGAGAACAGTGACAACTGCATTTGTTACGGTGCCAGCCAATAATAAAAGGTTTGTTTCAGAGTTAACCCATGAGGACCGTCTGCTGCCAACTGCAAAGCTGGATGAACACTTTCCATAAACACCCTTCAAAAGTTTGGGAAATGAACCTTGAAATGCATTTAGAAAGTGAAGAGAGCTGCTTTTGTGTTGGGCTGAGGACAGAAGACAGCCAAGGACCCTGCACAGTTTTTATGTGTGTCAGAAGATAAATGTCCTGTCGGAGTGCTGGCATCTGGGCCTCTGAATATATTTTAGGGTAAAATCAGTCCCCTGGGTTACAGCCAGAATTATTTGGAAGCACTTGCTGGTTTAGTACAGGAGTAATCCCACAGCCAGCGTGAGTAGCTCCTCCACCAGTGCAGCTACTTCTTTCTGTGCTCAAAGGAGAGTCTAACGAGGCTTGGGGCAGGGAGACTGGAGAAGGTCAGAGGTTGCTCCTCATCCTGTTACCCCTGGTGGCAGTCACATATCTTTTGTGGTAAAGCATTGTGATGTTTGTGGATTGATTAAAAAAAAGAAATCAGGTTTATTGGCATTTGCTGTTAAAACTCAATTTCCTTAAGTTACGGATCTGGTTCGCCTTGTTGTGTGCTACCAGCACCTTTGTAAGGTGGCCTGGAGGCATCTCTTCATGTGGACCTTGGACTGTACTTCTGCAAAGCAGGCATATAAAATAGACATAAACAGTTTGGTAGTAATACTTTTTCAAACCCATATCATCATAAATAACTTTAAGGAGCAGGGGCAGGCTGCAGGTGAGTAGAATGTCAGTTGTGAAAGCATCTCTATTCCATATCCAGCTTTATTCCATAACCTCATCACACAGGGGTGGGTTTTTTTTTTTTGAATAATCAGTGTTAGAGGTGTTAGGTGGTGTAGTGCTGATTACCATTCAGCTGTTTGCTTTGTGGGGGAAATAGTAGCAGAGGTGGAGCCTCTTCTGCAATTAAGTGCTTAACCAGTTGCTGTCAAAATATGTTTGAAGGATTAGGCAGCAGACAAAGCCCTGGTCATCTTCACTCTGGCCCAGGAGTGATCCAGGTGTTCACCCAGGATGAACAAGATGGGGTTCCCACCTTAGCATGGGTATGTTGGAGTGCAGATCTTTCCCTTTCAGGGCAACTTCTCAATAGTATAGTTGGTTCAGGTGGAGAAATTTCTCCTTGTTACATGGAATAAGAAGCAGCTGGAGAAAATCCACAGAAGGACTGGGTAACCAGAAACACAGCTTGCTAGGAAAGGCTGAGCAAGTTGCTAGTGCTTAGTCTACTAGAGATATAGTTCCTGGGCAAAGTGGGGGATGGTTGTGGAGAAAGGTGTGATGAAGTACTTTACATGTGTTGCAGGTAGGAAGAAGAGTCATGAATTTTAAACTTTGTCGAGAGACATCAACATTAGATACCAGAATACTGGTTTTTTTCTACCTGTAGTAGTTGTTACTATATAGAGTAGATGATATGGATGTTTTAAAATCTTCATTATTGATGGATTTTTAAGAAGCAGTTGGAGAAGAACTTGTCAGAGAAAGTCTGGGTTTGCTTGATCCTGCTTTGTTAGGCACAGATCCTGCATTGTTAGGGACAGAGCAAGTCATTTCTTGATGAGATTAAGCTGCATTTGCTGGGATTTCTTTTATCATAAATAATGAATGCATCCTAACTCAAGTGCTGAATGTTCTCTTATGTGTATTTTCAGACTTTTTGACAAATTTCACAAAATTGTGGAAAAAGGAATATTTTTTTTTTAACTGTTGCTGTGCTGCAACATCTTCAAAGATTTCCTTTGAGTATTCTGCTCCCATTTGTCTTCCTAGCGTATGTTTTCCCAGTTGCAGCAATCTGCTGCTCAGCTGTTTTCCTCTAAGCTCTCCCTTTAGAGCTGAGGCTCCATTTTCCTTTGAGTGTAAGTACCCACATGGAAATAATCTCCAAAACATTGTTCTTTGTATGCAAATCTTTAAATAACACAGGCAGATTTTGGGGGAAAGCAAGAATCTATTTTATGAGTCTGTTTAATGTTGTCATGGAGAGAGTGGGGATCTACTTTTATGGATGTGGAGAATCAAGCCAAGCATTCAATACTGTCTTATACACCTGAGCATGTTTTCAAATCTTGTTCTTCTATCAGTGTTATCATCAGCTCTGTTGGTCTGAATTTGTGACATCTTTTAACAGGTCAATAAATGTTTTCTCTCCGCTAAGCACTTGTTGAGTACAGATTTCTTTGGTACTGAAGTGATGGGAAGTCCTGTAAGACCTCTTCTTATGAGACCCAAATATAATTTGGCTGTATTGTCACTTCTACCTGTTTAGAAGGATACTGGCCCATCATAAACCACTATAAATCTGTGATATTAATTGTGTAATTCTGTGATGTGATGTAGTTGAGGTTTGTTTTGTCAACAAGTTGATTTTCCCATTATCTGCTCTATTGCTGTGTTAAAGTTGTAAGCATTTGTCTTGGGAAACTTTCCTTGTTTACTTAATATCCTAAGTTTTCAATAGTAAGGTTTAGAATTTGTTCAGAGCTCATATGCTGTTTCCCTGTTTCTCATGCATTTGGTCTATAATAGATGTCTTCCACTACCCTCCCTTGGATTGCACAGACATAATTATCTGTAAAAAAAAAATGCTGTGATGCATTCTCCCCCAATTTGGAAGTGCAATGGTGCAACCACAGAAAAATAGGTCCAGATGTCTGGGAGTATTATCTTCTCCTATCAGTTTATTCCTCATTTGGGAATGCTAGAGTTGGTATAATGAACTTCCATTTTATAGTTAGGCCCAGACATCATATAATTCCTTCTTAGTTGCTTCTGTTTGCTCTTGTTACATTGTGGACCTATGTGTTTCCAGTAAAAATGAGTGCTTCCTAAGGAAAAAACAAAAGACCTTATTGAGAGCATGAACAATCATATTTTTCTGCACTTAGTTGGCCACCTTATTGAGAGCATGAACAATCATATTCTTCTGCACTTAGTTGGCCAGTTCTGTCTTGTGATCAATTAACACATTCAGCTGAAGTTTGGTTTGGTTTTTTTGAGTTTTTTTTTTTTTAAAACAAAACAAACAAAAACAAAACAAACAAATAATGAAGGCTTCCAAACTTTCTAATTCCACTGCAGCATGGCATATATTTAAGCTAATAACAACAAATTCTGCTTTAATTGTGCTCACAAATTAAGTTCACCAGGCACTTCATGCTTGGCCCCAGACAAAATACTGGGTTTTGCTATCGAGCCTTCTGCAAGGTCTTTGGACCTCCCTTTGCTTTTATGGGTGGATTTTCTCTGGGTGCAGAAGCAGCCACCAAATTGTGCATCCAGAAAGTGTTTAGAGCTCATGAAACATAGGTGGGGATATCACCCTAAAGGCACATGCCAGGACTTGCTCTCCAGAGTTCAGGATTGCAAAAAACATATGGGTTTGGTTTGGGATTTTTGGCTCCCCAAAACATGGAGAATAACTTTTATGCAGTTATGTGATTCAAAGTGAAAAGTGAAACCCTGTGTGAAAGGAAAAACATGATTTGTTTTGGGTTATATTTACCTCTCAGCAGGGGACTCCTCCCAACAGCCCCCTCCTTCCTTGCTTTGCACCTGTTCATCAATGTTCCTGAAATCAGAGCAATGCATTGGGGATCTCAGTGTAATATTAGGAGCATAGACCTATGTTTACACCATGTAATGGACTGTGATAAAGCAACTCTTGAGCGAACTGTTCTTGGAAATAGCCTTGTAGAGCTGTATCAGCTCAGTCCTAGGCTTGGGCTAACATTTCATGTAGACGCATTGCTAATTAGTCTACCGATGGCAAGCATTTTTAATTGAAGCAGGTACAACTCTCCTGCTTCTGGAATGTCCGTTGTGTCTATGTGTTTCATTTAGCATCACTTGGGAATATTGATGAACATCAAGTTTTTATGGAAAATAGAGAATGAGAGACCAAGGTATTGCAGAATCACAGACTGATTGAGATTGGGAGGGACCTCTGGAGGTCATCTGGTCCAACCCCACCTAGAGCTGGTTGCCCAGGACCATGTCCAGATGGCTTTTGAATATCTCTGAGGAAGGAGACTTCAATACCTTGCTGGGCAGCCTGTAAGGTAGTGGAGATACAGCTTCAAGGTCAGGGTTACTTGCAGGAGATTTGAAGACCCAACTTCATATCACTCATCCTGCCCCAGACTGAATTGAATCTCAGTCCTGTGGACCCTGAGCCAGTGGGCTCTTTATTGCTGCATCGCCCTCTCACCTTGACCAGCAGGTCCAGCCTGGCCTGGGAGACCGTTGCTGAGGGAAACACTACCAAACAAGAGGAAAAGTTCCCTTTTTGGCAAAAGAAAACAAACAAACTTGAATGTAAAGTTCCCGATGAAATCTTCAATAATTCTAACAGTCCTTCAATGCTGTTTTGTTGCTGACCCCGTATCCTTCATGGCTTGGTGCTCTGCATTTGTTCTGTCTGTGTGTGGTTTCAGTCAGTCTTTTATCTGTTGCTGGTTAGAGCTGATCTTTTCTCCCTTTGTTTAAATTATTTATTTCTGGTGGGATGAAAGCAGACAAGGAAAAAATTTGCACAGTCGTACATGTGACTGAGCAAGTTTGCAGTGCAGATTAATTCCAGTAAATCCTTAATTGATTCTTAGTTGATTACCAGCTTTACGAGTGGTTCTCCAGATGTTTACTGCAAGTGGTCTCCCATAATCACAAAATACATGTTGGCTGCTAGAAGATCAGATTTCCATTACATATGCCGCTTTTCTGGTGAACTCTTGTTCAGCCCCAGGCGATGAGGGCAAAATATGTCTGGAAGATAGATGAGAGAAATGCAGCTAGATTTATGACTAGTATAGAGGGATCCATTAATTGAGGTTTCTCTTGTATTGCAGTGTTCCCACATTCCAGAGCCTTCCTGAGGAGATACTTAGTAAACTTGCAGATGTCCTTGAAGAGGTAAGTGCTTTTAATTTTGAGAGCTAATGAGTTCAGAGTCTGCGAGCCTTCTGGTGGCAATATCCAGGCTCTTTTTTCCAAAAGAACAGCTTCACAATTTTGCTCCCAGTTACAGTTGACTGTTCCAGCATGTCGAGACAATGAGAGGAGCTGTGTGAAAAATGAATCTGGTTTTGAACAGGGCTTACATATTTTTAATTGGATTTCTATCCAATTGGGGAGAAAAACAATCATTTCCTGTGATGCGCAGAAGGGAAATGTTCTTCTCCAGCCCTGGTTCAGTGGTGGAGACGGGGGGGGGGGGGGGGGGGGGGGGGGGGGATGTGAAAATACCATCTCCTTTCAAATTTGATGGGACACTTATGTTAGAGGGCAATATCGTGCCCTAAAGGAGGTGTCATGGAAAAGCTGCTCCCATAAGAGTTACAGCAGAGAGGGCCAATGTAATACTCGTTGAGATACTTGTGGAGTTGTGCTTTGCCTACCTGGCTATAACTAGTATCTCATTAGCGTTAGGCTTTTAATGAGTCTTTATTTAAAAAAATAAAATAAAATAAAAAAAACAAAACAGAAAACACCAAAAAAAACCCCAACCAAACCCCCCACACACCCCCTACCCCCAAAAAAACCTCCCAACCCCCCAAAACAAACCAAAAACCCCAACCTTGCCCTGTAAGTGAATGTGTAAAATGGATATAAAATATTTGAGTTGCATTGCAGGCAGTTTGTCCACATAGTTTATTCACATAGCGCTCTGTTCTGGGCCTGCAGAATTGCATGTGATTAAATATTACAGAAACTGTTAATAAAACCTTTCAAAATGTAGCCCTGTATGATTTAACTGTGGGAAATCTCTGCGTACAACAGTATTTTATTTCATTCCTTGTTGGTTTTTCTCATACATGCCTTGCCATCACGAGCAACCCTAATAACTATGTTTATAGAAAAATGTTCTATAAAGTGTGTATAAAGGTGTACCACCTCTGCCATTGATTTTAAGAAATGGTGCTGCTGACATTCAAGTTGATGTATTTTTTTTTTCAGAGCATTGATAGGATATTGTTACATCTTTGCTTTGTTATTTAGTATACAGATAAATTTTGTAATCCGAACAAATCAGCTGTTTGTCATACAGAATAATTGCATATTCATAGATAAGCTTTATTTCCTTTACTGCCAGAGAAGTGTTGAGATTTAGAGAGAAAAGGCATATTAACTTGATATTCTATGAATTAAATTTGCCTGTCTCAAAACCACATGCCTAACCAGAAACAGAAAGTTTAATTTGCTTGGATCACATAACCAGCATTAAACTCCTTATCAAGAATTAATGAAAAGAATAAAGTCAGTAAAACTTTTCCAGGGATACTTAAAGTTTCATGGCAGGAGAAAAAAAATAAAGAGCATTAATGAAGAAATGAGGCACAAAAGCAGCATCTGTGGGGATAAGTCTGTACCCTTAGGGTGAATACTATGGCAAGAGAGGCTGGTCATCCCAGTCTGTACTGGGATAGAGTTCCCAATTTCTTACTTGGAATCACCCTTATTATTCCCTCTGGGTTTGTCTTTGATTTAACATACCATGTTTTACATAAACTAAAAAAAAAAAACCCCAAAAATCACTCTACTATGATATTATATGTTTTGTATTTAACAGTATCCAATGTATTGAAACTAAGCATGAATAACTTTATCCTCTCTGTTGCTGTAACAAGGATTGGATGAAAGTGACTGATTTGGCACAGTTTGAGGCGGGGGGGATCTTAATGTCAAGATTTCATGCAGTTTTTCTTTTGATACAGTGCTGTGAATAATGCAACACTTCTGTCCTACATTCTTTAGTTAACAATTTTTAGAAATTATTTAAAATCTAGAAGCAAGAAAAAAAAGCTGGTTTAATTGTCCATTCCCCAAATCAAACTTGGAAATGGCATTATAAAGACAGTGGGGAGGAAAAAAGGTTTGATAACATAATTTCATTTCTAGAATTGATGGAAATACTACAACAAGTTCCTTGGATAACTCGAGAATTAACAAAACCCAAGGGAATTTCCTTTTCTCTTGCAGTGACTTCTGACCTATGTGAGATCACTCCCATCAATGAAATTGCACATAATTTGTATATGTGAGAGTAGAAACAAGTCTACTGAGTTCAGTTTTAGCACATTCAAACCCAAGCTACTGATATGCTGTGTTTTTTGCCAAGAACTCTTCTCCCAGGAATTAGCTTTCTAGGGCCATAATTTACCCTGTTTCCAGGCCCTTGTTCTGGGGATGGAGGTTTCTCCACCTGTAGATCATTGCAGTTGACACCAATCTCAAAGCAGTTTTAGGCTGCACCCCTAGCCCCAGTCCCAGGATTTGGGAATCACTACCCTGGCACAACTTTTCCCAGCACTCAAACCTGACCCTTCTGTCTTCTTCCATTACATTTTTAAATTATATTAATATTTCTCAACATTACATATTAACAAGCCTCAATGTAATGTATAGCTGACTTCATTAATGTATCTTAAACCATTGGGTAATGACTGTAGTGATTTTTTTCACTGCAGTGGGAAGCCGAGCATCTCTTCCAGCACTGAGGTTGATTTAGTTTGGTTGTAATACCATCTCTGCATTGTTTATCCTCATGCTTGCCAAACATAATGCGTGAGACAACAAGTAATATGTTTCTGCAGCTCAAGACTTAATTCTTGTGTTACTTGGGTTTTGGTAGCTTAGTGTCTTAAGGAGATGAGGCTTATGTCTGCCTGTAGGACAGTTCTCAAATCATTTGCAATTGCCCAAAACCCATTTGATGCAAAGTTCCTGCGAGATTCATCCAAATTATGGGGTAGGATGAGAAGAAAGATTTAAATTAGTGGATGTTGAGTCAAAATAAATGCACAGGTCAGCTCAGCCTCCTCTTCACATAAACTAAGCTATTTGCAAGAGGTTGCTGTTTGGGAGAGGCAGGGAAGCAAGGGTTAGTGGTGCTCATGTTGTGCAAGGGATGAAGGACCCAAGTTCATCAGTTATTCTGTACAGAGAACAATTTTTATCTTTTTTTTTTTTTGTAGGGTGGTGCATATCATCCCACGTTCGCTGTGTGTATGGGATGCAAGAGGCAACACATAGCACTAAAGCCTAGAAATTTTAATAATGATATTTTTAATACTGTCCCCAATGTTTTCTTATTTTTTCTTCCTCAGTGACTACTTTTTCATATTTTTCTTCAGTTGAAGAAGCCCTTCTTGACCTCCTTCTGACTCTTCAGGCATCATGCCCTGAGCTGCTCCTTCTTAAAAAGCCTGTTTCCTGATACCTCTGGCCACTGGTGTGCATGCTCACAGCTCCATTGCTTAACAGTGTTAAAATGGTGGCAAAATAGTTTCACTGTACTGTATTTTGGTAAAAAAAAATCAACATGTTTAAATATTGCAGGATTAATGTAGTTGGAAAAGATAACAGCTGCCAGGATGCTGCTTAAACGCAGCTGTGTGCCTTACCCCCATCCAAGTGCTGTGTATCTCGGATTAAATACCTGTATTGGTATTTATTGTATAAATATCTTTGCTCTGGATGAACACAAATCTCCTTTGGAAAACAGTAAAAGTGCCTTCTTGCACATTATTTTTATTCATGAAACATCTGAATAATTTTAGTTTCCTTGGGTGAAAGAGTGGAATTTGTTTGCAAATTGAAAGACTCGCTGTAGATGATTAATAGCCATGCTTAAAAGTCCTTTTTGTAATAAACCTGAAAAACTTTGTGAAAATGCAAAAGCCTGACCTTTCTTTCCCCACTTTTGAAGGCTTTGAAACAACTTATGGTTGTCTTTTCTGATTATAGACTTTCTGATTTTCTTAGAGTTTTTTTAAAAAAAAAGTCTCCCCCCCCCCCGTTGGCCACCCTTAATATGTATCAGTTATATATCACAAAAATAAATGTATTTTTGGTACTAAACTTCTTTTCTAAGAATATGTAGCCTTAGCATTATGGCACTTCATTATAATGTGGGTAGTTTATAACAGAAAGGAATGAAGTATTAATTTATTTTTATTTAGGAAACTAAAATGCATCAGAACACCCATAGAATAACTTAGAGCAACTGAGGTGCCGTCCGTGTGCTCCTGGCACCTGGGAATGGAGAAACTGGTATCTATAAGGACTTGGGGGGGATTGTCAAAAGCCCCATGGGTCATGGCACTGTTAATATTACCTGGACAGCATGCGTCTATTGTCTCACCCAGTGATTACCTGGAAGGTACTAATGTTACCTGGAAGGTACTAATGTTGCCAGTATTTTTAGTCATTAAGGATTAACTCCATTTGTTCAATGAAATTAAATCCTTAAGGGAGGAGGATGGCAAGTCTGTAAGAAGTGGATCAAATTGCCAGGAACTACACCACAGGCGAGAGAATAGAAAAGGGAATTTATGGTCATAGAGGAGAAAAAACAAACAAAAACCCCAAAGCACCCAACCTCTAGTATAGTTTCTCAAGATGTGACTCCTCATGGTAAACGTATAGGTGCTTTGTCTGCCTATAGCACAGCAAGGTGCCCATAGGATATGTGTTTGCCCACTGTTAAGCACCTTTGCTTTGTCTTTGCAGTTAGGAGGGGGGAAGATCAGACGAGTGGCACTTGGCTGATGGAGCAAGGGTGGCATTTTTCCCCTGCTGTGCTCACAGTCGAAGCTCATCGCCTTTTGACTGTGTATATGAGAACAAGTAGGAACCGCTGGAGATGCACGTGGGGTGGCAGTGGGTGGACCTCCTATCGGTGGCCGTCAGCTCTAACCACGCAATTGGAAGAGCTTTCCAAGAGCTCAGCAGGAAGAAATTAGTACTTCTGGCAGGAGGCAGAGCAGATGCTGAGAAAAGGGAAACCAGTGGGCAGGCAGAAGCACAGCTGAGCTTGAGAAGACATTCAAAATGTCTGGAGGAAAAGGAATGTTGGTCCAGGGTTTACGTTCCCGGCATGGCCAAGGAGGGGGATGAGCTAGTAGTGGGCATGGGTAGTGCTTGGAGACTCTGGACTGTCATCTCCTTCTCTCTTTCTCTCTCTCCCCCCCCCCCCCCCTTTCTCTTTGGGGGCAAGAAATAGGGATTTCTTTTCCACCTTGAAGTTCGTTCACTTTCTGGTAGCCTTTTTCCTCTTTCAAGGGTATCCTCTGTGTCATTCAAATGTAAAGCTTATATCCTTGGAAGATGTATATCTAAAAGCAGTAGCTCAGGTAACAATAAGTATAATTAAGGTTGCTTGACCTTGTCTCTTTTGAAACCATTTCCAGTTGCTTACGATTTTGATGACTTATCCATTTGATCTAAAATTATTCATTGCTCCTGCTTGCCTACAGTGATTTGTCTAATTCTTTTTTCCCCAACTCAAACTACTAATCCTGTTTCAAAGAAGGAGATTGCTTTGCCTATATGTCAGGGGTGGACTTGTTATCCGCCTGAATATCTGTCCCAGCTCCGTTGAGTTATGTAGGGCTTTCAAGTTAGGGGAAAGGGGCAGGAAATCAGAATGCCTGGGGGAGCTGGAGAAAACTACGTGATTTAAAAGTTTGTAGATATAAATACACAGGAGGGGATTGAATTAAGGTTTCGTTGGCATTTTTCAACTCGAGCATTTTCTAAATCCTGTGCACTTGATGTTCCTTTGCTGTTTGGGATTTAGCGTACTAATCCATATAAGATGTTATATTTATGAATCTGAGCAGTTTGAGCGACAGAAAGCAACAAATGCCATTTCAATTTGAATCCATATAAGATGTTATATGTATGAATCTGAGCAATCTGAGTGACAGAAAGCAACAAATGCCATTTCAATTTGGTTACCAAAATACTGGAGATTCTTTTTGCGTAGATAATGCCAAATCTAAACTACATCAAATGGTTCTTCCTGTATATTGTGTGTCCAGAATTCTAGATAGCTTTGCTATATATATACATAATTGCTATATGTATATAAATATATGTAAATAGTATTTTATGATATATTGCACATATGTAATATTATATACGCAATATAAAATAGATATTTAAATAGAATATAAATATGACTAATTGCCCTAAATCAAGTAGGCAATCTACTTCATTAACTAGTCCTAGGTTTTCCTTGCTGTAACTGTACAGTTTGGCTCGGGAGTGCATTAGGGCCTTGGGACTGCCATTCCACATGTCTCCCAGTGTGCATTTTGGAAATTATTTCACTAGAAGCATTAATACTTCAAAATTTTAATTTAATTTTATGCATTACAGAGGTCCAAGTGCCAGTGATGTGCTTCTCCAAACCCAGGCAGCTATGATTTGGCTTCCTCATTGATCCCAATGCGTATATGGTCATAGACAAACGGTGCTGCCAAACTATTTGAGCCATACAAGCAAAGAGAAATGTGTTAAATACCACAGGTGGATGATGCCAAGCCTGAAATCTGTGTTCCTGCAGCTCGATGGCTGCGTGCAGAGCACATCTTGGGAGTGTGATCTCAAAGTGCTGAAAGCACGGATCACAGCGCCTGTCTGCAGCCATTTCATTAATGCCACTATAAATTTATGTGACGAGGATTGCTTGACACTCTTTTTTTCTGGTTTGTTTCCCCCCCCCCCCCCGCTCCCCCCCCCGCCCCCAATTAAAGAATGAATCAAAAAAGGCATGAATGGTAAAAGAAAAACAAAATTCATCTCTGTTGCTAGTGGTGCAGGTCCTGATGAAGAGCAGCAATCTTGGAGAAAGTTTTGTTGAATAGTTCAGCTTTACAAGCTGGCTTGGGCAGACCTGTCATGTTTTGCCAGCCTTCATGTGAAGACGCCAACCATCCTTCTTCCTCCACATTGTGAAATTAGTATGGATCAGAAATTCTTAGGATGCCTTTGTTTAATTATAGAGTCTGAATACAGTCCTCCTTTTATGTAGAATTGCGTGGCAACAGTGAATAGAACAGGAAAAATATGCAAAATTAATTAGCTTTCAATATAATTAGTATTTTTCTTTCTGCCTAAATAAGACTGAGGATCAGTCTCGGGTAAAGGAAACCAGGTCTAATATAATCCTTTGCTAGTCCATCCTGCATGTGACAACTGCCATTATGTAGAGCTTGATGGTAGGTTCTGCCTGGACCAAAGGTGATCAGCAGCAGATAAATATTGATCTGATTTAGAGGCACAAAATAGATTTGAGGGGGAATTCAGGGAAGAGAAAACTGTTTAGATTAGGAAAGAGTTATTTTTATTTCATTATTTATCTTTTCTGATTAAAGCTAGCACTCCATTGAGGTATATTTACCAAAGGAGCTATGGGATATAGTTAGAGAAGTGCTGCTTGTGGGGGGCAACAAAATAGATTCAATCACAATTGATTAAATCATACATGGACAAAATTTCAACTTCATTTGTACTTATATTAATTTTTCAAATTACATTCATGAAAATACAGCTTTGTTTTTGCAGATGCTCCAGGAAAAAAGCTTTTTGGGTCTGCTGGGGAAAAAAAAAAAAAAAAAAAAAAAAAGGCACTAGGAAAATAAAATGCAGTTGGAAAAAATGATGTGCAAGAGTATAATAAAGTACTCGGTTGCAATGTGTAGAGCAATGGAGCAGAGCAGTATCCTCTTCTCGTGTCATTGATGAATTTTTTCTGGCCTTTAAACCTATGGAATATGTGTGTATGTATAGTGCACATATGCTGTATTTTCCACTACAAATCATAGCTGTTCAAAGAATTAAAAGCAATTTCTTCCAGTCTGAGAAACAAGGAGTGCTCATCTAATTGGAAAATATCTCTGCCTCTTTCAGTTTTTATCACAGTACAAAATGCAGATGAAATGCCTAAATCTAATTCTAAAAGATATTAGGGAGAAAGAGAAAAATGTGGTAATGTCTCTGTACAGGATGATATGAGGCTGTAGTGATGCTCGCTTTAGAAGCTACTTTAGCACTTGCATTGGGATAAAAGGTGTCATTTTGACATAAGGTTTTTTTCCTTTTGTTTTTCTTTATTATGGGCACTGACCATTTAAAGGCAATTATAAATAAGCTCATGCTTAGTTGCCACAGCAGAGTAAAGGAGTTAAATATTCCCTGATCCCTGCAGATATCTGTCAGGAACCTCATCATCCACGTGCGTATTATCACGGTCATTGTGATCGCTCTGTTCTTCTGCAATGGTAGAAATGAAGGAGGTGTTTCTTCACACAGCAGTTAACAGATCTGCAAAACTTATTGTTAGAGGGCGATGCAGATGGAGAAAAGCTTTGTGGATTGAAGAGGACATTTGAAGCATCCCTTGAGATTGCTAAATTGAGATTCTCAATGCTCAAGCAGATCTTATGGGCTCAGAGCAAGACCAACAAGGATCTAGCAAGCTCTTCATACAAGTGACGAAGAAATTATTAAAAAATTATTGCCTGATGAAGTAACTTGCAAGCAAAATTTCATCAGGTGAATGATTCAGTTTAACTAGAGCATAAACTTTTATTCAGATTTGAGGCTACTTCATTTTAAAGTTGAAGGACAACAGGACAAGTTGTCTGTTAAAATCCAAATTTGCAACCAAACTGAATAAGCTCTTTAACTCTCCCATCCTACTACCAAATGCATGTGATTTGTTTTGATGGTTTCCATGGCCGCTTCGTCCTAGTGGAAATGAAACCCAGAAAAACTAAATGAGACGATGCTGATGTGGGGTGCTATTTTTTTTTTTTTTTTCCTACTTGTTTGGGATCTGGCACCCAAGGTGCATCCCACCACACTGCTTTTGTTTGATGGGAGCGAGGTGGAAAGCTGCCTTTGGGCCAGGCATCGCTGTCTCTGCAAACAAAAATCAACCAAATTCACATTAATCTTGTGTGAATAATGGGGATGGAAAAAGAGAGTAGGGGGAGCAGCATGTTTCATAAAATGGAAACTCATGTGAATACCCAAGATAAATGTGGCTAAATATTTATCTGGTTTATATGACTGTGGTTGAGGAAAATAGAGTGCTGGTGGTTAAAATAAAGGTGCTGGAAAGTCAAGGTGTAATCAAGTCCTTGACTGATTGGCTCCTTTTTCTCAATTTTTTTTCATTTCCAGAAGAGTGTGTAATGCAGGAAACACTGGAGCTATTTATACCAACAGAGCATATAGACTTCTTTAGAAAAACAGCATAGGAACTTTTGTAAATAGGGAAAACTTTCTAAAAATACAGATATAGGCTTTACTATAAAGATGGGATTATTAGGAATATATGAGGAGATGGCAGTATCTCTGTCCTTTCCAAAATGTAGATATCATAATGAACATAGGGAAAATGTTCAGCATCCATATGGCTGGGACTTCGAATGAGTTGTACATTATGTGTCTTGGGGAGGAGGGGGCAGAAACACCTCACCTGTGCAAGGGCTGCTGAGGTTGGGTCCCTGCAGACCTGTGCTAAGACTTAGCTGGATTTAACAGTCAAAAAAAAAATTGATTAAAGATAGCAGGATTTGCACTGAGAAGCTCCTCTGAATGCCGGTTTTCCTTTTCTAGTTTACTTGGGCTCCTTGCTGGTGGTAGGTAAGGTCTAGTTTGAACCATTGGTACCAGTGGGAACTAGGGGTTGATTCAGCCTTCAACAAACCCCCTAATCAAGCAAGGAGTTACTTCTCTGCTCCAGTTTGTGGCAGAGGCAAATGAAGGATTGGGCTAATGCTGCTGAGCAGAAGTGGGGAGAGGGAGTGGGACAGGATGTCTCCCTTTAGCTTAGGCAAGGTGAAGTGGACCGTATAATTGCAGCCTCTACTTAGTATAAAGGGCAGAGATGATTAAATGGCACTGATGAACCGATGATTATTGTTTGCAAAGAAATACCTTAGACCTCAGATGTGAATATTTTTGTGTACAACTAGGGTGATCCTTTAGTGCTGGATGTAATTATCCTTTTTTCATGTGTATCTCTAAAATACATTATACTTGTGTTCTACATATTACAGCAATGTTTTCTTTAGAAACAGCATAATATTTCCATCTTGGCAAAACGTGTTAAAGGTTAGTTTTGAAATTCTTTAAGGCATGTTCATCTTTCTTGGGCTCCCTTTCTGTTCATTTCCTATCCCTGGGCTGCAAGGGATCTATGAGGTCCTATGGGCATCGGCGTTGCAGGGTTTGCTGTGCCATGCCTCCAGTTTAGCAAGAAGTACTCTCTTGTCCCTGATGTACTCTGTTCCTTACCAAGGTCTTGGCTATGTCCTCCCTTGGCTTTTAAAACCTTAGCTGCTGCCCTTGCAGTTTTGCTGAGACTGGTCTTGTTTCCAAGTTCCTCTGCTGACCGTATAGGCCAGCTGGGTCTTTCTCTTGCCCTTTCTCCACAAAATCTCCATTGCCTTTTCCTCCCTATCCTCTCCACCATTTATCATCAAAACCCTTTTTCCTCTGATGAAATGAGCACATGTGAAGCCATTTCCCTGACTTCCACCCACTTGGCATGATTAACAGATTCAGGTCTTCTCGCAGTGGGACCTATTGGGTGTTTGCAGTGGGTGCAGCTGTTGAGCAATGTAAACCTGCCGGTCACAGAGGGCTTCTGCCAAATAAGCCTTGCAGTCAGAGAATTATGTTCTCTTTTTAACTGATTTTTATGAAATGAATTTAAAAATCTCTCAAGAACCAGCTTGCATTTACACTGAAGATCCCAGCGGCTTCACAGGGATCTTTTTTTGGAGGCTTTCCACAGGGAGCCATATTCCTCTGGAGATAGCAGGAGTTTATTATTACTCAATTTACTATCAGAAGTACGGGTGCCCTTTTCTCTGGGCTTATTTCCTAAACCACAAACACAGGATCTGGATTGTTTTTTTTCCAGTGCAAATTGTAAAATCCACTGAAAATAGGTCAAAGCACCCCAGCTGGAGAATTGCATCCTCTATGGCCATCCGAAGCATATGGATATATGTATTAACGTGAATCTCCATGAGAATCCCAAAGGACACTCAGAAGTGTAGAAGTTTGGGGTCATAAAGATAAATTTCCTCAGCTGCTAATGCAGCAGAGCCACCTGGAGAAAACATAGCCTCCTCATTCGCATCAAATACTAGCTATCCTGTCTATTCAGCAGCACCCAGCAATGAAGATGCAAAAGCCGGTGCTGGAGCTTGAATTTTCAAGTGCGGTGTTTGTATTGCAATAATTTTTTTTTTATGTATCATCCAAAAGAGTTTTATAGTTGCCTGTTTTTCAGCTGCCTCTTGAGTAGCATCATCCTTTCCAGCTTCCACTGTCCCCCTGCATTAGGCATCCTTCTCTCATTAATAAACACCCCTCAGCCCGATCAGTGGGTAGAAAAAGCCAATCCAGCAATGATGTAGTTGATCAGGGCACATGGCAACAGCAGCATTGTGGAACAGTTTCCAGCAGAAGAGAATACCTGCAATGCTGCTTTGAGCTCCAGTATTTTATTTTTATTATTTTTTTGGGGAGCAGTGGGTTGAGTGGATGTTAAAGTTTTCTGTGATAAGTCGGTGATAAGACATTAATTTATAAAGCTGCTGCACTTGCCGTCGCCGCTGTCAGGTTGTGCAGGTTTTTGGGCATAAGTGTTTGCTCTGTGAATATTGGATTAAACCCAGCTCTGGCCTATCTGGAATATATTTTTATTCTCTCTGTAAGTGGATTCTTCAGACAGTCTGTCACAGCTATAAAAGAAAGGGGGAAAACAACCAAACAAACAAAACCAAAAAAAACCTCATTAAATTATTTCTGTTGGTAATCTTAGATGTTTTCCAGGGTTTCATAGATATGAAAAAAAGGATTTAAGTAAATCCATAATTTATCATTTGCACTGGCAGATTTGGAGACTCTCGTTTAGAAACATGCAAGATGGATGTGGGACATCAGGGAGGTCACAGGATGCAACTCAGGAGATCCAAGTAAATGTCTCCTCCATGATCCAGACATGTACTTAATTTTTGCATATCCATTAGTTCATTATTTCCAGTTTTAAGAGGCTTTGCAGCATACATTTTGGCAAAGCGCACGTGGTTTCTGTTTTTCTATGCATTGTATTTGTTGCTTTTGCCTGCAAACAGGTTGGGACTGAGGGGCTGGTGGTTCCCATTCACTTCTCATGTTGAGCAAATACAATATATTCAATTAAAATTGAAATATAATTCAAATTTGTGCATCTGACAGTTTCTGCTGCGGCTGATGTGGCTCAACTCAAGCCTTTTTCCCCAGCGGTGCCATGAGCCAAGGCTGCTGCTGCTGCCCTTGGGACATGGGTAATGCCACTGCTGGGATATTTCCCTTTCCATCTGGGTAAATTTAAAATTGAACTGGAAAATCTGGATCAGACATTAGGTAAGAAATACTCTTCTAAAAGTCCTTTTTTTTTTTTTCCTAGTGATGTGAATATCAGCAGCAAGGTATGGCACTGTCTTGTTCCAACATGATGGGCAGAGTATAGATTTGTATAGCAAATGCTCCCATTTTAAATATAATAATAATAATGCTTTGACTACAGATTTAAGATAAAGCTGTATAATGTTAATGAACTACGCCTATGAAAAAAGCACATGAACATCTCTAACGGTCCCGGTTCCTGCTGCATCAGCCACTTAAGCTCAGAACTAGCAGCCTGATTTGGACAGAGAGTCTCCGGGGCCTGCTATCAGAATCAAAAAGGAGCTTTTCTGACAACCTGAGCTCTCTCAGCCACCTAATGATTTCCAGGATGGATCTTGCCGTTGATGAGGTATTTGCTCAGTGACATGGCTTTGTGCAGGCACAAGGGAGAAGGAGGCTGGGGGCTTTGCTTTTGCTGTGCCGGCTTCATGGGGAGCCTGGAGGGAGAATGTGCATGTCTCTGCTTTGCTCAGCATTTCTTTCTGTGAGTTTATTTTAATAACAATTGCCAAAACTCCCTAATTTTAACCCACATATCACTAGTTAAGTACATACATACATATATAGGCTAATTTTGGTGGCAATGAACCAAAGAAACGAAATCCAACCTTGTGCTTACTTGAAAATATTCCGTGATTTCCAGTCTCTAACCCTGAATTGTCTGAAACAGAAAAAGTGAATTGTTTCTAATAAAGCTCCTTTTATCTGTGAGGCGCAGACAATGCACTTTTATCTGTAAAAGCAGAAAAATATAATTAGCAATTATAGTAAAAACAAATATTAATTAACTTGATGGGTTTTGTTGTCTCTGATTCAAACTTTATTCCGCTGGTTCTTCCTATACCATTGCCCACAGTGACACCTACTGGCTTTTTGAACAAGGCTGGCCTGCAGGCTGTAGCCTCATGAGCAAGTCGTGCCAGAGACTAACTAGGAAAAATGAAGAGAACATTAAATGTGGTTGTGGAGACACCTGTGGCCACCCAAGTAATGGCCACCAAGCCTTCTGCTCTGCTCTGGGACATCAATCTTTGAGTCTTCTTGCACCAGCTGAAGAAGACACTCTAGCAATGGAGTCGGTCATTAAATCCCAGCTTCGTGCTAAGCAAAAGATCAGGCATTACAATGGGGAGACCTTCCTCCCTTCCCCAGACCTTGTTGGCTTCTCAAAATGCACCCTGGCTGGCAGGTGTTTCTTTTTTTCAGGGAGTTTATTTTCCTTGAGAAATGAACTTACACTCACTTGAGTAGCTTTAATTTTTGTGCCTGTATATTATTAAACATTCAATTAGGGTCTTGGGGATATATTTGAACTAATTTCTTGTTTTCCACTATTGGTGTGGTATTTGCAGTATCTCCGAGTTGTAATAATAGTAATTGAAAAGTGTCTTTACAATAGCAGAAAGCCATTTCACCCTTAATCCACGAAATAGTAGGCATTGGATGTCTTAATGGATAACCAGAAGACTAAGCCACTGGAGGAAGGGAGAAAGACATTAGAAATGGAGTTACTGGTGTGGTAAAATTGAAATGGCCTTATTTTCATACTGCACAGAATGCAGCAAAACACCATTTGAGATAAGTTTTCTTATTTGCATTTTTAATACCTTGTGGCTTTCTGTCCTTCTTAATAGGGAATTTCCCATGAAGCTTCCCAAAGTGGAATTTCTTACCACTGTAGGGGTCAGATCCTGTCTACCAGACCGGGCTCATAAGGGCACATGAGGCCAGAAGCGGTAATGGGTGATTGCAGGGCTACCCACTGATGCAATAAGTTTATCAGCCGCTAGGACAGACTGCTTGGTAACGGCTAAGTCCTCCTCCCATGCTGCCTTTTGCTGGAAATGGGATGTCTTTCTGGAGGAGAAGTTTTTTGGTTTGACTGCATATGTGTTGTCAGGTTAGATGAAGGGGGTTTTGGCTTTGTGTGTTTAGGAGGGTTAGCTGATTCAGATGGTTCCTTCTGATCCTAAAAAGGTATGAAATTCAAAAATGTGTTCATAATCTGCAGAGGTTCCAGGGAGCTGAACACAGCTTGGAACTTCTGCCTCTCACTTGAAGTCTTCAGGGGTTATGGAAATAAAAGCACGGGACTGTATTGGGGATCATACACAAGTTTTTGGGTATATAGATTCAGACCGCGTAGTAGTACAACAGGGATGAAACTCATCATCTCAAAACATTGTCACCTGAGGCTACCAGTTGTATAACTTAAGCTTGGAGATGAACCTCTTCGTAGAGCATTCCTGTAACAGCTCTGTCTTCAGTACCTTTTTTGGAGCATCCCTTCAAGGAAGGGTTGGACTGGGATGGGCTCCATAACCTGCTGGTTCCTAGCAGATCCTTGCCTGTATTGCGGAGCCGAAGGTAGCACCAGTGCAGTGCCAATTGACATTGATAACTGGTATCTGGAATGAAATTAAGGTGTGTGCTTTCATGAAAAAAAAAAAAAAATCTCATGATCAAAATGTATAGAAATTAAGTATGATAGCAGAGAAAGTAGCCTCTAAAGTGCTTACTTGGACCAGAAAAATGTATATTTCTCCAAAAATTTAAAAGAAAATGAGAGATGTGTATCATTTTGGACTGTGCATAATGCAATATTGCTGTAGTATATGGCAAGGTGTATTTAACCTGATCTTTCTGACCTTGGAGTAGAGTCCAGGTTCACAAAATTGTACCATAACGTATAAGCAGCCTAATAACTATTTAGGGAACCTGAATTGCTGGCATAGCCCATAGCATAAGGAATTGGGACTGATATAGTTTAATCTTGTGATGCCCTCTCCTTGGTTGCTTTGCCTCCCTCACTGGTGAGGGGTTTGGAAGGCAAAGCCTGGTCCTGTAGTACATGCCCAGCAAGAACTCTAGGGGGGATTTACAGGTTTTATTTGCACCATTGAAAGTCAGATCAGGTCACTCCTTCATTGCCTTCTATCAAGTAGAAATACTAAAAATATTCAGACCTAACTTGCCAGCATGGCAGGAAAACTAATGCTATTCTCATTTAAAAAAAAGAGGAGAGTTTTGCAAACATGAGGGATGGTGAAGAAGTTGGCTATTTTTTCTGAAAACAGTTTTTTACATAAGATTAGTTGTAGTCAGATCTCAGAGATGCGTTGTGGACAAGAAGAAGACCCAGCTTTGCAATGGGTAAATGCTTGTTGTCCCTGGTATTATGCACCAGATGGGAGGTGAAGGGTCAGAGCACACTGGGTCCCCAAAGCCTCCTGCTAAATGCACTAAAGAGCACTTTGATCCCCTTCTTGAGTCATTTGATTCTCCATCAGCAGCGGGCAGCTTTGATAACAGATGCCTAGCATCAGAAATGAAATATTAGCTGCTGTCACACTGCCATATGCTCAGGGGCTGTAGCACGGAGAGGCTGCTTGAGTGTTCATCCTTGAATTTCCCCCAGTTGGGTCCCAGTGCACAGCTGGGGTGTCAGGAGGTTGCCTGACCTCAGCACAGCTCGCTGCATGTTTGGGTATCCCAAAAAAGGGGGGGAAATCCCCCCCGAAAGCCAGCTATATGTTGGGAAGGGCTGAAACTCAGCTTCCTGCTCAGCTGCAGGCTTCTTGGAATCAACCAAGTTCTCTTTGGTTCTTCATCTGAAAGTCATCGAAAACAGGCAAGAAGGGATCTCTTGCTGGAGATCTGTGTCCTTCAAATGCCCTTCCTCCATTCAACATTAGACTTGTGCTGAAAAATAAGACTCTAAGTATCTCAAAATGAATATAAAATGAAAATAACTGACTATATTGGTAATTCAGAGAGAAGACAAGTGCAAAAAATAGCTCATTGCTGGAAAAACTTATGATACCACTGCAGTGGAAAATGCTGATGTCCTAAATCAGGGCATCAGTGGAACAGATGTGCTCTCCTCCTCCTGTCCCTTCTGATTTCTGTCCACTGTAAGAGACTGGGAAATGTCAATAACACGACTGTTACCAGCACGTAGTTTTATGCTGTTCTTTTACCAGGGTGAAGGTTTTCCTTGGCTGTGTAGGAGTGGGCTTTATTAACTGTGATGATGGGCGATCCCGTCTCTTTTCCAATAAGGCTTGGTCCCACGCTTGTCCGCTTGTAAATCCAAATTGTAACTTTCCAAATTCCTTGTAGAGAAAGCCACAAAAGATACAATTCTCTGTGCTTTGGAGTTAAAAAAAAACCCTAGTGAAGTAATCTCTGGATCAATGTGCTGTCCTTGCCCAGTAAGGAAATAGTCAGCTGTCCATAAGCAGTGCTGCGTCTCGTGCCAAAAATCTGACCTAGATTACATTTCCCGGTGTCGGTCTGGTTTTCTTTTCAGGACTGATACTAAGATGTACTCAAAAAAAAGCTGCTTTGAAGCACAAAATAGATGTAGTCAATCAAATATTTATATGTCTGGTCATTGCATGGGAGATTGATGAAGATGTTACCATCACAGGGTTAATTCTTGATATGCTTTACCTTTTAGTAATCTAAACTTTTACCATGTTCTGAATTCATAATGTGACTATTTTTTTTTTTTCTTACAGCTTCATGTTTTATTATTAGTTGCGCAAAGGCCTGGAATAAGTTGTAGGCAGTGGAAAGGTCTGGTAAAATTTTCTTTGTGACAACTTCATAGCAAAGTTCAAATTGACGTGGCTGGAGTTGCATGAGCCTATTTTAACAGTAATAAATCTATATTAACAGTAATAAATACTGAATTCTCTGCGTAGGAGAGGATAGTTTGCATTTCTATAATAAAATATGTTTTTTATCTGAATTGGGCAAGTCCTGTTGTCAAGAAGACAGTTGCAACCCAGGTTAGGGTGCATGGCTCAAGACAACTTCTATTTCATAGAATTGGTGGGGTTGGAAAAGACCTTTGAGATCATCAAGTCCAACCGTTAACCTAGCGTTGCCAAGTCCACCACTAAGCCATGTCCCTAAGTACCACATCTACATGTCTTCTAAATTTCGATTGAGAAAAGTTGTTATTGCTATTTAAAATAATAGAGCTTTTGGGTTTTCTCATTTCATTGCATGCTCTGAGTAAAAGTTCACTTGCTGCTTTAATAAATATATTTCAGGCAAAACATTTTATCTTGGTTACTCCAGTGTAATTCACTTTCAAAATTCCCTGTAATCCAGAGTGCTTGTTGGCAGCCTGGGAGTGGAGTCTGAGTTTGGATGCATGCAGGCTGATAAAACTCTGCTTTTTTTTTCCTTTGTGCAGTTAATGAAAGAAATTGAGGGAAAAGGAGAATATTTTCTAGCAACAGCCAAAATCCACAGAGGTATAAAAGGGAGTATAAGCTGTGATAGTGTTTAATTCATCTGGTGGTGCAAGTCTCGCATGTTAAGTCAGAACTGGTTGTCACCTACACAGACCCCTAAAGAAGTTGCCAAACTGGAAGCAACTAGTGAATTCAGGTGTTTGAACTGGGCAAATAACCTGTTTCAGTAAAACTCTGTAGAGACTGGCTAAATCAAATGATTTTCATGATTTTGCTTCCAGTAAAGTTGGTTTCTAGTGACAATTTAAAGAAGTGCATTTGAATATGGAAAGGTAGATTCTCCTCTTTGATTCAGACCGCAAAAAGAAAATATATTTCATCACAGGTTACTTGAAGAGTGGCTGAATATATTCAATTAATATGCTTTTTATTCCTCATGATAGATTAGAAAATTAGTTTGGATCCTCATGGCAATGTGAATAACTTGTCTGAATAAGCATTTGGAGCAAATCAAGAAAAACATACAAAACAAACATGTTGATTTACATTGTTTACTTCCAGTTTCGTTTTTGCAAAGAATTGATTGCCATTTTAATAGTTGTAGAACCGGTCTTTGGATTTATGGAGGGTAATTAGTGTTCCACACACATTCTTCCATTATAAAGAGAAAGACAAATCAGAGCTATTCAGGAAAGAAGGAGAGAAGAGCGGCTACTTTTCTTGCATTGCAATGAAATTTAATTAAAAACCCACATACTTAAGCTGCTTGCAATTGGAGAGACATTTTATGGTGCAGTGGCATAGTGTGATATTGTTTCTGGTTGTATTTGCTCAAAACAAAGCTGTCAAAGTCAATATGCTATTGTATTGCTGAGGGAGACCTTTCAATCTCTGTATTTAAAAAACAAAGCACTTTTCTCTTTCCAAACAGTCTATTAAAATGAAGCGATCTGAGTCACAGCAATGTGTTAATGTTCAAAGTAGGCTGGAAATGTCACGGGATGGGGGTTGTTCAGGTAGAGATTTCAATCCTACAAAAGCTTATACTCAAAATTTAAATGTGTGTGACTGGTCATGGGCATACAAACTTTCTTCTCTTGCTAATACTTCCAATTTCAAATTGGCAGTTTGATTCCGCTCCCCCTGAGTCAGCATCAACTCCATGCAACTTGCTATATAATTTTTTTTTTAATTCCACTCTGTTGCCAAGGTATCCTTTTTATAATTACTTATTGCTCAGTTAGTTCTCCACATTTCATGTTGATTATCTGTGAATCAGTTGTTATTTTAGCTAGCAAGCAAAGCATTGGTTTTTCTACCCCAGTTCACTGATGACTTGATCTGTGGCCTAATATCACTATCAACTTTCACCCAACTAATTTGCTGTCTCATTATCACCATCATCTCTCATGGGAATAAATCCTATTTTTTCCATATTGGTTCCTCTCTTGTCTTCCTGAGCAACACTCTGCCAAAGTTCTTCTCCCATTTCTCCTTAGCCTGTCCCAGTGTGCTGCTCTCACCCACCTGTATCATCTCTGTGCTCTCTTAATCCTTGAACTACCTCTCCTTGAGTTCTCCTTCTTCATCTTTGAGGTTTGTCTTGACCTTTTATCCTCTTCATCCCCATCTGTATCTCTTTGAACTTTACAGCTTTTTCAGCATCCTTTCCTTCCTCCATTTCTCATCCTTCTGAAATTCCTGTTTCATCTCGGAAGATTGTCCTGCCCATTAATCTTTTATTTCTCTTTTCCTGTTTCTTTGCATTTAAGGAAATGAAGCTCACTGGCAGCACTTCTGCAGCTGATCTCTTCTGGTGGCCTCTCATGATACCAAATAAATGTGTGGTGGCAGGGCTGAGCTTCCTTCTCTGATTCCCTCATCCTGCCTTTCGACCTTTCTCATCCTTCAAGCATCTTTACATGTGGTCTTTCTCCAAGAGCATCAGGACTTCCAGTCATCCTTTTCACCTACTGCCACCTACTTTGTCTCCTCTTTCTCCTCTTATATTTTCACATCAATCTTTGCTATGTATGTATGTGGATAGATAACCTGCTTTCTGTGGCTATGCCTCCAAAAATTAGCACTCCTGAGCTTTTGCTATATTCCTATAAGTTTCCTTTAGAAAAGGATGTTGCGCTGCAGGCAACAGCTTGGGCATCTCTTGAACCTCTGCCCTACGTGCTCCCACTCAAGGAGGTTGTCATTGACCTGTGGGGGCAGGAGGGACAGTGTCAGGCTTGTGGGTCAGGAAGGCAGTGGCCCCTGCACCAGCTGATGACAGCGTTTTGCGACTCGATCTGTTTTCCAGGCAGAAACAGAGAAACAGATGTTTGCCTCAGCACCGCAGAGAAAAAGTAGCTGAGAGGTGGTTGCCTCCCAGGCTGTTTGCAACTTAGGAAGCCTGATCACTCTCCAAAAATGGTTGTCAGACTGCATTACAATAACAATGGGGATGGAATGAGAGTTAAAATGTGGTTTCTAATGCCTTTTGTCTACTTTTAGAGCAAATTAAGGCAGGAAATTTATTTAG
This sequence comes from Theristicus caerulescens, assembly GCA_020745775.1. Lineage (NCBI taxonomy): Eukaryota > Metazoa > Chordata > Aves > Pelecaniformes > Threskiornithidae > Theristicus > Theristicus caerulescens. The sequence continues at coordinate 87,596,025 of CM036560.1, forward strand.
CAATAATGCATTAAACTAAGTAATGCTTTTTTCAGATTCTCTTTCCTCCTCTTTCTCCTTTAAGAGTGCATGGTGCATTTAGGAATCAAAACTGTATCTCAGGTCTTCATTATAAACCTTAATGGACTCATCCAGTCCAAATCATCCTGGCTTACAGTCTGTGGATGTCTCATCATCTACTTGATACTTAACAACATCCTTTAGTCTTAGAGGTGGCTGTATAAAAAACTTTGAAGCTCAACAAATCTTCATCTACACAGGACAGCTTCTACTATTCAGCCAGTCCCATGGGCATTCAAGAGCCCCTGAACGTGCTCAAGTTTGCTTGAAATTGTTGGGTTTGAGACTGGGCTGGGAAAGAAACTTGAAGGTGACAGCAGGACTTGCCTCTTCACCAAGAAATTTTTAGTCATGTCAGATCAGAAGGTTCCAGTAAAGGAAGAGTTGAGCAAACCTTATGATTATATGGGAGGGGACAGAGGAGAGCCTCCTTTCACCACAGGACTCTTTGCTGACTTTCAAGGAGTACAAAAGAGAGAAGAAGCCCTGGTAGAAAATGATTCGTTTGAAAAAGGCATGGGGAGCACAGAAAAGGCATTTCCTTCTGTAACAGTGCCACCCACTGCCTTGGGTGGTGAGGAAGATGCTCAGGAGTGGGAAAAGGAAAGGGCCAAAAGCTCCTTCCATCTTATGCACGTCTTCCTTTTGAATACAGGAACCTGGGCCAAGATTTGCCAAATATGGTCCCTTATACATTGTATTGCCTTTTATGTATCCCTGAAAATAGCATTTGATAAGCACTGGGTTGAAGTCCAGTGGAATCTAGAAGAAAGATGTTAAAATCAGAGCAAAAAAGACAATGTTGTGTATGACTAGAAGATGATGCCACTGAAGTTTATCCCTACTTCATGCCCTTTTCCTTAGTATTGTTTGGTTTAGGGGGACGTCTTTGATGAGACATGTTTGTTTAGTGTCAAACCTAATCTTGTTTGAGTATGTATCTCACAAAACTTAAAAGTGGTCCTATTTATCCACTGTTTTTTACCATAAGGAGAGTTATGTTAAAGTTGGATGTTCTGGTGTTAAGACCTTAACTTTTATGGTGTAAAAGAAAACCAAACTGATCAGCTGCGTGCTCTGGGTCATGGAAATGCCAGAGATGTGGCACTTCAGCTTCTTTCCATGCGAGAAGTCAACCATGAGGAAGCTCCTGAATGATCACAACTGTAATGTCATATTTACAGGTCAATGCAAAAGTCTTGAATTCATGGTGAAAATTCAGGCTGTGTTTCAGGACTGGCAGTTTCACCTAAGAAGTCATCAGAGCTCTGGTCAGAGTTGGAAAAAATCACAGTCTGAAGATTTTCTTTTACTCTAAACTGAGTATGTTGAGTTTCTCTCATCCACAACTTCCATTTTTATAACCTTATTTTCATCGCCTATCTTGCCTTGTCCCCAGCAGTGTTGGTGGGTACCACCCAGCAGCTCATATGGGAGAGGACCAGTTCCAGCTCAGTTCACGGATGTCTTGTACATCTGTGGGACACGGAAATTGGAGGAGGTTTTGAGCAAAAGGAAGAGAAGGAGGGTACCACCCCCAGCTCCATCCCTACCCATGTCACGTGCTCCCTCCCTGCTGGCTCTCTGCACAGCACAGTGAAATTCAGATTCATGGAACAGTAGTGCTAAATCCCAAAAGAAACAACCAGGAAATGAAAGCAATCATTTAACCAAAGAACTTCAAATTAGGAACATTTATTGCATCTTTACATTTCAGAAACAGCAGAAGATTGTTGTGGGACTCCTGTTTTATTCATTTCATTTTGTACCCAGTGGTGTAGTGGTGTAGGCTGTACTTCCTTTTGCTTCAATGAAATAATTGTTGAATACCTCTATTTAATATTTAATACCTCTTTGCTCCCATACATCCTGTTATATTCCTTTCACCTGGAGAAATCAATGTGACCAAGTTCTCAGAAGCACGTGTTATATCTTGATATTAGGAGGTGTGCCACCAACTGTTTTTTTTTTTTTTAGTCTAAGGAAAAGGCATTTCTTAGCATACTGGTTGCTCCTTGTTGTTTGATTTGTAGCTTGTTTTGTTATCAGATCCTCACCTCCTATCTCAGGAGGATGCGAAGACAACCTCAGTCCATGACAGATGAACCTACTGTTCGGAGTGATTTGTATTATTCTGTACATTGGACTTGAGCGTCCACGCACAAATAGTCCCTTTAGGTGCTTTAAGACTATTGTTGTTCAGGGGATGCTTGTGTGGGAATCAGAAGCAACCTGTAACCTGCAGAAGACACCATGCGTGGAGAAAACACCCAGACTGTCCAAAATGTGCCCAGGAGCATGTGTTTTCTCATTGCTGTCACAGTCCATTAAGAAGCCACAGTGAATTAGCACAGTACAAATAAAATGTTTACCACAAGGCTTTACCAAGGCAACAGTCTCCTATAACTATTACAAAACACCTCTGACTTTAAAATATATATAATCAAATACCTAGTTTGAATTCAAATAGCTTGATTTTTTAAGAAGGAAGAGTACGTTTGTAATCCATTAGTGAGAAAAAGAAAAACTTCCTGCAGAAGATTGCAACTCAGTTAGAGCCAGCTGAATCTGAAAATAGGGGTTTGCAACCCCAGGATGCCATAGGGTCATCCACAGGTTTCCAGCTCAAGTTTACAACCATTTGCGATGGTGGAGGTGTGCTAATAATTCCTGCTGTGATCCCCACCACGGACCAGTCTGTGCTTCCTCACCCCCCAATGTATGGTGGCAGGTGGACATGGGATGAGCTGCTCAGCAGCGTCCCTCATCTGTTTTCTCAACCCTGTGCTCCATGGTGATGTTGAATTAAAAGGCATGAGTTAACCCTCACTTCCCATCAACCATGCACATTTCTCATGTTTTAACTTCCCACTTGCTTAGCTTTAGTTAAGCTACTGTTTAAAGGGTTATGGAGACATCTTGAGTGTCAAAAATCAGACCCACCCGCTGGGCTTTGATTCACAGGATAAATAAGGAGAGGACCACAATATGATAACTATGCCCTTTGGCTATTTCAAGGAGCAGCATTTTTAGATAATTCATGGGAGTGAGACACATAATAAAACCAGGGGAATAAAGTTTTATGATTCCTAAGGAATTCAATACAGAAGACCAATATTAACCTGCTTGGTTTTGCAGCGTTTTTCAGCAAACACACACTACTTTTTTTAAATTCTATTTTGTTAGCATTGCTGTTGTCATTTCAGACTTGAAAGAATGTTTAAGGCAGAAAGTATAGAAACAGAAGTATTTTGAAAGCTTCTTGTTTGGAGTTTTGCTGGTGGTTCTGTGGATGTTTTTTTTTAAACCACCAGCAAAATAACATATTTAGATGTTTGTTTGTTTTTTTTTTTTTAAAAATGCACCTTGTGGGAGATGGATTATATATTGAGCACTATCATCAAACCTGTGTTACCCTCACTGGTTTATGTGGTGCAAACCTGGCTGCAGGGAGTGAAACTCCTCATTTCAAAGCCACCTTTGTGTTTCTGCTCCCCTGGTGTGACCTTTGGCAGGGTTTTGGCCTCTCAGCGCTACAGCTGACGTGGGTTACGTAGCACTCCAAACACACAGTCTATTTTCCACCTTTTTCTAAATGTTCTCAGTGTAAACATAGCAGTCAAAGGCATTCAGCTGGAGGAAAAATGAGGTTTTCTGAAGTTTAACCATTGGGTTGGCCTCCAGCATCGAGGTTTCTCCATGAAGCCTGTGTCAACACTTGGTCAGGCTTTAAAAGCTTCTCAGTTTTGGATGGTACTTGGGAACAGAAGCTCCAGTTGAAGCTGGCAACTGACAAAGTAAGGTCGGTGGACCAAAGCTGTCACCCAAACATGAGTGGCTGCAGTTGCAAAGCTCATGTTTTCTTTGCAGAGTGGGTGAGGTGTCCCCTAACATGTTGTGGAGGAGGACTTCGTCTCAATGTGGTGGCACACAAGGAGTACCAAAAGCAGGGTAAGGTATCTGAAACTCTTCTGGTTGCCACAGATGATGATGGCACAAGGTTAGGTCCTGCACAGTGCCCAGATGATGTGCGTGCATCTGGCCACCCTTGGAGGTGTGTCCATCTGAGCTGCTCTGCTTTGGCTGTTCCCACCAAACAAAGTTTTGGCTCTTTGGGGTGTAGCGTTGGGAAGTAAGAAAGCAGATTTTTCCTCCAATTAGTGGAATACTATGAGTTTATGAGCTGTGAGTCATTTCTGTGTGCAATGGAGGGTTGTGATAGAAACCTCTCTGGGAAGGACGAGGTGCAGAAATTCGGATTTCACACACTTGCATCTCGTTCTAGCCACGATGTCACTATTGCAAACAAAGAAGAAGAAGAAAACAAATGCAATGTGTGATGCTACACTTGTGTAATGGCTAGCAGAGGAAATTAATTGCACAAATAACTTTTCTGAGAGGGATGGTATCAGATGATTGCTGAGAGCACACGATCTGGTTTGTACATGTGCTCAGACAAGCCTATTCATTTGTATCTTCTATCAGTGGGAGGTTTTGGTTGGTGAGAACTTGTGGTTTTGGTTTTGGGGAGCACAGTCACTCAAAAAAGCAGTTATTATCAACATTGGGGGCTATTTGTTGTTACAGGTAATGCCTCACTGTTTCTAATTTTGTCAATATTCAGTGCAAGGTTGGTCTCAAAAATCCAATTACTTCTTAAGAGAGCTTTAATTACGTGGGGTGTTTCTCCACTCAAGGCTGGGACAGCACGCTGGCATTCTGTGCGGGATGGAAGTTTTCATAAAGCAAGATATTTCCTTTTTTTAGAGCATAATCTGACTCAATCATGGGATGCTCTGCACCTCTGCTAGTTCTTCTGGGGGGTACATTAAGCACATCAGGGAGGCTTATCAACGTTCTATCAAACCCACTGAGTAAACATTTTTTTCCCCTTGGCACTAGGATTTTTTCTTAGCTTTAAGTAAAATTGGCAATAGAAGAAAGGTGGGGAAAAAAAGAGATTTTTATAGAAGCTGCTATTACTGGGCAAACTGGGGATCTCCTGGAGAGAGGCACTGGTTGTGCTGATGGGCCACACAGGAGGACTTTAAAGAGAGGAAGAGCTTCCAGGACTTGTGTTAATTTAGGTTGGAAAAGATATTTTGTGAAAGATTCAAGCTTCTCTGTATGCCAAGGGTGACTTTAACCTAAACATGCGAAGGTCATTGTCCTGGTTTCAGCTGGGATAGAGTTAATTTTCTTCCTGGTAGCCAGTATGGGGCTGTGTTTTGGGTTTAGGATGAGAACAATGTCAATGCTAAGTATCGCTAAATAGTCATTAAGTAGCGCTTACACTGGTCAAGGACTTTTCAGCTTCCCATGCTCTGCCGGTGCATGGGGGGCTGGGAGGGAGCACAGCCAGGGGCGCTGACCCAGACTGGCCAAAGAGTTATTCCATACCATATGACGTCATGCTCAGCATATAAAGCTGGGGGAAGAAGGAGGAAGGGGGGGACATTCAGCGCAATGGTGTTTGTCTTCCCAAGTAACCGTTACGCGTGATGGAGCCCTGCTTTCCTGGGGATGGCCGAACACCCACCTGCCCATGGGAAGTAGCAAATTAATTCCTTGTTTTGCCTTGTTTGCGTGCGCAGCTTTTGCTTTACCTATTTAACTGTTCTATTTTATTTTACTTCAATTATTAAACTGTTCTTATCTCAACCCATGAGTTCTCTCCCTTTTACCCTTCCGATCCTCTCCCCCATCCCACCGGGGGGAAGTGAGTGAGCGGCTGTGTGGTGCTTAGTTGCTAGCTGGGGTTAAACCACGACAGTCATTTAGACATAGAGTAGTACATGTATTGGATTAAAATCTGGCTCTGGTGTTGCATAGAAACTGGCCTTGTTTAGGGTTTGTTTTGTTTAAACAACTTTATTTCAATTTTATCTTTTTTCTAAGGAGAAATGATAGTTCGGAGTGATGGTAACAGTTAATACAGAGCTCTGACTGTTTGATACCTAGATTTCAGTACGTTTGATATACAGTGGATATTCACTGTATCTACATCTAGCTTTGACCAACCAAACAGCTTTCATTTATACTTGAGTAACATTTTTCTAAGAAATCTGATTTCTGTTCTTTCACTCCAGCAGTGTAAACTTAGCATGTCTTTCCACTTTCAGCTATATTCTAGATATGCTTAGGCTTTCACCCTAAGTATTAAAACCTGAAGTAGTTGAAGATGATGGTAATGTTGATGGCAATGGAGAGCTTAAGGATGGGAGCAAGATGCAGTGTTCACTACTAGGAGACTACATATCATAAGCAGCTCATTTTGGAGATCTGGGGTTGAAGGTAGGTCAGAAATGAGATCTGACAGCCTCTTCCCATTGCTGCTTCCTAAAACAGGCCTGCACCAGGAGAACAGACAAGTCACTGGTGTCACTGGGGTGGCTCTTGGCTTGTTGATGGCCAACAAGATGGCCTAGCCAGAAACCTTCATACTAGTTTTACAGGTCTAGCCTAGAAACTGTTTCAAATTTCTCTTGAGTTTCATTCAGTTTGAAAGCTATGTATTGACCCCCTAATCCATCAAAAATGCTGTTTAAACCCATCTTCTCCAGCCTTCCTGTTACATGATGTTATGTGATACAGAAGCATAAAGGGAAAGAGTTGCCCAGATGGTCTGTAGCTCCCACAGGTGAGATCTAGCCCTTTCCAATGTTGCTTAGTTGAACTCAATGGTCCCTTTAAGTTCTTGGTGAGAAAATAAGGATTATAAAGGAAAACAGGTGATTGCACAGGTCTCCTTGTTGCAAAGGTTTTCTAGTATGCTGTATTAGTTTGTAACAAACCAATTAGATTTTTAAAGAAAAAAAAAAAAAACAACCTATCAGTTCAGCTCCTTAATTTTGTGTTAATCAAAAAAAGATATTTTTGGAAAAAATCCCAGGTATTGTTAAAAATACGGGTGCTCCTGATACTCAAAACTCTTATTTAACACTGTACAAGAGACCAGAAGTTGGCAGTTGTCTGATGCAAGGATCTGTGGGTTAACAAATTGGCATTATGCAGAATTTGCAAGGGGAAAAAAAGGAGATATAGAGAAATAAATGTTGAGGGGTCAGAGGATGGGCTCATCTGAGGTGTTGGAAATGCTCCACTGATGCTGTGCTGGCTTATGGCAGTTGAGAAACGCTCCAGGGACTTTGAAATACTAATGGGCTGGTGGTCTAATTTCATTTTTTTATTTTCTGCTCTCCTGTTGGGCTTGCCTCGGTGTTGGTGAAGTAAATTTAAGGGAAATTTGAGTTGATATAATACATTCACTTTCTCTTGCTTGTACATATTTCAGGTGTGTTTCCTATTAAAATATTTTGATTAAGGATTTGTTCTTCTTTCCCTGAGAGAGCTAATTAGAGCTTTGTCTTTTTTGTTGTTTTTTTTTTTTTTTTTCCTGCCTGGTACATTCTTTCTGTAAATATAATGCCATGGCTTTGAGTTCAGACTTGAGCTCCACTGGAAAGACCTGGAACCTTTATTTTACAAGTATTTAAATGCTTATAGGAGTTAAACCATGTAGAGGACAGATACTGAAATCAAAGCCATGAATATTAATGGAAGAATTAAAACTTTCTTTTTAAGGAAACCTTCAATCTTTAATTTCACATGTGTTGCATGTGCCAAAAAAGCAGAAAAACCAAGACACTTTTTTTTAACAATTCATTTTATTTTATCACTTATTTTCTTGGGAAGAAACCTCTTATTGGAACACTTAACTATCCTCTGATAAACACATGAGCATTTGGGTCACAAGCTTGGCTTGCACTCTGCATCCCCATGGACGTCTCTGCATTGCTAAGGATGCAATCCCTTACTGGTTTATACTGGGAAAATTTTTTATTATATAGGAAAATGGGGTACTGAGGGTCTGGGGGTTTATTCAAGAGGTGATAAAGCAGCTCTTACTCTGTAGAGAAGTACCTTAAGGGCCCAGGGTTACTTTATAAAACAACAGTCTAGTTAGCATGACAAATGCTCTAAATTTTGTAGCATTTATAATTCATGGAAGCTGAGCCTTTATCCCTATTTGCCAAAGCTTATAAAATATACAGTTGTGGCTTGCTGGTATGTGAGTGTTCCCAGCAGTAATTTCTTGGCTTTGTCATCACTGTTTTCTTGAGCACCGACTTTCTCAGACTTTGATGCCAAACTGGGACCTCAATGCCTTAGCTTATAATCTCCCCCCCCACCCCGCCCCAGCCCCTGCACACAAAAACCTTTGTAACTATTAGCTTTTTTGCCTGGTTATCTCGACCTTGGCAGGTGTACAGCTGTATTTCTGCAGCGTGCGTTTCTATTTGGGTTTTCTCACTTCCATTTTTATACTGGATTTCAGCTTCGGTTTTCTGCTGGAGAGAAGGAAATGTAAGAATAGTTAATGTAGTCTGGTCAACTCTTCCAGCTAGGAATTAATTTGTGTTTTGCTTTAATTTTGTTGTAGCCTGAAGGAGCTATGTCTTAAGTATGCTCAAAAACCTATGTGTTGCTTAGGTTTCAGTGAAATCTATCTGAGATATTAAATTAGCTTTCATCACTGGACTTTGGTATTGCCTCTGAAAATACAGTATTCTGTCCAGAGTCCCTTTCTCTTGGGAGAAAAGTCTGAAACCAAAAAGATACAAGTTCTATGCCCAAATCTGGGGTGTTATACTAGTTGCATAATTTTTTTATTCATTTGCGATTGCAAAGATGGGATAGAAATATTTATTATCTATTTTAAAGGCATTCTGGAAATTCTTTGACTAGTATATACAGGGCTTTGAAGCTACAATTTAAGAAGGTGCCAACAAATTGTTGTTCTCTCCATCAGAAGGATCCCCTTCTACAGAGTCTGGCTTCCAACAGCTTGCTGGAGCTCAGCCATTGAATTTAATCTTGCAAATGCAAGTGCACAAGAAGCAGTGGGGTTAGTCTAAAGCTAGTAAAGATACATTGAACCCGCTTGCTTTACTGCTTTTCTTTTCTGTGATTTTCATTCAAATAGTATTCCTTTGCCTGTGCCACCACACCATTGTAAAGCTGTAGGAATTGTTGATTTTCCTCATATTGTTCTTGGACTGGTTTTCTCTAGATGAAATGGAGCTTGTGTTCCTAAAATATGAATCAGCTATACCATGAATATGTGCAACATTTGCCAAAGTGCTTCTTCAGATGACTTTGTATAATGGTACCGTATGTACCTGAGAACATATTGCTACCTTATACATGGCCAGCTAAAAGCAAGAGGCTTGTAATTATTTTTATTTGCATGTGTCGTAAGTGAGCACTTGCGCACTCTGCCTGCTTTGCACAGTGCTTTCAGTCTAAATGGGCAGAGATAATTCGGCTAGACGGGCGAAGCACACGGGTGAGTTGATTTGTGTTAGAAAAGGAGGATTTAAGAGGAAGAGCATTGTTAGAGGATGGGGAAAGACAGGTTGATTCAAGCAAGAAGAATTGCAGGAAGGCCAGGTGGAATTAGCTGTGAAAAAATGGGCTGAAATACATAAAGATGAAGATGTGGACTGCAGGAAGAACATGGAGAGAGGTGCTGATGAGGAGGAGGTCAAGCAAAATAAAAGCTCTGCACGATTAGGCACTCAAGGAAGGACTAGAGGAATATGATTTGAATGTTGGAAGAAGGACTTTCAGTGTTTTGAATGAGATTAGAGCCCAGGAAAAAAAAATGTACAGTAGGCAAGAGATGCTAAAGTAAGAGGCAGCTTCAGATCCTTCAAAGTTCAAATTTGTTCTCCTTCCATTCCATGTGTGGAAGCCTGGCTGGGAAGGTTGGGAGGACTCATGACTGGGAATCAGATATGGCAGAACTGTGAGTCTCAGTGCTAAGTGGTTGGTGCAGTTGTAACTGGTGACTAAGACCAAGAAAAGGCCTTTTAGGAAGAAGGTTTTCTCATGTTGAATGTGTTATTTGGCCAGAAGTTGAGAGTCAGCTATAAGGCAGTATCAGCTGAAAATTGCACAAAAGTCATATGAGCAGTAGCAGTTTAATATGTCTAGTGAATATAGGTTGCCCATACTAAAATTGGAAACTTTTTTGACCAGTATTTTCAATCATTAGATTTTTGGGTGCCTACAAGATTCCACTTGAGAGGGTTTGAACGCAACACCTTATAAAATTGGGCCCTTTCAAGGAGTCTCAACCTGGATGCTCAAAATCGGGCATCCTCAAACTCTGCTATCCAGAAACACTCCACGTAAGAAGTAAAACTCTGCAAGTTTGTGTCCATGGTCTCCTCCACGCTTTTCTTCCTCTTCCCACTCTGGCAACATGGAAATAGGAAAAATGCTGCAGTTTTTAGATCTGTCAGAGCCCATGCAGGATCAGGGCAACCCACAAGTTCAGTCTTCCTGACCCACCTTCTCTGGTCCCTTTTCTGAAGACTGACATGATAATATTCAGTATTTGTGATTCTGATAGAGAACTTTAGTTTTTAATTTATTAGTCTTCTGGAGAGTCTGAAGAGTATTAATTATTATATCCTGCTTTGACATTATGATTTTATTTACCCAGAATTTTTTTTAGGATGGGGTAAGTACCCACAGCCTAACTATATTTTAAAGAACTAACCTAATTAATTCCATATTATAGTTCACTTAGATATCTTTTCTTTTTCCTAGGACAATTGCTTTTCATTAATAGCCCCATATGCTCAGTGCTCCCAAAGCAAGGAATTGTTTTTCTCAGATGTAGCAGATACATTTACATGAGCCTTTACCTATTTATTTTCATGTTGGAGTCTGTTATCAGTCTGTAAGTGGCACCAAAAAGGTGCAGTGTAAAGACAACTAAATAAATGCAGGTCAATAAAATACCCTTGAAAGAAAACATCTCAAGTTTATCCAAATTCCAGGATTCTGATTAATTCCTCTGTCTTAGCTCAAATCCATCCTTGCTGTTGCTTATACATACTTTGGGATTAAAAGATCTGGCAGCCTTTTCTGGGGCTTTGTGCTTTAGTGTAGCTTCAAACAACACCCGAGCCAGAGCGCAGGGGCATTTTTGGGGAGGTTTTGTCACAAATCGGTGCTGGGGCACAGCAGACTCGATGCCTGCAGCTCTCTATGGGGGCTTGATTAAAAAAAAAACCAGCCATCATTTGTTCAGTAGGAGATGTAGGTAAAGATGTAGGGTAGGAAGCTCTTAGCATTCCCCTGCCCCTGCTTGCTATTGAACCTGATGTTTGTTGAATTTGCAGGGGGTAGAGCATCTCTGAAGAAAATGCCAGGGTTTGAGGGGGCTAAATAGGAATGTAGAGTCTTTATTTAGAACATACCAGCTTTTATTTTTTTGGTGATGTATAAATGCATATTGGTTTTGATGGGGTAATATAAGGGATGAAGCTTCCTATTAAGTTTAGATGCAAGTGTTGATAAGCTGTGACATAAATTTAGCAAGGAATATTCCACTAAACAAGGCAAAAAAGATGGATTAAACTGCTATAATAACAGGAGAAGAGCAAAAATTATTTGTTGAATAAAGCCCTTGCTAGCAAAGCTGGGAAAATACCAAAACCAACAAAAAAATGGAAAAGAACTATTTTTACAACAGACATATTATTGCAGTTCAGTTCATGTACTGTATTCTCTGTTGAAAATTCCTCTGTCTGGTTTACTTAGTATAAATGGATTTAGCCTGTGAGGATAATTCATCTGGGCAAAAGCTGGCACTAGCACAGTAAGAAGAAAAATGGGCAAGCCATAAATGGTTCCATTTTGATTATTATATTCCTCGACACAGGACAATTTTTAAATCACGGCCAATGTCACACTGGGATAAGATTGGTCCAGGGTTATGTTTCCATAAGCATTATCTTGCCAAACTGCCAAACTATCTGCTGAATAACAGTCTCTGATTCTGTTTGTTCATCTTAATTTTATTCTTTTTTTACAGACGCATTATGAAAGTGGAGAGTATATTATACGACAAGGTGCTCGAGGGGACACTTTCTTCATAATCAGCAAAGGAAAGGTAAGTGGACAGCCTTTCGCAGTCAAGTCGGACAATGCGAATGATGGTGGTGATGTGCCCTCGAAATTCAGTGCCAGCCAGCGCTTTCTCTCTCCCCTCCTTGAGGCACAAATGTTGCAATGCTTGACATTTAATTAAACTTCTTGACACTGCATCAGTATGGAAGAGTGGCCTGAAGGGGAAAAAATAGATCTCATGCTGTTTTACACATGTGCTCACAGTGAACACTTTGGGGTTGAAAACAGTTGGATCTCTTGGTAAACAACCAAAAAGCTCAATTTTTTTTTTTAACAGTATACCCTACAGTACTCAACATTTTCTTTGCTAAGTATCCCTCTTACAAGGCTGACTTCCAGACTTCATTCCCATGGCTATCACTTCTCAGCTTCTCCAAATTAAATAATAGGAAGGCAGAGAAGTCTGAGCTCTCTCTCCTTGGGGAAGAAAAAAGGTCTAAGTTTCTGTTCCACTGCTCACAGGGAAAATATGCTTTTTGACCTCTTTTCCCATAAAATCCTGATGGGATTTTATAGATAAGAGTTTTTTCCTTGCATTCAACTTTCTTTTTTTATTTTTTTAGCTGGCCTAATACTATTACACTTGAGAAACATTTGGCTGCTTTCCATGTAGCAGGATGGAGATATTAAAGGGAATATGCAGTGATTTCCCACTGTAGATGAGATGTGATGCATTGAAAGTAAACACAAATGGACAAATATGCTTGAAAGTAGGCCAGCCCCAGCCTCCTGGTTCAAGGATCTGATGTTTGCACCAAGGCACATATTAACGTTGGCCTTGTGTAATTAAGGGTAGCAAAAACCCGATGGCATCTGTAGAGGAAGAGTGTGGGTGTTGTACATGCCGTTGAGTTGTTTCCCAAGGCAGCTGTCAGCTCTCGGGTACTAAAAATAGATTTTCACCATCATCTTCCACTCTCTATATCTGGGAGCCAATCTTCATTGGAAAAAAATGGTCTTTTTCAGATGAATGAGATAGTCATGGACAAATTTCTGAAATGAAGGTAATCATGGACTGCAGAAAGCCAAGTTTGATGGTGCTCCCTCATGCCCTTTTGCTTGCCTCCACTCAGAATTAATATTTCCTCTTCTCCCAGAATAAGGATAACCATGATGCACACTTCAAATCCCCTTTTTTTTTTTTTCCCTTTTTTTAATGGGCAAAAATAACAGGAGGGTGTGCTTCCGTCCCTCGTCAAGTATTTTAAGCCCTCCTTGCCATGTTGGCCAGCCCGTTGGCAATGAGGCTTTTGCCTCATTTGGTCAGGTGGATCTCCTCCCTTCCTATCAGTCCTCAGTCTCCAAAGAGAGGCCCTTGGTTATACAAAACAAATCCCTGTTGTTGACACCAGCTGGGCAAACAGTTGTTGACCTTCACCTCCTCAAGCCCTTAGACCTCACCTGCAGGCTGGAGGAGAAAACCAACTATGGCCTTGGCCATTGCTCCAGAGCCCTGTAGTCCTGCTTGAGATGTTCCTTGACTTTATCCCTGGCCTTTGCTACTTTATCTTACTGTGACAGCTGGCAGCCAGAAAAAGGGAGCTAAAATAAAACAATGCACACGGACTTGTTGAGAAATTCCCAGACCCTCGGCTGGATCCTGATGGCTTGACAGAAATTCCCACAGGGACAGTTAAATTCTGCCCAGTTTTCTCTTCCAAGCTTCCTGATTTGCAAAAGACATGTCAGTGAGTGATAGAAGATGGACCGAGTTGGAAAGTGTTTAATTTAATGCCTGTATTGGGACATAAGAGCTACACAGTGGATTTAAGAACTAACCCGTGCTAAGGATACAGCCCAGGATAGGAGGAATAGAGCCTTAGCAGTGAAACATGGAATAAATAGCAATGAAATACAGAATTAACAAATCAATATATGCTGCCTGGGACTTTCTGAAGCAGGGGCACATAATGTCCGATGTCCCATGCTAAAACCTTGACTCAGGCAGCTTAATAAGCCGTAATAAAATGCTGGCTGCAGCTCATGTACCTGGAACCTCACATGTACTTTCTTCATTCAGCAGCATCACATGAGTATTATTGTGAAAGCTACTTTTAATAAAACCTCTGCCTTGCCTTTTATGTTAGAGTGTCTGTAGTGACAGTCAAGTGGCAGAGAAGATTTTTTTACATTTCTGAGCCCAGCACTTCTCTCAGAAATGTTTAGAAAGACTACTCCATTTTCTTTCAGCCCATGCTCTGTGGAAGTTTCTTTTAGGAGCAAAAACATTTTCACCTTTTTCTCCCTCAACTCCATCCACTACACTTGATCCCACTCCTGAGCTTGTTTAGTTTATTTATTATAGCGTGTTTCCTCGAGTCCAAGTGAATAGAAATCAAATGTGTTCAAAACACCCTGCATGCAGAAATCTGTTGAATAATACGTCAGATGAAAACAGCTCAGTCCCTTCTGCTTCCTAAATGCTGCTGCTCTGTGCCTGCTGTGTACCTTGCCTTTACCCAGAGACAGTGTGTGCCATGCTGTGCCATTATACACGATTTTCCCTTTAAAAGCCATGGTGTGGCACCAATTTAATACCAGATTGTGAGGGTTCTTCATTGGTGCCGTGGCTATTCAAATGGCTCATCACTTTGAACCACATAGATTATCACACTCCTGTAATCCCTTAGCACTCATTGCTTAGGATCAGTGGAAGTCATGGAGAAAGAGCTTAAATATGCATTAAAGTTCCCTTTGTTTGTCCAAGCTTTTTTTCATCAGCTACAAATCTTCCTGGCTTATCCATTACCCTCATCTGATCTTTGATGAGTCACTGCAGATGTTAAATGTAGTGTGGTGTAGACTGAGTGCTCATTAATGACTCAAACCCACTGGTTTTACCATCCATAAAAGAGATGGGAGAAGGTGCGGGCCACAATTGTAAATTTAATAGTGAAATTAAACTGGAATGTCTCTAAAGCCAAAAGGATGTTTCTGACATCCCAGATTTTGGCTTTGTGAATTTGCATATGCAAAAGCTCTGATTAAAGCAAAACAGCCTGAAAAAGAGAAGCAGATGAGAGATTTTCCCATGTATGCGAGGTACATCCAGAGAGTTGCCCATCCCAATTAAATTTTGGACAACGTAGGCTTTGGAAATGGCTGTCCCTCTCCACTGACCATAGACAGAGACTGGACAACTAGATTTATAGATGGTTAACATTGGGAGAGGTGATTCCCACCATGCACTGATAGCAGGGGGTTGTGTTTCACCTGCCCTCTCATACCATAAGAGGTATGAGTTACCTCTGATAACAGCTGAAAAGGAAGAAATATTTCTCATAGAGGGTCATTACATCAAGAACATTCATCTTTCATGGAGCCCTTTGCATCCTTGGTATCCTCAGCACCCAGCGGGATGTCAGGGGCTTTGTCATTACATGGCAGCTGGGATTTATATCCCATACTGGCAAGGGAAACCAGAGCCAAGAGTGTTCAGATGATCAATTACTATTTTTCTTCTGAAATCGTTTCAGAAAATAAAAAGGACCCCCTGGCAATAGGAAATCATCACTCACAGATGTGAAGTCATCTTCCTGTTGTTTCAGTGCCAGCTTCTTCAACTTAGGCTTACACTAGGTTATACTACCCCTGGTTTTACAGTGGGTAGAAAGTCTGCTTTCTATCAGCAGTAATTGCTTTTCTCTTTCACTGCAAAAATAAAAAATTAAAAAATAAGATGTTATTTTCTTTTAAATCTCAATGAAAATACTTGATTTTTGCTCCATATTGAGTTATCCCCTCCCTGAACTTGAGAGAGAGTAAAAAGGAGAGGAGGCATCTTTCATCCTGTAACGCTCCAAACTGTTTCATTTCAATTATGTCTAAACGTAGATTATTTTTATTATTCCTTTCTCTTAAGTGAACTTATCAATGCAAGAAATCATGCGGAACAAAGCTAACAGAAGCCTATGCCATGTGTCTGTCTGATACACAGAAAATATTTGGAACCTATTTCTGCTGCCAACTCCATACAGGCAATGACTGTGCTTGTGCAGCCAACTCCATGTTTAGTGTTAAAACCTTCAAAAAAACCCAAGTATTTGGTAGTAGGTAGTAGGAACCTTAGTGGAAAATAACTTCTCACTTTCTTGCATGGTTGGTTGGTGATGCTGAGGGAAGAGTGCAGGACTTTGGAGAATTACATGGTTCCCAGAGGAGACACGGACCGGAGCTTTTCCTGAGAGATCTGGGAGATGATGAATCTCTCTCTGAACAAACAGGTTTTATTTGTTAATTAAAAATTTTCTAAATGCTGGGGGGTTTTGGTTTTTCAACAGGTGAATGTTACTCGTGAAGACTCCCCCAGTGAAGATCCAGTCTTTCTCCGTACTCTAGGGAAGGGAGATTGGTTTGGAGAAAAAGCCCTTCAAGGGTAGGTGCTCATTATGATGTAGCTCTTATGTTAAGATAATTTTTCAAGGACTTTTGCAGCCTTCAGAGGGCTCTTGTGGTTTGGAAAGAGCTTGGGAGTGCTTTTATGCTTTTGGGGTCAGGCATTGTCACTTGGTGTTGTGTGTTGTAAGGAGGCTGCACCTTCATGGGGAAATAAGGTTTGTTCTGCAGTTGAGTGGCCAAATGTAGATCTCCTCGTGTTTCTAGATCTCAGAAAATAGTTTATCTTTGCACTGTCTTCCCTGACCATGCATTTGAAGGTCAAAATATTTGACATTTTGCAGCTCTGGAGTATTTTTCATGTACAGTAAGAGCATAGTCATGGTCTTCTTGATGGGGTAGGTTGCTGAATGCAGGGCGGTGGTGGTGGTTTTTAAATTGTCTTATTGTGCATATATGATTTTGGTGGAGGTGGGAATTGTATGTAAGTGACCTGTTTTATATAAACATTTTCCTTTGGGGATGAACTAAAAGAAGAGAAACTGTAAATCCATATTCAACAGGTGATTATTATAAAAATATGCTTTATTTCCATAGGGACGAATAAGAATAGGAATAGTAAAACATGTGCTTTAGGCAGGAATTTGGGACACCAATTCATCTTAATGGACAAACACTCATCCCGTCCTGGGTGCTTATCTGTGCATAAGAGCTATTGGGCTTCTCTTTGATGCTATGATAACATGTTCAATCCCTCCTAAATCAGCCTTCTTCCAAAAAGAAGGCGGCAGAACATTTGAAGACCAAATTTTGTGTCACTTCTTGGCAGTCAGGGAGATGTATCCAGCACAAAACTCTAGTCTTGCTCCTGCAAATCTATACCTTAATTATAAAATAATATGGTTATTAACTAAATGTCCTTATTTCAGTTACTGTTTTAATACTAAGATGGAGATGAACTATAATTTTAAATTTCCCTCCAACAAACACATAAGATAGAAACACTTTTTTCTTTATTTGTTTAGAGCCTCACAGAAACTTGACTCTTAGAACTGGTATGTTTTTAAAACGACACCAAATATATTGTGGCATCCACTCTAATAGTGAGAGCAGGCAATAGTGTGCCAAACAAAATCATCTTGAAGATGACCCGATATGGGAAATGAAAGGGATTTCCTACTTTGTATCTCTAAACAGTTCTAGTGACACACAGCACCACCATGATGAGAATTTCTCAGCGTTTCAAATACAGTATTTTGGCTAACTGGCTCAGCCTGAGATTAGTTAATTTACAATAAACACTTGTCTGCATATATTTAAATATTCAATACGTAATAACTTTGATCTTCTGAAACTGAACAGAAACTTAATAACTGAGAATACGTTCTCAACACACGAGGAAAGCATAATACTGACATATTTTTTTGCTAGGGAGACAGCATACCTGAAGTACCATACCTCCAGTTTGTTAATAAGCTCAGTAGTTCTGTAGCTAGATTTAAATTGAATAGTGTGACAATATTGTAATGTAAAGCATCCAGCAGCGCAATAAATTGCTAATAAATGAGTATCTTTCAGGACTGTGTAAGACATCACTGTTCAGCATCTTGGGAAAACTTTAGGATGTTTCTACTGCTGTAAAATACAGCTATGGCTGAGAGCTCAAGATGAAATCAAATTTTTAGTGTATTTTCTTTACTTTTTCATCTTTGGCTAATTTTTCAAAATTTTAATGGGACTTGCTTAGCAATACTTAATTACATGCTATTAAATCATGTTGTGATTTCATATGTGTAGGATGTAGTAACAACCAAAAGACATTTCTTCCTGACAATATAAAATAATAGTTGCAGCATCCATTCAGTGTAGTGCTGCGCAGCAGGAGGAGAGATAACAAATATCTTCTAGTTTCTCACAGAAATATGTATTCTGACATAGACATCAGGTGATGATATACATTATTCTGTTTTTCCTGTTCACACCAGATGGCACATGTTATTTCGCAGTATCCCATTGCACACCAGCAGGAACAAAACAAGTCGTGAAATGATCAGCCACATCATTTTACAGTAATACTCAAGGCTCCCAGCTGTTACGCTGTTCTCTTACCTTCCTGGCTAATTGCAGATAGCAGATGTATAATTTACAGTATAGCAATACATAATTTACAGTGTACTCACAATCAGTTATTTTTTGGTGATGTTTTCTTCATTGGAAAGAAAACATTTTATAAGGCTGTTTCCAGTAATTATTTCCATCAATAGGGAAATAACAATTCATTCAAATAAGCAAAGGAAAATAATTCAATGCAACTTTGTGGCTGACGTACAAAAACTAGCTAATAATTACGGTGTGCTGCCTTGGTGATGTCACACAGCTGAATCCTTGCACAAGAGCATCTGTCTGGACCACACTGCATCCTCTTCCAGAGGTGATGTTTTTGGAGTGGCCATCCATCCATCTCATTGGATGGAAAACATTGTTTAGTCTGAAATGCGCAGTCTTACGGAGAATGGTGGGGGAAGAAGAGAGGAGAGAAAAGCAAATCATTAGAAAGGTAAGAGAATGCTCTTTCTCCTTCAGAAATTTTTTCGCATAGGCCAACTCAAAAGAGGAACAGATTGAGCCATTGCCTCCTTACTGTTACATTATGTATTACATCATATATTGCATTTAGATAGAACTGTCATGTCGGGGTTTCACCCCGTTTTGGGATTCAGGAGGAGCTCCAGACCGTGGGGCAAAAGAGCGGTGGCACATGGCAGAGGGCTGATGTTTTGGAGAGGCAGCGATGGAGCCCACCTAGGTGAGCAGGAGAGGGATTTTGAAAGAAATATTCATAGCTCAGTTCATAACACTTTGACCAAACTGGCCAACTCTTGAGGTCCAATAGCTGGGATTTTCTGGCAAGTGCATTGGCTTTTAAAAGAGGGCATCCCTAAATGCTCGGTAGCCTCAAGTCTTCTGGGTAGTGGCAAGAGAGGAAGAATCTGGGAGAGCAGCCCAGGTTGAAACTGTGATAGGGCTTGCCCTGGCCTCCACAACATATGTATATCTATTTTATTTATCTATGTATAAACATAAATGCTGGGAGTACATTGTACTGAAAAAAGTAATGGAAACATAGATGCCACATTTTGATTTAAATTTGCACAAATATATTAAACAGCTTTAGCAAAGATGTTTTCCACATAGTAAGATGAAAACAGCAGCTTGTTTTAAGACTTTTTTACTATATTTCTAGGTTGTTGTCTTTGAAAGGAGCATAGGAAGAGGCAGCTACTTCAGTGTGGCTGGGGTGGATGCTGGTGGGGCAAAACAGGGTTTTGGAAACACAGTTTTATTTTGAAAGCAGCTTAGTTTGCTTGTTCATCCACGTGAGCTGTCTTTGAAAATAATGAAATTATTTGTTTTTCACTTAGAGTTTATCATCTTCAATCATGTTGATTTATAAATCCACACAGGTGTGTATTTGTGATGTAGTTAAGCCAAAGTGAAACATATTCATTTGACCACGAGCAAAACCATATCGGGGTGACAGCCAGTTTGAGGAGATGAGAACGTCTCGGCGACTGATGTGAATGGTTTTAGGGCCTGGCATATGGAAAAGGTGTGGGAATTTGGGAAACCTTCCTGCCTCTAGGAGTCATGGCAGGTCGGCTTGCGGATGGGACTGCCGGAGGAAGCTCCCGCTTGGTGCAGAGAGCCCCATCCAAAGGGTGTCCTCCCTTCATCCTTCTCATTTGTAAAGGATAAAATGCAGATTTTTTTTTTTTTTTTCTTAATGTGTTTGTGGTGCAAAGGATGAAGAAGAAATTGTGGTCTTTGGGTCATGCAGGAGGTGCTTTGCAATTGACAATTATAGTGATATTTGAGCTGCAGTAACAGATTTATATATAAATTTTTTGTTACCTTCATAGCAATTTTAAAACAAGTATGATAGTACCTGTCTCATGGGACACATCTTCCTTTCAAGAAAATTTATACTATTTTCCCATTTATATCTTCACCTCTGGAGGCTCCTGTGTAGTTATTTTCCCAATGCTATAGAAACCATCTCTGACTCCCCAAAATCCCTGGGGTATGTTTTGTGCACTGATAATTCACAGGAGCAGTAAAACAGTATGTATCTGTATGGGTAGGAGTATCAAAAGACAATTTTCTTGCTGACCATCCAAAAACTTTATACCATATTTCCCACTTAAAATAGTGTGAATTGCTGTGATGGATGTTGTCATCAGGCATCAGAAAAAAGTAGTAATGCACAGGGAAATATTAGTGCCTCTTTAAATCAGAATTGCAGCTGGCAATGTCAGAGCTTTATTTATTCATAAATTAATGTAGGAACTGAATATAATCCTGAAAACTTTTTAAAAGGTGCAGTAGCTGATGGCTGAGATGAGAATGAGACATCAGTAAATAGGACATTAGAGTATTGTCAATGCTATTGATTCGTTTCTTTTTCTAATACATGGTTGTTTTCTCTTGCTGCAGCCAGGGTTATGAGTCAAGACTCCAGAATTAATTGTTTTATTAAATCTCTATAAATGCTGCAAGCAGTGCTGGGGTCCTGCTCATGCTCCTCTTCTCCCTGCTCTAATTCCGAGTTTGCTTCTGTGTAGTTGCAATGATGGTACTGCTAACCTGACCTTTATATTACTCCTTTTCCCAGATAAGAACCTAAAAATTCAGTTTTTCATTAAAAACTTAATTGCCAAAACCTGAAACCTGCTTAAGTGCCCCACCTTGCTGCTCTGCTATCTTCTTTCTTGACCTATCTTATTTCCTACCTCTTTCATTTCTTTTTTCCCAGAAATTCTTTTCCCCTGTTGCTCACTAATAACTTTTGAAGGACTACAGGGATTTAGTTACTTGGTTCAAATGCTGGGGAAATAGGACCAATTCTCAGCAGTTAGAAAATAGCTAACTTGGTAAATGGTAAAACGGATTTGCATGCTGACATCTTCAAATATTTTTGGTTTTGCAAGACTCACACACAGTGCCTCATTCACTGCACAGCTGCCTTGGCCGTCCTGGAAAGGAAAAGTGCAGGCTGGAGTGGCTTTTATTTTATTTTATTTTATTAATTTTAAAATTATTTTATATTTATTTTTATTTTATTTTATTTTATTTTATTTTATTTTATTTTATTTTGTAAAATGGATGCTCCTGTTCAGACTGATCTTCACTCTCGCAGTAAAACAGGGTATTTTTCACACTCCCTTGCTGTCAAACATTGCCTATTCTTCCTTTTATTTTACACACACAAATTTCTGCTTATTACAGATCACCTGTTGGGAGGTATCTTAACAAGTTTTAATTTGCTAAATACCCTGTCATTTCTCTCAGCCCTCGCTGTGCCTGACCAGTTGTATCTCAAAAAGCTTTTTCAATGGCCTTGACTGAACTTCTCAATGAATGTAAGAGTTGTGTTTCATCTTCATCAGACACCTTCCTCACAATACTGTGCTTCCACTAAAACCTTGCCATCTGCTGACCTATTAACCTGATTGTCTGGAATTTTCTTGGGAAAAGAGAATGGGATGGATGATTGGAAGTGTTTATTGCTCTATGACATAGAGGCGGTCGCGCAAGTATATATGTGGCAAACAGGAGTCTCATCTCAGGGTGGCATTATAAGACATATATATATAAAAAATATTAAAAAATATATATGTATATAAATATATATATATCCTATAGGATAATATAGTTTAATTTCTGTTTCTCCAGGGAGAAGTACTAGTTCTTCTGTTGCAATCAGTGTGGTTGGGAAAGAGGCATCCAACCACCAAAGAGAGTTGGGAAAGGGTCTGGGGAGCAGCAGAATTACAGTGTAAGAAAGCAAATGGGATCTGTGATGGAAAAGGGATGGGAAAATGGGCTATGTGGTCCTGGTTGGGGGAATTATGGAAGGTTCCTGCCTACAGCAGTTTCTCTGGCTCATGGCCTTGGCACGAAGCTGTTCCTTGCTTGCCTGTCATGCAAGGGGTCACGATGCAAAGAGATTCACTGTTCTCATTTCAGCCCAGTTAGGAACAGGGGAAAGAAGAAAAAGAAAGGAAAAATGGCCATAGGCTAGAAATTCAGTTCAGGATAATGTAGTTTTCCAGCCAGCAGCCCCATGGAGATGAAGATGTACCCATGGGGGTGGTGGTCATCATAAAATTGAAGCAGTGTTTCAGGTGTTTGGGAGAATGAGTTTAAAAACAACCAAAAAAGACCCTTTTAACTTTGGCTAATAGGAGGGAGCGAGTTGGGAAGCACTTTTATCACCCCTGTTGCTAAATAACAGGCCTTTCTTTAAGTCCACGGTGTTTTGTAGCCCTTCTCCTGCCCAGCACTGCAATACTGTGTGCATAGCTCATGGAATGTGGATGTGACATACAGCCTCCAAGGACTCACTGGAAATTATTTCATCCATTACATCAGCTGCTTTTTACACTTACTACAAGTACTGGGTGATCTTAAAAGGTATTTCGGCCGTTACAGCTGTATTTCCCATCCTCTTCCCCTCCCCGGGTAGATCCCTGCCCATAAGTCAGGCGAGACCTGGGAGGTGGGAGTGAGGGGTGATGGCTGATGGATTTTGATCCATTACCCCAAGATGCAGGAAATACCAGAAGCTTTTAAAAGGTTTGGAAAAGCTGTTGGCAAACTCCTGAAACAAAACTCTCCCGGAGGCTTTGGAGAGTAAGAGCTCAAAAGCCTGGACAGCTGGAAGCGAGAAGGCAAGGTGACACCGAGACAGTGTCACCATATGGTTCCCTGCGGGGCTGGCTTTCTTCCTGGAGGCATCTGGCTCCCGCTCGGATCAGGAGAGGTAGACAGGTGGACCTTCGGTCTGATTGATCTCCTAAAGGCACACCATGGCAGTAATTAAATGCTACTAAAATGTCACCCTGTCCTGTCCCAGTGTGCCCTTCTGGTGTTTGGGTGCCCTGGTCTTATAGCCCTTAGATAGGTCATCACTCTAGCACAGATGAAGATTTTTTATATTATACTGCTGTTGCAAAGTAAATAATGAAATCTTCATCAGGGCCTTTGCGATTTGTTTAATTGCATTATTACAAGCACATATTGATCGCTGATGTAGTTGCTTCACTTTCTCAAAGCACACATTCTTCACCCTTCATTTCTTCATAAAACACAGGTCAATATTACGTTGGCTTGTGCATGAGCTTGCAGTGAGCATCTTCAGCTTGTTGCCAAAAGCTCTTGATGCTCCAGGAAGTTCCCTGGCAGGGAAGAGGCTCCCAATTAAAGGACTTATCCAAAGCATTTTAAAATGAGCTGGCAGGTTCACCCCAGTCATTGTTAGGCATGCTCTAACTCACAAAAACGTAGCTATGCCTTCATCACTTGGCAAAAATGAACCTGTGTTTTTTTTGGAGCTGTGTCAACTTCAGCCACCCCATATATCAAGAAACAAAGGGCAAAGAACCCAGAGGGACAGAGCAAGATGTGTTGACTCTTAACAGCATCCTGCCTGGGAGCACTGCATTGTGACTACCGAGATGACGGTTACCTTATGCTTTTCCCACAGGAATGAATTGATACTATTGGCTCTTCTTGTCTTAAATAAGAATACAGAGTGGATCACACCAGGAGAAACCAAAGGTCCATCTAGCGTAGCATCCTATCTTTTATAGCAACCAGAATCAATTGCTGAAGAACATCCTGAACCAGAACTGGTGGCTTTAATAATTTAAAATCCTTGGTGTGTTGTTGCTTTACTTTTCAAACATGTGCAAGCGGTTTTAAAATCCACGACCTTCTATGGCAATTAGTTCCACAGTTTAAGTGTTGCAGGATGAGCAGAAATGCCAGTTTTAATGTGGGGGGGTTTTTTGATTGGCCAGCTGGTCCTCTTATGAGATGCCTCCAGCTTCTCAGGTGTGCAGTTGACTTCTCGATTTGCAGAGAGCTCAAGAGTCTGTTGTCTGAGACTATAGATGTGGCAACAAGCTATTTAATATGAAGACAAATAATAATTTTTCTTTACTATGTTTACAGTTCCTAGCATCTTAAATGACTTGGTAAGATCTTTGGAACCCAGTCCTACTTTTTCTTTAACAAGAATCACACTTTTTATACAAAGATATTTGGAAGTAGAGCTAACTGACTGCGGTCTCATTCTGCATTTTGACAAACAGCTGTTCAGTCAATAATTTGAGGATTTTTTTACTAATTTGTGTGTTGGTGATATAGAAAGCTGGTAACGTCTTTGTCAAGCAGGTGTCGGTGAACCTTCCCAAAAAGCCATCCAGCTTTTCAGATTTGCTCCACATGGCAAGTTACACAAGAACTATACTTCCAGGCTTTAATAGGCAAAGGGTTTCTTTAAGACCAAAGTAATATAGCAAGCGATTGCAAGAAATCATACCCACAAAGGCTCTTTCAATGTCTGTGTTTAGATGATCACTTAAAAAGCTTGCGTAGGGCTGGAGTGAAGTGGTGAGATGATGAATCGGGGGTTTTCAGCTGCTTGATTTTCCCCATTGTCAAATATCTTGCTTCCAAATTTCTTGAATTTCGGGGCAATTGACTTGGAAATGAGATGCAGCTTTATTTTATAATAACGCTGAACAAAACCCGTTGCAGTCAACCAACAGTAAACACTGCATTAAGAAGGAAAAACAAATGATTATGTACTTAAGCAAGATCAGTGAACACCAGAATTGGAGTCTCTTGTGTCTTATCAATCGCCTGCCTTGTGCCACATTTTGAGCAGCTGCTTTGCATTTCACAAGCCTGTTAACATAAAATACATAATCATGAAAATACATCAGTTACTGAAGGAATATAGACAATCATATTAATAGGAGGTTTGTGCACAAAATAGGCCTTTTTTATTTATTGTCTAAGAGAAAAAGAAAACAAATATCTGGCTTTTTATTTACTTTATCAAACAAAAAACTTATTTTGGGAAAAATAGCCTTTACGAAACAATTAGCAGTAAATTCAAAATTTTACTACTCTTCTAACAAAAAGTACATAAATACAGTTGCTCCAATTTCTACAGGGAAGTTCTGCTCAGAGCCAACTTCATGACTCAAATGTAGTTAATAAATAATCAGATTGTTTTGGGTCTTAAAGATAATCGTTAGTTTATAAGAGCACAGCTTATTAATAGTTCTGGCTTTTTTACAACTGAATCATAGCCTAGGAACTAAACCTGTATGTTTGCTTTCCTTTGAGGATGCAGTCCTACAGAGCAAGCACAATATTCCTCCCACTGAGTTTAAAATATATGTATAATGTTGGGCAACAAGATTGTGCCAGATGGAGGAAAGCAGAATTACAGGGGTTTTATAGTTACAAATATATTTGCTTACACTTACTGCAGTGAATGTCTCTGAAAATTTTTCTGATGTCTTTTTGCCTGAGCGTCATTTCAGATCTTGAAAGAAACCCTATTGCTGAAATAGGTAATGCATAGGAAATACCACGAAGGTATTATATAGTTGCTTTTTATTAGATAACAAAGCTGCTGGAGCACTATTCATATAAAAGTATATGTTCCTATTATAAAGTTTTTAAAATAGCACAATTTGGGATGTATCCTCTTGTATGAACAGGGGTGAGCGAAACCGGTTAGTGATAGAAATGATTGCAGGGGTCAGATCTGGTAGTTCTTGCTTACTTAAAAGAGTATAAACCTGAGACTGCAGTTTGCTTCTTTTCTCATTTAGAGGATGTGAAATAGCCTGGAAGGGCTGAAGGCTTCTTCTGGTGCTGACTGAATCCTCCAAACTCTTCCCCTTTGCTTCTTTTTATGGGTTTTTTTTTGCAGACAATACCTGTACTATGCAAAAGAAAAAAGAAAACAAACCCCCAAAAAACCCACCTAATTTCTGTCCTGCAGCAACTTGTAGTATTTTGGGTTTTTTACATTCTTAAACAGTAAGACCTTTAAGTCAACATGTTACTGTCAACAATAAATGTTGATGATTGAATCAAAACGTTTTATCCTAAAATTTCAAAATTATTATGGTTTTGTCAAAATGCTGAAATGCTGGTTTGTGACAAATGTTTCTAGTTGGAAAAAAAAAATCCATAATCCAAAATAAATG
Organism: Theristicus caerulescens; assembly: GCA_020745775.1. Classification (NCBI taxonomy): domain Eukaryota; kingdom Metazoa; phylum Chordata; class Aves; order Pelecaniformes; family Threskiornithidae; genus Theristicus; species Theristicus caerulescens. The sequence goes on from CM036560.1 coordinate 87,622,484, forward strand.
TGTTAATAGGGAGAGGAGAAAAAAATCCCTGTAGAAGACCTCCAGAAGAAATCACACGTTTTCTTGGGAAAATGCTTCCATCAAAATACTCCTGCTAGCTATGTTCAGGTTTGTAAGCATTAAGTGGAACTGAAAAGTACAGCACCGAATTATAATTCTCTTGACTTCCTTGGGAGAAAAAAAAAAGGAAAAAAAAAAAAACCACAACAAAGATGCCTACCGGGGATGCAGAGGCAGAAGTACGAATTACTGCCAGGGATGCTGCGTGCAAACTCGCAGCCTGCCAGCTGCTCTGTGTAAGTACCCATGATGCAGGCAAGATAATTCATGTTAGCTACACATTTAAATGTACATCCTTGAGTGTCATCACATTTAATGGCATTAAAAAAACAATGCCTGCTTATGGCACCTCCCGGGGATGGCTGCTTTAATTTATAGACAAACTTACTATGGCATAACATGATGTGGCTCCTCTTCAAATCTCCTATTCTTTTTATACCCAGGATGGATTTGGTCTTGTGTGTCAGGCTTGTAATTCCATATAAAATAACTATCATTTATAAATTTTTCATGCATAGAAAACTGAGGGTTTTTTCTGCAAGGGATGCATAGTAACCTGGTATTGGGATGCAGTGCCTAGTCCTTTTGTGATCATTATCAGGCACTATCATAATATGAAATACTTAATATTAAGTATTGTGATTTAAAAATAGTAGAATGTTCCTTATAGAAGCATATTGAAATAATTCCACCTCTAAAAATATAGAATAATATATTTTCATGGCTTTAATTTTGCATGCTGCGTAGTTTAAATACAAAGGGTAGGCCATTTAAATTATCTAGTGATTTTAACACAATCATGATTTAGCCATAATGTAGTAAATTAGGCCCCCATCCTTGGAAGAAGAAGTTGGTGCAAGTTTGCATTTGGTACACATTTCTAATAACCTGTTATTTTCTTAATCATGTTCTCATATTCACTGTTACGAACAACACATAATGACTTTTTGATTTAATTTATGTCATCCAGGTTATTCAGCAGAGGAAAAGGGTCTTCACCATTATAGACTTGCTATTTTTAAGATTACTTTTCTGTAACATGTCGTCCTTCAATGACCTAATTCCCTTCCTGAGCTCTCCTGCCTGTCAGGATCCCAACCCTGATGTTCTCCAGCATCAGCCACTGGCTACAGGTTATCTCCTACATGCAGCAAACCCAGAATCCTGGTGACTTTGATTTTGCTCATAGTAACGCAGTAGGTTATGAGTTAAGAAGAGGAATATTGTGTAGCAACACTAAAGCTAGATAAATTAGCACTTAAGGAAAGTTGGATGGATTGTATAGTTCTGCAACACCATGAAATAATCAATGTCTCTTCTAATTTATAGACTTTTTTTCCCCAGAGAGCTGCATATCCCACCCAGTTTTGCTTAGGGGTCAGTAGTCTATAGGTTTACAGGAACACAGTGACCCTTCAAGGGGTGATTCATAATCCTATGCTGAAACTCCTTTGCTATCTGTCCCTTCCAGAGCTGCCTGGGACATGCAGACAGCTGGGCTACATGGGATCCCAGCCTCATGGAGGGCAGCTGAATCCCACTCAGAGGCATTGACTGTATTTCCTTTGGGACTAAAAAAAGAAAAAGCCTCTGAGTAGCTGCATATAAGTATAACCAGTGGGAAACCTAGGGATGAACATCTATTCTCCAGATTTTATGTTACAGCCACCCAACCATTAAGTAACATAATTAACCGCCACAGACACACTCAAAATTAATAATTAAATATTTATAGGAGTGGAGCTGGCTATTTGTCTGTATGAACGCCTATTTAATTCTATTTTGTTAGGAACTCTACAGTATTAAAAGACCATTTAAAGATCACCCTTTTCAAGTACTGCTCATTTAAATTCACAAGAAGACATCAGAAGAGCAATGCCCTCTTTTATGGCATTTAGTTTAAGAATCTGTTTGAGCCCAGAGTGTCCAATTTTGGGGGTTTTTTTGTTTGCTTGCTTGTCTTGTCTGAGGAATGTACTTGGTGATGGGCTAAAGTCTCTCTCTGTGGCAGAGCTATAACATCATTTGTACCCAAAAGACTTCACAGTTACGTTTCCAAAGTCTGTAGCAAAGAACCTGAGGCCTTTACGCAAAGCTACAGCTTGTCCCCTGAGCAGTGGACCGCCCCGAGGAGCACTTCTGCAAATAATTAAACTTTTCACAACCCAGAGTCTTTGCTTCCAGTGCTATCCTTTTCCTGGTGAGAAAATGGAGCAAAGTTTGGGGCTGCATGCCTGCCATCTCACTGGAAACTGGGGGCAGAAGCAATGGCTTCAGCGTACCGCCGTAATGCTAGGCAAAAATGTTGATGCAATGAGAAATCCTCTTTTCTTTGTTGCTTCTTTTGGTTAAAGAAGTGGCTCCTTTTCCTCGAGCATGTCAGGCACTAGCAGTTTTACATCCTAGAGATATTTTCTGTTGAAGAGCAAACCTAGTGCAGTTTGTTATAGGGGAGGATGGTGGCGAAGCAGCTGAAGATGGATGCGGAAAACCCAGTGTGTGATTATGTAGGTATTGTGTCCTGCAGTGGAAAAAAAGCATTCAGGCCACATGGACCAAAGCTGGCTAATAAACCTCAGAAAGAAATTATGGATGCATAGGCATTTAATGATATCTGACTGAGCTAATTACCTTCGTAGCTCACAGTGTGTTGCCCTGAAGCACGGATTGGCATTGTCATCTGCAAAGCATCATTCAACGAGTAATATCAGCCTGGTAGCAATGCAGGGATAAGCCTAATTTTTTTTTTCCCATCCACCTTTATAGCTGGCTTTTAGCTCTTTTCACGTCTTTGTTACAGAGTGGGAAGCTAACCATTGGGGACAGTAAACACGTGCTGGCTACACTAGCAGTGGGAAATGTGCTTGTGTGTCCTGTAAACTGGTGATGACAAATTAATTCCTAATCCAAGCGTGAGCATGGCACAAGAAACATTACCTGGGCTGGCAACTTCGTAATCTCTCCAGAGGGGTGAGATGCGGTGGCCGCCCTTCGTGAAAGTGGCTTTATTGCCAGAGCAGATGCGCATCAGGGTTGGGCAATGGCTGCAGGACCTCTAGACCAAGTCTCTTAAGGTTTGCTTTTCTCCTCCTCATCTTCCGTCTACAAGTACAAGCAGTTTCATAGACTGTATACTATTCCTATACTGTATATATTTCTATTTCTTGACAGTCATCAGTCTACCAGACTCCTGGTTTGAATTTAATTGTTATTAACATCAATTTTAAATCTTAGAACAGATCTTTTCCCCATTTCAAGGCTTGGCAGATGGGCTGTTTATGCCAGCGATGGCAAATCAGGCTCTGATGGCTCCGTTTGCAGTTATAGCCTCTGAACACAAAGTAAGTTGCATTGACTGTTGATGCAAATGATACAGTTAAGCTTTTAAGTACTTGGTGCATTAAAGAAAATATGTGTTGTCCCAGCCTGTCCCTGTCCCCATGAGGTGTCGCTGGGGCTCCGAAAGGGGAGCTGGAACCAGCCTCACCACTGGGATCTTGGAGAGCAACTGGGCTGGCTGGAAATATCACCCTGAGCATTTTAACATTTAAAAATAAATAGATTGTGTTATCACTAAACAAAGTCAGGTCTTATTTTAGGCAAAGGCACAATCTGAGCATAGCTTTTGAAAGACGCTGCAGTGCTCCCATTACAGCATTGGGACTTCATGTGCAAAGCTCATGTTACCTTTATGTTTGGCTCCCATAACAAATGTCTGAAAGTCAATTTTTAGAAATGGTTTTCCTATTAGGAGAGCGTATTACTTATTTGTAACGTTGATGTGGATATTCACCTAAGGTATCTGTTTACTTAACACAAAAGATTGTTTGTTACATGCAGCATTATTTAGGAGTGCTCCTTATAGGTACTTAACAACCAACAAACATTTTGTTAGGAGGAACCACATTATCACTGACCCTCAGAAACTTCGCCTGGGGCTCAAGCTTTCCATTTTTAAGTCAAATTTCACCGGGGAATGAACTGTAGCTGTGCCAATTGTGTGGGACAGCGTGTGAACCGGTCTGACCCTGTGGCTGGAATGGGAGCTGTGCTGGCAAGCTTCCCTCTAACCTTCTGGGATACTGCAAACCCTGCAAACAGGGCTTAGACAAAGGTTTATAATTGGGGCACTCTGCAGCTTTCTGGTAGACAATGGGGTTTTTTCCCAGGGAGACACTTTCAATGGATATGGGAGCCTTAGGCAGCCTTCTTCAATGCATCAGGCTGCCCTATCAGCAAAGGTGAAAGAGGAGCCCAGCTCGTTAATCCTAGCCCAGTCTAGGATTAGCTCTTTGTTTCTAGATCATTACGTGATAGACTGGACCGTGCTGCCTTTTCCACAATTGAGTTATCTGCTTTATTAAAGCCTTGCCATCGCGCTGACACTATTGATAGGCATCTGGCTGGTTGAAAGCCCATCCAACCCCTCTCACGGTTGCCGAGACCTCTCCTTTCCTTCCCATGGCCCTGTCTTCCCACGCCCAGCCCTGCAGCAGTTGATTTTCTGCAGGTTTAAGGCTCCAAAACTCCTGTCTCTTGTTGTCCTTCTCTAAACACAAGGTCCTTATCCCCAAATCTATTTGTTCTTGTGCTGCCAAACTATGCTGACAGAAATCCTGCAGCAGGCTGATTTCCTTAATTACGATTATTGTCTTCCCCATTCTGCCATTGCTCTAACTAAACAACAGTCTCCTGGTTGTCCGTTCGTTCCCTGACCATCATTTGTCAAGCTTGCGTCTTCTTTCTCTGTGCAACAGCTCACTGCTTTTCTCTTTTTGAAGAGAAAAGGGACAAGATGCAATTCTCCCAACGTGCTGTCCCACATCCCACCACAACTCTGTCCTCCTCTTTTGCTGCTGTGGATGCAAAATATTCTCACCTGATCTCTTCTAACCCATCTTCATGGCCCCTGTTAACATATATCTTATCTAGAATCTGTATCTTCCTTTACCCTTTTGCTTCATTTCTTGCTCTCTCTTAGATCTTATCCTTCACCAGATGAACATATTTTAATCTTCTCAGTCGCAGAGATATGCCAACTTCGCCAACTGCTGCCCCTTTCTCCTCTCTTACCACTGATACTATTTATTGTATTGAAAGCTATTCGGATTTCTTGTCTTCCAGTATTACAGCATCATCGGCTCATGATTTAAGCTAGGAGGGGCTTGTAGAGGGCATCTAATTAATACAACTCCATGCTCAAAATGAATCTAATTAGAGCAGGTTGCTCAGGGACAAGTCCAAATGCATGTCCATGCATTACCCTAAATGCATGGATTTTTTTTTCTTTTCTTTCTTCAGCTTCTGGTCTATCAACTCAAATGTTGGTCTTTTAGTGAAGCCACTCTTAAGCATTCACAAAAAACCCAGAACCAGCAATCAATTTTTGTCCTTTTAGAGTTGTCATTGAAATTCAGAGCTGCCAACTATGGCCTTCTCTTGGCATGGAAGCCATGTCTGTTCTTCAGCTTCTGTGCAGGGATTCACAGGGGTTGTTTCCTCCTTCATGTCTTTTTCCTCTCTTCACTGTAACTTCAGCTCAGTATCTCTGTCCTGATGTCTCACATCTCATTTCTTCACTTGTCTCCCTCCAAACAGGAATATCAGCCATTTCTTTGATACCTCCTAGAGATGACTGGCTGCCAGTGTGCTTCCAATAAATTATGCAGACTTCCCACTAGTTTCTTCCTTCATACACGGCAGCGCCATCCTGTCTCTCTTTCATGTCTCCAAGGCACGTCATCTTCAGGCTTTTCTCTGAAACCCCACCTCCAAGCTAGGTCGAATCTGGCAAGTTCTCGATATAGAAAATCTCCAAGATGCTTTCATATAGCAAAATCCTCCAGAGGTTTTATGGTCTTTTGTTACTCCAAAGACATTGTAAGACTGCTGCTGCAATTACTGTTATCCTAAATGATTGATTTGACCAGGACCCTTTTATTTGGGTCCTGACTACTCTGCTTTCTTGCCTCAAACACCAACTCTTCATCTCTGCTTTCATGACACCCCATCCAACCTTTTCCCTTGGTCACTAGTGATTTTGGCATCTAATGTCATTTATTATACTTGTCTAAAAAGTATCTTCCTGCTTCTTCCTGATGCCCTCCAACCTGGGAGAAGTTCCATGTAAAGACCCACAAAGCTTACCAGACTTCAGTCCGGCTTCGAGCTTATCTTGACTACCATGTGTGTGAAGTTGTTTCCCAGGAATAGAGTCCTAGTGATGTGGTGAGACCACCTCTTGTCATTCTGAGGTGTTGTATACAGCTTTCTTCTATATATTTTTCTTCTGTCCTCACCAGCCACCCACTTTCTCTTGGCCTTGAACTGGAGTGTAGATTTTGGCGCTAGCGTAATAAATTTTTCCTGCTGTAGTTAGGAAATATACAGGCCTTTACCATTAGACCCTCTAGAAAATGCTAATTTGCTGATAATAAATATATCTCCTATATTTATTTAAGCATACATATGTTTATTACTGAGGTCTCTGCAGGCTTTTGCTGTCTGAAGTCTGGAGTGATTATGGCCAGTTTGCAGATGGAAATGATGCTCTCAGGAGTTACGTCATCAGTGCAATGCAAATCATCGCAAGTCCAACAGTACCAGAGAGGAAACATTGAGCTGCATGCGTTGGACTGAACACAGCTATTTTCAGAGGTTTAATTGTGCTTGTATTCAATAAAAAGGGAAAAAGCTCATTTATAAGTACTAAGGCTGTGGCCAACCTTCATCTCAATTTAATCTTAGGTTTGTTCAGGCTGAAACAAGTGTTATAGGTTTATATGGCAGAACTTCCCTAATGAAGCAATTTCACTCTGACTGCTAAAGGGGCTGGCAGAGATTTAAATTCATGTAATTTTTATATTACTATCAAATTCAATTTTTTTCCCCCCAGCCTCTAGACTTCGTAAAATCAAGTTCTTGATTCCTGATGTCTAAAGCTGTAAAAAGCACATCTTTAAGGCACTTACTAAATTCCATTATTTCCTCAATCATGTTTTAATTAAATGAAAAAATGTTTTCAATTATAGAATTGAGAAGAAGCAGGAACATTTTAGAATAGCTTTGGCCGTGATCTTATAAAGATGATAATGGCTGTTACATCAGGTTAATCATCATTTGTCCTAGGTGCTATTTTATTTTCCCATTCCATAGTGTAATTTTAGATGTAAGATGTTTGGGAACTTTACAAAGAAGTTGTCTTAAACTGTGCAGTAATGTGAGTCTTGTACTTTTGTTTTCTTTCAAACAGAGACCACAAACTAGTGAAAAGAAAATAAACTGGGCAAGAGGGGCTCAGAATTAAGTAAGGAGAGAGAGATGATGGTTTTGTTGGCTTGACTTTGCTCTCTTGTGTCCAAATCCACTTTATTTTTCCTAGTGTTTAATTTTTTTTTTTAAATATTGCCTGTGCTGATGTCACAAAGAAGAAGGTTTTTTTAAATGTCTTCTAAATTAAACCATCTATTCTCTTAGGCAATTTCAGTGTTGAGGTGACCAGACCAAGTCAACTCTGGGTAAAGAATCAGTAACATTAGTAAGAGCCCAATGATAATCTAGCTAAAAATCTACAAAAGGCATTACTGTGAGGATACTGTTATTTTTAATTCTTTGTATGTCTTGTGCAATGCTTGAGTGACTTTTGCACCATGCTGTGGTAGAGATGGTGAAATATGTAGATGAGCTTCTTTTGGTCCTGGATTTTAACCTTCAAAATTATTTTTCATATTCTAGAGTTCAGTAGGTGGGGTCACATTTAACACAGGGGGAAAAAAACACCTTAAATTAAGTCAGGAAGAGGGAAACGTGTGTAAAGTTCCTTGCCACGGAATTGCTTTTATAGACTGAAGACATACAGCTCCTTCATGCCAAGCTGGTGTGCAACTCCAGTCTAGAGCCAGCTCCTCTACACGCTTGATTGCAGAAGTGGTCAGGAGTGTATTCTCATCTCTGTGCTGACAGGACAGGAATTAAGCAAGATAAAACTCGGTGGAAGTATTTGGAAATTAAACAGAATGGGGTGTATGCATCAGTCCATAAATAGCCTGGTGTCGTGGTTTAACCCCAGTCGGCAACTAAGCACCACACAGCCGCTCGCTCACTCCCCCCACGGTGGGATGGGGGAGAGGATCAGAAGGGTAAAAGGGAGAGAACTCGTGGGTTGAGATAAGAACAGTTTAATAATTGAAGTAAAATAAAATAGAACAGTTAAATAGGTAAAGCAAAAGCTGCGCACGCAAACAAGGCAAAACAAGGAATTAATTCGCTACTTCCCATGGGCAGGTGGGTGTTGGGCCATCCCCAGGAAAGCAGGGCTCCATCACGCGTAACGGTTACTTGGGAAGACAAACGCCATCACGCCAGATGTCCCCCCCTTCCTTCTTCTTCCCCCGGCTTATATACTGAGCATGACGTCATATGGTATGGAATAACTCTTTGGCCAGTCTGGGTCAGCGCCCCTGGCTGTGCTCCCTCCCAGCCCCCCATGCACCTGGCAGAGCACGGGAAGCTGAAAAGTCCTTGACCAGTGTAAGCGCTACTTAATGACTATTTAGCGATACTTAGCATTGACATTGTTCTCATCCTAAACCCAAAACGCAGCCCAGTACTGGCTACCAAGAAGAAAATTAACTCTATCCCAGCTGAAACCAGGACACCTGGAAAGACTAGGCAGAAAGTGCGCACAAGCTTTTATGCAAAAGCCATAGAGTAAATCTTTCTTCTGTCAAATAGCTGGAAGGTAATATGTGTTACCCACTGTCTCTGCTGGTGAAGGCTTCCCTGTGATTTTAATATCTTGACCTTGGATATTTTTAAATTTCCTCCGGTAATGGCTAAAACTTTGCAAAAAGAGATGGAATGAATTTTAAACTCAGTATTATTCTGTTCTGAAGCCAGGTATTTCCCACATCTTACATTACCATAGGTTAATGTAGTGCTTTTAAAGTAAAGATGACTCTAGTTGTGATTTTCTCTCCTATCTTGCATCTGAAATCCTCATCTAAAATTCTCTTAGTGCTCTCTTCAAGCTTGCTCTGAATATATCTGCCTTAAGGAAAACTGAGAGGTAGCATAAGAAGGCATTTGGTTCTTGTTATTCAGGTGACCTGGAGTTTGTACCATGGTTTTTAACAGTTCTTATTGCCAGAGTGAAAGTGTGTTTTAGTCTAGAAAGTGACCCTTGTATTACACAATTCTTAAAAATTTGTTGAATTTACTGGAGAAAGGGGGAATCACATACAGGAGATAGACAAAAATCAGATTAACATTGCCTGAAATGGAGCTCTGAAGGTCTCTGCTCTGACCTCCTGCTTGAAGCAGAGCTGTCATAAATGCTGGAGCAAATTCATCATTGCTTTGTCCAGCCTAATCTTGAAAATATCCAAGGATGGAGAGTCGGTCACCAGTTGACCTATTGCACTGCTGTAAGTTTTCTTAAGCTTTCCACCATGTCCAACCTGAACTTCCTAAATGACAACTTGTGGCTGCTGCTTTAAAAAAAGTCCTGGGGAAAAAATACCAACAGAAGTAATTTAAACCAAACAGTCTGGCATTTAACAGGGATTATTGCAGCTATTTGTTTCAAAAAGCTATTGAGCCCAGTCTTTTATTGGAATGAAAATAGGAATATATCTAATCTGCATGGGTTTTGGGGGGGTCCACAAGAGCAAAGGAGTTAACATCACAGTATATTTTTTAATCTTGCATCATGTGTCCTTTCTGGACAGGTTCCTAGAGACTCAGAGAAAGACTTAAATAATTTGGTAGTTTTGGAGAGATCCCTCTACCTAGGAGAGCTGAAGATCTTTTGAACACTGAGAAAGTCTGAGCCTTTTGTGCTGTTGGTTTATTGCCCTGATGCTACAAAAAATTAGGAAAGACTTAGATTTTAAACTAACCCCAGTGTGTGTCCTTGAGCAAAGTCTGATGTGTTACAGATAAAGATATCACCTCTCTAAGCAGGGCATCTCAGAGGAATGCAAACTCATTTAGAAAATGTTTTATCATTTTAAAACTGTTCACGACAGGCTTGTAATAAAGTATTGTAGTTACCCTTATAGCCTTATTTTTACTATTTTTTCCCTTTATGGCTGTAGAAGATATTTTTCTCATGTGGAGATTCCGGAGTAAGGATAGTGAGAGAGTGGAAAGGAAGTATTTTAATTGTCAGGAGCTTTGATTTAGTAATGAGACACTGACACTGCAGCACTGTGTTCCTCCCAGAGCTCAGAAGTATTGGACCGCTTCACAATTTGTGCGTCTTCATTTTCCGTCCAGGCTCAAGATGTTATCAGTACCCAAGGCTTGAAGAGAGATGAGTGAACCATGGGAAAAGGAATTTTATTTCAGATGCCTAAGCCCAGCATTTTTCACAAATTTTATTGCTGATACTCCCCAGCAGCTGCAGAAATCCTCAGTTTACCTGTGGTTTTGGTGATGGTTTTGTTGGCAATATTTGCATACTCAAATGGCTATGGTGTTTCCAAATTATTTGCACCTTATTGCCATACTTTCCAATATTAGTTCATCTCCTTTGCTTTTCTAACCGAGGAGAATATTTGAATATATATGATTAAGTTCTCTCTCATTTCTAAAAACACAAGGGGAAAGCAGTCATGTTTATTTAAAAAACGTTGCTTCTGAAAAAAAAAGCAAGCCACCATGTTCAGGGAATTAGTCTACGTATGTGCCAGTAACCATATGGGAATCCAGCCGGCTGGATTTGTGTCCTTAAGAGCCCTGTGCCAACAGAGCAAGACTTGCCAGTCCCCAAACTCATTTAGGATGTTCAAAGTCAGCTGGGTTATCTCCGTGCAGCACTGCTCTTCCACGCAGGCAAACCTTTACATTTCAGATTTAGCTAGGATAAAAAAAAATATGCTTTTCTCAGAGGTTGTTTTTCATGAACAGCAGATCTAGCTTGATAATGTGAGATGTTAAAACTGTGCCAAAGGATGGTATTTCTTCATCTCAGTAGGCATAGTTTAGTGGATAATGTTATACATGATCAAATCCACTGTACTGGATTTCATCATGGTTATTGGCAACTATTTTCTCTCTTTCCTTTATTATAAGCATGTGATGAGATTTATGAGATTATGATAATAATATCGTTTCTTGTGTTCATAGAGGGGAGCAGGAGCATGGTCTCATCCAATACTCCAACCACAAAATGAGCAGCCCAGTTGATAGGAAGCATGTTATTGATGTGCACACAGTTAAAAATGAAGGTGGCATGTTTGATGGTAGCCTTTGATAAGGCTTTGCTAGAATTCATTTGCCAGTAGCATTGCAGACTTTTGCTAATTACTGCCCTGACTCTTTGCAAATATTCCCTCCTGACATGATCTGTGGTGGTTTATGGCTTTTATATGGCACTGTCTGCAGTGAGTCAGGACCTGCTGGGGAAGGATACACTCTAAGAGACATGGTTTAATTAGGGCACGCTTTCATTAGTTTACTCACCTGCAGCCAGGCAATAACTCATCACTTGCAAGCCATGTCATCTTTTTTCAGTCCCCTCGCTGTTTCTAGTCCTAAGTGTCTCTTGCAGGAGCTGTAGGGACTAACGAGAGGCAGGTCTCGGACATGGGTTTCTCAGCTTCTCAAATAATCAGTGTGAGTGGGCTTCACTGAGGACATATACGTGCTGTATATGTGCTCAGCAAAGGCTGAAGGACCTCAGTTTTCTCCATGTCTTTCCGTGCCCAAGGAAACGCTGCTAATCTAATTTAGTTGTCCTTTCCCACCTCCCTGTTTTCCTTCTCTTCTCCATCCACTGGTAGGTTGTAAGCCTTCATGCCAGCTTTGTCCAATTTTGAAAGGAAAAAATTAAGGAATAAGTAGGTTCCTACACTCATCCCTAGAACAAAATACACAAATGCATTGGTGTCGTGGTTTAACCCCAGCTAGCAACTAAGCACCACGCAGCTGCTCGCTCACTCCCCCCCGGTGGGATGGGGGAGAGAATCGGAAGGGTAAAAGGGAGAGAACTCGTGGGTTGAGATAAGAACAGTTTAATAGTTGAAGTAAAATAAAATAGAACGGTTAAATAGGTAAAGCAAAAGCTGCGCACGCAAACAAGGCAAAACAAGGAATTAATTTGCTACTTTCCATGGGCAGGTGGGTGTTGGGCCATCCCCAGGAAAGCAGGGCTCCATCACGCGTAACGGTTACTTGGGAAGACAAACGCCATCACGCCAGATGTCCCCCCCTTCCTTCTTCTTCCCCCGGCTTATATACTGAGCATGACGTCATATGGTATGGAATAGCCCTTTGGCCAGTCTGGCTCAGCGCCCCTGGCTGTGCTCCCTCCCAGCCCCCCATGCACCTGGCAGAGCACGGGAAGCTGAAAAGTCCTTGACCAGTGTAAGCGCTACTTAGTGACTATTTAGCGATACTTAGCATTGACATTGTTCTCATCCTAAACCCAAAACACAGCCCAGTACTGGCTACCAGGAAGAAAATTAACTCTATCCCAGCTGAAACCAGGACAATTGGAAAAGAGCTTTTGTTGCTTTTGCAGATTATGAAGCAACATGTTTTCTTCCCCAGGTCCAGAAGTGCATACAGAGATGGTCACTGATGCCTTCAGTTTTGAGCTGTAAAGGCATCATGTGGCTTGTCCATAGGTTGCTGTCTGCCCCAGTCATCTTTCAGTAATATGGAACTGGAGAAGCAGCTTTTGCATTGCTTTTCCAATTTTCATTTGAAAAATTAAAAGCTATTTTGTGCACGTCTTTTTCATGTCGTAGCCAGAACAAGAGAGGTGCAAGAGTTTAGTTTCTTCTCTGCTTCAGCAGGTCCTGTCTTTGTAAGCAGTAGGTCTCTTCTGATGGCAATTTGGCCTGAATTAGCTGTAAAGACTCAGACATGTAACAAAGTCCTGTGATTTTATTAAAATAAAATATTATACTAGTCTTCCTTGATTTAAATAGCTTAAACAAGGAAAAACTAAACAGAAGCCCCAAGTTCTTAATCTGTTTAATTCTGTACAAGTTACTTAGAAGAGCATCTGTTTCCGTTAGCTAGACTTTAAGCTCAGATTTTATTCATGCTGTTTAATGGGATGAAATTCTGCTCATTAATATGTTTTGAAAATTAATCGGTTTGGACTTTGTTTCCATCAAACTCTTTGATTCTTTAACAAGGTTAAAATATCAGTATATCCCAAAGTGAAGTAATTATTTGAGACATTTTGAGTTTTTTTCTATTCCCTGTTTGTGTTTATCTCTAGTGACTTATTAAATAATATGCTAAAGTGCAGCTGTCAAGTCCTTCATGAAGAAAATGGGTCAAAGACCATTTCATGTGGCTCTGTATGCCAAATTCTGTTGCTGCTGCTCTGCAAATTACTTTTCTGCAAGTAATCTTTGCAAAAGTATGTGGTTTGCTATTTTTTATTTATTTTCAAAATACTTTCATAAGAGCCTATTAGTGTTACTAATTTTTTAAAGAAAGTAAAAAGACTTACAAAAGCAACAATAATATGCATGTGTAGATATATAAACAGTCATCTTAGTACATATGAAACAGTTTATACTGTTCAGAACTTATTAAAGTGTGACACCTGCTTTGTTCAACTGCAACGCTATTTATTTTGAGGAAACCTTTATGCAAATAAATGGTTTCCTTTTTACCTGTGCAAGTTTCTTGGTCCTTTGGCTTTGTCTACCTTTGTATTATCTGATCAAAGCTGGTAGATACGTACCTTAAGCAGAGTAGGTCTGTAAGGCTCTAGTTTCTAGAACTCTTCTGATTTGCCCAAGATTTAATTGAATTGTCCTTTAATGTGATAATTAACATGTAATATATCTTAAAGACACTCTTGTCACCCACTGGCTGGTTAAAATAGTAATGTACTGTGTGTGGTAGGATACTAGTGCACTTTTTTTTTTTAATGAAAAAATTGGTCATTTCATACCTCTGGGTTGTTTCATATAGGGAATATTATTAATTATTTGCTAGTAAGACTAATCCATTACAATAATTCAGAATAAATTACAAGAATAATTGGTTTAAATCATTAATAGATTTAGCAAGCAAGTAGGTATTAACATCCTACTATCAGTGTGACATCACTCAGATTCTGCTTTAGTCTTTCATTTCATCCATACTAAACTTAAGCCACATTTTACCTACAAAAATATCTATATTAATTTCTATAGACAACTGCATTTGCTCTTCTCTGTCTTTCTGGTCTTCTGAAAACAGCGTACTAAATCATATAAATATTATTGAGTGATTTCTATGAGAGGCACTGGGCACGGTCCTGATGGAATGGGCCCACTGGCAATGGTTTTCCCATCAGCAGAGGATGATTTCTAAGCATTGTTCCCATCTTAGTAACAGGAAACATGCTCCTGGAGGCCTATCAGCAGCTCTGACCGCTGTAGATAGACCCTGCTGCATCACGTGTGGTGGAACATGGTGAAATTTGGCATCTTTGCCTAATGCTCCACCAGCTGCAAGACTGACAAGTGTTGCATCATGAATATGTGTCACTTAAGAAAAACCAATACAGCCCAAAAATGCTAATAAATTTGGATTGCCTTCTTCTTTGGGTCCCTCAAGTCCTTGTATTTTGCCTTTTAGTGCAAAATGTGCCTTTTTTTCCCCACACTGGCTCTGTGCAACTATGGAAAAGCAGAAAAAAGTGCAATAAAGTGAAATTAAAACTGGTGAAGATTTGAAAAGGGATAAAAAGGATGGAATGAGTGGAAAGAGGCTGGGGAAAGGAACCATTGCAAGCACAAGCAGGGAAAGTCTTTATAACTGTTGCTATACAAAAAGAGTAAGGGACGCTGCAGTCATGCCTGCACATGCAAAGCACCACAGCGGTGTCATTTCCAGAACTTTTAAGACTTGGTAGTTATAAATTTGCGAGTAAATTTTGTTGTAGAAGCTGCTTAGGAGGCAGAGAGCTCCGCTTTCACACCATTGACTCCAGTTGCCTGCATGGGTGTCGTGGTTTAACCCCGGCCGGCAACTAAGCACCACCCAGCCACTTGCTCACTCCCCTCTGGTGGGATGGGGAAGAGAATCAGAAAAGTAAAAGTGAGAAAACTCGTGTGTTGAGATAAAGACAGTTTAGTAGGTAAAGCAAAAGCCACACATGCAAGCAAAGCAAAGCAAGGAATTCATTCACTGCTTCCCATCGACAGGCAGGTGTTCAGCCATCTCCAGGAAAGCAGGGCTCCATCAGGTGTAACGATTACTTGGGAAGACAAAATGCCATCGCTCTGAATGTCCCCCCCTTCCTTCTTCTCCCAGCTTTATATACTGAGCATGACATCAAATGGTATAGAATAGCCCTTTGGCCCATCTGGGTCAGCTGTCCTGGCTGTGCCCCCTCTCAGCTTCTTGTGCACCGGGCAGAGCACGGGAAGCTGAAAAGTCCTTGACTAGTGTAAACACTACTCAGCAACAACCAAAATATCAGTGTGTTATCAACATTATTCTCATCCTAAATCCAAAACACACAGCATTATACCAGCTACTAAGAAGAAAATATCCCAGCTGAAAGCAGGACAGTGGGCTAAACTGGGAGATCACTCCTGCGATGACTGCTTCCAAGCAACCAAAAAACCGAGCTCCTAAACATATGTTTTTCTGATACTCTTATCAGTTTGATGCATAAACAATTGGTATATAATTAGCTCCAGAAGAAATTTGGTTTTATTTGCTTAAATAAAGTTGAGAAGGCTTTCACTTCTATCTAGCGTGGTCAACATTGCACAAGGTCTTTGTGGTTGTGACAAGAATTAAATACGGAAGCAGGAGGCAGCAACAGTGCTTTCAGTAAAGAAAAGGCTGGAGTGATGCTGCTTAGTAAGCATGCAAAAGCCTGCTACCATACAAATCTCTTTCTTAAAACATGTTAAAATGAGCATTTCTGGGAAGGAAATTAAAAGGTTTAAAATGAGTAAGGTTTTGTTTGTGGCTCACAAGGCAGGAAAATATACAGATTAATATTTCTGAAATCCTTGTGTAGATACAGGAAATGTTAACTTTTGTTTGTAGAAATTAAACTGGAAATATTTATTCTATATTTCTAAATATGGAATATTTATATTTATTCTGAGACAAGATGATCTAGTCTAACTTGCATCCTTGTCACATAAGCTGGTAATACAAAGAGCCCATTTCTGGCATTGGTCTATAGGATTGGAGTCTTATCATTGTGATGCACAGAGTTTTAGTACTAAAAGTAAATGCAAGAAAGCTGTAAATCCCTGGATCTAGCACAGACTCATGCGGCCCTGATGGGGCTCAGTTTGTAAAAATTAAAACAGTTGATAAAACTCTTGAAGGCACTGAATAGGAAAGAAAAAAGCTTGGGAGGGAAGGAACCAACCATGCAGGACCCATTCTCGCTAAAGACCTCATGTCTCCATGAAAAATCACCTGTTAAAGATTGAATTACTGCCATTTCAATTTATTATGCAATTCAATTTTTAATTGCAAATAGAACTGAACTGGACGTGAAGTTTCGCTGTGTATGTTCTTGTGGTCTTCAGAAAGGCTGTTAAGACCTCGGGGATCATTCGGTTGGACTGTCTGTAGATGACCTACTGTGGCCCCTCAGCCACTCGCACCTCCTTAAGAGCTGAATGTTAGTTGAATGAGCCTTGCATTCAACTCACCCTTCAGAGTGAATTAGCGAAGCGATAGTCCATGGCACATACCCAGGGACATTTGGCAGAATGCCAGCAAATCCGTCAGTGACGAGATAGGTGCAGTTACACTGTTTTAAACCAGATAAGATTCCACACATGACTCGGTAGCAAAGGACAAGGGAGGAGATATCCATCTCTTTCTCTTCTTCACCCTTAAAAGACTGCAACAAGAAGGATTTCGGCTGAATATGTGACTATCTGCAGCATATCTCCTCAGTGCATTCTTGCAGCTGTTGTGTTTTATTGGATTTCCCTTCCCAAGCAGATAGGTTCCCCAAGGGACAGCACAAAGTCAAGTTTCTCCCTAATAAAAAGGAAGAGTAGACCCCATGTCAGATAACAGCCTACAAGTACCTGACTTGCAAGTCGTCACACCCCAATGGTGCCAATAATCGTTCTGGTGCCCTGAAGCAGTAAGAAAAGCTGGTTAAAATTAATAAAGAGAGGGGGGTATTTTTGCAAAATATCTCATCCTGGCTGCAGGCACCAATGCTTTAGTAAGTGATGTTTTGCACTTTAAGTGTTAACATTTGGGTGAACAACTGAGGTGAGGATACCGCTTTTCGCAGGTGTATAGGCAGACTTCCCAAGTTCATCTGCCACCTTCCCTGGTAGTACCTGCTTCTGGAAACATTAGACTTTGGGTTATATCTCATTCACCAGCAGAGATGATTATGAAGGGCCAAAGGAAATTGTGTTCACCTGGGTTTTGTTAGTTGTGAATCTTGGTAAGTGCTATTTATCAGAAAATAATGTGGTGTTACTGTCTTATATATATATATATTAAAATAACAGAAAATAATGCAGTATTGTGTATCTTTGGCAAAATACTGCTAATACTTAGCTTTCTTACGTGTTTAGTGAACATATGGCTTTAATATGTGTCATACAATGAGGGACTCAGATCAAGTCTTTGAATAAGATAGCAGTGGTACAGAGATAAAAGTTTGTTAAAATTCCCATTGTTTAGTTAATTTGAATTTTTTGCAGAAAAAGAAAATATTCTTATTTATATTTTAGAACCAAAAGGTGAAGTGAAAACCTATTTTCTTACAGTTGCTTACCTTTAGTCTTTTTCTGTGAGACCTAAGAATTTTTATCAACTGGTTTTCTTCGTCACTGTCTATGTGTTTCTGCTATGAGATAAGTGAAATAGGGCTTAGCCTGTGATACTCGTTATTAGAGTATGGCCCAGGGACTCAAACACATTTTAGAGTATGGCCCCCAGTTTGAACACAGTGTCACATGCAAACACATGCAAAGAATGGTGATTAAAAGCCATTAACAAATATTTTAGGTTTAACTTATTGATTGTAAGCACAAAACAATATAATGTTGTTTCATGGATTTTTCTCAAAAAAAAAATCTACATGTTTTTCAAAAAATGTCTTTGAATTGAAAAGTTTGATAAGTGTTGACCTAGGGATGCCTTTTATTTTGCCTACATAAGGCTAGTGGGAATCCTTTCTTGATATATGCATGTGAAATTTTAATACTCTGGGAAGACAGTAACTTTTCTCCTGAACTTCGCTCTGTCATAAATGCACCAGAATTTCATATCTTTAGAAAATTAATTGAGTAGAAGTTGCATTTCCATAGAGACACTGACATCCCAAGAACACCTAGTGGTACTATTACTGCCAAGCAAGAAAGATCCATATTATGAATATTAATACAATGAGAAGACTTATAAAGAAATGTAATTCTTGGTTTCCAGATGACTTTCACAGAGTACTTAGACTACTATATCCAAAAGCCGCCTATATAATTTAGCTCTAGACCTCATTTCTATAGTTAAGATATCTGGGCTTGCCACTGCTCTGATCACTGCAGGTAAGGTGAAAGTTGTAGGTAGATTAAAAAAAAAAAAAAAAAAAGCAATATCCCATTCTCGATCATTGATGCAGGGTTTGTATTTTGTGGTTATAGAAGATGACACAGGCCATAATGTAGTAAAGCAGTACAAAGTAGTCCTTGTCATAGTCGTTTTATAAAGCTGCGTGTGAGTTATAAAAAGTGATACCCATAAATTACAAGTATAACCTATTTAAAATTCTGCTGCAGTTTGCTGGCATTTGAGTTAGAAAATGATGGTAGGGAAGAAAGCCCAGGTAATCTTTCTCTTACTATTGAGTGATATAAAAAGGTTTCTTTTTCTTGTTCTGTAGATGTTATTATTAAACCAGTGGGCTTTAAGCAACTTGATATGACAACAAACCATAAGCAAAACCCCAGTGCTTTGTTTTAGGTAATGTAAGTTTTATTTTTGATGGGATTTATGCCCAAATTCTAATCCTACCTAAACTTTCTCCCTTTCCAGCTCCAGATAGATATGGTTTTCTTTACATATATGGAGGTAAAATGCAGTTCAATGTTAAATCAATTAAAAATGTTTGAAAGCCAACCTGCTTCAATGTTCTCAATCATTTTGTTCAAGCTTTGAGTCGTATTTCTTCTTCGGCCAGACATTTTTTTTTAAACCTTTTAATCTCTTATCAAATTTCAATAAGAGATTGCCCATTTTAACACTGAGTGATTTAGTGCAGATCCAGAGAGGCACTTCACCCCATCAGAGGAGGAGCTTGGACTCATCTTGGTTGCATCTGTGGGGCAAGTCACTGAGCTCTCAAAGTGTTAGAATTTATTATTTCAAGTCCATCTATCATTTCAAATTCAGGTTTTAATTAGAAATACAATTCATAGCAGGTCATGTCTGCCTCACCAAAAGAGGTATGGTCTTAACTTGATTTATTGGTAGCCTTTTAATGTGCTAGGGCTGTTGCATGAGACTGTGGTGTATGGAGGGTTTTGCTCCAGATGCAGCTGATGATGGTCCAATCAATTGTATGTGGTCCAGAGGGCTGAGAAACTGGAGAAGAGTTGCAGTCCTGCCATGCAATACCTTTGCACACTGGATGTGTGAAGGAAGGGGAGAACAAATTTGTACCTGTTCATACTGGTGAAAGTCATTCTGCTATTTCCCGTGTTAAATGGCCTCATATTCAAACACAATGTTGGGATTCATCACAATTTGTTCTTAGATATCTGTTTTTCTGATATAAATTGTAAAAGAAGGAGAAGGTTTCTTGAAGGGATATAATGGTTTTAAATTATGGCTATAATAATTGCTTAGATTTTTATTGTGTGTTGCCTGGTGCTGGCTGCTGAATCTTCCATGGTGATATTCAGGTATTCATCAGCACATGTCGTATAAAACTAGTCCTCTAAGCCCTCAAAGCAATAAAATCCATCGTGTCAGGATGGTATCTGTCCACTGAGAAGACGACTGGCCGCTTGGCAGTACAAAAGAGCTGGTATAACATCGTGCTGTTGAGGCCAGCAACTGTCACTGCAATAAAATACCTTTTGTTGGAGTTGTTCAAAGCAGTAGCAATATTCATCAACACGGTGCCGTCAGTAGGAGATGAGGCCGGGAATGAGGATCCATCACTTTCCTCCTGGGAATATGCTAGGTGACAACCCTAATTGCTCTCTTAACACTTCTATCATACTCTCAGCAGCATAATTTCCTGTAGGTCAGAGAAGTGTCACCCCCACTGGTGCCAGAAACTAATTCATTTCTTTCCACGTCAGTTCAATTCCTTGGGTAGGATTCTTGCAGCAACAGAGAAGAGCTGGTCACAGGCTCTGTTTGTAATTCTCCTAGACATGTCAGTTGTAAAACTTAATTTAAAGCTTTTTTTTAAAAAAAAAAGTTGTTTTTATCAGCATAATATACTTCTAGTAGTTGCAATGTTCTCAGATAATAAATATGAGTGATTATTCCTTTTATAAGAATGTGTTTATCAGAGTTCATTTCGATGCTTTTCTGCAGCTGGTGGACAGAGCAGAGTTGTGGAGAGTCAAATGTCGTACCTTGGATGCTTGTTCTGTGATTCCTTGCTTTGATTTGGCTTAACTAAGGAAATAACGTTCTGAAAATTGAGAGCTGCAAAATCCTGTGGTAGCGACATGTCACATCCTGTGTCTGCAACGTATTGTTTAAGACCAGTAATCTTTATGAGTTGAAGATTAGGCTCTTTTTCAAGCTTAAGCTCTTTTTTCAATGGAGTGTTAGTGATTACTCTGGTACTTGTAATTTTATCTTTTCTGATCTAATTTCTTTAACTTCAAAGACTGTAAACCAGATGTTTGGTGTAATACTTAAATTGATGTTTTCCAAAATACTGTATGTCTTGTCCTCATCACAGGAGCACAGAGCCACTCAGGTCAGGACGGACCTCTGGAGCTCCTCTGGTTCACTCTGCTTCTCCAAGCAGACCCAGCTGTTGTTTTCTTCATTAAACTGTCTTGTGACTGAAGTGGGATCAGGCATAGTAACTGTGAGATTTTTGTTTGGTTTTATCAAGTAAAACCTTGGGGGTTTTTTTGGTTTTTTCTTTTTACTAAATGAAAAGTAGGCACTGGACAGGAGGTGGTTGTTGTAGCGGGCCATGCTGTAACTATAGGCCAAGATGAAGGTGAAGGTGTAGAAATCATTACGCATGAAAGGTAATCAAAGCTTTTAAAAGAAAGTAGATTCAGACTTAGGGGACCTCATTATCTCCATCCTTAAGCTCAGATGAATCTAGTTTCTGAAACTGGATGTGTGAATCTGTCAAGTCACAAGTGCCATAATAAGTGGGAAGAACAAGAGGCATAAGAAGCGAGGGGGCCATTCAGGCAGCTACCAGCTGGAAAATGGCAATGTTATACAATCCTTAATTATCCTTTCCTTCCAAATTTGTTGCAAAGGCCTGAAGAAAAATGCTACACATTGTGCCTGTGCAGGAGAACCCTGGTTTTGGACAAGGGAACCACAACAGGTATCATCTGTCTAGATTTGAACACAAGGTTGTATGTGGCGCCACATGCAGATGCAGAAATTAAACAGCATGAGATGGAGTTCTAGGAGACATTCAGAGGTGTATTCAGCGGGAACAGGACAATATTTGTACCCTTGTACAAAACCCTGGTGAGATCTGGTCTGGAGTATTCCAAACCACTGAGGACATTTAGGTTCACAGAGAATAAATTCACACTGGTCCAGATACAGAGAAGCCAAGAGAGCTTAAGACAAAAAGTTAGGAGACTTTGATTCGTTTAACTTGGTGAAATAAAATCTGAGAAGGTTTTGGAGTTTTGTATATAAAAGGGAAGAAAATAATTATTTTAACTTGAGGATGGTTTTGGTCCATTTGTTTAGATTTAAGCTTACAATGAGCAAATTTAGACTGGGAAACAGAAAAAGGTGACTAACCATTAGAGAAACAAGTTCTGGAAGCATCTTCAATGGCTATACTGACAAAACTTGAATTTGAATCTGTTAAGTTTGTGAAGGTTATTTTACGGCATACCTGAAATAGCAGGAAAATTGACTTTGTAATCCATGAGATTCAGGAAATTCCCACTAGCTCCGGGTGATGTCCGGAACCAGAAGCGAGAATCCTCAGGAGGTGGTCCCATTCCCCTCTAGCTCCAGAACTCATGGGAAGTCCAGCTCTGGTAGGAATCTGCATTCAGCCCCAACTCCATAGACCCAGAAATCAAAAGTGGTTTCGAGTCCGAGTTTGAGGTCCAGTTCTGTGTACTAACGGGGACCAAAAAAATGGATATATCTGCTTTTCTTGACAGTGAAGTCAGTATATTACCAGGTCTTAATATAGGAAAGAGAGAGAAAGTGATCCTAAAATTAAATTAAAGGTTTTATCTTTGAAAATCATGGAAATTTTCCACCAGAAGATTGCAAGATAAAAAAATAAAATAAAAATCATGATATGCCATACAAAACCTTTAGCATGAAGAACGGTAAGAGGGAATATTTAAAAGCAGTGGTACAATGTCTCTCATCTCAACTAAGAGACTGTGAAAATTAGAATGTAAATTAATTTATGACGTAGATCCCGTTATAATATAGAAGTACAGGTTTCTACAGACACACAAAAAAAAACCAAGCCAGCTGGAGTTCAGGATATTTCCTGAAGGCAAAGGCAGTCACACCTGAGTTAATATAAAATGTAACAGAGCCAAAAACATTATTCTTTCTGTGCATTACTGAGTGCTTAGGTATTGTGTCCTCTGCTTTTATAGGATGTGTGCTCGAATTCACTAGGACAAGTGGAGAGTCGGTACTAGCCACAAAGTGCCCTATGTATTTCTAGTGCAATTCAGCTTTCAGACATGGCCAATCATTTCCTACTGAAATAGATTTAGAAAAATAAATACATCCACCTCCACAGTAATTAGCATTAACTACATAAATGTAAAATGCCATGCAAATGCAGGTGTGTGCTGCACAGCTGCTTTGCCAGTAGAAAAGTGATGAAATACTCTGCATCACCATCCAGGGCAACAGTACATTTTTCCACAAGCTCAGTTCTGGAGTCATTTTTAAATCTGCAGAGAAGTTACTGCTACGAGTTGGATAGGACTGCCTGGAGTATCAGCAGCTTTGGGGTTATATTTGTTTTAAGTTGCGATTTATTTTGTATTGTGGTTGCTGAATGAAGACTGTAAATGCTGCCTTGAAAGGACTTTCCCCTGCTCGTCTAGGCTCAGTGTAGGTGGAGCGTGAAATCTCTTTTGGCTATTTCAGTGCTTCTCCAAAGTTTTTAGCTTCTCCTTGGGCTGCAGCAAATTGATTTTTCAGATTTTTCACTTTGTTTTCTCAGACTGTATTATGCTGCTCTCCAGACATTACGTAACTGGGTTCAGTGGTTTTTTAGTAATTATATTAGTGGTGATAGAGCATAATCAAGGGGGTTTTTAGCAATAGTTTTCAAAACGTACTGTATCCTTCTTTTTTTACTAGTGAGATTGTTCATTAAGGTCTATGAATACTTTCTAATGGATAAAAAATAGGTGTCTTGTGATGATGTCTTTCACAGGAAAAGCATCTTTTGCTGTTTCACTTCAGTTTGATGCATTTTTTAAGCTGTTATATTGTGCTGGTTTATATTAGACATACAGCCTTTCCATAGCTTGGCAGGCTTTGTGATTAGTCAGTGGTTGCTGAAATGGTGAAATCCCGAGGGAGTGCAAACTGAGCATCTGAAAGACAGGGGCTTTTCTAGTCCCACCTTCATACCTTCAACGGAAAAGACAGGGATGAAGGTTTGGCCATGTGTATCCTCTAGGCAAGCACAGATCATTTAGGATGTGGTTATAGAGTCATCTTAAGTGAGCATATGGCTGTGTTTGTGCCAGAGACTGGTCCTGAACTTCCCCGCATTCCCACCACATCCCTTTCCCTAGCACTAGTGGTTACTGCCTGTGGAGTGAGTTGCACTGATCTACCAGAAAACTAAGCCTGCAGAAGGTTTGATATATCTTACATCAGTTTAAGGTGATCACAGAGCCGAAGTATAAAATCTGCTCCATCACTCCGTGCACAGAAAGGAGAAAATAGAAGAAAATGAGCAGATTTACATCTTCATTGATGATAAACTTTGCACATAACTTTCCCTTCCATGCTATTCCCACCATCAAGTAACACACAGAACAAGAAATTGAGTACTCAGGCTAAAATAGGGCCTCATCAGCACGTCAGCACCACAGACTGTGATGTTGCAGAGGGATGCTCTAGTTGGCTTTGCAGGAGTTAACCTGACCATCGGAGGAGTCGAGCGTGGCAGTGTGGAGCCCAGCATGGGCTGATTTAGTCTCTGTAGCTCTTCTGAGTGCTGCTGGTACTCACTCCAGCTGGCTGAAAGTTGGGTCAAGTGTCTCCATGCTACAGTTTAGAGCGGTACTCAAATGAAAGCACAAGCTTGCACAGGCTTGCAGAGCCTCAGAAAAGCTAATTGCATCAGCAGGAGGCTTTGAGAAGTTTGTGGAGGATGCTGATTTCTTGCAGGAGCCCCACTAGCTCAACTGGAAGCCATCTGTGAAACCTCACTTAACAAGATTTGAAAAGGCTGCAGAAGAAAGAGCAGCAGCGAGCATCTCCAGCTCCCTTCCTCCACTTGCATGAGCAGGCACCAGTGTGGTCCTTCACATCATTAACTGTTGCTGTCCAGGGTGTTAATTTTGTTGTTCTGGTCCGAAATGAAGGGTTTGGGCACTTTCTGCTCTTGCTTGTGGTGCTTTTGTTCCTGTTATCAGTATAACCTTTCGTGCTGCAAATACGAGAAAGGGTTCGCTGTAATTAGCCAAGCAAAACTCATTCTGAGTGAAACTGGGTCCTGAGGTGGGTGCTGGTAACAGGGTGCTCCTGCACTCCCATACACAAGGAGGGGATGGCGTAAGTCCTGGGTCCACCCAGGGAGTTCTGCCAGGAGCAGCAAGGAGGTAGGCAGAGACAGGGCTGGAAACAAGGCTACAGCATCAGGTGTGATGTATCTACATTGTAGGTCCAAGGTCCATCCGAGAAATAGGGCCAGAGACAAAACAAGAGACAAGTCCATACCTACAACTCAGGGTCCCAGGCTGAGCATCCGGACCATGGGCAGAAGATATGGGTGAAGGTCCCAGTGAGGCTCCTCAGGGCAATTAAAGCCTATAGGCGCAGTCATGGCAATGACAAGCTCTTTATTGTATTAATACACTTAAGTCCTTGGCATCAATGACAACAGTTGGGTAATATGGAAGAAAGTCAAAGGATTTGTGGGGTAAAGGAGGGATGCAGTGAATTTGGCCTGCAGAGTGAAGAAGAGGTGGGTGGACCTGGAGGAGTCTGTAACATGGGGAGGAAGGTAAGATGGGCACAGTCACCAGGGTGGTGATACTGGGATCCACTGGCATGGGCAGAGCATTGGCCATGGGAAGAGGTAGATAAGAGTATGGTGCAAACCACATGCCTTATGTGGGATTGCAGCAACCTGAAGCATAGGGAAGTGGGAATTTGGTACCCAGGAAGCTTGGTGGTGGAGTGTCATGGTTTAACCCCAGCCGGCAACCAAGCACCACCCAGCTGCTCACTCACTCCCCCCCGGTGGGTGGGGGAGAGAATCAGAAGGGTAAAAGTGAGGAAAACTCATCTGTTGAGATAAAGACAGTTTAGTAGGTGAAGCAAAAGCTGCGCATGCAAGCAAAGCAAAACAAGGAATTCATTCCCTACTTCCCATCGGCAGGCAGGTGTTCAGCCATCTCCAGGACAGCAGGGCTCCATAGGTGTAACCATTACTTGGGAAGACAAATGCCATCACTCCGAACAGCCCCCCCCCCCTTCCTTCTTCTTCCCTCAGCTTTATATGCTGAGCATGATGTCATATGGTGTGGAATAGCCCTTTGGCCCATCTGGGTCAGCTGTCCTGGCTGTGTCCCCTCCCAACTTCTTGTGCACCCCCAGCCTCCTCGCTGGTGGGGTCGGGTGAGAAGCAGAAAAGTCCTTGACTCTGTGTAAGCACTGCTCAGCAGTAATGAAAACATCTCTGTGTTATCAACAGTTTCCAGCACAAATCCAAAACATAGCCCCATACTAGCTACTATGAAGAAAATTAACTCTACCCCAGCCAAAACCATCACATGAGGGCTGGTAGTGCCAGCTAAGGACAAGCGGTAGTGAAAAAATAGCTGCCAGTTTGTCATCTAGATCCTGCTGCTGGCATCCATAAAGGAGAAGGCATAGTCGCATTACAACTCCCCTTCCCTTCTTCACAGTGCTTAGGAATTTAAGAAGAGCATTGTTTAAAATATAGTTCTTCTTAAAAAAAAAGTCATGAATTCACAATAAACTCTTAAAAAATGTTCTTGACTGAAAGAGGCTCTTATCATTTGCAGGTAGGCCAGACATCTTTGCAATGAGATGTGGTTTCAATAAACAAATACATTGCTCATCACTTCAGCATGACAAAGGGTGTTTGTCCTAGTGCTCTCAATGCACAAAGAAGCCAAGCAAGAAAAAGAACATAACAGTCATAGAAGTACTTGAAAGGAGAAAAAAAAAAAAAAAAACACAGCTATGTAAGGGCCTCAGCCTGTAAGAAGCTTCTTTGGATGCAATTGTTTCCACTAATCTTACTGAAGACTCTCCTCTGTTAATGCAGGGTTTGGGCTATAAATATAGTGGCTACAGATAGTAAGGCTGGCACGGTGTCCAAGTGGCACAGTTAAGGCATAACATGATCCCTGCCTCTGCAGCGATCACATGCGTGCAGCTTTATGAACATGCCAACACAGTAAAGATGTTAGGCCAAATGGCTGCAGCCTCATTAATTCTTGAAGAAAAGCCAGCTGCCAATTCTGGTAGCGCTGAGGCTAATTGCTGCCTGTATAATCTAATGCACTTCACTCGAGCTCGTCGTGTGTTAGTTTACTCACCTATAAAATACATTTACAGATATTATCATATACCTTAGCTGCTTCTGAGATTTAACTGTGACCATGTGAACCTCTTGCATGTGGTTTAAAATGACATTGCATAGGCGCAGTGTTGATATTGTTCATGTGCAATAGATGTATCATGTTACTTTAACTCTCGGATCACAGTTTGATTTGATTTTAATATAGTTGTTTTTGTAAATAATGGTGAATTAGTAACTTACTGCTCAGGGAAAGTGCTTATGGGTTAAATTACCTGTGGCAGAGGTCATAGATTACTTCCTAAGTAGTTTGCAATTATCAATTATAGATTAAATATAGTGAGAATATACCAAAAGTGTATAATAAAGTTAATAAAAAGTTACCTCTTTGTTAATGCCGTGACCCATGTGGTTCATAACTCTTTCATGCTGTCGCAGCCACAATTACCTTGCAGACAGGAGTTAGCAGAAGAACCTGATTATGCCTCACAGCAAGGGGAAAATCCTCGTGCTGACTGTCAAAAGAGTAGGTACCGTCAGATTTATGCCAGCGTCATGGTGATCAAGTGGTAGCACTTGAAAACCTTTTTTTCTCTGCTTTCAGATCACGAGGAGCACATACTCTTCTCTTCTCAGAATAGTTTTCAGCTGACACAACCCCCTCTAGGTTTCCTGAATCGCTGGCAGCTTATAATCATGTATATAAATGTGAAGGTGGCTAGCAGGGGCTGATTTTACACGAACTTTTAAAAATGCAGCAGAAGGTCTCCTTGTTATCAATACTTTTTGCCCTCTTCATCTCCCCATTTGCTTCCAAGTGGCAGGAGTGGTTTCAATATTAGCAGATTACATATGATAGTGCCTGTCATAGTGCTTCTGCTTTAATTAATACTATTTTTTGGCAATATTTATCTGCATTACATCTGTTGATATCAGCATAGGTAGTCTGATAATGTAACACCTGTTAATTCAGCAGCATCACTATGTCAGATCTATAATGCTAATAAAAATAACAGCAGCCACCTCTTGCATAATTTCTTCTGTCTGTAGACCCAGGGGATCACACAGTAAATTAAAGCATTTTTCTCATTGTAACGTAGGAATCAGATAGTGAAATATAGCAATATAGTGAAATACAGGAAATATTCATATATCTAGAAATATATTCCTATATAGGAATATAGAGAAATACGGGAATATAGGAATCAGATAGTGAAATGGCCTGTTCAAGGCTGGACTGTAGGCAGTGGCAAGGCAGACAAGGGAACAGTTGCAGTCCAGTGCAGTATTTGTAACAGCAGTTGTTTCCCCAGGTACATACAATGATTGCAAAAATTATATATATATATATATATATTTAAAATTAGGACATTTGCATTAATACCAAAATAAATTGTATTTTATGTAAACTGGACATGATTTTCCATCATTCATGAAACTGAGAAGAAGGAGAAACCCTCCAGGTGATTTTCTTTTCATGAAATAACATCCATCATTAATAGGAAGGACAAAATAATCATCAGACTTCACACAGCATCCTGAAATAATCTTTACTTGTTGGAAGAGTTTTGAGTTAATACTTGGCGTAATCTTAGCAGCAGTTCTTGCAAGTTTCATTTGCTTTTCAGAAGTGTCAGTTCAGTAAGGACAGAGCAGAATTTTTCTGACCAACAGAGTGTTGAAAGACCTGTTCACCATCTCCGAGTCCTTAACTTCATAAATATTACAGTTATCAGGAAGGGCTCTTTTTTGTGAATCCTATTGTGCAGTCCTTGCCAGGGCTTAAACCTTTCAGCTGGAGCCACTGAGAGTATAAATATATTTTAGAAACAGTAAGGAAGTGCTAATGATATGCTCACAAGACATAAAAAAAAATATTAGAAGGGGTTGGTACATTTTCTAGCCTATTTGGAGAGTTGTACAGTTTGCTTATACTGAATCAAAAACCTGTAAAATAGTATTTTTAAACCATTTTGTCTGAATGAACTGAAATGTTGTTCTATAAGAAATGTTTCCTTTTCCCAGTAGGCATGTAGCCTAAATTGCACCGGAGCACAGGTGGTTGTGTGTGCATTCTGATACATGCCTTCAAATTGGGGTACCTTGAGGCAAAATCTCTTACCCATTGTGTTTCATTCCTTTTGTAGAAGGTGTGATTTTAATGCCTTATCCTATTGCAACTATGGGGATTTTCATAGATTTTATTAAATGTCATAACTCTTTTCAAGTGAAGTTTTTTCAAGTTGCTCATTTTATTAGGTTCACATTAAAATTTTTAGAAGTTTAGTAGACCACATTGTATTTAATTCCAGTAGCGTATTTTTATAGTTAAAACCAATGGCAAATGGCTGTTGTGTTCTCAGAAAGCTGAAGTGTTGGGAAACCAAACCCCAGTCTAGGAGGGGTGTTTTTCTCCAGTCAGTAGGTTCGGGTAACTGATACAGACCATAGTTTACACCATCAATCATGATGGACCACATAACTGTTCTGTAGGTCTGCATTGACTTGACTTCAGTGATGGCTACCAAGAAAAAGCAGGAGAGGAGGGTGCAGTTGATGGCACCATAAAGTCAGCCTTCATTTTTGCTTCCATGTGTGTTAGGTGATCACATCATTCACAAGGATAGTCCTGATGTTTCAGATAAAACTTAGTACAGGTGACACCTGTCCTGATCAGACTGTGTTTCCCGGGAAGAGCGATGGCCATCCTATCTAAATGGGCTTGTAGACTGCCAAAGGGCTATTGGCTGCAGCAATATCACAAAATGTATAGTTAGCATTGTTGTTTTTTTTATTTCTTCCTGTAAAATTGATGATGACAACCCATTTTTCTTTGACCAAGTAACTGAAGGACCTTGACCAGCCACCAAGAGTAGATGGTTCAGTGTGTGGTCCTTGGTGGTTGGTCTGCAGAAGCTGCAGCTGCCTGGGAGAGGTCTATGGTAGAAAACTCAAGTCCTGTGGGACTTCTGGAAATGAGTGTTTAGATCATTTAAACTTGAGAATGGTGTTAATGAGGGTTTTCAAAGAAAAGATGGAAAGAAAAAATTAGGTCTTCCCTAATGGGTTTTAAAAATTTGCTGCAGGAAGACTGTCCGGAGGTTCCTAATTTGCTGATATTCAAGTTCTTTAATGCGTTTTACCGCTTTCCAGCACTGTACACTTGACCTTGTTACAGTATTTTTAATAAGGTTAATTTAAAGAATTTAGGACAAGGCATGTCAGAAATAAGTGAAAGGAAAAGAATAAACTATGGGGAAAATCAGTTAACAGCTTGAATTTGGTGTTAATAGCTCAAAACCCAGCATCTCTATCTCGCCTTATTATTTTGCTAGGTATTTTCTGATTGCATCCTCGCTTTCACATGGGAGGTAAAAGTGATCTTTATTGGGTATTCTGAGGAGCGGTACCCAAATTTGGTGATCTTCTGAAAAACAAGGCCTAGATCTATCCTTTAAGGAGAGGGTTTTGCCTACCTAGAGACATAAAATTGTCTCTATTATATTTTAGCTTGAAATCAATTTTGACTGACAAAATGCTAATCAGGAGACAAGCAGAAGTGGCTCAGCTGTAAACATGACACTTCCTGCAGCAGGGTACTTGCACCCCATAATAAATGCTATTTTGTGCCAGGAGGCTGCATCTGGGGGGGGTGATCCCAAAAGCTGGGCAGACATCATGCCAAGGTTGCACCAGTTGAGTGCATCTTCTAGGAAGAACGCAGAGCAGTGTTTGCCGGCAGTGTAACAGCAAGCTTCAAGCAAACATAGTGGTATATTGTTAAATTAAACCATGCAAATATAGTTTCCATTTATTTGAAGAATTATATCGGCATTATTAAGGGGTTAGGTGTGGTAGGAGCTATGAGAGCCGGAGTGGGAGCAGGACTCCAATGAGTTAGGGGATGTAGGAAGATAAACAAGCAGAAAGATGGGAATAATTTCAAAGATTTTAAAATCTATGTTAAATTTTTACTGTCTAAGGTAAAATCAGGGAACAGAGGCTGACGTATGACCTTGTCTCTGATTAAAACTGCCTATATTTTTCATATTTCCGTTTTCCAACACAGCTTCATGAATAGTGGGATCAACATGCTTTTATCAGAAAACTTCCTTGAAACAGTTAAAAAAATCGTAGTTCTTAAATTGTTGGCAGCTTATCAGAAGCAAAATTGTTGAAACTTCCCAAGTTATATGTGGTGAACTGGGCAACAAATTATAAAAAGACAAATATATATATATGCATTTCGTCTCTTAAATAATGTACTCATGTTTATAGTGATGTGATAACACACTTTGGAGGAGCTTTAGGAACTTGGATAACGCTGCCATCTAATTCCACCGTGGGGTTAAGGAGCTGAATGAAGCACAGCAGTACAAGGTCTCCTGCCCTGTTTTTTCAGGCGCATGCCTGGGAAAGGAGCCGTGCGCGCTGTTGTGCAGCCTTTTACCTCTTTGTGGCTCCAAAATACCCTCTGCTTGTATTTCCCGATGATGCACCCTAGAAACTCCCCCCAGCAGCTATGACCTTTCTCCAAGTCCCGAAGTTTGAAGCTGGAGGGGCTGTAAAATACCAGAGCTCGCCCAGAGGACAAAATATAGTAACGGGCTGGAAGGAAGCAGGCATTTTCCCGGGAGGAAATGGTGGAGGCAAACAGTAGCGATGGAGTATTCGGAGAGTGAAGGTGATTCCTCTGACGAAGAGCGCTGTTTCTCAGGGAGCAGCAATGAGTACTCCGGTGATGAAGTCCAGAAAGTGCCCGAGTCAGTACTCGCAAGCAAGGCTTTCACATAATTGCGTGTGGCATTTAATGCTGTGCATGTCTAATAATTACTTGTTGCATTTAATGCCATGCATTTCAATTAACTACTTTTGCATTTAATGCTGTGCACTTGAATGATTACTTGATGCATTTAATGTCCTGTACTTCTAATAACTACTTTTGCATTTAGTGACATGCACTTAAAATAATTACTTGTTGCATTTAATGCCATGCAGTTCTAGTAATTACTTTTGCCATGCGCTTCCAATAATTACTGTTGCATTTAATGCCGTGCACTTCAAATAATTACTCGTTGCATTTAATGCCATGTACTGTAGCTGGTGGCCACCGGTCAAAATACTACCTTTTAAAACATGAACTGACAATTTGTTTTGCTTGAAGGTGTCTGAGGTTAATTCGTAGATCAGTGGCGTGGCCCTAGGTATGTTTGTCATTTTTAAGCATACGTGAGGTGTTGGCAGCATTTGGAAGTCAGACCGTGTCTTGTATTTCACAGCTGATGCACGTAAAAGTTTAACGTTTGTATAGAACTGAAAAGATGTTGAGTTTTTCCTTCTGTTTTTAGAAACTTGATGAGATTTTTAATCCTGCTTGCAACCTGATCAGTAAACACTCCCTAACAGGAGAGTATGTGAGGTTTATAAACCCACTTACAATCGATTTAGACTGTGGGAACAGAAAGCTACTTTCCCCCATCGACCCCTTCGTTCAGTATTTGTGGGACAAGGGTCCTGCAGCAGTGGCGGAGTGGGGTTTGTAAGCAAGGATGTGCAGGATGGCTTTGGAGATAGCCAAAGATAGTAATTTCTTGATTTAACTCTTCATATATGAGTCACTTTATCATTCATTTAAAAAAAAAATGTTTTTTCCTGACTTATCAGTTATTTCTACTTGTGCAGAACATAAAGAAACCTCAGAATCGCGTGACGTTCTGCATTACAAAAACCCTGCCATCCCTCTGGTTCAGGTGTTTGTGCTAAGTGAGATGCCCGTTGGGAAAGTGCCTTCATTCTACATTAATTTCATGCTGATTAAAAGGTTGTATTAAGTACACAATAGTGGAAACAGTAACAGTTACTTGTGCATTTTAATCTCTAATGTTAAGGTTTATTTAAAACGTTTGAACTGAAGCCACCAATAGATCTATTTTACTTGTCTGTAATCATATAACTGTAGTATAGTAACTATAATCATGTCTATAAACTATAAAGGTGTAAACTGTATTTTTGTGGCAGAAAGGCATCCGAGATAATGGGACAAATATGTTAAGTTTTAACAGGAATTAATGAACAACCAAAATGTTTGCATACTTGTTTTAATGTATTAATATACCGGCAATAGTTGGGTACAGCAACTTAATGGGACATTAAATATTGTCATTCCTTATCCTCTCTATGTTTAACAAAATTTTAGAAGTTAATAATTGTCTGCTGCTATTCTGCTACTTCTTTCTGCTTGCTTTAAATTACCATAATTTTGTTTATCAGTGTGGATAAATTAGCACTAATGCACACTTAATTTTATTGAAAATAGACTGAAAGACAGCATTTGAATGTAGGCTTGAATATTAATGTTTCTTTAATTTGTATTTCTGCTTGCTCTGTTTTAAAGATATTAAAGTAAAGATAGCTCAAAAGTAATGAAAGTTAATTAGTGATTACCTTAAAGGGAGAGTGCACATTCATTCCTGTATGAGTGCACATGCACCACACTTTTTTTTACTATAGTAATGCTTTAATACCTCCAATCTTTAAATAGGGAAACTGCTATTTCTAACAGCATTTTTAAATCTCATTTTCTGCTTCAGTGGAAAAGTACAGTGGTTTTCCAGTCTAAATGAATTAGGTGTGTTTAAAAGAGGTGGGTCTCTTTTGCCTGTAATCCACTTAGCCTTCGTACGTGGAAAGGTTTGGAGTGCATTTGAATAAAACAGCAACTCTGAATCCTGTGCATTTGTTTGGCTAACACAGAAAATGCAATGACATCTCTATAACCCTGATGAAACACCAAGTCGGTCTGATTAGAATGAATTAATTTCATGTTTTGTAGCTTGGGCTGGCCACAGCCAAATTCTCGGTGGGACAGGGAAAGGGAGAACACAAAGCATTTGGTAATGAAGATACAGAAAAAATTCTAAGTGTAATATTTTTAATTTCTGAAAAGCTGGTAAAAAGTACCAGTGCAATGTTTTAATGCTGAGACCTTTCAAAAGCTCCATCCTAATCAGACACCTTTTATAGGCACAGTCCCAGCCTCTGCCATGCTCAGATAGCAAATGCATAGTGAGTCTACCATACACATCGTACCTGCTCTGAGTAGCGGAGCTGATGTCCTACTTAACTAGATGCTTCATGTTCCAGCTGAGACATTATGTAGGTTTTTGGGGAGAAGGACATGAACAGAAGTCTAAATGTTCATAAATAAATTATGCTAATAGCTAATATTTTGATAAAACTGTTTCTATGCACAAACGTGCATAGTAAGAAATGAGATTTTGCCTAAAGCAGATGAAAAGGATGGGCTGATGCATGGCTGGATGTCTTATTTACAAGGGCAACCTGTTTCTCTCTTTCTGTTCATGTGTGGTTTTTAACTTTTGTGTGCCTGAAGCCTGTATGGATGATGAACACCAAATCAATATAGGGGAAAAACTGTGAAACCCAGAAATTTATTCTTGAAGTGCTTT
Organism: Theristicus caerulescens; assembly: GCA_020745775.1. Taxonomy (NCBI): domain Eukaryota; kingdom Metazoa; phylum Chordata; class Aves; order Pelecaniformes; family Threskiornithidae; genus Theristicus; species Theristicus caerulescens. The sequence continues at coordinate 87,656,933 of CM036560.1, forward strand.
AGGAATGCAATATGTTTGGAAATAAAAAGGTGGTCATGAAAATAATACAGCTTACTTAAGAAATGTATTTTTTCTTTCAGGGAGGATGTCAGAACAGCCAATGTCATTGCTGCTGAAGCAGTAACTTGTCTGGTCATAGACAGAGAGTAAGTACCTCATTTTCCTGCCTTGGGGTGGGATGTACCTCCAGTTCGCACCTTTTACAGTTTTTAACTAAAGTCTTTGATCATTTTCTCCAGAGAGGTCATTTAATTTTGAGTAATACATTCACAGTCCTTGATGAAGTAGAGGGAAGATCCCCCTTTAATCAACAAAACAAAACTCAGTAGTGACACATGGGGAAAATTAAGATGTGCAGAAAGACAAAATGGAAATAAATGGGGAGATAGCGTTACTGTGGAAATGGATCCAGGCCTTACGGTGCAACACAGATTAAGTTTGTGTCAGCAAAATGTCGCAAAAGGCATCAAGCTTCTGGCAAATGTTAATGCAGGATATTGTTATTCTATCCCATGTGGGGATGGAGAGCCCTCGTGCAAAGGATACAGCCCCGCTTGAAGGTCTGCAGCTCAAAGGAGATAGAGGAGACCAGAAGAGTAAAATATTGTCATATATAGGGAGCTTGAAGGAATTAGGGGGTTTTAATCTAGAAAAGAAATGCCTGGGCTCCAGAAAACAGTGCTGCAAATTTAACTGCTCTCTGCAATTGTTGAGAATGGGATTTAAAAAATGAGCATTACCTTGAAAAGTTGACATGACTCTTGGGTGGTTTTCCAATTGTGAGGGCAGTGAAGCACTGGCATAGACCATCAAAAGGTACAGACAAATCTTCAACAGGAATCCTTGCAAGGGAATGTAGTATAGATCTGTGAAACCATGGAAGATGCGGGTAGGTTGAATGGGGATTGACTTTTCACTGCCTCCCCCAGTGCAAGAACCCAAAGAAACATGCAGGAACGAGGTGAAATCCAAAAGGAGGTGGCTCTTCACGCGGAGATCGCTCACAGAGCCATAGGAAAACAAGAATAGTTTGCAAGTGTTCAAAAGGAAAAGAAATCCATTGGATTTACTAAATATGTAGGATCTACCTCTGGGCTAGGAAGTTTTGGAGAGCTGTAGGAGAGTACCAAGGCAAATATCACAAATGGTTGCTCAGTCTTTGAACTCTTCCCCAGGCACATAGTCTTGATGCAAGACACCATCAAAGGTCAGATGCTGGGTTAGGATTGACCTCAGAAGCCCTTCTTATATTCTGGTGAGATAAGTGAGAGATGCTGGAGTATCTTATAGGGGTGATCTACATACACTCTATCCTGCTTTAATACAAGTGTTTTGTATTCAGGTATCTCTGGGGATTTCTTACAGTCCTTCATTTCTAGAAATCTAGTGTTCTGTAATGACTGAACTGGGGAATAATACTTCAAAAATTCTAGGTCTTCTGACATGTTAGTTTGGTTATGATCAATTTTAAAAAATTACAGTCTGTCCGTTGAAAACAGATGGTGAACTTCAGGACTGTCAGCTGAGTGGCTTTCTTGCACATACACAGGCAAGGTAGCTTGGTAGATAAAATACACATTATTCCTTATCGTTCCATGGGATAAAGAGAAGAAGAATTTACATAATTAGATAATTTAGCAAGCATTAATTCAGAGAAATATTAAGCAACAAGTAATTTATGCATTTTTTCTGAATGCTTCTGCAAGGGATATTTTTGTTTTGCACTGTAAGCATTTAAAGAAAACCAAATAACTAGTAATTGCAGAGTCAGTACTTACTGATCATTTCACAGATTTCCTTTCCTTGCCTGCTGTGCCTTTTTCTCAGAATATAATGCCCTTGAAATAGTAAGGAAGTACAAGTTCAATTTAAACTGATGAAGCTGTAATTAATCTATACCAGACATTCTAGTAATTCAGTAGCTTTACTCTCTCTAGTAGCAGAGTAACACTATTTATAAGAATCCTATTTATAGTGCAAGAAAAGTAATGCTATTTATAGTTCAAGGAAGGTTGTCCCGTGTCCTGGCCAGTTCTGACTTTCTTGCCATAGCTCTTCTCTTAGATTATTATTTAGGTATGCAGATAACTGTAGAAGCTAATCTTAATATGGAGAAAATCTACTAAGACTTCAGTAAATTTGGAAAATTGTGCAGACGCTGTTCTGTTAATGAGGAAAAATAGCATTTCTTTATATCTAGATACACAGAATATTATTACAGCATTTGTTTTGTTACAGTGATCACAGTAAATGTTCATGTTGAGTTATATGCAAAGTAGCAATGGAAACTGGAAGTCAGCTTTACTAACAGTCAGAAGCTGTTCTGCGCAGAAGGAGGAGTGACGCATGTCATTAAGGTTGCCTAATATTTTCTATTACAAGACAAGCTCTTTGCCTAATCAAACAGACCTATTGAAGCAGCAATTTTCATGTCTGTGTGCCTGTCTCAATCTGAAACATTTGAGCAAAATTGATGTTGCAATTTCAAAGAACAAGTTATGGAAAAATATTGTTTCCTTAACAGTCAATCCATTTCTCTGAGAAACTGGAGAATTTCAGTCTTACGGACCGTAGGGGTTAATATTACCCATTGGCATTGTCTTGTCATCAGAGTAACTCTTTGAGCTTCCTTTCAAAAGTCTTCCCAAGACATCCAGAAATTGTTCCACGGAACACCTGAGAGCCACACTGCTAATACAGCTGCCGTACTCCTATCTAGTTAACATTTGAACTGTAAGTCACACCTTGGTATCAGAGCAAGTTATGCCTAAGAAAGGTGGAAGACTGGTCTTTGGATTTGGCAATATTATGAGCAATTGTAGGACTGGTTTAGTTGCTGGAGGATTTTGAGGGTAATAATACAGGAAACTTTCTTTATAGGGATGAGCCAGGCCACCAAGCAAGCTCTGGGAGAGCTGGGTTTGTGATGGGACATTGCTTAAGAATGAAAATATTAAATGGTTTGCCTAAAATAATTTCTGAAATTCAGAAAATATGTACAGGGGTGAAGCAGTAGGAGTTGAAAATACCATGAGGAAAGCCAAATGGTAGTACATAATGGATCTTTAATTACCAAACTCTCACAATGTCAGTGCTGCCTTGCTTTTTAATTTCCTTGTGAAACAAGAAGGCCATTACAGTCACAAAAACACCCCAAAGACACTCAAGAAGTAGTATAGCTATGTCATGCAAATCTATGTAGACATGCTTTGCAACAATGGATTTTCAGCATCCTTTTCTGATGTATAAATGAGCAGAGTCATGATCTAACAGAGAAAATGACCTGCAGTGCAGCAAGCATTTGAAGTCCCACATTGAAGTCCCACAGACTTTAAGCCATTTTGTTCCCACTTGTCCTTGTCGTAAAAATATTTGTTATGAAGGACAACATTGACATTATTTCCGTCTTGCAATTACCTTTTTAAGTCCCTTCCTTTACCAGAATAATGAATTTCAGTGGGATTTGGTCCTTAACGCTCTCTGGCTTCATCAGCAGTCTCCACCACGCAGGAGGTGAGATGAAGCCAATCATGCGTCTCCAGCCAAGCTGTAGGAGAAATTTCAGCTGATTTTGCTAAGGCTTAATGTCAGCTTATGCTGCATTTCACTCCCATGTGAATGAATAAATATTGCTCATGAACAACCTGTGAGTTGAACAAACATCCTTTTCTCTAAATTGGAGAGAGATGGATTTGATGGATGGACTGTTTGGTGAGTAAGGAATTGGCTGCATGGTCACATCAGAGGGTAGTGGTCAATGGCTCAATGTCTGGATGGAGATCAGTGACGAGTGGTGTCCCTCAGGGGTCTGTATTGGGGCCAGTACTGTTTAATATCTTCATCAATGACATGGTGGGATTGAGTGCACCCTCAGCAAATTTGCAGACGACACCAAGCTGAGTGGTGCAGTTGACACGCCTGAGGGATGGGATGCCATCCAGAGGGACCTGGACAAGCTTGAGAAGTAGGCCCATGCAAATCTCATGAGGTTCAACAAGGCCAAATGCAACATCCTGCACATGGGTTGGGGCAACCCCTGGTGCAGTACAGGCTGGGGGATGAAAGGATTGAGAGCAGCCTTTGGCGTACTGGTGGATGAAAAGCTGGACATGAGCCAACGATGTGTGCTCGCAGCCCAGAAGGCCAACCGTATCCTGGGCTGCATCAAAAGAAGCATTGCCAGCAGCTCGAGGGAGGGGATTCTGCCCCTCTACTCCGCTCTGGTGAGACCACACCTGGAGCACTGCGTCCAGCTCTGGAGTCCTCAGCACAGAAAACATGGACCTGTTGGAACTGGTCCAGAGGAGGGCCACAAAAATGATCAGAGGGCTGGAACACCTCTCCTATGAGGAAAGGCTGAGATAGTTGGGGTTGTTCAGCCTGGAGAAGAGAAGGCTCTGGGGAGACCTGATTGCGGCCTTTCAATACTTAAAAGGGGGCTTATAAGAACGATGGGGACAGACTTTTTAGTAGGGCCTGTAGCAATAGGACAAGGGGTAAAGGTTTTAAACTAAAAGAGGGTAGATTCAGACTAGATATAAGGAAGAAATTTTTTACAATGAGGGTGATGAGACACTGGAACAGGTTGCCCAGGGAGGTGGTAGATGCCCCATCCATGGAAACATTCAAGGTCAGGCAGGATGGGGCTCTGAGCAACCTGATCTAGTTGAAGATGTCCGTGCTTGTTGCAGGGGGGTTGGACCAGATGGCCTTTAAAGGTCCCTTCCAACCCAAACTTTTCTGTGATTCTGTGACTCTATGTACCTTTAGGAAGATCTCCTTCAGCAATAACCTGAACCCAACAGTGAAGCTGTTGAACTTTCAATTTGGTTGTTTTTTTAAACTAGGTGAACTATTTCATATAGGCTCTGCATCGTATTTTCTGATACTAGCATACATGGCATAGAAGAAACATGAATGTGAGTGTTTATTTTGTTAAATGAGTGCTTTAGCTCAGTCTGTTGATACCATTTTGGCCTAGACATAAGAAGCCAATAAGTGGTGGGAGTCAGTAAACTTGGGGCAGAAAACAGGGAAGGTGTGCTGTGTTCTTTTAAGGTAATAAGAAGGAAGAATATCTAACAGCATGTAAGTTAATAGCAACAGGGAAAGTGCATTTATTCAGGGAATGGAAGTTACTGAAGATCAGTGCATATGATCCTTGAGCTGGAAGCTGTGTACAGACAATATATCACATACTATAGTTCATGGAGGAGAAAACATGAGAGTTTGGGTTGCAACTGGAAATTATTCTGGAGTTTGGATTTATTTTGAAGACATGGAGAAGTGGATGCACATAGAACTGAAGCATTGCAGACGCCACCTGAAGCATTGCAGATACCAGCTGAGACATCAGTGGACGGCAGATGTCTCTATAAGGACCATGGCTCTTCAAAGGTAATGATCATGAAGAGGGGGGAAGCATGAGCTAGCAGAGGGAAAAAAGGCATAAGCAATAGGTTTGTTGTGCTGAGTAATGAACATAAGCAGCAGGCCGTTACTGAAGATGAGAAAGCAAGGAGGAACACCTAGCTCCAGCCAAGAACTGGAACCTGTGAAGAAATCCAGCCTGTGATCGTGCGTAGAAGGGAGATTTTGCAGCCATTACAGGAAATTCTGCAAGGAATCTGTTGCAAAACTGGGGATTGTGTAAGGAGCCAGAGAGTGTAAACGGGGGCCCCCCGAGCAGAGAGAATCATGGGCTTATCTTGAAAACAGACAGGCATGTTGTGTGTCAGGAGTAAAGGTGCAAAATTTGTGCAGAAATAACGGAAATATGATGGAGGAGCAACCACATGTGAAACACAGCTGGAGAAAAATATGATTAAGGTAATAGGGATTAATTTCATAGTGATTCAATAGACTGGAACCTAATAAGGAGGAGGTGTCCAGCATGGATATCTGTTTTGGGTCAAAATTGCTTTGAAGAAGATAGTAAAGCAGTAGTAGCAAAGGGACTCCTGGATGTGTTTAGATATGAATAGTATAAATACGACAAGTTTTTGTGGAAAGAGGGATTTCTGGACCTGTGTCATTATAAATGACTGTAACTTTCCAGAGAAGAGGGAAAAATAAATGCTACTAAAAATGGAAAATCCCAGCTATTCCTGAATAGGGTAGTGTAGCAAGTGGTCACTGAAGCAGCAGAGTTGGTTGGACCAGGTTTTGGCATGTAATGAACACAATGTCATGGTTTGGTTTTTGGTAAGGAGTGATGAGCAGACTGTGGAAGATAACCTTGGATGAAATTATAATTTGTTGATTTAGCTTAAATTAAATAATTTTAAAAGTAGGTCTGTAACTGTGATTCTCAATGTTAAAAATGGAAAATTGAGAAATTAAAGGAGCTCTTGGGAAATCAGCTGACATGGGCACCTATGATTCCTTCATCTAATGGGCTTCAGTTCGTAGAAATCTACATCATGGAAAGGCAACACATTTAGGAAATGATTTATAGGGATTTATAGGAGTTTGTGTTTGGGAACAGCTGAAGACAATTGACTAGTTGGTTTGAGATTGCTACCAGTGTCTAGAAAATCTGTAAAAAATGAAGTGAGTGTCAGAGGTGGGATTTCCAGGTCAGGTAGCTGCTGTGGTGCAGTCATACAAGCTCTACGGTGACCACATTGGGAGTACCATTAATTTTGGTCACCCAAGGAAGAGGACTATGACAGCAAATAGATTATTTACTATAACATTAAGAGTTGTCATCTTGCCAGAAAAAAATAGTGTAGTCTTACCTGTTCAGATGTATTTCAAAGAAACAACATTAGTAATCAGTAGGAAAAATTTCTAGGGAATTTCACTTTTATTCAAAGTTTTTTCACTTTTATTCAAAGTCCATGCACTCTGTCATTGAAGAGGAGGTTCCACTAACCCAATAGGGAAAGCAAAATGAGACTGTGACAAGGCTGATCAAATGCGGATGACAGCTTTGCTAAGGGATCTCAGCTCCGGGCAGGCTGGCATCTTCTCCATGCTCAAGCTTAATGGTAAGACTGGGTTGATTCAGCCAGGCTGTCTGGAAGGAAGATATTCTTCCTGCCAGCCGTGGGGGGCTTAGGAAATCAGCTTGAAAAGTTCAGCAGAATCCACATATGGTTCATGGGAATTGTAAAACTATACAATCTGACCATTTCAAGGAATTTCTAGAAGCCTTTGGATACTTGGGGAGCCAGACAGCTCATTGGAAAAATACAGTTTTCTTCTGATCAAACGTATCATCTAGGTAAACATATTAATATTTTATAGCAGATGTTAGTTGTCAGATGTCTTTTATTCATTTTTAATTCCAAGAGCAATTTTTCTTCACAATTAGTAGGCTTTCTGTGTTTATGACTTTCTAAGACCCTATGTGAAATAAAATAGAGACTGTTGCTAGTTAAGTATTTCCTATTGTGATACTGCAGTAATTCATCCTCTAGGAAGAAAGTAATTGTGGGAGATACACGACGTTGGTGTCTCCAAAGTGTTTCAAATCTGGCCCTGTCGTAGTTCCTCTTAGTGAATTTTCAAGGTCCCTGGAGGGGTTATTAGATTTGTTGCAGAAATACAGTTGGACCGATTGGGGAAAAGTTAACAATAACGACATGCTGGATTTGATGGATTGATCCTCTAGGAAATTTTCTATAAAACATCTTCTGATGAAAATAGTATAGACACAAGTGGGACAACCTTGAGCATCTGTTTTGTAAATAAATTTAAATAAACACATATAGACACACTTCACTTTGTATGGAGATCAAACAAGAGGAAAAGGTTCAAAACCCATTTCTAACATTTTGATCGTCATTGGCACCCTGAGAGAGAAGTTGGTGCAACTTTTTGAACTTTTTTTTTTAACACGTACCTCTTGAACCTGAAAAAGTTTTTGAAAATGTTCATAGATTCTCCTGAACTGTAAGGATATTTACACTGAAGTTGATTCGGGTTCATCTTTTATTTATATGTGATTTTTTCCTCCATATAATTTATTTATGTTGATAAAAAATATTTTCCTGGAGCACTGAGATTTACCAGGTGTGAATGTTATGGATGCTGGGAGTACAAAATTGCCTAATGCAAATTTAGAGAGAGGAGCTGAAGGATAAGAGCCACTAAAACTCAAGGCACAGCTGCTGCTGACAGAGGCTGGTAGTGCTACAAAACTACGTGGTATTTGCAGATGTTGCGTGCTAAATGCTGTTTTTTCTGCTTATTGTCTTCTTCAATTACACATATCAAGATGATACAGGTTTTTTTAAGGGAACATTTTAAATATTTCAGGTATTTTCAGATTTTTCACTTTGGATTTTAGGTTTTTGTCCTTATTTGAAAGCCCGGTTTTGGTTTGTGATGAGGATAGCTATGAGGTGTCAAGAAAGGTTGCTGTATCAACCCTTTTGGCAATGGAAACTGGAGAAAAATAAAATAAAAAAGTATTATCCTAGCATGACTGACCCTATACAAGCTGAGCTCAACTTTTTCATTGGAGATTTTAGTTTTTGCTGCTTTACTGTTTTTCCCAGTTGTGGTGAAGTTTATCCATGGAGAAAATTGGTTATGAGGAGAGAATAGAAAAAATGAAGAGAGAAGGCTATGCGGAGAAAAAAATGAGCAGTTTTCTGATTAAATTTTTTGAGAAGTTGTGACTGAGGTGATACTTCAACAGCGTTGAGATAGGCAATAAAAAAGTGACTCCAGTGAACTTCAAAATCTTGCCCAGTCCTAAGTCTTGCTTAAAATATTTTAATGAAAACTTAAGGATATTAGACAAACTGTTGTTACTCCTTTCAGTGACTTTTACTTATTTGCCCATGTAATGTTTCACTATACAAAGATTTATTTGCATTACCAAAAAAATACTGAATGTTTAACCCTGCCACATTTCCTAATCACATAAAAGCAAACCAAGCCTAGCTAATTTAAATTGCATTTTAAGCCTTAGATCATGTCTTATAATGTTCCAGGAGGATTATGGCATTAATGTGTCTCACTTAATTGCCTAAATATCTGTTTGTGATGCACGTGACCATTAACATATACATCTTGCTTTGCTTTCACTGTTATCTTTCAAGGGTTTGGCTTCATCCTATGGCACATATTCAGCACAAGAAAGATAAACCTTGATTTGTTGAATGAACTGAATTTTTCATCATTTCACTGCTGAGTAAGGAATTTTGGGTCAAAAAGATACTCTGGTGATTAGCACATCTTAATATTGAAAATTACAGCCTGGCTTGTTAAAAACCCTAATGCAATTTCCATGCAGGAGCAAAGGGGTCTTTGCCTTCTCTTCCTCATTAAAGAGTTCCCGTTGCTTTCCCCATGCTGTATAAATGATTTCCTCGATTGTATCATTTAAAATATTGCAAATTAAACAAAGTAGAAAACTCGTGGCATTTGTGTGGGCAGAGGATATTTCTAGAGCAGTGATGACTGTAATTATGCAAAAGGCCATGCTGGAAAAGCCCATTACAGCAAGCAGCTCTAGATTCAAGCCAGTATAAATAGCTCTCCCTACTGTGACCTCTTGCCTCATATTTATTACAATAATGGGTAAAACATGGATTTTTTCTGGCTGCTATTCATAAAGCAAGAAAATTAAGCCTCTTTTCATTCTTCTGGAAGTTGTGTCCCCACTCACCATGTGCACACAGGGTACCTTGCTTAGGGTCAGGCATCTCCTGATGCAGCAGGACGCTTAAGTACCTACTTAAGACCGTACAGCGTGTTTAAGCTGCTTGAGCAAAGCGCTGTCCAAACAGTTTCATTGCGCTCGAGGCCAAAGGGAGAGCAAAGTCACCCTGGTTAACCTTATACGTCACAGGATATTGCATTTCCCACAGCTGCCCTCCACTCAACCCAAATACATCAGGTCAATGAATTCTGCTCATTGCTGTATTTTCACAAACAGCTGGGGTTTGGAGCTTTTCAGTCAGTAGGTTTTTCATCTGTAGGTTTTTCTCTTTATCCTATATAATGTCATGTGATCTGAAACCAAGTGATTTAGGGGGAAAAATGCAGATGATCTGCAAACTGTTACGTTTATAAACCTGCCCTGTATTTTCCTCATCTGCTGAATAGCATTAATTCTGATTCATCCTAAAAGTCTTTGTTGAGAGAGGGCCATATTCAGTATTCTGTTCTTATTATTAAATTTGTGAATTTGGTCCTAAATGGTGATTTTTTTTTCAATTTTTTTAAGCTTTTCAATTATGTTTTTCAACTTCTTAATAGCCATTTCTGTTCTTCAGCTCAGTGTTTATTGCCTCAGGAGTGTCACGGACATATAGAAGCTGGAGGAACTGCAGGACTAATTTCTGAAGCTGTGACATTAAGGCAGAGATTAGTCAAGAGACTGTAGTTTTCAGCAGTTCATCCTTTCAGATTAGCCCAACTCTTTTCTCATTTTGCAAATGACGTTTTCTTTCTTGAAAAAAGAAAACCTGTTTGTGACAGACACATTGGGAATGATGGAAATGTATAGTAGGAAACTATGCTTTTCACCTGGAATATTTTCAGTTACAGGTGTTAAGTGATTTCAGTTATTAAAATTAGTAAAATTTTATTAAATTTTTATTTCTTATTTAGTCTCTGACACTATGTAATATCAGTACCAAAGACATAACAGTTATATTTTTAAATTTTTTTTTCCTCTGGAGTGGTGCTTGTTAGTTGATCAAATGGTCATTGGGTCCATTTGTTTGAGTCACTCATGATATAAAAAGATTTTCTAATTCTTTTTCCAATATGTCTATGCCCTTTCTATCTCCCCTGGGACAGGGGATGGTGTTAGGGGACTGCTGAAGCTACTCGCAGCTTGTACAGAAGACAGCTCAGCACCAAGTGTATCAGACACTCCTAACATTTCACCCCATCTTACTCACTTTAACCCAATTAAAGTCCACTTTCTTCTTAAATGTCATTAAGCAATTTGGCTTATGACAATTTATTTGCCTTTCTGCCCTCACTTTCTTTTCCTTCTCTGCTTCCCCTCCCCGCCCCCCCCCCCCATTTTATTTCTCTCTTCTGTGTTCTTGGTTGCTGTTTCTCTTAAGATGAGAAAGCTAAGATACAGAAATAAATATTATCCTTCACTTTGAAAGCAGAGAGATTTCTAGGGTTTCTGGTTGGAGGACAGGGATATGGTGGTGGCACCTCACCATCATGGAACTTACCAGCCATGTTGATAGATATGCTCTAAAACTTACATTGGAGGGAGGGAAAACTTCAGCAGTAATTGCAGGGGGTTCAGTCCCTAAAAAAGATGGATAAATAAGTTTGGATCTTTTTGGCACTGGTTATTACATTTCCACCCCTTCTCCAGTGTATCTAAGGCCATGTATCTTTCCCAGCAGATGCCTAGCTCTCACTCTGGTTTGGTTGGTCACAGCCATCCCCAGCATCGAGGGATGGTCCCTGGTTGGTGCCGAAGAGCCACGTTGGCTAGCTTGGCTCCCAAATGGAGACTCTTCCTCTAAAAATGCCCCTTTGTTTTTACAGCTCCTTCAAACATCTCATTGGTGGCCTAGATGACGTTTCCAATAAAGCCTATGAAGATGCAGAAGCAAAAGCAAAGTAAGTGTCTGCTCATTGTGTTCAGCATAAAATCTTAACCTCGTTTTTGTTGATGGTACATCATTGTAATTCCAAAACCCCCTGTTTTTTCACAACACAATAGTATAAAACAGCTTAAAACAGTAGTGAATTAGATGCTTACTCTGAATTTTCCTCTGGATGAGCCTCCTTCTGTCTCCCTGGCTCTCTCCATGAATGTGGGAGGACTGGAGGGAGATGGGTCTCCTCAGGTCAGTGCCCAGAGATGAGTGGTCTCAAGGTCTGTCTTAATCACAATATTTGAGTCCACAAAAATGTTGGATCTTCAAAACTTATCACAAAATAATTTTCTTGAAATATTTTAAGATGAGAAATTACAGATCCTGGAAAGCTCAGGTAATGAAGGAAATTGTTGTTGAATATGATTTGTTTCTTTAGAGAACTCTGTCAGACATTTTCACAAAGTCAAAATGTGTTCTGAGACAAAGAATGGGAAATTGAGTTTGTCATTTTTGAATGAATACTAGAGCTACTTTGATGTGAAGCAATATATTCATCTGAAGTCCTACTATAAATATTAATTCCTTTCAGAAGTGAAATGTAGTATATTTTAAAATATTTCCAGAAAAAAAACACTCTTCATTCATTCTTGATCTACAATTTGTTTTTAATAGGAAAACTTTGTTCTGTCTCTACTTTGATGCTATACCAACAGTAAAGCTTTTGAAGAGGAACATGTTCTGATTAGAGGGATATTGAATATAAGCCAATACGATTCAAAGGCACAAGTAGTTTAAAAGAAAACTGAAGTTGCTCTATACAAAATTATTTTACTTTTCCTCTTACAAAATTATTTTACATTACTTCTGGGTTTTTTTATTATTACCACATTAAAGAAGGGGTTAGGTGTTTTCTCAAAGTCAAATGTTCGGTGTGACTGTTAATCAGTGGTCTGCAGCCATCTAAATTTAAGATTGCTCTCAACTTATACATAGTAACTTCTCATTAAACCAGAGGGATTTGAAATAGTGTATAACAAAGGAATTCAGCACTCCTGTGGAGAGAAAATGAGAAAGCCTAATTAGTTAGTTGATTAAAAATAACTTTTTGTTTATTTGTTTCAGAAAGTAAATATGCATCCCAAGAAACGTAGTTTCTTGGGCAAGGCTTGCTAATATTGCAAAGTACCCACAAATTAAGCTAGTATTTTCTTTTTTTATCATCTTTGAGTGATATTTGAAATACATTTTTAATGATGTTTAATTTATTTTAAGGTACTAGAAGGCACTCCAGGGTTGCATTTTTGTTTAGAATAATATTTCCCTGCCCCAAATCAAACATGTAAGCTTTCTTCTTCAAAGGCTGAAGTTCCCTAAAATTCTTGTTGACTTAATTAAAAAGGCAGGAGGCTATTAGCCCCTTTTACCATCCCAGAAAGCAGGTATTTGGGACACAGACTGCAAAGTCAAATGGACACAGTGCTATAGCAGCAGATAACTAGCTATTAGACATTATAGGTAAATATATATTATTATATATATTAACTATTAGTACCAGCTGAAAACATGGCATTTTAGTGCCAGTAGCAACTTATGCAAAGCATTTCACAAAGTGTTGGAAAATTAACTTAAGCAGCTTCAGAAAGATGGTCCTAAGTATCGCAGGCATGTGCTATTATTATTTTAAATTTTTTTTTTTAGTGTTACTGTTTGGATTATATTGATTTCCATCTGAACAAAAAGGAAGAAAACATTGGTAATGAAACTGGGGATTTTTGTTTGTAGTAATAACATGATGTTATTATCACAGAAGTTTTTGTAAGGTTACACCACAACCCATTAGCACTAAGCAAAATTTGCAAATAGGACTTGCCATTCCCCATTTCATAGTCTGTCTTTTCACATCAAGGATTTTAACCTGTACTATTAATAGAGTATCACATAGTAATTTATTGTCACAGGCAATGATTGTGTATGCAGATTGTATTGGAGACTTTTTCAGGATAATTTTGTGAGTTTTAGGGAAGGGCTTTCACGATCCCTTGTGCGCTTTATAACGTGCCTTTAGGGAGGCTGCAGTTTTGGACTTATCTTGGATAAACTCTTCATTTGGGGAACCAGCAGGCCAATGTTGACCTTAACATTTTTGAGCTTTTATCTTCTTTATTTCTCTTATTTTCTTATAATGCCAAATATTTCATCCTAACAGAAGGGCAAAGCGAAGGATTCTTGGTGATGGAGGAATTGTTCCCCAAAAGGAGGAATCAATTAATTTTGATAGCAACTTTTCTATCTTAAAAGTCAGAGGTCTGTGCTTGAGTCCTGTCACTTGAGACTGTAGGTGACAGTGATGTTATTGCCCTTCACATATTGACATTTTGACTTTGAAAAAGCAGAAGGGATCAGTGCTGTCTGCCTGGAGAAACATGAAAAAAAAAGGAATGCTCTTTCAAAAGATATGGCATTTATTAGTCAAATACCGTATTCAGGTTTGCTCGACTCCTTGAAAGCAAGCGCATGCCTGCAAAAAGATGAATAGAAGATGGAAAAATGGCAATGTTACTTTGAGAGTAAAGCGAGATGCATTGGAAGCTGCTGCAGAAACTTTTGTTGCTGGAGAGTTACTGTTTCTATATCTTGCAAGATAAAACTCCTCTGGGAGAAAAGTCTACTTGGCAGAAATTTTAACCTGGATTACTTTTCAAGCAGCTGTTAATTAGCTCCAGCTAGTTGTCCTTCAAGGACTTATCTTTTCTGAGGGGAAGTTTGTGAAAGGGAAGAACTCGGCACATAAAGCGCATTCAGGTTTGGTGAGGCTTTACGCAAATCACGTTAAAAATTTTTTTCCCTTCTTTTTGCATCCTTGTAGCTAGCATCTCATTTTCAGTGCTTGTATGGCAGGTGGCAAAAGGCCTTTGGATGGATAGAAATTTTCTGTATACCGACATCTCACCATGTATCAGGAGATCAGGATGATCCATGCAAAGGTCAGACATTCAGCAGACGTAACCTCACAGAGTAAATACAAAGGACATCATTGTGAGATGTCATTACAGTGTCAGAGCCTGCTTTTGTTGGTGTGGTGGCCACACTGAGGGCCAAAATGTGAACAGTTTAATATTTTCTTACCAGTTGCTGTCAGTTAAGAAATATGAACTGAAATGATACATATAAAAATATTTACAAAATGGCAGCAAATATATTTTCATATAGATCTACCATATCAAGGTGATTATTAAATTCCTGGTTTTGTAGGAATTTGTAGGCTTCTATTCAGCAAAAGCACAGGTTTAGACTACATCCAACGCAGGGTTCCTGTTCCTAAGCAGGACTTGGGCCATGGGCAGGAGTTCATTGCAGAAATAGCTACCAAATCAGTGGCACTGGTGGGTTTTTTTGATCTCCATGCTAGAGCATGACCCTGGGGTGACAGAGCAGGTAGTCCCAGTGCAGGGCATGACTGAGAGGATGTTAGGCAGAAGTTACAGGATCAGGTGATCTTTCCATGTATCCAACAGTCCTCCAAGTCTGAAAGGGCTGAACAACTTTTTGTTGAGTTTATCTCTTGGTGACCTGGTGTTTTCCCAGCTAAGCCTTGAGATATGGTTAGGGTGCTCCTAGGACCTGGGAAAATGTTCTAGCAATTAAGCTGCTGTAAACAACTGAGCTACCACTTCCTACCCTTGGGCATGATTTAGAGGAAAGAGCAAGCTCTGCTCAGCTCTTGAAGGCAAAGAAAATACATACCACCATTCAAAAATAGTTCAGCTGAGCAGAGGGGCTTCCTGCACCACTAAATGAGGTGTCCCAGAGGGACCATGGCTTTAGGTATCTCCATACTGGCCATGACGGTTGTATATGTCTCTCTGTTCTGCATGTGCACCTTTGGATTGTGTCCTAAATGCCTGGCTCTTGGCCTGCATGGGCAGCCAAGATGCCCAACACAAGGCTGTGTCAATGCTCCAGTGGGAAGGTGCCCAGGAGTCCCTGCCAAGCAGACTTTGAAGAAAGTTGTGTTCTTCAGGGGTGTTGGCCTTCCCTCAAGAAGACATCTGTGTGTCTAGGAAGCAAGTGTGCACCTGGGCCGCTGCAAGCAGTGGAATTCAGCAGAGTTGCTCATGTGCCCATGCTGAGTCATCTTTGATGCTGCTTTGTGAGTTTCCTTAAAGTCAGGTGACTATAAAAATTGTGGCTTTCATCTAAATGGAAGAATCCTTTTTTAATCCTCGTGATTACAGAGATTGTCTTTATAACATGAGTTTACTCCAGCACCAGAACTGATGTACTTTTTTACAATACCTTACTACCCATCCAATACCTATTTTGGAGACACTTTTCCCTGGTTTTTGCAAGCTTGGGATTGGCAGTTCTCTTTAGTGTCCATCCTTTGTGTTCAGTCTCTAAAGTGAGAAATCATCAATGTATCATCAGTGAGGCTATATAATTAACATTCATCCTCGGATGTATTCAGATAAGTTAATAAATTAATCAACTAATGAATATTACATTTACATCCTTACCAGAGTAAAGGTGAAGGAGAGAGGCAAACATTTGATTTGGTTCATTTTCTGAGAAAATGGGAGTTTCAGAAGAATGGTGCTTGTGTCCCGGTGTCTGACCCAGCCGTGTTGGTATTTAGGGCATGAAGGAGATACTTAAATAAGCAGGAGACCCATCTAAGTATAGATTACTTCCAGATGGAGCCGCTACTGCAGCTCTCATAAATCCAAGAGGAAACAGGTGGTTTCTACTGGAGTTGTTGGTGCCAAGTGAGGTGAGGGTTCAGTGAACACCGTTAGCTCCAGGCACACAAATCCCTTGTGCTGGCATCTTGCCTGTCCGGAAAACTCCTGAAGTTAATCTCTGCACACTACTTCAACTACTAACAAGATCATCAGGTGAGGTCCCCTCTGGCTTGGTTCAACCTTTCCGTGACATGGCTGTAGCAAGGGAGAGCCTCTCCCATGTCACAGAGACAAGGACAGCAACAAGGTGGCCCTCACCACCATGCTGGGAAAGCTGGCAGCTGCCTGGCTTTGCCTGGCCAAGCAGAGCGTATCTGCTCCGATGACCAGGGTCCCTGCGCTCCTTTTCTACTGTCACATCCAGAATTACCTGCTGATGTTGATCTTCTGTGGCAGCAGGGCTTGAAACCAATACCCTATTGAAGTCCAGACACTGGTGCCTTCATGCTGTTGCTCCAGGCTCTCTGCAGATGTAGGCTATTTTGATTGCACTTTTTGCTTTTTTTTTTTTTATTCTGGCTGCGTTGCAGCCCTGGGGGAATACATGTTGGTACTGACAGCCAAAATTGTCTCCTTTTCATAGGACTCAAGGAGGCAGGGACCTTTGTGTAGGTATACGATGTCTCTTCCTTGCCTAGCAGCTCTGGCCCCAAATGCGTTTTGTCTTTACTTGAGCTGTGTTTTAATAAAGATCTCCATCCAGACCTTTTATTTTACTGGCCAGAGTTGTCCCTTTTTTTCACTTTACACCTCCTTTCTCACTACATTTTTTCGTAAAAAAGCATCCTAACAGTTCATTGACTTAATTTTGGTGCAGAGGATGATTATTAATATTTTTCCATTTTATATGCATACTTTGTAGATACTTTTCCCGTTCCACCCTGTCTTTAAAGGTAAAACTGACTTTATTCTAAATAGAAAGGTACAGATACCGCTTCACAGTTTGATCAAGCAAGGTGGTATGGTGCCTTGTCTTTTTTCCTTTCATTTGCTGCTTACAAAATGGTACAATGTACTGCAATACCTTTTAGCACTGGCTTTTTTGAAGATGCTGGTTTAGGAAAAGTTTTCATCTCCTAGCCTTAAGCAAGTGCTTGTGTGTGTGGCTGGACTGAAGCTGCTCCTGACACCTCCCGGCAGCTGGTAGCTGGTGTTCAGGTGCCATCTGCTGTTGAAGGCTTCCCCCGAGCTGTGTCCAAGTATCGTGTTTTGTGAGATGAAATCCTCATATCCCCTGGTCTGTCTCATTTCTCTCTTGCCAGCATGTTTACAAGAGAAAGTATTGTCAAGTGTCCTGTGTGGCTCCTTGGTGGTGTTCCTTGGAGGTCCGCTGCTGGCTCTACATGTGTCTCCTTCCTATACAGCCTTTTCTTTTGCTTCAACTGTTAAAATAACTCTCAAAGACAACCTCAGGTACTATGTCTAGGTATTCGTAAGTAGCACAGATCCAGAGGACCAGATGTGTAGAGAAAAAAACGCTGGTGACAAGGACCTGCTGTACAGACTATTTGCATTTCCGTGGGGCTTTCCTTTGGGCTACTTCAAGTCTGGTTCCCTGGACTCAGTGTTAAACAGTGTTTGGGGCACATAAATCGCTCCTGAAGCACATCTTCCAGTTTAGCATCACCTGAGAGGAGCCCAGTTCTCACGCTGTTGTCCCACTCAGAGACGGGAGAAGGACCCGTCAGGGTACTTGCTTCAGAAGCACGCTCCTCATCTGGGCTAAGAGATATTTTAATGTACCTCGTGTATAAAGACTGCTCTTTATTGATAACCTAATTGCAGTGTTTGTCTGAAGGTGGTTGGCAGTGATCTGGTCATAGATGTTGGTGTACCTGTCGTGTAGACATCTGCTCTTTGGTGGTCTGTGGGTACCAGGATACAAGTTCCGGCCAACCTCTCCATAAATGTATTAAGGCTGGAGGTGGCCCTTCAGCTCCAAAAAATGGGCCATGGCACATGGCAGAACCCAGCTTATCTTGGTGCAAACTCCTGTTTTGGTAAGATGCTTTGCAGATGCTGTGTCTGCAAGCACACTAGTATGCAGGGGTTTTGACCTACAGCCAGTCCATGGATTTTGGGTGAATAATAAACTACCCTGTGTAGTAGGAAAGGATGCTTTGTATTTATCTTGTTTTCTTTTAGAAATATAGATAAGATAAGCCAAGAAAGATTTTAACCCTGACAGAAGGGAAATTTTCAGAGTTAAAAGTTCCAAAACAGGAGCTACCAATTAAAGAGAATGATTTAATTAAGGTCTGACTTTCTGTTGGGCCACAGCTTTGGAAAACTTTGGCTGAAATAATTCAGCGACTCACAGAGTGCAATTAGATTAGTAATTTTTCTGCAAGAGAAAATATTTTCTGGCTTACACCATTAGGAAGGTCTGGGCAGCCTGAGAGCTGTAATAATTGGCTCTATCTCCCTCTGTGTCAATTGTTATCTGAATTAGGGACCATATGGGAACTAGCTTTTGCCTTGGCTATCTGCAGTGCCAGTCTGGGGGGAGAACTTTTTTGGGATGTGCAAAAAGGGGGGAAAAAAGCTTGTTAATGCTATAAAAAGCAGAGATTGCAACAATTTCTTTTAAGCTGTGTAAATAATTAAAATAATTCTCCTACTTGGTGAGTGCTGTGGAGAAATCATAACTAATCATTGATAGCTGTTAAGCTTGTATGAGTTTAAATATCTTCTAAATATTTAGAAAAACCAAGACTTTGAATGGCATTATTTGGCCTCTGGTATGCAAGAGCTGTTTTTCTTTCTGCTGGAAAATTTTGCATATAACAGAGTTTAGCCTTAAATAATTTGTAATTTCATCCTGAAGCCACTGGTAGTTTGTATCCAAGTCAGGCTATCGGATTTTCCCAACTGCTCTAATAAATAGGTGTTTACTTAGAAAATAAGATCTCAGAAATCATTTTAAAAGGCAAGAGCCCATGAAGATAACATGCAGGGTGATACACCTAAATGAAGGTAGTGGAGACTGCTAAATTGTGACTTTCTTTTTTGAAAGTGAATTGCTGTTTGCTTGCAGACTTGCATTACTCATGCAGAGATCTGTGCTGGGTGGACTTTATGGCTGCTTTCCTCTTGAGAAAATCCACTGTGTAATGCACTGTGTCGGTCATGAGGGATATATTAAATTAGCTTTTAAAAACAGGTCATTTTTATTTAGGTAATAATGTATATGCTTTCATCTTGCTAACTTGACCTTTCGATATGATAATGGGCAGTGTCACATGTCAGAAGGAAGCACTAGTGAAAAAAAATCAATGCCTTTGAAGCAGGCTGCTATTATAATATTTTACTGCATTTGTTTTATAAAATTAGGGCCTGTACTGATGAAATCAAAATGCAGCAGAAAGCTTTCTGACAATAATGAGTCTCATTCCAGAGGAAACAGAAAAATGTTGCGGTGAATGCATCCGTGTGCTCAGCAGTTCCAGTTGTACAGGGTAGCACTTGATGGAAACAGAGGTCTGTGCATTAGAAATATTAACCATTCCTTTGGCATTTATCTAAATGCTTTTTCCAGAAACTGCTGAGAATACTTATACTAATCCCAGTATGGTCATTTAGAGCTTTGTGTAGCACAGTCTTGGTAGTTTTAAACAGAAACCTTGGCAAATTTTGGCATCTGTGAGGGATGGAGAGGCAATGGTAGCATTAAAACATTTTTGCACAGTTTCTGGGTCTGTACATTTGACATCCAGGACATTTTTGAGCTTTCCTAAAGATTGATCTAAATAGCTTTGTAAGTATTATGCCACTGGAAGACGAGCTATTTCTGTCCCACTTTCATCAAAAGGACTTAAATAACAGAGCGCCACTTGAACGGAGTCAAATATGTTATAATAAAACTCAGTGATAGTTCTACTATAGGGAGCTACTGATTTTTGGAACTGCTGGAAATAGTTGTGGGATTATCCTCGAGGTTTTCATGCCCCTGAGCTGGGAGATGGAGATAGGACACAGAATGTAGTCCCAGCTGTCGAAGAGGTGGCAGTCACTGACCTGCTCCTCCACCTGGATGCCCACAAGTCTATGGGGCCGGACGGGATCCACCCGAGGATACTGAGGGAGCTGAGGGAGCTGGCGGAGGAGCTTGCCAAGCCACTCTCCATCATTTATCAGCAGTCCTGGTCAACCGGGGAGGTCCCAGATGACTGGAAGTTAGCAAATGTGACACCTATCTACAAGAAGGGCCGGAAGGAGGATCCGGGGAACTACAGGCCTGTCAGCCTGACCTCGGTGCCGGGGAAGGTCATGGAGCAGATCATCCTGAGTGCCATTATGCGGCATGTGCGGGACAACCGGGGGATCAGGCTCAGCCAGCATGGGTTTATGAAAGGCAGGTCCTGCTTCACTAACCTGGTCTCCTTCTATGACAAGGTGACCCGCTTAGTGGATGAGGGGAAGGCTGTGGATGTTGTCTACTTGGACTTCAGTAAGGCCTTTGACACCATCTCCCACAGCATTCTCCTGCAGAAGCTGGCTGCTCACGGCTTGGATAAGTGCACTCTGAGCTGGGTTAAAAACTGGCTGGACGGCCGAGCCCAGAGAGTGGTGGTGAATGGAGCCAAATCCAGTTGGCGACCGGTCACGAGTGGCATTCCCCAAGGCTCAGTGTTGGGGCCGGTCCTGTTCAATATCTTTATCGATGATCTGGATGAGGGGATTGAGGGCACCCTCAGTAAGTTTGCAGATGACACCAAGTTGGGTGGGAGTGTCGATCTGCTGGAGGGTAGGAAGGCCCTGCAGAGGGACCTGGACAGGCTGGATTGTTGGGCTGGGGCCAACTGTATGAGGTTCAACAAGGCCAAGTGCCGGGTCCTGCACTTCGGTCACAACAACCCCAGGCAACGCTACCGGCTTGGGGAGGAGTGGCTGGAAAGCAGCCTGGCTGAAAAGGACCTGGGGGTGATGGTTGACAGCCGCCTAAACATGAGCCAGCAGTGTGCCCAGGTGGCCAAGAGGGCCAATGGCATCCTGGCTTGTATCAGGAATAGCGTGGCCAGCAGGACCAGGGAGGTGATAGTGCCCCTGTATTCGGCACTGGTGAGGCCGCACCTCGAATACTGTGTCCAGTTTTGGGCCCCTCACTTCAAGAAGGACATCGAGGTGCTGGAGCGTGTCCAGAGAAGGGCAACGAGGTTGGTGAAGGGTCTAGAGCACAAGTCTTATGAGGAGCGTCTGAGGGAGCTGGGGTTGTTTAGTTTGGAGAAGAGGAGGCTGAGGGGAGACCTTATTGCCCTCTACAACTACCTGAAAGGAGGTTGTAGCGAGGTGGGGGTCGGTCTCTTCACCCCAGTAACAAGCGATAGGACAAGAGGAAATGGCCTCAAGCTGCGCCAGGGTAAGTTTAGGTTGGATATTAGGAAAAACTTCTTTACTGAAAGGGTAGTCAGGCACTGGAACAGGTTGCCCAGGGAAGTGGTTGAGTCCCCATCCCTGGAGGTATTTAAAAGATGGGTAGATGCAGTACTTGAGGACATGGTTTAGTGGTGGACTTGGCAGTGGTAGGTTAACGGTTGGACCTGATGATCCTAAGGGTCTTTTCCAACCTTAACAATTCTATGATTCTATGATTATTTGTGGCTTTTCCAGTGTGAGAGTTGCCTGCTAGACCAGTTGTCCTTGGTTGTACCTCCCCAACTCCTATGAGATCCACCAGGAGTTGGGTCAGACCTCACGTTTATGTCGAAGTGTTGGTAAGGGAAAGGCAAGAAAGAAACATATAGCCAGTGAGAGCTGAACGGCAAATATGTGGATGGTGCTGGCACCCGGGGAAGGTTTGGGAGGAAGAGATTTGGGCTCCAGGAGGGCAGCACCAAGGGAGGAGGTGGGGGAGCACCATCTCCCCACTGTCAAATTGTCTTGGCAAAGCTGGAAAAGGTGTTGCCAGAAAACAAAGTTGCTTCCCATTTACCCGAGAAACTACCCAGGCTGGGATGTGATGGGAATAGCTCCGAAGTTTTGAAATGTTGGTGTATGCAGTTGTTTAAACAGCAGGGAGAAGGCAAAGAGAGGAGGGTGGAGGTCCATATTTCAACGGTGAGTGAATATTAATTGTTTTCCCTGTGAAAGTTAGTAAGCGTGGTACCTGAAAACTGCATAGCAAATTTAGTTGACCCCAAAACAGTAATTTTGTCAAATTTAAAGATGAAATTCAGTCACCAAACTGTGAAATGGAAGAGGTTTAATCCCGCTGTAAGTGAAAAACTCAATGCAGCCTTAACTCCAAAGTTACTGCTGACACCTCCATCCAACCAGCAGCTGATCCACCAAAACAGACCTTTTTTCTTCTTTCCCTTCTCCTTTTAAAGAATACTTCAAAGTATTACTTTAAAAATAATTTAAAGAATACTTCCTGAAGGCTCAAATTAATCTCCATATATAGCTTACAGTCTAAATGTAGCCCACATTAAACTCAGGATTTCTACCCGCATCTCATCTTACCTAGTGAGCATGAGCAGTAATTGGACCATTGCAATATTGGCAGTGTGGTGCCACCTATATTGCCAACACTCAGCTGCAAGGGTCTCTTATTTTGATTTCTCTTAATTTTGCTGAACATTAAGCACTAAACCAAAGGCAGGCCAAGAGGTGCTGTAGAATAAGAGGAAATGATACTGCCAAGATGTGTCTCTGCCTTCGCTGCTGCCGGCAGCCAGCTGCAGGACCTACATGAGGCAATGCTCCCCTCTTTGGGTGCAACAGAAAGGTGACAACCTACCACTACAATAACTTACTCTGTAATGCTGAGTAAAGGAGGTTTATTTAAAAAAACCTGATGCTTCCAATATTGTTGATGGATGCTGGGAAACTGCTGCCATATGGTAATACTATTATTTTTTCCATTTGCTTCTTTGCAGCACTTAGGATATCCCAAACCCCACAGTTGGGCAGTGCACTTATTTATCCTGACAATGCTGTGCTCCACTTACATTGATTTGCCCTCGGTTGCATTTGCTGTATTTTCTCAGTGCCTGACTGCATACTCCATTAAATGATTTGAGAAGTGCTGAGCTCTAAATCTTTAAATCATCTGCTTAAAAAAAAAAAAAAAAGGAAAAACCATTCTCATGATTTAACCGATCCCACAGCTTTTATGTAGGTATAGCAAGCTAAAACATCAAAAATATAGATAACATGAAATTTTGAATATGTGAGAAAGCTCAGTGTCTGTAAACCTTTAAAGAGAAGATCGAAGTCTGATCTTGCCCATTATTCTGGCCGTTAATGTAAAACTACCTGGAAGTTTATAATAAGGCTATGGTAATTAAATTTCTGATGTAAGTTAAAAGGACCTCATTCACGGCTGTATTTAAAATTCATTTTAGTAATGGGAATGAAGTGTTTCTATCTTTATCTGCTCAGCGTACCGTCACATGCAAATGGTTTTGCACTCTGTCTTTTATATCTCTTAGGTTTTGTTACTTCATTTTCAGGTGTGATTGTCAGGACGCTCTACAGAAGACATCAAATAACATAATTTGTTGATAGCAAAACAAGGGATTAGTCTGATACAATGGGGCTCAAAAAAGCATTTGTGGAATGGCAATTGCAATTTGCTTGGCTGTTGATTATCTACTATGAATAACCGTGCTGTACCTCCACCCAAACCCATCAGAGCTACAGGTGCATGTTCAGATCCTTGTACCGATCTTAGTCTCAAATTAAATCACAAGCTTTGCCAGACTGTAGTGCATTTCCTAATCCTCTGTGCTTTAAGAAGATGCTTTCTAATAAAGGTGTATTTCTCACACACAGCGATTTTAATAGATAGCTATTCCTTATTTCATTTGGAGGCTGTTTTTGTGCAGATGTGATATCATTCATCTTGGATGGCAAAATGTAATTCTTATTGCTTGAAACTCTTTTAGGAGCTGGTAGTCAGAAATGGGCTGGCAGCAGGCCAGTAAACAGCTGTGACACTTTTAACATGCAGGGAAGTTGCCAGGGAATTCCTACAGGTGCTGGTTTTGCAAAAAAAAACCCCAAAGCTAACTACTTGGCTGCTTTGAAACATTATCCATCTCCTTAAATCCCCCTGGCTTCCTAGCTTGCTTTCTGATTTCATACACTTAGGGAAATGAATGCCTTAAGTTTATCTTTGAAAGATGTTTTACAAACCCATTATCAACCCCACTGCTTCCAAATAAGCTATTTTAATAACTGTGTGATAGTTGAATTGTTATATTTTGCATCTGGGTCAGATTCAAACGTGAAAACGTTTGTTAAGTGTTGAGCATGTGCTTAGCGAAGGCATGACCTCCTGCATGCGAAAACTAGCATATAAACGAGAAAATACAGCTCCAAAGTTCACATCTCAGGGAAGCAAGGCCTGCATGGGGTTATGGCTGCTTCAAATGCACCCTTGCTAAGCTTCGAAGCTGACATTTGAAAAAGAAAAAAAAAGGAATTACTTTCATCTTTTACTGTTGCAGCCTTTGCAAAGGGTAAAGTCCTGCAAGACAGTGTTGGGAACAGCCTTTTCCCGGTCACGAAGCATGCTTAGCGCCTCACAAAGTCCCCTCTAAAATTAAATATAATCAAATGCTTTCCTTCCAATCAACTAAAACAAAACTCTGGTAACCTAAACTTCCTTTAAGTGAACTTGTTAAATGCCGAAGCAAAATTCAAGAGTATTTTCTTTTGTTTCTATATGTTTCAACCTCCTAATTTTTTAAAGCAGACAGATTTTTATCATTGCCTTGTTATCCAGGATAGCTACCATCTATTGCTCCTGGAAATGGAAAAAAAATATTCAGACTTCTCAGGAAGGTACAAAGACTGGAAATAAGCAGTCCTGTGCCTTCCCTTTCCTAATGTGATGCATAAGAGTTGGTGATGGTTGCAGATGAGGGCATATACAGAAGCAGGAGTCTCTCGAGTGAAGGGTCCTTTTATAGCGAGTCTCTTTGAATAGCTTCAAGCATTTTTCAATATTGCTTTGAACATGGATGGGGGAAAGAAATTCAAATGTTTGTTTGACCTGCAGCATTTCCTATGCCATTTAATAGAGGAGCTGAACATAAAAAAGCCGATCTCTAGGTGTACCAGGGGCCATATCACTCAATAAGTCAACAGGAGCCACTGGTAATGAATTCCCCTTTTGAGTCAGTGAATGTTGGATGTCACAGTTTGGCTTGGAAAAAAAAAAAATCATACTCACCTGAGCTATTTTAAAGTTTTCCTAATTTTCCCCAAGTTTTAGTGAGTGGATGGAAGTGCTTAGAAGATGAACATTTCTAGTAGAGGGCATCACTCCTTCTACTGCTGGGGCTCAGGAGAGGCTTATCTGTGTCACCCCTTCAGAGATGGCACAATGAGGTTGCTCAGTGATAAACACTAATGGGATATTTGTATAAGGGTGCTTGAAAGTGTCTTTAGAAAAAAATCACTACATTCACATATATTCAATCATATTTTATTATGGACTTCTAGAAACTATTCAGAGCTTGAAATAATTTATAGTCACATTAGTATCTCTCTTCCATTTTCAGTGGTCTTGTTATGATGTGAAGAATCCTACTATCATATTAACAGTTCACCAGGGCATTCAAATTGATAATTTTCCTGAAGTCCTGCATCTTTAATAAACCCCTTTTGCCAGATTTTTGAAGCTAGTTCTGTTAAAAAAAAAGAAATCCAGGAACACGGTCATAATACATCAACTTCTTCAAAAGCGTGAAGAAAGCATCTGGAGTGGTCTTTGCTCAGAAAACTATATTTACAATGGAAGCAGTTTTTCAGAGAACTTAAATCTATACGCCAATATTCATTTAAAATTATGAAGTCCACCTTACAAGGTCCTAAGTCCCCGTGAAATTAGTGCTTGTTGCCCCATTCCCACAATGCAAAGCTCCAGTGTCAAGAGATGAGAATCGATAGCGATTTGTGTGGTTGGGAGATTCAGGATCAGACCTGCAGATGAGGAGAAGGTATTTGGCTTGCTCTGAAAATGAATAATCTAGAAAATTATTTAATTTCAGAAAGCAGTATCAACCTGTTAATAGTCAGCATGCATTGACTCCAATCTTTAAAATTTATATGCCCTGTATTTATTTGATAAGGTATAGCATCATCTGGCTTTTCCATTAGAAAGGAGCCCATACCCAGTGCCTGTTTGTCATATTTATATGTCTAATAAAACATAACACTGCCATCTTAGACCTGTTCATTTGTATTTTACGCTTTCGCTCTTTACTCTCAGTTTCTATGGGAACCTGGGCTGTTACGGCAATAGAGAATAAAGAGATGAAGAGAGGTCTTCGAAAACATAACTCTGTTTCTCTGCTGAACTGCCAGCGTGGTATACAAGGCACAAACACACTTGGAGCCAAATAAACTAGGAAGGAAAAAATCAAGTCAAGTTAAAGGCGAGAAAGTTGATTGTACTTGAGTTTCCTCCTTCCAGAAACATCTCGATTGGGTGCTTTTATGCTTTTTGCTTTGAAAATCTGCATACGATGCTTAAAAGTTAGGTTTACATTTTCTGAGGAGGAGATAACAATTTGCATTGCTTGCCTTTATGGCTGTTTTAGTGCAAAGTGCTCCACTGCAAATAAAAATTAAAAACCCCTCTCCTTTTGGTATAATTAATTACAGTTCATGAGTTGGAAACATGATGTTCATGAACAATTCCATACATTTTGCAGGGAAACATACTCTAGTTCATATATTACAGTATATCATTTAGTATCTGCTGCTTCAGTATCTGTTGGTGAATCAAGGTGAGCAATGTAGATGAGCTGAAATAATTAGTAGGAAATAATTAGAAAAACCTCCTTAAGGACATTCCTTGCGGCACCACGGTGTATATATGAATTCCTTACAAGATGTTTGCATTTCAATCTAACTTGGAAGAATATGAATGTAATGCTTTGAATACAGAGTATCTGAGGCTGTGCTAAAAATGTAAAGATGAATTTTCCATCTTTCAACAGGTCTGGATTTAAAAACCAGTGGACTTGGCAAACTTTGCAAGGATATACACAAAAAAAAAAAGGCTTTGAAACAATGCATTTTGGTAGGGCTGTACCAATAAGACTTATAAGCAGTTCCTGAAACATATCATTCATTTGTTTTAATGTTCATGTGTATCAGGGTGGATGTTCACAGCTATGTTCCTGAATATCTAGAAATGTCTATCAGCAGCAAGACATTCCTCGCAGAATCAGCTGAAAACAAGGACACCCTTTGGGATGCTAAGTAGTATGATGTTTAGGCTTTTTTTTTCTCACAAATGCTTATTTTTAAGGTCAAGCAGGCCTGTTTGAGACCATCTGGTCTATGGGCTCTCTCCAGAACCTGCATTTCTCTGTAGGTTGACGTGGCAATCACCTTGAGATGACCCTGCTCTTGACAGATGGCTTTTCTTCTCACTTCTGCCTTCCTTGAAGTTGGTTTGAATTGATATGGCTGAGTTAGGTTTAGTAAGTTGTAGTGTGAGATGAAATTGTGTGGCTTCCACTACTCCCACTGTTTGGGTCTGGAAGGAACAGGGTAGCTAAAAACCTTTTCAGCAGTGTTGAACAGCACCGTGAATAACCCTGGGCGAGTTGTTTTTCTCTGTCCTTTGGCTTCCTGATCTGAAAAAACACTATTTAAGATCTACTAATCCAAGGTACTACATCAGAAATTGATACTGTTACCTTATCTCCATCATCCCACGTTACAACTTCAGAATATGTCTCAACTTCTGTGCTTCCTGGTTGCTTTGTTCTTGCAGTGAAGTGATTTTAAAATGATCTTTTAAAGTAATGTTCAAAAGGGGAGTGGTGAGCACTTGACCTCTTAACACAGCATCTAGAAATAGTTTTTTAACCATGCCAGGAAGTTGGTTTTGTGGATCTTTCTTTTCAGGCATTTCTTTATAGCTGGAGTTACCCTCCATATATAGATATATATTAGCTGTCTCTTGGCCATGGAATTGCCTTTACAGTTTCTATCAAAGGTGGGAGTACGTGGGCCAAACCCTTGTTGAAACTGATTTTTCTTTTTTTTTTCTTTTTTTTTTTTTTTTTCCCCAATGAGAGAAACTTCATTCTCCACTTCTCCTGGACAAACCTGTGTCACTTAATGCTGTGATTTCCCTGGATTATACGGGCATGACTTTCTGTCCTCTGCAGCCTTCTGAAACATCCTTTTGTGCCTCACAGTATCTTTTAATTGTTCCAAAAGAAGAAAATAAGTAAAATAGCAACTAGATTCCCTTCCCTCCTGCTTTGTAGGTAGTTTTGGGGATTTACGTTTTGTAGATGTTTGTTAGGGTAAGCAATGATGCAGCAGCCTTGGCCACCAGCTCTTCATTGGTCCTTCTGATGCTGCACATCCCCATGGTGGGAGAGTACTGAGGCTCTTGGCAGAACCCTGTGGTCTCCAGAAAGTGGTCTCTTCCCACCTCCACTGAAGGCTTTGGATCTCTCCAGTGGCTTCCAGGTTGGAATGATGTTGACAACTTCATAAAGGTTTACTAAAGACATAGCCCATTCAATTAAAACAACTGAGTTGGTTCTGGTTTACCCTGCTCAAAACTGCCAGGATGCCAAGTGAGCCTAAGAGCACCAGAAAGATCTTTTGACTGGTGATGAGCTTTTAGGGCTTGAAAAGTGGGGGAAGAGTAGCTTCCTGGTATCTGCTGTGGGCTAGGATGTTCTTGGGGATCTCAGAGGAGCTCCACTGTTCGGTGTAGAAGACTTTGAGCTGGTAGGATTGGTAAATCTAACCTACTGCAGTGCTACCTGTAGCATCATAGCTCAGATCGTAGGTGGCAGAGAAGAGATGATTGTGCAAAGAGGTTGTGTAGTAGACATTGAGGACCCAGGTGGCAGATTGTCATGGTTTAACCCTGGCCAGCAACTGAGCAACACACAGCCACTTGCTCACTCTCCTCCCCGGTGCGATGGGGAAGAGAATCAGAAGAGTAAAAGTGAAAAAAAAACTCGTGGGTTGAGATAAGAACAGTTTAATAATTGAAATAAAATAAAATAGTAATAATAATAATAATAATGATGATGATAAAAGCAAGTGATGCACAGTGCTATTGCTCACCACCTGCCGACTGATGCCCAGCCAGTCCCCGAGCAGCGGCCCCCCAGCCAGCTTTCCCCCAGTTTATATACTGAGCATGATATATGGTATGCAATATCCCTTTGGCCAGTTTGGGTCAGCTGTCTTGGCTGTGCCCCCCTCCCAGCTTCTTGTGCATCTCCAGCCTTCTCAGTCGGTAGAGCGTGAGAAGCTGAAAAGTCCTTGACTTTGTGTAAGCCATGCTTAGCAACAGCTAAAACATCAGTGTGTTATCAATATTATTCTCATACTAAATCCAAAATACAGCACTATACCAGCTACTAGAAAGAAAATTAACTCTATCTCAGCCGAAACCAGAACACAGATGTAGCCCCATCGTTGTGAGAGCTCCTGAAATGAGATCTGGACTCCCGATTCAGACGGTGGGCAGTCAGACCCTGTGATAACCACACAGGATCTCTGCTCCAGACCTGGCAGGAAGAGCTGGAGGAGGAAAGCTGCAATGATCTCAAACCTCTGCCCTTAAATTCAGAGAGGTCGTCAGCTGTGCACTGCCTGATTGTTTGATCTACTGGACACTCGACCTTTTGGTTTATGGGGGAAACATAATCCCTCTGGTTCATCGCTACTGACTCCCACACACATCTGAGTGTGGGATGCTGGAGCCTGGGGCTCCCTCACTCCTTCCCAGAGCTGGGCAGCGACAGGCAGAGCTGCATCTCTTCTCGTCTCCTCAGGCTTTTGGGTTTCCCCCATGTGACTTAAATCTGGAGTTGTGCTAATTAGGCACCTAACATCAATTAGTGCTCCTGGGGAGCATCCAAACCATATCAGGATGCTTCCAAACACAGACAAGCTGAAGGAGGCTACTCCAAATTGCAGACGTCTTTGGCAAGGCTCTTACCCCTTGCTTCAGCCATGAGGAACTCCTATAAAAACTAAGGATGAAATGGAAAATACCACAGAAAGGATGGGCTGATGCTACTGCAGCCCAGTGGTGTCAACAGCCATAAAGCATGAAACTACACACGTAAAGACAACGTAGTAGGAAACACAGAGCTGCAGGAACAAGGCATGAGATTAATTTGGGAATAATATCTGTTCAAGCAGATGCAGCTACCAAAAAGGCCCCCACTTCCATCACCTTGGAGACTAAAAAAAAAAAAATCGAGTAGTGCATAGACCTGATGGTTGAGAGCCAATAGTTTAAGGTCCTATATGTTTGGGTCACAAAGGAGCATCTCCAGCCAACATTTCATTGCTTTTTGGGTGGGCAACCTGTGTGGCGCTGCAGATGAATAGAGAAGCTGTACAGTAGGTAGAGAACTCAAGAGAAATATAGGAGTAATGTAGAGTATTAGAGTAGCTAAGCAGGAAACAAATAGCAGGGAAGGAAAGTGTGCAGTGGAGGCAGAGAAGGCAGCATGTATTGGCATAGCCCCTTGCTCAACACCAGCCGCTGCTGCTGAGGTTGGAGACTGGGGGGGGGGTTTAATGCGATAGTAAGATAAAGCACTGCTAACTATTTAAAAAGCAAATTTTATTTAGCTCTGCTGGATGCAGATGTTCCTAATTCCCCTGTATCACTTTGAAATGAGTCCTGACCCTCCCTGTCTTGCCTGGTATTAATCAGGAGTCGGCAGCATTTGACGCTGAAGTGCCAGACAGTAAAATTTCACAAAATTAGCTTCTTTGGCATGTAGCTGAGATCAGGCCTTTTCTAATTCATTTTCAGGCAAAGGGAAGCTAATTCAAAACCACCGCTACTAATTCCAGGAAAAGAAGAAGGCATTAAGTCTCTTTTGGGAGTTTCAAGTGACAGCATAGCCATTAGCAGAGGGGAAATGCAGGAAGACGATCTTTATCAGAAACCATGTGTTTGGCTATATAGTTCTTCCCCAGAAGTCACTATTCACCCTTTGGCTAAGTATTATTTTATTACATTAAAAAATAAGTATTACTGGGTCTCTCTGTCCTCTTGGTGAGCAGCAGTTAGAATTTTGTTGTTTATTAAGGATGCTGAAAGAGAGAGGAGGAAAACCTACTCGTTAAAGGAAGTACATGATCCTCTTTGAGAACAGAAATGGACTTTTGGAATGTTCTTGTTTATAGACTGACCACCGGGTGATACTGGAGAAGTGTTTGCAGTGCAAGAAATCCTTGCTGTCATCTGGGCTTTGTATTGTATCTTGGAGTAGAGGGGATTATCCCTTTGTGACTGCTTAGGTTTCTGTCAGAAAAGCAGCTCTGGGCATCCCTGTACAACAAAGATACTTAAGAGTTTAATGAAAAAAACTTGGATTTATTACAATAGTAGAAATGGTGGCACAGTCATCCTCTTATGTGGGCCAAGGAGGATGCTAAGCAGTTTCTTGGCCCCAAAGCCCTTGATAAGGAGCCTCTCATGAGGTTCATGACCACCAGGATTTTGGTGTGCAAAACTCTGCTCCTTCATGTAACACCTTTACAATAGCTCCTGCAAACCCATCAAGCCACGAGAGGCTGAAAGGAAATATCACTATATGCTTGCTCTGCTTCTCCATGTGCTTCCTCACGGCTGTTCTCCAGAGGAGATACTGAGCAAAATGGATCTTTGACCTGATCCCAGACATCTCACAGGTGATCTGTTCTTGAATAAGTCTCCTCGTGTATCTTCATTTTACAGATAAGGAAACAGATATGAAGAGATTAAGTGAATTAACCAGAAGTCAGAAAAGCCAAGGCAGAACTGGAGCTGGCACCATCCTAGTCTCTCCCATCTTCAGTCCTCAGATGTAAATGTAACTGGCAGAGAAGGAGACAGAGTGGAAAAAGCTTCACCTGCAGAATTATTTCCTGTTTAATGCACTAACATAGGCTCATTATAGCAAATCGCAAGAAAATGTTGACATTTTCAGTTTCAGTTGTGAAAGAATTAGTCTATAAAACTTAGGTACTTAAATGTGAAGAGTTCCTTATTGCAGACCATGTTCAGCATTACCCCAGATATTAAGCCTTTAGATACTTCAAAAAAACCCACAGATTTTAGTAGTATCTCCCTTTATTAAACAAATCTTGAAAATGCCAAATCATAGGCAATTTTCAGGCCGGAGGGTCCTGGCTTGCTCAGTCATTACTCATGTAGAGGCATTTCCCTTTGACCAGCCCTATTGCCTTTCTCTGAGTGTTTCCCAGCAGTGCTCTGCCTGCACCAGGGTGGACTAGAAGGCTATGGAGGTACCAGGTGCTGTAGGTTTGTATAAAGGCAGGCTGGTTTCTGCCCCTTTCCTAGTAATCCCTGACATTCAGTCTGTCTTCTTGACCATGCCTGAGCACTGAGCTGATGCTTTCATGGGACTGTTGTAAACTCTTGAGGGGGAATGATCATCTCGGAGCCTGTCTTAGCAGTTTGGGTTATTTTTTCTATGTGTATCAGTTCATATCTGTTCAGTTTCATCTGACACTTTATTGGCAAGTCACTGAATCTCCTAAGGTCCTTCTGCAGCTCTTCATGGTTCACCCTGTTTTTTCTACTGCTCTGAATAGCTTAATGTCAACAGAAAACCTCGGCGCTCTGCTTTTGAACCTTTATCCACATGAATTTTAAATCCATCGAACACCACAGGTCCCAACGCAGCACCACACAGGATCGCAAGTGACTGACCTCCACTCTCTGAAGCAGTTATTTCTCCACGAGAAGACCTTTCCTTTTGTCTCCTGGCAGCTTTGTGTCTTTAATTGCCTTTTCTGGGGAACCTTCTGAGATGCCTTTTGGAAACCAAATAAACTCTATCAAGCAGATCAACCTTATGCGTGACCCCTTCAGTAACTCCAGTATGTCCCTTTGTGGAAAACAGCATACCAAATTTGTTCCTGTGTCTGCTAATTCTATTCTTGATGATAGTTTTCACTAAGAAAGATACAGACGATACAAGCTGTAACTCCCCAGATCAGCTCTGCAAGCCTTTAAAAATATTTTTATTGCCTCCTGGGGAATCAGTAAGGATGTTAACCTGCCAGTCAGCACATATGTACGTACTTCCAATATATTTGTGCTACCTATAGGAAAGGTAGGTGGGGAACATGGGGGACCTTGGAGTGTTGCAGGTAATGCAGGGAGCAGAGGCAAAGGGGCACTGGGAGGGGATGTATTGATATGGGGGTAAACTGGGAATATTGTAGTTGTTTTATGAAAATAATGATGCTGTTTTGAAAAAATGGAGCTACTCATAAAAGCAGGACGTAAACCAAATTAAAGTCTGTAAGTGTACGAGAGTGTCTCCTGAAGACAAGGCCTGGCTAAAGCTGTGTTAAGCATATGGGTGTGTGGCAATGAGCTGAAGGGTCGCCTGTGGAAACGTGGGATATTCCTGCCCTCTAGTGGAAGTATGGGAAAGTGCCTTTCAGAAGTTGCCTTGGCTGGAAAATGGATGGGAGCCTGCAAAGGGCTGCTAAGAAGCTTCCAGGAAACCCATTGCTTTTGATCCGTTGTCCACTAAATTATCATCGGTATTTCTCAGCAGAACCCCTTGGTCCTCTCTAGGTTCACCTGCCCATACATGCTGGTACATCCATAGTTACCTTTACTCAATTAAATTTTCCAAATCTGGGTCACTGAACCAAATAGGTGATGCATAGCCAGTGACATTTCAGTGCTGTAGTATGGGAGCGTGGCTTGGAGGTGTGTTTTGGGGAGCTCTCAACCATGTAAGTCATGTTCAGCTCCTGGGATACCATGAGCCCTTCTCCAAAATGAGCTGAGTACATGGGAGGTGTGTTAGGAAATATTTTCCTCCGTTAGAAGAGTGGCAAATGAGTTGTTTAACTGCTGTGATGTGAGGAGTTTTGAGCCTTCCAGCTTCCTGATATTCCCCAAATGAGACAACTTGCATCACTTTTCAAGCCAAGGAGTCATCTGCAGTAGAAAAACTTGAGGGTTAAGGTGGTTTGTTTGGTTACTTTTTTTTTTCTCTCTCTCTAATTAGCACATGATAATATTCAAATGTTGACAAAGCACTTGGTAGTTTTCTCATGTGGTGAATTTAGGATTACCATCAGTGAATAAGTGAGAACTATGCTTTTTCCTCATGTTAGCCGCCATGTGTTAAATAATGTCTGATAAAAACTTCCTTTTATCTAGTCAAGACAAGTCGTAAGACTGAACAGCTCATCTCTCACCATGTAGAACACAAACAGGCTTCCAGATCAGGCACCAGGCACTGTGAAACACAACTCTCTGGTTTTTTTAATGGTATTATACATTACAAGTAGGGGCCTTGAGTTTCTCAATTTATTCCAGTTATATACAGATACATTGGAAGTGCCAATATAGGAGTGGCCTCACTGCATCAAGATGTAGCTAACCCTGTATCCTGTCTCTGACCGTGCCCAACAGCAGGTATCTAGGAAGGAGAATAAGAGCAAAGAGGTGCTTATTGATTTGTGATCCACCATTCTCCAGTGATTTGGGACACAGGGACTTCCTGCATATAGGTGTTGTCAGTATATGTAGTAGCACTTGGTGGGTTTTTTTCCCCTGAATCTACTTAGCTGCTTTCCATGGCACAGCCAAGTTTTAGACCTTTGTCATCTCCTACCTGAGTTGTCTTTTTCCCAGGAAGAAGCCCCTAACACAGTCATTCCTGCAACAGAAACCAATCCAGACCTGTGCTCCTTACACTTCTCACTACCTTTTCCATTTCTACTCTGTAGGTTTTGAGATGGAGGGAAAGCGGTAAAGGTGGACGAATCAACCCATTACTGCATGTGTAAGATTAGGATTTTTTTTCCCTGATGTTCATCACTGCATTTCTACAGGATTTCAAGTGAATGTATTAAGTTGTCCCTCAGTATCTTTAAGTCCTTGTGCAATTTTTCACCTTGGGCTTTGTTTGCTATGATGTTTGGTGATTTAATATCCTTGAACAATGTTGTCATTTTACTTATTCCTTCCTTTTACAGATCATCTATAAAGATGTTGAGCAGGAAAGATTTGAGCACTGTTGGCCCCCATCCATTAGGAAAACCAGCCGTTTATTACTATCTGCTGTTTCCTATTTTTAACCTTTTTTTTAATCAATGCAAAGACCTTTCCTCTTATCTCATGGCAGCTTAATTTCTCTAACAGCCTTTCAGACCTTGTCAAATGCCTTTTGGAAATCCATGCCAGCTCCGACCAGATCTCTCCTGCCCATGTGCTTGTCGACTCCTTCAAAGAACTCCAGTAGACTTGTGAAGCGTGTTGGCTCTTCCCCAAAGAAGTCAGATTTATCCATGTGTCAACTACTTCTGTTAGGACAGATGTTGGGCTTAGTTGAGTACAGCGCTCTGGATCACATCAAAAAGCCACTTCCATCCCTCGGCGAGCAGAGCTGGTTACAAACCACAGTTAGTAGTTCACCTTGAGTTCATGCAGAAGTGCTGGGTGAACACCATCTGGGCCTGGAGTTGGGTTAATGTTCCTTCGGTCGACTTGAGTCCCCTACTGACATTTCAATTGGAGGCGGTTACTCTAGTGATTCCCCTGGGAAGGAAGCTTGTGGTGGGAGGATCTCCCCAAGATCTTCCATGTTGAACCCAGGGGTGAAAAGTGCACTGAGTTTTTCTCACATGGCTTTGTTCTTTTCAGTGTGCTCTTTCCAGAGCATGAGCCTCTGGAGACCCTACAGCCTACAGTCAGTCTTCTTGCTGCTGCTGTGATTGAGAAGGATTTATTATTTGTTTTTAAGCCTTTTGAAGTTGTTACTTGCATTTTTTTTTTTGTCCTGCCTTATGATGTTTTTCCTTTCAACCGGACAGGGTTTGATTCTTTTTTTTCTTTTCTCTTTATTGATTTGTTTGAAACCACTTCATATTTGAAGGATGCCTTGCTTGCTTTTAATGTACTGTCTCATCCTGCTGTTCAGCCACGCCAACTTCCTTTTGACCTATCCTAGGTCCACATTTGATAGACGGTATGTTTGCTATATGCTTCTAGATACCTACGTGCTGCTGCTAAAATTTAATTCTCCTAATCAACTCTTTTAGCTACGCTTTGAATTCCCTTTTTGAATTTTTAAGTGCAAGAGTGGTGCTTTTATTTTAAACCTCTTTTCAGACCTCCAGCTGTGTTAAATCTCAATACATCATGGTTTCTGTTACAGGGAGATTCTTCAGTGGTAGTACTTTGAAATGGGTCTTGCATATCATTCAGCATCAAGTCACAAGTTTTCTTTGTTCTTGGGCCACCTGATTACCCATCTCCTAAAATAATCATTAATTGTGCCTAAAAATTTAGGCTTGACAGATGGTATATCTAGAGTTTGTTGCACACTCATGCTAGATGTCTCGTCTGTGCTGAGGTCTTGTCGGAACTCCTTCAGCAGATCACAGCTACTCCTGCCCATATGATGGTGGTCAGTAATCTCATCCTGATATTCCCCTTCCCTGTTTAGACTGGAATTTCCATCTACAGATGATCTGCGTGACTTGATAATTTGATTTGTTAACCTGATTTAACACAACAAATCACTCTTTCCTTAGGACAGGCTACTTGGTGTAGCCTTCATGTTTCCAGTGTCTTCTCTGTGGCTGCTGTTATATCATCCCAGCAATGGTCATGTCATGCCTCCTATGCGTTTGTCACACTATAGCCTTGTTGAGAGCTAGACCTTCTAGTTCTCCCGTTCTTCTTTCTTAGACCTTTCTTAGATGTTTGTGGGACGGTGCATGCACAGTTGCTTTGTTTTTTCTTTTTCTCCAGATCTTATTTAAATTGGCCCTTAGTTTTGATGCTTTTTCTTGACTTTTGCTAGATCCTGGCCTTCGTTATTTGTGTAGAGTTGTTAAGCTCCAGGGCAAACTTTCTGCCCCTGCAGAGTCTCTCTTGCATGGCGCCCAAAGGACCTGCATGGCCCAAGACATTGATTTTGCTTTTGAAAGCGATATTCACACAAGAAAGCAAAATCTTAGCAGATAAGTCAAATTAAAAGTGGGTTTGACACAGGATGATACCAGTATGGGGCTGGTTATGTAGAACCCAGTTTCACTGATCTCTTCCCACAGTTTCATCTGTCTGCCAGAATAAACAAGCAGAGCGAAAAACCTCGCTTTGTGTGCACACGTACTTGCTTTGTAAGGAAAAATCTGCTTCCTGCCTGCTCCCACTTTTTCAGTAGGATTTTATGTAATATTCCCCTCCTCCCCGCCTTCCCCTTATATGTCACCTTTTTTTCAAAGTAAATTAGGATGAAACATGCCAGATGCAACAACTTCCACCAGCAGTGCCAGCATGGCTGGAGCACTCCGACGTTGGCCAAAGGC
The DNA here is from genome assembly GCA_020745775.1 of Theristicus caerulescens. NCBI lineage: Eukaryota > Metazoa > Chordata > Aves > Pelecaniformes > Threskiornithidae > Theristicus > Theristicus caerulescens. The sequence continues at coordinate 87,694,536 of CM036560.1, forward strand.
ATAAAACCTTGAGTAATGCTTTGGGAGGTTTAGTCCGACAACCTCAGTGCAATTAGTACTTCTCGCTGATGATCTGTGGGCATTTTGGGGGAGCCACTGGATTAAGAGAACATCATTCACCCATCTGCTACAGTGACATTTCCAGGTCCTGTCACACATGGGTCTACTTGAGAATTTGGAAGAGGCTGCAGGAAACATTGTAGAAATGTCTCTGGGCAGCCCTTGGAGAAGGGACACCAGTTCACTCAACATAGACCTCTACTTCTTAGCAGCTGTCAAGCTGGAAACCATCTAGCAAGTGTTTTTTTCCTAGAGGATTAGGGCCATTTGAAAAAAAGAATTGAGGGCAAAACATAGCACGCACTGTTGTCTGAATCCCATGGGACTTGAACAAATGTGCAATAAGCAGTGAACATGGCGAGTTGGACAAATAAGTATGACTGACATCAGCGATATATCAATCTGTTCTACACATTCTTTAAAAAATCTAAGAGAAAGAAAACTGCAACCAAGTCTCTTTAATCTGAGCATTGCTGTTTCCATGGTGAACATTTACTTATGCAAGCACAGTCCTACATTAAGGCTGGAGGCAAAAGGGCCATTTAGTCTTTATGTGTTTAGATGAGCAGATCTGGGGTTCATGGGATCTAATTAACAGTTTGCAATCAGATCATGAGATTTTGTGAAGTAGAAGAGCAATGAGAAGCGATAACTGTGATTTGAGCCATTTCAAGCTTTAATTAGACTGAGTTTTCTTTGAGATCACATCTCACTTTCCAAGGTTGTAACGTGGCCATAGGTCTTCCCTGGTGACTCCCTACAAGTTACCTTAAAATAATTTTAGTGTCTTTCTGTGGTACGTAGTGGCACACTCGATCCAAGTTTGGTAGGTGGGTTTTGTTGACATTACAGAGTTCAGTTGTAGTTTTAATGTGAAATGCTTTTTTCCTGGGTACATCTCATAAGCATGGGTTTTCCTGGTGTTTTTCAAAGGAAAAAGTAAGCAATCTGTAGGTATTTCCTCTGAAGTCAATTAGAAAGGTGAAAGGAAAAACCCTTGATGCCTTATCTTCCAACTATATTTTCTTGTCTACAGATCCAAACTGTTAAATTCAGAACTGATAAGGAGAATAGAGGGAAGTTAATGGATTGTCTCCTTCCTTACCATAATACTTTTTTTTTCTTCTAAATGATTCAAGGACAATTAGCATCAGGGACAAACACACGTGCAACCAAGGCATGTGTATTTTTCACTGACTTTGTATTACTTTAGAAGTTAGAGTTTGAGTGCTACAACAGAATTCAGAATCACCGAGTATACGCAAACTATAGCTGATTTAACTGGTGAATCTGGGGATTTAAACCCAAATTTCATCTCAGTAGTGACCCATGATTTAGGAAGGTAAAATAGGAATTAATATGCTATAAGTCCCTGGCAGTTCTTCAATGAACTGCATTTGACTCCAGCCATGTCACCCTGCAGTGGGTTGTTAGATGTTGTGCTGCAACCCAACAACATAAATCCACTATTTTATTCTGAAAGGTTGTTTATTCGTAGTTGCATTAGGATGTGAGGAGAGGAATGTGCCAAGAAGGCCATTAAGGCATAATACTGCGGGGTGCTGGCATAACAAAGATAAAAAAGCCAAGTGAAGTGCGTTGCATTCTTAGTTTATTCCCATCGGCCAGGCAGAAGAGCTTTCTCTTTACGTTGCATGTGTCTTAGAGCACGATAAATGTTTCTTTGCAATTTGATCCTTACCCCACACTTCCATTGTAATGAGCACAGCTATAGGGTAAAATAAAACAAAAAACACAAAAAAAAACCCACAAAAAAAATCAACAGCTTTTTTGGAAGTAGGGGTGGGGTGGCCAGGACATGAAACTCAGTGGACTACAGTGAACTAAAGCATATAATAGCTATCTTTTATCTAGTGGGTGTAATTTTTCAACTGAATATCCTTAAAAAACTCACTGTAAAACTCAAAAAAAACAGTACCGCATACCTGCTGGCATGAAAACGTGATGATATTGGGTTATGTATAGAGGGAGGATAGTAAACCAGTATTTCTTCCACCCAGCAACTGTGACGATACCCATTGGCCAAGGAAAACTGGTAGGGATTTTTCCAACAAAAATGTTGAATTGTCAACAAGGAAATGCTTTACAGAAATACATTATTTCGGCATGAGTTTATTTGGGGAAAAAAGATGTTGATAAATAACATTTTAAAATGATCTTTCATTTTATATTTGATGTTATTTTCATTGAAATGAAATTAAGATGTCAAGGTCAGAGTGCAGTGTTTGACGTGCTGTAAAAAATCATTTGCTTCCTTTAGAATTTTGTTTTGTGTGGAATTTCAGGTTGTGCTGCTGCTTGTCTTGGAGTCGGAAAGTTATTCATGTTTTATTTTTCCACTGTCACCAGTGAGTTTCCCACCCAGGTTAACCCAGCATATCATACACAATAGTGCTATCAGCAACTATTTTGGGTTCAGTCCTTCACTGAGCCGAGATACAGATGCAATACAATGGCAATGAGGCAGTTTCTTTAGTCTCCAGCTAGCAACATCCAGAGTTTTTAAAAAAAAAAAAAAACAAAAACACACAAGAAAAAAGGAAGGAAAAAAGAAACAAACCCCCTCCTTAAGCAATATCTTTTAATACTGTACAGAACAGGAAACACCACCAGAGGAAGGAATACTCCACATCCTCCCTCCGCCCCTTTTAATTAAAATTGATTAAAGTCTTGGTTTTGTAAGTCGGTCTATCCTGTAGAGTATCTTGTTTGAACTATTTCAGGACGTTCTCGGCATTAAGCGTATTAGAAAACTGCAAATGTTACTTTAACCAAAGCTGAAACCAGGACTTCCCAAAGTAGGACTCTCAGAGAGAGTCCTGTTGGAAGCATCAGGCTGTTTCATTAGAAGTTGAAGGAGAAGCATGCGCATCTAGAAAATAAAATAAGCATTTCAGTGATGACCTCCCTTTGACTTTCAGTGAAAACCAATGACCCAATTCCCTAAAAACCATACTGATAACCTTGTGCTCTATTGAAAGCACTCTGCCTCATACCTGTATGGCATTATCACCCCCCAGTCAGCTGGCATTTTATATCCCAGTTTGTTTGGTTCTTTCACTAAAATTTTTGCTTGTTTCTGGTACATGAGTATTGTGTGGATGTACAATAACAGGGTGCAGACAGTCAAAGTACACCCACATTTACACAAAACCCTATGTCTGCTTGGATGGAAGAAAGAGGGGTTTTTTTCTGACCAGTTTGATTGTGAGCTTAGATACGTGGGAGCAGTCATGCATTTTAAAGGGAGTGATGCATTTTCCTGTGTTACAAGAGGAGAGGATCCCACAGAGAACATCTGAAAAAAAGGTGGAATTTGGATTTTAGGGGGTTTTTTCCTAATAAAGTTGCTCCATGCACATCCTGTGTTCAGATAAGGTCCCACTGCAGGGCTCATACTCTTTGCTAGATGGAAGGTACAGAACCTAATAGGCATAAGTTGTTTAATAAGGTATTTTGAATCTCTTGGCACATTTAGAAGTTCAACAATATTAGTTTCAAAGCTAAGACTTTTTAAAGAGCCTGGATGATGAGAAGATCTTTCTGAGCTGTTTTAACTGACTGTATTTAAGTGCGTTCAATTACATTTCTCGGTGAAATTGGTCTCGGTGCAATAGCAAGTCTTCAAAGCCCCATAATTCAAATAAATCTTCTGTTTGCTTAACTACTGAAACAACTTACAATGAGCACAGCTTATTATAACAGCATAATATCATGTTCACATTTCCAAGTTCTAATTGAAAAGTAATGTGCTTTTAAAAGAGAAGGAAAAAATCATTTCTCTGTTAGTTTTTTAACCTTATGTTTTTAATTTCAGATCTCCTTCCCCTTCCAGAGGAAGTTAGAGATGCCATAGCTTTAATGTCTGTTTTAGCTGCCACTCAAATGTTCACTTTCTGTAAGAAAATCTAAACCAGGAGGTATGCTATTTCTCCTGATGTGAAAGTCATTAAAGGCAAGTACACTGTGAGTTCAAGTGCTGGTGGGTCCAAGAAAAATTCCCAGCCCCGACAACATGAACTTGAAAAGAAAGACAGCCTTTCTTTTCGATGCAATGGTCCACACAGCTGTAGCTTTCAATTGCATCATCACCACTAGCACATTGCTTTTAAAAATCCAAACGAAATCTCTCTTGATTTGGATTTTCAGTCGAAGGTGTAAGACATAGAAGGAAGTGGTAGCAGCTAAATCAGGAGTTAAAGCCACTGCACTGCTGACCTCAGAAGGATGGTCTGGAAGAAGGAGACCTGAACTAAGGAAAAGCTGGGTTATTAGTTATCATACTTTCTCCCTATATCTATCTATCTACAGATACATGGAGATAGATCGACATACATGTCTTACTTTTTCAGTGTTGTTTGCAATTAGAAAAAATGGAAGAGTAGAACATGAGTTTGATGTTCTCCTCCTTGGTCTTCCTTGTTGCAGGGCAGAAAATCCTCATCCACAAGTAAATCCCCTCTAACAAGTCTATGGGTAACACCATAGCACCCATCCCTCCCAGGAACAGGTTAGCATTAGGATAGCAAATACCAGGCAGAAATTATTTATGGGCACAGTAACATGCCATCAGTCCGTTGTCTCTGAGAAAGGGCAGAAAAACCCCATTTGGATTTAGGGCAATCGAATGTCAGTGCTCCCTGGTGGGCAACAATGACCTTACTGTCAATGGGAGAAATCACAGTTGTCTTGTGCTGGTACTTTTATCCAACAGTTCGGTGTCTTTGGTCGGCGTCTTCCTGCTTTCACTGTCAATGGAGATGTCCTGGTACCATTTTGTGATCCTGTATTTGTGAGCGAGCTAATAAATTGCGATAATGTGATGGAGCTTGAAATAAGTTCAACTTTACTGTAACCTTATGCAATGGACAGTAAAATAGGTAAAGAGCTGGTCGTCTTCTTGATATTTTTGTTCTTACTGATGCCAGCGTTTATCTGAAACGGACATTTGAAAGTAAAAAGGTGCATTTGTGCATCATGAGAGAGACGGACATCTGGTACCCAGCGGAAGAAACACAAAACATAGGCATTTCCCATACAGAGGGACAGTATTTAGGAAATATTTATTGTCTGCTATCCCTGCCTGCTCTGCCTGACTAATTTTGGGGCATCTCCCTTTCAGCCAATACAATTCCATGGAGACCTGAGAGTGCTCTTCACCTTGCAGGATCAGACTTAGAGAGGTCTGATAAGCATGTTATGGTCTTCCCCAACAGGATTTTGGGTTCATGCCCTTGGGGTGGATTTGTTGCCGTAGTGGTTTGTCAAGAGACATCTCCCCCTCCCAAAGTGTACTGACTCAAATGGATCAATATCTGGAGGGAATGCGAAACAAGAAGGGTTTTGCACATGGGGTGGGACCTCTGAGAGGATGAGTGGCAGTGCACCATAAAGAAATATAGATTTGCTCTCAATGCCTCTCAAGAATTTGCTTTCAGGCATTCCCAGGCTCTGGATCTTGCTGGTTGTGTAAAATACACTGTCGCTGTGCCATGCTTCTGTCTGTTGCCTGAATGTGGCTAGATCTTCTGAGCCCCACTCAAACAGGGCATAGTTGAAGGTAAGGATCTCGTGTGGACATGACACGAGGTGCTTTTTATTTCGCTTTCACCCATGTGACCATTCATAGATTTCCCTTTGTCCAAAATCACTCAGAAATACGTGAACCTGAGCTTTTCAGAGTCATTTGAGCAGGTGGGGAAGAGGGCTGGCCGGCATGGAAGGGAAGACATGGGAGCCCTACCACCATTTGCTGCATCTGCTCTTCCTTACATCGCTTTCAGATATGAAGCCTCCTCGTTACATGAATTTGATCCATGTCCTCCACCACTTTTCATTCACGTTTGGAATTGCATCTCTCTTAATAGCATGAATCCAATCCAGAAAACCTGCCATGACTTCAGGGTACCAGGCAGGCGAACAGCAGCCGGGTGCCATGAGTACACTAGACCCAGGCAGGTTATTTTGCTAGGGCTAAAATATGTTGGGTTCAGATTTATAAAAAATATAGTCCCAAAATTGAAGATTTGAGATAACTTTTGCTTTCATTTGTCACAAACTCATTTTTTTTAAAGTGCAGCATCAATAGAAGCAGCATCCTAAAAAGAAATTGTATCTTAAGAATCATAAGGAGATGGACTGAGAGAAATCTCTTATTTAGTGGACACAGAAATAGGGTTTCCTTTTGTGATGTATTTTTTTGCTCACCCCACCTGTGGCTCTTAGGCTCATTGCACATATGTCTTCTTGCAGGCTGGGTTTGATCATCACCATCCAAGTATTGCAACTCAAGTTATTCTAGTCTTTGCAGAGATTCACTATTTCTGTCTGCAGAGGTGATATAGTGACCAGGCCAGCCAACAAAACTGACAAAATAGCTGTTAAACAAGCAGGTGTCTGTCACTGAGGAAGGCTCTGAAATTCTGTTTTTATCCACCCAAAATGGTTATGTTCACTCTTATCAGGGAGCTTGTGGTTGGTTCCCATTTGGTTGCAATTTACGTCTAGTTGGCAGCGCACAGGTGGAAAGAAGCCAAGTTTTCTATCAAGATGACAGTTTGGTAACAGATGTCTAATGTTTCCCAACACATTTAGCTCATGTGATAGGAATCGTGAGCTAGTTTAGTAAAATTGAGCAGTTGGGTAATTGCAAACCTTTTCTCCTCGCATTTTCTCATTTATCCTTTTTAGCTACCTAGGTAAGGTGATTCTCTTTTTTTTTTTTGTATTTGTAGTTTTGGGAGGAAAAGCTTGAAATGTGTTTTGGAGTAATTGTTGTCCTAGGAGGCAATCACTCATTTAAATGGTTGGAAACCTCCAGCAGTGCAAGAAGCCACATGTTTTCCTCTCCCATTCTGCATAACAGGCATTGCCCAAATGCTTGGGCTGTGGCTTCTGCATTGCTGTTTCAAAGTAATGGGACATGTGGACGATGGTATTTACTCCTTATCCCCCTGATTACTTTGGTTTCTTGCATGTGATGCCTGTCCATGCCGAAGAGGAGGTTGAATCAAGGCATTTTAATTAGCAACTCCTTAAAAGAGTATGTATTTTACTTGGAATGAGAGAAAGAAATGGTGATCCCAAGCCCCAATTCTTCCATAGGAGGGCACTGATAATCATTAGGGCAAGGTTGTTATGGAAAGCCAGTCATTTGAGTGAGATTTCAGTAGGTACCTCTGTCATTCAGATTTGCAAGAAACCTTGGAGAAGAGCTTGGGAGATTCCGCAGGATACTAATGTTTGACCTAGATCTGAGCATTTCCTCCTCCATAATGTTTTCTGACATCCCCTATGGAGAAGATACCTCTCCTGTTAACTACAGGAGTGGACTGTAGGCTCTGGCAGGGTTGGTTTGGTAGGGTAGGTGACAAAATCCAGTTTCAATAAGCAAAAAAGTCCCATTAAGAGTGCATTGGGAGTTGATACCTGGCCTCCCACAAGCTCCTGTGAAAATCTCAGCCTTAATTTGAGAAGCTGTTTTGTTGTTTCTCCCTATTTGGGTGGCACGTTCTCTATATCTTTTCTTTTTGTGCACTTCCAGCTGTGATTTTCCAGGCGTTTTGGCCTGTGATAGCTGGGACAAGAAGCACAATTACCAAAATATACAGAGAACGGCTCTTTCTTAATTATGTCTAATTCAACTAGAGTCAGGAAACCCCAGAAATCTCAGAACAGAAAGTTTGAGCCTTGCATCTGCATAGCTCCAGAATAACACTGAACATGGGTGTGATGCTGATCAGCATTCATGCCTCTGAGCTTGCCCGAGATATCTTCCGAATACACCTCTTATCTATTAATTTAGGAACTTAAATCACCAGCTCTTCCAGAGGTCAAAAAATCATTTGCTTGTTTGAAAAGTCTCAGAGCACCAGCATACAGCTGCATATTTAGAATATAACTGCCTTTCTCATTAGACTGCTAAGTACCAGATGGGAAGAGGCTGTGGCATCTGCAAAGTGGTACCCAGAAGAAATAACACCCTGAACTGGCACACATGTATTTTTCCCACAGAGTGCTGAGTTATTTCCAGGTCATGTTGCACAAGTGTGGTCAAACTGTCTCTACCATTCATCCCATCTCTGTTATATTCCAAGGGAATATCCCAAGCATCCTCCCCAGTATCTGAGCGTAGCAGATTCCTTCAACCTGGTCCAGAACAACATTTTCCTGCAGACGCACCAACGTTAGTTTTTAAACTTCTGTACTTCTTTGCACTGTCCTCCCAATGCCTTGTAAGGGTGCCTTTTCTTTTGGAGGTGATAAAATTAAGATATCACATATGTTTTTTCACTATAATTTTGTCAAGCGAGGATCACAAAACCCTAGGAGTTTCTGTTTAGGGAGCAGCATGCTCAAATTAAGGAAGTTGAATTCCTATTCTAAATTTCAGGATGAGGATTATGCCCTGATTTCTGATTTAGGAGATGGCCTGGGAATATTTGCATTTCAGTGTTTTTATTTAAGTGACTGAAGACGTTTATTCTTAAGCTTTGCAGGGCTGAAGTGTATAACTCCTGTTAATTTACAGGGTTTTGATTTGAAAGTGGACTTTGACCTTTGTAGCTGGGAATAAAACAGAATTCAGACATGACTTGTTACTAAGCATGTGAAGGGCTTGCTTGATTGATTTTACATGCATTTTGGTTTCACTATATATTTTCGGAATTTCTTCTGTTTTTTGGATGCCTGTTGCACAGTATGTAGAAAACTGCATCCAATTTGTGTTATATGCTTCATTGCACTTGTATGTACTAACTACACATAAGCAGTCTGTCAAAGAGAATTAGCCAAGAGATTTCAAAAAGCAATCACAATAATGCTGCAAGTACGTTTTTAAAGCAAGATAATAAATGAACACATTTTTTTACTTTAAAAGCCATCAGCAGAGCTTTCAGCTTCTGCAACTTAACACACAAAAACAGTGAAGAAGTTGGGACTGGAGTGGCAGATCCTGTCTCCCATCGAACTGAGGGATTTTCAGGAGAATTGGTGGAATTTGCAGGGGCTGGGACTATGGTCCTGCTTGCCTTGCCAGCACCGTGCCATGTCTTACCTAGTTTTTGTCCTCTCACATCGCATGATGTGAACTATACATCATTTTTGTAAGACTTAGCCATCTTTCAGGATAAGAGGTATTATAGAGAAAAAAAACATTTCCCCTCTCTATCCCATATGTTTTTGGAGACCCTAACCCTTCTGACACACTGCTGTGTGCCGTCTCTCATGGCCTGCTTGCTCAGCATTGAGAAATCCTCACTAGTTGCCCAGGGGAGAAGACGGGGTACCTGGTCCCCTGCCTCCCTGGGAACATGAGATGGTTTCCTTCTGCATTTTCTTTCCTGCCTCCTTCCATCAAGAAGGGAGGCTCCAAGCCTTGGGCAAAGGTGATGCAGGGCTTCTTGACCTGAAGTTTTGTATCCGTTGTTCGACTGTTGAAAGGAAATTTTCCATGCTGAGATTTCATCTTCCTAGCAATTATAAATCATTAAGGGTATTTAACTGGTCAAGAACGCAAAAGATAACTCATGCGCTGTCTATACATTTATCATGAAAATTACATTATCATGATTACATAATCATAAATTACATAAATCATAAATTACATTTATCATGAAAATTAGACTCATCTCATTGCTCTGTCACCCCTAAAATGATGTGTCTGCTGTGATTTAGGGGAATGTATAAATATGTCTTTCCTTTAGCAGAGGTTTTTAGTGACAGGTTTAGTATGCACCTCATGATGAGTATAAAGCGATCGATAAGCAGCTGTGTCACACAAGGTTATCCCAAGTTCAAAGCAGGCTCGGTACTGATCAGTTTCCAAAATCGGATGCATCAGGCTGCTGTGGCCACAGGAGCAAGGTCACCGAGAGGATCTGGTGACAGTATAAATAATAAAGCAGAGCTTAAGTAATTTGTCAACAGCACCCCCGAGATAAAGTTGCGCTTTATTGCATTGGATTTGGGGCTTGATGATGTGACCTTTCACCTTTCTTGACACCTCTTTTTATTTTTCCCTTTTAACTTCAAACTTTTTTTTTCTCTTTCTCCCGCAATGTCATTGCAGTTTTAAATAGACTAAAGAAGCTGATTTGAAGGGAATAGGTCAGTAAATCAATTCCATCCCATTATTGAATTAGAGACAGGCATGATGGATAAGGTATGTTAAAAAGATAGACAGGTGGATACATATATATGATTGTGGCTAACACTATGATGTTTTATCTTAACACTGGCGTTATTATGCACAAATGAAGCATCCAGGTGAAACAGTGGATTATAATCTGTCTGTTCATTGGAAGATATTATGGCTAAAATTAAGTACTGAAAACCAAGCCAACCCCCCCTTTACAGCCTCCATGCCTCTCTCCATAATCCCGTCAATGCTCTCAAGTCTGCGTCACCAGCAGCCAAAGGTTGTACATGCACAGGGACTTTTCCAGCAGCTGAATGTCAGACTTTATTGAGTGGGTGGATCCAGTTCATCCATTTCCCCTCCGAGCCTTTCTAAAAATACCATAAACCTTGACAAGGAGCTATTTTAGAGGAATCATATTCATGAGGATAGTCATGGGAAGCTTATTTTGGCAGGCTTGCATGTGTTCGATTTGCATGCTTCCTTAGTCAAGGGCTTGGTGAACTTGTGTTGCGAGCCAGTTGGACATGGGCATAAGAGAGAGCATCTGGATTTTGGGACCTCCTGGGTTGGAACGTCTACTCCAAGTGAGTTTATAGGAGGAAAAGAAGTGAAGATGTTCTTATAGGAATATTGATATGTGACTGAAGTCATTCATTTCAGGCATTTGCACACCAGCTCGCAGCTTATCGGATCTGATTTCATAAAACCTGGCTGTGATTTCTCTCCAGGGACCTTAATGATCTTGCCACTTTCAATAAACATTTATAGAAACTACTGCCAGCCTGTGGATAAGAGAAACTCCTGTGAGAGACTTTATCTTCCAAAAATACTTAAAGACACCAAAAAAACCCCCACCCACAAGAAGATCAATAGAAAATATCAAAATGTAGCATTCGCTGGGTAGCTGGAGCTGAATTGCAGTACCAGACATTTGCATTGTAGGCATGTTTGCTTTTCTCACTTGGAAAACTGTGCATATCGGAGCAATGCTATAATTGGGACCAGCAAAACGATGAGTGTGAATAAAAGCAAACTGTAAGAGATAAGATGGAAATTAAGCAGGTAAAGGCTGTTCCACACTCATGCCATTCGGGTACGGTATTGCACAGTACTCATGTTTGCACCTCTAAGAAATTTCCGTTTTTTCGCATAAAAAAATCCAGATATGAAGCCGAAGCTGCCTTCTTCGCCAACCTGAAACTGTCTGATTTCAACATCATTGACACCCTTGGAGTCGGAGGGTTTGGACGAGTTGAGCTGGTAGGTAACCTTTTCTTCTTCGAAGTTTGTGTACTGTGTTATGAGTCTTTAAATTTTTCTTTGTTATTAAGACCCGAATAACTGGAAGAAAATTATGTGATGGGATTATATATTTTCCAATGGTTGAAGAAAGCTGAATTACATTTTCTGGTAAATAAAAAAGCACAAATAAATGCTTTGCAGTAACCAAGAAGAATTTATGTACTAGGTTGAACAAGGAGCACACGTCTTCTCTCTCCAAGTGGTCCTATGTTTGTGGCATTGATTGCCTTTTAAAAATAACCTGAAGAGTTGTGCGGCTGTTGAGTGCTAAGATTGAAAGAGCAACCTAAAATCTTACTTAGCCAAAACTGGAGTAATGGTATGATGTCTCTTCTAAGCAGTTTCTAATTCAGGTCTAGAGATAGACTTGGTTATCACAAAAGCTGTAGATTCAGTGTCTGAACTATGACAGCACTTCACAGAAAACTACTTATTTTTTTCAGAATTTCAGAGAAGGGGAAAAATCTGAGCTTGCTTTTTGCTCTGCTTGGACTTAGAGCTCTGTAGTCTGTTTTAAAATAAAGCCTGAGCGGGAGGAGACTGAAACGGCAGCCCTTGCGTGACCCTTTTGTAATATCATGTAAATATAAAAACTTACAATAGAAAGACAGAGCTTAGTTTACATCACAGTGCTGACCATGGAAGAGCTTCTGATACCAGACACCAGTAGAGTATGTTAGGAACTCCTGTAAGTTAGGGGCAGAAAAGTGAACAGAGTTACTGCTGCCATCACAAAACTTCGGGGAAATCCCCACTCCATAACCCTGCGGGAGCCAAACGCACCCGTAGTGCTGGAAACTGGAAAACTGGCAAAATCAAGTGTTTTGGTGATTATTTGTGACATAATGGGTAAACTGTGTGTTAAAAGTGCAACTCACTCTTCCATGTGATTTATTTCTGACTTTTCCTGTTTGGACATATGTAAAATCATGTGGAGGAAAGCATATTCCTTGAGAAGGCTGGTCCCTTCCTGGGGTTTGGGTTTGGGTTTTTTTGTTTATTTATTTATTTGATATTAGCAACTGTTGTTTTGGAAGATGGTCATGGGAGCTCACCCATAGCCTGGGAAGGCTGTCCTTGCCCTGCTCCTTCTATAGTCATCTGCTGTGGAGGATGTGTTAGAATAGGAGTTTAATTCGGGTTGCACTCAACCTCCCTTTTGAAGGCTCTTCCCCCTGTGTTGACAACAGCATAGAGCTCAGGAGACTGGTCTCCTAAATTAACATCACTGCTGGCTTTGCTGCCTGAGGTGACCTGTAGTGAGGGACCCACCAGTTTGGTTGGGGCTTGTTTTGAATCTTGTGGAGGACCTCGTGAGGTTAGTTTTCATTTTTAAGGCTTTTTTGATGCATGCTGTCAAGTTTTGAAAACCTCAAGGTGTTCCTGGGAAGGTGCCTGCATTTGTCTTCATGAGGATTGTCTATGGGACCCTCAAACCGCACAGACACACAAACAAATTGGACTGTGCTATTGATGACCATGGGCCAGTCCTCTACCTCCAGCTGCTCACAGAGTTAATTTGGAAGCTTTAACATGTTGATGAAAAGCAAATCTTATCCATGCGTGACACTTGGCCAGGTGTGAGGAAGAGCAGGAGTGGACGTGCTCTGTCGCATCAATGTATCAGTTCCAAGTCAGGTAGAAATATTGAAATCTTAGGAGATATCCAAATCTCAGAAGCTTCCAAGAAGCCCTGCAGAAGGCTACTGATGGGAGAAATGTTTCCATCACCTTGTAGGGGTTTTCTTCAGGGGTGGGTACCCTTCTCCTAAGCAAGAAAATGCTGGTTAAGGTAATTTTCTGTAGTTCTTAAATAATACTGAATTACACACAGAAGGATTAAAGATATTTAAAAGTTTAGCTTAACTCTTCAGATTTTACTATTTTTCTTTACCACCGAGGGAAATTTTGTTATGAAAACAAGAAAATATTCTTTTTGTCAAAACTGAGCCTTGAATTGCTACCTCATGTTTCTGTCTTCTCCATGAAAAATACGTTTTATAATTTAAGGCTATAAAATGAACTAATGCAAAGTGTATCAGCGGAATTGACCCTTTTATTGCCTGAGTGTGTTACAGTAGCCTGCTGGTGCACAGCAGCATTGACATTTGTTCCTGGAATTCATTAACATTTTTGTGTTTTCCAAGAGCAAAATTGATCAAATAAATAAAGTACATTGCAAAGAAGAGAATTTTTATAGCTTAACCTTGGCCACTGTGGGCAAGCCCCCGCCCCGGGGCATCTCCGTATCCTTCAAGAGGGCAACTGGTGGTGTCTGGTTGGAAACTGGAATGTCTCAGGCTTAGTTTGGGTCTTGGTGGCCAAGAAGGAATAACGCTCCCATTGGCCTGCGTTGTAATTTCCAGCTGTGGTTTGTATCAATATACACCGGTTTTCAGACACCTCTATGAATGCTGGCTGTTTGGAGAGGTCACGCCTTCAATGCATTCGTACACAAGTACCTGGCTTTTAGGTGACCAGCCTAAAATTTAAATAATTTTCAATTCTATGGAGATTATATGTGGAATATCTTTCTTGTCTTGCTCTACTAGGTAGTTTTATTTTTTGTACATCAAGACATTTCCAACAGATTTGCATTGGTGTTGTACATCATTTGCTCAGTTTTTTGATGGCTACCTGATGCCTCTTGCAATATGCCTTGTCCTTATGGATGCTGTTCTCCTTCTTCATTCCCAACTGGACTATGTAATCAGCTTTTAACCAGGCTTCTCTCGAGGAGAGAAACCAGCTGAGTAGTGGCTGTGCTATTTTAGACGAGGGCCAGCTCTGCCGCTGGAACAAGAGCAAATAAAGGCTTTTGTTCACTTACAGCAGGACCTGTGTGATCCTCAATGTTTGAAAAGCAAATAGGCGGGTTGGAGACACCACAGTCTGCCCAGGGCCAGCCGGTGCCACATTCCTGGGACAGCCCTCCTGCATTTCGGAGGGCTGCCAAGTAGGTGCAAGCTGCTCCGGGGACACGTCTCGCCCAGCTGGTGGACACCTCCCTTAGCAGGGCAGAAAGAAAACAGTAGGAGTGAGTTCTTGTTTTTTAATAGCATGGATTAACAGATGCATCCACTATTTTTTGCAACTCAGCTTCTCAGCACTGTGTCAGTTGAGCATCTTCTGTTTTGGGATCCAGGTGCCTCAGTAATACGTTGGAACAGGGAATGAGTATGTCATCTCTGGTTCGTATCCCACCAAGCACTGCTTTGCAGAGGACAGGGATGTAGGTCAGGTGTCCTCAGCCTTCATAAATCACCTCTCCTGAACTTTATTGCTCTTGTCTTTGTTCTTTAATTTCCTTTTAATTTAAGTCCTCTGTTTCAGATGATTATCTGCCCCAGGTCAGTTATTTTGGATTTAAATCAAGATTATTTTAGACAGCTCTGAAATAAATGTATTGAACATACGGGGTTAGAGTTACTGCTGTGAAATCAGTTCATGTAGGTGATGGCTGAGCACAGGTAAACTGAAAATCAGGTCCATGCCTGAACACATGCCTTTTTGTTATATTGATTTATGCAGTTATCACTTCCAACAATCACTCAGAGATGGAGGAAGGAGAAGATTTTAAATAACTCCTGTTGTTATAAAATTGCAAAAATAATATCTTTTCTTCACACCCCATCACAAGCTTGATTGAGACTTGGTTTCAGCTACATCTTTGTTCACTTCTCAGGACAGATACGCCAGTGAAAACCTATAGACTTACCCACTGTCCCTGCACGTATGCAAGCTTGGAGGGAGCTGTGACATCTGCACTCCTATGGGTATCATATGGCTTGGGACATCCTGAAAGCAGCAGGCAATAGGCAGATTAAGGATAGTCTCAGTTTTTAGCCCTGACTTGACAAAACATTTAATCATATGTTTTAATGTTCAGCATTTTTGCAGAAGTCGGTGGCACTTAGAGCACATATTTCAACCATATGGTCATTAAACCTTAGGCTAGAAGGGACCTAAAGAGATCATCATCCAGGCAGAGTCAAATATACCTAAGCACTTCTGACCAGTTTTCCCTAATTTGTTGCTGAATTCTTTAGGTAAGGAGGTTCCCAGGAAGGTTTTTCCTAATATTTAACATCTCCCTGCTGTAGCCTGTAGTAGGCTTGAAATACAAAGACATACAACCCTTGAGGCTGGGTTGTATGTATTTGAAGACCATTATCACGTGAACCTGAAGAACTCTTTTCTTTAAAAGAGTAAATGTGCTTCTTTTGAGCATTATATCTAATTCATGCTTTCCAGGCCTGTGATCATTCTTGTTCCTC
This sequence comes from Theristicus caerulescens, assembly GCA_020745775.1. Lineage (NCBI taxonomy): Eukaryota > Metazoa > Chordata > Aves > Pelecaniformes > Threskiornithidae > Theristicus > Theristicus caerulescens. The sequence continues at coordinate 87,710,337 of CM036560.1, forward strand.
AAGTCTCCAGTTGGCTCTCACCTCTTTGGAGTGATGCCCAAACCAGGCACGTTAGTCCAACCTGGACCTTCCTCTGCTCAGGTAGAGCGGGACAACTAGGGGCAGCACTTTGCCACTACTAAATGGTGTCCTTTTTATTTCAAGTCATTGCTTGAATTTGTAAAAAGTAGTTTGAATTCCCTTACCCTTCTCAAAGGTGCTCCCAGCCCTCTCTGGCTTGATTTTAATAGGTGCAAAGTTAATAACATTCTTCTTATTTCATAATCCAAGCCATTAATGAAAGTGTTTTATGGTGCCATATACTAGACAGACACCCTTGAAGTCCTTTTGGCTTGATGGTGGCCACTAAAAGCTAAACTCCTTTACAATATGGAGATTAATAAAGACATACACATAAAAATGAAGCCTTAGTTTAAGCCACATTTTACTGGGGCTATATAAGACCTTTTTAAAATGGACAGTACGGCATTTTTCATTTTTATTTGTGTTTTAAGAGAAATCTGGCCACAGATTATGAAATGCAATCAAATTTATTATAGCCTCTAGCCTGTTTTGTAAACAAAACCATTAGTGTATTAATTAGATGGTGAGGAAAAAAACACTGTAATTGTCTTCCAATAGACTAACAGATGCATAATTCAGATATTTGTTAGTGGAAATTTCCAATTGCATAGCTATCCTTTTGTTCCAGCCATTACGAAGCTTTTAATTAGAAAGATCAGTCTTCTCTTTGAAATCTCTTAATTTTTATTTTTAATTGTCAGGAATGCTTTGGCTTCCTTCCTGTTGAAAGAATGAGCATTTTGGAGCTGTCAAGGTGAAGAAATTGAGATTTAAGTGAGGGATTTGAAGATCAGGTACCTGAGTAAATCCCACATTCGTCTGACAATGAAACTACAAAATGCTGGTTATGAAGATTTGGCCCTTTTTTTTCCTTTCCTTCTTAACTATATGCAGGATGCTTAATTTTAATGATACTGTCAGATGGGGCTGGACCACTGCAGAGTTACTTTTTTATTTTTCCTTTGATTTTTAATTCCTAATGGAATTAAATGCATCCTTTGTAGTTTGAAACATATTCTTGGGACTTCTCTGTTAATGGAAAGGATGTTGTCAAAACTTGGAAAGATGAGATGCCGTTTGTAGCCCATCGAATACTGTCAGAGGCCAGATAACGATATAACCTGTCAAGCCAGAGGCTTCAGCTCCGGTTTGAGGTAGGAATAAGACATAAAAATAGGTGCTATCTTGCAGACAAAGCCAAACTCAGGAGCAGGGCCGAATCATGTATGGGGTTGGAGAGTTTAGTTCCATCTGATATTTTCAAGAAACCACAGTAGTGAGTTTTTCCATTTGGTTTCACATATTTTAGGTATATAACCCTTCTTCTGCTATTTACTTTTTATTGGAATGATTTTATGCATGAAACAGTTTACATTCCTCACTGCTTTTTAGCCTTTTCCTTCTAGACATTTTTGAAAAATGATATTTATGTCTGGGCTTTATAGAAAGAAATAAATTTTAATACATTTCCCAATGCTCTTGCTTATAAAAAACTTAGTTGTGCATGTTGTCAAGCACTGAATATCAATTTTCAGTACAGGGATCAAAACATAGAATTACAGGATTTTAGCACAGTTCAATATTTGATTAAGAAACTTTGTTAAATAGCTGAGGTTTTCTAAGTGTGTGTTTTTTAGTGTATACTTAGGTGTATTCGTAGAGTGTAATCTTGCAATTAATTTTCCTGTAGAGTCCCATAGCACTCAGATTGTGATACAATATTTAGTGCTTTCCCAACCAGTTGAATCTAGACTTTTTCAAAGAAAATAAAGGTCACTGTCATGGACAGTTTCCACCCTGCTGCCCACTTGTAATTAATTCTTGATTCATCCTTCAAAATTTCAGCCTACAGTATATCCCAAAGACTTAATTTTTACTCCATTATTTTTCTTGCCATCTTAGTCTTTTTTTTTCAGTCTTGACTTGTTATCCAGTCTAACCCAGTCCAATCACCGTGCCTGTTCACATGCAGCATGCGGCTAACCCAAAACTAACGTGATGTTGAGCACGAGGTGGAAAGGATATAGTGAGAAGGACCGGGTAGCATGCTTGTAATTTGGATATGCAAACCACAATTTCTCTCTAAGCCTTAGGTCAGGAGAGTGGCTAAGTCTGGCCTTAAGGACATGTGCAAAGTACCTTCAAAACACTAACAGAGAGATCTGCACTACTGAGCACCACAGTAGGCTTTGAGGCATAAATATAAGCAAGATATTCCCTCGCTTGCCTAATAACAAGAAATGCTGGGAAGAAAGCAAGTTGTAAGACAAGATTTGTATTATGATGGGGAAATCTGTTTCATCCTGGAAGAACATAAATATATTTAGTACTAAAAGCATGCTGTACTTTTTTTCTGGGAGGGGAGAAGTCGCTGCTTTGTTCGTGCAGCAGTTCAGCTGTTGGGATTAGGAGAGCTCAGCTTGCAAGTGCTGTGCTCAGCAACAGCTGCTGCTATTTTTGTTGGTTCAAATGCATCTAGCTGGGAAACAGTGGAAAATAAAGGACCTTGGACATACCAAGCAAGCAAAAGCATTTACACCTCAGTTCCCGAGCACTGCAATTGAGTCAGTTATTATTTAACGTGATATGAAGATATTCACATTTCACGATAGCACAGATTTATGGCTCCATTATATCCGAATAATACACATATAGCAAAATGCACAGCTAGCAAAAGCCCTTTGGAAAAGCATCTTTGTAATTATAGAGGTATTGCCGTGCCCACATGGGGAGTTCAACAGGAGATGTGATCAACAAGAAACTTGTCTGTGAGTTGTGGACACAAGAGTTCAAGGAAAGCTTCTGTCCAGCTCCTAAAAGCTCACCGTTACTGCATGTTTAGGAAAAAGCCACATCTCCAGAGTAAACGAAATATTTTTTACTTGCACAAACTCTGCTCCCTGTGTGTGTTCCCATTTAGCTGGGAGGCCGGCCAGCTCCCTTGAAGATGAGCCGAAAAGGCTCATGAGCAAGGTTTTTGTGAGTGCGGTGTCCAGACACTGTGAAAGTTCATGTTCAAATAACTCCATTATATCAGTGAGAAGAAATCTGGGGATTTTTAAGTGGCAAACACCATTCCAGTTGTAACCTCTATGTAGCTGCCAAAATGAAGGAAGGATAAACTACAGCTATAACTATGTGTTCAGCTCTACTTTCATGCCCTTGGGTCTGTTGCTCTTTCATGGATTTGAGGGTCTGCACAGGGTACCACATTGGCAAATATTATCTGTAGCAGATCCCTGGAGAAAAAAACATAATTGTAAGGCTTCTTGGAAAACTCATGGCCATGCAAGAGCTGTAACCCACACCACAACATCTGTGGTAAATGGGAATTCAGAAAGTTGGGAGAGGTTCTTTGCTGTCTTCTCCTAGAAGAGTATGCAGCAATAGAAGACCAGATGTGAATGAGATAAGTGCAGTTATGGTAGCATATCCTCAGGCTAGGTGTGGCAAGGTTCAGGCACCTCACTAGTCTTCACTGAAAAAAAATCCTTCTTTTGGGGATTGTTCTACATCCTGGTAAATATTTATTAACATTTACAGATTCTCAAGGTCAGCTTGCATTGTATCAGTTCAGCTCTCACTGGAATTGCATGGAAATTGCTCACATTGCAGACTATATATAATACACATATATGATTTATAGTAAATAGAGACAGGGAAAAAGGAAGGATAAGAAACATACACATACACCCATTTACTCTTTTTTTCCATCGAGGCCTGGATTTTGTCTTATCAATATCCATTTTCCCAGAAAGTCTGAAAAAGCACTAAGGTGTAAAACCATATTTATTTGTACATGAATTATCACTATGTTTAAAACAAAAAAATCAGGCCTAAAGTGCACTGTGTGTTTTGGAAGTTGCAGAAGTTTATACACTGTAAAGCAAAACAATGCTTTTGGAGCAGTTCCAACGTTTTCATACGGAGAGCCCAGGAGAAGCCAGCTGAGGTCTAACGAAACAAGGACTTGGAAAAGCAGGAAGGCTTGGATGTCTTCTCTTTCTTTTGTCCTCCTCTCCATCTGTCCTTCTCCTCTTCTTTTCTCTTCCTCTCTTCTTCTCCCCTGTGTTTGCATGGTGTCCCAATCTTGTAGCGTTCCTCTTGTACTCAGCTCGCTACCAAGACATCTTCACCCCCTTCATATTGAACTTTTTAAAGTTACTGAAGCAGCATTATTTTCTCAATGCTGAGAAGTTAAATGTAGTCCTGTGAATTCAACTTATTAGCAGCAAAATAAGCCCATTTCCTTGCCACGTCCTCATGTCCTCTTCAAGAGAACTTCTGGTTGAACGTGTTTTCAGCTAATGACCCATCTGTTTGGGTTTGCTCAGGGATAGCTTTGTCACAATGACTCAGACTGCCAAAAAAACACCTGGTGACATGGGAATGGGGCATCACGCTGAAGCACAGCCAAAGAGGAGATGATGAGGTGATGACATCGGGTGGACGGTGCTCCTCAAGTGACATGCGACTGCAAGGCACGTGAGGAGAGGGCAGCTTTGGGGCTGGCACAGAAGAAAGCTGCTTGCTTCAACTCCTGTCCACTCTGATGTTGTGGGGCTTGCTTGCTTAAGAGGTCTGGAAGGGTGTCACATGTGGAGGACAGGAATAGCTGCCTCTTCATGAGGTTGGCAGTCACTGTGAGCTCGTGTGATGGGAAGGGGCTAAAAGATGGAGGAGCCTGACTCTTCGCGTGTAGCCCTGTCTAGTTAATATCTGCTGGTTGAAGATGCAGCCACAGCTTCAAATCTAAGTGTGATATTCCATCACTGCAGTGCTTGGACCAGAATATTTTGCAAAATGTATATGTATTTTATGTTATATTTATATTATATATGCATATAAATATATATGCCATATAGATTTTATAGGGGTGGTTTTTTGCATATACATATGCAAAAATATATATGCAAAATACATATATATGCAAAATAAAAGCAACTATTTTTTATTGTCTTTTTCTTCTACAATTGGCTTGTTTAGTAATAAACAACATTTCTGCTGTTATTTTTGTCACAGGGATGCAGTTCATTTCCTGGATAAGAATCCTGCAGAATGACCCAATTAATTTTATCTCTTCTCTCTCTAGTTTTGTACATTACCTCTTTAAGGTGCTGTTTGAGCTTTATTTAACTACACTCCCTATTGCATTTTCTTGTCTTTTGGAGAGAAAATCTGTTCCTGTTCCACAACTGAAAGAGCTTATATTCTCCTCCAGAGGTTCATTTGTAACAGAGAGGGCAAGAGCTCAGGCAGATTCACCAGGAGGGAGTCCGACCAGGAGAGCATCAGTAGTAACTACAGCTTTACAAAGATTCACTATTTTGAGGATTATTGCAGCAGAAAGGATGGTATGGGTCTGTTCTCGGTGGAGGTTAGCTGTTCAGCCTGCTTTGCATTTTGTGATTAAGTCCATGCAAGTTGGAGACAGAATTGCAGCCATGGACCATGTGCCAGAGCTCCATGATGAGATGGACATAAAATGGAAAGCTGAAAGGTGTGCATGAAGGTGAAGAGAAAGGGAAGCAGTATACTCAGTGCTATAAATTTTATATAATTTTTTCCTGCCACTGGGCCTTTCAGCAGATATGCAACTTTAATATTATTGTTGAATGTAGACATTTACAGTGGCCTTGATGTTTGCTCTTACCATCAGTGCACTGAATCTCCAAGAGAGATCATTTTGGAGATTTTTGTGCTAGTGAAAGAGCAATGACTGGGTAAGGTCAATGTGAGGAGAGGAGTGAAAAAAGGAGAAGGGAAGGGACCAGAAATTCTTTTAACTTGCAAAAAAAAGGTTGAGAGAGATGGAGGTTGGTGGTTAGCCTGTGTCCATCCTCAGTGGCTCAGCTGCTCTCGGAGAAGAGCAATTGAAACCCAAGGCTCCAGCAGGTCTCCACCGAATCAATAGTCCCGGGGCCTTTGAAATGTTGCTTCCAAGTGAGTGAAAGCTGATCTCGTGAGCTGTGTAGCAAGGATGGCTCCTTTGCAAACTGCCTGCCATGGAAAACTGCACACTTTTCCCTTTTCTGAAGCATTTAGGAGATTTTTGTGGTGGGTTTCTTTGGGAGGCTGAGCTTCCAGCCCAAGTACCCCCTCCTTCTGAGCCAAGAGTCAAAATCCTTGTGGCTTCTGTGGTTCCTTGTGCTATTTTTCTCATTATAATTGGAGAACAGGGTGTTCTTAGCAGCCCATTCTCATCTTCTCAACATTAATCTTTTTTTTAATATACATAAAAAGTCCAGGTGACTCCTGGATATTTTTTTCTACTTTTGAAATGAGATTGGGATTAGACATGGGGTTTTTTTTCTATTAACTATCATGAGCTTAATATTATAAATTACTGTTTGTAAGAATAATAGAAATGAGCTGGAGCTCCCCAGCTTTACATCATAAAAATAGTCCTCACAGTTACCACATTTGGCAGAAGCACCAAAGGAAGGGGAGAACTCAGGCATGTTGAAGGAGGAGAAGTTTGCAGGATTCATTTTCCAGGTGGACAACGAGGTGATCCAAAATGTAAGCCTTAGATTTTGTAGCTCGGCAGCTTGTTCTAGTGTATCAGCACATTTAATACAAATTAATCCCCCCCATGCTCTCAAACTCTCCCAAATCCTCTGTGTTATGAAGCACGACAGGAGTGGGAACGGAAAATGGATCTAAATTCTCCTGTGGGATTAGGTCAAAGTCTTGCATTAGCTAATTGTAGTCGCCTGATTGTTCTATATTTAAACATTTGTGGCAGTGATAACATTATCAAACACCAAATAAAACCACTGTCTTCTGCTTCCTTATAGTAATTTCTTTTCCTGTACTGATTTTCAATCTGTGCAGGTACATATAGGAAAGCAGGTTACTTCCCCAGCCTCTGCATCGTGTGCCCAGGCATCCTGAAAAAACAGTAATTAATAAAAGAAATAGCCTTTTCAATGAAAGACACAAAAATTAGGTAGTCAGAATCCATGGTATTAAAATGGTAATAGCAGAAGGTGACACAATGGGATTTATTCATACTACCTTTTATTATAAAATATTGGAATTTATTCATCTGAGCCTCCACCAGGTTGTTGTGTTTATTTTTAACACTGATGTCTAGTACAGATTAGCATTAGGAAAATAGGAATTTATGTTTCAAGTAAGTTTAGAATGCTAAATACCTTTTTTTTCCCCTTTTTTTTTTTTAATGTTTCATGTCCAAATTGACCGAGAAGGGTTCAAATTTGCTACTGGAGCTACTTTCTTGGTTCCACTGTTCATTATTATTTGTCGTGGACAACCTAACATTAAAAAATACAGGCTGAAAGAAAACAAATCTAATCTGTAATATCTAGTAAGGATTTGCACAGACTTTTGTTTGAAATAATTTGCGTGGCAGCTGATTGCGCTTGTCCATCACCATATGGACAGGTCTGATGGGAAACCACACAATCTGGATTGCCATCAGAAGCAAGAGGAATAAGTTCTCCAGAAGTATATGTTTAGTCATACTAAACCTTAATTGATTTTTTTTTCAATTTTTAGTAAATTCTGCTCAGCCCAGATTTTACCTTGACTTTCATCATGTCTTCAGTCCCTGTGTGTCACCTCACTTCTCTTCCTGCTCCCCTGAAACAGCCTGGTTTGATTTAGATTGGATAATTTAAAATAATTTACTTCAAACAGTTGAACTAAAGCCCATATGCCATTTATTCAAAACAAAACAAAAAAACCAAACCAAAAATGTTTTTATCACTTTCAGTCTGCCATAAATACAGAATTTCTTTTTGCTTTGAGCTGTGGTCAAACCACATAGCGAAGACAGCGCCATGTAGCACCAGTTCAATAAATAACTGGGCAGCTCTACTGCATAGACGAGGAAAAAAGTTTTTCTTTATTTTGTGTGGATTGTTTAGGTCTTTGTACCCTGTCTCCCTGAAGATTAAGTGGCAAACACAGGCTTCATGCAAAGCTAATAATTACAAGTCTCAATGTGAAATACAGAAGAGTGTCTTTGGAAAAAGGAAAGTTTAACGTGGGCTTGGAAATGCTTGCGGCTGCAGGGAAAATAAGAAGCCACAAATCTGGGGACCAAAACCCCAAGTGATTTTAAAACAGATGGAGAAATACATGCATACACATATACATATTGAAGAACATCATATATATGTGATGAAAACTTTGGCCATAGATGGGTAGACTCTCATTTATTAGGGTTTATTTCTGAATCATTTGTGGTGGTGTTGGGAATCTCTTTGCCAGCTGAGAATCAGCCTTTTGGGTTTGATTTCCTTGAGCTGTATGTGTCTTTGTGGACATCTCAGTACCAGTTTGATTTCTGACAAAGACGGGATGCTGATGATACCATCCCTCCTTGCATTTTCTCTGCAGCCCGAACCATTACATGAACAAAGAAAACAGCCTGGGAAAAGTGTGAAAGGTGCCATGTCTCATATCAGCCCTCATTTCTGTTACCAAGAAAATATAAAAATAGGTATTACATTAAATAAATTGTGATTGCATGAATATTGTCTCCTTACTTAAAAGGCAAGCTGGATTTCTGATGGGGCTTGATGACAGACAAGCTGTTTGTCTGCTGGCTGAAGCCAAATTCCTACAAGAAAACCAAAATAGAAGTCGCCAAATGGCACCTCTTCCTATAAAGGGGGAAAAGCATTTAACTGGCAATATTATTGTCAGCAGCTGCTGGGGGAATTTAGCAAACCAAGAGGCCTGGTAGGTCGATGACAAAGTTCTTTTCTCATCTGGCGGTCACTAAGAGGGGATGGCCAAGATGGAAAGGATGGCTGTGTTCCAGCTGTCTTTGGGATGAGTACTGGTCCCTCAGAGCAGGCTGGGGATGGCTCAGGGTTCAGAAGTTACCCAGGTTACACCGGCAAGCAAGCAAACAACTCCCTTCAACCTCATCTCGGGAAATCAGGCTAAAAATAGGTTGCTGAGGCTTAAGGTTAAAAGTAAAGACGTGACCAAGCAGTGCCGTTGAAAAGCCAGCTCTGTTCATCCTCTACAAACATCCAAGGACTGCATTTCCCTGCCAGAGCTGGTGCATTTGTTACTAGCTATAGAAAAAGGCTTTGTGAAAGTTGTATGTTAGCTAGCAACATCTTCTGACCTGAGAGAAACGCTGACGGTTGGGTTTTCCCTAAGAGACATGCAGTTTTAGAAATGGCGTTTCGATTTAGCAGTAGGCCAAGTATTTAGAAATCTGGTTCATACTGAAGTGAAGCTGATGACTGAAGAACTGAGAGGAATTACTTGAAGGTAGAGTGATGGGATTACTGGGTCCCCATGCAGTTGGACTGTCACAGCTTGGCGGGAGGATGTGCCCTTCCTCTAACCATTGCGTTTGCCTGCTTTACCCAAGGTCCAGTTGAAAAGCGAAGAATCGAAAACGTTTGCCATGAAAATACTGAAGAAACGTCACATAGTGGACACGAGGCAGCAGGAGCACATCCGCTCGGAGAAGCAGATCATGCAGAGTGCTCACTCGGACTTCATCGTGAGGTACCATCCCTCCGCCTTATGTGCTGCTGTGGGGGAACAAAGCACAGCCAATCTTCGCATTTCATAAAACCACATAGGAGTAATCCATTCATCACCAGCAAACCCATTAGCCATAGCTTCCCTGCAAGGGACTGCGGATACAGTACATGGAATAAGGTCTTCTTCCCGTGCTCTGCCCATGGGGGACATCCACCCAAGCCTAAACTTAACTCATGTCTTAATTGGTTTGCGTTGGCCCCATACCGTGTTCGCATGGCTTTGTGGCTCATGGAGCAAGCACACCCCTAGCCTGCAGCATGGACAGAGTTTGCTGATGCCAGTGGGCAATGCTCCACGTAGACATACACAGCGTGACTCAGTGTTGCCCCTGCTCAGGGTTAATTTTCCTCTTTTTTTCTGAATTTCTGAATTTTCTTTCCTGCACAGTAAAGCTGGAAGGCAGTGTTTAATCTTTTGAGATCATGTGCTGCCGTGTGAATAAATAGTTGTATCCAGCACTTCTCTTTAGAGTGTATTAGATAGATCTGGCTCAGTGTCCCTTGACAACTCATGGGCAAATGCCTAGACCATATCACTCCCCAAGACCTAAGCAGATGCAATTCTTCAGTGAATAAAATCAGGTGCCAGGCATTTTTGTTTGTTTTAACCCTAATAGCGAAGTTCTCTAACTCTTCAAGGATTGTATCTGTCTGCAGGAAGTAGAAATGGTTCTTTATATGGTTTAGGTCAGGATAAGAGCAGTGGCTGGTGAGGACCTTTGGCAGGGCAATGCATTTCACTGAGCTGAAGGTATCTAAAAGGGCGGCCTTTCATCTAAGCCAAGGGTGCTGCGTCCCACCCCTCAGAGAGATGCCTGAAGCATTTGCCTTCTGCCAGAGGAGATCAACCCCACTCCCAAAAATTGCTCTAGAGAGACATACTAACCCAGGGGCAAAACTAAACCCCGTGATAAAAATGCAAAGGCAAGCATGTGGCCAGGACGGCCACCCATCAGTCACTAAGGGGTGTTTCCTTCCCGGCCTGATCCGTGGGATTCCCCCGGAGCCCGTGGCTTCGCCTCTGATTCATGGGTGACAACTGCAGCCTAACACTCTACCCGGCTGCAGTTTCCTTCATGCTGTAATATTCGATTCACAAACATGCCCCTGTTACCTAGGCTAGAGCCAAATATACCTTGCGGGCTATTTCAGCCTATAGATTTATTTTCTGAAGCCTGAGCTGTCTCGGGATAGGGATGTAAAGGGAGGTGAAGTGTGGGGCCAGCCAACCGGAGGGACGTTTTGACACCATATCCAGAAATATCCCCTCCTAAATAAAAAGCCCGAGCCTGCAAACATTTCTTAATGGAGCCCCTGATATTCATAGCTAATAAAATAAATACTTCTTCTTTCCCACTACTTATTCTTTCAGTAGGCAGGTGAAAAAAGGATATGTTAGCCATAGGTCTTTTCTTTCCATATCATGCAATAATTCCCATCCTTTACAGTAACAAGCCTCCCTTAACTATTGTTAATACCTCATAGAAATCCTGCACTGGGAAGGGACTTTCTAAGTCATAAAGTCCAACCTTTTGCTATTGCATGTGCCACAACTGGAAAATCCTCTCTGGTTTATCAAACTCCATGTCTGCTTTTCCACCTCGCTTTTCCTTTTGCATGTCCACAGGGATTTGAAGTTGTTCTAGTTTCTATCCTAAAATTATTCATAACCTATTTATACCCTTTCTTGGGCCAGCTGGGATAATATTTTTCTGGGTGCTATGGGCAGAAATCTTATCACTTTGGTAGATTGATTGTTTTGAGATGCCAGGTGAAAGGTGTGTTTAAAATGGTCTTGGAGTAAGAACACAACCTCTGGGATATCAGAACAGGAAAGACAAAATTCCCGAAGAACCCAGCTCTTTTCTTAATTCATCATGAAACTGTTCATTAAAAATCTTTGAAGAATAGTTCAGTTTGGTTATTAAAATGAATTAAACCAGGCAAAAGAAGCAGAAGAGGCCAAGTATCACTAAATAGAACTTACTCATAGATAAACTAAAAATTTTACAGAACAAAATGCTCTGTGTGGGTTTGGTAAAGGGCCAAACAAGTGTTGAGCCATGGATGTCTGCACTGGATCTGCAAATATTTAGATGAATAAGAAAATGCATAAAAAATGTATTCAAATATTGTGACATTTCAAAGTTACAACTGCTTGATCTACTGAAATACTGCGGTTTCATCATGTATAAACTTTATGCTTCCATTACAGTTGCTGAACGATATTTGATATTTTTTTTCTGCACATTTTAGGCCAGATTTGAGGCCTATAAAATTTTCTGGAAAGCAATTTTTCAGCAGGGCTACCTTAACTAGAGAAAGTAGTGCCTTATTTCAGTAGCGTTTAAATTACCGAGCAATTAAAACTATTTAGTTACTCATAATTTGGATTCTTGAATATGTAAGTTTTCTGTAAACCTTAATGTAGATGAAATGTTTATTAAGATAAATTATATTTTGTCCAAGTGGCAAGAAGTAGGATTTTTTTTTGTTAAACCCATAAATTTTAACCATATGAAATGGTCAGTAAGTTCGTTCCAACTTTTTCTGAGAAGCGTGTTCTAACTGAGGTTTTAAATGTCAACATAGGTAATACTAGAGTAAGGAAAGATCTGAAACACTGGTTTATTTTTTTTCCTTTAAATTTTGTTGTGGCTGCAAATAGTAGCTTTTAGCTACAGGATATTGCCCAGGTAGATCAGCACTGAGCATATTCAGTACCCAAACTCCTGCCTACATCACAGCTGCACTACTGGGATGTTTTTCTGTTAAACATGCCAAAAATATAGCGGGTAACTGCTGCTAAGCTGTGTGCTGGATGCTACACAAACAGAGACAGGAGGCAAATGTTGTCTAGCATCGTGATGTGAAAGCATATCGGAGCCAAGCTGTAACTGCCAGGGTGTTTTGCCACATACCTTAAGTTAATATTTAACTGAATGCCTTCAAAAGGAACGGAATCCTGCTGTGTTTTCCCCCTGGTCCATCACACAGCTCCATAAAAGATATTAATAACTGGATTTATCACTAGCTGGGAAGAACTAGAATCCGCAAAACCACCTGTTTTAATTTATATCGTGTTGCATCGGCCCTTTAATTTTTAACTCTTGAATGTTCCCATAAATGGAGCAATTGCACGATAACAGAATATCCCTCAGCATCCCCTTCTGCTGTGGAGCTCCAATTTTAAAAATTATGTTTTAAGCAGTGTAGCTGCAAAGAAACCTTTCCAGTATCCACATATAGTGGGCTCGTTCCTGCGGGCAACCTGAACCAATATACCGGCACATGTAACAAGAAGTACAAAAGTAGTTCAACATTAAAACTAAATAAAACAGCTAATACTGAAGTTCCTATATTTAATTCCATAGTTTCATAGTTGCATTTGTTTAATATATCATACTAAACACAGAGCACGGATTTTACCGCACAATTTAGGCTGCACTTGAGAAGGAGGATGGGTTCATAAAGCCTGGCCCCTCTATCCCTTTAGGCAATTGAGTCCCTGGGAGGAAGAGGAAGAGTGCTTTTAGATAGCTGCATGTCAGTGGGTTCTCTTTAAATTCTACCAAATCGGTGGGTTTAAGTTCTGAAATGAATCACAAATTGGGCAGCGCTCCTTTGAAGTGATCAAATGGAAGGAAGACTGCTGATCTGCAGCCTAACTCTGTAACATGAAGAATAAGATGATATGGATGTTATAAAAAATGGCAGGAAAACTTCTCTTTCAAGCACATCTGGAAAGCCAAGTGTCAGGTTATGCCATTAGAAATGGCAGATTTTATAGGTAGTACTCAGAGTAGTGGTGACTTCTTCTGAGGTCCATGATACACTTCACCACTCAGATGCCCATCCTTTTCTGCTGAAATATTTCCCACCCAAGAAAAGACATTGAAATGATCTCCTTAAATGTAGCACTAGCTCTCAAAGATTCCCCTTAGTCTTGTGGTGCTTCCTGGGTTAAAGCCCACAGTCCGTGAGAAGTGGGAATGCTTGGTGCCTTTGCTTGTATTGTCGATTTATTTATGATTTTCTCATTTGCCAACGACAGGCTCTACAGGACATTCAAGGACAGCAAGTACCTGTACATGCTGATGGAAGCCTGTCTAGGTGGAGAGCTCTGGACAATTCTCAGGGACCGGTAAGAAACTATTGTCCTACAAAGTGGAATATTTTCTAATATGTCTCCACATAACCAAAGTTCTTTATATTTCATGGGCAAAATCTGGATCTTACCATGCTATGTCTGATTTAAGATCCCAGAAAGGTGAGGAGCTATTTTTGTTCCTGTGCAGTTGACAAGAGACAAAGTGAATCCAGTTATAACTGACAATAAGAACTGATTTAGGTTATATCCATCATGTACAAGGCTTTATGTCAGTGGAGACTTATCCACAGCTACTTTCTCATGGCCTCTCTGAAAAAATATAGAAGGTAGTGATGGTAGCGACGGTAGTCATATGATAAATTGCATCTGCGGCAGGTCTTTGACTGCCTTTTCCCTGTGTCTTCATCGCTAAAGGGTACCCCTAAATAGCCAGCAGCCTATTTTAATTTTAATCAAAATCATTAATTATTTAATTAATTTAATTTTTTATTACTTAGAACAAAAACCTTTTGCAACCACAGAAATTATGACTGTGTCCTTGCTGCCCACACTACCGTTTCTCACATTTGGAAGCCTGGCTGAAGGCTCAGGCACCTGATAGGGAAACATGGGACTGTCTTAAGGGTGACAAAGACTTTGGGCACCACGTATGATGGCAGAGGATGACCTTGCAGGGTGCAGCCAGGCATTGCAGGAGGTGCAGCGTCAAGGCCGGTCTTGCTGCATTCCTGCAAGACATGCTCCAGAGATAGGGTCCTTCCAGTGCAGCACCTTTAAGCATTGCAGCCATGGCTGTTTTAGACTCTAGACTTATAAACCAAGGCCCTAAGGTGGCAGTGGCATTAGTGAGAGTTCACAGTTGCAAATGAAACCCATGGGAAAGTGCATTTTCAAGGTAAAAAACGCAGACTTCTGCAAAGTAATTTGAAAAATCACAATTTCCCCATTTCAATCACAATCACAATTTCTTTTTCTAGACCTGCTTTTTTCATCTCAGTGTTTGCTCCACTGCCCACCCCCTGTTACTGTGAATAGCAACATCCACTTCTATCACAGAGGCACTGTGATAAATAATATCTATTAATATTTCTTAATATTTATGACCCAGTGAGGTATGATAGCAATGAGCAGGAGGAAATCCATAGCTCTGCATGGGCTTTTAGTCCAGATATCACATATTACACAAGGGCCATTCATCAAAGTGGGAAACAGGATCATGCATCAAATCCACATCCTGCAAGGAGCACTACACTGTTGGGATGCAGAAATGCCATGGAAAAAAATAGTTAGGAAAGCATGTAATTACATACCATGCCGTAATGCACAAGCAAATGTGGTCCTGGTATTTCCTGCCTTGGGAGACTTTGACCTTGCAGCGTTTGGTTTTGTTTGTGGGTGGGTAGGTGGCAGGTGGGTTGTGCAGGTGTATGTGGGACATGCACGTAATATGCCCACAGGGCAGGAAAAGATGCAGTGAATTGCATGTAACTGTGTAATAGGCTCATAATTGGAGCATAATTTAATTAAATTTGGAAAGCAAAAGAAATGCATTGGAAAGATGGATCGGAAAGCAAAGATTAAATTATTTTTTAATTACCTAGAACGAATTTTTTGTAATTCTTCCTTTTCCTAACAGCATGCCTTCTCCAGACCATTAAAACAAGAACTGTAGCAAAGTTAGCAGGTGCCGGGTTGCATTTTTCATTGTCTTTGTCAGAGGCTGATAATTTCATCTTTAATTCTCTCGGCTTTAAATTGTGGTTCTGCTGCCACCTAGCTTAGACACACTTCCGAGCTCAGCCAGTTCCCACCGCCCGCTCCCAGCGGGCAGCAGGGTATGGTTTGCTTCGGGAGATGGTTTGCAAACTGGTGCTGAAACGAGGATGCAAAAGTGCAGTTTTATGCTGAATTTGCAATTAACACTTCAAGTCCCGGCAACTGTAATTTTTCTGTTCGGTTATGAACATTACTACAAGAGTTCTTGATCTCCACAGCTCAAAATAGCTTTATCACCCAGAAGTCAAAGATTATAATAAAAAAAATCACCTTTTGCTTACACAATAATGATTTGTAAATTTTACTTCTATGAGATGAAATTATAAAATAAAACCTAAAATATTTTAGATATGAATGTTTGATATGAAAGTGGATTGAAGGCAAAGGTGCTAACTTCAAAAATGGAAATGCAATTAAATTTATATATAAGGATGAGTTCAGCAACAGGCACTTTCCAGGTATTAGAGTGATTCTACGGAACTGTATAGATATTTTAAAAGTAGGGTGAAGTCCAGTAAGGGAAGAAATCTAATGCTTTATCCCCTTTCCCTCTTTCATTTTACATAGAGGTTCATTTGAGGATTCGACAACCAGGTTTTACACGGCATGCGTGGTTGAAGCTTTTGCCTATTTGCATTCCAAAGGGATCATTTATAGGGACCTCAAGCCAGAAAACCTCATTCTGGATCATCGAGGTTACGCCAAACTGGTGAGTGCCTGCAACATCTGGTTTAGCCAAAAAAAAGTCACCACTACTATCAGTCAACTAGTGTTAAGGGTAGAGGAGAACACAAGCTTAGCCATAGAGGGTCAGAAGCAAAGTCCACCCAGCCCAGGGTCCTTTCTCTGATGGTGGCCATCAGTAGATGCTGAGATGAGATCAGGGCAAGGGTGTCGTCACCTACCACCGGGATGTTTTCCCAGCCTCCAGCCGACTGAGGCTCAGGGTACAGCTGAGCTGAGAAACACTAATTCTGGCTTGAAATTCAGATCTGTGGTCCTGAAGTGGAAACGTTTAGAGAAGAGCATCAAGAGAAATCATCCAGCTGTTTTGGAGCTACTGAAAGACTGAAAAATAACTTGAAAATAGGTGTCTTAAAATATTGGTGAGAGAGGGGGAGGACTTGCATCTGTGGGCTTTATAGGCAACTGGTGAAGCAAATTTTGCAAGCTACTGTTTCTGTGTCAGGTCCTTTGTGTAAACAATAAAAAAAGGTGTTCTTAATGGAAATATTAATCATGACCCTGAAAGAAATTATTAATTGCTCTGGACTGTGTTGCTGAACTGTGGCCAATACAGCTTCTTGCTTTAGGAGGGCCACTTGTGTTTTAGTATCGATAACACCCCCAACTGATCTGTGCAAACTCCTCTGGGACAACTGCATAAGGCTCTGCCTGAAACTGCTCTTCCCAGAAGGTCATGGTCCTTCTCGGTGCTGTCCCCCTGCAAGATCCACCTCCTCAAACCAGGACGGCAGCGTGTGCAAGACCTCCACCCCTCAAATTAGGGAGTTTCTGATGTGTTTCACTGTATCACTTTGTTCACTCATATTACTTTTTTGCCTCAGAAATCACTGTAGAGGTGCCCTGCATGTAAGGTAGACCCCAAATGCCAGGTGAGACTATAGAGAGGGGAAGAAGAAAAGAAAGACTTCCCTTGGTGGGAGGTGCTGGAGGATGTGGGCACTTGGGAAGCCATCAGTGAAGGACGGGTTAATGCATTCCTAAAAAGAGCTGCATCCAAGAGGAGCTGATGCCCTCGCTGAGAGTCAGGGGGTGACACAAGGTTTCTGCCTCTTGGCTTGGGGACTCTTCCCTGCCTTTGGGAAGGGAAACCCGGGAGCAGCGTCAGCAGGTGGGAGCAGTAAGTCAGACCATCTCCATCATGGACCTTTATGGCCTGGTGGCAGCCACCACGTCTCACCGTGACACTGAGCCTAGTATGAATGACATCAGAGTTTATCCTCTACAGCATTTCACTAAGGCCGAGGGGGTCCAGTGAGGTGTTGGATGATCGAGGAGGATTACATGCAGGACTGTCCTTCTTCCCACCCCAGGAGGATCTGGACCGGGGTCTCCGCTGGTCCCGTCACCAACCCCCAGCTCCTTAGACATTTTGATCTCCCTGAACATGTCCGTGATAGCACAAGAAGTGTCCCTGATCTCTTGTGGGACTGTGACCATGTAGGACATTTTGCCCCTGACCAGCACAGGAAGGTGCAGGAGCATCATACAGCCATCAAGGGACAGCAGAGTGTGCTACAGACCACAGCTCTGGGCCAGCACAGCGCGGAGGCAGGGGAGGGCAGACGGAGTAGAGCTAAAAATACAGTAAGCCTATTAACCTGAGCTCTGCCTGGGCCCCAAAGGACGGCTTCGGTTCCCAGCATAATCTGATTTTCTGTGCTTGCCAGTGCCCATAGAGACACTGCTATAGGGGCATGCTGAGGTTTGTGAGCCCAGCAGCATGTTCCAACAGCTCAAGCAAATGGGGAGAACACTCGTTGTACTGTATCACTCTTTATATGGGGAGAGAAATCTGAACTTTTCAGTAGATGCCAAAATGATCAACATTTAACCTAAATAGTTCCTTGCTCAGATTAAAGCTGGGAGGTAAAAAAAAAAAAAAAAAAAAAAAAGGCAAAATAAATCAACCTGAGCTGTGAATGATACAAAGTTACATCTCCCAGGAAATCCTCCCTGCTGGTATTTGTTCTTCTTCCCTCATGAGAATCTTCCTTTTATATTACGAAGGATAAATCGGGGAAAAGGTCACTGTGGTTGCCTGGTTCTGGAACAACCCATCATGCTTTAGTTAGGAGAATATTCCCACGAGGAAACCTCCTTTCTGCTTTGCTTCACTTCAAGAGGAGTGGAGCACATGGCTGACATTCCCTCTCATGCTCTGCTCTGATGGTACTCTGCTCCTTTCCGCAGGTCGATTTTGGCTTTGCAAAGAAAATAGGATTTGGAAAGAAAACATGGACTTTTTGTGGAACCCCAGAGTATGTAGCCCCCGAGATCATCCTGAACAAAGGTCATGACATTTCGGCAGACTACTGGTCACTGGGAATCTTAATGTATGAACTCCTGACTGGCAGGTATGGGCATTGGGGCCAGCGCCGCTGCTGAAAATAGATCTGAATATTTCTGCCGTTGTCACCCTAATTAGGCGAGGGGAAAGTTCAGAGCTGGTGTGTGCTGTAGCAGCACAGCACTGTGTTACTCAACCTAATAGTTAGTTTTTCCACTTTAAATCACAGCTTCCGTTCAGACCTCTCAAAAGGGCAAGACATGAGCAGGCTTTTTAGGAAGTGCTGTGAAATGACACCCAAAAACTCATTTTTGGCCCTGAACTATAACTGAGTGAGCTGAATGTGGTGGGGAAAGGGTTTGCAATTCAACCAGAGAGGTGCAGTGATGGGCTGCCACACATCTGAAAAGGAGGAGGTAGACCTGACACCATGGGGACTTAAGTCCCTATATCTATCCCTTCCCTTATTTAGTTTTGGATGTATATATTACTGCTTATGTTGGCAGTAGCAGCTTCCTTGCACTTCTTCACCTCATCCCCCATCACTCACTCCCAGGATACAGCAGCTGGAAAAGGAGCCATCACCTCAACCTCCTTATCCTTTGGGGCTAGACCCAGGCCCCTGTTCTGCTAAACCAATGGAAACCTAATTAATCCCCACTGAAAGCATGTCACAGCATCAAACAGAGAAAAAGCCAGCAAGCATTGCTTGGACCCTTGTTCCTCAGGCTGTTGGGACACAGAGGAAGCAAAGCATTGCTAGTTGTCATCTACCTTTTCTCATTTCAGTAGGGTACTATGTTTTGCTTTGTTTTTTTTGTTAATCAATCTTCAATGCTATTTTAAAGGACAAGCTTTTAATCTTATTCTTTTTCCTCTCCCCTCTAAAGTCCCCCTTTCTCAGGCCCAGACCCCATGAAGACCTATAACATCATATTAAGGGGAATAGACATGATTGAATTTCCAAAGAAGATTGCCAAAAATGCTGCTAATTTAATTAAAAAACTATGCAGGTAAGCACATGAAATATAATCACTTTGATCTTGCAAAGAAATGAGTCATTCAGAAGGATTAAGAAAGTAACCAATTTGTCATTCATTTTATAGGGACAATCCATCAGAAAGATTAGGGAACTTGAAAAACGGAGTGAAAGATATCCAAAAGCACAAGTAAGTGTCTTCTCCACTATCCATCAGATCCAACCCACAGAAACATATGTTTCAAACACTTCGGTTTTCAGCAAAAAATACTCTTAAACTCCTTTGGCCTTTCCCTTCTAGTGTGCTTTAGACTCTAATTGAATTTCCATCAGACTTTTTTTTTCCCCAGTGCTTTGGTATAGATGCCAGCCTTGCCTATAAGCAAAACGCATTGCACATGGGCCATTACAGTTCAATTACTCTAATGCAGAAGAGCATTTGGAAGTAATCCAACTCAGCCACTGTCTGCTTGGATTTTTTTTTTGTTTGAGCAATCACTTTCTGAGGTTTTCCTTGATTACCCTTCCTCCCCTAGCCCAACACACGTTCTGTCTACCTGTAATGTAAATTCATCATCCCTTTTGATCTGATGGGAGAGAGTTGTTAAGTGACATCTCATAAGTTTTCACGCTGCTGGAGGGGAATAAGAACAAGTTAGAGACCCACTGCAGAAGCAGGTTATCTCATCCATCCATGCTGGTCCTCCTCTTCTCCCATCCCCAAAGCAATAGAAATGGGTTGGATGGACCTTTTGGGGTGGACAGATTGAAGGCTCATCCACACCCACCTAAGGTGCTGTAGCTCAAGCAAATCCAAGGTGCCCAAACCAGGAGGAGGAGATCTCTGTGCATGCCCTTAGTTCCTAATCACATATGAAGAAAGGACATTAGGGGTCTCGTATGGGAGGGATTGACCCTATAGGAAGGAAAGAGCAGCTGCCAGGACACCTGTAGTGAGGAATGGTTTTCTTCTGAGCATTGGTAATTTGTACTTGCTGTGGTATCACCACTGCGTTGCTATACACGCTTCATTTTCAGTCCCAAAAAAATGATATGAAGATGACAGGAAAAATTATCAAGGCTTATTGGACAATTTGAAGATGACTGCAGGAAGTAAAACCCACTGTTCAAGCAATTTAAATTTAATTTTGTGCTACAGAGAGATTTTCACTGTATGTCTAACTGTTCCATTATTCCCTTCCTTCTAGATGGTTTGAAGGCTTTAACTGGGAAGGGTTACGAAAAGGGACACTGACACCTCCTATAATACCAAGTGTAAGTTTTCCTGCTTATTTTCTCCTTCCTGGCCAATAAGTTTCTTTTACGTGAATGTTGTGAGCTTCAGGCACTGTAGATAAGTGGCAACAGCATGTACTTTATTTCTTCTGAAGATACTTGAAGAAGTCATGTTAGAGACATTTCCAGCTATACTTGGTCTCCGGGCAGTCTCTTCCAGGAGAAGGCGGTTTAGGGAGGGCATAACTGCAATGAAATGCCCTTCGCAGCAGGAGATCAGGGCAGGATCACTCACTACCACGCATTTTTCTCTTCCTCACCTGCTCCACTTGTTTCTTCATCTACTTTTCACATTTCACTGGAGAGCTGCCACTTTCACCCCTTCTCTCAGATGTGTCCTCTTTCTTTCTCCTTTATTCTTACTTCTTTTGGCAAGGCAAGTGGGGTTTGTATGCCATCTCCCTTTCTTTTTCCATTAACCTTTCCTTCTGTCTTTTCTTTTGTGCTTTTCACCCTTTTTTTCTTGCGTCCATGTCTTACATGAAAAGCCCTGTTACCGCCTAGTTTATGTTTAACTGGGAGCAGACGCGGAGGGACAGCTCAACTCATTTTCCTTTGGAGCAAAGCTCTTCCTTTGATGTCTTTGTGAGCTCTTTACCCACAAAGCCCACCGCAAAGGGAAACCAAACAGGATTAGCTGATAGAAATTACCTTGGCCCCTTCTGTTCTGCAGACTCCCCTCCTTGTTTCAACTTAATCCCTTTCTCTCCATGCCTCTCCCATGGGATCACCAAGAGAATGACATTAGCAATCGTGTTTAATTGCACCCCATTGCTCCGTCCACCCGTGGTCCTGCACCTCCTGCAGCAGCAGCAGGCACGGCTCCGGGGCTAAATCTGCGATCCCAAAGTTTTCTTAGCAGCTATGAAAGAGCAAGAGGGTTTTGCATCCCCCCCTTTTGCTTTATGGGCTGCAGAAGTTACTGGCAGTCGGTGGGAGAAAGCAGGACTTTGCAAATATCTGCCTAAAGCAGGATGTCCAGAGAACTTATAAATGTTTTATAAATCAAAACTGTGGTTTTTTTCTGTTAAGCTTCTTTTTAATGACTATTAATTTGTCAGCAGCACTGTTCACCACATTTCAAGTCAGACAATAAAGTCAAGTTTGCTCCTTTACATCCAGTTTCAATTCCTGGTTTACCTGTGCAGGATGTCGGTGTAGCCTGAAAATGCCCCGATGTTTCTCTAATTGTTTTTAGTGGATTTTTAGTTTAGCAAGAACATTTCCAATACTGCTTTTTCCCAATATACATATGGACCCTGCATGTCTAACCCTCAGACAGCACAACCAGCAGCAGTGACTTCAGTGGTATCTGCTCTCTATGGGCATGAATTGCTCCCTGATGTCCCCAAGCTGGGACGTTGCTCCACCATCAGAAATGGTCTCTGCTTCTATGGCATTGCCTAGAGGAAGGCCGCTCTCCAGCCTGTTGTGCAGGAAATCACATTTTCTTTGTTTTTTCAGTTAGGTCCAACACAGTAGGAGAAAAGTGTTGTGTGAGCACCCAGTTCACTTTGTTGGCATTATTTCTTGGCATCATCAGGGCTGTATGTTCATGGCTCTGGTGACGTCCTACCAGGGAACATGTCTGTGATTGCTCCCAAGAGAGTGATCTGCTGTCACCCTTTTTGCCAGCACACCACCATCAAGGCTGTCCAAAGTAGATGGGAGCATCCTTCCCTCTTCAGAGGAATCCTTCTTCCAGGACAACTCAATGCTGACAGCCATACATTGCTCTAATCCCAATTCAACACATCTCATTCTTTCCTAGAGCTCTTAGGACTGATATCTTCTCTAAACATACCCTTGAGATCTTCTCCAAAACCTGCCTCCATTAACTAGTGAACCTCATCCACCCCAAAGCTCAGCCTTGTTTCCCACAACCAGCTCACTTGCAATTGAAAGCTGCTCCTTAGCTCTTATTCCATAGGATTTTAGGAGAGCTCAGTTTACAGCCTGCTCCTAGGACATTGCTTCAGGGAGCAGCTGAGCCTCGATACCACCGCTTAAATCTGTGACAGTAGCTGTCCTGAAAAGCTTCTCCTACTTCTTGACTTTTCCAAAGACGTGCTATCTTGCATCACAGCTCTTGCCTTTGAGAAAGATGTGCAGATCTCTGTGCCATAATTTATCTCAAGCCCTGATGTTGGTAAGCAGCCAGACAGCTGATACTGATGTTTGCACTCTATCTTCTTGGATGGACAGGAGATAAATCTAGAGTGTCCCTTCTTGGCTAGAGAGGGCACTGAGAGGGACATTTGCTCCCATGTCTCTGACAGCGAAGGACTGCAGGCCACGTAGGTGACCTGGACCTCAGAGAGAATCGCACACAATAGTGTTAGCATCACATAAAGTCAATCAGCAGAGTAACAACTCATCCAACCTTTCTTCCCCAAATCATATTTCTTCTACAAAAAAGAAAACCCTCTACATTTGAGGTGTTGGATATACTCAGCCTTTTTATTTTGTCAGATGAACACAAAAGACAATTTATTTCCCAAAGCAGGACTTATTTCCATTAAAGCCTCACCTAACGAGAGCTCAAAAAATCGTGCCTGCCCAGCTAGGTGCTTCCAGAGTGGACATCTGCAGAGGAGCCCCAGGGAGCTCCATGGATGCTTTCACCGCATGCAGTCCACTTATGCACTGTCCATCACTGCTGACAGGTTTTGCAAGAAGCTACAGCTCGTGTGCATCCTCTGTGAATGGCCACACCAACTGCATCTCTTATACTTCAGTAGATGGTATCTTGTACATACATCCTCAACACTTCTGCTCCCAGAGGGAGAGCTCATGTGAGGGAGGCTGAGAGAAACAGAGGGATGTGGTCCAGCCCATGGCACCATGGAGGGGGGCAAGTGTGGAGCACCCCAAGGGTGAGGACCCAAAGAGTGAAGGCTCTACAACTCAACAGTGCCAGCACCAATAAAGTAAACAGTATTTAGTACATAGTGAAGCATCTCATCACTCTGCAGTACTCCACTAAGCTTTTACAGGTTGGTTTTTTTTCAAAGTGAGTTGGGTATTCAAGGATCTTAATTTTCCCCAAGATGTTTTCAGCAGCAGGGAAATGCTGACGCAGCTGGGCAGCAAATTAAATTTAGAGCTGATGTTGGAGCTCTTGTTGATCAAATACCCTTTTTCCAAGGCTTATAGCAGCATCCAGCATCAAATACATCTCCTGGACTGTAGGCTGGGCTCTAGCCATGGCTTCTCCACCAGCTGCACAAGTGAAATGGCTGAAAAATACAGGAAGTGTTTCCTGTGCAGGACTCCTATGGCAAGTGCAGTCCCCTCCAGCCTGCACTAGCTACTTGGGGTACAGCTTAAAGTACTGATTTTCTCTAGTAAGACACTGATTATTTTGGTCTGGAGAGCTGCTGGTCTGTTTTTGTATTGTTTCATTTTTTTAAATCACATTGAATGTATCAGGCTCTCATTGTAAGAAAAAGAAACATACTTGGCCTTCATCTTAGGAAGACAGGTTTCTCTGGTAGGCTCCATAGGCTGAGCAATACTTGTCAGGAAACTTGAAGGCAGCAGGGCCCAGCTCACAATCTCAAAGTCGGGATCCTGGAGCCATAAACTGGAAATCCTGGGCTTTGAGGAGGCCCAGGTCTTTTCCAAGTCTTTTTTGCCAACCTTGTAACCATGCGTAGGACAGTTGCTCTTGAACTAGGGACCCGAGAGGGCCTGGATCATTTAGAGTAGGGGGGCTGTGGGAAGTCCCCCTGGGTTTCAGCAAAAAGTTGTTGAATGCAGAACTTTTCTTGCTTGCTGCAGTTAGCAATGAATGCTTTTGAATGATCACAGTTGTGAGATGGAGAGGAAACGTCTGCAAAGGTCCACTTTGAGGGACTTTTCTTGTCACTCTCTTCTTTCCGCAGGTTGCATCTCCAACAGACACAAGCAATTTTGACAGCTTCCCGGAGGACAGTGATGAACCACCCCCTGACGACAACTCAGGATGGGACATAGATTTTTAATGTATTTCTCTTACCTGCTTCTGCCTTGCTGAAGACAGCTTCCTGGGACATGGCTGCCAGCGAAACTGAAAGAATTGGGGAGGATTAGTGCTCGGGGTCACCATGATGCCTTGATTGATGCTGCTACAGTAACTACAGTGGCATTAGGACTTATTGCTTAGATGACAATAGTGCTCTTCATGTTTTATGTTCGAACTTAAAATAGCAGTTGACATGGTGGTCCTGATGCAAAGCCTTTCACCAGTAAAGAAATATGTTTTCTATCACTGCAACGATCTTGCTAGTCTCTTAATTATAAAAGTCGAGAGATATGTAGTGTAAGACACTTAATTCTAGCTGCAAGGTAATGTCTTTATCAGTAGGATCAATAGTAATTTATTAAGTGCTGTAGCTAAATACAGTGCAGGATTTGGGTTACTCCCACCCTCTGAACTCTGTAGGTCTTCTACTGTAGGCCAGCATAGGAGCAAAGGAGGACCACAACAGTACTGGTCAAAGAGTTCACATCAAAGCAGTGGTAAAATTTGTCCTTTTTCTTTCCAAGCAGTATTCTTGACAAGACTGAATGTTACCTTTCCTCTTTCTTTTTGAGAGTTTTTTTTTTTTTAGCCTGGTAAAACAAAAGCACAACTGCTCTAGATCCTGTTCAGGCAGATATGGGTTGCTTCTCTCATATAGCTGAGAACATACAGTAACACAACATTTGGGTTTTTTTTTTTCCTTTCCCTTGGTACAAATACATAACTGCATGAAAAAAAAATCATAAAATTAATCCATTTTACATATAAAATAGTGCTTAAATAATGGTCCTGTTACAAAGTGACAGCAGCCCACTGGTCTTATTGATTAGCTATGAGGCATAAAACTAAGCTTAATTTTTGCCTTTTTAGAACCCAAAGGGAAAACATAAGACCCGTAATGTACTTTATAGGTGCTATGTACATCGTTCATCTGTGAATATAAATTGAGTCAACCACCATTTCAGAAATATGTAGCAAGAGGCATCGTTCTCCATCACACTCTTAGATGATTTTACGTCTCCATGTCTGCATCTCTTCTGTGTTTAGTACAAAGCTAATTAAAATAAAAGGTGGTACAGGGCCAGTTTGCTGGCTCTGTTTGTCATATTGCCTGTAAAAATGTAATCCTAATGCCTCACCAGACTAAGGCGCTCCACAGGAAAGTCAGTGGAATTAAATGGAAAACCAATATTGGATGTGTTTGTGCGAGGTCTCCATGCCTCCGGCATACCAGGTCCCCAGTGACTGTGTTTAAGTCTAGAAGCCAAGTCAGCTCATATGAAAAAAAGAGCTGGGGAAAACAATATTATAATGTGAACACTTTTCCCTCACTTCCACTGCTTTTCCTTTGCTGTAGCACAGTCTCTTCTGATTTGAAGGACGTAACAGAGGAATCCTGTTCTGGATGCCTGCTTGTTGCGTGTGCATGTAACTAAAAGTTTATCAGCTTTCAGTCTCTATAACAGGCCCTGCCTCCAAAAAGTAATGGATGCTGCCACATTTCATCTCAGAGCCGCCAAGAGCCGTTGTATATGCTGGAAGTCAAAAGATGAACTTTTGCTCAAAAGTCATTTATATGACTTTTGCTTACATAGTAGATGGAAAATGTTATGTTTTAACAGTAAAAAATTATTTCCTTGATGCTAGATCCCAACTCTTTCCCATGTTCCTAATGAAAGTGACTTAATAGAGCATCTTAAAAAGGTATTTTCTCCCCTTCTTTGACAGCATCGACCATGTCTGCTGTTTGCCAGCAAACTAAAGAGCTCAGTCATCGTGACCCCTTTGAAACCCATCTGTGTCGCTGAATTTGTTCCCTAGTTTTCCAAAGGGTGAGGTGACACCATCGGCACAATAACTTCAGGTTATTTCCGCTATTCATTAATCATTAAAACTTGTTTGCCTTGAAAACCATAGGGAAAAGACAGTAACTACGTCTTCCAGGAATTACTTGTATATGGCAAATATATGCTTGCTTTTCAGCCTTTCTCTGAGGGATGGAAGACACTGAAAGCCAATGCTGAATACTAGGGCTAAAATAATCACTAGTCATCATAGCAAACAGGCTGCTGCCTAAAAACCAAATTCTTTACTCGCATCCCCCTGGTTTTTCACTCGACGGATGCGGCGATGTGGGAGGAGAAAACTTGTTGCATTTGGTAACTTTCTATAGAAGAAGGTAGAGAGGAGTTTGTCCCAAAATTATGATATTCAGTAGCTGGGATGCAGTTGTCAGTCAAGGGTTTGCCGGGAGGAAAGAGCATCACAACAATTTTGAGGGGCAACCCAAAAACATTATGGAAGGAAGGTTTTAAAATGGGCTGATGAGTTACTTTTCTTTTTCCTTTCCCTTTTTCCTTGTGCCACTCACAGTAATTAATACCTGCAGTGTGTGGCATGCACTGTACCGAATATAAGTTTATTTTGATATCAAACACCTCATTCGACTTCCATCACCTTTCCTAAGCATACTTTGAACAACATACCTAGCTTATGTATATGATAAATGCCTTCATTTATAAGTAATATATTTGAGTTGCATTATATATATATATATATTCACAACAACAGATTGCGTCTGTGTTTCCACTTACTGTCCTTTCTTCTTTGTCTCCTTTTTTAATATATGGGACGACGGCATATTTACATAAGGGGAAATCAGCTCCCATATTTAAAACGAGTGTATTAAGATTGGTGTCATTAAGACACAGACGATCCATAGCTTCTCACAGTACTGCATTATCCATAGCAAACTCTTATTTAACAGCAGGACCACAAGCGAATATTTATGTAAATAGGTATTTTCGTGTTGATATTTTGTGGTACACATATAACTTTTTCTTTTAGAGTTCCATGGCATTATTACTTCATTTTCTTATTTGTAATGTAATGTTTTTAGATCAAGGTAGACTTGAATTAATGTCATAATTGTCAGTATTATTAAACTTTATGTCAACTGTACTGTTAACTCATCTGTCCCATAGTTTTAGAACATGACTAGCTATCTGGCATTGTTGCAAGTGCCTTAAATCCATGGCATCCTAGAAAAAAAAAATTACAAATTTGGTGTTATGCTGCATGACAAAGACAAACACACCTCAAAATGTCGTCCTTTCTTAGCTTGCTGCGTTTTACAGTTCTTTCTGCTACCAATTTCTAAGCCTTTATTATATAATATTGATGAATTACAGAAATGATGAAGTTGTTCTCTTATTTCTGTTCAATGTACCAGAGCTGTGTATCTGTTAATGAGATACAGAGTCATTTCTGTGAAATGTATAAATGTTATGTGCAGGTCAAATTAATATATGACATCCTATCAGTCCGTAGACAGGTATTCCTGTTTTGCTAAGCTGTGCAGATTCAACCCATCGTGCCATCCAGCGCCAACCTCCTGTCTTATACAAACCCCATTAGAAATCTCCCGCCCAGAAAAAAACAGAGTGACTCGGTGTGCAACCCAACCTGTGGTTTTTGACCCAACGCAAAGGCGTAGCACGTTTGCACCACTCAACAAAACAGGACCCGTGCTTTTTTCCCCGACTCCTTCGATCTGCAACCCACCGCAGAGGCGAGCCCTGGACACTCCCACAGAGCTGAGCTGGAAAGCTGGAAGCTCCTCGTCCTCCGCAGCTCCCCGGC
Source organism: Theristicus caerulescens (assembly GCA_020745775.1). Taxonomy (NCBI): domain Eukaryota; kingdom Metazoa; phylum Chordata; class Aves; order Pelecaniformes; family Threskiornithidae; genus Theristicus; species Theristicus caerulescens. Next base: position 87,738,786 of record CM036560.1, read on the forward strand.
CGCGTAAACCAGGCGTGACGCTGAGACTTGGGCGGTTTTAGGGCTTTACCGGCAAAAGGAGAAATTCTCGTTTGGAGTTGCCTATCGTCCCGAGTCCCAACTTATGCTGTTTTTACACTGGCCCTTTGTTTTATATTCTTATTTTCTCCAGTTTTCTTCTTACATAAAAGAGGTTTTGTTTGTCGGACAAATGTCGGTCATCCACCGGTCATCAGCCGGTTGCACTCTTTTGATGTAGATTTAAGAATTTTTTTTCATAAACTTTAACTGCTTTTGTTTTGCTCTGTATTTTCCCTGCAGCTGTAATTGCCGAGTGCCTGTTGTATACTTTATAGAGTTGAAATAAAAACAATTACTTTTGAACAGCGTGTTGACGTCTGTCTTCCATGGCAGAAGCCAAGTTCAGGGGAGTGCTTCTGCTTAGCGATTAAATCGGATTTTTTATTCTCATTTATGACGATGAGCAGTAAGAGATAACTGAACAAAATGTGTAGTACTTACTTACAGATTAGTACCGGGGTCCCAGCTCATATCTTCATTCAGATTTTCTGCAGAATGCAAAGGCAAATGGCAACAGTTACTGTACTTTAGTGCTTATTTGAGCACAGCATCACCCTCAGCAGCCCGGCCAAAGGGGTCCAAGGCTGACGGGGGTCCTGCTTTGAGCAGCGTTGGCACCGGGTGACCCCCCCACCCACTTTGTTTCCAAACCAAATTATTCTGTGAGCATGCCAAGCAGTAAGCACATTTACAGCATGTTTACTCTTCAGGGATGAAGAATTCACTTTATATTTTGGTTGCTGCCAACATAAGTGAGTCCAGGGCACACAACTGGGAAGGGACTGTTTTTCCAACACAAGCTGCATCATCACTAGCTGGGATGTAACTGCAAACAACACCCATGTCAAAGAACGGTGGTGTTCTTGTCATCACTGTCCCTTAGGGTTAATGCTGAGAGGTGGTGACACAGGGGCACAGCACAGCCATGGGATGTCATGAAGATGTCACCACTGTATGTAGGATGGCACCTACATTTTGCAGCATTCAGGATGTTGAGGCTCTGCCATCCCGATGGATTTATATCCATCCCCAGGAAACTGCTCAGTCCCTGTGTGACGAAACTGTCTTTAAATCTCAGTGAAGTCAAAGTTAAGGGTGTACTTCAGTGTTATGCAGGCACAGAGAGGTAAAATCTGGGCAAGGTGATAAAGGGAGCAAGAAAACATCCTTCCAGGAGGGAAATAAATTTGGTAACTGCCTAAGTAGAAGCTGGGAAACATCACAAAATGATATTGCAGGCTGTGGCAATCACAGATAGAAGTTAATAATACAATAAAAAGCCCAGGGTGACGTGGCCCTCACCTGAAACTGCAAGGGGAATACAGGGATTTCGGGGCAAGGTGTGGCCCTGATTATTGCAGGCTAACTCAGCAGCACCGCTTCCGCCAGCACCTGTCTCAGGTGCTCGCCGAAACTTTCCCAGCCAATTATTAGCCCGGATTGAGCCTCTTGGGCCTGAAGTACCCGATAGCAGCTCCCCGCAGAGCAACAGCAATGCCCGGCGCGCTGGAGGTGAGCGAGCGCTGCTGGGGTGCGACGTCTGAAATCACCCATCCCGACGGCAAGAAATATTTATGGTGGGTTTGGGCAGCGCTGCGGTGTTTAGGCTTTTTTCCTGTATTTTCCTTCAAACCCCGCTTTAAAAAATAGATCATGAAAAACCAATTTAATTAATTGGGGTTAGCTACTGCGCTTGCACCTCCGGGGGGCGGTGCTGTCCCGCCGCGGCCGCCAGGGGGCGCCGTGGTGCCGGCCGCGCCGCGCTGCCCCGAAGGGGGTGGGCGAGGGGGCGGGGGGCCGCGGCGCCCCGAGGGCGCCGGTGCAGGGACCGGGGCGCGGGGGGGAGCGGGGGGGGCGACCCCTTTGATCTCCCCTCATCAAAGGGCCCGGGAACTCCCCCACCAATGCTGCCCCCTCCCCCCCATCCCGACGGAGCTGCCCGGGCGACTGCGCGGGGGGGGGGGGGGGCGATAGACACTGACGGTGGGGTGCGGGCCGGGGCTCAACCCCCCCCCGTGTCCCGTCCCCCCCACACGCACACCCCGGGCCGGGGGGGGTGGTGCAGAGCGGCCCCCTCCCTTCCTGCAAAGCTGCGCTGGCGCCAGGAAGGGCGCGGGGGAGGGGGGTAGGGGGCGCAGACTTATAGGAGACCAAAGGACCGACTCCGCCACGGCGGGGGGGGCCTCTGCACCCCACCGCGTTCCCAGCCACTGGGGGGGTTGCATGGGGTGAGCCCCCCCTCCCTTTTTCCCGTCCCCCCCCGTCGGGCGAGGCGGTGCGCCCGGCTGGAGATAGCGGCGGCGGCGGCGAGGCGTGCGGAGCATCTGGCCGGGGACCGGGCGGTGGCGGGGCGGGTACCGGGGCGGGGGGGGGGAGTCTGCCCTCGCCGTTGCGAAACCCCCTCCCGGGCCAGCGGCCAATGACGGAGCCCTCGGGGCGGGGTGGGGGGGGTGGTTTTGGGGGCTGATCGGCACAACCCCCCGGGGGTCCTTTGAAATCCCATCCGCCGTGCCCTCCTCCCCGAGGGGGCGGGCGCAGGAGGCAGCCCCCCGGGGGTATAAAGGCGGCGGCGGGTAGCGCAGGTAGCTGCTGCTCGGGGGCCGCGGGAGCTGCTGCACCGACGGGACAGCACCGGGGACGAGGGGCCGGGAGGGGACGGGACGAGGATGCGGGGGCTGGTGGCGCTGCTGGCGGCGCTGAGCTGCGCGGCCCCGGCGGGGCGGGCGGCGGCGCCCGGGGGTGCCCTCAGCTCCAACGCCATCAAGGGACCCCCCCCGGGGGGGGGCGGCCGAGGCCAGCGCCGCCCCCGCCGCCCCTTTCGACGGCAGCAACAAGCCGCCACCGGCCGCCACCCGGCAGGTAGGAGCGGGGACGCACCGGGGACGGGGGAGGACGCACCGGGAGGTGGAGTGGGGGGACACACGGCGAATGGGGGGGGTGGCGGCCCCGCTGACCCCCTTCGCCTGCTCTCTGTCCCCCCCTCTAGCCTTTCCCCTGCGCCGAGGACGAAGACTGCGGCCCCGAGGAGTTTTGCGGGGGGGCGGCCCGCGGCGGGGGTGCCCCGCTCTGCCTCGCCTGCCGGAGACGCCGCAAGCGCTGCCTGCGCGACGCCATGTGCTGCCCCGGCATGACCTGCAGCAACGGTGAGGGGCGGCAGGGCGCGGGGAGGGGCGGGGGGTACGACACACCCTGGAGGTGTCCGCGGGAAGGGGTGTCAGGGTCCCACCCGTGGCTACAGCCGTCCCGCTGCCTCCGGCAGGGCTCTGCACCCCCCCCAGAGCCTCCCCACGGAGCCGCCGAGCTGGATGAGATCGGTACTGAGGTGCTGCCCCGACGGACACCCGCTCCTGCCTGGCTCCCTACTGCCAAAGGTAAGGGGGTCTCCAGCACCGTGACCCCACTGTCCCCTCTGGGTGGCTCCCCACCCTGCCCCACTGTCCCCCGTGGGAGCATCCCGGGCTGAGCACATTCCATGCTGTCCCCACGCAGGTGAGGAAGGGGACTTCTGCCTGCGTTCATCAGACTGCGCGGCTGGGCTGTGCTGTGCCCGTCACTTCTGGTCCAAAATCTGCAAGCCGGTACTGCGGGAAGGTCAGGTGTGTACCCGGCACCGGCGGAAAGGCACCCACGGCCTGGAGATCTTCCAGCGGTGCCAATGCGCTGAGGGGTTAGCGTGCCGCCTGCAGCGAGAGCACGGCCCCGCCGACACCTCCCGCCTGCACACCTGCCAGCGGCACTGAGCATCACCGGACAGACGGACAAGACAGACTCCGGCCCCACCGGAGCGGAAGGTTGTTTCTCAAGGGAACTACTTTTAAGCAACTAATTGCAGTACGTTACTGTGTTGTGAATACTCGAGCTGGCACTTAGCTGTACATAACGCTGGGACTTTTAGTGACTTTTTTTTTTTCCGAGGGTGCTGCCTTGTGCTCTTCAAGCCATGACTGTGACTTTGTACACACTGGGTTTTTAAATCTAGGTCAAAGAGATGTGACCGTCTGTTTGCGAGCGAATAAAACGTTCTTTAAAATCAGCCCAAGGCACCTGCATGTCCCTGCCTGCGTGTGACTGCCATGGTCCCTCCCTGCCCCACAGGAGGGCAGATTCACCCTGTGGGGGGAGAAAATTCCCAAAGAGAAAGGGGGGGGAGTGGGGTGGCTCATCACTGGCACCCCACAGGAAAGGCCATTTGGTTATCACTATTTATTCAGCTGCTTTTTCTGAATTACAGTGTGCTATGATAGCCACCAATACCCTCTGGCCACTGGATGCAGGGCCAAGGATGGGCCCTGTGGCCGGGGCTCTGAGAAAAGCAGGCAGCAGTGAAACACCCTCCTGCCTGATTTTTTCAATGGGGTGAGGAGGGAGCAAAAGATCACCAGAGAGGCTGTGCTGGACCGCAGTGCGTGGCCAACCCCAGGACAGGTGCTGAGGAGCACAGTGATCTTGACCACTCCATCAATGCAATCTTTGCTCCATGCACAATAAAGACTTATTCTTCACTTCACTTTGCAGCCTGTTACTATGAATTTGCCCCCTTTTGGGATGGCTTGGAGGGAGAGAAAGCTGCAAGCACACCTTTTTTTTCCCCACCCCCTGTAGCTTCTAATACTGTCCACCTATCGCAAGTGGTTGTAAATGTGTGTGGGGTGACAGTGGGGGCCATGTCATGCAGCATGGGGCTGGTGGGCAGCAAGTGCAGTGCTGGCAACTCTTGTCCCATGCCTACCTGGCAGGCTTCCCTCAGCCTCCCTGAGGTCTGGGGAAGGTGTTCGGGATGCAAAACCATGCCAGCATCTTCCCTGTGCAACCCAAAAGTGTTTTGTACCCAAAGTCCAAATCTGACTGTGAAGCAGCACAGCCCTGGGTGGCTCTGAGGGCATCGTGTCCCATTTGCAGGGATGCTCCAGCAGTACCACTTCTTGTTTTAAAATGCAACCTGATCACCAGTGTTTGGTGCCTCAGGTGTTAACGCTGCCTATTTAGGGATCTCGGTGACTGCAGTGGTTCACAGGATTACCGAATATGAACCCACACTGCAGCTCTCACAGGAGTCTACAAGTACTGACTGGTGCTGAACCAAGCCCACAGCTACAGAAAATGCAAAGAAGGAGGGAGCACACAGCCCCATGTAGAGGGAAATTATTAAAAAGGATCCCTCCTCTTGCACAGGCGAGGGGTCATCCCCATCTTTCCTCCAGCTCTTTTCAAGGCTGGGGCTGGGTGGCATCCAGGCAGGCTGAGAACAGCCAGAGGGTGAAACACCGATGCTCCTTAAACCACCTAAATGCACCGGGGCATTTGTCCCCATCAAACTATTCGCAGCAGCTGAGGAAGGCTGCTACAGCCAGAGCAACTGTGGCTGGAGATGTGGATGCCATAAGCTAAACGGTGATCCACAGATCACAGCAATGTTGCATGGTGACATTGGTGGACTGCACATGTTTAAGTCTCACTGTTCCAGGTCTGCACTCAGGAACAGCTTGTACTGGGGTTGCAGCATGAGCTGGGGTTTGAAGCAGCCCCCCTGAAAGAGTTTGTGACTCAAAGGCTTGAGTTTAGTGCTTTAATCATTGTGCAAGGCTTCAAAAATTGTTTAAAAAATATACATTTTAAAATACTTTTCAAAAACAGATACCTTTAAAAAATTACTATTTCATAACATAGTAATGATTATAGTCAATGGCACTGGAGCAATGAAGGTACCTGGCTATGAATAAAAGCACCAGTAACCATTTAAATGAGTTCAGATCTGACACTAACAGTGGCATATTCTATCCCTAGTACATATAAAATAGTGTCGTTAGGTTTAGGTTTTTTTTCTCCATACAGTTGCAGCACTTTCTCCTTCCCAGGTAGACCAATACAGCTTTGACACCTTTGAAGGCAGTGAAAAAATATGTCTATGGTGCATTAAAACCAAATTATGCATCTTTTTGGTTCAGAATCACGTTGTATCAAACCTTGCCCGCTCACAAGCGTGCTCGGGTGACGTGGAGCTCAGCATCGTCACACCTACCTCTATCCTTGCAGACTCATTTTAGCACCAGGATGGTCTTCCGATGACACCCAGCACCCTTCAGCACTTCCAATACTAATAGAATTATTATTTTGGTCTGAAAAACCTTGGGTACCATTTCTTGTCATCGTTAGCACCATGTTCTCCATCCTCTTTTGTTTCAGGCAGTTTGGCCATCTCCATACTTGTCCGCACATTAACCAAAAATTACTTTATGCTGCTTATGCCTCGATTTTCTTCTCTTTCTCAGTCGGGGGGCGGGGGGAGAGCATTTTTAACAGTCCTTTTTAGGCAAGAGTAGCAGCTCAGGTCAGCACTGAGTGTCTGACACAAGATGTAAGGGACCTCTGAAGCTCAAGTTGCATCTATCTCCTGTGGCCCGTGCCCATCGCCAGCAGGATGGATGCTACATGGCAGATCTCCAGAATAATTCTTCTCAGGGCTAGATTTCACAAAAGGAATGGTTTTGTGGTGGTGTTGTTCCCACCTCCCCCTTCCTCTTACCACATCTCAGAGAGCAGCCAGAATCTCTTCCCATTTCTGCCCCATTTGACCTTTTGGGGTCTGTTCTTCAAGTAGAGCACCAAGAAATTGGATTTAGTAACATCCTTTAGAAAAAAAAAATCATGACAATATGACCCAATATGTCTGTTAAGACTTAAAAATGTATTTCTTTAAGGGAGAGATTTTCAGTCTTCCCTTCCCCCATGCATCGTTCAGCCCCCAGGACCTGAACATGCATTAGGGCTTCGGCAGCCTGAGAAGTCAAAACATTTGTTTAGTGCCAACAGCAACTCAGAAATGTGGATAAATAGAAGATGGGTGGGAGCATTAGGATGCCCCAAGGAATAAATAGGCAGCATCACCACAGTCCCCCCTGTATTCATCTCCCAAACGGTGGATGCTCCGTATTTCAGAAATGTCTGAATTAACGCATGCAACCTCAAAAAAAAAAAAAAAAAAAGTGTATGGGAAGTTGAACATATAGCAATCAGACTTGAAAAAAATGGGATGTGGCAAGCCCTTAAGCTTGAACTGGCTGGTATGTCTGGAACTGGATCTCATGCTCCAATGCAAAGAGAGAGGATATGGAGAAACATTATTTCAGCACATGACACACAATGCAGTAACATCAGTAGTAAAAGGCAACTCAGGATGTCTCCTCTCTAATGAAATTATTCCCCCCCAAAAAAGACAGAAAAAACCCTTATTCTAAGCAAAAAGAAGAGCTAATAAAAGAAGCAGGTTTTGGTGGATGAGGAGGCTTAGCACCTCCTGTTTACTCACTGTTCCTGGTTATAGGGCTGGAAGAGCTAACAGTAAAGCTCTATGAAGTTAAATATTGTTGTTGATAACAATAAAAACCCGAAGCATTGTAAAGCAGCCTCCCCTAATGACTGGTTGCTGGCAGCACAGCTTTACAGCCTTCTGTAGATATAACCCTTCCCCTTCATTTCTCCTTCAAATTAAATCCTATATCATGCAGAGCCAGTGGAAGGGTGGCTTCAGCCCTGGCAGAGCATAAATAAGCACAATCCCATCATCACTGCTATATGGGCAGCACAGCCCTATGCAGAGCAGGAGGATATAGCACTTGCCCTGCTCATCCCTTAAACTCTTTTGCTCAGTTAGTGGAGGCACGGGAAAGGAGCTGGTGATATCCTCTCCAAAGTTTTACCTTTCAAGGGTCTAAAGGAGGGCAGAATAAAAAACCAGCACATAACTCGGTGGGGCATGAGCCCCCACAGTGGTAGGAGACAGTATTCAAGGGGTCTGCACAGGCCAGATCAGCGTCTGCAGTTCCCTCCTTCACATACTCTCACGACAACTACAGTTGCAGTATTCCAGGTTTAAAAGGTCCTATTCCCTTCAACATCCATTTATGGGCCAATTTGCTATTAATTTATCTAGGGGTTTTTTTGGAAGCCCTTTCTGGACTCTTAACCACTGGCTTGCTACGTACCTTGCATCTCTGCAGCACCCAGCTAAAAATAATAAAGCAATATCCCAGAAGCCCATAGCCCTTCCCCAGCCCTGAGATGACACTGGGTGTATAAACACAGATGGCTTCAACAATTTGAAGAGAAAATTGAATCACTCTTCCAGCTACGCTATGGTTTTCCTCAATCATTTTTCTGTGCTGTGGATACAGATTTCAAGGAGATGCTTTCACAGAAGCATCATCAGAAAGCCCCTCTTTGCTGCACCTGGTGACAATATTGGCATAAAGGCATTAATCTTACAAGAGAAAAAGCAGGGAGGATGGGAAACAGCGCAGTTTTTACTGTGATTTGTGGTGAAATGAGTTTTCAGGGAGGAAAATACTATTTTCTTCTAATTTTCTTCCTAAGTTCTTTCAGAAACTAGTTTCACAAGTTATAGCATAAGAAACACCCCCTTTTTTTAAACAAAGCTTGAAAATAGATGCTCACACTCCTCTTGCTTCCCCATGCCATTAAAAACATTTGTCTGAAGAACAAACCCCCTCTCTATACTCAAAGAGTGCCAGAAAGGGTTACAAAAGTCCTTAAATCCACCTCCAGGCATTAAGACAAGAAAAAATCCTTTTTTTTTTTTTTTTTTTTAATACTCACCTCTCCTGACATAGAGCAGAAAACTGCACATTTTGGCTCAGAAAGATGAAAGCCCTGAACAGAGAGAGCAGGTGAAAACCTTTATGGATGTAACACAATACAGAAAGCTTTGGGGGTTTTTTGGTTTGTTTTCCCTTGTATTTGGGGCTGGGTTTTTCCTGTGGGGAGTTAACCCACCTGCTTAAGCTGCTCTATATCATAAGCCACCAGCTGAGGGCTTGGTGAAGCAAACCTTGATCTCACTTGAGGTGGGAAGCAGAGCATCCAGGTGGCCCAACTCCTCATCACCCCTTGCAGAGCATTAAAGGTATGGTTTCCTCCATGCCTTGTGCTTCTTCAAACAAATATACTACATCCCTGCTAATCCAAATTGATGTTTATTACTATTTTTTTTTTCCTAAGTAGCTTCCTCCCACCCCCAGTGCCTGACTTGTGTCCCTAATTAACACCTTAAGAGCGGGGCGGGGGTGGGGGGGGGGGTGGCGTGTGAGGATAACTGAGATACTTAAGGAGGGCACTTCTGGGCAGAGCTTCTAATCTACCTCTCAGTGAGGGAGGGGACCCATTAGCAGGTGATTTAAGTGAGTAATAAGTCTATCAGCATGCAAATAGACATAGCCCGATGAAAGGGTTGGCTAGGGAGGGTGAGAGGTGCAGCTGGGCCACAATGGGATGTTAAGCCTCCCTCCCTCCCCGAGTATCTGGCAGGGGTGTCCCTCACCTCTCCAAATCCCAGATCTGAATGGTTGGGTGAGTAAAGAGAAGCAGCTGTAGATGAATGGATGGATATTGTGGAGTGGGCAGAGTCAGCGTGAGTTTTGCGTGAGAAAGTGGTGCTTTGCCAGTCTAGGAGAAGCAGTTAAAGGAATCGACAAGGAGGTAGAGGAAGGTGATCCAGCTGATTGCAAAGACGTTGGTGAGGAGCCTCACCAAAGGGATGAAGCTGCTGCTGGAGAAAACAAAGGTTTTCCCCTCCTTTGATATAACTGTGGAGCAAGCTATGTGAACAAATAGCTGTTGCTTGTGGTGGACAGAGGTGATGATATCCTAGAAGGATGGGTGCTGGGACTTGTGTTTTACAGCTCTAGTTACCTTTATATTTTTTTTAAAGTTTTTTTTAATAGTAAGTCTGTAGTTGATACAGAGTCAGGATAGGTAAACCTGGGGAAAAAAAAAATCCCAGTAGCAGGCTAGGAAAATATTGCAGGACAATATGGCAGTACCAGGTGACTCCAGAAGCATATTGTATAGCAGAACTCTGGAAAATAAAGGGTAAGGAGGTGAGAGCATGCTCATCTCAGCCGGAAAAAGAGATGACTAAGGGAGGGTATGAGAGGTCTGTAAAGCTGTAAGCAATGCTGAGGAGGTGACCGAGTGGTTATTTTTGTTTCTTACAATGCAAGAAGGAGATGGACTGTTCAGCCAGCAGGTTTAAAACAAACCCAGCACACGGCCAAGTTGTGTAACTGGTGGCCATAAAACTGAAAACTCATAAATTAAGTCACATGGGGACAAGGTGAATTCATAGAAGGCGGAGGTTCGGATGCAAATACCAGCAGAGGAAATCTCTAAATGCTGATTATTGACAGTGGGAAGGATGATACTATAAGTGTCTGGGGGGGTGGGTTGTTTTTTTAATTATTACTTTTGTTTTGTTTTTCTTGAGTATTGGCTCCTTAAGGCTCTGCTGTTGCCTCTTGGAGAACATGATCTGGGGCTGCAAGTATGTGGGTGTCAGACCCACAGGGAAGTGTTGATCTACTTTTATTTAGTTAGTTAGTTATTTTTAGTTTTAAACTAAACCTCCTTTAAAAGACATAATTGGTTCAAGATGCTGATTTTGAGAAGAATAAGTGATTATGCAAGAGCCTCATCACTGGAAGCACAACGCTGGCAAGCCAGCAGCGACTCTGAGCCCTGTCTCATCCTCTGTCCTGATGTCCTTGTTGAAATGACCTCCTGAAACTCCAGGCTGATGCGAGCAGCGCATCCTCCATCCATATTTATCATGCCCAATGAAGGACTTCTTCTAGCGGGTCATGTTGTCTAACTGCTTTTGCCTTAATGTGGATGCACTTTGAAAAAAAAAAAGAAATGAAATATTTAATTTTACTGTGCACTACTTAATATTCCTGGGTGTTATGAGGTTGACTTAAAAATACGCCAATGTTATCATAAGTCACTAATGAACAGAGGGGCAAAGTGTGGAAGAACCTGTTCCAAAATTGGTTTGCTTGCTCTTTTTTTTTTTTAATCTTGAGAGCCAATTCACCACAGATGAAATTATTTCTATGTAGTTTTGATCTTGCACCTTAATATCAACTCTCTGTTTTTCTATTGATCCACAGGGGTTTTGCAGCTTTATTGCCAGCCTTGTAGTGTACAGGTGGCACTTCAATATGACAACTTCACAACTTGGTAAGAAGTCAGATAATCCTGGTCAGGTAGGACCTGGACTTCACACTTCTTTTTCAGAATAATTGGATTCACACAGGGAACAGTAAACCAAAACGATAATTAATAATTTAATTTATTTTAGCTCGCACATTCGAGGACCATCTCTCCATTGATGTGTAGCAGAAAGAGAATGGAGGGTACAAAAGGTCCTGCCATGGTCCATTTTTTAGAAGTGTGGAGAGCCTCCCTTGACTCCTCCACTAATAAAAAGCAGGTTTTTTGCACCCACTGCCAAGCTGAGGTCATTGTGTCTCCGGGAGGAGCTTGGGAAGGTTCACACAAATGGCAGCTCTTTCTCAGCTTGTGAGAGCAGGAAGTGGTCCATGGGGTGTGGGCTGGGAAGTGGAGAAGTGAAATGCTAAGGGAGCTGATCTCCATCACAAGTGTCCACGGAGGGCAGGGAGTCTCTGCTCTGCTCTTCGCTCTTTAACTTGTATATGAGCAAGTCTTTGCTGGCTTTAGGTCATTCCAGACTGCCAGTCTCAAAGGACTGGCCTGTGCTGATCCTTCCCTATCACGGTGGCTTTGCTGTCCCAGACGTCTCACATTAGTGAGGCTTCAGCTGCCTTAGCCAGGAGGAATGCCTGACCATAAATGATCATCCAAGAAAAGTAATTTCTTTTGGCTGCAGCCCAGCCTGTATAGGGGGATGAGTGATGGCCACAATAGCAACAAGCCCAGATCTTTTCCCTATTTGGAGACTTGCTTCTTGCATACCACAACCCATGGGCTGCACTCAGAGAGGAGGTAAGGGAAGAGCCTGGAGCTGTTTCCAGACAGTACTTTATTCCACTCCCATCCACAGGGACCACTTAATCTCACAGGCGCTTGAGCTTTCAGCCTAAAACACAAATCCTTTGTACAGAAATCTGCTTCTACATGTAGCTTTTCAATTTTTTTTAAGACTGTCAGGGTTACGGGGTGTACACTACTATTGTTCAGGCGTCTTTGCTGAGGACACAGCCCAACCTCTCTGTCCCTAGCCTGATGGGGACATGCAACATCATGCAAGATGTTGTCTTGGCTTCCCCTTGTCAAGACAAGGCACCATTATGAGCAATATTTAAGTATTTTGTCACATCATGTGTTGGGGAGAGCTTCCAGCTCCTCCTTGCTGAGGAGTCCCTTTGGAGGCAGATGGGCACTTTCTAGTCCACAAAACCTGGCCACATGCCAGTGATCTACTCTACTTCCAGCAGAGTGATAAAGGGCTAATCCCATTCCTGAGCTGGATACCTTTTGCCCGAGCAGTCTAATATTATTTCCATCAGAAAGCCAGCAGCACTTGTTGGCAGCAGCTGCTGTCAGTCTCTTTATCTGATCAACTAGAAAACAGTAGGAATGTAAAAGGGAAGCCCTTGTGACCCAAATTATGGATGTGTTTTAATCCTTGTTGCAGGATTTTATATTCTCCTGGGAGCTCAAAAGCTCAGGACACCACAAGTTCAATGTCGTTGAAAGCTGGCAGTGGCTGCAATAGTCCTACTGCACCAAGTGGAGGCACTGGCAAGGAGAGGTGTGATGGTGATCTGTAAAGCTCACTTGGATCCCTTTTTAAAGCCTATCAAGGTTTTGGTTGTTTTTTTTTTTTGACCACTTGGGACAAGGAATCATCACAGCACACAATTCTGGTAGGATCCCTACTATCCAGCAAAATATCCCGTTGCTGCCTCTGTGGACTTATTTGTGTCACGTGGATTATAAATGTCAGTTGCATTTATAGTGGACTCTTCATGGTACCGTAGCATTTTAAAATGCTACAACAGCAAATAGTTGGATATTAATTTTCTCCCTTGCAGATCTTCCAGGTTTCATTGCTCTTTAAAAGTTTACTGACATGTTGAATATTGAGTGGCGTGCTACCCTATAGGGTGCTGTTTGACCTTTTGTTATTAAAGTTCATACAGTAATAGTCAGCAAAATAATGGTGAACGCTTCTAACACTTGGAAGCTGTCTAGCACCCGATTTTTGTGCTGTTGAGCAACCCCAGGTATTAACTGCAGCCCTTGTGTCTGCGTTTTTTCCTGTACTCGTCTGCTGCTTAACAGATCATCCGTCCATGTTGCTGAACTTCGTTTCTGGGTTTGAGAAAAGGCCAGGTTCTGCCCTGTGAATTTTCTAATGTTGCACAGGGTCCCGTTGGCATGTCCTGTGGGTGGTGCCATGTTCTGCGAGCTCATGACATGCTGCCTGCTGTGTTGATGTGAACGTGGCTGTGCAACACAAACATCCTTAGACGGGGGGAATCAGCTTCAAGAAGTATTTAGACACCCCTTGGAGATGGGACTGGACCTGATGTCATGTTCTTGATGGCGTTTTTCAGCTTTTGTTTTCAGGCAACTCTTCAGTGTGATAAAGATAAATGTATTCTATAGGGGTGTTTGGGTAACTCAACAACCTCAATTTCTTAATTTATCCCTTAAATATTTTGGGCCTCAACATCAGTTTATATATATTTTGGCTTTTATTTCCTCCTTGTCATCATTGTTTTAATAACTTTCAAATCGACTCCATCTGAGGATTTCGCATCTAACGCTGTGAAATGATAAGGAGCAAGGGCACATGCTTCTTGAGGATGAAGTTCTGAGGCTTATCTTTCCAGGCTTGTATTTTAGGAAGGGTGCGGCTGGGTTTTGTTTAGTACTGGCTTTATATTTTGCAGAGCCACTGAAATGGGATAAATTAGTGTGGGAATTTTTGGAATAAATTTACAGCTTCTCACTGAAACAAACTCAAACCCCTTTTGTGGTGAGAAAGAGGAATGTACGCAAAATTCCTGAAAAAAACCCACTATTTTCGTCCCAATGACTTGGCATACACACAAGCTATTCAACAGGCATATATAAAATACTGATGAATAAGAAAAATTCTGCTGGATTCTTCTGGGGCTTTGTTTTTGTTTACTTCCTTGGGGTGTTTTAAGGCAACAAGCTGATTAGGTCACAATGAGTGGTCACAACGAGCAGTCATGGTACAGACAGAGCTTCTCAAGGCACAAATCGGCCTCCCTATCTCCTTTCTTATCACTACTAAAGCTAAGATGACTGCGGTATTTTGGCAGAGCCAAAGCTTCTGTTGCAACCTCTTGCTAAAAACTGCTTAAAGCTCTTAAGCTCTCCCTCCCTCATCGTTCAGGCTGTGTGTCATGTTACGAATCTGCTTATCTCTGCTCTGGTTCCCAACACGTGTCCCATGTGGTCATGTCTTTATCCCCTGCTCTTCACCTCTTATAGCATTGACCTGATGGTCTCATTTGCAACCCAACATCAGCTATCACTTGGCTGTCCACCCTCTGATTTACTGCTGACTTGTCTTGGCTCTCTTATGACCACTTGACAAGTTGTTGGAAAGGTCCTTTTCTTCTCTTGTTTTTCACAGGATTTGGTTCCCTTGTCCTGCTTTTTCTTTCCTCCCATTCCTGACCCTCTACTTATCCATTAAGCATAGACAAAAATGTCTTGACTTTCAAGACATCCAACCTGATGTTGAGGTTGTCCCATCCCAGTCCCACCGGTCACCTAATTGTTTAGAGCCCAGACACTGAAAACTTCCAGCAAATAACCATTTCTATGCCTCCCTGTTCTAGAAGCTACCCAGAAACTCCAACACAATCACTTTTCTGTTGCCCTTCAAATCACTTCTTAAATGCCCAAGAGCATACCCAAAATACCCCCAAACTCCCCTGGGAAAGGGGAGGCTCCTCAGGACTGACTCATGGCACCTTCTTCAGCTTTTTACCTTCTAATTTATAAGTGTGTCAGCCCATCTATTTGCTCCAGCACAACGAGAGTCTCTTGTCACTGCTCTCATGTACATAGAAGATGATCAGGAAATGATGACAATAAATGACAATAAAAGAACAGGGAAAATGTGCTTTGCATTAAAGCACATGCATGCACATATTGCAGGCAGAGTCTTGAAGACAAAAGGATGCATGCCTGATGGCAGATAGCATACAACAAGAGAGACAGAGCAGTCTAGACCTGAAGTGTACCACCCGCTCATGTATATTTGGTAAAAAACAGCTCTGCCTGCTGGATTTTATTTTTCTCACTGAGGTACACGTTGCTCTTAAATAAACATGATTATACCCTACGTGGAGCTGCAGCGTGGTCCAAACACTAAAAATAGCAGGCAGAAAGTAGAGACTTCAATTAGATGCATACTGCTCAACAATTTAACTTCTAATTGGCTTGTGGTTATTCCCCAACTAGGAACCAACCCTGTTGTGTTTAAAGGATTGACAGTCTAGCAAAACAGGGACCCAAAACAAATTTTGTTTTAAAGTGAAATGACAAAAAAAACAGACCTGTGTGTTGCACGTTGAGGAACTCACATGTTTGCGTGCCACTTTTACCTTTAGCTTAGAGGTATTCTGCAGCTAGCCTCACCATCATGGGTTTGACAGTTAGGTTCAGCTCCACATCCTCTCCTCAACTCCATTTCTGTGGCCGCACAAAGTTTTTCTAACCTAATTTGGGTTAGATTTGGTTCCTGATTGAGCTCATGGTGCAGTACTGCAGGACCAGTGGTTGGAGGCATCCCAAGAGCATCTTGATTTCTGCCCTCTGCCGCTACAGTCCAAAATCTAGTTTTCTTTCAGCTAGCAACAGTAGAGCCTCCATCATCTTCATTCCCTTAACTTTTATCAATACAATTCTTGTTGATTCAGCTTGGAAGCAGCAGAGCTCAGTATGTGGTTTGCCATGGCATCAAGAAGTGATGCTTGTGCCTAGCAAAACTTGTGCTGTGTTTCAGCTGGTTGCACACACACACACATAAGACAAAACGACCTTCAGCATCACCATTTGTCAGATGCTGTTACTCCTCAAAGCACATCAAGCCGGGTGCAAAATGGGAGGAGGCTGACAACAGGGCTCAATTTTTGGCAGAATGGCAAAACCACGCCACTGCTCACACCCCACTTTAGCCAAGCTTCAAATCTAATTCTGCCCTGGCATACACTGGCTTCAGCAGACAAAGCTTTTCCAAGGCTCTGGTGGGATTGAGAGGTGGAGTTCAAGGATACAGCAGCAAAAATTTATAGAGCTGCCCATGTGCCCGGCAAGAATACAGGAGCCTTTGCCTCTGCCTACAACCAGGGCATCACTCCCTTTTTTCCCAGGACACAGGAATAGTCCTTTCCTGCCCTTATTTCCAAGCCACCTTTTCCCCCAACTCAACACCCACAGAAAATTTGGCTACTATAGTCCCATGATCACTAATGCGCAGTCTTTTCTGTGTGACTATGACTTCACTGGAGGAAAGCATGACAATTTAGGGGGGGAAAAAACATAATCTGTAAGTAAAAGTAGTACTTGCATTACCCTATACATGGTTGGAAGGTAAATCCTGGGTGTCTTTCCCCACTGCTGTACCCCAGGGGATGTCTAAGAAAGCATTTACACCATTGTTCTGGGGAAGAGCACCCAAACAGCACTATGCTTGGTCTGGTTAGGATGAAATTAAATTCAACCCTTCTGCCCAAAACCATGTCCCAGCAGCCAGACCTTCCTCATGCGAGTAGGTTTCACTCCAGCAAGGAGCATCCCAGAAACCACCGTGGCCTGAATGGTTTCAATTTTGCATTATTCAATGGAGTTCAGTCCTATAATTACCTGACTCCTTGCCAGCGACGTCCACTTACCCAAGGCTCTTGCACGGGGCGGGATAACAATGACAATGATGGGGTTTTTGGCCATATTCTTATACTGAAAGTGCAACTACGCCCTGTGTCACAGTGTTTGATTGAAAGAAAAGGCAAGTGTCTAGCTGCCCTTAAACCGCTCATGAATTAAGTAGTAATGAAGCTATTGTAAGAAGAAGAGTATAGCTTTGGGAGAATAATCATGTATAATGTAGCTAATGCCATGGGGCAGCTCTGCATAAAGAGCAGAAGGACAGTAAGTGATTCAAGCCAGCATTTGATTCCCCATAAACAACTATTTTTCTAACATAGGACATATACCTTTTTTACTCATAGACTTGATCTCTCTTAATTTACTGCATTGGATGTTTCATCACAATTAATTTAAAAAAAATTCATACCTCAAAATTATAAGTGTGTGGGTTTTTTTTTTCTTTTGTGAAATAGGGTTTATTATGCTCTACAAGCAGTGAATTGAATTAAAGCATAGAACTGAAATAATGATTACATTAAGTATGGCTTGATGATTAGCCAAGGGATGGTTTTAGTCCTAAAAGGCAAGACCGTAGCATCGTCACACAGCAGTGACACTGCTGCTGTGTGGCTGACACCCGGGGAGGCTCCCATTTGAAATTGCTTTCATGCCAATTGTCGCACGTGGGCTTGCTGGTTTTTCTTTAACTCCTGTAATTTCAAAAAACAAAAGTGAATAAGAACAAAGCTACATGAGGGTCCATTCTCCGACTGGGTACAGCGTCTGCATGAGCTGCTTATGAAGACAGATATTGCATTGCCACATACTCAGTCATCGTACAACTCTATTAATCGCAGTTGTTCTGTGGTGTTATGGCAGCACAAGGTCCAGAAGGCTCAACCACTACAGCCATCTCATTGCACAAATCCATCCCTGCATCATCATGTTTGTTGGCAAGTGTCTCTAGGCAAGCTGGAAAAAAAATGCAAGTTATTTCATTGCATACAGTGGGACCAAGAATAATGCCCAGAATTGTAGGTGAACATGCATTAATTTTTTTTTTATGGCCAAAATCTTGGAAAGTAAGGCTTTGGCTTCTTCTAATACAAATTGTTTGCCAGAGTGCCTCCAGGTCTGGTGTCCAGAGGGATGAACTGAAGAGCTCACGTCCCAGTCCTGGCCACCACCACAAGCCCATCGTCCTCTTGGGCTTTCAGACAGCAGCAGAGCTGGTGGCCCCAGTTCACGCTTCATCGTCCCGCTCTTACAGACTTGCCAGCCTAAAAAGAAGAGATGTCTGCTGCTAAAAACCTACCGCATTAACACTGACAAATGTAAAAGTAGCTAAATAACAGGAACAGGAAATAACTACCCAAGGTTTGCCAGCCGCCAGCCAAACTCTAACCCGCTCGAATAATTTTTGAGCCCAATTTACTAAAAACTGTGATCTGGAGTTAAACATAGCAAGATGCAAATAACACAGGGCAAGAGCTGGCTTGGGTTAGATCCTTGCTTTGGTTTGCAGACCTTGGAATAACTCTCCCTGTTTATTTGGTACTGGGAAGTGTGGAGGGACTTCTGGGGATTGCGGATGCTCAGCACCTCCCAGGAATTGCTCCACATTTCGCAGTATCAGGCCCTTGATAGTAGGTTACCAGTTCCCCAGGGTGCACACAGTATACTTAGGGATGCGTTGAAATGAGAGGCTGCAGATGAACAGATTTCACCCGCGATCCTTTCATTAAAGCCTGGACAGACACGCAGGCAAACTGAATCCCATCGACCGTGGAGCACAAGGTAGCTGTTTCCAAACCCTGTTATTGGGGATCCCAACGTGGAAAGATTTGGCCACCACACTGAAACGCCATCACCATTTCAGTCCTGTCCAGATGGTCTTTGGTCATGGGCGGTAGTCTGGACCACCCAAAAACTCACCCTGTGTTGATTCCTTGCCCTTTGCTAGGTGAGGTTGGAGGTGCAAGGAGGAACTACAGGAGACCTGGGCTTCCCATAATGAAATGATTGTGGTTTCGACCATGAAATGCTCTGGATTTAGATTCATTGCCTTTTTTTTAATTCCCAAATACAAAGAGTCCACGCTCCCTTTCAGCTGCACCACTACCTGCCACAATTAATTTTTCTTCAAGAAAGACTATGCAAGCTCATTTCAGTTTGGGACCCATGGAGGTGGGGAAAGGGGAGGCCATGTCCAAGGTAGGGTTTGGGGTGTCTGGCCATGCCCATGGATCTGTGGCATTCATGCACTTTCCAAATTAGAGATAGGGGAGTAAGGCTTTTTAAAGATTATATAGAAGAAGAGGGTACTAGTAGGGCATGGGCATCTCAAGTGTCCTTGGGCAGTTAACCCTATGGCTTTTATCAAACTCCTGTCTCAAAATGCTGGGTTCACTGGTATTGAACAGTGAAGGTGTTATGTTGCCTCAGTTACAGAAAAATCAAGCAGAAAAGTCTGCTGCCTCAGAAATACAAACTGAATTTCTGGGGCCAAGAAGGTGTTAAACCCTCAGATCAATTCAAAGTTCCCATTATTTATAGTTAGAAATTTAAATGTCACATCACAAGCACCGAAAGCCTCCACGAGACACCTAATTTTGCTGGACAATGGTGGTGTTTCTAGAAGGTGACACCAGTCACCACCACCACCAGTCCGGTTCCCTCCATACAAGACAAATCTAACCAGGCAGGTCAGACTGTCACAAATCTGTGACACTTCCAAAATCAAAAGAGTTTGAATGAAATAATTTTCTTTCAGCTGTACCAGGGCAAGCCAGCAACTTGCTGGTTGAGAGATATTTTTATAAATGCTGGGGATGATTCACTGGGAGGACTGCAACTGCCAGCAGCTGCTGGGATGCAGTGCTTGGGTGCTCAGGGGTCCACAGCATCTTGTGAAAGGCAAACACTTTGTTCGTTAGATCCTTCTATTTACTTGTTTATTTATTAGAAAAGAGTCTTGTAGGTGTGTTGTATTTGGCTTGAGACATCACTGAGACATATTTCAGGTGGTAGCTTTTTTTCAGACCACTCCAGGATTTTTACAGTGACCTGACAGCCAGCAAAATATATTTGGTTGGTTTTTTTTTTTTTGTTCTCAGCCATAAATATCCTCTGTACATGGCTCATGATATATTAGAGCTGCACATCCAAATGCTGTATGAGCTGTTGAACTCATTTATAAATTTGTCACCAATTTATAAAGAGGTGACAAAATTAAAGCAGCAGAAATAATTTGGAAATGGTGGGGCACAGCAGAGTGGGTGGTGTGGCTGGCTGAAGGGTGCTGGCAGACACTGTGGGTGCTGGGCAATGCTGGAGGTGTCAGAAAGTGATGGACAACTTTGAGGAAGGCAACATAAAAAGCCAATCTAGGGCTATTAAATGCCCAAATTTGCATTACAGCTGCTGCAATTTATTTGTTCCCAGTGCGGTCAGTAATGTAAGTTGTACGCACCTGGAACTGTGCTGTATAGAACACCTAAAGATGAAAAAAAAATGCATGCAGTCTGATCGCTATAATGTAGGCATACACCAGTGACCAGCAAAAATAAAAGTTATATTACAGTAAATTAAACTGTAGCTTGGCAGCCAAGAAGTAATCCCTTCGAGTGTTGGATCAAGTGGATCAGAATGGTGCCGGGTGCTGTGTATATAAATAAAGTGATGCTGTTAATAGTAAACAGCTCTGCTGCTCTTTTAAGAGACATATTTCTTTGACACATGCAGAAAGTTAAAATTACAACTCTGTGAAATTTCAGTTTGCTCCCTCATCTGTTTATCATTTACTCTTTGGATGCTTGTGCTAAGAATTTAAGCTTTCAGAATAATGTTTATGGTAGGTGGTCCCTTCAAAGCTGGTTCCTTTCACTGAAATGTTTTGATTTGCTGTGCGAGACTCATGCAAACTTTTCCTTTAACTGTATCCAACACCATGATGAACCAGTGCAAGAAAAACTACAGTTGCAGTATTTCCCCTTTCAATACAGTCAGATACTTTGAAGTGTAATTTTTCATTGAATTTCAGGGCCAGAAAACTTGTTTGGGGCTTTTTTCCCCCCATCCTTCATGCTTAAGTGAAAAAGAAAATGTTTATATGTGTGATGGTACTCTGTATACATCAACATATAATCTAAATATAGATATATATCATTGCTTTTATACACATACATGCACACACATTAGTGTGATGATAACTGCTGTTTGTGGTTGCTCTGGCCATGGCTCTCCCAGCTATAAAATAAATATACTTTCTGCTTTAGAAAATTATTTTTTCGAAAGAGATTTACAATTATTATGGCAAGGACATGGGATACCAACACAAAAATTGAAACGCTTTCCACCTGTGTGTTCACCTAAAGAAGGTACCATCCCATTCTCCTTAATAAGCTGTGGGAGCACTTTCCACCAGGACATATATTTACTGCATAAAAGAAAAAAAAGGGTGCAAAACAAGAATTTAATCTTTCTCTATAAAGATTAATATAATAAATCAGCTCAGCCATGAGGGCATGTTACGGGTCTCCTGTTTCACATGGAGTAGACACTGTATGTGAAGTGTAGCTGAGCGCAGGCTGAACATACACTTGCTGTGGACGTGATGCACACAAGCACAAAAAATCAGACAAAAAAATTTTAAAAACCTAGTAAATCAGCATGAAAATCCTTTTTCCTATAGTAAAATAAAAAGAAAAAGAAAGCAGGTTTGCTTGGATTAATGTTACACTGCTCTCTAGACAATAAATGCTCTCTCACAAGTAAAATACCCACCGGACACATGTGGGGACCGCTGCATTCATTTAGCTTTTTTAAATGCTAAATATCAATGAGACTTCAGGCAGCAAATGCTCAAACAGAGGCTAAAAAAATCCCAGAATATTTGCCAGTGACCTCAACTCAGCTCTCAACCTTTTCACATGGGCTATTGCAACTTGTGCTTGACTCAGGTGCAGGGATGGTATTGACCTGGCTGCGCAGAGCTGGAAAACCCAGCGGGGAATACAGGTAGAGGAGGACGAGGACTGAATCGCTAGGAAAGCCAAGCAGCAAAGGTGCAAGGGGAAAACCCGGCTGAAAAAAACCAACGAGGTTTGGGTTTCTCTTGAGACACATTGCTCCCAAAGCAATAACGCATCCCTGTAGAGCAGCATCAGCTCTTTAAATAGGAAGCAATGGATATTATAGGCGAAGTATCAATTTTTTTAATACTGTTTTTTTAAAATTATTGTTTTATATTGATATTTTTAAGAAGTTAATATTTATTTTAATTTTTTATTTGATTTTTTTGGCTTCGGGGCGGGGGGGGAGGGCTTTAAAAACCCAATCAAGCAGCTCCTTTCCATTAGGTGGGCATGCTCCCTGCAGCACCATGCAGCCGATGCAGCATCCTCATCTGGGCAGCAGCTCCTCGCGGCAGCCCAGCGCTGCCTGACTCGCTGGCCTTGAAAGGCGCTGGCGGGAGAGCTCTGACTTCCTCCGAAAGCCTTTGTGCACTCCAGCAAGCCCATAAATCAGCCCACTCACGCTGTGCAACCTTCTGACATGACCAGCAGACAGGAAGATTGGGAGTGCGAACGACAGCGCCGCTCAGCAGGTAGCCACTGACGATCAAGCTATAATTTAAGTGCCCGATAAAAAACGACATGTCAAGCCATTGCACGTGGAAAATGAGACACTGCCCTTCGCAGCGTCCTTGCTGGGGAGGTAAGAAAGCATGGGGGATTATTATTTTTTTATTATAAAGGTTTTACTTCGACATAAAACTCTATGCATCGCTCCCAGCAGCGTGAGACCAGATGTAATTCATGTTGGTTTTCTTGCCCTCTGGCTGGCAGTGGGTGGGGAATTCATTGAGATCAACACCCAAAGATTTGCAAAGCTGAGAGCAACATTGGGGTTGTGTTGCTACTCCAAATATTTGGAATTTTACCTCTTTTCCTTTTAAAACTGTATTGCTTTCAATCCCTGGTGCAGCCCCCTCCATGTCTCCTCCCCAGCGCCTGGGCTCATGAGATTTTTCTCAGCAATTTTGGGCTGGAAGAAAGGCAGAAAAAGAAGAAATTAATACATTTTTACTTAAAGAACCATTACCTATGGAGAAACTGCTCTACGTCCTGCAGCTTCCCGGTGGGATCGCCTTCAGCTGAACCACATGCCGAAATTACAGTGTTCAAATTGTTCAGAAAAGCGATAGAAAAACAAACCTCAGTTTCTTGGTGAGTCCGTTTACACTTTGGCTCTACTTCCACTGGAGAACCATGGGTGAAAAAGAAAACCTTTTTTTTCCAAATGGGAAAAAGTCCTGTATTTAAAACCAGTATTGCCCTACCTGTGGGCAGTCATCGCTGGTAGCTCAGGTGCCCATGTGAACGTGCATGTGTATGTTCAGCTTCTATTTCTAGCAAAACCCCTGTGGGAGGATTAATTTTATCTCTTGGAAAGGGCTTATCAAGGCCAGGCATCCACTTCTGAGTTTTCCCAGTAAATCCAGGTCCAGGCAGTGGCGGTTCAGCCCCTACCATTGGCAGCTACCAAGGAGCAGGACCTGAGCAGGGTGGGACTTTCCTTGCCCTGGGTATGGGGAATATGCACTATTTGGAGGTGGATGACCCCCATAGCTAGCTCCTGGTGGCACTTGCGGATATCAGTGGCACAGAGGCTTGTCCTCACACCAGTGCCCGTTGCTTACCTTTCCCGCTCAGACGTTAATGGGATAATGTTAGCCAAGTGCTTTGAAGATGAAGAAGAAAGACTAGACAAACACGGGCAGATAAACAGAGCACTTCATCTTCTGAGCAGTGCTGGGCGAAGAGTGCTTCCAATTATTTCTCCCAGTGTCTCCATGTACTAGAGAAGACACAGGGCACAGCTGAGCTCTCCTTCCCCCTGCAACCCAAAACATACCATTTGATCCATCCCTGCAGGACGCTGCCACGAAGCACACACTGATGCATCACCCAAGCTGCCGGTTAATTCAACAGCCATTAACCTAAGTAAAACTATAACCCGCTGAGTAAACATTTCCCCATTGTTTCTAGAGATTACTGTGCTGGGAAGTCATTAATAACCTGGAAGTACATTCAATTTATCTTTGTTTATTAGCTGCTTTTGTCAGACATGAGGATCGTCCTCCCGCTATTGAAGTATCACACTATGACATTAGCCCCGACTACAGCCCCTGTAAAGTCAACAATCTGATATGGTCATTAATCTCACACTTCAAAAGGGGAGGCAGGGGACTGAGTAGGAAGATCTCACATCTGCTCTTCCACTTGCCGATTGCCGCGGCCTGACTTCAGATAATGGCTCGGGCCAGCATCTTCCTTGCCTGCTAGATCCCACCAGGAGCCCAGATTTTCACTTCCAGCCAAAGGGGACCAGCAAATACAACGGAAGACCTGCAGGAGACCTGTACCCTGAGGAACAGGAGCTGGAGGTGTTCCACGTACACCCCTATAGCACCTCAAATAACTACATTTAGGTGATCGAATCCCATCCCTAGTCTCTAAAGTGTAAAGCTGCATAGGTACTCCCATGGCTACACCCAGCTCATTTTTGAGCTAAAGCCAATGCACTCTGCCTCAAATTCCAGTTTGGTGCAATGGGTCCTGGTGGGTCCAGAGCCCACCACTGTGTCTGCAGCTTCAGAGGAAGCTATGGCTCACTGCAGACCTCCCAGGAGCTGGGGACAAGGGAGGACTTCAGTGGTGAAGGTCCATCACTGCAAAGGCTAATGATAATCATCTCCTCCTCCAACTTAGTATGGAGCCATTCCTTCATCCATTATCCACCTTTTTGAACAAAACAGAGTTAGAAAATCCACTGGAGTTTGGCATGTTGGAAATGGGCTGATGAAATGCTTAATCCCCTTATTATTCTGGAAGGGATGACTTAAAACACTATTAAAATAATACATTCTTTACTAATAGCAATTTTTTTCATGTGCTTTCACTACTGTTAATGCTGCCACATGAGTTATTGTAATGAATGGAGCAGGAGAAGCCAGTGTGTAAAGTATCCTCTGTGGTTAAAGCAGTGGCACATTCAAGCCATCACAGCCAAGCAAAACCTAGCATCATTTTTTCTGGGCAGTGTTTGTTAAACATGCTACAAGCATTTGCTTTCTAAATAATTTCTTTCCTACCCAAGGAATTGGCTCATAGCACAAACCACAGATGATAAAGCTTTGCCCTCTGTGCACAGAAACCACCCTTCACTTGTCCTGGGAAAGTTACTGGCAGCTCTTTCATGGGTAGGAGGAGTTATTTAATAGCATAAAAGAGAAACTTCATTAAAAATGAAAACTTCATTAAACGTCATTAAAACTTCATGAAACTTCATTTAAATCCCCGTTTCACCATGATATTATTTTTTCTTACTTACCTCTGTGGGTAAAAAGGAAGATGCCAATTCTCTTCTTTGAAAGTATGACATGTATGACCTACAGGAACACTTTTTTTTTCTCTTTTCTTTTTGTTTTAAAGAGAGCATTTTTTTATTTTATACTACCCAGGCCTCCAGGAGCTGTGATGTGGGGCTGGGGGTGATGAGGGGGGGCAGGGAGACCTCTCCTCATCCCTCTCCTCCAGCTCATACACTTGCCCAGCTGGCTGGATGCTCTCCTGATGTTGGAGATTATGTCCAAACCCCTCCAGGCAACGAGGAACTTCAATGTGCATCTACCACATCCTAAACGGATGCTTTAATCATTAAGATATTGCATAAGGAAAGGGAGGAGGGAAGGATCTTTTTTTGTTTCTTGAAAAAAGGTATTAGGGCAAAACCCAGCAGCAGTTTCGAGACCTCCAGAGTGACAAACCCTGCCTGAAAAAACATACTGATTTCTTTGAGCCTTAACTATACTTATCTTTTAATCATCTTCTACTAGCTGGCTTGCATGAGTCTTCATCTACTCCTCTCCAGATGCCCCTATTTCAGATCTTGTTGCCTGCTGAGGTGGCTGGTTGAGGGAGATTCAACTCCTCTAACACCTTCATCGTAATATCAGTTTTCTTGTTTGTTTTAAACACACTGACACTTTTTTA
The DNA here is from genome assembly GCA_020745775.1 of Theristicus caerulescens. NCBI lineage: Eukaryota > Metazoa > Chordata > Aves > Pelecaniformes > Threskiornithidae > Theristicus > Theristicus caerulescens. The sequence goes on from CM036560.1 coordinate 87,764,597, forward strand.
ATGATGGGCACCTCTATATAAAACATGTTACATACTATGCATGACTTAAACACTGAGAGCTGCAGCATGGCTGATGCCAGTATTCACTTTTACTGCACACTTTATACATATGCTAAAGATGTTGTATATAAGGTAGTATTTATCCGTAGCTATTGTTCATGCAGATGTACTGTGCTCCATACCATGGCAAGGGAAAAACTAAAATAGTCTTTTGATGAAAAATATCTTATTTTCTGTTGTCAGATGCTCCATGTGTGTGCATTGCACTTTTCAGACCTGTCCATGGAGGACACTATTTTCACAGCACTTGTGCTGGGCTTGGTTTGTCATGCAGGACAAGACCAGTCAATAGCTTTGCAGGGCATTTTCAGGAAAGACCAAGCAATATACCTTCTGTTATGTTAGATAATATGGTTTAGTATCAAGTATCCTTTAAAATTGTGATTGCACACAATGCAATATATTTGTAATCAAAAGCCTTGAGGGGATTTTACCACTTTCATCATAAGCTTATGGGGCAATGAAAAAAAATTAAACTGCTGTATGTCATCTCCATCCTGTAAGAGAAAAGATTTCCTCTCCCAGCCCTCTCCCAGACTATTTCTTTGGGGAAATGACCAGACAGGCACCCAGACCTTCACGCGAGTGTAATTTAACCATTTGCTCTGTAACGGGGGAAGAGGTGCGCAGGCGGGAGAGGGCTCGGTGTCTAAACTCTGCCAGTAGGTAATGGCAGAAAGAAAGGAAAGCGAAATCTTTGATCTCGGTGAGGTGCTAATTTGTAAGATTTGGGGGTTGTTAGGACCTTAGGAAGCAAGGGCCAGCACATACACCAGGGTGCTTATCTGGCAGGGGATTAATGACGCATTACTATCTCCACACTCAGCCATTTACCCAAGCGTTTGAAGACAAGCCTACGTGTCAATGAAGGCATTAGAGCGGACACCTTGAGCCCATCAGGTTTATCTGGCCACTGCTGACAGGAACAGTAGGTGACACCAAGCCAGGCAGGAAACTTCAAAGTTTCATGGGCTAAAGTCTTGCACCGAAGACAAACAACCTTTTCTGCTGGGGCCGGGACAAACAGCTGGGTGGGGAGGGCAGCTGGGAGATGAAAGGCTCGTCCCCTGGGTGGGTTGGCAGCCATGTAGCTGGAGCTGGCCTTCATTCAATGGGGGAGGGGCTTGTTTTAATGGAAACTTTCATCCTGACCCTCCTAAAAGCAATGGTGTTTTAAAAGGAGGAACAAGAGGATTTGAAGCGGATGAAGACCGGAGAAGTCACCTGCTGCTTGGGCAAACACAACACCCAAGCAGAGGGACAATCCCTTGATGTTGTTGTTGGGGTATAAAATGCAGCATTTATTTCCGAAGGATGGCATGCTCTGTGCAGCAAAGCCATGGGGAGGGGACAAAGGAAAGGAAAAGCAAAATATGAGAAGTAGAGGCAATTTGCCCAACACTTCTCTATACTTCCAAATCTCAGTTGCTCCAATAAATGCTATTGCCTCTCCTACAAACCTCACCCCTCCTACCCCTGGAGACCTCTGTGGTTACAACCACCACTACCAAATCTTGCAACCAGCTTGAAAATGCCACTGAACTTCAAAACTGTATGATAGCTTTCAAAATTTTCACTTTTAAACAAATAAGATATTTGTTTGAAAGGTAGCGAGGTATTATTTTCATGGTGAGGTAAAATGCTGAGCCTCGAGGCCAGGATTAATATTTGAATCAGTGAGCTTAACACCTCATGTTTTGTCTCCCTGATGTGATTTTAACTAGTAAGCATTTAAATGAAAAAAGATTACAAGAAAATCCTTTAAAAATAAGTATAACACATATTTCACCTTTATCTGTATTGTACGCTATTGAGGACAAATGCATAAGGACCAACAGAGTCGCTCTTGGTTGCACATTTTAAATCTCTGAACAATATCAGCCTGAATAAATCTCTCAATAACATCCCCAGACACGTGGCTACTTTTAAGAAGTCACCATTAAAGATCTGACATCTAAATTTATTTGCTGATGAAAATACAGAGCCATGCAGTTAACCAGTATGCTTGCAACCCGAAGATTTCTCCAGCTGAAACCCAAGTTTTTTCTCTTCAGTGCCAGTCATTTTATTAATGGCTCATGCCATTCAATTGCAACATGCTGGGAGTGGGAGAAGCAACACGATGAATGTCACACTTTTCAAAGGTGTCGGATAAGGTGCTGTGAAGGCTGCAGAGCTGGTGGTGGGTACTGGTGGCTCCTGAAGCCACCTCAATGCCAAGTTGGGTTGGAAAGAGCACCTCTGCCCTCTTCTGGGACAGCCACAGCCTAATTTGACCTCCACAAGAATTTAAAGCCCCTTGAATATAAAACATCACTTGTGATGGTTTGAGGAGGACAGCAGCTATGAAGATGCATATGTTAGAGCCTGCAGCTCCTGCACAAAATCTGTGCATTTAAATCTCACCTGGGCTCTGGGACTCGGTGCCTTTATCATGGGACTTGGGGTGAATGATGAGAAGGGGTACCTTCCAATTTGGAAGTCCCTCTAAAGCAAGTACATCGTTCCCTATGGCGATCGGTGGACGCAAAACTCATCCACGCTTCAGCGCACGTGTCGATCTCACTCGCTTGTGGTCCGGGCTTGCTTCTTTTTTTTTTGGCTGCCTTTAATTTGTGGCCATTCAGTAACCACTAGTTGCAGGCCTGCTGGGCTCAGCCCCCTTTACAGAAGCTGTTCTCTGCAACCACAACCATTTTAGAAAAATCAGGATGTGATGGAATATTTACTCTTTGATTGTTTAACAACATCTGAGAATTCGAGCAATTCCCGTAAGACCCCGAGGAATGCGGAGCCAGAGGAGGAAAAGCCATGCCAGAACCAACTCCTTTTCATTTCTTTTGGACTGTGGAAACCGGAGCTGAAGAAAAGCTGGGATAACGAAGTGTACGGTGGTTTTAATTAGCTGCAAGCCAGCACATTTCTGGAATGGGGGGTTGACTGTATTTGTTTAATGATGAATAAATATGGAACAGTGTGGGTGGGTGTATAAGATAATACATAATGCTATAATGCATAGGGAATATAAGGAATGTCGCTGCAATATCACAGCGTGGTCACATAGCCCATGGAGCACCACAGCTGTGCTCTTCCCTAGGGAAATCTCTTTGCAGAGTATTTGGGGAAAGTTCTTTGGGTTTGTTTCAAATGTGCCAGGGAAGGAGCTCTTTTGGAAGACAGTACTGCCTGTTGCAGTGCACTTGCAGAAGAGACAAGCACAGGGCTTGGTGTCGCACCTGGAGCATTAAGTGGTTTGCCTGGTGAGATGCTGCACAAAGCTCCTGGGATGCCATGTGGTGTTGACACCCTCTGTGTTTTCCCCTTTTCCACCATTACAGCATGCAGCTGGGAGCGCACCTCTTTCGGGGCTGAAGCAGAAGATTTCACCAGCACATTTACAGAAGTAGAGGACCATCAGCATGGGACAACCAGCCCTTGCGGTCAAAAGCCATCAAGGAAAGAAATTGGTCCAGGGAACACCCGCCTTCCATACCCTAAACACTCCCTGCTGGTCAGTACAAGGCTTTTAGTACAAAAGGCCAGAAGACATTAAAATTTGATGGCGTTTTGATCCCAAAATTAGCGTGAGCAGGACAGAGCTGTTGGGCCAAGCACCTTGCCAACAGCCCATCTCTTGCTGTTGCTACAGAGGAGAGCAAAACCCCAAGCAACCAAGCTAAGACACAAAGGATGGGAAAAACTCCTGGTCTTTGCAGAGAGTGGTAGACATCTGGGATTAATACAGTGTGTGCACACATATATTTACATATATATATGGCGTAATAAACAATAATCAAATCTTCTTTGGACCATACTGGGGGATACCACAAGCCACACACACCAAGAGATGAGATTTAACGTTGATCTGCCAACTCACCCTCCCTCCAGCCCCACCTCCCCTCTCATATCAAGCATGGGTTGGGAACAGGTTACGTCCCTTGCCCCCAGAGCCATTGCAGAAGACCAGCAGAAAGATTTCATAATTGCTTTGTTTGAAGTTTTACAGCTGTGATTATGCTATATTCTATTTCTAGGTGATATTGGTAATGGTAGCTGCTTTCTGTATGATTGCACTTGATTTAATATGCAGCTTGGTCAAGAGGCGAATACACCTGAGATTGAATCCTGCACCCAGGGATTTCAGCAGGAGCAGCAACGGGCACTTTGCAGGCCATGCTGTCCTCTGCCCCATTGCTCTTGCCTTGATAGGCCTGCCTGAATCATCTGGAAACCTATTGGACACATCATTAGGGAGGTATGATTTTGCATGCCCTGCTTGTGAGCCAACTCTGAAGTATTTTTGGTACAATAATTACAACTCTGAAGCATACAGCCATGAGAGCGAGTCATGAAAATACACTGGAAAATGTGTTGTGTTGAAACTGAAATGCAAAAGCACTTTGAACTGTAATAAAAAGTCTTTCAGACACAAAGGCACACCAGATTTAAGGCAGGTTTCTAAAGCTTGGTAACTGATGTGATATTCTTTTACTCTTCATAGGACACAGCTATAGTTTGCATAAAATTTATTAGACCTAAAATCTTGACCTCCCTTTTCCCATCCCAGCCTGTTTTGCCCCAAAACCTGTGGCAAAGCCATCTCCAGCAGTGCGTTCGAGCAGAGAAATTGGCACTCATGAACAGGAGTGGTACACGCTCCCTGCTAGTGCTTGCTTCTGTCATCAGCACATAAGATTGCAGACTGGAACACTAGACAGTCCCTGTAAATGGCAAACCACCACCATGCCTCAGCCTTGCAATGAAGTAACCCCATGGATTTCAGTCATTGCACAGCTCGAGGAGGTCAGAGCAGCCGAAGGCCCCATCTTGCTTGAAGATGCAAAAACTGGCCTAGTACCTTCAGCATCATTTCCCTTTCTGGTCATATCGCTTTTAAATTATATAAAGAAATTCCCAGCTTGCAGCCCCTGCCGTGGTGAGCTAGTCCTTTATTATCCTTTTCCTTTCTGGCACAGCAGCCAAGAACAAGACAGAGTTGAGTCCACCGTTATCAGCCTCTCTGGAAACTCAAGCATCTGGTGTTGCATCTTGTGGCATCCTTTCAAAAGATCAGCCAGGCAGCTGCTGAGCACATGTGCAAAGGGAAAGCAAAGCCTGTTAGTTAAAGCAATGCTATAATAAGAGCATTCACTCTCTGCAGCACCGTCGTTCCTGGGGGTGGCTTCCTGGACCCTCCGAGCTCTGCGATTTCAGTGCAATATAAAGCAGCTCCCACACCAGCGGTGAACGTCAGGCTGAGTACAGGGGAGATTATTTTATTCCTCTTACAGAGCAATGGTTTAGAAGGTCACCAAAAGATGGAGATGCTCAGATTTGTGGGTTGTACTTCGAAGCGTTCAAGCATCAGATGTTGCATTGCCAGCCCATAAGTCTCCATTTTTGGGTAGAATAGTCAGAAGGATACGGCAGAGCTTCAGTTTAGCACTGCCTTTATAAAAAAGAATGCCTTAGAAGCACCTGAGTTGCAATAATGTCCAGGGAAAATGGTTATTTGGAGGGTGTGGGTAATGCCTGGCATAGCAAGTCCACGCAGGAGCTTGCTGGGAAGCACGGCACCGTGAGCATTGCCTCCTGCCAGCGGCAGAAGAAGGACTGTTCCCATTCCCCTCACTGGGCACAGCACTAAATGCTGGCAAATGCCCTCAAAATGTCAGGACTGAGCCATTGTAGCAGAGGTGCCACCCTGAGCCTCCTAGGAAATCATTTAACAGCTTCTAATGTTAGGCTGCAAGTTGGGCGATGTGGGCCAGTAAAACCCCCATTTGCCAGGCGGGCGTGATAGCTTCGTTTACTTACCCCCTGCATTTTCTCCTTATGGCCTGGGACATTTTTTTGGCACATGAATATCCAGTTTTGGTCCCAGAGAAAGGTCATAACATAAAATTACAATGCTGCGTAAAAATTATCTCCTCCTATCACTACTGTGGGAGGCTGATTTAGGGCAGGAGGGGGAGATCATATCTGTCCCCTGAAACAGTCCAGAGCATCAGAGGTCCATTACATCCTCCACCCACTCCCTCCCACACCTCTGGCTGGGGCCGAGATCACCACACGCTTACAGCATTGTCACCCTTGTATTTCTGTGAGTGGGCTGATGCTGGGACACACAATATTGCGAACACAGAGCTGTTGCATTCAGGGGGAAAGCTAAATAATACAGCTGCAGAAGCTAAGTTAGGTACCAAAGTGCTTTCGGACAGAAAAAAACTGAATATGCAGCAAGATTTTGGATGTACAAGGGCAGAATAAATCTGCAATAATCCCAGGCTCGATTACTCAGCTGGCAGGTCTAAATTCAGTTCTTTTTCTCGGAGAAGCACTGGTGCAGGGAAGGCTGGTGGTAAGGCAAGGTGTGCTTCAGGGAAAGGCTTGCAGTTGCTGAGAGCTTGAGCTTTGCATGTCTACCAGGGCTGGGAACACATCAATGGGCATCTTGCTCCCTTTCCTTGATCACTTTTCCCTATTGCCTGCTTTCCCTATTCCCCAAACCTGGAAGGACAGAGCACACCCGGTGCATACAGCAGCCAGGCTGGAGGTGAAGCATGCGGGAGGCAAAGCAGCTGCCCACCAGCAGAAGACCTTCCTTGCTTTCCCTCCCACACATGTCCATGTGCATCGGTCACTTGGAGGAGTTTATATCCAACTTCCAGCTCCACAGAACGGTGGGATGGCCCAGCTTTCTCTGGAGTGATGGACACAGCATTGCCTTTGGCTCTCCATCCTGCAAAGGGTTAGATGGGGGAGAAACTGTGCTTTCCCCCAAGGGCAGTGGTGCAATTTGCAGAATACGCAGTTAAGCGTGTGCTTCAGCCGCTGCAGGATGTGGGGTTTGCATTGCCAAAAAAAAATAGGAAGAGAGAAAGCCTGAAGTCTGCTCTCACTTTCGCTGACTTAATTCTAACGGCACTAATTTCGGTGACACCAGCCCTGCTTCGCACAGTGGGGCAGGCTCCTGCCTTGCACGAGTTATTGCCCCAAACCCAATATCTCACCGATGGGCAGACAACATACGGTCCTCCTGTCCTTTCAGCTTTCTTCAGTAGGGGAAAAAATGCTACTAGTTTGCAAATGCTTAGCACCCCGACCCAGCGGAGTTTAGGATAAGTGCTAGAACTAATGTAAACAGAGAATTACACTATTACAGCTGCGTGTGGTGTTATAATTACACAAGAATGCAGCTCAGCCGCTGGTGCATCATATGCGCCACACTGTCGCCAAATTTGCAGATGTTCAGTCTTACTTTTATTAAGCATGACAATGCCCAGCAGGATCTATTTTCTCTGATTATACTCAAATGGAGAGGAATATTAAAAGGCAGGATAATTAAAAATATATGCCTAAACAAAGGATGTGTCTACAATTCTTTTTCCTAGTGCTTTGAAATAGTTCAAATTTCTCGGCTGGCTCGTGTATACAGGGAACCAAAAGGATGTCTTAAATTCAGACATATGTCTTCATTCTGTTTAATGTGCCAGAACAAAAACATAGCTCGAGACCACCATGAATTGATTTTTAAGCGACGGCTCCTCGTTCCACTCTGCCAGACTCCAGGGCAGATTTTGCAGCTAGGCTATAATAGTTTCCTACAACAAAAAAAGAAAAAAAGAGATAGAGCCTATATCTGCTGAATTTTATGGTGGGGATGTTGCATGGGGAGTGTGGCCTCAGTTCAGGTATTCTGTATTAACAAGCATTAGTTTTTAAAACAGACGCTCAGAGGAGCACACATGCAGGGATGCTACACAGAAAGTCTTTGTGAGTAGCATTTCATTAAATCGTCTCTGACGCTTATGGCAGGCCCTGAAATAATCGTCATGCTCTGAGTTTTTTTGGAGGATGAGAACTTGAGGAAGGTAAACAACCTGATTTGGAGAAGAGCCAGCCAGTTGGTCACAGGCCAGGGGATGGAAAAAGTAAAGGCACCAATGTAGCACAATTGGGAGCTGGAAAATTCAGAAACGGTGTGTTAAACATGGGAAAGGGGAAACTCAGGCTGGGAAACAGGTGTTATGCAAGTGCACAAAAAAAAGGGCACAAGTTAAACTTTCCATATGAGCATACTTTCAGGGTGCAGTAAAGAGAGGTGCAGAGAGCGGAGAGGCTAGGAGTGACCTGGCCGTGGGCAGGAGCGGTGCTGCTGCCTTCAGGGAACAGTGGCAAGGATGGCTGGAAGGACAAGGGATGAGGCACCAGAGGATGGGATTTCAGATAGCTGTGGCTTGGTGGGTGGTGCTGGGTGGTGCTGGATGCTGCCTGCAGAGGGAGAGGAAAGGCTCTGACTTGTGTGAACCTGCCTCCTCCCCAAGAACCAGCCACCCCAAACCAAAACCAAAACCAAAACCAAAACCAAAACCAAAACCAAACCCAAATAATTCAACCTCTGCTCTATCTATACATATTCCCCAATGTCTTGCCACCTAAAGCAAGCTGTGGCTCCTAATCGGCTTGGACATTTTGGGGCAAGGAGGGAAGAAAAGTTGCCAGAATGAAGGGAAAAAACCCCTCTCTGAACCAATCACAACTTCCCTCAATTCAGCACAGCCTTGCAGGGGCTGTGGGTGCCTGGCAGCATCCCGAAGGTCAAGGTGGAAAGAGAAAGGTAGAGTCAGGCTGGCTGCAGGGAGGGCTCAGTTGTCATTGGCTGGGCTGTACTATAGGATATATAGGATGGTCAGCACTGAAAGTATCAAAGTTGTGATTTTTTCCTTCAAACACAACATCTCTATCGCTCCACAAAACTGGCCAAAGATTTCCAAATCCTTGTTCGAGTCTCAGTCTCTGTTTTTAGCAAACGTTGAGTGGATGATCCCACGTGTCCCCTGGTGCCTCCATCCTGGAGAAGCCACCGGGGCACTTTAGTGATCAAAAAGCTAAAACCAGCTTGAAAATGGGTCTCGGTGCCTAAAGCAGAACTCAGGCAGCATTTACGTGCTTAAACCCCAAACTCTGACCTTGAAAATCCCCAGCCTCCTGCCTTATCTAAGGGGCCCTAAACCCTGCAGGCACCTCAGCTGTGATCTGAAATCCCTGCAGACACCCCAGGCTCAGGCAAGGGGCCTGTATTTCATCCAGAGACTCTTTAGTGTCAAACATGCCAGGAGCTCTTGGGGCTGGAGCCTGGATGCTCCTCTCCCCCAGAGCTATCCCAAAATAGCCAAATTTATCAACACAGTCGCCATGCTTTCAGCTCTTGTCTGCAAAATAGGTTTTACACAGTGATAGCATAGACCAATCTCCCATGGGGGTAAAATTTAGGTGTGTGGCCATTGGGCTTGGCAGTGGAGCCTCAAAAACTAGTTTTGCCTTTTGGAAGTGCCTAGTGCTGTCATACCCAGAGGACACCAGTGCTTGCAGACCATGTTTTGTTACTGTGATTTAATCTGGAGTAGTGCAGCAGCTTCCCACGGTCGCCCCACATTAATGGGATTGCCCCATCCTGTGGCAAGCCCCATGTTAATCTAAGTTTGTCGTTTCCAATGTTTTCAATACTTAAGAGTCCTACAAGCATCCCAGCAACGATGCTCAGTTTAATGGCTTTACACTAGCTGGGAATGGCCTCAATCCTGAAGACTCTTTGGGCCATGGATGCCCAGAACCAGATTTATAAGTGCCATCCATTATTTGTTTTCTTGCTTCTTCCCATATAGAAATAGTCATTGCTCAGCATTGCTGATGCTTCAGGGGAAGACTGTACACTATGCAATTGGAAGATCCAATAAGAGCAGCAGGGGAGGCTTGGGGAAGCAGTGAAATGGCTGGGAAGGTGAGGCTGCCCTGGCTCCGGAGAGGAGCGGGAAGGCGGTCTGATATCCAGCAGCAACAGCTGGAACTGCTCTTGCCTTTCTGATGCCAGAGCTGTATAGGATGCTGAGAGCTCCCCCCACCCAAGGAACAAAGGAAGTGAGGAGAACAACAGTGAGCAAAAAATAGGTTATCCCAGGAGGAAGTCTGGATTAAGCTGCCAGATTTCCTCTACATAAATCTCACTGTGAAATGACTCATTATAAAACAAGCTCTTTTCCCTTCGCTGCCAAACACATCTCTCACCAGAGTGGTTCCCGGGGACCATAATGAGCTTCTCCAGAACATTCACAGGTCCTTCTGGACAGAGCTGCTGGACTTTGGGAAAGGGTCCCTGCCTTTGCCCGTGCCTGGCTGCCTGGCAGGCTTGCCCAGCTTGATCTGGTGGTCAAGCCCAAGGGGTGAAGCGGTGGGTTCATACTCTCAATTTGCAAGTGGTCCTCAACCTTCTGGGACACCTTGCTTTCAAAGGCAGGACCCATCCCCTGAAGAACCAGGCAAACAGCACCGTTTGCAAAGCCCTGGTCGAAGCCGTAAGACCTCATCTGGTTCCTGCTCCTCAATTTTCCAATCTTCTTTTAGGACCTTTGGCACCTCATTACAAAGGTTTGGTTGGGTTTTTTTTTCCCCCTTGTGCTTTTTGCAACCAGCCTGGAAACAATTTGGGCAAGATGGGTTCATTGCGACTGTCCTGAAGCGAAGTAAAGTCGTGTCTCCTGGTGTTGCAGAACACACTTCTCGCAGGGACAGCTTTCTCCCTCCATCCTCACAGGACCCAGCTTTTACCATAGACCAATAACTATCTTGGCACACATACATATATATGGATTTCTATACTTTTTTTAGACCCTACCTGTTTGTACACACTCAATATATGAGATCAAGGAGAGAAAAAAAAAACACAAACCAAACCAAACACAGCCCTTCAAGCTTTGTTTTCTCCCACAATCGTTAAGTGTTAAACCAACATCTGGATGCTCTATAAATGTGTTATTTAAGGAGAGAGAGTTCCCCAGAAGTGTTTATTTGCAATGTCTTCGTCCCTGTGGCAGAGTGGCTTTTTGACGTGAAGCTCATTGGCAGCTCATTGCATTGAAGTGACTCTTTTGTAGTCTCGGTGTCTGTACAATTGCCAGAGCCAGAAGATTACCACATTAAAAATACACGTCAGTCCCATTAAGGAGCGGTGTCTAGCAACATCCGGAGGGGAGCTCACTGGTGGAAGCCTTGATTTAATGGCAGGATTCACTCGCTCAGATGGGGAGGGAGTTTGTGGGCTCACTAGCACAGTTATCCCTCTCCCTTTTTGTTTGGTGGCGAAGGGGGAGGAATGCTTAAGGTATCTTTTGCTTCAATGCTTGCTCCAGTCCCCGGGCTCTGGCACGACTCACTCAGCATAGACCCCCCTTCTCCTCCAAGGTGATGGGGGCCAAAATGCTGTGGCTGTCTCGAAAGCAGTCAACACGGTGCAGGTTTCAGCTTCAGGCCCTTTGTCACCTTGAAAAAGTAACCTTGGTGGCATCTGTTTGGGGAGAGATGGGGAGCTGAGTACCACCATGCCCCACCACATTCATGATGCCGAAGGGGGTGGGTGTGGGGTAAGGAGGTGTAGGGCATCCCCCGCAGGAGGGATGCAGGCAGGTTTTAGCTGCTTATGCCCAGTACAAAAATCTGGAAAAATCTGTGGAGTAGCTCTGGTTGGTGCCTAGTACTTGTCAGACCCCTCCTGGCATGAACATCCACTCCCATAGCAGCTTTGAATGGTCTTGAAAGACCTCCGAGGCCAAGGCTGAGCAATAGGCTCCAGCTGAGACACTATACAAATTGTAGTGAAACTGCAAAAAGAGGAGCCTGTCCTTCCATGTCTTCCTCTGCTTCACCATCTTATGGAGGAAGAGAACGATGGACTCCACAAACCTGGGAAATGGCTTTGGGGTGCATAAACTGCCATGAGCATGGTGGGAGGTTAGAGATCAGCAACTTGCAAGGCAATAATTCTCTCGGACATCATATAAAACAAATCTACAAGCTAAAGAAAATAGTGTAAATGTGTTGCGTTTCTTCTGGCATGTTAGAGCAATGTTGGACTTCAAGGAATGGTAGGACAGACTGCTGGGAAAAAAGGAAACGAGTTGCGTGGAAGAAACCAAACCCAGTCACATTGCTGTGAACATGATTCCAGCTTGAATTTTACATGTAACTCGGTTATATTGGTTATATATGGTTATATTTTCAAATGTGGAGTTTAAAACTAATTGAAAACATGTCAGGTTCATTAAACTGAAGCTGGGTGGCAAGGGAAAATATGACATGCTGGATGGAAACACTGCTGTTAAGTGCGGCTGTTTATAGGAGATGAGATGCTGCCGTCCTCAGTTGGTGATATTTTGTTGAAAACCCTATGGGTGAAGGAAGCAAAGTGATTAGCAAACTGAAAACCTGAATAAAAGAGTTTTAAAATAAGCTCGAGTGTCCTGTTTCCCCTAGTGCTCAAGACGTTGATGGGTTTTGGTTTGCATGTCCTTGCTGTGTGCCAGGATGGGGCAAGAGCTTCTCTGGGCTTGTTGAGTTGCAGGAAGATCTGCTCTCTGCCATTCGCTGCCGTCAATACAAGAGGAGGAAACAGCCTGTCAGCCTGCTCCAGCTTTTCAGGAAAAGGTGCTGTTTGTACAGTAGGTGTGGTTTGTCTTGTAAATAATAATAACAATAAAAATAACGACAACAACCACCCCTCCTTAATTAGTCTTAGGCCAAGGGAAGAAGTTGCACAGCATCAGGGATCATGCAAAGCATGTTTTTAATTATCTCCCGTGCAGATCATCTCCATGCTCTGGAGAGAAATTAAAAAAGGAAGGAATTTTGTGCGATTGGATTTTATTTTGTTTGTTTGCTTGCTTTTTTGTTCCCCCCCCCCAACATATGGGAAAGCACATCATTTTTCAATACCACTGTCATATACTATAAAGCAGCAATCTAGCTACAACCAGATGTGCTGCAGGGAAAGCATTTCTGTCATCTACTCTTCTCTCTTGGCATGGACTCCAGAGGGAACCTACGAAAGTCAGCCTCATGGAGTGAATGCCTTTTTGAGTACGCATCACTCTCTCCTCATGAACCTCCTTCATAAAGCAACTTTCCTACAGCCTTTCAAGGGTATTTGATATGAATACACTCACCCTGTATTGCATTAGCTATGCTGGGTGTAGTGCCCAAACCGTAGAGGCTTTATATAAAAAAACCTGTTGAATATTTGAGAACACACGTACCCCATCTCAGGGTTCAGGATGCAAAGCTTTGCCTCTTTTCTATTCCTAGTAATGCCTTTGAAAAATATTTGACTACAAGAAGGTTATACTAAGTTGACAACAGATGCAGTTCCAGCTGTAGCTTTGGTGGCACTCTTCACAGGCTTAATATCATTTTAATTGGGTTAAATCTGTGTTGTTCTCACAGGAGCAAAATTCTGTCCTTTCCGCTGAGAAAGCTGGAAGCAAGTTAAAAGCTGGTGAGCTGAAAGCTTATCTGATCAACATCTTTCTTCTGAGATTTAAGCAAAAACAAATGAGAATTAATAATATGCTTCTGCTTCTCCATTTTTCTGTTGTTTTTAAATGCAACACCATGTAAGTTGTATTTGTGCACTACTGAAAGGAAAGCCCTCTGCAAAATTTAGCAAAATCATATTTTTTTTTAATGGGAGACATTACTTTCCTTCAGGATTTCTAACCATCTCTAACAATCCCATTTAAGTACAGGAAAGAGAATTTATTCTCCTAATGACTTACCACTGAAACATTTCTAGCATAGTTAGCTATCCCAAAGCCCCTGGATATCCTGGCATTTAATAAAACTACATCCATCTGTAAATGGAAAATCAGTTCACTCTCCATCTCTCCTACAAAATCATCTGATAAATTTTCTGATGCGCTCCCCATTTTGCCTTCCTACTCACATTTCAACAGGATAAAATGTGTATGTCAAAATGGCAGGAAATGACTTGGAAAAAATAATGCATTCCCTTGCTCTAGGTGTGATACCCCCATTTAATTCATGAAAGCATCATGTTTCTTTTTTCTCCTGGAAATAGCGATGCAAAAAAAAAAAAATTCCACTTGGGCCACTGCTTTGCCTTTATTACTGGTGATAAAAGAAGTCAATGAGCCTGTAACTGTGCAGTATTTATTTAGCTGCTGCAAGAAATAACTTGCCAAAAAATGGAGTCACATATACTAAAATCCTCCTGTGCTCATTCACATTGACTGTTATACCACACTTATTCTCCCTCTGCCACAGAGGCAGCATTCAACAAAGATGTGAGCCGTCATTTTGCTAATTTACTCCCCAAACTGGCAAGTTACACTAATTCATGGCTCTTTGCACTCAGAAGGAGAAAGCTGGAGACATAGAAGAAAAGTCCTCCAGGTGGTCCCTGATCCTCTGTCCTTTAGTGCTGTGGCATCATTTAAACAGTCCCATGTCTTTGAAGACTCTTGCTCCTATGTGCATCCTATATACCAGTTTGCATTATTGGCATAAGGATAAACATGGCCGGGGTTTCAAGTGCTGGCATTGTCCAGGTCAGCTATCAAATAGCTTAAATGGGGACAACAAGATCCAACTACAGGTAACAGTTTGAAAAACACATGATTTGTGAGAGAAGACAAAACACAATGCTCAAGACTTTTTTGCCCTGACTTACTTTCCACTACCTGTCATGATTAAACCAGTATTTAAGTATACATTTTCTTAATGTTAACCTTGGAGCAAATTTTTAAGCATCCATGGTCTACCATGCTTTGGAAAGAATTTGAAAGCAAACAGCTTTTTGGTAAAATTACATTTGTATGCATGGTGAGTGGTTTAAGAAACTCTTGAAAGACTGGCTCAGCCCTTGCACCTCTTTGGGGCATCATTCCTTGAATTTCATGGCTTTGCTGCAGCAATTTATTTATTTTAAATTGTATCTTCAATCAAGTTTTAAATGATGACCACAGATTAGCTGCTGCCAAACTCTCAGACCTCTTCTACCCTGCAGTTCTCCGCTGCCAAAAGCTTGGTCTCTTGTCCAGTGAATGTGTAGTGACTTTGTGAGGACATTAAGAGCACATTTAAATAGCAAGTCTTGGGCTAGACTTCACAGTGACAGTTGACATGTTTTCACACAACCCAAAAGCAGACTCATTTCTTCCAGACCATCGATTCAGCTCCTTCTAGCCATATAAAGTAAGACCTGTAGGGGAATTTGCTCTGTGATTAACATATTTTTCCAGTCCTTTTTGATATTCCTCCAGTGAAATAAAGGGAGAAATAAAGTCTCTGTTGACTTCCACCAATGAATTCACAATGAATTCAAAAAACATCTCACTGTCCCATATGAAAAGCAAGAAAGCCTACAGGCAAAATGCCTGCTAGAGAGGATACACCACACCTAGCTTGCAATTGTGCCTACAAAAGCACGCAGTGGTTGTGTGCACAGAGGAATGGCCCCACGTGCACCAAGTTGCGAGGCTCCCACGGGTGTATTATTTTACTCTCTTTTCCATCAAATGTGACTGTATCGTCATCAAAGACAGGAGGCAGTAACTTTATAGTTCTAACTATTTGCAATGATGTCTTTAATTTTCTATCAGCTTTGTTCATGGCTTGCTGGATTTTACAGGTGTACTGCTAAGGCTGTGATTTCCTTAAGCTTGAGCTAGCTGTTTCATAGCACTAACCTCTGTTCCTAAGGGGCTTCTAGGATTTTCGTGCTTCCAGAGCCTGCAAACTCAGCCAAATCTCTGTGACAGGCCAATGCTCAAACAGCATTTCTTCTAGTTTTTTTTTTTTTTGAAACTTCACAGCTAATGGAGGATGCCAAAAGTTTCCACTGATTATATCTCTCATTTGTTCAGTAAATATTAATCTTTCTAAAACCCTCCCCAGATCTCAGGCTTATGCTGCACCATTCAAAGATCCCCTTCACACAGTCCTGGAGCTCAAGTTAGAGGTGGGCAAACTTTGTGGTGTTTGAGGTTTTGTGAATTTGGTAAAGTCTGTTTCAGGTTCACAGAGTTTGCTTGCTAATTTAGGGTAGAATAGTGTATTTCACCACCATTTCGAATCATATTGTTTTTGTCCAAGGTACACAGTTTACAAAAAACCAAACATATTTTTCTACCTTGGGGAGAGCAGAACACCTCTCAAAGCGCACAGCAGCACAAATAGGTGCTCTATTTATTGACTTATGTATATATAGTTCACACACACACTTTCTAAAGCGCACGTTTTTCACTTCAGCCATTCTTTAGGTTTTTTCCTTGCTTTCCCCCCTCCTCTTGATTTTCAGAATTTAAGAGAAACACAATGTGAATCACATTTTGGGTTCAGTGACTAGATAAGACTGAGCAGACAGTAGCTATGGGGCACATCCACTATCCTGTTTCATCCCTCAAATATTCCAACTAAATTAAATGAAGATGAACACACGTACATGGGAGTTACATCTTATGAAGAAAAATGGAGAAAACAGATATGCATGCTAAGCCTTTAGGGATATATTTTTTTACTCAATGTATCCACCAAAAAAGTAGGTTCCCCTGGTTCAGCCAGGGCTGGCTCAATTAACCTTATGGGTTTTCCTTCAAGTATTTCTCCTGGTTTGAGAGGCTGTACCACAAGCCCTGAAGGCAACCAGAGTGACTTTAAAACCTATCCCTAATCACACCACCAGTGGCACTCATATGCAGTGTCAAGCATTAATCAAGGCAAATGTCACACGCGAGTTTTTTTCTGCTCAGAAAATTATCAGTCATTTCAGGATCTGGAAGGCATTGGAACCAGACCGAGGATCAAGATATTTTTTCACTTTAATTTGATGGTGGAGATGGTCCCATCCTGCATCACTGCAAGGGAGCAGGCACCCCAACAGGGTTGGGGGGACACGTACCCACTTACCTACAGTCTGTCCAAAGAGTTGCCAGGACTGACATCTTTATTTGCAATGTTTGCAATCAAGGGATTTGCCACATTTTTTCAGAAGGGAAGCTACTCCAGTGGATGTGGTGTGAGACGGGGGGATGATTCACAACTTTATTTAGGCGCCGTTGTTTTCACAGTCAGCTCTGCAAGCAATATATCATCTCCTGGCTTAGATGGGGCTACGTCCTCCTCTCACATGAAGCGTCTCCATTTGCCTCGCTTCATGTTTTGCCTGCCAAACCCCAGCCTGTCAATGGGAGCAGAAAGTAATTAAGCCAGAGGGTGGGAGCATTGTGTTCGTTTTCCTCTTCAAGCCAATTTGTCTTTCTGAACTGACCAGTTACATCATGCACTGTGATCTCAGTGCTGATACGAGCTCAAGTTGCTTGCAGAAGCCTGTGCCCTTTCTTCAGAAGATAATAAGTACCAGACCTAGGAGCATCTGCTGAAAAGAGGAGAAAAGCCTCTGTCTGCTCCCCCATCCCCTTGGGTGCCTGTGCAATCATTGGAGAGCAGACAGACCACGTGCATCATGATGGCACACGCTGTGTCGAGAGACGCAACATCACAGCAGCTCCTGAACAGCTGAAATCTCTGATAGAGCAAGGCACTGCTGTCCGAGTGGTAAGGGGAAAACAAGTGAATGCCTCAAATTTGCCATTTGGGTCATTAGTTAAACTAAGTACATCTATACTCTCTTTAATCATTTTAATTTCTGCTTTAGCGGGTATGAATATAACAAGCTTATACCTAAGCCTTGCCAACATGTTACCTAATGGCTCATGTTCCCAGTGATTTCAGCACTGGCTCTGTAGATGCAGAGCAAAGAGCTACTGTTGAAGGAGCTGGGGGGGCAATGCTTGCCAGTCAAGATTATGACTTGTCCTTGGAGCTGGCATCAGGTAGAAAAGTCCTTTTGGAACAAAAAGTGAAGCATTAAAAAAAAATGTGAAAATGTGCGGGAAAAGCCCCATTATTCTGGCTTTTTCAATTGCCATAAATTGTTTGGATAAACTCAAAAATACATTTTGGATGGAAAAAAAGGCTCTGACCACAATATTTTTTTTTTTAGGTTTCTAATGATGTTTTCACGAATACTTTACCACCCCAGCTTTTGTGAATGTTTGCGATTGAGCCATCCTCTCTGAAAACACAAAGTTCTTTTTCCTATGTTCAGAATGAGCGGATTGGGCTACAGATGGCAAAGGAAAGAAAGGCAAAGGAATAATGTATTGTAGAAAACATGATGAGCCTACTGCTTGCAGAAAATGTGATGAGCCTATTGCTTAATGCCTCCACACATTTTCCTGCATGTTGACTTGCACCCTATTGAGCCCTTCTTGTCTGCATGCAGCAGAGGGCAGGATTTTGGCCTGTGGACATGACGTCTTTCCTAAGCGAGCCTTCAAGAGTACTGATAATACATCAGTGGTATCGTTGTACCATTCTTTCAAATCATTGGGGAATGTTTACAAGTATCTAAAAATATATATATTCCTAGTTCCAAAATAATTACACCTACAGGAAAGTGGAATTATCACTGTAGAATTTTATAGAACAAATACCCATTTTAGCTTTGCAATAAGAAAATGTGCTTTCTCCTTAGAAATGCGCTGTGTATCTTCCACTATTACAGAAAAATTTCACAGTAGAAAGAGACGAAAGGTTTGGTAAGACTTTGTCACCTAGTCTAAACATAAAGCTGAATTTTCTGCTATTTTCCATCAGTAACTTTCTTCTCCAGTGATTCCTTTACATCTGTGTTGGAGACCGCAGCCCTCTCAACAGGACACTCTTTTGCCATTTCCCAAAAACTATGTTTTTGAAAATATACAAGTTTTGACTTTCCAGTGATGCCTCTTTGGACAACAGCATTCAGCCAGATCAGAGTTAGTACTGTGGTAAATGTGTGCTGGAGAACATGGGAAGAAGATGTCCTCCAGTTGAAGGCACACAAAATACTAAGCAACTTTAACAGGAATAAAACCAGACATTGATTTTGCTGCTCCAGTACAATTTGAAGTTTGTCTTATAATCCAAGGCTCCCTTTCCCGCAGCTATAATTACTTGAGTCGTGGTTCATTAATATCTCTGCCTGATATATGATGCAAGTAACATAATTACAGCTTGAGACCTCATCCTGTATCATTAGCAGGAGCTTTTGCATTTAATACCAAGAATGATTCAAGTGAAGAATTGCGTTCTATGACCTGTCATAAATAAGGGACCATTATAATCAAAACCCCAGCCTTGATTTGTATGGGCTGTTTTCTCAGGCTGCCAGGATTGAGCCTCTTAATACCTATTGTTGCCAAAGGATTTTTCTGGAAGTTGATCTAGTTTAATCAAAGACTTGCTGCTTCTAATAAGCTTCAGAAAAGCAGCAAGAAACAAAAACAATCCTGTCTGAATGGATTTCTCCTACTCTTCATGTTTGCTCCAGTCTTGGATTATTAATTGCTATGACTGTGATATGCTTTGATTTATTTAAATCAAAGCATGCTTCTTTGGCTTCGGTTGCTCTCAGTTTAACTTTAAATAGACATTGATACAAGACATAGTGATATAAAGAACATCTGTTTTTGATAAATGACATCCGGAGATGCATGGGACTACTGAATGCAGAAACTCCCAAAATATCTGCAGGTTACTTTGCATCATAATACACACAGTTATTTTGCATACAATACCAATAGCAAAACAAAAGAATTTATCAAAATTTCCACATAAGCACCTGGACATTGTAAGAAACATAAAAGGTCTCTTATAAAAGTTTACTAAACAAAGACTGGGAGGCTGTCTCTCACACGTATGAAGTCCCCAGATAGTACTCTGACCCTGCAAAGGACATTAAAGTACACATCATTATGGCTATATTGAAAAGGAACATAGTTGTTGATACTTCCTCCAGAATTGCCTACAGTGAAATTCAAATTCCAAACCCACAAAATTATCTAAAACACACTGAAAAATTACTCTCTTTAAGCAGGAACCCTGGGCAGTATTTTTCTTTACTGGCTCTGCAGCCCTGGTGCAGCTCTAGAGGCGGGACATGACATCTGCTAAGCATAGCAAACTGGGCTCCTCTGAGCAACTGAGAGGACACATTTTTTATCTTCTAAATATCAAAGAATGGCACCCTACTATTAAAATGGCTACAGACTGAGACAGAGGGCTCATGGCCAGGTATCTCACACACTTCAGTGATCCCTCATGTGCTATAGTGTGCCTTTGGCTTCCCCAACCCACGCTGGAGCGCTGTGCTGTTGAGCTAAGCCAAAATAGGCTCAGGATATTTTGTCAGCTCCAGAGCTATGTCCAAATTTCCAGGGGTGTGAACTGTGACTGACAGTAGGAGGTAGGATTTGCTAATGATATTGGAGGGGAATCTGGTCTAAATGTGGTCTCATAGTCATACAATTCTGGCTTTGGTTCCACTTTTAACAATATTTTTCTTATATTTTTATGTCACAAAATGCTAACCAGACACACAAAACTTTGGTGAAATAAAGATGAAAAAGATATATTTGATACACCTGACGTTCCCCTCAACCCCATCAGCTATTTTCTTTGCTTTATACCAAGCAACTGGCTTAGAGGAAAATCTATCACACAGCCTAAATGGTCAGTGTTTCCTTGATTTTAGAAGTCTGAGTACAAAGGGTTAAGTTGTGAAAGGTTATTGGGGTGGAATTTCTAATCCATAGCATTATTTCCTTGTTTCAGGGTCTCCTGGGTACAGGGGCTAGTCACTGTAGATAATGTAACTCAAATACCTTCCTGCTGTCAAAGGCAGAGGAGAAATGCATAAAGTGGGACACTTTGCAGAAGCAATCCCATACGGCACTGGCCAAGAATGAATTTTTTTGCTAAACGGAAACAACTCCTTTAATCTGCAGGACACAATCAATAAATGATAAGGATCCCAGCAGCAGGACAGGAAAATCTCATAAGATAACTCTGGCAGTTCACAAAGGCAAAGGCTGCAAGGAGAATTAAAACATGCCGTAGGGTTCACTGCCCATCACCCGATCGTCTCTGAAGTCATGGAGCCTCAGGATAATCAGTTGACCAGATCATCTCCTGGAGAGCTATTCTCATTTTGATAACGACATTGGTTTCTCTGCAAACTGTTTAGTCTCTGAACTAATTAGCCTCCTTTATGAAGTTATTAATGCTACAAGCAAGAGAAGCTAAATTAAGAGCTGGACAAGCTAGAAATAGTTTTGCTGAAATCCATGGCAATATACTATCTTCTTCCAGGTCTGAATGTGGTTTGTAATTTGCAGATAAGGTCAAGTCCAAAAAATACTGCTTGGCTGCTTAGAGACACATAGGAATTAAAGAGGCAGAGAATTTGTCTAACATGAGGCCCTGGGATACAGGAAAGTGCAGTACCCATGGTTTGCCAATACATAAGATCTGCTGCTTAACTTAAACAGCTGTCAGTCGTCCTTGGTACAGAGCTGTTGTCCTGACCAGGCTATGATCTATTCCCTGTTGTCCCATGTCTGGAGTCTCCTCTCTGATGCTGGAACAACTTCAGAAGCACACCTGAGGACCTGAATTACAAATGCAATTAATAAATAAAAGGGAATCAGATCATGAAAACACAGACCAACATATTTCTGTTCAGATGTTTTTACAGTGTCTTTTACAGCATTATAAACATAAAAAACTACATTGTAGAAGCACTTGAGTACTTTTACATACCTATACTCTAAACAAATTCAGCATCGTTGGCTTAGTGCAAGATTTCATCATTTAAGAACAGACAAAGGACTGGAGTGCTGTATTGCTTCTGTCCAGCTTAGAGCATGTTCTCAAGTATTTGATACCTGTTGTTGTCACATAAAAATGTGTCAGGACACAAAGATGCGTCAGAAGTGTCAGGTCACGTGACTTTACATATGTTTGGCCAAGAATCATATCAAGTTGGTTTTGTACTTTCAAACCATTAAAAAAAACCACCCCATACACTTATTTCAGAAAAGAAAAACAAAGAGATTCATCTTTATTGAAGAGTGACTGAAGTTGCTGCCAAGGTGAAGGACTCGGAAAAGGGTGCTGCAAAGGTGATGAGAAGAGTGTAAGGTTATGGTCATGGTGGATGGATTGTGGTGGGATTGTGCTGAGACAAGGAGGCTTCAGGTCAGTAGGAAACACTGTAAGACCCTGAAGCCCAGGAATTGCCCAGCAGAGGTGGGGGACTGCAGTCTTTGAGAACAGGCTGAACTTGTGTGGGGGCAGCTCCAGACCAGATAACTTTCTTGGGCATCATCTAGCTTTATGTCTGGAGCAGACAACATCCACTGATCCTGGGTAAAGGAAGGAGGATTTTCATTATCTTGTGGTGGTGGGGATCAAAACCCTTCCCTGACTTTGAAGACAGGCCTGTGATCATGGCTATTTGCACATTTTTCTAGATGTACATATTCAAGGGGTTTTATCCCAGCACAGCTCCTGAATCCCAAAGACTAAGACTAGCTTATCTCAAACCTTTCAACCTATTCCCATTATTTCATTGTTCAGAAGTATTTATAAATGTACAGAATCACACCAGCAAAAGCTTAAGTAAAACCACTTAAGACTCTTTCTGCAAATGGTAAAAGGAGGTTATATCCTGTGAATTCTGGCTTACTTCCTTTGCTAGGAGATTGTTTGGATAGGTAAGGATTGTTCAGGATAACCAAACTAGCTAAGTGCATGCTTACTTAAGTTCTTTGCTCAGTCAGAGACTTAATGGACTCAACAGCCCTAATGCTATTTAACCCTTTAGTGTACTAAAACTAAGGTTGTGAACTGCACCAGCCAGGGATAAGAGAGTGGTAGCAAATGATCCAATGTCACCGCCTGCTGGGCTGAGGCCCCAAGAAATGGGCCACAGTCTGGATGAGCAACTTCTAATTGAGTTTGTGTGGCAGTCCCACAGATCATTAATTATCTGCGCAGCAGTCACTGAAGGGCACGCTCTGAGTTAGAAACTGATGCTACCAATTTGCTTAGAGAGCTGGGAGCTGCACTTTAAAAATACATTGCAATGCAGTGGGATCTTTTTCCAAAAGATTTGCAGGTGTAAGTGGTCCTGAGTTGTATGTCTGATGCTGAAAGAAGCTGTGAGCCAGACCCATCACAACCCTCTCCTGAAAGCACCCACTGTCAGTGGTCTTCTCTCATCATCACCATGAGCTGTTTGTCTGCTGGTACTTTCAGGAAGGTTTTAGCCCTGTAAGGAGCCTGGCTGCCACAATGCTCGACATCATTGCAAGAATATAATATTTAGGTACCTGGGTTCTGGTGTAGGACTGCAGTGAACTCACATATGTACTTTACCAAAATGTTACTGTACAAAATAGCAGCTGTAACCCAGGGCTTCTGCTACTGTGGCACAGGCTCTTCAGCCCTACTCCAGCACACTTCTGAACCCAGAAAATACTTTATTCTTTTCAAGAGGAGGGAAAAAAGGAGGAAGAGATGGTGAAATTCCCTATAAGTGGTGATAAGCAAAAAAGCATCCATTGAAATCTCCTTAGGCAAAAAATGAACCAGTTTCCCCAGACCTGAGAGGGATGTTTGTCCATTGGGGGGACTCCCTTGTCCAGTGGTCATCTTTTAAGATGAAGCAGAGCTCAGAAGAGCGCTTTCTGCCGACTGCAGTCAGATGTCTCTGAGTACAGCACTGGACAGCTGTCGTGGTTTAACCCTGGCTGGGAGCTAAGCCCCACATAGCTGCTCCCTCCCAGTGGGACAGGGGAGAAAATCAGAAAGGTGAGAAAACTCGTTGGCTGAGATAAAGACAGTTTAATAGTTAAAGCAAAAGTTGTATGTGCAAGCAAGGCAAATAAGGAATTCATTCACTACTTCTTATTGGCAAGCAGATGTCTAGCCACCCATGAAAAATGTCCATGAAATGTTCATTGAGTTCATTGAGTCCATGATTTGGGTTCCATGTGTTACAGTGGTTACTCAGGACAGGAGAGACAGTGTGTCGTGTGGAGTTATTGAGCACCAAAGCCAGCTTGGATTATGTCACTGCTGGGCCACAGTCCCTTTAGGGTGTACCTGCTCCAGCCTGGGGTTATCCATGGGCCACAGTCCCTTCAGGGGTGTACCTGCTAATGCCTTAGCCACAGGTCATAGTCCCTTTTACTTGAGTTCCAGCCTGTCCAGTACAGCAGCAATGCCCTAGCCCTGGCACATGGCCATTGCTGTTAACAAAATGTTCCCCAGCACAGCAACAAAAGATGATAAACAGCACTGCAAAAACCAAAAGCAACCGCTAACAAGCACAAAACTCTAATATACAGTAAGGCAAGCAAGCCCCATGGCAAGAACAGGAGCCTGCTAATTAGTAGCTAAACAGCTATCACAGCTATACATTTGGTCTAGCACACTCCAATCAAATCTGTTGTTGCCTCGAATCCTGTAAGCCCTATGTTAGGTGCCAAAAAGGACTGTTGTGGGTTAACTCCAGTAGGCAGCTAAGCTCTGCACAGCTGCTCGATCACTTTCCCCCAAGTGGTATGGGGAGAGAATCAGAAGGGCAAAACCGAGAAAACTCATGGGTTGAGAAAAAGATAATTTAATAGGTAAAGCAAAAGTTGCACGTGCAAGCAAAGCAAAATAAGGAATTCATTCACAATTTCCCATCAGTAGGCAGCTGCTTAGCTATTTCCAGGAAAGCAGGGCTCCATCACACATAATGGTTACTTGGGAAGACCAATGTCCTAACTCTGAACATGCCCCCCCCCAGCCTTCCTCCTTCTGCCCTGCAGCTTTTATTGCTAAGCACAATGTCATATGGTATGGAATATCCCTTTTCACCAGTTTGGGTCAGCTGTCCTGGCTGTGTCCCCTTTCCAACTTCTTGTGCGCCCCCAGCCTACTCACGGTCAGGGCAGCATGAGAAACAGAAGGTCTTGATGCTGTGTAAAACGCTCAGCAATAGCAGAAACATCAGTGTGTTATCAACAGTGTTTTGGCCACAGATCCGAAACATAGCACCATATGAGCAGCTATGAAGAAAATTAACTCCTTCCCAGCCAAAACCAGTGCAATCATCTTCTATGATGAAATCAGTGGCTTGGTAGAAAAGGAAAGAGTAACGGGTATTGTCCACCTTGACTTCACTAAGGCTTTCGACATTATCTCCCAGAAGATCCTCACAGAGAAGCTGTTAAAGCATGGCCTGGATGAGCAGACCAGGTGCATGGAAAACTGACTGAACAGCCAGACCTGGAGGGTGGTGAACAATGGCATGACCTCTAGTTGGAGGCCAGTAATGAGTGGTGTACCCCAGGGGTCAATAGTGGGTAAAACCCTGTTCAATATCTTCATTAATGAGCTGGATGATGAGGCAGAGCGTACCCTCAGCAAATTTGCTGATGACACCAAACTGGGAGGAATGGCTGATACGCCAGAGGGTGCTGCTGCCATCCAGAGGGACCTTGACAGTCTGGAGAAATCGGCAGACAGGAATCTCATGGGGTTCAACAGAGGGAAGTGTACAGTCCTGCGCCTGGGGAGGAATAACCTCAGGCACCAATATATGCTGGGGGCTACCCAGCTGGAAGGCAGCTTTGTAGAAAAGGGCCTGGGGGTCCTGGTGGACACCAAGTTGAACATGAACCAGCAATGTGCCCTTGCGGCAAAGGCAGCCAATGGCATTTTGGGCTGCACTGGGAGGGGTGTTGTTAGCAGGTTGAGGGAGGCGATCCTTCCCTTGTACTCAGCACTGGTTAGGCCACACCTGCAGTACTGGGTCCAGTTCTGAGTTCCCCAGTATGAGAGAGACATGGAACTACTGGAGAGAGTCCAACAAAAGGCCACTAAGAAGATGAAGGGACTGGAGTATCTCTCTTATGAGGAAAGGCTGAGAAAGCTGAGACTGTTCAGCCTGGAGAAGAGAAGGCTCAGGGGGAATCTTATCAACGTCTATAAATACCTGAAGTGAGGGTGCAAAGAAGACAGAGCCAGGCTCTTCTCAGTGGTGCTCAGTGACAGGACATGATGCAACGGGCACAAACTGAACCCCAGGGGGTTCCATCAGAACATCAGGAAACACTTTTTTATTGTGAGGGTGACTGAACACTTGCATAGGTCACCCAGGGAGGTTGTGGTGTCTCCATCCTCGGGAGACATTCAAAACCCATGTGGACATAACCCTGAGCAACCCCCTCCAGGTGGCCCTACTTGAGCAGGGGGGTTGGACAAGGTGATTTCCAGAGGTTCCTTCCCACCTCAACCATTCTGTGATTCTGGCCCATCCTACAAAGGACAAAACTGAAACACTGCTACCAGGCTACATGAATTCCCTGTTCCCATTCTACCATCCACAGTTTTCTAGTTATTAAGTATTTGACTTTACAAACGATGAGCACAACATTTTGAGAATGTCTCAACTTGAAGAAATGTCAAGAAATTTCTGTTTCTTCGAATAGAAATCTCATCTTGTCTTTGCATTTTTCCATGTGGTTCTATAATAGGATACTAATATTCATAGACCCCTCTTCCTGTCCTACTACCCTATTAATTTTTTTTTCTTTTTTGGGGGACATTAGTATTGCATTTCACCCTACAAAGCACACCTGACAGAAGGTTGTACAAAATTGTCTGTTTTTCCCCTACCATAAAATTCTCCCCTCCACACCACAGACTGGACACTTGTAAAGTCCCAATCCGATTTTGGGCCAACGGATGTATAGTCTGCCCACTGTGGCAATCCCTAATCATTTGTGAATGAGAAGCAATTGTGGGCATCTCTTATTTAAGAATGCATTCAGTTCTGCAGGATTCAAAATATTCCTGGAAAGGAACCACCTTTTTCTAGGATTTGGGATATTGACTATTTCTTATACTGAAAAAGATAACGAAAGGTCTCTCCAGCTTGTGTCTTCACAAGAAACAAGACACAAAGATTCAAAGATCTTAGGGTGCTGCTGGACAAGACGTGGGCCCTGCTTTGTGTCAACATTTGGACCATGCTGGAGCAGGTATATGCACAGCAGCCTGTGGAGAATCCCACACCAGACCATGTAGATATTCCCTGAAGGAATGTAGACCATGGGAAGTACCCACGCTGGAGCAGAGGAAAAGTGTGAGGAGGAAGGAGCAGCAGAGAGGAACCATTATGGACTGACCATAACTCCCCCACTCCCCACCCACCCCTGCACTGCTTGGAGTGGAGGGCGAAAAGAGGAGTGAGGAATGAAGGACTGAAATTGAGTCTGGAATAAGGAGGGGGTGGGGGGTGAGGAGAGGTGGTGTTTTGTCTTTGTTTGTCACCTTCCAAATCTATTTTAATTGACAATAAATTAAATTAATTTTCTCAAGTCAGGTTTTTTTTGGCTGTGACATTAATTAGTAAGTGATCTCCCTGTCCTTATCTCAACCCATGAGCATTTTCATCTTATTTTCTTACCTGTCCTCTTGAGGAGGGGGAAAGAGAAGCAGAGTGGGTGTCCGACAGCTGGCCAAGGTCAACCCACTACACAAGCCTTTCAGTACAAGCTGCCCACAGTATGCTGGCAGCCCAGCTGATAGCTATGGACTAGATGAGCAGCCCGGAAAGTGAGGGAAACAGTGGCTGGATTGCCAGGCCCAAAAGCAGGAGGATGTCAACTGTTGTTTGAAGTGCATTTGGTGGGTGGTTGGAGTGGAATTCTTCAAGGGTCAGTGCTGAGGGCAGTACTGGTTAACCGCATCTGCAACCCAGATGATGGGATGGAGAATACCTTCACTGAATTTGTGGGTGAAGCCAAACTGTGCAGAGAAACTGAGGTGCTGGAAGGCAGGGTGGCCATTCAGCAGGACCACAGCAAGCTGCAGGAATGGGCCAGAGGGAGCTCCATGAACTTCACCAAAAAAATAGGGAAGACCAGCCCCATGTATGACCAAAAGCTGGGACTGACTGGCCAGGGAGCAGCTCTGCTAGGAAGGATCTTAGCGTGCTGCTGGACAAGAAGTGGGCCCTGCTTTGAGTCTACATTTAGACCTAAATTTTTCTGTGAGTCTATGACCTTATGCAGTTTTAGGATATATTCTATAATCCATATTCTGAGCTCATAATAAAGTAGTAGATGATATATACTATAGATAAATAATACAGTAAAAGTTTTAATAACATCAAAAAATGGTCCTCAATATATAATGTTGAGCTGCTACTTGACAAAAAAAAGTTTACAAGTCCCTAATGGCATAACAAGCTTACTCATATTACCTTGTCTTGGCCAAACTTTACAACCATATACAGTGTGACAGTGCATATTTGATAGCTTGGTCCTAATTTCCCTTTTTTCCCCCCTACAGAGCTCTTCTTCCAGAGCACAGCTCTCTGCGGCCCAATAGCTAAGCAGCAAACATGAAACTTCTTCCCTGGATTTCTTCCCTAAGATGTAAGATAAACAGAAGAAAAGGCGAATTGTCTTAAAGTAGAAAACTAAAACATGCCATTCCAGTATGTGTGGGCACTGTCTAGTGGGGGAGTAGAGAGAGAAGCAGCATAGTGACTACAGTGGTTAGAGGAACCTGATCTGCAGGGTCAACAGCACACAGTCACTAATATCAACGAAAGAGACAGACCTGTTAAATATGTTTTCAGTATTATTGAGGGGAAAACTAAAAAAGCCAGTCTGGATTGCATGTGAGTGAGAGGGGTTTGTTTTCTATGAGCTCAGTCCTAACTGAGGCTTTCACTCTGCAGTCCTCTGCTCGGCAGCATTCCCATCACAGACACATGCTGTGAAGGGTGGGAAATGACTGAAGAAAGAGACCAGGACTCTGTGAATTACAGTGAAGTAACAATTTCACTTTTTTCCCCACTATTTAATAACTTCACTTTATTAATAATAAATTTATCAATTATTAATAATTACTAATTATTGATTTCACTATTACTTGGTCACTGCAGTGCCATTAACAGGTGATTCTTCAACACACTATGCTTGACATGTTATACCTGAACACATCACATCTAACGATTAGTTAGTAGCTCATCGCAGTGAGAACACAGCACTACTGAAAAGCTCATCATTTCACTTTTCCATGTAACAACACTATGACTGAGGCTGAGACTGGGGCCAGCTCAACTCACCAGTGAGTTTGCCTTGGTCAGTGTAAGGGTCCTGAAAGTATCTGCCTCCTCCTGGAGGTTTGGCTGCCTGGGCCCAGGGATCCCTGAGATTTGTCCCCTTCCTTTGGTGACGATGGAGAAAGGCTGGAGATGGCACTGTGGGAGGGTCTCACCCAGGGCTGACCCCAGCCCATGGGAGCTACTTCTAACGTGAGGCTCTGCTGCTCAGCCCAGCCTGTGCCTGGTGGTATTGCAACTAGCTGGCATGGAGTTATGAAGTTAGTTAGTTAAAGTTCTTCGTAGCAGCCTGTACAGTGCTGTGCTTTGCATCTGTGGCTAAGGCAGTGCTGGTAACACACCAGCAGCTCTTGCACAGTGTCAAGGCTTTCTCTTGCTCCCCATTCTCCAAAGTCAGTAGGTTGGGGTTGAGAAGAGGTTGGATGGGGACACAGTCAATACAGCTGACCGAAACTGACCAAAGAGATATCCCACACGCTATGACATTGTCCTCAGCAACAAAAGGTGGGATCTCACCTCCCTTGTCAACTCTGGTACTGAGGTGGTTGGCTTTTTTGCATAGGTTCTGGCACATCCTAACATAAACTGTTTGAACCTGTTATCACCATGGATCAGACAGGGACCCAAACACCAACTAAACTAATCACTCCTGCAGTCAAAAAGAAACACTGGGTGCTGTGTTCGACAAGTCTGTAGCATCGATTACTAAAGGAGGAGGAGGAGGAGGAGGAGGAGGAAGAAGAGTCTGATCAGGAAGCTGGTCCTTCAGAAAAGAAGCAGGAGGAACTTGGGACATCTCGGGAGACATGAAACATACAGATGAGCTCATGATCAAGGAATGGACTTGCCCACTGAGGTCATCACACAGGTCACCCATGAATGCAAACAATCAAGTAATCCACATGAGTAAAGTCTCCCTGGAATAGAAGAGGGTGGTGGCTGGGATATTGATATGGTGAGGCCTGGCAAATTGCGTAGGTTGGATAGCTGCCACAAACCTGCCAAGACAACCACTACGTGCTCACTGGGGTGGAAACAACCACCTGGTGGCTGGAAACACGTAAACCATACCACTGCCCAAAACATCATCCTCGGCCTTGAAAGGCAAGTTCTGTGGTGACACGGTACCCCAGGAAGAATTGAGTCAGATAATAGGACTCATTTCCAAAATAACCTCACAGACTCCTGGGCTAAGAAACACAGCACTGATTGGGTGTATCACATCCCCTGTAAGTATCAGAGGATACTTAGATGTATAGCCAATGTGGGACCTGAGCATGATGCAAATGGCATGGGATAAGGGGTAGAGACAGTACTGTCTCTGAATGGGATGGAGTTATGATGTTAACTTTCTTCACAGCAGCCCCTATGGAGCCCTGCTTTGCATTTGTGGCTAAAACAGTGTTGGTAACACAACAGTGTTTTGACTGCTGCTGAGTAGAGCTTTCACAGTGTCAATGCTTTCTCTCTCCTTCGCACTCCAAAGTCAGTAGGCTGGGTGTGGGCAAGAGCTTGGGAGTGGACACAGCTGGGACAGCTGACCCAAATTGACCAAAGGGATATCCCATACCATATGACATTGTACTGAGCAGTAAAAGCTCATGGAAAGCAGGAGAAAGGAGGTGAGACACATTCATGGTTATGGCATTTGTCTTCCCAAGCAACCACTTGGCCTTGCTTCCCAGCAAGTGGCTGAAAATCTGCTTGCTGATGGGAAAGAGTGAATGAATTCCTCTTCTTGCTTTGCTTGCGTGCACAGCTTTTGCTTTTCTTATTAAACTGTCATTATTTTGATCCATGAGTCTTTTCCCCTTCCATTTTCCTCCCCATACCCTGGGAAAGGGGAGTGAGCGAAAGGGAGGGTGGTGTTTGGTTGCTGGCCAGGGTCAACCCGCCACCCTGGCCGTGGACCCATTGATCTGCACCCTGACCGTGACTTACCTGTGCCTGGCCTCAGCCTGTCCCCACAGAGGAGCCCGATGTCCCCAGGCTGGGGCTGCCCCCAGCCATGCTATCCCCATTGGCTCTGCTTCGGTGAGTCCCTGGGTTGGGTCAAAGGTTGGAATAGGGATGGGGAATCTCCAGGCACAAATGACAACTTCTTCAGTTACCACACATCAGCTCTGTTCAATGTGTTTAGTTGCACAAATCTGTCTGCTTAGCTGTAAATATTTGGGGTGAGGCATCTGTGTTCACTCAATCTATATAATACCCAGCAGTGTTCAGTGATGGAGCTCCTGCCCAAAGCTGTACAGTTGTTAAACAAAACTACAGCAGCTGTATTTCCAAAGTGAAAACTCACTTACGACACTGCTAGAACAAACTAGGCTGAGACGGGTGGACCTTAACAGAGAGAGTATTTTGATTCTACATTTTATTTGATCTTTCTCTTGATTTCCTTTTAGCATGACATCTTTCTAGGAGCTACTTTTTTTTCCTACTGAACTTTAAGGCTCTGGTCTATCACTCTGACCAGGTGTCAAGCAGGTGCTGTTCAACTTCACAACAGGGTTGCAGCCCTGACACACTACAGCTCAATCTTAGTACAGTATATATAGCTTTTATAAATACATACAGTTCACAGACAAGGAAATTCAGGAAAAAGGTGGGGACTAGCACCTGCGTCTGTATTGATTAGCCTAAGGCATTGTGTATTATGAGTCAAGCAAGTGTCTGAAAGATGCTAAGCAAGCTGAGGGAGTTTGACAGCTTCTGTAGCCTCATCTGCTCTTTTCAAGACGATATGAAAGCCATGTGATGGAAGACGGATCTGTGTCAGAGAAGACAGGCGTGGGTATAAGTCAACTCTGTCTACCCTTTGTTCTCAGCAATGCTGGCCTCAATGGCTTGGAGGTGCAATGTGTGCACAGGCACCATAAAATTGATGGTCACCTCTTCAGTCTGTGATGCAAACCCAAGGTCACAGAGGCATTGATGTGAAGCCTTTTTTTGGCTGTACTTTTATTAAAAGAGGTTAAAAAAATATTTTTGCTCATCATATGGCATCATCCATCTGGGACAACTATCAGGATCCAGCATGCATCAGGTGAATTTGACAGCCAGTGGAACGTGACTCCATGTGACCAAAGTTTGCCTTAGTAGTGGTCTCTGTCGTTCACCAGCAGCTGCTGATAAAATATTGGCTGGGACGATGTGCAGGGAATGAATGAGGATGCTGGTGCCTCACCACGACTGCCAGCTGGTGTGGGCTGTCCCTGCTCAGGTGCCATACTCAGCAGCTTGAGTGCCTGGGGAAAGGAAAGTGCGCTATCGAAAACCCATGTTTGAAATGGAAGAAGTTTTCATAGATTAACTTCACAAAGAACAATATTGCAGCAGCTTTTATGCTGGGCAGGCAGACAGATGCACAGCCAAATGAGTATCTAAGGGTAAAACAAGGGTCAGCAAAGACAGGATGTAGGCAAACAAGCCCAGGTGATGCAGTTTTGCCCAGGAAAGGCAAGCAAGGGAGAAGGGCTGGCTCCTTCAGGTAAGTGATGTTGGGACCATGGGGCCTGTGTGATCAGTGGAGGTGGCTGTGGTCAGGCCAGGTGAGCACACGGGACTGGCAAGGGCCAGCTGAATTTGCTAATTTTTTAATTAGGGAGTGGAGGCTAGAGGCTGTGTCATGTGATGCCTTAATCCTGCCAAGGGGGTGGGACTTCCTCCAAACTAGGAGAGAATAAAAGGGTGGTATCTCCCTAATCTGGGGCTTTTTGCATCAGTTTGGCTTAATGTGCTGTAGTGGTGAGTGTCTACACCCAGCAGGAAAGCACATGGGCTTCAGGTCAGTTGGTTTCTTCCCATGTACTTGCTTATGGGGTTGTTTCAGCAAAGCCAGATCTTGTTTTGTTGCTAGTGTAGTAAGTCTAGAGCAAGGGGCATCTGATGCCTTAATCCCTTTCTCAAAGGGGCAATTGAATTAATCTGAACCTTAAACAATTAAAAAATAATTTCACAGAACAGAGCTCTTCTGGGCAGTCAAATGCTTTGCTGACAGTGAGAAACTCCGTAAGGATCTCTCAGAGTGAAAGGGTAAAAAGGAGGTAGAGGAGTGTCAGTGTAGATAAACATAAGTAATGTATTTAAGGACAAAACATTGATGAATTTGTGAACAAGTGCATCTCCCTAGATACTGTGGATGGACCTTAAAAGTGGCCAGGCTCATGTGCTTGCCATAAAGGGGATTGCCAGTGACAGCACCCTGATGGGCTGCTGATGTGAGCACAGAGTTTTATTATGTTTCAAATGGCACTCCTAAAGGCTCCTTCAGCTTTAATGGGGAAATCAGCAAAGCATAATGTACTTGAGCCCAGTTACTCCTGTACCTTGTCAGGTCAAAACAAAGCCCTGTCTGGCTTAGTAGTAATTTCTGACAGCAGTTGACAGCAGACTGTTTTATTTGTGTTTGGCAAAATCCTTCCAGTAAGTTTGTGCATGACAAGTGTGCTATCTGAACTCCGATTTGGGAATCCTGTTGTACTTGTGATGAATTCCTGGGAGTGTGCCATCTTAGATCATTTAGAGCTACATATTGTACTGGGAGCCTGCAAAAGCACAAGACACCCCAATGGAACTGAACACGGATGACCTGCCTATAGTGAAATATAAGTTATTGCATAAACTGATGCTGCTGTATCGTTTCTGTAGACACTAATCAAACCACATAAATCCAATTTTGCTATTACAAGAGCTGTATCACTGTAGCAAGAATTGATTACAAATGCATTAGCAGGCTTAGAGAAGAGGTGCCTGTACAGGCATGTAGAAATGCATGAGCAGTACTGGCTTGAATTTTTCTCTAAAAATGAGAAATGTTGTCATAACCAGTTTGTTCCCTGGGATGTGACCTTTACAGTGACCTTAAATCAATTAATTTTTCTGATTAAAGAAAAGATAAACTAGGTAACACTCCTTAACAAACATGGGTAGTTTCCTTGTGTGTTGTAAATTACCCAAGATCTGGAGAAAGGCTTCCTTCTTAAATCCTCTAGTTCTTTTTTGCTTATTCATAATGTGCATAATAACATGACAACCATAATGTGGCATGACACTTTAACATAAAACAACATTACGTCTCTTATCAGCTACTTGGTTATATTAAATAATAAAAATTAATGGCAGCTATAATACCTATAATTGCTGTAACTGCTGTGAATTAGCTCATGAACTATAATTATCAATTCTTAGGACAGCCTTGAGGAACACAGAAATAAAATGTGCAGCATAGGAAATACTTGAACATGTCTCAGCAGTTCCTTGCAGATGTTATGGAATCTATATGTTTCTTTAATGTTAATTTGCATACACATAACAAATGTTTTATTTAATAGGAAAAAGCTCCTTGGGCTTCAACTGAGCCAGATTTTCATCTTGTTTCTTGTGTAAGGTATATTCAGTAGAGCCTACAATGCATACAGGGATATCGTTATGTAAACTTTCACTTGCCGTTTTTGGCGCTTGATCTGACATTTCACCATCAAGTGTTATGCAAGTATAAAAGCCACATCTTCCCTCCTTACTGATGCCTGCCCCCACTAGCTATGATGGTGTGTGGTAGCATACAGGCTGATGTGCTGCCAAAGGTCCTGTGGACTGTATCTAGTATTCTGTAGGACTGCTGAACTACTTACAGCTCATTCTGCACTGGTACACTGCCCCGAATCTCTTTGAAGTTGCAATGAATCCATCCTCCTTTCATTATCTTTGGGTCCACTTCTGAAGACGACTTCTGGAGCTAGAGAGATGGCACCTTTAACCTAGGTGACGTCTAGGGACATATTGATGCTCTCCAGTGACAATTCCTCTGAAATGTCATGCTATCTTTATTGTTTGAGTAGCTGAATTTTCACAATAAATCGGATTACAAATTGTAGAGCAGATGTAGCAAGGAAAGGGAGGTGATGTCTGATGAATGCAAGTACAAAAATATTCTTAGTACTCTTCCTCTCTGCTTTCACACATTGCTAAACTTTATACTTCTTGTAATATACATTTTTTTGTAATAAGCCTCCAAACTAAATAGAAGGAAAGATTTTTTTTTTTCCAGGATTATTGCAACAAGGGTAGACTGCTGGACAAGACGCACACCACTTACTTGCAGGATCCAAACCCTTTAAAAGGACAAAGTTGTATACAACAGCAGTATCATTTTCTTATTGTGCATGGCTCTTAAACATGTACAGCACAAGATACAGCCTAGGCTTACAAGTTCTAACTTGTGAAAAACAAGTGGGGAATAATACAGAAAACATGCTAGTATCAGAGTCAAACTATTGTGCAATGCTCTGTATACTTGTGTATATATAAATAGATGAGCAAGTCACTCACTTTGAGTGTAAAGTTTCTCAAACTTTATGGCTTTAGATTTCTATGCTTACAAACAAATACTAAGTAAAAAATCAAATACTTGGCACAGGAGGAATCTGTGCTTTTACTTAGTAGCTGATTAACAGTATATCATGCTGCCTAATCAACAAAATCAATTAACACTTCAAATACAAGTAAGGACTGATTTCTGCTTCCATTTGCATCAGGAACAAAGTTTCTTCCAGCTTCAATGGAAACAACATTGGTTCTTGAGTCTTTAAATCACACCCAGGCAGTGAGGCTGTTTCTTGCAGGCTTTCTGGTGCTGGCATCAATGGTAATGGCATCAACCTGAGAGCAGCTATATACCAGCTCTTTCAGCACAGCACGTAATAGTAGTCAAAAGGTCCTCCAGATGGGGATGAGCAGAGCTGCCAGAAATAAA
Organism: Theristicus caerulescens; assembly: GCA_020745775.1. Classification (NCBI taxonomy): domain Eukaryota; kingdom Metazoa; phylum Chordata; class Aves; order Pelecaniformes; family Threskiornithidae; genus Theristicus; species Theristicus caerulescens. The sequence continues at coordinate 87,800,281 of CM036560.1, forward strand.
TAGCATAGGAGTGGGAGGATGCGTGTTCTTTGTTTTATCAGATGGAGGGGAAAAATGTGCTTGCTAGATTTGGTAACCTGCAAGACATATCATACTGGGTCAATGTATTGGGTCTGTAAGGAAGAAAACATGCTAGCTTTGTTTCTCATCTCTGCCCACCCACCCCATCCAGAGGCTTTTTGCAGGAGGGCTGGCCAGCTAGAGCCAGCTGGACTCTGTGCACGCACTTGGTATCTCCAGTGGCAGGAGGTGTGCTGCGCCCTTTGCTGCAGCGCTGTTGGAAGCACGGAGGCCACCCTTCACCATCTATGTCTCTACCAACAACAGCATATGCAAACAGCACCTTCCTCACTGCCCAGGCTAGATAATTGTCTCTGCCACTGTACAAGATTCCTGCAGTATTGATGGGGCAAAAATCCTAGTATAGGCCCTCTAATGTGGAAAAAAATCTTAGCTACAAGTTATTTTTTGGGAGGTGTCTCTATTAGCATTTTTTTGTTCCCAGAGCTGCTTTTCTAGTGCAGAACCCCAGTGCTGTTAGGGTGAGAGACGCAATGTTGGGGAGAACAAGGGAGAATTTTCTGCAAGTGACACTTGAAATGGAAATAAATGTTAGAGAAGGAGATTAGATCCATGAAATAGCATGATTTTCCTAGAGCTACTATTGTTCGTGCTTTCTTTTCTTGTAGCCTGCAGTGCAGACATAGCGAGCAATCGGAAAGACTGACTGGCAGTGAGAATCGTAGGGATGAGAGGAAAAGGAGACAAGGAGCATTTAATGTTCCAACCCTCCTCCCCACCTCCAAGTTAATTCAGTGTGGGCTTTTCTTGATCAAAGTCCCTACCCCACAATATATTGTAATTTATGTGTGTTGGAGACATACAATAATGCTGAGCTAATGTGGTTTTGTACTTAAGTAAACATGTTTTCAGAGTTACTAATGCATGACAGAAAGTGCTGGGTCGAAGTCTCTCCTGAATTAGGAGAAGAAAGAAAAACAGCTATATAAAAGGAGCAATGCGTCTCACTAAGAAAGTCTGCAAATCAGTATCTTAGTCTTTGATAAGGAGCTATTTTTTGTAATTATGGGGCTGAGGACCAAGCACCCCATTGTACCTGGGCTCTTCTGCAGAGCATGCAGCTACTGCCTTTGAAATTTTTATCCTGTTTCTTAGAGCAATAAGAGACATACTCCATCTCAGGTCTTAGGACTATAAGACACAAACATCCCAAATGGGCTTTAAATGAGGAAAAAGCACATCGAAAAGTTTTAGTTGGCCATGAAAGAATAAACAGTGACACGTAGGATGTAAATTAAATACTAAGACTTATTTTTCTATCTAGTGGAGTCTCAACATTTTTTAAATCTGGCTATGCAACTGAGTTTTATGCATAGTTAAACTAAAAAGACGTTATTTATAATTTTAAAAGATCTTTATATAAGATTTCTTTGGAGACCTCTTTGGGTAGGGGAGTTCATCTGCTTACATGGCAACACAGACAGAAAGTCCAAGTCCTTATCACTGGTGGTGCTTTCTTACCATTCCCTTAAAATGAGATAGTGAACTATAATACTGATTTTGTTTGATGTATTTTTAATGTATGTTCTAAAGGATCTCATCTGATAAACTATCATGAGAAACGGACCTTCCATAGCATTTCCTAATACAGCTCATGGTTTTGATCTATAAAGTAAACCACAATAAGAAAACCACGTGTTAACAGCGTGGGAACACCAAGAAGAGAGACCTTTCTTACTGTGTTTTGAACATGATGAGATTTCTAGATAGTTTTGCACCACTGACGTCTCTTTCATCAGTGAGATAGATCCCAGAGCTTGGTCAGAATAACAAAAGCAACTTGAACCAGGAAAATCAGAAAGGGCGGGGGGAGCAGTGAACTGAGATAAGCTGGTAAGCTTTACAGATATTTCATAGGTTTATGTGCGAGGATACTCGCATGACGGAGAAGTTTGAAACTGAAATGCATATGTATCCCACAAATCTCAGAGTAGAAACCCAAGTGGCAGGAGCTTTACTTCCACAGAGTTATGACACACTGGATTACATTAAGGATGCAGATATCCAGATGCAGACAGAAATGCCTGATACAGACAGTACCCACAATACCTAAATGAAGCACTGCTCTCTTGGTCTTGAGTAATGCTGTGATCCTGCCAGCACTCGCTTCTGCAAGCATCTTCCTTGGTGCCAACAGAACTACTCAAGTGAGACTTTCCTGCAGGCAGGAGGACTCTTAATACGGAAAATAAGTACCTGGGAGGGCAGGAGATGACAGTGATCTGTGACCGCTTGGGTAGCATGGAGAAGAGGAAAGGGGAACTGTAATCTGCTGTCTCATGCCACAAAAGTCAGGCAAAGTCACACAGAACCAGGAGACAGCAAGTTCACAACAAGCCAAGGAGATGCTCTGTCATACCGCATCCCATTAAGCTGTGAAACTCCTTGCTGCAAGAGTGGATGTTTGAGCTCTACATGCCTTCAAAAGCATTAGACTGTTTCAAATAAAAGTCCACCTAGTGCAAAAATAACATTGCTGGCTTAAGAAGTCCTTCAACCTTCAGATCACTGGGGAAAAAGGAAGAGTATTTTGGAGAACTGTCATTGTATGCTTAATCTGATTTTATATTCTTCCCTAAGCACCCATTGCTGAAGGCAGGAGAAATGGACTTGACAGGCCTAAATGACTTGGTAGGCTTGTTTTTATCTTTTCTCCTAAATGTAATTGTGAAAACAAGTAACAGCTCAAAATTTGCAGATGGGGAAGAAAGGGGTGTAAAGAAAACATAGCAGGTGGTGGCCAAGGCAGTGTCAGCTAGAGCTTCCTCCTCAACTGCACTCCTGATGCCAGCTGTGACAAGTAATTATCTTGTGACAACATAAAACCTCATAGTCATAGAAAAGGTAAAAGTACTTCTTAAACACGCATACACAAAATATAATCAAATTATGCAAGTACGTGGACCACAATATTTTCCAGTGCTATTGAAGTGAATGAGTTCAACAAGTTTCACTACAGTAAACAAAAGTATCTCAATGTAAGCACATGCTACATTTATTAAGGCACTTAAAATTAGGTGTGTGCTCGAGAGCTGTTACTTATACCGAGAAGTGGGCTTAAAGCATTTTCCTGAGCTGGGACTTTGCTGCATTGATAGTCAGCTATGCAACTGGAGAAAAGAGGAGTAAAACCTAAAATAGATGCATATGCACACAAAAATGCAGAAAGAGCGTTTCTTTTTATGTCTGTCTGCTAAGCTTAGTGGGCTTTCTTGGCTAAGTCTGAGCTAAATATTACTGAAAATAGCATAGTACTGTAGTTATTTCAAAGCACTGTCTGTATTTGTTCTGTGCACTGGGTGGGCAGGAAGCTTCATTTCATAAATCACTTTCAACGAGACAGTAGGCTATAAAAAGTGAGGGTTTTTTTCCCTTTAGTGTTTTTAGTTCTGAAAGTTCTGAAGTGGCACAGCCTACATACTGGGAAAAGTTCAAAAAATGTGTTTCTCACTGCTCCACAGACCTTCTCTCACACATGAGAGACCTGGGGAGATGCTGGGCAGGCACCCCTATGCTCATAGGTCACCCAGGCCACGCTGCTTAGACTGGGCTAAAACATTTGTCAGCAAAACTGCTAAAGCATCTTCTGATTCCCAGCCCCATGCAAAGCCCTTCACAAGCAGTTTCACAGAGCACTACCAGCCTAGGAAACTCATCTGGTGGAACAATTTCCCAGAAAAGAAAATGGGTTAGTTTTCAGGGGAGTCTCCTGATACATTTTTGAGTACAGTCGGGCAGGGATGTGCTGCAGGATGGAGCAGTAGGAGGAAGGGTGTGAGGAAGAGGGGAGGAGTAAGCAGGTAGAAGAGCCTACTTAACCCGGTGATTCTGCTTAGGAGATACTTGTTAAAACTTTGTTAGATTGAGCTTTACACTCAAAAAGGAGCCAACTGAAGATTAGGTTGCTCCCTGTCGTAGATATTAGGAACAACAGGATAGGGGGGAGAGACATCTGCCCTCAGCAAGGAAAAAGGTGCTGTCTGGTTCAACTCACTGAATCATGATTTTTCCCACTTACGTTACAAAATAATGGAATTCTGCACACCAGTACGTAAAATGTGCCCTGCAGTTTTGGCACTGGCTGGACATGGGCTTCTAAAATACTACAGAGGAGTAAATGTCACTGGGTGAGTGGTTTTCATCTGGGTTAGTTTTTTCTCCCCAGCGTCAGCGAAACTTGCACAAACAGGGTTTAGGAAGCATGGGAAGTTCACACCTGCTAAATGTCAGGCACTGAACATAATATAGGAACAGCTATACTGAGACAGCCCTTCCGAATCATCTGCTCCAGCTTCTGTTTCAGACTGTCCCCAGTACTGAGGGCCTCAATAAAACACAACCAGCAATTTTAGCACCAGTCTTTCCCTGGGCTGCCCTCCCAGCTTTTGACGCTCCACAGCTTAGCAGCTTCCCGAGCTAATGGTTGCACACAACTGGCTTGCTGCCTGCAAACACGCTCCCTTGTAGACTAGCTCACATCTTCCATGTTTACAATGAGCCCCTGTGCCAGGTCAGCCTGATCCACTGTCTGATGTGGGAGAGCCACTGCAGCCCTACTCTGCATTCAAAGTCGCTAGGCTCGGAAATGCTTTCGTCAGCTACAGCATATTGCCACAGCTTCTGTCTCTGCTGTTGCAGTTCTGGGATGAAAACGGTTGCAAAGGCTATACTCTGATCAGGATTAACCTAATCTTTTCTTTTTTCTATAAAAGAACAGATTGTTCTGGTTTTGGTAGAAAAAGGTGTGCAAAGGGCTCTAAGAAAAATAGCAGCAAACTTGTAATGATTTGTTTTAAAAGCAGGAGTCACCATTCTTTTTACGCTACAAAACCAGCCTATGAAAGCATAAAATATGGTTGCTTTAAATAGTTGAAAACACTCCTCCAGCAGGAACCAACCCGATGGACTGAATAGATATGCAGAGTGTTAGTTATGATCCTACCCATATTTGAGAAGGAAAACTAATTAAAATTCATATCTGAGGCTACGTCCAATTTACTTTGTGAATTACCTGTAGGATTGCCTTTTAAAACCACTGCAAGGTTGAAGGATTTGTTTTAATCCAAATACCAATTTTTAGCACAGTTTTAGATGGGAATTTTGGAACTGGTAAGTGAGACAAACCAAAATATTGTCTGTGGAAAAACATGTCTCTCTTGCACTTGGGAACACTGAATTTGCAGGCAGCCGTTTGTATATACCATTTTGTGGACATCAGAACAGAAGCAGTAGCCAAACATTGAACCTAAATTCTTTTCAGTTGTGCTGATGCAAGTATGCATTCTGCTGTTGCCAGTTGACACTACTCCAGTATGTAAGATAACTTGCAGAGAGTTTAAGATGGTAGAGTTCATGGCAGATTATTGCCCTTCGGGTTTAGATTAGTGCTCCACGTTACACATCAGAGGAGTAATTTTTTAAAAAAACAACTCTAACCAATATTAGCAACTCCAAAGCTTTTCCTAACACATGGTGGTACTCCCTGACCCAGTCCAGTATTTCAGTGGTTCTCCACTGTGGTTCGGATTTCACTCTGTTGTATCAATTGATATTGCCTTAGAAGAGAACATCAAATGTTGGGAGGGTGCCTTTTATAGGCGGATTAAATCTTTTAATTTTCCATGGTAATTATTAAGATGAATCATTAAACTAAGGCTGCCAGCTGCACTCTGTTAGACTTCAGTCTCCCATGTTCAACATTCTCTAGCTGCTTTTAGCTCAGTAAGTTTGTCATTGGATTTCCATGAATTTGCTGAGTGTTGAAGTTTGCTTTTAAATTCTCTTGCAATCACGCAAACCACACAATAAGGCTAACCATTGTAATTTGATTTACAGAAAATGAAAATGAGCTATCTGGAAAGTAGTTCTAGTGGTGCTATATTGGTTAAGTTCATTGTGGCTCATTTGGTATCACTTTGATCAGAAATAAAATAAAATCTTTGAAAATTAAGGACAGAAAAAGTTTGTCTCAAACAAAGACTCTGAAATGTAAAAGTATTGGTTCAAGCTGAGTGATAAATGGCAGAAGTTCTCTGCTTTCCACAATGGTGTAAACGGTTAGTTCAGGAGTGTTGTTGCTATTGTTACATATTTAAAGCTGAAATTTTATATATATATATATATATCTCACATTTCAAAAAAGAGAGCTCTCATGTCAGACAACATTTCAGCTCTTCTATCTTTTAGACATGGATTTCAGGCCCCAAAGGAATATATGTAAGACTGTAGATAAATAATACTTTGCATAGTAAGTGTATGCTGTAATCTTGATGAGTGGGGTGTATAGCTATTTTTTCACTACTCTCCCCAACATGTTAGAATAAGGGATTTACAGTCTGAATTTTCATGTATCTGTAAAGTCAGACATTCATTGTACCCCACAAAGCTGTCATGTTTCAAGATGTGGATATGCTACACTGTATTCTGTCTGAACTCAGGTTAGCTGTAACCCTTCTCTTAAAACCACCACTACCTGAAAAATGTTGCAGTCTGGAAAACTTACATGTTTTATCTTTGACATGTTACATGGGACTTCATCAGAATTAGTGTGAATAGCACAAACCCTACTAAAGACTTTTAAACCAGTGAAAGCTGTCTGCTGAGCCAGTCTCACAAGGCACATTGATCTGAGATGGTGTTTCTCAAATGTTCTCGAGCAGCAGCTTTTACCAGCCAAATTACCTGCATTTAAAAAATAAAAAATAAATCAAAGAGCTGATGCTAAGGGAGCTGTAAATCCCCTCCCATCCCTGACTCACCAGCAGCAATGGTACCTGTAATACATATACTTTTAGTAAAAGAGCCTCTAGGCCAGGATGCCGTTGAGAGCTACTGCAGTGCATCCTGTGTTCAGGTAAACAGAGCGAAACGTGCTGTTAGGGCTTAGTCCAGACACTCGTTGGAGACATTAATTGAGGCTGGAAGCTGGCAGACATATACAAACCAAGCAAGTGAAGAAACTTGGTGACTGGAAACTAGGCCTAAGTATTGCAAAGAACTAGTGTGTGAGGTGAAGCTGGGGACCCCAACTGAAGGATGCCGTGGGATCGCAGGGCAAGGTGCCAGGAGAGACCAGCTCTGAACACTGAAGTGTGTGACATAGACAAGTTCCACCCAGGAAACATGATTTGAGTCCCTCAACAGGATAAAACATCTTCTGGCAGGGAAGGGTGAAGAGGATTACAGGTTCTCTCACACGTTCTCTGCCCAGGAAGGCCGTAAGGAAGCCGTCTTCTTTTTTACGAGGAACTATGAAATGATGCTATGTAAGTGATTTAAGGAGAGAAGTTCCTGGGATGTGGCTTCAGGAAAAACACCACCTCTCCCATGCAGATTCCAAAGGAATTATGTTTACAAGCTGTGTGCTGAGCTCTCCTCTGGCTTAGCTGGGTGGAAGACGATGACCAGTCTGAACGCACAGTAAAAAGAGATGCAATGTGTTACAGTATGTAGCTTGTTTTAGGCAAGATTGATTAGACAAGGCAGACAGAAACGTGACATGGCTGGCTGGAGTGGCTTGGTCATCTTTAAATCTGTATTTTACAGCTAGTTTATCCAGTACCTTAGAATTTTTTGAACTCTTTCTATGGTTGATATAGTTTTCCCATAGAAAGTGCTCAGGACCTAAAAAGGTAAGAGAAAGGCCCTCTTAAATCATCTACATAATTTGTTCTGTAAGTGCAGGACTGGTCTATAAATCTGCACCTTTCAAGTCCATTGCCCATTTTCCTTGTTTTACAACCTGCTGAGCCAGCATCCTGCTCTTGATGCTTAGCCCAGCATTTCATACATCTCAGGAAGACCTATGTACCCCAGAAAACTTCCATTTTACTTTCAACTCAGTTTAAGTTACTGAGTAGCCAGCTATAATTTATCAAATAATACCTCTCTCCCTAAAAAGATGACATCTTCCAGGCATCCCTAATCATCCACATCTTCCTACCAAGAGGATCTCAGTTCAGGATACATATTTACACATGAACACGTCTCAGCTGAAAATAAACTCACACTAAAAAAGCTTTTCAAAACCACCTCTGGGACTTGGGGCTCACTTCTAACTAACTTCTAGTGGGACTTGGGAGCCAAATCCTTCAGATAGTTTAAAAAAAAATCTCCATCTTAATAAGCGTTCACTCCCTTTTTTTTTTTTGTTTTTACTGAACTGACTGACCAACAAGATTTAATGTGTTTCACAACTTAGCTTGGTCATGCTGTTCATTTTCCAATGAGCTAGAGGATCACCATTTCTTTACTCTGCGGTGTAGCAGTATTTTAAGTAGGGCTAAGTGCTCATTAGGATGAGTAGATGATAACCTAGCTGCCTGCTTACAATTTCTCACAATACGGAACACAGTAGCAACCTATTTGTTTTATTTCCTGCTCAAACACATGGAGCTGTTTTGGAAAGAGTTAAAGCAAACTTTAAAGTTGCTGGTACTCTTGGAAGCTGCTGATTCTGCTGTGGGCTACAGCGGCTTATGAAAGGAGGATGACAGAGACCAGAACAGAAAAGAAAGGAAGAGGACAGGGAGGTGATGGAGAGATGGAAGAGCTGTGAGGCAACACATTCTGTAAACTGTTTCCTTCTGTGACTTGCTGGAAGGTATAATCAGTCAGCTGCTGCTCGTTTTTGTGTGTATGGTGTGTGTGTTTTTTTAACTTCCATTGCAATCCCCAAACACTACCCTCCTGGTTTTACTTTTTTTGGTGGTGAATAGTGTATGTTTGTGTAAGGGGTGTCAGGGGACTGAAATTGTGATACCAACTAGCAATTTGGGTGTGTGGGTGAAAATTAACTGTTGTAGTTGGTTATTTTATGGGCCCAAAATATGGCTGTTAAAAACCCCAACATTCACCATATGAGCTTTCTGTATCCAGACCATAAAATGTCTGGGATACATAGACGGGATCCAAGCCGACTTCCTGCCATGAAATTGTGCTTCACTAATGATCACTCCAGCCTGTTTTCTAAACTTGGAGACCTCTTGTTTTCCCCAGAGGATATTATATTGTTTGTCTTTGGGGAAAAGTGTTTGTGTGCTACAATTATGAAGTTTATAGAACTTAAAAATTCACCTGAAATGGGACTACTACTTTACACACAGTTCAACTTGGGTACAAAAAGAAAAAAGCTGCAAGAAAGTACAAAGCTAAGGGATCATTTAAAAAGCTAGTTGTTAAACCTACGTTTAAACTCAACAATGGAAGTTCTTTTCTAGGTGGGGTTCTCTCTCCCACCCCAACTGTCCCCCATTCTTTTCTCAAGTGCAGCATTTCCCTGTCATCCCCAATTTTTAGATAGAATATATGCTTTTTTTTTTTTTACATTAGGACAGGGTTTGTTGATACTGTTCAGTGAGCGTCTGTAGAGAGGCTTCTGAAACTGTATCTCCACTGTCTGATTCCTTGCAACACAATATGTAAAAAGACATCATACAAAAAAAAGATTAAACTGAGATGTGATGGAAAGAATGTGCATTTACAAAGTTCACTGAGAAAGGGGTTTTATGTTTCATCATCACCCTGGTTAGGACTAGTTTCTCTGAGCTGCCTTTGAAGAAGAGAGTCATTTTTAGGTGCATATGCCTGGGTGACTGTGGAAGGGTAATAAAGATGGATTTGAAAGACAGAGGACAGATTAGCCTCCTCATCAGGGAAATACACAGGTACCTCAAAGATGTCATTACCAGTGTTTTAAGTGCTACTTAAAAGCTGACCAATCTTTTAATCCTTTTGATTAATCAGAATATTTTTCTAGAATGAGAAGTAAACATGACCCATATTTGGACTTCAGCTCAGTGAAGATTTTGAGGATCAAAGCTGGGATTTCTGGATTTCTTTTGAATGGAAAGGCAGTGTGATTAGTGTTATGCATGCCTGTGACATACTGAATATTGCAGTGCAGAGCAGTAAACACGGCTGACAGCAGCCACAGTGCAGGAACTGCAGAAATGAAAAACTCTTCTTAATCCTGTTCATATATTTAAATGTCACTATTTGAATTGCATTGGCTTGCACGTGGGAGTGTGACTTTCAGACTCACACTGATAGTCCTGTTTAAGATAGTTCCCTGCTTTCCAGGGCACATACACTTGAGGAATAAAAATGTTTACCAGCAACATATAATTCAGAGGCAGTTTAGATGGGATTTTTAATTTGGTCACTCCCTCTACTGGAGGCTTTTTGCCTAGGTCTTATCCAGATGGTGATCACATTACCAATTAATTAATCAATCCGCATAGTTTGTTGGGGTTTTTTTAATAACTTATTTTAAAAAGACAAAAAAAACTGTGCTTAACTTTTTTTTTTTGTAGCTTCCAGAGTGCAAGCAGTGCATGGCTGGCAGAGCCGTATGTGCAATGAAACACACAGCATAATTGCCATGCAACCTGTCATGACTCTGTGCTAATAGACAGTCACACAATGAGGCAGCGAAAGATGGTCCATGTGAGTTAAGAGAAGTTTGAGGGCATGATTTCTCTACAATAGTCTTCAAAACAGCACCTTACTTTTAGCTTCCCAGTATCTGCTTTGGGGCCACACACTGTCAGGATGCTAATCCAGTTTACTAATGGGATTTTTAAAGCTAGCTCCCACATCCTTTTACGTTTTGTTTCATAAGAACCTGAAAGTTGAGAAAAGGGCACTGCAGGATATATCCCAATAGGTTTTAGCTTAAGGAGCAGAGGTGATGGGATCACTATGAATTTCAGTAACCTATTCAACTTTCATTGCATAAATCCAGCAGATTAAGAGTATTGCTTTGAAGGCTTTACAGTGCATGCATAATATTTAGCTAGGAGGCAGCTCTGTGTAAATGGTAAAAGCCTAGACAAAGGGTAAGCAAATGTAATTCCAGCATATTTTGCTGAGGAAGATTAATAAAATGCAGCAATAACAAAAAGCTCAATGAATAGTCAAGATGTACCTCAGTAAATATAATTCATTCCTAGCTTCACTAAACATAATCTCAGTAGCAGTGCAAGATTGATGCAAGAACTTTTTCCTGCCTTAATCTGATATTAAAATTGAAAGACTGGGGTAACTCACAAAAAGTTTTGATGGGAAATAATTTATTTCCATTAATTCAAATCCCTGTCAACAGCAAAACTACTCAATCATTTCTGCTGTTGTGATGTATTTAAATTTTTGTTTCTTTGGTGGCTCTCACTACAACACTAACCATGCTCAGAAATTGCATGTCTCAAGCACTGCAAGCTTTTCTTAGCTAAGTTTGGTTAAGCAAGGACTGTGTTTAAGCCAGGAGCCAGCCTCTGTTTAACATGGGCATGCATTCCAAACTCTCTTGTTTTCAGATTGCCGGTGGAAATTTTCATCTCTCCTGTCTGGGTTTTCTTCTGAGCTGCCTGTCACAGTTCTTAGAAGATGGAGCAGCTTTCAAGTGGCTGGTGACAGTCTCTTTGTTTTCCCTCTACCTCTCCCCATTTCTTCTACTGCTATGCTGCCACTCACTCTTTGATCTGGAAGAGATTTTACCAAAAGCCTGGGTGATCTTAATCAGACAGCAACACACTCAGGCTCTAACTTCTTCTAGGAATGGGCTCTATGTGTGAAGAGACCTTCATTTGGTGAAGACACCCTGGGATCAACCACTCAGCTCAGTCCCATCTTGAATTTAGCACCATTTTGGAATGCCACTGTCTTGGAAGGTATCAAAGTCTTGTATTAAATCAGCCCTTTATGTGCCAGGACATTAAATTTAATGCAGATAGTCTGAAGTTTGAAATTAGCAATAATTCAAGTAAAAAAAATTAGGCTTTGTTGTTCAATAACATCAGGGGTCACTACAGAAACCTGTAATCTGTGAAGTTTACACTGTTTACACTGTGTGTCATGGGCTTCTATCTTGCCTTGGCCAGAGGACACCGCAAATATTAGAGTTTCAGAAAAGAAATAGGGGATTCTCACAAGCTCTGTGGTTCTATTTAATGCAGTGTGTAACCTGGTGTGGAAAATCTGGGAAGAAAAGGTAAATCTGTGCCTACATATGCTCCTGCTACCTCTGGTTGAGAAAAATCTCAGAAATTAGGAGTATAGGATAAGCATTTCTAATCAACTAAGCAAGAACTATTAGACACCTAAAGTTAAAAAGCAAACTCCCAGGCTGAACATTGATGCATTCAGAATATCATAAAGAGATGGCTAGGGAAAAGAAAGACTGAAAATGTTGAAAAATAGGAAACGTTAAGGCAGCACTGCTATTTTAAATGATGTCTAGCAAAAAGGTGATGGTATTTTTAAAAGCTGTTGAATTGATATTTTTGATTGTAGCATCCAATAACCCAAAAGTTCTGAAACTTTCTGAGAAAAATTGGAATCCACGTAATTATTCTTGATAGCTATGGGAAACTGCATCCCTGGCATGCTGTCCTTGAAGATGTTTGCTCAGACAGATCTACAAGAGGTGATTGAACAGCATAAGATTTTCCAATTACACCATGATTACAGCAACATCCCAGCCAAATAACCCTCTGAAGAATTAGTGTGAAAAATCACAAGGTCAAGTCCAGGCCTGCTGTGCAGGTGGAGCCCTGCTGTGTGCTGACACCAAGCAGGAATTTGGCTGCTTAACAGACTGGTTTGTTGCATATTTAGTAGCTGCAAAATATACAAGTTTTATGTTATGACACTTGAAAACAGGACCTGTACTATTTCATGCTGACTACTGCAGCTTTAAAGAGGGCTTTGCAAGCTTTGGATGAACAGAAGAAAAGTCCTAAGTAAAACATGACACAAAGCATAGTAGCATCGGACTGCCTCAAAACGATGTGCTAAGTCAGAAAGACAAATAGCAGTAGGTGATAACCTCATGTAGCTATCAGTCAGATTGACTAAGGTAATCTGTAGAAAGTGTCATTTGAAGTCTTCAAATTTCTCTCTGGAGTCAGTTGTTGATTCCTCTACCAACAAGGGTATAAAATGCTACACACTGTTTCACTGTCCAGATTGAAGAACTTTGCCTGAGAGCACATGGTGTGTTCAAACATAATTCCCCCTTCCTTGTCCCTGAAATTGTGGTGTTCTTACACATGAAGTAAAGCAGCAACCCACAGAACAAAACAACAAGAGGTCAAAAGAAAATTTTCAAGGTTCCCTCAACTTTTATGATCTAGCTCTCTACCTGTTGCTAATTTAAAAAAAAAAAATACAATGAAAATATAATTTCTTAAGACGTTTCTGCCTCCTGGCTATCCACATCCATGCTACACCCTGCCCAGCTCACAGCATCCAGATCAGACATGGACATAAAGTTCAGCTAACAGAGTCAGTATTGCCAATCACTTGCAGTCTTTCAACTTCCAAAGAGTTACAGAATAAAGACGTTTCAGGATTGGGATTTTTGTTTGCTTTTTTTTTTCCCCCAAATTGTTGAGAACCCCAAACTGAAAAACTAGCAAAGAGGAGTTGTGAACTATCAGGCCTAAACTTGTCTGTAAATCCTAGTAAAATGAATTCTGTAGACTTTTTTTCCCCAGTGAAGTGAACTCTCCAGGCTGCTGTGGATTTTCATATGTACTTCCTCAATTATGAGAGTTTTCAGGCTCCCTCATCTGTTCCCAGCTACATCCTGTAATTTCCAGTGCTGGTTGCTACACTCTAAATCTGGTCAGCACAACTTACATGTACTTATCAGTGACTCATCCAGATATTTGAAGATCTTAAGAATGAATCACATCTACATGTTTGCTGAATTCTTTCTGCCGCCTGTGAAGGAAGGCTCGCACTGATGGACTGTAGAACAGAGCTCAAGACAAGAGAGACTTTGATGTTTAGGGACTTTATAAGAGTGTGCGCTCTCTGAAGCGAGGATTTAAATCAGTTTATTAAATCATGCTGACTTTGTTGTCAAGCTCAGGCAGTGACACCTTAACAAAATGCATCCTTCAATTTTTCAGGCAGTAACTGAACACAAGGTATAATTAAAATGTTTGTTTTTGAATCTGGCATTTAAAATATGTTGTTGCTGCTGTTAGAATAGCTCTCTGTCAAATCAGATCAGAGGAGGAAGTGTCACTCAGCACAACAGGCCACAGTCTGCACATATAAATTGTCTCAAATCTTCCCTTTCAAATGTCAGCTGACAAATCAAAATGAGAATAGGCTATGCAGCATAAATACCAGTTATACATTAAAGACTTAACACAGGGCTCCTGTCTACTAGCGTCTGAGAGCTCCAAACACAGAGAAACCACACAGAGTTAATGATAATTGATATCATATGGTCTTTATCAAAGCTTCCTCAAGAAAAGCAGCTTAAGGGAAAATCCGTAAATGTATGTCTTGACCACAGTCTACCAATCTTCTTCCGCATTGGAGCCTTTAACTAATTTGTTGGTTTAATTACTGAGGCACAGGAAAGTTTGCAAGAGTGATAATTGTATATTCTTTGATTGCTGATCATTACATCAAGTGGTCTTTATGAATTAAAAATAAACCCCGAGTGTAATATGTGAACCTGGGAAATCAGTCTGTGCCTAAATCTGGAAGCATAAGACTGCTACTCCTGGCTGACAGCACAAAGTAAAAAAGCAAAGCAACAGCGAAGTTCCAAAAACCTGAAATTGCTGTGACAGACAGTTAACTGCAGCCTACGAAAATTTGGAATTCGAAGTGGGTCAAGCAAGATCAATGAGACTGCAGGCTCTCATTTGAGCGGGGTTTAGGGGCTTGTTAGGTAACTTCTAATGTGCCACATACTTATATCTTTAATTGGAGGGAGTCGTATAGCCTACTGCACCGTTCTGAACTAGCAACGGAGGAATTACCAGGAGGTCAAACGGAAGAGGGAGGCAGGGGGAGGAGGAAGTGGTAATTGAAGAGACGAGAGATGATTGTGAAAGTACTTGGAGGAGTCTGTCTGTCTGGCAAGATGCAACAGGCCAAGCTACAAACAGGAGGCAAGGCACTTACCGGAACAACCTCTTTCCTCACTTCCCTCCCAGCCTAGAGCAATGCCGTCGCTAACTGTCCCCAGCAGCTGCCAAAGCAACAAAGCGCAGTAGTGGCTAATTAACTGCAGTATCTATCCCAGTGTAATGACACAATTATTGGCCATACATACACTCACACAGCGATCAAGCGTTTAACTACAGATGCCTCTGCTGAAACACCTTCATTTTCACCTTCCTTGAAATGAGAAGATGACAGCAAAAACATGTAGTCAACAGTTGAATGGCCTTCCTTCTGTTCTGGCTCAGTTTACAGTAGGTCTTCTCTGTCCCTCCTAGCATTTACAAAATGGAGTATCTTATAAGTGTTAGCATTATTCTGCAGTAAAACTTGGTCAGAGCTTACCTAGGAAACAGGCCAGGCCTTCAGGCATCAGCATAGTTTTTCACACCCATAAAAAAAACTAAACGCAGCTTGAAAGATAAACTCAGAGGAAATGTGCTAAGCAAACTGACCTACTTTTTTTTTTTATATATATCCTATCAAGAAGATAAGAAGGTGACAGGTGGTCCTGGATGGCACTACGGACATAACAGAGGAGTTCAGAGTAGAACCTGAAACACATACAGGAAAGAGGGACTGGAAGTGCATGAAACAGGCCTTATGTCAGAGACAACTCAAAGTGCAAAAACCTCAAAGGCTAAAAGACATTGCACTGGAAAACAGAGGTGAAAAAAGAATTTGGGCAGTAACATTACAGATGGAAGTGTCTGAGGCACAGAGGTGGTAATACAGCCAGCCCATCAAGAGAGAAAACTGCAGCACTTACAATGTTGTAGGGTGACACAAGGCACTGCAATCAAAATAAGAGAAATTAAGAGACTGGTGATTACAGTTAATCAAAGAATAATGAATTCAGAGTAGCGTGGATTAAGAAAGGGGTTTGAATAAAGAGAAGCCACATGACTGAACACGTGACATATGACTGAATCAGTTACGTGGAGATACAGAGTGAGTCAGGTACTGATGGTGGCTTATGAAGACAGTGTTTTTATTTCAGATGCTCAATATCCAGTCTGCCTGACTGGGAACGAAGTGTTTGTCTAAGAGGAAATCCAGCATGTTCTCACCCCACTTTTACAGCAACCCTTATTATACCTTTCTTGGATTTCAAAGGATTCCCTTGCAGATTAAATGGACTCAATATTTTCAGCAGTTCTGCTAACCATTGTTTACTAGTGTTACCTTATACCTGAAAAAGGTTCTTTATAACCCCCCAAGACATATTTTCAAATTATCACAACCTCCAGACTGTGTAGTTAAAATACTTAATCTACTCCTCAGAATTTCTCCTCAGATCTCCATGCACCACCTTGTTCTTGTATACACACACCCCCCTCTGAAGAAACTACTCTGACATGCAATAGTAAATTTAAGATGCAAAAGCTATATAGGGAGAGAGAATGCAGAGTTCCTTATGCAGTACACCAAAATTTGATCTGCAACATTTAGTTATTTGAAAGCATCAAGAAAATAGCAACAGCATTACAGCTTGAACCCCTGTATTGTTTGGATTTTTCTTTTTTCCCCATAGATAAGGAAGATGAAATACATAAGCAAAAAAAGGGGTTATAACTTGAACTTTTTTGATAGGTGCTTTAAGAGCAATTTCAGTTTCAAAAAAAACATATATTTATAATTAATACAGCATCTGTTTTTAATGAGGGTTTTTTTGGTGTAACATGTACCTTCAATACAGCTACACTGTATCTTTGTAATGCACACCATTTGCCAAGACAGACATTACAATCATTACATATCTTAAAGTGTTTGTGTAGTATTTTTCGAGTTGCATTGTAAAATGCAAAGCCACAACAGTATACCATTATAATTCAAATTTAAAGGCAAGAAAATTCAATATTAAGTACTTTCTTCTGCAACTGCTCCGAGACTGACACATTGATATTCTGCTGCATAAAAGTATAGACAGTATTTCAGCTAATGGGTTTTTAAAGTATGCACTGAACCTTAAAACACTTACAGACATAACAGCTTTTTGCTTGTGATCCATTCCACTCTGCAGTGCCATCACTCATGGGCAAAAGATATTGGCAGACTGAGACCAAACTTGGAGATCTTGATCAGAAATTGGAAACCTGGTTACAAAGGGAAAAAGAAAAAAAAAAAAAATTATACTGGCGTTGAAGAGTTGGTCTGCAGTCACCCTCTTTGTGACACTCCTTATTTCATATAATTCTATCATATCCTCCTGAGTGTTTTTCCAGGCTGATGAGTCCTCTTATTTAGTCATTGCTCATACAGAAGTCACACCAGACCTCTGATTATCTCATAAACCTTCTCTGGGTTTTTTCCAGTTGCCCACATCCTTTCGGGAATCAGGGGACCAGAACATCACAGACTACAGAACTACACCAACCTGTAACAGATTCATAGTGTTATAGTCATCTCCACTCCTGACGTTTGATTTCCTCCTTTGACTGCTGCTGCACTCAGCCAGTGTTTTCATGGCACTATTAGGTATAACGGAGGTGGAAAGAGTCAGCTTAGAGCTGTAAGTGTAAAGATGAGAGCACTTTCCCTGCCCTCTCATGTACCGCCACTGTCACTGCTTTGTATGTCTTGTCACGTGAGTCATTTAGTCTCAGTGTCTGTTTGCAGCCCATTGTAGTTGGTCCTCAGCCCTATTCCCATGAAAAGCTTGGTATCCTCAACAAACTTCGTCACCATATGGTTCTCCCACTCATTACTCAGTGTATTGAACACTGAACAAATCCTTGCACAACCTGCTGGTGATCTCTCTCCTTTCTGAAGGCTGGTTACTTACTACTGCTCAATTTTTCTTGTCTTTTAACTAATTACTTACCATATAAATACCTTCCCTCTCATCCCACAGTTCTTTAATTGCAAAACACATTTTCAAAATGTGTATTAACTGGGAGTCAGGACACACACAGCAACGGGGTTCCCTCAAAGAACTCAAAAAATGTGAGACTTAACTTGCCTTTGCGGACAGACACCCCACTGGCTCCTCCCAGATATGTGATGTTTATCAAAGCATTAGCCAAGTCTGGCCTAGAGGACAGTCCCTCCTTATTTGTCCAACTCTTATGTCAGGCTTTGCAGTCTGCAATTTGCTGTAGTACTGCTCAAGACTAGGTGACAGCTTTTTGCTTTGAATTCCTTAAATGGTGGAACTTTAGAGTGGGTAGAAACACAAAGCTACTTTTAAATGACCGTTTTGTAAAAAGTGTAGTTCCCCTTTTGAAATGGAGCGTGACAGCAACAGATATGAGGACATTTGCTGCACGTACAAGAAAACTGAATTAACCTACATTATACTTGCTGCTGAGTGGTTTGGTACTCCCCCAATATCATTAAAGGTTTCTAATATTGGAAAGGCTTCAAAATTTTGTGAGCAATTCCATTCCTCTCCTCACTGTCCTACTCTGCTGCCATTTGTGGGTCTCCAATAGGATGGAGTCTTTTTCTTGCTGGCCCCAAGACTTGTGCAATTATAAAACTGTAAGTATTATGTTTTCCATTTCCTTCCTTTTTTTTTTTTCTTTTTTTTTAAAGGCACCATCTTTCCTCTTCCTTTTTCCTCCCTCACCTCTTCCTCACTGGTAATTTGTTAAAGATCCTGGTTAGACCTTTGTTGTTCTACTGTGCAACAGCCTATCAGTATCATCTGCTGATAACAGGACACAGGGGCTAGAAGCATTTTGTTTTGGTATTTTTGATGTTCAAGTTGAGCCTCATCAGCTCCTGGCAAACAAAGATCTGGATGTTGGCTTCACATCTTGTCTATACACAGCCCAGAAAGCTATTGGAGGGAGACGATGTGACTGCTTCTCCCAAATCCATTCAAATCTGTTGCTCTCAACAGGATCACAGCTGGTGGAGAGATTTCTTAGGGCCTCACAGTTTCACACTGGGTCCAAATAACTCTTTCAAATGTAATGGTGGGTAATAATCCAAGTAGTGTTAAGGGCACCGAACAGTACTTACACCCAATGTAAGAACTGTCTTACATGATTTATGCTCAAACTGACGTGCCCTGACTATATTTGAATGGTTAACCTTATTCAACAAAATGATCTGAGCAGACAGATGAGAAAGTCTGCTAATGACACGCAGCAATTTAAGATAATAAGAGCTGATAAGAATCGTTGAAGGACCATATGAGACTGAAAAGCCAGGCAATAAAATGTCAGATCAAGTTCAACATTGATACACATAAAACAATGCATAAGGGAAAAAAAATTCTGACTGCATACACAGAAGTAGTGAGAACTGAGCTGACCATTACCAAATGTCAATGTTATAGTCAAGAGGCCCACAAAAACGTCATCTCAGTGTTCATTAGAGGTCAAAAAACAATTCAAACATTAAGAATTATTAGGAAGGAAACAGCAAGTGAAACTTAGAATATCATTATGCTGCCAAATCCATGGTTTACCCACAACCTGAATACTCTGGTCTCCTCATCTCAAGAAAGGCTATAACAGACAGTGCTGGGGGGGGCATGGAGTAAGTCAGAGCAGTCTTATCAAAAATACAAAACAGCTCCTGGACAAGGAATGACAACGTAGACTGTTCAGTTTGGAAAACAACCTCTGTCAGTCATCCCGCAAGAGCCCACTGAGAACACTACAACAAGAGGAAGCTGTGCTTGAAACCATCTGGTAGGAAACAAATCTGGAACATGAGTGTTAATCTAAGCTATAGTAAAACATGCACCATTATGCATTGGTTTAAGCCAGCTAACACTTCCATGTCTGTTTGTTTTTAATATGCTGCATAGTTGCTTAGTGACTTGGGTCATACTTGTTCCATTTCAGAAACAGAGGAAGACTGGCTCACAACACTTACACAAGTGCTTTCTTTCATTTTAGCTTCTATTGTACAATGTACAAATTCTTCTCCATTGTAATTCTCTGGCAGGACACAGCCAGACTCAGATGCCCTGAACCTTGGCAGAGCAAGAAGCAAGAAATGTGGAGGTAAGATGGGGACCACCTCAATCTCTCTTAATATAGGTCTGTTACAGTTTGGAGAAGAAAACACAGAGCAGATTACATTTTATATCAGCGCTCAGCTTTTCCTCATTTCTTTGGCTTTAAATAGCTCTGCCACCTGCCGCCTCGTCTAAGACAGCCCATCTGAGGAGGCAAGATAGACCATGTCAGCCTGCTCTACACAAGTGGCCCCACTAAAGATCACAAGCTGTACTTCTGCCCCCGAATTTCCATAGCCCATAATCTCTGTAGGGGCAGACACACCTAACCATGGGCCTGCTGGTTTAGGAGGCCATACCATCTTAGCTATGAAGATAGCCCTCCTCTACTCCTTTAGTGCAGTTTGATCTCTCTGGCACTGCCAGCATAGCATAGAGAGGGCTTCACAAGAGGCAGAATTTGAGCTGGAGCATTTTCCATGTGTTTCAAGCTTTTTCTTTGTAGTAGGTATGGCTCTACATTCCTCTCCAACCGAACCACTAGTTAAATGCAAAGCATGCTTCTGATGCTCTGCAGTGGGTGCCCATAAAGACTTTTTGCCTGTATTACCACAGTCTTGTTTACCTCATCCTTAAATGAATTTGGTTACGTGAGCCTGCTAAGGAGGTCTAAGTCTGAGGAGTCTACGTTTGTGACATTCTAAATGAATGTTCTAAATGGACCTGATTTAAATTGATATTCAATGGAAGTTAATCATTAATGATACCCTACATCTAAAATTGAACACAGACTGATAGGCTCCCTATTTCAATAAGCTTATGCCATTGTGAGATGGCAAACAGGGCTGTAAGTGGGTGTAAATGTAAGTTAAAAGAGAAAAGTAAATTATATGGTTAAGTTTATGTACCTACTGGGGCAAAACTGAAATGCTTTTCATGCTGTCTAGCCTGCTCTGCGGAGATGAACATCCTCATCCCTCATATAAAACACTCTCTTGATACAACATATAGCGGGGTCCTAAACACAAAAGAGGATCAGCTGAACATGTAGTCCCCCCCTCCCCATATTCCCTCAGATTAAGAAACAGACTAAAATCACAATGACCTACTACCATAATCAAAGAGCAAACATTTTCCCAGTATCTCCCACCATTTTCTGCAAGTGACATGTGCTCTCTGTCAGATAGGATAAACTTAGTGGGCTGGATGCCAAGCGCATGCAGCAAGATAAAGAATTAGCTCAGGCATATCCAGCACTTGAATCTCCAAAGGTGTTCAAATTGAAACAATATGTAGCGGGAATCAGGTTTTCTAAACAGTATTAAAAAATAAAAAAGCCAACCAAACCAAAACACCACAGCAAATACATGCATGTTTGATTTTTATCTTGCTGCCCCTCACAAAACGCCTATAAAAATTTAGTCTTCCCCCACCAAGCCATTTTATATTGAACCAAATACACTATAAATGAACTCCTGCTTCCTGTTTGTGCCCAAATACTGATATGACATCGCTTCTGGAAAGAAACATTCCCATCCGTCTTTTACATTAAATTGATTAATTGTTTTTCCATTTGTATTCTTTGTGATGTTCCTCCAAACACTCCACAAATTATCTAGCCCTTAGAAAGCCAGAAGTTGTTTGGCTTTTTTCTTCCCCCCTCCTCTTTAAACTTGAATGCAGCTTGAGAGACTTAAGATCTCACATTAGTTTTAACTGCTTCACTGTAGACCTCCTGGCACCATTGACAAAAAGGGAGGGCTCCAACATGCCATGAAGATGCGCTCATTTCAGTGGCCAACAAAGAGCCAAAAGTGACCCCTATTATTAGTGCTAGTGAGACTAGATTTACCATATTATTAATCATTAAAGTCTGACTCAAAATTCAGATGGGCTTGTACTTACTCCATGGGTCAGAGAGCTTTACCAGAGCTCATTAACTGTGCTGGGCTACTCATTTACTCCTTCTGCAAAAACCTTTTTCCTAATGCATGAGGGGAAAAATGAAATACAGGTGATTTTTTTGTTTGCTGCTTGATCTCAACAAGTAGAAGCAGCAGGAGTATTTTGCTTGTCAAGAGGACAGTAATTCTTCAAATCCTTCTAAAGAGATAATGAGTGGCAGCGTAATGCTTTTGATCTGTCATAATTATAAAATAAAAGAGAACGGATGCAAAGCTCGTGCCATGGGAAGGTCACTCACTTTTAAATGTCTAGGATTCCCTCCGTGGCTAATCCCAGCATGTCCTGAACGTGGGCTATTTTTAGGCACAATAGTGGGTCCGTTATACATCCTGTCCCTATAAAATGAGTGCCTTACTGGTGATTGTCCTGTAGGGCAGCTAATAAGTAGGCAGGAAAATGACGTCTCTGTACTTTTGACTTGCGTGCTATTGCAAGGAAGGACAGCAGGAATGTCTCCTCTCTGGCGTCAAACAGTCCCCCTACAGCATACATGCAATTTAAATTATTACAAGGCAATGTTACAAGTATGAACCCTGGCACAAAATAAAGTAATTACATTTAATTAGGCAGCCAAAAAAGTGATGGCCTGAGACTCACTGCCTTAGATGTAGCCTTTTGTTGACTTAACACAGGACAGGTAATGAATGAAACTTCAAAGTGTAAGCAATTAAATTGCTACTTAATTAGTGGAGCCCTAGTCAAAAACACAGCAAAACAAAAAAAACAAACCCTCAATTTTCTTTTGTCAAAGGAATTCAGACAAAGATCCCATGTCTCAGAGAGGCCCTGAAATTAAGGATTATTCCATTCAGTAAGTGTTTGTGTTCAAAAGTGAGTTTCTGTTTTTGTTAATGCAGAGCTCCCAAAAGGTGCTAGATTGGCAGCCCTGGAGCCTGACATTGCCCAAAAGGGAACTCAGTACAAACAAGTTACTGGCTCACAAATCTCACTTGCCTGCTAAGCATCAAGTACAGATATTTAATCCTTTGAGTACTCTGATCTGGTGGTACACCCACACCAAGCAACCTACCACAGGGAGACAACTTTCAGAAGTCAGAAATGATGGAAGATATAGAAAAAGGAAAGTAGGTATCATAACACTAGATTTTTATGTACAACCTCTCTCAATTTTGCTATTTCATATCCAGGATTGGATAGTTTGCCAGAGCCCTCTCTGGAAGCCTCTTATGCTTCCATAAGCATCCTGCTGCTTTATCATCCAATTAAACATGAAAAACAAAAGTGGGTCTGAATAGCATAATAAGTTATGATAGTCTGTCATCTCTGGGTCAGCATTTTATTCTAATTTCAATCAGAGACAAAACCAAGCTATTTATTGTTCTCATCCCATTCCTCACATGCTTACATCAGACTGTAAGTCTCCACTCCCGAGAGGTGCCTAGGATGGGTTGCCAGGAGTCTCAGCAGCCAATGGAGCCTTTATTTCATCTCTCTGCCTACAACCGTTATATATACTGCTGAGAACAGCTGGAAGGTAAAATATCATCTATTATTTTTCTGATTATTTCTCCCCTCACTCTCATCTTTTTCTCCTGCTTGTGGTTCACCTCTCTAGAGCCAGTCTTTTCATCCCCATCTGATGTGCTGCTTTGCACTCACCACTGCAGACTTCATGGCTGAGGTTAGAAAGAGCACAGAAAAAAAAGGGGGGGGGGGGGGAGGGTGTGTGATCAAAATATACAACTACATCCACCCAAATCCTTTATTTCGGGAGTTTTAGAGGACTAAAATAGTACTTTATATTTTTTTTGGAGGAGGGCAGCTGTGTTGTCATGTCCTGTCCACCCTCTCCCCCAAATGACAAAAACTACAAACAAACAAACAAACAACCAACAAAGGCAAAGTTTTGCTAGAGGACTTCTCATTACCTGTCTGATTCCACATCTCAAAACTCTGGCAGCTGCTAGTTGTGGAGTAGTAGCTCCATATCCGGGAATTATTAAACACCAGCTTGTCCCAGCTGCATCCCAGAGTTTGTTTTTATTTTGTGGGGAATGAGGAGACTGTTCTGATGTACTAAAACTATTCACGCTTTAAACTAGGCTTTAAGTGAGCAGATACATTTGCCCCAGTGCAAGCTGTGCTTTCTATCTATAGATTGAAAACACTCAAGAAACCTTAGCACTTGCATTTTTGCACCGTTTTTCACAATGTTTCATACAGCTGCATATGTAGCAAAATTTGGATGGTTCTGATCAATCACTTCAGTGAACCAAGAGAGGTAGTTTCAACATAGTTGAATTTTGGTGGCACATTTTTTCTTTTAGCAGGAGTTTTCCTTCTCCTCATCTGTCCCCTGGATGAAACACAGGAATTTTTTTTTTTATGTTTTTC
This sequence comes from Theristicus caerulescens, assembly GCA_020745775.1. NCBI lineage: Eukaryota > Metazoa > Chordata > Aves > Pelecaniformes > Threskiornithidae > Theristicus > Theristicus caerulescens. Next base: position 87,824,570 of record CM036560.1, read on the forward strand.
CTCTTTCTTGGCATAAGATATGGAAACAACCAGCATATGAGCCCATATTCTTTGCAATTATTTCAGAGCAGCAGTGTGCTGCTGGGCAGAACACATCACAAATAAGAGGCCTCATACATTGACATTTTAAATTTTTATCCAGTCAATGAAACTGTTTTCTTAAGAGTCTGTATAACTGAGGAGTCTGAATTATGTTTTGAAAAGTGACTTAGAGACTCAGGGCAAGAACCAGATCTCTTACTTCAAAACTCAAGACCCTTTGTTAGCTGGGCTGGCGGGAGAGCAGTCTGGCAAACACACAAGTTGTACGTGTGCACACTGCTGAGCAGAGGGGCTTGTGATGATGCAGGTCACCCACCTCCCTGGCCGTGGTACGCAGCTCCCACTGAGATGCTACTGCAGTCCAAAAAAAGCAGCAGCATCCTCACCTGCATCATTTTACCAATATCATTCCCTTGTCACACACTGACAGCTCGCAGGGTAAGACAGGCAGAGCAGCCCTGCCTGCTCTCCAATCAGCAATACATGAGGCTACAGCAAAACAGCCTGGCAACTAGCACCCAGAAAGTAGAAGCTGACCTTCAATTCCCTGTAGGTGATGGGATGTACAACAGTAGTTCCTGCTTGCAAATGACAGGAAGGCAAAACCAGGAAGGCAAAAAGTCTTAGAGCCAGAGAACTAGAACTGCTAGTAACTCAAAAGTGCGTGTCCCATCTTGTGCAGAAGCCACCATGGGTGCCCCAAACAATACTCAGTGGCTCCCTGATGAAGGCAGCCAGTGAGGACTCAAGCCCACAAGTGAATTGAACCTTCACATCTATAATCCCAAGCCCATGCTTTACTAATTAAACTACAGTATTAGGGGAGCTGCTGCTCAATCCTCTGGCAGCTCTGCTCTGAAACTGGAGCGCTTTGCTTGTTTAGCAATTGTTATTAGAGAATTGTGGGCTCTGATTCCCACAATGTCCAACGTGCAACCTCAGAACAAGCACCCAAAAGCATCTGGGATGGGGCAGAGCTTAGATTCACTCCATTTCCCACAGACAGCTTTAAATGGCTGCCCATGTATCAGCCTGTGGTGCCTTGCTCTCTCCACTGGCTGTACTGGGAGCCAAGACCTCACACTTCACCACCTAAAACCATCATGCTGAGAGCTGGGGGCTTAATGCTAAACGCACAGAGCTTTCAACATGCTAAGAGCGGGTATTTCATCACTGAGTTTGGGGTCCTGCAAACAAAGTCCAACCAGAAAGACCTCCCTGCCCCTCTACCTGAAATGTAGCTGCTTCATCGAGAAGCGCAGCGTGCTGGAAGCAAGCTCTGCAAGCTGGAAAGCAGTTCCAGGAAAGCTTTACTCAGTTCATTGGTTCAAGTAGGGACATCAAAGGAAAATGCATATTGCAGGACCTCACAGTTAGATAATACGATGTGCTTAAGGCAACCTCGCATTGAGTTGGCACAGTTCTTTTTATTGCATGAATCAAACTCAGACATCAGAAATACTTCCAGCTAAGTACAAGGGTCTTGTCCATATTCAACTCCCAGCTGCCCAGCTAACCTATTTCACCTTATTATTTGTGTGAGTTCAAAGATTTGGCAAGTTTTCAGTTATTTGACCAAAATGATCTTGCACTATCTCCCTCCCTCCCTAATACCAACAACTGCTTTTGCTTTAGCCTGTGTACTTCAGTACAGCGTGCTACTGTCCCCTTGTCCACTGTTTCCTACGCTGAGCCATTGAGGCAACAGCATTTTTGTCCAAAACCACTTCACACACACCAGTTTGTCTTTTTGCTGGTGAGAAAAACTTTTGAAGGAGGCATCTCCTTCTTCCTCCACCTCTCACTGAAACACAGAACCTGGACGCTACTTTCTGCAGGGGCGACATAAAGATCAAAACCATGCCCTTGACAGTCACGTGTGGTTTTCAGTAGAAAACACAACACCACTGAATCTGCTCTGCAAAGATATAAAACATGTACCTACAGAAAGCAATATTGTATGTTCAGTGGCCTTTTTCCCCATCACTAAGCACAGCGCTATGGAGTACACTGGACTTACAGCTTTATCTATTAGTATATCCTTTTACCAATAAAAGCAGCAGTTCTGAGATAATTCAAGTGCTTCACTGAAATCAACAAGACAATCTTGTAGTTCTCTGCACTGCTCATTTTTAGGTGAGTGTCAGAAAAAGACCCAAGTGTAAAATAGTGAGATGGAGAAAAAAGAACCAATTCAACAGAATTTCACCAAGTTTTGGAACAGATAAGCAAGTGCCAGAGGGACACTAAAAGCAAGCATGGGCCAGCTGAAATTGGATTTAAATTAGATTCCTCATATCTTTCAACAATACATAGAAATGATTCTTTTAAATATTTAAGATAGATTGTGCAGCGCTATCTGAACTTTTGTTTTCCAGATATGATTAAAATGCAAATGGAGGGAGGAACACTTGTACATTTCTGTGCTACAAATCTGTGTTCACTGAGGAGCACTTTACTTGCAAAAGGAGATAAGAGATCGGAGCAGTCCAGCCCCTTTTCCCCGGAGGAACCCAGAGTCACTGGGGTAGCAATAGAAATACGTCTGCCTGGTCAGTGCACGTTAATGCACAAGCAGAGTAGTGACATGTTAGAGATATTAACAAAAATTCAGAGAATGCAACAAAGAATACTCTTGATGACTTCTGCTGTTTAGTATCTAGCTAGTGTCAAAACCTGTACATCTCGAGGAAATCGGTACGTCACCACCTCACTGTCTTTCCAATGGCGTGCAGCCATAGGCTCTTCTCTAAGCTGTTGATTGACTGCATTTACTATCGCATTTACAAATAGTTACAGCTATACTATTGTTTTGTCTAAAAATAGATAGAAATATTAATGGTAGCGTATCAGATATCTTTAGTGAAAGAAAACATAAATCAGTAATTCTCTTTCAAATCCATTAATAATCCTCTCTCAAATCTGCATGTAAAGCTATAGAAGCATTTCATGTGTCCTATCTCCCGCAGGCTACTGTTACATCAAAGTATTCCTGCTGTGTACCCATTATATTTCTATCACCTTTCTTGAGAAAAATCTTGTTTTGCAAGGCGATACTTTCCAGAGCTAAATATACACAAATGTCAAGGTCCCAAGATGGTCTCCTGAAGATGCAGAGAGCTTGAAGAGGTCCATAATCTCCCAGAGTAGTCATCATATCTGGTAAGCGACAGATAAATCTGAAGCTGTTTCAGGAGAGCCGGTCCTGACCCTTTCAACAACATGGGACAAAACTGATTTTTGTTGCTTCATAGAGGATGGCTCAGGGACATCCTTACTGCCCTGGGAAGGGCAACAGTGAGACAGAAATCTGAGAGAGGACTGAAGAGGCAAACACCCTTCACTATAAGACTTCCATGGGCCTAGTGTAGAGCCATTAGATTCCTTTCATATTAACAAATTTTCTCCTCCCTCAGTCAGCCCCTGCGGTTGTGACATCTTACCTGCTCAGAGGCATCTATCAGATTAAAGGACATAGAGATGCAATTGCTCCTTGCTGAATAACCTGAACAGTAATCCCAAGACAAGACACAACAAATTTCCCCATCATACTTACCAGTTTCTGCTTCCTTCTCTCCCCAGGGCATTCATCGTGCAGAGGATCCTTACTCCTACAGAAGGACAGCCTTTTCTGCATAGTTCATGGCTCGTTTTCTGAACAACAGCGATTTTACAGCTCAGTTTCCCTTTTCCTAACCTTGCTCAGGCTGCTCATCATTTTCCGTTTCTTGCCCAAGGCTTTCTGACATTTGTCTCAACTTTCCATGCAGCTCCTAGTTTGATACCAGCCATATCAGCCTCGTGACCTCCTTCTCCCCTCCCAGAAGTGCCACTGCACATTATTTCTTCCCCATCAACAAACCTGGCCAGGCTCACTTTCATACATTTCTGCTAGTCCACTGCCTCAAGAGGTTTACTCTTTGACAGCCTCCCACCATCAGCCTCTCTTCCTGGTACACAGAAAGCATTAAAAAAAAAAGTCATTAAAGAAACAGCAATTTTGTGAATAGGACATAGCACACACAGGTCATTTGCAAGCAGATCCCAAATGCAAATGGCATCATCTCCAAATCTTGTCCTATGTATTTTTAGCTCAAAAGCTATCTTCCTTCTGTAATAAAATGCCTTTGGCTTAAAAGAAGCTATGACTTGTCAGAAAAACATTCTAATATAACTGAAGTTGTGGTTCCTGAAAGCCATCACAAACAGTTATTCTAGAGCACACCAAGATATTTCATTCACTGTCCCATAAATGTCATTATTAAGTTGAGCAAGTATATGTACATTTTTATAAGCATTCAGCTGAATCATCTGTATGCATGCACACTCCCAGCACCCAGGCAGTAAAAGTTTCCACCTTACTGCTCATAGATATTTTGATGAAAGCTTCCAACTTGCTTTGTTTTTCATGCTTTAACAGAGGTAATAATGTTGTTGGTTACTGTAAAGAAACATTAAAAACATGTTTGCTCTTAGCTATTTATAGAAGCATTAGAAGATGGGGGAAACTAATACCACTCTTTGAGTGCCACCATTATAAAAGGGTGTACTGATACAGTGTCTTATTTAATCACACATGGCATGGCTAAGAGAAAAAACCCTATTTTTGGTGTTTACTGAAAATGTCTGGGGGGAAATTCAGTTCAATAGGCTTCTTAGAAGTATGCAGAAAATGGGAGTGTCAGCAAGAGGTGGTTTCTGGACAATATATAAGCATTTCAGGATAACAACAACAATAAGGTTTTGGTCATTCACAGTATTCTAGTGCTTCTCTGACACCGAGCCTTGTTGGTACAGTTGAAGCGAAGCATTTTGCATGCCAAAGAGTAGAGATGTGGCCCTTCTTATTATGTCTTTATGAACATGAACAACATCGTACAACATGGAGGTTACAAGAAAATTGCATTCTTTCAAAAACTTCCATCAGCGTCACCTTTTGCACCTCTTTCAGGACCATAACTGCCTCCACACAGTTTATCAACTGTACCTGCCCTTCCCCCAGGAGGGCCAAGGCAGCAGTCAGGCAAGATTCAAGGACCTGCCTGCAAACTCCACAAGGCTTCCTTTGCTTTGCTTGTACCTAATCTGCATGCAGGCTGGATGAACACCTAGCCCCACAGGAAGGCTTAACTTCCAACACAGCCTGACAGTTGTTAACTGAGGAAATACTCAGATACTAATATAATAGGCCCAATATAAAACACTGGGCAAAAACCCACAAGAAGGAATGGAAAAGAATTAGAAGCAGAAGTTTGCACAGAAATAGTGCTTTCCCTGTGTATGATAAATTTTGTGGTATGTTAGGTTTAAAAAGAAGGCTTCATTCTGAGAGAGCAATCTTTGTGATCCTATATGCATCTTTAATGAAGAGACATACAATTAAGTTAGGGGCATTTCAGTTGCTTGAAATTCACTGCTCAGCACTTCAGGTTGGCAGTAAGAGAACTGCTTTGCTCACGTTCATTACAGTGTTATAAAGAATGTTTTTATCATCTACTACAAGATTTTTGTGTGGGAAGAAGAGGTTTGCAGCCAGGGAAGCATTCAACTGCATAACAGCAACACCAGTTACAGCCTATGCCTAATGTACAAGTGAAAACTAATTCCTTTCACAACTGTCAGCAAGTGTTAAGCCAGCCCTATGCTTTGGGGAGAAGACAGGCTTAGATCACATCAAGGATGGGAGCACCTCAAGGAGACATCCTGCCAACAACACAGAGCCATTACGGTGCCCGACTCTCATTTGCCAATACATCCACACTGCTGAAGGTGGATCAATGCCATCAGAGATAGATTGATGTCTATCAGGAGGAGGAGAAAGATTTTCTGCAAAGCTGTCTTAAATAAAAATGACAATAACCCATCTCCCTTCTGTCTCAAATATTTTTTCTAACTACTTCTAAAAAAAAAAGTAGCCCTTTTTCTTTCTTCTCTCCTGAACAGAACCGCTTAACTTTCAGCTAGGAAAGGTTATGTTCTACCATGTACTTTCACGCTGTGTCAGGGAGGTCTCTGCCACAGCACAGTATCCTGTATTGCACAACACCCTTCCTGGAAGGTAAGAATCTGCTGAAGCGAGTCCAGAGAGTCGCTCCTGTGGCATCCATCTGGAATAACCAGACTCATCCATTGCAGGGTACTTGGAGAGGGGCTAGACAGAGGACACACAGAATAACCAACTTCAAACTGATAAAAAGCCACTACAGACCACAAGGAAACAGACTGCCCATTCTCTGGATCTGCAGTGGATAGGGTAAGAAGTAACAGAGAGGTTAACAGAAGGTTTTTAATGGAGAGGTAAATACGGGGAGAGTGTCCAGGAAGATTACAAGTCTTCTGCAACTGAGATGATGCAAGAATCTCACAGGAATGGCTTAGCTGTAATCATTCTTGACTTTGGGCAAGGGGCTCAACTTACCAACCGCTGGAGGTCCCTCCCAGTAATCTTTCTTCTGTAATAACATATTCCCAGTGTTTAAAATTTCCCCAGAACACAGGGAAATACCTACGCCCCTGCAGAGTCACACCCCAGTCAGAGACTATTATGTGGGATAGTTTCCTTGACACACAAAGGAGACTTCAGCACTCAAGGCATCTCAGCCCCAGGGGCAAAGTTCAGTTTTGCTTCCACAGCAGCAGAATGTGACCTGGAGGATGCAGAGCAGATGAGAAGAGGGTACTGGGATTAAAAGCACAAGGGAGGAGGAAAGCCCCCTTCCCATCACTCTCTCTCATCCTTTTCCTTTGAGGAATACACCAGCAGCCCTCTACAAGTCCCCTACCTACTCCTTCTACAAAGACCCTTCTACCCCACCCCAACCCCCTTAGGATGAAGGGATGGGTCAGAAAAATGAGAACAGGGTCCTCTTCCTCCTCGATATGTAAAAGATGAAGGACAGGGATGGGAGGAAAAGCCAGCAGAGGTCTTGGACAGAAGGGCATTTCCTGCTCCTGCCCCTAAGGCAGGGGGCAGCAGCTGCAGCTTGTGGGCTGCAAAAGGGAGAGCCGGGCTGGCTGTTGTCAGGACGTAAGTAATGGCAGGTACCTTTCACTCCACATTTGCTGACATTTTAATGGATTCATGCTACTACCATGTTTTCAAGGCAATTTATAACCTTGGTTTGAAAAGATCTGAGAATGAGAAGGACAAACATACAGAATTACAGGTAACCCTCAGTAGTTTTTCCCTCCTGATGCTCCATCGCCCAGTTTTGTGTGTGTAGAGTGTGAGCAGTCAGGCATGCACAGTAAGAGCTGCCCTTCTGACACTTTGAGAGTTTGGTTTAGCTCTCCCCCCCTGAGTATTTCTACATATATAAAAACATACACAGACTCTCTCGTTGAAGTAGTGAATCCCTTTGTAGATTAGCAAAGCCAATGCCATGTCATAGATGAGCAGATGTTTCCAAAATGATCTGGGTACTTGCCAGGAGAGGTGCAGACAGGGCACAGTCAAAGAAGCAGGGAGGTGGGGTGAGCAGCTTCCATAACAGCAGTATTGAGCAGGGGATGCTGTGAAGTGACGCTAAAAATACATCATCACAGAAAAATGTGTCCCAAGCACTACATCCAGCCATGACTCTGGAAAAGGTTATTCTTTGATTCTCCAGTCCACCATAACGCTGCCTTTTTAACCTTCCTTTACTTCTTCCTAATCCAAATTTCTGAGCGTGGGACACACCACAAGGTATGTTTGCTTGGAAAGCAAGAACATGGGAGCAGATGTTTTCAGTGAATCAGTCCTCCTTCAAAGCCAGCCCAAAGGCATCTTAGCATAGGCCTGTACAAGCAAGAGGGAAGGATTAGCAGCTCAGCCTACCCTCAGAGCAGTCAGGTCATCTCTTCAACTGTAGGCAAATACCGCAGTTCACCTCCCTACCCTTCTTTGCTAAAGCCAACTCTGAGCCTACTATCAAAAATTATGATTTTCTCTTTGCAAAGAGTAGCTCTGCAAAGCTCTAGCAGCTTAGCTCTGAAGTGCAGCAAAAGTCAGGTTTGCTAGGAAGGAGCGAAGTGTAGGGGTATAAGCAAAGCGTGGAGGTAAGAGCATGCAAACGGACAGCCTAACATTCCCTTGTAGTTACTGATTATTTCCTTCTTCCCAAGCAGGCTGCAGAGAACATGCACCAGGGTGCCTTTGAGGGATGATTTCAAAAAGTGTTTTCCCAAGCTGCTTGCTCTAATCACACAAGTATCCTTTCAATTGCACTTGCTACAGTGAAGAGTTTGTTCTGAATCACAGACAGTTTTAACATCTTACCACATCGCACTTTCGGGAAGAAATACACTTCTGCTGGAATTTGGCTGGTATTTACAGGTGTGATAACAGAACCGAGGTACTAATAATCCCCTCAGTGATACTTTGTGACATTAATGCAAACCATCTCTTTTGTCACTACAATACAGAAAGAGAGAATTAAAGTGGTGATTTTATAAATACTTCCTTGCTCAGGAAAAAGCAAGGGGAAGAAAACAGGTCTCAGGAAATATAAAGTATATAAGACAATTACTTTCATGTTATTGCAAGGGAAAACGTTCCGAACTGTGCCCTTTTAAAATAGCTTATTGCACCTTTGAAGCACCAAATTAGAGCATTTGTCTAAAAGCACAAAACAGAAAGCTGCATAAGGTTTCAAAGAGGTACAGGAGAAAAGCGAGCAGTTAAGTGGAAAGCCAGACACTACAAACTCTTTTGCATTGCAGACAGGGCATGACAATCACTTACATACAATCCATGATGTGAGAAGAAGGTGCTGAAAGAGACAAAGGGGACAGCAAGGTTTTTCAAGCTACAAAATCCAGAATAGCTCCTGTTTGCCACCATAAAATTTAGAGAGGGGCAAAAAATTTAGAGTCTTTGTAGACTGAAGACAATGAGCTCTCCGCTGCAAGTCAGGATGCTCCTTCTTAATTTAATTTAATATTAGAATTAATTAATTGTTTCCTATCAAGCATTTCTGTGGATTATGTGGTTTCATAGGCCTAAGAGCCCAGATTTGTTAAGTTCTGAGTATTTCATAGCTGTCATTGTACAGCTGGCCTACAGCTGTGAGCAAGTGTATTTTGAATTAGTTAGTCTCAAACACACCTGGGACTTGCCAAATGAAGTGCAAAATAGTTGTTATTGAGAAAGATTTAGCTATACTTTCCCACTCTTAACCTTGGCTTAAAAACTTAAGCACACACATTTGTTCTTTGAAACATGCATAGTTTTATGGCCACTCAATATTCCTGTTAAGAGATGGCTTACCATTGCTACAATAACAATGAAAATACACAAAAAGGTCGTGGTATACCACAGAAAAGGGAGCTTGCTTATTATTGACCAGAATTAGCCAAGCAAACAGTCTCCTCTGAGATAAGACTTTAACCAGGCTGCCACATTATTATCCTACACAATTATCCGTCAAACAAAAAAGGTGACCAGTTGTATCAAACACCACTCCTGAGATCTACCAAAACAGACAGCCTATCTTAGTTGGTCACAGGGGCATTAAAACTGTTGCAGCAATCAGAGCATGTCAGCTGGCACAGTTGTCTTGGCCATATGTAAAGGTGGAAAGCAATAACAAAGAAACCAAACATCTATGCTTTTTCCCCCTATATGGACACTGCTACAGAAACTTCTGAAATGTAGATTTGGCTTTTGCAAGCCAGCATTGTGCTCACACACTCACATGAAATATTCATGTTGATTTATCTTACCTGAGTATAAAGAGCCACACAAAGGAAACATTAAGAACCAAAACCCTAAGGTCAAAATTCATCTTCTCCAGCCAATATATTCATACTGTGAACCAGCACTCCTTGAGCTGCACAGTATTTGGTGCTTGCTGCTTCCATCTGTTTCAACAGCATCCTTCATACCCAGCAATTTTTACCCAATCCTTTTCTCCTGCTGTCTTCATCAGATAAGGGGTGGCCTTCCAGAGTAAGTACAGGTGTTCTTGCCTGACTGACAGTCATTTGAGCAACCCAGGTGGCTCTCATTACTGCTCATACAAGTCCCCAAAAGCCCACCAACACCCACAGAACAGGGATAGCTGAATACCAGTTAACTAACATCCACAGGCCACTGGTCAGAGTTAGGCTGCTGTTGATAGAGAGATGCTGGAGCTGCCTCCAGCTCTAACAAAATGGTGCCAGGGGCTGGGATGCAGCACTACGTACTCACAGGGGTATTTCAAGGGCCTGCTCAGACTCACCAGCAGAGCCTCAGCAGCTATGCCCACTCGGAGCAGCACCAGTGCCATGCTCCCAGGTCCAGGAGCATCAACAGCCCCGGCTCAGGCTCCACAGAGTCAGCACTGCAATCCAGGCTCCAAACAGCATTGTTGCTGCAGGCAGGGAGCAAGGGAACTTTATTTCTTCCTTCACTTACTGTCTTACAGTGCACATGAAACTTTTTGCTGCTACAGGGATTTGAACAGGACTGATATTTTCACCCCACGGAGGCTTCATGGCTAAACTCTCAGCCGGGCTACCCCATCCTCTCAGACTGAAGGTCATGGGTAGAGCAGCTTGCCATCCTTTTTAATGCGACCTCAGAGCAGTGTCTGCATCTGAGATGTGATCAGTCACATTCTGAGTGCTGTGTTGCAGCTTTTGCACTACAAATTGGGTACAGCTCCCACAGAGCTAGGGTTCAGTTTTGCTATCATACCTTTTAGCAGTTTTATGCCATAGAGCATGCAGTCCAGCCAGAAGACATGGCCTCCTTCCCAGCAGATGGGACCACATCAGTGTTTTAGCTGTCTTCAGTGAAATCTGGATCAGACTGAGGGCTCTCACTTGTTCTGTGTCCTAAAGTCCAGGCTAACAACAGCGTCCTCTCAATGTTTGACTAACATATTTAATTGATACCTACCTGAATCAGAGCAGGTTAGGAAAATCCCAGGGGATCTCAGACCCTCGTTGCTCCCGGCATGCATGCTCCACAGCAACAGACAGGAGGTTATGCATTCCCACAGAGGACCTGAAAGCTGTGATGGAGCTGCTATTACCTTTAGTAACAACTAGTTGTGCAAAGCCATTTTCTAGGCACCAACAGAAACAAAATAGCCCTGGCCAACCCATGCACAGAGCTAGAGACTAGGAACCGCAGGAGTGTGCAAGCCGTAAAAGGAGCACAGAAATGCAGCTGAGGTGATATTGGTCAGCAAGGTAAATTGCTTTGCAGCGGCTGCCAAACCACTTGTTTTGCTGTTTGCATGTTACAGCAACAGCATTCATCACCTCTGCAAGCTTTACCTCAATTTTCTTTTCCCGGACTTCATCTATTTTTCTTCTCTCTCTCTCTCTTACACACTTCACCTCATAGTCAAATGACAGGGATAAATTATTATGTGGGATCTTCATGCACATCTTTAGATATCATGGCAAGAAAGACACTATTGACAGTCTTAGTGATGAATGTAGCTAAATTTGAATTAGCTCCTAAACAGAAAAACACATAGAAGTCTTATCTGAGAAGCTGCAGCACCTCTGGAAATAACAAATTGATTCCACACAGCAGAAGTGGGTTAAGTTTCTTGTTTTTCTAGGAGCATTAATATTTAGGCCTTCCTGCCTGAAACATTTGGAAACCCTCATTAAAAGTTGTTGGACAAACCAGGCTCCACAATGTCTGTTTGGAAATCCAACTGTTTCAGCACAGGAAAAATGGCACATGGGGCAGAAATGTAAAATCTACTTTAAAAGGAACGAATGAGTTTTTCACCACCTCCCCCTTCCCAAAATGTATCAGCAAGCACATGATGCACCATGATTTTCTTGCAAAAACAAGGACCAAGCCATGGCACCCATTAACAGCTCTGAAGAAACAACACAGAGCATTCATGTTCAATTTGCATGGGATTCTGGTACAGCAGCTAAGAAAGATGTAGCTTCAAGGCCTGCAGTTTGAACAAAGATTGTTGAAAGAATGTGTTACAGATTGCAAGGGTTGGTAGAACACAGTAGTAGGTCAGTCCACCTTAATAATGATCCTTATTCAGAGCAGCAAGCATTTTTGGCCTCATCACTACACCATAACAACCACAAAGACCCTTCTCAAAGGCTGATGTCTCACTATGATATATCACTGAGCATTAAAGTGGTGATTTATACTGAATTGGATCATCAAACCACAGAGCTTTTACTATGGCAGCTGCTAAGTATAAACATACACACCTCTGGATCCTATTTCAGCCACAGGATCTGAAGTAGCTATTGAAACCTACAGTTCATTTGACGAATGGGGAGGGGGGAAATATCAGATTGGAGATTTATATATTACAGTGGGTCATCAGAACCAGGAAAACAGCTTCTTTGTCAACAGGAGACCCGTTGCCATTGGTAACTGTTACTTGTATTTCACCTGCTGAAAAGGCTGCCTCTTTGGCTCACCACTGCTCTCTATGGAAAGCAAAACACCAGTGTGCGTAGTAAAACCTCAAAGATTTTTTTCTTCCCATCAGTATCTGGGTCAAGCATATAGCAAACACGTTGCTTTTCTCTGAGCTCCACTCCTTGTGCTACACAGGAGGCACCCACAAGAACAGCCATACTGGGCCTGGTGAGATCCACCTTGCCTCTGCCCACAAGGCAGAGTGACCATGTAATGAAGAGGAAACAGCAAACCTCTGTACATCAGCACAGCAGCATCCACTGGGGTATTATTATAGTGAAGGAAAGTTCTGCCTTGTGATAAGCATAAGCTGTACAAACACACATGTGCTTTGGTCACGCTCCTGTCAGCTCTGTCAACTCTCCTGCATGCCAAGCATTGTCCAAACACTGCTTGAATGAGGACTGATTTCTTACAGGATACAGATTCCACAAGTTAAATAAGGTCCCTGGGTGAATGCAGAGAGTACTGAGGTCCATCTCATGTGTCTACAGCAACCAAAAAATTGGTTCTTTCCAATATAGTGCTCTGATAAGTTTCTTAATTTAATAGGGTTTTTTATAATGAAGTAAAACTCAAGTGAAGCAATGGGATGCTTTATCTGTCATTTCATTTTTTGAGATCTCAGTCCTATACAATGCAAAGAAAGCTTTGCAGTTTCTCTCCTCATTCTTTGCTGAACTGTTCTCACAAAACCCTGACATGACCACAGCAATGCTTCCCAAATCACCAGCTTTTCCTGGTTCAGGAAAAGCCCCCCCACATTACAAGTTCACATATCTTAGGTTGTCTGTCTTCAACATCATGCCCAATGAACTCTGCTTTAACCTTTGCTTTGGGCAACACTAGTTGGAAATCTTCTGAGCAGAATTTCTATTCAGAAGATGCCAAAGAGATCACAGAACTGGCATACGAATCCCAGGTAATTTCTGGGACCTGGTTTTAGCTTCTTCACAGATTCAGATACCTGAGCTGGTTGCATTTACCTTATATTTTTCAAGGTTGCTTTGGACCAAAGATTTTTTTTCAAAGGAAAGAAAGAAAAACAACCCTCTGGAGAGCAACACAGGTTTGTGAGGCCTGTGAATAAGCCTTGAAGTCCTATTTATCCTTCCTGCAGCAGGACATCTCTATCTTGAGGGACCACTGACCTACATAATGTCTATAGAAGACTAATTAGGAGGAAATTAAGAAAGTGGATTGCATTTAAAGTGGATCCCATTTAAAAATAATTCAGTGCCAAAGCCAGCCATCAATGCATAGGAAGAATTACTTCACAAATAGGTGACATTCACTTTGTGCGGTAGCAACAAGATCACAGTCCATATTTTCTACCAGAAAAGTACAGTTTTGTTGCTTTGCTTCAAGTAAGTTAATGATAGACTGATCAGGTGTTTGGTTAGGGTTTGTTTGTTTGTTTGTTTGTTTCAGTAAAACAAAAGCACCTTATTGCATAACTTTCCAGTAAGGGTCAAAGGACATTGCTGAAGACCAGTGAGGACAGCTGTGAAGACCACCAATTCATACAGCCTCACTGCTCCCCTCTTGCAGTTGGTAAGCTAACTGCAGACATCCAGTCTGACAAGATGTCAGTATTTTTGCTGGGGCATGGTTGCAAGCACTATATCAGACAAGTCTCCCACATCCCTTCCTGGAAAAGCCTTATTGTTAAGAGCTATAATATCATGTATGATGTTCTAACCACATCCTGCTATTATGATTTTACAAAGAATATGCAGTTGGAGACAAATGGACAAAATAAATTCTTGTTGGGAACATGACCTAAAAGAACCTTGGTGTCTCAGCGTTAGACAAAATAGGTAGGTGCTAATGACTGCATTTTATCAAAGTTAGCCTGATTATTAAATTATTAACAGTGGTTAATTTCATATCACATATTTACATGAAAACTGACCACTAGTTATCTACATGTGTTTTCAGAGGCTGACTGCTCATCTCATACCATCAAACTATTTTTATCAAGTTTATTAAAATTTATATTATCTTTCTTGCCAGCTAAGACAGTTGAACTTTACTGATGGCTTGAATAAAGTTGCAATTTTAGCTTCTCATTTTATAAAAGCTGGACTACACCAGTTGAAAAGCCTCATTGCCTTCTTTGAATGGTAGTGCAACAGAGTGCTACAGCAAATTACTTCATTGCAGAACTGACTATCAAGATCAAATTTCACCTCAGGATAAGTAAAGTATGCAATTCAAGTCAGGCAACATAATAGGCCTGCTTCTTGCATGCTTTCTTTTTTTTCCTTCTTCTTTTCCTGTGCTCCTTCACTGCTATAGTTTCCTCTAAGAAAACATAGTATTTATTTCTGAAAATATTGTCTTCACAGATAATCTTTTAAAATGTTTCTGCAGGTTGTTTGCAAGAGGAACAAGTATTTTTTTATTAAGATGTCCAGCTATCACAATTCTAGCCTATAATTTGGTCCTTTATAAGTTCTTAATTTTTTATTTGTATGCTTGTTATAAGGGGCTTCCTAAATTTGCCATTCTCCATGTGCTTCACATATCAAGGACAAGCACCATGCGGGAATATTTTGGAACTTTTAAACAAGAAATACGTGGCTAATTCACCAATAAAGCGTGAACTTCTACATGTGGTGAAAGTAAGCACCTGGTTGTTCAAGTAACTTTTTAACCAGAAGTAAACATAACAGTCAGCCTAGAATAATCAAACTTAAACATATAAACCTACTTATCAGCTAGAAAACTCCCAAAACCCAGCTTAAACACTACTGTTGCCAGCTGGGTGACAATCAAATAGCTAAAGCCTGCCTTGTCTCTGTCTGGTCTCCACAGCTGCGTGGTCAGACAAACCACTGCAGAAGCAATTCAGAGGTGTGGGCACAAAACCAAACAAAATGGGAGGCTAAACTTTACCTCTCATTTCATTGTAAATGAAAATAATCTCAGCAGTTTTGCAAAGGAGAGCCTCACAGCTGAGAAACTTTACACTGGAGTTCAGAATCACAGAAACTCATTAGGCAGCAATCCTTTAAAGCACACGGGTATTATGTCCTTGTCCTGGTTTCAGCTGGGATAGAGTTAATTTTCTTCTTGGTAGCCGGTAAGGGGCTGTGTTTTGGGTTTAGGACGAGAACAATGTCCATGCTAAGTATCGCTAAATAGTCACTAAGTAGCGCTTACACTGGTCAAGGACTTTTCAGCTTCCCGTGCTCTGCCCTGTGCACGGGGGACTGGGAGGGAGCACAGCCAGGGGCGCTGACCCAGACTGGCCAAAGAGTTATTCCATACCATATGACGTCATGCTCAGTATATAAACCGGGGGAAGAAGAAGGAAGGGGGGGACATCTGGCGTGATGGCGTTTGTCTCCCCACGTAACCGTTACGCGTGATGGAGCCCTGCTTTCCTGGGGATGGCCGAACACCCGCCTGCCCATGGGAAGTAGTGAATGAATTCCTTGTTTTGCCTTGTTTGCGTGTGCAGCTTTTGCTTTACCTATTTAACTGTTCTATTTTATTTTACTTCAATTATTAAACTGTTCTTATCTCAACCCACGAGTCCTCTCCCTTTTACCCTTCTGATTCTCTCCCCCATCCCACCGGTGGGGAGTGAGCGAGCAGCTGCATGGTGCTTAGTTGCTAGCTGGGGTTAAACCATGACAGTCCTGATCTGAAGTAAATCAAGAAAAATCATCCCCTGAAAATATAAAGACAGTGAAGAGGTAATGTTGCAGATACTGACTCAGACTAGTTTGCAGAGATGGTAGACACCAGCAACCAAGGTTGCTAACCTCTATACAGAAAAATAAAAAGACACAGTTGGTGCTTA
Organism: Theristicus caerulescens; assembly: GCA_020745775.1. Classification (NCBI taxonomy): domain Eukaryota; kingdom Metazoa; phylum Chordata; class Aves; order Pelecaniformes; family Threskiornithidae; genus Theristicus; species Theristicus caerulescens. The sequence goes on from CM036560.1 coordinate 87,840,814, forward strand.
GAGTCTTGCATCCATGAACGTGAGGTCAGCCCTACCTCACTTCTGCTCCTGCAGCCCTCCAGCTGACAATTATGTGCCAGTAATAGCCAGAAGCTTGACTTGTGCTGTTTGCTGCTGTGCCTCAGTTTTGCGCTGTTTAAGATGGTACTTCTGTATATCCCTGCAATACTCATCCAACACTCTCAGCTACAGAGTACCTGCTCCAAGTCATCATGTCACACTTATTCAGCATCCTAGATACCTGACTTACTCAACCTAACCACAAGATTTGTTTCAAAATGCTCTTGAAATTTCCATCCTGCCATTTAACAGGACATGAGTCCACGTGTCAGCTGCACAGACATTTGGACAGCACGCTCTGCCACCCAAACTACAATTAGCCCGCTTAAAAGCAGGTTTGTGGCTGTATGTAGCTATTGTTTTTGTTACCAAAGCTAGCCTGAGTACTCTATGCATGCATTATGCAGTCCAGCCATATCCAGTGTATGCACACTATCCTGGGGAAGAAAGCCGGGGGGTGTCAAAGTGGAGATTGAGAAAAAGCCACTGCCAACATTTCTCAGCATAAAACAGCTGCATCAGGGACTTGATACACACATGAGTTGCTGTTAGCCTCATTGAGACTGTGTAAGTGAAGTCTCATTAACATCAGGGTAGGCTCCAGCATCTGGCCACAAGAAAATCAATTAGTTGCCTACCAAGTTATCTAGCAGAAAACAAAGGCAGACTTCCAATGTTCAAACGAAACTGGTTTGTAAAAGAAATAGGCTACAAGTTCATGCATTCGATGCCAAGTCTACTCTATGTTCACCAGGTTTGCTATCAGTTACAAGGAATAGAGGAAACAGAGGTTTGGCTTTCTAACAAAGAAACATCCTTTGGGACCTAAAGAAAAAAAAAAAAAAACATTTCCTGTCTGCCAGTTAAACTGAGAATACAGAGCTGGTCTTGAGAAATCTATATCTTTTCTCTAGGAAAAAAAATGACACTGCTATACTTACTCTTCCTTGAAATATTACATCTTTCTGTATTCAATTTCCATAGTTTTTGATTGTAGACAGCTCTGTTGAAATTACTGTAATTGAAAACAATACAAAAGGAAACATGGAAGAATTACATGAAAGTGGTATTGTCAATCAAAAGCACTTCAGCAGCTGTGAGTACCTCAAACATGTTTGCAAGCCTTGTGGAACCCTCATGATTTAGATGCATTGAAACTGATTTTTCGTAACAATAGGGGAACTACTCAAGACCAAGAGCTCCTAGTGCCAGTGAATTCAATGATTTTATTCCTTCCTCTTCACTGTCAGCAGAATGGAAATTCAGCCCTGGAAGAACTAAAATCCATGGCCAAAGTCTTGACTCCAGACAAGTCACTGACATGACTGCCATGATTTAAACAGGAGCTGATTTCTCTGCACTTCGCCCTTCCCTATTGTCCGATTCCTCTCATATGTACTGGCAGTAGGATTTTTGGGGAAAGTGGAAAGGGATCCTGGTGCCTGCTTTGGTAGAAACAAGTGTGATTTTTGGCCCTGGCTTCACTGGAAGAGAAATTAGTCCCAAACTTTGAGAAGCACCAGAAATGTAGCAGTAGTGGCTATTTAAAAACTCTTTATTGCTAAGCATATCCTGCATTATCCAGATTCATCAGGACACATCATCTTTTCCAAAGGATGTTTTGTCCATATACAGGTTGCGAGCTTGAGACATTCAGATGACTGAGATGGTCAGCAATGGCCCCAGAGCAGCCCAGTCTCAGAGGAGCCCTCTGCCCAGTTGTCCCCACAGCACATGTGCACGATGCATGCCCAGCGCTGACCAGCCATACAACATCTGCTGCCCGCGTGCTGCACAGACGGCCTATGCATGCAGAGCAAACCCAGGGCGCTCAGGATGCATCAGCTCTGGGTGCCAACTCCTGCACATGGGACGGCTCAGCTGTGCAGCATATGGGCAGTACAGCTAGCTCATCCCAAGGCACCCCGGAGCCAGCCCTGACCCTGACCAACTGCTGCCTGTGTGAGCATCTCTATGTCTAGGGGATCTCAGACAAACATTGCAAAACTACATCTGCTTATGACAAAAAAATAGCAGGGGAACAGCATGTTCTTTACATAGATTTAGGTTCTTCCTTGAAAAACCCACTACTGGTCATTGCTTGGGATGAGACACTGGGCTGGAAGGACCTTTGCCAAACTTTGTAGCTTTCTACCTTATGAATACCAATGCAGAATCAAACTTCTTTCTGGCTTGTGTTTTTATTAATGACTGATATTCTTCCAATTAAATTGAAGGAATTAGATTAGGTTTTTAAATGAACTTGTATCGTCAAAGTTGGGTTTTGTTAAGGTATCTTTGTGTATTTCATGTAGAAAATATTGACAGAAAGCTATTTTATACTCCACAGAAAACTGTTTCTAAGCAGAATTATACAGGCAACTTCAATTAAATTTTGCTTAATCATACACAAGCCTGAAGTGATAGAAGTAAGCCAGACCCAGGCTGGCTGGGCAAGCGCTGGCAGAAATACAGCAAACACCGAGCAGAATCTTACCCAAGCAGATCCACAGGAATTCATTTGGGACCGATTAAAAACCGTGGAGACTGAAGTGGGAAACTTAGTAAAAACCAAAGAAAGCAGAAGCCAGTGGTCAGCAGCTTTCTGCCAAGGAGCAGAGACAGGCTCCCTGTGTATGCACTGCCTGGAAAGGTAGGACTGGAGGTTACAAGCAAGGAAGCAAACTGCAGATTTATCTGAGAGGATACTGCAACAGCAGCCCCAGTCTCACTGCCGTGGGTAAGATAGTGGACCTGAGGTAATGGGTGTAAGGTCCAAAATCAACAGTAATGACCTAGAAAACACACTTGCCACACAGTCCCATGTTTAAATCAGAATCAGTTCCATCATTCTTCAGCAATTACAGCTTTTCTACCTCAAAACAACAAATGTGTTTGGCTGCTTGGTGGGAACACTAGTAACACTGCAGTATATATGGAAAGGTATTCACAAACAACATGCAAAAGGGGATAAATAGTAACTCATAAAGTCTAGTAATTATGTTAAGTTATTCAAGTTAGTAAAGAGGAGCACAGATTGTGAAGAACTGCAGGAGAACCTACAGAGCTGAGTGACAGGGTGTTAAAATGACACATCAACTCCAATGTAAAGTGACATAAGTGGAAAACCAACCCTAATTTCACAGGTACAATGATGGGGAACATCCTGCCTATTTCGATTCAGGAAAGAGATTTTAGGGTTAGCCAGGATATATCTAATAAACACATCAGCTCAGTGCACAGTCATCAAAATCCAGAAGTCATTCAGCATTCTTAAAAAAAGCAGAGAATATCTTTATGCTGCTGTCTAAATCCACATTTTGTCCAGAGCTTAGATAATTTTTGCAGTTCTGGTCCTTCTCACCCATCCTCAAGAAGATTGACTGATACTGGAAAAAGTTCAAGGAGGGACAACAAGGATGGCCAGTGGTCTGGAAGTGCCAGTTCCTTCACACAAGGAATGACTGAATACACTAGGACTTTCTCACCTAGAAAAGATTATACAGGAGAGCAACAGATATCTATAAAATCATGGGTGGCAAGGAGAGGCTGAATAGGGGCCAGCTACTACCTGGCTCTTCCAGCACAAGACCTGGGGGTTATCAAATGATGCTAGCAGGTGGCAGGTTCAAGAACACACACAAGGATGTATTTTTTTCCATACAATACTTAGTTAAACCATGCAGTTCCTTGCCACAAGATGTTGTGGATGTGAACAGTCCACATATAGTCAGGGGGGAGGTGCACGCAAACGTGGAAGAAAAGTTCCCCAAGCTTCTTTGCACTCAGAAACTGTATGGGGCTTAGGAGGTTTCTTGAGTTGAGAATGACCAGAAGCTGGGAGAGTACCTTTTTTTCTCAGTATTGTCCTTATATTATGTTCTTACAAAACAAGCATCATGAGAACACAAACCTCTACGTGAGCACCAGCATCCGTGACACATAATTGAAGTTAGTTCTTTTTAGAGCATTTTATTAGGCACTGCAATTTCTAAGCCCTTCAACAGGTAACAGCCCCAAAACATGCTTTTAATTAATGCCACAAAATCTTGAAACTCTCTATTGGAAATAAAATTTTACTTTTGCCCTCCTCAGGGACCACCAAAATTAAGCTACTATTTTTGTCCTTTCACCCAGAAAATTATTTTATGTGAGATCACAGCATATTTTCAGCCATATATAATTAGTTCAGAATTGAAGACATGATATAAGAAAAAACCTACTCCTTTTAATAGATTTTAGTCCTCTAGCTTGTATTTTAAAGGTGTTGTATGAGCAAAGGACCTCTCAGCATAAATCATGAATTAAGCTGCTATTCTGGAAAATTACACTAAAATAGGAAAGTGGACCTATTTCGAAGTGCCATTGTTTGGCAAGAGAATGACATTGTAATATAATTTTTATATTACATGAAGGTACTAAACTGCTCCAGCAAGTCAAATTTATAAGATTTACTAAAACAATAATTGAATCCCCCTTGGGGCTGGACTGCTTCACCTTGCTTATAAGGTTTTAAGCTGGTCATGGAAATGGACCTAGCAAGGTCCCACATATTACTTTACCAGGGTCCCTTTTTGATTCTAATGCTGGCAAGTAAACTCAGCCTGTTTAAAAGTTTTCCACAGCTTCACAGAAGATCATGTGTTGCAAAATGCAGCACTAGCAAAAAATCCTAAGTCTACCACCAGAAAATACAGCAGCCTCACAGGTTCTGTAACTAACCAGTACACATATATAAAGGGCAACCTAATAATTGCCATGGGGGCAATTTGTTTCATCATCCAGGTTGTTGATGAAGATATTGAACAATATCAGCCCCAGAATCAACCCCTGGGATACTTTACTGTTGGCCAGCTGCTAGCTGGACATCTGGCCCATCATCACTACCCTTCAAGCCTGGCAGCTCTGGCAACTTTCAGCCCATCTGTCTGTCTGTTCTTCAAGCTTCCAAATGAGAATGCTGTGATAGATTCTCTTAAAAGCCTTTCTAAACATCCAAGTAGTTTGTGACTGTTGCTCTCCTCTCAACCATATAACCAGTCATTTCACCAGAGAAGGCAATCCAGCTGGTCAAGCACAATTTGCTCTTGACAAATGCATCCTTGATTATCCTCTTGCTTTTGAAATATTTGGAAATGGAATCCAAGAGGATGAGCTTTTCTAGGGACTGATGTGAGGCTGAGCAACCAGACTATCTAGGCTGTTCTTACTCCACTGCTGGCTGCCCCACCTTCCCAAACACTTGGAGGTCTATGCTCATGTGAACCATATTACTCTAACAGGGAGGCAACTTTTAAATACATCCAGTTCTCATTTTGTTAACACAGCTAACTCTCCGCTGCATGGAAAGTAGTGGGAAACCATTGCTCAGAAAGTTCTCAATAGAATCTGTTGGAACTTCATGTTTTTACATATACAGTTTGAAGTAGTTTATGGATTATATCTTTTCAGCCCAATGTGCAAAACTAGTTGCTTGTGAAGCAGTCTCACTGCTGACTTCTAGCCCATTCCCTGACCCACTTTCTGTTCTGCTCCCCATAGAGAAACCAACCTACTGTATTAGTATGGGCTCCAATTTTTACCTTAGTAACAGCATATACCACTAGAAACGCACATTTCCTCAAATGGGAAATGATGGCATAGCCCCCTGGGACATCAGACTTCTGAGGGAACATCTGTGTGGATTTGACTGGATGCTTCTTTTAAATGAGCTTTTTACAGTCTTGCAAGAAACCCTCAAAGTTCAGGGATCTGTGGGAGAGAGACTTGCATGTGTTCTGGTTGCATATTTGCTTTGCTTTCATGCTCTTGTTTTTCCTCTAGCACAAAGGAGTCACGGTTTCTAAGACCGGCCCCTGTATCACGGGATGAGAACATTGTCTAGAGTTCAGCTTTAACAAAGACAAGTGTCAGCAGAACGGGGTTTCATGAGATATCTACTAGAAGCCTGCCACCCATTTGGCTTTGGGCTGCCCTGGAGATGCACATCTAGAAGTGTGTTTTGCAGCTGATAAGGAATCTTGGTTAATGTTAACTAAGGCCATTTACATAGTGGAAAACATGTAACATTTGCTGTCTTCACAGAAAAAAAGAAAGCATTTGCATTCCAACAGCTGATTGTAGACCAGACAGCTAGAATATTAGCGTATTATTTACATATTGAAGTTTATGTGCCTGTTTCTTGCAGAGTTGATAAATCTAGGTGCTTTATTAATAACAATGCAAGCAGCCCTCATGTTAATCTTGGAAAATGAGCTATTCAGATACACGGAGATTAATTTCTAAATAATTACATACAGGGGACAGATGCCAAGGACTTAGAAGGATATTGCTGTACATAAGCCAACAAAGATGAGGCGAAATTTGAGACAAGTCCTGAGGGACTTTGATGATGCAAAAGATGCACTATTAATGAAGCACTTAACTGGAAGTGCCTCAGCACGAAAGACTTATGTCAAAGACTGCAGGAGACATTTCACCCAGTGATTCATGTGAGTGCTCCATACAGTAAGGACCTCTGTGCCAATAAACTCACTTGTACTCTGCTCATTAATCCAGCTCCAGCTTGTCCAACCACTCAGCTGCTTCCAGTAACTGTAAGCTTGGCAAAACTTGGGCTGGTGGTTGGGGGTTCTTTTTCATTTTCATAGAGAGAAGAGGGAAGGGCTTTTTTTCCTTCTCATTACAAATATCCAGTTCAGTTCCTTTTTCTTAGCTCTCCCTATAAATCATATTGATTTGGAGAAGAAAAGGATTTCCATTCAGATATTGAGGGATTTAATTAGGTGAGATGTTTAAGTTGGCAATATCTATTGTCCAACTAAAACTGGAGTTTTATAGTCTTGAGTCTCATCTCCTCCAGTCTCTGCTAGTACCTAAAATAGTGCACCCAAAAGTTTAATTTTGCTATGGTTATAAAAGCCTGGGCTGGCCAGTTTTATTTCTATGAGGTGCCATGTGGTGGACATACTTCAGAGTAGCATTCTGTATTTATCAGGAAAAAAAAAAGATGAAAACTAGCAGTAATAGTTTAAAACAAAATCACATAGATAAAAACACAGTTCAAAATCTATGGCAAAAATAGAGCACAGTCTCATCTTTTCAGCTATAGTTACTGTTTGGGTTTTGGTGTGGTTTTTTGGTTTTTTTGTTTGTTTGGTTTTTTTTTAATATCTTCCTCTTCTCTCCCTTTAAATGTAATAAACTTTATAGATGTTAGATTCCTATAGACTGATCTCCGGTCCTGCAGGTAACACCTGTGGCTCGCAGCAGCTCAAAGACAGAAAGATTTGTGCTGACACTAACTCTCATGTAAAACACCTGGCATAAGGAAAAAAGCTAGTCTAGTATAAAAATACATCAATTTGTAAAGCTGCTGCAACAAATGCTGAAAAAAATTCAATTTATTTTGCTCTAAGTTTTCTTTACATGGGAAAGCTTATGGTTTGTCATTAATACTTCTGCCTTTCATATTCAGTTTACTCAAGAAATAGCACAATATACTTTTACTTTATTTCTTGTTTCCCCATTCCCCAAAGCAAGAGAATTTGTAACAACTCCTCTGTGCCTGACGCAGAAGACAATAGTGACAGGGTTGAGCATCAGGGTTTGGGTTGAATCCTTTTCTTTCAACAGGAAGTGACTGAATAATTGCTTGCTTCTTCTTAAAAAAAAAAAAAAAAGAAAGAAAAAAGAGAGAAAGGGAAGGTTTTGATGGGTTCTATTCTACCTCTGATTGATATTTAAGATCTCAGAAGACTCAGGAACTTGAAGTTTTCTACAATTTAGGATCACATGCCAGATTCTGGCAGCTCTGCTCTCGTTCTGAATTTACGTAGCCAGCTCCCAGAGGATTTTTGCTGCCTGTAAAACACCTCCTCCTAGCCCAGCTACTTCACTCTTCAACATAGTCCACAAGATCACAGTATGAGGAAAAAATGGAACAATTTCATTGCGACTTCAAGGTAAACCTAATTTGCAATAAAGCTGCAAAAAGCAACGACGAGCTATCCACTTGGTTTCTGTACCAAGCACAGCTCAGGAGATGCAAGGATATTCTGTTGTGTGCATGGCTGCACAGAGAAACACGGGGCTGAGATGAGCTGTAAAGTGGCACGGCACCTCTCTACCAAACCTTGTGTCAGATTTCAATATATAAGCTAGACTTCGATACTTGGGTGTTTGCACTTCTGGACTTCTAATCTCCAGCCACTGGTGACAGAATGAAACTCAGTACGGAGGAACGAAAGGTCAAAAGATCCTTAATCTACCTAATTCCAGGTTTTCGCTCAGGGTCAGCCACAGGAGCAGACAGGTCTCAAGTCAGCCCCAATAATGCAGTTCTTGCAGTCAGTTGATATATTGACATGTTAAGGAAAGATGGAAGAAGATTTACTGCATCTTTGGGACCTGCTATTCCAGAAGGAAAACAAGTTATAGGTGAGGCTATGGCTAGCAGGTGTACTAGACATATAGGACCTGGACTATGAGGCAACTGGATAAAATTGAAAGAAAATGGAAAAATACCCAGGTACTTAGAAAAATCACTAGACGATGAGAAGGCAGAGTGCATTTGACAGGTGCTGGAGGTTGCTTTTCTTCAGCAGCCAATACCTGGTTGGGACATCTGCTCTTGCCCTCACCTCAGTTGCTCACAGTACCACTGTAGTTACCTCCTTCTGCCAATAACATACAAAACCCAAACCCAAACCAAATCATTCACATGAACACTAAGAGAGACAATATTCCTGGACCATTAAAGCAGGAGAAGGGAAACGGCCATCAATAATACACCTCAAGGCTAAGTCCAAAGTCAATAGACAACCCTGCATATTGTTCAGGTTTATACACGGCCTGCATATTTTGGCATAATTGAGCCCTTCTATATAAACACATTCCTACCTATTCCGCAATAAAAAAGCTCTCTTGTTACAATACAATCTTTCTGTCAAGGATTTGTGAATAACATTTAAATTTTACAGCACTTGGTCTGCTAAGAATTAAGGAGCGGTGCTTTATACCTACCTGATGTTTTACTGACAAAGTACTTTGGACAAAATATGTATTCAGAATGAGGTACTTTTATTAACAGGCTTGTTATGGGTTTTGATATGTTTCCACAGCCCCCAGGAAATATTACTCTGCATCAGACACACATATACACGATAGGACTGTAGCTCTTTGCATGGAAAAAATCACTCTGTTTGGCTATTTTATATATCATCTAAACGCCATTAACAATGAACATTTGTAATACGCTTTCCAGGACACAATGTCTTAGCAAAAGCTCTATTCTGTAAAGGTCCACTTTCATTCCCTAGTTTTACAGGGGATTTTTCAGCACCTTGTACTTGTGGTTTCCTACAGGACATGAGGCCAAAATCCATATGAATTCAATTACCTAGGGAAAAAAATACAGTATAGTTCCAGTAGTGCATTGGTTATTATGTCATTGCTATTATTGAAGGGAAATGTGGAAGTAAACACACCACACACCACTTATGACCATGTCTCTACAAGGGAATATTGACCAAGGTTCAATACGATGTCAGTGACAGCAAATCAAAGGTCATTCCCGTCAACAGTTAAGTCATGTCAGAAGGTGGCATACTGAATAGCAAATGTGTCTCAGTGAGAAAAACCTCAAGTTAAAAAGAAATCTGTTCACCTTTCTAATCTGTTTAACAGCACAGTAAACATTAAGAGAACAGTTAAGCACATATTTAATCGATGTTGTATTATGTCCTACTGTTTGCAATACTGTTCTGAGTCAATAGTATATTCGTTCTGTTTACAAGCAATGTGCTAATCCTGTGATATTTTAGTGTCCCAGGTATGCTGGCAGTCCAGGCACTGAAATAGTGCAACTCGTAGCTTTTAGAGCACTTCTTTTAGATGCTTAAAACATAGATGGAAAAGAACAAAATGCTGTCAGATATGTAACATTTAGAATGACACTGGTTTACTAGAGCAGGACTGTTTTTCCGTTCCTAGTATTTGTGATATTTTGTCTTACTAACAGCAAACATGCTGACACATTAAGCACAAAAAACCATCGAAGAAACAGCCCTAAAACATAGGAAAACATATAAGATTTGATTAAATCAGAAATAACTTCTCACTCAAATTGCTTATGTGTGTGTACTATAGTTGTATCACGATATATACTACTAACTGGGTTATTTTACCCATATGGCCCTTGTTCATTGTTGACTCACCTTTCCCACCCCTTCTACATTTATGTCACATTTAAGATTGGGTCATTATCGTGAGAAATCCACTATTTGGTCGTATCTCTGTATAGACGAATGTCATAATTTGTGATTATTTGAAAACAGAATGAAATTTTTGCCAAGGTGATAAAACATGAAAAGCCACTCCAAAGGCTTTTTAAAAAGCTCCATCTGTTGAAACTAGAACTGCAAGCTGCACAGTGAAGGAGCTGAGGTCATTCCTTGTTCCATATATACTCCATACATCAAAACCAAAAAATAAACATAACCCAAAGTTAACTTCCTTGGGTGCCTTAGGCTTTTTCCCATAGTAGATCTCATTTGGCATCCTCTCAAAATTATCCTCAGCTTCCAGTCTACAGCGGTGGTGCACTGTCTGCCTGAAAAACAATTTCAGCATCCTCCTCTACCCCCAGCAGCAGAAAAAATGAAGACATTCGGTATTTTACTGCAGAAACTAAGAAAGCATGTGTATTTCACGAGCCCCCTCTACTGTCTTTTTCTGGAAATACCACTTTGGTTAAAACAGCTTTTGAGGAAACCTAGCCAGACCGTGTAAACTCATTCCTCTTTCATTAGTCTTTTAAAGAAATAGGCTTTACAGAAAACAAGGCCATTTTTAAAAGCAAACTGAAATTATTTTCAATTCCCGGAGCTATACTGGGAGAGAAAGAATTCCAGACCAAGCCTCTGGTACCACCACTGTTATATCAAGCACGAGTCCATACGTAAAAGCAGGTTTACCAAAAAGTTCACCAAAACCAGTGAACTAGCATAAAGGGGAGGTTGGTTCCATCACGGGACCTGCTACCAAACTGCCATGTAACTTTGCAACTCCACACGCATTTTGACTCTTTTACCTCTCCTGGAAATGTAAACGGAGTGCTACAGACAGCACTTGTCCCTTACATGGTTGGTGTAGTGACAATACCCAACCTTTTGCACACAAGTAACTGCTGGTGTTTTCCAGCCACCATTTCCCAGGTCAGGTCTTTGTTCCTACAGTATGTGAACTAGAATAAGCATTCTCAAAAAAAACCCCAAACCAAACCCAGCTGGGATGATGGCATACCTGCCCCAAAACTAAACTCACTTTTGAAGGGAAACTGATCTTCACCCAGCAGCAATCTAAAATACCAGATAGCAGTAGGACTGCTAGTCACTATTCCTGAGAAGCCATATATCGACCTGTGCAAATCACTGTTGGGTAGGTCCTAGGTAGGTCTATGCATTTGGTCTTTCCTGCATCCTAAGAGAGAGAGTCACAAAGTGGAATGTTCAGTACTGCCAATTAAGAGAAGCTCATCCTAGATAAAGTTTTACACATCAGCAATTTGATTCTGAATTCCTACTATTTTCCTTTTCTCTAACATATTTTTCCTCGACCTTTACAAGTCACCTTGTGGGCTTACGTAACTCAGTGATACACTTATCCTGCCCTAATTTCTCATGTAACCTTCAAAACTCTTTTTCTGGGGGCAAGAGGAGTTTGTTTTGAGCAAACCAGCATGAGAATCAGGTGTGAAACTTCAAGCTCTGGACTTACTCAGGACAGAAAGCTTTACTCACTAGTCTTCATAGGTGTGTTAGCTTTATGTCCAGACTCCAAAAATAGTCTTAGCATGTACAAATTTGGGTATAAACCTCAACACGGTCCAAATCATGATCAACATCACACTGTTTTGGAGAAGAATTTTATTCTATTCTTTCTGCTTATATTTTTCTCAGGCTTTAAATTTACTAGGTAGCTTGAAGCCTACCAACCACCTCAGTTTTACTGAAGATGTCAAAATTCCACACAATAGAAATGTATATTAACAAGTGCTAGTGCAAGAAAGGATCCTAAGGGATAGTGTTTTCACAAGAAGAAACAATCGAAGGTCTACAAAAGCATCATTCCTTCATATTAAAAAGTTGCACATCTTACAGAGGTGATGCCTGAGACCCTGAGTATACATGGTATTCCCAGCTCCACACCAAGAAATTAGAGAGTTGCATTCAAGTCACCATCAATCCAATTCTCATTGAAGAATTTCATTTTTCTTAAAAACTAATATACTGCTTAGGTTATCATGGTATTCAGGTCTGACTGAACAAAATTCCCAAGATTTCCAAAATACAGTATACAATTAGAGTAGAATACAGCAGCCATTACTTGTAATAATTTTCATGATGTTGTGGGTTAACTGACATTTCCGAGGCATGTCCTCTGGGAGCCTTGCCTTTTCTGAACTTGCTAATTCCAGTCTAAATTCCTTGGATCCGCTGCTGAATTTGAGTGCTGCTGGACTTGACTCCTGGCCCCAAAGTACAGTCTCCAGGCTTCTGCTCCACAGTGGGAGTTTTGTGTTTGCTTTCGAGAGCCAGAATTTATCAGCATACAAGCTTGCCTACGCAACAGACGAATACCTTGACACTCACAACATTTGGGCTGTAATAAAGAAATCAGAGAGCTCACAGTAAGCGTTTCTAGTGATGTCATCAAAGGTGGCCATGTGAACTACATCACACTAATATCTCGTTTGTAGAGGGATATTATGCATAACAAGCAATTCCACACAAAGCATGTGTTTTTACCTAGTACAGTATGAGTCCATAGAACAGTAAAAGCGCTTAGATTGCTGCTTTATGTTGCATTCAATATATGCAATAAAAGGGAACCCTTGAAATATTTGTTTACAGAGAACTGCAACATCATAAAGCATGGCCTTTCCTACCCTTTTGGCTCTGTATAGAATTGAAATTTTGTGACCCCCACAGTTTTAGTTTCATCACATTAAGTCTCAATACAAAAAGGTGCAACATGCAGCCTTTTGGACCTTTTAGTAAATTCCAGTTGAAGACTGGAAACAGCTTTTACAAACCATAACTTTACACACATAAGCCACAAGCCAGAAACTGTTCTTAGCTCTAACTGTATATGGCAAAGCAAACCTCATGGTTTGATAATGTGCAGTGTTGTCTAATAACAGAAGCACAATGCAAAATGCAATTACTTAAACCCAACTTTAAGTGTCTTATTAAAGTACATTCACCTGATGTATAGGCTTTCTGCCTGTTTTGGGCGTTGAACTGCAGTATAAAAAGGGCGTCTAGTCTCGCACCCTGAGCTCTTCCCGTGCCCTCTTTATAGCCTGTAGATTCAGCATTGCAGTGGAGCCCGCTCTGAAGTTAGCACTGATGCCAATACCATGCAAATAGTTGTCAACCGATAATCTGCACATTTTATGTCTATTAATGTAACTTTCAAAACGTACCAAGACCTCTACTTGTAGCCTGTATCTGATTTCACTCAGATTTAGACAATATTCCAAACATAACACTTTTATAATAGTCAGAAATGTCCAGAAGAACTTATGCTTAAATTGAGCTTCAGAACAAAACCACCATCAACAAATAATGTGCTACTTACATACACACATGCTCTTTCAATAGATGCCCTTATACATCACCATCCAACCACCTGTACATCAATAACCCTACTACCACCCTGTAGTGCAACTTTTCCCCTACCATCTGCAAATGAGGAGATGAAATTGCAGCACCAACAACTCCAGAAACAAAACCCCATGCTATCTGAACTTCAGGAAGGAGGCAAATAAAAATCAATAGTATTTCTGGCTGGTGACAGCTCTCACTCTAATCTTCCCCACAGAAGTTTGTGATTCCCTGACAGTGTTTAGCTGCATCCTAGGTGCCCTGCAGTTAAGTCTCAAGCCATTTATGGTCAACAGTTACATCTTGAACATAACAAGAGATGAACCTCTAGATTGTGGAGGAACATCAGCATATGTCCCCAGACCTCCTTGCAAACAGCAGCACAGTGGCCAAATTCTTGGTACTCTTAGACACTGATGGACATAATTTTTATTTGCTTCATGCATATTAGTGCAGACTAAGAACTGATGTTCACTGGGACCCAGCAATGAAAAAAATTTGTATGTATATGGGAACCTATACAATACTAAGACAGGTGGGATGGAACAATAAATAAAACAAGTTTTACTCAGTTATCTTTCAGGTGACTCTTCCCTCCATCTCGTGCAGAGCTGGAAGACTTTGCAGATTATGTTAATTTTACAAATTAATTCACCCTGGAGTACATAGGAACAGAGGCAAAAGCAGCCGGCACTGCAGGTTAAACATGTTGCTCTGTAGACTTCTGTCCAGCCAGACACAAACTTTAAGACTGCATTGCCAGTTACTATTTCAACACTTTATCATTTTAGCTGCACAGACCAGCACTCTGTGGGAACAAAAGGGTTATACCTGTATTAGCTCTCTAAGAAGTGAGGGAAGGGACCGTCTACACATAACTGTGTCTCTCTGAAGCCAGGTTATGACCACAGGAACACAAGGCCTAGCACGCTGCCCCCACAACTGCCTCAGCAGGCTGAGCTTTCCCCCAAACACCGCCCGTGGCCCGAGTCGCCTCCCCAGGCACCGCCGGCTGCTGTTCATGCACCCAGCCCACCTCGCACGGCCTCCTCACGGGCTGCCGCCGCCCAGCCAGCTGCTTCTCCTCAACAGGCTCCGTGGGCAGCCGGCCTGGGCCCCGCCGCCTCCCTCATGCAGCCTGGCAATGGCTCGTGCACCTCATCCGTGTTCACTGAACCTCGTCCGGTTCTGCCCCGTGTCAACTTTCGGTGTCCTAGCACCAAAGCTGCGACAACAGCAATATTTGTCACCGCACTGTGACCATGAGAAAGGTGGGAGGCACAGCCAAGCCTGGCTCCGATGGCAGCTCTTAACAGCTGAGGACTCATGGCTCTGCAAGGGACACAGTGAGAGGGGTGGGAAGCTTTCCCGCCCAAATGTGAGCTGTACTGAGTCTGTTCTGCAGCTGGTTCCCCCATTTTGGAGACTGAACTGAGGCATAAGAGATGCATGGCTTTCTTTTAAGGCTAAAGAGATGCTAAAGCTGTCAGGGAGCCAGCAGCAAAACCCAGCAGTTTGTGAGGAAAATGCTCAGGAAAAAAAGAGTATTTTCACTCTCAAAATATGCCAGCTCTGGCACCAAAACAGCCCCCAAAAGCATGTCCTTCAGGGAGAAAGGTGTGAGAAAAACTCCCAATACCCATTCAGTTACTCAACACCAGTGCCTTGGCCTAGCCACTTCCCGGGAAACAAGAGGCGAGATTAAGCAAAAGAGAGAAAAAGAGACAACATAATGCAAAGGAAAAGAAGCAGAAGGAACTTTTTTTAAAATTATTTTTCTTTTCAAGCCAGGTTTTACTGCCTCTCAGAAAGCAGCCCTTCATGATCCCCCACAGGCTGCTCCTCTTTGTGCAAACCATTTTTCACCTGCTTCAGCACCAGAAACGAATTAAATCTCTGCAGGTGGGGGTGGGGGAGGTTTGCTGAAGCCTCTAGTCATTTTTCCAAACACTTTTCTACTACCCACCTTCACATCAGTATGGTTTTACTCCATGCGAGTTGTTCCTCTTTGTTTTTTGCTAGTGCTTACAGACCTAAGTGACAGGACTGTGCAAGTTTTCCTCCCCCTTCTTTAATTTTCTCTCTGCCTTTGTAATAGATTTATTCTAGTTCCCTGACACATGACATGGAAACAAGCTGTCCATCACTCATGCCAGTTCAACAGCATTTGGGGCACTCAGATATAGGCTATTCTGCAAAATCTTAATTAGACCTGATTTCACTAAATCTGGCACAAAATAGACTCTTTTTGGACAGACTAAATTTATTCAATAACACTTCTGCAAGCTATCTAGCCCTTGCTAAACCCTTTCTTCCCCCGTCGCTGAAATCATTGTACTTTATCAATTCCATCTAAGAGATGGCAAATTGACCTCATTTCTGATTTCAATAACTTCACAGGGGAACTGGTGGAGTGAGTATCTTCTCGGAAGAAAATGCAATTGTGGCTTGATTGTGTTAGTTCCTTCAAAATGTATTTTCAATGCTAATTTACTAGTTGGTTTGTATCATTTATATCTGTTACTCCATTTTTTTTAAATGATGTAAAGTATAACAGAATCCCTCCATTTATTGTAGGATTAGCTGCAATTTCAAAATAACCAAATCATTATTTTATAAATTAGCACCGAAACTGAGAAGAGCCAGAGAAATTACCACGTATGAAATACAGTTAGACCATTGAATATCTTTGATGATTCCCTATAAAATTACTTCAAATTCTGCCATTCCTTGCAAAGGAAACCAACATGCTGCCAAAC
The DNA here is from genome assembly GCA_020745775.1 of Theristicus caerulescens. NCBI lineage: Eukaryota > Metazoa > Chordata > Aves > Pelecaniformes > Threskiornithidae > Theristicus > Theristicus caerulescens. The sequence goes on from CM036560.1 coordinate 87,857,303, forward strand.
TGCACATCTGGTGGTAAAAGATGAATTCAGGAGTGTTATGAAAAAGTTCAGACATCATTTTGCACCAGATACGCAACAACACAATGAATAAAATCAAACCCATGGTTTAATGCCATAACAGAGGCCCTAGAAAGGAGGAAAAACATTTCTCTTCTCCCTCATACTCAGATCTAGGTTGATTTCCAAATTGTAGCAGCTGCCTTGCAGTGCCTTATATTATCTGGAGTTAACTCTTTTAAATGACTTTTTAAAAACAATTCGGATCAGCACCTTTGTGATCAAGTCACATAAAGGGTGTGTTATTGCCAGGTAAACAGGCATAAAGGGGCATTAGCCCAGAATTAAATGGTGTTTACTTATCTTAAAGCTGTGAATTTAATTCTAACTGTAGGAGGGGGAAACTACCTCTCTAGGAACCTGTAACCACCCTCAAGAGACCTAAAACATTGCACTTGATCAAGGGCTGATCACATTTACAACACTGATAAGGAGCTGCAGTTATCAGCAAGTAGTTGTCACATTTTGCCCAAGATCAAGACTTATTCTCACTTTTGTGCAGGTCCTGTGAAAAGGTTGCCTCTGTACGAATGAGTAAGCCTGACACTCTTTTCCCAGCAGGACAAAGAGTATGCACAGTGAATACTGTCATGCCAGAATGTGCTGCCCCACCACACGCTTTGAGGTTGGATGTTTTATACAATTCACAGCCCAGACATGTAGCTGACTTCATTTTACAGTGAGGCAGGTTCTCCTGAGCAAACCTCGATAGTAGGTTTCCTACAGAGCCCTGCTGACAAGTCAGATCCTGCTGTTTATTTCCAGTGCAATCTGACCTGTGGGTTAGGGTGACTGACTGAAAGCCTCTCCTTACCTGCCCTAGGATTCCTGTGCACTCAGAGGGTTTCTTCTCTGCTCCTCATCCACAGTGAAGCTACAAGAGGAGGTACCCTCTCCTTTATGCATTGCCTAGTTAGGATCCTCTGTTAGGTCTCCAATCCTGTTTTTTACAGATGTATGCTGTTCTGAAAACAGCACCAAACAATTTAGCATCAGTATTTCTAACTCTGTATACTTTTCTCTACATACTTTTTACCATGAGTGTACATGTTAATCAGTATAATTACAGTGCAGTGCAATTATACTGATTAATGTGTACATTCATGGTAAAAAGTATACAGCAAAGTATACTGAGGCTCCATATTTCATAGAAAATATTTGTGTCAGTGGTGCCAACCCTCACGATTTTGTTGGGACCGGGGTAATGAGGTAATAACAATGGTGTTAAATTTTCACTGTTCATTAAAAAACAAAAAGTAAATATCAGCCTTGTGAGCAGAGAGAAAAAAAATACACCCCAGTATCACTGCAACCTTGCAGCATCCCAAACAGGCTATTTACAGCCTGTGATCTACAGTTACTGGGGTTGGCAACGCTTTTGTTTTTCTGTGTCTACATGAATACCTAAGGGAGCTCTAGAGGAAATCTGCTCAACTCACCTCTGAGATTTGAAGGGCAGAACAGGCTGTGGCTCACCAAGGCTGGCTGCTGCAGGACTTCGCTCACCAACATCAGAGTCTGACTCCTGTTTGAACTGTACCATTCGCTTTCCTAAATGGTCTACTCTCAATTTAATACCACATGATATGCCCTTTCCTGTGACTTTAATTAAAGTGCTGCAAATGGTTTTGCAGCCCCACTACTGAAAGTTAATTTTATTGATTAAATTTTTTACCCCATCAGAATAGATTTCATATTTGTTTCGCAAGAATTATTTTTCACAAAATGCCCTACATTGGTGTTAATTACGTTGTCATAAATCTTTCACTGATTGCATCTGGCCGTATCTTTCTAATATCCAGCCTCAGACTCATTGTCAAGCCAACCAGCCTACACTGGCCTGTTCACCTTTTTAAATACTAATTCTTCTTTACTCCTCCAAAACTTCTCCAGCATGATAAAATTTAACAGAAATCGGTACTAGTGATTTAAATTTCCTTTAAATTTGCAGGCAACTTTATAACTCTAGGACATACAGTTTACACCTGTCACTTCTTTAAAATATTTTCTCCAAATAATACCAATATCTTCCTCCAAAAAATCTATTTTTTTTATAAAGTTTTCCATGTAAAAAATGAATGGATAAATTTAAAGTATATGAAGATGCTATGTAAACAGGAAAAACTAAAAATATCTAGGCACACTAGCTAATAACAGCACCATAGCCAAGAGGCAAGAACAGGTCAGATGATTATATAGTAAACATTTACATTGTAAACATAATTCTGTTTGTATAGCTCCCAGTTCTATATATAACCTTTTGAATTCTCACATTAAATGTAAGAAGTGCCCTTAAGTAAGAAAATACTGTATAATTTATTGGCAGCAGAGAGTCCATTTGGAAGATTTGGGGCTGGTCTGTAATTCCCTTAAGTCAATAGCAAAAGTTCCACTGAATAATCATTGAAACATTGTCAAGATCTTGAAAAAATAGCAAAATTTAGAGATAAAGCCTACTTACCTTTTCTGAGACCCTGTATTTCCAAAACAAATGTCTAATTTTAAATGAACTTTAAAAACAAAATAGTTAGATTTGGGCAGATAGGCAATGTACTATGTCAGAATTTTGTTTTTTGCTGTAATGGGAGGACTAGAAAGCTGGCAGTGTAACACAGGATGCTCATTTCAGTAAGGAAAAGTCAATTACAGGAAAACACGAGGAACTCATTCCTGAAAAATGTATTTTTTCAAATACATGGCAGCATGAGGCTTCCTTGCATATACTTGCTTACATTTGCAAAAATCAGCTCGGCTCAGCAGCAGAGCCCCGCTGAGCTGGGTCCTCATGGGCAGACAGCACAGCTGCACACGCCAGAGCCAGACAAGCAGACACACAGTTGCCCTTAATGAGGAAATAAACCCCTGAGCTTGGCACCTAGGTCTTGCAACAGCCAAGCTTTTCTTGCAAGAGGTCATTACCATCTTACACACTGCTAGGGAAGAGTATATGGCACTCAGGAGCTGGTCCGTTCAGCGTTTGGATGGCAGACAAGGCAACTAACCAAGAGGCGGACATGTATTCTGCAGTTTGTACATACAGCAAACCTTCACGTTACACTGAGGTTACGCAGGGTAAACTGTCTGGCTTATAAAAGCTGGGTCTCTGGAGCCCACCGGAAGAGACAACCAGAGACCAGTGAACGCTGGCTTGTGCCAGGACCCACTTAGGCAAGTACAGACAGCCCACCCTCACGTATAGAGCTGCTTGGTCTTGTACAGAGGGCTTTGGCCTTTTAAACTGAGGCCACCTGTAGAAAGGAAGATTCCTCCATTGGTCTCGCAGGGCGCTGACTCTGTGCCATCCCTGTTCTCACTTCCAACATGCAGGAATGTGTTGCAGCTGGAGTGGCCAAGAGGGGCTTTCCCAGCAAGCACCAGCTGATAGCTCCAGCTGCAAGTGCTCCAAAGCTGATTTACTGCAAGGGAAGGGAAAGGAGCCAGAAGCTACACTCAGTGCTGGAAAAGCCAAGGGATCACAGGGAGGATGTGCCCAAAAATTTCTCCAGAATAAAGCCTGAGAGAGACACGTGAGTCTTCTGCACTGGGCTGACCTAGGGAGGGGGAAAATGTTTTTTAAGTTTTACCTAAATCCAGACTGTGGGGTAATATAAATGCACATGATTGTGTACACGTCTATGTATAAACACGTATATGTACACCTATAAATATGTACGTGTGTATGTACATACGTATATGTGTACAAAAACACAAGGGCAGATTAACATTTTGATCCTTTTTCCACCGAAAGTAACACATTGCAAAGTACATTTCTAAGCAAATTTCACTTCTGTGACATTGCTGCCCTTAAAAGACTCAACCATGCAAATGATCTGTAGATTTCTAACAGAAAACAGGCTTCTCCTCCTCCCCCTTTCTTTTTCCTAAAATATTAATTTCTGGATTTACAGCTACATGGTTCAATTAAGAAAAAAAATGAAGGATGAAGCAAGACAGAAAGCACACATCCGTGACAAGGCTTGGAGGACAATTATGGAAACAATGTGCTGAAAGAAATTATATTGTAATTTTGCTTGTCCACTGCAGCATTAGACATCAGTATTCAGTTTTTAAGGTATGGCTTTCCTTCATTTCTCTGACATCAATAGTGTTCAAAATGTAACCGGCCCTGGAAATAATAGCTGTGCTGTCCTCATACACACATTTCACCTACACACCGTGTCAAGTTCTTTTATGTAAATCACTGTCGTCTTATTTTTTCAACCTTGATTTCCCTAGCCAATATAATATTCTTTTCTAAATAAGAGGGGGTGAAATCTCTCAAGTAACTCAGTTCCTCTACAGAACTTGATGCTCGAGTCTGTTTTCCTTCTCTGTGGACATCATTGCCATCTAGTGTGATGATGTTGTGACTGCACTATTTTAGGTACAGAAAAAGGGGTAGGAAGATGGTTATTAGTTACACTATAAGTCAGTAAAGATGCTGACAGCATAGAATGAAAGTCCAGTACTGAAACATGAGAGTTAAAATTACAATGAAGCTAAACTGAACTGTGCAGCAGCAGTTATCAGAGAACCATTTCAAAAGCCAGGTAGTTAAAACAGCTGATTTTGCAATCCAACATAGAGGACAGCTTTTAACTATGTGACTGAGTTACCATACTTTTCACCTGCTACATTCAGCTTCTAATTCAAAACGTTAAGTTCATCCCTTTAGGACTGTGTTCTTATTTTTTTTTTTCCTTCGGTTTATGCTAGCTAGGTAAAAAATAATTAAAAAAAAACTAAAAAAAAAAAAAAAAAAGGAAAAAACAAGACAAGCATTTGCAAAGATGCAATGGTTCACTTACAATGAAAAAGGTAAAAGGAAAATGTACATTCTTTAAAGGCAATTAATCCTACAGGAAAAAAATTAAATATAGTGCAACACATCACTTTTTTATAAAATACAGACTTTACGATACAAAACCAAATGATTGTTTGCATGATGTCCTGGTTTCGGCTGGGATGGAGTTGGTTTTCTTCCTGGTAGCCGGTATGGGGCTGTGTTTTGGGTTTAGGTTGAGAACAATGTCGATGATACACTAACGTTTTGGTTCTTGTTAAGTAGTGCTAAGTACTTGCTAAGTGGCGCTCACACTGGTCAAGGACCTTTCAGCTTCCCATGCTCTGCCAGGGGCACGGGAGGCTGGGAGGGGGCACAGCCGGGGCAGCTGACTCAGACTGGCCAAAGGGCTATGCCATACCATGTGACGTCATGCTCAGTATATAAGCAGGGGAGTTGGCCGGGGAGGGGTTAGGTCGCTGCTTGGGGGACGTGCTGGGCATCGGTCGGCGGGTGGTGAGCAATTGTACAGGGTACCGCTTGCTTTGTATTACTACTGTTCTATTTTTTTTTTAAATTTTACTTTAGTTATTAAACTGTTTTTATCTCAACCCACGAGTTTTTCCCCTTTTGCCCTTCCGATCCTCTTCCCCATCCCGCCGGTGGGGGGGTGAGCGAGCGGCTGCGTGGTGCTTAGCTGCTGGCTGGGGTTAAACCACGACACATGAAAAGCTGGATTTTGGAGCATCCGTTGTCAAGATTTTTTGTCAAAGTGTCTAGAACAGTACTACAGTATGGAAAAGAAAAACACTTAGAAATCCAGAGGTATTCATCCCATTCTCCAACTTTTGGCTGTGTTTCATTTTGGCTAAATTGTGTCTTGGTCAGTGCTACCTACAGGCCACAGTCGGCAGTAACATCAATCAGGAAGCTCATTAGACACTTTATTTTGCCCTTATTATCCCATCCTGACTGCCAAACACAGATGTGCTAGGATGGCCACGGGCTTCTGGAGGGAGGGTATGCAGTGACTGAGAGTGGGCAGAGCTAATGCATGACTGTCTGCACCTGACCAAGAAGAGAAGTGCTCTTCATGGGAACGTGGTGAGATCAGAAAGTTGAGTCTGAAATCTTCCTCTGTTGTCTCACAGTAAAGACCTCACTCATCAGGGTATAAAATGAGATAGTAAATACTTTTACCTGATCAGCAGCATATAGAAAAGGGGACATAATCCCATAATCCCCCAAAGTTGGTCTATTTATATTCTTGCTGGTAACCAGACAAGGAGAAAAATAATTTCTTCAAATTTTTGAGATGCTGCAAGTATTTTCAGTGCATGAGAAAAATCTGGATTGATTTCCTATGCACTGGTACATAGTTAACAGAAGAAAATGGTGCCATAATGACTCCACCATGATGCATGTGAGCAATTACAGCTGATCAGATAGCTTCAGTTCTGAAGCTGAATCCTTGGCTTTACAGCCCACCTGCTTCTTTTAACATGAGGTTTTTCAATTTGGCTTGTCCTCCATAACGATTTTAAGCAGGGGCATATATATTTTGGTTTATATTTGAATGAAACTTTACTTTGCTGCACAAACTTTTCTTTGCTGATGTCTCTTACGAAAATGTTAATTAGCTACAGGAAGAATTGTCAGGGATGTATATATGGAGTCAATCTGGAGCTATAGATACCATTGCAGAAAGATTTTATTTGTTAGTATTAGTTATTTTTAGCTTTTATTCACATCTTAGCCTTTTTGTTTGCTGAAAGTCTGTGCACTGGTGTACAAGCCTGGTGAATTATGGCATGTGAATTAGGCTGTGTACCCACGAAGTGCCTCTATCAGGAACTGTATCTCTCTGTCTCTTTCTGCCAGAGAGGGTCCCTCTGCTGATACCTGTGAATTTATTTGCACAACTGCAATATACCCTGAAGACCTGCTACTTGGGCAATGCGTGGGTCCAGGATGCCCCTGACCTTCCCATGAAGGCTATGCACAGCCTCAGGCCAGCACCTATGATTCTATGATGCCTGCTTAGTGTGAAATTTGAGTGACCACAGTGAGTCATTACTTTGGTGGGCTCTCAAAACTCAGCTGACAATGCAAGCCGCAAAATAGGAAAAGTTATATGTCAAAGGTATGAGTCTCAGGCCTAAACACAGGAAGGAAAAAAATTCCCCGCCTTGGGACTCTCTCCCTGCTGTATTGCTAAGGCTTGCTAGAAAAAAATGTGACTTTGCTATGGCTTAAAAGTAAATAAATAGATAAATAAATAACTTTAAAAAATGAATCTAAAGAAAAGCTCACAACTTTGTCCATTTACAAAGCATGTGTTATTAAATAACTGTCCCTGCACCTGATGTGAGTGACTTGAAGCCTAGGGGTCAATCTGTTTGATGTCGGCAAGTTTTGCAACTGCCTGAAAAGTAATTTGTTTTGAGCTGTCCTACATTGAGCAGCATCTCTTGAGATATATTTTTGTCCAAATAGCACCAGTGAAGGGAACACATTTCAGAAATCAGGTCATGTTACAATGTGACCCAAAGGACAGTGGTGGCCCAGAGGAATGAGGTGGAGAAACAGGCAGCAGCTGAGAGTTGTAAGAGCCCAGCTCATCCGGCATAGAGGCAGATTGCTTTTCTTATGGCCTGAAAAGTGGGGATACGCTGTGTTGAAGGCAGCCAAGGGACCAGGACATGGATAGATCTAAATCTTTTCTACCGGAACTGAAGTGTTGTGGCAGTTTTGATGTGCAAACTTGAAAAAAGAGGAGTCACAGGTGTTAGGAACAATGTGCAACATACCCCTTTCTTTTAGCACATAAGGTAGCATATAGATTTCTTCCATTACTATGTTCAAAGTTTTATTACTCCTGGCAAATAAGAAATGTAATTCGTTGGGAAGAGATTGGGATTTTCTGTAAAAACAAGCAGGCAAAGCTGCTTGAAGCTACTATGTATACTCATGGCAATTTTTGCAAAGCTCTGGATAGGATGAGTTTTACACTCTGATCTCCTGGTGGACTAGACTGGAGACTCAAGAGTTAAGTAAGTTCAAGCAACTAAAATACATCTGTGCATACAGCTGCGGATCTCATAAAGTTTTTGTGGCTGCCTGTGTCAGTCGCAAGTGGATTGCTTTGACACATCATGGATATACTTGTTTGCATCATTCTTTATGCACTGCCTTTGCAAAAGAAAAAGTTGCTTTATTTATTTGTACATCATTGTTATGTTTAAAAAATGACCCTTTAGCTTTCTAGTCAAAATGAGAAACTTGTTAAACTTATGGCAGGGAAGAGGAAATGAGAGGAACCGCCCCAGAGCAATGCAAAAACAAGAGCAGGACACTGCTTGTTTTTAATAAACCCACTCATTTGACCATCTGACCACTCCTTTTATGGAGAAAAATTAGTTTTTTCCCATGACTGCTTTTGTAACTCTTCAAAAATAGTCTTCAGTTTTGTCTTGTAAGTTGCTTATAAATATCTATTCCAGAATGCATCTTTACAAAAAAAATCCTCCCCAGAAAAAAAGTATTGCAACTACTACCATATTTTTGTCTTTTCTCTTACCATAATTGTGTTAATGTTCATCTGATTATTAAAAAAAAACCCACAAACGCAACCATTTTCTAAATATAAATCCAACAACGGAAACCCTAGAGGTTGCCTGGGCTGGTTATTGCATAGATCTAGCACTATCCTCTTTGTTTTTAAGAGGACTTGAGGCTCTCGCCTGCTTTCCTGCTGTCCTGTGGTGACATCTTCTGGGCCCTACTCAGACTGCACAAAAACACATCCAGCGACACTGGTGGAGGACAGTTCAGAAACCCTGCAATTTCTGGCCATTAAGAGACTTCTAAACAGGATCAAAAAAATCTCATTCTTCTGTTTTCCCACAAGGATTATTCTCCTTAGAGCTTTCTTGGCTGGCCAAAACCCCACCCAACAAACCCCCACCCTGTTCCAAAGAACTGACTCACTTTACTGTTTTTATTTTGCAGCACTATTAAGCTGTAGCAAAGGAGGGCTCAGAAGCAGGGTGTGGGGTGTAAGTCACCCCTCAGCTTCCCAGTACAATGCATCTTGAACTTTGCTGCTTTGTCCAAAGGCTACTTCAACTTCCAAAACTGGCTATATCCCCAAATAAAGCATTTTTTAAATTTTTTCAGGCAGAACAGGAATGTCCTGGCTATGCATTTTCATCGTGGAGCTGTATATAGAGGCATCTAAGACAATTACCCCGACCTTTGGTCTGCACAGCTCTTTCAGGAGGTATGGAGGTCCTCTACTCCCAATACATTCACAGCATACTTGCAAGGTGGTCTGACCAAGAGCTTAATGCCCCCATCTCACCTGGCGCATTGGTTTGATCCAAGGGTTTGCTTGATCCTCATATGTACATCCGTTACTGCTGAATATTGAACAACTGCCCATCAGAAAGAGCAAACAGATTTACCCCAGGATGTTTTAGCATCCTACCTAGGGAGGCAGCTAGACACCAACTCTGCAGATGACCTCAAGGCAGACCCACACGTACCCTTGGTTCCCTAACTCCTCCCTGAATGCTTAAGCACCTCTAGAAGAATTGCGCTTCTCTTCCCTCACCTAAAAAGATATCGGCCTCACAGTGTCACAGACTCCTCACAGGAGTCTGCGCCCTTCTGCTTGTTACACATGCCCTGAAGCAGCCACCCGATGGGGTCCTGAGCTGCCTTTGGGCTCAGCCTCCAGGCACGTGCCCTAAGAAAATGCTTTCTGCCCATACAAAGTGGTACCTAGGGAACCTTGCCAAAACCCAAGGAAGCTGCTTACTGAGGCTACCGGCCTCCAGGGTCAAGAGGTTTCAGAGCAGGAGGTTTTGCAATATAATTTCAGAGTTAGGCCTCTCATTTCCACTATTTTAGTTTACCTGCATCCTTTTGAGAACAGGCCTCTTGGCTTCAGATGAGCTGATCAGTAACTATTCACCCAGCTCTCGTAGCCGCATGAATAATGAACTGGAACAATGCAAACACAGAGGTGAGGAGTCCAGTGTGTTTAACAAGTGAATACACACAATTCTTTCAGCACCTTCTCATTCAATTAAATAAACCTATAACATGGGAAATAGACTTGACGGTACACAGAAAAGTCAATGATAATTTTAAAAGTGGTTCTAAGTGCTGCTGGCTTGAATACAAGCCTCATCACACAAAAATGATGTCATGTAACCAAATGCCAAATTAGCTGTTTCCTGGAGAAGGGAGCATTAGGACAGATAGTCTGGTATTCAGTTCTGTCACAGGGCACTAATTTTATCCTTTCCCCCCATATCAAGCCAAATAGCTTGGGCTGGAAGAAAAAGGCTGTTTGTCATCTGGAGATTATATCATGTGTGTCCTCGCACAGAGAAAAGGAGAGACTCAGCTGCTGCTCTGCACTGACCTGCGGTAAGTACGGGGTGGTGGAAACAGGTGAAAAAGGCCCCATCCATTTTGCTTCTCAGATCTGGCAGTTGGTCAAGCACACACACACACAAATCAACTCTTCAGTTCAGGCATACTTAAAATTAAGAGCTTTCTATGGCATCACAGACCCAGTGTCTCATGTCTGTCTCCCCTCTCTTCCCACTTCTAAAACTTTTTGACAATTTTGCATCCAAAATTTTCTGCACCCTGCAGATAAATGAGCAAAGCCTTCACTTGGTTTCTGAGTGCAGCCCAACAAATACTTCTGTTGGTTTGTTTGTTGTTTTTTGGTTTGTTTGGTTTGTTTTTTTAAATGGGAGGTTGGCAATATGGAGAAAGCAAGAAATGTTAGTTGGGTAGTTCTTATGGTACCCAAATCAGGGAGGCAGATAGGAAAAAGTTATGCGACAATTACATGCCCAACCTGAGCCATCCCATGGAAGGACTTTTTCCATAAATGGGAAAACATTACTTGTTATAGACTTCCCTCTTTTAGCTGGTCCAGGCAAGCCATGTCTGATGCCCAGCCTATTCCCACAAGGAGATTAGGCTGGGCATCCATATGCTCTCCAGCGCCCCTGGGTACACCCAGTCCACTAGAAATCATCCAAACTGCAGCTTTCTCCTGGTCACCAGAGCACATCACACAGGATGTCCTTCCCACCCCATCCCACGTGATAAATTGTCCTTGGTCCCAGGTGAAGGGAGGGACAAGGGACCATTACAGGGGTAAGGGTGAGGGGGAAGCCTCACAAGCAACTGCATGTTTGCTGCGTTGGTAGGGTAAAGGGTTTCTAGCCATTAAATACTTCCAGAGGGTCTGTGTGGCCAGCCCTCAGCACGGGGTGGTTGACTATCCTTGGTTTAATGGAAAGGACATCCCTTTTAGAGACCACCCTACTTGAAAGTGCAGACTTCTTGTATAGTTTGGGCCTCATTTTTTTGTTTTCTCCCACACTGCAGGAAACAGTTACAGTCAAACAGGCTTTACCCAGAAATGCTGCAGCATCAAAGTTACAGGGTGTCAAGCTATGAATTCCTCCTTCGCTATGCAGAGATAACAAATGGGCACAGGAGCAGCGGCCACTGCAATTGAAAAAAAGAAAAAAGAAAAAAAAGACTATGGTGTGAGCCCTCAAAGGAGATGGGAATTCTTTTCATCAGCAGGTAAGACAGCCTAAACACTAATTCAGCCTTAAAAACATGCTACAAAAACGAGAGTTCCTTCTCCCTGCTATCTGGAGCTGAATGTAATCACACTTGTGCTGGGGACAGAGTGACCTGGCCAAGTCAGAACCAGACATATTGCCAAAAAAAATCACTGTGCACTCAAGAAAGCCCTCTGCTTTGCAAGGGAGATGGAGCAGCCCACAAAGCACAACTGCCCTGAACAGCTCATTAGTGGATAAAGTTATTAACACACACACACAGTGGAGGAGTAAAGCAGAAAACACATTATAAGATGAACAACACACAAATGATAATTCACAGCTCCATAAGCCATCCCACACAGTGCTCAGACTTTTGTACACTTCAATAAAAACAAACTTGAATACATTAGAGAGAAGGAAAGTGGCAGTGGCCAGAAGAGATGCTGCATGTTTTCCCAGAAGACCAAGGGGTGAGTTCAGTGCTGACAGCCACACTGAATGGCTCTGATCTTTCCCAGCACTTCTGGAAGCACAGACCCACTGACTTGTTTCCTCTCACCCACTTCAGCGTTTCAGACTTGAGGAAAATCCTGAAAAATGCCTTCTTTGCAGCTTTCTCACTCTCCACACTCATCCCTCCAGTACTGCGTTTTGCAGAAGCTGTGATGAAGCCCCCAGTTGACAAGCTGTGAATTTAGAGCTGCAATAAGTGGAAAAAAATCAGTCTTAATGTCTTTACTTTCTGGTGTTCTAATACCAATTGCAAAACTTCCCAAGAAGAAGTCAGAGCTTTGATTTGTTAATGCTTCTGATCTAACAGAGAGCTATACATTTAACTTGCAGACCAGAGGGGAAAATGAGATCAGGTCCTGCCTGTGGCTTTTATGGCATATACCACAAGGGGGACTCTTCTACAAAAAATAATTTCAAAGAGAAGGGAAAGGATGAATAAATCAGTTCTGCAGCTGGACGTGCAGAGACCATTTTAGGCTTTAAGTTTTTAAGCCTGCAGGAGCTGTTAATCTGCAAAATTCATTAACAGGTATCAGTTTATGTTCACGTCCAACTGCTGTTCTGGCTCCTTTCAGCTCCTGGTTTTATACTGCTTGTTGCACATTGCAAATATCCTATTAATTTTTCTTAACAGAGGGGAATTTAAGAGACTTTGTTGATCCACTAGCTAGAAACTACAAACAAAAAACCTGACCATCCATAGAAACCTCTGATTATATTCCAGGGCTGGGAGGACCTGCTGGGCTGCCAAGGCATGCACCATCCTCAGTGGTGCACACAGTGCAGGAGCCAGATAGATGGTGACATAGGTGGAGCGTGCAGAGAAGTCGTGAGCCAGGTACGGGTACGGGCTGCAGGTTGGGGTCTGGGCAGCAGAGCAGGAGAAGGGGAATACTCCATAGAAGAGTGCCAGGAGGGAGGGAGGAGGCGTGTGGCCCAGTGCTGATCACCTTGAACCATCCATGGAGTCGTGCCTGCCTTAAAGTAACACATTATAAACTGCCAGAAGAAGAACAAAAGCACAATTTAAGGTTTCTGCTAACATGCACATATTTAACTGTGGTTTGCTGTATTGCTTACTAATGTTCAGCTATCATGAAATCTTGATATTGCACAGCTGCATATGTCACTTTCTACCTCAGATACAGCACACATTGTAAGGCTTATCACATTTACAGTTCATTTAAGATGATATATCAACAATCAAGATTTAAAACCACAGGGTCTGTTCCTTTTAACTTTTAGGAAGTGAATATAACAGGGTCAATAAATATCACCCTGAATTGTCTGTACGGTGCCTTTCTTAGTTAACACACAAAAGAAACCTTGAGTATCTAGCTGGAACTCTGTTATTGTGAAACTACATTTAGTGGGAGGCTGTGGGTTTATGGGGAAGATAGGGACTTAAATGAAACTGAGAATTATCTGGCTAGTCAACCAAAGTTGTAGGTGACCTCTCAATTACTTTAAAAGCTTCCCCAAAGAAGAGACATTATCATTCTAATTAGAACTTCATTTTAGTGAGAAAAAAACCTTGTATTACACAGCTGCCATAATTCTCATTATAAGTGACCAAATAATTGTTCTTACTCAATATATTAAATTCCTATTATATCTTCAAAACATTAACTAAAACCAAAAGTCAAAGGTTTTTAAGTCTATGCTGGAGGACAGCGCTTGAAATGTTCTGCTAATCAAAGTGCAACAGCGACAAGCACATTTGCATCTCATGGCAGATGTACATATCAGACAATGATGACTGGCTTTTTAATGGTTTTTAAGATCTCAGCTGTGTACAACAGTTCGAAAAGAAAGTAACTTGCACCATGAGCGAAGAAAGTATTTGGATTTCTCTCATCTGTCCCTCTGCCACCCACACCACAGTCACGTCAGGTATCCCAAGGCCACCAGGACACCCCCAGCAGTCATGGAAGAACCAGGTGCGTCCTGGCTGGCCATCTGCTTGTGGCTGACTGAATGAGTAATGGTTGAATTCTCGTCTTCCTCTGGGGGCACAGAAACATTAATTTGCTTCTCACTTTCCTCTACCCAGCTGCCAATTTTCCTGAAGTTTGTGGAAACTTAATTAATTTGGAGACTGCTAACCCTTCTTCAAATTTGAATGTAGTCAGTCACTTGGTTCAGAAATTATTCCAAGCAGGAGGGACAGGCGGGTGGACATTGCAGTCATATAAGTGTTGTTTCCCTAGGAAATCAAACTGAAAACAGGAAAAAAACAACATTAGAAAAACAGAGGTCCTCAAATCTTAGGAGAGTTAATTAGTACCTGACAACTGTTGGAGGACTAATTGTTGATGGACAAATTTTGACCAAGCACCTGGAAAGTACCGGGTAATAAATGCACATTGGTGTATTGATGCCGCAGTGCTGGGGGTGAGCACTTCTCACAAGATAGGGGCATGACTACGGGTAATAGGGCTCTTTGCCAAATATGAAGAGCACAGTCAAATCTGTAAATAAAACAATCATTTAGAGAAGAACCTGAATTCCTGAAAATCAGCAGCAGGTAGTTGAAATACTGGCCAGACTTCATGTCATAAAACCAAAGCTTTTTAATGCAATCTGGCAAGTTTAAAGTCAATGGAAAGCTGATCTGCAATATAGCACAGAAAGAAGGCACCACAGAACCATGCTGTCCTGGTTTCAGCTGGCATAGAGTTAATTTTCTTCTTAGTAGCTAGTAGAGTGCTGTGTTTTGGATTTAGGATGAGAATAATGTTGATAACACACTGATGGTTTGGTTCTTGCTGAGTAGAGGTTACACTGGTCAAGGACTTTTCAGCTTCCCATGCTCTGCCAGGTGCACAAGAAGCTGGGAGGGGGCACAACCAGGACAGCTGACCCAGACTGGCCAAAGGGCTATTCCATACCATATGACATCATGCTCAGTATATAAGCTGGGGGAAGAAGAAGGAAGGGGGGGACATTCGGCATGATGGCGTTTGGCTTCCCAAGTAACCGTTACACCTGATGGAGCCCTGCTTTCCTGGAGATGGCTGAACACCTGCCTGCCGATGGGAAGTAGCGAATGAATTCCTTGCTTTGCTTTGCTTGTGCGCACGGCTTTTGCTTTCCCTATTAAACTGTCTTTATCTCAACCCATGAGTTTTCTCACTTTTACTCCTCCGATTCTCTCCCCCATCCCACTGCGGGGGGAGTGAGCGAGCGGCTGCGTGGTGCTTAGCTGCCGGCTGGGGTTAAACCACGACACATGCCTTAGAAGTGATGAAGCAGGAATTCAGTAGGAACAATATTTCTTAAAACCAAACTCTGAAGGTTTTCATGGGAGGAAATAAGAAGTGGTTTAGGCACTGAAGGAGAAGCAACAGTAGTGATCACGATACAAGAGTGTTTTTTCAGTCTGCCTTTGGAATTTAAAATTAATGAGAAGCACTACTGTAAGAAATCTTTTTGTTTGGTTGGTTTTGGAGACTTTAGTGATCCTGTAAGATCAAAACTTAACACTCCTTTCTCTGGATTCAGCTAGAAAGATTCTGGAAACATGTTATTAAGCAAGATTGTAAAACTTAAAAACTTCTTTTCTGTACCTTTTTCAGAAGATAAGTCTGCAACATTTATTATAATGTAGAGCAGGAAAGAGAACAAATCCACTCCATCTGGTTTGCAAATCAATAAATTCACAGGCTAAAACTAGCAATGTTAGCACAATAGTCTGAACAAATAGGGTGATCAGCAGAATGCTTGCTCAGGCTGAACTTTTAACAACAACATGGTGTTTAAAAAGGAAAAAAATACTCAAACTACATTATAGTGTATGCATTTTTACAAGAACTTCATTAGCCCACTTAAGCAAAGTCACTTGCAGGAGCACATGAGGTTCTTGCTCCTAATCTCCACACATTTTGTTGCCTCAGTTTTTCCCCGCTGGGTTTGGGGATTATATTTTCCTCTTCAATTCAGCTGCACAGAGCTGTATTCAACAATCTCCCCAACACTACCTACCTGATCAGACCTTTTATTTTATCTTTTATATATAAATACGAGCTTTCCTTGAAAGATGGAGAGGGATTAAAGACGAACTAAAGTCTCACATTATTGCTAGACTGCTAGGAACGTCCCATTCATATTGCACTGTTCAAATACAAATAAATGCTACTGTCACCAGCAACAACACAGAATACCTGTCCACTAAATGCTATTTCACTCCATATTATGGAATATATTTAACAAAACAAAACAACAAACCCAAAGCAAACAAAACCAAATAAACCAATAGTTTTGGATAGTCAAATGCCACAATGATACTAAAGTACTCCAGAGAAACCTTGCAGAACTCAATGAATGGGCAAAAAAAAGGGAGGTAGGTGACTTTCAGCAGAGATAAATGCAAGGAAATGCATCTAGGGTAAAGTAATCCAAATGTTACCAGCAAGATGCTGAACTCTTAACTGATAGGTACAACTACAGGAAGAGCTCCTGGAGTCATCACTGATAGTTCTCGGAAATCAGAGCACAGCCCAACATGTATCAGTAATCAAAAATAGTCAAATTAATTGGGCATCATCAGACAGATCATGGCAGAGATGGCATTTTTCTACTTCATATTTGCCTGAAATAAGAAAGAAGCTAGGAAAGGCCAAACACTCCTCCCATGCAAATCCTGCTGCAGAAGTCGCTTGCAAAAAAGACGAAGAAACTGCCTTGGATGGTGAACCTTCATGGGAAAAACACTTTTCACTGAAAATCAGCTTGTTTATCTAATGCACGCTGTAGCCAGGCTGCTTTACTAGCACTAACCAATATTTCTGTGTCCTCGTTCTGGCATTCAATACAGATGATCTGCTTTTAGATCCACCTTTATAGAAACAGCAATGCCCATAAACCAACCTGCTGAAAGGGAAATGTGAAAACAAGAGTGGGAACCACAGCAGGGAATCAGTCTGAGGGGTTGCATATTTACACTTAAAAGGAATATGGCCTTAAGCCCTGAACTCTGCAATACAGAACTAACATGGCTCAAGCTAGCTATGCATGAAAAAGACCAGTTCTGAAGAGCTTCCATAATGAGCTTACTATAAAAAAGCACTTCAAACCAAGTCCCATGTTACAGTGTTTCTTGTAGTTATTTCAGTGCATTCATAAAGATAGTCTCCTTTTATAAATCCATATAGCATTTTCCTGCTTGAATAAAAGGAAGGGTGCATATTCAAATAGTTATAAACCTTTTCATTTATTATTAAAACTTCTAAAATACGTATCAGTAATAAGAGCTGAGGCCACATTCTCATATGAAATGGCCTCACAGAAGTCCCCTTTGCTAAGGCTATAGAAGAATTGGTTTGTCCCTGGATGGTCTGTTCTTCTGTGCTTTATTCAGGAGACCCACTCCTCCATTTTTTAAATGCAACTAGAAACCTGCATTGCAGCAGCAACAACAACAAGCAGCATTGGAGGAATATTTTTTCATTAGTTCTTAAAATATCCCTCTTCTTGGATGATGCGTTCCTGTAACATGCTTGCCATCAGTCGGAATTCATGTTACTGCAGTGCAGAGTTTTCCTATATGGAGGCATGGTTAGTGTGTGTGTCCACTGAGCATCCTTTGATTTTAATATCAGTCATGCTCAAAAACTGCAGTGCTACAGCAGCTATTGCATTTCAAGGACTTTATTGCTTTAACAGCCTGCCCCTAATTGACTCAGCCAGAAAAGATCAAACCTAAAGTATTGGTGATGTTTTCTTGTTAACCTCCAATAGCTAATTACTGCTTACATTTTCCTGTACATCCATAAATAGGTGTACAATGCAAACAATGCAGCTGCTCAACAGCTATCAGAGATCTCATGGACAATGGACAAAAAAAAAAAGAGCAGTTAGGTCTCAGAAAGTGGGTATGGAGCTGAAGATGTTTGGAGGAGAAGATATGAAGGGTGGGAATCAAGGGTGCACAGCGTCCTCGTAACCTATGCCCTGTCTGCAAAAGGAATCACTATGTTCCTAGTGATCTGCAGTGAAACCAAGACTAAGGCTCGGCCACCAAGTTGTACTTGGGCACTTACTCTGGCTAGATGCATGCAACAAGCTTGGCCCTCAACTGCTATAATATAGTACCAGCACAAAATCCCAGCACATGCTAAACATATTTGATACAAGTTTATGTAATGCTGGGCGATGGTTTGATTTTAATTGGCAAATTAACACCCCTTTTCTCAGCCAAGGCAGGAATCTTCCTCAAGATGGACTTATGGTTGATACTATCCCTTCAGAGCCTATCTGCAACATTATGTGACTAACTACCCCAGGTTGTAAGTAAGTACTCCCCCCACCCTTTTTTTAAAATTTTTTTTACAAGCAGTCTATAGGTCAGTAAAAAGTGGTCTAAAATTTGGGAAAGGTGTACCCATCCAGCTGTAGCAGCCACAGTTTTCAACTTACCTGTGCTCAGGGTGCTGCCAACAGCAGGGTGGTGTGCTTACATTCTGGCAAAATCTCTGCTCTTAAGTGGATGTTAAGAGGACTGCAGTCCCAGCTGCTGTCTCATATGATTTATTAGATTTTATTATTCAAAAATTGTAACAACAGAGCGTATTTTCTATGGAGGCTAAGCTAGCAGCACTCAGATGAACATATATCACAGCCTAGGATTAATTCATTTCTACACCTCCCCCCACCTCAAATTCCTAAAAAGCATATCTTGCCCTCATCTGATTTCTCATGCAGCATGCCAGGTGAATGGATACTGGGAAGGAAGCACAAGAAACCAAGGTGACACGTCCTGCGGTAGCAGCAGATGGGATGTTGCATTGTACTTGCAGCCTGTTACCTTGTTTTTAAACCTCAAAAGCTTTGCTGTCTTTTCTTTTTATATTTTTTTCCTTTAGTGACTACATCTTCATTAGTTTGAGGACGTGGAGGTTATTAGGAAGGCTGAAAAGCTGTGTCATAAACAGAGCAGCTGCTGAAATCAATGTGACTTTTCTACTTGCCTTTGTGGAGGCTACAACTGAGCACTTTGCCTCCTGCTAACCCAAACTCATTTGGCACAAGAAGCTATTTAGCTGCGTTACCTTCACAGTGGCACAAGCAACGTGCTCCGGCTTCAATGGAAGGTAAGCCTCATGCCTGCGGGCACGGGGCAGCATGTAGGAAGCTCTGGGCCCGTGTTTCAGTCACAGCCACAGCACGCGTTCAGCGTGTGGGACCAGGAGGGAAAGGTGCTGCACCGCCACGGAGTGACTGCTGCTGCAAAGTCCTCCCAGTGCACACCGCAGTACTGCAGCCACACAGCCTCGCTTCCCGAGCTGCCGGGGTCTGGTGGTCATGGTATTGTATAGTGATGATGAGGGCTGCACGTTTCATCATTTTGCTCTTTCTCCATCCTCCTGCCCCCTTTAAGATATATTCACTTTTTAAATCAGAATTTCCATCTTTCATTTACAGTAGTCTCTCCTTAGCCATTAGCTTGTTTTAACAGGAAGATCTATTTTATCTAATAGTCTATGTCATAGCTATACATTTATAGATGGAGAAGGATGGATGGGCAGGTGGGTGCATGTGTGTGTACAGATGCACATGCGTATGTGCACAAAGAGAGCAAATCCCCCTCCAAGCAAACAAGGGCATGGCTATTCTGTAAGTCCAGAAAAAAAGGGGCTGTAATTTGTCATCTTGGCAGGATAATTAGCCTGGGCAGCACAATGCCCAGCATGGCTGTACTCTGGCACCCATGCTAGACTGGGTAGCTCTCCACACACAGTGCAGAGTCCTGTCTCTCCTGTCCTTGCTCACCTTTTTTAAGGAAGCAAAGGAGCCAGTGGCTGAGCCAAATGTAGCCTCTGAACATGAGATCTGGGAGTACCACTTCTGTTCCCTTCCTGTGCTTCTAACTCACTTGGACTTAACAATCCTGTCCACAACCAGTGTTTCACCACGTTGTGAAGGTCTTCCAAGGTGCTTACAGGCCACTTTTGTGCCCTGATGTCTACTCAGAATGCATTTATTTATGCATATTGATAGTGTAACTATGCAGATTTTTCAGTCTGCAAGGAAAAAATGTGTATCAGTAAATTAAACGGATGGGAGAGACAATTATTTACTATTCTCACTTGGCTTGATGATGGTATTAAGTTTTGTAGTTTACTGCCTTCTTATACTTTGTGTTCCTAATTTAAACAGTGGTGATTAATCCCTATTCACCGTTTTGTTTACCCCATCTTCCTAGGACTAGCATGCTGTGGTAGCTTTTTGTAACACTAAATCAGGGTGGACCCTGCCTAATATTTTACATATTTAAAAATTGCACTTTCCTTTTTCATTAAAACAGCCTCTTACCAGCATTTCTGAGATAACAAGTTAGAGTAAAATAGCTCTTTGTGAATGCTGTTAGAGAGATGCTGTCTAGGTCTAATTTCTAAAATGTACGTAATACATTAAAAAATAATAATCTTTCTACCTGTGAAAAATTAATCAGATTAAGTGAAGACCGTAATACCTTTATCAAGGAAATAAGAAATTCTTTCTTAGATACTAAAAATCATCATGGCAAAGTAGAGTTTCTCTAAACTCTCCTTCAACACGGGCATTAAGGAGAACCTAAAGCATCACCTTGTTGAGTAGCAGCTAAACCACAGGAGTGCTGAACACTGTGGTTTTGCCATGTTTTCTCATGAAAAACAGCGACTCACTGCTAAGTTCCAGTGGGGCGTGGCTGGGAACCACTAACTATATCACACAGCCCATAACTTGCCAGTAGCTCCATGGGAATGGCTCAGTCTTGCCAAACGGGACTGTGGTACAGAACACAGTACTTGTGACAGGTTGGGCTTCACTCTCGCACAAATGGAATACCATCAGCTCCAACCCACGTGTTACGACCCGGCCTGATAGTCAGGCTCGGAGAAAGTTCGTGATGATCCCAAGGGCGAAATTAAGACACAAACGAGGTCATATGCCGCCAATCAGATGTTTTATTAGGTAAATATAAAAGAGTAAAGCGATAGGAAAGGCAGGAAATATTAGGAGGAAAATAAGCAAGCGATCAGAGAGGTAAGCAAAGGATAGTCACCACCCTGGATCCAGCGGCGTCCCGTTGATCCTCAGTCTTCAGTTCTCCGGTGGTGGAAAGGCTTCTTCTTCTTTTAGTTCTTCAGGGGTAGAAAAGCTTCTTCTTTCTGCCTTCTTTCTGCTTTCGTTGTGCTTTCTTTCTTCCTTCTTTCTGCTTTCGTTGTGCTTTCTTCTTTCTTTTTCTTCTTTCTGCTTTCGTTGTGCTTTCTTCTTTTCAGCTTTTCTGGTTTCGTTGTACTGTCTTTTATCCCATGTTGGAGAGGGAGTTCCCCCTCTCACCTCCATCTGGTTACCCAGAGCAACATCATGTATGCCACACCTGCACATCCAGTCACACAATATGTATTGCTGGTGGGCAAGTGGCCTGGCCCGGATATCAATTGGTGTCCCATTCTTGGTGGTGCCTGACAAGCCAAGGAATGTCCGGCTGCTCCAGCAAGTTCGCACATTTCCTTGCAAGTTAATGATACCTGATAAGCCAAAGAATGGTCCGCCCTTGGGCCTTATCAGACAGAAGAGTGGTCTGCTGTCCAGTCTTATCAGATAAACACACCCAAGCAAGCTTTGAGACAATTGTTCTTAACACTTCAGACTCTTACACCATGTAACTGGTGGCAAATTACTGCACTGCAGGGAGCACGTCTATGAGACACTTGGCTGCAGGATGCCAAACTCTTACAAGACCACTGCCCTCTGAAATGGAAACTTGCTAGCATGTGTATTTAAGCAATGATCAGTTAGTCAGAGACACAATGTGAGATGTTTATATGCCTCAGAAGACAACAGATAATCTACGGGCAGCCTGAGAGATGATGCACACACGTAGTGCAAATCTAACTGCTGAGGAGAACACACAATGGATTTCACCAATAAGCTATTAACTATCGATCACAGCAGCACTGAAGAACAACACAGATTTGTGGTGTTATCAATATAAAGGCTTATATTCTCCCTAAACTCTTGAAACAAAACTAAACCTCCCTTCAGTGTAACACAATATTCAGTTCTGCACCAAAGCTGCCCTCTATAAGCATCCTGTCCCCGGCTCCCCAAAAATCTCCCCCAAAACCTCTGATTGTACTTCTGTAGCACTCACAGGGCTGCCAGGAACAGGCATTTGCAAAGTTTCCGATAACTGCTGCGATGAGGTCAGCCCCGCACCTGCCCTCGCATTTGACTTTGTCCAGTACCACGTCCACAGTCTTCTGGGAGTAGAGAACGGAAGTCTTGAGCAGCATGCAATAAAAAAGGCTAATTTTACCTTTGTTGCTTTAAAAAGGTGATGATGTTTTCTCTTCTTTAAGCATTTCAGGAGAGCTTTGAGGGTGAAGAGAAAGATTTTTTAGCAGTTTGACCCAGGATCTTGTCCTTGCTCCTTGAAGAACAGCAGAAGAGCCACTGTACAGACACCATCCGTTCCCCAAACACACTTGAATACAGCACAATGTACCAGCTATTATCCACTCCAAGCAAGGTCAGCCTGTTCAGAGCTGGAGTTTCAGTGGGACCTCCTGAAAGCCAAATAGTGGTTAAAACCTACAGGACAACGCAAAGCATGGTAACTCCAAGGGTCTCCATGTTACAGCCCACAGTGCCCTGGTGGATTTGCTGCCTGAGCAGCTCTCTGTGGTTCCCCCAGCTCTCTGTGGAAACTGCTGCTCCTTGCCAGGTTGAGAGCATGCAAATTAAGCCCCCTTGGGCTAGAATCACTTACTATTTCCAAGTAGTCCTCTCCACACAACCAGGATTGGGAGCTTGCATTCCTTTCTGCTGAACTCCAGCACGGCCTCCCCGTGCCTGCTCACCCCACGCTGGCTCCAGGGACAGAGCCAAATGGCAGCAATTCCTGAATGCCATGGCCACCTCTATGTTTCTATAGCATCCCTATGGGGACAGACAAACACTCCTTGGAATGCTGCAACTCATTCTGGGTATCACAGCAGCATCGCAGACAGTCATTGCTTAACAACATGCAAACAGTTTGCAGGGTTGTTGTTGCTCATGTTGGGTGACTCACGAAAGGAACAACATAATTTTATCGTGTATTGGTAAAGAGCAACGATCAGTGCCAGAAAGATAAACCGCGTTCCAGGCGTCCAGGCTGGTGCCACCCTGAAAGCTTTGGTTTTGTTATGCTACGAGTGAATTACCTGATTCTGCTCACTATTGATCCAGTGCTACAGCTTTATCATTTGATCAGCTGGGCTTAGTGCTCCTAGTCCAAACAGTGAAATTACTGAAACTCTCTTCTTCCAATAATAAAGAAAAAATGTAATATTCCTCAGTGCTCATCTAATGGGCTTTTGAGAACCAGCTGCCTTCAAAATTCATTTGACAAACTGCACCATTCTTTGGGTTTATCAAACCTTGCAGTTTATCAATACTTTGTAATAAATACAAGTCTTTCTCAGACTATAAACAATGAGACAGTCAATGGTAACTTAAAGTTACCATTTCTGCGTGCAGCATTTGCAGGCTCAGCAAGCAGGCGTGTGCTGAGCAGCAGAAAGCTGCTGCCCTTTTTATTTCTGGCTAGCTGTGTGTCTTGGCATAGCCATGAACTACGGCTTGATGAGAAAGCATTTGAATTTATACCCTGATTTGCAGCACAATTATAAATATTACAAGGTAAGAAGCATTTATCACCATCCACTAGCTGCAAAATATACTTATTTCTGCAGCTTTGAGTTAGAGCTGACATTTGCTAGAGGCAAATGGATGTAAGAAGGAGAAGCCGCTTCCCAACTAGTGAGATCATCACATAGAAGCAACCTGGGGACAACCATCACGAGAAACTAGAACCACTGTGGCTTTGATCCATTGGAGACTTTTTAAAATATCAAGCTGCATTCCCTTAGGAGTGTGTGACACCTCCCAGAAAGCACTTTTGTGGTTGTGACTGGCCCAAACCACCTGGTTCCCACTATGTGTTTTTCCACCATGTAAGCTGAAATTTGTGTAAGAGATTGGTGCTGTTTCCCATTGCTAAACATTCAGATTTTTTTTTCAATCTCTCTTCCATTTTGCTGATTGTGCAAGCTTTCCAGCTACATAACCAGGTTCTGGAAGGATTCAACCCGGGGGATGCTGAGCAATCACGCTGTGACATCACTCTGCCAGCAGAAGGCACTGAGGCAGATGCACACAGCACCCCCACAACTGCACTGTCCTTTCCCTCACACCAACTCGGGCAAATCCTGGGTGCAAGCACTACCTACCATTACTGCATAAATATTTTAAGCTTCCTAACAGGTCCCCAATAGATCTGCAGGGCTTTCTTTGCAATCTTGTTCATAGTAGTATATAGGCAAACAGGTATATAGGTAAAAGGGGGGGAAAAAAAGGTTCTAGTTTTCTCCTGACATTCCTTGTTCTGCCTCACAGTGAGCATTACACTGCCCTTCTACAGCCACAGCGTTGGTCATTTGAACCTTGCTTATACTGAAAATGTAGCAGATGCCATACTAAACCACAAAACTATCGGTGCCTGCTCAGAGGAGTGTACAAATTAAATCAAGGTCAGGAGCAATGATTATCACCTTGATCGGTCAGCCGGTGAGTAGTTCTGCCACCCAGGGGAAAATCCTCATGCCTTGCATCAGCTTTACAAATTTCAGTGGTTAAATAGCTGTAAATGATATCCCAAGACCTGGATACTTTGTTCTACTTACTGTATCCACCAAAGCCATGCTAATACTTAACTTCCCAAAGGAAAAGCAGAAGTGAGCTTTTTTTACTGTACCAGTCTGTACTGTTATTGCTGTTGGTTCTGGCATCCACTGCCTGCTGACAGTCTAAAATCTGTATTAATTTACAGTATGGCATCCCCAGAAAATACAGACTTGAATTCAGTATTGATTTACAGTATTACATCCACAGAAAATAAATAACAAAAAATACCCCCGCAAATCTTCAGCACCTGTGAAAGATTTCACGAAGCCCTCTCTATGCCAACAGTATTCAAGATTTTGAAAGTCACTACAAGTTTAACTAAAATCGAGTTAGATTTTAAATAAACCCCACCCAAGAGTGAAATTTCTTATTGAAATTTCTTATTGATTTTCTTATGCTTATTGCATTGGGGGCAAAGTTCTGAGCACTTGGGCAGCACAAAGGAGACAGTATTGACAGGTTTTGCCTTTGATAAGCACGCACAGCACTGCTGACCACCAGTGTTAGGCCTGACAGTCCTTCACAGAGCTAGGGCTAAAGCTGATACAGCTGTGAATCTCTATAAAAAGTAACAATTTTTTTTCCCCTCAGAAAATTGAGAGTAGCTGGGAGAAAACGTTTCTCTAAAAAGCATGTGACCTTATCGAAGTATTTAGTAAGAACCAAACTGACAGATCTTGCAGTAAAAATGAAGTAGTGAAATAATAACAGTATCTTAAACAGGATTAAAATATAATATTTTACTAGGTATTTCAAAGAATAGAATTTTTTTTCTTCCATCATTTTTATCTATATGTTCAGACTCTAGCTAAACTCCAGACAGCTATTTTTTGTTACGTACCAAGTGCAAATATGCCAAGATAAGAGTTAGGAGAAAGAAATACCCGGTCTTTTTTTTTTTTTTTTCCCCTTGTGCAGTAGGCTACATTGCATTTCTCATGCCTAAAAACAAGCACCGTCTCTCAAAATATTTGGTTGGAAACCTCACTTGAAAAAGAGGTATTTGACAGAAATGTCACATTTACATCAGCATAACATGCGAACAGCTTCTAAAGACAAACATTAAGAGGAATCTTGTGGAGGAGAACCTGTGCAAGGGGAAAACAAACACAATCACAGTAGCAGAAGTCCATTTACTGCCAGGGCAGAACCAACAGCCATCGCCATCCAGATCTTGTGGTGAAACCTCAACTATAGCAACAGGGAAAAAATGATGATGACAACCATTTCCTTACTAATTGCACATGTTCATCGATCAATTCTCCCTATCTTTCGAGAGGTATCCGTATTGTTGTCACAACTAGCTTGATCTTATCCTGAAAAAAAATTTTGCATAATACTAGAGGACACTTTTCTCATGTGAATATGTATCTTCTTTTTTTCTTTCCTATATCACATCGGAGAAAAATACTTTGCTCTGTATTGCTAGTGTCTTTTAGGTATTGGTGATTACAAACAGTGGCATTTCTCAGCTCCCTATTCACACTGTAACACAACACACTCATTACTTTGAGGTACAAATAGAAATTATAAGCAGGTGCCAAAATTTTAGTGCATTTTACAAGTAATGCTTATGTAAAGTTTTGAAACAATTCTGTGTGTGTGTTCTGACACCCTTTGCCCTTCACAGATCTGTTCATGCATATTAGCCTCGTAAAATATTCACTTTTTATCCTCTTCACCATGATCTATTTGTCTTTTCAGCAGGTTTATGTTCAACACTATTGGAGTGGAATAGTGATTGTACCATTTAACCCAACAGCTAGCTGGGCTGGAAAAGGTATCCATCCCCTTCCTATTAATTACTCTTTAATGCCTATTTCTATCACACAGACTCGTGTATCATCCTGGTTTATTTTGGAGGAATATAGCCATAGGATGACAATTATTGATGGAACATAAAAACTGAAGCTAAAGACCATAATAAAGAAGAAAACAGAACTCATGTGGGAAGAGATGAAAAGATGAAAAATTGACTAGAAAAGAAAATTAGAATGAGCTAATTTACAAAAGAAAATTAACAAACCACGGCCAGGTAAGTCTGAATAAGATTAATTGCTACGCATTTCCTTCCTCTTTGCAATTTTTATCTTATTTAATCTTCTATTCCACTTTTCTATGTAACAGTGCTATACTCTTACAAACTCTGATTCCACTCTTACATAAGTTTGCTAGCTGGGTGTTGAGCGAGATCCTCTGTTTGCATAAACTGGTATATCACTATCGACTTTGTATTGTTACTCAAATTTAAGCCAGCCGAGGATTTGCTCCATTGACTTTCATGGATTTATTTTTAATTTATTACTCTGAGTTCAGAATCAAGAGCTCTGGATATAAATCTTGAACATAAATAGACAATTTCCAAATCTAAACAGTATAGCCACAAGTACCATACAGAAAAACAAGCTAGGCAGGTATAGAACTGTTTGAAAAGTTAACCAAATGTTGCTGTGCATTTATTAGTAGTTTACGGTTTATTAAACAATAAATCAAGATCCAAAAAAACTAATTAATTTAAATGAAGTATTGTTTAGTGAAATGAGAGCCTGTCAAAAGAGTTGTTGGGGAGGACAATTAATTGGTACAAATGTGAGTGCAAATTTTGTTTTTAAACTTTAAAGCGTGTCGTTTGTAGTATACAACGTATGTGCACAATACAAATTTCATACATTTTCCTCAGTGACAATAAAAAGCGCAGTTTATTATAAACTGAAGTAAAAATTAAAATAAAAAAAAATAAAATCACAGTTTTGTCATTGGTATGTGAAGGTTGTTCCAAGGGCCCATCCAGAGCTCCTCTTCATCTGATGGTGTGTGTTCACTGTGTGACTCCAAGGGCTCTTTGACATCCTCATTATCAACAACCGATTCTTGCTCTTCTGTGCTTTTCATTTTGGAGCCCCCTGGCTTTGTTACTATATTTTCGGCTCCTATAGTAGAGGAAGCAAATGAGACACTGCAAGGTCTTGTGTTCATTTTATCACTAGAAGATGGTCCCTTTGACAATGTGTTCAGTGGGACATTCTCCTCATGTGTCACTGCAAGCTTGTCCAGTTTCTTGAATTGTTTCCCCAGCCTCACTGGAGATGTGACTTTTAAATTATTACCAAGGCAAACGCGACGGGTTCTGACAACAGAGCCATTCTGTGCAATGTAGATGTTGCCGTTGATGTTGTTTTGAATATTCGGGTTATTAAGACGATTCCTCTGGCTGGAATCGGGAGCGCTGTCTTCTCCAGTGGAGCTGGTCTCATACTCTGGGTCAACTATCAACTTGATCCTTCTCTTTCTGGCCCACTGTTTGACAATAAACAGAAAGGTCATTAAATCTCAGCACTATTTCTTACAGTTTCCTGCCCTTTTTCTATCTGTTAACTAGATGCTCATATGAATTTTTATTAACTTGGTCTTTTGTACCCTGCCTTTTAGGTTGTACACAGATATTTCATAATTGTTTTGATTACCACTGTGTGCCAGTTTGCATGAACATGCAAACAATTCTTTGTACTAAAAAGTTATAAGAAAGATAAACTCATTTTAGTTCATGAACTGCATAATGTGAGTCAGAGTATATAAAAACCGTGATGTTTTTCTTCAGTTTGGAAAGTAGTGACAAATTTGTGGGTTTTGGTTTTGTTTTTTTTTTCCCTAAAGATGCATTCAGCTGTGCTCCCGTTAAGCCGAAGTGCACCTTCTCTGGAGAATTCTGAGGATGGAGACATTACTTTCTGAAAGAAAACTTCTGTAAATCATGACATTGGTAAGCCAGTCATATTTTGACAAAGCAATACCTCAGTCTGTCTTACAAAGAAAGATGAAAACCAACTAGATTCATTACTCCTTCTAACAGAAACTGGAAGGCACTGATGATGAAGCCATTGTGTGAGAGATACTTCTAAGCAACGACTGTACTAATGGGTAAGTGCTAGGAAGGCCTTAGAAGTTTTCTTCCAGAGTATTACTACATTGTAAATTCAGTGCAGAAATGGCACTGAGCAGGTCTGTTTTATATGCAGAACACATCAAGCACAGAAAGATCTCAGGACCTACACAAGGGAAATTCTCAGGCATGACGTTGGCAAAATTGGCTGGTTAAAAAAAAAAAGCTTGATATAAGGCTTTGTGCCAGTTCCAGTCTAGTGGGATCAGTGGAGATGCTTTGCTATTAAATGGAAGATGGTGGAGAAATAAGACTTCAGATTTTATATAATTTATACATCTTTTTAAAGAGTTAAGGCAAACAATTTCCATGTTGCTGTGACTTTGTACTAATAATGATTGCACAAAACCCATTACTTTTATTTTAATTTATAATTGATCTTTTTAAAATAAATGCTTCCTTGCCGTACACTGAAACAAGCTACTATCATTCTTGAATTAATAATGAAAACACTGTTATTTCATTCAGGCACCAGATGATACCATCACAGTTAACTCCCACTGCAATACATACACATGCACACAAGAAAAGCCAGTTTTCAGAGAAAGAAAATCATGCAAGGTACAAACAGGTAATGATTACTTTTAAGCTTTTGAGAAGTTACACTTTGTACAAATTACTTAGAGGCCTATTCTTTTGTTCCTGATAAAGACATACAATTTTCTTCACACAGATATATTCAGGTGGATGAAAAGACCGACTAGTTTAAATGGGATTTACGTTAAAACACTGTGTGCAGCTACAACTTTGTGCTATATGGGAATACAAAAAAAGCAGGTAAGTGATCATAAATCTAGTTCACATTTCAACTGGAATTAAAGACAATAGTTGAAAAGTTAGTATCATGCTTTGTAGCTCAACACCAATTGTCCTGCCAAGGTAACTCCACAGCAGGCTCAAGTATCTTAAATATTCAAACATTTTTCTCTCCCTCATCTAACAGAGACTTCCTGGCAGAGCTTTTGTGCATATGCCAGAATTTGTACTGGCTTTAAAAAGTACTCACTCACAGGACTAGTCCAATACTGGCTCAAAGCTTTAATTTTATTTAGGCTTCTTAAGGCTTATCTGGATAAATCTAGTGGTTGAGAAACAGCTCTGTGGCTTTTGATACAAGGTAAATAAAGCACAGACAGCTTGTGTGCATACAAAGCTTGCATACTCTGTGTGCTGACACCACAGATAAGAGCTCCATGAGGAAGTACATCATGCAGAGGTTGAAAGTGATAGTTACCTTCTGCAACACCTTGTTGTTACGCATCTTTAACTTGTAAACACATGTTTAAAAAAAAATATCACTGTACTGTTAAGTGGGAAGGGCAGACGTTGGAAAATGTAATCCATTTCCTTTTCTGACCAAGCTCACTTTGTACATCTACGTCTGCGTTCCTGTCTTGTACAGCACTGGTACCTGAAACCTGAACCCCATGATCCAGAAACATTTTAATCCCAGCTCTGCTAGTAATACTCTGCAGTTTTGGGAGTGTTGCTTTGCTGCAATTTCAATTGTTCTCCCTGCAAATAGGGCTGATGTTTACAGCAGAGAACTCATTTGAAGATTAGCAAATGCTGTACAGTAGGGGAACATAAGGTGAAACCATGTATGACTTCTCAATCTTTTCATCCTCATCATTATTCCTGTTCTTCACTGAATTCCATGTTTTGCCCCTTTTCCTTCCTGCAGTGTTCCATTCTGTGACGGACATAACCTGCATGAACAGAGGGCCCTTAATAGGTTTGTGCCATCAGGTTCATCAGGCTATCCATCACAGCTAATGAAAAATGCAATGTTACTTTGCTTCACAATGTGCATAATGCAAAAAGGATTAAATCTAAGAATCAACATAATGCCTCTTTAACTACATTATTGCAATTAGCAGAGAAGAAGTACTTCTTCCTGCCATTGCTCGATGAAAATTAATCTTTCTATATCTACCACTAAGTATACCTGAGTAGTCTCTCAGAGGAATTACATTAGTTTGGTTTTCTACAGTTCTATCCTTAAGACAGCATATAGGGCTCAAATGCTGAAGCCATAAGCTTTGACGTTTTCTTTTTGGCTGTCTCTAGTCAAGTGTGTATTGCTTAGGAAAGACCACAGAGAAGGCACAGCAAACAAGATCAATCCTTACTGCAAAACGTCCACCTACTGTTGCTCCTTTTTAAAAGGATGTAGAATCACCAGTAGTCTCTGACTCCGTAACGGCAGTATCCAGGGTCTCATCTGACTGAGACTGACTGTTTTCCTGGGACATCTTTTTTCTTATTTTCTTTCTTTTCATGTTGGTGTCTGAACTTTGTTTCTCAGTATCAGGGGAAGTAGCAGTTTTACCAGAAGTGGCACTAGTTGTGCTTTTTGTCCCTTCAGTACCTTTGGAAGTAACACTGATTTGACTTTCTAGGCAAGAAGATTCATTCTTACTGATAGTTTCCTCCCTCTCACTAGCATCTGTATCAACTTCTTCTGTGCTTTCATCCACGGTATCCTCACCATTAGTAGTTGATTTTCCTCTCTTGCCTTCTTCAGTAGCAGCAGTTTTTGCATTGGCAGATGTTTCAGAAACTGCCTTATTTGTGCTATCTGCTGTCTCATCGGGGCTTGCACTGACTTGCTCCACATCCGCTTGTTCGTCTTCTTCTGACACCTCTTCTATCGTGTCTTCTATTTCAAGGCTGGTGGAGGAAGTTTTGCTCTTATAGCTCGATCCTGAAGTTTTCCGGTAGCTTGTACCCCTGTCACTACCCGATGCGGTAGAGCTAATATTTGATTTCTGGCTGGACTGCCTCGCTCTGCCACAAGAGCTACCTCCCCCACTTTTTATACTAGACTTTTCAGAGCTTCTTCTACTGCTGGACACACTAGTCCCTGATTTGCTGTATGAACTTTGTGTAGATGAGCTCCTTGACAGGCTACCATCTTCATCACTGTCAGAGTCTTCCTCATCATCATCCTCTTCAGATGAGTCCTCCTCCGATTCACTGCTAGAGCTGGATCCAGAGTCGTCATCAGAATCCCCAAAATCGTGTTCAGTTTCTTCATCCGAGTCCACAGTACTTTCAGTGGCTTCATCCTGGTCCAGAGTTACTTTCAAGTAGTCTTTATCTTCTGACTCTGAACCAGAGCTACTACTCTTCATGGAGGACTCATCTGAGGTGTATTTTCTTCTCTTCCTTTTCTTCTTCTCATAATCACTATCTTCGTGTTCACTCTCTGCTGTGATATTTATTGAAACTCCTGATTTTGCTTCATCTCTTTCATATTCTTCCTCTCCTTTTCCTCTTGCATGCACTGAACCTTTGCTAATAGGCTCCTGAAATTTTCTGGAGACACTAATGCGTTTTAACACATGATTTAGTTTTCTCATCGAAGGTCTGTCATCTGTTGATTTCTGGAAGTAACTTCCCCTGATAATCATGCTTTTCTCACCGTCCACTTGGCGAGCTGACATCAACTTGGCATAACTGGAATCCTTCCTACCGCCTTTCACTTTCTGCAGAATCATCGGGAATATCTTTGCTTTCTTCCATGGAGAACGAGCAGACTCGGTTCTTCCTACCGGTTTGTGAGCACTGACTACTACGCGACTTAAATGCATCACTGCTTTTAGTTTCCTTTTTCCCTGGCTGGTCCTATATGGTCTTCCAGAACCATGTCTTAGATCCATCCCACCACCTAAAGGTCTACCTTGTATTTGATCCCCTGCTCTCTGGCTTATACCTCTGCTTGAAGGACCTCTGCCTTGACTCATCCCCTGCAAATTATGAAAATGGAACTTGATTACAATTTGAAAGATCGTTATTATGAAAACTCGTGCCCTAAAATAAGTCAGTAGGAACAAATGCAACATTTTTTCCCAGCATCAGAACTAACTTACCTGGTTTAGAATAGCTTTTTACCAAAGCTATGGGGAAAGTTTTACTTCTAGAATAGGCTGCAAGTGCACAACTACCTTACTCTGCAACAGGGAAAAATACTGGCTAAGAAATGTTATCTCTTCTCATGTAATTAAAACCCATGCGATGGATTAAAAGTCTAATATTTCTCAAAGTTAGATTGAAAAAAAAAAGGAACATTTACATCAACTTTCTTCTGGCTGCCACTAACATTTTAAAGTTTCTTTACATTCAGTTGTAAACTTTATGATAAATGAGTTTAGGTGACTGCTTTTCTCAGTGGAAAACCACCAGTTATAGGCTGAATATTAGTATTACCCTATTTGGTTAACAATATAAAATGGAATTACCTAAGGCTATGTGGATTTTTCATTGAACAAGAAATCTACATTGAGGAAAAAATAGATGTGGATATTAAAAGAAACTCTGCAATTCCTTTTTATTTCTAGAAAAAGGGAAAGAGGTGCTGACACAAAACTTTACTTTTTTTTTACATCAGAAGGGCAAACAATGATTAGCATTGGAAGAGCCGCTTATTTGGTCTATACAGAACACAATATTCTAATCAATTACAAAATACATTTTACAAGGTTTAATGGTCCTTCACCTTGTTCCAGAGATGGAATCAACACACTAGAGATGCTTACCTCTTCTGCAGTCGATCCATGTGGACTATAGTAGTAGCCACCATCATTCTCCACCACGACTTCCCCATACTCATCGTACATCCCCGAAGGAGATAGCAATCGGCGGCGGCTCCCATACTGCGGCAGTTCATACCTGGCAAAAACACCGTCGCCTCTTCATAACGTGCACCAATGTGTTCGCGTGTGTCTCCACACACAGCAACAAATGCACACACATCCCGGAAAGGACAAGAATTTCTTTGCTCTCTTTTCTCTCTACCTTTGAGAAGATTATTATTTTTTTTTTTCCTTAGCAGTAACACAATCCAAACCCTCTTCCTATTGCAATTGGCTGTAAACCCGTTACAACTGGAGGGCGACACACATTGCCAGGTCTCTGGGATCAGTCAAGAATCCCCCAAGTGCAATGACCTTCTTTCCAGGTACCTGATTTTTTGGGGTACCTTTTTTTAAATTGGGGGATGAAAGAGCAGGTTCCCTGGGATCAGTTCTGGAAATCCCTGCAAGCTTGTAAGAACAGCAATAATCCCTGAAGTGCTTGCAGTCAGATAGGCATTATCAGAACAAGGCAGGGTGGTGTTTCCTAGCTAAATGTAAAAGGCCAGATGCTGGCTGGGAACCATGAGCAGAAAGTATCAGTCACTGAACTCAGGCTGGTGGGCCACAAAAGGGGAGGAGATGATGGAAATTAATTTCCAAGACAGCAGAAATATGCAAATAAAAAAAGTGAATATAAAACCAGCATGATAGATGGGGTATACACTCTGCAGCATAATAATTAGATTCTTAAAGAAGTAGGGAGTTATACAATGCCCCCTTAACTTCTAAAAAGAGTTTTGTTGTCAGCACACACCTTCATGGACACGAAGATTAAAGCAATCCTGAGGTGAAGGGAAGTCTCCAGATTACATGCTGTAATAATAAACATCACCAACCTGGAAAAGCAGCATTTTCAGAAATATATAGGAAAAAATGAAAATATACCCATGCTCATAACTGTAGTAATCTTGCCCATAGTATTCCTGCCCTGGATCAATTCCAGACTCCATACTTAACTCCTGTCAAAAGAGAAACACTGATTGAATGCAAACAGTTATACACAGTAATGACCAATGAAAAAGGCTCAACGAACAGTATCTTCAAGTGCAAACAAGCAAAATAAAAAATGATAATAATTTGAGGAACACTGACAACTGTCAAGAACCACAATGAGAAGACATCAGGAGCTTTAAATGACTCCCTTCCTGGTGTATTCCCTGGGAGTAGCTGTTCTAAGTCAGCTAAACACAGATGCTGTTCTGGTGTGGGACTCTGTCTCCCTTATCCTGGACAAAAACCTCATTCTTATCCTGGACAAAAACCTC
This sequence comes from Theristicus caerulescens, assembly GCA_020745775.1. Lineage (NCBI taxonomy): Eukaryota > Metazoa > Chordata > Aves > Pelecaniformes > Threskiornithidae > Theristicus > Theristicus caerulescens. Next base: position 87,891,826 of record CM036560.1, read on the forward strand.
ATTCAGTAAACTGGACTTACAGCAAATACGCTGTCACTTCTTGCACCTCTCTCAAAGGAAAGAGCTGCATTGAAAGATTATTTTACTTACGGTGTTTTTCAGGTCTCTTTTTTTAATGTTTTCTTAACCATCAACAATCATGAGCAACATTCAACTAAGCTAAATACTTGTCTGTATCCTACAAAAGCGCCAGTGTGTCCTCAAGGTCCTTTCACACCCACTCTTTGGTATTAGGCTGCTCTGTGGAATACCTCTGAACTGCAGTATCGGCACAGAGCACCAGGGCTTGCGTTTTGGCACAGGACTGCATGTCGTCTCTATCTGACAGCTTCCTAGAGATTTTTCTCCGGTCCAATGAATTTAAAGTTGTGTCAGAGCATCTCGTTGTAATTCCTTATAATGACTGCAGAAACGATCACCATTCTGTACCACAAAAATACCATCAATAGCAATGTCTCACAAGAGCTGCATTTGCTCTATTGCTTATTCGGGAAACGATATTGGGTCTAAAAGATTTGAAATAGAAAGTATTGGGTTTATAATCCAGAGCTGCCTTTGCACTTCACAGCAGTGTGCTAGTGCTTCCATTACCTTGGCAGGCCAACTGCTTACTTCATCTCTAGGTACCACAATCAATTATCAGTTGACTGACATCTGAAAAAATAGATTGCAGTTGGACAGCGAGGAAATTATTCTGTCTGTGAATCTGGACACGAAGCTAGGAGAGCTTTCAGTCTGTGTGATGAAGTCCATGGAAACAACTGAAAGATGCTCAAGGGGAAAATACTAAGAGTCAGTATATTTAAGGTATTTAATTAAAACAACATAAATAGGGTAACAATGTCAGGACTTTCCTTTTCATCTAAAAGAGAGAGAAAAATATTACCTAAAACAGACAAGTTTTTTATTAGGAACTTCTGTAAAAGCCACTTAAAAAGTTATAGAATAATTAGGAAATGAAAAACAGTGGTACCTCTGGTCTGAGAAGAGAAGGTCTCAGCAACTGCTGTTGCTACAAAAGAAAATTAGAAAGGAGTTAATTAGGCAGCAACAACTAAAGTGCAGGTCATTTGTGTTTGAGTTAAGATTGGAAAGAAATCCTAAAAACACAGGTCCTTCAGAGCCTTTTGTATGGCAGTCACCTGGATACTGCCATACTCAGTGAGAAGTAGAACATTGCTAAGCACCTAGTATAGTAAAATCACTTTACAGTCCACTATTTCTTTTGCCTAATATAAAATCAAATTCCCAGTTTATGATGTGGTGATCCTCTAAATTATTTAACTCAAGAACTTCCCTCAGAGCCCAAGAACTATCATGTGGTGTATGTTGGAGGCAGCAGGGAGACAATGGCAGACAAAAAATTATCCACAACAGGTAGAAAGCAAATCTATGGGAATCTGCAGTAAAGTCTGTGATTCAGCTATTAAAAACCTGCAGTGATTTGATTTCTTACCCAAGCTTCTACTGCAATACCATTGCTTTAATTCTCTATCTATATTTATATACTTCTGTGGCTTTTAACTGAGTACCTCGCAACCACAGATATACTTTAATTCACAATACCAATAAGACAGTGAAGGATTATCTCACTTGTTTTCGCTACAGCTTATGTGTGATTTCTTTCTGTATGCGGCTTGCAGGGAGAAAAGCATGCTGATGTGAAAGAAAAGACCCTGGGAGGCTGCATGGAGAGGACCGACAGGATGATATGGCTCCTCTCAGGTGTGTCACAGCTAAACATGGGTCATTTTTGGTAGTCATGTTTTTAATTACTCTGCAGTTCCAGTTTTCTGCAAATGACAGACCAATGCACGTCACTTGCTCTTTTGTAAATTGGGATCAGATTTACTCCGGAAAATCAGCACCATTGTCTCCACACTCCTCCCAAAACTTGGCGGCACTATTTCAGCCAAGTTTCTTGGCCAAAACCAAACCATGAGAGACAGGGAAGTTCTGTATCTGAATTAAGAGACAGAAATGAGCTCTGCAAAGGGAGGAAAAAATCACAGCAGAACAACAGAAAGCTTGCAATTCATAAAACACTACTGAATAAGGAGCAGTAGGCTCCAGATGCACACCTTAAGATGAGTAAAACCGATCCAGCTCTCAGCAGTAAATATGAGCCTTTATGATAGAAAAGTATTTTGGAGAACTTGCCAATTATTAAATGAGTTAATTCAGATTTCTGAAGGAAACTCTCCACGTTACTCATTGCTGGAGAAAAAGATGCTGCAAGAACGACAGACTACACTGAGTTGCAGAGGTCTGTGTAGTCCACTCCCAGGCCCATGACAGCGGGCCGTGGCAGATGATTAGACGTGCCATAAGAAAGCACAGCAAGCACGGAGGGAATTCCCTGAGAAAATGTTTTTGGCAGTTTGTTGAGCAGCAACCTCCTAGCGTGGAGGTTACGTTTGTGCCACGATGGTTACTAGCCCCCAGTGAATCTATGCCTCGTGAACTTTTTGAACCACTTCATATTTCTGGCCTCTAAAACACCCAGTAGCAATGAGTTTCACAACATAGGCTGTATAAGAAAAGTACGTGGTGCAATTAATACTTTAAACATAACTGGGGAACAGCCTTACCTCTTGCTGTGCATATCCTCGCCTAGAAGTCAGAAAAAGAAAAAAAAAATTAGTATACTTCTGTGAGACTATATAAAGATGTATATAGCCATTCTTTCTGGAGAGAGGTGAAAAGATAATGTAATTAGAAATATTACTAGCAAGAAAAGAAATACATACCTACAATACAAAATATGTTTTTCTTTAGATTTGCTCTGGACATACGAATTATTGCATGAGAAAGGCTAGTGAATCTTTGGGATCTTTTCTTGCTTTAGATTGTAAATGAATGAGAAGAAATCCCCAGTCCCCAAAAGCCAGAGAGCCAGTGCACCCAGTGGAACACAGCAAAGGGAAAGGAGATGAATGCTGTGTTTGGTTTTCCTTGTGTTCCCATGAGAAAGGTCCAGCCTGGTCACCTTCTCTGTTGTCTCAGAGGCCATCCATCTACAAAGAGACTCTTATTTCACGCATCTGCTTAAGCAGTGAAACAGTTTCTCTTCTACTGCTGGACTTTCTGTATCCATTCGGGACCTGCTAGAAATTGGCCTGGAGCTTCTATTACTAATTTCTTGTAACAACATTATTATTAAAATTACACATTCCCTAACATTTCCTGTGCAGGGGGGGAGTTAAATTATTTTTGCTATCTATGATTATTTTGCCACAGGCTTTGTGCTTTTGATCTTACTGGAAATTTTTTGTTGTTTTAATTCATTTTCTTGGAGCCATTCATATGCATGACAAGTGCACTTATGTCTATCAAGCTCTCTATTTTCACATTTTGTGCCAGAAAATTAAAATGGTTTAGACAAAACTAGGGAACAGCAATTTAGCATTATTATTAAGGATAAGCCTGGATTTTTATTTTTTTTTTATTTTTTTTTTTTAAGAGGGAAAGGGTAAATGCTCAAAATTATGTTGAGCTTAACCTAGTACACAGACAGCAGTCTAGGGAAAGTCTTTAATTACACTTGAGTAAATAATAAAGAACAGAGTAGAAGTCCTTTTAGTTCTTTAATATCATAATCTATAAGGTTTTCTATTAATATTCAGCACATGGAATTGATTATCAGCATTAAATTAATGCTGTTGCCCATATAATATAAAACTAATGAACAACTGAAATGAAGATTTATCATCAAAAGATGATCTGTGACTTTTGAAAGCGCACTTGAGGAACACTGTATTTAGCTTCCATATCACCTACAACAATCTTCAGATAAAGAAGGTCTTGTGTTGCACAGAGGATAAGTAAGCCTATTACTCCTAATTGCTCTCGAGTAGTTGCTATATTGCAGATTAAAAGCGCAATATAAGTAATTCTCATTCAATCTGGAATTCAACTTTCTTAAAAATAGCACCACGCTGTGTTTTGAGAAATGCTTATACTTCTTTTACAGTTTTGTGTGGCCATGATTAGAAGGAAAAAAAAAAAAACCCAAAACCAAAGAATACCCATTCACTCAATACAGCACAAGGATCTATTCTGACAAAAAGGCAAAGGTCAAAACAACATCATTTGTTTCCAGGAAGGAATTAAAGCTCTCCACCGAGGGAGGAATTGCTTCTGGATAAACATTATCAGCCAGACTTCACTGCAGTCAGTCGGAGAGAAATCTTCAATGCAAAATGGGAAGCAAGGCCATAGTGCCTATGATGATGTAGGATAATATGACAGCTAGTATACACTGCTGGTACTTAACATGAAAGATAAAATAAGAATGAATTTACATGTACAAAATGTGCTGAACTTTCACAGGTCTGTATTGCTAACGTAGGTTAAAGGAACTGTGATTTGCCTAAAGCAACAATTTTCCCAATTACTGGCATCCCAGCAGGCATTTGCTATTTCATACTTTATATCTGTTTTCATACTAAAAGCAAAAGCATCATAAACCCCAAATACTACAGCTACTACTCAGAGGAGGCAACTGCTTATCAGTTTGCCCTGACTCTTAAAATGGAGGTTTCCTGCAGTTAATAGCTGGAACTGAGGAGAAAGAATCTGGAAGGGAGATGAGTAATGATACGCTACTGCTCAATTTCAGCTTTGTAAAGAAGCACTCTCCACTGACGCAATCTCTGCTCCTGCTCAGAACTCAGTGAAGCTGCTGATGAAAGGATGAGAGATATATCCAGGGTCACATCTGACCCTAATTAACCAAATCAGACAAACTGAAGAGGAGTCAATAAGCTTATATAGGCTCAACTTCTTACCAACTAATATATTGGTTGGAATACTTTGTAGTGCTGCGGAACTGCAGTAGCATCCAGACATCTCAATGGGACAGAGGGTTAGGTTAAAAATACACACTACTGGTACAGTTTCTTTCCCAGTCTAATGTAATGACTTTTTTAACAAAGACTATTCAAAAAACCAGCAGGAGAACAAAGGTTGCATTCATTCCAGACAAAATGAAACTAGGTTTTGTAAACTTTCCAACTTAATAAAGGTTTCCAGAATGAGAAAGTAGGTGTTCCTCATTAGTGAAGAGCTGATTACCATGTCCCCCACAGACTCTTCTGAGACTGATGAAACTAAATATTTAAAAAGGAGCTCCTGTGTGACGTCCATTCTTTCTGCTTAAGGAATGCCACAAATAATTGTAGCCAAATAAAACCTTTGGAGTTTATGCTGTGAATTATTAAACACCTGCAGCTTTGCTGCGTGACACTACACGCTGCAAAATTAGGTCATGTTTGTCTAGTATTTCACTAGTGATGTAATGAGCTTCACAAAAGCATCTGTTATGGGTCTACAAGCTCTAAAGTGGGATTTGGGTACTTAAATTCAAATCTCTGTCTTACGGGTTGATCCACCTTGAACATGCTTAGCACAATAATTTCTCATGCTCATCTCTGCACACTTTCCACTGTCCCACTGTCTCCACGCCTGGACACACAGAAGCAAGTACACATATAAGTCATCTTCCAATTCTGGCTTTGAAATCTTAAAAGTTTTTCTACCTAATAGCTGCTGAACTTCGACAATTTGCTGCTGATGTTGCAGTAGTGCCACTCTTGGAGAATTTAGCATCATTGGCAGGTATTCTACATGCGTGCATTTTGTAAATTATACAAATTCTGTTACAGCAAAAATGCTATGATTGACAATCATTCCCCTCACACATGTAGCTACTATATGTCTTGCAACTAAAGTCTAGCCCAACAAGAGTTTTAAGCAAAGAAAAATTCTAACGTATCAGTGAAACTTGTAAGATGGAGTTCATGGAGTTTGGCTCTGGGACAAAGAAAGAGAAACTACCTTCAGCAGTTTCTGACTGAAGCATCTGTACATGTCCTAACTGCAGATTTTAAAAAAAAAGAAAAAAGGGAAAAATCCAAGCACCATGGAAATGCTGAGTATCTCTGGACAGTCTGATAAATAATTAATTACCTTTTTGCTCAGTTACAACGTTTGATACTGAACTGGGTTTTTAGTTTTTCTTCATTATGTAATATTTGCCTTTCCCAATATGTTTTTTAAAATTTTCACTTTAAACAGGAATATTTTGAATTTTGGCACAAGACTAAAAGGAAACTTTCAAGTTGAACCAAACTAACATTCATTTAACTGCCCAAACTGCTTTTACTTACCATTTTTTTTTCAAAGGACAAGCTAATTTACAATAATTGATATATTTAATGTAAAGGTCTGATTTAGATGACTGTGAGCAAAAAAGTCAGTAAGTAAATCCATATTACATGGATTTTTACAAGTACTTGAAAAACCTTCAAATGGTGACACTAATCAGAGCAACTTTATTGCAATTTAAGCGAGATGTTTCAGCTGTAAAGCTCATGGTAAACTAGCATGAAAGTTGAAGAGAGACGCCAACAACATGCACATGCAAAATAAAAAAACCAAACAAATTCTTTGTACATTAAAGAAATTTACAAAATAAAAACTTTTAACATGCAGTTACAATATAAAAAAATGCAATGGAAGGCAGAACATAGGTAACAGGAGGGAAGACAGCCAGGTTTACTGACAAATCAAGACAAAACCCTTCTTCTGACTTGAGATGCAAACATGAGCTGAAAGAAAGCATGCCAGCATAGCAGAGTGCTGCGTCATCTCCCATGGAATAAGATGATGCATTACTGCAATAACTCCAGCTCACTATTGCTGAGCCTGCTTACTATCAGTACTTGCTTTCTTTGACATCCAATATTTGACAGCAAGAGTCCTCCCAGGTGGTACATTTTATGGGCAAACCAAGAGATTCCAATTACAGCTGCAGAAAAATCACTCTGCTTACTGATATTACCTACAGTGAAGGCTGCTTAACGTAAAGCAGTATCAAGCCCTCTGCCATCTATGACCAATCCTTGGGTAAAAATGGACAGTTTTCCCCAAGAATTTTTGGTAAACAGACTAAGAACCAGCATCATAGAATAGTAAGATGTAGCTCTTGGAAAACAACTTGTAGAATTGTTATACATTACAAATTTCCAAGTGAACAGGGAAGAAAATGTCTCTCAATTTTGGGATTAGGGCTGAATAAGTAGGGGTATACAGCAGAGAAGGGGAAAAAGTCTAAATTTCTAGAGAGTCTGAGGCAGATACCATGTGCTGCATTAGAGTCATCTCACTCAAAATGTTACATGCAGAAAACATCCAACCATAAATATTACAGTGCTGTCGACTGAGACGGAAAGCGTTTCTCAAGCTCCTCCACAACACAGCTCAAGTTGCCATTCTGCTGGTTGTGCTCAGCCACAGCTTCTGGAGTTGGCAGCTCTGGTGTTGCAATTGGTTTGAGCTTAGAAACGTGCTTGGGCAGAACGTGGTTTTTGTCTATTTGGCTGTACATGTTGGCCACAGACTTTTCAATTGCTGCTAAATTCTGAATGTTTTTAAGAATACCTTTCAGCTCCCTACGGGGAGGAGGCTCTGGCACTGTGGCCGGTGGTGGTACAGCTGGCTGTTTGGCAGGGGATTTTGAATGTTTGGCAGGGGAGAGGTGCTGGGTGCTAAGAGGAGATGAAGAAGAAAGAGAAACTGTGGGCAGAGGCGGAGGATGTGGTGGCAACAGAGGAGGGGATGGAGGTGGTGGTGGAGGTGGCAGCAGTGGAGGTGGGGGTGGGGGAATTTTAGGTGGATCTGGAATGCTTTCTATAACTTCTTTGGTCTGAGGAGCTAGAAAACTTTGGCAAACTGATTTCTTTATCCTAAAAGATGGAGGAGTTGGTTTGCGAGTTGGTGGAGGAGAAAGTTCTTCAGGATAGTCGTGGTGAGTGATGATTACAGAGGGGACCGCAGAGGCCTCTGGTTCAACTACTTCAGCACAAGGTGTTGGAGAGGACAGAGGAGAAGAGCGAAGGCAAGGAGAAGCAACCACACTTTTAGGAGACTGCTCTAGCACGTTCTCTCCTTCTTGGAAACAGATGCTGTGCGTTGGCGATCGGATGGATTTCACATCAGGAGATTTCACTTGCTTCATTTCCTGCAAAGCCTGCTGCTCAAACTGTCTTGCCTTCTCCTTTACAGTTAACTTGGGGCCACTTATATTTTGAAATAGTGGACTGCTAATATCAGCACTGCTATGTTGATTTTCAGTTCCTTCATTCTCTGCTTTGAGTTTCTCCTGTTGCCACTGAATGGGGTCCATGATAACTGGCCTACTCAGAGAACCAGGCGTGTGCCTCTTGGTAACGTGAGTTGGTACCGTCCATGCACGGTGACTGCCTCCCAAAGAGGCATCTCTCAAGACTAGTCTTGAAGGAGAAAGAGTATCTAGAATATCGTTTCTTTTCCGCAGAAACCCAGCAGCAGCAGGACTTTGAGTGACACCTTCCACATATAAGGGGTTTTGAGTAGTTAATGGGTTCTCATCAGATAAAAAAGTAATGTTACTTGAAGATTTGGGGAGATTATTTTTCAATGATCCATTGATATTAGATTGCTTGTGAGCCTCAATAGCACGGGAAGCAAAGCTGCTTATAACTCTCTGACGGTCTCCTTCTTCTAAGACTGACTTTTTTCCCCTGCTTTGTTGGAAATGGTAGAGAAGAAAAAGACTTGAAAGAAAAGAAGATAATCACATGTGAGGAAACATGCATGGACATAGATACTTATGAGAGAGACAAAAGGAACTTATGATATGAATCAGAGCCACTAAATTACTTCTAGCAAACTACTACTATCCAACAGAAAATCACATTTATTAGACTACTTGGCAAGACATTTACTTTTACATCTTCTTTAGGGGAGAAGGACCCGAGGAGGAAGAAAAATCAAAACAAGTTTTCAGCAACTCAGCAAGTTAAAAAATAAGTTAACCTCTTAAAAAAACCCCTTGGATTTCAGAAGCATCAGTCAATACTGGACACTATCTCCTCAGTGACACAAAACATCAATGCTACGTAGTTATGCAATACAGTTTCTCTATGAGATAATATAGAATCATGATATGTATACTGTATGTATGTATAATTGTGTCTCCATCGTTCAAATGGCAGTGGCACTGTGCCATACTGCACACAGCCAACACAGAGTATTCACAGGGATTTTTACATTAAACCTGGTCTATTATAATTGCGCATCAAAACTCTGCTATTCTATAAAACACATGTACGATTAGGCAGTATTTAAGTGTGCCTGCATTGCCTTTTAAGGACTGGCCATAGGTCACACACAAAATTAGAACTTGGTTCGAGCCAACGGTGAGCCTGAAACTGCAGCCCCAGGAGGAGTCAGAGGTGCACAGGGCACACCTGAAGTGTAGACCTGTAGGGTCTCTGTGAGGTGGCCAACGGGAGCTGAAGCCAGTCAGCTGAGATGCATACGGTACTCAGACCATTCTTCTGACACTGATTCTTAAAGAATTACCACACTGGGCATTGTTTCTTGCACTTACGATATACATATTGATGCAGAAATATCACTATGTGTATGAATTTCATTTCTGCACCACGTTAATCCAAATGAAAAACCCCTGCAGTTGGATTACATTGAATTTCTACCCCCAAAAGTCTCACCATTTCCTGTAAGTCATCTAGCACCCAAGTGCCTCATTAACCTACCTTCCTCAAGTATTTTTAATACCACAAAATTCTGAGCAGATTTTAAGATAAGCAGTAATTTAAAATCAATATCCCCAAACTGCCAGCTAGAAAAGTGTACCTTTAGAGCCCTATTTTAACCAACGCTTAACTGAGGCTGAAAATAAACTTATTTCCCCCAACCTGTGACAAATTTAAGATACTGGCCAAGGTCAGATAGAGCTAAAATCAAACCCCTTATCCTTTCAAAGAGAAGATTACCCTCGTCAGCAATCAGATTGAATCAAAATGCATTTCCATCACTGCCACATACAAATTTATTGTAACTAAAAAGACGTGCTGTCTAGCACAGGGATAAAAAAAGAAACCAACCAAAAACCTCCACCAAAAACAGTCTTAAAAAGGACACCTACGCTAAAAAGCTCTCTGAAATATTAAATTTATCTGTAAGACAGGCTATGGCGAGAATATGATGGTATAAGGGGACATTATGGTGGAAACAGGGTGTAAAGATTGCATTCCACTTTTGTACAATTCACTTAGAGCTTCACTACCTCTGCCTAATAATGGTACTCCACGTTTTGAATGCCATACTTAAAACCTTCCTATTTTCTGCCATTAAGCAACTGCAGCTAAGGTATAGCGTGAGTACCACTGACTTCTGCACGCACACACAAAAATCAGAAATACCATATAAAACTATTTTTAGTGACTTAGAGCTGTCCAATATTTTCACAAAACCTTCTAAGTTAAAAATTCGAAGTTTCGTCTCTAAAAAAATTTGAGTTGTATTCTTTAGAATTTAGATAAAAAAGGGTTAGGCTTTATTAACAAAAGGAATAGGGGAAAAATTACATTTTACATGATTATGTGAATGCTGGAAGATGAAGTTTTAGACCTCTTGGTCAGATTGTTCCCTCTTTTTTGGTGTTGTTTTTTCGTATCTCAGAAAATATTACCAAATGTAAATTAATGGAAATGTAACCTCTTGTGGTTAAATATTCCCTAGCAAAACTGAAAGAGAAATTTAAATACCTAGATACTGGCTAGGAGTTAATTAAGAGATATTAAATCTCCTCTAAGTTATTTAATATGTAAAAGTCTCCTGAAGGCCTGTACTTAGTAATGAAACACACTTGCTTCTTAACTTTTGCTTCTTGTTTTGACTAGGAGATCACCCACACAGAGAAACTACAGCTTCCTAATGGTCACAGGGACCTGAGAGGACCGATGCGAAGAATTGCTGCACAGAGTACAGGGATCACTCTCCCATTTGCAAATAACACCCAGCAAAGCCACAGAGGGTTATACCAGAGAATAAACTCTCCCCGAGCACTGCAGTTCTCCAAGAAACAGTATGCCTAAGGCTTGCCTTTGGGCAGAATATAACTGTATGAAAAATAATTGACTTCAAACTAATAATAAACTAATTCTTTATTCTAAAGAAGCATACTTTGAGGTTGGTCAAGCACCCTCAGCTATTTAGAGGCAAGAGAAAGAAATGATTCTGAACTTGAAGGAAACCTTCCAGTAAAAGGCTCATGCAAGATGACATAACCTTTATGCTACTGGAATGGATTATTTCAAAAGCTTCTCAGTTCCTTCCTTGCTTCACATGACGCCTCTCAGTGATGAGGTCATCCTGCAATCTTTTTCTGTTTATGTATAAGTATTTTAATCAATGAGAAACATCAGCTCACCAGTTTGAAGCACGTTTCTGTAAAATGAAAGAAAAGTACGTGCCTTGCAAGGAATTGTAAACAGCAGATGAGAAAGATTTTGCTTGCATCCAGTTGTGAGATCTTAAGTCCACAAACTGAAAGCAACACCTCAGTGTTGGTTTTGTTTGTTTTTTTAAGGTAGTAGGACTATTTGGCTTTAGAAATAATACCATTCAAGTTCAGCAATCACACTTCATCTCTACTTCCAAGAAAAGGATAAAGAAGCATAGAAGTATTGAAACTTCACAGTAAATGTCTTTCCTGTACTTGATCAATGGACAAATAAAATACGACTTTCAGATTGCAAGGTTTAATGGGAAAGGAAAATTAACTAGCGTTTCTACTAGCTACAAATATTAAGACAATGAAATGAGCTTACTTACTGATGCCTACGTATCCAAAGACAGAGAAAAATGAAAATTATGAGATAAGGCAGATTTAAAACTAAAGAGCTTAGTTCTATTTCATTTGCTATAAACACCAAATTAAGAAAACAAGGCACAAAGCAGCACTGCAAATGAAAGATGACTGTCTTAGGACAACTAAAGATAGGAAACATTGTACTACAATTCATGAAAAATGTTAATAAAAGGTATTTCCCGAAGAATAATTTCCTAAGGTATACCAGTACCTTGAAATCAAATATTTCACAGAAAAAAAAAGATAATTTGTCATTATTTTTATGGAAGCATGTTACTTTCTTTAAAATCCTAAGGATTTCCATGTATTTTGTAAGGGTTTTTACTGCTTTATGTTTAATCAGTTCCTTAGCATGATGGATATGTGTATATCTTAGCTGTATGCAAAGACACCTGAGAGAAAACATTCCAAATATGGCACCTTTATTGGTGCAATGAAAACTATTTTTAGTCAAAATGAACAGAAATCTAAGCCTCAAAGTCAATATTGCAAATGTGTAAATTTGCACCTATATGTTGTAGTACTAAAACATAAAAAAAATCTGTGCAGGTAAAAACTCAACACAATGAGCCTTGTTCTAGCTTTAGCATAAGGTATTCATCAGTACAAAACACAGATTCATCCACTGGGATATCCAGTTCCCACAGATAATCAGCTTTATATCACTGCCAGTAAAAGCAGTAGAAGTGAGTCATTAATTTCAGTAGAAATTTAGGTAAATGCAAAAGAAAGAGGAATTTTATCCAGCAGGGCACCTCACTGTATGTGTAAGTGTACAGATGTGATCCCATGTGGCTCACAAGCAGAAGTGCTCACATTCAAAAATGTGACTATAAGCTACTGTCGAACATACATTTTTCCTCCCTTCCTGCCCAAGCAGTAACACTTCACAAAGGCAAAAGGCATGGGAGGAAACTGAGCAGTTAGGAGAAGCTATTCTTGCTTCAAGTATAGCTCCCCTATTTACACAGAAAAGCTCAAGCTCTGGAATTATTTCAAATGCAGAGAGTGCACTCAGATGGCTGAGAGTTAAAGCAGCAGTGATATGCTTTGTCACGCTTCCTTAGCATTTTATAAACACAATCACAGCATCTGTAAAATTTCAACTTTCTCAGCAAAACAAATAATAATTGAAAATAGAGCAGAAGTTGAGCAAAAAAATACTTGCCTTCAAACATATTATTAATGCTGTGCTCTTCAGCCTTACTTGGTTTTAAAATATAAACATAAACAAGTAAGTGTGTCAAGCTTATCAACACCCCCCCCCAGTATGATAGAAATATTAATTGCCTATTCTCCACTGTAATATTCTCATACTGAGAATTGAATTGTTGTTGGGAGTCCATAAACTTCAGATTTACAGAAGCAAGAAAACATGGGCATCTTTGCACTATTATTACTTTACGAGCACATAATAGGTAAAAGACACATTCATTGAACTGCCAGTGGTTTCTCTATTTTGATAGTTCCTTCATCTTTAATTTCAATATTCAAAAAGCTTCAAATTTAGAACAAAACCCCCCACTTTACCCAACAGAATATTTACTACAGCAAATGGGGACTTCAGGGCAGCAATGTTGTTGAATGTGTTTAGTCAACAGCTTTGAAAAATATGGCATGCTGGCCTGGATTTGCAAAGGCACTAAAGGAGCCCAGTCCTGGCTCACCCTGGTAGCAATGGCCTGCTGTAGGCTCTTGCTCTAGAAAAAAACATCTGGTTATACCCTGCTTTTTGCCAACTTAAAAACTGTTAAAGATTCCCCCATGTACTACAAGAAAACCCCATTAGCAGGTTAAGCTGTTTTTTCTCTCCTTAGTCATCCTATTTATTTTCTGGATGTTTGAGAACCCCAAGCAGCCGGGGAAAAACCCCTTCATGAAGAAAAGACTTTTTGACATAGACTGCATGAAGCGATATCCCTGGAAAGTGAATCATGGCTTCAGTCACGAACAATTTTATTGATGTATAACAAGGAATACTCACATGGTGCTGTCACCAAGCTCTTCATAGAGGTTATTGGCAGTGGTGCTTGCTGGCTTGCCTGCTGGTAAAGCCATCTGGATTCTCGCGGTCTTTGCACATTCAGCCTGTCGCCTTTGGTAAGCCACGTAGGGAAGGAGAAATACTCATTAGAAACACTCTATACCCTAACATAAGCCAAGATGTAAAGTTTTCTATGCTTTTTTCCTGCACTTTTCAAAACATCCCTGCGTTTTCTCTTCTTCAAAGAAAAGTAATAACAATAATTTCCTGACTTTTTCAGCTCTCCGTTACTTGTTCTCTCTTGGTGGAATCCCAGAGCTCCCTGTGGACAGAAACCTCCTGACCAGCAGTACGTCACTGCCACGGCAGGTATTTCCCAGGAAATAATGTATGTGCTTGCTTTGACACTGTTCGCATTAGGAGGTTTATCTGTTCTGGCTGCCCAAGACTACAGTGGAGAGAGTAAGCTCTTTGGTCAAATGCTTCATTCAAGTGCCAAGAAACTGTAATTTTAAATACAAAAAAAGTCTCTCGCAAAGTTTAAGTTATCACTTACAATTCCTTTCTCATTAGAGTTGGCTGGGAAATTTCTGTCTGAATGAACAGTTTTCCTGAAAAAATTATATTCACTATGAAACAGATTTCTATTTTCTATGTAGAAAACAAAGCCTGTGGTCCCTCATGTGTGTAACTGGGGGAGCACCACTGAGGTGACATGACTGATCTACCTCGCTTTGGTTTTGAGGATGGTCAATACCTGACCCTTTCTAGGGAAGTCTCTCTGTGCACTCTAGCCTGACACACACTTGTTTGCTTGAGGAACACCACACACATGGAAATATTTACTTTTTTTCTCTGCAGGAAACAGGCGATGTCCTGAACCACTGTATCTTTAATGTGTGCTAGCATGCACTAATAAGATACACTGAGTAACCATATAAGTAACTTTCAACTTCGCCATACAAGGTGTTTGGGAACAAGTTGGAGTATAGGAAGTAACTCTTACTGAATGTCAAGTACCCCTTCTTCTTAAAAATAAAGACTTGTATGCTGTCAGTATTCCTATGCAATCTGTTAGAAACAAAGCTGAAAATAAGTACTTACTCTTTGAATCTGTTTTGTTATGCAAAAAAAGATAAAGAGATAAAGAGGAAGGTTAAATGAATTCTGTTTGCAACAATTGTCCTAAACAGTGAACCTAATAGGAGTAATAAACTAGATGTTACTTAATTATTCTACACATAAAATTACAGAATTAATGACATCTTTAAAGCATCATAATTTCCAGAGTTGAACAGTGTTTAGCTGCTATTTGTGATACTCTTGAAACAATTTTGCAGTCAGCATAAACATGAATTACAGCGGGGAAAACTGCTTTGGGTTCACAGGAAATGACTCCCTGCCACACATACACACAAAGAGTAAGACATGAAAACGTGAATGTATCTCGTAATATTTCTTTAACAGATGGACTATTAGGGCGACATTTTTATAACTGTTTTTTTCATTTTAACATGTTACAAGAATGCTATAGAAAACATCTTCAATAGTGAAGAAGTATTATTTTTTGTTTTATTTAGAAGATACCAGTCTTCTGTGATTAGCAAATAATATATTATTTATAGTTACCTTATGGAATTGTACTGGATAGTGTTATTTCAAAACCACTATTTAATAGAAAAGAATAATGATAGTTTCTGGCTTGTTTACAGTCATAAATGTAGGCACAGAGCTGCACTTTGGCAGTGATAATTTTATAAATTAAATGAGTTTTGAGTAACTATTATTTTTACAAAACTTAAGTAAGCAAGCTGATCACTGATCTGGAAAACACTGAAAAATGGACCTAAGGCACATAAAAAGTTTTAACAGTGAGAAAATCTTAACATTTCCATTAATTGTGCTGTGAGTATGACAGTTTATCCTGCTATAATCTCTACACTCAGTGGTAGACTGGAGCACCTACTTTGCTAGAATGTTATCAGGAAAAATACTGAAACTGCTTTTGAAAAGGAGAAAAAAGGCTGTAATGCAAAAACAAACCATAAGGCTCAGGATAGCTTTTGGTGTTGATATTAACACTAAAATTCATTTTATTTTCTTTGGTACTCTTCAGTGATGTATTTTTCATAAAAGTACAGTTTATTTACATTGGACTGCTATAAATCCAACTCCAAGTCATACTTCCAGACAACAAAAATTGATTTTTTGATGAAATGAAGTTAGGCAGATTCCTTAAAGCTCTTAAAAGAGATTGATGATCTTTTCATAACCTAACAGATGTCAGGGAAAAATAGAGCTATTAGATTTCTTAAAGAAACAGGCAATTCAGATAACAACAACAATATCAAACTAATTGTAGGTTGAACTGGTTCAGCAGTGTTTCACTGGAAGCAAATTTTATATACAATTCTGGGAGAAGTAAAGCAGCTTTGAGATGCACTGCCATCCCAAAGGCGCAGAAGTTTATCAAGCTCTTTCAAAGTGCTTTAAAATATGTATTCCTTTGACCCAAATTGTTTGGAGAAACTCAGATGTAAATATAATCCAAAGAACGTGCAGTAACCGTCAAGAAATGGCTATCCTTGGCTATTTTTCTGATGTCATTACGGAGAGTGCTCTCAGGCAGGCCGCTATTTTTTCATGTAGGATACACTTTTTAAATGATGACTAACATAGTGCTTTGCTAACTCCTAACTGCACTGCAGAAAGGAAAAATGCACAGTTTAAATCTCACCTGGCATATTGTACCGCATTACATCTATTGCAGCATTCAGATTGTAATTGCTGTAGTGTAATACATGTATATCAGCTCTTCCATGCCCTCTCCTCCCACAGACTGATGCAACACTGCAGCAAGAGTCTGCAGAGGCACTAACACTTCATTGCCCTCAACACAATGAAGGGAGCAGATGCCAATGCATTTTTTGAAGAAACAAAAACAAACAAAAAAGAAAAACAAACAAAAAGTCCAGCAGGGCTCTGGGAACTCCTTCCTACATGGTCCTGTGGAGCACAGGTTTTCCATGATGAGGGTGTATTACATGCCAGCTAGTTCACCAATTTTAAAATGAAGATAGAAAGATATGGAGGTACAGACCGATATATACAGAAGATGAATGTAGCCATTTACTGGGGAAGACGCAGAGAATTATTTATATTTTGATTTTGTAAAGTAAAAGACTGGTAATTCTCTGAGTGCTCAGAGCATGCACGTGGAATTAGAAATCTTCCATGAGAAGAAATTAAATAAATAAATATACAGCCTGTAAGTCCAAATGCATTGATTTTAAATATGAGTGGACCTGAAAAGGCTTAGTTAAGAGGAACTTGTTAATGATGTTGATCCTTTAATTAGTCTATTAGCCTAATTACTTAAACCTCTTGAGTCTATGAGAGGTGAGTGGAAATATCAAGAAGGTTCTCTCTGGTATATGCTGCTTTAGTGCTAAAATGGCACAAAATCAATTCTTCATGAAACATTTGCAATTAAGAAGCATACAGCTAGGGAAAAAATATAACTGTGAGTATTTTAGGATTTAAACAAAAGAAGCTGAGTCCTCTTCTTTTGCCGGAGCTATATATATATATTATATATATAATATATATATATTTTTGATTCATTTATTGAAACAGCACCTTCTTCCTCCTTTTTTTTTTTTTTTTGGCATGGAATTCAGCTCTGAATCTACATTTGTGTTTCAAACATCTGGCTTTTAATCTTCTGTTTCGGCACATACTCTAAAACAGTTACTGCACAACTTTAGAAAGTATAGCAAGATGCACTTCCCGTGCATGTTCTCTTTTCATGCACAGCCCACATCAAGCATTGATCAACTCTTGTGGTGAAAGGGAAATTAAAAATATTTCCCTGTATAATAATTTCCTTGCAATGAAGGATAATTTTCAAGATAGTTCTGCTAAGAAATGTAGCATCCCTACTACAACATTGCTACCACAAAAAGGAGTAGGAGTACTTACTGTCTGTAGCTGACCATAACTATTAAAATAGCTGGCATACAGCAAAGGATGATTATGACGGCCAGAGCAAGTAATGCGCCTTCCGTGTAGCCTACGGCTTGTGCCTGCTTTTTGACGTTCGCTACCACGTCTGGGGTGCGGATCTCCAGGATGCGTCCCCCCTGCCCCAGGTACGGCTGAAACTCTTTGTTGATATCCAGCAGTTTGCCATCCAGGAACCTTCAATGTCACGAAAGAAAACTATTACAGCCAAGTTCATTAACTGTGTTTGAATTACTGTATAGTTGGGTTAATAACTGTGGTCTGATAAAGCAGATACCTCTTCTTTATGTGCTTAAGAATATCAGTAATTCCCTGTAATCCCTATGTCAGCGATAACTCCAATGTACTTAATACCAGAACACAGTTTAAACACTGAAAAGGAGAGGTGAGCTGAAGCTTATCCTAATTTTTAGGGGCAAAAAGTTCTCCATGCCATTGAGAGCAGCATGGCGAATGGCTTGCTTTTTCCTTTTTCCTTCAGTAGTCTGTTGCAGAGGACTAACTAACCCTCCTGCACACATCTCTGAAGCCCACTCTGGCCTAAAGATCAACTTGATGCTACTCTAAAAGCGGGTAATTTTTAGAGGACTTCCCTCAGCTTCTTAGGGAAATTCTTTGGCTGGAGGGATAGCTTACAGTTTGTTTCCTTTTGACTTGCCTTTCAATATTGAAAACAAAAGGGATTTGGAAAAACTACACTTTTATTAATCTCCGCTCCCTTCCCCCCGCAGCTGCATCAATTCTGAACCTCATTCTTCTATCTGCTCTGTCTAGTTAGCCTCCATGTCTCTGCTGTGTTCTTAGATTGTAGTGCTGGTACTACCTATTGAATTATTTGAGTAAGACCTTCCTCTTATAGCATGGCTGTTTGATGGCAAGAGGAAAACACAGAGGGACAATGTTCGGATGAACTCATCTCCAGTGGGAATGAACGTCAGAGTAGCTGAAGGATGTGCCCTCTCAACGTTTGGCACAATGCTGAGGGAGTTTATTCACTGGCTTCAGGCTATCTGACAGCATCCGCTCCATCATGGCAATTTTTGGGTGGAATCTGTAGCAACATTCCTGAGAGATGCAGGACAATTGTAACAAGGAAAACAATAACATTTTAGAAAATGCTACATCACCTCTACTCATTTCCTTAAAGTCAAATTGGAGGTCACAAAAGATGACAGACAGAGCTTACTGTAAACTGCCTCCTCTTTTTCTTTTTTTGTGAAGATGCAGGCCATTTCTTCTGGAGTTTCACAGCTCTTCTAAAAGCAAAAGCACTAAATGCTTACAATAAACTGTAATTTAAACTTCAGGGGTTCTCCAAACACTGCCAGATACCAGAACAATCTTGACCAATATTACTAATTACAGGAACAATAGGCTATTTATACAGCTATCAGAAAAACACTGTCTTCAAGCAGGCCTACAAGGCACACTGTTAAGACAGAGTTAGGTCCTAGGCAAAACTAGGGTATTGGCTAACCAGGAACCACACACTGCTGTCACTGCTTGCAACCCATAAAAGTGTCCATCTTCCGTTTGTGCATCACCTACGAGAGGAACTTGGAATAACATAGTTACCAAGCAAAGGACTGGAATAGCCTCTGAAAAAGCAAATGCAGTGGAAGAAGTTCAGTATCTGATCTGATAACAGGCAGTTTAAAGACAGGTAGCCAAATGTAAATCCTAATCGAATGACCTTATTTCCCATGTAATGGAAAATTTTCTATTGGATGACTTTTTGATAGCAAACAGTATGTTTGTTAAAGAAATTTACTTCAGGAGTTTGAAAAAATATTTTGGCCAAGGCTTTAACTTCCAAAGGAAAATAAAAATTCTTGGATCCCTTTTGAAGTGAGGATTGACTGTCTCTCAAGCTGCCAAGTAGCAGGCTCCAGCTATAAAAATCAAAGTAGGAGGCACCCATTAGGATGGAGAAGGATCCTGCTGGCTCTTAGCTATAGCAGAACCCCAGACCCTCACGTGTACAGTGGTTCTCCTGGAGAAAGAAAGTCAAGTGAAAAACGCCAAGATAAAAAAAAAAAAACAAACAAAAAACAAGCTAAAAAAAATTCTGAAAGGATTTCTGCATATAAACTCTGAATGTCTAAAGAAAGTCTGAAATAGCTTTTTTTTTCCCTTAGTCTGATCATGAGACAGAAATTACACTCCTGAAAGACCACTTCTTAAAGGCTGTTCATTTCTGACAATTGATTTCCTCTCAAATTAATTTACTGATAAACCCTCATAGCATTGTTTGGCCCTGTTTTTTTTTTTAATTTTGGGGAGAATGCACTCTGATTTGTGTGCGTAACATATTAGCTGGATCTCATAACATGCAGAACAATTCATCCCGAAGGATGAAATGGTGCTGGTTTCATGATACTAACTTCAAATAAGAGCAGTGGCTGCTCACTCGCAGACCCACACTCTCAAAAAGCAACCCAAGGCGTTTTGAAGAATAATTTCTCTTTGTATTAGCATGCGCTGCTGATATTCACAACCAATTCATTGATTTCTTCCACAAAACATTTTCTTGGTATTTGAGCAAAAATCCCTTTTCACAGTTTAAAGACCTGCAATGATGGTTCACAAGATATAAACTGAGTATAAACTGAGCTCTAATTCTTTTGTTGTACGCTAGATGTCACTGGTGCATGTTACACGTCCCTGGAGTTGGCAAAAAAATTCAAGTAGGACAGCATTAAACCTCTGGATGATAACAATCTCTCAGTTAAAATTCCGTTAGCATTTTCTTGACAAACCCTATTTTAACAGGTTCGTAACTCAACTGTGCACATTTACTCCATGAGGAAACATGACACATTGTGCAAAAGATTCAGACAGGGTAAGCATTTTATTTTTAATGGTGGACGTTTTCCACTTAATATATATGCAGGAGAAATTTTCTGGATTCAACTGTTTTATATGCTCCAATAAATCAAACCCTCTTTCATATAAAAGATAAAAAAGGAGGCTGATCATTTCAGTCTGTAAAATTATCTAAGTGGCCTCAAAGTCTTTTAGGAGTTTATGGTAGAGGGAGGAAATAACAAAGCACAGTTACTATTCAGACCCATTTTTTGGTGTAACCAGACAGACTCCTGATTAATAAAGATGTCAGGTAATCAGTCGTAACAGTCTTAAGGAAAAGTATGAATCTCTTGTTGCGTATCAGTCTTACAAAGTACAGGATAGGGAAAAATCAGCATGTCGTGAGAGACACATGGGTTTTCCCCAGCTGGCAGTGACGAACACAGCGCGGCTGTTATACCCATGACTTCTAAATCATATCTTTGTTTTCCAGCCAAACATTTTGCTTGACTGCAAATGTGTGGGACTGGGCTACTCGTTTGGGACTTCTGGATGTGAGGCAGCCCATTCAGATTAGCCTGGTAGCGAGTATGGCACAGTCTGTGCATGTGCTGTTGTTCCGCACATCAGCATTAACCCAGCACATCCAGAGCACACTGCATTTCCTTGTCTCTCTTCATTTCATAAATGACTGTTGGACATGACCTGATGTATTGGAGCGACATTTCCCAGAGGTGGTTACAGCAGCCTCAAACATTAGCTTTGGTTTAGTGGGGTTTACTTCTTGTAAAAATGCAGCTCTGTAGCTGGTCACGAGTGTGACTTTGCTCAGCTGCTGATGGGCATTAGCTGTCTTGACTATCCTTTCCTCCCAGCTCCAGTGTAAAGCCAAGCACCTTTGGGACCCCAACGCTGCTCTGACTTGTGCCTGGCTGCCAGCACCAACCAGGATAAGTCACCAGTGATATCTGTCTGTATCCCAGCAGCACTCCACCTGCGAAGGGGAACAGGTCGCTCTGCTCCACTCTGTCCTCAACTTACCTCCACATTCCTTAAAAGACCTTTGCAGATAATTGTGTTCAAACAGTGACAGGTTTAACATAAACTCTGTTAAAGTCAGGGCCTCCACTATGTTTTATAAGCAGAAACACAGCAGGGTGTTCCCCAAAAGCCCATTTTAAAAAAGCCACAGGTATCTTCCAATACCCAATAATTTTGTAAGTTGTGTTAAAATCATAGCTGGCAGAATTCATGTGCTAAATCTGTGCTGTTGGCACAGTTCTCTCTTCTGTATACATCATGAAATTTTTGAACAATTGGACAATACCGTGGCTAAATTTATACTCCTTATTGCTAATTAAGTTTTTAAAACAGGGGTCTCCATCTCTTTCTGACTTTCTAACCTTTCTTCCATCATATAGTTTATTAAATGATCCTTTCTCCTATTGATCTCTTTTCTGCTAGGATCTGGAGCAGATTCCTGGCTGGCAGAAGGATGGTTGTGACTCTTGACAATCTCTTCCCAATGAGCGGACAACCATTGCTACTGTGTCCTGTGACTGGGGCAGGAAGAACATTGAGCCGTCACTCTAAAGATCAAAACTCCAGGAAAGATGGTCACAGAAAGAATTGCTTTTTAGATTTGGGTAAGCACCTGAGCTCAGCCAGATCTCTTGAGGTTCACCCACTTGGCTAGCAAAAACTTAGTTACTTCAGATGTCAAGCTACAAAACTCTCACTTCATTTTTCTCCTTACTTTAGTAAACTGACACTTACTCACCTCTACCCTAAAGTCATGAAAGCATTCCCTGGGATTTTGCTGATTTAAATATTTAAAAGCTTTTGAAGAGAGAAAAGAGGGAAAAACAAAAAAGCTGAGTATGCAGGCACATGGAGCATTTTAATGAGGTTGCTTCTAAGCTGATACCCCATACATTTGCAGACCAGGCAGATGAATAAGCTTCCCTTCACGTTTGAAAAACTGCTTTTTTACCTATGTTAACTCTATTCTATTCTGTGTGTTTCACTGGACACACAAACATCCCTAAAAAGACATTCCTGTATTTTCAAAGGGCACCAAAATGAAGAGGGACACATTTTCTGACCATGAAGAGAGTCTGCATCAGAAAAAGATTCTTTTTATGGAGTTGAAAGAGCTAACTCTGGCAGTGGACAAGTGAACATAAACTCCCAGTGCATCACTGAGACCTAAAAAGACTGTATGACCACAGAGATATCTACAAACAAAAACTGGCTCCCAGAAGGAAGGAGGCTGTATTGCCACCGCTCTGAAAGCTACCACTGCTAAACTGCATCTGATTTTTATATTCCTAGTTCAGAAAGTGATGCTGGAAGACTGGAGGGTGTTCAGAGAAAACTGTAAGTAATTAAAAGAATTAAAACATAGCCCAGAGTGCAGAGGTCAAGGAACTTCTCAAGAAAAACATTTAAGAGGAGGATGTGATTATAAGCCTAGACCTTGGTGGGAACCAGAAATTAAAAGCACCAATTGGATGCTTCAATCTAGCACCCAAAGTTATAATAAAACTCTATGACTGAATCTAGACAAATTAAAAAAAAAGACAAAAGGCCTAATTTTTTACAGTAAAAATATTTACTCTGCAATAACAATACAAAGGTTGTCATTGATTGGATTTTCTTGAGTTGCTTTGCTGAAAGACACGCTCAAAGCAGAATTAATTTTGGGAGTTCCTATGGTCTTTACTATACTAGGTCAGACTGATCACAGTCATCTTTTCCAACCTATAAACTGAATATATGCAGAGCTTTAGTATGCTATAATTTATCTGTACTAAATTAAGAGCTCGGGAGAACAAGCCCTTTTTCCATCACAGTCCACTGAGATGGCTCACAGCCATTTGCTTTTTAGGCTGCTGACTGATATGCTGCTTTATACCATCATGGAACAGCCTGGTCTAGTTTTCACCAAGATAAAAAGCAAACACAAAGGTGAAACACAT
This sequence comes from Theristicus caerulescens, assembly GCA_020745775.1. Classification (NCBI taxonomy): domain Eukaryota; kingdom Metazoa; phylum Chordata; class Aves; order Pelecaniformes; family Threskiornithidae; genus Theristicus; species Theristicus caerulescens. The sequence continues at coordinate 87,915,344 of CM036560.1, forward strand.
GCAAAAAAACCCCCAAAAGATAGCGGCTGCTTTAGAAGAAGAGCCTGATTTGCATTTTCATTGTTTTGAATCATAAACAGAATGCTGAAACACAAAAATATAGTTTCTAACAAAATGATTCTACAGCCATATTGATACATCGGCAGCTGAATGGGTTGAGATACTAATTTTGTCTTCGAACCTACCTGGCGCTAGCGATGACTCAGAAAAACCATGTAAAGAGATTACCTTAATTTCATTTCCTTACCCATGTTATCTCTGGCTTCTCTTCTTACACAGGTAGAGAGCAGAGTTACCTCTGGCCCCCAAAGCAGTAGTGTGCCAGAGTGATATCCCACCGGCGCTCTGCTAAGGTGCAAAAGCCCAGGCAGAGTGGCACCCTATCAAACCGCTCTGCTGCAGTGACCAGAGCTGGCACATCCACTGGCAACATGCTGTGAGTATAATCAGTCAAGAAAAAGCTGCCTCTCATGTTTTATGTGATACTGGAATTTAACTGCTAATTTGGAGGTCGATTGAAAAGGCAAAACAATGTCAAATTATGAATATAAGTGGCCCGTCTACTGCTGTTCACCATCTCCTCTAGCAGCTGGTGGGATGGGCCCACGCAGATCTGTCTGCTCAGCCCACTGGGCACCTAAAGCACTACTGATTTCCTGCATATAGATGTACACCTGGGTCATACCCTGATGGCTATGCTTCAGACTAGGTGCGCACCACCTCTCTTCCTTCTCCTTCCCTTTCTTCTCCTTCAGTTTCCACAAAAAAGAAAAGAGAAAGAGATATGCTTTAAATGAAAACTGCAGAAAGCCTGAAAGTCAATGACTGGAGCACCAAAGCCCTTGCTTGGAGATCACAGAGAAGTTTTGGTACATAGAAAGTAAATTCCTTCAGAGGAATTTAAACTGGAAGCTCCTTCACAGGGTGGACCAAACGCATTGCAAGCTCTCATGGCGACAGTGTCTAAATCACGCGTACTGGGGCTGTTCAGCTCAAGGGAATGGACTGAATCTAGTAAAGCTGTAAACTCCCAAGCTGCACATCGGGTAGGTGTAGGGGCATGCACCAACTGCTTCAATAGATTTTTCCATTCCTGTTGTGTTGAATTACTTGCTAACAGAGACAGACCAACAGGCTTCAAAACAGTCCATAGAAATATAGGAAGAGCAACACATAATATACTTACTTAAAAAGTTCATTCCTCATTATAGCTCTATTTGTTTGTGGGTCAATTGCATAGACCATGAGGTCAGACTTGGTGTAATCCTCTTCAGAGTACCCATCCCCAAACCTCCGTGCACCAATGGATTCCACCACGACCGTCGCACCGGGAATCTGATCTTGGACATAGCGTTCCAAAATCCTAAAGATGAGATGGAACCAGAAAGCTGCAGTGATTTATTTGTGCTGACTGAGACTGACAACAGCCCAAACGAGATACTAATAGACAAACCCCACAGGCTTAGAAGGATGGTAACCTTCAGAGCACTTTAAAAAAATCTCTGCTCCAATATAACCTCTTAAATGCTGAACTCTTGGGAGAAGCTTAGCAGTGTTAGGAAAGGTCACCAGAAATAGTGTCCTTAAGTCTAGCTCTTTGTATTTATGACATCAGTTGAGTTTTAAATGGCTCATGGGAAACACCATCTATATTTCACAAAAAAAAACCCTGTCATCCTTTTATTAAGCTATATGATTTCAGAACTCTTCAATTCCAGCCTTACAGAGGGTGCATACAATAAATTTTCACCCACAGAAACAACTACTTCAACCATTTTCAGTGGGATATTTCATCTGGCCCTCCAGTATAGCACCACATACCAGGTGCCAGAACACCTACTACTCCAAAAGGCATGAGCAAGTTTTACAGCCATAAAAAAGTTGGAATATCGAGCTGATACGTTTACCACAGGAAAAAAAGAAAATAAACTGCAGAAGTTCTACAAGCAGAAGAAAGATAGGTTGATAGAATTCAGTGGCAGCTATGCCCAAGATAACAAGGGCATAACAACTATAAACCAAAACAAATTGTTCTTTTTTCCAAAGAGAAGGATTCATTACAAGCCACCAGAGCACAGAATAGCACGCGCTGCAAATATGTATATGAATTGGAATGTGTCAATACATAAGATAAATGCAATTCTGGGGAATTAAAATTTATTAGAGAAGATGACATTTACTGGTCACTTTACTAATTCTTGTCATGTGACCAATATTCTTTATTACTGAATATTCTTTCCTTTTTTTTTTTTTTTGGACAACTGTCCACAGGCATCTTAGTATGTGCTTTTGGAAGCCTTTGTTCTAAATTCAAAATCTGATATTTTTCTACAGTTTTCCATGCAGAACTGTTTATGGGAGAAGTCCTAAAAAGTGATGTTATTCCTAAAATATTCAAAAAGGCAAAGGGAGAATGGCTGTTTGCAGAATGTCCTTCTGAACAAACGAAAAATACTTGTGCTTATGCCAGGCTGAAATGCCTTCAGCATGCCTGCAGAAGCACCAAACTGATGGGGAAAGGACCTCACTGAGCACCTGAAAAATTTCTGCACAGATAGCAAGCACACTTGTACCTCACATATGGAGAGTTTATGGAAAGTCATAAGCATAACTCACTACTCCTCTAACAAATCGCTTTAGAAAAGATGATACCTTAATTAAGTTTTAAAAAATACATTCTTTTCCTTCCTCCTTGTTTGGTCCGCTACTCTAGTGGGGTCCATGAAATTTGCTGAGTTCCTGTAGCAGCCTGCTTCTCTGTATCTGCTGCACTGTGCATCCAATGAAAAAAAGAGGTTTAGAAGTATTACAGCTCAGCTGGATGACCTTCAAATTCTGTATGTAACAGGGAGAACTGGTACTCCCATCAAGACCGTAGCTGCAGCTGGCAGCCAGGATGGGGGGGACCCCAATGCTGGCAAGAATGGATGGAGCCAGAAGGAAAATGGAAAGCTGCTTAGACAGTGTCATCAGAAGAGCTTTAACCATGGCTGTTGGGCAAGGACAGAATACATCTGAGAGAAAAGGGGAAGAGTGTCTTTGCACACGGACTTGCTAGCGGCGTGATGAGGTTTCCAAACCGGGAATGAGAAGGGTTCAGTTAAGGCCCACAGAGAGTTTTATAAACAACAGCATAAAGCAAATATCATCAATACTGGATACAAGGGCAAAAAAGGATGGAGAAATAAACAAGAGAAGCTGGAAGGCTAAACACTTCATCAGAACTATGAGTTATGGGAAAACACAAGATTTTCTGGGCTAATTTATGTGATTGGAATATCAGATCGAAAAGCAATAGCTGAGTTAGGTGGCAAAAGCAAAGGAACAAAAGGGAATGTGCTGCCTGATGCACTAGGGTGCAGAGGAAGACAAATCTCATAAAAAAGGACATCAATGACTTTAAGAAGTCACTTGTTGTTTTAAACAAAATCTTCTGCAGTTGCTGAGGTTACATTTTGCTGCTGTTTTTTTCCTGACACAAGATTTCCAAAGTACAGTAATGCTGTCAAAGCAGTATCACCATCTCATAATTTTTCAAGACCACTAATTCACATTTATCCATCCAGTTTCTCTGCTTTTTGTATGAAAGCTTAGCGTGCCCTTAAAATAGAAGCTTTTCTATAAGATTTTGAAAAATCCAAGTCTGTCAGACCCAGGTCCTAGCCTAGCAGTGAATACATACTCTTAGTGCACAGCCATTTTTGTAGGGAAAATAAAAATAGTAGATTGTCTGACACATTGCTAGTTAACTGGTGTCCTCTAAACAAGCACTCCTGTTGTTTGCAGGTATAGTAAACCCTACTCATCTCTGCTTCTGGCACACATTTAACTGGCAGCTAGGGTGATAACCTGTCAGAAGCACCTCAGTAACAATAATTCTGCCAGGTAAAACTTGACAGAACAAATCTGGGATATGCAGATTACTATTAAAAAAAACCCCAAACATTATGTGAATGCAAGAGACTAAAAGAAACCATAACAGTGTTTAGAATGGCGTTTTGCACAAGGATTCACACAGACCAAGTATGTAGAAGATTAACCTCCCTAATTAGTATACAATCATCATCTGTTGCTGCAGGGGGGGATGCTTTTGTTTCCTTGCACAGAACTATTATTTCACTTGAGACAGAAACGCCCTGTAAGGTTGGAAGGTTATCACGTAGGTTCACTTTTAGCAGAATTGGTAACAACATTCCCTTTTCTCAGAAATTCCTGGCATGGCTTCTGCTGGAATTCATTGCCTTTGAGAATATCTTTGTCTAAAACATTATTAAAATTGAAGAACAAATAGCATACTACTTTCTGACTATGAGAAATAGGTACATTGTAGCCATTGCCTTTAACTGACATTGCAAGAAACACCACAAAATATAGTGGAATGACAGTAGTACTTAATCTGAAACACACAAATTGCATGTTTAGGTTGAAATATATCATAAAAATGCACTGAAGACAGAAAAGCAGCAATTAAAGAATGCACTTAAAACCAGGGCAGTTCCCCATAGAGTTATTTTAAAAGTCATTCAGCTGAACTTGTGATGCCGAAAACACTGCAGTGTTTTAAAACTCTACGGAAAGTGGCCACCTGCTTGTAGTACAACTCACAAGAACCAATTTTTAAAATGCATACTTTAAGTAACAACAGCATCTGCAGTTCTACTGTATTTATCAGCAAAAGTTAGCTTAAAATTAGTGTCACTTGTTAATGCAACAAAGGTAATTACCATCCGCCCAACAGCAGTGTAGTGAGAGGTAGAACCAGCAACTTAACAGGCAACGAGACTTTCCTACTGCTCTAACTCCATTTAGCTCTGCAGATATAATGTAATGAACAGAAATGCCTCCCAGTGCATCTTCATTACCATTGCTTTCCAAATTCCCATCAGTGACACCAGCGAAATTAAATGAAGGACAAGAGGATTTTCACTGTCATTTCACACACAGTATGGCCCTAAATATCCTGAAAACTCAGAAATGATGTTTTTTCATCTTTAGATGCAAAAGAAATGGAAAGGCAAAAAACTACAGGTATGTTGGTTTGCTGAGCTGTCCCTTGGCTGGTCGCATTCTGCTTCCCAGAACATTTCTGAAACCAGCAGACCAACACACAAAATCTGAGATAAGGCACCACGTTCCTAGGCCGCACTCAGCGCTATGTCCATGAGCTGATATGCACACCTGAGGTATCATGCTGCATGGCAGGGTTGAGGTTGCTGCATGGCAGGGCTGAGGTTGCTGCACCCTGTTACAGGCAAAGAAGACCCTGCTGAGCACAGGACTAAATTAAGGGGTGCACCCTGACTTCACAACATAGTGCTGCTTTTTTCCCCACAGCTACATGAATCTGGCGTGCCAGACATGGGAGACATCCTGCTGCTGGGAAAGATGCAAAGGACCACTTGGAAGCTTCTTTGGAAACTAATATGAAAGTCCATACGAGTCCGTTAATTCACCTCAAAATATGAGGTATGGAATCAGTCACATGAGAGCCCAGCAGCAATGGCAACTCAACTAGACTAACAGTCATTGTGTAAGACTTGGTAAGTCAGCAGCAAGGTTTAATGATCCTCTGTTGTCCCTGGCAGAGAAGATGCATGACACAACCTGAAAGAACGCCACAACGTTCCAGTAGTTTTATACCCTTGAGACGAATTGTTAAGTTGTATGCACATCCTCTGAATCAGCACACAAACAAAAGAAACAATTCAATTTGCAGAACATTTTAGATCCTCACCAGTACCTGAATTTAATTACTGCACAATTTTCTTAGCAGAAAATTCTATGGGAAAAAAAATGTTTCCGTTCTCTAGTAATTTGATAGCCTGTTGTGTTTCTGGAGCACATAAAAATATTTTAAGAAATAAAAAAAAAAAAGAATCCATTCTTTCTTTCAGGACTCTGAAATAACTGGTACCATAGACTTGGAGCTACAAGTGTTGAAGAGTAGATATCCTGCATAACTTTTGGCTCCTCCACTGAAAATTCTAGCTTCTCAAAATAACTTAGTAATAATAATGAATTTATATTCTAGGTATTTGAAAATGTAAGCAAATTTGGCAACAAGTTGGCCAGGAGTGTTGATCTGCTGGAGGGTAGGAAGGCCCTACAGAGGGATCTCGATAGGCTGGATCGATGGGCTGAGGTCAAATGTATGATGTTCAAGAAGGCCCAGTGCCAGGTCCTGCACTTAGGTCACAACCCCATGCAGTGCTACAGGCTTGGGGAAGAGTGGCTGGAGAGCTGCCTGGCTGAAAAGGACCTGGGGGTGTTGGTCGACAGCCGGCTGAATATGAGCCAGCAGTGTGCCCAGGTGGCCAAGAAGGCCAATAGCATCCTGGCTTGTATCAGAAATAGCATGGCCGGCAGGACCAGGGAAGTGATTGTCCCCCTGTACTTGGCACTGGAGAGGCCGCCCCTTGAATACGGCATTCAGTTTTGGGCCCCTCACTACAAGAAGGGCATTGAGGTGCTGGAGCATGTCCAGAGAAGGGCAACAAAGCTGGTGAAGGGTCTCATGAGGAGCGGCTGAGGGAGCTGGGCTTGCTTAGCCTGGAGAAGAGGAGGCTGAGGGGAGACCTTATTGCTCTCTACAACTACCTGAAAGGAGGTTGTAGAGAGGTGGGGGTTGGTCTCTTCTCCCAAGTAACAAGTGACAGGACGAGCAAATGGCCTCAAGTTGTGCCACGGGAGGTTTAGGTTGGATATTAGGAAAAAATTCTTCACTGAAAGAGTAGTCAGGCTGCCCAGGGAAGTGGTTGAGTCCCCATCCCTGGAGGCATTTAAAAGATGGGTAGATGTGATGCTTAGGGACATGGTTTAGTGGTGAACTTGGCAGTGCTAGGTTAACATTTGGACTTGATCTTAAAGGTCTTTTCCGATCTAAGCAACTCTATGATTCTAACAATGCACAGATGAGAACATTCAGCTCTGCTGGTGCACAGACTTTTCAAGTGTTTCATTTAACCCGGATACACTCTCTCGGTTTTGCTCAACTTCAGCCAAATTCTGGCTGCGTTGAGTTTTTGCAAGGTTAATAACTGACAACTAAATTGCTGGATTTTCAACTGTACTTTCACAAATAGAGAAGGACCAATTCCAGCCCCTCCTGTGCAGTCAGCGATAGCTTTGCGGGGGTGATGCACTCGGGCCCCAGCCGCCTGCTCCCAGACGCCTTATTACAACAGCCATACAGCACAGGGAAGGTTATGCTACTTCTGTGGCCTCTGGAGAGGCGCCGAGCTGCTTTGGAGCTGCCAACACAACTCAAGAAACCCCTACTAGTCAGCTAAGTCAGCCTGCTTTGTGCTGCAATGTAGAATAAAAAAGCCAGAACTGGGGTTTATTTCAAGTCTAACACTATTCCTTCTTTATAAAATAGCCTTTTGACAAAGGTTATTTCTACTTCTATATCACACACAAGGCATCTATCTAGCAGGAAGGAGCACCACTGAGCCAATTTACTCTGCATATATTAACATCTAAATTATTTAGAAAACAACCCAGAGACAATGTCTTCATACATACTTACCATAATCCTATAAAAGAATATTGGATTGCACACCATAAAGGAAATGTGCTTTCTTACATATCACTAAAGTTTCTTTTCTTCTTTTTGTGCTCACCATGTATAATCTTGTCCTCCACAAAACCTACATGCACTCCAACTTTTTATTTCAGTGTCATTTTTCCCAATCGCAGAAAGAACATTACGCTACACTCACCCAAAGAGTAATACACAGAGACATCTTGACTTTGACCCAGAAGACGTATCTTCAGATCTCAGCACAAAAGGGTTTTTACTGCAATAGTAAGCAATTTCAGAATAAAGCAGAAGTTTACAGCTTTATCTGAGAAGCCATGCACTGTATTATAGCGCTTCAGAGAAAATACATTAACAGAACAACATTTGGTATTATTGAGAGGAGGGGGGAGAAGGAGATCACTGAACCAGTGCTTCCCAGCTGGCAGTGGAAGTAGCAAGTGGAAGAGCTGGAGCTGAATAAGCTTTGGTCTCTATTACCTAACTTAATTAAGGTAGCCTAATGTTATTAATCATCCTGATAACAGCGGAGGGAGGCTAAGATCAGCTAAGAAATGGAATGGGCTCAGTTAAACACTGTACAAAGCAAGAACTACAGGACATGCGCTCTCCAAGCAAAGCCAAATGTAGGGCGGATATGAAATATGATGCAGCCAGTTGGTGGCAAATGTCCCCCCAGTCTCATTATTTATTTTTTTGCTAATTTTGCAATTTAATTTAGAATGACAATACAGTGCAAAGAAGTGAAAGGGAAAAAGGCAGAGGGGAGGTGGACCAAAGGGCCAGGAGCAAAATGAACCCATATAACAGTGTCAGAGCGCACTGAGGCAAAGAACAAGGCAGCTATAGCAGTACCTGTGACTAACGAACATTGAATAATGGGGAGGAAAGTAAATGCTAGCTGTGAAGAGTGCTTAATGGCAAGTTCACTGCCACCACCCCAATATGCAAGGAGTCCAGTCACCAGTCATTAGGCTTAATTCAGTAATTATGTGGCAAAAATCATAAAGCAAGCAACAGAATGGCACTTCTCCTGTGGGAAAACTAAAGAGTCTGAGTGATTTATATACTGCAACTACATCCAGCAGGAGAGAGACGCTCATTTTCTACCAATTCATGGACTGAGGAGAAAAAAAAAAACCTGGTGCACTAAGGTTGAATATTTTAATACAGTCAAGAGTGCTTTCAGAGGCACTGCATTTCCAAACAAGCACCTCTAAGGGGGCCCATCCGAGGGGTAGTTGTGTCTGGCTTTACTAAACATACCAAGAATGCCGGAATCCCAGTGATGCCTCATAACATCTGATTTCATTATACACAGCCACATCTTGATAAATACGCTATGTTTCACAGGCATTCACTCATCCTCCCAATTACTGAACATACTGACATTGTAACAAAAAGAAAGCAGGAACACAAAGAAATAAAATACAACGATATACACAAGTGCCGCATAAAGCCCTCACATCGGTTGTCCCTTTTAAATGCCACCGACTGGCTTCTGCAACTGAGATTAGAAAACACCATTTGCTATACTGTCAACAGCAAACCACAACTGAAAGGCAATCATCCACATTCTGAAACATTTCCCTGAAGAGAGGACTGTGCATTGCAGCTCCTAAATATAAAATATATTATCTCATATACTATGATTATACATAAAATTATATATGATGTACAACGTACATGTGGTGTATATTATGTTATATAATTTACAGGAATATATATTGCTATAATATATATTATGACACTTCTTTTAAGTGGACCACAGTTTCTATGCAACAAAGCAGAGCAGACACTCCTTTGAGAAATGATGGCAGTCAATTTTATATATGCAAACTATTAAGTTAGCGGGCTGAACATTTGTATTCCGAGACACTCAGTATATCTCCGATGATCAGCACTTGATTTTACATTTGGATTTTTTGCTAAAACACTGCCTGGTCACTTCTACATTGCGTTAGAGGTTTGAATGTGGATTTTCTTTAACCATTGAACTGCTCTGTTTTCTTATGAGCATTAAGGTATTAAAGGATTGCAGCCTATAACAGGCCAAAATACACATGAAGGAAAGTTCCCTGGAATTATCACATGTGCTATTTCCAGTAATTTTGTCTTGAGAAGTAGGGAATAACCTCTATTAAGATACACAAGTTACACATGAACATCCAGAAGACAGATAAAGTTGCTACTCAAGAACATCTGCACTAGAATTCCATTTCCAGAGGCAGGTCTGGTCAGGAGGCTGCACTCACCTAAATTCCTCAGCCCAGGAGAATGAAAAATGCAAGAGTGACGCAGAGAGAAGGCAGGCTCAAAAGCCCACACTATACAACTAGTACAAGCATTTTGGGACCTCTACCTTTGCACTAATACAGGCACCATGACTTGGCTGTTATCAAGTCAAAATATAAAAAAAAGGCATCACCACCAAGACCACACTGAAAATGCAGAAGACTACAGAAACTTCTTGATGTGGGAAGTCAAGATTTCAGTTTTTAAAAATTTACACTTATTACATAATTTATTATTAAATAATAAAACAATTATCTATTGGCATATCTATGCACATTTATTAGCAGTATGAGGTGATTCCATCAGACCTTCTTTTCCAATGAAAGATTCCTACACCACCAGTAGGAGATTTTCTTCATATGGACGGAAAAGAAACCCTGTTCTTTCCAGGCTCATTTTTTACTACAGGGAGAAAAGAACAACACGGGGAACCTCATATGATTTTTGAAAGTGGGGAGACAATCATCATTCTTTAACAACTCCAGAGCAGTCCAAGTGCAGCTAGATGTATTTTCTTTACCCACCTGATCAGCTCAGAAAGCACACACAATACAAAAAGCATTAACATTGAAAATGATGCCCAAATGGTTTTGGTTAGCTCTAGTTCAGGAAAAAAAGAGTTCCCTAAGCAGTATTATCTCAATTTTGTACGGTTTGTAGGCTGTAGGGCAAAACCAGCCTTTTGAAGAGGAATGTCTATGGAATATTTCATCAAAACACTCATTTTGAGCCATGCCATTATTCCATTTCAGAGAAAATGATTTGCCATCTATAGAAATGTGTACAGAGGAATTTAATTCACAAGACATTTCTCTTACCTATGGGATGAGAGAAACACAGGTGTCTCTTGGTAATGTGGCGTATCTGATTTTAGCTAGAGGTTTAAGTTGCAGTCACGTGAAAACCAAAGAACTAAATGCTCCGAGCGTGAAATTGGCTATTTTATTCTAGTTGAAATGCTGTTCCTTGCCCAACAAGTAAGCACTCACAAACATTGCCATGTTTAAAGAACAGTGTGTCATCTGCCTTCACCAAGTTTTCTGAAGGAGAGGAACATGCATTGAATTTTCTACTAAGCCTCACTCCATTTTCTCTGTCATCTTCTGTAGCAGACATAAATGGACCTATCTGAACAGACATAATTAAAGTGGGTGAGAGAAATGGCAAATCTGACATTGATGTGCAGTCCAGAGGATATGAAAAGCTTGTTGATGAAATTAAAGCAGCTGGAGGAAAACTGAGGTGCTTACTGAATGACTGCAAAGGATCGTGACACTATCAGAAATGTCAGCTGAAGACATACGCATTGTAGCCCTCAAAAAGACCAAACTCCTAAGCCAAATAAATAGTGATGTTTTAAATCTTTTCTTCTGTGGTATGCTTCCTTTATTTGGGCCATTAACCAACACACATCTCAAGGCTATGCTGAGTAAGCCTTCCCAGTCTGAAAGAACTGAATTAATTATATATTTCTTAATATCTCGTATCCACTCTCTAGTGAAAATTACAGGCAGCTGGGAAGAATCTGCTATAACTTATTCTCCAAAGTTGTTTAAATCACTATTTATTTTATTGTGAAAAACCACTATAATTTCAAAAATGACCCAACTACCCAATTCTCTAATATTACCCATGACCAAGTATTGCAATTGGTGGTTAAATGTTATATTTTCAGAGATTAATATTTACTATCACTCCAGTGTTAAAATGAGAGGACAAAGAGCCGAATAATCTCTGTAGTGACTTAGTTAATGATACAGTCTTTTTATCTGTTAATGAATTATACAAAGTGTTCTAATTTTATAAATTAGTGCATTGTTAGAAATGGCTCAGAAACCTCCTTGGGCAAAAGTACCTTAGCCTGAAAAGGTCTCCAAATTATTTGGTTTTCCCTTTGCCTGTGGTTATATCTTCTGTATAGTGCATAAAAAAATCACAAATTCCTATTATTTTGTTTTTATGTCCTGCATGAATTATTAAAGCCTTCATAAAACCAGGAAGATAGCATTCTTTTAAACTTCAGGAGGAAAATCCAATAAATTTGAAGATGGCAATGAAATAAATACATTTCCATGTGAAACAGACAAGTACATGTATGCAAAATTATTTCTGAGACTTTTGCTCTGTGCAAATATTTTCAATAAGGGATGAGAGAATTTTAAAACACGCTAATGCAATCTCTTCTGGCAAAGGTTGTCCTTGAAAGCCTATCCTTAGAAGTTAAATTCTTACGCTGTACTCGCTTGCTGGCCTCATGGTGTTCGTGAAGGTAAAGGCTTCCCAAGCTAATTTTGAGAATTCAAAACCTGGCCATGTTTTTTTTATTTTCATACCCATTCAAAAACTTCATTCACTGTGAAATATTTACACATCTGTCAGAGACTTCCATGCGCAAGGGCCAGAACAGCATGAAACAAGTTTTAAAAGATTCCAATCTGGCAGAAAAGAGTTTTTTGGAGCACGGAGACTGACGAATGTGGCTCTGGGCTGTTTTCCAAGCCTGTGGCAGGATATGCCAGCTATTCCTCTGGGCCCCGGAGGAGAAGAGTGAAGGTACGGTTACGGTACAATTTATTGTTGAGGCACTGAACACTGCTGAGACCTGCTGGGAGCTGGAAACAAGCTGCTCCAGTGTTTGCAAAAGGAGATTTTTGCGGGGATGGTGAAAGGGTGAGACGTGCCATGCCACCCATTGCAGCATTCATGCGCTCAGTCCTACAACATGTCATGCAGTTGACACTCTTCATTCAAGCCAGGCTTGTTCTACCCTGTTTTCAAACCACCTTCTCTAAGAGCCGTCTGTATTTTGCTGGTGGCTCCTTTGGCTCCAGGACAGTCCAAAACTGGGAGGATCTCAAACACAGCCTAAGTCCAATTCAGTCATGTAAGTCCATCTACGTCATGTAGAAACACATGGTACAGAATATGTGTTCATCTTCACCACTCAAGAAAACAGAAGCCCAAGAAGGCTACAAATTACTGTGTGAAGAAAAATTTGTACAGTGCAGCATGCTGAGGTGAACTTGAAGGCTTTAGGAAAGCAGAAGCAAACTTTTCCTGTTACTGTCACTAAAGGATATATTGTTTTTCGTCTCTCCAGCCAACACCAACACCTGACACTTTTGGTAAGCTAGATCTTAACTGTTAAGTAAGCAGACTCCTTTATTATTCTTACCTCTAGGAATTGGAGTCCCTGTGAATCCAGACTATTGTCTGAACTACTTAGTGTTTCTGACCTTAGAATCTATCAGAGCTAACTTACACCTGGCTCAAAAAAGAAAGAGAAAAGGGGAGCATGTCCTACAATCTCCAGAAACAAATCCGTCGATATTTTTTCCTGGCCCAATGAAGACATGAGCCATTTAGAGACAACACACTTCTTTTTCAGTGAGTGATTATATCATCAACCCTAAGGTATTTCAATTTCTGTGGAGAAGTAAAGGTATGACAACAGTCAGGATGGAACAGACCTGTTGTCCTGGTTTTGGCTGGGATGGAGTTGGTTTTCTTCCTGGTAGCCGGTATGGGGCTGTGTTCTGGGTTTAGGTTGAGAACAATGTCGATGATACACTGATGTTTTGGTTCTTGCTAAGTACTTGCTAAGTGGTGCTCACTCTGGTCAAGGACTTTTCAGCTTCCCATGCTCTGCCAGGGGCACGGGAGGCTGGGAGGGGCACAGCTGGGGCAGCTGACTCAGACTGGCCAAAGGGCTATGCCATACCATGTGACATCATGCTCAGTATATAAGCAGGGGAGTTGGCCGGGGAGGGGTTAGGTCGCTGCTTGGGGGATGTGCTGGGCATCGGTCGGCGGGTGGTGAGCAATTGTACAGGGTACCGCTTGCTTTGTATTACTACTGTTCTATTTTTTTTTTAAATTTTACTTTAGTTATTAAACTGTTTTTATCTCAACCCACGAGTTTTTCCCCTTTTGCCCTTCCGATCCTCTCCCCCATCCCGCCGGTGGGGGGGGTGAGCGAGCGGCTGCGTGGTGCTTAGTTGCTGGCTGGGGTTAAACCACGACACCTGTTGAAATCTGTGAAATACAATTCATCTCTGATTAAAGTGACAAAGAGTACAAGATTGTTTTCAAACTATTTCCTATAGTATTTTTTTCCCCATATTCCCTAATTCATGGTTATATGTCTAATGACACAAAGTCTAGAAAATTGTCCTTGTCTTACAAAAAGAAGCTAAAAGTGAAAACCTGACTCCTGGAAGTCGATGATGTTGTGGGTATGAGTGTTGTTAAAACATACTTTACCAAAAGGACTTTAGCTGGCTTCCAGTATGATAAAATACTTCGCTTTTATTGCAAAGCATTAATGTTTCCAATTGCCCATCCCCCCATCACAACATTTTATACCTGCTACGCCTGAATAATGACACCCTGTTACCAATTTTTTGCGATTAAAATTTTATGTAGTGATGCTAGCAGTATTAATCGTACCAGTATAAATTTTCTAAATTCTGCTTTCGCTTACAGCTACGTCACCCAAATAAAACCATCGTGAAGCAATACAGCTCACTGAGACACAATGCCTCAACTTTTGGAGATGTGCTTTATTCATTTTACATCCTGGATTTTGACAGATGAAGGTTCTGTGCTCAGTGTTTGGAGGCTCCAGTATGGTCTGTATTTGGGGCAGCTCTGAACCTAGTTTGAACCTGCAAAGTGGGCAAATCTGCAAAGAACTGCTGTACCTCTGCCTTCTCCAGGAGAGGGTCAAAATGTGGATTTGGGGGGGCCAGTGCTGTCACTCAGCCAGTTGTGCTCCCCATCAAAACACCCGCTTGCTTATTTTCAAGTCTTTTGGCAAAAAAGCAGATCATGGCATAAAGGAAGCACTCCTTGCTGAATCTAAACACAAAACCAGTGAATTGTCTGATATTTGTAGAGTAAATAAATTTATTACCCTATGAGTTGATCTTTGTTTTGTTCCACAAGGGTGGGAGGAACATTAGAGACGATGACTTGCATATCCAACTGATTGACCACAGAGACCTGGAAACAAAAAAGTGAAATTCAATTGGCACTCCCATGCATAGCATCCTCCCCATACAAAAAGAATGGAATAATTACGTTCCTGCTTTCACAGCCATGCCCTGATGTACGGATTTCTCATTTTAATTCCAAATAAGAGAGCTGGGAAATCGTGCTTTGCTTGGCAGCCAAAACCAATAAACAGTAGGCGAAGATTTAACTAGAACTGTAATTGCAGGACTGCATCAGAATTATAGATTTTTAAGGTGGGGACTACGAAACTTGTTCCTCATAGTTTAGACTTTACTTACAGAATCATGGATCTCCCACGTGCCATATTCAAAATCACTTATGAGCATTTTGGTATTTTTGATGACTTGACAGGAAAATCCAACCTTGGAAATATGCAGATTGCACTAATGTAAATGCAAATACCAGATTAATTCAACTAAATCAATGATAATATGTTAGAAAAATCACAAAGGAAATTGTTCATCTATTTTGAAGTCATCAGTGTAAGTTATTTTAATCTCCAATTTCTTTTTTCTTCTCCCTCTATATGGCATAAAACTGTGCACAACCACGTACATTTTACAATTGCACTTTTATTTAAAAGAACAGGAAGAATGCCTCTTTAATACACTCAATACTCACGTGCTTTGTTAAAAAAAATTTCCACGATTCCACAAAAGAACCAATTGACCTCAGAACAAATCTCTCATATTAGCATTTTTTACTACAAAAGCAATGTAACTCTTCTGTTTCTCAATGGCAGGTTGGACGGTCAGGGTGCAGAAGGGACTACACGCATGCATGCAATTCAGCAGATTTGGCAAACTCTGCTCCACATCTCCTGATCTAGTCTCCTCAAGCTATTTTTATCCCAAGAAAAGGCTGCCTTCCAGTAAAATGATTGCATGCTTTTTCCTCTCTTTTAGATATTTTTGCATTTTATAATAGCTGTCTCTTCACTAGCACAGCCAACCTCCCCTTAGGTTGTGAAAGGAACAGTTACTTCCCATACTGGTAGAGAAAAAACATTTCTTAAAACTTGGCTCATGTCCATATATGCATGACAGCAAACATTATACTCCAAACCACCTCCCTATAGAGGATTCTGGAGGTTAATTTGGAAAAGTAGAACAATGTTAAACCCAATAAATTTAAAAATCAGAGTTAGCCGATTCAATTCTAAAAGGAAAAACAACCCCTGTTTTTCAAAAGAGAAGTCTGAGCCCTGTAACACTTCAGCAGACATGCCATAATACACTTGCACATCAAACACTGATTCACCAGCTTTGAAGCTTAATTCAACTTGAAATATTTAAATGTTCTTGAAATGTCATCAGATGCACTGATCAGCATGTACAGACTTCTGTGTAAGAAAACCAGAATTCTAATGAACTCAAAATAAATTTTAGACTAAGATCATTGAAAGAAACTCTAAAGCAATGAACAGTTTAATAGAATTAACTACATTAGCCAATTCAGGCAATGACTGTGCACCGAGGTACTGAGTACTGCATAAATGCAACACTTAAAAAAAAGGCAATAGGTCTTTTGATATTCAAGGAATCACAATTATGACTGCTTGTTCATATACAAAAATATGAACAAACACCATTCATGACAAGCTATAATAAAACAAGGGTGTTGAACAAAAGTCAAGAAAAAGTTAAGGTTTCCATAGTAACATTAACTTGCTTACTATCCACATTTGTAAAGGCTTTAATTTTTCAATTATTAAAAATAGCATTAAGTTGAGGAACTAAGTCCAATTTAAATACATTGTTAAGAAAAGCTGTGGGGAGAAACTGTTCCCTTCCACTTGAGGAGAGATGGAAACATGCTGGGAGCAGAGGTGGAAGGCGTGGGGAAACAAAGGCTCTTCCTGAGGCACCACTGTCACTACTCTCTGGAAGATTTTTGGGGCGCAGTTACCAAGGGTCATCTGACCCACCGTTCCTTAGAAAGCTTCTGCTCCTTCCAGTCTACTGAGCAAAAATACAGCCAGGTCCTGTGATGCTAAACAGCAGGCACCAGCCTGCTGGAAGGGGTGGAAGTCAGCATGTTCAGATGTCTCACATCCCTAAGTATCTGAAGAATACATTGCTGAGAACTAGGAAAGTTCCAGGTTAACTTAAGTAAGTAGCACAACAAACTGGAAGCTTGCAGCAGAGGCAGGGGAAGCATATAATTGTTGATAACCACTAGCCCGTAAGTGATATCCCTTTGATCCCAGGTTTCATTCACTAGGCACTTTCCAATTTTTAAATCAAGCAAGGCAGAGCCCACAAACAGTCTTGATCATTATATGGCACCAATGGATTCTTGGGAGTAGCTTATGCTGAGAGCTGAATGAGGAAGGGGCCTTGGGAGCCCCCCAAACCCCAGCAAACATTTGATTAAAGATGATATCATAGTGAATATTCACTATCCACACTTACTTAGTACTTCTAAGTGCTTACTTGCAGTGAACTTATTTTAAAATGTAATTTCTTATTTCTTTCTTTTGTCTCACAGAGGCTAAAAAGGAGAATCACATGGAACCAAACTGTAGATCCACAGATGTCTTACTTGAGCCATCCTGCCAGTCCCAGCCAGCAGGAACAGACTGGTATCCTTCACACGAACCGTCCCCTACAGCATGAAGACATTTTACCAGTGGGTTTGGCAGCTTATGTGGCTCACAGAGCTGTGCCAGGGCTCTGAGGAAGCATGCAGGCCCCAGTTCTGGAGGATACCTTGCTTTGCTCAGGTTCTTCACAGTACTGCCCCTCTGGTGTTGCCCCACCGGTGTTGCCCCACCTCTTCTCTAGGCCTCCTCCCAATGCAATCCTATCTTCTTCCCCCACATCTTATTCTTTTGCACATGAGTAATTAAATTAATTTCCCTTATCTATGTGCACTCCTTGAGCTTGTACTGAAAGGAATTAACACCTCCCAGTCTGAGCACCTGACACCACAGTGACAGCAGGATAAATTCCGTTCAAATCATGAAGCCCAGGAACAGCTCAGTCTAGTTAGAAAGGATCTTCACATATGGATCATGCTCAGTGCAAACCCAAACTTTCATGGTGGGATGGTGTCAGTCTGTAATTGTATCTATAGCTACTATAAGCTTTCACACCTTGCTCAAAAACACTGTACCAGAGTGCTCATCACTCACTCAGACAACCTAAAGATACCTCTATAAATTAATGAGACATACTTCACTTTCTAATTTTAATGTCAATACCCTCTGGCTATATTTTAATATACTATTACCACATAAATTGCATGAGAATGCCCTATCATTTTGGGAGGTCAAGCATGAGGACATCAGACATTATGTTTATTTGCTGAATTCCTGCATAACTCAATATACCAAGTATTATGGCTATCATCTGTATCATTTGACAGTGTTCCCATGAACTAGATAATGCACTTCATCCCTATGACATTATGCTAATATTAATCCAATCCATCAAGTTATATAGGCTTTAAAGAAATTTAGCTTTGATGGCTTCTGTAACTGGACTAAGTCAATGTCCTTTACTCAGCACAAAAACATGAGCCTAAAGCTGGTGCCATTTTTGAAATGTAGCTTCCCTGAAAACTAAAGTACAGTCTCAGCCCAAAATTATTCCTTGCATCTCCCTTTCAGACATGAGCAACTAAAACATGGCAATCTTGGCTTTCCCCAGTAAGTCAGCTGACTTCTAGCTTTCAGAGAATTTTTGCTCAGATAGTTGCCTGCACTGCAAGCCAGATACACCAGATCTAACTCCGACCCAGAAGCTACGTACTCATGTTAACACAGAGTACAGCCCAAGTTAGGAGGCTTTCAGCTTGGCTTATTAGCTGGGGTTTAATGCCATGCTAACCCTGCTTCACAGCTTTGATAGGGGAGCTGGCTGCACCTTGCTGGCTTAGAGAACAGGTAGAGATGATCCGTAAATGCTTGTGTCTGACCACACAGATGTGACTTGCTTTATACTTGTAATGGACAAAACCAGTACTTTTACTCCTGCCATCTGGGTCCAGAAGAACCAGAACATAACTTAGGTCCATGTTTAATGCAAACAATTAGAATCTAAATTGAACCATTAACAATGGCCCATTGAATAAATAAAATATTGAACATCATGTCTAGTGTGGTAACTGAGATCGGTATCTCTGCCATGAAACATGTTTCATGTTTCACATGTTTCAGATGGTCATAAAAGCTTTTGGTTTAAAAAAAAAAAAAGCTTTATTTCAGTGACTTAAAAAGATTAAGTACACACAGTTTATGGCCTTCCTATAGGTCTACCTGGAATTAAACTTTATGTAGTGTTTGAATTTCCTCAGGAATTATTCCATAAAGATAATGCCTGGCTCATACTTACAAGTACTTCTGCTTTGCTGCTCAGTCCTTTTCCATAATTGTCAGTTGCAATGACCTGAAACTTGAAATAGGATCTTCTCATATTTTTGAACAGCATAGCAGTTTTTATTAGCCCTGTGTAAGCTTCAATCACAAAACCTTCTTTACCATCCTTGATTGGGGGAATGATGAGTCTGTATTGCATAGCACTGTAATTCCCAGTGTCTTTATCATCAGCCTAATAGGAAAAAGAAAACAAGCAGAGGCAAATAAAGTAAATATGCATGCAAAGAATCATTAACCTTGTCCTTTAAATAAAGTTGCATATTGGTCCAGCAAATTTCTTCCACTCTGACATTTAAAACATTAGATCCTGGAGAGCAGATATCGCTATTACTTTAAATGGTTCATTTAACTTTGCTGCATACAGTTTTGCTTTTCCAGTAATTTCTTTCTCCTGTGTTGCCACGAAACTGCTCCAAAAGAAGAAAAAAAAAAGAGAAAAAAGAAAAAAAGAAGAAAAATATAAATGGGCTTTTCAAGTCTGCAACAAACTAAACAGGTAAGAACAGTTTAAGTCTGAGAAACCTCTACTGCCAAATTCTTGTTGACAAATATTGAATATCAAAGAAAAAGAAAACCAGCAATGCATTCACAAACTTGCACAACAAGAATGTCCTCCCTCTTCTTAGAGACATTCTACACCCTCATTGATTGAGCATATGTATTTTTGGAGTAATTTTATCCTTTTTTATTTAAAAAAAAAAAAAATTGATTGAGTGGCATTCCTGCAGTACTGCACAATGGACCTGATGTACAGACCCAGTGCAGGACACAAAGCTGCCCTGGCATTCTCCCATTGCTGAACTGCTGCAGAATTAGGATGCAGTCCTGGCATCAATTAGGCAGCCCCAGGAGCTATGTCATTTCACCTGCCTTGTGCCTGACAACCCTGCATAGCCCCGTTCTGGCCTCTCCAGACCTACTCCTTTGCACAAATCATGCTCCTGTTCAAAAGGCAGTACCCATATTCAGATGGGAGTGTTTTTGAGGACCCTTATAATGCTTTCGTGTGCTCCGTCTAGGAAGGGGTCAGTGAGATGGTAGCTAATTACTGCCTGTACATTTGCCCACTCATTAGACTTGGGCACTGCCTCAGCATCTGGGACACTTCAGCATCTATTAGCAGGCTTTTATCAAAATATTGGCACGACTTCTTAAGCTTGTGGCTTCAGCTAATGTTGAGGAAAAAACACCCTTAACTTCAAAAAGGTGCAGGTCTTTGTGTAAAATCCATACCTCACCATGACTTAAAAACAATAATCACAATCTAGTCAGGGTTTATGGCAGTGTGAAGAGCTGTTTACCATGACACACCACTGCTGTCTAAAAAAGCATTATCTGTGCAAGGTCATTAAGCCTTCAATAGATGGCTGTTAATCATCATTAATTGTTTCCTCACCATCAGTGAACAAGATCTAGAAGGTGCAAACTTTTACTAACTCCGATTTTGTCTTTACTTTCTGATAATTTTCAGGGAATATCAGTGAGGAGATACAACAAGCAAGTCTACGCAACATAGTGATTGCATTGTGCACCATCAAGAGATACCCGTACCAGACAAATGATCCCGGTACTCAAAACTGTATGTGCTTTCCATGCTACTCCAACTGCTATCAGACCAGATGGAATAGATATAACTATACAGCGCTTGAGCAATAATATCTGGGCTGGTTTAGCTAGAGGTAGCAAACGTGTTTCACATAGCACACCAGTGTGCTGCAGAGCTGCCCAGAAGATGAGCTCCCTCGATGACACTGGCTGCCACTCATCACAGAGACAGAACTGTTTAAAATGGTCCTTGCATCCTTTGCAAATGTTTTGTTTTTCTCTGAATTGACAAAGCTTTATCTGGCTTGGCTACGAAAAACATAAATATGAAATGTGTTAAAGTGCTTTTCTTCTCTAGTTCTATAGCTTTTTTTAAGGCTTTTAAAATCAAGATTACTACCTCTTGGGTGATCTCAAACCCCTTTATTAGCATTTTTAGGAAAGATGGGGAAGGTTAAAAGCTTTCTGAAATTTACCGCTTTCTGTCAGTCAAAATGTAAAGATACCCTTGAGCTTTCCCAGAGCACTCCTGCTATCCAACTGCCATGGGCTGTCCCCAGCAAACAACCCCAAAACATCACGGAGCCAGCAGACAGGAGCTTGACAGGTGGATTTTCAGGACTAAGCTCATTTTTGGCTTTCCTTTTGACAAGTAAATTGCTGAAGGAACAAATAAATGTGAAGGGATGCTATATGGCTCAAGGAAGCAAGGAAGTGGCTGTATCTAAAAATCAGGTTGATACGCAAGTGCTAACAGTCATCAGTATTTGAGAGCTAAATGTCTGTGCTCAGCTCTGAGCTCAAGTCAGCCCTTTTAAGAAGTGCATAAATGCCTGAATTGCACAACAGGTTACCTTCATTACTCCTGCAACCACACCAACTTCAGTGACCTTACTGGACTCTTACTCCCACCACGGTTTCATCTGATGTATTCTCATATTAGCATGTTGTGGTGTGTTGACCTTGGCCAGCTGCCCGAGGCCCACCCAGCCACTCTCTCACCCCCTCCTCAACAGGATGGGGGAGAAAATAAGATAGAAAAAGCTCACCAGTTGAGATAAGGACAGTGAGTTTAATTATCAATCACTGTCATGGCAAAACAGACTCAACTTGAGGAAAATGAATTTACTGCCATATAAATGGATTTGGACAATAAGAAACAAAGACAAGAATTAAAACACCACCTCAGCTGTGCCTGGCCATGGGGCTGTTGGAACCATTTGTACCTGGCCCAGGGCAGCATCAGCCTCTCCTCACAGAGACCCCTCAGCCCCCACCTGGGCATGGGCACCCTGTACACATCTGAAAATCAAATATTTCACTTCAAATACCTGTTCTTAACCAAATGCAAAGGAAATCTTAAAATTATAACTAAAAGATTCCATGCGAGTACTATTACTACTAAAATTACTCTTACTACTAAAATTACTCTTACTAAAGAAACATTTAAAACCAGCACGATAACAGAAATAAAACATCCTTGAAAATATGCAAACTGTAGGTTACAGAGGCATTCAACATAGCTTCTGTTGGTGCTTTTTGGATCAATTTTGCCTGTGTGTTCTAGGAGAGTTTTACATCCTCCATGTATTCAAAAAAGAGATGAGGAAGCCTCTGCCTGTAGTAGCAGGGGATAACATTTGGTACAACCCATCCAGAAGACCACCTATGGGCTGCTCGAGAGACAAGAAGGAAACCTCTACGAAAATTATTTCATGGTGATGCAGAGCGGCTATTAAAAATAATCACTTCTTTGCCTCATACCTAACAAATCACTGTGTGTGTGCACAAAGGTAAGCACAGGTTGTACAACATAGCTCAGATTAAAGCCATGAACAACACAGAAAAGATCAGTCTGGCAAAACCCGGTGGCTTATCCATACTCAACTTCGCATGTTGGTAATGGATCTGGGGTGGAAAAAAAAAGTAGTTTCTGTAATCCCACACAGCATGTGTTTTGGCACATGAGGCACGTAGGCACAGGTAGTAGAGCACTATCTGATCTGGCTCCTGTGGGGTCTTCAGCATAGCGAGACAGGATTTACAGTGACTGCCTGGCTAACTGTCAAAGGCTCTCCTGAGGTGCCCTGCAAGATGAGCACTACGCCCTTTCAATAAAAAGCCAATTTCTTTCTTAAAATGGATTTATTAGATTGGTCCAGCTGGGCCATAAGCCTATATTTTTTTTTAATATTAGCAAATTCTATCTCAATAGAAAGATATGACTTTAAATAGTAGTTTGTTTCAATAACAAAAGAAATCAATTTCACCTTCAGTATTTCATGCTTGTATATATGTGCAACTACAGACAACAAAATTTGGATCCAAATTAGGGTATTAATATTGCAGGCACAGACATTAAATAAAGTCAGCCTTTCTGAACAAACATCACACTAGTGTAGTTGCTTAGAAGTAACGGTATGATAAGTCTTGCAGCTGAGTTTAATGCATGAAACCCCAGTGAAAGAGGCATTTTGAAATTATAAGCATGCAGCCTCTAAAAGCCTGCAGTTCAGATGCCCAAAGTTGGTAGACAGGCTATGAGTTAATTTTCAGAAGTTCTGAGAATTCAGTGGCACTCCAGAGAAATCGATGGCCTCAAAATCATTACAGTTCAGGCTATTTCCATCCCAGAAACCATCTACATGCAGATGAGCAAAGCCAGGTACAAAACAGCCTGAGGAACTCAGAAAAATCATCAGATTCCAATTTCAAATATTTTAACTTCATTGTTTCCATTTCCCCCCTTTTCACCACTATTCATACTTTGATCAAACCTAACAACGCTCAATGCAACGCTCAGCTTTGCAGGACCACCAGAGAGAGCTTGTGAGCTGCTGACATTAATGTAGCAACTTCTTTAATACAGAGTAAGGATGTTTGCTATTCTTGTAATTTGTCCTGAAGGTAAATATTTTTGACACTTCATTAGGAAGAGATATACGACATCTCAAGAGTTGCGTTATGACTGTCAAAGAAGAGAAAGAGCTATACTTAATCTTAATATTACAGCAGTATATCTTCCTTTTGTTATGTGCAAGAAATACAGATGTCTCCTAAATTCTGCTATGATTGAGTACTGATAAATATGTATGATTTTAGGAATTATCAGGTCAAATTCAACCCTCCTGTAACTGAGCGTAAGCTCAGGAATGGAGTTTTGTTGGCATCACCGTGCACTGCCTCCAGCCCTTACCCATCCTCTCCCATGGTGGAAGAGGTGCAACAGCTGGGGTACTCCCTAACCCCACCACAAAAGCACATTACACCAGCCAGGTATCAGCTGAAATATGCTGCTCTAGGCTCTAACATTGAGAGTACTTACCACAAAGTCATTAACAGGTTGGGGTTTTTTTTGTAACTTTACTGGCACCTCTCTCTCTCGGAGCAAAAAGACCAATAAGCCAAGCGTTCTTGGTGACTACATCTCCCATACACGGACTGCCAGCACAACTCGCAGCAAGTCATTAGAAACGTTAAAATTTTTGGCACTGCAGAGGCAGCAGAGACAGACACTGTCGGCGCCGGGTTCGCTCTCAGATAAGCGATGTCTAATTCAGGCCAGCACTGCAGCGGCAATGGGATGAAGGGTACAGCTGCTTTGCTGCCATCAAAAAGTGCTTTTAACACATCAGTTGCCTTAAAACAGAGAAGGAGCAGAAGGGTACTTTGTTTTGTTTGGTTTTCAGCTTTAGGAGGACTGAGAAAGGAAAAAAAGCATTAGCTCAAGTATGGAAATATATAGGACTCACTAGAGCTGAGTCAAGAGGCATGTCGGGAAGGCAAGAGATGAAAATATATGAGCTGAAAACTAGGAGTGACAGAGATCCCTTTAGTGGTGCCTCTGTAACCAGTTACAGTTTGTCCTATGTTTTTTCTGGTGTAACTAATTAACACAAGACTTGGGTTGCGTTAGAGCACTTCACACAGCAGCTGTCCCCTAAGGCCATCCAAGTATCTCATAGCTAAGAATTTGGTGGGAAGAAGTCTGTAAAGGACAGTAAGTTTGAGGAGCAGATGCCAGGAGATGCAAAGCTACAGAACTCTGAGGCAGTCTGGTAAAAACAAGCTGGTGATTGTGAGTTCAAAAGTGCTAGACAGAGGTAACAGTGTAGAAGAGCACAGTAGTGAAGAAATACAAGAAAAAAAAAAGAGGAAAACTGCAATAGCTACAACAAACTTATTGGCTTAAGTGTCTGTAAATCACAAAGTAAAACTGCATCTAAATGGCAGATGTGGCTTCAGAACTGAAAATATTCAACAATCTGTAAATTCCTACCGGCAAAAATGGTCTTGTTCTAAAAGCTGTTTTATGTGCCAGCAACTGATTGGAAACAGTTGAACCTGCCATCTGCTTAGTGGCACTAAGCTAGAAAGAAGAAAAAACAAAACAAACCAAAAAAGCCCAGTCCCATTCATTTTACATGCCCTGTTAGCATCCTCAGGCTCACGATTAAGGGTGACCCTGCTAGGCAGACTGGAAAACATTTAAAATTAACAATTGCATTTAACTCAAAGCAGCTAGTTTGAATTTAGCTCACACTGAGAATGATAAAAATTGTAATCATCTGATGATTACGCAATAGCTTCAGGACCTGTGGTTAATGAAGATTTTAATGCTCATCCCAACCAAGACACCAAATATGTCAGCCCACGGGCAATTTTGGTGACAGTATCAGAGTGTTATTGCCACATGGCATTGCTTTTACAAGTCTCTCCGGGTGAGGGGATAAGCACCCTACCATAACGCCATGATGGTGTGGCCATGTGGTTGCACCTCACACTGCGATATTCCCTGCGGAAATGTGCAGATTTGAGAAATGTCAAATAATCACCTTTCATGAGGGCTGCGTGGAGCCAAAGATTAATTAATTTACACTTTAAATGCATCATTTGTTAGGCATACTTACAAAGGTACTACAATAAAGAGGAAAAGAATGGACTCTACTAAGTGCATTGCTGATCACTGCCCAGCCCACTCTGAGTAAAGCCCAGCTTCACGAAAACTTCTGAGAAATACAGGTAGTAAGGAAAAAAAGTGAATGAGAATTGCTCACTTTTTCCTCCAATGGTGTCAAAAAACCCAAGGTGTAGAAACATGCATCAATTTTGACAGGGTGTCTCATGGAAAAAATGTTGAATTAGAGGTGTTCCCAAACTTGTATTTTGAAAAAAAATTAGAAACATTGGTTTTATAGCGTTTTCCTGCTATGCCAATAGCAGTTAGTGCTCGATATAGTAGTAGCAGATCACGCGGTTGATCCTCCATGGGATGGGAATCATAGAATCATAGAATTATAGAATTGTTAAGGTTGGAAAAGACCCTTAGGATCATCAGGTCCAACCGTTAACCTACCACCGCCAAGTCCACCACTAAACCATGTCCTCAAGTACTGCATCTACCCATCTTTTAAATACCTCCAGGGATGGGGACTCAACCACTTCCCTGGGCAGCCTGGTCCAGTGCCTGACTACTCTTTCAGTAAAGAAGTTTTTCCTAATATCCAACCTAAACTTACCCTGGCGCAGCTTGAGGCCGTTTCCTCTCGTCCTATCACTTGTTACTGGGGTGAAGAGACTGACCCCCACCTCTCTACAACCTCCTTTCAGATAACTGTAGAGGGCAATAAGGTCTCCCCTCAGCCTCCTCTTCTCCAAACTAAACAACCCCAGCTCCCTCAGACGCTCCTCATAAGACTTGTGCTCTAGACCCTTCACCAGCCTCCTTGCCCTTCTCTGGACACGCTCCAGCATCTCGATGTCCTTCTTGAATTGAGGGGCCCAAAACTGAACACAGTATTCGAGGTGTGGCCTCACCAGTGCCGAATACAGGGGCACTATCACCTCCCTGGTCCTGCTGGCCACACTATTCCTGATACAAGCCAGGATGCCATTGGCCCTCTTGGCCACCTGGGCACACTGCTGGCTCGTGTTTAGGCGGCTGTCAACCATCACCCCCAGGTCCTTTTCAGCCAGGCTGCTTTCCAGCCACTCCTCCCCAAGCCGGTAGCGTTGCCTGGGGTTGTTATGACCGAAGTGCAGGACCCGGCACTTGGCCTTGTTGAACCTCATACAGTTGGCCCCAGCCCAACAATCCAGCCTGTCCAGGTCCCTCTGCAGGGCCTTCCTACCCTCCAGCAGATCGACACTCCCACCCAACTTGGTGGGTGTCATCTGCAAACTTACTGAGGGTGCACTCAATCCCCTCATCCAGATCATCGATAAAGATATTGAACAGGACCGGCCGCAACACTGAGCCTTGGGGAACACCACTCGTGACCGGTCGCCAACTGGATTTGGCTCCATTCACCACAACTCTCTGGGCTCGGCTGTCCAGCCAGTTTTTAACCCAGCTCAGAGTGCACTTATTCAAGCCGTGAGCAGCCAGCTTCTGCAGGAGAATGCTGTGGGAGACGGTGTCAAAGGCCTTACTGAAGTCCAAGTAGACAATATTCACAGCCTTCCCCTCATCCACTAAGCGGGTCACCTTGTCATAGAAGGAGACCAGGTTAGTGAAGCAGGACCTGCCTTTCATAAACCCATGCTGGCTGAGCCTGATCCCCCGGTTGTCCCACACGTGCCACATAATGGCACTCAGGATGATCTGTTCCATGACCTTCCCCAGCACCGAGGTCAGGCTGACAGGCCTGTAGTTCCCCGGATCCTCCTTCCGGCCCTTCTTGTAGATGGGTGTCACATTAGCTAACTTCCAGTCATCTGGGACCTCCCCGGTTGACCAGGACTGCTGATAAATGATGGAGAGTGGCTTGGCAAGCTCCTCTGCCAGCTCCTCAGTATCCTCGGGTGGATCCCGTCTGGTCCCATAGACTTGTGGGCATCCAGGTGGAGGAGCAGGTCGGTGACTGCCACCTCTTCGACAGCTGGGACTACATTCTGTGTCCTATCTCCATCTCCCAGCTCAGGGGCATGAAAACCTTGAGGATGATCAGTCCGACTATTAAAGACTGAGGCAAAGAAGGCATTAAGTACCTCAGCCTTCTCCTCATCCTTTGTGGCCAAGTTTCCCTCTGCATCCAATAAAGGAGGGAGATTCTCCTTAGCCCTCCTTTTGTCGCTGATATACTTGTAGAAACATTTTTTGTTGTCCTTGACAGCAGTGGCCAGTTTAAGTTCTAGCTGGGCCTTCGCCTTTCTAATCTTTTCCCTGCATAACCTCACCACATCCTTGTAGTCCTCCTGAGTCACCTGCCCCTTCTTCCAAAGGTGGTAGGTTCTCCTTTTCTTCCTGAGTTCCAGACAGAGCTCTCTGTTCAGCCAGGCCGGTCTTCTCCCCCGCCTGCTCGACTTGTGGCACATGGGGACGGCCTGCTCCTGTGCCTTTAAGACTTCCCTCTTGAATAACATCCAGCCTTCCTGGACTCCCTTGCCCTTCAGGACTGCCTCCCAAGGGACTCTGCTAACCAAACTGCTAAACAGGCCAAAGTCTGCCCTTCTGAAGTTTAGGGTTGTGGTTTTGCTGGCCCCCCTCCTTACTTCTCCAAAAATCGAAAACTCTACCATTTCATGGTCGCTGTGCCCAAGACAGCCTCCGACCACCACATCACCCACTAGGCCTTCTCTGTTCGTGAACAGCAGGTCCAGCGGGGCACCTCCCCTGGTTGGCTCGCTTACCAGCTGCGTCAGGAAGTTATCCTCCACGCACTCCAGGAACCTCCTAGACTGCTTTCTCTCTGCCGTGTTGTATTTCCAGCAGATATCTGGTAAGTTGAAGTCTCCCACAAGAACAAGGGTTAGAGACTCTGAGACTTCAGCTAGCCGCTTGTAAAAAACTTCATCTGCTTCCTCATCCTGGTTGGGTGGTCTATAACAGACTCCCATCAGGATATCTCCCTTGTTGGCCTTTCCCCTGATCTTAACCCATGAGCACTCAACCTTGTCGTTACCTTTGTTAAGCTCAAGACAGTCAAAACACTCTCTGACGTACAAGGCTACCCCGCCACCTCGCCTTCCTTGCCTGTCCCTTCTAAAGAGCTTGTAGCCATCCATTGCAGCACTCCAGTTGTGCGAGTCGTCCAACCATGTTTCCGTAATGGCAACCACGTCATAGTTTCCCTGCCGTGCAATGGCTTCCAGCTCCTCCTGCTTATTGCCCAAGCTGCGTGCATTGGTGTAAATGCACTTGAGTTGGGCTATCGATCTCTTCTCCGACACAGGCGTGCCACCCCTGGGCTCGTCCCTAGCGGGACTGGTTTTATCCCCTTCCCCCTTCGAGTCTAGTTCCCCCTTCGAGTCTGGAATGATCCAGCATTGTGCACCCTCCAGGCATACTCACCCCTTCCAGCCCCTGCAGGAGGTACTTTACTCTGGAAGGCATGTACAGGACTAACAGTCTTAAAACTGTTAGAAAATAACATAGCAATTGAAATAATCTAATGTTACATTTAAAAAAAAAATCACAAAGGGTAGTAGTTTTTCTGAACACTGCCAAAGGAAAACAATAGTACTGGTTTTTTACAGTAAAAAGTTTAGGAAGCCAACATATTATCTAGAGGTATGGTCTTTGAAAGAAACTACCTGTGTGCTTGGAATTACTGTAATATTATTCTTAGCAGGGCAAGCAGCTTCCTCTCAGAGGCCAGATGTTACAGCAGATGCGCATGTTTGAGGCTGTGCTGTTGTCACTGCAAATAGGCTTCAAAGTAGATTTTTACTTCTACCAAGTATGTTTTCTCCCTACAGATTACTCTCTGTGATTCATAAATCATATTTTAACTAATAAAAGATTGTGACTGGCAAAGCAGTTCATTTTTACAAAGAAGAAGTTCTCTTGTATATATGCAAAAATAAAATTAGAGAAGGGAAAACTTTGTGTTTCACAGCAGAAAGCTGTCTCAAGGTGCCAAGGGTTGAATGTCACTTTTAGAGAACTTGCCACTGTGAAAATTTACCTATCATCCCAAGGAAAAAGGAAATACCAAAAGAAATCTAGAGGTTATAGTCATGAATAGAAAATAACTGGAGATTTAACATGGATAAATGCATCTGGGCAAAAAAGTAATCCCAGTATTCTCTCTATATGTAACACATAACCATACCCAGGAATTCTAAACATTTATTCTATCAATAGCTTTAGACCAGTATGCAACCGCTAAGATAGATTGCTTTCAAGGATTACAGTTAAGTAAAGAATAAATCCTCTTCCCCTGTGTGTCGTTAGGGTAAAAACCTGTAGCATAAAATAGCTTTGTTTTATTTTGCTGTTCTGTATATTAAGATATTCAAACAGTAATAAAAGGATGAAGTTACATTATGAAGCCTATCAGAAAGGGGCACAAAATACAGGAAAGGTCTGAAATAAAAATATGATCAACCATATTGTAAGAATTGAGTTTTCTTCAGGTTGTAACTGCATTTCAGACTCCATTGGCCCCTATTATCATCATCAAACCTCTCTGCTGGCTTCATATTAGAGGCATTTCTATCAAACACAGGTCAGCCACTTCCAGAGACTTTGATTCACTGGCATTTATTTTGGCAAGCTTTCTTTTCTGCAAAGATTTTCAGTACAAAAAATACCTTCATAAACCGAGGAGTAATTCAGAAAAGAATCTCTCTGTTTACTAGAATTAGCATCTCTGATATTTCCTTTAAATGCATGTCAACAAACAAAACTAGAGAGATTAATACTGTAAAAGAAAATGTTTAAAAAGAAAGGGCTAATAACACACCATCATAGTGAAAAGTCAATTCCTGCTCGTAACTTCCCTAAAGATTGTGTTGATTTTGGTTTTGTTTTTAGAGAGCAGATTGAAAATATAGTTATGTGGCTAAAGGCAGCATGGTTCTAATTCTGAGGGGAAAACCAGGAGTTATATGAAAATACCAGTGGCAAAGCAAAGCAACTAATTCTAATATAATGAAATGCAAAGCAAATCTCAAACCACAAAATTCATAAATTAGTAGTTATGAGTATTACATCTGTTTTTAATTAACATATTCATAACAAAAAGCACGAAAAGGCCTTTAATCATGGAAATTGGCTCTTATATACTTTGAAAATTCTGGGGAAAAAAGAGAATTGCAGAAAAGGGGAGAGAACATAAAAGGTTATTATAACAACAGTCCCCATCAGGACTGTCCAACACCTGAAACCTTTTTCTGAGCACCACCAGAATTGTAACTAAAGTGATTATCCAGCCTGCTGTTCCAGCTGTCCCACCACTGCCGGCCCAGTGCAACAGCTGCAGAGTGCAAGGGAAACCCAAATAACCAGCAACCAAGACGTCCTGCAGCTGTCCTATCACCATGGCTTCTGACCACCCTTTGGTCTTGCATCACATCATCAACCTGGACTCAAAAGATCTCATCTGTGTGGGAAATGAGTAGGCTTAAAAAGATGACTGTGTGAAACTGCCTGTAGATTTGAGATGCGATAATCAGCCTCAGCTATCATTTCAAGAGAAATGGTATTTAACACAGCTCCACGTTTCCTGCTGAGCTATTAGCAATATAAACACGGTCTTTAAGATGCAAGGACTAAAGCTTCGGTTAAAAAGTGCCATTTGAATGAATATATTCCTTTTATTTTTTTCTTAGAGACATTAGTACTTATCAGCTTTCACAGGACACTAACCTTAAAACATTCATATTCATATAGAATAATTCATATGGCATATCATTAACCAAATTAATTCTAATTAAAAGAGACTTTTTGATAATGATTTGTGGCATTGTTCTGAGCTCAAGCTTACTTTTTATCTACTTATAGTAATCTTTCTAAAAACCTAGAGCAAGACAACACATTACCCTATTCTAAAAGGATTTTATATTCAAATGAATATATTTAAGAGAGTGGTTGCTGCTGCCAGCAAAATTGCTGCACCTTATAAAGCTTGGAGAAGCAATCTATAGTATTTGGCTTAGTCACATACGTAACTGTTTTGATGACGAGAGAAGTGTTTATCCAATATTTTATTGGCCTATTTGTCTCTAAATTCAATTTGTGTGTAAGATTATGTACTCAGTACTAGTTTTGTCCTCTCCCCGCATTTCCTGTGTGTTTGGCCCATGGCAGTTAGATTCTCTCTTACTCCCAGTGTGACTCACTAGGCTGTATGGCATAACTAGTGCCAAGACTGGGGTGCTTTACAAAATACTTTTCAAGAGGGGAAGAACTATGCTTTGATGGGAGGGCTGAAATTTTGATCAAGCCACAGAGTACAGAATTATTTAAGCAATTGAAGTTAAACACACAAATGTTCAGCAGTATATTTGTGATGAATTTATCTAAAAACAATTTACATAAATTGCTATATTAAAAATTAATGACTACAGCAAATCATTAAGTACTGTTAAAGAGGAACTGATTGTGTTTTTTCTTTTTTAATTTGAAAGCTGTAGTTTTTGCATAGGGCAATAAAGCCCATCATCTTATTTTTATATAAATTACACTCATCAAAAATGAGTCATTCTTATGTGCCAATAACATTGTACAAAGAAAGAGAAGTAGTTGAGAATAACTTATTAAATGCCATATTGAGACAGAACTGTAGGTTTGCCTACAGCTTAAGGGAGTGTCAGCAGGACACTGATTACCCAGGGCAAAGCCTGAGCAGAACTGCCCTGCACACACCCCTGGTTTCCTCTGGGAAAATGCAGGTGCATGGCCGGGAAGAGAACTGCAGGCACCGTAACACATCCCTTGGCCTGGACAATTGCTGGAAGAGGCCACTGCGGATCTTGGTGGGGTAGGGATCACCCGGAGGTGAGGATATGGACATAAACACAGCTGTTAATCCTATCCTGCAACATAAGCATCTCTCGGTATTAACACCAACGCTGTTCTGACATTTCAGACCATTCTTCTTTTCAAACTATTGCAAAACTAGATATATTTTTAAAAACTTAAAATATTGTTTACCTCTGGCTTAACATAACCCATATACTCTCTAAAATAAAGAAACAGTGAATTTCAACCCAGATTATAAAATAATTTTTGAACCTCCTTAGTATCTACACTGGTAAACACCAATAGTTTAGTATTTCCTAGCTAACGTCTCTCAGCTCATCTTTTTTATTTCCTATTTGATGAAAAGGAAAAATTATATTAGCTTAAACTGCCACTAAATGATAACTGCTGGCAAGTGCCTGCCACTGTGATTATTATGCTTAACTAATTTGATTACAGCAACGGCAAATAAAAGCAGGCATACCCTGTAAATCTTCAGTTAGATGTGAAAATACCAGCCATTCCGATTACTGCAATTAACCCACACAACCATTGATCTTTTCCCATGATTATTCCACCAACAGCTACTGGACAAAGCAAACCTGTCTGCACAGGCCCACTCCAACCTCTCGGCAGACAACAGGAGCAGCTGCACAGTGTCCATAAAGACCCGCCCGCTTGTAAAGCTGTCCCAGAGCTTCAGCAGACCGAGCTCTACCGGTGCAGCCATGCTACCACGATCTCCCTCTGAAGTAGATATAGGTACCCAGATGATGAGTTGTTACCTCAACTCAGATATTATGTACTTAAACCCCACCTTTGCTTTCAATAGAAATAAACTAGCAATGACCAGCTTCTTGCAATAAATCTGACCCTTATTTTCAACCAACAATATCTCCTTCTGCCACTCCAGAAAAAGGCATTTCTCGCTAATGGAACCAGTGCTGGTGTTTCCAAAATTAGGGCTTCCAGGCGCAGCATCCTCTGCCAGCCTGCCAGAAGGCCCTTTTGGGGAAATTTTTATTGTAACCATTGAGGCAAATTAAACACATGTTTGTGCTTAAAAATATAATTAATGAATGTGACTTATTTTCTCTGAAAGTCTGCTAAAATATGGTTAACTACTAAATTATGCTATAAAAGTTGAGTTATACAAAACTTTTTGCTACTACATGAAGGCAATCAAATAGAGTGCCAAATGGTTGCCTGCCTTTAGTGCTTCCAACACTTGGGGCAAGTAGGTCACCTCAAAAAAGAGAACTTAGACGTATTTTATCACTTTCACATGAGAAAGTAAATGTAGGTGCTCACAATGTGAATTATTTTCATTCGTGACTTAAATATCCCTTTCCATGATCTATCCCATCTTTATGGTACATAACAGTTACAAAATTGACGAAAGAGTCATGAGAAATATATCACCGTTAACTGGAGCTGCATTTTTATGATATAAAAGCAAAAGATTGATCCTATCTCACCTCTGATCAAGTGCTGGTTTTTTCCTTCTTATTCTCTCTTCACTGAATTGGGTCCTCATTTCTCTTCTAATATGCCCTACTGTTTTACAGACTTCAGTTTATCCTCTCTCCCCTGTGCAATTTCTGAAGCATCTCATCTCACTTAGAGAACCAAACCCTGACAACCGCCTCTACATGTTAACAGCACAGTAAATGTCTGGTACAAAACAATGTTATGACTTATATTAGCCCTGTCCACAGAAGCAGGAACTGACATAGGTCATTAGGAATATGGATATTCACATGAAGGGATATAAAAATAAGGGCCTTGGAGAGTAGGAGTTGGTATTAAACATAAACGCACACACACACAATGATTGACAAAGAAAAGGTGGACCGGGAATTTTCAAACAAGTGACTTGACTATCCAAATCATCCACCAATAACAGAAGTCTTCGACTTTCAGGTTTTCAAGCAAAATCTGTCACATATAGATAAAAATCAAGAGGAAAAAACAAAGAAGCTAGGAGTTAATCAACAGAGTCCTTGCTATACCTCTAGAATGCCTAATTTTGTTTAATACAAGGAAAACACTGGCTCAATTCAGAGTCCGTGCTTTTTTCAGTAACAACAATCTTACACTTTAATTTAAAATAAACACTTTCTTCTTCCCTCAGGATAATGGAATGTACATAAGAAACCAATTTAAAAGTTAATGTAACTTCTGCACATTTAGTACCTATTTATTGCCAGTATCTCCTTGAAGTACAGGGGAAAAAAAGGCAAGTTTGGGTCCTAGTGCGCAGGAAGTGTTGCATACTTTTCTACAATGGTGACTGTATGGCATTGCTGTGACAAATAAAGTGACACTATTCATAACTAGAAAATGTTGGTTCACTATGAGTCCCAATAACAATGATTTCAACCATCTATGATATGCAGTTTTACATCTTTCAGTTGTAAACATTTTTCTGCTAGTCAATACCATGTTCAATGATCATCAAAGTTGTTGTCAGTGACAGGAAGAATGAGAATATGCTGAGAATATCAGTTTCTTTTCAAAATTACTCAGATGTCATGAAAAAATTTAGCAACTATTAATGAATACAGACGATGAAAGCAAATGCATTTAAAACTCCTACTAAGGAGGTTTTTTATGAGAATAAAAATTTGAATAATAACAAAATATAAATTCTAATAACTTTTATTAGAATAAAAATGTGAATAATTTCTACAGTGCAAGCTATGCATGTACTTTATTAATGTTCTTAAAAATTTCAACTTGGAAAACTACTCATTTAATTCTGCTCGCCTGAACTCTTCAAGAATTAATTTGATTAGTTCTTCTCAACACTAATTGTAATGGGTATAGTATTTAACTAACAGAGCAATTACTTTTTTTTTTTTCTAAAGGATAGAAAATAAGCTAACTAGCACCGACTGCTGAAAATGCTTGGTGCTAGAACAATAAATTACAGCCTGATTTTCTGCAGCAAGCACTTCTTAACTGTTTCTAATTTTACTTTAACTAAGCACACATTTATGTTTGAGGCCATCCACTAGTAACAACTTCTGTCCTATACCTTGTTCTATTTTGCCTATCAGCAAAGTCGGGGAGAATTCTGTCATACGTTTTACCAGAAGCAGGCTAGAGACATAAAATGGTAATTTCTTTTGTGTCTTCCTTTGTGTCATCCTTTTCTGTCCTCTAATCACCTTTCTTGAGTCAAATGTTTCTGAAGGGTAAAAGCAGATTCCCTTATTCACCCCCGAATATCCCTTACCTGGATGCCGGCTCTTTTTCACACGTTTCTTATCCCCTTGACTGACACACATGAATATCTGTGCCTAAGAAATCAGGAATGCCTCTTCAAAAACCAGGTAGGATTTCATAGCCTGTTCAAATTCTGTATGATCAACTCAAAATGTAATTTTATGTTTGTGTCTTATGTTTCATTTACTTTCACACACATAACACTCCTTATCTAAGTAACTCTGCTATTCACTATTCTTTATCTACTCCAGTATCTTTGTGCAGTTCTGTATCTTCAGCACTTCTAAAGTTCATGGATTTGACACAATTTTCTGCTTCCTATTTTTGAGTATGCCAGGGCTCCAGTAGCTATACAATTCTAAGAAGCAATAACTGGCAAAATGTCTGGAAAAACAGACGTTAACAAAAACATTACCCCTACCTTCAAAACTCTGCTCAATTATGGTCTCAGATCACCCTACCAGCAACACTAACGCAATTTCTTTAATTTGTTCATCTACAATTTCCTTTTCATGGAATCAAGCAGACATCTGGTTATATGTCACTATCTATTTTGTATGGAGGAGGAATCTGGTATACCTTAAAACTTCACTACAGAAGATGGAGAAAAAGAAATTTATAAGAGGAAATTTTGCAATTCATCTTCTGAATGTATTATTTCCAACACACAATGTTACTTTTTTATTTACTTTGTAATTTCTTTATTCACATGCAAGTAAATCTTTAAAGTAAACACAGGTGTTGCACATGCTAGATGACTTCTTTGGCTTCAAGTCTGAACTGAGTCTTCACAGTTGATTGAAGTAGTGGTAAATAAACATGCCTTTTCAACAAGCATTCTGGGCTAATCACTCTTTCCAGTTACCAATGAACAGCTTTAATCTCCTCTCACCGTAATTCCTCCCTACACCCTTTCATTCAGGATTGCTACTTCTTTTAACCACTGTGTTCTCCTAATAATACTATGAGAGAAGTTGCACTGACTTTGATCTGCTAACTGATCTTATCTGATCTGATCGCCCAAATTACCCTGCAGGTTGGGCACAGGTCTTTCCATCAGGCAATGTTTCATGCTGCCTGCTGAACAGCATCCTTTGCTATGCCAGGAACACACTTGGGGCAAAGCGGTATTAAGGCTCCTTCACGGTTTTGCAGCTGGGAGACTGGCAAGCACAAGCTCAGCCTTAGCAGCATCCCAGGGCAGCGTGTAAGGTGAAATTCCCGACCAGCGCCACTCAGTAGGTCTGGCCGTACCTGCTATGGCCTCAAACACAATCTGCCTGCAGAGGAAGCTGGGAAGAATTGGCATAGGGCAGATTTATACACTGTAATGTTCCCTTTCCAAGTTATGTTCAGTAAATTCTCAGCTGTTTACTTGGACTG
The DNA here is from genome assembly GCA_020745775.1 of Theristicus caerulescens. Classification (NCBI taxonomy): domain Eukaryota; kingdom Metazoa; phylum Chordata; class Aves; order Pelecaniformes; family Threskiornithidae; genus Theristicus; species Theristicus caerulescens. Next base: position 87,952,424 of record CM036560.1, read on the forward strand.
CTGTATGAGTTTCCAGAAAAGACCAAGATGGATACTCTGAGGACAAAAAATTGCCTATGATAAGCACTGTAAAAAAAATAAGAAAAAACCCCAAATACTCTGAACTAGTACACAAAGTAAACAGATTTCATCTACAGAAGCTTCTATCCAACAGTCAATGCTTAACAACTTCCCCCTTTTCTGCCATTTCTGGGCTTACTTTGGGAAGGACTGCCACAAAATAAAAAAACAATGGACAACTGTAATAAGCTCTGATATTCTCTATTTCATTCCTGGTGCTCTAAACACATCATGAGGCCAAACTAAAACTCTTAGCAGGTCATATATCTGTGCCCTTTCATGCATAAGCTAGAATCAGCAACTTTAAAGCTATTCCACTAAAGCTTAAGGTGAAAAAAGATGCAGGAGGCCTGCTGAGGTAACAAAATAAAGGCAGAGGAAACAAGTTGACTTGGAAAGTCCTGGCAACTCAAGCTGTCTCTAGCACAAAAGACTGCATCACAAAGCATGTTATATAAAACAAATAGCTTTTATTCTAAGCTATTTTTCTGTCTGATGCTAATTACATTCTATATATTTTATTTCCTTGAATTTTCTCTCTCTTTTAAAAAAAAAACCCCACAAACCCTATAGATAGTCAATTTTACTCACAAATTGCATCACAGTGCACAGACTTGAAATTGCTTTGCTGACCTGAAACAGAAACTGTTCTTTTCTTTTTAAAGCATAAACATGCTCCTGCCAAAGAAGTAGTCAGAAGAATTGAAGGTAAAAACTAGTGTTGAGCATAAAAGAATCCTCTAAATATTAACGTATCTAAAATGATAGCTACGATTCTTCAAATGAAAAATGAGCAAATAAATTCAATAGAAATAAAACCTGCAAAACTCTTCTAAGCTCAAAATTGACCTTGTGTCAGTAACTGCTGGAATATTGGGCCGATGCATGCCAATCATACACACACAAATGGAAACCATCAGACTCATATTCATACTCAAACACTGATTTTATAAGAAGAACTACCCATTCTGTGCTCACTATACTTGATTATAAAAAGAAATAAAACGGAAATTACTTCCAATGTCTGAGGAGCTCAAGCAGTTTTAGGAGAAACACATTTCGTAACCTTCTGTGAAAAATCAAACCAGTGAGTAAATATTTTCCCACTGCAAGTGAATGTTATTTAAAATAAATTTCAGTCTTACCTTAACTTTAAGCACAGAAGAGAACATTTTGGCATCTTCAGACACTCCTCCAATGTACATTTTTTTGGTGAAGACAGGCACATGGTCATTTTCATCCTTCACTTCAATAAACACCTTGGCTGTATTACCTAAAAGAAGGAATGAAAAGTATACATAGAACATTTGGCAATAAATCATTAACACCTACTGGAGTTCAAACATTTACAGCCCAAACAGGTCATGTAAAATGAGTGCGTGGATAGCACTGTAAAAATAAATACATTAGAAATAATAGCACATTTGGTATGAAAAGTATGAACTTGAAGGAAGTAAAGAGATTTCATGGAAGGTTTTTTTTGTACTCTATTGTTTCTGCATTTGGCATGTTTTCTGAATGAATCTTGAGCTGACATTTTTACCTTTATAGAAAATTATTCCCATTATCTGTACACCTGCACTTTGCTATTAGGGCTATCTGAATTTGCCTGTAAGCAAAAAGCTGCCATGGCTTTCTTTAGAAAGCAAGTTATTTGGGGAAAATATAAGAAAAGACCTGTAACTAATTTTTCAAATAAACAGAAACGCACAAGTAAGAATACTGTACTTTAGTAACACGGATTTTGGTCACATTAAATTCTCACAAGTGTTACCAAGAGGTAATGAACAGGTGACGTATACTAGTAGTTATGTTGCAAACAGCAGCTTGCTTTGTCCACTTCACGTGCAGCTTGCTTTATGTATTTTAATTACTACTAACTCCCATGCAAATACCTAATGCATGATTCTGCCGTGGTGTTTGTAAACTCACAAATGTTCATACAACAGCGCTGGCAGAAACATCCTCCGGATGAACAACATGATGCTTTACATTGCAGGTCAATGCAGCATCTTCTATACCTGCTTGAGCCATAAAGCACAAACATCGGAGAGGTTTGACCATGTGTGTGCTAAGCAGCCTCAACACCTAATGAATTTACTGTGTTAACTGAATGCATGCCTAAGCCTGTCTTTCAGCACAAACCTGGCCTGGCCCGTGGGAACTCAACAACTTCCCCCCCAGAGGTTCAACACACCTTCAAGCAAAATACAGCTGTTAATTTGTGTTTTATTAAACAGTTACTGATCCACCCCATAGAACAATAATAAACATCTCTCTCCTTCTGCAAGGAAAAAACATCTAGGAAAAATTATGGACCTAATGCAAAAAAGATTCAACTGCCTAGTAATCTATACCAACATCTGTTTGTCTCTTTCAGAACTGTATAATCCAGAAAGATTGCTGGAAATGATGATATCCAGTTCATTAAAACCACATTTTCAAGTGATAAATTGCCTCATTTCAGAGTTGGTTTTCCCAGCTTGTTTCAGTGCCAGGGTAATTTAAATGTTGCACAGGTGCCATGCTCATCTGAGTTAGCTTCAAAATGCAGTCTCATTTAGAAAGAGCTTAGTAGTGGTATCTTTAGGGGACAAAAAAATTAAAACTCAGACTATTTCTTAGACTGCCAAAGTCACCAAAGATATTCTGTCTATCTGATGGTCCAACTGATGGGAAACAAATGAGGACTTCATAAACATAACTGAAATCTGAGAAAAACATCTAAAATGCCATCCAATGCATTAGTACAGAGAGAAGAAAAAAAGAGAAAGGGAAGAAAAAAAAAGGAAATTACATTTCCTCAGAGGAATAATCAATAATTCACCTCCCACACTGATCTGTGCAGATATGTTAAACAATTTGTAGGTGCTCTTACTTCATGAGGAAAATGACTTCGTAACAAGCTCTTTTTTTACGCATGTGAAAAAAAAAAGCCCTAATCCAACATCTGAATGTGTGTAATGTGGACATAATGGTCTATTTGTAATCATCCCTAGTTTGCTTATGTTCATTTTAAAAGAACACTTCTTACCTTGACTACATTATTTATTACAGTGAAGAAAAATTTCAGTCAAAGAGGTATTGTGAGGTCCTATGAATAGGCAAATCTCTCTCTTGTTAAACTGGATCCTCAATGTTTCTGGCTGCAATACTAAGTTACAGTTAGAAACTGCAGCCCTGTTGAGAAAGATGAGATTCCCAGGCAGGCTTTTTCACTGCAGCTACACCCTTCAGGGAAGAAGGCAATTGAAGCAGGATTACAGGCAATGTGTGTAAGTGACCTTGCCCTGCTGAGCAAACAGTTATATCAGTGGCTGGCACCAGTTTACTGCTGTAGGGAAGATCCTAATTGTATCATGTTCGGTGTTGGTAGGACTAGGCGTTTGCTAACCTGCACTAGCTCTCTCTAATGCAAATTAAACATCTTTTGCATAGTGTTTACTATCTTCTTCATTTCAAGCCAGTTTTGGTGAGGTGGCTTAGCCTTGTGCGAAGTTTGCTTTGCAATTTGCTCAAAAACATTTGTTTAATTTGCTGGTAGTTCTCTGAGCTGCCAAAACGCTGATTTGTTTAGTGATGGTTGAATGCTTTGAAAATGAGAAATGAAAGTTATTACATTAAGCACAAAGCAAATTAAATATCCTGCATATATACAGACTAACATTAGCATCATTAACATTAAATTAAACATATACCTTCATCTTATCTTACTGCCTGATTTTTATACACAGCTTATAGTTCATTCATCCTGGCAGACGGAGGGGAACGTGGCATCTGTGAACTCCTCACTACCGTGTGCTTTTTATCTGATTCCAACCTACAGCTGGCCATAGCGAACGACTCCCAGCCAGTTACAGAGCCTGCCTTATTCTCACAACAGATAAGCCTAGAAGAAGCGCACATTAAATTCCCTCATCAGAAACTGTGCCATGCGTGCAAAGGTCATGCCAGACCCTTCACCACGGGGATCTCCCCAACTGCTCTGCTTGCTTCAGTCAGATATACCCTGCACGCAGGGCTCTGGTGCCCAGAGACACGGGGCATGGTGCTCCTATGTCCACCACCCCTGCACCTCCAGTGCCCTGCCTGATTGAAAAGGCCACCCAGTCTGAGCATGTTCTTACAGAGTCTGGTTCAGACTCTGGCATTAGACTCTGGCATTAGACTCCTTTTTCCTTCATATTCCAAATTGTTAATGCTCATTCTAAATATTGTTTGAATGTGGCTCTACCCTCTTTTCTGGTACCCGAAGGGAAGAAACAGCATCCACTATATAATGTGCACTATTAGTTACCAATACCCTTGGCAGGTAGGACAGTGAACACCAAAGGACACCAATATTTACACTCACCGTCCAGAGGGGAACTTTTGTATCCCCATGTATGTAAAACCTTGCTTCTTTGGTATTCTAGATCTAGAATCCAGCTCCAGTTACTTTCTTTTTCATGGTTTCCAGGAGTTGAAACCAGAATTTACTCCTCCATGGTACTTCTTGTGAGACCTCATGCAATCAAAGCATAATTCTCATTACTGTGACTGACCTACCTAAATAGCTGGCCAGGTGAAAGAAGAAAGGATCTTTCCCTGGACAAAGCAGCGCAGGACTGCCAAGGTGGCCAAAAAGAGCAGAGAAGAAAATTGATTGAATGCTACAACTGCCTTCCTTCAGCTGTAAGGGAAGTGCTTCTCTGCATACAAAGTATGCAGATAATATTTGGTAAGCAAACAGTTTCTTTAGTTTTACTGCACGTTTTTATTGCTAAGACACATTCATTGTCTGGATTTTTCACACCAATTAGTTCAGTCACGAAGGTCAGGTCAGCCTCCCAGACAATGCACCGCAAAGGAACTTTCTGCACCATGATCTCCTGCAAGGTCTCCTGTGTCCCATTTGCCTCCTCTCTTCTAGACCCCCCTGAGATGAGCTGCAGTGCACAGAGCTGCAGCTGCTTGTAAGTCATCTCCAGCTTATAAGAACCAAACATATTGCATGCACTGCTCCAGCTAACTAATAGCTCCCGAGACTAGAAGACAAGGCATTTGGATCTTTCAGCTTCTGTGATTTGCTTAAGGAGAGTGAAAACATCCTGAAAGCTGCTCTAAAAGAAACCTGAGGATCCTCTGAAACCCATAGAACTAGCAGAACATAAATGACTAACACAGAAAACAAAACCAAAAAAACCTCCAGGGAGCTGGTCAGAACTAGTGTGTACGAGCATTTCCAGAAGTTTTTCCCAAACATGCTTGTTGAAAACTCTTTTTCAGTATCACTGCTTATCTAAGTAGTGCTAATAATGTGCCTGATTCATGTGAGCCTGTAGTTTCTCACCAGATTGCAGAAATTAAGTTGAACTAAAGCAGTGCTTTTTGAACACTGGGACAGTGTCAACTATGCTTTGAGCGCTACCAGATTTGTTTTACATTATGCTTTCACCAATGATACTGCACTTGTCTTCTGTAATATGCCAAACCAGCCATTGATACAGCTGCTCTTCATGCATCGAGAATTTTAACATAAAAAGATTGCATCTAGCTTAAGCAGTGGCTCTTTGTTCTGCAGTAGGTAACAGCAGATTCTTGCCTTTTAAAAGTTCATTTTAATCAAACTGGGAATGAGAATTGTAATTCGTCAGGGTTCAATAGCACTTTGCTTTACTACTGTCTTACAAGTCTGTCGAGCAGACTTTGTGCTTTGGCAGGTAAACGAAACTGAACTGCAGCTGCACTCAATCTCGCCTTACTAAATTTGGCAGAACCAAATAGGAATCAGCACCAGGTATTTTTCAGTGGCATTTTGATCTAAATCAGCATGTGCCCATAAAGCCTGAAGAAGCTCATCATATGCCGTAGCTGATCAAGAACAGTGCAAAAAGAAGCTCTGACGAGACGTAAACAGCAAGGTATTTGGAACAGCACTGATCCAAGGTCTGATTTAAATAAATAGAAAACATCTTTTTCTACCAAATAATTAATTGAAAGGGAGCTCACATTTTAAGCAGTCTCTCTAAAATACATTGTTTTGTTGCCCAGAGAAATTTGAAGTTTGTCCCAGTGGCTTTCAGGGAATCTACCCCAGAGCTGTGTGGCAGAGGAGGCAGATTCGCAGCTCTTTAGGCTCTGCAGCATATTTTGTCCATCTGTCACGTCTCCCGGATTCAGGGACTGGCATGGCAGCCAACTTATACAATACCATCAGCACAAACTTTTGCAACATTTTTCAAACTAAAAATGTAAGGCTACTTGAAAAGTCAATAATACAGGGATACAGAATTCGTTTTCATATTTAATTTAGTAAAACTATTGTCCCCAATTAGTATGGAGCAGTTGCAGAATTTTGCTTGCAAAACTAGTTTCATCCCTTGTCACTTTATGATTCCCAAAGGTTTATTTTGCGATTAGAAAACCCAGAACATTACAGGAGAGACAGAACTGTTCGTTTACCCTCTAACACCCACAGCAAAGCCCTGCCTCACAGCTGGGATTACAGCAGCAATTTGACAACAGAAATACCCCTCCTCAGGGCAGTGCCTCCGCATACGCCTGGGGAATTGGTATGCACCACTTCTTGCTTGGGGCTGTGCCAAAGGCAAAATATAGTTCTAACTGAATGAATAAAACATGTAAATAATAAATTCAAAGGTGCATTTTTGCTTAAAAATCTTTCCATACCAAAATAAAAACATCTCTACCAAGATCACATATTTACACCTGGCAGTGAATGTAATATTTAGCACACCTGAATGAAACGAAAAAACACGGCAGCATATTCCCCCCTCAGCGGGTCTAACACTCTTGAGATACCTTACCTCTTGCTTGTTGAATTCTACTTCTAAGTTGATTTTTAATAAAAATTCGTGCTACTCTGAATTCTGCAGCACCCATGAGAGTTTGGAGGGCTATCTTGTTTTAATTCTCACCTGTAGCAGGCTGGATGCAAACACAAAGATGGCACCTGCAATTTCTAAAAAAGAAATCTGCTTATCAAGCCAGGGCAAGCACAACTGTAAAAACCAACAAATTCACTGTTTGCAGTGCTTTTCATTTCTTTTTAATTCCTCTTAAAAGACAGTAAAACCAACCACGTGGTTCTGTCATTATTCTTGCATCTCTAGGAATGTGAAATATGCACTTGCTGCTCTTCCTTTCCCTACTCTTTAATTAGAGCCAATCAAGTCAGCAAGAGTGCAAGCAAAAACAAAAAAGAGGATGTGGGAGAGATGACAGTGGGACTACAAGTGATGCCAGAAGTTTCCTAATGATGATGCAGGTGATAAGATCAGGGTTGTAGGGGAGAGTTCCACTGCATTACAAGTCCACGACACAAGAAACCCCCCTTTTCACCCCTGCCATGAGAACACGACTTACTTGGGAGGCAGAGGCATCTCACAGTCAGTCTTAGAGACAATCAAAACAAGACAAAATCTACAGTAGAGCAACCTGCAGTCAGAAATACTCCCTCTGGCCTACCTCTCAACAACTGATTGAGCAAGAAGCTGTTAACGCAGATAACTTCTAATGAAGACAAACCTTTCACACGGCACTGTGCCAACTGGTAACATCTTTGCCTGTAAGGTTGAATTTTTAAACAATCTGTTTGCATCCATGTCCATTTGCAGACAGACGCCCGAACAGCCTGGAGGCTACCTTGCTGAGCAGCCACAGAGGACCGGTGAAGCTACGCACAGATGGCAATGATAAATCAAGATAAGAGAGCAAATGACAACTGCTGTCGGCAGCAGTTCAGTGAGCGAGAGTGCGGTGGCAGGCTGAAAGGGTCATATGTATGGAGCTGGGGAATGAAAACATGCGCTCTTCTCAGATGCTGTAAACTGTGAACACTGGAAAACATGAGACTGAATCCTCCACTTCTGTACTCGGAGGAATTTGGAGGGCCCTTTTGTCAGTGGTGTTCAAAAGCAAACATATTCTGGTGCTCTTGTAAATAAATATACCCTTCTCTCCAGATCAAAGTGGGAAGCCTTGGTGTCTCCCACCACAGTGCACATTTCATCTGTCTGGCACACGGACCAGATGCCCACTAATGCTTTGATTCTTAAAACTGGGACCATGTTTACTTTGGTGGCAAAACCCTCTCTTCACCCCTTCTTGTCTATACCACTCCACTGCTCTTTCTTATTGCAGCAGTTTCTCTTTGCTGCTCCCTCTGGTTTCCCGTAAACCCCTCTGCTTCCTCCCGTCCCTTCCTTCCTTACCACAAGGTTATTGCTCTGACTGCATTTCTCCTGGGTATCAAACTGCAGGACAGTGAGATGCTGATGAAAACTTCGCAAACAGCTGACAGTGCTCAAACGAGGTAAAAGATGATGTTTCTCCTGTTCTTGTTCAAGAAGTACTTCTGGCTTAGTAAATGATTAATTGTACTGATACATTCCCTTCAGCTCACTAATTCACAACTCTTTCTGGGAGGAAGGAGCTGCTTGCTCTGTGATAGATTACAGAGCAGCACCTTCCAACTGCAGAACACATCCTGCCACACACAGTTTTGGGATGTTCCCCTTACATATCAGTTTTTCTTTTTTTTTTTTTTATCTTATCCATTGAGGGAGAACTGAAAGCTTCTATTTGGAAGCTAATAATCACAATCCTAATTTGACCTACAGTATATTACTAGACTATGGTCTATTGTGATAGATAATCTAAGAAGCAAAGAGCAGACAGAAAAAAACCCAGGCTGCTAAATTTAACTGAATTGGAGAAGTCCATTAATACTGAAGGTCTTTCAGGGCTCTGCATCACCAGTTGCTGATTCCTCAAGCCAGAATTCCAACCTTTTAAATTCAGTATCATCAGAAAACCTAACTCTTCTTCCATTCCAATGAAGTAAAAATGCACTGCAGCTTCATGTTATATTATGTTTCGGGTAAAGTAACTTATTTAAGGAGTTCGATTCCACGGAAAGTAAGAGTGTGATTTTGCATGATTTAGCATCATATTTTAAAAATCCAGTTTAAGTCACCAATTTTATGCTCTCATACTCCAAACAAATCTCAATTTACTTTCTCTCCTCATTTATTTATTCAGTTATTACTACGCTATCAGTTGGCACTGACAAGCTTAATGCAATATCATCCACTTTTCCACTGCACAGATGAAAACTCAAACTCCTACTTCTACATAATTATCTTCCATAATACCATACAGTTAAAAACAATTGGGTACCTAGCTTCCGAGTTTCGTAAAATTCAGCACCGTTTTGTGGCTGAGCAGTTCACCAGTGCTGCGTTATCTAGCTCCAGAAGGGCTCATCCTTGCAGCTCCAGAGTAGGTAATCAATTCACTGCCAACAAATTCCAGAATGGTTCACTGATTCAGTGGTATCTTAACACCGGAACTGGCAGCAATTCATTGCCATTGAGTGTCAGAGTGGTGTATTAATTCAATGTCACATAACTCTAGAGAAGTGCATTCAAAGTCACCTATCTCCAAAGCGGTTCATCATTTCAATGTCACCAAAGTCCACAGTGGTGCAGTAATTCCATTTCATCTCCTTCCACTGTAGTTCATCGATTCAGTGCCCTGAAACTCTAAAGTAGTATTTAACCGGATTAAAACTCATCAAGAAAGAAAAAGGTGCCGAGAAAATGGAAAGACATACATCATACAAATGTAGGATTCAAACCTAGAGGTCAAGGGTTCTCCATTAAAAAGACATAAGTGATTTAGTTAGCCAGATACTTGTAAAGTATTTTAAAAATATACATCTACCAAATTCTTTAGCTATCCATCAAGCACAGTGCATATTCAAAGCCTAATACATGCTGTATACTCATGGATATCCAAACATATATAGCAAGTGCATGTCTTCCTTTAAATTGGACCAAATTCAAACTCCAGTCATTATCAAACGTCCCTGAATAAAATAATTCAGCCATCACCTTTTTAAAACTGCTGCCCAGTTGGGAGATCTGCTCTAGTGCAGACTATGAGTCAGAAGAGGGATACAGAGGCCGCTGTTTCCCTGACCGGTGAGGTCTGCCCAAAGACCTCTGCTGGAACCTGCTGACTCCCTCATCTGTTCATCAATGTCAGAGAAAGATTTGAAAAAAGCTGTATGGTGCACAGAACCCTTATCTCCTCACTGCGTATGGTCTGGCTGCATTTTACAGAATATAACCTTAACTGGACCTCTCCCAAACACAAAGAAATGCAGTCAACTGGCACTAGCTCTCTCGTTCTCTCCCTCTCCAGATACATCATCGATGGTGGCTATAACAGCACACAGAATCTTACATTGCTGTTAATACAATTCAACGTCTGACCACTGAATAATCCCTACATGTTACACCACACACATGCTCAATTATTTCTTAAGGAAGAAGAAATATCCATGATAATACACGCTCAATTTCCAAAAATCTTCCACTGGTTACATGGGTAGCATTGGAAAGCCTGAGGAATGTTTTTAACTGCCACTGCCTGTACAATGTATCAGTCTATCACCCCATTTTATGGCATGTTCCCACATACTTACGCCCATTAAGTCTAAGGTCTTTAAGAAAAAATCTGTAAGCCAATTTTCATGGAGTACCAATTTCAGTATCACAAGCAGGTTCTACAGTAGTATCTTTACACAGAAGAAACACTTGCACCCTGTTTAAATTACTATCCCAAAAAATCTGAATTTTGATCTCTAATCTATACACAATGCTCTTAAGCATATGCACCAAACTGGCACTGAAATAAACTAGAAATGGGTTTCCTAATATTCACAGCTATTATTATATCCATCAGAACAATAATTAGAAGACTAATTATAGAAAAAGGACAGCAGAATCAGCCCAGTCAGTTAAAGGTGGCCCTTCCTTTGTAACCCTCAGACTATTAACTCTGTGGATCACAACCTGCAGTATGGGAAAGACTCTGTCTGTCATGGAACAACTTTGTCACCTTTGACAATAACAGGGTGGCACTTTGGCTCTCTGCCTGCCAACGTGCCAGCCAAAGAGCCCAGAGTGAGTAGCAAAAGCAAAAAAGAAAAGCTGACACAGTTCACTTCTCCCTGCAGCAAGGAAGAAAAAGGGATCACACTGTGCTCTGAGTCCTAATTTGCCCAGTGCTCTCTGGGCCTGGACATGGGTGCAATGAATTATCTCTTACTCAGGGCAGGTGGAAAGGTGACAGTCTAACATGAGTGACAGATGGAAGACCAATGGAAATTTTTTTTGCCCCTAGCTTGCCATGCAGACCTCCTTGGGAACAGAGATCAAAACAAAGTTCATGGCAACACAATCCCTACAGCATCATACTGCCAGAAATGCTTTAATAGATGCACTTGAACTAAAATTGCTCATTATATTACTGGGAGCTTCCAAATATTGTAAGAAGCTTTTCTTATGTACACATTTTGATAAGCGCCCACATCTCACTGACATTTAGGAACAGTCTGGTACTGGCGTTTTGTTTATGGCGTCTCCCCCCACCTGTCTCCCTGGATTGACAAGTAACTAAATATTGGTTATCTGCATGAAACTGAAGACTGAAGTAAATTTGAACTCCATTTGTATTTCACAGTTTCAAAATAACAATGCGATATCCTTTTTTGAAGGAATTTTACACATACATCAATAAGCAGCAGGTACCCAAAGCCTGGCCTCCTGGGGATTCCTCAGCTCACACAAGGGTGAATGCAATGAGATGGTACAGCAGCACCTCTTGGACAGACATTTATAAATGAAAGAGGCTGAAGTTTTCCCCTCAACCTGTTAGTTCACGGGGGTGTTTTTGGTAAGGATAAGCCTGCTTTTTTCCAGTGCTAAAGATTTGCTTCATGATTAACACTGGTGGAAGTGCAGAGGAGAAAAAAGCTCCAGCCACCTGAGACAGATCTGGCTCACAGCTCGTACTGGAATAAGTGTGGCAGCAGAACAAATGGCTTGAAATAATCTCACATTCAATTTGAAATGAAAGAAGGTAATATTTTCATAGCCTGTAAACTAATGTTCAGTTCCTCACTGTGCTTTTCTCAGTGCAACAGTCCGCTGCCCTGGGCTTATTTTCATTGCATCCATGATGCTCCTTAGCTAGAGCAAGGAAAAACTGAGACTCACAGAGGCCAAAGATACAGGGAAAAAAACATTGAGACAACAAACACAGTCTGTGTAAAAACATGTTCCAAAATACTTTTTGGCACAAGGTTTGGTTGTTTTTACTAGGGCCCAGCTGTGGCTTAAGTAGGAGTTGCATAGGATGGGACAGGACACTAAGTGACCCAGACGTTTGAAAGCCAGACTTCCCAGATCTTCTCCTTACAGGGAGAATGATAAAAAAATCATGAAAAGACCTTCTGAATTACTTTTATTAGAAAAAGTAAACCATTAAAGAGAAAAAGAAAACCTTCACCATGAGACAGAGCCAAAGCAGAACAGTTTATAAACTCCTTTCTGCCTAGAGATGCTGCAAAGAACCTTCTTGTCTTTGTCACGGCAGGTCCTTGCCTCCAGTTTGCTCTCAGTCAGGGTTGCAATAAACTCCTCAGGGGTGCTGAAGGAGTCTTTTTCTTCCTGTCACCCTTGCTGTGTATCTGTTCCCCATTCCTCTTGGTAGTGTCCCAACATTTGCTGCGATGCTGCCAGCCCAGCAGGGAGGAAGTCTGTATTTGGGCTGTATAATGTGTTTACAAAAAAGTAACTGTGACTTTCCATCGCAAAAAGCCCTAATTACACTGAAAACATTCAATTTGTGCCAACAGCTCTCTGTTTATATATAAACATGACTTTTGTCTGTATCAGTGAGACCTACAACTGTGTAACATCGACATGATTTGTGAGGATTTAGCTCAAGACTGATCAGCACCATGTATGGAAGGCAAGCAGAGAGATCCACAAATGCACTCTCTGCTGTTCACATACCATCATCATCGTTGTATTTCTGACAACAAAACAAGGTCACTAGCTAGAGTGCGGTTATCAATATTCTCAAAAAAGAACAATACATATGTATATTAAAAAAAGATTTTAAAATAAGGATTTTTAAACTTACTTTTGGAAGGGACACGCAGATTGGATCGTACCACTTGTAAGGAGTCTGCTTGAACTCGAAGCTCATAACTTTTCACACTTTCATAATCCAGAGACTTTTTAACTGAGATCACGCCTGTTCTATTATTAATAGCAAACACATCTGAAATCCAGCAAAAACAGAAGTCACTTTCTAAGACGCATAAACTTTTTTTTTAATGCCCAAGTGTTTCTATTTTGGTGGTAACACTATTCTCTGACAGTGTCTTCAGAAAGTCATTCCCATCCCTCCTTCAGGCCTCTAAAAGCCCACATAACTCCTCTTTGAAGATGTCTTCAAAGGAACACAGCAGCTGAATCTGACCTGGTACTGGAATAATCAACTAGAGGACATGCTGGCAAGAGCAGACAAGACAAACAGCCCACTCTCACAAAAAGGAGGATGGGACAGGGAATTCTGTCACATCCCTCAAAATAATTTAGTGTCATTTTGCATAAAGATTTATTTCAAGGTGGATCACTGAGCACCCAAGAAGGATGCAAATGCATCAGTGATGCTTTGTTTAAATATCAGGCTCTAATCTAATACTTGTGGCTACAGCATGGCAGTCTATAATGCCTTAAAATAGAAGTACACCTCCACCAAAGCTATTTATATTCTTATTTCAGTATGCCATCAATTCACACCACATGGCACCGATGTGAATTTTCACATCAGTGAAAATTTCATTGTATTTTCAATTTTATTGCAATTCTGCTAACTAATCTGATCTTCCGTTCATCTCTAAAGGCTTGATAATGGCAGTCCCTCCTGCTTGTACAGATGAGGTGGGATTTCACCTCAGCAGCTTTATTTCTATTCACTATTTCTTGAAGACTTCTGATGCACGCACTAGGCTCAGCATAACCACTAAGACCAAAATATTAGTACCTACCCTCTTCATTTCCTGAAACAATTGAATACACAATGGTCTGGTTCAAGGCGGCTGCTGTAACAACTGCGACCACAGTTCCTTTTGGCGCGCTTTCACTCACTGGCGGGGGTCTGCAGAATTGAACAAAGGTATTTGTGTTATCTTCCAGTTGCCTGAACAGCAGATTACTGAAACTTATTCCTCAGGTTAGCAGTTTCATCTATCTATTAGGCTGCCAAAGCGAGAGGATCTGTTATTACAGAAAGACATATTAAAAAGGCAAAAGTTTAACCTTTGCCTCTGCAACTGCAAAAAATGGTAAGAAATCTAACTGACAAGAGGTGACAATATAAAGAGACAATGGTTCTTTGATATGAGAAGTGGAAAAGCAGGGAATAATGAGTAGAAAATAACAGAAACACAAGAACCACCACAGACTGATAGACTTCAAGTAACATTTAGAACATAATAGCTCTTTTAGAATACTCACCTCTACTAAGAAAACTCAGTAATCTATCAGAAATGCATGCAGGAAAGTTCATTCATGGGTAAACCTCTATCATTTAAACAGTAAGCACTTTAAAGGCACCTCCACAGGAATTTCTGCTCTTCAGAAAGATCCAAAAATTTTCCTGCCAACCCATTTCGTTACTAAGTCAATAAAAGCCAAGACACATCTTTTAAGTGTTCAGTAAATTGTTTCTGATTCACTGAGCACTGATTCGTGTAAAGAAAGAAAAAGAAAAAAGATTACACCACTAACACATCAGTATCTCATGTTCTTCGTACCCTACAAACACTGAAAACTGAGCATCTCATATTCAGCATAGTTTCATCATGTATAAACAATGAGTTTCCTCCTGAAACGCAGCAAAGAATTATTTCACACTTTCTCTTCTATTGTTCAAATGTTATCTGCTCAGAAAATGTGATAAGTAAAAAAAATTTTTGCACTCATCCATAAATGCAGATGCATCTTTATTAAAACTAGCATTATCCAGATATTTTCAATTTTTAAAAATTGCACTCATTCGGTATATAATGAAATAAAAGACAGATGAGAATATATTGAGATAGGCTCCTAAATAGGAGTAGACTTTAAGGAGTATTTCAGTTGTGCACTGGGCTTCAAAATTCTGGACACAATCTACACCTGGTTTCATTTCAGAGAGTACTTTATGACTTCCCTCTTTCATCCTCCAGGTATTTTTCAAATACTCCACCCCATACCACATTTTCCCATTCTAAGGGCAGAAAGCTGGAACCCCAAGTTGCAATCCTAACTATTGAACCCAAACCTTTGCCATCACACACCAAGAGACCAATAATCTGCCCTTGACCTCTGTCTTACAAACATTTTCTTGGGGATAAATATTGGTTTGAACATCCTAGAAAAAGTTCTCAATAATGACACTGAATATACAGAACTAAGTTTAAAAATTTCAGCAGGTAAATTATTCATTATTGTTTAAAAAAAAAAAAAACAAAAACCAAACAAACAGAAAAACGAGACCTGGGTAGTCTGGGTGACGATGCCTGTTACACGACCTCTTGTCCTGGAGAAGATGTACTTGCCTTCATGCTTTGCAGCTTTCTGCAGCAACTGCCTTCTGCCTACATGAACGTTGGTCAGAACTTTACCTATACTTCTGCCTCTTCCCTCGAGTTGCTCTTCAGTCTGCCTTCACCCTGACCCTAGATTCTCTGACTGCTCCCTTACTTTGCCCTAAGGGTTATACTTCTCTTGCTCTTCCTGAGTTCTTGCTCTCAGCTTAATCGTTATGGAACTGTATTGCTTGGCCGCTCATGCTCCAAGATTACACCACCTGTAAAAAAGATGCCAAAGGCAAACCATATCCATGGCCCACAAGGCTAAGATGCACTCTTCCTTCCCTTCTTGTAACATCTTCCATTGCTTTACATACTTGTTTTAGTTTGCTTCCTGTGGAGGGCCCAGCCTCTCTTAAATTAAAACACTGTATCTCACTTAGCATGGTGAGGTATCAATTCTTATGAGCATTTCTAGGCCTTCCACTGTACAAATAATGGGGAGAAAATACTGTTCCAAGCTGAGCCACACTGGATCACGTAATGGTGACTGTACTGAAACACTGACCTCCTGATTTTTTTGCAGAAAAAGATGATGGTAAGTTCACTTTTACTCAAACACACGTGCACAGAGCAGATCACTCTGGCTCCCAACCTTCTGCCTCAAGTGTGCTATCAGCAGCAGAAATAAAATTCATTATTGCTACCTGATTTATTAAGCTGCAAAACTAGTGCTGTAAAATGCTTATTAATGTGCATTTTACAAATGCAAAGGTTAATCTTAGAGACAGGAAAAAAGGCTGCCAAATCTGAAAGCATTTCAAGCTGTAGCTCTTTTGATGAGGTCAGAGATACAGGCCAGCGAGGAAAATAAAGATCCTTTTTATGTTGCATTATATATTATGTTGTTTTCTTTTTCTTCTGAAGGCATATAATTTGAACAAAAAACCTCATGATGTTGTATACACAAAACTCACATTTCATCTGAAGCACACTTTCAGTATATTCTTTTAATGGAAATGGCCTTATAACTTCCCCCCTGACATAGCTGAATTAAATGAATTGACAAATCAATATCAATTAGCAAGCAGCTTTTGTGTTTGTTATGAGAGGCTATAGAAGGAGCCGACAGAAAACTGCCACAGTAATTGTATTGATTTCATTTACCTGATTTAACTAAGGTGCTCAGGTTCAACGGGAGCAATGCGGCAGCTGAATTAAAACATACAGCTGGTCTCTTAAGAACATTTTGCTGAATTGTAAAGAAGTGAACCAGCAAAAGACAATGGTATTCAGCTGACAATATACCGTTCTTTATCCTGTACTCCAAGCTCTAATAAGCTTTCTTTGGGGATAAGTTCATTATTTTCCAATTTTTGAATGACTAAGATGTACAACAGTGCTTTTTCTTTGTTTGGTTGGTTTTTTATTTTGTAAGTGGTAGACATAGTATTTGAAGCCCTTTTAGGAGACATGCAAGGGCATTTTTATGCAATAATTTTGCATTACTGGATGATAAAGGCCGGTTATTTTTGTGAGAAGACATGACACTAGTAAAGCAGTGCAATCCAGTCCAAGCCACCCAGAGAAGGCTTAGAAAACTGACAACGCAGTGAAAGGGAAGGGTACTGCTGTGACTTCAACACATGATTAGGATTCAGAGCATCTGAAGGTATTTTTGTCTGATAATGTTTGCAACACCTTATTGAGCCTCTGAGTGCAACTGCCAATACAGTCATTACCCTGCCAGCCACAGGCTCTTACCGTACCTGACAGTACATTTCTGTCACTGCCACCTGGGTGGGATTGGCACGCCACTGCCTCACAGTCCAGTGCCGACTTATTTGAAATGTTTTAAATGAAATGGTTACTTTCTGAGCTTCTGAACAAAACATCTTCTCAAATACGTGATTTCTAATATTCCCCCCCCCCAAATACTTATATGCATGGGTATCCACATACATACAGTCACATGCATTAACATGATAATCCACTTGCACCCCATAAATCTTAGGGTGAAATGGGATAAACAGCAATTAACACACACTTTAGCCACCTCAGCTGCAACTCAATATAGCCATAGTCTTAATCTTTCCTCCTGAACATTTTCCTTTGCACAACCATCCTTTGACCATGACAAAATAAATATATTTCTATACCAATGTTTCATTCATTTACGTGGTATTTTTCTGTAACCATCGCAGCAACATGCAATTTAGGTTGGTCAATCTTCAATTTCATAGAATCATAGAATCCCAGGTTGGAAGGGACCTCAGGGATCATCTGGTCCAACCTTTCTAGCGCAATCTAGATGAGATGGCCCAGCACCACGTCCAGCTGAGTCTTAAACGTGTTCAGCGTAGCGGAGTCAACCACTTCCCTGGGGAGATTATTCCAGTGATGGACTGTTCTCATTGTGAAAAATTTACCTCTCGTGTCCAATCAGAATCTCCCTGGGAGTAGCTTGTACCCATTACCCCTTGTCCTCACCATGTGACTCCTTGTAAAAAGGGAGTCTCCATCTTCTAAATTTAACATTTTCACAGCAATAGTAAATGGTATCTCGTCAGCATCCAGGATGGGATGGATACCAGGAGGGGCCCCCATCGCTGCGGTGCAACAAAAACCCTGGAGGATCCCCAGACTCGGCGTGAAGCCACCCAACCTGCCCAACCCCTTCCTGACAAGCCGTGGTGGGAAAAGAGGGCACAAAGGCAGCAAAGCGTAAAAAGGAGCAGCCTCAATCGCTTTGTGTCATGCTAAGATCGGTATCCGATGGCCTCGGATTTGGGAAGAACAAAGTAATTTAAAATTGACAAAATAGATGTTCAATAACAAGTCTTCTCTCCCACTCTTCTGATTTAGTTACCCCTAAACAAGTTTAAGATTTGTTTGTGTTTCTTTGAGGCCTCTATTGCATTGCTTACTGCTTCAGTATGAAACCGTGCCACAAAATGTGTTTGCCCCTCAGAAAAAAAAAGCAACCCCAAACTAGAAGAACAACAGGATTAAAAATAAAGTCATTATTTATACAGAAAAACACCGAAAAAGGATATAAATTGTAAAAGAATAATATCTTTTAATTTGCTATATCTTAGTTACCCATATCTTGATCAGAGGGGGAAATCAAGACTGAACACATTCATATACATTGCAGGGCATAACTATTTTTAATGTCCACAGTGAAATTTTAACTTTTCCTCTCTTCTTTTCTGCTTCTTTTTCCCTTTGCTAAACACGTCAGACTCTCATCCGTTTTTCAATTTGCCTGATATCCAATATGCTCTAAATTCACCATGAAACTCTTCTATCTCCAAAAGCACGAACATGTGATTTAATCAAAAATTAAATTTAAAACCAGCAAACCCAATAATAAATTGGAAAATTGGTTTAGTACTGAAGTTTAATAGTGTGATGTGTATGTACTCTGTATTAGACACTTCAGTCGACTCTATTTTGTGGATTATATTTCAGTTCATAGAGGTCCATAAGTATACCTTGGAACTTAGATATTTTATTTTTTTGTTTAATTACATTGCTAAGATTCTTAGCTCAACTTGATTGAAATGTCACTTGGACCTCTCCTGGTAAAATCATCTCCCTGCCTTCTCTCACATTACAGATTCTTAAAGTATTTTGGCCTTAGCTACTTGTAACTCTCAAGGGCATTTTACCTGAAGCTACTCCACCCTCTTCTACCTGAAACATGTTTCTGAGCAGCATACCCATTCCTGCACAGACTCTTTTCATCCGACTCCTCATGGGAAGTGATTTCATTTGGCTTTTTGTCTGTCTGATGCTTTGCATTAAAGAGAAGCTAGGTAAGCCATTAAAAACAACTGTATTTTTCTGGAGAAAAGTCAAGTGTAGGCAGAGCACTAGCATGTCTAAAATGAGGTGAGCTAACAGTGAAGTTATATGGAAACTAAAATAGCTAACAAAAGCTCTACAAAGAGAAACACTTAAATTGCTCTGGCTATGCAGCTGAGCTTTTAAAATTGTGAAAAAAATGTACAAGTTTCTAACTGGTGTAGCAAAAAAAAACATAAAGAAACAAGAAAACAAGAAGTAAACATCATGATGGCGGCTCTTTTAATCCTTTCACCAATGCATTTAGACTATGTTGGTTTCCTGTCCTTGCTCAGAAAAAGGACCTAGCCCCATTTTAGAGCAATAACTGATCATTTTCTCAAATTTTCAGTTTCCACTATGTGCATCTATAACAATCTGAACAGTTTGTCAGAGACAGCAATTCTTTTTTTTCTGGAAAAGAATATTTTCTTCTTAATTAGATGTATTTTTCAAGCACTTTATCTTTAAAGTGTCCTGAAAAGGATCATGTATTCCTTACTGTACTTAATATCTTCACTTTCTGTCTCAATTCTCAAATTTGTTCAAGACATTCTGACCTTTTCATGATATTTATCTCTAAAACAGATGACAGAGGAGTCTGGACATTGTTACAGTTACAGTGTCATAGCCTATTATCTTTTAAACCAGACGTCAAATTTTGTTCCCATGAACTCTCTGTCATCCAGCATAATGCATTTGTGTGATCCTGCCAATCTTCCTAAATGAAAGCTAAGGACATGAAGATATGAAAATTTCTGTCAGGATTACTATAGAAGCAAAAAAGAAAAAAAAAACCCAAAACATCAAGCACAACGTAGGACACATTCACATACTGGAATCAGTCAGACAGACAGGTATTGATAGGATCAATTCTAAGACCAGGATAATGCCGTAGCTTTGCACTCTCATAATACACTGCCGAAAGCCGATAGGGTTCAATACCACCTTTGTGTATTATTTCTATTCCATATTCACATTCCCAGAGTGACTTAGTTCTACATTTCATCAAACTGCAACGTGGTGTTGAAAGCTCTGACCCTCATCCGCACCAAGCAGAGCAAGGCAGATTCCCTGCACGGACCTGGACCCTGTGCTTACCTCTTCTGGTATAACCAGGTAACATGCAGCTAGATTCATTTCACCATAATATCATTGGAAAAAAAACACTATAAAATTAGAGTTGCCTTTTCATTTGGTAAAAAGAAGTAGAAGATTTTAATAAAATGCAATGTGGCACTACTAAAACAAACAAAACCAGAAAAAAGGATGATCCTTCTACTACACTATAATCATCTGCTAACTCGCTCAGTAATTTTTCAATGGCAAACCATGCTTCAGCATCTGCTGTAGAAATAATTTAATTTCCTAATTTTTTATAACCACACGCTAAAGTGCGCTTTTGCCTTTTTTATTACAAACTAAATAAGTACCAGGAGAACACCTTGACCTAAACATTGAGTCCAAAGGCAAAAATCACACATATTTTCCTCGAGCCAAGCCACTGACATGTGAGGCAAATTAAAAATGCATGTTGGAACCTATGCGTCATTCCTCTAGCTTCAGTTTGAGGAAAACATTGACTATTCCCCCCCCAGAAATGCTGCATCAAAAATGCCGCCAGTAGTATTTCACTCTTTCATGTTCTTCATTCATAAAATGTGAATGTAAATTCCATTATGGGAAAGGTGAGAGAAGCAGCGGTAAGACTTGGATATCCTGGGAAAAGGATTACCCAAATGGATGCTCTAAATCTACCATCATTACACAAAATACTTTTGAGAGACAAAACTAAAACAAGTTTTGTTTACAAAGTTAGAAGAAGGGGGAAATGAGCCCCTAACTAAGCACTACTTAAAATGGCAGTGAGCTCTAATAGGAAGGAAAAAAAGAAAACTCAAGCAAACAGAGACTTAAAGAAATACAGTTCCCGAGCAGCCTGATGAAAAAACAGCTGCAACTAAGGTAGAAGTTTATAGCCTGCCACTTCAGCACATGGTTTCATTTAGGAAGCATCTTGATTCCCTGAATAATGCCATTTTACTTATAGGAAACAAGTTATGACTTCTCCAATTACTTCTCAAAGCAACATGTCAGAGACAAATAAGTAAATCAGTAAGAAAATAGCTTTGGAAATCTCACTGTTGCCTACAACCCAAAAATGTTCCCTTCCACTCCAAATCCCTGGTGTACATGGTTTGGTTTTTTTCCCTCGTTCTGCTCTTGGTTTGAACAAAGAACATTCTCAGTGCCGTCCTCACTTCTGTACACAACTTATCACTCCTTTAAAGACATGTATAGATGTCTCTGTTCCTCTTCCTGGAATAACTCATTTCTCTTAATACTTGTATTTTTCTCTCATGCACTGTAAAGAAGGATGACTGAATTAGTAGGATACTCATGGTAAGAAAAGCACAGCTGCTTCTAGGAGGCCTCAGACATTCGCAACATGGTGGATGCTGTTCTGTGCCAAAAGGCACCTTTTTGAAGGAGGCACTGCATTAGAGAGATTTCAAACATTAAATGCTACCCATTCCCTCAGTGCTGCTGTGCAGGATTCTCCATACCCTATTTCACAATGAGAATAACTGTTAGACTGAACAGCAGTAAACCAGAGAACTGGGACAAGCCTCTTGGAATAACACTTCCAACTGACTCCTGATATGCCTCCATAATTTTGTTTTGTGAAATCCTATGATACACAGCTATTTGCGTGGATGATATCTGCCTACAGCATTGATGGATTTAATTAAGCGGAAAACATTACATCGTATCTTCTACTGAGAGAGCAAGAGGTCCGCATGTCACAAAATCTCACTTTTTTAACCAGAACACATTTTCACAGTAGAGTGTTGTTGCTAGTAGAGAAATAAAATGCCACACTACATTTGCATCAAGTAATAGCCTCAAATTTGCAACTTCACATATTTCCTCATGAATTGGAACCAAACTTCAGATTACCATACAACTGGACACATCTTTTCAAACAGGTTGGGGACCTATAATGCAATACCAACAGAAGCTAAAAGTTTCCAGTATTTTCCTTTTTCTGCTATGAAATGGCTGAACACCTGTTTAATGTGCCCACAGGCAGTAATTAGGAAGCAATGACGCTGCTTTCGGTTAGCATTTCATTTCCTGCTACAGCAGCACATCACCATTAGCAATGACCTTCGAGTTGCAGAAGATGTGGTATTTATTAATTAACAAAACAAGAAAAAGATCCCAACTCCCTTTGAACTTTTACTTTTTTAAAATGAGAACGTACTCATAAAGAGGACAGGCTTGCTAAAAAAAAAAAAAAAACAACTCTTTATATTCATCTGAGGTTCACTTCACATCTGGTCTTCACTGTTCCGTAGCGCTACTAATTATGATCTGTTAATTAAGAAATGAAAGTGCTGCCATTACTTGTTTGGAAGAAATGGAAACTTCTGGATCAATTACTTGCCTGGAGTTCTATCAAGAGGTGATCTGGGTGGAGCCGTCAGGACAAGGGAAATAATAGCTTGGGAAAGGAGCACTCAAAACAGCTGATTTGATTTTCCCAAGCAAGTGATTTATTGCCAGACACGTGGCTGTTTTGCCAGCACTAAGCAGAATGAGATCAAAGTCAGCATTAAAAAACTTAATAAACTGTGTGAACAGCCACAGCCTGTTTTGGGCAGCGATGCAGAAAGTCTCACTTGCGGTGTGCTGGCAACGCCCTTCTTCATCAGCTTGCTGTGCCCAGCACCCCCAGGCCCTTGCTCTCCAGGCTGTCACTTCGGCTGGAGAGAGGCAGAGGAAGCGGCAGCTGAGGCCTTGTCCGTACACTGCTGCTGACAACCGCCCCGTGCGCCAGGTTTGGTGCTTGTGCCTCCCTCTGCTGTCAGTGCTTTGGAGAACCAGCAAAATCCAACTGACTGCCAACCACCCTGCCGGGAGATGCAGCGAGAAGAGCATCAGCAGCAGTGTCCTTCCCTGGCAGCAGAAGGTCAAGTGGGCTCAGAGGTGGACTAGCCATCTACAATTAAATGTCTGCATGTTATAGGCCTTTGATTCTTTTTGATTTTTGCCTCTTCATGCTTTGCGTTTTTGCAGAACAAGCAAACAATACTTGGTTTGGAAAACACTTTATTCAGCAGGCACTGCTGCTGTCAGCTCTCTTAAAGTCATACTTAATATCCATGACAAGGGCAGACAAGGATCCAAGTAGAGAAGGATCCACATCGCTAATGCAGTTAAACTCTGCGGCTTCAGAATGAAGATCCAGGCTAGGAGCACTGGGATAGCTGCAGTACCAGCTGAAGTGCAAAGAAGGCAGTTGGCTCACGTCTAAGGATTCACCACAGAGAGATCTGTGGGAGTTGCAGTGTATTGGTGTCCCCAGAAGATGGTGACATGCAAGGAGCACTAGGCATGGATCATCTGGCCCTTATAAACAACACTAACAGCCTGCAAGCCCCTGGGGTGGCATCTTCACAAGCTGCTGGACCAGATCACGCAGACCTGCTGGCTGATGGTGCTCTGCTTCTAACAGGGTGTGAGTGCATGGAGGAGGAATGTCCTAAAGCATGCTCCACCCAGGCTGCTGGGATGCTCGGCCTTGACTTGCTAGTTCCCACCAGAAGAGTTGACTGGTTGCAGCAGATATCTTTCTGACGTACTTTAGTGGTCATCTATCTCAGTCATTAGGAAGGAACTGTATTTCATCACTCACTTGTCATAAAGCAACTGCTCCGTGTTGTATTTTATGGTTCTCGGAGCTCTTAGCTTCCTTTTTCTGTTTTATATGTATAGCACAGCAGCATTTAGAAGTCTCCAGTATAATTTACAACCCAAACAAAGAAGGTAGGGGACCAAAGTGACTAATTAATTTGCCCCAAATTATGGAATAATGCAGAGGGAGAGCCAGTGAATAAAATGCAAATCTCTGGCTCTCATCTACTTGACTGCTGCCTCCTGTGGAAGTCACTTCAAGACATGGATAATAATCGATCAAAGGCTCCCTTAGTATGAACAGGACTCCAAGCAGAGACCCTAACGCACTGGTGTACTTCTGACAGAGCAGAGAGCTTCCAGACCAACAGCTCAAGGCAGAGTTGCACTTTTATCTCCCTATCTGCCTAACGCGGCTATGCCTTTTTGATCATGCCATCTGGTCCCCTCTCTCCTATTTTTTGTATTTATTTCTGATTTGTAATACATGCTGCAACTGCGCAGGCAGCTTTATTCTACAAAACTGTCCAACTGTGACCTTTTTCTAAATACACAGAAATGAAGTTTGTAAAACAGCTAGAAAACAATGCTGGAATCATCCAGATTATGATAATTATGCAAGCAAAGATCAATACTAATCCACTCTAAAGCCACTAATTCTTAATCCTTCAGAAATTCTCGTATCCACATCCAACAGTTTATCATTTTGCAAGCAGCACCATTACTCTGTGCTGACATTTACCCTAAAGCTATACTATGTCAACTGAAAAATAAGGTTATATGAAACCTGCCAGTTTCAGCTCGCATCACTGTCAAGAAACCAAATACAAAGTGCAGTTTGCAGAGTGTGACAATCCCTGAAAACCTTAGGAATCAAAACTAGTCCTGCTCCAAAATGTTTGAGAGAGTCTCAGAACTGAATCAGAAAGTTATAGGGTTGTTTTCATTTAATTTCTGACGTTGAAGAAAACGAGTAACTGCCTTTGCTGCCCCCAAAAGATTTTAAGAGGCTTTTTTATGACGGTGTACATCAAAGAATTTACCAAGAATGGAGTAGCGCTGTTTCTTTGGAAAGAGAAACTAGGCTATTCAGCTAATCCTGATGAGTTTGCAAGGAGAAGAAGATAACATGGGTTATTCAGTTGTCATCTAAGGGCATTAGGGGATATAAGCCACTTTTTACTGTAAGCTTTCTTCATTGTAGTGAAAAAAAGTTCCCATCTCCTGGGATAAAACTGGAGCTCAAGGTGGCCTCAGGAAGTGTGAGCTCACTTTTTCAGAAGGCAATGCAAACTCTGCCTGTGCTCCTGAAACTTACAGTCTCTTCTCACAATCCTGCAAACAAAGCCGCTGTGTTGGCTGACATGAGAACTGCAAGATACCTCTTCTACATCGCAGAGTGCACCACACTGTGCTCCAAGTGCTCCTGAGGCTGGACTCGTTCTGGATTTGGCCTGAGCGGTCTAGCACTGTGGCTGCATTGTAGCCTCTCCTAAAACACACTGCTCAGGATCACGTTTGCCACCAGAGAAGATTCAAGGACAAGCTCCTTAAAGCTGAAGGTGATTTGGAATAAAGTTATAAAAGAAAAAGGAAACAAAGTGTGTTACTAAGTATGCCCCTAGCAGTGAAGAGTCTCTTTAGCCAGCCCCCTGGCTGGCTCCTGAGGCTAGGTAAATTAGCTTTTGGAATTTACCCAAAATATGGAGTACCTTGGAAAGGTCTCATAGTATCATACTTTCATGTCCTTCTGTTAAACATAGCTACACATTTTTTTCTTCCTCACAGCTACGCATATAGGACCTGTTCATTTTATTCTTGAAAATAGTAACACAGAAGGTTAAGTCTATTACAGAAAGGCTTTAAATATTATTCAGAAATTGCATGCACTGACATGATATTTGAAATTACAGTAACAAATGGAAACATTTTTATTTAAAGGACTACCTTTTGCTACATTACCAAAACTACACTTCATATATTTGAAGATATCTAATAAAATACAGGCAGCAGCAGAAATAATCTCTCTCAAGAAAAATTCTTCAGCAAAGGATTATCATTTGCACTATCATTAAATGCAAAGTTTATAATTTAGCACTATTCCTTCAGATTTTGTATGTGTTTCAAGATTAAATACAAAATTATTAGAGGACTGGCAATGTTTTGCTATTTTTCATTTCTTTAAGGCATTGCTTCAAAATGCTAATACTCTAACCATGAGGAAGACTAGAATACACGTCATGAATTTTTATCTAAACTCCTTAAAATAGCTGAGCAAGTCCTCTCATTAGGGTCTACTGAAGCCAATAATATTACATTCAATTTCTGTTTTCTGATTTCCTGCAGTACTTTGTTTTGAAAAATATATGTACACAACCCATTATATTCTGATACTGATTATGTCGCTGCATTGGAATCAAGAGCACATATTGCAGCAAGGCTGTAACTTCTCAATATTGGGATGCTGGTTGCATTGATCCTATCACTTCCTGTTATTATATAGATGTCAAACTGTTTATGAACACATTCTCCGTAACTCTGTAACAAAATTTAACAAACTAATGAGCCTGTGCACCACTCTTTTTTTTTTTTTTTACTTAATTTTAAGAAAATGGGGTTGATTTTATTAAATTGTCAGAGGGTAAACTTTATAAATCATGACTGTGTAGTAACAATAACTATCATCTGCACTTGTAATGTCAAAGAGGTCGAGTCTGAATTCTCTCATGTCCCACCTGAATGGTGTACAGGATCAAAACACACTCAGACAGATTGGAGGAAACTTAACCCAGAGCTCCGGTGATCCCAGCTACAATTTCAATGCACAAAATCTTTTGTTTATCCACATGACTGATGTTTCCAACAGCTTCTGAGAGGATAATTTCAAACAAACCTCTCCTCACTATCATTGTCACCTACAGCCCAGATCTTTTCAGTTGGAGACAACCTGTTAAGACAGTAAAATTGCACCACTATCTGATATGATTAGGGAATGGCTGGCTGCCAAATGACTTGGCTAAGAAAAAGAAGCAACTCTAAAGTATTTTGCCACCCTCACTTTGTCAAACAGGAGTGCTGCAAAAAAGTCCTGCCCGTAATTTCACACAGTCATGTTTCTGGTGGACTTGAGCGCTGACTGCTCTCTCCTCGGAGCAGGATCCAATTTATTTCCTAAGGAAGAGTTAACATCAGTAAATATGTTATCAGCTATAAGTACACAAGGTTTTTGGTGCTTTGATTCAAACCTTATTATTTCCTTCCACGAGCCAAAGTGAACAAGAGAAGGTACAAAAGTTGAGGTATATGCAGGGGAAGCACTTCCACACTGACAACAGAGTATTTTTGTAGCCCCTGTATCTCAGACTAGCATTCAAACAGGAACTTATTTCAACTTAAAAAGTAACAGTTGTAATGTGAATGAATAAATGCTTTACCTGTATTCATCCTGTGTAAACCGTGGAATTACTGAAGGCTGCAGTACAGCAATTTCTACAGTAGTGGTGTTGAACTTCACAGGATCCCCATCATCATACGCAATGACCACCAGCTATAAACAATACAGAAGATCACTCTCTTAGTATAGGCAAGAACATTTTTTATGTTGACTTGCAACAATACTTCTTGTATTTTCAGGGTCTAACAAGCCGGATGAGATTTTCTTTCGCTGCAAATCAGACATTGTATAAGAACAAAGCATAGAGGAAAAAGGTGACAGGCATCCACAACTTGAACCATCTGCTAGAAAATTTACAGAAACACAGTAAACTGGAATTCAAATACAACACTCTTCTACAAATACCTCTCCAAAACACATTGCCGGCTTCAAGTACATTTCTCAGGGGATTCCCTTCACATCTAATCACAGACTGTCCTTACTCAGAACTCCAGAATCAATTTCAACTTCTTTAACCGTATATAGTTCAATTCTACATTTATGCAGTGGAACAATTTTTATTGAAAAACCACCTATGACTCCCAATAAAACAGAAGAACTGTTAGGTAAGAATTATGTGTTGCTGACATTAATATTTAAAATGAGGTCTGATATCAAAACAAAAAAATTAACATTACCTCCCCTCCAGAAAAATCCTCTTAGGAAAGAGATCTTCAGTATGCTAAAACATGGACAAGACCAGAAGACCTTGTGCAAAGGCAGCCTATTATAAATCTTTTGCTTATCTGATCTTTACTCATGTCTATTTGTTTATTTAATCTGTGCTTGTCTGCTGGGACCAATACGTTCACCTGTTTTCAGTTTTCATATGAAGGTAACCTATCTGCTAGTAAAAGGATGAGAGACCAGCCCACTGAAGATGGAGTAATGGACGGTTTTCCAGCTTCCTCTCTCTCTAAATTTGTCCTTATTTCAGGAGGTCACTGGATGGAGCAGGACAACACCTCATTCTAGCAAAGGGTTTTCAACTCATTTCTGTGAGTCCAAACTATTCTCAGAAGTGGTTGCTGAAAAGACAGCTTAAAACAAAAGAAGGCATTTTTTTCAGCCAATATATCAGGGAACTCACCAGTGCAAGATACCGTAATTGCAGAAAGTATGAGTATGTTAAAAATTGACTGGAAAAATTCACAGAAGATTCAGTGCAGGTACAAGCCCAATGGTCTAGATGCAAATACCAACTCAAAATCTCCACACCACTGATTCCTGGAGTCTTTTCTGTGCTTCTTCCCTAAGCATCCATATTTTCTGAAAAGTAATGCTCTGCTAAATTTACCATTGGTCTGCCCTGACATAGAGCAGTCTTCATATAGAAATGTAGCTCCATGTCCATGTGCACATCACCTGCGTGTTATGTATCACAGCTTCAGAAAACAGTCACACAAAATAATTAATGAGAAGTAAAAATAAAAGTGCAACAACAGAAAAGCTACACTCTGGTGATGTTAACCAAGAGATAATTCTCTGCCCCTTTGTGTTTTACTACATTAGTTAAAAACTGAAAACAACTCAAATTAGCACTGTCCTAAGTTCCTAAAACAGTGACATTTCAATGCTATTCTAGCTCACAGTAGCGCTTGACAGGACACTCAGAAGTGGAAAACAGTGAAGTGGGCAGCTTTATTCCTTATAATGGCAAAGTATGCAAATAAGCCTCTCTTTAATCCTCACTTCAAAAATAAATAACTGAAAGAAGAAACAAAACACACCTTAATGACTATACAGAAGGTGGGCAGTTTCCAAGTAGGGAAATTACATATAAACCCCCACATATTATAGATACTTTTTTTTTTTTTTGCTTACTGACACACTTCAATTTTCATTTTTAACTACCCCCTCTACTCATGGATTTAAGAGGGGAGATCTGTCCCAATGGTTTTGATTAAAATCATAACTTACTGCACACTAACTACACTTGAGACTCATCAGGAACAATAACAACACAATAGTAATTTAAGTCTCCTCAAAGCCAATGTTTTGACATTACAGCACTTGTGCACAGAAAGTCCCAAACTACTCGACTGCGCAGTAACTTTCTTTACAAGATATCTCACCATTCTTACAAAGTTCTCACAAAATTGATACGCTGATAGCCGGCCCTGTTGAAAACAAAGAGATCAGCAAGGTAACTTAAAAACTGAGGGTTCCTTCAGCTGCCTTCCTGTTTCTTCTGCCCTCCTAACAGTAGCAATCACATCCATTCAAGATGTTTCTGAAATCAAAAAGGCATGAAACGTGCCAAGAAGAAATTAAGGAAGTAAAGAAACAAACAAAATAAAAATTTCACATCTTTCTATGCAATATAAAGCAACACAGAAAAACAGGAAGGTAAAAGGAATTCCATCAAATGCAGGCAACATTTACTGACAATATAAAGCTATATGAGTTCATACCTTAAACACTGTACTTGGCTCTTCATTTAGGTTTACTCGGGTTACTACACGTCCTGAGTTTTCTTCCACGTCAAAAATGCTGGCACTGTAAGGAAACTGGACAACATCTACTTTGTATCGGACTCGACTTGCTGGCGTGCCCTGTAAGGCAAAAACAAAGCAACTTGCATATTTTTGTATTTTTGTGCATCTCATGAAGTCAGTAAAGGATTAAAATGCAACATCGGTAAACAGACCATCACAAACAAAACTTGCATTTTGCCTTCCTCAGAACTGGTCTTGTTACTAAGCATCCCCCCTGTCTCCCCCCAAAATATCTTACAGTGACACCTGAGAGGTCCAGTAAGAAAAATGATCAGAGGTTTGGAAAGAAGGGAGCTGAAAAACCCATCTACTTAAATACAGACAGAAGCAGTGGTCTGTTTTAGAACTACTGAAATTTTTAAATAACAGAAGATGGGCATGGCTTAAGGTTGGCTAATATACCTTTCAAAAATATTTTAACATATTATGAAAACTCCTTTGAAGTTCAAGAAACTTCTAAATACTCTAAAAACCCCAACACTTACTCGGCTTGTCCTGAAAGTTACACTGTCTTGTTGCTGAAGATGGGAAGATGTGTGTTATATTATGTTCTGAAAAGTCAGACTACAGTTCTGCATACAGGACAGTCCAGCCTATGTGACATTCACAGGCTTCTCTCTTAGAGGAAACAAAATGAAAACAGCACCGGCTTGCCTGGGCAAGCTCATCATGCAGCCTAAATGGACTTTTTGACATACAAATCAAACAGCAGCATCTGAAGGTTTCACTTTTTTGAAGAACTAATGAAGAACTAATACATTTCAAAATGCTCATCTCTAAGAAGTAAAACACAGAGATTATAGGGCCTGCAGCGTCTCCAAACATATTCCAACGCATGCTCTTTCTGTGGCTGAACTGTACAAGTCTAGCAATTTGGGCACAACCATCTAAAAGCTCACATCCCCGCCTTCCTCACTGAAGAGGCGAGCCTGCCCCGCTCTGTGGGGCTGAGACGGTCACAAGCGCTTGTGTGAAGTGACCGGACACCCGTGGCCCTCCCCACCTGTAACAGAGGGTTTCTGCCTCTCGGCAGGAGGCTGAGCATTACCAATGCCGCTTACTATTAGATATCGGGGCTGGCTCTAAGCACGACGTCAGAAAACAAAAAGGAGAATACATTTGTCATATCAGTGGTAACAGAAAATGCAGTTTTGCAAATGGATTTTAAGTAGCCCCACGACAAACCCTCCCCACTGTTCAAACCCTGTTTCAATGACAAGGAACAAGCACAGCCAGCTCACGCATGTGTCACAAATTACCTCCATGCATATGCACCCCAAAATACCAAAATAAAACAGGAATCAGAAGAGGCATTGCCAGAGGATATAATAGATGAATTTTTCAGGTCAGCATTTTCTAACAGAGGTTTATTTTACCCAATTTAACTGTTTCAACACTAACTGCCTAAATAAATAACATTTATTGTGAAGAATGAAGTTTCTTAAAGTATCCATTATATTCCAATGATCCCATTCCAGCAGTCACTCTCCAGGGACCTTCAGAGGACATGGAGTAACACCATGCCTGTAAGCAGAGCCTAAGAGGCAGCTGCTCCCACGTCAGAGAGATGGGAGTGCTCCAGCAGCTTGTGCTGACCTGTGTGATCTATCAAGTCCTGAAAAACAAATGGATGGCAATGCTTGTCCCTGGGATCTCCACAGTCCCACCGCTCCCTGGTAGCACCCCAGGCTCTGCTGCAACAGCCACTTTCCCATGTGTGCCCGGAGGAGCTTCTCTGGTAGCAGCAGGATGGTTCCTGGCACCCATCTAACCTGGCACCCACCAGATTCTTCTGGCAGGCATCACCCAACATCTTTTTGGATGAGATGAATTGTACCACCGACTGTTTACAAAAGATGTCTGGGAGACATCAAATTTTAACATTCTCAGTGAGTGCCTCTTCACTAGTATTGATAGTAATCCACTGTTTTCAAAGATTAAAAGGTTACTAAAGCAGAGAAGCCAGTACGAATATAAACTATGTACTAAAGAGCTGTAAGAAAAAGCGGTGTCAAAGAAGGGGTTTAAAGCAAAGAAAGGGTTTTTTTGCATACTGATGTCTGAAGAACTATTTTTCAGCAGACCAAAGTCTGTGTTACCTGGATATATAGACACTTGGGACATTTCACAAAATTCAAACTAGGTTATTTGCTAAATATATTTAGGAGTAGATTCGGAGAAGCACTTAGAAACTCAGGTCCTGTCATCAGTATGATTTCAGTTTCTTAATGTCTCTGAGTCTAGACCTCAGATTCATTTTTGACCTTTACATTGTATTTAAACAGACAAAATATCAGAGCCCACAGTTTCATTAATAGCAAATTGGTAATTTTCATCTGTATTCAATAATGTGGTAGAAAGCAGCTTTGTTGTTATTGAGAATATATTCAATGTACCATGTCAGCTACTAACTACAAGGAAACAGGAAATTTACTTTTGTAAACAGCAACAGAAACAGCTGCAAAAGTGGTTTAAGCTCACTAAATCACATCAACATTTTGTTGATACAACAAAAGTGCACTGAAATGCTCAGTCAACATACATAGTCTAAACTAAAAGCTTTACTGGAATGGATTTAGCACAGGCATTTTACATCATGCTAATGCACGCTACAGAGCTGTATAACATGGTGTCAGATTTTACCACATTAACTTCTGATGAGTAGTAGGACTATTCGATGAATAAACCATACTTCGATGTGAGAAAAGCAACTCTTCAGTGAAGAATATTTATTTGAATTACAAATTATAGGTAGCTTGTAAGAATATAATTGGTGGTATCAATTTTACAGCTGTTAAAAGATCAAGAATACTTAAGTCTAATACTAAAAGACTAAGACAGAGAACAAAGCAGCCAGGCCACCTCAGCCTTCCTCCCTGTGCACATAACACCTTGCACATAAAGAGAAGCGAGCCAGGGCTAGATGCAACCGAGACATTCACAGAGTTGCTGGGGAGGCTTGCAGAGCTGCTCCTCTGGATGATCTTAACTGCAGCAGCAATGAGGCCATTGCCTCTTTGAGCCCTCCAAGGAAATCCAGCCCAGAAGGGTTTGTTAGCCAGTACACCGCTCCCGTGCTGCTGGCAAGCCATCACCTTTAACAATTCAGAACTGGGTCTGCCAGATATGTTTTAGAGTTTAGTGAAGTAATATATGAAAGACGATGTTAATAGTCAAAAGTACTTCACGGGACCATGCACACTAAAGAGTGCAAATCCTTGAAAACATGAGAAATTTCAGAGAGCGCAGCATAACAGAGGTGATTATACAACTTTCCCCCTGGCATTCTCTGACTCAGTCATTTTTCTTCAGCATTATAATTAAGAGGAAATTACCTGCTGAAATCCACTCTGTTTGGTTTCAGAGTAATGGTCCTCACATTTGCTTGGAAGACTAAAAGCTATCATCATCATTAAATCTGCACACACTAGGTAATTTGTTATTAAATAAACAAAAATCTCATCAGGTTATTGTTCCTGATATAACTATCAAGTACACTTTTCTCCTGTCATTTCTGAAAATAACAAAACAAGGATTTATTTTTTATTTACTACATTCTGGCACCAATGTAATTAGAAAAATCTCCAGAGAGATTTCCCAGGGAAATCTATTTAGAAGCAGGTTTTAATTATCTCAAATATTAATCATCTTTCCCCTCTGTTCTAAATTAATTTAGATGCATTCCTATGTCTACAGCAAAACTTGAATACAGCAGATAATATTCTCAAATAAACCACAGAGCAAGGATTGTACTTGGCAGGAACCATGTTCATTCTCTCAAACTGAAGTTTTCCTGTGAGTTCAAGACTAATACGAAACTTAGATCTAAAGCTCATCCAGCTCCAATTATTTCTTTTATTGCTGCATAATTCCTTAAGTTTCTATCTGCTCTGGGGAAATGACATTCATTTGTGACACAGCTGACAGGTACGAAAATGTCCCCAACATTTACGTTAGATGATCAGGCTGCACACGGAAGCCCTGGGCAAAGAGGCCGTGGAGGGTGCACAAGTGCTCTGTCGAGATAACTCTCAACAGGCATAGATGGGTTGCAGAGAAATTGTAATGCAGTAAAGCCAGGAAAAATGGTGAGAAGTGTAACACAACAGTAACTTCTGTCTGTTTTCATGCATGTTTTTGCAAGAAATTCAAAAGGAAGCTAGGAATTATTACTTCCACTATCTAAATGGGTAACAGACATACAAAATCAGAATGATTTGGCCCAGGAAAAAAGCAGGGAAAAATACATTTCACTTTCATTTGCAGTTTACTTGTGAAAATCCCAGATGGGCATCTGGTAAATGACCTGGATTTTACCCCTAAAAGTACTAGTACAGAATAGTGGCATAATGAATACAGAACCAAGTCTCTTTGTACTCAATGCCACTTTCTGACTGAAGTCAGAGAACTTCAGAGGGTGTTATAGATAAAATGTGAAATTGCTAAGGAGTTTAATAAATTATCTCCATCTGTAGATTTCAACACAAATCTGAATGATTTGCATTGTGAAGACTTCACTAAAGCAAATTTTGTAAAGTTAATTCTATGAAAAAAATTGCACAGTGGTGCTAAAAACAACATTTACAGGTGGCTGCACATGTTCTTTGTAACATGCTCAAAGTAAAGTAACCATTAAAGATGGGGCAGACCAGAGTAGGCGAATGATTTTGGTGGGTCTTATACCAGCTATGGGTTGTGAATGGTGCACTCATGTATATTCACCCTACATTTATTGATATACACTCTAAAATTTGAAGGATTTTATTCTTTAGTATGTAACTCAACAGGAGGGCCTGACATTCTGAACTACCAAATCTGGAAATTCTGAATTATTAACTATAACAAGCTGAACACAAAAAGAACATGAACTTTGAAAGCCATGAGATAAAATTACTTTAAGAACTCACTGAATTTGCAGCATGTTTCCCATATACAAATCTCCAGCAGACACTATGAAATCCAATAGTAATAGTTTTTAAAAGATCAAGCCCTGGACTGCCTGAAAATGCTTTTATCTCCAATTAAATAGCTGTGAAATCTCTCATTAAATATCTGTTAGCATCTTACTTTTAGTGGGTGCCTGTAAAACAATAAGGACAATTACTCTCAATTTGACAAAAGGG
Source organism: Theristicus caerulescens (assembly GCA_020745775.1). NCBI lineage: Eukaryota > Metazoa > Chordata > Aves > Pelecaniformes > Threskiornithidae > Theristicus > Theristicus caerulescens. The sequence continues at coordinate 87,987,530 of CM036560.1, forward strand.
CTCCATTGAACAGAAACCTTACAACGTGTTGCGAGATTGGATAAACCATTAAATTGGATGTTCTGGAGCTCTGGAAGCTGGCTGCTCGTTAAAATTAGTGTTCTGCATCTGTTTCTATTGACATTTCAAATCAACAAAATCAGAATATGCAGGGGAATTGCCCACGGAAGAAATATTCCAGCTTTTACTGTGATAAACCATACAAAAAAAGGCATATAGAGGAAAAGCAAACACCTCGAGTTATACCAGTCCTGGGAATATTCACCTTCTGACAAACAAAGCAAGCAAACTAAGCATCTATCAAATAGCTCATGTTGCTCTCCTTTCAAAACATTTGGAGGCTTAAGAGCTTTGCGAACATAGACATAATCATCTGGCATCTTTCATCACCACGCCACTTCAATAAAGCAAAAACTGTTCACAATGAAGAAAACTCTTCTGCTCTCCAAGGATGATCTCAGGTGTCCTTGAATAACTTAGGTCTGTGTACAGCCATCTGTACAGACCTGCTGAACATAATCACCGGTAGCCCCTTTGCCAGGCCAGAAAGCAACCACTATTCAAATCCCTCCACATGTAATTGTCTCATTTAGAATACAGGTTTGTAAACTTTGGTACATAACAGGAAATAAACCATGTTTAAAGCTCTTTCTCGTCACCAAAACCTTCCCAGCCTTGAGACTGATCAAGTTTGACCTCTAAAGTTTCAAAGCAAACTGTTGCTCTGCTGTGCATTTGGTTTGATCATTCCACAGAGCCACAAGAGTCCTTTTGCTTTCCTTTCTCTTGCTCCTGAAGTGACTCCCCCTGCCATTTTAATTCAGACTATACATTAGCTTGTGTAGGAAACAAAGATATTGTGCCTTTTTTTTTGTGGCCATGTACAGTATGGGTTAGCATTTATTTTTAGTTTAAGTTAAATCAAAATCCAAGACCGAGAATGGAAAAGCAGCAAGAGGGAGGCAGTTTAAAAGCAACTTCAACTGTGTCTCCATACAGCTGCTGAGTGCAGACATGGTGATGCACCCAGATGGCCCAAGTGGTGTCTAGGCACTGGTTCCATGTGTTTTCACTTGCCTCTCCTGGAACATTTTAAGAAGCTCTCCTTTTGGGCAGGCCACTTGTCCTTCTTTGAGAGCTAAGCTCTCAATATTATATTATATATTATATATATATAATAATTAGATATATATTAAATATTATAAACAGTCCTGAGGACTCTCTCAGCATCTGATCGATGTTGAGTTGAGGGATTTCCGCATCTGTACCAACAGGCTTCAGATTTCTTCAGCTACAAAGGATCACCTATTTGCCCAAAGAATAGATGGCAATAGATGCTGGCTGGGTACTAAAGACTGCTAATAAACTTCAGAAGTGTCAGTGAGAGAGTCAGACACTGGCTTTGCCCAGGCTTTGGGGACTCCAGGTATCTCTCTCTGTAAAGACTTGAAAGCATCTCTGAAAGAAACCAAAGCTGTGTACATTTGTGTCAGCTAAAGCAAAGCAGCACTTAAAAATAAATATTTTTCTATAGGATATTATCACATCTACCTTAGTTGCTAAAAGCACTTCTTTGGCACCTCCAGCAGAGATGCAGTGTTTCTGTCGTTTCCCAGCCACACAAAACTCTTGCAAAATTATGCACCTCACACAGGGTACCTGCTTGCACCTTTCACCATTTTTGACTTTGTCTTTTGGTCAGATCACTGTCTTCAACAAAAAAGAGTCAGTGGGGAAACTAAACACAAATAGGGTCAATAGAGTTCTTCCAGGAAACAAAGCAACGAGTTTAATAGTGGAAAAAAATTGGGTTTCTCACTTAGTTTTATCATATTTCTGTCTGTGATTACTCAGACACCCATTTACGCTCTGTATACAGCGACTCAAACCCATTTGGGACTCACTGGAGCAACTTTCGCAACACAAATACAGCAAAGCCCATCTGAGTGACTCTGCACACCTGGTGCTTGGGAAGTCCAAGTGCGTTTTGGAGGCACAGCTTCACTGCACAGGGGTCCAGACCTGCTCTGAACATGACGCTTGACCATGATGTCCAACAGCCTAAACTAATCCACTCCTGGATACTAAGAAACCCCAGATAAATAGACAAAGTCCTTAAGCTCCAGCTAGACAGCGCTTCTGGAAAGAAACCTCAGGATGAGGTCTGCTCAGGTCTGCTTCTTCACAGTTACCCCCCACGCAAACAGTACAACTTTTCTCAACTGGTCTAAACGCTTCCTCCCTCTCTTCTTTCAGATCTCTACACAACAAAATATTTTGAATATGTGAGTACTTATACCTTAAGGGGATTATTCAAATGCTAAACAGAAAGTGTGCTCAACTCTCTCAACAATTTCAATTGCGACGTTTGTAAAATTGAAGATTTTGATTTTACTAAGGTATACTAGTTATTTAGAAAGAATTGAAGCTGTACTCAAGCTTTTCCGTGGCAGCCACATAACCATGGCTCTAGTCTATTACCATAATTCCCTCTGGCTCCCTTGGCCTGTTTTTGTTGCTTTCTGCTTAGTATTTTATTACCTTTTACATGTAGCGTGTCTGGAATTAGATGTAAGCTGTTCTGGGAAAGACAGGGTGAGCAACTATAGGATGTACTAAGTAATTTGAAAAGTCAGATACCATATAACTATTTAAAAACTGTAGAAAAATATACTGTGGATTGTTTCAATAAACCAAAGGACAATATGTTGATTTAGGATATTCCATGAAACACATGCAAATGAAAATTTACCAGATTTCAACTACCAGAACAGTATTTCAAATTAGAGTGTTTTTAACAAATGTAAAAGTAATTTCTGAAACATGATTTATATTCTCAGTCACTGCAAAAAAGTGAATTCAAACTGGAAGGGAAAGGAGACAGCGGTAAGAACTTAAACTGACATTTGCTGAAGGCAGCCCTTCAAATCTCTGGCCTTTAGTGAAAAGCACTGGTTTCTATGTTTTAATTGACATTTCACTAAGGACCTGAAGGAATAACTATCAGAGATCTCTTGTACCTTCAGGCCAAGATTTTTTTGACCACTTGGAAATCCACAGGTCAAAATAAAAACATAACAAAATACCTACTTGGGAGCATTTGAATCTGGCACAGATAATTTTTGTTTTGCATCAGCAACTGGTAAGAGTAACCAGAAATCCATAGATTTTTACAACCAAACCAATCCTATTATTAACAGTTGCATTCTAATGATGGCTAAATGTTTTAGGCAGCAGGTTTGTATAGTTAAATTAAGAAAATTACACATCTTCATCTCGACTCAGTCATTCATTCGTTCACACATATACACATTCATATATGTAAGATACACTGAGTTGCAAATAATTAACTGCATGAAGATTTGATGGGGGGAGTTTTTTAAAGAAAACCACAAGATAACCTTTAATGAACATCTTCAATAAGTTAATCGGAGTACTTCATTTAAGAGTAAAAGCTCACTCTTACTCCTTGTGACTGTTTACGGAAGCATATCATAGTCACTCATGGCACTTCCATATCTATACGCTATAAGTTTTTAAATCACTTAGGAAATACACTGCTACTGTAAACCAGAAAACTCTATGCCACAAGTCTCTTCCAACCTCTCATCTTTCACTTACATTACTTTTTGTAGCCATGCCACCCTCACTGACCATTTAATTCTTGCATTTATATTTATGACTTGTCCTTTAGAAGTCAAAAGCCACAGATAAATGATCTTTTCTCAGGAACATCACAGAACGAGCACTTCCACAGTCAAGAAGTAACACAGTAGGTAAAATACCTGCATCCTTTGCTACAGATGATGATTTATTAAGGTTGACTTCAATGGTATGACATTTTTTTCTACCACTTACAGGCCCGTCACTGCTGCTGTCACCTTTGCTGTTGAGGGACTAGGAGGAACAACAGGGCAACATCACAATAGCCCCAGTCCAGCAGCTCAAAGGTGGAACAGGCTGAGGATGGTGCCTATGGGGTGAAATGGAGAGCCAAACTCTACTGACACCATTCGACACCACCTTCCTACCCCAAACCCGCTCTTCTGCTGTTGGAAAATTCAAATTTGCCTTATCTGCAGAGAAATCACATGCAGGTGCTGAGCGTTTCAATTTGGATACTCATACCATCCATATTAATTTGACAATGCAGAGCAAAGTTGGGATTTGCTAAAGACAGTGGGCAGTCTCTGAAGAGCTGATTAGGTCTGAAAAGCTTTTATTGCAGATGACTAAAAAAATCTAGCTTGACTTTTATTCTGGGCTCAGTTTAATGTTGACAGGGGAATAGTCTACATTACTTGTAAAATGACAACAGAAAAACTCAGGCTCGGATACTTCAAATTAGTTAGGCTCTCATTGGACCCACCCTGATGATCATGTATAATTTAAAGCAAAAATTATTTTCTTAATAGATATATATTTCTTTTCCTAAACTGACAAAAGAGATGTATTAGTACTGTTCAGATAAGATTCCACCAGGTTAAAAAACCCAAAACAAACAACTAAAATATTGATGATGATAACCAAGAATAGTTTCCCTTAAGACAAGTTTAGAGGAAGGTACTCTTGCCGAACAGAGAAAAGGTTGTGTGTCTTTTAAAAAAAATTGTGGTGAATTCATACGAAATACTTTGTGACACCACTTAATGTCAAAACCAGCTCCAAATAAATACAGATTTGCCAGTAGCACAAAATATCTAAACAGTCTGGCTCAGTCAGAAAATGAAACAAAGCCATTTATGCCTGATAGTAAGTAAAAACTATCAGCCATTAGTTTGAAATAAAATACCACTTTTCAAAAACTATTTTAAAAGCTTTCCTCCATAGTTGGCTAACTTTTAGGGTTATTGTATTCATTAAATGCCTAAGGGTAGCTTCACTTTTAAGTCTTCATAAAAATCAAAAGGCAACCATTGATTTTGAAGAATATTATCTTAACATTACTGTCATATGCATTTATGCTTGTTGTAACGGTAATAAACAGGATCCCACATTCAGTAATTTTGATCTCTCCCTCGTGCATGTGCATTGATTTCTCCACAGAAGTAGAAGAGATCCCCACATCTTTCAAATATAAAGCACTGAAAAACATATAAAAGAAATCCATATAAATACATGAGGAAATCCTAAGAAAGGAATCCAGGAGACATAATCACTTTAGGTTTTTATTCTGGCATTCTCATACCACCTAGAGATGGCCGTTAGTACCCACTGTACAAAATAGCGCGCAAGCTTATCCATGTCCAGTTTCTACACTTATCTGTTTAAGTAATAGTGGCACAAATGTTAGGGGAGAGTTCAGAAGGGTTTGTTTTTTTTTTTTTAAATGAAAAAGTGAAATAACTTTGCATTAGGAAATGCTGATTCCACACGACTAAGAATTGTCATAAATATATGTTAATCAGTTTCTGAGCTGTTTTGTTTCTTCCAGTATCTCAGTGATATCTGAGAGACATTAAAACCTGGGATTACAAAATGGAGCTTATATCAGAATGGGCAAATAGTTTCTCGAGACCAAAATATCTTACTGTAGGGCAACAGATACTATTAAATAAAAGCTGCACAAAAACCAAGTTAAAAAGTGATTCCCTAGCACCAATGAATAATTATTTTTTTTCTATCCTCACTAACCCATTTATGTTGAAATTTCCATGGAATAGAAATGAATCTTCTTGCCCAGTTTCATTGATCCTTAACATCCTTTTCTGCAGACTTTTCTCAAAGGTCAGTACGATAAACCTGCTAGGAGCAAATATGTACTGGTACAAGGGGTAGAGACAGGTCCATAGGACTGTGACTAATGAACAATATTTTAGATTTCTACTGCGGCAATCAAAAGATCACACAGTTTCAAGTCATGGACAGCCAGTTTTCCCCACTCTCCACTGGCAGAACACTCTGAAGCGACTCACTTGTGATATGGGCAGTGTGTTTCCCTTTGAATTATTTGCTGCTAACTGCTGAGGATGAGAGCTCTTGAATGGAAATGGTGTTTCCTACCTCCCTGGTTCCCAAGTCATTCCTAGGCAGAGAATCTTCTCCAGCTAAGCAGCATCTGTTGAACTCCCTGAAATGCTGAATGCAATCCAGACCCATTTATGTGAAGGCAAGTTTTTCTAATTTGGTGGTAGTACTCCAGTAATAGAGTGTTTTATTCAGGAAGAAATGCTAGCAGAATAAGCTAATAGCTTTGTGCAATATATAGTGTAAACATAACCCTTGCAGGCCACCCAGAAACTTTGCCCACTTTGATCTCAGTTTCCATTCTGTAATTGCCACGTTATTGTGCCTAACATATGGAAGAATACGACATTCATGAAACATGACGCTAAAAGTCATTCACAGAGTAGAATCAAATAGTCTTAAATCAATTTCAAAATTGTTTTCCAGCAAATAACTATGAGATCTGAGCAATCAAGCCTACTTTGCCCTACAAATCACTGTTTTAAACAGTGACTAAGATGACTGTGGAGACCTAGGCCTGGTGCGCCCCAGGGAACAGTGAAGGAGGTCAGACAAAAGCACTAGACTTCCACAGAGCAAAAAGGCAGTGGGAGCAAGAGTGTAGGTAGGCCACAAAAATATGAACGCTTACGAAGCCCTCTGAAAGGCTATAGCAGGGAGTTCTATATTTTAGACTTCTACAATGCTACCAGAGATATATCCCCTTGCTTAGGCATTACAGTTCAAGTCCAGAAAAGGACCAGGTGATGCGGGTGCAAGTCTGATTAACCTTGCATGTCCCTGATGTTCACAGGTGCTGCAGCTTGTTACCTTTATAGCAACTTCCTGGCTTGGAAGACTTCCACACACCTGCAGATACGCCTCAAGTTTGTCAGGAACTCTGGCCAGTCTCTTTCCTGGTAGCTAAGATCTTTTACATGGAAATAGAGCTGAAGGTTGGAATCCTTCAGTCAGTGGAAGGAAGGCAGCCTAGGCCTCTAACATCCCATGGAAAGGCTTTTCCTAGCAAGATTAATACAACAAGATGCAAAGAGAGGAGAGCAGGCATTACCACTACATCATCTTTCTCCTAGCTGCATGCTAAAAGCTATGAGTACACCCAGATGTGTCTTTGAAGGAGAGTGTAGGTGCCTGCCACAAAGAGAATGGTCCTAGGCTATACATTTTTAAAAGCCTCTCTAAAGCAAGACACTAGAAATTCCCACTTGCCTCTGTTGATCAGTCTAATGCATACATGTGCTGACTATTCTGCTTTTAATTAAGCAGATTTGTGATTAACATGTTGACTAGTTGGGACCCTATTCTAATGTGCCTGTGCTCTATGGAAGGAGCTTAACACACACCTCAGGCTCCATTCTGCAAGCAGAGCACTCAAAATCAGGCACCAACATCTCTTATACTCCCCTATTCATTACCTACTTGATGATACTACTGTCTTTCATATACTTTAAACAAACAATAGTCAAGATCTTCAGCTGTTACAAACTACCTTAAATGCCTCCAAGTTCAGTAATACCCCACTGATATGTATCACCTGCAGGGAATTTACTTACCTTTGTGTGTTAGGACTTTTTACAAGGGGATAACAGGACTGTCCTTAGAGAAACACTGCTTTAGCATTTCTGTCCTTGGGTGGTAAATAAATTACTATGTAGCATATTTAGCTAAGCTACAGTTGATTTGTGTCAAAGCACTGCCATCAGCTTTTAATGTGCATGGCACATTCTCTCTGAACTCTTCTCCCTGAGGATTATTCTCCTTAATATGCCAAACACTAACAATTAAAAATTAAACCTGGCTGGCAGAACATCTTTGACTTTTATTGTCCTCAGTGTATCATCTGGTCACCAATGTTCATCAACCTCTGATTACAAAAATTGATATTACCCTTCAGAATAGCTAACAAATCAAAAATATGTGCCCAGTTCTGTCAATCAAGTGCTTCACCAGGGAACAGTGATAAAAGTCAGTGGCAGAAATACACTTTATCCCCAAAACAGGTGCACTCTCTTCAAATACTGCACATCCAATAGAGCTGGCTGGTGAGCTGTATGGTTCCACGTGACCCTGTGATGTCTCAGACTGGAAATGCACAATGACTGCGAAATCAAGGAAGCGACAATCTTACAAAGTTGTGTTTTGTTTCCTCTTTAAGCTGCAGAGCTGTACCAAAGACAGGCATGGCTTCCCTTCCTGCCTATTCCTCTCATTTGTCTACACTGTGAATAAAAAGCTTTCCAAAAATCTTCCTGACAGAAAGGAGCTGTATCATTGATTTGCCAGCTTCAGGAACAAGCATTGTAAATGCAACCTCTGTCCAGAACGACAAAGGACAGGCTGACATAAAAAATGTAAGAGTTACTGCTCTGTGAAACTCATAATAATCACCTTTGTTGTTGAGAGAGTTAAGTCACTTATAAGGGTTAAAGATTTTTCACTCTTGGGTGCAGACTATTAATAGAACCTTTTTGCTTACCGGAGGATCTTGATCCTCAGCTGAAACGGTAGTGATAACGGTGCCCTTGACTGCATCAGGAGCAACCATTCCCCTGTAGAGCTTTTTGCTAAATACTGGAGAGTAATCGTTCATATCCTGCAAAACATAATTAAGAGTTTAGTTCTCAAGTTCAAACAAAATTATAGACACATTCACAATCATTTTTTCCAAACTCTACCCAATCACTCCTTCCTCATTAGGAATCCTGTTTGCCATTCACAGTCTCTCTTGGCTCTCAATTCCATTACCACCGCACAAAACTAGCACACAAGGGGAAGGTGCCAAAGTATCAAAAAAAAACACTCATGTAAGACAGATCAACAGAAGAAACTTCTGCAGATAAACACACAGTCTCACAAATAAACAAAGCAGAGATTTCCATGACGCCTGCTTCTCAAGCAGTGGGCCCCAACATGGCTTTGCTAATTTTCTAAAATGAATGAGCTGCTGTTGCTTGACAGTGTTTGCTACCTCTAATATGCAATAAATGAATGGAAAATACGTCAGCTTAGTATCAACACCTCATGAGAGCTTAAGATGGTGCTCTTCATACTGATGTGTACATTGTCAAAAAGAAGCTTCAAAGGCTTGAGTTAATCCCAATCTTATGGACGTAGTAGTGTGTGTATGCACATATGTATACTTTCACACCTATATACGTGCGCAGTGCTATATATATATACACACACACACACACACACATTCATGGGTACCTCCTGGTGTAAAAGATGTAACCTCATCCAAACACCAAGCTGTGTTGGATTGTGCAAGCTGGCACTACGGTAGATGCAGCAGTCAGATGCACATGGCTCTCGGTGACCTAGTGCCCCACGCATCAGGAGCCGTGAACATTTTGAAACTCAATCAGCATGACAGGTTATTTAAAAAGGCATTCATTCTGACTGTCATAAGTCAGAAAATAGTTTTTTGTCAAAATTCTCTCACAGAGAGTTCCAGAAAATAGACCTGTATGTTCCTTTAAAAAGATCATAGAATCATAGAATCGTTTAGGTTGGAAAAGACCCTTAAGATCATCAAGTCCAACTGTTAACCTAGCACTGCCAAGTCCACCACTAAACCATGTCCTCAAGCACCATGTCTACCCATCTTTTAAATACCTCCAGGGATGGAAACTCAACCACTTCCCAGGGCAGCCTGGTCCAGTGCCTGACTACCCTTTCAGTGAAGAAGTTTTTCCTAATATCCAACCTAAACTTACCCTGGCGCAGCTTGAGGCCGTTTCCTCTTGTCCTATCGCTTGTTACTTGGGAGAAAAGACCAACCCCCACCTTGCTACAACCTCCTTTCAGTTAGTTGTAGAGAGCAATAAGGTCTCCCCTCAGCTTTCTCCAGGCTAAACAAGCCCAGTTCCCTCAGCCACTTCTCATAAGACTTGTCCTCCAGACCCTTCACCAGCCTCCTTGCCCTTCTCTGGACACGCTCCAGCACCTCGATGTCCTTCTTGAAGTGAGGGGCCCAAAACTGAACACAGTACTCGAGGTGTGGCCTCACCAGTGCCGAATACAGGGGCACTATCACCTCCCTGGTCCTGCTGGCCACACTAGTCCTGATACAAGCCAGGATGCCATTGGCCCTCTTGGCCACCTGGGCACACTGCTGGCTCATGTTCAGGTGGCTGTCAACCAACACCCCCAGGTCCTTTTCTGTCGGGCAGCTCTCCAGCCACTCTTCCCCAAGCCTGTAGCGTTGCATGGGGTTGTTGTGACCAAAGTGCAGGACCTGGCACTTAGCCTTGTTGAATCTCATACAGTTGGCCTCGGCCCATCGATGCAGCCTATCCAAATCCCTCTGTAGAGCCTTCCTACCTTCAGGCTGATCGACACTTCCACCCAACTTGGTGTCATCTGCAAACTTACTGAGGGTGCACTCAATCCAGATCATGCATAAAGATATTGAACAGGACCGGTCCCAACACTGAGCCCTGGGGAACACCACTCGTGACCGACCGCCAACTGGATTTGATTCCATTCACCACCATTCTCTGGGCTCGGCCATTTAGCCAGTTTTTTACCCAGTGGAGAGTGCACTTATCCAAGCTGTGAGCAGTCAGTGTCTCCAGGAGAATGCTGTGGGAGACAGTGTTAAAGGCCTTACTAAAGTCCAGGTAGACAACATCCACAGCCTTCCCCTCATCCACTAAGCGGGTCACCTTCTCATAGAAGGAGACCAGGTTAGTGAAGCAGGACCTGCCTTTCATAAACCCATGCTGGCTGAGCCTGATCCCCCATTGTCCCGCACGTGCCGCATAATGGCACTCAGGATGATCTGCTCCATGATTAAACTTACATCTCTAAATCACAATCTTTATTCTACTAATAAAATTGATTCCCATTTTTTTTTCCATAGAGCCACCTCCCTAGCTTGAATTCTACTGAGAACAGAATTATTCATTTTTGCATAGTATTTCCATTGTTGTCCCGTCCCCCCCCTCCCCGAACAAATAAGAAACATCACATGCCGTCAGCACATAAGAGTGACTTTACTGATCCACAAATGAGGAGCAGACTTTTTTCCCCTTATAGCAGAACATGTGCCTGAGCTTTGAGGGAATACAGGTCCCCCCCCCGTCTCTTAGGTAACCCACACAAACACAGCTACTCAAAGTTTATGCAATGATGCCTCTACCTATTGTCACAGCTCTTCGTGCTGCAAATGCAATATGCTGATACTGGCTAGCACGCTATATTACACAATCATTGAAAACATTCATCCATACCTCATCAGAGGAAACAACAGTATAATAAACATCATCTATATAAAAAAATTACTGTTACAAGTCCATGCAGTAAATGCCTGAATAATTAACACATTTTGTTCTGCTGAAAGGTCTGCAATTCAAGTCTTCAAGGCACTGGAAATGCTTTTTCTCTGATTTTCAGATTTTCAAAGATCATCTGGATCATCAAAAAGTGACTACTAGGCAATTCAAACTAGGAGAGCATACAAATGTAAACATTTCTGAAGAACATTCAACTTCAAACAGATTAGCATTTTTGCACAGAATTCAAGCATTGAATCTTATAATTTCAATTTCTTGACCTGTTTGCAAGAAAATAATTTACATCATCAGAGAATTCAGTACAGTTTCTCACGACTCTTCAAAGTGATATTGTGCTTGTAAAATAAGCTATCTGTCATTCCATTTTGCTCCCAAAAACTCCACTCTGGAGCAATATATCGCTGTGGCAAAGAAACCAGCATCATACAAGCAATCTCACACTGTAAGACTCCATTCACAGCTACTTTACCTCAAAGAAAAGAGAGGGAATTACTTTATTTGAAGTAGACACAAAGTAGCTATGAGTACAGAAATCCTAGGCATTTAGGGATGGAATATTAAAAATAATCTCCAGTACAATAGGAGAAATGTGATACAACACTACATGCATAGGTTATACAACTGTGTAAGTCAGGAACTGTTTTGGTTCGTAGACCCTGAAAATTTTCCAGTGGGATACAACCTTTTACAAACTGCATACACAGAGAAGACATCTGTCCTATGAAGTCTCTATCTGGGGTAATGACCCAATATTATGCTTATAACAACACATTTTTTTGCAGCTTCTTCTTCTTCCCATGATCTGGATGCTTAGGACCACCTCCATGAAGCAGGTGAAGTTTCTGGAATAACCCAGCCTTTTGTCTATATTTACTCATTTATTTTGAATCCATCTCTCTGTGCACCTGCAAATCCACAGCCATATCTGGTCTTTTTTCTTTGGCGTAGCAGCAAGAGATCACACTCTGCTGTTTGCTCGCTGCAGGGTGGGGAGAATCACAGTGTGATGTTTTTTTTATCTTTTGAATACCTTTATGTGACCTTAGCACCTGAAAATCTGTGACTTAAGGTATTGGAAAGCGTAATCCTGTTTAAAGATGACACACTATATCCTCTGCTATATAAAAAGACTAAGTCATCCTATTTAATGCACCTAGTTTTCAAGATACATGGATCAGTACAAAATACACAGGAATACAAAGCAAAGCACAAAGTAGGACAGAAAGCCTTCTATCTCTCTAACTTATCTTTTCTCTAAGACAAGCTTTATGCACGACTGTGCCTCTTAAACCTTAGCCAAGCTGACTGAATAGGCACCAAATATTTCAGTCATAACTAGACAGAACAGCTCCATGTGCTTTTCCTCCTGGCTCATCTCTTCCCAAATTCTAAAGCAGCCACTAATTTTTTTATAGCAGACTTCAAGCTTAAATGTTTCCACTTTCATCAAAATAAAAGTTCCCCGTAAGAATCACCACAGGTCTTCTCATTATGCAGCTGCAGTAAGTGCACTTCAGAGAGAGCAAGACTGTCATTACAGACAGGTGATCAAGTCTCATCTCCTCATCACAAATGTCTACAATGAAAAACTGCTAGAAGCAGAACGGAGATTTTTGCAGGCAGAAGGTTTACATGCAAAACATGCAGATGACATGGAAACGGGCTTTTTTTTTCTTGAAATGACTCTTCTGGGCAATTCCCAACAGAGTAAGTAGAGATTTTGTTAGAGACATGTTGGAGAAATTCATATATTATCCCCTCTTTCAACTGGTATAATTTCTCTTTACATGTTATGGACACTTAAAGGTACTAAAAAAGTCACAAAAAGAAATTATTGATTTTCTGGCAGAAAGCACCACCACAAAGGAAGGAATACAGTCTAGATCTGATTTTGTTAGAGCACAGAAAGAAAGCACACTCTGTATTTTCTGCGAATAGCTCAAGAGATCATGGGCATGATCTACCCCATCCCAACCCCCAAAACCTGTGCCCCTGTAATCAAGGTCCCCAATTCAATTTTCTTCATCAAAGTGGACTTAATGGTGAGTTGTGTTCAGCATTCCCTGACAGATGCAGAGAAACAGTTTTCAGGTTTTCATCACAGCGGGACTTTGGGCAAAAAGGTACCATTTAGAGAAAGTACTGGGCTTCTGTCATTACTGGAGGCCAAAGATGTAGACAGACATGTTTTTGCACAGCTAAATAATTGAAGATTACTCTACACGTGATGGCTTCTGCTTAAAACACCTGACTTTGCATAGAAATGGATGCAGCATATGAGTGCAATCCCTAACCACAGGTTAGGAATAGGGTAGTAACCTTCTACAAAGTGGTAGTAAGAAGTAGTGTAATCACCTTTTAAAACTGGGGCATAATCCTACACATGCTCTTGTGGCCAAACTGCAGCATCTTACAGCTGTTCACAGCTCATTACTTCAATCACATAAATCCAGGCTGCTATTAACTATCAATCAGGCACACACAAAAATATGTAAATGGAAAATATAGGTAATGAATTCTCTATATATCTCACTTTAAAATACTTGGGCTGTGTATTTTGACAGTAAGGTAATAGCAGCCACATACTAATATAGAAATACAAAACACCCTTTGTGTCACTGCTCACCTAGCTGCGGATTTATTATAATTTTATACATCTTTGTTTACAAAACAGAATGAAAGTCACAGCATAAAAACCCCAAAGATTTCCCCCTATCATAGATGCTCTTTATCTACCACTTTTTGTTTGTTTTTTTTTCACATTGCTCACACTGGGCAGCACATAAAAGCAGAACAGGACACATCCTTACATCTTTCCCCTGCACAAAGATTAAGAATCAAGCATGAAAGAAGCACAATATGGGAGAGCTGCTCAAATATTATTGTTCTTGAGAATCCACATTAGTACGTATTAAGAGATTTCTTGATGCCAACTCATTTGTTAACTCAGATGTCACCCTTAGCACATGAATGATCACGCTTTCCTGACTGGCCTCCTTACCCTCTGAACAAGACACACCTCATTCACAAGATTTAAAGGGTTGTTATTTAGCAAAAGGTTTGTAGGAAACAAATATTGACCTGTCTGCAAAGATTATGAAAATGCTGAACAAAAATGTTGGTGAACTAAGACAGTCATCTAGGAATGCCAATGAAGAGAAACAAAGCATGGGGGAGGAAAGGCATTAAAGAGCAAATCAATATGTAATTTAAAAATCATTAAGATGGTCACTAGCTGTAATGTACTAATACTAAACTAGGTGCTCCTAGACAGGTGGTGACTGCTGATGTGGGAGGGCAATACACAACTAGAGCAGAAGAAAAATACCTGCAGTACAGTGTTCCCAGCATAAAATTAACTTGTAAACTTAAATGGACTCCAGAGACATTAATATATTTTTGATTTATGGGGACACCAAGAGACCTATAGTGCTTGTACTCCACTAAGTTAAGAATATAAGCATTTAACATCTGGGTGAAGTAACCTCCTCTTCTTCCTCATTCACTTATCTGGGAAACACACAAATTGGATTCAAGCATCTGCATTCTTCCTTGCACCATCACTGCCCCTTAACTTCATCTGAAGTGCATACAGCTCAGGGTGCCCTGTGTGTGCAGCGCAGCACGGACAGCACAGATCCCCGTACTCGCAGGCAGCAAGCAGAGGCTATCCTAGCTCTGCCACTTTGGCAGGTCCTGGATCCTGGAGTCACCAGGATTTATGACAGTCCTTGTCACAAAGTGGAGCAGTCCCAGTGTTCCTCTCCAACTCTGCAGTGGCTCCTGCAGATCCACCTCCCAAAGGATGGAGAAGCGTATATGAAAATAAAATCCCACACTTCAAAAACATAACCCGAGCAGCAAACCCTGGGAAGGTCAACTGCACCAGGAGTCGCTATGGCAGTTCCAGGATATGTGGAAAATCCTGCCCGAAGGAAGGAGCCGGATACACCGGGATTACAGCTCCTTCCTGCTGGTTGCTGAGAGCAAGGCAGTTGTGATGAGCTCAGGATGTGGCTCCTTCTCCCTCCACTGAACTACAGCTGCAGCTCATGACTGTTACCACACTTCAATTAATAAAATGCAACATTACAATGAGTGACAGACTTGTCTGATTTGAATATTAAACTAAGCTGAAGTTTTTCTAAAAAATAATAAATTCTTTTAAAAATGGGTTTTGGTAGAAATCTTGTTTTGTGAGAGAAAAATAAAAGAGTAAAAACATAGGTTAGTTTTTCATCAGCTATCTCCACGCAAACAGAAGCAACTCCAGATGACACTCCAATAGATTTGATACATGTATATACATATATTTATGTATACATATCTATATCTATCTCAGGCATAATAATTTGTGCAAATGCCCTTTTATCCTACAAAGGGAACCCTGTTACTGCACTGGAAAAATTGCTGCCTTTAGCCTGCAGTGCACTAGAGGGCAGCCCTACCAAATGGGAGCGAAGCCTCTCCTCCCCCAACACCCATAAAATTCAACATGTTTTACCCTCTCCCAATTTCCTTCTTAGGAAAACAGGGTTATACTTTTTTACATCTAGTAATCTCGGGTTTGGGTTTTTTGGAGCTTATAAAATCAGTGTAATTTTTTAATTCCTGTTTTTTTGTAGTATGTGACTTAATTATAATCAAGTATTGATTATTTATTAAAATAGCTGTAATTCCATGATAGCAAAATCCAATCATTAATCTGCTGAACAGTTCCAGAGACAAATTCCTCTCAAAGAACACAAAAATCACAGATTCTGTTGATTTATCTAGACCACTAAGAGAATCACACTGTTGAGAAGATTTTCACCATTATCAGCAGAGTACGTGTGTAGAGGTGCCTACCTGGGGAGCCTGCATTACAAATGCAATTTTGCACACAGCTTCCCTTTCTTCTTGCCTCTCTCCTGAACTGCTAAGCAGAAAGCATCTTACCATAAAGATTCTAAAAGTCTATGAGGAAATATTTTACTCTCCTATTTCTGACCTGCTGACAAAATCACCCATTAAGTTTGTTAGCTTCTTAAACATTACATTTTCTTGGTTTGCTAATAGTTTCATAAAGTGTTTCTAAGTGCATCCATGTGTTTCTCCTACCACTTCAGGACTGTGCTTTTTGATTATACCTGCTGATACCAGGATTTCTAGTTAACTATATCTAAGTGGAAATCAACATTCCCTCGCTATAAAAAACAGCGTGACTGAACAGTGTCTGAGCTAATAAATGCATATTAGGCATTTACAGCTCCTTTTGCAGTCTGCTGGCTTTTATCGCAAGTGTAATAAATAGGAAAAAAATGTATTTTTAAAAGCAATCCCTCCTTCCACTAATGTTAAATGTACATAATATAATCCCACAAAGGGAGAAAGTAAAAAGGTTTACTTCAAAGCATAGCATATGTCACATACTGAAATACTCAAACCTTCCCAATCTTTTTGTACAACTACAGATATGTATCTGTAATTTTCTGCTGTCATTTTGTCTTGAACATCTGCCACTTAAGTCTATGTGCACATTACCAGAGCTGGTGGCTTTCCATCTGAGCTGCCTCCAAGTGTTTAATAATCCCCTGCTGTTTGGGGACTTCCAAGGGCACATTTAACATTCCTCTACTATATCTGTGAAACTCTCTTCTACAGAAAGAGGTGTTTTGGTACCACTGTACTTGAAAATCATTATTCTTCCTGTGCATTCTTTCACCATAGGAAGATGTCACTCAATGCTTTATTTAAAAAACAAATCCAAGGTATTTTATTACTAAATAAGCAGAATGAAAAAACCCCAAAGGTCACAAGACATCATGGCCCTAAGGGCACCCATAGTCCTTAACAGCCCGGACCAGCCTCACCTAGGGCCCCCCAACACCCTGCCCCTGGGCTCAGTACCCCATTTGAGCCCAGTCAGGGCCCTCAGTCCTGTCCCAGTGATGCCATAGGATCCCAGCCCTGCTTCTGACCCCATCCCTTTTTGCTCCTGGCTGGACTCCCTGGACAGACTCCAGACTGGGTTCATGCCCTCGCCATGTCTGGGGCTGTTGATGGAGGCTGTCGGTCTGCCTGCCTGGCTCTGTCCCCACAGGGACTGCACCCAGTCAGGGAGGGCACTGCCCACACTGGGTCACCCTCGGCTCCCAGCTCATCCCTCCATGTGGAGCAGCCTCGCTCACACTAACCTCTCACAGTAACTTTCAATTTCTTCCTTTGTTAACTACCAGTTCATGAAAAAAACAGGAAAGTGGGAAGTGAACCCTTTGTAACAAGCACCCAAGGACCCACAGATCTTTGACCTCTGCCACAAGGCCTTATCTTGCCCTTTAACAAAACATTTTTTGCGCCCAAGTGAGCAAGTGCTTTCATTTTGATACAGCTGTGCTTTGCAATGGGTTCCTGAAGCTCTGCTTAGCTTTAAGGGAAATGGCAAGTGCAGGTTATCCCTCGGCAGAAACCCCTCCAGCATGGTGCTCGTTGAAGTTCGCACAGGAGAAGATCTTTTCTACCATCATGACATTTCAGCTACAGCATCTCTAAGTGCCATACTTTCTTACCATCCATTCCTCTGGTCCATGCTAACTGGTAATAGCCACCTAGTGCCCTCAATTCTTTCTGTAATTTCTCAATTTCTGCGAATCCTCATTTGATTATATTTCTATTATTAAACTTAGTAAGTTTCCAAAGCCTTTCAATATGATGCTAATCAACCTTATTCAGAACAGTACAAATGTACAAATTTAATATTAAATATTAAAATGCAAATTCCATACACTCCAATGTCGTAGTGATCTTAAATTACATGATAGTCTAAAAATAAGTTTTAAAGCTCTTCTGAAACAAGGTCTCTGGATTTGGAGTCACAGACTCAGCATTGAAATAACTGAAAATTTGAGCTGTGACTTCAGAAAAGCATTCTCTCACAGGTGAGTTTATTTTTCTGAAAGAAAACCAGAATGTTATTATTCAACTATAATCCCTTTACTAGAAGATTATCTTTTCTTTTCCTCTTGCCTTAAAGGTCTACCATGCCATGTACACAGCTACAGCAAAATACAACCACAGATCTTTACTTTGAGCCAAAAGTTGACGGATATATATTCATGCCTGTGTGCAAACTGTATCTATTCTTTCACTAAGCAAACACTCATGCAAGCTGAGAGGACACAACATTATTCTCCAGGCCTTAACAATAACAATCCCCTAAAGGACTACTGTAGGCAGTTAATATACTATCTAGAACTGGGACTTAGATAACCAGGATCTTAAGATTTCAAGCAAGCTCTCATCCTTCAGCTAAAAGACTGGTATTATTAACTTAAACGAGTGATTTGTTGTAATTTACCCAGGTAATTCTGTGGAGTGGTTCACAGCAACAGAATATTATACATCCAGGTATATCTAGCCTTTCAAATTGATTGCAAAGGGATTAGAAATGAGTAACTGTACAATGGTTTAAAATCACTGAGGTAAAATCTTTTTAAGATATTTTCAATTTTGTTTCCTCTGTAATTCATACTTTCATCAGTCAGTTTCTGTAATTTATACAAAGAAGGTAAGCACAGAACAATTTATACTTCCTAATGTATATGATAAAAATAATGGAAAAAATCTACTTATCACTCATCTCACTGATTCTTAGCTTTAAAACTGTTTCTTTTACAAATGCAATAACAAGTTAATTTTATTATCAATAATCATATATGTGATGGAAGACTCCTGTGATTATTTCCACTTCAAATTACGTACGTAAAAGAGTGCCTTCAAATTCTGGACTCCTGAAAAATGCAGCTTTTTGGGGGGGCAGAGAGAACTCATTACATGGCATAATATAGAAATACCTAATTTCACCAGATACTGGAGTATCAAGAACTCGAAGTCCCTTCCCATTCTTTATGTAATCTCTGGGTCTCTTATAATGAACACATACCACCCTTAAAGGTATTCTCCTTTAAGGTTCATGCATCTCACCAGTATATTCATCCCCCAAGATACGTACCTAAGTTTGCAAGCAAACCTTTATTTGTGATACTACATTTTGATTTGCTAAGGTATCATTTCAATTTTATATTTACATTAAGTCCACTGAAGTAAGCCACTACTTGAAAATTACTCCTAGCTGTGCCACAAGTATTTGAAATATCTTTTAGATTTATGTATCAACAACAGTGACTAATATAGGAGGACTGAGGTTAGAGAATCAAGCAATGTTGGGTAACTTTGAGCAAGTTCAAAATCTTTGTGATGATGCTGACAAGATAATATGACAAACTGTATGAAGTGGCACTTTGAAATTTGTCTTTAATTGGGTGCAGTGCTTCTTTACACAGGGTTCTTTGTTTGAAGCTATACAAAATAGCAGCTTGTTAACATGGTGTAACTGCTTCTTTTTCATATTTAGTGCTCAGCAAGCCCTAAAGTAGCTCATAACATAAATTAAGGGATAATATTCATAGTGGAATATATGAGGTAATAAATGACTAGCAGATGATTGAACAAATAAGTTGAAATTGAAAAAAGAAAAAAAAAATCTGTTTATTGGCACTGTAGTCCAACACCATGCCCGTTATTCCATTAATGCCACTAGAAAAGAGATAAATAAGCAGTTACATTTTGGAGGCAACACAGCTCATTTTTTTAACCTTCGTGTAAGTTATGTGCTGCTGCTGTGCTGGACCACCCTGTTATTCTTTAAATGGGAAATGGTTTTCATTACATGGTAGAAAGGAAAGATTAACTTCATGGATGTAAATTTATTGAAAAAACATAACTTAAATTTTATTTTAGAAATATTAGAAACTGATGACATGTGTTTCACCTTAACTGATTCACTAACGTCTTTTACCTTCCACGTATCCTTCGTTACCTGTATAATTTCTGGCAGAAAATCTTCATTATTATTATAATTAAATCTCACCGTAATATGAAATCCCCCCATAATGAAACAATGATGTATGATGAACTCACCTGCTCATTAGAAACAAGACTTGAGTGAATTTCTAGTAAATACCTGCAGGAAGAGAAAGCAGTGGCAGCTACACCTATGCACGGCTATCTAAACATCTGGTGGAGCAGGGTTTGAACCAATCCCCCACCCCCACCCCCCCCAATGACAACCTGTGGATCCCTCTTCTCCCATTGTCTCCCAGGGATAATTTAAGCATTTTACAGAGACCAAAGCCACTCACTCCCCAGCACTCTGCAGCAGTACGGTAAATATGCTCTGTGAGAGGAGAGGGTCCTGCTGTAACATTTTATTCCACTGTCTCAAATCCTGGGTTCCTGCATACTTTCTCCAACACACCTTTATTTTCTTTGCTTTACTGTTGGCTCTGATTGTTCGCTTTGAGAGGGTGATTCATCCACAAACACGCAGCTTCTTCTAACCCTCCCACCCCAGGAAAGCAAATAAATTATATTTCTCCTTGTTTTGATTCAAGGTTTAAGTTGTCAGAGAAACAAAGGGAGCTTTCTTGTCTAAGCAGGTTGGAGCTCTGCACTGCTATGGCATCATTATAATGAAGATCATGCCATTTGCTTCCAACTTGAATACAGAGGACAGCAAGAACACTCACGTTGATGAAGGACCATTGAGAGAAACCACGAGATAAAGATTTAGCTGTCACATATTTTTGCATGGTTGGTTTGTTTCTTTAACACAAAGTTCCCAAGGAAGGGAAGACTTAGCACAGTGATCATGAAAGATTCAAATTCACCCCCACAATAAGTACCAATCAATGCATATAATGCATCATCTAAAGCATATGTTGACTTCTAACTTCTCAATGGCATACTCCTCTTGAAAAACTAGTTTAACTGTTGCAGTTTGTGTACTCTCTGATGTTTATTGACGTTCATGGGTAAAGTCAGTTTTACTAAATCTGGAAATTCACTGTATAATGTTTATAACAAGTCTACTGGGATTAAGGCATGGTAGAAATTACATGAAATATTTGGTAGGCAGTCTTGTAATATGGCATTACTAGAAACATAAAGATCTGTTTTTACTTATTCTTGTTGCTCTATCACTTTGAATCATCAGCCAGAGATAATGGCTTCATTACACTACATACTCTACCTGAAAAACTAAAAAGAAAAACAATCCCAGAACACAGAAGGAGGAGAAAAAGCAATTATAACAAACAAGAGAGAGACATAAAGTAATACAAAAATAATGCTGGTAATAATAATAAGAGGAGGTCACAGCATAAAATATGCAAGCACCTTACAGGGCTCATGATACAGAAATTCTTATAAAATGTATTTAGGAACACATTACTCATTTAACAGCAATATAAACTGGAAAAATGTTAGTCCTGTTTCTGTTAAAAAGCTCTATTACCATAGTAATTGTTTCCAAGTGCTAAATCCTAATAATAAGCACACCATTTGCACAGTAGTGATTTTGCTTCTTCCAGTACTGGGAAACATTTATATTGTGAGAGGATGCTCGTGCCTACTGCAATATGCACTACAGGCACTCTTAGCAAACAGCCCTCTCAGACACTGAGTGAACGCAAATCTCTGCCGTTCTCATAGTGAGAGAAACTGTGCCTTGACAGTGGCAAACCACTGAAAAATAGCACACAAATTGTTTTTTGGAGTTGCTAATGTTTTTATCCTTTAAACCAGGTTTTCAAGACTGCTAAAATTTGCTATGTCTAACCTGTATAGCTATATATATATAAAAAACCCAAAGAAAATAAAAAGTTTCGTGTTCTTGATTACAGATGAGATTACAATCATCAGTTACTCTGGATGAACACTTGTGCAATCTCCCATGCCATCCCAAGACAAGACGATTCATTACTACTTTCAGGTTAAGGTGAAAAGTTATGAAAGCAGCGAGACGAATCTGAGAACCGGGGGAAAAAAGAAAAATCTCAGTCTGCTTGAGGTGGTTTGCATCTTTCTGGCAACAAGAAATCAATGCCACTTACACTATTCCTCCTCAGTAATACTAGAAACGATGCAACAATTTCTTAATTTATCTTTGGCTTTCTTTGAAGAAAGAGTCATAAGACATCCATAAAGGGCCATTTGGCCGCAGCAGTGGCCAATAATGTATTTCAATACTGACATGAAGGTAACAGATTAAGTTATTTTTTCTGCAGTGAGTATTGTGCTATGCAATCTGTGTTTTGGTCAAGTTCAGGGAAGATTAATACAAACTATTTGTAACTTGTCCTGCCAAAGGCTGAAAGCGAGAGTCTGAAGAACATCACTGTGTATCTACCCTCCCCCAAGCCACAATGATCAGTGTGATTATGGGTATACTGCACTGCTGCTCATTCAGTTTTATATCACATAAATGATACATGAAACCATCAGATGCTGTCCATCGTTGGTTAACAGAATCCTATTATACAGTAAAAATTACAGCGCTTTCGGTTAAGAGCTGGACTGTGAAAAATGACAAATGTTAACACAGCAGCATGAGCCCAAAAGGACTTGGAGACCTCTGTAGTACAAATAATGCTCTGAGAATTATAGGGACTGAATCCCTAATCGTTACATGAATTCCCTGCTTGGACCCACCATTGCCTTAATGCTTGCTTCTGGTTTTCTCTAGTTTGATTTTGTGTTATTAAAGATTGCAGTTGGTACAACTGCTATGTTAGGGGGTCACAAACACCGTAATAAAATAATTACTCTAATATCATCTTCTAAATAAAGTAAAAGCACATCTACTACTAGGAAGAATCAGACACATCCAGTTCCTGGTCCCAGAGCAGGAGCAAAAGACAGGCTGAGTGGGAATAACTCCGGAGCCACAGCAGAGGGATGTTCATCCCCACGCAGAAGCACCCTGTCCTTGAACACAGGCTCTGAGTTGGCAGGTGGCCTGGCAGAAATCATGAGTTTTAGAACCCCTTCAATTCCTTGTGCAGACATCTTAATTGGTCAACAAAGAATTATAAATGACTCCAATGAAACACTGAACATGCTCATCAGGAGTTATCTATTTAGCTATGCCATAAAGCAGCAGCTCGGACCGCAGTTAAGATTGCAGAGGAATAAAAGCCTGGACTGGAATCAGGCAATACACTGTGCATGACGCTCTAGACTGCTACATGGTGGTGCCATTTATGCCATCATGCATTCAAGACCAAGGGCCAGATGTAAATACCCTCACTGAGCTGCTGGACACAAATCAGTTCCCTCTGTCAGCTTACCACGATGGGCTGACGCTGGCCCTGTACAAAGTGTGCACCGCTTCTATCCTCAAGGGAACTTTAGTGCCTTGCCCTCTCTGCCCTGATCAGGACTTTTCACCCCCAGCAAAGGCACGTCAGCTCTCCCCCTTCAGAACAAGGGGGAATATGAGTCTTTTCTGTTAAGAACAAACCCAAACTGCATTGCAACGCACTTTGTTACTTCTGTATTTCTTTTCACACCCGAGGTCTGCTCTTCTCCTTGTTCTCACTTGGCTCCCAAGACTCTGCACCGCTCTCCTGCTGCTCTGTCTCTTCAATCACTCATTCAAGGTGTCCTCTTGTGGATCCTTCTCATCTCACACAGGGGTAGCACAAGGATCTGATCTCGATCTCCACCCCGCACCCCCGTAAATTTTGTATCTGGAAAGTTCATCTATAAGCTCAAATCAAACCATTCTTTCTATTTTAGACATCTCCTGTGAACAAGGTTCTAAATTTCTGCCATCTGGCATATAACCCATTAATGACATCTGCCCAACAAAATGAGATATTATGTTTTTTTCCACAAGCCCTCCCCCATTCTCTCAACTGCCACTCAAAATACTGCTGTTCTACCTGTCACTCAAGGTTGGAACCTTAGCATCATCTTAATCTCAGCATATAATATTTCATCATAGAATCATAGAATATCAGGTTGGAAGGGACCTCAAGGCTCATCTGGTCCAACCTTTCTAGGCAAAAGCACAATCTAGACGAGATGGCCCAGCACCATGTCCAGCTGAGTCTTAAACGTGTTCAGCGTAGCGGAGTCAACCACTTCCCTGGGGAGATTATTCCAATGACTGACTGTTCTCATTGTGAAAAATTTACCTCTTGTGTCCAATCGGAATGTCCCTGGGAGTAACTTGTACCCGTTACCCCTTGTCCTCACCATGTGACTCCTTGTAAAAAGGGAGTCTCCATCTTCTTTGTAGCTCCCCTTTAAGTACTGGTACATGGTGACGAGATCACCTCTAAGCCTCCTTTTCTCAAGGCTGAACAAACCCAGCTCTCTCAGCCTATCCTCATACGGCAGGCTTCCCAGACCCTTGATCATCTTGGTGGCCCTTCTCTGGACCCCCTCCAGCCTGTCCACATCTTTTTTGTATAACAGGGACCAGAACTGCACACAGTATCCCAGGTGTGGCCTGACAAGTGCTGAGTAGAGTGGCATAATGACTTCCTTATCTCTGCTGGTGATGCCCTTTTTATGCAACCCAGCATCCTATTGGCCTTCTTGGCCACAGCAGCACACTGTTCGTTCATGTTGAGCTTCCCATCCACCAGGACCCCCAGGTCCCTTTCCACGGAGCTGCTCTCTAGCCAGGTGGATCCCAGTCTGAGCTGCACTCCTGGATTATGTTTTCCCAGATGCAAGACCTTAGACTTGTCTTTGTTAAACTTCATAAGGTTCTTGTTAGCCCACTCTTCCAGCCTATCCAGATCTTCCTGCAGGGTGGCTCTCCCTTCCAGAGTGTCTGCTTCTGTTTAACTATGTCCACTGATCTGTTGCAAAAGTCAGCCTGTCACTGAGTATGATATTTAAATCTTTTCTTTGATTTATTTTCTTTCTGATTTAAAATATAAGCTGCTTGTCCTCGCTTTCAGGCCCTGTCGTGTCCCCAGCCTAACACCTTTTACTGCTGAAATTGTTACTCCTGGCTCCAGCCTAGTATTCCAGGCTCTTCCATACTGCCTTTTCAAACAAGTATCATCACACTCTCTTTTTGTTGCTCGTGCATGGGAAGAGTTTCCAGGAAAACAAGAAACCTGTTTTTTCATCCTACTAAGCCCCTTCTTAAGTTCCCTATTCCCACACCTTCTCCTTTGACAGTGCACAAGCTGCTGTTTCATTAAGGTTACCGAGTTGAACTGTATCGCTTCCCTGTACCCTCTCTCATTAATGAATACAATTCAAATGCACAATCAGACAGCTGGGTCAGCCCTATGATGCAAACTACAGCTTTTTGCTGAATACAGTCCTATTTGAAAACAAGTACCTTCAAAAAACCCAAACAAAGGCAAACACTTAATTCTTTCAAAAATTCACTGTCCTGGGAAGAAGTTTCTTTTAGGAAAAAACAGGTTTGAGCAACTTCCTCCTTAAAACTATAACGGAAAAGGCTCAGGGAATAATGTCAAAAGCTATGTTTTCTTTGATTGACTGGGAAACTGCCAGGGAAGAGAGCAGACTATTAGGAAACAGGTGACCTGCATCTCAGTCTGAGCAATTTTGCAGAGACAGAGACATATTATAGAAGCCTTCTTACGTTGTCATCAAAGCTAATAATCAGAGACATTTACTGTCCCTAAAATAATTCTGAGCTCAGTAGAGACTGACAAACAGAATTACTCAAAATCATGTGGCAATTCATAGCATCTGCAGATACACAGTAAGCTGAACCCGAGACTGATTCATATATGCTAAATACTTTCCGCAGACTTACATTTAAACTGAAGTTGCCAGATATGAAGTTCACATTTGTGAGCTATGCTTTTGTTCCTACTACAATTTCTGCTTCTTAGCTAAAATACAAGTAATTAAACTCTCTTCTCTCCCACAGCTCACAGTTCTTCACTGACAAAATCAACAAAAATGAAGCAACTGCACAAAAGGACTTGACTGACTGGCTCCAGAACTGCACCTTTGTAAATGTAAGGAGGCATGACTTAGATCATCTAAAATATCCTCTCCTTTTGGACATGAGTACATCAACCAAATTAAGATGGGTAAGTGCTAATGTTTCAGCTACAAATGCTTTTCATTTGTGGATCGTTACCAAACAGAATACCATTATCCCCATATTACTGGTGCGATAACTGAAACTCAGAGGTGATACTGTAACTCACGGCATAAAAACGATTCATTGTGCAAGACCACTAAATAAGCCTGTTCCTTTGCAGCTCTGTATTTTCAAGCAGCAGAATCTGAAATATTGGATGTGGTGTGCCACATCAGCACTCAATATACCCGAATGGTTCATAAAATTACAATTTATGAGAGCTTTAACTGAAACGTGATGGTGTCATTTTTGCAAACAATTCCATTAGGTACTTATTTCAACCTTTCAGGGATTCTAAAGGACTAAATGTTTATGTATGTGTCAGGTATTCTTGTACTTCATAAATCTGTGATCCAAGATTTAACCACGTAATTGCATATAGAAAAGTAATTACAGCTGTTATAAAGTGTATGTTTAACTGAACAAGTTGCTGTCAGAAAAAGGCAGTAGCTTCATACAAGTGAAAAAGCAGGAAAGCAGACATACTGCTGGTGTGCTCTGGTGTTTCATCAGGACACCTGTAAGGGCTGATGAAGTATTTTGTAACAAATAGGAGAGGATGCTATCAACTGACAAGTTATTCCTCTTACCTTTACTCTCACTGTGACAGTAGCAAGACCAGGAGGCATAGTGCCCTTGCTATCGAAGGCTTCCACAAGAAAGGTGAAGGTTGCTTCTGTGTCAGAAAACGATTCATAATCCAAGGACTTCAAAAGCGATAACTCGCCTGTGTACTTGTTCAGTGCAAAATACTGTAGTGCTTCCTGGGTCCGTATTCGATAGTTAACATCAGAACCAAGATCAACATCTTTCGCCTACAGCATGCCATGCAGACAAAAAAAAAAAGCACTTAAAACCAAACAAAATCCATTTTCACAAAAAATCCCTACTAAAGAACATAAAAAAGCAAACTACTGCAAACAACCTTAGTTTTGTTATATTATTCTAATAGTATTGACGTACTTAATACTATTGCACAAACATGAGGAAGACAAATCCGCTTAAGGTTATGAAATCCAGCGATACCCGCCACAGCAAACGAGCACAGTATTCTGGGCAAGAGTCACTGGAAGCTCAGTCTGTTCTTGTTCTTTTCCCTGAGCACCTGCTATCGGCCACTGCCAGGGAGAGGATGCTGGGCTAAGCAGACATTTGATCTCACCCTGTATGGCAGCACGATGTTTTTATTTCATACCAGTATTTAGACAAAGAATATTAATCTTCATCAGGATAAGGAGTATTATATGATTGGTTTAGCTGTAATTTGACATTAGATTTATCTGCAGTCAGGTTCAGAGAAAACCATTCTTGTTGAAATTGTCTCAGGACAGATTCTTCTCATTAAAGGATCCTAACCAAAACATCAGGAGGATGTATAGGCTGCTTGTGGGAAGTGAATCTGTATAGGCTGCTTGTGGGAAGTGAATCTCGGCTGTCTTGAGATCTAGCTCATCCTTGAATAATTAACTCTCACTTGTTTGAGTATCTTTTATAGTCAATGAAGAGAAGACAACACCTCCAGGTGTTCACTTCACTTTACTCCAACTATCTTAAATGATGATCTGGTATTGGATGAATTGCTTCTGGAAGCAACTATTTATCTCCATTAACCATAATGTGAGGTTAGACATCCAGGTTTGACTTAACTGTCTAAACCAGTTGAGATAAAAGCTCTCTTTTGCTACTAAAGTAAACAGGTAGAAGCAGTATGATGAGCCTTCAAAAGCACTTTAAACATGTAAAACAATATTCCATGAAACAACAATAGTAGTGTAGGTTTTGTTGTTTGTTTGTTTTTTACTGATTGCTCTTATTTCCAAATGAACCTCAGCTTCAAAGTATTTTTATGTACCTGTCTAAAGGTCATGCATTTTTCAGCCTGTTAAGTGTCATAACTTACCCCACTCCAGTTTGCAATCTTTTATTGCAGTCTCACTGACAAATTAAATCAGAACATTTTTAGCATTGCAGAACATTTACAGAACATCTTCTTCACTCTATAATGCTTTCTTACCTCTATTTGCAGGAAGACAGTGCCTGGTGGTAGATTTTCTGGCACGCAGACAGTGTAGGAAGCGTTAGTAAAAACAGGGCTGTTGTCATCAATATCCAGCACCTTGATCGCTAAAGTTAGTGTTGAACGGCGAGGGTCCATAGCTCCATCTGTTGCTTCAACAATAAGTTCATAATAGTCCCTTACTTCTCTGTTCAGTTTAACTGCTGTATAAATGCTACCATTTGATGTGATTCGGAAAAGATTGTTGAAGTTTGCCAAGCTGTAATGAACTTGACCATTAACACCAGCATCTGGGTCTGTAGCCTAAAGAAACAGAAAAACAGAACCATGCTTTAATGCACATTTTAAATACCTACAAGGGACATACCTACATGGGAGCAACAAGGTAAGCTAGGGTAATATTCAACAGGGTATTAATGCTTGTGTGGCCACTCAGCATTTCTTGTTTACGGCAGCTTGCCTCCCTCTGGTATTTTGCTGAAGGTAAAATATCCCACAGAAACAAATCTCTTAATTTGCAGTGACAGAAGGTAGATTTACTGGATCCCAGTAGGCCTTCAAGAGAAATTACACATTTAGTTGCTCAGCCTTGGACAACCGTGCACATAAGCAGAAGACAACCTAGATGCTTTTAAAGCCAAGCCCTCAGATACTTCTAATGCTGAGGTATCTTCACGGTTAGATGGTGTCTGAGGGGAATTTTTATTTTACACTGTTTGATTTAGGTGTTTCATTGCTGCTCAAATCATTATGGAGTACATGCTTAGATGAAGGATTGATGCAGTCAGCAGATAGATAGAATGGACACATTAGTTAGAAATTTTCATTTCACTTAACGTGTTTGTCACATTTAGTGATATTTTAATCATTGCTCTCTGAAGAACCACTTAACTTTCTATAGTTTATCATGTTTCTTCAAAACCAAATGTTATCACATTTCATCCTTATTCTTCTACACTCAGAAGAGGCAGATGATTGCAATACAAAACTGTTTAGATTTTGTTCAGTTGGTATCTTTGTTCTCACATACTGAATTGAGTCTCAAATGTCAGTATCAGCCAAATAATTCTTGCTGTTACATAACTGCCCTTATAGGGATGGACAAAATTCATATGTTTTTCCTAAAGCTACCATCCCCTCAACATAGTCTGAATGCTGACCTGTTATATTTCCTCCTCTTAATTAAATTATGGCATGATGAATAAGGTTATGTAAATTAAACAAAGGGTATTCTGCGAGCAAGGTATTTTCATTTATTTGACTTTATAAATGAGGCTACAGACATCTGGGAAGATCGCAAGAGATTTTCATGTTTTGTTACCAGAACAATTGTCAGGAAGTTTCCATGAATGTTTAATTCCGGTGAAGGTATTCATTGTAAGACTTTGTAATGAAACCATTTATCTTCTTAGAAATCAATTAAAAGTTAATTAAAATTGTTAATAAGAAAAATTTCACTGTGCTTTCCCCCTGAACTACATCAATGTGCTAAGAAGTAATGGCTACAACTTCATAATGACCAGTCTACGGATAACACATCCTTTTAATCGACATCTTTCAACATACGGTTGATTTGCTTAGTTTACAATCAATTCTATTTCCTCCGTAGAAATAACTGATTTGGGGCAGAAAGACCTCCTAGGTGACACCCTGAAAAACCATCAGAAAGCTACTCAAGGAGAAGAGTTTGAAGTATACAGTAACACTTAGCCCCACTGAAAGAAATGCAAAGCATAGGAAATGCAGAGTAAGTTGCAGAGCTGCTGCATAAGACACCAACAGCAAGATTCACCTTCATAAGACAATCTCCAACACACGCATGAGGCCAGTCCTCATACTTAGCCTCTAAGTTAAGCCAAAGCCATATTATAGCAATTAAACTGATACTAAACACTCGGAGTTAAAAACCAAACAGAAAACCCCATAAAAATCTCTAACAGTAATCTGAAACACTACTACCATTGGACACTATGAGAATAAACCAGGTAACATTTTTATTTAAGAGCAATTTGGAAGTGTGTTTCTGAATAGATAAGCTTATTTTTTAGGAAAGTAAATTAAAATTACTTTCAAATATATGTCAGGCTTTGCAATTCGGTTCCTAAAAACATGACTATGTATGTTGTAAACTCATTTGTGTACATCCTTGGGCATAACCATCTTTTCCACATTCTGCAGGACTGATTTGTTTCCATGAAGAGTAGCAGGTAAATCATCATTATTAAATCCAATTAAACTAATTGTTACAGTACTACCATCACACTAGTGAGAAGTCAACCAAAGACACGTGAAGAGAAGCGTTAGCTCTGTGCATTTTTACATATCTTAGTCCTCTGCTTCAACAGCACAGGGCAAATTCAGATTTCTGAAGGATGCTCTGACTGAAACCTCAGAAGTTTGCTGCACTTTGTCCACTAAAATTTCTACCATATGGATTCTCTCATTATTTATGAGATTAAAAAAAAAAAAACAAACAGCTTTTCTCCAAGCTTCCTGTTCTATCTGTGGCGTTACACCAGAGACAACTACTGCCTATTTACAAAGCCGCCATCCCATTGCTCAGGCAGCGCTTTGTGTTACCCATCTTTGATGAACACCATGTAGAAGCAGAGCCACTGAGGAGAAGGGCAAAGCTGAGAAGTTACAACAAGTTATACAAGCACTGTCCAACCTACCTACAGACAGCTTTGCAACCCCAAGAGGCTTGGAAAGGCCTGAATGTCATATGTGGTGGCTGCCAAGCCCATGCCAGGGCTGCCTTCTCCTGCTCAGACTACCCTCTCACACAGCAGAGGGGCTTTTATATGCCGTAACAGCCCTTCCCTGTGCCCACACCTTTCCCTGCCCCACTGCGGTCTCCCCACAGGCTGCAGGGGAGTCTGCTTGGGTGCCTGAAGCTCCTCTTCCTCCTCAGTGCTTGAAGGGCTGTTCCTCACTGCTGGGAGGAGTTTTGCCCTTTCTTGATTCTGTTTCACAAAGTCACCACCAGAGTCACTGAGGGACTCAGCTGTAGCCTGTGGGGGCCATCGGAGCCAGCTGGAACCAGCCGTGTCTGACCTCTCCCCACAGAGACCCCTCAGCCCTGCCGCCAGCCCTGGGCAACCCATACACATATATGTTTAAGATTGAACTGCATGTTTTTAAAGAATCAAAATGGATTTCATTGTGAAAAAAGCTTTATGAAAATGCTATTATTTTACCAAATTAGATTGCTTTTACAGTTCAAGATCTCCATTAATTAACATTTTATCAGTATAAACTTGAAAAGAGATAGTGTACTCTTTATGGATATGAAAGAAAAAGAGTTTAATCTGTTTTCTAAAAGAATCCTATCTCAAGGGTATACAAAATTAACTCTTTCCACATGAAAATCACTGCACAGAGCCTCTTGGAGCCTGTGCGCAGCAGCTCCATGGAGAAGTCCTTGAAGGACTCGCTGGTGGTGCGGTTACTATCTGTTCCTGTTTGCAGCTATTGCTTAGTATCAAAATAGATGACTTCAAGTCATCCCAATTTCATCCCCACACTCTGTCACTGACAGGTACAAGCTGGCATGCCTGTATCACAAGCCTCAACTGGAAGGCAAGGGAGGAGGAGGTCTGCACAACGAGGAGCTGGTCTGTCAGAAAGTCCTGCTTCAAAAATCAGCGCTGCTTGAAATTATTACTACCCTTAAAACAGAAGCCAGCAACATCCCAATAAATCTAATATGATTTGTTCTTTACCAATGCTGAGCTGAATTACCTGGGTATATAGTTACCACAGGTGGAGAGAATCAAAGAATCATTTAAGTTGGAAAAGACCTTTAAGATCATCAAGTCCAACTGTTAACCTAGCACTGCCAAGTCCACCACTAAACCATGTCCTTAAGCACTGCATCTACACGTCTTTTCAATACCTCCCGGGATGGAAACTCAACCACTTCCCAGGGCAGCCTGGTCCAGTGCCTGACTACCCTTTCAGTGAAGAAATTTTTCCTAATATCCAACCTAAACCTGCCCTGGCGCAACTTGAGGCCATTTCCTCTTGTCCTATCGCTTGTTACTTGAGTGAAGACATCGACCCCCACCTCTCTACAACCTCCTTTCAGGTAGTTGTAGAGAGCAATAAGGTCTCCCCTCAGCTTTCTCCAGGCTAAACAAGCCCAGTTCCCTCAGCCACTCCTCATGAGACTTGTGCTCTAGACCCTTCACCAGCCCTTCTTTGGACACGCTCCAGTATCTCAGTGTCCTTCTTGTAGTGAGGGGCCCAAAACTGAATACAGGATTTGAGATGCAGCCTCACCAGTGATCATCCATTACAGGGGGACGATCACTTCCCTGGTCCTGCCGGCCACACTATTTCTGATGCAAGCCAGGATGCTATTGGCCTTCTTGGCCACCTGGGCACACTGCTGACTCATATTCAGCCGGCTGTCGACCAACACCCCCAGGTCCTTTTCCACCTGGCAGCTCTCCAGCCACTCTTCCCCAAGCCTGTAGCACTGCATGGGGTTGTTGTGACTCAAGTGCAGGACCCAGCACTGAGCCTTGTTGAACCTCATAAAGGAACCAGTTCCCTTGTCTGTTTTCAGCTACAACAATGAGATACAAATCACAGATATTATTTTTCTCTGGGCTACACCAACATTCTTAATAATTTCTTCTATTAGATAAGGTCCATTAGGAGTAAAAAAGATCAAGACAAACACTGAGCACAAAATTGGCCAGATTTCTTTCTATTCCCCATAGCGCAGTCTCTGTCTTGTCCTAGCTTCAAGTGCCTACACATCTGATCTTGCATGCAGATCAGGATACATGCAGAACACATTTCCCCCCGCTACCATAAGCCAAAGCTGTCAAAGTTGAGGGCAGCACAAGTGATAAACCACATTTCCAAAGACGATCACTCACTCGTCCCCTGCCACAGTGGGATGTCAAGACCAGACAACTGAAGAAAGAACCTACCCATTTCTGCCTTCCTTTCCTGCTAGAAGATCTTTTTTATCACATCCAGCCCTAATCCAAGTCCTCCTTCCCCTCATCCCTACAGTTGTCAAAGGGAAGGAAAGTATCAGTTCAAGTGCCTGTAGAGGAAGAGCTGGGTAATAAGAGAGCGAAAAAGCCTGATGCACTCTCACATCTTCACATGAGCACTACTGTAACACCTGAGTTCCCACCCATCATATTACCCCCAAATCTGCCAACACATTCTGGTGTTGGATCATTTGCAATTACATGCAATACGCTTGGTAAATTTGGATAGGAAACTAAGCTGATTTTGCTATTCTGGGTAAAAGAAAAATTCTGAACCATCCCTCTGCATGCTCAGAGGTTTTCCTCTGTTCTTACTGGAACTGGTTCAAGCAGCCTGTTAGGCAAATTTACTACACCAGTGTTACACAACTGAAGAGCTCATAAATTCACTTAAGTCAATGTGGCCTAACCAAAAGGGATTTTGTCAGGATAGAGGAGCCTGCTTTACATAGGTCTAAGGTAATTTATTTCTTTAAACTGAGAGCATCTGAAGGAGTACAAATTAGACTTAAAAAAAGAAGAGAAACAAAACAATTCCTTGCTGACTGGCTCCTCTTGCCAATACTGCAAGAGATGCAGAAAGATGAGATGCGTGTTTCTACCTCTCCCATCTCATTATGTTTATTCAGAATTAGGAAAAGCATGTTCCTCGGAAGAGTCTCTAGTAAACACTGCTCTTATTCTAGTAACTCCTCAGGTCTACACAACTACTCTCATTTTCATCTCTCACGAGGCTAACTTATAAAGTACTGCATGATAAAACGAACCTGGAAACCTAGGAATATAAATGAATCATCACTTCATTTCCCAGAAAATACATCCAGCATTTACTGGAGATACCATAACCTACAAGGTGATAGCCTTTATCTATTGTGGTACGTTTAAATTTGCATTACCAACTACGCTTCAACATTACTAAGAAACCCTCATGAATATAAACCAACAGCGTTCCAGAGTAACAAATGATCCTCCTCTGTCTCAAACAGCTTGAAAATACAATTCTGGGAGATCTGAATTACCAAAATATCTCTTGAAGGATCATTAACTGTGAAATATAATGACAAGTGCTTAAATGTCAACAATATTAATTATACCACTATCATTCTTTTCAAAATAAACCTTCTACTAATATCGACAACTCTTGCTCACAATGGGTAACAACAGGATTTAAGCAGGTTAATTAAGGGTTTATGCTCAGAGTGCTGGAGCTGGAAAACAGCAAAATAAGGCAGAGTATTGTTATTCATACTTGTCTATAAAGCAGAGACAAACATGACAGGTATCTCCTCATTAAAGCTGCAAGCTGAAACACTTCTTAGGGACCACTTTGCCACCAACCCAACTTCCTCCAGATTAAATTTTCCTTCAGGTACAGAAGTTCCCCATGATCCACATCCACCCCGACAAAAGCTCCTGATCTCTGACAGCCTCTCCAGTCTTCCAGCAAACACTGCAGCTTGAGGGAGGGATGGAAATTATGCTGGAGGATACAAAAGATGCTGTTGGTGGGAGCTGGGTTATTGTTTTCATGGATGATAACATGATTTTTTTATTATTATTATGGGTTTAATGGGTTTATTATGGGCTTAATTTTTTATTATTAGGGGTTTAAAAGATTCCCAAGCCCTGCAATTGTGTCAAATAGCAAATCAAGTGTGGGTGGGAGGGCTAAATTGGATTTTGTACTTGTTTTTCAGGGAGATTACTGTTTGTGCTCATAGGACAAAATTAACATCTCCCAGATGCAGTAAGAGGCCACAGATATTTGAAACGTTTCTGACCTCTTGGTATTTATTTAAAAATATTTTAAGGA
Source organism: Theristicus caerulescens (assembly GCA_020745775.1). Taxonomy (NCBI): domain Eukaryota; kingdom Metazoa; phylum Chordata; class Aves; order Pelecaniformes; family Threskiornithidae; genus Theristicus; species Theristicus caerulescens. The sequence goes on from CM036560.1 coordinate 88,022,610, forward strand.
GGGAAAATCAGTCATCCATAAAAGCTTAGAATTTTTCTTCTTCCCTATATTTCAGAAAGGCTTTTCCTCTCTTTCTTTTCGCCTGCTTTTACACAGTCTTTCATTTCCCTATTTCATTCATTATGTGCTCTAAGCAAAGGAAAAAATTAGAAGGTACCAACAGTTTTGAAAGATTTCTGTCAGCTGAACTCAAAATAATGTCAAAAGAAGTAAGGAAGCAAGGAAATACTTTTGTCCTCCCAGTGCTGTCAGCAGTTTCACACACACTTTTCTCTTGTTTCACAGAGAGTTAGCAGTTAGATTAATAAATCATGCTCCTAAACATATATGGCATCGCTGTACACCCATTACAGATAGTTGCAATACTCCCTTGCAGCCCAAAAACCTACTCATTTCTGCAGCACTTCCTACAAAACTGACATGTAAATTACATTATTCATATAAAAAAAAAAAATTCTTTTACAAACTGCAGGCTTTGTACAAGTTTCAGAGAAGGAATGATATAAAGCTTTTATTCTGTGTTCACACTCAGCCAAAAGTATACAGAAGGCTTTTTAACTTACTTGATTCTGCTATATAATTTCTGACATGCCACAAAAACACCTTAATGTTACACTGCAAGAAGTGACAGAGGCTTAGTTACAATGTGTGATAAATCTTAAATGTTCTGAATTATTGCTGCAAAAAAATGACTTGCTGAAGAAAGATGATATAAAGAATATACAATAAAATTGGACATTGTAATATCAGGGGGCAAATTCAGTGATCTGTCACTGGCTGGGGCAGTCCAATTGGGTGTAGCTGGTCTAAAAACACTGGAGAGGCAAAAATGAAACTCAGAGGCAGCACCCTCCAGTTCTGGCTATCTTGAAATTTCAAGGCAACTCCTACTTCTTTAAGAGAGCAAACTAATGCCCTACACACACATGCTTTTGAAAACCACTACAGGTTTTGTGTATATCCTCTTTTTCAAAAGTATCTTATTGAACTACCAAATCATACCAGCTTATCATTTTTCTCATAACTACACTTAGAGTAATTTGTTAGGGTAAAAATAGCACATGGTAAATTTTCAAATACTGACATATTTTAGCCATTATACAAGATGGGAAAATGTTTGATAATTACTTTCATAGTCAATGCTAATTCCAGTGCATCTGGAGGGTTAGTTCGGAAACCAATTAAATGTGACTCTAAATAAAACAACACAGCAAGAACAGTTAAACGCTACAAGCAAATATAAATTAAAATAAATGAAAATCGGAAAGCTCATGGCTGTAAAAACATCATTTAATGGACTGGTGAACCTCCTACAAAAGTTAATCACATTGTAACACTTAAAAATAGACAAGATTTCTTTAGTCTGGCATGCAACCAAATCCTAAATTTAGAGACTCGCACTGCCTGTTTTTACTTGAAAGATGATTAGAAATTTTGCTTTTATGATGAGTATGTTCTTTGCCAATGATATGATCAAGCAATTCGGAGATTAAACCAATGAATATACATACTAGCAAAAGTAAAACCCAAAGCTTTCTAAATCACAGATGAAATATATTTATATTGCTTAAAATCTCCTCATTCAGCTGGGCCCCCAAACATTTCTCTAATACGTTAATCTGTTTTAAAGTTATTTTTGTCATTTCTCTAGACTGCTGGCTTTCCTCATAAGCCCACCTAATTAGAGAACAATAGTATTAGAACCCGAGCTGGAATATAACAGCCAACGTTCGGATTTGAAACTACTTATCTCACTGGTCAGATTCTTAAAACACTCTGGGTTGTGTTCTGTTGTCTTCTCTTGTTCACAGAAGAATACTTAAAGGAAATTAGTTTTCTTATATCAATTACAGATATCGAGGCCACAAGGTTTGAATATTAGAAAAAAGTTAGACACCTGACATGTATCACAAGAAAACTCCCCAAGTTCTACCAGGCAGTCTTCAAAAAAGGAATCACTAATCTAGACAATTGTTCAAATCACAGAAGAACATCTATAATGAGAGATTGCAGTCAAAAGTTAGCAGGCCCAATATAAACCACTCTAATTTGTAAGCTCAGAAAAACCATAATTTCTTATCCCAGTGACAGAAATCTGAACAGCCAAATCTAAACAAACAGAACCAGCCATCAAAATACTAAATGGGCATGTATTAAGAGACATGAAACCACTGATTCAGAAGATTTAGTAGGGCATCAGACTGAAATAGATGAAAGGGCTTAAAAACACACTGGGATGCAAGGTGTCAGGCAGACAAAAAACAAGAATGCCTTTCATACAAAAGCCCCTGGACTCTCAATGATCAACTGCTGTGAATGTGAAAATGGTTGAAATGCTTCTCTGATAACAAGTATCAAAATTTCCACTGCATTAAAGCACAAATGTTATTACTCTGAAGACAGAGATGTAAATTAATACACAAATATAATATCAGAAACGGGAAAGACAAGAGCACAGCTTTTGAAATCCATTTAGTTTAAAAAGTCACCCCATTTACCACATGGTATGGGTGGTGAGGAGCGTTTTAAACCTATTTGATCTGTGTCTTAAGCTCACCTAAGTTCAACGAACCGCTGTAAAGCTGAGGGAGTGTGGCTGCAGCTGCATGCTGCGAAATACCTTCCAGGAATTATACAACCCTTTAGGGGTGCCAGCAGAAAGAAGCTAATCCTGCCTGGCATTGCCAGTCTAAGATGGAAAAAAAATGCACAAATCTATGACCGCATCTATTTATTCTCATGCCACAGGTTTGGACTTGAAGTTGTGACATCTATCTTGTTCAAGATGCTGAAGGAATTTGCTTGTTAACAAACAGGTGAAAATCCAACTAGAAGCACATGGGGTGACAACATCGACTTCAGCTATGGCTGTCATTTCATTTCTTCTCACCGCCTAAGTAGAGATGCAGCTTTTAATAATTATTATGACAGCTAATTATAAAATCTTATGACTATAAGGGGAAAGAAAGAGAAAATTAAGTTAAAATATATAGTGAACACTATTCATAGATGTTACCATTTCCTGTATTTTTCATCCTTCTTACATATCCCCTTCCAGGTCAGAAAGAAGATATTCCCCAAGACTTATCATTTTAAGGAAAGCAAGGAGCTTAAACCAAAAGCAAATCCCAACACCTCTTCTGTACACACCTTTAAGCACCATTCAGCCAAGCTGACATGAGCATGCCCTATCATGCACATGCAAAAGATTAAAGGCAGACTCTGTGGATGCTGTGATTCAGAGAAGCTACAATTCTTTCACCTTGATCAGGTACTAGAGCCTGACAAACCTGATAGGGGCTGGGCAAGAAGCTAGAATAAAAGCAGTTGCAACGGGACTTGAGCATATCCATGCCCTATTGGAAATACTCCCCCTTCTGCACGTCTTGTCTGACACGAAACTATGGAAGTCTTTATGTCACCAGCATCTCTATGAGAATCTTAAGAGAGACGGTGCTGAAAGCCTTACTAAAGATCTCTCTAACTGACGATGTAGACAACTTTCTTAATAAGCATGCAAGGAAATGAAACCACAAAGGTCCTATCAAAATGACCTTGTGATGATTGAGTCGCTTATAAGAAACTACGTGGAAGTTACAGAAATGAGCACAAACAGAAGCTCAAGAATAACAGTTATGAGCTATTTTGCACTGGAAAGTCGCACCTCATTCCTACACACACAGACACTGCATAGTCATACCACTACGTGGTAACAGATATATTAGTGACATAGATGCACACATTGCAACCACATACAAAAGTTTTAATTTCCTCTAGTTGTGGTCCATCTGTCATGTTATGATTCTCCAATTTTAGATTCTGATTAATTTTTTATGGATTCTGACTTTAAAACCCTAGCTGCTCATATTGTTTTTACATATATTAGATGAATTGGAAATACACTGTTAGGTAATGTATTATGCAGTGAGCAGTACTCATGGACTCACTCTGGGTATTTGAGATTTACTTCAGAGGCCGTGATTTTACTCTTCTCCAAAGGCTTAATTCCTTTCCCTCACAGACTGTCCTCTCCTGCCAATAAATACCCCTTTTTTCTCGTCTTGTCCTTTTTCCTCCACCTCTAGTTTTCCTACAAGTTGTCCTGAGAATTTAATTTCAGAAGCTGGTACTTTTAATACAGGTAAGGTGTAATCTACGGTGCAGGTTGTGGGAAATCATACACTGTTCTATGGGCCTTCATGCAGAAAACATGACAATGGTGATTTAGGGAAAGACTTTTTACAACAAAATCTTGTAATGTAATACCTCATCGGCATTTGAAGCAGTTTTCCTGTATAGAGAAACACAGACTCATGTAGTTGCAAGGGATGTCCAGAGGTCATTTAGTCCAACGTGAAAAGCCTTATCGACATTTGTGAAATTTAAACTGGGCTGTAAATCATGAGACTTGCAAGGTTTACCACCTTATGAATTTAAATAAAAATAGAAGCTTGTAAGAATTCACTGATATTCACAGACAGAAAGCTCTGTTAGGGAATTGGCATCATAATTACATTTCATTAGCATTCAAAAGTGACAGTTTGCTTCTTTACACAACACATTTAAAATACTTCTATACCATTAAAGGAGATATCTAGAATCAGTAGACTGGTGCCATATAGGCTGTTTCTGTCTCGCTTGCTCGTCTTACAGTTTTGCCTTACTTTGTTCTGTAGTGGACAGATGCTATTGGATATCTACCACAGGTATGAATTTACATTCGTTACCTAAATAGAAAAGTAAAATATTTTCATTGTACAGTCCAATCAAAGAAAGTCCTCCAAAGCTTGCTTTTCTAATAAGTAGAATAGCTCCACCCTAAAGAGCAACTTACTTTCTTTAAGCATTTCTTTTCTTATTTAAAAAAAGCAGCAGATGACAGCGGTATCACACATGCTGTCTGCAAACCCCTTTCATTATTGTGCTTATTTATACTGTCTCCGTTTTAGGGAAAATCTAAGGTCCAGTGTTACTTGAATATCTGATTAGGGGTTGGTTTGTCCACTGCCATGTAATTCTTTATCCATATTTTCCTTCTTATTTCCTTTCATGTCCCTATCTCCCCTTCATACCAACACGTTCATGTTGGAGATATCAAACAGTGCTGATCGGTGACACAAAAAATATGCCCACAATAAACAAATGATGGCTGTGTGTGAACAAATCTGGGTAAATACCAAAACCAGATGAATAAAAACTTCAGTTGAGTGATTTGTTTCCTCTCCTGGGCCCCATCAGGTCAACCGCTTCTTATTTAACCACAGGCTGCATTTTTAAGGTCTAACACAAAGTACTCGGGACTGTGTTTCGCTGAACAAGAACGCAAACCTATTTGCAGATTTTGCAGTCAGTGGATTGATCCCCACCTAAATTTCATTCCACTTTTTTACCTCCTATATACCTGCTGTTGACAAATAGTAAACTGTACAATGCAAATCATTCAGATGCCCTATCTTCAGCAGGACCTCAGCTGTTTTAGACTGCAACAGACAATAAGGTGCCTGAATTTCATTTTCAAGTTTCCCATTTGAAGCTTTTTGTTTCCTGTTCGTCCTTTGTAGAGAACTTCATTCAGCAGTTCTCCTCCTGTCTTGCTGGGGGATCCCCATGATCAGACATGAAAGAACAGCAGGGAATCTAATACACTTCCGACTGCCCCAATTTAGACAACACTGTGTAAAGTAAAAGGGATTTGAAACACATCCGCTACACTTCCAGAATTATCCTTTCTAGCTTTTGTTCTTTTAATCTTCGGAACGCTCCTCCAATCCCCACAGGCAGTACTCCTGTGCCAGTGCCTTCAGGAACTCCAGCTGGCAGACAAAGAGCCATCCGAGTGGAGGAGAGTGAGAGTAATTCAGAGTGTGAACACTGCCTCCCTGCCCCTAACAAGCCCTCCTCTCTTCGACAGAAAATCTTTCGCTGCTCTTGTTCTGCGTCTCCTTGGGAAACAAATTCCCAAACGTTACCTAAGCCCTTATGGGAATCCCTTTTTAAGTCCAACTTTCCCACTCAAAACAAAGCAGAGCACAGAAATCTCTTGTCTGTGGCAGGAGTTATTCATGGGAGCGTTTGACCTCATTGTTTTATACCCCAAATTGCTTATAACCTTACCTGTGTTAGAGGAGAGGGGACAAAAGGAGGGTGTGAATGTGATTCATCACTTGTTTAGAACAGATGAGCAGAGAAGGGACATGAAATTTTACAGTCACAGGAGAGGAAAGAAAGAGAAAGTCCATACAGAAAGTCAAGAATGGGAAAAACATTTCAATAGGCATGCACATGTTATCACACATTAGAAATAGTCTACTATTTTTAATGTTTTAATATAGGTACTGATAAATGTTACAGCTTTACCTTTCTACTTATTGACATCATAGAATATATCCCCACTTACCAGCATTACTATCATGTCAACTGGCAATTATGAAAAAATATTTAAAAAAAAAATAGCTGCTGCTCATAATCAAACCATGTAATAATTGATTTTGGTGGATCTTGCGTGAATAAAAGAATGGATTTCACTATAAAATACATTCAAATAATAAGCTGATTAGAAACAAAATAAATTCAGTTGGGAGGGAATTCTGGAGGTTGTCTGGTCAATCCTTCAGCATCCAGGTCATGGCTTATGTCTTATTTCCTTAAACAGCCCATAATTTTATCATCTTCTACTGTGGGTAGTGCTTTCCTCCCTCAGACTGACAGTGGGCTCAGGCAGTTGAGGATACTGATACCAAACCTTACCAGTAAAAAAACCTGAAGCATCATCAAAGTCGTTGAGCACCTTTTCCATATCCTTCATCACTAGGTCCTCTGCCTCAATGAGCAGCAGGGCCCATATCTTCTTGGGTCTTAAGATAAAAAACTCTTGCTGTATTTTTCCCCATGCAAAATGGGAAGCCAACATTCAGAAGGGAAAGGGATACCACAAAACCCGTTTATTATTTTTTCAATCATCTATATCACTGCTTACTCTGGTGGATTTCAGGTTTCTGTTTGAAATTAATATAATAAAAGATACTCTGAAAAGCAGACTTGCCAGTCAGCGGCTTTATTCTTGGTAATGAAAACACATTGACCCAGTAAGGGCTACCTTCTTTTACAAGCATATTTTCATCTACAATAGGCCTTTATATTTTAACCATGTTACAGCTTCTATACAAAATTTATTCCCATAGAAACCTCTCCCATACCTACTGTGGTTCTAATGTACTGTGAAGCACAACAACATAACAAAATATATTTCAGTTTTTAAAGAAGAATATCCTCAAACAACATAGCAACACCTAAATGTTCATCATTCTTATTTCAATAATCTCACCAAAGTCAGAAAAAAGTTCCAAATGCCCAGATCACTCTTTTCTATACTATCTATTTACATTTGTGAATATGAAACAGTAGAAACTACATCCAGTATTTGTGCTATAAAGAGAAAGCTTTTTCCATCCAGAGACTGGAAATTAGGACTGGTGATAAATACAACAATGAATGATACAACCAGTTTCTGTCATTCCACAACTAGGAATAACCTATCACAAGGCTTGATTAAGTATTTTCATTTCAACACAACTTAGAAATCATACTAATTTACAAGATAGAGAGGTTCTGTTGCAATAACTTGTTTTATTTTATAGTTCCATCTAAGCTAAAAATAGACCAAATCTAGTGTTTGAGAAGATTATTGCACCTCGAGGGCACCCAGCGAAACATAAAATGGATTTTAAAGATATTTGGTAGTGATTTGAAATATCATGTTCACACATTTTAGGATGCAAAACGAAAAATGACCACATAAGATGAACACAATGACAAAAACTAAAGCAATAACTTATTGATTTATGGAAACTGATTTAATTGCAGGGATCCTAATTTCTATATGTCCAAGGCTTCAAAACAGCCTTTGATGTGGCTGATATTTCTAGCGTAACAAAATTAAGCTTTCAGAAAACTGTAATCTTCATCAATGCTGACAAAAGTTATTTCCCTTGAAAATTACACCTGAGCTTGGACAGCTTCAGAGCAGTACCCACCTTTAACGATACCAGGCTATGTAACAAGCAGAGCACAGACATATGTAGAACCACTTCAAAGTGCAAATGAAACTGTACTGAAGAAGCCTACAAAACCTGAAGTACAACTTGAATGAAATCAAACTTCGTGAATAAGTAACAAAATTGGAAGGAAACACAAACCTAACCTAAAGCATTTTTTCAATTTATAAATACCAGAAAGCAACTGAAGTGAAATTGACTCAAAAAGAACACAAAATTAACAGGAAAGATGATAGCTGACAAACATTGATGGATGTCTTACTGAATAATATAAATTTGGAAAGAAACGTGGTCATTATGGCTATATGCTACCCAATATGGTTCCCATGCCACTCAAGACATCCTATTCTTTCTGAAGGTAATGCTAATACAGCAGTTAAGGAGCTCCCATTTTATCATAGAATCATAGAACGGTTTAGGATGGAAGGGACCTTAAAGACCCTCTGGTTCCAAGCCCCCTGCCATGGGCAGAGACACCTTCCACTAGACCAGGTTGCTCAAAGCCCCATCCAACCAGGCCTTGAACACTCCCAGGGATGGAGCATCCACAACTTGTCTGGGCAACCTGTTCCAGTGCTTCACCACCCTCATAGTAAAGAACTATTTTCTAGTGATATCGTTGCTACTGGAAAGAAAGGCAGATTTTTTTGCCGAAATTCCTGAAAAACCCTGCTTCCAAATTCATCTTTTACCTACAGCTCATATTGCATCCAGCCTTTGTGCTAAGCCATCACTGAAGGAAATATGAAACATTATATTCAACTGCTAGTTTAAAAAAAAAAAACCATACTTTCTTCTTTCATTTGATGTTAGGAAAAACTAACTTTGCCAAAAAAAGCGATGTATGTTTCGAGTGACTGAAGCTGCATTCGGTAGTCCAGAAGACCCACATATGTCATAAAAATTTACACAGCTTCAAATCACTTAAATTAACAATACCCCAAGCACAATCTATTTTTATGACAGGTAATCAATTATTTCAGTCAATAGTTTAACTGTTTTTCCCCCTTAGTGGCCTTAAAATGTTCTATATGTGCGACAATTTTATATACATATGCATCACTTGTTCAGTATGTTAGAAAAATATTTTAAAAGAAATCAGTAAGAGTATAAAAATGTGGTGACAATGTTTTAACACTGTAAACCTGTTATGAGCAAGCTTTTACAGTGGTGTGTCTTCAGAAACAGTGTTTTGACGTGCTATTTTTAAATGAAAAAGCCTTTTCGGCTATTAAGCATAAAGAAGAAGAAAATCAATTCTGTACTTTTAAGCCCCAAAGATGACTTTGTTAACAAAAATGCATCTGACAATAGACAGTTTACATTTAAACTTAAGACACTTTGACGTGAGTTTGTCTAAGGTACAATTATTTTGTTCTCTTTCCTAATAGTCTGGACAGTCTGGGTAATAAAATAAACAATTTACCTCTGCACAGTTAATAACTTACCCTTACTTGACCAACAAAAGCATTGGCTTCCTCTTCCTGTACAGACAGGTTTTTAGGTAGAAACATATCAAAAACTGGTCCGTTGTCATTCACATCCGTCACCACTATATTAACAGTAGCAGTTGAGGTCTACAGAGGAAGATAACATTATGAATACATTATCTTTATTTTACAATTTCACAGATAACAACTGATCAGCAACTTTACTGCTATGTATTAGACTCATCCAGTACAGAATCACAGGTAAACAGATTATCGATTTTTTTTTCGTGTGTTTTTGTGAAACAGGAAGCATTATTCATTTGAAGAGTTTCTTTTTACCTTTCTTTTCTTATAAGACAAAACAGGCTCAAGACTGAGTAATGCATTAGAGATGCTTGAAGGATTTCAGATGTCTTTTTTTTTAAACAGTATTTTAAGGATTTAAGGATCTTTCATCCTGAGTGGGGAAAAAAGCTAGAAATATCAAAATTTGCCAGAACTATAAATTTAAAAAGAAATTACTGATTTTACTAATCAAAATACGGTACTGTGATGATTAGCCAGCCTTTTAGCTGGCACAATCATGCTACCACAGTTCCATGGTGAGCTCAGCTGGCCTCAGCTCAGAGATCTCTGTATCATCCTTCACCCACATCACGCTGACATACTATTAAGTGTTAGCACATCAATTTTAACATACAGAGAAGCGTCTAGTGGGAACAGCATAATTAACTATATTTAACACACAAAATTTCAACAAAACATGTCTGTGCTCCCTACTGAAATTCTCTATCGAAATCAAAGCAATTGGAGAGTGCAATACTTCATTTGCAGATCTTCACAGCTTGAGTCAGATCCCTTTTCACTGGTCCTACATACTGAGTGGTTCAGACACAAAACACCACGTTATTTCATTTAATACATTATTGTAATTAACACATTATCGTATTTTAAATGACTTCAACAAATGCTAACACCTTTGCTATCAGAGATACTTTTATTCCATAAATTCAAATCCAGCACAGCAGCAAGTACCATTGCAAACTGTAGCTTCAGGTTTATTGCAGTTTAAGATCGTAATAGAAACAAACACATCAGCTACCACTAGCTACTTCATACAGTTAGTTATTTCAGAATATGCTTAAGCATTAGCATCTCTTCTCTGTTTCTCATGTTTAACGGTTTTGCATCGAGGTGAAATACCTCAGTTTGAGCCTCATGAATTTAAACGTTGCAGCAAGAGCAACAAAAACATGTCTTTGTTTTATACCCTATAAATATAACTACAAAAGAGCTGAGGCTAATAATGCAAATTCCTGGGGCCAGTGACATGGGTTGCAAAGAGAAGGAATGAACAGTACTTTTCATCCACTAGGGAAAAGAGAAGCACTACTGGGCAAAAACCATGGTAAGGAAGATTGAAATTATACACTAGGAAAGCGTTTCATTGCAAGAACAGAGAAGCACAGGCACAGAGTGCAGGGAGGCTACAGCATCTTCCTCAGGAGCAAGACGCATTAGTGTCTGGCATGACTGACAGCGGTGTAAACTGATGCTGATGCTGTGGTGGAGCAGTGGATGGGCAGGCTAACCTGGTATAATAACACGGTGTCATTAGTCTATGAACGCTTCCTTCAGTGTTTCATTCAGTTCATGTGAAAAGACAATAAAATTATCTTATTCTATAAATACAGCCTGTTAGACAAGTATATTAAGGGAAATAGATGCTAGAAAGAAACATGTGTGAAGTTTAACACTGATGCCTTATTGCTGCAGATTGCTAATGCTGGTTGTCCAGACCCTGGTTTGTACTGTTCCTCCAGCGACAGTATTATTTGTAATGATCTCTATGCTGCAGCCACTGCTACCGTGAAGTGCAGTGTAAAATCACACACAGTGTATTAAATCAGCTTTCCTGTGCTATACGTAGATGCCTTCTGATACTGAAGTACTTTGTGTCAAGCTACATAGGAGGAAATCTATATGACATTACAGTCACAGCAATTACACAGTGCAGATGTAATCCCTGAAAAAGTCTCTTGCTTTAGGCACAAGACTAACCAACCAGTTAGAAACCAGCACCTCACAGGTTTCATAAAGAAACCTGTAACCAACCTCCCTTAAAAAACAAAAAAAGTCTGAATGTAAACCTGCATCTTTGTATGCCTTTTGTGAAACATCTTCTGATGCAGTACTTCCCATGTAACAAACCTCAAGCAGTTTTACACCCTCGTAAGTCGCCGCAGTAACTGCCCACAATAAATGCACAATATCATCTAATTTTTATTGAGGGCCAAGCTCCTTGTATCTGCCACATGGGAAAAGGACTTGCAAAGGACAACTAATGTACTCACTATCTTAATAGTATTTGGTCATGCTTTCATTGCTGCATTGCCAGTTCAATCTGATAACTTACTCTCTGCAGGAGAGATCCTGTAACAGGTCACTCTCCTTCACCTTCCAAATCCTCAGACTTGGCAAGTGGCCCAGTCATCGGTATTGGAGTCAGCTGCCTCTTTTCACGGCTATAAATCTGGCTGGTGCTTTTGCACAGCATCCCATGTATTCACTGAGGTGCTACCTCTGCTAGCAGGCTTCCTTAACAATCCCTCTTGACACCGGCACAGCGAAGAGCAGATCCCGAACACACACACAAGTGGCATAAATAATATCCATGCACAACAGAGGTCTGTCAGAATGAGAGTTTTTCTACAGTTTTTGTATGGAGGCAAATACAGAAAACAGATCAGTTCCACAATAAGGACCATACAATAACTATTTAATACTTTAAAAGTAACAAAGTCCCATCTTTGGAAGAAGGGGCAGGCAACTCAGGAAGACTACAAGGATATTGCTAGGTTATGCAGGGAGAAAATTAGAAAGGCAAAGGCCTAGAACTTAAACCGGCCACTGCAGTGAAGGATAACGAAAAATGTTTTTACAAATATATCAGCGACAAAAGGAGGGCCAAGGAGAATCTCCCTCCTTTGTTGGATGCAGAGGGAAACATTGCCACAAAGGATGAGGAGAAGGCTGAGGTACTTAATGCCTTCTTTGCCTCAGTCTTTAATAGTCGGACTGATCATCCTCAGGGTATTTAGGCCCCTAACCTGGGAGATGGAGATAGGATGCAGAATGAAGTCCCAGTTGTTGAAGAGGTGGCAGTCACCGACCTGCTCCTCCACCTGAATGCCCACAAGTCTATGGGGCCGGATGGGATCCACCCAAGGATACTGAGGGAGCTGGCAGAGGAGCTTGCCAAGCCACTCTCCATCATTTATCAGCAGTCCTGGTCAACCGGGGAGGTCCCAGATGACTGGAAGTTAGCTAATGTGACACCCATCTACAAGAAGGGCTGGAAGGAGGATCCAGGGAACTACAGGCCTGTCAGCCTGACCTCGGTGCTGGGGAAGGTCATGGAGCAGATCATCTTGAGTACCATTATGCGGCATGTGTGGGACAACCGGGGGATCAGGCCCAGTCAGAATAGATTCACAAAGGGAAGATCTTGCTTGACCAACCTGATCTCCTTCTATGAGAAGGTGACCCGCTTAGTGGATGAGGGGAAGGCTGTGGATGTTGTCTACTTGGACTTCAGTAAGGCCTTTAACACTGTCTCCCACAGCATTCTCCTGGAGACACTGACTGCTCACAGCTTGGATAAGTGCACTCTCCACTGGGTAAAAAACTGGCTAAATGGCCGAGCCCAGAGAATGGTGGTGAATGGAATCAAATCCAGTTGGCGGTCGGTCACGAGTGGTGTTCCCCAGGGCTCAGTGTTGGGACCGGTCCTGTTCAATATCTTTATCGATGATCTGGATTGAGTGCACCCTCAGTAAGTTTGCAGATGACACCAAGTTGGGTGGAAGTGTTGATCTGCCTGAAGGTAGGAAGGCTCTACAGAGGGATTTGGATAGGCTGCATCGATGGGCCGAGGCCAACTGTATGAGATTCAACAAGGCTAAGTGCCAGGTCCTGCACTTTGGTCACAACAACCCCATGCAACGCTACAGGCTTGGGGAAGAGTGGCTGGAGAGCTGCCCAACAGAAAAGGACCTGGGGCTCTTGGTTGACAGCCACCTGAACATGAGCCAGCAGTGTGCCCAGGTGGCCAAGAGGGCCAATGGCATCCTGGCTTGTATCAGGACTAGTGTGGCCAGCAGGACCAGGGAGGTGATAGTGCCCATGCATTCGGCACCGGTGAGGCCACACCTCGAGTACTGTGTTCAGTTTTGGGCCCCTCACTACAAGAAGGACACTGAGGTACTAGAGCATGTCCAAAGAAGGGCAAGGAGGCTGGTGAAGGGTCTGGAGGACAAGTCTTATGAGAAGTGGCTGAGGGAACTGGGCTTGTTTAGCCTGGAGAAAAGGAGCCTGAGGGGAGACCTTATTGCTCTCTACAACTAACTGAAAGGAGGTTGTAGTGAGGTGGGGGTTGGTCTTTTCTCCCAAGTAACAAGCAATAGGACAAGAGGAAATGGCCTCAAGTTGTGCCAGGGGAAGTTTAAGTTGAATATTAGGAAAAATTTCTTCACCGAAAGGGTAGTCAGGCACTGGACCAGGCTGCCCTGGGAAGTGGTTAAGTCCCCATCCCGGGAGGTATTGAAAAGACGTGTAGATGCAGTGCTTAAGGACATGGTTTAGTGGTGGACTTGGCAGTGCTAGGTTAACAGTTGGACTTGATGATCTTAAGGGTCTTTTCCAACCAAAACGATTCTATGATTCTATGAAATACAGAATATTTTGAAACAAACAAACAAAAAGATGCTTTCAGGCTGGCCTCTTATATTTGCTTATGTTCAGTTATTTGTTAATTGTTTTTGAAACTGCCATTCCCACATTCAATTTATATAAAGAAAATGCACTTTACAATTTGTGCATCATTGCAAACACAAAACACACTCCAGAACGTTTGCTCTGATGTGCAATGCACACTGAATGTAAATCAATCTTCCAAAGCTAACTTGATTCCACAGAATACAGGGTAATAAAAACTCTTAGATTTAATAAACTGAGAGAAATATGGCATAAAAAAAACATTGGCTTAAGACAGTGAGTAATTCTCATTTTCAAAAGAAAATATTTCTTTTCCATTCAAGAGAATTTTAACAGGATGTGTCTGATAATCTGTGGCATGTTTACTTCTGATGATGCTAAATCAACCCACAGCAGCTCCCAGAACAGTCGCCAACACTTGCCTTTGCATCTGGTAACTTCCGAAGCAAGTGCTGAAAGTAAAATTACCATTGTGAATTACTTACAGGTCTAACTTTTGTACATAAGTGCATGCCAGTTGTGGGGGGGGGTCACATACTTATTTTAGATAAACATAGCAACAGGTTACGAGGGACTCTTATGAGCACTTCTCCTAAATGACGATGTTTGTCTAAACCCGAGCAACTCTCTGCTCTGGAAGCATGCTATTAAGAACATGACCTTGTAGCAATACTTTTATGTCTTGAACAAAAAAGGGAACTTTTCTCTTCAAGCCTTCTCAAAATCCAATCATTATAATATTATTGGAAAGCCAGACCTTACTGAAATACTGGAATAAGTCTAGAAGGGGTCATTTGAAGTGTCAAAGGAGACTCAGGTTTTGATAGTGGAGGCAGCAGGGAAGGCTGAGCTCTGCTTAATATAACCTGGATTTTAAGACCCTTTTTAACATCTTTATCAATGATGTAGAGGAGGTAATGAAGCACACTCTCCTCAAGTTTGCAGGCGACACCAAACTGGGGGTAACTGTCAATAAGCTGGAGGGCAGGGCTGCCATTCAGAAGGACCTTGGCCAGCTGAGAAATGGGCCAACAGGAACCCTATGAAATTCAGCGAGGACAAATGCCCATTCCTGCCCCTGGGAAGGACAAACCCCTTGCAGGCACCTGGGCCAGGGCCAGCCGGGAGCAGCTCTGCGGGAAAGGCCTATGAGTGCTGGCAAACAGAGCAGGAGCAGCTGTGTGCCCTGGCAGCAACACAGGCCAGCAGCTCATGGGCTGTATGGACAGGGGACCAGCCTGGAGATCCAAGGAAGGGATTATCCCCTCTGCTCAGCCCTCAGAAGACCACACCTAGATACTTAGACAGTGTCAGGAGAGAAAATGGGTGTAAACTGAAACGAGAGAGCTTCAGACTGGACATACGGAATAGCTTCTCCCCAGGAGGACAAAAATGAGAGCATTTCAGCACAGTGAAGCACAAGTGTTTTCTATACACTGTGCTCTAGCTTGTTTTCACACTGTGGACAGGTACTGGGAACCTGTTCTCACCAATCCCTGGATAAGAACATAAAGAATCAAGTTTTTGATGCCTTTATATCATTACACAGGGGTTACCTGAAAAATGCAATAAATCAACTACCAGCCTGACTTGTGTATGTGAAGGGTGAAAACTCTCTTGAGTTATTCTATAGGTTATTCTGTAATGTAGGGTAGGACTTGTCATTGGTGCTGAGGGATTCCAGGTCAGACTAAATCCCCAGGCTAACAAGAACTGGAAAAATTGAGGAATTTTTGCGTAGCTTAGTTTTGCAAGAAAAAAAGAGAGTTTGTGGGGATTTTATAAGAAGAAAGAGAGGGAGGTAGGAGAAGAGAGATTTGGAATTGCTTCCCAACTCTTCTGTTATCTAAGAATTTTAGTATTTTTCAAATTGATAGCAATACTTTTGCTCATCTTAAGCATCCTACCTTACCTGCCAGCCAACACAGCCACACAAGATAGTGCTCCACTTGTTATTGTGTCTCAAGCCATGCTTAAACTTTCACTCATGAATTAAAAAAGCAATATTTTTGCAAAGGAATAATATTTTATTGAGATACCAAACAGGAAAATTATTTTATAAAATTAAGTTTTCTGTTCTTCCTAAACTTCCATGGGTACTGAAATAAGACCCTGTAGTAAGACCAACATTTCAAATATACCCTCATTTTTATATTAGTCACAATTTAGCAAACTATCAAAAGTGGATGCATTCAGTGGCATGATCACCAAGAGAAGCATTCGAAACAAGCTCTGGGTTAGCAGCAATGCCCCTGTGCTCTCTTCCTTTAAATCAGTAACAACAAATTCTGAAACTGAGAAAAAATAAGGGAATACTCAAAAATCTTGTCATTTCATCTGAATATAGGAAACATTTGTTATCCCACTGATGGAGCAATGCCAACCTTTTACATGAACTGGTAGTCAGTTGGCTACCTTTCTTTCTTTGAGATGCATAGAGCAGAACTTCTGCCATTAGCGTCAGAAACTGCTATAATCAAAGATTATTAAATAAAATTAACATTTTTATATCCCCATTAGATGGCTCCAAAGATTTGCTTAAACTCTCTGCAAGCCACAGCTTAAGACCAACATGCTATTCTGAAATAGCCTTTATTAGGCAACTAGAATAAATTACAGTGGCTTATTCAGAACTGCAGCACTGAGCAGTATTGGTAACATCATGATCATCTGTCCTGTGGATAATGTAAAAAGTCACCAGCAACACTAAAATCACATTGACTAAATAATCATTGCTCAGAAGTTATGTTCAGGGGTAGCCATAACCTCCTTTCAGTCTGTCACTGGAACAGAAAATAAGAAAGCAAGTAGACTGTGGGTCATACCCTCTCCTACAGCAGCCAAGTAACTATTTGGCACGCTAGTCAACAGGCGAGAAAGACCCTAGGTAGTGAATGCATGCTTTGGGGATAAAAAGTGCACTGGAGAGAGGATAAAAGTAAACACACGAGAAAGGGTCACTATATTTTGTATGAAGCTCGGTTTCTTGTACCTTTAGACAAGCCTATAATTTCTTATTACCATTTTCAACTGCAGGTAGCAGTGGCTGCCTGAGATCGCTCCCACTGTTACATAAACTGCACTTCATTTTCTATGTCACTAGCTTAAATTCTTCCACCAAGGAAACCTCCAGCACACAGAGAGGTGGTGATGGTTTTATAGCTTTGCACAAGTCATAACATCAAAATTTTTTAAGTCAGTGATGAAGAGCATGAGGAGCTCTAAAAGTAATTCTTGCCTTTGACTGTCAAAGCAGCAGAAGTTATATTTAATGACAAGTTCCGATTGGGTGCTCATTTACTTCTGCAAAGCCAGCCTTCTTGTCTTCTTAGGGGGGGGTCGTGTGTGTGTGAAGATAGCTGTATTGCACACCCATAGCCTCAAGATTAAAAAGATGATTTAATTTCTTGTCATTCAATGGTTTTCATACTTCAAGTGCTGTGCTGTAACATGTATCTGGAACCTACATCCCAGCTCCCTACAACATTACTGTCTTCTAGTCTTGTACCACTGCAAGGTGATCTGAGTATGGCAGACTAAAACTAAGGCAATGGTTCAAACTACCAGCAGCATGAAGCAGATTTTTCCTTGCAAAGCTTGGGGAAAATAAATAGAGAAAAAGATGATGTTTGAAGAAAAGATGTTTGAAGAAAAATCAGTTGCAGATAGAATCTTTTAATTCTCCCACTTGATGCTATTTTGTTCATTACGTACTTCAGAATGAAAACACGGAGTACCACAAATTTCTTAAGGAACTATGAAAAGTTGCAGTGTTTTGTAGAGAATCCTAAAAGAGACAGTAAAATAGCACGCTCTCATGAAACAGAGCTGCTGTTTTGCTAAAGCTCTTGACATATGTTTAATTACCACTAAAAGTCTTTAAACAAACTTGAGTGCTTCCCCAAAGCAATGAGAGAGAGACCTAATTCACAACTGGTTTTGTGTATCAACTGAATGGATACTCCTCGTGCAAATACCAAGATAATACAGTAAGGATACCTAAAAAACTGCCTTGGCTATTTTAAAACTAGGCATTTCTACAAAAGATTTGTCAAGTACAGTTTGAAAAGGAGTGTTGAAGCTATTACTGGAAATTCACACAGGGGAAAAAAGTAGTACAGCCTCATATCAGGCAATTCCTATTTATTACTGAAGCAAACCATGTTTACTTCTCTTTTATAATAAACATAAGTCAAACAAAAGATCAACAGCTGCAATTTATAGCTTTCTTAGGGCCACTAAAATAGTTCTTACATATATAATTCTTCCCTAAGCAATTAATGTAACATTTACATCACCTCCACAAATATCTTTTGTCCTAAGCATGCCAGGCCCTGATAAATGTTATAGATGATAAATTTGAAGGAAATTTAACTTGTGACTTATTTTATTTGTACCCTGCCATTTAAATTGAAGTTGGAAATTGATGAGAGCATTCTATGCCTTGGAGAGGAAACATTCTTAGCTCTGATGTCAAGCAAGTTTATTAATTTAGACAAACTCTAAGACAAACACTATCATCTCTAGATATCACTGGTTTGCAAATAATAAGATCTGAGGCAAAGCCCAAGGCCTTAATTGATCGAAAAAGAAACTGTAAACAATGCTTCTGATCTACATATCAGGACTTCTCTATATTCAATTCAAGAAGACTATGCTTAAATTATGATATCTAAAACAATAGCTATTCTTTACCAAACAGGAGAAACAGCTGCTCAGATCTTAAGATACTGGGTATGATAAGGACCAGGATAAAATATACATCAACTGTGTAACAGGTAAATTGCCATGCTGTCCAAGCTCAGTGCTCCGGGAGAGTGACAGCCTGAAAAGTGATGTTGCTAATGGAAATCTAATAATAATTGGTAATGGAGGATGACAATGAAGTGCCAAAGTCAGAAAAAGTGATGGATAAACATGCACAACTGCTTATGGCCTCATTCACTGACCTTTTTGAATGTACAGAAGCTGCATAACCACAACAAATGTCCACCAGCCCATGGGGAAGGGAAAGCATGTTAATTCTTTTCCAGTCTGTTCCTATGAGCAAGGCTGCAAGCCTCAGGTATTTTCAGACCTTGTTTCCTTCCAGTGTAGGGCATAAGAACTTTAAAAGCGGTATCTACTGACCCTGTACATCTCTCCAAGTTATAAAGAAGAAATAGCCAGCTAGACTACAAAGAAATTTAGGAGAGAGAAGAAAGTGAGGCTGAAGGGAAAGACAAGGCTGGAGCTTGTCAATAATTACACTAATGAAAAAAAAGATCAGAAAAAGCTTGGGGAGGAGACAAAGAGAAGAGCTGTCAAACACACAAAAATAAATCCCCAAAGGAAACCCCCCAAAACCAAAACCTCACACATCCAAAAAGAAAATATAAAAGGTGAGAACTTCAGCAGGAAAGGAAAAGAAAATCATGTACATTCAAGAAATGCCCTTGATAAACGCATGGGACTGACAGGATAGGTCTCCACTCTTATGCCAATCACCAGCCACATAACAGCCAGGGCTCCAACCCTGTGTGTCTATTTGTGGAAGAGAAAGAGTATTGATCTGCTGTCCAAGGAGCTGAAAAGCATCTCAATATCACAGGAATGAAAAATTAGTGTTTCTACAAGATGAACCAGCAGTAGCTGGTAGCTTATATCCCAAGCTATACAGCTCAGGCTAAACAACCCAAATTTAGAGCATACTGTGTGCTACACATCACCTAATGTTATTTGGAGGCTAACATTACATTTGTCATGCAGCCTGGCAGAGACAAAGCTGTGGAAAAATGGGCCCACATCTAAACTAAAAGCTCAGGATTCAGTGTCTTAATCACAAATGGATAAAGCTGCAGCATCTCTACCAATGTCTTTATATCATAAGCCAAACCTGAAAACTTCAAAACAGGTGAGCAACGTGGGCTGCCAGAGCCCTCAGCTGCAATTTTCCTAGCCTTCTTGCATGGGCTATCTATTTACTTAGGACTGGAGACTTCACTGCTGTTATAAAAAGAACAGAAGTTTCTGCTAATCCACAAGATCTGTCTGAAAGGCATGCTCAGCTATGGAGGGGTTCAGGGCAAGGAGCTTTAAGAGATGTGTCTGCTCTTGAGCTCTCTAACTTCACACATACAGTGCTGGCTGAAAAACAGTCTGCCCAACCTATGTTTTCCAGTCTAACTAGAATTCATGACTGTCATGATATTTACTGACATGACTATGGTATTACTGTATACACACAATAACAGTAATGTATACTCAATGTTACGCTACACATTATTGTTATTGCAAACTTTGCTGCAAGATCTATTTTAACATAGTTCTACTTAAGTGTATTTATTTTGGGATACAAAATGCTTCAATAATCCTTGGTGCGGAATTGTTTCTCACCTTAAAATAATCAAAGTCATCTTTCAAAACGGAATTACAATCTGCTCAAAATCTTTGATTTAAAACTGTGATCAATGTATTTCTTTATGAGGATTACTTAAATCACCCCTGTTAGCATTTGAAATCAAAGCCTTTGTGGGGAATATTACCCACACAATGCAAGCAGACAAGTTGCGCAAACACCGTAAGTCTGAGAGTCTCCTAAAGCTTACCCTAATAGAAGAGCTGATGCACAGAGAAAACGCTTCTCTTGCAGAAGAGGAAATCTGGCCAGACAAATTCTTCTCATGCAAACTGAAATTTACAGATCAGCAGAAATTTTAAGGCTTTCTCATACGAAGTACATAACTTGTCAGGAAAATAGTAACGGGTGGTGTTTCTCTTCAGTTACAGTTAGTATTGTTGAAAAGAAAATCATTTGAGGAGGAGTTCTTTAGAGGAGGAAGTACAAAATCATTTATCTGTTTATATTGTTCCTTTTCATATATTTAAGAACTATTCCTTCCCACTGCACCAACACATCAAGATAAATGGGCTACATTAAGGTAGTATTAAAGTTCCACAGTATGAACAGATTGCATTGAATTTATTTTTTTTGGCAACCTTGTTTTACTGATTACAAAAAGGTCAGTTAAGTAGAAGCCTTTTTCAATACAAGCCTTTTTGTATGCAAAATCTCTGTTTGATGAGTATTTACTGAAAGAGGCATGCATGCTTTATTCTTGATAGTTAATGGAACTGATGTGGAGCAGATACAGGTAATATTTACAGGAGTGACAGAAAATTTACTGTAATTAATTAATTCTCTGTATGCTATTCAAATAGTAAATCTTTGTCTAAATTACCTTGATCTAGTGCTACCTGTTTGCTCTAAGGAACATAATTAATTCAAGTGTCATGGGAGATAGATGCTCTAAATTATTAATGATCTTCTAAGATGACTGAAATACCCAAGTCTAACTTACATGATGAATCACAGTGCACTGAAATAAGGCTACTTATGGCTCACTCAGTGGCTGAAACACCCACTTGAAACATTGGCCTGCTCTGATCAAGAACAAGAGAGTAAGGAGGAATATGGCATGGTATCTGTGTTTACACAAAGCACTCCAGCATGCCCCAAGGTCCCTGGGACTGAGAGACTATTAGGTTGCCCCGCTCCGACACATCTTTGTCTAGGACTGAGAATACAACGGTATTTATTCTACTTTCATTTACAGCCTGTGGCAATTATTTAACTAGACCTTATAAGGTGAGCAAACACTAGTTCTGAACTGTTGGTCCTTCTGAGGGCATTGTTGTGGCAGAGAGACTACCGTGACTTTCTATAAACACCATACTTCTGCATGCTGTAGCCAGGAATATGTTTTTCAGAGTTTCTAAATTCTAAGCCCTACTGATTCAAGCTCCTGTACTGAGTGCAAACCCATGAACTTTTCAGCCACACTTAAAGGTTAAACATTGCAGTGCCTCAGTTTTATGCATCAGACATCAGAGTGGAATCTGGAATCCAGTGCTAGGTACCCAGAACCACATATAGAAAGCACGAAAAAGACTTAATAGGTCTTCAAAAATGCCAATTCAATCCCTGCATTCGGCACCCAGCTGCTCTGGGCCAGTCCAGCTCACTGAGAAAACAGTTCTCTCTCAGATGTCTTTCTAAGGGTGGTGGTGCCTCTATCTCCTCAGGAAACATGGCCCCAAACCAGTTTTGGGGGCTGCAATGCTAAAATTATTCTGATTTTTTCATGAAGTGTTCATTGCAGAAGAAATGGGCACAGTCCAAGATCAACCAGCAAGATCTTGGATTCATGGCTTTCAGAGAAACCCTCCCAGAGTGAGGCCGCCTCTGATCTTTCCTATCCAGCGAATCTCTGAACAGCAGAACTTCAAAAGAGCAGGTGGACAACAGCTATTTCTGGACTACCAAAGTAGTTTAGTGGCCTGGTCATTAAGACACACTCTGGGAAAACAGGTTAAGTAAACGTTGAGTCTTCGAAGACAAACAAGAGAATCCGAACCCCCGTCAGTATTTTCTGGGTACCACAAAGTGAACGTGACAAGGGACATCAATGTTGTTGCTCTCCTTCAGCCATATTAAAAAGGAAGGCTGTAGCTGCCTGGGAGGTTGAGAACACCCCCGGGATGACTGACAATTTTTAAGAATACCTAATTACTAACTCCCAAATGGCTTTGTAAACTAGGCACTGAGCTGCTCTGTTTTGCCAAGACTTGGGCAGAAACACATTTCTGAAGTGCTGGGTGAATATTTTCAGGACTAGACATTTGTATTTGGAGATGTGAATTCTGCTTAAATCACACAATACACAGTAAGACAATACAATGGAGCTTCCTGTTTTATTTATATAAATGAACTGACACATACATACTTGTGCAAGCCAAAAATAAATAGCAGAGAAGGCTTCTTCTTTCTTCTAACAAGTTATGCATATTTATTTCTAACTTCTCCCTCTGAAATGCAAAGACATGAATTCTTGCCTTGAAATCCCATCCAAACATACCACAATTTGTGAAGACAATTTGAGCTTGATATAGTTTTTTATTTGCACGTCATTCTTCTGCCTGTCTACAACTAAGTCTCATTACTAGGGAAATAAAAATATTTTCCTGACTGCTCAATTAATGCATACTTAATTGTTTGTTGTGTCATATTGTTAACAGTGATAGGTGGTAGGTCATGTTATTCCAAGGTCAGAGAAAAACCACAAGCCTGTTAATGCTCCAGGTTATAAATCAGAACAACAATAACTTGGGAAGCATAGTCAAGCATTTTAAACAACCAAGAGCATTATAAGGCATGCAAAAGTGATGAAACGGTGTCAGCCAGGCCACACCGCTAAATGGAAAGCCGTATTGCTTGGTGAAGGCATAAGTAGGTCTGTATTAATTTTCATGGAATAAGCAGTCCCCAAAAGTCAAAAGGCATCAACATGACTGTCACCACACAACATTAGGCAGTTAAATAAGCCTCAGGGCTTAGAATACAGAAACCTCGACTACTTAGTGCCACAGCAACATTGTTAAAAGTCTCTTAGACCCTTTATTAATGACATAGAAAAAGGAGCAGGAAAAAAAATACCATTAAAACACCAAAAATTTAAGGTGTGCAGGACCACACTTTTCAAGCGCAAAAATGTGTTCAACAGACTTCATAGATGATGATGGGGAACAGTGAGTTTTGTCTAGAGAACACTGGAGATAAAAACGAGGGCGGATACCACATTGCATACTGTGTACTAGTCCAATATCCCATGGGGTTTACAGCAGAGTGGAGCAGGCAGGGCACACAGCTGCAGGGGGCAGAGTTGCAGTGCCTAGAAGATCAGGAATCCAGTAACCTGTGGGTTTAGAAAGGTAATGGTTTGTACCACCATGATTATGGGAAAGGCACCCGGAGGAAACGTTGCTCCCCAAGAGACTGGTGCTGGGGCTGTTGCACCCCAAGCAGAAATGTGATCCTGTGCGGGAAGAGTCCTGCTGCCCCATGTGCTGACCTCCAAACTCCTCGAGATACCAGTAGAAAGAAAGATCCATTTTGGCATGTCTCCCTGGGCCAAAGATTACCCTGTCAGGGCTGGAGAGGGCAATCAGTGTGTGAACTGGACCAGTGTTAAAGGTAGGAAAGATGATGAATCTTTCTGGCCCTTTTTTTCTGTTTGCCTCAGGTGAGCCGATCCCAGAGACAGCTGAGTGAATACTGAAATACAGGCTTCACCTACTTAATGAGCCTTACTTATCTCTATGGAGAAAAACATTCAATGAGAATGATGTTGAACAGACAACAGAGTCTTCACCTTGAGACAGCCAACTTTTAAAGCAGCATGGGATAAATTTCTTTCTGAAAGCTTCAAAAATTTCAAAGCATAGCAACATTTCCCATCTGAAGTATTCCATCTAAAATGCAGTATTTTATACACTATTATTTAAAAATTAAATGAGCTGAACTTATGCCCCTTTGAAATCTACGTTATAATAGCTAAAAATCTTTGTTCACAACAGAATTTAGCTGAAAAATATTATAGATATTGAAACATCTTGAGTACTGTTCACAATTTCTGAAGCAAATTCACTGGCTGAAATTACAAAGACTGAACTTTCTCAGATAAGTATAAAACATCAATAAAAATGTTTTATTTTTTCCACTATGTAAGGGTACTAACATGGCTTTTCATGCATCTTTATATTTGAAGACTATGAATTAAATAACCTACTCCACAGTTAAATTGTCAGTGCAACCATAGCTGATCATGCTTGAGGACAGGCTCAAACTACATCACCTCTTGAAATCCCATGGAACCTGAATTATCCTGTGATCCTGTGACTGTTATTCATACAACCTAACTACAAAAATGTACAAATGACAAATTTTCATGTTGTAACGGAAAGTTCTAGTTTAAAAAAAAAAAAAAAAATCAACAACAACCCACTCCCCCTGAACACACTAATAAAGTCTTTTCCCTTTAAATTCCTTTCAAATTTTAAAGAAACAAGCAAATACAGAATACAAAAGATTAAGTATATTTGACACTAATGGGTAGCTTCAAACAGCCCACTGTTGGATAGAAGGAAACCAATTTTTGTATGTTACTAGCTAAAATATGTTAATGTCATTTAAATTAAGTTGCACCTGCCTGTGGAATTAACTTTGTGATTTTAGAGAAACTGAAACAAGTTATTCAGTCAGATAACTGATTTTCTGTAGGCACTCATAGAATAATTCAAAAAAGCAAACCTTGATGATAAGCAGCAGGCGAATTAGTTTGGGGAGCAGTAGTTTTGTAATTGTAGGAATAATTTCTTTCCTAAGGAGACATCATTGCTTTTTGATATAAACTAGTTAAAAAGAAAAGGTCATCCATGAAATTTCACTGACTTGTTGAAACAAGCATTCATGTGCTTAGAACAGTTTGCCATGTTACCAGCTAGCAACTTTAAATGAGTCTCTGACCCAGGAGGAGCCTGCCAAATAGTAGAGGGTAAGTCCAAAAGAGCTGCAAATCAAAGAAATTGTGCAAAGACACAAGGAAACCTTGCAAATTAGTCAAAACCACTGTCTCCTGGCATGGAAAAGGCATGGAGATGAGCTGCCTTGTTTCATCTGTTTGTAAAATAAAAGCTGAGAGACTTATACAGTCTCATTTGTGATACCGGCAAGCCCAGCCAACTCCTAACCCTTTCGTTTCATGTACTGTCACAAAAAGCTTAGGGTGCAAGAGCAGTCAAGTCAGCTTGTGAAGTAAGCCATGCTGCTGGACAATTTTAAGAAGAAAGGTGCCCTACCACTAGCAGAAAGTATCATAACAGAAGAAAACAGCTACAGCCAGGTAAGAGATAGTGATGAAGACCCCAAACCAAGCAGCAGTAAAGAGAACACACAAGCTAAAAATTCTGACCACATTTCACTGTGAGAACAATTAATACACACCTGCAGATACAAAAGTTCCAGGAAAAAAACATATGGTATTGAGGGAGGAAAGCAGATAATGAGATAGCAGGGGACTGGATTTTTTTTTTAAGTGTATGTTGTTGTTTTAGCAACAACACCATAACACCACCATCCATCAAGAGCATTCAGTACCAGAGAGTCAAGCAACCTACTGCTGTTTTGCTCGTCTTTCTGCTTGTCAAGTGACTGCTGTACTAGTAAGAATTGTTATGCCTACTGAGAAATGATGAGGTTTATGCCAGCGTTGGGAAATCACAAATACCTTTCATTGATGTTACAACAGTTCTTCGGGCTCTAATTATTTGATTTCCTTGTGGGATACTCTTGATATTTTCTCTTAAAAAAAAAAACACTAAAAAAATCCTTGAAATTTGCATATCATTACAATTACTTTGGAGAATACCACTATTCTTATTTGTATTATCACACCTCTAGGAACCTCACTGGGCTAGGCGATGCATGAAGAATAAAAGGACAGTCCATTCCTTCAACAACATGGCTGCTACTTGCTCCAGTTTGGCTACTGAACTACTCACAGACTTAAGTATCAATGACTTCTGCTGCAACACATAGGCCACCCTACACCAGCGCAGTTCAGAGACAGTACTAGTGAAGCCCTCCACAGTTTATTTTTGGTGGTTTTTACACAGTTGAGCTTCAAAAGCCATATCTCACCTTATGTACAACTATTTTATGTTAAGCAGCATGCTGTGATTAACCAGATATCTATTAAAAAAGCAACTATTATCTTCTGAGTGTTAAAATGGATCAGACGTCCAGTTAAGCTCCAGGACAAAGAGAATGAATCTCTAGATGAAAGGAAGAAGAAATATCTTTTCAGTAGCCTTTCTATGCCCCAGATAGTATATCAGCAGCATAACATAGTCTGAAACAGAACACAAGTCTTATTTAAATCTTCAGATTTCACAGCTGGAAGTTAGAGATTACAACAATTGAACTCGTAGCTATCAAGTAAGGAGAGTAGTTCACGAGTAACAAAATTACAAATATTAAGATGATTTACTGAAGATAACTGTAACAAGATCTGTAATGGAAAAGGTGTAGGCTCTGTTATAGTTACTTCATGTTGCCATAGAATTGCATAAAGCATCTAAAACTTTCTCAATACTTTGGGGAAAAAACAATTCTGAGCAAATACGGAGCAGGAACGCAAATCTTATAAGCTGAAGAAGCTAAAATAGGGAAAAGAGCATGCCACAGAAATAATACATAAGATTTTCTTCTGCTACGGTGAAGACAGGGTGAGCAAGGGTCCAAACCACAGAGCTTTCATGATTGCTCCTTAGTAAACTGTCAAAGATTTTAGTGTTTCAATCTCAAAGGTGAACACTGCCTCCTAGAATAGCTCAGATAATGCAGATCTATTATTTTACATCCGCCCTTATATACCGTAATTTGAAGGTCAGATACTTAGAGACTTTTCTTCCATCTGTGCTATTATTCCATGGCACAAGTCCATAGCAGAACTGCAGCACTCCCATGTACCTTGCACAATCCAACTGCAGTAAATTCTCCCTGTTGGGATTGCTGCAAACTTTTAGAAAACCTAATTACATTGCCTCTGCTTAATAAATAAATACATATCCTTAAATAGCCCTCCATTTTTTATTATGGAAATTCAAAATCGCAATTTTCTTACACAAAACACAACTGTGAGCAATATTTTGTTGGTTGGATTGCAGGGTCACTGCACGCCTGATCAATGCAAACATAGAAGACTTAGAAATACCTCCCGATAAAAGTTTTATTTTTTAAGAGAAGTGGCATGGGGACTTTTCCAGATTTTTCCTCAGAGCTTAAAAAAATTGAAGCTTTCGTCTGTCAATTCTGAAAAAAGCTCAATGCGTTTGACTAGATAAAGTACAAATCTATAATATAGCTGCCTACATAACTGATCTTTAGAAGAAGGTAAGAAGGAAGACTAGTTATTTAATAGCACAGAGAAGAAATAGTAAGAAGATGCACATATCTGAACAACGCAAAACTGTGACTGCATTTGTTGAAGAATAACAAAAAGGCAGAGGTAGCAGCAAAGGCACTTTGTTTCAAGATGAAAGGACATTACCCCAGCGATATTCAGGCTTTATCTACACAAATCTTTTTGAGATAAAGGAAAATTGTTGCAGATTAGAGATATATTTGATCAAGACCCATATAAAAGATACAACAATTAGACTACTTAAAGTGCCTAACTACATAGCGTAATAGCCCATTTTCTTAAAACTTTCACAGGAAACTCACCCCATCTGGTCTGCCATCCGAGGCTGTAACAATCAGAATATAGCGATCAGTGCTTTCTCTGTCCAAGGGCTTTCCTAAGGCTAGCAGTCCAGAACTAGTAATAAAACAAAAACATAAAACGTTATCACAACAGTTTTAAGATATCTACAAGCACTTTTGTTCCACTACTTTGCGTAACACAAATGTTTCCCTTTGAGCAAGTTAATAAGCTTTTAGGCTTTATTACAACTAAAAGCATGTTTTGGATAGGTAAAGGCTAATAAAAACGATGAGCCAATTTCTAACCCTTTCCGCTTCGATACATGTATAATTTAGGATTAAAATAACAACCTAGTGATCTACAGGATTATACAAAAGATAGACCTACACTGAACACAGGACCCTCATTAGTTGGAAAGCTGCATGCGATAATAAATGAGAAGAGAGAATCACAAGCAGTCTATTAATCACAGAGGAGTCCCGATAGCCCTGACAGGTTTGCAGCAGTAAACTCTGGGAATACAACATGCACAGTCTTAAGTATGAGGCTCCGTAGAGTTTTATAGGGAAAGGCTACTAACTTGTAAGTTGTGTGACTGCACTAAAAGTGCTGCAATGAGCTAATGCCCCTTCAGTGCAAGCACAGATATACCATATTCCCTAATAACAAAATATTAACATAGGCACAAATGTTGTGGAAAATTAATCAGGATATTGTGATTATTGGTGCCCATTTAAAAAAGATGATGAATGAAGGGCTATTTGGAAGCCACATACACAAAAAATAAAACAAAATTTTACAAAAATGCTGTTTGAAAGCATTGCAAATTCCTATAGCTGCTGACAAATAAAATGACCTAGATTTTGACTCTAGGATGATCCAATTTCCTCATGCAGAAGTCTGAAAGCCACCTCGAGATGTGCTGTAGCAACACAGAGACAAGATCCCACCGTGGGCTCATTACTTTTATATTAGGAAGCATCATAAAAGTACCATTGAGTTGACAATCCTGTCAATCCTTAAGCAAGCTAAACTCTGCTTAACTGAACTGGCACAAGTGGTACTCTCTGCAGTTCATTTACAGGATTTTGGTGTCTACTGGAACATGGTCAAGTATGTAACAAATCGAGATCTCTGTTAAATACCACCCAATCCAATCTATTTAACAAATATGCACCAACAAACATGGAGCCGGGATGACATTTATCCTCTCGTTGCATGGCTAAACAGCTTCTCCCCTGAAACTCCACCAAATGTGTCACAGTCAGCTTGTAACATTTTGTCCTGGTTTCAGCTGGGATAGAGTTAATTTTCTTCTTGGTAGCCCGTAAGGGGCTGTGTTTTGGGTTTAGGATGAGAACAATATCGATGCTAAGTATCGCTAAATAGTCATTAAGTAGCGCTTACACTGGTCAAGGACTTTTCAGCTTCCCATGCTCTGCCAGGTGCACAAGAAGCTGGGAGGGGGCACAGCCAGGGGCGCTGACCCAGACTGGCCAAAGAGTTATCCCATACCACATGACGTCATGCTCAGTATATAAGCTGGGGGAAGAAGAAGGAACGGGGGGACATCTGGCATGATGGCGTTTGGCTTCCCAAGTAACCGTTACGCATGATGGAGCCCTGCTTTCCTGGGGATGGCCGAACGCCCGCCTGTCCACGGGAAGTAGCGAATTAATTCCTTGTTTTGCCTTGTTTGCGTGCGCAGCTTTTGCTTTACCTCTTTAACTGCTCTATTTTATTTTACTTCAATTATTAAACTGTTCTTATCTCAACCCACGAGTTCTCTCCCTTTTACCCTTCCGATTCTCTCCCCCATCCCACCTCAGAAAGAGGTTTTATTGAAACAACCAACAAAAGCCAAAGCCAACCCCAAAAGTCTCACCAAACTATGAGGTCTCATTAGCTGTACTTCTCCAGAACGCTTGGGTGTATATAATCTGTACCTAATGATGTTTTTTCCCTAGACTATAAATTTCTGCAGAGTTTCTGCTGTGATTCCTTACTCTCAGAGAAGACCTCAACAAACTGGTTCCAGGCCAAGACTTCTTCAACCATTGTTTTCAGCAGAGACAAATACCAACACTTACTGGCAAGCTGTTAGTGCAAGCAGTTTCTTCAAATAAATACTACAGAAATAGGTGGAAACAGTGAGTGGGAGCATAGCTCTCCCCTAGGACTGAAAGGTCAGTAGGTAAAGTAATATCCAAGCTCAGTAATCAAAGAAAAGAATATTTCAGGAGATGCTATGTTCAGTCTGCCTCATTGCTACACAGTTAAAACATAGGCAAGTGTCACGTTTAGTGTCATCAAAAAAATGAAAAGCTAGCAACTTCATTGTACCTAAAATGCTTTCTAGAGGTTGGTAAAAACCAATGGGACAAAGGAACATTGCGTGTAGCTTTGTAACCCAGTAAATATGGAGCTGACATGTCTTCTGCCAAGCTACAACAGGGCCTCAGGACCTGTCACGTTTCTTTGCATGGACTTGCCTTGGCCTGCTCAGAGGTTGGTTTTAGCTTTAAACAGCAATTATCTAATGAGCAGGTACTCGATACCAATGTTGTTTTAGCTTTTGCTTACTTTTCTACAATTTTGTAGCGTGATGCCTATTTTTATATACATTTTTTGTAACTAATAGGTAGCTATCATGTGGTTATTGTACGGAGACTGAACTACGCACAGAGCAGCACAGCCATGGCCTCTAGCGTAGTGAAAGTTCAGGCAGGGGATGACACCAGAGCCCCTGGGCTACGAACACCTCACCAGTGGCCTACTGCTGATAAAGAAACACAACCTTAGGAGCTGCCCAAAACCAGTCTGGGGTCACAAAGAGAACAATAAACTAGTACCCACATATGTAGAACACATCACATGCAGTAAGTTCAGATGTAAGCGAGACTTGCATACAGATGGGGAAAAAAAAGTGTGGTACAGAGTGTGTTAACAAACATAAAATGACTTAAAATGGATCCTAGGGTGAGGACAATGAAACCGTCAGCATCATACTCCTCCTCCCCAGGCACAACTTCAGATGCTGAAAGACTCAGCATAGACCCCTGCTCCAGAGGAAATTACTGCCCCGAGGGCCCAAAGGGAAAGTGGAAGGGTAAATTGTAACACCAGAGCAAGGGACAGATCTTAGAAAGTTTGTATACATATTTATATATGTTTTTCTATATATGGTCATACATATAGTAATCTAAATATATGTAGCTACATATAGCTATAACAATATATCGCTATATAAAAATATATATAGCTATATATGATTAAAATACCTGTAATATACATTGATATGATTATACATATATAAATGTTAAAATTACATTTATACATAATAAATTACATTATACATTTTACATTTACATATATACACATACTAAAACATACATATATATGCAATCATAGCTATTTGCATTAGTATAACTGGACTACTAATAATCGTTTGATTAGACTATTAAGACTTTAATTAGGTTAACAGTAAATTCTTAGCTTTGCATACATACATGGCCCACAAGAAGGCAATGAGTGAAAAAGTGGTGGGATTTCCAGCAACCTATCCTGTTAATTTGTGTGCGTATCTCATTTTTGCTTCCAGTCTCACGTACTGTCTTCTGCTAAGGAATTTTCAGCTGAGCTCAATTAATGTTATTTTTATATTACTAAAGGCTATTTAACTTTTAAACTAAACTTTTTATAATTTATAAAGAGCAGATGTTGAAACAGTAGTGATGCTTCTGAGAAAGGCATTAACTTCCTTTGAGGGCTGTAGGAAAGTCAGATGTATTATTAACTGACACGAGATGCTAAACCATGCTCTTTGTTTTAACAATTCTCTTATTTCCAAGTGTTTTTGCAAATCAATTAGCTATCATAATAGATCAGATATATTTTTCAGCATTGGTTCAAGACACTGCAATAAAATATGAACAGATGAATTTTTTGGAAAGGAACAGTGACTAAAACATAAACCACTTATGTGGTAAAGTATTAATTGAAAAAAACTCGTGGAGCTAAGAATAAAATATTGACAACAAATACTGCTTTACTAACACAGACCTTTAGCTGCATGTATCCATTTAAATTTGTCATTAACATGTTTACACTATCATACCACCTTTTTTATCTGCTCCTTCCTATGGCTTGAACAATTGCAATCTACCGTCTCCATTTCAACAGATGAACATCATTCAAGAAACAGGCTAATTTATAAACACTCCCATGTTTTACTCAAGGATTCAGATGTATTCGCATTCATTTAATACTCCAGCTTTTAATCATGACTTTCCCTGAGGAACATAAGGATGTACCGAATTACTACAGATCATGCTCAGGTTGTACTGCCAAAGAAGAAAGAACAAAACCATCTCACAATCCTGAGATTGAGGATAAAGGAGATCTAGTAGGTAGATGTAAAAACTGGTAATATTCAGTACTCATGCCGCCAGTTAGGGAATTACATAGGGATTAACTGACATGCTCCAGGATGCAAGAAAATAATCCAGATGAGAAAAAGGAAGAGAGAGAATTACGTTCGTGGTCTCTGCCTTGGCCTTGAAGTATCTAAAAATGTATTTATGTAACATTGAGACAAATTCCTGTAGCCTTAATATGCCACTCACATTAACTACATGCTTTGTTTAATATTAATCCTACTTTAATCTCCTATCAAGACACTTCAGCATCTAGAAAAAACATGCAAAAGACTGAAGAAAACTTTGCACAAACAATTTCCAAGAAAACAGATGCAAGGAGAGCAGGAAGGAGAAAACACTTCAAAGAGCTCTCCTTTTTACCAAGAGACAACAGATCAAAAAGACAAACGCACGCTTGAGTTTGTGCTGAAACCCTTAACGTGCTCAGATCCGTGGGGGGATGCAAGGCTGGGGGGGGGGATGCAAGGCTGGGGGGGGGGGGGGATGCAAGGCTGGGGGGGGGGGTGCAAGGCTGGGGGGGGGTGTGCAAGGCTGGGGGGGGGGGGTGCAAGGCTGGGGGGGGGATGCAAGGCTGGGGGGGGGGGGGGGATGCAAGGCTGGGGGGGGGGGTTTCGGGGGGGGGGGTGTCAGGCTGCCCATGATGGGCCCCGGAAGCCTGGTGGGGACAGAGGACTCCCAGCCACCCCTGACAGGCCCTGGGAGGTGACACCTGCAACTGGTGCAACCCTGCCCTTGGACACATCAGGGTGTGCTGTACCTGTAGCCTTCAGAGAGCATGCCGAAGATTTCTTATTTGTCTTCAGACTGAATTCGCAGCTGTGAATTCACATGCCACCTTTAACAGCTTGGCTTCTGGGTATTGCCGCACTGTTTACATCCAAAGCTGGACAATACAGGAGCTGCCTAGGATCCGACTTCTAGAATACCTTCAGTGCCACAGGTTTGGTAGTCCCAGAAGCTGACCTGAATTTCCACACTTTTTTTAAAGTTTTTCTAGTAGGGGGAACTATCAGGATTTTTATGGTGCAATGTGAACAGCGCTGTGATAAGCACAAACTATACAAAACAACTACGCACTGAGTAACCCCCCTTTGGAGCATCTCTCATGTAGCCAGGCACACTCCTCATTATTCAGGTTCTAAAGGAGCAGTAGGTCAGACCAAATTTCTCTATGTTAAGGGGAGGATTGCTAGCGTTGCTTGTGCAGAAAACCCTACAGATCTGTGCTGGAGCTATGACTCCTAGCGCTCCCTCTGAGCTGATGAACAAAGCACACCTTCCCTGATTTGCACTGAAAACGCCAGCCCTAAGCGATGAATAAAACCAGCAGCCCAACATCATTTCCTGATCTTGCCACCTCAATGAAACAGTCTCCTCTCTCTAAGCTGTCCCTTTCCTTGCCTGACAAGTCTCTATTACTAGAGGGCTCATCAGTCTTGGTGGATAACAGCACCAGCATCTCTTTGGATCTTCAAGGCTTTTTTTTCACATTGTTTCATAAGTGATTTGATTCTCCGTATATGGGAGATTTATCGCAGCGAGTAACCTAGAGCTTACTCAGAATATACAGACCTGTTTCAGTACAATCTCTCCCTCACACCAAAGTAGAACAATTTTTTGCCATTATACCCACATCATGAACAAATAAGCCTCAGGTTACTTTTGTCCCATCATCTATCATGGGAAAAGTCAGCTCACTACCCTCCCTTCTTCCTTCAAAGAAAAAATGATACTTTGGAGTGTAAATAACAGCTGCTTGGGTAAAATAAAGAAGGGAGTGGTGGGACAGGCACAGACCTACCCGATGCTTATAATTTCATAACATACCCTCTCTTCCTAACTCTATTTAAGTTGGTATTCATTTTAAGGAAAAGAGATTTTAAAGCAATGCTCAAAAGACTTTCCACTACAGACTAAAATGCTTGAAGGCAGGAAACTAAAGCAAAAATTGTCCCTGTCATTATTCAAGAGCTGACAAGTATAAGGTTTTTAATTAATCCGTGGTCACTCTTTTAAATAGAATGTTTCCACCTCAGTGAGTTTTACCTACTGAAGTGTTTAAAAAATAAATAAATAGTCCCCTGTGAAAAATTCCAGAGTGCAATATCATTCACAGAGCTCTCATTAACATCTAAGAGCCAATCTAAGGAACAGCTGAATATGTCTGATTACAAGTCTTCTTTTGCTCTCAGCCCACATATTCACTTGACTGAAAAGTTACAAGTCTATTTTCTAAGGGTTTTCCACTTACCTTTGAGAGAGATTAAAAACTTGTTGAGGATCTCCATTCTGAATGAGGTATCTTATAGGGTCACCCTCTCTATCAAAAGCCTTTAGGAAAAAAGAGGATAAAATGAAGTCAGTTATAAAGCTTTCTTTTCTTCCCTTCAATTTATGAACTGGAAAATTAACCCCTGAAGTTCTATTAAAGTTATCTACAGGAATGACACCAACCTCTCTATTTCTAAGGCAACAGTGGTAATTACAGATGGGCTACTTAAAGCTGTAGCACATCAGAATTCTTATCCCACAGAGAAATGACAATATCCTGAATATAGACTTTCAAATTACTACTACACATAAACAGACAACATCACAAGTATGAAATTCAGGCTTTATTCAATTACTTTTATTTTCGTGCTGCTACAGACTGATTAGATTGAACGTTTTGTCTCCTTTGTTCCTATTCTTTATTTCCACTTCTTATCCAGATTCTTCTTTCTGTTAGTTTACCAGAATCCCAATCCTTTTGCTGATGCTCCATTGAGCAGCATAGACATTGCAGCACTCACCCTCCACCATAATTTACTTTTGTGGGGTTGAAGATCAGGATGAGACCTTCAGAAGGACTATTAACAGCACCAAAACAAGTATATTCCACCTACTAGATGACAAAACAGCTTTTCAGAAGTTGAGTAAACCACTTTTGAAGTTAAGCTTCGGTTAATCTATTTCCAAAAATGGTCATGTAATCGTTACTTTTTTTGTCAAGTGGACACACACCTTTTCCCTAAGACAACTATCAGGCACTCTTCAGAGAAAATACTGTCTACCAAACTGTCTCACAGTTACAACTATTTAGCATTCAAAATCTAAAGTGATTAAGCATGTTATCGTAGGAAAAACAATAAAAACACTGCTATGAGAATTGCAGGAAGGCCAAACCTCAAGTTCAAAGAAAGGCAGATAGGATTTAATAGGAGACAGGTCAAAATTAAAAAGAAGATAAGGAGAGAGTATTTTTGCATTTCTCATCTTTCAACAACCATCCTTTTTCTCATCTATTTTACATAACCATTGCCTGTAGACCACACTCAAGAACTGTGTACCTTTGGGCTGACCATCTAAAAAGCAGTTCTTAAGACAAAAAAACCAACCTCCCCCCCAATATTAAGAACAGAAGCACAAACTGTTCCAGTGTGCAGGCAGATCGAGGAACCTAGTAAGAGACCAACTTGCCTTAATCAAAGGAAGCATATAGAAAATAGTGGCTAAACCAGATGAAGTGGACCAGCATAAAGAAAAAGCAAGCACAACTATATGGGGACAAAGTCAGAAAAACTCGAGTCAAAACGGTAATAGAAACAGAAAAGAATAGAAAGGATAACAAAGAAATGTTTAAATTACAGAGGAAACTTGAGGAGCATGGTACCTTGCCACAGTATAAAAGCAGAAAGGATTATGTTGAGAAGGTGAAAGAGCTAACACTTCTTGAGTTTCAGCTGCAATCAAGCAGCTAACAAAATTAACTGTGGCAACAAAGGGGTAAAATCTCAGATGAGAATAGGGAAAGAATAAGGCAGAGAATATGTATGTAAGTAGATCATCTTTAAATCATCTGCTGAAATTAAAGCCTGATGAAATTCATCCTAGTGTATAAAAACATGGGCTGAAGCAATCTCAAAGCCATTAGCAGTTTTCTTTGAAAACTCAGAGGACAAACGTGCTGAAGGGCAAACACAAGGTACATCTTTCACAGAGGAATGAGCCAGGAAATCACAGACCAGACAGGTAGAGCTCAATTCCCAGAAAACCACAAGTAATCAAATTATTTGTAAGTACCTGCGATGACAATACGGAGATGGGTAACACAAAGCTAAATTTCTCAAGAACAAAGTATGTTGAAGCAATCTAATCTTCTTTTACAACAGGACAGCAGGTCTTGTAAACAGGGAAAAAGCTGTGGATGTAATAATGCATCTTAGCCATAGTAAGGCTTTTCATACTGCCTTATGTGACATTTTCACAAACAAGTTTAGACAACGTGGTCTCTGAGTGGAAGACAGGATTAAGCAAGGATAAATCTGATCATAAAAATTAAGGTCAGACAGCAGTGGATAGCATTTAGTATTGACTAAATTCTGCAAAGGTATGTTTATTTCTTCCAATACCGAACGATATTATCATTAACAACATCAGTGACAGAACAGAAAATTTGTTTATAAAATCCACAGATGGCACTGAGTGACCGGAGGTGCCAGCACATTCGAGGATGCAAGTGGAATTCAGTTGTTCTTATGCTGAAGATATGAACGGTCAGTAAAGACAAGTGAAAAATTGTTAGCCAAGAATATGAAATTATATAAATACTGGATGCGGAAAATCTGACTAGCTGGCAGCTCTGAGGACTATCATAGATCCTACATCACCAGAATCACATTGTTGCTTCTATCTTTAGTAGTCCTTTGTATTCTTTTTACCTTACCTGCAGGGGATCCTGTCCTCACTTCACATTTAAGGGTATCTCAGGTTTGTTTATGGTCTACATTCATTCGTTACAAGTCAGGAGACTTCCAAAAAGACAGAAAATAAAAGACTGGTTCTAGTTCATTTCATTTTCTCCTTATGTCCAAAGAAAATGTACCTTTCAATCAACATACTTAAAAAATATCAGGGGAAAAAGTTTACCACTGTTTTAAAAAACCTTCTGTTTTCTTTAAAACTAAAGAACAGCAAGTTATTATGTACATAAGAAAAACACTGAAGACTTGCATATGAGAAAAGAGCAATCCACACCTACTGTTTTCCAGATCAACTGTATACAGTGACTTCATAAATTGTACACAATGATTTCATGTTGCTTCCTTGTTCAGCACATAACTGGACTGTGATAACGGGCCTATTTGTTTTGCAGACTCCCAGAAAAATTACAGTATTTGCATATTTTAATTAATAATGGCTGGCAGAACATGAAGCAAGAAATGCCTCCCAGGCATGCAATAAACTCTGAGGTTTATTTACAAATTAATACTGTGGAGATCATTTAATATTGCATTACTTTATCTGAAATGTTGTTAATTAAAACACCAGTCACAATCAACTGGGTACATTATAAAATAAATAATAGTATAAGAAAAAATATAACCTTCCATCATCTACATGAAAAATTTTAACGGAAAAGAAGAAAGTAAATTTTATTTTTAGAACATGTATTTTAAAGTCTAATAGGCAAATTTAAAACAGCTGCATTTGCACTGCTACTGACACTGATGTTTTGCAGATCTTCAGACTTGCTAACTCTGGAATACTTAGAACAACTTGCTCACTCTTCCCCAGTTTTTGTAATCCTCATGCTGTATGCAGCACTAGCAAAAGATTATTAAGAGAGAGTCATACAAGCATAACCTCTTAACCCTACTGCACCAACCAAAACATACCTTAAGTCCAAAACACTTAATGTATTGATAAGACTATCCATGAAAGAAAATGTCAGTGTGAAAATTTACACATGAAAACACTTGTTAAGTATTTGAGGTCTGGTAATATTCGATATTACCTATGGAACACGGGCAACACCTTAAGCTACTGTTAGAATTCCACCAAAAAAAAAAAAAAAAAAGAGATGACTAATTGCTAACTTTCTGTTTGCCTGGGAAAGACAGCACAAGATTTCATAAGCTTAAATACTCAGTTTATGAATGATTAAAATGCCCTGGCCAATTTTACACAGGGAATAAAAAAAGATGAAGAGAGAAATATACTCCACATAATAGAAGTCCTTTAATACAGATGGGTGTATTAATGCAGAATGAGGCAGTTGAACTAGCACTATAAAGATAATGCATCCACATTTCAGGTCCAGGACCACCAGCCCTACAAGAGATAGTCTTTGACTAATCCCCTAGAGATGAAGCCAAACATATTTGTGATTTAACAATTAAGTATTTTTCATAAACAGAAATTGTCTAGCTGAATTCAAGGCATGCATAGCATATTGGTAATATAAGATAAATCTACACTGCAGTAACAATAAGTAGAAGACAACATTTTCTATGCGTTTCCAAAGCTCTTAAAACTAACTGATGCATTTCACTCTTTCCCAAACATGGCAACTGGTCATTTCTGGGGATCTTGGGCATGTAGCAAGAGAACAGCCACTCTTATATCATCAAAACACTCACCAGCATCCTGGCTAGGAGGAGAGTAGCTGGCACAACCAGTTTGCATCTCCCCTGCCCTGCTTGGCACAGGCTGTCTCTCCCAGATTTACTCAGCATAGATTACCAAGGATCATTTGAAAAGGAAAACAAGATCTAGGTAAAATGTTTGGAGTTTAGTGAAACATTAAAGCAGACAGATTATTCCCACAACTTTCTAACCACATTTAAATTGCATAAAATCCTTAAATACTAAAACTTGCTAATAGTTTTTCTGCCCCCAAAGACCACCCAGGCCTTCAGCCATATATTCCAGCACCTGTCAAGTAAATGCAAATGTTTGTTTCTCAGCATGCACCTGGCTCCCGTTACTCTCTGGGGTTTCCAAAACCAAGCATTTCCCCATCAGTGAGGAGAAGGCTCCTGAACAGCATGGCTCTTCAATTCTGAACTCACTGCAGGCATTACAGACATGCCAGAAGTTGATTTTCAGCACTGAGCTAAATGAGTCATCCTCCCTCAGCACAGGTGACTATATCAGTTTAACCATCCATAATAATCTTAATCTTTCATCAGCAAATGATTTTAATAGAAACTTACCCATTCGCCTGCATCAGTGACTCAATTAGAGTTCCTTTATTTCACACACTTTGGTTTAGATTATTCTTTTTCCATGCATTTACTGAATGTGCAAAACACACAGAGCCACACACTTCAGCTGATATGAATTGACCTAATTCCACTGAGTTCAGACTTCAACAGAGCTACACGGACTTAAAGCAGATAAGGCTATTGCTCTCTATGGCTTCTGTTTAGCTCAGGTATCTCCAGTCTTCTTCCTTTGTATGGCTTTATATGAAGTCTGAATAACGCTATCATGTTTGCAGGAGAGAGAGAACTCCACTCAAGAGTGCATGCTGTACTGAGTTTATTGCTATAGACTTGAGGCCATAATTATTTCATAAGAATATTAAGTTCCTGATCCCCCCAAAAAATCATCTAAAGAGTTGTAATTTATCTACCTATTTTGCACAGCTCACTTTCAAGACATGTGGACAGAACACAATGCAGCAAAAGCTTAGGGAACAGTAAATAAGCTAGGAGAAAGCTGACTATTAACTGTGCAGCAGCACACAGAGAAGCAACCTGGGTCTGCAAAGTATGTCAATGCAGCATTATTTATAAGCAATACTGGACTAATATGCTTTCACTGCTTCCACTTGCAGAGCTATATTGGGTGGTCAGTTAGTACAGGGACCTCTGCTTTTTGTTAGCCTGCTAACAGCAGTTGTTACATACACCAAGGAGAGTAAATATCTTCAGATGCTTTTCAAAAATGCCAGGCTAAAGAAGGCTCGGTGCCAAAAATCTTGCTGAAATTCCATGTGAATGAGGTGCAGAAGCTCCTAAGCTCCTCTGATTTGCTGGCAAACATATATAGAGAGATTTTAACCTAAGAAATCACAGGCCTTTCAAGTTTTGAGCCACTCGTGAAATTTTTTTCTCATATACTTTAGTCCCATATGCAACTACAGTACCTTTTAGCACATTTAACACAAAAAACAAGTTACAGAAATATCCCAAGTAAGCACATTTCCTATATGATCCTTGTAAAAGGGGGTATTTATTACAATTAAATAATTTTCAGTGCCTATAAACTGTCCTTTCACCCCGTATGCAAGGACTGGGTTCTGCATGGCACGGACACAAACAGAAGGAACGAGGTAAAGGCTTACAGGGAAGCATCTGTACCTGCAGGTTTAACAAAACAGCTCCAATTCTCATGGCCTCGCTGACTTCAAGGCTGTACATCAGCTGGGGAAAGCGGGGAGGGCTCTGGTTGTTGGGCGGAAGGACCTCAATGTAAACAGTAGTAATAGAGCTCCTGCAATGCGAGGGGGGAAAAAAAAGTCGTCAAAGCCAGTCAAAATCAATAAGTCAACAAACACAAGGCAACCAACAATGTCTATTTTATACACTGTGTGTTCTCTAGCTCTAACAACCTCCCTTTGCTCCTTTAAAAGCTTCAGGCCATATTTTTCATTCTGCATCAAAAATAAAGCAGGCTGGCACATTAACAGAAGCAAAGCTAAATAATTTCTTTAAAAGTAGCCCAAGTGTTCTTTGAAAAACAAAACAATAAGATACCAGTGCACACTCCACATAAAAAGATGACTCATAATCCCCTAGTGATGCTGTGTCCTCTAGAAGAGGATGACCAATTCTGAGATGGTAACTGCTCCTGCCAAGCACAATATCCACCCCTGGAGCATCCCTGCTGTTGTTCGGTTTGCTGCCTTTCTTTGGAAGAAAGAGAACAGAAATTGTTCACGGAGATAATAATGCTGGAAGAAGACTAATGTACACAACTCTATAATAGGCTGCATCAATACTGTGGTTCACACAGATAAACCCAAGCCCACTTCAGACTGGTGAGCCATGGCAATACAGGAGGCTACAAAACCCACCAAGGCAACCTGGCAAACCCTCCAACTAACCCAAATACTCAGCAAAAAGCAGTCCAGCTTGCAAGTTAAAAGCTCTTCTGGAAACACTGACACCCACTATAGACCCTGCGAAGACCATGCTGTACACACACTTGCTATTCCACTGCTCCAAAAGCCTCCCTGAAGCTGAAAGAGATTTAAAATTTGGCCTAAAGTGACCTTTCTCTTGCATCTTTGCTCAGTTATCCTGTCTGCCTTCTCTCCTGAACATTAAATCTGTACCCCTGCCCCAGAAGAAACTCCCATGGAGACCAAGTATTACGCTGCACGTGCAGATTTCCTCCCCATAAGCCCTTTGACAAAATTGATAAATCTCAAGCTTTAGGCCTGAAGGAACAAAACCACTTCAGGACAAAGGGAGATGTCCCAAATTTTTGGAGGGGTGGGGAGGCAGGGAGAGAAGAAAAACACACACGTACAATGAGCTTGCACGGCTAGCAAACTCAGAGCATTTTTAGAGACTCCTACCAGAAATTGCCAGATATATTCTAGTTGAAACAGCTACCGTGTTAACTGATAGAGTTCATTAAATACCAAAACGATACGTCACTGATTGATATTTTTAATTAGCTGTACAGGATTCTGACCGAGCACAGTCACTGCTGTGTTACAGATGCTTCCCACCACCCTTTGCCAGCAGCTTTCATAACTTTGTGCCACTGATTAGAGCTGGGCAGACCATCACTGCAACACTGTGACAGACAGCTACGTTTTACAGGCTGTGTCACACAGCGGCTCTGACCATGCTCTAAGATAACAAACCATGAACACCTCTGTCCAGAAAGACAAGTCCCACCCACAGGTAACTGTGGCAGAAGGAGCTCCGTCCCTAGAGGCACATCCACACACGCAGCCTGCACCCCACAGCCCATGAGGAAGGGATTAAACCCAGCCTGGTGCGTCCCACCTTTCACAGCTCAGCCACACATTTTGGCCAGCTTGGAGCACATACCGAGAGCTGCTTCACCGCTGCCTGCTTTGAACAGGAGACAGTCACACTCGTCAGTTGTACTGCACTTGCACAGGGTGCCCGTGCCCAGGGGCAGCAGCAGCGGCGTGGAGGGGTCTCTGTGAGGAGAGGCTGGGGTTGCCCCAGCTGGTTCCAACAGCCCCACCACCGGGCACAGCCGAGCCCCTCAGCCTCGATGGTGGTGCCTCTGGGGAAACGGATTTAAGAAAGGGCAAAAACACCAAACTGGAGAAAAATGAGGGGAAAAAAAGTGTGAGGACAGCTCTCCAAGCACCAAGCAGGAAGAAGGAGCTCCAGGCACCAGAGCAGAGATTCCCCTGCAGCCCATGGGGCAACTTCAGTGGGGAAGGGAAAGGTGTTGGGAGGAAAGAACGTCAGAGCGGGGCTGTTATGGACTGACTGTCACCCCCATTCCCCACCCCCTGCGCTGCTCAGAGGTAGATGAGTTGGGAATGAAGGAGTGAAGTTGAGCCTGGGAAAAAAGGGAAGTTGGCAGAGGTTGTTGTGTCAGTTTTTGTCTTTATTTCTCACCATCTAAACCCTTTTTAATTGGCAATTGCCTGTAACAGTAATCAGTAAGTGACCTCCCTGTCTTTATCTCAACCCACAAGCTTTCTCACCTTATTTTCTTCCCCTGTCCTGTTGAGGAGGGAGAGTGAGAGAGCGGCTGGGAGGGTGTCTAGCAGCTGGCCAAGGTCAACCCACCACCTATATATTAAGAATATATACAAGTTGACTCTAACGAGCCTTAAATGTTCAACTGCTCCACCACTAGCCATGTCATGACAGCCTAGCAAACATCCATCTGTGCCCCAAAACCCTGGCTACCAGCTAGTCCAGGGCAATCCCAAGCTTCCCCTGGACAGTGACGCTGCGGATGCTGCCTTGCCACAGCCATGTCTCTCTGGAGCAAGTGCCGGATTCACATCCATCTACAAATACAGGAGATGAGGATCTTACTGCTTTGAACATAATAGCCAGGCCCTTATTTCATTTAGTCAAACCGTAACAAGTGCATAACTTGCACTGAAATGCATCAGTGAATGACAGAGCCTTCCCATCTGTCATATCCTTGGGTATTTAAAGAAGCTGAATTTGCAGATTACTGACTCAATGGATATAAACAAAACCAGTGTAATCAGGGGAAGATGGACAATTACAACTGAAGCAAATCATTCAGTGTAGATTACCTCCTTATAAACTACAGTCAGTTTCCTGTCTTCTTGTCTGTTTTGAAATACTCCCTTATATCCCACTAATCTTTCTGAATTGATTTTCCACACTTACATTGTTAGAGTAAAAAAAATACCATCACCAAATGCTCAACAACAGACACAATGAATTAGCAGACAAAATATGACTTGAGCACTGGGGCTGCGTATTTTCTTGGGATAGCTGCTGCCTGTGTATGATATACACATCCAAATAGTTGCAGTTTAGTATGCATTTTTCTTCCACTGCTGAGTATTTAATAAAAATATATTGTTCTGTATCATTTTTTTCCTGATCCTGCTACATCTTAATAATAACCAAGCTGATTTATTGTCTATCAAGCTCTAAAAAAAAAAAAGGTTTCTGCTCACCACACTAGTAAGCAAATTTTCTTCAAATCTTTAAGATAAGATCACTAAAGTAAAGCACTAGTAGTCTGCAAACTAAAAGCACTATAATATTTAACAGCTACTTTTTTTCATTTCCATTCCATTTTTGACTAGCGCTTTGCAATTTTAACCCATTCATTTTGTGTGTGTTATATACAGCCCATTTAAGCAGCTGGCAAAATCTACTTTGGCATGGGAAAGGAAAGGAGACAGACCTGAGCCTTCCAATAACTGCAGTTGGTGTTCTAAC
Organism: Theristicus caerulescens; assembly: GCA_020745775.1. Classification (NCBI taxonomy): domain Eukaryota; kingdom Metazoa; phylum Chordata; class Aves; order Pelecaniformes; family Threskiornithidae; genus Theristicus; species Theristicus caerulescens. The sequence continues at coordinate 88,067,098 of CM036560.1, forward strand.
ACTGCAGGGACAGGTGAATACACTGAGAACAGAACAGAGCTCAGGAACTGAATAGTGCTCATAAACTCACACAAGCATGGAAATATGGCTTTTACACTGCTCCAGCTAAATGATAATGCAAGGAAAGCATGGTCAACAAGTCACTGCGACTGTGTCCCTGTCTCTGCTTTAACTCTGTGTGCTTTCCACACACAACTATATTACAAAATGTATAATGAATGTATTTATATATATGTGGACCAATATATCTTTGGTGAAACAATCTCTGCATATACAAGTCAAAGAAAAAGTGTACTCTTCCGCTATGTATTTCAATAATCTCAGGATCAAGTACTTTCTAGATTGGACTTAATCTGGCAAATTGCTGTTATCACTAAGTGAAATGCTTCCACTATACAGGAATCTAGGATCTGAAATGGTTTGATTTTACAAATTTTTTTCTCATTTTTTTTCAATAATAGAAACTGCTAATCACTATATGCTTAACTCTAACTTCAGTTCTAAAAAGCTAAACGTCATCTTTAAACTTTTATACTTTGTAGAAACTCATATATACTTAAAGTACGTAAATGTACTTAAATATACCTCAATAACTTACATTAATGATGCTTGCTATAGATAGAAACTTCAATAATACTCAACAAAATATCTTGGTTTATTCACAGTCACCCGCCAAGAATTTAATGTGTCAGCCTATGCAAAAAAAACTACACAAAGTGCATTTCAATTTAAATTTGTGCTCGCAAAGCTACAGAGCTACAGCTCCTGAGCCAGGTTTAGTAGTTTGGTCTTGCTTTGTGCATAAGCAAGGGGATAATTGAAACCCAGCCAGTTTACACATAACTACAGTTAGCCTGGTATGTCCTGCAGCAGAACCCAGATTTGGGAAAAAACACTTAATATTTAAAATTACACCAAAATCCTTTATTTATTTATTTTACAGGGCACACACCTTCCTGCCTGCACAGATGCATAATGGCTGGCTAGACCTAGCCCATTCCTAGAAGTCTCAAGTACCGGTTACTGCCTCCACCAAGGCAACATGAACCACCTAACACAACATGACAACTTTGCATTAGAAGGAGCAAGAAATTCATACAACCCCAACTGCGAGGTACTAACCACCTCACAGCCAGAAGGAAGGAACTAAGGAGATGCAAAAGGACAGTTTTAAAGACCTCAGAGCTGTAGCTCACATGAGCTCTCCCTGGCTTTTCTCTGCATAAAATGATAGGAGGCTGCTTCAAGCACCACCAGCTCATTTCTGGTTTTCCAGCCTCACAGAAAGAATGTCAGCAAGGCAGAGAAATCTTTTTATCCAAATGTCCCTTACCAGACAGTAAGAGTTGCCAGCATTCTTTCTCCACGGCACCTCACTGAAGCTCCAGTGGCCCTCCCCCTGATTTTTTAACCCTCACAGACACAGAAAAAACAGCTCTGGGCCCCAAATACACCTCGGGTCAAGGTCAGGTTGGCCCCAGGACCACCCACCCCAGCTATGGGAATACTGCCTAGATGAAGCGGTTTTTTGAACACAACATTAAAAGCTATGAAGCAAATTACATGCTGTAATTCCATAAAAGGGGAAACAAGCAGAAATGACAAGAAAGGAGAGCTTTTCCACTTTTGAAGATTATTGCAATAAAGACATTTTCAGAGGAGGAATCACATGCTCCCAACATACATCATCAGAAGTATATATTTTTGGACAATACAAAGATTTCTCAAAGGAACTGATAGCAATCAAAGCTGTATTGTAGGGGCTACTGTTGTTGGGGCCACACGGCTGGATTCTGAAGCTCTCTGAAGTGGCATTATTGCTTTTTCTCCTCCACTTTAATACTATGCTAGTACTACACAAAAGTAAGTGCATAATGGTCTACAATCTTCTCCTCAGCACTACTAACAGCCTACTATCAGCTACCCTACGGGAGAGCTTATCAAGAAAGCAAGCCACAAAAGGAAAGGAGAAGAAAATTCAACCAGAATATTATGTTACCAGATACTCGTTTTATGAACAATCTAACAATCCGAATACTTCAGTGACTGGAAAATGTGGTTATAAAATATGTGCAGAACAGTACGAGCTACCTTGGAGATGTGATAGAAGCAGCAGGTCCTGAGAAAAGCCAATGACTGAAATTCCACTTCTGTGTTATCTTTCCTTCTTACATTCCCCATTTGAGGAAAAGAGAAAATGTTGTGGGAGATTTAAATGCCGGAAACTACTGTTCCTCTCTGTCATCCTCTTTGGACGATGAGGTTGTCGCATTATCGATACCAGGCCCAGAACAGAAGAGCCAGTTTTATCCCCCCCCCCCTCCCCCTCCAAAAGCAGGACTCAATATCTTTATTTTTTTGAGAGTGTCCTATTCTATCCATACTAAATTTACAGGCTGCTCTTCTCTATCAGCTGGCGGAGAACAGAAATAATTCTGCCAGTGAGAATTTAGATCTCGGTGGGTGCACTGCTCACCATTGGCACAGCTTGTCAGGTATCGTCACAGTATGCCAAGTCTGGATGACCTTGCACACCCTGTACCTGGAAAGAAGGTCTCCAGCTCAGCAACCAGACTATTTCTGATCCTTTCTGCATCCTGAATGAAAAGCACCTCCCTTCTCACTTGCTTTCTTCCTTACACCCCTTCATTTCAATTTCTTGTAACAAATAGGCACGCACAATGACAGCACAGCATGGGAACTTTTGAAAAATAGAGCATTATAAGCAAATGAAATAATGAAAACTGTGTACTGTAAGGATAATATAAATAAGGAGCAAAAAGTGAAAGACTTCTAATATGACACTTTTCCAAAATGTGATCCTTACACCAAACAGAACACACTGAATTGTATTCCAGTGAGGAGTTATAGACATAAGAGTGTGCCACACTTCTTACGCACGGTTAAGCACTGATTAAAAAATTAGTTTCATTATAAGATGAATTACCTTCTTTGCGCAGGAGGAGCACTATCAGATGCTTTGACAGTGAGTGCGTAGGATCGCCCCACTGACAATACAACTCCTGGAGCAATGGTGATAAGGCCTGTTCGGTCATTGATGATGAAGTCTCCCTGATCCCCAGCCAAAATTTCATATACTATCTGTCCATTGGGTCCCTCGTCCGCATCTACAGCAGTGAGCTGCAATTCAAAACCAGAATGTCAGCACGCATGGTTCAGTGTTGCAGTTTAATAGTTTTTTACAAGGCAACTCAGTAGGGGTGGAGGAAGCAGAGATGAGGGAAAACTTGAACACCTGTAACATATGCCGTAATTTCTAAGTACTGTACAACAAGGATACAATTTAAATGAAGGATAATAGGTGTCGAAACATCATGAAGCAGAGAAAAACTGCTTACCTAAGATTGCAAGCAAATTATTTTAAGATACAAATTAAGAAAACTAATTAAAACCAAGTTTACTCTCTGTGGATTGGAATTTGTAACACTTCCTATAAAAGGGGGGGGTGGGGAGATACTTATTGTGTTGCAAATCTAACAAGAGGATCATATTTAATTACTGAAAGTTCCCATACCTTTCTATACTCTTGAAAGTGACAGCCTTGTTACTGCCAGAAATTCTAATAGCCAGGTCTTGCATTACAATCCCTCGTTGCGTGGAACTAGAGAACAATGTCTGCATTACTCACGTGTGCACGTACCGTAAAGGAAGCCAAGTGGAAGGGAAATGGCAGCTGTTCCCATATGGATACACAGGTAGGAGGCACAACCACACACATCACCGACGCGCAAGGCCCATTTCACATGGCAACATGACACCACCTACCTGAAAGGCTGTGCTTGAGGGGGCAATCTCAGAGCTGTGCGATAAATGCAACTGAGCATGTACTTCTGTACTTTGTTGCTTCTACGCTGTCTCTCTGCCGGGACTGTGATTACTCTCGCATGTAGCATTTCTTCTGTATAATTGTACAGTTTTGATTCTCAGCATGACAAAAATCTAAGGCCTAATATTTTAGACCCAAGTTAAAATTATGAACGTGAGTTTGTTACCAATGAAATGAGGGGGTTCTTATCTTGCCCCTGGGAAAGGCAACGGGTTTATCCCACTTCTGTAGTGTGCCATGCTAAATCAAACATTTACACACAGGGCCAGAAAATATAGCTCAGTAATCGTATGTTTGCTTTCAGACAAGCGTCAAGTACCAATGACTCTGACTGCCAGGCCACAGAGCAAATAACTAGCAATCTGAGATGTCAAATCAGACCCCTGCCATAACACAGTCAGAAATATGCATCCATGCCTCAGTCATGCCAGTTGACAGTCCCATGTCCTAGCTAAGCCCTTTCACCTCTCCTCTTCCTTTACACATATATAGAATATAGAAGTTATTCTACATACAACATATAATCACACAGCAAACTGCTCACAGTGCCTATCCCTTGACCTGTATTACTATGATTAAAATTACAACTTAATTATCACCATATTCAAGAAACAAAAAGGAGCACAGCATTCTGTTACATTTAGGGTTGAGTCACCAAAGTACCACCAAACTACACCAGCACCTCTGGACTTTATAAGGTGAATTTTTTCTTCCCATAGGGGTTAGTTTGCTGATACACACACAGTTTTCTCAGTTGGCTCTTAATTTTGTATGACTATGTATTACCTCAAACAGTGCATAGGATGACATAAAGCTGTATGAGCAGTACTTGAACATCTAGGAGGCCATAGCTGCAGCAGGCAGCGGCAGCACTGCCTGTGCACCCAGCTGCCCAGTACCAACAGCGGTGGTGTGGAAATGACAGGAAATGATGGCACAGCGGGCTCCTGCTGCTCCTGGCTGCAGGCGAGCAGTTTGAGGTGGGAAATGGTAAGGGGCACCAGCAGGTACAGCAGCAGAGGCCCCCCCCCGGGATGTACAAAGCAGTTAGAAATCCCAGCCTCAGAAATTATTCCCTGCAGGGCTCCTAAAGTGAGAATGAAAAAATAGAATAGACATGCAGCTTCTTGAAAGGTCTCTGCTGGCCTATCTGCTTTAGCTTTCTTGACACAAACACTCACGCCAGTGGGCAGCATTGCATGTAGGATTGCAAGTCCAGGATCTAAGGGCAACACACGATGACACAAAACCTTAGCGACGACTGTGAAGCCAACAGCAGGATCAACAGACATTGTCTCAGTCAGGGCCAGGCAACACAGCAGGCTAAATGTCTGCCTGCCAGTCACCCTCTTCTCATCCCTGTGACACTCTCAAAGTTGGCAGCAGTGCAGACAGCTAGAGGAACTCATTTAAGTCTCTGCTACATTAGGATATAATGTAATCTATTAATCAATACAGCATCATAATTCAACCTTCAGCAGGTCACAGCCTTTCAGAGCACTGCCTACAACTTTCAAACCACCATTGCCCAAGGATAGCTAAAGAACTGGAAGAGCAGAAACCAAACCTTGCAACCAGAACAAGAAGGGAGATGAATTATAAAACCCAAAGCTGTCATATTCAAGTTAATCACGTTTGCATACAACATTAAACACCAAGGGGAATATGTGGAAAACTCAGGGATCTAGCTGCTTTAAAGGATAATCTCGATTCTTTATACACATAGGTTCAGTGAAATATGAAATTGCATATGAAAAGTCAAAAACTTGCTCAAAACGAAGAACTAAGCCCACAATTGCTTAAACAGAATAAATTAATTGAAATGCTAAAAGATAAGTGATTTAGGTGTATTAACGGAAGCAGGGTTTACCTTCTTTGTTATGAGTGCAAGCTATTACTGCTGTTGGAGACTAAGCTACTTCATGGAGGACCAACTATTTTTAGCATGGAATAGGTTGTACACAGTATTCATCAACTGAAAAGCACGTTAGTTACTTTTCTCCTGAAGTAATCCACGTTCTGCTTCTTTCACACACAGCACAGCGATCCAAAGCAAATTTCCAACACAGAAGCATTTAACTTTATCTAAACTGATTTTATTTTAATTTCTTTTTCATAGATGCTTCCCTCCAACAATGCAAACTGATCACTGTTGGACCAGAATGAGCAAATCTTCTTAATTCATCCTCCTGTAGTATTTTGAGGCATACACAGGATAAACACTTGAAATACCTCAAAAAATCACGAAACAGGGATCATCTCCTCTTAGAAGTTTAAAAAAAACCAAACAAACAAATTAATACCCATGTGTTATTTTCAGAGAACAAATCTCATTCTGTATTTTCTTTTGAAATTCTGAAAAAGTCATCCTATGAAGACTGCACTTTTGGAATGTACTTCACATTCCATCCGTATGATGTCTTGATATACCAATATATTAACTTGCAATGGTCAGAGTTAACACACCAAAACTCAGCATATAAAACAGACTTTCTGCACCCTTTCAGGGTTTAGAGCTCAAAACCCTCTCAAATACTGTTTCTTCAATCACTCATTCTATAGTTTCTATACACAACTGCCTGCGTTCATTAACCTCGCAAAGAGAAACTATCAAACTAAGTGACATAGTTAAGAAAAGTGCTGTAATAACCTTCTCTACTGAACTTCAAAAGTAATGCACACAAAAAGACAAATAAAGGCTTTATGCAAAATACAAGGTCCTAAGTACTTACTGACAGGATTTGGAACAAGGCCAGTTTTTACTCTGACGACATGAAAAAGGAAATAAATTGACTACACAAGTACATAGATTAATAAGGTTAATTAAACTTACAAATACTGAATGCTTGAAAAGATAAGTGATTTGAATAACGTTTTGGGGGCAAAACCAGGAATCAAACCCAGAATTAAACAGAATTAAAATTTAACAGCTGCCATAATATATGATTCTATAAATTCCATCTCCAGCTGTCCCAGGCTGATAGAGCTTCGTAGTTAACAAGATTTGAGAAACACGGCCTAAAATATACAGAAAGAAGTACAAAAAAAAGATTTATTTTACTTTCCTAAGGAAGTTTTTGCATCCAGCAATATCAGCTTCATTACATTAACGTTTAATGGATTGAAAGTTTTGCAAAACAGGTGCACTTACTACTGCAGCAAGAAGTGGTTTTCTTGGAAGGAAAAGGAGACTTACAGCTTACAATGACACATTCTTGGTCACTATATAAGCTCTGTTCAGACTCACTTTACACTCGAAGGGAACTGGACTTCAACATTTGACCTGCAACCTTTCCACAGCAACACTTTTAGGGACCTTGCCCTGAACAGATAGAGTGATTACCAACCTTTCCAGTAGCCTTATATTTTTCAACAAATTAAATGTTCAGCAACGTTGGTCTGACTCGTACCGACCTAAAGCAAATCCTGCAGAAACCGTGAGTCACGCCGGTTCGCCTCCCAGCGGCTTTCCTTGAAATGAGTGTTCCAGTCAAGCGAGTGCAAGGCTCCAGAGCCACATTCAGTACACATTTATGTTGTATAACAGTGTCAAGGAAACAGTACAGTTGCTCTCTGGAGCAGCACACTGGTGAAAAACGCTGGGCTGCCAGAACATAGATGGCAACTACACACCCTCCTCATCCTTCTAGGGCTCAGCAGTACAACTCAGCCATTAGTTGCAATAGGAGAAGCAGTAATGAGTTTCTATGTGTCAGGGGCGAACAGGACTGTGATGGAGATATTCCTAAACTTGAGCTAACAAAATGTAACACTAACATAGAGTAGGTCAAAATACTTCCTCAATATCTTCCTTCGGACATTTCATTAAGTCTCTATCCATTATATTTTTACTTGAGTATATAAGTGCATTTACTGAGAAATGCAAACATAACCCAGTTTTGTTTTCTGCTTCTGCTAATAATGTTTACTCTGCAGTTGGAAATTAATATGCTGATGGACTGAAGGCAAAGGGTTGCAAATAAATAAAACCTTAAGTGAGGTTTGGAGATGACTTTTACAAACATTTCCTCTAAATTGTTCTGTGGCTTAGTAGCAAGATGCATGTTTAAGAGCTGTAAACCATGAGCATATGCCAAGCTGCAAATACCCAAACATGTTTCTAATACATAATTTAGTATGTGTCCATATGCAAGGATGGCTTAAGTCACATGTGCATATGTGCAGGGAATGAAAAGAAACTGTTTAAAAGAGACAAAGTGATCCACCACTGAGAAGCCGCATTTGAGGTAACGGCCAAATAGTCCCAGAGGAGGCATTCATTTAATGGCTCTAAATAAAATTTGTCCTCCTGTACAACTGAAAGTACTGTTACTGCTCGAGACTAATTCTACTGTGAGCAAGAGATAAGTGATAGAAACTTTACTGTCTGCAGTTTTACCATGTTTTATCTTTTTGCTTTCATTTCTGACCTTCAGCACAATGGCCGTTTATGCCGCGATGTGTGAAGTAAAGCGCTCTGTGTAACCAGGATCTGGGGCAGGACCTCCAAATTAACTTGCACTGGTGATCTTAGGCAGAATTGTTTCGGCTCGCACAAGGTGAACAGGTAATGCACTAATCCACTGCATAGCTTATTCTCCATTTTCAATCATGGAGTTATCTAATTGTTCTTATAAGAGAGCCCTTGAACTTGGGTCATATCTCTGCAACAGGAAATGAGGCAGAAATTAAGATACACAGAAAAATTAAAACGGGTTATTTTGGTATCATAAATTTAAAGCAAAGTAAGAACAGCATATAATTCTTAAGGCCAGTTCAGGAGTTTTTCTGTAAAGAGAACACACACAAAATCTCTTCATAGGGCAATGAAGTCTTTGACCTTCAGGCAAATTTACGCAAAGGTTTAGGTGGATAATGTTTTTTGCCATCCTCTGTCCCTTCTCAGCTCTCTCATTTTCTTGCTCAATATTCTCTGTGCCCTGCATAGTTTATGCTGTATATAGAAATGAGAGATGCCTAAAGAAACAGAGTGGATTTAAATTACTTATGTGAAATATTATTGCATTACAGCTGCATACTCCAACCATCAATGCGGAACTAGTTTAAATATCTGAATCACAAGAAGAAAGAACTGATAGAAAAGTGGAAAACAGAACAGCAAAATTATAATAATATAAAAAAGATGGAATTAAGTACTTCAATAGGTTTAATATTAATCAGTCTTTTCAGTGATAATTATTATTTACCACACATTTAACTGTTTTAAATGACAGATTTCTCAATCAGCTATTGTCTCTCTCTGGAAGCACAATAAAATACCTATAAAAGCAGAAGGAAAGATCAAGTAAGAAATTCTCAAGCTGAAAGGGACAGAATATACAGACGTTTAAACTTAACTGAGAAAATACTCTCCTCAAACAAGGCCTCAAACAATCTCACGAGTACTCAGAGTACACAACTGAAATAAAAACTTCCCAAACCAATTCTGTTTTCAACACCCCAATGGTACTGCCATAGCCCCTGCCCAAGAAGTCAGGGAGCAGAGATTTCATGCTCCTCTCTGTATCCTCAGAAAGTGGAGGGAGGTCGTTCCCATAAAGGGGACAAGCTCCTCTATCATGATACCCACCACCTTTCTGAAAAATACACAAGCAGCCATGCAAAGCTGCAGCTAACACGTAACAACTGGAAGGCAAAAGGTAGATTACCCACCACCACCAGGCTCCCAGATGATACCAATGCAATTCAGTAGCACACAAATTTGTTTCCACTGTTTTGCTCACGTCTCTTAAAGGCTACAGGGGAAGGAGGAAAATGCCTTGCTCTAAACACCTGGGGCAGGGGGTGGGGAAAAAATTCACTAGTAATTAATTTTTTTTCCTGCTATTTGTGGTTATTTTCAAGCAAAGCCTAAGGATTTTTTAATTTACTTTTTTTTAAAGAGTGTACCAGGCAGCAAACACAATCTAAACGATTAACTAAGATGGTTGAGGGTTTTTTTCAGGAGTAAAATCAAAATTTCCCACAAAGTGGGACAACAAGCAAGTACAAACTCGGGTTATTTGTACATCATGCAACTGCACTCAGCAAAAAAAAGAAAAAAAAAAATCTTAATCCCTTATTACCCTCAGGATAATAAAAGCAAAGTGGCAACTACATGAGAGCACTTACACTGCTATACCAGAAATTCGCATTTTTGTAGAAAGATGACATGCTTCATGAAAGAAATACTTTCTTGATCATCTCTGAAAATAAGTCTGAGTAGAGAGTTAAGTGAAAGCCAGTGCTTATGTGTAAATGATCATGAGATCATACAGGTTCACTCAGGTCTGTGTTCTTTTTCTAACCTCCTTTCTCTGATTAGAGAAAGTAGTTTTTACAGACTGATTACATCTGACCTGGGTCACTTTCCTCTGGCAACTATCACAGCTGATCGTCATCTTACAGCAGAGAATCTCAAACAATTCTTAAACCAATGATGAGATAGGGTTACAAGATGAGTTTGCTCCACATATAGAGAACAAGCTAAATATTATCATAAAAATCACTGTATTAGCAGGTTGTTTTTTTTTTTTTAAAAAAAAAAAAAAGTCTGCTTTCCATTTGAGAAGGTATTTAGAAAGCAGAAGCAAATAGTGATCAGGCAGCACAAATCCACCTTCCTGGCCTAAGGAAACCCATGGGTATTTGCGGCACCACAGACTCAGTGGCTACTCGTAACGCCACAAGACAAATCCCATTTCTCACACTCCTGTAACACCGAATGACAGACTCGGCGCCCGCAGCCCGGGCAAAATAACAAGGTGAGCAACTTCCCAACTACCCCAGCAACCTGAAATCATTACTACTGGCATTACCACAGTATGCAGACATATTAAGATGACTCAGCTTTTTTTTACATCAGCTAGTTTATAAACTCAGATCATCTGGCAATGTAAGACTAGTTGAAAAACAACCCCTTTCCCAAAACAGCCAGAATTTTCTACCCTCCATCTCTGACCACATTATGAAGTCACACAATCTGAAAGTAATCACGTGTTGACCTTGCAGACAGAAGTGTGGAGGAGGGAAGAAACTCACTCTCAGAACTCTTATAATTTTCCAAAATAATTTTAATTTTTAGCAAAGGCAAGTTTAAGGCCTGACTTCCCCACTACTCATTTCCAACTTCACAATTTAATTCTAGAAGGGGCCTGTTCCAGATCTACTTCAGGCACTAGCTAAGTTCAAATGCTCTGCACAATATTTACGTCTAAACTTTTCCTCTTACCATTTCTGCCCTTATGCTTTTTCATCCTTGCAATGTTTCTAATCTGCATAATTTCATTGATCTGATCGATGCTCTTTATACAAGCAGTTACACAGCATCAGTGTGGGAAGACAAAAGGTAACCGCTGCGATGGGCAGTGGAGGAGCAGGAACATAACAGTCTCTCAGACCAAACCATCTCACAAAGAAGTAATTTGTGTCTCCTCTGAGCTAATTCTGGTGGCACAGGTTAACGCAGATGGTCTTGCAGAGCCACCCTCTTGCTTTTTCCCAGAAGGAACAATTTACTAAGGAATTCATACTCCTGCTCCTTGCACACCTCCAGGGTCTGACAGTATTTGCAGTTGAAACGCCAGGAAGTATAAATGCTCGGAACAGCGCATTCCCTTTGAACACACAAATACTTTAGCATCACAGCTGTTTTAGAAAAGCACAGGAGCTGCCTTACTTCATCCCAAGTATCATAAACTCAGGCAGCTCAGAGCATCCTTAAGGCCAACTTTGCGTACTGAAACCAGTCTTTTCACACATGCTGCAATCTCATTTAGCAACATCTTCTGCCTCATGTTTCCTGGCCCACGCACCTTCAAGAGGATAAACCATTTAGATACTCATATACTTTAAATTCATAGCACACTACTTTGCCTGATGCCCTGCAAAACAAAGGCCATGTGATAACCCTAATGATTTATTTTTGGACTAGAATGCTTATGCTTTAGGGAAAAAAAACTTGATTTAAATTTTTTCAGCACTGTATGTATCTCTGTACCTTAAATATCAAGTGAATGTATTGTACTCGCAAAATCCACACGTTTATACAGGGAGTTAGGCATTTACGAGATGTTGCAAATACAGCTCCTGATGTCAAACCCTACGCGCAGCTCCTGTGCTCTACCTGCCTTCTGCTCATTCAGGACAACAGTACTGGTTCTCTTCCCCACCCCTCCCCCAGCATTGTGCATAGATTGAAGGAATTTAATTATGTTTAAAATTTTTATCTTTCCCTCAAATCTTGCTGAAAATATCCCCATGGCTGTCACTGATGCTTTTTTAAGCACTTGTAGCCCAGACTGATGAAAAGACAAGAATAACATTAACGAAGATCCAAAGATAGCAAATGCAGCAAGTCAATACAGCTCAAGTAGAGCATATGCCAGAACAGACACTGAACTCTCTCTTAATACTATTAAATCACTGCTACCTTCAAATGCTTAATTCGTGATTATATTTCAGAAAATAGTATTTTATTACTTAAGTCAGCTGATGAATTTTTTTTGTTCCCAATACTCCCACTGCCTTCTACCATCCTTGAATGCTGACCTCCACTAACAGCATCTTGTCTTCTCATCCATCTAGACAGGAAGTGCTCAGGAGCATGGCTGAGATCTTAGAAGAATTACCAACCAAAAAAGCCTTTTTCCATTAACTTCAGTGCAACCAGTATTCACCTCCAGTCTTCACCGAAACGTAAATCAGTTCTTGCAAACTTTAATTAAAACCGTTTCTGTCTCTGGGCCTGTGTTCAACGCATTTTTCACTGCTCATTTGCTCTACAAACAAACGACTCTAGGCTTCTGTAAAAAATAAAAGGTTTTATGACGTGGTAAAACATTTCTGGTTATGTTCCACTGAACTGTTTACCTGTTCTCCCAAAATATTTTATTTCAATATCCTGCTAATACAGGAGAATATTTTTTTCTTTTGAGATTTTTCAGATGAAAAGGTTTTGTAAAACTTCAGGTGAAGAAGCTGCACTGCAGCTATACATCTGAGACAGGCCTATCATTTAGTATTAGCAACTTTTTAATAGCTATGTAACTAACGAAGTGGATGGAGATACACAAACTTCATTTCTAGCTGTTTTCAGTGCATTTCCAACTTGTACTAACAAGACCATCTACCGCTAACAAAACGTGAGTTAACAAAGCTAATAAAAAGACCTGAAATTACCTTTATAACGCCTTCCCCAGGCCTCATATCTGTATAAATCTTGACATTGTATGATATATTGGAGAAGGTTGGGGAATTATCATTTGCATCAATCACCAGGATATTGACTGTCACTGGGACACTTTCCTGTACACCATCAGAAGCTGTCATCTTCACGGTAAAAAAAAAGCAGAACAGTAACATATTTTAATAGTGTGTTCTTAATACAATTCCAACTATAAGAAAATACAGTGTGACAACTAAAAACCAGCATTTCATTTTTGTCTGCAGTTACAATTACAGGAGGCTTCAGCTGAGCTTGAGCCTGCAGTGTGCAAGACTCAGGGCAAAAGCAAAATGAAACAATGCCTTTAAAACATACTGTATCAGATTAGCACGAAAAATGAGAGGGAATAACTGTTTCCCAGGGTTGAGGCAGGGATCTCAGCTGCAGTCCATGGCTGGAAGGGCAGAGCCCGTCCCCAGCTGCACTGAACACCCTCAAGGAGCAGGGGCTGGCCACAACAGCTCACAAACCTGTCTAACACACCTGGGCACGACCACACACAGGAGCTGCTATACATACGTAAAACCTCAAAGACAGCATTTTAAGGTGGGACTTAAAGAGCTAGAGGCCTTCTTACTCCATAGAGTTAAATCTGAGCTCTCCTTTCAAATGCTAAATGGACAGAAAATATGGAGGCATTGATTGGGAACCCCTGCAGAGGAACAGGTTTTCCCTACAGCACATTTGCAAATTGCTTTAGGGCTGTTAAGATGTGTACTCACAGACTGGGAAATGCCTGAGGGAGTATCAAGATCAAGCGGAAAGGCCATTACAGGTGTCATGGTCCTAGCTCAAGGGCTCAAGAAAAGGCAAAGGTGGCCTCAAAGGCCCTGCCGGGGACAAAGAGTCAGAGTGTGTCATGGGAGGGTGGTGAGGAGCAGGATACACACCGGGGACCATGGAGATGATGCTGGTAGGGGGATTTAAAAGGAAATTTTGCTATCAAACCAAACACATACATTTTGGAAGAGCACACTACCCCAGTTACCAAATTCCCACCCCCCACCTCCCCCACCCGATATTGCTGCTGCTCATCCTTCAGTGCTTTTTCTTCTTCTGTGACATTTTAATGATCTACAATGATGTTACAACTAACGATTTTTCAACACTTGCTCTGAACAATGCCTGATGTGCCTTCAAGTGCATTTAGCTTACCGAGAAGGTGTAAAGCTGCTGGACTTCTCTGTCAACAGGCTGCAGCAGGGTGAGGTAGCGGGTGATACCACTCTGAGTCACAGTGAAAAACGTATTGTAATCGTTCAGAAAGAGATGGAGCTGGGGATCCTTTGTCTTTAAACAAGATTAAAAACAGAGCATTTTATTATCAGTTCATATATACCGTTAAGTTTCCAATTACTCAATGCAAGTGTTTGTTTTAGTTGAAACCTAAATAAGAAGAAAGTACAAATATTGTGACTAACTGAATCTACAAAACTGTAAAAAAAAGTAAAAAATAACACTGTTGATCTAAAAATCTAATCTTGATGAAAAAATGTATTAAAAATAAAATACACTTTAACCTACAGAGTAAGTAAACCCAATGGTAAACAAACACCTGTAATCTGCTAGCTTTAAATGATTTTTTTTTTCATTAAAACAATAATTTTTAAGCCAAATATAACTTACCAATATAAGAAACCAGATTCAAGCATTTGTCTTCAACCATATTAAAAACAAACAAAACTTATTTTGATTAATGGAGCAATGAAACAGTTGGGTTGATGCAATGAAAAAACATAATCATGTGTTAAAACATACTGCTAAATAGATACTGTTCAGAGATTATTCTTTATATCTCAAAAAGAATCAAAATATATTGATGCAGAATTATGAACCTCTCAGTTGATCAGGTGAAAACCACAGTAAAGCAACTGTGGTATAATTTTCAATAGGAAGTAATATTTTAAGGTAAAAAGGAAAAACAAACAAACAAGTCAAGGCATTATAAATTTGTTACTCATTACTTCCCTAGGTAGCCTGCTGGGAACACAGATTTCAGGTCTGGATGACTCCACGTACAACTGGGTGAGCACCGAGAGTGGTGCTGCAGTTCTAATGCTGCATGCAAAACCATGCAATAACATAAAGATAGGGCAATGCCTCATGAGATATCCTGAGCAACCACTCAGGAATTCATCCTTCAATTTCTATCCACTCTCCTAGCATGGTTGGCAGATTACAAGAGTATGGGGAAGAAGAATGACATCTTTCCTGGGGAAAAAGACTGAAATTAATTTTGGGGCGAATTGGAATCTCAGCTGACCGAAACGGGGAGGAATGTTTCTGCCATAGACAGAATCAGAAGTTATTACTGTATTCAAGGGGAATAGAGCAGATTAATTAAAGTCCAGAACCTCAAGCCACTTCCTTCCAGTGTGAACTTACCAGATGGATATAAAGCTGCAAAATGGATTTCCTAGCCTTAGTCCCTACCCTGCAGTCTGCTGGATGCCAGCACACAACCAGCAAAAAAGGTGTTTAAGCTCTATATGGCCTGGTGTTTCTGAAAAGCCCCACAAATTAACGCACTTTTCTGGGATGCCTGTGTTGTTGAAATGACAGAAACATGAATCGTGACCAGGATGAAATATCTCAACATCTTCCCCCATCTCTTTAAAGATGCTACTGAGTTATGAAACTGATTAGACTGCAAGGGTCACTCTATATTGCAGTTAAATTTTAAAATAAGCTACATTACCTTTTATTGCCTACAGCATTCCAACAAACATTTCTGTGTCCTTGTATGTAATCTGGTTAATTTAACCTGACTTAATGTGCTACTCTCTGTCATTAGTTATTCAGTTTACTTCTGTTATAAGAGGCGAGGTTACAAAAGAGGAATGCAAATGTGACTGGGCAAAACACAAGGCTGGGAGATGAGTCCTATAAAAACTGTTTTGAACTGCCCCAAATAACGTGTAGATGAGGAATCAGAGGACCAGTACCTTGAATAAAACATAACAGAAAATCCAGTGGCTGCATAAGGCATAACTTGAAAAGTATTTTTACCAGCTACTCTCCAACATAATTCTATAGGACCCGCCCCATCAGAGTAGGACATGCAACACAGTCAGAAATAGCTGAATTCAACAAATTATCCAAAAAGTAGCATTACGTTGTTGTTCTCTGAAGATTTTCTCACCCTGAATCCAAAACGCTTCTAGAAGGTTAACTCCTATCCTGTCATTATCACTATTCCTACATAATTAAAAAAAGAAAACAGACCACTGGAAAGTTCACCAATCCTTACAGTACAGCAGGCATAAACATTTGAGCTAACTCTAACATGCACTAAGTGTTATAACGAACAACTATGAGGACAGATTACTACAACAGAAGGAGAAAGAGAAACTTATTTTAGCAATCCAAAATACTCTAAAGCACACATTTTGGAAGGCTAAGATTATACTATTTAAATGAGAAATCATTTCAGTAGCCAAAAGCTACGTGAAAGAAATATCAAAGTGTTCCAAATGAGTGGTTTCCTATTGCCTAAAGCTTTGCTGCAACTATGCCAGCTTTCAGTAAAACTAAAATTCATTTTACAGCTAGCAATGCAAATGGCAATCTCTTTTTTCCATGAAAAATTACAGGAGGTAATTGCCAATAATTGTTCACTTTGTAGACACTACAAAGTCAGTCAAAAATTTAATTTACAAAAACCCTGGTTAGTTGTTACAGTTCTTGCTTGTCATGCCATTTTGAACATTAATAAACAGTCTTTTTTTCCTAATTTGTTCTTGAGAAAAAGCAATGATGGAGATCCCATACACTCCCAAAATAATCTCTCCTATTCCTTAACTATTCTTGTATTAGAAATTTTACCCTAATGTGTAAGTTAAATTGCCTTTACTGCAATCAATACCTATTTCTACTACCTTCCATGCATGTCAGACCTACAAAGCAGTTGATTTCCTTAATCTTGGCATTGTTACGCTTTTACATTTTTATCACATTTTATGCTGAAAGAAAGTCTGCTCGACTTAACTGTGAACATTTTATGTGGCAGATACTGCGAGAGAGTACGATTGTGGGAAACAATCCATCTATGTTGCCAACACTATTTCCAATACTTTAATTTTTTTTTAACTATTATTTTATTTTGGGGCCTAGACTTAAGCATTGTTATTTCTGACTACATTACTGGGTCGTGTAGACTAGCTTGTCTCTGATAAATTGTTTAGCATATATATTTAAGTAGAAAACTATCAGAGTCCCCACAAAAGAGTATACATGCAACCTGCAAGGACCATTTCAAGCATGCAGTTCAAACCTGATATGGTTTACATACTTCAAACTGACCAGTAGGTAACTTTTTAAATTAAAAAAATACTTTTTGTAATACTTAAGATTTCTATAAAGACATATAATTATTTAATGAACATAAAGCAATTACAATGTAACCACGGTACAACTTTATGCCCTAAATGAATCTGGTCCAATGTGCTTAAAGGGCTCTTTGCAGGCTTCACAAAACAAGTGACAGTCCCAGTCTCAAACACTGACAGGGCAGAAGAAAATGAAGGAGGACAGGGGGAAATAAATAAATAAAGCACGCAATTAAAACTAAAAGTAATTTTGCAAACATAATACCCAATACCTACGGGAATGGCACCTGGTGCAAGCTACAAAGAAAAGCGCATGATACAAAATGAATACAAGTAAAGAAACACAAACCCGGTACTGATGGACATCATAAAAGCAGTACATTTGGGGAAAAAATGGTTACAGACAAAAATACAATAAATGAGATGCAGAAAGTGCTCCAGTGCACTCTTAATAAACAAAGCTTGGGTTTGAATTTGTTCTGCTTGAAAATCTCTGGAGATGTTCCTGAAAGTTTGAAATCCTGCACGGATGTTAATGTTACATTTCTGCTGCTCCCTTCCTCCCCCAAGGGCTTACAAGGTCTTCCTAAATTGTAGTTTTCTACAATTTACTAAGATTAAACCAAAATTATATGATATTGTCAAGAATGAGCTGACAATGACACATATTCTGCATGTGTTTCAACATCCCCAAGGACTTTTTGGAGGGAATATATTTGGCTGTTAAATTCTCCAGGGTAGCCAGAACAAGCTCCAAAAGTATCAGAACTGCTTAGGCTTCCTGATTGCTGGCACAAGCCTGTCTCCAAAAAGCTGTAACGATAACAAAGATAATTTAATGACACATCTTGATTTTCCAACATTCTTCATGTGGAGGATGATCAGCACTGAAACACCCACGGAAGAGAGTTGCTTTGTTGAAGAGATGTTTCCAGCATTTGCCCTACTCGTTCCTGGGTGAAAGCAGATCTTTTCCACTCATGTCTTTCATTGAAAAAAATCTGAGATTCACAGTCTTGCAGAGGCGAAGCAAGTAAGATTCTCACTCCCACTGACAAAGGGTTTGCAATCAGACTGTGTTGGCACTGACCTCATTGCTTTTCTCTAACTTGTGTGAGATGAGTTCTGCAGGGCCTGATGAGATGGTCCTCCACATTCACAATAGCTTGGATGGAATAGACAAGGTAGACATAGCATTTGGAGTGAATTTCCTGCATCTTTAACATTACCATTAGATATCAGAAGAACAACCTGAAGCACAGCTTCCTGAGAAGTCTTCGTGATGACTTTAGTCGTAGAACCACTTAGAACAACAGAACCCAAGGAGAAGAACAAATCAAGTCTAAATTCTGAGCAACTGAAAAACTAGGGGAGGTGAACCAGCCTGAGAAGACTTTGCCCAGGACATCCTATGAATAATTTTTTCTCCTTAAACATTTATTTTTCTTTAAAGCGAGTTCATTTAAATAATATTTAATTGTACAACTTCGAATAATAATAAAAAAAGCTCTTCACCATTTACGTCATCTCCACTTTGGAGGAAAAGATGTCAAAAGACTAATGAAAGAACCAGGATGGATGCTGAGCAGTGTTTTAATTCTGAATTCTTTCCATCACCACCAAAACCTCTCCAGCCCCTGCACAGAGCAAGGGCTGAGGCAGAAGCATGACTATAAAGTCAGGCACTAAAAAGTGCTGCAACGCTTTTTAAACTTTTTCAAGTTGAGGTGCAAAGGGCCATGCCCCTCTCTGAATCAAGAGCTGACAGAAAAGTTCTGAAAAAAATCATCTTCTGTTCCTCATTCAAGTAAGCCACTCCTGGGAGAGGGCAAGAAACAAATGTCAGCATCTTCAGCACTTCCGCTAATTAGCAACAGCATTTGTTTAAAACAGGGCAGATATACAGAAAACAAATTCCTTGAGGACTCCAAGGAACTCAAAGACAGAAAGAATAGCTTCAGAAGGCAGAAAACGTTAGATATTCATCCTACACAAAAAAAAGGAAGAAATACAATGCTACGGCAGTGATTCAGTGTTAAGATTTTTATTTTTCCTTCTAAAGCAGAAAGATTCAGAAAAGAAAACAAGCCTATCTTTAAAAATCCTAAAGAAAGAGAAGCGGCCTTTTTGCTTTGCCTTTCCCTTTTGTTTGTTTTAATAATGATATTAATGGGCTGTTACATTTGGGAAGACTATTTCCTGAATTATTACTTTGTAATGTGACTATTAGAGTGTCACAGAAGTGCTGTACAGGGATAGCAGTGTTATGAGAACTCTCCTCTCGAGAGAATACCATCTGCAAAACAAATTCAAACAATAACAGTGAAAGATATAAGTAATCAGGCAAATATTAGAGAAAAACTCTTCAGTAGTTAAAATGCTTCGGTACTCCCGGATTAAAAAAAAATCCATTAATTTTCCTTATCTGTATATGTCATTGAAAATCCATAACCTGCATTTGTAGTTACATCTAAAAGTTATTCTAGCCATTATTTCCTCTGTCCTCTCTGGTTGCTACGGAGATACCTTGATGCAAAATAATTCTTTAAAATTTCCCATGAGCTCTCTGGAAACACAGATGTTGAGCAACCACCTACTAAGCTTAACTTCAACTTCATAGACAATGGAAGCATAAAACAAGAAACTGGTCTGGTAGAAAAGGATCTGGAAAGGAACCTATGGTAATAACTGACCTGCATCATATTCCACTGCTCAGGGATGCTGCACTGGGCTGTAGGCATCTGCAGAAGCATCAGGGTTCCTGCACAGGTCCTTTTCTGAATGTGTGCTGGGCCATGTTAAATGCTTTTGAACATATCCTGGCACACCTTATAAGCATGACATCAATTCTGTGTTCTAATGAGCAATGCACAAATTACCTTACACCCCGAGTTTACTCATCAAGACACTGCATGTGGTATCGGTAAACACCTTGGTAGTTGAGTAGTATGTAATGGATATGAACGCTGATTAGCTTCTTTCAAATTGGAAGTTAAATTCTATTTTTTTGGTTGGTTTTTTTTGGGTTTGTTTTGTTTTGTTTTTAAGAGAGATTTGACAAGATTGGGCATACAAGGCAGTAAAGCGGTTACTGTGCAGCTTTTTCACCAACCCTAACCACCAGAGTAGAAGAAATTAGTACTTTCCCATGGAAGCAAGAGAGTAAGGAAGCAAGTGGCTTGGGAAGCCTTATGTAAACTGCAATCAGATCATACTGTTTAAATTCCTCATCTCAGCTTTGGTTTACTCAGGTCTTAAGGTAATCGTGTGGCTTAATTTAATTTATGCCATTTAAACAGACCACTTAATTATATCAGCACTTGGCAGTGCTGCTCAAGTTAAAGGTCTGTTTGCAATGTCACATCTATAAATTAGTTTTTGGAAGGTTTATAGCAGGACCCTATTATAATTCCCACAAGGTTTAAATTTAGAGTGCATTTTGTTTTTTTTCTTAAGATACACAGTTAAGATGACCACTTTCTTCATGCATTTAACTGAGGACAGGGAGTTATTTTAATATGAAATATAATCTCAACTGATTTGTCAATTAGAAGACTGAATACATTATGTTTAGCCAGTGTCAGTATTGGAAACTAACATGCACAAGCACCTAGAGGATCTAGGTCAACTTCTCATCAGCAATCCCTACTCACTAGATACCTTAATTTACTAAGATACAATGAAGCCACCAGAACATTAAGACCTGCAGAAGTTAATAAGCATTACTTGTGCTTACTAACCCACCCTGAGCTACCATCTAGTCCCAGCAAGAAGGTACCTGTCATTTTAGTTTGTTTGGCTGTTTTACGTATGTTATATACAATTGCTGCACTCCAGCCTTACCTCTGCTGCAAGTTTCACACCCACAACAGGTTATAAGCACTATATGAATCACTGACATGTGTATTAACACCCAGGCAGTTAAATCTGATTCTCTCCTCCCTCACATCCATGTTACACCTGCATCATTTCATAGAATTGGAAAGAGCTTAAGCATCAACAAAACATGCAAGAGAGAAGACTGATAGAGTCATGGAATCTGGCACCGGGTTCCCTGAGTAGTTCAGGTTGCTGAGACAGAGCACCCTGTATCTCCCAGGCTTGGTAACGAGCACTTACGGCCATGCTGCTGGTCCTTATCCCCCATACCTAAGGGCAGTGGCCTTGCAGGTACAGAGCCATCCTAGCAGCAAGGAGAAGGATGGAACATGAGAGCCACTGGCCAGATTCCACCACAGCCCATCTGCCCCGGCACATGGCATTACATCCCAGCAGGGCCAGAGATCTTCAGTATTTTGTCCTCACTTTGGGGGGATGGGGTGGGGTGTCAAAATTAAGTCTTTAAGCTACATCATTCCCCAGTCCAGAAATCCTTAGCAGTTATTCATCATGCAACACTGAAATATTACACTTTTTCAATAATATACAAAAGTAAATCAGTGGAAAACTGTTGGCTCCATCTCATTTTGTGTCATGTGACTGAATTAGATTCTCACTAACTTAACCAAACTCCTGTTATTCATTATCCAATGAAAATAAAAACATGATGTAAAACAACCAAGTGTTAAGGTCACTAGGAAATACTTTTGGGCCCTTGAATGGTCACTTCCTGTGGGCATGAAATTTCAGGTCTATTTGTACTGAGACACAGAAATATTTAACAACTTCTGATCAGCTGCCTAAAGCAGCTCGTGTTCAAGAATGACAAACTTGTTTTTCATCATCTTTGGACACAGATTAAGTTATGTTAATACTCCCAATTGAACTACCTGCTGCAGATTGGACAGATTTTTTTATTAGTAGTGATGCAGTTAAAACTACAAATATTTGGGCCACACCTATGCTGAAATGTGTAGTGCAGGCAAACACAAGTATATTAATGAATCAGCCTATTCGATATCCAAATATTGAGATAACTTCACAGGAACATGCTGATGCACTACAGAGAAGGCACAACAGTAAAATGTGGAGCCCTATGGTCAAACTACTTGTGAAGAATTTCAGAGTGCCCCTCAAAACTTGAGGTATTGAACTTGTACTGACAAAATCAGTAACAGAAAGCATTTTCTGTGAGGAACATAAATACCAGGATTACATTACAAACCTCATGAAGTAGTTTATATTAAAGGAACAAATTACTCTTCTATGCAGAAGCTTTTGAAATTAAGTATTTGCAGTTTAAGAGTATACAAATATCATGTGTTATACTAACCACCTGGTAGTTACATGATTCATTCAAAGAGCCAGCCTAAATTCAGGATTTAACAGTTCATTTTCAGTCTCGTATATGATCTAATATGTAGTTACAACAAAGAACCTTGTAGTATCAAATCTGCCTTTGACATCTTGTGGGTAGAGCTGTACAACTGCCAGGGAAAGGTTAATCAGAGCACTATTACCTACAACCTGAAAAACCTCTGGTGGTTAATGAAGTCCAAAGTCTTTCTGTCATTCCTTTAGTGTAACAATATCACCTACTAGGAAATAGGAGAGAGTCCCAGAAAACCACCAGCATGGAAAACTGTCACATAAATTTAAGTGTGTGAACTAGGACACTGAATTATCTTTAATTAAAACAGTTGTTTTGAATTATTTCAAGCACAATGGATTCAGCCTCTCCCTCACCAGCCATGCTGCATGACTTCTTTTACCACTGTGAACTTTGCATGCACAGTAGGACTTTCCTAGGTCATTGCAGCTACAAAGCCTTGAGGGCAAATACTTCAGTCCCTGGAACATCGGTGGACTGCAAGATAGAGAAACACCAGCAGCACATTGTGGATTAACCGTGAGATTTTTTGTACTATTTTTGGCCATCCATTGCCCAAACTGGCAGTGTAGCAACCCAGGCAGAAACGGTTCACAACAAGCTCTCCAGCTTGCCAGAAACCCTATTCTGAGTTTCAGACCATACCTATCAGTCTCACAGACAGAACTGCTTAGTTACAGCCTTCCGGTCTTCGGGTGATTAATAGCCTCTCTTTCCATTTTTGTGAAGTTAATATGCAGTCACACGTGTTATGAGGTGGGCATAAATAGTGCCCTAAAATTCCAGATTTCTGTAACAAACAGATATGCACCAAGGCATATTTGAACCAAAGGGTTTTACTAGTACTTTCATGAAGGTGTAGATAAAACAAAATAGACAGCAATTTGCTTAGGCTAAAAACATCTAAAAATATCCCCATATTTTTTTTGTTTAATACACATAAAGATCACAGAACTAAAAGCAGCGTTCTGAGAAAAATCTCTCAAATTAGTAGCTTAAAAAGGACTTAGAACTGTGGACACTAACTCATACAATTTGATTTCTGTTGTGTTTGGACACACATTACACAAATAGATTCTATACAACACAATCAGACAATGTATTGTAAATATAAACACATACCTGATGCCTGCACACCTTTCTTATTTCTATATTAAGCAACCTACAAGGTCCCATTAATTTGATCAAACAAGAAAACTGCTTTGCTTTTAACAAAAGCAATGCTGAACGAGAGTATTTTGTAAGTAATACAAATCAGCAACGCCTGCTGATGACTGCCACCAGCACTTACTCCATACCTTTAATCCAGCCCCTAAGAACGCCATCTCCAACAGCCATTTCCAATAGCCTTCCAACCAATTTTTATGAATACCTGTAAATTGACTGAGATATTTTAATGGATAGGAAGGAGATATTCATTCAAAAATGATCAGAGAGATGGAACACGTCTCCTATGAGGATAAGGCTGAAAGAGCTGGGGTTGTTCAGCCTGGAGAAGAAAAGGCTGTGGGGAGACCTTATTGCAGCCTTTCAAGTACTTAAAGGGGGCTTATAAGAAAGATGGGGACAGGCTTTTTAGCAGGGCCTGTTGCGATAGGACAAGGGGGTAATGGTTTTAAACTAAAAGAGGGTAGATTTATACTGGATATAAGGAAGAAATTTTTTACAATGAGGGTAGTGAAACACTGGAACGGGTTGCCCAGAGAGGTGGTAGGTGCCCCATCCTTGGAAACATTCAAGGACAGGCTGGATGGGACTCTGAGCAACCTGATCTAGTTGTAGATGTCCCTGCCAGTTGCAGGGGGGGTGGACTAGTTGACCTTTAAAGGTCCCTTCCATCCCAAAGCATTCTGTGATTCTACATGAATTTGGGCTTTAAAATAGCTTCTTAGGACAACAGAAGCATAGAATCATAGAACGTCCTGAGTTGGAAGGGACCCACAAGGATCATCAAGTCCAACTCCTGTCCCTGCATAGGACAACCCCAAAGTTCACACCATACGTCTGAGGGCATTGTCCAAATGCTTCTTGAATATTGTCAGGCTTGGTGCCATGACTACCTCCCTGGGGAGCCTGTTCCAGTGCTCCACCACCCTTTGGGTGAAGAACCTTTTCCTAATATCCAACCTAAACGTCCCCTGGCATATCTTCCTGCCGTTCCCTTGGGTCCTATCATTAGTCATCAGGGAGAAGAGATCAGCACTTGCCCCTCTTCCTCCCCTTGTGAGGAAGCTATAGACCGTGATGAGGTCTCCCCTCAGTCTCCTCTTCTCCAGGCTGAACAGACCAAGTGACTTCAGCCGCTCCTCGTACAGCTTCCCCTCTACATCCTTCACCATCTTCGTGGCTCTCCTCTGGACACTCTCTAGTAGCTTCGTATCCTTTTTGTACTGTGGGGCCCAAAACTGCACACAGCACTCAAGATGAGGCCGCACCAGTGCAGAGTAGAACGGGACAATCACCTCTCTCGACCGGCTAGCAATGCAGTGCTTGATGCACCCCAGGACACAGTTGGCCCTCCTGGGTGCCAGGGCGCACTGTTGGCTCATGTTCAACTTGCTGTCGACCAGAACCCCCAGATCCCTCTCCGCAGGGCTGCTCTCCAGCCTCTTGTTCCCCAGTCTGTATGTACAGACAGGGCTGCCCTGTCCCAGGTGCAAAATCCAGCACTTGCCCTTGTTAAACTTCATACAGTTGGTAGATTGCCCAGCTCTCTAATTTGTCTAGATCTCTCTAATAAATCACTCTAATGCAGACAATGATGTCGAAAGCATCTTCCAGTGACAATGGCCTCTCATGTTTCCCAAAAATAATGAATTTGCCTATGTCAAAAGTGAAACTTTCAAAAACAGAAGATTGTTTTCAGACTATCAGGTTAAGAACATTATTAAAGATTATTGGCATATACTATAAATATTACTGCAAAACCTATGCCTACAACCTAGCTTTCCTTACCTATCTGAAGATAACAAGAGAACAGAAGAACAGAAACAAAAAAAGAACAAAGGGGACAACTAGAGAGACAACAGTAACTAGAGGAAAAAGAAACGTTATCTAAAAACATGTAACAGCAACAGCCTTGGTGAGACGTGGTACTGTTACTACTTGGTTACTGTTCTTTTGAAGATGCCCAATCTTTACTATGAGTAATGTTAGTATCAAAATCCGGGCAGAGCAAAGAATGGATTGAACTTTTAGCTTCCTGCCCTCCTGTTCCTCTTCCTGGTTCATTCAAGCGACTACTTCCTTCCACTTTGAGCTTCTCTCTCCCATTTCCCCACACGGTGTGGCAGATTCATCCCTCTCAGAAAATGCATTTTTTTCCCCCCCCTCTTCACACTAAGCATTCATCATTTCTAACAGAACACAGTCTTAAGGTGAGCTGAGTAAAATACTCATTAGTTTTTCAGTTCAGACACACTTTCAAATCTATTTGAACTCAGAACAAAAACAAAAAAAGAAACCCTAACAATGGTACTAAGATTTTTTTTTATTTATTGATCAAACCAGTTTTGTCTTAATAAAAAAATATGAAAAAAGAAAGAACTCTGCAAATAATAAAAATGTAAACACCAGTATGACACTGTAAAAGAACAAGAAACATACCTCCTCCACATCGTTGTCCAAGACTACAATTTGTAGTGGAGAAGTCAGATTCTGGTTATCAGAGATGGTCGTTCCCACTGGGGAGGATTCAAGGACGAAGCCCTCATACGTAGATCTTGTGAAATAAGGCTTCTGATTGTTCTCATCAAGGACTTCAATATGCAGATTGGCAAAGGCAGGAAGAGGATGGCCGTTGTCTTGTTCAGCCTAAAAAAATACCTCATTTGTCAAAGGCTCTCAGCCAAGTAAAAGTACAAACACTTACTAACTGGTGGTGGCTTATATTTAAGAATTACAATCCGGTTATAAAAACAAATAACAACATATAGATCACCCTGTTATAAAACTTAACATCAGGAAAAAAAGAAACACCAAACAAAAATTAGCCAGGATATAAGAGAAAAAGAGTTTCACTCACAATAACCTCAAAGCTATACAGCACACATGAAAACATAATTCCTTAAACTATTAGTATTGAGAGTTTTGGAAAAATCTTTGAAGGATGAAAGAAAACTGGAAACTGCTGATTATACAACAGAACCTACACGCACACCACCAGCAAGAGAGGTGAAATCAAAAGATAACGACAGTACACATGGACATATGGTACTTGCTACAGATTACTGGAAGAGCATATTGCCCTGGATATGACTCTTTCTCCTTCTCCCCCAAACCCCATCTTTCTACTGTTAGATGAGTGGGATTTTAATTTTGGGTTTGCCTATTTTTGAATGTCAAGCAACATTCTTTACTTCAATTAATAACCCCCACTTTTCAATGGCAATACCTCACCTACCAAGATTTACTCACTGATACAGTTTCACCTGATTTATTCTTATTTTCAAACTTCCTAAACATAAAAGCACTAATTGCCCATTCCAGTGTGCTAATCCAATATAAATGTATGATGTTGCTTTCTTTTTTTTTTTTAAATTTACTACCTATGACTAATTAAAGTAAATAAACAAAGGAAGTAAAAGACAAGTAATTTGTTCTTTAATTTATAAAGAACAAACCAGTTCTAATTACAGTCCTGCACATGTCTCTGTAGCAAGACAGTAGTAGGGTACTGTAAAAGACAGTCTATTCCTATGGCTTCATTGCCAAAATCTGTAAGCACACAGACCCTGAGACTGTGACAGTAGTGCACTATTACCTTTCTGCAGACATGGGAAGTGTATTGTGCAATAAACGTCTTGGATGTAAAAATATTTCAGAAGAGAGAGAACAGTACCTGAATTATTGTTGTTAACAGTACTTTTTGTTTGCAGAGATTTGATTTTCATTCTGGTATTTCCCTCATTTCGAAACAGATAATTCCTCATTTTTCAAATCCAACATCTGAGGAGCTTTCTTGTGGAAACATGCCATTTTGATTTCATCGACTAGTTATTTTTAATTTCTTCTTTAGACACATTTTTTTTGTCTGCAAAATGTTCACTCTGCTCTGCTTTGTTTACCAAGCAACAACAGTATGCTGTTGATAATAAAAACTTCCATTTGAAGTAAAAAGAAGTATAAACATCAAAATTGTTATGGTGTTCAAAGTAGGTGATGACACCTTTAGTAATTCATAAGAAACTCATTCAAAACACTCAGTTCTTAAGAAAAGTGTAGTTCTTGAGAAAAATGTATTTTCCTTTTTAAAATACATCAGCATTACTCTTGATCAAGAGATGGGAAACAGTGACAGTGGCACAGATTTAAAAGCAACCACCAACCTATCTGCTTGTACGTGGCTATTTTCTGACTCACGAGGAAAAGGTCAGATCTGGCAAGTGGATGTACATAAACATGCGCTAGTATCTGAAATTAATAAGGCTTTTCCTAGGAGATTAATTTTTGTTAATGAGACAAATCTCTCTTGAAGAAATTGGGAGTTCTGCTGGTTAATTCACTGGCACATTAAGATTTCAGTAACCAGGGTGCAGGACGTAATATATTTATCTATTGCTGCTCTTACATGCTTCTAGGGATACAGGATACTGCCAGTGACCAAACCCATAATTGCCTCAAATAATTACTACCATATTAAGTATGAATATCTTTTTTTCAGCCAGCTTCAATTATTCATATTCAAATAAAACACATAACAGGAAAATAGTACACAGAGCTCCAATCCACCCAAGGAGACTGATGCTTCTGGGTGATCCCAACCAACTTTAAAGAGATTTGCGTTAGCTGAGAAAGTCTGCCTTCACACCGGTTGTTGTAAGAGAATCACATATATTAGTTTTATTAGCATTTAGTTAGAAACCTTCCAGTTGCATTCAATTTCATTCAACAGAGCAGCACTCAAGCATCCCTGGGGAAATCCTGGTCCTGCGGAAGTTAACAGCAATGTATTTCAAACCTCATATAGTAGTAGCTGACAATAGCACTGGAGACTGGATAAGTGACTCCCAAATGCTGGATATAATTTACGGAAGTGAGATTTACTTTGAAATTGATGCTCCACTAAATGAAAATAAACTTCATGTACAAAAATGAACATCACCAAGGTTACTTGGAAGTACCCTGGCTACTGACGCAGTATGATGAAACTTCAAAAACGTCATGATATAGAGAGTTTCTGCCCAAGTTAATATACTGAAAGCATGGGGGGAAAAAAAAAAAAACAAACTCAGAAAAAAGACCGCTCTATGAGCAACAAATACATACTGATCCAATTCTATTTTATAAGAAGATCTATGGCTGAGCTTCATTAAATACCCTGTTCTGTTTCAAGAAAAATAGGCCTCTTCACAGTAAAAAGTTTACACAAAACTGCTCCAAGTTTCTTTATAACAAACCTTGATGTTCCTTGCAACTGCTTAGAAGGGATTCTAAAAAAAAAGGAAAATGCAAAGAACAGAGCGTCCCAATCTTCTTAACAGCTTGAACTGCCACAATAATGGCCTTGCTTTAAAGCATAAGTGAGCACAGCCCCCATCCCAGGTTAAAAGAGGAAATATTCATCTATGCAGGGTGTTTACTACATCATCACCACAGTACTGCAATGTCTTTCTGAAGGAAAAGACAGTCCTCTAAATTACATATGATGAAATACAAAGAAAGATGTGTGCTCCTAAGATTGGACTTAAAATTTTAGGCCCTGGAGACCAAAATTACAATGAAAAGGATTCCTTCCTCAGTGGGCACTTCAGCTTTGCAGGTGCTTTCCTTTTTGTTCACCAGGTTGGGTACACTGGTCAAAATAATTAACTTTGGCCTCCCCATTTGAGAATTGGACAGAATTAGGCACCTAGTCCTTCAGAAAGTCACAGCGTTTCCCAACTGCTTGTTGCCAGCAACAAGTGTTACTTGCAGCACCAGGACACAACTCAACTTCACTCTTTCACTTCCTTAGCAAGTGCTCAACTGCAAGGCTACTGTGTGAAAATAACTACATCCAGCTCACCTCTTTTGCCATTTAATTAAGTTTTGTTTCCAAAGACACTTATATTTGTGAAAAAAAAAAGCAAGCTTTGCAGATGACACCAAGCTGAGTGGTACAGTTGACACACCTGAGGGATGGGATGCCATCCAGAGGGACCTGGACAAGGTTGAGAAATGGGCCTGTGTGAACCTCACAAGGATCAACAAGGACAAGTGCAAGGTCCTGCACCTGGGTCGGGGCAATCCCTGGTGTCAGTACAGGCTGGGAGATGAAGGGATTGAGAGCAGCCCTGAGGAGAAGGACTTGGGGGTACTGATAGACAAAAAGCTGGACATGAGCCAGCAATGTGCTCTCACAGCTCAGAAAGCCAACCGTATCCTGGGCTGCATCAAAAGAAGCATGGCCAGCAGGTCGAGGGAGGGGATTCTGCCCTTCTACTCTGCTCTGGTGAGACTGCACCTGTAGCACTGCATCCAGGTCTGGGGTCCTCAGCACAGGAAGGACATGGACCTGTTGGAGCGGGTCCAGAGGAGGGCCACGAAAATGATCAGAGGAATGGGGCACCTCTCCTATGAGGATAAGGCTGAAAGAGCTGGGGTTGTTCAGCCTGGAGAAGAGAAGGCTGTGGGGAGACCTTATTGCAGCCTTTCAAGTACTTAAAGGGGGCTTATAAGAAAGATGGGGACAGGCTTTTTAGCAGGGCCTGTTGCGATAGGACAAGGGGTAATGGTTTTAAACTAAAAGAGGGTAGATTCAGACTGGATATAAGGAAGAAATTTTTTACAATGAGGGTAGTGAAACACTGGAACGGGTTGCCCAGAGAGGTGGTAGGTGCCCCATCCTTGGAAACATTCAAGGACAGGCTGGATGGGACTCTGAGCAACCTGATCTAGTTGTAGATGCCCCTGCCAGTTGCAGGGGGGATGGACTAGTTGACCTCTAAAGGTTCCTTCCATCCCAAAGCATTCTATGATTCTATGAAACCGCCAATGAAAGTGCCTCCTTTCCAGAACTAATCCAGAAATTGATGTATCAGTGTAGGACTGAAAATCCCCAAAGCATCAGAACTTGGCTGTCAGGGTTTGGTGTTCAGGCACAAGAGGTGAGACAGGTATGAATGCACTTGCTCTGTGCCCTATCTGCCCAGCTCGTCACCAGCACCAAATAGCAAACCCCAGTACCAACCTCGGGACCTGAAACTCCTCTTCAAGGGCCAGGCAGAATTAGGTACAGCAGTGTCTGAGCCCTTTGCATCTGACCTGTATTTCCTACTCAAAAAGAATGTCCTTTACAACAGCAGAAGTAAAGCAAAGCAAAACACTTCTGGTAAGAGAGAGGAAAGTGCTTTAAAAACAAAGAAGTGCTGAAATTATAACCAGCTCCCAGAGTATCTTCCTTTAATGCTTCTTCAGTAGATTTGTAAAATTTCTGCTTTTCTAATCCAACCTATGTACTTGTGGGACTGTCATTAAAACTCACTTTTAATCAGTTTTACAGACTAGTGCTATCACTTTACGTTGAAACTGCTCTGACCAATAGAAAAGATAAAACATAGTCTCCATAGAGAAAAGCAGCTATTTTCTGATCCTTAGAGTACACGGTTACATGTTAAAAAAAACAAACCAGCCCTAATAGTCATAAGAGCAGAAAGACAAATATAAGCTTTTCCTCTCTTTGAAAACATTTAGCTGAAAGCTGGAAGGGAGAACAAATTGTTTATTTCCTTACAAGGCCTCTTCCAGAGTTGTTCTGTTTTAAGCCACTGGAAAACACAAATAACCGCTCTTTTTGCTTTTGGCCTTTACACATAATGAGAGGTCCAACAAAGCACATGAAGAACTAAAGAAGAAATTAGTAAGATGTTAGTTACAAATATTCACTTTCAAACAACAATTTTGTTTTTTAAGAAATCATTTTCTCTAACAGCCACTTCTTTTGGCTTTTGTTTGATACAAGGAGTTTCATATAAAATATGAGAAATTGATTTGTTTTCATATGCTATATAAACATATTCCCAGAAGCAATACTTGGCTAGGAGCAGTTTTTGTACCTTTGATGCATATCCTTCATAATTCTCAAAAAATATACAATACCTGTAATATTGTCAATTTTTACTGCATTCCCCTAGTCCTTAACTTTTTTTTTTTTTAAAGAGATGAATTAATATATATGTTCTTCCAGACATTCAGTGCTGTTAGTGAAAAGTTTTTCTTCATAACGGCCTGTTAAACACTAGCTTGGGCTTGCTGGCTACAGGTTGAGCATCTCTGCTTCCTAACACACATTTTGGAGCACAAAGAATAAACAATTTGCATTTCTTTCAGAAAGAAAGCCACTGATATTTAAGACACAAAGCATTCTGGTTCTAGTCCCCAAAAGAACGTGCTTTGCTCTCAAAACAATGAGTGAGCTTCCAAATAAACCCAGGGATATTATATGAACTTAAATGGACTCCACAGGTTTTCAGTGAAAAGAGCAGTCTGGAGTGAAGCTGGCTAGATGGTTCAGGTTGAAGATACACAATCATAAAGAGGCATTAATGGAGTAAAAAAGAACAAGTGTGCAATGAAGCCTTCATCACAGCGACACACATGGTGATGAAGACTTCAGACTTTCACATTGTTATGAATACTGCCTATGGGAGAACAGCAGGTACCTTCACACTACACCCAAGATACACAAAGAAAGCAGCACAGAATTATATTCTGGCAATTACTGCTTCAGTTAAGTAGTTGAGTGCATCTAAGGGAAAAAAAAAGGACAAAATAATGTGAAATGTGTTAATTCTCAAATCAAAGATGTTTAGCTACATTTATTACATAATCTGCTGTGGAGAAGTGTATATAATCTGCTGCTTGAGAAGTTTAAGTGCAGTGTTGAACATTTGAATGCAGTTTGCAGAATGCTTGTATTTGTAGCGGCCAACACATAATTTTATCCTTACAGAAGATGACATGAAACCAGTCTCACCAGAGATATTGTACAAGGAGTGAAGAGCTATTGACTGGGTAACCAACTTGAAGAAATGTTCTATACAGAAACAACATGAGGTTCACCTACTCAAAGCATTAGACAAAACAGTTCCTCAAAACAAAGCAGAAATGAAAGCAATGTGACAAACTCCCTAAATCTTCAGGAAAATAAAGAAAAACATGGAATTTTCTTTCCTGTTGAGCTAGCAGGGATCTGTTTGGTGAGATAAACTAACCTTTTACAACAGAACAACCTCCAGATGGACACTGATGCGTAGGCAAGACTCTCTGGTGCTCCTGTTGCACCATCTCTGCTCCCTTTGCTCACTGCCACTGGAAGAGGGCAAAGCACAGGAGTGCTAGACAGACCCACGGTGGGGATGCCTGGACAGTCTGGGGGGGGTACAGCTGCTGAGGAATGCGGTGGGCAAAGAAGACTTAGCAGGCTACCAGCATTATTCAGAGCTGGAAGCACCCGTCTTCTCCATCCCACATACCCCAGGTTCACAATGTCATCTCCCGCTGCGCAAAGCAGTATAGTCTTGTCTCAGAGAAACATCTAATAAAAAGCAAAACACAGTCACCTTTGCTTAAACTCAGGGTTCCTATTTCTCCATGGATTCACAGAATGCAACTTTTGTGCTGCACCCTTGTATAACACTTCAGGAACGCTTAGTCTAGAAAATTCTGTCATAAGATGCATGAAAACCAAACAGTCTGCAGTTTATCTAAGATACTTCCAGGTTGCTGCTCCTCCGCAAGACCTCAGAGTTGATCTCCCCAGTGAATTTTAATAGGCTAATTAGAAAAAAAAACAAAACAAAACAAAAAACCAAAACCAAAACAAACACCAAAACAAAAAACAACCCAACAAAAACCTCAACAACTCCTAACAACCCTAGTGGTTATGGCTCAAGGATCCAGCAGAGCAGCCAGACACACACTGCACAACTTTATCTAACCTGCCATACAGAAGATATATTTTCTCCTTCCAGCTTTGATTCTGTTTTACCTCACCAATCCCTCGCTTCTATGCCTGCATCCTCTCCAGCCACCAGCCTAAAGCAATGCAGCAGGTCCCTGTCTCTCTGTTTCAGCTGTTATTTCTGAGCAGTGTTAATTCACAGTTTTGACCTCCTGGGAAGATGGTTGCCACCTCTTCCAACCCAGCTAAAACTTACCTCAGCATCATCCCTTGCACCACACATTCAAAACCTACTTACAAAGACAGAAGCAGCATTGCAGAAATACTACCCTGTCTGTTCCCAGGCTCTGCCCATTACGCTTTTGAAGTTCTTGCTCAGCATCCAGTGAAGGTTAATGGGGGCGTATGTCAAATTCAGATTATCTTAATTCAAACCATTCAGCTCAAGATCCTTTAAAATGGATTTCTGCTAGACTTTGCCAACTATGACTACCGTAATGCTGGGGTCAACAAATACCTGACATCCGATCACTGTTGCATGTAGGAAACTGTTGCCTATAGTTCAACAACAGACTGTGCTGAATGAACAGATTCTCAAAAACCCTAGTTGCTACACGGAAGGCAGCACAATTTTACTTTCACATCCTCAAGGTTACAGTAAGATACTATTACATTTGCTATCTGTCAGTCCTACAATAAAATAGCCTGGCTTTCTTTTCTGTTCTTTAGGATTTTAGTACTCATACAGGCATCTTAACTTCACACGGCTGGTAAAGAGGAAAGGCTATGAGACAGATCCACGAGAATAACTTCAGAGTAAAAAGCTGAGTGTAGGTGAAATACAGTGGCCTAAATCCAGAGCTCTAGTTCTCACTCTCCCTGCTCAGCTGCTGCGTAGCACCGACAGAGTTTGGATTCCAGGATGTCCTGTTTTCTTTTCTTCATGTAATGCCTTTCAGCATGTTTCTGCATATGCAGAGAAGTGCTCCTCTGGCCAAAGCAACCTTTACCCCTCATCCAGGCCTGATGTGAGTCCAGAGAAGGTGCATTACTTCCCTGTAACTACAGTTCTTTAAGACACGCTGTTTTATGGTAAAAATTGCAAGGTACGTATCTGCAGGCACCATCAGCTGGTGCATTTTGGGCAGTAGTAGCACTGGTAATGGCCGTGTTTCACGCCCGCTCTTCACAGGCAGTTTGAGCATCAATATAGAAGAAAACCAGGCTTCTTTGAAACCCTCCAATCCCAACAGGAGGATGAGCAAGTGGAGCTGAGGGAAAAGTGATGTATGGGGATAAACATGAACTTAACACATCTTAAAAACAGTTGCGACATAAGCAACTTTTTTCTCCTTCAGGTAACAGGTCACATGTACGCACAGTG
Source organism: Theristicus caerulescens (assembly GCA_020745775.1). Classification (NCBI taxonomy): domain Eukaryota; kingdom Metazoa; phylum Chordata; class Aves; order Pelecaniformes; family Threskiornithidae; genus Theristicus; species Theristicus caerulescens. Next base: position 88,102,034 of record CM036560.1, read on the forward strand.
TGGGAGAGTGGAAGTGAGACCTGCAAACCGATCTACAAGAAGGTCTCGGAGACTTAAGGAAAACAAAGGTGGGTGGATGCTTCCTCCAGAGGCAGCAGATCTGCAGTCTTGGACAAGAGCATGGTGCTGATGAATGGTGCTGCAGGTGCTGCCCAGCATGAACCACCCTGGTAAACTGCAGGAGGGGTCTGAGCAAAGGGGCTCACACGGGAAGCAGATTTCTTTGTTGGCTATTTAACAACATCATTTCACATAGTCTGCAATTGTAGCAGCAACCAACCCGAGAAGAAACTGTGGAGAACTTTTAAGTATTTCAACAGCACTCATGATGAAGATCAGGAGCTCACCCCTCCTCCAAAAGATCTCATCTGGTCAATACGACAAGATAACATTTGCCCATCACCTAGCACTTGGACAGAACTGACATTGCTCAAAAGGGACAAGATTTCTGTAGGGTGGCGGGGAAAAGTGAATGAATTTCACAAGAAATCCTGTTGGAATGAAATAGGTTACCTTGAAATATCTCCCCTAAAGACCACTATACAGCAGACTGATTTACAGAGGCTTGCATTTCATTTATCCTTCTGGCTGAAGCAATGGCTACATTAAATAGTTATTTGAGAAAATATAGAAACACTTCTGGGAGCAGACTGGGATCTCATCTTTGCTGCTTTAAATATTTCCTCACAAGGATCATTCCTTGCTTGGTGAAAAACTCGAGCTTCAAGAAACTCAAGTTCAGAAATCTTTCTTCTTCCTTTTGCATGCAACCTTTATCAGGTGTGAAAGTCTCTCAAATTCCCTCCTGAAAATGCTCACTGTAGCACATGTACACACACGCAATCTTCAGATCCAGGAAAAAACTCACCACGCTGGCAAAAGGGAATAGGAGCATATTCTACGCAGCTGCACTAAGTATTCCCATATTCCTTCATTGTTCTGTGTTTTTCTTGATTTGCTGGTAAATCTGGCACACACAGCCACCCACATAACAGCAGGTTTCCGACAATTATTAAATTCATATATTGCCTTTCTGATCCAGTTAAAATAGACATGCTCTGTTTGCCACAATGATGAAAACACTAGAAATAGCGTCTAAAATAACAACAGAACTTATCACAGACCTCCTGACCCAAAAAAAAATGAAGGTAGGTTATCACCATCTAATAAATAACTGGGCCAATAATGTCTGAAATCTAAAAAAAGTGCAAAACTAAAAGAATAAATACTAGCGGTGAAAATAGTCTACTTTACAACAATATCAACCCTAAGAATTTTTCTTGGAACCTATGCAACCAATTGGTCCATTAAAATGAACTTTTTCATGCACTACTTGAGTTTGCTGAAATTAGTGCCACCAGTCTTTTCTTCTTCACAACCAAAGTTTCTCGAACTGCAGTTAGGTCCTAAAGTCATTTACTCTGTGCTGTCACAATCCTCTCAATTCCCTGAGCAACTTCATACTTTTATTCAACAAAATGGATTTTAGACATTGTTCTCCTTGTGCTTCTGTAGCCTAAGCCTGCTATACATACACCAACCAGGTTAGCTTCTGGGTATTGCTTCTTCAAAAATGTGATCAAGTCATTGATTTTTCCCTGCATGACACAGCATGCAAAATGCTAAGTCACAAAAATGTACTTGAACTTACTTTTGTTATCACTCATGAAATATTCAGAATTAGATGAAAAATTTCTTTGATGAATAAATATAACTTCGAATTTTTATTCTATGGCTAGACTGATTTTTTTACAACATTCAAAAATCATGGCTGACTTGGAAATAATTGCATAAAATAATACTGTGTCTTTTATTTCTTCCAATTCAGTGATAATCATACCTATATACCCCAACACACAACTGTTTAGTTTAAGATTGAGGTAATGCTTGCAAAATGTCTGCACCATCACACATACAATCCCATGCAAAAAAAAAAAAAAAAAAATTGCCACTACATCCTAGATATTTAAATGTTCACATGAAGCAAACAAAAAAATAGAATGCTCTTTGAGTAAGAATCACAATATATCTAAAAATTGACCTTTGGCTTTTCTGAAAGGTAAATGAGCATGTTCTTTTGCTATTGGAAGTTAATGTTGGGTTTAGAATTGATGCATCCATTTAAGCATGCTGTAAAAAGAATTACACTAAACTTTACTGCCAGCAAATACCAACCTAAACAAGACAGAGAGAACCCCTAGTAGGCTACTAGAGACTTCCTCATAGAGACCAAGGAGAGAGCCACTGCCTGGTTGACAACCATCTTTGTGCATCCTGTAAGTTATGCCATTTTTTCTGTCAGGTTACCTTTTCACAAGCATCCCAGTGAGAACCATAAATGATATAAATTCAGTTGCTGTAATTGCTTCCAGTCTTGCACTCATGTCCTTTCCAAAGACCACTAAAATCCTCTGTGCTTCCCCTGCCATTGATTATACCCTAGCATTTCAAGAGATACAGTAGAAGAAGTAAGGAAAAGCCTCTGGCAAACACATTTGATAGCTCACTGAAGGAGATGTAGTACTGGAAAACTGCAGGTAGGTCACGTCAGATTTTCTATTCAATACAAGAACAAGGAAAGAGCCCAGGAACTTCAGACACTCAAACTTAAACTAGACTTCAAGCAGCGAAGAAGATGGTAACATTATATAGTATTTAAACCAATATAATTAAAAATGGAGCAGTCAGCACAGATACAGAGAAGAAAGGTCAGGTCTGACAAAGTTGTTTCTTTTAAGTGCATAACTGAATTGGGAGATAAAGGTGAAACTAGGGACATAATTTATCTAGATTTAGGGTAAGCTTTAGGATTGTATATCACACACTGGATTAATTTACAAGGTCAGAAAGTACGGCATAATGAAAGAACTACTGAAATGGATTAAAAATTGGCTTAAGGACAAGAAGCACGGAGTATCTTTAGAGCATAGAAGAAATTTGACTTTACCGTCAGTGAAGCTTGTGATGTGGCAGTGAAACGAAATTGGCACATAATGTGTCTAGACACTATGCTTAAAAAAAACCAAACCCAAAACATACATTTTTTTCTTCATGTATCAAAGGTGACTTCAGTATCTGTAAGGCTTATGATACTGTAGTGCAGTGAAGAGTAATACAGCTGCCCACCTTTCCAAGTAATGAAATTCTTTCTTCTTCCCTTCAGTTAAAGAAAATGCCAACTATGAAGTCATTATGCCAAATTTTAAGTGACGGATGTTTAAGTTTTAAATGAAAAAAAAGTCTGTTTACTGCAGAAAGGAAATACAGCTATTTCTGTAAATAAAAGACATTACAGAACTTACCATTTATGGATTTTAATATTTTCATTGCTCTGTGAGTGGTGACACAGCATTTAGGGTCAATCTTAACTTCAATCTTAACAATCTTAACACAATCACTGGTCTTTCTAATATATATCTGCAACAGTGCTCTAAAGGCAAGGAAAAACATTTACCCTGCTGAGATGCTGCTAAGCATGGGAAAAACTGGCTATTTTCAATATGTATGTGATAACTTTGGAGAAAGACTGATATGAAAAACCATTTTATTGATGTATAGGAAAGGGTTTGGTTTCCCTGCACCCTTTTTTTCACTCCTTATTCACAAACACAAAACTTGTCTCTGCACTCAGATTTTCAATTCTACATCAACTCTCAACACTGTATTACACATAAGAGAGAAAAAAAAGGCCGCCCCAAAGAGAACAGAAATTTCCAGACTATTTGGACTCCATACGCTTTTGTGACAGTGATAAGCCAAGAGAAGTAATTGAATACTGAGTTCACATAAGGGATGAATATTTGAAAAGCAAATTCAAAAAGCAGTTATTGTACTTAATACCTACAGAAGATGCACAGCCGTTCAACCGAACTAATGATTTTGAAGATTTCATCATTGTCAGGAAGTGGATTGAGCAACTATTTAATGAAAATACATTTCTTCCATTCTTTTTCTAATCTGTCACCATGAGTACAAAAACACTCTCATTTATTCAGTTCATATTCTATTTTGAGGCAGAGCAATCACCCTGTTTCCCATGTAGCTAATACATCTCTACTGTTGCGCAAGAACATTAGAGGAGACTATCTTCAGTTGCATTTCAAAAGACAGAGACAAAAACAAAGCAGTTCCAGAACAAGGGTAAAATATTTTTGGAAAACCATACTTGTCATGGGCTCTATATTTTATTTTCTACTTTGTATTCAGAGAAATTTGGGAGAGAACACCAATATTTAGGAAGATGAGCTTTTTAACATATAGGCTACTTTCTAGAGACCTATTCAATAGCAATCACCATGAAGTTTTCTCAAAGTTCTCAGCTGCTGCAGCTCAGACATGTACTTCAAACTAGTAAGTCTTTATCATGTTGATTAAACTAAATAAATGGGGCATTACTCTTCCTACGGAAATCCCTATTTGCACAATTTTAAAATTCAGAAGAGCAAAGAAGAAGCACAAATCCTCTTAAATGCAGGAAAATATATTCTTTAAGATATACTGGAAGAGGGGAAAATTAGAGCTACCCTAAATAAAGATAACAAATAAAGGTCAACACTTGCACAGAGCCAAGAGATCAAAAGAGGATGAGAAGAGTTGGAGGCTGACATTATTACAAAAACCTACCAACCATTGCAGATATGAAGTTTCTGAAGTGGTAAAAAAAGTTAGATAATTCAGGACTTTTTAAGTCCCAAAAAACATGGACTCTGGACCATTTCTGTAACAGTAGTCCAGGAATTTCCAGTCTAGTGAGCCTCAATTGATGCACATCTTCTCATAGCCTGCTAGCATTGTGTTTTCTTTTGGTGTTTTCTGAAACTCATAATAAAAGAACATCATAAGAAGAATTGTACTAGTTCAGACCAATAATTCATCCAGTGCAAAACCACAGTTGCAGCTGCAGCCAAAGACAGAAGCCTAGAGAAGAACATAAGCAGCTCAGATTTCCCTGGCTTTCTCTTTATATCAATAGATTTTTCTTCCATAAGCCAGCCTGCCTCCCCTTGAGCTCATGTCAACTTTCAGCCCCACATTGCTGTCTGTCAAAGCAGACAAACGATGTTAGATGAAGAACAACCTTATTTTGTATGTTTTAAACTTGCCACCTGCTTGTTTCATTTGATAATGCCTAGCTCTTGCATGGCAGGAGACAGTGAACTATTGATTCCTCTTCACTCTCAGAATTGTGACACTATATTTTACAGGTGTCTATCGTGTCTTTTTCCTTCCCCACCTGATATGAACCTGCTTCAGTTCTGCTCTGTCCTTTTTGTGATACAGACCAGAGCTGTGCACTGTGGTCAAGACACATGTACAGCCTGGATCTGTACAGCACCACAGTGATTTTTCCTCTGTTCTCTTCTCTATTTTTCCTCATGATTTCTAATGTTCAGTTTGCTTTTCTTTTTTTTTTTTTTTTTGACAGCCACAGATCACCGAGCCAACCTTCACACTCAGTTGTCAGTTACAATGCCAACATCTCATTCCTAAGTCAAGCCAGAACCCATCATTTTGTGTAGAAGCTCAGGATGATCTTTTCTGACTTGTATCACTTTATTTTTAAGCTATGCATAATTTTATCAGCCATTTTATCACCCACCCATTTGGTCTCACAAAGTCCTTCTGCAATTCTACAGTCAATCCCCATCTTTACTACCAGAATGATAGGGGTGGGGCAACAGCATCTATGCCAACTAGCTGATCAACCCGGCAAGGAGATGATGACCAACAACTGAGGAAGTGGTGGACCCAGGCTGGCCACCAAAGCCTGCAGGGTTATATGAGCAGGAGGGACCCCATAATCATTAAAGCAGGACTGAAGGCGGATCACCCTCATATGCACATAAATAAGGGAATGCCAACAGGGCAGCATTATAGGTAATGCTCTCATAGCCTTTCTGTGAAGTCAGCATGACCATATGCCCCGAAGTGTCTGTACACCAATGCACAGAGCACAGGAGCATACTTTGGCTTAACTCAGGGATCTGCTTGGCAGCCTTGGAGAGAAGCAGGAGAGCTGGTTGACTTTCAGAAATCACCTTCTCCAAGTCCAAAAATGGTCCATCTTGACAAGCAGGAAATCAAGGAAAGTTGGCAGCAGGCCTGCGTGGACAGGCAAGGAGCTCCTGACAAAACTCAAACATAAAAAGGAAGCCTACAAGAACCAGAACTAGGGACAGGTGATGCAGGAGGACTACAGAAACCCTGTCTGAGCATGCAGGTTAGGGTTAACATGCAGGTTTAGAAAAGCCAAAGCCCACCTGGAACTGAATGGCAACAAGAGAGGCTTCTACAGGTACATGAGCAGCAAAAGGAAGACTATGGAAAATGTAGGCCTGCTGCTGGTTGGGACAGGGCGACAGGGGACATGGAAAAGGCCGTGATACTCAATGTCATCGTCTTCTCAGTCTCTGCAGGTAAGACCTGACTTCAGTAATCTCCATCCTTGAGACCCACAGAAAAGTCTGGAGCAAGGAAGACAGAGGAGGATCAGGTTAGGGATATATTTAAACCCACTGGGCATACATGAATCCGGGGGACCTGATGGGATGCACTCACATGTGCTAAGGGAGCTCATCAATGTCACTGCAAGACCCCTCTCTACTATACTGGAAAGGTTTGTGGCAATTAAGAGAGGTTCCTGAGGTCCGGAAGAAAACAAATGTCACTTCTGTCTTCAGGAAGGACAGGAAGGAAGATCCAGGGAACTACAGACCTGTCAACCTCACCTCAATGCTAGGAAAGGTCGTGATGGAGCAAATCATTCTGGGAACCACTTACAAATATATGAAGGACAAGGAGGAGATTAGGAGTTGTCAGTGTGGGTTTATGCAGGGCAATTCATGCTCGACCACCCTGATAGGCCTCTACGATGAGATGAATGGCTTGGTGATATGGGGAGAGCAGTGGATATTATTCATCTTGACATGAGTAATGCTTTTGACACTGTCTCCATATGATCTCATAGACAACTGGTGAAGTATGGACTAGACAGATGGACAATGAGGTGGATTGAAAACTGGCTGAATTGCTGGGTACACAGTGTTCTGATCCCACAGCACAAAGCCCAGCTGCAGGCCAGTTAATAGAGGTGCACCGAGGGGTCGGTAGTGGTGCCACCACTGCTTAACGTCTTTATTAATGACCCAGTTGATGGGACCAAATGCACCCTTAATAAGTTTTCAGGCAATACAAAACTGGGAGAAGGGGCTGATTTGCCAGATGGGTGCGCTGCTATTTAGAAGGACCATGGCAGGCTGCAGAAATGGGCAGATGGGAGTCTCATGAAGTTCAAAAAAAGGAAAATGCCAAGTCCTGCACCTGGGGAGAGATAACCCCAGGCACCAATACACATTAGGGGCTGACCAGCTTGAAAGCAGCTTTTCAGAGAAGGACATGGGGGCCCTGGTGGATGAACTGAACAAAATGCCCTTGCAGCAAACCTGTGCTGCATTAGGAAAAGCGTTGCCAGTGGGTCCAGTGCTACTTAGCACTGGTGAGACACATCAGGAGTGCTGGGATCAGTTCCGGGGGCGGGGGGGGAATTGAAATACAAGTTACTGCATTTAAATCTAAGAAACTCTCTTAATTGGAGAGTAGTCAAACACTGGACCAGGTTGCCCAGAGAGGCTGCAGAGTCTCCAGCCTTGGAGATACTCAACACTCACCCCATCCCTAACCTGAGCAGTGGGGTTGGACTGGACAATCTCCAGAGATGCCTGTCAATCTCAGCAATTTTATGATTCTGTAATAGCTCAGGATCAAAATAAGCTTTTATATTTCAGTATTTCAACCTTTGAGGTCGTTCCCAAGTTTCTTAAAAAGTAAAGGGCACCAGCCTAGTGCTGTGCTCAATGACCTACCTGTTTTTTAAAAGTGATCACTTAGTCTTGCACTGTGCACCTGCTAGTGGCTGGCAAAGTATCCTCACTGAGTTTCCCTGTACTTCCACTCCGAACAGAGAACAGCCTTTTTCAATTAATAGACCATAAAAAACATGGCATATATATACTTTACTTTCTGCCTTCAATGTGTACATTTGTCCACAGTTTGATCCTAAGACTGTTGCAGAAGCTATGCCTTCTTTTCCTGTAACGCAGTAAGCTTCAAACAGCCTCGAGAGCAACGGACTGGACAGATCAATGAAGTTCCCAACAGGAACAGAGAAACCAATTAACCTCCAGCACGAGCAGCAGGGGAGCATCACTTTCTGTCACTTCTGCTGAAATCTGTATCAGGGAAAATTGTGCATGTTGCAAAGGGCTTAACTATACTGGAATGGCCCATACACATGCTGAGAGCATCTCTCTTATCCAAAGCACCTCCACTAGAAAGAACAAGTAGTCTTTCCAGCTCCCAGGTGGTTTCTTGGGATTGGCACACACATTCATGCCATGCCAGTATCATAGAATCACAGGACCATTTAGGTTGGAAAAGACACTTAAGATCATCAAGTCCAACCATTAACCTAGCACTGCCAAGTCCGCCACTAAACCATGTCCCTAAGCACCACGTCTAAACATCTTTTAAATACCTCCAGGGATGGGGACTCAACCACTTCCCTAGGCAGCCTGTTCCAGTGCTTGATAACCCTTTTGGTGAAGAAATTTTTCCTAATATCCTGTCTATCACAACAGTATTCATGTAATCAAACGCATGCACCAGTGGATGGTACTTTATATTTGTAGCCAAGCTTCACACAGTCTTCCTTCATTAACATGGAATTTGGTCTGGGTAATACTCAGTCTCAGTCTCTACATGCATACTCAAAGCAAGTACAACTTATTTATTAAAACCTCCTGTGCCTAGTCACAGCCTATATAAGTGCCACAGCCAATTCGGCAGGGGGAAGCCTTCTAAAAATTGGAAATCACACTCCATTCAAAGATTCAAGCCTGAAGAGTAAACGATAGATATTATTGATGGAACAGTTAAACATCAGTTCTTGCAGAATGGGACCCCAAACCAATTTTCTTTTAACACTGGAATTTCAAACAGTCTGTTCAACTCTGACACACAGTGTTGACCTTCTGTTACCACAAGGAAATGCAATCCCACTATAGAATTATTTCTATGGTATTATCTGCCATGAGGTTAATGCCAGTCTGACTGAAACACCACCTGGGGATAACAGATTTTTGAGATAGGTATGTAAGATATGGAAAATACTATGTAAGGATATTCTTCAAAATATTCTGCACAGCTGCAGCATGGTGTTGAATTACACTTCTGTTACCAACACTGTTGGGAAGGCACCAAAAAACCCAAGCAAATGTGACACAAAGCAATTCTGTTTGTAAGAGTCTCTTCCCCAAGAGCTGTAAAACTCCCAGATCCAAGGAAAAGTCTTATTAAGAAGTCAGGCTACAAATGTTATTTGAAGCTGGGAAACTTATCCCCGCCCCGCCTTTTTTTTTAAATCTAATTGGAGTTTTTATTGAGATGTCCAATTTACATGAATCCTTCCCAGTTTCCCAATGGCACAAATACAATCGAATATAACCGACAGTGGTTTAATAAGTAACCATACAGGTTGTATGAAAACCTACTCTAAAACTACATTATATATTTAATTTCCCCAGTACACAGGTGTCCACATGAGATTAACAAAACATTCCTCTATTTTTCCACCTTATGTTATAATATTCAAAGTATTTTTAGTCCTTAATACAAGTATCCCCATGTCATTAAAAATCAAAAATCAATTCTTGCAAGACAAATAAAATTCCTATCCTGATTTTGCATGTGTTTTCTTTACAATGGAGAAAATTTGAGGTATTGATCATTCTAGGTAAATAATGTAGACTATAGAAACAAACCGTAAAGTGAAAAGGTATACCTATACTTCATTAGCCTCAAAATACTTCCAGTCTTTTTTTTTTTTTCCCTATTGCAACTCCTACAGGTTTTATAGCAATCCCGAATGCACAAAATTCTTGATTCTTCCTTACTTACTGGATACCAACCCACTGCAATATTGATGTGTTGGAGAGCCACAGCTGACTTCTGGCATGTATTATCAACTGGTTATGCAACAGGTGCTAAGAAAACACTTTCCCTACCTCCTGTATTACTATTCATATTTTCAGTAGGACCACCTTAGGTCTTAACAGAGTTGACAAAATTTCTGTAATCGTAATAAATAACATGGCTATTTGTTTATTCAGAGAAGGATAATTTTTTGCTTTACGAGACACTGAAATAATCTAAGAAGTCACGATGTTTTCAAGTATTTTATAAAGCAAAAACTCTTTATGATTTGCTAGTGACAATTTCTCCCCCAAAGCTCCACATACACATTCTTCGGGCCAGACTGACAGCCCTCGTGGTAGTGTAGCTGCTCATCCTCAGCCTACTCCAAAAGCCACGCCGCAAGTCCCTATGAACTAAATTACCACTCGGCATGAGTAATTTTATCAAAATCTGGTCTCTTACAGGTGTGGTAAATTCCTCTGTAGTGTAGCATTTCCATTCATTAGTATTTCATTGATGGTGTAAGCACATTTAGCCTTCAGTAGTCCATCCACTTCACAAACTCATTTTAATAGAACTGTCAGGTTAGATTTTGTCTGATTGATAAATAACCGATGTTCAAATAGGAAAGGATCAAAGTGCATCAATTTGATTAATTTTCCTATTTGTTTCATGATATATGTGCTTCAAAAAAATATATAAAAAAACACTGACACTTTTTAGAGCTAATAACAAGAACACAGTCTCATGTCTACAGTGCAATGGTCATGTTTTCTCCTCGAAAGGTGATCAAAGCTGCTGCCATTTTCTTCAAGCAGCTGTATCCCCTTCTACAAGCAGAGAGGTATCAGAGGTTGTCGTGGTTTAACCCCAGCCAGCAACTAAGCACCACGCAGCCGCTCGCTCACCCCCCCCACCGGCGGGATCGGGGAGAGGATCGGAAGGGCAAAAGGGGAAAAACTCGTGGGTTGAGATAAAAACAGTTTAATAACTAAAGTAAAAAAAAAATAGAACAGTAGTAATACAAAGCAAGCGGTACACTGTACAATTGCTCACCACCCGCCGACCGATGCCCAGCACGTCCCCCAAGCAGCGATCGAACCCCTCCCCGGCCAACTCCCCTGCTTATATACTGAGCATGACGTCACGTGGTATGGAATAGCCCCCGCCCAGTCTGAGTCAGCTGCCCCGGCTGTGCCCCCTCCCAGCCTCCCGTGCCCCTGGCAGAGCATGGGAAGCTGAAAAGTCCTTGACCAGTGTGAGCACCACTTAGCAAGTACTTAGCACTACTTAGCAAGAACCAAAACATCAGTGTATCATCCACATTGTTCTCAACCTAAACCCAAAACACAGCCCCATACCGGCTACCAGGAAGAAAACCAACTCCATCCCAGCCGAAACCAGGACAGAGGTGAAGCTAACTATTGAGGACTAAACAGATTACATGCCTTCCTGTTACAAATCATTGTCCTCCAGAAGAAAGATAGCTACCGTAGTGACAATGCTAAGGAAATGTAGTTTTAATAGGTTTATTATTTTATTGAGAATCTCAGGAGATGTTTCAGCAAGGTTGCAGATCAATGATGTAATTATTTTTTAGCCTTTGAGGTTGCTGAAAGCATGCTCCCTCTCACTGTAGCTTTGGTTTGATTTCTCTAGCAACTACCTTCTATAAAGTAGGACTGTCTGCAGCATTTCTTACCGAGAAGTTTAGCTTTTTCCATTGTCTACCTATTTGAGAATTCAACATTTATCAGCAATGCAGTTTTTATACCACAGATGAGTGCACCAATTTCCTGTCCGCCTTCTTTCACGCATTCTAATATTCATGTATTGACTTAACCACCTTTTCCATTTCACTGTTTTCCATAATATTTTGCCAGGGAAAAAAATTGATCTCCTGATATCAGAGGGAATATTTTAAAGATTAAGTTTAGTGAGTCCTGCAAAAAAGCATATTTCCTCTTTAAAGGGAAACATCACACTTTGTACCCCTCCAGATAACACAGAATCAGATTCAACAACTTCAACACCGTGAGGACTGCAAACTTGATAATGTGCAAAACAAGAATCTGAAGATTTTATTTGGTACAAGCCTGAGACTTTATACCAGTTCAAAAGGTCCCTGAACAACACACCATTAAAACTTTTATTATTCTAGCAGGTGGCATATTATCATTCTTACAGACTGATAATTTTCCTTATTATCCCCTTGACTGCACATATAACACAGCAATATGAACCTAATAATGCCTATAAACATTTCCATTAACAACAGAGCTTGCTATTTAGGCACACAGAATGTGGTACCAGACCGGTGTAATTGATTTTTTTAATTGATGCATTGTGCTACTGTATATGGCTGCTGAATTTTGAAACAACAACAAAACCAAACAAAACACTGCAGGGCTTTAACCTGTAACTTCTTAGCATATTTATTTAGATACTAACCCACCTAAGTTTCTTCATCTGTCCCAGTGACAGCGTAATGCACAACATGAAGTAAGCTCAAAAATAGATTATTATAAAAGAATCCGATCACAAATTATTTCACTCTAAGCATATACAAGCTTTGTACTTTGATACACACACAATCAACTGAGGTAGGAAATTAACATAAGTATTTAAAAAGGTGCCGAGTTATTAAAAATTCCTATAAGCTGCAATTTTACTTCCTCTTCTGTCATACTCTAACAAGTTATATTCCTCAGAAAATGTAGAAAGCACCTGTATATTAATAAACTTATTACCATCTTCCCAGAGAAACTGCTGCCCTCTCTGACATGCACAGAAGGAGCCTGCAAATCTGCCCCTAACTCTCCTGTGCATAATAAATGCTCAGAGTTAGTATAAAAAAGAAGAATTCCTACAAGTTACATAGGTATTAGCCACAGTCAGCTTTCGCATGGCCACGCACAGGCACAGTTAGGGACCCAGGTCACTCTGTCACATCATATTTGTGTATGTTCCTTCACCCCTCCTTATTTTGAGAGCAGACGTGTGTACCATTGCTCCCCCCACTCCCAAATACTTGAAAGATTGAGCTTTGCTTCTGCTTTGAAGGAAAAAAAAGAACAAAATCCTACTCACATTGTCCCTGAGGGACGATAGCAAGCATTTTGGTCTGACTGCATGACAGGCCAAAAGCATCGAGGCTGGGAGCTAGCAAAACCATGGCACGTGATTTCAAAGAGGTTCGTAGGCTGGTATAGAAGGTGCTGCTCTTGCTAAAGGGACTGCCTGCTGCCACTGCCACCATTAACACCCCCCCAAAAAATCAGAGGGGTAGAAGCGGCAAATAAATAATTCTTACCATATGAGTGCAACACTTGTATTTCGAAATGGATTAAATAATACTAATGATCAGCAAGAGCTTTATGACACTCCTGTGTAAAAACATGCCGTAGTTTGGAAAGCTCACTCTTTATTCTACATGAAATACGCTGATAAATACACAAGTGATTACTACTTTCAAATAGACTACTGTGATTCCTTTCTTTAATGTGCTTATCTGCTTACCAATAAATACAGCAAAACCTATACAATTTTCTGTGTCATTAGACAACAGCTTTAGGAGGGACAACTCCAGACTCTCTCCAAAAGAACCAAATGTAATTCTGCTCTATTCTCATTAGACACTCTCTTTACTGAACTGACTTTTGCAGTCCGTTCCTGCAAATTTCACCTCCAGGAAAGCTTACGGCTTTGTACAATTTTGCTCAAAGTAAAATTAATAGCTTATTCCATTTAACAAGTTTAGCAATTAAACATTGATATCATCACCTCCTATTCTTTTCCTCCTAATCCTCAAACTGACAAAGAAAGCAGCAAATACTGAAAATATTTTATACTTGCAAAACTGGGACTCAGTAACCAGATGAAGATACATTTTGAGATTTTTTGTAAAGACACACTCTTCACAGCTAACTGATACGTGCTTTGATCACTTGGCTCAGTTAAGAAGAACTGCAGACTGTTATCGAGTCAGACTGTAAAATTAAGGGCAAAGGAGTATGTACAAAAGAGGAGGGAAGCCAACTCTCTTCATCAATGGTAGGATTTGAAAAGACCAACCCCACAGAAGTGCTTTGTGTCTTTTCCCAGCAAGAGGAGCTGAATGAGACCAGCACTGATTATGTTTCAAGAAGCTTTCTGAAGCAGAGCTCTGGAGTAAGCTTCCTTTTTTTTGAATCATCCCTGAACAAAACAGAAAAAAAACCCCAAAACACAAACAAACCAACCAACCACCCCAAAAAACACCACGCAAAAATTACTACAACATGTGGAGATGATTTTTTGTTCTCTTTGCTCACAATATTCAGTACTCAGAAAATTATTTGTATCTATATGATTCTCTAGCATGGGTCATGAACTGGAGAAAACATGAAATATAAAACAAATGCATTCTCAGGACAACTGAGTTTGTAAAAAGCAAAGGCACAAGCGGTACTTAGTTTGTTCATACAATACCAATATAACATGAAATGTTAGAACTCTACCACAATTCATTCCCTTTTCAAAAATACTTCACACCCTTCTTCCCCGTGATTGTGCTAAATGATGCCCAACAGGCTAAAAAATAAAAGAGCAGGAAAGACAAGCAAGCCCACCCCATATTTCCTCTAGAGCTTTTTGTTACTAAGCAGTTTTCAAAAGCATATGGAAATATGAATTCAGCCAAAATTACCTTAATAACCAAGTCAAACTTCTGGTGTAAATCCCTATTTATTTGCTTTAGGAGTGTGAGTACAGCTGTTGTGAGATTCATATGGAAATACTGTGGATAATCCTCAGGAGTACCTGTAAAAGAGACATTGAGGTTTGAACAAATACCATTTCTGAAAGATTTAGTTAAACAATATATTTATTTTACTCATTAGTCATCAAAGGAACAAAAACTAATCCTGCTATTATAAGGATAAAATATTGCATCATGTGTACATGGAGCTTAAGGATACTACTGACATTATGCATTTAGTATTTTCATTATTTCCTTACTCTCCCTAACCATGAAGATTCTTCTCAGCTGGGAATCCCTAAGCACTCGATAACAACAGGAGCCCAAACACACCTGCAGCTGGTGGAAATTCTGCTTCTCGGCTTCCAGGAGATATATATAAATCTAATCAGATAAGAGGACATATGGAGAAATGAGCTTTCACTGCAAACCATCTTCCACTTGTATCCACCACATTCCTGAAACCCAACTTGCTAAACACATGCCACTGAGATTTTCTCTATCCACGTTCGAAGTACGTTTCCCCTGAAGTATCACTGGACATACGCTGACATTAGGCACAAAGTGGAGAACACTATAAACCCATTTTTGAGTGCACCATTTAAACAAAGAAAATACACAATGAGGTGGTGTGACAAAGATGTTACCACTAAGTTCATGATAGCCATGTTATTGTTCACAGATGATGCCCTAACATCTGCAATTTAAAATGCACATTTTAAATACCTCAGTTCTTGTAGCCCTCTGTTGCACCTATGGGCAAGCTCTTTCATGCATTATTAATAATATATACATAAGTAATAACAGATAAGTTATTTTAGAAATCCTTCTAAGAAAAGAAGTTTCTCATCAGGGAGGAAGCACCAGATGAAACCTCATCTGTGTCTAACAGCTTCCATTTATTGTCAGTAGCAAACAGTGTCTTCACGGCTGTGAGTTTCCAGGATACTCTCCAACCCAGTTAAAACAGAAGCAGTCAGAACCTGAACAGATTTGCGAACCCATGGAGATCAGCGAGGGCTATGCAAAGGATGGAGACAGCCCTGACCTTGCTGTGCCTGGCCCCTAGGCTGGCCAGCAAGGCAGTTGCAGCCCAAAAACTTTCCCATGATACCATGCTCAAGCCAAAAGGCTCTAGCAGCATAACCTGACACAGAAGGAGGTAAGAACTAAGCTACAGTGATTTCGAGCCACATGATTCTCAAAGAAAGTACACAAAAAAGTAGCAATGGTGGAACATTAATTGCCAGGGCAGGATGAAGCAATAAGCATATGGGACACTGTTCAGCAACAGCCTGTCACCTATCAGGCTATATAATTTTTTTTCTAAAAGACAAAGGGGTGTTCTCTCCTCATTTGCATGGCAGAAAACTGTATCTGCCTTCTCTTGCTTCTGTGTCTCATCCCAGTTTGTTTTGGTTTAACTGTCTGGCTTTCCCTGAGCCAGCCTGACTCTCAGGCTGGGGAGATGTGAGAGCACAAATCTGAACGGAGTAGGGCTCAGAAAGCCAAAATGTTTAGAAACAGCATGAATCCTGGCGTCTCACACCTTATCAGTATTACTAAAAGTATCTGAAGAAACCAAAATACAAATTACAAGTCTAAGATCTCGAGTCATTTTAGGTCTAGGAACAGTCCTGTGTAGCAGCTGAGAGGCAGAAAGCACTCCTGGCTGATGGCATAAATGCCCCAGTAAGTCCTCTGAGCTCATGAGTTACAGTATCTTAAAGTAGCCATGAGAGCAGGACAAATACTGCCGTGCCAATGCAGTATAACAGGGCATAAGATTCAACACAAAAAAGACCACTTTTCTGATAAATGATGCTGTTATTTGTTCACCTTTCAAGTGGCATGATTAGAAACTGCTTTTAGAAAGTCAGTAGCTATCCCAGGAGATAGATTACTGTCCAAACTCGTGTGCAATGCTTTAATTTGCAACTCATCATATGACAACCGTTTGCTATACTGTGTGTATACTGTGTGTATATATAGCATGTGTGTGTGTATTTTGCATGTATATATACAGACACACACTGTACATATTCTGCACATATCTCTGCATACATGTGTGCCATACACCCAGAGAGCAATACAGGAAGAACCACTATGGATTATTTTTTGTATTACACCACCAATGTAAATGCAGAGTTTCTAGCTCCAAGTCCTCCCTCCCCTTTCCCCCCTTTTAATTTCAACTCCTAATTAACTGATCTAATTTTTTTAAGAGTACTAGGCATCCAGCAGGAGCTCCAAGCTTTTGGCAGATAACAGATTGCTGTAGTCTTAGGAGGCTGCACAAGGGCTGATGCTGAAGCTAAGAAAAAAATAAAGAAATGAAGGACTAAATGCAAAAGTAAAAAACAAGACATTCCCTGAAGGAGAACAAATACATAGGGGAAGATGGAGATGGCTGTTAAGAGGCACAAAGTGATCTACAGCAGGGAAGATGAAGCTAATATTGTGTAAGGATGCCAGGAAAGAATCCAAGAAAAAACAAAAACAAAAACAAAAAACAGGTAAAGGAGGAAAAGACAGCAAGGAGGACAATCAGGAAAGTAAAGATTAGAACATAATAGAGCTGGATTGCTTGAATCCTAACTGATGATGCCTACTCAGCTGCTGCCTACCACAGGAAGAGTCCAAACTCCAGGATACCTTAAATTCTGAAAGTTTTCCAGGAACAGATATATCTGCTTCCGCATACACAAAAAATATTCGTATTTTGACAGCGCAAACCAACCCTCAGTCCACACTGTTGCCTGATCTGCTTCCAGAAAGGAGGAATTTCTTTCTGCAACTGTAACTATGTGTCTTCAAAATGTGTCATCTGTGTATTACAGACAAGCACTACCGGCCAGAGAACTGTTCACACCGCCCCTACACTGCCAGTCTCTCACGAGTCCAACCTTCAAAAAGATGTAACCCAGGAAAAGCAAAGCAGTCTAAAGCTCTATGCATGAGCTCTGAGTCTCCTGCCTCCAGAAATTCATCTGGTCTGTGTGTTTGGAGAGGTCTAGGGTATGAAAAGGTGGTGGGCCGGCATGCACTGGCGGATCCGTAAGCACCCTTGAGAAAGGAGGACAGCACATGAAGGGTGGCACAGGGTTTCTTTTCCATACTTTAGCACGTGGAGATGAGATTGCACCATTCGCACCAAAAATGAGCACTGAGTGCTCACCAGACCTCTGGTTACACTCTTTTGGACCAGGCGACAGAAGCAGTAAGCTGACAGCCCAGGAGGGAACATCATCTCTTCTGCCTTGATGATCTTACATCAGAGGGGAATGTCCACAAGGTAAAGAGCACTCTTAGGTTTCCTTTTCTTGGAGCCAGAGGAGGGCTTTTGTGGGGCATGTTGCCTGCCAGGCAAATGCGTCAGGGAGCTCACAGGACTGGAGAGAAACCCCCAAAAGTGTTGTTGTGGTTTTTGGCTCTTTATTTAAATATCGAACAAATAGAACATTTAATTGCCAGCAGAAATCACAGAGACAGTTCCAGGGTCAAAACCAGAAGCTGATGTTTTAAAGGAAAAATTGACTTTTCCCAAGAACCAGCTCCAGAGAAAAGAAAACCTTAAAATTACTAATAAAAATAGCTAAGGGAAAACCTTCAAACAGGGCTGAGCAGTAAATACAAGAGTAGCACAGAGCTGTGATGCAGTTAGCACTAAGGAAAAAAATAGGGTGAGACTGCAGATGAGAGAAGGTGAGCTGGCTTCTACCCCCTTTTTATTGCACACACACTGCATGCAAAGGGAGGGGGCTTGCTTACACACTTGCATACGCCAGAAACTATATGTGGGTCTATTGCAATGACCCAAATATATTAACATTCCTGAAAGTCATGGATTGGAAAAATTAGTGTGTGAAAAAAAATTTCCAAACATCATATTACCAAATGTAAAGATATTGGGTATAAGAAATGAAATACTACAGTATGGTCCCTGTGCAATCCTCTTCTCTGAAGTACTTTACTGTACTTTGGAAGGTAGTTCTTTCATCATGTACTTTAGCCAATACTTTAAGTAGAAGACAACAATCCCAGTAGTACTATGCTGTAACTAGTTCTCTAATCTTAGGATGACGCTCAAGAATATTTAAGACTAATCTTCTGTCATTTTATCAGTACCAGTCCATAACCACTCGAACAAGTACATTCAGACATCTTGATATATCCTTTGAGAGGACTGTACTCAGAGGTCAGAATGAGAAAAAAAGCAGGAAATAATGGGCTAGTAACACACCTGGAATACTTCTTCATTTCTCAAGTTACTTTTGTCTTCAGCGCTGGTATGCTCATATGAATGTGTAATAATACATCCACCGGCATTTATTGTTACCTCATCGAGTAAGTCTAACTCCTTTTCAGTGAACTGCAGGGGAACTGTTGTTGTTGGAACTGGAGAGGTTCACTCGTACCCTCCTCATGGGAAAGATCACTAGATTTGGTGAAAGCAGCACTGAGGCATCTACCTGAACACTTGAAAGGCTAGTTAGCTTGAAAGCATGACAGGCAGAGATCTTTATGGGCACTTAAGGATGAGGTTAGTAAGCCACATCAAGTAGAAGTGAGTTATCACTGCAGTGATACTGGGCTTCGTTAAAAGAAACACGTCTTCACAGTAGATCCTAAAGATACTGAGAAAGATGCGCAAACTTCATATATAACATCCATAGTGCCCAAAGCATATGCCACGACTTGACTTGCACAGGTGTGCAGTGGGAGGAAGAAAGCAGGGTAAAAGAAGAACCAAATTAGAACTCAGTCAAATCAAATAAAATTCAAAATCATTCTCGTATTTGGTAAGTAGCTTATTCTCTCATTCTATGGGCCCAGTTCAGACCTTCCAGTGTTAAAAAAAAAAAGACCTATCTAAAGATATAAAGAAGAACTAAGTTTAGATCTAAAGCAAGGGAAAAATCCATATAACAAGAAATATTTGCAAGGCCTATTTCCTGTGAAACTATTTAATATTGCCTGAGGTAAAGGCTGAAATATAAATAGCACTGCATACTGGCAAAGATGAAGACAGACTTAAAATCTAAGAAGAAATGCTTTTGAAGACCAGGGCGGGGGGGGGGGAGAAAAAGAAAAAAAAAAAGGAAAAGAGAGCCTTTCCATTGAAAAATCCCCCAAAATCAAACCAAGTTGCTATAATAGATCTTTCTGAATTAATTCTTCGAGGTCAAAACAGTCATTCAAACATTAAAAATATCGCAGGTTAGTGAAACACCATTTTTATTAAGTTCACTCCTGAAGAACTTTGCAAGTTACACAATGTTAAAAAAAATGGACTAAATGTTGCACTAGGGCATAACTGTCAATAGGAGATTTATAAAAAAGCCAAGTCAATTTATAAGTAAACCAAGCCAATTCTCAAACGTAAAAACACCTAGTATATTTACTCTACAAGTATTTACAAATTTCCTTACAAAACAGTTTTGCTGGAAAAGGACTAGTTGACAGCAATGCATCCGTTGGTCTGCCAGATTTGAATCCAGTTGCAGCCTGAAGGAATCTAGCTTGCATCATAGCTATCCAAACAAAACCTGATTTCTTTTCTTAGAGGATGCTGAGGTCTGCCGTGCTGAGGCTGGTCTGCCACGGCCACGTCCCTTGCCATGGTCCTGGGAGTAGAGCCCTGGAAATGCCTTAAGACCAGTCTGTTGGCACCGAGCGGGTTCAGGCTCCTGAATTTTGCACACAGAGATCAGGACCTGCACATTCAGTACAACGGTACCTGGTACAGTAGCGATTCCTTTGTACCCTCTTAAGATAGCTCTTAAAATGACTGACATATCAAACCATCAAACCTACTATTTTTCTCCTTTCACAGCAGAACTATAATATACATAAGCATTTCTTTTTTTTGTGACAAGCAAAACTACACAATCTGCTTATTAAAATCTTTACTTCCACCTCTCCATGGGTGAGAAAGCCATGTAGCTGCAGTTTAACACAGCAAACATGAAAAAGATGCGATTCCACAAAACACACAATTTTCAATTCCCACGCTAGTCACAGGGCACAGAAATTACTACAACATCAGACTCTACTTTGGGAAGAGCAGGGCAGGTGGAAGACTGCAACTCCAAACCACTGCCTTAGGCCTTTCCGTTATCAAATCATACAAGCTAAGCAATTGGAAACAAATGCCAAACACAGGAAAGTAGCAGCCAAAAAAAACCCCACCCACAGTAGAATACAACAAAACCCCCAGCAAAGTGGGTATTCTTTGAACTCTTTCCAGAACTGCATTTGTCTCTGGCCAGAAACAGCACAGTCAACTAAAACACTAAATTACAAAGGAAAGCATGCAAGCTCACAGGCAGCAAACTTAAAGGTGGATGCAGTAAGACCCTTTAAGTTGCTCTGTGCCAGAAGACTTTTGGAAGGAAACCTGCTCTAATTACCTTTCTTGAGCCTCTTTTATTGTGCCTTTGCACCCGTGAATGAGAAATGCATTGCAGCATAGCTACAAGCACAGAGAAGTCTCTCTCCTTTTGCTTGCTGTGTTGCTCCATTCGCTAAACCAAACAATTCTGTATCTAATGTGAATAAATAATAAATAATACAACCATCTGAAATAAGCTTCTAAATTGCAATTAAATGTAAATAGGTAGAACAATGATTTCAAACATCCCACTAACCACAATATGAATTTTTGTTAGGTTTCCACTCTCACATTCTTTCTTAGGCTGGTCATAATAAAGCGACTGATTGTGAGTGATAGCAAGAGTAGCAGACACCAACCAACTAGGATGGAATAGAGGATGCCCGGTCGATCAGAAGGAGGCTGGATGTTTCGGTCCTGATCTATGGCTTGTATGGGTGGAGTGACACTGATGGGATTCACACGTGCCTGAAATGAAAAATCAGACAGATTTGAAACAGAAAAATTAGAAAGCCAGTAGGCAGATCTTTAGGTTTAACACAAAAACATCCCACTGAAAAGGATATTTGCTGAAATTACAGGAGAAAAAATACCTCATATTTAAGAATAGCTACAGCACATGTCCCTTTTGAAATCAAAATTAAGTAGGCAACATATATATTTCTACCACAATCTCCTTTCTTTTAGATACATTTTATACTATAATAGTATCCTCAAGGAAAGGAAGCTTGCAAATGTTCAAGTAAATGCTTGACTATGCTACTATAAATAGTCCCTTGAATCAGACATTTCAGATGTCATCATAGCAGTGAAATACAGCAAATGCTTTAAAAAAGGAAATAAAAACAAATTGAATTTGAGAATCATTAGGAGCTAGAGTGGCTGTGATACATGAATACATACTGCAGAAGAAATTCAAGCTGAGGTACAGACATTTCAAGGATAGGTACATTTGAAAAGTTTGGATGGACATTGCAATAATTCACACCATTATTCTGAAGTGATCTTGCATGCCGAACATAGAAAGAGAAAGCTAGAAAAAGCATTTGCAGGCTTTCATCTTGTTCAGTATTTGTACGCCCAGTTCTTTACCCACCAACTTAATAAAATTCCTGCACTTACTACTAGCACTTAGACCTCACTGTTGCTTTGAATATTTTCTAAAGTTTTCCTACACCAATACACTCTCCAGTGGTAGCACCAAAGCTGCCATTCCCAGCTCTAAAAGAACAGTTTCAGTAACCTTGGCTGCTTAATCAACTAGAAACATAGCTACCCCACAAATGTAGGTGCACCAGTCTTTTACCTTCCCTTGGAACTTTTATTTACATGGCCAAAACATTTAATAACCTCTATGAAAAAACAGACGCCTTTTTTCGACATACAACTAATCCTGGCAGCCTTTGCTTTGGAAAGCTCTAACGCTCCATGTTCTGCAAGAGGGAACTTGAAATTTAGCGTAGGAATAGGAATGAGACAAGTCCACACTTGGCCAAGTTTTGGCACAGCCTTTAGAAATTCTCCTGCTGAGATTTGGAAGAAAGCTGCAAGAGCTTCAGCGATGCCTGTCAACAAATCTAGAGAGAAAAGTGGTGAGCCAAGAGGAGGAGAACAAGACAGGAATGGATGCAAGGCAGTTTGCAAGAGAGGAGAGTTAATACCCACTCCTGTAATTTTGGATAGATAGGCATATGGTCATCTGCAATAACACAAGCTATTCTGCCTGCAGTTTGCCCACCCAAAAGTAATTTCCTACAGGTTACTAAGGTCCCATGAGGCTTTTCCAGGCTCATGATCCAGGGCTTGCAGCCACACGTGGTTATACAGCTCTCAGCTTTGGGTGCAGAGCATCTGCCTACCAACACGGGACTAGTACCTCCTCACTCTGCCTCTCTGCTCATGGCTTTTTCCACAGGTCCCAACGAGCAGGCGAAGTCCTTTGTCACACATCTGCTTCCACTTTTGACTCTTTAAAAAATTAAACTCTTAAAAGTGTAATGAGGAAGACGAGCTCAAAATAGGCATAAAGAAAGAGAGAAGAAGATATATTTGACATATGTTTGAATTTTTAAAATGCTTTAGGGCTGCATAAAAGTTACATGCTGAGAGATAAGATTATGCATAAAATTGTCCAAGACTAAAACGTTATTTTTAAATTTACAGATCAACTGAAGCACACTCAGACAAATCTACACTATAATTAAAAACACACCCAAAACAAAACCAGTCTCATTTGCTAAGGCTGGCTACGTTTTAAACTCACCATTACAATATTGCAGGCCAAGCTGAAACATCCGAGTCTATGCTAGAGTAACAGCAATGGATCTAGCCTTGTCAATAATAAGCTGTCAGCTGTACCCAACTGCTGAAACTAGACTGAAGTAATAACTGTTGGATATATAACTCAGATAGCAAGGACATGTGCTTTACTTTCCAATTCAAGAAGCTCAAGAGCAGCATTTAGAAAAACTCCATTTGAAATTAAATGAGCTCTACTTGAACAATAGATACTTTATCCCACACTGCCACCATTACACTGACTCCTCAGAATCAAAGCAATCAATTGAATTGAAGCAAGTTGCATAAGAAAACAAAGTATAAGAAAACTAAAAATGAAATGTGAAATCCATTACATTTTTATGCCATATAAGTTGTTTTTCTAAGTACTGGACACACCCTGAAATGGGCTGCTCATAAACTAGAAGATATCGTGCAACAAGATCAGTTGCAATCCACTGAAATGTTTAGGGATAATTTAAAGGTGTTTTTAATTAAACAGGCTCATGTGCCTTGAAGCAAAGCTAAAGGTACTTTTATATTGTTTTAATAATCCATAGATAATGCAAGTATCTTTTTCATTTAAAGTTAAATTACAACTATGAAAACATAACTGCACAAAGAAGCAGCCATTAAGTATGTTAATAAATTTGTAAAACCATGTGTAGGATCGTTTCAGAAGGTGTATGTATACTTTTTATGAAAAATAATTATTTTAAAAATTTGTAGTCAAAACTTGCTTTGATCAATAGCAGTAATAACTATGGTTATTGCACAGGGATATTTCTTTCTTTCCTGAGCAATTTAAAATGTAAAAGGCAGGAACGGGTGCTCACAACATCCCCCACGTCCCGCTGACATGGTGCTGCTCGGCAGCAATGCTGTCAGGGCTCATGGGGCCTGAGGCAGCTCCCCAGAGCCCATCTTGCTGGGATGGGGCCTCAGTCCTGCCCCCAAAACTGTTCTGCATATCACAGTTAGCAGTTGTAGCTAGAACCCAGCAGACCACAACGACACAACACCCACTGCCATCCTCACCAGGAGGATCACAGAAAAGTTGAGGCTTTGCTCAGCCCTTTGAGAGACAGGACACAGTCACATACAGCTAGAAGGTGGCTCCTGACTTAAAGCAGAGGAGGTAGGACCGCCTCACAGCTCTGCAGAGTGGACAAAGTTAAAAAATGGGGTCTGTGACAGCTAGCGTTGTGTATTAGATCCAACATCCTTGGCAAAAGACAAAAAAAAAATCCCTATCACTATCGTTCTCAGCCTCAAAGGAGAGCTTCATAAAAAGATGGAAGCTCATTAAAAGGAAGGGAAAACAGATTACTGAAAGAGTGAAGTGTTTGTGGGGCCCACGACTGCTTACGGACACTCAGTTGGAGGCAAAGAAAAAGCACATGGGGCTTTTATTGAGGCAGGCTTGAGAAAGGGCAAGGCAAGTCAGCATGGCTCTGCAGCGGTGCAAGGAAGGTTACTCAGAATAAACAGACAGCCTTCAAAAACCAGCCACTTCCAAGGGAAGAACATAAAAGGGTTCACAAGCTCTGGCAGAAGCAGGTGATTAAAAAACAAACAAACAAGGAGACCCTGTGGTTCTAGGGTAAAATATGCAGTAATTTATTTACTTTTCCCATTAGGGAAGAGAGATCTCACTTATTGGTTTTGGTATTAATAGACTTCCAGGTGCTTCAGTATAGCAGAATACACCACCAGGCAGGTTAAATGAAAGAACCCAAACTGCAACTTGCTAATGTTATCACAAGTATTAATAAATTTTTAAAAATAAATCCTTCTTCAAACAGAACTGTGACAGGAAGCCTACCAGGGAGTCTGCAGGGCCAAGAGACAATCAAGGCAAAATAAATAAATAAATAAATAAAAACTCAGCAGCACAAAACCTAATTTTTTTTCCTTCTTTTGTGTTCACCATGAAAGGACTCTGATGGGTCCCCATGCCAGCACCTTCTCTATGTGGAATGCCTAGCGTGTCCCGCAAAAAATCATAGCATTCAGAGACATTATGGACTGAACAAGCCAAATGAAGAGTAGATATAAGGCCAAGAGCAAATGGTTTTCTAAAGGAAGGCAAGAGCAAATCCTATGAACTTGCTGTGCTATGTAATTTCCTGCTTAAAAGTACTTTGGTACCCGAGGAACAGCAGTTGGCAAACAATACCAAAATTAAAAGGGTCCCAGGGCAACCCAGGGGAATACCACCATGAAGCCTGAGGCTTGTACCAGGAAAAAATAGCAGATGATATAATAACAGTCTGAGCAAACACATAAATAAGTACAATACACCAGGGAAAGTCTGGTTTTCTGCAAAGGAAAAATCCAGCCCCTCAAACCTACTGTGGTTCCCCGCAGGAATCACCACAGCAGGAATCCCCACCCCGCAGGAATCACCACCACATGGATACCACAGAACCGTTTGATACAGCGCATGTGGACTTCCAGCCAACTTTGACAAGCTCCATTACAAAATACTCGTAAGGAAATTTGGCCTCAACAGAAAACGAGTGAAGAGCTGTGTATCCAGAAACAGTTAGGTTAAGAGACACGAGGCAGAGCAGGAGTAAGCTTTCAGTTCGTGCAGGGAGAGAGGGGAGATCCACAGGGATCTGTGCTAGTACCGGAGCTGCTCAGCTCACTCCTACATGACCTCAGAAATGCCGGGGACAGCACAGTAAGAAGAATTACAGATGATACTCAATTATTCAGAGTAGAGAGGATGAGGGTCACCTGCAAAAGACTGCAGTTTTAAGCACTGAAGGCTGCATACTTAAGTGCCTCAAGTTTTTTCACATTTTCCTTCTACATATTCAGTCCTTTTATGAAAGACCACGAACCAAAACTTTCAGTACTCTTACAAAGAGAAATCTTCTCAGCTATGTTTGGGAGAGCGATGAATCAAAATGATCCTCCTTTTCAATGAAATCAAACAAGACTTGACTGCTTAGGGGCTGTGAGGACAGAGCACTGGGAATCTTTCCCTCAGCTCTTTTCAGTAGAAAGATCTCTCATAATTCATTATGAAACAATCAGTGACTAATAAAATGTTTATTCACAAATGTCATAAACCAGTGCCATTTGCCTACCCCAGTCATCAAACAATACACACTTCAAAAAGCAGCATCATTGAGTTTCTGTCATGGGAAAGATGACGGAATTATCGGAAGTTACTGTTAGAAAATCAAAAGGGCTAGAAAAGAAAAAAAATGCAACAGCAAATACTCATTCAAATGCTTTGTCTTAATGCATTTAGTGTAGCTGGAAAATGCTCATATTAATTTGCTATGTTCTTTTTATGTCTTGCTCTTTGACCTGTGTGGTTAACCAAAATTTGGCTGCAAATTGTTTCTGTTTAGAAGAGAAACCAATAATGGAGCCAGATCTGTTTTAAACAATTATTCAGTAGAAAGACAAAAGCCATGTTTCCCTGGGGAGAAGAGAAACTGAGCTTCCAGACACCAGTACTCCTGCTTACATCTTTGAACATACTTCAACCACAAAAACCCTTTTTACTTTTATTCAGGAACTGACTACCACCACCATATCTGAGCCTGTCTCTGATGTTTCCTTTTCCACCTGCTTTTCTGTTTCAGCATACACACCTTCATAATGCAGTGAAACTCTTTCAGTTCGTATCTCTATTGCACATGGTGACACGTGGCTAGAATACAGATATCTAAGATAATAACATGAAAATAAATATGACAATAAAAAAATAATAATGACTGGCAGAAATGTCCCTACTTTTTTAACCTGAAAAATAGATTAAAAAAATCTAAAGCAAAGGCAAGTCATTGGCTAGTCCCAAAACTTGCAAAGGAAGCCATAAACCTCTGCATGCATTCATGCAAGAATGTTTTAAGCTCCTACTAAGGATAGTGAGGAAAAAGAACAACTGATTTTTTAATTTATTTATTAATATGGAGCTTAATAAATTTAGGATTGCAGTTGCATTCAATAATCCAAACAGTACCTCTAAGCATCTGCATAAAAACATGTATTTTTTTTCACCATCACATGGTGACCGAAATACAGTATGGAACAATTAAAAGGAAATTTACAACTGAGATGCAGAATATGCATGTTATGCTTTCAAGCATAATAAAACAAAAGTTACTATTTTTAAATTTACACATTTTCCAAAGATTTTGCATGTACATTATTTGACTTAAAACATTTTAAGATGTCCA
Source organism: Theristicus caerulescens (assembly GCA_020745775.1). NCBI lineage: Eukaryota > Metazoa > Chordata > Aves > Pelecaniformes > Threskiornithidae > Theristicus > Theristicus caerulescens. The sequence goes on from CM036560.1 coordinate 88,129,620, forward strand.
TGACTGCCAGACTTTCAATAAAAAGATATGTAAAATGTCATATTAAATGTAATAACTCAGTTATTTGATTAAAAACAGAAACTGAGGGTTTTTGTCTTATACAGACACTTTTGATTGATTGTTCAAATGACTACCATCTGCCTCCTCCTCCTTCCTTAGTTATAACTCCGCTCACCATTCCCCTCCCCCCGAGATTTTTCTCATCCACTTTTTGGGGGTAAAACATTGCTTCTCAGCACTGCACAAAGTCTTTGGAAGGTATCAGCTTGGACCTTGAATCTCTGCTAATGGTTTAAAACCAGCATGTTGCCAAAAAAACCCACAGAGGGTAATTTTTGATAAATAATAATTAATAATCAACATAAAGAAAAGCAAGAGAAGAGCAACTTCAGGGAATTCATTTACTTGAACGAAGTACCTTCCTTTCTTTGTATGTTCACCTAGAGCTCATCTTCCTGATTTTTAAAGCCATGCAGGTCAGAAATACCCTACTTGAAGTTAATGAAATAAAAACCGGTTCAATCTCTTAAGAGTGAGAGCTGAACGTAATGCTGCATACCCACAGTTTTACCCAGATACCTCCCCAGAATACAGCGACTTCATGCATTATTGAACAGTAGCTTTTAAGTGACTTAAAACCTCTTAGGTCTATAACTCAGTTCTCTAACACTGTTCTCTCAACACTGTTTGTTACTATATAATTACATGTTAAGAGTCATGAAATACCAGAACCTAACTGCAAGACTGAACAACAATTTAGGATTTCAAATTAGCTACCCATGCTGTATCACATACAGCGCTATGCTGAATTCACGTTGCCATAGGCTTGTTCAAGGCACTGATTCTATCAAGTACTAAGCATTAAATGACAAAAGAAAAAAGCACTGATTGGTATTTGCTATGAGTAACAAGTTTAGAGATTTTATTTTTTTAAAAAAACAGGGGACCATAATAATTGTTGCAGAGCTGAAACCAAGGATGGCTCTGCTTTAAAAAAAAAAAAACAAACAAAAAAAAAAAAAAACAAAAAAAAAGATTTCCTATCTTTCCCATGGTCTACCTGAGATGCAAAGCTAAATTTGCCAACCATATCTATTTATGGAGAACTTCTTCCTCTAGGGAAGATAAGAAGGATAAAGGAGGAAATGACACATTTTTAGAGTTAGAACAACAACATGCTTTCTGCACAGAGCTTTTTTTTTTTTTTTTTTTTGCTTATTACCACAAAAATTACTGTGTTCTGAGAAACTGAAATACAGTTAACCTTACTGAACTAGGACACTGCCTGTTTTTGAGCAGTAAATTTATTAATAAGAACTGTTTTTTATGTAATTGACAATAGACCATGAACCAGCCATAGGTTCACAAACTGGAGTGATGCTGCTTTGATGATTCACGACCACTTCAGCTCCCACTTGCCTGCCCTGAGACACTCCTGGGAGTCAGTGGCCGGGGCCACTACGCAGGCAGTACTCATTAGCAACTGCTGTAAAAGATAAAATTATATGAAGTATAAAACTATATGAAGAGTTGCAAACTTTAGTTTAGATTCACCAAGGTGAGCTTCCCACCCATAGTGCTCCTATGTCCATTAGCCTGCATGAAATCCACTAACAGAAGGGACAAAAACTACATCTTTAGAATTTGTTATTGCATTCAAACATGGCGAGACATTTTCTACCCACTAATTCACATGGAAGACTAAGTTAAGACATACATAAAGACTGCTAAAAAATAATAAAGGAACATCATGAAAATATGCATTACTATGGTTGACCAAAATAAGATACACCACAGTGCCTTGAGCAACAATCCACCAAAAAAAGGAAAGTTCACTTGCATTAATATTTCAATCCACCAGTTTGTGGTGGCATTTCTTAGGCAGACACACAGTTACCTGACCTTTACCCAATATATGCATTACTAACATGGCTGTGAAAACCTGTCCTAAGTCGGTCTTATCAAATAAACTGATATTATTTTAAAATAATTTCCTAAGTCATAGTAAACCCTGTGTTACCTATTCTATTGTCCTAGAAGCTCTAAGGCACTCGTATACACATGTACGATCTGTTCCATGGAGGTATGCAAGACATTTATAAGATGATTAATGGTGAACAGTTAAGCATTTTCTGTAAGTAGTTCAATAAATTGTCTAATATTGAAAAATCTGAGATGTCTCCCCAGGCATTTTTCTCTGAGACTATAAGAACATACATTCAATTGTGAAGAGAGCATACCTAACTCCTAAATACTAGCTTATTCTAATTTATTCAGATTCAGCAGATTATAATATTCATTAATTTGGGGGGGAGGTTAAGAAAGGTACTTTTTCATATGGTAGCAATTAAGTATTTTGATCTGTATCAGCTCAACCAACAGCGTTGTAACAGAGACTGCTTCCAACACTAGAAGACTGATGACATTATGTCACTCAATTGGCAACAGATTACAAAAAGTCATCTTTTTCCCTACATTTCCAAGTACTTCTCCCTTTTTCTTCTTCTCAGTCTTCACATTTACTAAGTGTCACAGTGGCGACCCTCTCCCACTTCCCTACCCCACACCCGCATCGACACCGGCATTCCCCATCAATGACTGGAAGCAAACCCAATTGCCTTGCCCTCCCATTTTCCCAGCTGCCAGCAATCCCTGCTTCCCTGCTGCCGCTTCCAGACAATCAGTCACTCCATGACGCCTCGTGCTGCCTTCGTGTCAAGTGGCACGCGCTGATACCTCCAATGAACACCAGTATTTTTATTGACTGGTAGCACCAAGTGCAGCGTAACTATAAAAATCGAGGCTGGGGACTTGCATGCTTAAGAACTCCCCTCTTTCCCCAAGCTGTGAGCCTGAATCCGTACAATCATCCAAATTTCTAGCCAAGGACACAAGGAACTGAATTCTGCACTGATCAAGTGGCTCAATGATTTTCAAGGAAATAAGACCAGAGTTCCCTGCCCTTCTGTTGTCAGGTTAAAACATATAAAAGGAGTTTGGCAAACTGGATTAAATCTCCGAAATACACAGGCTATTTCTTGCATTTGACCATTTATAGTCTCTACTGTTTTGAACAAAACTAAGGAAGATGCACATAATGCCTTGCAACATCCAAATTGTATGAACATACAGATGCAGCATTCTTTTCTTTTCCCATATGTTTTTGTGTGTATCATGTTATTTTCTAGGAAGTGCTGAGAATTGTAGAGTATTTCAGAATGATAACTTTTACTGACAACATGAAATATTCCAATATTCCAAGAAAACAATGCATTGCATTTAACCATCAGGTTTTCTTGGGTGGCTCTCAGAGTTGAAAGCAATATAGATACACATATTTTATCAGAACAGCATGGTCAATATTAGCACAATTACTTAACACAAGACATTTCATGTAGCATTTTAAACCCTGAAAAGTATTATTTTTTCAGCTTTCCCAGTTAGGAAGCCGTACCTGTGCCCTTCAAATAAAGCCTGGAGGCATTCAACACACATCACATTCATAGCTTAGTTGATGAATTTACCAATCAAGACAGCAGAATACTCATCTCTATGCAAACAAGGGTGAGAAGCTTTTTGCTGGATAGAAAATATTAGTAAAGCAACATAAATTAACCCTTCAAAGGGAGCCCTACAGTATTAAACCAAGAAAGTTTTTGATGAATTGATGAATCATTATGGTTACACTGGTTCTCCTTGTGCTTTCTCGAGAAGCATGCAAGATTAGAATACAAGCTGTAAATCGGAAATTAGCTATGTTATATCCATGCTGTGCAGAAATGCATACACTATTGCCAACACACAGTACTAAAACAGCGGGAAGAATTGCAAAACCATTCCAACATCGTTTCTTGCTGCTGCTTCAGATGCTTTACCAGTACAACAAGGGCTGTGACAAAACGCTAATGAACACAAATCCATCATAAAGTACTTGCATGTCAGTACAATGCAGAAAATATTTCAAGAGTTATCCAACCACAAGTGAAGTAAATCCAAAAAGCAAGAAACACCCTAGAAAATTATATTCAGCTGAAGATACTAGCAAAACCTTGCCATTAGCCTGATTGAGGATGTCATGTCAAACCTCCTATTTGCAGGATCTCACCATCCTCCCTCTCTTCTTGCCTTCCCATTGATAGCTACAAGCGCCTACCGACGCTCCCTTTGATCAGTGAGCAAACACAGGGAGAGGCAGTGCCTCGCATCAGGAGTTTGCAGAATTTCCTATGCTACTCTTTGAGGGGTAATGCGATACAAAGATGTACAGGAATACAGGGTGAATAGGATTTTCTGAAGCTCCTCTTTGAAACAATACAGAACACCAAGCTTTTGGGCTAAAATCTCAACTGAAAGCCTATACAAAGAGAGAGGAAGAAAACCCCAAGCACACTGCGAAGCTGAAAGAGAACGGAGAGTAAATCCTTTGCAGAAAATTGTTCCGATCAAATTGTCACAGGAGCTAAACAGGTTTATATAGCAACAATTCTGTGCCTCAGAAACTGCTCCCCAAGAAAGGGCAAACCTACATGAGGAAACCAACCCCGTCAAAACCTATGTTGCTCAGCTCTAGAGATTTGCAGCCAATTCACCCAATTGATACTTCTTACTTGTCTGCAACACTGTACATACATCTGAAGGTTCATGCTCTGTAAAATAATACTTCTTACCAGCAGATGATGTTGCAGAGTCCAACTAGACTGTGTGAAATGTCCACACGTGATATGAAAATGAAATATGAACAGCACTGAGCAGCATTCCTGGAGATTAGCTTTGCTGTGTAGCACTTCGGCGAAAGGGCACTTTTATCAATACCACTAGTAAAACAGGAACTGTGTTATAACAGTCCATCCAGGAGAATCTAATATTAACAGTAGATAGTAAAATCAGTATTATGAAATGATTGTTAAAAAATTGTTCAGTTCAAACATATATATATATATAAAAGTAGAAAGTAATTATAATGGGGGGTTTGACCTGCAAGTTGAAAAGAAATCTAACTTTTCTCTTTATTTAGAAGACGTTTACTTTCATTTCTAAATGCCACTGATAAAAAGCAACAGCAGATAATTTATGCAGTTGACATATCTGAACTAACCTCTCATGTCTTCTCTGGGAGTACAAAAAGTGTTTCACTAACTGATGGGAAAAACTAAGACATGAGATTGATTATTAAAGAGGGACCTGCTTTCTAAATTCAGCACCATAATTGTCAAATAGCTTTTCAGCACCTTATTTAGTTGTTCAATATAATCCACGGCTGCTGTGTTCTTAGTTTTCTGTTGTGTCCAATGTTTATGCAGTTTACTAAAATCAAAACTGTAAAATTCAAATATCCTGACAGATCATGTTGTTAACAGAGTAAGCTGTCAAAAAACCCAATTCCTTTCATTTATTTGTAAAAACAAGCTGTCTTTGAAGGGGAAAAAATATTTTGAAAGAGCAGCAAGATAGCATAATGAATCAGAGCAAAGAGGAAAATAGGGACTATTTTTATCAATGATGTCTTTCAGGAACAGCAGGTCCAAAAAAGAACTGAATTTCATCAGGATCTGATTACAGTGTTTACTAAATTGCTTTTTCTGTATCTGACATGCTTTATAAGAAATGTCTCCAACAGAGAATCTGTGCTGGAGACTAAACGAAATGCATTATGCAATGGGCCTCCTGCCTTGGCACGCAGGTATAATCTCCTGCGCAATTCAGACAAAAGCAAGAATTCAATTTGGAGGTTCTACTTGTTCCAGTGCGATGACTGTGATTAAAGAACAATAAACATTTTCTTTTTGACATTTCACTTTTTTCCATACAAACTATGAAGTCTATTTCCTTGATTATCTTTTGAGTTCTTGATGGTAGGTTTATTATGATGATTTCTGTTCAGGATTCAGAATGAGGCAAGGAAACAGCTGCAGAATAGCAAGTTGTAAAACCCAAGACAAAGACACCTACTTCTGCTTGACACAGATTCACGAAAAATAGAAATTATTTAAAGATCAGTTTTAACACTTCACCGTATTAACTTAAATATATTTTTTTCTACGTGTAACTTCATTTAAAAAAATTGTTTTCTTTTAAATGTATCTTTCTCTCAGATGGTAAAAGGAAGACAGTTGTCAGTTCTGTAAACAGTTGCTAATTTCAGCTGAGTTTGCAAACATTTAATCTTACTTGATACTGTTAAGGAGAAGAGGCTGATGGCTTCTCTATGCCTTTAGAAAAATTAGCCACAATATAATATACTAGAAAAGGCATGAAAGGTTATGATCAAAGGAATGATCAAAAGCAGGGCATAGCCTGAATACATACAGACTCTGGCTTAGCAAGTACCTTTCAGCCTGAAAAAGAACCCAAAGAAATATGCAAAAAGTCTATAAAACTGCATGTTACAGAGTATGCATAAGATCAACTGCTCACCACTTGCAAACCAGCAGCTCAGGAACATCTAAACAAATTACCTGGTGGCAGGCTCAAAACAAGGATCAGACATGATCAGAACAGATCATGCATGCAGATCAAACATGCAGAACAACAAGGATCTTCACCCAAATACAGTCATGCTATGGTGCTCCTTGCTACGGGCACTGTAGGTGCTAAAAGTTTACCTTGGCTTAAAAAACAGACAAGTTCACAGCACAAAAAAACTCGTATCTACTATCAATTTTTAAGACAACACTTCTAATCGTGACATGGCAGAACCCTTTGGGGAAGTACAACATGTATCACTCGTGGGACCTTTCTTATATTAAAGAAGGTAGAGATTTTGTGCCCAGAGTCAGCTACAAATTCTATATCACCATTATTATAACCACTTTATTACACTGCTTTAATGGTAACATTAACAGTGGCATGAATGCCACTTAGATTGAAGGTTAAAGGAAAAATTTGTTTTCCTAGGTGTATTTCGGATGCTTTAATTTTCAATAAATCTGTGCAGTTATGCAGATGTATCATATGTGTGCATGTACACACACAATCTGCAAGGCTCACTTCATCCATAAGTTCATCCTCACATCTTTTTATGGTATAGTAAAATTTTACTCTTACATTTAAATGCTTCTTTTCTCAAATCCCAATATTCTTCCAGAACAAAAAGCAGGAATTATTTACAAAGCAAACTCCTACCTATCTAGCCATATGAGCTGCTTTAAACTTGTGCAGTGCGGTACAGCCAGAGGTATCGATGCAGAGCCAAATGCAGACTAACCACATTTTCCCGTTTCCAAAGAGGGCGTGCCAGCTCACCATGAATTTCCTCATGCTCTAGAGGAAAGACTGCTAGGATTTAAGCAAGGTTTTCTACAGAAGCATTATCAATAGCACAGAGTGGAGGCAAACATAATCATACTGGTAATGGTGATGATGGGCTGCCCCCTCCCTATCCTATGCCATATCGTGCAACCCACGTCTGGAGGCAGGGAAACACTCTTTGGCATGGCACAACACATTCTCTCTGCCTTCTTCACATTTTAGACAGGGGGTCAGGGCACTAGGGAGAAACTGAGCTGCTGGGCTGGGATAGCAATGCTCCTTTGGCTGCTCCCGCCCCAGTGGGATCCCAGTGTGGACATTATCGCACTCTACTCAGCGCTTGTCAGGCCACACCTGGAATACTGTGTGCAGTTCTGGTCCCCGTTATACAAAAAAGATGTGGACAGGCTGGAGGGGGTCCAGAGAAGGGCCACCAAGATGATCAAGGGTCTGGGAAGCCTGCCGTATGAGGATAGGCTGAGAGAGCTGGGTTTGTTCAGCCTTGAGAAAAGGAGGCTTAGAGGTGATCTCGTCACCATGTACCAGTACTTAAAGGGGAGCTACAAAGAAGATGGAGACTCCCTTTTTACAAGGAGTCACATGGTGAGGACAAGGGGTAACGGGTACAAGTTACTCCCAGGGACATTCCGATTGGACACAAGAGGTAAATTTTTCACAATGAGAACAGTCAATCTCTGGAATAATCTCCCCAGGGAAGTGGTTGACTCTGCTACACTGGACACGTTTAAGACTCAGCTGGACATAGTGCTGGGCTGTCTCATCCAGATTGCGCTAGAAAGGTTGGACCAGATGATCCTTGAGGTCCCTTCCAACCTGGTATTCTATGATTCTATGATCACAGCTGGGAAGGCTGCTGGCCCCTCAAGGGCAAACACTGCCTTGGGAACACAACAACGACAACAAAAAGTAGAACAGGGGGCACATCTGTACCGCAGACTGCAGTGGACCAAGGAGACTCCCAAGTTAGCCTTAAAAGACCAGGGACAACAAAAAAAAACAGGTAGAGCAGCCCAAGGTGAGCTCTGAGCTGCTATACCTACGTTGCTAGTAAGAGCCGTGCTGTGAATGCCAAGCTTGGTGAGGAAGTCTGCGCCAAATCACGTGCTGTTGAGTGTGGAATGCCACACAATTGCTGACGAGAAGGTGACAGCAAATCCTGCTGCCCCATTTCTGAGTGGGGCCACAAGACTTTGTGATGATCAAACAGGAAGCAGCGCTCAGAGTGCTTCCCGCAGCCTCCAAGGGTTAACACTTCCGCCCCAGAGAGGAAGCTCCTCTGCTACTTTATCTCCCATTACCTGCAAGTGTACTTGCACACATCTGCAAAACCTTAATTGATGAATCATTATTTGATTAACTAAAGAACTAATATAATCTGCACCTTCTGCATTCGTGACAACAAGCTGAAAAGAGGAATCTTTCTTCCTGACCCTTAATGAACAGCTAGTTTATAGTTTAACGGGATAGCCTAGCTATTGAAATGATAATTATCTCTACAAGGATCAGCGTTATGACATAGATGAGAATTTTTCTGAAGTGAAGTTCACTAATGAAGCATCACTGCAGAAGTATTTTGTCTAAATGTCAACATTTAAAACTTTTAAATGTTTCTAAATGACATTTAAGGATCAAATAAATTAATGTATATGCTTCCTCTTTGACAATAGCTCCACTTCACGCCATAACAAACACGGTTTTACGAAACAGAAAACAGACGTGCATATTGTGAAAGTGGCTTTTTTGTCATGGCAAATATCCAAGACAGCAATTAAATCACACAAGTAGTTGATTGTATATTCAAGATGCAGACCGAAGCTCAGAACGAGACAGGGATGGTACTTTCTCAGGCTCTCCTGAAGCTCTAGTTTTTGAGGACAGAAAGGCTCAATCCCTTCATATCTGAAATCCCTTCATATCTGAAATCCCTTAATGGCATCACAAGAGAGCAAGACAGTTTCAAACTGCAGGTTGTGGGATATCTCACAAACGTGAGGAATCACACTTCTCTGCTGTCCTCATGTAATTATTTTTGTAAGCTGTGTGATCTCACACATTATGCTAAATCCTTCTTTATTACGAGGCAGGTGGGGTTTTTTCTTCTTCTTTCCAACAAACTTCAAAATGAAAACTGGAGAGTGAACAAAGAATAAAATAGGATGAAACAGCAAGATATTTTCAACTAAGACTGGGGTATTTGGCAGTTTTTTGTACTTCATTAATCAAACAGGTTTTTGGCATTGGTTCTGCCACACAACAAGAAGGTGGTTTATGCTAGTGAACCTGTACTACTGCACACGTCAAATGCACCCAGGAACCCTGGCAATCTCTCTCAAACGTTTTATGTATTTGGCTTATGTGGCTGATGTCCCAGACCAAAGTTTGAATCAAAGCAGATCATCTTCATTTCTGAAAGGAAATTACTTCTAATTACAGCTCTACAGTTACTTCTTCCAAGCAAAATCAGGACCCTTTTTCTTCTCAGCTTCTGACAAAGCCATAAGAATTGAATATTTTCCCATTAGTGTTCCCAGTAAGTTACTAACCATGATGATAAATATCAGGCAATTAATGGAACATTTCCATATTTGGAAAAAAGAAGAAAATTATGTATATGATAAAATCAGTAATTTTTTCCAGTTTATTCCCCTCTTACTCTTGATAATTAAAGGAATCAGATTTGAGATTAACTCTCTAAAATTTCCCTTTACAGCTTGATAAATACCTAGAAAATGTGCCTGTTTTCCCCATCAGCCAAATATCCAGACCAGACTGGGTCTCTGGTGAACTACCAGAGCTCCTGCTGCACCAGCAAGGGAGCCCCAGAGCCACTGTGTATCACGGGTCACTCAATAACCCAGTCTTGGCAATAAAGAATATGTGTTTCTCTCACCCCAAACACAACTTCAAAGATGATCTGCAATGGTGTTTTTCTTTTCCTATTTCATTTTTTGCTATATATTGTCCAAAACATCTCAGTTTTCAGTCAAGCTTGATCCTTTTTTCCTTAAAACCTCCACTTGTGCATTTTAAGAAAAATTATTAGTAGTGAAAACCTAAAGCATGTAAATCATGCTCAACCAATTCTCTTTTCACATTATAAAAAAAAGTCCATGTGTCTTCCTGTTCTGTCTTTTAATGAAATTCACTATTCTCCCCTCCTTTTCTGGTATGTACCAAACATGCGAGGCAAGATCTCCACCACAGTAATCCCACATTTAAAGCAAGTTTCCTGTACTCAGAGCAAACTGTGACATATCACTATACTCCTACCCATAGACATCAAGTCTATTTCTGAAATGCAACTTGGTTAAAATCACCAGCAGGAAAGTATCTTTCAGATTATATCCACTTATTCTGCAGCCTTGCTATAATTTTCTCAACCAGAAACAGCGTTTTCAATAACTGAAACACCTGGTTTCTTTAAACATTCATCACATTTTATAGGTTAAAAGCACGGTTTTGTTTGTTCTTGAAGTGAAAAGCAGCCAACTTAACTTCTCCTTTATCTGAAAAACATCTATATTTAAAACCACAAGTTAGTCTTAGATACTGAACAGTGACTGCCCTGCCTGATCAATATATCAAGCAAGTGAAGTGCTTGCTTGCCTGCCTGCTAAGAGAGATTATAGAAAACAATTCTCAGGTTCACGTATTCACATATTAAAGTTACCGACAATTTTACTGACAATTCTTTTTAATTAGCGATGCCATCTTGGTATACTCCCAAATACATAAAAATTAATTACCTGTAATATCACATCTTTGTAATTTTAACCTTTTCATGCTTCACTACTTTTCAGTGACATTTCCTTTGAAAAAAAAAAAAGGCTCTACTTATCAAGAGATTGCATATGGAAGACACACAATCAATCACAAAACCAGAAAAGATAGGGAAAAAAAATCATAACGGAAGACTTAAAACACCTTTTATGACTCCTTATCATGCACTAGCAGATAATCAATAGCTTATAAAAGCTGTCCATTTTGACTTTGCTGAAAGAGTAATTTCCATAGCGTTAATTCAAAATCACCGATATCAAGTTATAAAAAAAGCTTATGCTAGTAAATCTACTGTGAACGCTACTGCTTGTTTAACATTGTCCATTACCTTGAACTTCATATCAATCCAGTGACCTCTGTATAGCTGCAATTAGAGTGGAGAGTGAAAAAATGCAAATGAAAAGTTTATCCATAAACTTTAAAGGGGAAACTGCACCCAAGAGAGGATTTTATCATTGCTTTTGAATTGCTCTCCGACTTCCAAAGCAATTCAAGATTGCCTATCAGTTCACCATGCATCTATGCTTAAATTTAATTAGAAAAATTGCTATCTGCTGCTCAACTATATTACAAATAACTTGGCCATAACAATTTGCCTTTTTCAATAAAAAAAATACACCGACAACTGCATACGTGTCTTGGAAATCAATCTTCATTTTCCCTTTCCTAATCTGAGTTTCAGGTTTTACTTAAATTGCTAATGAAAAATTAATACCTAAAAAATGGGTCAATTTGCTCATCTTTCAGCCAGTGGCAAAGGGACTATTCAAAGCCTCAGACACGAGATTCTTTTCTAATTTACTGAACAAGCAACAACCCAGGAATGTATAGATACAGCCCTGATTTTTAAAGCATTTCTCTGGTTAGTTCTTGTAGTATGGCTGCAATGACACCATTGCCCTGTCTACCAAATAATTTTTGGCTAGTAAATACACAGGATGTCATTCATCTTACAGCTCAACAGTTGACAGCACATGATATCGTTCACCAAAGATTTTAGTCTAATTAACACCAATTGTCAGGCTTTTCTAAATAAATATTCTAAGATATAATATACAGATAAGAAAGTACATAAACCTTTTAGTAGCAAGTAACGATTTGCCAGTGCTATCTTGTCTATCATTTGCTCAGAAACAGGAGCATTTGTGAAGAAAAGGCAAAATGATTATGCCATTAAATATGAGAATGAGTTCATACAGAAAGCTGGACAACACATGCATACAGCAAAACCAAAAGTTAACAGCCTAGACTATAACGTATGGGGGGGGGCGCCTGATTTTCTATGCTCTGGGGCTACTGCATTCATTAGAGAATGGCTGCAGAAACGTTAAACCCTGAAATATCAGCTTTTAGAAGCTGATCTTCTCAACTAAACATTTATTTAAAACCAAAGAAAGCTTAAGCTTATTTCTCTTTCCTATCAAGCCCTGAAACCATGAGATACAAAGAATGCATGGGCTCATTATTAGCGAATGTAAGAGAGATCCTCAGGCAACATGAATGTAGTTAAAGTCAAAGATGAACACAGCACACTTAATAAGGAATTTGCTACGTTCCCATGTATTGATTACTGAGAAGTGCACATCTGAATTCAAAGCTAAGATCAGTTTCTAACAGAGGAAGAGATAAAGAAACAGATGGAGGGAAAAAACAACAGAAAACTTCTACACAAGAAAGAGACAGAGCCTATCTTCTGGGCTAGGCAGCAAGACATGTCTCTATAAACAGCCAACCTACTTTCCTAGAGCACCCCGGCACACCTCTAATTTCAGCCTAAGTCTCAATGCCAACTACCACTGCAGAGCTAGACGCTGCCTATTCAAGATGCAAAGTCACTTCTTTCCTTATCAAAAATAGTTGTATAAACATGCAGTTCTCCTAATGATGAAAGCTCTATTTTCTCTGGAAGCCACAAACCCAAGCCACACTTTAAACATTCAGTTATGCCAGCGGACATAATTGTGCTCAATCATGGTCTAATTCCAGGATGAAGTGTAAATACCATCCCCTACAAGAGCATTTAGCATCAGTCCCAAAATGGGATAGCATTTATTTTGCCAAGAAACAAATAATTAGAAACAAATTAAATCTCAAATAATTTCCCAATGCATGATGCAACTAAATCACAAGCACAGCTCATAAGGCTATATAGGCAGAGCAAACCAAATGCCAGCAAACCTTTTTTACCATGTTTCAATAAAAGATTCCAAATTTTAGTAAAAATAAGGCAAAGAAAAAAAAGGCATATTGGGATACAACTGCTTCAGAAACTAACAACTTCCTAAATTAGCCATGAACATTTGCAGTTTTGAATGTACCATGTCTAACCAAGGAAAAAAAAAAAATTATTTGGCAAGAAAAACTGGCAATCTAACCTGATTTTTTTTGTACTTTATGCAGTTTGGCTGTCAGTAGGGGGAAATTCACCCCCATGCACATTCAACTTTAAGCAGTTGTGCTTACAAGAAAAGGCAAGAAAGAAAGCATTTTCATCAGGGGTAAGCATTCCTGCTTTTCTATGAGATCTCACCCTTCACACAGGTAAGAGAGTCTGCTTCCTTACATGTTGAAAGGTTTTATTAAGGTTGATTCAACCACACATATTCACTTCAACTCAGACTAAACTTTTAATTTGCCAAATTATGAAGACTGTGTGTTGCAGTGCCACAAAAATCTTACTTAGCATCTGTATGGAAGCTCAGGTTGAACTAGCAAGTTACTCTCAAACCTCAGGGAAGGTTATTTGCTCTTAGTTTGCATAGTAGATACCTGGATAAAATGTCTTCTGTAGGTACACATTTCCTGCAGCAAAAAAATAGAAATAAAAATACTAAAAAAACCCTGAATATTTTGATGAACTTTATTCTTTGACTAATACATGCCATTATAACTAAGATGGGGAGATTTCTAAAGCTTTCACTTTTCCATACAGTTAGCTAAGTCTCATTAATCTGGGATTTGTTTATTTGTTTTGCAGCAAGTTTTATATTAACATGTCTCTATAAGAAAATGTCCAGGAGGTTTTCTGTTTGGAAGGAATTGGGATTTGTACAGTCATATAGCAAGGCACTGCAACAAAATTACTCTAGAAAGAATTGTTAAGTGGTTGTCACCCTCAAACCCAGAGGTACAGAAAAAACCAGCACATCCTCTGCAATGTTAATTAGCTATCAATAATAAGCATAGAACTGATTTGTACAGAGCTGATTAAATGTGGTTACTTACAGAAGTGTCCTGTGTTCCCAACACCAGCCCCACACACTGACCAAATTATTTCAGTCTGCCACCAAACTCTTTTTTTTCTTCTCCACTGCAATAAAAGTAGCCTTTCCTGTACTGCTATAGCATCAGTTCCCTCTGACGGCATTTCCATTTCTCACACCCAGAGAACAACCCATTTCCTCCACATCCCACCGTCTCCCTACTGCAATAGGTGATGGTGCCCAGAAGGTACCATAAAGGGTCAGTTCCCAATCCCCCAAAAAATGAATGCAAATAACTGCCAAACAGCAATACAGCAGGGAAGGCGGTATGAAAGTTATTTTACTGCAGCTTCTACAGTATGTCACTGTATGATGCTGAGCTAGAACGCTGCAAGGGAATGGGCTTGGAAAAAAAGTGTTGTGATTGCCCTTAGAGTTTCAGCAAGAAATGAAAAGATAAAATGCAAGTTTTAAAAAGCACCTGTCATTTTTGACTTAACTATCCATCTGATGCAAAACACATTTTTCACTGCTAACTGGGAACTCTTCAAGTGACTGGATTCCAAGATGTACTTTCTGTCAAGATATATTGAGAATTTGATGAATTTACTGTATAGCCACAGTTCTTAATATTATGATGGCTTATTATACTTTGCGTATATGAAAGTCAATGAACTTTTTTGTCCCTTGCATGAATTATTCAAAACCTTTCTCATGGGGGGTGGGGGGAAGCTTGTTGAAGTGATCAGAAAAGACTCCGCTCAGTTTAAAATATAGAATATATAATGACCTAACTTTGCAGTAAAAAAAAAATATTGTAACTCTTGATTTCTGTGACAGTAGAGCAAAACTGTTCATTTCACCTTACCATCAAAAGTCTGTAGTTGCCACAGTTTCAAAACTATGTGTTACAGAATGCGTGCAGAGCTCTTCAGGGAGGCCTTGCTCCCTGACTGATCAGGCAAGGCTTTTAGCCAGCAGGATTACAACACCACCTCTTAAAAGTTCAGTTTCCTTCCCCTGAATCCAAACTAATCTAACTAAACAGGTCCTTCTTGCTAACAAAAGCTTGAGGGCTTCCAAGGGCAGTTCCTGCTCTTCAATGTCTTTTTTTACCCCCCTCAACCACACTGTTGTTTGGAGATTTTTTTTTCCCCCTTTCATCTAGCAGTCCTCTGCTCAGACCCATCTCCTTGAGTCTCTCCTCAACAGGGCAGCTGAGCCCACAGACTGTACAAGGTCCCTTCCGACACAACTCACAAGGATACTGAGGATAATTAGTACAAAAATAAATACTTTCCATGTAGAAAGATACATCAGTGGTGCATTAATAAGCAATGTCTCATAACACAGCTAGGTGTTTAAGTGTTGAATCTTGAGTTAGTACAAAGAAAGCCTCGTAGGTGTCATGGAGTATATTAGTGTTCATGTGGACTGATAATTACCCTATGGAACCTGATAATGAATCTCTTTGTTGCAAAACTAGTCCACCAACTGATTAAATAAACCTAATCTATATTTTACTGCTAACTGGCTTTTCTTCTTTGTGTGATGATGGAAAAAACTGAGTATAGAAACAGACAAAACCTTCATAAAAAGTGAGCATGACAGGAACAGACTGAAGAGGAAAGAGGGAGAAGAAATTATCTTTCCAATGTTATGAGACATTCAGGAGGTTATATTTTTTAAACTCCATTTGATGACTTGCACATCCTGATAATAAATGCTAATTTACTGAAGTCTTCCTGAGACAATGGGAAAGAAACTACTTACCAGATTTGATCAGACACAGAAACATAGGTAAATATAAAACTATGTAACAACAACAAGAACAAAAACAATCAACAAACAACACAGGTTTTCTTGGGAACTGAAATTTATCTAACAACAGTAAATTTGTTCCCAGAAAGTAGGATGGCAACAACTAGAGAATACACACAGAAGTATATTGAGCAATTAACAGACACAGGAGGTTCATACATGCATCCTTTCATCTAGCAAAGACATTGCTTTTTCTTTCGTTATAAGGCAATACATTTGGCTTGTGGAACTTGAATTTTTGAAAGGTTTATGCTAGCTCATTGTAAGACAACACTGAAGCTGTACTTTGCATTCCCCTAAAGGAAATGAAGTGAAAGGATTTGCACGTGTATTCTGAGACAGAACTTCAAACAATGACTTTGAATGCTGTCTTATCGTGAGCTTTGGTGTCTTTTCTGCAAGATAGTAATTTTTGCAATGATTATTAGAGGACTCAAAACTCAGTAGATTTATTTCTTTTCCCTCCTAGACTGGGAACTTTTAAAGCAGTTTACTCCATCACTGTCATGGGCACTGAATCAGACTCAACAGGTAGCACTTCACAAGCAAATTACTGCCCAGGGAAGCAATACATAATCTACAGTGTGGATTACAGGCTGTTAACTTAGCTCTGTGTCCGGGCTTCAGCAGTGGTGGGGCAGTTTAGCCCTCACTTACCACTCCCCTACCACAGGATTAAGTATTCAGAATAGCTCCTGTGCTATAAAAACATCCAAAGTTTGTTCACTCCAAACTAGGAGTTTCTGCCTCCTCTACAAAGTTGCAAAAGCACCTCACAAGCATTTGATATCAGAGATACTGATGTTTATATGACCTTAGCTGTGATCCTAGACCTAATAAGGCCATTATAGCAATTAATTATGGTAGCTCACTGGTGGCAGTGCAAGAGTGACACTCACAAAACCAGGCAATCACCAATGAAGAACGTCGCACCTTGTGGCAAAGCTCTGGCAGCTACAGGCAGCCCCTGGCTGACCAAGAAGGTACTGTCACAACATTTCATTCTATATGCACACCCAGATAACCTTTGGCTCTGCTTGAAAGGTCTGCAGCTTTGGGGGAATTTACACTGTCTGTGCAAATGGCAGAAATGCAAAACAGGTTTTTACAAGTGTATAAACAGTAATTATACAGCACTCTACCAGGCCTGGAGCAGATTTAATAATATTATTAATACTGCCATGAGTCAGACCAACTCTCAGAAGGCATAGTGTAAACCTTGATATTGTTCTTCAGGAAAATAAATTGCTTCTCTAGAAACAGAGAGATCCATTAATTTTGCTGGCCTCTTCCATCTCCACCAGCCAAAGACCATAAACAAAGCACACGCTGTATGGATTCTTCATTGCCAATGTATCCAACTGCTTTAGAGCATCTAAGGGAAAGAAGCTTGGAAAGGAAATACGATTTTTACCTCAGCAAATTCATGGATAGAAGCCAACTAAAGATAAGTAATCGTGCAACACTGAACAAAAATCTTATTCTCACCAGTTACATTAAATTCTTTACTTTAGGGGTCAGCTGAGTAGGCACCTTGCCCTGTAAAGCAGGACTTCTTTTTCAACCTACTGCTTCTGAATAATTCATACTTTGACACTCTTTGTTCTAGATTCATTAATATTCCTTCTCATGTTCATTGAAAATATAAAAAGCAAATAAAACAAATTACAACGTTGGACTAAAAACAGTCCTTTAGCCTATGTAGTGGCTACGATTAAAAAAAACTTCAGCAAACAGCATTCCATTCTATTTGCTACACCCCCTGGAAGATTCCACACCTACAGTGTAGTAAAGATTAATCTTTTAAAAAACAACTGGTGCAAGAAACTTCAGATAAACTATTCTGAGGCATAGATTGGTCACTATCAGCTTCTATATAACCTGACATTGTAGTTATAGTCTTACAGCATTACAGACTCAGAGGGGTCTTGTCTATGTGGTGCAACACAAAGGTTTCACATCATGCAGAAATCTCCAGCCTATCTCTGAATGAGGTCCTCTGCCCAGGCTGCTGTGCCAGATCAGAGCATCGCACGAGTCCACTGTCAGCTCCTAGCTAGTCCAGACAGCTCAAGCTTCTCTGCATTTTATTATACTGCTGTTTGCAGGACAAATGCAATACATATGTTTACTAGCTGAACCTTTTTAGGTACCATCCATATCTTCTAAATGAATTAGAATTTAGAAGTCAAGTAAATATTTGAGGTACCGAAGTAAAACTCTGAGTTCAAACATCCTTCTTCCCCTTACATTCATCAAAACAGCTGCAATGCTACAAACAGATAAACAGCAAATAGCTGGTAGTTTATCAACTGAACCGGTTTCTCATTTCATAAATCAGATTTCTCAAGGTGCAGTTTAATGCAAAAAGGCCAAAAATCAAACAAAAAAAGCTGACATCTGAACAGATTGTAGCTTATGAAGTTGAATGAATACATTTTGCAACTCGGCACCTAATTGCTAGTCAGATTTTTCCTAGCCTAGACACCCTCCTTGGCAGACACCCCTTTGTCTCCAGCACAGTGTATGTGCCTGACCAAGGGCAGGAATGAAGACAGAGCTAGATTCCTTCCATCTGAGAGCACTGTATCAGGAAAATTATATGACTTGCATTATACCTTAAGATAAGCAGACAAAAAACAAGGTAATGACCAAACACCAGTTATTTACAATTTCTGCCTCCCCTGCCTCTGTACTGGGAACCCTATCAGATCTGTGCAGATAAAATGGGGTCATACTCTGTCATCCTCCACAGTTTGGGTACCCAATGATGAGGCCACATACTCAGCTGGGGAATAACTTGTGGTTGCCCAATTAACTTAAAATGACACTGAGCCCAAGCCAAATTAATGTAAAATTTAAAATAAAAGGGTTTATTCACGAAGTCCAAAACGGACAACACAGTTACAAAGGGTTATCAAATACCAAGGTGTAGAAGTGAGAGAGAGAGATGCGTAAATCAATAATCAAGGTTAAATCTGGAATGTCTCTCCCCTACCCTTTCCCAACTGACTTGCTGCTGTCAAAAGCTGCATATCTTAAGGCTCGAGTCTTGCTACACCTTACAAATCAGGATGCAGTTGCTGGGAAGAGCTTCTCCAGTAGAGAGAAACACCACCTCCTGTGGAGGTGCACGTGCCCTATAAGCCCCAGTCTTCCTCCAGAAGCTTGCCAAGGGGTCCAGACTGACTTATACCACCTCCCTGAAACTTGTTCTAGCCCTCCCTTATCCAGAAGACACAGTAATCACACATCTTGATTACAATAAGCCTTATGTCACCTCCTTGAGATTGTACTGGTTATTAAACCAAAGCCTGTACCATTAATCCGTGCAGAAGCAATTGATTGACTGCTGTGTATTAGACCCAGTGTCAGCTGTTCCTAAAATGGATAAAACAACTGTGAGATTTTGAAACTTGCTAAGAGTATTGTCTGAATCAACAAAGCAAGGTGGCAGCAGTGCTTGGTGACCCTGCTCAAGCACATTTGCAGTGGGACCCTGAGGCCAGACAAAGCAGGAAACCATAACATGTGGGTTGGCAAAAGACTACAAGGCATAGGATGGCAAGACGCATAAGGCAGAGAAAAGCAAGAACCTCCACACTTACAGCCTCAACCTCCCCCATCTCCTGGTCGGAGGAAGCAGGACAGAGAGTGTGCCAGGCAAAGAACAAGGGAAGTCATAATCTTAATGTCAATACTCAACGTTATCTTACTGTCAATGGGGTGGGGTAATACCTAGTGATTCAATTGGTTCTTCCTTTTTATATTCTTAAATACATGAATCAAAGGTCATGTATCAATATCAATTAAGAAATTAATTTTCCTGTTTCACCCACTACAGAGATGCACATCTCCGTTATATCAAGCAGCAGTTCTCCTGTAAGGAAGGGGAGGTGGCACTACCTTGCATCAAGAAATGATAAAGCTCTCACCTCTTCCTTTTGTGATTCATTGTGCACATTTCCAGTGTGAAAGGAGCCTTACACTGACCTTTATCCCTATCGTAACTGATGTATGAACTGACATACTTAGTACAAGCATCTACATGGGATAAACACACGTTGCTCTTTAGTGCCTCTTGATTGAAACCAGATAGTAGCAACAAATAATCTTTTCAGGGACTAGTGACTAATGCTTCCTTTTCCAAAAAAAAAAAAAAAAAAAAAAAATCTTTCTCCTAAGGTCTGTAACAATCCTGAATGGAATAACATGTCAAGTCCCTTCTCCGAAGTGCTTCTTCATGCTATTCTGAGAGCAACAGCTGGACAGACCAGGAAAAGCAATTCCACAATTTACTGAATTTCAGCGAGACTTAACCCTTGTAATGAATAAGCAGTTTGCCATTGTATCAAAGCAAGAACTTCACCATCTATTCCTACATATACCTTACCTTGGTTTTTTGTTTAGCACAAAAAACATGGCATAAAGCATACATGACCTAGTTACAGTTCTCAATTGCGTCCACAGAAAAAGCTAACAGTTGCTTGCAAAACAAACATAGAAAACTTGCAAAAAATCAAGAGGACTTACAGGATCAGTCAGTTCTGGCAAGCTTGCTTGGTAGGTGAGAGGTCTACAGTCACGAGTATTATTCACCAAGACACAAGGAAGAAACATTGGTCCCAAATCGTCCCCATCGAGCACGTCCACTGTCAGGGTGGTTGTACTTGTCCTTCGCTCATTAAGATTTTGGGCTCGGTCCTGTGGAGCGAACGAGTTACATTTGGTGAGACTTTCTGAATTTGGAATCTACAAAAAAGTTTGAAGTTAAAGCTAAGGGCAAAACATATAAGCACCATAATTATCCAGGTTCTAGGAAATAGCTAATTATAGAAACTTCAGCCTCAGAGCTACAGCCTTTAATTTCATAAAGGCTCAGAAATACAATTAAGAGGTAAAAGTCTACCTGTTGAATTAAGAAATACTGAGAGACATCTATCACTCAGAAATAATACGGTTTTGAGAAATTAATTCTCAGGAAATGTGTGAAATGAAGATACATGTCTTGTTTAATCTATAAAAATGCAGCATATTTGTATAAGATAAAAAGTCCCTCGTGTCTTACTTACAATCTGAAATATACTCTTATGCTGCCTTGTGTACCAAATCCTATCTATAAGTAAAAGGTCTTTCATTTATAGAAATGGAAAGCATAAGCAGTAACAACTTCTTTTCTAATTAGCAGCGGAGAGGCCCTGGACTGTAATACTCAATCCACCTCTGCACACCACAATTTAAGAAAGACTTAGCACCTCCCTTCCCCCTGAAAACAAACAAACAAAAAAAACCCCACCACCAAAAACAGCCAGAGGACAGCAAAGAGATTGATCTGAGGTCTCCAAACTGTACTCCATGCGGAAAGCTGGTTTGTCTAAAGAATGAGTTATACTGCTCATGTTTTAAAGGTTGAAGAACAATTCTGTCCACGATAAAGCTGCTACAATGCTGCATCCCAAAAGTCTCCATATGCTGTATGACAGGCTCTTTTCAATGTATCATGCTTTGGCTTTTTTTTTTTTTTTTTTATTAAATCTTTGGGTACACAAGACACCATTGAGTATTGCAACTGCTTTATTGTCTCCTTTTTTCCTTTCCAGATGGTACAGAATAAAGCTACATTTTCCTGAATTGTGGGAACCACTTGGATTACTTTTATAGACTGAACAATGTACGCACTAGCAACAGTTCACCTTTTCTTTCTTCTTTTGTTATCATAGTGAAGAAACAGCATGACTATCCAATTTTTTTTAAAAACAGTCAAAAATATTTCCATTTTCACAGAGGGACTGTTCTGATAGCTTGCAGAGGGAATATGGGCCATTAGCTAAGTCCTGCCCTCCTATCCTAGGTTAACATTGACAGAAAAAAAGTGATTTTTTTTTTTTTTAACAGTATTTATGCTGTTTAATATCATCATCTGTGTAAGAGGAATAGGTCATGGCTCTAAATCAGATTGGATACATTTTTTTTTTCCTACTTTGCAGTCCACTCAATTCTTGGAACTGCTTTACATTTACATTTACTAAATATGGGAATTTCTGCATTCAGCTTCCTTCACGGTCAACGATGAAAAACAATACCAGTTACAAGGAGCAGCCTTCACACTGAACTAAACTTTTTTACATTCCCCCAATATGTGCCTTTGAGTAATACTGGATCAAAGCACAGACACAGATGAATTAATTTCATGTAGTATCTTCAGGATGCAAGAACAATAAACTATCACTGCTAATGTAATCCGTGGAATAGAAGTATGATTGCATAGTACCTACAATAGAGAGAATTAAATGTAGCCTGCGATATTTTGTAAAATAAAAAAATAAACGGGTGCATAAGGCAAACTCCTAAAAAAGCGGGGCTATAGAGCTTAATTAGAACCTTTCTTTGAGATCTAGTTTCTCATCTGTGAGCACTCAAAACTTTAGTAAGCTCAGTTCCCGTTTGGGTATGTTTGAGAAAACACATGGCCTAGCAAGACATTTCAATCATTCAAGCTGCCCCATTATCTATAAACATGATACAGAACCTATCAGCACAGCTCTAGTCCCAAACCCAGCACCACAAAGGTGACAGTTTACTGTGTAAGGACGTATATCGAAAGGAACGAATGAATTAATATGAGATTGCTTTGTAGTACTGCCACCATGCATCCCAAGCTGTGCCTTCACCAGTTGCTCTTGCAGTGTGACAGGCTTCCCTCCTCACGTGAGGTGTTAGCATTGTTGCATGCCATTCCCTTCTCTTGAAAAACATGACCTGCTCAACTACCCCAGTTACTTTTCTAGCACCGCAGTGCCTCCTGAAACTCACAGCTCTGACATCAAAGGAAAAGAGCTGTGAATACGCAGTGGTGATCTGTGGAATAAATTATTGATAAAACAACAAGGCAAATCAGTTCCGAGCCTTCCCATATTCCTGTTCAAGAGATCAGCAAGTTATGTTACCCAGGTAAAATGACTTGTTCTAACAGTCAGGAAGCATTTTTTAGATGTATCTAAGTGCAAAAAGTACTGAGACACCCCTGGAGCCTATCTTCTGTTGGGGGAACACTGAACATGCCACAAAGTATGTAGGAAAGTGGATTACTGTAAAATGTATCATACAATGTATCTACAATTCTGTATCAGAAAGATGACAGTAATATAAATGCATGACTTCAGGAACAAGCTATCTAAAGTTGCTTCAGAGTATTCTCACTTTCCCACAAACGAAGCAGTATCACAACAGAGGTAAACAGAGGAAAAGTTTTTATTTCAGCTATTATCAGAAGGACAAAAAGGGAAAAAAGCTTTCACAGACCTCAAGGGCACTAAAAAAATTCTCTGATGACAGATATATTAGATATAGTTTAAACATCACTTTTCTTCTCTGTATGCATTACTCACTTCCAGCCACTCTGTAAAAACCTCTACATATGCTTGCAATATGACTTGAAAGAAAAATGACCTCTTTATAGAAAAATGCATTTCAAACCTGAAGAATATAACTAAATTGTATCCATTAAACTCATTTGAGATCAAATTAGCATCGCTAGATTTGTTAGAAAATGAACACTTAGTGACACTAGAATGCACTTTTCTGCATGGGCTGTACTTCAAATTTGCAACTTCTTCCTTGTGCCAAAAAGGTTGCCTTGTTACACACACTGAGCAAGCTTTTTTAACCAGTAATAATATGTCTAAGCTTTCAATGACCTAGATAAATCTTAAATAAGATCTTCAGGAGAAGAGTATTATCAGACCTGGTATTTCAGTGAGACTTTTCCTTTCCTTGGAAAAATCTAAACCTGCAAACTAAAACCCATCCTAAATCAGGGGCATAAATGGCCATTAAGAGATCTATACTTACATTTGCTTGAACAATGACAAAATAACGTGTCTTTTCTTCATAATTTAGTCTTTCCCGTAGAACTACTGCTCCGGACAAAGTTAGAGGAATATCAAAGGTCCTGTTGGAAGTCTGCAGAAGTTAAAACAGTACGATAAAATTGAACATGCTTCAAAGTTAAAACACGTTTCAGATAGGCCACAATGAGATGATCAATTGGATGGCATACCAAAACGGCATATGCTTTCCAGATCTGAGATTTTAAAGTTTTCTATGTTTTCTCCCCACCCAATTTACTCCATTAGAACCCCACAATAAATAATCTGTACATAACAGAATTCCCTCTGATTCTTTGCAGACACATTATTACTTCCAACCACAAACTGAAGGCTAACTACCCCGCTGCTTGCAGATTTGCCATGCTGAATTTGCAGTAGCGTGTTCAGAAAAGCCTTCCCTATTTGTCAGCTGAGAGTTCAGGTCTTCGGCTTCTACAGTTCAGCTTGCCTTCATCTATTTTTTTTCTCATTATTGTAGAAAGTATCAAGTATTAGAGATTAAGAAATCCACATCATTGTACTCATCTTCTCTTTAATTTTGGCTTTCATGAGGGCAACGAAGTAGTAAACACACGGAGAACATCAATGCTAGACAATTAGGTGCCAGTTCACTGTGGCCGGGATGCACATGTTCATACACTAGTAAATTCAGATTCCAGGGTAAATCAGGATGGGTAAATCAGGTGAAATTCAATTTGTCCTGCACATTTGCTTAAACAGATTCAGACTGCAAAGGTATGGCATCAAACGGCAGGAGGGTACTGCTGGGGCACACACAGCTTTAAAGGATTCGCTTTGACTAACGACCCATTTTGGGAGAAGGATTACAGGCACAGACACGGGTTTCAGATGTGAGATTTGGTTCCAGTTCTATTATCAAATTAATCACATCCAAAAAAATCTTTCCATGCTTCAATCTATGTAGAATATAGTTAAATGTTAAGTAGGTTGAACACATAATAGCAATACAATATTCCAAAATCTCTCCACAGAAAACACTGCAGAGGTACAGAGTACTATTCTTTCCTCAGATAACATAACAAGGCCTTTTTTTCCTCTAGAAGTTGAAACATCTGCTTATATTGCAGTTTGTTTTTCAGCAAATAAATGATAATGACTGTTAAATTCACCATGCTGCAGATATTTGTGGTGTGCAGGAAAACAGGATTGGAAAGTGCATCACAGACTCCGATAAATAACTGGAGACACTGTTTGCTTGTGTCTGAGCTTGGCACTTATCTTTTGGGATAAATAATACATAGTTCCCACTGAAAAAAAAAATTCGATTACAATATTTATACTGAGGCAAAACAGGAAATTAGAACAGACTCTTACTGTTGGAAGAAGGAAGAATCAAGTAGGGTTAGGTTCACTGCTTTTGCCCCCCTGCTTCCTTTCTTTTAATGGTATTTGTACAAACAAGCAAGCAGGCTGTGAACTATGCAACTAACAGGTAATAATCTTTGACTGCCGTACAAGATGATGCCATGTGCGTGCATGCACACCTATGTGTGCAGCTTCTAATTCACAAGGAAGATTCTCATAACTGCTTTAGCCTATTTATCTCTGATTTAAAAGGCCAGAACCAGCTGGAAAAGACTCTGCAGCTAAAAATCAACCAAGGCACTCTCAAAATAACTGCCTTTTCTTTGGCAGATCTTGGCATGAGGATGCACTTAATAGGAACTGTACAATCTAACCTGTTAGGAAGGATCAGCACAATTTCAGCAGAAAACTTTACCCTCTTCCCAAACTGCTTGAATCTGCAGTCCCCTCTTGCTCCAACACAGCACAGAAATGCAATCGTTCAGTGGTGATGTGAAGCTTAACTTCCAGACCTAAGTTTGCGCCACAGCTCCCAAAGGGTACCACATCAGATCAACCTGCTGATCCCTCTGCAAACTCCATTTATTTCTACTGCAACCCACACTGTAATGAAGCTCCAAGGCAATTAGAAGATGTGCACAACACCATCACATCTCAGTTCCATTTCCATCCAATACTGAAATGAGCCAGTGCGTGCTGGAAGTCAGGAATATCAAGACGCTGCTTTGTCACCTGCATACACCAAGAGAACAAAACTGGTTCTCCTTTCACTTCAAAGCAGAGACAACAAAATGCTTTTGTACAGCAGTCTTTGTAACGTAGAACATTTGTTGGCCCATAGTCTTGAATATGGGCCAGCAAATTTAAAATGGGGAAAGCCATCAGGATAACAATTCAATTTACTCCCCAGAGAGACGGTAGGTGAAAAATCAGTTTAGCAAAAGCATTATGCATATTCCCTAGCTTCAGATAAACTCCAAATGTTTCATTTTGAATCCTCACCAAACACAATACAATGCATCTCAGTAAAATCAGCTGGGAGCGAGGAGAAAAAAAAAATGAGGGAGTCCAGAACTTGTTTTGAGGATGCATTTATCTTTATAACCTTCAGGTATAGATAGAGCCCTCAGAGATCTAAAAATCCACTCTGCATTAGGAGACACAATCTTTTTGGCAAGTTAATTGACTTGATCCTTAGCTTTTAACAGCTAAGAAAAGACTTATAGCATTCCTTTACATGATAGCTAGAGCCTAGCCCTACGTCAAGTATGATTTGCATTTCATTCTTCTACTTGGATTTTATATATCTTCCCAATTAAACAACAAAATAATTAAGTTAAATTGAATTTCTAGAATAACACCTCTTGTTTTTACAGGTTTTTTTTTTACAGGGTTTTTTTCAAACACCTAAATTACTCTCCAATGAAACTTATGAGCTATTATCAGTCTGCTTTTTCTAAGGCAGGAGACTACGTCATTGGTGCCAAACAACACTGAGGGCATCTTCATTACACAATAGAGGTGGATCCCAGAAGTTGAAAAGTAGAGATATTTTGCACTAAGCTGTACACATAATTTTTGAGCGTGGATATAATCGTTTTCCAGGTTAAGGAAGAAAATCCACTTGTAGCAGATATTATGCAGTACCTTTCTGGCAAGTTGACAGCTGAGATGAAGCAGCTTACAATGATGAGAAGTCATCTCTGTCAAGCACATGCACAAAACACATCACTAGGTAAAGCAATATTATGTGCATAAAGGCTATCTACAGATGAAAGAAGCAGATTTATTTAATCTGGAATACAAAAGTAGTAAGGCAAAGATGTAATAAAGCAACTAACTACTCCAAAGTAGTTGTTCCAGCCAGGGAAATCCCTCAACAAGAACGAGTAAGTTTCACTAAGTAAAGAGAGGAAGAGTTTTAGGAAATGTTTTTTAACTCTTCTTATGGCCAAACAACAGCCCAAACCACTTAGGGATGCTATAATGTCCTTCATTAGTGGTTAGACAAAACCCTATACTGAACTTGAGGCTACTGTGGTTGTGGGAGATGCTTTTAGAATGATTTCCCAGGATGCCTTTGAGCAATGTAATGCTATGACTTAATAGTAAATTAAATACAAAGCAGCTCTTTATTTCACTGTGGCACAATACACTAACAGAATTAATATGTTAAGGGGTTTGGATTTTATTATTTATTGTTTTCGGTGTACCAACATATTCAATGTATGCTAAAATGTTTTGTTTGTTTGTTTTTTAAACACTTCCAATTTTCTAAAGTTATCTGGAAGAAGTATTTTCTGAAAGAGGTATTTTCTCAGTGCCAACATTTTTCATAGTCTTTAGAGAAACAGAAAAAAATTTTTGAGCTGTTTTTGTTTAAGTACTATAACGGTAAGAAAAAAGAGTGGAGAGAAAAATTCAAAAGGCTGGGGGGTTTTTTGTGAATTTGAAAGTGCTTGTCCACTCTTGTCACTCCTTCCTGCCCTCTGTTTACTTTTCAAATATTTGTGGTAGCAGAATATCATTTATTTATAACACTTCTGTTATCAAACAGTTAAAAGATGATGCTAGCATAACATTTTAGTACTCACTGTTTCTGTAAAAAACCCTTGCCTTTGTTTATAATGTTTAGGACAGAAACTCTTCAGTCATACATACTGTCAGTACAAAGAACAGCCGAGAACGTAACATGATGAACTCACGCATCATGTGCTAGTAATTTTACTCATTTAAGCAGTCTCACTGAAGTAAGTGTCATAACTCAAGGGACTGCTCAAGTCTGTGCAATCAATTTAGACTCTAAGATATGACTGCAAACATTTAAAAACCAAAATAATTCCCAATATACATAACATATAAAGTCAGAAAATTCACCATCTCCCAAAAACCTAACACCACAATTCCACTTTTGTCAAAAAGACATTGCCTCTTTGCAAAACAATGCTCCCCAGGAAAGATTGTGGTTTAAGGTGCTACAAAGTTTCTCAAGAAATCATCTCTGTCCTAAAAATATGTAGATATGGTAAGTCTATATTATGCCTCAGCATGCAGCTATGCAAAAATCAACAATTACCCCAGTGAAAAGTAAAAAAGTAGGCACTTTTATCATTAGATCACACTGAATTATTCCTTGATACTGTCACTATTCTACAAAATTCTACCTCCTAAAAAGTATAAGCACTAGGTGTAATTCAGTAGATACTTAAACTCTTGTTGACTTCAAAGGAAATAGGACTGAAGCCTTTATGAGGTGTACAGCTTAAACGGTGCAAATTGAATCAGAACTTGTGTGCCTACACTTCTAATTAAACTGAAAATCAGATTGCTGTTTTCCCATAAAACCATTTCTGCTCAAATTCCCCTTAAGTAAAAGTAGGGAATTTCAATGAGAAGTTACTAAGTCTATATACTATATATTTTTCCCCACACTGTAACATCTATGTCATCTTTGGGATGAATACATAATCGGGTTAGCCTGCTTAACAAATTATCACATCAGCTGATCCACAGTAACTGTACTCTTAGCCCATGGCAAAAGATAGCTTGGTTTGCAAAAAAGGATTGTTAAAATTACTTTGAATTTGCTACAAAAATGCATACGGACACTTCATACCAGTCACCCATGTGCAAAACCTTGTTATAACAGAGAAATTCACACATCTGACCCTAAAGAGTATTTATTTTAACACTTTAAGCTTTTTGTCTCTAGAAGTATGTGTTTGCAAAACTAATAGGTAGGGATCACTAGTGTTTTATTTTTATAATATAGATCCCTCTTTTTTTAAAACAGTGATCTTTAAATATAAATAGCTTCATGAGAAAAGTCAGAATGTCTCTTTTGAGAGTAACTTAGCCATGCCTATGAATATTTCTTAGCTGTGCATCTATTAGGTATAAATGTGTAGGAGTAAATACAACTATCACGGACTCAAAAAGCATGCCAAAACCAAGATGAAGTGTATGAACAACACTGGAGAAGACAGGGGATTATTAATGATTGATAATGAAGTAATCCAGCTGCTAAGAGCATGGCAATGAAAGGGAAGGTAAATTCAGCTGTGTTTACATGGCAAGCAAGGCTCATAGGCAGAGAGGATAGTCTATATCACAAAGGAAAGAATTTCTTTATGAAGTCAAACAGCAACGACTTGTTCATTTGCTGCTTCAAGGTGTATATAGATAGACACACCTGAATGAAAAAAAAAAGCTAAATGTGCTTACCTTGTCATTAGGATTGTACTGGATGACATACTCTATCTGGCCGTTTGGACCATCATCAATGTCAGTAGCACCATTGTTTCCAGAAAATCCTGTAAAGATGGTTGTTCCAACTGGAGTTAACTGCAACAACAGAGACAGACAGATAGCCATTAAAACCTTAAGGTACACACAAGAAACAATTAAAGAACTGTTTGCAAAGCTTCCCCCCGCCCCATAACTGTGGTCTATAATGCGAGGCTGACATTCTCTCCTCTCCTTTGTTCGCCCCGGAACCTCATGTACAAGCAACTATTTAGACACAATGTACTTTAACTGATGCCAAGCGTCACATAGAGAGTGAAACCAATTTCCATTTTTATTCCACAGATTGTCTGCATCAGGACAGAACCCCATTTGTTTTAAAAAAGCTGAAGATGAAAAAAAGTCTTTGAAATGAAAGAGTTCATGAAATAAACATAAATAGATTAAAAAAAAAAAAGGTACTTTTCAGACTCAGGAAGGAAAATGCTGATGAGCTGCAAAAGTAAACAGAACTTATTTAACAGTGTCTTCATAACAATGTGAATAGCGCCAGATAAATATTATTACATGCAAACACAGACACCCAGAGAGCTTTACAGCTTTAAATGAACACAAGAATGATGCTGTTTCTCCAATATTTTGTTGGCAGCAATTGAATAACCATAAAATTATATTTTGAAAATGAATCAATTTATAATTATCCTAGCGTAGATAAATAGCATAAAATCAAGACCCATTGAGATCAAGGGCAGAAGTCCAACTGACTTCTTGGGAGTCATCATTTCTGAATTTTAATATTCAGAAAACTTTGTGAGTAATCAACCCGAAAGAGAAAAACAAATGAACAAACAGTTCTGGATTCAACATAGACATTGCTCCTAGCCATGCTTCCTGCTGCTGCTCTCATCACACCCAAATTTTTGGCCCTTGAATTCACACAGACGCACTGACCCCTCTTCTTTCCTCCAAATTTTACATTAAGTTGTTGCCCATCTTTAAATCTGTAGGGTCAAAAAAGGTTTGAAATGCTGTAAAAAGAGAAGGTGGCAAAGGACAAAGAGTCATTCAAACATTTGTTGCAAATGTGGATGCTATTTCATGTTCATATTTTATAGTTCACACCATAAAGCAAATAATTAACTGCCCATTTCCTCCTATAGTCATAGCTCCTGGTCTTGTTTTATTTATAAAGCTGCTAATTACTTTAAGAGTTTAATGGTTGACAGAGTTCTCTGAGAAATATTTTTAGGGCTGAGAATACTGAATCTTTGGGGGAAAAAAAAAAACCAAACCAAACAAACGAACCACCAATTCAAAGCCTTTTTTTATGATACAGGTGGGGTTGTTTAATTTACAATACTTATTCACATTATCTACACTTATGCCACAATAACTATGTACATTTATGTTTTGCTACAAACTTGACTTGCTTACTATTGGTTTAGATAGCAGAAGTGTCACATGTGGGTTTAAGAAGTTGACTGCTCCCTCGTGCCGACTAACCCTGCCGTCAGCCAGCCGCCAGCCACCCACCCAGGTGCCCCCCTCCTCAACAGCACAGGGGAGGAAAATCAGATGAACACGCTCGAGGATCGAGATGGGGAGATCACTTACCCATTACCCTCACAGGCAGAAAAGACTCGGCTTGGGGAAAATTAGTTTAACATACTGCCAATTAAAAATACATCTGGATGGCAACAAACGAAGACAATACAGCACCTTCCCCTATCCCAACCCTTTTCCCAAGGCTCAACTTCACTCCTTCACTCCCGACTCCTCTCCTCCTCACAATTTTTTCCTCACTCCTCGCTGCTGCACGGCATTTTCCCCTTTCTTAAATCCATTTCCCTGAGGCACCACCGGCCTGGCTGAGGGGCTGGGCTGTGCCCTGTGCTGGAGCCCTTGGAACCGGCCGGAACCGGCCATGCCCGGCCCAGGGCAGCCCCAGCGGCTCCTCACAGAGGCCCTTCAGCCCCCACCTGGGCAGAGACACCCACTGCAACACTAAATAAAATAGTTTAACCAATTAATTATTGTTTAAACGATACAGTCTCATTAGTGGAAAGAGCCAGGCACTGCGCTGGCTTGTCAGGGGTTGGCACACGATGGAAATCTCCCATACTTCTGCTGTCAAAACAGAAAAAAAGCCTTAGCGCTCCCAAATGAAGCAGAGAGGAGCAGCTCTGAAGACATCACCTGTGTAACAGGCTGGAAAGCGGGGCAGGGAACCACGCTCGTTAACTACACTGCTCCATTAGGCTGCCTACACGTTTCTCAGAAGGAGTGCTGCCTGCTCAACACCTGCAGGCAGCTGTCACACCAGCATGCTCTCAGGAGAGGGAGAATTCACCACTGGAAATCAAACGACAGATCTCTATTAAAAAAGTCCTGTCACCTCAGAACAGCCCAAGAGCTGAGACACCCAAGGAGGTGTTGGTACCTCTCCCCTAGCCGGACACTGTAACGCCATGTCCTGCAAAGGGAGAGGGCAGAGCTCCAGCGCAACGTCCCAGATGTCGAGACTGCCCTAACCAGGTACCTCCACGGCTGCCAAGAGGCTGAAGAAGGGCTGGACCTGCACAAGTGCTCACAGCTGAGGGATGCCAAGAGCTCTGTTGCTTTTCAGAAGCACGCAAATGCTTGGTTTCCACTGAATTCAGCCAGCAGCTCTGCTCAGCAATAGTTATTTGCTCTGTTTCATCCAACCTGTGCTGGGGTCCTGACAAGGTGCAGATAAATGATGACTAACATAAAAAGGCTCCAGCACTGTAAAGCACATCATTAAGTGATAACAAAGGAGACAGTTGTAATAAGGAAATAGCAGTAAACACCAGAATTACAATTGCATGCAGTAAAAGTCAAAAGCTAAAGTCTTGGATTTAGTGTATTACATCCAAAATAACTGACTGCAGACGCACAGACCTTCATGAACCTAATACACAGGTTTCTATGTTATCTACATTTTCTTTTATGCAATACAAATGATGTTAGAAAGGACACTGAAAAAAATCCCCTGCCACTTCCTCTTCCTGAAAGCTAGGAAAAAATTAACTCCTTTCACTCAACTTCCCAGTCTGCCCAAGATCTCACATCAGAGATTACTGCAGCCTTTGGAAAAATTCATGAGCTCTTAATTAAATGTCTCAAACTCCACTTCTAATCATTTGAGAGAGGCACTCAGCATTCAAAGCTACGCAATATTTTCACACTGAGATCTCAACATTGCGATGATTTACCATTAGCCAGCAATCTCTCTTCTACCCACAATTTGTGAGGGCTTTCTGACAGACTGCTGTCACCATTCATTTTGCTGTTGGAACAATAAGAAGGAACTTAGTTCACCTTATAAAATGTGACTCTCTCTCTATATATACACACACACTGTTCTTTATCAAAATAAATAATCCCACTGTTCTTGTTTAAATAAAGATTACTTATTTTGTGAACAGGCCATGAGGAACTGCATTCCTAGGAAGAAAGACAGGTAACATGGGAATGAAAGACTTATTTTTCTAGTGAATATTACGGCAGTATCTAAAACACGTATCCAAAAGCTAAAAGAGCAGGCTGAAAGACTGGGTTCGATCTCACACAGACGTAAAATGGGCGTGCCATTTGAACACGTGTGTGTGCAAGCAGAAGAAACTGGCTAATCAGATTTTTGGCATTGGCAAAAAGCAGAACATTGAGATGGTTTTGTATTATATACTATATAATATACATAATTTCTCAAACCAGTGATCAAATTCATTCGTAAGTAGATGCACATGCTCTCTAGACCGTAACGACTTATCTAGAGCAAAAACCACCCCACGTCATTGCTATGTCAACCTGTAACAGAGAGATTCTGCACAGCACCCATTTTCCCCAGTTTCTAACTCAGTTCATTCTCTGAAAAGTCTTCCACCACCAAGCCTTCCGGCAGTTGGGGGAGGTGGAAATACATTTACAGAGGGGTTCCCAGCTCCTTTGTTTTGCAGTCTTTCAGAAGGACCCAAAAACGGCTCCAGAAAGTGTTGCTTCAGCTGTCTCTAGAGCCCCACTTGTCTCCCTCCCATTAGACATGCCTACTTCAGAGAATATCTTAGAGAGGAACTTTGTTTCTCCGTATCTTTAGTATCTCCTACAGGAAGGGACTGAAGTTATGTAGTAAACTCATTGACCATTCTGAGTGTCTTACCTTATGCAAGATAAACTTTTAGGAATTGTAAAGAAAAAAATTATACGAGTGTTAGTGACAGTTTGAGGATAATAATCTGTGTGGGAGTTCAACATGGTGAAAAAGAACCACGATGACAAGAAACAAGTAAGATTTCAAAAGAATGCAATTAAACAAATAGAGAGGAAATGCACACAATAAATCTTATTCTTCCACAGTCAACAGCTGTAATGCTTAAAAATTTCTTTCAACATGATTTATGTCTATTAGAAGTCAGATGCAGACAGGAACGTTCAACACTTCCATAAAACATTTTGAAAATAAATTTTCTTATTATTGCCTATTTACAGAGTTAAAAATGAATAATTTTTCACAGTGGCCCCAAACAGCAGAGCAAAGTAAGATTTACAGTTAATCATTCTGAGCTAATATTCTTTTGATGATGTCTACCTGCAGAGATTAATTATTTCAATACCACAAGGAAAAAGATATGAATAATTACACAAGAAGCAATGAAAATTCAGCACAAGTTATAACTCTCAACAGCCCAAAGTCAAAGTTTTAAGATGACTGAAGTTCAAGAAACACGCTCATTTTGCAAAGGATTCCCATCTCTGCCAACTCTAAAATTTTGGTTTACAAACAGAAAATTCTCATCAGCTATACGGTTATGTATGTTTAATAAAGTAACACTGACTTCAAACAGTATCCTAGTAACTCCACTACCATTTCCAAAAAAACCATGTTATTAAATGCTCCTGAGCTTACCTCTGTAGCACACAGGTAAGGCTCATGTGAAAAATTAATTTAAAAAAAAAAAAAAAAATCAGTCTTATAAAACCCAGGCAATGCAACCTAGAATTAGAGTTGTATTACTCAACATAAAATTCATTATAATAAGTTGTGTTTAACACAAAACACAGACAACCACAATTCTGCCTTAGTAGTACAAGATTTTCGTTTCTAGTCCCTGTATTAGGTTATATGTATTTTAAACCCTTGTGGCAATACTATAGATCTGCCTGTAGAGTGTTAAGCAAGTTGCGTAATTCTTCTGTATTTCAACCTAACTATGGAACTTTGTTTTAATATGCTGCAATAACTCGTATCTTTAAGTCACTAATACGCACGGTCAAATTTAGCCCCAGGCCAACTGTCATTTTGTCAGGATTTTTTTCTAAATTAATAATGATGTGACGTCTTCATATGAATAAAAATATATAACACAAAAAACAAAGGAAATAACTCTGCAGAGTATTGCTAATTGTCATAAAATTTTAACATCAACCTTAACTCATTTTTACTTTTATGAGGTGATTCATAATGCTGTGGATAACAGTTGGATTTGTTTTTGGCCAAGACACTTACATTCCTTCTCTTGAAAAAGCATAAAGAAGGGAAAAGGGAAACTTGCTCCTAAATGCTAACACCCCTCTAAAGGGCTTCTGCACTTGTGCTACACTAAGCTCTTGGTGAGGCCAGAGCCTGCTAGACTATAGACAAAAAACCTGAAACCCCACGCTCCTTACAGCACTAGGTCAGTTGTGACATGAAGGAAAAGAGTCCTTTTCTGTCCTAGTGCTTGCACGGACTCCATGGTGTGGCACACACAGTAGCAGCAGCCCAAGAGCGATGATCAGCTCAGTTACTTCAGATGTCAGAACAGCACTACTTGGGAGTTGTCTGAATTATATCCCAAATCTGTTTCATAACCCAGACAACTATAAAAAGTCAATAGCTTAATTACAAACTCATTTTCTTGACTATAGCTTATGCACAAAATGCCAGTTAATTTTAAGCAGATGGCTATTTTGTGCCTGTATTAGCCCCCTATGACTACTGAAGACCAGAGACAATGGAGACTGTTTACACATACATACATATACACACAAGTGTGCACCTAAATATATATGTACTCACATACAAATGCAGGGTGTTTCCTTTGCTTGTCCCCACCCCCTCCTCCCCGCCAAAAAAAGCAGGGTGGGTTTTTTTCCTATTAACTAACTCTAATTAGCTATTTCATTCATAAATGCTCGGGTGATAACACTTTGCTTAAAAAGCATGTAGCTATTTTAGGGAAACAGACATTCTGGTTTATGCTGTAAAGTAAGAAGCTGAACTTTAAAAACCAATTTTAACTGTAACTTAATATGAATACCAGCACTGCCACTCAAAGCTAAGCCACCAAGTCAAACAAACATTACAGGCTCCATTAACAAGATGGTACAAAACAATCATACTGTGGCTACATATGAAAAGTCCATACTTTTGATAGAATAATAAAAATCTCCTGAAAAAAGTATTTCCTCAATAAACACATAATGATAATTTTTAAACTTAAATGCAAAAGATACATTTTCAAACCACACATGCACTGGAGGGGAACATTAACTTCTCTGCACATTTTAGTTCTGGAACGCTTTACCCAGGGGTATTCTATACATTCAAGTGTGTGAATGACAGAAGAAAACACTTAAATCCCTAAGGATCATTTGACAACATGCAGAATAGAGCCATGTATACATCTATCTACATATAGAGATTTCCCAGGATTTTTAGGATCCAGATGAAGATATTTGAAGCAATACAGTGAGAAATTATGGTATTTCTCATCTCAGTATCTGAGATGAGACCTGACATGATGAAAAAAGGCTTTAAAACACCTTGAGTAAGGAAGGAAGGGACCAGGGCTTTTTCATAAGAGAGACTACATAGTTATTGGACTAGTAAGTGCACATATTTTGAAGGATTTGGGAAGTTTGCCTTAAGGCATGGACTACATAGTTATTGGACTAGTAAATGCACATATTTTGAAGGATTTGGGAAGTTTGCCTTAAGGCATGGAATTTTGCTCTTCTCATGCTCACGCACTTGAGGAGGAACTTAGAGGTAGGAGAAGGGAGACCAAAGGAGTATTATCACTCAGAAATACTGAGGTTATCAGCAAATAGGTGTTAACGATAAAATCCTCTATTCCTAAACTGAAGGATGGCTTTAAAAATCAAGTAAATGCTACCATGGTATTTCTGAACTTACAGCCATGCAACTTCCGATGCTGTGACAGATGCCTGTGACAACATGGAAGAGTTTGATACAGATTAGTCAATATTTCTTGTAATAAGAATTTTAACATATACATGTTCACAAGGCAATTGAGGAAGAAAAAAATTGATCAAGAGCTATTACATACACTGCCTTTGGTCTAACATATTTTACAGCTACAAGTGACTGGAGCTTGGGTAAGCTCATTAGGAAAGCATGTTCATGTTTCCCAATCGTTATGCTCTTCCTTGAGCATCTGCAAGGGCCACTTGGTATAAACCAAGACACTACCCTACCAAATCCATCTCATTCTAAACGGCCTGGAAAACTATGGGCTTAATTTTAAACCATGTCTTTTTATGTGCGAATGGAAAAGACACGTGTGAAACTAGGATTTATTTTGTTATTACAATTACCCTCAGCTTCTTTTACAAATTAATTTTAGTATGTTGCGGACAGTTCAAATATAAAGAATATTTGACATAAAATAATAAAATCTACTTGTCCTTTCATTTACTTTATGTTACTTATGTAAGAGAAGTTTCTGGACTTTTTAGTTTACAACCAAACTAAAAACAGAAGACCAGAGGCAATCAAAATCACCACAAAACCCTCATTCCAGTGCATTCCTCTAGTTAAATTCACTAGAGGCAGTGCCAATTACTAGCAGAATAAGCTATCATTAAAAAATGTAATCACTCACTAAAACCTTTGAGAAAGTCTGAGATGCTTTGTGAACTTTTTTTTTGGTTAATTAATGAGAGCATTAACCCACTGGGTACTGCTGAAGGGCACAGTGGTGCCATGTCAGAAGCTATAAGCATAACAGTGATAAAATGAAAAAAGGAGGTAATTAAATCAGGACTGCAACTGGTGAAAAGAACAACATTGCATTTTGCCCAATAGTAATACAAATAAATGATTGCATATACTTGCAACACTGCTAAATTTCTTAATATAAATAATTTTAAATGGCGCATTTTTCACTCTGTCTTTAGGACTTTTTTCTAATTATGGAAAATCCTTGCTTCCTTAGTATTAAAGCACTGACATACTATCTGCCTTCAGTTTTACTGCAAAAATTATGCAGGTCTTCGAAGCAATCCGGGACCTGCATCACAGCCCATACAGGCACTTCAGACTAATGTTTATGTTGCCTTTACTCAAGACCAGAAGCACTTCTGCAACAGGTCTGCAAAAACATAGAAATTACAATTACCATGTAAAGGCCAACTTGAAACAATTTAAAAGCATAAGGAGGACTTTTCTGGTACTCATACAGATGGTATTTTGTAACCTCCAAATTCTGGTGGTAAGAAACACTGGTAAAGGGATTGCCAAAAATCTGTTTGTAGGAAAAAAACCCTCAATTTAAAAGGCATCACCAGTCAGGAGACCACTAAGTTTGAAAAACCTGAATATCCTTATCTCAGCTTCAGCTCTCTACTCAAAAATAACATGGAGTTGGTTTTTTTTTTCCCTCCATACTTTTGGCTTAATTAGGCCTTAACCCATCAACCAACTCTCCCATTCCTCTCCTGGGGCCTACGAGACCTCCTGCACATCCCTTGGCTGCACACTTGGTCACTTACAGCAATGCAGTGATCATAACAGAATACAGAGATGCACTGAAAAGCTGAATCTCCCGAACACACAAAACTATGAAAGTTTTTTTGGAACAGCAAATCAGTTCTACTAAAAAAAAAAAAATCAAACAACATGAAAGCAGTCATGCTCTTTCACAAAACAAAACCCACCCAACAGGGACACAATGCACACTGCATATTTAACGGTTTTATTTTCTTAACTGCAACTATAATTCTTCATGTTTTTACCTGCAGAAGACTGACCCGTCTTTCCATTCTCCTCTTAGTTTCAGTCTGGACATTTCTACTTCTGCATGTAAGCTCCCACTTCCACTTCTAACTAAAGCCCCAGGATACTAATTTACTAAAAACACAGATCCTTTGTACTGGTTATTAGCAGATTATTCAATCCCTAATAGAATAAAAAAACCTTAACTGTAAAGTGAAATGAAGTTGTATCGGCTCAAGAAAGAAATAAAATTTTTCCTTCAAATAACATGGAGAAATCCAAGCCACTGCTCTTTATTCCATAAAAAGATAAAGCAAAATAATTCCATTCACAGACATCATTTAAAAAAGAGAAGCAATGATAAACCAAAACTGCACTTCGTCAAGCTTCAAAACCGTCAATAAAACCTTTTGAACTACTTGCTTTACATTTGTTTTTCATAAATACATGGTTTACTTCCAGGTTTGTTGACACAACTGCATAATGCAGTGAATATTTTGTAAATTTAACAGAAATTAATGCTTCACTCCTTGAGACGTAGCTTCAGATTCTAGTGTCTTCTGCAATATTACAAGCATCCTGATGAAAAGTGTGCTTGTCTTCGTATTCATTAAGGAAGAACAGCTTACATGCTAAAAACTGAAGTATACTGTCTGCACTGTGTTTTTCCAAAGCGACACAAATGGAACTGATTTTAAAACAACTGAATTTACTGGGTTTTCAAATGAGAAGTGAAAGAACTGAAAGCTGGCATTTAGCAATGACACCACACAAAAGAGAAAGAGGAAAAAAGGTAAGCGATTCTGACCTCGTTTACTGCCACATAGTATCGCTGCTGCTGGAACCGAGGCGAGTTATCGTTCCTGTCTCTCACCACAATCCGTACTTCATGGTTGATAATGGTGCCAACCTTTTTGTTAACACACTGGACTTGCACCACAATGGATTGAATGGACACTGGTGGCTGTAAGCAAAAATACATTTTTATAATACGTAGACAAAATCTGAACTGACAGTTAAATTTTCCACTGATGTTAATATTGCTCAGGTTCACTTATAGCCTATCAGCCTGCCTGTGCTACATTTAATGCTCTATGTCTGGATTAAAAAGCTTCTATGAGGGTGTCAACTACAACTCATGCTGGCAATATTTTAAGTAGACCTACACATCTTGAAGCTGTATTTTGCAGACCGAGCTTTGCCAGCTGTATGTGCTAACACAGAAATAAAAATTCCCAGCACTACTAGCCCTTCACACTTCCCTTCAGAACAACAACAAAAAGCACATCTTTTGAACATCTTCGGATTATTGAAAGGTATCTAGAAAATGTCACACATTTTAACCTTTGGTTTATTAATATTGGAATTGAAAGGTCAAGTCAGAAATAAATTCAGTATGCCACCACTTATATTTACTAAGTAATTTAGGAACAACTTGGTCACCTTTAAGAGTAGACAATCCAAAGCCCTGTTGTTTTTACTCCAGTGAACATCATAATATTCAAATAAAAAACCTCCCAAACTTGATGAATAGGTAAAGATAAGCTGGAAAGGCTATTGCTACTTACCTGAGTTAATAAAACAATTCTGAGAAGAATAAAAGAAAAGGCAGCTTTGGGTGAAATGGAAATTTAGAAGGACTGCTATGGAAATACAGCATTCCAGCGTGACTTCTGCCCACAACGTTCACACCACGGCAAGTGCCAATTTACATATCTGAAGCAACAGTCTGGCATGTAAAATATTGACAACAAGTCCATTTTGATTCTGTATCTAACACTCAGCAGAGAGCAAGCAAGCATGGGAAGGGACAAAATGAATCATAGAATCATAGAATTGTTAAGGTTGGAAAAGACCCTTAGGATCATCAGGTCCAACCATTAACCTACCACTGCCAAGTCCACCACTAAACCATGTCCTCAGGTACTGCATCTACCCGTCTTTTAAATACCTCCAGGGTATGAATACATTTATATTTATTAACCTCAAAGTCTTCAAGAGAATAAACAACTCAAGAACGTAATTTAAAGATGCCTGTGCCGTACTATTCTGTACAGTGAATGCAAACAGGTTTTTGTACTGAGATTCTGAGGCTTACAATTATACCATAATTATATATCTACATAATTATGCTTTCACTCATTCTAAATGCTACAGTTTCTTTGATTGATTGATTTTTTTTTTTTCCCAGTTTCACTATAATGGATTTTAGAACCATATGCCTTTCTTTACCCTTCAGACTTTGGCACTAACCAGTTTTGAAAGAGTCAGCAGACTTGGGGAAAGAAGGGGGCTTTATGGTGGTGTTGAGATCTTACATGAAATATCTATTCTTCCCTACACATTTTACCCTCAACTTTCTCTGCAATGAAAAGCATGAGCTTTTAACTAAAAGTCAATTCTCTTTGCTGTAAAAATCTACAGACATGCTATGATGTGGTTCTACTTTTATGAATGAAACTTCTAACACAGGTCAGAACACCAAATATCATCTGCTACTTAAATGAAGCCTCTAACATTATAATCTCCATTTATTTTTCAAGCTGGCATTCTTTGCAAAAGATCCAAGAATTTTTAGGCCACCTTTAACAAATTGCAACCGCTACTGAGTTTATCTAGATTTATTAGCAATGTCCAAGAAAAACATAATTAATTGTAATGATAGATAGGTAAATACACAATGAGCTGGATTTGGTCTCTTTCACAAGAACATGGGAAAATAGTCTGTGGCCTTTGGTAAAAGATGAGAGACTACAGGACCAATATTACTTTCACATACATCCAATTTCTGCTGGGTTAGTGCCTAGATTTAAAATCAGGTCTTTAAACAAACACTCATCAATCCAGGCATTTATAGACAATAAATGTAAATACATAATGGCACAATGTAACAAACTGTTTATGATACTGGGGACAAATTATCCCAACACCTTTTAGCAGTTCTTTCACCTTCAGTTCTGATTTATCACTATTTATCCTAAGTACTTAAAGTTTTGGAAGAAAAGTCTGGAATTTTCTTTTTATCTGATTTTGTTTGGAAAACACAGTCATTCTTAGTAAAATCAATCAATGGAATCTAATAAGATTTTCTTTCAAGAAAAGTAATAAAAAAGAACAGGATCAGGCTAACTGAATCAGCAGGGAGTTGATAAGTGGGCACATCGGAGACAAAAATGGGAAGAGTATCCAAATATATTGAATGCAATCTTATATGCACCATTTGTGAATCAGAGAGTACAATTTCTGCTCTGTAATAAAAAATTGAATTTTAAGGTTCAACTTAATAAACCCCCAAATTTTATTGGTATTACTAAGTTTCACATGGTTTTAACTTGAAAAATGAAAAAAATAGTTTACTACTTTTGTTATTTAAAAAAAAAAAAAAAGGATCTGCACACTCTTGAATGATTTTGCATT
Organism: Theristicus caerulescens; assembly: GCA_020745775.1. Classification (NCBI taxonomy): domain Eukaryota; kingdom Metazoa; phylum Chordata; class Aves; order Pelecaniformes; family Threskiornithidae; genus Theristicus; species Theristicus caerulescens. The sequence goes on from CM036560.1 coordinate 88,171,589, forward strand.
TTAGGGGTTAGTATAGCTCTAGTCCTGAAGGCTAGAAACAGCCATTAGGTAAGAGCCACATTAATGAAGTCCATGACATACATTTCACATTTTTACTCAGTCAGTGCGGTTTTTGTGGTTTTTTTTCATTTTTTTTTGGCTTGTGACTTACAGCAATTGAGACCACAGAAGACAGCTACAGTGGGGCTCACACCCAAAATCTCAATTACCTTAAATCTCAGATTTTCTTTTCATATCCCAGTAAGCTTAAATAAACACAAATGAGTAATTTTACCCAGCACTACAATACTAGGGATAAGAAATGTTACAGTTCATAGTAAAAAAAAAAAGAGGAAATAACCCCTTCAATACCAATGTAAACCCACTGATATTACCTGTATATAATTAAGAAAACGTATACTTGTTTCTTTGTGACTTGAGTCTACTTGTAAAGAACATCACTGTAAAGTGTCTGTATATGTTCATAATAATGTAAAGCATTTGTAAGTTTAGTTAGGCTGTTACTAGTATTGGAAATCAAATCATTTGACAAGGTTGTTTTGGTAAAGCATCTAGTTAGGTTCAGGTAAAGCAGCTCAGATAAATGATCCTGTAGAGAGAAAAGTGTCACTAAAAGAGGTTTTAAAAAAAAAAGTATTAGTACTGATCTAACAGGAATTAATTTTGTTGCCTAATGCCATATGGATATGCAGACTTGCGTGGGATGAAGAATTGACCCTACACTTCCTAGAGTGGTTCTTAAGTCTCACCTCCCATTAGGGGCTCTTGCTTTTTGCTCTGACTTAAAATAAAACTGAAAAGCCAAACATGTTCAAGCACCTGCGTGTCTGCTCAAAGGCCGCCAGCTGTTTGGCACTTGAAGAAATGCCGACTCTTTGCCGATGCACCAAAAAGTCTTTTGCTACCATGTTCCCTTCTGCCATAGTTGTACTGCACACCTTTGCTTCACATATGAAAGCAGTTTGTGAATTAAAACTAAATAAAGAACAGCTGAATTCAATTAAATCTTTTAAACTAAAAATGGAAATGAAGAAAAATTTGCATGTTGTTTCTGGTACTTATGAATATATCTCAAAACACATGGAGAAGACAAATTAATCAATCAAGCTAATACAAAACAAACTTTCATGCAGTCTAAGGAGAACTCCTGATCTTTAAAGCACTCTATGTTGATTACATTCACTTTTGAGTCAATTTTCCTTTCAGCTTCTGATGAACTGCAAAAATGCTATAACACTGTGAGAAAATGTCTCTATTTTTAAAGCGTTTCTCTTCAATGAAATTAGCATAGATGAGAACACTCCTATTTATTTTGTGCTTTTAATCTTTCTTTTTATAAAAATCAAACTTAGCCTGACAATATTTCTTTAATGCTCTTAGGAATGAGCACAACACAAAAATTTTATGCTGCCTTAAAAAAAAGAATCTAAACTAGCAAATTCTCAATTGAATATGTCAAGCTTTATAAGCAAATGGTAATATTCACAATTCCTTTGCTCTCTTCTCACATCTCATAAGGCAATGTACCCAGCTAGAGCAGGCTTTTAATAAGTGTCACGGGACATGGGGTGAGCAGCACTACTTCTTCCAGACAAAAGCAGCAAACCACAATAAAAATGTTTTTAATTCGGTTAGCAAGTCAAGTTTGGGTTGATATGTATTTCTGCCAACCCACACATCTATTTGTTCACTCTTTATTGTTGTGTTTGTCCACATATTTGTTGTGCAGAAACAGCCAAGTTTCTGCATGCTCCCAATAAGTCCTCATAAAGAATCAAATTAACTCTGTTCGCATCCATCTGGGGACAAAAGATAGATGCAGCTATTACATTCTAGCAGGTCTTGTGTTTACAGTCCTTCTATGAGCATACACAGATTCAGAAATTAATGTCTATGGGGGGAAAAGAAAACAAACAGCAAACCTCAAACTTACATCTCTGTCCAGAATTCGGCCAGTGCTATTTAGGTATAACCTCTGGCTGATGGGATCGAGGATCACCCAGTAATCGACGTTGTCCTTTAAGGAGAGTTCAATGGTGGGGTCCGGCCCTCCTGCGGTCCCTTTGATCAGCATATTGTCAACCAGGATAGTGCCTGCAAAAACAATAAACACACGAGGGAGAAATTTATATGTGCAACTACATTTTTATGTATTTTCATAACAACTGCAGCATTAAAAATACTATTTTCTAACTAGGGTTTCTGGTATTTTATGTTTTGAGTGATGTTTAAAAAGTCTGAACCTTATTATCTGTAATGAAAAACTGCCTCTGACACTGAAGCTATTTCAGACAATACTAGAAGAAGCACTTGCAATGCACAATAATGTAAGCTGACAATAGACCCATCATATACAGATATCTATTTAACATTATAATTTTTTCTCTATCGAGTAATCATCACCCAATCTCACCTCAGAGAAACAAAAGCACTGAAGTAACAACTAAAACTGGAATAAATTTTCTACAGCAAGAGTGACACATCAAGGTGAGGGGAAAAAAAAAGAACAATTGCATAAAGCTCTCCAGGAAAAAAAAAGAGGTTTTATACCTTGGGTTGCTCTGCAACTGAAAACTAACCTGCAGCATAAAGAAATGAAAACTATATCTACCAAGACAAAGGTAGTACTTAATTAGGACTAGCCATCTATTCAACATATAACATGTTTTTTTTCTTTTCTTGTCCCATCCCATCAGATAAAAGTCTTGCCTAACAGCTCTATTAGTCAGTTCACAGTACCCACGATGTACATACTTTCCTGTGTAAAACACTCCAACTTACTTTCCAAATGCCAAGCATGACTAACTACCCTAAACATTGCACTCTGGTGCCTCAGATTTGCATGCACTGTATTTATAAACACTTCTCTAAGATTTCATTTTTCTGAAAAATTAACACTACCCAGTTTTCTTCACACTGAAATATTAAAAGAAATGATCTTTAAGTTCATTGACAGTTAGAAGAAGAAAATCTGTGAACGTCACTAGCTACTGAACATTTCAATTAGTTAAAAACATTTATCACATAACCTCCTGTATTAAGGCCCAAATAATTTATTCCAAAGCGGAGAGTAAAGTTTCTCTACACATTCAATTTATAACAACAGCAACTCTGTATAAATATATTCATCTGGGGGGAGCGGTTCTGAGTTGGGCCAATACCTTTTCTGGATAAAACAGTAAAACTAATTACTGGTCTTAGCCACAGCAAACTGGTTTACAGTCCTATTGAGGAAAACACCACAGTAAGGTTTTTTCAATCATTTATTTTGAAACTAGTTTTTATAACGCAATAGAAATGATGGGAAGAAATACTGGCAACCATCCGTAACTTTGCACCAAAGACTGGTTTCAAGTTAGAGGAGCAATACCCTTTTAGCCACATGAGAAACACAGTTGCTACCCATGTGTTTTACAGCTATCAGCACAATTTCTTGTGTAATACCATTGGTACAATTATACTCTGACCCAGTAGCTTGGAACTGGCATACAACTTTTGGGAGACCACCACTAGTTTTAATGTAAAGAGGATTTCACCAGGAAAAACAAGCCAATTACCAACCCTGTGACAGTTCGAAGTGTTTATGTCTAGTCACCAATTTCTCTAAAACCTATAAAATCCACCAGCTTCTGTGTATTGCCCTCATTATTGTGCCTCAATGATAATGCAAAGAAACGTCAGCAATCCAAATTTGAGGTCATCTGAACAAAAGGTGCCCCAAGAAAAGCCTCCTTGGGAAAAAAAAAACCACACAACAAAAAACAAACAAACAAACAAACAAAACACCACAAAAAACCAACAAGATAACACCACAGTCACCCTAACACCTTCAGTTGTTTTAATTTCTTCCAGTCTTCTTGGTCAGACCTGACCTGAAGGTGAAGTCTAAGTTCTGGCAACATCATCACCAGCATTAATCCCAAGAGAAGGCTCTACACCTCCGTTTGAATGACTCTCAAAGGAAATAAAAATCTGCAGTTTCCACCTGTAAATGGCACAGCAGTAGGCATTTCAGCAAGGGCCACTTGCACGTAGCAAATCTATAAGGTGGTGCATATAGAAAATATTACATGTACAAATTCTTGCTGGGAAAAGGAGGAGCTTAAGGGATGGAAGAATTGGGGCAACTGAAGTAACCAGATGACACAGAAAAGGGAATAGGAGAAGGCTGTGAAAGTAGTGGAAAAATATACTGCAACAGATGATTAGGAAATAGGGGAAGGAAAAAGCAGCAACAGCTTCTGTCTTCTCTCCCATGTTGAAGTCTAATAAGTCCATGAGGAGCAAAGAAGCATCACAGCACAAGTTACCAGGACACAGAGCTACCACATCTGCCCACCAATACAACGCTTTCAGATGCTTAAGCAATCGTGACATATAAAGAGAGTTTATTTCTCTCCTCAGAAAATTTTTTTTTAAAAAAATATTTTCCTATAATGAAAACGGTCCATGGTTTCTACAAAACTCAAGATTATGACTATAATCCAACACTAGTAGGTCCTGATTGAAGTGACAGTAGCAAAGGGAAATTACTTTCAGACTTTGCAGTTGGACTGCCTGTAGAGAAATCCAGTGTATGCAACGCTAAAGGAATTAGGCCGATAATCGTGGCAGAGCTCTGCTAATAAAACAGTCTGCAGGGCTGTGCCCCTGTGAAGGTAGTGATTACCCTTCCATAAAATGCATAAAGTAATCAGAGGAAAAAATATATACCTCAAAGGCACATATAAATTCCTCATGGGACAGTGTGCATTTGGAAGTGGCAAGACACAAGGGCCTTAATACCAGAAGCACTTTCCGCATGTTAAGGATTGTGCTCTGGTTTAGTTACAGGCAAAAAAAAAGAAGCATAATTTTAAACTGCAACATCTACATAAAGAAGAAAGTGCTGCAAAACAAGTCAACAGCGGTTGTAACAGTGTCCTTACGGTGGCATACACCAAATATTTTACTACCTGGCATTTGCAGGCAGCTTTGGTTCACTATAGGCTATGAACACCATGGCTTGTTGTTCTTTGTCCAAGGAGGCTTCATCCTCCCTTGCCTAGTTTCTAGAAAATGGACTTCTGCCAAACTCGGCCTTCTGCAAGGGCTAAAGAGCTCAAACAACTTTAATTTTTAATGAACCTGAGAATAAATGATTGCAATTACATACTTTAAAAAAATATTTAATCAACTTAAAATCTTGATGACTGATTTCATACAGTCTCTAGTAAACATCTGCTACTTAACTGTCCTCACTGCTTTGAATTCTGTATCTCATTCGACTTTCCTCTGCTGCACTTTATAATAGCTATCTGCTTGATTTAACAAAGCACTTCTATTTGGTTTGTTTTGATACAGTGACTCTGTTGTTCTGAAAAATGGACTGTTTTTTCTCCAGATACTCATGAGGCACTCATACTCTGTTTTCAAGAGACAGCAGTTTGCAAATAAGCCTTTTAATAGCCATCCTTAAAGTATTATTCTTCTAATTTACAAAGAATCTGACATTGGGGGTCTCCCCCCCTCCCCCCTTTAGATATCTATCATTTTGTTTTTTACATCCTGCCTCTGTCCTTGGCCTAAAATGCTAGGGAGGTAACCTACGAACAATAAATCTCAATACATGCAGTTCAATGCGACTGCATCGCAGTTTATCCGTTAACTCTCCATATACGCAAGCACAAAAGCAAACATATCCCTTAATATTTGCAACACACTAATACCATACGTTTAGCCAATTTGCTTTTGTAATTTTTTGCACAAACAGAAGCTCAAATAATGCTCTAGCTGAAGTGAAATCTTTTACCCTGTTATAAAAGTTACATACCTTCTCCTGCAATTACATTGCAAGTTCAATTTTACAGTATTGGGGGGGATGAGGGGTTGGTCAAAGGCTGCTGAGGGCACCTGAACAGGATGCTGCCACTCACGGTGAGGAGAGAGGTGGTCCATGGAGATGCATGTTTCACATATCCAACTTCGGGGATGTTACACTCAAACGTCCAAATGTTTAATAGCATTTCAGCACTATTCCTTGCATTTCTGCCCCGTGTGCACAAGTCATTGAAAAGGACACCTGGAACTAGAATTAGTGATATTCTCCCTGGCTAATTAAAAAAAAAAAAAAAAAAAAAGACTAATGTGAAGGTTAGATTGCACATCAACACAAGTAGATTTTAAGAAGAGCTTTTCGTCTTGTGTGGAGACCACAATTTGTCTGATTTTCCACCTTCACTGAAGCCTGATGATGACCAAGATGTCTTGTGGAAAGACCATACAGATTCTCAAGGGATTAATACAGAATAAGCCTCAAGGAATTGAAGTCAAGCAAGTTGTTGGCTAAAAAATAACAAAAAAGCCAGAAACCAGCAGACTGTACAAGAGAGGAAAGATCTATTATTTTCAGGTGTAATACTATTTTTCTGAAAGTAATGACTTTTACTCAGAAATGTTATCTGAGTTTGTTGGGAATTTTTCAACAACTTGCTACAAAACGAGACAACAAAAATAAAAATTATAAAGTGCTGTACACATTATTACAATAGTTCTACACTAGACTATTCCTTCGTGAGGAATCCAGAAGCTGAAAATCTTCATTAGACTGAAATAATAGGGAAGGGTTTGTTTTTACAGATCAGTCCCCATGATAGAAGGTGACCACAGAAAGGTGATCTTTCTATGGGAAGGGCATTACAAGGGACTTGGCTGCAGAAACCAGGAAATACGGAATTTGCAGCTTATGCTCTACTAAAGACAGCAGACCTGCACTGCTCAGAGAGGACTCGCTTATTAAGTGATTTAACACATCTTGGAATTATTTTAGTTGAATGTTTCAGCAGAGCCCTTTTATAAGGAGTCAGTGAATTACAACTGGTCTGGGAATAACCCTTATGCCAGCACACGAATTAGAAAACAGTATCTAGTAGAGTGAAACCTGCAGCACTTTTAGGAGTTAAAAGGCATTCACATCAGTTGCCTAAATGCAAGGATTACAAAACAAGGGGGTTGTTTACTTCTACCAATAATATTTCAAATTTAAAAATTAAACTCACAGCTGGAGGAAAGCATCATATTTTTCCTCCTTGAGGCAATAACTAAAAAGACAAAAGAGAGCCAGGAGCGGGGTTTCTCTTTCTGCAGTTGCTGAGCTCAAGGCATGTGGAGCATGTTCCGCCTCCCCAGTGACACTACCAAAGGGTTGCACCAGGCAAAGGCTCAGCTTTGTGCCTGACATCATGGATGGTTGGTCCCAGTGATGTTGAAGAGATAGACCTAACTGCGACCAATAAAGCTGTATTTCTGCAGAAACACAAAATCCAAATTGGACAGACCTTACCCTCAATGGCTCTTGTAAACAACATCAACAGCGTGCAGCCTTCCACATGCTCAGTACTAGATGGGCTGTTTTCAGCTTCAGCTGTGTTCAGTGCAGAAAATTGTGAGACATCCCAGAAGCACCTGAGCACCCACAAGCTACAGGGCTGAAGCCGAAGCCTGAAGGGAAGTGTGTCTGAAGCCAAGGCAGAAGTATAATAGCCCCCCCAAAGTTTTTATCATCCAAATGTACTTATCCTTTCTTTGAAAACAGTCTAAAACTTCTTATTCTTATTTTCCAAGTTGATGAAAAGATAAAACCACCTGCAACAGCATGATTGACATCCAATATTGCCAAATGACATTAGCAGCTACTTCAGCTGTATAATGTACAAAAGGCTAAAGATAATAAAACAATCATATTCTGCTGTTCACACAGAACATATTTTTCATTTCAGCATATTAATCAAGTCTGTATAACAAGTCCAAATAACAATTCAGAGAATTTACATTAAACAGACTGTGTTTCCTACCCTGGAACACCAACTATGAATTTTTCATGGTACCTATCTGGAAGAAGCAACTTTAGGAAAGAATCAGGTATCTGATGCACTGTACCACAGAGGCATGGTACATTACATGAGCAACATGACACATTACTTATTCACTTGTGGGAAAGGAGGTAAATCTCCAAAAGACAAGTGAAAAGAAAAATTAGTACACACGCACACGCACTGAGCTGCAGTGAGGGCAAGTACCAATAACTGTCAATAGATGGAAGGAAACTCATCACTTCTGCACTCTGAAGCAGTGGGGTTTTTTCATGCCTAGTCTGTTAAAAAATGAAAACCAACCAAGCAAGGATATCACAAATAGGGAGCCCTAAAGAAATGAGAAACTCCTGCTTTGCCAAGAGCCATTGAAGTTAGCTCCTCTGGACAGCAGCAGACTGGCAAGCTCAGACTTGGTGGTGGTGACAGTGAGCAGCAGCTAGGCTGATGTTCAGGTGGGGACATACACTAGAGCTGTCAGACAGACCAAGTGGTTATAAACCTTCTGCCAAAGGGCAAACAACGTTCCCACTGGTGCCTCTGCACTTGCATCTTCTGCTGGTCAAGTTTAAGAAACCAAAGCCAGCAGAGGGAGGTCAGAGATTCAGGAAGGTCTCCGCATGCTAGTCCCACCTCTGTCTGCTCAGGACCATTAAGAACGTGCTGCAGAACCAGAGTTCCACCTGCACACACCCGACAATGTTTACATAGCGTGCAATATGCCAGGTTTCTTGCAGACAGAGTGAATGTGCATTAAAAAACTACCTGTATCTCTGTACTGCTCTCCTCTGTCTGCCACTGATTGTAAAGCAATTTGAAAATGGGGATTATTTTCCTACAGAAAGGCATTAGATGGATCAGTTGAAATGGTAGTTGCTTTTTTTGATATTCTGCAGAGTCTTCATAGTTAAACCTGGATCATAAACTTATTTTTCTACATTTGAAGGTGTATAGCTGTAACATAGGATGGATTAAGTAGCAATAAATTAGAAGTTAATGGAAAATGAAAACCTTATTGCAGAAGTAAATTCTCAACATTATCATGAACGAACTTAGACCCATGCTGCAGGTTCATACACAAAAATAGGATAATTCTACAAAGCCACCTCCTGGATTATATATTTCCTATTCTCCGTCCTCATCATCAGTAGGAATCTCTGAGAAGTTTCCAAGGTTGTTTCAAGATTTTTTCCTGCCGTCTTGGCCCACCTTCTCCTGTCCTGCTCTGTGTGCAACCACAGCCTCCAAGCAATTACAGAGCATAGCAAAATCCAGTCCATTATTTTGGCCAAACTAGGAGTTTGACAAGTTCAAGCTTAAGGCTCTTATTCCTAGTCCTCCCACATGGACCTTACACCTTCCCACCTTGAGCCGCTCTAAGAATTTGTGTACTGTGGGGAGAAGGTCTGTCTTTAAGGCATTGTACAGTACCAGTTTGGGTCCATGGTAAGTGAAGGTGACCCCTTTTCTTGTTTTAGTGCTTCCCAGCTAGCACGAAGACAGAGACCTAGCACTAACGCCTCCTGCTCCAGGCTGAAACGATGCAGCCAGATGATGGAAGATGTTTCAGAGGCAGCTCCCGATTGGGGAAAGGCAGAAGCACCAGGATCACCATCAATTCAGAGCATATGTATGCCTGTCCTGCAGGACAAAGAATCACGGTCCTTCCTCCCCACCTTCCCTCCACATTCCCAGATAATAGGACCAGAGTCCCATAAAGCCATAGAGGAAGTACCTCGGTACTTCACACACACGGCTCATATGTGACTTCAAAAAATCTGACCCACAGCATTTACACTCTACATCAAAACATAACAAATAAGGATGAAAAGAAACCAGAAGAGGAAAGCATGATGGTCAAATGCTAACAACTGAATTCACTAAATATTCAGTACTTGCCTTCCTAGGTGTACAACCCTAGATTAATGTTTTTGTTAATTCCCCCTCCCTTTTAAGAGGATGAGCAAGAGGTGAACAGATAAAGAGTGACTGTGGAAAGACAGAGATGGATGCCCAGGAGAAAGCAGAGGGCAAAGAGGAAGCAGTGAAGCAGAGAGTTTGGGTCACATTGAAGCACTGAGAGGAGCAGAGATTTAAAAAAGCCAGAGGACAGAGCAGGGATACAGGAAAAAAGAATTCAGGCTGTAGAGACTATACTGTCCTAACACAAATACCATTAAGGACTGGGGAGGCCAGGGGTCTGGCTGGGGACAAAATTTACAAGTTGCAATTTTACTAAGTCTTGGGTCATATGCTATTCTGCACAAAGGCCCATCCTGTAAAATTATGACAGCAAAGGGGCATCTCGGACGAAATCAAGCACCCTATCCTTCCTTGCATAGTTATAGAAAAAAATGAAAATAATGAATACTAAAGGCTTAAAACAGGAAAATATGAAAACAGTTTTTCAGAAATCCTTTTTCAAAAACAACTCTAATGCTCAGGGTTGCAGCAGCGGGATAATTGCTTGGGTCACAGAAAGGTCCTCCTGTTCCTCCTTTAATGTTTCACTGGGGGAAGGTTGCCACCAGGCCCCATGCTGAGGCCACTGACATTGCTCTTGTATTCTCTTCCTGCAAGTGTTTCTAACAGAAAGCCCTCCTGGTGCAGAGAAACCTAAATTAAGGAGGTAAAGCATACCAGTGTCCAAGGACTGACTCAAGTTTGTTGATTTTTAACATACTGTTATTTTATTTCTCCATGCCTCAACAGAACCCAGTACTTCTACTGAAAGATTAACTATACTTGTTGGATCTCAACAGACTACATTTCTCCACCGTACCGCGACAGACTACACAGAGCAAAATCCAGAGTCCTACTCCCAAATATTATAGCAACGATCTACGGTAAATTGGAAAGAGAAGTAGCTCCCTCCCCAGACTACCAGAGTCATGGCTATACTGGCTGCTTCCTACCCCTCCCCTCCAGCAGCCACATTTATGAGACCTTAAACCAAAAAGTTAGCAGAAGGACCCATTATGTAAGGCCTTTCCAACATTTCATTTCTCTTTCTGTACCCAGCTCAGCCATGTCACTGACAGCGGCACACCTCCATCACCCTGCTTCCCTCCAAAGCTTTCTGCTTCTCACCTTTTGCCCTCCCTTTCACTCAGCACTGGGGTCAGGAGCCAACATCATTGAACAGAGCCTCTAAACATCAAAGAAGGCTTTTCACTATATTTAGCAGTATTTTTACCACATAGGACCACAGGAATGTCTTTATTGGACCAGATTGTAGTCTGCGAAGTCCTTTACTAGATGTCTGACAACACTCTGCATTGCAAGTGGCAAAGCAAAACAAGGCTGAAGGAGACAGGTGAGAGAACAGAATGTCTTTCCCCTACAGGGGATCATTTTTTCCTCTTTCAGTCTTCAGAAACTCCTTCTGGGAAAGTTTTCTATTTTTCTTAACATTTGTGATCTTTTTTTGAACCCATTCTAACTCTGAATGGTACAGAAAGCAAATGCAATGAATGCAATGCATAAAGAGGCTTTGCTAAAGGAACTCACCAAACTACTTCTAGAAATCAAGTTTACCTATCTCTCCCTCCTCCACATGCTCCTTGGCTCCAGATCTCCATTGTCCACAGGCTTACTGGCTTTACAGGTAAAAAAGACAGTTGAGGCATTTACAAACCACACAGGCTCTTCTTCCAAAGCTTTTAAAAGCTTACAACTGCATACATTGAGAAGGCATCAATCCTATTTTGCTCAGGGGACTATTTCTAAATAGCTAACTATGCATATGTTCAAAACATACTGACCTGCTAACTGGAAAAAAACCCTAATGATCTGACCTCTCTCCAAGTCAGCAGGCATGGATATGCAGAGCAGCAAAAGTTCCCCGAACAACAGGAGGGGAGGTCAGGGTTGGTGGCTGTGGGGCAGCTGGGACGACCCCCCCAGGGGTCCAGGGGCTTTTATAGCAGCCTCCCCAGCCCCCAGGCCGACTGCTCACCTGCCAAGTAGGCTGTTGAGTCTCTGGCAACCCCACAAGGGTAAAATGTCTACTGAAATAAAATTTTGAAAGACCTTGAATTGTGGGATTCCTCTTTTATTTTTTATTTTAGCAAATAGGACCAGAAACGGCTTGCTAAGGTTGACATAAGATTCTCCATTCTCTATACAAAAAAGCTGGCAATTCTTGAAAAAAATGTTCCCAGATTGGTGCTCTCATACCAGACATGTCCAGACACAAAGAAAAAGACCATTAACAAAAACATTACCTTCTAAAGTACCCGCACATACAATGCAAAGGCTATCAAGACAACAAACACACAGGCTAAAATTTCTGAGAACATTTATAAAAGAAAACATTATTCTTCTTACCAGACAGCACAGAAATAATAAACATGCACCTGGTACAGCCAGCGGTGAGATAAAAAGTCTTCGGGCTATTCCAGCAAACACTTTGTTTCTTGTCTCGCTTCCCAGAAGACCCTGGCAACAGCAATTCTTGAAGGTGACTTAGATTTTTAAGATGCAGCACACAGCGACAACGAGGATGTGTATAAATAGGCAGAATGCAACCACTTTGAGTTAGGCTTTTCAGGGATGAAGCTATTTGGAATTAGTGAAACTCAAGTTACGCATCCTTTGATAAAGGAAGCACATTAGCACCATTAAGTTTCCACATAAGTTTTTTCTGTGCTTAGACAAACTCCTTTGCGCGAAATAAAAAAAAACAGTGTGGGAATTATCCCTGCATTTCATTGGGGCAGATGATGAGGGAAAATACTTTCAAAATGACTAAAGGTGATGTAAAGAGGGAAAACAATCCTGTACAGCAGAAATAAGAGCAAACACAATGCCCTTGCCTAAAAGTAAAGCAAAGGAACACATGAACTAGTCAGAGATTAGAAAGACAAGTCAGACCGGGAAAACGGAGGGCTGACAGTTGGTAGCCCTGCATTCAGGAACTGGAGTACGAGCCAGACATCCAAGCTCCTCACCTAAACCCAGGAAAGATCATGAGGCTTGCTAAGAAGAGGAGACCTTCAGCACTGGATGTCTTTAGGAAGACATCAGACAAACTTTCATCAGGAAAAAAAAAAACCAACACCTACTCTTGGAGCCAGAGGAATGGACTGACAGTTCTTTATTCTATGATCCTGTTATTTTGAGAGACAGAGCAGAAACATCAGCAAGTTTTACTTCCATTCACACATTGGGCCTCTTCCTGAATTTGGCCCAGTTTATGAAAGTCACAATTGGAAAGTTATTCTCTGCCTTACTAAACGCTCAGAGATGAGGGAGAAGCAGTACAGGGAAAGCTTGGAGCACAAAGGGGCACGGGAACATGAAACTTTACACAATTCCAGGTTATGGAACGGCGATGTTCTGCCACAACTTGCAAGGTAGAAATTACCCCAAAGTAATGGACGTTTCTTGCCACAGTACCTGATTCTACAAACTAGCTTTCACACTGGAAGTTACTACTTCTGAGAGTAAGCTTATTACACCTTGCCGTGTTGAAAACTCGTGGTTTTATTTTGGTACTTTGGGAAAAAAATATGTATATTAACAAAGTTTGTGTATATTCCCAGCCAGAACTGAGCTCCTGGGAATACCAATTCTCTGATTATGTGCATAGATTATTAAGTTAGGTACCTGCAAACAAAATGATTTGCATTTAAAAGGAGTCATGTTCCCAGGGATATCCAAGCCTTCCCATTTAAATATATTATCACAAAACCAATCTCATTTCTATTTCAGACCTGTTTTATTTTATTGAGACCATATTAATAAACATTAATAAATGTTGTATTTACTCTTCATCTGCCAAGCAGGTACCAAGCCAGGACAAAGCAAAAACAATTTTAGCTGTGTGACTGCAGAGACATTAGTAGAAGCCCAGGAGACATATACCAGCTATTTTCTAGCACAACATATTTCAGATTTAATTTACTATGTCTGTGCAATATGGTCAAGCTCCTCATAATTAAGACAGACCCACACATCCCAGACACAGTGAAGTCACCATGCGAACACAGCTGAGTTCCAACTTTATGCAATGTGCCTGGGCAGTCCCAGCATCTAGGAGTCCAGTCACAGTTTCTACCTGCACAACATCTCTTGGAGGAAAAATGTTTTGTACAGCGAACAGAATCAGTGGCACCCACAGTCAGCAGAAAGACACATATCTTCTCATGACCTTTGCACAGGACTGCAAAGATCACCTGCAAAACACTCCTCTCTGGTACCTTCCTTCTCCAAACCTATGAACAGACATCCTCAGCTGCAAGCACACTGCAGTTTCCATCGCCCATTTTTTTGTTCAGCTAACCCAAAACTGTGAGGTTGCGTTCAACCCAAAAGTCCTTGGACTTTCCTTTAAATTTATGTTCACCTTCTTTAACTTTGGGCTTTCTCTTCCCAAACCCTTCCTCAAGTCAACAGGTTCTGTTCTCTTTTCTTGAATGCACTCAAACTACATCTGCAACCTGTCACACTAAGTGCAAATGTGCCAGATTTTAAAACGGGAAGCTAAAACCAGCAGCACTTAATAGTGTACGCTGATCAGTCCTTAAATGAGACAGAAGTATACACGTATAGGTTGAAAGAAATGCAACTTCAAAAAATATTTCTGCTGAAAGTGTTCCTGAATTAACTTAGTGCCAACTGCAAAGGCTTTTTTTTTTTTTGAGGCAACCACAGACCATGCGTGATAAAGTTTGTATTTGCAGTCCTTCCGTTTTCTCTCGAGATCCCCAACTGATAATTTTCTGATAACACTATTTTTAAGTTCCTGGAAATATTCTCTGTCAGGTTTGACAAATGCTGCTGCAATACAAACAGGTTTTCATCAGAGATCTGCCTCATTTTTTACTTTCTTAGTTGCTGGGAACACAAGACGAGGCTCTCTATGCCTACATGCACCAGGAACACAGAGGAGCCTGAGCTGACACCTCTGGTGTCACCTTGGACCAGCTCAAATGCCAAACTTGACCCAAAAATTCCCCCCAGAGCATGGGGAGCTCCAGGGTGAGCCTGGGGCTCCTGAGCTCCAGGGCAGGGTGACCAGCAGGAAGGGCTGGTCACCTGAAAAGCCTGGGCTCTTCAGGCTTTTAGGTTCCTCCTACCAAATGGGAGGACCTGCAGGTCCCCAAAACTCAACGTAGGGGGAAACAGCCAAGTTGGAGCAAGTAGAGTTTCCTGGCTCTTTCCCTACGGGTAAGCCTCAGGATCTTGGAAGATGCATGTGAAGCAAAGGTCCTCCGGTTCCTCCTCCTTGACCAATACTTGCTACCTAGGCATCAGGTGCTTTATGCACAAGATGCATGTGAATTGGAGAGACTGGTTGTTCTGTTTCATTTATATTTTTCTGAAAGGATACCGTATTTCTATTTCCATTCTACAGAAAATAGAAAAAAATAATCTTATTTTCATTCTGATTCTAGAAAAATTACTTACTTGGAATTACAGATTTTTGTCACTCAGAAAATGCCAAGCTTTGGTTAGGTTTGCTTCTCAAAATAGAAACCGATATTTTAAAATTAACCTAAAATACATCTCTGAGATTGGGCAAATAGGGTGGGACTTAAGCTCTCTATACAGGCAAGCAAGATTGATAATAGGGAGGCAGGTGTGTGTGTTGGGGGGTGTCTTTGACCAGTGAAATTCTAATGCAAACTATTTCATCAAAATGAGCGTTTCAGCACACAACCCACAGAGACTGAGCGCAGGGCAGCTATCCATTCATCACATTTTCTCAGGAAAGCCGCATATTCAGGTGATCTGTTTTAGAGTTCTCGGGCACATTTCAAAGTGTGCCAGATCACAAATATATATATATTAAAAACTGGTTTTGTATATCTTGTTTGCTTTCCAATTCCTTTAGCCATTACTCAAGCAAATCAACATCGGGGTTTAATGGTTCTCTGTTTAGAAAAGTCTAATTTACACTTTAAACACTCAAGGACTTATAAATAATGAAACAGATCAAGCATTTATTTGGGAACACCGTGATCAGGCAATGGCCATTGAAGGTGTGAATTAAATGACTTGAATGTTTTCACCTTAGTTTGGAGCCATCCTAGGGCCTGTTTGCATACCATTCTGAGAAGAGCAGCAGGAGCCTGTAACACTCTGCTCTAAAGTTGAATTATTAAAATTATAAAAGGCCTACCTAAACATTGCTTATGGCTATCTGCATTTTTTTTTAATATTTCCTAGGCATCTACTGTGCACTGTAATAACCACATGTATTTATTTTCTCCTTCTAAAAAAGGCAAAAAAGGACAACTTACTGATGCTTACACACCTTCTCTATCTATATTTTCTGCAGGGAAGTATCCTGAGAAAAAAAATGAGCATTGCCAGCAAACCTGGATTTTCTTGGTGCATCTCATTCAATAACAAACATGGAACAATTAGAATCATAGAATTGTTAAGGTTGGAAAAGACCCTTAAGATCATCGAGTCCAACCATTAACCTAGCACTGCCAAGTCCGCCACTAAACCATGTCCTCAAGCACTGCATCTACCCGTCTTTTCAATACCTCCAGGGATGGGGACTTAACCACTTCCCTGGGCAGCCTGGTCCAGTACCTGACCACTCTTTCAGTAAAGAAGTTTTTCCTAATATCTAACCTAAACTTACCCTGGCGCAGCTTGAGGCCGTTTCCTCTCGTCCTGTCACTTGTTACTTGGGAGAAGAGACTGACCCCCACCTCACTACAACCTCCTTTCAGGTAGTTGTAGAGGGCAATAAGGTCTCCCCTCAGCCTCCTCTTCTCCAAACTAAACCACCCCAGCTCCCTCAGCCGCTCCTTGTAAGACTTATTAAAGCCATGTTTTTCCAAAATCTTGCCCCAACATGACTGCTTAGGCTGAGTTTGGCTCTAGTCTCCCAACTGCAGATGTTGGAAAGCCACAGACATGGCAACTTGAGCCTCAAGAAAGCAGGGTAAAAAGGCGAGTGTGTGGGAAAAGCAAGGAAAAGCCACCATTGAACATCATCCAGGTAGAAAAACATATCACAGACCTAGATTTGGATACAAGTCCTGTTAAACAATAATTCAGTCTTACTGTACTCTATTGCTACAATGTCTGTCCTATTTTCAGAGGCAAAAAGAACCCTTAAGGTATGGAATGGAGCACTAGAGATCAAATGCATAATGGACTTCCTAACAGATCGAGGAAAATCCATAATTTCTTGGAATATTCCTTCTCTCTTTAGAAAGACAAAACTGGGAGATGTGATTTTTCAGAGAATGAAGGAAGGAACTTCTTATGATGCCTCAGCAGTGACAACTGGAGGACAAACTACCCCAATTGACAAATGCCAGGAGAGCCCAATAACAGGACAGAAGAAAAGGAGATTCTGCCTTGGAAATTTATTCTTTGCTGATCTGCAATAGTCTGGGTTTTGGAGAAATGGTGCACTTTTTATTTAGATAGCCTAAGCTTTCTATGCATTACTGCCTAGCATTCCCCTTCTATGAGGGCAGGGAAAGCATTCTCCTTCGTGGGGAGAGAGAAATCCTTTTTTTCCCTGTTAATTGCTTTATTACAGAAATAAAAAGCATAAGAAAAGGACTTTATTATGAAACCTAAAAGACCATTTGTAACCTACAGTTGCGCATAAACTTCCATAAATCGAGTTGATGTCAAGGAATCACAATTTCAAAAAACTGAGAAGAGAGTGGTTAAGAAAGAGAGTCACACCACCAGTTTTGGAGTAGAATACAGAATCAAGCAATTCAGATAGCAAGCAGAAAGAGCGACAGATTACAATGGACAGACTGATAAAAATATCAGTCTAACATCCTGCCATACTGTTTTATTCTCATTGCACTAAAACACACAAAATCTATCTGATCTGTCACTGGTACCAACTCTAAAACTAAGAAAACCAGAAATACTTGGCACTACATCCTGCCTAGAAGCAATTTTTTTTTCCCTCTTTGAGGACATTCAAAAGCAAGTTCTAGGCTGTTTTGTTGCTTCTGCAACCAAGTACAGGCTTTAAGTTATGAAGAAGCCAAAGTCCTTAATGCCACTAAAACGTTACATTTATCATGGGATAAAGCCAAACCTCCCCAGAGACAGTCAATTATTTCACATTTCCCTGACTTGGGTGTCAGGAAAGCAGCAAGGACATATCCACCTTACAAGCGTAACATGGGGATCAGGTTTTTAACCTCTTGTCACTTACCTTGCAAATGATGATTGATTTCTTTTTCCTCAGATAGACCTGCTCTTTCTTCAAAGGGAAATCGCACTCACTAAAAGGCTGTCTGAACAGGTCTTAGCATAAAGAAAAAGTAATTGAGTGAACTGAAAACAAACATTTGCAAGAGGCTGCTAGAGAGCTCATGGCATTTGATTTTGCTTATAATATGAAAACTCTCTTAAAAAAAAGAAGCCAAGTTAGAATAAAATATTAGACTTATTATTAACTAAGTTTTTGCTGTTCTATTGTATGCCCTACGGAAATGAAAACTTTGGACATTTGCTTTATCAAGCAGTTGCAGCAAATCCTTAAAGGAAACAAAAAAGCCTCACCATGTAATGAAGTAGGAAAAAAAAATCACTGAAATGATAAAACATATGATTATATACATGCACAATTGGTACCACCTGACTTGAGCCTCAGCCAAGCTTCTTGCTATAATACTGCTGAGAACCTCACAATGTTTAACCATCTGAGATTACGTCTTAATAAAACAAGGGTGTTGTCTTAAGACAGTAATTTTTAACAACAAAACCAGATGAAAAACTTCTTGCGCCTTTTAAAGATTCTTGCACCTTCTAATAGTTCTAGATTATCTTTTTCAGAGGAAGAATTTGAAATGAAGCAAAGTGTTGAATCACATCAGGGATGTGCCATTTGTCACCCTGTGAAAATTTGCCCATGTGCACGCCGCTGAATAAAACACAATTCACGCATGTTCAGAACAGGACTTGGGAATTTAGCAACTACACTATTAGAAAATGCCATCATCTCTGAGCATACCGGTACCTTGTCCCACTGCCCACAGTGGCTTGCTCACATGCCAGCCCCCAACGCGGCAGCGCATCATCCATTTCCTCACATTCCCTGCTTGGGATTGCAGCTGGAAGTCTCCAGGGTCTAAACTGGGTTTATAAAACGACCATGAGAGCAGAGCTTCTCTAGGAATGAAAACCAGACAGAAGTGGGAGGCCATTGTGTAGGCCAAGTCCAGGAGGGAAGCAAGAAGAAAAGCCTGAGCCTGTTAGTGTACAAAATCCTTCCACTAGAAGGCTAAGGGCAGGATTCCCATATCTCACCATTTCTCTGCTGCCAGGATGCTCCTGTGAAACTCATCCACAAAATATTCACCTCATCCCTCTGCTACTGCCGGCCCGCACTAAGGAGGTGTCAGTCATGCGATTGCTGGCTCCTGTGCAGCAGATCTATACGTTCCACCTGGATGACAAGCAATCACGCTGTGCAAATGCTGCCTCACAGTGCAATGTTTAATATCTTTTTCAGCACAAAAAAAAATCCTTATGAAAGAGTCACACCTGATAGTATTATTTTTTTTCATGATTTTTTGACAATTCATGTCCAAGACATTCATGTGCTCTACTGATGGATTCAGCTAACAAGATGGCTGAAGCAATCAACTTAACTGGGATCATTTAACAAAATATTGCTCAAGGTCATGGTGTTACTCAAGTTTCAGTGATAGCTTAAAATGCATGTGATGGAAGTTAAAAATTGAATTTTCAGAATGTTGATTTATTTTTAAAATAAGCAGGTGTATGTGTACAATAGGGAAAATACATCTCCGCACACCTGACTGCTGTACAAGATGATGGTAATGGTTCCGCTCACATAGCTCTGGCATCCCTGTACAGGTACTGTGCAAACGTATCAAAACAAAGAATAGGAAGAAAAAGCCCAGAAAGCAAATCGAGTGAAAGCGCAGGAAAACTAAAGTTAGTGCGTTTGGATGATCTACTTAGACCTGTACACAAGTGGTTTAAACACCTCCTGGTCTCATCCCCAGCTACTTCTGTTGCACATGAGTCATATCTGTCTAAGTTAGAAGAACAAAGAATGTCAAAAAACCTCTTTAAGATGAAGCCTTTTCATTAGGCCTTAAGAGGCACAATGGAGAAATACCTGTAACTGAATATCAGAAGATCCCTGCTTCTGGATGGAAGATACATGGATACACCAGTTAAAGGCTCTATGGTAACATAAACATAAAAAAATTACCGCAACTTTTCATTTTCAAATAAAAAGCAGTTTTCAGAGTTATCATGTGCCCAGTGTTGGAGAGCATATTTTCATCACTAATTCTACAATGAAAAATGTAGAATTCTACTACCAAAGTGTAAAACAAACAAACAAGAGTATTGAATAATTGTCTGGCTTGTTTGCTCACTGCAGGGGAAAAAAGTTGAAATCCATGGGTAAAAGAGAAATACAAATGCACTTTTAAAAAACTGGAAATGATGCATTGCTTTAAGATGCACAGGCACGGGCTAATAGCATGTATTATTACCACTGAATTGACAGCTAGCTTCTCTTTAAACTTTGTAAAGTGTCTGACTCGCGTGACATACATAATAAATAGCCTTATACAACTTAGTTGTAGTACTAGAAAATAACTCTGTTGGCATTGCACATTTAGCAAATGTGGCAAAGAACATCCCTTTCACAGGACGGAGTTCTGAGTATGATAAAAAAAATGAAATTTCTACACAAAAAGATATGCATGTGTATATTTTTCAGAATAAATACATTAAAAGAGTAATTCTATATTGGTTTGACTTTTACAGCTCAGAAGTCTCATAGGAGGAGGCTATCACATATCAGGACTTCGCACTGAGATAGTATCTGGATTGTAACATCCTTTCAGGCAAGCAGGCTGCAGAACACCAACAAATGCTCAGCTGCCGAAAGGCCTGGAGGGAGGAAAGCAGCCAGATGCTTTGATGCTCTCTTATCCCAACAGAGTTCAATGCAGAGTTCCTAGCACTCCACTTTTTTCCTCCTATTGCAAAATTTCCTGTATTTTAATAGCCCAGAAGAAAAAGTATTTCTACAGATTTATACAGTTATTGCACACATTTCAAGGAAAATCATGTGAATCTCTGTGAGCATAATTTCATTCGTGATTTCAACACGAACAAGTTTATTGCTGTCAATATATATGTCTGAGACACTAACAAATAATAGTAAAAAAAGTTTAGTTCTACTTCTGAGAGATTAATACTGTAGGAGCATAATCACGTTTACATATAGTGTAGAGCCAAAGTAGTAGTCTGACCAAACTACTGGAAGTGAGCCATTTATTTAGTGTCCCCTCTCAGTATTTTCCCAGCCCTTACTGTGATACGTCCTTCCCCAGGTCCCCCCTCAGACGCACTCCTTTCCTATAGAATAAATACAGCGAAAGAGAAATAGGAAAAAGAAAAATAATCCCTTTCTGTTCTGTAAATAACCAAACTTTTCTTTGTACTAACGTGCAGCTTGGGTTTTGACCAGATCTTAAATGAAAATTGGGCACGTGAAATCCATGCCCATCCACTCTCAGATTCCCCCATGATAACTTCAAAACTCCTTGGTCTCTTTTAACCAAATGTAAAGCACAAACACTGTTCATAGGGGTGCTGTGAGAAACGAGGGATTTGGGTTGAGGAGACCATCTCCCCTGCAGAGGCCAAGCCTGGCTATGGCAACCGGAGCACCCAGCTTGGGAGCCTGTCTTACACCTTGCCTTCCAGTGACAGGATACAAGAGGAGATAAAATTAACAACAAAGGGCAAATACATACAGAACGACCTGTACTTGTGGCGGATCTCATGCCAGGAAGATAACCTGTCAAAAGAAGACACCTACACAGCCTGTGTTCCTATTAAGGCCCAAATACTTTGGGCGAAATGGGTAACACATTTAATACAACTTTTTGCAGAAAATCTACAAGAGAAGAGACAGCGGGTACAGAATTAACACTTCTTGAAAGCAGAACCAACCTAAGCGTGGAAGCATCCACACAGGCCATCGAGCTTGCAGAATACTAACAGTAATTGGCAACTACTACAGCTCTTATATTATTGTTTTGCATCCAATCTAATTATGATCTTTCACAGTTTATTGTTAGTGTTTGCTGATAAAGGTTGGTTTGGCAGCCCTTAAAATTTGTTAATGCTACAAGCCTGAGGAAATTGGACTTTCAGCAAAATCTCCTTCACACACTCATTTTCTTTGTGTTCTCACAATATTTGTTCTGAACCATGAAAACAAAAGCATCCACATTTTCGAACTTCTTTTTTTAAACAAAAATAACACAAAACAAAATAAGAGCTTCCGATGGAAGGAAAAAAAAAATCTCAGAAACCTAATATTTTCTGATGCTTTCTCACACACAGCATGCTTTTATCTTTACACCAACCATTTCCAGCAACACACTGTAGGACCAAATTATTTGCGCAGCTGAGTCTTTCACCGGTATTTCTCGGTTTGTGTCTTTCGTGAACACATTCTGCAGTCTCCTCCTTTCTTTTGACAGAAATATTAAACAGCAGAGTATGTAAGCAGATTTCAAAGCTAATTGAAAATAGGAACATAGAGCCTAACAATATTAAATCAAAAAACCTGTCAAGTTTAGCAACTGATCATTTGCATCTCCTTTATGTTGTTGTACAAGTTCTTTGTTTGCATAGAAAAAAAATAAAATAGATGTCAACTTGCTTTGTAAATGGCTGATGTCCAATAAGGATGAAAATAAGTATCTCAAATGCTAATGAAGCATCAGCAGTGTTTATTTGCCAAGCAAATTACTAGAAGGCAAGTCACTCTGACACTAGCAAGAGGGAGGAAAGGCATTAAGAACTGACCCACTTTCCAACCATCCCACATAAGCTTAGTATTTTTTTACTGTATTAAACGGTGCCATAGCACAGACCTGACCACTGGAGACCAATAGTCAGTGCTGGTAAATGGTTACTACCGTCTCCAGGATATTTTTGGCCCTGGCCAGCCAGTCCTTGCCCAACCAACAGCCAGGCACAGCTTGGGAGGTGCCAGTACTCAGGCTTGGATGCACGTACTGGCGTTGGAGACCAAGGGAGCATAATTGTACAGACATGGTCAGACCATGCCAGCTGGCTTCAGGGCCACAGAAAAGGCTCTTGCGCTGCTTAACTCACCAGTATAGATGTGCCTGCAGAGGCTCAAAACTAATAACACTCCATGTGTAAGCAACTAATTTAACACTTTGGCTTCATCACTCAAATTGCTTCCAGGTCTCATCACTCAGTCACTGATGACCAAAGTGAGTACCCAGCATCATGTGCTGGAATCGTTAGCTATATAATTCTCCTCCCCATTTTCTCTAGCTTTCAAAGGCAAGGCTTGAAGCAACATGGGAGTAAAGTTTAAGGTTTTAAATGAAGTTTAGGCTTGACTTTATTCTCAGACCTAGATCCAGCTGTAACTGCACTAGTATAGAGACCTCCAACCCAAGAGAGACGCAGAGATGGTAAGTGGACACAGAATAGGACAGCTCCATCCCACACATCTTCTATGAGCGGCACTTTTATTATCCAACAAAGTCCAGCAATTCACTAACTAGTGCAGAAACTGCTCCAAAATCAGTTCTTCCTCTAAGAGGGAAGCGTAGCTGCGCTGTACAAGGAGCTGCAAACAGTACTGCAGTAGAATCCTTAGTTACTCCAAATCTTAAGCTTGCAGATTTTTCACAGGAAGCAGACCGAAAGCATTCAAAGGCTGCTTGATACAAATGGAAAGTATCTAAAAAACAGAAGATGTGGTCCATAAAATGAGATGCTCCTTAGAGTGCATTGCTTCTGAAAAATATTCACAAATCATTGTGGACAAGCTACTCAGTTTGCCCTCTCAACGAGTAAATCAAAACTGTGCTATCCTTAGACACATTACCAAGATAGAAGAAACAGGAATGTCAGTTTAACGCTGCACACAGCACTAGTTAGCCTCAAACTGCAAGAGTGACTGTAGTTCCCCTGCCCACTTGTTAAGTAACTGATAAAGGCGAAAGGATCCAGTGAAGAAAAAAAAAAAAACCCCACACACAAAAACCCCCAAAACAAACCAATGTTAGTGCATAAGTACTGCTACACAAGAATGCACTGCAAGATCTGAATCTGTCTGACTATGGGAAAGACAAACAAGAACGTATCTGATCCCTCCATATGAGCATTGCTAATAGGTGGAAGTATCAGTTATGAAAGGCAGAGTTAGAGGAGAACAGTATGAGAACCATATCCAAATGCTAAAAACATATTGTTAAGGAACCAAAAGAGAAGGCAACTAAACATTGAAATTAATCACTAAGGTTAAATAAATGTAAGTGTAATGTAATAAGTGTAATACCATTAAATGAAATGGAATAAATAAATATTATCCCTTAGCATTTTTCCCAATTATATACTTATTACTGTATTATAATATTACCCCTGCAATACAGAGGTAAATGTTAATTTAATAGTATAGTACATAGGCCACAAGATATTTTTAAGGTCCATTTTGACTCTGAACTACATGAACTTATAGGAAAAAAATATACAGCTTCCTACCTAAATATGTAACAGTGTTGACAGAAAGATCCCTTCTTTCATTACATCCGTTAAAGTGTCTGTTATTCACTTGTTGAAACGAGTCACAGAATACCAGAAGACTTTTTTGCTGCTACGTTTCCTTATAAGTTACCAAGGCCTTCAACAACTGCAGCCACTTGTTACTTATGTAAATGTAGAAATAACAGATCAGATGTTACAGCGAAGAATTCTAAAAAACATTGCGCTGGGGTCAAAGGCGTTATTCCAGATGAATGTTCCTATATTCAAAGGATGAGGATGTTTACCTCAATTACCTGGTGGTTTTTTAGTTTTGCCTTTTTTTATATTTAAATAAAGCCAAGCCATTTCACATAGCTAACAACACACTGAGACAGACAATTCATGCGGTAATATAAAACAATCTTCACAGGCCATTTAGATTTGATTTCCTGAAACCTTGTGAGCAATTTCATTCAAACCATAATTTGGTAATGGCACTAGGACCAGGAGCTACAGATCTACGAGATGGCATTCATAGGAGTGAACGGTGAGGGGGAACTGAGGGCCGGCATATTTTATTTCCCATTTATAGCTTAACCCCCTCATAAACTGCTAACCAAAAACAAATGTAGAGAGCTGTCTGGAGTAATAAGATACCTGACATAGCATCATTATTACTATATCCTGCTTTCCAAAATTCATTTTTTAAACCAAGAACACATCTACTAGCTTTGACATAACTTTGGTTAACAGCGTCCCTTGGGAGGCAGTCCTGAAGGGCAAAGGAGTCCAGGAAGGCTGGATGTTATTCAAGAGGGAAGTCTTAAAGGCACAGGAGCAGGCTGTCCCCATGTGCCGCAAGTCGAGCAGGCGGGGGAGAAGACCAGCCTGGCTGAACAGAGCTCTGTCTGGAACTCAGGAAGAAAAGGAGAACCTACCACCTTTGGAAGAAGGGGCAGGTGACTCAGGGGGACTACAAGGATGTGGTGAGGATATGCAGGGAAAAGATTAGAAAGGCGAAGGCCCAGCTAGAACTTAAACTGGCCACTGCTGTCAAGGACAACAAAAAATGTTTCTACAAGTATATCAGCGACAAAAGGAGGGCTAAGGAGAATCTCCCTCCTTTATTGGATGCAGAGGGAAACCTGGCCATGAAGGATGAGGAGAAGGCTGAGGTACTTAATGCCTTCTTTGCCTCAGTCTTTAATAGTCGGACTGATCATCCTCAAGGTTTTCATGCCCCTGAGCTGGGAGATGGAGATAGGACCCAGAATGTAGTCCCAGCTGTCGAAGAGGTGGCAGTCACCGACCTGCTCCTCCACCTGAATGCCCACAAGTCTATGGGGCCAGACGGGATCCACCCAAGGATACTGAGGGAGCTGGCAGAGGAGCTTGCCAAGCCACTCTCCATCATTTATCAGCAGTCCTGGTCAACCGGGGAGGTCCCAGATGACTGGAAGCTAGCTAACGTGACACCCATCTACAAGAAGGGTCGAAAGGAGGATCCGGGGAACTACAGGCCTGTCAGCCTGACCTCGGTGCCAGGGAAGGTCACGGAACAGATCATCCTGAGTGCCATTATGTGGCATGTGCGGGACAACCGGGGGATCAGGCTCAGCCAGCATGGGTTTATGAAAGGCAGGTCCTGCTTCACTAACCTGGTCTCCTTCTATGAGAAGGTGACCTGCTTAGTGGATGAGGGGAAGGCTGTGGATGTTGTCTACTTGGACTTCAGTAAGGCCTTTGACACCATCTCCCACAGCATTCTCCTGCAGAAGCTGGCTGCTCATGGCTTGGACAAGTGCACTCTGCACTGGGTTAAAAACTGGCTGGATGGCCGAGCCCAGAGAGTGGTGGTGAATGGAGTCAAATCCAGTTGGTGACCGGTCACGAGTGGTGTTCCCCAAGGCTCAGTGTTGGGGCCGGTCCTGTTCAATATCTTTATCGATGATCTGGATGAGGGGATTGAGTGCACCCTCAGTAAGTTTGCAGATGACACCCACCAAGTTGGGTGGGAGTGTCGATCTGCTGGAGGGTAGGAAGGCCCTGCAGAGGGACCTGGACAGGCTGGATTGTTGGGCCGGGGCCAACTGTATGAGATTCAACAAGGCCAAGTGCTGGGTCCTGCACTTCGGTCACAACAACCCCAGGCAACGCTACCAGCTTGGGGAGCAATGGCTGGAAAGCAGCCTGGCTGAAAAGGACCTGGGGGTGATGGTTGACAGCCGCCTAAACACGAGCCAGCAGTGTGCCCAGGTGGCCAAGAGGGCCAATGGCATCCTGGCTTGTATCAGGAATAGCGTGGCCAGCAGGACCAGGGAGGTGATAGTGCTCCTGTATTCGGCACTGGTGAGGCCGCACCTCGAATACTGTGTCCAGTTTTGGGCCCCTCACTACAAGAAGGACATCGAGGTGCTGGAGCATGTCCAGAGAAGGGCAACGAGGTTGGTGAAGGGTCTAGAGAAGAAGTCTTATGAGGAGCGGCTGAGGGAGCTGGGGTTGTTTAGTTAGGGGAGACCTTAATGCTCTCTACAGCTACCAGAGAGGAGATTGTAGTGAGGTGGGGGTTGGTCTCTTCTCCCAAGTAACAAGTGATAGGACGAGAGGAAATGGCCTCAAGCTGCGCCAGGGTAAGTTTAGGTTAGATATTAGGAAAAACTTCTTTACTGAAAGAGTGGTCAGGTACTGGACCAGGCTGCCCAGGGAAGTGGTTAAGTCCCCATACCTGGAGGTATTGAAAAGACGGGTAGATGCCGTGCTTGAGGACATGGTTTAGTGGCGGACTTGGCAGTGGTAGGTTAACGGTTGGACCTGGTGATCTTAAGGGTCTTTTCCAACAATTCTATGATTTTATGATTCTATGATAAACTAAAATGTAGATTTTTTTTTTTTAATATTGGAGTCAGCAATTTATGAATACCTTTCCAATATAACAAAAAATACTTCTTTCCACTGTCCTTTCTTATCAGAATAATTTCTTACAGCTACTTGCAAATTACATCTTTTGAGTTCTAGTCTGACTCCGAACAAACAGAACTGAGAAATAATGTCGAACAGCAGCGTTCACAGTGGCACCAGCTTGCTCTGACACCCACACAGAGCTCCCAGGGAGACATGCATCAGGCATTCAGGGAGCGTACCTTGAGCCAACACACAAATTCCTTCCCCTGAACTGCAAATAAACCATTTGTCCTTTTGGGGGACAGGGGGAGTTTTTACAAGGCACCGGCAGACCAAAGCAGAGCCTGGGGCAGTGACACCCTAACAGCAACGGCACCCCCAAGCCCAGCCCTGGGAAGGGCAGGAAGCCTGGGGAATCTGCCCAAAGAAAACCCTGGGGAAGGAGCTGGTGGCAACCCAGACTACTTTCGCAGTTAGAAACGATACGCTGATCAAGTACTGCGTTGATGACATTTACTACAGTAACAGTATCGTAAATCTATAATCCTTTTTCTCAATAAACTATACTGTTGTACAGTATATTAAACTACCTCCTAATAAACTGTACTACTTCCCCCTCCTACCTACCTCCCAGGCACATAAAATAAACATCTACGAATGGAAATAATTTATAAAATGAAGTGCATTATTTTTTTCTGAGAGGAAAAAGATAACAATATACTCAGCCATAAATTTTATTCTTACAAGACTGCCCTCTTCCCCCCAGTTTTTCTTTCCTGCAGCATCATTACCATGTCATCTAAATGAATTTGCCCACCCCTGAGCAGTTGGCATTGAATATTCAGTGCCAGTTTCCATTTTGACATGTTGTTACAAAAGATACTCCTTTTAATTTTTTTCTCAGTTTGCATAAGACTATCCTTGAAGAGGTCAGAGCATCCCAAGGGAAAGCCAGTGTCATTTGAGAAGCACAGTAACAGCTGATTACATGGACAAATAAACAATGTTAGAAGTAATTCTTCATGTACATTTCAAACCCTTTAGGGTTTTTTGTTTGGTTGGGGTTTTTTTTCTCCTTTTTATTATAGAGAGTATTGTCATTTCCAGAACATTCCTGCAATAAAATAGAGGCTTAAAAATTAACTGGTATTTTGCCTAGATGAATATGACTGTAGAAAAAACCCACTCCATTATGGGAAATTAAGAACTGACCTCAGGGACTAGGCAGAGCCGCAGTCAATATGAAGCGTTAACTTTGTTTCAACCCTTCTTGCTTAGCTTTTAAGACAAACTGTATTTTGAAATCTTGCTTTAACCCCAAAAGTATTTCTTCTCAGTGGTTCAAAACTCAGAGTACAATCTGACTAGTATCACCATTCCTACAAGTTTTCTTCTTTGGTGTGTGGTTCTCTTGCCATGCACATTTCTCTTCAGCTATCTTCGATGGCCAGCAGCCACACTGTTTTGTTTCTGTTCCACTTTAGCTTCTAGTCCAGGCACTGCAGAGACGGTCTGCACATATGGAGGCAGGAAGGGGCTGCTTTCCTACAGAGTCAGTCAGGCCAGACAACCCATGTACTGCTGCATCAGCTACCGTACTGGGACCTGGCAGCAGCTTGGAGAACTCCTCTGGAGAAGAGATCACTTCCTCTATACACCCACATTTAGCAAAAGGAGCTAGAAACAGAAAATTTTCTCAGGCAAATAGTTTTGCCTCTTCTATCTCCATGCTGAAGATGCAAAGACTATTTGATTGTGTGACTCCTAGCTTTGCTGCTGTTCACCCTAATGCCAAGTACTTAAGAGTTTCCTTCTTTACATTCGCTTACATAGACATCATGGAGCTCTCGTGCCTTAATTTTAAGCTGTCGTCTTCACCATTCATTCCTGGTTATGGCCAAGTCAGTGGGATCCAGGGGTTACACACACGCTAGACTGAGGAAGCAGAAAGCAGGAGGGAGTCTCTGCAGAGACCAGCACTGCCCTGCCAACAGAGGTATGCAGCTCCCTGGCTGGGATTCACAGGTATCCAGCAGCAGGTCCCTGATTGCTCCTGGCCTCTTCATGGGCTCCCACCACGGCTGTCAGCCATGGACCTCTTGGTCAAAATGACTGCTAATGCTCTGCTGCGCTCCACCTCATCTTCTCACATCACTGGCTACTCTGATTAATTACAGTATTCACAATCCACACTTAGCTACTGACCTCTGCATTTTTAAAGCAAATTTAATGCCAGAAACTGTTTTAATGGAAGTGCAAATGAAACCAAACCACAGTATTCAAACTGAGCATTTAACTCCCCCCAAACAATTCAGCTGTGTGCCTTTACAAAAACTTAATGACAGCATTTCCAGTTCAGATCACAAGTGAACAACTGAATAGTAGTAGCTGCAAATAAAAAACATGTTTCGGTTTAAACATTCATAAGCCCTGTTGCTGGTGACAGATACCTGTCATATTCCAAATGGGGCTAGGAACAAATTTTATTGCACATAAGATAAATCAAGATCTTGACTCCAAAACATTTTAGTAGTAATGGAAGGCAATCATGCCTCCAGCTTGGAAAGACATGTATAAAGACATCATTTAGAACAATACAGTCAACTTGATTTTCAAAAGAGAGAGCGATGGGATGTGATAAAAAACTGCCAAAAACACCCAAGCAGACTTCTCAGTGCATTAGATGCAATACTTCAAAAAAATTCAAATAAATATTGAATAATAAAAACATCTTGGTAGTTGAGTAGAACCTGGAATGTGTCATGAAAAGCTATTTAACTAATGGACATTTGGGGATTTGGGCAGAACATTGATCCCACAATCAGAAGTCTGGCAGAAAAGCTCTCAATCAGCTCTGCAAAGCTCTGCAAAGCTCAAAGAACTTGCTCGACTTAGAACCAACCTGAAAAGCACGTTCAGGAATGAGATGAGAATAATCGACATTTATGCAAATAAATTTACATGACCTGATATGACTGAATGGCATATAGAGGAAGTAATAATATAGTTTATTACTGATAATCACATTGTCTGAGAACTCTGTTAGAGTAAACTGACAGAAGGAGTATGCCTGAATATGTTAATTTAAATGAACAGAGTCACTGATACGATGTCACCTCATGGGGGCATATACCATAAAAACCGCACACGTGCAATTAAGGCTGAAGCAGAAGCACTCAAATGACTCCCAGGCCATTTATTAGAAAGAACGAGAAGAAAGATACAGTAAAGGAAAGAAGGAGACTTGGTGGTGGTAGCACTCTGAAGCCTGTTGGAGTGGCCGACTCTGCTATCTGGGGGAATTCCAGTGGGCTTGGGGCAAGATGATATCTCTAAGTGGCAATTTGATTTTTGCAATCATTAAGAGAACATGAAAAGTGAGAAATGTTAATGAGACACTTTTTCGGCTGTTTACCTAGATCCAAAGGCATCAATTGCTATTGTCCAAACAGACAAAGCAAAGCGTTATTTCCTGTTTTTATGAAAAAAGCCAGAATTTTTAACCTCCACACAGGCACACAAAAAATTGATTCAAATTCTAACCTAGATGACACACAAATTAACCAAAAGCAGTTATACAGAGTCATTCTTCAAGCCACAAAATAGCTCAATTCAAACTCTCATCAGGTGGTTTTACTGACTCTAAAGGGGTGTTTTCCAGTCACTGCCATGTGTCAGAGGTGCCAATTGATCAGCATAAACAGTTTCAGTGTTAAACTATATAGGCAGAATTAAAACCCGTGGAGTTTGTTTGTTTTGTTGGGGTTTTATTTGTTTGGTTTTGTTGTAAATGTAGTGGCAGCCAAATGAAAAAAAAAAACAGCCTCCACAGTAATTCTGATCAGTCTACAAACAATATGTAAGGTGGGAGGGAAAGGAGGGGAGCTTGTTTTTGAATCTCAAAATAAGAACATTTCATTCTGGCTGTTGAAAGTTTGCTTTGGTTTCTGGTTTCTTTGTTTGGTTTTGGGTTTTTTTTCCCTTCAATGCAAGGGCAAAAGAAACAAACAAGTTATCACTTTCAATTGAGAAGTTGGAAAATTCTTTCAATACTATATGAAAAGTTCAGTTGGGGTTTTTTTTTGGACAAAACAGTTGTCAAATTCTACCCACGCACATATAAAAAAAAATATTATTCACAGGAAAATCATGTAATTCTCCCTGTCACTCTTAATCACACTATGTCTGTGATAGCAGCACTTGCAAAGACATCTTTGTTACTGCCTGCCACAGACTCCCCAGGGAAACTTTCCTCCCAAATGCTTTATACAGCTCTGGGTCTTTTGCTTAGGTAAAAATACTTACAATAACCTCCAACAGGAATAATTTATCCTGCCTATTTTAAAACCTTCTGTCTTATTTGCTGTGGAGTTAACTGGCCTGTTTAATTGAAGCTGCTAAATCAGATAGAGACAATCCCCATGGGTTAAAGAATTTCCCATGTCAGCAATTGCTGTAGTACCCACCAAAATGCTCCACAATAAATCGGAGAAGATTTGGCTCCATGCTCAGCTGTAGGGAAAGCGAAAAGAAAATGCGATCGCAGAGAGCAGCTTTTTCAGTGAAGACTTGGTCCAACTCAAAGCAAGCAATCCCACCAGCAATTCAACAAATGAAGTCTGCTTTCTCTGCAGATGGCTTTCTTTTGAGTCACTTTAACTGAGTTAAACCGAAAATGCAATAGTAAACCTACAAAGATACTCTTTTTCCATGAAGTCCTTTGGCAGCAGCAGGCTGGCATGCAGATGTGGTTATCCATGCTCCTGTTACATAGGATGAAGCAACCTTACTATGGGAATTACCTGAACACAACCGAGACGTACCATGGCTTTTCAAGTCAATATTATAAACCACAGCAGCTGTGATCTTAAGTTTGTAGATGAGCAATATACCAGCCAGCTGCTTTTCTATCCTAATTGAGACTTTTTCCATTAAGAAAAAAAAAAGTATCTTCCTCATTTCTGCCTCTGTCCAGCTTGCCAGATGCCCCTTGCTCATTGTGAACCACTTTCAAAAATGTCCATATAAAATCCCTTCTGTCCCTTCTTCAGGTCCGACTGCTCTTTCAACAACATTTTTTAGTATGTAACGAACAGTTCCAAGAGGATAACTTACTTGATGCCCTTTACTATTGTCTTTTTACAGTATTTTCTGAAAGCATATGGTTCTCCTATTTTAAATTTAAAACTGCAGCCTGCTCTCCCCATCCCCAAGTACATTTACCTAAAACTTCCCCCTTTGTCTTGTGATATAGAACAAGGGAAAAAAACCTAACTTTTTTTTTCCCCAAAACATGAAAACAGAGATACTGCAGATACCTTTCTTTCTCTGCCCCGACCCATTCTTCGCAAACTTAAAGGTTCAGCAGCATCTTTCTCATCCATCAGATACCTACCTCAGAGAAGTTATGAAAGTGAACATGGGCGACGTCCTTTTATATTCAGAGAAGCAAGAAGGAACAGCTAACGTTTCAAATTCAGAAAGCGTATTACAGGCAACAACCCTTTTGTATGGGCCATCATTTGGCACACACCCCTGCCTGCCAGGCCAGGCCATGCCCACAGCAAGTTAAACCCTTTGCATGTTTGTCCATAGGTGCAGAGCGAGGAGGCCAGGCAGGCCTATGGCCTCTCCTTACAGACCGAAGTTCACTCTTCTAACCCTTCCATATCACATTATTTTAATTGAGCTATCTCAGAGGAGTCAGTCTTTGCTTAGACACCTTTAATGTATTTATTAGGAATCGAAGCTTAAACTTGATAATACTTTGCCACAGATTAACTTGGACACATGAAACAGGTCCATAGTAAGGAGTGAAAAATCCATACTTAGAGCTAGGAAGCAACGCACTATTTTCACAACCTTATTTTTGTTCAAGTGCACGGGTACTCCTCTTGTAAAAGGCAAAATACATACTGATAGGCATTACCTCAGGACTTGTATAATACTAGGACAATGTGGCCAGAGCTTACTGCATGTAAATGCCTGGCAATAAGAAGCTGTAAGGTGTACAGAGAACCTTTTCTGTCCTGTTAGTGACTGCACCGATGCCCAATAAATGCAGTTATTTTAGCCGTTGTAAAACTCCTAGACAGTAAAAAATATGAAAACTTCACATAAATTACATTATTTCAGCAGAGTGGTTAAGCTAATGATTTCAACTACACACTCTTTGTGAAGGTAAAAGATACTGTATATACTTATATAGTTTATACATTTAACAAGCAACTAACAACCAATTGCTCATTGTCTATTCAGGGCTTAAAATTAAGTGCCCAGCTGTGGCAGTTAACCACATTTTCCATTAAGATAGAAGGGTGGTTGTTTTTATTCAACAAACAGTTCCTTTTCATCGTAAGTAGAAGGGAAAAAGGAAGTTTGCCAGAAGCATGAATTTTACCATAGTGTAAAGAAGTGACTAGCAGGTGGTTCTGGGGCACAATTATGCTAGATTTATACATTTATCCTGGAGTAATCCTGAGTCCTGGCTATGGCAGCTATGATTATTCGGCTTTATCTTGTTATTGCTAGAAACTTTCTGCAACATGCCCATTCATTTCCAACAGACATTTACCATACATACTTTGATGCACTACAACTGCTCCTACTTACAATTTTATTTTAGTACATTTTCATCCTCTGAGAGTTTGCATTTATGTTCCCTCCTGAATATATATAAAAAAAAAAATCCATCCCAGCAGTGTTCAACGTAAACTTTTTTTTTTTTTTTAAATTTATTTTTCTAGCTGAGTAGAGTTTACCCTCTATTTCTTCCTGCTTTCTTCCTTCTCCAACTCTTTGGAAGGAGGCTGCAGATTTGTTTGTTGGTCCATTCAACAGATCTAACTGAGCAGTCAGCTTCTACTTACCTCAAAGCTTCCCCTTCTTTACAGCAAGGTCCTGTAGCTGGCCTAGGGCAAGGTCAGACACGTGTACCCCACCAGCTCCTGAGGCTCCTTTGCACAGTCAGCTTATGGCCAGGTCAAATATATCTGTCCCAACAGCCCTTCTTCAACCGCAATTGGTAGTGAATATTAGGAGAATACCTGACTTGTTTACTAGGTGCAGAGGGAAACTCTTTGCTGTACTTTCAAGGCTCCTACAATCATCAATTCAGAAAAATCTAAAGCCAGCAAGTGTAGCTGGGCCATCATATTACAGGGATCTTAAAAAGAGCCTGGATATACATTTTTCTATGACTTTGATTCCTTTTTTGAGCTTGATCACATTTCGAACACATTGGGGCAGCAGGTGTCACAGTTTGATGAGGCACTACAAGTATGTTTTGCTTGCTTAATCATGCAACCTAGTAATTGTACACAATAGCTCCTCGTTCTCCTGCTAGGAAAAACAGTTAAAGCTTTTCCTACCATTTATTACCTTACAGACCTAAATGACTGTTTGCTTCTATAAGGATACCATTAAAGAATTCATTAAAGTCACTATTAAAATGCACCATATTGACAATTACCACCTGAATCAGGCACCACGCCTTGCTCAGGAGGCCACCGGGACGGCTTCTCCATCTCGCTGCTGCAAGATGCAGGCTCTCACAGCACCCACAGCTTCACTCGCTGTGTTGTGCTGCCATTTACCAGCTCCACATGGGCTAGCCACAGCCTGCCCCCACTTACTGCACCCTCTGTCTTCTCCCAGCTGGCAGGTAGGGCACAAATATTCAACTTTTCCTTTTCAGGCATGACACTGTAGCCTATGGAGACACTAGTGTATTTGTTGCCTTATCCTTTTATAAATCCATGCTTTCTTTAGGGCTTCACTGGAAACAACCCACCTTGTTACTCCCATCTCATTTGCTCTTGCTGTAAGAATCCCAACAATTCTCTACCTTCTAGCAAGTTTCTGATGCGTTTGTTACAACAGTAATTTCAGATGTCCAAAGCGCACAGGTTTCAGTATGCTGCTGTAGTTTCTAAGACTTCAAGCATTAGTATAAAAATCTGCATATTTGGTCTTGGTCTTGTTGCTTGGCTGGCCTAATCGGAATAAAATCTTACTTCCCAAGGCTTACTTATTCATTGTTTTCTACCTGAAGTTAATCAAATTCTACCTTATCCCTGTATAAGAAAGCTGAGTTTCAATGATTTCCTCCACAGAAGATGAATTCCCTCAAACTGCTCATTTGTCAAAACCATTCATTCCTTAAATTTCCTACAGACTTCTAACTTTGAATGGCATTTTGGCTTAAATGAAATCCATCTTAAACAATGACTATTAAAAGCAGCCATGAAATGCCATGAAATGCCATGAAAACCTGGAAGCACTACTAAGCATATTATTTACCTCGTGGTTACTTACCTTGTTTTATTTCTGAAAATAAACTTAAATGAAAACATACCATGTTTAGTCTTTACATAATATCAACTCACCATGTAATGCGTGCTGGCCAATGAACGTACATGGCAATTTTACATGGCTGAGAAAGAAAGGCAGTTTTACCCTACTCTCCGGAAGCTTAATGTATCTGAAATGCCTGACTACCAGCCTGCTCAATTTTATCACCTCTTTTTCAGGCTTTTTCCACTAGAGCAACAGCAGAGAGATGCAGAGCCTGGAGCCGTTCACGCTATTTCGGGCCCCTCGTCCCCTTTTATTAGGGTAATACTTGGATCAAGGAGCTCAGACAGGGTGCACAAAGGAGTATTACACACAGCTTTTCCTTCCTTTTCTAATTCTTTTACTATGCCACAAAGTCCAAGTCTTATCACCAAATATACTTTGGCAATGTGGCTCTTTCCACAGCAGCTGCCTCGCTGATTTTTTGAGAGTTCATTTTGACAGCAATTTTGAAGATCACATAGGTAATGGCTCATTCCGGTGTGCTCTGCACCCAATGATAACAATGCACCTCTCAGTTTGCTGGAAGAATATTTACCAGACAAATCTTGGACAATGCATCATGGCTTCAAAGAAAGTAATTCCTAGTTCTCACTCTGCCAGTAATGATGGGTAGGTCACACAAGGGTAGTGCTCTCAGACTTCAACCTAAATCCTCTGTGCTGCAACCAGCCCACTCCATTTTCTCTAACAACAGGGGGTTAAGCTAAGAAGCTTGTAAATCAAAAATTCATCATGAGATGGAGCCAGCTTTTAGAACAACAATAAATGGCAGGCATTCTTCCACACTGCATGAGGGCTGAGCTCCGGATGCCCTTTCACCTTCTAATCCTATAATACTGCTGGCTAAGTACTAGCACTTAGGGAAGAAGTTTGGTCACTGCCCTAAGCAGTACAGACAGCAACTCCAAAGTTGTTATTCTCACAACCAAAACTTCAAATGATTTTCAAATACTTCTACAGAGAATATTCTCAATCTTCTCTCCTTTTAACACTCCCGTGCTCCTACCAGGGAAAAAAAAATATTTCATACTGGATCCAATTAAGATGCAATCAATTTTAACGGGATGTGTTCTGAGTAGGCATAAATATTTCTCATAAAGGAAGTTAGTAAATTTGATTGATATAGATTAATACAGAGAAAGTGAACTATATTATGAAAAACTGGAAATTAACTTTGTCCTTGCAAGCACGAGATAATACCAAAGGTCTCTTGGCCTTCAAGTACACACAGATCAAAGAGGAAGAGGAGTTTTTCAAACAGGGCAAAAAGATCCACTTAGCACAGCAGGAATTTAAATGCTGGTATGCTAACAGCTTGCTACATTTCTGTACTAATGACCTGTCAACTTCGCATTTCAAAACGCAGCTCTAAGTTGGAAAATGTCCTATTCTGTATTCATGCCTTTGTTGCACATTTCAGTCCAAGTCCTCTTTCTTTTTTTTTTTCCCCCCCGTTACTATTATTATTTTATTTTAACATCAACTGTGCTACATACATTTTTCTTTACTAGCATTGGTACCCTCCACACACACTGCTTATGAAGTTCTCTTCCTTTCTATTCTGGCTATTCACAATTGTTGCTCATTCAGCCAGTGAGTGAGACCACAATCCAGAGTCTGCTAACCCAAATTGGGAGTTTTTACTTGTCTCCAGTTGGAAATGAACTGAATGAACATCACAGGAGACAGACCAGTTTCTTGCCATTAACCAGTACACTTTCGTACATGTTGTCCCCATGTACATCCATACACCAAGCATGCTTGTCCCTTCCCTGATGACTGGGGAGTTCTCTCTTAAATACCCACAGAAGATGCACCCTCAAACCTCATCTCTCCTCCAGCACAGTGTGGCATACTACGCAGCAGAAGGAAGAGTACATCATCTGCTCAAAGCAGTAGTAATGACCTATTAAGGCTTTGAGAAAGGCACAAGACTTGATAAAGGGATGAGTCAAAATCTACACTGCAAATGCATAGAAAGGAGCACTACCCCACACTGCCTACCACAGTCAGGTGGACTCCAGCAGAAATGTGCTCCAGCAATCACCAGGGTTCACTTTGCTGTTGCCGAACAGGCTTTAGCACAGCTGGAAATCCACCTACACTGGAAATAAACCATATGGAAGACTTCTAAAGAGGCTGATAAACATCAGGATCACAAAGACATTAAAGCACTAGAAGATGAGGCATTTGGAAGACTCCTCTCCTTGGTGAGATGAAAATCTACCACCACCTTCGAAAGAAACCTAAATCTCTGTCGCTCTGACTGACACAGTAGCAATAAGGAATGTCACTTCCAAAGTAACAAAAGAAATGGGAGAGGAGTCTTCCACAGGTTATATAGACAGCACACACAAATACAGATACACACATACTGGGGTGGGTAATTCTAATTTAATACAAATACGCTAGGCTCCAAGCAAGCCATTTCCACTCAGGCATCAGATCCTGGAATTGCAATTGATTCTATGAAAGCACCGGTCCAGCATGTAACAGGGGTCAAATAAAAACAAACAAACAAACAAAAACCAGTAGAAACCATTAGGAAACAAACAAACAAACAAAACCAACCACACCTCATACATTTTGCCATTATATACTCTTCAGCAGCCCTTCACCTGTGATGCTGTTTGCAGTTCTACGTACCACACAGTGACGGACTGTTCTGCAGGCTTCCTCTGGGCAGAACTGGGTTTTCCCACTCCTGGAGATGGGATACCCTGGCAGATGGCCCCTGGCATCAGACACTGTGGCTGTTCGGTTCTCTCTCCTTCCCATCAACTATAACATCGCTGTAGATTGCTAGTTGCAATTAGTAGTTTAGGTCGATAAATGAGATGAAGCAAGGCCTCACCACAGGGGAATGATGACAATCACAGCTATGTTTTCATCCTACTGACTGAGCAGCCTTAACTACCCCTTTCAGTGAGTTACATCTGCAGTTTAAAGTGAGAGGAGATGCATTTCACTTTGATTTATTTGGGCAGCAACAATCCGGATATCTGCACAGGAGCAGGCTGCCCTAGGCTGCTTCTGCAGTCCGTGGAGACCTCATTCATATGGACAGTGGTGTCCGTGGCACACTACATCTATTTATTTACCTTTCCCATACCTTCGGCATGTCATCTTCCCTCTGTACTTCAAGAATCTGAAGATTTTTAATATACATGGCTATTGATTTTTTCCCACACTTCTAACAATCTGCATTAGTCAGTTCTAATTCAGCTGTATCTTTCACTGACAAGGGATGACCAGAAAGAGGACAGGGCTGTCACACTTGGTTAGCTGCTTTTGTTTTCTTTGGCTTTGCATCCCTTTTGGTGTCAGACCTGTGTTTTCATCTTGCTTGAGAGGACAACGCAATTCTTTAAACCATTTGTCAAACTACTGCTAAGGTTTTCCTATCTTAGTCATGATGCTGTTCACAAAAAAGTGTTGTAAGGGCATATTTAAGTTACTTAAAAAGATAGATAGGCATAAGACTGTTTACATGGACTGGCACAAAATTCTAATGCCAAACATCTATGACCATAACCTTAAAATTTACTGCACCTTAATCTTTAAATAGAAACGTAGTAATGTGGGGAAGTATCTACTCTGGCAGAAGCCACTGATCACACATCACAGCCCAGTAAGGGAGTGATTGGAAATTCAAAGAAACTTGTCCCTTTTTGGCAATATGTGGGCCTCAACATACCACCATGCTTTTGCTGCTGAGGTAAACCACGTTTGATGTAAGTTAACTTTGACTTGTGAACTTGTGCCAATGCACAACATCAGCAAGCCTTCAATGACTTCTGGTAGCAAAGCAAGATCAGTCTTCCCTTGGGTACCTGTTATGAGCAGCAGAATAACAGGCACCTCTTGTCAAAACAGTAAGATGTATTTTCCACTTAAAATTAAGAGGTTACACAGGCACGTAACCCTTTAGCTCAATACCCTCAAGGTAGCAATCAGCTAAAAAAAAACCAAAACCAACTTGATCAGGCAAAGCACACAAAGAAAAACACTCCAGCAAATGGAAGCCATTGAACGCTAATGGAGATGAAGAAACTAATGCGAGACAGAGGGAACGCTTCCCAACACCGACAAGAGAAAAAAAAAAAAAGATCCCAGGAGAAATCTGTGACTAACCAAGTTAAGCCCTTGAAAGCAGCTCTGAGATCTTGCTTTGTTATGTTTTATAGAATGCAAAAAATCCAAAGCCTGGTATTGCTTAACATCTCTGTCCATGGGACAGAAAAGTCAGAAGCACTTATTAACTATACACCCATTTTTTAGCAGAAAAAGGCAATTTAATCACAAGATGCTGATGAAACACTTCTTATTTATGTTGTAACAGAGGACAATGTCAAACAAGTGTTGACATTTTTGTGCCTCTGGTCCCAGCATGTGGATGTGGAGGTGTTTTGGAAGAGCTGAGTTCTCACATCATTTGGCAATAATCCTGAAACACAGAAAAAGCAAGCATTGTGCCATTCTTTAAACCCAGTAAATATACACGTCAGTTGAACGTTGATCCCAGGAAAAACAATGCAAGCACACATATGAGATTCAATGCATGCTACAGGAATAGACTATAATTATGCCTATTAACATGGGCTTATGGAAAACACTAATAACCAACTTTGTATTATTTTTAACTAAATTACAAGCCTGGACAACAAAGGGAGTGCGACTTACTAAATTCAAACTTCCCTGGCCTCGTACCACCTAAGCTGATTACAAAACTATGAAAATAAACCTGATGAAAGTTAAGTGGATTAAGAGCTACTTAGCTGAGAGGTCTCAAAATGCAACCAGGAGGAAATCACTGCATTAGCTAATTGTAAACACACAGGTCCAATTCTGGAAACATTTTGGAAATGCAGAGTGTCCTGACCAGGAAGGGTCTGGCCACCATGAAGATGCTGCAGAGCCCCTTAGGTACCTTGTTCCTTTTGAGATGAAAACAGTTGCAGACTTCGAGTGTACTCAGGGCAAATATCACATAGGCTCATGCTATGCCCATTTTTCCTCCAGCATCTGCCTGCAATCACTACTAGAGACACGACATTGTCCAAAAGGGCTGATGCAGTCTGTCATTGCATAACCAAGAGGATAAGGAGGATGCCAGCAGGGTTCTGTTACCGCTGTATTTGGTATTAGCACAGCCAAGTGGGAACACTGGGTCCATAGTCCTGTGGTCCATAACTCACAAAATGAAATTAATGTGAGTCCTTCAAAAGGAGTCAGAGAAAAGACCAGAGCAATGACCAAACCAGAGAACTTTTGGTGTCGTAAGAAATGCTTTAAAACTCCCTCTTTCGATTTCATCAAGCAGAGATTGAGGAATGACCTGATCAGACTTGCGCTGCCTTAAGGCACCAGGCCAGAAACCGCTTTCACTACAGAGAACAACAATCCAGCAAGACTGGATTCGCACCATGGGAACATGGAAGGCGTATTTTCTTTTAGAAGTGAAATATTTAATTTTTCAAGCAGTTTATCAACAATGTGAATGGATTGTTCATTAACAGAAGTGTTGTTAGATGATGACTGGAAAACTAAAACCTGCGCTGTGAGAGGATATTCACATACCCTGAGAGACAGGAAGGTTACAGCAACTTTATAATCTATTCATCCATCTTTAGCGCTTTTTGATTTTCCAGTTCTCAGTCTCATCCTTGTACTCATCTAACAGTAAGGTTTATATTTTGACTTGAGCTGGAAGAGCGTTCTCCTTAGCTAATACCCTGATGTCTTTGATGGGATGAAGCAGGAAAGGGCGAGAGGCTTATCTCAACTCAGCTTCTTCTTTCTTCTACTTTTCTGTGCATCTAACCTAACAGATAGCAGTCATGTACAAAAAATTGGACCGACATCTAGAACTCATAAAATACATGAAGCTACTCCACAGTTGTCACATTGCTCATCCTGCTTAAATGCTTATTAGAGCTAACAGAAATGGTACAAAAAGTTTCAAGGCTATGCCCAGCTGCGGAATGAAAAGGACAGTGCAAATCAGTACTGAAGTGAGAGTAAATATGTGCTTTCAATGTCTTTTAATGTTTACCAACGCAGCATATGCAAAACATGAGATACTTAACAAGGTAGAAGACAAAAGAACTAGCAGCTAAAAGGAAGATATGAAATAACAGCCTGGACTGCTCTGACTTCTGCTTAAATTGGCTGCACGGAGAGTATTCTTTACCAAGGGATGAACAGATCATTTGAACACCATTTGCAGGCCACAGAAACAGCACTCACTTCTATCTCTTCCTGGACAAATGGATAATTATTCCATAAATATACTAAAAAAAAAAAGTAGCCCTTGGTTATATGAAATTAAGTCATAAACTACATTTCACCCAGAACAAGGAGGTTTGCCACTTATGATGTACGCATTTCTCCGCAACCCCAGGAACCAAACTCTTAACCAGCTCAGCACAAGTCTGGAGCAGATCTTCCCTTGGCATCAGGGGAAGCACAGCTGCCTCCAGCCATGAGCTCAAGTGAGGATCAACCTGTCAGTTTTATAATGATCTTTTTCAGACTGTTTCACTCTTCTTACCTATAACTGGCACACAAACATAATCTTTTAATTTGAGATATTTACATCTGACACCTACCAGGCATGTTTGCAGATATAAAACTATCCAAGTTGAAAACTAACATAGATCTTGCCACAGATTATAAAGAAATAAAAGAAAAACAAGACAGCGCATTTTTCAAATTAAGGTATCTTTTTTTTTTCCAATGCCACACCACATTTCCACAGTTTAAAAAAAAAAAAAAAAACCACACCAAAACCACACCCTAACTTTCAATGTACTGCCAGTTGGGCAAAATTGCCCTTGGAAAAAAGCAACTACCATTTCTCATCTGATTAAAGGATTAATGAAATGAAATCTCTTATTCAATTTAAAAATAATGAGGCATCAATATATGTAGCTGCTTCAGCTCTGTATCAATTAACAGTTCATGGGTATAAAGTTTTTTTTTTTCCTGTCTCCTCCAATGTTTGTCTTTTTTCAATACAATTGATACTAAAAATTGAAACAACCTACAACCTCATAGCCACCCAATTCTTTGTCTGTTTACAAACAGCTAAAATTTACTGACTTAAGTTGTACTTAACATTACTAAACTGATAGTACAACTTACCAGCTATGTTTTTTGAAGTCTCAACTCCAAACAGGTATCAACTGTGCCAAAATATGAGGACGACTTGGGACTTTTGGAGCAGAAGCCTGGCATAAGCAAAGGAAGCACCAAGAGCAGCGATGCAGCAGCTCACACAGCAACTAGCACTGCAAATTGGGTAGTAAGAGGTGCTTTTCATGTTCAGGTCTGTACAGTCACCTGCGAGCTCGAGTCACTCCTGTGTCAGCACTACTGCTCTTGACCATAACGGATTCAGCTGAATAACATGAGATCATTCTAAATGTACCCAATGTTAAAACTATTTAAAATCCCCATGTGATACAGAGAAACTTTTGCTTAAAGATCCTGGATTTCAAGGAAACACGGCAGTCATACTGAACAAGTTATAAAACCCATAGAAGGTATCTTTAATCTTATTACCTCACACCGAAAGAGCTACAGTTCATATAGTTTGAACGAGTACTGTAAAACAGAAGCAGGCAAAACCCCATGCAATGCTATTAACATACAGTTTTATCGTCTGTTTCCTCTCTGCCCCTCCATGTTGACTGAGTGAGGCCCAATAAAGCATAGTTTGAATTAACTATGAAAAACATGTCCTGATAATACAACTCCCATGCTGGCACTTACTGGTGCTCTGGAACTGTTTGTAATCTTGTATTCTAACCACTATCAATTATCATAAAAAGGTTGAAGTCTTCACCTACTGTTTGATAAATAATGCATGAGAGAGCTTTCAACAACAGGCAAGAAATATCATTTCCAGATCTTTAACACTTAAATGTATAACAAGCAGTAGTCTGTAGGGACCTGAACAAAGCGTGTTCTCCAGTTGCAGAGTCTGGTCAAGGAAAGGTGCTCTTTAAGCGCCTTTTACAGAGCTTGCCATTATCCTAAAGGCAGCTGAAAATCTATGCTTTACCATGAGATGCTGTTAATAAAAAACCTGAAATAGCAGAAAGTAGTTAGAACTAGTATCCTATGATGTTCCAGTGGGGGTGGGGAAAAATAATCAACATCTCAATAAACTGAAAGCTCTGTAAGGATGGTTAATGCATGCACTGTTTAAACATGCATTCTTCTTATGGAAATATATTTTGCAGTCCATTGTTATCAGGCTTTTTTTTTTTTTTTTTTAAATAACCATAGCAGTATCCCTCAGGCCCACCTTCAAGCTACGCTACA
Organism: Theristicus caerulescens; assembly: GCA_020745775.1. NCBI lineage: Eukaryota > Metazoa > Chordata > Aves > Pelecaniformes > Threskiornithidae > Theristicus > Theristicus caerulescens. The sequence goes on from CM036560.1 coordinate 88,215,550, forward strand.
AAAGAAGAGGAGCACATCCTTCTCTTTCAGCTCCTCTCAGCCACAGATGCTTAAAAGCAGGGGCACTCTGTGGGAGAAGTAGGGGTAGCAAACGCACATGTTGACAACACATGTTAAAGATAAATAGTTTCTCAACCCTGAGATTAATTAAGTGCCTGGAGGGGTGTCTCGGAGCCCCTGTTGACTGAGGGACTACACTTCCCAAAGCAACATTGCTTTGTGATGCTTCAACAGGAGCATTAATGCTTAATAAAAGCGTGAAACAAACTCCACATGGTAGTCTTGCAAATTTAACATGTTAATACATAACAAGCTGATGATACCGACGTTCTTGAGCTGTACTTGAAACAGTTTTAATAACGCGGGGCAGTCATCCCTTGGCACCTTGTGCCAAATACACAGGCAGCGCTGAAGCAGACAAACCCTTCCAGCAGTCTGCAGCAGGCGCAGAAGTACGAGGAGTCCTGCTAAAACACAGCCTGCGGCTACCGAGCACAAAATTGCACCTAAGATCTGACAGCTTTTGCTGCACATGCAGGTTTACAGAGAAACGCAGATGCTTTTGCATGCATAGCCTAGCAAAAATCCAGTGTAACATGAGTTAAATGTTGTGGAAAAGACATAAGTTTTTCTTCTTTCAAGGCCCTTCTGCAAGGGCCTTGCTTTCACAAGAGAAGTGAGAGAAATTAACTGCAATATGCATTCCTTCACAGACAAACGAAGAGAAGGACAAGAGGCTAATGGCTTCCCTTTAGATATATGAACACTAACATCCTATTGAGGGTGTAATGTCCTATGGAGAAACAGTCTTGAAATTGTGAAAGCAGATTTGAAATATGTTCTAAACGGGGGGGGGGGGGAACCAACAGAAAAATCCTTTAATAAAGTATGCAAAGCCAAAACTACTGACAAATGGACTTTTACTTATCTGATTTAGAAAACAAAACAAAAAAACAAAACTCACTCTCTTTCCCACAGAAAAGTGCAAGTGGGAACACATGAGCATGTGGAGCATCACACTATAAACATTAACCATTTGGTTTTTTGTTTGTTTCCCCCCCCCCTTCCTTCAGTGGGCAACTTCTTACTATCAGATAAGATATAGTTAATAAAAAACTCATTCAATTCTAACCCCAAAAGACAAATATTTCAAATTTTGCTTCAAATGAATTGCTAGAAGATCTAGAAACAGAGTCAGGGTTCTTATTCTCAACACACAGCTGCAGGAGGTCTGACACCTGTACTTCATGGCTTACCTAGCAAAGCTCAATCCTGTTTTACTTGGAAGACCTCTTCAGTCAAAACCGAAGATGAAGAAAATGTACACATCAGTGCATACATCACACTGAATAGTCCAAGCTATTCAACAGCCGTGCCGGAGAAAGACAAGCTCTGGAGTAAAAGATTTTATACTTCTTGCAGACCATTCAATCAATCACAGTTTATCCCCACTCCTGAAGTACATTGCTAAGATTATCTTATTCCACTAAACCTAGAAAAATTGCATGAATCATTTAACAAAACATTCAAAAATCCTACAGAGTGCACCGCAAGAAAACAAACCTGTTCCCTTTGCTCCTCTCTGTAGATAAAACTTTACATCTATTTGCTTATGGCATTAAAGTGTGCCTGTCACCACCCAAAGAAACTGCCATGCAATACAGAGAAGAAATACATAACAAGCGTAACTGACTGTCTTTGGTAAAAATACACTGATAGAGTGACTAGATGCTTCTTGAGATAAGCAAGCTTCAGCTTTCAAACCTCAGAGCAGAGAAAACTATTTGGAATTAAGTAAAGCTATGTTACAAAAACCTGAGACGGGCTCCACAGTGACACCGTTCAGATCCCAACCATAGACAACGGTCTGAACAGAGTGTGAAACTTATGCAACGTAATTCACAGAGGTAAGCAGGATAAGTCCCAAAGAGATGTGTCTTCCTCTTCTTGTTTAGCATAACATGATGCCATGTGGACAAGGAGACCCAACTCGTTATTGTCACAGGAAGCTGAACAGAAAGCTCCAGGGAAAAGTTTGCTGTGCTGCATATCCACCTGCCTCGCAGAAACACTTCAGTTGTGGCGATACAAAATCACTCCTATAGACTCCAGAGATTGCACAGGAATCAGAGGAGACTTCTTTCATTGTCATTAACAAAAAGGAATATGCTCACTAAAGGAGTTTGTACCCACTCAAGATAAAAGGCTGATCTCTTCTGCAAAGCAGCCTTGAAAACAGCAGCGAGGCACTCCGAGTTGCAGTGACCTGATTGGGAGGATCAAGGTTTGCCTAAATGCTGTTGCAGCCAGATGATTTCCAGGCATCAGGCTTGAAATTAGAATGTTATAGTACAAGACCAAAGAAGGATAAATTCTGACACTTATGAATATATCTTATTAATATAAGCTGTTTGATATCCAAAGTTGCAAAATAGCAGAAGAGTGAACTGACATCTGCCGAGTTCCCCTATGCAGAGGTGATGTAAACTAGATGCTCTTTCAACCAATAATTTCAGGTTTCTTACAGAAACCACCAGATGAAATTGTGTCTCACACTAAGCAGGAGAACAGACTAGATGTGTGGGTTTTTACTGCAATGGATGGCATCACTAAAAATGATGTACCCCAAACCAGATCTCTGACAAATGACTTTTTCTGATCCTTCTCCCTTAAACAACAGTGGTGGCTGTTGATTCTGCAACCATTTTCTCGCTCATCCACAACTGTGCACATAACCTGACTTTTTTTGAACTATAATTTCTGTTCTAGAAAGTCACAGACTGCTGTCACATCTGGTACGGAGCAGTATATTCATTTTACCTAGATGGTATTTACTGGCATGCTTATACTTTTTCTCACGTTACTACTGAAATCGGGTCCTGAATCACTTCTGTTCCTTAAAATAGTATGTTATATTTGTTATTGCTCAGCCAATACATATACCAATATATTTTCCAATCATACATTATTGCCAAGCCTGAAAGATTTATTAAAATCCTCAATCATCCAATCCATGATTTCATGCATCAGCTGTTTCACTATTGTGGGATGAAAATTATCTGCTTTCCTTCCTGCTTCTCCTGGTCCTCCTGCTTTAAGGACACACAGCTCACTGATTTTCATTCAGCCTAAATGCAGTCACTTCCATTGCTTCCATAGCTTTTCATCAGCTGTCCTGCCCTTGCCCTCAATTTCAGCATGGTCCTCCTTAATTACAACCCAGACAATGTGCGTATTTAGGTTTGAGGCAATATCCAAGACCATCTTTAACCTTTACTCTCTCCCTAAAGCACAGCCATATCACTTCATTTATACTCTTTCTTCTCTTTGCTGAAAAAATATTATTCTTTTTAATATATATTTTGATGTCCCAGTCAACTAGATTTTGATAGTTCCCACTTCCTGATGTCTTGGTCAAAGCCTTCCTTTTTGACTGACCCCTTTCTCCATTTCCCATCTACATCCCAAGTGTTTTTCAAAACATTCATTTACATAGCTGGTTCATTTTTAGCATCTTAAGTTAATAAAATAAAATCGCATTTATTTCCTAAAATAGCACTACTTAAACAGCAAAAAAAAAAATCAAAGTGATTAAACATTGACCTATGAATTTAAATTCAATTGAAGAGCTATACTGACAATCATAATCCTGAACCCTGTCAAATACTAGCTCTCCTACACTGTGATAAAGAACATCCCAGACACTCAGCTCTGCTTGTCCCATCCCTTTTGATATTGCAGTTTACTATCCAGTTCAAATAAAACAAAGTGTCCTGAATTTATAACGATTTTTGCCTGGAAGCTGCTGATCCCAGATACCTACAGCACGTATCATTCTGAAGCTCATGTGAACGTCCTGCATTAATATAGCAATATCCCAAATATGTAGAAAAATATGCATAAAGAGGGCTCAGGTTCTTGACTAATTCCCCAAAGCTTTTCTGAGCAGCATTAAATGAATAAACAAGAACTTGAATAAAATGTTATAGAAAATGGTTTTGAGTTAGGACTAAAAGAGAGAGTGCCATCTTGCCTCTGTTAACCACCATTTGCAATTGCAGGGCTTCCAGTCGATCAGAATAGCCTTTAATAAAGAATCATCCTCAACTATGCTTTAAATGACAAAACAGCATTTATGTTCAGAGTGATTTAAGAATAACTGCACTTGGTAATTTTTTTGGTTACCTTGAAAACTCATCATCCAACAGGGTGGATGTTAGTGAAATTCCAAGGGAGTGCTGGCAGTCCTCTTTTGGTAACTTTTGCTCCCATTTTCTTTTCTAAAGCTGTAATTCCTGTCTAGCTAAGAATAACGAGCCATAAATCAGAAGTTGAGAGAGTTATACAAATAAAATCAGCAGTAGCTAATCCAATGCAAGATGTCATGTAAAGTCAACTGCACCTTTTTTATTGCAACCTAAGTGTCAAACTGACTGTCCAACACGACATCACAACACCCTCTGTGACCTCCAAGCAAGCGCTTCATCTCACAGACAAAACACTTCCCCCCTCCCCTGGGGATGGAGCTGCATGCAGCGTCATCACAGAAGATCGGTCCTAGAACTGCAATGATCTTTAATAAGAATTATTTTAGTGGCAATTATCTTGCTCTTTTTCTTTTTGATTCAGTACTTCAACTCTCACCCACCTCATGAGTAAAAAACTATTTGCTCTGATTTGTAATGAAGGGCAAAGATGAACTATTTCCAGCTGCCCTCTACAATCCAGAGCATAACATTTTGGGGACATCCAGAGAAGTTTAACAGCCACAAGGTGTGTAATATTCAAAGCTACTGCATAGAACATCCAAAAGTTCCCCTAGGACATCGCTGGTCATTTAACATATAAGAAGCTTGTCTCTCTAAATAAGATCTTGATCCAGAGATTTTCAAGATAGCTTAGATAAAACAGGAGCTACTGTATTCAGAGATATTTACAGAAACTAAAGTTTAATACATCTCAATATAATACCAATTTCAATCTTAACAAATCAGGAACAATGAGGAGGAAAAAATAAGTATGACTTCGTTACAGCTGTTGGTAAAAGAGGAAAGTAAATAGCAATCAGACAACGAGCACACCATCTCATTCATTTTTCTTTTCCTTAATGATCAACATAGGAGACTGTAGAACATTATGCCCCCAAAAGATGCAAACAATTCAAATAAATTTGCATTACCAACAAACCATCCTGCTTGCTAATAAGGCAGTTTTTAGTGTATGCCCAGAATCATAGTGTAAGGAAATTTTGAAGGCATCGCTGGAGGCCATCTAATTGAAGTCCCTGCTCAAAACAGAGACAACTTCAGAAAGCAGGAGTAACCTTAATTTCAGCTTCAGCAATTCATAAAACTTTTTCCAGTGTTTGCTTTAGCTTTCAGTCTAACAGAAATAACTTATCCACAGGCTATTGGGGAAAAAAACCAAACAAAACCAACAGTCCAGAAAGCTAATTCCTAGCACCACATACACAGGGCTCACATCTTGTCAAGAGCCCATACTACCAAACAAGTTTCCAAATCTCATACTCAAGAAAAGGTCCAGTGATAAAAGGGTAATAAATATTCTTCATAAGACTAAGCATAAAAAAAAGTTACTGTCTTAGAACACTGTAGGCACTGAATTCCCTAGGAAAAGGGACAAAACCCTTTTTAGGCATTTCCTCTTTCATGGATGAACCCTTCCAGAAAGAGGAAGCGTGTCTCCACAATCTACACAGTCTTTAAATAGTAAATACAATTGTATCAATTACGCACTCACATCATCATAGACCCGCAAATATTCTGGCTCCATAAATCATTTCCCAGAAAACCTGCACAGCTGGTGAACAGCCTTGGATATACCAGCTAGAGACTTGTTACTACCATTTTTTATAGCCCAAAGGCAACTTTATATATACAACTGACAGCTGTCCATCTGGCTTATGTGCCTAACACTCTTAAAAAGCCAACGAAACCCAGGTACCACCACAGTCTGTAAGGCGTGCCTGGTTTGAGTTCAACGGCTCGTCTTTCATGCTTTCAGAGTCATGACTGTTTCACTACAAAATGAAAGGGAGTTGTGGCATAAATATGGCATTGCACCAAACTGCACTGAAGAATAAACCCATAAAGAAAACACATTTAAAAGTAGCAAAAGTAGTGGAATGCAAAGAGAAACTGGACTACTAGTACCTGTTCAGTTTCTTTTTTCTTACTTGTATTTTAAAATGAATAAACTATATTTATTTTTTTGCAGAAATCTGCATGCGTATTTAGTAAAGAACTGAAAAGGCACATGACTTCAGCTGTACTTCTTCAAATTTCTCCTGTTTTAAACACACACAAGTAGCACCTCTGAAGCAGAGTGCAAAATTATAAGGAAGAGCACAGCAATATTAACACTAGTGTACTTACAGCATTTTGGGAAATGAAAAAAGGAAGTGAAGCTGAATGAACGCATTAAAAATAACAGCTCAGAAAAAGGAAAATATAGCTGATGGGGAGGATGAAAGGAAAATAGATCTCCATTGATTTAAGGTTTGATTTTTTTTTTTTTTAAGATGTGACAAAGAATCAGTAAAGTCAGGTGAAACCCACTAAACATTTCCTTAAGAAAGGCAAATTCCATCTTTGCAATTTCTGTTGCTTCAAAGCAATAGAATTAAACCACAGAATAATTAGAAGGAAAAGAAAGAAAAAACCAACCCTGAGAGCTGCATCAACACAAATGCAAAAACAGAATCAAAGCAAGGGATGAATAATGATCTCTGGTAAACTGAATACAGAAGAGATTAAGGCAAAGACAGAACTGAATTCCCCAGGGATCTCTGGTCGGTGGGGCAAACAGCAACCTATGGGCTCTAAAACTTAGAAAGAAATTCGGACATTCAACAGTTAATTGCAGAAAGAAAGCATAATTCATAAAAGGATTCCCAAAGGGACCTAGTAAGATTTTTGCTTTTAAAAGGAAAGAGATACGAGACACAAGAGGAATTAAGAAGAGTCAGTGAACAGGTGAAAACTCAATGAGGAGGGAGGAACCAAAGTGATGAGGGCTACCTACCAGAAACAACTGGAGAGGGGCTGGACGAGCACATGACCTACATCTCAGGCTGCCACGTTCGCCAGAGCTGCACCCTCTCACCCCACTGGGTGGAATTATGGAAAGGCTTGAATGCATAAAACAGAGGGTGGGGAGCTGCTTGTGAAGGGTAACAGCACCAGTAATAAAAAAAAAAGGCAAAAAGAACAGACAAAACACACAGACATGCTTGAAAAGTCAGGTGGTTCTCTCAGCTGCCGGTTTCCTCAGGGATGCCCTTTTCAAAAACTATTAATTCCTTGTGTGGAAGATAATTTATCACAGAATTGCTCTTTTAAACTTCACCTTGTTGTGACAGTGACAAAATAATAGGCCCAACACAAATGCTCAGTAGTGCATTTCAGAAGCAATATTTGCCAGGTTTTTCATTGGTCTCGTAAACCATCCTGAAAAATAAAACTTAATGCCTGGCAGCAGCCATGTATAATTATTCTTCTGAAAAGAACTAGTATACATTTGGGCTGATTTAGAACTTGGCATAAAATAATTACATAGAGAAAAAAAAAATTTATGCCCTACCAGCCTCACACTCTGCAGAAGTTTGGCGTCATCTTTATTCTGAACACATTCAGTACTGCAGCCACGGCCCCTCCACTACAGTACCACAAACAACAATAAAACACCTGGTTTATACGCAAAAGAGCTGTCCCGAGGGGCAGTGAATCAAGCCGGGTCTTAAAACAGCGCAGGCTCATGATGAAAAACAGCATAAAAGCAATTTGGAGTTCAGAGCTGACAGCAGCCTTACTCTCTCAGCAAATACTTGATCAAAAATATTTTGCCCCTTCAGACCACACAGTTGACCACTGCTCCTCAAAACAGCTACAGAAGAAAGGACGGGCTTATCAGAGGAAGAAAATTATCCCTAGGAATGTGCTAATGGTATAAATTAGAGGCAGATACCCAGAAGGCCGAGACTTGATGATTTATTTTAATCAGGCTGTATTTTCCTAAACAGTTGTGTCAGTAGGATAAAAAGTAGAATACTATAGTAATGATGAAAACCTGTAAGTGAATAAAGGAGAAAAAAAGACCAGAGCCATGGAGGATAACATTTGGCTTGATTAACATGACTTTGAAAATCTAAAAGGATACAAGGAGTTTTCACATGAGACTATGCAACAAAATAAACCAATAAATGTAATTTATGTTTGAGCCAAACAAAGCTTTGAAATCCATCATTTATTGAATTATTTTATTGTTACAAGCACTCTGCTGTTCAAAACAAGGAAAAACTTAAGCGTTATTCTTATTATCATTTCAAAGTTGGAATAATGCTGAAATTACTGATGTTTTCAGAGCCACCTGCTTAAAAATACAGAAAATATGAGTGAGAAAAATACACCCTGAGTTGCTGTACACTTATCTGTCTTTTCAAGATCAAAGCAAAATAAATGTAATTAAAAGCAGCTGAGGCATGACTATTTACAAGGTGTCCCCCTCGCTTTTTTTCCTTTTCTTTTTTTTAAGGTATTAATGTTTATGAAAGCATTCAGAACAGCTCATTACTCACCTGGTCCAGTTTCATGCTACCAGTAGCTTTCAGGCACGTGTTGAGGAATGACAGATGCAAAGCCACACCTTCTCATTCAGGTGTGAAAAAAATATTGGGGTTTTATCATCATTTTAAATGAAAGTTTAGTTGATGTTTCCTTAGAAGCAGGCAAATTTTCAAAAACATGCCTCGCTTATAGAAGGCCTCTCAGAAAAGTAATGGGAATTTTGTTCTGGGGTACAGAGTGTCAAAGGTACTCCAAAGGAGATACAACGACTCAATTTCTCATTTACTGGATTTTCTATAGATTCTGTATATTCGGTTGTGCTAAAGAGTGAAGCAGGGAGGGTAACTCTACCTGGACACTATCCTCTCCGTCATGCTGAGTTATTTGGACAGCAAGCAGAGAGGACTATGTCCACCTTGCTAAGAGCAACTGAACATGCTGAGCTTGCCATCTACAGGGTGGGTGGCAAGAAGAAACCATGTAAGTTGGGGCTCCTCAGGAGAAGCAAGAAAAGCAGGCCTGCAAGCACTCTAACCTTAAGCCCTGCATACAATTAAAAGATTTTCTGGATTGTTCAAGAAGGGCCTGGGCACAATAATTTTTTTTTCCAAATCTGGGATGCCAGCCAAAAATGAATACTGTTGGAAAGGCCATATGCTGTGGTTACTGCAATGGGACTTGCTTGCAAGCCTTTCTTCTTCCCTCTCTCAGTAGCTCCACAGTCCTTTTGCTTAGTGAGCTGTCATTTTTAGTTTAGTTTTGTGCATTTTAATAAAACACTTCATTTTCCAACAAGGTAAGGTGGGGAATTCTTTTGACACAGAAGAGAAAGAAATGAGAGTGATTTGGGATGCCATCACACTGTTAAACATATTGCCTGGTGTTCACTGGACTTTGAAAAGAACTGAAGTGGCTCAGACCCCTGACCATCACCAAAACCAAGTAGGCCTACACACCTGACACGCGCAACCTTTCAAAAAGCTTTTTAGATACCTATCCACAAACGTAGGTTCCACTAAATGACGTTGGCTCTCCATCCTTAAATATTCTGGGATGCATCCAAATCAAGAGATTCCCGAGCTAAGATTAAACTGAACATACCGCAAATCCAGCTGCCAGCTTACAGTGCTGTGCAGATACACTGCTTCAGCCCAAACACGCGCAGCCAGCTTTGTCTGCAGGCCTCCTTACAGGCTCCCAGCAGCAGCTTGGCGGTCTGAACAGCATTTCACATGAGGCAATGTTCCTTCCAAACCTATGCCGCAGACAGTATTTCCTGGTATCAGGCTCCATAACAATACATGCATAAAACCAGAGCAAAACTCACTGTGCTCTTTGAAGGCATATCATAAGGACTCCTAAAAATAAGAGACAGTAAAACAGTTTAAAAGGCACTGAATATCTTACCTATCTTTACTACCATGGAAACAAGATTTAAAACCAATTGTTCAAATTAATATCTTAAGAAACTTATTATATGCAACCAAAAAATGTATTTTCATAGATTAGAGAGAATTTTTACTACAGCTCTGCAACAGCCAGATCATTTTCTCATTCAGATAAGTTACCTGGGGTAGGTGGGGAACGGAGCTTAGGATAAAAAGGCATTTAAAAAATTATGAATAATGCTAATTAAACTATGACAGCTATTTAAAGAAAAACAAACAAAAACCCCACAAAACAAAAAACCCAAACAAAACCCAAATCCTCAGCTACAAGAGAATTGTAGTCAGGAAAAAAAATTAAAAATAAAAATTGGTAAAACAGATATTTTACTAAATTACTCTCTTTCCACAAGCGTTCCCACACAAATACTGTCTCTATAGCTGGAAATAATACTCACAAATGGCTATCTAACAATCTTTAAGACTGAAGTCCTCTACACACAAGAATGTTACAGCACCAACATGTGTTGTAAACTTCTTTACAGCCTGACAGGAACTTACTAAGACTTAATCGTAGAGCTCGTTTCTTTCTATCAACACATTTAAGAAAAGATGATGACTTCAGCGTTGTCATGATGTGAGTGCAATACTGAATTACATCCTCCAATTAGCGGTCATTTCAATTCAAAGTATTACAGATTATTTACCATTTGTACAACAGTATGGCAAAGGTGTCCTACCACAAATTCATGCCCTTTGTTTCTATGCCAGAAGTGTACTCATCTCCAGTCCCATCCTCTGCTGTTCCTGACTGGACTCTCCACATGGACCCAGACCGGCTCCATCACCTTGCTCTGGCTGCAACTGTTGATTGACCCTGTTACCACCACCCCTGCTCTGCCTACCCTGCTCAGGTCCTGCAGGACTGCATACTGGTCAGGGGGGACACTGACCCACCAGTGTTGGGGTCACCCCAGCTCAGCCCCACCACACTGCTCGCTGATACAAACACTAACAATAGCTAACACTTTTACTACATCTGACAAGCTACTCAATGGGGTGTAGTAAAATAGGAGCATCACTGACGGCCACGACGTGAAACAGAACAGAGGACCCCAAGTGATGAGCATACCCCTACCTTCAGAACAGACCTCACTCTCAAGGGTTTCCCCTGGTCATCATCTCTCTTAAGTATGTGCAATCAATGGCTTGTCCCAAGCCACCATCAGAATTTGAGCACATGGATCATTCCAACTCAATCAAGCGAGCATTTCCAGCAGAGTGAAAATACTTCTTTCTTGATGAAGATTAGCAAAAAAGATGAGATAATAGCTGCAGCATCTGACAAGTCCAAATTCATCTTAGTTCACACAGATAGAAAAAAAAAATCAACTTATGCTTTACATTGGATTAGTTGTAAATATTGCAATTCAAAAGTATACAGAAATAAGTAACATGCTATCAGCATACACAGGACAGAGTTGAACAAGAGGTGAATTTTGTGTGAGTTGAGTCAGTTCAGCTCAACAGAGCCTGAGTGGGTAAGAACAGATGAATCTGGGATTGAGTAGCTCAAGAGCACAGGAACCAGCAGAGCCAGGGCTTTTAGGAACAAGAGCACCTGCCCAATATAGAGCTCAGAAGAACTAAATGAAGAAAAATGAACAGATTCTGAGCTGCAGGGTAGGAACCATATCATTTGACGCCGAGCACATGCAAAAGGACATTCCCTAAAAGGCAAAAGAAGATCCATTCGCTCCGACATCAGTGGCAGACCTTTGCCAGTGGCCTAAGAGGAGACCTGAGATCTCCGTGGTAGTCACTATATTCACATTGCCTAGGACGGGACCAGCTGGGACATTCAGAACAGACCCAGATTTATCTTTCTTAGAAGGTGGCTGAGGCAGGCTCACCCATACACACGAGCCCTATATTCCTGCTTTGGACTCTGCTCCATATTTTTGTGAAACTCAGCAAAAATGTTTCTCTCCTCACCCCTTGATACCAGATGCTTAAATCTATTCCTGGCTCTGCCACTCATTTGTCTTGGCATTCACATAAATGCCACCAATTCCCACATCAGGGTAAGAGAGTTGCTCATAGGAACAGGCAGTGGAGAATATCAAACAAGAATGGCTGACTTGTTGGTGGGTAGTGTAACACTAACAGCGATCCATTACAATGACAGTGACATGCTCTGGGGAAGAGATTTTCTTCCCGATGAGCAGTGTGCCAAATGTAAATCGTGTTTCCACAAGAGGAAAGGTTTCACAAAAGGAGAACTTGGCAAGAATTAATTTTAAGTCATGCCAGTGAAAGCAGTATCACTTGGTGAAAATAAGGCAGATAAAATATTTAAATTCATCATTTAACTTATTGGGCTGACCTATATATGCTACTCACGCTTCTGAAAGGATTTTCACAGTACCCACTTTTAGCCATGACAAAAGGAGGCGAAATATGCAGCTCGACATGTAGTTTGTTGAAAACAACATTCTGTATTCAAAACCATGCCATGGAAAGAAATTCTGCTTATGTTTTGAACACACTGTGAACAAAGATTTCAAAACAAGTTTCTTTCAAAGTTCACTGGTGCCCCCTCTTTGCTTGCAAGGAACAGAAAAAATAGAGTTCTCTATGTTAATCTCCTGTGGGTATACGTGTTAGTTAATAAACAGTAACTCCAAAAATAAAGCAATACCAAAACACTTACAAAACACGACATAACAGTTCTGGCAATTACTACCAGTGGATTAATCACAACAGTCACCTCCCACTGCCCGGAGCAAAACTGATTTTAAGTAGGTTTAGAATGTATTAAATACTCCTATCCTTGTACTGCTTTACTGGAACTGTAAAGGAGGAGAAAGTCAAAGAATATGGCTAGTAAAATGACATTCAATGTTTCAAAATTATATGAAAGAAATAAATTGTGAAATAGGCAGTTCTTCATTTGCAAAGGTAAACTGACAACGTGGGAATATGAATGCATCGAGTATCATCATTTGAATAATTTATTCTGAATACTCAAACTGTCAAAGATGAGCTGTTCAGAAAATTTCAAATCACTCTGAGGAGAATTTCCACTAAAAAAAAGTACATCTCAAAACATTTTGAAAAGGCCTCGGCATTACAGAGCATAATCATTATTCACAAAAAAATGTACCTACCACAAAATGGAGTTAAATTCCCAATTTTCGTCATTTTTATCATCAATACTAGGGAAGACCTGTGGTCTTGCCTGATCTGCTAATTACTCCTACAGTTATTCAATATTTAGCAAATAAAACTCAATAGCTTGCAGTTGAATTAGTGCCTGTGGGTACACTGAGACAGTTGCATGTTGTCTGCACAAGAAAGATTTCAGCAGAAACAACTTGAGCCAAGATATGACACCTGAACATGTGCACAAACAATGCAATGAAAAATCAAAATAGCTTGGATGACTACATACAAGTCCTAAGAACCTACAGAAGTAGATGAGACAGTTAATGATGAAAAATAAGGGAAAACACCCTCTCATCTCTGAAGGTAATTTAAGGACATCTATTTCACCTCCCCCCAAGAGCACCAATACCAGGTTAGGATATTTTTTCTACACAGCTGACAGCACAAAAACTTTTTAAATAATTCCAACTCTATCACTAACTCTATTTTCTATCCTTAAGAATAAATTAATCAGTTTCTAAAAGGACAACTTCTTTTCTCCCCTCCTTCCACCCCAAATTACCTCCTGCTTTCTGGCACTTTGATTTTTTTTTTTTTTCTTAAAAGACATAATTAAAAAAAAATACTGGAAAAGGAGAATGGTAGAGATCTTTAACAAAAGCTCTGCTTAAATACTGGCTACTGCTGATGTCTGTGCTTATGAATAGAAGTGGAATAATAAGCTCATCCATTTTACAGCTTCTTCAGTCTTTACACATTTGTCCTCCATGAAAAATACGTGAGTGTGAATTTAAATCTGTGGTATAAAAATAGCATTAGACACCAAATTGGTTCATGACTTTTCAATGAAATCGTTAATACCAAAATCCTAAGAATGTATAATTTCAGAATGGAAATGAACAAACAGGCTTGAATGAAACAAAAATAATTTCCATAAATTTAGGCCTCTTTTCCCATCTCATGAATTTATAAACTAAATCAAATTGTCAGCTAAGAAGTGATACTTTCTTGCACTAGTTTACATTTTGATTTAAACAACTTAAGACAGCGAGTTGAGCACCAACATATATGAGCCAGCTGCTAACATGAAGAACAGGAGGAAAACCAAAAATACATGTTACCAAAAAAAAAAATTCCATATTCTATCTTGTTGAAGACATTTATTAGCTGAGTATAAGAGAATTTTCTAACTTCTAGTTCTTACACTTACCCTTCATCTGCTTGACTCTAAGCCTTCTTACCTGACAAGAACAGCAGCTATATTCTTCCAGGCAATTTACCCTTTCTTGAAATATAAATTTATTATGCTCTGATAATATTCCTGTTGTTGCATTTAATAATGATTCTTGGGACAGCTGACTAAGACCAAATAAGCCTCAGTCTTAATTGGCTGTATCTCTGAATAAAGAAGGAAGGAAATTTCCATCTCTGGCAACCAAGTATGCAAGTCATGACAGAAAAAGAGGGATAGTCTGAAAGTACATTATTAAGCTCTGGTATATTAGCCAATTTTCCTCCAATTGAGAAAATTGAGGACAGTACTTGGGACCAGAGCATTCAGAAAATCCTCGAGTGTGAAGTTCTGCCAGAAGAATAAACAAAGTCAGCTATAATTGGGTCTCTCTTGATACTCTTGCACTTGCACCCCGCTGCACACTTCCCACCTCAAAGCCAAGGAGCACAGCAGGAGTCAGTAAATCCCTTTCTGATGCTATTGCTGAAACTTTCCTGGGTTGTACACCGTTCCCAGGAGATCTCTATGGCCCAAATTAACCCCTTTCTCCAAGTCTAACCAACACAGTCTTAAATGGCACAGGAATACCCTGAACGATCCAGAACTAGAGCCAGTACTTGCCAGGGCCATGACCACCAAGCCATGGGCTTTCTTTTCAGGTGGCCTCAGGATCTGACCATATCTTCAGAGCCACATCTAGACTCCATCTGAAACAACTCATGCAACAGTTGTTCATCTGGATGATTTAGAGAAGCGTCAATAAGAAACACCCGTGCTCCCAAATCAGTTCGGGTGTGGGAAGATGGGCTTGAACTATACAGCACTTTGCAATGTGGTAAATTCAGTCTTCAGCCCTTAGTAGCAGCCCTAGCATTGTGCAGCCATGTGGCATACACAAATCAATACAAATCCACTCCTCTTGTTAAAATTTGTCCAAAACATTCTGAAAGGGTAACTTCTTCTGATAGAAGTTACTTAATCTGGCAGATATTAGATCTAATGTATCACCTTTCTTCCTATATAAAAACACAAAGCCAGAATAAACTCCATACTGCGTGCCCTAATTTGACAAAATGTAATTATGCGCCTGGGCCTGATCCAGATCCGATCTGTATTGCTAGCTAATCTAATGTTGCACAGACCCAGTATTAATGATCATGGAATAGCATCAGCGCAAACAAATTCAGCAAAAGACTACTGATACTCAATGCTACAATCATATTAGCCATCCAGACTGCATTGGTAGCTAACTGATATCACTAGACTGAACTGCAATCCTCAGCTGACAAGTATCTAGACTTACTTAAACATTCTCAGATGTATACATGGGACCTGAGAAAGCAGCAGTATCTGTACAATAAGAGCAATTAGTTTTACAATTGAAGAAAAGTTGGTGGTTTAGAAGTGAAGTTGATTGAACTCCTCTTTCCCTTGTACAGCAAGATAATATTTCATTCAAAGATTTATTTATTGGCTGCAATACTTTAATGTACACTATCGTATATATACACACCATATCACATCTCCATTGCTACAGAAACCAGATTCCAGATTGTTGAGGATATATTTGAAAAGGAATACTTTCCACAGCTGGTGAAAAATGTTCACAAATACTTTAGGAAGTTGTAAGATTGTCTGAAGATGTGAGAAAAACCTATGTGTGGACACATAGGCATATAGACAATTGCATAACTTAGACTGGAAATCAACTGAAGCAGTTTCTCCCTGGAAACATTTCACAAGAATGATAACAACATATAAACTAATAATTTGATTTTTTTTTCCCATTATAGAAATGTAATTGTTAACTTCTACAAGAGAAATAGTGCACTAAGAGTAAGTTAAATGCAGAGTCCTCAAACTATACTTATGGGGAAACTAAGAAAAAATCAATACAAAATTACAATACATTACATTACCCTTTCCACATCCACACAAACATCCCAGACTTGAGAGACGTTTTTCTCAGAATCACTTGAAATAGTAAAACTAAAACTACTTTTCTTTCATAATGCTACATAAAGCTGATTTTTGAATGATAAGAAGTAATAGGTGAAAATATGTTATTTTAAAATTAAAGACTGAGAGGCTCATAAAGACAGTAAACTATAACTTACATGAATATATAACTTTATAAATTTTAACACTTCTATGCAATATACTAGCATCTGTACAGCTTAAAAGAAAATCAAGTCCTCCCTCCTGCAGCAAGAAACCCAGAGCTAAGGCTGAAAGCTCTGCTCTGTTTTAGTCCTGTTAATCCCCGTGGCATAGCTTTAAGTCTTGTTTAGGTGCTGAGTACACAAGGCTGTCTTCAGCTCATCATAGAATCATAGAATGCTTTGGGATGGAAGGGACCTTTAAAGGTCTAGTCCATCCCCCCTGCAATTGGCAGAGACATCTTCAAACTAGATCAGGTTGCTTTTTTCATCTTACTTGTAACCTCCCCCCGCGCTGAGTGTCAACTGACTCATCTCATTCCTGGTAAACAGAGAGCTACCTGCAGACGATGCAACAAGTCAAAGGAGTGAGCCTTATGCATAATATAAAGACTTAACAGGCCTACAGATACGTGAACCTGCATACTCCACAAGGAAACCTTCTACGGAAACAGCTATTTCACCAGGCTTAGACTGCTTCCTTCCACTGGTAATGTCTCTGGGACAGCATGCTACGCTACCATGAGATGGGTGTTACCTCCCTTCCTTCCCACTGCTTCTTTTCCTAACAAAAAGGGAAAAGCAGGAGCTTGGGATGCACGGTTTTACTTGTCAGTATACAAAATAAATGTGAGTTTTTAATTAGATGCACACAACTTCGCAAAATTTTACAGAATAGTCTAACTTATCTTGGTTTGTATGCTCACCATACACATGTAAAGGGAGTTACAGGGACATACAGGACACTAGAAAGTTGAAACTCCTTTACACGTTTGACACACCTCATCTCAGCCTGCTCTCCCTGCTAAGGCTTTACAGGGCCAAACGCCAAGATTAATTGCTGCAGATTTCAGTTCCGCTAATTAGAACTCAGCAACTCTTAGGATGTAAAATAACAGAACACTATCCACAAATAAATCTGAGTATGTGTTGAAAAAACACACTGGGTTTCAATAACCCAAACACCTTGAGCAGACTTAAAGTGGACTTTTGAATGTTTAAAAAAAACCTGTTAAATGGTATTTAAACCAATTACATAGCCTTGGTGGCATGTTCAAAATCCAACTGCAAAACCAAAGAATTCTTAGATAAAAGAATTTCAAAACAGCAATAATATCAGAGACACCATTTCTGTAGGAAAGATGTATTTGAAGAAATTAAGATGTTGAAGCACCTTCTCATCCTTCAAGTCATTAATTAGTCCTTTTTCAGAAACAGAAGGGAAAAGTAGGAAAAGACCATAGAGCCGCAACTCTTAAGAAATGCTATTCTCAATACACCTGTGTTCAACCACAGCAACTTTCCAAATCAGAAAATGGTATTTTACTAAATCAATTTCTCCCCTAAGCCAAAATGTCTTAAGGCAGCCAGACTGGAATCAGCACACGATCCACGCAGGAGATGGATAGCAGGACCCTTAATCTTTAAGGCTCATTAGTTCAATTCCAGCCCACACCGGTAGTCACTGAAAATTGTATTAAGTAATGGCTGTTCAGAAGCCATTGCACACAGTCCATAGGAAATGTATTAGTACACTTAAGCCCGTCTCAGAAGAGAAGCTACAGATTTTGTGCCTCTAAAGACATTTTCTTCAATCCCTGTCAATTGCCCCTGAAAAACAAGTTAAAATAGTTTGGTATGGCATCGAAATTTACAGTGACATTGTCAATGTGCTTTAGTAATCAGGTCCATTCCTCCAGCATTACATACAATTAAACTGAAAATAAATTCCTCCAGTAGTACCACAAAAAAAAAAAAAACAAACCACCACCAAAAAAAAACCACAAAACACCCACACCACAGCTTGGGTTCCTGCATATTTGTGCCCTATTTCCCATTTAATCCCCCACCGCAAGGAGTTATTGATGGGGCTTTGTAGAGTGATCACACATCCTCTGCCTCCCCAGGAAGCAAGGCTGACAAGAAATTGCTGCCAAGGTAGCAGGAAGATGAAAAGATATAAAAATAATACCAAACCCACCTGCAGCCATGAAAGCTCATTCCCACACTTACCTGTGTTGGCATAAATACCAAACATCCCCAGTGACACTTACGGAGATTTATGTACAGAGAGGAGAGAGAGATCATGTAATTTGTGGGGACAGTCCAACTATTCATTAGCACTCCATACCATTGTTAAGGGCGGGGAGGGGGAACAAAAAAGCAAAAATAAAATCAAAAGCAGAACAACATTTACTGATTTACCTAGGATAGGCAAGAACAGAAACAAAATATTCATAACTACAAAGTTTTTGTTATGAATGCATTACTAAGATACCAGTTCATATTCTTCTTCACATTAGGGTAGATCTTTTAGAGTTACACTGATCTCCATGTTGGCACCTGGCCGGCATACCGACTATTAGCTACATATACAACTTCCACCCAAAACGAGTATCTTTTAAAATTTGAATAGTACTTGCCCATATTCTATTAACTTTCTAGCTATCCTGAAATAAAACATGTAAAGGCAAATATCAAGCAGCAGGTGACAGAGGTACAGCTATTCTGTCTGTGCACCCCCATTGTATGCAAGGTCATCCAACATCCTTCTAAGAAGCCTGCAACACTGCAGCCTGCTCGCTCCCTCACCCCAACCTCTGCATTTTGTTCCAAATTCTATTTTAATCAGTCATATCTAGCAGATCTCAATTTTGCCTCTTTTAGAAGTCATTTCCCAATAGTCTACTTTCCATTAAAAACCCTTTTTAAAGATTCAAAGCCTTTTAGCATTTCAGTATGCTCATCTGAAGGAAAAAAGCACAGCCAGCTTTTCATGAAGGCCCCCAAACACTTGGGGTGCAGTTGCAATGAAAAAGTCAGAAGTATGAATAAGTCTCATTCGTTTAGTCTTTACAAAAAGTTAAAACCAAGTTCAAATTCAATAATGAAAAAAAATCCATGAGTCAAAATAACTCTCTGCCTATAAAAAAACCCATGTACATCTAGAAGAATTAAATTCTGCTGTTAATACGATCTCAAGTACTATCACCCATTCAGTTAAACAAAGGAAAAATGAAAAAATAATTCATGTGTACCTTAAGAAATGTAAAGTTCACCCCTTCTAGGATTCTTCACAGGAACATAACTATGATCTAACATACTATTGTACCTAAATTACTTGATATAAAGACATATTAATCCAGTGGTGGGAAACCATCAAATCCTAACATCTATGCTGATCTCACAAGGAGATCTTTAAGGGACAGACATGGTAACTGTGTGTCTGACTATGAAAAAAAGGAATAGTTATTTTGTAAAATATTTTTATTCCCTGAGATTTGCTGGTCTCCAGTCTTTTTGTGAATTAAAGATGACTGAACTCAGTACGCTTAGAAGCGACATTTGCCACAGTGGAACTAAAGAAATAATTCTGAAGAGCAGGATTTTCTGTTTATTCAGTTGCCAGAACAGGATGAATATGTGCACGGGATGAAATGAAACGTCACGCAGAGGTGTTAACTCAGTTATTGTTTTGAGATCTTCATTCTAAAACCTTAGAAGAAACAGTCCAACATCAACAACAGAACTTTGAAAGCTCCAGTGCAGTGCAAGGAATGAAAATAACCTGATTAGATTTCATACTTTAAGTGATCTAGAGACATATTTGTATATATTAGAACAAAAATAGGTGAATTCTTTCTCCACGTCTATTGGCAATTCCAATACAAAGTTTTTTTGGTCACTGGAAATGTTGTGTAACATATAATCTGCATATCATCCAAATGCCTATCACTAGAGCTTTACTATCACTTTTCACAACTATATAACGCCCATTTTGAGACTGAATGGCAAATGATCTGAAATAATTTTTGATAAACTATTCTAGTGAATTCTCACACAGAGTAAATACACTCTCCCCATTGATCCTGGTATTGATATCCATGATTTTCACTTTCAGGCTGCATGCTCTATAACACAGCAACATCCAATCCTTGTGCCAAAGCTCCCAACGTATCAAAAACTGGTATTAAAACAGTTTCTTATCAGAACACACCGCTTCAACTGGCCTTCCTTATTACCCTTATATCCTCTGTTTGTTCTCTTCTCAAGATTTTTACAAAGGTTTTTTGGTGGCAGAGCTATTTTGACTAATTTATAAGCCCTTACCATTTAGGCAGATTCATCTTCTAATGCATAGGAAGGATGAAAGGCTACAGGAGACGAGCTCTAGTAGCCAAACCATTTCTACTGAATGTAACAGGGGTCATTCTATAAATCTAACTGAGGCCCTACTGGTGATGAATCAGCTCTGAGTCTGCTTCTTTCAAGTTTCAAGCTGTAGCTGTAGTGTAAAACATGTAAGGAAATTGGCCGAGGGCAGTGCTGTAGAGCACAGATTGATACCGTAGCCAAAGCAAAGTGTCACACAAATGGAAGCGTACTCATCAGGATAAAATAGTGGCTTGCCTAGAACCAAAATATCAGCATATTAAAAGAGCATAACTGACAATAGTGTATCCATGTTTTGCAACACGGATGGCATAGCCAGACGCTGCTTATAAACTTACTCTGTAGGCCATACATGTATTCATGTGTGTGTGCATATCAGCGCACGGGTGTGTACTCACACACATTCAGCTGCAACAATACCCATCATTCAGCATGGATCCAAATTCAACTCTACCAAGCTAAAGCATTTGCCCTGAACCTGAAGACATCTGGAAGCACACACAGAGCTGAAAAACAAAATCTGCTGATAGCTGCTCTGCATCCTTTGCTGTGACTATTTTTCTATTTTAAAATATCTACATTCTGTTTCAGCACGACTCACAGAAAAACAATTATTTAATATGAAGTACACAAGTAGTAACATTGACTCAACCACTGAGCCTCTACACTGTACTGAGATTTCACCTTCATCGATTTCAGTCACACGTGGTTGTGGGGAGGATACAACTTACCACTTCAACAAAGACAACGAAACGTTTAAGGACATTTCAACTCAAGAACTGGCTTCCCAGGAGATCCATTTACTTAATACATATTGTGACTTACAGATGAGGTGTGTCACTTCCATTAACTACAATGCGAATTGAAGTTTCTACTTCCAATTTGACTTCTTTAATGGGGAGTTAATGGTTCAGAAGAATTCATAGCGAATTAGATAAATTAAATCATTGCAGACACATGCAAAGCCTTTAGAAAATTCACACTTCTCCCCACCATACTCAATTTAACCATCTTTCTTGCAGGACCAGTTACATTTGAACAGAAACATTAACTTTCTAGTTTTTAGCAACCCTGAATCAAGCACTAAAAAGCTGAGAAATAAAGTTTATTATGCCACTCAATTAGAGAGCTGCAGGCTTTTTATTTCTCTAAATTTTTGTTTATATTTCAAATGATTCTGTGGTCAGCATCTAGCTTTAGTTTCGGCTGTTGTTCCCACCATGTTCTCCAGACAAGTAACTCGAGCGCTGCTAGCACGTAAGGATGAAGTGCTGTAGAACATGCCAGTACTACCTATGTATAATCAAGAATACTTGATGCCTTCCCGAAAAGGTGACACACATACAATTATTTCATAAGCATCAAATCCAAGACTCCCTCTATAGTACATACACTATTAAATTTTTCCAGATAAAGGAAAAAAACACAGTATTAATTCTGGACCCTTGAACTACTTAGGTACCATATAATACTAAACAGCTTTAATGGTAGTTACAGCACAGATTACAGACACAAGTTCTGCTATTAAAGATGGATGTTGTGATCACACACCATTGAAAGACTCTGAAAGAAAAAAAAATACTTAGGGTTTTTTTTTTTTTCACTTGATATAAGCATGATATAAACATGATCCAGCTTTCTACTTAAATTAATATTGCACTGTATAAGTTACTTTTATGGCACTCGAGCTGCATTACAAAAACCAAAACAAACAGAAAAGAGTCCTGCTCAGCGTGTGGACACGTTTACCAGGGGAATTTCATTTTGCTGAGACCAAGCATCATTTTTTAGTTTCGGCAGATACGATTGCAAGGGAAAAAAAAAAAAAATCAGCACAGGAGGAAGAAAACAGCTTGTTTTCAAAAGCCACTTGAGTACCAACTAACAGTTCTTCAGCACATAGGCATATCAATAATTGTTTTTTTGGTTCTCCTACCAGTAAAACCTGCATAGTCTTACCCATCTGACCTTGAGCAACGCCAACAGCAAGCAGTTCCCACAAGGATAACAGCAGAGAGGTTCCACCAGCATGACCTGGACTTTGTTCACCATTTCAAGCACCCATATATGATAAATTATAACCACATGCAGCCCACAACTGTGCCTAGTTTACAAGGTAAAAAAAAAAAAATAAAAAAAAAATCACAAAATAAAAATCAGGGAAGACTAGTAACTTAGTATCGGCAGTAACAGCCGCCTGTGCAAAGCATTGACTAACGGGGTAAAGCACTTCATCACATTACAGTATGCTGCATAAATGCAAAGACTACAGATTAACAATTTGACAACTGTATGATTTGACAGGAGAATAAAAAAAAAGGCCATTCCTTTTCTTTTGAAGTTTCCATGACTGTTGTCATGGAAAACTTGCATGTATGCAAGCAAGTTTTGCCATTTCAGAGGTGTCCATAAACTCATGTTATTAAACTTCGAGCAAAACAACAAGCAACCTTCTAAAAGCTGCATGTGAAACCCAGAAAACAGCAATACTAACAGTCCTGTGAAGCTTCAGAGAAAGAAGGTTTCAGCTTTACCTAACCACACCACCAACAAAAACAAAGACTGACCAGAATTTTGTCCTCTGGTAACATCATACTGACATAAGAAGTCAAGATGGTAAAAAAATAAGCTGGCATATTAGCAACAGGGGAGCTAAACTGCTAATACTGCTGTATTACAAATAATTGTGGTCTAAATAGTTGTTAAAACTAAATGCATATTCACAAGAGCTATCTAGAGTTGAAGACCAATGTCATCAAAACATATAATTTTCAGGAAGATTGACCCCTCTTCAGCATTTTGGATCACCGTCACTTTTCCACCCACAACCCTCGTTAACAGGTTTTCAGTAACCAGTCCTCAAAGTCGAAGTACAGGGGTCCTCACTGCCAAGCCAGACACTCCGCTCCCCCACGAGTGCCTCTACACCCTGATCAGCTAACGCGGGGTAACCGACGGGCTGTCGCGGAAAACCGAGGTGCACTCACCGTTCCGACTTTCTTCATCAATAGGAACTATTGTGGCAGGAGGACCTGTTCTGGCCAATTTGCAATCTACAAAGATGAAAAGAGAAGTTATTTCTAATTCCAGAAGAAGGATCTGGGGGTTTTGTTGCTGTTTTTTAAAACAAGTCAGCATATTCGGCATACCGAAGACAAATATTGACTTAAATATGATGTATGTAAGAGCTACAACTGTTAGCTAAGCTACACTCAGAGAGGATCAAAATCTGAGCTGTTTTCTTATCCCTTGCCCAGATAACCTTTATAAAAAGCAAAGAAGAATCTGATGACAAAGGATTTAACATCTCAGATGCTGATCCATGTTTAAAACAAACACTTAAACAGCAAAAACTTAATATGGTTTGTTCTGTTATCTCTTATGGAGCCCTCCTTTCCACGTCATGAACACACACACACCCCCCGAAGCGTTGTCACATACCACCACAATACAGTTTGATGGCTATACTATAAGCCTGTTCATGTCTTGCTCTAGAGATACCACCAGGGATCTTGGTGAAGCAGAAGTCCTTCAGGACAGGAGTAATACGATGGTAATTTAACCCAAAGAAATAACAGAGGAATGATTAAAAGGTATAAATTGTAATTAAAGCTTCACAACAGAAACAAACATAATTTGAATTTAATTGCAACAAAAGGATCTAATTAAAGAGAGTGAACAGAATTTTAATAATGTTCTAAGGAAAATAAAAATTAAAAACAGACGAGCAATGTTCAGGAAGTTACGTTTTGCCATCTTACCCTCATATTGCCAGTCTGGAGTCAAAAGTTTAGAGTCATCAATGGAAGCAGAGCAGAATAACGAAAGAAAATAAGTAAGATTTTGTTGGTTTACTCAAAAGATAGGTTCAAAGACATAAAGCAGTACATGCAGAGCTAGCAAATGCATAGGTGTAGGCTTAAAATATATAAAAGCATGTATACTACATGTGATGACTGTGCTTTGTGAACAATTTGGTTTTCTACATTAAATAGCACAAAAATATTACCTCTTTATAGCACACAAATAAAAGTTAATTAAGAAGCACTTTTCATTTTCAAAGAGCCGCACAGTACTACTGAAACAGCGTGGTAAGAGACAAGCATTCTCCTTCCCATTTCACCATGGAGAACTGTATATGAGATTACAGTCTACATTTTTAAAGATATTTAGATGCTCCTCTGATCCTCCTGACACAGCCCCGGCCACGTGGATGGCTAGACTCCATTTGTAAGAAATGACAGCTTCTAATTGGTTTCTCGTCAAGGAAAGAAACGCTGGAGTATCACTGTATTCTTTTTTTTTTTTTTTTTTTTTTTGAGAGGTCTAAACATTTGCCACAAAAATCCCAACAGAACATCATCTGTAAATTAAACACAAGAGCAAGCCGAGGTAAAATGCTATTTCCCAGCTTAAAGTAAAAATTACACATTCACTGACTTCAAAAGAATTGCGCTGCAGCTAATTACAGCCTATAATTACCCCAGCACAGACAAGACCTATGAAGGAAGATCAGAACAGTGAAGCATTTATTCAAATCTCAGTTTAGGTGAAGCCTCTAAAGGACATCTCCGTGGCATGGTGATTTCCTCTGGCAACAGCTTTGCTATTCAGCTGATGAGTCCAACTGCAAGACCAAACTTCTAAACGCCAAGGGTAAGGAGTGATAGCATGGCAGTCCTTGAGGCTGTTAATATTCATGAACAGCCTGAACAACACCTGAATTAATACTAATGATAACAGCCACACTGTAATCACTTTTTTTTAAGACAAAGAGGCAAACCTTGCTCTGAAGGTAAAATACAGAGAGCTTGCGTGGGTACCCGCTCACTCTCCTTCCTTACATCAGTGACACTGCTTGTAGAGTTTCATGAACCCACTTAGTTTGCCATCCTAAGCAGTCTAAATAAAATTGTTTCATGAACAAATTCTCAGTATTTATTCCTTTTATTTTTATATGCTCTGGTTTGATACATAAAAATTGACTATTTTCTGTTGATAATTTTCAAGCTTTTTGTTTTGAAGGCATTAACAGAGCAAACAGACCACCTGGAAAACTACACCTTTCATTTCATTGTAGTTTCCTATAGGCATATCCTGTGGGAAGAAAAGCAATGTTTGCATATCTACATGAAATAAGAATATATTTTTTTCCTGCTCTTATTTTTTTCACTGGATGCTATAAAAATAACAGGACCATAACAGAAACAGCTCTAACCTCTTCCAGAGACATGTGTTGTAACTTTCTTTAGGATTTGGATAACTGAATCACCCTTCAACAAACTCTTTGTTAGGGCAGTGAAGCTCACCGATACAAACTTCTACTGAATCTTTGTTTTCATGAATGGTCCTGCTATTTGCCATTGAACAGCAATCACCACACATGCAACCAAAGAGAAATCCAAAGCGGGGGCAATTTTTAATTCTAAAAATTGCATATGCCTTACCAAAAGAATAATAATGATTTTTTTGAAAACTGAATGAGCTTGCTCCCCATCATCTATGTTTCCATGATGATGTTTTCTCCTTGCTGGGTGCCTCAATGAAAAGTTCACCCAAATCAGGCCAACCTCTAGTTCCACTCTTCAGTAAGAAAATTACCAAAATTACAAGCCAATCACATGTTAGCAGCCTTTTCACAGGATTGGCTTTCCATCAAACACATCAGGATTTCCAGAATTATAATCAAGGCAGTTATTCAGTATGTTTAAAATCAATGTTCAGCATTGAAATCTGGATATAGAGGGTCTCAGAGAAAAGGCGGACTATACAGTTAAGTTCAGCAATTTGCAAAGGATTTATTGCAGGTGTGAGCAGGTGAAGAAATAAAATTTATCATGAGATAAATTTCAATGAGAAGAAGAGATTAGAGCAATAGCCAAAACTATTTCTATAGCTAGAGGAGAAAAAAATAAACAGGATGTGCAGTAGAAATCTTGCTGTGGACTACCCTCACGGCACCAATAAAAAATTTCTGAAGAAACATGTAGCTTTATTTAATAGATAAGAGTTTACAGAGTATTTCATATAATTTCAACCACGTCAGTACTAGCCAAATATCAGATTGCTTTTTAAGATGCCTGTCACCCTTCCCTCCCCTTCTCAAAGACTGAACCTAATAATGCCACAGCCATATTTAGTTTCACATTCATCACCGTACACTTAACAGATAAATTTAAAATTGTAGTCTTACACAAATTTCCAATTCAAAGGGAGACAATAATTTTAATTAAAAACCTTAAAGACAAGTTACATGTTGTAAATCATGGGTGGTACCTTTTTTTTCCCTTGCAAAATACAATCAATAAGCAGCAGCAGCAATAAGACCTCAATAAGAAATATGCTCAAGCACTGTGTTGTATCACCAGGCACCAGCCAGACCTGGTGGGAAATACTGGATACATGAAAAAGAACATCTTCAGATGTAGCCAGGTGCACAGAAGGGTTATTCCCATCATCAGGAGGATGGAGAGTCCATCCTATAAAGTAGACAGAGGCTTGAATTATTTAGTCTAGGAAAACGAAAGCTCTCTAGAAATACACTTGGGTAAATATCAAGGAGGAAAAATGAGTTACTTGAACTAAAGAGCAATACCAGCACAAAGAACACTGAGTACAAAGGAGAAATGGCTGCATGCTGCCCACAAATTTAAGACGTACATTTCCAGCCTGAACTTTTTTTTTTTTTTTTGGCTGGCAGAGAAGGTAGAACACTATTCCACAGCAGGAACAGCACAAAAATGCAATTGCAGCATTTTTGAAACATACCTTTATTTCCTTATGAAAAGGATTACATGAAATGCTTCTCAGCAATATTATGAGACGGGGCTTAGTTTTTCTCAAGTTTTATTGAAATGTTCCTCAACAGAAATTATTTCAGCAGTAACAGATTGCTTTATTCAACATAAACAAGCATGGATAATTGCAGCACCAAAGGTGACTTAGGAAGGAAATACTTACACAAGACTTTACTTTCCTGTTCTTTCGTTTTAAAGTGCCCTATGTCTGATTGTGGACCTCAGTATAAATCCATTAGATATTTTTAACTATTCCAATTTCACACTGCAGATTATTACCAGAATACTGACATGCACCTAATTAACAATTCAAATTTTTAATAAAGCTACTGCAATTGTTAAGACAGGACGGTTTCTTTCCATCACATAGTCAAATCACACTAAACTGAACACACTTTAAGAAAGGCAGAAAAGGCACTACATAAATGAGCTTCCCTATCTACGGTTTTCATGATATGTTTTATGCCTAAGCAGCAGCACTGGTAAATGTAATCACAATTAACAGAACAGGCGGTAGACATCAGGCAAATAAAACTTAGTAAATAAAACAACAAGCTATGAAGGCTTTCCTAAAAGCTTACAGAAAAGCATTTTTGTTCCTGTCATTAACTTCACGGTTTCATCTAACTAGTGCACTTGCAAAGGCAGATAAATAAAGAGGCTGTCTCCTTGGGAGCAAACTGAAAATCTATTTAACAAACTCTTCATGGAACAGTTACATGGCTCAGATCCATTTGGTTTCTGATAGCTAATTTTCATTATTTTAATTTCTAATTATTTTTAATGAGATGGCTCAGAGGAAACCCTCAATCATTGTTCTAGGTAAGATGCTCAGCAAGGTCAAACAGCCTGAGCTGAAACAAACATAACAACTTGAATAATCCTGTAGTCTGCCAACAGGGAGCCTTCCTTTCACCTCATCCTTGCCTTCTCAAAGTCACTTCCCATGCAAGGGTTACATTACTTAGAGAACTTTTCACTATTTCAGCTTCACAGCTAAAGTAAACAAACACCTATAAAAATGAGAACAAATGTTATTGAATTAACTAATAAGAAACTTCAAGTGTGGGGAACTGACATGCAACACCAAGAGCTCTAAAGACACTTGAATGGAGACAGTCCTGCGACAAGCCAGGGCTTAACCTGCCTGACAGCCAAAGGCCCCTTCCGACCACCACTCCCCCATGGGTCTAGGGGTTTGCAATTAACAGCAGTGCGCTTTGCCCTCCTGAACTCTCTTCTCCTCATTCCCACCAGCTGTCCAAAAGGCCAACTGCATCCTCACAGCCCCTCTCTGGCAAGGGGCCTCTTTCTCCTGCCATCTCCCAAGAGACCAGTTCTTCCACAAAGTTCTTTCAAAGGACCTTACAAACTGGTCTCCTACTGCCTTATTTGCAAATATCTCCTTAATAATACTTCCTATAAGCCCCACATTCATACACTTGCAAAGACAGCTGTAGCCTCACACACATGTGGAACCTCTCTGGCAATGAAGACACAAAGTTAGAGGTAGTTGCAGTGATCAAGAATTGCCTATAACATCCCTCTACTAAACGTAATTACTTGGAAACCCAAAATATCCATTCATACTTCATATATCCCTAAGTTCCAGCTAAATAAAACATTGGAATATAGTTGGGAGCAGTGTCTGAAGTTGGCTGTTCTGATCATTAAATCATATGACTGTAAGGCATACAATCGCATCAGCTGCTTGAAAGTTTAATAATGAAAATGGCTTGCCCCACAAAGCCTTATAAATTTAAGTGACTATAACCAAAAAAAAAGGTCTCCCACAACACTTGAGAGGGAATCTGTGCTCCCAGTAACAGAGCACAATTTTAAGAAAAGTGCAATAACTTAGTCCTACCACATCAAAGACAGAAAGAATTTTACCCTGATTTTTAAAAAAGTGAGCTGCCCTGCAGGGAGTACAGCACACTGGAAAACAAACAGCCAGCCTGAACCTTTCTGGGGACGTTATTCTGTGATATAACTGTCATCTCCTCCTAAGCGCTCCTGAAATTAAAACTGAAAAAAAAATCCACTTCAATATGCTAATCACCAACTCTTCTTCCAGCTGCTTCAGAAACACCCAATTATTACTCTAAGTTATTTTACATTTCATCTTGTATTCAATTTTGCTTTTATATATTCAGATAAGTAGTTTTGTTTGTTTTTATTTAAACAAACAGTCTTAGGGAATACAACAGGCAATCTCAAAAAAAATGACACAGTTCCTAGCAGATACGCAGCCTGATTTCAAAAGACTTCTTATTTAATAAAATTCTACTCACTAACTGCTGAAGTAAATTATTTTATTTGTTGGCAGAATAAAATTTCATTCTTTAATTTGCCACTGGAACAAAGATCACACTCTAAACTTTATCAGTAGTAGTAAAGGCTCTATTACTCTTCAGCATTAGTCCCTTACTTACCTAGGGCTTCTCCCTGAGTCAGAAAAATCACACCACACAACTACTCTGTATTTATGTTTCAGCCACTTTTGTTGTATTAAGGAAGTTCAGAATGTTAACCTTAACAATTACTCAGTATTTGCCTGTACACTTAATCGAAGCCGAAAACATTTTGAAAGGTGACGTGTGTCACACTAAGAGCTTCCCTGTAAAGCTGTGAACTCAAAAGATGGAATTAAGGCCAGACAACTCTGACATACTGAATTAAAGCCATATTTGTTCAGTAAGAAATACTCAAACCTATCTTCAAGCACAGCCTACAAAAGCAATATTCCAAGAATACAGGATTAACTCTTAATTGATGGGGTTTTTTTTTCTGTTAATTTGTCCAAACTCCTCCTGAATCCATGGAAGTGTGTAGCATCTACAACATCTTAAAGCAAGCTTATTCTGAACCTAGTCGCTGCTTGTTCCCCTGGTACCACTTCATCATGGTGCAGGAAGAAACAGTATCCAACCACTCCCTACTGACCCTCTACACCCTCTATGACTTCAATAAACCATTCTATTACCCCTAAATATTGCAGCAAACGATAATTTAAAGTGAGTTCAGGATTCTGATCCACTTCAATGACTATGTGCTATGAATAACAAAAATGGTAACATGGAAAATTTAGTATTAAAATTGGTTGCCATCTTTAAACAAAGTCATTTGTGGCCGACTGCAACTCTAGAGCCTCTAGGCGAAGAGCCCTGCTGATGCCTGAGGAATCACTATCAATTGCGCCGAGATAATTTTTAAGCTATATGTGCAAATATAACAGTAAGGCACGTTAACAACAGATAGGACCAGTCAGCTTAACCCCTCTTTAAAACTGATGTAGATGAGCACAAGCAATAGTTTCCAGGCTAACACCACATACACCATACTACATTTTATCAGAAATACTGTGTCAGTTTAAGATACCACTGTCTCCTGGATGGAGGAAAAGTCATCTCTGCTGCTGACCTGCAGAGCACATCTACATTTGAACTAAGCCAGCTCATTTTGCCCTGAAGTCCATGAGGTGACTGTGTGTGGTCTTTTAATTTGGCTCAACTGTTTGAATAATAGCAGCTGACAATGCAGCAGTAACAAACGACTGGCAAGTGAAATGGGAGGCTCTGACACCTTGATCCACTCACGTAGTTTCTGAAGTGACTGTCCAACCATAGCCTAACACACAAATGATTTCTCTGAACATTGGAATTACAGGCCCAGATGTCTACCTGTGCTCCGCACCAGAGGAGACACTAAAGCTACTTTATTTGCTGTACATCTGATGATAAAGAAAACCTTGGATAGTTCAACATCAAATGCTGGGAAGTCAACCTCTATAAGAATGAAGCACTGACAAGTCATTTGGTACTACAAAAATCCTGACACAGCAAGCAAGCCAAAAGTATTTTCCAGAACCAAAGGAGTGGGAGCAGAGTTAGAGAAAAGCCTAAATGAACAGAAGAGAGTTTTCTAGTACTGAAAATGGAGCTAAAAGTCTAGATTTTTAAAGTTTTGTTTCTTCCCCTCTGCATTTATATGCATTTTAATTTTGCTATAGTGAGAATAAAACAAAGCAAACACTCAACATTCAGCAGCGCTCCTTAGTTCAGTTAGAGCAGGAAGCATTAAGCAGCAGTCTTAATTTCAAGCATACTCTTTTCTTCAACTCTGACTCTTTCCATCAATGTTGAGAAAGAAAGAAAAAAGAGCTTGCGAAAGAGGGTTGGGGAAGTCAAAGTATTTGAAGTCTTTTTTCCCCATTTCTTCTGCACTGTTAAGCACATAAACCACTTAGAGATACACAGTGAGAACCACTAAGTCCAGTCCTCAACCCTGGGTCACTGATAATACCGTGGCCATTTTAAGTAAGAAATTAATGAGAAGTCATTAATAAAAAAAATAGGTACAAGATTTCTGCCTGATCTGACTGGAAATTCAAGAGAGTTTGGGCGTGCGCCACACAAAAGATATATGATGGAACAAAGTCAAAACACCTGCACTAATTGATTTACTAAAATGTTGCCAGAACCACAAATGCCCCAAGGGTAGATTCTGAATCACTGGGGTGGCTGGGAGAGTACAAGCTACTGAGAAAGCCTGTTTCAAGACAACTAAGTGTCCACAAAACAGAATAACAATGAATACAATGAAACCTCAAGCCCACGGATTTTATAGATTGAAATTGGGAGTTTGCGATATGCAGGGCAACTGATAGTGTGTTCTCTGCTTTATTTAAATTGGAGATGCAACAACTGAAATTCTAAGACTGTGGCATTGACTGAGGTTAAAGCACCTCACATTTAAATCTGCTGGAAAATGTATTTCTGTTTTCAGATGCACTTTATTCTCAGAAATGCCCCAATTGCTCATTAAAGGGAACAGTCCTTTGAAAGACCTTATACTTACCTGCACATTTTGTACTTCCACTGCTCATTCATTGGGGAACACTCACAGAAAAACCCCATGAAAAGAGTCTCTCTAAACATCTTGATTTGCAGAACAAGGTTCCTAATAAAGAGCTACATAGAACCATACATTTGAGTAACTAAGCAACCCAATCTAAGGGGAAAATGTCCTGTCTTGTTTCCTGTGTGACTGAATTCAGAACTACAGCTGTGCAATTTAGCATAAGCTTGGCATAACCTTTACATTAGCAGGCTTGTACTACAATTGCTCTGTATTGAAAATAGCATAAGAAGGGCTTTCACAGACTATTTTCAGCTCTTCCTGACAGAAATCTCTAATTGTAGAAACTGGGAAGGAGTGACAGCAAACTTGACTTTGATTCAAACACATTTGCGATACTTCTTAAACCTACATTGAATTTCTGTGCTTTGATTCGGAGTGGCTCACTTAAGCACTACTCAAATTCGTAACTCAGAAATTCAAAGACTCAAGTGAAAGATGATCTAAATGTTAAAATTTGACTGCAGCTGAATTTGGGTTTGGTTTTGGTTTTAACTGGACAAAAAGTGAGGCTGATGGATAACCAAGTACAAAAAGGAAATAAATCAAATCAAAGAGTATTATTGTAAGCTCTTGTTCCCACAGCCTCAGAAAACATGCTTTTATACAGAATGTGCAACCTGAACAGCCGATCTATTTTGTAGCTAGCTTTATTTTTCCATTCTTCCAGCTCTTTTTTTACACATATAATATCTACAAAGGGTTTGGTACGTGAAAATTGCCCTGCAAGTGCTGTGGATTGCTATTTTACTTTTACGGCTTTAGAAAAATGCAGTACAATCCGTCTTTTGGGCAATATTCTTTTAGATTGAAATAACCTTCCATTTTACAAGCAGTTTTGGAGTTGACAGTGTCTTTAAAATCATACTTGTGCCTGAAAACACTGTAAAATACATAAAAATATCATACTATGCCAAGTAGCACCTAAAATTGCTATTACCAAAAGTAATTTTTAAGACCATTAAAATGCAATGGATAACTTGAGAATACCTGTAATATCTTCAGAAGTGCTTAAACAGCAAAAGTTGACTAAACCAGCTTTTAACCATTACTATGCACTGAGCATTAAAATTTCATGCTGTCTTCAATATTTTTGAAATTGCATTTTCCCTATTACCCATGTGATGCATTTAAGACAAAAATTTCATACAGGAAGATGAAAAAATATTTAATATTTGGAATTAAACTGAATCCAGGTACTATAAGCAAATTCTAAAGTCACAGCAATTTTAACTGCTGTATAAAAGCAGACATTTACTAGTACAAGCAACTCAGAAAAAGCAGTTGGAGATACTTGTAAGCTTTCATGTTGTTGAAATGTATTTACATGCAAATAAAAAGGGATTAGCATTTATCAATTGAAACATAGGAGAGGAGACAGCTAAACTGCCTATAGATGAGCTAATAACATTTAGCCTTCCCCTGTTCCTAAAGGGTAAATTTGTGACTCTTGAGGCTCAACATTAATGTTCATTGCCACTGAAATCACATTTAACTATCAGGCTTCTCATCTTCCCCTTCTCCCATTTCAGTCCAGGATTCTTTTTGTACACAACAGACATGGAAAATATAAGTTTGTCTTCCAGAGAACTGATTGAGATTAGCTGAGACAAAAGAAAGAAGCACTAAAAGGAAGTTTAAGATTAAATTTAGAAAAAAAACCTTCATGAAATTTTGCTATATACACAGGAATATTTTCATTTTTTAAAGCAGATGTAAAATTTTAGAATATTACATTACTGTATGTGAATACCATTGAACCATATTCTTGAGACTATGGTTTCAGTGACTTTCTTTAAAAAGCAGTGCTTTATAGACTAGAAAAAAATTATATTGACTTGAAATCTCAAACTCCCTTCAGATTTTTAAGACTGTAACACACACCCATTCTAAACATCAGCAACATTCATATGTTATTAAGCAAAAAACAAAAGTCAAGTTGTCAGAGTCTACCTTCTGTGGTAGAACAAGAAGCTCTTTTGCTCCTCTGAAGTCACCTCTCCCACACTGAGCACTAGCTGCTGTTAATATTTAAATAGTTTAAGAAAATTCCACTTGGTACCCGATGTGCCAAATCTACAGCAGGTAACCCACGCCTACCTCCACCGAAAACAGGCTGCGCAAATTAACCTGCCAGTTCTAGGACTGTTTATGTTTCAGGTAATTAGCTAGCAATTTTGTGAACATCTACATATCGTATCTATAAATATCTTTCTCATGACATCTCTAACGAAGTCAATGTTGATCAACATCTTCCTGTAATTTAATCAAGACATCAAGCAGCAGTGACAGAAGGTGAGGAAGTCGCTTTGCTGCTCAGTAAAGCAATATCCTGCTGCGCCCTTCATGGAAATGAAGAGAAGCAAGACAACTCCTTGCCTTAAACGACACCCTACTCTTTCAGCTCCTTGAGTACTCAGTCAAATGCTGCTAAAATTAACTAGTCAAAATAGACTGCCACAACTGCATCTTAATTATAACAGCACAGTACAAATTTTCTCCCTCTTTCTCCATGGCAAATGCAACCCTGTTCTGGAAGGACAAGCTACCACGTCCTACGGTCACAGGACTCCACCAGATTTTCTAGCACATACCAGAGTATCCCCTACTCCATCCCTGCAGAATCAACTATCTGTGCGACTGAGGACTGACCTGGAAGTTTTCACATTTAAAATATGGACCCTAATAACGTGTCTTGACTAAATCACAATTTAATCACCATGGAACACTGTCTTGAAGTAAGACAGACACTGTGCTTTGGTTTTGAAAGCAGAAATGTTTAGATATTTCAAGTAGAAGATATTGTATCCAATGTTAACAACTAAAAAAGCCCCAAAAGGCCATGAAAGTGCCAAAATCTGTTTTTTAAGCATATTTCCAAGCAGACATGTAGTAGCAGAATACAGGAAATAGCACATGATGAACTTACTACTTACAATCAAGTGTCTGGGGCTTCATAAAGCTAACCTATTTTGCACAGAGGATGTTGACACATATTCACAGATGCAAAAATTAATTAGCCAAGGATCTAGAAAATGCTGCCCCCACAGCCTGGGTGAAAAGGTACAGAGCTGTGAGCAGAAAGTAAGCACAGAAGTCACAGACAGAAGGTCCTTTCTCAAAAAAAAAAAAAAAAAAAAAAAGTTAAGGCATCTAAGATACTGTGCAACTCTTATATGCTACCTGACTGAGTCATATCCATTCGCATGTTCCTCATCCATGAAAAATGCACAGTAATAAGACTTCACAGAAAGTGTCATCCTTTGAAGGATCTGTTTAATAAATTATGGTGCAATGGATTCAATAATTGAAGTCTGAACTGCTTTCTGCCCATCATAGATCTAGCTTGTATCTAAACAGCCTGAACCTGAGTTAACTATAAAAGCAATAAGGACTTTAATGTTGAATAGCTACAAAGAGTTATTTGTTTTTCTTCTGGTTAGATGCATGCTTTTGATACCTACTTTTTTTGAGCAAAAACTAATATATTTAATAATTAAAATTGTTCCCATCTACAATGATAATCACACCCATTCTTATACAAGCTGTACTTTGTCTTCCTGGTCCCACAATTTATTATTTACATTTTCAGGTAAATCCACCACAGTTTGACTAAAAAAAGGGGGGGGGGGGAAGACAAAGCTTATGTGCAAATTTAGTACTTTCTTCGTTATTTCTTCAAAACGTATTTTAGAAAAAAATCTTTTCATGGAAAGCATGAACGTGTAACTTAGGCCTCTTTATTGAAGCATCTATTTAATGAGGAAACTTCAGTCCAAGATGACAGAACATATCTATGGCATCATCTGTTACTCCTGCCAGAATTTCCTCATACATGTGTTTGGAAAGCTTGGGCACTATTAACTCAAAAATGGTCTGGTAAATGCAATATAGTTACAGCCTTTATTTGTCTTTGAACCAATTTAAGATTTATTTTAATAAATGTAAGGTTTTTGGAATCTCCCCTGTAAAGCAACTATGTGAGGGAAGAAGTATGGGATGAGACAGAGGACTGTTTGACTCAGCACCCTTCAGCAGATGGTGGTCACTAGCACCCATCTGGAGAGGATTCCCAAACATGCCAAGCACCCTCAAAACACCGTGTTAAAGCCAAGCAAAGCAGCTGATGTCGGTGCGTGGGCTCTCCAAGCTCTAAACATTAAAAAACTTCTTCCAGAAACTTATACACTTTAGACAGGATGATTTTTGTGTGTTGGGTTTTTTTGTTTGTTTGTTTTTTTAATAACACTAGTGAAAATGAAGTCAAAGCATGGTACATCTACTGTCTGAAACCTTTATCATCAAACAACAAATAAATTGCAAGACTACAGTCAATACATTTCTGCTACATTGAAAAAGACATTTCATATCCCTTGCAATATGACTCCAAACCCTCAAAATATTTATTTCTCAATTTTTACCTACTTAGAAAACAGTTTCAAAAATAAACACCTTATAGGGCATACTGATTACCATCAAAATCTCTCTCTGTCTATTACTAATCTCTGGAAGAGTTGAAGACACAGAAAAAATATCTTTTCCTAAAACAGACACAATGGTGGTAACTTTGTGCTTCCCAAGATACTAATAGCAAAGAAGTATCATAAAAACAGTTAACAAATCTACTGCTCCCAGTGCTAATAATGAGTATAGGTAAATTAACATAAAATGCAAGTTCAGCTTCTTATTGCAAAGACTATCAAAATTTTAAAAAAAAGAGGATATTTGATGACAGAAATTAAGATTGATCATCTGTTCTTGTAAAGATACAGTTCTCCTCTGTGTTTCGGCTCCTATGGAGCACTAGAAGTGCCAAAGGAATATCAGCTTCTGCCCATCAGTGATCCTTCTTTTCCCTTCAAATACATACATACACACAAACACTTCTTAAAACAGCATTTGACTAGAAAGGATAAGTATTAGTAGGTGTACTTGTTAAGTCAGTCCAATCCAAGCATGTATTCAGGGCAGTTTTACATCAGCAAGGGTTGGCAGCAAAGAGAATATGTTTTTTCTTAAATTACAAAAAAAACAGTAATAACTTGGACACACAGGCTATGTGGAGGCCATCAGCAGGAGGACAGAAGTGATGCCTCCAAGCTGGTTTCCATTTCACCTCTATAGCTGGAAATACAATGATACAGGGGAACTTTCAAATTCTTCTTGTAACGTTTCCACCTATGAGATAGCATTGAAAATAATCCTGCAGATGAGACAGCAATTGCACAGGTATTTCTGTAGGTTTTAAATGCATTCTTAGCATTCAGTAGCGCCAGAGACTATTACCCTCCTAATCCCATTCAACCCTATTTTTTTATTTTATCTAGCATGCAGGCACTGATAAAGTAGCACACCTGACACAAAAGTACTCAGCTTCCACTCCGTATCCAGTCTGACTGTAATGGAGAGGTTGATTAATTTTGTATTAGCCAGATGCACAATTGAAAATAAATCCCAAGCCATTGATTACACTGGAAGAACAAGCAGATAAGGCATTTTCCTTTCATACCTCTAGTATTTAATTATACAAAGGTTCTACCCACAAGGACCGTAAGCAAACAGCTGAGCACAGCTATGGGACTTCTTTATTATTATTTTCTATGTATGATTGTTTATGTTCTTTAAGTACAAAACCAAAATTCATTTTCTAAGATTCTGGTTCATTACAGGTTTACTTCTGGATAATGAAGAAAACACTTGTTTATCTGAAGCCATTCACTCAGTTTATCTTTCCGTGTCAGTATGTTCATAACTATTTTAATTATCAGACAACAACAGGTTCACTGATGATATGGAGCTGAGCGAAGACCATGCCTGTAAATGTCTGGCTCTATCTGCAGTTTGTAGAGCAATTCAAAGACATTTAAAATACAGTAGTCTCCACCACTTTTTTTTGAGCACCCAGAAAGTTATTAGCCAAGCAGAGACTCTCATCACCTGTTAATCACTACCTCCTTAGCAGAATAAAAAGACGAAGGCTTGAAGACAAAACAAAACAAAACTGCTAAGCCCCTGGAGCTGTAAAACCACTAGGCTGTGCCACTATACCCCTTGGTGGTATTAACTAAACAGATAAAATTGTAGACATGAGGAGCAATTGACTTGCGCAGCATCCCAGAGGCAAGCTTCTGTGTCTTCCTGATTAGCTTCATTCAATTATGTCTTCTTAATTGCTCATGTGCTAAAGCTCATTAAATGAAAAATAATATTGCTTCCTGCAGGTTGTGCACTTGAGATTTGAAAAATGGACACCACTGCTGTACCTTTCAGATACTGCCAGAGAGATTTCAAAGAGCAGTTACAGCCTATCTAAAGCAAAGTAGACTGCTATTTTTTTGTGGTTTTAGGATCCTCAATCTCGTTGTGAACTCAGACACAGAGTATTTCTCATTTTCTTTTAAACTACTGGTAAATTTTCACTTTAAAATCATTCAACTTCCCCCTCCCTCCCCCGCCAATAACCAAAATTTTAGAGTTAAAATTATGAGCTGCTGTGTTAACCTTAACAGCACCAGAAAACAAAATAAATCTTCGGGCTTGTCTTTAGCTTTGTAGCGTTAACCTGTAACTAATGCAGCCCAGAAAGATGAAATACCACAACTTCATAGAGCTATACTTTACGGCTTTTTCAGTTCTCTTTGGTGAATTCAAGCTTCTCCTTCATTATCTGTTCATCCAGAAATTATTCCAGAGCATTTCTGAACAAAAACTCTCTAATATTCCCAAACCACATTGCTTGTCTACCTCACAACACAGTATCTTCCGCAAAAATCATGCTGCTTCTACATATGCAAAGAAGAGTCAGGTTTTTTGGTGGGCTTGGCGCTTTTTTTTGTTTGCCTTTTTTTTTTCCCCCCATAGAAAACATACAAATAACTCCACGTTGATGCTCCTAACGCTATCTATATCAAATGAAAGCATCATCTTCACATACTGTATCATTATGCTTAAAAGGAGTTGCAGATGCCCCATTTAATTGAACTGGAATACATTTTCTATCAGGACAAACATACTTTGTGAGTATCTCGTAAGAAACATATCTTGCAGAACTTGGTATTTTAGTGAAGAAGAACCTGTAAACAAAATCTCTATTAACAAAGACCATAAAATAACATCTTTGACTGATTAATGTCTGCTACTGAAATAAATTTAAGGCTATGAAAATTTCCTACAGTTGCATATGTTATATCAGATATATGGCATGTTCAAGTACAAATGATGTAGAAGTGCACTTTTTTCTTTCCCTCCCCAAAAATTTAACCCAAAACCAACTAGTAACAGGGTCAATGGAACAGATAGCTCACGAAATGTACCTGCACATGAAAAACTTCAAACTTCTTCCTCTTATTTACAAAACAGTACTTACCAAATGACATAGTATTTACAATATTTAAAAAAAAAACCATAATATTTTTTTCCACTTTAGTAACTCCTGTACTGTAGCCAAGCAGGAAAAAGGGCTCAAATAAACCTTAAAATGCTTCTCAGGAGGGACGCATCACAAATATCTCTCTGGAGCCTCTCACCAGAAAATTCCCAATCTGCATTGATAAATACTTCTTCTGTTTTATAGTTAGCATGAGACACTTTACAAAAAACTTCAAATTGTTAGAAAGCTAATAAAGAACAGTGCCCGGATTTTTTCAATTAGTTTTGCAACAAAAAGTAGTAAAGGAAAACTTGGAAGGACAAAAAAAAAGCAAGCACTTAAGAAAGGGAAACAGAGCTGAAGTTTGACTTGTGTATCTGAAACTTTGCATACTAAACAAAATGGTCTATAGCAATGGCTCAAAAAGCCCTTTAGCACCTCTTACTATAATTTTGAAGCCGAACTTTGGAGAAAATCATAACGCAGGCTTGAAGATACTGGTTTTCAACTTTATACATCTAAAAACCTCGAGATAAAACACCAGATACCATGGAATTACGGGTAATAATAGTGGTACAAATTTTGTTCTAAATTCTAAAGTAGCCATCCTATTGAGCTACAGGGCACTGCTCCCCCCATCTTCTGATAAGTGGGACTCATTTCATTTGAGAGGGAATTCGTTTCTCTGCACTGAGTACTGAGTGCTCACAACATGAGGGCATGAATCCCACTTGCATCACACAACTGCTGATGTTGCGGGACCCTGTTCACAGACCAGGCCAACATTGCAAGCAAGATTTATTTGGAGCTCCCCAATTTACAGTCAGGTGTCCTATTGTTCATCACTATTATTGCCAAATAAACAGAGAAACAATTTAAGGAAATTTTTGAAAGGTGTCATTTACTGCAACTTCATCTAATAGTAGCCATTATCACAGAATCACATTAATATTATAATGATTCACATGGCAGAACCCCAGCCATTTTATGGGGGAAAAAAAAGTCTGATAAGTCAAGAATTACTTGCAAAGACAAGTAAAACCTATTGTTTCTATGAAAGAAGATGAGAAAGAACAATATAGTCACCATAAGCTCATAACAATATAACACATCAACTGCTCTGTCATCCAGTATCATTATCAGCTATACCATGTGGAAGAAAAATAGTCCACTCTCTTTTCCTTTGATGTTTTTTTCTGAAATCTTTCAAAACTTACTATGCTTTTGGTGTGAGTTTTTTTGAGTAATTCATTTTTGTGCTGTGTTATCCATTTGTAACCAAAAAAAAAAAAGCCCAGCTATTTCTCAAGAAACATGATCAGTCTTTATTGGTTAATTATTTGCAAAGAAAACAACAAAACTGCCACCTCCAGCAACATCAATGCAACATTAGGCAACAACAGATGCCTTGTTTTAAGCTTGGACCATCCGGAGGTTCGGAAGAAACTTTTAATGAGGAAGGCCCCTAGCTGCTTACAACTGTGTGTTCCTCTTTAGGACCTAACAAATAAGTCTGTTCAAACAACTCTGTTTTGAAATAAGGCATGAAATTAGTCTCATGCAAGACTTGCACAGCAGGTCAAATAATTAACTCCTGTCCCATTATATATCCTTTGAATCAGGGAACCACTTGGCAGTAACAGAATTATATGTAGCCGCTCAAACCAATGACGTTCCGAAACAAGATGATACTACTAACAGAAAACTAGTCTTGTCAGCATAATTGAGTAAATACAAACAGCTCATTCTAGCAAATAAAGAGGAAAAATAATTATTTTGGCAATAACTTGGTTTTCTCAACAGATAGTACCACAGAGCAGGATTTTACCTATTTTAAGGGACAAATAAATCGAGTATTTAATGTTGCATCAATATTGCAGGCAAAATAATCAGTAGCTTAAAAAAAAAATCAGTGACTAAAAGTATGATATTACAGTACAGGATCAAGCTAAGCAAAGAATGCAAGTAAACTATTTACTGCTCTGCAGGAATATATTTAAAAATGCCTAACAGTTTGCAATATCTTGAATAGAAACCCCTTTTAGATGTTTCTAAAATGAGAAGTGATAATGTTTATCACTACTGAATTCAAAAAAGAAAACTGAAACGGCATTGTAGGTAAACACACTCAAAATCATACCACAACATTCATCCTTCTCTTAAAATCAGTTTTCTAGGGTAATTTGGACTAGATCTGCTCAGCCTTCAATTGCAGAGAAATCCCATTTATCTACAAATCTAATTTGAGAACACAATTTCTCTCCCTTGCTTCCTTTTTCACCTCCTCAGCTCTTCACTTTGCAATCAGGCTTAACTAGGTGCATCACAATAATTTGATATTATTTAAATATTTGATTTCTGCTCATTGTAGCCTACATATATAAACTATTCATCTCCGCACCAATTTAAGGCTTGCCATGCCTCAATCCACAGTCTAATAAATACTGCAGTAAAGGACAGACTTTTCCTTATCTTTTTTTTTAACTGAACTCAGTAAGACCCTTGGACTTTTTTTTTTTTTAAATCCATCTATTGCTTTCTTCTGTTTACTCAAAATTTTTCCTTTTGCCATCTACAGAAGAATTGTTATCTTTCAACAGAGGTTCCCTGGAAGAGATGAGAGAGAAGGTATTTGCCTGGGAGAAAACCCAGCGATCACGTCTGTACATACAGCCAAAAATCTTCAAGACAAAAATACTTCGAGTCCATTGTATCTGCTCTGAACATTACATATTAACATCACCGTCTTACCTGTTGCAAAAGTCAAAGGCATTTATTCACCCAACACTATAGGCCAGAGTTACAAACTACAGTTCCTTCAAAAACCACAGCAATATTTGTGGAAAAGGGGAGGAGGGTGTTTGGTTTGGGGTTTTTTTTGGTGGTTGTTTTTGGTTTGAGGTTCAAAACCCCAGATGTTTCCTTGCCACAGGCATTCCATATAAGTCCCTAGCAATTGACTGAGTTTACATGAGCTTTAGTCAAGAAAAACACCATCTATATTTAATGATAGACAACAGCTGAACAGTAATGATCCCCTAATCTGGAAATGATTACTGTAAAATGAATGCATTAAAATGAGCTGTGAGAACTCATCCTTTACAATTATTGCCCAAACACATGACTCTGCTCCCACTACACACACTAAAGCAGAGATACTGTTGTCTGGAGCATGAACTCAGACCCTACCAAAGTTCAGACCTTCTGCAAATGCTGAAAAGCCTGGACCCCTATTTAAAGCCTTCCTAAGTAGGAGTCCATACTTACCAAGTAATCAACACAAAGTCAGGATCTCCTCTGAAAAAAGATTTCATGCTTAATTTTTTTCAGAACAACTTAGTTACAGTACTACCGGTCTTTTTCTGTACTAATTACTTAAAACTTCATATTTATTGCTATTGTAATTGAAGGTGTCCTTGCAATAACCCACTGTTCAATTACATCTTTGCCACATAATAAAACAGAAAACTTATGCTTGTTATTGATGCAGTTAAGAATGCCACTCCTGATACATAAATTAATTGAACTGAAGCAAAACTGGGCATTTGAAGTGATTCAAAACCAAATCTGTAATTCATAATGCACAGAACCTGTGCTCTAAAGGACATATAGCTATGAGTCAGTTCCTGTCATGTGAAAATCAAATCATAATAAAATCAAGTTTTGATCAAGTTGAAGTTCCTGTGCCTTGTTTGTTTTTCTTTTTTTTCTCATCAAAAACAGATTAAATTGAAGCATAGTAGCAACAGGGAGGTAGTTTCTATCACAGTTTATTTATCAACGTATGACAGTCATATAAGTGTTCAGAAAATAGTTCTTACTGCTGGACTGAGTGAGATGAGAAAAAAATGAGATGAGAGTTTGGAAAGTAACACGACAGGGCACAGACAGTGATATAGGAGAGGAAGGAACAGGCAGCTTGCCAAGCTAGCAATGAAGTTCAGTGGCAGAACAGGGAACCCCAAAAGATAAGGGAGAGGTCGTTATAATGCACAAAAATGAGTATTTACAGAAGACTAAGCATGAAAGAGTATGTGCACCAGAATTTCCAGCCAGCAGGAAGAAGGGAAAGTCTGGAGAAAGAGGAAGGAGCAAATGGGTGTTTCTCTCCACTCCCTGGCTTTAAAGAGGCTTCAAAAGGGTAAATTCATGGATTCTGGAAACTTATGTTTCTGCTCAGAAAATATCTCTATGTTTCAACTCATACCTCATCCCATTCCTCACGTGTCCTGTGGCTGCGATGAAGTCTACAGTAGAGAACACTCCAACTTAACAGCTCCAACTCCTTTCCCCAAACGTATTGCTTCATCTTAAGCAAACGCTTGTAGAAAGGGTTAGTCTGAAAATGAGCTTCAGTAAAGAAAAAAATACTTGTACTATGAATACTGTGTACGAATACTTCTAAGTCATCATTTAGGTACATAACCCAACTAATCATGCAGTGGAAAACTTATTGGAACCCATCTATGTTTGCAGGCTACCTATAACCTTCCTCAGCCCTGAGTAGCTCAAAGCTTCTGTGTTGACGCAAATAGTCTGCTGCAGTCATACTTCTTACTGTAAAAGAGATTACCAGCCTCCCATGTCAACATGACACACCCAGGAATTCTCAGTTCCAAAACCTTTGCTACATATACCATATGTGAATATAAAAAAGTCAGAAAAATATTTGCAATAAAAATAAAAATTGAGTAGGCAGTATAAATGGCAGACCACAAGCAGGAATAACCTGGCACTAAGGGACATAAGGAGATTTTAAATGCTGTCAATTTGTAATATACGTCTGTTCTTTTTTTGAAAGTCAGACTAGTCTAGTTATTCCTCTTCAAAAACAATTTCAACGTCTGATTTCCTACAAACTAATTTCAATAAATCGCCAAGTTAAAATATTTACATTTGTTCTTAAGGGCCTCCTAGTAAAGAAATATGGTCAATTAGTATGAGCTATCTTACTACTAGATCTAGTGGCTTACTGATCTGCAAATATGTTTATTCCAGAAAACTGGAATAAAATGAAACAAGCAGGTTCTGCTGACCCAGCTGGAAGCATTGCAGCAATTCAGCAGGTAATGGAGAGACGGATTTACTGGATTAGTGCAGATGGAGTTTATCTTGTGGGGAACAATGTTGGAATACATGCAACTACA
Organism: Theristicus caerulescens; assembly: GCA_020745775.1. NCBI lineage: Eukaryota > Metazoa > Chordata > Aves > Pelecaniformes > Threskiornithidae > Theristicus > Theristicus caerulescens. The sequence continues at coordinate 88,260,487 of CM036560.1, forward strand.
CAAAAAATACAAAACCAAGGATTGTTTGGAATAGTATTTTGAATAATTAGCTTGGCAGTATCCCATCTACAGCCAGTAGATTCTGTTTAGACTGAAATTAAGAAAGTGAATGAATGCAGGAGCACCTTGGCAGTTAATTCAAGTCCAGAGGGAAAGATGTCAGTAGAGCTAAACCAAGCTCTGCGTAGGAAAGGTGGTTGCCTTCAATGTCTGTGCTACTTAGAACAGAAATGCAAAATGCACATGTGTATGCACACTTCACATTAATGCATGCATGTTTGCAATTAGATTCAGAATATTCGTGACTGAAGAGCTTTACTGCAGAATAAACACACAGAGCAGTTACAGCATAATCGTCTGTACCCAGCAATACACACGTATCCTACCTCATCCCCCCAAAATTAAGGGGGAAATCTACCACATCTGAGAAAGCACTGTCCTATTCACACTGTGTCAGTGCACCATGTCTCTCCATTCATTTCAATGGAAGTGGTAGATATGCTCTCTGAAATCTGGACATGAGATGGAGATCACAAACAGATATAGTATTCTAGAAAACTTGACTTCCTTACTCCAATTCTGTGTCAAAACACTGTCAAAACACTGACTAAATTATCAAACAAATTTACACAGACACATCTCTCCACTAAAGACACTTTGAAACGTTACCATTAAAGCACAAGAACAACCAGTGCAGGGGTTAGCTCTGCTCAACAAACATGCTCTATGGCTATAAACCAACATATGAACACACAGACACAACTGTTGCTGATTTTTAGGAGCTCAGCCCAGTATTGTTAGAGTTGTAGTTTACTCTATGAAAGTCCTGAAGTCCAAGCCACTCTGACAGAGGGGACACAAGCTGTGCCAATGCCCTTTCACAAGGGTTTCTGCTTTCCCTGCACCAGGCCTTCCCTTCCCGGATGTGAATCTCGCGTTAGAAAGGGCACCTGTCCCTTGGAAGAAAAGCGCTTTCCCACACCAAGGGATAGCTCAGGTCGGTCAAGTCCTCAGTGACTCAAAGAACAGCGATGCTTGCAATCCAGGCAATCCAACAGACAACACCTTGTGTGCCAAAGAATAAGGCTGAGCAGAAAGAACTTGGTAGGCCAGTGCCTAGAAGAGGCTCATTCCTAGCTAGATCCCAATGTCTGGTTGTTCCAGGGATGTTGGGATCTGGGATTTGTTGCTTCTCAACAAGCGGCTTCCTGCCTCATCCATCCCAGCACCATCACAGGGAGCACACAGGGTACTCGGTCACTTCTGCCAGGAGACTGAGGGCTGAAATTTGCACATTAACTAAGACGAACCTTGTTTCTGATGCCCATAATTCATGAATTTAACTCATCAAAAGGTAAATTGATCTTCTGCGGACTCAAAGCATTACTAGTGGCACTTCAAGACATCCCATCAGTTACACTTTGAAGAACTAAACCCTTCAGAGGAACTAATGGATGAACTACAATTCAGAGACATCATGGACAGCTCTTTTCCCTTTAGGATCACTGCAGAGCCAAGTGCCAGAGCTCCCAACCAAAAACAGCGAGTTTTCATAAAGCAATAAAACAAATTACTTGTGTTCTGAAGAATAGAGGCTTTCCCAGGCAGCCCTTAGGCAAGCACCTGTTTGCATTTCTTTTCTTTCACTGGATGTGTACAGTATAGGGCTCAGGGAATGATAAATGGGCTACATGTATTCAAATATGCATTTTCCTGAGTTAATTTCCTACCTAACAGTAATATATCAAGATCTGAAACTATTTTATTTTTAAAGTAGCCTCTTAAAGTGATTTGTGAGGCCCTTTAGTTATTCAATTTTTGTAGCATAAGACTCCATTAGACTGAATAAAAGACAGTAACTAATACAGGGGGCCCCCATGCAGCAGAAAAACAGCTAAAGGAGCTTATGCCTGAACAACCCTGGTGGCAAAAGTGACTTGCACAGTTTTTTTTTTCACAGGAAAACCCTTATTTAAAAAGCAATCTCTCATTCAGGGTAAAAACCATTTAAATGGCTATTCCTTACAACCTGATAAAAAAAAAAAATCTGTTTAACCCTTATGAAGTGAAATACATATTTGGATAAGTAAACCTTCTGATTAGCCTCGATTTTAGTTCATTTCAGATGCCAGCACTAACTATAGATAGGTTTAATTTCAATTAGTTCAACACCTTCTAAGTGTTGAAGTTGGCAAGAGATGTGTTTCTTCCTGCCTGGCCCATGTGCCTTGCAAAGTCTGAGTTTCAGTTTAAGAATCCAGTGAGGATACAGTTTTACATGATGCCTAACCTGGAAGCTGCTATTAAGTCCTTCCAGACTTGGTATCGCCCTCCTCTGCTGCGGATCTAGCAGTTATATAGCTGCAGGGTGAGTCGGCTCAGCTTATTGAGCCAATAGAAAATAAACCCAGCAAGCTCCAGTTGCTCAAGTGGTTGTTTTTTTAATATGCAAAAGGAGCCAGGAGTAAGAGTTTCTGTTCTTTTGACACAGAGGCCAAAAACCTTAATGCTACTATAAATGAGGCCTGCCTTTAGTCTACTTTTAAACCAGCCATCCCCACTTCTACACACCTTTCTCTCAGTGGCAGTAGGAAAAACAGTAGCAGAGTGGTGCAGCAGGAGATTGGTCTCAAGCAGCTCCTTTAGCACAGCCAGGCAGATGATTGGGCTTACCTGGCAATCTGCTGCCTTGGGCAGCTTCCCACACAGCCAGCTTTGCATCCAAAGTAAAAAAAGAAGTAGGTGCTTTAATCTTCAACAGAACCCTACTGCATATAACATGATACGAGATATTTTCAATACCTAGCAATCACACTTTTCCACCAATTCCCACTGAAGTCGGTTATTTCCTCAATTTCTCCCTACTGTACGTTTTATCCCAAACAAGACCCCCCCCCCAAAAAAAAAAAAAAAATCCATGTGGATGCAGCCCTTCAAGGGCCTTCATTAGCTTAAGGACAAAAAGTAGTATCTATTGTCTTATATTTCAACCACAATGAGATTTTTTTAAATTTTTTTTTCCCCTCCATCTACATGGTAAGTTAGACTACAAAGAAAATGCTAACATGTATTCCTTCAAGCTTCCCAAGCATGAAATTTTTGTCCTGCAGAGGCACTTCTGCCAGCATGTTATATACTCTGAGAAAAGATTCAACTAGCAGGTTGGAATTAAACAAAACCCACTGAGCCGTCAGTGAGAGATACATATTCCACAGTGCAGATGCCAATGGCACATCTCCCGTTAAACAGACTAAAGTAGTCGAAAGTTAGGAAATGAGTCTGAAACTAGAAGATTAGAAGATAACATCATACTGCTTCGGTGCCAAGTCCAAATTCAGCAATGCATTTGGAAAAAAAAAACAGTTAAAAATGTCTCTCACAATAGCCTCCTGGACAAGATGTCCAGCATACAGCTGGATAAACACGTAATGGGTGAGCAATTGGCTGACGGGTGGGGCTCAAAGGTTTATAGAAATGGGGTTACATCGGGCTGGTGACCAGTCACTAGTGGGGTTCGACAGGGATCCATCTTGGGGCCAGTGCTCTTAAATATCTTCATAAATGACTTGGATGCAGGACTTGAAGGTTTGTTATCAAAGTCTGCTGATGACACAAAATTCGGAGGAGCTGTTGACACTCTCGAGAGCAGAGAGGCCCTGCAGAGAGATCTAGACAAATTAAAGAGCTGGGCAATCTACCAGCTGTATGAAGTTTAACAAGGGCAAGTGCTGGATTTTGCACCTGGGACAGGGCAGCCCTGTCTGTACATACAGACTGGGGAACAAGAGGCTGGAGAGCAGCCCTGCGGAGAGGGATCTGGGGGTTCTGGTCGACAGCAAGTTGAACATGAGCCAACAGTGCGCCCTGGCACCCAGGAGGGCCAACTGTGTCCTGGGGTGCATCAAGCACTGCATTGCTAGCCGGTCGAGAGAGGTGATTGTCCCGTTCTACTCTGCACTGGTGCGGCCTCATCTTGAGTGCTGTGTGCAGGTTTGGGCCCCACAGTACAAAAAGGATACGAAGCTACTAGAGAGTGTCCAGAGGAGAGCCACGAAGATGGTGAAGGATGTAGAGGGGAAGCTGTACGAGGAGCGGCTGAAGTCACTTGGTCTGTTCAGCCTGGAGAAGAGGAGACTGAGGGGAGACCTCATCACGGTCTATAGCTTCCTCACAAGGGGAGGAAGAGGGGCAAGTGCTGATCTCTTCTCCCTGATGACTAATGATAGGACCCAAGGGAACGGCAGGAAGATATGCCAGGGGACGTTTAGGTTGGATATTAGGAAAAGGTTCTTCACCCAAAGGGTGGTGGAGCACTGGAACAGGCTCCCCAGGGAGGTAGTCATGGCACCAAGCCTGACAATATTCAAGAAGCATTTGGACAACACCCTCAGACGTATGGTGTGAATTTTGGGGTTGTCCTATGCAGGGACAGGAGTTGGACTTGATGATCCTTGTGGGTCCCTTCCAACTCAGGACGTTCTATGATTCTATGATTTCTACTTTACCATGTATTATAAAATAAGTACTGGTTTCATACCAAATGCAAGTGGAATTCAAGCATTGACATTTTTGGATGTTATGTGATAGGATGGTATAACAATTCCCTGGGTCAGCTGAGATGTAGGGAGACAGGTGAGAGACGTCAAGATACACAGGGGAATACAGGCAGCCTCTGCAAGCCCAGCCTTTCCTCTCCCACCCCTCAAGAACTCCCTAAAACACAATTCAAATTTGCACCTGCATTACAAGCCAACATAAGGACTGAGATGGTCTCATCTCCAAGTGTATTATTACTTTTGTCAGTATTCTTGCTTTACAGCTAAAAATCTTCAAGTGAAACATAAGGGACTTCTCAAACCTTTTATTCATTTGTGCATAAAAAAAAAGGCAAAACAAGTCAACTTCAGGTTAAAAGCAGCCCCAACAAATTACTATCTTCAAAAAGCCTTCAAAGATGTCATTATATTAAACAGATCACCACAATTCACAGTCTCATTAAACACTTCCGAAAATCTTAGTAATGGAATCATTGCAACTTTTGTTGGTGGATCTTCAGGTTCGCTTTTGGTTTTCTCTTGTTTTCAAACAAGAACATTTTTGCCTTTCTTTCACCTTTTAAGAGTAAAGAATAAATTACTGGTACTCCCAAGTTTGCAGCTATATCCTTCATGATTGGTATATACTAAGTCTAAATGCTGAAGACTATTAAATCTGTTAATTGTCAAATGATCATTTTTGCTGTATCAGTTTGGTATGGCATGAAAGTGCACACAGACAGCTTTTAAATTCTGCAGCCTTCTCTACTGACCAAAAGATTGCTGCTAACTTGTTTCTTCTAGTCATATACATTGGATTAAAGGAAAAAAAAAAAAAAAAAAGGAAAGGAATTGGATCCTGGGTTTCTACTTTTCTCCTCACTGCTTCTTTTAGCTTGAGCGTTTGCCTCTGAATTTAATAGAGTAGCACTGAAAAAAATAAGAGATTGTAGCTGACCTAATTTCACATATTGCAAGGCTATAATTGACATTTCTACTTTTACTTAAGCTAAAATATTACGGGGGGGGAGGGAGGAGAGCAAACTAAGGGCAGCAGAAATCATAAAACCAGATTTATTTCTTTAAAAAAAAACCAAACAAAACCAAAAAAAAACCCAAAACCAAAAACCAAACAAACCACCAAATAAACCAAAACCCAACAAAACCCCACATTACTCATCCACCCACAGTCTTACATTTATTCTGGCATACCATATGATTGAGCAAAAGAATAATATAAAGAAATCATTGGAAGAAAACACTGAATGGATTCATCAACAGTATATGGAGACTAACGTGATAACTCTTCAAACAAAAGAATGGGTTTTTTAATAATTGGGGGGGGGGGGGGTGGTGTTTAATACAAAGGGACTACAGTAGATGTAAATCAATAGATTTTACATACTCCCCACAGGAAATGATTAAACTGGAAAGGCTGGATTAGTATGAAAATTATAAGTACCACCTGAAGAGAGCTGGCTAAAATGAGATGACAAGCAGACTTGGTTCAGATGGGTACTTTGTCCTGAAAGGTGATAAGAGTTCTCTACAAATGAGTAGTAACATATGACTGAAGTTTCAGCTCACTGAAAACTTGGAACAAGAAATGCAGGACAGAAGTTTATTAGTGGCGCAAATGGAAACAAAACTTGAGCACAAATTTGACGTTGCTTTGCATGTCACTTAGACACCACTGACAAAAACACTGCTATGAAAAAAAAATCCCTAAAGGCCCATGCTTATCAGTTACAGACGATGACGGAAAAAGACAGAGCTGTATTAAATTAAAGTGCAACCGCCAGCCACCAATACACAAAATACACTTTACTGAGTGAAATAATTCCAATAGACACAGCAAAGCACAGCTGGCATTGTAAAGAACTGTCAGGATGTCACCTGCACACAAAATACAAATGCCAGCAACCACGTTCAAGAGAGGGATTTAGCTGAAAGAGGGGCATAACAGAACTACTGGGATTACAGGGGAAGGATAATCTATTTTGCAAGGGCAGCCTACAGAAACGTGTTTGTTTAGTTTCATGAGCAAAAACCAAAAGGGGGAATTATTGCTCTCTAAATGTTCCTTTGGCTGGAGAGCAGAAACACCAGTGATGGAAACACATTACCTGAACTGAAAAGATTACGCAGGCACTATCAGCTAGCCATGAATAAATTGTCTCATTTCTACCAGACAATGGCATTGAGCCAAATGAACAAATGAGATTCTGGGGAAGCTTTCTAATAAGCATAGGAAGAAAGCAGCCTAACCATTCCCAAGACAGTCCTTGATAAAGTTTTTAAAGCTACTTTGTAACATCATTAATTGCTGTGGCTGGGGAAGATTTGATGACTCAGGAGGTTGAGCAAAAACATCTGAAATAGAGAAAATATGAGCTAATGGAGCAAAATGCAGTAATAGGGGCATGCAACTAACTAAATATGCACAGCTACAACCATGAAAACAGATCACTTGCATGCTAGATGCAAAGAAATAGGTTATAATTTCTGCCATAATTGATTTCTCCTGTTTGTATTCATGATTGTTCTGCTGTTAAAATAACTATACTGTTTTTAAATTGCAATTGCTAAAAGAATGCATCTTTTATACGTTATATGCTAGGTTACAAATTTTGTTATTGCAAATTAGAACAACTCTACCAGTCCCAGGCATGCCAAAACACTTCTCTGCAATGATGCAAGTACAGAATATAGTTTTCTATTTAGCTGCAAGAAATACATTTCAAAGTAATTGTTTTTATAAGCATTGCCTCATTAGCTGGGTGGCATCTGTTGAGTAACCAGTACTCCACTCTGAATTAAACTGATTTCCATATATTTTTTTCCCTATTATAGCATTATGGTATTTATATGAAGTACCTTGAAGATATCAGAAGTACTTTTCACTAAATTTACCCTCTCCTGAACACAGGGGGGGGTGGGGGTGGGGGATTGGTATCAGTTCATTCTTAAGTTTCCATGAGGGTGCTGCATGTTCCTCAAGCAACAGCATTTCTGAACTTTTTCCCCCAGTAAAGTACCAATACTCTTGGCCATATGCATCAAATTTATATTCATTGAAAAGCAAAGCCCCTTCTGTTCAGACTATATAAGAGAACATTATCATTAAGGATAAAAGCGAGTTTGGGTTCTGTGCTAAAAAAAATGGCATGAGCCAGGACAAAAAAAAAAAAACAAAAACAAAAACAAACCAAACAAACAAAACACCCAAACAACACAAAACCAAAAAAACCCCACCAAAAACCACAAAAAAAACCACCCAGGAGGAATATCACGATGTGGCCACACTAGCAGGGATCATTGTAAACTTGTCTGAAACACTGGCTTAGACAGAAAACACGGAATTTCAAGAATCTAAGTTAATGCAATAAAAGAAAGTCTTTAAAACCTCAATACTGTCTGAATACTGTCTCCGAAGTTGTAGATATTTGGAGTAGATATATTGCTAAGCCATCCACAAGATTTAGACCTGACTTTAAAATATTTTGTATTTTCAGGTCTTCTCCGTTTCCTAGTGACACAAGTGAAAGTTTTATTGGCAAGTCTTCATAGAATTATTGCAAGCATTCAATATAAGAAGCAAATAAAAAGTCAAACTGGTGCAAGGCAACTTAAAAACCAAAAAGAAATCTGATTAGCTGAGTTTCTGCTGCCATTGCTATCTGTCAGTGATGCAATTTTCACCTGCTCACAATAAGTCCTGACAGAGAGTGAAGAAATTGCACAGATTCTCTCTTACCACACGACCCCATCAGGCAACAAACAGTTGTATGAACAACAGATCACTAAGTGCAGCTACATTTTTACAGCCTTTTTAAGTAACGAAGTTGCTAGACATTTTCAGTCACAGTCATTAATGAATAACAGTTTTATATACAACTGTGGACAAGGATCTTTCCCTTCCTCTAAATCACCTGTAACAAAAAGGTACGATCTGCGTACTTTTTGAGATAGGGACATTAATTAACATATAAGTTTGTCATGTAAGTAGAAAGGAACAAAAATTGAAACCTGAGGAATCTGTTTTCCTATTCTGAAATATCAAAGTGTCTACTACTATACTTTCTGGGGCATCCATGCCATGTGTTTTGCACACTTCAGCATCATTCAATTGTAACCAGAAATTGGTATTCAACTGAAATTCACAATGTTATTTTAATCAAAGATGTCTTTTTGGATGAATGTTACGATGTTGCCTGTGTGAGTACAAACAAGATCACAGTAAGAAGTATTGCATTATATTTTCAGCCTACCGTGAATGCTCTTTTTTCATGACCCCAGAACAGATATAGCCCAGTGCAGTCCTATCATGCTGCTTCCCTCCCCTCTCTTCAACTTAATCCCATTGCTCTCCAGCATCCACTTCCTCCTGTGCTGCTAAACACGCCAGGGAACATCCTCCTGCCAGGCAGTCTCTCCTCAAATCTAGCATTTTGCTGCTCAAAGAGCACTTGACAACCAACACCAAGTCCAACATTGCAAAGCATAATGGCCCCACACCTCCACTATAATAAATGATTAAAAAGCAAGCTAATTGTATCCAAGCATAGATCAAGTATCTGAAATATGAGGAGCTCATACACTTTACTTCAGTGTCAAGAATGACAGCTATAACGACAGTGTATAAAAATGGATAAAATGAAATTAGTTGTCCTGTATATTATGGACATCGAATACAATGTAGGGTTGGGGCTGGGGGATGGAAAGGAATAAAAGGACATTTGGAGAACAATCAACAGAGTAAGAAAAATACACTTTCTACTCGATAATAAACAAATCTAAGCAAAATTCATGTAGGATTGAATACAACTCACAAAAGCCAAACTAGTGTACTTCATAACTGCCAAAACAGAGTTTTCTAAAAGAAAATCCAGCTGCAAGAGTAAGTCATAAATATGTACTATTACAGCTTACCTACATGGAAGGCATAAGTGCCACTTATAATGAGCAACTTCATTACAGACATTCTGAAACCCTACTCAGTTTTTACTTATCCCCCTCACTATTCTTAAGAGTACTTAAGAACAAGTCTGTCAAACTCAGCTCTTCAACTTCTTAAAGAAAGTTCAAAAGAATAAATCATTATCAGTTATCTAGGTCTGTAATTTTATATTACTATACATAATTGGCAGACATTTCTGGTATTTCTTAATTAAAATCAGCAAAGATGCTATAAGGATGAACATGAGCTATTGGTACCACATTTCAGGATTTCTGAAGTATTATTTCTCTAGAAGACCCTCATTGTGGATCTTTTCTCAAGTTTTTTGTCAGATATGTATACAGCCCATTAATAATTCTCACTCAAATTCCTATTCTGAGTGCTGTAACTGTTGATTTACAAATAAAGCACGGTAAAGTATTTGTTCAATGAATAAGAGGAAACAAATTTTAATGCTAGACTCCAATACTGAATAACCATAACTTAAGATTTTATCTTGCCTGGTAAATCAACAGCTTTGTGAAGTATAATCATTGGAAGATGCTTAAAATCATGGAACATACCCAGATCTTTCCTTACTGTAAGCTCTCTTTCCTACCAAGTATCAAACTATTTTTTCAAGTAACAATTGGGGGGGGTGTGTTAAAATGAAATCACAGAATCATCCCACCCCTCCCACAGCTACACCCCCACAGCAAAAACCTTACCTTCATCATTCTGGGCCAAACAACCTGCTAAGATGGTAGCAACTGCAATCCCTACAGCTAACCATTTCCAGAGACAAAACCGCTGTAACATTTTTTGTCAAGCTTCACTCAAGGCAGATCTGAAAAAGAAAGATTTGATACATGCATTAGTCAACCAATCTACACAAAGGTGAGTGATTACAAACTATTTCACAGGTAACTATGTGCGTGTAACTACATAGGGCATATATAGCCTACAAGAGTTTGACATTGTTTCTGTTAAAACAAGCAAGGTTAATCCCATTAGCAGCAATGCATACCTACATACTTGTTAACTTGATAATCATGTACACACAGGCCTCCAAGTAAAAAAAAAAAAAAAAAAAAAAGGCAAGTTTTCTTGCTTAAATCAGGCCTAATTTCCACAATTTCAATAAAATAAAGTATTTATGTCAGCCTTATGCTTTAAAAGCACTTTGAAGAAATGACCGTATCCGAGAAATTCCACTTATTAAAACTGGTGTTCAACTGCAAAAGCCAGCAGGGACCCAGTATTCAAAGACATTGCCCAGCAGAACCTCTCCCAGCAAAAATATGAGCGAACCCCATAGATGGCCTTCTTTAATGAGACAGACTGTTGGTTCATGCCCAGCAAAGGCGGAAAAACAAAAACCCCACATGTACAAAACACCCCAGGAGAATAAACTGGCCAAGACATGTCTGGATGAACTCCAGAGCATATTTAGAGTAAGTAACATTAGAAAGTTATCTAAAGCTCTGTTCTATGGCTCCAATAAAGAGAATTAACATATTTCTGCAGCCCAGAACTGAATTATTTAAAAATACTCCTTCACATTTAAAAACATTGTGACAAATACAATGGACTTCCTAGCAACAGAAGCATGAAATGGAGTGAGACTTACAGCAGTATAAAAACAAGCTATTGTATAAAAAGGGTTTAAGTGCTGTCAATTTTCCCAAGCAAAGTACTTGACTCAGATTTCATTGCCACTTTCTGCTTATAACTTTCTATCGTGGTTACAAAACTGCTGTATTTTATTCCAAGTCAAACAAACAGACTATTATCCCCCACTTAACAGCCTCAGCATTAACACCATCAGATCCTCTGTCAGCAAGACATTATTGAAGATGTGCTATCATTGTCCTTCCACAAACCAAGCCTATAGAAAACACAAATGTATGGACAGCATCTAATTCACACAACACGCACACAAGAAGTATCTACCTCGGACATAAAAACATCCTTTTAGATCACTCTCAAGAGTTATCCAAGCCACAAGGAAGCAGGGTTTCCACTAACAGAAATAGGTGATAGTTTCATTAAGTACTAGACAAGCCAAGAATTTCTCCAAGATCTGAATTTATTCCAAATCATATCATCTTGCAAAACATTTTGATTAATATGAAGGAAACAGCACTATGATATAAACTGTTCCTCTTCAAAAAAAAAAAAAAAAAAGACCAAAATGAGTATGTGTCAAGAGTTTTGGAGGAAAAAACAGATTTTTTTCAAATGGATAAGGAAAGCGAGCAGTGAAATTTAATAAACCAGACTGAGTGGCCCATATTTACTTAAAGTTCCTAGGTGGTTGACACTGTATATATTTAGCCTGCTTCCAGGGCAATTCACATGGGTGGGATCTATTAGGCTGCCTTACACAGCAAGCAGGGCGCTTTTTTTCTTTGCAAAGACATGGATCACAGTTGACTTTTTGCCTTCCAGTGGATTTTAATACCAACATTCACTATTCCAAACAATGCTGTAAAAATAAAGGGGGGGTAGCAAAACCATTTAAAATCCTACACTGCACACACTGCTCCACTTCTCATTTGGGGGTTAGAGATGAAGGCAGGCTTTTCCTATCTCCATCTTCACTCAAGTAGGACCCTTCCCACCCTGTTCAGCAGCAGCACGTCACTGCAGGCAGTTAGTCACAATAGGCAGCAATTTCAGGAAGAACTTAAATATTATACATCAAACAAGGAGGCAGCCCGTGCCTAATTGAAGCAGCAGTGCAGATCTCACGGGACTGTTCAGTTTCATTTCAGCTAGACAAGTGTCAGTTTTGTCAACAGCTCAAGGTTACAGGAATTCATGAATTCAAGCCATGCAATAGTATCTATGAACCATACAAAAGCACCCACCTTCCTCCTCTCTCCTCCTTCTCTTCCACTGGCACTTCTACAACAGTTTCTGCCCCTAACTCCAGCAGAGACAGCTCAAATGAGAATTTCAGACTCCTCCTAAAGGGCCTATTTATTCCTATACATGTGAGGAGACCAGAGTTGTTACCAAAGATGCCACTATCCATAAGGAAATACTATTTAAAAGCTTGCTACACAGTATGAAAAGGAAGCTTCAAGCTCATCATGTATGCTACCAATAACTTGACAAGTATGTTACCTGTAGAGAAAAAGAGCAGCTAGTTCTTTTGGGGGTGGTGGTGGGGGGAGACCCTTCCTTAAGGAACACACTCTGGAAATTTGCCAGAGTTGCTCAAAAAATGGCTTCTTCCTCCATTCTACTTACCAAAATGCTCATTTGATTACTGTCACCTGAATTTCCACTTAGCCAATTCAGGAGTTATTCCGGATTTTGGAACGGCACCTTCAAAGAACAGAAACTACTTCCACCAAAATATATTCTAGTTGATTACTTTTAAATAAAAGCTGAGTGTCTCCACATTGCCCAAATGGATTCAAATGAATCCAATGTCATCATTAGACTACCTAGGAACTTTTGAGGACGTGGACTTCTCAATATTTCACCGTTTTGTCCTCCCACGTGAAGAGGAGAGCCTAAAAGAATTGGGCTTGGTTGCCTTTCCAGTTCAAGCAGACAATGTTATTACATTAGATAGCATTTTCTGTCAAGTGCTTCCAACCTTTCACACCTCAAAAAACAGAAACAAGTGGTTCAGGAGACTATCTTAGTTTCTTCAGGTCAGTCTAAGAAAAATCACATCCATATGCAGATTACATGTGTTATAAGACCTAGAAAGAAATGCACATACACACTTCAGAGGCCTCTGATATTTCATTTTACAACCTTGGAAAAAAAATCCAGATCTACAATCACGATGTTCTATTTTAGAAAGTTATTCAGAGCTCAGCTGACATCCTTGAGTTGAGTCTGCTCTGGAGAGATTTTTAGGACAGAATCTTGGCAGATTTATTTTTGATTTTGACGAAATGTCAAGTTAACCACGAGGGTAGCAACACGGCTGCTCTAAGAATAAGCATCTCTATATGCAACTGTACTACAACAGAACAAAAATTGGCCCCCCCTTTTTTCCTCCAATTTGTACCAGAAAAACTGGTATGAAGTGTAGAAAGCAAGAATATTCTTAAGTTCAACAGATTCTGCTAGCTTGGAAATAGCTCACAACAAACCACAAGCTACTACAAAGTCCCCAAAGGTAGACAATCTATCAGAAATACAGTGTTGAACTCTACATGCACAGTCTGACAGGGCAAAGGACAATTACGAATTGATGACAGAAGGAAGATCTGTAAAGTAAGAACATACAGTATGTCTACAAGACTTTGATATTTTCCTGGAAAATATTCTAATGTTGCTACAGCAGAATTTTGAAGTTTGATGTTACCATGGGCAACAAGAAGTTATACACTCAAGCACAAAAAACTTTAAATGAAAAATAAAAGAATTAAAAGTTTAGGCAAATTTCACTTCCTGGCATGGCTGCATTTAAAAAAAGAAAAAAGTTTCAATAATGTTCTCTCCAGAGTGTTCCCTGTTTGACAGTACAGCTGTACTAAGAAACAAAAATACGCACAGATTTTCCCAGAGGAGCAGCGGCAGCAGCCGATCACTGGAGATGTTTACAGCTCGACTGCAGCAAACTGGCATAATCACACTCCAAGGAGCAATCATGTTTCCTCGTCTCACTTCTGGCTGGGTTTTTTTTTTTTTTGTTCTTCCCCCCTCACCAGTGTAGCTACCGAATCAGCCAAAACGCCAACTAGTTATCAAGACATCTACGTAAAAGGCACTTCAACAAATTTTAAGAGGGGATAAAAGTGAATAAAAAAAACCCCACCCAAAATATCAAATATGAGTTATCACATCCAACCACCTTGAATATATTTAAGGCCCAATGATATTACAGTAACCTTAAATACTTTTTTACTTTAAGATCAGGTGTTATTACAGTACTTAAAATGTTGCGTTCATTTGAAGCTGAACAGGAAACAAGGACTCATTCAAAAATAAATAGCCATGGGGTATTTAAATAAAAACAAATAAATAGTTGGGGTAAAAAATATTTTAAAATACCCACACAGAATTGTTCTCAGCATGGAAATAAAAACGGAAGTTATAAGAAGTTTTTTGAAATCGGGTACATGCTAACACAGTCTCATGCCATGCGTTGAATGGAACTGATCCTTTATAAAAGTTGACCTCTCAGAGAAAGACAGGCAAGGGAGAAAAAAAAAAAAAAAAAAGAAAGAGTCACTGACATGGTTAGGAGATGATAACAGAGAATGAAAAGCTAGTGTACAAATACCCAAACCCTTGCACACATTGTCCACATTGGTGTCTGATAAAACTCCTAAAAACTCCTCAAAACTACAGCTTAAATTGCAGCAGAACTTGGTGTTTCAGTAAACACTTGAAGCAATTCAATTTGAATCAGAAAAAAATCTAAATTTTGGACTCAGTTTCCAGCAAGCCAGAGGCCATTGGCTTATTCAGAACAGAACTGACCTATACACACCTGATTTCATATGAAATGTGGAATACAGTAGTGCCACACCACATAAGCAGTCACATAGCAACAACTTCTTTATGTGTTTTCTTACCATTAGCAGCAAATCTGAAAACAACTTTGAGGCAAACACTCTATCAGGGATTCAAACCCATTGTAAGAGTAGAAGTGCATACTTAAAAAGAAATCATTAAGTACACATTAATTCAGTAGACATGTAAAAAATATTTGTCATTTAATATATATGTCAAAAACAATAGCTCCTGTGAAACTGCCATGGTTGGATGAATAATACAATATTTTTAAAAAATTTTTAAAAATACCCATTTATACATATGCTATTAATTTACACAACCAGCCAGGACTCCTTCAAGCATCAGAAGTTACACATTTTGCTTAGTGGTGTTGCTCTTGGTATATTACAATCTTTAAAAGTATATGTATCTTTAAAAGTCTATGTAACTGAATTGTTTAAACACAGGAAAAAATATAGTGGACTGTTTTATTGCAAGGCTCATCTATATTATTACCAATCAGATGAACTCTTTTCAAGATTGTAGACACAAAACCAGGGAGTCTCTGTAGTGCAAATGCTTATTCTAGAGAACTGGTGCCATAATAAATATGAAATGTCAGTAGAAGGGGGGGGATGGGGGGGAGTCTCTTACAGAAGCCAAAAAGGAGATGAATTTGCTTTACAGTCTGACAGTGTTCCTGGCTTGGTTAAAGCTACAGTCCATTAAACTGTACGCCCCAAATGTTTTATTTTTGTTGCTGAAACAATTATGTTGAACTGTCAACATAAGAAAAAAACTTCTAAAATATTATTTAAACACAAGAACGGGCAAAAAAACACCCCACACCTCTGGTTTGTCTCAACGCCATTCTTAACTAATGTCACTTCATATAGGAGGCAGTTACATCTGGCTTAACATATGTCCTAATCCAGTTAGGCACAGCAGAGCGCCTACCCATTTACAGTTTTAGCCTTTCCTAGTGCCACACAACACAAATGTGGCACAGCACTGTGGCACTTACACTAGCAAGCAGATGGGACATGCACAGGAGGAGTCAGTTGGTGCTAGGACCTGATATCCACGCTAAGTATCTCGGGGTGGGTAGTGTTTTATGTATGTTTACTTCTGATTAGCTGGGTCCCAAGCCCAAATCACTGGTGGAGCACATCTGGACCACATCAGCTGGAAAGCTACAGTGCTGGAAAGCACCCTCACTTTAGGCTTAACCAGAAAAAAAAAAAAAAAGGTCACGAGCTCAGGGACCACTCAAGCTAGTTTGAGGCACCTTGGAAGGCTAAATGTCAGCCCGCAAATTGCCATGCCCAATCGCTGCGCTTCCCAGGAGGCTGCTGAGCTCATCTCATAGCACCTACTTATGCCCAAGAGAAGAGCCAGCGAAGGAAGAGTTTACCTTTGAATTAAAGCCACGTAAGCAATTTATGGCTCTAATGCAGCAGCAAGTGTGAATAACTCCATGTACTAAAGTCAAATATCTGTTTAAATGCTTTCCTGAAGGATTTAAACATAAGCAAATATTTGGCTGAACTGGGGTTATAGTGAATAATTTACAGTGCAAATACAACCCTTTCTCCAATTTTAGGTGTTCCAAGAAACAGACCACTACTACAGTTTTTATTTCACTAGCACTGCTTGAACACTTCATCCGTAAATATTTCAGCCTATAGACTTTTGGATTTACTCAACCCCTATTATATTAGCTATAGGGCTTTCATGCTATAGAATCAGCATAATTGGTATGGATTTTCTTACTCTCCTTGGATAAAAGCTTTCAGTGATATGAAGATTTTTTTTTTTTTAAAAGACCAAATTTCAAGATCAAACATGCTCACAACTCCATTCCCTCTTCACAGCTGCCGGATCTGTTCTTATGGATCTATTCCACATAAACAAACATATTAAAAATAAAGTAGCATTGATGCTGCATTTATGGCTCTTCTCCTGTTCTGTGCTCACCAAGGTCTTGAGTTTTTAGCCTTACTTGGGGACACCATTTTTAGAAAGCAAATACACAAGAACTTAAGAAAAATCCAATTGCAATTTATATGCAAATATTTTCATCTGCAAGTTAAAATTCCTCAGCATATTCTCTGTATCTATGTTCAAGTAATTCATACATTCCTCCTTGCCCATATTCTTCTAAGGACTACCAGTTTTAATTATTTCCTTGCCCCACTCTTTAGACCTGTCCTTTTCTGTGCCTTTCTTACAGAAACGACCACTTTTCCACAAGATGCATAACCACCACCACAGCAGGGTATTTCAAAGCTGAAGCAGAGCATCAGTAACAGTGAGCTACCTGCCTCTGCCTTAGCCCAAAAATAATTTAAAAATTCAGTGATAGCACTTCATTTAGATACAGCTGACTGTACCTAGATGTGAAAGATGCAATTTAAAAGTAAGCAATTAAAGAGTCATTTGTACTTCAATGCAGAAATTCCTAAGTTTATTTCAATACTTCATACCCTAAACCAAAGTAACTGGTATTTTCCTGCACTCCATCAATAATAAAGTTCTTTATTTCCCATCTCTATATAGCAATGGTAGGAAACATGCATATGGCCCGAATCACAGTAGGTGACATCTTGAGAGCACTCTTCCAATCCCCTTGCCAGCAGAACATACTATAAATGCACTATATTAACACTCAATGTAGCATGCTGCTGATTTCCACAGAAAAGAGAGAAGATTGCTAAGTATATGTAGGTTTGCACAGAGAAATGTCAACTATACTACCAAAAATAGAAAAAAGCTTTTATAGAATAATTGAGGTAGGGACAGAGAAAGATTTCTGTTTCCTGCTTCCATCGCTAGTCGCGACTGTTTGACTTATTTTTTGTATTTTTAAAACGTAATCCAGCTATGAGATGGATTAACAGCATTACAGCCTCTTAATCATGGGTGGGTAAACAGGGTAGCCAATTCATTCCTGTCTACAAATCCAATTTTTCACTGCAGATGCATCATATATTTTTTTTTCCAGTTTCCCAACCCTCTGCACGGGCTTAACCTATAAAACATTGTTCTCACAGAAGGCTTCGAGTGCTTAATCAAAAGAAGTTTGTAAGTTTGGGCTGCATCACACTGTACACGTGAAAATCCTACTTTGCAGACAGCGGCTCTAGAAAGACAAGAGGGGAAAGATATCCTAAAACCCCTTATATCAATGCCAGAAGACTTAATTTAAAAAGTAACATTAACTGCTTAACATAAAAACATTAAAAGAAATATATTCTATATTAGTCAGAAGTAGTTAAGTTAGTTCTTCAATAACCTTTGTCTTTACAAAATATGCACACAAAGCTTAAATTATACCTTAAAGTGCAGGCTATTTTGCTGGTTAATAATGAAAATACATTTTGATATAGAAGTACCAAGTAAAAGATCAGTTTCATTGCTTTTACTGCAAGACAAGTATTGGATGATATCCCAGAAACCTCTCAATTTCTCCCTTGCCAGAGCCGTTTCTCTCCAAGGATCATTAATCGGGCTTACTTAATACAAAGGAGCAAATCAGAGGTTTTCTTAAAGTGAAAACTAAGGAAGATCTTGGTATCACTGCAGTGGAAAGAAGGCTGGATTTTTGAAATCTCGGTGCACTTTGAAAGTTCAGGGTTTTCCCAGCTCCTGCCAGCTAAAAGATTCTCAGTGAAACGCATGAATTGCAAGGAGGAAAAGCACACTCAGACACACAACTCTCACCTTCTGCTGCTGGGAAGCTAAATGAACGTTACCGCCTTCAGGTTAAGGAATTGGGCTTTGGCCAGGAGAGAGCTGCTGTCACAAATGGCAGCAAATAGCAAAAATAGCTAAAAGCAGTGAGGCTGGAAGGCAGCCAGCTCGCTGCTCCACCACCGGCCAGCAGGCAGGAGGGACAAGCTGCTGCCCAGCTCCAAGAAAGACCTTCAGTCTCCAGCTGCAGCTACTGTCATGCACATACCAAGCCCTTGTCATGAGCGTACAACAAGTAGTTGTACTATACAGTACCCTTAAAAAAAAGATGACCCAGTTAAAATGGTTCACTCTGAGCACCATTAGACAAATTGAATTTCTGGGTCTAGATATCTGTTCATCTTTCCCAAGATGACTGATTCTTTAAAGATGATCCTACCTTTCAATACTCATGTTAAAGTCAAACCATCCAAACCTACCCAGCTCTATCCTTAACTTTCCCATTCCTGCTTCCTGCTAGACCAGGCAGACACCACCATAGGCATGAGTCTCTCTGATGCCAGGAACTGTTCTGTCAAGAGTCCCTCTGAGTGCTCTTCATAGGAAACCAGTAACTGTCTCAATATCTTTAGGCTTTAAAACTGACATTCATTACAGCAATGGAAATGTCCAAAACTATGTTAAGTGAATTTATTTTATTGAAAAAAATATTACATTGTCTCAAATAGAATTTATATGCTGCAGCTTCTCTTCTCTGAGAGAATTATTTAAATTTTGTAAAATGAATACATCAAACTTGTCAAAGCAAAGTCTGCCTTTCTAGAAAAATGACTGTTCCTACCTGCCTGTTAGTCATCGCACATCAAAAGTAGTATAAACACATCCTGGAGTAATTACAGGTTTTTTATTAGCTCTGTTAAAATAGTTCAGTGCAATGACATTTCAGAATTAACATGCATACACATAAATATACACACACATGCACGCACACACACTTAGCAGACATTATATTCAGTCACTTCAATGTCAAGTTGAAGATTGTGTTATTACACATTACTGGGCCAGACGCTTTAAAAATAGTCCTAGCTTTTGAAGTTAGGACAGCTTACAAATAGGAAGGCTGATTAAGCCAAATAACTATGAGAGTTGTTGTATGTCTGCACTCCAAGTTACAGACTACATAACAGTAAAGAAAGTTTAGAAGATTTAGAGGTGTCTTCTGTTGTAATTTGTTTCTCTGGAAATATGAATTTTCCACTTAACACTCTAAAGCAGTTTGTTCTTAAACTACCTGTAATTAGTATTTATAACAGACCTTGATGAAGAAACCCACCAAGAGCAGCCCTTGAGAGTTATCTGTAGCCCCATTTCCAATGTTGCTCCTAACAATCGTGTTCCTAGATAGATCCCTGTGGAGAAAGCACAGCTCAACAGGCTGTGTCATGCTAGAAGTTTTGTTCTGATCACAGAGAGTAAAATCAAAGTCCTCCACTGCTGCTGCTTGTTGGAGTAACTCCATCCCCTTTCATATTGCTGAGCAGGGCACTCAGCTACACACTCTCCTGTCTGAGAGATGTCTATAAGCAGTTGCTGGTAGCAGTAGGACAACAGCATTACAAAGTCCTCTAAAAGCTAGTGCACATGCCATTATTGTACAGACAAAGGATTCGGTTCAGCCTGCCTCCCTTCACACCCTTAGGATAGTAAGTACCTGCTTCTCCTCATTTCTCAGTAAATCTCAGACACCTCTTCTCTCACCAGTGCCCATCTACTATTAACCTCCAATAAACCAGTGACACTCCAAGTATGGCTTTTATCCTCCAGCCACAGCTGACTACAGGGGAGAGTCCCTTTCTAAACTCTCCAGAGACCCGACTCCTTATAACTTAAGCTATTTAACAAAGAATTGAGGTTTCTTTTCTAGAAGAGTGCAGTAAGTTTCATGTTTATCAGTTCCTTATTTACTAGGTCACTCAATGCATTCTCAGTTACCATATTCTGCTACACATTTGTCAGCACTTAAATCAACAAATTATTTAACCCATAGGCCAAGTCCACAAGCAGGCTTCAAGACATTTAACAACCTCATATATTCAATTACATAACTGTTATGTTTACACCTCTCATACATCACCACAGTTTTGTTGGGATGCCTCGTCAGTCTGGACAGTTAGATTTGAGAGTCTGCTAATCAAGCCACATGCAAGATCTCCATTATTTTAACCACATACCCGCTGCTGTTAATTACCCATCCTACATTTCAAGCCCCACAGAGTGTTACTTTTGCCTATGCTCGCTAGGCCTGCCCTTCAGTTTCCTTCTGCTCCCATCTAGCAGCCATCCAAAACTAAAGGAGTCCTGCCTCATCTTCCTCCACCTCCTTCACTCTGTCAGGTGCTAGTTCTGCAGGTCAAACTCGCTTTTCATCACCACTCCTATGCAGCCTCTTCCAAACCTCCAGCTCTGCTCCATATTCTATCGTGCCCCTCTACTCTCCAAGCTTTTCCATATCTGACATCATGCCTATCAATCCTCAAGCACTCTCTCATTCCTCCGCTCCATGTTTTTTCCTGCTCAATATTTTTGGGGGATCTTACCTTTAAAAATCCTTCTTATCACTTCTTAATAGGCATCAAGAGCATAATTAAATGTGATTGTTTTGATTGTACTTTGATTGCTTTCTCAGCTTGTTGGCCATGAGGGAAAGGAGGCAGTTAAGTATTTGCTCATGTTTTCACAGATTTATTTTTTCCCTTCTAAGTCTTTACAGAAGCTGCAATGACTTTCCTGTCTACGTTTGCATATCTCTGTCTAGCCGTATCACCTTCTAAACCTCCTCATCACTCCAATCGCCCGTTAGCCCTTGGGCAAGCACATATATCCATCTCCAGATACCTGTACACCTCAGTACTGTGTCATCAAGCCCCAACACTCCGCATTTTACTTTCCAGATTTCCTGGATTTTGCATATTCCTGCTTTCCTTAAACCAAAGAACAGGCAGCTCTCTCACATGCCCAGGTTTCTTTGGCTACTCTGAGACACTTCGTCTCCGCATCTTTCAAGTGAATCCTTCTCTTCGAACCTTCAAGAATTTGAAAAGTGCTTATGCGCACTAATGAATAGAGTAATTGATCTTGCATTTATCAGCTTCTTTGTTCAACTGCATCTGTTGGTGATTCACACATTGCAGAGTTGGGGGGTCTGTGCTGATGTATTGGGACATTTTGATGTGCACAGGGCACTCATTCAGGGACAGCTGGCGATAGAGAGCCTACCAAAGCTGCTGTGTGCCTTCAGTGGGGAAAGAGGAAAGATTCTTGCATTTCTTTAAGAAACACGATGTTGTCCATTGAAGAGCATTGCACCTTGCCACAACGTTATGCAACGGAGACAATAACACACCATCACAAGCAAACTTTGAGGTGGACAGAAGAACACACAGCCATGTGGGAAGTGATGCAAAATGAGGACCTTGCTGCAACATTTAAAATTACTCCAGCAAATTTCTCTAGTGTAAATGCAGCACATACCTTGGAATAGGTTAAGCATTTTGTTGAACACAAGACATCTAATAGTTTATTTAGATACTTAACTCATAGTTACTGTATTAGTGATTATTTCCAGAAGACAAAGAAGTTAAGCCAAAATGGGTTTACAAATACTTATCTTTAACCAGCTATTGAAATATTCAAGTAAAAATAAGATATTTAAAAGAAACCCAAGAGCACTACATACTACCAACAAAACAGCTTTCACAGCTTCTGTTTTAACAGCACAGCAATAATGCATCAGTTTGAGTAATACTTAAAACCAGGGCTATGTTATTCTCAAGTTTCAAAAGATGTCGAAGTAAATAAGATTGTTGAAACAATTTCCTGTAACATCTCATAAAGGAAAAAACAACGTCGTTCGACAGTCTTTAAACTAACAGTATCCTTACACCCACAGGGTCATCTAGCCCCACTGGTTTCTCTCTGACTGAGGCCAGCTGTGGGAGAATGGGCAAAAGCAAACAAGTAAATGCATTCTGAGATGCAGACAGCATTCAAGATGTGGACAGCCCATACATCTCAACAGGCGCCTGATAAAGTTCTCTCCCTCTCCTACTCACTCCCAGCATCCTACTTGACATTTTCATTGTTACTGAGCTGACATTTCCATGAATTCCACAAAAATTGGCGTTTAGAAGTCATTAAGCTGAGCTGGTAAAGTTGAATAGAGTCTGGAAACAGCCAGTACAACTTTGACACTCACTGACCTCCACAGAGCATATAAATGAGTCAACAGATACCTACTAGGGTATTATCACAAGTTCAGTCATGTGATAATAAACCAAGCTTTAGAAACTAGGGATGAAGATACCCCTTTTACCTGGAGTGATATAACTTGACCCAAGGTTCAGCAGCAGTGGCCCCTATCTAAAAACCTGTTGACCCTCATGAGCAGATGACAACATGCAAGCAGACTAGTACCCATCACTCATGTGAAAGAAAATACATACACAAGTTCACAATGGACAGCTAGGCAATGGCTTGCCTTATTCAAGGAAGAGTAAGTAATGCCAATCCATCTCAGAAACCACTCTGAACACAACACTTAAAGAAGTAATTTTACTACCTAGGAATCTGCAACAGTGAACATGAAAGACGCCAGTGCAACTGTTAACACTTCCAAACAGCAGACGGTTCAGAACTGGTAATGCACAAAGCACAGAGTCCTATTCGTTGCTGAAGTCAGACAACAATAAGGAAAGGGGAATGGATTCAAGAGTCATGATTTTTGGTACAGGCAAGAGAGTGGGATTCTGAACATGGTCCTGAGGCAGTTACTTTGAAGCAAGAGGAAGATGCATTCGTATAGTTTGCAGAGGAATTATGGCTAAATAGTGCCAAATGAAGTGATATACCCACTCCTGGTGCCTTGTTCCTCCTTGCACAGTACCCTGAGGCTGTTAGGATGATAAGGTACAAAAAAAGGCCCCAGCAGCAAGAATGTAAAAACAGAATTACAGAAAACATTCATCCTAAAGATAAAATTAGAGGACAGTCTTCATTTAGTATCAGGAGAGAGATACCTTTCAATGCAGGCAAATATTTGATGGGATCGGCCTCATTCCTGGGATTGAGGGATACTTTCATGCTCCTCCCCCAGTTTTTTCATTTGGTTGTTTTGGAGCTTTTTGGTCGTTTTGGGGTTTTGGTTGTTTGGTTGGGGTTTTTTAGGATGGTCTTGTATCAAAGTGTGTAAAGAGAGATATGGCTCTGGTACGCTTTAGAAGGGAAACTAGTCACAGTGTATGAGATTAGCTGTCCAAGATGAAATGTTGAACTGTAGGCAACAACATTTTAATCAGACAAATTTAGTTGTAAATACAATAGCAAACTAAGAGATAACAGACCAGATGAGCTGGCCCACATGGTTTACTACTAGTGGATGAAGGAGGTGTAGGTGTCAGTACTGGAGTCAGTGGAGTAGCATGGAATAAAGAAGTGCCAACTGTGAAAGTCTGCCGACTCCACAGAGTTCAGCTATGGTTACTAACAACTGCAGAAGACTGCGAGCAGCTCTGTGAGGATTTAAATGCAGTTAGTACCTGAGCAATAGCTTGGGAAATGAATTTCTATTTGCATAAAAATGCACATTGGGACAAATAAGATATTCATGTATGCAAATAGGGATTCTGAATTTGTCAGCTATTATTTAGCTATTCTCCCCTCAGAGAAGGCAGTATAGATAGCTGCTGTAGTGTAATGGGTACTGAGCTAAAGTAAACAAAATGCTTGGGAGCATTAGAGGAGATAGAAATAGGACGTAAATTATAATGACATTATAAAGGACAACAGAAAACCCCCTAGAGCATTAAACACTGGTTTTGCTGCCATAATTTCAGAAAGAGACACCAGAGAAGGAAAAGGTCTCAGGAAGGACAGCTCAGCTGTCTTTAAGACACTGTGGGACCTAACCCTTCTTTCTCAAACAAAACAAGAAACCAAAAAAACCAACCCTCACCTCAACCGAAATGTTGGTTACCAAAACTGCTGTAGTAACAAATTTTCCACTGGGCACTGTAATATTTCTATACTACAGGAATACAGACAGAAATAAAAGCAAGAATAAATGGAAAGAAATCTTTTTCACATGAACTAAACATTTGGGCTTGTTCAGGAAGTCATCAGGATAGGGAGAGCAACTGATTCTACTCCCAGTTACCTTTCCAAACAGTAATATTTTAAACTATGCAGGTTAAGGTAAGGATATTCTATGCTTCAGGGCTTTTGCAAACTGCCTGCAGGAGCCAAGAGAGAATACCCATGCAGTGCTATATAGTTCATCTCAGGCCATGGTCCACGGGTGCTTTTTACTTTCTGCAAAACATGCAATAACAGTCAGAGGAATATATGCTGAACATAACAGATTAATGGCTTAATTCAGTTGCCAATTCATATGTTTGAACTGTTTTTTTTTTCCCAGCTGTGTTTTATAAATTTAGTAAAGCTTATAAACCCATAGATGAAGTGTGAGTTTCTCACACATTTCTATACTTGTTCCAAGCTAAAGAAACTGCTTGGAATAAGGAATTTTCTTCACCTTACCTCTTTTGCTTTACTTGCATCACTTTGGCCCTCAGCACACAAAAGAGGAGAGAGAATGTACCATACCTGAGCATAACGCAGACAAGCTTTTTGGGAAACTTGGGCTCAAATCCAGCTGTTTTAATGGTATGCTAATTCAGACCAGCTGTAGTTGGTAACATGACTCCAAGTGAAAACACATCCCAAAGAGGCTTTCTGATACCTCTTTCTCCCTCACACAGTATTTCAAAGTAATGTGATCTCAAAACACAGTTTTTAGTCTACAAGTATTTAATTAAATTACACAATTTGATCAATCTCCTCTGTTTCCATTCAAAGAAAAAAGTACCATTTTCATATTTGAATCTCTTACTGTAGTGTAATACTGCAAAGCTGGAGGAGAAATGGGTTTCCAGCCTAAGAAAGGAGGAGTTAAAATCCCCTAAATGAAATAGAGCAGAGCAAGTCAAAAGAAATAATCCACACTTCCATTTACTTAGTTTTCAACTAACGAAGGCAATACTGTGAGACTATTTTCTTTTTTGAAATGCATAATTCAATTTAAAGCTGTTTCCTGTTGGCAAATTATATATGGTTTTTGCAGTCCATGCCAACAACAGAAATCCAATATCTCAAGATGCTGAAATCGGGGTTATGTCATGGTCCTGCAGACAGCTGCACCTACCGAAGCCCCTAAATTTGCACAATTCCATTATCACACAATAATGAGAAATTATAGAGACAGAAGGTCCCAGGTAGCAGGACTGCCTTGTAGGCACAAACTGTCCTACCACACTGATGTATACCTGCTCCCCAGGCAGAATTTCTGACTTCGTGTAGTACGTGGCTCCAACTCCACAGAGACCACTCTGTCATTTTCTCCCCAAAACAAGTATTGGAGTAAGAAGATGAGATTTTTGTCTGCTCTCCTTTTCCAGAGTAGATTTCCTATTTTTGCTACTGTATGGTGTTTTTTCCAAAGGGGATTCCCCAGCAGTGCCAAGCAGCATATCTCTTAATGGCAGACTTCTGAAGGCCAGAGCATCACTATCTATATATATATTGCAGATTAGGAGCTAGCTTCTAATTTACACAGCTGTGATGTGAGGTATTCCTCCCCAAGAGAGAAAATTGGAAAAATCTCCTTCAAGACAAAATATCATTATAACAATAAGAAGTTTTGTCTTAGAGGCAAGCCATCAAAATCAAGGCAAAATCTATATGGATGTAGTACTACAGAGACCTTCGAGAAATTATACAAAACAAGATCCATGACAGAAGCACTGAAACTTGTCCCGAGGATACAGTCACCCTTAGGTGGCACAACTAGAGGACATTCACAGTAATGACATAGAATCATAGAATGCTTTGGGATGGAAGGGACCTTTAAAGGTCATCTAGTCCATCCCCCCTGCAACTGGCAGGGACATCTACAACTAGATCAGGGTGCTCAGAGTCCCATCCAGCCTGTCCTTCAATGTTTCCAAGGATGGGGCACCTACCACCTCTCTGGGCAACCTATTCCAGTGTTTCACCATGCTCATAGTAAAAAATTTCTTCCTTATATCCAGTCTGAATCTACCCTCTTTCAGTTTAAAACCATTACCCCTTGTCCTATCGCTACCGGCCCTGCTAAAAAGTCTGTCCCCATCTTTCTTATAAGCCCCCTTTAAGTACTAAAAGGCTGCAATAAGGTTTCCCCACAGCCTTCTCTTCTCCAGGCTGAACAACTGCAGACATGAATGCTGCTATACAGCCTTACCCCATTTTTGAAGTTTAAATTATCAGTGCTCTCTCATAAATTGCATCTTGAAGGCATTAAATGGTTTTAAACTTGTTGAGATCAGATTTTTTTTAAAGAAAGTTTCAATAACGTAATTGGATTGGTGTTGTTAAGTAACTATGCCACTATATGCCAGGACTTCATTTTTTGCCATCCCCCTTTGAAAGGCAGAGGGGAAAAGAAAGAAATCAAAATAAGAATGAGATCAAAAATGCTTTGAACTTTACACTGAAAAAAGGTCATGAAGACCCAGCTTTGGCTAAACCTCACAGGCCACTTATATGGGGAACCTACTCAGATCAAAAGGCAGCAACTCTTCAAAATACCCACCGATAAGCAGACTTATCCTAGAACTTACATGTACAGTTAACGTAGGTAGCTACAAATCACTTTAGAGCTGGCACTCTCAATCTCTCTAAAACATATTATCCTTTTATTGAAATTAATCTCGAGTCATCTTTACAGAGAGCCTTCTACACTCTTGCAGTTTTCGAGTGTTTTCAAAGTTCTGTTGAACTTCTCAAATTTTTTATGCATGCACCATTTACCCAATGCTTTAATCATCATTTATACCTTTCTCAGAACAAACGCAGAGAGGCAAAAATGCAAATATATATATTTTTAGGTATCACTGAGTATGCAATCATAAATACTATGTATATCTGAAAACACATCTGATGCAGGCAGATTGCAAAATCTGGTTCAGCAGATGTCCCATCAGGAAAACCTCAGAGGACTGAAAAGTTATGCAAGTGTATGTTGGTTTACTGTGCTATAGTCCTCTTGCAGGATCTTTTAGAAATAAAATGCTATTGTTTCTGGTTTGTGCCCTTCAACATAAATCTCTCACGTGGCAAGGTCTTTCCCCAACTGATAGACTATCTAGTGTTGCAATTTTTACTACATTTGAACATGAAGTGAACTATAATTCACAAGACATCCTAGATGACTACTATTATGTACAGGTATTGTTGGATTAATACCCATTCCAAATCACTCAGTTTTATAGTGAAAGACAGGAAATTCAACTATGCAACACAGCTGCTCTTCGGAACTGTGCTTTACTTTCAGTGTCATTATAATTCCTTAGAAAAATACTTTGTAATCAAACTGATTTTTAAAATACACATTTAAAAATTTTCTTTTTCATCCTGGTTTCCCCCAAACATAAGTATTCCTCAAAGTCTGCTGAAGAACAGACTTTTCAGTAAGAAAAACATTGGCAAAAAATATTAACCACCATTTGAATAATAGGTTTTCAGAAGTACTCTGTTCATGAGATTTTACCAGCTTTGATCCTAATTGGAAGTTTAATGAGATACGTAATTTTCAAGTTCATTAGGAACACAAAATGACCCAACAGTGGACTACTTCATTTCTAAATGGCTGCTCTATATTTTTCCTTTTAACTCAAATTAATAGTTATACTTCTAAACTCTTTGAAGGGGAAGGATGGAATCAGTGCTTAAAGAGCAAGCATTGTCTTTTGGGAGAGGCATCTTGCATTCTTTATACAGAAACCAGACTTTCAATCACTTCAAATTCAGAATTGCGCTCAGGTAAGGAACTACCAGCATCATTCTACAAGAATAATATTTACAGGGTACAAAATTCAGAGAATTAACCTGCTTAATATAGCCAAAGGAGTTCAAGAGCACAAAAGTTTCCCAACGCTATTTGCTGAACTCATTACATCTTACCTCCTCATTTGTCACCAAAAAACTGAATCCTCGTCCCATCTGTTTCTACTGTAATCAATTAATATTCATTTCCCCCTTTCCTTTCTGTTCCCTCAAACTGAATTTCATAGAAACAGGTCTTTATTAAAAGATTATTTTTCCTCTTTGAGGATCACTAACACAGAAGGCCTCTGATACCAATCCAATTACTAGAAGTTAAGGAGATCTGCCACTGTAACTAACCAGATGGATCCAAGTGAAGTTACATCATTGTTAGGAAAAATAGAAACCACGGCACAGAAAAACATTTTTAAGGTAAAGGAAATAGCAGCTCAGACAAGCTTAGGAAGCTGGGCTTGTCATTGGAGTGAATTTGCAAGAGATTAAAGGGGACAAGCTACACTCCAACCAAACAATCAGTTGACAGCATATTTAGGATATAAACAGAAAAGGTCTTCTCTAAATAGATCAGATCTTTAATGCTTTGGAAGGCATTGTTTGCAGGCTCTGCCATGTAATAAATTGATTTAGCAAAATGTCAAGTTGGAGGGAGAAGGCAAGCAACAGGAGTCGAATTCCTCCCAGAAGAACATAAACTATATAACTGTACTGAAAAAGGCAGCTGAAGGATTTAGTGATCTGCTGGAGTATTTAATGAAATTATTCTCCTGAGCATAGTCTTTATGAGCTAGATCATTACTATCTCTCCCCCAATAACTCACTCCCTTCTCATTATGCAAAAGAACTTCACATAAATACCTTCATACTCATCATTTCAATCATTTGTGCAACTGGAAGACTACTGTTTAAAAATCATGTTACACTTCCATTTACCCAGCATAATCTGGTTTAAAAATCTCTAAAATCCAAATCTGAGCATCCCAAAACACAGAGCATAATTTTGTTTTGTGGCAGGACATCAAGTCCTCTCTTATTACACAAGTTTCATATAATCTTTGAAGTTAATTAAATGTCCAATCTGACCATGACTTTTGTATTATATACTAAATGCAGTTCACCATTAACAAACATAACCATAACAGCTGAACTGTAAAATACACAATAATAGGTGGTATCCCTGAAGAACAATTTAAACTGAATTCTTACTTCAGAGGAGGTAGGGAAAAATACATATTTTAGCATCAACTAGCTAATTCAATTTTTTTTCTACACATAAGAACCTCTTACCTTTAAAAAAATGTTTATAATAAAGCAAAATTATTGGCTTTACTTTTGAAAATTGTTGACTTTACCTATGTTTGAATCATCATTTCAACATACCCCAGAACTTGATCACTGCAGATTTTTACCTTGCCTATCTGCAATTTCACTGAGGTCAGAAGAGACTGGAATAAGCAGTTAGCAGGGGTCAGGCTTGATTGAAAACTCCTGAGCTTTACCATTTACCACCCAGCGCACACTGCTGATGAACTCTCAAAATATGCATTTGTTAAGTTTTTGTTCAAAGTTTCTTTGGAACACAGCAGGTATCTCATGACACAGATGCACCACATACCCAAAATCCAGGAGGAAGGAAAAGCAAAGCATACGTGACAGCTTTCAGTGTTGCTGAAGTGATACACTTCCCACGTCTGACCTACTGGGTACAGGCTCAGGTGGGGCACCTCCTTACAGCACACCATTTCACCATGTACCTTTAAGTCTCCAAGGCCCTTCTGAAAATAGGATTTTGAAGTAATTAAAAGAAATTTATTCCCTAAAGTGGTCCTTCGATACAAGCTGAATACAAAAGCCACCAGTGTGGCCATGCAGATGGGCGCTGTATTTCCATGTCTATGGATGCTCTTTCACCCAGCATCTGATGTCCACCACTGCATCACACCTGTCAAATATCCAGCAAGAGATACTGTCCCTGTTTCATCCCTGATTTTTAGCCATGAGTGTCTCTCAGTACCATTAATGCAATACGTGAAAGGAAACAGCAAGCTGCAAGTGAATGCATGGAAGATTCACCAACTATGCCAAGGAAGCAGAGGCTGCATGAACCTCTGCTAGCTCACTTGCCAGCAGGTACAGAACCAACACTGAGTCAACAGGGGCTTCACGGACACATTAAAAAAAAGCTCAAGTAAAAGAAGTGGTAAAAACATGATTGTAACAAGTATCCTTCCTCTGCTTCCACTGAAAAAGGCAACACAAAAAGCACACTTATTTAATACAGCAAATCCTCTTAGTACGAGTATGGAACTACTAGAAATGGTTCAGGGATTACAAAGAGGCAAAGGATTCATAAGATCATACACGGGATGAAAGCTAGGCTTTTCCAGTATTTCAGAAAATGCAGACTGCATTGAAGAAAACTTACTGTTCCTGTTTTAAAAGTAAGTCCCTCTTATCATCTTTCTTTTTCCTGCTTTATTCTTTTCCCAATTAAATGATCTCAAAAGAAAAGGACGCTACCCACACTTTTACTCTTCAAATGCATATAAAATATAATAAAAATATTCAAGAGCATGAAGAGCACTTCAGCATGCATTACTTTTCAAATTTCAGATTAAAAACACTTGAAAACACAGTTGTTCAGCACAACACCAAGAAACACAACAGATTTAAACAGTTCAATATTACTTATTGCAAAAATCTGTGAAATTATGTTTTGTGATTGAGTAGACTGTTACAGTATCTTGCCAACGTGAACACTTTGTATTGCTGGAAATAAGATGCCTGGTTTAGTTTACAGTAGAAAACGGCTACATCTTAAAAGGCATTACAAGTGGAGACACTAAAACATAAACAAGTTTTGTGCAAAGACAGAAAAGATACATGCCAATGCACGGATACAAGCAATTCTGCCCTCAAGCACAAGGGAATTAAGTTTGAAGGCAATAGACAGTCCTCCTTGAGTAAAGGTTTCAAAACATAACCTTTTCACTAAGGGAGCTGACAAATACATAAGTACAACCTGAGAATCCTCATTTTTGGAGGAGAGGACAGGTGAGGTCCATACGAAAAAAACATACTATTTCAGCTACAGTAAGGAATTTCTTTCACTCATAGTCTTCATGTTATCATTCCGTTAGTATTAAAATATGTCTTAAAGTATAAAAATGACAAAGTCTGCAAATCAGCTTTCTTAGACAATCTCACAAGGCAAAGAC
The DNA here is from genome assembly GCA_020745775.1 of Theristicus caerulescens. NCBI lineage: Eukaryota > Metazoa > Chordata > Aves > Pelecaniformes > Threskiornithidae > Theristicus > Theristicus caerulescens. Next base: position 88,292,280 of record CM036560.1, read on the forward strand.
TTGGATCAAAATAAATTTCACCTGGGAAGAAGTGATGGGCCTACAGCAACCTTCTCAAGAATCTTGGAACCTCAAGATCCCTCAGGCTGACAGCTGGAGGAATATTAACTGATGAGGATGCTCTGGCTCAGCTCAGCTCCATGCCTTCCTGCAGGGCAACTACCCGCAGCGGGGAACTAACATTTGTAGATGAGACACAGAACTGACACTGTGATTACTTGTGACATGCAAAAGTTGGATGGTACTTTCCATTTAAAAAAAACGAAACAACCCAAACCAAAACAACCCAAACCAAAAACACACCAACACCAACACCCACCCCCAAAAAAACCACCACCAAAAAAAGCCCTGTCTGTCTGTCCAATTCAGCATCACATTTCAATTCTCCACCTTCTTTGAGAACAGCGACCTGCATTCTTAAAACTGATTATGTGCCAGTGGCAACAAGAAAAGGTCTTGATGCTTAATTCAGTAGTTATGGGAGAGTATTTTTTAAGAAGAAAATCCTTCATTGTATTCACAACATACAGGCAAAGTTTTGCTACAAAAGAGCAGATGAAGGAAAGATATCCATTTGTAACATTTCAAAAATTGCTAGCCTTCAAAACAAATCTAACAAGTTCCTGCAGATTTTTTCACTTTTTTGAAGTATTTTCTTTGTAGAAGAATTAGATAAGCTCTGATAGAGTGTAAATACTTTGAGCATATGATTAAGAAGCACCTTGCAGTTCACTGCATATCTATATTGAAAATGTGGGAGGGTAAACCCAGGTGTTTTGAGGTCTTTCTGCATTGACATATTTGTCCTTATAGAAGGCAGTTCCCTAAGTTAAATCCATAGTCTTAGAGTCGAACAGCATTAGTAGACAAAAATTTACCAATGTTAATTTTTCAGAACATAAAATCAGAACAATATCTACCCCGCACCTTTCCCTTCTGTGTTCTCCTTCCTCCCCGCAAATACACTTAGGGGGGAAATACTAAACACAGGGCAGTCAAACAGAACAAAGTAAAGAAACAGATGTAGACAACTATCATTTAATTTTTAGAGTAGCCAACAAGCACCACTATCAATCCTACAATAGAATAAGCAGCAATACCCTTTTTCTCACATTCATAAGAGAACAAGTTTTCATTTGAAGAATTAAAGTATCTATCAAATTTTTTTTCACCCTTATGAAGACAAAAGGTTATCAGTCTAAACAAACATATGGCTTATCAAGCATAGCTGCTTTATCTCCGAAAAAAAAGATCAATAGGAAGATCATTAAGACGACATAATGAAGTAAAAAAGAAATCCCAGGAAAACCCCATAGCAGCTACTTTCATGTCATGAGGCCTCAGTGCTTGCATTGGAAGAGATGGGAACAATCTACCCTTGCTCCTCTTCCCCTTCAGTCATGATTAGACACCTCCATCACATCCTTGTTCTGCCATTCCTCGTCCAGGCTGAGAGTCCTAGCCTACTTAATTATTCTTCACAGAGAGATTATTTGTGTGTCTGAAATTAGACCTCTGATGAATTTGGCCTGGATTTCATGAAATCTTAACAATGTGGGGAAAAAAAATGGGGAACTAACTCCAAGGGAAAATGAACAAAATGTTTTTCTACCTCCTAGGTTTCAGTGGAGAAATGGAAGAGTATTTTTATAAACCCCAAACATTCAGGAAAAAGAGAAACTGGCAACACATCATCATCACTGCTTAAACACAGGGGAAAAATGCACATCCCAGCCATCACATGTACTACGGGGCAACACAGCTGCAGGTCAGAATGAGGACTAGACTCATATCTTCCACCTCTGTGAACACTGTGCCTCCGAGGAGAAAGGGGGGGGGGAACAAACCAAAACCAAACAATAACCAAACCACAAAACAATTTCCATTAGTTGTTTGCTATCAGTTGAACATTCATAGTTTAATTTTATCAGCTGTACAGTCTTTGCTGCTACACTGATGTGTCAAATGGTAATCAGGAAAGAAAATGCATCACATCTTAAAAAAATCTCTACTCAGCTATGGAAAAAGCACCAGTATTTTTTGCTAGTTGTAGCTCTTCTGTGATCCTACGAATGTGACTTTTAACTCGGGTCAGGAGTCAGTTATTACATTCTTGTCTGCTCCATGACCCAGCCCTGTTTAAACACCAGCTCATTTCTCTTGCCTGCACCCTTTCATCTCTTCCATTAACTCACCTCTCTAACCTTTCCCTGATATATCAGTCTCAATTTACTCTAATCTTCAAGTAGCATAGACAGTACTCTAGCTTTCAGAGACAGAGATGGGACAAGATACTCATCTTTTCCCTACCCACCAGGAGAGGTCATTAACAGCAATGGAAATGCAGAGGGAAAAACAACTACAATGTATTATGTCTATGTCTAATAGTTTCAAATAGCTGTTGAGCTAGATCTCTTTATCAGGCTTATATATCACTGGAATGCAGTGATAGGAAAAGATTTTCTGTAGAAAGAAGACTTGTGTGTCACCTTGTAACAGTGAAAGACTATTAGGGTATTCCTCAATGGATACCAATCATTTGTCTCTCTACGGAGGAGTCATTTTAACACCTGTGGTCCCAAACAAGAGCAGGAATCCCTTGATACCCCGCTTATAGGAAGCACATAGTCAGGGTTGCATGCAAATGCAATTAAGACTGGCTTTCATAAAACAAACACTAAAAAACAGGCAGAGAGCATAAAAAGAGAGAAACAAAATACCATGTCAGATTTGTACATGGATCTGCAGAAGCAGCTGACAATTATAACTTATTCATATGCCAACCTGAAGGCAGGCAATTAAGACACCTTCAAAACCATGCTGAAGCTAAGCTGTTGCCACCACCGTTACTCCTCAGGTCTGATTTCTGAAAAAAACTTGCCCTCAGAGAACAATATACAAAATAGAGTGACCGTGCTCTTTTACCATATCCCTCCTCTTCTTCAAATTAATTTGCTTTAACAAGAGATGATAAATGCAAAAGCCATGCAGAAGGTTAGGTGAGAGAGCAATACTCTTGGGAGGCAAAGAAGTGTTTTTATATATACTGGTGAGGAAAAAAGGTACTTTTAAAATCAACATTTAATAAAGCAGAACAACTGCATTTCATAAAGCAAATCCAAAGTTCTGCTGCACAGACATATGGCACATAATAAAATGGAAATTGGTCAGAGCTGCTGAAATATCATAGCATAAATGAAATTATTTTCTAACAGAATAGTTAGCTACTGGGAACACTTCCTGCCTTTGTGTACCAATTACTGCTTAATTACTGTCAGGCCGCCACACTTCCCAAAGTAACACCAGAAGGTGATTTATAACACCGGTAAATGAAACGTCTGTTACGTCAATAATAAGAAGAATAACTGTTTGTTAGAAACTTGTTTTTACTTCAATAGATAACAGCCAGGAAAACAGCATGATTGATACTGTTAGTTACTAAATTAATCATCTAGCATAATCTAATAATATTTAATAATAGAAAGATTATTTAATTCTTATGGATGAGCAAAGTACTGGAAGAAAGATTCTTCTCCTTGATTACAGAGCTGTAGAAGGGCAATGTATTATGGCATTAGTAGCTGCTTCATTACCTGTTTGCTGCTGGGCAGATAAAACAGTCAACTGACAGAAGCAGAGATCCGCTAGCTTTAAGAGCACAGGCCTCCCAAGTATTTTTGGGGGGGATCATTTCACTGCAATCACACAAACATACAGAAGAAGTGTTTCTACAAGCCAGTGGTTTCCAATGGTTTGAGTCCCCCCCTTCCTGACAGTCTGAAGTCCCCTGGATAAATCAGGTTTCCCATGAATTTCTGCCTCAGAATAATTTTGCAATAAAAAAAGTAGTTTATTCCCTAGGGACAACAAAAGCTAGCAAAACTTCAGAATTCCAGCATTTATGTAAGCAAACTCGCTTTCAGAAAAACGACAGTATTTGGAATACTTGAGTCATCAATACTTGATCATTGATCCTCAAATGCTTTTCAGAACTATTTTCTCTGGTTCTGCTACTCTCTTCCACCTCATAGTAGGATACACCCCATTTCCTATCTGAAGTGAAAGAAAATTAAAATTTGCTAAACGCTGGAGCAGAACCAGAGAAAAACTCTTCATCCATTTCTACTCAGAGCTGTCCACTGCAAAGCCCCAGGCTTCAAGGACAGTCTAGCATTTAAGGAAAAATGTTTTAATTTTGTTCCTCGGATGATTTTAAGCACATGTGATAAATATGGAAAACAGCTTCCCAACTACATATTCTAAGAAGGAAGAAAATCATGGCATAAGAGGAACAAACTTCAGTAAACAGATTAATTATCTCCAAATTAGGGATTCTGAAACAAGAGCCACAAGGGACAGGGTCCTCCTCCCTACAGACTGAATCATTGCAAACTGGGTCCTATGATCCATAAAGCCCATTGTTGTAAAAGCGACCTGACGTGAACCTCTAGATCCATTAGTATTTTACCCAAAGTCTTTAATGAGATGGAATAAGTCCCAAAATAAATAATAATAAAGCACAAGTCTGCAACCATCAGCAAAACATGTTCAGTGTATTTCTGGCCGCATATGCGCTACCTTTTATATATATATATACACACAAGTCCCCAGCCAAATTTGCATCATCAGCATATACAGTAGAATCCCTCAGCGTCTTGAAAACCGTTTAATAGTCTCTCTTGATGGTCTAATCTATACGATTTGAAATTTTAAAATCCAAACTCATAACCTAACAGATAATAGCCAAGAACAACTTTGAACAGGACATTTGATCAAGGCAATAAGAAAGACAATGAAGTATTACAGCAAATTGGAAATTCTGATTCTCTAAAAGCAAGTACAAGCATTTCCAAAACAGTTTTCTCTGTATACTTTCACTGGTTAAGTCATCAGAATTCCTTCAAATTCTTCATTCAGGATGCTTCTTTCCTCTTTAAAATAACTTTCATGGTAGTGCAAAACAGAAGATATTTATCATAACCAGTGTCTCTTGTAATACTAATCGACCAGTGCCTAAACTTCACTATTTAATTCTCATTGTTCACGTACAACCGTGTTCAGTTGAGAGAGTTTAAGCCTTACAGTTTCACATGATCATACACGAAGGCACTGAGATATCAAAAGTGGAAGGTGTTATAGGCAATTTAGCTTTTAATTAATCTAAACTTGGAAGTAAAATTACGATATGCAATTTAATTTTATGTTTCAATCAGTCTCTTAACATCGGATTTTAATCTCCAGAAGCACGCACTCACATTTGGAAGGGTGCAATATAAGGCTCATCTAAGCTCTCCACATCACTTGAAAACAGGCCCTGAATTTTAATTAAACCAAGAACAACAGGTCAAACTAAGCTCTGCACTAGTGAGAATTAAGGGAAAATCCCAGAACTTTGCCTCACTTAAAAGAAAGACACTTAGTTTTCCCCAAAATTGTATGAAACAACAGTAGAAACTAAAACCTTCATCACAGACAGCACTTAACAATGCTAAAAAGAAGGAAAAAAAAAAAAAAGAAAAAAAAAAGGACAAGTATTGCAACATTGCAACCTGCTTGGAAAACCATTTTCAGTGGGAAGGTCCACATCAGATTTTCCATGGGGGGAACAAGCCCTGACAAACTATTCTGCCACAAAATGAGCTGAAAACATGTACAGACATAGACAGTATAAATAGTGAAAACTGGAAAGTGTAGTGCTCTGGCCTTGTATTGGGCTACATTTGTTACCTGACCTTCTCAAGCAAGATGTCTGCCGCTGAGATTTCTTTTAACTGATCACATTTGCTCCACTTTGGTGACTGGACAGTCATCATTAACACATTGAGAGCGAGAAGAGAGGTTAATGGTCAAAACACTCAAGAACAGTCTTTTACTCAGAATTGTGGAGAAGTAGAAGTTGCATCTCCATCTGTCTGCAACAAGAATCAGCTTTCTCTGTGCCACAAGTACTTTCTTGTGTCTCTCATTTAAGCACATAGTCGCACACTATTGAAAGTTTGCTGCATAGGATCAAGTAAACATCTCCATTCTGCAAGAAATTTTAGATGTGCAAAAGAAATCAAGAAATTGTTCTACAAAGTTTTATAAACAGTTCAACAATATACACCAGTATAAACAAGAAACAAAAGCTCAAACATTTGGAATTCCACGTGTGTCCAATATGCAGCAAGTTTTTCTACTGAAAAATGAGTACCAGAAAATAAAAAAAAACTCTAAAGATTTTAATCATCAAGATGATTAAAAAGGTTTTATTTCAGAGTCAACTTGCCTAGGTTTGCAACTGATGGACACCAAGCAACACAAAAAGAACCTGTAACACGTTACAGTTCACAAGGTGCAAAAGCTCCTCTCCCTGAAAACTCAAGGTAAGTTCAGATCTACAGTGTTTGTTACTCATCAGCTTTCAGGGAGACAGGGACACCAGCAACATCATCTAATTTAAGTAAACCCAAAAGCAAATGGTCCATCCATACACAATTTTATACAAAACACATGTCAACTAGGTGCTGCCTTCAGGCTCTTGACAGGATGCCAAAGTGGTCCATGGTGGCAGACCTTTTGGGCACAGAGTAAATAAAACTGTCAGAACAAGAAAAATGAATAGTTGGAGTGTGAAAAAAATTTTAATTGAACTTGACCCGTAAATCAATTTAGCCTCTGGGGCAAACTAAAATTACTTGGCTCTTACTACCCTAGAAAACATCCAAATCACTGTCCAGTGTGATTCATGTTCCAGGCTGAATCATCTAAACCAATTAAGAAAATGTAACTCACCGACTTTGTTCTAAACCACCACCACCCTGGCCCACTTGATACAGTGATACTGCTTTGAATCTCTGTGGACACAATGAGTGAGGACAAGAGAAGCATTCAGACAGTCTGCTCAAAAACTTAGTAGCTCTTTCCTTGTATCACAGAAACCATGGAAATAAAGAATCTGATGTTGCTCTCTGATACCACATGCTGGTAAAATACTGCAAAGCTTGCAGCAGTAGAATAACTTCGTTCAATGAAGTGGGAGTAAGTAGAAAAGAGATTCTGGATTCTGCAATCTATGTTTATGAAAAAAATCCGGAGGAGCAACAATAAACAATTCAGAGTAGTATTACTCAATCTGAGTTAGAAACACACAGTTTCAAACTGCTACGAATTTAAAAGGTGACTTTTAGGCTCAAGTAATAACACCAGCACTACCATTCAGGCTTTCCCTAAGCAACACATACAGCTGGATGGTGAACACACTGCTGAATTTCTTTACTTGCAAATCTGTCTCAGAGGTAAGCAGATACTGAATGACAGACCTGAAAGAAACTGTGAAACAAATATCCTTCTTCTGTATTCACAGTTATTTCCCACTAGATGTTTACAAATAATTTCTCCAAACTAGTCTTAAGCAATAAGGATTAACAGCTCCCATTAGTCAACAGCAATTGATCATAATTAATAGGCAGTAGATCTTAAAGAACGATCTTGCGCTTACACAAGTTATAGTTTTAATCCAGCCTTTCTCAAGATCAGGTTCCTTTTACCTTCCCCATACAATGCTTACTCTATAGCTGTCAACACTTCACCTTTCTAAGCATATTTAAGTTTGCTCCTTTTCTGCCTCCCTTCCACACCGGCAACTGCAGAACCAAGTACACTGAAACACGTATCTTTGATACAGCAAACTTCGCTTGTTTTCCTATCTAGCTCATGGATAGCACACTAAAAATTCAGAGTTAAAAAAAAAAATAAAAATCAAGTTTTTGCACGGCAAGGCAGAAACCTAATGTTAATTTGACAATTAACAAATACAGTCTTACAGGACAGCCACAAAAGCATTTATAAAATCTTAACCAGTGACAACCTGGGAGAGAGGCAGAGAGACTGGACATACAGATTTCCTTTGAGCAGCTACTGAATATTATATTGTCCAATGCAGAAAGATTCATTAACAAACATCATGAGAGTCTACATTTAGAACAGGTTTTACTGATCAGCAGGTAGTGAAAACATGAGAGGCGTTCCTCTCACAGTAGTACAAGAGTGTGTGCAAGAACCACATTGAGATGATCCTTCAAACATCTGACTCCCAATAAGCATCAGTTGGGTCCAGTTACATGGTACAGGTTGCTCTTACATCTTCCCAAGGAGCAACCTACTGGCCAAAGCTGTCTAAAGTAATATTGCTCCCCCAAAAAATGATTTGCAAAACTGAATGCCCTGCTTCTAACCATTTTGCTTTGAATTCTGGCCATGACTCATTCCAAAAGCAGTAGAAAAGTCAACAATTTAGACACATCTCAATCAAGCCTCAAAGACAAGGGAATGGAGATGACAACTGTCACACTTGAAGATGATGATCTGTGAAAGTTAGATCTTTACACAATTTTTATTGCTCTTTTCAAAAGTTGATGATTCAGAAAGAACTGGCAGGAAAGACTGGATACTCAGCAAATGTGGCTTTGCTTATTTTCATCATAAAGATTGGCGGTAATCAAGCTTGTAACAGTGTGACCAGCTCCTTTCCCAGGAACAGATCACATCACCCTTCCTGGCCATGCTCTGTAACATTCAATATATATTCAATTGTCCACTGGTAAGAAAACCTGCAGTACAGGGTGTCACAAGGCAGCCAAATCCATCCATTTTCTTTGTAATTCTGGTGGTACTTCATGCATGAGTATGGAAGGGAAAAGTAAAGCTCGAATGAAAAATAAAGTGTGGGCAAAGGAGAAAAGTTGAGTAGCTTCATATGAGACACATCTGCCCTTTGTGGTCTCTTTTCAATTGGAGACAATTGTGCTCTGCCTGCCAGCAGCAGTGACCACAGGGACACAGCCTCCAGTCAGTTAATCCCCTCCCATCTAGGTCTGATCATGGTGATACGTGTGGCCTTCACACTTGAATCTGGTAGCAAACTGCAGTTGCGAATTAAGATGAAGACCACGAAGCCCAGCAAGCCTCAGGTGAGTTACTAAGCAAGACTGGTACTTCTAAGTACATTACTCAGCTGGTCTGTGCAGGACCAACTATTTCATTCTGTGTTCACTTAATGATAATTATCTCAAACTTCGACCACCAGAACAAGTTGCACACAGGCTCTCCCTCAGACCTCCGACTGCCAGAAAACAGCAATAAAAGTGTCTAAACTAAAAGAGACTGTAGCAGAGTCACTGAATTGGGCTTTCTTGGAAGGTTTTGTGTATGGAATGGTGCTTCTGTGGAGAAAAAGGAATTAAGACTTACAGCCAGTAAGAGAAAAATGCAGGTCTTCTCTCTCTCTCCTCCACCAGAATCAGTAACCATGTACCATGTCAAACTTTTCCTTACACAGGAGTAGCTTTAGACCAAATGACTCCTTTACTCTCCCCCCTCAAAAAGCTTATTCCATAGGTTCTGCTGCAATTCAGCGTGAGATGTGCAGAGCCGAGTGCTTGTAGCGTGACACACAACAGGCCAAACTCTTTTCCTTCGGTTTGTTAATATTGTAAAAAGAGGCTTCTGTTTTAACTTTTTATTCTCATTGGTAACCTCCCCAGTGCTAAGGAAGTTCCCATTACAAATTTCATGGTTTGTAACTAATGGTTACCTGCAGATATCAGAGAGAATTGTTGTGACTTTGTGTTAGAACATTATCATAGTGAGGCTGGTGTTACTTTGGGCTTTCCACCATCTTTCAGAACAGGAAGTATATTAACATAAATTCCACATGGAAAACAACATTCTACTTTGTTTTTTCCTATAAGCTTTCAAGTTGTCTCTTAGTTACACCGAAACAGTCCAATTCTTCTACTGAAGATTCAAATGAATTCTGCAATCATTTTTTTTTAAATAAGCCAACATGTAAGAGGAACAATCCACTTGTAGCTGATGACTGTATGACTGTAGATAGATATTTGTAATAATGTATTCCAAGAGTATGACAAATAGCCTTCAGTAATTTAGTCAACAAAATTCTTCCATTTGTTATCCCTTCTGAGAAATTATGAAACAAATGCTAAACTGATTTTTGGCAAACCGTTCATAATCTACTCCTAAACATGTATTCAACATAATTTAAAAAAAAAAAAAAATGCTTAACTAACCAACATTCAAAAGTAAAAACACTGCTTGTAACATGTATTGTCATCCAAACTGTGTTATTTTTCCGCTCTAAATCAAGACTCAGTTTGCAATTCAATATTGCGTTCAATTTATCACTTCCCTAGTGTCCCATGTAAAGAACAGAACAGAAGCAAGCCAACACAGACCACACAAATAACCTTTTCCAAAACAAATCATTTTTTAAAACTTTTCTTACATACACTGTGCTCTGCTATCACAAGGAAAGAAAACCTCTCTTGAAATGAAGGCATGAGGAGAACTTTTTTGTAAGCATGGCTAAGATTGTAGTTAAGCTTCTCCTGAGCATGGACCATCAGCTAAGTGGTGCTCATATGGAAACACTGTAGCTATCAGAGACAAATCCTTTTACATGTCACTAGGAAAAAAACAGCAGTGGTATTTGACATTTATAAAGACATGCACACGATTCTATCCACATACTTTTAGAAATGCATCCTCACCACATTTCTCTCAGGGCCCAGAGGGCACTAATTGGCCTCACTGTCCCTAACGAGGCTCATCCAGGCTTTCCCACTGCCCCAGGCCCTCAGCCCTGCCCCTGCCATGCTGCAGGGTGCCATTCTCCAGCCCTATGGCAGGCGCTGGGCCCCACCCGACCCAGGATGTGCCCCATCCCCACAGAGGAGCCAGATGATCTGGCCTCAGGGCTGCCCTGCTCCCTGGCTGGGGTGCTGGGACAGACTCCGGTTGGCAGGGCCCTGCCACCCCCCTGCCTCCCCAGCCCCAGCCAGCTGCTGACCCTTACGGCACCCCGGCAATTGCATTTCTCATCTAAATCTTTTTTCATCTCACAAAAATATACCCTACCCCCCAACATAAAAAAAAAAAACAGAATTAAGAAAAAAATCAAATCCAAAACTTATTGCTACTGATTAAACCTCTCATGTCATGCACATGTCATTAAATCAGCTTCCTCACCCCGTGCTTCCAGGTACAGCAACACTAGCACTCCTGACTGCACAGCCAGAAGCACCTTCCTGAACCCACCAAAAGCCCATACGCAAATGTTTGTTTATTTTACACTGGGCCCACTCCCATGACTCTCACATTTTAATGCCACACACAACATTTCACTCCCATCATGCACAACATAGGCAATTTTATTTAACTAAGCAATGCCCACAGTAACTCCAACTACCTCTGGCTCAAGCATGAGATGTTTTAAAACAAGACTTCTAGTTAGGAATAGTTTCAAAGTGACAGGAAATTTATAACATCTCTTCCTAATTTATTTCAATGGTTGATTACCTTCAGTAAAATATTTACAGCTTGTTTACAAGTTGAACTTTAACAATTTTGACTTCCAGCCATTATATTTTGTTACACATTTGACTGCAAGAATAAAGGCCCTCTAGCACCAAAAACTGTTTCCAAATAAAAATAATTAATTTTTAATAGATTTGTCTCTATTAGAAGTATTAGCATCAAAAGAGAATTTACTGGAGTCTACAAAATACATTTGCATTTCTTGTTTTGGCATTCTAGTTCACAGTCTGCAATAGAAGCTGGCTCTGGTTTTCCCTCTCACAGTTTACATGCTGCTACCAAGTGAGATGGCCAATATAGCTTCATCATACAAATGCTGCCTGGGCCAAAACCCCCTCACAAGGTGATGGGTACAGGGGTGCTTGGCCACCCAGCAGCTGAGCTGAGCTCTACGCAAGGGCAGCAAGGAGGAACACAAATCAGCCTGGATCAAAAACATTATGCTACAAGTTATTAATTTTCCCTTTTTTTCTTATTAATCTTCTTTCTCCTTGTGTAAAGTGCATTGGTGTTATATAGCACTTATTTTTAAAACTTCAGTATTAAAATATACTTTTTTCATCTCAGTTTTAAACTTCAGAGACTCTATATAAAGGGCTACAATCCTGTGAAAGTCACAGGTGTACACACAGAGCGCTTCCAATATGCAATATGCCCACTCCATTTGGTTCTTTACCCTTCTTATATGCAGAAACCATCCAATTTAGATGGCCCACCTTCCAGTTTCTCCCCATCTCAAGAGACTGATGATGAGTTTGGCAAACAAGGGTTGCAGCAAAACCACTCAATCTTCCTAATTATTTGAATTTTACAACATATTTCACCTGGAGGACATTTAACAAATCCTGAAATAGTTCAGACATTGACACCAGAGCTCCTTGAAACCAGCCCAAGCAGATAAATTACAGGCAATCAGTGATTATAACCAGGCACTTTGCACTTCAAGTAATAAAAGCTAGGTTCCCCCGACTTCCATTAGAGATTACCAAGAGAAACCGTAACAGCCACCAGAATTCAGCTCTTCAGTAATTATGGTCGAGGAATTAACAGAAATAATATGGTTAAGGTTAATTTGCAGGAGGGATAAGGGGTAGAAAACCAATGCATAGTTTTCAGCAAGTATCCATCTTAGTAATACAAGCTAAAAATACATTCCTGGCTCTGTGGTATGTTGATACAGGGATCCACAGTGAAGCCATAGAAAGATGTTACTATCTCCTCTGGCATCAAAGCTACTAATCTTTAGATCATCCAAATGAACTTTTAGCTTATTTGTCTCCCTCCAGTGCTTTGAAGGAACACAAGAGATGCCTCTCCATTCAGAAATGCAGAACTTCCATTCTGACCAGCTAAAGCAAAAACAGATCAAAGAGCAATGGACAGAACAGGGGGGACCCACAGGCTACTCTTTGTTGATCTTGGGGGCACCAGACGAAGAACAAAGATTTCATCTAGCCTCTACCTTGCCCTACAAGAGCCACCGAGGTGCAGCTGAAGACACAAGGTGCTGAAGAGGGAGCTGCTCAGTGCAGAAAGTATCATGAACACTGCAGGAATGCTGAGGGGGGAACACAAACCTTTGATGCAGATAAAGAGAGAAGAAAGGGGAACTGTCCTATAACCCACTGCTCAAGACTCCTAGTTTTCTTTATATATTCCACCTAATACACTGTTACTGTGTATTTAGTAACTATTGACACGCACAAGTTATTTGCTTCATAGACATACATCAGGCTACAGGTACAAATATTTCATCACAAACATTCGTGTCCAGGAGCATTTTCATTGAAACTGGTTCAGCCTATGTCATTAGATTAGTCGCATGAATTGTAGATGCCTGCTACTATGATCCAGTTTTGCCCAAACATACACAGAATAGCAAAATACATTCAAAGAAGCTCCCAAGAGAGGGAGAACATCCCACGTGTTTTAATTTTGCATCTCAAAGCACAATACTAGAGAAAGAAAACTTAACACAATCACATTCAGTATAAATCCAAAAGCTGGATGCTTGAAGGAGGGAAGAATCAAAAAAGCTTTCTTTTCAGAAAGATGGAACAATTCTGACTATCCAGGGGCCTGTAGTGAAAACGAGCTATTTTCTGGGTTTCCCCAAACAAAACACACCACCAAGAAATCCAAAGTGCACGACAACAGAGATGAAGGTCAGGCATATCATAAGGTTATGTTTTCTCAATGTTTTTTTGTAGCTTTGCAATCAATCACGCAACTCCTCACCTTGTGGAATAAACAAAATTTTCCTTGTTAAGCCTTCAAGTCAAGTGGATGAATCTGAAATACCTCCCTTGCCCTGAAACCAAACAAACTGTTGCCAAAACATCCTGCAATCTGGGTTCCTACTATAGGGGTATATTTTCCACCAAGCTGCAGGAGTCTTGAGGAAGAGGAGTATAAGGAAAAGGGAATACAACTCTCCTGGTGAGCATTAACCAGCAGGGACAGCGAAGAGAGAGGTCACAACTTTAGAGAAACCACTACCATCATACAATGCTCAGGGTCTTCAAGATTATCTAGGCTGTCTGAATGCATCTCCGGTTAAGCAGCTTATGAATATAAAGAACAAAACACTGTCACAAAAATACCAAATCAAACCCAAAGGCTGCAAGAAAAGTAAAACCACTGAAAGTAATAAAGGTATTTGTTGCCAGGAATCTGTCTCTCCCTCACAAAAAGTTACAAGTATATATTAATTGTAAACAGTATATTTTGCACTTCAAAGATGTGAAAATGACACTGTTTTTCAGGTCATAGATGTTCTTGTATCTTCACCTGGGTAAACATTCATTAGGGCGATTACACAGAAATACTCCCCCCTGCCCCAAGTTCTCGACTGCAATGCAAGAAAGTGTACACCTGCATAATATTAAGAACCAGAGACACAGACAAAAAACCCTGTAAAAGGATAATCCCTTCAATTTAGTCTCCAGTTTCAACCATTTCCCCCATACCATGCATCTTCTATATTTCTCCATTTTGCTATCATGACAATCACTGAGAGATGAGAGAGACTATTCATATGGCATTTTTGACCAGCAAAATTAAAAGAAATAGCTTTCTCTTGGCAGAAAATGTTTGCGGATTTTGTATGTTTAGATGACAGTCTGTATTTGAAGAGCTCTTTTAACTAATCACAGCTCTAAAACTTTTATGTTTAGGTTAGCTGAGTTTTCCCCATCTGCAAAAAGAAAAGTTTCAAAAGCATGAATTCTTCTTCACTTTATTTGCAAGTACCACTACATGTAATATATCACAACGCATTAAGTGAAAACATGATGATATATATAAAGCAGCTGATGTTTTGAGTTTTCTAATTAAATGCGAAGTACACGCTCATATCTGCTCTGTACGCTAACAAAAAGCCAAGAACAGAGATATAAAAGAGGAACAGATCTTATCGCCTTCCACAAGCAGCAATCCATTTCATATGCAAACTATTGTCCTTCTGGAAGAGATGTGCCTTTGATGAACAGAAAAAAAGGATCACTTTCTGGTGTTCTTAACAGCCAAGGTCTCCTGCACTGCAACAAGCATATTATGTACTTGCTCACTTCAAGCATTATCACTGGTTAATTTGTATCATCTACAGAAACAGCAAACAAGCCCTCAGAAACACCTCTTTGGAGTGTGGGTTATACATTTGCTTTTACAAAAATGAATAGAAGTTTGGACTTCTCCATCTAACTCTGCTCTTTCCTTGGTGCAGTTAACAAAATCAGGCATGCTCAAAAATACAATTGTTCCTCTTGTCACATATACATGTCCAATCTACACACCCCTGGTTTTCACATTTTGTTTACAGCCTCATGCAAGTCCCAATTTATCTCATTAGAGAACCATATTTCAATGCACATTTTTTGTCATAAACCTAAAGTACGCACATTTGACACTCCATTTCCAAATCAGTGGCAAGTATTTGGTGGAGAAAACGGAGAAATCTTAAGTTGCAGAGACACCCAAGAGAGTAACAAATATTGTAAGCAAAACAAAAGGCATAAACCAACTTGTCTGAAGCATTAGTGACTGGACCTGTGCTGCTGCAGATATGCTAGCACTGAAGTAGACAGCTCAGAAAATTGCGGCTCGGATATGCATACAGAAGGCCACAGTCCTGGCTCTAAGGAACAGTTCAGTGCACCCAAACTAAGAAGCAAATCCCAACAGCAAAATGTGTCACATCATAGACAATGAAAGACGACAATTGCAAGCCTCCCCCTTCTTGTAACCAGAAGTACCACGTAAATAGCCATCACCCCACACTTTCCTGTTCTTGCTATTGATTACCAGTCTTCCCCAAAATGACGATGGATGTCTGTGGTAGTATTCCCAAGTTTGTCCAGCAGCCTCTAAGTTACTAAATTTCAACACTTCTGATCAACCTGTAAAGTCTACAGACTCTCCCTGAAAAGAGCAAGGACTGACAAAGTCTCCAAAACTTCCTGTAAAAAATGTGCCTGAAAGCAGCATCTGTAAGGCCCTGAGGTGCATCTTGGCTTCAGAGAAATATGATAGAAGAGTGGTAGTATGAAACCTCAATCTACTTACAGGAACAATCTTATGCACAGCAGAGTCCTGGGCATGCCCAAGGAACACCAAGTATTTAAAAGCCACAATTTCCAGGCTGTCCAGCCCACAACACAGCTCACCACACAATGCAGGAAGCAGAAGTGACACTTGTAAGAGCTGCCTGCTCTTCCTTTGTCCCCTTTGGAGAAGTAGTCATCCAGGCCGCAAAGAAGCCTAATGAACAAGAGCCAACAGTGTCTTTTCCATGAAAGAGAGAAAAATAAAACCAATCCTGCACTGAGCAGCTCTCCACCTTCATCATTCTGCCCTGTTTGCCTGAAGTTGCTATGATAAGACCTGAGCTCTTGCCTTCCCACTCTTGTCTGAACACAGGTCTGGCCCAGCCAGTTCCCAGCTCTTTCTGCAGCTGCAGTGACCTGCAGTTCTAAAGCCTGGAGGCAATGGAGCAATCAAAAGTGGGGAAAAAACACAAACACCTGGGGAAATATTAGGCAATGAGAAAGGTCGCTGAAGAAACAAAAGAGCCAAGTGTGCACACATGTTGAGGCAATGATCAGCACAGCAGCTCTTCAGCTACAGTTGCCTCCTTATCTCTATGAAAAGGCAGCACTTGAGCTCCAGTGAGTTCTGCAGCCACAAACTGCACTCCGCACCATCCAGAATGGGATGAAAGATGACCTCTTGAGGTCATCTAAGAATATGTTATTATTAATATCACTTAACCCAGCTATTACATTTCAATAAGCTATTAAAAAACGCTCAGAAGGAAAGGACCATCAAGGGTTTGGGTTTTGCATCTTTAAAAGAACAGTATACTAAGGAGGCTAACTAATATAGTGAAAACCCCAACTACTTGAAGCCAAGGGTTAAATACATCAAGCTGCCCGTCTGCTGACTTTGACAATATTGATGCTAATGCAAAAATATTAAGTAAAAGGCAAACAAATAAAAATGCATGATAACTGGAAGACAGTACCTTAAAATTCAATCTAAAAGAACAGGACAAACAAATCAGTTCATTAAATTTCACATCCTTCTCAAAACTGTTTTCTTATTAATATGACTAATAAAGTTTGGCTAGAAGAAAGCAATAATTCGTGCATGAAAAATGGAAAGTATAAACACTTATTGTGTGGAGAAATAAGGGCAAACATACACACACTTAAGCCCACAAGAGCAAAATAAAGCTCTGTTCACAATAAGAATATTAATTGTGAATTAATTTATTGTATTTTTTTTAATATGCATAGCAGCTTTAGGCTAACATTTATGATATCTGAAGACAAAACCAAATTAAGCCTTTGGTAAATGATGATAAACCAGCAGATGATACAACGTTGTCCTGGCTTTGGCTGGAAGTAGCCAAGTATTTTTTCACTTTCAAAGCAGTCATGCACAAACCCAGCCCAGCTTCAGTTGCCCATGACCCTCCCACACAAGGTACTTCCAGGGCTCTTAGACCAAGCTGGGAACAAACACTGCCATCACCGCTCTGCTTACAGGCATAGTCCTGTGCTTCTACCACAACATTGTGGTAGGTTTATAAACATATATATGCATACGCTATACTGAACAGATTGCACTTCCTTCAGAACATGATACAGTATTTTAGACAAAGACTATATATACAGATTTTTCTCCTATTACCTTGTCATCTCTTGCTAGTCATATTGATAGTTGCAGGTTTGAAAACTACTTACAGGAAACATTTTGATGTGAGATCACACATATATTATCTAAGACTCACCTAATTACCTACATGAATTCTTGCAACTCTCTCCTTTAATAAACCCATATTTCCAACAGTCTCCTACAATGTTCTTTGAGAAAACTTCAGAACTATATTGCTGAATTACATTGCCATACTTCCGGGTAATTTATACACATACAAGTTGCACAGAGGTGTATGTGCTACCATTTCATTTCCAAAGAGTTTGGCATTTCTAAGACTTAAATTACTTTCAGTTAACACTACCACAGATGCAAAAATTAAAAGCCCTAAGAAAGTTTTAATACAGAAACTAGTAACTTACCACATTTCATACTGGTATCAGATCTAGTTAAGAATACAAAGAATTAACTACCAGCCAATGCCTCTCCAGCTTGTCTGTCTTTGTACACAGCTGGAAATCTTACTCTCCCCTTAAAAAAAAATCTGAGCAACTCCAAATCAGGTAAACATACTAGTGTTTAAAACTTCACTCAAAAAAAAAAACCAAAAACAACCTACATTCCCCAGTTTTCTCATGCACACATACAAAATCAAAAGTCAAAATGTCTTTTTAAAGGCTACCACTTCTTTCTCCTAATCCTGCCCATTACAGTCACTTAGCAAACCCCACACTTCACCAGAAACCAAACCCTCCAGAGCTTAAAAAAAAATTTTTACATTTCCTCATAGCAGCAGGAATTCAGGTTTCCCAGTTTCTGACTCTGGCTTTAAGAAGCTTTCTTGCAACGTTAAAGAAGTCAAGACTTTCTTCTCCCTTCTTCAATGCTAAATAGGCAGTCCTATCAAGCCTTACAACACCACACATCAGGGGGTTGGGGTTTTTTTGGGGGGAGGAGAAGAGTGTAGCTGCCACAGATGCATATCATTCCCCCATTTCAGGTATTTAGACCACACAATCACAGGTGCAGGTATCTTCTCACATGGCTCAGCGAGTTCATCTCCAAGAGATACAAATTTGCCCTTCAGGTTAGCTTATTTTATTCACTGGTCAGTCCCTTCCTAAGAGCAGTTTGAGATGCAGTACTGCATTTGCTGCAAGGTGATTACAGAATTTCTGCACACATTCAAATGGCTCTGGATTTAATGTGGCTGAGAAGCAACTATGCTTGCAGTATGAAATACGGATTTTTTTTTTTAAATAAACTATGCAAGTTTTAAAAAAAAAAAAATTAACCTGCAGAAACTGACCAAGAAAGTTTGATTAGGAACCAGAAGAATCAACTATCAGCAGACATAAACAAACAGACAAATTGTCTGTCCAAAAAATGGAGGAATGTCTGTGAAACACAGAACTTTAATGCTGCTTTGGCAGCATTAAAAGGCATGGAGGGCAACTTTACCTTTAAATTCACCCTCTGGTTTGTCCCCAAAGTCTTTTAAACCATCTTGTTGGTTTTATATCTAGAAGATAATCACTATGACAAATGGCAACATTTGAATTTTCAAGATTAATTCACTCATAAGCACATCACCTGTCTGCCACTTCACTCCCACGTGAAGTCTGAGACCTTGAAGTGCTTGAATTTAAGTGAGGCCTTGTTACACCTTCGTATACAGCTCCTGTTTCACTCTCAAACACTCTGTGGCAAAAGGCAGAGGGAACAATTTTCATCTTTTCCCTCAGCCACACTTACTATATAAAAAACCCAAGTATTGCCGGTTTGGCTCTGTTGTGTATTTCTGGCCTAATCCATGCTGAAAAACATTGCCAGAGTTCAACAGATTAATTCTTCTGCCAGTACAGCTCATACATTTATTCCAATGGAAAGCATGCACAAAGCAATTTTACCCAGATTTCCCAAATACACCTACATAATATCCATGCAGCCGTTTCTAATTTTCTTGGCTAACTGCTGCTGAGGTTTTCATGGGAATCAGGTCCATTCTCTAAAAGCAATGAGTTCTGGAAATTTTTATCTTTCATTAACATGCTGGTATTTGCTTTATTGGTGTTTCTGAGTAACCAAGTATTAGAAATGCTTAGAAGCAGCTGGTGGATCTTCTCTGGTTTCTGAGCTCTTAAGAGCACCAAAAGAGTCCTTATCAGAACCCACAGGCAATTTGGGTTTTATTTTGAATTTGTCAGTGCATGACTTAGAATTGTTGAGTTTCCTAGAGGTTAAAAATTCTGCAAAAAATACAAGAATACAAAGCAGGATTTACAGACTGTAAATGCCAAAACTATAAATCTTGAAAACCTGTAATTTGTTTCATTCTAGCCTTTGAGAATTAATGGGATTATTAAATGCAATATATCAAGAATGAGAAAAGTTTAAGCCTTCATTAAGTTATGGAACAACTGATTAAGCAATATTGCCCGTGTCACTCTATACACTAAAACTGCCTGTGCAGTCTTCCTAGAAAGAGTCATAAATTGAGATCGCTGTCATTCACATAGCATAGCTAAGTTTTAAGACATGTTTCAACATCAGTGCCTAAGATCAAGACAATAGCAGCCTATTAAATGACTGTATTCAAAAAAAACCCTCCAAAATGGGAAAGTTTTAAAAACTTATGATTAACCTAGCATACTTGTAAACAATCCAAAGCTAAATGCAACTGTATCACCACCTACTGGGCAATGATCAACAGGGGCTTAGGGCTGGATTAGTCAAGAAAAATTGAAGGTGACATTTTGTGATGAAGACTCTGACAGTCTCTAAGCAGATGGATTACGATGTGCAATTTATATCAGCATCAACCAGTCATGATATGGGAATGCAGTCAAAAAACCCCTGATATTTCGAAAAGGCAATATCAGGAATGAAATTAATGGCACTACAATGATTTGGCTCACTTACAGCTCCAAAGCACTTTGCAGCAACAACTCCAATAATCACACTGGAAACAGCTGAGCACCACCTGAAGCTCAGCGCTGCACCATCGCACTGCATGTAATACGTTTGGTGAAGCTTCAAGACCTGCCTATCTTCAGGAACCGCCCCATGCCTTTGCAAATTTGCTTTCATAGAGAATATACAGAATTACAAACCAAAATAGCTCCAGGCAAAGAAAACATTGAGTGACCTCACGAGGCATCCCCAGGGCACTGCAGGTGGTGTCACTCTCAGGAGCTAGAAACGACTGAAATAGGAAGGGAGCTAATCTTTCTTACCCAATTTTTCAGGTCTTGTACTAATAACAGGCTACAAAGAGGCCCTGTGGACGAGAGAATTCAAGAATTTACAGATCACCTACTGTAAACACTCCATGTAACACGCAGCCATCCCTTACAGTATGTTCATCCCTCATGAAAAGAGATCTTTGAGCATCCAGTCCAAAATTAGTAGGTACTTGACTGATCAGTGGTCTCAGAAACCCAAAAATAAACACATGCTTCCATGCCCCTAGATCTTCAACAAAAATTACCAGCTGACAAATCAGGATTTACTGAAATACCTGTTTCATATGTGGCATCAACACCTGACCAAAAAAAGCCCAAACAAAAAACCCAAAAAAACCCAATCCAAACCAGTAACAGAACACATAAAACGTTCCATTTGTTACCAATAGGTTGGGTAAAAGATCCAAAAGATATGCAAGCTTTCTCATTTCAAAAAGAAAACACTCTAGCAAAAGCAGGCATTCACAGGGTTTATTTCTTTTTTCTTTTTTTTTTTTCCCCCATCTCCTTTTAAATGCAAATCTCACTGTCTGAGAAATATGCCAGGAGAAGTGAGCTTGCTTTTGTGACCCGAGTGTGCAGAGCAAGGGGAACGATGGCTTCTTGAGGTACTATTTGAATACTAATCACAATTAGAGGGAAGATAAGTGCATCTTTACCCAGTGGGAGGATTCACAACTGCAGGCATGGTATGTGATTAGCAACTGTGATATATTGCACTTACCACAGTGCTCATTTTTGGAAATAAAAATAATAATAATAAAAAAAATTGTTAAATGTAAATTTGAATTAAAGTAACAAAGGAAGGCACCTCTTTGCTGGAATTTAAACATTACCTTACTATGAATGTAGCCAACTCACATGTAGAAACCCAGAGGTATGACTGTAGCTAACCGACCACCAAGAGCAGACTTCAGAGAGGCAGGATGGGGAACACAGGTAGATGGTATCGGAGATCTGTAATGCTTAATTGGAAGTGCAATTTGCACTCAAAGCAAGCCATGAAAAATAGCTTTGCTATAAATAGGAGTCTACTGTATATTGCATGAACTGCACACAGCACTGAAATCCTGAAAGGAAGCAATAGCTGTTTTTTGAGCTGAAAACCATCTCAGGGAGAGAACCTAGGCTGTGTAGAGCAAAAGGAAGAGAGAGGAAAACAAGATAAAGGGACAGGTAGCATCAGTGCTGCCATGCTTGCTGTAACCCTTCTCATTCTCATCTTGGGGGAGAGGCAGACTAAATTCACCAAAATGATTTTCATGCAAAAGCAGAAACCACATGTAACAGGAAACAATAAAGAGAACATTAAAGAACAGAAGCATTTCCAAATGAGCTTCTCACAGATTGCTGCATAAACCTAAGAGGTATATAACAAGGATTTAACAACCCACTTCTTCCACTGTAAGTCACAAAGCCACTTGGCAATGTCCATATAGAAGATTTACTCCATAACTTCATGTAAATACAGAACATGGTGATCTGAACAACACCTATTGCCTTAAAAACATATATCAAAATTTCTCAGAAGCTACAGGGCATGAAATTGTATTGGGGATATCTGAAAGCAGGATGTGAGACTACATAACACCTCATTTTTCTAGGCAGGAAAACAAAACTATTCGAAAGGAATCCTCAAGCTGTAAGACAAAATGATTTCTGATCTAATTTGAAGGATTACCTAAAAACCTAATAATCTCCAATTTTAATTAGATAAATGGCATACTTGGATTGATTAAGCTTGTCATTTACAGCAAGAGTACACATTCCTCTTCTCTATAAAAAGAGAGAAATAAGAATGCTCAACTGGAACATTCTTCCATTGTGAAATATCAGTTAGACAACGCTAAACAGCCTATGGGAGGTGCATTTTTAACACAAGGATACCATTAAAGTATTTTAAATTGGCCTGAAAAAGTGTTTTTGCAAAGCACTGATTTATTTTCCTTACATTTAAAAAAACCTCTTCCTTTTCCAACACCCATTTCCAGCTAGCGCTGTTTTCCCATCCCACACGTACAGACAGGCTGAAAGCATGACTTGCCGCTACAGGTTATTGCTTCAAGAAGATATTGCCATGCTGCATCTCATTCATCAGCATGTCTTGCTAATTTTAGTAAGGAGCAAGCAAGCAACTGTGGGAACAACAACAAATGAAAACCATCCACTTAGCTGTCACCTTGACCGATCCCAGTTTCCACTCAACTCTTACCACTTCAAATATTCTCATCTTCCCCAGGCACTTCCTCAGAAATACAAATGCCAGATCCTCCCCTGAGCTGCCTGCAGGAGCGTTCCCATCCTCAGCAGCTTTGGAGAAGAAAACCGGCGAAAGAAGAAAAAAGTAGGCACATCAGTGCCAGCCATGGATATGTACATATTATACTAAAGCCATCATAAGAATATGTGTTATTTTCATTAAAATTCTGAAAATAACAAAAAATATACAAAAAAAGACTTTCAGTCTGTACAGTTTATGGACTTAGTGCTGCTACCACCCCCTATAGATATCCATGCCTGTGACTCCAGGCTATTTCTTTACCAATGAGGGAAAGTTCTCTGATGAAATCACCACACAAACATTGCAGATGTGTACAAAACATTATCCTTCCAGTTGAAAGCTCATACACTTAACTCAAACTCCAGAAACAGTAAGCAAGGAAACGTTCCCATTCCTCTGAAGGATGAGTATTTAGTTTCATTTCAAAAACCTTAAGAATCCAAAAAGAAAAAGAAGTAACATATCAAAAATTATGAGATGCAAGAGAAAGAATCATACCGTGAGTTACATTAGCACTACTCAGAGTTTGGATGAGAGAAGACAGTATGCTGGGACACAGAAGCCATTAACATATGCCTAATGCCATAAAGACTGAGAAAACCTTTGCTTTCAAAGTGAAGGATTGCTATTTCTGTTGAAAGGCCAGAGGCTCTGTAAAACTTCAGGATCAGCAACGTGTAGTTACTCGCTTCTTGGCAAATTTTTAATTTATTGACGTTGAAAACAATTGCACAGGACTCCTTAAAAAATTAAGACGTATCCAGTCACATCTGCCCTGGATGAGTGTGATTCTTCAGTTTGCTTGCCTGGGTTAGACAAAATGTCAATAGCTGCAATAACAAAAAGTTACTTGGGAGCAATGACTTATCTCTTGAGTACAGTAAGTGGAATGATTCACAGTAGCGTAATACCTTTGAAACACTCTTGGGGCCAGTCACTTATCCTAGACCTATCCTTCAAACAGCAACAACAGAAACCCTCAACCTCTTCCCCCTCCCCAAAACCCTAAAAAATCTTAAGGATAATACATGCAGTAACAGTCTTGCAAGAATTAGAGTACTTATCACAGAAGAAACTACATTTCAAGGTACATATTATAAGATGTAATTGAAAATCTATAATAGCTAAAAGTATGCTAGTAATTTATGTTAATGTAAAACATCTGAGCAAAAAACTCTGCATCCCTTCTCTACAATTACTTATGAAATACTGTCAGTATTCTTGTTATGAGAAGAAAGCTGGGGTTTTGTTCATAAATTTAGTGGGCCTCTCAAAAACTTGCTAAAGTACCAGCTTTTCTACATTTGTTTTACAAAATACTGATCACTGAATATGACTAATTAACTGTAGTCCAGAAATTTATATCAAGTGTATGGCATGTAAGAAAAAACCTGCAATTTTATTGGCTTTTCCTTTCCCATAAGCTCATACTTATTCCTATATATTCTCAAACCCTCAATATCACTAAAAATCATTGTGTTGTATTTCAAGGAATTTACGTCTATTTAATGATATTTTAATATATAGTAATTGAGCAAAAGGGGAATATTATTTTTAAGAAGTAGCAGGAATTGCTCCAAAATCCTCTTCTGGAGAGCAAGAGATGTTATGCTACTTCCTGTAACCCACATCGTGCAAGAAATACAGTTTTCCTGGAATTTTACAGGGCTTATTAGTACCAACATCCAGAATGCAACACTCCTCTTTCTGAAGCTCCTGCCACAAAATATGACCAATTTCTTTCTTGCAATTGTGACATAAAACCAATACTGATAATAAAGTTCTCCTTCCACCAAACACAAAGAACACTGCAGTTCCCAAATTCTTCCCGAGAAAGAGTAGGGCAAGATGTCCAAGCACCAGATGAAGAAACTGTTAGAAGGACCAAGTAAGAAGCACTGATCACGTGGCACTAAACAGCCAAAAAAAGCAGTGGACATATCGCATTTTTTGAGAGAGAGACAGGTACAACAATAAATGGGTTTATACTTTTTCTAATTCCCTGGAGAAGTTATTCTCTAAGGCATGAGCAAATCCAAATGTTTTATGTAGCTTCCTTCTTATTTCAGCCAGGTTGTATATAGAGGAAAATTAATTTATATATATAAAAATACCATATTTTACAAAACATTTGCTATTTCTGACAAGTTATGTATCTAACATTTTAACTCTAATGCTTAGAAATCACTAGAGTACTCAAAGTCAGCTGATTTGGGTCAACAGCATAGATGTATTTCAAACCCGTTTAAGCAAAAAACAAAAAAAAACCACCAAACCCAAAACCAAAAACCAGTTACCCACAGACAAGAGTAAATACGTAAGCTTGTATTATACATATTAGACACTAAACATTGAATTTCCTTTCCACTTCTCATATTAACAAAGCCAACACATTCAAAGAAATTGCATTAAAAGAATAATGTAGTGCCCCATAATATAGCATGAACTCTATGGTTTTCCTGTCATTTTCAAAATAGATTATGAAACAAAATCATTCAAATTAAGGGCAATTCCCGTCTAGCTTCCAGCAGCCACAAAGAGCCAAATGCTGTGCAGCTCTCCTCCTAACATTCTTGTGGAGGAATAAAATGCATTCATCTGGCCCAGCCTGCTTTTGTGTTTATTCACAGGTTTTACTTCTCTTTCTCCCCCTCATCGTCCTCTATATCCTCACCCTCCTCCAACATACTTATCTTTGCATATTCTTCCCATTCCTTTCATATCTATTGCCCTTCCCTTCATGTTCTCGTGTTTTTGTTCAATCCAAATCCTTGCACAGTTCTCTTTAAGGAAATATGAAGAAAAAAAAAATTACCAGATCTTTTTCTCAAGTTGCAGCTTCCTGACAGAAAGGATTTAAGGTCATAGCTAAGAGAAACTAAGGACTTTCTGAAAAGCAAGGACACCAAGTCCATGGAAAATGCAGTATGTCTGACCAGTACTTGCAATGTCACCTACAGACCAAAGTGATCTTCATCAATCCACTGTTTCATATCCAATCTGATCAAAACTATGAAAAACCACTGGACTGCATTAAGATGTCATATTGCTTAATGAACCTAGTCTGAGATACTGAGGAGCTGATCTGGACTCTGCACAGAACAGTTCCAGAAGCTCTGACTTATGAGACAGGCACAGATAAGATTTCTACATTCATACTGCTAGAGGCCTCATCACTTTTTGACACATTATATTTCAAGGTACTGTTAATTCCCTCCAGTTATTCAGGGAGAAATGGTGCAGCACTGCAGTAATTCCACCCAGTCTTTCCTAAAAGATGCAATGAATGGGGATACTGATCCCCCAGAGTTTGCTTTCTGAGAGATGGATCTGCCATCTTTTAGTTCCCTTTGCCACTGTAGAAGAGCACAGTGAGAAATCACAGCAGAGATGCCAACATGATGATGGCAACTCCCTATATACCTCTGCTGTACAGCTAACACAAAAATATCAGTGCATCTCCCTGCTCCTGGAAGAAAAGGAGCTCTCTAAAGCACAACATAGACAAAGCAGTGCTGGCAAAATGGGGGGAAAAAGTGCTTCTAAAGATATTTGAAGTGCTATCCCCTCCTCCTGTTGAAAATGCATAGTATCCTGTTCAGCTAACACACGCAGATGATCTCACTCTTCACGAAGTTCATGGGAATAAGTAGCACCACTCATGATAATCTCCTTGCTCTAGCACCAGGAAGAGGGTTTGGCCACATTCTCACCTCTAGACTGGAAGAGTATAATTCTGAAGAACAATCGGGGGACAGCCCTAAAGGTTCATTTATTACCAGATGCAGCTTGCATTTCAACTGCGAGGCCATCGACTCTGGTCTTCCCATTAGCTGTAGCTACTTCCAGTAGCTTCTCAGCTCCAATCATTGGAAAAACTAATGAGTCATGCTTGAGCTGCAGTAAAGATCACTTCCAGATCAGTTATGGCAAGCATTAAATGCTAAAGAATTGCAGACAAAGCCCCCCCACAATCCAGGTGGCCTGGCTGAAGAAAATATTTTCAGAGAAAACCAGACAAAGCAAATTCCCTCTTCTACCATTGGAAAGAACAAATCTCTTCCACCCAGTACAGTGATATTCTGTCTATCCAAGTGCCTTTCAATGCTCCAAAAACATTTATTCAATCCTTGGAAATAAAAAGATAGACGCGTATCCCAAAGCAGCCCAGTAATATGACAACATACTTGGGGAATATTCTGGTAAGTAACAGCAACTGCCTTATTAGATGGAGTCAAGGGAGTCTACCGTGGTTTTGGCAGAGCAGTATTGAATGTGCAAGTCTTAACTATAGGTTATGACCTATAGTTCAGAAACACCTCCTTCTAGACAAACTAGTATTTTCAAAAAATGTTACTGGAGTTGGTCTTACAGTGCTTTGAAAAAAATGTTCATTGGATTTCTCCAGGATAAATAAAAAGAACTGTTAGTAAAGATGCTTTTTTCAACTCCTAGCATCTTAGAGGACATACCCTTAGCCAGCTTTGAATATAAGGTTATTCTGAATAACTCCGAAATCTGACTGTAAAGTGTAGGGTATTGAATAAACTTCTTCCAAATATTAAAATAAAAGGAAGCCTTTCTCAGATGAATAATCCATACGGATTCAGTGATCCAGAATCAGAAAAATGTCATTCGGCCACCTCTCTAAAATAACAGGGAAAGCATTCATTAACTGGACTTACTATTACGATGATGCAGTTCATTAAGTATGCTGCTTTCTTCGTTCGTACAGGAAACTGTTTGTAATTCTGCTGGACGTGCTCAAGCTTCCCTTTCACTAGAGCTGGAAATGAAAGAAACTTCCAGATAATGAAAGCCAAACATCTGGCACATTCAGAAAACACTTGCATCCTAATGATGGTGGGAGAAGTAATATCTCTCATCAGTTCATTTCATAACAATCATGTAGGTTGTGTGGTGAGATAGTAACTACAGAAACCTTTCTTTACCCCCCCCATCAGGCATTCAGATTTGTCTCATTTTCTGTGCGTATCTACTGACACCTCAGATGTTTGCGAACTAGAAACCAAAAACTACATCAGCACTGCTACTGCTTACTAATTTTGCATTCCCGCAAAGTCTGCTGAAGTTAAGTCACATTTTTCAAGGGTTATATGTAAATGTTTGCCCTAAGAAAGAAACCAAGAGTCTGACTTCCGATCCAAGAGCCACTTCAAATCGTGCAAAGCAAGAGTTAGACATTTGCTTGTGCTACCAGTGATGCTCAAGCTTCACACACATGTGCACAAGCCATGGCAGAGACTCTGGCACTACCTGCCCCTCAGAAAGCACTCGGTGCTCTCCAAAGTGCGGCCAGTAATGTTGTGAAACCTGTTAAAGCGCCGGTACCTGGTGTCTGGGAAAGGCGTGACTGCACCTAGGGCAGTAGCTGCCCCAGGGGATACTGAAGGCAATCTGCAGAAAACACTATAAACCCTGCACTCACACAGGGTGGTTCAGGTGCCAGCGAGCTGAAGGCACTCAAGTTCTCCTTCAGCTCTGCTACAGGCGGTACAGCCAAGCCAGTGCTCACAACTCACTGTGATCCCACAACTCACAGTGATCCCACATGAATATCATGGAGCTGCTGCATTCAACCCAGAGGGGTAAAGCCAGTCCCCCTCAGCAAGGCTATTAAGACCCAGACCAGGATCTAAAAGAGATAGTTGCTGCTGAAGAGGGGTGCAGACAGACATTGACAACATGCCTGGGATGCAACGCCCACTAAGACGAAGAGCAATCCCACTCCAAAGAGGGTGACCATCCCTTCCAGGGAGAATAGCTCTTTGAATTGGGCAGGGAGGCCTTGATGGGAAGAACAAGCAGCTCCAAGTGTCCCTCAGTATAAGGAGTACCAGCAGACACTGCTGATACCCATGCTCACAGCAAACATGATGCTAGTTTGCATTTATTGAGAGGTAGCCATCTTCATAAGCCTTCCAAGAAAAGACCGTGGGGAAAAAGGAATGTTGAGAGCTTTCTCCCACTTTTACGCTAGTAGAGAGGAAGAGCAACAGGGACAGGAACTGGAAAGGTTCACCTGAGAGCAAGCAAGCACACATGCACCCCTAAGGCCTCATTACTGCCTTCTTACATCATTTAGAAGTGCAGTGCCTGGAAATTGCCATAGCTGACCCAGCTCCTATTGCAGTACAAGACAATCCTTTTGAAAGCCTCTAACTCTTCTTGTGGCACGGCCCAGAGGCTGTCCTGGGGGAGGATGCAGGTGTAACACAGTGGCTGTCGCAACTATTCAAGGCACAGGCTGGAGAACAAAACATCCATTTGCAGGGCATCTCACAGACCCCACTGTGCAAATCTCAACTGAGAGCGGTCTTACAACAGCAAAAATACCAGGCAGGCAGCAATCCAGTTAATGCAACACTACTCTGTCTGGCTTTATTTAACAGTGGGTCTAAAAACCAATTGCAAATGAACAGAGCAGTTTCATATAATACAGAGGGGGCAAATGGCTTTTAACTGTGGTCAAAGCTATCTGAACAGAGACATCCCCAAGGTATACTACATGGAAGTGGTTTGCATTGAGCTCAGTCAATGTGAGTAGGGAAAAAGAAAGAAGTTACACCAAAAGAAAAGCAACAGGTCCACCCATAGGATGGTTCGTGTTGCATTCTCAGGTCTCTAATGTTGATCCAAGGCCAAAACAGTGCTAGGCCTTGGATCAATCAATCATCTTTCCTCTGGAGAGCTCTGTAAGCACTAGCAGCAGCCTTGGCACGTCTAGTGTGCAACTCATCAGCTGAAACAAGTGTAGTAATAACCATGGTCTACCACGGCTCATAAATTGCAACGTGGACTCCACTTTCCAGCTGATGCTGGGAAATCTGGGAGATTCTAAGCTATTAAATTTTAAGCTACAAGGCCATAATTTCTTACCCTGCTCCCTACCTTTAAGGAAAGCATTGCTTGTGGTGTGTTCAACATTCAAGTAAGTCAGAACCATCCAGGAACAAAGAACAGGAGTCAAGGTTAACAGAGAAGCATGTCTTCCTTACTTGTTTACAGGTACACTTGGGATAAGCAAGTATACTAGACTTTTGGCTGCATTTCAAGCAGTATGCGTAGCATAAAGATTCACTTGCAGAAGCAACACCAAGGCCCACCTTAGCTATTTAGAAAACAAATTGGACGTTGCATGGGACTGAAGGGTCACGACAGTACAAATTAAACAAGGCTCTAATGGTCCAGCAGAAGCAGACTAGGGCATTCACATCTCACTTCCACCAGCCACAGCAGGGCACTTTGTTTCAAGCTAGCACAAACTCCACTAGATCTGAAAAAGAGAGGGTTGTCAATGCAAGCAACCACATCACTTCATCGGCTTACCATCCTTCTCACACCCCCTCACTCGTTAGTTTGCTGTGAAGTATGTTATACAGAGCATCTCACGTGTCAAGGTCTCACAACATTCATCATTTGGGCAAGTAGCAGCTCTTGCGTTTTGCTCAGGACAGACGAATCTTCTGCATGCATGCACAGATGCCCTGGCAAGGATGAATCAATTCAACATTGCACGAGATGTCTAGTAGCTATACTCCAGGCCCACCTTAGGAAGAGTCAACTCCACCACAAACAGCAGCTTGGTGGCCACTTCACTACATATTTGGTTCAGAAGTACAGAAACAGAGAGAGGACTTTATCTAGCTTATTTACCCTGAGGTTCATGACTTCAGAGGTAGGTCAGGTATAGTGTAATTCACCTGTTTTTGTGACTGCAGACCAGAATGGTAAGCTATCCAACATGCTGTCTACTCAGCAAGAACAGCCCCAGTTTTTTAACTGATTTACAAAGAATCTAGGCCAGCATGGTGTAGTGAGCTTATCTGGTTAACAGTGATTTCAAAGGTGCAGCACTACACTCCCTGGTCAGGATGCACCAAAGCATGCAGAAAACTGAACTTGAGATACAGAAGGTGGTGAATAAAGAGTTATTCTCAATATGCAGTATTTCTAAAGCAAATGCTCAGTAGGTTGAGCAGGGAACTTCTAAAATAGAGTCCCCAAAGCATCAAGTGTGCTGGAAACTCATTACAAAACTGTTAAAGGAAGGATACAGTGTGAAAGTACATCACCAAATTAAAATTAAGTGTCGGTTATTTATGAACCAAGGACATAAATTTATGGACCAAGAACAGCTCTGTATCCCATCATCAGCTTCTGACCTGTTGTGTCAAACAGCAGCTGTTTTATTTGGCTGTTCCCTGGTCTGTGAGAGCTGTGATTATGACTGTACTCAAGGTGGGAGTACAGTGACTTCTCAAATTTCTACCGTCTGCTAACTGGTAATCAAAGTCTGCTTCCCCAAGACCAGCAGTGTAGCAGGTCCAGCATGAACTTTCACAGCTCAACACCATGGAAGCACTTTGTAATGACACTAGAAGAGTACTAAAAGCAGTAACTCCCGCTCCTTAAACCCTCCTCCCTGCCACGCTCTTCTACCAGAAAACAGAAATCCCATGGCCGGGATTCAGTGAATGTGCACAATCTACAGACTGCAGCTAGATCAGGAACTGTCACTTGAGGAACCTAAATTCTTCTGTAACCTAGAAGCATCCTGACCTCAGTAAATTCAGAAGCAAACTGTAACAAACCATATTTGTCCCAGCGAATCATCAGAAATTACATCTCCAGATCCTCAGGTGTGATTTCATTGTCACAATCCTGCTCTACTCTTTCCTCACTTATTTGATCTAAGATAGCGTGAGTGCTTAAAAATAAGAAGAGCATTTATTTAATTTATAACCCCAAGTGTGCTGGTATGCTGGGAAGGAAAAGAGTACTACCAAGCAACAGTAATTTTTTGGAAATGCAAAAGGTGCTGTAGCATCTCAAATGTCACATAGAGAGTAAGATCCAGCTTACACAGCTTCAAAGCAAAAGCACCAGTGATACTCAAAGACTGAACAATTTCAGTAAAAAAAGTTGTAGAAGAATTTCACTTTACAAAAGGTGTATGATATCAAAAACCACTATAAAATTTCAAGAGACATTCCGTGCTTTTAATAGAGCTTACAATTATTTCTGTATATTGTGATACAAAGGTTTTATTCTTAAAAGCCTGGATTTTGGTCTGGATTTTTGCACTGAAATCTTGCAGATATTTCTCCATCAAACCAACAGTTATATCTATCTGTGCATGAACTTGCTAGTAATTTACCTGATGGCTACTGCTCAGCAAAAGAGAAGGTCTACTCAGCAAAGTGGAACTTACATTAAAACAGACTGGGCATCACCACAACAAGGACTGGCGCAAAGACATACTGACTGCTGAAACACATACTCTGAATACCCGAAGACTAGACAGTAGTTACTATATACATACACACACACATTACACATGTGTCTGTATACATATAGAAAGCAAGTGTGCACTCAGTTAGTTACAAGCACAACAGTAGTGTGGCTGTAAAACCATGCCACCTGGAAGCCCTAAAGCAAAGATTTGAAGAAAATCTTGTCTTCAATGGACTTAAGATCAGGTTCGGAATTATTGCAAAGGACAAGCTTCAGGTTTGATTATGTCTGCTAACTTTCCAGCATAACCTCATCGTAACTACAAAGCAGGATGATGTATATCCAGTTTGTGATCACCCTATGTTGGAGAAAATAAAATCTTAAATATCTTCTCTACAGATGGAATAGAAAACAACATGGGCAGTGTTTGAAGGAATGCCTTTTGAGGAATGCTTCTGCTTCATCAGGACAAAGCTAACAATTTTCACATCTACTGTGGTCTCTAGCTGAAATAACCACTCTCTGATTATTCAGCTTATTACAACAAAGCACAGTAGCCACAGTTAATAACAGGGTTGAAACGTTGATGCTGTTACCATGTCTGGTCTAATTTTGGGCAGAGTTCTTCCATTAACTGTGGTTGGTTCTCTTGGGGTGCAAATTGCTGCCAGTAGAAAATAACTGTTCACGTACAAATACCAGGAGCCTGGGTAACAGAACAGAGGAACCATTGGTGCAACCAGCTAACTTCGTCTTATTATTTCTCCAGACATGAGCAGAGAAGGTATTCTCCAAAGGGTTTTCTATTTAAGACAGAAATATAAAGCCAGAAGAGCACCATATGTTAAACTTCAATATTGGTTTTGATCAAAATCACTCTGGGAAGAGTTGATCCAGTCAAATTGCATTTGACTGCAGTAATGCCATAAACCTTGAAGCAACACATAGATTGCTGTAGTGTTCTTAAGAGAAGTAAGAACTATATAGAAACTGTGTCACTATTGGAGAATTTAATTTTCCAGATAGATACAAAGAGCAAAGAATACTAAAAGCAGTGTAATTTGTATGCTCTCATACATGATTGATTCAGTGGATAACCTTTATATCTATAAGAAATAAGGTTAATTCATACTCTATTTTGAGAGAGTTCACTCACAGAAAACTGGATTTGAATGGTAATAACCTCATTAAACAAAACGGAAGAACAAAAGAAAACAGATTTGTAATTAAGGGTTATCAGCATTTGTTTTGAAAAAAGAAATTAAGGGAACTAACTAGAAAAATCAACTGAATTGAGGAGCTCAGCTATCTGAATATGAAGGAGGCCTAGAAATCTTCAAATCCCAGGTATCAAACCCTTCAGTATTCCAAGGAAGGAAGAGGGAGAGAAAGACGTTCAAGAAGAAAGACTTGCTGTTTTATTCTGTATGAATGCACACCTAACAGTCAACTACCTCTAACATTAGAAGGCTTTTAATGGAAACATATGGATTTTTAAAAAGCCTAAAACCAGACACAATGAAGAGGTCAAGGAAAGAAAAAATAGTAAGAATTGGTATAACAGAATCTCAGGAAGATCTCAAAGTCCAAACACAGTATTTTCAGGGTTTTGATAGCTTTATAAAGATTGTTGGGTGCTCTAAGTAGGGAAGGATCAGGAAAAGAAAAATTTGGGTGCCCATGCAGTGAGAAGGGTATTTTGGGAAGGATAATCTAAGTACCAAAGGAAATTTTTTACCTTATTTTTAGTAGGGCATTAATGTTTACTATGGTATGAGAGGAAGGGGGTGAATAGTGAAGAAAAAAAAAAAAAGATAAACAAGGGTACAAAAGAGGACATTATAAAGTGAAAAAGCTTTAGGACCCATTAAGCAGTCAAACCCAGAGTTTTGAAAAAAAGGGCACACAAAACTGAACATTACTAAGACATTTCTTTTAACTAGGATACTGCATACAATTGAAGAGTAGGAAATAAATTATTCAAGGTTAAAGAAAATGAGAAGAATTTTCTACAAGCCTGTAAAACTTACTTCAGTGGCACAGAGAGCAAGTACGCTTCCCTTCAAATTTCCTTCTAAAGACATAAAAGCACTGGAAAATGTGACCAAATTTATTATGGGTTTAACACAAGGTAGCTTGTGACAGACTAACCTAAGAGATTACTTCAACAGATAACATTCTCCAAATGCTGTAGATCTCATTAATCTGGATTTTAGCAGAGTATTCAGCAGTGTCACATGGGAAACTGTTAGTTAAGCTGCAACTAGCAGAGGAATTTAGAGGTAGGCAAGCATCTGGTTCAAGGGGAGACAACAACAGAAGTCCTGAAAACTGAAGTGATTATTAGAGGGTCTTAAAAATCAGTCTTGGAACTGATCTTATTAAACATTTCAATGAATAACTCTGTTGCTAGTACTAGGAACAGGTTGATAACACATAATACAGAGGGGATACAGATATTGGAAGAGAGGACATAGACGTTACACAGAAATTACTAGATGCTCTGAAGAACTGAAGTAACAGAAACAGGACAAAATTCAATAAGGCACAACTCAAGGTCATGTACTCAGGGAGTACAATAAGTTTCACGGTATGCCATGCACTTCCCAGTGAAAACTGCAAAGGAGGAGAACCAGGGAGTTTTAGTTAATTACAACATAATTATAAACCACGAATGTGATCCAGGTGCGAAAAGGCAAATGTGATACTTTGATCCAGAACAGACATATTTCCAATAAGAATGAGAAAGCAATGGTATCACTGAACAAAACACTGGTAATGCGTAAAAATGAATGCCAAATACCATTTTGATCACCACGTTAAAAGATGAATGTCAGATAAAAGAGGTACTCAAAAAAGACAGCAAAGACACTGGAAAAAAAAGACTGTATTTAGTCTGGAAATCAGGAGAAGGATCTGAGTGTCAGGAGCTCCGGTTTTCCAAGGAAGGACCAGGGACAGAAGAACAAAAACCCCAGCCATACCCTTGTTTTCAGATGGGGCTCAATAAGTACGCCAGCGATGGTATGGTATTAAGGCCGCAGTAGCAAGAACCACAGGTGGAGATACAGATGGTCTTTTCCAATCTGAAGCTCCTAATACATATTTAAAATTATGAACTTAGAGCCAACGGTGCAAAAACTGGCTACAAAAGTCATCGTCACCATATCTCAGCCCTGAAAGTTCAATATCAATATTAAACTACACAAATGCCTTTCACAAGTCCATTCTTCGTGAAAACTTGTTTTTTTCTTTTCTTTTTTTTAAAGATAGTGCTTGTGGATAATGGGCATTCATAGACAAAAAATTATTAATACACACAATTTAAGAAGCAGAAATGAAGTTTAAAACTGGACATCTCAAACCAAAGCCTGCACCACACAAGGAATCGATTCTAACTTTATACCTATAACCCTTACAACAACTTAGCTGTACAGACAGCAAGTAAAGACCAGAATCCAGCACGGTCACTTAATTTTATTTTTAATCTTAACAGCTTAAATTTAATTCATTTCATGTTACTTGAAAGTATTTGTGAGCAAAAGTTTCTTCAGCATAAAGACCTATCTACTATTCCTAAAAAAAGATGTTATCATCAGAGAATCCCATACACCAGTAAATCAGTAAGATCATACAAAAAAGAAAAAAAAAAGGTAGAAAGAACTTTTTTTTTTCCTTTTAAAAGAAAAAAGTCTCTAACAACCCTTCCCACCTTTCCAAAGAACATTAAAAACTTCGCACCACAATTTTACAGGCGACTGCCTTTCTGGCAAAGCTATTACACCTGAGCAAATATGACACAAGGTGACAATACAATTATTCCAACCAGTGATTTAGCACAAGTAGAAAACCATAAAGAAGATATCAAGCCCCACACTTCTTTGCAGTCTGCATATTCACTCTCCAAGGGTAAGGTGTGAAACACAGCAACTGGGGCTAACTTTCTTGCTTCAGCAGCTCGCTACAACAGCTGAGAGAGGAGCACTTCATCCTTAAGTGGAGCAGTCATCTCATTAAATTGCACTCTTATTTCATAGGGTTGTAACTGCAAAGCTGTGTGGATTATGTTCCTGAAACCTGAGTAATAACACCGATAGATAAAAGGCATCAAATAACCTCTTGCTAACCATTCTTCTGCCTCCCCAGGAAAAGAAAACCAAAAGCAATAGTTACATTCAGATAAGAGTAACTGAGAATTCATACACAAAGTCTCAAACTCTCTAAAGCAAGACTCAGTCCTGTGAAAGTCCACAATACATTAATATTAATATTATTAATTATTTACTATATCTCCTGTACTATTAGCTTACCAGCTCCACCAATCAGCTGACTTTATAAGAAGTAACGAAATGTGGACCTAGAGTTAACCTTACACAGGGACCTGTTATCCTCTTGTAACAATATAGCACTTCAAATATAGCCTTCCTTCTTATGTATAAATACACACATACACAGTGGCACACATCCATTTTGCCTTCAAATGATACCTAAAGTACAAGAAACTTGTTTGTAATTCTCCATATGAAATGGAATACAATAATCAAAATTTATCAGTTTTTTTTACCTAAAGGAGTGTCTTTAGATTGATAGTAGTAGTGCAACGAACACTGAGCAAGGAAAATGCAGAAATCCAAGAACAGTGATTACTAAAATAATACCAAGCAGCCAAAGTAACACACAAGGAATCAATTAAAAAAAAATGCCATGCAGTAAGAAGAGTTAAATATGAAAGATATTCAAGGTATGACCAAAAAAAGTTGACTTTTTTAAAAATTAAGGTTAACTGTGGTATGAGAAAAAGGGGGTGAAGGAGAGAGAGGCTAACACAAAGAACTAACAGAACAGTTACTATTGCACCGAGTTTAGAGGCATATCAACAAATTAGCCAGGTACAAGCCCGTAAGTTTACTAAGCCTCAACTCTAAAAAAATTAGCCAAAATGCTGCTTGGCACATTAGCCCGTTACGAGCGCTTCTCTGAAAATAAATTCCTCTGAGGAAGAGAACAGTTGTGGAAGCTATACTTTGCAACAAACATTAATTTCAGTACAAATAGTTGTAAAGCAAGTGTTAAGATCTTTTCTATTTCACCGCAGAGAAACCACACTGGTATGAAAGACGCAGACTTCAGTTTCACAAAGGACATTCTGCCTAAATCAAAAACTAATTTTTTTTTACTGACTCCCTCCACTCTAAATCTAATGGAACGAGGGGTTAAACCATAGCACATGGTGATAATATTTTTCTAAACAGATTAATAAACTATTAGTTCTGGGGGCAATTTTACCTTGACTTCATTCCAAGGGAAAGAAAAAACCAAGAGGAAAACCTAGCTTGACTTAGTAGTTCAAAGTTTGCTGCTTTGGGTCATGCAGCAAGTTACCCCCCCACGTCTATACACAGAGTACCAACACAACAACTGCTTGCCACTCTCTACTTGCAAAATAAACTCGATAAAACATAGAGCAATAGCGATTCCCATGCAACACACGCATCTGCCATAGAAATAACCAAAGGAATAGCAACGACGAGAAAAATACCTTCGCATATCAGACCCGAACGCAGGCAGTCATTCTCCACCTTCTGCTCTGCATCCCAACTGCCTCGGCTGCCCGAGACGGCGGGCTCCGGCGGGGAGGTGCCTGCCCTCTGCCTGCAGCCCGGCACAGCGGCTGCCGGAGCGGAGCGATCGCTGCGCGGCGCTGGCGGCAGGTGCCGGGCGGGCGAGGGAGCGGCTGCGGGGGCTCCCCCCAGCGCTCCGGCCGCGGGGCCCCCGGGTCCGGGTCCGGGTCCCTTCTGTCAGTGCCAGGCGCTCCCCTGCCCCGTCAGCCCTTCCCAGCAGCTTGGTGGCGGCTATGTCCGCCTTCTCAGCGGGCGAGGAGCACAGCGGCTTACGCTTGTTTGTGAGATCATTTGACAGGACAGGAGTAATCTCTATAAAGCCCTTCTCAACGCAACAATGCTGCTAGTTAAGTCTACGGTACCCGAAATAAAGGTGCCCGACGCGACTGGGTAAAACATAAGACGGGAGCATGTTTTGAAAAATATTTCAGTCTTTTATTTAACTTCATTAAACAGCATTCATTGAAACTCCCAGTTGCAAAAAAGCCTGCACAAACTTACAATGCAAATCATGTGAGACTGCACAGGCATCTACTCAAGTTTATTAAAAGTTGAACGATTAATAAGAACAGGTGGGATTTCACACTGAGCATCAACCCTCTCCAGAGCCTACAGCTGTAAGGAGTCAAGCCTGCCTGCCTGAATTTGGGCTTAAACAGTAACATCTATGGCAGCAAGTTTCAGCACGACCAAGAGAAGTGTAATTACTGAACTTGCTGCGAAGTGGAGAAAATACTATGACAGTATTTCGGACCTTCTTGGCAAGGGATGGGCACCAGTTAAATGTGACTCATGTGGAAACGGAAGCCGGTAGCTATCTTCTAAAAGGCTTTTGCGGCCAAAGTGAAAGAACTTCAGAAGTTCTGGGCCCATTTCCTACTGTATTGTTGTCCCTATTACAAAAAAGTGCCATTTTTTCAAAGTAAGAGTATTTTTTGTCAGGGTACAGGGCAAGACTAAATAGGAGCTCACAGCAAAAGATTTATATGAAATAATACCACAACACATCAGTTACTTGAAAACCTCTGCTGGGACTAAAATTGTTCACCAGTTCTCAAAAATACATACAGAATCATCTTGCAAAACTGTCAAATGCTACCGGTTCTTATACACAAATCCTACTCACCAATAAGACTTACCCAATAACACTTCAAATCTTAATTTCTTTCAAAAGAAACTCACAAAACCATAATTGAGTGTAATCAGAATGATCATTTTCTTTGTCCTATGAGACCAAGATTATTGATACCTGTACACAGAAAACTCAAAAAAATTAATATCTAATAAGAAGAACTGGGGGGGGAGGGGGGAGAGAAGTAAAAACCAGGGCAATTACTCTTTCCCGGTGTAGGTATGTGTATTTAGTTTGTTCTACTATCTATTCCTAAGCTTTAGCTTTCCTGTGAGACACACCTGTCAACAGCATAAGCCACAAACATACACTTCTGTAATCATATTCAGTGCTCACGTTCTGAAAACGCCAAGACCAGCTCCCAGTACATCACAGTACAGGATCTTTGAGCCAGAATTTTGCTTTCCCCAACAACAAAAGAAGTCCTACAGGCGGAAAGGACTACCCAAGAGAAACTGCCACAGAGTGAGAGAAAAGATTTCTTGCTTCAGTGCAGACATGTCCATTAAATATTTAATATGTTACAAGAATGTTATTGTTGTTAGTTTCAAATTTTCTCAGAACATTATCAAAAGGAACTAATTCACCTTATGGTCTACAATACTTGAGTGCTTCACATAAGGAAGTTATTTTGGAGGCGTGAAAACCTGACAAAAATAATGATGACTGACTTGAAAGGTGCTCATTAATTTCTTTACTTCTGTGAGGATCCTCTATCTCACCAATGAATATGTTCAAAACATATCCAGGGTCATCATTTCGCAGAGGATTTTCCCTGCAATCAATTCACGAGCATGCCGAAGTCTTATTGAAATGTATTTACACAGTTATAGTGCAGCATGGAGAAGATAAAAATACAATATTGCCAGGCTCAGAGGTGTATTTTTCTGCACTCAGGGATAAGGTGTCTCGGAAAGAAATTCTGCTTTTGTAAAAAGCAGGCACTAAGGTCCCATTAGAGCCTTGCTTAACCTTATCCCCACCTACCATTTCCAGGAGGGTATACCTGTCCTAGGAATGCAAGTGCAACCCACCACTGTCCAAGATAGACAGATCTTCTGACTTACTGCAAAACTGTTGCATGGCTCTGATTCTGCTCACAGTTAATGTGGATGCAACAGGTTCCTCAGTTTAGCCTTCTAAAATATATACTTGTATAAAATTACTTTCTGTCTTCCAGCTATTTTAAACACTTTATATGACATGAACATCATTGGAAATTATGGAGCTTGTCCTCCCAAAACACATTTCTGGGCATACGAAGGAGAATCAGTCAGCCCAGATTTGTCAAAGCTAAATCATGCCTGACCAACCTGACTCCGATAAAATTATAGAAATAATAAAGTGATAAAAAGTGGATGAGGGGACAGCAGCTGTCATTTCCCTTGACTTTCTCAAGACTTTCAGCACTCTCTTCCATGACATTATTGTATCCAAGTGAGGATGGCAAGCTCTAAATGGATAAACAATTAAAAAATAGGTGAACTAAGGAACTGGTTGAATGATGGAGCTCAGATATGGCAGGAGGAGAGACAACAGGCGTAGGCTGTAAAGACAGGCTTGGACTGGATATAAGGAATAACTTTTCCCTTCAAGCAGAGGCAAGCAGTGCAGCAGGTTGCCAGTGAGGCTGTGCAGTCTCCGTCCTCGGAGGTTTTCAGGACCTGACTGGACAAAGCCCTGAAGAGCCCGGTCTGACCCCAGAGCTGGCCCTGGTCTGAGCAGGAGGGTGGACCACAGACCTCCTGAGGTCCCTTCCAACGTAAATTTTCTATCATTCCTAGTCTTGCCTCCACATAAGTTACATACTCACATAAGCACACGGCAATTTCTGTCATTACTGAGTAGTTGCGAGTACAGTCCTCCAAGGAGCAGGGAGTTAGACTTGATGATCCTTATGGGTCCCTTCCATCTTGAGATATTCTGTGACTCTATAGTTGAGAAATAGTAGCTACTACTTAGGAAACAAATGTTGGATCAAGTCCTAAAGTTACCAACATACATATTTCCAGTTAAAAGCAAGACCATAACTACAAAACAGTTAAAAATATTCATGATTTTAAGATTTTGTGTAGTTTAGTTGAGGCAAACGAAACTACTTGCAGCTTTCCACTGTACAGATGTCTGTATGTTTTGCATCATAAGGAGCAACGTGAGCAACGTTAAGCAGGCTGTTGAAATTACACTAGACAAAATACAGAATCATTTTATCTATGACCTGATGCAACACTTTTATTGTCTTCCTGAAAAGCAGAAAGTTTGCTGCTCTAGAAGGCAGAAAATGCAGATGGCAACTCAATAACTGTGATCGAACTGATTTCAGGGAGGGAGCACAACTAAAAATTGCTCCTGGCTTAGTTCTTGTATTTTCAATTTAGTTGGTTTGAACCTGGAGTAAAAAGATTTGGCTGTACTGTAATTCCCTGCAAACAGGAGTTTATAATGAAACGCTGACCGCCTCTTAACTACAGTAATACTAGTAGGCCCATTATAACGCACCACCAGGCATTCAAAAAAGACCATCCCTCTTCCATGTGAAGAGATTTGAAGTACTAGGTGGTAAAAAAACTAAACACAATTTGCACAGAGGCACATCACAAACATCTTAACTGATTCTGCTCATGCCTTTTTCAGTATTTTTGTCACCAAGAGGCAAGGTGTAAAGAAACACGATCACAGCTGACCGTAGAAGGAATTGGGAAGGCTGGAACGTGTTCTGCAGAGACCCGCAATCTGCCCATCTGTTCACAAAGAGGGATTACATCAAATCCCGTTGAGCTTTCATATTCACAAATCCAGGGGGAGCGGTAATTGGTTTACTGAAGTTTGTTAGATTCATAATTTTATCACAAATTCATCTCAAGGCAAGTTCATTCACAGTATTAATTTTTCTCCCTTTTCAACGGCTCATTTGTTCTGTAGCACTATAAATATTATGTGAATGAAAATCACAGGAAATGGCTATTCTGTGCTCCAGTGCTTTATTAAAAGATATGTTTCCCCCCAAAAAAAATCATAAAGCTAATTATATCTGCATTTACACAGCTCCTTTCAGAAAGATTATCTAAGACTCTTTATAGAGCATCAAATTACAAACCCACAGCACTGACTATATGCAAACAATCAGATATATTCCATATGCAGCTGTGAAGACTGCCATAAACATTTATATTCATGCCAGTTCATCTGTGCTAGGATTAACGGAGTGAGAAAAGCTGGCCAAGGACACCTATTTAAAGAACCAGGAGGTTTAAGTAGATGGAACCAGCACAGTAACTTCTCATCTAAAGTACAGCACAGCTAATGACTGTGTAACCTGTAATTCTTACTGCAAAGGCAACATTTTGGGCACAATCCCATCTTGTCCTGCCAAGGAAACAGTGCTTGATGTGTCAGGAGCCCTTTTGGTGCAGGTCCTCAGAATGCTTGCACAAAACTATCAGGAAAAGGACTCTGCAAAAAGACATGGGGGCTTTGCACAGACCAGGATTCAGCCAATGTACACGTGCCTGCAGCCTGGTATGGATGAGACCCTGTTTCCTAACAGCTGTGAGGCTTGTTGGGGTGGAGTGGAAGGAAGAGCCCCCAGTGCGACGCAGCAGAACATGGCCAGGCTGGCAGTCCTGAACTGAAACAAGATTTCAGGGAAATACGTGGAATTTTTAATGCCTAAATCAAAACCGCAGAGTTGAAATCCTCCTCTGTCACATAGTAACTCTGTGGTGCTGGAAGACCACAGGTGCTGCTGCATTTTGACCTTCACATTTCCCAGCTGTCTCAAGCTGCACCTCTGTGTAGACTCAGAACTGTCTTAGTCCCACCAAGGCTGAGAAATGCAACATTTCCCAACTTAAGCAAAGTGAAATCCAGAGACGAAGGGCTCAGATGTATAGGCTACACATCACCTCCCACAACCTCACTCCCACGTTGCACACCCTTCACAAAATTACTACTACAGCTTTCTATAAAAACAGAGAAGGGATGGAGGTGCCTATCATCTGCCACATTAAGAAGTGAAACCAAACTCAAGCCCTTCAGGACCAGAAGAAAACAAGAAGATACCCCTTCTGTTTTGCAGGAAATGGCTCTAAGCACCAGCATAGTAACAATTCTGGCAGAGATACTGTTCACCTCTGCTGCTGAATCCCTGCCAGCAAAGCAGGTTTTACTGGGCTGCAAAGCCAGATTAGTAGATAACTCCTCTGTAGCCTGGTGATCAGGCTGTTTAATGTAAAATGCAGAGAAAGTCCCGGGACAGAATCCCCTTCTGCTGGCATGTTTTAAACAGAAAATGTGAGCTCTGCTTAACCCTTGGAAGAAAGAGGATAAAAATCTATCCCCAAAGCAGCAATCCAGCGGGTGGGCACAAAGCTCTCCTTTCAACAGCCCTGACGGAGAGGATGCCACCCTGGTACACTCATCCTCTCTGGGGTGACTGTGTTGTGGCACCTGGTGTCATGTTTACAATGGACAGCGTAGTGTAGCAAAGAGACTCCGGAGCAGAGCAGGCTGCCCAGGGCTAA
Source organism: Theristicus caerulescens (assembly GCA_020745775.1). NCBI lineage: Eukaryota > Metazoa > Chordata > Aves > Pelecaniformes > Threskiornithidae > Theristicus > Theristicus caerulescens. The sequence continues at coordinate 88,335,872 of CM036560.1, forward strand.
CTGCAGGCAGCTTCTCAGGTGCAAGGTTTATAAAATCAGGCATGGTGCCATCTTAGCACAGCTATGTGCTTTTAGGGCCAGCACGTCCTAGCAAGCCCCGCTATCTCATGCAGGATCCGCATTAGGATCCATGGACCCCAGAAGATGCAGATGTGTTGTTAAAATTAACTTAATATTTGAATGGGGCAGAGGAATGTAGCAAATACAGCAAATATACATGGAAGTATATACATACAAATATAAAAAATATGCATAGAGATATACACACACACATATATATTAAAAAGTGCCTAGTAAATGTGTACATTTTACTTGGTGACATAAGAGTTTAGCAGCTCTTGAAGCTTGGAAGCATCCCTTTTGACCATTTTAAGCCTACCCAAGTTTGGAACACCAAACAAGATCCAAGCACTTCAAGCACAAGACAGTGCCAAACTACTGAAGTCACAGTCAAACAATAAACAGAAATTCTAATTCTCTCTCTGAATGTAATGGCTGTGAGAGGTGTGCCTGAAGAGCTCTCCTTGGTAACACAGTAGTGACAACCCACTGTAACATCCAAATGCCATAGTCTTGTCCTAGAAACATCTCTGCAGTTCAGATGCCTAGGCCCTTCAGTTACTGTCAACAAGCAGGCAAAAAAATATCAGCTTTGAAAACAGTTTTCTTCTGTGAACAACTATTCCCCAAAGCATGAAACCAACAGCTTCACAACCACACAACGATGGCCTGGCTTCCACTCACTACTACAGCAATGAGGATGTAAGCAGCTGAGCTACAGATAAAGACCATTTTATTCCTGTCCCACTTGAACCCGGTTTGGTCGGGATTGTGTTCTGCTTCCTTCTCACTAGGTGAGCTGACAGTAGGCAGCAGGGGAAACAGACAAAAATACCCCACTTAAATTATTTGTTCATCTTTCAGCAAGGAAAGGACAGAGAAATGCATCGCACAAAATGAAATGCCCTTTGTAGGAAAGGGGTATTTTATATCCAAATATTAGTTCTTATGAGAGATCTGACATCTCCTCAACTAGCAATTTTTGAAAAGCTGTAATCCTGCCTGGGAGATTTCCCTAATTGCTCCAGCAATAAACCAAAAATTACTTTAGGACTTTTTGGCATATTTGTTTCTCTCTCTGGTGTCTTCTCCCATACTCTGTTCACTGTTTCCAGCTGCCACACGCAATGCATTTAGTTGATTATCGGCTTTTCACTACCTGAGAACTTATTCTTCAAATGGTTATTCTTTCTATATCAGTCAGAACTAAATTTTTTGACAGGTGAAGGGCCCTCTTTGGAGAGACTGCTTTACAGTCCTGCTCGAATATCAGAAAGCACTACAACATAGCATACTATACATACAGTACAATATACAGTGAATTTACTTTTAGTAAACTACTACACAATGGTTTGCATTATTCTTGTTTTCACAGTTCACCACACAGAGCCTTGATCAGCAATTACTACATAGTGAAGATTTTTTTTTTTTTTAAAAAAAAAAGAGAGTACTTTTTGCTATCCAACCTGCATTGATTTTCTCCCAGGACACAATGGCAACCTCCGTTCTGGCATTGACACTTCTGGTTGGATCTCATATGAATTCCACTTCAAACAAGAACTGCTTTATTTCAGTAGTCCTATATACCATATACCTGCAAGTTAACTGAGGACTGTAAGTCAACTGCACGCTAGTTCCTTGTCAGTCAAGGCTAATTCCCACAGATTAGAGAAGGAAATCCTTACACTCTCCCAGGTCCTAAACCCTACCATCAGAGAACATTTTGTTTCATCCTAAACCATCATCTTAGAAAAAAAAAAACCTAAACCAGAATCACCCATTCATTATTACTATCCGCACCAAAAATATCAGAGGACATGAACTAAGACCAATCTCTGACTGTGAATTAGTTCCCAGGCCACCTACTACCAACATCATGTCTGTTTACTCTGATTAACTCAATGATCATGCAGTTACTTGTTGTCAGCAACAAACCCACAACCACAAATCCCTCTCCTCTGCTCTGCTCTTCTGGTGTCCTTATGCAACTGCTCTCCAAGGAATGCTGAGCAATGTTACTCTGAATAGGAGGTTTTGAAACTCTGTGAAAACTGGTCAGAGACAGAAAATCTAGATCATTCTTTTGTTCTTCACCACAAAATGAAAATTTTCCCTAAATTCAGAGGTGTATTTGCCCTCCTGATTCCTTAATGCCTCTAGACGAAGGCTTGTTCCCAAAGCCTGTGGGCATCACTTGGCAGGGGTATCCGTTCCCTTACTTGAACAGAAGCCTGCGCTCTTCCGTTTAGATTTTGTCCGTACCTTCTCCACTTCTTCACCTACTTCAGTTCTTCCCCTTCTCCTAGTCTGTTTCTCCCTCAGAAGACACAGAAGTCTTAAATTAGCATGGAGAGCTTCCAAGAAAAAGATGACGGCAAACAAGTGCTCTTTTGCTGACCTTAAATACACAGAAACTGCAAAGAGCCCATCAAACACACCTGCCAGAGAACCGGCAGGAGAGAAGAATTACCCACTTTGCTCCAAACCCTCTTTTTCTCAGTGCTGGATCAAGGGTGAGTTTCAATGCACTTTTATCAGCCTTTCAAAAAAGCACCAACTGGCATGACTCTCAGGCTTCTCATTTGGTTCCACCTCTGGATCAGAGTGTTTTGATTTACTTTTTCTTCTATGAGTAAGCATGAACATTTAGGATGAGGGTCTTAAAATATAACCAGGAGTTCACAGTTCTACAATTCTGAGTCTCTACTAATATTACACTCCAGACTTTGCCATCAGTTCAATACAGCAGCAGCATTGCCATTTTTTACGACACTGAGGCATGTACAAGAAGTAAGCAGGGAGCAAATAATTACCTTTCTAGTGCCAGTGAGCTCATTGTGCACGTGGGCTTGAGCGGATTGACTTGAGCTAAGATGAGCAGAAAGGATGCAGGCATTCTGGCTCCTCCACACTGCCCACAGCAAATCACAGAGCACTGAATTTCCAGGTTGTCGTGGTTTAACCCCAGCCAGCAACTAAGCACCACACAGCCGCTTGCTCACTCCCCGCACCCCAGTGGGATGGGGGAGAGAACTGGAAAGGTGAAAGTCAGAAAACTTGTGGGTTGAGATAAGAACAGTTTAATAATTGAAGTAAAATGAAATAGAATAGTAGTAACAGTAATAGCAATAGTAATAGTAATAACACAATAATAATATACAAAGCAATTGATACACTATACAACTGCTCACCACCCGCTGACTGATGCCCAGCACGTCCCTGAGCAGCGATTGCTGCCCCCCGGCCAACTCCCCCCAGCTTATATACTGAGCATGACATCATACAGTATGGAATAGCCCTTTGGCCAGTCTGGGTCAGCTGTCCTGGCTGTGCCCCCTCCCAGCTTCTTGTGCACCAGGCAGAGCATGGGAAGCTGAAAAGTCCTTGACTAGTGTAAGCACTACTTAGCAACAACCAAAACATCAGTGTGTCATCAACATTATTCTCATCCTAAAACCAAAACACAGCACTATACCAGCTACTAGGAAGAAAAATCAACTCTATCCCAGCTGAAACCAGGACACAGGTTTTCTGATTCTTTTCTAAAGTTGGCAGTATTTGTTTCTTAAAATGCTCTGCATAACTGGTATTTATTTACTGTTGAAAATTCTTGATTGTTTGGATATGCATTGTGCAGTAGAAAAAATGTACTATGCGTACATAAAATATTTTTCTTCACATTTCTTATCCAGTTGAGGAAGGAAGATTGTAACCACTCAATGCCTTCAACTTCACCTCTTAGAATCATTGCTATGTTAATGCATTATTATGTGATAGACTTTGAGCAAGGGTCAAGTAGCTCTTTGAAGTGGGAACATTGTGCAGTATTGTGAAAGTTAATGGAAACATATTTAAAGTATATTGAAAAGAACAAAGGTGGGTTAAGAACACCTTTAAGTATTCCCCAAATTCATTTTTATGTTGATTCAGGTCTTAGAGGAAATAAGATAAAATATTTCAGAGGAACCTGAGATTTTTTTAAAGTATTATACAGAAAAGAATGATGATTAACATTCTAGTTTAAAGTCTTTTGCAGATAACCCCCTTATCCCCTTTCCATCTCCATGTGTTGCTCTCCACCCCATTCCTAATTTTTATGCTGAAGTATTCCAGAGCTGGATGAAACACCTCCAGAGAAAAGCACAGCAGTAAGCACCGTCGTCGTTTGACTCAATCAAATGACTGTTAGGAACAACCACTTCTACAGTTAAGAAAAATTTGTCTCCAGGTATATGCTGAGCCTAGCAAAGGAATAAGAGGAAGGCAGGTTCTCCTTATGCTTTGGTGATTTTCTGACTGAAACCCTAATATCTGCAACCTTTACATAGGTTGTGCTAACAGAGAATAACTGTTCAGAAACATCCTTGATAGGCCCTCATAGATGAGACAACAAAAGGAAGGAAGGAACTTGTGCTGATGCTCTACCAGCAGTGCTAGTTTTCATCATCCATTTGCCCTTATTTTTGCTTTCTCTCATGTCACCGTATGTATGAAGCCACTTCTACAAGACCTCTTTCAGCTGCTGAGGTCTCAGCAGTCACACCCTGAATTCAGTGGAATCCACTTCTACCCTGCTGTCATTTCTCTCCTTATCTCTCCACTGGTACTCTACTTCCCAAACACTATCATGCAATAATCAGCTTTTCCAAAACTTACAGAATTTCCAGACTTGACTGTCAGCTGTCTGTTAGCTTTTCTACACCCATGTTTTTCCACAGACAAATACATGCTGTCCTTCAGAGCATGCTGTTCACACGTATTTCATTCCTGGTGCACTTCCACCTCTTGTGATTCATATCCACTAGGCAGAAGTATCTACAGAGACTAAACTATCACAAGTGTGCCAGCATCCAGAAGTAGCCCCACATCTGGCTGAGGGAGGTCAGGGATCCCACATCCCTTTTTTCAGCACAGATTCCAGGTGTTTTGACACTCTGGGGAAACAGATACAGAGAGCTCAACCTGAAGAGTCAGGACTGCTGGGTAGGAGACTCAGATTTACTCCTAGAATCAACATCACGCTTCATTCCCTTCTACTGACCCAGACTGAATCAGATGGGATCCCGATATAAAGGAAGGAATGCTCACAGTCTAGCTTGGTGAAATCATTCTGTTTGAAAATGGACTTCAGGGCAATGCTCTATGAGCACATGAAGTCATTACTATGCAGCTGCACTGCAGCTCTCAGGAACAGAAACAGTTCAGTAAGAAACCAGAGGGACTGCTGAGCTCTGACCAACCTCTGTCTTGTCCCCAATGTTCACCACTAGCCACCTTCTAACAGCAGCAGAAAACTTTAGAAGACCATTTTCAACCACATGTTGAAAAACATCCGGGGAAAAAAAAACGAAGAAAAATAAAAAGGAAACACAACCCAGCAGCAAATGATCCCAGGTATATCATTTACTACCTGTTGGTGTTGAGGCTTTTCACTGCCTGAGATCTGATCTTGCTACCTGAATAGCGCAAAAAAAAAAGACATGCTTGGTGTTGGATGCCAGGTTCAAGCGTGCAGCTGATTCAGGATGCCTCCTGTCCCACCTCCTTTCTCTCCAAATAAAAAAATTAACGGGGAGAGTAAGGAATAACCCATGAGTAAGGCCATGCCCTGAGCACAAGGTGAATCAAGGCTGAAAACAGTGCTCTTGCAGAAACCAAGAACTGAATTTCCTAAGGGATACGTACAGGGAGACAAGGGCACTGGGAAGGCTTATGGTCCCTAGTACCTTCCGCTCAACCAGTCTGAGTATATGCCCCAGGTAAATCTAATAACAATCTTGGAATAGAGTTAGCTCAGCGCACAGTGGTAATCATTTTAATGCCCTCAATACGCAGTTCAAAACAGAGGAATTTATCTAAATAATGTACTTGCTAGACTTGGTTGTATCTATAATGGCCATGACATTAGCAGGTCAACATCAAACACAGAATAGTAAAACCAGCTCAGCTACGAAAGAATACAGATGATCCTGCAAATTTCTCTGCTGCTCTGCTCATCTATTACACGTTGTGTCTGATAGCAGATTAAGAATAATGACAAATCATATTCAATAAACTCAAAATGTGAAACACTTGAACTATTTTGCATTCTTGCTGATAATTATAACTGATCTCAAATATCAGATTGTTACCAATCTTCATATAATGAGACAGCAGCTCATTAATGGAGAAAAAATGAGATTTTGTTTGCATGTACTGAATTATAATTATCCGGAAATAAATACTCTATTGTTATACATTCAGAAGCAAACATAATTTTGACACGAAGTCGACATCTTAAACCCCATTTCTTACCTCGCACCCTTTTGGCTAAAATGTCACATCTACCTTTTTGAATCATAGAGGTACTTTTAATTGTCAGATAGAAGCCTTAGCATCCAAGTGAATTTTCTCATCTGAGATCATTCTGTGATCTCTACCTAATTATTAGTTTCAAGAGAGAACAGCACTTCATTTTATGATTTATACAAGTTGGATATCCAGCATTTACATTCAGTGCATATAAACTTCATTAATTTTAAATCAGAATAATATTAGGAAGGGAAGATCCTGCTGAGTATAACTTGATACAAATAAGAAGTCATGCTTATATAAAGGAAGTACGAACATAGAACCATTCATGATAGAAGCCCTCATTTCTAAGTATCCGCACACCTTCTGCAAGGGAGAAGGGAGAAATATTTTCATTTCTTCAAAAACAACAAAAAACTCTCACAATAGCAAGTGATATACAAGCCTTTTCTTTGCAAAGCAACATGTTAGAGTTCAGCTGGTTTTGCCTACGGACATTTATTTATACTGGGGAGATAAACTATTTTGGTAATTCAGAAAAAAATGTAACAACCTCTCCACCTAAATTCACTTTCAGGTTAAGATGAGTAATGAAAAATGTCAATCAGGAAGTGAATTTTCAGGATGATAAGCACTGAAGTAATACACTTCACCAAAGATCTCCATATAATTTTGACTATAGCAGAACTTACATTACCTCGTGTTATTTTAAGCTGTTAAACTTGATTATGACAACCTTCTTTTTTTTTCCTATAAAGTGCCACATCCCCATTATAGACTATGACATGACAAAAGGCAGGTTTTTCCTCCTGTCCCCTTGCCCCTGGGAATTACCTTTGTCATAGTGGCACCCATGAGCACACTTTAAACAGAGACCTTCCTTCTTACACACACACGGCTAAGTACCTCTGCGCAGTTGCTGTCATTACAGGTAGCTAACTTGTATTCAGCATAAAAAAAGGAAAGAAGTGTTTTCTTTCCCTTGCAAGAGCAATCAACCTTGCTCAGTGATGATATGCTGCCTTACTGGCTCCACCAAAAACTTTGGCTGTTTTGACCGCATGATTTATATTACCTATTGCCAGTTAACTTGCTCATAGCTTTGCTGTTCATTACCTGGAACCCATCAAATTTTCTTCCACAGTGCTGTTTTATGGACCACTCGGTTTCACAAATCAAAGACAGTCATAGTGAAGAATGAAAGTTGACTTTTTTCCCCCTAGAGAATAACAAGTTCTCTTTGGGAGGATTCAAAACTTCTGCCTTCACAACATAAAATACTGGTGATCAAAACAGACAGAAATGGTATCCAGCAAAGAGAGATCAAAAATAGGACACAAATAGCTTGCCATGACTGGAAAAGAGTAAGTCACCGTGAGCCTGGGGTGGGGGTGTACATGTATATATCCCCTGAGACCTGACGTTGACTCCTCTGCTTTGTTCAAGGACCAGCTGAAAGTCTGCAGGAATTGAGTCTCTCTTCTTTTTGCCAGTGTCTGTATGTATGTACCATTTTTTTTTAGGTCCTAACATGCAATGGGAATTGGTTTATGAAATCTGATGTGCAAACAACTTGGCACTCTCCCCACTCCTCACTGCCATCCTCTCGAAAAGAAAAGAAAAGAAAAGAAAAGAAAAGAAAAGAAAAGAAAAAGAAACCCCTAAGAAATCCTTCATGTTCGCAAAAAAATGCAGCATCCCCATGTAGAGATCTTGAAACAATCCTTTTACGACCATTAACTTTCAATCTACATCTTTCAATTTGGTCCAAAAATAACACTTGTAAATATGAGACACTGTGTAAAAATAGTCGTAGCAATAATACTACTACTAATAATGAGGACGGAGGTCTTTTTAAACCATGAACAAATGTTGATTTTCCTCTAAAATTAACTTGTGAAGAATGAGAGCATTTTGTAATACTTATGTTCATTGTTTATTTCCTCTATTCAGCTTTCTGGATGCTATTTATAAGCGGAAAGAATGAGTCACTGTCTTGTCTTGGGATGAGCCCTCGGGTATAGCTATATGTAAAGCATATAAGCTGGCACAGATAGGAACCTTGGGGGCAGATGGATTTTGGGATACAATGACAGCAACATCCACTGAGTAACAATGAAATCTCTATTCTGAGATTAAATATAACATGAGAAAGAAATATGCTTAAGAACAGGAAAAACAGAGACAGTCTTGATAAGATAGTGCCTTTCCAAGAGAAAGGCACCCTGATAACCCTCTCGAGGACTTGAGAAAGGACCACGAGTGGCTCTGTGGCTGCTGAAGTTTTGCTAAGACAGCATTTTAACTTGGGAATTTTATTTCCCTACAGCCACTAAATGCTCACTCTTTTGAGAAAAGCTATATGGCCTAGAGAAAATTAATGCCTGTTGCTGAAAATTTCCCATAGATTGTCTCTATTTCAGAGCTCATTTAGCTTTACCTCCCAGGAGACCAGGAGACAAGCCAGTGTGCCTCAGCTTTTAGGACCACCTTCAGCATCAAATAAACCTGGGGCCTTAGGGCAGGGATAAACTGTGGCCAGGATGGGTTGGGTGGGGGGGTTTCAGGAAGGCTTAAAAAAAGGCTAGATCATGGGGAAAATCTCATTTGTACAAATGCCTGACAAATTACTGTCACGAATGTAAATACAGAGTCCAGATTCCAAGATACATTTTACACTGAAACATTAATAGAAACAGATATGTTTCTGATTTATAATTATTGCTGCTTTCTTGAAAAGTTGCAGCTTTGAAGACCTTGCAAAGACTCACAGAAGATAAAAAGGAGACATAAACTATGTAGTTATTTACGCCATATATTTACTTACAAAAGTAATAAATTCTGTGTACCTTGAGCAGAGAGCCAAAAAAGGCACACAGAGACTTCTACGTGCAGAAACCCTGAATACACTGCCTTTTTCTTCATCTCCCTGGCCAAAACCCCAATGCTGCAATGGGTGGCCTGGTTACTTTTGACCTTCACTTTTAGGGCAGCACCCTCTGTACCAGTCCAGCCTCTCAGTCCCAAATTTCAGAGCTCTTATAATCTGCACCAGCCCAGAGTAGACCCAACAGCTTGCACAACCGTCACCTGATGCAACCTTAGGGCCACTTACAATTAACGACAGCTCCGAAGGAGATGCTCGCAATTCACACCATTTGTTTCTTTAGTCACTTAGCACAAAGATAACACCTATTTTTCTTAAATCTGAACAGTGTTTTAGAAGAATTTGGAGGTATTTAGTACTCCGCATTTTTGGAGGCCAGTTAATAAGGATCAGCCGAATTGACTCAGCAGGCTGGAAGGGAACTGCAGAATTTAATTTTCCTCACTTCTCTTCATATACAAACCAGCAAGCATTAATATCCCACGCAGACTCAGGGATTACAGACACTAGCAGGGCAAATTTCTTCCTTTGCTTTTATGTTCAATACAAAAGACTTTAGAAGCTTCAGCACTGATTCTAAAACATACTGAAAAAACCCCATGTACAGGTACAGATTACTGAAGAGTCCCTTGTACAAAGAAACTTTATCTGCGTTTTAGAATAACTTTCCTTTGCACAATACAATCCTGAAATTGCTGCAGGACATCACAGCCACAAAAACCTTTTACATGGACCTTCTGCACCAACTCATTTGCTAATGTCTCCTGTTAACCGATCTAAGCCTGGCCTCAATCTTCTTTTAATGAAAGAGAAGGAAGAGGATACTTTAATAGCTATTATTAGCTCTTAGTACCTGCCTGGAGAAAACAAAAACCAGAGCCTTTAATTCCCCAGGCTTTCTCACAGGCTCAATGAGACACTTTTCAAGGAAATCAGCATATGTGAAAAAATTCACAACGTGTGAAATACAATGTGGTGTACAGTGATTCCTTCCCTTCAGTATCTGCGCTGGGGAAGAACCTCAGACAAATATAAAAAAGTAATTGTGCAATTATTTAACATTTACACTTAGAAAACAAAATTTTAACTCCTGTAACTTTACCTGAGGCTTTGGGACAACTACCTGGTTTTGGGAATTGCAGGTTTTTTGCACCACCTTAAAAATCTATATGCAACATGAGCATTTTTTGTTGTCCATAATCTACACATGATGCAATTAATGCTCTTATCTTACTACAGGCTAAAATGTTGCATCTCCTTCCAGAACTAAGAGTTTCACAGTCATCAATTCCTGCAGGGCAGACAAGATGTAAATTCTGTCGACAGACAGACTGTTGTACTCAGTACAGTATTGGTTTTGGAGCACAGGATAGGTTTCATGCAGTTTATCAAAGACAAGTAAAGAAGCCAACGGCAGGGATAGGACCAAGGACCTCTACTCATTCTGCGGCAGAAAAAGGCCCGCAGAATGAATGCTGCAAATGCTCAGAAATTAAGAAAATCTGCTTTCATTTCTGAAAATGAACATTGATTTCCTTATGTCTGTATTTTTGTAAATAAGCAAGGAATCTGTTTCTTTTTTTTTTTTAATAATCAGTGGAAATAAGCTTTTAGGTCAAATATTTGCTAAAAGATGGCTTAAAAGATTTGATGAATGTGAAAAACGGTAACATATGTGATTGCTTCCCTAACTGGATAACTCGATAATTAACTATTACAGGGTAATTGATATATACGTAAATGGATTACACGCTTAAAGTTCAGACTGCATTGGTTAAATAAACTAGTTACATGCACTTCAAGTACAGCACAGATTGTGAATTCAGCTTGATTTTACTCTCATATTCATTATGCAGCCTGAATAATTTAGAGAAAGAGTGATTCACAGCTAAATTCACAAAGAATTTTGAAATATGTAGGAATGCATGTATTTTAAGATCTAAAGAGAGCTAGAGAGAGAAAAAAAAAACCTGCAACATTTTTGTGCAATGTTAATTTAGGTTCGCTTTTCTCAACTTCATTTGCAACAAGTTACTAAACTCCTACTTTTATATTTGCCTAATTAAACAAACGCAAATGAGAAAATAAAGGACTTTTCCACAAGCAATCCTTCAGTCTCAAGAGAGGGGCATTATTTTTACAAAAATAGTTTATTCCTGGCAGAAAAAGAAGTTTTCTAAATATATTAATACCTACTGCTTATAGTTTACACCATGAATTATAAACATCAACAATTTTCATCTGCCTGACTCTTGGTAAAACGCTAATTAAAACCAGACTCTCGAATAGGGCTGGCTGTATCTTACTGTCTCAGAGTTTTTAATGTCTTTTACATTACTGAAAGGTGCTGAGGGGGAAGGAGTGCTACTGTTTTCCCAAAAATAATTTCTAAACTAACTCCCCATATCCCCCAAAAAGGAGGATTTATGTAAGAACAAATACAAAAACCTTACTTTATCCAAGTCCTCTAAACTCTTCTCATTTCCATATCCAATTTCACATAGGCAGCAATACAAAGACATATGTCCTACGATTTTCATGTCATATTTGTTCTCTACACTCCCTTCCTGATGTGGCACCATATATGCATTCACATGCATTTCTCAATAACACAGTTTAAATGCTAAGGGTTTATTGTTAACTATAATAAACTACAAATGTATTTATAATACAAGAAACTTGTTTCTCACTTTTTACTAAAACAATTACTGTCCTTTTTGCTGTAGCACTTTCAGTAATATTAACTCAGTATTTTCATTAGGAAACTTGTTTACCTATGATTGTTAGAAGTACCACAGCATGCATGGTAGGTACATTGATTTAATTGCCTTGGATATTTAATAGCATTTGTTCGTGTTCATTGGTATTGACGGTATTTTTGTAGCTGAAGTTGCTTTACAAATAAATCAAAATGCAAAAACTTGGAACAATACAAGACAAACTACAAAAATGTGTTTTGTTCACACATTTCTGTTGATGACACAAAGTACTCTTTTAAAGGAAGTCTCCATCTACCCACTCTGATTTGCAAAGAACTTTTCCCTCTGATACCTGGGAAAAATAATAAACTTCATAGTGTGGCAAGAAAATTAATAAATCAGGTTCAGTTTGTGGAAGAAACACTTCCATGATTTAAGAAATATTGCAAAATACCAGTTCTGTAGCTCTTCCCATTTAAGGCAATTAAACTTTTACTTGATTATCCCAATGAATTGCCAGAAAAAGGAGTCCTCTATGTTATGTTTCTCTAATCCACTTGTCTCATTTTAAGGAAATGCAGCCTTGAGATTCATCCAGAAAGCACCAAGCCACCACAAAAAATCACAGAGCGCCAGCATCCAGCTCCAAACATCAAACTCCCTTTCACAATATGACGTGAGTTCTGTATCTAAACAAACTCAATCCAAAGTGGGCCTCTAATAAAATATGCTGCACTATACTGGTATTGAGCTAACGCAGGTGAGGAAAGGCAGGTTTGAAACACAACTAAACAAGCAAACAAGGGAAAAAAAGAAAAATCCCTGCAGAGCATAGCCAAACTTCCAGGCAGACAACTGTCCAAATTCCCTTACTAGAAAGCTGCTTTATAAACATTAACATTTCCTCACTTCTGGAGGAAGTTCTTCAACTTCAAGCTCTGTGGTTCTTCAACAACAGCAAAGAAAATCTGAACACCTACCAGGATGTCTTCACTAGCACTATGTGCTTACTGCAGGTGTTGGAGAGTTTTTAACATGGACTGTTCTATGTGAACTCCCCTGCACTTTAGTTTTTCAGTTTTACACTTCTAGACACTGCAAAGAATTTCTGCTTCTATGCTATCTTTAATATCAACATTCACTGCAATAGTTTTCTCCTTTTTTCACAATCAAAAAAAGTTAGGAGATTGAAATACTATATGCTAGGATGAAAAGAAAAATACCAAAAGAGCATTTTACTAATTCCTGCCTTTACCCCCTGTCCTGGTTTCAGCTGGGATAGAGTTAAGTTTCTTCTTAGTAGCTGGTAGAGTGCTGTGTTTTGGATTTAGGATGAGAATAATGTTGATAACACACTGATGGTTTGGTTCTTGCTGAGTAGAGGTTACACTGGTCAAGGACTTTTCAGCTTCCCATGCTCTGCCAGGTGCACAAGAAGCTGGGAGGGAGCACAGCCAGGACAGCTGACCCAGACTGGCCAAAGGGCTATTCCATACCATATGACATCATGCTCAGTACATAAGCTGGGGGAAGAAGAAGGAAGGGAGGGACATTCAGAGTGATGGCGTTTGGCTTCCTAAGTAACCATTACGCGTGATGGAGCCCTGCTTTCCTGGAGATGGCTGAACACCTGCCTGCCCGTGGGAAGTAGTGAATGAATTCCTTGCTTTGCTTTGCTTGTGTGCGCGGCTTTTGCTTTCCCTATTAAACTGTCTTTATCTCAACCCATGAGTTTTCTCACTTTTACTCCTCCGATTCTCTCCCCCATCCCACTGGGGGGGAGTGAGCGAGTGGCTGCGTGGTGCTTAGTTGCCAACTGGGGTTAAACCATGACACCTCCTTATCAAGCTTCCTGAGACAGTAGCAGTTGCATTTTCAGTCCTTGAGGGAAAAAAAAAAAGAAGAAAAAAAGCTTCCCCCCCCCCCCCCATTTTTTTCAGTATTTCAGAGAGCAAACACTAAAGGTCAGTTTACTGCATCTTACACGTTATGGTTTTCTTCCTGAAAAAAGGTAAGAAAATCAAGTGTGTAACTACCACGATGAGGCTTGCTGCAATAGTAGCTAATTCAAAGAAACTTACCGATCAGAGAAAGAATAATTCTTATGGTCAGCAAGCCAAAATAGCATAAATTAGATGCACAGTGTGCCTAATACGTTCTCCCTCCCACTCCTTTCTGCCACAGATGCCTTTCAGGGACCTCAGAGGTCTCTAGTCCAAAGCCCCTGCTCAGGGCAGGGTCTCCATCCGCACCAGGAGCCCAGGCCCCGGTCCAAGCAATCCTAAAAGCTTCCAAGGATGGACATGCAGTGCCAAACTGTCCTCATGGTGAACTGAGTGGGCTTTTTTTCTCCTCAGATCCAGTAGGATCCTCCTTGTTCCATTTTACGACCATACAGACTCCTAATGGAGGTTCTTGCAAATCTGCATACCAACAAATAGCTGCCATCATCTGTTAACCTCTAGTATGCATTACTTAAGGTGATGGTTAGATTTCTATTAATGAAACCTTGACATTACCTATGTTTTATCTTACAAATGACATGCACATCCGTGGTCTCAAAACACAAGACAAAAGTTAATACCATTCCACTGAGACAAACACATGTATCATCCCTGTTTTTCAGTGGTGAAAATGAAACCCACTGTAATTAAGTGGGTGGGAGAAAATTATCTTTAGCAATCACCTGCAAAATTCAGAACAGACATGAGACCTATGAGATGTCTGCGCATTAATTAGCCTGGTATGCTGTTGTAGCCTACAACATTAAAATGAGAAGCTAATGCTAACATGCAAGCGTGAAGATGACTGCACTCTTTGTAAACCAAGTTGCTTCCAGATCCTTTTATTCAAACACCACCAGCTGCCTTAAAATGGCAAATGTTAGAGCATTTCCTAAATGCATTTACAGATATTTATAAAAGCAAGTATAATTGGAGGTTCACATGGCACATGACCACATACTGGTCCTAAAAGAAGACTGAGCTTTTGTAATGAACTGAGTTAAAAATAGAAAATTTCCATGACTGATATTCATTATTTCTGGGAGACAATGCTGCCAGTTGCCGGTGGGTTAAAGCCAAATTGTCTGTAATATGCATTTTTTGCTACTTGCAAAACTGAAGAGGTGACAAGGAACAGCTGTAAGCTAGAAAAGGGGAGAAAGCAAATAGAGAAAGCAAACATTGTGAAATTAGGCAATACAAGAAACCCAAGGTAACATACAACAAATTGACTTGCACACTTGCTTATTCCATCCCGAATCAGGCTTTCTTTCACCTGTTTCAATATGTAGTCCCTACAGTACACTTCCCCCGAGAACCATTTTCATACAGGAACACCTAAAACAATCATTCTAAATAAAACATGTCCTGCTTTGTTTGTGCATCATTTAGTTTCATATACTTCAGGGAAAATTACACAGGTAGAGTCACCCTGCCAGGTGACAGCTTGCCAGTGAGAATAATTGGCCTCATGCTTTGAGGTACGCAGAGTCTGAGGCACACAGTACTACATCATGTGTTAATAGGTAAGGCTAACAAACCAAGTCAGTCTAATGCTGTCAGACCTCCAGGTCAAAATATTACCATTCCTACTGAAACAGAAGATCTGGAGTTGAATGTTAAGCAATACATTTATTATGATAAAATGCATTTATTGTGATTTATGGTATGCATGAAAAAGGCTGACTCTTGATGCTAGCTTTCATGCTTACGCTATTTTGTCCTAGGGCTGACAAATGTTTTCAAGCCACACAGAGTTTAAGGATAGCGTAAAGAGATCTAATTGTCTTTGCACATATGTGCACACAAAAACTATGCAAAAGTTAGTAAAAAGTGCAACTTAATTTTAAAAAGATCCCCCAAATTTTCACAATATTTTAAAAATATAAGCTGTGTTGTATATTAATGCATACCGCATATCATTCTGGTTTTCAAAACACTTCCCAGTAATGTATCCTAAAGCAAATGCTACAGTGTAAATAAATAAAAAGTTCTGCATGTTTTCCAGCCATGCAGCAGTTCACACACGATTTTTTTTGCATTTTGCAGTAAGTATTTAAGAATCAACAGTGGCAGAGTCATAATAAGAGCAATTAGCAAGCAGGTCGCCTGGTGCTAGATTACTAACATATTCACGTGCAGTAAAAATACCCAATACTTACGGATTTACTAACAGCTTGCAGGCAACCTATTGCTAAGTATGCAAACCCAAATAAGGAGAGAGAATTCAGAAACAGCATTATCTAGAAAGCAAAATAAGAGCGATTCAGCTAAAAGGCAGTCTGAAGGTGAAAATCAGCTGACTATGGTGCTTAGCAGTTCTTCCAAGCAGAGCTATCAACATCTGCTTAGACAATGAGATTAGGCTGATTTTGCAGAAGGTATCTGAGAAAGACAACAACTGCCAAATTCCTATCATTTATCCATCATTTATCGATATGAAGACCTTCCCTTTTATTTCATAGCAGCTCAGTTTCTCTTGGAGCCTTTGGTTAGGAACCGCACCCAATGCTTTTTGACATTCAGCCACATTTTTTTGTCCACAGACTTGATGACAGCTCCAAGGAACTGAAATATGGTTGCAAGGAAGGACTCACCTTCAAAAAACGAGTTTGGCAACCTGCTCAAACTTCTGCATAATGATACAGATGCAAAATATTCATTCTGGTTTCCTATTGTGGCCTTATTTCCTCTGACTACTCCTTTTATGCCTCTATTACTCATCTTACAAGCTCTGTGGCCAGCTTTTTCCACCTGGCGTGCTTGCAAAAGAATTTATTAGCTCTCATGCCTTCCTCAAATTGTTCTTCCAGTTCTTTCTTGGCGTGCCTTACTGTTTAATCTGCCAGGTATTGATCTTTTCTATTTTCTTCGCTTGGACACAGCCTCAGCTTTCTGAAGACCTCCTGTATTTCTCGCAACTATCCCTTCTCTGCTTCTAGCCAGGGAAGATTCCTTTTGGATTTTCTCATCTCATTTGATAGTTAGCACGTTCAGAACATCCCATATGATGCCTTCAAATTGTCTCCATGCCATTTGCAAGAATATAAATTGAGGGTTGTTTCTAACAACTTTCCATATAAAGTTGCTCCCTTTTATTAAATTAAACACAACAGTAGCATATATACATACACATATATATTTGTCTTTGGTTATTTCTGTAAGCTGCTTTTCTGGTTTCAGCTATGGAGGCACCCTTGCATTTTTCTGTATCTGTTTTTACACGTACTTAGTGGAGTTCTTGTTTCTCTTCAGAAAGCTCAGCTTTTATTTCTTCTGAATATCTGATAGAAACAAGATTCATCACTGATGCCATTACATTTATACGAAAATAGATACTTAGAAGATATGTGGTCAGTAGATGCGCAATACAGGGAAGAAAAGCTACATTCAGATTATATACAATGTTTTTAATGGATTGTACTAGCACTATTGAAAAACCTTTGAAAGTCCAGACTCTTCAGTCTAGAATTTGCATTCGTGATCATTACGGAGATAGTAAAAATAATGTATTTAGGCCAATAGCTTAGTAACTTAAAGAACATAAGAAACCTTTGCGTGTTTGCAGGATGTTGCTTCTTAGTAATGAATTCATGTTTTTTAACAGCCAATGTATGAACACAAATAAGGAATAAATAAGGATTAAAAGTTTCTTTTCAACCTGTTGTCAGTAGCTGAGGTTTACCTAACGAAATTGAAGTAACAAAGACTAAAATCTCAACCAATGGGCAGGTTTTATAGAAGAGATCCTTTCATTCTTAGGATCTCCCATTTCTATTTTAGTCCAGGCTCACAATATGTTTCCATTTCTATTTATCCACAGTTCTCCTGCTTATGTGCATAGCAATTGGGTAAGAGGAACAACCGCATGTCATTTCAAAGTTGCATCAAATACCATATTATGCAGTTCAACATGTCTATGTTGACCCATGGTCGACTAGAGCACATTGCAGTTGTTGATGAGTACAAATTCATGGAGTAAAGGTAAGTTTCTGCTGTCTCACCCAGACACAATCATTCCTTTCCATCCCCGAACTGATCACTTGGATCTATAGGTAACCAGTGACACCTTGTTGCAGGGCAGAGGAGCCAGTGAACTATACAACTAAGGGTAGGCCCCCTGATGCTCATCAGTGTGTGAATGTAGCAAAAAGTATTTCATGGCTCTAAGTCTTACACAGTATAAAAAACAAGACTTAATGGAAGCACGTGCTGAAGAGGGCAACTTGCTAAGATTTGAAATTTCCAATCCCAATTTGCCATGTCCTCTCAAGGTGTCAATTTAGTCCAACTCAACAAGAGTTTGCTCTCCACATCTGTTTAATTCTGGGCCTCCCAGTTGTTCCTGTCAGCGTGATGACTGCCAACTGCGGTGCTGGCAGAAGCCCAGTTAGGAACAAGGTAACAAAAATCACATCTCATTTTTCGTAATTATCCAAAGTGCTATACAAGGATAACAAGTTCTCACCATTATAAAGATCTCAATGACTGAAAGCAGTAACCTAGAAACTTCACATTCAATTATTTTCTTTTCATAAAGTAAAATTAACATTAGAAAACTATTCAGATACAGAGGTTTTATAATTTTTTTAAATGAAAGTTATAAAATTAAAGTGAAATTACAACACAAAGGCAATTAAGGAAAGTAACTTAGCTAAAATAATATCAGATCTTCACTGACTGAGAATTTAAATGACGTATTAGTCAAAGACAATATTGAAAAATAGAACCATCTTGTACCTTATTCAAAATGATCGGTATCATCCACACGAGCTAAATCTTTAAAAGGTCACTTTAAAAAACAGATAGTTATGCTGTAAACTTAAAAGTTCAGATTATTCAAAGAAAACAAGGAATGCTCGTGTGCTATCAATATTTTTGGAAAATAATATTTTGGTGTTCTGTACTTTCCTATGAGAGCTAATGAAAGCAGACTAACCCTTTTCTTTTTTGCATTTTTATAACCCTTACCCTGTTTGTAAGTGGCTAGGCTTCATTAAATGCAGAACTGTTTAAGTGGTGGAGTATTTCAATGCATAGATTTATCATGTTCTCTGCCATTAGTCCAGTACTAGACTAGTTGTATTTGGTCTCTAGCCAAGTATCCCAATGAGGTAACTCTCAGACTATACATTAGTTGATAAAATGTGAATCTTCTTGGCTAAACTACTCATCATATACTCATTGACCTCCTCTAGAGCAACCCTAAGTATTTGTTAATCGCAGAAAGTGCTGAAAGGGCCAAAGACCAGAAATGTGATACAGGCACGTTAGAAATTACAAGCACAGAAAACTTCATCAAGTTGGTAAAGACGTGTCCTTAAACAGCCAAGCAATACAAATCACCTACCACACAGCACATTAATCCGCATCTTCTACTATAGGCTTCAGTTTCATGTGTGAACATTTGTCAATAATACAGTTTTGCCTCCCAAGTTGATTATATGTATTGCTTTCACTCTCTGACTTGAGCTCATCTCCTCATCACCACTGCTAATTGTTTTTCATGCCCAATACACATAGGCAGAGTTTCTTCTCCTCATCTTATTCCAGTCCTTGTCATCTCCACATGACTTTCTCTGGGTAGTGAGGCAACTAACTCATCAATCCACTTCTTGCTTTTCAGCAGCTTCTTTTCTGTTTGACCCCACTGCGAGGTGCTTTAAAAAGATTTCAGACACCTGTGGATGAGTCTTCTCATAGTCAGTGTTCCCCAAAACTTGAATCAAGGTGTTTGTGCTTTGCTGTACCATTGTAATAGGGTAATGCCGATCTGAAACGCACAGGCCCAATCCGTAGGAGTCCAAGTGTGGTCTTACAGAGTGTGTTTTACACTGCCAGGATAATGTTCCATCATTTATTGCCTTATCTCGTGGTATACAGCTCAAAGGTATTGTTTGTTTTATCACTGCTAGAGGAAAGAAGACTGCACAGATAGCTTTAGCTGTGCTTTTCAGTTATTATCCCAAGTGGACTTTTTTTTTTTTTTTGATCTGCAGCATTCTTTTTTGTATTACTGGATTTATGATGATTAAATCTTCCTACACAGAGCAGTAGAAACTTGGCCCAAAAGCTCAGACTATCCAATTTTTTTTAAACATGCTCTCTTACTGTTACTTTCTATTTGTACCTCTGTCAATTAAGTATCAACATAAAATTTATGTTACTTTGAAACTAGGCATGATATCGAGTCATTCAAAAAGAGAAGCAGCCAGAGGCATCCCTGGTGAGATGGTGTTCTACCACTGCTAAGTATGTCCCACTTTAATCAAAAGAAGTCCTTCATCATTTCATTACTATACTTTTTATCTTGCACTACTTCACAATGTTCAGTCCTTGATACTTTCCCAAATGAATTTCTAATCACTGTAACAGCTTTCCCACCTATCACACTGTACAGGCATCAAGCTTTGAGTTACTGTATTGAATCGTTCCTTGCTTTAATCCCAATCTTCTACCGAACAAATCCTCTCATTTTTCAAATTACAATCTTCTTATAAATTCTACTGATAACAACATGTTCATTGCCCTACAAGACAAAAGATAAATTTAAGCTATTGCTTGAAGATGCTTGGTAAAGATTCAGAACTTGTATATACTACATTTATTTGCATCAATTGCTAATTGCTCTATTAAACCATAAATGGAGGAACAGCCACAGCAGCTCAGAGAAGAGCTCTGCCTAGCCATGCTCTGTCTGCTGGGCACCCACAGCATGAACCTGGGGAAGAGAGAACAGGAAAGCACATAGGGGTTCCTCCTAGGAATAATCTCCAGCAACTTGCTATTAAGACTTCCAGAAGCTGAGGCTATATTCTCACCGTTACTGGCCTGTGATGGATTTTCCCTTCATGATGCCATCCAGACACTTTCTGAAGTCCAACTTGAACAGCACCTTTCAAGGCAAGGAGCTCTGCAACATTAACTACACCCATGGGAGGAATGACTTTCTCTTGTTTATTTTCACCCTGGCATCTTATCTTGTAGGTTCACTGCATGCTCCCTAACTCTTGTATTCAGGATTTTAGGATTCTCTGTCATATAGCATTCAGTTTTCACTTTTCCAGACTCAAGGGTGCCAGCCTCTGCTGTCATTCGTTGCAAATCCTTCCACACTTGTGATCATCTTTTTTGCCATTGCTCTCTACCTTCAACAGGTCTTCAGTAACTCCCTTTGAGTGAACAAAACTGTACCACGTACACAGATGACTGCCATTATGCTTTCTGTTCTTTTTCCAGTTAAGTCCAACATTTAATTTTAGTTTCTTGACTGTCAAAGGACACTTAACCATAATTTTAGCTAAAACAAAAATACTCCTCTTAATTCTCACGTTATTTCAGGGCAGCAGCAGTTCACTGTTTTATCTGCCCAGGATACCATGGCATTCACTGTTTCCTCACGCAGATGCCCAGGACCAAAAATTTCTTCTGCAATCACTGTCCTAAAAGATTTAGCATTGACAACAAACTTCAGAGGAGCATAAGATCCTGTGGGAATCCATAGGTAACCATCCTGTGCCCTGAAAACTATTATTCTTACCCTCCATTTGTCTTTTAACAACCGCTTTGTGTCCTTGAGAACCTCCCCCTCCATCCCACAGCAGCGTGCCACACCTCTGGAATTCCCAAATCCTGGTGTTTTCTCCACTGGTTGTGGCCGCTTCTTCCAGAGACTCTTGTCTTTACATTGCAAACCATTTCTGATACACTTGATGTCTAACTTTGTTCTTTCTTATTAAAGTACATGAACAGCAAAAAGGCAACTCCATACTAATACTACAGTTAGACCACTTGTGTGCTATCATGTGTCACCGCCAGGTTGCATACGCCATTATCCCTCCATCTCCCTTCTTCTCTGGCAATGTTTTCTTCTATAACTTGAAGATTTGTCTATTCTTGGTCAAATACTTCAATCACCTTTCAACATACTATGCTTTCCCTTCAGAACACAAAAATGTTTTTCTTGTAAAATCCTGTTTTATCTGCTTTACCCACCTCTGCTTTCTCAATTTCACAGATGACTATGAAACGCAGGGAGGACTTGACATGTCTTTGGTGCCAAGGGCCAAACCCATTGTTTGGTTATCAGCAGGACTGAGCTCTTTGAATGAGTATTAATAGGTTGGGACCTCTCTGCTGACCATCATGATCCATTGCCCTTTTACTGCCTTCTAGCTAGATTTTAATTAACTGCTTCAAAATGTGTTCTCTTCTCACATTGTCTCCTGTTTTCTTTGCTGAACTTCTCCCATCTGTAGAGACATCTGACTGCACCTCATTTATCTTTTCATCTTCCTTCAAAATTAATATTCATAAATCAGAAATCAAACCTGTAATAACTCATTTCCATTACAATGAATACAGCCCTTTTATATTTGTCCTTCTCATCCACATGCCTGTATTTCTTACTTGCTCTTTTCTTCCTGTACTTGATTTCATCCCTTGAAACATAGTTTTAAAACTTCCTTGGAGCACTGCCTGTTCTTGCATAAGTTTTCTGATTTCTGATGTAAGCCATCTTACTGTCACATAAGTGTCATCTCCAAATCTGGCCCAGGCTCCAACAAAGGCAAGCCCCCTCTCCCCTGACATGCTACTTTTCGTAGGTACGTTAAGGTTTGCAGCCTGTTTTGCTCCTCTCCCTGCTCCCTAGTCCCTAAGAGGAGCTCTCCTAGAACCACTCTACCTCCTCCTGCTCACCAAGAGCTGGCAGCAAAAAACCCCCTGGCAATTTTAAGCTAGTATAGAATCATAGTGTGCACACTGAGAGCACCAAGAAGCCAAACAAAGCTAAAAATCAGACGATTTTGATAATGTAGCTCAGACTTTTCATTACACCTGATGGCAAGCTCTAGTTTCTTTTTTTTGGCTGTGTATTGCTGTCTGCACCAAACCTCCTCACTATGTGGAAACAGATTTTTTTTTTTGCCTTCCAGTGAACATAGAAATGTCTCCTATTTAGAAGGCTGTAGAATAAAACAAACAACTAGCTGTGTAGCCCTCTATAAATCTTGTGGAAAACTATAGGCACTGGGCAAATAAATAAAATATCATATAAATAAGATTTTAAAAGTGCTTTAAAAATTGCTACTATTTCCCTTAAAATAGAAACTATCCATCCTAAACAGCCACAGAACATATATAAACCTTGCTATTATTTCAGTGCTCAATATTTGTTACGTGCTTATCAAGACATCTACTCCCAAGGAAAAAGCCTCCTCCACAGCTTCAAAGAGAGAATAAATACGTTTGAAAAGCAAAATCAAGGGTCGTAAGCTGCCTGGAATAGTCTCCTAGTATATGCTTCCTTCCACTTTCTACCACGGTATAAGCTGTGCAAGGACTATTTGCTTCTCTACCTAGCAGCATACTACCAATAGCATGACTAAAATGAAAGTATGTATAGCTCTAATGGGCCTATCACCAGCACGATATAATGGACTTAAAAAGCCTTCCCACATTATCTTTTTTTTTTTGGTCAAATAGTGGAAATTCAGCACAGAATAAATTAGATGTTCTACTTACAAAATAAAAATTAGGCCCTCTTTATACATCAACAGGGGAAGATTTTGCCATTAAACATCTTCCTATATGCAGAGTACAAAAGTATACCCTAGTCTGAACATAACTGTGGCAGTGCTATAAAATCATGATTTGCTGAAGTGATGCTTTTTTCTTTTAATTAAAACAGAATTACATAAATGAACCCTTCCATCTGATATCCCAAATGATTTAATCATCTAAAAAAAGAAACCTGAATACTATAATTATTTGCTTTCGGGGGGTCAGAAGTCCAAAAATGGATGTGGAAGCTATGCAAAACCTGTGAGATTTAAAGCTGCATTTGCCAGGCTTCATTATCCCCAGCAGAGCACTACAAATCCAGGGCAGAGGCAGTGGTACACACCGTAGTCGAGGGGAGGTAGACATGACACTTAGGGAGGTAACAGATGAGCATGTTGTGGGGTACTTCTGATTAGCTTAGCCTGCCTGAGTGATACAGTGCTTTGCTGCTATAAATAAACCCATCTTTTGCTACAATAAACTTATGCAAATTTGTACATATTTCTACTAGTTGCTACAGGGCTGTCTCGGACACACGTGGCATCCATAGGTCATCAATCACAGTACTCACGACTTTCCTTCAACTCCTCTGAAGCTCGAGGTTGAGCCTTCTTCAGGTCTGCTCTCAGACACAAGGAGGAAGATGGAAAGTGGGAGGTGTAGGAAATCTGCATTCTCCGCAGCGCTGCTCCCAGCATGCAACCTGTTTCTGAAAGGGAAGCCCAAGGGTTTTTTCAAATCTCTGTTATTTGAAAGAAATAGCACAAGTGGTGATGTACACTCTTAATCCTAGGAAAGGCAAAATATAGCCATAACAGGCCAAGAAGTACTTATAATGCTATAAGCAGACCTGCAGCTGTATTTTATTTTCATTCAAACTACTGGTAACCACAGTTAGGCTAAAAGGAGGGGAGGACTAGAGAATTTGAGGCAAAAATCGCAGCATAAAAACCACCACTGCACTAAGTAATATAAAAACCACTAAGACAATAAAGTAACAGAAGCCAGTGCAATCTCAGGGCTAACAGCTAAAGGGAAAAAAAAAAAAAAAAAAAAAAAAGGCCAGAGTTTATATTTCTCTTTTACATCTGGAGAGTTTGGGATTGAATATATTGTTAAGGCGAAGATTTGTGATGCCACCAAGGAAGTGTTAATCTATTTTTCAATATTTAGAAGAATATGCAGAAGTGTCACAATATCTTGGCATTTTTAAACACCCATTAATGTTCAATTCTACAAAAGTGTAGCTGTTTCCAATTCTGTTTGTTTGTCCGGAACTGGTAAATGTATTGTTATCCATCAGCAAAACCGCTGCTTTCAACAGTGAGTTAAAACCAAAATATACTAAACAAATGCAATCATCATAAAAATATGCATTTCCCCATATTTATCAATGCACTGATCTTATTTTAACTCCAAAATAAAAGCCATGTTTTCATATTTATATATGGATGTTTTCCAAGGACCATGCTTCCCCCTATATTTTCACAAGAGAATACAGACAGTGGGAAAGCTGCTTTCCACCACCATTCCCACAGGAAAGCATTACATGTGAATTTTCACCAAGCCAGCACAAAACTGCCAGTCACCAAAAAGCAAAGTAAGAAAGATTTTCCTGATGCGTCCTTTTCTTTAGTGTCCAAGGGAAAGCTTCTACGTTGATCAAACACTTCTCAACATATCTTTAGAAGTCTTAGGTTCTATTATTTACAGTATTTTTTTCTTTTGTGTCTTAAAGATGATGTGTTAGAATGGATCCTCTCTTTCCTCAATCTACTTCAATTTCCTTTGCAATGTAAACAAAGAAATCCATTAGCTGAAGACCCTGGCTCACTGGATTGAATAAAACTGGCTCACATCAGATGAAAATCACAAGAAAGGGAAACACAAGTATTTAAAAAAAAATGTATCTGTCAATGCCAAAACTCTGATTTTACTTTCACGCAGGATACCTGTCTTTCCTATTTCTCAAATCAGTTGCAGACTCTCTCGCTTTGATTCCAGCTTCAAAGAGAAATTTGGTATTTATTCTCTGAGGAAGGAAAACTGTATCATGCCTCTTTGATGTCTTGTTACATAACTAAAAAAGCCAACTTTATGGGGGTAAAATTAAATAATATCATCAGCAGCAATCTATTTATCAAAAGAAAAAGAGTTTATTAGCAGTGAGCAATACTTGAGCTGGATTGAGCATGAAAGTGCTTAACCCTTGGTTTATATAAAATTAAAATATCAAAGAATGCACTTAGGATTTTTCTTAGAGAGTTTGGTAGATATGACTTTCTCGCCATTTCTTTCATCAATACTGAGCTCCATAATATGAACCTTACTTAGTGTAGGACCGAACTTTTGTCTCCGTAAGAGCCAGACGTATGTAAAATGGAGCAATAATGTGTTTTTTAGTGTGGTAGAATATAAAATAAAGCACCAAATAATGAGCTCTTCTGATGTGTTGCCTACATTTTGCAGTTAATGATCACAGCTTATGCCTACTCACGTATTTTACAAACATAGCGAGAGAGATCAATAGAGGAGGGGAAAAAAAAAAAAAAAGGCAGCTAAAGGTCTGCTTGCTTTGTAAAATAAAGCTCATAAGCGAAAACCTCAGACTGAAATCGGCTTTCACTGAACCACAACAGGAAAGAGCCTCCAAGAAACAACCCCCTAACTCTAATCTTTGCCTGAGCAGACCATGTGCTGCATGGTCTCTCTGGAGTATGAAAGGTCCCTGGCACCAATACACGATTTCAAAACTGTAAACAGAGATTAGGAAGGAAATCCCCACATTTATACCTAAAAAGAAGAAATGCTAAGTAGTATTTTAAAAGATACAAAGTTTAACCCCGTTCATGAAAGGTTCTCCTGCCTGCCTAATTTCCACTGGTTTGATTCACATAGCCAGGCTCTTCCTCTAGGGACCTCGGGGAGTGGGGCAGGGGGGATAGGTTGCTTAGTACATTAAGCCATAGTGAGAGTTAAATTTTAAAAAAGCCTAACCTACCATCAGGAAATAATTTTCTTTTTTTTTAAACAGTGAGAGATATAAGGGAAAACCTCCAGATAAATATTGCTTTCATAATCAGTATTGGGCCAGGAAGATAAGCATATTAAATATATCATGGTTATCACTTCTATATTAGGCCTTTAATATATACCGGGGAGGAAGTTTGCTTTGGGAAAGACAGCACAGGTCAACGGATCAGACCTAGTAAAGGCCAAGGCCTCCAACAACAATAATCCTGGCAGGTTTTGTTCTTTAGGTCTTCAGTGAACACGAGGTTGCTCTGTCTGCCTGCACCCGCCACCTCAGACTGCCATGGCTGCTCCAGTTCCTCAGTCATAACCGGCTGGACCCTGATCCCTTCATTTGTTTCTCCCCTCATACCAACACGTGCAAAGATTCGTCATCCCACACTAGAAAAAGCAATTCATTATTTACAAAAAGGCAAACCGCTGCTTTTCTCCTGCATGAGGTGGTTTCGTTTGTCTTTTAAACATGGCAGCCACCCCATCTGTCACCTGACTTTTCCCGAAATGCTAATTGTGAAAGTTTGGACAAATTCAGCCAGAATGAAAGGGGAACGTCGAGAGAGCCAGCACAGAACGCTGCTGTAATTTAATCCTTATTCCAATATGTTCTCAGGTGTTCAACATGAAAAATGAAAATAAAATACTCACTAACAATAATAAATTAGAGAACTTAACATTAGCCTACAGGAAATTGTTCCTTGTAATTTCTAGTAAAGAATTACTAAGCACACTAAATGTCAACATCAAGAAACAATTTTCTTGATTTACTGAAACTATAAAGTTGGCTACATGTAGTACAAGAAGGAGTTTTTTGCCTTTTTCCTTCCTTCTTTAACCTATGTAAAGTAATTGTCATTAGTAGGACTTCATGGATTTTACTGGTGAAGAGTGGGTCTGAAATAGTTCATTAATTAAAACTCAGCTTTCTGTTTGAGGCTTTAAATTTTCATTGCATCTTGGAAATGCTAGGTAGATCGACATACAATGAATTTAGAAAACATTAGGGCAAGCGAACAAAGTCAGTGAGAGGGAAGCCACTGGGACAGGAGAGAAGAGGAGCTGACATAATTCAACCCTCTTCTTGCATGAACAAACCTGGGGACTAAGTTAAATATTTATCTGCAGGACAGGTGTATAACGAGCAAAATTACACTGTCCCATCTTTAGCTGCAGAGGAAAAAAAAATATCATTTTTGTGCTCATTTATATACTGGCCTTACTGCTAAGACTTACAATACAGGTATTATAATGGGAATATATGATAAGCAGAGAATAGTCTTCACCTAAAGACCATTAAGAGCTTAAAACATCTGGGTCACAGTGAGCTGTCAAAACGTAATAAATAGCCATTTGTATTGCCCTGAATGTTGCAATTATGATTAGCAATGCTTTGTTTTTAAATAGTGTTTTCCAAACAAGAACAATGTAATTTCTGACATTGCAGGAACTGCAAACTGAGGTCCAGAGAAATGCTGTGATGTGCAGAGTCCCTGCAGTGGGCCAGTGCTGGCAGAGCCAGCAACTGAAACCAGTCCAAAGCGCTGTCTAGTTGCTCATACTGCCCCATCCATTAATAATCACCTGAAATAATTAATCCTGCTGGCACTTCTTAAAGCTTCTTGGTCTGAAAAACAACGGCTATGTAATTCAAGATGCAACATGATAAGAACTAGGTTTTTGCCAACTTGCAAAATAAATATTCTAGTTCAAGGAAGAATTATTTTAAACAATACAGTTCCTGAACTACATTTTATTGTACAAAGGCAGGCACATGGCATGAGAAAAATGTTTGGAAAAAATATACCATAGGCACAAGACATTTTGTTACATCTCTCATAACTGGTACCTGCTGCATTCAGCTTTTTTTTAAAGTAACTAAAACAATGCAAAAAGAAGCTCAAAATTTAAAAAAAAAAATTGTTGAAACTTGCCTTCTAAAAACTACATGTCCTTGTTGACTGCCTCATACTAATTACTGAAAGAAATGTTCTGCTGTGGAGAAATACAGACGTTCTTTCATATCCATCACAAACAACATACTTCGTGGTTCACAGGTGCAAAAAATGAATAGACTGAATACATATTAAATTCTAATGCCAATGAATTGTGCAGTACAGAATTACAGTCACAGTTTTTTGAGTTCTTTATTAAATTGAGAGAGTCAGAAGTTTCATTCCAAGGACTATGCTGAATGTATTTGTCATTTGTCAGTAGAACTACAAGCTCTTTTCCCTCCTCCTTTTTTTTTTTTTTTTTTTTTTTGGCCAAGTCACTAATGTTCATGCACAAAATAAGCTATTTAACTTCTTTAACTATTTTAATTTATTTAAAATTGTTACTCTGCTCAAACACCTGGGATCACCTTGGCGTTGAAAGACATGTTTCTTGGTTTACTGGCACATATGTAGCTGTATAATCAAGGGGGCAGGGAAAGCAATGGGACAGAGATGTTAACGGCCCAAACAAAATGCTCCAGCAAACCAACCAAAACAGGAGGATGGGTTGGGCTGAAATAACTTCACCACTTAATCAACCCTACGGGTTTATTAGAAATTGCTCTAACAGTCAGAGATAACCAGACTCGCTGACGCTCCTACCCCCTTCTGTGCAGATTTTCTTCAAATGAAGACGACTACTTGCGATGTCACCGTCTCATTACATTAAAAGCTCTGACAAAGACTATTTCTTAAGCAATATCTAAGGATGCTGTCATTATCCCATGACTTTGTTTATACTGGTAATTAAACAAGCTAAATACCTTCAACAGCCTAAACCCAGTAATCAGCATGGAACCAATATACAAACTCCCCTGCTCATTCTGTTCCCTTTTATCTCCCCTCACAGGCCTCCTGCCTTCCAGCAACAGCTTTTCCATCTTCATTCAAAGAAACTTTCAAGACTTTGATTTGAGGAAGTTCAGAAGACAGACTAAGCTGATGAAGCTTTAGCTTCTTTCACATACTTCTGCCCGCAAAATCTGAATGCTTAAGACTTCTCAGATTCTCCCCCAAGTATGAATATTCACATTCAAATTCTTTTTTACTTTGCTGGAGAAAGATATCTAAGTTGGGATGGTTATAACACTGTATGCCAAGCCACCAAAGTAGATTTGTAAAACAAGAGGTGGCAAAAGGTATATAAAAAAGCAACCTAGTTCAGCGCATGCATTTACCTACCTACTACCATTCTTCCTTGGGTCATATACTTGTAGTCTCTCTCCTGTTCATATATATACTGAGAAGGAACTCTAAACAGCATAACAAAATAAAACGGAAAGGACTATAACCTCCACAATGCTCTGAATTTGGCCAATCCTTTTTTAAAGCTTTTCCTTAAAAAACAATTTTTGTTATTTCTCTGCTTAAACTTTAGATTCCAAAATTCAGAGAAAAAAAAATACCTAAAGAAATAATAATAAAAAAAAGCCAGTAAAGGACTATTTTGTATCTCAACTGCCAAAGCACACAGCAAGGGTCCTAGAAAACGTGTATCGTATCTCAGTATTTGTCTCTCCCATTGCTATCCCTTGATTTGAGACAGTCTGCAGAAAACATTGCTTTGTGCATTTGAGCACTACTCATCTCTGGAGGCATGTTTAGACAAACTGATATGCAGTAAAAACCTCTTGCTAGTCTAAATCTCTGAACACCTCCTTATCTTCCCCAGCTTCCCAGTAACATGAAGATGATTCTGCACTCATCCTTCCAGGCTTTGAAGAAAATTCAAAGACTGCAGGGTGGACAGAAGAAGAATATTCAGGATATTCATGAACTGTAGCAGGAGAGAGGCTGCCCCAGAGGCTTCTGTGGAAGGATTTTGGGGAGACAACAACCCTCAAGCCCTCTCGGCAGTGCACTGGGGGTGTGGGTGGGGAGACGAGCAGGAGGATCTCGCTTGCAGAGAAGCCACAGGCAGGAACAGCTGATAAAGACCTTGGATGAACTCATTCTCCAATTGTTCCATTTGCCAGTCCTTATTCCCGTAACTGCCAGCAGAGCAAAGAGCACTTGATCGCCATTCAGTCACGCTCTCTGATTTATCTGGATATGAGGCCATGGAAACGGTTGTATGAGCACTGCTCCGCACATCATGTGCAAATAGCAAAGGAGAAACCCCGGTGGCTCTGCATTAGTACATCGCATTGGACTTTGCACACACCCCAACCCATCTGTTCCTGCAAAACAGTGCAGCCAGAGCACATCACCATTTCTCATTACATAAATGCACTCCTCTGATTTCCACTCAAATGTAGGCTTAATTCCGTTTTACTGTTCTTCTGATCCTAACAATCTGTCCTCATATCTTCCCTGTCCTGAGCTGCATGAATCTTCAGTATCTAACTAGCAATAGAACAGTATTTGAGAAATACCTTGCCCTGTTGTCCCAGTCCTCTTTGCTATAGCAAGACTTAAACTGTATTCATATACTACCACCACCAAGCGTGTGCCATTGAGCTTGAGTGAAGACATGACATCTTTCCATTTCAATTTAATACCAAATGCTTTTAAGGAATGGTTGTTCAGCATAGCATATATTTTTTCATGCCATGTAAGGAAATGATTATATGTCTGATTTATACCTTGAAACTACACACTTTCTTAAATTTCTGAATACTCCATGCTGTTTCTACAACAAATCTATAACAAATAGCTCTTAATGGAGAACACCTGAATGGACCAGTTTCTGCCACGTTGTACTTCCAAATTTATGTTGCCATCTGTAGACAACCTGGTGTTACTACTGTGTACCACAGGTAATTCTCTTGGTGCAG
This sequence comes from Theristicus caerulescens, assembly GCA_020745775.1. Taxonomy (NCBI): domain Eukaryota; kingdom Metazoa; phylum Chordata; class Aves; order Pelecaniformes; family Threskiornithidae; genus Theristicus; species Theristicus caerulescens. The sequence continues at coordinate 88,367,177 of CM036560.1, forward strand.
GAGACCCTAACACTTCCAAGACAATGAACAGGAATGCAGCAGCAGATGGCTGTATCCCTTCTAAGCTACCTGCTTCACCTAACAGCCATTCGGTGTGAGAAATAACTTTGAAGAGTTATGAAAATATCCAGCCCCAAACTAGAACACTAAGCATCTGCAGCTCTGCACAGCCTGGGATTTCTGCACACTTTCACAGCAGAGGCTGGCCTGAACATTTGCAGTTAGCAGCACCTGAAAAAAAGGTTGCAGAATGAATTGTCCAAGTAAATTAAGTGTCTGGAAATATCTGTGATATTTTCATCCTAGAGATATTGCTAACCCAGTCTTACAATCTAAGATGACCTCAAAGGTTTCACCCAGCTGTCCCTCATTTCCTGCTAAGCCGGCTGCACTGCATAGCCCCTTCAGAGCTGCGGCTGTTGAGAGCACACAGGAACAAGTGATGGATGCCACAAGGCCTGAGTCTCCAAAACCATGCAGTCCCTAAACTGACCAAAATCCAGCAGGATTTGTTTCTGAGCTCAACAGGAGATAGAATCTCGCACCTTGCTGCTTTGCTGCTAATAAGTATCGTGCCTCTCTGGAGAAAGCAACTCTGATCTTTGGTTACCAACAGCAGAAGACCCACTGTCGTGCAGTGGGGCAGGCTGGGCTCTCTGCTATGTCCAACAGTGTCCAACAGCTCTTGGGGGCTCTGGAGACAGCTGGCCTGGGGGCAGGCAGTGTGCAGACAGGGTGCTGCTGGCAAACAGCCTCCTGGGCTCTGCAGAACTTCCCCTCGAAGTACCTCGACCACCTGCTGTTCTGTCTCTGGGAGCTTAGGCGAGGCTGCTCCACCATGCCTGCATGAACCCTGCGAGCATGGGGATTCCTGCTAAATTCCTACAGCATTAAAAATTAGAGCCTTTCCTTAAAAAATGAAACAAAACAAAAAAAACCCAAACATTTGCACAGCATCACATGAAAGCAGGCAGGAATGATGCACTGTGCTATTCAAATGCTGGACTTTCTTATCAAAACTCTGCCAAATGCAACTTAAGCACTTTGAGCTGCTGCTGGGGGAACTGAGAGCAGGGCAAGCATGCACCCAGGCCCGTTCTCCCAGAGTAGGTACCATTTAAAGATTCCCTAATTGCAGGAAATACCCAATTCCAGTTTGGTAATCTCCACTGATTTGTTAACGACCGTAAAAGTTACCAGTGTTGCAAGCACTAAGTGACAATTTCATTGGCAATCACAGCAAAGGCATTGAACACAGGAGCAGCAACTGGAGAGAGAAATCAGTGAGTGCTCCATTCATTGGAGCCACACACAAAGGAGGGACTAAATCACGGAGCAGAAAAGCTGGCTCGTGAGAAAATCAACCTTGCTAGAATTCTGCTCCATAAATGGTAAAAAATAAAACTCTCTTTGATTCTAGACAAATCAATTCAGCCAATACTCAGCTCTGGGAAATTGCTCCAAATACTTGAGTCATTCAAGTAGTCTAAGGATTATCTCGGTCTCCATCACGGTAAACAATCCAGTGCATTTTTAAATACCAATCAAAGAGAACTGATAGAAAAGCAGACCTTTAAAATGGCAGTGAAAGAAAAAGAGGTTATTCAGATATAATCCCAGCTCCAGTACTAGGAGCTTTTATTTCTGACTATACAACTGCTGAGAATAAATGAGAGCCCAAGCAAATGTCCTGATACCTGCAGTCGCTCTGTACCCACCTAGCTGAACGTTTACCAGCTAATCTAGGCTTCTGGTCACATCTGCCGGGTTGTTATTTCTGGCTATGATAGGGACACCACCCCTCTCCTTGCCTGCAGATTCTCTGCGAAGCATCCTGAATAACCTCAACCGAGATGTGGCAACTTTCGTATTTACATATTAATTAGAGCCTTAAGCAGCAAGAACAAAACAAAAAAGCATCAATGGTCAAGTGAGCTAGGCACTACTGGAGCTACTCAGCGCTCTGTTTTCATATTAAACAAAGACTCAGTAAGGAATTACAGTTCCAAGAGGTGAGGAATTCAGGAGAACTGTACTTTCTTGATGCATTTTATTTCAATGCATAAATACATATATATATATATATGAAATTATGAAGCTTTCTTTTGTAAATCCTAGATGAGCATATGTCAAGAAACTGATAAATGAAGACACAGGTGCTGTGCGTCATTCCAAGGCATCTATTACATTCTGTCAAGGTACCCAGCAATGTCCTTTTCTCTATTCTAGGCACTTGCATAGCCAGTATCTATGCAAGGGTACATGTACGCATGTAACATACAAATAGGCAGTGTTGGGACATTACTGACAAGGTATCAGCTTGTAGCAACTACAGCAATGGCTTTGTAATGGACCTACTTTCAGAGAACAGGCCACAAACAGCCAGTCACTACTTTGCAGCTGCATGGTAAAGTTCTTCATGAACTGAGTGATCAGTGAAGGTAACTGCTTTTAATCTACCTCTGTTGTATCTTTTAATGAAAACATTAGGATTCATACTACCCTGTCATTACGTATAGGCATGCAGAGAGGGAGTTGTATAGGAAAGCCATCTGCAGGTACAATTAATGTTAAGAGCAATATATTTGTGGGAAAGGTAACTCAACTGAGACCTGGGGAAAATGAGAACAAAACTAGACCTTCCTCTGTTACCTGCAAAAATAAGTTCTGATCCAAAAATCAAATAGACTGCAATTAACAGATGCTAGCTGTTTTGTCCTGCTCTGGCTTAAAGTTGATGTGTTATTGGTAGACCCTTTCACGTTGATGCTAACACATAACAAAATTATCCACCTCTCAACATTTACCCTTGGAAAACTTGAGTATATTTGTGCAGCAATAAAAAAACTCAAGATATTTCTTGCCAAATATTGGGATGGTCATCATTTGGATGAAGGCAGTGCATTCCTAACTGACAATGGGAAGCCCAGGCATGCAAATGGGGCTTCAAGGATACAACATAAAACGGTACTAGAACTCGGGAGCTGATCTTCTCTGCTAGTGCAAGTGCGTGGAGTCAGGCAGAGGAGCAACTAAGAAGCTGAGAGAACAGTATGCCAGTCGAGCGTCTTCCAACAGCAGCTGCTAAGGAAAAAACCTGGCATACGGGAAGACACTGAAGAAAGGAAGGAAAATTCTCCCAAAGGGTCTACTGCTCATGAGCACAGACCTCTCTCCTGTATCTGCCTGCACCCCAAATGTACCCATCTGACCCTTCTATCTTTTCATACTGTTATTACCTATAGTTATTTGGAGTAATTCTCCCTAGGTATTTTACACTTTCCTTACACTAATTTCTGTGACCATAAGCTCCTGCAAGAAGGCAAATGCTTCAGCGCTCCTTCCTTTTTAAATCTCACCAATCTCATCAATAATAAAACATTTTCTGTAAGTGACAATTTGCAATGGCTTATAGGCGCTTCAAGACTTTGATACCAAGAAAGACAAATTCTTCTGTGATACACCAAATCCCCAATCAACCGGAAAATTAAGAAGAAGAATGCAAAGCTGCAGATCTATGTAAATTCATTTTCCATATCCATCATCCACAGCCAAGTTTCAAAAACTGCTAACTAATTCTGGGCACTTAGGCACCAAGCACTGGTGAACAGAACCAGCTCTAGTTATCTCTGTGGCTTTACTTGTGCCACTATACAATTGTGATAGCTGCCAAGATTTCTCCCCTTTAGGGAGTATAATTTAGGAACAAATTCACTTTGGGGAGGAATGGCCCAGTGCTGAGATACAATTCAACTAAAGCTCGAATTGCAGAGTCTATAAAACTATCTATAACTGTATCTTGAACAGGGAAAATAAATTTATGGATGTACACAGGGGAGACAAATCATAGAGATAAGTATCATATATAAATCTACAGAGACTACATAATTACTGCATCAGAGATCCATGATTAATCTTATTCTTCTGTTGAGGATAGAGATACTGATACATCAAGAGTGTCTCTACAAGACTGCTACAGTTCAGGTCAGACACAATTCTGAAGTGACTGTCCTCATTGTCCCTGCTTTACAGCACACTGGTGTGCATTGCAGAAAGGTCTGGGAGCACAAAAAATGGATTCCTGGAGGATAAACCTATGAAATCCAGGAATGACGACGCCATCCCAGCTGCTGTGGGACAGCCACTTCAGGGGACCAGGCCAGAGCCAGTCTGCACAATATCTCTTGTACATGTTGGGTGGATGTCAGGCCCCCAGCACTAACTTTTTCACCCTACAGCGCTCTTTAGTCAATGCAAAAAATCCCCCAGCAGGCTCCTCGCTAGTCATTTACACAGCAGCAGCCCCTGTGCCAGCACAGGGCTCTGCCAAAGGCTGCTCTTCCCTGGGTCCAGCCCTCCTCTGCCAGGGGAGGACACTGACGTTGCTCCAACCAGCTTTAATTTGCTTCACTTCAGAGATAAAACACAATGTCTTAAAAAGCATCACGTGGAAGCACACTTGGAGAAGTACAGAAGAGTGCTTTCCTCAATAAAGCACAAAGCCAGGAAGCGCTGCCATTTCCTTAATTGGCTAAGCAATGGGATTACAGGCATCTCTGCTGAGCGATACACATGACAACTGCCAGGGAATAAAGGGTGAAAGAACTAAATATGAATTTATATTAACTTCTCAGATTGATACCAAGCACCAGTAGGTGCAGCAAAGCTTGAACTGAAGTCTTGCCATATTTTAAAGACAACATTTCTATTTTCAGCTGCGTTTCTCCAAGAAGCGAGGTTCGCATAATCATACCATGCAACTGCCTTTTTGTCCTTCCCCAAAAAATCTTTGATAGCAGTATCAAAGCTATTAAGATGCAAATGCTTCATGAAAGCAGGTAGCCAGATAGAGGAGAGTAGTTCCCGAACATCCCTACAAGGAGACATGCTGCAGGTTACACTTCATGTTCATTAAATACAAGGAAAGTCCACTGAAGAGACAGTCATTCCGACTCTCCGGGAGAGGGAAATGCCTTGCGAGGGCACCCAGAGCCCAACTGAGACACGTCAAGCCATAAGGACACTGGGCCTCACCCATTCTGTTACTAAGAGCAAGACTTTTAGGTTCAGAAGCATTTCTGCAGGTCATCTCTAAAGATGATTTCTCCTTGAAAATGCTTTTAACAAGAAAATATTAAAAAGGGATAAATGGACAAACATTTGATGCACTAATAACTTTATGCTATAAGTCTCATCACCTGTAATAAAGCAGGTAGGCTCTTATAGAGGAATGTCATATAGTTGCTTTTGTACTCATAAAAGCTGGCACTGCCAGTCACTATATTAAAACCTGAACTTCTCCCACTGTAAATATTTTTTCCCTTCCTAGTGAGTGTGGAAAACAGCATTTAGCTCTAGGAACATCTATGCAGTTATTTTAAAATATCGTATGTGCCAGCACATAGCACCACCAGCCAGAGACAGTCATTGCTGCAACCTGATTTTCCCTTAGTCTAATTTCATTTGCAAGACCTCTAGAGGGCAGTGAATAAAAGAAAATAAAGTACCAGAAATAGCCATAAATGTTAAATACAAATTTAAAAATTGGGATCTCATCTAATTACTTCCTCGTATTGAAAACCTTCCAGGTAATTCTATGGATTAATGGATTACTGCAATGGGATTTTTCCAAGCCCAAATCCTATGCTTTCTGGCAGATTGCATTGACAGACTTTACAGCAGTGTGCTTCTCCAGTGATTTACTTTTTTCAAACAGAAATCATTTTCTTGCATCTAAACTAAAATATGCAGCAGGCCGTCTGACTTCCATAGTGCTCATGTGCAAACAAGATTTTTCTTTTTCCCATAGAAAGCCACACTAAGCAAAGAAAAAGGGAAAATACAGTTAAGTAAATCTGACCTGTTTACCCAATATAAAACATTATAACATTAATGTTCAAGTTAATATCAACATAGCCAGGACCTACAGCAGAAGGTAGCCTCTTAAATAATTCCTCTTCGGTTTTCACGCATGTACTGGACACAGAATCAGGCATACTGCTAATAACTTCATTATGCATTTGACCGTAGCATATACAATTAACCCATTACTGATGGAATATGTAAGCTCTAGGATAAAACTTAAATTAAGCACGGCAGACAAAAACATTACAGTATGCTTTGTCTTATCTTGCACAGTAAGAGTATCAATCAATACGGCACCAGCCCATACAATTATATAATTTCAGCTATGCTTTAGTAACTTCTTATGACTTTGTAAACCTTGTGCAATTCTGAAATTGGCTATGCAATTACCACAGGCAGAGCTGTCCACACCTTAAGTTAATGCAGTTTATTTTTGGAATGCAGAATAGATCTGCAAATGCATCTAAAAACCCCAGAAACTGAGCACGCAAGAAAATAACACTTGAAAATTTCTGTGCTAAAACATGATGCCAGGGCTCTGAGGGTACTAATGCACTCAAAGGCCCCATGGCCTGCAGCCGCTGGGGTGCGGAACAGCGAGCTGCCCCAGCCCCTGCAGTGAGCCACCAGTCCTTGCTGTGCCCTGATACTTGCTGAATGCAAACCCCCTCCAAAAAAACAGAGAAACCAAGAACAGCAAGTCAGCAACGCATTATCGTTCTTTCTAGACTTCTGGGTGATTCACTGCCGTTATAAATTGTCACTGCTCCCAAGAATTCAGACACAGACAATTTACTCTTACCTGCTGCATTTTTTTAACCTTGTTTGTGAATTTTTATCTTTTTCCTGCCCCTGCAATCGTCTCATCCCTTTTCCATCAGTGTTTGCTGTTGTATCAATTCCCTCATATTTAAAAGGGCTAGAGAGCGAACGGCTGCTTTTGCAATTCACATTTGTGAAGATACACACTTACATGAACTTCTGAGCTTTCTTCATACTCCAGCAGAGTTTTCTGCAATGTCACAGAGCAATAGCCTATAGGAAAGAAAAATTGGGAAAAATGTTATTCATGCTCTTTTTACAGAATGCAACTAAATAATTTTGCTTTCATCAATTATCTAGATAACTATATGTCACAGTAAGGCGGGGACAGTAGCATGTTGTACTATTGATGGAGCCTGGAGGAACCTCTTTTCTCCTGGGAGAAATCCAGTTTTGGTGATGGTGCTCTACCTGTGGACTTCTCCTTTCTGTAGGAGGAAATGGTAAGGCAGAGCAAGAAAGCGAGGACAAGTCAAAAGTTAAAATAAGAGATAGTGCAAACTGGAAAGAACAGTAAGAATATATCATGATTCAAAAAGTGAGCTCAAAAAGGAGCAAGAAGAAATAGACGTGCGGCAAGGCCTTGGAGTAGTAGCTTTGGAGGAAAATGGCCCCAGGCAGATCATAAATATTGTTACATGTTCATCAGTCAGTAAAGATGCCTAAAGCTGCATCCATCCGCAGAATGATGGTGCGTATCGTTAAGGATCGTGCTCTATGTTTTTTGAGGACTGCTAGTTCAGAATCTTTCAGAAATGGTATTTTTATTCTTTTAAGCTAAAATAGGTTACATTGCACTCTTCACGCTAGCTGGATTGTACATCCATTTGGCAGGAGGTTGCTCCTCTTTTACTACGCAGCCTTAATACTGATTGCTGAGTTGCACGTAAGTGCTCTTCAAGAAGATTAAATCGAAGTCCATCTTTCAAACAGCTTGAGAAATTCTTACCTCCCAACCACAAAGAATAAGAAATGGATGAGAGGTTGAATCCCCTGTTTGAGCAGGAAGGCCAGCGTAGTCCTGACTAATGAATCCCTATCAGACTCTCTCATGACAGACATAGCATCTCAGATGTAATCTAAACCACATACAGGTTGCATTCTTAGAACAACTGCAGCACTGTTCCTAAGATGAAAGAGAACATCTAAATCTGGAGATCATGAAGAGGTCCTGGAGTAGCACCCTGCCCTTCCCTGCAGTGAAGATGCACAGTTGCTGCAAGCTGGAAGAGGAGGGGTCGTATTAGAGGCACAATGAAGAATGCCTCTGCTGGTGTATAATCTCAATTACATGCTTGCATCCAAAAATCTTTTGCTCAGGTGTGAGCCAGTAACTCCGCACCCCAGGCAGGCAGGCTTCAACAAAACAAACCAACCGCCTAGGTAGAATTAAAGCGCCCTCTACAAGCAGATTAAGGAAAGCAGCTAGAAAAGCAGTGGAGATAACTGTAACTTTTCTGTCTCTCCCACTGGAAAATAACGACGTAGTTCAATACAAATGAAGAGAAGCTGGATTCTTTAAAGAAACGATTTGCTTATGGTTTGCTCCTCTGGGAGTAATCCAAACGCTGTGCTGAAATTCATTCCAGCGTTCATGCAACAGAGCTTTTCATTTTAACCAAAGAAGTAAACATAAAAGGATATGTCTCAAAGAAAGACACAATTTTGTGCAAAACCACAAACCTAGATGCAGTTATGGCTTGTTACAAAACATTATCAGTATAGGTGCTTGCAGCTGAAGGCACTGTGAGCTCACAGGCTTTGCTTCATCCGCCTTGCCCCTTCCGGACACTCGTACTATATACATTATCTTGTGAATGCACTATTTGGCAAGAAGAGAAGGGAAAGTTTCTGCTAGCAAGAGAGAGTATATGCCGATTTATGATTTCTACCTGTTACTAAAAATAATTATTTAAAAATATGCAAGATCAGGATGATAACTCTGAAGAACAGAAAATAGGCAAACAAAATCATTGAAAAAATTAAGTGAGGACCTCTGTGGTGCCAGCTAGAAAGCCAACAGGGACATGCTACAGCACATGAGCCCTCCCACTGCAACATGCGTAGCCATACTTCTTCCTCCCCAAAGTTAGCACTGTTCAGACCATCCTGGTGCTCGGCAACCCAAGGAATAAAACCAATCCTGATCTTTATCTTCTTCTGCATGGGTCAGTATTTTTGGCAGCTGTTATTGCTGTTTGCAACATACTTTCTACTCGAAGTCATTTGCTTAGAGAGCTGCAGAAAGACAGTTTGATGCCCAAGCCACAAGTGCCTTCCTTCTCCCCACCCCCTCCCAGGCTTATTCATCTGGGAGGAGTCACTGCTACAGAGTTCCTCTTACAGAGTAGAAGTACCAGCTGGCAAAACTCAGAGCCATTTGCTCCATTTCGTGGTCTTTCACCTCAAATTTCTTGCACATCTGGTTACGCAGGAAAATTTTGTAAAAAAAAAAAAAAAACCTATAGCAATAAAATTGCACAGCAGCAGAAAACAGTTTGGCTACTTAGGCCACTGGCAAATTAGAAAGGCTTTTGTGAATCTACTGTTAGCGTACAGAAAGGGAGGTAAATCATGTGAAAATAGAAACATTTAATCCAAAGATTTCTACAAACAATCCCAAATCTATTTTCTTTCTCTCATTTTCTTTCTCTCATTGAAAAGCTCCTGGTAAGCATAGCCATCATGCTCATTAAAAATAGAAATAAAAAACTGGAAAATACAAGTTAACTTAATGGGAACAGGGGAAGGCTTCACTCCCTCCCCACCATCAGCGCTACCGTCCTAAAACCTTAATTGGAGCAAAATGAACTTCTGTCTTCATACACTATGATTTACAGTTGAAAGCAAAATCCCTGCATATTTGTTTGTTTTAAGTCTTTGGAGAGACATTTAACTTTAGTATATCCACCAGTTGAGATATTCTACATTGGTCTCAGGCAACTTATTCACTACTTGAACTGTTCATGCCCACTCTCTCTCCAAACGTGTAATAAGAACCTTCCTTACTGCAATTTACACCCATTAATTTTATGCCATCAATTATGGATAAAAAGAATAAACTATCTTCCACTTTGAAGTAGCCTTTCATGTAGTGGAAGACTGTTTTCAAATTCCCCTTCTTCATTTTCATACTAAATAATACCAGTTTGTCACTGCACGGTATGTTTTCTAGACCTCTGGTTGATTTTACTGTTCTCTTCTGACTCCCTCCAGCTGGCCCACAGCTTTCCTGAAATGCACAGCCCAGATCAGGACACAGACCCCAGCTAGGCTGCTACTGCCTCCGCATAAAGCAGAACAACTACTTTGTCCTTGTTGCAGGTCACGCTCCATCCATCCATCCATCCATACATCAGCACTATGTTTGCCTTTTTTTTTTTTCCCCATCACAATGGCAGTTTTGATTCATACTGAGCTTTTTTCACTATCCTTTTCCTCTCCGTTCTCTTCCAACATAATCCTTAGCTGGTCCTCACTTTTTATTTGCTTTAAGGGGTAGGATTTTTACTGAACAACATCTTTATTTTCTCTTCCTTTTCTTTTTTTTCACCAAGACCATTTCTGTAATTAGCATACATTGCTTTAAAAAAGCACCTGCTCATCACAAGTGCTACAACTGTAGCGTACAGGCACTGTTATCATCAGCCCTACTTTATTCTTTGAAAGACTTTCTCATATTAACCTCAGAAGAAAAGCAAGGTAATTTGATCACTGCCTGACTCTGGACTCACCCTGGCTGATTCCACCCTCATTTCAAACAGAAATGGAATTTCCCATCTCTCTCCAAACTGGCACCTGAACTGGCCCAGTGTCTCTAAGAAGCTGCCTGTACTGTGAAGTGGTTCTTAGGAACTTTATCAGTGCTGAGGTGTATTTAAATCAATTCTCCTCAAGAAGATTTTTTTTTGTGAGTGAGTGCTCATTCTATTTTTCTTCAACTAGAAAACAGAGGATAATTAAGAGAAAACATTTTCATAAATCAACAGAAAGAAAGAACAAACCTGGCACACAAATGAAGGCATTTCACAATTTAGAACTATGAGAATTTAACTCGGTTGCATTCAGATTTCTGTTCTTATTTGGTCATAATATGTTAGATATTTATCCTGAACCAGAAACAATGTGGGAGACCCTGCGCACCAGACAGCAAGTGAACAAGGGCAAGTACAATGTACTGCATGTAAGAAGTAGTCAAATGTGCAGGTACAGTATGGGGATGGACTTGCTCAGCACTGAACAGAAAGACTAGGGAGACTGCAGAGGATCACAACTAAACGCTGCAATGTAATCCTGAAACCTGGCTGGAATATTGTCTGTGAGGAACAGGAAGAAATTCTGGCTCTGTTCTGGACTGGTGTTTCCCAGTGAGACAATCTGTCCATTTTTGGACACTACACTTACATATGTAGGCAGAGGGGAGAATATTCAAGAACAACAGGAATATTAAGAGATTTGTAAAATACAACCTGTGAGCAAAGACTGCAAGAACAACAAAGATCTAATAACAATCATCACATTCACTAAAATGTGTTATAAAGAAGAATTCTTTACAAAGGAAGGTCATTGGGAATAGCAGAACAAAAAAGACTGGCAACCTGAATACAACAGAGCCTGCAAAAGAGAGACAAGCCAACCACGATGGCCTTACCTAGCAGAATTACTAGGAAACCCTAGCCTGCCCACAGCGTGCTATAAAACTGCAATACCACTTCAGATTAAATTTGCAACATTTCTATCAAAACAAGTAAACAGAACAACCTTCTTGTTTTGTTCAAGCTGAGATTATTTACACATACCCTGATTTTAGCCCCTGGTTATATTCTGGTTTTGCTTCATTTTTTAAATTGGCACACAGAGCTCAGTTGCTGTTTCCCCTGCCTCCGCAAGAGCAAGCAGCTCCTACTGACCTTCCCAGGCATTGGAGATACAGCCTCACCACGCAACTGGTATTCAGACCTTCCCGAAGAAGCAGGGCATTCACTTGAAAAAACCTGGCTAAGGGCAAGAAAGCCCAACCCTGCTGTTGCAGTTTTCTAAATAAAACAATGACACTGACCAAAATTTACGCCTGCACGTGAAAAAGGGAGCAAGAAATATAAATTGCACTCATACTGGAATTATGATTAACTCAATTCTGCCGTGTTGGTTCTACTCAATAAATACAGTATCTCTTGATTTAGGTGAAACTGAGAAAATATTAGTATACAACAGTAAATTAATTTATTTTAAACTCTATTCTAAGAGAGCTATTTTACCTTCCTTTTCAATGTCTCCTCCTTTCAACAGGCATCATCTAAAGTACCTAGCCTTACTTAGGTCTTCTCAGAGGTCCTGCTGAAGCTGATGGCAGGGAAGTAAGGAACAATCAGGAAGATGACAATGGGGCAAGAAGCCAGTAGAAGGGTTAAGATGATGACAGCAACTTTGCTGGCTCCAAAAAAAGTCAGGAACCAGCAATCTATATCCCAGAGAGACTGGTGGGCGAGACCAATTTTATGCCTATGAGGTTTTATCCTGTTTAACTGAGTGGTGATCCTGCCTTCCTTTATCTCAAGTGTGTAAGAAAAAAACTACAACTGGTGCAGATCAATTATACCTGTTCAGATAAAATTATAGTTTATCCTAAAACCAGCGCTATATATCACAGCAGAGCCTTCCAATAGGGCTAGCAGAAGCATGGAAAATATAATTTTCCAATTGCTCTTTGTCAGCCTCAACAGTGGTGTATTTTGTATTTTTTAAAGTGTTTTCTATTCATGTTTTGTTTTGGTCTAGTTCGCCTTTTAACATTTCAAAAGCTCTTGAGAAATCTGAAAGGAAAAAGAACAGAGGGACATGCTGAATGAGATGTTAAATTAAGGGCATGCATATTCAACTTGTCTTTGTGTTGGAATGGTTGCTATTACGTGTTTCTTCAGGAAAAAAAATGAAGATGAGAGATTAGAGATTTTTCTTCTTGCATAATTTTTTCATGATAACTTATTTATCTTTAAAACTAATCGCCTAGCTGAGTCCTGGTTCCAATCCTAGAGGAAGACATGCAATGCAGTTTTAACAACCTGCTTACAACAGCAAGCAGTTACACATTTTAAGCAGGTGGCTTACGTTCTTTTATGTCAATGTTTCTCATTGACAATCACAATTTAGACTGTGAAAATATTCTTACAATGATTAGGTGCAGGTGGCTTAGAAGATGGTCTGAAATAATGAATACACTGTTCATGGACAACTAGGTTGATTGCTTTCATAGCCTGAGCGGTTTTTGACCTCTGAAGCTGAGCATGTAGAGTGGAGTTACTCCATGGGTTTATATTCAGTAGACATTATACGATCTTAGAAACCCCAAGGTCTTTTAGATTAATTTTGTATGACTAGTACTTGATATCTGATGGGTCTGTAACTTCATAACATATCTGCAATCTAATGGAAAGCAAGGAAACATTCTGATTCACAATCTTTACAGAGCAGGACCTGACTTCTCTCATCACAAGGCCCTATCTCTCACCACTTGGTCAGTACGCACCCTTTTATCTCATGTCCTTCACAAATGAATTTCCTAGTAAGGCACTCATCCTTAACGTCTATTTCTCATTTTTCTCCTGAATATTCAGCAGCCTCTGCCTCCTTGCAGCTAGAGCAGAGCAGTCCAGCCGACACTCACAAGACTGGGAGGCCAAGGGCAGAGCAGAATGAGCTCCCTCCCTCTGAGCAGCTCTCAGCTGCAGACATTTATAGCCCTGCTTCTGCTCAACCAGGTCTCGCAGGCACTTGGCTTGAGGCTGACGGGGATGCCCTTTGCTGCAAGGCTGTCAGCAAACCTCCCCTTCTACTACGCTATTAACATGCAAAGAGAAAGATTTTGAGGAATTTCCATATGGATAGAAGCTGAATTATTATAGTTTCTTTTTACTTATACATTTACATATATGGAAATTTTAACTAATCCTACTTCAGCACATTCTGTCTTTCTCTCTTGGTCAATCTGTTAGTTGATTCTTAAAACAGTTTCATTGTTACCTTTTGCCATTTAGTTGTGTTTGGTTATTTACTTATTCAAAGACAGAAGATAAGCTTTTTTTCCTCGCTGCATAGACTCACTGTCAGTAGACTTTAGTTCTCTCTCAGAAATCTTGCATTGATCCTGAGAGTAACTACCAAACCACCAAAAAGGAGAGTGGAAATTTTAATTTGATGAAATAAATTGGCTAACTCTTGGCACATGTTTGGACCCCAAACCCTTAATCTACATGATAGTGAAATTCAATTTTAAAACTTTCCCACTAGAAATAAGCTAATATTTTAAAGAGAGTATCACCCATTATAACATGAATTGTACATTTCAGCAAAAATATGCTGATGTTAAAAAATCATAATTTTCAAATTTTACTTAAAGTAAAAAAAAAAAAGTATACATGGAAATTATCACCAAGAGAACAAGCAAATTCCTGAACGTAATGTCTCTCACAGTTGCAGCTCTATGATTGCTGTATCCTCTGATTCACCTCTGAGGGCTGTTTGGACCATAATAAAGATGCACCTTTGAAAGTGTTCTAATTAGGGAGCCCGGATGCCACAACCTGATCATTAAAGGCTGTGCTGATTTTAAAATTCAAAGGCAATGTAGTCCCGGGTAGACTACTTTCTGCTTGCAAAGTAATATATTGGTATAGTAAAAATGACTTGTACATAGAAAATAAGGAAGCAGCAACTTCAAGGGCTTTGAAGTAGTTTGCATAGTAAGAACACAATTAAGATGTATTTTATTTAGGCCCACCAAAGATTAGTGGCTGAAGCAGGTCTTTGTGGTTATTTTCCTGTAATCTCAGTGTAATTGTCTGAGCTCTGCTTGCCCTTTAAGGCTGCGTGTTGGTCCATCCTCCATGCAGGGCAGGAGAGTAAGATACTCTCTCACTCCGTAGCACTGTTTTCTGCACAAAGGACGAAGGAGGTTTCACCGAATTGCTGCACACTAGAAGGATGAAGCTTTCAGCCGAAGTTCAAAATGGTTAGCATGAGGAGAAGGCAGGCATGCACTCTCCCCATACATCAGGGTGGACTAGGAAGGGAGTCTCTTCATGCTTTAAGGCAATTAATTACTGCATATACTAAAGATGACCTAACTCAAGGTGGACGAAGAGTGTTTAGGGCAGCAACTCTTAAAACCACAGTTAAGTAATTAAGTACATTAGCTTGCTTCAAGGCTAGTTTTCCCACAAAAAGTAGTGATAAAAAAAAGTAGTAACAAAAAATAGTGACTGTTTTAAAATCAGTTTTCTCTTTACTTTCTTGATGAGATGCCTTCGCAGCAACAATATCTTTACTGTCTCTCTGGGCATAGCATACATATGGACTCTCATTTATTCCCCAGCTCCTAAGCCATATTGCTGAAGACTCTGGACAATGAAACAGAGTGGTGGAGGGGGGTTCAGACACTGCCAACATTATCCTGAAAAACTAGTGATCTCTAAGGAGGTACTTCTTATTTTAAGATGGACCTCACTGGAGAGGTCACACGCTTCTCCGGAGGACAGGAATGACACATTCAGTGTATTACTCAATCAAGAATTGAATTACTGCTCTCCCAAACTTGGCATTTGACTTGGCTGTCAAGTACATAACATCTAATAAAAGGCAGTGGGCCGTTTCACTCTGCTGACTTGCAGGTCTCAGACACTGAAGGAGATGGTGTTGGCTTTGCCTTGATATTTAGGACAGAGGCTTGCCAGTAATTTTAAAGCAGATGAATATACATGTACTCTGTAAGGCTCTATTTCTAGAAATTTAATAAAAAGTTCCAGGGTTGAGGTGGGGACAGATTGAATAAATAAAAGTGTGGAAATGTCCCAGGAGGGGCTAATGTGTATCTAGCAAATGTACTAAGTACTACACTACTTCTTTTCTGTCATTAATAGTAGTTTCAAGACAAGGGCTAGTAAGTAATGGATCAGTCCTGATAAAAGTTCAGGGCTACCTTTGGAATAAATTTAGGGTATGATCTCCTCAATACCTGTCCTTTCGGAAAGACATGCAAGGTGGCCTTGCCAGAGCCTGGCATCACTCGCTTTGTGAAGGGACAAAGCCCAGAACACACGCTATCATGCTGCAGCAAATAACATGAAAGCAGTACAAGATGATGGTCCAAAAGAGTTCGAAGAGGGAGCTGAGTTTGAAGGCTTCCTCCATGAAAGGTTTGTGTTGCAGGCCAGGCCATTACTGCTAATTCCTGTAGATGGACAGGCAGCAAAGTCTCCAAGGGCAATGTTCTCACCCATACAACCCATGAGCAGAGCATGGGGAAAGGGCTAACAACCATAATGTCAAATCTGCTGCCTTGTTCAAGCAACACTCTGCATTGCCAAGAAAGATGAAAGGCTAGCACTCCTATCTTTCAATATATACAATTTTGGAAATACCATGCTCAAAGTCTTCTGGGATGCAAGAAAAACGGTACGCTCTGCCTCAGCTTCAGCTTGAGTTGGAACACCTTCCAGTACAGACCAGTCTGTATATGCTTAAGAACACGTAACAACACAACACCAGGAATGTGTTTTCTGAGCCCTATCCATGTAAGGATTAAAAGTTTGTCGAACAGATCAATGAAGGCAAACTGTGGTTGCAAAAGCAGGGTTTACAGTGACCATAAAGAATTCAGAAGCAGTGGGTCTTACACAGTCAGTATGGTTTTATAAACAGTCACATTTAATGAAACACTCACTCTGAATTAGTCACTGGTCCTTGAGTGTCAGAAGCATAGAATAAGCTGGGAAGCCTCTAAATAAACAGTTTTATCTGCCCATAACAGCTATAGTGGGCCTAACAACTTGCCCGTATCTCCAAAAAGAAGATCCACTAATGGCAAGATGGAGAAAAATACAGTACAATGTTGTTCAGGAGGGCCACATTGCCATAACACATCAACCTTGTGAGCTGAATCAAAGCCAGACTTGTCATTCTTCTAATGATGCTGTAAGTCTTGGTGCTGAAGACTCTTTCAGTGACTGTGAAATTTTAAGCATCACTCTTATGCATTGATGTTTTCAGTAGCAAAGCCTATGCCAGCAGTGTTGAGTGTGTCAATACAAATGACGGATCTGTTCAAATCTCAGGGAACCAGCAGTGTCAGGAAGACAGGGATCTCATGTTCTTCTCCTCATCTCAATGTCATGCAAGACTTTGCCACTTTCGTCTAGGGTTTCTGCTGTGCCCGTATGCAAAAGCTCTTTGCAAAGTTCTCTGGATCCTCAGCCACCCTGCTCCTAGGTTAAAACTACCATTAAACTGAAGCCATGATAGGTGTGCACCAGTGATCCTGGTTATGCCAAGAATAAATTTCTAAAGATTTGTGGAAGACTTGAAAGAAGCTTAGGCTAAAATAAGAACAAGGAGCGCAGGCAGTTTGCTTGTTGCTATGGCTGGTAAGAGCAAACTGCTGACCTTTCTGCCTATCAGAAAAGCATATGAAAAGATGCAGGGTCTTCAAAGGGCAGTGCTAATAAAGAAAAAAAACCCTTCGTTTTTCTCAATTTTCTGTATCAGATGCTAGCACATCTTGATTAGAATTCACAATGACTCATATTCAAAGGCCTGCTTCTAATCCCTAAAATACTGACTATCAACACAGATAATTGGTTGCAAAGATGCTTTAAGGCATAGTTGGCAAACAGCATGATAAGCACTTTTTTCTCTTTATTAAATGTAGCAGATTTTTCAATATTTTAACTGTCTCTCCCTTTCCACACCTCCACACTGCTACGTAACAGAAGCCATCATTTAAATTACACATTGATAGTGAATTTATGTGATATATTATCCATTCTATTATATTAAAGAGAGAAAAAGTGGGCTCTGCTATTGTAACTATTGACACTGTGTTTCCTTCCGTGTTGATTTACATTCAAATAACCAACGTATCAACCTTGCAAATGTCAATCTGCACTGAGGCAAGAAGCTGTGAAGTTCTTAAGCAGTCACTCTGCTTGGGACTGAAAGGTCAGTATTTGTGTTATTCTTATCGTGGAATTATTTTACTCTAAGTTAGGGAGGACTTTCTCACTATCCATGGAAACAATCATTGAAGATTGCAAGCAAGAAAAGTCAGGACCTCAGACTAAATTAAATAAAAACATTCAAAAGAATTAATTTTGTTAAAGTGCAGACAGAAATATATACAGAGAATAAACTCAGTATTGTAATAGCATCATACTCAAAGGAGGAGTGCCCATTTATTCAGGCAGCCAGTGTCTCAGGCAGCAAGCCCAGATCTGGCTGCCAGCTCTTCTTGGGGAAGGCAAAACTGCAAAATCCACTAAGACAGACTCTAACTTCCATGTAGGAATTTCTCTTACAGGCACCTATTTTCCACCTATTTTAAATGCCCTTAAAAACATACTTTCCTTAATATTTCTCTGTTTCACTTCTCTTCTTGGCAACCCCAATAACTACGTTCCCAAGGGATGTTTTATAGTTAAGTGACATTATAGAAAAGGCAACCGTAAAACGGAGGTTGGGGCTACCTGTTTGTAAAACTACATAGCACAAGTAGGAGGAAAGATCCAGGTTATTGGAGGAGCCTTATATTAGTTCAGATTCTGAACAGAACCTGAACAATACTGATGAAAGGCTAATGAAAGAGTGAGGCTTCGAGTTTGACTGTTCGAATTAGATCTGCTGCTGCTTAAGTGAGAATATCTGTAAACTGGATTAGCTCCAAATAATAATCCTCTTTATGTGCGAAAGCATGTGTTTGTAGCATAACTATTGGTATACATGAATGAGTGTGAAGTGTATAAATATGTAGCCTATCAGCAAACTCATAATATCATGCAGAAGAATATAAACTGTTTAAGAAGAGATGTCTAATAAACTTTAACTGCTGGTGCTGCTGCCTGGCTGGCTGGCTCCCACTGGGATGCTACTTGATCAACGATGTAACCAACATTTTGTTCCTTATGGCATTGTTTTAGTAGAGAAAATGTAGAAGATCACTGTGAAAATAAGGTAAATTTGTGGCTGGAGAAGTCAAGCTCCATGGTTAGTTGGAGAGACAGATGCAAGTTCATCCATCAACAGTAAGATGACAGCAGTGCAGGAACACAACATATTTAATGTGCAAGAACTACTGCTTTGAGTGAAGAAACAGTAGCAATGCAGCTACTGCTGCAAAATTAATAAAAATATTCTTAGCTTCTGAAGAAGAAAGCCATTATTGTTGTAACAAAGAACAGTCTTGCCCTTAAGCTTTCTTGAACATATCAGCCTGGCTACTAATGTAATAGATGGGCAGCACAAAGGGAGGTCTCGACATCCTGCTCCACTCACATAAGCAAGCTCAAGTATAGCAAGGTTTGCCATAAAGAATACTGAAATCTTGTGGTGGTAGGCATTGTGTTAAAAACAAAACCAAACCTAGACAGTTACCTGGTACTCCTATTCTGTGCTTTGGTAAAGCATTCCTTACAAAAGAGAGCATGAATGTGCTTGAGAGCACCTAGTAGCACAGGACATGGTGGCAAAACTGATTCCCAGACCAGCCAAATTGCCAGAAACTAGAAAACAAAAAGGCATAGCGTTTTTTTTTTAAATCAAGTTAGTTCAATTATGCATGGTAATTTTTTTCACAGTAATATGGAAACCTTTTTTTAAAAAGCCAGACAAATTTACTAGATACAGGGTTTCACAAAAAAGCTGCACGTTGTTTAAAATAATTTCTTCATTTTGCACTGTTTTTTAGCATATGGAAATGCAAAGTCTGCTCCCTTCTCTGTTAATTAATGTGAATTCTTTGGTTTATGACATACTTTCGCCAGCAACCTCACTCTTGCATCAAAACCCTATCAGAATGTTTATCAGAAAACATTTATTTAATAACACGGATTTCTAAATCAGTTTCTCTCATTTCAGTACTTTACCTCTGGAATAGTATGTGAGAGCTGAAAATGAACACATATAGGTGTTTTCTTGGTAATATATAATGGCACAGCTGTGATGCAAAAAAGCAAGCAAGGCATTAAGGGAATGGAAAATAGCACAGAAATACCATAATGCTAATATGCAAACGACTTTCATGCCTTCCTATGGATATACTGTTTATAAAAAAGGGAAAGATTATAATCAGGGAAGGAATCTCCTATGAAAGTAGCCTACCTGACTACATATAGGAGGAGAGGTGAAACAAGTCACCAAGCTAAATTGGGATTAGAGTTGGAAGCGCTGTTAAGGTTAGCAGCACCTGGCTGCATTTTAAGAACTTGGTCAGGCTACAAGTAAGTACTCAGAGTGAGACAGGATATGCCCCATGGTCACTGGGACGGCAAAGGCCACCTGGGCTGCTGTAGGGCTACTGCTTCAGAGCATCCCAGTTGAAAGACAAGAACAAGGGTTCAGGAATACAATCCACACCAGGAAAGCAGATTACATTTGTTACTGAACCCACAAGGTGCTCCTGGGTAAGGGGTTAAGCTGATGAAGTTTGGGGATGTCAGGTTTTGCTAATGAAAAATGTTGTCAGTGCAGGAATGCTTTGAGGATTTCATGTGGAAGGGGCTACAGGACTAGATTTACAGCTAATGGTGGCAACAGGCACGCCCCTGGTCTAAAATTAAGAGATGGACAGCTCTGAAGGTAACATGATTAGACATAGACCATTCTTCTGCTTCTGGAATATTTTATAATTTCAGGATGAAAACCATTTGAAAATCATCTCTTTTTTTTTTTTTTTGTGGGAAAATGCTACACAAAGACTGGGAAGTTGCATTCATGTTCAAAAGAAGGGTAGTTATATTTGCTGGGAAAAAAACAATTTTGTCTGTCCTCACACAAGGCTTCTGGTCCTTGGTGTCCAATGCTAAATTCTTTCTCTTCATATAGCAGAACAGCAGGCAATTTTGACACACTAAGCTTCTGCTAATGAGTTCACAGTTTTCTATTTCACAATCAGCACAATTAAATCAACTCTAGCTGCTAGTGTGTGTTTTCTTTCTAAGGGAAAACTGTATCGGTTGTTGCTTTGACATGAATATTCTCCTGAGTTTTGCTGTTGGTTTCTTGAAACGATTTTGATGTGTGACTTTCCTTAGCAAAGCACTTGCCCTGTTTCTCTGCCGCCGCTGATGCTACCTGTGACTCAGCAGTACATTGTAGGGGCTGCTCTCAAAAGGAGACACTGTCATTGTTCACGCTACTCTGCCAATGAAACTGTTGTTAAGAAACAATGTCCTTGGCTGAAAATAGTGGACCGCCAGGCTAGTGCTGTACGTGCCCAGCAACCTGGACATTACACTGATAACAGAACAGAAAATACATATCTTCAGGATTATTCTGTAAAAAAGCCTAAAGTTAGTGCTATTCTGTAGCTGAAGCTGTTTCTGGGATGACTCTTTTTACCCATCTTTTATCGTTTCATACACTCATACATGTAATGTCCTTCTACATCCTGTCCCTCTCCCTTCTCCTTTATTTATCTTCAAAATAGGCTAAAGGATTCATCTAGGATGGAGCATCCCCAAATTAATTATCGTTACGGTACCAGAGAGGAAGAAAGCACTGTTCAGAAAAACGAATTCTGCAAATGAAAGTCTTTCCTCTTTACTGGAGTCCTGACATTACTTTTGCAAATGCCCAGGAGGCTGGCTGGCTCTGATTCCCTTTCAGCTAACCTCATTGCAAAGCTGCTCCATCAGTTGCAAATTGTTCAGAATGCAGAAGCATGTTTGTTTGCTGGTTTGAACAATCGAGAACATATTATGCATTCCTTGCATTATTTATATTGGCTACTTATAAGTTGATTTTTATTTATTTATTTATTTAAAGTTTCCATCTGTAGATTCTGGCTACATTTCAAAATCTTCCCCTTCAGTCATGTTCTAATGGATATCTGTTCTCCCAGAACATCTGTCCTTTAGGGTCCTATTATATATAAGCTAACAGCGACACAATTTTTCATCTTATTATATGTGTACAGTTTTCTGTTTGTTTTTAAAATCCCCAGAATCAACTCATAATATTACAGCTTCCTTTCGTTGTAAAAAAAAAACCAAAAATTAGTTTCAAGTCCTAATGGCTTTTTCAGTCCTGACAAAAATGTTAACACTGTATTTGCTATGACAGATCTCAGGATAGGGAAATACTTACCAATGCTCTAAATCTGTTATAAAAAACAAGTCTATGAAAATGTGTTAGTTCAGATGACTAGGGGTCTCATATTCATAACCTTCTTTTAATCTGCCTTTTTATTCTTTCATCTAACTCTTTTACTAGAGTAAGAGATCTCCACAAGATTATTTCTATAAATAAGATGCTTTAAAATGGCAGAATGTACTTTGAGCTTTCTAGCATCTATGCTGTATATGACTCCAAATATTTTAGACCCTAACATATTTAACATTATTGGTTCATCAACATAAATTCAGCCTGCTGCATCCAAGTGTCACGATCCACCCTTCTGTTAGAAGGATTCATCCCTCTAGGGATGTCCACAGAGCAACATGAAGGTATCAGCAGACTGTGGATAAGCAACAGTAATTTATCTCTAGCTTTCACTGCTAACTGTATCAGTAAAAATATGGCAGCATGGGTTTCTACAAGTACA
Organism: Theristicus caerulescens; assembly: GCA_020745775.1. Classification (NCBI taxonomy): domain Eukaryota; kingdom Metazoa; phylum Chordata; class Aves; order Pelecaniformes; family Threskiornithidae; genus Theristicus; species Theristicus caerulescens. Next base: position 88,389,453 of record CM036560.1, read on the forward strand.
AGCCTGAAGATTTGTTGCCCAATGCTGAATATCTTTACTATAACTTTACTATTAGTATACTGTATCTTTACTATTATTATGGTTTGCCACAGGAGATGACAGCAAGTGCAGGTATGTTCCAAGCAGGTCTTACACTCCACATGTTTTTAATTTCTATGTTTCAACAGCAGCTCTGAAGAGCCACTGTAATCTATACATAGCTGATGACTTATGCACAGAACTGTATGAATTATTGCTTCTGTTGTCTTTATTAAGGTAGCACCAGATTTACTGCTGGCATTACAGTTCAGCTTCTGCACTGCCATCTCACATATGTCTGTGTGCTCCAAAGCCAGTTGTGTGCTTCCTGAGCTGGCAGGAGTGGAAGTGCAGATGCAAGAGATTTATCCTCTGAGGGAAGACAGCTCTTCAGCTACTTTCAGATAAATGCTAAGCGTGTAGGCTTTGAATCCAGCTAATGAATTCAGTGTGTGCACCAGAACATAGGCTTGGAAAGGACCACCTGGGTCACTGATCCCCACTAACTGCAAGCAGCCATAATAAATGTTAAGAGCAAAGTGTCCTGCAGGATGTCAAAGTCTGCCCTCTCCATTTACTACGTGCCATAAAGTAACGTTCTTCTAAAACACACACCTTGATCAAATTATCATCTTTAGGAGATGAGCTGGAAAGTCTCAAAAATTGAAGTATATGACAGAAAAAGTGGAGGAGGTAAGGGGAGGGTATGACTGATGTTGTAACACTCTGAGGTGGCTGAATACGTTACATGAAAACATCCGTAAGACCCTACAAGGCCAGTCCAACTACACTGGAGGAAGGGAAACATCCCAAAAATCAAGTAAGCATCAAGGCAAAAAGGTCCTCCTGGACTCCTGAGGCGACTTGTGAAGTCCCAGGGCAGAGGAATAATCAAATACAGTATTACTGTACAACAGTAAACACAACTGACAGATAGTCCAAGTCTGTTTCCTTCAAAGCCTGGGGACACCCACAAACTTGGCACCCAGCTCCCGGTATTGCAAGCCGTTACTGAAGAACTGCAGGTGCGCGTCCACTCAGTAATCTCATCCCTCCCATAGCTTTCATCTTGAAAAAACAGTGGTTTTGCATCCCAGCTGTGTTTGGAAAGCCCTTCTAGAATTTCACTCATCTCTCTGGTTAACATGACTTTTTTCTAATTTCCAGTCTAAACTTGCTCAAGACACACTTAAGTCCACTTGATTTTCTATCCGTATTATTATGTTCTATTCCCTCACTCATATTTGAACCCTCAACATATTTTTAAAAAGTAAACCTCTTTATTTTGCTACAAAAGCAAGTAAAGCCCAATCGGTCCTGTAACAGGGAGGTGTGGAGGCACATCATGCAATTACTCATCCCTCTCTACAACTCTGCAAGTTTAAATAGATCTTCTGATGGCAAGTAACCAAAACCCATACAATAGTTTAAATGAGCCTTGTACAACTGGGCAAATACTTCCCTGTTCCTACTTGCCAGGCACAGTCTGAAATCCCTTTCAGCAGTTTGCGTTTTTTTAGTAGCTCCATCAACAGAGGCTCCTTGGTCCTCTCATTTTAAGCTCCATAACAACCTATGAACAGCCCTTCACAGGAGGGTCCATCAAGCCCAGGAGTCCCTCCCTGAGGACAGCAGCAGCCCCTACAGAAGAGCAGAGCATTCCATCCCATGGGAGATTTTCCCAAAATGCCCACCTGACCCCCAAACAGTTCACTCACTTCCTGAACAAAAAGTCAAGTCTTTCTATTTTTCAGGCCCTGTTATACTTTCCTTCCATACCTGTCCTGTTGCTGTCTGCACCTATGTGAAAGGCTAGCACTTGCCTCCTGCTGTAACTCGGACTCCACCACCCACCAGGGAGACCCTCCCTTGTATGTGCTGTGCGCTCACCACTCTCTAATTTCACTCCCTGCCTCTGACCCTAGAAATGAGAAGGACCAGCAGGTCCCTGCTCACTCTCGGCAGCCCCTGGGGAGTTGTTCAGACCTCCATCTCTTTCCCGTGCCAAGGAATGCTACACTATTTATTCGTTCCTTGGAAGAAATCTGTGTCACGGTTTCCATCCTCCAAACTTTCCTAGCTCCTGCTATACCTTTTCGAGATGGAGAAACAGAACCTTACCCTACTCAAGATGCAAGAGAAACATAGCCTTACACAGTAGCAATGTGACATTTTTCAGGATACTTCTGGTACCTTTCCCGTTATACTACTTGCTTTTATAGCCAGTACTGACACTAAAGTTAACACTTTCAAAACTAAAGTTAACATTCTCAGAGAAGCATCTTCTATATTTTACAGCTCCAGCTATGCCCAACATTTTGGTCAGTGAGTGGCAACGGTCAGCTCAGCATTCATCACCCCATGCATGGGATTTTTGTCGTCTTCACTTTGCATCCACCTCCAGCAAATTTCACCTGCCATTGCCTTGCCTGGGCACTTTGTTTAGCACAATCCTCCGGCAGTTTTTCCACAGTCAGCACTCATCTTCAGTGCTCTGAATAAAAGCACCATCAGCACACTCTGTCATCTTTTCCAGTTCATTTATCAGTTGAGTATCACAGGTTTAAGCACAGATTCTTCTGAGACCCCACTGCTGTCATCCTCTCACTGAGAAAACTGATCAGTTAGTCCTACCTTCTGTTTCGTATCTTTTAACCAATTTTTTGTTGATCTGTAAAGCATTCCTTTTATCTGACGGAAGTGCAGATTCTTAAGTGTATAGTAATGAAGTACTGCCTTCTCATCCTTTTGCCTTTAATCACTAATCCTCAGAGGGTTAGCCACAGAGTATAGCATACCTTTATTGCATCACTGGGGAGGGCCCATTTTTGGGTTCATTTGCTCCTTTTTACCACCATGATGTCAATTTTGGCATGACTCTCGGGCTGCTACTCTGGAGGTGGGATTGTGCTAAAATGCCCCCTCTTTCTCAGTAGTTTCCAGGTTCTTCAACTAGTGGAAGGATTGTTGAGAGATGACTCTGAAGGTAGCGTGTCAGTGAACCTTTCAGTGTTCCTGAGTTCCTCCAAGAAGCTGACCTTGGGGACACTGAGCTCTCCTCCTCGTCAGCACACATCTGCCAGTGACACATAAGGCAGATGCTAAATATATTTTGACGCACACTTTAGTAAGCTGGACCCCCCTCACCATGGGCTGGCTCTGACTGTAATTCTTCTGTGCAGTGGAATGAGCACTGATTGCATTAGTTTGCCTTTGTACCAGGTTGATCTGACCCGCAGCAAGTGTCTTGCTGCACCCCTGCATCCCATAGCCAAAACTGTACAGTTTTACCCACCAGCTACCTCCTGGGCCTCCCCTTGCTTCATTATGGTTATTGCTCTGCCTCCAGCTTTGTATCTGTGGCTGAGCTTCTGCTACAGCTACACCCGTCCTAGATGAGGTTACTTACCTCAAAGTAACGTGACTGCTCACTTAGTGCCTGAGATCTGCACTGGCTTGTTTCCAGGTTTTTGGTTTGTTTGGGGATTTTTGGAGTGGAGGAGGCAGATGGGCTGGTTATATGAAGATCAGTTCCTCGGCTGCTACAGTAACCTACTTCTTGGTAGTCTGGCAACTTCCTACTCCTAATACAAGGTTAGGGTTCACACCTGCAGCTGCTTCAAACTTTATAGAATAAGGTTCAGAACTTGATATTTAAAACGTAAGTTTATATTTTATCAGAATTTATAGAATTTTAATATCTAGGCTCTAAACTATTTAGAGTAAATTGCAACTCTTTGGTAAGTAGGTGTTCATGAAAATTATGTAGATTATGAAAGCTTCAGCTATGTGCTACAACCAAACACAGTTTTTTAAAAAAAGCTGGACTTCCATCTGCTGAAACTCTTGTTTACAGCAACCCCCCCGCTATGAGTTCCTAACAGAATAGCAGTGTGCTTATTATTATTAAATTTTATCCTGTCTTTGTTATACTAATCCACAAAGTCAACAAAATTCTTCTGTCCTTCACAGCATTACAGAAGTTTAAAAAACTGTATCAAAGACCTCATGCCAAGGTTACTAAAGGAAGTATTACACAGGACTGGCCACAAGACCTGTCCCTTAGGCATACTTCCAATAACTCACTTGCAACCTGGTAACTCACCTCTCAGTACCTCCTGTCGCAGTCCCCTCTTTTCCCAGGTCCTTATCTGCCTAAGCCAGCTTCTTATAATTCCTGTATTAATCTGTACCATCTCCACTTTAAATAATAATTTCCTTTGGGAACTGTACTGAATGAATGCTTCCTATAAATCTAGATAGCTTAAGCCCACTGCATTACTGTAGTCTGAGATGTTCACTATCTCAGCGAAAAGAAACATTAAGTTAGTCTGACAAAATCACCTTCTGATCAGAATTTTGCATTTTATCCCACTTTTCAGGTACGATGATGTTTCTGATTACTTTTTGTTCAAAACCTGTTCCAAGATATTACACAGTGTTGAAATAACCTAACTTGCATGTACTTTTCAGGATTTCTTTTTTGCTCTTTTTGAATATATGTTTGTATTCACCAGTCAGAGTGCATTATCCCCATACTGAAATAAACACTAAGAGTTTTTGCTAGGAGACTTCTGGTGACCAGAGGTAAGATCAGAAAAGTAACATATTCAGTTTCTACAAAGGAGGTAGCTAACAAAACCGAGAGCTTTCCTATCCTTTACTCACCCTCAAATAAATCACACAGACTCAACAACAAAAGCTCCCAACAGAAAGGAGGCGGTTTATTTAGTATTCCAGGATGATTTTACAGCTTACTACTTCAATAGCAATATTAAACCAATAGTGGAGCATTTAGAAGTGGAATAGAAATACTGCCATGATAATTGCTTTGGCAAGAATTAGTTCATGTCATTTTAGAACAACTGTTTAATATTGTTCATTAAGTTTTTAATCTGATAGCAGTGGTGTGCTACCTTGTTTATACTTTATCTGTATTTTTCATAGGAAAGGAAATATTTTTCTTCATTGACGTTTACATTGCCATCTGAGTTCAGTGCAACTTGCCAAGGAAAAGGAACCTGATATATTTCCACCTTCTCCTATCTTGCTACTCTTTGCTTGAAGTCCCAGCTAGAAATTTACAAGTGAAAACGTGACTTGAAGAGAGATAACTCTAGTCATGATATGTGTATTTCCAACAAAACCAACCATCTTTTCCCTGTGGTACAGCAGAGTTGCTGAGCTGATTGCCATCTTGTGATTCAAATCAACAATTAAATTCTTAGTGCCATGGAGCGTGCAGCAGCCATCATTCCAAAAGCCTCCGATAGATGGATTTTCTATCATTTCCCCACAACATTTTCTGAGTTAATATTTCAAAGACATGACCTTCAGTCGCAAGTATATCATGTAAGCATTATTCCCAGCATATAAGTCTATACAGACATCTTAAAACATTGCTACTGAATTTAAAACCAGCAAACTAAAAGATAAGGAATATAAGGAAAAAATCACGTAGTTTTCAGGAAGTGCAGTGGACAAAATGGTAAATGAAAAAACCAACCCATCCAGAGGTGAACTCAGCCTCAAGGAATGCAGGTTATTAAGGGGACTATTGGAGAGAGTCTTTTGGAAATCACTTTCACCAAAAGCAGGCCCATATTAAAAGGGAAATCACGGTACCTTAATTGCGCTTCTCAGCCATAGTTGTTGAGATTATATGTTGATCACCTGAAAAGCAGAAAATAGAAGATTAATAATATTGTTCATATTTTAATTACTGATTAAGAAGAGCAACTAAGATCACGTAAGTATGCTTTATTAAAATAGTTTTAGCCTTCCAAACAAATAGAGAAGAGCAGAATACATAGCTTTTGATATCTGCTATTTTATTCCTGATAAAGGCAGCTTCAAATAAGAAAAATAACAAGAAACAATGCCTGAGGTTTTCATTAAAGTAGTTTACATATTTTCATGAAGGCTGTCAACTCAGAAACCAAGGAAAAATTCATAAAAACTTTTATTCTTATAAAATATCTACCCTAAAACATATCTATCAGGCACTTATCTGTAATTTGTTTAGACTCAAATATATTCTTTGCCCTTCCCCAACCTAAAATATTTAACAGTAAAATCTTTGACTGGTGATTTACAGCCCTTTGCTATGTGTATGTGAGTTCTCCCAGGGAGGAAGAACACAACTGGTGGGCGCCGGAGTATTTTGGGGGCTGTTTCTCCAGTGTTTACCCAGGTGAGACTGGTGCCATGGGGAAACTTGGAATGCCCATAAAAGCTGAGGGATTCAAGCAGCATTTGGGCCTCCAGGCACAGACTGTCAGGGTTGGAGGTTTCACCTTTCTCCAAGGGGAAACATTCAAGGACCTCACCAAGGACTGCCTTCTGGTGGGCACAGGGCACAGACGGCAGGGCTCCTGATGGTGTGAGACCTGGGACAGCAGGGGGCAGGGGCATTAGGAATGCACTGGAGATACTGGACAGTCACTGGCTACACTCCCATTTTTCCCCTCTGTAGGAACCACTCTTGCCTCATCCTGGAAACATCTTGTGCCAAACTTTTGGAAGTGCATAAGCTTACCAGCTATCAGCACAGTGGTACCTACATCAAGGAACAGTGTTGTTTGGATAGTTTACTGAGTCATTCAGAAAGTGTGACTGTAAGTTACCCATATTCAACAGAATTAAATCTAAACCAAGACTGCAGCTCTGAATGTTTCCAGACTTCATGGTTATACACAGCCTGAAAATGCAATCTGATGTTAAAAAGTTGTATACAGTCTCATTTTCAGACGAGGCTTGCACGATACACCTAAACCAAAGCCATTTCAAGTATTTCCAGAATTGAAAGGCTTGCAGCGAGCAAGGCACAACTGCCTGCTGCAGCTTGGGCCAAGCTCTGCCTGCTCCACACAGCAAAAATCATAGGGATGAAACGGAGTTTGAAACTGCATTTGAACAGGATCTTTTATTTTTGGGGGGGAGGTTATAAGTTGCTATTGGTTGGTTTTAGAAATGAATCGTGTCATTGCTGGGCTCATTTCACCTCTCTTTTTTGGCAAAATCTAGGTCTTTACTAAGAGAGCATCTGTCAGCATTATCTTCGGACAATTTCACATGAAGCAAAGACATTTTGCAGGTTGCTGCTTTCTCTTTTACTTTAGTATTCGTAAGTTATCTACATAATGGGACCCAATTGTCCGGAATATGCAAAGAGCTATGACTCGACCAATAAAACAACAAAACTTAATTCTCTGGGCTGTTAATTGACAGCACAGAAGCTATTTGTTATATTGGAGTTAGCCAGCTTGCCATGCTCTTAAAGCAGAAAGCAGGTATATTTAGGTACATGTGGCTTGCTTTGCAATAACTGTTGTTTTGTTCTGAGGTGGAATAAATACACGGTACGTTGAGTAGTCAGATTTATAAAATAACTCACAACTTTTAAGGGTGATTGAAGTTTATGGAAACACATGGGTGTTAATGCTGACTTCAAACAAAATATCACATAAGGAGAAACAACACGGTATTTTATTAGCCTTCAAAATAACTGTTTAAGTAAAAATTGGTAAGCTTCGTTAACAAGACGCCATATGTGTGTGGGAGTACATAGCTTTACCCAGAACAGGTCTGCTTGACCAAATAATTTCTGTCTACTATGTATGTGTATATATATGTACACACACACACAAAGGAAAAAAAAAACTCACAGTACAACCAGACAAAAATAAGGAATAAACAACATGCAGTTCATTACAACAATGTACGTGGTTCCAGCATACAAACATATTACTGAAAATTACTCCTGAAAGAACTCCTATTCTTTCCTTTAAACAGAGTTGGTATAAAACTGGGGACACGAGGATAGCTGCTCATCGAGCATGTGCACTCATCTGTATGGAACACAGGAACATTCTACCAACACCATGGTTACCACTGATTCGACATTCCACCAAATTAATTATGTATTTCACCCACAAAAATCCACAGCATTAAGGCTGCAATTAGTTTGTCCAGAGAATGCCCAGTCTTCCATGCACGCAGTAGAGGGAGAGGAACAAAATGAATTGCATTGCCATGGGAACAGGGTTTACTACTTGCTTTACTAAGAGATTAATGCCTATTGTCAGCAGATTTTATGATAAAAGATGGTCATTTTGCATTTTCGTAATGAAGATGCATCATGCTGTGTGTTGTTCACACACTGTAGAACACTTTTCCTCTAATCATCAAGTGCTTTTAGTTCTGTATATTATTTTACAAAAAATAGGCTGTTTAGATTGTGATTGGTTTGGATTTTAACATAACAAAAAAAGACAGACACTTCATCTCAGTTTTCTACAGCACTAGAAGATAACACAGCTACGGACTGTGGCTATTACATCAGTCTGTGATTTGGTGCAAGAGGAGCAGATGAAAGCAGGTAGCACTGTAGCCATTTCATCTACACAATCTATAATCTGGGGTTTTACTTTGGACTTTACATCCCCACCATACATGTGGTTCAAAGTTGCCTGAAGGATTAGTCACTCATTTGGACCCTCACACTCCTATTAGGGGGAGCAGAGCATTTTGTGCCCACCGGAACAGGGCTTCTCATTTAGTTTCCTCTAAAAGGAACCGCATTCATATGCATCAAAACACTCCAAATTGACCCAAAACACAAGAAACAGGAATGATCGAAGGATTCACTTCAAAACCATGCTACTGCTCCAAATTATTAACTCTTTCCCAAGAGGAAGTGATGAGATAGGTTAGGAAAAACACACTAATGTGGTAGGAGTAAGGTAAGAACGCACTTTTATACAATTCAGTGCCCTCTCTAGCCCTTGTCTGCAAGTATCGCGTAGTATCAAAATTCATCCTGAAAGGCAAGAACTGGGGGGATCCTTCAGTTAGCAGTGACGACATGGTTATCTAGTAAGCACCCATTAAACCCCTATATCTGTTGAAAACTGGACATTTGGCCTTTTATTTCTTTGCTGTCCTTTCAGCGATGGAAGACTTGGTGAAAGGCGTTCTGAAATTCTGCTGCCATGTTTCCTTGTAACCAACAGATGTATAAATTTCTTTTAAATTAGAGAGGAAGCACAAATGGCATGTTGGTATAATAATTTCAAAATATTGTGCTGACTAAATACATTTTCAGGGCTGTAATTCAAGACTAGTTTAATTTCTACAATTGATGACTGCCTGAAAAATAACTCCTATCATCAGATCTGAAACATTTTTGGTATTATTTCAAAGATCTTGGGTTTTTTAGGACAGCCTTCTCCTCCTTTCTTATTAATACAATATTTCACCTAAAGAAGAGGAAAAGGCCAAGTTTGGGAAGAAGAAAGGTGAAGAGGTCTCTGTTCCTGAGAACACACACAAGCAATGTCAAAACCCTCAAGGACAGGTTCAGTCTGTAGTTCGGCCCAGATGTTTATAATTTTTCATTTTCTGAAGACTGAAGGAATTGTTGGGAAAGTACAAATGCTAGAATTCAAGTATATAAAGGATGCATTTCTGAGTTTTCCTGAAATGGGTTCCTGACCTTTTGCAACGGACATCTGCTGGCTCTTCTGGTATGCTGACATCATGAGCTTGCAATGGCCAAGACCCAGGGCTTTGATCCAGTGAAGCTGGTTATATTTTAGTTAGTGTTGAAGGACTTGCTGCCTCACTCAGTTTTAATTGCCAGATTTAGCCACTGCTTAGGTATGTCCTGTCAAAGCCTGGTAGTATTTTTCCAAGCCTTGCTACACAGCCAAATGCTGACAGCTGTAGCCAGTGGTTAAGAATAAGCTGCAACCAGGTTTGGGGAATGGGAACCAGGTACCAAAGCAGAGACACCAGCAACAGGGATAAAGTCAAGGCACACCAAACTGAAGTGAGGCAGAACTGGCCTTAAAATTCACAAAATCAAAAATGCTTTCCTCTAAGAAGGTCAGGGTTTCAAACAAGGAGTCATGTAGGCAGATCAGGAAACCAAGAGCAGGAACCTGGACTGGGCAGGAAGGTATCAGAGCCCAACCAAGCCTAGAGAGCAGGAGACAGACACAAGAACCAGGGGCTAGAAAGAAGGAACCCAGAGGTGAGATTGCTAACTCTGGAGCCCAGTGCCCAGGAAAGGCTGCCCCACAGCGTGGTGATCAGACTGACATTAGAAATGGCAAGGTTTGAACCCTCCCTGTTGGATGACCTCAGCCCTCCCGGCTGTGCCCCAAGCAGGAAAGTACTTGTGTCATTAAGAGCACTCCTTGTCCCTTCTCACCACTTAGTTTAAAGTATTCCTGATGTTGCTGAGCATTTAGCTGGGCCACTACCAGAAAAATCAGTACAAAACTGTCATATTGCTAAGCCTAGAAAATACTACTCATGTCCAAAACACTACAGACTATCTGGGTTAATTTTCTATTTGGGGTGATGATGGGTTCAGCAGCTGCCTACTGCATATGCGCTGTCAGTATCTGGTTAGGGTTTCTGATTGTGGGTTAGCATTCAGGTTAGGGCCAAGGGGTTCAACATACTTGTTAGGATCAGAGTTACACATTAGAGTGAGGCAGAGCATGAAGATGAGGGTCTCTGCCTCAGGTTTCTGGTTAGGAGGGAGGGTACAGGCTACATTTCTTAGGGGCTTGGATTAGGGCTAGGCTTAGGGGTAGCATGTCAAGCCTAGGGATCAGGGCTAGTGTTCAGGGTAAGGGTTGGGGTTCAGCTTTGAAGCAGGATTTGGTGGTTCAGAATTAGAGTAGGGGACTGGGGTAAGAGCTGACCTAAGTCTCTCAGGTGTCTTTGAAAATTACCACCTTTATTTTAATTAAGCAAATGTTACCTATAATGGTTCTTACAATATGTACATTTTCATATATGATACCTTAGCAAACTCCATCTTTACACTTCTCTCAATGTCTGATCTTGAATTTTTATGCATCTAAGATATATTCCGTAACTCAAGAAATTAAAAAATACTGAACAGCTCTTTAAATATTCACATAATTTGCCTCTGCAGAGACTAATCACTACTTTTTTTTGGCTGTTTACAAGGAAAATTCATGAACCAAAATCACTAAGTAGCATTAGGGTGGGGGGAGCAGAATTGCTTTGCATGCAGACATTTCTTCTCCTCTCCTGTAGAAAAAATGGGTTTTGATTTCGCCTGAAGAGTACATTAAGTAAATGTTTTCATCAGAAAAAACACAAATGCAACTATATCCTCTGCACCTAAACTTATCTGTTCCAGGTTTGTAAATCAAGATGCTTATTTCCTAGTAAGCAAAACTTACAGGTGGTGTTCCCAAAATCTCTTAGAAAACCACCATTTTCCAAAAGTCTCCATCAACTACCAATAATATGTAAAGAGTATTATTCTGGCATTTTTATTATAAGTTTTGTTGTCAAATTGAAGCAATGAAAACTTGATTTACTGCAATCCTTTTCTGGAAAATCAACTCAGTCATATTTTTCTTGGCAACAGAAAGTAAACTTGATTCAAAGTGATTTGTTTTAGCATTATTTCTTGCTTTCTGTATACATTTCATATATATTTATGTCTGCCTCTGTTTGTAATGCATGTAAATGCTGGTTTCACACAGCTGGTGGAACCTGGTTGATTGAAGACAGGAGCAGCGACCAAATTCCAAAATTACAATCTCAGTTCTGATTTTTTTTTCTGTACTCTGTGCCATACAAACTCGCAAAATAACTCAACTGCATCCAAAGTACATTTAAAGAATTTGCTGCTTATAATAAAATAAAACCTCCAAAATACATTTTAAAAAGTCTTAGTGAATTTTTTCCTAAATGCAAGTCACTCAAAATTTCAGTGCCTCAGCAAAAGGTTTTCTTATAGATCAACAGGGATTGCACGTCTATTCCATCTACAGAATAAATGAACAAAACAACTCTGTGCTTGTTCCATATTCCTCATCTGTCTTTGTACCATTTTACACTGTCTCACACCTCAATTCTTCAGGCATTGCTTGTTTTGACCAGCTGACTTGCTGTATAATACAAAGCACTTTAAAAAATTGTATAAATAAAATAATCTTAACAACCGACAGCCATATTCCATCGTACCTAGCACTTGTGGTAGAAATTGCTAGGGATACCATTACAAATCACATTGGATGAAAAGATAGAGATATCTAACAGTTTTTCCATTTGGATACAAAGGAAACAAGAAGCATGCTTTGGAATGATGTTGCTATGATATCTCAGATGAAGCCCACACAGATATCTTGTAACTTGTGAACAGGTCCTCAGTGTAAGCAGAAAACCCAACTCGAGGCATGATTCATCCCTTACACAAGCCTGTGGTGAAGCGGGGAAATACCAGTAGAAGACCCTAGTCAGAGAAGTCATTGAGAAGCCCTTTCTCCTATTCCTGTACAGCCCATCTGTGAAATCCCTGGTCATCTTTACAGCTAGGACATTGGGCTGTCTATTCACGTTAGGCATCAGCTGCCAGACTCAATGTTCTTAACTTCAGCACATTTTGAAGCTGTACATGTATGTCGGTAGTGCTGTGAGGAAGACCAGACCTCAGCTCTGCAGAAACCCAGCTGTGAGACTACATCTACTGGCAGGTGAGTGGAGAAGAGATGGGAGAGAGACAAGTCATCTCTACACAGGCTCTTTCTTAAGAACAGTCAATGTTATGAAGCTGGCTCTAGGACAAGCTAGTCAGTGTGGCATCTCTGAGTCTAGAGTGGCTTTCTATTAAATCAGACACTAACGGAAAACGGAGTAAACCTGGTAACTGAACTTTTCAGATTTTTGAAAACTTGAAGTGCATGGGGTTCATAACCAAAACAACAGACTACACTGATTCACCGCTGCAATCCATTGCATGTGTCAGCCCTGCAATGAATGAATAATTTCAACAATTGACAATTTTAAGTGTTTTAGAAACATGACAAAGGAGAAAACAATAAAACATTCACAGAAAACATTAGAAGAGTGCGCAGAATTTCATGACATTCAGAATGCTGCTTAGACACCTAAAGGACAGACAATTGAAATATATACGCATATACATACACTATTTATCAATAGTTTGTCTCTCCTTCAGTTTCTCTCAGCTGACCATCACTAGTTCTTACAGAAAAAAAAAATCTACATTAGAGCCCCTCCCAGTCCTGATTTCTCCTGGCAAGCTCACAGGACCTTTCCCTCACTTCTATTTTCTGTTTTCTACTACCCCAGTTGCACAGCTGGTTTCCAAGACAGTATTCATCATGTACACTGACCACTTCTCTACAGAGATAGACATAAAATAACTGTAAGCTGTGAGTTTGCATGTAAACTCTCTTGTTTTTTTAAAGTATTAAAAAAAAAATCCTTCACTTTCCACAGCTGAAGTTTGAAGTACACATTCTCCAAAAAGGTATCTCCCAAGCAACTGAGGGGAATTCCTCCCGTATGGTCTCTGGTCACACTGTATCAGGCTCCAGCCAAAAATCATCACTACGAGCCTAGCCAGCAGCCTACCATCTCCTCCTAGTGTACTACATCTATAGTGCGGTGTTCAAGAAATTGGTTGTAATCCTGCTGCGGGAATGCATGTAGTGCCAGTAGCATTGCAGATCAGCATCAGAGAAGGTATTCCCTCAGTCTCTTCTTTTGCCCTTGCCTCACTCAACGGGGAAATGACTCCTTTCACAAAATTTTCTTTGCTGAGTATCACAGGATATGGCATTCAGCTAACACAGGAACACTGCCTTGTTTCTCCAGCTTCATTAGGGCCCCCCGCAAAATCTTACTCCTTTCAGAGGACGTCTTAAAGCATGAAACATGGATCCTTCAAAAAGTGAGATCGTCCCAGTGGTCTGACATGAGAAGAGCAGAAATGTAGAAAACACCTTTTATCTTTCTTTGGCTTCTTCAGGCTGAAAATGCTTTAGCTCACTTAACACTGACTTCTTTATAAAAGCAGAAAACATGGTGCCAGTCCCTTCCTATGAAATGCTCTTATTCATCAGGGAGGGAAGTTGGAGAGAAACCCAGAGAGAGAAACTGCATATATGTCCTCACCCAGCTCCAGCTACACCAAGTGAAAAGCTGCCTGGGCCCACATGTCTCCCAGCCTACGTCCAGCTGCTCCTCACTGCTGTTCTGGCGGAGGCACTCACTCCCCCAGCCCTGCTGGGAGCACAGGCCACCAGCTTGCTCTCCAATCTGTTTCAATCACAGCGAAAGAAGTTTAAGTGACAGGTTGCAGTTCATTTGGCAAAAAATGGTTTCAGAAAAACTAGAAGCTACCCAGTCATGAGGTTTGTGGAGGTGGGAATGCAGTGAGAGCAGTGAAGAACAGCAGGTTGACCTTCTCAGCAAACAGAGCCAAGGAGAAACTGGGGAACAGCCTTTCCACTCAGGAAAGATGGGGTACCCCCCGATGTGCATTTGAAAATCTTAGTCCTCAAGGGAAGTTAAATCTGCACCAGATTCAGAGTTCAAACAGACCCATGTATTCTGCAGTTACAGACTGACAGCAAGAGATGCCTAATGCAAAATCTGCATGAGACAGGAAAGGATTTAGGATTTTGTGTAAGCAAACACAGAGCTGCAGCTGCTCCTAGACCACAAAAATAATGCTGGGGTTTCAGCCACACACTCCACATCATGACCCTGGGCAGAACCAGCAGATGGATGTTCCCAGTTACAGTCCCAGACGCAATCCCTCACTCACACTCTGTGCTTTCCCCCAGCCTAGAAACAATTCTTAAATAGGGATGACATGAACTTGTAATGACATAATTACACTGAACTTCTTAAACAAGCAGTTGCTTTTCCATGTTTGTTCATACTCATCACTGTCCTCCTGAAATCTCCCTCCTACTCTCCATCTTAATAAGGTTCAGGAATGTTTGAGCAGCATATTCTGGAAGAAAAGCTCCCACAGTCTTTCATCCCCCAGTCTGTGGAATATTTATGTTAGCCCATTTTAGGCTGTGTTTGGCTTGGTTAATATTTCTCCCACTTACACAGAACTATTCAAGGAAACCTTCAGCAATGTCTAGGTTTATGATTCTGAACACATATATTCCTAGCTCTTTTTCCTCCATGAGCCCTCTGTCCACTGATAAACATAACTAAAGACAAAATCATAAACCCATGCCCTTTACTGTTCAAGACAATACCCTCACCTGCAAAAACTTTGGTACCTGAAAGCAAATGGGTATCTACAAGGCCATTCATGTTAAGGATCACACACGTGCAGTTATGTTATGTGTATGAATTCCCACAAATCTCTCCATAGGAGTACCTACACTGTAGCAAATGCATTTGCATGTTCCCATACACTCATAGTGTGTCTACATACTACACACAAGAAGACAGGACAGAAACTATTGATTAATCAAAGATTAGTCACATTGATGTATTAAAACACATAAAAAAGACCAAATTTTGCCTGAGATATTGAAACTAGACATCTAAGGTATTTTGATATTTGTAACAAACTTTTTTTTTTAGCAGCCTGCTGACTTAAGACATTTGGGCTTCAATTCGTACTTACACAAAGTTTATTTTGCATCATTTTGGCACTTAAAGTATCATTCAGTAGCAAGCTACACACGTAATAATTTTAGGCTTTAGAGTAAATTTGAATAACTTATTTAGGAAAAAAAAATATTTCTAGAGCTTCTGTTTGTGAGATAATCAAAAGAGTTGATTTTAATTTTCAGTAGGTTCCAAAATGCCATTAAAAACCAGATCTATTTAGAGGAGTTTGTACATTGCCTCATACGGAACAAAATCCCAAGGCCTGAGTAGTATTATAAACCTTGGCAATCTTGTTGCTAAGTGTTCTCAGACACTGCTAAAACTTGTTTCAAATGACTGTAACGTATTTGGTCTTAATCAGATTTGATCCCAGGTCTAAAAAGTTCAAAAATATTTCTATATCTCATACTGCCACCAGCCCCTGTAGTCCTGCACTTCGATACCATGTATTTTGTATTTCTCTACTTAATGCACAACGACAAATGAATACCTGCGGGATTTCCAGAATTTGTGAACCATCCACTCCAGCAAATCATTTAAGCATGCAAATAGTTTCATACATTTCCTGACATTCCTGCAAATGAGAACAGAATCTGAGCTGTGGCATTAATACACCATACTCAAATTAAAGCTTAGCAATGCATGAGTTGTTCAGATTTGTATTCAAATAAGACAAACAAGTGTCAAATCCAGAGGGGGTCTTGAAGCTGACAATAAGTTTTACTTTTTAGATTTTTCCCTGCATACTATAAGTTTGGGTTCAAGGACTTCGCTTCAACACTCACTTAAGAATATTCAGCTTAAAAAAAACATGTTTCTCATCAAAGGAGTCTTTTGAACTGAAAAAATCATAAGGAATGCTCTTCTTGCCCCATTTCCATTTTTGCAGTTATCTTATTATATAAATATTAATTTCAGCAAACTCTTTAAGAAATGGTTTACATAAGCAACTTTTTAGTTGATGCACTATCACTGCTGTTCTAAAACTTATTTGGCTTGTTTATGTTACTTTGTTAATTTTATTGTAATTTAGTATTAATTAATAGCTCTGTATTTATAAAGTGTTTAATCAGCTACAACTCTTAATTATGCCACAGCATTGCTTAGTAAAACAATACACTATTGGGATTAAATCAAATTAATTAAATTAATCTGCTGTCCTCTTTTATGGGTAATTTATTGCGCGGTAAAAGCAGTCGTGAAATTGTTTTCATGGCAACTAGCCTAAAAAGACTGCATGTATTCTTTCTTACCCTAACTATAGAGAAAAACTGCCACTGATTTCAATGGTTTTCTACAGATCAGCACAAGGATCATAACTGCCTCAACACCAGCAGACAGTCATAGAAATTTAGTAATGGAGTGACCTTGTTTCTGAAGTAATGCTGAAAGAGAGTACCGGCGTACTCAGCTCCAGTCAGTAACTGTCCAGCCGGGAAGCCTGTCCCCAGGAGTGACCACCAAACTGCTGCTTTAGGACTTACTGAGCCAGAGGTCATACCTTTGCCTGGTGAGCTCACGCGAGAATTCTTCATCCAAGAAGTTGTCAAATTGCATCTTGAATCCGCCTAAGCTTTTGCCACCTTGGTCCACGCACTAACCACTACACAGGAAAGCACTCCATTTGCTTGCTTTAAATCTGCTAATTTATCTGGATAATTTCATTCAATATATTCTAATCCTACTTCTTGTATTATGAGAAAGAATTAATAAATTGCCTGTAACCACTTCTTCCCACTTTGGAGCTTATATCCCTCCATGAGGTCCATGCCTCAGCTGCATCTCTCAAGCTGAACAGCCCAAATCCATTCAGTGTCTCCTCATACGATTCCACTCCACCCAACTGCCTCTCTTTAGACCTTTTTTAGTCCTATTTGTTATGCATAGCCATTTGTTCTCTGTTTGGTATTGCCTAGCACTTGTCGTGACTAAAGTAAATCTTAATTATTTCAGATCATTTCTTCATGTGTCAACATAATTTAAAATTATAATTCTGTCCTTGTCAAAATGCTTTCAAATCTTTCTGAAGCTACTGTGTCTGTGACTTTCCAATTCTAGTCTTTATGATATCACACAAGTCAATGAAGAAAAAAATTAAACATGACAGTCTCATGTTTAATATTTGTCACAAGCACACGACAGACTTGAAAACACTTCCCTGTGTGACAGCATGCATGCAAGACAATGGTTTCACATTCAACCATCACCATGCTACTGGTGACTTACCCTAGATTATAATTCCTATGGTCGTTTTCAAGAACAGCATGTGGTAAACCTTTAAAAGAGCAACTTAACTTGAAACAAACTGCAGTCTTTGCTCTGTCCCCATCTACTAAACCAGTTATTTCTGCAATGAAATTTCACGTGTCAGTCTTCTGGGACCTCTCCTCTCACCCGTCAGCCTCAGGTATGGGTCATGGATAACAGTTCAGACACTGTTTTGGCCAGTTCCACAGATGCTTTAGGGTGAATTTCATTAGTCTGGTGACTTGAATATAAATCATCTCTCTAATTATTTTTCTAACTTTATCTATTCCTCCTTGGACCCTTGCACTATCTCCTTGAATTAGTGAAGAAACTCTGATTATATTTCCAATGCTTCTCACGATGAGAGGAAGCATTTAATTAAATATTTGTAGAATATACTATTCAATACTTCACCTTTTGGAAAATGAGTGCCACGCATTTTACTCTTACCTGGTAATAAAACTAAGTTTAAAAATACCTTAAGATAGATATTTTACTGAACGAAGCATGAAAATATTCACACTCCAAGTCCCAAAGGTTGATTCACCTCTTCTGACTCTGATTGTTTTATGTTAAATGGATGGGTATCATCTTTTATCACAGCCCTCTGACAGACTGGCAGAGATGGTGCAAAACTGCTGCAGTTTTTGGAGAAAAAAGTTAGAAAAAGGAACTGTTCAGCTATAAAGCCTAGCAGAAGGATTCTGAGATGGCTGAGCTGATATGACTTCTCAGCACCATCTCATATATTTGTTTAACAGTTGACAGGGTGAGACCTTTGTCCTACTCTTTATTTTAGACTTTCCCTCCCCACAAGGTACTTGCGGAGATTAAGTTTTATGCCTGAACATAAGCACCTCTGTATAATTTGTCCCTTTACTAATTATTTACTTTTGCAGTCCACAGGGCTTTACTGCAGTGACGCCTTAACAGAATTCAAACACAAATTCTAGAAAACGAAAGGCTGAAGTTCACTCAACAAAAATAAGGTTGGGACTGGCTTTACATGGAGGTCTTTATGCTGTGGAACCTCTTTACGTCACCAATTACAGCATGTTTTATCCTTGAGGCATTACTGAGCTTTTTTCCCAGGACTCTTCTTCCTCCTAAACCTACTGGTTCTGGTTTTTTGTGTTTTCTGTAAAATGAGGAATTAGTAAAGTTTTGCTTCTGTCTAAGCAGTAAGCTGTCACATGAGAGGGCAGGAAGCGTGGTACCAAAGGACACCAAGTGATGTAATTACACCGCAGTTCACTGGGGTTCTCCTGGAGCAACGAAACTACATGGTTCACATATGTCTTTTTTGAACACGGGAAAAGGTTTGTGCAGAGTGGCTCAGAGCTAGCTGCTCCACCCTGACCCTTGCTGCCACTCAGTTCAGACTAGGTTTCTTCCCAATATCTCCATCCATGACCTTAGAAACAACCCTTAATGTACTCGCTGCTGATTTTCAAAGGTGAGCATGCCCCAGCCACTTCCATGCTTCCCACATCGTAGGGATAAAATGCCTCTACTGAAGAACAGATGTCATGAGGGTGCCTTGTGATTGTTAATTGAGAGGGAGGAACACAGCTGGGTTCTGGGCTGGTTCTCATTGCCTTTGAAGCACAGGAGGAGGAGGAATGCCTAATGCTGCAGAAAAGCATAGACAGCAGACTTGAATCTGAACGAGGACCTGCCTGGTCCAGCAGTGTGGAAAGAAACTCCCTACGTGACTCAGGCAAACACAAATGCATAAGAAAAATATGCTCTTCAAATAAAAGCTCTATGTAGTGCCTACATGTGCCTGGGGGGCAGCTCAGGGGAGACACATATATATTTGTGTGGCTCAGCTGTGACCTCCCACCTTGCTCCCAGACGACTTCTGGGGGTTTAAGCATAGACCCACTCTGGCTATTACAAACCCCTAGGATCAAAAGAAACAGCTAATTACTCGCTCAAGAAATTCACTGCCCACAAATGAATATACTGGTGTGACATTTTAACTTACTGACTAAATACTAAGACTGTTACAAGCACTTTGTCAAAAAAGTGCATCTTTCCTCTTCTGGGGAACTTTATTGCTACAGTGCTTTCTTATTTAGCAAGTAATGCTAGGTCAAGACTCAGCACTAATATCTTCTAGTCCATATACACTGTATAGAACTATGCTTGTATTTGTGTCCTCAGTTGGTAGGTATTATGTTTCAATACCTTCCTGATGGTTACGCAGCAACTAAAGGTTAAAAAGATAATAACTAGAGCATTAAGAGATTTTCTTTCTGTTACTCTCCTAATTTTTCTTTTGTATTCAGCTGCTACAAATGTTTCATTTGATATAAAGGAACACAATTTGCTGCATTCGAGTCATACATGTAAATGTTGAAAGTCAGCTATTGAAGCCGTTCAGTCTGAGCACTCCTGGTATCACAACTGTGCCCATACAAAGCTATCTTCAACGTGCGTGCGTATCCAGGGTGAAACTGCTGATCAGGTCACAGCTGTTAGCTCCCAGGCAAGGCTGCTACCTTTCATTACTCCTCCTCCTAGCACATACACATGCTGGTTAGAGCTCGTGGGATTAAGGGTCACCTCCATTCTTCTTCCCTGGAAAGCATGAGGAAAAAACCCCAGCGCTCTCCATACTGCACTGTGCACAAGGCAATGCCACTCACAAGTCACAGAGCTCAGTCAAGAGGCTGAAAGGTGCTTCTACACCTTTCTCAGCAAGCATGGACTCAAAAGGCACGTAAGTCCAAAAACCAGAAGACTGCAGGGAGGTAGCATGGTTTCAAAGGTCGAGAGAGAAAAAGAAAAGCAAAGCAAACAAACAAGGGAGCAAGGGAGTAAGGAGAAAAGACATGGCATACAAAGAGCACAGCAGATGATAGGGAGGAGTGCATCACAAAGTAGGTGGTTTCCAAAGAATAACCTGACATTACACTCAAATGTGGCCACCCATTGATATATCACTCATCTCCATCATGGTAATTATTCAGAAAGATTTTAGAACTTGCCATCATCACTAACAGCTATTTAAATTTGGGACATACAGCACAAGTTGCATAATATTGTACCTGTCCTGTCCCTTATTTGGTACAAAATTAGTCATTTTGGCTGTGAAAATTCACATGTAAAAGCACATCTTAAAAAGTAGCTTGCAAGCATTTTAATCTTCAAAAATCTGTTTCTGTAAAAGCCTAACAATGGTTCTGCATTTCTTCATGTCATGGCTGCACGTTACAAGAAAAATAAAAGTCACAGCTCAAGCAAGGTAACAGGGTAACGTATGACTGAAAGAGCTCCTGGCTGTCATGAGGAAAACTCACAA
The DNA here is from genome assembly GCA_020745775.1 of Theristicus caerulescens. Lineage (NCBI taxonomy): Eukaryota > Metazoa > Chordata > Aves > Pelecaniformes > Threskiornithidae > Theristicus > Theristicus caerulescens. Next base: position 88,410,475 of record CM036560.1, read on the forward strand.
CTGAAAAGCAAGAGAAAAATAAGGCATAGTGAAAGGAAAATTAAAGCAGCGTTGTTTAGTGTTTCCTTTCTAAAATTGCATAGTTATGCTAAAGTATTTAGACCTATCATAGGAACACAGCCACCCACACGTTCTCTGGTGCATGCAACATGCCACACTGTCTTCCAGAGACTGCTGAGTGAAGTCTGTTGAGACAGAGAAAGCATGCCTTCATTTCAAGGAGAATTTCAAAAAAAACCCAGATTCAAATAGCTTTAAGGTATTCTTACACACACACACACACACCAAAAAAAAAAAAAAAAAAAAAAAAAAGAGGCCCCAAGAGTTTGTGAAACATCCCTCCTGTATGCTGCGGGCGCGAAACTGCTTAAATGGCTCTGCCAGCTTCAAAAGTTACCACTGCTGCAACAGTCCCTCACCTGGAGGTTTCTTCCTTAACCTAGCAAAAGGGGTCAAATAAGAAATCCTCGCCCATCTTCATGTAAAATACATCTCAGTGTGTCAGCTTTTAGTGACGTGGCAGATTTCATACAGCTGCAGACAGAGATGATGGCTCTCTCTGGTAACCCCAGGTGGAAGACTAAATATTGAACACCCGATAGACATTTTTGCACTGACAATGGCCGAAAGGCAGTTCAGACTAACAACCTATTTTACAACTTGTCAGTGTAATCCACTTGTATTTTCCCTCTCTCCATTTCCAGCAGGTCAGCAGATGTTTGTGCCTGCAAAGTATCAATCCGAGCTGTCACTTGGCTAGCTTAACAATTATCAGTAAAAAATACTATAATAATAAAAAAATCTTACATTCCTCAAACACACCAACCTCAAACAAAAAGTTTTTTTATTTATTCATTTTGTTTTAAACACGGATACTAAAGAAGGCGACATCTCAGAGAACTCCACTTGGGACAGAGTTACTGACAGCATCAGAAGAGACCCAACGTACAACATGCAGTGTTTAGAAAAAGAGTGAATTGATCTTGTTAGATCAACTTTGAAACTGCCTTCTGTAGCACCCAAAGAGAACTTGCCCTTCAGGCAGGTTTTTACAGGCTCTCACAGCTTTACTTTGATTGCTGTTGTAGCAGAAATGTATAGCTTTAGTACGAAGGGATTATCTGTTATCCTATCCTTTGGGAGAACCTCATACTGTGACAAAGACTTTTCTCTGCTTAATCTCTTAAATTTCACAAAACTAACAAAAGTACAGCACATCTACCATTACATTTTTTTTTCCCTAGTGTCCCTCAGCCCCTTGAGGACTAAGAAATCATTGAATGGTATTTAACATCACCATATCTGAGTCTTAATTCACTGATAAACTGAAGTTTGATGACATTTTTGGGTTCATAATCTGAATTGCCTAGTGTCACACTGCTCAATATGGCCTTTTCTACTGTATTTTAGGGGAAAGAACAAAGTCAGAAGGGACTACATCACAACCCTGGAAATAAAAAAAAAAAACAAAACACCAAAACATTCTGCACTTCAGGATCGATTGATTTTGGTATCCTCTGTCAGCCTTACCCACAAGGATTACCCCTTGGTATCAACAGAACCATTTAATCCCTCGCTGTGATTTGGTATATTCTCTCCTGGCTCAGACAAATCTTCACCAGCAGCTACTTTTTCCTGAGAGATTTAATATCCTGCTAGTGAAAGGACATCAGTCTGTTTGACCACAGATCACACAAACTAGAGTTCTGTAACGAACAGAAGTGGGGGCAAACACAGAGGATTTGTGCTGGGCTATGTGGCCCATCCTCAGGCTAGTGACACCTTCAAAACCCAAGGGCACAAAGGAGAAGTCAGGGCATTGCATGAGTGTTGCTGGCGAGTTTCGGTCATTTATCTTCACAGAGGTAGCAAGTCCAAATAAAGCAGGAAGCACAGGTCCTGGACCCTCCAGTGGGATATGGGTTTGTCGGAGCTGTTTTTGCAGCCAAGAACCATCATATGCTGCCATCAAGACTTTGAATTTATTTTAAAGACAAGGACAACTGAAGACCTAAAGGTCATAATATTGCATAATTAATTAGGGTTATATTAAATAAAACACTAAAAGTAAAAGCAACAAAACTCTTCTCCTCTCACTTCAATTCACTTGCTCTTGGATTCAAATATGCATACAAATACAGGAGGTTATACCCTATTCATGTTCTCTGACTACAAGAATGTGCTGCAACACCAAAGAACTTGAGCAGTCACCACCAGTTCTTCCCTTTTACCAGCAGCACTTCCCGGGGAAAAAAGCATGCATTCACATGTGGATGGTGATGTAGAATCATGGAATCATAGAATCATAGAATTGTTAAGGTTGGAAAAGACCCTTAAGATCACCAAGTCCAACCATTAACCTACCACTGCCAAGTCCACCACTAAACCATGTCCTCAAGCACTGCATCTACCTGTCTTTTCAATACCTCCAGGGATGGGGACTCAACCACTTCCCTGGGCAGCCTGGTCCAATGCCTGACTACTCTTTCAGTGAAGAAGGTTTTCCTAATATCCAACCTAAACTTGCCCTGGCGCAGCTTGAGGCCGTTTCCTCTCATCCTATCACTTGTTACTTGGGAGAAGAGACCAACCCCCACCTCACTACAACCTCCTCTCTGGTAGCTGTAGAGAGCAATAAGGTCTCCCCTCAGCCTTCTCTTCTCCAGGCTAAGCAAGCCCAGCTCCCTCAGCTGCTCCTCATAAGACTTGTGCTCTAGACCCTTCACCAGCTTCGTTGCCCTTCTCTGGACATGCTCCAGCACCTCGATGTCCTTCTTGTAGTGAGGGGCTGAAAACTGGACACAGTATTCGAGGTGCGGCCTCACCAGTGCCGAATACAGGGGCACTATCACCTCCCTGGTCCTGCTGGCCACACTAGTCCTGATACAAGCCAGGATGCTATTGGCCCTCTTGGCCACCTGGGCACACTGCTGGCTCATGTTCAGGCGGCTGTCAACCAACACCCCCAGGTCCTTTTCAGCCAGGCAGCTCTCCAGCCATTCCTCCCCAAGCCTGTAGCATTGCATGGGGTTTTTATGACCCAAGTGCAGGACCCGGCACTTGGCCTTGTTGAATCTCATACAGTTGGCCCCGGCCCAACAATCCAGCCTGTCCAGGTCCCTCTGCAGGGCCTTCCTACCCTCCAGCAGATCGACACTGCCACCCAACTTGGTGTCATCTGCAAACTTACTGAGGGTGCCCTCAATCCCCTCATCCAGATCGTCGATAAAGATATTAAACAGAACCGGTCCCAACACTGAGCCCTAGGGAACACCACTTGTGACCGGTCGCCAACTGGATTTGGCTCCATTCACCACAACTCTCTGGGCTCGGCCATCCAGCCAGTTTTTAACCCAGCGCAGAGTGCACTTGTCCAAGCCGTGAGCAGCCAGCTTCTGCAGGAGAATGCTGTGGGAGATGGTGTCAAAGGCCTTACTGAAGTCCAAGTAGACAACATCCACAGCCTTCCCCTCATCCACTAAGCGGGTCACCTTCTCATAGAAGGAGACCAGGTTAGTGAAGCAGGACCTGCCTTTCATAAACCCATGCTGGCTGAGCCTGATCCCCCAGTTGTCCCGCATGTGCCACATAATGGCACTCAGGATGATCTGTTCCATGACCTTCCCCGGCACCGAGGTCAGGCTGACAGGCCTGTAGTTCCCCGGATCCTCCTTCCGACCCTTCTTGTAGATGGGTGTCACATTAGCTAACTTCCAGTCATCTGGGACCTCCCCGGTTGACCAGGACTGCCGATAAATGATGGAAAGTGGCTTGGCAAGCTCCTCTGCCAGCTCCCTCAGTATCCTCGGGTGGATCCCATCTGGCCCCATGTCCTGGTTTTGGCTGGGATGGAGTTGGTTTTCTTCCTGGTAGCCGGTATGGGGCTGTGTTCTGGGTTTAGGTTGAGAACAATGTCGATGATACACTGATGTTTTGGTTCTTGCTAAGTACTTGCTAAGTGGTGCTCACTCTGGTCAAGGACTTTTCAGCTTCCCATGCTCTGCCAGGGGCACGGGAGGCTGGGAGGGGCACAGCTGGGGCAGCTGACTCAGACTGGGCGGGGGCTATTCCATACCACGTGACATCATGCTCAGTATATAAGCAGGGGAGTTGGCCGGGGAGGGGTTAGGTCGCTGCTTGGGGGATGTGCTGGGCATCGGTCGGCGGGTGGTGAGCAATTGTACAGTGTACCGCTTGCTTTGTATTACTACTGTTCTATTTTTTATTTTACTTTAGTTATTAAACTGTTTTTATCTCAACCCACGAGTTTTCCCCTTTTGCCCTTCCGATCCTCTCCCCCATCCCGCCGGTGGGGGGGGGTGAGCGAGCGGCTGCGTGGTGCTTAGTTGCTGGCTGGGGTTAAACCACGACACCCCATAGACTTGTGGGCATTCAGGTGGAGGAGCAGGTCGGTGACTGCCACCTCTGACTTCTTCATACCCTCCCAGCAATGCCAATTCACAAGCAAACAGCCTTATGCACTAATAAGGATTATAAGGAGTAGAGTTTCTTCTTAAAGTAAACATAATATTCTGTACCAAGCGCTTCCTTCTGAACACATTGTTTCTACAAGCGCAAAGCTGAGGAGGCAATATAAAAGACTGCTTGAATGTTAAAATAGATAATAGGAAAGAAAGAGCAAAACCAGTATTATATAATGTAATATCTGTAAGAATATCTTCATTGTGAACAGGTTCACTAGGTTACATATTTCTGTTGACCAAAAAATACAGGGTTCACTTGGTGCAACTCTACAGCCAGAGAAAAAGAAAAGGCAATCTCACAACAGTCCCATCTCTCCATAAAATCCACAAATCCATCTTAAAGGAACAAACACAGCAATTCTAACATGCACACAACTCTACACTGAAGGCAGAATTCACACCAACAGAAGTTACTGGGCAGCACGCAGGAAGAACAGCAAAGATCAGCTGTATGCCCAGTGCCTGCTTTGCTACTGCACAAAATCATCTCCATATATATTCACCTTCCAATTTTGTTTTGCTTTCATTTTCAGTGGTTAAAAAGACCAAAGAACAGCATCTTGCCAATAGCCCTTCTAACCCAGCACACTCTTAGATGAGATGTAAACCACTAATAGTACTGCTGAAGGGTGAAAGAGCATCTTGCCATGTCTGCAAAGATTTTTAAAATCAAAGAGACAGCAGACTACTGCCCAGAGGACACAATATAAACCAGGAGCCACTATCTGAATGTGCCTGGAGATCTCGACAGCAGAAAGACAGATGGGCAGTTGTGGTGGAGGATGTGGAGCTTATGTATCCTCTACCAAGCAGCCAAGGATCCTGTTTGATCACAGTCCAATTCAGGTCTTGGTCCTTGATCCTCACAGAGGTCCCCTTTGGCACAGTGTGTGATTTTCTTACCTCTGATCAGGCCAGCAGAAGAATACTGAACCTGAAACACTAAATCAGAGAGGGATCCACATAAACAGAAAGGACTTAGATCTGCTCACATATTATTCCAGTCTGGTGAAGAAGAGAGAAACTGGGGAAATTATCCATTGACTTTACAAGACAAGGATTCCTTTTTTTTTTTTTAAGACAGTTACTATGCTTTTTCTGCTTCTTTGCTTGTATTCTATAGAGCTAGTTGTACAAAGGAAATGCTTTTGTTTAAAGGCATTTTGTACTACTATTTCATTTGCAATGTTTGCATGCCAAGCAGAGAAGCAATATAAACCGCTAGGCAAAAGAAGTCTGGTGGCTACCCATCCCTATGCCAGAGAAACAGACGGATGCACTCAGCCAGATCATAAATCTACTGTACCACTTCATAAATAATTTTTCTTAAAGATTCATAATACTTGTATGAATCTCATGAATGTTATGTTTTTTTAAAAAAGTTACTTTCTTCCAATTGTTATAATTTTGGTGGGTATGTAATCTGAGTGTTGAATTCTCTGATCTTCCCTGTTAGTAGAATGCTAAAAATTAAGATTTTTGCCCTTCTACTACATAACCAGGAGGAGAAACAACTTTTCCATTAATTCTGGTGGGCATCACATTAATGTTGCTTGATATCCAGTTTTGACCTTCTTGTTGATGCCAGCAACATCCTCAAAATACAAATGCATTTGTAGAGGTCAGTCTTGCAGTTCATCCATATGAAGAGAAACCTGCCTCAATCTATGGCAAATGACAAAGGTGGTCTGCAAGAAAGTAATTAGATAGATTTTCTCTCCTTTCTTTCTGCCCATTCAGTACAGGATTTCATTCCCGAAAAGTAACTACCTTCATTGTTAATATGCCTGTTATCTTCTAAATAAAATTCTATTTATTTTATAATTAAATAATAGAAGCAGGAAAACATCTAGGAAAGGAAATCACAAGTCCCAGTGGATAAAAGGATGAACAAGAGGAATTTTAACAAGAAAAATACAAGAGAAAATTTGATTTTTTTAAAATTCAGGAGTGAATATAAATTTGAAGCATAATAAAAACTGAATGCTTGTTTGAATAAGAAGGAAAACCAATCAAAGAAAGCAATCATGTAGAAAACAATCCCCTCCAATGGTAATTACACCTCTATTCCAAACAGGCAGCCAATGTTTGAGACTTTGTGCAAGCTAGATTTTTGTCCAGCCCTATCATGTGCTCTCATTCAAAAATACAACCACTGCTCCAGTCAAATCATCAAATTGCTTATGCCTCCATCTTGGAAACGTAGTTGAAGATGAAGCGAGGAATTATTCCTGAAAAATGATGCTGAAGAAAGTATGAATATATGTGATAAACTCAGTCAGAGTTAGCTCAGAGAATGAATACGAAGGTTGCGGGTTTTCCTTTCCTAGGTGGTTTGCCTGTATCTGGATTCAGAATATTTTCAGAATGAATGCTCTACTTTTTTCTTTGTATGTAGCAATTAGATGTTCCGCAAAGCATATGTTTATACTAACTCCATTCCTTTCATGTGTCCCCCTTTAACTGATATCATTTGTGTGCAGTGTGACTTTTCTGCTATCTATGAGAAGTGTAACTTCTTAAGCCACATTGGGGGAAACTGTTTTATGATCCAACTGTGCTAACTTATTTTCTTACAATGAATTCTTTATTGTTAGCAAACATGATGCTCACACTGCTTAAAAGTTAAATAGTACCTAGTATATTATATATAGTATATTGTTATCTATATATAACATACAATATTTTTTTCATATTTATCTTTGGAAAAACAGATCCTCTTATACCATCCCTATCTAAATTAAAAAATGGAGTACTATGACCCTTGTGTAGACCTTTTTCCTCTCCTCATACCTAACAAAATAAGTAATGAAATCAAATGCAGAGAAAAATATTTCGTTAGCTGAATCAGAGAGTCTTCCCAGAAAAAGTAACTAGATATTGGTAATATAAATGTTAAGTTTCCCATTGTTAAATGACTCGTTAAGCCTGTGAACAGTCCTTCAGAACTCATTATCCTTTGCCGGACAAGAAGCAGTAGAGTAAGATAACATCAAAATATACATCTTTTCCCAGCTACACATGCATGCATACTTGCCTGCCTTAGCCATAAGCAACAAATGAAGAAACCCCTAATATCCAGAACCTCTAGCTCAACTACACATGAGATTTTCAAAAATCAAGAATTCAGAGTAGCCAGTGTTAACATGTTTCTATTACTTACCTTTTTTTTTTCCTTCCTTACTACAGCATTGAACAATAAAATACTACAACTGCTCTTCAGCAAGCAAAGGGGTGCTAATTCAAGGACATTGACTATAATATAAACAATATGGCTTTGACTGATGTAACAATAAGTAGAATAGTCAAAAAGAAGGACAATTTTTCTGTGAAGTCTCTCTTTTACCAAATCACAGTGTGACTCTAAGCCTTTGCTACTGGCAAGGAATAATTATTTTAAAGCTACTGAGGTTTTGTAGTAGCATTAATTTCCATTTTGACATTTGAGTGTCATATAGACATTTGAATTAAAAAAAAATCAAAATTACTTTAAAGTCTGGATGATTTTGGTGTTTTCATTCTTGAGACCACAATTAAACATACTTGTTCACTTCAATAATGGGCATTTTTCTCCATCCTCTTGATCGTTCAGAAATGCTTGCCAGGATTTCAGTTCAACCGTTAGGTCCCTGCAACCTCTCAGCACGTGGCATCTGGGTGCCTTACACAAGCCCTTTGCCGCTACTGCTCTCCCACCTCTTCTTCCCATAAAGCTTCCAAAAGATCCAACCTCCCCTCTGTGCCACAGCATGAGTACTTGTGACACACTTTCCAAGTGCATCAGGCCTGGCCCCAGTATAGCAACGTGGGGAACCTCATTGCTTCCCTCCCTCAAGTACCAGAACTGCCCATGTTCCCTTATCCCCCGTTTCCCATGTACATGACTGACCTTGCTGAAGAGCCCCCGTGTGCTCAAGTGGAATACTTGATGTGCAAACACTCTGCAGGTGAATCCTATGAAACTACTGCATACAGTATCAGAACAGATTTATTTAATACACCTAAACAACAGCTTAAGTCATACACTACAGCAAAGATGCACAATCAACATAACAAAGATCAATTATTAAACTAATAAAGGCTGATATTTCTGCTGCCTTATCTGCAGCAATGAATACTCCATCTGGCTTGCCCACTTCCCCATCAGCAAGGAAATCTAATCCTTTAAATTGGCATGTTCATGATTAGTACATAAAACCTTTTAGACTAAGGGTATACGTTATTCCTGTTTCTGTTTGAAACAGAAAATCTACATACACGTTTACAAAGTCAAAGTGGTCTCAACGTAAAAGAACTTAAATTCCTTCCACATCTCAAATACAAGAAAATAACATTATATGATTTTTTTTTCCTTTAAGTCATTGTGTAGTGGAATTGGAAACCAAGGATACAGCAGGGATACCTCGGGGATTTTCACACTGCCTATTTGTTTTGTAACAAATGAATACATTATCAGCAGGAAGTAATTCAGGCTGCTTCTCCTCACTAATTCAGAGGTAAAAATACTCATTTTATTTTTCAGTGAAACAGAATACTCATTGCCCACATGCCATACAAAAGTAATTTTATGAAATGTCTATAACTGATATTGAAGAAAGATACATACTGGCTTTCAAAATCCCGCAAGCCACCTGAACTGTGACTGGCTGAACAAATTTCACTGTAAATTTCAGCATTCTCAGAAGACAATGATTTGATCCTTGTTACATCTATCTGCAAGTTGCCAGAACTGGCAATTTGGAATCATGTTAATTAATAGTTTTAATTAAACCATGAAAAATACAACCACATTAAGTGTGCTGATATACCAAGCTGGAAACAGAGATGGATTCATACATAAAATGCTGCAAGGTATGATTGCACACTATGATTATTAAAGCTTACAAATCAGTTACAACTATAAAACCATCACTTAGAATAATTACAAGCCTAAAACAAACAAGCCATTTCATTCTCATATCATGAAAGCTCTTCTATTAATCTGTTTCTTATCAAGAGGAACTTACCTAAAAGAGGCTGCACTAAGAAAATCACACTCAAAAAATCTACAAATACAGATCTTTTTAACACAAACCTAAAAAGACCATAAAAATCTCAAATAAAACGGTATGTATTTTTTCTCTATATAACAGTAATGTTATGTAAAAAACATGCAATTATGAAAAAAGTTCAGAACCACAACAATGAAAAAAATCCAAACAAGTGATACTACCAATGTCATCACAAGGCCAAATGCTGGGGGAACAAATCCAAGCTGTCCATAGGAAACAGTGTAGGTATCACAAAAGAAAAATGGGTAGCCTTCATCACCGAAAAATGTGATTTCTACAAATGTCTTTCCTAGACAAAAAGAAATGTTATTAAATTGTTCCCTCTCTCTGCTTCCATATTCCTTTTACCATGGACACATACGAGTATCAAACTCAAACATGCTCACGTAAATTTTCCTTGGTGAACGTGAAAACGTGTGTCACATGCTCAACTCATCTTCACATTAGTGATTCTGTTCCACCCCTTTGAAGACTAACGAAAGTAAAACAAATTCTTCTCTTCTGCTCTCACAACTCACCCTTACAAGCTTTCTAACATGACACGTGTACGTCTCTCGTTAGATCACGCCAACTCATGGCAGAATAAAATGAACAACTTCTAGAGGGGAACAATAATCTTGACTCGTTCAGGTGAAGTGGACTATGCTAAACTACAAGAGCACACTGCACCTATATCTGCCCATATAACACTTCCATTTTTCAGGCAAGGCACTCTAAAAATGTAAATAGTGTCCGATGTATGAAGGGCGGTGGCAACCACGGTGTCACCACAGCGATCCCTTACCACTTCTCTTTCCCCACTGTTCGCCCACCCCTGCTAACAAGCTGTGCTTCTGTGTCCCTTTGAGGTAATGACAACCAAAGTACTGTTTCAGCAGCACATAAGCAACTGTTCCTCCACACACCATACACCAAGGGCTTCTGTATTTATCTTGGTTCTCCAAATTCTCCAGGTTCCCTCTTCAAGACAAGCCTCCTGCATTATTGCAATTTCCCCAGTATTTTCACAGAGCTACTTTGGAACCTACCAAAAATTGCATGTAATTCAGGGTTTGTTTTTTAAACTCAGCACTCCTAATGCTCACCTTCTCACCTTGGCATAAGGCCTAGCAGAATTTAAATTGTTTATACAGCACTGAACATTTTCCATATTTCTTCAAATGATGAGCCAAATTGAAACACAGGTTCCACACAGCATCTGAATATTGTATTAGTTTGTAAAGTGGAGATGGCGAGCAAACCTCCCCAAACCAAAATCATATCTTAACAGTGAGATAAAAACAAGCCCACATCAAATTACAACTTTAAAGTACATTCCTGCATAAACAGCATGAGCCTTGAAATGGGAAAAACTGCCATGCAAATTATACCAGCTGGCAAGATGTGTTCTTTACAAAGGTATAACATTCTGATAGATAAATACTGTGACTTTCTGGCAAAAATCCAAAACACAAACAACCCCAAACTATTCTACAGCATTCTGAGCCTTGTAATTCATATTAGAGTTCAGTTTTAAAATATTTGACATAGGTATAACACAAACAATAGTGTTGTTGTAAACTTATAGATGCAATTTCATACCCTTCTTCCTCTACACAATCACATGGCATTAGATTTAATGTTGCTGACTTGTACCAATGCAGGGGCAGCTTGTGTGGGAGAATATTAGCAAGATAGATGGGAAGAAAAACATAACTCACATTCAGGCAAATGTGACAACTTTACATTTCTGATGGCTACTCTCTATTATGATTTACATGTCTGTCTGGAGTAACAGGTAATACCTACTACCACTGTCCTCGCTGCTGTTCTGAGGGAAGCCTTAGACAAATGCCACTGTCCTCCACATTGGCTTCTGTTCTCAGGCTCCAGTTGAGCCTTCTGTAGCTGAGCTGCCAGCAAGCCCAGGACTGGCATTGCTGTGCTGGTGCAGAAGAGAGTTGTACACTTGTAGTTGAATCAGCGTGATCACATACCCATTTCCTGGGAAAACCTGTAACAGAGCTTCAACTTACCTTCTCTGTCCCACTTCTCATGCAAGAAAAGACATGATTTTCAGTAGAAGAACTGGTTTCTGCATATGCAAAACTACTTCTGTCGGAAAGGTGCAATCTAAAAACTTTTCTGATTTGGGGAAATTTTCCTGTATTTGTTTTCAAGATGGAAGTGCTGTTACCTCGGCCTGATGATATGTAACAGCCTTTTACTAACCAAAATACAGACTTATTTTAAAGTCTCCATAGTTCAAAACACCCTATTTGCTTCTGACTAAATTTATGGGTATGTTTTCCAAGCAACATGTGGGAGGTAAGCATACCAACTGATTATTAAGTAACAGGATTTGTATAATACAACCTTGGAGCATATACCCTCATGGCAGTCCAAATCATTTCTCCGTGGACGTAACATAGTTTGCGTGGGAAGAACCCTCACCTATCCTCTAGGGTTAACACTGCACTGTTAATAGTAATAAGAATGTGACTTACACTTAAATAATTCCTATATGAAGAAAAAAGAGCATATTTTAAATTTAAAAAAATAATAATTTGTCCAGGGAAATAACCTACGATTAGCAAACACATTATGAATACCAGAAACCTGTGAAGCACTATTTTGCAATGGGCTCCACAGCTGCAATCCTTTGCACCTAATCTTTAAAAATACATGAGAATAATACACCAACAAAGGTATCCAGGACTAGCAAAAAGGGTGTGAAAGAGGTCATAGGTGTAAGGATTCAGCGCAGTACCAATATCACTGTATATTTTGATAAATTATACTGGTGCATTAAGCATGTTTTATGTGAGGAAACTATATGGGTAAATTAGTCAATATCAGGATGACCGTGAACTAGCACCTACTGTGACACAGAGAAAGGCAGACATAACCCTAGGATGTATGAGGAAAAAGATATAAAGAGAAATTATATCATTGTACTGGCTACACATACCCAGAAACACTGCACTTGTATTGAAAGAGGTATACAGAAGGCTATTGAAAAAATGGAGAAAAGCGCACCTCTATTATAAGAGCATCACAAGTCCGACACTGGATACGGCTGCTAGCTATAAATATTCCTGGACTAAACAGCAGAAAAGAGGAGGTGCTACTCAAGCTCACCTTTTCTTTTTATTTCACACAATAACAAAAGGCTATAAAGCAGGAATGATTCCACCGAGGCTAGAAATGAGAAAGCTAACCACTTAGGGCTAAATTTACAGCTACCAGAGGGAAAGATTTCAGAAACTGGGAGCTAAAGGAGAAAACAAACAAGTTTAAGATACTCCATGATAATTTTATGACAGACCCAAGCAGTCTCTCACCACCCTGTCTGCACAGTTTGTAGGCATCCTTTGAAACTGTTTTTCTTCCCCTCAGGTGCTGGAGCAGGAGAGCAGCTTTCATCGCTGAACCTGCAAAGATACTACTATCTGCTCTGCTGCTTGGTAATAGACTAAGGTCAGACATTAATTCTATATACTCTCAACACCAACAATATCAAATAAATCTTTATGCCCAGGGCTGACCTCAATTTAATTCTCATCAGTAGCCTATGAGTGAAAATAAGTAATATCAGCACCTACCTAGTCCCAGGATCCCTAGATTTCCTTTTGCACATTCTTTTTCTACACCCAACCTCCTCTGTGCATGCAAGAGTCTTTACCAAAATAATGTGTAAAAGCTGGGGTAAAAATAAGAAAAAGATAAAAGGGGAAGACAGCAGGATCTATAAGTAAGTATAGTAGCTATTATATGTATAGTAGCTACTTCTTACAGTCCTAAGGGAGATATGTTTACAAACATTTGTTTCCACAAAAGTAGATTATAAAACGCAATTTGAATGGTTTCACATCTGCTTCAAAGATTTGTACAGAAGAAACTTCAAAAGATAAGGATACATCATTCTGAAAATTAAACTGCTATCCAAAGTCACATTAATGTTGTTCATTCTCCCCTGCAGAAATGAATGCATAACTCACTCACAGTGGTTGACTCCTAGAGAGGAACACCGTAAAATTTTCAATACCTTGCAGGGCAAATGTCTGCATGGGCAAGATAGTGTGGAATTATGGTATACATGAACCTTAAGCATCCTTCCCATTGATGATACTTAATTACCTGCCACACAACTATGGCAGTCTCAACCATAAAAATGCATTGATCTGCTGAACTTCAAGTGGACAGAGGTCAGTTAGGATCTTTGCAAAGACACAAAGGGCAAGCCTCCTTAGACAGCAAATGTTTTACAGCCAGCAAAAACATTAAATACATTTAACTATTACAACTTAATAGCTCTGAAGCAATGGGTTTCCAACCAGTTAATGCATTTGATCATTCCTCCTTCAACCATTTCAGGTTTGGACAGCTACTATTATTAGGTGTTATTTCAGGGAGGACAAATGCATAGGCACAAAAATCTTAACATTAAACCCAGTATTTCACAGCTGACTCCTAACAGAGTTGGGAGGTAATTACTTTCAGAAGATGATGTGTTAGATAATATTTGTTCATTCATTTTCAGCCCTACTGCTTTATAGCAATGCTCTACCTCTTTCAATTGCAAGACATCTCAACCTGCAACCGCAGTGCCAGGAGGGATTTGAGGTGAACTAGTGGCAGGGCTGACACTGAGTCCCCTTAACCTCTTGGGATTCTCAGCCTCGCATTGGTTGAGGATTTGAGGGCGAGGGGAGGAGCTGCCCGCCGTGCCCCAAGCTCTCCGCACTGCACACAGTGCTGTTCACACAATCCCATAGGCGCTCAGGGGTCTCTGCTGCACTTCAAGCTGGTTGATGAAGAAAGAAAAGGAATTGCAGCAATTATGATCTACTGCATCATTTCAACTAAGCTAAGAAGAGATCACATAGGACAGATTTAGAAACAAGAACCCCCTCAAAAATCATATTGCAATAGATATACTGAAACAGAAAGAGGAAGTTCTAGAGGTCAAAAAGCACACAAATGAACACTAAAGTGAAAGCATCCTTAATTTTATAATGCTGTTGAGTGGTCTTAAAATCCCATGAAATCTAAGAATAATTCCATAATGTAATGAAAGACCAAGAGGATGTGTACATACAGTCTTTACAACTTCATCTTTTTTCTCTTTGTTCACACTCACAGGTAGTCACAACCAGCTTTACAAAAGCTTTCAGATTATTAAGGACTGCAAAACAAGGTTCCACTTTCTATTTTCTTTCATGTATTTTCAAGTAAGATGTTGAAAATATAGGTAATTAGAACTAAAAGCATGTAGTTGTGAGACATTCTCATAAAAAAAAATGTTAGTGAGTTTACACAAGATGTTTCCACTGCATCAACGAGTATCTAAGACTATTGTGTGAATTGTGTGAATGCTTGCACTGCAATTTTTATATATGTATTTATATATCCATGGTACAAAACAAGATTACATGAACGTGAAAATTGCATCTTTTCTCAAAGCACTTAATTTCCAGCAAATTAAACGTGGCACTACCGATAACCTACATAATGAGTAAACTTGATGTGAAATAATGCAGGGTTTTCACAGCCTTCGGTAACAATTATGTTAAATATATGGAGATTTAAGTGACAGAGTTTCTTCAAGCATATCTTCACAACCCTTTCCCCACCTTCCTGGCCTCAAAGTCAGCTAGTGACCTCGGTCACATACAAAAACCTGCTTGTTTGTTCTGGCAACTGAAAGCCTCACCACATTTCCTGCAGAGAGAGATTGTTGACTGCAGGAAGCTGTTACGATTTCTCTATTAAGGAACTCTGGGGAAAAAAGCTTACAGTGAGCAGAAGGCAGGGTAACTGCAAGTTAAGGCAATGCTGTCGCACTTTTTTTTTTTGTGTCTGGCTGTAAGAAAGAGCCATTGGACACCAGCATTATATCTCTTTCCCTGCAGCAGCGCATTCATTTACCTTAGGACTGGAAAAGGGAGAGTAGATATTTCGCTCCTGTCCTTGCTGTGGCATTATATCTTCTTCTGTGACCTCAGCAGAGGACTGCAGGAAGTTCTGGATCAAGGACTAACTTAGATAAGTAACATTCGTGTTCCTTCACAGTTCATGAAAATTAATCTGTATCTTAGGGTTTGTTGTGAAGTTATTTTTTCCCTCCAGCAGACACAGCAAAGAAACTTCTTGAAATTTCCAGATCACCTTCACCATTGCCAAAAAACCAAGACTGGCATTTCTCTATCTGCTCGAGTCAGAGACTGCTGTCAAACAAAGATTCAATATCCTTTGGGTTTCAACCAATAGCTCAGTAGTTTGAATAACTTCTGAGGTTATGACACAGTGTATGTGAAGAGTGGAATTAGCCACAAAGCGCAGTGACTGCTCCCTGGGTATATTCAAATTTTCTCATAGTTGGAATAAGGCAGTTAGAGAGATGGCAAAAACAGTAAACTACCACAACGAACTGCCTCTCCAACACGCATTGCCTTGAATACCAACCCAACCTTGACAGAGAGGTTGAGGGACCATTGTCGCTTCTCTGCTGCAATAGCGATGCAATTCCTCTGGTCCCAGTGGTTCATGAAGGCAGGCGTTTCACAGGCGTGTGAAATGTGTGTGTGTGTGTAAATGTGTGTGTGTGTGTGTGTGTGTGTATATATATACACACACACACACACAAAATTACACCTTGCCAATGCTGATTCTGCTCACCCATGGGAATGTAAGAATGATGGGGCCAGTTATCTCTACCACGTGGTTCACAAGCCAGTGATAAATTGCTTCCACCTTTAAATTGACCTGGATTACACTTCTTAGGAATGCACAGAAATTTGGCACTTTTTTTTTCCAAAGTAGGATTTGTTAGAAATCTGCTATCTGCATCTAGAAAGAGCCTGAAATCTTAACATGTCCCTTGGGCAAAAAAGAAATCACCTCACCTGTTCCCCCTTGCTCTCAAGCTCATTTTCCATTTTGAAGCACTGTAAGCTTGGATCTCCGCAGCAAGCCCATCTAGTCAGCAAGGGATTTCTGGTGGTAGCAAAAGTACTGATGGCTGACAAAGCTGATGCTTTACCAAGACTAATGAATCCATGCTGCTTCCCCAACCATGATATTTCATCAGCTTTTCCTAACTCATTTCAGCCTATTAAGTCCTGTTTATTTTTCGACTAGACTTTTGCAGTAAGAATCTTTCCCTCCTATTCTGTGTTACAGGCACGAGATCATTCCTAACCTGTGTTTTCAGACACCCCTGGCAGCACTGGGCTTCCAGGAAGCCACTCCAGGAAGTTTCCAAGGGCAGCGAGCTGCCAGTTTCTTCAGTTATTCTCTCCAATTACACGCCATCGTAACGAGAATGAGCAATGAGATGCCATTCAGGGGCCTTAGGGGTTTACCTACGACAAGAAGGTTTCAAAAGTAGTTTTTGCCTTTTGGATTCCTCATTGAATAGATAGATAAGCAGACAACAACCATCAAGCAGATATGAAATTAAACAGAAATACAATTTAGGAAAAATATCTAGAAATGAAGATGCTCTGTGTAAGCTTATGAAATGAGTGTGAGGCCAGGTGATAAAGAATATTTATTTGCATACAGCTGAATTCCAGGACTGCTGTTCAAGAGAAGGCATGTGGAGCTTTGGCCAGCAATGCAAATTTGCACGCAGTTTGATAAACAACCTGCCTTTAGTGCTGACTGCTAAACACAGTTTAGATACGAGTGAAGAGGCACTACCACTGAGCTACTTCATATACACTCTACATTACAGCAGTGGTAAAATATTAATAAATGCAACTTTTGGAATCACACCTTACAAAGTGATTATATACTAACCTAGAACTATAGCTGTGAAAAATAACCAAATAAAACAGTATTCTTAATATTCCTCTTTCCTACTTTTAGAACTGAACTCCCATTCAACCTTCACATTAGCAATTACTGAACAACATTGAACAAAGCCAAATAAAGCATTGCAGATTTTCAGAGCATATGCAATTGTTTGCATAGATACTATTCAATCAGTAACAGTTGTTGTTCTACAGCTAAACTTCTTTTAGGATAGAGAAATCATCATCACCAAATAGATGAAATTAGTCTTTCACCTATTAATCCTGGTCTTATTTAATAGCATTAATACTGCATATTCAAGTGACTGACTGGGCCATACTAAAAGAAATGCAAATACGCACTAACGTTCCCAGCTCACCTATAGTGTTTCAAGGTCGCGGTTTCAATATAATTGAACATGGAGCCATATCACCTATTTAAATATATCAGTGATTACTATGGAAGTAGGATTAATGCTATAAACTATCAATCTCTAATGATAGAACATATTTTTCACTAAGTAATTCTCACAGAGTTATTACATTCTCTCCAAAATTAAGGCATATTTCAAGATCATATTATTACAATATACAAAACTGTGGTTTGAGACACAGGTGAATACCAATGATCTGGGGAGAGTCTAGTCACAGCGAACACAATTCGACAGAAAGTTTTCACTCTTCACATTTTATTTTACTGAAAATATATGGCATAGAACTTTTTATTCACTAGTATAATAAAAGCTGTACAATACTAAGTAAAAACACTTATATAAAAAGACTACTAGATCCTTTCTTTTAAGGTCTGCTTAGCTGGGAGTTGTTCTCCAGCTCTACCTCTGAAGGGCCAGCCAGAGACCGCTGTCTCCTAACTTGCAAGGAAACACCAGGTTTCCTGTGGTACTGGTGTAAAACAGCATCTCTCTGGAACTTGGATGCACTTAAGCAAAGTTTATTCACAGTTCAAATCCTGACCATAACTCTTCATTTTGATAACGCTGCTCTGTAACATCAGGACTGGCACATCAGTGACAGATAGACACAGGGGATTTTGTTGATACTAGTTCTGATACTGCTGTATTGTACAAATGCAAAAATTGTAGTAAATCCAAAGTAAACGGCAGAAGAAAGAGGAACAGAGAGCCAGAAAAGCAGCCTGCCATTACACTCTTTGGTCACGGATGTGAAAGTGCCATGGACACGTTAACTTGGTGCAGACTTCTGCCGAAGTCAGGAAGCTCAAAGCACATGTTTGTGACATGACAGCACACTTTTCTTGCCTTACAGCAGGCTGGTGAAACCTTCTAGAGCTGCTGCAACTACATGAATTGGTAGAGAAAAGGGAGTTAAGAAACACCCCAAGTCCCCAGTGACAGAGTTACATAGCAGGGTAGTGAAGTAATCCCAGTTACTTCAGATGCAAGTATGTCCTGAGAGGAGGTGATTGCTTCTGGTCCCAAGTGCAAACCATCAGCAGAAGCACCTCCTTCCCCATCTGGCCTGACAAACAACCCACAGAACATGCTGCAGTAGAGAAACTCAGCTTTTTGTCGTATTTGGTGGTGACTTCTTACAGAGCCAGTTACAATAATATCTCCCCTTTACAGGGAAATATACGTAAGTGACTCTTATTAGACTGTGTATGTATGAGAAGCTCTCAGGTTCTGAGCTGGATTTTCAAGTTACCACTGTTAAACCTGGTGCTGCTTAGCCAGTCGTTTCTCTACAACCCACCCTGCTTTGGAGTCACTGAGCCTCTTTATTTTTCCTCCACTCTGTAGAAAAGACTCAAGGTATCTTCCGTTCTCTGTAGGTTGGTCTTTATTTAATATTTCGAGAATCACTGAATAATTAAGGTTTGATGAGACCTGGAGATCTTCATCACCTCTTAGCAGAAAAACACCAGAAGACAATGTTGTACTTTTTGCCCATCTGTTTTTGTTACAGGCATTCATACACATCACTTTGCAAGCAGAGAAGGTAAAAATAGTGATCATAACATATTTCTGCACATGTGTGTATTTTAACAATGGTGCCTGTAAAGTGAGGCAATGTCTTCTAAATGAACATTTCAGCAGGTGATGATCTCCATTCTGAATGATCATAACTTAGCAGTGCCAAAGAGCTTTCTGAATTTGACTGTTTGGCTGTTGAATTCTGACATTTTCCACATAACCATTAGATTGCAACTACCCTGGCTGCTATATAACATGCCTAAAATTATACTCTTCAGCAAAACTCACACCAGTCTTATTATGTGTCATTACCATACTCAGTATGTCATTCCTAGCTGTATACATGTTCTCTGTGAGATCACATGTAAAATTGATAACATCCCTTAGTAAAATTATTTCTGGATAGCTGGAATAAGAACAAAGAAACCGTATTTAACTGTTTGTAGTATACATCAATCTACACCAAGCACAGACAGACTGATCCTCTACCCTTGCTGAATTCTCACCATAGACAGTTTTGTTTGGCAGTCTCAGAAGATTTACATATTTTCTTCAGCAAGTAGAACATCGAACACAACCTTTGTTTCAGCTTCACAAGCTCCTATCCTTCCAAAATATTACTTTTCTCAAGAACTAAATCTGGGTGGCCAAGGGCACTTCTTAGCTCCCAGGTGCATGCCCTGCACACAACTGCATTCAATTCTATTCCCCATCTAGTTCCCTTTAGAAGGAAAATCAAGAGCATGCAGGGAGCTACAGGGTGCTCAGAAAGGCTCTCCAGGCTACATCATTAAGGGACAGGAGTGTGGGGAACACCATGAAGTTTAGGCAGCGTGTCTTAGCATCAACAAGTACTCCATGTTAAAGAGAGTCTCACTACTGTTTTATTCTTGCTCAATAACTGCAATAAAAATTAACTTGTGCATTTGCTCCTTCTTGCCAGCAACAATTGCTTTCCCAAAGAGGCAGAATTCTCACTTAAAACTTTCCAAATGGTTGTCTCTCCACACATTTCTGGAGTGCTCTAGCAGTAACATGGTCCATGGTCGTCTGCCCTTCATCCATCCTTTCTATTCCTGTCTCTAGACCTGCACTGCTCTTCTTTCTTCTGTGAGTCCTGGCCCCATGGAGTGTATTGAAATGGCAACCATCAACAACTCCAAACTACAGTAGATACACAAACCCAGACCTGATAAGGGAAGGCAGTGGGTCTGAAACTCTCGCTTAGACTGAATGACAAATGCCAAAAGCCACCTGGATTTTAATTCTCAACCCTAAAGGACAGCTCAAGTGCTCCAGCAATGAAAAACAGCTTCCTGCTGTCCCAGCAGGGGCTGAGAAGGCAGGAAGAAAAAGACCAGGGGCAGACTGAGCTTCTCTTGCAACAACAGTGGTTTCTGCCACAACCCATCCATCTTCCCCTTTTGTCAGCCAAGCACTTTGAGAAGTGTTCCCATGCTCCATTAAGCCAGACAGAATCAGCCTGGAATTGACCCGCTAATGCAAAGAAATCATATTACTCTAAAAGGCACAATTTGTTACAGGATTGTACAGAGGCCGGCAAACCGTCCAGTATAAGAAGAATTATACCTCAGCTGATCAACTATGCCCACTTGTTGAATGGGCTCCATCTAGGCTGTGCAACAGTGAGCACAGGAAAATAAAATGATGCCATAAGATACCAGCAGCTCTCAGTATATTTGTACACTTAGAAGCATGAGGTCCTTAAGACAGTTTAAATAGTGCATGCTGACAGTCAGCACATAATTGTGTGGGGGTGTCCAAGAATGTATGAAACTGAACTTTTGGACTCTCAAGTAGAAGCCTTTTACTTGCTATCTGTATCAGTAAGGGCTGGTAAAGTTTGATAACACCTGGATTAAACAAAACTGACATGTCCTGAATCCTCCTATTAATAAAGAGAGGTGAGATGGAACCACAAATTAGGAAGTTGATTGGGTGTGCTTTACACATAGCCTGTTTAGGTTGGGAAAACCAGGGGTTTGGGGCCTGGAAAGAAGGTGGCAATCATCCTGGCTGGAGGAAAGACACTGGCAGTGCAGGAAGACCCTTGAAATGGAGGGGAGAGCCATGCAGACAAATGCCGTGGGATGCCCAGGGACTTTGGCTAGTAATGCTCAAGACTGGCAACTGAGCAGCTGTAGAGCATGAACAAACAGGACTTCGGCCCAACCTTCTCAGCCAGCAATGATCTGCCTGATGAGAAGGAAAGTCAAGAGCTAATAAATATGATCCCGGGCTGAGGGTGGCTTACAGGGGTGTGTGAGATAATCAAGTAAGGTAAAAGCTCTAATCTCATTAGGTTCTTAAGTAAACCCCAGTATGCAGATACCTTACGGGCTGCTGATTAACATATGACATGTCCCAGTGCAGATTTGTTCCTCCTTGCCACTTCACACCAGGTACAGCACCAGAAGGCTGGTAACTCTCCCAGATGCTAGAGAAGGGATAAGCTACCATTTGACAGTGAAGAGGAGCCACCCACTCAGACTGACCCTTACTCCAGCACTACCTGCAGCACCACGATCCCCAGGGATGCACAAAGGAGATGGCATCACTCCTGAATCCTTAGACTGCAATGAGGCCCTCCTCCTTTTCCACTCTAACAGACCAGCTTTTCTGCTTTTTGGAGTCTCCTCCAAATGGCACCTGATGCCCTGGGCACTTCTGGTCACTGCGTCCCCACCTCAACGCAGCACATGACATAAGGGACTTGCTGTATTGATATGCCTTTTGTTTTTCCCAGACTTTTCTAGCAAAAGGTGTCTGCCTCTCTCCTTTCATTATTTAACATATTTAGCTGAAGATCCTGTATGGTGATACGTACACCTCATATTTAAATGGCTAACAGGTACCTCCACAATAAGAACTTTCCATGCTTATTGCTGGCCATCAACCAAATATAGATACATGATTTCCATCTAATGCATATGAAGTGTTTCCAGTGCTTGGGTCCAGCCCTGTCTGTTATTAGGATGTTATACACAGCCACTGTTCTCCTCCAGCTTTTATCTACCTTTACTTTTTTTTTTTCCATACAGCATGTAAATGAGACTGAAGCAAATGAGACTGCCTGGGGACACTGCACCCTGGGGTTGTCTGAAACACCTGCTCACTCTATCAGCTGCATAGCAACAGGGGAAAAAAACAATCAACAACTGCAATATTTAACTAATGTTTATACAGATATATTCACACACACGTTTTTGCTTAAGTAACTAGAAAAAGAGGGCATCATCGGGAAGCTGATCAGGAATGGAGGTCACGGCTGTAGTCAGTTTTACATAAAGCTTTAAAACTAATTATTATAAGTAACTGGGGAAGGAGACAAATTGGGATAAGCTTCATGAAAAATTGAAGACATGAAAAAATTTTTGCACACGAAGGACCAACTATTATTATTTGTCATTGGTTCAGCACTACAGAAACCCAAACGTCATTATTTATAAACAAATATTTTGCTTAGCAAAGTTATATATAATGCAGTAAATTATAATAACCTCTCTTAAACTGTAATTTCAACTCTTGTCTCAGAGTACATTGTAATAAGAAATAACTACCCTGTCAGGATAATGCTCGTGTAGCTTTTAAAGAACCAGTATAACAGCCTATAGAAACACTGAGTTTAACTCAAAGTTAGCTGTTACAACATTTACCAAGACTTGTCAGAATCAGCAACTTTTCCAAATGAAAGACAAGTAATAATCAAGTTTAGCAATCAAAAAAAAAAAAAAAAATCAAACAACCCCCCCAAAAAACCTTCCGAAAAACTCAAAAAAAAGAAAAACCATCAGCAATGCCCATTTCAACTTGAAGACAGTAAAATCTAAGCTCGAGTGGCAGAAACTATCAATAAACAAACTCATACTAGCGAGTTACAGCCATTTCAGCTTTATTACTTATTTAGAGAATATTCATCTTCAGGAAGCCACACTAAACAGACACTATTTCCCATTCCACTCCAAACTAATTCTCACATCTTGTCTTCTCCTGGATGTACTGGGATAGAAAAATGTGAATGTAGAAAAGGCTGATTTATAGAAACATGAGCATTTTTAAAATCTACTAAGCTTAGTACTTGCTGTTAATTTCAAAAATAGCATCTCTCTATAAAAATGCTAGCCACAGGAAAAATAAAACATTTACAAAAACTGTAAAAGATAAATTTGTCTTTTATTATATCCATCTTAAATTTCCCTACTTTATTTATGCTTTGTGTTTCCCCCCAATCTATTGGCAGGCTGTAGTGTCCTTATTCTTTCTTGTGTTTAGGAAGACTGACGAAGTTAGCAGGGGGTTTTGCTAAAAAAGATTTTAAGAGGAAGGTGTAAAGGACACTAATGACATTAACAGGATCTGTGTGGTCTACAGTATTATGGCACAAAAGACTACAGCAAAGCCAATTGCTGCAAAAGGAACATAAAATTTGACTGGTTTTGTGAAATACTTCTACGCATGGAAACAAAACACACAGCAGTCCAAAAGCTGCTCTTATACATTACAATGCTATAAAGTGCTGTTCAGTGGCAGCTTCAGGAGCAGTTTTAGACTCGATCCCATTTCCCCTGGGCTGCTAAGGTTGGAATACCTTACATTCTGCAAAGTACAAAATCAGAGGGTGAGAAAGAACAAGAGTATTAGTGTCCAACCTTACACGTAACAGGAAAGACAACTTTCTCTTAAACTGATTGTGTTAACATAGCACTGTGTTTAACATAAGGTTGTGTTAACATAATGTTGTAAGTGTCAACATAACATTGTGTTAAAATAACAGGAAAGACAACTTTCTCTTAAAGTGACTGTAGGGTAAAAAAATATTATGGCTAGAAACGAGTGGTCTGTTTTATTCCTTTTGTAGATTTTGCTATTCAAATCTATCCTTCCTTGAAAATATGCCACCTTGCTGCCTCACTTAGAGGTGCTTATTGCAATCTCACATTTGTTTTCATTCAAATTCCTCTCACTTCTAAAAAATCTGAATTGTTCTAACAATGATACATACTTTTAATTAAATAAATTGGTAATATTTTTGATGCATGAAATGAACATAAGACTCACTTCAGTACTTTCTCTATTCAGAAGGCCACAAGAAATGTCACTTTTCCATGTAAACGAAACAAACAAACAAAATCTATTATTCATTTGTGTTTCCTGTACAGAACCTTACTCAAACTTTGATCAAAATCGACCTCTTTTGTGTTTCTACACATAAAATGAAGGCAGAATATGAGCCTGGGGTGATGACATCCATGTCCCACGTACCTTCTTTGTTCGGGGCACTTCAGAAATCTCTCATCTCTTCTTGGAGATTCAACCCATTAACAAGATAATATTAAACATTTTTTAGCTCAGCTGTTATTCCACAGGGTGAGCCCTTGGACCTCAATAGCTTTTTCTGTCTGAAGGGCCTCTGTGACCTCCCTCACACACAGACTGGGGCAATGGACTGCTGCTGTCAGGATAAGCAATATGCTCTCGGCAGGACTGATCTGCTGAGAACAGGTCAGAAGAGAAACCCAACCACATGCTCATAGAAGCATCACCAGCTACTGCTTAAGCAAAGGTCAGAAGTATTTGCTGCCCTTGCAGCCCCCAGCAATAGCAAATACATCTCCTCAGCATCACATAAGTCCAAAGGTAAGGAGGCATCCTTTAACTGAACACAGCTATTTGCTGAGAAGTCTTTTAGCAGCAGCCACTGAAAATTACATGTGGTAAACACAAAAATTGTCTTTTCCCCAAAGGAAAAAAATGAGTATTGGATCCAAACACTAAAGATGTCCCGCTCAGATAAAAAAGTTTAGAAACAAATGATTTCCAGAGATGGGGAGCCAGCTTTGGCACTCCGTGCATACAAGAACTTGACCATTTCCATAGATGCCGTTATGGTATAGCATAATAAACAGCAACATCACATCACATGCGGGGATTGCAATGGGACTAATGGATCTCCAAGTCTTTGTAGGGGGAGACACCTAAGTGTCAGTCAGCTTTGGACATTGCATATTCTCAAAAAAAGTGCAAGGTGAGCAGAGGTCAGCGGGTTCACAGGTCTGCCAACTCCCCACATCCAAAGTTAAGGCCAAAGAATGTGAATGAACGCAATCTGGCACATGCAATGAGGAAGGCAGGCATAAGAAAAGAAATTTTATTTTGCATTCCTGAGAAGAAACCGATTATCGTATTTGCTAGCAAATGACTCAAGGAAAACACAATTGTGTGCTTCTTTCACAGAATTCTGCCCCTTTACTTACAAGGAAAGCATCTCTGAAAAGAGCTTACTGGAGGTGGTGAACCCAACCTTGAGAGAATCGCTGTCCTATGAAACACGTTACAAATTGTCCTTCAAGTAAAACAACAGAAAATATATAAAATAAATAAAAAAGCAACAGGAAAAGTAGTGACAAACTGTCTTCTTTCAGTGCGTGAAAAGACCATTAACAGTTCAGAATGTTGAATGTGGAGGATGGCATTTTAATACATTAGTAATACAGCTGCTTTTAAATGAATCTGTAAATATTAAAATGTGAAACCAAATAAAGGTCAATAAAACAGCTTTTTTTATACAGTGTTTCTAGGATTAAAACATGGGCATCTGTCTTTGCAGAAGGAAGTAATTTTGGTTTTGTTTTTTTTTTTCTGGGGGGAGTAGTTTATTAATTTCTATGTGGAAGGTACTTATGATCATTTCTATTGTCACTGTCACTATGAAACACTAATTCCACATAGGAAAATATCCAAAGAGACTGATACTTCTCCATGTTAGGAAAGAGCTATGCCTGTCTTTGGCACAACTGCACAATACTATCATGTCTGCTTCTGCAGTGAGACAAATATTGGACAAGGCATCACTCTGGACATCATCAGTATTTTTTTTTTTTTTACGAGTCACTTTTGTAAGGTAAAGAATGCATGTCAAGTTTCCATATATCAAGTATAAATATATCTTTAACATCACTCTCTGAAATGCGCTACTGACTGGAATAAGATGCTTGCCTAAATCCAAAATTAAGTTGCAGTAAAAAAAAACCGTTATGGGGCTGGTGGAAAGGGAAGGGATGGACGGGAAAATACCTGCACCTCTCAGTTCCAGGTTCCTGGCCAAGTCTGAAGCCCTCAGCTGGATGAAATGAGGTTTCTAAAGCTCCAGCAACTTTCCAGAAGAAGCATCACACCACTCAATGGCATTCCACTTTCATTATATGAAGGTAAGTGACATGCCTACTTAATACCACATATACACATTGAAAATATGTAAATAATTTGATCCCTTCAGGGAAGCAAATGTTTCTTATTTATAAGAAAAAGTCCTATATAAACTTGTGACACCAGGTTATTTTTAATAACAATAAAGTAACATATGGCAATATTACCAGAATTGCACAACCAGTTCACTCTTAAATGTGAAAAGAGGCGAGATGAAAACCAAGGAACAATAAACAAGCTAAAAGCAGTCCAAGTGGGACTCAGTCATAGGGCGCTCAAACACAGGGTGCTAAATATGGGTGTTCAATTCTACCAGCTAAGGAAAACAGACTGAATCAAATGCTGTCACTTACAGCAAATTCCTCAAATGGCTTCAGATCCATCACATTTATGCAGCCTTTTCAAAGCTTCCTTATAAATTTTTCCTTAAACACATCAAATATGTTAGCTTCAGATAAAACTTTCTCCTCAAATAACTTCTGCTATAAGGAAATAACAAAGGTCAATCACAACTAAATCCAATTCTTCTAATAAAAAAACCAGAAAAATCTCAGCTCATGTAATCTGGAATTCAGGGACAGGTTAGTTACACAATTAATTACCACTGTCAAGTCCTTCTCCACAAAACCAGACCATAGCAGCTGATGCTAATATATATATTTATAAGGTGCAATCTATCCAGGGACTGTTCCTACTTTCTGCTATAACCTCTGAAGCCCATTCAACAAATCTGCTGTGAAATTCTCTGAAAATCCAGAGATTGGTTTTGTTACTACTTCTGTAAAAGTAGTCAATATATTAAAAGATCATGTATGCAACACTCCTCGAAATACAAATCTTCACCATAAGATAGGGAAAATTATTATTACAAGAATTTGTGCAAAGGAATAATAGACTTACAAATCTCCAGTGTGGTTCAAAGCAACCTGAGTAATTATAAGTCTTTTTCAGAAAATAACCTCTGAGAAAAAACACTGGTTTAGCCTTAACCAAGATTTCACAATGTTATTTATCCACATTATCAGTTTGGAAAAATGCTTACTTTATCAAAACACAACTTGATTTACAGACATCTCCTTCAGGTTACCCAGTTTCAGTGAAAGCCAAGAGCTATACAGGCAGGTCAACCATCCATTCAACATTACCATGAGCTTCAACAATCAGCAATCTCAAGTAAGAAAAATCTTTCTATTGCATGGGATGATAGTTCACAGAAGATTAATTTTCCACATGGAAAAAACTTGCACACTTAGTAAGACACTCCCTCAGATCAGCAGGATCTGTCACTTGTACTGGCGTTCCCTGGAATTCCCCATTTTGAGGATGGAATTTTGATGAGGATTTTACTTGGAGGGTTCTACCTTCCAGATAAAGAAAAGCTTTTCTTTTAAAAGAATATAAAGCAGCACTCCTCTCATGTGCTATCTTAAACAATTCTTCCTTAACTACTACAACAGCAAGAATTTTAAACAGGCCAATGGGTATTTTAGGCCTTAAAATCCAGCTCTACGCTTGTTGCCACAGAACAAAAACTGTATAGCGATTCCCATTTATTTAAAATCAAATATGTAATTATCAATTAAAAGAGATACAGAGTTTCCAGACAACACATGACAGGAGACTGCTTTTGGAACATATGTTGTTTAACCTTGCATAAAGCAGACTATATGATCAATTTAGGATGACTGTGTGAGAAAGGCAGAACAGAAGACAAGAAAAATAAGGAGAGAAAACAGGATTAGCTTTTTTTCCCCCTCTACAAACTCTTCCTCCCTTCTCCATAGCATCTCATTATAACTAAGGCAATATGCCCATAGGGCAAACTATATCTTATAAAGATGAAAAGTAAGTTTCAGATTAGCAACTCTGTAATCTTCCTTGAAGTGATACCTAGTTAGTTCAACAGGTCTGGTTTGCAATACAGAATATTAGTTTTAGAGAATGTAATAGCTCAGCTCTGGTTTGATATAACAGAAGCATCCTGTACGATAAACTTCAGTTGTCCAGTTGATTGACCAATGTTCTAGGAGACAAAATTGCAGAGGTAACATGCAGAAGAAACCAAACCAAGGACAGGAAATAAACTGGCCCTGTGTTTTCAAAATGTTCCTATATTTTTTCAAATATATCACATATAAATCATGCCAGGAGAACTTCATCTCCAGGTCAGGGAGCAGCCTTTTTTATCAGCACAGCTTAGACCAGTGTGGATATAGGGATCCACAGACTCCACATTAGCCCAGAAATCCTGGAATCAGATTATCCTTTCACTCACACTGATATCAAAGTCTCTATTACAGGCTTAAAGTCTTTCGACTTGGGTACTATCACCTTTTGCTATAAATCTTTTGCTTTCCAGAGAAACGCTCATAAAGGGACATCTCTGCTCTTTCCAGTATTTCCTGTGTTGTATTCATTTCAGTCGAGCAGACAAGAGACCTTAAGAAGAAAAAACAAAGCCTCCCAGCCGGCGGAAAGTGGGAAAACACCCCAACAAACCATCAACCTTATCACAGTTGTGATAAGATTCATTTAAAGAAGTTAGAAAGTTAACTAAGCTACAAACATGGGTAAGAAATTAATACGCCTATAAGGTCTGGGCTCTCATGAAAGGCAGTAGGATTTTTCCTTATGGTTGATAGATCTTCCAAGACCCAATGACAGTTCATACTCTACTACAAAGCTTATGTCCATATTTCTCGCTTCTCACACCACGAAAACAGCCAGCCAGCCAAAATCACTAGGCAAAATAAAACCATGATACATCAATGCATCACTAACATTCCAAAAAGACTAAGCAAGAACAGGAATTATGTCAAATGCTTCAACACCCTGTCAGAGAGAGAAAGAGAGAGAAAATCTTGTGGATGGATTTAGCGCCTTGAATTTCTCCCCCAAGGGAAGAAGGATACAGTCAGAAAATACTAGTGAAAACCAGCAACAACATTAGACCCTCTATTCCATGTTTCTCTTTGAAAATACACATATTCTTTGTATTCTCAGCTTCCACCAGACAGAGGGGAAAAAAAAGATTACTCTGGTAATGCGTCTCCATGGCAAGGGTTGCTGCCAGACACACTGGCCAATCCAGCAATTCAGGAACTTAAAAGCCCTAAGTCTAACTGCAAGAGCTACAGTCATAGCGACCATTGAGCTGGCGTAGAAGCAAAAGGCATGTGTTCACATCTTTAACTAGTTATACATAAAGCCCTGTTGAGAGAATCCTGAAAAATCTATTAACATTTATAGCAGAGCTTTAATCCTCACCTAATAAATGAACTAAACAACAATACAAAGTGTACATTAAGGGATGGGGGCACTAATACTGCAACATTTCCCATGAGAAATGAAATATCATGGGAAGAGAAAGAATGACACATTATATAAGGCTACTCTACCTTCCCCAGACCAGGTGAATGATGTTATTGTTCTGTGGACGACAGAGTAATATATAACTTAATTTGCTGCAACTTTATTAAGTCACGTAGGAATTATCTTAGAGTAAACTGTACAATACCTGTAATTACTTCTGCTCATGTATCTTCAGCTATTTGGCAGAGCTGCTCTCGGCCCTTCCACTCCAAGCCTGACTCCAAGCAATTTACAGGACTTCCATCACCTTTCTCACATATCTTTTTAAGCCTTTGTAGAAAAGAGATGTTCTCCTGTTGTACTGCCTGACCCAGCCCCTTTCCTGAGCATCTCCAGGGGATACGTTCACCTAAGCCCTCTTCCTATCAGCTGTCCCTGCCCCTGATGACTTTCACCCACTAAACTGCAATAACTTGGACTACATGTTCTGATGCAAACAACCGGGTTGCTGCACAGAAGGTGACTTACCTGTGTCACCTTCAACATTTCAGGGGTTCAAGGAGTATGTTTTCCTCAGTCAAAAAAGAAATAGCATAATGACGAGAGCAGGCCAAAATTTTGGGGGACTATTTCAAATACAGGGATGAAAGGATGGAGAACTACTAATTTGGTATGAGAAAGGACTCCAGTCCCTAATAGCTAGTGAACTTTTCTCCCTGCTTTCTTCAGACAAAACCAATCCCTCAAGGTTCCTAGGTTTTAACTTGGAAAGAGAAAAGCAGTACTTGTAACTAGCACTGGGGCATTTATACTCCCTTCTTTAATATGAACATGCGTTGCAGATAAAAATAGAAATTAGTGCTAGTGACTATAATAAAATTTTTTTATACAGCCCTACCATAAACCTAGGAATGCAAAGAGAAACTCTGAGCAGGCATAATTAATTATACATACTAAATCATTTTACTACAGAAGTATAAAAATATATATATGTTCTAATTAAAATGTTAAAACCCTTACACCAAGCTAACCACTAAACACACTATGAAACCAGGAAAACAGCATTTATTCTGGCAAATTCTCCAACATATCTAATGAGGTGAGAACTTAATACAATTAAATTCCTCCTATTTTAGTAAAGGTTCTTAGCATATCACCATTCTGAAGCTGTTGAATTCAGAATTTGCTGAAATTAAGAACCAAGTCTATTGGCACTTAGCAAGGCCTCCGGCTATGTGCACTCACCAGGAGGGGAAAGGTAAAACAAGTTTCATCTCATTAGCAAGCAGAAAATGCTTCAAACTTAATTTCGTGATCAGAAAATAATCTTCTCTCTTTAAAAACAGGCATGGGGAAAACTAATTTGAAAGCATGGACTATATATCAAGGAAAGTAAATGACATGTAGAAAATACTGCAAGCGATTGCATTGTCTCTGACCTTCTATAATTTCAGTTCTGCTTTTAACTTCTTATGGGAGTTTTGCACTTCAAGTCTTGATTCTTTGAGTGTTGCAGATTTAAACTATAATTCACTAACTCAGAGCTATGTTTTTTTTTCTGTACTTCATATAATCGAAAAGATTGTGATTACAACTACAGCACACAAAAAATCTTAAGTATCACTTTTTCAGATTAACCAGCTCACAGTATTTCAAAAGCAAACAGAGAGAGCTCTCTCTTGGATAATCTATGTATTCCCTGTGCAACACTTTATACAGATTATATGCCACCTGAGAAATCCAAGCACCACTGAAAAAAGCAGCAAGGTGCTTTAATGCCCTTCTGTCTGACAGACACCAGAGATATCTGCCCTGCTCTTCTTGGAACCCAGCAATGCTCCTCACCACCTTCTTGCCTATGTAAGAGCTCACTTGGCACATTAAAAGGCTCTTGTGCTTATGGGTCACATTATGCAGGTCATACTCTACTCAATGTCTCCTCCTCATCATCAGTAGGTACTCAGCTGCTCCAACCACCTCGAGGAATGGAGACACCACAAAGTGATGGCAAGAGGAATTACCATCCTTAATCCCTACATCGCAATAAAAATACGTTGAACCAGATAAAACATGACCCTCCATCTAAATGATCTTGTCCCACTGCTTTTCAGCCAATAACACTAATCGCACCCTAATGTAAGTCGGGCTCCCAGTTTGAACAATGCTCTGAAGGATCTTATTTCACTCCATCAGAAGCCCAGAAAGCCTGGGGGTCTCAGGTCCCTGACCTGGAAACCATAGGGGAGTGACTACAGCTCAATTATGTGCTTGCACATCTCATGCAGAGCAAGTCCTGGTATTTCCTAAATAAGAGGGAAAGATTTACTTAGTGTATGCAAAACACCTTCTAGGATCAAACCTCTCCGGTCTTTAAAAATTATTATATCCTGCTCAAATGTGAAATTATTTCATAAGTGCTGTTTATTTAATTATACATTTTTATTGCTTTATGTTCTTGTTTCTAAACCTTTATGGTTCATGTTTTCAAGGGTTTTATCTGCTTTGAAAGACTAGAATTTTAGTTTTGTAGACAATTAAACACACTAAACATTACTTCTTATATAATTGTAGAGTGTATGCATATCTTTGAAAGGATGTTAATGAGAATGAATCCAATTTTTTATTTAAATACATGTCAATTAGACAAGAAGAAATGGCAGTCTGCTAGAGTAACTCACTGTTAGAGAAAACAGTGAGTCAACTTACTGGAAATGGGTCTATTATTTAAAAAAAAAAGTATTTAAGCAAGACAAAGAAATCTGAGATTGCTTGAAGTAACCCTGTGGCAAGCTGAAGCAAAACTCCCTTCATTATAAGCTTATTGCAGAAATTCTAGCTCCCAGTAAGCCAGTTTGTTTTGTGGAAACATGCTGGGAATAACCATATGAATGCTGGAATAAGCGGACATACAAATTGAGATATACATTAGGAATTAAGGACTTTTGGCTTGAAAGAAACAGCAAAATTGCAGGAAAAACACAGCAGCTGGCAACACCGCTCAGGTGAGCAGTCAAGTTTCTAGCTACTGCCAGAGACAGCGGCGTGGGCAGCACTCACAGGTACCACTGCTCCGCTGCCTGATGCAGGAAGCAAAGAAAAATTTTCACTGATAGGAAACTTAATCTTGACTGAACCAGCAAGTCTGAATAGGATGTTTCAGCCTTTGCTTAGAGAACAGCAGAAAACAAGCATAACCCCCACCCTGCACTACAACATAAGGGTGAGATTGGGAAGAAAAACATGCTGTGACTGACAGAGACTGCTTCACCTCTCTTGGTTAAACTTTTCACTGTAGGTTCTTTCCTTGACACACACTAGCTATTTTTTAGACAATCCAAAGGCATATTTTAAAGGAGAGAGGTGCAAGTTAGATGTTCTTGTACATGAAGTTCATTGCCAGTAATTCAATCAGTTCCCTCTGCCAGTAAGGCACCAAGTGATGTGTGTTATTTCTCAAAATGGCCTGTAAAGTAACTGAGTCCCTCTTGAAGTAACAACAGAAACAAATGCCCCATTCTGCTGGGGTTCTGGGTAAGACCTGAACACCCCAGCAATTACCTGTCTCTGACAGGCCAGCAGCACAGATAAGGTCCTACTACAAGGAAAGGATCCCAGTCTGCTTATGTATCAGAAGTTAGGATCCAATCTTACTGCTACTTTAGGATGTCTGCACTAAAATCCACAATGCAGGCAGATGTTGGAAGTAGGTTTGAATTTGCTGCTCTTGACCCTAAGGCCGATACAGCTGTAACAGCAGTCTTCAAGTTCAGCCTGCCTGAACTTCTTAACAGTTGTAGGTTGTTCTGTGAGAAGCATAAATGTTTGCCTGTGCAAGCTGTAATCACACACCTCTGCAAGACAATACAGATGTATGCTCAGCGAGGATCAGAAACGATTTCTCAAGATTGTAGCATTGTAAATCCAGTTTAATAAACTTTAGAACGGGGAACTGCATTTGATCATACATGTAACTTTTTGCTGTTCTTTCAAACAATGGTATTTTCCCTGGGCAACAAGGAAGTCATATGGACAATAGCTTTTAGACTTCAATAATCTTCTTTTGTATTTACTAGAAAAGCTTACGCTAATCATGTATGCAAGTCTGACACACCCAAACAAAATCTGTTTTTTCTGTTGAAATGAAGTATGGCACGCTCACTGAGTGACTGTACGAGTGAAACAAAATACCCTTTATCACAATGGGAGCCTCTAAGGAAATCATGAAAGGAAAAAAAAAATCCCAAGGACTTGACTGAGACTAACAAAAATCTAGGGCAACATTTACACATTACACAAGCCTGTTCAAGCTCAGGGCTAGATTCTGTCTAAAGCTGTGCAGTTCTGCTGTTGCTTCCATTGCTCGAGGTCTCTGTGGATGATGCATTTGTTTTGCTGCTGCTGTTTGTGAGATTGACTTCACACTGAGGTTCTGCTGAATGAAGTGGTACGATTTATTTCTGCAGAGACATAAATATTGAAAATACTACCTACTGAAAATTAATATAGTCTCTGACAAGCAGAAAGTTATTCTTCTAGCTGCATCTCTGCCTAACACGTGCATGCCATCAGTCAAATTATGGTAACTGAAGATCTTTATCACATAGCACATGAAGTATTAATACTGACTCTGTAGTACCAAATTAGAAACAATGTATTTGAAATTAACTCAAGTCTCATAAAAGCTTCTGCCAGACCTAAAAACTGAAGACACTGGAAAGTAAATATATCATGAACAATTTGGCAATATAAGCTTCTTCACAATGACATTTAGCATAGAGTCTGAGAGACCAAAACCCTCCTAAAAATCTCCATAGTCAGGGAGTCAGCAAATGCCATCAGACAGGTGCTGGCTGCTGAGACCACTGCCTGTCAAAGCAATGAACACCATCCTGAAATTTCTTGAATTCACTTCTCATCTCTGATCTTAGACTGTAAACTCTTCTGAGTTTCTCAGATCTGTGTTGTACACTACTGACCCTAACCTGTGAGTGTTAATGGATAATAAAGGCAGAAAATATTAGATAACCCCTTTTGCTCTGTGCCCCAGTAGGTTATCCCTACTCTAATACAGTGAGTACAAGGCAGGCTAGCAAGCAATTGATTATTCTCTACCCAGTCTATTTAAATCAGGATTTTCCTCTGGAACTAAATTACCACAATATGAGGAATTGCAAAGGTTACCTAATGTAAAATCAAAAAAACTGGACTGAGTTGAGTGCCTGACTCAGCTGAACCAGCTGAAAACGTAGCTACTCCTTTTCAGATTCAAAGCACTTTGAAGTCTGACAAATTTTAAGCAGAAGGAGCTGCATTTTCCCAAATATACTGTCCAGCCATACTGAAGATTCCTGCTTTTCTCAACTGGGAAGATCTAGCTGACCTTGCTAACCACAGGAACTTCTTGGAGAACTCAAGCATCCTATGTAAAGCATCACTTTCATTCTAAAGAAAGGAATGAGCATTTTAAAATCCTTCTTCCACTGGCAGTTGAATTCTCTGCAACAACCACATAAACAGAGCTGTATAAAAATTGTCTAAGACAGCCATTTGGTAATCTTCTTAATTCACTGTAATATCAAAGATTTACAGTTCACTTCTTTGCAGGTAATTTCAAGTGACTCTTTCCTAATCTTTTTTTTTCCTTTTTTTTAAAAAAACAGAAAACTGGATGAAAATTGAATTTTTTTATATATATATATGAGATAATATATACCTGGTACAATAAAAAGGATTAGTTTAAAAAGAATATGCGTTTAGTTCTTAAATTTGTGAACCATAATATAATGAATGCATATCATTTAACTTTTAAAGCAACCCGAATAACATGCTATCTTTTTTAAAGCAATTATTACCCACTGCCACTGTGATGACAAGAAGTTTGCAAGGAGGAAATCTGTGTTGCTTAGAAAAGGTCCAAGTCTGAAAGCACAGACTACACTGACCGGCTATATCCTTCAGTCATTTCACCTTGTCACAGCCAGAACAAAAATCCCATCTCTTTGTTCTAGTTATGTTTGGCATTAAAAGCACTAAGGAATGGAGTCTTGGGACACAACTGAAATTTCATCTATACAGTATATTTAATTATCGCTGTAGCAGGCATTTAAGAAAAATGAGATCTCTATTCCATCATGTAACCTTAGATCTAACAACCTAAACCACGTATACTATTGAGACACGATTACTGGTGAAAATGCTGTTTTAGGAGTCACAGTCAAATCAAGAGGTAAGAAAATGTATGTACATATAGGCTTGGGGAGGGAAGACTTTTTTTTTTTCCATATTATGATTCAACCCTTTTACCATGCTCCATGGAAAGCTATAGAAGAAATGGACAATCTCATTCATGGTTCTGCACAATAACGTATTTTTTTCTTCATCTTCTATATCCCTGTAAAATTAATCAAATACTAATGGCAAAAGCTTTTTTTTCTCCCCAATAAATGAAGAAATTAAATGATCTCAAAATCACCAATGGTTTTCTAGGAGGATAGAAATAAATGAAACAATAGCAGAGTATGCACTACAAAAACTTGAAGAGCATTGCTGGAATGTGAATTACTCAAGCAAATCTGGTAAACCACTCTCAATAATCCATCTTCAAGTATTTTAGTAAACTCTAAGGCCAATTAGCATGTATACATTTTCTGCAAGCAAGTCCCCACAGTGAAAAATTATTTACCACAATCTAGCACTTAGAAAATAAAGAAAAAAACCCCAATTGCTAAATTAGGTTACTTGCCAAGAGAACCAGATCAGGAATTCACGTGAACCCCTTCAAATGAGTCCACATACTTCCAGAATGACTGACTTATTGACTTGTCTTGACTAAATTTGAGCATCCTACATCCTCCTCCTCTTATGTCCTTGAACTTTTTTGTTAACTCTGTTTGGTTTTGAGTTTGCTCCTTTGTTAAAGCCAGTGGAAAACAGCTAGCAATAGACTGCTTTATTTGATAGGCGAGACTATCTTATTTCTCTTTTTCTGTTTAAAAGACATCTTATTTGCTGTTCCTAGAGTGGAAATTTGCCAGAGCTCTATCTGCGTTTTACTTTTTTCTTCTACCACGGAGGTCTCTCTGGATCATAAATTGCCTTTTCCTCCCTGCTTACTACATATCTTCTTGATTCACCCAGTCTAGTATTTTCTTTCTTAAACAATCTTTGAGAGTTCAGTTCAAGCCCTTATATACTAAAACTTCCTCAAAATCATGTATTAAGACAACAGATTTTTTTTGTTGTTGTTTTATAAACTAACACTGCAATGCATACCCAGGTTGTGCAGAAAAGGTAAAATTGCAGCACAATAAGGAATACACATGAAAGCAGCACTATGTGCAGCTTTGTACTGCATTTGTCAGGCACAAATATTTAATCACAGCAGTGCACCTATACTTCCTCTGGGAATTTTAATTTGCTCTGATCCCTGGACAATGGAATACTTCTGTCCTACCAAGTTTTGTGAGAAATTTCATGTTTATGTATGCATATGTGCTTGATTATAAATATTTCCTTTTTAAACACAGTCTATTGACAATATGTGTCAGTGTTTTCATCACTTGTTTGTATTCATACACCACCACAACCTATCATTTATATGGTAAAAATTTGTTAGCAATTTGATATAAATTTTATAATTAGAGGTTTGGGATAACAGTTACTGGCTATTCTTGAAAAGTTTCTCTGTGAGAAAACAGCTGTAGATTGCAATTTTGTTATTACAGCTATGCATGTACAGACCACATAAAACCATAAAAAATGTGAAAACATAACTAACTCATAAAATGTAATGAGGTATTAAAAATGCAAATATTGGAGCAATTTACAACTTTGCCTTCTACAGAATTCAGTATCAGGAATATCAGGATGGTCAAACCTCATGGAAACTTTTCTTAAAATCTCAATTCACACATTTCTGATAAAATACATGTGATAAATTATAGTGCAATTGACAGTGAGTACAGGTTCCATTTCTACATTTGTAAACCAACTCTTGTTATCTTTTGCTTTTGTCTTCCAAAACTTTCCAACTACCAAGCTAAAATTGTGTTCAGATCTGAAAAATCTCTGCTTATGGCTTTCTCCCCACCCATATGACACTAAAGTTCAGTTCAACCAGTTTTATTTTTAATGAGGGTAGGAATCCATACACATTTTATGTTGAGTGAGAGTGTGCATGCACACCAGTTTTGTCTTCTTCCCTTTCCCTTTCCTCTGCCAGGTCCGTATTTTGGCCCTGTCTCCACAGGATTGATTCATCATTCACTGATTCACCCCCAAGCCTCAGGAGGTTGCTGTTAGCTGCTTATGGATTTTTTTCTCTGTTAAAATGAATCTAAAATGTTTACTGAAGCAGACATGCTCATGTCTACTACAAGGCCACTTAGAGCCATTTAAACCAACCTAAGGAACAGGAGGAAAAAGCCACTGGTATAAGAGCTAAATAGTTGCATTGCTTCCACACCTACCTCAAGTGCCATGGATCTGCAGTGCAAAAGGAGCAGCGATCACCTTTGTGCTCTGTATTGCTGATCACGTGCACGAAACCAGTGTCTGCCACCTTCACTCTCCTTTCTCGTCCCTCCAGCCTCAATGTTTCATTTTCTTCACTTTGCATCTCAGGATCAAAGAAGTGGACATACCCACTTGAAAAAAGGTACCATTTAAAGCTGCTTGCCTGCAGTGTGCTTTGTACCCACAGAGAAGTTTGTTCTGTTTTCTTCTCATGTGTCCTACAGTGTGAATATAATCTTCTTTGCATAGCAGAAAAAACAGACATTTTCTGGCAAGAGTAACAAATTGCCCTTCCTCCACCTCGCACTTAACTCAGTTTATACTGTAAAATATCCTGTCAGGTTAGCAGAGTACTTAAGCAGATATTTAACACTGCTCAGGGCATGCACTCCATGTCCTCCCTACTCCACCATGTTCATTCACAGTTTTGTCTTCAGCAGGATTCAAGTGTGTGCTTGCAGCTAAGTGCACACGTTTCAATGCTTTGGTGAACTCGGTCCCACTGGATGTGGGGAGAGTCCCCATAAAATCATGAGCTAAGATCTGCTGCAAAGCAGGGCAGCAAGGCATTTCAAACAAACCAAAAAAAAAAAAAAAAAAAAAACCAAAAACATTTGGACACAAACCCAGATGAGTGAAACCACAATCTGAATTGCTTTTTTCTTAAGGACAGATTTTGTTAAAGTCTGTTTTAAATTTATTAGTAAATTTAGGCAGTAATAGCAACGTTTTCTGCTGCCACTACACCCTAAGGGGCGGTGCTTCCAAATGCTGTGCATTTCCAACACAGCACATGAGTAGGATACCGAGGGCCTGATCTGCAAGGGTCTGAGTGCCCATAGTTCTGGACAAGCTCAACATGATCATGACTTTGCCGTAAAATCCTGTGCACCTCAGCATGGAGCCGAACAAAAGTAGGGAACCTCAATTACTGATCACTTTGTAAGTAGATTCTCAGTGTATTATTGACCACAGATGGATTCAGACACCTGCCACTAGGTACTACCAGTTGTAAAAACCTCATTTCTGACTTTGGCATTAAAATGTGTAGTAGGGAAAAGGGATGCTTATAATGAATGCACTTTTTTCATTAACTATTGCAATTAGGCAGCACTCAGCAGACGTCAGGGCATTCCTTTCATGCAGGACTAGCTCTTATATAGGAATATATTATGTGCAAACCATGTTTTACCTGATAATAAGTGATACTTTGGACAGTACTAAAACAGTTAAATGCATGTAGCTGGCTCTCCCTTTAGTGCTCTCACTAATTGTGACTCAGGGCTTATCTTTTTAGCCAGACAGATCATTAATTTTCCTAGGTGTTTATTATCCACATGAAATGTCCTATTCCTCTGGTATCAAGTGTTTTATATCTGTGACTTCGCCTGTGTGAAATCAGTAAGATGACCAAAGACCTTGATATTATCCTGATGTTATTACTCAATATGACATCTCTATGCCTTGGTCCCCTGAGCATAGTAAAAGTAGTTTTATAGTCAATTTTGTTGCCAAATAAATCAAGCCGTAATCCCCTTGCCCCTCCAAAATCCATGATTTTTTTTTTTCCTGAGGTAGTCTAGGCACCAAAAGACATACTATATGACTACCTACTAAACTTCAGACTTCCAAAGTAGATGATGAATTGCTACAGTTTATTAGACAACTCAACTTACTATATATGCCAAATCACATAAAATCTTGAGATCTTATTCTTAGACTGTCTGCAATTTGTGAGAGTACGCTCTTTTCCTAAAGACCATGCTTTTAATGTTAAAAGCTAAGTATGACAGTTTTATCCGTTAACTAATGTGTAAATTTTCACAGAACTGACAGGTGGCCGTGTGTCATATTAAATTGGTAGTAAGTCTGTCTTTTTTCCTGGCACACTCTGCAAGCTTTGTTAGATATCTGTATCTTCAGAAGAGCAAGTATAACAGCACAGCAGCATATACTTCATCCATACAGTATAGATTACTTTTTCTTTTTTTCCTTTTTAATACATACTCTTAAGTACTTCTTCCCCTGCAGTGGGGTGTCAGTCTCTGAGAGCTGCCACTTCAAATAGCTTAACTCGCAATTACAGCATAATTTCCACACTCTTCGTTCACATTACTCCCAGCATAACTGGGACCCACCTTTGTCAGCATCTTATTTTTGTCTCCTATCAATTGCAACAATGTCAAGGACAATTACGCCTTTCATGCCATCCAGCACATTCACACTTTGTTTCCTTCTCCCTCTTTTATTTGCATCAGCTATAAAATCCCTTTTCATTTGGAGGCACTGTTCAAAGAGAAGTAAATGAAAGTGTCTGGATAATTCTGGAACACAATTTGGAGCAAAACTTTACTAATGTTATTCTTCATCTCTTTTGTGATCCTTTTAAATTGGGCAACGCTGCAAGGAGGCTTTCGGTCCGCATTGAACATGAAGACTGAGAACTCTGTTTATGAAAGTGACTCACTCACTTGCTGGTTTCTGCTCCCAGAGGACAGCACTTGCTATGCTTTTAGGAAACAAACACTGTTTAAACATGGTATGATAACAATTTGAGCTCGACAGTCAGACACACATTTAATGCTTAGGATTTGTGAGGAATAACAATATTTTTGCTCCTCATGGAGCCTATATATCTATTCCATCTCCTCTGGGAACTGGTCTGTGTCCATCTCTCTAGCTTTCCGACAGCCTCACTCCACAGCAGCCTTACACTGCATGGTCCTGACCTTTCCTGCACTGTGGAATATGCAAAGTCTGATCTGTCATCTTCTTCCTGTACCCAAGACTGCACTGATTCCAAAGAAAGATTCAATTTTCCTCTTGGATGGCCAGGAAGTATATAATATACTAAGATTTGTATGAACTATGTGGGTCCTGAGGAAACTGGCTGATAGTAGAGAGAAAGGATAAATAGTAGATAGGAAGGGCAAAGGAAGCAACTGGGGAGGTTTGACTGTGCTAGAAATGCTCTGATTTGAAAGAAAGCTGGTTTGAAGGCACAGAAAAGCGTTGGGCCCTTGGCCACTACATAGCCCAGAGGACTTAGCCTTGAAGTCTGAGGCTCTCCATGTACTGCTTCTGGTGAGACACATACACAGGAGCTAAGGACACCAGATAGTAAGCAGCCAGTCTGCACACAAGTGGTCATCCAAAAAAGCTTACAGCTTAATGAGATGAGAAGGATGTACAATGGGAAACTAGAGTTGCATGTTGCAGATAATTGCACCCTGCTGCAAGGAACAGTGCTCTAGTGAAAGGAAGCAGCCAGACTTGGGTATGATTTTTCACTCAGCCACAGTCACATCTCTACTGGAAACCGTCATTGTAAATGCAACTGCTTAAATAGTCATTCCATCCCTCAAACAGCTTTTTTATTTCTGTGAAAATACTTTAAAAAGCAAATGGCAAATAACTTGGCTGATACAAAAGTAGTGTTGCACTTGTCCTCAAATGCAACTTTTGAAAACAAGGAAACTAAAATAAAAGAAATATGCAAATTGAGCCTTATCTCTGCACCCATATGCTTACAATGCACACACTCATTTGCCTTAGTATTATCTACAAATGCCCTCCAGTAAAGCTGTAAGCTGATGCCACACAATTAAACCCACATCTGTTAAATTTTATAAACTCTTTGTCCTTGATAACATCACCCTTTTAACACTCTGCTTTTATTTAACCATTTTTAAGCCCATAAACAAACCTACCTGCCACTTAATTACCATCAGTCAGGAGAAGATCCATGCTCACTAAAAATGCCCCATTTGCCCCAAGAGGAGCTCAAGACAGATGTACAGACTTTCTCTAGCCATGCCTTTCGACCACACAGATAGGAGTCAGGCAGAACAGCACTTATTTTACCCTTCTCTTTGAGCCCTCCAACATCCTCCAAATACAAAAGCTACAACTCTGTAGGGATACCAGAGCTAATCCCAGGGTAATTCAGCCCAACTAATATCATGACAGCAGCTGGAAGACCCGAAGATAACAAGTTCACAATGTCCAGTCAACAGTACACAAACCACAATTTTAATCTTCCACTGAGAACACTTGACAGAGTAGGAGAATGCAAGGGCCTAAATTAAAAAGAATTGCAACATGGAAAAACGCAACACTGCGATAAACTGAGAATGAGAAGACAATTAAACTTGCTCACAAATCTGGCATTAATCGGCAGAACTGAACTTCTGCACATCATCTAAAAATCAACCATCTCTGAAGATAAATTAGAAAACAGTGAGTCTAACTGATTGTTTTTTATTCTTGCATCTTGTAGCAGAGAGATTAAAAAGGATGAAATGATGATAAAAATTATTAATGTCATAACATTAATGACATAATTATTAATGTCATAGCTACTTAAGTGTATAATAGAACAGCTTTCGTCAGAGAACTTGCTTTCTGTGAGGAGTGGTTTTGTGAAACCAATCTAAATACTTTTGTCCTTGATTTATTACATAGCTTTGCATGAATACTAGCACACAGGGGTCTTCCAAAAGGATTCTGAAGGTTCTGAGTCAACCACTAAGAAACACATGCTGTCATATAGCTTAAGCTTATCCTAATGAGCCAGCTTAAATGTCCTTTCCATAATACATTTCTTATCAGTCAGGTTCCTCTCTTCTATAACAGAGGATTGTGATACTGGAAACTGCCCATTTACTTGCTTTTCTTACAAAATTACGTATCAAACACACTTCAGCCTCATTTTCTATGCTATATGAAAGCATTCGCTCCAGAAAAGGAAGAAGAGAATATGACTTTGGCCTGGGCATTTTCCAACAACATCCTCTAAGGGAACAGTCACAGAGGGCACACAAAGTGAGGACATGAATGCAGTACAGAGAAACTTTCCTATTTAACCAGTTCTAAAAAATGCCAAGCACGTGAGTAAGAGAAAGGTCCTGAGAGGAAGCAAAGGCTAAACAGCAGTCAAGTTTCTTTTCCTTTTGCTATTTTTTCCACTATATATATATATTTTAAATAACTAAATATGTTTCACAACCTTTATAAACTTCAGACATATGAAATTAAGCAAATAGTCTACAATTCAGCAAAGTAGGCACAACCCACTGCTGGCCTATGTGTTGCCATGAACAGCAAAATTCAGTTATACAAAACCCCTCTAATCTTTAATAACCTTGATAGCAGTTATTATCCAACTAAAAACACAGGGTCCCCAGGGGAGGCAGTTCATTTGTCTGACCTGCAAATAAAGCTCTCAGCTATCCATTTTGGTTTTAATTGCTGACAGTTAACAAGAAAAAAGACAAGGTAACAACCATGACTGAGGAAAACAAGCTGAATATGTTTTTTATAACTACGAACTTCAAGGGACAGTCACTCTAAGAAGTAATTTTCACCTCTCCCAAAAAGTATGTGATTAACAGAGACACAATCATAAAAAAGAAAGATTCAAATTGAGTTAGCTAATCTGATCTCTATCATAAATAAAAGGCATACCACATAACCAGAACTCACAAACTTTATGAAGTACCTTGACCAAATACTTTGTTCCTCTAGGTAAAAGACAGCCATTGCTCATGTAAATAATGAAGAAATAAAAGACACAATATAACAGACTAAATCTTTTCCCTCGAGAGAAAAACCAACTTTGTATTGCAGTACCTCAATTCCTATAAATCCCCCCAATGACTTTATAATGTATGAAAGTACACATTATTAAATATAGTCTTTACATATGATATTTTAAATTTTATAATGTGAAACTTAGCTAATGTCCCAGGCTAATACACTCTATAACTGACCTTTGAGTAATTTTATGCCTTACTGAATACACATTTTTCATACATCATATGAAAAATCATCTGAAAGCCTAGGGTCATAATACAAGAATTTAAGAAGTTTAAGTAAATCTAAAGCAACATTACGTCACACACAGTGACTTGCAAAAATTATTTCTCATGAGAAATCTACTGGGGAGCAAAAGAACGTAACCCTTGAATCCCAGACATGAGTAAAGGCTAGGACCATATAATGAGACAACTTACATATACCTACTTCTGTAAGAATCCCTGTAACAGTAAAAACAAGTGATCCCTGCAGGGAGTGGGACAGAGACCACACCAAAGAGCAAATAAAAGATACAGAATAGAAAAGCATAGCAATGATAATATAAAGGCATGAATGAGAACAACTGTGCAGGGGAAAATTTCCCTTTATATCGTCTCAAAGCTGTTAACACATGAAAGACGAGAAAATCCTTCTCCAATTTAACTGTACCAGAGTTAAACAGTACAAGCAGGAACAAAATCTCCATTATAAATTTAGTGTCAAGTAGCAAAAATAAATGGGGACAAAATAGTGTCTCACTGTGTATACCTAATTGAAGTCTCTAGTTTTCCCAAATAACTGGCACATTTGACTCCCAGCAGGAGAATATGTGT
This sequence comes from Theristicus caerulescens, assembly GCA_020745775.1. Lineage (NCBI taxonomy): Eukaryota > Metazoa > Chordata > Aves > Pelecaniformes > Threskiornithidae > Theristicus > Theristicus caerulescens. The sequence continues at coordinate 88,455,206 of CM036560.1, forward strand.
CAATAACATAATATTTTAACCTACTAAAAACTACAATGATCAAAAAAACATTGCAAAGACTTTAAAAGTGCAGCAAAGGACAAGCAAAAGTATTCATAGGTTTGCAGACTGAGTCATATAACAAAAGATTAGGAGCTGGCTTCTAGCAAGGCAAAAAAGGGAGATCAAGTGGAAATCGTATTGACATGAACCAAATCCTGGAGGAAAAGGGTCAAATTAAGGTGAATGCTTTTAGAAAAAGCAACCGACTGAAAAAGAAGAGGTTATATGTTGAGGTTTTGAAATGAACTAACCTACAAGCAATTACGTATTTTCCTCAGAATGGATGGCTAAAATAAGAACCCCAGTAACAGAAGAAAGCCATGCTCAGCACTGCTGTGAATGGCTGCACACCTCTGTAGAGAACACAACCCAAAGGGACAGGCTGCAGCTCAGTGTTTTCTGGTTTGGAGGACAATAAAAGACAAGGCTGCTACATGTTCTCTACCCTAAGCTCCATCTTGCACCTCTGGACAAGAAGAATAACCTTTTGATACGAAGAGATACTGGCATGTGGCCAATACTGAGGGGAAAAACATCATACTGAGGAAAGACACGCATCCTAGAACAACACTTATCTATGGCACATAGTGAGCCCATAATATAGTTCTTTTATTGCAGCCTAAAAAAATCGTTCAGTATGTACACAAAATATGCAAGTATGCCACGTTTCTATTCTCTACGATATTTGTAGAAAGGGGAAAAATAATCTATGATTCCTTTTTCTGAAAACAGAATACATATGAATTTTCTGAACTGTATTGACAGCTGCATGCAGCTCTTGCCCAGTAGCCCAATATCTGGTTTATATTTGACTATCACATATGACACCAAGTAAGAAACATATTCAGTGTGTTTCATAAAACAAATATAAGTGAAAATGAATACCCTTATCTTTACAGAGATTATGATCTTCCCCCAGGGGGATTATTGAATTGCCCTATTTTATCTTATAATTTTCACTTTTCTAGGACTTGACAAAATGTTCCCAGAAATTTTTCCATTAACTTCCATGGAAATTGAGTTCAGACCTATATTGCCTTCATGTTTTTGGAAGTTTTGTGTTCTCTGAATCAAATTATTCCTGAAATGAATAAAAGCCTATTTGGATACAGGGAAAAGTGTATTTTAAATGTAATAGGTTTTTTTCTTGTGAGATGCTTTTTTTTTTTAAAAAATCAAGAGAGTTGTCATCTTTTAAATATATTTCCAGTTCAGCATAACAAGAACATCATCTTTGCTCCTACCATGACTTAGTATTGAACTAATTAGCAGTACTGCAATATCCAAATCTGTTTATCAGCAAAGATAAGGCACATTGCCTCCATTTTTCCTGCTGTTTTCAGGGTAAGGCGCTGTATGTAACAGAGCGTAAAAGACTGCCAAGTGCCTGTAAACAGGAACAGCCAATGCATCATCCCAAGTGGACAGGCAGGGAATAAAGGACTGGAATAGACCTCCCAAGATTCTCTGTGCAGTCCCCTGCCACTACTCACCATTCATCAGTTAAACACTTCCTAAATTTATCAAGCTATATATCAAAACACGAGAACATTTTCTGTTCCTATGCTTTCCCCAGCCCCTCCTGAAAGGTTCTTTGCAAAAGTTCATTTGTGTGATGCCCTGCACATAACTTCCACAATAAATGGACTATTTTCAGATAGTCTCTTTCACCTCTGGAAGTTTGCTACCTGTCACACCACTATCACTGCTCCAGCCAGTTTCCTACTCCCTGAACAATACTCAATAAATATCTTTTGTATTTTTATTAATAAGTCCTCATGTGAGAAGATAGTAAGTACTTTCTGAAGTCCAAATACAGTAGATCTACAGATAGACAGAAATGTCTATGAAATGTGTTGTGTTTTGGGCATTTCCAATTACATTTACTTTCACCCGATTCTGACTTCTCCATTGCTCCCCTTGTTGTCTCTGGATGTACAGGGCTGAAGTTTGTTTCTCTTTCATTTGCTCTGGAGATCAACATTTTCCAACATCCAAAAATACCACTTTTTTTTCCTTTTTTTTTTAAAAAAAAACCCTGATAAATCTCCTTTTCAATTCCTTGAAGGCTTTCCTTACACTGAGTATACTTTGGATGTGGTAGTCCACACAGATGCCTGGAAACTTACCTTCCTATTCTTAGACTGCAAGTTGCAAACAGATTTTCATCTCTGACCTAAATAAATTCTTGTACCCTCCACATACAACTTGATTTGATCCCTACAGCATAAGTCTGAATTAACTAACGTCCTCAGCTGCTATGAATACAACCAGCATAAAAGGAAGACACTTCTATTTTTAGATGAAAATAAAACAAAACAAAGGAAGAAAAAAAAAAAAACAGGAATATTTTGTTCTTTACATTCAATCTTTCTGCTTTGCTTTCTCTAGTCTAATAGAAGCAGAGGAGTAGCAGATAGGAGCTGCTAGAGATTGGGATTTGGGAACTGTATTTTTAGAGATGCTCATTCTAAAGAATTTGCTATTTCCAATATTTCCTTTTAATTCAGGCAAAGTGGCTGAGTATAAGAGCATTCTCTGTCAAGGAAATTTGCTCCAAATAATGCTCTCAACACAGAAAAAAGGAAAAATATCATTAATGATTCAAACAGAAAATACAAGCACAAAGTATAAACGCAGCAAATATAAAGTTAAAGAGCAAATAATTTATAACAAATTTTACAAACCCTGATGACAAACAGATTTTGTTGAGAACCAAATTCCTCAGAGAAAGATGAGTGGACAGTAGAGAACTAAACCTTGGTAAAGTTTGCTGACTAAAAAAAGGCACCTGGCTCTTAAATACACTGGAGAGTGGACAGTGTTCAAACATGCTCATTACAAGGAATTCAAAATCCTACAAGGAAAGAGACTTGATGCACTTGATAGGTGGAGATCAAAATGAAGCTCCATGAGAAAATAACATAGGTGACTATACACACAGATTAGCAAACACCAACAAGTACACTCAATACCTGGTGTTTGGTGTGTGTCCATAGGTGCGAAAGATTCATGGCTTCATTTACAGAAAGCCAGTTTTCACAGAAACTGCTCACACACCATTTGCTGCCATGGGCCCATGCCAACCTTGGGAGTACAAACACTGTTCCACTCTGCTACAGCTAACACAAAATCAGGAAATAACAGATTTTCTGGATATACTCTTCAAAACATCAGATAAAAGTATAAGAGTACACCACATACTAGATGTATAAATAATTGTTTAGGAATTGGGGGGAAAAAAAAAGAAAGTAAGAGAGGGGCAGGTGAGGGGCCCCAGCAGCAAGTGCAGGAACTTCACAACTGCCATAGCATACTTCCACACCGTGAAACAGGGGTTGCAAACAGCTGCAGCGTTACAAGACAGGGTCCCTTCACTGAATGAAATTGTTAGCTGGATACATATTGCAGATAATAAGCAATATCATCTAAAAATCCCAGATGAGAGAGAGAAGAGCAGCATTGAATTGGGTAGTGTGAGACAAGTATGATCCACATCACACGATGATACTTAAGCCCTAGGACAGGATGCCGCACTTACTGTTTTATCAGCAACAATGGTACCTTGAAGGACATCCACTGGTCCACATGACAGCTCATCATACCTCAGAAACTAACCAAACACTGCTAATTGTCAGGCCATTTGTTTGACATTTATAGTCTATTTTGTGTTTGAGGTGCAAGATGTGGAAGAATTTGGGGTATTAAATATAAATACAGCTCCTTTTTTTTTTTTTAGCTCATTTTTTCCAAAGTGAAAATGAGTGCATACAAGGACAATGCTAGCATCGACATCTGACTCTTCACTGGAGTCCGTTTGTTTTATATCAACAAATAAGTTGATTATTTAGAGTAGCCCATTTGGAGCCTTTGCTGGAATTGTGTGTGCTATGGATAAAGAAATCTGAGAGCATGGTTAAGGTCCATCATGTACTGCCATCCCCAGAGGCAGCTCACTCAAACCTTGCCAGTACCAACAGATCATAAGAGTGCAGGACTATAGCCCTGCAAAATACAGCACTGATGTGTCAGTGACATTTCTCAAGAAAAATGACAGAGGCTCTATACTCAAGATGTTTTTAATGAACTCTATTTCTATTTTCATAGAAGCACAATTCATTATTTTCATAATTTATTTTCATAATAATCACTATTATCAATGCTGGCATGTTTCTCTCTGCTGTTTTTTTCTCGAAATTACTTCAATATATTTTTCCTGGTTTCCAGTTGCTTCTCCCATTCATTGACTTTATATCTGTTGTTTCAAAGCCATTCATTTGACATCTTTATTGGAAAATATCTGACATGAAATGCAGGTGGAATGTTTATGTATTTTCCCAATCATTAATTAAATATCAAAAGACAGAAATGAGAAATAAAAGTTCTTCGTGAATTCCCAATGCTTATACGTGCATTCGTACAGAAAGTAGTGATAACCTTCGTCTCCAAAACTTGTGTATCCTAAATGTCAAATCTCAACTTCTTTTTATCATTTTAAATTAAAATACAATTACTGCAATTGTTAACCATGAACAAGTGTAACATGATGAATTATGTGTAAAAGGTTTGCTGATTAGGATCTGAAATAATAAATTTACTTCATTAATTTGAGGTCTACTTTTATTCATTTTGAATGATGATAAGCCAAAATATTTTTCTCTACTCTTTATGAGGAAAACAAAAAAAGGACAACATACTGTGCCAAATGCAGGTTCTCCTTCACTGAAGCTATTTCCCAATATAAACCTTCTAGAGTTTCCTTTACTTAGTTTCTCACATCTAAAATGAAATAAAACATACTTTTAGAACTTAATTACTAGTACTATTGTAACACGTCCTTTGTGGTATTCCACAACACTTTTTACCATTCACCCATCATCTATAAGCATGTGTGTGAGAAACTTTGAAACACTGAGACTGTTTAACAAGAAAAAATAAGGTGTATGTTCTTCTTCAACTAATGGCAGTATTATTTCCTTCCCAGTCCTAGCTTTCCCACAGTTTTCCCTAACATAATGATATGTTTGGGTATGCAGGATATTTTAGTAAAACATTTGATCTAAAATTGTTTTCCTTCAAGGGCTGCTTGCAAACATTTTTGTCTTTGCATGTTTGCAAGGCAGACCTAGATATTGGGACAGTAAGCAGAAAAGGAACACAGTATATCAATTCTACAGCAGAGTTGTAAGTAAGTGCATTTAAAAGAAAAATAAGTCTTACAACTGAATTTAAATTATACTATTGCTAAAATTTAAAATTTAAAATTATACTATTGCTAGATGATCTTTTTATCCATGTGTGTACTGGGCTACAGAAGCTACTAGGAATATACAGGAGGTCCTGGTACCAGTTTCCTTTTAAAACATACTAACAACTGCATTTAAGTATTTCCATCTCTCTGTGAATATTTCATAGGTGGGAAAGGGGAACATAGGAACTTTGTACCTCTGGTTCTGAGAACAACTCTAGATTTCTCCCACTTATGGTAGGGTCCCTGCACATCAGGGAAAGTACCTCTCCGACCCTCACAGAGGTGCTTTTACAAAGTTGCAAATTCTAGGTGATCAAATGCAGAGGCGTCTGTAACTGTGAACCTGCATTTAAGGTTCAGTCTTCTCCTGCCCTGTGTGGCCTAACCCTTCCCTGTTGGGATGACTTCAAGTAGCCAAAGCCTGGGAAGTAGATTCAAGCAACTATCTTTAAAAAGAATTCAGAAGTAATTTCTTCTTTCTCTTGCCAGTGTGAATAAGGTCTTTTTTACCTCCTGTGGCTTTTCTTCCTATGAAAATTTTCTTTCAGCCTGTGTCTATACCACACTCAGAACACCTGAGCTAACAGAAATCTAAATGAAATCCTTACATATTTTCTCCTGGCTAGTTCAAGCACAGTGCAAACCTAGTGTAGCTATATTACATTCAGATTTGCTGTAGTGTATGGCAGCACATGGGGAAACACAGGCTTAAAGATCAAGGATCCACTAGCTCTGAATTACATCCCCATTAACAGCAGAGGAAAATGATGATCATATTAGGGAGGCAAGGGCTGCGCCATCTGGATGTCTGAATAACTACCTCCTCGCTATTTTATTGAGTATTCTGAGATTCAAATCTGTCTATGCTCCACTGTGGCAAATTTTCATCATCAAGGCAGTTATTTCTTTATGTGTAATTCTATCACTCCTCATGCCAGCAACAGTCTATCATATTACAAAAGAGAAGAGTTCTTGGGAAGTCATCCAGTCCATCCTGCTGCTCTGAGAGGATCTATCTAAACCACATGCAGTTTGTGCAAGACAATACAAAAGACAAGTCAGACATGAGTAATTCTCTTCAAAACGTAACTGTCTTCATAGCAGCTTTAATGAATCTTACCTGAAACTTGGTTGGTATTTCTTCCCGATAACAGCAATCAGAGGTCTTTCCTCCCTCCAATTCTTCTCGTCCTCTTTCCAGTTGCTAAATGAAATCCTCCCCCCGCCCCAACCCAGTTGAGCATGTACAAAGATCTCATTGAAAGGAACAAAACCAAAATGCAATTGCTGGCTGTGTTTTAAAAAGCTCAGAGTCTAATTTTTATGGTCTCAAGATCTATAACTTCAACCAGGTTTATTAAAACAGTTATACAACGGGATATTTTAAAAGTGCCTGCTTTGTGAAGGTTTTCAGAAAAGTTTCTAAAGGTTTCCTTGGAGAAACAATCCTTCCTGGATTGTCTAATTAGTGTACCACTCCCTAAGTCATGCTCATCTGAAAAGCCAATTGCCTGTTCTTCAAGTATTCGGGCTTTTGACTTAGTGCTCTTGATCCTGAGAGCTCTGCAAACAATAGCAATAAGGTTATAAAAAGGCATTCAACAGTTAAGCCATTTTAGACACCTGGAACGACAGCTATCTATACACGTTTTCACAGGAGTTTGGATTTGGAGATTTTACTTATTTATCACTGTATGCAACACAAGCTTATTCATGTATTCTAATCACTTAAACATGACTCCAGTTTCCTTCTATCACGCTAAAAGCTGCCTTATTAGCTACAGGCCACGCACGTTTCGTCTATCTTTCTCCTTGCAACCAGGCCGACAAAGCTCCCGTTTTGTATTATGCATACAAACGCACACTCCAGGGCTTCTCCTCTGGAGTAGTTGTCCATGCACTATCAACCTGAAATGTAAGTTTAAATATGATCTAACTCTACTGATGCTTCTTTTCATCTCTTTCTTTGCTTCTGGTGGTCACATACCTCTCATTTCCAATATAGTTCTCTTGTCACTGTACAACCCACAAAAAGCTTTCACGACCTAAAACTAAAGCTTGACTTTAACTTTGTCACAAAACAAGGTATCAATACTTGGAAGGACTGTTAGCTTTGATGTTTTTCTCCTACCTTGAAGGCCATCTTTCTTCAAAACCAAGCACAACTGACATTCAACAGGGCTAAAGCTGCCAAAATGTCTCTCTTTTTTTTTGTGTGTGTGTGTGTGTGACACTGTGTAATGTTTAAAAGATCTATTAGTAAAAAAAGATACATAGAGAGGAGGCTGAAACAAAGGCTGACCACTCAATAAAGAAAGAAGCAGTTAGTATTGGAGACACCATTAACAGCTCTGGCTGAGCACTTTCTGAACCACCTCACCACAAGAAATAACCTAACAGAAGGCAATATCATGAAAAAGTTATTCTGTTTTCCTCTGCTATTTTTCTCCTCTTCAAGAATTCAACACCAATCATATTCTAAGTATTATTAGCTTCTTCTTAAAGGACTAAAAATTATCAGATGAGATAAAAATCCACATATGCATGTACACCTCCACCCATCCACACAGCCCCTTCCAGTATTTCCCAGTTATTGAACAAAATGTAAACAGTTATGTTCTACTCTTGATAGTATGGATTGTGGGATCTATTCCTCCTGTAGCTTTTCAGAGCCTTAAGGAATGACATTTTCTTTGAATAATATTTTTTAAAAATTGCTATTTATTTCAAATCTCAAGCTTACAAACTCCTGCTATGAAATAGAAGGTATAAAAGCAACGGCTCATGAAATATTAGCACGAAAAAAATACTTTATCAAGAGCTAGCTGGCTTGCTGATAAACTGTCTTGTGTAACCCAAATACTGGAATCTCCCTGAGGTCTCTCAGTCCTGCTGACATCGAGATACCCTTCTACTCTCAGCATCCCTCCTCCAGGCTCTGCATCTCCCACATGTGATGGAGTCTGGGGACGCACAAGTGGAGAGCGATAATGTATACTGACTACAGAGGAACAGTAAGAAAAACAGCAGTGTTTGGAATTTCACTAGTAACCATAGGTAGTAATCATGGGTGACTGCATGTAAGAAATACATTCAATCTACTGAATACGAAAGGCTATGAAGTACAGGTTTTCATTGCTGTTTCCTGAGGGGTTGACAGGATGGCAGCAAAGGCAATGCCAGAGGAGCCTAATGTAACTCGCCTGTAGGAGATCAAACACAGGCTGTCTTTCACACTTTCCTTTAGCTTGGGTATTTCTCATCTATTCTCCAGTCTTCAGTGCAGAGACACCTAAATATTGCAGTTATTACATTCAGTTCAATTTTGACAATTTCTTTTATAACTCTGCAGGTAATAAATGTAAAATAATAAAATCTTGATTTTACATACTCTGAATTTGTCAGGGAACCACACAGATGTATCAGAATGCCTGGATTTTCCTCATGAACTGGGTGTATCTATCCTTGAGAGCACTTTCTGAATTTGGAATCTCCTGATTTTCAAAAAAAATAAAGGAAGAAATTAAATGAATTAAACCTGCTTTTGTATTAAGCAGGTTTTGTAGACTGGGTTTTCCTAAATAACTTTCTTTTGCAAATGTAGTAATGAAAGCACCTCAGAGAGAGAGCAAACGGCGCTAACTGTGCAGAGAAGTCATGAGACACAAACATCCAGCAAACTTACAAGAACATAAATGTGAAAACTTTTTCTTCAATATCCAACATACCTAGTCTAATTCAAAAAATGTATTTACAGAACTAAGAGAAAATTATTTTAAGCAATACTGTCTCACTAAATAACATAATGACTACAAACATTTTGAGATGCCTAACTTTAAAAAATAATTACCTAATTCTAAAGTCACAGCCTGCAGTCATTTATTTTTTGGAGCATGCTTGTAATTACATATACCCTTTTTTTAAAGTTCTCATACATTTGGTGACTTATCTTCGCCTTGTCAAATTTCAACAATGACCTGCTGAACTTTTAAATATTGAACCCAGGAAGGGCACTCTTAATGCCAGCTGCTCATGTGATCGATGCTGTGATCTATAACATCAGCTCTGTTTTGTCACTTTAACAGAATAATGTTGCAGGCATTTTTTCAGGCAGGGTCAATTTAACACCTGATCTCAGCTCTGCTTTTAAATCACCAATATAATTTATATGGAAACCTGCCAGTGCAGAAAACCATACTTGTACATGTTTTGGTAAAATATCTTGTGGCTTATTTATCCTTAACAAAAACATAGATGTAAACATATAAAGAAAAACTTGAATGGCTATCACCGAATGTAGGCAGGGATCTCACCAAAGAAAGCTAAATAATGTAACTCTGGACACCCCCTTAGCCACAACCTCCCACCCTCCCAGTTTTTAGACATCACTTACTAGGTTATTTCCTCTGTACTTAACAGATACAATACAACTTGCAATGGCCTCCTCTATAGAACTTATGATCATGAAGGCTTCTTCCAGTCATAGAAGAACATTCTGTTGAACTAGTTCGTTTATTTTGATATGTGATATTGGGACACCTTATTTTCTGATTTCAGACAACACACATTCTTGGAATACATTTTCAGAGCAAGTCATAATCACATGGGTTTGCATTTGTTTTCTACTTACAGTAAGGAGTGTGTCACTTTCCAAGTTAGTCATCTGCGCATATATGGGTTTGTGCGCACACAACGAGACATATGAAATACAGCTTCTCTGCTATGCTCGCTGATTAAAAGAAGTTTAAAGGCTGTTACTGGAGTGGGGGGTTGGAAAGGAAGATTTGCCGTAAGACAGAAACTGCAAAATGACTGGAATTAGCCATATAAAATGCATGCTTTCTTCCCTGGTTTATAACATTTCCAATTGTACTCCTGAAGCATGATACTATAGGTGAACAAAGCTATAAAATATTAACTACATTCATTAGGGCACACAGAAGAACGTTTCATATGACAGACCAACAAAGCAAACAGAATTGAAATTTCACCTTTAAAATGCAACAGATGCTGTGCGCTACTGAAACAGATCCACAAGAAAATTTCATGCTGGGAAACAGCTGGCCAAAATTCCATGGTTGTCATCATTTGTGTAAAAGTTTGCCTCAACCAGCAGATCAGAAATGCACTCAAAGCTACCTATGCTGTAAGTGTTAATTGTTCACATTCAACTTAAAGAGCTTCAAATGGATGCACCCAGCTGAAGAAAAAACATACAGAAATCAATGCTCAGTACTATCTCTTAAAAGCCTCTCTCCATTTCAAAGCAAACCAAATCAAGCCATGCAAATCAGAAGTTGGAATTATATTGTCAAAAGATCATCTTGCAGAAACACAGGCAGTATACAGCTGAAATGCAGAGTCTTGATGCTACGCTCAAGATTGAGGCCAGGAAGCACACTCTGGAAAGTATTTTCATAGAGCAGATTACTGATACAAAGCTAACATGATTCAGTCTTTACCAAAGTTGTTAAACAAAGCATAACACTAAACTAACAAAAATAAAAATTGCCTTGAAATGAACAAATTGTACAGGCAGTCTTTCTCCTCCTTCGCTAGTTTTCTAGGGAAGCCTGTTCAGAGAATTAAGTGTTCACAGGCGCCAGCACTCACCTGCAGTCACTGCTGCGTTGAAGGGACCTATTACAGCATTTCCATGGACTGAAAACAGTAGGTATTGCTGTTACTTCAGAGTCTGTGCTCCATGGCTCGTTTCATTTTTAACAGAGTCCCTAAATTACAGTATTTCTATTTTCAATGAGATCAGTAAATACTCTCAGACTCCTGTGATTAAATTTAGGAATAGCATAAAAGCACTCTTTCTTACAAATGCTTTCTTCTATTTCAAAAGGAAAAATTACAAGTTCTTTGAAGTAAATTCTATGCAGGTACACTAGAAGGCCACAACATTTAAAGATGACCTTTGCAATAGATGAAAAAGCAAGATATCTGGAGTCTGCTGCTATCCCTGATAGAGATAAAGCTTCAGGCAGCTCTCCTATTTCATCCCTGATTGCCTGCCCACTGTAAAAATTAGGAAGCTTTATTTATATCTGGTGAAGTGCTAGTGCTGCCTGCCCCAGCAAAGTACATGTGAAGTTGCCTGAAGGACTGTCTGGAAGGTCCATAGAGGTCCCCAGTTTCAAAACACTGTAACTTGCCAGGAACAAGGAAGACAAATACTATGATGACACTTGTAAAACACCTCATTAAAAGTCAGGTTCACAGAAGTATATAGTAGTAGGAAGGTAAACCCAAAACTGATTTCCTAAAAACTCCTGGTAAGTGCTAGGCAGCAGCCACATACACCCGTGTTTCATAAGCACGTTATGTTATTTCAAACTCCTTTCATTGCCTACAGCTATACCATGTCCCATGCCTTGGGACATGTCAGTTGTGACTGAGCTAAACAGCTCAGCACTCACATATAAGCCCTGGAGAAGCAAAAATTGAGATCCTTTGTCTCTCCTTGAGATGATCAATCCTGTCTTTAGAAAGTTTACCATGTAGCACTACAATCAGGCTCTACAGAAAATGCACTAGTATTTGATATTTTCTGTTAAAACATTGCTGCTCCTGAGCCTTGTTGTAAGGTAAAAGTCAGAATATCAGAGCTCTCACCCAGACAGTGGAAGACTTGGGTTCAGCTTCCTGTTTTCCCTGAAGGGATTCAAAGGCACAACTCCCATTCCCTTGTCAGCAAAGCCACCTTCAACATTTCAATTTGACAATGTCCTTATGACTATAAAGCGAAATCTTCTGCTCAGGAAAGAAAACAGGAATGGAAGAGGGAATATGGGTTTAAAGCAAATACACAAAACCTCCTCCTTCATTTTGGCTAGAGGTAGGTTTCATGACAGCAGGTATTTGGCTGTCACAGCTTTCACTCAAAAGTGATCTTTTCTGTTTCACTGTATGTGGAAAAACATTGGAAAATGGATGTGTGTTCTGTCTAAAAAAAAAAAAATCAGAACCTTTGAGAGTGAGTGATTCAAAGAGGGTAACAGTCAAAGCTGAATTATCCTTCAGATGTCTACTCAAAATTTTCCCAACAGCTTTCATTTTTTCATAATATTTCAGATGAAAGAAATGAAACAAATTATTCTTATACTGACAGGGAAAGAGAATACATCCTGAGCTACTCCCTCAATAATAAAGTGGGTGTGACAACCTTCCCCTCCCCTTATATTTGCCACTTTTTCTTGCAATGTAGCTACAGTTTTTTTCCCACTTGGGCTTCTTTTTTGCCGAGATAAATACTTTGTTGTGAAACAAAAAACATGACTAGAAAGGACTATCACACCACAGTCTATGTCTCCTAAACTTAACACAAGTAACCTCCAAGGTGAAAACTGCATGCGTTACAGAGATTTCAGCTTTCCAAATACAAACATGCTAATAAATGCATATATTTCACCAAGAACCAAGTGAAAAGGATGACTGCAACCAGTCAATAGCTGTCAAGAAATCCAAAGTTTCCAGTATACTTTTTGCAACCACTTTATTTTAACCAGCCAGTACCTATTTTGCAGAAGAAAGAAAACTCCATAGAAATACCAACCTTTCACAAGCGCTGTTAAAGTAACTTTCTACTTCAATGACACTTTTATTGGCTACATCCTTTAAAACAGAATTCTCTAAACAGCAATCCAACTCTGAGAAAGAATTACGCAAACATACACGTCGCTTCAAGAAAAATTAAAAATTGCAAACTGTATTGTAGGTCCTGACACAAGCCTGCACAGCAGAATTCCTCCTAAACACATCATGGTGATTTCTTTTCTTGTTGTCACAGGTTCCCAAATATTCCCGTTTATTTCCCAGATCTGTTTTTAAAAAACTACACACTCATCTGAACGCAGTGGTCCTGCACAGGAAAGATTTATCTCTATCCAAAATACTATGCTAGTCCTTCCAGCAACAACTGCAGGCCTAAACACAGCATGATTTTATCAATTTTTGACGCTTTTTAGCTAATTATACCCTAGAAGAACCTTGCTACTATTAAACTACTCAACCAGTTTTAAGCAACATAAATGTTAAAAATGAAATAATCACTGGATTTCAAATTTGCAGCTGATTTTATATTTTTGCATGGAGTGGGTGCTCCCAAATTTATGAACTGCATTTATTGATCTCAAATGTATGAAGAACCAAGCCCCCCCCCCCCATGATATTCATAAAATTGCCTTCAGGATCTCCCTTAAGTCTCCTTACATTGTACAATACTCTTGCAAGCAACTCTTTAGTTCCCTCTTTTGTCTACAGAGTAATCAATAGAAGATTCCTGGAGGGAAACATTGTGAAGAAAAGGCATACTTTTATAAGTCCCCATTAAAGCTGGCGGTGTTACTACAGGAGGTTTCTCACGAAGAAAAAAAAAGAAAGTAGTATTACTGCTCCCTATCTGCAAAGGCAAAATGTAACCTTACGAGGGTACCTAACAAAATGATGCAGTTATTTTTAATTTGACCTGTTAATATCTGAAGTTTAAAACACTCAGGTAATTTGTCTCAATTCCTTCCAATGCAGAAGTACTCCTAAAATACCACACACTTTTAACAAAGTATTTAAGTTATATTCAGCAACATCTCCATTTCTTTAAACCAAAGTATAAAGACCACAGATACAGAAACCCTGGGCTGGCAGAGTATTAAGCAACCGAGCAAAGGAGAGAGGCAGTGCTCCTCAGCAGACAAGCAGTCTGCGACTCTGCAGAACAACTTGCCCCCGTGTGCCAATTCGCAGACTTCCAGTGCACATCCTGATTTGAATCCTACTAAATGATGATGAATGATCTTCGTGGGTCTACACTGTAAATAATAAAAACAACTGAAAATGAAGGATACTGTGGTGATGAGACCTACATCACCACGTAGCCCAGACAGTGCTGTCTCCAACACAACTGCCTGCTCGCAGCCAGAGAGAGGCAGAGAGTACCCTCTATCCACCAAGCATAAAGTCTTTGATAAGAAGCATAACTTTTACAGCCTGAAGGTAGCTTCTGCTATGCTGTTCTTTAGCACAAGTACTAGTACATTTTTCTTTATTTTCTCCTTTGCTTACAACGTCCCTCTTCTGATCCTGTGGGGATATAGCTCTGCTAGTACATTTTCATTTACTGAGCCCAGGTCAAGGACTGCTGAGATAAATGTATTTTATAAAAAAGTGTTACTCTATTTGCCATTGCTAGAAGGTCAAGCACAGAAAATATACGCACATTTAGCTTTTGAAGGGACCACAGCTTCTTGAACATCAGTATTACTGCCTAAAAAAATGCTGCACTTCCTGCAATCCCAAGAACCAAGGCTGGAAGAAGTTAGCAGAAATGATGTTTTTCCCTCACTGGTTTAACTTGTGCTTTTGACAGCATGCTGCCTAAAACTGGCAGTGAGACTATCCTGTAAGATCAGTCAGGCTCTGGTCCCACAGTAACAGCCATGCACAGGCTCTGCTACACCACAGCTGAGACCTGTAGGAAAAAGTAAACACTTAAACCAGCTCTGATTCAATGTTGCGGGGTCACCCTGGGGCCAGAACAATAACACCCTCAGACCCAGCCATGGAAGAAACACACTCCTGCTGCGACCAGGCCAAGCCACCATCACCACCATGTAGCTGCTGCCCTACAAAGCACTCTGTCATTGTCCCATCTATGTCTATCAACTTCATGCGTATGAAGAAATGTGAAGAACTTTGGAGGCTTAACTGGCTTCAGATACAGCACTGTGGGGACAGGAGGAAGGATGGGAGATATTTATTAGTAGTGTTTGCAACCCGGAAAGATGAGGTTTTTCTCTAGTTGCCCCCTCAGCCTGCCCACTCACTCCCCAGCACATAAAGGTTCACCTGTAAAAAAAAGCCACAGGATGGGACAAGCATTAGGAATGGAAGTTGTGCCATCAGGGTATGTTTCCTTTCCTCCTAGCCCTAATTAACAAAAGTAGGCTGGCCTCATGTGTGTGCTACTCCTGTCCCCAAGGAGAGTGTGATCACAAACTTTACATTTGTACAGCCATCACTTCTGCCAGCCACAAATGCAGAAAACAGAACTCAACTCACTGCCAAATTAATCATAGAACATTGAGGCAGCGTGTCAAAACAAACAGACAAGCAAACAAAAACACAGACCCAATTAAAAACAAAGCAGAATACTTCAAAATCACATGGACCACATCCAAGCTGTGTGAAGAAACACATACATGCAGAAAGTATAAAAGGGAGTTAATTTTACTTAAGCATTAAGGGCACTTGAATTCAGCTTTATTAGCACAGTGTCTTGATGAACATACAATAATTTACTTACAATTTACATTACTGTCAAAACTCCTACTTGTATTTTCTTCATGCAGTACTTTATTCTGCTAGTCAATTAGCAACTTCTTGATGTATGGAAACATAGCTTATATTAGTTTTTTGTGTTAAAACAGATATTTTTTACTACAATAATTTTATAATAACAGTGCCCAAAAAAAGACAGCAGGACAAGAAAAAAAATCCGCAAGGACACTAAAAAGCATTGTGGTCAACAAGGTGAGAGTAGGAGAAAACAACGCTACAGGCTGTTGTGTTGTCAGTACTAATGGGGGTCAGCGCTGAAGAAAGACCAACTCTCACACTTCAGCTCCTCCCTAAAGCCAGCTGCACTGCTCCACAGCCATGGTTACAACGTCAAGCGAGACATCAGACTTTTTACATTCATTAAATGACAGTGACGAGATGCAGGGGAAGAATGCACCCCCCCATGGTGAAATATGAAGATTAAAATTAATATATGCATTATTTCTCGACATTATCTGCAATTCTGTCTTTCAAAACTCATCATGGGTGTCAAACAAAAAGATGCTTCAAACATCCTTGACTGCCTTTTGGAAAGTAATTAGGCTGATGTTTTATGAGAGCAACATATTGTGACACATTGCTAAATGCACAGCTTCACAATGGTGAGCAGTCTACAATGTCTTTCAGCTCTGCCACTCTTAGTATGAATTATTTTCTGTGCTTTAAATAATAAAAAAAAAAAAATGGTGTGGGCTTTCCAGCTCATTAGTGAATTGGATTTCTGTAAACATCCTTAATTGTAAGCATTTCTGTATTCCCTTTGCATTTCAGTATCCCCTTACAATTCAACTATGTTTGTCAAACCTGTTCACACAAATGAGAATGCGTATGCTGTTAATGTCTATGATTATCTGTTATAGGCACACAGCTCTGATGCAGCAGCCGCATTCACTAGAAGGTTATGCTGGGCGGAAAAAAAAACAAACCAAAACCCACAAACACACAAGCAAAAAAAGAAAGAAAAAAAAAAGAAAAAAAAAAAGAAAAAAAAGGGAAAACCAGCCCGAGAATAACAGGTTGTTACCACAGTAAAACGAGTTAAAAAAGAAGAAATAAAAAAAAAAAACTTCACCAAATATTTCTGGTTATTGGCTTCAATTACAGAAAAGGGAAGAGAGCACTTGAAATCTTGGAGCTGCACGAAATATTCTAAATATCAAGATGATCAAAATGACATTCATGCCAGGTGTTTTGCCACAGTTCATTTTAGCCAACATTCTTCTAGAAACACTAAGAGGTGATGACCCTGATGGTGATATACCCAGGAGATATCAGGGAACCACAGTTTACTTGTGTAATAGAGGTGGCTTGGTAGAAAATACAGTACTGTGGAGGATATGAGAACAAATAGGGTGTGAGAATACAAGCCATGCACCTTCTGACAACTTAAAACAAAATCCTCCACTCAACTACATTTTGTTTTCATAGAGAGAGAAAGATTTGAAAGTGTCACTTCAAGTTGGATACATACAAGGCAAAAAATGTCCTGCTCAGGACAAGCTCCTTTTCAGTTCAGACAAAAATACTGCATCAACCTCTTCCCAGAGGAGCAAGCCAGTCAAAAGCTTACCAGACAGATTCCTTGGGATTCTACAGCTCTGGGATGGCAGCAAGCCTTCACAACAGATCTGTCACCCTCCCTGCTATAAAAGGCAGGGCAAGAGGGTGAAACAAAAAAAAATCTCCTGTCTTGACACAACCATGTGTGCTAAAATGGTTCCTTGAAGGTGTCCTGAGCTGTGGCAGGAAGCCCTCTTCTGCCCGATGCACTGCAGAGGAGGAATAAAAGCCCCAACCCTGGTGAGAAAAGACATTCAAGAGCTGTTTTCTCTCAGGTGATTCAGTGTATTACTGTATTGCCATGGGAGGTGCAGTGGTCCTTGCCCATGAAGGGCGGTGGGGCTCACACGTTTTCCTTCACATGGGGCGCAGCCCTTCTCTGGGGCTCTGCACAGGGGCTGTTTCTGACAGAGTGTGATAACTACCAACCCTAAGCTCCTGCTCGTGTTATTAAAAAATATGTTCTGTTGTTTTGCTGTAAATGAGTATATTTTCTTTCATTCTCCTAAAAAGCATTTGTTACTGACAACAACAACGAAATGCTGGAAGACTAGAATTAGCTTTTGTGAGTGACTCTTGTTAGGAAGAATTTAATTATTTGTACCGTAAACACTCACTTAAGAGGAACGAAACAGCCACCTCTGAAATCACAGACACTTCATGGGGCTAAGAGAGAGGAAATAGAGGTTGGTTCACTCGCAGTGGGAAAACCTGTTGCAGATCTGCATCCCTCTTTCATACAAAGAACACAGGAGGGAAGCAATGTAAAGAGACAAGTATAAAAATATCACTGAATTGTATGTGACACATTTCAAGGCTCAGTCAAATCTCTTTTCACTTAGGTATAAAAAACCATAAAGAAATTCTCATAATCTCAAAATGAAAAACTCAGTGTTATCATGTTCTTGATCATCTGTGACATTCGAAAATGCTGGCCTGTTTGAGATCCCATCAAAAGTTTCTTTAGCCTATATTCTTTCAAAAGTGCATTTTAACATTTAGTGGCAGCTTTATGAATCTGAAAATTTTATCTGTTTTAGCAAGCAAGCTGTTTTGAAATAGAAATTCCAAGCACACTTTGGGGATAATTTCAAATGTGCATAATGAGTTTAATTTTGTGAAGCAAATCTTATTTATTTCCCCCCTCAGGAAACTGTAATTTACTAAAATCCTTCTTTAACCAGGATCTTACAAGTTAGTATGTACAAAGATGGTCATTAATTTTCTATACTGTGTGCCAACAGATCACACACTCATCACTGACAAAACTGGGAGTGAATTTAACAGGCTTTCAGCTGGAGCAGAGAAGCCTATTCATTAATACTCAATACTACCACAGTTACAGTCCCTATTTTCTATAGTTTAAAATGGATGCGCTGCTCTGAACCACAGAAGCAACATCATCACTCAGCACCTCCTCCGTGGTCCGGCTCTGCCATGGCAGGCACTTTCACACAGTGCCACCACAAATCAAGTTTCTTCAGCAAGGCTTTTGCTACCTGACCACAATTCACCTCTGCGAAGAACTGGAACAAGCTCATATTTTCACGAATGGAAGTGCCATGGTACGCAAACAGAAACATTTCACAGTCACACCTGAATGTGGAAGGCCAAAATTCATACCTACTCAATGACAACCTTTGGATCATTTCTCCACAAAGGTCAACTCCAAATCAACCAATCTGGTTATGCTGTAACAAAATGTGCACCTGAAATTCAACAAACCCTCATTTTCAAATTTGTAACTAAACCCTTACTACTTTTGGAAGATTTTTTGTTTTCCAAATAGTCACTTTTTGGTGGAGTGAAAACAAAAAATACACTAAAGGAAATAATTTATTAAAAAAAAAAAATTCTCACTTAATGGAAAAGACCTAAGAAAAAATTTAGAGAAACTTAAACACACAAAGGCTCTTATGTATATAATTTGAAGTGAAATATACTGCCTAACAGCAGCAGACATCCTTAACAGTATTGTGTTTCAGAGGAAGCACCCAGCACAAAGCTGGGGCTGTTACTGCAATAACATGGTGTACACAACTGAGACAAATCAAACCATGTCTCCTACAAGATTGCTGTATCTTGCCATGAATGCAGAGGATATATCGGGCTGTTGAGGAGAATTTAATGAAAAGACTGTTAAAGAGAAAAGGAAGTTGAAAGCAGAGGAAGAGTGTATATCTCAGCTCTTTCAAAGGAGGTCTGTACATTTTATCAGTGCTTCAAGAAGCAGTGCTTAATTTTCTTGGCAAAGAAAACCCTATCTGTTTCTGGTAGTAAATACACTGCAGGTTTAAAACTGTTTTTGGAAGTTTGTCCAAGTGAATTTTTCAGGAATAAAAGGCTTCAGTAAAAGCTCGGCAGCTTTAAAAGAGCAATGTCATTACTTCGCATGTGCAAGGCCTTGCGTGATGTATGAGGATTTACCCCCAAATCCTACTGACTTCACTTGATTCAAATACCCTCTGTAAGTGAAAGTATTTTGCAGCCTCACAAAGTAGTATCTATGATACAAACACTTTGCTAAACTTGCACAGAGCTTTCCTAAAAAACACCACTTTTCAATTAAAAGCTCAACTTTTTTTTTCCTATTGCTACTGCTTCTTAGAGCTTTGATAAGATTGTTTTCCCAAACAATGGCTGCATTGACATGCACCAGAATGCAACAGCACAGCTTCATACTTTTACACATTTAAGTAAAACTAATACATTTAAAAATCAAGTACCAAACAAGCTACAATACACAAAAGAAAACCCTCTATATTTACACATAAAGATGACTTATGCACACCTGCATAAGAAACATACACTGTGTAGTGATCTAAGCACCTGCTTGAAAATAATCCATTAAGAAAAAAGTCAACTGTAAAAAAAAAAAAGATGTTACGACTTTGCTTTACGCAGCCATAAGCCAAAAGCATCATCAGGAAGTAGCTGTGAAACACAACTGGAGATTCCTATGTAAACCAGTGAACCATCTTTGCATTTTCTTCCGCTAGGAAATGATTAAAGGTCCCAAGTGGCCAAACGCAGGATTGGGAACCCCGCTGCCACCCCTAATGGGAACCACCTTGGGTCCCTCTAACACTGGGGCAATGGAGAGTGCTCACTGCTTGCCAGGACCAGATCTCTGTTGCCTTTAAAACAGTAGAAGGTGACTCCTCTGCATTGCTGTATTGAACTTCATTAAATGAATAATTGAAACTAGTAACTTTTAAGCAATGCTGCTTTGTAAATCTAATTGACTTCAGAAAAATAGTATGCATTCCTGATGAAATGGCAATGTCTTTACATTTTTAACTTCAGCATTGTGAGTTTGCTCCTGTTCCCATTTTAAGTCAATTTTACAACTCCCATTGACTTCAGCAAGAATGGAATTAGATCCCAACATATTTGCATGTCACATCTCTTTTCTTGCAGTTACAGTGCTTTCATCCATGACATCTGCAATTTAATGGTACATTTTCTACGAAAAAGCAATGGTACATTTCTTTGAAAGGCAGTAGCAATGTAATAACATTGGCCAAAACAGGGGAAATTAATACTAAAAAAAAAAAAAAAAAAAAAACCAAAAACACCACAGTTGCAGTACTGAAACTGTACAAGGCTTTTGCCAATAATGAGAAAACTGTCCACACAGGTGCTTCTTTCACAAATTTCAAATAAATAGAAGACTCCAAAGCCTACTGGAAGACCACTGAGAACAAGATACAGGCAAAAAAGTATAGGCACATGCACAGAGGAAAATATAGATGTGCTTCCAGCTTTGAACCTGTTACAACCCCAAAGCAAACCAAGTAGAGACAGAATGTTACTATGGCTCAGCATGATAGCAAATATCAAGCATCTAACCCAATGTACTGCAGTTGTGGAACGCAAGCTGGGAGAGGGCACCTAGCTTGGTGATATTACCATAATGGAAACTAATAATGACGCTGCAAGTAAGTGAAGTTAATCCAGTCACTTCACCCACTGATTTGGGCAAAACTCACAATACTGTTAACACACACACCCCCACCCCCACCCACCCCCCACCCTAAAAGAAAACAGAAGTGGTTTTCCTTGTTCACAGGGAAATCACAGGTCTCTTCACTCAAGTAACAAGCAATAGGACGAGAGGAAATGGCCTCAAGTTGCCCCAGGGCAGGTTTAGGTTGGGTATTAGGAAAAATTTTTTCACTGAAAGGGTAGTCAAGCACTGGACCAGGCTGCCCTGGGAAGTGATTGAGTCCCCATCCCTGGAGGTATTTAAAAGACGGGTAGATGTGGTGCTTAGGGACATGGTTTAGTGGTGGACTTGGCATTGCTAGGTTAACAGTTGGACTTGATGATCTTAAGGGTCTTTTCCAACCTAAACAATTCTATGACTCTACTAGTCAGGATTTAACATTTCCACAGTACCAGTTTCTTTGTCAGAAACTTGGTCTGATCAGTTTAATTCATACATATTTTACAAGCAGCCCTTGAGGCATGCCTGAAGGTGAATAAAAACACCAGATCAAATGAGAGCAATGAGAGCAAAGGGTCACCATCATTGACAATGTGCACAATCATACATCTAATTCATTCATTTGAAGACATAGTTTAAATTAGTAAGAAAAAATGCATATGTTGCTTAACTATTATGTCTCTAAGAAAAAACAGTCATTTAAAAAGCTGGGTTAATTTATTAAATATCCATGCTTTTACTACTAGAAATCAAACTTTTGAATGGCCTGTGCATGTATGTTTAATCCACCTCTCCAAGTTCCAGAATTTAGGAATGAATTTAAATCAGTGTGATGTAGGGTTACCTCAAAACTATCAATGATTTTATTTTTATACATTAATTTACTTTGTAGGTTTATTTTCTTCAATCACTGAAAAATTGCAGCTGATTTGCCAGTGGTTTTCTCCGTCTACCTTTCCAACTAAAACCCCAGTCATTGCCTTGAATTGTAGAGGCGCACCACAGAATGTCTCTTGAAGCAATTCTGCTGTTCAGCTGAATTCATATGAACCATTTGGAAGATTAAAAATAAAACATGAGACATTTCTGGATCACATATTGATCGTTTAATTATTTTCCATTTTAACTGCATGCTATTTTTGGCACAGAATATTTATGTTGGCTGAACATCACAATTAATCTTCTAAAATATCTATATGTCGAAAGTCAATTATTCAGGTGACAGCATTAATGTTTAGATTCTTTGTTAACCATGATTAACTTTTGAGGTTCTGATTTTAAAAGATATCTGAAAGCAATAATATAGTCTTATGCACCAAGGCAATTTTCATCTTAGTATCTATAGGTTGTGTTTTGAACCATTTCACAGTAATAAATGAACATTACTGTGCTGTTTATGAAGTTATACACATAAAATGCAGAAATTCTCACATTATTAGTGCTAAGACCCAGTATACTTTAAAAGCTTTCCCCCCCCGCCGTTATTAATATTACTCTTTATGTTTCTCTCTCACAACCTTGCTGTATGAGTGAGAGTGTCATGCAAGCAGTTAAGACATCACTCTGGGTTATTCTGCTCATTTCTCCAGGATTTATAGCTTTGCAATGAAACCTAAGACAAATTATCTATTTAAAACTTATTTTCTCAGACCAATTTCCTGTAAATCGAACAATACATGATGGGGAGGGAATTACCTGATTATTATGTATCCATAATCTATTATCTAAACTGTTACCTTTATTCTGGAATTCAGGAAGTTTATTACTCTGATTAATAATTCCTTTAATTTCAGTCAATCCATGCTGCTGTGTTTTCCCTACAATTATGATACTAGAATGAATTCATACATCATGTGAATGAGCTGAAATAAATTATAATTACTACCACAGATAGAGCAAGCTTCTATATCTGATCCGCTTGTTTTGCATTACACTGATAGCACAAAGCAGGTGGAAAGTTATTCAGCTGGCAAGGGTACGAGCAGATGGCACGCAAGGCACAACAGGAGCAAAAGGATCCTGCTACAGCGGTACCAAACTCTTAACAGCTGCCAGATCTCTGACAGCTGGTAGGTGATACTGCACCTAGATAAAACTTGAAGAGGACCTCTGAGACACACGGTCTCCTGACCAGCCTCAGGTAAAGCAGGCCACTAGTATTTCATACCAGCATCTCTGCTGAATCCCTCCTCAAGTTCTCATCCTGAAAGTTGCCCAGTGTGACAGTGAGGCTCCTAGTGTTCAGGCTGCAACGCCCATGTTTACACATAACCAACGCCCTATGCAGCGTAGATGACAACCTGTGGTCTTTTCTCCAAGTTGTCTTACTCTCATATACTCACAAACAAGATATTATTGGAAATCCAACAGAAATTATGTAGGATCATGGAATTTGTGACAACCAAATGATGTGATGCAAGAGGAGAAAAGTGGTAAATTAGAGTTGAGAATTAAAGTGTTTTTGTAAAATGTTCACTTCAGTTTTCTTCCAAAATGAATGGATGGGCTAACAACAAAAATCAAGGAGGGGATGGAGGAAGATTCACTACCTGAACGTGAAATTTTAGGGATGAGATTGAGAGGTACACAAAAGTCCATGTAAATTCTCAGTTCCCTGATATTTGGGATCCCATTCCACCATTTTCAGTTGTCTCACTGTACTTTAAATGGCCAAATGTGGAACCTCGATCCAGATTTGACCTCTGGCAGTTCTCTAACCATGGGGGGAAAGTGTGTTCGTTATTTATAAGAAATTAGAAAACATATACATCAAACCACCAGTGTGTATGGTTTGTTTTGTTTATTATGGCTTAAAATATTTTGTGTCACTACAGCTAATTGGCATGTTTTCTTAGCAGAGTAAATAGATGTTCAGAAAACTCATAAATCAGACTAACTGTGTTTGTAAGCAACATTTCCATATGAGACATTTTCTATTTTTGTACAGAAAAATCAAGCTGTTGAAATATCCAAACTACAACTGCACTCATCCATGGTTGGGTGAGACACTGTTCAGATAAAAAATGCTATTGCATCTTCCAAGACAGAAGCTGTGCAATAGCTAAACACAACATTTCTCAACAATTCAGCTGTGTAGCTGAAAATTAAGGAGAACATTTTCTGAGGTAGAAAGGGCAGTTAGGCCCCCAAATCATCTCTCTGTAAGAAATTCATTTCTCTATCAATTTTTGAAAATTCCCTTACAGGATTTATGCAGTCATTTATAACGGCCATAATCTGAAAATTTCCCAGACAATAACTACAACAGTTTCCTTAATTCCAACAAATATCACTTCAACTTTGAAGTTTTCCCTTGAAGTTGAAAAACAACCCAGCATTCGGTGGGTGAAAAGTCCAGATATATGTTCATTACTAGTATATACTGTCAAAGTTAACCACTGTGCTGGGTCTAGATAGGGAAGAACAGGGCACCGCCAGAAAGGACAAGCTCCCATAGCAGGCAGCAGAGCATCATAACAGAATAGGCTAATTTTCTCTAAGACTGGACTGCAGATAGAGCAAAAAAAGTAGAGATGAAAGAAGAGAACATATTTTACTTTGAATTCCTCAGCGGGTACGGGTATGGCAGAGAGAGGTAAAAGGTGCAAATGAAGTAAAATGTGCCTTACCCTTCAACCAATAGATGGGACATGGTAAGGCCCAGATGTTGCTAATGAGTAGCTCATGCCAGAGGACCAGCCATCTCCAACCTGTTATAACTCAGACTGAGATTTAATTCTCACTATAAAATGTCTTGATTTTCTAGTGAAATCTAGTGGATCTTGACTTAAACTATTTCCAGTCTCTGAGAAGTTTGGGTCTTTTCCTCCCTGATTTTCAAATATCAAATTCAACCTAATAGGGAAGATGTTCCAAACTGAGCATCAGGCATAGACACTCAGCACCCATCTCTCCTCTAAAGTTGCCTGCCACTTCCCCCCCCCCCCCCCAAAGTTCATTTTGCACTTCACTAAATTTCACAGTGAATGTCACTGCTAGTGCACTACCTTCCTTTTTTTGTGTTTTACAACAAATACATAGTTATCCAACAACACCTACTGTCCCATTATGGGATTTTGCCCACAATGTAATTACAGAAGGGAGAATTTTTCAATAGAATTTTGATGAAAACTTAGTATTCTTTAGTTTCAGTAATTGCATTATCCATGCATGCAAAGCCTACTATCTAGGCAAATGCCCACATCTGGAAATGCCAGGTTACACCCACACTCCACATCTTCGAGAGAGAAAAAACAATTCCTATACGCACATAGAATGGCAGCTGACTTCTGTATCTGCAAAAGTCTGCCCACACAGAGCCAGTCAAGTGTGAACATTTGGCTTTCCCAATGCTGTGCCTAGATACTGCAGCCTCAATGTGTTGCACTTATCGCATATTTTCCATATATAATATAAGAAAAAACAGTATTGAAGCCCAGTGCTACAGTAAAGTGAAGAATAGGGCTAGACACAATAGCAAAAATTAAGATAAAGTCAATTCTGATTTACTGGTTTTACATTGATTTAAGTGGGGTTAGACTTCAACACCAGTTACACATTTAATTAGGAACTGTTTTTATTTGCAAAAAACTGAAGTATCTGGAGTGCTTGTTGAACCTTTCCCTCAAAATATTAGCTTACAAAAATGCAGTATCATCGAAAACATAAAACCCCCAAACCTTCTCCCCAAGAGTTTCAATGAAAAACACTTGCCAAAGTAAAAAGATTATTGTTACATTGAAAATCTGCATGTTATTTTCATTATGTGCTTTAAAACCTACTTTCTGTCTTCCTTGGGATCTGGATTAACTGAATTCTGCTATTAATATTCAAAATAGCACTCCTTTCTTGAAGCAGTCATTTATACATTGACACAGTGAATCAGTTTATATTCCATAATCTTGAGAGATGAAGCCATACCTTACATTAAAATGGAGAGTGCATTAGACGTTGAGAACCAATGCTGAGCCCTACAGGTCAAGGGCACTTGGAGATAAGACTCTGGCTTGCAGCCCTGTCTAGCACACACACACATATGGGGAAAAATGATGAGTCTGCACTCCCATTTAATAGATTAATAGCTTTTAGCGCCAGAAGGTTATACTTTGATCCTTTAATGCTCTATTATGTAATAATCTTGCCAATATTTCTTGGCTTCAATCTCAATAGTTTATAAACAAATATAAATGTAACTACAGTCAAGTGTTCATAGGATGAGTCCCACTTCTTTTTAGTGGGATGTATGCACCTTAATAAATAAGATTCCCAGCTTCTGCTGCATATCCACATTTGATGTGGTCATCAACTGTAAGATCTGTCTATGAAATGCTACTTCACAGGATCTAGCTCATAGTTAATTAAAAATTCAGTCTGGCCAAGTTTAAAGCTTTTTTGTTTTGTGTTGTTTTTAAGGGACATACAGTGAAAACAGTTTGAGAAACAAAGTTATAGTGAAATCTACCACATCCTACAAAAAGTTCCAGCATTCAGTCTTCTGAAACGTCATCTGTGCAGATACGCCACAGGTGTATAATATATACACAGAAGAACAATACCTGAAATGTCTTTAAGAAACTTGTCATATATCAGTCATTAGGCTACTCTAGACAAGGGCACTTTCTACTAATTACACTGAAGATATTCCAGTGTGCAACACACAAAATCTGATTTGTAAGACTACTGAGAGAAAGGAAATGAGTGAGAGAGAATACGCAGCTCTGGCTGCAGCACATATCAGGAACGGTACAATGTGGGTGCCTGGAAGACCTACTGTCGGGGCTGTTTCAGTTTGATCTAATAACTGACTGACTTTGTGAATTTCCATGCCATACTGTCATTGCAAGCTAATTAGGAATATGCTGTGAAATCATTTATTATACTACACCTCCTGCAGAGTACAGGAACACATTGTTTATTTAAGAAGGGAAACATCCTTCTCTCCAGCTCTGTGTGTGAAGTGCTACGTGTTTTTAGGTAGAACAACTGTATGTCTTGATAATTACAGGAGTCCTAGATACATACCATCCGTGCAAATCTAGAAGATATCCATACTATAACATTATTCTATAAATCATTGCTAGCGATTAAAGTACAGCTTTTTTTTTTTTTTTTTTGCAGGTATGCCACAATTCCTTTCCAATTAAAAAAAAGAAAAAGAAAAAAAAAAAGGTGAGAAAAGCTGCAAATCTAGCAGAACTCCATCCGTCTCGCCACCAGGGGACACTGTCACGTCATTTCAAAAGTATGAGGAAACAAATTTTTGCTTTAACGCCAGTTAAGTCAAATTTAGATGGATAGATGAACCCTTATTGTGTTAGTTGTATGCTTCCTTACAGCAGAGACAGTAAATATGATAAACACATGCCCAAAATAACACAGTATCTGAGAATTGTCTTTGAGTCTTTAAGTCACACACACGTGCATCTCCCAACAACCGAAATAACATCATAAATAATGTAAAACCTCTGTCTTCCTCAGCATAACATTACCATAGCAAACTCAATTCTGCCTCCATAAGCTAGTACTGCTCCAGTGCTGCTGCTGAAAAAGTACTGGACTGTCTAAAATCTCAACCGCAGCATTTACAGAAGAACAAGTTCTGCCAAAGCTATTCTCAAACTGAGCAGCACCTCGAGTCATCTCTCTAAATTCAGTGGAGCTAATTGAGAAGATGACAGGGGTGAAATCAAGCACAGGCAGCAAAATCTAACAGATTCTGTACACTGAGTATTCTCAAGACTCTGTCCACTTTTTATCCATTACTGAATGTGGCAAGACAATAAGCACACCTTTAACAGACTACTGGAAAATGAATGCAAAAGTAGTTATCACATAACCAGAGATAGGTGTCACCTGATGCTAGGAGACAAAGATATATTTAAACCTCTAATAGTCAAAATAGACAAAGAAAGAAATCTGATTACACTGGTTTTATCTGTTGATGCTGTTAGTTCTTTAAAATATGCAGAGTGATATTTAGTAAGTCCTTATTTCATATACATTTCCATTTAGATTAATTTATACATGACCTGTGATTGCCAAAAAATGAGAACTGCATATCCACAACTGCTATAACATGACAGCACCTTGTTTAAAGCAGGAAGTATGCTCTCCAACATTAACAACATGGAACCCAAACCAACATGAGATAAAAGGACAAAAACATAAGCATAGAAAACAGGGAGATGGATTTATGAGTTTTTCTGCTTCAACCAAATAGTTTTGCTTCATAAACTAATACCTTGTGCTATTTCTGTATGTGCTAGAATAGGTAAACAGATGTCCCTAAAGACATCAATTTTGTCTTGAAGGCTATATACTAGTACTATGCTGAAAAAGGGTAGCATCTATGTTTACAGTAAGACAAAAGTCCCTCTGACAGGTGTAAGACTTACTTTTTTAATCAGTGATTTAGTTTAATGCAATCATTTTTGAAGGCATAGGCTTCATTCTTCTTTGGCAACTCCGGCGTACACTACTTACTTCAGTAAACTGAGTGCATACATTAAATGATCCAGGTTATACATTAAATGATCCAGGTTACCCATTAAGTGAATATTCTAAGCAATATTTTACTCATCATGTTGGGTGGCTCAAGATTCAAAATTTCACTTGTTAAGCTTAAGAGTGCACTTGAATTGCTAAGTACACTGGCAATTGTACTTAGGTCAACTACTCAGGATATTGCTGTCTAGAGCTGAGCATTCTACATTAGAGTAATTTAATAAAAAATAAGCATTAATTCTGTATATTCTGTACAACTTAAACATCTGAGCTAGCAATAAAGATCAAATCACCTCTCCCAAATTAAAACCACTCTCCCTGACTTATCTTACAGCTCTGTCAGGTGACAGCACTAGCAGTCCTTAACTGCACCAGCAACCGTGACCCATACTATGCTTATTTCAGTTCTCAATCTCACCAGGAGAAGGGATCGGTCGCATTTTCCTTCACTGCAATTTTTTCTCTAACTACTGTTTCACTTCAGCCTCAATGGGCATTTACCTACCAAAAGCAAAATGAAGTATATCTGTTCCAAAATCTAGATAAAGAGGGAAGACTTTGGAAAGACTAGAAAGCAGACATTTCTACATGAAATCATCACAAGATAGAAAGTCTTATAGATAGGTAGTGGTCAATAGTTATCGTTCAAAAACACAAAGGAAACTAAGAAGAGGGTGCCACCGCTTCCAGCAAAGCTGAGAATGTACATTCACTAGTAAGTTAACAGGGTTTACACAGAACTTTCTGTGGCATCTGAGTTTGGGCCATGGAAACTGCCTGGCTTATGCTGCATCTGCCTGGCCTGAGCCGAAGCAGCAGGTGTGCAGGCTCTGAGTGTCTCCAAATGTAATTAAGCACATCCTCTCAGGGTGTAGCTGCAGTGGGCTACATCTCACCATCCCCTGACACTCCTCAGCACTCATCATCTGTGAGCTAAGACTCCCCCAGTTCTGCGGTAAGAAGAATGAGCACTCCTGGATTTGCTTCAAGACCGACCAGGTTAACTCAGGCCTTTATAGAGCTGTTCCAGACTCAACTGGAGAAATCCCTAGCAACCTGATCTAATTAGATCTGCTTCAGGCAGGGACTGGACTCGGTCCCCTCCAGAGGTCCCTTCCAAACTAAGTTATTCTATAGTTCTGTGACCTTTCACTGCTTAAACTAACCCAAGAGCCTAAAAGAAATAGGGCGTGTATGCATGAAGATGGCATCCCCCAGGAGACACAAACACAAGTGTCTTAACTGGCATAACAGCTGGAAAAGAGAAAGTCTGTGCACAACCTTGGCTACTCTTTTCCCGTGTATTGGCAATCCCACCTATAAAACATTTCTATAATGTGATCATACCATTTACAGCACACTTTCAACTAAAATTCTCCACTTAATGTGATCATGGAGGCAAAAATGAATACACATTGATTAAGACATGACCCAAACAGAAGAGAACAATGCTGTTATCATAGATGTGTCATATGCCTTGGGAACTCTGAACATTCAGGTAAATAATATTATTTGCATTGCAGCTATACCACTAATAATCTATACTGTTAAATGGTGGTGATGTTAACTTTGGTAAGAATATGTTCTTATTTATAATAAGAACTAGAAAACAGGAAAATCGTTCCTCATAAGATTTGAAAGGAATTATGCTTTATCGGTGTTTTGGTATTAGAGGTTTACTGTCTTCTCTGGAAGAGTAAGCAGAGATCAGGCAGGCCAGGCCTATTTAATATTTTTAGATTCTTAAGGCTAGAGAAGAGAAAACTTTGATGGATTTCTGATCCACGCCTTTTCTTTCTGCAGGCAATAAGTACTAAAAATTGGATCTCCTGCTGTGCAGCCCTGATGCTAACAAACATTTTCAGTTCTGACATTTCTGTGACACTTTATGCAACTGTCAGTGGGCCTTATTCAACATATCCGATACCCACGCAAGCTTATGTCTCTGTGAGATGACGTTGAACCATTCCAAACATCTTTCATATAAATCAGCAAAAGTGCCTTTTTCTAGAACCTTTTTACTATGCATTTCACTGAAAGGGGTTGATTAAGTGTTAAAGAATGATTAGCCTGTTTTGCAATTATAAAGGATTGCACTTGACAAGATCTGACAGTATCTCGGGCTAATCTCTGAGCTACACAAGATTTGTA
Organism: Theristicus caerulescens; assembly: GCA_020745775.1. Taxonomy (NCBI): domain Eukaryota; kingdom Metazoa; phylum Chordata; class Aves; order Pelecaniformes; family Threskiornithidae; genus Theristicus; species Theristicus caerulescens. Next base: position 88,486,003 of record CM036560.1, read on the forward strand.
AAGCTGAAAATACTCCACAAAAAAAAATATTTGAAAATCATTGAAATTAACAATTTTGTTAAAACATGAGGAACTGAAGCTAAAATTCAGGCTGACATAAAAAATTCATTGCTTAATGACTTAACACATCTTACCTAGGTGGACCAGTGCCCAATATCCTTCAGTCTGCTCAGAGCTATTCCTTAAATGCTCAAACCACAGGTACAATCAGTCATGATGTTATTACACATATCTGTGATATGGACGTAGGCCAGGATTATAAAGACTGATATAGAACTGGCAAACTGCATCAGTCTCAACTGAGAATACCTAATGCCGACAATGAAAAGTAGGGGAAAAACAATCCATAATGCATCCATATGATTGCAAAATACATTCACAGAGGAGAAAATTTGCTCCTTGCTCCTACACACCATCAGCTGTGCCCAAACACACACAAACAGGTTACAGCACTCACCTCAAGCATACATGCACATACACAAAGTGAGTAAATGGTTGAGAAGCAGAAATTGTCCTTGTTTTTTTTATTTCCCTTGTCATTTAAGAAATTAATGCCTTTGTTACATTCTTAAAACACTGTGTATAGCACTGAACACATTTAAAAGCAGCCTGGGGTAGTGAGTACGAGAGAAAGAACAAAAACCGTACTCTTAGAACCTGCCATCTGAAGCCACTAATGGACTTAATGGATTAAACAGGCTAACAGAGCCCTTTGATTATAAGCAGCGCAATGTTACATCCAAGTTGTTCTCCCTACAATTCGAAATAGTTTGGATTAAGAGTGTTTCATAGCAAACAAACAAACAAAACCCCAAATAGATCTTAGTAAAATAAAATCTTTTTTACAGTATCATTATTATGAATTGCAGAGTTGAAAGCACTTCAAATTCCTATATCTCCAAACACATGTTACATGGATATTTTTACCTATCTTTTTTAAAAGTCTGTCACGTAAGGATAAGAAGCAATGGGCACAAATTAAAACACAAGCAAGTACAGTTAAACCAAAGAATAAAAATGTTTGCTGTAAGGATGCCTGAACAGTGGGACACGTTGCCTAGACTGATTGTGGAGTCCCATCCTCAAAGATGCTCAAAACCCAGCTGGGTATGACCTTGAGCAACCTGCTCTAGGTGACCCTGCTTGAGCAGGGGGGTTGCACTGGACATGTCCAGAGGTGCCTGCCAACCTCAGCAATTCTGTGATTCTGTAAGTAAATCTATTGTCTCAAATATTTGTCAGATCAGCTACACACAAAAAAACCCAAAACAATGGAGGGCTCCAGTTAAATGTAGCAATTATACACAATCATGCTCTGTCATAAGGAGGTAAAGGACATCACCGAGCAGTTCTTCATTCTCATATGAAATCTCCCCTTTATTACAGCAAGCAATAACCGGGTAACTGAAGCACCACGTGCCCAGTCAGCACAGTGTGAGTGAGCACAGCTATGTCAACAGCAGCACAGGCTCCACAAGGGATGCAGAATCCTATTTCAAACCATAAGCAGCACTACCTACTTCACTCACACCACCTTGGCCTGACACAACTGGCCTTGGTCTGAGTGATATGGTTAACTTCAAACAGCAGTAAAAGTTAATCCCATATTTGATGCCCTTTAAGTCATGTATCTTCTTTATTTAATAAATAATATTTACATGCCATTCTGTCTGGTTTTTATGTTACTTAATGCTGTGTGTCTGCTTTACATAGAATCATTTCTAAGCTTGGTAGAATACTTTTTTGTGTGCAAATAATGGAATTCTTTCATAAAGTTACCCTGCACAAGGTACTCTGATCTAAAAGCAGGCCAAGATCAAACACCAAAATGCCTTTTATTAGTTTCAGTATGAAGACAGGCCTGAGAAAAGCACTAAAATCCTTAAAATTTAAACACAGTTAAGCTTTTTGTTGAGTTAGGACTATAGAAGATACCCTTCTGAAAGTCTTCCTCAGAATACCAAATACTTTAAGATTTAATATCATACACTGTGATGCCTAGTAACTCAGCACAAAACTCTTAATTTTTCATATAACAGTTTGTAGGTTTGTAGCACGACACTAAAATCCATTGGTTTTCTAAAATGGCTAGTACAGCCCAGACATACTCCCTTTGGATTCACTGATTTCTGACACACCAAATCAAAATGAAAACTACTAAAAAGTAACATATCTCACCTAAAGCCAGAAGCCATGCCGAAGATGGGCTGGGCTTCTTATATGAATCTGTGTAAGACAGAAAAGAATCCTGTAGATACTATCACCCATACAAAAGCCTGACTTCCTCACATATTAAGTTACTAAAATGAAAACTGACAGAACACACTTGTCAGCTTCATTTAACCAGATGCTACCTGACAATTTCCACATGGAACTGGGAAACTGCATCTCGAAGGGGACGTAAAACCACAAAAAATGAGGAAGAACTTGTCAAGTCAAATAATATAGACACAGACCTCATAAAGGGAAATGAGTACATTTATTAAATCAACTTTAACTTCCATAATAACGGAGGCAATCACTCCAGCCACTGCCCCTGTCAGTTTGACAGCAATGCCATGTCCGCGTGGGAAAATATGCTGTAATGCTTTTGAAATACCTAGAAATGTTGGGCAATGTAAAAAAAAACCATAAAACCTTTCCCTTAAAAACCTTCTCCTTCCACTTAGTTATAGCATCAAGAAAAGGAAATGCCTGTTAAAAGCATGAAAGAAGAAATCAATATTTTCAATTGAGGTACATCCTCCTGCAATATCCTGGACTGTTCCTAATGTAAACTTTGAAAACAGTGGGGAATATTAATAATTTCTCAGAAGTCTGTCAGAGAAAAATAAAAGATACAGCTTCAACAGGAATTATTTTATTTATTTATACAGGAATTACTGGCTGGATAACTTTAGTTCTTTAAAGACCTAATGCTAAAGAGAGTGAGTACTTTTCCTTTTATTGTGCAAAACCTGTCAGAAGATTTAGCTTCAGAGATGCAAATATTCCCACTAATGCCACAGTGTTTCATAAAATTTAGGTTCAAATTGCTGAGCTTGTGCAGGACAGTACTGCATGGTTGGTGTCTTGGGTTTTTTCGCCTTTTGCCTTTCCACTTACTTCCTATTCCCAGGAAGCTTACTATGATTTAATCTGAACCAGATCAGCATTTTAAACTCACTTAATGAACACCTTTCTCCTTCAGCGCAATCTAGTTAATCTGAACACTGGGTGTATTTTAGTTTGGATCAGGAGCGCATCCACTCACTGTGCTTCTGCTCGCAGCCACACCAATCTCACAACGCACAAACTGCACTGCTTTCAGATGACGCTAAACTGAAAGGTCCTCCCCAGGAATAAAGAAACTACATGCTCCAACCACTGTAGGCCATCTGCCCACAGAACACCCCAAAAAACACACATAGTATGACAGTTGGGTCCTCCTCATCAACTGCTTCACTCAGATGATCCTCTCCTACTACACAAGTGGCCAACACAGACACAGCTGGGGCTCCGAGAATCCGATCTATAGTATTACCCAGCAGAGAAACTCACCACGTTTCTGGCTGCCTTCTGGTAGGAATACAGCCACCACCTTTGATGTGAAGAGACCCTTCCTGCTGGGAAAAGGTGACAATAACCAGCAGAAAGCTTGCTGTAAAATCAGCTCTCAATCTGCGGAGATTTGAGTCGCACTACTTACAATACTACGGATGCTTAAGACTGTAGTTTAATATGTAGCTTTGTAGCAAGGCTAAAGCAGGTATTCTCTGGCCACCTCTTACCTGCCTATTACAGGAATAATCAAATGTGCAAGAGAAAAAAGCCTAAGCAGTGACTATTCCTCTGAGTCACCAGCAAGAAAACAAATATCTCGAAGATAAGAATTCTTCTTTTTTAAGCCTGACAAGAAGTCCTAGCTATGCACCAGCTGTTCATGAAAATCAAGAGACTGGATATTTTCAGCTATAGGCAGGAGAGATTAATAGAGAGGAAAAAAAAAAAAAAAAACACCAGAAAAACCAACCACAAACCAAAAAGAGAAATGTAGCTTCTAACCATCAGGAAAATGACAGGAGGAAGAAAAGGAGGCAAAAGGTGAGAATCCTCTTTTCTTTTTGTCCAAGTCTCAAAAGATATTTGTAACAGCTCACACCATTGAAAAATGGGTAAAACTTAATTGCTTGCTTACTCATAAAATATAAAAGGGACTGTGCTGCTATCAGCACTTCTGGATTTGAATAGTGTACATGCAACACATCTATCAAAACCTTATTTTGCAATTAAGTGGGAGAAACAATGTCTCCCTTTAATAACTAAAAAACTTTATCAAGTAAAATGTAATTAAATGTAAATACGTGTAACTACCAAACAACATGCAACTAAAATAACACTATCAAAAAAATCTGCCTTGGAAAGCCTCTCAATCAGTGGAATCCTGCCACTGGCACAAGGCCACAGGGTGAGGCCAGGCACCCTCAGCATTCCCCATGTCCTTCGGGCTGGATTACATGCTGGGTCGCAAAACAATTGCATCCTTTCACCTCAAATTCATCTCACCCCCATGATGAAGAAGGGCCTGCAGAACGCCTCACAGCTGGGGAGGGCTGCGTCTCTCTCCTGCCGCAGGAGGGCACGCGCCAGGCCCAGCTCCTCCACAGCCGACAGTTTGCCAAACAGCTGAGCCTCCCCCGCGGAGTCCCAGCATGGAGGGAAGCCAACAACAGAGCTGAGCTGGGCTAAGCTGCCAAACATGCCAGATGCAGGCACTCTCGCAGGTGACTGTGACATGGGACCCAGAAGAGCGAGCCTCATGCTGAACACACGAACACCTGACAACCTACATCTAATTCAGAGCATTTCTAGAGGCCAAAAGGAGGATCAGGCAGCCAGCCACTGAAGCTCAAGGGCGCTTAGCTTACTGCACAAAACACCAGCTGCAGGGCTTGCAATTTATTCTCCATTTAGCTACTTCTACTGCAGGGACTTAAAGTAACCCTGAGTACTTGGTGAGAATACAAAACCCACAGCCTCCTCCTGTGATGTCTGATACAAGGAACACATGCCAGAAGCTCTGGGGCAGGAGATACCACCAGCTGGGAAAACAGGGAGTGAGGAGTCCTTCTGCAGACATACACCTACAGCAAAACCAGATCCTGCAAAACCTCTCCACAGGAGTTTCTTGCTTTATGACCAGGGTGGAAATAAAATGAGAACTAGAGCCAGAATTGGGTAGAGAATTGTAGCCATTTTTCTTATTGTAAATGACGACCACAGAATCTCTAACATGTAATGGGATGGGAATTCCCTTGGTAGGAAATGGTGGACATACCATTTCTCCATAGCTCTTTGTGCCCTCCTCTGAACTCCAAAATTCATTCCAAGAGAGAAACTGAATATATTAGTCTTGCTAGAATACATCACTAGTTATAAGCAATAACTGCTATGACACTTAATTGAAGCTTGAATCCCTGGCCCTGCAAGCATGAACATGCATCTGACGTGCATGACTCTCCACCGCACTCCTTAGAAGTCTGTTATTCCTGTCCTATCAACACAGTGCAACCAGGGGACATGCATTAAGTGGAAAACTTCCTTGCTGATGGCAGCTCCTGTCCTCCAAAGGCTCAACTGCAATATCATGTCTGAGCAGAGGACATCAGTTCTCATGTCTGCAGGCTTCTGCATTCATATTCAGAATCCTTGGTCGTATCTGAGCAATGTTTTCTCCACTCAGAGCATATAAGGCTATCGAATTTCTCAAAGAAAAATCAAGATAGTGAGAGATTCAAACGAAAAAGAATCTTTGTAGCTCACCAGCCCTCTCCAGGCACTGATTCATTGCCCAGCCATGAGTTCATCATATGAAGACAGACCTCGTTAACACAGACTGAAGGGATCTCAACAGATTATCTAGTACATATTCCACGGCATATTCAGCTTTCATGAAAGAGGAGTAATTAAACCTGTTCTTACAGATGGAGACTCCCAAATGATGCATGATAATCCACGCTGGTGTTTTCTGGTCTTTACTGTTAGAAATTTTCTCTAACATTTCATCTAACATTAAACTTTCTTCCTGCAGTTCAACTTCTTGTGCTGTCTACCAAGGATACAGGGAAAAAAATGCTATTTGTAGTAGTATGTCCTGCATTTCTAGACTGTTACATTCCTCCCACTACCCAATCCTCTCTGGTTCATACATGTACTAAAAGTTACAGTAGTTCATATACAAATACCTAAAGAATCTTCAATCAGCATTCCCAATGCATTTGAAGACCGCCCTGAAGAGCCATTATACAATTAGTGCATTGGACCCAGCAGCACAGATACTGACACCTGCAGTGTCTCACAGGAGGCATCTCCAATTCCTACGCAGCTGATGAATCAAAAAGGCTTTCTCCAGCTCCTCGTAACATGACCTTTCTCTGCTAAGCTTCAGTTGGTTTCACACAGAGGCAGCAGACAGAGAACCCAGGGAAAGCTTCCTATTAATGGAAACTTTCCCCACATGTTCAAAGCCTGCTGCTGAGCAGACCCAGTGATACTTCTTTTAGATGTGCCTGGACTTTGTGGATAAATACCCTGTTCTGCCATCCCTCCCCCCACATAAACACATGCAGACTGCTTTTCTCCAATTCAAACTTAAAAAAAAAAAAAATCAACAGAAATCAATTACTGCAGTACTAATACATGCATTATACTAGATCCTGCTAATGACATCTGGCACCCCCCAGTTATGGTAACCCATGTGTTAGCCAGCTTTTTAACTTTTCTCAGCACATTTGGCATTTCACCGCTGTTGGAGTCAATCACTGCTGCGTTCTAGTGCTCCACAAATCAATCCTATTCTGCTTTCCAAAGCACCCCCTGAAAAGGCAGTCCAAAAATTCTTATGACCTTCATGCCCAGGGGAGTTTTCCACATATCTGAAGCATATGTGCCAATCTGATTACAGTTGCACAAAAAATTAAAGACAGAGGGAAAGGTATTCTCTACTTCAAATACGTAATGCACCAAAATAGGACTGGAGGATGTAAAGTCACAGCTCAGTCTTCCTTTTAGTACATTTCAGCACCCTACAAACTGCAAACCCCAGGAATGCTTATCCAACATTGTTTGCTTACCCATTGCTGCCTTGGCATCATTTTTTTTCTAAAGAAAGAACAATGCAGCAGAAAGTATCCAGGTACAAATTCTTCAAACTCTACAGTCCCACAAACTCCTATTCATGTGCAAGCGGGTCCAAGATAGCAAGAGGTTAACAGTAACAAGCCTCTCAGAACTATAAATTCAATCCCCTATGAGGAAGTTCAGTAATTATCAGACATCTTCCCCCTTTTTTCATTAGAAATGAAGATGCAATCCTAAAGTAAAAGGAAACCTATTCATGTGCTACTGGGAAGCAGTCATCACTCAGTTTGTCATGAAAATAAGCGTACAGTCCATACCATTCCTGTTATTTAGTCAAATTAACAGCCTCACTAGGATTAACCTCCTTTGAGTAATATCTCACAATCTTATGTCACCTCACCACCTGGGAACTAGTGCTTTCAGGTAATTCTAAATATAAGCAGTTATCAAAATGTTAATGTTGTCCATGTTTTCTGCGTTAGAAAAAAAAATAAATTATTGTTTCTTAGTTGTTTTATTGTACTAGGTTCAGATATGTGCCAATCTCTGGCCCTGAAATTGACCAGTTCCTCTTTACAAATTTTTAGTAATTTTCTTTATTAAAAATAAGCACAATGCAAATATGAACACTTCACTTTTTAGCGAGTAACAACACAAGATCTGTGATACTGTAATAACATTTGCTAATAATTTTCATGTCCGTCCTAATTCCTTTAAAACTCAGTTTCTCACAATTGGATCCTAATACACATCTTTTTTAATATTACTGTTTTCAAAATGGCAAATTAAATGTTTAACAATCTTGTTTACACCAAAAAGCTTTTGAGAAAGATCAGATAAAATGAAGCTATCTTAGCCTAGCATCAATCTCAAAATGTTATTAGCTTTGCTTTGTATTTTGTGTTGATATCTTAAATATTACATGCACAAGTTAAGCAACTGACAGCCTTTTGATCTTCAAAGGCTTATGGTGCAGGGGTCTGTAACAATCCCCAGCTATCAGAGTGACTTCTGCTCTTGGATTACTTTACCAAAGACCAGACAACTTCGCTGATTTCATGATATCTTCTGCATTAAATACATCTGGACTTTTTACCAAATAGTCAACATGAAATAAGACAGTAAAGCTTGTTTTTCTCACCCCACTGGGTTTATAAATATTCCACGGACTACATAATATTTTAAATAATGAGAACTATTTAGCAGTTTAAAATCATGCAAATTAATACAAAAGTCCAATAGTTAACAAACACTGAATTTTCCAAATAAAGGTCCCCCTTTCAGGTGCTATCATTCTTCATTTAGACAAGATTTGTTGAAGGCTGAATGGCCACATGCTTCAGGTGGCAAAATAGGAGCTTTTTGGCTCCAAAAGTTGAGCCAATCATTTGAACGCATACATTTAATTTGTTATGTACTGAAACCCTCCCAAGTTTATCTCATATGTGATTGTGGAGAATTTAGAACGCTGTAAGTGTGACTGAAAATTGAATGATACCATACTCTACCACATTGCACATAGTCACAAATCACTTAATTTTGTTAGTATTGTAGTAATTTGCCTTTAATATTCACAGCTTATCAAATTGCTTTGTTGCTAACCTCTTATGAATAAGTGGTTTAAATCCAATACCCAAGGATCAAATAGCCCTACGCACAAAACACCTACTAAATTAAAATGCATATTGAATATATGAAGGCATTTCATAGCTGTAAGCTCTATATTGGATCTGGACAATACAAATGAGAGAAACAACTATGGCTTATAATTTGATTGCTCACATATCACAAAAAGCACACTATGTTGGCTCCATTAAAAATTACTACTCTGAATGAATCTACAATGAAATTAAAAATAGATTTTTACTCATCAGAGGAATGTGTTTCTGGAACAGTCTCTCCAAAACAACAGTTGGGTGAAAATACTAACCGCCACTCAGATGGAGCTTGCTTTTCTGCAAGAAGTGCATGGTGTGATCGCTTATAGTGAAGGCAGAGTGAAATTCATGGTCCTGGAAATTCCTGAGGTTCTCACAGTCTTTTCAAAGAAAAAAAAAAACACACCACAATCAGTAATAATTATTCAAGTACTTCTGAATACCACAAGTATTTCAAGAGTCCTTCCATTGAAATGGAGATATCCATAGCATAATGAAAACATCAGTTCAGCGGGAGGAAAAAAAAAATAGAGTGGGACTGATAAATTCTGTGCAAGATGAAGAGTAGTGCAATAGATGAAAAAACAGTAGTATAAAGCTGTATTAATTTCATTAAAAAGCAAAATACCAAATTTTGTGTAGCCTTAAAAACTCCCATATGTTCACAAACAGACGAAGAATACACACACTTCATATGTAAACTACAGACAACTCTTAGGTGGCTACACAATTATACTACTTCACTGCTGCTTCCCTGGTTATTGTATCACTTTTTCAAGTCCCACAAAGTCCTTGCCTCATAAACCAGTGTTATGCTTCCAATATATTATACCCATCGTAATCTGCTTATAGGCCTTTACGATTCATGCTCATTTAAAAACAGTTTTCCTACTTGCTTGTATTGACAAGACACAAATTTTGCTGCAGCGCCTTTTACCACAGGCTTGCTCAGCACTGGGTCTCAATGGAGATCTCTAGATACCACCCTAATAGACAAAGTCATTAAAAATGAACATTTGACCCCGAGGAGTCTCTGTTTGATCCATTTAAATCTAAAAAGATCACATGTATTGCCTTTCTTGTGCATATGGTACTAAAACTGTAGAAGCTTGAAGCTCAGAGAATACTCAAAAGTCTACTTATTTTTCTCTTATTACAGAAAAAAAACTTATTTTCTAACTAATGATTCAGTTTTTTTCCTCTAACTGACATTACGTAGGACTGTGTTCTCTTACTTTTCCTTCCACATATAACCACCTACCTACATACACGTGCAGACATTCCAACTGCAAAAAGTATCTCCTGACATAATTGTGAAAAATTACAGCAATACATTTTCTTCTCCTGTTTCCTCCTTTGCTTCTATTTAAAAAAATAAAACAGTATTTGATCCATTTTTTTGATATTTCATGGTTCAGTTGAATGAGCTGGTTTTGGTTCACAGAGCTAGAAATTGCCATTAACTAATAGAAATGGATAGACCAAAACCATTTCAAAAAATTCATGTCAAATTTAGCTTTTAGTTTTAAAAGTCTTTCACCTACTTTTTATTTTATTAAGTAATCAAATACTTTTTTTTTCATATTTGCCAAAGGAAATTTGAGAACATTTGGCATTAGCGTCTATTAAATGAAAAATACAGATATAAAAAATACTGATTTTCATTTCAGAATTGGCCTATATATTTAAAATAGATTGGATAATTCTCAAAAGATTTCAAACATTTAATTTTGGCATAAAACATAACTTGTGGGTTGAGCCAAAATGAAACTTTTCAAGAACATCTCATTTTGTGGAAGCATCTTCTGTATTTTGTTGAGGCTGCAAAGTTTTCATCCTATTTTTTCATACTACCAGTAAATAAAAACTTTGATCATGTGTCCATCTTTAGCCTGTCATAGAAAAAATTAAAAAAACCACTATGCTTTCCCTGAAAAAAATTTTGATAGAACACTTACTCTTTGCTATGTATGCAATCTTGCTAATGCATAACAGGCATCATACAACTACACACATTTCCATGTAGGCACAAGCTGAACAGGGAATTCTAACCTTTTATCTGCTCCCACAGAGAAGGGCAACATGAGCCTGGCATGTCAAGGCAAGATGAATGAAAGGACAACCTTGCTGGATGCTTTATCCAGCCTTTCCTTCCTCTGGGAAAAGCCCTTTGTAGGTACACCACAGATTTGACACTCTAAAAAGAGGAAAGGACCGTTCAGCCATTCTGTAGTGTTCGACTGCCCTGGGCCTTCAGTAGTTACTATTTCCTCATTCATCTGTGCGTGGTCTGAGAAACACGTGCGAGGGGTGTCCTTGTCCAGGAGTGCCCACAGCAGCTTGACTTCTCAGCAAACTATGTGCTGAGAAAGTGAAGTTACACAGGAGAGGAGAACAAATATTAGAAACCATTTCGCTTGAGAAGAACATGATGGCAACACATTTTGCATATAGTCTTGGACATTGCTATTTGTTACATGAGGAGGAATTAGGTATCAAGAAGGTAGGTACTGCTGTTTCCTGCTCAGCTCAAAAATATGCAATTGCTCTTATTTTCTTTTCTCAAATGGCTGTCTGTTCTGTGGTGACATTTGTCTTAATTGTTCTTTAAACAAAAGAAAAAAGTTGCAACGGATGAAAGAGAGGAACTGAATAGGTGGAGAATGCCATTTTCACTTGTTATGCTATTATCAAACACACAAACAAGTGTGTGTCTTTATTAACAGAGAATCAAGAAAACAAAACAAAGAAAAAATTGTTAGGATAATTACCAGAAAAGTTAATCCATAGCACACTAGTCCTATATTTCCTTTCATACCTTTGTTTCAAATATTCCACTATAGCATTTTCTGTTATAGTGTGCAGTAATAAAATTGATTTGTCGTTCTGCAGGCTAAAAACAGCTTGAGGACTGAGAGCCACCCATCTCCGGAGAGCTGTTAAATGAGGAGGGCAAGTGCCAATCAGGAGAATTTCCAATGACAGAACAACTTCTGCAGTGGCTTCACTGATAAGGAAAGACATGTCCAGCAACCCCTAGCCCCCACCAAGAGGCTGTTAGCATTTAAACAAACAATAACACCTTTACACTTACAAATAATCTACAAGAATTTTGAATGCTGCTGTTAGCAACTCAACACTGATTGCTGAGCTTCAATTCCATTTCCCTCAAAAATAAAGAACCTAATATTTTAGACTGTCTGAACCTAATGAATCATCTGCTTCAAAATAGGATTTGTGTATGTTCACCTAACCTTGTAAAATCAGGAATTAGAGCAGATTTCCTGGAGGAAATCAGTTACAAAAAAGTCTTGAGTTATTGTTTATTCCTCCAATACCAAAAAAAACCCAAAGAGTTAATCCAAAAGCTGTGACAGAAAGAAATCACAAATTATAAGACTCAGTTTTTCTTTTGTTTCATTTTCCTTTAATTACAGAATACTGTTAGGCAATTTCCATGGGAGTTCCTACTTCTCTTTTGACCGCTGCAGCATGCACCTGCTTGCAATTCCGCTGCCATGTTAGCAAAAATTCCAACACCATGACTCGTGCCCTTGGCAGGATTGGTTGTCTGCAGGTTTATCTACTATCTTTAAGTATGTTTCTCTAAAACCCTCCCAAATTGCCTCAGCTCAGGAGTATGCAGTAGAGGAATAATGATTTGCAATTCAACTTAAATTGTTAAGTACAATGAAACCTCAGCGTGCCAGTCAGCAGACAGCATAACACAAGCTGGAAAGAACTAACCGTGGAGATGGCCTAAGTGACGCAGCTGGTAATGACACACTGGAGCAGGGAATAGTTATCAGATACAGAACAAGGAAAACAGAGAAAGAAATATTGTGCAAATCAACAGAAAGAGACAAACACTCAAAAAAGAATGGGAAATAAATCCAGCTGGTTAAACTGCGAGGTAAAAGTACAATGGTAACATGTGAAGAGAGAAAACCAGGGATGATTTTGTAAACGTTGCATCTGTCTTTACAGGAGGGCTTGTACTTAAACTTTTTGTTTGTTTGTTTACCAAAGAAAAAGGATACAAATACTCCTGCAGACAAGAAAATAATCTTTTCAGTTCACTGAAATATGTCACATCAGATGAATATGGGAGAAGCGTACCAAACTATTGTTTTAATGCACCACATCAATTGCCTCTGCTATTGTACTCAGAAGCATGCAACTAAGTACAGGGTGAAATTTCACACTTGGCAGAAACTACCACGATATTACCATTGAACTGGAACAGTCAGACAACCCAGAGCTGGAGACACTTGGAGATACACTTACTTACCCTTTTTGCCATTGCTAAAATCCAGAACAAACCAGCACACTGAACTTGGCCTTTGAAATGCCAGCTTAGGACACTCAATCTTGCAACTTTCTGGCTGCACCAGAGTACCCATGTGGCCAGCCAGCATCCGCTGGATAGCTCCCAAGTTAAGATCTCCACAAACCCTAACAGCCTCAGCTCATGCTGCATTCGCCTTACCTGGGAAAAAATTCAGTTTCCCCTGGTTGGCTCTGAATGCAAGTCCTATGTTCCCTCCTTCTCCAGCAGCTCTTATTTACAGACCTATGCAGGAGTACAACACACACCCCTGTGGTGTGCTAATGTTCTCTTCCTTTTCACAGCCTTTTGGCAAAGGCCCTCCTTCTCCTTCAGCTCATTCCTTTGGGAAGGAGGAAACCGTGTCATTTCCAGCCATTCCTTACCCCAGACTTGAAAGTACCTGGTAAGTTTGCTAAAAGGGGCCACCTACCACAGTCCTTTAGGATACAGGCCACTGGAGCAGACAGGGGAGGGATTCCTCTGCAGCAATTCAAGCTTTACAAGGACTGGTAACAAGAAGTCACTCTGAGGAATGCACACAGATGGGATAATTTATATTCCCAGAGGTGTGTGGGACACCTAGTGTGAACGATTCAGAGGTGCTTTGTGTACTTGATAAGTCTGACAGCTAGACTCTCTGCTGGTTAGGAAATGACAAATTTTGTGGCATGGGGAGATGGCAGAGAGCAGAGATACATTCAGTTACCTGAGTTCATTTTACCATTAAGAGATGCAACGTCATATTTATCTTTTCTTCACACTACTTGGATAGAAAGGAGAATTAATAAACACTGTATGACTTCTGATTTCTTATTCTGGGCTGACATGATCATCCATTATCCTTAAGGAAAAAAGGGAGCCAGCTAGACTTCATACCACAACAGGACCTCCTTCCTATTCCCAAACACCCACAGAAGTCACTTGCACATGGAATAAGGCAACATGTATTTGAAACATAAGTAATTGAAATACTGAAGACTATGACCACAAAATTCATAGCTAAAATCTAGTTCCACATCAGAGTGAAAAGCATTATATTGAAACAGCTGTTAAATATTTCAGTATGAGCATTATCTAGCATTGCTGCGGTTGAGAAGCTGCTCTTCTTTCCTTACTTTAGGGTAATTATTTTGAAGAAGCAAATACCCTGCTGGCAAGGCACACGTTACTGAAACACCAAACCATAAATTGAATAGCAGTCTCTCCAGAGAAGTGGCGTTTCTTACCCCCGTAGTACACATAGCAACAAAAAACTGGTTCCTAGACAATATTATCTAAGGATCAGAAAGCCTCAGCTTCGGAAATTGTGTCACTTCTCTGGAATTTCTTGTACAAGTGTTAGAATACAATCTGCCTCCTAGTCTCTTCAGGAATAATCGTTCAGGACCCTTCCAAATCACAGCGTGATGCAGGCTGGAAGGGACCTCAAGGAATCTCTGATCCAATCCCCCACAGTCCTGAAGCAGGACTAACTTCATTAAATTGGGCTGCTCAGGGCATCCAGATGAGTTTTATAGCCCAAGCTGGCTATCCCACAACCCCTCCAAGCAACTTGGTTTCAGTGTTTCACTGCTTTCATTGTGAGTTTTTTTTGTCCAATATCTAATCAGAATTTCCTTGATGTAATTTGCAATTTCCACGGCTGCCTTGGACAAAAGTAAGAATTTAAACTCCTACTCCTTAATTTCAGCCAGTAATGAAAAACAATAGGTTTTCAATCTATATTGCTGGCTACTATCAATCTCTTAGATAATTTCAAACTCAAGCACCCCTGTAGTGGCCTTAAATACAAAGAATCCACTATAGTCAGGCTGAATACATTATTGTTTATGACTTGAGGAGTTTGAAGTTACTATGAGTTTAAATTCTGTATGTCTAGGTATACATTTGTACTACATGCTTAACAATACCTATTAAAAGAAAGAAATAATGGAAAAAGAAAAGCTCAACTCTGAAATAAAAAGAAACTAGTGCTCCTAGGAGAAAAATAGAAAGGCTCATAAAGTCTCGTTATTTACAAATGAAACACAATAAAGCAGGGCAATTAAAAGTTACAAAACTATATTTGCAGAAAGGCTTGTTAATCTCCCCCCCCCAATAGATCATGAGCAAAAAAGCTTGCCAGGGAGTCTGTAGAGCGAACAGATGATCAAACCATAGAAAAGAAGTTCACAGAACAATGTTTTTGCATGTACATTTGACACAGGAAAGTTTGGAAAAGCAAGAATCCTTCTTTGCAGGTGACTTCTCAAAGGATCCGTCATAACTGCTGGCAGAAGGGGCTATAGGATAAACAAAAAAATACTTAGGTGATAAATGCAACATTTCTAAAAGACCTCACCAGTGAAACAGTTAATTACAATTTGTAGTCCCTGACTTAAAAAAGCTTCTGTGTCAAAGAACTGAAAGGTGGCAAATATGATATTAATTCACTTTTAAAGGCTTTGGAGAGACCAAGAGAGCTACAGATCATTACATCTGCCGTCTGCACCAGACAAATTGGTAGGAATAATAGTGAACAACAGAATCGGTGTATAAAGGGACAGAGATTCAGGGAAGAACAGCAGATGCTGATCAAAAGCATGAAGCAGCTCCCGTAGAAAGGACAATGGCATTAACCAGCACTCATCAAGCTGGGAAAGGGACAACTGAGAGGAAACACAAATGATGTCTATAAACACAGAAGTCACCACAAAAGAGACCAGGGCACAACAGTTCCCTGCCTTCTCCAATTGACAATGACTATTAAGCAATAGTAACCTTTTCTTTTGTTTGGCAGACACGTCCAGAACACATTTTTTTTTTGTGCTATTCCAGGGTTTTCTGTTATTAAAAAAAATAATTCCAAGTGGCATCAACTGAAATTACATGGTGGTAGGTTCAAAAGAAGCAAAAATTGATAGTTCCTCACTCATCATGCCATTAAGCTGGAGAATTTTTTCATGTAGGATACTGTGGATACTAGAAGTTTATGCAGGCTCAAAAAGCAACCGGGCAAATTTATGGGAAAAATATCTCCTCATAACCAGGCACTGCCTCTGGCTCAAAACACCCCTGAGTCAAAAACTGCTGAAAGCCTGAAGAATATTCTGGAGAAGGATGGCACTATGCATGCCTGGTACTGCTCCTGTTCTCAAGGCAACTGGTACTGGCTGCTGCTGCAGAGGGGATTCTGGTGTTACCTGGATGCTTGATCTGACCTTGTAGTTTCTGTGTTCCACGTTGCTGATGGCTTGTATTTCCTGATAACTGCAATTATAACCAAGATGACGCCACAGAGGTTTTTTTTAAAAAATAGGCTTCTTTATACATTACAGAGGCATTAAGTCAGTTGATACCAAAATTTTAGGTGTATAA
Organism: Theristicus caerulescens; assembly: GCA_020745775.1. Taxonomy (NCBI): domain Eukaryota; kingdom Metazoa; phylum Chordata; class Aves; order Pelecaniformes; family Threskiornithidae; genus Theristicus; species Theristicus caerulescens. The sequence goes on from CM036560.1 coordinate 88,502,467, forward strand.
TAAGCTGATATAAAATGGCAAAGCCAGTAGAACTCCACGGGTTTTAAGTCTGACTGAAATCAACTGCGGGGGTTTTTTTGTTTGTTTGAATAAAAGGTTAAATTAGAGATTTCTGAGAGTTTCCTGACCTTGAGATTTACCAACAAGTGGTAAGAGAAATTAAACCATATGGAAAGGTCTTTAAATGGTATTAAAAAGACCAATATCCCGATGTATAAATAACATCTACCTAATAACAACTCTAATTACTAGTTCAAAATTCAGGCTGGATATTACACAACAAGGTGCTGTCCTGTGTTTGCATTAAGATTTTTGTCCTAATAATTGTTTTGGAAATACCTAAACCAAAAATGTTCTTCAAGTAAATTAGGATTTCACTTATGGAAATCCAAGGAATTAATAACAGTTGGAAAAAAAAGAAAGAGAGAGGTTGTAAGTTAGACTTCTAATTTACTCTTGAGCTGGTTCTTTAAATGTGTCTTTTGTAAATTTTAATACATATTTTTCATTTATCTTTTGAAAAAGGCAATTGAACACAGTCAGGGGGCGGGAGGGTGCAAGACACTGCGCATAATTGTGACCGTGTCCAACACAATAAAAAGACCTTTTCACACAAACAAAAGATCATGAGAAAAAAGTGTTATCAGAAGAAAACAAAGACAGAACAGTTGTAGAAGTAAAAGCCTAAGCATATGCCTCCTCCTTGTAGGTTTGAAAAAGGAGAGTGAACAGTTCATAAGAAAAATAAAAACCTGGCCAAGAGCCCAGGACTCTACTGCTGCTACAGGTCGTGACAGTTACCTAAGGCTACAGAAAACCACAGCAGGAATTAGATAAGGAGATGCCAGAGACTGACCAGTTATAACCCCAAACAGAAAAGAGGCACTAGGAAACAGCTGAGCAATATCTGCAGCACTACCAGAGATTAAAATCATGCTTGTTTAGTAGGACCCTAGCAGAGTAAGTCCACACAGAAAGTGGTTCTCCCCAGCTTTTTCTCAGAAGGTTGAAAGAGAGGATAAAAAAATAGGAAATGGCTAACTGACAGCACAGCAGCTATAAGAGAATACTGCTCTCAAGCCAATGTCTATTTTTTTTTCAGGATTTAACTTAGTTTATACATTTATGGAATACCAAAGCATCCTGTCAAAACATCATACCGCCCTTATTTCAAAATAATGATACCCTCAATCCCTGATGCTAATAGAAAAGCGTATTCTAGATAGATATGCATTATAGATCAATGTTATACAAAAGAAGGATGGAATTAGCTACTTGTTGGATGGGTTCATATTTCAATTCACTGTTCTGCTCCTATCAATGGAAATGGCACTATGAAAATCAGCCCCAGTTTTGGCATAAGCATGTTTCTTGTAATCTAGTGCAAGTGACAAGCATGATGACCTAGAAACCAATAGGTTCTAAATCTCTGCAAGACTCGGCTACAAAGTTAATGTAAACAGAGAGCAGGGAATGGGAATGTAAAGGAAAAGATAATATGCAAAGGCAAAGTAGTACACAGTGTTTCAATCAAGAACAAAGCAATTGAAATTGGTGTGCAGAATTACAGGAAATTATTGAGGCTTCTTCAAAAATGGTAAGTTTAAAGGCTTCCTGTTCTAAGAGAATCAAGAAATTCTTCAAGCAAATTATCATTAAAAGTGTAAGGAAAGAAAGACACTGGGTGTGAGGCATCAACAAAACCTGGGAAGAGTACCAGATCCATCAGGAGAGTTTGCACAGGTAAGCTCAGGTAATACAGCCTTAGAGTAATTGATGTCCCTTCTATTTTAAGTGGATAGAGCTGGAATGACATGTCAGAACACACACACGTTGCAGCACCAAATCAGCACCTGAGGAAACCATCACAGCTTTACAAAGAGGTACAGTATGTGTAACTTCCAGCACTGTGAGGAAAAAAATACCTGCAAAAGCTTCTCAAGCACCAGGACCCTAGACTGGCACCAGGAAGGCTTTAAGCTCTTGTAGCCTGGCCAGTACTGGATAGACCAGCATTGCACAGTTATTTGCATAATGGGCTGTCACTGTACATCTGCGCATCAGATTGGCTTTGGGACTGGGAAGCTGCCCACCCCTTAGATGAAGATCAGAGTCATGATTCATCTTCCCTTTTTTTTTTTCTCATTTGTTTTAATTACAGTTCAACCACTGCTATAAGAAAATTCATTAGGAGTCTTACACGAGGAATTCTCTCAAGATTAAATCCCCTGAAAATAGGGCTATGCTGCAACTGATTCCCTCTGAGAGCATCTGTTTGTTGGAGCCTCCTATTCTGAATCAGTGGAACTTTGATAATTTCCATAGGAGCCAAATGGATGAGGATTAGTCTCCATTTGGAAGCAATCCTGTTTGCTGATCCCTCCTGGTAATGGAAGAGAAAGGCACTCTAACTGTATGGGTCCAACCATGGCTAGGAGATGACTACTGACAGCTGAGAAATGGCACGGTGTGACTCATCCATCATTCACGCACTCTGCAAGCTTGAGTTTTGGCATGGTGAGCTGGCTCACCTCAAGCCTTAGGGACCAGAGATTTTCTAGATCAAATTTAGGGAATGATGTAGCCTGAGCCCAAGTGTTTAAAATGGAGAAGTAAGGAGAAGAAAGACACAGACTCAGCCCCAAATCTAATATACAATGTAGACAGAATGGCAGACAAAGCTGTAGTTCCATATATCAACACAAGACATTCTATATAGAGATCGGTTTTTACATTTTTTGGGGGGAGGTCATTGAATCAATTTCCAAATCAGTTTCCTATAAATATTATAGGAAAAATATTTTAAATATATATAAAAATCTTATCTTCAGTACTATACATCATTGCTGCTTTCATTTCTTCTGTTGCCTGCATTGCCTGTGACTGGCTAAGCAAGAAAACACATTACAAGGAGCAATCTAGTTTCTCTATCTAATCAAGACTTCCTAACACAAGGCAAACAAATCTAGCAGTGTATTTAACAGTCTTCTAAACAAAAATGCTTTCCGAGATAGCTTATTCTGCTTTCTTAGTTTTTGCAGTGTTTAAGGACTGATTTGTGTGACTTCTCTTTGTTTGCACATCATTGTCAGTCATGTGAATAAACAGTGAGTTCACAAGCTTGACCTCCTGAAAAAGCTGCTTTGGATTTTAATAACTACGTGACAGCTCTTCGTGATGACCCAAGTCTTGATGTGGGTCTCCAACCCATCTTTATGCCACGTGAATGGCAGACATATCTAAATGTTAATTATCTCACATTGTGAAATTATCACAGAGTATTATGGAATCTTACCTCTCAGGATTAACATTCATCTGTAATTTGTAAAGTGGATTGTACTACCAAATTTTTATTGACTTTGTAGAAGCAAGAACTTGATTAAGAGGAGAGAGTCCCTTAGGCTGAGACTGGAGGTATTAAATACTGACCTACCCATTCTACCTGAAATTTAGGTACCATACACTTTACTGGATTCATTGAAAGGAAGGTAGTTATAGCCTGTTACATCAACTCCAGGGAGTAGTGAACAGACAGAGGTTACAACAGGATATATTTGACCTATAGTCTTAAATTGCTACCATTTAAATAATAAAACAACAAAAGAACTACAAAATATTTATAGCGCTCATGTACTTTCTGTCTCCGAGCAGCTGTGCATATTTTTGGGGTTAGCAATGAAAGGTAGTATTGGAAAAACTGTGAAAAATATGAAGCCAGGTGACAAATCAGTCACCTCTATGCAGTTATTTAAGAAAACAAAAAGTGCCTTTCTAGCTGGGGGCTTATTGGTTTCACTGATTAAAATCCTAAAAGTTCTCAAGAGATCAACTTTTTGATACTAGCTTCTAAGCTTCTTTTAAATTAGTGATATTACACAAATAATGTCCTAAAAGGTCATACTGATCAAAACTTTCATGCGCTGCTAGCGTAACGCCCTAGCTTGTGAGTGGACTTGAGCAGGTTTTGCTGTGGTCTTGTACCTGTTCTTAAAAAGGGAGAACCAAGCATGGGTGCTCAGTTTCACTAAGCCCATAATTCCTTTTTTCATGCTTGCCACTTACTCATGATAACATCTTCTAAGTACTCTAACGTTGTGTAGCTACCAAAGATAACATTACTGAGAAACAGTAAAGTGGAGGTTTCTATTCTAAAGAGCTAGAGACATAAACCAGCTCTTTGAGACTACTCCACTTGGTTTTGGCAAAAGCCCTAACTGACAATTACAACAAATAGCATAAAAGCATAATGTTTATCAAGACAATTAGTTCACTGGAGGAAATTATGCCACACTCTATTCTTTCCTGCCACCGTCTTATTATGAAGGCACTAGGAAACAGAATTAATGAATCTTTAAATGACCCTTCTCCCAGAGATCATATTAACAAGTGTGGTCACTGTTGCAAAAAATAACCTTCAGAGAGGCCTGTCAAAGCTACTGACAGTTCTATAAAGTTTTACGAGCACCATGCTGTTGTCTGTTGAGAAAAGAGATAAAGTATTCATCTTTAACGTTAGAGATCATTAATGCAGAAGATCACACTAGCAAATTTCTGCAGAAAGACAAATTGACACCAATTCATTCACTTCAGGATGGCGGGGGGGGGGTGGGGTGGGTATGACACCATAAAACAGTTTCACATTTTATCTGAGAAGAACCGTCCAAGTGAGGATTTCTTTTTCCTCTTTGAGTCTCAACAGTTCCTATACAATGACAAGACCACGAAGACATGAAAGCCAGAAAAGTGGGGTTTGTTTGTCTGTTTGGATTGGGATTAACACACTGGAAGTTTGCTGGTGGGAGGAGACCAATTCAAACTTGAGCTGAGTGGGTATAGACTGGCCTCCCTTGGGCAGCTCATTCACTACTTAACACATTCAGTGCCCCAAAGAACATGTCATCAGATTACCTTACAGGATGCTGCTACACAAACTCTCCATGAGAAACGGTTTTTATCTTCACACTCAGAAAGCAGCCTAAACCTTGGTCTAATAGACACGGGGTGAGTACTCTAGTCTCTGTGTTAATGGATAAAAAAACAAGCAGGTAGAAAAGGAAGAAAGGAAATCAGAAAATATTTGGGTTGAGAAACAAGTAAATGATTTTTTGGACTATATCTGAAAGGTGTTGGAAATCATTCACACCCAGCACTAACTCATGCAAAGATGATATATCCAAATTGTGTACTACAGTTTAAGCAGGTTTTCTCAAGATGAGATTCCTTTATCGATCAAGGTTTTGGACAAGGGGAAAAAAAAAAGGCAAGCTTAAGAGTATATGCCCACACTAATGCTCTTAACTTTAAAAAAGCTACTGAATTACACATTTCTTACACTTTTGTTTTTCTAGACCCCCTGAGTTTTACAGAATAGAAACAAAACTAGATATCTCTATGTTCTGTAAATTAGATGTTGCCAATAATTTTAACTTATATTCCTATGAGATTAAAATAAGGTTTAGAATATGCAATCTAAGTTGCTATGATGTTTTAAAGATATTAACCTATCAGATTCATAAAATTTTTGGAAGAGCAATGAAACAAAACTGTGTATAACGGTGAAAAAAATCATAATCTGTATTTTAGAAAATACATGCTGCAGTCAGCTCATCCACTAATCTCCTATTGTTTACACACAATTGGCAGCAAATCTTCATAATGTGTGACCCAGTAATTCCATCTACAGCACCACCAAATAATCCTGAGACATAAAGAAAGCCAGTACATAAATTCAGCTCTGTGTACCACACAGTGAAGTAACAAAGTTTGTGAGAATTTGAGAGTTTAAACTGGTATGCTTACACATGGGTTTCCCTGCAAAACAGAATCCTCAAAACACAATGGTAAGAAATGATTAGGCTGTGTCATGACTCTCAAAAGCTAAAAAACTCTGAGTATGGTTCATATAACAGCTGATCCTCAGTAATCAAAGCTTCAAGGGAACTATGTGAATTTACGTTAGCTGAAAATGTCATCCCTTGAGCCTTAAACCTAGTGTGCAAAATAAGAGAACAGAGATCTAGCTTGAGAATAAAGTCAATTTTAATGCTGAATTTCCTATCTTCTCCATGGGCCAAAATCTTAATATTATTGGAACTACTGTTCCTTACATAATTTGCTAGAATCCTTTTGACATGTACGTGAGCATATGGATACAGCCCACCTCTCAAGTGGGAGATTCATTCAGAGTGCTTATATATGTGAGAGAAATACTTTTTCTCATACACTGCAGAGTGCCCCCTCACAGCAACAGGCAGTTTGCTGCTGCTGCTACTGTAGCCTTAGTCTTGCATGCTTCTTTTGCCCAGAGGAGCACTGCTCTACTATTAAGACACTTGTGTCTGATCTAATTTTGATGTCTACCACTTACTACTTGTGTCTAAAAGTTCACCAAATCAAGCATGACTTTAAGAGGCTTTCCTGCAAAAATACACACCTTTTCTTCTAATGCATTCCTTCACTGAATAGGAACTGCTTCAGCATTTATACCCTTGGATTGTGTGTTCACACCATCACAACCGCATGTATCAATGCTTCCGCATGTTGACTGCACATCCATGAAAGTCTTTGAACAGGGTTATCTGGTCCTAGCATCTCAATTGGAGTATAGAAACAGCAAGAGAATCTGTCCAGCAGTTTCATAGATCCTCTGTACAACAGCCAAATTCCACCACTGTTTAGCAGCATCAAAAGCACATCATTTTTATATACCTAGCAGTAGTCCCCCCAAACATCACACTAGCTTTCTGAAGCCAAAAGACTGTTTTCTTTGTTGGTATTTGATAACTCAAAACACTCCCAAGTGAAAGGGACAGCACACTGTCTTCCAAAGACTGCTTGACAGAGAACTCAGATTCCAGCGGTGCTCCCTGAGGCAGTCAAGTGGCCTGTCAGGTGAGGGCAAGTGTACATACAGGAGTCCCTGGATGGTGCATCTGACATCATGTCCTGCATGTAGTACAGCCCCTCCCTTCTGGAACTATGGAAATAAATTCCAGTATCTCTGTCAAAAGCCACCTGCCTTATGCACCAGTGCTGTATAAAGCTATTCATCTGCCTTCAGATGCTTGCTACTTTGACACTGCTCCTCGCAATGAACTGCAGGGTTAGAAACCTGCTGATACTTTTCACTACTTTTTCTTTGTACTTTTCACTGTGGAGCTGCCATCAAACCCAGAGACCGTTTTGTGCAGCCAAGTTCTTCCCTAATGGATCAAGCTTCAACTTAAATCAAAGAGGGAAAAGCTCTTTCTCAGATCAGTAAATGCAAGGTGGAAAAAGAAAGAAAAAATTACATCATCGGTTCTACAGTTTGGCTGGGACTTATACTGGGATTTTGGAAACTTCTTTTCTATAGGAAAATACATTACTGGGCATGATCAAAAAAGGTCTCCCTGAGTGGCTACATCTGCATTTCTTGCCTTGGGTCTTTAGTGGTTACTGCTGTCCAGGCCTGAGTGAAAATCCTCTAGTTTCCGAATTTGACAAAAAGGAGGTGCCCTTGCATTTTGGCATTATAGCTGTGGCTACTACACCCATCTTCAACAAGGAGGCGTCCACACTAGCCATGTTTTACTGCTTTGTATCTCTTCTAGAGTAAGATGATGTTCTGCGGCGGGCAATGCAATCCAACAAACACTTTTGGTGCTACGCTGATTATCAAAACAGTAAAAGATTTCCCAAGGCATACAAATGCATAAGCCAAAGAAATTCATGGGTCCGTAAGTCCAACACTGTTTGCTTCCCTTCAAGTAATATTTTGTTTAACTTTTTCTTTTTTCCTTTTTTTTTTGGGGGGGGGGGGGCACATGACACAGGACAACAACTATCCTCTTGATCTAGGATCAATATTTGTCATTTAAACAAACACTCCTAATTTACTGTTGATTTCAAGATTTACACTCATAGTGCAAATTACTTTTTCTATTACTCCATCTATTCCATTATTTTTTTATTTACCCATTTGTTTTACAGATAAAACTTCCCCTAAACAATCCCTGCATAAAAAACTAAGTCAATTTTTCACTTAGTTTTCTCTTATTGTTTAGGTGACTCAGATTCTGACCACAGCTAATCAGGTGAGAATTCTGCCAATGAAAAATTCTTCTTAGAAAATTTCTTCTGCTTCACCTAAACAAGCTGTGGTGGTGCATTCCCCCCCTCCTCCAGCCCCATTCTTCTTAAGTGGCCTAACCACTCATCCATGACAGAAGCTCCCAGCTTCCAAAAGTTTGCAGCTCAGGGACTTCTTGGGCCAGAGGCAGATTCTAGGTATTTAACTTTTAATAAATTTTTCTTCCATAATCCTACGCAATTTTCCCTTATTTCCACATAAACACAAGCTAGCAAAGTCACAGCTGATTGTCAAGACCCACCTCCTTTTGTTTGTTTTGAATCTGCAAGCCCCAGTTTGCCTTGTAAGACACAAGCAATGATCACTCCCTATACATCCTCTAGTGCTCCCCATAACTTATTAACTTCCATTGTATACGTACTGAATTGTCACTTTACCAGCCTGAAGAGCTTAAGACATCCACTCTGTACACGGAAGCCATTCAATGATTTTGATTATCCTCACTTCTCTTTTCTGAACCTCTTATAATCCCATAGAGTCTGAAGACAAACACGAACTTCACACAGCAGAGATGCACTCTGCTTCATTCTCCATCCTCCCAAATAGTCCCTGACATTGTTTACATTTTTAATAGACAATCAACATTGAACTGACATTTCTGTCAAACCATCTAAAATAATCACAAGCTCTTTCATTTCATTCTAACATTGTTCTCCTAAAGCTTTGTCTAGCCTGCTTAATTGCTATTAAAAATGCATGCCTGTACTGCTATTTCTGTTATACTTTTGCATAAGAAGACATACGTTAACACTTCTTTGGTTTTGTTCCCAGAAGGAACTTAGGCAACAAAGTTTAGACTATCAATGATGGCATCCATTAATGTTGCAAACTCTATGCAAACAACTTTGAATTATAAGGATCAGTCTGACAAACTTCTATTGCCACAGGAGAATGTTTTTGACCATTTTTTCTTTAATTTTTCCCAAAACAAAAACCCCTTTGATTATCTTTTCAAATCTTTCTTCTACATTTTGTCACCTTCTCAAAACACTGCCTCATCTGCAGCTTGTGATTCAAAACAAGGGACAATCGAGAATTGCAGTTTTTTCTTAATTTTTATTTTGTTAACTGCTACATTTTACATTTCTGCATGAAGCTTTTCCAGCTCTGTTTCACTTTTTAGGACCACTGCTGTCTGAAGCAGCACAGGTTAGTTGTACACCAACTATGTATATTTTATCTTTTTACCTAATTGTAGTCAGTGTTATTTTCATCATATATTCTGATTTTATGTCCCCTCTCCCCCTCCGTTTCATGTTCCCTTAATGTCTGCCTTAGTCCTATTAACTCCAGGTGTTCGAATCTCATGTGAGAGATCACAAAAAGATGATGATTTTTAAGGAAAAATCCTCAGGTACTCAAAAATAGATTGGGATTTTTTATTTTCCTTCTTCTCTAAACCCTCTGGGATTACACATTTAAAGCTTTGTTATGCTTTTCTCTGCAGCCATGAGGCCTGCATGCTTGCTTATATTTTTTAATGAAAGTTCGGGTTCAAATATAATTGTATGAAACTAGTAGCCACTAAGGAAAAGAAGAAGTATTTTAGGACTTTCTACAATACAATTTAATGAGCATTAAAATTGTATTTGCAGTATTTCTAGGCTTTAAAAAGAACACACAAAAATCAGTACACTCCAGGCTCTGCCGTCATCTGGTTTTACTCACGGTCCCAGTGACTGCTCGCTTTTCTCTGGAAGAGACTCAGTATCAAGGAAGGAGGACAATTTTGAACTTCTTCATGAAGGTGCATCTACAGTACACCACAGCAAAGCCTGACAGTCTACATGCCTATTTAATTTGAGAGTACACTGAGAAAAGTATAGGCTATTCCTAAAGCTCTTCTAAAAGAAAGCAGTACTTTCTTATTTATAAAGTGATTACTGTATAACGTTTACTTTTAGAAGGCCTGAAATAATCTTGCTCTTCTAGTCACCAATGCTACCCCCCAATCAACCTACTAGGTAAGTGTTTCTCATGGTTTGTGATTCCCAAAATAGCTTTCAGAATAATAAACTGGCCCTTAATACAGATCTTAAAGGTCAGCAGGTAACTGAGCACACATTATCAAAATATGAGTATTTTGGACACAGTTACAGACACAATTTTTCCTATAACATACTATTCATCCTGTACGGTCACTGCTAATCACAGATAATTTAGCTATTGAACCAATTGCAAAAGTGATGTTTAAAGGTATTTGAAGGCTTTCAGCATAATCATCCACATTCCCCTGTTCACTACTTTCTAAAGATTTTCTTCTGAGCCAGGAATTTCCCATTCTTGTTTCCTGCCTCTGTGCAAGCATTTTAAAATCTCCAAATTCTTCTAGTTAACATCACAAATCTCACCTATCAGAAACATTTTTGCGGACTCAGGAAACATATAGAAGATTAGCTCATAGTTGGAAGGTTAGTTTTACACTAAAGATTTTTAAATGCTTTAGATGAGATTAATGTGCAAAACAGCAGCATCTCAAATGGATTATAATAAGCATTTGTGATCTCCTGAAACTATTAGATAATCTCTCCCATACTGCTGCATATTGTGCCAGAGTTTCCAGGTAGTGTTCAACTAGGAAACTTTATAGTTTCCTAGCGCTCAACTCAGAGTTATCAGATTTGCATGACGGAGCAGCCACATCTAGACTTCATTCATCTGACACCAAGACAAGCAAGAAAAGGGCACTGCATGCCGAACACACATGTTGCCATGACTGCACTATAAAGCAGAGCAGTGCTGAGACTGTTGTTCATTCATCAGAGGAAAAAGAACATTTTCCGTAGACTTCAGGGTTCAGGACAGTTTAGAACATCCTATCTTTCTGTAGTTCAATTCCTAATTAATGCAACATTCCTGTTTTAAAGATATATTTCTTGTAGAACCAATTTTTTTTTTTTACCGATACACATACAGAAACCTTAACACATAGTTTTGTATGTATGTACTTATCACTTGTGTGTGACTTAATAAAATATAGGCCTTATTAATAGTACTGAATATTGGAGGAATATTAGAATTCTTGTGTTTCTCTTCAGAACTTTTTTCCATCAGTAAGCTAGAGTTAATGCACAAAAGTTCACTCTGCAAAAGTGAAGACTGCAAGACAAAAAAAATCTCACACAAGTGTCTAACTGAAGTCATGAGACAATCAGATGCAGAGATTAAATAGGAACTAGAATCCCAGAGATAAATAAAAAGTATTATAGACTCAGACTAAGATATTAGATTTTAAATATGACAGATTATAAGTACTGAAAAAAAGAAAGTGAGGTTAAACAGTTAGATTAGAAAAAAAAAAATACAAGTTGTTTACATGATGCATGAGGTACATACTACCCAGGCTCCTTCCTGATGCCATAATACCAACTAACATTCAGGTACAGTGTCAGGTCACCAAAATCATAAGCCCCAGCAAATACAGACATTTTAATAGATTTCTGACAAACTATTTTGAGTCATTTTCAAGCTTTGTCAGAAAAGACTAGTTACTTGTCACTTAGATTTCTTTGAATACTCAGAGACTCCTGTAATCATTTTATTTCCCTCAAAACTGAGTTCTTTAATAAGCAAAATACCCCAACATAGCTAAAATTTTGTGAGTTAATAATGCTGAGTCACAACCACATATAATTTGTTAAATGTCATGAAATGATAAAGGGAAATGTAACACAGATTTTATAAAATAAGTTTTCCAGAAATAAACTACAGTTAAAAAAAAAAAACACTACAGGGAAAGAAAGAGGGGGAAAGAGAGAATGCATGCATGAGCAGCAACTGGAATTAAGAGATTAGCATGATAATTTTCTATTACTAAGCTAACCTCTTAATTTTTCAATGTCTATTTCAATGGCTACTCCAAGATTTACATGCTTTTATGTTGACGGTTTACTACATTTAAACAGACCCAAGATATATAAAGACATAACTAAAACATAGTCTAAGGTCAAAATACAAAACTGGCTTTATAGCCACATTTGATACTGTAAAAAATAGGGAGAAATTATATTCCTGAGTGGAGCATTTCTATTAAAATAAGGTGCCAGTGGGTGCAGGTCAGAATTGCAGAGGAACGTGACGAGGCGTGCACGCACGGCTGGGAGGTAGCAGAGACAGGGGCAGTGGTACAGCCTCAGCTTAAAAGCAGTTCCCAAGGGAAAGAAGGAGCAGGCCCTCACTTCTAGCTTTCTTCACAACAGCTCTTACCAGCCACGGAGCCGACCTTGGACTCAGCCAGTGAAATTCTAACTTTGCCAATTAAACTCCTAGAGGGGGAATGTGCTCTGGGTCCTGACAACAACTGAAGAGGTCATTCACTAAGATGTTGGAGATTAAATAATTCAGTATATTAAAGAACCCACAGATATTCCCCGCCCCATTTTTTAATGGTCAGTGCCACTTGGGAATAACTAAGATATGAGTCACCTTTGCAACATTTGCAGTATGGACGTATATAAGCAACTCAATTCTTGCTTGTTACCAAGCATTAAGCCTACTTAAGCTCCACTTTTTTTTAAAAGCTTTTTACTCCTAAAGCTTTTTTGTGGTACAAAAGTAGTTTAACAATTTCTTATCCTTCTATTTCAGACTGATACAACAGACTATGATCTACTAGTTCAGTGGTCTTCACTGAAAACAAAACATACCCAGTGACAGTAGTTACAGTTTCTACCTTAATACAGAGCTTCTGCCTAAAGAAGGCATTTAGTTTTCTCTTTAAAAATAGACTTACATATACCATCCTTTAATCTAGATAATACTCCACTAGAAAGATGATGTAATTAAGCATATGCAGATTTACATACACACACACTAATATGCATGCACGTATGTGTATATGTATAATTTACATTAACACAAATGTACATCATTGAATGGTGTAATAAAATGCACACAGCAGATGAGCATCAGATACCATATTTTTAAATCAACTGTTGCTTGACAATTCTATATTTGAAACACATTAGAGCATACTAACTGCATAGATTTGGCACTAGGTGATGTGAGAGCATTGGAGTAGCTATGAACAATGATTAAAAAGCTTGATTTGCTATCACTTGCTAACCAAGATGATTTAAGAGAAATCATACAAAAATAACACATTACTTTCCTTTATTATTTCTCCTTTGCTAGGTCATAGACTACTGCACTACTTCAGGAAAACCATGCAGCAGGATGAAGGAGTTACTCACCTTTAATGCCCTGGTTCTGCTCCAGAATGCTACATGTAAGCTATAGATATGTCTGTTTCATATGTCTCGATTTCACTTCTTGTAAACCTTGAGTAAATAGTTAACATACAGACACATTTTTGCTTCTTTATGGAAGCCATCCATGTTGTTTCAGGTGTTCTCACTAGCTTTCATTTCACCCTTTAATAGTGTATCCAAAGACCGCATGTTTAGAGGAAATTGGCAATGAACTCATTATCCATACATCAATAAAAGTTACTTGCACATGAACTTCCCTACCTACATGTTTCAATAGAAAACAGTTTGGGGTTAAAAGATTTTAAGCTGCATTGCCCCCATTTTAAAAGAAAAAAAAAAAAAAAAGAAAAAGAAAAAGTTAGCTAATTAGGTATCAGGTATTTCTCCTCTTTATTTTCAATTTTAGGTATTTAAATATTGGAGTTTAATGTTTTGTGCATGGACAACTCCATGAACCAAGGCAATGGTCTTATCAACTACATTTTCAGTGTTGCATTTTTAGGATGAGTTTTGTCTGGTTTTATTTTTTTTATTATTTCATATTTGCTTCATTCTCTATGTTCGTACACCAACACCACATGCTTGCTCTTTTATTCCCTGCCATCACATTTTTAATATAATATGGTATACCGCTACTTTTTTCTGAATTATTTTTTTTCTTGATCTTCGGAAGCGTCTTCTTGCCCCTGTCTGTAAATCCAACTGTTGTCAGGTTTAACGTGATGAGAGTCAAGATTTACTGGGTTCTGAACTGCAGCCTGTTCTTAAACATGAATGTGGACTGTTGCTGAATAGTTTTTTTTAATTATCCTCTTTCCAATCTCTGTCTCATCTTCTGATGAGTTATTTGCTTACATCAAAAGATAATGCGTAGTTTGATTAAAGATAGGTATTTTTCCTACACCGAAAAAGTAGATAATGTACTTTGAAAATAGTTTAAGATTTCATCATTCATATTAGTTAATGTTCCCACATAAGGATTGCTGCAGTTAGTACCTGGCTGAACGAAGTTCTCCACAAGCACTCAACTCAGTTCTCTCCAGACACAATTTGTGTCCGACCATACTTTGTGAAAAACAGACCATGGATTAACAATCCTGTGTATGTATAGAACTATAAATGTTGGGAGAATAATTGTAATGCCCACGTAGATTAAAAAAAAAAGTATCAAATATTATACTAGCAATGGAAATAAATATTTAAATATAAAATATTTAAGTTCAAAAAGAAGCAGCAAATTTAAAAGAAAGGAAGTTATTACTGCAGCAAGTTTTTTTTCTATTACACTCCCTTCACCCCTTTGTTAAAAAGAAGAGTGAAAGTGATACATTTATGTTGGGTTTTGACTTAGCTTTGAGTCTGTGATACAAGGGAATTAAATAAATGCAAACAGAAAACATGACAAATGTAAAATCACATAAAGTACTATCACACTCATGTGGAGTTTAACATTAAATATGAAGCAAATTGCTCAAATGGAAAAAATTGAATTAGGGACTTAATAAAAAATGTATGACTGTTACGACTGCTCAAGCAACATATTACCACTGAATGTATTGGCAATCAGCTCTCTTAAAACACTAACTAATTTTAAATAGGTAACATTAATTTATAAATAAGTGGTTTTAGCATTACATCTAATATCCCTCTTGCTCACCATACAGCACACAGTAATTAGAGCCCTTGTGAAATCCTGCTTCTAAAAACATCGCTTTGCTAGGCACAATTAGTTGATTGCATCAGAAAGTAAATGCTTGTTCACAAAAGCAGTATTTCCAGCAGCCTGATCACTAGGATCACTTGGGAGTTGTACAGATTCAGTACCTGTTAAGATTTAGCCTGCTATTTATAACTTTTACTTCTTAGGGTACAGAAATTTGTCTACATTGGAGAAATTTGGAGAGAGGGTGGGCTACTCTACTGCAGATATTGTATACCAGCAGTTTCACACATAGTCACACATAAGATCTCCAGTAAGGAGAAGACGTTAAATCAAATGCAGACAGTTTATGTCAGGGCATATGATGCAACACAAATGTCAAGGATGAGGTGCCTTTCTTCAGCTCTGATACCACAGATATAAAAATTGGTAAACCCCAGGCTGAGGCTGAGGAGACAGAAAATTTCACATATCACATCACACGCATTGAAAAAGCTGGGACTAAATCAGTTTGTAAGTCTTTCCCTAAGATGCTTGGACAGGGAGTCTGAGCATTTATACTGTCAGGACTAGTTCAGACTCTTTACTGCAAGATATTCTAATGAAGGAAATACCAGCTTCACCCAACAGCTCAGCCAGCCTAGTGGTTAGGTTTCATACATCTTTTTCACTAGATTTGTGAGCAAATTTGCCTTGGGTATGATATATTTAGGACGTTGTATTCACAAAATTCTGGCTTTCAAACACTAATTTCATACATCTATTTCCTCCCAGGAAAAATAATTTATTTTCCTGTACATCCTATAGCCACTGAGTAACAACTGAGTATGTTGAGCTAGCCCAGCTTACAGCAGTCTTCCATGTGCTTGTACCATTAGGTATTGTTCGTAACAGAGCATGGACACAACACTCACAACCTTTTGTCCATCAACTCAGAAATACACAATGAGACATAGCTGAGGGAACGTTTTGAATGAAACCATCTCTGTACTGACCTATAACTGTTACTGTGTAACGTCAGGAATAGGTCCAAGGTGCCAATTCCTCACTGACATTAGAATGGCAATGCTCCTACAAAGCACATTTTAGGCCACTAACAGAAACTACTGTGGAGCAAGGGCCTCGGTGTGGCTTTCATGCAGCCTTCAGGCTTGTAGGATCAAGCTTACAGTTTATAAATGAGTAAGCAACTAATCACAGGAATTAATATTTTGCAATACCTATGCATTATCTGAACTGATGTTGGGTGTGATTAGAGGCCAAATTCTACAAATTTCATAGCCCCCAACTAACAAAGCAGGAAAAGATAAATATAAATGTTAAAAATTTATTTGTCAGACTGAGATATCATAAAATACAATAAAACTGTTGAAAAGATTTTTATACTAAATGTCAATCTCTATCCATTGTAAAATAAATCCTCAAAAGTTAACTGATTGCCCAGTTTCTTCAGTCAAAAGTAAACAAAATTTAACAGATCTTTGAATTGCTTAACATACAAACTTTGCATCCAATTTTGAGACACCTAGACACAGAGTGACTTACACTTTCATGCCATGTCCTTGTAGTCTTGAAAGAACCATAAACACTTGTTACAGGCATTACATACAGGATTTTTTAAAATAGGTTTGCTTATGCAAGCCTGTTGGGTTATAAAAGGAGATGGAAAAGTGTATCTACTACTCCATGCAACCAGTCTGTAATTATACCGGCAGTATTGTATATGCAGCATATGCAGGAATGCCACCGCCCCCCACCCCAATAAGCAAACTACATACCCTGCTCATACAACTGGGGACATGTAAAAAAAGAAAGGAAACAATTTTACAGAGAGATGGAGCAGAGAGAGAGAGAGAGATTTATCCATGGGCTTGTTTTAAGCATACATTATTGCAGCATGCCATAAGGTATGCTTGCCAATGTGTAAATCTTTGACTCACCCGCCATTCCCTGGCAAGACTGAACCCTAGATTAAAGAAAACTCAAGCAAAATTAAGAGATTATTAAGATGTAAATCTGACAGTGAATGGTGGGTGTCTCTTTACTTGAAAGGAACATGAAAAAAACATTTTAGGATTTTACTGTTAATCTCATTTCTGGAACTGTTTATTTTGCTTTTAGAAAAACACTACTTCTTTTTAGTTCTGAAAATCAAACTCAGCATTACCACAGAAGCACTGCCATAGATGCACACAGCTTCCACAATCTACCATCCCACACAAATTTTCACCAAGAACAGGCTAATAATGCAGTGAAGCTTTGGGTTGTTCATAATGATCCACCCCTTTTGTGCTGAAACATCACTGGGGGAAATGGAATACACTCTTCCTCCCTAGCTCTAATATTTTGCTTTGGAAACATAAGCAGATACAAAACCACTCCCTGAACACAAATGTAAGAGAATTAATCTGATACTGTTGCAGAAACGCTCTTCTGAGCAAATAAAGGAAAACTGCAACAGGCTCGCAGCAGTTGGGGAGAACACTTCGCCGTTTGCAACAGATAGCAAACGCCCTGGCAGAGCAGCAAGGGGACCTTGCTGGCCCACATGCCCATGGTAGCGCTCTCCCAGCTGAGCTGAACTTCAAGGATAATACAGTGTCATTCCTGAACAAACAACTGGTCTACACTACAGATTTCTGCCAGCAAATCTACGTCAGTACCGGATATGAAAACATCCTTTCTTTGCAATCCTCAAGGCATAAATGCACCCATAATGATTGAAGAACACCTCTGATGCTTAAGCCTGTGTTTTCAAAGAGCTGGTACAATGACACAAATACCACAGATCATGTGTTTCAGTTTGTCACAGTCTGCTTTGCAATAACATGAAGAAAATTGATTCTGTTTCATTAGCAAAGTGAATACATGAATGAGTAATTAATGCAATTTTATCAAAGATGAAAGTGGTTAAGTCTTCAATAGTGATTAAAGGCACATCTGGGAGGAGGTATCATTTTGGAGAGAAAAGTCCACAGATACCATTTTTAGTATATATCCTGTACTTCACAAATGTGAGTGAGAAACTAGAAAACAGCAAACGCACACTGATGGCATTCAAGCAAAAGGTCTAATTTATCAGATAAAAACAACTCAACTAGAAAGCTTACCTTCAAGGTAAGTGCTACTCTAACCAAGAAGCCAATTTGAGGCCCATCCCTGGTTTCTTCCACAAGGAAGAAACTTGATGATAAGCAAATCTCTCTGACACCATCCTGCTTACAATCCATGAAGGCACAGAAATGCTGCTCCACTGAACAAAAAGCAAATAAAAGAACACTCATCAGCTTCCTTACAGTTTCCAAAGCTGTTTCCTCAGAACTCTCAAGGAGTTCTGCCAAACTCACCATCTTTCTCTGCCGGATTCTCCCTCATCTTACGCTTCTGATTATCCTCTTCAATCTGCAACCTAACAATATCCCAGATCCCACTGGCTATCAACCATCAGAGGAAAGCTGTGTTGTTATTAATACAGCAGTTGCTCTTCTCAAACTACTGTGTTGGTTGGAGGCTTCACTGCTGAACAATTCTGTTGAAGAATAGAACTGTTCAGCATGCATACATTGCACACTTCATGCCAGTTGGCATTAAAGTCTGTCCTGATATCAAAGTGCTCTCACTTAGAGCTATTATAGAATCATAGAATCATTTAGGTTGGAAAAGACCTTTAAAATCATCAAGTCCAGCCGTTAACCTACCACTGCCAAGTCCACCACTAAACCATGTCCTCAAGCACCACATCTACCCGTCTTTTAAATACCTCCAGGGATGGGGACTCAATCACTTCCCAGGGCAGCCTGGTCCAGTGCTTGACTACCCTTTCAGTGAAAAAATTTTTCCTAATACCCAACCTAAACCTGCCCTGGGGCAACTTGAGGCCATTTCGTCTCGTCCTATTGCTTGTTACTTGAGTGAAGACATCGACCCCCACCTCGCTATAACCTCCTTTCAGGTAGTTGTAGAGAGCGATAAGGTCTCCCCCTCAGCCTCTTCTCCTCCAGGCTAAACAACCCCAGCTCCCTCAGCCGCTCCTCATATGACCTCTTCTCTAAACCCTTCACCAGCTTCGTTGCCCTTCTCTGGACACGCTCCAGCACCTCAATGTCCCTCCTGTAGCAAGGGGCCCAAAACTGAACACAGTATTCACCAGCGCTGAGTACAGGGAGATGATCACTGCCCTAGTCCTGCTGACCACACTGTTCCTCATGCAAGCCAGGATGCTATTGGCTTTCTTGCTGGCTACCTTCCAACTTAAAATAATTACACTCTACTAGTTAAAGAAACAAGCGGGATGAGCATGGCAGTCCTGAAACTTTAACATTTCATATTGAATTGAATAAATTCAAATGACTGAGTTAATGAAAAAATCCCCCTAGCTATGCAATGCAAACCAAACCAACTCAAACCAGACAGACAAAACAACTGCCTACCCCATGTTTTCTTTTCTTTTCTTATCCCAGGTAAGGGTTTGAGTACCACAGGTTGAGCACACAGACAAAAGTATCCATTACTGAGAGAGTCTATCCGATCCAATCACTACTGGTTCCTGGTTTGAGACCAGCATCCTGTTTTCATCTCTGCCATAAACATACTGGAAAACGAAGAGCTCCGATCACAATGTCAAAACGCATCAAACATTAATTTCCACACCACACAAACGATCTCTCAAATAACCCATAGTGTTCAAAAGAAATTTCAGAAGAAATTAAGATGAACTATGTTCAGAATATTCCAATTAATTTACTAATGCAAAAGCTGAAATCAATTTTCAACATCATATTTTAGTTTTGGTATCAAAATGAACAGAAGATGTGGAACAGGTTTGTGCATTTATTTATCTGCATGTTAAACACATCATCTTAATGGCAGCCTCTTTTGAACTGGCTAATTATGATGCAGCAATTTGAGTAGAGGTTTTATGGCACAGACTGCAGCAGGGACCTGCAGAGCTTTCCTGGACTCTACAAATGGTTCATTGAATTGGTGTGGAATGCAAATAGAAGTAAAAAAAGACAGAAAAAAATGCCACTGTTCCTAAAATGTAGTTGCCCTTTAATGTATTCTTACAGTCCAGCATCTACTAATGTTAATAATCTATGTCAGATGGGCTTTGCTCAGGACCAACTACAGCTCTTAAAAGCAATATAAGTTCTTCACGCACCAATGTGGAGCAAAGCTGTAATGGGTTTTAGTCACATCAAGAGACTTTTACAGAACTAGGAGTAAGGTGTTTACACTGGGGTTTGAGGAGGAACTGTTGGCCAATAGAATAGAAATGGGAAGAGAATACCTGAATACCAATTCTGCAGTCAGTCCTACTGCTTGCTCTTTAAAGACACGGTGTCTAAACACTGTGACATGTCCAGTCCTGCTCAGTCTTTACCCCTTTTTTCATCTGTGATGGGCAGTCCCTGTTTTGTTTTGGTTGGTTGGTTTTCTTGTTCATCCTCGTGTTATGTTCCTTTAAAAATGCTGAGGAAAACCGAGGTACAGAGGGAGGCAAGCTCCCCGAGTGCCAGCTGTGGCAGGCAGCAGTTAAGTTACAGCACAAGAAGCTGAGAACCTGCTGTACAGGGAGAATAGGAGAGTGCTGAGGGCAGCAGGTGCAGATAGTCAGGCCTTGCAGGCAAAGGAACAAAACCTCCTAGGAATCAGCAAGGACTGAAAAATGTTTGCTATATCTCAGCAAGTTACTGTGTTGGCTGAAATCAAGGACCCATGATGAAGGTCAAGGGCACTATGACATGAGATGCTTAGAAGCCCTCCGTATTTCTTTTGTATTACTTGGAATTTTCTCTATCTAAAAACAAAGCATTCAAGTTTTTATTTCATCAAAACCTGGCTTTATATACTATTTAAAAGCATTTCAGTCATCTTTGAGAAACTCACTTTAATAAGAAGGCCTAGGCAGATCCCTTCAAAGCTCTGGCTGACTTCGGGTTGTCAGCACAGCACTACACAGCATCTCAAGTGCATTATGTACACAGGCAACCAGAGCATCCGTGTTCACCTTCTTCAGTGTCAGGAAAAGTTGAAGCATCACGTGACACCAATATATATGAATATTAATAATTCTGATGTTTCTTTTGCAACACGTGAAGGCTAGCACTGCAAAATGACTTTAACACCTGCC
This sequence comes from Theristicus caerulescens, assembly GCA_020745775.1. Classification (NCBI taxonomy): domain Eukaryota; kingdom Metazoa; phylum Chordata; class Aves; order Pelecaniformes; family Threskiornithidae; genus Theristicus; species Theristicus caerulescens. Next base: position 88,523,601 of record CM036560.1, read on the forward strand.
AAACGATATGATTTCCACTGGCAGTATTCTGGCTTAAAACATGGGTCTATGGGTGCAACAGACAGCAATCATCCCTCAAGTTTGACAGACCGTTTCACGCTCTATTTCAAAGTCAATTTGTGTGCTGGAGGTGACTCCTCCTCCCAACCTGACTTCGGGCTGGACCAGCAGGTGACCCTGCAGAGTAGCAAAAGATTCCCTCCAAAGCTGGAATCCCATAAAAACCTCTCTCGTTCTACCAGTACGCAGGCCTCACTTGAAAATGTCATTTCATATCAATTAGATAACCATAAAGAAATCAGATATTTTAATGACATCATCTTCATCCAGACTTGCCACTGTCACTATACATGCACAAGGGTTAGATGATTTCTGAGATCATTCTAGCCCAAAATAAGATCAAGCTTGCAACTTACAAAAGTAGAGGAGAGAAAAAAGGCCATTCTAAATTACACTTAACAATGACACATTGCAGTTTGAGAAACTCAGTATCATAAATTAATATTAAGTTTCTGAGCAAATACACATCTTGAGAAGAGCAACTGTCATATAATTACATAAGCAAATGAGAAATATGTTCATATTCTAAGTCTTTGTATATGCAAGTTGATATCAGTTGTACTTTAGAAACAAATAATTAATTTACAAGCTAATTTGAGCAATGTAGTCTGCCAAATTGAGCCTGACGCTTGAAAAACCAAAGTTCTGCAGGAAGAAGCTAGTCCTCTAATTTCCTGCACGACTGGAGACACGAAATTAAGACAAAGTGTCGTTTTATTAAGGCTCAGAAAACATACTTTTAAAACTAAGGTGGCTTTTAATTCTTTAGCTTCCACAGCTTTTAGAAACAAACACTTGTTTAAAACATCTCAGTAGCAAGGCTTAATGGGCTGAAGGCAATCTGTGTTAATGGTGTCTACTGTGGAATGGAATTTTTTTCCTCTCAGTGCCTTTAGCTTGGAAATAGCTAATACCTCTTTCTCCAGTTTACTATTATAAGTAATTATAGGGATGAGAAATTATCAGTCCAACTTAGAAGACATGTTATTTAAACTTAAGACTATTTGCGTGCTCTAGGGAGTTTTGCTGTTGTCCTGAATGAAATGGTTAGAAACTTCAAGGTATGAAACCATTCCTCCTCTAATGATGCATTTCATGCATTGCTGAACTCCTTAACAAAATGGAGTCAGTATTTTGTGGCTGACACATTATCGTATGTGTGGAAAATTAGTGTGTATTCTAGTGACTAAAATTAAAAACTACCAGGCTGAAAACTCCTGATTTAAACAGGTACTGTTATAACAATAATAATACCACATAACATACAACAGAAGGTACCAAAAAGTTTTCCTAAGGTTTTTGAAAAACAAAACAAGAAAGCCTCCTTTATATTCTATATTTCCTCAATATAATACATTTCAATAAATATGTATCTTTTTGAATGACCAATTATCTTGAACAGATTTTTTAAAAATATTTAAAGAAAAGCTCTCTAGCTTTGCGAGTAAAACCATGTTTCTCAATGTAAAATCAGTATAGCTATATGGCGACAGGTGTACAGAATGGTCTTGACATTTAACATGAAAGAAATGTTTTGTGAGAATGATTGCCTTTACTCAGGGTGGATAAAAAAAACCTTTAAAAATGCAGAATACTGTATCGCATTTCAGTGCTACATTCATATAGACTTTTTTCATTTATTTATATATTACAAACACAGAACAATCACTCAATTCATGCCTGTAACTATGACTGATTACAGTAAATTTGAACTCTGCCTCTGACTGTTACTTTCTTTTACTTTCTCTATCCTTCTTTTTCTTAATACTACTTAACTACCTCAATATTCTTTTAATTATACCATGTGTCTGTACCAAAGGTGCAGTTCTATCAAAATCAAAAGAGCGCTAAAAGCATCAACACAGACATATACATATCGAGGCAATTCTTCATTCCACAGTTACACTCTAGAACAAAAATGGCTACTACGTGGGAATTTCCATGCTTCTTTCTATTGGAAGAGGAAAACTAAGTATCAAAATATTTTTTTTACTTATTTATTTTTCTGATGACTCTTTCCCTGAACACAACTAATAACAGAACAAGACCACCCCTTTGTTCATTATTTCCAAACATCTTCCCTGGGCAGCAACCCAACATCAAAATATTTTACCATCAGACTCAGCATGTTACTATTTGTGCTGGTCTGGCTGTTTATGGCTTCTTGCTGCCCTTCTCCTTAGCCTTCTGTTGTCTCTAGACACAGTCGTTAGCATACAACTACCCTAGTTGTGGCTTGTCTCTTGTAACACCGTAATGCATAAGTAAAAGCCCGGATGCTGGCCACCTTGACGAGGACCTGTGTTGACACAATGGTTCCCTTTGTTTCAATGTATTTTACAATTAAATAAATTGCTTGAACATTTTTTATATTAATTTTAAAGTTCAATGTCCATCAATTACAACAGTGCTTCATCTGACCTCCCCTCCTATACGTTTAGGACATTTCATTCTTTATCATACTTGTAGCAATTGATTTTAACAGCTCTTACTCACTTTTTTCCCCCTCTAAATATGATATACTAGCTCGCAACAGGCTGTGTTTACCTGGTTAGTCCCCAACTTTAGAGAGAAATACAAGTTCATACCTTTAGATTCATATTTGTGACAACAGCAGATCAATGTTTGATTTGCCATCTGCCTTGAGTACCTCTTATATCATCATTTCTTCAATTTATATTCATTCCAGAACACCTGTCAAATCTGTTACCCAAATTATTCTGTGTCCATGTTGTACCCCCAAACATGTGAAACCACTGCTTGTGCAATCAAAGAGCAAGTCTTGTTTGAGAAACACCACATAAAAGAAGATTGATTTTCATCTTGGAAATGTCAAACTTCTGCCTATAATGCTCAGCTACATTTTTCTGAAACAGCAAAGTTCAAAAAGAGCCATAGACCTGACAGATCTCTGACACATCATGATAGATGTGACAGGTCTACTATTTTACTGCCAGAAATGTCCTCCAATAGAATGAGGCAATCAATGAAGAATAATAAATCTATTTTTCGTACACGCATAAGAGAAGAAACAACACATTTTTTATATCTCTGGAGACTCCTATTTTAATAAACTATTACACTAACTTTCTTTAATATTATTACAATACTAGTTACACAGTTTAATCTTTATGTGTTTTATCTGTTCAATAGTTCTCCATCTAAACTCCCAACATGCATTTTTGTATTATTAAGCTAGCAGAGGAAAAAAATAAATAGAATTTAGGTAGAATTTAAAACACACTTTTCTTGTGAAAAGAACAAGTTTTTCTTACTTTTTTTCCTGGTCCCTCTGTCAGCCAGGAGAACGACAGCTGCTTCAAATGTATCTGTTGAATTACGTCCCCATCATCCTAGAAGACATTGTTATTGATTAACACTGCATCAAAATTTTACCTTGAAAATTCCCGTATTTGAGATAAATTACAGCAAGTTTGGAAAAGTTAATTTGACATTCATAAATCAAAACTTTCTAGAGAAAGAATTGGTTTGATTTATAACTAATGCCTTTGAATGTATTCTACCACCTACCCTTCAAGTAATAGCCTTGACTTCAGCAACATAGGGAATATACTCCAAAATATGTCTTTTCTGAAGTCACTTGACCATACCACTAACAAAACAAGCACAGCTCTATCAGCTCAAACACAGTGATTTAAAATACACCTTTTTTAATGGTAACATGAGTACATTTAACATTTTCATAAGTAGGTTCAATAAATCAAAAAACTATTGCATGAATAGACTGGTGGTTACTCATACTTGTGTATGATTTCAAAAACACATCCATGCATCACTATCATGATTCTATTTCTTCCAGTATTTTATACATTCACAAGCACATAGACAATATTTAATGTTGTAGTAACCAAGACAGTTTGAATTAAGTACAACACACACACACAGAACAAGCAGATATGCAACTAAAGCTCATGAAATTTTGAAACTGGGAATTTAATGATACGAGGATTATCCAGAGTTAAAGAAGTTCTATTTATTCACATACAGTCACAATTATTCAGCTTTTCTTATACTGCAGTTCCAAAGAAAAACCACCAGTATGACAGGGCAGGAACATTATGGCACTCTTATACTCTTGTCTCCTGAAATGCAATGGCTGCCTTTATAAAGAGGCTAAGTAGCACCTGTGTAAGAAACAAGCAGCAGGGTTTGTTTTGCTTTTGCATAAATATTAAATAAACAAGTATCTAAACAAGACATGTAAGTCAGACACACACCTACAACATACCAAAAGTGTCTGCATAAACCTAGAGAACATAAGACTTCTACATTTAATCTGATATTATATTCTTCGAAGGTATTTCTTCATCAACTGTCAAGGGTTAAACAGATGCAGCACAAGGGGGGCATTCAAACAAATTAGCATCTTTATCAACCCAAGCTTGATATCACATATCACGTTCCTAGTTACTCTTTCACACCCACGTATGCCTCACTTACAAGGGGTCACCTGGGTCTGCAGCCAGCTGAAACGCTGGCTTCAGTGGCCCCTCACACACCGGCTTCCTCCCGCCTCAGTCTCTCAGAGCTCCTTGATCTCTCCTCCAGCAGAGGCAGGCCAAACCTTCCCCAGATGGTCCCCTTCTCCCCCCACCCTAGCACCCTCACATCAACCATTCCTGCCCCATTCCTCCACCCTCAGGCACCGCCCCAACCCCCTCCCCCTCAGGGCTGGGGCCGCCGAGCTCCACAGCAGCTGCCTCCAGGGCCCTCCCACAGGTGGCATCTGGGGGCACAGCACATTGCGATTGGCCCGCCTCTCCCCGAGATGCTCCCTGATTGGCTGCCGGGAGGCTCCTCAATCCAATCCCACCCCCAGCGATTCCAGATTGTTCCAGAATGTTCTGGATCACCCCTCCACCCTCAGTCACCTCCCTCTTCCTGCAGAAACTAACCCCTGAGGGGGCCACAGAGATGGCTCACCACATCTCCCTTTTAAAAGGTAAAATTATAAATGGGCCAATTAGCCTGATGGAAAACCTTAAATTTTGCCTGAAAAAGGTTCAGACTGAAGATTAATTAGCAACCACCCCTCACAACTTTCTGAAGTCTCCCCAAAATGCATTTGCCTGAAAAAACAAGCAGAAAAGTTGTCTGCCTCAATGCACAGCCTACTAACAAGAAACCACAGCAAAGCCCACCTCCACCTACAGGTAAACGAACAATCCTTACCACAGTCAATTTCCACCACCTTACAGGCACCACCACCGATTTAAAAGGGGTAGCGACGCCCTGCAAATCTTAACTTAACCACCTCATCTGGCAGCAGCTCTCCCTCCTCTGGCTCTGCCCCAATGCAAAGGGGACTTTACTATGAGGAAACTGTTACGTGCAGCAAGGCAGGCAATGTATGTTGTCAGCCCCTGATGCCATTTTGTCCTAATACTTTCCTAAAAGAGGTAGCTTGCTGCTCCTGAATAGAGGTGGAATAGTTTAGAGGCAGACCTGGCAGTTAGGTTAACAGCTGGACTCAATGACCTCAGAGGTCTTTTCCAACCTGAATGATTCTATGATTCTATGAATAGTCCATCTATAAGCAAAGGGGAATATGAAACATCAAATGCAGAAAATAAGAACAAAAAGCAGATTTCATAATTGTGTGTGTGTGTGTGAATGCAAAGGAATCTCACAAAAAAATTTTGTGTTATCCCTGACACCTTCTGGCTAGACACGGCTTCATTCTCATGGCTCCTGTGAAGGGTGGGAAAGTAACACATTTTCAGAGTCCACATGAGAAAACTGAAGCACAGCAAGATTATGATAAATTTTCAAAGAATTATAAAGTGTTCCCATGACGATCACTCTAATCTGTGCATCTCAAAGCTATTTCTAGCAAGCACAGTTTGGTTTTTTTTTTAAAAAAAGTGAAAACAATGATACAGTATCTGAGGAAAACAAAATTAGAGCTGTGCATCACTGCTTTGTAGTTGTTTCTGACAATTAATAAAAGAATTTCATATTAAGAAGTGCAGAGGGAGGAGACAAAGGGTAATACAGATATCACTATTTCTCTTCAAGCTTGATAATATTTTTTGTACTATATTTTCTCTGGTATTAGCCAAATGCTCTGAAAATGGTTATCTGTGTAGGTCACATTTTCAAAACAATAACTCTAAAAAATTGTGATTTTTATTTTTCTGGGAGTTTAAATAACATTTTGAATGCACTTTAATTTTTAACAATAGTAAAATATTTTACATTAGTATAGTGAAGTTGCTTACTATGCCTGAAGCTATTTTTGGATTTTTCATAACTGGAATAACAGTTCACCTAATCATCTCTAATTTTAAAGTCATCATATTTAGTTTCTGATACAAATGTAAGTTTAAATGTTAAATAGATAGCAAGTCTAGAATCAGTACAACTCTTGCTGCATCACGCCATTATTTTCTTATTTTGCTGCCGATAATAGCAGTAAAACCAATCTTTCCAAAATTTACACTATGTTCATCCCTATTAGTAAAACCACTATTATGCTCATCTCATGTAACAAAAATAGATAAATCAAATATTAATGATATAAGTCAGTTGAAACAGAATTTGTTTCATCTTGGATTTCTTCTTATTCTTTGCCTTGCAATCAAAGCAACAAAGAATCATATAGCCATTGTACCCTGATGGCAGAAAAAAGGAAGAGCAGTATATCCATTGTACCCCAATGGCAGTGGCTTAATATTTGTCATTCAGTCTTAACAGAATAAATACTTGAAAGGACCAGCTTTGCTGTTCACTTTACAGGAGAAATTGTTCTTTAGCAGAGTGCTGGTTTTGCACATTTTCCTTACATTGCTGGAACTCTGAATTGCTACCTTTGTTTCTTCAAAACAGCTGCATTTATTTACATTTTAAAATAATATGGTTTTCCACTTATGATATAATCTCTAATCACACTGCACATTACGCTGGGGTGGGAAGGAGGGAATAAATCCATCAACAACCTATAGCATTCTCTCTGGTTAACTTTGTTACCGGTATTCTACTGAGCACAACACTGAACTGCTGGTAAGGGTGTAATACAAAAAACGCACTAATGACAACAAGCTGCGCTTGGTGCATATTGTTAATAACAAAAATGTAAGAGTAGAGCAAGTTGTGATCATGATAACCTAGACTTCAGCACTCCTGGAGAGCTTCAGGGTTTCTCATGAAGGTGCCTGGGCACATGCTCAGAGATGTAAGAAGCAATGTTGTCTCCTCCACAGCTCATCCTGTCTTGCTGATAAATACAAACAATGCCCAGGTTGAAACAAAGTGAATTAAGCTAGCTTGCTTTGTTGTTCCTTGTTGCGGGTATTAAAGGGCTGGAAAGGATTGCCCTTAAGAAATATGAAGGAAATAAAACTGCAGGAAAATAACTAATTTGATAAGTGGACATGTGCCTGAAGTCTGCCATCATCCCAGGACATAGGCGGGGGGTAATCTGCAAACTGGGGCAAAATGTAGAGTCAATTGTGCAGAATTCTATTTTGAAAAATGACTATGGAAGAAACTATATGAAAACACTCTAATACAAAACGATTCATTTTGAATTGCCATTCCAACTCCAAAACCTACAAAGGCTCACCAGATCTAGCTTTCAGTAATAACATACTTCACTACATTATCTTGATTAGCCAAGATTTCTTTAAAATCTTTCATTTATTATTAGCACAACTTAGATTTTCCAACTTGTTCACTGTTCACAAATATTCTTAACAGAGGAAAGAGGAAGGAGTACTATCTGCAGAAGAAAAGAAGCAGGGCAGTTTCAGTTGAGGCATAGGTCTTCAGAGGTCAAACAGAGAAAGTTGAATACGGAAGAAAAGGGAAAATAGCACAGTTAAGGTAAGCATATTTTCTCCATGCAATTCTCAATGTGACAGTAGGATACTAAAGTAGCAACAGTAACTACATGTTACGTCATAGGAGAGACCTTTCATTACAATTTAGTCAAGACAGAAGCCTCCTATTCCTATCAGTCACATCCTATTTGTGTCTGCTGCCACCCTGGTCCAGGGTCCTTAACCACCAAGGAATGGATTTATTCTTCCCTATAAAGACTGAGCCTGACATCTGAAGAGAATTCAATCCTGTAAGTCCACTGCTGTTTTCTGCAGGCATTACCATCTAAAACTAAGTTACTATAGTTTGTTGCATACCAGATCCCCATTCTCTGGCTACCTTGGTCTTCCCCAGTTACTCTTCAGTTCATGCTTTCAGCTCCACGAGACACAGGAACAGGAGTTTCCCGCTCTTCGGTGGGTCTCAAATCGCATACCTTGCATTTCAGCCCTGCTCACCTACAGAACAGTTACTTCAGACTCTCTCCATTACACTCACTCTTTGCCAGTGGGTTCTACTGATCAACAGTCCCCTGGGTGAAAGGAGAGCCTATCTTTGGACAACCGAGAAACACAGATCTCTTGTGTTCTTTCTTGATGTGTTCCAGAAAAATGCAAATACCCGAGCTTACACATGTCTATTTTTAACCCTTACAATGTAACAGAAACATGAGCTACTATCTTCCATCCACCTGATGATGTACTAACCTTATTTCTGAGCATGAATAAGCTGTAGCAATTTAATTACAAAACCAAAGTAACAGAAAACAAACTTATTCTTCAGTATCTGATTTCACAGACTAATAGAGACAACACAACACCATTCCCCCACATTCCAGCTGAGTAATTTTTGTTTGATTTCTTTTTTTAAACACCCGAAAGTCAATGACGAAAATGTATTTATGGCAGCAGGAGAAAGATTTTGGCCCACACCAGCTGCTAGTTGTCTTCCAATGATCAGTGAAAGCCTCGAGTTTGTACAATAGAGTGCAGCCCTCCCCGCTAACATCCAAAAACTGATGCAGTTTCCGGTTGCCCAGAGGTGATCATCATAACAAGAGAATCAGATCTAAGTAACAGTTCAATCTCCATGAGATCACTCTCTTTGAAACACTGCATTCTCAGTCTATCTGACATATTTTATTTTCAATGTACTCTGATTTAAAGGTTTAAAAAAAAATGAAGTGAATCTAAAGCAAATGCTAGCTTTTTTTTTTTTTTTGCAATAGTTACAGGCTTTCTTCATAGAATCACAGATTCGCAGAATATCCTGGGTTGCAAAGGACCCGTGAGGATCATGGAGTCCCACTCCTGACCCCACACAGAGCAACCTAAAAGTTAAACCAGTATCTTGACTTAGATCCTCTCACTACATTTTGCCTGAGTCTAAATCCTGCTAAGATTCAGCTCTTAAAAATGTCATAACAACTCCAGCAGAATTGACATTGACTTCCAATTCTCATTTGTTTGCAACAGACATAGGTGTGTTTTGATAAATTCAACAAAAATCTGCACTGCTGTTTTCTAAAACAAATACAAGGTAAAAGTCATCCATTCTACTGAATATATGTAATGAGATTCAACAAAAATAAACTCTATTAAAATAGCTTCTCCTTCAAATGTTTTAAGAAAGGGGTTTCTTCCATGGTGACAAATAAACAATACTACACTAACAAATGCTTAATCGGTTCTTATCAACTGCAGAATAGATGCCTCCATTTCATTATGTGGTTTGCCAAAAAGTGCAAAGTGAAAAACAGTTTCAAACTAAAAGCAAAAGTTTTCTTATTAAACTTGGGCAAACAAGATTCAAAGAAGTTTGGCATAATTTTCACAGTTGTAGTTAATTTTAGCTGCAAAATAAAATTAACGTTTTCTACTAAAATGTTCTGAGAACTTACACTGCAGATAGTGCAGGGACCTCAGGAGCACCTTTTTTTTTCCTTTAACTGTTGCCATTGTTTAACAATGTAAAGTCACCTAAGTCAGTACTTAAAAATAAACTAATTGCCAAATTAATTCAAGACCATAAATATTGAAACTTTTTTCCGGATGAGATTAAAATATAGTCTGTTCTATGTCAACCATGTTCTAGAGAAAAATATATGTTTATAGCTACAAATAAGAACATTAAAGCCTTATAGGAAATAAAATAGTATGGGAATTAAAAACAGCACTCTCCCTAGATCAATGTGACTTTACAGAGATTAGTACAGAGCTTCTTTTACCTTTTTTGAAGTGTCTACTTAAACTAATGTGACTGTAAAACATTTTACAAATCACCGAAAGATGACTACCACTAAAACCCAACAGACTCCTTCCCCACATTGTTCTTAGATTTGTGAAGAACATGTTATTCAGGATGAGAAATGAAACTGTAAGAGGGGATAAGGAAGTGTGACATCTTGCAATAAAAAAATTTTAACTGCACATTAGATTAGAAAAATTAAAAAAAAAAAATCTTTTACGTCCTTTAAGCACAGCTTACATGGCTCCCTCTTCATCAAGAAAGATAATCTATTGCTTGGATAGAAGAAACAAATCTTGGTAGAGCAGAGGCAGTGACCAAACAAGTCTTTCTCAAAACTCCATGAATATTCCTATCCACACATGAAATAACCAGCTCTTGAGGCACTAAATAAAATTCATCCCTTTACTGGGTATGAAATACAGAACACTAAGTAATTCAACTCCCAAACAGTAATTACACAATGTTGAAAGCAGGACCTGTCAACCCTGAGGATGCAGAGATGACCCCAGGATGCTGATGCTTCCTTGCCACACTGCAAACTAGAGAACTAACACCTACTATACATACAGATTCTGTGATGCAGCTTCCTGATGCCTGGTGGCTTTAGAAATAATTTCCAGTATCCTGAGCCTGAAATGGTTGGGAGCCAAGACAATTTCCAAAAGCATACTGAAATCACCTGAGGAAATTGTTCCAGTTCCTGCTTGCCCTGTTCAGGCAAGGATTAATTCTGTTGCTCCTACCATGTCAAAATCACCTGGAAGTGGGATTCCCAAACTGCATTAGGCAGTACTGTATTAGACAAACAAGTACCAGATCTACATTACACACAGCCCACCGCAAGGTCACAAGCTGGCACAAGAAATCTTGGCAGCTCCCACCGCTGCCACTGCAGATGCTGGTACCTAGGTAAGAACACTTGGCACTGCACTGCTGGGTAGCTAATAAAAATATGAGACTGAGTTTGCAAAGAGAGTGCAGCACAGCTGTTTACAACAACTTTATCCCACAACAACCGAGATTCCCTTTCCTGAAATCCTACATTTCTTCTGATCTTTACATCACTCTTGCACCTCACTACAGTAGTAACAGATGCAGGATACAGTAAGTGGCCAGAGACTGATTTCCTGTGTTCTCTTTCGTAGTGCTATCTGTCCATATAATCAAGGGATTTCATCATCAGGACAAGATTTGGTCAGAGAGAACAATGCCCACCTGGAAAGCCTGAGAGTCACCTCAGTATGGGGTGAGCAGTGGGGCCCTTCAGTAGATCTCTACCCAAAACGTTCTGGGAGGCAGACTCATCCACAAGTCAGATGGCTGAAAAGCCCCTTGAATCTTGTGTACTCTGCCCTTGGCAGAAAAGCAGGTGTGTTGGTGGTGTATTCCAGGAAAGGAATGTCTCAGAACTCCTGTATTTTCCATTAACTCCCTTTAAGTACTGGATCCAGCAGTGTCTTAAAACTGGTCACTACCATCTTTCTTCTTTGCTCTTCTTAACAGCCTATATTTATCTCGTCCGACTGGAAACCATGGCTTGAGTCTCTTCCGAGATGGCGTAGACCACAAGGAGAGCTCACCGGCTGCCTGCTCGCTCTGCCTGCATGAACTGCCGCACAAACTGCCGCGCCACGCCCTTTCTGATGCGCCACGCCCTGTTTGCCCGTCCTGTTCGCCGCGCTCCTGGTCGCTCACGCTCCCTAGGAGCCCATTTAAATCTCCCGCGGTTGCCCCAGCAACGCCCAAGTCCCGCCTGCCTCGCTCGCGAGAGCGGCCGGCTTTCCCTCGGCGCAAGGGCCCCACCAGGATCTTTATCGGGTTTCTTTATTTTCTTTATCGGTTTGGCCACGAAGGATGAGGAGAAGGCTGAGGTACTTAATGCCTTCTTTGCCTCAGTCTTTAATAGTCGGACTGATCATCCTCAAGGTTTTCATGCCCCTGAGCTGGGAGATGGAGATAGGACACAGAATGTAGTCCCAGCTGTCGAAGAGGTGGCAGTCACCGACCTGCTCCTCCACCTGAATGCCCACAAGTCTATGGGACCAGACGGGATCCACCCGAGGATACTGAGAGAGCTGGCAGAGGAGCTTGCCAAGCCACTCTCCATCATTTATCAGCAGTCCTGGTCAACCGGGGAGGTCCCAGATGACTGGAAGTTAGCTAATGTGACACCCATCTACAAGAAGGGTCAAAAGGAGGATCCGGGGAACTACAGGCCTGTCAGCCTGACCTCGGTGCCAGGGAAGGTCATGGAACAGATCATTCTGAGTGCCATTATGTGGCACGTGCGGGACAACCGGGGGATCAGGCTCAGCCAGCACGGGTTTATGAAAGGCAGGTCCTGCTTCACTAACCTGGTCTCCTTCTATGAGAAGGTGACCCGCTTAGTGGATGAGGGGAAGGCTGTGGATGTTGTCTACTTGGACTTCAGTAAGGCCTTTGACACTGTCTCCCACAGCATTCTCCCGCAGAAGCTGGCTGCTCATGGCTTGGACAAGTGCACTCTGCGCTGGGTTAAAAACTGGCTGGATGGCCGAGCCCAGAGAGTGGTGGTGAATGGAGTCAAATCCAGTTGGCGACCGGTCACGAGTGGTGTTCCCCAGGGCTCAGTGTTGGGACCGGTCCTGTTTAATATCTTTATTGATGATCTGGATGAGGGGATTGAGTGCACCCTCAGTAAGTTTGCAGATGACACCAAGTTGGGTGGCAGTGTCGATCTGCTGGAGGGTAGGAAGGCCCTGCAGAGGGACCTGGACAGGCTGGATTGTTGGGCTGGGGCCAACTGTATGAGGTTCAACAAGGCCAAGTGCCGGGTCCTGCACTTCGGTCATAACAACCCCAGGCAACGCTACCAGCTTGGGGAGGAGTGGCTGAAAAGCATCCTGGCTGAAAAGGACCTGGGGGTGATGGTTGACAGCCACCTAAACATGAGCCAGCAGTGTGCCCAGGTGGCCAAGAGGGCCAATGGCATCCTGGCTTGTACCAGGAATAGCGTGGCCAGCAGGACCAGGGAGGTGATAGTGCTCCTGTATTCGGCACTGGTGAGGCCGCACCTCGAATACTGTGTCCAGTTTTGGGCCCCTCACTACAAGAAGGACATCGAGGTGCTGGAGCGTGTCCAGAGAAGGGCAACTAGGTTGGTGAAGGGTCTAGAGAACAAGTCTTATGAGGAGCAGCTGAGGGAGCTGGGGTTGTTTAGTCTGGAGAAGAGGAGGCTGAGGGGAGACCTTATTGCCCTCTACAACTACCTGAAAGGAGGTTGTAGAGAGGTGGGGGTCGGTCTCTTCACCCCAGTAACAAGCGATAGGACGAGAGGAAATGGCCTCAAGCTGCGCCAGGGTAAGTTTAGGTTAGATATTAGGAAAAACTTCTTTACTGAAAGAGTAGTCAGGCATTGGACCAGGCTGCCCAGGGAAGTGGTTGAGTCCCCATCCCTGGAGGTATTTAAAAGACGGGTAGATGCAGTACTTGAGGACATGGTTTAGTGGTGGACTTGGCAGTGGTAGGTTAACGGTTGGACCTGATGATCCTAAGGGTCTTTTCCAACCTTAACAATTCTATGATTCTATGATCTCTCTGTATTCAGACACAATACAATCAAAAAAGTAAACTATGATATACATAATGGCCATAAAAAATAAGTACAGCTATCACTCTACTGTACAAAAAAAAAAATGGCACAGATAAAAAAAATAGGTCTAGCAGCATGTCTATGTTATCAGACTATCTTAAAAATGTTAAAGATCAAGTCTGTCATAAGGTTGACTGAAGGTGTTTCTAAAACTCACTGTTATACATACTTATTTCAGAAAACAGTGTACTGCAAGTCCATGTCTCTAATCAAGCCTTTCCAAAGGCATCATCTTTCCTTCAGGGCTTTTCATGTCTAGCCTATATAAAGGATATATATTCCTTTAAGTGGCAATGATTTCTGAATGATTTATGTTTTAAGCAGTGTATATAAAACTTGACAGGAAGCTCTAAATTGATGAGTATTTTTACCTTGCCCTTGCACTGATTTGAAAGAAAAAACAACACTAAAAAGGGCACTATTTGCTTGAATTCTTAAAACAGAGTCCCAGTCTTAAGCGATTGCAAGGACTGAAGAATGCCATTGATATGGTGATAAAGTTTTTGTTTAAAGCAAACAAAATTACTGGGAAATGGATACTGAAATAAAAAAGTTAACAGACAGGCTGCTCTCAATGGCCAATGCTATCTCTGAAATCAGTATGTTCTGCTGTTAACAATCAAATAATACGAATAACTATGACAATTATTTTGAGAATAGCTGAATAGAAATCAGTTTAGCCATCACTGCTAAAAGAGGCAATTTTGATGTTCAAAGGTGAATCAAGATACTTACATATTAACATAATGAAAAAATAAAACCAAACTTGAATTAAGGAAGTTATTTATTCTTTTTCTTATTTTTTTTTAAGGAAAAAACTTCCCGAACATTTTCCACAACAGATTTTTTCAGCATTAGCAGCACCTGCAGCCAAAGACAAGCAGTCAAAGTAAGTACCTTGCAATGACTCAGACACAGCAACTTATCTTCTCTAAGCTAATTAAAGGGTTTTTCCTCTGTGCCTGAAGCTATCTAATCATGCAAGAAGTATTCCCCCATCATTAGAGATGACTCCCTGGAATTAATTTTGCAGTATGATGCAGCCTGAATTTAGTACCTGACTTTTTAATTATAATAGTTAGATGCAAATCTTCTTAAGTTTTCAACATAAACATAAAAAAAAAAAGTGATGAAAGGAAGAGGCTAACATGATTATAGATATGGTCCTAAAATCAAATACTTAGACACAAACACTCAAGGATCCCTGAAGGTCCAGGTAATGTTTGAGGCATATCTATATATCATTGAAAATAACAGGTATAAATTTAGATAGAAATTTAGAGATCTAAACAACAGTTCTGTTTATTGCTTCACAACAGATCAGTTCCTCCAGCAGAACAAGTGAATAATGAAATCTAATTACAGCTACAGAAGTGAATGCTTACCCTATTGCTCTCAAGAAACTTAGCTGTTACCCATCATAAAAAGTTCCTGGCTCATGTGAACACTTGCAAAAGTAATTTCAGACTGTTCCCATTGCCACTACCTAAGTTAAAACTAAACTAGCTGCAACAAAGGAAGTCATTCATGGACAAACTAGCCAAAAAGAGAGAAAGCAGGAAGGATCATTGGAGAAGCTTATACTAGCCAAAGGACTGAGAAATCCAGTTATGATCTGAATGAACTCCTCTCTTCTGTGTACGTAGCAACATAAAATGTAACATATCAAAAAAAGAATAATGAAGAAATTGCAGAAAAATGGTGGAGACAACAGAGTTGTTTTCAAGGCTACCAGAGACTTACCGTGTGATTTTTTTGTTATTCCTTTTACCTTAATTGTACTGAGCTACTGCAAGAATATATTTCCCCTCAGTTCTAGCTTCAGGTTTAGCCCAGCAAGATTTTGAAAGGCTTTTGTGATTCCCAAGTCAACTTCAAACCAAAGTTGCTTCTGGATGGGATAGGGTTTTCTTTCCATTTTTAAAACGAGGAGAGCCCCAGAGTGAATGTGGACAGTAAAATCAGTATCCATCACCTGGAGAAACGGCTTCTTTTTGTTTGAACCTGATATAAAGATTACCCTTTTCTAACCCAGAAAATAAGGCAGAAGCGCACACAAAAAGCACGTCCCATGGAGTTGTAGGACACATGCATTCTGAAGACTACAGCTTGCTATATTTCTGAGCTAAGCTATTAAAGAATTACGCCTTGTACTGTGTCCTGGTTTCAGCTGGGATAGAGTTAATTTTCTTCTTCGTAGCTGGTATAGTGCTGTGTTTTGGATTTAGCGTGAGAATAGCGTTGATAACACACTGATATTTTAGTTATTGCTAAGTAGTGCTTACACTAGTCAAGGACTTTTCAGCTCTGCCAGGTGCACAAGAATTTGGGAGGGGACACAGCTGGGACAGCTGACCCACACTGGCCAAAGGGCTATTCCACACCATATGACATCATGCTCCGCATATAAAGCTGGGGGAAGAAGGGAGGGGCAATGGCATTTGTCTTCCCAAGTAACCGTTACACCTAATGGAGCCCTGCTTTCCTGGAGATGGCTGAACACCTGCCTGCCAAGGGGAAGTAGTGAATGAATTCCTTGCTTTGCTTTGCTTGTGTGCGTGGCTTTTGCTTTACCTACTAAACTGTCTTTGTCTCAACCCATGAGTTTTCTCCCTTTTACTCTTCCGATTCTCTCCCCCATCCCACTGCGGGGGGGGGGGGGGGGCGGAGAGTGACTGAGCGGCTGGGTGGTGCTTAGTTGCTGGCTGGGGTTAAACCATGACATGCTGGAAAACAAAGACCTAAATCACAAAGGGAAAACATTTCCTTTGTGTTGCACACCAATTTGCACTCACTGTATTACAGATTAGCAAGCAGTCAAACAAGTTATCTGATAAAGCTCTTCTAAGTCATCATCCCACATCCTCAGCTGCCAGGATTCCAAGAGGCTCAATAACAAGTCCTCTGTTTAATGTTATTATGCTCTTCTCCTTAAGCTCTGCTTTCCTTTGCAAAGTAATCAAACCATACACATTGCCATATGCTCTCTGAAATAAAGATTTATGAATGCAAGGAATACTGTGTTGCAGTACACTACTGTTTTGTTGTCTGTGTGATTATTCTGAAGCTAATAGCAGAACCTTATTCTAATCACTGCAGCAGGCTTCTTAAAAAATTACTGAGATTTCACACTCTTTTGTTATTTATAACTGGACTTAAACTGAGCAATTTTGTTTTCACAAAAGACAGACATAATCCAAACGATTAAACAGCTAGAAGTCCATACTTATCTAACATTCCTACCCAGACTATGTAACAGTCATGCATGAGATAAGATCTGTATATCATTTCAGCAGCTTTATCGTTATATTTTTTTAACTCTTGGCAGAAATAGGAGCAATTGTAAAGGGCCAAAAATCTTTCAAGAGATCTTTTCATTTCCTTTTTATTCTTCATAATAAACAGAATAAATATGTCATCTTTTAATATACTGAATTAGACAAAATGTTTTAACACACAATATTGACTGGTATCAGTACAAAGATAGCAGCATATCCCTTATCAGTTTCAAAGTTCTTTACACATTTTTCTGGAGATTGATTTCTGGAATTATTGGCTATTCCAGGAAAAAAAACCCTGGTTGCAGTCAATATTTAAGATTGCAGAACACATTCCACTCTAAAAGTTTCTATTTTCTTCTTCGTTGTCCTGAAGGTCTAAGAGAGGCTGCTATCTTCTCTATGCCTTTAAGAATAAAAAGGGACAAGGCTGTAGGAGATGAAATAGAATTTTTTTCTGGAATTCCACAATTCAACTGTGAAGAACCACCTTTTCCTGGTGTTTTTTGAGTTGATGGGAGTATTTTCATTGCTGTCATTCTAAACAAATCCAAACAGGATCATTCTTATCTGATGTTATACTGCTGCCCTCAGCAACACTGCATGATATGGAGCATGTAGGACCTTCCTGTAAAAGCAGAGAAAGCCAGGATCTCCTATTACCCCAATCTGTGTCTGGTAAATGGCCTCAGAGGGCCTTCCCCATCAGAAACACAAAGGTGTTTTCTCTCTTGATGCTTTCAGGACAAGAGGAAAGACACCAAGGAAGGCTCCAGGGCTGAATTCATTTCCCATTGCTTATTTTTAGAAATGAGATGGTGACCACCGGGCTGTTCCCAATCATTTCTCTAACTCAGACATCACAGCTGCTCCTGCAGTAGCAACGCTCCTATACCACCAACTGAAGAACCTCCCTATGAAACACAAATGCAGCACAAAGGAGTTCAAGGCTAAAGCTCTGACGATGACTGTAACACTCCTTTTTATTTGGCACCACAACTGAACAAATGCAAAATACTCTGTACACAAGATGTATTTTAGTGCAGCTCCATTGTCTCAGCAAATGATAGAGTGCTGCTTGGAGCAGTGCGCTCCATTTTCCATTGCTAAAAATCATTCGCTAGGTGAGGTCACGAGGAGAGGACTCATCACAAAACGTCTTATCTGTTGTGCACACTAAGGCACTTGTGGACCTCTGTCAGCAGTTGGTGCCAGAAGGACACCAAAAGTAGAGAATTTATGGAAATAATGAGTTACTAAATGATAGTAAAATAACAAGTGAAAGAAAACTGATTTGGGAACTTTGACAGAAATTGTAGAGGTCAGAGCAGCCTGTGCTGCTGTCATCAGCAGCATAGTTAAATATATAACAGAGCTTATTCCAGCAAAGGGGACAGCAACAATAAAAGTATATGCTCAAAAAAAGTGTTGTCACTTTCAATTTTGCTTGAATAAACTCTTTATCAGATGGGCAAAACCAGGGAGGCCAATACAGACTTTAGTATTAGAAAATTATTGGAATAATTTAGTTTAAGCTATTCACATACATGTGACTGGAAACTGACTTCTGAAACTATGTCTAGAAAGCTTGGAAAAACACAGCAGCTATCTTGTTACCTTATGTTTCTATTTATACTCCACCTAAGTTCAGAGCAGCTGTAGATCTAAAATCCTTCCCAATTTTTCACAAGTCTGTTCTCTGAACAGATCACCAGACCACAAAATCTTCTAGACTGCTCTAAAATGAGAAGCCAAGTAGAAAAGTCAAGCAAGAAAGACACAAGGAGGGACCAGGCAGCAATGCTCTATTTCAAGATGGAGAGACAGCCTCGTGGTCTGCCTTTACACTGATACAAAGAAAGGAGACAAAAAGGTACAGCAGGAACAGTGGGGAGGGAGCGGGGGCTTACAGGGATGACAAGGAAACAAAGATGAGACAGTGTGTAATGCAGCGACAAAACCAGAGGGTGCAGAAGTCACCCTGTAACAAACATCAGGATTTAAATAAACTCTGGGGTTATACTTCATCAAAAGGTGTTCCCTACAGGTCACAGGTGAGAAACAAGAGACCACATTAGGGGAAATGTCACCCATCCATGCCATGGACAATCCTGGTTACACAGCCAAACATAGCTTTGGGGATAACTGCAACAGGAAAACTGTGAAGCTTTCACACCACATCTACAGGCCTCACCTTCCCACAATGCTTGCCCACTCTCATACACTGAGATCTGGATTAGGATCTTCTTTCTACCTCTTTTACCAAAAGAATGTCACTTGAGCTACATCCAACATCAGCAGATTCCACCACATAAAGAATCTCTTTCTCAGAAACCCTTTTTGTTTTCTTTGAAGTTTGAAGGCACCTAAACATTCACATTGTTAGCAAAATTGTCTTGCCTCAAGAAAGTTATGTTTAATTCTGTCTCTTAGGCTGGACAACTTACTATATAAAAGTTAGAATGCACATCCTTCCTCAACGAGGGGTTTGGTGCTCCTTTACAGAAGGGGAAGGGTCACTGATAGGAATAACTGCAGTTATTCAGATTAAGGCAACTCAGTTGCTCAAGAGCAAGAAAATTAAAAAAAAAAAAGAAAAAACATGAGAACACTTTAGTTTAAGACACTATCTAGAGGGAAACGTGCACCTGTTCAAAAAATCTTAGCTTAGAAAAATTAATTAATGCAATATGAAAATTATTTCGTGAAACTGTATTTTAGCAAAAGCCATTAAAGTAGTCATTTCAGTGATAATCAGCAATATATGTGAGAAGTTTCTATATAACAAGTTAAAAATAATAAGCCATATAAAATATTTGAACTTTTGTCACAGATACTCTTGTGGACTAGGTTTCGATTTAACCCAGACTAAAATCCAAGAGGTACATATAAAAATAAATGTATTTATTCAGATTAATCATCTGTACCAGTTTAGAATAAGGAATAATTGGTCAGGCAGGAGTTCTGTAAAACAGGATCCAGATTCTATAGAAAATCCATATTCAGGCAGACAGATTACTTTAGGTTGCTTTAAGAGTAATCCATCCCAGCCTTGTGACTACACTTTTAGTACCAACCCATTGCTCCTACTGCACCAAAAAAAAAAAAAAAAAAAAAAAAAAAAAGCCCACCTATAAAGCCTGGTTACATAAAAAGTGCTTGAGCAACCATGTTTCAGCATTGAAGCCAGACATCAAGGATTTGAAATTTTAGCATAAAAAATCTTGAACAAGACTGCCAATTTTTCATTTCATCATTGTAGCCTACTACAGAATTTAAACAAACAAAAACTCTTATTGGGGATTATTTTTGCCATAGGTGTTAAATCAAGTATACTCCTATCGTGTAATTCCAAAACAGTAAGTAAAAGAAAATTGTACTTAAACAATGAAACTGAACTAAAATTACTAATCCACTTATTTTGCACTTTTGCTAAGTACAAAAAAGACCCTGACAAGTTTTCTAGATGCATTTAGCAATGACTATTAAAACAGTGAAGTTGATTCTGAGTGCATACATGACTTACAAAAGCACAAATAAGGCGAAAATGTAAATGTAAACCCCTGAGAAGTACTGTCAGAAAAAGGCTGCTTGTACAAACTTATTTTGGCCCCTTTGGTATGTTTTCTGTGATATGATGCATGACTGCATAATACCTTTTCCATAGGATCTCTTCCTCAAAAATTTTACAGGTTGGTCAAAACCAGGTTAACTAATCAACCTAATGTATTTTCTCCTTTAGAGTGTGATTCTAGATGTTGCTCACTGCACAACACTGAGAAACTGCCATGCTAAATTAGACACTCCCTCCTGAGCTTTTCTGTAATGCTCACCACCAGTAGAGCACCACAGAGTCTGAGCCACAGACATTAACTGATCTTCCCAGCCCATAGGGAGCTGCTTTCCCTACTAGACAGACTAGAAGCAAGGCACAGAGGACAATAAGAAAAGCACAGAAAGAGCAATAAAGATTTCACTGGTTTCAACAGTTAATTAGAAGTGTCCCAGTTTTCAAAAGTAGCTAACTCTAGCACACTCAATTTACTTGCATTTTGGAGTTTCTACAAGTCAAGAACGATGGAATACAGAAGCAGAAATAACCGAGTAGTCTGGGTCAGGCCAGCTGCCCACCTTCAGTAAATGGGGCTGTGGCACAGGAGGAGGGAGAGAATCCATTTTTCTACTGCGGTGTTCAGGAGCTTTGACAGATGTGCTTTCCTAGTCCTGCTTTACGCACAACACATTTTGCAATTTCTAGATAAAATGGGCAACAGTCCTATGGAACTGCATGATCTCAATTTGGTCTCTGCATCACAGCACCACGTACTACTGAGTGACATACATAACCCATGGGAAAACAGGGTATTATCTTTACAATAACAGACTACATATTAAGCAACCTGTTACAACTTTTGAAGGCTCCACTCTTTTATCTCAAAAAAATTATTTCAGAACATATTCTGGGTTACAACATATGATTTATACCACAGGCTCTGGAGAAAGGCTAGGTATATATGATCAAATCTCCCATTTTCAGAGGCTACACCAAATGCTTATAAAAATATTCAGCATAATGACACTGCACATTTGTAATATCAGCTGTCATACAAGTGATATTTCCTATCTTCTGAGTTGTGAATTTCATGAAGATTCACTGCATTTTATAAAAATATTTACCCTTATATATGCACACACACCAATTATATGTATCACAATATACACCAAAACAAGAGTGCACCAGTTCAAAGCATGTCTGAAGAGGGCCTAGCAGTAAGCTAAATTCCAAACCAGGACATGCACGAGAAACACTGAGGTTCATCACAACGTTGGAGCCAGATCTGTGGAGCAGCACTAGCATCCCTTCTGGCAAGGCCAAGAAAAAGCTGCTGTACTGAGCTTGTGAGCACTTGCTCTCTGAACTGCTTGCAGAAGAACATAGTCTGCAGAAGCATCCAAAGTATCAGATGTAAATATTCTTGAAGTATATTTGAATGCTTATTGTGCCAGAGGAAAGTTGAAAACTTTATGACATCAGGAGTTTATGAAAGTGTGTCTTGTCTTGATACATTTCAAATATCCGATTAAAAAACCAGAGGGATCATTATAGTGTACTGAAAACCCTAACTTTGGCTGTTATTTCCTGATTCTGAGTTTTACAAACAGATGACTAGCTAGCCTAGAAATGTCTCATTAGCGCTACAGAGCGCTCTGTTCTCAACTAATGACAGGCAGTGTAAAAATACACAAATATCATAAAAACAAAAAAAGTTAACTTTCTGAGTGAAGTCAGCAGAGGCTCAATCTAAAATATTTTGCAGTAACTTCAAACATCAAATCAGAAAGTGCCTCTTGTATCACAGACCAATTGCTCTCACTCTGGATTCCTTAAATCCACTACTTATCAGTAGAGAGACAAAGAATCAGTCCAGGGGAGAATAGGAAAACACTTTGGAATGACCACATGGGCCTAATGCCCAAAATTAACAGTGATTTTTGGTTAAACAGAATAGTTCACAGAAAAATTAATTTAAATTTACCACTGAATAGGAAAGAAAAAAAAAAATCAGTCTATATGATCAAACTCTATGATTGATAAAATAAAACCTGAGCAGAACAGCATCAGCTGTTTCTGCATATTGCACAACAGTTAAATATGGTGCTCTATATTTTTTATCATAAAAATATTAAATCATAACTTCAATGCCATAAACTTATTGTTACTTTACATGCATATAGCAAGACATGCCAACTGCATAAGTGATTTTACAATTTAATGTCTCATTTTCACAAACTGCTTACAAATGAGCCATTTTTAAATGCTTTTTTTAATCATGAGCTTTTCTACTTCTTTTTGCAAAGTCCGTTTTGCCTAGTTTCAGGTAGAGCTAGAGGACTGCTGAGATTCTGAGGAGTAACACATGAGGTCTTATCTGCAGTATGACCTCCTATCCTGCCTATGTACTTAAAATTAATCTTTTTTGAGTATGCAGGAGGTGAAGAGAAGTATACAGAATTCGGGACAGAGAAATACCTAGAGACTGTTTAACAAAAGGCAGGATGGACTTCTTAAATCTGGCAAAATGAAGGCCAAGAGAATACATTGTTACTCTCTCTACATACACCAACTGTGTAAAGGGCAAATATAAACTAAGCTGAGCAAAATGAAACCTGTTGGCAGAAGTATAAATGTGTATAAAAGAGCCTTAAGTAGTTTAAAGCAGTATGTTTAGAACAGCCTCACTGTAGGAAACACAGGAACAAAATCACCTACTTAATTTAAGACCATATTGATTAACGTGCAGAAGGATTATCTGGCACAGCTAGCTGGAAGGGCAGCTGCCTGATGGCCTCTCCAGTCCAAGGGCCTTATGTTGCAACAGAATCTGTAGACAACACTGTGAAAAACCATTAAACGTTTGACACAGCACATCTGGCTAACGTGCAGCAGCACCAACACACGCAAAATGCAATAAGGCAAATGATCTCAGCCAGTGCTGGCAGCACTAGCATGGCCCTCCTGCCTCAAGGACCTGCACGCTTGCTTCCACAAGAACTGCTGTTCTTCCGTGCAGTGCAACACACCCACACCAGCTTTTGGAAGCCGTCTCACCCAGTCACACCACCCATCAGACTTGCCTTGTCCATTTATGTAAAAACAGACACAAGCAAGCATTGCCACAAGGGTGCAGAACCACTGCAGTGAGAGGCATAATGCTGAAGAAACAGAAAAGTTCCACCTCTTTGTGCACGCTGACATAACCCAGATTTAAAGCATATTGAGGCTGACAAAGGGAAAAAGGCTGAAGCTTTAGTCCACTTATATATTGTAGCTGTTATGTTACTGGTTTTCTATCATTTAAACATAGACTGCTTTTTTTTTTTAATCAAAACCTAGATATATTAAAAACGAGGAATTCCCCCTACATATTAAAGACTTCTAATCAGTCATAAGAGAAGCACCAGCTACCAGTGCCCGAGTTTTCTACTTAGTAAAAAAAAAAAAAAAAATTAGGATTCACACTCAATCCTTCTATTTGATAATGACCTGCACTCTTAAGAGAGGCACTCTGTTTGTATTGTCATTCTTTTTGCAATAATGCTATGTTATTCTTAGCATCTAAGTTACACATTCATAGTCAAAGTACCAAACTTGGATATTCTTAGAACAGAGAGTTATCAAATGTCAGACAAAAGAGAATGATGCGTCCCTCTCTGTTCCCTGCACAACACCTTCACTCAAGGATAAACCTGAAGAAATTTCTGAATTGTACTTACACAGGCTAGTAAATGCAAAGTATTTCATTATACAGAAAATACAGGGAGTTAGCCTCAAGAGCTTTCTCTACTACGCAGCACGGTTCAGATAACAAGACACAAAACACAGAGAAGGGTTTTTGCTGTAAATCCAAAGAAAGCACTCACACTTACACTGGAACTGTAACAGCCCCACTGAACTGCATTTGGCTTGTCAGCTCTGAGGTCTGCTTACTGATGGCAGTGTGCTCAAAAAAGAATTTATAAGAAAAAAAAGAGCATTTTTGCTAGATGGAATATGCAGCTATTTATTGGCTCTAAGAAAACATGAAAGTATGTCAAAAGGAAGAGATCACAAAGAGCTAAGACACTTTGTACAAAGTGTAAGTCTAAAATCACTTCAGTGATAAAATGACTCCACTACCATCAGTGCAACAGTATTAATTTGCGTGGTGACCATAGAGTGATTCAAAAGTCACACCTCATTGCTATCCAGCCAAGCAAAACTAAATGCAGAATCTGGCCCAATTAGCTTAGAACTGTAAAGACTGAATAAGGATGAATCTTAAAGACACTAATTAGAATCAAAAACTAAAGCAGAAAAACAAACCAAACCAAACACTGCAGTATGAAAATAAGTATGGAAACAGAAACATGTCTAATCTATTAATATTTTTTAAAAAAACCAACAATGACAACGAAAAAAACCCAAACCCCCAAACTTTTAGGACAAGACCTTTTTAAAGTAATTTGTCCAGGTATCACTTCAATTTCATAAAGTAATTTCAGGACTTTCCTTTTGCAGCATTTCTATTCCCCCCTCACCCACCCATTTTCAGTCCTTTCTTTTTTCTTTCTATACTGCTCATTATTTTTATTCTATTAGATTTAGTAATCTATAAATTCCTTTCCCACTCACTTGCTGCTTGGATGCTTCTAAAGCTCATGTACCCCATCATCAGAAACTGTTAAGGGTACTTTGTACTTATGACTGTACAAGATCTTGCTTGTTGCAAAATCCAGCCATGTCTAGACTGCATTTTGGTGGAGATGAAGCTTAGTCAGGATTAGTCAGAAAACAGTGCCAGAAAACAGTACCTTATATGCATACTAATTTACATCAAGGTAGCATTACTAGCATGTTTTGTTTTATTGTGAAAATGCAGAACGAGCTTACCTTTTCCTCTTTTTTAGGGGACGGGAGGAGGATTATGGATATTTTCTTGCTTTATTAGATGATTTATTGTAAGTAAGAAGCTTCATAAGGGTACAGTTCAAGGAAAAAAAAAAAATAAGTATTGACTCAGCTCCTGACTTACAGTTACTGCAACCAATTTTAAGAGGCAGCACAGGGGGAGGTAGCATTTGTTCCCAGTCCTCTCAGGAAGTCATGTAAGCACAGAATTGACTAACTAACGTAACATCTAGTTCTGTGTCAAAGCAGCAATAGATTCCATTCATACACGCATTGACAGACCTTCAGTAGCAGAAAATACCATTCGTATAGAGTAAAAAATGCTGTATATAGACCTTTAACACCTCCTCTGAATATTCAGTAGAGCAAAAGGAGGCAACGAAGCTTACTCAAGGTAGATGCAACTCTAAAATCCATGTGCCATTTTCAAAGAATAGGAGTATTATGACTCCAGGCAATGTTGGAGCAGCTGCAAAATGTAACAGAGTCAACTGCAAAGCATGCTACTTTTGGATGTCTTGTTTTGGTTTTTTTTCATAGAATCATAGAATACCAGGTTGGAAGGGACCTCAGGAATCATCTGGTCCAACCTTTCTAGGCAAAAGCACAATCTAGACGAGATGGCCCAGCACCATGTCCAGCTGAGTCTTAAATGTGTTCAGCGTAGTGGAGTCAACCACTTCCCTGGGGAGATTATTCCAATGACTGACTGTTCTCATTGTGAAAAATTTACCTCTTGTGTCCAATCGGAATGTCCCTGGGAGTAACTTGCACCCGTTACCCCTTGTCCTCACCATGTGACTCCTTGTAAAAAGGGAGTCTCCATCTTCTTTGTAGCTCCCCTTTAAGTACTGGTACATGGTGACGAGATCACCTCTAAGCCTCCTTTTCTCAAGGCTGAACAAACCCAGCTCTCTCAGCCTATCCTCATATGGCAGGCTTCCCAGACCCTTGATCATCTTGGTGGCCCTTCTCTGGACCCCCTCCAGCCTGTCCACATCTTTTTTGTATAACGGGGACCAGAACTGTACACAGGATTCCAGGTGTGGCCTGACAAGTGCCGAGTAGAGTGGGATAGTGACTTCCTTATCTCTGCTGGTGATGCCCTTTTTCATGCAACCCAGCATCCTATTGGCCTTCTTGGCCACAGCAGCACACTGTTCGTTCATGTTGAGCTTCCCATCCACCAGGACCCCCAGGTCCCTTTCCACGGAGCTGCTCTCTAGCCAGGTGGATCCCAGTCTGAGCTGCACTCCTGGATTATACTTTTCCAGGTGCAAGACCTTAGACTTGTCTTTGTTAAACTTCATAAGGTTCTTGTTAGCCCACTCTTCCAGCCTATCCAGATTTTCCTGCAGGGTGGCTCTCCCTTCCAGAGTGTCTACTTCCCCACTCAATTTGGTGTCATCTGCAAACTTCATCAGGCTACACTTGATCCCATTATCCAGATCACTTATGAAGGTATTGAAGAGCATTGGGCCCAGTATCGATTCCTGGGGGACCCCACTTGTGATGGGTTGCCAGTTTGAAAAAGAGCTATTTACCAGCACCCTTTGGGTGCGGCCCACCAGCCAATTCCTCACCCACTGCACAGACCACTTGTCTAGGCCATAACACATCAATTATCCTCCAGGAGGAGGCCATGGGGAACCGTATCAAAAGCCTTGGAGAAGTCCAGGTAGACAACATCCACCGCTCACCCCATGTCATGTTTTTGTTTGTTTGTTTTTTTTGTTTTTAATTTATGTTTGCTTCTAAAGAAGGAATTTAACTTCTATTTACGGAAAAATGCTATACTAACACCAAGCACTCTATGATCAGAATACAGTGACAAAACTGAAGGTTAAGAAACACCACTATTGCATGCTGTTACAGAGTCTAGAAAACAGTTGTTAATTGGTGCTTCTCTTTCAGGCTTTTCAGAGTCTGTAATATTGCACTGAAAATGTTTAGTAAAAAGAAATGAAATATCTGGCAACAGCTACTGGATGCTAGCCAAAATGCCACAATGCTGTTTTGGGGAAACTTGCTGGCGTGCCTTACAGGGTTTACTGCCTAGCAGGCCGCCTTTTCTGGGCAGTTCAATGGCAGAAATGGTTGAGCAACATTTTATTTACTTTTTGTTAATCAACAGTTACTGCTTTCAGAACAATTATACCACTCTTAAGTCGCACAATATCATAACAACCATTTTGAACAGTTCTTGAAAATCCATGGGGATTTGTGAACTGCTTTTAAAATGTATGTGAAAAATGACTATGGAAAGCAAGTATACGGCAGCCCACGTATGTGAACTGAAAATACAGAATTACAATCCACTAGGAAATACTTCCACAAAGTCCACAAAGCCGGTGATCTATTAAGATCTAATTTCTTCATTTTATTGTATTAAAGGAATTAAGTACCACAAAAGATATGTATGATATATTGTTGCTGCCAGATATTTTAGTAACAACACTTTTATTGTTAACAAATAGAGTCCTTAAAATTCAGAACTTTTATTCGTAACTCTGAACTGAAAAATTTCCTAGCACGACACAGTACATGAGGGAAAAAAAAAAAAACCAGTTGGGACAAATAACTATGGAAAAATTGTTTCCTTAGAACAGTCTGTCTGCATTAAGAAACAGTATCAAGAATTACTGTGGGAATAAGGGTTGCAGACTTTGTCACATGAGAGGGTGGAGGATGGTCATGATGGGAGACAAATGCTTCTAGCATGTATTCTACTTTGAGCTCTCCGTTTAGGATGAATTCTGAAAAATCGAAGTGACAAGTGGAACCAAACATCTCTGGGGTGCCTAAACCTAAACACACCCAGGATTAAAATGTTTTTGTTGCATTTAACAGCAGCTGTAGTGGACCACACAGAAGATTCATCTTGCTAAGGGGCATGCCATTAGCCATAGTTAGTAATGGGATATGAAATAAGAGAATGATTTTGTAATTATCCATCTTCTAGAGAGAAAGAAATTTAACATAAAGCCTTAAAATTTCTTCTTCAGGAAAAGGACCCTTTGCATGCAGTACTTGCTTGTTGCTTTTTAACCTCTCTAAAATCATATTTAATACCACATTGAAGGTACTGAAGGATCTTAAATCTAGAAGTACTTAACTTCAGCTTCAACTTAGCTCCAACTTCAGTGTTGGATTCCTCTTTCCTCAGTCTCTGCATCATCCGAAAAGTATTCCTCTATGCCAAGAACTGCAGAAACAAGCTTTCCCCTGAAATAGCACTGGAAGTTAAAATTAAATTGTACTGGTGAACCTATATAATTTTAAGGATTAGCTTGATATTGATTCTTTATGCAATGGCATAATTTCTCTTTCTCAAAAAAATAAAAAAGTTAAAAAAGTTCAACTCTTAAAGCCAATTTCTAGCCTTCACATGGCATAGCTTGGCAAGGGCAGTAGGCAGGTGCAGAAATCTGGAATGCATTTTTCTGCCAGATGTTTCTAGGTCTTTCCCGGTCTCATCAGTGACCTTGTGGGGCAGCTTTACTGCTCCCTGTTTTGGCAACATGGGAGCCTAATGGAGAATCAGTTTTATTCCCTGGAATTCTTGCTTCGTATAATGAACTGCTTTTCTGTACAACAAGAATACTCTGTGATATTTTTCTAAATTTTCTCCAGCAGCAGCATAAGACATATAATATTTTTATAAACGTAGTTTAAAACTACAATAATGTCTATTTTATATATACACATACAACTTCTAGGGCAAAGATATGTTACATGACTAAGCAATCAATGTAAAATAACTTTGGATAATAAATAATAAACTTTTAGGTTTATTTTGAGGATTAAAATCCATACTCTCAGCATTATCATGTCTCATTCTTTAGCAACTCCATCGGATATTTACAGCTTCCTGCAAACTTCTGCAGCTTGAAAAGGTAAAAATTAAACCACGTTTCTAAAGTGTGAATTGTATGTTCTAGAATTAGAATATAGTCGTTAGCCCCATGAGATTTCTCACCTTGTGATTGTGAATGTACTAAAAGTAGATCACTGCTTGCACGTTTACTTTCACAGATGTTCATTTTACTCAAGAGGGTTGTAAAACATACAGTCTTTATTTCCCAGTATTTAAAAAGCTAATTTAATAACCTCTGCAAGTTCTGATCATTTTTATTTCAGAACAAAGTTTTCTCCAGGGCAGGCGTAATGCTGCTCAACAGTAGAAACAAAATTGAATTTTACTGCCCCAAGGATATTAACAAAATAACTACTTTTTTTCTTACGCCCAAAGCAACAGTGTGTACTTCTGAGATGACAGTGGACCTCCAGGCTCCATAGTCATCAAGAAGCTCAGGGTTAAAACCTCCCACACATGTTTAGCCCAGGCTTTTTTCATGGCAAACACTCATGCCCTCCTTATTCATCTTTACAGCCTCTCCTGGCTCCGCAGTCCCACAGTGCTGCCCTGTTCAAAGTTCAGCTGCTCAAAGCAACGGCTAACCTATCATTTTTCAGTAAATCTCCATTTCTTAAACACAATAGGCTGTTTTCCAAGTGCTTTCTTCAGAAGAGACACCCTTAGGAGGTCATGGAAAACTGCAGCTAGGTTAAGAAAGCTAATTTGCTGCAATGCCTCCAGAACAAAGTATATTCCTGCAGCTCAGAAATCAAGAGAATTAAATAAATTGCATGCAAAAACACAACTGAGCCCTAGTAACCTGAAAGAAAACAACAAAGAAATGCCCACTTCAGCAACTACCGAAAATGATACACTGAAGTATTTGGATAAGGCAGTGAAGCAGAAAGTTGTTCAACTGCATTCGTACTTTTTGAGCTGCCGTAAGGACAACTGCCATTAGACCCACGCATAGTACAATACATGTCATTCTGGGACTCCAGAAAATGTAGAATATTTGTACATTTATGGAAAGCAGTGTCAAAGAGAGTCTCTCTTCTCAGTGTTAAAGTGCCCATTTCCTCTAGAACTTTCTGGTCTTTATGTCCTGAGATTGTTCAGAATGCCCAGCAACATCTGGGTCACCTAACATTTACTGAGTGAAACGAAAGATGTTTTACGTCTAATTAACACATTCAAACTTCCTAGTTTCTGGCATTCACATGAGATTAATTACATATAATATTTAGAGTGCTCAAATTTAAATTCTGAGCTGCTTTTGATTCTCATACTTGAGAGCACTAATGAATCACACTTTCATCCCATTTGGCTCCTAAGCAGATACAAGTACAAAAATTATGTAGGAATTAAAATGACCCACAATACTGAATCACAAACAGCAAAAGGTGGGAAATAGATTTAAGTTATCACAATGTACTTCACTCTAGAAAATCACAGCAGCTCCAGCAATAAAATTTGTTTTAAAGTTCAGCTATATGAAACTTGTTCCTCATTCATTGCACTAGGATGTTTTACTGAAGTGCTGTCACAGAACGTAGAAAACAGGTATTTTCACATTCTATATTTATGACGCTAAAGCCAGTATTTCACACCTATTGCACATTTACACATTCAAGGGTAATACTCTAGATGTTAACTTAACTTTCCAGTTAAAATAACCTTGCAAACACTTCCAGAAAATCTACTTTACAGTACTTTTGTAAGTTAGCAAAAAGACAAAATAAGCAGAGTGCACAGACTGTCATGAACTCCCCATTCTGGAATGCATTAGATTCTCCCTGCATAGCACCTGCAGCTGCCAGGCACTACCCCAGGCATCAGGTTTAGGAAGCAGAAATACAGTAATATTATACTGCCATATCGCTGCATGGTCCTGCTGCAAAATGTTTACCGTCTACAAAGAAATCAGTAAGATATACAGATTTTTCTCCATTCCCAAGTCAATACTCGTTGTTTTTCTTTTTCCAACTTAGATTTTGAAGACATTTTTGAAAGAGGGAAATAGATTGGGTTTCTGTGTGATCTCCCTACTATACCCTGTACTCTCTCTACTATACCTCAATATTTGAGAAGGCAAATAGCAGCAAAATAAACACTTAATAGTCTAAAATATACACAAAGGAGATGTCACATATGAAAATCCTAAAAGCAAACAACTGCACATAAATGAAGTCCATTTTTATTTTTATTCAAATAAGCATCTTAAAAATTTCAGTCTCATTGTACGTTTCCTTCAATACACTTCTGTTACTTAACAGCCTACTGTCATGTTTAACCTCAGCTGGCAACCAAGCACCACACAGTCGCTCGCTTACTTCCCCCCAGTGAAATGGGGGAGAAAATCGGAAGAGTAAAAGTGAGAAAACTCATGGGTTGAGACAAAGACAGTTTAATAGGGAAAGCAAAAGCCACGCACACAAGCAAAGCAAAACAAGGAATTCATCCACCACGTCCCATCGACAGGCAGGTGTTCAGCCATGTCCAGGAAAGCAGGGCTCCATTAGGTGTAACGGTTACTTGGGAAGACAAACGACATCACTCCGAATGTCCCCCCCTTCCCTCTTCCTTCCCCAGCTTTATATGCTGAGCATGATGTCATATGGTGTGGAATAGCCCTTAGGTCAGTTGGGGTCAGCTGTCCCAGCTGTGTCCCCCCTCAGCTTCTTGTGCACCCCCAGCCTCCTCGCTGGTGGGGTGGGGTGAGAAGCAGAAGAAGAACAGAAGCCTTGACTCTGTAAGCACTGCTCAGCAGTAACAAAAATAGCCCTGTGTTATCAAGGCTGTTTTCAGCACAAATCCAAAACATAGCCCCATACTAGCTGCTCTGAAGAAAATTAACTCTATCCCAGCCAAAACCAGCCCACCTACCTAATCCAAAAGGTATGTAAATTCCTTCCTGTTCTGTTACAGACAATCATTTCTTGAATGCTAACTTTGAAAACTAAATCTACAACTAAAAGGTTTGACCCACCAATTCACAGCACCAAGACAATTCTCACTTAGAAAATCCAAGTTCATCTTAGCACTGCCCCTCATTGTAGTCAATTAGCATTGCAAAGAACCTAGAATATAATGTTTCATGCATTTCAACTGATTGAAAGCTATCTGCTTCATTTCATTATAGTATTTTAACTAGGTTGCCTAGATCCTTTTAATATTACTACAAAAATCAAGTGGACGGTATGTATTTATACCTATATTTATTAATCCAAATACGTGTCATTAATTCATAACAAAGGTGAACCCTAACAAAATAAGGAAAGCAGAGTTAGTCAGAAATTAGTTTTAGAAGAAAAGATATACAATGCTGGCTTTATTTCCATGCCCTCCCCAGACAAGCCCCTTTACTATCACCACAGCTATTTAAAGAATACTTCCTTCAATTGCTGTATCCTTTCCACAAACTACTTTCCAATAGAAGTAAAATTAAAATAAAATTAGCCTAGGTATAATACTTCCGAGTCTCTGAAGCAGTAAATTCTGCACAGTACTTAGACACAGACAGTCCTCTTGTCACGCACACTTCATATTTTCATATTAAAATAAATCAGTGAAAAGTAGGGTCCTTATGGTAGGGAAATAGAAGTCTTCACCTGCTACTTACCCCAGGAATTATCTTTTTCAATTAGTAAGGACATCTGAAGGTAACTGTATGTTTGTGAAAAGCTGACAGAAATACAGGCAAGAAAAAGATTCAGAAATAAAATAGATGAACTTGGTATATGGACATTTTTCTTTAAGAATCACTTAACAAGTGCCTTACTCCAGTCTGGGCACATTCCTTCCTCCTCGTAAGGCCTAAGGAAAGTACAGAGAAGAAGAGAGTAGGGAAGAAAAGCAATATACAGTAGAACTAATGCAAGCTAATGAATAATTGTTGTCATCTTATTTGTATTGGCCCCTACAGTCATCTTTCAATTTAAATGACCAAAAAGTGCAAGATATGAGGAGTATGTGGAACGCAGGAAAAAAAAAAAAGTTATTCGCAGAACTCTAATTTATAAATTTCATGGACAGTTAATTTAAGTTAGAAACTACTTTCAAAATGAAAGATTTTCTGTTTACAGTTGAGTGAAATGCCAGCATAAACATAAAAGAAAATAGAAAAATAAATTGAAAGATCTCCACTTAAACTTTGTCAACATTTGCACAGGCCTGCCTATCTGCACTCACTATTTTATATGAATAGACCTATGCCAAGTGACAAAATTTATCATAACTATAGAATTCATGCTAAAAATGCATTTGCATCTTTTTAGCAAAATTTAACCCCCCAAGCTGCTGACCCAACAATATTCACACACCAGGATAAAGGAATTAATTTAATCTTGAAGTAGTTCTTCCATTCCAATTATCTTTCCACTACAAAAACTTTGTATCACCCTACATAAAGTGATTCCAAATTTGAGTGGAAAATTCAATGCATAGAAAAAATACTTCTGTTTCACTGCTGCTGATTCTTAGCTCAAGTGCAATCCCCTCTTACTTCCAAACCTTCAAGGTTACTTGTGGATTTTTTAAAAATAAACTTTAAAAAAAGCATGTTCCTATATGTTACCATGTCAGTCATAGCTGCTTTAAGATTAACTACAAAACTACACCGTATAGACCACCAATATCTATCTTGCATGTGAGTAACCCCTCGGTCTTCATAGAACAAACACTGAGCATCACCAACTGGAGTTTTCTGCATTTCTTATTCACCAGTTACACATGAATGCTACAGCAATATTATGACTGGTTAGTTATTTTGGGCAGATAAACTTGCATGTAAACAACAGCAACAGCAGCACTTTCATTGCTATGCCACACACAATATTTAAGTTCAATGACAGGCTATACAGAACTGTAGTAACTAATTTTATTTACATTACAGGAACTGGAGGTGGAGAGGCTATTTCAGATATCCAGAAAAGGGAAACACATCAACACGATTTTATTCCTCAGTCATTTCAGAACCTCAAGAAGTTTTTCTGCTGTACTGTGGTTAAAAGCATTCTTTCAATATTATATATGTAAACCTTATCTCACTCCCACTAAAGAGTAAGCGAAAGTCATATTTTAATCTATCATAAATGTTTTCCCTCCAGAAAGGGATGTGTAAAAAGCCCGTGTGGTTATCTAATGCTCTGTGACGCACTCTCATGAAAGAAACTTGGGAATTCAAGAGTTTGTGTTGATCATTTGCTCTTTCTCCATCACTGGCTGATAACGACACGACGACATTAATTTCCTGCTCCAGTGCCTGCTGGTCTTGTCAGACCATGCCAGGCAATACAGGGCCAGATCCTCAACTGTGATAAACAGATGTTATGTCAATTTAGCCAAATTAGATGCAGGTTCTCATGCTATCCTCAAAACTGCATTTTAAACTATTGAGGAAGTATACATAATTTTTCACAGTTACCTGCCCTTAGAATCCTGAACTGCTACAAACACTTTTTCTTAGTGGTGTTTCAGGTCTTGGTCACCAACCGTACTGTGTCAGGTAGAGCACTGTCTCCAGGGGCTTGATATCAGCATAACAGACACACAAATTACTCTGCAATCTCACTGCCCATTTCCTGCTGTCCTCTACATTTAGAGAATCATTTTGAATCTAGTACAAATATTTAGAAGAAAACTACTAGTTAGCAGACACTATGTTATCTATGGATAATATGAATGTTATAAGTAATGCACTGGCCAGAAGAAACCTTGTGTTGAATTAATCTTTTTCTTTGCGTCTTAATGATCATCTAGCCCTACCTCCTGCTCAATATAGTTCAACTTGAATAGGTTGCTCAGGGCCTCACCCAGTTAGGCTTGAAAATCTTCAAGGATGGAGTTTCTTCAGCTTGTCTGGGCCCTTTTTCTCCAGTGTTTAACCACTCTTCTGATGGAAAAAAGTTTTCCTTACATCTAACTGAAATTTCTCATCTAACCTATATCTGTTCTCAGGTGGGAAGAGCCTTGACCATCTCCTCTATACCCCACCACCAGGTGACTGAAGACCTTTTGTTCCACGAGGCATATAAAAGGAGCTCACTTTCCCAACTTGCTTGAAGATGTGAATTATACTTCAATGATTGCCACAAAAAGCCCCACAAAAACCAAACTAAAACGCTGATGGAATATAACAATGCAATTGTCTAAGTGCCTTCATATTCCAACACCATCTCCTGTTTTTCCTAGTCTTTTCTTTGAAGAGCAGTGTTCCTGTTTGACACTGAAGATGGCCTAAGAATCATTTATTTAAAGTGACTACCACATTGACAAAAGAGGAAAAAAAAATCAAATAAAATGTAAGAGGGATTACAAAAATCAATCAATAGTTAAATAATTCATTTTACTGAAATGTCACGAAGTTTGCATCTCAAAACTTTATTCACCTGGGTACCAAAGGATCTAGATATAGTATTACAGTTCTTTTAGGCTCTTGAGACAGAGCCCCCTGCATCTTAGAATGCAGCTTCATTTTCTTTCTTATATTCCTCGATTTTATACAAATATTATAAAAATGCTTGCAGAAAAATAATATTAGTCTTCAAACCAAAAGCCACAGCAATAATCCATTTATACACCATATAGATGACTAGCATAACCACAAAATAACTAACACCTGCTCTGTACCAGAAGAGGAATGGCAAGGGACATTTTATAGGTTATCTGGAAGGTTAATAAGTCTAAAGTGATTAACCGTGAAAGGAACTGGGATGCTCATGGACATTACTTTGAGGCTTTGCTGCTCGAGTCCTGATCCTTCTGTCTGCTTGTGGCAATTCAGGTCACATAGCACATAAAGAGGGACAGGCTTAGATTAAATGCCAATGTGTATTAGTGAGGGTATAAAGGAGATTGCAAATAAAAGTATAAAACTCACTATCCTCATATATTCTGTCTAAAGCAATGCGGGACTCCTGGAAAGAACGCTTTTCAGATCAAATACACAAAAGCAATTTTCAGGACCAGTAGAGAAAGACAATTTGAAGGTTGAGACTGCTCATGGAGAATGAACTACCCTTTTATTTCTCCTTTTATTTTTAACGAGACAATTCTGCTTAAAGTATGTCTTCTTGTCACAGTCACTGCTGTATGGTGTAGACTACTGCTCAGATAGACCCTGACCTCTTCAGGCTTTGGAGATCAACTTCCAAAAATCACAGAGCAATGATATAACATGCCTGCTGTACGATTTCTGATATTAACACAGGAGATACTCCATTTTTCAACATCTTTAGTTCCCAGCTAAATTGAGGATGACCCATAAAAGGTCACTGACATAACCTGAAGTCAAGGTAACAAAATCATAAATTGATCTTAATGAATTGCTGATTGTCAATAATACCTGACATTCCATCCATCTCCTCTGAATTCAACAATAGGGACAGCCTTTGTATAGCAAGTCTTTATTTTCTTTTGTTCTGTGTTTAAATTGTTCTATTAATTTGACCGAGGTGTTGAAATTAAACATTTTTTTTTCCCCATAATCATGGAAAACCAGAATACTTCCAAATACATTATTTGTGGATGTAAACAACACTAAAATGAAACTTTTGTAGAAGATGAGAAGAACAGCAGCAGCCCAAAAATATGTAACATATTTCCAAAAAAAGGCAGAGTAGCAGCTTGTAAGAAAAGATGGTATTTTTCTTCAAAAGTGCAAAAAGGGAGATTATTATTTGTACCAATATAACCTGACAGTCCAAGAGAATTCCTAAGCCATTCCTGGTAGTCGGATGCCAGCATACTAGCATAGGTGTCTCCTTCAACAGTGAGATACTTTATTTAAACCTCATGAAATTCAGATACAGAAAATCGATATACTGGATCTAGAAAACCTTGTCAGTATGTTTAATATAATCCCATATATAGCTCTGCAGTTTCCTTGTAACTTTTAGAGGAATGGTAAAGGGAAGACACCATACCTTTATACTGACCCACAGCTGCTGTGCAACTCCAATTAAGTTCTGCTATCTTCTGTTAGAATTCATTTTAACCAATATTGTCCAAGAGACCATGACTATATTCAGAAAATGAAAATGTCATCAAGTTAAGAAAATAAACTAACTTGGTTGCAGAAAAAGTAAATTTAACTATTGAAGTTGATCCCCTCTTTTACTTTATGCCCTAAAATCACTGTTATTTAAAAACGTTAAAATGCAATTCCTCAAAGTCATAGTCTTTAAAATAGATAATGTACATTGGATGACTGCATTTTGCTACTACATGCCAAGTTCAAGCAATCAGTTTGCATCAAAACACCAACATTTTCCAAATACCTTAAAATCAACATAGCTAAAATAAATGTTATTCACATACAACGTGAAAAGGCAATCCAAAAATAGACAACCCACCCACATCAATCTCCAACTGTTGCCATGCATAGTCCCCCAAGGAATTATATTCTCCTGAGTGCAGACCACTACAGCAATCGATTTTGGTTTTGTCTGATTGTTGTAATTATTCAAGTGACAATTTGATGGTGCATTGCTTCTAACAATCCTTTACTGGCAACAACTTCTAGATAACAACATTCTGATGACAAGAAGAGTAAAGAAAATAAAAAGATGATGTTTGGCTGATAGGTTTCAAGATTTTTCATGTAAAATCCATGATGTTAATTCCATTTCCACATAATCCACACTAGTGATCGAAGTGGTTTTAACCTATGTTTCCACTCAGCATGCTGGCTAGCAAAGTCAAGTTTCTCCCCCTGATTTATTCAGGATCTTCAGAAAATTCTCTTGTGTAGTTGTATTCCCCTGGCTCTGTTGTATTTAGATCAGTATTTAGAAGAGCCAGTAAGGAACTGAAAAGCAAATGAAACTACAGACATGTGAACAAAGAAGTAAAAACAAGAAAAGGCAGGATAAAAAAAAGTAGGATTTTGCCTCAGCTCTACAAGGCAGTGGGCAAGAACCACCCCAGAGATGAAACTCTTAGGGCAGCAGGGAGATGACGCTGCTGAGCAGAATCCTGCCTGACGTTTCTCTCACTAAACAGGACATGAGAAACTGAGTCATGACAAGAAAAACAGCCTGCCATGCCAGATAACAGTGTGAGAAGTGACAGAAGTGACCATGACATGGGACAGGGTGGGACTTCATGGTGGTTAGGGCGGATGATGCAAGAAACAGCAAGAGATGGCAGAAATACCAAGCTGGGGAACAGATGCTTCAACCTAGCATTGCTGTGTCAGTGTCCTTTCTAGGTCAGCTGAACACCTTCTTAACAGATTTCTGTTTATACTGGTTTATTTAAACCACTTTGGTGCTGCAGAAGACAGAAATAATCCTGTACCTGTGCTGAGAGAGAGGGAACGAGGAAGGGAGGACACTGGCTCGTCCCACCCAGCTAAATACCATCAAAATGAGAGTGGATGCTATTAACATCAAAAGCAGACCCAAAGGTCAACACATGCAGCTTCTGATTTTCTTTTCCATGTTGTGGTATGGCAGACATCTGTAATTCTTCCACCTACAAATAAATAATATAATAAAACCTATACCCAAATATTTGTACCTGGGTAAGAGCTTTCCAATTAGTCAGTAACCTACTTTGCTCCTGATGAAGCACATATCCAGAGAGAAGTAATCCTCTAAAATGAAGGCATTAGAGCACCACTTCATTGAGAGATGGATCCATTAAAAAACCCTTTCTGATTTTGACCTGAGGAACTGACTCACCAAAAAAAAAAAAAAAAAAAAAAAAAAAAATCCTGTATAAGAAGAGTCCCTGACAAATAGAGAATTAAGGGGTATCATTTGCAGGTACTCCAAAAATTACTTCTGCTGCAAGCTTATTCCTAGTTCTGCTCAATATGACCCATTATTAACAACAGTATGAAATGCACTACTCCTTCAGTGTAAATTAGCAGTGCTTGACTCCTCATTCATCCCTCTCCTTGTTCCACATAACCAGGGGTTGAGAGCAAGAGATTAGGAATCAGAGATGCATTTGATTAACTTACACAGATCACAACAGGTATTATTTCAAATACGTCCTATGGTCTCCCTTCTTGTTTGTGATGTGTTTATCTGTACTGGTTGCAGGCTGTGCTTCTTTTTTTTTTTTTTTTTTTTTGACTCGTGTGTACATTTACAAAACACTGCTTGATGTTAACTGCAAAACTGAACTAAAAAAATAACCAAAAGGTTAGTTGAGTTTTCTTATGTCCATGAAAACACTTAGTTAACCACAGGCTCCCAGCTGCTGTCAAATTGAGCATCTGCCAAAATACATGAGCAAGATCAAGAACTGAAAGAAGCACATGGAAATTAAAAAGCATTTTAAAGTCCTACAGACTTGAGACACTTTATTTTATACAAGTTTGGTTTAGCCATTCTTATTCAGAAATCAGTAAGGTCAGCCTGTTCCTCTTAAGCATTACATGAAGCATAACAATACTGTGCACTACTGAAAGAAAACTCATCTTATTTGGCAGATAAATTATGGTAGATTCAATTTCACTTCTTCCATTAGCACAGCACAAAAACAGAGAAATTTTGTCTGAAATCCACTGAGACAGGAAACAGACAGACAAATTGGGATTGTGAGGTTCTGAATGGCATATATACTGCTCTAAGTTCTGATATTTGTTTCCTAAGTGAAGCAATTACTGAACAAAAAGATAAACATGGTCATTTCAGTCCAAGTGACTATTCTGCAGTTATTTTAAATTGGATACTGTTGTCTAAGTTTCTGATTCCATGGGGATATGATATCACTAGGAGATCTACTAAACCTGTAAACATACATCTCCACATGCATATGGTACAGATGATTTTCTTTATATGTTATTTAAAATTGCCCAGATAAAATAATACTCCTTCTCCAAAATCAAGTCTTGACAGGATATTTATACCAGTAATTGTATTCCCAATGCATCTCGCATCAGTTACTGTTTTATCATTACTATTTTTAGGAGAGAAAGTTCAATGCCTGTTAAATACTATAATGATTTAAAATTAACTTGTCCCAAAGATTACATTCTCCCACTCAAGCCCATATTCTCCTTTCCCAGAATAGGGCAATATGTTAAACTTCCCAAAGCAAGGAATATCAGTCTTTGGCTGCTGACAAGGAGCAGTGAGCTTACTGCAGTAGCAGTGAGCATCATAAAATACCACCAGTGCTTTGTCTTTACCAGTTCCATCTTTAAAGATGGATGCAGGCACATGTGTTTGGTTGGGCACTGTAGCTTCAGCTAACACCAAGTCCCACAAAAAAGCTGGTGAACACTAAAGCTTGATTTGCCGTATCATTTCCAATTTCTACACCAATGGCATAACTCATGCTCTTAGAGAATGCCTACATAATCACCTGTATTTTGCCTTCCATTTCTTTATATGCCTGAAGTTAGACAGTCATGAAAAACCCTTTTGAAATTAAATTTTCCTTCTGATTAGAAGGGGCTCTTTCTAAGCCTAATGTCTTTCCATGTGCCACACACTGTTTTCAATCAATTTTGCAAGGCTCTCCAACAGACATTTCTAGGGAAAAGAAAAACAAAACGAAAAACAAAACAAAACAAAAAACAAAAAAACCAAACAACCAAAAATCCTTCTTGTATTAAATTAGTCATCTGCAGGGGAAAACAACACTGTACAAATGCTCTCTGCACATATAGCACAATAAGTATAAGCTAGAGAGCACTGGTTAATATACATACATTTTATAACAATACAGTCCTTTATTATCCTGCTTTCACTTTGTAAATTCTTGCAATGTGAAGATTTAGACTAATACGATCTGTGCTCATATATACAAAACCTCACATTTAAATGTTTCATTGGTTGGTTGTTTTTTTTTAATTTTGCCAGAAGTACAATCTCAGGGATAAATCCAGCGATTAGACTGGTCCCTTCAGACTGCAGAACGGTGACCTGGTGCAAGGACAGCAAGGTCCTGATGAGAGCAAGGTGTAAACACAGCTAGGTGTTTCCGAGACAGCCAATTATTATAGTATTACGTTATTACGCATTCTTAATTTGAAGACAGACATTGATAAATCAACTCATGTATTTTTAGCAAGAAGTCTCTTGATGAAATAAAGGAATATGAAAGCATACAATGGTACTC
This sequence comes from Theristicus caerulescens, assembly GCA_020745775.1. Taxonomy (NCBI): domain Eukaryota; kingdom Metazoa; phylum Chordata; class Aves; order Pelecaniformes; family Threskiornithidae; genus Theristicus; species Theristicus caerulescens. The sequence goes on from CM036560.1 coordinate 88,565,051, forward strand.
AAGGTAACTTCAACCAGCCACTTCCATGCTATACAATATAACCCGCTGGCTGCTGCTTTTTAACAACTCAATTTTACAATTACAATGAATCCTTAAAGTCCGGCAGAAGATCAGATGAAGCTGTATTACTGAAGCAGGACTTCACAGTACAGCAGAGAGCCACTAACAACTATAAGACTAACTGCAAAGTAGGGAATATTTGGATCAGTTGCTTACAAATATCAAGATGGCGTTCCACAAAATTCAGGTTCATCAACTACAGTGATGACAATGACTCATTGAAATTTCACATAAATGACACTAGGAAATTTCTGGTAGTAATTTTCTTATCAGATGGACTGGACAAACGCACCTCTCTAGAGCTCTTTCATGCTTTAGAAAAGGAGTATTTGCAGCATGCCACAGTAATACATACTAGGAAACCCTTCAGAAGTACTTGCTGAACACACAGGTCAACAGTCATGTGCTCACAACCTTTATACATACCATAGAAAACTTCTGAGTTGTAACAGCTTTAAACAGAAACCTGTGACATTTCATAGAACAGGTCCCAGATCAAGTCAGCATATGCACACAGAGGTTACAGTTTCCATGTCCTAGTTAGTTTATAATTTGGTTTACCAAAAAGAAACAGCTCCTCTTCAAGCTTGCAGCTGATACTAAAAACAAGAGGCAGCATTCAGGCTAGAATGATGCACAGTTACAATTCTGAAAGACATTAAGTGAGCAGAATTGAATTCAACAGCCCATTTGATGGTGACATGATGATCTACAGTAATGGGAAGAGTAGAATTAGACTATTCAGATCAATTAATCTAGACTTCTTGAAGACGGTGCTAAATAAAGAGCTATTTGACCAAGTGCTGGGTAAGGCCTATCAGACACATTAGTTACAATACAAAAGACTTCTTCATTTTGGATTCTCTGAGTTATTACTGAATGAGAGACTTTTTCCTAGCTTTAAAAACTTCAGGCTTCAATATTCATTCTTCTAAGGAAGAGCAGGGTGACCTTCAACATGCACCTCCACTGATACTTAATTAACTGCAGGTATCAGATTTGAGTACCACTACATCCTTCTTGCCTGTTCACCCCAGTGCTGAACACATTGCTCTATAGACCACAATCCGAGTTTATATGAGATACCAAAAAAAAAAAAAAGAAGAGAGAGATTCATAGACTTCACTGTTATGTGAACTATGAGAATATTAGGCTAAAACATTCACTTCACATTTTATGGGAATTCTAGTAACAAATTATTGCTGTACATGGTAATGGAAGCAGTTTGCAGAAGCAGATAAAATCACAGCCAGCCATTGCAAAAGAAAATCCACCACACATTTGGGGGCTAGTAGGAGGTAAAAGCAGAAACTGAGTTGAAATAATTCAAGAAAAGTAGCTCATGCACGATTCTTCAATTATTGAAGTCCTTCAAAACACCTCGTTGCAACGAAGGACCGTTATTAATAAATATACAATCAACACATTTTTATGGATTACTTTCAAATGCTGTTTTCTCTATTAATTTGAAACCTTTTCTCTTCAATCCCTTTCATTTCTTGTCCCGCAGTTCCTTCAGGTGTTCTGCAGTTAAAATCATAGAATCGCTTAGGTTGGAAAAGACCCTTAAGATCATCAAGTCCAACTGTTAACCTAGCACTGCCAAGTCCACCACTAAACCATGTCCTCAAGCACCACATCTACCCATCTTTTCAATACCTCCAGGGATGGGGACTCAACCACTTCCCTGGGCAGCCTGGTCCAGTGCCTAACTACTCTTTCAGTGAAGAAGTTTTTCCTAATATCCAACCTAAACTTCCCCTGGTGCAGCTTGAGGCCATTTCCTCTCGTCCTATCGCTTGTTACTTGGGAGAAGAGACGGACCCCCACCTCGCTACAACCTCCTCTCTGGTAGTTGTAGAGAGTGATAAGGTCTCCCCTCAGCCTCCTCTTCTCCAGACTAAACCCCAGCTCTCTCAGCCACTCCTCACAAGACTTGTTCTCTAGTTACTCAGGACCATTCTAGAAAACCAGGTGGGAAGGAAATGACCTGACCTGAAGTTCACTAATTGAAGTGCTATTATAAGTCACTCAGAGGTTGCCACCTAATTAAAAGCGGACTTCTGTTTGGAATGAAAAAGAGGTACAGGGTTTTTTTGTTTCACTTATGTTACTACTTTACTAAGAATGTTTTATAGCACTGAGTGGTTTCCAAGTTACCCAGATCATTCTGCATATCAAATGGCAAAGAAGTCTTTTTGAAAAGCAGTATTAAAACAATCTCACACCCGCACTGAGACTTAATATAGACATTCATCCTGCAGCTACTCCAAACAAACATAGACAGAGATGATATGCATATCATTAAAGACACTTGCAGAGGCTTTTCACCTCCTTCCTATTCTCTACCGAGTAACCCCTGTCTTGAAATACTGTTCCAACCTTCCAGACACTGAACAGTTCAAAAGTTTTGCACTGAAATAAATATGAGACATCATGCAGCTCCAGAAATATTTATATACCCTCAATGCAAATAACAATTTTCTGAACAAAAATATCCCAGGATACAAAAGATTCAGTGGTAGCTTTTGAAGAGTATTTTTTAAAAGTGAATGTCACTTCTTCACCATCTGAACTGTAGGAATAACCTATTGCTAGACACAGACTTAGTTTTTAATGTCACTGGAAGGGGATAGTTTCCTACAGGCTGGAGAAATGGGCTGGCAGCAACCCTACAAAACTTTTCCCCACGAGCAGAGGCAAGCAGTGCAGCAGGTTGCCAGTGAGGCTGTGCCGTGTCCATCCTCAGAGGTTTTGAGGACCTGACTGGATAAAGGCCTGAACAGCCTGGTCTGACCCCAGAGCTGGGCCTGCTTGCTCTGAGCAGAAGGGTGGACTAGAGCCCTCCTCAAGCCTAGCCAAATTATTCTTACTTCCATTCTTAGTTTCTTACTACTACAGCACTCATCCTAGGAGCTGGCAAGATGATATGAAGGTGAAAGTCTTCCTTAAAACTGCTTTCTGCTGAGTCCCTCCAGCTTCCAGTCAAAATGATGGTAGCTAAAGAATATGGTTGTGCAGAGAAGCTGGAAAGTGCCCAAGTGACGATTAAAGAAATACCTACAATATTTGCAAAAAAGGATAAGAGAATATGTAATAGCAAATTGTGCAATGTGGGCGGCCAATTTTCCTTTGCAGTGCACATGACTTTGTCAGTGGCAATGAAATTATATTTTGTTTACCAGCATGAGCAGATCATAGCACATTATTATCATATAAAACTAAGAAATCTAAACAAGCAGTAACTTAGCACATCTAGCTGGGTCTTTGAAGCAAAGTGACAACTCTATACTTACTATCACACCATTACAATGGAACTAAAAGTACAGAATTAAGAACTTCATCAATTTGATATATCTTACATAACAAATATTCTCACCAAGCACTTGCAACAAGCACTAAACAACACACATTTTATCACAGCACGTCGATCCTAAATGAACTATGATATTTTTACTTATATGATCTCCAGCCATTAGCACAATATTATCTTGTGAGTTTGGCATGAATAGTACATAAGATTTGAAATCCCTTTTCATAGCAAGTTTGCTACCCTTACATTTAGAAACAATAAAAACAGCACAGTGCAGAGTTGCCAAGCTTGCCTATTGCATTTGTAAGAACTAAGATCAGAATTTTTAAAAGCCATCTTAAACCGTAAAAATTAACAAATTGAAGACACAACAGAGTTACATGGCCACAGACATCATCCATTTTGAGCCCTTTTTGTAAAAAATATGCAAGGAAAGCTGCTAGGTGAATTTTTTGGCCGCATTTCTTAGTCTCTGCAGCAAGAGATAAGCGACACAGATGAGAACACTGTTGGGTGTTATCTTTCAAACCACTACTATTTACATACCAACATTTTTGATTTAGAGAATCTCTAGAAGTTTTTTCATATCCCGTGTATGATTTCATTTTATTTGCTACAACTGCACTGTAATACAACACTTCTGTTGGCAGATGTAAAACATGGTGGTTTACTCCTATTTATTATATCAAAATTGCGTTTACTTCATTCAAAACCACAACTCTTGTATCATGGTGTGAGCTAGAACTGAGTTAATGAAACCTGTATGTTTCTTTTTATTTGAGTCTGAGTTAAATACATAAAATATTAAAGGTATATTGAATTATTCATATATAAAAGTACAATACCATAAAATAATAAAACCTTAAAGAATGACTATCAGTTAGGACATTTGTAGTTAAACCCTGAAACACACAAAGTAACTGTCCTAAGGTATATAGCTTAGTCAGCAACGCACATTAAATAAAACTACTAAAGTATGAGGACTGATCAATAAAGTTTGTGCTTATACTTGTAAAGTCCAGGAAAAAAAAAAATACTAGCGCACTACACAGATCAGGGATTTTAGTACATAAAAAGCTCCACAGTACAGTACAAGGCTCAAGCGTAGTATGAAAAGATGCAGTCAGTCAACTGTACGATGTAACATCAGTAATTTGTTAAGTGTGTTAAAAGTTAATTTTAAGCATGTTAAAAAAGTGTAAATGCTTCTCACAGGCTTGCTTAACAAACACACATGGTCAGTTACAAAAGTGTAAACAGAAAGGATCAGCTATTGTTGAATCCCTAAGAAACACAAAAGTGTAATGAGTGAATTACTATTTATGAGCAGTCTTTAAATGAAATTAACATAGCTAGGGGACCTGCTGTTCAGCACAATCTTTCAAGCTGAGAAAAAATGAACAAAGAAACTTACCAGTTCAGAGTCCTAAACTTAATAGTGGATATACGCACTACACTAGTAATGCTCAAACTTCTCAAATTTTCCTTAAGCTGTGGTAAAATCAGAATCTCTTGTATATCCATTTAACCTTTTTTAAACAATACCGAATTAACAACATTACTAAAAATTTAAATCAAATCCAAAAGAGTGTTTGGACACAAAAGGAAAATGGGAGAACGGAAAGCCACAATATCCTTTATTGTGATCATGTATCGCATGTACACTCTGCCTTAGAAGGAAAGAAGGTCTAAGTACTGAGGTAGACAGAACCTAGCAAAAGATTCGAAAAATGCAACAGTTTACCTCAGACAAATAACGTACAATCCCATTGAAAAGACCAGAATCTATCACATTTTTTGTCCTCTTGCCTTTAAACTTCATCCTTTTTCAGCTACTATTTATTTGTTACTAAAGCTATACAGAAGCCACATATTCAACTTAGCAGTCAAATTCTAGTCTTAAGGTTGGAAATACTGTTTGATAAAGCAACGACAGGGAAAGGAGGCAAGAGAAATACTTCTGTGAAGACTAAATGTATTTGTCAAACCAATCATTGGAAAGTCATAAAACTCTAAGTCTTGGTATCTTCCTCTTTCTTCCTCCACCAAGAATTCAAAAACATTTCAATCATTTAAAATGTTATCAAAACTTGCATGCTTTGCAGATGTGAATATAAATAGAGTAGTTAATACTCATCTTGTGGCTATAGCGATAAAGGGAATATGCTGCAGGCAGACAAGAGCTTGCTCTGAATTATTCTGCGAGCCCATCAGAAACTGCAGAAATGATCAGCACAGTTCCATGATTTTGGTGATATAATTCACCACTCTGCAGAGCTTATTAGCTCAGGTTCACAGCCACACTAAGTGCTTTTAGTTTTCTGGAGTGCAAAGAGAAACTGTGTCTTTCCCAAGTATATATATACACTGATGCCACATCCAGACTACCTTTACAAGCTATAAAGACAACCTAAGTGTATCACACACATATCTATATATATGATCAAGATTTACATTGTTCTTAACTATTGAAATTTCTCCTTTTTAAATGCTTTGTTTTGAAAAGATCTCCCTAGTTACCAACAGAATTTTTAAGGTGAATAAAAATTGCAGCGATGCTCTCAGCACAGCAGGATGTCTGCTTAGAAAATTTCCATTTAAAAGTACTAAGAAAAATAACTTGCCCAGATAATCAAGGTAAATACAAGACAGGTCCAAAACCACCGTGACAGTTATTTGACTAAATAATACACAATACAGAATAAGACAAAAATCCTATAACAATTATACTTACCACAATCATTAACAACTTCAAAGACAGAGATTGTACAGATTTGGGGGATCACATCACATAGGCACTGATAACAAACCATGAATATCTCACACATATTTATAGGATAGTGTAAGGGAACGTAAGGCAGCACCTGTGACTGCTTCTTGACATCAGAATAAGGCAAACTTCAGAGGGGTCTCTGATTTCCCCATCTTCTGCTGTTCATCATGCTTGGTAGCTTCACTGCTTTTCTGCACTTGCTTGCCCTTGTGCTAGTAACAAAGCAGGGCAGCTCTGAATTTCATCTTTTAACTCAGACAACTGTATTGTCTTAGACTCAAAAACAGAGGTGCAATGATCAAAAAAGCTTTTATTTTTATCACTTCCTCTTGTGATCTTTTTCCTCACACCAATTCAGACAAAATTTGTTATATGTCTAAGTGTCATACACTGTTCTGTGCGGAATAAATAAAAACCCTGGCCTCTGCCCTCCAGCTGATACTCATGTCCCATGCAAAGGCATCATCTAACCTTGTATTTCAGTCACCTGTGGCCTTCTGTGTGATATCCTGGAAATGCAGGAAAATTTCCTTTCCTCACAGCTCTTCTGGTATTGGATCTTCCCATCACTTTAAAACTAGAAAAGTTTTTTTTGGACAGTAAGATCTCTTCTTATAATTACCAAATTCTTTTATGCTGGAAAGATTCCTACAAAACTTTGAAATTAAACCATATATCGCTCAAAGATGAGTATTTTTTTTAAATCCACATTCGTTTTCCTCATTTGTCAAGAGCTCTTCTGTCTTATCTTTTGGTACCCCACACCACACAAAGTATGTGAATAGGATCAATTAAGGAAACATCTAGTGAAGAAGAAGGATGGAAACTTGAATTACAAGAGCATTTTGCTTCCTCTCTCTCTTAAAAAAAAATATATCTTGTTCAGCACATGGTGGTGGACCGATGTGACACTGAAGCAAATCAGTGACCACCCCTTCCCCCCATCACAGGCGCAAGTTGTTCCTGTGTTAATATATTGACATGTCATGATTGATGTTTTTCAGCATAATCTAAATCTCTTTCAGTGAATTGATAGCAAAATTTTACACTTGAAGTGCTCAGGTTTGCTGTCAGGTCTCCCCTACTTAGACTTGCATACAAATTTAGCTTTCTCTCTGAGAACAAAACCAAACACCAAACTCAAGACAAACAAAATATTCCAACCCTGACTCTTCTTCACTCCCTCTAGCAACTCACATCACAAAGCCTTCTCCCCCAAGCATATCAGAGGGACTTGCCCTGTTTGGCAAAACCACACCTCATCATTTAGAACTGTTTTTATCCATTATTGAATGCAGGTAATCCCTGCACACAGACACAGCTCCAGGACCTGACTCCCCATTGAATACTAACAGCAAAATGTTAAACCAATCCATACAGTTCAAAACCCCGCTGAGAACGGTGGTTGTTTCACCTCGTGGACTGATGCTCTGAGTCGGGCAAGGATACTACCCAGCATCTTAGAGGTCTTTCTAAAACTGTACATAGTGCACCTGATATTGACTGATAATGAGCAAACCCAAATTCTAGTCCTAAATCACATTTTAATTCATATGTTTATTTAGTGTAATCTATAATCAGGATTAATGTAATCACATATTCAGGTTTTAAGATTAAGGTATTCTGGTGCATAAAAAGAATGAGAGAGGTGGAGTAAACAAACTAAACTGTGTTCTGCAAGAAAGCGAGACACCATTTTAATTGTGGAGTGCTATACCGAACTCTAATGGTATGGTTCCACCATATTTCTTAAGGGGCATATGAAATTTTGTATAAATAAACTAAATATTTAAAAATTTATGGCACCTTTTGGCCAATACACATTTCTTTGTTGTTAAATGGCTTTCCAATACAAGCTGTATCTGTATTAACTGATACTGGAAGAAAAGTCCCAAAATGTCATCCACTTTCCAATTATTAAACAAAGCCCACAAAACAACCCAGGAAGATGCACAAGGTTTTAATTATGTAATACATGTATATATCCTAAATATAGACAGATAATCTATTTTTATGCAACATTCTAAGTCTATTGTAATAACTGCACTCCAGCTTAGGCAATTTCATTTCATATTCTATCAAGAACATATCATTGGAGTTTTATTTAAATGATAATTATTCTTTTGAAGAACTTGTAAGACAGGATACTAGAGTTTAGAGAAATTCTTTGCCCAGGTGGGATTTCTTAGGAAGTTTTTAGAAAGCAAATCAATAAGTGTTTGCAGATTGAAAATCTGATCACACTCATGACAGTCCCAAGAGGGAGCTGTGAAATTGTCGTTTCACTGAAAGGATCTCAGCAGAATTAGTTATCTGTCCCTGAAAATTGCTAAAGGATAGGGGACAGCAGTGGGTGTAGCAAAGGCAGTCAGAATCAATACAACAATACTGTGTGTTATTTATACTAGCAGGCATCTACCTTGTTTGTGATCTCTGTTATGAGAAAGGTTAAAACTTCCTGTATGCTTCAATAAAATATTTGAACATGACTGGATGATTATTTGGGGAGGGTCTGAGGAGGAGCTATTGATAGCTATGATACTGTGATATGAAGAGTTTTATTTCTAGTTCATTAAATCAGATCTTACTTTAGAGAACTCTGAAACAGTTTCTGAAAGCTCTTGGATTTACTTTTTCTCCCCCCCAACTGCTAAAACAGTTGCTAGTATTAAAGAGAGTAACTGTTCATAGAGACCACTACTTGATATTTCTACCAGTAAATGATGCATAGGGATAAAGCTGACCTTATACAGAAACAAAGCTGAAGATCATCTCCGTGAAAGTCCTCTTCTGGAAGGTTTCAGAGACTCCAGTAGAAAAATTCATGGATGACTACTATCCTACATCTTCTCCACAGGCAGAGGAATATCCAGATGCCATAATTTCTGAGAGGTTTCACCTGTGGCACCATGCTCAGCTCGCTGAGGACTCAAAGCTTCATTTTAAAGGACACCAGAGTTAAAGAGAGCTGTAGAAGCAGCTGCTCTTCCAGCAGCTTCACCTTGGAATAATGACAGGCAGGAACAGTCACAAATGCAGAAATCTAGAATTTACAGCTGCGACCTGGCATCATATTTCTCTTGAACACTTCCTCATCTCTCCTCCTTTTACTCCTACTATGTAAGCATGTTTCATGTATAGTAGAAGCAAAACATTAGCTAGAACTGAAGCCATAATTCAAGGACTTACTTGCTTTAAGCCAAGTCTCTCCAGTCGATCCAGAAGACAGCACAGATTACTAATTAAAAATGGACAGACGACTAACATTATTGTCATGAGGACCAATAGTACAAGGCATTAAGGTTTTGTAGTTGATGGGCCCTTTATTCTTTTATTCATGTTGCTGTTTCTCATTGCGGTAATAATTTGTCCCTTCTTGTGGCATCAGTACCTTGCTCACACTTGAAGGGAAAGCCCTCAGGGGAACAGAGGTGACAGCCACCACTTAGTTACAACTTCATGACAACTGGAACAACAATTTTCTACTAATGATGAGCTGTAAGTAGACATTAACAACCAAAGCTGCTTCTCAGCATATACCACCTAGTCAACCAACAGGGATGTATGGTCCCTTCCTGCATACAGGACTGGTACAGCAGCTGCAAAGCACACGTCCTTCAAAGTACCACATGGAAAAGCCGCTTCCCTGGCTGGGATCGTTCCCTTGTGTTGCTTGGCCCATAATTCACCATACCCCCAGTAAAAAGGCATTCTATCTCAGCCAGACACTAAGCTGCTTGTTCCATAATACAGCTCACAAATATCTTAAAAACCAAACACATCACATACACAGATCTTCAAAAGTCTTTCCAGACACTTTCATTACAACTGATGCCACTAAGTTGATCTCAGATCCTATGGACTCCTGTTGGGTTCCAGGTCTACCATGCTCATGATACTCCCAGGAACCAATCTGTCATTCTGCATACTGTTGTAGAAAGATCTAACATTTAATCAGAATTTTCTTCATATGCCTTTATATCTTACTGCAGAAAATAACAACAGAAATAAAATAATTATTTAAGTAGCTGCTTGGCCAAACTTCAGTAAGAGCTGCAGTCAAGCTCTAATCAAGCTAATAGGAAGCAGAATGACTGGAAGAACACCATGGATGAGGAGAAATAAGTGAAACCTGGCTTTTACTTGCAGGAATCAGTAAGTGAATGTGTTTGCAGACAGATGTATGTTACCTCATGTAGAATAATTTTGTCTTATCGTCAGATACACATTTTACCTTTCACAGCTACACATAATAAGATGGCTTTGTACTAGTGATTATAAGAGCTCTGCTATAAGGCAGTGTTCCTCTAGCACTGAACCAGACTTCATGACAAAGTGCCAATTTACAAATGCTTTTTGATCTTCTTCAAAATTTATTCTCTGAACTTAGATGAGCAAGGCAAAAAAAATGCCTGATGTATTTCTAGCCTGTCAGTGTTCTCTGAAAAGAAGAGCCCTAGAAATCAAATAATTTAACGAGCACAAACCTTGACTTATCCCAGTTCACCTGCTTATTTACTTACTGAGAACTAACTCAGGTATCTGTCAAGGACAGCCCCTAGAGACATAGAACTGAAGAAGGTGAAATCGTTGAACGTCATCCTTCTTCCTCAGAACTATTTGCTGGTGGCCATACAGGGGGAAAAAGGGAGCGCTGCCAGCATGCAGGGACACTGGTCCCTTGGAGTTACACAGCTGCTCACAAATAGCTGAATCTGTGAAATACTGTGAAAATATGGCTACTGTGAAATACAGTTCACTTCACAGCTTCAAGCTAGCACCTGAACTAGCAGTAAAGAAATGCCCACTGAGATTACATCCTTTGTGCAACACCTCTTACGGAAATGGACCACTCTCCATATTACAAAAAGGCCCCTCTTTTTTCACCCAGATCACCATAAAGATTTTACCACAAGACTGAGGAACAGACTTTTTTTTTTTCCTCTAGAACTCAGGGAAACTTGTCATATGCTCACAATAAGTTAACTGATAATCTGTTAACAAGTTAACTCATAATCTGTTAAATTTGGAGGTAAGAGAGTGATAAGAAGGCCCTGAGGGTGACTTTTAAAGGTACTTTCCTGAGGAAAACATGGAAATCCTCCTCATCTAAGGAGAAACATGGAAATTACCAAAACTCCTCGTCATATTTCTGAGTGCCCAAAAATCTCCTATTGCCTTATAAAACCTGCTACAAACCCATCTCAATCCTGCTCAGTGTTACACTTTATTTAGTCTCTCAGACCACCTTCACAATTGCCTTTAAACTTTTGCTCCACAAGTACCATTTTAGACCATAGCGAGATTTGCAGGAGTTGAATGGAAGACATATGCCTCCAATCTGGAGCTTTGTGTAACCGCACTGGGCCATAAATCCTTCTGAAGTCACAGAGCCTGACCAATAAAAAAAACGAAGTTAATTATAGCGCTGTTTTAACATGAGTATGTAGGTTATGCAACTCAGAAGAATAACTCAGTAACTATTTTAATGGGGGCCATCATTATTCAGAGAGACATTTGAGAGAATGCTCTATGTGGTTTAATCATTTGAAAAGAAAGGTTTCAGCAATCACAAAAATGACTTTCATGTTTTCTATAGAACAATGTGTCTTTGCTACCATGAAACAGAACAGACAACAGAAAACATCAGAAAGAAAAAGGAAAGCTCTTCTCATCAACTTTAAGTTCCTGCTGTGCGTTGGACATTTAAGCTGAAAGGGCCTCTTTTCCCAAAGAGAATTTTAAATGCTTTTCTTTACTGAGCATGTATTAGACTTAATCAATAGGCAGCTAGGGATCAAATCTTCAAAACCAGGCAGCACCCAGCAGTTCTCATTGTGACCTGAACATCCAGTTTATAAGATTTTCAAGCTGAAAACAGAACAGAACAATTTTGGGACTTGAGATTGACCCCTTTCATAGACAAAAGACAAAATGTTTTGTATAAGCATAATTTTTGCCCCTCCCCCCCGCCTACTCTGGAGAAAAAGCACTCTTGGTTCCTGGACGCTAAAAAGAGGTTCATAAAACTTCAAATAGATCAAATTCCTTTTGTGGTGTTGTTTCAAATCCCCAGCAGTTGTAAGGTATCATATTCTACATTCAGAATTACAAGAAACAATGTTTCACTGAGAGGTTCTTCTATTCCCACTCTCAAAGCACAGGCTTTGAATAAAAATGCACTTTATGTTGAGGATATGTTTCCCACCTCGTGAAGACCTGATTGTGACAAGTCATACATCCATAAAAAACCCAGTACCCCTCCCTCCCAGTGTACAGGTGCTGAGAAAAGTCATCATAAAACTTAGCTAAAATCTCCAAAGATTAGGACCACGCTGATCTGCTGATACATTTTCATACATGGTTTGCCAGGACTTCCCCTGAAGTTGCACAGCAGGCCACAACTAGAAATTAAAGACATTGTCTGTTTTCTGTCCTCAGTGAAAACTCTTTCACTGGCAGCCACACCAGATAGGAAAAGAAGGTGTATGAACTGAATGCAGCAGATGAAAATCCGTATTTAGAAGGAAAGAGTTTAAAACACACCAAGGCATTAAGTTTGGTACTGGATGAGAAGGGAAGGAGAGTTACAGCCAGCCGAGACAGAAAATGTACACACGCAGCACTAAAGGGGCAGGGTGACGGAATGAGGAGACAAAGGGTAAAAAGGGCCTGAGAAGACTGATGGCACAGAGTACCCTTAACTATCAAATCTTAAGCGCCTCAGATTAGGCTATAAACTGAGAATATTAACAACAAAACCAAAAATCAGTCAGTCTCTGTGAAACATAAGATAACACAGAGATAATCAATACAGCAAAGTCCGTAAGTAAATAATTTAATCTCACAAGTAGTATTTGAGTTGCATGCAGTAAACAAGGCACGATCCACAACCTGATCAAAACGGGCCATGCAAGAGTGAGATAAAACCCATCCACTCTGTGCTAGGACAGGTGCTCCATAAAGGAAAAACAAGGACTATGCGACTGATTATGGCAGACTAGCACACATGCAAGAAAGGCAAAGCCATGCTTTTTGCATCTTCTAACTTGAAACAAACCTTATTTCATTCCTTTAAATATAAGTATACACTCATTTTGCACATATAGCGAAGCCAGACTGAACCGTGCCAAGTCATCACAAGCAATTACAAAACTTGCCACCTCAAACCACTGTCTCACTGCACTTTAAAAATGTATTGATATTGTTTGTGGGTCATTCCAAAGAAGCACCCGACAGAAATATTCTCCATTAACAGCATCAGTCAAACATGAAAGTACCCTAACAGCTCTCAGGCCCTTCTGCAACTCCAAGATCAGCACATTTCAAACTTCTGAAACTAAATGCACACAGCATGCACCAACCCATAGCTCTGATCTCTAACCCAGCTCAGTCTTTGCACATACACTCACATTTGGTATTTGCAGAAAGGGCAGGTCACTCCCGGAGTCAAACAAAACACAATGTATTTTCCTTGTAGAGACCATCCCTGGTTTGTACTGATCTATTTCTACTTATCCTAGTACACCTCCTGCCACAAAGAAACAACTCAGTTTCCTAGCCTTCTCTCCTCCCTTTATATTACTTTCAACAGTCAATCAGTTAAAACAAATCCCACTTAACCAACCCCACTATCATAACCATCTACAGGAATACCTCCTCTCCCATAGCACCTACCCTTTTTGAGAAAGGCAAGGTCAAGCTGGGACAGGGTCAAAGAAAGGGTCTGATACTAGTCCAGAAAACCCTTTCATAGGAAAATGAAATGAACAAAAAGAAACCAAAACTATGCTACTTCATTCTTCTAAAATGAAGGAGGGAGGAGACAGGATTGCCTCTATAACAAGCAAATCAGTCCCTTTTTCTTTTTAACAGGAATTAAATCAATTAATAAATTAGATTTTATAGTAGTTTATGAAGAGCACCAGAATCAGTAGTCTTCTATATCATTTATGAACTGACTTAGCTGCTGAGAAAACACTAGCTACTGCTTTTTCCAAACCAGTCACATATGTAAATACACATTGATAATACAATGGAGTAGTCATGTTTTTGTCATGTGTTTAAGAATAGTAGCAAAATCTAGCATTTTGGGAGCATTGAAGAAGGGAGAAGAATTCTGTAGAAACTTTTTTCATGTTACAGCAAACAAAATGTTTCTTTTTCCAGCATGTTGGGCACAAAAATCTTTAAGAAAGTTTGACAAATCTATTCCTAAGTTTAAGATTTAAGCTTAAAAAAAAAAAAGTATCTGAACCCAGCTAGATTCCAACAGTGTTTTACGATAAATCCCTTTGCTTTCTTCATTGAAAACTTAAGTCATTAAAAATGTCACTGGGGAGGTTCAAATTTGCAGTATTCAGTAGTTACCAGGTCAAAACTACTCAGTCTGTATGTTAAAATAAAACTACTAATTAATAATAATTTAAAAAATCCCTGAGGTGTAAAACCTGATGTACTTAGGAGAAAGGCAGCAAAGTCCTACTGGATTTTTAATTATCATACATTACTGTAATTGGTTCAACCAACCTGATTACAGCCTTCGGGACACACATTAGCAGCTCCGCTGACCAAGGGTCACTGGCTGGAATTTGGTAAGCAATTCCTTACCGGGGGAAGGAAGGGGGATAGAAAGCAGGTTACAGAGCAGGGGGCCAGAACTGAGATTCTGACAGGAAAAATTACCCTGACTTCTTCAGACACGCCTCCATATCAAACTCTGACATTAGACACTTCTAGGGTTCACTAAAGATTTATGCTTAGAAAGGACAAAAAAATGTAACAACTTTACCAGTGCTCTGGAAGGTTTTCAGCTTCATCTCTTTTAGACAAAGAAGTATGTGGTACTAATGTTCTTTTGACTAATAAAAATTCTCTCTGATACACTACTTCACTTATTTAATGGCTATTTTGATTC
Organism: Theristicus caerulescens; assembly: GCA_020745775.1. Lineage (NCBI taxonomy): Eukaryota > Metazoa > Chordata > Aves > Pelecaniformes > Threskiornithidae > Theristicus > Theristicus caerulescens. The sequence continues at coordinate 88,580,114 of CM036560.1, forward strand.
AAGTACTAAAAGCTATGTAAAGTTGAAAAAAATAATCAAAAATGAAACCCTGTCAAAGTACTTTTGCAGCTCTAGTCTTGAGGAAAGAACAGAAACTTCGCGCATTACATAATTTAATCTCTATAAGCAGTAGCAACTTACACACATAGCAGAGCTTCTGACAGGCATTTCCTGTAATTACAAATGCTTCAATAAGCACAACTAGCACTGTTTAACTTACCAATGCATTTTTAAAAGAGGGAATTAGAGCTATCCATTCCAGGTCATTACTCATGGAAGCCAAGGAGATTTCCTACTGCTACAACAGGTGGTTACTGAAGAACTATCCTTTCACCCTGGGAGGTATACACACTCCATCTACTATTCCCTCTGCACTATCAAATAGAATTCTTTGTAACTGAAAAATAAACCTGATCATCAACATATCTTTCTGGACTGCACAATGCATATTTGTAATATTATTTCATCGCATTTGAAGGTTCAGGAAATCCAATTTCCATGGGCTTGAAATCTGTTCCCCTTTCATTCTGCCTAGCAGAAGCGCAGAACTGCTTGTTCATTGGGGTGTTTATTATTAGAATGTCTAGCACAAAAAGGGAAAAACATCCAAAAAAGCTCCCAGAAGTCACATTGATAGCAGGCAGTATTTAACACATTTGAATGTCACCAAACTACTTTGCCATAGAATATAGAAGAGGAATGAGTAGGAGCGATGTATTTCAAGACATGGATCTCCAGGCTTCACCCCTGCCCAAACAAAGGACCACTTGTTTATACCAATGTGAATCCTGCACTGTACCCAAAAATACTTTTAATCTGGGAAATTCTTCATCATGTTTCCTCTGTGTTTTCATAGATGTTAAAATAATAAACAGAATGAGATCTTTACCTAGAGAAAAAAGGAACTGTACTTTAATGACCGTATATGAAGCACTGACATATCTGAATCCTGTCGCTTCTACTCAGTAATCTCATTTCTACTAGTAAAAGCACACCTTTGACGTCAGGACCGGATGCATTGTCTTTTCCAAATTTTGTCAGAACATTTTTTCGTATTTTTCTCCTTTTTCTAAAATCATCAAAAGGAACCGTTCTCCAGAAAGAAAGTTCGCATGCCATTTTTTGGCTTTCCTCTTCTGAACAGTGTAACCTATACTGTAGAGCCACTGAAGGCCTACACAGTGATACGATTCAATTGCCAATTCCCTATAAAGGAATAGGCTGGGGGACCTTCAAGAAACTGCAGGTTTTGGTTTTCTTCTTCCTGTCTGAAAGAGGAATCATAAATTAATTTCTGTATCTTCCTTCAATTAAAAACAAACAAAAAACATTATGAACTGAAACATCAGAAATTTGTAAGAGAGAAACACCATTTGCCCTGTACACCCAGTAATAATAGCCTCATTTCACCAAATTACAAAACTCCATCAGTCATTTATTTTGAGTGAATAATACTTCTTGGAGGCAGGATGATGACTAACAAAATAAGTGGGGGCAGTGACCAAACTAAGTGACAGCAATTATAGGCCAAGAATCACCAGCTTAAAGGAACAAGCATCAACAACTGCAAGCAAATTTGATGGGAACACAAGTGCTGGGCAATCAACACAACTTGGAAAGATCAAGAGTTACTTTCCACATCGGTGGAAATCAAGAATAGCACAGCATAGCTAGCCAGTTAAGGGAGGTGACTGTCCCACTCTACATGGCACTGGTGCGGCCCCACCTCAAGTTCTGTGCGCAGTTTTGGGCGCCTCAATAAGAAGGACATCAAACAGAGTGTGTCCAGAAAAGGGCGAGCAAGATGGCGAAAGGTCTTGAGCGCAAGACTTACCAGGAGTGGCTGAGGTCACTTGGTTTGCTCAGCTTGGAGAAGACAAGGCTGAGGGGTGACCTCATCACAGTCTATACCTTCCTCAAGGGGGGCAGTGGAGAGGGAGGTGCTGATCTCCTTCCTCTCTCTGGTAACCAGCGATAAGACACGAGGAAACGGAATGACGCTGTGTCAGGAAGTTCAGATTGGACATTAGGAACAGGTTCTTCATTAAGAGGACGGTCAGTCACTGGAACAGGCTCGCCAAGGAAGTGGTCATGGCACCAAGCCTGTCAGAGTTCAAGGAGCATTTGGATGACACTCAGTCATATGATTTAGGCAGTGCTGCAAGGAGCAGGGAATTGGACTCAATGATCCTTATGGGTCCCTCCCAAATTGAGATATTCTAGATTCTATGATTCTAAAAATCTCAGCAGGAAAATAGTGTAGGTGGCTCAGAAAAGAGTCATGAACAATAAAATTAAGGTACAAAGGTGCTCCATCTATTGTGCGGGAGGTCACAGTTTGGGGAAAACAAAAAACCCAGCATGACATCAGATATTACACAGCTGCTCAATTAATGCTTTGTCCTTACAATAATAGCTACATTACAGAAGACAAGCTATTAGGAATAAATAATAGCAGGCATATCCCTTGAGAGATGGCCTGCCAAGAAGTGAACTGAATATTAGGAAGTATTATTTAGGAATAAACACCATGTACCCACAATGTAACTTAATCCTTAAAGTATGATAACATATCATGTTTCCAATACATTATAATGTCCTGGTGTTTATGCTACATCTGTTGTTAACAGAATCCATGGTTTCTTTCCCTCCTTGAAAATCCATATCTGCTCCTAACTTTTTCTCACTCACACCAATTTACTACCGAGAGCAATGCCCCCAAATAAAGTATCTAAAAATGCATACATACACAATACTTTTTTTAAAGTGATGTTCTTACTGTATTGTGAAGAGTTTGTGTCTTTAAGTTAGTTATGACTCAGTTAAATCAAAACTAATTGTCTAAGTGCATATATCCATGCACCCATCCTCAAAAATGCTTGTATATTAAATTTCAAACTTTAAAACTGAAGTCATCGCAGGCTTTAAAGCACTGAAATGTTGCTCATGCAAGTAACATTTCTTAAATGGAAAGAGAAAATGCCTTATTCTTTTTTACCTTTGTATTGAAACTTTCTAAACAAACAAATAAGGTAAATAATTTAAAAAATATTCTAAAGGCTGGCCATAAAAACAGCCAAGAATTTGAAGGCCACAAATATAAAGCAATTGTGACCTTAAATAAAGGCAAGGTTGTCCACTGCTGATAGTTTATGTGCACATGAATTAACAGAAAGACAAAGACAGTCAGAAAGACAGAAAGAAGCAACCACAGCATCACTAGAAAAATCTGACTTTGGCAGTAAGTTTCTCTTGGGAGAAAGGGCAAAGCCAATTCTCAATGCAACGTAACGATTGCCATATATACTAGATAACATATAAGCATGTTTGGAAATACCACCATATAGCAAGTCTGGATTGTGAATACGAATCATCAGTTCCATGTCAACATAACTGTATTTCTTTAGAAGCATTCCTTCTAGTAACAGCCATATAACTTATTTGCCCCAACAATTAAATCTCTCTTTCCAAACACACTTATGACTTACCATTCTGTGGCTGCCTATCATCGACAGAGTTTGAAACATTTTGCTCTACTAGTCAGAGTGGGTAGGAACATACATACACTTGTGAGATTACAGTCTAGTATATTTTAAGTCATTTTTTGTGATTCAATGCTAGTTTGAGAAACTGAATCAAATCTGTTTGCCTTCTTAGTAATGCACAAACTCTGGTTTACTATCTTATAAATCAGGCATTTCAATGACTTCAATTAAGCAAGCACTCCATTTGTACCAGAAAGTCACAGTAAGCCTAAAGGAAAGCAAAAGCAAATGGTTGGATACCAGAAGAAATCTGGCACAGTTGCACACTGTCACTTCATCTCTTCTGACTGTTCACTGAAAAATTAATGTGCCCATTACTACTTTTGATGATTATAAAGATGTCATTTACTTGGTCTAAAGTGGATGCCAGAATATACGTTGTCTTGATGACAGCAATAAAGAAATCAAAAAAATCACTTCAGGGAAAAAAAGTGATTAAAATTGCTATGAAATTCCCATTACCTCTGGACTTTTGATAAAAATCATGACCTTGGCAATCAGCACACCTGAACCAGAAGCAAGTGAAGTATTAACTAAGCCACTAGTAAAAAGAAATTTACTCTAAAGCCAACAAGAAATCATCAAGAAAAGAACTGAAGACTGGATTACACTTACAGATAACCCCCATGGAAGTAGCACATGATTTGGCCTAGACTTCCTAAAACCATACATGAAATATATTTGGCAGGGACCATCTAACGTTTGTCTTTCTAATAGTGATACGTTTGCTTTCACCATTGTATGTTGTACAGTGTATTACACTACAATTTTAAGAAAGGAAACCTTTCTGACCAGGATATTAGAGCCACAGCATCACCTTTAATAATGGTATGACACTGGTCAAACTTATTCCCCTGCCTTACTTGAGCCGTGATGCTGGTTTTATCTTACCTGCAGACAGTGCTATAAGCCTCAGTGCTACAGGGCATGGCTGGTGCACACATTTGTGTTCTCTCTGACCTCTACTCTTTTTTTCTTCATGAAAAATATTCTTTTTTTTGTTTTGTTTTCGTTCCAATGTAGAAAATGAAAATTCAAAGTCTCTAAAGTTGCCTCTGGAAGATCCAAAAGCATACTAAATATATGCAGATTCTCCTGTGCATAGCAGTTATTGATTAGTCTCAACAACACAAATAAGTAGTATTTTTACAGATTTTTCTTTCCCTATTCTTACCACAATATACTCCTCCAAAAATAGATGTAATCCTTCAGGTTCCTGTTTTCATTATTTGCTTTCATGGTAATTCGTTTGTGTACGTGAAAGGTCATGTATTCCAATAAAACGCAAACTTTGCACCTATTGCCTCATGGAGCTGAGCCTAGCAGGAGCAAAGCACTAAACATTCTCATTACAAGAACACTCTCCACAAAGCTTTACGAATATGTGACAATCCACATACTTCTCTTGACCACAGGTTCTAGACAGAAGGAAAAACAAAGAAACAGAGATGGTAAATTACTGCAAAACCTCTTTTGAACTGCAAGCTACAATGCAAACGCTACACAGGAAAGTGCCTTCTTTACATGAATCTTTCCACCTTTACACTTTAAAGCTAATATATGACCATACAGATAGCACAATAAAGTGACAATTCCAGTGTAAATACAAAGGCAACAATCCACAAAAGATTTCAGAGAGGCTGTTCTTACCTGTTTATATATTACTCCTAACTGTATTCTACTTCAGCTTTTTGTATGATACCGAGAATTGTTGACACTGACACAATTTTCTATTTTCTTGCATGGACAACACACGTAATAGGCTTTTTGTGTTCCTTGCTTGCCAACACCATTAGAACTGAACTACACTGCCTGCTGGATCATCATATGCCAAGCTTTTCTTGTAGAAAACAACTGTAGAAAGCAAAATGTGACAAAGATAGACAAGGCATAAGTCACATCTAATACGAAGTATTAGATATAAAGTACACACGCACACATATATGTGGCCACTAAAGGCTCTTCACAAATTGGATTGCAAGCTCAAGACACACAAAATAAGGAATACATCATCTTTTATCTCTTGCACCACCAGAATATAACATACTGATTAAATAACACTTTTCTTCTCAACTCTATCATTAGAAGAACAGAATGTATCACAAATTTTTATAACTTCTACATTTATAGCAATCCCATGAAATAAAGAACTGTTCTTCCCATTTTACAGAAGGAGACTGGGACACAGGACAGACTGAGAAAACTGTTTATTATAAAATTAAGTTTCTGGTTGAGCTGGGAACCAAATGCATTAGTCTAATCTTAGTTCAAGCACATGGTATGTTTAGGAGGCACGGACTGAAAAATAACAAGATCAGCACTGCAATTCTGATCAATTACACACGGATAATTGAAGAACTTTTTGTGATAACCTGCTAAGATGCTGAATTGATAACTTCTACCCACTTGTCAGACTTTCACACCCTCATCCAGCTTGTCTCCAACAATTGAGAAGTTATCAATGGGCACGAATTGAAAATTACACTGGCCTGCAGGGAATCAGCCAATCACTTGATCTTATGTGATTAAAATACATGCAGTTTTAGACTGCTTTATTCGCCTGCCTCATCCCTTTATACACTGCCTCTCTTCTCCAAACCTCACCCTACAGGCAGGCACACATATATGACTCCCAGACTGCTCCCAACTCCAAGGCTCTCAAGAAGGTGGCAACTGTCTCTTACTCTGCAGGTAAGCCAGCACATTTCTCATCTTGATTAGGGACTCTGGCCTCTATGCCAGGGTTAAGCTTGGGTTAAGCTCTAAAAGTTTACAAGTAACAGGCAATTCAAGACAGAAATCAAAAAAACCCAAAACCAAGTCAACATTCTTGAAGTGTCATAGAATCATAGAATCGTTTAGGTTGGAAAAGACCCTTAAGATCATCAAGTCCAACCGTTAACCTAGCACTGCCAAGTCCACCACTAAACCATGTCCTCAAGCACCACGTCTACCCGTCTTTTCAATACCTCCAGGGACGGGGACTCAACCACTTCCCTGGGCAGCCTGGTCCAGTGCCTGACTACTCTTTCAGTAAAGACATTTTCCCCAATATCCAACCTAAACCTGCCCTGGCGCAACTTGAGGCCATTTCCTCTTGTCCTATTGCTTGTTACTTGAGTGAAGAGATCAACTCCTACCTCACTACAACCTCCTCTCAAGTAGTTGTAGAGAGCAATAAGGTCTCCCCTTCAACCTCCTCTCCTCCAGGCTAAACAACCCCAGCTCCCTCAGCTGCTCCTCATAAGACTTGTTCTCTAGACCCTTCACCAGCTTTGTTGCCCTTCTTTGGATGTGCTCTAGCACCTCGATGTCCTTCTTGTAGCGAGAAAACTGAACACAGTATTCAAGGTGCGGCCTCACCAGCGCCAAGTGTGAGTGACCGTATTGGCTGACTTCTAAAGGTGCACTCTTCTAAAGTGTCTGACTGGGGGGTAGGGGTGTTGTTAAACTGCCTGGTGTTACAGGCTCTACCCAGCCAGCCAGTAACTTAGGCTATGTCTGAGTACAAACTGTTTATCAGAAAATGAAGGCTATGTGCCATAGACTGCTCTTTTGCCCTCTCTTTTCTCCCTGAAGTGACAAAGATTTAGCTTGATGTTCTCAAAGTCATAGGTTTGTATAACATCTGGGAACACAAACTTTCTGTATATAAATAAAAAGCTGTTAGACATACAATCCTTATCCAGTCAGACAAGGAATTTTAGAAAATGCCTTAAAGGCTTTTCAAAACAACAGCCCTTTCAACATTGCTTGTGAATAAGAGCATTGCTACACTGAAACAGAACCATGTACAGAAGTGTTCTTATTCAGAATGTTTTTTAATAGGTACTTTGTTTTCAGAAAGTAGTAACACAATGTCTGATACAAGTACTTCTGAATAAAACATAATTTTTCGTATTTCAACTTGATACCGACTGACCTAAACGCAACATTCAGAATCCGCATTGATGTGCATTTCTTAGGCATTTGATACCATCTTGTGTTAAGTATTTCCTGCAGGAAATGTACCTCTTCTTCTTGGCAATATGCCAAGACAGCGGTAAGGACAGCAACAGGATTTACACCGATATTGCACATAATGGCTATTTCTTATGTTGACATTCTGCTTGCATTTAAATAGATGGAAAAAAAAAAAAATCTTCCTGCTTAAGGAACTTCCTCTAAACTGCCATTTAAACATCCTTCTGATACACCAAGACAGGTCTGAGGTATAAAAAATAAAACACTGTCTTATTTATAAAATTAAGTATGTTGAATATAAATGTCTTTTTTTTATTTCCTCAAGGAAAAAGAACTGGTGATACGGGTGTGATTTGGGTGTGAAAATGCTAAACTGGTCCAAGAATATGTCATGGGACAGACATTTCATCCAGAATTGCCTTGAAACATTTACCAGGAGACTTTCTACCAGTCAGACCTGGAAGGGAAAACTTGCACTTAAACTAAACAAAGTCTCAAATTTCTCTGTTTCTTTCTTAATATAATGACTAGTTCAAAAGTCGCAATTTTCTGAAGAGCAGATATTAGACCCACAAGCATCAGAGAAGTCAACATTTGAAAAAAAGCAAAAACCTTTCTAACGTACCTCCGCTAAGTCTGCCTCTGCAGCACAGCTGGCACCTGTCCCTCCCAGGGACATGACACCTGGTTCACAGCCATTCTTATGGCCAGCCCACGCCGCTCAACAGCCTCTCCTGCCCTGCAGCCGGAATTGGCCTGCCAACATGCACCATGCACTCAAAAGCTTGAAGGGAAATGCAGTCTTTGATATAAGGCCCCAGAAAACAAACCAGATTCACAGCTCCGGCAACAATGGAGAATTCAATATTTGTGGAATGAGTTGAAAAATAATCTAATTTAGGGCAAATCAAATCAATTTGCTGCAAAGTACCTTCTTCTCCATTTTCCATTGGAAAATTTTGTATTCTATATTAAGGAAGTTTCTATAAGCAAAGGGCTAGAAAGACAAGATTCATCAACCTATCTACAAATTAAAAAAAAAAAAAAAAACCAAACAACAAAACAAAATGACAAGACATAGAAGGCAACAGTGTATAAAACACCTGCCATAAGGAATACAATTTCTCCAGAAACTTTGCCATGCAACCTAGCTCTTTCTGAGTTTATGGGGAGTAGTTGTAGCTGGAGAGTCCCCTGTCAAGATTGTCCAGCCCTCAAAGAGCAGCATGCTCAGCCCACAGCCACAGAGCCAGGCAGAGTGTGCAGAAGCTTCTAACCATACCAAAACACGATTTGAGAACACCTGATACTAACACCAATGAAGGATTTACTGTTTCACCAATTTACGAGGTTCTTCGTCATGTCTGAAAGATTGTATAAAGCTATCAAAAAGAGTAATTCATCCAGCAATAAAGAGGGTTAACCTTTAAGGAATAAGCAATCCTGGCTTTTTTTGCAATGTCAAACAACAGAGCATAATCCTGATTCTACAAGTATAAATGAGATGAATGACATTTTCTAGATGAGAGCGACTTCCCTGTTGTTCAGGAGAATCCATCTACCTATGTAAGCTTCAGATTACCTTCAGGTATATGTCAAACTGCAAACACCAGCCTGACATTTGGGATAAACACCAGAAAGATAAGCAAGCACTCCTGCTCAGACATATGGAGACAGATTCCATGTCAGTCAAAACCCTTCCTATAAACTGCAGCCAAATAGGCAGAAAAGATAATTTTCTTGTGTCTTCATTCACAGACCTTGAATCCTCTGGTTTAGCTCATCCTATTTAAGCTTTCACTTGCACAGAAAAATTCTACATGCACATCTGTCCCAATAGCGCTCTCATTTCTTTCAGGGAACTTAAGTAATAAAAATCCATTTGCTGCTGAGATTGGTAATGGGTATTAGGGAATTTTAGCCCTACTGCCACTCAGACAGATCCTATGGCAACACTTAGCATGATGTCAGAACTTAAAAAGGCCATACTGGACCAGTTTGGAGGGCTAGGCCAGTTCTTTGCCTCTGACCACGTCAAAAGCACAAGCCAAGGGAGCAGAATAAGAAAAGTGAAAACATACACATCCTTGAATCTTTCTCTATGTCCAACCATTTCCAGATCAGGCAGTTATCAAGCCATATTCAGTTCAGTTGCTCAGTAATATGCAATGGATTGCTCTTCCCTCTAGCCTACGCGAGCTTCCAGCACCCACAATATCCCCTGGAAGTGTGTCCCACAGCTCAAACACCAGTGAGGTAAAAAAACACCTCTCCCGTTTGCACTGAGCCCTGGCTCCTGCAAGCTTCATCTGAGGTCACCTGGTTCTTCCACTCAAAGCAGTAGTGAACAACTGATTCCTTCCTTTTTTCATTTATTGATTAATAAATATTGACTGGACATTTTCATGGAATTATCTCTTGCGAGTTCAAATTCTTGCTCCCAAATGATAACAATCAGCTCAGAGATGAAGTAAGAATTATTATTCCCCATGTGCATCTTTTGCCAATTACTTACACTGAATTTCATTTGGCATTTTAATGGTAATCACTCTCGCAGGGTCTTCTGCAGATTTTCCTTGTCAGCTCTCATCTATTAGTACCCCCTAAACAACTTACTAGCACCACTAAATTTTCTCATCTCCCCAGTAAGCCTATTTTCCAGGTCATTCATGAATATAATGAACATCAGAGATCCTGATGGTACTCCAGTGGTGAACTCCTTCCTTCGTGAGGACTGATCCTAGACTTCTAATCTCTGTTTCCTTTCTATTCAATTATTTGTCCATGTAAGGATTTCTCTGCTGAAGTCCCAGCTGCCTAACTTCTTTAACGCACACTGGTGAGGAATTTGGCCAAAAGCTCTTGATACAGAATCCTTCTCAAAAATCCCCATTGTCTGTTGCCCAATAAGCCATTTTAAACAAGGGGATCCACACAAAGTTAGCAGCTCGAATTGGGACAAATACATTAGATATACGTGTCATTATGAGATCTAGAAAAGCTGTATCATTATGCTCTACAACAGCAAAAAAAAATAGTGCCTTTAAGTCTCTGACAGTCTCCTGTGGAAAGATTTTGTAAAGAAATCCTCTTTTTACCTTAAATCAGAGAGGAAGAGGTGGTTATCATTTTCTCAAGAAGTTTGCTAGCAGATATCCTCACAGAATGCTTCGATTACATCTCAGAGACACCACACACAGTTGAAAGCTTACAGGTATAATTACTTTAACAGATTAAAAAATTTGACACTCCATAGGCTAAGGGCAGGTTGTTGTTGAGTGATTTTTTAAAAATTATTTATTTATTAATAGTGATAACCTACTGACTGAATTTGAAAAAATGCCACAAAGGACAACCTGCAGTGTCAAAGACAGACATTAACTATTACCAGCCTTTCAAGATCTATAAGGTACCAAGAAGAAACCTTATCCCTAAGTGGTCTGGGCAACTTCAGAGAGACTTGTACATGTTCATAACATACAGGTGTCCAGTATACATTTTTCAGGCAAAATAACTAAGTAAATAAATCAAATGCCATCAGGTTGCCCTCTCCTTCAACAAAGAAACATCAGACAATCAAACAACAATAAGCATCAGGATTATTCTATTAATATTTTTATATGCTATCTTTCTGATTACCACAGAATTATACCACAGTATGTACAGGGAAGAAATGCACACAATATCCTTTTAGAGATCTTATGCTATAACAAATTCCTTGAAGTGATCTGAAAACTACTATGGCCTGAATGCCAGACTTGAAGGAAGGCATAAAATTTCAATGATTTTCAACCTGAGATACGTATTGCTAGAATTAGTTGAACCATACATAAACAAACAAAATCTCTAGATATTTCTACTCTATGCAAATATGCAGCATAAATGAAAACAAATATACATACAAGTGTATATACATGTATGTAAACAGAAAGAGCATGTGCATGTGATTACACCAACACAACATGACAGCTAATTAACACCAAATCTCAGATTATCTTCAAGGTAGAAAAATATACTTGGACTAAGCAGTTTATTGCACAGTGGTAATAACCACCTACATAGATGTTGGCTTATATCACTGCCTATTCCATCACAAACTGACTTCTTAATTACCTAAACCCTTGAGATGGCTTCAGGTCTGAATTTTAACTTTTATGTCCTGCATAATGAACAATGTCATTCAATGGAAAAAACAGGAAATTTCTTCATGATAGGCCAGGTCACAGTGAGCACAATTACCTTCAGTTAATACACAGCCAGTATCTTTCCACAATAGTTTTCTTATGCTAAATACAACAACTCTTCTGTGGGCAAAAATGGGTAAATAATATTCCCTCCTAAAGCAAGAGTATTATTACAAGGTAACAGAAGCAACAATTGTTCTTGATAATTTAGATATCATACAGGAGACTGTAAAACTTCAGAGCTATTGGTATCTGATCTCTTTTCATGCAGTATGACACAGTAAATCCATTATTTAAACACCACAGCCGCTTAAATAAAAGCAGGATTTTGAATATTCCTTCCTGCTACTGATTATTTTACATATGCAAAGCAGCATATTGTCAAACCAACTCATCCACATGTGCGTATTTTTTTTCAACTCAGAAAGACCTACTTTTCTCTCCTGTAAAACTCAAGAACAACCTGTGGACTTAAACTAAAAATGGAAAGATTGCGTTATTGTGATTCAGTCAAAATCGGGCCATTTCAGACTGGAAAACAGATGATAATTTTCAGCTGTCTGGAAAAGAAAACAATCCTTGAAATATCTGAAAGATGAAATCTCTATCAGTTTTTGTAATGCCACTTTGTCTGGTTATACCTGACTCTCTCTCTGCCTGATACAGCAAGTTTCCTGCAAGAAAAAACAGCTTATTCTGCATAGGCAAAAGAAAAATGACCAAAAAATATTCCCATCCCCTAGAGTGAGTTCACTAAGTGTTCTCTTTCTAAATGAAGCACATTAGAAACAACGTACAGCTGACACCATTTTGCTGATCCTATGACTTTGGGTTGGGTGGCACTCGTCACCTGCTCCTTCACCACCCCTCCTTATTTCTGAAGCATGTTTTTATTACATTCTTACATTGTCCAAGAGACCCATAAATGGAGCCCACTAAATAAATTTGCTTGAGAAATTTATATGAGATTTGAAAGTTTAATGCAACTGCCAAAAGATTTTGGAGTGCTGGGAGAATTAATCTTACTACTCATTACATTTATTGATTCAAATCAAGCTTCCGGACGTCAGCATAGGTGCCATTGTTAAGAAATAAGAAGTTTCCAGGAAATCTGTATGTACATCTAAAGTGACTGCCAGCTTTGGGGAGGGGGAGGAGGGAAGAAAGAAAGAAGGGGGGGGGGGGGGTGCACAATCTATATGCCAGTAAATGCAGTACTAATAGATTATCATCCACTACTTCAGATGTTTTCTCCAATACAGGTTTTTATAACCAACTGAAGACGAAACAGCATTCCTCAAGCCTGTAACAGGGCCAATATTCGTAACAGATTTTTCTCTTTAAACACTTTTTGAATTAAATTAGGGATGAAAGAAGTAATAAGGAGCTTCCATATCCAACGGCTGGATTTTTTTATTTATCATTCTTTTCTTTTTTTAATTAGAAGTTGAAATTGGTTGAAGGCAGAAGTTGAACAGCCATCTCCAGCCATGAGATCATTCTATGCTAAATAAGTAGGAAGAGTCTCATTTTGCTGCTACTTCTGCCCTCAAGTATAAGTGATGGCTTTTATTTTGAGAATGGAAGAAAACAGTGACTGCGAGTTTTGGAATTAATTTACTACATTTGGTGAAGTAGACCTGAGATTAAAAAAGCATCTGGGAAAGAATGAAAAATAATGTAAGTAATTTTTATGCAAAATAACCATAAAAATATCCACTTTACAATGAAGACCACTCCACAGCTGAACCAGAATCCAGTTCAACTGCGGAGAGAGGTACTTCCTGGGACACAAATTTTATGGAAGTGTTATATGAGGACAAAACCAGAACTCTGAGCATGCAGGTGGGATCTGTTCCACGCTAAACACATTGCTACGTATAAATGAAGTAACAGGACATTTTTGCCCCCATAGTTTTCAACTATAGTCAGGAAGAGAGTAGGAGAAGGTGAGGGAGAGCAAGTGAGAGTGCTCTCGCAGTATCCATGAACACAACAGTGGTGTAAAATCAATCAAACAGCAAACATGGGTCATTAAATACGCTGCATTAAAGAAGAGTTTCCGTATTTCTGCCATCACTACAATTGCAACCTATATTAGCTAATTCACACTAGAAATGATAGGACAGTAATGCACTAGAGTGGGCACAAAGGTTTTCCACCAACCAAACGGGAGCTTAATGCACCCACAAAAAATTATAATTTGAAACTGTTGTTGAACTGCAATATAAATGTGAACTTAAGGAACAGGGATTCCATGTGACAGACAAAATTATTTTGTTTCGTATAATTCCTACTACAAACCTCCCTTTATGGCTGAAGTGCTAACCACAGGTAATGGTAATGGCAAGACAACAATCCACCCAGCATTTGAAAAGAGTATGGTTGAGCATGGCACAAAAAAACCATTTTATTTACATGACTGAAAAACAGCATCAACAGCAAATTTAAGAAGTATATTTATTATAATAATGCTTCATTTTAGGGATTAACGTAACTGCTCTTCACCTTTTTTTTGTTTGGTATGAACTGTATAAGGATACACCACAAAACACTTGGGAAAATAATTACTCTAGGAGTTTGCTACAACCTCCTATTTCTGAAGTATCATTTTTACTTGCATCGGTGTGCTAATAAGAGCAGTACCAACAATAAGTCTACCTGAAAGATGTTTTTGGAACACCTGTGATGTAACCTAGAAGCTCTGGCACTAAAAACATCGTCACAAAAAAGCCTAAAAACTCAACAAAGTTCACAGAGTCACCATACATTCCGCAAGGAATGCCCAGGAGAAAAAATTTCAGACAGACTTCATACAGATAGACTTGCCATGACATCTTAAACCCTCTTATTTAGGAAGCATCTTATATTGAGGAAAAGTTAAATGTAGGTATTAATCATAACCAAAAAAGAAACATAAGGAAAATAGTTAGAAAGACCTTCACTCAAAATTCACGTTGGATTTGGCTTCTTGAGGTTTGTTGTTAAACCTTCTTCCAGTTATATTCCTCCAATCTTCAGAAACATATACAATACCCACAAACCCCTTTGCCTTTCCCTAATGAACATAATCCAACAACAGATAACCTTTACCTTTTCACCCCACAAAGCAGTAGCATTAACGCTTGTGAATTGGCTCATGAAGACAGACCTGAGCAAGTCCTGAGCACCCTCAGCTTTCTGCAGTGCACACAGGCGGACTTCACTACAGCTTGCTTGCGGTGCTGCAGCCTGATCAGAAGATAACGACCCCAGAGGCTGTACCCAACACAGCACAACCCCCAGCAGCACACCTGCGGGCCAAACCACTTCAGTGCTGCAGAGAGCTCTTCTACCACTTCACATTTTCATGGAAATGAAAAGCAGCAAGTGTCCTAGACTCTAGGCATTCCTCTTTCAAAACCTCCAAAAATTAAATATAAAAGCAGATTCACCACATACATAGAGATTGGGGTTTTTTACTCTATTCTTAAGCAATGGATGAAAACAGGGTGACCTTTAAATACAGAAGTATTCAGCTCAAAGCAGACCGAAAATACAACTAGCTGAAATGACTTAAAATTCACAGAAATTCTCTTGCAAAACCAGTTAGGAAGTTGGGGTGACAAACCAGGGTTTTTTTGTTGGTTGTTGTGTTTTGTTTTGTTTTTAAGCTGGATCAAGGAGGAGAAGGTAACCTCAAATGCTAAGAGCAAGAGACTGAAAAACCATTTTTTAATTTAAAAAAAAAAAAAAAAAAAAAACCAAAAACATACAAAGAGGGGATTGCCACCCTTAGGACATCCACATAGTAATGACAGAAAGGAACTGATAAAAATCTGTAATTTATGCAGAAAGATACAGCTGGTAAGACAGTATTTCTGGAATCTTATCTCTCTGCTCTCAGATGGCAGCTATGGACCAAGATCTTCTTTCTTAACAAAATGGTCAAAGTCTTGTTAGTACTGGTCATGCTGCTTACAAATGCAAATTCTGGGAAGTTGAGTCCCAGCTCCTAAAACACATTTGTGAAGACCGGAGCATTTCCGTTGACACCCTGGTTTTGATTGTCTGAATAGATGTGCTATTTATTATCCACAAATAGAGACAGAAGAGCACTATCCATTCAGTAATGAAGTGAGCAACTGGTGAGAAAAA
Organism: Theristicus caerulescens; assembly: GCA_020745775.1. NCBI lineage: Eukaryota > Metazoa > Chordata > Aves > Pelecaniformes > Threskiornithidae > Theristicus > Theristicus caerulescens. The sequence continues at coordinate 88,595,943 of CM036560.1, forward strand.
TACTTCTCATAAAAGTCAGATTTATTTTTTAATTTATTTTAAACTTAAGAGTAGTGTCCAATTCAATCCTGTGGAACAATTGGGAAATTTGATTCTACTTTAAGAAGCAAACATGTAGAATGAAAGCTCATGAGAATGGCCTTCTCTTTGTAAAAGAATACAGAACAATTTCTTGAATTGGTTGGGATAGCTCATATTTTAGGTTAGGTCAATACTTACTGCTTAATAGAATAAGTATTTTTAAGCTTTCCTATTTCTGAATGTTCTGCTTTAAATTTAAACTTAGAAAACAACTTAATGCTAAATAGAAACCTCAGTAACTTGTCAGAATTCTTTGAGGTTTGTAATTTTGCCCAACAAATACAGCCTTGATATAGTTTTAATCCTAGTTAGTCTTTACAAAGTTAAATGTAACATACTAATGAAGATCAGCCTGTTGCGTTTGAATTTTGTTTCCTGTGTCATCACTTGACTTTGCAAATGAATGTTAAGACATGCTGCTAAAACACTGACAAAAAAGTAGCCTAAAACTTTCTAACTAGGTCGATTCTAACCCTGTTCCCTAAATAAAGAAATTTACTGCCTAAATAATACCTACCATATTAACCTATCAGACAACAGAATCAACTTGTTAAATCTCATATACAAGCTTTCATTACTTCTCAATGCTGAGAAGGTGTTGCTGCTCTACTGCCACAAATCAGTCAGAGTTTACTACCGACAGATTGTTTGACTACCCTTTGTAACTGAAAGCATAAGCACAATCATAAAAACATCCATGGTATTTTTCTTATCTATAAGCTAGACCCAATAGGTTCATGGGACAAACCTTAGCAGAATGAATACCAACTAAGAGAGAGCATGTTGAAAGATTACTTATAGTTAAAAATAAATAAATAAATCTTTGTGTTGTCCTTTGGTCATTTGTATATATTTAGATAACCCACAGAGAATCAATAGCATGAAAATTAATTAATCAGGTTGACTGACAAGGGAAATGGATATGAATACAGTAATCTTATGCACTGAAATTAATTACATCCAGTTTTAGATGATACCACAAATAAAGCTTCAGGTTGTACTACTGAGACTATCAAGAACACAAACCATAAATCTTTTATAACATTTAATAATACGCATTCCCCATAGAGCAGCGTTAGCAGTCTTTCAGGCAACCACCCAGTGAGCAAATACTTAAACATCACACTTAGAAAATTACTTAACATGAAACACCTACCTTTTGTCAGTGGCTCCAGAAAAAGGTTATTTTACCAGTGAAATGGAAAATTAGATCAACATTTCAGAATGGTGCCATTCCTAACACCTTATTTCTACCTGGCATGCTTCTCTGCCCTTTTCCCTCTCCCCTTCAACACGCCGTGCCTTCCACCATCAGATACTTCCCATTTAAAACATAACAAGAGGAACACTGTTTCTAATGCACACAAGACAATTCACACTGCCTTCCTAATGGTTTCTCTAGCTCAGTATATCCTTACCAGGTCCTTCCTCCTCAGCTCTCACTGACAGCTGTAATTTTATACACCACAATTTAAACCATATAAACAATGCTTTCTATCAGCTTCAAACAGATTAAAAAAGGCTAGAAGGGAATGCTGCCTTCATCTGTTTGGACATCCCCTGAAAACCATAATTAAGAATGTCTTAGCTAGCCCCATGGTGGTATTTGTTGAATTCTATATAATTTCAATTTAAAAGCACCAAGTAATAGGATAATTGATTCTCATCTTCAAGCTATTTTTCCAATACTTCATACTTACTCTCTGTTTCTATTCTGTATTTGTCTGAGTTCAGCCTCCTACCAAGGATCTTGTTATGTTCCTTTCTGTCATTCCAGTCTGCCTCCAGTTTTGAAGCATTTTACTCAGTCTCTGCACCTCTCCAGTTCTCTTCACTAAGCTGTCAGGTAAGAGCCACCTCCTTGGAAATTTTTGTTCAATCACCAGAACTGCCCTAAAACCAAATTCTAAGTAAAGTGACCAAACTAAAGCAAATTAACACGAGTGCTTTGTCAGATAACTTTCATAAAGATATGTATTAAAAACAAATCACTAATAAAAAAAAAAAGTGTCTTCCCTGAATCTAACAGATACACCAAAATTTAAATAAAAAACCCACAGGAAATCTCACTTTTCAATCCTGGACGGATATGGCTTCCAATAAAAACTCCAGCTGAATGTACTATATCCCTTCTGCTTCCCTGAGCAATCTTCTTCTTCCACAACTTCCTCGCTTGCAGCTTGCTAGCTGGACCTTATTCTACATCTGTGCAGAAGAACCCGATGCATTATCCATAGAGCAGCTCACTTCTTTTACTCCCTCTCCACAGTATTCAGCATGTTACTTGTAAGCGCTGAAGCCGGTAAGAAGCCCATGCATCAGCCCTGTGAAAGAGAAAGTCAAAATAAGCCAGGGCACATGGACAAAGTACAGGGTGGTCAGCTTCACAGATCCCAATCACACTGCCAGAGTGAGAATAAAAGATCGAAAGCTGCAATGATCAAGCAGAGCAGTCTGAAGAAGTAAGACAATCCATGAATTCGGGTCATTACTGAAAATCTGCTTCAAAAGCATGAAAACATTCAGAAAAGGGAAGAAAATTCAGAAGAGAAAGCAAGATCTGGTATCTGATAAGCAATTGTACAGGGTAAGCTGGATACAGAGCAGATGCTCAGCAAAACTTGTTAGCCGGAATGATTCCAAGGGAAGTGTCTTGTAAAATGATTGTTACTCTAAAGATCAAATAAAGGACTTTTCCCCCATTCTCCTCCAACCAAATCTCTTCCCTTTCTAGACATTTTAGACTGGCAGTAAGCTGTTATGAAAATCCTTGCAATTCTTCCAGGAAAAGAGTTCTGCTCAGTGCACTGTTTTTCAGATAGGGGAGGAAAACAAACAAACACACACACACACCAAAACTGTTACTCTTTTTCATTAATTACAGCTTAAAACCCTGTGTTTCTTCAGTAGACCCCCCTGATATTGAACAGATGTCCAACAGCATACATCAGAATACAGAAAATACAACGGGCACGTTTCTTTTATATTCTCAGCATAACAAAAGTGCACTTTAAATAATTTTGTGGAGACATTTCAAAAATACTAAAGAAAATAAAGTGTAAGACTCATTCTGTTTAAATGTTTTTCTTTTTTAATAAAGCCAGTAATAAACATATGAAAATTACGAGTTAAAATTTCTTAGAAATATCTGAAAAATAAGTATCTTGAAATAGTAATAGTTTAATCCGGGAAAAACTAAATGAAACATACTTTAATACATTTTTAACATGCAGTTAATGCACAGCTGATGATTTCTACTGAGCCACAATGCTTCACCCACATACCACAGGCAAACGGCACAGTGGTGCACATCTGCAGTCTTAGCAGCCATGACCAGGCAAGTTTTAGCTGCACTTCAAAACCACCAGAAATGATTACAGCAAAGTCGAGGATGAATTAACACATACCCCGCCTGTCAAGTGAGACTAATCACATCTACACATTACCTGGTCTGCAAGTGAAGAACACGTACAGAGTATGCTGAACCAATAGTTATCAAAACTCGCATTTCTTTCATAAAACACCATCACCTGAGCACTATTTCTTTCCATATCGGGACACTACCACGTGAGGCACAGCTCAGACAGTAAGCAGCAGCCCCTTCCCAGGACACTACAATAATGGGGTTTGCAAGCCTGGGGAGCTGCAGTGGGCACAGGAGCCTCAAGCTGAGCAGCAGAGAGCTGCTGTACAAACAAATGCAGAAGCAGAGGATGAATGGGCCAATGAGGTTTTTCTTTCAATCTCTTTTTCTTAATAAAAAACAAAACAAAACTGATTTGCAACACTTTTCATAGATAAATAAGAAAAAGCCCTGGTCTAAATGGGCTGAGAAAGAAGACTCTGCGATGCTGTGGCTTAAAACCTTAGGAGCCCAACGTATAATGAGTTTTGCTGTTAGGGAAGAAGGGCAGAACAGTAGAGCTCCTTTAACCATGCAGGAAATCATGCCTGAAACAAGTATTCAGCTTCCAAATTACTTTAGATCCACAAATATGCTAAAACTGCTATAAACCTGCAGTAGATACTCAGGAATTAGGTCTTTAATTCTTTGTCATAGGGATGAGTTAAGATGCTTGTTTAAGGAGCTGGTGTTGAAGAATAATATTCCCCATTTGTTTGATGCAAAGAAAATTGGAGCCACTTGAATAACACAAAATATCCCTCAACCACTGTTTATAAGTTTAAAATTCTAATAATCATGAAGTTCAACAACAGTTCATGAGAAAACCAATCCTATTTCCTAAATATATTGAGCAGTATGTAATACAGCTTTTCTAAAGCGGAAACAAAATTACACACAAAAAGATACAGTAAAAGAACATTTAGGCAGCGAAGTCTCACAGTCAAGGTGTTGGAAACATCAGATTTATAGCTACCGGTGCAATCTTAACTCAGCTCTGATGTACATATTTATCATGAAGCCATCTGGAATCATGTTCCTTTGCTCCAGAAGGCTCCTGCCTTAGGCTCAATACCAAAGTGGGAAGAAGAAAAGTAATGGTACATCCAGAACTTCTGAGTGTTTGAATTCCTAACTTAAAAAAATTCTTTGATTATAGCCTTTGTACAAAACATACACGTACATATACAGGCATGTATCACCTCTGTGTCAAATGTTTCACAGTTCAAAGAGAAAGATTCTCTCCCAAAAAAAGGCTGACTCTCCAAGACTCACTTTCCATCAAAAATGTTCACCAATATTCTCCTCTGGTTATCAGTGCAATGAAAAAGAGACACCACCACAAATTGCACAGAACCTTTTCTCCAGACAAGTGACATTTAGCCCACTGTTCCTTCACATCTCTGGCAATCTTCCACTGCTCAAGTGTGTTAACATTAATAAAAGATTTTAAGGTGAGTAAGAATTCTTAGAAATATGTCAAGGACCGGGGGGGGGAAAGCAGTATTAGAGAGGAAAATCCATTGAAAAAAAATGAAAAAGAAGATGAAGTCAATTATGATTCTCAAACTGCAGGACTACCAAAGTGCCTTATTAAATTGGCCTGTAAGAAAAACAAACAAAAAGGAAAGAATTAGGAGAAACACACACCTTCCCAGTATTTTTTCTGACACAAAGTATCTGAAAGTCACCTTTAATTCACCAAACATATGAAAAATTGAGAAACCGAATTACTTTTTCCAAGACCACTAGATTCTGGGCATTTTCTCTATTTAAATCCACATGCAGACATACTTTTCTTCTGTTTTCCAGAGAAGTATATGTGTATGCACGTGTGTGAGGGAGGAAAGAGAGGCTGTAACACTAAGGCATTTGTTCAAAAAAATATCTTCTTCCCTATTTTCATCCACCAGACTTCCCCTTCTGATCCATCTTCTCTTCTCTACCTGTAAGCAAAGGTTTTGGTTCAGCAAGGAAGCAGTCAAGAAAGGCCTTGAAAACTCACCCTAGCACAAGAAATTTGGGGAATTTGGACAGGAGAGAAAAGAGTTAAGAGCAGCCTACAAAGTCCAAAGGTTCAAAAATTTTCAGAAGAGCAATCACCAAGGGATCACATCAGCAAAGAGGAGAATGATGCTAGCAGCTCAATCTTTCATAATAAAAGGGGCGTAGTACAATCACAACTACAAAAGGGCTGGGAATCTGCTTCTCAGTTCAAATAAATGCAACAGCTATTTGACTGCACATCTGACAAGCATTTACTACCTCATTTTAATCATTTTTACTAGCAGGAACTCATTAGCTCATTTCTTTAACACAGTACCTGGTTCTCTAATACAGTAATAGCCTATAAAAGACAGAAAACCAAAAAGCATCTCGATACCTTGTAATCCCAGCAAAACTTAAATCTAAGACTGAATCTATAACTGCCAGCACAACAGATTCCACCAATGCCCTGGGCAGAAGGGATGTGAGGATATCCAACTCCTGTCTCTTTGGAGGAAACACTGGTAATTTCTCAGTCTTACAGAAACTTTTAGATCCATCTGCTTAACTTCCCAGAGACCTCAGCAGAGTCTCATGTAATCAACTAAATCCATAAGGTGTGATCTTAAGAAAAACAGTAAATATTGCTATATGACAAACTACAATGTCAGATCCTTCCATATTTCCATCAAATACATGTCCAGGATATAAAGGCCTTCAGTTAATTAATAAGGATTGCTGAAATCATCTGAAGTATCAGAAAAATCAAAGGTGGGGTCATTCTCCTAAGAGGGAGAATAAAAAAATTAACAACATCACTTCACAGCACTCGGGGTGGGGGGCGGGAGGAATCATGCCTGTGCTTCACTTAAGCACTCTGATGCAGACTGGGGCTCCCAAAACATAAATTAAGTGACGCTAATGAATGTGAAATACATGGATTCCGGTATAGTTGGACCCCAGTAAATACAGTAAAGACTGTTTTATTACATACATTAATTAACATTCCACATTTTAATTAGAATCATTTTTAACTAGTGCTTACATTACAAAACTACTAAATTGTCTGAAACGAAACTAAAACTAAAATTTAAGGATGTGAATTGCCAAGGTTCAAAGAGCATGTTTCCTAACAACTGGCTAAAGGTACACAAAAAAAATGTAATCCAAACCAGCAGAAGTTATCATTCTAATAAGAAGCTAACTGCTTTTATGAGGCTGTTTCCTATGGGAAGACGTACTATAATTTGAGCAATTTTTAAGTAAAAGTTTCATGAATATAAATTACAAAGAACAACCCTATACTGGTAGAGACAAATCATCTCATTAAAGCCTGGTGACACTTCTGGATTCAGTTATAACAAAACTACACACTTCAGTACTTCAGTAACCTTTAACTGATTTATTTTCTCAGGCATTATCAACTGTAAAAAGGACTGAAAGTTTCATAATGCCAATGCATGAACCTCATTTGGTGAGAAAACCAGGGTTGTTTTCAAATCAGGAAAACAAAGCTTTATGGAATGATTTACTGAGAACAGAATAAACAATTGTTATCCTGCTCAGAAATATAAATGTTAATATGAAAAATAAACAAAGCCTGTGTAACTTTAAGATGGACCCATTCAGACGATTCCCTTATAGTCAGCCTCCCAAACGTGCCTGAAAGATACTTGAACGCATGCAAAAAAGCTGAACTTCATGAGAACAACTAGGCTAATTAACTTTTCAAAAAAACAAAGATCAAAGTAAACAGGGAAGGAGGAAGAAATGTAAATAAAATATATGCACAACTCTCCGCCCAGTCACTGCATCTTCCCAGGTGGATCCTCGTTTCCGTGCAATTTCATGACCTGTGGGCAGCGAACTCTGCCCACTCATCTCTAGTCCTCGGGAAGCTCTCACACCTCTCTCTGTTTGCAGGCAGCTGGCTTCACCAAGTGTAAAGGCAAACTGGGGCCCCTCCTGACACCAAGAAGCATGCCCTATTTCCAGCTGAGAATCAACCCAGTACCTAGGAACCATCATTCAGGGTAGCATGATTTGGAAAAGGTATGAAAGGTAGAGACTGAACAGACTTACACCAGGAGCTCTGAAGAGGTCTTCAGTTTGTGCTTGAACACGAAGGTCTGAAGCCTCAGCTCCTGAACCAACCTCATCTGAGGCTTGAAAGTGCAACCTGGCTCCCTCTGATGTGATACTAGCATTGGCAATGCAGGTTTAAAGATGGAACAAAGCATTATACATAGTCACACGAGCAAAAGGAGAACCTGGGTGACGGTATCCAAACCCAAACAAAGAGTAGCAGCTACATAAAAAGAAACATTTTTCAAGGAGCAGAGTTTTCTGACTCAATTCTTGTATCTCCTATTTGTTCTCCTCTTTGGGTGTATGTTCTGGCAAGAAATCTTCCTCCCAGAATGCTGCCTGCATCTCATTACTAATACATCTGCTTCACGCCAAGTCTTTTTTCATCTTAGTGTAAAATTCTTCATTAACAGAATATTTTTCTTTAGAGGTGAGCCAAATCTGCATACTTCTTAATTAACATTATTCATTTATACCAACTGCAGATTCCAGTTTCTCCCCACCATAATATAGGCTTCTTCATCAATACTGCACCACAGACATTTAACTCCCCAAAGAACTAAAAAAGGAATATATCTATTTGATTAATGCTTGACTTACAGTACCATTCAGTGCAACTATAGCAATGGTGAGTTTAAAAAAAAAAAATCCCAACAATAGCTATATTTTCAGTCGATATAGCTAATATAGTTAGCTAGGACTAGTATATTTTGAAACATTCTAGTTAATAATTGCCAAAATGGAGATGATGTTGAACTGGGGGTTGCAGAGAGGGAGCAGCTAATGCAGTAAACAGCAGCTAGCAGCAGCTGAGAGGAGGCAGATCCATTATGTTATTTCTTCCATTTTACCTCCAAGTCTAGAGCCAAGTTTTGTTAACTACAGCTATGATCTACTCCCCGAAGCAGAAGACTGTTCACAGGCCTGCTACACATAGGAATCATCTTCCTAACTTCCACACTTCTAAAAATAAATATTACTGGCAAAACTTTCATCAGGAAGATTCTGAAATTCCTCAAAGCACATCATATATTATTAAACTATGTATGTGAGGTAACCGCTCAAATTCTGGCCCTAGCAGAGATTTGAAAGCCAGGCCTATACTGTAAGCTTTTGAAGGTATCTGTTGAAAATTACCGTTTTCTTAATTGCACAACCAAAAGACATCCTCAGACAAAACAGCAGTACTAAAAAAGCAAACTAGAAAGAAAAAGAAAATAACAGGGTAGCTATCAGCAAGACATTGACAAAGCTCTCTAACATCAGCCTGACCATTTGGCTTGAAATATGGGATGTACATAATAGGTGGGCTGTCACTTAATTCTACTTCTTACCGTCAATCTCTTCCAGTGCCACCAAGACATATATAAAAATATGGTGTATTGAAATACATAATCCATAGCAGTATTAAAAACATACTGTGTTTTTACGTTGCCTTGTGGCAGGTGTTAAATCAGACCACAATCATCCCATGAACTGATGTATTTTAAAAGTCTTAAAGCGATGAAGAAAGCTTTCTATAGCCCACTTTTTTGAGGATCTGCAGTCCTGATGCTGTTTCTTTGTGTGTGATAGGAGACATTAGGAAAAAAAAGTTAAACACCCCATGTCTGCTTAAAGCGATCACAGATGTGTCCTTCAGATAGAGCAGGTAATGCCACTATCATTTATTCCATAAACTTATCAAGGTCTTCATGGTCTTTAAATGTTTAATGGCAGTGGTTTTACTCTAGGACTAGTAGGGTACAGTTTAAAAATAACCAACTCCAGTCAGCCTATTAAATTATTTAAGGCAGGGGCAAAAGATTTTCAGGTGTAACTGGCTTTCAACACATTCTACATCTGAGTATCTGCTCATATTTTAATCTAAGTCCATTGTACAATATTGGTTTTATGTTTAAAAATTTCAGACATTTCTTTGAAGAATATCGAAACGCCTTACAGGATAAGCTCCGATATACCGACGAGGTAAGCTGAGTCATATACCCATTCTACAGACAAACTCAAATCAAGAGCTGTGAAGCCACATACACCTCCGAAGTGGCATAACCAGCTAGCTTCTCTTCCTGCCACTCAACAGAATTGCTTGCTGAGAGCCATACATTAGATGTCCCGCAGATTTTCTGCTTCACAAATAGCAATAAATTACAGTGTTTCCAAAGAGCACACACAGAGACACGGGATGGCTTATATACATAAATATATATATGATGGTTTTGTTATGCTACCTGACCACCTGAAAAACACCGAGACAAGTAAAAATTAAGTTTTCAAGAACAGCACAAAATGCACCACAAGTATATTCAGTATTTTCTCTGGTTTCCTTGTTAAATGTATTGCCTGACAGAGTCTGTGTTCCACGTATAACACAGAACACCAAAGTTATGTCAGCTAAAGTTTCTATGGAAATCTAGAAGTTGGACTCCACAATTTCTACTTGAATTTGAACTTTAACATTGTTAGTATGTTTTCTACTTCTAATTTAGTTCAGAAAAAAGAGTTTAACCTGGAGCCATGATGAAAAAATAAATCAATCACAATTCAAAACCCAAAATATTTAACCTTTTGCGACCTCACATAAAGTTGTCTGTAATACCTTTTGATATTGAAACTTTTCATCCAAGTTGCAATGAATCAAAATTAATATTGGAATTTCCTGTAGGAAAACTTTTTCCTCCCCCATCAAGAAATTTTATGCAAAGTTTGAATGTTCTAAGTTTAGCAGTCAGCGCTAACAAGTAAGCAAAATATTAAAGATTAAGAAGTATCTTCCTATGCTTATTGTAAGGAACAACAGGTGCTACCTAATCTCCCATTTCTCAGCTGAGTCAGTGACAGCTGGTTAACAGAGCAGAGGCACTGCAGATGCCAAGCAGGGAAAACTAAGAATGTTATGCCTCTTTACAAGGTTGTCCTCTTTAATCTGACAGTTCTTTGACTTCCACACTTTTTTTATTCAGAGCAACAACATAGGTGGGAGCTGTTTAAAGAACCAAACCTTTCTATTAGTCCAAGTACCTGGTTTATCATATACATTTTTGACAATACTTGTGTTTAGTCAGATCACAAACACTTCAAAGTCAACTGGGTGCAAAGAAACAGATAGTTTACATGATATTTAACTTGAATTTTACTGATAAAACATTTCTGAAAGCAATAATCAAAATAAAGATTATTGAAATCGCCCTTAATCACGAGTGGAAACCTAGAGTTTCTTGATAGTTCTGATTGCACCAGCAATTAATATATTCTATATTGAATCTATTCACCGGGTCGAGAGAATCTAAAAATGTACCAGTGCTAAGAATGATGATTTCTCTGTCTGCTGCACAGACAGCTTTTCTGCTCACTGTCGTCAGGGAATCCTCTTCCTGGTGCCTCCACATTTCACATTCAAAAAGAGATTTCAAATAATTTTCTGGCATTTCTCCAGTATTAACTATGACTAAGTCAATTCAGCAGAGAAATGCCAGATTTCATATAACTTCTGAGTGGGTGGGATTGACAGTACTTTGCTAATGCCCCTCCCTCTCCCTTCTTTTATTACAAATAATTTTTATACATATTTTCCTAACGAACTTTGATTTTGTCAACATATCCAGTGGGCTTACAATACAGCTATTGTTGCTGGAAATGTCAGTACTTCAAATGTGATTCTTGATGTAGCTCTCATAGGATATCGAGAAATAGCCAAGTAAATTTATTCTTTTATCTAAATGTCAGTTTAGGTATAAAAAAAAATTAAATATCATGAATAGAAGAAGCATGTGCACCGTATATCTAATGTGACGACTTGGATAAGAAACAAAATTAAATCTCTTTCATATGAGACTACTGTACCTAAAAGTGGAGGATGTCAACAGCCCCTCTACAAATGGATATGTATATTACCGATAAAAATAATTTTACAAGACCCTTTAGCGTAATCATAAAACCTAAAAACAGGATGAAATCAAGACATATTAGAGTTCAAAATACAATAAACCCAAAGCTATTATATCCCTAGCACACTGGATATTTTAAAGGAAGACAGAATCACTAAATAAAAATTTATGTTACATCAATAAGAACCGTATTCTTATGAGCCAGACAGTTTTCCGCAACTCTCCATCTGAGTCCCTCCACAAAAGTCAACAATGCCTCCATTTATAGAAATTGAAAAAATACTGGAGGAAAGAAAGGGTCTTTGCATGGATAAATAATTGGTTATAAAGATAGGAAACAGAAGGTAGGATTAAATGGTCAAAGTTTTCACAGAGGAGTCAGCTCACCAGGGGATTCTTGCAGGCAGTCGAGCTAGGAGCTGTGCTGTTCCATGTATTCCTAATTAATCTGGGAAGAGAGTAAATAGGAAGGCGACATTCTGTGGATGATACTAAGGTAGTTAAGACAATGAAGATGAGGACCACCTGCAAAGATCTCCAGATGGACCTTCCATGTTTCAGTGACTGAGCAATCAAAATGATAGATGCAATGGACAAGAATAAATGTAGAGTGATGTACCTGGGGGGAAAAAAAAAATCCTGGTTTTACATACAAAATTATGGACTCTGTACTGAATATTAATGTGCAGGAATGATAAGGTGGGGCTGCAACTATCAGTTCTATGACAAAATTGGCTAGACTCCTTGACAGGCAAATAAAACCTGAAATAGTTAGAGAAAGACTAGAAAACAGCAGGAAAAAAAAAGTAACGTGTTTCTGTATAGAACTCACAGTGCATACTTCTTGTAGATAATTCTGATTCCCCCACCTCAAAAAGGATATGACAGACTTACAAAGGTTTCAAAAGGAAGGGCAAGAAATCTCAGGCCTTTCAGTTAGGAAACAGAGATGACTCAGAAGAGGGATGACAGGGTTCTAGCAAATCCAGAGCGAGATGGAAAGGGTGAAAGCCCAGCCTGGTGCTCGCTGCCCTCTCAGGATCAGAGCTAGAGGGGCATCAGACAACAGTTCAAAACAAACGAAAAGCAGTGGGTTTTCCTACGTGGCCTGTAACCAGGCTGGGAAACTTTGCTCCAAGTTACCAAGAGTCTACATGGGTCTAAGAGGAGACTCAAGAAGTTTTATGGGACAAAGACCCTATGACTGTACCTCTGGCTCCCCAGCTGCTTGAGTGTGTGGACACTGTGAGAATTTTCTGAGGAAGTTTTATTACATGCTTGCTCTAAACTCATACACCCACACAGGTACCTGCTTTTCAAGCGAAGGACCCTAAAAATGATGGAAAGGCACAAAAATCAAGTAGCATCCAAGAGTAGTAGAGAAGAACCTGCCATCTTGAGCTTAAAACAGTTGTGAGGCAACTGCAGCATTCACTATGAAATGTGAGTAGATAAACACTGTGAATATGAAAAGAAAAAAAAAAAGTAAAGATCACACTCAGCCTTGCAGTTTTTCTTGGTCAGCCTCAACCACTGGAGAGAGAATTAACTGGAGAACTGGTTTGTGACTCTACTGGTGATTTCCACCGCCACCCGGGGCAGCAGGATCCACTCAGATGCTCCTGGGACACAGCAGTGCTCCAGACTGACGCTGTCTGACTCCTGCAAGCCCGAGCCCTGCTCTTTAATCTCTGCCATGTGCTATACTTGGTTCCTGCTCCCAAACACCCCCCAACCTTGCTCCAGTCTTCACCCAAACGCAGTGTAAACTCCTTTTGGACTGGCATACCCCCTCACCCTTTTTGTCAATCAAAACAATTCCCAGTTCACATCAGTAATCCCATATCTTCACCCAAGTCAGCAACCACAGAATGCTACATACATGTAAATACACAAGCACATGAAAAAGAATAAATATCAAGTACCTGTGAAACAGAGACAGGTTATCTGGGGATGTAGCTTCTTCTCTTTCCGGATACCTGGATCTCAAAGTCCACCATCTAAATTTTAGGCTTGATCAAGACTAGAGGTCTAATTAATTTGCTGAAGGTTATACCAATAGCTTTGGCAGAGATCAGAATCAGACTCCAGTCTTGTGTGGTATTTTAATTACAAAGTATTATCTCCACAACCAGATTTATTTTTCTTGGTTCTACCCTACTATAAATAATAAACCTCCCTCTATAATGCCTGAAAGCTCATTATGTGCTCCAGTCAAACCATTCGTAATTATTAAGTCATCTGATTATGCTTGCCCTTTTGTGTATTTGAGCACCTCAGTGTCAGAGAAGGTATTAAAGCATTTACAAAATAGGTAAACAATTTATTTTCACATCTGAACAGAGTTCACTCTCGTCATTTGCTCTTTCATATTGCATATTATTATATGCAATCATTCAACTAAATTACATGATGTTGCCACTTCCCACACGAATGTCTGAATGGCCAATACTATCAAGTTAGAAGTAGGATTTCTACTTAATAGCAAATATTCTTGTTTGGACATGAATACCCTGTGCTTGTGTGAATCAGATATCCACAGAATGAAAACTTGTTCGCTGAATACTTGCTAAAACAAAAACACCATCATAGATGCTTGCAAGGAGCCTGAGCATGACTGATAAGAAAGCAATATAAATCTCTGGCATACATTTGCCAACTCAATTCTAAAACATTCATCTGATTCTAACTGTAGATTACTGATTTTCTCCAACCATCCACATTTTCATCTTCTGCTAAAAATATCCATTTACACAGACTAGCAGAGAAGTGGTCCAGGACGCTCAAAACTTTAATAAATCAGACATTGATTTAATCTCACATAAATGAATCTTCCCACAGTCCTTTTAAAATAAACAAGGAGGACACAGAGGCCTTGCACATAATCACTAAATTACAAAGAACAGATGTGAAACATTACAAGGAAATGCTCATGCTGGCAAGGAGAAAACACTATAAAACAGCACGCACTGTACCAAGCCAGATTGGCTTTTAAATGACTCATACTTACGAGATTACAAACAACAAGGAACAAAAATAAAATAGTTCATTTGACTGGGCCTAATACGCTTTAGTTACTTTAAATTAACTGCTAATTGTGCCATTTCTTTCCCTTGTACTTTTCCTTTTGACATCTTGGTTGAAATGCCTTGATGGAGGGGAAATTACTACAAAACCCACACAGTTCACATCTAGGCATTTACCTATTGTAAATTCATTATTACTGCAAGTATTCCCTTCAAACTATGCATTCATTTCTCTGAAAAGAAAACATCTCTCAATTGCCTGTCCAAAACATTACTACACCAAATATGTACATGATGAATCTTCTCCTCAGTTTTTCAAGTCAGTTCTCTAAAGTTTTTATGCAATTCATCCCACGTGTTACAAGGCCTATTTCTCACCCTTCACTGAGAGAGAGGGGGAAAAAGAACAGGAGTCGCTTCTTGCAGTGTTACTAGAGGAGGCTGTTCAACATACCCCTGAATGACCAAGCCATATCAAGTTACTCAGGACAACAGAGATGAAGAGCCACCATGCAGTGCAGGTCGACGAAAGCTAAAATGCAAACAGCAATTCAAATTCAGTGTACTATAATTAAGATCTTTTGGCAGTTACGGTATTTTTTTGGAATAGGCTTTTTAACTATGGTGCCGACACTGCCCGCCTCTCTTATACTCACATGTTTTCTATTCATGTGCCTATCCTACAAACATTCCTTCATGTTTCAAGCAACTTTATGGTTTATTGTCCAGGGACAATTTAATCTGCTCACCTACTATTGCACACTGGAAAATGCCATCTTTGCTTGCAACACTAATTCATGCAAGCTCCCCAAGCCCAGATGTACTCTATCCATTATGTTCCATATTCATATACAAGATAAAAAAAAGCAGCTCCATGCATGGGGCAGGGCGAGAGGGAGAGCAGAAGTCCGAAAAGAGTCAGCCGTACTAAAATACTGACCTAGAACTGGTCCCAGCCTCACGCCACAGAAGGAGAAGCTCTTAACTTCTGTCAGTATCTTGGCACTGAAGTTACATATAACTTAAGGTTCTGAACCTGAATCCTTAAATACTGCTCAAGTAGCAAAACCTTGAAAATAGTGCATAGTCATAGAAGGGGCGGGAGGAGAGAGACAAGAGCTGTGGGTCAAGAAGACACAACACCCAGTGGAAGGAAGAAAAGAAAAAGTTCAGAAGGGGCTCATATACCACTGTTTGGCCACAGGCCTGCAATCATATGTGCAAGTAGGCAATAAAGCTGCAACTTACGACTGCTGCTAGGGCTGACTCAAACTCTCTGTAAGAATTATTCAAAAAAAGGGAGTATTTTGGTGTATACAACACACTGCACCTTACACTTTGGAGCTGAGTAATACTGAGGGAAGAGAAAGGGCCTCAATGATCCCATGACTTGGGCTGCAAGAAATGAAAAAGAATTTTACCTTTGCATGAACAATGTCAGCAAGATTCATTGCTGAGCACACACTAGCTTGATTGTAATCTGGTCGCTTCACATTAATAAAGGAACATACATGGTATGGTCAGATTAATGCCTATCTTTCTTCATCATGCCAATGAGGAAGCATGTTTTGTCTCACACAAATAGGACTCTTCCACTTGGTATTTCTCTATCACAAGTACTTTAATATGCTAGTATTATTTTCTGTTGTTTTTCAAACTACACAAAGATTAACATCTTTACTACTTGGTAGAAAGGACCCAAGCAAGATCACTGCAATCAGTTTAAAGAGAATCATAATAACGAAGATGGAGTATGTTTGGAAATTTCTACTGCTCCAACTACTGATGAATGGATCAAATTGGGTTTTTTCATATTTCTTATAGAGATACCTGTACGCATGGTTAAAGCAGAAGTTCTCATTATGACCATTCTGGATTAAGTTCATGATAGCACAGGGCACAGATTTTCTTCCTATTATCCACTGGGAGGGGGAAAGAGGGAGGCAGTAAATGTCTTAATTTATTAAGATTTCTATTAATGGAGAAAGTAGCACATCCTTCGGTAAACTCTGTCAGCGATTATTTAAACATAAATGTTAAAAATTCAGGCTCTATTTGCAATCTAAGTTTCTTTAGCTATAGATCCCATTTAACAGGCCTTCTTATGCCTTCATCTACTAGATTAAAGTCCTTTAGTACCGCATAATCTATAAGCACTTATGCAGACAAAAGTTGCATTAAAACACTTGATGTCTTTTTTTTTTTTTTAACTAAACGAACAATTCATTTTTATCTTGCTGCAAATCAAGCATCCTCAAATCATTTCTGCGGCTCTTTCCTGCACCAATTCTATTATCTTTTTACAATGTTGATACCCAAAGCAGATTCTCCAGCCTATGAATGATCTTACCACCATTTCATATGGAAATACCACCACTTCTGAGTCCAGGCTGATATTGCCCTAATATTTATTATTATTATACATATCCACGTAAGTCTGTTCTTAAGACCATTAGAGAAAATACAGACAAATTTAACTGGTTGCAGCCTTTAGCCTTATTATCCAAAATGTATCAGTCTATTAACAGATCATTATGTTTCTCACTCTTTGTAAGGCAGAGCACTGAAGCAGCTAATCTTGCAGAAAGCAGCTGAGAGCTGGAGAAATATTCCCTCTACGAACCTGAGGAAGCAGCAAATGGAAGAGACAGGCTTCAGAAACTGATCAAAAGAAAAGAGCAGCTGGAAATAAAAGCTGAAGTTAAGTAAAGAAACTGTTTTGTTTAGTGGTTTAATCACATTTATATTCAAGAATAAGAACCACCATCTCAGAGGGAGCCCGATTATGGCACTTGTGAGAAACTCCACTGACTTATACTGCAGAAATGCAAACTTATGAATATAAATATTTGGATTAGGATGAATAATCCAAATTTAACAGAGTTGTTAAAATTAATTATTCATGTTCAAATTTCTAAGAAATTTTGAAGTAAAATGGCAAGAAAAGGAAACACTAAAGCAGCCTCACAGCTGTGGTGAACTTCGAAGCTCAATTTCAATGCCAAGATTTTTATTTTCTTCAGGCTAGGGAGCACTTCACATTTCAGTGCTTCTACCTCTACTTTCACATCTAACCTGAAGAAAAGTGCAGAGGATCGTGGTAGCACCTGTATTATTCAAGGCACATTTTCACTATTAGCAGAAATGCACTGTGGCATTAAAATTAAGACTTCATACCAAGACGGTAAACTTCAAAAACCACAGTTTTAGTTTTTCCCATCCACTTGACAGAAAAAAAAAATAAAAATCACAATGTCAATGTACTGGAACAGTAGGAACAAAACATTCTACTTGTACAAGGAGAAGAATCAATGTACGAAGACCAGAGAGCAATGGAAAACATTAAAAAATAAATTTAAAAAAAAGTTTTAAAGTGCTCTACACACGGAAAGTTTTCTACAAAAAGGTCTATAGGGCAATAATTTTAACGGATCAGAGTATTTATTTTCCCGCAGAAGTGGAACAAATATTTACACTCATTGTGATTCTTCAGCACATTGAAATCATTATGCATCCAGCAAAGCACAAGACAACAGGAACAAGTAGGTATTGTGTTCATCAAGGCCATGCACACGAGTGCCGTGCAATTCTTTCATAAGGCACAAGAAATGCAGTGATTGAGACATCAAATTGTTAATAAATATCCCTTTTTATTATTAGACATCAGGAAGAATTACAAAGTCCCTCATGAGATTACCTCGGGTGAGCTCTAAAGGTCTCATATGAGTATTCCTGAAGCAGAAAATAGATGCAAACCTGGTTTTGCTGGAATACACTGTGATGTTTGAAAGGAAAGGCTCACAAACCACCTGGTAGAGGAAACATCTGCATGATCTACCTGGAAAGCATCCACAATAAGGGACATTTACTTTCAGGCAGACTAGAAATCAGTGCAAAGAACTGTGCAATCAAACAGGCTCAGTTCTCTTAAGTTCACAGGTAAAAACACCCTGTGTGTCCACTTTATCCATCTTTTCCTGCTCTAGAGTCTAGAATGGTTTCAGGAAAAGATGAGTGATTTAGCTGATCATGTGAACTTTGAGACAAATAACTGCTAATCCCATAGACAGCTAGAGGAGCACATCGTACAGATCCTTCACACTAGTGACACATTTAACGTTGGGGATTTGAGAGAGATCAGTCTCTAGAAGCATTACTCTGCCAACTAACAACAGCCATCTCACCAAACATGGAGCTTAAGCCCAAAACCTGGCTTTGTTTCTAGGATACTATTTCCAGAGAGACCGAGGAATGTCTGATGCACCTCTGGCACTGACAAACAGCACAAGTGATGGACAATACTGCTTCAGACATTAAAAAAGCACTGTCTTATCCCATTCAGATGTTTTCAAAGCAGTGATGGGCAAGGCCCTTGAGACAGTCAGGAAGGAAGGACATACATCTATCAGCCCAGGGTCAAGCCTCCCTGGCACAGAAAATCACGTATCCTTCTCAGTGACCAGCTATGAGGCCTAAGAGGAAAATGTTTCGGCAACTATTCGTCCTTTGTCACAGCAGTCTACTTTTTAGAACTTAACAGTGAGTTTCTTGCTGTTGCTGGAATATGTGAAATAATCACAGTCACCCTCTGCCGAGGGCAATTTTCATAGTCTGAAACACAGCCTTCCTATGAATTAGGTGGTAATTAGATTCTTCTTTGCTTATTTATGTTCTTCTCTATTTATTTATGTTAGAACATTACCAGCATGAGTAATTCAAAAGGGTTTGAACTGTGGAGTCAGACAGAGTAAGAAGGACTAACAGATAGAACTAATAGGTAGAATAGACTCACACATTTCAGGTCCAGGACAAGGCTATTCTTAGATCAAGTCCGTGCATCCCCAAATGATACACCAGCCAAGCATCTGTCACGAGCACCATACTGGGGGGCAAGAAAGAGAGCACAAAGCTTTTAATGTTTGCACTTGACCAGTCATAATATTAATTCTGGTATAAGTAGGGGCAGAA
Organism: Theristicus caerulescens; assembly: GCA_020745775.1. Classification (NCBI taxonomy): domain Eukaryota; kingdom Metazoa; phylum Chordata; class Aves; order Pelecaniformes; family Threskiornithidae; genus Theristicus; species Theristicus caerulescens. Next base: position 88,615,379 of record CM036560.1, read on the forward strand.
ACAGTCTTTTATTCATACAGAGCCCATGCTGGGTGGGTAACAGATGGGTGGCCTTAGAGCTCCAGACATAAGCTGCCCCTTCTCACTGTCTTTTTGCTGTCAAACAGTAATTGAACAGACCAAAATCTCCCCTGCCCCAAGCAGGCTTTGGCTAGGAACAAGTTAAAATTTCCATAAAGTTTATTTCTTGCAGTGACACGAAGTGTTATTTCTCTCCGTTCACCTGGGGAAAAAAGGAAGAGGATGTACATTACCTGTGCTACTAAGCTTCTGCTTAGCCCTGCCTCTGATCAACCAGGCATCTAGACACAGACATGAGTTCCCCATGTCCTTTCACCTGCTGTATTACTCTCTTGCAATTTTGTGGCTAGTTACAGCACTGTGAAGTTTCTGAAGTTACATGTTTCTAAGTTATCTTCCCTAAGAAAAGTCTTAGAAGATGGACAGAATATGTGAAGAACAGAATTTGATAGTGGGCAAGTATTTATAATATCCCAGTAATCAATGCTGCAGCAAATTCTGCTCAGCTGAACAGCATGTGTCTATTTGCCAGATCACATGTGGATCCCAGTCACAGCACTGATCTTGTTCACACACCACAGAGATATATATTAAGAAGGAAAGTGTTTGATATTGACTATGTCCTGGTTATTTCTTTTCTGATATGAAGGATGCTCATGTCAGCCATCAAAATAGGTTCAAGATTCCTGATAAAACTGAAAAGGTGATAAAAGTATTTAACAAAACTAAGAAACAGCAGAATTAGCAGCGAGGAAGAGAAGACTAACGCTCACTTCCTTTTATTTCTACAAATGGGAGCACAAAGAAGAACATAACTTGTGGTATCTGCTACTAAAATAAAGAAGTTTATTCTTAGCTACAATCCTGCATTGCTACAGCTCACTGCTACGTACCCAAAACAAAGTAATATTAATTAGGAAAAAATGACTCTACAGAACTGAGGAACAGGTCCCCAGCAAGTATAAAATACTAGTTGAGGATCTGTTCTGTGCTTTACCCCAAGTTTAGACAGAATGAAGGTCGTATCACTATATTTTTCCCTTCTGGCTACCTTATCCAACCTGCGCCACCTAAGATCTGTCAAAAGCAATGTATAATTTAAGAGATCGGAGATAACTCTAACACATCTTAAAAAAAAATATTAAAGAAAACGATCTCACTTTGTGCAAATCATGCCCTCTACAGCTGTGCCTGCATGCAAACCAGCAATCACTTCATGTTGTTTGAAAAATCAGGTAACATGAGGCCACTGGACACAAGGGGCAGTCACTGGGCTGACCAAGTGCCTCCTTCTAACCCATAAACCCACTTCCACCTGCTGCACTGCCTGTACGCGTGTCACTCACCAACGAACCCCAGTCAGAGACAGCTCGTCTCTCCTAGGTGTTTCCTCTCAATTTAATCACGGAAAGGATCTTTCAGATACTGTAACTTGACCTCACCACACTTCTCAGCATGCGACTATAAGCACCATCCCAAAGCCTGCTGCAGTCTGTGCATTTTGACCCCACTAAGTGGCAGTGGCAAATACAGCAGCAAATAAAGTCCCTTAGGCAGAAAGATGGGTGGTTTTGACATGCCAATTGATGAAATACAGCAAAACAAAGACAAGTCTAAGGTCTTGCACCTGGAAAAGCATAATCCAGGAGTGCAGCTTAGACAGGGATCCACCTGGCTAGAGAGCAGCTCTGTGGGAAGGCACCTGGGGGTCCTGGTGGATGGGAAGCTCAACATGAACGAACAGTGTGCTGCTGTGGCCAAGAAGGCCAATAGGATGCTGGGTTGCATGAAAAAGGGCATTGCCAGCAGAGATAAGGAAGTCACTATCCCATTCTACTCAGCACTTGTCAGGCCACACCTGGAATCCTGTGTACAGTTCTGGTCCCCGTTATACAAAAAAGATGTGGACAAGCTGGAGGGGGTCCAGAGAAGGGCCACCAAGATGATCAAGGGTCTGGGAAGCCTGCCGTATGAGGATAGGCTGAGAGAGCTGGGTTTGTTCAGCCTTGAGAAAAGGAGGCTTAGAGGTGATCTCGTCACCATGTACCAGTACTTAAAGGGGAGCTACAAAGAAGATGGAGACTCCCTTTTTACAAGGAGTCACATGGTGAGGACAAGGGGTAACGGGTGCAAGTTACTCCCAGGGACATTCCGATTGGACACGACAGGTAAATTTTTCACAATGAGAACAGTCAGTCATTGGAATAATCTCCCCAGGGAAGTGGTTGACTCCACTACGCTGAACACATTTAAGACTCAGCTGGACATGGTGCTGGGCCATCTCATCTAGGTTGTACTAGAAAGGTTGGACCAGATGATTGTTGAGGTCCCTTCCAACCTGATATTCTATGATTCTATGATTTGATTACAATAAACCTAAAGAACTGCAAAGTTTGAAATTGTCTATTTAATATTTCTTTTCTTCCTTTGCTCTTAAGCATCTTTTCTTTCAGCGGGAAAGGTAACATCCTTGCCACAGAATGTTTTCATTGGAAACTTCCTAACTACTACCATCAATGGCTATTTTAAAATATGTTTGGACCACAGTATCTCCCTTACTTCAATTAAAGTTTATTTGGTAAGCTATTCACAAGTCCCACTACATCTAGACCAATACCCTGATTTCAGAACAAAGCTTTCAAACTGCCTTTCAAGGCTTGGCAAGGCTAAATAATACTAGTACTACCAGTAATAATAATAATAAACCCTTCCATCGTGAATACTATGAACCAGTGAGAAGTAGTTTCAAATATTTAATATTTGCTGGACAAACCTTCCCCAAAGTTCATTAACAAAATGTTAATCACCACATAATGCTTTGCAGTATCCGCTATTAATAAAAATAAATTAGCTTTAGTATAACGTTCTAAAAATACACATGCAACTCCCAATTCCTTTCAGCACAGGACTTCAAAATTTTATTCTGGGGGTGGGGTTGGGGGGGGGGGGGTTTGTTTTGTTGTTGTTGGTTGAGTTTTTGGTTGGTTGGGTGGGGTTTTTAAGCTTAAAATGGGCACACGGATATCCACACTTTGAGACCAAAGAGTCTATTTGATGGATTCTGTAATTCTAAGGCTACTAGACACTCTTTGAAATGAACCATTTTCACAGATTGATCTGAATTTAGTTAGGATAGCAATTACAGAAACTGTATGCATTTTAGAATGAAATTCAAAGTGCCACCAACACCTGTCTTTGAGAAAAAGCTATGATCTAAACCAGCTCCGTGTCTCATAATGTTAAGTATACACAGTTTTCATTCTTTAAAATTATTCTTCTTTGCTAAAGTGGACACATATTTGAAAATTAAACACACGCACAAAGACTACCATCAAAAATCCCTGTTTAGTGTTCATTCCCACCTCAAAAAATGCTTCAAGACTTCCTATTTGTGAGAGGCTTCTGCGACTGACCTTTACCCTATCTTGCTAATCAACAAATTAAAATACTTTTTTATCATGTGTTCTCGTCACTAGGACATAAGATTTCTTTAGCTGGTGATCTTTTCAAACCTACTGAATTCATCCCAGCAGTGAAAGTCAAACAGAGTATTCATGGTTGTACATGTTGATAACAACAGAAAATTTCAGACAATTAATATATTTAAATTTACCTCTAATTTTTGAAGTCACTTCAAGCAACAATGACAGCACATCTAAGAATAAAGAGTTAAAAGACAACAATCCTCTTGGTGTCAGAACTATTCACAAGAAGCAGGGCATTACTACAAGTCTGCCATGTAGTTGGGGTAAGGTTTACCTGGGGCTCATTCCAGCTCCCATCCACCTTTCTCATGCACTGGCCAGGCAACAGTACCCTGTACTCATTGGGTCATCTTCAACTCCACTGCAGAAGCTACTGCTAAATCCGTACTTCCAGCCCTCCCTGGACACACTGTTGGTTTTCAAACTATGTTTGTGGAGTGATTATTCCCCACCACACTGATGAAATGGAGCTTTTCCTGACATCTGAAAGGCACATAGATAGGCTACTTTGCTTCACTTCTGAAGGCGCAGACAGCATTTGGTTGAAGAACCATCTTAAACTGTGTCAGGTCTAAATAATCTGGCTTCTGCACACAACAGTGCGACTAAATTAGAGCAGCTCCAAGATTAATTTTTGCACGCAATTATTAATAGCAAGCAATGCTGACAGTTACTCATTGTAGCCTATGGGGAAAATTTCTCTTGGGCAGCAACTCCAGACATCGCTGAAAAATCTGAAACACTGCACGCAGCATGAAAATATTGAACTTGCTTCTCTTTCTGCAAACAGACTTAAAGGAATTATCAAGGCTCCACTGGTGAGAAACAACAGGTTGTGATATACAATGCCACAGGATACCAGATAGTAACAACAGAAGAAAAAGAAATCTGCTGTTTGCTTTCATTACTTGAAGACTAGTAAGCCACTGAAGAGAAAAAGTGCTGAGAATTTTAGCATTGGGTTTGTCCACAGTGGGACTTTTCATTAAAATAACTGAGAACCTGGAATAGAGAAGACAATGAGGAAGCCAACAGAGCCATCACCTAAACATAGTTCTCTGACAACACGCTCCAGAAAAACTAACCACATAGCAGTAAGGCTACGGACATTAAAAAAAAATACACCATAGGCTTTTTAACTTGATCAAGACTGGCAGCAAGCAATAGACAAGCAGAGCAACTCCATCCAAATTTGCTGTAAAACTGCCCCATTGTTACATTCAGAAAACAAAATGTATTACTTACTATAGAAAAATGTGACCCTAAGTGCCCTGAGTGATTCCTCAAAATAAAAAAAAAGGTTAAAGGCTACTCCAGAAACAGATCTGTCACTCACTACATGCTGCTCTCCGAAATTCTTTCGAGCTACAAATACCTATAAAAATGATCTGACATGATTTTTTTGTCACTTATCATTAGAAGAAAATAACTTCATTTTTCAGATATGCTAGAACAATTTTTCCTATCTTTGTTGCAACATCCACAGAGTCAGTAACTGGAAATTTTCAGCACCGTGCATTCAGCATAAAAAGCAAAACCATCCAATAAAAACAGACATCTAATGATGAAAATTGTGTAGTATTAATTCCTCTGTGCAAAGGTGTGAAAAATACTTTTGCCAATAAAAATGGCTAAAACCAAACAACCAGCAATCAAAATTTTGTGGACTAACAGATGTCTAACAGATCATAAAAAATCAGAGACATACTTCATTACCATTAAAACCATCAATGCTTGAAAAGACGCAATGCTTTCACAGGAAAGGATCCTCCCCAAACGTGCTTAGTGAATGCCTGTTTAGATAATGGAGGAGCTTAAAAGCCCATCTCCCTCATTGCAATCAAAAAACCCCACTGCCTGGGACATGGGCAAGCAGTTAGGAAGAAGCATAACTGTCTCCTGGAGGCGATTACTGCGGGTACAGCTAGAGAGGCAGTAAAGACTTCCATGGCTGCGCATTTATGACCTGTGAAGTTGGAATTAACTTGATGTCCTATGGAAACATTTATATGAACCTCCCTGGTTTAACACAGCAGTTAAAATACAGAACTTACACTGGCCAAAAGAATAAATTACACTTGCTAACTTCACCTTTGGGATCCATAGGATCAGGCAGACATTCTGAGCCTGTTTCTTCCCCAGTGAAGAACAGTTCTTGCCGCAGCAAATCAAGGGAGGGAGAGAGATCTGTAATCCAGTGCTAAGTTAATTAAGCTTGAGATCCACAGGCAGAGGAAAAAAGATAGCATAAATATTTTATTTCAATGTCTGTACTTATGAGCAGAGATAACTAGCAACTTACCAAGCAGAGACTAAGGGGATGGAAGCCACCAGTTTACATCAGTGGTTCTGATGCAGCGGTACTGCAGGACCTTTTTTCCCCGCTCTTAACTCTTTGCTGAAGAAAGAGCGTCAACCATGAGGTCATCAAACCGATTCCCAGTCAGGTACTTCTGGCTACTCTGTCAACCTGACTCTGCATGTCTGCAGGCTTCCTTCTGCACATGGGTCATGCACATAAAGGAGATTTTGAACCATTCAGAACAGGAGATTTCCTCTCTCTCTGTGAGCAACTCTATTAGGCACCACAGCACTTGCAATAAGGACTCTTCTTTTGCCTTTTTTATCCCCCTCCCGCGTCCCTTTCAGGGAGAGTATGTAACTGTACCCAGAACAGAGAGAGAAAGCAACTTCAACCTACACAAAAACCACGTTTTCATATACGTGCAAGTAGTCTTAAAAGGAAAGGGTGAGACAAAGACTTATCTTTTCCCTCTCTCTCTGAAGCCTTGAGGACATCGTCAAGTGGAAATAATTCAGGAGAAGACAAAAAGATGAAGGGATGATTTCTTAAAATTAGAACAGTTACAGAACATGAAAACACCTTTCAAAAGAGCTAACCAGGAACAGTCCTCTGCCCAGAAGCCCAAGCATTTCTGTGTTTATCCCGGTGCACCTCTGGCCTGATACTCTGCTTTCTGCAAAGGGGGACTGATTTCCCTTTTCTAAACAGATCATACTGAAAAAAAAAAAAAACCACATTAAACTTGTGTCTGCAACCCAACAGAACCTGGAAACTGTAGCCTAATAAATGATGATTTTGCCATTGCTGGTAGACATCAGAAACTTATCATCATCCTAACTGCACAGGGTTTCAGGACTTGCCAAAATAAGTGAGAGAGATTCACACCGAGAAAAGTATTTTTCCTAGAGCATGTAGCACAAATTGACAATGAGTTACATGACACTAAACCAGCTGCATGTGCAAGAGTGAAAACAGTCAAGGATTGAAAGTTAAAATCAGCTGTGACTCTTAATAACATCGTCCGTTACCCAGATGCCTTTTCTCATAAAACTCAGTAAATCCATTTTTGAAATTTCTACCTTTCTGTCAGTTCTGGTTGGAACTGTTCAACATATTCAAAACCTGTTAATGCAAGGGAGAGAAATGAAAACAGAGAAGCACACACAAGAGGCTGCATGATCACATAAACCTTATTTCCCGAGATAAACTAAACTAGGAATGCACGAGGGAACAAAACCAGAAAAGACCACAGGGGAAAGAAATTGGACAGAAACCATCTTATTACATCAGTTTTGTTATGAACCGCATGAGCACGAGTCATGTTGAAGCCTGAGCCATACACTATATACTTATTTGAAATTGAGTCTATACATCTTAAAGAGATTATTTGAATGTTGTGTTTGGCCCCTCTAAGAAAAAAAAAGTGCAGCCTTTTTCTGGGTTCAGATTCCAATGAACCTACATTATTAACTGTCAAGTTAGATCAACTATATTAAAAAAAAAAAAAAAATCAGAAGTTTGACAAAATTAGATCAGATTTTTATGCCTCAGCAATTACCTGAATGCTCAACTGAAGCTTTTTCTGAAGTTTTATTGTCCGAATTTTCATGTCAAATAACCTATGACATGGAACTGAGGATTCAAGAGAAAACTTGGAGGTAAAATAATTGCATAACTTAGCATAATGCTAAGCACATCAGTACAGCAACAATGAGCAGCAGTCAGACTTTCCCTCTCCAGCCAATACAAATTGTCTCCTTTTTCAGCTCTCAAATGGAAGACAAACTCCTCTTTCAGAAGCAAAAAGAATTTGTTGCTGCCACACACAAACTAATGGGTCACCTTCAGTCTGCTACAGCTTCCCAACATGCTGAAGCCACAAAGGAAGGAGCGTCCAATGAATCCAGAAATGAGACTTCACAGAAAAAGTACTTATTCTCTGAACTGTGGGCTACATGCAAAATATATTTAACAAAGATGCATATTTATTTACAGAAATACAAAGCTTGTTACTTAAAGATGCCAAATCACAGCTGGGAAACACTGGGCTATATGGGAAGTAGCCACAGACTGCTAAGAGTCGGAGGAGCTGTTACCTTAAAGAAATTCATCAACTTACCTTCTCATGAGCAGCTCCCTGGTACAGAGGATAAAAAGAAATATTAAGTATTGGAAATTTTTTTAGAAAAAGTATTATTAAATCCTAAAACTAATAACAGCTAACTTTCTTTTAATTGAGACAAATGTCTCCCTTCCTCACCCCACAACAAGAAAAATCCTCAAAACATTCAGATTGAAGGGGGGGGGGGGGGGGGGGGGGGGAGAAAGAGAAAAAAACCTGAATTTCTTAATCATGGATCTTTTCCATAGACCTCAGGAGAAATGACACGAAATGTAACAATGCTTTTTGCTGTTTCTTTGTTTTCCCCCTTCTTCATGCTTCACTAAGTATGTACACACACCATGTTTTATTAAAAAAAAAAAAAAACCAAAAACAAAAACCAAAAAAACAATAAAACCTGCTGAATTTCCAGGAGTATTTTATACTACAGTCTTATTAGTTTCTTCAATGCTTCATACAAATAGGACCATAGTTTATGAAAAAGGCCCCTAGGGGTTACCACTATGACTCATACTGTCTACTCCCTAACAATAACAACAACAACAAGAACCTTTAAACATCTCTGTCTACAAATAATGAAGAAAGCCTACCAGCCATCTTCAAGAGCAGGTAATAATCAAACCAGGTAGAAAAATAAGACATGCAAGAGAGATCAAACACACTTCCAGCAGTTTCCCTTTGATAGACAAGATATCAGTTTAGCAAACAGGTTCTGAAACATACTTTAAGAAATACTCTATTGAAATAATAAATAATTGATAGCATCTGTCCACATATAAATGTCCTATTAACATATTTAACAAAGAGCAAACAAAAAGCAGGACACCTATTTTTTCATCCAGGAAAAAAGGAGCAATCATTAGGATGATAAAATCACAGAAGGTGGTGTGTAAGTTTATGCAAGGCTTAACCCTAACGTCAACTGAAGACTGAACAGAGACCACAATTCAAAATGCCACAGTAACCAAAATTTATCTGAAGTCTTTCAGAGGACTGGTAAGACAGTATCAAAATGCCAGCAACCAACCAGACAAACGCAGCAAAGCGATCTGTAAGAATCACCAGGAGGGAAAGGGTTTGTGTTGGGTTTCTGTAACAGAGCTGGTGATGAGCATTTAATCAGGTTTTACAATATTTTCCAAAGTAAAATTGTAAACAAACACTCTGGACCCTTCTGGTATCTCTCTTTGACATGCTACATTGGTAAAATCTGGACAATAATACATACTCTTCTAAAACACAGGCAGTTTTAGAATATCACAAACTGAGATTTATTGCGGGGGGGAGAAAGGGGAGTCCAAGTGCTTCAGCAGCTTAAGTTACAATACTCCAAAATGTATACATTCATCCAAACCAGAGAGCTGCCAAACAACCTTTAAGCCTAACTAAAGAAACGTTAGCATACCAAGAAGCTCCCTGTCTCTCCTGAGACCAAAATACCAGCTGGTCCTCTACACAACCTCACCTCTATTTTATTACACCGTACTCCGCAAGGGAACCAAAACACCTTGCTCTCCTTTCCTAATGCAAACTCCCTTCATTTGCCCTAGGGGCTGACAGCACCAGCGCAGTGACTCACCGGCCCTTTCAGCAACGCAGCCCCTCGGGGCCCTGCCTGCAGCCCGCTGCTTCCCCCAGTGCCACAGGGCAAACACCGCCCAAGGCAGGCAGATGACTCACGTTCCGTGTTCCCTTACCAACCTGCAATTATCAGAGTTCACGACTACTACTAGAAACAAACTATGGAGCAACATTTTGTAGTCAAGTTTTACCATGCAACTCTTATTTTTCTTTAATTTTAAGAGTATGAATCCACTAGGGCAGAAGAACATACTTAATTATATATTACTGAGGGACACAGACCAGCTCTGGGTAGTGTGGGTCTCACAGGCTGTGATCGCCTCGTTCTCCCTCAGAAAAATCTCAATTTATAAGTGAGGTTAAACAGCAAACTTAGTATAGTGGACAGAAAAAAAAAAAAAAATCAGTAATCCTTTCCACAATCTAGAAAACTGTCTCTGATACTGGTATCAGAGCTCTAGATCCAATACCAAGAACTGAAAACTAGTACATCAGAATTTTCTCTGGACGAACTGAACAGCAGCTTTACTAATCTGATCAGAAAATTTTAGGAGTAGTTTAAGCCCTTCAGACAGCAAAGAATCTCTGAAAAACTGGGGACTTTTTGGCTCGTAATTATCTTTTCATCTCAATTTTCACATACTCATTCCAAGACAGTTCTTTGGGACAACTGTGCTGTCAGGTCTTTGTTAACGCTCATCCTCCCACTGAAAGAACGTGGCTTTTCTTTGGCTCTGTGGACTTTTTAATTTTCTAAAGTACAATATTTTTCTTCTCTATATTGCCATTCAGACTTTTTTAAAATAGAAACGAGAAAGATATAAATATGTATGGTAAGTACAGGAGTGATTTTGTGTAAGACACTTTTCTAGATACAATTTTTTATCTTAATGTATTGAGCTGTCTACAGAACAACCTGGGGCTCTCAAATCAGAAGGCTCCCCTCGTGGCACCCCTCCAACAAAAACATCAGAGCTTCAGCTCCCCTCCATGTCTTGTCCAAGGCTTGAATAAATAACAGGAGAAGAGCTTGGGCTGTCAGGCCTGCCCGAGGCTGTTCTGGAGTGGAAGTTAAGAGGAGGAATACAAACAACCCTTAGAAGCAGTCCTGGGCCTGAAAAGGCCTGTGGGGAAGGGCCTGGAAACCAAAATGGACAGGAAAAAAAAAAAAACATTCATGCTGCAGGAATATGGAGGAAACTTTCCAAATCAGCAGTGAACTCAAGGAGAAAAAGAAATGAATTGGTTTGGGGAGAGTTCCGTCTTAGTCATAACAGACACAAGGAAAAGACTGACCAGTGCTTTCTCTCTGGGGACTCTGCCAGGAAACCCCTTCTTTCTTCTCATGAAGGGAGTGAGGACCCCACCATTAACACACACACGCGCACATACACACACACACAAATTCACTGAAACAACATTCCTATCACGCACTTTGAACAGTTCAAGAGGGTGCAATACCCAGAAGAGAGTGCACAAACACCCCAGCAAACTTAATGTCAAGATTACAGTGAAGCACACTATCTCCTGAAGTCAAGAGCTGTCACTATTCCAATACTTCTTTCAAAGAGGTCCAAGTCCCCACTCCTAATACAGAAATGTTTGCAGACTCCATCCTTTCTCCCACACCCCTCCCAATAAATTCAAAGATTCATTTTAGGCAACAAAGTGGCCCAATTTTAGTTCTTGCTTACTAATTTCATTTCCACAGTCATCTTTCTGCACAAGCTGACTAGAATTCAGCCCTGAAGATCTCCTGCCCTTCCCTAACACCTGTGTCTCTAACCTTTGAGAGACAGGTTTTTGGACCAGTACAGAGCTCAAGAGATTCATTTGCTCTCGCTGGGCTTCAGTAAAAGCTTTTAGGTACAAGCCCATAAAATTTCTTTCTTGACATGCATTGCCTCCTGGTCCGAACATGCATTATATCCCGGATTCCTCCCACCTCCATTCCATTTGAAATAAATTACAAAGCGCCCAGACTAAGAACGTCCTTTAGTATTACAGTGGAGAAAACCCCTGCTATTTTCTTTTAATTTAAGGGGTTGTTTCCTTTCTGCTGGCACATTTTAGGACTCCAGGGATGCATAGAACTTACTCCCAATTTCAGCTATGGTACCAATGTCTGGCAAGACAGTGTTTTCATTCCATGCACAGTTACAATCCACTCTTCCTTGGTTTTTTCCTTATTTTAAGTTAATAAGGAAGCATTCTGTGGTCACTTGACAAACATATTTGTTTTAAGGTTTGGATTTATTTTTTGGTAGTTTCCCTTATTAACTTATGACAAAGGCTTAGCTATCACACCACCTTCTTACTCCTTTTTGATTCATGTTTTCTTTAAAGATCACTGGTGATATATTTATAGACAAAAATACTGTGTCAATATTACTAACAGTTAAAGAATGAGGGTGGGGAGAAAGAATGTACAGTTTTTAGCTGTTTTACATTACCGGGCTGCAGCTGGAATTTGTCAATCAAAAATGGACTGTGTTGTGCCTGCGACTGCAATTCTAAGCTGAACTGAGTAAAGGAAGTGATTTTGCTTTCAGGTAAAGATTCATGCACTATTTTTTTCCTTTCCTTAGTAAGGACACTCTCTTGTAAAGCACTATACTATTTATTTTCTTTTTTGTTTGTTTTAAAAAAAGACGTGAAAGACTATGAAACCCAAGGGACTTTACTCTTTAGTTCAAGAAGTGTTGATAAACTGTGGTTTTCATTACAACACATATTACATCAACATTACAAAAATCTTTATCAATGACAGACAGCAGGATTGAGTGCACCCTCAGCAAGTTTGCAGATGACACCAAGCTGAGTGGTGCAGTTGACACACCTGAGGGATGGGATGCCATTCAGAGGGACCTGGACAGGCTGGAGAGGTGGGCCTGTGTGAACCTCATGAGGTTCAACAAGGACAAGTGCAAGGTCCTGCACCTGGGTCAGGGCAATCCCTGGTATCAATATAGGCTGGGGGATGAAGGGATTGAGTGCAGCCCTGCCGAGAAGGGCAGAGTTAATTTTCTTCATAGTAGCTAGCATGGGGCTACGTTTTGGATTTGTGCTGAAAACAGCCTTGATAACACAGGGATGTTTTCATTACTGCTGAGCAGTGCTTACAGAGTCAAGGCTTCTGTTCTTCTTCTGCTTCTCACCCCACCCCACCAGCGAGGAGGCTGGGGGTGCACAAGAAGCTGGGAGGGGGCACAGCTGGGACAGCTGACCCCAACTGACCAAAGGGCTATTCCATACCATATGACATCATGCTCAGCATATAAAGCTGGGGAAGGAAGAGGGAAGGGGGGGGACATTCGGAGTGATGTCGTTTGTCTTCCCAAGTAACCGTTACACCTAATGGAGCCCTGCTTTCCTGGAGATGGCTGAACACCTGCCTGCCAAGGGGAAGTAGTGAATGAATTCCTTGGTTTGCTTTGCTTGTGTAGCATGGCTTTTGCTTTACCTATTAAACTGTCTTTGTCTCAACCCATGAGTTTTCTCACTTTTACTCTTCCGATTTTCTCCCCCATCCCACTGAGGGGGAGAGTAAGCAAATGGCTGTGTGGCGCTTACTTGCTGGCTGGGGTTAAACCATGACAAGATAATATCTCTTTAAATAATTTATCTTCCTGCCATGTACTCTTTTAAGTCAATGTCAAACACATAAAAAAAGCAAAAGAAACTGGTGTAGCAGCTTACTGTACTACTCAAGCATAAATGTCACTGCTGCACAGACCTTGTATTATCAGCTCTACTATTAAGGTTAGGAATTACAACTCTTTATAACCAAGACCAAAATGTTCATCTGGAGCAATATCTACTAGTAAACCTAATCAACACTGAAGACCTCTTTCTACAAATATTCAACACATGCTGCTCCCCTGAATTCAACTTCTCTACTTGCCAACAGCTTTCATACTGTTTTTCTTGCAGCATTGAAAGAGAGATACAGATGTCTCATTATCATATCTAAATTTCTAAATTTTTACACCTTCAAAACATACAATGTCTGGAGCCATTATTCTTCTTTTAAAAATAAGCTAATTTGAAGTATTTCAAAAGAGTTATACCCTCAAAATTAGTCAGTCAAATAACGCTGGAAAGATCCATTATATTATTCTTCATTATAATCTTAAATACCTTTGACAGCTTTCCCAAAAAAATAGGTAAACCTACCTGGCAATTGCAAAGTCTGCCAATATCAGAAACCCTCTAGGGTTAGGAAGAAGCAGCAGATGTGAGAACTGGTCTCCAAAAAAATTCACTACAGATAAAAACTTACAGAGCAAATAGACAACATGAGTAACAAGTGAGCAGGACCAGATGTCATTCACCTGGGAGTTGTAAAAGAACCTGGAGATGGAAAAGCTGGATTACAAACCAGGTGTTAAACCACTCACTTCAAACCAGCCTCGGGATGCACCGACAGGAGGCAATTAACAAGAGGCCAATGTATTAAAAAACATTCAATGGAGAGCGTGGGAAAGTACAGATGAGCACGTCTGATCTGAGGCTAGGCAAAGTAGCAGAAACTGCGCCAAAGAGCAAGAGCAGTGAGGAGATGAATAACTATAACATATGGGGAAGAGTCAACACAACTTTTATAAGGCAAAGACGCATCTCAAATCTACTGGAGTTTCCTGAAAACAAGGGAGTGGTGGTTGACAGAGTCTACTTCAGTCTTCTAAAGGTTTCAGTGAGGTCTTCCAGCAAGACTCCTACAAAACCTCTGCTACTACAACATATGAGGAAAGGCCCCTGCCCCTCTCACCAAGCAACTTGGTTAGCAGATGAGAAAAATAAAAGGTAGGAATAAGAGGCCATCAGAGCATCTCAGGATCTGCAATTAGGTTTGTGCCACGCAACGTGTTCTTAAGACAACCCAGAAATGGAGTGGGATGGTGAGATGACAAAGTCTGCACCAAAACGAAGTCTGAGTTTATACATGCTTGGAGCTGAACCACAGAAAATACCCTCTAGTGTCTACTGAAACCTTCAAAGATATCAGCAATGGGGAAAATTATTGGATAGCTGTGGCAGGTTGACAGTGGCACTGGCATATGATGGAAGGGGAGAGGAGCACCCATTTGGTGGACAAAGATTCAAAGTTTCAACTGTTTTTCTCAGCACATCTTTCAGCTTTACTCACTGTTAGATATTCCCTAAAATCCATCCCTAACTAGCTGCAGAAACAGTTAGCTGAATGATAAGAACAAGACTGTCATAATACTAAGTAAAATCTCAGAAAACTAGTTTGGATTTTATAATGGAGAACAGCATTAATAACCTCTAGCCCAGCGAGATTTAAAAAATGAAACCTTTTCAAATAATATATCAGTATCTACCTCAAAATAGAATATTTTTTTTAGCTTTAATAGCCTATTTGAGGGAGAATTCAAAAAGCACTTTCACTTAAGGCATCTCTGTTAATAGTGAGAACGTTTCACTCCTAACTCCACACAGAAAAAAAACCACATTATGAAGTTAATACAAAACCTTGGGTGCTCTTCTATTTCTAGAAGGCAAGCATCCTGTCCTTATTTTTAAGTTGCAAGAGTTAGCTTGCCATTTTGAAAGCTAGCCTAAGGAATCATGCCATAAGATCCAACAGCATTTGTTGTGCAACTTTCAGGTTTGGGTTCTAAGCTAACAGGAAGCTGACAAGGCTCAAAATACATTTTACAGACTGAAAGAAACTATTTGTTTTATTCTCCCCTTATAATGAATTCAAAGCTAAATTTTTACTTCAAGATAACGCTACCTACCCCATCTCTCAAATACTGGATTTTTGCTGCCAAAATTCAAGACCTAGCATCAGAACAAAAACCATGTATACTTCTGGCTTTATTTTGCAGTTTTACATTCTCCAGCCTTTATTAAAATACTAACAATCAAAAAAAGAAAGACTATTTGCCAGTAAGCAATGCTGTTCAAGATTCGTACCTTCAAACAGCAGATGCTTCTCAGCAGAAACATATACACCCTCTCCTTTGGCTTAACCATCAGCTTTCACTTGGTAGACTACCTATCTTCTTGTCTTCAGAAAGGAAGGAGAATATCATACAACCAAAGCAAGTTAACCTCCATTATCTACTTCCTCTGAAGACATCCCTTTTTCCTGCCCTCTTTGCCTTGGAGATTTTGACTTCTGCTAGGAAAACAAGCCAAGTGTTTCTCACATTCCAGAAAAAGCACTCCATCAGCTATAAAATCATGGCATTACATTAGCATTTGTATTTTGTAGTAACTCCTCTTTTTTTTTTTAAATCCTGAAAGCACATTACATACCACTGTCACAGTTCCTGTAAAAATACTGCTCCAGTCTGTATCACCAGAAGAAACCCATCCCTAAACACTCTAATGCCAAGCTCTTCCAGGCTAAAAGGCAATATGAACTAAACACAGTATGCAATGCTGATCATAGTATAGGATGCTACAGCTTATCAGAATAATATTAGCAAACTTTTAAAAAAATATATAAATACAAATTTCCACTGCTATAAAATAAAAAAGCTGAGCCTTATTTGCACCTTTACCAAATGTCTAAACTCCATCAAAGAGGGGCTGGTATGATTTTTTCATTTATGATAAATTAACACAAAAAGATAACTCAGAGGTAAAATATTAACAGAGCTGCAATAAGATACTGATAACAACTCTCTCAGATTCTCGTGTCAACTAACATTCCCAACTCCATCCTGCTGACATGCAGTGGCACAAACACCGTAACCTCACCGGATACCTAAGAATAAAATGTTGATCTTAAAGATGAGTCAAATTGCACCCTAGAACAAAAGCACTCTAAACAAAGGACTGCCAATACAACCTGCAGAGACTCAATTCTGACCTGCAGCCTTTCCTCTCTATTTTAATTGGGAAACTTTGCTTTTAGGCTATAAATCCATTCCTAAGCCTATCTCCAGCAAAAGAAAAAAGGGATGCACAAGCAGTGGAGTGCCTGGTTCCATGTTCACATGCTTATGGCAATTAGAGTAAAATAAACACGTAAGCTAAGCTGTTTTGAAATAAATAAAATAGTAAGTCGCAATACATTCCCCCACCAACTTGTATCAAAAAGTACTGTGAATCCCAATATTAACCAATGAAGAACCTGTTATAAGTAAGCATATTTAATATTAGGCACCCTCACCAGAAAACGTCTTGAAGACTACAAGAATCACATTTTAACCGAACTGTATAAAACGTGGCATCGCACAGTCTGATACCCCAGCTGCTTAACTCAGTGTTCCTGTCCATAGGCCTAACGTTAAGCTTTCACTCCTAGCTTGTATTTTGTTCTGACACAAGATTATTTAGGGTCTGGAATGTTTAACAGAAGGAAACAGGAGGAGGAGGAAGTTGCACAATTGCAAAGCTGAGAAACGCGAAATAGCGGTATTTTCATGCGAGTGTCTACTTCAGACAGAACTTTATATACACCTACTGCAGTTTATCTGAGTCTTTCAGCTTCAGATGCATGATTTAGCTATTTTAAAGCAAACCCAAATAATCATCAGATCAAGAAAAGCTTGTCATATAAACGCAAATTATGATACTCCTGTTTCTGATACAGCTGCATTGTCAGTTAATCCATTACATGTTGCTTACAGGCAATGAACCCAAATATGCCTTTCAGTTCCTGGCTCAAGAAGTCATTAAGATTAGATAAATCCTCTCTTACGTCTTTGACCACAGGACTGAGATGTAGAAGCTTGTTCCATCATTGTAGTACTTTTGGAGTGAATCAATTCCGGCATGTCTGCGATAGGAAGCATGATCTCCATCAAAGTCATCCTGCCATACCGCTCACCGTCATGTTATAAATGATGCAATTGCAAGAAAATAAATTCAGATAGCATGTTTTGGGTTACAGCTTCCAGTAATATACACAGTCAACCCATCATGTTCTTCAGATATATTTATCTTAAAGAATATATTAGTATCTTCTCTTGAGGTATGCATTTTCTAATAAGTTTTCTAATAAAACAATACCTCTTCGCACATATTAAGATGTACCGCTCCTACTATCTAGACTGGGCTGATTGAGAAAAATAAAGATTTCTATACAGGTGAAACATGTTACAGTACAAATGAAATTCTTAAGAACCACAGTTTAAGTTCATTATACAGCATTTAACTTGCAGAACTCTGACTGTCCTTTCTTTCTTCAATTAATTCTGGATTACACGCTATTAAGAGCATAAAACCTTTTTGTTCACAAAATCAGGATGCACTAAGAGAGCATTCCAGTGTATTTAATTCCTGCTTCAGCAATTATCATATAATAAATAAATCCCAGAAGCAGTTATGCTTCTCATTACAAATCACTCAGACACCAGCTTGCCACACTCCTATTTCTGTGCATTCTTTTCCCTTTTTTCCTTGCAATTTTGCTCATATATTATAGCGGTCCAGAAATTTAATACTTAAGTTTTGTTTTACTGCTGTATAAAGATACATAAGAGTAGTCTGACTAGATTTACTTTACTTTTTAGGATTCTATAACCTTCAGTAAAAGCCTATTGGTGAATGAAAGAAAAAGTAGCCTAGAAGAATGGAATCCAAGAATATGAGAAAAAGGAAGAAAAAATGAGAAACTGCACTAAAGTGCAGAAGAGATGAAGGAAAATAACAGACTAACAAATAGACATCTCGTGTATCATCTGACATTTTAATACACAAATGACAACACTGCCAAGAAACAAGAACAGGACAAAGGAGTACAACTATACCATAAACAGGCACAGCTTGTTTAGAAATCACAGGCAGCAACATGAGCCGCCAGGTGTCACAAGGAATACGTTCGTTTGTAGCAGGAAAACACAACAGAATTATCATCTAGGCAGGATCTGACAGTAATTACAGTTTTAAACAGCTTTTAAAAAGCAATAAAAAAGGCTCAGGCCAATGCACTGAGTCTGAGAGCTCAATGGGGACAGCGCTGCCCCCCAACAGGCTGCAGGAGTTGCTAAGAGACCCACTAGTTCGCATCTAATTGTAACTAAGAAGGAACTAATAGAACTCTAAAAGCAAAAGTTATTTGAATCAACAGAGCTTTGCCAAAATATAAAGGGAAAATTAACAGCAACAGAATAAAAACAGGAAAACTGCAGAGCTACCTTCAGGTATTTATTTCTTGGTTTTTTTAGAAGTAGGATAAGTTGTATCCAAAAAAACACTCCTAATAAATGTGTCCCTAGCATATTTGAAAACACCTGTAGTGGAGATCCCACAGTTGTGATCATTTATCTCCATGCTGAACTCTGCCTACTCTTAGAAGCTTTTCTTCTTGCTTCTTGTTGTAAATGAACACATACTCCTCCCCCTGCTATTTCTTTCTTTGCCAAAGTAATAGAGATCTACCTTCCAGGATAGTTTTATGTATTTAACTTCTCGTTTTTTTTCTCCTCATTAGAATACACACCCAATTCTTACAGATTTTCTAGATTTCTAATATTTTTGGCTGACATTTGGGTTTGGCAACAGCTTGACCATTGACTTGCTAGTTTTCATTCACTGTATCTCCAAATGTTTCTATGTGAAACGGATACCTTGCAGCCTTCACCAAGTATATTTATGTGGATTATGTTTGCCAAAGTTCAGTACACTGCACATATCCCTTTTTAATTGCATCCCATTTATTTCAGACTACTCTGAACTACTGAAAATCCTCCTGAAGTGTAAGCCACACTTTCAAAACACTTCCATCTCTTCCTTCCTTAATGCTGAATGTTCAAGAACATAGCAAGCGTGTTCCACTAGGAAAGACATTAAAAAGCTGAATAGGACTGGACCAAAAAAAGAAACCATTCACCACATCTTTTGCTGTACATCAGCTGTGACCTCCTGATAACTGCTCTGAATATCTTCTCCAAAAAGTTGCAGGCTGTGAAGAAAGCAGACAATAGTTTCACATGGCCCAGTATTTTTTCACTCCATGTTTCCTTGCCACCAGTCAAGATCCACTCTGTCCTCCTCCTTATCTTATTACATTGTAAGTGTATGGGAGGGGAAACAATTTATACCTCAATTATAAAGCTCCAGTGGTTGAAAACTCCTGACACTATAGACTTTGGAAAACTCTGGGGATACGGGAAACAAGCTGAAG
This sequence comes from Theristicus caerulescens, assembly GCA_020745775.1. NCBI lineage: Eukaryota > Metazoa > Chordata > Aves > Pelecaniformes > Threskiornithidae > Theristicus > Theristicus caerulescens. The sequence continues at coordinate 88,635,001 of CM036560.1, forward strand.
AATAAAGGAAAGAGCCATTCCTGGAAGGGACTGTGCTAAGGAGAAGCTGAGCAATTCCAACCCAAGAAAGGAATCCCAGTATGAATACTGGGGCAGCTTCATAAGGACCTGAAAATAATTTCCTTTTAAAGAAAACAAAACCAAAACACATCAGCAAATGACTCTATGCATTCTCATGGCACATTCAATCTATCTGGGGGCTGCCACAAAACAGGTCCATCTGTTCTTTCCATTATGCACCATCAATTCCTGCTCCCTTCCTCTGTTGGATCTAGGGATATGCAGCTGCAGGATGAATTAATCGGCTTACCGATGTGATGGAAAAATAATCTGCCAAAAAAAACCACCAAAAGATGAAACCAAATTGGGTAGTCTTGTTATATGAGCAACTGAGAGCCATCCTAGAGAAGGGGCGTGGAAATCTGTGGCAGGGCGGGAGAGAGCAGGACAGCTCCTTTGGGGCGTTATGCCCACTGATCAGGTTAGATACAACCTGAAACTGCATCCTGCGAAACAGCAAAAGAGAACAGTACAAGCACAAAGGCAGAAAACCAAAAATCTAAGGCATAAAATAAATTACAAGTAGCATGGTATATAAAATGCAAAATAACAGTATCTCAAGTACTGTAGAAGTAGAGACAAAGGAAAGTACTAATGACTGCTTAATGGGGAAGATAAATAATCCTGTATGCAAGTCTAAAATGCTCAGACCTTTTTAGTGTCATTCTTCACAAATATTAGACATTACCAGGTATTTAAGGCCAGTTAACCAGGGTTTAGAAGCTCCATTCCCTAAAGTCGGGGGGAAAAAAACAGCTAAAAAATATTAAGTTTATTAAGAATTATTCAAATCAGCAGAACTAGGTGAAAGTTATTTTTAATTATCTTAGGAACTAGCAGAAGCAAGCCCCAAATTGACAGAGGACTCTGTATGTCCCTAAGGACTAGCGAAGGACAAATCTAGGACTACCTTAAAAAAGGGAGGAAGAAAGACTCAAGGAGTCAAGAGATCAGTAGTCTTAACTTTGCTACCCAGAAAGGTACCAGAACATATTATTAATCAATTTACAGGCACCTAGGGGATAACAAATGGATAGCAAGCAGCCAGCATGAATTTGTCAAGTACAAATCATGTCAAAATAACCTAATTTCCATCTCTGACAGAGTAACTAGATTAGTGCATAAATATGAAACATCTTCACTAAGGCTTCTACCGGTGATGTACATTTTCTTTAGAAAAAGTGAACTAAGTTTCGCAATTAGGTAAAAAGGCACAAGAGTAGTTTTTAAAATGTTTTCTTTCAACCTGAAGGACGTTTCAAGTACAGTTCTGAAGAGATACGTCCTGTGTTCTTTAATATCTTCACTAATGATTTAGAAGATGAATTACAGAGTAGACTTACAAAAATATGCAGATGATGATGATGAAAAGGGTAAAAATAACTCTGGAGAACAAGATCAAAATTTGAAGCTATCTTGAGAAACTGGAAGAAAAGTCCAAAAATCTTATCCAAACAAGCCAATAATCCACACAGGAGAAGCTACATCAGAAACAAGAACACATATTGGGGACCCCGTGGCAAGGGGACAATGCTGCACAAAGAGAATCGGAACTTTCTATACGCAGCAAATTCAATGCATGTATGACAAAATAATACTGCTGCAGAAAGAAGCATCTCACTCTGGGCATATACCAGCAGGAAGGTTGCACGGGGTAAGCAGAAGTGCAATCTCCATTTTGTACTCACAACCCCTTATCTACAATACGCATCCAGATCATGTTACTGCATTATAAAAGACTACATGGATTAATTGGAAAAGTTCACAGGAAAGCAACAAGAATAATAATTAAAGAGTATACTAAAAAGAGCTGAAAGAACTGAGTTTGTTTCTTCTCAAAAAAACAAACAAAACCTTACAGTGACTGTGGCACTTAAGTCTTTAACCATATAAAGGTTATTATGAAGGGGGGGGGGGGTGGTGGAAATCAGCCCCGTTCCTGACTCTCTTGGGAAAGAACAAGCAGGAACAGGCTCCATTTTCAGGAGAGATTACTGAGGTTAGAGTTCAGGCAAAACCGTGCACGAGGCCAGCGCAGCCCCAGTACAAGGCACCTGGGGAGTTTGTGAATCTCTTCCATAAGAGCAAATTTAGGCAAACATCTGTCAGTGTACTTGTTCCTGCTTCCAGACGTGGAGACAAACAACGATGAACTCCCAAAGAGCCTTCCAGTCTTAAACTAAGATAACTCCCTCTGATAAAAGAGCGCATGGTTTCAAGAAAGAGAATACATCAGATTAATATTTTCAGGTGACTCACTTGGTTGTACAGGATAAACCAGTTAAGCCCCGGTTTGCCAAGCACAGCTGTTCATGAGCTGGTACACAAAAGTAAAAACACAAGGATACAATATCCTTCTCCATCATTGGAAATGCCCATCTTGACTAAAACTTCTACTCTGACTTCAGCTTATAAGTTGTAATAACATAAACCTGCATACCAATAGAAATGTACAGAAGATGTGTAATAAAGTAACAGAAGTAGTTACAATGTTTTTTCCTTTTAATTCTGTAACTATGCCAAAATCAGAAGTTCTAGAGAGGATTTGAAGTTACTGTTATCAGTTAGAATATGTTCAAGGTTTCAGGTCATTTTAACCAGTTGTATGGACTCACTTCGCTTGCTGCTGTTCAAACAGATAATTTTTCCTCCCTTTTTCTCTGAAAAAGATTGAAGACAACAATCAAAGAAGTTCTCATGGCACACTGTATTTTGAGATATCGTCAGTAAAAACCAAAAGATTGAAAATACCACATTTTGAAAATTAACACCACCTTGAGGAGTCCACCTATCAAAAAAAAAAAAACCAAAACAAAAAAACCCAAAAAACCCCAAAATCTGAACTCTATTAACCAGCTCTTTCCTCAGCCTCAACAAGTTTGGTAAGGCATGATTTCGAGGGCACTTATTAGCATCCATATTGCAGTCTGGCTGACTGCTATTATTATCTTCTGATGAGAACGCAGATGTCGTGTAATTTGATTTCGATCAGAACAGGAACTTTCAACTCTACGGTTTTTATTCATGGATGTTTATCATGGAACTTCTTTCCTCTCTGAATACAGGACATATTGATTTGGTTATATGCAAATGTAGTCTGATAGAATAACACATTCTGTAGGCTATTTTCATAGTTTCCACATTAATGTTCACTTTTTAAATGCTGAAGCATAAATTCCTTTTAGAGTCATCTAAAATTTCAAGGTAAATATTAACTATGAAATAAAAATAAAAAAATCAAGGGTCTGGGTTTTTGATTTTGAGTTATTTTTGGTTTTGCTTTTCTTTGTTTACCATTTTATATTTAATCTTTCAATACAAAAGTTGCTTCTTAAGGACATCTTAGAGAAACTGAGTTTTCTTTTTTTTTAAAAATACTTGGTGACTCAAAGCGGTTGCAGCTACTGGGTAGAGTGCTAAGTTTATGCAGACAGATTATTACTACTAATGGCACTAATGGAAATCATCATTTTCTTGCCATCTCTAATGCAGCTCTAATACCTTGTTTAAATAGATGGACTTGTATCAACTTTTTTGTTCTTCCTTTCTGAAAAGGTAAGGACTAACTTAATTTACCAGTTTTGGTTTCCAGCACAATGGTTAACACAATACACCTATACAAAATCTCCCTGGCTTAAAATAGGAGAGAACTGCCAGGAAGACCTCCTCACCCTCAGAGGCACCAAGAATCAAGAGGTTTCCTTAAAACACAGTGACTCCAGAGTGCTGTTATTTTTACCCTCGATTATTCAGGGGTGGTAACAGTCCTTGCTTTCAGGCCTGCTTGCTGCATGAAGCAAAAGAAAACCAAGCTAGACCCATCTGCATTGAACACCAGGTACCGTTCAGTGAGGTTCATTAATGGCCTTGTGCACTGCAGCGGTGGCTTAGCTCAAGCAGGGGTCACATTCAGCTAAATGCTAAATGTTAAATATGCACTTCCTTCCCATGCAGCATTTCCCAAATTGCTCCGTCATGGACCCACACCAGGAGGTAACCTGAAATGTGCGTGCTTCACAGCCTCACCCGACAGTTTAACCACCAGCAACAGGAGCAAACAGAAGGTGACTTAACACTACGCAAACAGCACATGGAGATGTGTTACCCCACAGTAATTCATTTGTGCAAGCTGGTCTCCTCAGTGAGGCAATTGCTCCAAGCAAACAGGCAAGGGAAGGAGTAGACATAGGAAACACTAAGAAAATTGCCAACTGGAAGGAAAAGTTTTGGATGAGAAAGATGGATGACGTTTCAGACCAGTTCACACATTCCGAAATTCCACTTTGGCCATCCTGTTGTGTTAAAACAAACAAACAAAAAAAAAAACCAACAGTGCTTTTCAACATCAGCCTTACTAGGCAAAAGAGAAACAAAAGTGAAATAAGTCTATGAAAATTAAGAGAAAATACTTCAGTCACCCAACATGATACTGGGCCAGACAAACACTCAAATGAAAAAAGGAAAAAATCTGTTTCTAAACTCTTGTCAGGAATAATACAGTTATTTCAATATACACAAAGGGGGTCTTTTTTCTCATAATCAAAAAAATATTTGAACTTCTCACTGGAAAATGAAATTCACGTCAAAAGCTGCTCTAAACAGTTTTTTTCAGCTCTGATCACAAATTTTCCGATGTAGGGATTTCTCAAGGAAAAACTCTATTTTGCACAGCAGAAAAAAGAAAGGTGTCAAATTCTCCGATCACACCATGCCCACTACCATATACTTCTGTCACAGTTCTGGTTTCTGGGACAAGTTTAGGAAAGCAAAACTCCTGGGACTGAGTCAGTCCGTGATCCTCCACCACCGGCACTCTTGGCAGCCCATGATGCTTCACCTGCTGCTGTCCTTGGCCTGACACATCCTTCCAGGCTTCTGAGTGCTGGGTGCAGGGTGGATGAACACCACCCAGCTTGCCACAGCACTAGGCAGTAACAGGATTAAAAAAAGCTCACGTAACCATCAGTAGAACAGGTCAGGTATTGCTCCATTAATAACTTCGGGCTACCGCAAAAATATCCTATCCATACAAAGACATTTCCTTACATAAACTTAGCGGAATGTAATGTGATTTAAAAGAGAAAAAGAACAAAAATACCAGTTTAAAGATAAAAAAATAACAAGTTAATGTATTCCATTTAATTTAGCACGCTAATTACCAAATCACAAGCAGATGCAAATTTAAGGACTATATTTAAAGAAGATAAACTACTTGTTCTGATGTGGTGATAACACAATGATTTCCATCTACCCATTCATTAGTTGTCATGGTTTTAATTTGTTTGCTTTGTTATGTTTAATTTGTTAGCTCTGCTAGTTGTTGCTTCATTTCGTCTCTGCTTCAAACAGTTGAAGTTTTAACCTTTAAGAATGACGACTGCAATGCAGAACAAAGCCTTGGTTTTTATTACCACTTGAGAATATCTGAAACTACATGTTTGATTTAAACTACTGAAAAATTTCTGGCTGGAGTTCTTAAGAGTAAGAAGGTACAGGCTCCAAGAGCATGTCAGGATCCCTTTTAAATAAACCAAATATAATCGGTAGAAAGCCACGTCACTACCTAGAATATTGCTTACATTAAGGAGTTTAAGATAAGAGCTTAACTTTCAGAGCTTGACTTTTCTGACAACTTTTACAACTGTTCATCCTCTCTTGCAAAGACAAAGCAGTCTTTTGAAATGGGGAACTATAAAGAGTTTTATTTTCAATTAAAGAAAAATATATATATACAGCCATATAAACACAGAACACATATTAGTAAAATTATTTCCCGACACATACATGTGGCTACACTTTGGACTGACCTGTCTGTCTTAGTGTTAACTGAGCAGGTGGGAGGACGATTCGCCTTACCGCACCCATCTAGATGGTACTGCACCACAAGTTGACGGGCCTTACTCTGAGTGCTCAGAGCCTGGGTATCCTGAGGAGGAAACCTGGGGGCTAAAATCTCAGACCTGCACACAGAGATCCTGTTTTCCTTGTTGAATTTGGGTTCCCCCCATTCACCATACCTCAGTTCAGCAACAGGTTTTTCAGGCTTTCACTTTGACAGTTATCATCCCATTTCCTAAATGCATCATTTATCAATAAAAACTGACACAATTCTGGGAGAGGGGACACAAACTCCAAAAAATATAAGGTAGAACAGTTATTACAGAAATACACTCCAGACAGAACGATGTAAGTAAGTTAGCCTTGCTGGAGTGAGCCCTTTCTTGTTTTTTGTTTAGGAAACAGAAAACATCATTCATTTCTCCCTTCCCCTGACTCCTGTCTAGCTCTGGGAGCTGCATCACATAAATAAAGCATCAGTTAGCCAATATCATAGGAAGCTAAAGTTAAAAAAATGTTAGCTCCAAAAACCAAGACTGTGATTGCAGCTTCACTTCAAAGAAGATCTGAACTCTCAAATTCACATATTAATTATTTCATCTAGTCACTGAGTATAACTTCAGGTGACAACCATGTGGGCAGAAGAGAATATTCACTCATTTGTACAGAAAAAGGGCAATAAAGGGCAAACCAGAAGATGCCCTGAGGGGAGGAAAATAAGTCATCTTACAGTTTTGCACCAAACAGTAAAAAAAAAAAATACTGAGCCTCAGTACTGTAATTAACTCCAACACCCATCTCCCCATGTGGACCATGAAATGAGGAGATAATGTTTGCAACCTCATGCCCATCACCTAGGCTTGGCAGGATCACTGTCAGTGCAGCAAAGCTTTTCACCAGAGCAGATCTTTGGAAACCAAATGAGACGCAGGTATATACATGAAACTCTTAATGCATATGCAAGATTTTCTAAAAGCAGCTAAGATCACAGGTTCCATAAGTGAAAGCTCAAGACATAATACTAAGTTTGAAAACATCTGCAGAAAGTTAGTTTTTATCAGCGTCAAACCTTTGCACATATTACATGTAATGCTTCTCTTCAGATGTTGGGCAAGTGACAAGAAAAAAATATTTTTTTTATGGCTTGCAGTCTATTCCAGATAAAAATTCAAGTTCCAGACATAAAAAGAGAAATCCCTCCACTTTGGGCAAGTGACAGAGGCAAAATAGGTGATGATTTACAGTAGTGAAGCACCAGCAAGAGAAGTGAGAACACGGCGTAAGCTGAATATTGATAAACACACTTTAGAGCCCATCAGCACTCCCCAACTCCAAAATCGTTAACAGGTGTTGAAAAATATCCACCAAGGTTTAGCAACAATAAAGTCGTACTTATTTTTTTAAAGATGGCAACACAAACAGTGATTTTGTAAAGCAGAAGGATTAAGGCAAAAGAGTTGCTGAAGAACAGATTTTCTTCATTAGGCTTTACCACCGTATCAAATGGTGGCAGGGAGAAATGTGTAACAAATCTCCAGGAGATAACAGCAGAAACAAATAATTTTCCAAAGGACAGAAGTATAATGCATATTAAAAAAAAATACAGACTTAACATCCTGATGGTATTTCACCATACAGAAGACTACCAAGCTTTTGGGGAGAAATCTGGCTGAGTACTGAGAATAATGAAGAAACTGGGAAGACAAATACATTCTTCTCAGTCCCGACAACTGTGAGATGACTGAATAGAGACTAAGGAATAAGCAGAAAAATAAGAGAATAAAGAAATAAGCATCAATATGGGAACTACTTTTTAAAATCCTCATAAACTGATTAGGGAAAAACTAGCAGTATGAGAGCAGTGTACTCTACCCAAGTATCTTAAGGAGGGGAGAAAAAAAAAAGCTGCAGAAGTCTGTTTTTTAACCCTAGAGCAAGCTAACTAAACAAAGGCAGAAGGATGTAATGATGCCACCCCATCATGCGCCGAAACACAGCTTATGACTGCAGAACAGCCCTTCAGACTCACTGCAAAGGCAACTTAATACATCATCTAAGTCTTGCATTTAAGCTCAGCACACATTACAAACGCTCCATCCCTTTGACCAAGAACATTGACCCTGATGTTCTCCAGGTTCAACTTCATCTTACAGTTCCCTGTTCTCTACAGAGACCACTGCCATATCCTACCCAGTCTTCAGGCTCCTTCTCATCCACATCCTTACTTCTAACACCCTTTTTTATCACAAAAGAAAGTAATCTGTGATGGCCAAATTAGTTCTCTTTTAAATACATTTCTGAAGTACATAGCAAGGCAATCTTATTACTACCAGTTTCCCCATCACAACTTAAGATTCTTAGCTCAGATCGAAAATTTTTGGGGGGATAGAACTGCACCAGTATTTGCTTAATTGAACTTCTAGTATACTACAAGCTACTGTATTTGTAATGTGCACAGCTTTCATAAACAGCAAATCCAAAAGGGAAAGGTATAGCTAATGTGCAGAATATATGTAACACGTAGCCAGAACACTGAACATAAGCATTACTTATCAATCCAAAGACATTTAGCAGGTTTCCTTGGCATCTTGTTTTCCTGCAGGATGGCATTAGTGGCAATGGACAGATGTGTGGCTGCTACACAACCTTCCTCTAAGAGTTATCTGCCTCGCTGTCACTTGATAAATTAACGTTGTTATGAATATGCATGGAGTCATGCTGTTCTACTGCCAAAGAACCCAGTGATATTAAAGGAATAGCATAAATCAACGACTGCAGAAGAACAGTGAGATCAGCACCCCTGTCGGTGAATCACCTCAGTGTATTGAAACAGAGAGACCTGAGAGGTGAGTGGCACCTTGGGTTTCTCGTTCAGTCTCTGCCACCAAAGGCATTTTCCAAACACAACACCCTCCTCCCCAGCACTGCAGAGTTACCAGAGGTGAGTTACAGGACTGGTCTGAGGCTTCTCCCTTTAAGGCATCATTCTTCCCACCAGATATCCCATGGCAGATGCTCTCTTTGGGGCTAGAACAAATCCCACCCCACCCACCGCATTCCACATTTTCAAGCTCTATGAGTAGCAGTGTTTTTAGTGGCTTCAAGTGCATACAACACACAGCCTTTGCTTTTATAGAGCAAATATTTATTTGTCATGCTTGCCCAGTAAAAGCAGAAGGTCAGTAAATGGTTATTGTCCCTTCCATTCCCTGCAAACACACACCCTGCATCCAACACGCTGCTCTTGCAAAAGCATAACCCCACTTAATATTACCACTTGGAGCAAAGACCTCAGCACTTCCTACCCAATAAGCCAACTGTTTACTATCTTGGGGGCTTCTTGCAATAATACTATTTCAAATGCAAACATAACATTTCTCTTACCAGAACATCAAAGAAGTCTTTAAGACTACAAGGGCTCTACCTTTCCTTCAAGCTAAAATACACTTAACTGAGCTACAGATTAATTTATTAATTAGCTGGTGATGGCTTAGCACATGTATGCCATTTTTCTCAGCTCTGGCAAAGCACTGACCAATTTTAATCAGCTCTCAAATGGCTGGCATGAGAAAGAAGTCTGTCAGATGCTATACCATTTTACCTATAGAAAACTGATAAAAAAAAAATCATCTTTTTAACTGAAATGCAAGAAGATTCAGCAGGAAGTCAGCAGGGGGGTTCACCCTTTTCTTGTTTTCAGAAAAAAAAAGTCTGATCACATCTTCCTTATAGCTACAGTTTTTACTACCACATAATGCTACAATTGTATATGTGTGCTTGATAGTGTGTTATCTGTGTGTCTCATCTGCCACTGTTCTCTCAGAATTGCTTACGCAAGTTTGCAAAAAAAAAATCCATATTAACGATGGGTCTGGTATCAAAAAAGACTTTCTCATCTCTTCATTTAAAACAGACAATTGTTGATTTGACAGTCAAAGTCATTAGGAAGAAAAGGTAGGTATTTTTCATTTTGCATCTTTTCTGGCTTGCCTTCTGTCAGCTGCCTTTCTAGAGCACAGAGTTAGAGGCTTCACAGCCATCAGCTTAGTGAGGTACTCACAAATTAAGGGTGCTTATGAGAGTCTCCAGCAGTACACCCCACTCCGGACAATGGATTCACAGCCCTAACGAAACATCACAACACTGCCTGAAAAAATGGGCCCCTCATTGCCAAACGAATAATTTCTTTGTAAAGGCATTCTGCTACATGATCAACTATGAATGGGCAAAAGAAAGATACGTTTCCGGTTCTCCTTCTTTTAATGATGGCTGTAACTACATACAGAACTATTACTGCCTTGCTCTGAACACTATTTCAAATCATTTGCCTAAGACGCCATAGAATAAGCCGTTACAAAAATGCAGAACTTTCCTGATTAACTCACCGTTATTTCTTTGCCAGATTCTGTCATCGCTTCTCATTAAAAATCATTTTATTCCACAGCTGTCCTATTGACTTATAAAGTACTAAAGAATGTAAGAACCTGGCACAGTATGCCTTTTTCAGACAACTGCTGGAATTCGATGATTTAATTTTCAACTCTTTTAGTAGGCTAAGTGTATTATCTATCAAAAAGATACTACCGGAAATAGTATACTATGACCATTAGAGACAGAAAGTGACAATGACATCCATCACACTCAGGTTAGCAAACATTAGAAACTCTGGCAGGCAGCATGGGTTTAACGTAGCTTCTGCTGGGCTAATAAGAAACGAGATGATGGGAAAGTGTCAGAGGGGACATTGTGAAGACAGAAATGAGTCAGTGCCTTACACTGGCAAAAGGTTAGAGAAGCACCTTAATTACAACCCAGGCAATAGATACAACTTTTACCTTATTAAGATGATTTGAATTCTATCCTGTTACTTTACATAGATTAAGATAATTTTACCTTGGCAATAAAGAAGGGCTAATAAAAGAAGGATTCTGCATCAAAATGGTGATCTTGCAGTCTTATCTGAAAATTCTTCAAGGCTTTCTCTGAAAGTTAGTCTCCAAGTTTAAATACACAAGACATTCTGTCCCAGAAAGTAAATTCCCCATTAGTGTTCCTTAAGGTAATGTTTCACTAAGTACAGACTCTTTCTTTCAAAGTTCATTTCTAGCCTCGTCTAGCATCAACAAAACCTGCAATGACATATATGAGAAATTTGTGTTAGGAATATCAAATGTGATATCTGTATTGCATTGCCCTTTTTTAAATTTAATTACTATGCAATTTAAAATGCAGAGTTTTAATTTTGTACTAAAAAGTTACTCTTTGGTGCAGGCTCCCTGGACAGTTTTAAATCCCATCATTTAAATCCCATCTGGAGGTCAAACCTGACCCGAATGTAGTATTCCAACCAAAACGAAATGAACAAAGACAGCAGGAAGTTTTGAATGATTTTTGCAGCAGCGAGTTTAAGTAACATCATCCAAAATCAGTCAACTAAACATGATGGATCAGAGCAATGCGGCATTTCTATTAAGCTGCAGAAATTATCTTTTGGTCTTCCAATTCTTGAGAGGGAAATCCAAACAGCGGTACAAGTAGCTTTACAGTTTAAGCCATGATCAAAGTTGATTTGCTGCAGGTTGAACTTCTGGGAGGGGGGGAAGCAAAAAAACCAACCAAACAAAAAAAAACCCCACAAAACCAAAACCACAAGCAGGCCACCTTCTCCCAAAATACTTTTGAACAGCATGAAGGGGCAATTCTCTGCAATGGAGGCCAGCGCTGGATGAGCTCCCAGCTGACCACAGTCAGCCCTTCCCCAGCAGCACACTGCTGGTACAGTGCCTGGATATGACAGGATCAGAAACTGTCAGCAGCCGTGGCTCCACCAGAGAGACAGTCAAGGTGTGCTCAGCCCAAAAATGCATCAGAGCCCGAGGAAACAACGGCTGCTTCCTAATTTTTAATCACTTTCAAAAGCTGGGAGAGGAGCTCGGCCACTGTCACCTTTAACTACACCAGCAGACCCTCAAGGCAGCTGCCAGCTCACTTGTTTTCACATGTTCCAGCCATTATCACCCTTCCCCCCAAAAAACAGCTGAGAGCCCTTTTTGCCAAACATGCTTGCAGGCACTAAGCAGCAGCTGTCAGAACAAGGCAGCAATAGGAGAGAAGGAGCCTACTTTGCCTTCCCTCAGGCAAACTCTCCACTGCACTAAAATCCCATTTTCATCTCAGTCACAGCAGAATTTGGCCCTACAATTATTTGCACTGTAGTTTTAGGTCTATCAATAGGAACAACTGGAGTCACAAGAAGGTGAAGGTCAGATTCAGAAAGGGCAAGTAGCAACAGAAAACTGCACTCCCAGATATAACCAAACAGCAAATGCTAAATAACATGGACATCCTAGTGGACAGGAAGCTCAACATGAGCGAGCAATGTGCTGCTGCGGCCAAGAAGGCCAATAGGATGCTGGGTTGCATGAAAAAGGGCATCACCAGCAGAGATAAGGAAGTCACTATCCCACTCTACTCGGCACTTGTCAGGCCACACCTGGAATCCTGTGTGCAGTTCTGGTCCCTGTTATACAAAAAAGATGTGGACAGGCTGGAGGGGGTCCAGAGAAGGGCCACCAAGATGATCAAGGGTCTGGGAAGCCTGCCGTATGAGGATAGGCTGAGAGAGCTGGGTTTGTTCAGCCTTGAGAAAAGGAGGCTTAGAGGTGATCTCGTCACCATGTACCAGTACTTAAAGGGGAGCTACAAAGAAGATGGAGACTCCCTTTTTACAAGGAGTCACATGGTGAGGACAAGGGGTAACGGGTACAAGTTACTCCCAGGGACATTCCGATTGGACATGAGAGGTAAATTTTTCACAATGAGAACAGTCAATCTCTGGAATAATCTCCCCAGAGAAGTGGTTGACTCTGCTACGCTGAACACATTTAAGACTCAGCTGGACATGGTGCTGGGCCATCTCGTCTAGGTTGTGCTCTTGCCTAGAAAGGTTGGACCAGATGATCGTTGAGGTCCCTTCCAACCTGATATTCTATGATTCTATGATCCCTCCAACTCCTCCTAGCACTTGTGAGGCTCTGGCCTAAGTCAATGTTTTCCTTCTTCTAAGGAAGGGTCCCAGGAATCCTAATATGAGGAAACAAATACAATGCTTAGATTGAGATAAATGAAGTTAATGGGTGACCTATATTTTAGCTTTCAGTAGAGTACCTCAGCAGATATGCACCAGACAACTCCTATAAACTGTAAGACAAGAAACATGACCAGACAGCGAGGGAGCTAACAGAAACTATAGAAATTTAGATACAGAAATACAGGGTGGTCAGTCTTCAATTCAACTTCTATGTGCCTTAGAAGAGCTTCTAGGACAAATTTCAAGCAAGGTGATACAAGCAGGCTGCGTACAAAACATCACCTTTGGAAACAGTGTTTCACAGAAACAGAACAAAGCTGAGGCCGGTATGGTCTAGAGAGGCCAGGTATAACCAGTGGCATATTTAAGACTTTGTGGACAGCAGCAAATCAGACATCTTTAGAGAACAATGAAGAAAGCAAGCAATTTCATCATTCAACCTTAATCCTGAAGTCCTTGCACCTACATCAATCAGCATTATCCTTCATCAGAAGGCACGGAGAACTTCAGACTTCATGGGATGGTTCTAAAACGCTATTCACTTCCACTTGAAAATTCATCCAATTCCTGCTTCCTTTTCTCAAAATTGACATTTTGCTGGCAGCGACCTGTGTAAGAAGGGAAGCTACCCCTCTCTGAAAAAAATATTTTCCAAAGGGGTAGGCTAAATTGGTAGGATTTTGTAAAAACTCACATTAAATTTACTCTGAAGCAAATTTTAAGTAAATAGATCTCTTTCAGTAGATTACCATTGCGTGCTACTGGACACAGCTGCCTTTGTGGGGTTTTTGGCAGACTTCTCATGAAACAAATATAAAAATTTATTTGGCAGTTCCAAGCTTGAAGAATAATAAGTTTTATTTTGGTTATGTGCTTCAAAGTGACATTCACACACTGTCCCCATCACGGGCATCTGGCATGCCAGCAAAAGCAGTCTGATGCATGCTGGCAGCCAAAACACATTGCTTATGCCTACACTAGCATTGTTTCTCATATATGTGTGGTTTTGGTGGGTTTTTTTGTTGTTTTGTTTTAATATAATAAGCATAAGGATTTGCTCCCGGTATAGGAACTGGTTAGCAGAAAGTCACTGACACTATTCCATATATTTTGTTGTAATCCTAGTTCCCCCCGTCACCCAACACACATCTTTTCATATGGGCATGACAGAGGAGAAACTCATTTTAGCCATCATTTAGATTTTGATGGCATGAAAGCCCTATGTGGAAATACTGCTCCTGTAAAATTCAGTAGCAGGTCCCCTGAATGTGGGCTAAAAGCACAAATGTAAATAGGTTATTCATGTAGTTTATCCAGTACCCTTCTAGGAAGCACTTGGACTCTGCCTCCTGAAAGGCACAGTTTATTTTTCAAAACAAATAGAAAGTACTTAGTTTAAACTCTTCACAATAGCACAGTAACCATTTTGGAAGTTGAACATCCACATGCACCAAGCAGCTCCAAACTGCTGCAGAACACTGGTATACCTTTCCTTAGTAAATATGTAACCAGTGGCAGCTTTTAGACTGGCTTGTATGTGATACATACAGTGTATAGTTTTTAACATACAATGGTGCAAATTTTCTTCAAAGTGGATACAGTTTTGGGGTTAAAATTCACTATTTGAGAGTCTAGCTCTATGAAAGTTCACAGTATCGTGTGTAGATCAAGTTTCGCAAGAGCCACACAAGAAAATTAAATCCAAGGAAGCTCACTATTTTGCACTACTTTGTAATCTGGGAAAAAAAACTTCTATACTAATGTTTCCTCTGTAGGCAAGATCTGTAGGGTTTTTCTTCAACATACTGTAAGGAAAAACACAAACAAGCAGAAACCCACCAAGCCACAGAAGGCCACCTGATGATGCTGTGGACACTACTACAGCGAAGCGGCAAGATATGTTTCAAAGTATTTACAATCATTCCAGTTCAGAATATTGCATAAAATTAAGCACAGTTTACCTCTATTATTAATTTGTGACTTAAATGAACCTATGCCCTTGGTCTTCCCTAGCATGGTATTTGTACTATTGACCTGAATCTCCAAACTTGTTGGCCCAAACACAGCTAAATGTCTTGGCATGTGCAGTACTACAGAGCTAATAGGATCTGAATGGAACTTAAAATGCTTAAAACTAAGCTGTCCCTGCTTAAATGCTTGAGTGGGTAAGAGCCAAAATATTCAGCAGTATAAAACAAGGACAGTTTTTGTTTAACCCTTTTACAGAAACAATTTGAGTAGCTTTCAGAAGTGACCTATACTTTATATATACATGTAGTTCTTTTTCATTATATCCTCCTTCTGGAAATACATTTACAGAGTAAAACTCCCCACAAAAACAGAAAATTCTAGTGCTAGACCTTATCTTGCAAAATCTGGATTACAGAAGTAACTAATGACTTTTTTTAGGAGCACAGAGTTTTCTTTGGTCTCTAAAATGCAATAAAACCAGGAAATGTCACGCATTCGCCCTCAAAGACTCTTCCTTTAAATAGACCTGCTGTGTAACTATTGCACATGATATTGACAGTTAACCCACTGCCTCCAAATGTATCCCTCAGCTCAAGTGACAAGGTGATACACTTGGAGAATACTTAAAGGACTGGTTACAAGGAAAACGTCATGCACAACCTTCACATACAATAAATAACACAGGCTTTTAAATGTGTCACGTTAGGATAAAGTTGAAAATGTTTGGATACTGGATTTCACAAATTAGCGGGGCTCATTTGCAGTACCCTCTTTGAAAATGGGAGGCAGAAAGTTGGGTGTCTCTATCAGCAACAGAGAGGCACCAGACTGTACACCTATGACCAGTCCAGCATTAATCACAGTCTTGTTTAGGACTTGAGCCCGTGCAGCTATCAATTATCCTGCAGAATTAGAACAAGTGACAGGCTTATTATTACATTCCCAACCCAGAGCTGCTATCTCCCTCGGTAACTACACAGGGCTTGCAGCAAGCCCGTATTTAGGGGAGTTGTTTTTTCTGATAAGAACAGCCTCCTGCTTCCTTCATGTTTCCAGGGCAAAAGAAGCACATCAGCTCCCAGAAGAGGAGAGCAACAGTGCTGCCAGACAGGGACGTATAAGGACATAACAAAAGCCTGGCTTTTTGCAAAACTACCACCAGCTGGAGAAACCAGCCACTTTCTAACATACCCATGGCACCAAAAAGCCTGGTTTGTATCTAAGTATAGCTGCACATAAAATTACTGGTTTTGTATGTGGAGCCAGCCGCCCTGACTTCAACGGGACTACATTCCGAGATATTTAATAAACTAAATTTCACACCTGGGCCCATATATATGCATATACACACACACACATATATATGTGCGCGCACACACCACATTAACAGTGTATATAAATGTCTTCACTCGGGAAGTGAGAACCAGCACAGTCGTTTTGACATAACCATCTCCCTATTATAGTACCAATACAATGCAACACAGTTTATTACCGGCTCCTCCTTCTGAGGGAAAGGATATTTTAATCTCATTATCTCCTCATTAACTGATAGTAACAGAAGAACTGAGTCAGACTAACAGAGACCACACTAGATCCCACAGCTATCCACCTCAAATTTATGAACTGCTAAGAAAAATTAAGGTTTCAAGACTAAAAAAACACAACCATACAAGAATGTTGTGAGATAAATATTATAAATACGAAAATATAGCAGTAAGTATGATACGACCCTGTTTTTTAGTTTTATTGTGGTTCCCACAAAAGGAACTGACAAAAATAATGTTATATCTTCACCATATTAAAAAAAAAAAATCCATTAACCACTGTGCTGCACTGTTCTTATGAAACTTATGACAGGATTTTTATATGTATATTTTGTTTATTTTTCTCCCCTAACTGACAGTTTGTCACACTATTATAACCTGTCACTCCTCCAATTCCAACCACTACCATTCAATTCCCACATGAACATAATGTGGAGATGCCACATAACGCCCATTAGCGCCCTCTTTTCTCCATATAACTTAACAGTTGTTTTCCTTCCTTCAATTTTTATTGTGTGGCCTTTTCACTAATCCAGGACTTAATAACAAGAGCTGGCAGCTGCTATTTCTGCAGCATTCTGGACAAGAGCATAAATTTCATCTTGTATTGACTTTATCTGCTACTTAATATTAGGTCAATGCTATTTGGCAAATATGCAAAGAGTGAATTGACACTCTACTTTCATTCTTACAACTGAATTGATCCAGAGTCAAACAAGTATCAACAGATTTTTCTTCACCAACTTTTTTTTTTTTTTAAGACTACATACTCACTGTTTTTCCATCGCAACAGAATCAGGTCAATTAAGCAGTATCCTAAAAATAACTGCCAAAAGACACTTTTACACCTGTTTTTCACTAAAAATCAAATAAATTACAGGATCTGCTCATTTTTAATGGGCCCCTTCATTTTTAATCTTTAACCTTTTCTCATTTTTCTTTGGACACCAAATATAGGTAGGAGTTATAAATTGCTCATTACTCAATCAAGAACCAGATCCTAAAACTGCACAATAGCCTTGGAGAGCCTTCACAAAGTAAACACTAAATAATCAGTTACCCAATTAGGCAGCCAGTTCCTTGCAATATTGAGCTATGATCACTGATGGTAACCAAAGATCTCGGTGTTTTGCAGTCTTCCTGTGATCAACATCAGACAGAGCCAAGGAACCTAGTAGGATTATTTGCTGTTGCTACCAAGATGGACGAGGGGAAGGGAGGACATCTGTACGATGCTTCAGCAGTGCTTCCTGAGGATGCTATTTGTCTGGGTGACTGTGACAGACGGCCACCTCTGCAGGGCTGGGGATTAACACAGAGCACAAAAGAGAAGTTGTTCTGTGCTGTATTATTTTGATTAGTAACATAAAACCTCAGATATAATCTAAAAAACAAAAGTAGGCATATATTTCTCATCCTTTTCTTCCTTGCAGTCCCAAATTCCTGGACATTATTAAATACTCTTTCTTACAAAAGTTTCATCAAATCCTAACAAAGATATTTTTTTTTCCCCTCTCAGAACCAATGGACAATCTCAAATCCAAAAATCCTCCGATCTGGCGCCAGTGTGGCATAATGTGAAAAAGTAACAACTCGTGCCAGTAAAGTGGAGAATGACACATCGCATCAGGTTATCTCTTCCCATCAGACTTCTCTCGGGGTCAGATGTAGGCACCCTGGCAGCTCGTACGATTGCCTTCTGCTTCGCGGGATTAACTTACACAGTAACACAAGCACTCACTCCTTTCTCATCTGAAATAGATGAAGTGCATCTACTTCATCTGGCTACCTCGCACATCTTCCAAGCTAGCTACCTGTGATAAGCCATTTGGCACCACACACACTCGGTCCACACCATGGGCAGTACCAGTATCAGCACAGTTTTGACACAGCTAATATCATTAATAGTCTATATAAGGAAATGATATTAATTGCACTTCACCCTAAATGTACCTACATCTAGGTTCAAATGCCACAGTAACAGCCTGAGAAATCATAGCAGTGCACACTGTGCCAGATCCAAGTAATGAGGGCCTTTCTCTTGACCTAAGAAATACACTGGAGGTCCTTTTTCTGGGCAGACACCACCCTAGACATGAACTCAAAGCATGTACTCCTGTTGCCTTTTCTAGAGATACTCCCGAGCTGATCTCTAGCATCAGTGCAATTATTAGCATAGCTCAATGCCCTCCAGAAGCACAAGCGAGAGCAGCGTACCCGCCAAACGTGCACAGCCAAGGGCAGGTTATCCCCAGCTGTCCGAAGCTTTCCTCATGGGGAGGCCACCAAACACCAGCAGTGCAAAGCTCTGGGTAACGCACAGCTGACCTGCACTAGGGGGAAAAGAATGCAAAACTCCATGTGGTTCTGTAAGAGGCAGAAGAAGGGGCACTCCCACTACCAGCAGTCGTGAACTGTATCTAGCTTGATAAGTAAAGTGATCAGTGAACTATTCCTAACAGGTATGGAGATGAAAAAAGAGATGTAGAACTAAAAGATCACTTTTTAAAAAGCAACAAAACCAACACAAAATGTTGGATATTATTTTTTCTCTTTTCCAGGTTTTACAATTAAAAGAAAAAGAGTATCAGATTCATTTGCACACTGGCTGCACTACAACTGCAGCAATGGAGACCCACCATAAACAACCTGATTTAACTGTCTGGTTAAATGTATTTACATACCGTGTTGATGTATCAATGAATTTGTCCATTGTGCTTTGTGAGACTGCATTTTATTTACAAAAATAGTCAACTTCACTTTAAAGAAATCAATCATATATATTATTTGGCACATCAGTAAAACCTAGAGAAACAACATTCCCTTGATATTCATAAAGGGATCTTCTTCCTTCTACAGATAACATACGGGAATGCATAACATAATTTCAATGTGTAAGAGTAACTCCACTACATTGTGCTATGTGTGTCAGAACACATGCAATTCTGATCAGTTTTACATAATGGAAATACATAATGTGTGACACTTTATAAGCTTCATACTCCTTCCAGGAGAATATGTAAACATTTATTTTCCTGTGAAATTTTTTTACAGTGCTGGTTTTATTGTGCTCAAAAATATCCCAAACACACCACGTAACACTTGCGGGACTTGTTAATTAATGACAAGAAGAGTCAAAGACAATCTCAGATGTCATAGTAATGAAAATTTAACTGTCCTTTTCCTTGTGAAGAAAGTCTTCAAAACCAGTCTCTGAAATGGACCAAAGTACCTAATCTTGAAAGAAAGAAGATTAGGAGTCTTAGCTGCTTCCTTCACTCAAGATGTTAAAACATCCCCTATCCACTTACATATGCTACATAAAGTGAGCAGATATTGAATAGTATGCCAAAAATTCTGAGAAATACTTCCTTCATCACACAAGACCTGTGCCACACCTCGGGACAACAGATAAAACGCATCTTGCTGCTGGCATGACAAGATTAGCAGAAGAAGAAGAACATCTGTAGGCACTTCAAGATCTTCAAGAATTTGAGTTCTACAATTGAGAAGGTACTCATGGGACTGTAACTCTGTCCCTGAAATGTCTGCTCCTGGTAGAGTGGCACAATTGTCATTTTTTACATGCTTAAAAACAAAACATAACTATTTCAAGCACACAAAGCTGCTGAGTCATTTCTACAAACAAATAATATTTCTTGCTCACTAACGCTGCACATGCTGCAAATACTCCTTTGACTTCTGTACTGCCTAGGCAATTCTTATTGTCCTCAGATGCTCCTGGCTGGTGCAGGCATATTTAAACACACAAACTTCCATGCAAAATTTCAGTGAGAGATTTGGCAGGAGCATAACTGCTAAATGAGCAGCAATCAAGTAGTTCACCCAATCAGTTTTCTAATTCACCACGACTGCTATAAATACTACCCATTATTACTGAATGTAGCTTTTAGGGGAAAAATACATGCAAACTTCCTGCAGTATCTAATCTATGTGAAAATTATACAGAACACCACATTAAAATCTAAGTAAACACTTTGGCATACTCCTAATGTATGTGCATAGATTACTCGGGTGTACTTCTAGGATAAGTACCATTTGATGTTCAGATTATTGGTGAATATTTAAAGTTGATTACCCTAGAGGTAAGATATAATTGGTAAACAAGGAACATATACAGAACAACAACATAATAACCACAAGTTGTATTTATTTTATTTATTCCTACGCTCAGGACAATACTTCAGTAAAAATACTAATTATTTTTTTTAAACTAACAAAATGAAATCAGAAAGTACCAAAAGCATAATTTTTCATGATATCGCATTATAAGCTGAATGGAAGACCGTACCAACTTCACTTTTACAGCACCACAAGTGATACAGTGTGTCGTGGTTTAACCCCAGCCAGCAACTAAGCACCATGCAGCCGCTCGCTCACCCCCCCACCGGTGGGATGGGGGAGAGGATCGGAAGGGCAAAAGGGGAAAACTCGTGGGTTGAGATAAAAACAGTTTAATAACTAAAGTAAAATAAAAATAGAACAGCAGTAATAGTAATAATAACAATAATAATAATAACAACAAATAAAAATAGTACGATAGTAATACAAAGCAAGCGGTACACTGTAGAATTGCTCACCACCCGCCGACCGATGCCCGTGCTGTCCCCCAAGCAGCGATCGAACCCCTCCCCGGCCAACTCCCCTGCTTATATACTGAGCATGACGTCACGTGGTATGGAATAGCCCTTTGGCCAGTCTGAGTCAGCTGCCCCGGCTGTGCCCCCTCCCAGCTTCTTGTGCCCCTGGCAGAGCATGGGAAGCTGAAAGGTCCTTGACCAGTGTGAGCGCCACTTAGCAAGTACTTAGCACTACTTAGCAAGAACCAAAACATCAGTGTACCATCCACATTGTTCTCAACCTAAACCCAAAACACAGCCCCATACCGGCTACCAGGAAGAAAATTAACTCTATCCCAGCTGAAACCAGGACACAGTGCTACTTTGAAACTTGAGCTGCATTGCAGACACAGAGGCTCTCAACAGGTAGAGCTTTCTGTGGGGCTGTGCATACTCGCAGCAAGCCTCATACTGTGCATCCTCCCAGGAGAGAGGCTTACACAGCCCAACAGTAAATCTCAGGACTCCATTTACGACAACTTTTTAGCTTACAGCACTTCAAGCAAGGAAAACTCCACTAGTCATGGCAAAGGCTAATATTTGTTTCAGCTGCAAAGTGCTATAGATGGAAGAATAAACATGCAGCAGCAAATAATAAGAGGAGAAACACAGTGGATGTAGGTAATAAAAGAACAAACAAACAGAGAGGAGACACTGGTGTGCTCACTAGATTACTGAAGAGATCAATCAACTCACAGATGTGATGGGGGGGGACATGGCCACTTGGCTAACATATTTAATTACCTATATTATTTTCCCTTTTCAGTGTAAGCACCTTGTCTAGACTGTCTGATTACACACAGCTGTAAACTGCTTCTGGCTTTATCTCTGTCTTTTGTCTTATTTTTAAGATGGGTTTCACTATGCAATATGGTGCGACTGCAGTCTCCTTCCAGATTTCTGCCTCCTTATCACTGTTAAGGCAGTGACAAATTACTGTTCTTTGGTTTTTCCCACTGATGACCTGAATTAGCCACTACCAGACACAGCAGTGCTGGACCATCAGCCTCCTTGGTTGTTGAAGTTACACTGCCTCTCAAGATGGGGAACAGCTCCATTTCCTGCGGGTGTGGGGTGTTGAACTAGAGACAGTTACCCTCATCCACTTCACCTGATGTCACAGCTGGCAGCCAAAGGGATTATCTGAAAGCAAAACCTAGGGAAAAGACCATTCACATCAAAAGCATGATTGAATAACATGGATAATAATAAATAAAAACTAGATAAATAAAAATAATTAGCAAAAAAAAAGAAGGCTATTTAGACAGAATCCTACGCAGTTGCTCATGCTTGGGGTAATCTGTTAATAAATGCACAGCCTGACCAGATTCGTATATAAGACACATCAGGAGCTTCCCTAGAGACCACGCTTCCCCCAGAAGCACGTGTGCCCAACACCAGCACATATCAAACTGGTTTCAAGCATGAAACAATGATCTTCTAGAGGAAAGTAGTTGTTCTGAATCGCGGCTGAAAGACAAGGTGGGAATCTCATAGACACCTTCCTGACAACAGATGCACTAAAAGACCTTGGAGCAGCAGTCTGAGCCTTCCTCACATTAAGACGAGACTCCAGCAGTCAGATAAATGAGGCAATAAACCACTCAGAAATAGGGAAAGGGCTCTGGTTAAATCCTACCCAGAGCAGCCATAGGGGAAAGCCTAGCTAAAGACCACTTCAGCACTGATGTAAGCTGTGGGAACATCCAGATGCAGCTGTGAAGTATGAAACTTTATTCAGTTAAGTCATAGCGTTAACCTGTGAGCAAGGAAAAAGCCATAAGCTGGAAGAATGTAAAAAAACAGCACTGAGACCTAGAATCGCATGGTTCAAGGACACAGCACCAAGAACAAAGTGTTTCACAACACATTTTTAAAAAATGGTAGCCTATTCAGAGCTTGTATTCCTTTTAAAGATCTGGCACCAATTTCTGCAATACTTGTTGCCTGCAGGCACATTTGCAAGAATAACCCTGTTAGCAGTGCCCTAAGCTGGTACCAGCTCCGGTGCTAGCTTTCTGCCTTCAGATCTCTCCACACAATTCATGTGGGCTGTAAAATGACTGCTCTCTCCTTGGAGTGGCTCTCACTGCAGAAAAATATTGTCCATATAGTTTGTAAAGTACTTTTAGAACAAAGTCACTATAAAAACTCATACCTGAGATAGTAGGCAGGGTGAGGTTTCCCACCCTGACTTAAGAATGCAGACCTTGTTAAAAAAAAAAAAAAAACACACACCACCTCTGGCAAGCTGCACTGCCCATATCTCCAATGCAGACAGAGCCAGTTTACAACAACAAAGAATTCAAACCTCACACTTTCAAATGCCAAAAAAAGGAATACAAATGAAACTGCTGAGTAAAAAAAAAAAAAAAAACCAACAAAAAAAAGCCAACAACCCACAGGATTTACAGATGCAGAAAGAAAATGGAAAAAATTACTTGAGTCACCTTACATACAAAAAGACATAAAACAGTAACAATTCTATTTTACTGGGGACCTAAATACTAATTTTAACAACTTCAAGAATCTCATGCATGCTTTGTCTCCTCATTATTTTGATATCACAGGGTATTTAATAGAAACCTTATGTGCTTCACTATCAGGAGAGGAAAAGTGTTTTTATTAAGCATTAATTCTTTTCTTGCATTTTAGTCGTAGTGAGCGTCTCCGCCATCTGTCTTAAAAGAACAGAATTTCATAGTGCTATTCTAAAACAGCATTAGAAACACAAGCACACTGTTTTCATCATTACTTGCTTTTCAAGGCAGTCAAAGGAGCTGTGCTCCAGGTAACAAGTGTTCTTAAAAAGCCTGTAAACATGGAATTCAGACATGAAAATCCTAAAAACACTTGATGCCACTGCAGTTAAACTTGGCCAGGTGCAATTTCTAAATTGTTCCATAGAAGAGGCACAAAAAAAATTCCTCCCATATCACAGCTTTGCCAACAGCTCATTCTTTCACATTACTTGAAATTATATCACCTATAGAGAACTTGCAAGAAATATGGAGAGATTTTCTGGTAAGTACATGACGTAATAATGGAAACCAATGTAAGCCAGAAAATCCAGTTCCGCTACCAGAAAGTAAGGACGGTTATCTTCCTAGAAAGATAAAAACAGACAGCTCAAGAAAGAAATGAAGAAAAAAAAGTCTTTATCATAAAAGAACAGTTTTCTGATGTATTTCAAGTACTGAAAAATCTAGGATTTACTTAACAGCTTTGTTGGCAGATCTCAGAGTCACTGAACTCAAATAGATTATATAAAGTAGTGTACTGAGCATGGGAAAGGCACACTGATGCATCTCAACCACTGTGTTAATCCCCTATCTTTTCTCATATTATTAAACTAGGGGAACACCATTCACACTACAGTTCAATTCTTCAGTGACTGAGAGATGATGAGGAATGTTACCCACTAAAAAAAATTCCCAACCACCACTGCAAGTTTCTGCTCCACTAGGTAGGCTTACGTAGCAAGCAAATGTAGCTCAGGCAGAGCCACAAGAAAACTGGAGATTACACACTCAAATAACTCTTCAGGTTTTTGAGATTATCAGTCCAAATAAGTAACTAGGTAACACCTCACAGTATCATACTGTGTGTCAGCTCACCCGCATTTTAGCTCTTCAATTTTAACAGCAGTTTGTCATTGAATCATCACAATTAAAAAACAAAAACAACCCACATTCTTTTTATAATACAAATTCTCTTCAGCAATCTAAACCATTGAAATGTTCTTCTGCTCAAAAAGACCATTCATAGATTATCTTTCTAGATTTCCTTCAGCTTTTCTTCTGAGAAGAGTAAGAGTCCAGCAAGAAACAAAAGCTAAGACCAGAGAAGCTCTACATGCCTTGCTTGATACCAAGGACAGAGTGTGGTCTGCTCATTCCCCAACCCTCTTTTTTTATTTTTTTTTTTTAACCATAGCATGGATTCGTAGTGAATCTCATTATTCTCCCCCTCTTGGCTTATGAAGGAGGGACTCTCCATCTCATCCTCTTTGCATGTTACTGCTCCCCAGTTCTCCATGCCAGCAAAAATTCTGTCTCATTCTTTTCTTGCTATTTGACAAACATGTTACTTAAGTAGCATTTAATCTCATTACTGGGTAGATACAAAAGATGATGAGGGATATTGGCTTCCATCAGCCAGTTAAGACTTTTAAGTGTCATAGGGTTGACCAAGCATGCAGCAGACACACAAGGCACTGTGACACTCACAAAAATTCCCCTGAGCTTTCTAGCGTGCACACCATGATGTAGTTCTGTCAAAGGGCACTGCACATTTACAAAGAGATTAGCTGTGGAATTCAAAAGCAGCAGCAGTACAGATATTATTATACAGAACCTATGTTTTGGTTTAGCTAAGGCAATCATTCAAAGCAGCAGCTCATCAAAAAGACCCTCAAGAAGAAGCCTTAAGTTCTGTAGCTTTTGTCAACAAGATCCCGCAGGGAAAACCAGAAGTGATGAAGAAAAAAATTTCTCTAACTTTTAGCAGCAGATCAATGAAATACATCAGTACATCTCATCTCTTAGCAGACAACTTTTGGCCTCATGGAACGTGCTATTAGACAAAGTTGGTAAGAAAACATCTCCAAAGCAGAATACCAGTGCCAGCTTCATAGATAATTGTGAATTCTGACCTACAGCACAGATTTCTAATACAAAAAGATCGAAAAGTTGCTCACAGAACAATTGCTCTGAAGTACAGGTTTGCATTTCTCCTACAGTCACACACTTAAGGTCTAACTTCTCATTCATGTCTGATCAGCATGTGAGAACAACACATAAAAATATTAATCATAAACTGGTTTGTTTACAGGACATTTGCCCTTTGTCTAATTAACATTAAAGGATAAATTGATTTTTGGATGGCTTGGAAAGATAAGGGGAATTAAACACATTTGGTCCAGCAGCCTATCATAACCTCATCACAGACTTGAGTTATTTCAGAGAAATGAGCACAGTGTATTCACATGTGGCTATAAAAGCATGTCACATAACAGTCAAATACATACGCTATTGAAAAAACGATGACTTCATTGCTTTCCTGGAAAAGGCAGCATCCAAGACAAAACTTTGCCTTTCTCCTCGCTCTCTGGAGGCACTGTTGCCCCAGTACCTCTGCAGCAGGGCTAGTGATTAATGAAGTAGAGAGGACTCACAGACTACTTCAGACAGCACAACAGCCAGGCGGCTTCTCCACTGTGGCAGCAGAGCTGCACCAACAGGCATTTGCCTAATTATTAAATTGGAAAATGTGAACAAAGTCAACAACTTCAAGAAGCCTACCTACACTTCAGATGACTTTATCATGACTGAAAACCTCATCTCCTTGGGTTAAGCATATTTGAAAACTTTCACGATGGGGTATCCTTGATGAGAGATGTGCTTTATGGCAAGGTGAAAGGCTGCCTCACCTTACATGCAGAGACACACTGGCCTTTCCTCTGTAATGCAAATGTAGAAAGCAACCCAGCCTTAAGTGCGTGTACATTTATAAACGCACTGCAGTTTTTTTAAATTACCATCCAACATGAATTACTCAACAGAAAAGTTGCAGCTCTGCTCATAACCCTTTATACGAATTCTGGGTTATAAAGCAAAGAAAATCAGTGCTCCAGCTTTAACACCACCGGCTACGTAAAATAGAAAGATTGCCTTAAGGAAGAAATCAAAAGCTTTCTGACTGTCTCTGTTGCTCATATACCGAAAGGGATTTCTGTTGCTACAATATAGGATCAATGAACATTGCTCATTTCTAGTCTCTCACACCCAGTTAAGCACTAGTTACATAAAGTTGTGTTTCTCTCCCTAAGCACAGGCTTTAGGGGATATAAGCCATTATTGCCTATCCTCGTGGGTTTTTATACACAAAGTATCTTTCCTTTTAAAGAAAAAACTCTTCTGGGGAGTAGTAAAAAATACATTGGTTACATCATCATTCTTAAAATAATGCAATCATAGCGGTATTTTGTTTGACAGTTTAGAACATAAAATTTTACTGGTAGAAGGAAGAAAGGTTTTCATGCAATAATAAATGCTACAATCCTAAAATAATCACGCCACTTGAATACACCTTCAAAACATATACTACTTTATTATTACTGGTATAAGGGGAATTCTTTCCCCACACTAGATAAAAACGTCAGGTGTTCAGAGTCACAATTCTTTTTCTCCTTTTACTCCCACTTTCAACTCAGCAGTAACATATCCCATTATCTGTTTCACACTAATTAGCAACAAAAAAATCAGCTATTTTAACACAGCCTCTTTTTATGTGAAATAATATAAATTGTCACGGGTAACATAACTTATTGAAAGGATGAAAATGAAAAAAGAAGAGAAATCCACAAGCTGAGAAAAATTACTTTAAATTCTGAATATCTGAGTGGAGGCAGATTTCACCACATGTGAAAAAGGTATATTGGTTATTACTGCCTCGCACAATCAAATCGTTTGTCTAGCTACATGAAAAAAGTGCTATCTATACAGACAAGGACCAAGAGAAAACCCTACTTATTTATTAGCACATTTCCTTGAATCTTGTATTTCACCAAAACATTAAAAGGACAAAAAGTGTTCTATCAGACCTACCAAACAGTGCAAGTATCACAGTTAATATTAAAACAATTCTTAGCCAACTTTCTTTTCAGAATACAGAAAATTTTATAAACATGGGCACTTTTTAAAAGGTGAGTAACAAAACACCAGGTCAGAACAGCATAGCAGGCTCAGCAGATTTCTCTCTGGAACAGATCTTTCCCCAAGTCCAGCACTGTGGCACACGCTCCACCACTTTAGACTCAGCGGCAGCTGTCAGAAGCTGCCTGGGCTGGGTCACAGCCTGTGTGAAGACCTTGTTAGATCCAAATCTTTGCAGCTGCGGTGTTGGTGGTCATTATGCCCTCTGAAATATTAACACTCACTACAAAATTTAACATATTTTCTTTTTTTCACAGAATTCTCCAACCACAAGCGCTGCAGTGCTGTGAATACTCACTTTTATGGGGGCTTTCTAGTAAACTAGAATATGTTCATCATTAGTAGAACAAACGTTAATTAATATTTTCAATTAACTTCCAAAGTCCTACCACTTTAGGAGTGCTTGCTCTTCCCTGGGCTTGGTTGCTCTGCAGCAGTAAACAAAAGGCTCGTCTAGCAGGGGCAGGGAGGGAAGCAGCATCTATCTTTTCTGTTCAGATCCAGCAAACTGCTTCAGAAGTGGCACTCTGCTAGAAAGGACAGCTGAAAGACTGAAAGCCTCAGCCTCAGGTAAGACACACATATGCAGTAACTAACTATTCTAATTTACAAGAAGAAATGTCTTGTTAACAGGAGTATTACCTAGAACAACATACAGAAACAAAGGCAGCTGGGGTGTCCCACCACACCAGACAACACCCCTCAGTAAGGACTGCAGACCTGAGGCTGGGTGAGAAGGCTGAGAGCCTAAAATCAAGGGGTTATTAATAATTCCCAAGTTCAAAAAGGGGAAGCGTGAAGTCCAGCACCTGGGGAGAATGAATTCGAAGTGAAGACCTTGAAATTTGCTGCATGTTTACAGATCACGTGCCTATTGACACATAACCTCCCAACCTTCAAACTGGCAAAACACTGAAGAGAAATTCAATAAAATATTTCAAGTAACATATAAAACATTATCAATACAAACCCATTCAATCATTCTTTAAATGCATCTCTCTTCACATCAGCATCCAAAAGCAGTGCGTCAGAGTGGGGCCAGGCAATTTAGTGCACACATAAGAAAATCAGAAGCGCTCACCCATACGCTGTTATTAATCTTTATCCACTGGCATTCATGAGCCAAACAGGCTGCTTAAGGGACCGTGCATCAAAGATAATCCAGAAAATGAGGAAAAGGGAAAAGCGCCATTCTGAAGGTAAATACTACCTACTGTTTCAGTTTAAAGGTTTTGTTATTTTGGCGATGCTGCTTGTGAAGGTAGCTTTACATGCTGCAGCACAAAGTTAATAGCTATGAAAATAGAGAGGCAGTTCAATCAAGAGTCAATTTCCCTTCGCACTCATTAACTAAAAAAAGAAGTTAATGTTTTCCAAGTGATGAAAAATTAGGATACCGACTTCAGAGACCTGCTCCAACCTTTCCCTGCAATATTACCAACTACCCTTACGACTGTCACAAATTTATCTAATGCAATATTCTCACTTCCCCTACATGTCTTCTAAACTCACTTAACATAACCAGTATTCTCAGCTCCCTCTGACATCCAGAAATTACTACTGGTTAAGAGGTGGCATAAAACATGGCTAGCTCAGAGCTACACATACCGAATGGTCGGACACAAGTCAAATACAGCCAGTAATTTTTGAACCCACACTGCAGTTTCTCTCACTGGCGATAGTCATTTGAGTATGTTTTCTATAGCCAGCTGCAATTTTCCATCTAAGTAAATAAGCCTTGAGATCTCTACTCCTGTGTCAAAAACTGATCAGAAATAGATGACAGGGTCAAAAATTACTGGAGAGATGATGACAAATTATAAGGAAAAAAGGCATATAAGACTGTAGTGAGAACCCAGACTAAAAATGTTGTCAGTGCCATGACCAATAACTTTGTTCATCATGCACCATACCTGATGACCTCTCAGATCTATGTTCTTCTATGCTCTTTCCTTTTACACTAGCCACTGACATAAGTAAGCTGAGTACCCTCTGAGTGTAAGGAGGGAGGTATTGCACAGTACTGCACAACATCAGCTTATTTTGTGCTGGCTGCCAAGGAGCAAAAATTAAGACACCGAAAGACGCCAGTGATGTCTTTATTTGCTACCACAAAAAAGATCCAAGAACATCAATTAGAGTATGCATAACTTTGGAACTATCAGCAAACTATATAGATGCATGTAACACGAAGGCTTTGTTTCTCAGGAACCGAGGAGGTTGTTCCAACAAACTTAACAAGCTTTTAGATGTGCTTCAAGCATACACGCTTCCCCTTGTTCCGCCACACTGCGGCACGACAGAAACAGCCAGGTGGCTTTCTAAGACATTTGAACCGGAAGAGCAGAGGAGGGCTGTGTTAGAGGAAATCAGCCTTCTGCACACAAGCTTTTCTGGCACATCACGTACCTGAGCTGGGTTAGCAAAACTGCTTACAAAAATACAGTTAATGCTGTGAAGGCAACGAACACTTACTCATCTTTGGGGTTTTACAGACAGCTGACATTTTCTAAAGCCAAACTAGTTATACGAACTGAAACTCCACACAAGATGCAGCACATTTATCACCAAATTATCAAGATGCAATGTTAGTAATCATATTGATCTACATACCCTTTACAGCATTCAAACAGTAGATGGACATGAAACATCTTCTGCCTGAAGTGCTGAAATTCGTTTGCTTAGGACACTATGCAAAACCACCTCAAGTTCAGTTAGCATCAACTTTTGCGGCCAACACATTTAACATGAGTACCGTAGCTCTACTGTTTCCATAGAAGATGCTGTATCAACACTCTGATTGTTCATTCACTCTATGAATGAATTATATATCAAATGAGCTTCACGGTTGGCACATACCAACAGCTGCTTTTCTTTCCTGAGCAGGTGGCAGACAAAGTGCACCCTGTCATAATTCACATCCATGTTACAAGCGCTGCTGAAGGTTGAAAGCTGAGTTTGTGTCCATCAGTAGCTCTTTTCACAGCTCTTGTGCCACAGGAGCTGTCCTCTCTACCATCATTTTAAGACCAACTACTTTGGTAGGTAATGTAGTTCAAAAATTAAAAAAAAAAAAAAAAAAAAAAAAAAGGGCAACAGCAGCTAGCATTTTTAACTGTCTGCCTCTGCAGCAATGCTCCTAGGTGGACCTCGATTTGGCTTGTGCCTTCAAGGCACTGCAGCGGAATAAAATTCTGAAGTTTGAGTTTGCTCTGTGCTACTGAGCACATCAGTCAACCTTTCTATTTTTTCCTTCATTTAGGAAAAGAAGATAATAGTACCAGCTATACCAACTGCACAGCAGTGTTGAAAGGATTAATTAGCTAATATCTCTACAGTCTTAAGCATGCAGAACATCACAGATGCACAGTGTAATTACTATTATTAGAGGGGTAATTTCTTTGACTCATTGGCACAACACACATTTTATCTGTCATTTTTTTATGGCACAGAATTCTACAACCAAATATCCTCAGTTAAAAAGAAACTTGAGTAACATGGCATAAACTATTCACTGCAGGGCTTTACCTTTTTCAGGCATCTATTTAGGGACAGAAATTTGTGGGCTGCTGATAGCCATGAAGCCTCAAAGCTAGCCACAAATGAGTGCTGACAGAAAAGATACTGACCTACTTGCTAAGTGCAGTATCCTCTCAAAAGCCATGTTTAAAACTAAACCATGCTTGGTCAGCTTTCCCTGGCTGCTAGCAACGTCTGTAAAGGCTTTAACTGCTGGCCAAAGCTGCAGCATCCAACCCAGCTCTAGACCTCTTAACCTGATAGAGTCCTCCTCCTTAGGGTATACCGATGTGGCTGAGATCAGTAAGGGTACTGGCCCATCAACCAGATACAGTACATTGGTCACACATTGTGAAGAATGCCATAAAACTTAGGATTTCTCTTCTTCAGGCCTCGGTACATAACATCTACAGTTTAAGAGCTCTGAGACCTCCTGTGATGCTCAACTGCTTTCCTAAAAGAAACCAGAGAATAGAGGAAAGTCATCATGCACAAATGGAGATCGTAATTACTGTAGACTCAAAAGTAAGATAAACTAAACTAGAAGAAAGGGGATAAGAGTTTGGTTTTCATGCAAAATCAGGGGAAAAACCTTAGCAGCAAAGGAGCTGAGAGGAGTGTGATAGAACTGTAACCTGTACTTGCTTGCATGGTAACTCAACGTTAGTAACTTCACACCAAGAATAACAGATGATTCCAGGATGTTGATATTCTTTCTCTAGAGTAAAACTCAATGCTTTTCACAGAAATTTACATCAGCACACAATGACAGACACAAGCCTCCTGAACATGTTCAGTAGCAGTAACAGTTTAAAGCAATGCTAAACCAAACAGCCTAAGAAATACAGCGGCTATAGATGTCATCAAAGGTCACAGTGAATTCTCTCTTGTAGATTTGCTGTTGGATATACAGTGCCATGAATCTTTAGCGTTCTGTAAGAAAAGCTTAGTAACACAGCTACTCAAGGTAACATAACTGCTCCAGGTACTTACCTACCTAAACTGGTCATGAGTCCTTACATTAATTATCATCCAACTACAATAAAAACCTATGAGGTTGGTGGACTGACAGTGGTTACATAGGAATCTCCATGGAATGTCACCTGGCAGACCTTCATTTCCCCAGGACACGTGCACTAGGACTACGTAACACTGAATTCTCACCATTGCAGGCTCACAGACAGATGTCTCTGGTAGCAGCCAGCTGGGATCATTTAAATCAGCTTTAACAGTAACACTGCAGTGCAAAGTAGGAAAACACAGCATTGTTCTCACAGCTTTTTGCTTTTACCAATCTGTCACCCACAGAAAGCCACTCGCAGAGCCTATCAGTCACAGCTGAAATTCTAACCCTTCATGATTAGCTAACATTAGCTAAACCAAATCAATGGCTTGATTGCAGATTTGCCAAACAGAATTTCAATATGCATGTATTAGAATGATTAGACAATTTGCGACTTCATTATCTCCTCTAGAGATACATAAGGTATTACCCTAAAAGCAGCATGCATATTTTAAATAATATCGAAACATATAGCTGTCCTTTTTTTCATCCCCACAGAAGACTACGTGATAATTAACAGCTGACATACTGAGGCAAAGCTTGTCATGACAGCCCCCTACACCAGCCTTGACCATACCATCGTTAACCTACTTTAAAGTAAAATTCAGAGGAATTTTAAAACTACTTTAAATAGCACTGTCAAACCTAGTTTTATTACCGCTTCATCGTTTGCGCCTCTCCTAGGAACAGTAGATAGGTAATTAGTGCTTGACACATTATCATTCTCCCTGGGCAAAATGGCAGCACAAATGCTAACTGTATGAATGGAGTGACAAATTGGGTGTGCCAACAGAGTCTACTTGATCACCAGTGAACAAAAATACACACAGGAGGAGACCAGCATCACGAGAAACAGCCTATTGGGAATCTTATCTTCAGCTAATAGCTGAATAACTACACTGAAGCAAACTACATAGCTAGAGAAAGGCCAGTATTTTCAGCTAAAGCACTGAAGTTTTTTTAAACTAAAAGTCATTTTTGCAGACAGAAAATTATTATTCTTACTTACCACTTGTGAGGTGAAAATTAGCAGTTACATACAACTCTAACCACTGCACAGTTGTTTAGAAGAAACCTCTGGCTTTTATTTTATGTAAAATCCATGTCAGAATTGAGACAAACTGTTGAATCAGTCTGCAGTCTGAACATTGACCTGCATTTTACTAAACCACTATGCTTACATTTTTAATGACAGCTCTTCTGTGCATCCTCCTTAAACTGATGTTCCACAAAAGCAAGGGAGCTTCCATACATGTCATATAACAGGCATTCAATAATATAGCAAACCCCTTGACTGCTACGTGTCACCCTGAAACTCCGACGTAGTCATATGCTGTAGAAGTAACTAAAATTACAGCTTTAACACTTAAATGCAAAGTAAAGGCATTCATCTAGTTTAAATAATTTAATGGGGAGAAACCCAAGCACTTTCCCACATCTAAAACAGCTTGCAAATACCACAGCTATGGCAGCCAAACAGTGAACTACAACCTCCCTATATAGCCTCATCTAGTCAATACCTACACAGATGGCAAACTTTAAGAACACAAAGCATACCAGTGCAGGGAATGTCCTGCACTTAAACACCTATGTATGCATTGCTGAAGAGTAATTTTTTGGTGGGTTTTCTTTTCTTTTTTAAAAACCAGAAAGTCTTCTCAAAACCCAGAAGAATATGTATTATCTGAGTTGTACTCCTACAATTCATTTATGCCTACCTGTAAATAAAAGATTGTAATCTAGCTTGTTGCATTAGGTATCGTTATACTGCTTTATTTTATGATTTTATTCATTAGTGTTAATGAACTGATTTCAGATACCAATAACTACAGTGTCTGCAAAATTGTAACAAAAAGCTTCCACGATAAAACAATAATTCAAGCTAATAAATCCTGACCAAAATCCCTTTCTCAAACATAAATTACCATTAGGAAGATTTAAATCAGTGATACAAAAATCCAGGGATACTTCTCCTCACAGTCCGAATCTCCCCAAGGGAGAAACGGAGTATTCAGAGAGTCCCTGAAATGAAACTCAATAGCAACGAAGTTACTGTTAAGCAGGTATTCTTTATTGCAGTGCTGGGCAGCACTGGGGATTCTCCACTGTAAGTGCTCCAACGAATTACTGAACTTTTAGAGAATATATACTATACAATCACGCATATTCATAGGGTTTCCAGGAATTCATTTACATAAACATGAGATTTCCAGGAACTTATTAGCATATGCACATATCCAATTCACATGCGCAGTCATCTCTCATGGTGGTCTTCAAGTGGCCTTTGGGGGTCTTCAGATGAAGGCCCGTAGTCGTCTTCACTGTGTTTGCTGATTGACGCTTGCTTCTGCGCAAACTCAGTCCTAGGATCACGTAGATGTTGTCCTTCAAGACTATTGTTGCCATTCTTCTCTTTCTTCCTATCTTCCTGGTTCCGTGCATCTGTTCTCCCAAGGCCGAGTTGTCTGTAACGAAATTATCCCGGAGCCCCCCTTATCTTATAACTGTTCTTCTAGCTACTCCCTAAATCACATCAGACTGCCCTCAAGTCTAACAAGGTATTCACAACATCCTTAAGTCACAACAGGGTGTCTTCTGATCTAATTAAGTGACTAAGGTATTTACATCATCTTTCTTGCTCTTGTGGTTTTTAACCCTTTCATCAGAAGCCTTATGAAATCTATTTTAGTATTTACACACAAGAACACTGGATAGGGTATATACAGATGCATACAGCTTATGTACTCCAGAGAGGCTCTGGCAATTTGCCCTAGTAGCTGACACCATTCAATATTGCCACAGGCAGCCAAGCCAGCTAAAAAGCACCTGCAGACTATCATGTAAAACAAACCAACCTTAGATGCCTGTGTAATCACATGCAATCAGGTTAATGCAATTAGACTGAAGAAACTGCAACATGACTACTGGCAATGAGTATGCCCATGCTGTTACAAATTTGCAATGGATTTCCTAACAAAAGTCGAATTTGTCAGCCCTTCTGCAGCATCCCAGTTGTGTTACAATAGCTGTTTTCAAAACAGCAATAAAAGAAAGCAGTAACTTGAAGCCCAATACTTTGGCTTGTTTGAAAAATGAAGAAAGCAGCTAATACTATTGATCCTTTTAATCTGACAGCTTAAAAACTTCAAGAACAGTAAATGCATATGAAAGGTCTGTGATTTGCAACTGTCAGGTTAGACACACATGCACAACTTCTATATTAACTAGCATTTACTTAATCAAGTTAATGATAGTTCAAGGTCAGTTCACACTACATGATACACTGACATCTACTCCTCTCATATTTCCCCACTTTCCTGTACTGCTTTAGATGCCACAAAAAGCTCAGTTTCACTTGTGTCTTCTAAAAATTCAGACCCATGAGTTCTGTCTATAATAGCTGTAAACTGCTAAGTCCAAGCAGATGTTAAAAACAGTCACTGAGAACAGAAAAAAGTTACGATTATTTGTTACCACAGTGTGAAATAGGCTGCTTAAAATGTATCCATGTTCATTAAAACTACTGGAGGAAATAGCTGCTGCTGTATGTGCAGAAGCAAACAAGAAACAAAGCAGCCCAATAAAAGTAAATAAATATTTGCAGTATGACTTAAAAAGAGAGATAGCTGTCTCAGGCACTGGCTGAAGATCAGCAGAACTAGGAGGAAAACCACCATCATCCAAGGCACAACTGCATCTTGTATATTGTATAACTGCTTTGGCAAATAAGCATTAGAGAAACACCTATGTAGAAATGAATTGCCTCTTAATGAAGATAATTTCGGACACACTGGTAACTAAGATGTCTAGCTGCCATTGATTAAAGCTACAAATTTTGCATCTTGTGACAGTGCAATACTAATACCATAAACCAAATAAAATTTGGAACTGACTACAGGCAAGTATTACAGACAGGCTGATCTGAAATCTATGCACATAAACTGCCAGGGAGAGCACGGGATTCTCTTTTGAGGTTGGGAATTTTTTTTCCCCCCCTCTAAGACACACTTAAATCACGTACTAATTCAATAAATAAAATCATAACTGTGTGGAATATAATGGTCTGTGAAAAAAAAAAAAAAAACAAAAGCAGTAAGCACAGAAGATCTGATAGTTCTCTTGTCCCATGTTATGTATGAAGAAAGCTTTTAGAAAACTTTTGGGTTTGTTGGGTTTGGTGGTTTTTTTTCTCCTCCTTGTAGAATAAGAGATGTCTACTGACTTTTTAAATTTTTTGGGTTTACAGAATTGTATGTGTATGGGTTGGAAGGGACATCTCTCAAACAACTTCCACCACAGCCAACACCAAACTAGGTCATTTGTAGCTTTTTTTCTAGACAGGTCTTGAAAACCAGCAAGGACAGAGATGCCATAACCCTCTGAGCAACTTGTTCCAGTACTGCCCCACACTCTGAATGAAATCTTCTCTCGTAATGTTCAACCTGAACCTCTCAAGTTGTAATCTGTGGCCACTGCCTCTTTTTATTTGGTCTGACAACCAACACCTATTTGCTTCCGTCATCTAACTGCCATTGAAACAACTCAACAACAACCAATCCCTTCGAACTTGATGCCCCAGCCTTTACCCATTCATTTTTAAAGTAAACTACAACACCCCTTTGATACCTTGCTATTTGTATATGAAGGGAGAAAGCCTTGGTGCTTGTCAGTGATTTCAAGGCCTGCAGTTAAACTCTCTTTCAGACTTCTGCTGTGAAATCTCTCTCTGCCTCTTTCCCAGTTTCTCACTGCATAAATGACACATCCCTTTACCTTGCCTCTATCAGAACCAGTCAGTTTTGGACTGGGAGCATCTCTTGGTTTATGTCTCCTGGCATAGAAATACAGAGCAAAGCATCAAACACAGATCTGATTTTCCTACTTTAATGTATGAAAGTTTTGAAGAAATTGCAACTGCCACATCTTTGAACTGATAAAGTGCCTGCTTCTAAAAATAGCCTTTGCATCTCATATTTAAGACTTCTTTGTTGTAAACACTTCAGTAATGGCCTTGCGATTCTGTTTCAGATGTTTTTTGAGTAAAACAAAGTAGATGTTCATGTGCTTTCAGTATTTATAAGGCAACAGATTGTTTTCTCAAATAAAAACAACTGATGACCATGTATAACAAATTTACTGAAGATGAGCATTTCAATTTGCCACAGGTCAAAATACCTATGTTTAGACAGGAGAATTTCTGATAAATTTTTCAGATGTACATATAGGAACATATAGAAATGAGGTTTTATTAGTGCTGACCCCTCAATTAAAAAACAAAAACAAAAACTCCCCAACAACCACCACCAAACCAAAACATTTTTTTCCAGAATCCCAGAGCTCTTACTAGTTCCATACATGGAAAGCAGTAGCAAAGTACAGGCTGCCAGATTAAAAAAAGCATCATTTTTTAATGGCCCTTCCTACAAGTAACTGTAGTCAAAGAGCAGTTAGATAACATGTACTTTATATCACCCAGAAAAGTCTTAAAAGATTTCTCTCTTTAACAAGTGGTAGTCAATGGCTTATTAAAGAAACAGATCCATCTAGTGGTAACACTAGTTTTATGCTAATGCCTAGTGTCAAGCACAAGCAGGGAGGATTGGGGGCTAAATGAAGAGGCTACATTATGCCACCAGAAAGAGCACTGATAATCAAAGTTTTGCTTTAAGTCAAGTAGGGAGAACTTTTCCTCTAGTGAAGGTGCTGAACAGGCCTTCTCAAGTAATTTGGTTTACAAATTATTAGCACTTACAATCTTTAGAAAAGACAGAGCCTCACTACTCGAATTTGTCAGTATCAACGTCAGATTGTTGCAGAAAAAACTCAAGCACCTGGGGCAAGGGAACTGCTAGAATACTCTTCAGAAAGTGTAATTTGAGTTCAAAATATCCTAAACAATTTTTAAAAAATTATATTATAATGATTTCGAGTACATCTATGCCTAAACAAGTTTCAGTTTTGAGCAACAGCTGCTTTGCTCATTTGGTCTGGTGTTGTTGCGTATGACAATTCTGAGCAGAAATGGTCCCAGGGGATGAGAGAAAAAACTATAATGTGCCAAAACCTGAAAGCCATGCAATTTTAGGCCTGTCAGAGCACGCCTGCTAAAAAGTGCTGGAAAAGCTAATAAGGGCTCATCTAATAATGAATTGAAAATGACAGCAAAATTAGCATCACTGGTCACGATTTCATGGTAAATAGATCTTGTCAAAATAAATCATTATGCAGTTTTTCAGTGGGAATCTCAGACTTGGTTACTTGGCACCTCAGGCCATCTTGATTAGAAAACAAAAGCACTGCAATGACATAATAAATGGATTAAAAACTGTGATGGGCCTCAACATGCAGCTGTAAGGGAGGACAAAGATGCACACATTGTTAACAGGGAACCAGTTTCCTACCTTGCCCTAACTTCTCCTCTGTCCCCAACTCTGCCAAGGTAGTGGAGAAAACAGAAAATTTTCAATGATGACATTTACAGATAACAAAAAAAAAAGTATAGAAAACCACCAAGTAGCAAAGTGAACAATTTGGCTTACTACTACTGCTGGGCCCAAGTGAACATTGCATATTTTGTTGAACAACCAAGCTGAGCAGAGATCTACCCTGATTCTTAGGTGCCTTAAAAAAAAAAAAAAAAAACACCACACAGAACACAAAGGACAGTTCAAAAGGAAAGGACGGTCCTGGCCTCACCTGGAGTGGCAGCAAGTTCCCAAGCTTAACTCAATTCTGAAACCCCTACAGACCCAGGAACCAGAGAAAAAAAAAAAAAAAGAACTGGCAAGAAATGGGGGTGGAAGGTGCAAATGGGGCAAACAAAGAAAGCAGCCAGCAGCAGCTTCGATACAGGTGAACAGCTAGAGGCAAGGCCTCAGAAATTTAGACTAGATTGAGAGAGAGAAAAATAAAAGGAGAGGAAAGCAGCAGCAAATCCATGTCCCCACACATAACCCTTTCTCCCCCAGACCTCCATCACACTTCACAGGTCCACTCCACAGGCAACACAGAACTGAGTTTTTCTGCCTTGTAAAGAAAACAGGCATCTGTGGGTCATCTCTCAGACAGCAAAACCCTCCAAGGACTATTTGAGAGAAATCCTACGAGTATGGTAGGAAAATGACTTTTCCACATTTATAATCAGAAGCACAGTTTTTTCCCCCCCTCTTCCTCAGAATCTGTCTGCCTCAGGCCTGTACATTCTTGCAGTGCAAAAGAATAATCCCTTCGCTACACTAAGGTCTGTTTAAGAAGTTCATTTTTCCACTCAAAATGCCCCTTCTATCATGTATTATGAAAATTGTTAATTACCACTTTGCTGTTATTAACCGATCTGACAGTATTTGGTGATGTCAAAATGGCCAAACCCTTACCTGGTGATGTCAACAGCCTCAGCAGCAGAAGCTGCATTCCAGATAAACAGTGTTCACGCTCCTGTCTGATGTGAGCTTTAGCTCCTTGAACTTGAGCCCAGACAATACCTCACACAGCCCACAACGCTGCACGGTTGGTTCTGTTACCTGACAGAGCAGAAAACCCTTTGAAGTTGGGGCTGCACAGGAACTAAGTAGTTACAGACTAAATATAGATGCACTTATTTAAATGCTGCAAGCACACAGGTGTCTGTGTTGGTCGCAGCTATAGCTTTCAGCTCTCCCCTCTCCGATTCTCCCAGCAAGAGAGCAGAATTTTGTCTTTGCTCTAAGGTATCACTTACTGTTCACGCATTTGGTGTGATGAATATGTCCAATAAGCATAAGATCTATAAACTCAGGTCGCAAATAACAAACTGTTACTCAGTTGAAGGGCTCTATCTTCTGTATCTTTTTGGATGCTGTGAAGTTACAAATTTAAATACTGGAGGAATGGGGAGGGAACCAGACCCTCACTCAACTGGGAGTTTTCTTTAAAAGATTAGGCTTCTCCTAGAGAGCTTCTCCCCAGGCGAAGGCAGCAGTAAGAAATTCAGTCTCAACCCCAGAGCACTCTTTTGGTCCCTGGGACTTTCTAAAAAGAATACAAAAAGCCTACAGGGAAGTCATTTGGGAGTAATAAGAGAAAGGTTCCTATCAAAAGCTATCTGACAAATAATTTGTCTGCTATAAAAATATTCCAGTAGAGTCTTGGAGATAAATTAAGTACTGCAATGATGCCCAAAGGAAAATAAAAATGAAATTGAGCAATTGAAGGTAGAACAAGGATCACAATCACACTTTTTAGCAGAGACTGATACACTTAGCTTTCACTGGTGAAATCTATTGCCAAAATTACTACTTCCATTCTTTTTTTTCTCTCAATCAAACTGGTGCAAGGCACCAACGTTAGGGATAGCAGAGTTATTTATTCATACATAGCTAATACTTACTATGCAAAACAAGAACTAGAATACCAATGCCATATCAATTATATCAGTTAGAACCAGGGTTCTACCAGGCTGTAGCAGGAAAAAAAATTAAGGAATGTAGTGGGATAACATAAGTGCCATTAATACATGATGATAACA
Source organism: Theristicus caerulescens (assembly GCA_020745775.1). Taxonomy (NCBI): domain Eukaryota; kingdom Metazoa; phylum Chordata; class Aves; order Pelecaniformes; family Threskiornithidae; genus Theristicus; species Theristicus caerulescens. The sequence continues at coordinate 88,675,945 of CM036560.1, forward strand.
CAAACTTTATCATACCTACGACTATGCATGATAGAGTTAAATAAATAATAGATTTAGCATGCCTGTACATGGCGCTCCACTGGGACGCTTGTGTAGTTTTGGAAGTAAGCTGATGGGTCTGATTAAATCAAATCAAAAGCTGAAGAATTTAAATTACAATAAAGGAAAAACCAGACTTATAATTCAGTATGAGAACAACAGAGCTGCAGAAGGAAACTGCTGAGCTGCAAACTAATTGATATAAGCTGGTGAAAACCACTTCTGGGTCACTAGCCTCGTGCTTTAGGAGTTCTGAAGCACGCTTATTGTCTGACTGTAACTATTCACATCCATGGCATCTAAGTGGCTCCAATGCTAATTATGCAATGTGGGCTTAAGTGCCTAGATGCATAGGTTTTGAAAATTCCATACAGGAAATCAGCAACAAGAGCATGACAAAGGCCATCTTTTCTCATAGCTGCTATTAATATGAAAAAAATCAGAAGAATAGTAACAAACTGTTGCAGGCACAAATTCACCCAGCACTTTAACCCTGGAACGGGGTTTTCAGGCTCCATCTGACCTTCATGCCAGCCAGAGCTTAAGCACAGCACAACACGTACCAGAACATGCTAGCAGTGGAGCTGTTGAACTACAGCTACTCCTCACAGGTGAGAAAACAGGAAGGCTTTTGAAGCTGGGAAACTAAGTTGCTACTGTATAAATTTTATATATGCATAGATACACACACAGATATTTATTTCAACACACAGAGTAAGTCAAGTACACTGCAGGCACTGGAAAGAGCTGCTTTCAGTTGTTCCTTCGATTTTCCTTTTGCCAATACAGCAACTGCTGCTATGCTTATGTATTCAATAATCATACTGTTACCAGAAAGTGGCAAAATAATTCACTCCCTAAAACTTATTTTGGAGTTTTAGAAAGCAGGCATTCTTTATTGCGGCGCCGGACAGCACTGGGGATAGTTCCACCGTAAGTGCTCCGAAGGCTTGACGGACTTTCAGCAACTATATACCATGAAAACATACATATTCATAGGATTTCCGGGAATTCATCTACATAAACATGAGATTTCCTGGAACTTATTAACATATGTAAATGTCCGATCCGCATGTGCAGTCATCCTCTGTGGTGGTCCTCAGGTGGTCTTCGGGGGTCTTCAGACGAAGGCTCATAGTCTTCCTCACCGCGTTCGCTGATTGACCTTTGCTTCTGCGCAGACTCAGTTCTTGTGTCGCCTAGCTGTCTAGACAGGAGTGTTCAGGAGCCCAAAACTTAATTATCCACAAGGACTCTCCCTTGTTATGTAATGGTAGCATTCAAGAGCTTTGTAATGGAAAAGGGGAACACCCAGGAGCCTCAATCCACATTCTCAGGTATCAATACTTTGATTCTTTTTGATGTGCATGGAAGGTTGCTTCATAAAATTTGAGAACTCTAGTCACAAAGATGACAGCATAGCAGATGGAAAGTTTTAGGGGTTTGTCTTTTTTTTTTTTTTTTAAACATACCAATCGTTATAAAGCAATGTCTGATTTACAGTAACTTAAAAATACTGTATTTGATATTTTGATAAGCTCTGCAAGCAGAGTCAACAAGCAGAAATCAGGGAACGTGTTTTTTCTTCAGATGAGCAAAGGGATTGCTCATATTATCCTTTGTGTTTAGGTACAGCAAGATGATGAAGAGATGGTACTGATGTGCTGCAGAGAACAGTTTCTTTCCTCTGGTGTTGAGCTAACATCCATGTTTAATATGACCAGGGTGCAGTAAGGTGTAGATGCATCTGTAAGGAATTTTGCTGTGAAAGCAAATTGTGTCCTTTAAGAAACAGACCAAGAGTAAGTGCAGCGTCTTTCTTGATTTTGCCCTTGAGCATGTTGTCAGCTCCAGCACCTGCCTCTCTGTGGGCCACCCTTATAAACTCAGCCGTTTGGAAGCATTAGCTGCAGACAGTGCAGGACCAAGAACCCTTTATTAAAGCACACATGCCATGACTTATACTGGTGCAGCTCAAGTTCTGCAAGGTCCATTATATTAGTACTTATTTATTGCCATTTGATTTCTGAAAGAAGGATTAAATGAGGTGGGTATTGAATCACCACTCTAAGGATTTAATGACAATCAGCAAAAGAGCTAAACTGAAAAGGTGCTGGGGAACAGAGAAAAAATGTCTGTAATTCTGATATTTCTTTCAGTCCTACTTAACTTTGTCTAAGCACAAAAGAGGATTCCACTTTTTGTGAAAGACCGAGAGGCACACAGAGCCTCAAAATGCATTACTTCAGGATTCTCAATTTTTAAGAGATTTCCATACAGCTTGTTTGGAGAGCACACACTTGTGTACCTAGAGAACAGTTTAAGTAATATACAATACAGTAAGTGGAGTCTGTAAGACCAGGGATGACTTGTAAGCAATAATTCTGTGTGTATAAGCTCACATTTGGTTTTGCCTCTGGTCTCTTTGTGACAGACAACCACAGTTAAGAGCAGTTCAGGTTAACTCCCATGGTTGGGTAGCTTCTTCAGGTGAGAATTACTTTCCTTCCAGTTCTCCTCCAGGCTTAGACATTTGCATTGCAATGGGATCAAGCTTTACCCTAATAAAGGAAGACATCATTCTAAGTAAAGCTGGAATAGTAATCCCCTGCATCAAGAAGACAGGTACAACTGGCACACTGTCATCTTCCATTGATAAGCCAGTGCATCCACAAAGCTGTTTTTAACTCTTACCATTACACTCCTCCTAATACACTGCACTGCTTTGCCCAGCTATTTGAGGTAAGGGAGCTGCAAGAAAAAGGCAATGCCCATAGGAGACTAGCCTCTCATAATGGGAAGCTGGGGGGGCGGATCTCAAAAATAGTAATTTTACATCTCCCATTAGGATCACATCCTGATTTTAGAAGTTTCTATGCCCCTTCTTGTTGAACTGACTTGCTCAGCTCCATGCACATACAGATAGTGTGCGCCAGTTGAATCCATGTTGTTTTCCCAGAGTTCCTTTCCCTTCTTTTTTTGGCTAAACAAAGGATAATGCTGCCACATAAAAAGTGGGTTACAAGGACAATAGGGAAGAACATATACATAAATACCATAGTGCCATTTTTACTTCGTTAAAGAAAAACAAAGCCCCAAACTTCAAAACCTTTCAGGGACAAAAAAACCACTGCTTATTCAGTATGAAAAAGTCATGTTTTGTCCTTTCACCATCAAGCTAAAGGACTGAAGAAGTCCTTCTTCATAACAAGTCAGAGACAATAAATGTGCTCTCTCCACCACACAGTACTGACAATTTCAATAAAACCCAACTTCTTTGGCAATTTAGCAGTATAAGAACTAATTACACTAGAAATTAGAATTCTTATATCTAGAGTATCATCCATTTTACGTTTACCAATACACACCATTTATTCTGCTTTGCAACTTAGATTTCATACTGATAACATTCAACACTGCTTTCATACCTCTTGTTTACTTATTGAGTTGGTGTTTTCACAGCTTTTTTAATACTTGTCATTTACAATAATTTTCTTCAAATATTATTTTCTGATTTATTGCCATCTACAGAAATAAAAACTGTCATAGGAATGCTTTTCGTTTTGTAAACGGGGTGTATTTTTTGTGTGTGTGGTCTGGCGGTTTTGTGTGTGGCTTTGTTGGGGTTTTTTGGAAAAATGCTTTGGTTTTCCACCTTTGTAAAACTACCCTGTACAGGAAGGAACTTAAGTCATGCAACATCATTATACAGTGTTAGACTTGTCACGAAGGAAAGTCACAAGCCATGTGCCAGGTAACTTGACTGGCTGTAGTAAGTCCTACCTTCAGCGTACCTTCTCAGTACCCACTATGATAACATGAGATGTTTGTTCTACAAGAATTGGTTCAATTAATAAATAAAAATCAAGCCTTTAAAGCAACTCTCTGTTGCCACTAACAGATGTGAACATTCAACATCTTAAAGTTAAGCAATAGAGTAACACATCTCTGATTGTCTAAACATAAGTAGCAGGGCTAAACTGTATTGTCCTTACACCTTCAAATAAGTTACAAAGAACAAAGTATTAGTACTTGAACTTCTACTGGGATCTAGTATTTTACTCTAAACAAAACTACCGCTGATCATCTTTTGGATAACTATACATGATGTAGATCTTTACATTAATTAAGAAAAAAAATTTGAGCTATTTGCTGCTCAAGCATCCTTAAAACACCAGCAGCAGTCACAATGATCAGTATAAGTACTTTTAAGAAATACCACAATGTTATAAAGAAAACTTTAAAGTAACCATTCTACCTTTTGCATTTCAAGAATTGCCATCTCATCTTTGCTCCAGGAGATTAAGTGTATAGAAAGACCAGATCCCATACACAAAAATGTGAAGTGCTTAGGAAGTCCCTGAGAAGTAAACTCACAACAGCCACAAATATTTATTTATCAAGATTTATGGAAGGGAACAAGTAATTTTGATGTCCAAAAGTCTTCAGAAAGTCACTCCTTTTTACTGAACACTTTGAGGGTCACCCACAGTTACAAGTCACTGCTGAAACTTTCATTCTTCATTTTCCCCTCGTTTCTGCTAAAAAGCATTGACCAAATAGAAAAACTGATACATTAGGAATGTTTTACTATAATCTATCCAAATGAGCTGCTCTTTATGTAACGTGAACTTTCTGTTACAAACATTGCTACAAATATGTGTTATTTTACAGTTCTTCCAAGAAATAATGCAGTCCACCCTGCAATCTTCCAAAACAAATTATAGTCAAACATCACATGCATGGGTAAGGAAGTAGAGAAATAAGCAGGGCACAAATAACAAAATTTAAATTCATCTTCACTCTCTTCCCTTCCAGTTCCTCTCCCCAGAAGGTTGGGAGTCTTCCAAAAGCGAGATGAAAAGCAGTAGAGCATTTCCCCCCCAACCCCAACACACAAAAAGCACTCCAAAAGTGAACACCTTACACAAGAGAGATGACTCTTTCACCTCTCTGAATGCTCACAAGGATGACTGCAGTCCTGGAGAGGCAGGGACGGACCTGGGGCTTCTGAAGGCACAAAGACCACACATTGGCATCTCCCAAAGAGGCCAAAACCAAGCCAACTCTTTAAATGTCCTCCACAAGAACTCCAGAGGAAGGCATTTAGGGAAAGGAAAGTCTGCAAGTTTCTACTCAAAAGACAGCTAAAGAAAGCACCGCCAATGTCAACAAACATCAACATCCTGTCAGGGATTATTTGTTTATCACCTTGGACTCAACTGAGAGCATCTGTCAATCTCTAAACAGCCTTCATCCATCATTATGAGACGATCACATCTCTACAGTAGAAAGTTATAACTGTGTGTTCTTGCTCTGTCATCACTTTGGAGCTCCTGCTGCCTATCCTTCAAAAATTTGAATGCCCAAGAGAGTTGACAGCCATAATGCAGTATCAGTCTTAAAACATGATGTTAGATCAGGACTATGAACTGCACACAGAATTTAGGGTGGAATTTCCCTCGAGCCCAAAAGGTCCTTGTAATCTGCTGGAAAGACTGCAGATATTACCTACCAGCCTCAAAAAGGAAATTGTTACCTGTTATTTTCTATTATTTTTGCAGAATGCCACCACAAAAAAAAAAACCCACAGATGGGATATGTGATTTCATCTTCACTTAAGCATCAGAAGATTAAAAAAAACCCACTAACATTATGTCTGCTGATCAAAGAAGAGAGGTTCAAAATGTCAGTCCTTCCTTAAAAAAACCAACAACAAAACAAAACCAAACCAAAACCCCAAAAAACAATGACCACACAAAAACCATCAAACCACCCAGGTTCTGACTTTTCTTCCAAAAAGGATATAGCTTGTACTCCACCCTGCCCACTCTGAGATGATATGAAACTCTTAATTCTGAAAAAGACAAAACCCCAAATCTCTCTACTCCATACGAAAGCTAATCACTTCTCTTGGTGAAGTAATAAGTCTGGTACTCTGGTAGTTGATCCTGAGGTTCAAAGAGGCTTATGATTTATATTTACTTTTATTCCTGTGACAAGAACAGAGACCACAAATATAACAAATTAAAAGGCCTGAACAACAACAAACTCCTGAATACTAAGTGCAAGAGAAGACACAAGACAAAAGATCCAATTCTGTCATGCCAGTGAAAGAATCCCACTGAAGGTGCCAGGAGTCTCCCTGGGATAACAAGGCTCTACCAGATGCAAAGGCTTGAAGGACCCTAATCCAGAAGCAAACAAACCAACTTAGGAGTGTATAGGTATTTTCTGGTTTTGTACTTAATTATCTGTGGACATACACTTGAGACGGGTGCTGTACGAAGACTAACCTCAATCAACAGCATACAAAGAGCTACAGTCAAGTGACTGTGCTGCTTCTTCCGGATAGAAGCTATCAGGGAAGGAAAAAAATCCCAACCACCAAACACACAGCCTAAAAATAAAACGCAAAGAAGTTAAAGAACTCAAAGTTCAAGAGTAGAGGTCATCATTACATATAGAAAAGGATGAGTCAAAGATCAAAGTCAAATGGGGGGGGGGGGGGGGGGAGAAACCAAAAAACCACACAACCAAAAAACAAACCACACAACCAACCACCAAAAAAACCACAAAACCAGAAAACACACACACCACAAAAACCTGGAAAAGGATTTGTGATCTAGTTTGGTACATACATATATTCATTGAGGTTCAGCTTAACAAAAAAAGCTCATTAGTTAATTCTGTACCTTATTTTCTAGACAGTTAGTTGTTGTTTAGGCACAAAAAAATTCCCCAAGAGAAGCATGGTTAATTAAGTTGCCTATGAAAACCAAAGGTTTGGGGATTTTCTTTTTGTTGGTTTTCTTTTTAATTCGGGAAGGTGGCTGGGAAAAATTGTGTAGGATCTGCTTTTGCCAGTGTCCTTAGCCAAGAGTCCCCATGAACGAAGATACCATTACCCAAAAGGTATTAATTAACAGAAGAAACCCAGGCCATTGCCACAAGAAGAAAAATAAAAGAAATACTTGAAAAAAAGTAGGAGATACCAGATATTATAAAAAGCTAGAGCTGGCAATGCTCCTTTACTACACACTATTCTCATTTGTTTGTCCTGATTACAGGCAGTTTCAATCTCTCTTGAACTACTGCAATTTGTCTAATTTATCCCATGAGTAAATGGAAGAAATAGAGAATATCAAATACTCAAGCTTTTAAGAAGCCAAATGATGTTCTTAAAAAAAAAAAAAGAAAGAAGGGAATGACATTTTTAAGGAGAGACTATAAACACAATATGGTCATTTTCATACGGCTGTCCATAGCAATTACATAGAAGAAAAGGGTACTTAAACGAACTAGCAGAATGCAAAGCACTTCATTCCCCCCCATCTCCTTCCTATAATAGTGCTTTAAAACTAAAAGTGTTGTGCTTCATTATCAATCTTCATCTTCAGATGGAGAGAGCGCCTTTATTTTGGCAACACAGCATATATAATCCAGGAAGCACACAACTGAAGCCACGCTAACACACATGAAAAAAACATTCTTCTTATTTTCCTGTCTTCTTTCATATTACAGTCTCATTGATTTGCTTACTGAATTTTTTTAAGATTAAAACACATTCATTTAGGGGATTCCAACATTGTCTACTACAATGAATTACTGGAATAATAATTTGTATTAAAGAAGAAAAAAGACATAAACCTTCTGCAAGAAAAACAACTAAACAACTGTTATTTAGAAAGAACAGAAAGAGACAGGCTCTTTTACATTCTACTGACATTTGTCAGTCTTTCCAGATGTCAAAGATTTTATTAACTAATAACATTTTTAAAACAAACAAAAAAAAACATTCAGCAGAGGAGCATAAAGCATCTCTTGAGCTAGTTCATGGAACTATGACTACAAGCAGAAAAATTTACCATCAACTGAGGAATGCAGTAATTTGATTATTCACTTGACAACCCTCTAACAGTATTAGACCCAAGTTTTCTCAGACAGTTTTTCAAAATAAAGTTAAAAGCTGTAACATCTTATTAACAGTCACTGCCAAGTTTATAACATGAAGTCCAAAATCCCTAGTATAAAATGGGTCTACTTTTGGTATTTCTGCCAGTACTTAATCGCAGGTCTTGGAACCTAGTTTCAGTTCTCACATATCTTCCATTCCTTTCTTGGGAGCTACACCAGGTAACAAATGACAGAATAAGATTGTCTACATAGAGATTAAAGAAAAAAAATGTTTTTCAAGAGGAGGCTAAGTATGCAGATCACTGAAATGGCACTGAGTTCAAGAGTTGTCAGTTCAGAGAAGTTTCAGACCTAAGTTTTTTTTCCAACTTTGTTTCAAACAACTACAGGTAAGAATAGGTTCCACCCATAGTTGTATTTTCAAGATAGAAAGTGCTTAAAACATTTTAGATTCCATGTGGGTCAAATGCAAAGTATTTCTGTTCCCCCATTAAAGTTACACATATGCAATGAAACAGACCTTGTAATTATGTGAAATTTATACAGTAACAAGTAGAAGCAAAAAAGTCATATTTGGAGAAGTGAGAGGAATGAGAAGAATGAAGAGCATTAAGTGAAAACTTGGATGAAAGTCATTGGTTGGGGAGGTAAAGAACTAATAGCATAAAAATGCAAGTACAAGCCAATCAGCATTTGATAAACCAAGTGTGAGAAGAAAAACAAATGAGTTACCACCTGTACTATTTATAGTCTGGTCTTTCTGCAGGTGATAGACCAAAGGAGAATGCTTAAAAGGAGAAAATTTAAACCAAGAGACCTTCCATGGATATTTATGGTGAGACTTTTTCCAAAGACTGTGGGGCAGAAAGGGCTTTCACAGGGGATGAAGACCAGTACCATAAACCACCAAGAGGCAGTCTCCCTTCCCAGAACAAGGCATTATTTGTAATATGTGTACTGGCTGTGAAGGGTCTCGAAAGAAACCCTGGTTTGTTTTCTTCAAGCTGTAACAGCTCTAAAGTAATTGATATATTATCAGTTAAAATAATCAAAGTGCAAGTTATTTACAATGGATGCCCAGGTTGTTGTTGATCAGGTACTCATTTAAAAAAAAAAAAAGACAAAAAAACACCCATCATTTGTTACAGCAAAAGAGGATGACAAACTACAACAGGAGAGTTCCTCAGATCTTTGTTACACCCCAAATACATGCAGGTACATATGCTCTTTCTCCAGTTCAACAAATGGATTGTATTATATTTCTCATATTTTTGGACTTCCAACATAAACAGCCTTCTGAAACATAACAAGAGTAGGAACATTCCACTCATTAGTTAGAATTTATGGTGTTTGAATTGTGTGATAAAACAAGTGACAGACTGCTCATTCCCTCATAGGAAGCCAATTTCTTCCCTCTAACCATCAACATCTTTCATATTCTCAGCTTTGATAAGATCAATGGTTGCAGCTAAATTAATAGAAAGTTGATTTTTAGCCTGAAGTCCTTTAAATACTCCCAACTCTCTATAAATAAGCATCCTCTATGCTCTTAGGAAATTCAAACTATCATTGTGGAATAACGTGCACCTCAGTATCTGCAAGGCATAAGTATCCCTGGTATTTTCTTATTTACAACCGTTCAATCAAAATTAAGTTCAAAGGTTGAATATTTCAAAACAATTCACTATGTCAACAATGCTTGTATTGAGAAATATTTTCTAAATTACAGTACAGATTTTGGGTCTTTGAAAAATGCTAGCAAAAACAAGAACCACTTTAATCAAAAGGAAAAAAGTGAAACACGGCAATAGAACTAGTAAGAAAGACACACTGATGTTTAGGTAAGTTTACAGCCACAGAGAACTTCACATCATCATTATAGAGCTGTTCAGTTCTCTGCTATCAGATTTCCGTCAGATTTCAGTGCCAGTGTAGGGCACTAAGTTAATCTTTGATTACATCCTAACAGTAATTCCTTATAAGACTCCTGGACAGGTTTCCCTCACGCAGGAGATCTCATGCCATCCCCAAGGATGCTGACAGCACACACAGCATATGTGATCTGTTCAGCTGCTGAACAGTAATGACAGGTGTTTAGCAAATTTTAATTTGCTTAAAACCACTCTCTGCCCCTCAGCTTAACATAGACACTAACCTGAAAGGACTCTGAGAATCACAAGTCCTAATCTCTGACCCCAGCTTCCCAGCAGACTTCAGTAACCATCAGTAACTCACTATCTTAGGGACAAAGTTTAAAAATTAGTTTGTGCTTAGTAATTTAGCATGTCAAGTGGTATGGCCCTAAACATACTCTCCTCAGTACCAAAATATAATGTTTATATTCTTCTTAATATAATAGCATCTTAACCATTTCATGAGATTTATCAGTAAGAATTTTTCCCCTTCAATTTCCTATGCAAAGTATTATTGCAAATTTCCACTCAGACTGACAACAGATCTCAGTTCCAATTGCCTATTATTGAACATAACTTACTCATATACCCCAAGACATATTATGGGAACAGTAACAATTTCATCACACTCTTCAATGCAGCCTCTTACATCAATAGATCTTAAAGCATTTTATAAGAGAACCCTGTATCATTTAGCCAACTTCAGCAGAGCACAGAGTGGTGAAGGGCTCTGATTTCCACTGGAGTGGCAGAACTGGGTTTCTCAACTCCCATTGAAACTAATAAAGAAAGAGAAAATTCTTCACTCAGCTGTTTAGGGCACTCTTCATAAAGTAATGAACTTTTACCAGTGGCAGCCATTTGCTTTATTCAGCTAAGAAGTATCTTGGTAGGATGCGGTAAGTCCCCCCAGTCAAGCTCTCAGTGCAGGAATAATCAGCTAATCTCTGACTTGCCATCTGCTCCCAAAAGCCAGGAGAATATCAGCTGGAAACGTGGTTAATAAGCAAAACAGTTATGTGAGAAGGTCTTGGGTTACACAACCAAGGAAGATCAGTGGTATTGCCCTGAATCAGGACACCAGGCTGGGAAGAAACAACTTTAAGCTATATTACTTTAACTAAACTTGAGTCTACCAGCACAAGATACAAATCAGCAAGGACACCATCAACCTGTTTTTCTGAACCAAAGCCTCAGTCTGATGCTGCCAGCACCTTGCAATTTTAATAGTTAACTTTCTTTTTCCCTTTTGTATTTTATTGAAGTGTACTTGTTGCTCATGAACATGTGGTAAATTGCAGCATGCACGCATCCAAACACGTAATCAAAAAGGTCTCAAATCATCATACACAGAGAGATTGAAAAATTAGTAATGACAGTAAAAACAACAATAAAACCCCAAGCCATTCTGTATTAGAACTGAGCCTTTAGGGAGAGTGTTAACTGTGAAACATATTCAAACTACAAAAAACAAAGGACACAGCTGCTGCAGTAAATCAGGTTTTGCTCACTGCACTTCCAGAACTAAGCATTTCTGAGGATGATCTCTGTTACTTAATTTCACACTACTAATTGTTTTGGTTTGGTTTTGTTTTTTTTTTTTTTTTAAACTTACTTATTCCAACTGTAGCATTACTGTAATGATTACATTGTCCAACTCCAGTTTGAATACAATTACTAGTTTCAGCTGTTACTTTGATGGACTCATGTGTATTAACTGGTAGTATAACCATAAAAAAAAACCCCTTACTTTTCTTGAACCCATATTCCCAAATCTATAAAAGATCAGAAGTAATCTCAATTTATACATCTTTAAGCTGCTTGGGCCTGCCACCAAGTGCTAATTATTCATAGTACCTTCAGACTCCAAGCTTGTAAAATTCTAGATACAATACAGAGCAAAAATGAAGAAAATCCTACACATGGAAAGAAGGATGTGAAAGACCAGTGAGGCAAACCCTCTCTGAGCTCACCAGAATGCCATAAAGGTATGATTAAAGAAAACACTTCTGAGTTTATAAAACTATCTGTGGTTTTATCCAGCTATAGGATTATTTAAAAAATAAACAAACCTCATTGTCCATGCCACTGAAAACTCAGACCCTTGGAAGGGGTGCTGAACAACATTCTTCTCTGAGGGTAGCCAGTGAGCATCTGCACCTAAAGACAACTTGGGAGGATGTGTCAGTCTCAGATCTGGCTAGAAAAGCAACATTTCTGAAGGTCAGCTCAGAAACCCTCCAAGTCCAAGGAATGATGTGGTCACATAGGAGATACCTTGATTAATCTAGCTCAATTCTGCCAGAGATCTTGGCATCAGACACCTTGGTGTCTTGTCCTGTGGCGCTCTACAACTTCTTTTGCTGCTAGCACACTGGCAAGGAAACCACTCAGATCGCCTTAAATTTGTGTCCTTTACTGACTAACAGTAGCTAAGAAACAGCTTGAGAGAAGGTGATCTGCCAGCACATTTCACAGTCCTCAGAAATATTCCGTTGTTGGATAAAAGTTAACATATCACTCCATGGGCACATGGTGTTCTGACCAAGGGTTAAATTCTGTTAGAGCCTCAGACTGTATCCACCTGTAAAGCTATTGCACTTAGAGGCTAGATGGGGCTCTGAGCACCCTGATCTAGTTGAAGATGTCCCTGCCAGTTGCAGGGGGGAGGGACTAGATGACCTTTAAAGGTCCCTTCCATCCCAAAGCATTCTATGATTCTATGACTTTAGCAAGAGTGATCCTTACAATAAGTGCAAACGGAGGTGGACCAGCGTGAACCCTTAACAGACTTCTCTTGAATCTCCAATATTTACGCAAAAAGGAAGAAATCTACACCAGCAGCAGGGAAAGAGGGAAGTCTCTTTGGAAAGATTTCGGAGGGTCCTTCAGGTACCAACAACTAGGACAGGACTTCTAGGAGAAGATGTACTGATACTCCTGTGTGGTTTTACACAAAACTCCACAACTTATTATATAGCTATAACTCCAAATACAAGTTACTGATCACTTTTTTATTGTTGACTTTTCATTTTCACAAGAAGGGGAAAAATAATCAATGGAGCTGTAGATTAATTTTTTGTAATCTTCAGAAATGGGCTTGTCCCAAGTGAGGCTGTCATCTCAGTGGCAATTTACAGACAATAATAAGGACTTCATGTTCATCCATACTAACCAAATCAGGGTGGCATGTAATTGCAGTTAGAACCTCTTACTGGGTATTTCAAATACCTTCTATATGAAATAAAAGTCCAGAAGATAAGACCGTTTAACACCAGCATGGATCTGGTGGTTTGGCGTACCAAGGCAAAAATCAACCTCAACGTTTTCTGGTAAGTGAATATGTTTGATTGCATCAGTTCCAACAAAAACTTTCACTTTATTTTTGCAAAATATTATTTCTGCAGTATTCTGCCGATTTCCACAAAGTTGACACATCCTTAATATTCTAACAAAGCACATAGAGCAGACCCTGAAAGTGGATGAGAAACAGATAATACATGCCACCTTTATATTTTTCAGGCCCAGGCCACAGATGAAGTCCTCCCGGATGTTAATCAGTCTTCCTGGAGGATTGATAAGGAGACACAGTAGATATAGATGAATTGCTTCTCTGAAACTATTGGGTATTTTAGGTGGTTCAGATTTCCTTATATTTAATACATGCTGATCATCTCAATTGTGCTCAGACTTGGAAAACAATTCTACTTTAAAGCTGGAGTACAGGACTCCTAAAGGTCCTCACTGTGTCCAGTTGGAAAAAGTTGCATCAGAAACCTGAAGCAGGGGAATGTTCTCAGTTGTAACTGTTATCACACTAGAAGTATCTGCTATCAAATGCCAAGCAGATCTCCTTGTGTTCATGAGCCCCCATATGTCTAGAAGCCATATCTTCAGCATGAGGAAAGCCTAAATTTAGATGTTGTAAAGTTACTAAATTTACCTTCAGTAATGAAGGCTAATTTGGTCCTTATTTTGAGGAAAGCTCTCTTTAAATTTAGAAGCTCAATGCAAATAATTGTTCTTTGTTAAGAAGTTCCAGTAACTGCCAATTCTCTTTTGCATGCTGATACAGAAAAAGTCTTCCAGTCAGTCTTCTTTCTCAACTTTCTTGTCTTTTGATGTGTCCTTTTGCTGACTGTCTTGGACGGGCATTCACCGTACTGACAATTGATGACCATAGGGCTAAATACATATTAAACTGCTTGAAGCCCTCAACACATTTGGTAGCAATCATCTGCTGTTTTTGATGTGGATGCCAAAAAAAAAGCAAGCATTGAGAAAGCAAATTAGCTGGCTTTGAAATTCCTTCATTGCTTCATAGCACAACATGTCCAGGAACTTGTGCACGTCATCAGAATCTCTAGTGTGTTAATGGCTGTTCCCAGCAAGTCCTGCCTCTGCTCCAGATGAGACAGAAACAAGAGCCTTATCAGAGGAGGACAATGGATGGTCCCTGGCAAAGGGTGATACTTTGCATTCAGCTGGCAAAAAACAGCCCAAACTGGCTTTAAAGCTTTCACAGTAGGAACAGAGAGGGGGGAAAAAAAAAAAGTACAGTTCTGAATTGGGATACAGATGCTGGCCTATTGGTGTAACACAGTTATCCCCATGCTGCCAAATTTAATCAAGGTTCCATGCACACAGAAAGGGCAGATATCCAATTCAATCTTAAGTCTTCTTAGAGGAGACAATTAAAGGAGTATTTTAGCTTCTCTATTTAGTGCTATAAAACTCTGCCCTCTACTTTCCATCCCAACAAATTCTGGCTAAGGTACAAAAAAGTGCCTTGGGCAGAGCCACAAAGAAAAAGAAAATGAAGTCTCTCCCCAAGAGGCACAGTCACAGCACCTACTGGGCCTCACGTGTTCAGCTAATGCTATGGGTGTGAAAACCAAGTGTCCTGAGTACCAGAATAATTACTGTCACTACCAGAAGGAAAGAGACAAGGACCAGACTGGTAAAATGGATAGGCTGTAGAAAGCTGAACAGATCCAGAGGTACTTTGAAGTCCTACAGGGCGCTGACATAAGCAAGCTAGCATGGCTGATCAGATGGGCCATCTGACTCACCCAGAAATGGATTCAACTCAACACATACACTGCACAACACATGTAATCACATTCTCTGTATCTGGATTTTCAAGTAGGAATAAGCAAGCCTGATCCTAGATTCCCTCCCCTTTTTTCCAAAATAACTGTTAAAAATTTTCAAGATTATCTTGTACAATGTACTCAGACAAGCACTCAAACAACTCTGTTGCAGTCTGTAATGGAACAATACAGGCTTTTTGTATATACTAAAAAATAATGTTGTGGTTTGTTTTTTTTTTTTACCTCAAACCCAAATCTGAAGATACATTTTCAGGATTACATTTTACAATTTAAAATTCCTTCTAGTCTCTTCCCTGCAGCTTCGAGACCAGTCAGCTTAATGAAGTTCCATTAAAACTGCCCTATTTCATGGTGGTGACTGACTACCTTCACTCCCAGCAGGGCCGGACAAGATGCACTTCAGGGTTGTTGTTGTCTCTACTGTGTTTAAGCACTTGTGCTGGGTAGAGCAGCAAAAAAGGAGCCACTTCTCCGAAGACAATTCAGCTTCTATATGAGTGGCACAATTTCAAACAGTTTCCAACACCTCAGTTATTTTTCTTTAAGTGAAATACTTTTCCTCATTCTTCAGTGAAAGGTAAACTTCTGTTGAAGAGTAATCACTCTCCATTAGCGGAAGCATCACTCACACGGTGCTCTCTCATGTGGCAACATGATGGACCCCCACAGACAGATGTTATGGCCCTACCACCAGGACAGCAGAAACAAGCCAGGATGCAGACGGACAGAATATCAGCCATTCTGCTTTTCCCCCTTGTTACCTTGTTCCCCTCTTCCCACCCACCTCCTCTTTCTTTTTTAAAGCTTGAGAAACAAGCTCAGGTCACACTTACTGCTGGGTACCCTGAAGCCAGATCATAAGGAAACACAGTTACCCTGGGGCAGATGATGCATACAAAGTTCAAATTTCACCTCATTCAGTGGTAAGTTTTTCTTATTCCCAGTCATTGTTTTGCTATTTCATGTCACAATTTTAACCTGCAAAAATGTTTATCACCTTTAATTCACCAGTCAGTCAAAATTTCCATGAAGTCTAATTTTTTTAGCGTGCAAGGAATACAGAATCATCCCACATTGATTCTAACATAATTCAGACACACAAATAATACTGTTTCAGCGGGTACCTGTTTCCTTTCAATCAGCAATGTTACTCCCCTTCATTCCATATTTTGGCTCAAAGAAAGTCTTACGCTAATCTGTTTTACCAACCTTGTTCACTTCTCTTACAGGTATTTTCCTTTCAGTGCCTCAAAGCAAGGAAGAACTATTTAAATACTCTTGCATTCCATCCTCTGACAAGTTTTCTGATCATTGCATTAAATCTTTTCCTGTGCATCATTTCATGTCTATGCTCCAGCAACAGCAGAGTCAAGCTTCAATTCAAACGCCATTTTCAAGTAGCTGCTGATAGTATAGCACACAGCACTTAACAGTCTGCATAGCTAAACAGCTTCAATCAAACCGTGGTTAGTGTCATGTTTTACTTCTCAATCGCACTGATCCTGTTTTACACATGCTAATTACTTTTTTTAAAAATATGCACAAAAAAAATCAAGCATGATTCTTTCCTTCTGCTAAGGCAGACAATTCTGATTTGAAAACAAAAAGAGAACAATTCTGTTTCATTGGTTAACTTTTCATAACTTCATCCCTATTCTGACTACAGTATGATTATAAATGCATTTTGGACAAGAAGGTTATTATTGAGCTTACATCTCTCAATTATGTTTTTCTTTTCATATACACAGCTTTGGTCTGGTTCTTTGCTGTGAAAATTACAGATTTGCTTTGACTTCAAACTGAAGATACACACATTTATTTCCATGGGAGATTTTTTTTTTTTTTTTTTTAAGTAATTCAGCATTTGAAATCTAAGTCCTTCGGTGCTGACAAAGACGCCCCCAAAAATTAACTGAAGTATTTCTAAAGGTATTTTAAAACTCACTAATCCTCCATTTTCTACTACTTTCCATCCTAACCATCCATATAATGTCCCAATTCCTCTTTCTATTGTATCCGTGAACTGTATCTCCAAAGTCTAAGAAACAGTAAAACCAGAAAGTAAATTCCTTCTGCAAAGATAGCTGAAGAATAGTAACACTTCATTTTTTTCCTTTGAGTTCATTCAGCATTTAATTATAAAATAGCCCCAATCATTGGAGTTTTATTCAGTTTTTGGTTCATTATATATGAATCACATCATACAGGCAGAATATATATATACTGTAATTTCACACAAGGAAACATACTTCTAGGTTCTTCCTTGTAGCAAAAGCAACACTCTCAAAACAGTGACTTTAACTGAATTCTTTAACCGGTATCAAACTACCACAGGACTACAAGGAGAATTCAAGTTCTCCATAACTGAAGCCCTTAGAGCAGGCACCAAAAATCAAGATTTATCCACCATCAGTAAAAACTACAGATATTGCCCTATAGGTAAGTAGGAAACACTGCCAGTTCATGCAATTAACATTTGCATATAGGCACTTACAAAAGTATCAACAAGACGAGCCATATTCATCACAGGTATTAGAGTGAATACTTTTTCTAGTTATTACACGGTTTTATAAACACATAACAATGCTAAAACACCTAGAGTAAAGTTTTCAGACGTGCTCACTGCTACCATAGCTGTACTTCAACCGGTGCCATTTGAAATTTCTGCTTTGACTTGAGCAGTCATTTAAAACTTCCCTGCAAAACTCTACCATTTTAAGACTCCTATACATACAACAGGATGGGGGTAAAGAAACATGCGCTTATCTGTGTTCAAGGGATTACATTACTTGGGATATTGCTCTTTTACTTAAGAAATACATATGATGAGCTGAGTTATGGTGATGAATTTCCAAGATCACAGCTAACACGTCCACTGAACTGGAAAAGTCTAGACTACCACAGAGAGCAAGACAGCAGCAGATGATTGTGGCTTTGCCACCTTTTTGGTCTCTGTACATGAACACGAGGAGAATTTCATACATGCACAGCTTTGTCAAGAAATACTAGCTAAATCTGTAAAATCTGTGAGAACAGGGCACGTGTTTACTAATATGACATTGGTAGAAAGAAACATCATGACTTGAAACTCTTTATCACTCTCTACAACTACCTGAAAGGAGGTTGTGGTAAGGTGGGGGTCGGTCTCTTCTCCCAAGTAACAAGCGATAGGACAAGAGGAAATGGCCTCAAGTTGCACCAGGGGAGGTTTAGGTTGGATATTAGGAAAAATTTCGTCACTTGAAGGGTAGCCAGGCACTGGAACAGGCTGCCCAGGGAAGTGGTTGAGTCCCCATCCCTGGAGGCATTTAAAAGACGGGTAGATGTGGTGCTTAGGGACATGGTTTAGTGGTGGACTTGGCAGTGCTGGGTTAACAGTTGGACTTGATGATCTTGAGGGTCTTTTCCAACCTGAACAATTCTATGATTCTATGAAACATCCTCACAGTCGAAATGAGATCCACGGCAAGAACTGCTACCAAAGAAATGGTTCCTGTGTTATGCAGCCACGAGTTTCCACCACTCCAACAGACAAATTTTTACTTCTTCACAATTGATATTATGAAGGCAGAAGACTAGTGACTTGAATTTTTTTTTTTTTTTTTTTTTAAAGACTTCATATCATCTTCTAGATGCACAAAGTAGAAAACAGGGTCTACCAGCTGGTATTTGTTGAGTTCAAAACCCTTTGGATCACAATAAATGTTTACTACGCCCACTCCCCACCCCAAGCTGTTTAGACAGACCCAGACTTAAGACAAGAAAATGACCACACCACAAAAAAATCCATGCATGTAGTAATGCATTTGTTCTCTGCACGCCTCCCCTATTCATACCAATCTCTCCAGATTGCCCCGTTCTGCACAAGATAGGCAACATGCAAAAAGTCTCAAGGTAGTTAGCAAATTTCTTCTTCTACAAACTCTCAATTCTTTACAGGTCCCTCCAGCAAAAGAGCCAGCTGTTTTAATCCACATTAGTACAACGTATCTGTTGGACGCAGCAGACCATTTACATGCAAACTAGTATTTTGCCTCCAGAAAGAGAGACATTTCATTATACCTTTACTCCATGCAAAGAACACACAAAAATCCATTATATTGAGACACAGCAAATGTATAAGTTGCTTCTGCACCTCACTAGAATCTGCTTTCACGAGGAATGTGACAATACTAAGCTATAACAGACAATGAGACTAACTTACCAACTGATCCCACTAGTTTAGCCTGGGGCAACTTCATCCGTCAAGAACCTGGAAATCATTTTTACTTAGGGGGAGTACCCCCCTCTGGCAGATCAGATTGTGTGTGATTTTACAGTTTTAAGATTCTATAGCAGTATGATGCCTCCCGTGCTGTCCCTACATCAACACCAGCAAGGGAGAAAACATGTGCTCGCTGAGCAAGGAAGGCGGAGACGGGAGCTTTTAGAAGTCTCCTCTGCAAGAAATAAAGGATTATACAGAAGAGGGGAATTAAAAAAAAAAAAAAAGGCAAGCAAACAACCCACCCTGCAACACCTTAAAAGTGCATGTACGCATGTGTGAACACGGAAGGGAAAAGGTTAATTCTGTCTGTTCACAGCCAGGCAGGAGGAAAGCTCAAGGTTCCTTATCCATCATGTTGTTCTCTATTATTTCATCGGCCTCATCCAATTTGGTTCCCATGCACACTGGCTTTCTAAGAGAAGAGAAAAATGATAAAAAATAAAAGATCTTATGGAAGCTTTTTAACCTATGGAAAAATATTTTTGCCTTTTAAATTTACATGCATGTTCAATAAAAAATTTACTTCTTTTAAAAACTAACTCTGCTGTCACAGAACCCCAGATAACTGGCCTTTACTTTCATCTATAGGAAGTGACTTTGTATGGAAGATCTCCATAAATGTCTCAATTCATGCAAAGGGTATTTTTTGTTTCTTTATAAGAATTTTAAATATCTGCATAAGGGTTCAGTGAAGAAAAGCATTTTCTGGAAGCATGGACTTGAGAAAAAATTAATTTCCACTGAACTTGAAGGAACCGAAATACATGTAAGTGCTTCTCTGAATGTCAGCCAAGACCTGCAAAACAGTGAGGGGAGGAAATAAAACAAGGCTTCACTCCATACATACATTTATAAAATGTATATAGCTTTCTTATGTAACATATCTGTTCAGACTTTGGTACATGCTAATATGGTCAGAAATTTGCCTGCCCTACTGTAAAGAAACACCCACGAAATATCCTGCACAGCAATTATTAAAAATAAATAATTTCAAGTGGTAACTGTCATTAAAATTAAAATGTATCTAGATCAATAACTTTACTCAGACATAGTCACACCATTGTGTAAAATGTTTTCCTCTAAAAGGCACAGAGGAACTTCAGCAACTGAAAATGATTTCTGAGGTGGAATATGCTTGCTCAGTTTCATACAGCAGTGTCAGTAAGGGAACAATTACCAAGTTTTCCTCTCCTGAGAGGTGAGGATGGGAAGTAGAAAACAGAAAGCACTTCAGAGCAAAAAGCCTTGTTGGGCTATGACGCACAGGAGGAATGTCAATGACACAATCTCCATGAGGTCTCGAGAATGAGCATCACGTCCCAGCTTGTGAAGATGCTCCAGAAAAGCATCTTCACAGAAGAAAGAAAACTATAACCAAGTCGTTCATTAGCCTATGAAAACTACACAACCAGACTTCAAACACATGTCTGAAAGTACTCTGGGTGAGAACGTGTATTTTTAGACAATTTCTTGGTGCATTTTTGTCTCAGTTTTGTCTCAATATTGAACACATTTACACCTTTTACTACATTTGCTGTGCCCCCTTGATCAGAAACAGGGCTGCACAGCCAAAGTTACATTCCCACAAAAGTTTAACAGGCAGTAGTACGTATCTAAAAGAGAAAGGAACTGTATTGAACTGTATTGCGATAGCACTGCCATCTTGAATGAAAAGTTACTAGTCTAAAAAACAGGAGGAAAAAGAAGCTCTGTTTTGGCCTTGACTACACAAACCTACCTAGTTATAAGTAAAACCCAAAGCCTCAAGTGAAAATTTGAAAGCACCCTCCAAGTCAAATTTAGTCTGTTGAGACTAAATCAACAATTTTGTTATTGTCTGCTAAAATCTGCATCTATGGCAACAGTAATAATTTCCTCCTTCCTTTATACCAGGTAAAGTGAATTTGATGGTATGCTGATCTGTCACATATGCTGCAAGGCTGAGTCTAAATTTGGATCAACCAATTGAGTAAGAAAACTGCCCAGAGTCCAAGGAGATTACCGCATTGCTCTAAATTACTTACAATTTTCTACCCATAAATAACTGTCCTTTTACTGATCTCTGCTCCACAGGCACAAAAGAAAGAAATGAAACTCATAACCTGAAAATAGGACAAAAAAATTCAATTGTTCCATTCTGGTCTTTTTTGGTTTGTTGTTGGTTTTTTGGGGGGTTGTTTTTGTTTGGGTTTTTTTTTTCCCCCCTCACAGCTGTAGCCTGCAGATGGGTTTCCCATTCCACATATCTGTCAGTTAATCTTAATTCCTGCAGTCATAAAAATATCTTTCTGCTCAAGTGCTTGTGGCTTGTGCACTATTCTACCCAAGTGAACAGTTTAGCACAATGTCCCAATTTGGTATAAAAAGACAGGTAACTCTAAATGGGAGCGAGTTCCAGCCAGCCAGAACAAAACAGGAATCCAGACAGAACAACAACTGGAACCCTAAACCCAATTCTGTTCAGTCTCGCCCAAATTGTTAAAGATCAAGCTAACTCCAAGCACAGGCATACATACATACATACACACACACACCCCCCATATTTCAATTTGAAGGGGCTGGGGGAAGTCCCTAATTATGCAGTGTCAAAGTAAAAGTGGTCTTCCTGACTGGCTTCATCTATCTTGTTTTCTGACAAGCTTCTTATTTTTACTTGCTTCTAGAAAAGAAGTTTGTGGACTGATTCTATAAAGGTAAGTACACGCATATTCTGTGTCCATCACATGCTAGTAAATCGGTTACAGACTTTTACTACAGCTTGTTGATTCAGCCTGTAACTGCTATATTAGAAAGTCCTCAAGTCAGAGTTATAGCAGGAGAGGGTTTTTTTTGGTTTGTTTTTAAAACAGTTAATTTTTTTCCCACCAAGCTGTAAGCAGCTGAAACTCTTCTCCAAAAGCAGGTCATATATTATAAACAGTTTCAACTGAAGAATGCAAGAGATTTTGCCTGACATTTCAAAAATGAAATACTTCCAGTTTTAAGTGACATCACTCATCAGGTTCCACTTCATCTTCCAGGATGGGGACAGTAACATGGAATAAGGGCAGAAAAAAAAATTAAAAAATCCTTTCCACCTATTCTGAAGGTAAAAAAAGGCACCTAAATCTCTTACTGGGAATCTCACTGAAGATATTGGGGAATCTTATTCATAAAGTAACCTACCCTCTTTCCCACTTCATCTTTTATTTTCCCCCCTTTGAAAACAAGTGCTTCCAAGTCCTTTGAGGCTCTTTTGCCCAGGTAAGTGCACTGGCTACAAAGCTCCTTCAGAACTGGTCCGTCTTTCTCTGTACGGAACCTCACATTCCTTGTGTGATTCCTGACCACCTCTTGACCCTCAAAGCCATATACGAGTTCTTATTTCCCCCATCTATTTTGTCAATGAAAGATTCATAACAGAAACCTCAACTTGGTGAGAACATCTGAGCTCTTCCTGCACAGCTGGTCCACTGTTGGGCAGCACCACACCAATTTGGCTGGAATAAAAATGGATAAAGATAGCCCTTGCCCTCTTCTGATGAGAACATTATCACACAGTTGATGTTTCACTAGCAGCAGACACAGATTTTTTTTTTTTTTTTTTTTAATTCCACAGCAGCGTGACTTGCTACAGGGGAAGTGAGCAGAGTAAAAGGATGATTTGGGAAAAGAAAGCATGGCATAATTGTACTCTTCCTTCCCAACAGTAATAAAATATTAATTTAAGCATCTTGCCTTTTTTTTTTTTTTTAACATTCCAAATATAGAAGGTCCTTTACGAGAACAAAATTTTTAAAGAATTTTCATGAGATCCCCCTGCTGTTTTAATTAGGAGAGTTTGAGAAAAAAATTACAAAACTTGATACTGTTACTATGGAGTTAACTATCCCTAGAGGACTTCCCACAGACATTTCATTAAATTAGCCAAGCTAGTAGTACTACAATATTTCAAGGGGTTTTGGGAAGCAAACCTACCATTTGCTACCCGTTTCAGCCATCTTTCCTTGCATTAGCTGATGGAGATTAACTATGCCAAACAAGAACCCTAGGAAATCCACACAAAAGGGAGGGCACTCCTCAGGAAAATATTCTGAAATATTACTGCTAGTTATTTAAGTTACATACTCAGAGTGCTTCTCATGTTTTTAAACATCATTCTCATTTGCATTCAAGCACTGTTTACTTAATGATTAACTAGGCAAAACTGTATGTTGTGTTGCATCAACTAAGTCTTTTCTGTATGCAGGAGCAGTCTCTTTCTGCCACAGTTTACAGCACTACAGCTCAACAAGTAAAGCAAGTACAATTTCAAAATTCACACGCATCTTCTCATGGAGAAATGCAACGTAAGTGACAGACACTTTTTAAATTTTTTTTTTTTTAAAATAAATCTTCCACATTTTAGAACTGCCAAGTCATAGTTTCATAACAGGGGACTTCCGAGCCAAAGTAAAGCCATGGTCAAAGGGACACGTTAAGCCCATAATAATCCTTAAACAATACTAGAATCTAAAGCCAGAATCTCAAGTAGAAACCTCATGTATTACCAATCTTTTATTCCAATCAATGCAAAGCCACTCTTCAACACCATACAATGAAGCTGAGAAATGTACACAAAACTTGATTTCACTGTCTTCATATAACAGCTACAATGTGCAAGAAAAATTTTAGAAAATGATTGTGTTTTATTGTCAACCCTTCCCACCATCAATCCACATTTCCACCTTGTGTTTTTGTTTTGTGGTTTTTTTTGTTTTGTTTTCCTAACCAAGTGGGGTCATTTTTTAAATTATAGTGCAAACAGGAGACAACTGCAGCATCCTGCTGAGGACCAATGCACCAGCCTCACAAAGGAAGCCCTCTGCTTTTGCTACTGGAGTACATACTGCTGAAAAGTCATTTCACCCTGCTTGGCCTAAAGAAATCTGAGCAACTTCCCACCCCTCCTCCTCCTCTATTCCCCCCCCGCCAATTACATTAGTTGGAAAAATATCAAAGGAAAAAAATTATTAACCACATCCAGTGAGGCAAACACTTTAACACTCACATTTTACTTCTGGTACAGCAGATTTAAAAAAAAAAAAAGGAAGAAAGAAAAAAAAAAGCATTTGTGACTCACTAAGATGAGTATACAACTAAGATGATTCGAAACACAGGCTGGGGTTGTTGCCTTGCTGCCAGTATCAGATGGTAGCTACATATGTCTTTACCTACTGTGCATCTCTAATTATCCTGGGAAAATGGTAATGATGCCAATCAACACTGGCTGGCCAGTAGAGAACCAGTGAAACCTACGCTTCCAGCAGCAATTACCTTGAGACCACTTGTGTGCTATCTCTCCACCCAGGAAGCATTTATGAACCGTTTCACTCAACAGAAGGATTTCTGAAAATCATAGCTGATACAAAACCACTAAAAGAGAAACTACTGCAGCAACTGAACCAGTCACTGCATAATCTCTCTCTCAAGAAAAGAAAAAACTTTATTAAACTTCTGCTATGTAGGTCACCATTTCTAAGAGGGGAAAAAACCAAGATCTTAGATGCCATATAAATCAACCTAAATGAAGACAATGCAAGCAGACCTGAGCAAACTTTTACTATCAGCTAGTCCCATTGTCATAACTCTAGAGACTGAAATGCATTACTTTTAGTTCTCATTCACCTCTGCTGTATCCTGTCTTGCTAAAATCTACAAGACATCTCCCAAGCAAAACCATATAATTAATCTCCTATTACTATTAACTTACATGGTTAATATTATTATTAACTTACATACTATTAACTTACATGGTTTTACTTTTTGAGCATGGGGAATGCTGTGGTAATTTTTTTCAAATTCACAAACCATTAATAATTTCCAGTATGCTCTCTTCAGACACCAAGAGTTCCTCTTTGTGTCCAGCACAATTAGTGGTCTCAAATTTTAGCCTGAGTAAGGACTCATGGGTTAGGTCCTTTCCTTCTAACTACAGCCACTCTAAGCCCTCTATAGGTTCTTTTTGCCAATAGTGAAATCTTACTTTAAGATGAGGAATATGTTTAAGACCAAGTATCAAAAGGACAAAGCAAGTCAGGAAAGCCATGAAAAGCAAGTGGGGAAAGTAGAGCAAGTTTTTCCCTTTAAGAATTTTTTTTTAATTTGTTTTAAAATGACCCCTATACTGTGAGGCTGAGAGAAGGGAGAGGGGGACCAGATTACAATATTTTGAGTTGTATTTTCTTATTTTAAGACTACAAATAATAACTCCAAATCTGGGATTCCTTGTTCTCAGGAATGACGGATGCCCTTCCGTCGCTACTTCTAAATTTTCTAAGCTCCAACTTTAACAATAAGCAATATTAGACACATTTGCACCAGAGTCAAGAGTTACTCTCACATGTCATTTTGCAAAGTTATACGTAACACTAAAACCCAAGTAATTTGTCAGGTGGAACATTTGACTAAAATTGATTTAAATCTGGAAATTTGCAATGATATCAGATCAAACCAGAGATCTATCTAGCCTTTCTTCCAGTCTGCAACAGTAACTAAGAACAGATGGCAAAGGAAGTTAATAAGACCAAGGCAAGCATGTATTAAAGTTTTCCCAGTGTTCCCTAGGCTTCAAAAACCTGCAGCCCAAGTGCTTTGAACATGGGGAAGTATCTGTGTTTAACCACCTCAATGAATTTTCCATTTGTCCATTTGCTTTCATATGAATGCGAAAGTATGACTTCTTTGCACACACACACACCCCCCCACCTCACCTGCGTGAGGTGTGAAGAATCAACTCCTTTTGCTATTTTGAACCTTTTCGTTTCATCAGATACCCTCCAGGTCCTCTCTGAGGAGAAACCGATTCTCTACTCACCCTCACCATATCACTCATAACATCACGGACCTCTAATACACGCCTTTCCTCCTCTCCCCGTATTTCTTTTTCAGACTGACAAGTATAGCCTATTTAATTGTGCTGCACAGACACCATTCTGTATACAGATGATGCCTTTCATCCACCTCTGAATTGCTCCCATTGCTACTGCTACTCTTCTTGAGATTGGAAGGATGATAGCTCTGCAAAGATACAGGCAATGCATGGATTTATGCGGTCATATAGTGTTCCCTTCTGTTTTCTATTCCTTTTCTAATAATTCCCAACCCTTGAGCCAGCTTTTTGACAGCTGCCAAGCACCGATCTGACATGTTCATAGAATTCTCTATTTTAACACAAAGATCTCACTCCTGAATTATAACAGTCAGTTCAGAGCCCAAATTTCATATGAAAATTAGGATTCCTATGTACATCACTCCACATTTATCTATACTGAATCTCATCTGCCTTTTTATTACCCAGCCACTCAATACTCCAAGGCTCTTTTGTAGCTCTTCACAGTTAGCTCTCATCTTTCTTTCTTGAATAGTGATCATCAACATAACAGTACTTTTTCTTCCAAGGCAACAAGGAAGAGTAGAACAACACAGGTCTGCTAGTAACCTCCCTGCATTGTGAAAGTTGACACTCTATTTCTAACTTTAATTTCTTACATTTTATAACTGCCTTTTATCAGTGCAAGAACCTTTGCTCTTATTCCCCTTGGTTCCTTAAGAGCCTTAGCTGATCCCTTCAAAGGCTTTAATAACTGCATTAGGATCAACAACCCACTACAAAGTCACATTGATTCTTCCTTATTTTGCTCCATTTCCATGCATCAACTAGTTCTAGTCCTTACTAATTTCAACCAACTTGCCTAGTATTGACATAAGACCTGTTGATCTGTAGTTTCATCCAATACCCCAGAACTACTTTAAGAGCAGCCATCTTTCTTTTCTCAATTGTCTCTTTCTTACGTTCCTGTTGCCCTTTTTGATACCAAGCCCAGCTGCCATGGATCCTTAGCTCTAAGTCCTACAAGTAAGTATATTATGGTCAACAGAAGAAGGGCTCTGGTAGCAACATTAGGAACCACACCCTCTGCATTTCTCAGGATCAGGCAAAGAGCTGTTTCTTTTGTGGGGTTCCCCAAGTAGCTACCCCTTGCAGCAGCGATAGCATTTTAAGTTCCCCACCCTATTTCTTAGACTTAAAGACATCTATCCAAGTGTTCATTTCATCATACCCTGTTTAAACAGTGTTCTGTTCAAACCTCACTGTTTCCTATTTGAGGTGTACAACATCTGCCATATTTTCTCCTACTGAAGAAAGTTTTAAACACACTCCACTCTTGCGCAGCGTGAACTACAGATAGTTCCACACACATTAGCTTCCTACCACTTTTCTTTTAAAATTGCCCTTCACTCTCAGTGTCTTCTTTAAGCACCAGTTAGTTCCACTGCTATTTTAACAAAACCATCTAAATCTGCTATACAGGTCTCCCCTGTTTCAGACATTTCCCCCATTCCCCATCTCCTTATATCATTTTTCAATTACTGCTTTTCACTTCTCTGGTCCTGTGCACAACACGTGCAGTATTTCAGAAGATATTACAACTGAGGTCCCAGTCGCACACTGTTGAGGCCCCTCCTCAACAGTCCAAGTCCTAAATCACCAATACACACATGGACCATGACCACTGGCTCATCCCCAGCCCAAGAGTCTGTCCAGACATCCAGTGAGGTCTAAAATTTTTTGCACTTGCCGGGCAAGTTACCTTGTGATCCCCAAAAATGCAAGTAGCCATACAGCTGACAATCAAGCCCCTGCATTGCCATCCTTTCTCTTCCTCTTGGCTAGGATCCCAATCACTGAAAGGCTATTCTGAATGCAAATGAACACACAGCCACCACTTGATGGGGAGGGCCTATTTACAGGACCATTTCTGCCTTCGCTGCATTGATGATCTCTTGTGCAGTGCTTTTCCCCTTCTCAGCAGGTCTATGGCTGCTAGCCTAGAGATGAGATTGTCTAATACAAGAGCTGTAGAACAAAGTTAACAGTGCATGGCAGCAGAAGATTGAAGTTCTGAATCAATTTCCTGCATGTCAAGTTGGTCAGTTATTTTAACTAAAGTTTGCAATTACCAAATAAACACCAGAAAGCAATGAAAGAAACAGACTTAAGACCTTTATACTGTTAAATTCTGTGTCTATCAAACTATAATTTAAAATTAGCAGCTATGTCACAAAGATACAGCTGAAGCCATCATTTATCATTGAGATAACAAAGACGGAGAGAGGGATCGCCCCTTAGACACACTCAAAAGCAGCAAACTATAAGCTGTTCAGCGCACACACACACACATCTCTGTTTCCTTGCTACAAAGGGCTCTACGCACTGGTTTAACCTATAGCTGCGTACTGCTGAAGCAGATACAACTTCCCACACACTGGCTAATTTTGTAAAAGTTAAATTGCTCCCCACAGCAAAGAAGGGATTCTTCTGCAGCACCAGTATACAGATCATGGATCCCAGAAGACGCAGCTGGGAGTTTCCCTAACGATATTTTGGAATAAAAGTTAGGTTTATTCATAAAGACACTGAAGGAAAATAAGTGGTTACAAGAACAACAAGAAACACAAAGAAAAGGGATTTTAAAGTGTAGTTTTCGCTATCATTTGTGGATAGATACAAAAAACCTACATGCACGCATATAAGAAATGTTCACCTCTTGAACGTTAACATGCATGTAAAATATTATTTTGATGGGAAAAATCTCTTAAAATTAAGAAGGATATCCTAAACACCAAAGCCATGGGAAGTTGAAAGTTATCAGCTCTGGAATTATTGTTCCACAACTGTTAGTCGCCTGAAGCAAATGAGCTCCAGACTGAATGCAGTTGCTCTTGGTGGTGCAAAGAGCCATAGTTGTGAAGTTCCTATTTACCACTTTGCCATATTATGGTGCCATAACAGAAAGCTACCTCACTTCACCATCAGTAAGAGTACTGGATAACTGAAATAACCTCCACAAGAAAGAAAAGTTAAAACCGAAAAATTTCCAAGTTGCAAGGTAGTATATTATCCAGTTGTAGTATAATACTGTATGTGTATATACATATATATGTACAATATATATATATTTATGAAATAATTGTAGGAGTTGATAGCAGCTTTTGAGAGGAGCTTTCTGAAGAATAAAACTTGAGAGGAAAAAGAAAGTAAGAAGAGAAGAGATGCTTATCCTTGGAGGAAAGAAGGTATGAGGTGGTGGGGGAGAACAATCAAAATGATGTACAGAATTACAGTATGTGATGTCCCCAGACCCTCTAGCTTGGCAGAGTTTATTTTATTGTCTCTGCCGATTCATTCCCTCACACACACAATACCTCATGTCTTTCAACTTGGCAAACAACTAAACAGTGCAGGCAGATGATTCTCCTTCCAATATACTGTACTGAAGAGGGTTGGGGGTGGGGGTGTAGTTGGTTTTTGTTTGGTTGTTTTTTTGATATTGTCTTTCCCCTAGAGAGGATCTTAAATAATACTGTTTTGGAACATATTTCACAGACTAAAGCATTGTAGATATAAACCAATGACAGGTTATTTTTGCTGCAACCAACCAGCCTCCACTAAGCATTCAAGATACTGCAATACACACTGACAGAGGCAACATCACTTATGACCTTTTGCAAATTAGCACATATAGGCAACTAAATCATTCGGTATCTAAACACCCAACTAGGTTTTAGGAAGAAGACTCTGCAACCCTTTCGTACCTCTAGGGTCAAATTAGTCTCCCTGTCATAAGCCAAATGAAGAAAAAAAGTGTTTAGCCTTTTCAGAAAGAAGCACAACAATCTAGATCCCTCAGCTTGCACAGTAGAAATCTGTGTAATAATTAAGGCTATGTCAAAACTGGATAAACAATCAGGCAAGAATTTGGACAAACTCTTTCCATTCAGCTTGAATCTACCAGTGAGAGCCCAGCCAGCACCTCTGGTTCCCATACCACATACCTAAATAAGGGAAGCACTGGTCACAGCTCTCTACTTAAGTTTGAGCTACATTTTGCACTTCCAACAGTGATTCAATGCTTCCGGATAAAGCTATCCTCCTTTAGGACAGCACTTGTTCATCATTTCCAGAGCATTTATGAATAGACCATTAACCAGTTGAGTTACATACACCTTCAAATTTATTTCTTAAGTCATCCCATCTGTGTTTCAGTAGTGTTGCAAAGGGAAAGGATGTGAAACAATACAGCAAGAGTGCTGCACCTTGGACTACAACAGCAAAGCTTCACATATAAAGTCATATTGTTACTCCAATAAGACACTAAAAGACAGATATGATTGTTCAGATGTGCTGGTGTACATATTACCTTTAAAGGTATTTTATGGTAAATTTAACTGTTACTATCCTGTCTTTATCCTGATTTTACTTATTGCTTAAGTGATGCAGTTGGGGATATCTCTTAGCAGGCTCAACTATTTTAACAGGGCTTCCCCCTTTCATGCCAAGTAGTAATAAGGTATGAAGAAAGCTAGTGTTACACCGTGGCTTCACCTATAGCCATATTTTGCTGCTGCCCCCACACACTAATTTATATAAAATATGCAAATTCTGGCACAAAGTAAAAAAACCAACATGGTATTTCAAGACGTGACCAAAACTACTTTTCATACAGACTTTTTTTCTTACAAAAATGAAAGTTACCAGCAAGCCCAAGCTCTCCTGAGATGTACAAAGGGCACAACCACCATGCTTGGCAATACAGACACAGCAACACCTTGAGCAGCTATTCCCTCCAAACACTGAAGAACAAACCCTGTATGTCAGATAATTATACTGATTTTTTTCACTACCCCTAGCTAACAGTCACTGCCACACAGTGCTTCTGGATAAAACTGCCTATATACACCTTGTACCCCAAAGTACAAAGATGCTTTGATATTATGTCTCACAAGTCTCAGGCCAACAGCACTACCGGAAATACTATATACTGGGAGAAAGGAATAGGCTCTGGTCTCTCGATTAACACAGCTGTGATTTATCCTGACCTCAAAATCAAGGACTTCATCTTGGGGAACACAGAACTGCTCAAACGCATCTTTGGTCTTTCTGCTTAGCAGCTGTACTGCTGCGCAGCACAGTTCGCCTCACTTCTGAAAGTCGCGGTGATGGCAAGTTGCAATACTCTGCCTTGAAAAGGGTAATAAAAAGTACAAATTAAAATGGCTGTCTTCATAGGTGAAAAAGAGAGCATGTGACACCCTGGTTGTTCACAAATGCATATTCTCAGGAGGCCTCATAGAGGCATGAGACAAATAACTATCATATTGTCACCATCAAGAGCATGGTGGATGAACACAGATTAAATGGCTGTTCCCGATCTCCACCTGTGGCAGACTGTCAAGCCTGCTGATCAAAACACTTTCGTCTGGATTCAAGTCTTGATGCTCAGTGCAGAGCATCTGGGTCAAAGAGAGCCATATAACACACAGCAGGTCAGGCCAAGATGATTTGCAAACTGAAATTCAACACCCCTGGCTTGCTCCTCAGACTGTTTCCCTCTTCCTCTCAGGATGCGCCAGTTCAATTCTCTGGACAGGACCCTCAGACTAGAAGCATATGGCCTTTATGCTAATTAATGCTACTAGTCTTCCCAAAATTTCCATGGAACATCTGATCTCTCTCACATTCATATCCTAGCAGCAACACCCCTCAGGGATGCAAACTGCATGGACAGCACTGAGCAAAAGAAATTTAAAAAAAAAAAAAAGAGAGAGAAAAAAAGAAGAAGATATTAACTGCCGGCATGCTAACCATTATACCTAGTGGATCGATCATTTAGCAAGAATTACATCCAGGATTTATTTGCAAAACTAAATCAACTGAGAATTTATTCTGCCTCACTCCACCATAACATTGCACAGATTCAAATCAATCTAATTTAAAGAACATTTCCCTGTGAAAATAAGTACTATTCCCACAGTAAACAGCTAAACCATTTACTTGCATTAATGATTTACATAATTCTTAATAGCAACACTGCACAATACCACTTCTCACATCGCATCACCAAATAACATATTCCTTATCCCAAAAGCAAAGGGCCAACTCCCTTTAAACACATACTGCTTAACGCTAGCACACGTTTCCCTGTATATTGTAGGAAATTCTCTTTTCTTTTTGGTAGGGTATTTTTGTTTGTTTCCCTACAGTTCAATCTGAGTTGTTTCACAGCTCAAAACAAGTTCAGAGTGTTTTATTTAAAAAGGCCCAAGTATCTGTTTCATACACTTCATTACATTAGATCACTGTAACAATTTCATCTACTTAGCTCTAATAAGAAGTGATTCCCCGTATTCTTTAAACATGGAAGTTTGTGTCAAACAAAATAGCTTTCAGATATTTTACAACACTTTCATCCACAAAGGAATGCTTGAGGTTTATGAAAACATACACCTGCTCATTTGAGAACATGTCTTTTCCCCCTCCCAGTGGGAGGAAACAACAAAAAAAGCAAAACCAATGCAACAATTATGTCTTCCACGCTGAAAAAGCCAGCCAGATACAGGGACTAACTGCCACAGCTGGAAAAAGCTAGGTGAAACCACATCTCAAACACCTATGAGCCTGAAGCTTCTGCCCTGGGGTAAAGCTGGTCCCCCTCCCACTGCACATACTGGGCCAACTAAAACCAGCAGCATCCCAGACTCTTCCAATACCCATCAACATCTTACCTTGTTTAGCAATGTAAAGCTATAAGCTTAGGATCAAAATCCTTTCAACTCACCTTACAGTAAACCACACAGGAAATGCTAACTTGCTCCCTTGAATAAGTGTGTCAATAAAGCATGTTCCAGTATCATTTACATGTATAATATA
The DNA here is from genome assembly GCA_020745775.1 of Theristicus caerulescens. Classification (NCBI taxonomy): domain Eukaryota; kingdom Metazoa; phylum Chordata; class Aves; order Pelecaniformes; family Threskiornithidae; genus Theristicus; species Theristicus caerulescens. The sequence continues at coordinate 88,708,927 of CM036560.1, forward strand.
CAATCCTGTTACTTTCTAGTCAACCATGACACTCAGTGCAACATAAGCAGGTTCTTTTCACAGTGAATAAATACTTCCAGTCATCAGCAGATTTGTATCATTAACTGATCTAAGTGCAAGAGAACATACATTTTTCTGTGGGTCTTCCAATAAAGTAAGCTTTCTTAGTCTGCTCACTACAGAGGAATGATTTAGAGATCCACCATACGCAATTTGGCATATAGTCTAACTCCTATTTCAGTTGACTTCAGCAACTGGTTCCATTCACAGTCTTATATTCCACTACAAGTCAAGTTTCATTTCTGCAGACCATGTAGATCTTCCTCTTACAAAGACCAGCAGTGAGGTCCAAAGACACTTCAAATCACCTACTTGCCCTCCTCCAGCCTGAAGCACTTCTTTGCAAGAATTGGCCTTCACAAAGAGAGAAGCTGCAACTGCATCAGTATCAAACAGCAAAAATATGCAGCTATGGCTAACCAGGATGGTGGGAAAACGCAGTTGCTTTCCAGGATTTTCTCCTGTTTTCCACTTACAGCAGCACTGGCCAAACCCCTCAGACAGAGCAGTTTCATTACAAGAAGCTACAAGAGACAAGGAAGAGCAGAGCACTGTGAAACATCTCAGAATCAGCTTTTTCAATGGTTCAAAGTGAACGTTTCTCACCCAGTGCAAAGTCAAAAAAGAAGTCACAGCTGACCTTTAATGAAAATGGAAAAAACAGTATTATTTACTCTTCTGTAACAGAAGAGCACTGCTAATGGCGGTGGGGGGAGGGCAGGGGAAACACTGTTGATCCCATTAGCTGATAAACACATTTTAAAGCTTGCTATACAGTCCTAAAAAGCCTGCAGTTATCTGATCTAGTACTTGTGTGACAAATACCTACCAAGCACAGGGTGGGCACAGATCACTTCCAGGGCAGCTGCTGTAATTTGTGCTTAGGCAGAGCAGCGCAGTGGATGATGGGCGCTTGTCCAGGAAACGTCCTGGTGCACAACCACCTCAGAAACTGCCCACCCGTCCCAAGGTACCAACAGGCTGCCTGGAAATCCAGACACAGCAACAGCTAGAAAAGTCTAGCAAGACAGACATCCTTTACTTCCCAGTATGCCTACCTAGAAAAGTCGCTCCAGAATTCATCTGCATCTCTATTGTAGTCATTTACTCTAGTTTTCCAGAGATAGAAGTATTTCTCAAAATAGAATACTCAATACCACCATTCTCAAAAGTGCTTATTGATTTCTGCCCAGACTTAACAAGATATTTGACTTTCTGAAGCTGTACTTAATTTCTTTGTCACTATATTCCCTTTCCCTGATCTGTAGTCCATTGTAACATCTCTTATTACAAGCATAATTTTTCTCTTTCTCTTAACCATGTAAGAAGGTGGAAGCATTCCGCTTCTAGAAAGACATTTCTGGAGAAACATGACTGTTTCCATTTCTTTTGGAAAGGAATAACCTGAAACAGACAAGTGTAGGGAGATAGCTCACTAATCATAGATCAATGCTTTAAAAAAAAAATTGGCATTCTGTTTTAAGCAACTTTGGATAGTTTGCAATTATTTCATATTCAAGCACCAGGGGAAAAAAAAAAACACACCACTCAGATTAGAAGTGCAGCCTACCTCCTTCCTCAGAAGTTTACAAAACACTGCAGTCTGCCAGCACCCACACATTTGTACGTAAACTAAGCCAGCACAACTTGGAAAAAAAGAAATACAAACATAAGAATTAGTTTATTAAAAAAAAACAAAACAACAAAACATTAAGCCTGTATTTAAGCAATGCCTTTAAATAAGAAACGATGTAGAAATCATGACTGACAAGTCAAAACAAAGCGTGCCTTGCTAGTTACACTATTTTCTATGGATAGTTTCTTCAAACTTGGTCATCTGGTAAACTAATAAACCTGTACTAAGAATTAAGACAACAATCTGTTTTAGAAACAGTCTACTGTGGAAAGAGATGCTTTAATATAGTTTGGATTTCACGTACAATGAGCAATGTAAGAAACCGCCCAGTGATGAAACTGGGAGGCAGAGACAGAGGGAGCAGCTGATCACACTTTAGTACAAACATCATAAAACCATTATACTCCAGCTCATACCTCATAAAACTCACAATGCAGCAGCAAAAGGTTTAAGGAGTAGGGAATGAGCTTAAGGGGTTTGGTTTTTTTACATATATTTTTTTTTTTTCCTCTAAAACAATATTTTAGTCACAAGAGATTTTACAGGGTGCAGTTATATCTTGCAAGGATAAATGAATCTGAAATTGCTTTCAAGGAATAAATATTTGTCTGAGCTCAGAAAATGCAATATATCAAAAAAGAAGGTAAGCAGCATATTTCAGGGCATTTTACCAATGCATTTACTGATGGTTTATCCTCTTCCATTTTATTCTTCAATTTAGAAAGTAATAGTCACTGTTATTGTTAATTTATATCCTTTTGTTTTCCTAATGCCACACAGATAAAATGAAGGTCAGAACAAATGCATGACTGTTTGAAAACCAAGAATTCCAGATGAAGTACCCACATGAAACTGCTTTATAAAAAAAATAAAGGGAATTGGTCCACACAAACATATGGGACAAATTCTGCCTGCCTTCTCATCTCAGAAGTGGAACAGACTACAAAGGTGCAACTTAAGGGAAATAAGCACCTTCAGAATGCTGCGGGGGGGGGGGGGGGGGGGGGAGCCAGAAGTTAACTGTCGAACTTCGAGATTAAAAAGATGTTCTGAATAAAAGAAGGGGATTTCTGACATTTAAAGAACACAAAGGGAAAGACCGCTATGTACCAATGCCTGAGCAGCAGTATTTAAAAAAAGAAAAAAGTTACAGCACGTGAGGGAGTGTGTTAAGATTAACAGGAACATCCTTGCAACCGTTTCACTCATTTTCAGTAGTCTGTCTTATCCTCACTTGGGTGTACTGTGAGTAAAGAACCACCACAGCTAAGGGGAGAACACAAAGAATTAAAAGGGAGAAATACAACTGGAACTGAGCAAATCAATATCTCTAGCGCAGAAGTTGTGTTCCTCATTAGTCCATAGCTGAGGTGTTAATGGTCCTTCTGATTGTTGCTTCTTGAGGGTTTCAAAAATACGTAGAAAATTAAAAGACTGTAAAAATGCTTGGCTCTTCGAAGCAATAAATGAGGAAGAGCTGAGAAGTGCTGAGGTAACCCTGCTGTTAACTGGTAATATAATTTAAACAGGAAGGTTCTGCAGGTCTTGTATTCCTCAATCTGTCCTATTTGCCAGGCTGTAATTGCCATCCTGGAGCAGTAATAAGCCAGAGGAAAGCATACATCTGGCTACAGCTGTCAAGGAAGAGCTTTTTTAAATTCAGATTATCACCAAAATTGTTGGGCAAATAGCAGCGTTCTCCATATACAGTTCCCAATACAACGTGGGAAGCAAAAGCTATTTTGATTGTACACTGCTTTTAAAATTTCAATTACCTCTTCTTTTATTTGATGCAATCTTCTAAAACAAAATTAAAATTAGTTGTGATAGCCATATAACAGTCTAGGTGGATGAACGTGTACCAAGATACTCCCACACTTCTGTGGAACTATCACTTTTAGATATTTGCTTCTGCCTTCCCCCCCCCCCCTTCTTATATGAAGTGAAGCATATCACCACGTCCCGTGGCAAAGCCCCGAAGTTAGAAGAAAAAGAGCCATTAAACCTTAGGCAGAAAGAAGAGCAAATAGAGTTTAGGTGTCTTTTGCTTATTGCAAAGTTACAAGCAAAACAACTAAATGGGAATATACATTTTATATGCAAAAGTCCTGTTCCATTTCTGTGTACTGAACTAACTCAGGACTTGAGTGGAGGCTCTTTACTGGAAAAGGGCTCTGGAGTCACTTGTTAACGACCTATGGCTCAGCACACCCCGACACTGCTTACTACCAAAATTTGTTCTCTCTTTCCAGGGACAAATGAAGACCGAGGTCAGAAGCGCAGCAAATGAGCAGGTCTCACCAAAAGCATTGGATCAAGAACCAGCTGTTGCCTTCAACACCTCCCAATAACTTTAAAAGAAGAGTGTACAATTAATTGAAAGAGCTCTTTCTCAGAGATTAAGAAAGCATAGAAATAAAGTGAAAACTGCCAATGGTCAGTTCAGCTACACATTACGTTATAGCTGTACACTAGGCAGAGCAGTACAATATACAGCAAAAATGTCTTCTGCCATATATTACAACCAGAGAAGAAATGGAGTGGGGGGGGTGGGAGAAAATCCAGGCAACAGAAACAAAGTGCTCACCAAAAACTGGGAGAAACGTTTCTTATGAAGGATGCACAGTTAAGACAGAAATTGAGGGTACACAGATGGTAATTAGTACAGCTACTCAGCGGACGACAAATTGAAGTAGTTCAGGGCATTTGAAACAGTCAAGCCAGACAGCCTGTCTACAACTTCAGAAAGCTCCACCATATGAATTGTATATCCTGCTGCTGCAGTAGTTTCAAACATTTCAAGGCAAGAATGATATCACCGATTACAGAATAGGAAATACAGGTTTTTAATTAAGAAAAAAAAGGGTAAAAAAAAAAGATCTGAGCAACTAAGCTTGTAAGTCTGTATCCAATGTGTACAGAGCTTTGGAAGGGAAGACTACACCAAAAGATACACAGGTCAATGAAGAACTGGCAAACACAAAATGAGTTCACTTCCCAAGACCCACAAGCATCAAGCAAACACAGCTTTTCAGAATACTTCTACTAAGGCAGCAATAAACAAAGCAGATACAATGCTCCCCTCCTATCGGAACTATAGTGATATATTTGGTACAACATCATAGGGGAACCTATTCCAGAGAAAACCAGAGCCACAAGAACTGGTTTGAGGAAAAACAGGAATAGAATGGGAAAGGAACAAGCCTGGAAGAGGGATACAGCAGAGCTCCCCTAGCCAACATTGGAAAACCCACATAAAGTCTTAGTGAGCGTAAAGCAGACAAGCGGGTGGTTGTCTGCCCAAGAAAGTGAGTCATACCTAAGTTTACTCCTCTGGAGCTTTTAAGATGTGCCTGTCTTGATGTGTTTCAGGTTTTAGGAGAGCTTATTACTTGGGTGCACACACAACTCAAGTTGGCTCTGTGTACTCAAGCAAAGCTAACAGGATCCTGAAGGCCTTAAAGAGTACCAGAAGAAAGGCACAACACACAGGTGCTTCTTCTGTAAGGCTGATTCAGATACAATCAGGCTGATTAGCCCCAGCCCTGACCATGATGGACGCAGACTGGTTTTCTGAAGACTCAGCAGAGTATTTCTAAATCATATTCCACATTACCCCAAATAACAGGAGGGCTTCCTGCCCACATTACAGACACCAACCACTGGCTGGCCCATGCACTCATGTGGCACTATAACCAACGTGACAAGCCTGCTCAGAAGCAGACATGCTCTGGAGACTCTCACCCATGCACAGCTCACGTGAGCCCAACTGAGGTGGATCTGTGCCCATATCAGCAAATCCCACAGCTTTTTACTGACTCAGTATGATGATGAGATACATGTGCTGGGCTTGCATGCAACTAGACTGACTGCACAGGGCATACCACTAACTCAGGCTCTGTTCCACAAAGAAACATTTACACTGCCCTGAACCAGGCAAGGTTGCAACATAACTAGTTCTGCCTCTCTTTTGTCCGAGGAGGAAGAGAAAGATTAGGTTGGTTGGGGACAGGAGAGTTGTTCAGTTTTTCCATAAAGTCCCTATACTTTGTAAGCTGACTGGGGAGAGAGGGAAGACAGGATAACAACTCTTCCTAGCATTTCCCTAAATGGTACTATCCTCTGACAGTGCTCCCTCAGCCCTTAGAAGCCATGCTTTCTCCACTACAACTGTTAAGAAAAATGTTCGTTTTAACCCTTGGGAATTGCAAAATTGCATACTGCCTACACTGCTCAAAACCACTGACTTTTTCGTTGATTTAACAAGTTCCTAAATGCAGAAAATCCTCAAGCCCCCAAATGAAACCTAAGCTCGCACCTTTTAAGATGATGCTAGGAACAACACAGATCTCACAAGAGGAGATGGGTTTGCTTACTCTGGGAAACCACAGGCAAAAAGCAATGTAACCGTTCTCCGTACAAAATGCATTATGGAAGCAGGGGACACCAATGAGGGCAGGAAACTACTTAAACAAACGAACAACGCTGGCACAATAACAAATATGAATACATGGAACTTAAATAAGCATAGATTATAAGTAAGAGGCACAGTAATTTGAGCAATCAGCCTTACACTGAGAAGAGAGGAGGGAATATTAACCATGACATGCTTTGTTTTGCAAAAGGGAATTTTCAGTGTAGCAGCTGCAGTAGCAGGCAGACAGATTCAATGACCCAAAAGGTCCCTTAAAGCATTATATTCCTATGAGAATTTTAACAACAAATCCACTTGTTTATTTGAGCACTTGGATGAAACGATTTTCTAAATGACCACTCAAGAGAGACAGAAAACAAACAGAGCTTAATAAGGAGTACAGTCCAGGTGAACAGAGCAGATCCATCAGCAATGCATTTATGGGAGTCTAGGACAGGAAGCTGTCTAATAAAAAGTTATCTCTTGCAAAGACTCTGCCAAGGCTTTGGTTTGTATTTTAAAGACTGTCTGTCCAGTGTTTCCCATTTACTTTTTCATAGTCTTGTTACAAAAGCAGCAGGAGGTTTTGTTTAAAAAAGGCCAAGAACAAAGTCAGTTTCAGGTACTTGTAAGAAAACAAAACAAGAAACTAAAACTTGCATTATTTTAAAGAGCAGTGTAACCCTTACATAACAGAACATTTAAAAAATTGATACAACATAATGTTGAAAAACAGAAATGGCACAAAACATGGGGAAGATGACTTTGGCCCAGTACCTAACAATGTATTTAAACAGAGACGATCTGTTGTTCCTAATATTTTTTTCCTCCTCCTCTCTAAGTCTACCCATTTCAAAAGGAGCCAGGGTACACAGCTACCTCAGAGCAGATTAAAATCTAATGAACAATCTTTTGCCATTAGACATGCCTACCTAACTTAAAAAGCATCAACATTCAGCCTTGGAGTTGAGAAGTGCTATTTTTGTTTCTAACAAGTTTCAAAAACAATTTTCCAGATTTTGAGTTCCTTATTATAAATGATTTCAGAGTCCAAAATTCATTAGTTGTGCTTCACCAGTTCTCAACTGATATCATTACACAACCAATTCCTCTGAGCTCTGACACTTCTCCTAAGTACAGAAAGTAAAAAAGGGGTTTGTGGTTTTTTTTTTTCTTTCTGTATAATACGACAGCAACAGAACAATGCACCAGCTACTGGTTGCAATAGGATTGAAAAGGTGGTGGTGGTGGGAAGGGGGGGAAATCTCAAAATATATGAGCAGATCTTCACATCAGCAAAGCTTACTTTCAGTTGCTAACAAAAATTCCAGTACATGGTCTCCCTGAAATTATATAAGGGACAGACTAGGATGCTTTATTTAATCCAAAATACCCACATTGCAGTTCATGTTTTTGTCACAGTTCATTACCAGCACAATGATTTCTAACACTGTACATCATTTCAACAGCATTAAAAACACTTGTACCACACAGCTGTTTAAAACTTCTTTCCAACAGGTTACTACCAGTATGTACCTGATGCAGCAGCAAATCATGTTTTTGTAGGGTTCCCCTCCACACCCCCAATTCCGTATTACTATAACACATCATTTAGCACCACTGTAGGCAGTCCCACATGCAGGGACTACCTTCCTGTAGTTAAAGCACAGCACCCTCTCCTGCTACATGTACAGCAGTTAGCACTCTCCAGATTGTAAAGTGGGGCTACAAAATCTTTTCTGTCCACAGTTCTGCCCTTTAAAACTATTTCCTCTGTGTAACAGTCAAGGAGAACAGCAAGTACAGATGTTAAAATGATGAAATACAAATGCATTATAAAAACCTGCTGCACTGAATTTAGCATTTGTTCTAAAAGCAATAAGATAACATAGACCAGTTAAAATGTCTAACTAAATGGTTCCATCCTAACCACAGAAGAGAGTCACTGCCAGCACCTCTGGACCCTGTCATTTGTGAAGCGTATAGATTTTATTTTTTAAGTAGCTGCATTTGGATGCATATTTTTGAGGTAGATACAATTTGTTTTACTCAACCTCTAAACCTACTTGACAGCCATGGTATTGTTATGATGAAAAACACAGAAAAAGTTGTGGCAATCAGACTGGGGAACTAGCAACATCTGAAAACAAATCTTTATGTATATATAGTAATGTAGATTAATCCTTCTGTCCTGGTTTCGGCTGGGATGAAGTTGGTTTTCTTCCTGGTAGCCGGTATGGGGCTGTGTTTTGGGTTTAGGTTGAGAACAACGTGGATGATACACTGACGTTTTGGTTCCTGTTAAGTAGTGCTAAGTACTTGCTAAGTGGTGCTCACACTGGTCAAGGACTTTTCAGCTTCCCATGCTCTGCCAGGGGCACGGGAGGCTGGGAGGGGGCACAGCCGGGGCAGCTGACTCAGACTGGGCGGGGGCTATTCCATACCGTATGACATCATGCTCAGTATTATAAGCTGGGGAGTTGGCCGGGGAGGGGTTCGATTGCTGCTTGGGGGACGTGCTGGGCATCGGTCGGCGGGTGGTGAGCAATTGTACAGTGTACCGCTTGCTTTGTATTACTACGGTTCTATTTTTATTTTACTTTAGTTATTAAACTGTTTTTATCTCAACCCACGAGTTTTCCCCTTTTGCCCTTCCGATCCTCTCCCCCATCCCACGGGTGGAGGGGGTGAGCGAGCAGCTGCGTGGTGCTTAGTTGCTGGCTGGGGTTAAACCACGGCACCTTCTTACCCTGGTATTGGTAACGCTCAGGGCAGCTACACTCCTTCAGTGGCTACTTCAGATTTCATGTATCAAAACTTCCATATTAAACTGTTTCTTTACATGCAACAAACTCATCATCATCAGCCCAGGAATACCACCATTTTGCAGGAAAACAATAAACTCTTGTACGTACATTGAGCACATACACATCTATTAGCTCTGATTTGAGCAGAGCCTGCAGAACAAAAACTAGAAATTTCTCCACGGTTTTTAGGAGGATCTAGAGACCATTTAAGCATGTGTGAGGGCATATATACATAAAAATATGTGAAATGATGTACTGTTGGAGCTACTATTGCATCTTGACCTCCAAGGCGCTGTGAACAAGACACTGTACGTCTCATTCCTGCTCTGCTTCCAAGGTCCCCAAACATGTCAGTCAGCTCAGCAAGTGAGGCTGGTACCCTCTGGCTGCAACATCATCCACCCCCATCCCTCCCCCTGGAGAAAAGGCTCCCCTCAGCATCCCACCAGCCACATGTCCCTCAGTCAGGCCCAGGTCGGCGCTCCCCGTAGGCACTGGTCCAGGGTATATGGTGTAATCCCAGGCTGCAAGTTCCTTCCTGAGCTCTTGAGCCCCACAGCCTCATCCAAAAATGCCATAGACAAGTGCAAGAAACTGCTTCAGCAGGCAACCTAAATGCAGAACACTGTGTGGTTTGCTTCAGTAGCCTCACTGCATCTGAATACATGACAGCACATTTTCTTCCCAGTGCAGGGGAGGGGGAGGGGAGAAAAAAAAAATAAAAGAAGCCACTCAGAGGGTAATGGTAACTTCCTAAGTCTACTGCTAGGAAACTACATGACACTGCTATCAATGCATCAACACAATCTATAGCAGCAACAAGCAGCATGCTATTCTTAACCCTGCAAAATTACTTATGCTAAAAACAAAGGGACCAAAAATGGGCTACTGATTTATGGATTAAAGCCTTTTCCCTACCACTCTAAAATTCTAAAACAGTCATAGTCAACCTTGAGAATATGACCAATGAGTTACAGTCATCATTTCTTACCAGCTCCCTTCTACAATTTCTCTCACCTCAGAGTTTACTGCTTTGAGCATAATGTTAATTCAAAGAAAACTGAGCAATGGGGAAAAGGAAACAGTGTTTCTACAGATGTGAATGTCATGTAAATGTCAAACCTCATGTTAAAATTTGATTAGGAGACTGAATGAAAGGGAAACAGTATTGCTACAAGTAAACCAGCACACTAACAATAATCTCAGCCTGCCTGCTTGCAACATAACCTTAGTGATGGATTTCATTATTCTTAATTTTAAGCTGTAATTGATCTTGCTAAAAGATTATATAGCAGTACAAGAACTGCAAACAAATGTTTGTTGACAAGATGGATCTACACAGTCTTAATACTAAACTCCTCGTGTGCTGTGCCTACAACTATACTCAGTCAATTCAAGATAATTTTCACTTATTTTGCATTACAAATAAATGCCCATCTACTTAGAAAGACCAGGAGCGTATGCACCCATTCATCTGTATGTACCTGCGTCAGGGGAAACAGAAGGTGGTTTCACATTAAAGCCCCAAAAGCAGAATTCCAGCAGACACTAAATAGATGCAGATAAACTTTGGAGATTGATTCATTACAATTTTGTCTCAGAAAGGTAATATTTTTCCAAGACTGCACAACCCCACTTGCCACATTTCTTGATGAACCTTAGGTACTAGCTGCTCTTGTTTCAGGAACTTTCTTCCTACTGCATGACATCAGTTCTGCTCCTTTCAGGAGGCTGGACACCTCCTAGACCAGGTCACATATTTCAACAGCCCCAGTAACATGAAGATGTTACTGACACAGGGGCAGAGACATATTTGTACACTAAGGCAGAAGAAAGTTGTTAGATGAACTGGAGCTATTGGTTTTAACTACAAGCTAATACTTGCTTCACTCTAAAATACTGAGATAGAAAAATTCTACAGTAGCATTCATATTAGCAAACACAAAGTTAGAAGGAACAAAGTTTTCCAGCCACATGACACTTCTTGCATCAGCTTTACATGCCCTCACCAAATCACCACCAGCACACAGGGACTAACTCTGGCACAACCAATGCCAGTCTCAATTCAGTTCAGAATGAATCTCAAAACAGTTCAGCAATTGGCCTGAACTGATTACTTTCCACCCAAAATGCAAATTCTTAGCCCAAACTTGTCATAGGTTTGTGGGCCCCACAGAGGATCGACTTAATTTTTGCACTAGCCTTCATATTTTAGTTACCTGTTGTGCCATCAAAATAATTTGGTAATTTCTTCCACAGAAGCTGTACAAGGACATCTTCAGAAAGAACTCAAAATTTCATGCCCTCGATGACATCCTCTGTGGTTGAAAGTCCAAGTCATAAACTTGTCACTATCTTGATAATTGGTAGGAGGGCAAGAGGACATAACATCCATATCTCTGATGGATGGCTCCCTTTAAGTTTGAGACTCCCTTAATAGTTAGAAGATTTTTTTTTTTTGTAATCTGCCTTCAAAGATATTAGAATAGGAACATTATCAAAGACTCAAAGGGAGATCATTGTACCCCCAAAAAAGAGAGTTATTAAGGGATTTCAATAATCCTCTGTCCTTTACCTTCAATGAGGCAAACCTAGGCACTATCTTCCACTGCTTCATTGCTCTTTGAAGTTATAATCAGGAAGAAATAAAGCAAAAAGGAAAGCAGGTTGCAGTGCCAGTGGACAAAGCTTCAATCCAGTATGAATTTCATGAACAGTCTGATTCATCTATTCAGTAGTTTCAGTCCCACCAGTGTACTTCAGACCACCTTCCTAGATGAAAAAAGACCACCGCAACAGCAGGTCAGCTTTTCTGACCCTCCTGTAGCTGCCATATTGTTAAAACCTCCCTTATCCAGATAAGCCCCTAGATAAATCTAGATGAACTGCTAAGAAAATGAGAAACACCACTCACCAGCCTTTCACCTCCCTCTACTTTGCTTCCCAACTTGGCTGCCAAACAGGAAGATACCACATTGTGACTGAGGCTGCTGCAGAATTCCCGTACACGCCGCTTCTGCTCTCAAGTGTAGTGGCGACTGTGTTTTCGACAGGAGTTAAAGTTATCTTATTCTCTGGAGTTTTTCAAAATACAAAGAGATTTTTACAAGCTCAAGTTCTGCCCCATGGTTCACCAGTCATAAATCCCATTTTATTAAAGAGTCTACAGCTTTAAAAAACAAAACCCTGTAACAGCCACCATCTGAAATTCACCAGGTGCATTTATCCAGATCTTATTCAGTTGTAAGTACTTATGTAAATAACCTTGTTTTACATTATATGTTAAAAGATTTTTTTTTTCCCCCCAAACTAGAAGTTTTATTCTCATGAAATGCATTGCTCTCAGATCCTGGCAGGGAAAAATAAAAAAAAAATTAAAAAGAGAAGTAAAGGAAGGCTGCTGAAAAAGATTATCTACTGTCCTATGATTGATTTGGGCACCTACGGGGAAAAAACCCTCCAACTTCAGCAAAATGAATGAGTATGGAAAGTTCCTTGACTATCAGAACTACAGCAATTTTATTATTAACAAATTTATACTAGTGGACATGAGTGACAGAATTCAGACTGTTATTGAAAGATTTAAAGATTCTATTCGTGAATATTAAATAACTTAAAGCTCTCATAAGCTAAATGGACTCAGAAACCAGTTGGTGCTTTCTCAAAGGCAACAAGTGCTATGCAGAGACCTTCATTAGCAGACAACAGAAAGCTGAAGAGGGTGTGCATGTGTGACACATCCAACTGAAGCAGTCCAAGATACTCCCAGTATTACAAACTCACTAAAGCCTTAAAACCAGGTTAGTTTATTTCAAAATAACTGATAGTTTCAATTTTACTTTCAGGTATTTTAGGAAGAGGCCATGTGATGATTTGCTGGGTCCCACTTATGGGCTTGTATCACAGTTTGCATTTACTTTCTATGTAACTGAAGACTTTCACTCATGTCATGCAGGCAGGCTTCAGTTAAACCTACGCCAAATCACAGAATTTGTTTGAGGTTCACCATGACGTTCTCACAGTGCCTCCTATTCAGTATAGGGGTTCTCTTAGCAGAGCTCCCTCCCCCGCAAGAAACCACCAGCCCAAAGGACTGTTCTGATGCAAGAAAGGAAGAAACAATTATTGCCTTAATAGATTGCACAAAGTGACATTGAACAATTGCAAGAACATATGAATATTTAACTACTACATAAACCAAACCTTTGTAGTGCAGAGAGACTAAACCCAGACTTTCATGTTTCTACAACATGGCAATCAAAAATATTTCTTTATTAATACTGTAAGACTACACAGGTTTTCATTTAGTGCATTTAACTTTTGCTCACCTGTCTACCACTTTTCTTTGACAGAGACTAAAAAATAAAAACAAAATTCAAAGGCAACACTGTATTTCTGCTTCAAGTTGTTAATTTTTCCTTGTCATACACATGGCACTTAAGCTGTCAATATGTAACTCCATTAGAGTGCGGGTTTCATTTCTAGCTTGTGTTTACACTCATTTTAGATGTAACAAGAAATAAAATATAGCATATTCTAATTACTTTCATTGTGCTGTCTCACAAATATTTTCTCTCCTCAAACTTGCAATCTCTGTTTGCAGACAACAGCAGAGAATAAAGACACGAATTATTTTGTGTTGTCGGATACTTGGAAACCTTTGGTGTCTGGTGGTATAAGTTATTTCAAGCTTTGATACTACCCAAGCATAAAAACTGAAAGAACAAAAAAAATTAGGAAAACCTTCATAAGCTATAAATTCGGTTTGCTAGATGAAGCACAGGTCTGTTCAGTGGAGACTCTTGGGAATAAGTATCTGCCCTAGTACTCAAGAATTTAAACACCATCATAGTTAGCCAGTACATATCTATATACACTTAGCTATGTAACTTGGACATTGCCAAGTGAAACATGGACTAGCATAGAACTGAAATGCTGCAACTTTACTGCTGTTCAGAAAGAAACAGCTGGCCCAGCCTGTGCAAGGCCTTTCCCAGCTTCAGCTGAAAAGTTCCCCAGCTCATTCCCATACTCTCATCACTCACCTCTCCCAAAGATCTGTTGCTCAGTCAGCCTTACTGCTACTGCATTTCAATAAAACAAAACCAGATTAGCTTAAACAGCTACTCTGGAAGATCTGAGCTAGTAGTAACCCAAAGGAATAACCTCCATAGCTGTCCCTGACAGACCCAGGAGTGTCTATAAGGTTTAGCATATTTGTCACCATTATGTACCAGAATGACCACACGCTAAGGCTACACAATCACATATACGTTGTTTATAGAAAATGCACAAAATGCAGTTAAAAGAAAGCTCAATCAAAACCACCAAAAACAGATCATCAGAATACTCAGGTGTTGGGTTTTTTTAAACTATCTTTCTCCTACTTCTGACAGGGAATAATTAATTTTTCTGTTTAGAAGAGATTTATTTTTCTCCACAAGAGCCATGAAGAACGTCCTTCACAAAAACATTCTGCCCTTTACTCTAAAATACATCACTGTGAAAGTTTAACAGCTCTTGTAGCAAGCAACATACAGTGACCTGCTCTCATTACATTTGCTTGACTAGGGAAATACCCTTACAAACAAGAAAGTTAATACTGAGATCTGCAAAAAGACAGCACAATGCTGCCTGTTATCATCCCTACACTGCTGCTCACCTGCCAGCAAAATTTGGAGCTGGGGATCCAAGTAATAGCCTTATATTTAAATAGAACTGTTAGCTTTGAAGTAGGGTGGCTCCTGTGATAGAGGATGGGTATCAGAGAAATCTGGAATCATACAATCACCTGGTGGCATGCAAGTGCTGCACAACGGCACAGAGCTAACGTCTACGTGCACTGTCTCTGAGCTGCTGCAGGCGAGGCTGGGAACTGGCCTGAGGCTGAGCAGTACTCATGGAGCATTCCCATGGGATAGCCCACAAGACACCCAGACCTTATACAGGAGTACCTCCTTCTTACCAACTGCAACCAAGTGCCAGATGGAAGACAGAAACCACTGAGACAGAAGCACTGTTTCTCAAGCTACAGTGAGGGGGAAACTGTAGGCAAACAGAAAATGCTGTAATCAACTATTCAAATTACACTGGCATGCTGGGATTAATATTTTTATTTTTGTAAAAAGCACCACATGAAATTTAACGACAGAGCAGTAAAAGACTGCAGTTCTAGATCTCATCCAAAAGATTGAATCACTACAACCACTCCAATGGTTGTGCACTGAACCATAATTTGAATGGAAAACAAGAAGGAGTATCTTTGCCCTGTTTAAAATATGTGACAAGGAACCACACAAATGAAGTAAATGAGACAAGCAATAACCTGGCCTTGCAGGAAGGCTCCTGAGTTACCACAATAAGAAGTCTGTAAAATGGACATACTAACAACCCTTCTCACACATCCCTGCCAGATCCTCAAGCAGTGCTATTCACACATTCAGTCTTACAACCTGGGTCTTAAGTCACTTTCTGCAGAAATTGGTATTTTAGGTAAAAATGTGTGCTAACATGTATTTCTGTAAAAACAAAGCTGTTTTATCCACAAATTCTTATCTGACCACCTAACAACCATAATAATAAGTAAAAGCACTGATAAAAGCAGTGAGCTGTATGTTTCTCTCCCACTAATTAAATCATTTCAGCAAGAACAGCATTTTAGTGCTTAAACATGATCTTCACGTTAGAAAGTACTCCCTACTGTTCTCCTAAGACGGCTCCTGAAGCTATTTTGCTAGGAATATTTTTCTCCTTACGTCCTTCCCAAATGCCTTCTGAAATCTTTCTACCAGCTTTTATCAGTCAGCTTTGTCTTTTTACGCAGTTTCTTCTCCCGATATCTCAAATGGTTTGTTCAGGTTAGAAAATGAAACGGAAATGAAACGTATGAACTAAATAAAAAATAAGCTAGCACTTCACCAGTGACAGAAAATAACCGCAGTCTTTGTGGCACTTTACTTTGAACTTTCCTCTGTTTCTCTTTTTTCTTTGCCCTTCAGACTGCACTATTTCAGGGAATTCATTTGAACCAAGACTGTGTCTTTCTATGTTGCAGGGCATTCTCTTGATGATAGAAAAAATAGGCTGGAAAAAGACAGCAGTCTGTGGCCCTTCCTCAGGCGAACATCCACTACAGCAAGGTTTGCTTGTTTGAAGTTCCAAGTAAAATTAGGAAAAAGCCCAGGATTCCTCTGTTCACCTTTAGGCTAAGATTCCAATCTTGATGCTACTAATGTAAACTCCCAATAACAGCATTATTTCAGAGTAGTTATTCCCAGTATGAGCCAGCACAGCTGAGATAAGAGTTTCATAAACAAGAGCCTGACTGGCACCTGGCTCCTCACTGCCCTGTGCTATCACCACCACTGCAGCATTCTAAATGAGATACACCACTAGCCTGCCTGGTCATTAACTGCCCTCAAAAACCCCTCCAATGAGTTACCCAGCAGAGATAAAGTTCCTCTGAAAAACCAAAGCCAAAACAAAAACACCAATTACAACCTTCATCTGCTTTTCCAATACAGGCTAGAGAGGAGAGGGGGCTGGCTCCCTTGCTCATTCCTTCACAGGGCTGGGGTTTTGCTGCATTCTGGCACCTCCAACAAAGCTCATTAACACCAGTCAAGGATTCAGGGCAATCACACTGACCAGGTCGAGTCTCTGACAACCAGGGAATCTATGGGGATCCAAGGCAAATGCAGCCACTCTACATCTATAGGTCACCCTTCTCAATTGTTCTAATGGCTTTTCCCTTCTCAAGTGAACCCAGGAAGAATACCCTTCTCTCTCCCACACACACATCCAAAGCTGTATGTTTTGTGCACATATAGGTGTCATATGAAGGACAGATAGATAGATTTTATATATACAAAACAGACACTCTTTTAAATGACCTTAGCTCTTACTCAGAGATTCATCACCAGTAATTAAAGTACTTTAACTTCTTTTGTGTTACAGCTTGAAAAAATTCAGTCAGGGATGCAGTCACCAAAGAACAGCATGTAATCCTAACAGCTAGAATACATAAAACCAACACCAATAGGATTATATCAACTACCTGAATTGCCAAAAGACAAATCAAATCCAATTACCGCTGAGTTAGTATTTATTGTAAAGTCTCTTACAATAAACAACCTAAGCATCCAAAGTTGCAGGAGCTTCTTCTCTCCCAGAAACCTGCTCTGTTGTACTGTTAAAAGGTTTTTAGGCACTCAATGTATCCTTCCCTAGAAGACTTCACATCAAAAAAATGCAGAAAACAGAACGCTCTAGTAGCAGCAAAATCAACAACACATACCTGCAAGGTACTTTTTTTGCCTTCATCAATCAGTTCATTAGTTATTTTTAATTAAAACAGGAAGCTCTGATTGCAGGATTTTGAGCAATAATCCTTTCCACTTTACTGTTTTCTGTGGTTCACATACTGAATTCATAAACTATTAATAGGACAGAACTAGCAAACCTGGCTTTAAGTCTCAAGCAGCTTTTTGGTTAGATCCAGATCTCAAGCTTGAACTAGTCAGAGTCACTCACCTGCATGCTTTAAGTACTGAGAAGTGCATATTAATTGGCCATTAGTTCAGTTTTCAGCTACACGTTCTAAGTTTAGGAGAAAACTAGCTAGTTCACACAAAAGCAATGCCTCATTTTGCCAGAGTTCTGTTAAGTTTACTTGAAGTTTTGATGAAGATCTGAAAATCACCTTCACAGGGTAAAAAGGTTTGGTTTGCCAAACCAATGGGTTTTATATCAGACTTACTGTTACAGCTGAACTAAGACCAGAATTTACTTTTCTATTTTCAGACTTTGATGCTTAGCTGGATAGAGGCTCAATACAAACATAAAAACAAAATAAGAAAAGGAAAGCCAACATTCATACTATTTTCCTGTTTAAGAGCATTTTAATTAAGGCCACGAAGGTAGCTGAATTGGTTCCAAAACTTTATTAAATCTATGAAAGGAAAAGTGTAAAGCTACTGGTTTTGTTTCCTTCACCTGTTTCCTAACAACAGGCAGAGTTTTAACAACAAATTATGCTCTATGTTTGAAGTTGTTCACAAATTACTTAAATTGCAGAGTTCAGTGGTAAATCTCCATGCGTATCAGGCTGCTAAGGCACGGGAAAAGGGAAAGGAGCAGTAAGCAAGGAAGACCTGAAGGACCCTACTTTTCAAGAATGTGCTCTACTGAAGCACAAACGTAGCTCCTGAATCTTGAAGCGTACAGGTCCCAGCAGCAATACATAAGGAACTTACAGAGATTTATTTCTAAAGTTCAGGGGAAAGAACTGGGGCCAACTTCCAACTCCTGTCTGAAATCCATGCTCTTAAATCAACCCTGGTAAAGTTCTACATTCCCCAGTTCAGTCCTGTATCTGCTTCTGAAGTGCAACACTTAACTCTACAGTATGGTTCCCATGCACTCATCCAACATGGCAGCATAGCTGTCTCTGCAAATAGACACGAACATGCTGACAACCCCAAGCTATTCTTCCAAGTAACAAATGCACATATGTCACAGATGCACAATGCAGCAACTCAGTCTTGGTGCTTCAGACTTCCAAGAGGGTACAAAAAAGAAATCTGTGCCTAAAGAGCGGATTTGAGAAAACCGTGCACACATTTACACAACTGGTATGATGTTTAGTCAATGGACCAATAAACAATAACTATGTTCTCAAAAAGCTGATTGAAACTCTTTATCTGCAAAACACATTGTATTAGTACTCACCTTTAAAGATGTTTAGAAGGTTGCTCTAGTAACTATTCCTGTTTTAATAAACTATTCCAAACACATGTATATATTGCCACTTGGAAGTTACAGAAAAAGTACTTATTGCAGCAGGACATGCAAAGTTGCACTATCAAAATTTGAATAATAATTTAAGCAAGCCTGAACTGACTTTAACTATCCCTTTATCAGTCTACAGACTTTCTCCTGAAAATTAAGTATGTGTCAACTACAGTCACTGTACCTTCCAGAGGGTGGCATAAGGGGGCTTGCCAGATCAACAGCAGCTGAAGCAAGAGGGTAGGCAGTAGTCCCTGATTCGGAAGCAACCTGCCTCAAATTGTGAAACAGCAAAAAGTTTAAGGTAGGATGGATTTCCACATCGTTACTGTACATGTACATGCTGGGTTATGCATGTGACCAGACTGCCACTCCTGCTGCAGTACCAACACGTTCCCATTGCCTCTTTAGGAGGCTGAGAAAAAGCACCTCATTTACATTACATGATTGACTAGCCATGCAGATTGGGTTTTGCTGGGAAGCAGGAGGAGATAGCATCTTTCAGAGAGAACTGAATTTGGAAGAGGTACAGAGCAGGAACAGTTTGCATTTCATTCCCAGCTTGCTACGTGGGATCTTGAGAACATTTCCTTTACCACTTCAACTATGCAGTCTGATTTTATTTTTAAATCTCTCTTTTTCCCCAGTTTCCAACCATCAAAAAGCAAACCAGTTCTCAGTCAAAAGTGAATAACATATTCACTTAACCTGCAGACTCCCTAAAGAGCAGTCTGAGAATTTTACATGCCACGAACCTCTTCTCATCGGGAGGGTGGGGGGGAACAAACAAGGAAATGTTTCCACCTTAACTTTTAATGATGGGAGGTGGGAGCAGCCTGCCTTGCAAGCACAGGGGGATTCCCTCTCCCCACCACCCCACCCTCCATAGAGTCTAAACGAGTCAATGTGAATTGCCTTACATCTAGCCACCTCTCCAACCACCACACACCTCACTCTAAATTGACATCCACCCAATTGTCATTAATGGCCACGGCTGAAACATGTATCGGGTCTGGAAAACAGGCATCTGCCTCTCCCGGCAAGTGCCCCCAGATGACACCACCCACACGCCTATCTTGTTCTTCCAAAGGTAAGCCTGTATTCCTCAGGCTCCAGCCCACAAGGCTGACTTCACCGTGCATCTCTCAAGTTAGCGCAACATTTCAAACACAGAGCTCTGATCAGCCACAGCGAAAGACAAAATCACTGA
This sequence comes from Theristicus caerulescens, assembly GCA_020745775.1. NCBI lineage: Eukaryota > Metazoa > Chordata > Aves > Pelecaniformes > Threskiornithidae > Theristicus > Theristicus caerulescens. The sequence continues at coordinate 88,728,843 of CM036560.1, forward strand.
GGTGTGCAAAAGACATGCATAAGAGTCACATCACCTACCAGGAGTCGGGGACTCAGTCACCCTGCTGATTCCACTCTCAGTCCACGGCTGCAATCCCACTCCTCAAGCACTCATGGGGCTTTCTAAGCCCAAGAAGGTGTCTCCCCACAGCTTTACAGTTACGAGGCAAGAAGCTTCCCCCCTCCCCTCCGTAGGACTCCCCGATGCCTGAAGGGCTGAGGCACTCGGGAAACGGCAGCTGATAAGGCACCCAGCATCACTCCGCTTCCCCCAAATGAGCTTGGAAATGAGACGTAACAGCAGCCTCTCTCCCGCACCAAGTATTACAGGAGCGGAATACTAACTGGTTCATTTATTTCACCGATTATCATGTGCAGATATTAAAGTCTAAACATTGCGTTTCTTCCACTAGCCCTTTCAAATTAACCCTACATTTTAAAGCAATACGACAATACTTGAGGTCACCGCTCCTCCTCTGCCTGGCGGCGGGGACCGATGGGGAAGGAGGGGAGGAGATGGGTGTTTGTCATCGCCGGAGAAGGCTCTCCCGGCTCCGGCCGCGGAGCTCTGCCCCAGCCTCAGGAGGGTGGGGAGTCTCCGGGCTGGAGCAGCCCGCCGAGCCGCGGCAGCACAGCTCCAGCCCTCCCCCGCGGCGATTTCACCTGCGCCTCCCTCCCCCGCGACTTACCCCCTTCCACCAGGCGCTGGGAAACTTTCCGCCGTGGCGGGGAGCGGGACGGGGCCGGCAGCGCTTAAGGCCGAGGCCGGGCACGGGGGCCGCCGCCCTCTCACAGCCAGGCCCGCGGGGGGCTGCTTCTGCCGCCGCCGGGTCGGTGCGGGGAGCGGGGGCAGCGCCGCCGCCGCTCCGCCTGCCGCTGCCCAACGCCAGCTGTGGCTGCCTGCGCGGCGGCGGCGCTGCGGTGGGGCCGCGCAGGGGCGGGAGGAAAACTTTGAGGCTCGCAGGAGGAGCGGGGAAGCGGCGCCGCCGCTGCCCACCCGGGCGGAGGGGGCCAGGGAGCCGCGCAGGCTCACCCGGGCGGCCGGCGCTGCCGCGGCTCCCGGCTAGGGGAGCGCGGCGAAAGCGCTACGCCGCGGCTAAGGGGCTGCTTATGCCCGCCTCCCCGCTCCGCGCTTTATGAATCGGGGAAGAAGAAAAAAAAAAAAAAAAAGAGGAAGGAGGGTTGGGGGAGGAAAGGAAAAAAAAAAAAAAGGGGCAAGCATTTGCGAGGGCTCCGGGCATCCTTGCAACCTCCTCCTCCGGGATGGAGCAACCAACTCCCTGGCAGCCCCGCCGCCCTCCTTCCCCCAGCAGCGCCCCCCGGCCACGACGAGCAGATCCCGGGGGAAGCGCACGGGAGACGGGGCCACCGCGCCGCCTCGCCCGCGGCGGGAGCGCTCGGCACGGCGCCGGCTCTGGGGCTGGCTCCCTCCCGCTCCGCCCGCCTGCCGCTCCCCGTCCGCGCACCCCGCCTTGGCCGGGCGGGGAGATGCTCCGTGGCACCAGGAACAAAATCTCACTCAAAACCACTCTCGGCACTTACTGATCCCAACTCCGGACCGACGCGCATCGCCTGCCAAGTCTGCATATTTGCTGGTGGTGCCTTATCCCCAAATGCCACCTGTAGGCCTTTTTCCTGGGAGGATGAACGTCTCAGCTACCACCCATCTGAATTCAGCGTAAAAAGTTTCAGGTGGTGAATCAAGACCGCGGGGACCTGTTGGCTGTGCGGTTGGCCCTCGGCGCGGCAGGGCTACCGCTGCGGGCTCCCACTCCTCCCCCGAGAAGGTCCCACGTAAACCTGTGGCGAATTGCACCTGCTGCAGGCCCTGCAATGGCAAACCTTCCTTAAAGAAGCGGATACCTTCATTTCTTAGTAAACAAACTCCAAATTGATTCAGCCATTTAGCAAGGGAAAGACCCCTCACAGGTAAGCAGCAGCAGCTAAGATACTGCTGGTTTCAAATGCAAATGTTCACTTTTTCACACTAGCCCCTGTACTCATCTCCGAGATGGGACAGGGCAGATGCTCCTGTGCCTCAACACATCTGGAAGAGAGCTTTCCTAAGCACCGTTAGCCAAATGAACACAAGACCCGAGTCCGCTTCTTTAATCACACCAAACTCCCCTCCTCTGCTGCCTTCAAATCCGTTATTGGGTTCATCTGTGCTCCTCCCTATTAAACTGCTGCAGACAACTCCATCAGCTAAACCACCAACAGCTTTCTGTAAAACCTTTTAAAAAGGAAAATAATAACTCCTGACCTTTCAAGTGAAAATGACCATGTAAATCTTTACTGTCTCAATATCATCTCAGATCCAAACTTTAAAGTAGATTTATGAACCACAAATTTTCTGCACAGAAGCTGAATAAAAATCTGAGTTTCCCAAGGATTTTCAGATGAGCCTGCTAATTCCTTTGGAATCCTAATAACAAAACCCAGCCTTCAGAAGGACTCAGACTAAATTTCTAGAGCACTCAGTACCTTAAACGCTCTGGATATTAGAAAAGGAGCAAAGAGTTTAACGTGAGGTCTCCCCCGGCAAACGGGATGCTGCCAACTATGTTTAAGTGCTTCTCCCCTGGACGGCGCCATTTCAGCAGTATTCGCCCCGTCACAGCCTCTCACCCCGGCCTCGCTCGCTGCCCCCAAACTGGTACCAGGAGCTACTCGGGCAGATGACTTTACACCTTCCCGCGCGGGGCTTCGGCTCCCCAAGTGGGGCGGCCTCCCTGTTAAGGTCCGCTGACCCGCCGCTGGGGTCCCCCACCCCCCCCCCCATCCCGTCGCGGCCCGCCCCGCTGCGCCCCTCACCTCCGCCTCGGTGCCCTCCGACCACAGCCCCGGGCGGGGCAGCGCTTCACCCGCAGCCGCCGCCTGCTCCAGCCCCGCGGGCAAACGCGCCGCTGCCGCCGCTCACCGCCGCGGCGTTACCGAGCTGCGGCCGCTCCCGCGGGGGGGCGGTGGCGGCGGCGCCGCCACCCGGCGGGCCCCGGCCGGCCTTCGCCTTCCCCCGCCGCCGCCTTCCCCGCCGCTCAGCGCCCGGCCTCGGAAACCCGGGCGGGTGGGAACCGAGCCGAGCGGTGCCGAGGCGAGGCGGCAGGGCTGTCAAACGCGGGCGGATTGTGCCCCCCTCTCGGCTCGGAGGGCCGGTGAATTGCAGCCGCAGACAGCGGGCGGCTGCTGCGGCCTCCTGCCCAGCGGCCTCTGCCCTGCCACCCCCGGTCGTGGCTTTTAAGCAAGCAGCACGCTTCGTGGACGTTGCAGTTGCTTCCTAACCTCAGCAGCTGATCCGCTTATGGGAGCGCACAAAGATGACACACTTACTTTAGTTTGCCTTCTTAGGGGAGAAAAAAAACCCTGCAAGCTTAATTGAAAGAGAGAGAAATAGCAGTGAGCTGCCGCAAGTATGAACTCTACAAGTGGGATTGGTTTGGGGATGCTGGCATGGGCCGGGAAGTTAATGACAGCGATGATTTTCATGAAGTAAAAATGAATATTAATTATAGCAGCTAAAGGGGGAAGATAGTGTCAGCTCATTACCACAAGTATTGTTTAGGTTTCCACCAATTGTATTTGCACATTTGTTTTTACAAACGAGATATTTGTAAAGATCTTCATGCACTTCAGTAGAGGCCCCTGAGCTTTCTTGTAGTAGTCTATTTGCTTTAAATATGAGCATTTCCTTGATACGTAAGCTTTGCAGGCTTAAATGTGAGATTTTTGGTGAACTATCTTAAAAAAAATCTCAAATGGGCTAGATTGGCAGCCTGTGGAATCAACGGCTCAGCCATTATTAACTTTTTACTTCAAGATTTACGACCTAAACCACACACAGTGAAATTTCTCCCGTCTTTGGGGAAATATTAGCTTGAGCCCATGATCAACACATTAGGCCAGGCCAGACTCCTCCACTCAGTACAGGATGCAAAAAACAATTATTTAACAACAAAATCCCAAGAAGACTGGGGCTGGCTGGAGGCTCCAGGAACACCAATGCTGCTTCTCTTCCCATCACGCTTGCTCACATGAAAACATGAGTAGGGCATCGCTCAGAAAACAAGTTCTGTCCAGTTGGCTTTTTTCAGGGCTGACTTAAAAAGTCAGTCTCCCATGCCACCACGGGGAACTGACCAAGGTTAAAAATATCCCCTTTTTTTTCTGGATTGGGTTTAGCATGGATCAACCCTGATCTCGTTTCTTGCAGTGGCCCCACGGACAGACCGTTGCAATGGCACAACTGCAGAGAGCAAGAGCAAGTGACATAGATGGAAATATGGGATGGCAGCTATTTAAAGTGGCTCTGCTACCAAAAGAAATGTTTCCTAAGCCACATATTTCTGCTCTTTTCCTTACAGCAACACTGCCTGACCCTGTGGCATGCCAGTTCAACTCATTAAATCAGCAGAAAACTAACACGGCAGAGAAAAGCAGAATTTCCTTCATCTTTAACAAGCCAAGTGGGATCACTGAGGAGTCAGATAAGCAGCAAAGCCATTAGCTGAGCAGGTCAGAAACGAGCAGACCATGCAGGTGGTGCAGGACCATCCACTTCAGCTGCCAGGAGTGGTTAAATTTGCTCAGCCACGCCCTGATCCCTTCTTCTCAATTTCACCTGTGTAAATCCAGATTAAATCCCCCAGCTGCAGCTGAGTCCAGAATGTCATCCCACGTGTTCTCTGAAGTCAAAAGCAGAACTCCTATTGATTTAGATGGGGCCTTTTTATGTTCCTCCCCCCTACAAAAGTGATAAGAGCATGAATTTTAACCCCTGTCATGTCCTGGTGCTTTACAGGAATCCTATACATATTTACAAGGTAATGTGCACTATGGAAATAAGCTCACAGTTCATACCTCAGCATGGTTTGTAAGGACACAGGTGAATGAAAACCTGTGTAATGACTTTTATTCTCTCTCCCCCTGTGCCATAGTTCCCTTCTCTCAGGCTTCTTAAACATCCAAATTCTTCAAGTTAACTACTGGAGGAAGAAGAGGAAGCATAAGGAGGTTGAGTATGAGGAAAAAATATAGCAACATTTGAGCAGCTGTTGCACTAGCCAGGTACTTCTCGCCACCATTACTAGATGAGTCACAGAGATTTTAGCAGAGAATCTTGTTTGCTTGTACAGAAAACCTACAAATGTGAGAGCTCAGGAGCTTTTGTACTAATGCAGAATTCAGAAGTACTTGTCACAGCACACAATCTTATTTGAAAAGTAATGCTTTTAATTAGAGAAAGATTTAATTTCAACTTCAAAATTTGGTGGATGATTTTAATAAGAGAGTAGGAATTACAAGCTAAAGTGTCAAGACCCCATTAATTAAATGTTTGCATGCGCTTACATATAATTTAAATGACTCTGCCATTTATTTAATCTTAAAATTCAGAGTGAAAGAGCAGATTCACCACTGTTTGTTTAGATATGGCTACATTCACTAAGCTCATGCCTTAAGCCTCCGCTTAATCTGTTTTACTACTCAAAATAACTGCAAACAGAGCAATACTTACTATTACATCCCTACATTCTCTTCTCTTTTAAAGACCAGTTAATCATAGGAGACTGTGCAGAGGCATTTGCAACAGTTCTGATTTTTTTCAATGGCCAGCTGTGCTGAGAATTTGTTCAAGGATCAATGTGCATTTTATATAAATACAATTAAAAGTTGTGAATATAATTTCCCAAAGCCCCAAATTAAGTTCTCCTAATCCATCATCTCCTAGCACTACTGAAATGAATGGAAATTCTGATATTGATTTCAGTGAAAGCACGTGCAGCTCCTTTATGTGCTAGTCCATTTCAGGCCATTTTCTTGTCTGACATTTACAGCTATAAATTCAGAGTAACTCTACTGACACAATTCAATTGTCCACTAGAAAGATACATTATCTTCTAAGACTCCAACCCTCACCCTTAATTATGCATTCCTGTTTATTTTTCTTTAATACCATCTGAGTCCCATCCTGCATTCCTGAAGTTAATTAAAACCATTTGAAAATACTTCCAGATGTAATATGAGGAGTGGCTGAAGCAGCCTCCACTACTTAAGTCTGACAGCATCACACAGAGTCGGACAAAGGGCAATGACTCTACCTGTTCACTAATGAACATTCTCCACCTTAACCCTTGAATTAAGAATGACATCTATTCAGGAAAAAGAGATATTATCCAGCTCCTATTTAGGAATCAAGTCTAAGAATACATTTTCAAATACATTTATAAATATGTAAAAATGAAAGTATTAAGCAGTGTATTCAGCTGATGACTGGGAGCCATCAAATGTGCTGAGTTAAAGAAGTCTTGTAAAAAAAATTAGTAACTGTCATCATTGGAAATTTGTAAAGACAATCCAAATAGTTGCTATTCTGAACTCTTCTATCATCAACAGAAAGCTGCCTTTACATCTATGTTTTTTTAAATGTACATATATATATATATTCATCTAGGCATGTCTGTGCACGTGTGTGTATGTACATATATGTGTGTGATGTGTATACTGTGTACGGTATGCATCTGCATGAAGACTGTATCTTTAATACCATCCAAAATCTGCTACGCATAGAAAAGATACTAATTTCAGCTGTGTTATTTGGGGAATTTTTCACCAGGAGTGTCTCGCAGACATTAATTAATTTAAATTTACTGCAAGATGTACTGTGTCCACAACAGAGACACTAAGACAAAAAACCCAAACAACCCATGCCAGAGGCCATGCTGCAAATCATTTGCGGAGGAAAGGCTGGCACCCAGAACCTACTGTCCTCTCCATGTCCAGATACTCAGTCCACTCTGCCTCAATTCCAGAAAGGCTGAGTAACCACGCTTCCCATTGATTTTCATTTGCAGCTATGAGTGCTCAGCACATTAGGCCTGAGGGGTCTAGGAGATGAGACAAACACAGAGCGTAGCCACAAAAGGTATTTTGGTTGAAGTGGCTTGCTCAGCGACTCACACAAGGACTGCAGCACAAACAGGGATAGAAGAGAATTCTTCTTATTCACCTGCCTTAATCACAGGATGATCCTTTCTCTTTCAACAATCCCCTTCATTGCTCTCTTCCCCACGCACCTTCAGATTCCCACACATGAACTGAGAATCTTCCTGACACCACATATATATATATATATATACTTAAATCGAGATATTAATATGTGAGAGAGCTGGCAAAAGAGTTAAGTGCCATAATTAAAGATTACATCATAATGAATATGCACATATAGGTTGAATTAAAAGGTTACACCGATGACTGTCATTCTGGCTTTTCATAACTTTTGAGTGCCTGACTGCAACTGAAGCGGCTTTTAACACAAGAAAACCGACGTGAAGAAGAGAGGGCTGCTGTTTTCCCTGTCTTTTCTTCAAGTGAGACCAAGGCGAAAGAGAAATCACAACAGTTCCCAGTTATCTATCACCAGCTGTGTACAAACCCCACACAACAAGAGTAACTACATCACCTGCCAAAGAGTTTTTTCCTAACTGGGAAGTGGGGTATTGAGGTTATTCATTGGTTTGATCACTAGAATAGGTAAGACAATATTTCATTACAAGTCCAGTTTACCCAAGACTTTTTCTCTGTTCCCTGTAGAGACTGTGTCCCTGCCAGTGCGAGATGCCATTATTCCTGGCAGCACAGTGCGCCAGGTTACACTGTTTATGTTTTGACAAACTGCCAGCATTTTGCTAAGAAATCAGGTGCTAAAAAGGGAAATTACCAAGTTTAGATCTCAGCCAGAACTGAACAGAATTTCATAAAGTAATAAATGCTTTTCTCTGGTTCTGGAGATTTTCTTCCCTGCCAAGTTCCAAAGGATCATGGAAAACAACATAGGTGCTTCAGCCTCTAAAAAAACATTGTCGGAGTCTCTTACAAGGGTAAATCCTAATAATCTGAAAGAAATATGCTGTGCTCAGAAAGCATCACAGTTTGAACTAGAAAACAAGACTGGATAATAGCAAATTTAAAGCCTTTTGTACAAGGAAGTACATATTTATGATTCTTAACAAGTACAGCACGTAATCCCACTTTTCCAAAATGTGATACTACACAGAGGGAGGTTTTGGAAAGCTCATCTCACATGGGATGCACTTCACTCAGAGCTTCTGATCTCTCTCCCAGGAAAAGTGCTGATTTGCATCAGTGACCATTACTTCCCTACTTTTCTGTAGTGCCTAGGGACAGCTGTCAAAATCAGGTGTACTTTTTTGAAAGTTAACACGAGTAAGGTTTCTGTTCTTACACACAGAAAATAGTGGAGTCAAGTTGAATATCTCTGACTGGTACTAAAACTAATAACAGCTAAGAATAATTAGCAGCTTCCAGAACACACTCAGCAGTTTTTTTAGGGCTTAGTTGTTAACACATCCATCAAGAGTGATTACACCTTACCAGTAAATAAATTACAAAGTTAAAACACAAATGCAGGATGCATACAGTGACAACTAAAATGCCTATATACTCTTCAAAGTCAACAGAAGCTTAGTGCTTGCATCATTTTACTATCAGTTGGCAACTTTTCTGTATCTGTGGTTCATAAACACCTTTGCATACCTTTTTAAATTACCTACTTGCAAATAAAATTTAAGAACTTCAAAAAATATTACCCCTTGTTTATTTAATATTTTGAAAATTGTATTCAGTATCTTAAAACAATGCCTAGAAACACTCACGATCACCTACTTAAGTAATAATTCCCGCCATTATCTAATAGTCTACTCAGTTGTGCCAGACTTGGAAAGCCCAGAGACACACAACTAACTTTCACCCTCCAGATCTAATGACAGAGGGGTAAGCATGTTCCTATCCATCACAGTCCAAATGTGGGGCCTTCCACTTGCTTGCCACCAGAACGGGTCTGTCTGGTCATTTAGAGAACTGTGTTTCAGTATGTATTTCAATATGTTGACCCTCACCTGCCTTCCAGGTTGTTTTTACATTTCAGAGTGGTTTAAAAATATTTCAGGATTATTTACAGGAAATGTACATTTTTCTCTTCTCTTTCAGAAGCCCTTTTTATACATCCGTTTGCTGTTTGACCTTTGCAGCTCCCTGCATACAGTATATCTAGACTCGCTGTCTTGTTAAATGTTCCACACATTACTTTTTACAAAATAAGTTGAATGTTATTTTTTCCTATCTTTCATACCAGCCTTGACAGGCTGCTAGGGCATGCCTGGGATAGTCTATGCTTTCAGTGGCTGGGAAAGACACATTTAGCTTCCACTGTCTGAGGCAGATGGACTAACCCCTTGAGTTAGGCAGATGGGAAATGAGCAGTCCTAGGAGGAAACACAAACATAGCCACAGCTGAAATTTCAACATAAGCATTTTTGTATTTCTGTTGATTTCTCTGTTAGCAAACCCAAAGGCAGGTAGATTCAGGTCTGGGAAGAAACCTGCATGCACATCTCTCCCACCTTTAAATGCAGCAAAACTTATCTGAGTTGTGACACGTGAACAATAATACATGCAAGTTTAAAAAGCATATTTTCCCTTACCCAAGGAATTTACTACCGCGTAACCTGAATATCATTCCTTTGAAGAGTACATCCTGCCCTATACAAATGGGAAAGAAAGAGTTTAGCTCATTATAATCTACTCCAAAATACTCAGAAATCTTGATATGACATCCAGCACAGTATTTGGGGGTGATGAGCTAGCACCAGGATGCCGCTATCTTCAATTAACGAAAGCAGGAGAAGTAAAAACTTTACTATAATACAGAAGATTAAAAAGGTTACTGTATTGGGTTTACATGGCAAGGTTTTGGTAGCGGGGGGGCTGCAGGGGTGACTTCTGTCAGAAGATGCCAGAAGCTGCCCCCATGTCGGGGGCATGTTTATAACCATGGGAACCATTTAACATATGGCATGATTGCTTTTCATGCAGAATTTCTTGTAACATGACTGGTCTTTCCCCACACAAACCTAAGTAAGAGCCCTTGAGACACTTGGAAGAGATGGATGCACTGTAGCACCTGTCCTGTATACATCTCTTCTTATTTCCAGACTACGTGTAGGAGGAATTCTTTCTGAACAGAAAGAATGTCCTTTCTGGGAGCACTCACTTGGATCCCAGGAGGGGATCTTTCAGCCTGCCAATACCTGTAGCAAAGCATTAGCAGCATCACCGGTGTTAAGTGAGGCAGCAGACTGAAGCCATCTCACTAGGGCCACAGAGAAATGCATGTTATTCTCTGCTGAAGACTGTAATCTGTCTCAAAGGCCACTGGACATAGTTATTTGGGTTGCAGACTCAGAGGTGCTAGGACATGAGCACTCTTCTCCTGTGCTGTCAACCGTAAGAACTGGCATCTTTTCACCATAGTAACCACAAGGTCCAGCTAGGTATGGTTGCTCTTTTGAACCTTTTCTAATGCATTTGTCAACATCGCGTTTTGTTTATTCATCTTTTTGTTTATGTCTTTTTTTAAATTCCTCACTCTGGCCCAAGTCAGGGCAAGAGCTGACTAACTTTTAGAAATTTTCTGCTTCAATACAGACCTGTATTTTGAGATTAATAAATACATCAAACAAGAGAACACCTGCTCTCATTTTTTTCCCTACTGAAACCTAACCAAATATGTACCTTCTTACTTTTCACCTCCTACTCAGTTTCTGGCCCAAAAAAGTACTTTGTGCCTTGCACTGTGATTAGATAGTATCTCTAATAGCCTTCTGGAGACCATATGAAGGGCCCCTTGAATACTTAGTTTAATTTTGTCAGGTGTTGCTTCTACATCCCCTGCGTCACTTACACGGCTGGAGAGAGGGGTGCCTTTGTTGAATCCATTCTGGCTAGACCCTTCATAGGACGATAAGCTATTCTGAGTTAACATTTTGTCCTGTTTGCCAGGTCCAGGTGTAAATCTTACAGGTTTTTAATTCCCCAAATCACTTTTACAACTCAAAAAAAAAAAAAAGGTATACAGTTGCTATTTTTAATGAACACCTTCCCCCCCATCAACTGTTATTTTTTTTAATTAGCCCATCTACTTCACAATTCAGCTCCTGGAACTGGAGCTATTTACTGCATTTTCAAATCAGCATTTTTTTCTAGTATCTCCTTATCTTGCACCTCAGTTTCTGGAAAACAGCCAGTCTTGAGTGGGACCTGCCTACTCCTACCAGTAGCAGAGAGTGATGATCCAAACCACTTAGCTGCTCAACAATGTCATCAAGTGTTTGTTACCTTTACATTTCACATTCTTTTTCATTGTGGTCTTGTAAGCATTTGCACCTCAAATTCCACTTTTAGGCTTCCTAATTTCTTTCTTTTTGTTTGCTCTAAATCAGACACAATACTACCAATGCTGAGTAATTTGGGAGGATCACTTTACACATCTTGCAAACTGTACTTCTTTTTATATACCCCAGTGTAATTTCTGTTTGTGGAAGAGCACAATATTGTTGATTCCTGTTGAACTTATGATTGTTTGTTTCCCTCAAACCCTTTTCTACAGACCTGCTATTTGGCCGGTTTTCCCCCAACATCTTTGTGCACAGTTAGTTATTCCTACTTGAGCATTACATTATGCCCTGTTTAATTTCATCCTATTTTTCATTAAACCACTCAATTTATACAGTAATTTCTTATTCTCACCTTGTCTTACAACCTGCTTGCAGTTCCCCCTAGCAAATAAATATAATACGCATGCTGTTTATGCCATCATCCAGGTCTGTAACGAAAAAACTGAACAGAACTGGCTCCTGCACAAAGCTCTGCAGATCTCATGCACAGCACCCTTCTCTTGATAGTGAACTGGGGATAACCTCTCTCAGGTATAGCTATCTAACCAGGTTTGTATCTATTCTTTGGTAGTTTCATTTAGAGGATACTACCCCATGAGACAGAAAAAACCACCTACTGTGTTTGCCCTATCCACAAGAATCGTTTCCCTGCTTCAGGAGAAAATTAGATCAGCTAGATGTGATTTTTTTTCCTCGAGACAAATCCCTTCTGGATCTTGTAATTCTAGGAGCTTACAAGGATGGATGACTTGCTCCAGCATTTTTCCAGGAATTGAAATAAAGCTTGATAATCTTGAAAAAAAAAGGAGGCAGGCACTTTGTAAGAGAAAAGACAGAACCATGAACAGACAGACTAGAAATGTTTTGTGGCCCTACTCCCTCATTCCTAACAAGACACACACAGGCAACTGTGCTACAGGGGCTTTACAGTTATGCCAGAGATGAGGCACTTGCAGCTTTGGTAATAACCTTCCCTGGCTTAAGCAAATGCAGTCTCATTGCTGCACTGCTTTATGGAAAACCACAGGCAGTCTCAATACAGAGACTCGTTAGGCAAGGCCATTCTGGGACGCATGGGAAGTTGTTAGGGTAGGCAGTCTGCCATTTCCTCCCAGAATCAAGATACGTGAATGGTTCAAAAGCATATCCTCTGGGTAGACGGGGCTGCTCTTCTGTGCTGTTGATGGAAGCTAGAAAAAGGTGCACTAAAAATAAACTATGACTACGGTACCATAGCACCAAATCATGTCCAGGGTTTCCCAAAAGATATAGTAGAATCTCAAGTTCCCTGATATTTTGATGTATCAATATTAAGCTATAAAGCAAATCACATTGGTTTACGATCTTTATATTTCTGTGGTGCAGGGATGGACTCATGCACAAAAAGGTTGACTCACTATTACCCAGTTCCGTAAGAAGTCATCTATATTCAGTACCAAGTAAGTTATGAAATAGCTAATAAAATCACACTACAGTATCAGGATGGTGGCAATCTTCATTCCCTTATTACTTAGGCACACTTCTGCACAAGGTGCAATGCCTTGTGCTGGAGAAACCTGGAAAATTATCAGGTCCTCCGTCTGTCTTAAAAGGACTGTAACTTTGAAATCTCTGCTTCCTTCAAGCTGCCCAGCAAGCTGTGAGAAGAAATCCCAACGTCCTGCAGTTCCCTGTTGTGGAGCGCAGAGCTGGCACAGTCTAGCACAAGAGACCTCAGCACCAAACAAGGGAGAAAGCACAGTTGGGAATAAAGTCAAGTTTTTACTCTACTGGAATGTTTTGGTCTAACAGAGGGGTGAAAGAAAGGTAAGTGACTTTCACAGACAAGAAACACATGTTGCATAGCTATAAAAGGTCTAACAAATACAGGACAAATTCTTTTAGATGGACAAACGGGCATCTCATTAAAGTCCAAGTGGTTTCCAAAAATACTCCGCTGAAGACCTTGTCAAAGCCAATTATTCACTAGCAGTAAATGTCACACAATAGTTCCCACCTGGCTGTTTAGGACAGGAAGTAGAGACTCCCTTAGCCACTAACAGAAGCACCTGAGGAGCTAGAATACAATTATGCAAAATGGAATTCTGCCAGGACCACGAAGCTAATAACCTTTACTCTGAGAAAAGTGTAACGTTTAATGGCCGAAAAGGTGAGTGTCATTCCTCTGGTGACTTCTTCACATTAGCCTGAGGGAGAAGAGCAAGCTTTGGTATTTATCATATCACTCCCAACCATGCTAGCTGTGCTCTACTCCAGCCATTTTTTAAAAGCACTCAGTTACTGTCTTCTTCCATAATTATTTCTCTACTATTAAATGCTGAACACCCTTGATATAAATATTTGAAACACAAACCATGGCATTTTCCTTTTATAGACTGATGGCCAGATTAATACTAATCTTTGTTTACATCAGTATAAATCCGTAATAGTCTCGCTGAAGTTACCCTTGATTTATATACGCATGACAGAAGTAAGAGCCCAAAAGAAAAATCTAAACAGGTCATTTATTTTTCTTAATCATGAGAAAGAGAGATAGGATTTTAGGTGGATAAAACAATTTAAACAATGAATCAATTTTTGAAACTATTTCTTGCAGTCTTTGAGAATCTTTTATGACTACCATTGACAACTGATTATGTCCCTGAAGAACCCTTATTCAAGAATCTTCCTAAACTAACTGTGCCTTTGTCCCTAATGCCTACTAGGCTGGCAAGTATATTTGTGTCCCTTGTGTATTTGCAACATGAGAAGATAGATTTTCAATGTTATCGGATTGACCTTTGAAGACTCACATTACCTATTGATGAGCCACAAAGCTGGATGTCAAGAATTGGCTAAATCTTGACTAATTGAAGTATCCAGTGTCTCACCAATGCAGTAAGGTATTTGGACAAGCTCAATTCAAATAATCAGCTCAGCCTGTCTCAGGTAAGTTTAGACTGGCAGAAATTGTTAGGGAATGGCTGTTTGCATGCAATATTACTGTCTGAGTATAAAATAGTTGTTTTGGTCTAGGAATGAACAAGAGACAAGATAACAGCACATGCAAGTGTAAGCAAAACTTAAGTAGAAAACTGAGGATAAGACAAAAACATTACTGTTAACTGCATTTCTTTTACAGACAAATTAGATGGAAAATCACCCACTGTTTAGCACAGATAGATAGAAGAATATTTACACACACCATGGGGCAAGCTTTCTTTGCCTTATAGTGCCTGAGAGCCTTCTAAAAATGCAAGGCAAGTTGTCCTCTCTCTCAGAGACAATGCTGACTCTTTTCTTGGTGTGAGGTACCACACATCTCCTGAACCTTGATAACAGCACACAACTGCAGAGGAGAGCATGCAGGTGTAGGCAGTATGACGGCTCTATTTCTTCAGTGAACATTTGTTCTCCTTCACTGTCCTTGGGCTTTCATGCCTTGAACCTCACTATTATGGTCAGCATTATCAGCTCACTTGAGAAAAGGGAAAAGCAGTTTTGTAGTCTCTGAACACTTTATCTGTATCACCAGTAGAGCACCTACTCCTATCTCTGCCTCTTCACTCACCTTTTCTGGAAAACAAAATAAATCTTGCAGTAGTAGTTAACTCGACTTAAAAATTAAAACAAGATGCTGGTTCTGAGAGAGTGAAAGGATTTTTCACAATTAATCATAAGGGTCCTGTTCAAGGTATTTGGTATTATAGACTTGAAGTTCTGCTATTGCACGAACTGCCTACACCTCAACGGGACTAAGAAGTTCAGTGTTGTATGAGAACCCAGTTGGTCTATTCAAACTAGGGTGTCCCCATATTTAAGCTTCCTGGAAGTTGTATCCTGAATCTATTCAACAGGTTCAGTGCTGACAAGACCGAGTTCACATACATCCATCACCTGCAGCCACTTTCATCTAAATATATATATATCTCTCTAAGTGTTGAGGGTGATGATAACCTCTTTTTTATGAAAGAGACCTATGGGAGAACATAGCTCTCTGCCCAGCTTATTCTGAAAGGGTCCAAAATGACATCTTCCACTTCCCCTAAATAGAGGCTAAACAACTGTCCTAGGGGACACAATATCTTCCAGCTCTTCCTGTTGAAGTCATGCCACTTTCCACAATGTCAGCAAAAAAAAAAAATTTTAGAAAAAAAAGAAAAGGGGAATTTAAGATTGATCCACAGAGAAGAACAACAACATGTAAGGAAGTACACTGCTCACTAAACTGGTGAAAAGCCCTGCGTTGTAGTCCCTGACCCAGGAACAGTTATTACAATTCCTGTTCAATGTGAAGTGCTAAAAATAGGTCCATAGAACAGCAATCTAGAAAGCCTAATGCACAATTCTCTCTTCCTATAGCTGTTTCCTTACCATTCACAAGTGTGTCCTCCAAGGGCTTAGGTTCTCTTGTGAAATGAAATAAGGTTGAGCACCTCCAAGAATTCCAGCCTTGGTAAGACACTGATAAAACTCATCAAGATGGTTTAATTATTGTCATAATTTCTGGTCATTCCCTATTAAAAAAGAAATAGTGGGAAACGATACAGCAGTAAAACTTATCACAGACCTACTGAAGGAAGAATGATGGATTAGAAATATTTAGCTAAAAGAAAAGACAAATACAGGGGAAACAAAGATACGTAAGCTAATGAATGATACGAAAACAAAATTGGTCATACAAAGATACTGTTCTTATGACAAGAGAGCAAGGGATCACTGGAAGCAATTAATTTGAAAGTGGTATAAGAGAAAATAATTTTATGTAACAAAAAGTGAGTCTGAAGATTTCACAGCTGAAAGACATTCTTGAAAACAAGTTAGCCAATTCTTTTGTTTAAATTAGATTCATATGAAAATGAAGTTACATCAGATAATAAAATTGCAAACATGAGGACACAAATCTTCATGCTCCAGGAAGTAAACCAAGTACCACAAAGTGGAAGCTGGAAGAATAGATAAATTACATAGGGGGGTGCTTTCTGCGTCTCTCTTAAATGCATCTGTTTCAGCAAGCTACCTGAGACAGGATTCTGGACTAGATGAACCATTAGTCCGATGTAATATGACAATTCCTAGAGTCTTATTTTTGATAATTTGAGCCCAAAACGAGAAGTACCTTAACTGTGAAATACAAGCAGGCATATTAACTCAGACACGTTTTCCTCCATGTTATTATATGTGATGGGTAAAGCGTGCAATTCTATTTATTTTTTAAATCCAGCAAGACATTTACACTATACCAATGAAATAGTTCTTACTGCAATGCTAACTTGCTGAATGATGAGAGCGGCAGTAGCCCAAAACTAAGTAGGGTATGTGATGAGGCCTAGAAGTTGGGTAATTGGGAAGAACGACTCAAAATCAGGAAATTGAACTGAAAAGTCAATTTCAAAAAAACCCAAAAGATAATAGGGATACAAAACTTAAAGTAACACGTTTTCATAAAAAAACTGCTCTAATACAGTGGTAAGCTCTTTGCTAATTGGCTGTTTTGTTAAGGTTCATTAAAGACTTGTGTTATAGCCAATAAATCTAGTCAGACAGCTAGAAAGAGGTAGGTTTGCCTCTGAAGAGGAGGATGTTTCAGCCCCAAATGTATGGCTTCTTTTCAGCCTGTGATGCTTGAAATGGTATTTATTGCTTATAGTCATCAATTATGTTTGGTTTTATTATTTTAGCTATATTAATCACTAAAAACTACAGTCGTACTATACACATTTGAAATAACCATACTACTTTCATGTACCATGCTGGGTCTACTAATCAGAGATTACAGCTATCTATTTTGAGCATTTAACCTACGTTCCTGTAGTTTAACATTGTATTTTTTCATGTTTTCATTCAAGCTTAGTAGCTATGTCTCTAGAATATCAAACACTTTTTAGGACTCAGTATGTTTCAGTCTATGTGGAAATGTGAAGTTCTTTATTTAGAAATGTGATGTTTTATTACCTAGGAGGAAGAAACCCTGTTAATATGTAAGAAAATACTCTCATAGGCTTCAGTGAAATTAGGCACATAAATATTGTAAGGAATTATATGGTAAATAATTTTTCCTTGACTATGTATAAGCATTAAATAGATACTAATAATGCCACATAGAAAATAAAGGTAGCATTATACTGTACAAAGAATATAAAACTCAACGAAAAGAGCCACTAGCAGGATATTTTCAATAAGATTTATATAACAAAAAAAATCCTTCCTCTCCCATATACTCCAATCAGGTTGCCTTTGCTTATTTGATTACTGGTAACTTTACTAGTCTGAAGATGCTTCCACCAGGAATCTGGCTTTCTTTTTAGCACACGTAAGCATGGGTTTACTCGTTTATACAGAGGGAAGAGGCCAGTGCTTCCCCCAGTCCATCAGTACTGACTCACAACAGGGAAATATTTACACAGCTCTCCCTCCTCACAACAATATTCATACTGCATCCTACCTCTTCATAGTGTTAATTTATTTAATGGAAATTTCTAATTCTGAGGCAACTGGCCCAGCTTCAGAGGAAACTTTCGGAAATCTCTGCACTCTTCGAGACCTCTTGCAAGGCAGTCCTGTTCATTTGTCTTGCTCTTCTTGGGAAGAGCTTAACATTTTGTTCCCTGACAGCATCTGTAAGTTCAATCAAGTATGTCAATCCAAATCTAGTTTATTGGGTTCCGTAAATCAACAGAAGCATTTATTATCCACTAAAAACATGTGTAGAAAAATCTGAGTAAAAATTAATATATAAAATTGAATAAAATGATCAGTAGTGCTCCAAAGTCCACAGAGACAGAAAAACCCAAACTTGGGCAGGAAATACATTCCAAATCTCCAAGTCCTTCTTATCCCATTTTAAAGCTGTCCATCACAGGTTTGGTCCATCTAACTCTTAGATGTATCACTCATCCTCGGAGAAGTTGATACTGATGGGCAAGTATCAATAGATCCAACTGTTTGTTTATAGCATACCTAAGCTGTTGCCTGACACAGTCAGCCTGCTAAGGTACAATTAACAGTTGTTTTGAGAATGAGACCTTTTGAATATCTTAGGTAAAAAAAAAAAAAAATAAATCTTTTTTTGTATGTCAACAGACACAGCCATTTGGACAGGAGACAGTACTTCCCAGTACTCCAGGCCACCTTCCATTGCTCTGATTAACTCTCTCCCCATTTGACCAAATAAGGCTTTTAATAACCATTTACATTCTTCTCAGTCTGAAAGCTTACAGATCTCAATGATAAATTTTTATCGAGGCCTCTCTGTGTTGGACGAAATACATTTTTGCTTACTATGTAACCCAGAATGCCAACTGAATGATCAGATTCAAATACATCAAGTGAGACTCACTGGATTGAATGAATACCTTGGGCCAAACACCATTATCAACTACCTTTATTGAACCTCAGTGGGTAAAGGGGGTTGGATGTTAGCAAAATAACTGACTCACTGAAGCTAATCTGTAAGTAATTAAACCACTTTGTAATAACTTCTATTTTTCTGTAACGCAAACAGGAATCTTTTCTACCAGACCTATTTGTTCTCTTCATTGCAGCTGTTCACTAAATCGTGTTCATGTCCTCCAACCGGTAGGAGAACAAGTGATATTCTTGTTCTGCAGAGCTTCCTGACAGACCGCCTGCCAGCTGGGTGTAGAGGTTAATTTTAGCCCTCATAATCCTAAATGCTTCTCTGCCTTCATGGGGCTGTCATCTGGTCTGTGAGAAGTTAGAATTAACCCGCACACATCCCGAGCGCTGCAGCAGCCCATCCAAAAAGGACATTCAAGTGCAGTTAAACGGGAGAGCCTCTGCCAGCATCAGCTTGGCTCAGCTGCTGTGGGTCAGGACAGCTCAGGGCACGGCCAGGGCTGATTCAAATACATGAGGAACCCCCGAGGAAGTTATTTCCCTGGTCGTGCTGAGCACTTCAGTGACTGAATTCTTCCATGTACCTCTTCGTGCCCTGGATCCTTTATGATACACCAGCTGCAGTGTATACTCACTGTAGAAAGAAAGGATGAAGGAGTAGTCACTAAGTTTAGAGCTATGCAGACAGAAACAGAGATTCCCGTTAAAAAATGAAAAGAAACCTTGAGCTCTGACAGTCCCATAGCTGTCCTAAGAGGCAAAATATCCCGGTTTCAGAAGATGCTGTCATCATCACAATGTCAACACAGAAGAGCTCCTACTTCACTCCACACTGCTCTGGCTTATTACAGATAAGATTACAACAGCCCTTCCATAGCCCTTCCATTTTCATTAATTCAATGGCATCCTGTGATCTCCTTTTGCTTCTGGCTTCAAAGTCTTCCAGCAATTTGTGGGTTTGGCAGGAGGGAGATTAGGGGTAATACTCATTCAGTGTGGAAACTTCTCTGAAGGGAAAATTAGGGGAAATTTTTCTTTTCCCCTAAATAAATAAAGCTACAACATGTTCTGAATGAAGTCTGTATTTTCAAATTAGCCAGCACAATAATCAACCCAATACTTAGCAATGACATTAAAGAGCAATTTAGCACATCCTTTTGGACATTCAGACAGGTTGCCATCTGTACTTACTTAGGTATTGAAAGGTAGTGTCGGAAATACTATGGCCTAGAAATACTAAACTCAAATAGTTTTAATTTAGAACAGAATTGGGATCCATGCTGAGTTCTACAGTCACATCTCTGCTCTGCAGCTTGATACCTATAGAGACAACTATAGACAAGAAAACAGTTTTCTTAAATAACACAAGTACCATCACCAATCCTTGAGAGTAACTTCCATCTGTTACTAATAAAGCACTGAAATAGCAAATGCCCACTTAAAAAATCAAGCTAATTCCCATACGTTGTTCATGCAAGTAACCTTATGGATAATTTCAGTGGGACTAATTCAAGGTGATCTGAGGCTGTTTGCAATGCAGAGACCAGGTGGGCTGAGCACTATTTATTTCAACATACTGACTCTCATGTAAGTATAAAGCAAGGTAAGTCCAGAATCTGTTAAGAAGGCCACTGAGGATTTCGAGCTCTGCAAAGTTTAGTGGTAGTACAGAGGTCTGAAGAAACAGATGAAATCCCATTCCTGTAAGGCTCAGTGTCCTTTTCCCTGGGTATCCACACTGGAGGTTACTTTACATTGAGGCTTGCTATAAGTCAGCAGAGGCCTCCAGTAGTTTCTCTATGAACACATTAATTGAGAAGAACAAAATGAACTGTGCGTCAAGGTATGCAAGTTTTAGATTGACTCTTACCGAACTAATTACATGCTGGCTAATGAACAGTTATATGCTAAAGGAGCAATTTAATTTATAAACGAAAAGCTTGCCATTGTTTGTTTATTTTTAACATTTCACATTCATGGGGAAGACATATAGCCAACAGAAAATAGAATGAAGAAGTGAAGTTCATAAGAGGAAAAGAGAGAAAAATGGAAAAAAAGACTAACACAGCCTGTGAACATGAAAAACAAGAATTAATAAGACCTATCTTTTGTTCATATAGGATGTATCTTCTGTTCATACAGGATGTTCTTTTTTAAGACTGAAAGTCCAAAGGCAATTACTTAGCATATTTTAATATTTGCCTATGTAAACAGGTATTTCAGTAAATTACTGCCATTTCAAAATATAATGTATGCACCTACCTATATGATTCCTCATAAAATCTTGTATTCAAACCTAAAACAAATTTAGCAAATTTTATTAGGCCATAAATACAGGTATTTTTTAAATTTATAAATTACTTAGCTCAAATTATATTTCTAAAAAAATTATTCAAGACACACACTATAGTGTGGTAGCATTTAAAAACAGCAAGGCTATAGGAATGTGTGTTTCTGGCAAAATACAATATATATGTATAGACAGGGAAATAAAACAATTATATTTGCTATTAATGCCCTCCCATCTACATTGACTATCAATCATCAAGGCATTAGCATCATTCAAGAAATGGCATGCTGTAAGAAAATCATGATAATCCATTCAGTAATCCATATTTCTACAAATACATGAAAAAAACCAGACACCAATTCAGGTGGGTCCCCCCCCAACAGATATTTTATGGGTTATTTCCAAGGAGGGAAATCTATACTGCATAGAAAATGTGTAACTAAATTCACACTGAATGAATAATCTTCCATTTATAGGTACTCCCCGACACATTCACGAGCTTTCCAAATGTACTTTACAAATGGATTTACTAAGTACATGCCTTACAGGAATCATTTTCAGCCCCTCATGGGAGAAAGGTAGCTGAAGTTTACTATACACAACAGTGATATGCAAAAGTTAGTAAGAAGTGAGAGAAAGATGAAGCATTTGGAATTGCCAAGAGAGTTTTAAGTGTACAGCATAACTGTCAAAACGGGAATTGGACCAAAATAATGACGTTAATATTCTTCAGTTACTTAGCTTGGGTAACACCAATACAGCAAACCCAAATACATCCTTTTCCCATCTTTTATATGCAATATGCACAAGTGAAAAAAAAGGGAGCATGTGAAGCAGAGGAACAACTTATGGAAAACGAGACAGAAATGGCCATATTGGCCTACAAATTACTATCTCAAGTTTCCTTGTAATTCTAAATCGTCACTCACTCGGAGGATGCTGGCAGGAAAGTGTTTAATGGAGCTCCTTTTCTTCCTTTTGTGAAGATTTCTAGAGCAAGAAGGCTTCACAGGTGGGCACAGGATGACTTCTCTTCCACTGAAGAGAGTTTGGTGAGATAATCTGGTCAAAGTAAAGCTTTGGGTCTGACAAAAGAGCACTCTTACTGCTTCCATCCTGTTTTCCAGAAAATTTGCAAAAACCAGGCATTTAGTGTTCCATACACTACAAAAAACATAAGATACGAATCATCTGAGTCAATACATTACAAAATATGAAATACTAACACCTCCTTTTATGCTAGAGAACTAAGAAATGCCTATACCTTGGCCTCAGATCAGCTGTTAGGCAGGTGCTTTTAGAGAAGGGGAAATATGCTCATGAGCTCTCCAGTGATTAAGAAATTAATCTATGTTCTTAATGGGTATTTCTACTGAAGTATTTAGCCAAGTAACAGATTTCAGCTTCTAAATTCTCTTGAGTTTAAATAATGCTTAGAGGAGACTATTTCTTTCAGACTCATATCTCTTGTGACACTTTACCTCTAGTGAAGGACATCACATAGGCCTTTGAAACCATCAGCTCACCAGAGGAAAAGATGTCCCTCAAAGGCACAGCTGTTAGCACCAAGATCTTCTGTGGCTGGTAGTCCTGGGGTTCATTTGTTTCCAAGAGTTTTCAAGTATACTCCTGGCAATACATTGGTTTTAACTGCACACTCAGTGAGAAGGAAAGTCATCCCTTTCCCAATAGTTTATGGACAAGCAAGTCATACCTTCCAGTGGGACACATTTTAAGGGACACTTGCAACTTGCAAGGCTGCTTGTGCTTAGTGTAGGGTTAATGCCCTCCAAAGATGTAGGCATTTACATAAGTTTTGACACAGCTACAGCCTTGTGATTTCCATTTCCCTTTGGAGGCTGCACCACACATATAATTTAAAACAACAGAGTGACTGATTAGTACTGGCTGAGCTGACAGCTATCCCCATGTAAAAGAACAGAAGTGTAACTCCCTCCAAGGCCTTCAGCATGCTGGTGAGAGCTCCCTTCCCAGCACACCAGTCCAGTCCCCTTGGTGGACCCCTTAAGAAAAATATCACAACTTTTAAATTTGAAGTATCTCAACGCCGTAATTACTTCTCCGTATTAAGTTTCCTTCACAGCTGTTTGCTTTCTTTCCACCAACTGATAGACTGATGCTTCTGTGTCTGTGAGCCTGAAGAGGCGGACCTGCTCGCTGCATGGGTACCAGGGGAGTGGTTTCCCTGGCAACACCATCACATGAAAGCCTGCTGGATATCCGGCTACTCCTCTGACTTCTTCTGCTTTAGCTATGTGGATAGCCGAACTGGGTACTAAGTACCCAAATCAAATCAATTGCAGTAGAAAGAGCGGGGCTGAACAGAAAAATATCAAAGATGTTAAGGTTCTTTTATTTGCTGTTCAGTTTAACTGAAGACAGGTTTTGCAGGTATGTAGTATTTTAAAGCAACTTTTTTTTTAAATTGGTCTCACTGAAATATTTTTTTTTCTTCAAATGTAGAATGATCTGTATTTCTTCTGTATACACAGCTTCTTGGGAATCTTTTTCTTACATTTGGGTTTAAAATGTACAAAATTTTAAGTAGCATTTTACATTTTTTCTGCCTCCCAGAGGTCGTTCATATGTTCTTTCATGTTTGTTATAAGGCTCATTTTAACAACACTTTTAAAATGAACAAATCCAAATTTCATTATTTTTTCCCTAGTGGGTTTTGCTAATACAAAACAGCTGATATTGTTTTAATATGTAGAGCTTATTTTGCTACCTGACATGAAACATGACAAAATATAAAAAATTCAAATATTGTGTTAATCTAATGAAAGCTTTGCTGATATTTGCTATATATTTTGCTGATATTTGCTTGAAAAATGATCTTTGCTCGCCTTAGTGCAACAGTGATCTTATTGAAATATCTACTAGGAAGTCTTTTCACACCCTTTGGGTTGTTTATAATAAAAGAGCAGTGTATTGCAAATAATACAGTAAAAAGAGTCTGTCACGTATGTACTGCATTTTAAAACAATTCTGCATCTCCTACATTTTCTTTCTACACAACTCTGTTTTAACTTTGGTCAAATGAAAAAAATTGAGATGCACAGCTGATCTGCATCTGCACGTAAAGACCTGGCCCATCAAGTTTTTGATCTGGTCAGTCATACACCTGTGAACTTGGATACACCTATTTAACTCAGAGAAGATCACATGCCTAGATGAAAAACATAAGTAAGAAAACATGCCCATTGGGCACAGGGGAGAACAAATCATGCTTTATAGCACAGCAACATAGAGAAGGAAAACAGCAAAGTAAAAGGTCTGTATTTAACTGTCCAGACCTACAAAAGGAGTCCGTGTCTGTTCATTCTGTAATCTAACTTCTTAAGTTAGACTCAATGATCCTTATAGGTCCCTTCCAACTTGAGATATTCTATGATTCTAAGTTTTGGCCACTGAAGTTCCTTGTATGCCTACGAAAACTGTTGCTCATATCCCAAACTGCCATAACCCCAGCTTAGCAGGTGTAAATGTCTCAGTGATGATCACTTGCAATGCACAGCCTAGGCATTCCTACAGCTAAACCCTGTGAGGATCAAGACTGGTAGGCTTGGTAACCTATAAAACACAGGAAACCTGCCTAAAACCAAGACACGCATTCCATGGCAATTTTCAAGTACTGGCCCCACTCTTGTTAAACTACTTAAGAGTGTAGAAATTAATCACTCACCATAACATGCAAAGGTTGAAGCTTCTCTGCCTAGGGAAATTTTGATCACATCTCTGCTTTCAGCTGAGAACCCCTTATAGTATCATTTCAGAGGATAAGCATAGTCAAAATGGACAGTTTCTGCAGGTCTACTGAAGCTGCATCACTATACAAAAGAAAAAGTCAAATAGCTGTCTGAATAAAATGTATATTAGCTGCCCATTTGGGGGGAGTTCCTCCATTGCACTTCAAGGAAAGGCAAAGAAATTGAGCCAGATTTGCGGGTGTACAGAAATATGCAATAAGCAATATTTTGCTTACTAAAAAAATTAGCCTTTGTGAAAATGCTGACTTTGCTCTTGAAAGAAAATTATTTTAAAATTTACCTGTTTGCCAAAAATCTAGTCTGTCATCAGTAGTGTCTTAACACTATCGTCACCATCTTCTTCCCAGCTTTCCTGCACACTGAAGAGTCATTTTTGAGCAAAAGACAGGAAAGAGCTTTTTCCCCTCAACCAGCTTAGCACTGCTTTTATTGCTGCCATCCAGGACCCCAGTGCAGGATGCCTCCCAGAGCCATAGCCAGTACAATGCTATTAGTACCACATGGATTGCTTTTCGCTTCACACTTAAAGTGAATACAGCACTGTGGTAGAAATTTCAACCTTGCTTTTAATGTAAAGACTTTCATTAGCCTTAAAATCTAACTAGAGAATAAAAGCAGGAAAGAGACAACATTTCTACTGCAGGACAGGGACTCAGCATCACCACAGCCTGTCTCAGTCTGTCACAGATACAAAATTCTTCTGATTGAGGAAGGTCAGACTCCCTTCCTCACCTGTGGAACTGAACCTGTACTGTTCTACATTACAGGAACACTCTCTGTCACTCACCACCTGCATTACCTCACAAAATATAAAGAAATTAATGTTCTGAAATTGGACAAAAGAACAACCTTTATTTCTGATTGAATTCTTAGACTATATCAATGTATGAAGTGAAATGCATTTACTGAAATCAGTATTAATCATAAGTTCCCTATACCTTTATTTTTACAGAACTTTATTCTTTTGTGATAAAGATTTTTAGAGGGAAAGAAAATAAATGTTAATCTAGTCCATATAAGACTTTACTAAGTTTTTGTATTTATATTTTTTCCTTCCTAAAGCAAATTTATTCAATTTGCTTTAATAGAAGCACTGTAGTACTGGGCTTATGACTGCAATTCTAAAGGACTATACACATGTACCATTACTATGAACAAGCAAATATTGATTCTAAGAGAATATAAACCCAGAACAGGTCAATAAATTCTTTTTCAGCATCAGTAATAAGTCATTTCCAATATAAATTAATGATTTTAAGGACATTTACTAAATATACACCTGCTTATTTGAGGTCAGTTTGGCAATTTGTTTCACAAGCAACGGAATTAGAAAAAGTTAATTTTTATTAGCATAATGTCAATCAGTATTAGAAAACTTAAATCAAATGGGGTTTTGGCAGAGAAATTATAAAGAACAAACATATATTTTGGCTGACGGGATTATAACATCTCCCACGGGTAGAATTTTTGTACTTTTTTGTGATGTTAAACATTCAGTGTTTCAATGAAGAGTACTTCAACAGATGAGCTTAGCAACACTGGCACAGAAAGGGAGGTTTTTTCATTATTTTCATGCATGTTCCTTTTGCCTACCACCCACCCACATACTTCACTATAAACAGCAGAAGCCTGCAGAGGTAGTGGTGTAGAGATAGCCACATGCAATTTCTACTCCCATTTCCAGCAAAAGTCACCTAGAAGGACCTGGCTGGAGAGAGAGATAACAGAGGACACTCCTGCACCAGTGGATTCCTGGGATGGAGAGGTGTGGGGGGTGGAACTAGAAAGAGAGGATGTTGTGGCAGCTTGGGAAGAATGGCTCAGAGAGGCAAGTCATGGAGCACTGAAGGCTGGGAGCCAGGCCATACCGCAACTCCAAAGGGGACAGGGTTTGCAGTGTTGCAGCGGCTGAAGTGCATTCAATGCTCCAGAGTCCAGTATGTTAGCCGGAAACAAATCCCAGAAAATTATTAAAATGCCATTCAACCCCTGGCAACCATATATGCCATTTTCTGCAGACAAGACATTAATATTATGCTCCTTATGCTTCTTCTTCTTCTTAGTTTGTACATGTATAAATTAATTCCCTAGTATTTGACTGTGTGGACGCATAGGTACTCACCCAGTAACATTCTGAATTTATTTGATTGCACTTTAGTGTGTGCATACATGGGTACACGCATGCATGAAATACACAAGTTTCTCCTCTAATTACACTATGCCACAACATACAGACTGCAGCGTAAGTACTGAAAACTGCTCCTTGCCATGACCATTATCTCAGTTTCAGAGACAGCGCTTGTAATACAGGCACTGCCTTTAAGAATGCAAAAGATTTAACAGTCAAATATTGGACACTTCATCCAACCAACCTGGCTAAGGTAACCTTTTTTTTTTTTTTTTTTTTAAAAAACCTAATACAAATAAATACCTTCCTATGAAAACCTACAGTCATCCTAACGCCTAAAATAATTATCAGTTTATTTTTACAGGGTTTTACAGTTCTGACTGAAAATCCACAAAATCTTACATGAGCAGAAACTTAAACATATTTCTCCTGGAGGTAATCAACACATGCTCATATTATAGAAAAGTTATAAAAAATGTAACATTATCAGAACGGGAAGTTCATTAATGTCAATGAGAAGCATGTTCCTGAATTCAGAACAGCTTCTGTCTTTTAGTTTGAACCGTCTGTCCATAACTGTGCTATCTACTTCAGATGAGGTAATTCGAGTTACAGCTCATCTAGTAATGTGAGAATATGAACTTCCAAATGACAACCCTCCCCAAAAAAAACCCCAAACAAACCCTCCCACACTAGAGGTAAAATATTTTACTAGGAACAGCAGAAAACCTCTAATTCAACTGTCCTTGTTGGTAAACCATTCTAAAGAGCAAACTATGACCAGGAAATACAAGAACATTCAAGAAGTCTGTCTTCTACAGATGGCTCCAGTGATTGCTGTTGTCTCAGTGTGTTATGATTTATCGTTTAATCATTTAGGACTGGCAGCTTCTGGAAGGTAATAACATTAAAGGGCAGAGGTTAGCTTGTATACCATTGCCAAACACCTTTTACACTGGTAAAACTTTTGTTAAATGTGTAAATCATTTTAAGCTTGTAAATGTCAAGACTTCAGCGCTCCTGTATGACAACCTGAGCAGCAGTTGGTAAAATTATCAGCTGCACCCCCGGATGGCAAGGTTAATGCCCTCTAATTCACTAGGCTCTAGAGAAAATACATCAAATATGAAATTTATGGTATGCAGCAGCTCAAACTGATGTTATATTTCTCTTAAAATCTGAACTCAATTTTGAGAAGAAAAAATCTGTACTACAGAGCTTTCAAGAATCAGTCTGGAACTTCTCCAGAGTTTATTGGTGCTTCACTGAGCTGGATGCAGTGAGAAACGCATAGGCAACCTTGAAAATTGTTCGTTAATCTCTTCACGGAGATTAGGGTCACACATAAAATGTAAAAAGAACTTCATTAGTGAGCAAATAAAAAGATAAATTTAAAAAACTTTTCATTATTAGTGCAAAAGCAGTCACAGTGTTAGAGTTACGCCTAAAAGCATGGAACTGCCATATCAGACATACTGATCTCTAACCCACAATCACAGTACTGGAAATAAGTTCTGATGAAAGTAGTAACTTCTCCTCAGTGCACCAAGTTAGTAGTGAAAGGTGGAAGATACACCTTGCCATTGCTAAGGCACTCCTATGGAGAAGTCTGGTAAACCTACATTTATCAAAAGACGAGTGGATGACACAGAGTTTTGTGGGTTTCCTCTGTATAAACAAGCTAGTCGAAACTCCCTAGTCACGTCCAAAACTGAAAATATCCTTCTGCTTCACAGTTTAAATATGGCTTCTCAACTGTTCCCATGACATAACACTTACACTTGATAATCTTGTGTTTCTGTTGATCTAGTTTTGATCTCACCAAAATACTGTGACTCATGAGGAAACCAGGCAAAAGCTTTCAGTATGGACTAACTCAGAAAAGACCAGAAGCAGAGCTCCAGCCATAGCACAAAACCTACGAAAACAGATGAGCAATCAGCATGCATTCAAAGGCATGACTAACCAGTCAACAATCTCTAGCAAAGATATTTAGACATCTTAATCTTTCTGAAGCAAAATCACAGAATGAAAGCCTCTCACATTCACAAACCCACGACTGATCACCTCAATGAATTTAATATGGACAAGTGTTGCTAAAGAGTTCTACACTATGTCCTCTCTGTGCTCACCACAATGAACACATTTTCAGAAAAAGAGATTCTAGATACTTTTTTTTGATTACATAAGAAAAACCCAGTGACCCAAGTTTAAATATCATTACCCAAAATAAACTGTAGCCCATAATCAAGTCTTTGCTTAGCTAATGAAGGCTCTGTGAATACTGATTTCACGCAGTGATGAAGTTTTATAACTGTAGCAGTTTTATAACTGCTGTAATGATCCCATTCTTAAAGGAAGATCTTCCTACCTTACTGGCTGTCTCACAACACGCATGACACATTACTCTGTCAGCATGGGATGCATCCAATAGAAACACCTGTTCGTCAACCGGCAGTGGCCAAAAGATGTGACTAGGTAGAAATAAGTCTGTATAAATCTCGCTGCACAAAATGTGTTGCATGAGTAAAGCCACAAATAGCATGAGTGAAACCAGAATCACTGTGCTTAATTAATTTTAAAAAGGGAGTCATAGGGATTGAGGAAGGGGTGAAAAAACGCAGAAGAAAAAAAAAAAAAGACATTTGCAACATCCACCACCACACAGTAAAGCGGACAGCAATGTGCCTTCTGCAAAGGACCATTTAGGAAGAGGTCTTAGTAGTTGCACGCAGTTTGGGCATTAGAAGTGCTTTCCCTTCTGAAACTACCCTGAGTTGGAGACCCTGAAAATACTAACAGAACCTAGGATTTGCCTTGTTCTGGTATGCAGTGTTACTTCATATCAGCATAATCCATAACCTCGCATTTCATACCACACCATTACATTTTTTTTTCCTCTACTGATCTGTCCTCAAGTTCAGCCAATGCTACCTGCGCTGCATTCAGGATGCAATGCCTTCTTTCACTCTCTCCTTATAGTTAAACACACGGTTATCATATGCTAATCATTATGATAACCGTGTATTTAACTGTAAGGAGAGAGTAAGTTGCATGTGTAATTCTGTATTTCAAACAAGAAAATATACACATTTACTTTGTGTTCCTTTACTTCCTAGCCCATCACGAACAATGACTTGTGTAAATGTTAAATTTTTTAACTATTCAAGCAATATAAATGAAATGTGTTCAAGCAATGGAAACTCTTGTTTTGTTTTGTTTTGTTTTGCTCTCCAGATGAAAAAGAGAATTGAAACCTGAGAATTTGAGGTCATATTAGAATAACCAAAAAGATCATATTGCTTCATGCTTTTGCTAGAGGTTAACTCTGCATCAGCGAGTGCATATTCTGTGTTCAAAGAAATTTTTAAAAGATGTAAACAATGGTACTTCTACATGTCTTTGAGCTTTTTCAACAGCATAGTGTACATCTACATGAGTGTTATCTATAACACACTTAACATATAGGAAGAGTTGAGAATTTTGATGGTACATGTAATGAACTAGTATTTGAGAATATGAGAGGTAGTGATTAAATGCCGAAGAAGCAAACGTCTTGAATGGCAAAGCGGGACATCTGTTCCTTTGCTTTCCAGTATGCTTTTTTCCTGTCATTTTGTAGCATTTTCTCTGCTCCATCTACAGCATTCCAGTTTTTTTCCTTCCCTGTAACCATTTCAGCTTGGCAGCTTCCTGCCTTCCTGTCTCAGACCACATTTTCATTTTGCTTCCCTAACAAATGACGCTTTGGCATTGTTTCTTCTTGTTCCAAAATATGCATGTTTCTTTTCTTTTTCTAATAGGGATTTTCCATGTGCTCAGGGACCACTGTGAGCTCCTTTAAATTTACTCAGCAAAGGCAGCATTAGCACATCAGCCTGTGTGATTTATGATAAATATATGATGGAGTAGAGGCAGGCAGAGGTCTAGCTGGCTAGCTGGTCAGCCTGATCCAAGGAACACCTCGCATTTCTTTGATACCAAACTTTTGGTTTAGTATCACAAAGATTACTTGTATTGCTGACGGGTAATTACACATGCTGCTAGAAACTACAACACATGTGAGGCCATCAAGTCAGCAGATGTAAGGGTAACTGACCCTTGAATAATTTGAAATGATACAGTCCCTCAAGCACCCTGGCAAGGACTAGTTAGTTGGAGGGAACATTCAAGTCTGCAGCATGTCTGAGCCACATAAAAGCCCTAGTATCTTCGTTCTCCTTACAAGCTCTTTCTCCCAGCAGAAGTTAATCTACCTGTTTTACAATTCAAGACTCAGCATCCCAACAGTTATAAAATCTGATTCAGAGTTCCCATTAATAAGCACAAAAGAATGCAACAGAAGGTGCTGTAAAAACAAATAAAAAGAAATAGACCAGAAGCTTTTGGAATCAAAATCCATAGTTATGACAAGTATGTAAGCAAATTAAAGGAGGAGAGAGAGGTATGTAGCAAAGAAGCAGTAAGTATGACTATTTTTAGTGCTCACTATGCTCAAACTGGCCCCAGCTTGCTACCAGCCCAACATCAAGGCTGGGTAACAATAAACTGCAGATGTCGACAGAGACAGGTTTTAAAGGGGGACTACGAAATAGAGAGGGAAGGACATGGAACAAGGACAGTGTAGGACAGAAATTCACACTCCCAAAACAGCTACATATAAAAAAACCACAGAAGTGATGGTGTGAAAAGTGTGGGGAGGGATCAGATGATTAAGACAAACAGTATGGGCACAGCAATCGTCACGGCAATGATCTCAGGACAGGACATTACAGAATTTCTCATCCATGCCAATAGCTTGTAAAGATGAAGACAAAAAGACTGTACTTCTACATGGGAAGGGAGTCAGAAGAGAGATTTAAACCAGGTGAAGGGGTGAAGACAATGACAGGTGATGCTGGTAAATCTTAGTGGAATAAGACTGATAATCTAGTATCTACATTTCTGAGGTAATTTCTTTCCAAGAGAATAAAATGTTCCAGAAGCGGAATAAATATAGCGTGCCATTCATTAATGACACAGACTCAAACAGATGTCTTATTTCTAATTAACGCATATCCTTTAAAATTGTTCACATGTACACCTTCCTGGGATTGTTTTCAAAGAAGAACAGGTGAATGATGTCTCAGATTAAACAGTTTCACGTAACATCCTCTTAGTTTCTGTGCTCTCAGGCATACTCACCAGCCCCTCTTATTTATGCCCCTCTTTATACAGGCAAATCAATCAAAATCAATTAAATTCTTCTAAAATCTTAACCTTGCCACAAAAATATTGAAGAATCCTCACTAAAAAGACAATTTACTTTATTTTTGTATTAGATGTAAGTTAATAATAGCATAGAACAGATAACTTTCCAATATAAAAAGAAAAACTTGCAATCAGAGCTACTTAAAAATTTTCACTGTTAAAATATTTAATCAATGCCATGCATTGTTATGAAGTTAATGCCCAAGTCAGACAAGTTTCAGTAAGTACCTAAAAGGAAATTTAATGGCAGTATTTTAGGACAGGTCTCATTATTATACTATGAAATGGAACTCAGGATTCTCTACCTAGATCATAAATCAAGACAGCCAATTAAAAGATGTGTACTGAATGTCTGATACAATTTAAACTTTGGTGAGCTTAAAATACTATACACTCTGTTAATTGAAAAGATGCTGCATGGATAAGAGGCTTCGTTATAAGCCTCAGATCAATACATTTATTTTAGCTCTCTTTACAGACACTCCTAATGCAGCTATCACTCTGAGATCTGACAGTAAGTATTTTGTTATGGGGGCAGAGGCAAAAATCCATTCAGATTGTCCATTTTCCCAATTAAAGTTATTTCTCTTTTGCTTACTGATTGGCTGTGGGAAAACAGTCTCTACTTACATTTACACAAGGTAAAAGTAAGCCTCCTCTCCCTCAGGCTGGGGTTTTCCCAGAAGCTGGCAGGAGTTAGAGCTGTAAGTGGGGCCAGTTTAGTGATCTGCCAGCCTACTGCACTAAATGGGGTAGGGACAAGGTTAGAGAAGCACCAGATCTGGCATATGGGGTGTCCAAAATGTGCGTTCAGGAGCATGACTGGAACTGCTTAGCCTGGTGTGGGATGACAAAAGCATGTTCAAGCGCTCTCTCATCATTCTGTGACAGCAGAGTTATGGCGCTCAAGGCACAAGCAATGAACACCAGGACTCGCTGCTCTCTGCAAAGTCCTGCTACACAGAACCCGGTGGAAGCATGTTTAGAAAGTCTTTGGCTGGCATATTTGCACAGTGTAGCATGCCTAAATCCAGGGATTCAAGGCCTAACTAGGTTGCATTTTAACAGTTCAGGTATAGGAGAACGTGTAGAATCTGCCTTTGAATTTCAAAACCTGCTGCTTCCACAGAAAAGCAGCACCTCCTGACAAGTTGTTTTCTGCTTTATTTTATTCTGTTGGAATGGGTTAGTCTAAAGCTAGTTTATTAAAAGTACCCTTCTTGGGTTTCTTCATGCTGCTCTAGCTGTCAATTTTCTTCCTTCCTATTTATAAAGAATGCTTCCTATTTATCCTAAACAGCAACTCATTCTGCTCTCCAACTTCACAAGCTGTCAATTGCAAAGCCCAGTCTCTTAGAGCTTTAAAATAAGCCTAACAGATAGCTGCAAATTAGCCATAATGCACCTAACAACAGCTCTGCAAAACACTCAAGTGAAAATTAACACTTCAGTTGCTAAGAAAGCTTGATAGAAAACCTTGCCAGTTGTGCCCCTGCCGCAGCCTCACCACAGACCCTGTGAATTCAGTCATACCATTAATGCAGAGTGAGCACTAGTAAGAGTACCAAGTATCTGTGCATTAACTCTCATGCAGAGCCAGCCATCAGCCTGCTACACTAGCAACTACTTGAATACCACTGCTCCGTCAGTACGTACTGGAGCTCAGCATGCATCAGGTTCCTGTGCAAGACTGCCAACATCCATAATTTTTTCGATACCTCCCTGTAATTTCTATGAATGCAATCTGTGCTACGAGTGCAGTTCTAAACATAGTGCTCGTGCCACCTAACTTGGTGGGTCAGAGCACACCGCATGCAAGATGCTGCCTTTCTGTCTTTGCTGGGAGGATACTGAAAGCGGCTAAGTTAGCTGCTTCAAACAACGCTGACTATTGCCCCAGATAGACCCAGCTGGGACTGCAAAATAAACACTTTGAAGAAAAACATTCAGCAGTCGATACTGTAACATAAAACCCTTAAGAATTTAATCCCACTTTGTATTTATTTGAGCAGCTTCAATGAATGGAAAAGGGTTACTTGGTTGAGCAAGAATCCACTTGGTGAAAGGTTTTAATTAAACTTGCATTGACAAAGTCAGAAATGGTAAAAAAGGGTGTGTGTTTTTTTTTTTTATAAAGTACTAGATCAACCACAATAGTGACTGTTACAGACTTAGAGGAAAAAATGACTACGATAAGCTGGAGCATGAGAAATTGTTTTAGTGAGAGTGAACATGTCACTGAGGTTTTTCTCCCATTCTGCTCTAAGCAGTTCATACTTCATGTTCCCATGGCTACCTGGACCAAATATACAGTTGATGCACATGCACAACATCAGCACAGCAACATACCTAAGTTTTGTTAATATCATGCCTTAGAGCCCAGGTTCCAGGCAGGCTATAGCCCAGAACAAGCCTCTCAAGCACCAAAAAAGCAGTTTCAGGTGGATCAAAAGTATTTGTGAATACTTTACATTCAGAAAACAATTCTTGAAAACAATGTGAAATAAGCAAAACATTTTAGTTTTTCAATTTCAAGCATCTTGTCTCAAAAACCAGTTTCAGTTAGTAATTTTGAAATTGAAGTTTATTTAATTTTTGAAGGCTAAACCAGTCAAAAGAAACCAAAACAATTCTTCATGCCAGGTCATAACTCGGAACATGATGAAGACAACAAGCACAGTTCACATCTAGCTAACATCACCTCATATTCAGGAGCAACTGAAGCAGATCAGAATCAACTCTCAACACTGCTAAAACCAGCACCAATTATAAAGGAACATACAGGGTATAAGAAGAGTGCTTATATGTAAACATATATCATAGGTAAAATGTTATATGTAAATATGTTCTAATTCACATGCAGTAGCCTTTGCCTCAAGCAGGGGAAGTGTGAGGAATAGTGACCTAACCAATGCAGCTCTCTCCTTTCCCTGGCAGGTGGCTAGCCACTGGGTTACAGAAACATTTTCTGCTGCTTTATGTGTATCCGTGAATTTTAAATTCTCTTCTTTGCAATAGCACAGCTTCAAAGCCAAGGAGTCCCCATTCCAACCATTTCTTCTCATTGTTAGCAGAGCTGAAACATAGTGCTCCCATGCTGAAAAGTAAATTAATCTCTCCAGAAGGTGTAACAATTTTGCATCTCTAAAACACTTATTTATGCTACCTTCTCTGTTTCCTGGGATTAAAGAGAGGTGGTGCTGCAGGGGTGATCAATTCCTATAAGGAAGAAATATGGACTCCTGCCTTGAGATCCCATTTTTGTTTCAAGAAATTGGCAAAATCCCATTTAAAATCACGATGGAAATATTTTTCATGAATGACAGTGAGCCCAAGCAGTAACGTGCAAACAGGTACAGATTTCATGAAAGTAGCTCACAAGCTAATAAAGAAAATACGCATTTTCACTCATCTAAACATTACAACTTTTCATTTGCTATACCTATTAGAATTACTCACAGTTAAAAAGTCATGGAATCCCAGTGCCATTACAGTATATAAGTTTATTAAGTCTAAGACTAAAAAACTAGGACATGAGAGCTTACTTCATTCTTTTTGCATGCTGTTCAGTGCTTGATGGATGAGTATTTTTCTTCCAAGTGGTAATTTCTGTGCAGATACAAAGCAGCCATAACGTTTTTGAGATCCCAGCTTGAGACTTTTTCAAGACTGCACAACTTAAGCAAAGTTACGTGGTTATTACCACATTAGAGCGACATGACTTAGAGCTGTCACTGACTGAGGATGTTCCTCTCAGAGGTGACACACAACCTGTCTCTCCAGAGCAGGGCTTTGGGTCAGCATGTGACAGCGCTCATGGAAGCAAAAAATCCTGCATGTGTGTGGGAGGACAGGTAAAGTCTGTATTACTGGGGCTGAACGAGCCAGCCAAATATGAGCCGGAATCAGGCAGACAGCTAATGAATCTTTATGCTTTGCATCTTGCTGAAGCCATAGTTTTATTAATACGACTCATCTGTTTTAGTACCTGTGACAACCCCTATGTCAGAGGTCATAGTTTCCTTGTAACCATTTGGCAAAAGGCAGCAAGTACTCCCTTGCTCACCCCATCTCCACAAAACGCATGCATGCTCACTGCCCACACCCCATTGCCTGCTCTCCCCAACTGCTCATTGCTTCAGGGTTAAGGAATTGAGCTACGTTAAGGACCTGGAGGGAGCTTCCTCCACTCTATTATCAAGAGTGTTCTCCACCCTTCTTCCCTCTTTGGGACAACCAAAGAATCTGACATCAAGAGATACTGCTGCTTGGCTCCTTCCTCTTCAGCCTGCCTGTTTATTAGAAAATTAGCTAACCCCTCACTAACACCTTCTGGAACATGCTCACTATATTTTTTCTTAGGCATGCTTCCATATCTAGGCCTGACATAGGGTAAATTAGTGATTCAGATCATTATTCATGCACCTTCTGAGAACTCCCTGTGATTGCTGCTGCACTTCATACTACTCAAACTCAGCATAACAGCTGAATAGTTATTCAGCTCATCCCAATGAATCACAGTCACAACATGCTCTTAACATTGTTCTGAAAAGAGCTGTATTTCATTATACAGCTTCATGATCTATTATTTTTAATATTTAAAATCCAGGCTTCACTGTATAGCTGGGTACCATGTCCAGCTAGAGCATTTTCATCACAAATTGACAAACTGTCCAAAAAGTTCACCCCCTTTGTCTTGAGATCTCCTGTTCTCAGCACTTAATTTACACATTTCTAAAGTCACTTTTATAAAATACTGCCATTCTCACCCTCCCCTTCAAAATCTCTTTCAGGGACATTTTTCCTTTTTGTTAACAATGATCATGCCTATTTACATCTTGACTACAGTCAATTTTCTGTTACAAAAGGTTTAAATAACCTCCATTGCAATCTTTATTTTTTTTCCTTCCTGCAGTTCAATGAACTGTCCGTCTCACCTTTATTTTATGCTCTCTTAACCCTCAAACAAGACTCTCAAACTTTAGTTTCAGAAATCTAAAATACTTGTTTCTTTCTACCTAGACATTTGCAATAGCAAGAGCTGTATGTCGTAATGAAAAGCCCTAACTACAGCAAATCAGAATGGAAAGGGAAAAAAAACCGACCACACAACCCTCACCACAGGATCCCCATCCCTCTTCTTGCTTTCTGAAAGTGTTTCTCGTACTATTGCTTGCCTCTTTGCAGTCCTTTCTCTTTAAAACGCCCAGCTGAGCCCCTGTTTATGGATTAAGTTCTTTTCAGCTGGGCCTGTGACTTTTTCCTGCTGAGGTAGTAATTTTAATTACCTGCCTTTTCTCACTTATTTGCACAGTCTGTGACCATCACCAAGTCATTAATGCATATACGCACAGGTAAGTGTCTAAAAAGATACTCTACTACTTCACAGCATACATTTTCCCTATGAATATTTTTGTTCTTAAAGAATATCTTGCTCTATTATCATCGCATTGCCTGTATGAGGATGATGCAACTCAGATTGTCCTGTTTTTCAGTCAGTCAATACTAAAATCAATATGAATGTGACACTATGGCAAAAGAGCCAAATGGCATATGAAAATGGACTGAATATCAGATTTGTCTCATTCCTGAACTCGACGATTTATAAAACCCGTAACGAATATAACATCACAGACTTATAAAGGGCAAAGTATTTTGATACCTCCTTACTTTTCATGCGATTCCACATATATTTTGTGGCTCCAGCCCACTAAATAAAAGAAAAAGAAATGCAATTTAGAAACTGTTAATACAGAACTGATCTGATTAGGAACATCATTCTGCTGGAAGAAATGCACTTTCCACATGCCAAAATCCATGTAATAAAAACAAAGCCCCCTTCCAACCTCAGGTAAGAGAGGAGTAACAAGGCACAAGAACTGCCTTTCGATGTACCAGATGACCATGGCCCACGTGTGCTGCCCCATTTCCACAGCCGTTTCAGCAAGCAGACACCTACCTGCTTCTCCACGGCGAGGGGGTCCCTGCTGAGCATACTTCAAAGTAAACCTTGTCCCGTTCTGGGCATAAATGGAGAGACCTCAAAGACAGTGTGAGCTGTGAGGGAGGCAACTGTGATCCGCTTTGAGCCTGTCACAGCCGGTTCCAGCCAGCTGGGTGCCAGATGGCACCGGCCTGCAGCACTCCAGCCAATCAGAAAAGGGCACCTCTGTGCTCTGGCAAATCAGAGGAGCTTGTGGTGCTGTTGCGCAGGTAAGAGATGGCGGGAGCTGCTGGGGGCAGAAGTGGAGAAGGTGAGGAGATGTCTGGAAGGGGACATTGCTGGGGGCTGCTCTTGGAAGGAGAGGCTCTGCGCTGGAGGATTGCAGGGGATTCCCTGAGTAGAGACTGTTTTGCCTCCAATGCATCCCCTGTGAAAAGACCTGGAAGGGACCTCTTCGAGGCTCGCCTCTGTAGTAGAAAAAGAACAGCTCAAGCTTAAACAAATATTTGGAGAATTTATCAGTTCCTGGACGCCTATCTCCCACTTCCTTTACAAACACAACCAACGCATTTTCTATATATTCCCACCTCTTCAAAAGTTTTTTCCCTCAACTTTCACCAAAGACCAAAATTTCAACTGATAGTGACTATATTTTTTTCCACATTTTTTCCACTATTTTTTCTTTTCCATAACATTTGGAAAGGAAGTCCCATGGCAGATACAGTGATCCCGGCTGAAGAAGGGATCTGGTTAGTGCAAACGTGCATTTCAAAGGGGATTGATTTTAAAAAGAAGAAAAACAGTCTAAATAATTTCTTTTCTTTCCCAAATATAAATCAATTTATTAATGCAATCTTAAGGCGCATTTAATTATCTCAATATTTGTCTTTTTCTGTTGAAAAAAAAATAATTTTCTAATTCTAAAAATTACTAACATTGAGACCACTGCAGCCTCCTGCAGTTCACTTCTGTATGCAGATGGAAACAACACAAGACTTCATGCTTTCATGGCTAATGTTCATCATATTTATCCTTTGCCCCACCGGAGGAAAAGCAGAAAATGCTAATGAAGAACTTTTCAAGAAGTCAGATTCAGGAAGCTTTTTGTACCCTAGCACGTGCAATTGTCATCATACTATATAAAGAAAATGGTCAAAGTATAAAGATAAACAAAAAGGACTCTAAAGACACATTACATTTTTTCAGTAAGTGTCATTTTCACTAATTCAAGAAGCGTAATTGACTTTTCCAGACCAGTTTATTCTTTGTTATCAATTTTATACCATGCCAGGTATGACAGTTTGTTCAAAAAGATAAATTGAGATGTCAACATATTTTCCAATTTTGAGAGTGTAAATTGTAAATATTTCATGAGCAGATTTAGAAACTTGACTTCTACATCTGTGTTTGATTTATTTGCTAGTGTTGTCAGTACATTTTCCTTATACTCCATATTAATGTATTGAGCATCCTTCCACTCTCTTTTTTCTTTCCAAATTTCTGCAACCTGCCAATGCTAGGACTAAGACACCTCATCTCTAATGTCTCAGGCAATGGTCAAGAAAATGAATGTCTCCTCTCCCTTCCCTCCCTCATGCTAGGCCATGACATAATTTTGTGTATCTCAAGATAAGCAGAATATACTTCAGTAAACCAGCTTTGCAGAGTATCCATATTAAACTTGAAGGAAACCTTCCTTAGACCTTTATTTTTCAGGAGGTTGCATAGAGTTCTTTTCCACTTTTTAGACTAGTCTGGACATTGCTTTATAATGCATTACACTATGTGAACACTCTTCTTGATGTTTCAATTTTATGAAGAAATCCAGTGGCTAGATTTCAAACATGAAGACAGTAATTTTTCAACCTGCTAAATAATCCTAAATTAAATTTGCAATAACTCGCTAAGAGCCAGAAAGTCATTTTGCCATTTAAAGTAACCACAAAAAGCAGGGCAAACACAGCAAAGTGACTACAATATGATCTGCTGTTTCAGTCGGTTCATCAGTCTGTTATGTGATGGCACCACAGTGTAATTGTGCATGATGTCCCTCATGTTAAGCCAGGGCTTCTGGTCATGCGATTCAGGGCCTACTTTGCCTGACTAGCCAGCAGGGCCGCAACAGGAAGCCACTCAAAGTTAAGGCTTCATGTTAATCTTTACAGACTAAAATATGATTTGGGATGTGTTGGAGTACCGCAACTGTGATGTGCACAGAAAACATCACATAATCATCGCATAAAACAGAAATTACCAAATGTAACAAAGGAAAAAGAGAAGAGAATCTTCCCGTTTTTCTTTTAGCATTAACACAAATAAATCCACCTTTCTCAAGGACAGATTACCAGCTCAGCACCAAATCATCCAGGCTTACCATAGTTATTTAAAGAGGCTTCATGTATAATAAAATAAAAACAGTATCTTTAAAATTTAGGTTATGCATATTTTTAACAGCTGGAACTCCTGGAAATAGGATGCATGTTTGATATTCTAATCAGTTTGTTAATGGAAGCTATATATCTGTTCAAAATTTATTTGCTTAACTACACAAAATATTTAAACAAACTATTTAGTTGCTTGCAACATCTGCTAAAGAAATGACACAATATCCTTTTGAACTCTAAAACACAAAAAGAGAGCTATTGAAGCAAGCTTACCATCAATTACTGGCTCAAAATGACTTCAGAAAGAATTTCTTCTAATCTCCAGCAGTATCTTTTATATAACCTTCTTTGTAAAAGTTTAAATATATTTTAAGTAGCACATCAGCAACTCCTACTTCCAACAACTCAACTCACAACACAGACAAATACCTTTGGTGGTATACTGAGAGCTGAAACACTTAAGCATTTGCTAACTTGGATGTGCATACACATGAAGAACACTTCTATGGGATATACAGTTTTTTAATAAATGATAGGGCACATAACAACACAGATCCTAGAGCACAAATCACTGAAAACTAGAGACAATGCACTGAAAAATACTGCTGGCACAAAGCACATTGTTTGCCCTAGCTATGAGCACTGAGGAGAGATTCTACACACACGGGATTTTGATAGAAAGCCATTGCTCAAGTCTCTACATCCATATTCAGTTTCAATTTAATTCTTAGAGTGAAATCCTGGCACTCAAAGGTCAATGGAACAACTTCCCTTGGCTTCAGCAGTAACAAAGCTTCCCTCTTCATCATTAATCTGAAGTATTGTTCGTTACCATTATAGTTCAGAACAACCTGTCAGGAAATGGGAACAAATCCTGTAAACAGTTTTCATAAACTATGTGTTATTTCCATGTTCTTCATTGCAGCAACAAATTAAGGATCCGCATTGTAAGAACACAATATGTACAAACTGGAGGAGAAAAAAAGACAAAGAGAAAAGGAAAAGGGAAAAGAAGCTTCACATTTGATATTTTTCACTATTATGCAAGTGCTGAGACTGCTGGTTAGGAATATTCAGCAAGTAGTTATCTGTGAAGTTTATTTAATTGCATGGAGACAAGAAATGACAAAAAACCCATCCCTCTTCAGTCTTTAGATGTACATGGTTTATTTTTTTCTGAAGTGAGTGATGAAAAATATATATAAAGAATGTTCGTACAGAATTTTAAAGATCTCTAGTGCAGAGTCCCACCCCAAACGGGCAACAACATGGGCAACAAGAACACTTCTTTCAGAGTGAGTGATTGGGACTCATTAGAAAATAAATTATCATTGCCCACATCAAACAGATGGTTTTGACAACCACCAGGCCGTTATCATCAACAGGAATCACCAGGAGACTTTACATAGTTTGGATGTTGTCTCTGTGTCATCAGTGACTTGGGGGGTGAAAAACAAAATAATTAGTGACAAAGTTTGAGGTTGACACAAGCAGTGGTGGAACAGCAAATGTCAGTGGATGAATCACCGGTGGAGAGTGTCCTGGATGGCTTGGTAAGCTGAGGACAAGGACACAGCATGCTTTATAATATAGGCAAATACTGAGTCAAACAGAGATCCAAAAAAGGATGCCTGGCTTCCAGAATGGAGGATTCTATATGCAGAAGCAATAGATTTGAAAACAGCTTGAGAAGAGTGTTGTGAGAGCACAGGATTTCTTTATTTGTTTTTAGATAATAGCCCATCTAAAAATTGAAAGAAATTTTGCTCAGCTGGACTCATAATATTAGCTTAAACCCCAACAGTCTACCTTTAGATTGTTCAGTTTTTCATGTTTGTTTTATCCCTTTTCTAACGTTAAGTCAATCTCAAAATGCAAATGACCTTTTTAAAAAATCCCCACCCTTACGCCTCACCGTATCACTTCTTTTTCATCTGAACTATTCACTAAATTTATCCTGGATGTGCAAACAGTTTTAGTGCCCTAAACTTTCTCCATTCAATTAATAAAGTCTTCAGATAGAAAATACTGCTATGTACTATTCATTCACTTAGTTTATCGAAGGGAAGGTGAGCATATGGGGATCAAAATATAGGTCTAAGATGTGGAAAAGAGCCTTGAGAATTGGCTCTTCAGTCTAGAGGAGCAGCTGATGCACTCTAATATAAATGTCAGGGAAGAGCAGACAACAACATTAATGTAATAGAATTGCTGAGAATGGCTTGCTTTCCTCCACAGCACACATCTGTTTAAGAACACAGCAATCACTTCACTTGTACTTGAATTCACCAACACAAAAGCTGTGGGTGACTTGAGTTCCCTCTCTGCTTGTTCCTTTGTTTTGTTCTTTGCTGTGCTCTTCTATTTTTCTGTGTCCCACTTCCTATACGAACAGAAGCATTCTTTTCTTCTCATTCCCTATTGTGTTCATACACTACTGAGTCTATTACTTGATTATTATACTTTCTGTTCCCCATGTAACAGTTTCTTGTATTCCTAGTATGCAGTTCTTTCCTTAGGATCCTCCACACTGCTCCTCCTTTCTTGCAAAGTTAATTTCTTCCCCTCTTCCCTCCTGAAACCACTTCATTCAACTTTCGTTCTTTTTCCCTGCTCATCACCCCTTCCTTTCTAAGGGCTCCTGCTCTTTGTAGGAAGGATTGACCCAAGTGCCCAGACCAAACTAGGATCTTCCTTTTTGTCTCTTCTTCTGGCTTGCCTGCCCTTCAGTCACTTCCAGTCATACTCCATCTTCACCTTTACTATGTGCTCCCCTGAGAGTGAAAGAGCAAAACT
Organism: Theristicus caerulescens; assembly: GCA_020745775.1. Lineage (NCBI taxonomy): Eukaryota > Metazoa > Chordata > Aves > Pelecaniformes > Threskiornithidae > Theristicus > Theristicus caerulescens. The sequence goes on from CM036560.1 coordinate 88,772,009, forward strand.
GACAAGGTATCCTTTGAATTCTGAATGCCTTCATAGTTGAGGGAGTGTTTTGATATACCTGAGATTTGAATTTCAGGGATGCTGAGAGCACTTTCATTCCTCTAAGCAAGCACTCAATTTCTTGATCATATAAGAACAGAAAAGAGGAAGAAAATGGTGATTTATTTGTATGAGTGAAACGCAATTACTGGTGTATGAGATATAGCTGTAGTAATATGTTCTTTTCTCATACGTTTATGAACTTGCAATTGTTCATGGCAAATATATTGGAAATATATCATCTAGGCAAAAAGATGAGGCATTCTAAGCATCAGTCCCAACTTCTTACTTAGGGGTTGCCAGAAAAACAGGAGCAAAGGACACAATCTGTGTGCAGACAAGGAAGCCAATTCCTTCTTCACAGCCACTTCACCTGAGTCAGCAGACACAACGTGTTTTCACAAGAGCCTCCTTCAGCTCCCTTCATATCTTTCCTTGAGGATTATCGTCACTGGGCTAGATGTTGCCAAAGATAAAGTAAAAGCAAGGTGGTATTTCGAACAGCAAAGCTGTCATGGAGCACTTGCTAGAGAAGACGTGAGTCAGACTCAGCTTTTTAAGAAAGCTACATTCCAGCCATAGAACATAATTACAGAAGAACGAGAGAAAAAAGCTAAATTTTTAAATCTAGAGTATAAATAGCAATTTAGAAGCGGCAGGTGGGATAGGAAAATCCGTTCTGTTTCTTCTCCATTCCAACTCTGCTGCAGAAAAAAGGTTCAGAGGCATCATGTTGTCACACCGATGGCAAATAAAACATTGCTGCCACAAGCCATAAGCATCACAATCTGTATCAAAAGGTATATACAAACACACAGAGAGTGTAACCCATAGCACTTAAACAGCTGAAACAGTCAAATGGCTGGAAACAAAGACAATATGAACACTATGGTGCTTTCGTTGGTTGCAGAGTGGAAACCACAGGACAGACAAACAAAACCTGTTAATTAAGACTCCACATTTCACCACAGCGTATTTGCACATAGTTGAAAACAACTGAATCTGTTTTGTGAGATGTTGGTAGAACCACAGAAAGAGACTTCAAAGCTACCTGCTCACACTGGGCTATTTTCAATGCTAACTACTTGGTCATGTTTGGAAACCGAAATGTCAGCTGTGGTATTAACCCCCCCTCCTACACAGAGAGACATAAACAAAAAAAGCCCCTAGCTTAAAAGCAGCAAATCTCCTGAAAAGGACACAAAACTATTAAATTGGAAAAATCAACTAAAGGCCACCTCAGCTTCTCATGGGAAAGGGTAGTTCAGCTTAATAGGCTTTATTAATGATTTCTTTAGGAATTTAGAATTATGCTTTAATTTTTAATTACAAGAAATACAGAGAAGTCAGATCTGCAGGTAATAAGAATTCACAGCTAGAAAGTATCCATTTTTCAATTAATTTAGTAGTTTGTCTCAAATCTCTTCGAACTGTTATGACTTGCTCACTGCTGATATACAGCTCTGGGACAAAAATGTGCTGTTGTCATTTGAAAATCCTGCCGATAGCACAAGATGTCCAATGAAAGATGGTCAATACAAAATCTGCAAGAAAAGTTTTGGACATTTTCTGCACATCTTAAATGTGTTTGAAATGCTCCCTTGACGGTTTGACTATTGATCATTACGTTGAAAACACTCTGATCTCAAGCATTACAGAATATCACATTAGGTGCATTTGCCATTAAAAAAAGCCATCAGCAACACTTCAGTGTTGGAGAATCTGTGGCACCACAGAGTTGTAGGGTTAGGAGTGACTTTGCTACACCATCTAACTCATTTTTCGACCCAGAATCAGTGAATCTGCATTTTTTCTGACTGATGTTCTGAAAGATCAGCAGCATCCCTGGAGAATCCACCCCTAGATAAATTAATTTAAAATTAAATGCAGTATTTAATTTTCCTCACCACTAAAATACTCCACTTGTTTCAGGACTTCAATTTCTAGACAGAAAGGCTTGCTGGTTTGTTTTTTTTTTCCCAGCTGAAATAGAGAACCAGCTACTATTAAGTTTCCTTCGTATTACCAGTGACTTGACACAGCTTGTGACTTGCTATTTTAAGGTTAACTACAAAGGCATAATTCCTTCCTTTTTACTGTATGGCAAAATTCAGTCTTGCAATTTTTCTCCTGTTCAGCCATCACCCTTAGGTACAAGAACTGGATGTGATATCCCCAAAGAAATCTAACTTCTAAGGTATATGGATATAATATCACCTAGATCTAACTATATGAACTAGATCTGGCTGCATAAACTTACCTGAAAGTCAACCAACTTTTGTCATCTGCATATTTATTAGCAATGCCATGGTGCTTTATTCAAAAAGATTAACACAGATAGTATACAGCATTAAGAACAGATCTCTTTAAAGGGATGTCATGCATCACTCAGTCATACACTTTAAAACAGTCTAAATATACTGTGTCAGCGCCATTACATTTATCATCTTAACTTGTAATCACTTGAAAACTTACCCCAAATTTGTGAGACTATTTTTTTCCATAAAACTTTTGATTGGCATTAATTATGCTCTCCTGCTGTTTCAAAGGAGAATTTCAACATTAAAATATTGGTACTTTCTATTTTGGATATCTGTTTCAGTCAGTTTCACAGCAGTGATCTGAAGCCCTACTATGCCACTGAAGCTCTGGATGCAAAAACAAAGTTTGCTGTGTATAAATGGCAATATCTGCTGAGATTTAACAGTAGGGGCCAAGTGATCATAATGACACATTATCTAAACATGTTCTGTAGATTCATTCTTGCAGGTTTCCCTAACCAATGCACAAAAATCTTTTAAAATATACCTATTTGACAAAAGATGCTGTTAAATTCCCTGCCACACCAACTCTTCTGCAGGCAAATCATAAGGAATTTGCCATTCTGTTCCTCTATGAAATGAATTGTAATGGCTAGAGAAGAGGTCTCTGACAGATATTGCTGCTGTAACATCTCTATAGCTTAATACTTTGCCATTAACTATCACAAGTCCATTTACTTTACGACACAGCTGCTGCAGACACTTGGGAATGCTATGAGGCACTGATTCAGCTTCCATCTGTCTGACATTGGCCTGGGGCAGGCTTCTGATAACAATGGCTTTTCCTCAAAAAGAAAATATCAGGTAATACTTACCAAGTTACTTAAACTACTAAAGACAATCTGAAGGGGCTTTTAAAAATAGTTCAAGCCCTCCAACTTTGATATAATTTATTTTTTAACTGGAAGACTAGAAAAGCGGTAATTTTAAATTACTCTACCTTGACACAAGTCCAGGGGTGGATTTGCTGAGATCAGGGCAGTGGAGGAAGGGTGAAGGAACACCGAAGGAAGAACAGTGAGTAGTAACTCTTCCGTGACCACTGCCAGTGCAGCGCGGCGCACACCCCACCAGGAACGCAGCGTACGTTCCCAACACACTTGCCAGCAAACTGCCCCCTACATATGGAAGAACAAAGGTCCCTGAGGCTGCCCAGAGGGGAATTTGGATCAGGCCTCAAATGTACCAAAAGAAACTCTAAGGAAAAAAAAAGAGTAATAAAAAGTAAACAGTCTGTTTGAATGCACAATTAATCCCTTGTGGCATCTACTAAAACAAGAAAAGCACAAGAGAAAGAAAGATGAACTGTGTGCTAGTATGCAGAGTACTGCACATAGGCTTACATTCAGAAAAGGAAACATCCTGAAAGGGAAAAAACATCTGCCTTTCCAAAGGAAAATACTTAGTATGTTTTATTTCTGATACTTGTCTCCTTTTGATTTTAGAAAAAGCATTTTATTATGTTTGTGAATTTGAGAGTTTTGCAATACTTGAAGTATGTGGAAAAGTGTCTTGCACTCCTGATCACTAAAAGCATCATTATTCTCTTGACTGAAAAACTTCTATGATTGCTCCTGAACTTCTAAAAACTTCCGGTCTCTTACCCATGGTCTCTTGAAGAAAAAGTCAGATGCTTTACAGTGGCATGTGTCCAACCGCCTCTTCCTTCAGTCATACTCCTCTCACATTCACCGCATCCCTGCTATTCTTTCCACAGCCACACCACCATTTTCTTCTTGTCCTCAGCAAAACTCATTGCTATCTACTATCCCTTCTCTTCCTGAACATGCAGGAAAACTTTTTTTTTTTTTAATACCCTTGTCAAAGAGACACCATGGCAGTGGTCAGTGGCTGCTTGACTTTAGTTATCCCATCATCTAATTAGACTGAACTGTAATACAAAAGAGCAAAGTTTATTCATTAATCTTACCATTCCCTAGACAAGTAAAAAATCTGAAATCAATACTAATGGTGGAAAAGCTTTGTGCAGAATACTAAAAATAACAGTGTATGCCAATATTTTTCCATCCACCCGTATAAATTAGAGGGAAAAAAGTTGGATATACCCAATATTCCTGTGTGGCCAGGCAGTTGATAGTTAATAAAGTAAAAGATTTCTACAGCTACTTTATTAAAATGCAGATGTTAAACATACTTCTGTAGCAGAGACTAGAATCATTTGTTATAGTCTCTGTTTCCAACACACATATGATAAAAATGGCCAGGTGCATACAAGTCATACCAATAACTTGTCTTGAATGTAGGTGTATTTGGGCTGCATTAGATGCAGTAGATCAAAATTAAGAAAAACATCTCCAATGACATTCTTCCCAACAAGTCTGACAAACATTAGCTGGATGAATCAATTACAGGGTGAGGGCAACACCAGTGGAATAGCCATACCTATCAATGATCCATGTTATAATGAGAACTACATAGTTTTAATAACCAGAAAGACCAGCAGATTCACAATAAGGAATGGGATTAGAATTCAACATCTTGAGAAATAGTCTGAAAAGTAGGTTAAAAAAGAACTGCAAAATTCTAATCCTGAAAAAGAATAATCATCTAAAGAAATATACACTGAGGAGCAACTGGCAAGGAAGCACTTTTGCAGAAAAGAGCCTGTCACTAGTCTTAACATTGAATTGAACAGGAGTCAACAGTTTCATTCCTTCACAAAAAAGGAAGATACATTCAAAGGAACATAAATTACACTACCTCTTAGCTAATCCTTCCACTGTAATTAGAATTGATAGATACACAACTAGTATGTTGTGTCTTACTTTAAGCTCTGCATGTCCAAAAGATGTGAACCAACTGAGCAGAGTCCAAACAAACCAAGGAACAGGAACAAAAATCCAGACATCGTGACCTATGTGGAAAGACTAGAAGAACTGGAGTCGCTTACTCTTAAGAAGAAAATAATCATGGGGGAATGCTACCCGCGTACATACCAAACTGCAAAGAGGAAACAGCAAAGACGAATAATGTTTTTTCCACATCCAGGAGCATAGAACAAGAACAGGCTAACATCAAAGACAGAAAGAAAGTCTCTGGTTAGATCCTGGAATAATATTTTTAACCACAAAGGTAGCAAAGTACTAGGACAGATAGGCTGGGGAGACTGTGAGATTTCTATCATTCTCTCAGGAATGACAAAGGCTGAGTAGATGTGGCATGGAGGTGACTTAGAAAACCTCTTATTTTTGGGTACTGCTTTCTACAACTGCATGAATCTCTACATCAAAGGAGGTGCAAAGGAAAGGTGCTTGCAGGACAAGAAACCTGCCAAATACCTAAGCAATGTAAGAGTTTTTTGGGGTTTTTAGTTTCTTTTTCCCTTTCCATAGTTTTCCACCTTTACAGGGCAACTTTTCACAGCTCAGTCTAGAAATTACACAAGACCAAAGGCATTTCACATTAGTGTCTATACTGTTTTAACACAGTCTCTGTAGTTCTGGTTTCCAAAGATGTAGTAAATTTTCAGAGGAGTATTTAAAAAAAAGACAATATTTGCTAATATTATTTAATGGCAAAGATGCATTCTCATGTTTATACATTAAATCATGAAAAAGACAGCTACATATGGCATCCAAGAGAACTGAATAAATTAAGTTTCTTGTTTTGACATATTTTTGGTGTGAAAAGAAGGAACCAGTAACTTTACAGGAAATAATTTGAAGTCAGGAGCTACCCACCACTAAGAACTCAAACCTGCTACCCTTGCATTCCTAGTGCCTCCTTTGAAGCTTCCATTCACCTTTGAAATCCCTATATCAAAGCAAAGTTTGTATCTTAAAAGACCTTCTTCAATTATTCTGAAACTTAGTTAATAGGATCACCCTCTCCTTCCATCAACTCAGCACAGAGACTGGCAATACACTGGCACAGCAGGAGTTTAAGGGCTGCTGAAACAAAATTACTATTCTAATGATGATGACTTTGCTGTTATGTCTGTTAACAAAATGAACGTTTGGAGAGGCTGATGATCCTTGAAATTTGTTGTTTCACTGTTATCAGAGTTACCAGGATGATTTCTGAGTGTGGGGTCATTTTTCACTATTACTCATATACAAAACATATGCCTGAAGTTACATGTACGAGAAAAAAAGTCAGTTAGGAATTTCAATACTCTATGATGTCTTGGTTGAGAGACGAGAGGAGACAGAGAGACATGGATATTCAGAATCAAGTGCTTCTCAAAACGCTCACCTTCAAAACAAAACCAATCTTAAAGTACTGCTCCAAAACTTCCAAGTATTGGAACTAAGTCAAAAGCAAAAATGTTAAGTGCCATACTACATAGCAAAGTGATAACACACAGCTTGTTCAGTAGGAGGCCACCATCAACCTCTGGGACAGGGCTTCAACCTGCTCTGGCTGCTCAGTACACTCTGCCCCACCTCTCCCTGGGCCTCCTTCCCCCTGAGGTCATGCTCTGCTCCCCGTTATTTTCCTGCTATAGCATTGATGCTCCAAGCTACACATCTGCACATTCAAAGCCTTGCTACACTATTTTGTTGGTGATGGCAGTGCCTGAATGCAGCGTTTACAACTACTGTTTGTTGTGGCCACCTCCCTGCTGGAAACAATTCTGCTCATATTAAAACTTTTGTTTTTAATGATCGAGGTGGTTTTTTTCTTTTCCTAAGCCCCAGGAGAAGTCCCATGTGGGGTCTTTACAGTGCCACAGCACATGCGAACATGGCTATGGTAACCTCAGCAACTGGCAGCCTGGTTGGCACTTGGCATAGCAGTGAACTGCCTGTTCATACATTTTGCCAAAGCATCGACAATTTGAGTGGACTGAATGTTCCCTCTGAGACTGTTGTGCAGTTCACTGCCCTATTTATTGATGTGACAGGTTAAGAGGAAAAGAGGGAAGACCCCTGCTTGTGAGAAACATCAGGGCCTGGGAAAAATAAGGGAAAGGAGGGACCAGAAAAGGACAAGAAGAGTTACAAAGGGCCAGAGATTCCTGTGTACATTTCCACATGGAGGAAACCTTGGGCTGATTAAGCAGCTGTCTTTTTTGCCTGGGTGTCTGTGCAGCTGGGAAAGGAAGTGTGTGGGGAGAAATTTCTGCTTACTCTGGAAAAGGTATCTTTGCCCATCATCAAAATGCCATTCATTGACATACTGTGAAGGCAACTCCTGTAAGCAGGGGTGGGGATTAAACAAGTTAGTAGGTGACCAAACCTAGTCAGAACAGTAGATTTTTTATGGATGAAAGGGTTGGTCCACACCTGCATTTGACACTGATGGCAAGCTCTGACTGCCAGAGCAGTACTAGTGCTGGGCTACCAGTGTGGTCAGGATCTAGACTCCAAAGGATGGGGAAACAAATGGCATGCTGAGATGAGCACGGTCTTACCTGGGAGCTGGGAAAGACCGTGCTCTTGTACCTAAATGTTCAGAATGAGATTTTAGGCTGTTTTTTCAAGTTGTCTAGGCTCCTGTTTTCCGACATATCTAAGAAAGGCCACAGGACTGTACACATCTGATGTGAAACTGAGATGGCTGCTATTCCAGAACCTGTGGAGCTGTTGCTTCTGCCCTGAAGTACTCTTTCATTTCTGCCAAGGCATCCAAATGGCGCTTACAACCTTGCAGGAGTGTGGCATTCACCTTTCAGTACCTGTAGTGGGCTGCTGATCTCCCCCAGAGCAGTGTCTCAGGCAAGCAGAGTGTGGAGAAAGATGAAGGCACTGGTTTTACCTCTTGGCAGAAAGTTGGACTGTGCTTCTGTCTTCAGCGTGGAAAGGTATGGGATATTCCTTACCATATATGCTGTACCTGGGCTGTTGCATGTGCCTTTTCACAGGCAAGGCCTGCAGAATAGGCAAAGGTCTTAGCAGGAGGGAGTAACAGTAGACAACACTGAAATGAACGGCTGTGTGCGAGCAGGGAAGTAGGTGCAAGGGTGTTAGAGCCTCTGGCAGTCATGAGCTTGCCTAAACATTTGAGCTGGACTGAAATACAAAAGAGGCCAAAGAGAAAGGACTTGCCTGACAAAGGATTTTGGAGGGTTTTCAGCATTAGCTGGAGGAGGAGGAAGGACACCCCTCACAAGTGATTAATTAGACAAGACAAATGCCAGCCTTAGTGCTGTAATGAAGAGAGACATCTTCTAACACTTTGCCCATACACTTGACACTTCTCATGGTACTTCATGCTGACAGGCCACAGGCTTACTATGCTTTTACAGAACAAACAACAATACAGATTATCACCTACCAAGAGCTGTCATGCACCAATACTAGATACAAGGTCCCCATTTCTGGCCTCAATGAGAAACAAGCTTCTAAAAAATTGTATCTTGTTGAATTTTTAAGAACACATATAAATTAAAGCTATATACACAGCTGATAATTACAAACACAAAAAGGAAAAGTGTGAAAAACCTTAATGCTGACATAAGTAAAGGCAAAAATGAAGATTGTGATGATGGGAAGGGAATACTTAAATACAGAGCAGAGGTGGCAAGTGTGATTCTTGAATCCTGAAGCATATCACATGGCAAGGATATTCCAAACGATCTTAATACTGTACATATGATGGCAGATAAAGGACATTTTCCAGATTGCAATGGAAGCTCTTGCCTGTAGAACAATGTGTCCACAGTGAGATACTTTTAGAATTTTTTCCTGAAACTTAAAAGACTAAAAGATAATTAATACACTATTGTGAAAGATATAAGGTACACTTCAAAACCAGCCTCTTCTTCTCCTTGCCTACATCAGCTGACTTCCTGGAGTGCTCCATTTGTCTTTAAGTGTACTCTTAGAGAATCCCGTTGAAGACTTAAGAGCCCTCAGTACCATCTTTTCATCTTCTAACCCTGCTGCCTGGTTTTAGGCATCTGCAGCAGTCACATGCATGAACTAAAATGCCATCTCTCTGCTCCTCCTGTTTTGCAGGCTTTACCCTTCTCAGTGTTCAGATGTCTACTCATTTCTCATGCAGTACCTCACTTAGACTTTTGTGACTTAGAATCTGAAGTGCACTTTTTTAAAATTCTACAATTACGTAATTTAACAAACAAATAAACCAAGATGGGAATTAAGATCATAAATGACACGTGAAACATCACTAGCTGCAACTACCTAGCCTGAAACTCCTGGTGGGTGACCCCAAAGCTTGGAACATTAAGCCATAACATCCCGGAAACAGTGGTGCGGCCAAGCACGTGGATCGGCTGCCTGCTGTCTGATATACATCCCACGTGCATCTTCTCCCACTGCTGTGCTCTTTTCTCTGTCTCTTCCATCAGTGCCATTAATGGTTTCTTCTCACTCCTTTCAGCCACTTCTGGAACTTATCTCTCCTCTGCTTTCCCTTTCTTACTGTTGCTGTGCGTAAGAGCTCACAAAGGAAAAATAGTGAGATGGGAAGAAGAGGTAGAGACAGGTACCAAAATGATGAGTGGAAGAAAAGCACCTGCTTAATTCCTCTTTGATGAAGTAACAGGACCAGAAGCAAGTTTAGGAAAAGGCTTCCTGGACTCAATTCTATCACGCCGCTTCAAGACTGTCAGCCCTGCAGAAGAGAGCACAGCAGTAGCTATTCAACTACAGGAGGCCCTATATTTTCACTGTCTATTTAGAACATTATTTATTGCTTTGGCCTAAAAGGAACCATTACACTATCTAATCCCTGACTGCAGAAATATCCACAGGCGCTCAGGGCAAGGCTGGGCTGTATGAAGGTCGACTCAGTAGAAGGGCATGTAGTTTTTTCAGGCTTTGAGTTACACTTACAGTGCTGATTGGCTATTAATCTTAAAAGCAATTAATCTTTATCATGCTTATTGATTAAAAAAATGTAGAGTACCAGACAGTGACATTGTTGACTTTGGGAATTCTGTTGTGATTGCCAGAAAGGCAAAATAAGTCACGCTCGCCTACAGCTGTTTGTCAGAAAGCCTAACTTGACTCCCACGTTTCCTTTCAAGATTTTGATTTTCCATGATAACATGGAAGAAGAATTAGTGTAGCTGGCACAGCACAACCAGAGCAGCTACAATCCCCTTGCTGTATTTCCAGGTGAGTATTCCTGTGAACTTATACTACCTTGAAATAAATGGAATTGCCTGCTGTGTCAGAGATCTTTATCTCTGAGGAATGTTGCTTTTATTGGAAGAGCTGAGTGAAAAGAGGTCTCTCATGAATCTGAGAGTGGAGATTAGACTTGTTGCCTTTAGATTAAACCTCTCCTCATTAACCTTCCAATTAACCTCACATCACTCCTTTGAACAAGACTGTAAATACAAATGATATTACATTCCCTTTTATCAAAGAACAGCTTTTGCTAGATAGAATTGTGATATACGACCATAATCTACAGAGAATTATATTAGCAAGAGTTTTAAACTCTGCCATTAGTCACCAGGATGAACACAGAAGGCACAGCTGCTATGACAAGCACAAAAAGCAAAGCACAAAATTTTATTACCAAAATTTTCTTTTGCAAAGGAGCAAACTCTTGAGATGCAGGATCACTTGAAAATACTGGTTGCATTTGCCAGGTTTAAAGAAAACTTGAGTTGAAACCTATGCCATTGAGAAATTAAGGAAACAAAACAAAACCTAACCAACCAAGAATCCGGAAGACATGAATCAATGGATCTGTGACAACCAGGCAATGATCCAAATGAAATCTTCCTCTCACTCGTGTGAGGAGGAGCCGTTCTACTCCAGAGGATTTTTTTTGCATTATTCCTATTATGCTGAAATACCATCTTCTCCTATTTCCCTTCTCACCCAGAACAGCACCTATCTTTTTGCCTTCTCAAATACTGTTTTTTCACGTGTGAAAAGTTCTTTCTGTTAGAAGCAATGTTCTCCTGAATGCGTAGGAGGTGAGAACGGAAATTGTTTAAAAACTAGAAAAAGCTCGGTGTGAAGTTTCTATTTATGAATTACAACTTAATCAGTACTAATTTTCCTTTTCTCACTTTTCTGGCTGTATATTAGTGCCTTTGTTTTTGAAGGATGTCACTGTTACATGACCTTGCTGAGCAACTTACAAACCTTTCTTGTGTAACTCGTTTTCACTGGGCAACAGCGGTTGCCGGAGATGCAAAAGAAACCGGGGTAAGTTAGCAAGGCACTAACAGGACCATCCTCTGCTCAGCGTACGTAGCCAACTACCAAAAAACAGGTCCAGCTCCACATTCTCCCTGATGGACAAAGAGAACATGGGCAAGGCAGTCTGCCACACGTATCCAAACAAACCATAAATAGCCAGTCATGCCTTCACTGATACTGAACTACTACATCCTTTGAGAATCCATATTCCTCCGCTAGAAGGCTTGATGGAAACGCAGGAAGACCTTTCATACCAGATTCTTGTTAGGCAACACACCCTTCCTAATTTTATTGGCCAAACCAAGAGCACGTACCCCAGTTCTGGCACTCTCATCGAAGACTCTCTCTTTCTGTTGACTGTATCTGTTCTTCAGGCTGCAGCAAGATGCAAGCCGTGCTTCCTCAGCTCCCTTCTTGGAGATATCCCAGCTCTCTCAGATATAAATCTCTCCTTGAGGAGCCACCTTTCTCCTCTCACCACCTTACCAACTTCATTTATAGCCCTCCCTTAGGTTCCATAAGCTGGAAAGTGTCCATTTCATTTAAATGCTACCATCAAATGTGTCTCCCATGTATCACAGCAGCCTTTTCTCAAAAGATTTAGGTTTGCATTTGCTTTTTTTAACATGTATTTGTATATACATGTTTCACTCCTCTTCCAGGAACGGAAGTGCCACACTCTTTCCAAGAGAAGAGCTATATCTCACTAAAATCCATCTCAGTGAAATGTTCACCTTACTTTCTAAAGCAAAAGGAACCAGCAGTGTGCATAAGTCTACAGAAGAATTTAAATATTACTCAAACTTCAGGAAAAGGTAACAATTTTTAATTATCTCACTGATTTTTTGGGCAGCACTCTAGCAACAAGGAACCTCATTTCATTTTCCCACACAATAATTCAAAATGTATGACTGTTTTTTCTTTCTTTTCCCTAGACTGCAATTCAAGCCAGGAATGTTGGATTCTACAACAGTGTACAACCTCACCTCCTGCCAGTATTTCAGCTGAGTCTTTATCTCAATCTTGGAAGTCCTCTTATGAGGCTATTGTCTGTGTTAAATTCTTTCACTCTTCCTTACTGAGACTATTTTTGCTTTTCTTTGTAGGTTCTCTCTAATCTTAGTCTACCTTTTGAGCTGAAGGCTTCATCTTATTGCTTCTCAGACGAATGTACTATTTGTGCTTAACAGCTAAATGATGACCATAGATAGCTACTTACCCAGGGTATGTGAGCAAAGGTCTTACTGTAAATGCATGCAAATTTGGATTGGATTGAGGACTTCACAATTGAAACAGTTTTCATACATCTTATGCATTGTTTTTATGGCTACTCACTACCTGGACTTAGTTTTGCTTAATGTCTGTAGAGAATAAGATCACTAAGCTAGTACTGTTACAGACAGAACTCCTGTGCTCAAGATCAAACAGAAATGAAATAGTTCTTTTTTTTCCTTTTTTTTTAAAGGGCAACTGCAATACATATTGTAAACATATATAGCACAGCCAATGTGATACTCAGGAGAAAAAGGAAATTAATTTGCCTCCATTTCAGACAAATAAGGAGAATTCTAACTTTGTTTTCTACACAAACAAAAGGGAAAAGAGAGAAGGTGGTCAGCATTTTCTGGGCTTTTATTTCCACACTGCAATACTGGCCAGTCCTCAGACCATGTAATTCTTGACACTTCCCTTTAAACCATTTAATGGCTTCCTGCTAAATCAGCTGCTTCTGAAGTATGATTTTCTGTAAGACTAAATTACCACCAAAAAAATTTAAAATGACAGACCACCACACCCCCCTCCAATAAAACAAGTAATGCTCTCATATCCAAAGCTAAAATGCAGTAGAAATTTAATATATAAGGAAGTATTGTGTGTTCTTCTGAATCTTTTGCAACATCTGCTAACTTGTCGAGTTTAGGATACAAAGGAATACTTCTTTATTGAATGAAATTTGAACTGACTTACAGTTTACCACCTCTGAACTCCTTTTAAGTTTTTATCATCGACCCCCATGCTCTTCCATCCTGAGGCTCAAATCCATATTCATCCTGGAAAGCAACTACTGGGCTATTCCCAAGTGAATTAGTGTATCACCTCTGCTCATTCATAGCAATGCCTGCATCTCTGATTATAATAAATAAAAGAACATTGTTCCAGGCTGGAATTAATTCTACCATACTGTCTGAGGTAGAACTGGGAAAATGGCATTTAAGTGTCTTTATTTTTAACTACACTAATATCTACCAATTGCAACCTTACTTGATACAATAGGGCATTTTCATAGAGCTGGGAGAAAAGAACTGAATCCAACATGCCTGCATCCCACCTCAGTGCTTTAACCCAAAGACTACCTACTCCCTCTGTCTTTGGTGAGCAGAATGTATCTAATCCCTGAGCAGGTGGCTGCACACTGAGAAAGGGGGAAGGAAAAGGCTCAGTTGTTTGGTCGGTGAGCTGGATCAGAAATAGGCCTCTTAACCTCTGTTACCTCCCACAGCCTTTGGAGTCGAGTCAGGAATCCCAGCAGTGAATAGGCACACAGATATCTGCAAGCTTTCACATCCTGACAGCTCTGGACATTTCTCAGTTCTGTTTCACATCAGCACTTTCTGTGAGGAACTAAAACCAGAGGCTGGCTGTGGAGAGAGAGAGCAAAGATGGTGGCCAGAGGACAAGGAGTGGATGTAAACTTGGCCTTACTACCTCATGCGTATACTGCTCTAATACAACATGAAGAAAATCTGAAGTATGTGAAATAGTCCAGGCTGAATCAATATAGCCATGAATACAAAAGCCAGGAAAAGGACTTAAATAATGAATGAAGGAAGATCCACAGTCCCTGCAGGCAACATGATTGTCTAATACCAATGAAACATCTTGGAGGAGAAAAAGGGGGAGTTACTCTGTGTTATTAACTGCCATCATAGAAAATCACATCTTCCCAATTTAAAATATAATTCATTCTACAGTGGGTATAGATACGAACGGGTTGAGGAGGAAAACTAGCAAAAAATGCAGATGTATATAACATGGACCAAAATATTTGGATCTACAGCACCCTACTACTTTACCTTTCTCCCCTCATCCCCTTCTCTTCCTCTGCCAAGCTTCATTACTATCAAATAACTACAGCAGGCTCACAAGTTTTTCTGTTTCATCTGTAAGCCTTCCAGCACAGGGGTTTTGCTTTCCGCTTTTTTTGATCTTCCTAACATAATTTGGGCTAGTGGAAAAAAAAATCAAACCAAAACTCAACAACAGGTTCTCAGCATGAGGGACCACCCAGGTCAGTACACTCAATAGCACAGTTAGGTGTTCTTTCGCCACCAGAATGACAATAAAATAAGCAAAATCAAGTAATGGGAACATTTGAGGGAGAATCTGAAAAGAACATTGTGGTGGGTTGACCCTGGCTGGATGCCAGGTGCCACCAAAGCCGCTCTATCACTCCCCCTCCTCAGCTGGACAGGGGACAGAAAATACAATGAAAGGCTCATGGGTCGAGATAAGGACAGGGAGAGATCACTCACCAATTACTGTCATGGGCAAAACAAACTCGACTTGGGAGAAATTAGCTTAATTTATTACCAATCAAATCAGAGTAGGGTAATGAGAAATAAACCCCTAAATCTTAAAACACCTTCCCCCCATCCCTCCCTTCTTCCTGGGCTCAACTTCACTCCCGATTTTCTCTCCCTCCTCGCCCCGAGCAGCGCAGGGGGACGAGGAATGGAGGTTGGGGTCAGTTCATCACATGTTGTCTCTGCCGCTCCTTCCTCCTCAGGGGGAGGACTCCTCACACTCGTCCCCTGCTCCAGCCTGGGGTCCCTCCCACGGGAGACAGTCCTCCACGAACTTCTCCAGTGTGAGTCCTTCCCACGGGCTGCAGTTCTTCACAAACTGCTCCAGCGTGGGTCCTTCCCACAGGGTGCAGTCCTTCAGGAACAGACTGCTCCAGTGTGGATCTCCTGCAGGATCACAAGTCCTGCCAGCAAACCTGCTCCGGTGTGGGCTCTTCTCTCCACGGGTCCACGGGTCCTGCCGGGAGCATGCTCCAGTGCGGGCTTCCCATGGGGTCACAGCCTCCTTTGGGCACCCACCTGCTCCGGCATGGGGTCCTCCACAGGCTGCAGGTGGATTTCTGCTCCACCATGGACTTCCATGGGCTGGAGGGGGACAGCCTGCCTCACCATGGTCTTCACCAGGGGCTGCAGGGGAATCTCTGCTCTGGCACCTGGAGCACCTCCTCCCCCTCCTTCTTCACTCACCTTGGTGTCTGTAGAGGTGTTCCTCTTACATGTTCTCACTCCCCTCTCCAGCTGCAATTGAGCAGGTTTTTTTCTTTCCCCTTCTTAAATACATTATCACAGAGGCGCTACCACCGTTACTGATTGGCTTGGCCTTGGCCAGCAGCAGGTCCATCTTGGAGCCGGCTGGCATTGGCTTTGTTGGACACAGGGGAAACTTCTAGCAGCTTCTCACAGCAGCCACCCCTGTAGCCCCCCCACTACCAAAACCTTGCCATGCAAACCCAATACAAACATCCAGGGAATAAGGTTAGCTTATTATTTCATGTAAATACACAACATAATACCGCACTCTCCCATCCTCTTGCATTAATACTTTGTTATTATTGTTCTTGTCTATTTATTTAATGCCTTGACAACGCTGTATTACATACTCACTATGTATGGCTCTACTAGAGGCTGACAAAGTCTGCTTGGAAAGAACCAACTCTGTCAGCATACGGACCTGAAGTTAGAATAGTGGGAATCAGCCCAAGCTGTAGTCTTGCATGACTCCTGTCACATAAGGGACTGGAACGTACTGCAAGTAAGCACTGAATATAGTACTCAAAGGAAGATCTGTAACTTCTGCATCTCCCTATGGGCTGTGTCTTTTGCGGGGATATCCAAGACGGTAGCGCCACAGCCAGAAGGAAGGGGACAGAACATAATGGGGCCACGCAAGCTGTGTGCACCATGCGGGTGTAGGCACCCCGAGTGGAGAAAGGAACTGCACACCTGTGAGCAGATGAGAACAGGGCTTAAGTTTCAGATGTGATAAGCATCTACCACACAAACTGAATCCAAGAGGTTCTCTGGATACTCAGCCCACCTGAACACCAGGACATACACAGTGTACCCAGCACTCTACAGACTTATTAATATTTCATCCTGATATGTATTTTTAATCAAAAGAGCTTAAAGTCCAGTAGAATTTCCAGTTTATATTTTCCAGTCCTTAGATGCTTTCATTACTAAATAGTTTATAGGATACAGACCTTATAGAAAATATTCAAGATTTTAATGATTTACGTGAATTTCTGGGATGATAAAGATTCACAAAGATAAGCTGTGTATCTTATAACTCAGTACCAAAATGCAATTCACCATTTTAGAGAGACGGGTACAAGAGAAAAAGTTTCCATAAACAGGAGACATACTGACATTTTAATGATCTATATCAATTAGACCATTCCAGTGTTCCCCTTATATTCAAACCAAGACTGGAATGACGAAGAAAAATGGAAAAGAAAGCAAAACGTTCAGGGTCTCTGTGATATACAGATACTTTTAGAGGGATAGTTCCCAGGCTGTCACCAGACAGAAGCCTTGACTTTCAGACCACCAACATGCCTAACAGAATCTGTACAGCTGATCACTTTGGAGAGAAAAGTCACAGCATCAGCTTGAAATACCAACATTGAAAATGCACTTAGCTCTTCCTAATATATTTCAGTATTATTCACCTGTTGATTCAGACTGAGTACTTGACAACTCATAACTCCAATCTCCAGGACACTTACATTGAACAAATTAAAACAGAATTCCACATGACTGCTGAATTAATGTTTTTAAAAAAAAAAGAATAAAAAGATAAGAAAGGACTTCTCTGTGTAGAGACAAATCAATTTCTAGTATGAAAGGAGAAAAGGATTCCAAAGTGAAAAATTAAATGCTGAAGGCTGAATCATTGATAAAGATTAAGAAAGATTTTTCATTTGGTGTTTTTTTTGTTTTAGTTTTTTTTCATTGTACCTGAAATAGGTACAATGGTACATTGGTAGGTACATAGGTACATTTTTTTTTCATTGTACCTGAAACAGGCTCAAGAGATCAATTTTTAAGGTAGTGTCCCTTGACATATTGGGAATCAAGCTGAAAATTCCCTGACTTGGTCATTTTCTCCATATGACTATGAGACATTTAACAACAATCATCTACAGCATATTAAAGTGGCTGGAAATAACTCTAGGAGAAAAAAAAAATAAATTTCCTAGAGGTCCTTTAGATGTTTTCAAACCTTTCCTCTCTTAGACAACCAAATAAATAATTTAAATTAACTGAAAATTAACTGACAATTCTGGAACCTTGTGGTTAAGGGCTTGGGAAAAATGAAAATATATGATCTGACTTTAAAGACCATAATGCCTCCCTTGTCCTGTATAATAGGTGAGAGAGTCTCAGCAAAGCTTCCGAAAGCTCTGCTCCCTGTTTGACTGTCTTGGAGTTACACATTTGGTCTTTTTCACTGAAGGCCAAGGCTTTCATGCACTACACTTAAAAATATGTCTATTTTGAAATCCCCAAATGTAGATATTTAACACTAAGTAAGTTACTGTATTCAAACTATCTGGATTAAATATTTCAATGAATAATATTAATCCTGAAAATTAAACTGGCCCATAGCAGTCTACGTATGCTTGACTAACCAACATATTAGTTGTTAATTTTTATCCTAGACTGAGTATGACAACTGTTTCCATTCTGCGTATCAATTTCTACTACATTTATGGAAGGTAATAATTAATTCTGTTAAATCAAAAAAGTTTATAGAACTATGTGAACTTGGCTTCTGAAGTATTCTGCAACTTGATATATCAGGTTACTTAGTGGGTTTTTATTATGCTTGACAGTATTGGGCAGTGCACTGTAAAACATAACTCTTACTTAACAGCAATGTATTGCATGCTGTGATGAAAGAAGTTAGGTATTTTTTTGTAAAAAAACCCCAAACCTACAAGCTCTACCAAGTTGCATTAAGGTACTTAGAGGCTGATAAGAGCAGCTGCACAGCAGCTCTAGAGGTAGTGGCTTGCAAGACCGATCCAAAACTGAGTCCAGAATAATCAATTCCATATGCAACTGATATGTCAAAGCTGGCAGCCAAATGAAAACAGATGTTTGTGGGGCTGGACACTAGACTAGGAACAGGAACAAGACAAAAAGGTCCAAATTTGGGCTTTTGCAAATACATGCATGCTCAGCAGACAGAAATATAAACTACTCAAAAAAAAAAATCTCCAAAACACACGATCAAATAATAACCAAGTCTTTACTTTCTAATAAGTATTTGTCTTCTAATAGCTTCTTTGAAGCCTGTTTGGACTGTCAGAAGCCAAGACACACCACTGGAGAGGCGCCTCATTAACACACTACTGCTGTGCTACCAATCTCCTTCCTGGGAGCACTGTGGCTGGGAAAGTCCCTCTAGCATTATTATCTACCATGTTAGTATTGAAGAAAAAAAAGCAAATTCATTGCTTTTATTATCCCTCCCTAAAAAAAAAAGTTTTCCTGAAAAAGAAAAGTAATCCTGAGTCTTCACAGCATGTTTTCTCCCAAAGAATAGATTAAGTTAGTAACTACTGTTGCATACATAAAAGGTATGTTTGTCTGGCATGTGAAAGACAAATATTTGAGTTCCTGCTCTATCCCCTTCAATATTTCACATCCCAAGGATGTGCCCCACCAAGTGGGCCAGGGGCTATTTCTCTTATACTTGGATTCTTCATTCTCAGAAACTGTTACAAAGGGGTTTTTTTTCCATAAAGAAACAAATTATTTGGAAATCTGATTAATATTGACTAAAAAAAGAAGACAACTCATCAGACTTATTTACTTGACCCCAGACACCCAAAACTATTCCAAAAAGGCCCAGATTTTAAGCCACAAATCTGAGCATCAGTATTCAGTTTACTGACAATTTGCATGGCAGGCATTGCTCCTCCTGTTCTCTGCGGGCATTTACTGCCTCATCTCAGAGGCAGACAGGCCCTGGTTTGCTACCTGTAGATTTCCAAAGTCTTCCTCTCAGCACATTTTCTTGTCTAGCTTTTCTACCTCACCTCCCTGGAAAGCACATAGGTGAAAACAAACAGCTAGGCAGAACAAGAGGGAATGCTTATTGTCTAAAACCAGAAACTCCCACATACCAGCTGGAGAACGTTTTCACAAAGTCACTACCTTTCTGTCTGCCCTCTCAGACCTTACCTCTAAAGGAGGCCAAAGAAACACCTTCAGAAGCCTAGGAATTACAGCTGGATTTAAAAAAATAAATCAATCACAGAATCAACAGTAATGAGAGTTTTATGATACTATATAGTACTATAATACTTCATTCTTTAGCCCCTAATATCACCTTTCTATTCCACATATACTAATTAGAGAGACAACTCATCACCTCTTCCACTGTTAACAGTTTCTTTCTATTGCAAGAGCTAGCTATCTTTTTCCTCAAATTTGTCTCAGTCAGCACTTGGCTTGAAGTTTGCCGCTGTTTTGTCTGATGAGGAGACAGTACGACCCAAAGCTCATCCGCTTTTTCAGATATAATCAGCTGGTCTAATAAAAGATACTCAGTATCTCTTCCCATAAATCTTGCATCTTTCAGACCTCTGGGCAAACACAATTACAAGCTCACTTTCAATAGTTCCTTACTGCAGCATACTTCTCTTTCAGTATCAAATGGAATTACTTTATTTGGTCTCTTTTGAGGTTTGCTGCAATAATCTGGATGAAAAGACCACAAAGTTCATTAACAAATGGTCATATTTAGTACCCACGTTGTATTTTCTACATTTACCTCACTTGTTGAGCAATGTCTCAATGTTTAGATAATGTATACAACATATGTAAGAGCCACCACAGCAAAGGCATGTTGAAAAGCTGCTCTGATGTAGGTGGCTTATGATTATCTGACTTGATGCACACTTTATACACACTTACTAAATACAGATATTTTTCTAAGGCTGCTTGCAAAATCCAGAAAGTATGAAATAAGGTTTACTCCATGCAGGAGCCCTGTGGCCTGGGAAGAAATTTCTGACTCTAAGATTGGCATCCAGTTTTCACACACAATTTCTTTTTGCTGTGTATGTGGTGTAGTGACTGCTTTTTATGCAAAACCCAGTCATGCTAAGAATGAACAACTGGCAAATATGGTAAGCAAATGTGTTACTTCAAAGATAGGAGTAGGCTTTTTGAAATCATTTGAATGAGCTATCAGTTTTCTTGTTCGGATGCAAACAGTATGCATGTGTTACTCCTCTGGAGTCCAGTTCGTGTTGTTTCCAGGCTCTCCAAATCTTATTTTTGACATTTTTTCTGACACACGTCAGGGTGTGGGACACTAATCAGCTGAATACAGTGCAGTACTGCTATGAACAGAGGAAATATTCATCTGTCTGCACTCGTTCCAGTAGATAAACTCCATCAAACTCAGGAATTCAGAATCACCTTTATCACTCCTTGGGAGCCTTTCAGCACCATCTGAAATTCATCCATCTACTGCTACTTCCTTATATCTTTAAGATGAACCAGGGCACAGAAGGCTACGTACACATGTGACCTGCCAGTGACTAACACGGAAATGTTTACTGTAATTGCGTGGAAAGAACTCCCAATTTCTGCACTGAAGAGTTTCCCTCTGACCCCTGGAGTGACAGATGCCCACACTTACCTCTCAGAGAAGCAACAGACCATTAATGGGAAAAACTCACACCCACTACAAGCTGTTTCCTATGGAGATGATTTACCCTTGCCAACAGTTTTCTTGTGCTGCTTTGGCATCCCCTTCTTGTTCACAACCTCTTCATTCTGTAACTTTTAGCATAGTCTTAGATAGCACCAGATACCTAAAAGTAGGTACTGAAGTACTACTAAATATAGTACTGAAGACTCTGAAACAATGCAAGGCTGACAATCATCTGGCCCATCTTTCTCCAAGACCTTGGGAAGTTTTCTTCTTGGATAACTAATGGCAGGAAGTCCAAAACCCAAAAGAAATTTTACAGAGGCCAAACTCCACTACCTGATGATGAAGAGCTGTTGGGAGGAGAGAAGCAGCAAGACAGCAGATAGAGTGCTACTGGGAGACTTCCAAAGCCCCTGGTAAACTGTTACATTAGGAAAGATGAAATTTTCTCACTCTGTCACTGGCTCTTTCAAGGAGCCACTTGTTAGAGGACCTTAGAAGAGATCCTGTAAGTGAAAAGCACTTAACAGGTAGGAGGCTACTCCAGGTATCCCGGGTCTGTTGAATCATGGCTATTCTTGGACATGGGTTACTGTGCTAAGTATCTTATTGGTATGAATTGTATGGTGGTCTCTATGTTCCTATGAGTATATTTAATACAATGGCTCTACGAACTGGATACACAGTATTGCAACATTGAAGTGTGCAAGTTCTGCAGCTCAGAAGGTTCTTTGTCAAAAAGCAGCCAAAAAGGGTCTCATAGAATTACAACCTTTCAAGAAATTTTGCAGATAAGAAAACAGTAAAAAATAGTTCTGTCTAGAGGCAGAAAAGAAACAAAAGGTGTTACAGTCTGAAAATCAAGCCAAAACACCTCAGCAGTCAGCAATAAATAACTAAAAAAGAAAGGAGGAAAGAAAAATAAAAGAAGAAAAAAAACAACCCCCAAAATGAGGTACTTAGTATGACAGATCTGTATTAGCAAGATCTTCAAAACATACGAATGCGGGCATGAAAGAGACCAGATGTTGTTAGCATCATAACATGTATTTTATGAGCTAGAACATTATCTGTAGAGTTCTCCGAAGAATACCTGTAATCTGCACACATTTTCCCCAAATAAATTCTGTTATTTAAGATTCCTTTCTCTTTTAATACGTGACATGGATGTAAGCCACCTGAACATGAATGCAGTCAAAGATCCTTTTAGTATACTTCACAGCAGTTTAGACTTACAGTAGTGGAAAGCCTGGGTTGTGCATCTAATTTTTAGCTGTACTGGATACATGATTGTCTTCTTGAGTGGCAATCACAAATTATTATCAAAGGGCAACATAAATGGCATTCAGATTTCAATGACTGAGCTCATTATGACATTTAGAGCACTTATCGCTTATTGTGAGTTTTGCTGATTGCTGCTTATCCACAGATTACAAATATTGCAGAGTACCTTAGACAACCAGAGCCATTTTCTTCCAACTCTACTTATCTCAGCTGACACCTTGCTTTGTAGGTAATTTGACTGTAGTCAGCAGAACTACAGGGAAAAGCCAGGAGAAAACTGGAAGTCAGCTTGAGTTAGGTGTGACATCAACTGCCCCACCACACACAGAAATTGAGGTCAATTTACATGAAAGAAGATGCTGAAATGCTACAGACTTCTTGAAGGACTGAAAGTCCAAATTGTCCCATTTTGTCACAACTGGAATCCAGTAAGCCATTTCAAACCTTCTCACCACAAGAGAAGTATCAAGAAGAATTCAACTCAAGTACATTTTCTTGTAGGAACAGAAGTAGAAGAGGGAAGGGATGGAACTAAGGCCTTGCTGCAGGGCTGTAGTTCTATTCCAGGGCAATTCTGCAAATGTTGGTACTTTCCATTTCAGAGTAGCAATTAAATCTTCTAAACATCATCTTAAAGAGGTAGAATTATGAAGAAATTAGTTTTTTCAGACTAAAACCTAACCTGTTAATATCTTTCCATTTAGAGATTAATCATAGAATCATAGAATCATAGAATTGTTAAGGTTGGAAAAGACCCTTAGGATCATCAGGTCCAACCGTTAACCTACTACTGCCAAGTCCACCACTAAACCATGTCCTCAAGCACCACATCTACCTTTCTTTTAAATATCTCCAGGGATGGATACTCAACCACTTCCCTGGGCAGCCTGGTCCAGTGCTTGACTACTCTTTCAGTGAAGAAGTTTTTCCTAATATCCAACCTAAACTTGCCCTGGCGCAGCTTGAGGCCATTTCCTCTCGTTCCATCACTTGTTACTGGGGTGAAGAGATCGACCTCCACCTCTCTACAACCTCCTTTCAGGTAGTTGTAGAGAGCAATACGGTCTCCCCTCAGCCTCCTCTTCTCCAAACTAAACAACCCCAGCTCCCTCAGCTGCTCCTCGTTAAGACTTATTCTCTAGACCCTTCACCAACCTAGTTGCCCTTCTTTGGACACGCTCCAGCACCTCGATGTCCTTCTTGAAGTGAGGGGCCCAAAACTGAACACGGTACTCGAGGTGCGGCCTCACCAGTGCCGAATACAGGGGCACTATCACCTCCCTGGTCCTGCTGGCCACACTATTCCTGATACAAGCCAGGATGCCATTGGCCCTCTTGGCCATCTGAGCACACTGCTGGCTCATGTTTAGGCAGCTGTCAACCATCACCCCCAGGTCCTTTTCAGCCAGGATGCTTTTCAGCCACTCCTTCCCAAGCCGGTAGTGTTGCCTGGGGTTGTTGTGACCCAAGTGCAGGACCCGGCACTTGGCCTTGTTGAACCTCATACAGTTGGCCCCAGCCCAACAATCCAGCCTGTCCAGGTCCCTCTGCAGGGCCTTCCTACCCTCCAGCAGATCGACACTGCCACCCAACTTGGTGTCATCTGCAAACTTACTGAGGGTGCACTCAATCCCCTCATCCAGATCATCAATAAAGATATTAAACAGGACCGGTCCCAACACTGAGCCCTGGGGAACACCACTCGTGACCGGTCGCCAACTGGATTTGGCTCCATTCACCACCACTCTCTGGGCTCAGTCATCCAGCCAGTTTTTAACCCAGCGCAGAGTGCACTTGTCCAAGCCATGAGCAGCCAGCTTCTGCGGGAGAATGCTGTGGGAGACAGTGTCAAAGGCCTTACTGAAGTCCAAATAGACAACATCCACAGCCTTCCCCTCATCCACTAAGCGGGTCACCTTGTCATAGAAGGAGACCAGGTTAGTGAAGCAGGACCTGCCTTTCATAAACCCATGCTGGCTGAGCCTGATCCCCCGGTTGTCCCGCACGTGCCGCATAATGGCACTCAGGATGATCTGTTCCATGACCTTCCCTGGCACCGAGGTCAGGTCATTAAAGAAGTGACTGTACAGGTGAGTTAGTTGGGTGTGGGCTGTCATTGTGGAAAGCTACAATCAAATCCCTCCATGCTGATTAAGCATCACTCCAAGTCAAGTCAAATACTGATATGGGTATTCACCAATTACAAAATCAACAAAGTGGTATCCCAGGAACGGATCTGTTCCACAGGGCTGGTTTTATTTAAGTCCCTGGCAATGCTGGGTTTAAGTAGTGCTCTGTGTGTGTTTGAGAAAGGGGTGAACACCTTGGTTGAGGCAAGACCTGCTAAGTCAGACACAGGTTTGGTCAGGCCTTGGAGCTTCTGTGAGTAGGAGGAGTTCCCAGGTGTGAAGTCAGCAATCACTTGCACACTAGGACTTCTCATGACAGTGTCATAAACTACTTCATGTATCATTTACCAGAATTTTTTCTGAAACAGGCAACATACCTGTAAACTATCCATTTCACTTCCCTGACCCGTTAGCAGCTTTTCCTACCAGCTTAATCAATGGTAAGAGTACTCTGAATATTCTGTATTGTTTGCATGTGTCCTGCTCACTGCAGCTTTAATTTGATTTCATTGCACGGCCAGCGAGAAAACACTTCTTAGTTAACATCTCTCAGTGATAAAGCTTCTCAGATAATGAAAATAACTGTGTTTAATGCTTCAATGCAAATGATCAGCAGCTTTCCAAAGCAGAAAGGCACTTAAAATCATGTTTACATCTTATGGACTACAATATTTTGAAAACACACAGTAATATAGGAATCAAACATTTGAAATTATAGCTTTGTCTTTAATCTAAATATTTCTTCTTTCTTCCTTAGCTTACCTATCTTCCTTAGCTTACCTTCTTACCTTACTTTGTATTTCATGCAACAGCTGGACTAAAACCAACCTCAAGAATTCATCAATCCATACCTGCTTCTAAAACAGGATCCTCTATACTCATCTCTCAGACAGTTATAAAGAGCTTCGAAGACAAAGATTTTAAAATGTCCACGAGAGCTATTACAGTACTTCCCTGTCCTTCTATACCTATCCCAATTCTTCCCTGCTTAAAAGTCACAACCACAAAAATGGAGGAAAATCTGTTCACATCTTTCTTCTGTCTTCTATGTAACTTCATTAAGTGCCTATTAACAGTAAAACAATATCCTCTTCTTCAGTGACATTTTTAATCTACTAGTGTCAAAACAGTTCGCAAAGCAGATGCCAGCCCTTATCCACATTTCACAGACATGTAAAATGCAACATGGAGAAGCTGAGGCGAGGCAGAATCCCAGCCCAGGGCCTTCTGTGCTATGGTCGCGTCTGAGTCCCCCATCATGTCTCCATCATGCCACAAGTAATCAAAATCTACCAACCAGAATTCAAGTTTAGATCATACACCAAAATTATTTAACTTTCTTAGTAGATTTTTCCCTAGCTTAGTAGCTAAGGGAATGTATTAGTGTTATCTAAGAAAAGCAAAGAAATAACCTTTGCCTCAAAGATTACAAAGTATCTTGGAGTGAAGATAAAGCCAACTACACACTGGAAAAAAGCTGGGAGTGTTGAATTTCCTTACAAACATCACAGTGTCTGTCCACTAAGTTGTGACCCAATGTTCAAGACCATGGGGGAGGGAAGAAAGTTACAGCTTCATTTTTTAGCCCTACTTGATGTGTATGTGTGCTGCAGATCACATTACATGGAATAGCCATATAGGTAGGTAATCTCCCAGAGTTTTTTTCTCTTTTTTTACCTTCACCAGCTGCTGTACACCTACTGTCCTTAGAAGGTAATGCTGTTTCTCATCAACTGCTTTGATTTTCTCCAGCTCGACCTTCTAACTATTGCCTTTTTCCACCAGAGTCACAGTTCTTTTCCACAGCCTTTAATACCCATGCAGATCACAAGGCTTAATACCAAGTTACACCATAAACTGCTTTTTTGATAGTCAGTGCTCCCTCTCTCACTCTCCGACATTTTCTCTGGTCCTGTAGTCCTTGCAAAGAACTGCTCTCCAGTTCACTGTACTGTGTTACGATTTGTGTGGTTTATTCATAGATGCACTTCACAGCACTCCGCTGTATCAAACTGCAAGACTTACGGTATCGGGCAGGGGGGAGAAATATAGCTGTTCATTCAGGTTCATGGGCATCACACTTTTTCTGCATGTGAAGCTTTTGCCTTTTCATGAGTGCTCCTCAGCAGCTCTGAGAAACTGCTGCAATAGCAGTTCTCAGTATGGGCCAATGTTTTCTCCACAGACAGAGCAAATCTGTACTGCCAAAAGAACAATGCACAAAATCTCTGATAAGATCTCTTGCAGAGATTTCCCCATCCCAAGACACTAGCTATAGGGAAGAAATACATCGCTGTATTTTGCCTGTGAATGGGAAATCTGTCTGTATATTTTAACCATCCAGCTGCTACTCGAAGATATGGGGATATATTCAAAGACAAGTTCAGCAATTAGCTATCCTGGATGGTTTGCACTATCCTTTCTTTCTTCTGGAATCTCATTGCATTTGTTTGTCAGAGGCAACAGGGTGGTCTATGTTTTAAGTTCTTCCTGAAGGTATTGGTAGTCACAGAGAAAACCTGATTAAAAACTGCTCCTACCATGTTGCCTGCTCCTCTATCACATGATGCAATGATTTACATTAATAACAGTAGAGTGCAGAGAAGACCTGCTGAGCCTTTAATAAACTTCCTTTTTCCAATCACTTAAAATGTTCTTTAAAGTTGCAACTGAAGTAATACAAAGCCCGCATAACAGTATACTTGACATTTATGATCTTGGCAATAAATCTGATTTTCGTTTTTACAATGTCTGCTTTTGATTAATTGTAACAAGTTTACTATAAATACATTTAGAGAAACAGTGCAATGGTTAATAAAGTACATTCTGCATGGTAATACCTTAAATTATAATGGAGTAAATGCCTTAAACCATGTACATTAAATTCAAAGTACTACAAAAAGCCAAATGCTCACAAGTTCAACTTTCATTACTATTGTCATTAGGGAATAATTGTGAGGCACCCTGAATTTCTTCTAGCCTTGGCATCTATTAGTGTACTGCATAATTCTGTACAGGTTTTAAGTTAAAAGCTCCACTGTTCAAAGGTAAGCAACATCTGTAATGCATCCTAAATACCCTTATTTTTCATAGTACAGCATGGTTAAGTTAGAATAGCAAGAGATTGTAATCTAGACTTGAAAATCTACAGAAAAACCACCACTATTATTATGATTTTTTAGCATGACACAAGCGGAACCCAAGAAATGTAATTATGCCAGAATTCTGCAGTAGAAAAGACCTGGCAGTGAGCTGTGTGGGGTGCATTTTTATCACTTCAGGAAACTGTCTAACCTGCTACTCATGGGTCCTTTTCTGGGAGGGTGCCAAAGCTGAAGGGTAATAGAACTATAATGAACAGCTCCAAATTAAATTATGCTGTTGTAATGTGGCATTATTTGGCGTAAATGATTTCATTGCAATTAAGAAAACAGATACATAGCCCACAGCAGGTGGTTGGTGATGTACTAGCACCAGATAAGTTGGCCTGCCGACAGAAAAAACGGCAAGAGAAAAGATGCTGCATACAGAAGCAGGTCTGCTATCCAGTACAATAAACATAAAGCTGCATTATTAAAGGAGTAACTGATATTGCAGAGAATTAAAATAGCTACTCTATAAACGTTTCTGAAGTGTTTGACTCGGTGAAGAGGCCAGAACCAGACCTGTGTAGTGTTCAAATCTCATTAGTACCTCACCAAATAGGTGTGAAATGACAGATGTACCATGATTTGTTATCCGCCCAAGAGTTCACTGTTCTTCTAATTACTGCATGCAACTAAAATCAACATTTTTAGAAGCTCATTTTGCTTGTGTTCCTTGGGGAGTGGCTCTAGGGACAGGAGCACACAACCAGAAGAGCTTCCCCAATTGTCACTGGTGTCTGTGGGAACTGAAACACATCATGGCTTAGTTTATGACAAGAACCATTACATGGATAAATTCTGTAATAGAAAGCACTAACAACTTTGCATAAGCGGCAATAATCTCCTTTAATAATTATGATATAAATATTTCTTTTATTCAGTCTGTATTCCAACTCCAAACTGAGTTTTAGGCAATAATATCAAAATTACACATTAAAAAAAAAAATCACCATGACTGGTCCCTGAAGGAGAAAGCAATGACTAGATAAGTCTGTGCACCCTTCACATATCCTCTGTGGCTGCTGGCTGGTTAACCAGCTCAAGGAATTTCATTTTCCTCATGGAGTCAGAACCCTGCTGGGTGAGGAAATTAAGATACAGAGGAAAGGGGGAGACAAATTTTGCTGCATTTTAAAACCACCTTTTCCAGACACAGAGAAACGAACAGCCTGGATATGGGAGAAAAGCTTTATTAGTGACAGAGTTTTAAGGGCTTCCATCACTTCTGTCAGGGCATTACTAAAAAGTTAAGTATTTCTCAGCTCTGATTTAGTTTCCCCTGATTTTTTACTCTGTCTTTTCACTTATTTATGATCCTAAGAAAGATGAGCCAGGGGACTGCACAGCACAGAATGAGACAGCCAGTCTAGTACCCCATGTATGTATTACAGAGGTTGCTGATACTCTTCTACTAGTACCATTAGCCACTTACAATTAGTCCAGTGAGTAGGATCTCATGCATTTCCAGCTTCGTTTGATCTGAGCACCTTCTGCTCGTTGTTCCTATAGCTAAGCTCTAGGATTAGAAGACCTATGTGCTTCCTTGTGATAGGGGACTCTCCGTGTAACATTGCAGATCCTGTAACCAGTGGTCTGACCTGTCAAGCTCCCTTAGTCCTGTATTGTGTCTCATTCCAGCCCAAGAAGTCACACTCAGAAACCCAAAAATCACCTGGGTTTTTGGGTTAGCTCTTTGGGGGTCTACAGAGCAAGGAAAGTAATGCTACAAGCTCTGCGAAGGAGTCTTCGAACAGAATTGTCTGTAAACCCTGCATATTTTTGGTGCTTTTGGTGAAGTACCAATAACGTCCTCATTCTGCCCTCTGTGATACCCTCACAGTACTTGCTATCTTACAGAAATGACAGTCAACTTCCCAGTAAGTCAGGACTGTACTAGAGAAACACCTTAAGAGCAAGTGTTTTTTGAGACTTCTCAGGCTGTCTTTTATATGTCTTCTAATGTCTTTTATCATCAACATTCATTTCACCCTTAAGTGGTATCAATTTGAGGCATCAGAGTTCTGTGCTTAGATCCTTGACATTTGCTGGTACAGCAAGACCTCTGTGACACCCCTAAATTCACCAGCAAATGTCAGTGGTATTAAAGTGGTAAAACATGAACATCAGCGATTTCTTGTTGATGTAGGTACCTCTCATCTAGCTACTGTGCTTGTATATCCTCAGGTTTGTAATTCCTGATGCTTATCCAGCTTCAGACTCCATGTTTTTAAGATTCTGCAATGATTATGATTACTAAAGCAAGAGAATAAGCAAACACACTCCTTCCCTTTACTATAAGCAAACTGACTTTTGCTGCTGCCTTTGCAATGTTCCTGGCATATGCTTCATAAATAGCCACCGTCAACAGAAAGAGCAGCTTGCTGGATAGAAAGCTGGCTTGGTCCCAAAAGCACTGTCACATCCCAACTTCCTTTCCTCAGAAAGTGTTATTTATTAAGAAAGCTTACACTTGAGGAGGAAGAAGCATTCTACAACGCTGCTTTCTCGAGCTCAAGAAAATCAGTTTGTCCAAGTTTCCAGAATGTTTGCATCTCTCCATCTGCTGCAGCTAGTGCTGGCGTCACCAAATACTGACAGCAGGGATCTGCCAATTGCTGTGACTTGCTATTTTTTGTTTTTGTAAAAAACAAACCGTGAGAACACATTGTTTTTTAAAATGATGTCACAACATTAAAAAAAAGTATGCTTGCAGAGTGGTCTTTCTCATTCCCTTTGCAAAAATATTTCTCTCACAGAAAATGACACAGAGAATAAAAAAATACCATTTCTTGGTTGCCCAAAGCACCTGGGTGTATTGCCTTAGGCCCTGCAGAATTGTTAATCCTGGAACACCTCACTCGAGCCAGCTGTGACTCCTTCTGCACCCACCTGCACACCCTGTGGGGATGGGATGTGGATCTGCCACCTCTCCCTCCTTGGTGCAGAGCCACCCAGGACTCCTGTAACGACCAGCTCAAGGGCAGATAATGTTATGCCTGACAGGGAAAGCCCTCAGAGTTGGGGTAAATCAAACATATATTACATTACCTGCTTGAAAGGTGCAATTCGTGCCACTCCCCAGCTAACCTTGGATCTGGTTCTGTAGCCTTTGCACTGTACTACCTCTTCAGATGAACTGCTTTACTAAAGCCCTTGGAGTTATCGATGTAAAATCATTTGCTCAGTGCAAGTTACAGAAGCTGGGGCACTGGGGCTGTTCATCTGAATGGTCAATACGAAACCCAATGCCTGCTCCCAGCTATGCTGCAGCCTCTCTTCTGATCCTAGTCAACCTACGCCCTATGTGGTTGCAGTTTACTTTATTATCTCAATATTTTTTCTCATTGCTATTTACTGTCTCTTCCCTGTCCATGGTTACTGACCTTTTTCCTTCTCTCTGATCTTATCAGAGACCACAACAGTAACAAACCTCTTCCTACATGAGAAGGGGAAACTTCTTTCCAGAACCTGTCTGTAGTGATTGTGTACTGGGTAGAACATGACACCAGTTGCTTCCTTCTATAGGATCTAAGCTCACCGCCACCAGTCTCCTCTTTTTGACTACCTGCTGGGTTAATTCAAATCCTCGTCTTTACTGTACACTGCTACTGCATGTGAAATAGCTGCAATGACTGCCTGTGCATCATTTAAAAGAATAATTATATATCCATTAAAAGAATATGCTCCACTCAACCATTTACATGAGAAAAATTACATGAAATAAATTCTGAATGTGGTAAGAAGTGGAAGTATTTTCAGCTATTCCAAGCACTAATATAAAGTTAAACTGGTGTTTTCAAAAAATATACTCTATCCTAACCAGCAAAATTGCTCTACATTTTGTCTTCATTGAAAACAATCTGAACAGCAATCTAATTTGAGGTTGGATAGATGAGCTGTCACACACTGGATATGCATACACAAGGCTGGCTCTCATATAATGTCAATTGTACTTTTCATTTTGTGGATAAAAACAACAGTCACAGCGTTTAAAATGTGAAAAGAGGTTTTTCTGGCACCACTATGCAGTAGCGAAGTGTCTAAATAGCTAGTTTAAAGAAAATTTCTAAGAAGGTCTGGTCCCAGGTTCAAGGTTTTGGAACCTTTTGCTCTTAACAGCGGTGAGATATAACAGCTGTTGAGTGAGACTAAAGGAGCAGTAGCCTCTTCTGCGATGTCTGATAAGATGAATTGAAAAGGAGGAATCACAGGAAATCCCATGTAAGCATGCAATCTTCATGCCGACAAAGCCTGCCATTTAAATCCAGAGAACCTGGTAACTAAGGCAATGTTGTTTTGCACAAGAGATGCTGGAGCAAAAAAGGCGGTTAATATGTCATGCTGGAAATCCAGTATCTGGTTTGTCAGCAAAAGAAACAAAAAGTGGAAAAGTGCTGAAGATCATCAGTTCCACTTTTCATCCATGAACCTCCCTCCTTTGTGTTCTGCCCCGATACAGTCGTCAGGGCAGAGCAGAGATATGTACTGTACAGCAGCCTTCCTTGCAAACCACTTGTCTTTCCTATGTACCAACACCGCCTTGCTCAGCAGGACCTCAGTCTGAGCCAGAGTCCAGAGGCAATGCTGTTAATACTCATGCAAAGACTGAACAAGAGTTGTCCCATTAACTGCTTAAAAGCAAATACATCAGACACACAAAGAAACTACATAAAAAATTCTGGCCAATTTAAGTGATACAAAAAGTCTGGCTGTGCCAGGGATCGTCTTTTTTTTATGTGCTGTAAAGTGTCTCGCTCACAAAAGCCCAGCAAGAACTCGAGGTGCAACACAAAAAAGAATACCACTGAATATATTAAACAGTGAGTTGAAGCCTGTTTTGAGTAAATAAATGGAGGAGATAAATGAATGTTAATGCATGCATAATTTAATTGAAGCATGACAAATAAGAAGGAGAATGATTTTTAACTTGACAAGAAGAGAGGAAGAGAGACACTTTTCCAGAATTTTGTCTTACCACAGACATGTTCTTGGTAAGAGCAATTTTCCTTCTCTCTCCCACTGAGCCATATTTGTCCCTGTTGCTACTATACTGATTTCAATAGAGTATCATCAGGAAGAATCTAATAACAGCTAGTTTGTCATTATGCTTCCCTCACTAACAAACCAAAGCATGCTGTGTCGCGAGTGAATGTGGTGAAACACTAAAAGACAGCAATTAGGAAAATGGTAAATATCACATCTCTTCCCATTCTAGAACTGGCAGTTTCTAAAACCAGATTTTATGCTGGCTGATCACTGAGTAACTCAGTTCCTCTCTCAATTGTTTACTCTAATATCCAAAGAAGTATTTTTAAAATGCTGGCTCCTGAAACTTGAATGAAGAAGTCAGTATCTTAGATGCTACTTTGAATGTAGAGGATAGATAAACTTGACAGCTGAAGGCTGTGGTCTTCAGTGTTTTAAGTCATGTTAAGGTAATCAATGGTAATCAATTTTTGAAACTGTTCCAAAGTTTGTAACCTCCCCAAAAGAGTAAATATTTAATTACTAAACAATCAAGTATTTAGAAAGTGCTGAGAAAAAGAACATAAAAGAGAAGTTATCCAGTTGGTTTGAATTAAATATTAATACTAACAAAAGCAAAAAATAAGACAGAAGAATTAATGGAAGGCAAAATTGTTTGAAAATCCACAGGAATATTACAGCTCTCTCCTTTGTTACTCTCTGTGAAATAACTTAAACAACATCTGTTTACTATAATATTTAATGAGCACTGTAGAGCTAGGGTAATCCCAGCTCAGGTATTTGCACAAAGCACTTCATCATGCTATAGTTCTTGACTCTGATAGATCAGCCCAGAGACTTGCAAATGTGGGAAATCAGTCATGTGCAGCACTCGGTAGATCTCTTGGCTGCCTGGCTTCTGAAGGAGGTTTGCTGAGCTTTTGCAGAACGTGCTGTCACAGAAAATAAGCAAAGAGCAAAGGAAATGGGTGAAGATGCAGGTCTAAGGAGAGTTATGGAAACTAATGACTGGGCCGTAACATAGGAAAGGAACAGGACAGAGAACATTAAGTAAGCCAGAAGGGAAATTAAAGCCTTTCTAGGCTAATGTGAGTTATGAGGGGGCTCCTCGTGGCATAAGTAGACAATTTATCTTCCTGTAAGAAAAATAAAACAAACCTGGGAGAGTAATCTAGCTAATTATGCAATGACTTTATAGACACTGCCTGAACAGAAAATACTTTTTCTATGGGTTGTTTCCTCTGCATTTTCTGCCTGTTTGCCCAATCTAAGAGCCTTCCAAAATCTTCCCTTAGACTGCACTGTGTCAAAGTGAAAGAGAATAATTTAGTACCAACATTATAATCTCAGTGAATAAAGGAGATTTCCTGCTGTGGTCCTAAAATCTCCTACTTCTCTACCATTCCTCAATTAATGGCTATGGCAGCAAGGGACTGTATTAGAGAAACTCTGCTCAGCAGTCCTAGTAATGCCACTACTGTCCAGTTTAATCTTTCAATCATCAGCACCTAAGCAAGGAGTCTTGCCATTGTCATGGAAGTAAATACTGTGTTGCACCTCTTCAGAGTGGTAGAGAAAATAACATTCCTCCGTAAGAGCTGAATGCTCTCACAAACAGCTATGCTGGGCTGGTTTAGGGCTCACAAGAGCAAGGCAACTTTTTCCCGAGACAGTTTTAGACTCCCAGAGCCTGAGTTATATTTATCACCACATCATATAACAGCTTTTGCTCTACTTTATTATTTGGATACCAGTCTACCAGGACCTGGGCCAACAACTGATTTCAAATAGTCCACGAAATGAGGACTAGAGCAAGTTTGCCACTTTCTTGACATCGGTTTCATCTCTATTTCGATTAGTAATCTTGACTGTAATCTGGATGACTAATCTGATATAAATCTCTACAGACAATTGCCAGTCACTAAACTCAGAAATATAAATTGGAACAGAAATAAAATTATATACCTCACAGGTATAAAACATCAGAGAAGGGCCATGACAAAGGACACTCCTTACGTTGGAAAACTGGATCAGTGAGACAGAAAAGCCTTTTCCTGAGCAAACATGAGTACAAGAATGGCTGGAGGTTAATTAGTTTAGGATTGGAACTTGCTGACTGTGTAAGATGGTGTAACATTTAAAAAAAGAAGTTACCTGGTGTGTAAAGTAAGAAAAGCCACATTTCGATCCTTCTAGAAAGTGGGTGCAGAAAGTTCTGATGGGGGAGGGCTGAAGTGCATAGTGTCACAAGGGTGTTAATCAGGACACTATTCAAATCAATGAACATGGGACTACAGGTAAGAAAGGCAGTCCACGTCTTCAGGGGGAAAAATAGCTCTATTAGAGCCTCAAACAATAGCCCGAGAGGTGAAAATCTAAGATGATCTTGTGCTACCACCACTCTGTATTAAGCACTTTCTCTCCTTCCTCTTTTTTATCTGTGATCTGCACTACGCCTATCTGATAATGAGTCAGAAATGTCATATAATTACACTTCAAAGAAGCTAGTGTAATTGATCATCATTGAAAGTTGGCTTTCCTATAATTTGCTAAAAGGAATGACGCTCCTTGTGTGCTTTGGGGGGCACCACTAGAGCAGAGATGTCTAATTACTAGGAAGTTCAGTTCAACAGATATCAACATACCGGCTCTAATAGCCATTTTGTAAGGACAAAGATGTAATATGGACTGAAGGAGCTCTTCTAAACTTGTAAAATTTCACTCTGCCACTTTCCCCCACATTCAGTGAGAGCTACTAAAAAAACCTGTGAAAGACTTAATTCCAGGTGTAGCTTCAGCAACATTCAACATGGGCTAAATGATGCTTTAGCCAAAGCATTGCTGGTGTCTAGCTGGAAGGGCAGGAGAGCCTGTTGCGTGGCTAAATGTTTTTTTCCTGTGAAATGTCTTGGCAAAAAGGTGTAAAGTGAGGAGGAGGAGGAGAAGAAAAATTGGGATATTATTGTTGTCACCATAGTTCCTACATGGAAAAGCAACTCTATTGACAATAAAGGTTCAGGAATTTGTCACACTGAAGAAGCCCATCTCCAATGCGGTTAAGACAAATGAGGAAAAAGAATGAGAGGTATCTTGGTGATGACCAGCTACCTGCCCTCTTACAGGCAATATGTCTTTGGTGAAAAACTAGCTTTTGCACCATTTTCCTTTCTGCCAGCTCTAAGAAAACTGATGATGACTATTTCACCATTTTCTCTGACCTTAAAACAACAGAGGGACACACAACAGTAGGTGGAACACTGCACAATTTCACGCTTCTTGTGCTTTAACTCACTAGAGTCATTAAAGATTGGAGAATAGATCCAAGAGCACACACACCAAACCTGGGGCTCCTTGTTGAACCCACCCAAAAAAAGACTATAATGTGCTGGGCTACCTCTACTGCACAGAGCAAGTGAGAGCATGACTGTCCACAGAATTTCTACACAGAAACCTACCAGCACCGTTTCTCTAGTTACTAACCTGTTTTTTCCACACTCTCTTGAAGAAGATATTATGAGTCAGAAGGAAACTGTGTGCATATACAGGTAACTGTGTTACATGGTAGTTACAGGGGAAATGAGATTTGTGCCCATTATATTTAGACTTATTGTGAGGACAAAGTACTCAAAGTAGAAAAAAACAAAGCTTTGACGGTGAAGGAAAGCGTGCATCTCGTTAGTATTTGTCTCTGTGTCCTGGAACACAAGCTGAGCTTTTTTTAGCCACCACCACATTAAAGCTCAATTAAAGTAAGCACAGGGCTTAGTGAGCTTCCTGAAGAGGTGAGCAGTCACCAGGGTTTTGAGATACTCTCCCTTTCCTCTGGGCCTACTCCGAGGAGAAAGAAATCATTAAATGATAGTTACCCATTTATAGCTATCAACTCTGAGCACTCTGCCATATGCAGAAGCCCTGTATCAATCTTGTATTAAGATAAACGAAGATATATTTCTATTAATTCTCTCTTGTTATAAGATTCCTAATTTAGGAGAATAATATCTTTCTAGCACAGAACATGCCCTTCATTAACATTTATCTGCCTTATTTTTGAGCTAGGATAACACAACAAGGAGAATTTAAAATCGCTTATGGCACTGTATTTGGCAGTGTTGTCCAATGGTGGTCACTGAAATGAGACAGAAGATTGTGTAAGGTAGTAGCTGCTCCTTTTTTTTTTTAATATATTTTTGTGGATTTATATTGCAGTTTTATCCTTTTTCTAACAGGGAGATAATATAGTATATTTTAAAAGTATCCAGTGGCTACTCATACATTATTGAAAAGCTGGGTGTTAAAGATTAAAGGCAACAAGAGTTACACAGAGAAGCTGATTTTAGTTTCTCACTTCTCTCTCTCCATTCTCCTCTTCACTTACCCCCTGCCACACACACACACATGTCTCAGTTGGCCACTCTGTGTTTTCACACAGATCACTTAAAATAATCTTATTGTTTCTGTTTATTTCCTTGGCAATTCTCTGTTCACTAAAAGTTTATGCTTTTTTAATCTGTTTATTACACCCTTCCAGCTTTATTTCCTAATCCTCTTTTGTTCTTTCTATTTTTGATGTTTTTAAACTGAGAAAGCTCCCTTCTTTTTTCCTGTAAGCTTTAAATGAGTTCTTTAATCATATGAGCAGCAACGAGTACTCCTGCATGCTGCACTCACCTTCTGAGGAGCCTGCCCTGACAAAGTGCTTCCTCCTGATCTCTCTTTTCAAGTCTTGCTTACAGAATACTAAAAACTTAAGAAGTAGCTAATAGAAAGGACAGTATTAAACCCCAACTTTTATATAGCATTCACAGGCACCAGAGAGGTGTACACATGCACTCATGTACAGTCTCAGACTGAGAAATTTTGTAATAAAGGTAAAAAATCTACTCCAAGTTATTAGCCCAAGCGATGCTGCCATGAGCAAGGTGTATGTCCTACTCCAATGCCTCCTACTCTGTCTAGCCGCTCACCTACTCTTTAAGCAATCCTTGCAGAACACGACCACAGCTGCTCTCCTGTCCCACAGTCCTACTCACCCACTTAGCGTTATCCTCATGCATTTGTCCTATTAAACTGCAAAAGTATGTCAATAATGTTCATCAGGTAAAAACAAAAGTTCACATATAAGGCCTGA
Organism: Theristicus caerulescens; assembly: GCA_020745775.1. Taxonomy (NCBI): domain Eukaryota; kingdom Metazoa; phylum Chordata; class Aves; order Pelecaniformes; family Threskiornithidae; genus Theristicus; species Theristicus caerulescens. The sequence continues at coordinate 88,809,896 of CM036560.1, forward strand.
TAGGATAATGTTTTATCCTCACTTGGCAGAGGTGAAAAATGGCTATGCAAGCACATGGAAATTTAGCCTTATGTACCTAAGGAAATATAGTATCTTAATGACTTTTTATAATATAGATTTTCTTTATTTTACTGGTTCATGAATCTGGTACTGAAGTCTCACTGGTACTACACAAATTACATCAACCTTGTAATACTGCAAGTCTAAATGACTGCAGACAGCAATGAATATTGTTAAAGTAATTTCAGAGACAAACCAAATGACAATATTACTTCTTCTCAAGACCAGGCTGAGTCGATATAACATTTTTCTATGTTGAGTGTGCCAGATTTACAGGAGATGTGACCATACTGCTCTTGCTTTCCTTCTCAGGTTAATAAATACAACTGTGAAGAAATGGGGGTGGTTTCCTTCTGCAGTAAAATCCTGCCACACCAATGGCCAAAAATAATCAAGTGGTATTATTTAGTCTCCTTTTCATCTCTAAAGAGATTAGCAATATTAGAGAGGGAAACACAGCTTTAATTAGTCTGGTCACACAAAAGGAAAAATACATGACAGCTCTTGCAGATAAATCAAGGGGAAGATATAAATCGCATCTCAGAAGGCTAATAGTAATTTTCTCCTGGATCTCAGACTAGGTAAAATCCATTATACAACTTAAATCCTGTAACAGAATAGCTACATGCTTGTGACTTAACACTGTGAGAGTATTTCTAAGATACATGTACTGATTTCTCGGTTTGGTGAACATCAATATGTGTAAGCCAAATAGTTACTGAGGCAAACTTTAGGCTGCTATTTACTGTGAAGGACAATCAATCTTAAAATTTACCTTAATGTAGTAAACATCACATGGTTCCTAAATCATTAAAACATGCCCCAAGCACTAGATATTTCTCTAAGTCCAAGTTAGCTCAAGTGCTCAGTACTCTTACAGACCTTGTACTGCACCTGACATTTCACTCACTTGCCTCTCTTTCACCCACACACTTGTTCAGTGAACCTAAACTTTACGAGTAGGTATTTCAGAATCCTCTTCTCTGGAAGAGACATCTCAACCTCTTCTTCAGGGCTTAGTGTTTGAAACAGATACACCAATGCTGCTTTCTAATGCAAATCCAAATTCCCCTATGTGGAATGTGATTAGCCTGTGCCAGTCTCACCGGGCAGAAACTCTTCAGCCTGAAATGTTACGGAGCAGATACAGATGGCTTTTGACAGAGAAGATAAGGATGAATTTGTTAAAATGGAAAGTAAAGCACAAGTAATGATAGGATTCAAAATGTAAGACACATAGCCAGGGCAAGGATACAGAAAGGCCCTGAAAAAGACAAAACTATACCTGAACTTACGGTGAACCACACTGTCGCAGTACTGCTGCAACGGGGGGAGAGGGAGCACAAAGTGCCTTCCCTTTCCATGCAAGCAACTTCACAGAATAGCTCCATCTCCGGAGTGCACTTGGCACAGTGCAAAGCTACATCTGCAGGATACATATCAACTTTCTCCCCGGGGGTTAGGAGCGCTGGAAGTGCAGCGTGTTTTGCTCATCAGCCTGTTAGCATGCCTGCATAGAGCAAGAGCAAAAGTTACCAGAGGCAGTTAGCCAGCAGAAGAGCTCCTTGCTCTGCAGCTGCCCCGCTCTGGCAGGAGGCTTCCCACACCAGCAATACAGCTGGCTAGCATGCTGCACTGATATTTTGCTCCAAGGGTTGCATTTGTCCCTTAATTATGTTGTGGCGTTTAAGTCTATGGAGACCTGAGCAATTAGATGTAAAACTATGACAGTTATAAAGCCCTGAAATATGATCACACAATGTGACTGCAGGACTGACAGAACAGCCCCAATTATAACTTTGCATGTGAATGGTGCTTTGTACCGTGAAACTGCTCCTCAGCTGTACCACGGCATCTGCCTAGAACACTTTGAGGATACAGAAAACTTTTTTAATCCAAACCAAAGTAACTTTATTCATTACGTAAATACATTTATAATAAGCATGGCTCCACCAGGGCTCACAGGAGAGAGAACAGCTCTCATATGGTTCCATCAAAACTACATTATGGAAACAGAAGAGCACAAAGGGAACCAAATGCACACGGCCTACAAACAAACAGTAATAAAATAGCATTATTAAGGCAGTGAATCCAAGCCCTGAAAAAGTTTGGAAATGCCAGAATTCAGCTTGTTTGTGTGATGACAATTTGCCCCTACCTCCTGCGTATATGCAGTTCAGGAGAGTCTTCATGAATATTCACTTTGTCCTACAGCATTCCTCTGTCTCTTCAAATGGACAATGCTCCCTGAATAAGCAGCAATTCCATATTTTTGCCTTCTCCTAGGGATCCAGTGTGCCACTGTATGCCTTATTTACTGCGTGCTACTCTGAAGACAGAATTATTCATTTTTTCAAAGGGTTTTCTCTGGCACTCACAATGTAGTATCTGAGAGCTTCTCAAATATTAATGAAATCTGTTTGCACAACGTGCCTGCAAGATGATACAATGTGTAAGAAGGTAGCTTGTTTTGGACTGGGCAGCCGCCAGCCTTTTAACAACCTTACCAGCTCCAGCCAGGAAACCATGAGGTGCCCTCTATAAAGGGCTGAGAGTGTGACAGATGAGATTAGAGCCTTCAGCTGGGAGAAAAAGGGAAGAAGTTCTGTACTAAGGGCGTGGGGCTGTGATAAGGAGGCTGTTTTGTTTGAGACTTGCTTGAGTTTTGTGAAAAATTAACACTCAGCCAAAAGAAAGCAGAGCGTGAATCCTACCCTGAGCTGAAAAGCAATCCAGCTTGCTTTATAAGCAGGTAGACAGGTTGTTACAGACCACTGTCACCTCATTTTTCACATGTGGAAACTGAAACACACTGAAATAAGGACAGATAGTAGCCACGGGTGTAGTGTACCCAATTTGGCACCTGGGTCTTGATTTTGTGGAACACCTGCTGCTTCATAAACCATTATAATATCCAAATGGTAACATCTAACCAGCTCATTTTCAACTGTGAGAGCATGGTGACTTTACCAATCAGGCCCCAGGGGTTCAAGGCAGGCACCAGGTGACCAGGGACAAGTGATTAGTGACCCTCTCTCAGATTTTTCATCTCACTCATGTCTCTGGCAAAGGCTGGAAACCCACTCCATGGGCTGCATTCAATGGCCTTGAACATGAGACAGCCCCTCTAGCAGGCACCCATCACCCGCTACACCACCTCCAGGTCCTGCACCAGAAAAGTGCAACAACGCTGGAAACTATAGCCAGAAATGAGGCAGGGACCTGCTGCACAGCAGCAGCCATGCCTACAGCATTGGGTACTAGAAACTGGAATATGACGCTGGCCGCTGTCACCAACAAAGTCTGTCCTACACTGTGTGCTACAATGGATTAACTGTCACCTTAGATTACTATTAGTAAAACTAACATTGAATTGGCTTTCCTTTAAATTAAGGCAAAATGTTGGATAGAGACTTCTCCCTCCCGTGTCCTGTCAATGAAAACCTTTCCTAACAGATGTTTTTTAATCTGAGCTCACTGTCATGATTTTCCACAGCACAGTGATAAATACCTTAGTTTCCTTCCATTCTTGTTAAAAATATAATTTAGCATTGTTTCAGTAATTATGCAGATATAATTATATCAACTAATTTGCACAGGTCAGTAGTACCACAGCTACCTTTGACATCTCCTGTGGATGAAAGATCCCATTCCCTTGCTGAGACACAAACTACAAAAGCACCTCACAATTCTCCATGCACCTGCTAAAATAACCCCCCTGTTACAAAGACCCCTCTGTTTTAAAGAAATAAAGAAATATTTCAGCCACTGCTGCAGAAATGAAAGCCTCCCATCCTGGGACAGATAAGCTTGATAGTCAATAGTCCACTGTATTTGGGATCTGACAGGTTTTAACAGGATTGATTTAGGCTCTGCTTCCTTCCACAAGTCAACAGACTGAGTACATGCAGAACGTAAGGTATTAAAGAGAGAGAGAAGTTCACAGCAGTCATGGCATCCCATGCTTTTTTCCGTCTCTCTCAAGGACAAATCCAGTTTCATTCCTCCCAACAGCAACACACTCCCGCCTGGATTCATGATCCCAGCAAGACAGAGGAGGACTCCTCTCTGCTGTATGGCAATACAGCCACTCTCATCACATATTCACATCAGCTCTTCATTGAAATTTGGGAAATAGTTACTCAGTATAAGGACAGCATAATTAATTAGAAGGTCATGTACTGTGTAGTAAGGAGTAGATTTTTTGAAAGGAAGAGTGCACTTACATCAGTGTTTAAATGCCTGCCTTTCTGTAGTTGGAGGATGCTTTTTTAAAAAAAAGAAGGAATGAGTTAAGGCTGGTTACAAAAGCCGATGTATCCAATTATTCTCACACAGAGAAAACCAACTGCGATTAATGGGTGAATGACCACTACTTAATGGGTGAGTGACCACTACATAATTGACAAAATTATTTTTTTACGTACAGGGTAATTTGTCAACATGAATTTCATTGCAGGGAATGGAAATTGGATGAATGAAATAATTTAGAGTATTATAGGATTTTCTTCCCTTTTTAAATTAAATTTTCCTTAGGGGTCAGTTAAATTTGCTTGTGTTCCATTAAATTCAGGGATCAGAGTACTTATATTATGCATGCTAGTCCTCATAGTCTGGCAGGTTGCTGACTAGCAGATGTGTATATATATTATAGACACATATACACACACACTACATGTACAGTGTGTATACAGAGTTATATATATGTATAGTGACAAATCTTGCATAGGACAAAAGATGAATAGTCACTCAGGGAAAAATCTGAAACTCACGGAGGAAAACAAAATACAACAAAAAAACTTTGTTATTGTAAAGAGTTCATAAAAGCAGCTGAAGAACTTATTTGCATAACAATCGTGAAGTGACTGCCTGTAAGATTTACTCTAGATAAGTAAGGACCAACAAAAGAGCCGATAGGCAGATTTAAGCAAGACATCACTGTTAAACTGTCTTGTTAAACAAACTACCTGTCCTGAAAGCCTTCAGCTTCATTGACAAAAATACTGAGAAAAATCAAAGCCCACCCAGCTGGAATAATCAGCCGAGAGGACCCAGAGGAGACCGAAGCCAGACAGGCTGGATGAACACATGCCTTGAAAAATTACATGTAGGAAATAGGGAAGTGAGGGCGAAAAGCAGTGGTGCAGTGTGAGTTACAGACACCCACCTGAACACCTTCATAAAAGCATTGCAGGCACAGTCGGTTCTATTCACGAAGCTTTTTAATGAAAATCTCTATATTGTTTTTCTTCTCTCTGTCTGAAGGTCATTTTATTAAATGGCATAACTCGCAAACAGATCTTGCACGCAGACTTTGCTTTTGCTTTTCTTTCCCATCTTCTCATTTTGTGTATAGAAGCGTAACAGCTGGGTGACTCGCTAAGTGGAAATGGATGAGAAGAGTGATCTTTTCTCCTCCAAAATGCAAAGTTGGAGGAGTTACTTAAATGCATTGAAAGAGTAGTGTTGTTGTAGACTAACCATCAGATATCAGCTGTGAGTTCCTTAAAAAATGCTTAACTTTACTTAACTAGTAAACAATCAGGTCAGAATAGATGCAAAGCAGCAACTCCCCCCACACCCCCAAATCCTCCAAAGGTTGGATGTACTGGTGAAAAAGCTAATATTCTCATTGAAATTTTTTCTATTGCTTTTTGGGAGAATTTGAAAGGGAGTACTATAAGTAAAAGTTGGCCTATTTTTTTTGTATTTTAAATGAGAGATTGTTATCTATGCAGGTAACATATTTAAAGAACTTTTTGTTCAAAAGAAAGCTATTAATCAAGAATTTTTTTCCTCCTCTGGGAAGACAAGAGAAATAAAAGGTTTATTATTTCATAGCCCCCAGACATCTGGAGAGGAATGCATACAGTGTTAGAAGTACCTGAGGCAGTTGGCTGTGTGCAGTGTTTCTTTATACAATATTAGGCCCAGCAGGATGAGAAACAGCTAATTGTCCTGGGCATATGACTTGCGTTTTGATATATTTTCAAAAGGAAGCACAGCAGGAAGTGCATACCTTTTTATACTTGAAACGGTGGCATGAGCTTGAACCTGAAGCACCTGGGTTCCCGGGCTTTTTGGGTACGTAATGCAGTAATGAGATGGTTATTATATGGCAGGAATTATTGCTTAGGAGTTAAGTGAAAAGCAAGATTTTGTGCAGAATTTTTTAAAAATAAGAATGGATGAAGGACAGTTTCCAGTTTTCTCTGGTGCATCGAAATACGTTGTTTTCTCCTGTAGAAAAGAGTGTCTTTAGGTGTGGAATTATGAACAATCCCCCAGGAAGAAGCATTCAATTGAGGAGCTAAAATAGCCTTTCCACGCACGTTAATTCCTTCTTCGAGAGGGAACGCAGGATAGGGAGCACTTTAGAAGAAACTTCTATTTACAAGTTCTAATAGCTTTGTACACGGTGATTTCTTTCATGAGACATCTCAACCTCTTACAATGTATTCTTACATTTTCAAATATCAAGCAAATGTAGTGACAGATGCTGCGAAGCAGCCAAGGAGATAGCTCTCTCCCTGTGATTGAGTTATTATGTATTCCATTAGATAGTGCTGCTCAGCTGAGCTTTTGAAGGTGGAAGGTAAGATTAACAGAGGAGGAAAGGCTTCTTATTAATTAAAGTGATGCACTGCCAATTGTAAGGGCGATCAAATATTGGCTCAGTCTTACTACTGCTGCTTACTTTTAATAGGTATGAGTATATTTGATAAAGATGACGGAACTGCCCAGCAGAGCAGAGGCTGTATGCAAAGTCACAGCCTCACTGCTCACCTCGTTTAAGATCAGATTTGTGCAGACTGACAAGACAAAGACTTATGAGAAAAACAGTTCAACAAGTACAAAGAGACCATGGTATTGAACCTGAAAAACAAAACTGTTCATTACTTGAACAGTGTAACAAGGCAGTTTATAAACAGTATGCTTATTTGTTGTAAATGCTGCAGCTAAGCTAATGATTTTTGTTTTAGTTGGAGTTCAGATTCTCACTTTCATCAGCATTATCTTGCCAAATATGTTCCCAAGCTTATTTTAATTTAGGATTTGACACTAGTGATTGCCTTTTTTTCCCCTCAAAGGATGAATTAGTTCACAATAAAAGATGCATATTAGGCAATTTATTATGCTAATGACTTGCAGAAAAAAGCCAAATTACCTTGATGGTGGATTATATTGAACAATAAAAAATCGCACTCGTCGCAATTCTCAGTGAATGCATAGTTTAGCTGTAGTTAGCTACAGGAAGTTTCCTGGTAATAGTATCCACATTAGAGACAAACAGAGATGCATTACCAGTAACCACATTCATAGCGAAACAATGCAGACAGATCTCACTCAGATTTGTAATTATGTCTCATTACCCTTCAGTAGTCATTTTTAGCTCAGCTTGGAAGCAAAGCTTGTGTGATCACGGCATATGGTGCATGCGCTGGCATTTCCTACCTGATTATTTTAAAATCTATCATCTGATTTCAACCAAACTGAAAGAGAAGTTGAGACTCAAAAGACATTAAGATTTGTACGTATTTTATGCAAACAGGGACTCAAGTAGAACAAAAAGCTGACATTAATGCTCCTCATTGATATAGAAGCTTGGCCTGAAAATATGAATCCACAGGAAAGTGTCCTGCATTGATCCCAGAACCGTTACTCACTTTGAACTGTGAAACATTTCCTATCGTATGCTGTGTGCCCGGCCACTTTGTTGACCTCCCTGAGAACTGGGGACATACGTATTTCAGGGCACGGGGCTATGAGTCAACTGGAAAAGTAGGAAAGAGAGTGGCTGCAACGTAATATCTGCACATCATTAAGGTTACATAGGGATAAGGATATAGGTGGAGAGAAACATTTTCAATGCAACCTTGAAATGACAGACGGATTAACATTCCTAACTTCAGTAAAAGCAAGATTATACAAAAAACTTTAGATGAGACTATCAAAATTATTCTTTCAAGTTGGATCAATAACAAGATTCAATCAGACACAGAAAAAGCTGTTCTGTGATAATGGCAGGACATAAAATAATCAGTCTTAAGTGAGCAAGAAAACAAAGAAATCAATGTCATTGGAGGAAAAATAGAAAGTGGCCTGAACACTAATCCTGCACCGACTCTAACAAACATCTGAACAACCTAAATCAGAGGAAAGCAGCTCAAACACAGAGACTCTTCCAGATCCTCCAGCACTAAGAAAACCCAGCAACAGTGTCAAAAGGCTACAGTGTAATGAGTTTTGACCACACCTACTTACAAAATGAAAACAAGACCTTTTTAGCAGATGATTAGCGGGATTATTTCCCAATAAGAATAAAAGCAAATGCCACTTCAGAATCTGGTCAGTTGAGATTTCTCAATGCATGTAATCATGGATTTTTTTCTCCAATCACTGCAACTGTTACCTAGTGCCTCTGAGTTAACCTGGCATAAACATTGTGCTTATTTTCAAGTGACTAATTACAACTCACTTTGTCTTTGCACTTATGTAATCTGCACTGCTGAAATTAAGCTTTTATATATTTAATTGGTATTCATTTCCCTGTTTGAGGGAGAAAAAATTTGGTCAAAGCCTGCATCTTCCTCCACTGGTTATTGTGCACACATAGACCTTATTGCTATGACATGCATAGGCAATGCCATCGCACAAGAAGCAAGGACAACGATTTGGAGTTGGGTTAGTGACAAAGGTTTGTGTTGGCACTGAAAGCTCAGCTTCACTGTAATATCAAAAGATGGAGCTGCAACTTACTGGTTCTGAACGAGCATATTATGAAAATGAGCATTTTGTAGCAGGAAATATTTTATCTGCTATAAAAACAACAGCTTTTGCAAATGATTAAACTCTCAAGCTTCTTTTCAGCATTTAACAAGCTGTGAAAGTTGTTTACAGTGTTGGATGTACAGCACCATCGCTTTTATCCTCCAATGTAGCGACAAAGACACAACATAAATGAAACACCATCTTCTTTTCCTCTGTATCGTTGTTCTGCACTTTGTTAAAGCATGCCATATGAAAAAAATCCATTATATAAATAATTACCTAGGACCAATTTAAAGTTCAGCATCAGTTTCTAGAAAGAGCTACCTATTTCTTTTATGATTATCATTAGTAGAAAAGCTGAAAACACTTAGAAGAGTGGCTGCAGCATTAGAGCGAGTAGGAAAGCTGTTCCGAAAATGCAGTCTCTGAGTAAAGCTACAGCCTGGTCTGCATGGGGTAGGTACATTTTCCAACACAGAATGTGAGTTGAGGGATGACTTTTTCTCTGCCTGAACACAAGTATGAACCTTTTGACAGCAACACAGCAGCATTCACAGGGAAGGAACTTGCCCAGCTAGCACATGTACTCTATGTTAGCAAAGTACTCTTTGACCAGGTGAGGTATTTATATCTGAAGATTTTGCCATAATGGGCAAAACACATCCAGTTTGGGTACACCCAAAGAATATTTTCCAGTCTAGACAGGACCTCAGTTTTGACAAAGCTTCATTTTCTGCTTTATGATAAAAACCAGTAACTGACAATTTCCTGATTTCCCTAAATCCTACTCCATCCCTCCATTTCAATACATGATCTAGTTACCTGTGAAACAGAGAGTAATTTTATTTTTCATTGCTGTGCGCATATCATTCACATGAAAAACCACAACACAGGCTAAAGCATATACTGCAAGGAAAAAAACCACAGATGTTTAAAAAATTCAATCAAAACCCACAAAAATACTAAGAAGAAGCTGTGACTAAGACACCAGGCATAGATTCAAGCCCTCAGCTTCCTGCTCTCAATACTGCATGACACCAAGCATGTCATTTGAGCATGCTGTGCCTGGTTTCCCATCTCTAAAACAAACACAACAGGCACTGAGATGCCGCAAGTGTACGTGGAGAGATTATTTTGAAACCTGTTTCCTTTTCCACTGGTTTCCATGGAAAATTAGCGTCTCCCTCTGCTAATGGTGCTCATTTTGGTAAGACAGATAAGCTCAGTGAAAAACACAAGAAAGTTTAGGCAGAGTGTGTTGGGTATGGAGGCAAAAGGCAACAGTAAGTTTGACGGGCCAGGCCAGGGGAAAAGGCATTTGGCTGTGGCCATTCCCTGCCCTGTCACATGCCTGTGAGGGGTGGAAAGCCTCTCTCACACTTCCCCGCTCATCTGCATTTCTACACTGTCCAGCACTCAGCTCTTCCTCACCTCAGAAGAGCTACCTGCAGCCCACAGCTCCTACCACTTCCCTACACCCCTCATTTCCAGCAATGGAGGAAGAGGTTGTCTTTCCATGCTGCAGTGATGCCAGCCTAGGGAGGCTGCCTAGAGATTAATTTAAGACTGTATGTTTAATGCAGGTGATGTGGAATACGAAACAATTTTCTGGCCCTGTATTTATTGTCCTTTAGTGTCAGAGGCACAGCATATCTGCTCTTAGGCAACTAGGGAAAAGATTATTCAATTAAATGTACAAAACTGGGTAATTTAGAAGGTTAAGTTATGATGGCACATCATGGCAGCCACACAGTATTATTGGAAACAATGGTCTTGAGTTTTGGTAAAAAGAGTACCGAAGCTGTGTTTAAACGTACATGTAAGGAAGAAGGGACAGAAATACAATTACTGTTCTGAATACAGCGTCTGCTAAGAAAGTAAGAACACAAGAGCATCTGTATTTAGTGAGGCTATAGGCCATCTAACCCAGCAGCACATTCATAGAGACCTTGGGATGTCTCCATATTTTAAGGAAACATATGCCTGTCTTGTCTGTCCATCTGTATTTCCTCTCAGATCTTGCTTCGTTCTCCTTTCAAAAGACTGGTCATTCAATTTAGGAACACCCATTAATAGTTTCATAGAGGTAGATCCATGTTAAGAAGTTCTAATTACAGCTAAAAATAGTATTATGCCACACTGTTCATTTAGTGTGTCAAGTATATGCCATGATGACCACTGATGAATTTTTAATTTAATTTAATTTAATTTTTAATATAAAACAAGCCCTTTATTTCACACATGCAGACAGACCTTCTCAGGGCAACATGCAGAACAAGCAAGCATTTTGGAGGCAAAAGGCCTCAAAGACAGCCAAAATCCAAGCATTTAGCCTACAATTTAGATCATGACAACAACTACTGATGGTCTGAATTTGCTGAGCTTTTTCTCTGTCACTGCTAGGTCCAGGGAAACAGGGAGTTACCAACAGGAGACAAGGAGATGTTGCAAAGTGTCCCCTTCAGTAGCATTGACCAGTATGGCAGGATGCTGCCACATCCCCATGGCTACACAGCACGCTTCCCCTCCCTGGCATTTAATTCAGAGCAGAATCCACCTGAATCAGAGAGGTCCGTCTGCTTAAAATGAAAGATGACATTTTCATGAAACCAAATAAACCCAGGAATGGCAGATGGTGTGTATGTGCAGGGAGGGAGGTGGAGGAAGGAGAGCGTGGTTTAAAAAAAGTACCTGCCCCAAATACAGTGCAAACTACAATCAAATTACAAGTATTGGTAAAGTGAAGGGAAGAGAAGGGAAGGAAATAACCCTCTGACAAAGATATAGGGAGAACACTGGAGTGTAATCAGTGTGATTAGGTGTAACTTTGTGGATCCAGCAAGCAAAAAAGAATCAGATAGCCAGGTAAAAGGGAGTGCCTAGGGATTACGTGCTTCATGGTTCATATCCATCAGAGAAAACATGCATGAGCTGCACTCTCCAGAAAGTCTCCATGCATATTTGCAGCAAAGCCTTCAGCAGGACAAGTTACAGCTGCTAAGCCCAGAGGCAGCAATCACCAGATGACATGTGTGGCTGGTGAAAGCCTACCTCAGACAGATCACCTTCCTCTCTATATAAATACCCACTCACATTTATGCAGATGAAACCCATTGACTGTCATAATGTCCAGGCTACACTCAAAAATATTGACAGTGTTCAAAGATCCTAGTAGTTAAGTTGATTTTTTTTTTTTGAACATATTATATAACCACAGCAAATCCATCAGTGTCTTGGAGATCACCATAGAAACAGGCTGACAACTCTCAGTGCAGGAGGAAGAAGCCCTGATCTCAGCTTGGAAAAGATGCTGATGTGACTGGTCGAACACACAGACCTCCCTCCCTCATTTCCAGCATCATGGATTCCTAGTGCTTGCTCGCTCTCAGCGTTCTGGCTGCAGGATTGGATGGAGGAGGGTTAGCTACTCCATGGAGCAATACATTAGACACTGAATCATTTTCTACCAAGGAGAATAAGACATTAAGGCTCTATCCCAAATTAAAGATCACAAAAGAAAAATAGCTAACTTGGTATTTCTCTAAGAAAAAAAAAGACTGCTTTAACTATCTGAATTGCAAAACAGAGGGGTTCCTGTGCACTTGAAGGTGCAGTGGTTGCTGTCGTCACCCCTTTTTTGTTGCTACCTGGTACGTCTTCCCAATGACCTGGGCCACACAAATAGAGAGAAATCACACAACCTACAAGGGCTGAGGCTAGAATTGCTCTGCTGGAGGGGGAAGAAAGGGGTAAGAGAAAAGCTTCATGTTATTCAAGGGGACACATACTTAGCAGGGACTTCTTACAGCCCCTCCATTTCTTTAGTTTGGTGTTGAACTAGAAAAGTTTCCATGGGCTTTGTTCTTTACTGAAGTATCTTCCTGGAAAAGTACCCACTTTTCAGTGGCCTTCATATCATGTGAAGTAGGAAATGTGTGTGTTTCCACATAATTCGTCAAATTAATATACAACAAATGAATTGATTGAATTAGTAATTCATAAATACTAATTGTACTTAAATGGAGAAGTATCCAACTATTCCCCTGTTCATTGACCTGAAAATATATTCCTCAGCTTAAAGTATTTCTCTAAATTTTGATTTGATGACAGCAAATCTTTTAATCATGCTTTCATAATTTTATGACTTCAACTTAAAAACATTCCAATCCTTCAAAAAAAATTGACATTTAGTCAAATAAAATGATGAATTTCTTTGCACTGCAGTAAGTGCTCATATGCTCAATTTATCTCAGGCTTAAAGATTTCTTAGCCAAAGCTTGTCCCAAAGTGAATTCAGTTTAAATATGTATTTACACAGTAATTATAGCGCAGTACAATTTAAACTCTAGTGAAATACACAAAAATATTAATGGGTGGTACTAAATGCTAAGACACAGTAAATTTAATTTTGTTTCATGTTATTTTCCATGTTTCAATGTGAGGTCACAAGCTCACTTTAATTATTTTTCACATCGCTATCCTTGAAATATTTATTTTCTATACATTCAGTTCTGTAGTCCCAAATTTAAGCATATTTTAGAATAGTTACTAATTCATGATGTTTACTATAGCAGAGGCCCACAGAATTCTTCAGCTTTTTTTCACATCATTCTATTATATTCTATAATTATGCTTATTGCACTTAATAATATATTAATGTTATAATGCAAACACAGTGGTATATTTTACTTAAATATGTTGCTATGTTTTATTTCTTTTAGTGAATTAAAGTCATTCAGGGAGGCATGCAGAGGCCTAGGGTTGAAAAACCTAGTTTCTGTGGAAATGTTTACTTAAGCTATGGCTTTAGCTGGAGGAACCTTTGGGGAAATCACAACATAAGCAGATGACTTTCAGTATTTATATAATAATTTATTACTACAAAATAAGAACTCTGATTCTTTGTCAAGCTGTACTGTGTCCAGTTTTCACAGACACAAATGCTCCTATTTCCCTTTGAAAGCAAGGTCATTGGTCAGCGACCAACTGAGTCACTAGACTTATCCATTCAGTATGTTACTAGTTTTTCACCATCCCTTTATTCAGTTGAATGTTTTATTCTGTTAGCACCTGGAATTTTGAGAAGAGGGACTGGGTGATTAGGTAGGGGAACCTGGTAAGAGTTTGAATGCTGATATGGAATGCGGAGCAGTGTTGATTACAATTGCAGAGATTTAGGGTTAGCACACACTGTTTTGATGGGTGCAAGTTAATGCCTCCAAACCTCATGTAGCTTGGTATCAGAACGTCTTTTTGAGTTTATTGAGTGACTGAAAGAGTAACTAAGTTTACCATTCACCTAGATCAGGCATTGTGGTTTCACCTCAGTGTTAGGATTTACTACTGATATGTAATACAGAGTCAGTGTGAAGTTTGCTAATGAATTGACTGCTCATTATTCCTAACTGCTCTGGAAATACGAAGAAAGCTGAACTAGAGAAAAATAATCTCATTCTTCCCCATATGAACCATTCCTAAATACAGTCATGTGGAACGATAGCTAATACTATTGGTTCTTCATTTCATATGGCAAAGATTATTTAGAAGTATACAGTATACTAAAAACAGGTATAGCCCCTGGATCTCCGAGCAAGGCCATATAGGGCTCCATAGTGCATGTAGAAGAGCAAACAAGTACAAGATCCAGAGCTGCAGGTCTACAGACATAGTGGGGTAGGAAGAGGTTATTTCTGAAAACCACCTGATCTTCACGCATTTCAAACCTCAGCAAGCCCAAAATTCAGCAGTTTAGAACCATCAAGTTTAATAATTGAACATCACTGCTGAAAAAAGTATTCCTTAAGAAGATGCAAAAATTAATCTATACTCAAGTAACTTATAATATTGCTATGAGAACGGTAAAATCCAACAGGCACATAAATCTTACTGGGGCAAAAGCCCAACCTGCATAAACACATTTAGGAAGGTGACTTTGCTTTTTGCCTTTAGATATTTTTAACGTAAAGCAAAATAAAACAACCATATGAACATGAACCTACCCTTGTCATTGTTCCCTCACAGCTCAGAAAAACATGTCAGTATGGTAGCATATAGCACTGGTCTGAGCGTTCATTATAGCAGTTACGATGAAAGTGTGTGGGCTATCTTGGCTGGATCTGACACAGCAGACCAGGTCATCTAGCCTGCAACTCATTCCTTGCTGTCTTTTTTATAATGGGTGGCTCTGGCATAAGTGAAGAACAGATAATAGGCTTGACAGATCCTTTTGGATCCTTTCTCAAGTGCCCTGTACCTCTTTCCTTCTGCGTGACCAAGAAAGCACATCTGGTAATAAAATGCAAATACCCCCTAGTCATATAATGAAGCGCATCCATGCGCATCTAGTTTGTCACTGGGTCACCTTCTGTGTCCCATGACATGAGAGATGCAACAGGAGATTTAGGCAGCTTTGCCTAATGAAGGACAATCCTTCTGTCACATGAACAAAACTGTCCTTAATTGTATGACTGAAGGCACATTTCACAACTGGCAAGGAACAACTGCATTTTTGATAGAGCAAAACACTTGCCATCACATGACACAGGAAAAACTTGCAGCTTCTTTGAGAAACAATCTCCTTTTTGGAGGATACAGATATGTGGAAAACATGGTAAGAACAGGAAAAAAGGGTGAGAACAGGAAAAAAGGGGGAAATAGTTCAGTGGTAATGACAACTTGTGTTATGTTTCCTATACAGAGAGATGGGAAAAAAAGTATTTGCTGATACTTGTGGCAAGCAACTTATAGTCTACTACATTCAATTTGATTCTCTATACGCCTTAATAGACAAGACTATGAATGTTATTACTGGCCATAAAAATTACACTAGTCTTACCCTAAGAACAGCAATAATATTCAGCTATAATGTTCAGCTCTCACCCTATCTGGCTGCAAATTTCACAAGTTGACTACATGTAGTCTAATGAAATACTTCTTCAATTTATCTTACTTTACCTGCCATCAAGTACACTGAATTATGACTGATTCTTCTAAGACAGGTTTTTTTCTTTCATTCTGTTTAAGACAAGACTTGCAAGGAGTGCTCACAAGCAATTCAAAACATAACATTAGGCTTGCTGTCCTCTGGATCTTTTCTGAATTATTTCTGTATTTTTTTAACGTGGAATTCATGTTCCAAACAAAGGCTCATGACTGTCACGGACAATAAAATCTTAACTTTCTCTGCATTACTTTCTATTTCCCTAATGAATCGAAGATCTAATTTTTGCTTTTTCCTACTGTTGATGTATTCTGGAGAGATTTTTACTTTGCTAGCTTACCAGTGACAATGAGAATTTCTTTTTCTCAGAGGAACGGGAAAGTTTAAAGCTCAGCAGCATGAGAGGTTCGGATTGTTTTTGCCAGCGCACATTATCTTTAAATTTATGCAAGCTGAATCTCATATGCCAAGTTTTTAAAATTAATCTAGAGTCTCTCACAATCCCCTATGGTTTGCACAAACTGAAAAGTTTATGGGTGAAACTGTTGAAAAATGCCTCTGGATTTGTTTTCTGCTTTGGCACAGGCAAAAAGCATCTGCAGATACCAACCATTTTGTTTCAAAATCAGTGTGCCCACCTTCCTTTGTGTGTGATAACCGTGAGAAGCCATGGAGCTTTAACTGAGCCAAGGAGCTTAAACACTGGTAAGCTATAATCCACCCTCAAACATGTCATCACTCTCCAAAGCAGAAATATCCCACATAGTGCAGGAAGTGATAACAACATTAATGCAGTTTTTTCATTGACATTATCAGGTTGCCTCACTTCTGTTTGAAGGAACTCTTTTTGGAAAGCTTTTGTTTTCTCAGTCTTAATGGATATGTCCATACCACTCAATGAGAGGGCTAAGGAGTGAACACACCACCACAGCCCTTGACTATGCAACTGATTGATTTGTCCCTGCCCCTACTCGGGACTGTTCCAACCACCTCTCCACAATGCCTGGGCAAATTCAGATGTTAGCTTACTTATGGATCACTCCCAAAAGATGGCATGGGCAGGAATATGTTTAAGTCCCTCTGCCCTGCACAGTCCTCTAATATGATCTGCACACCCTAAAACTCCTGCAAGTCTTCAGGCCACACCACAGTGCAGTCAGCGCTCCTGGCATCGTGCCCTAAGAACACCCTGGCAGACTGCAACATATATCTTGCAGTGTTACAGATACTGAACTGAAACACATAAAATAATAATTATTACCTCAGAACCACATGGGGAGAGCCAGGGCAAAATTCTATGCAGCATGGATGTGGACAGTCTGCTCTAGAGGCTTCTTCCCCTACACAGCATAGACGCAAACCAGTTCATGCCCGACAGACCCTGGTCCAGGAATCAGTCCCTCATCTCTTCAAATTTGCTACAGATAGTAACTGCACAGGAACTTTTTTTTCAAGTTAAAAAAAAAAAGTCTGCTATTTGATAAAATCTTATTTGAAAAAAAATCATTTGACAAATCCTATGATAAAGAAATAATCCAAATAATTCCTTCAGAAATTCTTTTAAGACTGAAACTAGAATTTGACAGTGACTCAATATATTTTGACATTTATGAAAACATTGAACATTTATCTCTCTATACATTTTAGGGACATACACATTCTCCTAAACAAAGGTAAAAGTCTATTATTTATATACCTTTATGTCTTTTATATATGGGAAAGTTGCAGTTGGAAAGTTGGAGTGTTACAATTTCTAGATTAGAAGAATAAAAAATGTTTAAGTGATTCAAAACATCATGAAAGTCAAGAAGCATTGCAAGTTTCAGATGAAGAATCAGGGTGAATGTTATTTTCTCCAATACATTCACCAAAGCATGTAATTTACACTGCTCACTCTCCATCATTAAGTCCAGCAATTGCATTAGCTTCCTTGCCAGTTTCTTGAGAAAATACTCCAAGTATGGTCCATCTTCTCAAACAATTGAAGACTACAAAATAAAAGGAATGATGAAGGGCAGCAGTGAAAGGGTTATCTTTTGCTAAGTTATTCATGCAAAGAAGGTAATTTTCTGTACAAAGAAGCCTTGCAATCAGTTGTTTATAATCTGACATAAAACCTGAATAAAAGACAGTCATGGTTATGGTTTTCTCTCATATGTTATGGATTTCTAATTCTTTTTCTTCCACTAGTTTCTTGTAATGCTGTTTACAGTTCACATCAGAAAACTGAGGTGGCGTTCAGTGTTGACTTGACTGGCATTTTACTCTAAGTGTGCCCATTTTTCTGTCCAATTTGGATTCTGAAATTGAGTTCAGAAAGAATGGTACTGAGTGAGCCAGGCTGGCTCTGTTGCTTGACATTCATTGCTCATGCATTGCAACTACCTGAGACCTCCCGCTGTTACAAGACTCAGCCCCTCATGACACCTCTCTTCAAGACTTCACTTCACCTGTGCATTTGCTGTCATCTCTGTTGCTTTTGATGATGCAGATAATTTCTTAAATAAATCTAACAGTGAATTTGTAATTTGAATAATGTAAGACTACTCCTCTGCAGGGTAGGATTTGCATAGGTTTTTACGCAAATATCTGTATGTGTTTAAACCTTCAAAACGCTCACACATTTTAGGTTACTGTTTTTTCACTTAATGAATATTGTCTGCTGGACTATTCAGAGATCACCTACAAGCATCTTTGTTTACAGAATAAGTTAATTAATACAGTTAATACAGCAGGGCATAGGGGTGAAACTTTTTTTATCTGCTCCAAACACATACAACAGTCTGCTGGTGTCAAATGGTGTGACATGGTTGAAAACCAAGGCAAGTTTGTTGACAAAGTAGCTAAGGTTCATGAACCTTTCCAATGAATCTCCAGCAGATTTTCAGTGAAGTTGGGCTGATATAGTATTTCCTTTTAAGAAATGTGAAAACAGCCACTTTGAATCCCTTCAAACTACAATTATGTGAATAAATGATTTTTAAAGTTCACCTCTGGTTAAGAATATTCCAGGTTAACATAAAAAAAACCCCACATTAGAAAGAGCAGATTAGCCAATCCTCCCTCCTCCCATCCCAAGTGCTGCTTTATTTCAATTCCACACATTTTATTAACAGCAATAAAAATTTGGAAACTAAAGGCCTGATAAACATGGAAACTTCAATGCTCTCCATAGGACTAATGACATCTGGGTCATGAACAAACCCCTTGTTCAAATGCTGTGGAGCAATGATTTAAACACTGGTCATCTGCTTCCCAATCAAGTGCACTAACTCCCTGGCTACAGTTTACACAGGAGAAGGACTCTCAATTTGTCTTGTCGAAGTTGCTCCATGATTAAGCCAGGATAAATAGGTGTAGTAATGACCACACTGTATGACAGTCAGCAGACCCAATTAGGAGAGTGATATCTTGGTTACAGCCCCTGTTCCATTGACTAATCCTTTGTAAACAAACAAAGAAATAAAATAATGATACTAGGGGAATTCACACTGAGTATTTATAGCCCAGTCTGATACACCTAACAAAATTAGAGAAAACAGTAATGATCACTGATTCATTCAGGGCTTTATTCCATATACCAAACACAAAACCAATGCCAGACACCGTAAACTCGTTAGTGGTGATTTTCTTAAGGCTCTTTGCCACTTGCTGCTTATTTGTAGTGTGAAGGTAACACATACCTGATATACAGTTAGTTCATTAGTAGAAGTTTGAAATGCTGTTTCGCACTTCTTCCTCTCCTGCCTCTCTGAACATTGGTACCTGTTAAGACTGGAGAGTAACCTTTGGAGAACACGGTGATGAAGCGCAGAAAAATGCTCTGCTCCAAGGAAACCGACTGTGTGAGAACCCTTCAATTCCAGCAATGCTACTTGACAGGCCAGTAACACCTCTTACAATTTCAATCCAAACAACCTCATTAGCTTCTCTGACAGAAACCATCAGAGGTAACATTTCTCTTGGCTTCACAATACAATGAAGGTGGGAGGAGACCTCCAGAACGGTCCAAGAAACATTCTCTTTAAAGAGGCACAGGCAAAGACCCCATGGGAGGAATGCTGGCTCTAAAAGCTCCCTTAATATGCAAAAAAGGAGAAATATTTCCATAATGCTGCAGGCCATACCAGTGTCTACGGTTAAGGGAAATTCGCTTTGAAGAATATGGATTGTAGGCAGCCTTTCAAAGCCACATATAGAAACATCTGTACAAGACTGGCCTGCAAGTCCCAATATTCTTTTAAACTAAGAAACCTCCACATTTTGTAGTTGAGCATAGAGAAAACACAAGAGAAATTACATGCTGATACTAAAATTCTATAAAAACTCATATTTATTTATTTATTAAATGAAATGGCATCCAAAAGACAATTCCATTATCATTTGCTGAGGATGTGGAAAACATTTCATTTTTTTTATTGTTTTGTCCAATGTGAACAAAGCTTTAGCTGCTGCTGTCCTTATCTGTTATAAAGGACTTTCATCTGCAGTGAGGGCAACAGAAGGAATGGCTCACTTGCAGTTTTGTGGTATTTGCTATCATTGAAACCTCTCATGAGAGTCCTTTATAAAACTGGAAAGTGAGCCAAGGGAGTTCATAATAAATATAGAATAGCAAAGCCCTTTCATAAATGAATGAATGCATGAATAAGTGAATGACTTGTTATGGTAAATACAAAACATTTGAATACTGAATGCTTACCATGAAAGCAATTCCAACAGAAACATTTTATTCTACTGCTACAGTTCATACTTATCTCAAAAAATCAAAAGGACGCTAGCATTGTTGGAAACTGGAACCACTTTTTACCGATCCTCACAGATGTCTAAATATATTGTCTTATGGTAATTGCAAAACCAAAATTTTTTTCCTTTTTTTGACTGATTGCTTTTCAAGTTCTGAGTGGGCATATCTTAATTTATCTCGTAATGATTTTTGAAATAGTGATGCACCAGCTAGAATCCTGCTCATCTAATGTCTCTGATTTCAGTGCACTAAAATGCCGAATGTTTGGCCTAATGACTTCTAATCATACAGGGAATCACTAGGCATTCCTCCACAGTATCTGAATTATTGAATTCTATTTATCTAGAAAGAAACAGTATGGGTTCAGACTGTATTGTTGTTTTACTACCAAAAAAAAAAAGTTAAACTAAGTAAAATAATTGTCTTTGAACTAAAAGCCATGTAAACCAAATACTGTCCGTGTTCCCCATCCTGCAGCCCTTTACTCAGCAGCCTCTTCGCTTGTGTGATGAGAGGCACGCGCAGACCCACAGAGCATATGATGGGAGAGCACATTCGATATACCCCCACCAAAAAAATATTTTATATATACCACAGGAGTATCTTAAATCCTGACTTTTCTAAAAAGGAGAACGTATTGTATCCTTTGCCTAATCACCACTTTAGAATGTCTTAGGTGAAATAAAGATGTTTGAATTGCTCTAAAACCCATTCAGTGCTGCTGCAGGCAGGACACCTTACCAGCTATTGAGGGCCTCTTGGACCTTGGGAGGACAAGAAGCCCTAAAGGCTAGCAGCACTGAAGGCTAATTTTATTGTCATTAGACCCTGAAAGCAGTTAGCTTTCTCAGGGAAATAATATGACTTTTCTTGCATTTAATATTTAAAATGTGATTTAAATGTTAATAATTAATGTCAGGCTACTTCTAATTTCTATCAGTGAAAGCATACACTGCAGTCTATTCCATTTCCATTGGGAAGAAAACTGCGGGCACTGTAGTCTTTTGTTATTAAAGCATTACAGTAGCAGTGTGAGTCTGTACAAATGTTAATTTGTCATAATTTTCTTGTAGGATAATATTTACAGTATTTCAGAGTGTATGTATGTGATCAGCATTTTGTACCCACTTAGCAATTGTATCTGAACATCTGCTTTCATGGTTTATGTTCACAAAGGCCTGGTTCTTTCAGCGCTGATATGGTACGAAGACTAATACAGCTGCAGCACACTGCTAGTGTTACGGATCTGTCGCGCTTACAGTTTGCAGCCACACTAGCAACTTCCACAATGTTTGTTCTTTATGACAGATATACTATTGCAATTCAGAGTATAAGAAAGCCTTTGGGCAACCCAAGACTGCCAAGATCTTTAGTTACAAATGGTCACCACTGGTTTTTAAAAAACATTTTGAGACATATCAAAGCAGTACATGGAGGGAAAGTAAGTTAAGGAAGAGAAACTGTTAAAAGAAAGTCACAAAGAGATGAGGCAAATGGCTATACTACATCATGCATTGGTTTTCCTCTGCTCCCTCCCTTTTCTGAAATCCAGTAGAGCTGAAAACAGTATGCACATCCACTAGAAGAACAGAAAAGTTGACAGAGGTAAAAAAATAAAATAAAATAAACCCTGCACAGATAAAGCTACCAAAGAAAAATGATTAAAAAACCCCACAGCTTTTAGAAACACTTAGCAATTTTAATATAGCATAAAAGAAACTGGCAAAATACATTTCAAAGAGCATAAAAGAGAAAAAAGAACATCTCATCTAGCACTATCATAAAAAGTGAAACAAAAATGTTCACTCTAACAGCCAAATTTATACTTCTACAAAAAAGAGATGTAGGAATGCAATCACATGGATTTTAGAATAAGCTATTTCAGTGTATATATAACGTATTTGAAAATGCATGTATCTCTGCAACTAAAAGGTATGGAACATAGGAGATGCCTGAAAAGCCACTTGGCCTATTCCGCTGCTTTGAGACTGGACTGGCCACAAACAAAATGACTCCTAGGGAATGTTTGTCTATCCTGTTCCTAAAAATCTTGATGAAAACTTTTTTCTAAGTGAAGAAGTAATGAAGATCTCACCAACTCCTTTGCAAGCCTACTCCAATGTTACATTACTCTTTGTCGCTCAAAGTTTTTTCCTAATGTCGAACTTGTATCACGTTTGCTGCATTTTAAGCCCTTGATTACTAATCTGACATACTGTGGACACTGAGAACAGATTATTTCATTTAGAGTAAGTTTTTACATACTTGATGGCTTATAATGGCTTTTGTCAGCCCTCTCCTGACTAAACAAACTACTTGTCCAAACTTGTTGCCGTTCTCCTCATTCTCCTCCGTTTTTTCCAAATGCCCCATTTTCCCTGGTGCACAGTGCCCAAAACCGAGTGCTGCACTCCAGCTGATGTCTTACGAACACTGTGAGTAGCACAAAAAGATCACGTCACTTGTTTTACAGATTATGCTGTCCTGTCTGAGCATCCCGTGATGTTCGCCTCTCCTGTAAAAGGCTGACATTGTTGAGTTTATGATTCATTATACCCTCCAAATTCCTTCCTGCATATTTGTAACTTACTGTTTTTCCCCTCGCCTGTATTTGAGCAGATGATTACTCCTGCCCAAGTGTAACAGCTTACACTTCTCACTGAATCCTATTCTCATTTCAGGCCAGACAGTTTTTTCAAACTTGTCAAGTTTCTTCTGAATTTTAATCTTCTAGCCCCTTTAAACCAGTACCAACTGCAACTTCCTAAACATGCTATCTATTCCAGCATATCCGTCATTCATGAAAATGATCCAAGACTAGACTTTGGAGGAATAGTGCTTATAAGAGGCCTTGCATTTTCGAAGAGAACCACAGACAGCTGCTCCAAGTATGGACACTGCCTCCATCTTATATTAATTTATCTATGTTCTTTTACTTTCCTTATGGGAATGCCATATGCAACACTGCAAAAAGCTTCACCTCTGCTGGAATCTAAGCATAGGACTTCATTTGCCTTACCTCTAGGAAGGCCTTCTGAGTTATCACTGAAAGAAATCAGATTGCTGTGGTTTAATTTGCTTTTGAAAAAACTATGCTGCCCCTTATTGATCACCTATCAGAGGTTAATTGTCTTGGAGGTGCTCACAAATAGTTTATTTATGCCAGTATTTTTTCAGGAAGTGAAGTTAAGCAAACTAGCCTAAATTTTCTCCTGCTCATCCATTCGCTCCTTTTATGATGGTCACTAGACTACCAACATATTCATTTACTGGATCCCACTCATCCTATTTAAGATTTCAAATAAACTTACTAATGGATCTGAGATTGCTTTAGTCACTTCAAGAAATCCTCTCTGATTAAAGCCATCAGGCCCAATTACTTTGAGATCTTTCAACTCAGCTACATGTTTTCCTCCTCGGTAGCTTAGCTCTGATAGTTGGCAATTGGCCTCTTTTGCAATGGAGTCCATAGGTGTTTTTCTCTTTGAAGCAAAGATCTACATGCACGGGAGAAAAGACAATACTGCCTTTCTCTTTTTCCCACTCTGAACAGGCTTCAGAGTAACCTCCAGGCTTTATAGCTCCCAAATAAGCCAGCCTAGCAGAAGGCAAGAAAATCAGCACAATCTTAAAAAAAACCCTTTAATTTAATCAGAGGGCTACATGTGCTCCAGCCAAGAGATTACTGAGGAATTTTTCAATTTGGAACCAAATTAATTTCTGAATTTGCCTTCAAAACAGTTGAGATTACACAACGGCATTCAGCTGAGATATCAGAAATGTGTACGTAAGAAAACCTGTCTATCAGATGCTTCAAATAATTGATTATTTACAGAAAACTCTTATGCTGTCTGAGACTCTTAATAAAAAATTAACCTGTACCAATGGCCAGAAAACACCAGAATATCTAGCGGGGGGAAAAAAAAAGGAAGCAGCAGCAGATATTCTGCTTACAGGTGCAGGCAACTGCAGAAATACGCATTCCTGACACTGCATTATCAAAGAGGTGATGCGATGCTTGATAACATGAGTTGGAGCAAAAATCTGATCAACTTCCCAAAACTTTGACAAGATTATAGGCTTGCTGTGAAACCAGCTAGCGTGTACCATGGGAGCCTGTGTGCTACTGAAAGGATTTTCATTAGCTGATAGGTGGGAAATGAAGGGTCCGCCCCTAAATCCTGCGAACCTACACTGCAGCCACACTAGCAACACAGCATCAGACATGAACCTGGTTCTGGCTAACATCTTCTTTTTGCTCGAAGTGACATGCAGGCTGATAGGTGGTTTATCTCCTGTCATTTGTATTTCATAACACAGTCTTTAAACAAATCACCTTCCTCACACATTCAGCAAGGCAGAGGGAGTGCCAAAATAAGGTGTGGGAAAGCAGTTTCACAGCATTATTACACAGAGCATGTAACCTTTCGAGACTGCTTTGTATGCAACTACATCACACACCATAAAACAAATCAGTAATTCCCATCTCTAAGAAGAAACGTATCTCTAATCCAACATTTACCTCAATAAAGGATAATACTGCAACTACACAACTGTGAAGTCAACGTGCCATAAATCACTACTAGAGCTTTCCCTTTTCAAAGAGAAAGAATATGAATTAACTTAAGAGAAATACAGATTAATGGGTGAATCATACTTATCTGTTGACTTAAAATAATTTCAGGTATGTCAGGGATCCTTGAATATCTACAGTAACGTAAAATTTGATATCATATGCTGTACAGAGTCATCTAATATTAATAGAAGGCTTGAAATGTTTGAGTAAAAGGTGAGAAGGTTGGTTGAATTATCTGAAGTCAGATGTAACGCTCAACCTTGTTACAGGTTTTGAAGTTCTCTGCATGCTGAGGAACACACTTTCCTCTGCAGCCTCTTGCTCAGTTGAAATAACTGGAAGAAACTTAAACTAATTACCACAGGTGAGCTTGGATCTCTGCTCCAAGAATAACGTTGTGCCACTTCTACCTCTGCTTGTGCGTTATGCTTCACTTCTTCTGACACCAGTGAGAGGTGTGCTGGACTCACTGTCTTTGGATGATAGACTGACAAAGCCCCACGGAAACTTGCACTTTTGTAATACCATGGGTTGGAGTAAAAAGTTTTCCCAAACAGCAGCAGTAGCCTTCTATTCAACGCAATTTAACAGCAAAATGCACAAAGCGTTTCCATGCCGTCTCCAGCATGTGAAAATTCAGGATATAAATGACTATAAAATACCACCTGCTTCCTGCATGGCAGACTAATACAGACATGTAGTTTGGAAAGAAAAATTCATAGTCAAGTTTGTCTCTGGTGTTCTGAAACTTGTCATGGCACTTAAGGAAACAGCCTGGCTCCCATTTTTTCGTTTAGCACATCACCTATACCACCAAACATAAGACATGTACACAAGAGGACACAGGATGGAAATACCAGGACAAACTATCCAATCTCTGTTTTGGAAAGAAAGGCACTGTCCTGACAAACACAGGTACTAAGGGTAACTTTCCTTCTACAGTAACTTACAGAGCATGACACTGAGAGGAATAACAAAAAAACATTTCAGCATTATACAGCTCCAATTCAATGCAATTTGGACCATGATGACAGACTTCATTCTTGCAAAAATTATAAAGCATTAAACCTGTATATCAGAGTCAGGCCAGTTTCAGCACTAAAACATGGCCTTGGGCAGCTTTCTTACACAAGGAGAAGAAAAAGCTGATCTACCACTGGCTTTTATAGCTAGTGAAATGAAACAATAAATCGGGGCAGGAGAAAAAGAACAAATTTTCACATTGTTCAGGTATACCGTAGGTCAAAAGGGCTGTGCAGAATTGGTCTGTGTCCCCAAATGAGTCCTGTCTAAAGTCACAGGTAAGAATTAGCCACACAATGAGGGGGGGAATACATTAAGAAATGTGGTCTTTAATGCATGAATAAATATGCCACCCTAGATATTTCAGATTTATACTGTAATTTTATTATAACAAAGAGTAAAAACAAATGCATCAAAAGATCTTAGAAAAGTCAAGTCTGCAGAGGATCCAAAGATTGAATGCAAAGATTGCCCCAGAGAGTCCTCACAATAGGAAGTAAGTGCTGAATACATCCAAAATACCTAGTGTTTTGGGGATGAATTCTTCGGTAAGATTCCAGGTTGGTGACAGCCTACTCCTTGTGGAGGAAAAGGTGTGTTTAGAGGACATAAGACACACACAAACCAGAATAATTCTCTTTACTCAGCAGTTTTGGCATCTTGGCACAGGCACCTTGAACTGTCTCAGGGCACCCCAGGTGCCAAGGCCAAAGGCATGGGGAGATTTATTGCTCGGAGATGCTTCTGGGTACGAATGCTCAGTGTTTGCATAGCAAATGTCTCTTTCCTCCCTCTGGCACAACCTTGTAACAATGATCTATGCCTTAACTTTTTGTCAGTTTAGTATCTTTTTTTCACATTTCCTCCTTTGACACACAGTCATTTCTCGTGTAGTCATGGTAATATCAACAGAACAAGACAGCCTTAGTGGCATCCACAAAATCAACATACAGACGTTTAAAAGTATTTAACATGTACAATGATGCATGGATCTATTCGGTGATTTATGATAACCACATATCATAATTGATCTTTTACCCAATTCTGTTGTCATGTTCTTTCAGAACACAATAAACATACTCGTCCCTGTATTTTCTTGCTAGGGTATCCATCACAAGCAATGATTTCACCAGACATTTTTCAAGGTATCAGACCTGAACAACAATATTTCTATATGCTGCCATAACACCTGAGAACCTCAGAAAAAATTAATGAACAGACTCTGAAGTACAGTCTTTATCTTACAGATATAGATCTCAGTTACAGAGAGCTTAAGGGTGGATTTAATTTCACTGAACACTACCATGTAAGAGCTAGGCATCCACCCCAAGCCAATCATTAAAGCTCCCTCAAAAGCTAATGAAGGGAATGCACTTCCAAAGGTCACTTAATTACATTCCAAAATGCCTAATAGAGGTGGGATGTACTACCTGCTGGAAGTCAATCGCTCTCCCCTTCTTATGATTACTCAGGAGGCCTAAATGCAAGTTTAGGCTTCGTGCCTTCTTTCTGCATACTTAGACTACAATTCCCCACCGATTTCAGGACGTCTGAGCAGACTTTTCCATGTCTGAAGCACATGATCATTCTTCCTTCCTCCAGGAACGCCGTCAGTCATATGCAGTGTACCTCAAAGGGAGGGAGTCTCTACTGATCACAATCCAGCCTGTGAAATTTTCCGTTAAAGCACCTATGATGAAAAACTGTAGACAAGAAATAAAATTATAAGGTGAAGTACAACTTGAAATTTTAAAGAATTCCACTTTTTCCACTGGATAAATGGATGACTTGGCTAGTTAGCAAATGTGCAGCTGTTAGCCTGACTACTACCCAGAAATTCTGTGGTATGTCAGCAGCAGGCAGGATGCCAGGATGCTTAATGTTGACATTATCTACGTGTGACAGCTTCAACAATGAGATGTTAGCTGGGGAGGGAGACACCATGTACATCTGTTCATCAATCCTGCTGAACAACAGGAAGCCTCAGAAATCATGATGGAACTCATGAATAACCTGAGAGCACAACAACAAACCTGTTCTGGATTTCCAAACTTTAATCAGGCCCACCAGATTTGGCACCAGGTCCAGTACAAAAGTATGCAAAGCACAGAAAAGCTCATGCATAGGCATTTAATCACAAGTTGGAGCTTTTTCTGACAACTTCCACTTCAGCAGTACAGCATCATCCTTTGCTGGAGTTTGTCAATGACTAAAGTGTACTATTAAAAACTTTACTAGTTATTTTCTTCCTATTAAATCAGATCTTTCCTGTCCCTCTTTTCTCCCTCAATTATTTTTGTTCGTGATAATTCTTTCAGTGTTACAATGCTCCAAATTTGCATAATAAATTTTATCTCACTCCTACTCTTTTTCTAGAAACTTTCCTGCCCTTATTAATACCACATAATAATGAAACAATGACATGCCTCAACCTTTGGAAAGTGAATTTAAAGCATTCTGTACAACTCATAAAATTTAGCTCGCTCGTGCACCTAATAGCCTGAACTTAGAAGCCCCTCTGTGTGAGAAGCAGACACATTTGTTAAGTATGTTTTTCCAGTAACCATAGACTTAGTCACTATCATACCATGTAACTACAAAAAGGGTAGGCTGGAAGACATTTGCGGAGCAAGGTATTTGTCTATTTATTTGTTCATCTTATACATGCATCTAAAAGTAATGTGGGGGATTTGAATCATCTGCTAGCAGCAAGTATTCCAAATAAGAAAATGTTTTTTCCCTACCATATCTCACTATCTGCCACACCTTTCTATTGCCTTTTCCTCTTAACCAGGCTGCAGCCCAAAGTGCAAGGATAAATTTGACACTACTTTCTAGACAAATTTTCAGAGGCTCTAATCCATTTTGGCAGCACATGTGAAAACCTTGTCTTAGTTCCCAAGGAAGCCCTATCTCCTGCTCTTCAGAGGACCTTTCCTAAAAGTTTTGACTTCATCACTCCAACATAACTCAGGTGCTGAAGGGGAAAGGAGGAAGAGGAACTAAAAATATGCTCACACTTCACTAGCACTGTGGAGTTTAGTGATAACCTGAAATCTGAAGGGTTTAACTGCACGCATTAACTAACTGGAGAGAAGTGAAGCTGTCATGAACTGAGCACTACCTGAAATTCATGCTGCTGCTCCTGATTGCTTTCTCTCTTATAGAAATGAAGAGCAGAGAAGAAAGGTCTCTCAAAAATAGATAAGGAGGGTTATGCAATCTCTGATGAGAAATCAAAAGGAAAATTGTGTTCATACTTTCTGTGGCATGGAGTCATGTAAAGCATGACTCAAGTCATTTAATCTTGCTTTTATAACAGTCAACAATACTTCGCTAATTAGATGAGGTTGTATTAAATATATGTGCTGGAAAATTAAGTCTTTAATTTAGTCTTCCATAAAAGGACATTTTTAATGTTCCCTCCTCCCTTACAGATTGAATTTTTATCAGCTAAAGCAAATAACATGTAGCT
Source organism: Theristicus caerulescens (assembly GCA_020745775.1). NCBI lineage: Eukaryota > Metazoa > Chordata > Aves > Pelecaniformes > Threskiornithidae > Theristicus > Theristicus caerulescens. Next base: position 88,839,489 of record CM036560.1, read on the forward strand.
GAGTGAAATTAGTGTGCTGCTCACAAAGAAAATCTAACCTGAAACAGCTTTTCAGAGAGCTTAAGCAATGTCTTGACATCGATTGATTTAAATACACAATTCACAAACTCTTAGATTGACTTTTTTATATCTCCAATGTTACAAACATCTCCAGACACTTTGGCATTTTCTTAAACCCAAATGACAAAACACATACTCCACAAAGAAACAACTGCAATACCAGTGTTCCTCTTTTATTCTACATACTCTGAAACACCAAGTTAAGGGGAAAAAAAATCAGGATTCGGAACATGCTTAAAAAGCTGAATGAAAGGTGAAAGCCGAATCCGAGAGACGTGCACCCTCCACAAAAAAGGCTCAGTCCCTATGTCCAGTATTAAAAGGAAATTTTGAGTGTATCAGTTGATTTCCTTTGTTTTAACAGGACACTAGGAAAGAGCCAATATTTGAAGTATGCACACCAAAGCTACGTAGAGCTTTAAAAACCGAGGGCATGTTAAATTATATCCTGAAGTGATTAGGAAACTAATATGTTCTGTGGCCTTCACTCTGGACCAGGATTAAACTATTAATCTAGTTCTGGGCTGGCTGGCTGGTATATGAGGCACTTTTACATTTTGCACTTAGAATAGATTTCCCAATGAGGTCTGCAACATACCTATATTAAACCACATTCAGTAGGTAAACAATTTATTCTTCATAGCTGGCTGTCACGCTACTGCAATCACAACTAGATAGAAATCCATTTAGTAAATGGAGGATGTGATAGAAAGAATACAAACTTTGATAATGTAAATTTTAAGGGTGACATTGGCACACTGACAGTTTCACAACCCTAGAGGCGTATGAACAGTATTTACCAAAACCAGAACCTTACACATGCTAAGTCTTGTCTCTATTTTCTTGTATAAATCTGTAGGAAACAGCTAAGTCAAACTCTTTACAATACTTAATGCACCTCATTATGGAAAGAAGATAAAGCAATAAATAAGGAGCAAGACCTTCTGTAGAAAGTTTGTGCACCTAACTGAAGGAGAATGGTATACTGACAGCGATTACATCTAGTACTCTAAACACAGCCACCAGCTCCAGAGACCTCTGCAGTTCTGATGACTGGAAACTGGAAAGAAGCATCAGGAAAGGATCACTTCATACTTGACCTACCTCTTATACTCTATATTTAAGACTCTTCAGAGGAGGTAGAGCCTCAGTTAAAGCAAATACACCCAGCTCTATACAGCTTGGAAGAAATGAAAACTTCAGTCCCTATTGGTCTGATCCCTTCTATGTATATTACATTCACTTTAAAATTGCAAGGGAAAAAAAAATAATGTAAGAGTGGATGACGTGAATTGAATCCCATCATGTTACAAGAACAAGTCTAATTCTTTTTCAGATCAATGCTATCACGTACATGCACAGAAAAGGCACTCCTGGCACATACTAGGACATATTCAACTTTTTCCAGGAGTATTTTGTCTGACGGCTACATTATAATTAAGTTAATCAAAATACATTGCAAGGCCCCTAAGTAATAAGAAACCTTAGTCCTATACAGCAGCCACAACTTTTCAAAGCATTTTCAAGCTTTTTCCACAAATTGTGTTTCCCACACTTTTTGGATGATGGCATAATGCATGGGGGAAGTAGACGTTCTTGTGTGTCCAATCTGAAGTGCAAGTTTCTCCCACAGATAACGTCTATGAAAACTATATAGGCTTTGGGGGATTTTTTTTTCCCTTAAAAAGTCAAGATAAACTGTATTCTTTCACAGCTGGTAGCTGAGTCCCAGCAGATCTCTATCTGCATGTAGTGTGACTATTTTTAAGCCAACAATGAATCACCAGCAGGAGGACAAGACAAAACACTGAAGCGCACATTCTAGGTAGCTGAACTATAGAACAATCTCTATTCAGTAATTTGGTTATTTCTGGAAGAAATGAACCACATGAGCAGTAGGTGCGTATGCTAATAGAATGACTTTGTGTTTTAATTAAGCAGTATTTCCCTACAGAGTAATTACATATGCTGTTTACTCAACTTTTTTAAAGGCCATTAAAAAAACTTGTAATCTCTTTCTTTCCCAGACTACAAATAGAAGATCTCAAGAACCTTTGCAAACACACTTAGCAGATCCTATACATACACGATAAACACTTGCTAGGTACAATTTCATAAAGGACCTTCTATAACAGATGGTGTTATCTGAACTCCCATCAAAAACTGTTTTGTCTCAGATAACGCCACTGATTCTACCGAGAGTAGTGTGTGATGAGAAATTTTACATTAACTGCCATGGCTGTAAGAAAACTAATCTAACCCAGTAGATATTGTAAAGTACCATTTAAAATAGAGACTACAGAGCTTAAAGAAGACAGGTTTAATGATACATCAACTTCCTAAGCTTAAGCAACAAATACAGAATTTTCCTCAAAGGATTTACAATCTCTAGACCCTCTTACTACCATGCATCACTCCAAAGGTGGTCTAATAACAGACAAGGTCTGCTGCTGCACAACTAGCCATGCTTCTGGCCTCAGTCCCCCACAGCTACAACTGCTATTGCTATTATTCAGCGATTCACCAATTATTCTGTACTATTCAGTACTATTTTCTGCTGTGAAAAAGCATTACTACGTTAGCAATATTAAGTTAATATTACAGAACTGAAAAGAATAATGCAGCCAAAATACACTTACTATTTCTTTAAGTATATTCACAGATTTATCATTGGGCTTTGCCTATTCACTCCAGTTGAAGACAGAGAATTGCAGGGGAAACAAGTCAATTCCCAGGCCGTAGAAACCCTTAGACCTGAAGGCAATTTAGCCAAATGTAACACTGACATCTAGAAATACAGACACAGAAACAAATAGCCAAATTCAGAAACACTGTGTGTGGATGCAACTCCATTAAGACCTCTTCTCCAAACTGTGCTCAGATAGCACTTCCAAGCTTCCTGCACAGAACACAATACACTCTCTGCATGAGAAACTGCTATAAATTCCACGTTTGAAAAAGAAACTTGTTTCATGCTTAAAGAGAATAATGCACACCAAGCGATGTTTAACAGAAGGAATTTTAGGTCGCTTTTTTCAATCCTTCTTCGTGCAAAATTATACAAATCCAGATTCCATTGCATCTATCTTAAATGTAACTCCACTAGAGAGACATATTTCCCAGAAAATAAAGATGGGAGATCACCCTATATTACAAGAGAGATGTGTCAAGTACATGTCACATAGCTATTAAATTGAAAAATGGAACTTGCAGGAAAATCTGGGGATGTTTTTGAGAGCTAAAAGCCTCATTTTCACTTGCTTCTCTTGTGCAGGCATAACTTTCTTATAATATTTCAATACGGATTTTATTTTTCTCAAGATTCTCTCTGTCCATTGTCCATGTGAGATTTCTGATTTTCTGTCAGTGTAGCACTTCTACTGCATCCTGGAGAAGCTATATCAGCAACTTTTGCAGAAACAGGGAGTATGTATAAATCAAGGTTTGTAAAGAACAGCTAGCAAATACAGCTTACAGTCCAGATGCTGGTCTGTCTGTAATCTTAAAAATAAAAAAAATAAATAATATATTCAAAGCACCTGGTTTGTCTTGAAACAGCCAGAGATCAAGAAACAGACCAAGAAATGGTTTGGTTTTTTCTCCCTTAAAGCAAAGATTTGATTTTAGAAGCACACTTATAAAAACCATCTAGTTTGAATCTAACTTACCCAATGACTTCCCCAGTTCCTCAAACTAGCAAAATAGCCAAGAAGAAAATCTATCGAGAGGGAGAATAGTTATTATATTGGCAGGAATTGGCACAATGGGTAATTTTGCTAGAATTAATCAGAGCCATGATGGAGTCTTTCCATATCTATGCAAATGTCAACGCATTTGACGTCTGTATTTTCTTTATAGCTTTGTAACATGTGTTACTATTGCTTGCGGTTTACTTGCTCTGTGTATTTGAATCTTAACCCTGAACAGTCAAAACGCAGGAGATTTTAATACCAAACGTAATAAAATCACAAAGAACTTCACCAGAGGCTTTCAGTCCAAGGAGTCCATAAATAAACAGCAGGGAAGAAAAATAGCCACTTTTGAAAATAATACTTTTTAGAAAGGCCCTAACAATCACAATATGCTGTTCAAAACATTAGCTAAACAGAAGATACACTACTTAGAAAGAATAAGCACAACGAAGTATCTGTGGTCCAACTGTGTAAGAGATGGAATACGAGTTTTTGAGAAGAGTATTACTTTTAGGTTTATCATATGCTTTATCAGTAAACCTTAGGGAAAATTGCTTGAACATTGTTTCATGTTTCTCTTCTCTTCTTTTTCTACTTCACATTCATATATTTTTTACAGCTAATTCTCCTGTCAATGCTCCTCAAAATTTCATATTTGAACTCAATAATTGTTCATTCAGAATTTTATAAATTAAGTGATCCTCATATTCCATGATTGACACTGACTGCCAAATGATGCAGAATATTAATGAAGAGGAAGCCAGGCACAGTTTACCACCTCGGACCACACGGAATTTCTCAGAAAACACACTCAACAAGTAATGAATTTTGCCTACCATCAATTATGGTTCTGCATGAGCTCTACAGTCTAGTTATATAGAAGATTTAACAGGATTGTAACAAGAACTCCTTTTGCCTTTATAATCTCCAACTGAGGACAGTTATATGGCTAAATTACTCATCCTTGGCACAGCCTAATTTTGCTCTGAGAGTTGATAAGTGAAAAAACAAAACACCACAGACCTTAGATTCTAGCTGAAATTAGTTTATTCTCAACAGAAATGTTATTTCTGTTGAAATGTGGGATATGAAAACAAGTATTATGCACTTTTACTTGTTTCTTTCATATTTAGCCTCCCAGAGCAATGGCATCAATGCTTAAAAAGATTTAGCTAGATGACATTTGAAGGAATTATATGACGACTTTTTTTCTTCCTAAACTGAGACAAAATTAGATAAGAAAATTAAGATTTCAAAAGCAAGATTTTTGACAAATTTTGTTTGAGAACTTCCAGAAATATTCTTTTTTTCCTTGAAAAAAATACTATCCGTTTCAAACAACCAAGACATTGAAGAATATGCCAGCAGAAGGCAATTTTAGCCTTTATTATGGAAGAACTCTCAACTTACTACAGTCTTAATATACACAAATATACATGATGAGACACATGAAATAAATACAAATTGACTTCCAAACAAAAATTTAATGAAAAAGGAACAGAACAGTGAAGTATGTCACTGAATGTGCACCCAAAGTGCTAGCTGCTCAGAAAATGCTTCTGTGTGCAAGTTACCTAATATTCTACCGTCATAAGATTAACAGTTTTGCTCCCATATTAGGAAAGAAAGTTGTAAATCTGATAGAACTCACTGTGCCATTGCTGTGGAAAACCACCAAATTCAATCTTCCCCCCACCCCCGGTATTTACTTGGAACGTATTTCTGAGTTTAGTAGCTAATACTCCTCTTCTTATTTCCTACCAAGTCACTTAAACATTACAAACAGATATATTATTACACATACTGGTGAAAATATTCAGAATTTGAATGCTGCACTGCTCAGTAGAAAATTCACTGTACACAGCCTGGGGTTTTATGATCCCCCCAAGTCCAAATTTACAAAGCCCAATGATGCCACTAAGAAATATATGAGCTTGCTGATGGTAGATTTTTACTTCATGAAACACAATTCCTTTCTCTTGCCATTTGGATGACATACACTACACTGTAGATTTGTTTTTGCTGGAAAAAATAATTTCTTGAAGTACACAGGGTTTGTCATAAGACTGGTCTTATGGATTTTCTTGCAATCATATTTTGAGAGTATTATCTTATCTGTGCTAAAATAACACTCAGAATTTATTGGGGGAAGAAGGTTTGAAAAACCTTTCTAGCAGAAATAGATTTATTCCAGCTGAAGACCTTTAGTATTACTCAGATTTTTTGAATCAGAGAGATGCAATTTCATTTATTGAGTGTTTTCTCTGTGTTTTGCAGCCGGATAACATCAAGAACAAAATGAAACTGATTTATAATGTAATGCATGTGGAAACAAAATGCATTTAGAAATCTGATTTTATTATTTCAGTCCAGGTAAATTCAGAAACATCAAGACACACCAGTAAGAACTGATTGCTGTTGCACATGGCAATATTTGATGATAAAAATCTACCACAGGGACTGTGTAACTTCTTTTGGCTCACTTTTATGTACATGTCCACTTTTTAAAATCTGCAAGAAAACCCAGAGTGAGGAAAAACTCATTTGAGCATATTTTGTCTCTCATATGAGCTGAAAACAAATTATGTGAACAAACCTTTGAAATATGGTCTAGCCGAAAATCAACTGATGTTTACCTTTGGCAATGCTGCTTTGGGTCACTACATGTACAATAGGTCATTGAAAACAATTAACGATGTTCTACTGGACAACCTGCTGTGGGCAGAAAAAGTACCCTTTCAACTTAACTCTCATGAACAGTGAAACATGAAAGCTAGGCTCTTTCACAAATCTTTTGGGAACTGCATCAAAGAGAAGGAGAACAGAAAATGTGAGTAAGATACAGGGAACAAAAGTCCTTTTCATACCTCTTTCTTGCTAGCCCCCAGTATACTTCAGGGTGTAAGTTACTGAACATCAGTGGCTGCTCCAACTTGCAGCAGCTTCCCCATAGACACTTGTGGTGTCTCTGTGACTAGGACAGAAAAGGTAAAAAACATTTTCCTCAACTCTCTGTTCTGCACTTAGCATGTCCTTATGAGAGGGATGACAAAGGGTTCTCTATGGTCCGTTCCATCCTGAAGGACTATCATATAGGGCACAACACTCTCAACTCAATAGCCATATAAGAGGTGTTCAGCCATATCACAGTTTTGCTCTATAGGTGATAAGCTGATATGCCCAGCAAGTCAGACCATGACTTAGACAAGTTGAACGCCCTCTGGTGGTACCTGTTCTGCTGATTATCAGGGAATGCAGACTGCTGGTTTAAAACAAGAATCTAACTTTTAAATAGCTACAGTTAAGTGGGATAAATTCACCTACAGTATTAGGGAAGAGGGTCAGTTTGATCCAAAAGCTACACCAGTAGCTTGAAAACAGAGCCCATGAGAAGATAAGAGAAAGTGAGTCCAGGAGGAGGAATAGAGAAGCAAATCAGATCACCAGAAGCAGCAGAGGAGTGGCTGAGTGAAGACGTGATGTTACACCATAACATGTTGCCATGCAAAAGAAACATCTCTTCTAGCATTTGGGACTAATAAAGGGGAAGCAGATGTGACTCTGGAGCTTTGTGGTGTTGATTATTTTCTCTCTCTACCTCAATACCTCGGGACTGGAGCTGGAACACTGCATCCTCCTTTTTCATCACCCTCAAGGTCTGGGGAGCAGCTGCAATGACACAGGACACTGCTCTCAGGGATCAAGTGGATGCCAACTCACAGCGAGCTGGAAGGACTGAGTGGAAACTGGCAGTACCCAATGCTGGGAGAGAAGGACTGCACTTGAAAGAGGCTTATACAAGAGGCCACTGTAACCTATTGCTGAGCTACAGGAAAGGGGATTTTCCACAATACTGAGAAATTAGACACTGTAGGAAGCAGACCTCTTGTAACATTACCTGAGAACAGGATTCATCTCTTTAATCACCCAGTTTCAGTCAGTCATCCAGACTCTTGCTATAATTGATGGAAAAAGATAAATACCACCAGAGGTGATTCAGCCCACCAATTTTAGATAATTACCTTAGGATGATATAAGCCATCCCCTGGAGGTGCCTATTCTTTTCTATTGATTATTGAGCGAGCCCAGAGCACTTGCCAAGGCCAGCTGTTAGACGATAATTAGGTTAGGTGAGACCAAACAAGCAATTACAGAAAACAAACTGGAGACTTGTCTAGTTTAGGAATTGGTCCCATAGCCTTTTCAGAGATGTAGGAGATATCGACAAAGATATTCTGCACAGAGATTTCTTCTTGCTGAAATAACTTCCATATTTTCTTATTCCTTGCAGAAAAGCAGAAGCAAGGTCATAGGAAAGGCATGCCTACATACTTCTTCAAAAGATACAGAAACAGAGACTGATGGGAGAGGAAACACGGAATACGTGTATGCACCAAAATGTGACTCCAAGATGTCTTTGAAAAACTTTTGCAGGGTCTTCCACATTGCTGTGCCTTTTTTCAGAATCTCCACTTACAATCTGCATTTTATTTGTTTATTCAGAGAGGATATAAGGAGAAAGAAATAATACTGGGTTTAAGATTGGTAAACAAGCAGTTCATGACACATTTCAGTCATGGACATATGCAACTAGTCACAAAAGGTTCATGCATTAGCATTTCTAAAGCTTCAAGTGGTATTTAAGCAATGGCAGAAGCTTTTCATTCTTGAGAGGCGAGTCTTCTGGGGGAGAAGGGTAGACTCCTCTATTTAAAGTAACAACAAACACAAGAAAATAGCAGAAACATAAAATTGCTGTGTCCATGAACTTAACATAATGAAACAAATAAATGTAATTTCATTTCTAAAACTCAACTTTGTTCCACCTGTGTTTATATTCACACACGTGCACATACTTGCACGTTCTCTGCATAGGTCCTACAGCAGTTACAACCTAAAGAATTCAGTCACAGAGTTGCCACTAAAGGTCAGACAGGTGATCCTAAGACGTCACCTTGTCTAGGTCCCTGCCTGAAGGTGTACTCCATCCTCTCTGCCTTCTCTAGCCAGCTCACTCCTGCGGTTCACTATCCCCATTATCACTAGAGTTTCCCTAATGCCAAGCTCTCCTGCTGCAATTTCAACCCAACAATCCTATCCTGTCTGCAGCGAACATGCAGAACATTTTGTTACTTCTTCTCTGCAGCACTGCTTCGCTTATTGTCTCCCCTCTATCAGCATTCCTTTTGGGGGGAGAGGGGAGGTGTTTAGCCAGTGAATTTCCATCTCTTCATTAGTGAAAGACCATATCTTTAAATATAGATCTTGGGTAGATAATGTCCTAATTAATATTTAAGAACTGGCATCCAGTACAGACAAAATTATTCTGGTATTGATTAAACCTGTTTTGTCTATGTAATTGATAAATGTTAACTATGTACAGGCTGTAAATGAAGGCCTGTGTAACTTTTTTAGGTTGTTTCATTTTCTAATCCAAATTTTAATTAATATTCTTGAACTTTCTAGCTCTGCCTCGTTGCAGCAATTATTTGCAATGAAGTTGATGCCACTTGAGAGATGGTCAGTTTTTGATTTGAAGTAATTGCTAGTTACAAACAATTGTCCAAACAAGTGAATTATGTGTCAGATTTACCAAGCTCAGCCAACAGCACTGCCGTTTTCCTATATTCTCCAGTCAAAGTTTGTATTAGAATTATGGATATGTCTGTATGTATGTGTGTTGGGCTTGATTAATTAACCCGTGATTTTCAGCTATGAAGGCTAGCTTGTGCAGTGAATTTTCCTAAAGTGTAATCTTGAAATATCACGTGGAGCCATTAAAAGCAATCTGTTTTGCTATCTCACCTCATGCTCACTTTGTACCAAATGTAATCACTTTCTGCTTTTTGTCAGACAGCTGTGCCCTGAAATTCTGACCCTTACCTGTCGCTGTAAATTCATCTTCCACATCCCTGTATCTAATATATGAGCAATGTAAAATGTTTTTAGTTTTGTTAGACCCTGTTACAAACATAGGGGACGGGGCATTATGCTCAGGAAACCAAAAAAACTAAAATGGGAACAAGACTTGTTGTACAAGAAATAAAAGAAAGAAAAGCAAGGAAATAGGCGAAACAAAGGAACCGATCATGTATTAAAGATCTATTCAACCAAATACGGCAGTACTCCAGCAACACACAGTAGTTTGAGCAGCACTTTATATATGTGAGTTGTCAAACAGAAGTCAAGAGCTTAAGTGATTTGCTGGACAGGGAACTAAATAAACCAGATGTATTATTTCATTTAAAAACAGATTTGTTCCATAAGGCCTTCCTGTGAAATATTCCAGATCGTATGAGTCCTTAGAAGTCAGCATTGATTTTCCTATCAATGAAAACCAAGTGAGAAAATATGCAGTGAAATGAGAGGGATCATCCAAATGATTCATGAGTTATGCAGTGATTTCAGTTATTTATAAACTACTTCACTGTTTTTTCTGGAACGACTTTGTTCCAAGTCCTTACTGCAGGCCGCCCGACTGGTATGAACATCATGAAAAATAATTTCAGTCTAAATCACTGCTAAACTGGCAGAAGTCATGCCTGAGAACAGAAAGCATCATCATTTAATCAACAAACTTCCTCCCATACTTTAATGATATCCTTCTTTATTTTTCTACCCTGCTTCCATAAAGCATATACTTCTCATTCCTCTATGCTGAGCATAGCAGACAATGGGCTGACGGTGTTCACCCTCTGAAAACTCCATTAAAAAAGCATTAAGACTGTGACACAGAACAATAAAAGCAATGGAGAGCTCAGTTCCCGAAAAAATGTACCATATGTCCTCTCACACTTACCCAACACAACACATTATGCAGTTGGGGTGCTTAATTATGTTGAGGTGTTGAAAAATGTAGATATGCAAGAATAGACTGGGAAGCCCAGAGGTTAAAATAGCAATTATTAATATATTTGTTACTATTATGTGTCAGAGGCATGAATAAAGCAGGATAACCTGTGATATACTTAAAATGAAAAATATAAAACTTGACTTTTGTAATATTTAAATGACATGTATAGTGAGACAATGCTTAACCCTATTATTTCACTCAGGAATAGGGTTTTTTGTTCTTATTTTCCATTTCCTCTCCACTTCCCTGCCTACCCTTTATTCATTTCCCTAAGAAGAGTATATATACAACAAAGTATGCAACCACCAGCGCAGGCCTTGGTGAAGTTGAGAGGAACTTTAGTGGACACTGACTTTTCAGATGCTGACTGACCTGTTTGAAAAACTGCATCACTCTGGAAAATGCAAACACCACAGCTGTTAGCAACCTACATCTTTCATCAAAATTCTGCCTTCCTGTGGCCTGCTTGCTGAGATAAGCAGCTTGTGACTGTTTTTACAGCAAGCTTTTGAGAACAACTAATCAGAAATTTGGGCTGTAATGGTCACAGTCTGAATTTCTCCTCCTTTTAGCATAATAGTTAGCAAAGTTGGGAAAATACATATTGTAAACAAATCCTGCAATTAAGATAGTCCTCCCTTTGGTCTTTGAGATAGTTCTAATGTACTTTTTAATCTTAAGAAATCACTAAAAACATCAGAAAAGGACTGTCAAGGCTACTCATTTGCTTCTGTTCCTGCTCTGTGCAAGGATTGTTCAATCCCAAATGAAACAAATGGGCCAAAGCTGATTCACTGAAGTAGCAATAGATGGGGCTCAAAAGCATCACTGAGACTCATTGCCACTGACCTCAGTGGGCTTGCAGCAGGCCATTAGAAAACTTCAGCTCTGTGAACAGTGAAAGAAAGGTCCTTAAGTCTCAACATAGAGCTCCCGAGGAAAAGCCACAAATCCAAACAGTGCTAGTAAACCAAGCAAGGTAAGACCATATCAAGGTCTTACCTAAATAATCTTGACCTATCACTGCTTTTCATGTGGATGAAACAAAGACCGGGGCTGGCATTTTCCAACTGCCAACATTTTGTCCTAATAAATGCTTTTAAAATATGCCCTAACTATATAAAATAATAAACCAGGAACATTTTAAAAATATACAGTATGTGGATTGATTTGTACTTGTCACATTAAGTGATGTAAATTACAGACCCATGGTTTTGTAAGAGAAAAATTACAACAACTCTCAAAGTACATTTCATCTATAGATTTCAAAGTGTTCTAAGGAAGTCAGTAAGTGGGTGTGTTGGCTCCGCAAGGGGAAACGCGGTGCGGAGGCGCAGGAGCCAGCGGAGACTGTGCTGGTGTCATGGCTTGGCACAGGGCTGCTCTGTGCTGCACGGCCTGCCTTGCCATACCAGCAAACAGGCACTGCCTTTAGACCTGAGCCAGTACCCACCCAGCACATGCTTGGCCCTGCCCCAGCCCAGGGCATCTGCTGGGGCTCCCACCGGCCCATGGCACTTCCCCAGCTCACACACAGCACCAAGCCGAGGACCACTGTGGCTTCCCTAAGGCTTCACAGTAGGCCAGTAAGTCAGGTCATTCAGAGAGTGCCAAGAAGAAAGCAACGAGAAGAGTCAGTGAGCTAGAAAGCATGAGCTAGAAGAAAAGACTGAAGAATCTGGGATTTTTTTAATTTAAAATGATGTGAACCCTCCGTAATAACAGTTTTCAATTATGCAGAAGGTTGCTGTCAAGGGAAAGGGACAAAACTATTCTTCACAGCATAGGACAAGAAGGGTTAAACTGCAGCAAGGGAAATTTAGTTTAGACATTAGGGAAATATTTCTAGTTGTCAAGATAGTTCAGCACTGAAATCAATTGCCAAGGGAGAGTGGAATCTCAATCACAGGAGGGTTTTAAGAACAGGCTAGCTAATTAACTGTCAGGCATGGTTTAGGTATAATTGTTCCTGCTGGGGTGGGGGCTGAACTACCTGACCTCCTGAGGCACTATCCAGCTCTACCTGCATTGATCATAGGATCTCCAGAGTATCAGAATAATCTATGTTCCTCATAAATTATATATAGGCAGGATATAAAAAAACCCAAACAAGCCTAAAAGTTAATTACAGATGCTTAAGACATCTAATGTTATGTTGCGGCTATCTTAATAATTATAGAATTAAATCCATAATATTACCTCAATAATAATAATATACTACCAACATTTTAATCTTATACAACTATGGATATTGGAGTCTTACATTGCAATGTATGGCACAGACTTATTTTTATATTCCGTACAATTACAGTATTCAAACCTTTCATTCACAATATATCATGGTCATATTTTTGTAGAAACTCTAGCAGGACCTGCATGTTGTACATGCACATTATCCATGTATGTATATATGACTGCATGAAAGCGCAGAGGGAAAAAAATGGTGGAAGACAGTTCTTTGTAACACTCCATTCTGCTAATGACACATAAAAAACATCCAGCAATAACATGGTATCTCAGAGAGATAAGACCTGACCCAACCACTCCTGAAGACCTTCAGCTTTGTTTCAAAGTGGCAGACTGAAAGAAATATTCTTGCAGAATACTTCTTCCACTATTGCACTATTCTACATAAATGAAAAATTCAAATTCATGCAATTGAGACAAATTTGACAAGATCCCTTTCTCTACTCCATCTGTAATTATGATAGCTGTCATGCTGCTACATTCCACTGTCCTTTTTTCTTACAGAAAACTGTTTGAAATTGTATTTCTTTCATTCCTCATAGCTAAATGGTTAAGAGGCAAAAAGAAATTAGCTCCTATACTTTAGGAAACCCCATTCTCTTTGTTAATTGGAACTGCAAAGGAAAAACAATTTAATAAAACTAGTTTTAAAAATCTGATTAAATTGAAATATACAAAAAATGTCAATCTTTCTATGAAAACCTGGAAAATATTTCTAAGAATTCTGCACAGAATTCTGTAATTAATTCAATGATCAGAGGGGGCTATATAAGTTTGACACAAATCAGTGAAAGTGGATATTGTGGGAAGAATTGCCTAAACTCACTTTATAATTATAAAACATTCAATGTAAGCAACAAAGTTGCATGAAAATCAGTTATACAGCTGGAAATAATGGAGTGAACTGTATCATTATGCCATGACTCAGGCCATAGTGCAGAACTTGCAGTATTTTTATTGAAAATGGGAAAGTCCTTTATTCCTGTCTAGAAAACTACTTCCACTAATGAAGGAAAACTCACTTCACTGAGAGATTATGGGGCCAGCCCCCCAGGAGGACTGAGACACTTTGCTAAAACCCCAGATTACCATGTGTTACAGATCCAGTGAAACATCTACAGTATTTTCTACAAAAGAACCATTCTTTGCAATCACCCCTTATGCACTACTAGCGTGTGGTATGCCCCCCATTTATCCCCATTACCACACACCATGGCCATCAGGGAAAGACAGGCAAATGGTAGTACAGAGCTAATTAAACATGATTTATGGGAAGGTCAATAATTTTGCATATAACATAAAGTTTCTTTGAGCATACCCATATAATTATGTTATTCTATGTATCTGTGTTGAAGGAGTTCATCACCAGCAGCACTTCAGGCAATGGCAGGCAATGCTGCTGTACTCAAATACAGAGACATTTAGGATGACATTACACACAAGCGTAGACAAGCAGTAGCTAGATCTTAAGAAGCCTGGGTGTGATCGTGGCAAAGAGAGACACATCACAGCATTTGCACAGAGTACTTTATGGGCTGCTAGACCCCACGCTCACAGGTACAAATACGCAGATTTTTCCCCCTTATGACAGCCAGTTTTGTTGACTATCCGCACAGGAGAAGCTGTGCTTGTGAGGTTGAAGCTTCACCTTGTGGTGAGTCAGGGTGGCAATCTCAATACACCACCACATCCAATGGCACATAGGAAAGCAGACTGGAAGAAAGCCAAGTCCCTGCTGACAAGCCTCTATCTAGTCTCCCTGTATAGTAGGGAGAGCCAGATCTCTCCAGGAGGTTACGCAGAGACCCAGGGCAAGTCTTCGCTAGGCTCCTAATTGCTTTTTTGAAATCATCCTCTGGAAGAACCTCTTCCCATACAAGCTCCAAAGACAATGCAGACCCATAATTTCACGTAAACAAAGTTATGTAGCAGGAATGCCTTTATACCCAGAGAATCCCTATGTGCATAGAGAAGTTATCCAGATTTCACACAACTCACCTTATATGCATCTTGTAATACCATTACTTCTTTCCAGTTACTCTTTCATTTCTCACATTATATGCCATACTGGGTATTAACAGTTCATATTTGTGTTTATAGTTTCCATTTAGTCCTTTAATATTATAGTCATAGAGCTGGTTCCCAAATGCTGGGTTTTTTTTTCACTAGTTTTTAATTGGAAATTACTGGTTACAGGATAAATTAGTCATGTGAGTCAAGTAAAGCTTTTTTTTGTTTTGCTTTTTAAAATAAAATGAAGCATAGAGTAATACATCAACACATATACACTGTAAATATTTGAGCTAGGTATTGAAACTTGTAGAAAAAATACTAATAATATTATAGTCAAGCCTAGGAATTCAATCAAGTAACAAGGGAAGACTGGAATCAAATCTAGCTAAATCCCAAATCACTGTAATGTTTCCTACGTGCTAATCAGTGGCTGGCTCTTTCTTGTGTTCTCTTTTCCATTTGAGATTCTGGGTACCAAAACAGAGTATTTGACAAGCTCTGGGTGCTGTTTTCCTTTTTATTATACCACTCTGTTCTATATTTTTAATTTTTTAAAACTACACAAATTTTTTCTTGAACTACAACAGCAATTCTTCTGAAGGCTACCGATCCCTCAGTGAATACCCAACATGAACCAGGCTGCAGTGCAACATTTGTCAGTGAAATCCTCATAGCATTTTATTTATCTGTGAAAGCTTTTTGGTAAATATTTCAAAGAACAATAGACGAAGACATCTTGAATGTGGACTCCTTATGCTGTAAACAAGATATTTTTTTATTTCAAAGCAAATATTTGTTTTATGAATTAAATAAAGTACCTTCAAAAGTTGTTTTCTTTCCTAGGCTGTTTTCAAAAAAAATATAATTAGT
The DNA here is from genome assembly GCA_020745775.1 of Theristicus caerulescens. Taxonomy (NCBI): domain Eukaryota; kingdom Metazoa; phylum Chordata; class Aves; order Pelecaniformes; family Threskiornithidae; genus Theristicus; species Theristicus caerulescens. Next base: position 88,855,224 of record CM036560.1, read on the forward strand.
TATTAATCTCTAGTGTTTCACTTAAAAGTTGTTGCCAAAACAGCAGTATCAATTAAATATGTAGCTAGCAGCTTCCATGTCCCCCTTTTAAGTACAGTAACTGCCCATTAATATATAACCATTTCAGAACTTCCTCAGTATTAAAAACAAGGAAGATACAAAACCATTTGTTTGGAGTTGCAGGTTTCCAAGAACACGACTGAAACATTTCATATTGTAGACTCCTACTGCGCAACGGACATCATAAAAGGAACATGAGAGTTTACTACTTTCGTAATGAAGGAAAAAACAACTGGCCAGTTGTTAAACCTAAGACAGCATTTATTAGCTTGTTACTGTGTGCTTCTATAGGAAACACAGCAGTACTACTGCTGTACAGTACTACCATAGGATATTTTATCTAAGGCTATGCTATATTACCTCTGTGGGGCCTGTCCATGATAAATGTTTGTCAGCTTAAGGGTGAGAGACCATAAAAACTCATTCTGTTACTCAGTCTTTTAAGCTTCAGGTATATTTATATAAGTGCTACAATGGCAAGTCACTAGAAAAAGAGAATTCCAGACAGGAGAAACACTATCTATTCTGGTTCTTTAGTGACCATGAGGATAGATACGATGATCTGGATTAAATAAGAATCACTGCCTTCATTGAGACTTTGTACGTAACTGTACAGTCTGTCTGGACTTTTATTTTCTTATCTCTCTCAGATGTGGCTAGGTTAAACATGACAGAGAAAGAAAACACCCTGCAAAAGGCCATCACGACAGCTTCCCTCAACCAGGAACTACTGGAAGTACTTACAGGAAATTCTGTCCTTACAACACAGCACATACAGTCTTATACTACATTGCACTCAGTCAAAATCAATGAGCAACTTCTAGAAATTGGTAAATGCAGTCTTTTAGTTTCACTAGTTACACACAGAGTATTTGGGCAATGTTGATGAAAGCTTTCTAGACTAACAGAATGTTATGTCTCTAAGTGCTATAGTTTATGACCTTTTAAACAACTGTAACAATTTAGATAATCTGTCAATCCATTTGCTTTTCTGCAAAGAAACACTAGTAAATTTACTAAAATTACATTTCTTTTACATAAGGTATATTTGAGAAAAACAAACAGAAATTATTTCTGACTCACTTTTAATGAGTACTTTCCAGAATCCAACGTCTGACACAAACGAATTCAACTCTGAGGGTTAAATAAAAAAAGTACTGTAGAATCAGCAAAGTTTGAGCATCCTGAACTCACGCCAGCCTCTTTATAAACTTAGTATTGAAAGTATTTCTGGCAATAATTTTAAGAATTAGCACGCGAGATGTATGACTATAATAAACTGCCAAATTGCTGAACTGAAAGCTATGAGATAAAATGGAGCATGAAGAGTCTCTTGTCCCATCATCTTTGTTCGACTGAAGTCTATTCTTTTTTTATCCCAAAGGTCTCTTGCTCAAAAGAGTTTTTTTGTTTATCTATTTTTGTCTCTAATTGATCTTTATTGAATGTTGTCAGGCTATGCTTCCCATCATCAATCTATGGCACTATGTCTCCTGCAGGAATCCAACTGTCCTGCTGAGCATTCTGCTGTAAACTAAGCCTTGAGCAAGTCCGCAATGGTGTTTCTTATCAAGTTCACAACCAGCCTACCCAACATACGCTCTTCTAGCTCATACCCTCAGAATGGTATTTTTGGTCATTCTCTGCATTCCAGGTTACTGAGCAGATCTTTAGCTCCTCCTGGATTTGTAACCTTTGAAGCCCTGTCATGTAGTTAGGGGCTCTAAGTGCTGGCATGATTACATGTGTTCTCTAACCTCCATTTAGCTCTACAAATACTTATTTCTCCATTCCTGCTGTGCCACCAAAGCTATGCACAGCCTATTAGTGTTTCCTTTAAAAGCAAACATGAAGCTCAGTGTCTAGTTTGTTAATCCAGATTAAGTACTAAACAAACACACACTGAAGAGCAATACTTCACCAGTGGCTAAAATAACTCTCCCTGAGGGAAGACGACTACAGGATGGGGCTGCAGTACATTCACTGCCTCTGCCCTAGCCTATCTGCCTGAAGTCAAAGCCTGAGGACTTACATCAAAATGAAATTAGCATTTTACGAAGCTCTCAGTAAAGAAAATATTAATAAAAATAATAAACACATCAATACACTGGACTTAGACATGATGAAACAGTCTTTGACCTATCTGCTTCTTAATAGTTGATAGACCAGCAGTTGCTGTGGTTGCAGGATGCTTATTTAAAACACAGAACACAGATGAGATTAATTATATGAAATCAGTGGAGTTGGAAAAGAATTTGCTGAAGTATGTTATAAAGTTAGCAATTAAGATAACTTTCTGTTAGCTTCTGTTATAGAATTAAAACCAAAAAAAAATTTTGATTCCATAAGTCCGGTTTACAAAGACCCTGCCTTCCCCACTCATTCCAGCTCTTAATCTGCAGCTCGTTTCACTCCAACTGTGCTGAGATAATTTATTACAGGCGTGTGCTATAAATCAGATATACAGAATAACTAAATTCATGGGAGCAGATGCCATATTCTGCACAGACTTGTAGATGGGTAAGTCTAAACTAAATATATTAAGGTAGCTATCTGACAGTTGGTTAACACAATCCGTTGTATCTCCCATTGTATAACACTGTGAATCAGCCACACAATATAGAAAGAAACGATAGGTATCAGACAAGCCAGGAACATCTCCAGGCCCCAAACTGTGAACCATACTGTTGAGATGTGTAAAGAAAGCAAATAAATGGATGGGTGGCAGGGTCTTACATTGCTCTGAGCTGAGTGTATAGCTGAGACAAAAAGCAATCTGCACATCATAAAGCCAAATCATCAATTTTAGAACATATTAACTGCATAATGGCATTCCCATACAAGGAACAACCCTGAAAATTTTATAAATCAATATTTACTTGATTTATATAGATCACATTAGGGTGATATATTAGTATAGCTCAAGATAAACTGAATGGTTATGACTGCAAATGGTTGTAAGATCCACTTAAAACCATTTAACAGACATTCAGTCCAGAAAGGTTTGCAAAATGTGCCTCTAACCTACCTACAATGGGTAGAAAAATGCTCTCCAAATCCCCGTTGGGAGACCAGGAAAGATCACAGGCATTGTCAGGTCCCAAGGCCCTGACATAAAAAGTTTTTCAGATAAAATTTCCAGATGCTCCTAGGAAACAGATCATTCCCCAGACTACAGAGCAAAGGAAAACCCCAAGTGGTCCTTGCCAAAGATGATGTGAGAGAAACATAGCAGCGAGTGCATAAAAACAGTTACTTTGTGGAAACAGACCTATGGGGAATTTTGTACCAGCAAGGCTACTACACATTAGAATATTGTATCAGATGCAGCTAAGATCACAAAAGCCTCAAAGTTACTGCGGACTACTGTCTTCAGCCGTGGAAAGTTACTAATTGCACTCCATTTCCTATGAAATAGCAATCTACATCCTGCCATTTAAGGAGAAGCTATCAAACCACAGTTTCACATTCACATCAAAAAGATTTTTAAATGACATCAGTTTTTTTAACATCACTTTTTACATTTGATCAAGCACAGGAAAATCACCCTTATTTCTAAACGTTTTGTGGGATGTCTTCCCTACCCTTGGCAAATGAGTTCTTTTTTTCCTTCTTCCTCTAGTGTCACATCTGCCTCCCACTACTGCTTTGCCAGCATCATCCACTCTCACTGTAATTGAAGAAATAATTTTATTACTGCCACTAATTGATTGCCATACATATTTGCATTCAGATTTAATTCCATAGCCATATTATGACAAGTTTGAGTCTCCAATTTTAGACAGAGAACATGTGAAATCTTGGCTCATTTAGTCTAGCCCATAATCTGTCAAATCTTTTGATTCCCGATCTGTAGGGTACTGTAGCGAAGGAATACGCTATTGATGTTTATTTCACAATTCTTCAGACTGTTCTCTCTCTGAATTAATGCTCTTCATGTGACATAATTCTATCCGACCACCTTAGATTTCAGTGTGCATTACCAAGATGAAAATCCACACTCAAGCACTTTAATTCAACATGGATGTACTCTTATCGCTCAAATCTATGGTTATTTCACAGCATTAGGTACCAAACCATTTACACTCACTTCACAAACATCAGCAGTCACCCGTGTTTGAAAGCACTCATAGAATGCATTAATGATATCTGTCCTGCTTCTGGAAAGCTGGGGGTTGGTTTTGGTTTTCTTTTCTGAACAGCACACATTCATTAAGCTGGATGTGCTCTGCAAGTGCTGTGCAACTGTGGTGAGTTGACCTTGGCCGGCTGGACAGCTGTCAACAGGAGAGTGGGACAAAATTAGCTCATGGGCTGAGATAAAGACAAGAAGATCACTTACCAATTGCTTATCAATCACTATCAAGGGCAAAACTGCCTTGACTTGGTGAAAATTAATTTATTTCCAATTGACATAGAGTTCGATGGTGAGAAACAAAACCACTTTCCTCCCCCCCCCCGCCCCCACCTTTGCCATACTCAACTTCACTCCTCCATTCCTGACTCCCCTCCTCACCCCAGTGGCGCAGGGGATGGGGAATGGAGGTTACTGTCAGTCCATAACAGCCCTGCTCTTCCACTCTTTCCTCCCCTCACCTTTCCCTGCCCCACCGTGGTCTCCCCACAGGCCGCAGAAAAGTCACTTCTCGGGCACCTGGAGCACCTTCTCCTCCCCGCTCAGTGCTCACAGAGCTGTTCCTCAGTCTTTTTCTCCTCATTCCTCTCCTTTCCCGCGTTTTCCCCTTTCTTAAATCCGTTTCCCTGAGGCGCCACCATGGGGGCTGAGGCACTGGGCTGCGGCCGGCCGTGAGGCAGCTGGAACCAGCCAGAACCGGCCGTGCCCACCCTGGGGCAGCCCCAGCCTCTCCTCACACAGATCCCTAGGCCTCAGCTGCCAGCCTCTGAGCACGGGCACCCAGTACAACAGCATTATTTTAAAAGGTATTTTTACAAGTTCTGTATATGTTACACAGCTCTAGGAAGCATTTAAAATATGAGATATCAAGGAAATTTAAATAGGAGGGGTTTGATCTAACGAAGCACTTGGCAACTCCTGTAAGTCCTGTACAGGAGCGAGATCCTACCACTGAACGTTGCTCAGTTCTTCCTCAGACTGAAATGACAAATGAAAACACACCGCTATTTATCTCAGCTAATGTACTAATAGTACTAAAGGACAATCCACAGTTCATTTGGGAAAGGCTGTAGGTAAGCTGCTGGGGAAAGCTACAGTCCTGTTGAATGCCTTTGTCACGGTAAATGCCATTACCAGGAGCACTGAGAGAAAGGCCAGACTGTATATGAAAAAATTGTAGTAACCACACCCCATAGATACATTTTAAGAGCTTTTTACTTTTAACTAGAACCCTTTTGTCAACAAAACAAAGACAACTTGCTGCTTTTTGTATAGCTTTATGTAGTTCCTCATTATTTATTTCACAGGTGCCTCTAAGCATAAGAACTGATGTCTGTATTTGCCTTAAAAACCATGACTCGAGACTTTTCAACCACTAGTGATTTTCATGTTTCTTGATTAGCATTATAATCTGTTCCAGGTAATTGCTATGTAGTCACAGGATAAATTGTAAAGCCACTGAGTGACTATCCAAAGGTAGCACTGGCAGTGGAGGCCCTTTCAAAGACCTGCACACAGGACCTTCAAGCTCTGTACTCTGTGAGATGGTGCCAGTGAAGCCACTCTGCCTTGAAATCCCAAGGGCAAACGCAGAGCCCAGTGTAGTAGGGAAAATCAGTGCTCTAGGCTTAGCTGGCGACAGCCACTTCTATTCCAGGTTAACTTGAATTCTCTTCTGCCCATTTGAAGTTGGGGCAGCTTCCCTCCATGCAAGAAAGAACACCAGGCAAACAGCCTTGACAGGGCTAGGGAAAAATACTGTCATAAATTTTGAAGGTATTTGCCCCTCCTGCTCATCCAAATATTTACATACTTTAAAACCCCCATAGATTTTAACCTGTAATTAACTCTCAGTCATTATAACAGTTATTGATTTCTTTCAGGTCAAATTTAATCCCCAGATTTACCACTACTGATAACAGCAAATGAAAAAGCATCTTAAAAAGAACAAGATGACATAATTAGTACCATCTGTATGGATCTTGTAGCCTCATAAAGGGTTTTACTGAAAAGAAATAGTAATGAAATATTATTCTAGGATTTTATTTTTTAAAGACTGATTCAACTGGACAACATCTCCAGCTTTTATAGACCAGTGTTGCTCCACAGACATCAATGGAAACATATTTGCTCTATTCCTAAAATGAAAGAAGTTATAACTCCAAGAACGTATAAGAGTTTTTATTTGAAGTGAATGCCAACTTTTCTATTAACTTCACAGAATGCCTCCAAAAGTTAATTCAAATTTAAAGGGACTATAATACACATTTCAGGGTCCGTTAAGAAAATTTCACAAACAGTATTAGTGATATAGACAGCTTATATTCAGTTTAATATTTTGTTAACTTAGTTTAAATAAAATTGGGGTTTGTTGTTGTCGTGGTTTAACCGCAGCTAGCAACTAAGCACCACACGGCCGCTCTCTCACTCCCCCCCCGGTGGGATGGGGGAGAGAATCAGAAGGGTAAAAGGGAGAGAACTCGTGGGTTGAGATAAGAACAGTTTAATAGTTGAAGTAAAATAAAAGAGAACGGTTAAAGAGGTAAAGCAAAAGCTGCGCACGCAAACAAGGCAAAGCAAGGAATTAATTCGCTGCTTCCCATTGGCAGGCGGGTGTTCGGCCATCCCCAGGAAAGCAGGGCTCCATCACGCGTAACGGTTACTTGGGAAGACAAACGCCATCACTCCAGATGTCCCCCCTTCCTTCTTCTTCCCCCAGCTTATATACTGAGCATGACGTCATATGGTATGGAATAACTCTTTGGCCAGTCTGGGTCAGCGCCCCTGGCTGTGCTCCCTACCAGCCCCCCATGCACCGGGCAGAGCACGGGAAGCTGAAAAGTCCTTGACCAATGTAAGCGCTACTTAGCGACTATTTAGCAGTACTTAGCATCGCCATTGTTCTCGTCCTAAACCCAAAACACAGCCCCATACCGGCTACCAAGAAGAAAATTAACTCTATCCCAGCTGAAACCAGGACAGTTGTCAATTCTGGAAAGGTCTCATATGTTTTCTAAACTGATTCTTCCAGATTAATTTTATAATACAAAAAGCCACTTGGATTTAAAACCCACTGGAAAAATCAGTTTGTTTTTAATCACCTTTAAGTAGAATTCACTTCCTCCAAAGGCCTCAGATAGAAAGAGTCATGGAAAATTTTATTTCATAGCCTATGACATGGTATGCATCAAATTAGTTGTAGCCTAGATAGCCCTTCCTTTTCTTTTATGCATTTCACTCTAAACAATCATTCCAAAGTTATTACATTTCTAGCTTATGTAAATAGAAAGAGAAATCAAGAAGCAGAATTCTTTGTTCCTAACAAAAAAAACCCCACCACCAAAAAAAAAAACCAAACCAATGTGCCACGATCTCCCAAAATATCACCATAAGTAAGGTTCCAAATAACAACTTCTTTAAATGTGCTTTTCACTAGTTATTCTATATACTTTGCATATTCAGTTTACAACCATTTCTTAACCTCACTGGCTACTATGATACTATTTTCCATTCTGTATCACCACTGTTATATTATAATTACAAATTATCCTGCCACATCATTAACACCAAATGTTCCAGTTCAGCAAAATTACCTTGTCTTTAGTCTTACCTTTTAATCAGCAAACAAGGTCAGCTTGACCTTCTGGGGTAACCAAAACCCTTTCGAGTAGCTACCAACCCATAATGCAATTCACTTGTATCAAGCAATTTTAAGTTTAAATTTTCCCTTCTGCAAATCTGAAACTCCTCCACAGGGTCACTGAGTTGATTACTGTACTCAGTGCAACATATGTGACATGCAGCAGCTTTATAGTTTGTTTTCTTTTCAGTACCATTATTCCTATATTAAATGAAAGGCCCGTGTTGTTTGGTAGAGTACACGATACCATTCTGTTTGTGACATTAAAATCTTCTGCTGGATTATAGGTCTATTTTCTTTCTCTGGGTGTGGGGCTGAAGGGTGGGATAATTTTGCTGCTTCAAACACCATGAAGCACTTCGCATCATTAAGCAACAGGTCTTGGCTAGGAATAAAAATGGATATTTTTTAACATGCTCAGCACCATTGTTTTACTGCCAAATATAAGGATTACATGCTTCTCTAAATTTTTTATTCTGGAATGCTAATATTTTCAGCCTTCACAAGCAAATGGAGGTGATGCCATTGAAAAGGCACATCTGCTATTAGTGAGTGCAGCAAGAAAGACAAATTGTCTTTAGGTCTATTTTTTTTAAGTAGATGTTTGTAAAACCAAAGTTACTCACGACAAATTTTTTGAAGATAGGAACTCTTAGTTGTTGAAGTCCTTCAAAAAAAAATCCCTTCCTAGAAATAATAATAAAATATTTTTTAAAACTTCATCACAATAACATTTCTTAAACATGGAAGGCATAGAAATTACTATACACAACTACAGAGTTATTTGGGTTACATACTTCCAAGTATTGGTTTTACTGGCATAAATGTTTGTGTGCTACAAGCCAACCTTCTGAAGAGCTCAGGAAGGAGCCCCAGGCCCTGGAGGGACTGGACAACAAAGGGAGAAAGAGCCACAGTGTCCCTGCAGAATGACCAGACAGAAGGTGTTTAGGGCACTCAAAGGACATGGAGTATTCTACAATACAAAACCCAGCTCCCCAAAAATTAGGGATCTGGAACTGAGCAGGACTCCTCCCTGGCTCGTTAGGCTATGTTATTGCAAGATCACATCACACATTATTGCTTCTACAGACTGAGTGACTTCACCCACTATAATTATTTTTTTTTGCTTTCCCTTTTCTGGTTAGAAGGCTGTTCTGGGATCCCAGCGCTCTAAGGTACAGAAATGGTCACAGAGCTTACTCTGACATCCAGCCTTAATGTAGTCATACCAGTTTGAAGCCTTTTGTACTTGCACCAGCACTAGCTTTCAGTTCAAAAGGCTCTTTTCTCACCCTGCAATCATATAACTTCTTAAGCTAATGAGGTCTAACCTCACATTATCACATCTTTGGTCATGTTTGACAGGGCTCCTAGGATTCATTTACATTTTTTAGTTTTGTATCTCATTAGTGACTCACAGTCACCATGCAAAAGGACTCGTTCATTTGAATTCTGCTCCTCCTCCTCCATCACTTCTAAATTCCACCTGAAATTGTTTTTATTCCCTAAATTAAAAACCTTGAATTGCATACTACTGAACTACTTCCTATTTCAATTATTCCACTCATTCCATTTTACTAATTGTCTTCTCAGAAAAGGTTAGCAGCACAATCTTACTCCCCATCACAGTCATTCATGAAACTATGACAAAATGTTGCTTAACCAGAAGTTAAATTTGTATTGAATTCTGCCTCAGTTTCTGTTTCTCTCCAAGTTTTTAAGTCTCCTGCCCCAACAGGGGCTTAGTGTGTGATCTAAGTCACAATCAAATAAAATTGCAAATTCCTGATGGGTCAGAAATGTTTTTTTTTTATTCACACTTAGAAATAGCAGAACAACATGAGAAATTTTAAACCAGAAGGGAGCTTTTGGAAGAATGGTATCAGCAATCAAAAGTATATGTTCAAAGTTAAAGTGCCACCTCTGCCTTAATTATAACATTATTACTTTGATGCTACACTTGGTTGGGTAGTGTCACAAAGCTATGTTTCAAGTCTTGGGAGCAGCAATGCTAGACTCAGACTGTTATACAGGGTGATTTTACACCTGAAGTGTACAGAGGTTTTATGACGTTTGCTTAGCATTCTGTACTTGAACAAAAATTAAAAGGTCATCTTTTCAACTTCTCTGGGAAAACACTGATCACATTAGGACTTGGGGCATCCTGGAACAAAATAGGAGCAACTTAATGTTGACAAGTTCATTTATCTTTTGATAAATTCTATCAATGAAAATGATAACAATAAAGGTGATTGCTTATTGAAAGAAAGTCTTCCTATTTTGTTTTTAAGCCAGGATGAATTTGGTTCATACCTAGTGACAGTAAAGAATTTAAATGCCAACTGAGATGTCCAATTTTAGCTGTGAAAAATACAGAGTTAGATCACTTAGGAATTTGAAAACAGCATTTCTTCCTTGGCCGTTGTGTTTGGAAAGAAAACGATGTACCCTTGCCAAGTTCATTGCAAAACCCAAGTTATACCAGTTTTATGATTGACATCACTGATAGATTCAATCATAATGCCAAACAACTTTGTGATTTGAAGTTACTTGGTTAACTCCTGTTCACTCTTCTACTGGATTTGCTCTGTAGTATGAAGTATCATTATTCCAGGGTCATGTAAGAAGAATGATGTTTCTTAAAACTTAAGATAAAAGCATTTTCTAAACAATTAGCTGGATGTGTTCCCAGCAAGATTCATGACCATAATCTCTAGTTGTTTACCACTGATTAAGAAAAAAAACCCCACAAACAATAAATTAAAATAATATGAATTCACACTACACATTCTCAGGTGACAGTAATTGCTTTTTGTCTGTAGACTACCTGTAAAATATCTGTAAATCTTTAAAAAAATTCTTTTGTAATCCTTACAAATCTTTAAAATGCCCCTATAAATAATTCGGCATTTTTCTTTTTAATTGTACTTCTTTCTCTTTCTGATGCATATATGATTTTGTTCACAAAATGAATTCCTGTCACAAACAACACAAATGCTAAGCAGGTTGGAACGACTCAAGAAGAGCCTGTATTGCTGAAGAAAAAGAAATATCCGTTCCATTGGCAAGTTAGACTTTCTGAAGAAACTGGAATATTGAGCTGTCTGACTAGCAGAAAGGAAGATGGATGACTTTTCTTGAATTAGATGCTTGAAACTTACTTCTGCTCAAAAGAGAATATAATCAATTTGGGAAGGAGTTGAGTCTAACAGTGGGAATGCTTTATCGTGAATAGTAGATTGCATTTAAACTTTACTGGAGTGTTTTAAAGGTATTATTACAGCTTAACCTTCCAAACGAATAACAGTTTATTTGTGCAGTTACTCAGTGAAATGGGTTGAACTACCCAGTTTAAGAAATATTCTACCCTGTCCTTTATGTCCTACTTTTTGCATTTATTGTTAGCTCAGTTTATTAGTCGTCTTATTTGTTCCTCTTTAGGTTCAGAGACAGCAGATTTATTACCTTGCATTGGCATCTGAAGGGCATGTAAGCAAACACGAGCTCAGACCATCCTCTTCAGGTAAGAAGCTACAAATGGACTCCCTCAAGCAAGCACTTGGTTTAGCTTCTGACCTTACTCTATATATAACCTTCTAGAAGCAAGCGCGGTACTCCAGCGAGCGTCTTTAAAGGTCATATACCCTGGGAGAAGGGGCTCTATACTATAACGGGATAATTAATTCTAACTCTCCAGGTGATGACTCCTGAAGGCTCAGAACCACTTCCACTCTTCGTAAATTAAATTAATTAAGATCTGGCGCTAAGCCTTTTCAGCAAGGAAACCTGTATCCAGGATACCAGAGAGGAAAGGAGAAGCTTCAACAATAAAGTTACAAGTAGCCCATCACACACTGTAGCTATGTGTAACTTTTTTTTGTTTTTCAACTGAGATAACACTGGCCAGAAGGTGATATACCTGAATCACAGATACTGTTGTTACTCTTACAGTGTTTTGTGGAACAACTTACACTCTTCTGCAAGCATCCAATCTGAAAACTTTAATGCAATTTATATCCCCTATTCATACACAAATATGTCTTTAATATCATTGGGTTTTTTTACAGAAGTTATCTAATCATTTAATTGACAAAAAAATTCCATCTAAATTCTGGTGCCATTTTAATGACTCTGTGAATAATTCAGCTATCATACAGGCCCTGGATTTAATTCATCTACAGTCTACATCTGATTTGCTAACAACATTAATTATTGGAAATAAATTTGGATAGTTGTTCTTACATAAACACAGATGCCCGCTTCCTTTTTGAACCTGGCATGTATGCATCTACCTGCTTCAAAAACTTGTGCCTTAGTTCTTTGTTTCAGAAACAGATACCTAGATCAGAAGCATCAACTTTCTTACAGAGCAACAAATATTAAGTTACTAAAAATTACTAAATGTTTTTTACATTTTCCTATTACATTTAAATATCTTTATGCTCAGTATAAGGCATAACTAAATTAAATTATTTTAAATACATTTATGTTTAATACTTATGAAACTAGCATTGGTGGTGTAAAACCATATAAATGACAGGAATATAAGTCATGCAGGAGAAAAATGAAGAGAGAAGTTAAGCCAGACAAGCTTTCAAGGACTGTTTTTGTTCACTAAATGTACTAAAATACTTCATTAAATAATGCAGCGGTGAATTATGAATTTCTGTAATAGCTACATACGGTGGAATTTCTAGGGCTGCTAAAAGTTAAAGTACTATTTTTTATTTAAAATATAATCAATTTGCACTGAAATGCCATGCAAAAATAATGCTTTAATTTAGCTATAGACATGATTCAACAGAATTAAAGTGAAGGAGACAAAGTTAAACAAAAATCCAATTTTGGGATATGCTTCTTATGAAATGGACTAATAGATAAGGAAGATGTATACCCCTCCAGGCCAAGACCTCCACCCTGTCAGTCACGAGACTGTCCATAAGGGATGTGCTCCTTTTGTCTTTACCTTTGGCTCCTCTAAGGAAGGTCTCCAGTGCTCCGTTGCCCTTTAGTTTCACTTAAGCTATATTCTACTGTAAAATACTATTGTGAAATTGATTGTGCTGTCAGAAGCAAGTGAAATTATCTAGACGAGGAACAAAAAAGTAATAATAAAGAGCAATTGGAATTAACAATCATAATACCAAATAATAGTGTCATATAATTTCACATACTGTCAGCATTGCTAAAGTTGGACTTTCAATTTGAGATTTCTTGCTGTACTAAACAGCCTTGTCTTAATTTCTGCTTTTAATAATTCCATTAGGCATTATTTAGCCTAGCCATAAGTCAAGCTAAGTATCACGCTGGTCATTCATTTTCATGTTTACTTTCATATAACTTGCCAAAAACATGGGAGTACATATGGAATAAGACAATGTTTAAAGGTTTCGGTATGCTATTTATTTTTTAATATTATGTGATTCTAACTTATACTACCCACCATTTTAATGATGAATTCATAGATGATCAGGAGATTAGGGTCTAGAGAACAGACTTATGAGGAGCAGCTGAAGGAACTGGGGTTGTTTAGTCTGGAGAAGAGAAGGCTCAGGGGTTGTTTAGTCTGGAGAAGAGAAGGCTCAGGGGAGACCTTACCACTCTCTACAACTACCTGAAAGGAGACTGTAGCGAGGTGGGGGTCGGTCTCTTCTCCCAAGTAACAAGTGATAGCATGAGAGGAAGTGGCCTCAAGCTGCACTGAGGTTTAGAACTTATGAGGTTTAGATTGGGTATTAGGAAAAATTTCCTCACCAAATGGGTTGTCAAGCACTGGAACAGGCTGCCCAGGGAAGTGGTTGAGTCCCCATCCCTGAGGTATTTAAAAGACACGTAGACATGGCCCTTAGGGACATGGTTTAGTGGTGGACTTGGCAGTGTTAGGTTTACAGTTGGACTCGATCTTAAGGGACTCTTCCAACCTAAGTGATTCTATGATTCTATTCTATGATTTCAGCCATCCTCTAGAATAAACTTACAGGTACAATGAAAGTAAATGTCTGGATGACTAGAAACTGTCAATCTAAGTTTATCATACATATTCTTTACAGTCTGGGTGAAAAAAAGCATAAGAGCATATTAGTAGAACATTTTTTGCACAGCAAAAAACCTGATTTGTTGGCATTATGGGACTTGCCAATTTGTCCATCCCAATACATTTGTAAAATACATGCTTTTCTTACCATAGCCTTTCACTTTAATGCAGAGTTCCCCCGGCTTCAGAAGTAAGAGCATTTGCATATTATGCTGATTTTTCACATCCACAAATTCCCTTTGAAGACTAAATGTTGACCCCAGAAATACCAACATTGGAACCCCCTTAATACATTTGACTAAGACTACCACTACTTCAAATTACTTCTTGTTGCTGGCTAGTTTACTTGCAAGAAAGAAACAACAGTACTGCTATGTTGCTCAAGATAACGGCACAGAAACCACCTCAACTATGGAAAACTGCATACAAAAGTGGCACACTCTTGGTTTTTTGTTCTAGTTTGGCATACAACACACCAGCAACAGCAGCCAATGTTGCAAGTTCGGTGCCATTCCTTGTGTTTCATACCTAGAAATAGCTGAGGATAAGCTCTCTCATGAATTATTACCTTACTGCAGTGGGCTGGTTATCCAAGACTATATGCAAGGTACAGAACTTAAAACACTTAAAACAGTACTTAAAATGTACTGTAGCCTATTGATATATCCAGAACTGAAGCAGCTTTTTAGGGAACAATGCCATGAAACAAAGATGACTAAATGCACTTGGTATTATTCCATCTTCAAGCACTTCATTGGTTTTTAAAAAAACAAAGCCATATAGCAAGAGAAATAATAGAGTATAGGCAGGGGTGACATTCACTGAACAATTAACAGGTGGGGTTTTTTTCTCTTTTTTTTTTTTCACCACTTCAATGTAGACCTTTAAAAGGTTCTTGGAAATGTTTCATGTGTCTCTTCCTTTGAGTATATTCTCCTAAATTTTATTTAAATCTGCAGCCACCAAATAAGAGTTGTTCAGGCAGAGATGCAGAAGGACGCATCAGGGACTGCTTTCCCAATACTTCCCTGCATGAACAGGCAGGCAGGAGGAGAATGGAGAATAGCAGGAATGGCAGGAACAACACTCCGTGACCTGCTCCCAGCTAGCCTGAATTGCTGGTGGGCATAAAAGCTGCCTACCTCTGCAGGACAGTGTGATCTCTAGGCTACCGCACAGAATTGCCACAGGCTCAGGTAGGATCACCTATCTTTCAACAGTTTTAAGGTCACAGCATTTTGGAGGCCGAAGTGTTTAAAGCCGGGGGGGGGGGGGGGGGGAGGAATTGTTAAAATTGTCAAGCATTAGAGATAGCGGAGCACAATAAAGACCACTGACAAAAGGATGAGCTCATGGCCTCTGTGAGGAAAAAATGGGTTACAGCGTACCTAGTTTTAAGTCTTCAAAAGAGTAGGGCCTGATAAGCTTTTTCCTCCATACTTGCAAGGCTGGCTAGACTAACCGTCCTTCTAGAGAACTCCTGGGAGATGAATGGAGTGCCAGGAGACTGAAAGCAGCACACACAGAAACAAAAGCTCTTTAAAAATGGAAAGCTGCATGAAACCTGCACATGGCAGTTCATTATCAATGGTTCCCTGTAAAAGTGGAGAGATGACTCTAGCAGAGTTCTGCAGGATCCATCCTATGGCCAGCGCTATTCAATACTTAGCAACTTGGATGTTAGTAACTTGGATCACAGCTTTTAGCAAATAGGCTGCAAGAAGGCAGAATTACATAGCTCTGTGGACAGGCAGCTGTTCCTTACTTCACCATCACAGGCTGAGGAATAACTACCTAGAGTGCAGGTTCTGGGGAACTTCTGTGGGTCGCAAAATGAGTAAGACTCAGCAGTGCCATACTGAAAAGGAAAAAACCCCATGCAGACTTATATGTATTACAAGACCGTGGACTGCTAAACACATGTAATTCTTGTTCCACTCAGCAAGGACATCTCAGCTGGAACATCCAGTCTGGAGCACCATCCTTTGAGAACAATACGGATTAACCAAAACATACAAAATATGACAGACAAAAAAAGGTGGAAGGAAATGGGACTGCCTAGCCTACAGACTAGGAAGGGGAATACTATTTTCAAACATATGAAAGGCCACTATAAAGACGACAGAAATAATCTGATCTCCATACCTATAGTTGATGGAACAAGAGATCATGGATTGAAATGACAGTAAATAAGGTTCAACCTAGACTTTAGCATATGGCCCATGGGGAGACCTTTAATGACAGGCTAGAGAAACAACTGTCAAGACTATTTTAAGAAGTTGTCTTCCCTATCCTTTCCCATCCTACAGCTCTGAGCTAAGGAGCAAGGTTAAGCTATGATAAATAACTACCTCAGTGCTGTTAATGTGAATTTGATAGGCATGTAAGTGAAAAATAACATTAGCTGGTTGCAATATAGTACTCTAACATATAATGTGTATGTTCTAAAACATATTTGGGAAACAATCATGAAAAATACCATGACAAGAAGTTAAAATAAAGTGTAAAAAACTGGGAGGCTACATAAACATGTTTTCTAGAGAGTGATGAGAATTTTTCCAATATGAAAAAAAATTGTAATATCCAAGTATTTGGATCCAGATGAACTGTCTTATTTATGTTTTCTGCTTTGATAGATTGATACTTTGATTTTTAAAACATTTTCTAATGCTATGTCATCTTTCTGTTTTTCCAAAGCGTAACAGTGGCTTAAGAGGATCTTTTACCTCACTCCTAGAAATGATAAACTTTATCAAGGTTTATTCTGAAGAACAATGCTTTATCTGGGGTGAAAATTAATCCTCCTCTCCTGTTGAACAGACTGCAATGTTCTACACAGCATTCACCATCAATACAGCAACTGTAGGATCATTCTTACTTTCATAATTGATATGTTAGTAAGATGCAGAATCTCTCTATGTTTGCATGTCCAATTCATGTTTGGGGTTTTTCTGTTTTTTTTTTGTTTGTTTGGTTGGGTTTTTTTTTGTGGAAAATGCCCTCTGGACACCAATCCCATTCCATCTGACTTGCTATGAATACTAGGGAGACAGAGCTATCCACCACTGGTGCATCACACCATTTTAAGGTAGTGCTGAAACTGTTATTACACATGCTATGTGCTTAAATCTGGCCTCTAAAGGGTCAAGGTGAGAACAATTCGCTGAAGAGAATTCTCTGAAAGTTTCAGAGGCAAAAAAGACTTTCTCACACCTTCTTAAAAACGGCAGGGATACTCCAAGAGATAATTATGGAATACACGTAATCCATTCTTTCAAGATGACAGTCTGAAGCTGGGTAACTGCAGAGCCCATTCGCACCAGTACTCTCAGAGACAGAAAGTCTGGCCCTTTACATATTTAATATGAATATTTCAAGTGAGCCACATAGCGAGTGTGGGCTGATTGGAGTGGAGATGGAGGTGATAACATTCATCATTAAAGAAGTGTTACAGTGTGGCAGTGGGGAAAGAAAAGGGGGAAGATGAAACAAGACATCCCTGAAAATCCTGCTGGGGCTGTATAACTGTGTGACATTACTGTATTAGAAAAATGCCTACAATGAGTTATGAAACTAATTAAGGAAATATAAAACCCATGGATAAAAAGTTCCTTGTTAAGTATAATTGATAGTACAAATCTAATTTGAAAGGTTAACAAGCTCTTGAAAATTGTTGAATCAAGTACAGACTGATGTTTTTAATATAATTATATACAGCTAGCAGATGGTATAGTCCTTTTTATTATATTGCCAGCTATTAGAATTTCATTTTTAAAGCAAATACTGAATTATACTAAAGATATGTATGGTTATTTTAAAAAAAATTGTCAGTTTTCTAATATCTGTACAAACTGATCAAAAGCATAATATTTACGATCTATAAAAATCTGAAAGACAAGATTTAAATAAGAAATTCAGAGTATTTCACTGTCCCCTTCTAAAATAACTTTATTTTACATCTTCTTAATTAAAAGCTTGATTGTCTTAATGAATGACAGCATGTTAAATATGTGAATATCTTTTCAGACCAACTGAGGATTAGAAGTAGTTTAAGAAAACAAAGCAGCAGGAAAAAATTACTCTCAGTTTAAAAATTCTAGTTCCAAAAAGCCACTGAAAAGCCAGATAATACATCAGATCAACCAATTCAGAAAGATGAGGAGAGCCAAACACCAAAACCGAAAACACCAAATGAACAAAACACCCGACATTCCTATCTGTGCACACAGCTAAAATTCTCATTATCCTGTGTCTCATTGATTGCAGCAGTCTTTTTTCAAACCTTGGTAAATGTAGTCCTGCTCTCTTGATGTCTGTCTAGAAGGTCTTTATAAAGATCCGCTCTCCACTTGCTACTGGGACCATGTCAAACCTCAGCACAGTCCTTTCCCTTCCCTGATCCCTTTCTGCATTACATCTAGCACAAGCTTGCTGTCTTCACTGCCAAAATCCCTGCTGGCTGGCTCCCCATTGGGCAGCCATCCCCTTCCAGCTCCCCATCTCTCACCTCTTATTCTGTATTAGAAGGTCAGTGGTTGCACCGGATGGCCCACAGTTCCTCCATTGCTCACTTCTCATGACTTCAAGCAAAGACTTTGACTTTCTCACATGCCCTGTGCTACAGAAGAGCTCCCAAATAAGCTACTGCAAAGCCAAGTTCTCCTCCTCCTCCTCCTCCGTGACTGTTTTTTACCTTTTATTCAGCAATGACCAAAGAAGAATCTCACAGGGCAATTGTTAGGCAGTTTGACCATTGCCTGTTATGCTGACTGGGTTATCATCTCATTCTTACACTCTCCAGCCTGCCTGTCTCTCTCTGATTGTTATTTTGTACATGTTCTGAAACTCTCTAGGGTAAGTAGAAACATTTAATTCAGTGTTTTTAAATCAGAATCTTAAGATTCAGACTTCTGGCCCCTACTATGCTATTTCTACTACTGAACAACGCAGTCTACGGTCTTCTGATATATCAAACCAAAATTCTGGAGAGTTCAGGATTCATAGATGGAGTATTACAGTAACAGGATATTTTTCTCATTACAGACAATGACATTTGCTAAGAAGGGGAGTGCTCCAGTTCATTCTTAAAGGTATCAGACAAAATTAATTTAGTCCAAACTGAATTTGGAATTTGCAGCAAGCAATATTCAGTCAAAATCCTTACAAAGTTAAGAAGTAGGACATGAATTACATCCTTTGTATTAGCATTCATCTCACCTAAATGAAGCCAGCTAAAAGATAAACATGTACTGTTTAAGATTCCTGTATAATCACAGGGGCTAACTACCGGACATCTGCCACGCCCCTTCGGAGGTGCCCGTTTGCCTTCATCAGCCATAGAAGAAATCCAAACAGCTAGTGAAGAGAATATATTTAAGACAGTTAAGTTAGACTGAGAAAGGTGGATCCTACACAAACATAAGAGCAGCCTCACTAAGTTAGAGCAAATGTCCACCTAATCTCTAAGTCTATTCCCCAACCTCATCAATAGCAGTTGCCTTTGGAAGGGAACCAGGGACAGCAGGAAGCAACACTTCCCCAAATACCCTCCCAGCTGTGCTTTCATTTCAAATTCTGCAGTCTAATGCTCATCCATAACAATAACCAAAAGCTCTGCTGGCATAGCATGTGAAGAATCCACAAAAGCCTGTAGACTAGGCCATAAAAATAGATAGCCTGAGCTTGATGGCTTTTGAAATAATCATGCTATATCACTGCTTCAGTTGGTACAGGAAATGAAGTATGGGCAATGCTCCTTCCATGAGCTAAGACTAAATAACTGACCTGGACAAGTTCAGACATCCTGCATTTTCAACTTAATAAATTCACTGGACTCTTGACTAGAGTGAAATAAATAAAACATTACACTTCCTCACTTGCAACTTGCCTCAAAATAGTCACAAAACAACTATCAGGTCACTTGAAGGAAACTAAAAGTCATCTGAAACTTCATGGCTGTTAACCAAATGATTACAATCTAAAAGCTGTTACAACAATGGATTAAATTGTACTATTTCCCATTCTTGTAGTCATTGTCAAAAGACTGGATTTATGCAGGCCTTTCTGTCCTTGTTACAATCTTTGTCACAGGAATGAGGCATTGCAATTTTATAGCCTCATATGTTCCCTGAAAGATAACAGTAAACAGTATTCCTTTGACCTTTGCAATGTTCTATAATTTTACTGAATGGTCATGCTTATTCTTCCTTTTATATTCTCAGCACTGATGAAAAAGTGATGAAATGGCCAACAAAATAAAATACAGAATTGTTAAGAGGTTGAAGTAGTGAGCCTGACTACTGTCTCTCATACAGCAGACAAGGCATAAAGATTTTTGTTTCATTTTTGCTCATTCTTGTCATAGCTTTCTTGCGAAGTAACATAACACTACACAATGAGGTCTCACAGAAACTACGGAACATATCAAACATCACCACTTTCCAACCTAAGTAGCAGGCACGTTTGAGTTGATTCCATGGCTTTAACAAACGCTTACCGAGGTATGTGTGCTTCTGTCTCTTTCTGTGCAGATATGTGTAGGTACGGATCAAGATAAATCCAAAATAAACGACTCCTTTGCAAACACTCCTCCTGTGGAGAAGATGAAAGAGCCAGTGTGTGACAGATGTTTGTCATGCTGCTTAATACAGTACTGGAAGGGACACGAGTCTGCAGCAATGGGAGTAGTGTAAGAAACTATGCTGCAGAGCATTCATGGCGTTTTAATAAGAACTTAAGTTGGAATAACACAGTATGTTCTCGGTGAGGAAAACAAGATGCAGCACAGTTATCCTTTCATGCAAAATTCTTGAACAAACTCTACAACTGATCTACCATGTGGTTCCTCTGTTATCTCAAATTGGAAG
Source organism: Theristicus caerulescens (assembly GCA_020745775.1). NCBI lineage: Eukaryota > Metazoa > Chordata > Aves > Pelecaniformes > Threskiornithidae > Theristicus > Theristicus caerulescens. The sequence goes on from CM036560.1 coordinate 88,875,962, forward strand.
CAACACGATCACAGGGAAAGAATCAGTGTGAAACAGGTACAGTACAGACAGAATACAGAATAAAGAACAGGGAGTCCTGCACCACTAACTGCAGGGTAATTTCCTGGACCATGAATGCTTCACATGCCGTTTCATTTCTGTCTTATGCAGTATACCTGCATGCACAGTATTTTTTAATGAGAAAAGCACATTAGCTATTGTAACCAGAGGAAAGGAAATGGCATCATTAAAGCTTTTCTGGTATTCAAATTAGTTCTTTAAATCAATCCTCATTTTAATGTTTTCCCATAAATGTGAACACCGTGGGTCAGACTTTCAAGTGTTTTATGTCAGCTACAGCTCCACAGACTCGAATGTAAGTCTAGACTTTGAACATCTGAAGATGTGAACCAGGAGAAGGACTGGAGAAGATGTAAACCAGGAGAAGGTCGCTTTGCAACACTGCAGAGTCCCACTCTGGCTGGTTCCTCATTTGTTTGGAAGCTGTCCTGACCTCTAATCACCCTCATCTCCCTCCTCACACCCTTCTGGGTGCACTGCATTCTTGCTGGAACCTGGCGGATTGGGACCATGTCCTCTCCTTATTCACCTTACAGGAACAATCTCATATATACAGTGGCAGAGAGACATTTCTGTTCTGTTTCATGTTCTTATCTTGAAAATTCTGGATGTGCCAAGATTCAAGGTTTCTGGCATTTGACGCAGAGCCTGAGGTGACACAATAAAAGGGAACCCAACAAGGAGTTTTGCATAGTGGCTTGTATCTTCCAATCTCATTTCTGTTGTTGTTGGGAAGCCACAATGTGCTCAAGAGTGATAATCTCCTCCACAGTAATAAGTTTTGGGGCCTTGGCTAAGTAAAGAGTAGAAACTTCGCCCTCAAGGACTCAATCCAACAACGTATTTAAGCACATGCATAACATTTAAGGGTAGAATATTAAATACTTTGCTGAATCGTCATCTAAAATGGCATAATCTCATAACAAGCAAACTAAGTCAGAGGGTACAGAAACACTTCTCCTGTAAATACCTACTTCAGTACTTTGTTGAAATATGATCTTCCCAGCTAAAGAAACCCCAACACTTACAAATAGCTGAAAAATAGCTTTACCAGGGGCGTTTATTTCTTTTTTAATTGAGTGTTCTCCGCCTTCTCATTCCTTTGAGGCTCTCACAAACGCTGGATTTTATAGGGCAATACAAATAAATGTAGATATAACTCCTTCAAATAAATACACAGACTAATATTAAGTAGCTTTTAAAATACTGTCCTGTCAAATTGTCTTTTTATAAAAGTTCAAGAGAGGTGGATATGTATTATCGTGTGAAATGCAGCCTGACGATGCTCGCAAAAGAAAGGATCAGGGGAGTCTGGATGCAGCTGGAGGCAAAAGATGTATTCAAAATACATTCAGACACAAAAGAGCAAGGAAGACAGCAGGTACTTCAAGAATTAGAAACACCTTTTGAGCAAGAAAAGTGGAGGGCAAATATGATCTCATGGACAGAAAAAGGATTCAGATGATTTTCAGTGAAATTATTTTGGTCCCTAGAGAGGGATAAACTTGGCCTCAAGCTATCATAGATCAACAGACAGCTCACAGTTGTTTCTGCAAGAAATCTCCCAAGATGTCCAGGCAGGAAAGAGGACTCTGGCTGGCAGACTCTGCATGACAGCCAGTCTCTCACCCCTCTGAAATCAAAGCTGGCAGAGTGGAAAAGAGCAGCATTTGTCTACAAATTGTGTGGGTGATTTTTTTTTTATTCTGTTTAAAGGAAGAAGAAACTCAGGTAATGCAAGAATATACAGAATATGAATACCAAAGGACAAGGGAAAAGAGGGAGAAAGCATTAACAGAGATCAAAGTAAAAGGGGGATGGACAATGAGATTACTCCAGGGTCTAGACTCAATTTAATTAATGCATTGGGCAAGGCTGGAGAAAACTATAATTTTTGTAAATCAATGCAGTGCACTTCAGGAACAGAACAGAAGAACTAGAAATAACGTATAGGATGGGAAAACAGATAACAGAAAAATAATGGCTATCATGACGAGGATGCAAGAACAGAAAGGAGGAAAAAGTAGAAATAAAGGTGGCGGTGGGGTGTAGCATTTTAAGTATATTACTGGGAGAAATAAATACGAAAACAGATAGAAAAACACTGGCTGGTAAGAGAAACTCTCCTGGAAGACTGCTGTAAATCTCATGGGATACAGGCAGAGGTCACTAATGTTACTCAGGAGACACATTCCAAAACACAGTCTAAAGCAACAAGACACCAGTGCCCTGCTGCCGTGTTGCTCCTGAGTGCCTGTTGTTTTACCAAGTGGATAATACAGCATATTGCAGACATATTGCTCAGGGGAAGGAGTAGCTATTGCTCTTGTAAGGTCTTACTGCAAACCAGCAGTGGACTCTTTCATTGCTATAGAAGGCAGTAGCTTCCCTGGTTTATGCTGGAGAAATAGGTCTGTAGTAACAGTAGAGTCTGGTTATTTCCTGAGTTAGTGGTGGGGCCTCATTATTTCCTTAGATAATTCACAGGCTTTGACACAACAAAATATATATTACACAATATATTCACACACCAAAATACTACACACAATATATACACACAGCAAAATTCAGCCAAGAATAATCAATATTATCTTAGTTAAATTTTTAGTTATTGATCTTATTACCCACCATAGCTGATGAGATCATGAGTTGGTTTCATTTATGGCCAGTTAAACAATACATAAAAACACACTGTAAAAAAAGGTTTTTAATTAAAAAAAATTTTTAAAAAAGAAAAAAAAACAACAAAAGAAAAAAAGAAAAATTAAGAGCACTAGTACCTGAAATGAACTGAAGAGCCTCAGGACTTAAACTAACTCAGAAATTCAAAATAATCTAAAACTTTTTTTCTAAAGAAAAGAACTGAACTTCTTCAGAAGGTCTCCAGCCCAAACTGGATGATAATCATTCCTGAAGAGATATTAGATACACACTAGAAGGAAAATAAGCAGCATGAGAAAGCTACATCTTAGAGATAAAAGTGTAAGAATAATTCAAGAATGGCCCTAGATCAAATGTTTTCTACATAGTAACAAGTGTCTTCGGTCCTACAATAGAGACCATAAAAAAGAATAAAATACATTAAGATTCTATGAGAATGGATTTAAGATTATTTTTTAGAAATTCTTTTTTAGAATGAATACTTTTCTTTGGTTTTCAATAAGGAAAAACATGAAGAGTCTAAGGCAAAAAACACACTCTAATGGGTATAAAGTACTGAAATGGAGGTTGCCACTGTCAAAAAAGAAACACAGATCAAAGGATTTAATGTGCTTACACTGCGAGGACCAGATAGTCTCCATTCCAGAATATATGAAAGCATACAGAGATGAAGTACAAGTGAAATAGGACAGGCCTCTATCAAATGGAGGTGAGGCACTGCCTGACCAAAAATGAGCTGAAATCATACTTATACTTCAGAGAGAGGGCAAAAGGTGAGCCAAGCAACAGCGGATCCATTAGTTTTATCTCAGTGATACTCAAGGCTCTTGAACACATTCTGTAGGAGAGCATAATCGAAAACATGGAGTAAACAGAACAGTGAGATTCAGCATGATAGACTGTACCAAACTGAACAGGCAGCTTGCTGTGGTACAGCAACTCTGTATTGTTTTGGCTTGCTATTAAGGCAAAGGAAACACGATAGACCTAATCGATGTGGACTTCTATGAAGCATACAAAATAATACCATTGTGAAAAAATAGCTAAACCTGATAATATGGAGATTAGGTAAATCTGTAAAACCAGTAAGGAACTGGCCAAGAGGAAAGAGGAAGAAAGAGAAAGAATAATATAAAATGCAAAGTCAGGCATTTATTGACTAATCACAGGAACTCTTGTGAAATGCTGGGAGCTTAGCACCTGGAAATTACAAGAAAACAGAGCACAGTGTTGAGACCACCTCTAAAACACAGCTGCAAGGCTGCTTCCCAGATCTCAGTCAGGACCAGACCCAAAGCAGGCAGGAGGGTGATTAGAGGCTCTCCCCCAAGAAGAGATGAAAAAAGACTAAAAGAATTTCTTGTTTAGCCCAGCAAAATGCCACCTGCAAAGAAATACAGCTGCGTTAAATATACACAGTGGGAAGATGAAAGAAGTTCAAGCATAGTGCTGGCAAAGGACAGACAGGTTTAAACTGGCAGGAGACAAGGCTTGTAAGGACAGGTGAACCCCTCCAGCCCTGTGCTTTCTGTTAGTAAGCACTTCACAAAAATAATTGCTTCATAAATGCTTCTCTTGACATTGAGTATACTGAAATTTGTCTTGCACTGAAGACATTGTGTGTGAATTTGGTAACCAAAGCATATAATATACTGTAATAGGTTTCTACGTACTTGGGGAGGTGGTCTTTTATCTCTGTATCATCAGAGGGAGGAAAAAAAAAACTCTCAGCTGATAAGCTCAATAAGAATCATAGGAGCATAGGATAATTCAGCTCAGAAAGGACTTCAGAAGGTTTCTAGTCCATCCTCCTGCTCATGGCAAGGTCAGCTACATGAGGTTAAACGCTGGTACTCACGGCTTTATCTGCTGTGGTCTTGAAAGGCTCCAAGAATGGAGGCTGCACCACCTCCCTTAGCAACCTGTTCCACTGATTAAAAGATTTGATTGGGATAAAGTTTGTCCTTATATCCAGCTGGAAAAAAACCCCGAACCCACCCTCTCCAAACCACAACCAAACTATGAAAGTGAATTTAGCAGAAAAGAATTATAAGTAATAACGTAACAATTGCCTTAGCTCAGACTTCTCTGTTTTATGAAGTATTGATTTAAATGTGTAATAGCTCTAAACGCATTGAGTAGAAGAGTTCAGGTAAAACATAATGTTTAACTATAATTCTAGTCACCACTTTCAAATCTAAGTGCAGACTAGGAACCAGCATTACCAGCCAGTTCTACATATATGCTTGAGATACACAAGCCAGCAACCAAAGCTAGGTGTATCCTGCCTTCAAAAAAAGAGAGAAGACCAGCAATACCAGCCTGCACATACCCGGTGACACAGAACAGGAAACGAGAGCTCCTCTGATCTCACCCTGGAAGGCAAGTTAGTAGAGACTGCAGGGCAGTCCTGTCTTTCTGGAGTGCAGACTTTGCTTCTAACAGGATCACAATTCCCTGCTTTGTTCTTATGAACAGCACAGAAGAAACAGTTGTAACTGCTTTGGATTTAAGTTTGTTATTAGGACATCCTTCTGGTGGTTTGGATAGGTACAGACCAAAACCAAACTGACCAAATATTCTGCTAAACCTCCATTAGATAGACAGACAGACAGGTTAGATAGCTATCTGCCAGAAAGAGCAGTAGGCTAAATTGTCTCTTCAGATCCTTTCTAACTCTGTGATCCAACCACTGAGCACACAAAACACAAAATGAGAAGCTCTGGAGTGCTTGCCACAGTTTTCTTTCTTGTTTGTGATAATCCATGCTAGGGCAGAAGCAAAGGAACAGACATCATGCGCCTCAAGAGACAGAGAGAAACTGATTTGTTACACTGAGTAGAGCTCCTCGCTTTATTAAATCCTTGTCACATGTTTAGGATTTGGTCAAAACCAAACTCTTTCATTTAATTCCTGTGCACACACTCTGGCCCACATGCCTTCCAGAAGTCTCAAGGACAGTCCTCATTTCAAGATGCACAAAAATCTGAAAGCAATAGAGAATGAGATATCGGTTAAGGGAAGGAGAACAGAAACAGGATGTGAGTTAATTCACTTCACTGTAGGCAGCATGACAGAAGTGCGTCTTTAAGATGGACATCAACGTGCACAGTCCTTGAAGAAAAGTTCGAGGAGGTTATACCATGCTTGAGAGCCAGCAGAGAGGTTCAACAAATGAAATGACATTACCTTTCCCTTGTGAGTTTTCTGAAGAACAAATTTCATCTGACCCAGTACAAGAATACTTTAAAAAACCAAGAGATTTAAGCAAACAGAGGACAGCAGAGATAGTTTTTTCTTGGCCTGGAAAAGTATACTGACAAAGATACCATCTAGTACCTGCTCTATAGAGACTATGAAGCTCAACATAGCAGGCAATTTGTGGGGGTGCATGTCAGTGTTTACAGGCTCATTTAAATGTTCATAAGCAAGTTAACAGGACTATACCTTCAAGAAGAAATATACTGTATTAGTATCAACTAAATATGTCTTGGTAGTTCAAATAACTTTTTTGATTTTAATGAACTAGTTCTAATGACTGTTAACAAGTTGTAAAACACGCTTGTAATCTTTACAAATATTGGTCTTTTAAAAAATACTAAAGACTTGCTGAATTTCCCAGTTACCTACAGTTTTGGTAGATTGATGTCATGAAGAAAAACAAATTTCACAAAAGATTATTTTTTCTTTTACAGGAACAAACATTCTAAACTATTTCACAGTGTTTCAAGTGCCTCCTGAAAAACTACAGAATAACTCCATTTCCATTAAAACACTGAATGTAGACCTGACCCCAATTGAAGGTAATAATTTCTGTTTGTGGCATATATCTTAAGTAAACATACTGTAACAGCAAGACATACTTCAAGACAATGAAATTAAGTTTAACTCATGAGCATTACAAATTAAAATTACTGTTCATTCCTTTTGCATTAGTATAGTAAAACAGGTCAATATATTTTAGCTTGAATGGAGCCCCCTTAGATGTTCTTTGATCCTAAAATGAATCAAACATTTCTCTGATGAGTAGTTTAGTTAATTGTATTCTCTTATTTTCCCGTTCATCCTACTGGTGCTTTAAAGGAGCCACTACTTTTGTTTACTCTTATTTTAGCCTTTTGTTTGTTTAATTACCTCACCTGAAATTCTGTTTTTTAAATCAATTTCTTCTTTCAAGTGCTGATTAAGAGCAAACACTCAAACAAGTATAAATACAAACAACAAAAGTTTCCCATCCTGATGCCCAGAAGCTGCACTTCCTTTTACTATGAGCCATTTTTTATATTTTTCAGGTACTGAACACATGACTTGTTTTAACAGATGTGGATTTTGTCTTGGGTTAGCATGTTTTATCAGAGTCTGCTTTACAACGAAGAGCATGTGGAGGTGTGGTGATCCTCTGGAGGAGCGTTATCTCCAAAGACTAGACTATACCTTCCAGAGATGGTGACTAACTACTAAGGGCCTTGGTGCTTTTGACAGGCACAACCAGCCCTTGTGCTGTGCAATGCTGGAACCACAACTCTGGAAATAGTACTTTTTCTTCCCCAGAATAATTGTTTATGAAAACCGTAATTGCTGGTGACCCCAGTAGGGCTGACCAAGAGTGTTCACCATAATCCTAAAACGCATGTGCATTGTTGGAGGGCACTAGCAATTTCTTCCCTTTTATTATTCAGTAGCAATTTCTTCCATTGCTTTTGACATGTTCTCTTACCGAATTACTAATTTATACTAAGTGGAGCTAACAGAATTGCACATGTTGGACAGTATTTGTTTCAAGCCAATAACGGTTGAAGTTCTTGTTAAGATTCTCCAACTCTCTGACCCTTAAGACTCCATAATTATTTCCTCTTTCCATCCAATCCCTCAAGAGGGGTTACATTTTTTGAAACTTACAAATCAAGGTAAACAAAGGCCGAAGAATTGGCTCTTTGTGAGCAGAATCACATTCAGGGAATTTACAACCAACCATTTCCAAATATTAAGAAGAGAGGCTGTTAAGACATGAAAGGCAAAAAGCCAGGAGAATTAGCCTTTAGAATTAGTCTGTACTATTCCTGTATCTTATATCTTATTATTTTGGAGAGGTGATAGTGCATAATAGCAAACACTTTGGAGTATATATCTGAGACGTTTTAAAAAGTAGCTCAAATGTCTGTCTTCTCCAATGATCTTGATCATCTAATACTGAAATCACGTAGTTGCCAGACAGCTCTTCTGCAGCTAACAGATGAGAGTTTTTATCATTTTTTTGTGCAACATTAGGCTCACCATGGTGTCTGCTGGGGTGTGTGTAGAAGAAATGGGGTTGTCTGTGTGTTTTACCCTAATGTCTGCATGTAGCTTGGGGTACAGAAACAACGTCAAGAGCTATGTGACAATCACACAACTAAACCTAAGTAATTCCTTGTTTATAGGCCCAAATCTCTCCATTTTAAATAAGCCTTGCCCAGGACAGAATCTGCAGGAGCAGGTTAGGCCTACAGATAGTGCTTCTTAAATCAGTGTGGACATTTCTAGGTAGAAGGTCTATAGGGCTACAGAAAAGAAAGACCAACAAAAGAAGCTCTTGAAATAAGTGTGTTAGGTTTTTGTTGGTTGCTTGGTTTTTTTTGTTTGTTTGGGTTTTTTTAAATACATTCTGGCTCAGAGCAAGATCTGTAATTCTTTATGGCTGTCATATGCTATTGTGGCACAGGATGATTCATTTCAAAATAGTGTAAAGAAGACAGCAAAAAAGACAAGCCTTAACTCTATTTCCAGTGTAATGAATCCATGGAATTGTCTCAGTGAAGTCCAGTCATTAAATTAAAAGAAAATTAAGAAGCTGGGCATATTTGATATACGCTTTATATACTGTACAATGATGCATACAATAATATATTAAAAAAGAGAGCTTAATTCCAAAAGAAACAATGAACAGGACATGCAGAAGTCCTATCTAGAATTCTGGAACACTACACAGAAGTCCTCCAGGAGTGGTGGAGACATATGAAACTCAGTATGAACTAAAACCGTGTCAATACCAGGAGACTGAAAAGATGATCAGGTTTTGTAGTGGCTTCTGTGCAAACAATGACTAATAAGTTAGGATTATTCAGCTTGAGACAGATGACTGAGGAAGGGATGACGAAGTCCTATACAGTCATGGTGTTGGTACAGTCAGGGTGTTGGTTTGGTTTGCTTTGGTTTTTTTTTACTGTACCTTCCAGTACTAAAAGCAGGTGGCATACAGCAAAGCTGCAAGTAAAGATTCAGAAGAACAAAATGGGGTTGGTTCTTCACACAACATGTGAGTGAGCCACAGGACTCTTTGCCACAGGATGCTGTGGAAAGTAAAAGGGAGACTGGACAAATTAAATGGACAAATGGAAGAGGAAACTCTCAAAAGAAACCCCGAAAATTCTCTGAGGCACAAACAGTTGCAGGGAGACTACTCCAGGGAAATGCTCCTAAACGTTTCCTCTACTCTTAGACCCCTTCCTGTTGGACACTGCCAAAGACAGGACACTAAGATAGATTGGTTCCACATAGATTGCCTGGAAGGAAATTTCAAACTTTCACCTTCAGGGTGGGCTGTTCCATGTATTTTTCTCTGCTATCACACTACTGAAAAATTTGTCTCCATTTGCTAGCTTAGCGCTCTTGCACTGACCCAAATCCTTACTTAACCGACATCTTAGGGATTCAGTGGAAGTATCACCATTCATTTTGAAAGGGTAAGATTTGATGCATTTGATAATTTAACGTTGCTGTTCTACTGTTTGTTTGATAGTAGCTCTAGCTACAAAGAATAAAAGCATCTCTAATTCCACCATGGACAGCCTCTATATTCCAGCTGCCCAGATCTTTCAATAGGAGGCAGGGGGTGGGGGTAGGAATCATACAGATCCCCAAACCCAATGGAAAGTATCTGCAAAGAGGACATAATAACTTTTTTTAAAGCTCCTTAATTGGACAAGAGTTGCCTTCTCCATTATCATTGTTTAAAGATGCATTTTGCCTGTATTTTGAAGACTCTTTCTGAAGTCAGACCTTCAGCTGCCAAGAATAAATAAAAATCCCACTCTACTTACCAGGTAAATAAACCACACAGCCTGTCCAGGACTGTAGTGTACCCTTCTGCATTTGCTGTATAATTACCAGTTTCTAAAAAGCTTAATTATAAAATGCTCTGTAACAGATTAGGACTTAGGTTACAACTGTTCCTTAGAGATCAGTCTGGCTCCCAAGTCTCCTTTTGATGCTGTGACCCACAACAGCAAAATCCTTGTATGGCCAAGATATACAAACCAGAGACTACCTGCTTTGGGAGCAGTTCACAGGTGAGAGAGGCCAATGGATTCCTCAAAGTCCCAACAAGGGTGCATGAGGCTGGGCATCCTGCAGCATTTCGCAGATGGTCTGACCTCCTGACCTCCCCAGGAGCTCTTCTGGGCTTTCTTCCTCCCCATTCAGGACTGTGAACAACAACATGTTGGGGAGATATTTAGCAGTTTAACAGCACGTATTTCAAATGCTTCCTGCTCACATGTTGCTGCTGGAACAGATGTATTTAAATCATTTTGGTTTCCAGTTGTGTATGTGTCTCTATGTATTGGGATATAAAGAAAAAGATAATGATATGTTTATATACAAACAAAAGTACACAGAGTCTGAAACAAAAGGCTTCCTTACAGTAAGGAAATGTGTGCTTTCTGAGTAGTGCACTTGGGTTCAGATGGTGGTCTTGCTGATGAGGTGCTGAGGCAGAAGGCAGTAGTGATCCCGTGCAGGAGCTCAGTTTTGAAGTTGCTGACAGCAATGACAACTTGAAAAAAATACTTGAATATTGAGCTTTTAATTTTTTTGTTTATGCTTTCATAAAATGAAAGCAAAGAACATTTTAAATGAAAAATTAGCTCAAAAGGTATTTCAATTCACAGTATTAAAATGTAGCATCATAGTTTTCAGGCTTTTTCTTCTTCTGGTACAAACAATTCAGCAAATACAACAAAATAAAAATGTTATTAAATGCTGACAAGCCATAAATTTGCATTTTTTTCCCCTCAAAAACAATTTTTCACTGAAGAATGCTACCTATGTGTATTTTCCAAAGACAAAACATATTGGTAATCAGCTGGGTCTATGTAATCTTCACCTCTCTGGGCCTCCTGCTCCTCATGTCCTCACTGAACTGAATGCTGTACTTCCTTACACATCCATAGTGCCTAGCACAATTCAATGATAATTAAATCTTTTTCCACTATGTCTTGCATGGGTGTGGCTGCCACTGAGCCTGCTTTTTTCCTCCACTTCAGTTTATTTTGAACACATTCATGTAACCATTGGACAAGGGACTGTTTGTGACTGAAGGTCTGGTTAGGTGCATTACAACCTTGGCTCAGTTCTGCCAAGAAAATTGTTGCTAAGGCACGAGAAAGTATATGAATTAAAGTAATGTAAGATAAGAAAGGTAATCATGCTGACAGCAGAGCAATAATTGCAACAGTAATAGCTGGCAGATCAAGAATTCAAGGAGAAAACATACCGACACAAAGTTGTATACAACTCAAAGAAAAGAAAAAAAAAGATAGTAGACATCATCTCAGCAACATCAAGGATCAGCCCATTCCAAGAAGTGATGGAGACCAACACTTCTCCAGCTGTCTGATAGCTGCCTGGTCAGTGGAAACTCATTAAGTGGTGTGAGACTATTAATGCTTAGCACATTAGTCCCAGCTATCCATTGCAGGTGGTAGCCAATGAAAGACGCCTTTCTATTCTTGCCTGTACTCTATTTAGTGAGTCTCTTACTGAGTCATAAGGATGCCTGAAAAAGCGACCCACTGTGCGATGGTCACATTCAGAATGCCCTCAGAGCTAAAGGAATCTGGCTTCCTCACTGGCCTCTAAGCATCAAAGAAATCTAAGGATTGATGGATTTTTTTAAGGTACCTACTGCCCATGGGTTTCCTTTGCTGTGTTTGGTTTTCTTTTGCTATGGAGAAATTCAACTTCTGCCCATCAAAAACATAAGGAGATGTAAAAAAAAAAAAATCCTTTGTGGGTTTGTAAGGGTAGGATTTGGCAATTTGAAGGAGTTCCAGAAATTAAGATGGAAAAATCTTACCACATAGCAGAATATTTCCTATTTTTCTCTTTCAAACGAAGAAGTACTAGTGATATTACATTAAACAGAAAGTTTTCTTCTCCTGTTTGATTAATTTTTTTCCCTACTTGTTGAGTGAAAACATGCACAAGTGAAAAGTGAATGCAAAAGAACAAAAAACAGGACAGCAAGAAACATGAGCGGAGAAAATTCCTGAGACAGAGCTGTATATGAAGTACTTTCACAGAGCATTACTTTTATTCAATATTGAGGAATTTGATTTCACTACATCACAGGCCATCCAATCAATGAAGTCATTCTGATCTGTCTGTATTTCACTGTTGCCGCCTTCCCCTACCAACCAGTCTGGAACAAAGTGCTTACATTAAATGAGAAAATTAATGGCTAGTGTTACTTCTCCCACCAGCTGTAAGATCACTAAAATGCTTCCAAACCAAGCAAGAACAAATTATAAATTTCTAACATCCTTATTTGATTCCAGAATATGCCCAACGTTACAGGGGTCTGTAGAGGGCCCACACCCCATTGCTGGCCAGAGAAGGAAAAGAGATCTGAGATCACAAGGCAGGGCAAAGAAGTCCAGCAGAAGAAACTGTCTTGATTTGGATTAATAGATGGGATGGATCACCCCGTCGAGGTGGCTCACTCGCTCCATGAAGAGTCCAGCAAGAGCTGATGACTAGCTAAGCTCAACTTGTAGACAACTGGAAAGGCAGAAGGTGTTGGATTTTGCTAATCTTCTTGAAAGAAGAAAACATTTATATTGATAAGTTCTGAGCCATTGTGAGCCATTTCAAACAAGTACAACTTGTTTGTGTATTATTCAGAAAAACAGTAAATCTCAGATAAAAAAAGGCCACAACCAAGATGTTGAGAAGCCGCAAGAAATAATGAATCGCAGTCAGGGGATATATCTTCAGATTGAACAGTTTGTTCTCTTAATCATTTTTATTCAACCAGCAATATCAAGATGAATACCTGTTTTCCCTTAATGCTCTCCTCCTGAGAATACTGGTACTCTGTAGACTGCCAGTGAAAATAATACATTTCTAAGTTGAGAAGTCTTAAAGGGTCTAGGAAGACAACAGCAACAAATTCTGAGGAACAACACTGCTGGCTGGAAAAAAAGCAAAGCAGACAGCCTCAATGGCAGCCATAAAAAACAAATAAACCTTGATTCACCCAGATATAAATGTGTGAGAAAGGCACATACCTGGCCTGTCATTTAGATTTTTGTTTCTTTTGCTACACTTTTCAGAAAAGCTTTTATTTACCCACATTTCCACAGATTTCTTTCTTTAAAACAATATTCTGGAGGGGAGTGGGTGTTGAGATCAGTATTCAAAACCAGCGTATGGCTTAGGAGCACTATATATACATACACACTGTATGTACACACAGACCAGTACTATGTTAATCAGTTAGTACAGCATTATAGATATGTATTAAAGAAGATAATGAGTTCTTAACCATCTGCCTACCAATAGAAGACCTCATGCTCATGAAATTAAAAGCCTTTCTGATCAGGACCAAAGTAAAATTAGGAAATCCATTCCACTGCCAATCATGTCATTTCTCTGCAGTAAGAGCCTTCCAGACTTCTAGCTGGTTCTGTTCTTGACCAGCCCTTAAACAGAGCTTAAACACAGAGCACAGCATAAAACCATAGTCAATATGTTCAAAAAACCACCTCAGTTGATTCCCCCCCCGCCAGGCTCCTACAATCAGCAGCACAAAACTGCCCAAAGGTGCCTTGGAGCTGTACAGAAGCTTAGCCCACATACAAACGCACCACTTCTAGCCTCATTTAAGTTACATGAACCACCCTGATCTTTTATCTGGTGGTCAGCTCCAACCTACTAGCTGTGATCACTTTCTTTAATTTTTCTTCTCTTATTATTTCTTTCTGGCCTATTTAAGTGAAAAACTTTGCTGACAAAGCAGAATATTTCCAAGGCATCTTAAAGCCTTCCAAAAGATCTGTGTAGGTCTATTAACACCAATACATTCCCTCTGGCTTTCTTCATATACTTTATATTTGGTCTCCTCTAGACTTTTTGCTGTTCTGTGTTTATAGCACAGAGCACAAAGAGCCTGCAGTCTGTGTCCGGGGCTCTGAAGACATTTTACTTTCTTTTGGATAAAGCTACACCCTTCCCTGTGCATTCAATGGACTTGTTGCCTAATTCAGTGGCAGAGTCAGACATCACTGAGCACTGAAACACGTAATTACCTTTGAGACTCTGGCCCTTGCTTACTGCAGCCTACGTGTAAGAGGGTATTGGAAACTGTGCAAAAAAGCTCTCCTTAAGAGGCAAACTTTCAAAAGTATTAAGCTGTAAGCTGCCTTCTAAAAGTCTTAAAAAAATAGAAGCACTTAAAGGTAACTTTATTCCTTCTTAACTTCTTCTGATAATATTAGAAATAATACGTTAATGGGTCTTTTCACAGAAATCTCTGTTACTCTAGGACTACTCTGCAATCCAACAATTTCCTTGATTTAGTTTCAAACACAGCACCCATCCATCCAAGGAGCAATACTTGCATATCACAAAGAAGATCACCAAATGTGAAAATCATTCTGGAGCCACCAAAGGAAAAAAGGCTGATGAAAACATCAGAAATTTTAATCAAGAATTTCTCTGATTCCATACTGCTGCTCCTCATGTAAGCATGGGTGGCAACCAAGATGCTTTCAAAATCCCTGACTCCTCTCAGCTATCATAAAGCTAAAGATTGTGCAGACTTTGGGAACCTCCCTTCAGAACTGTTGCAAGGCCCACATCTAGCAGAAAAGAAACCCTACTACAAGCACAAACACTGTATTGGTCTGTCTTCCAAATTTTGGGGTGGAGAGCCTGTCAGGAAAGGTCCATGCATGGATGGGGCAACAGTATCCCAGCTACAGAGTGACATCTGCTTCCTTGAAAGTCGCACTGTAAATGCTAACATTTTAAGCATGGCTATGGTCCAATATATTATTCCACAGAAACACACTGCTATTCCTTTCACAGCTGTCTTTCACTGAAAACTTCTGTATCTGACTTGTTCAGTGAGCAAATCAAAACCAGGCTGTTCAACTAAGAACATTGCAAGCTCAACCTAGTCCCTGAAATGCAAGTAAGAATACTATTCACCACCTCATTATCTTATTAAAAATACTGGATTCAAAACTTATCTGTCAATAATTATAACGATGTATGAAGGGGAGTAAAGAGGTTTGTTCTTCATAGCTTTTCATACCCAAACCATAGTCCAGACTTTGGCAAACTCAGACTAGAATGTTACAGAAGCGTACATAAACAGGTGAAGCTACAAAATGATACTTTTCTGACTTGCTTTGTGTTCTTAAACTGGTCGTCATTACTGGCATACAAGAGAAATACATTTGATTCTTGAACTTAACACCCAAATTCCCTGTGCTTTCCACCAGCTTCATGGGAAAATTTAGGAGCTGCACACACACTGATTCTTCTTCTCCCCTCAAAAGCCATGAAGATCTGAGTAGTGCTGTACGGTCATTTTAGGAAGGAGGGCACACCTCAGCGATGTGAGACATTTATGTTAGTCCTCTGGAGCATAGCAGGTTACGAGCTAGACCACAGACTATTGAGTTCAACTTGTTTGAAAAAACCTTTCTGTACTACTGTACTGCCTGTAACATTGTGGGCACGGGACTCCGCACCTAAATGCAGTAACTGGTAACTATACACAAGTTTGTTTTGCATGCACAAGCGGGAATTCACTGAGCTGCTCTGCATCCCATGTAAAAACATAGGTCAATAGTCAGACTGTTCCTTCAGTTCCTCTATGACGTATTTAAAACCTAAATTAATAGTAACTTAATAGCAGAGCTAGAATCAAATATTCCAAATGCTTGCTCTTACCACTTCATCATTAGTAAAATGCTTTTACCCATAATTGTTATCATTAGCAGAGAAAAAAACAAGAATATAAACAATACTTGCTTGGTATGCAAGGGATGGCATATCCATGGCTGAGATGTGTATGCATCTGCATACTTGTTCTTAAAATTGGAGTCAACAATTATTCCACACATGGGAAAGAATGAAGTTGAAAATTAATGTAAGGATGTGACAATCTGCCAAGTAGCTTGTAAATGTGATGGCAGCCTGAATAGCCTTAATGTAAGTAAAGGATTCTCAAAGATATTCTTTTAAAAACATTATGGGTTCAAAGCACAATTTTTTCCTTTAAAAGATGCAGTATTGTACTTCCTTGATCAAAATGACTCATTAGGAAGAATTTATATTATGCCTAGTTTTCCCTTCAAATTGTGAAAATATGCCTTTAATTATTAATTATTCTTGCTAAGAGGTAGCTTTCATGACTACATTTGATGTTAAGATTTGTCTCTCTCTGGTTGACTGAAATGACGGTAAAGTCTCTGATATCTGGAGTTCACTCTTTTCACGAATTGCAGTATGTCAACTTAGAAAATCAGCTCCTGTTCCTCACTGAATGGCCAACTGTTCTGAACAAGGCGAGTTCCTGGAAAAAATTACCTGCAGCACACTGATAGCCCAATTTGAAAAAGGACATTTTAGACCTTTTTAGTCATCATTTGAATTTTAAAATTGTATTTTAGAAAATGTTTTCCATCTTGTACTTCGTTCCCTCCTTTTGTCCTGAATAAGTGAGAAAGATCAAAGTCAGATTTGCTGGCTCACTAGCACATGTTATGTTCCATTTTCTTCTGTCATATTCACATAAGTAACAGCAGATGTTGCTAGAACATTCATGAGTTTAGTTCTGAAGTGTGCAGCCAGACATTTGTCAGGCTAATTTGATTTCCTGAGGACTGCAAGGAGAGTTCTGCTGGATAGTTCCCCATCTGCGACACTGAGCCACTCTTGCCAAATTCACTTGAAGCCTCCAATGAAGATGTTCTCCTTAGGATTTCTGCTTAAGGCTACTTTTTATTAGTTTTCTTAAAGTCTTTCTTTTCTTTTTTTTTTCCCCGATAACACTGCTATAAAGATGGGGAGGAGGTTTTAGGAGGTTTAGGAGAATAATGAAAAGATGCATACTCCCACAAGATGATCATAGTCTTTGCCATCTTAGCATTTACCAAATGCCTACTAAAGCCAGCAGGAAAGACGCATATAGATTTCAGTGAAAGAATTTTGTATTCTCCCACAGCTGAAGAAACACTAGAATATAAATAATTACATACATGTCAGTTGCAAACTTTCTTTTAGGACTAACTGCCTGCAAACTATTTTCCAAGACACTTCTGAAAACAGCAAGTCGCTTTCTTACATAAAAGATTAACACACATTTTGCAATGCTTTAGAAAACCTTCAATTTTCAAATGGACTTTATTATGTTTACTCATTCTATATTTGAATTTGGAAATATAACAAAATTCAAATAAAGTCTTATTGCTGAAGGTTACCTTTGAATAAAATATGTCCAAGTTTTGCATAGGATTGGAAATGTTTCCAGATTTAGGCAAATTATTACATTAAATGGGTTAACGCATTATCTCAAAACTAAAGAAAGGTTTCCTAATGCTTTCTACACGACTGAAGTGAAATTTTTGCACATAGGTGGATTAGGAAGTGACTTTCTGCAGCCAAAAAAAAGAAAAGAAACGTGATAGTAATGTGCAAAAGCCATTTTCACCGCTTCTTTTCTATAGAGATTGTACCTAAATGTTAAACTTTTGATAAGTGATGCATTTAGCTTATATCTGTGAATCAGATAGATGCCCAAGCTGTGGACTTACACGAGCAACGTGCAGATCAGAACACGGTGGAAGAAAGCCCATATTTTGCAAGCCCTTAAGGGTTCCCTTTCCTTACACCCAGTTCAGCGCTGTCTGTTTGAAGGCGTCTTTAACGTAATCTTCACAGAGAGATTCTGAAAAGCGAGGGGTAGGATGTGACTTTGTTAACGGGCTTGTGCGCCAACGAGGAAGCCCCGCGTCAACGCGGGGTGCCGACGCGCCGTTCCTGGTCCCTGCCCGCTCCCCGCCGAGGAGCCCGCGGCCCGGCGCGGCGGAAAGGCGGTGCGGGAGCGCCCCCTGCTGCCCCGCTCCCGCCGCTCCGCCGCCGCCGGCTGCCTGCCGGGAGGGCGGTGGGTTGCAGGGGGAGAAGCAAACGCAAGGCGACGTCGGTTTCTTTAGCCCCACCGAATGTCCAGCTGTAATATTGAAAAGTAAAAGGAAACTTGGACAAGATTAGTATTTGTTTCCATTCGCTTCCACCTTCTCTATTCATATAGAGTTTTAGAAGGGGGGTGAACTTAAGATGCAAATTGATGAGTGTTGCTCTGTGTAGAAGAAAACCCTTCTCTCTCCATATAGGGAAGTTTATTTTAGCATTACTTTTAGAAGTGTAGAGACTTTGACCATCCCACCATCCTCAGCTTGGCTCAGCAGGCCTCTAACTACCTTCCCTGTCCTCCAGCTGTAGCAGGCACAGGAAGGGAGAGCCGCTCTTCCCTTTCTTCATGTACAGAATTACAGAGGTCACATAAATGTAATACAGCTGAAATGTTCATGCTTACAGGAATCCAACTTTCTCCAGGTATGTATGTTGTTTTTATAGGTCAAATTCTTAGGAGGAAATTGTATCTTATGATTCATTCTAAAATGTAAAACTCAGGTCTCCGATTAAAACTCTAAATTTATTGCAAAAATAGCTAAACCATTTCAGAATGTGAAAATCTTAGGCCTGAGTTTCTCTTGTTTCTATTACATGGATGAGGAAGCATGACTGTTGTATATAAGAGACAGGTAAGTCATCTTCATAAATATCTCCAAAGGCCGTTTAGCTCAATCAGCAAACTAGGGAAACGAGCTATTTGGCATAGTTTAGTGACCGAGTTTTCATTTCAAGGTTGAATAATGGCTTAAAAAAGAAAAACAAAAGAGGCTTTGAAATTTTTCCTAACCTTCAGCTCCACTAAACATGAAAACTAAGTGCTGAATTCTGGGGAAATGACCTATTTCTCAACACTTCAGAAAGCTTAAAACTGTGTGCAAATGACATTGACAAAAATGTGACCCATGTTTTCTAAGCTTCCTTTACGCAATATGGCGAAAACCAAGTAGAATATAAACTCTATCACAGGGAAAAGAATTAAAGAATAAAGTCCCTAGATGAAACACACTTTTTCTAAACTTTTTCTTGATTTTATTTCTTCTTTTATAACACCTCCACAAACTGGATTATGAAGAAAGAACTGATCCCCACTTAGTCAAAACATGTCCATTTGATGAAGGGTTCAGTTACAATTATGAAATAAATTAGAAAGTTTTTCTGATCTTCCTCTCCAGCCAAAATTTTTCTCCCACCACTGGCACCACCAGTACAAAAAGTATTCCGGCTACAAATGGAAGGACAACACACTCAACATTTTACAAGATCTTTTGTAAGCACAGCTCACCTGACTTGAGTAAAAAATGTTACACAGTACTCACCAAAGCATTCAGGCTATCTACTGCTTTCCTACAACACTGTCAAATACTTCAGTTTTTAGAAGCTACTAAGAAACTAACCCAAACAATCTTCTAAACTACTCTTTGTCTTCTTAGCAATGCTTTGTCAAAATCAACCATGAGAAATTATGGAAATGGATAGAATTAAAGGATGGTCAATTAAAAATTAGCTAATTTTCCTCACAGTAAATAACAAGTCTTTCTCCAATTCAGGCTTAGCACTAGACATGATCTCTAGCAGCTCCAGTTCTCTAAAGATGTCCAAGGATAATTTTTTAAATTTTAAGATAAATAGCAAATACAATCATCTTGCCCTAATTTCCATTAGATTCTTTGTTCCCATCTATAGTAATGATATTGCCCTTCCCAGGTCTGATTCACATGAAGAGAAATATTGAAGCTGGCATCTTATTCAAAATACAGTTAAAAATGACTGTAAGTCAGAAGCGACCAACACAAGCTTGAAGTCATTGCTTAGAGCTGGGCAGGATTTCTGCAAATACAACCTGTTACAAGCAGAGACAGGCTGACAGTTTTGCATGATTCCTCGTTTCTTGAAACAGAAAGGAGGCCTCCCTGCAGAGGCTTGGGGAGTTCGGGTTTTACTGATACCGAGCAGGTAAACGTAGCAATAGACTTACAGCAAGACACAAGCCAAACTCCTTTCCAAAGGAGCTTTTTTCCTTTTCCTCCTTTTCAAAACACCCACTGGTGTTTTGCTCAAGTATAATTTCTCTGGTACCCATAAAGGCTCGTGCAGAAATTGTCAAACTGATCTTCCAAAAGCTCTATCTACACTCCCACACAGGAATGGGAGAAAGATTCAGTGTGGAATAGCCAAAAGAACAGTCAATATTAAAACCTGAGAACTATAGATTCTCTCCAAGAAGACTAAACGGGGCGGGGGGAGAGACTCTTTTTTCCTGTTAGAAAAACAACTATATATGCCCACGACAGGTGATGATCAACATTCTTCATATGCTGAGGAGACTTGCTATCAGGCAGAGGCACTTGCCTGTAGACGAACGATTGAGTTTCACTGAAAACTTTATATTCTACCCTGGAAAGCCAACTTTCAGCAGAAAAACAAATCTATATTTTATAGTTTTTATTTTATTACAATTCTATGTCCTATTAAGATTTTCTCATTTTACTGACAAAGATTTTGTTAAGGCTTCTGTAAATTGCAAAATGATACTGTGAAACTGACAGCGGGTGCAAATCAAAACCTTATGACTCAAGGCCATCTCCTAGGACGTACCTCCCTGACAGCCCTAAAAGCTAAGCCACGTCAGCTGGGACTATATTTAGCAGGGATTCTCAGTGCTGCAGGAATGGTACTACTCAGAAAATTAGCTTTCCCTCACTGTTGAAAGCACAGTCCTGATATAGCATTGCGGGTTGTATTTTGTTGACTTTCTCTCATAAACCTTTAATGAGAGCCCAGACCATTACGGAAATTAATGATATCTGGGCTATATTTAACTACGGGATATTCAACAGTTGCATTCTGCTCAAGTGCCAGAGGGAGTTACAATCTCTCCATTGAAACTTCCCAGCAAATATAGAGGTATTTCTTCTCTTGTATGTCCATGTGAAGCCAGTGTCATCGGGACATCATCACTGTTTCTGGAGCTATCAGAAGAAGAGTTTGCTAAGAAATGGGGCCCTGACTGGAAACACTGCTCACTGCTGCTGGCAGCTATTCCTTGCCTTCCACTGGAAAGACGTCTGAGAACAGAAACCCTTTGCCCTTCCAAATTTGTTTTGATTTTATCTAACTGCACCTTGCTAATGCGACTTCTTCTAGTCTGTAGCCTCAGGCAGTATAAGTTTCCTGTAATGACTGTATCACAAAGATACATGGAGAGAGAGGAAAAAGCCACAAGCTTTGCCATCTGCAACTGAAAGAGCAATGCACATTTGTAAAAGGCAGAGGTTTCACTTGGAATGGAATGTCACTCAATAGGAATTGATTAAAAAATGTTGCCATTAAAGTGCACATACACCTTAACGGAAAAGCATGTTCCTCTGTCAACTGCACTGATGCCCTTCAACTCTAGACTGGCTTCCTATGGAAATAAGGCTTCTGTGACCCGTGTATAAGGGAAGGAAAGAGAGGAGCAAGGAAGAGCCTCTTAGCTTGTTTTTCCCACAGTAATTTCTTAACACACTGAGGATTTTCCATCAGATTTGGCAGAGAGACTGACATCTTTAATGCAGTTACATCCCTGCAAGATTCATGCAAATCACAAGCAGGTAAAAGAGACAGACCCTTAGGCATCCAGACTAAGGCTATCTAGCTTCGATAACACTCAGAAGAACACAGAGGTCATGGAACTTGCAAAATGACTACAGAAGAGTAAACAATCATGAACAATAGGAAGAAGTAGGGAAAACATTTAGTTTCTGTGCAGAACTTAATTACTTACTTTTTCTTATAACTAAAAAAAATTCAATGTCTATTACAGAAAGCACATCTTAGTTGTATATTCAACACGCTGGTCACCCCGATTAAATCAGGATGGGTAATGCACACCTTCTGAGAAGCTCGGCAGGCTTTCAGAAAAACTGAGAATAAGAGCTGGCATTACTGGTATTTCTAGGCTAGAAGATAAGAAATAAGTTTGAAGTAACCTTCTTTGAAAACAAATGCTTTTATAACCCCTTTTTAAGACAAACAGCATCAAGAAACCAAGTAACTTTTTGTTCGTTTGTTTTGCAAAATTCCTTTCAGGTCACTTTTCACAGATATCCACTACTACCGCTTTTTTTGTATAAAAACTTGGCTGTAGATTGAAATTATAAGAAGATTAACAATAAGCATTGGTTACAGATAAGAGTGCAACAATGCTTCAGAAGAGACTTAAAGTCTTTGGAGCTGCTGAGGACGTCGAATATACATAAAACCAAAACATAGCAACCCCCTCAGCCCCACCTACCAAGCTTTTTTTTTTGCTTCTCCCCTGCAATGTACACAGAAAGAGCACAAGAACAAAACAACAGAGTTATCCTTTGAAATAAAGTGGATATATTAGCTCTTTAAAGCCAGACATTGCACTCAAGTATTTTTGAAAAAAAAAACCTGTGATCTAAGTTACAGAGACCCTTCAAAAGAGATGAGCAGTGTATGAAAATAAGTTAATATTAAGAAATCAAAACCCCTCCTTCTTATGAATGTGTGGAGAAAACACATTTAATAAAAGTATTTTGGTTTTTTTAGGTTGCACCTCACAAACACTTTCAAGGTTTTTGAATTGTTAATCTGTTTAAGAAAGGAGTGGGTTTTGACCATCTTGGAGGATGGACAAAAAATGTCTCCATCAAACTGCAAATGAGACCACTCACATTAAAGATAAAACATGCATGAGATGTTATAAGATAGGATTTTGCCATGTTCTCATTAACGATAATGGTTAATGAAGGTGAAGGGTCTAGAGCAAAAGTCTTAGGAGGAGCAGCTGAGAGAACTGGGATTGTTTAGCCTGGAGAAGAGGAGGCTGAGGGGAGACCTTATTGCTCTCTACAACTACCTGAAAGGAGGTTGTAGCAAGGCGGGGGTCTCTTCTCCCAAGTAACAAGTGATAGGACAAGAGGAAACGGCCTCAAGTTGTGCCAGGGCAGGTTTAGATTGGATATGAGGAAAAATTTCTTCACCAAAAGGATTGTCAGGCACTGGAACAGGCTGCCCAGGGAAGTGGTTGAGTCCCCATCTCTGAGGGTATTTAAAAGACATGTACATGTGGTGCTTAGGGACATGGTTTAGTGGTGGACTTGGCAGTGTTAGGTTAACGGTTGGACTTGATGATCTTGAAGGTCTTTTCCAATCTAAATGATTCTATGATTCTGCTCAGTGATTCTATAATGAAGATCGCCATAATGATGCTTCTATATCTTTATCGATTTTCAAGCACAATTCAGTTCATCACTTACTATTTGTTATCAAGAAATGCTGAAATTCATATAAACTGGCTTTTTTAATGTGATTAGATAGTTTTGTCCAGAATGCTGCATTTAAATCTATAATAGTACAAACAATTCCTCTTCAAGAACTTCTTACTTGCAACATACTGTTCATGCTGTCACCATGTTTACACACCACAAAGCAGTTTAGAAATCTTCCCATTCCAGTTTTAGCTGAATCCTTTCCTGACTCTGTGAATAACTGTAAGAGACGACACTGAGAGCAAGCCTGCAAATCGACTCTCATCTACAGGAACAGACAACCAGCTACCCCTTGCATACAAAGACTGGTACTGTTTTACTGCCAGGGTTTTCAATTTAATTGTATTTCTAATAATCAAGGCCACTGTTTAAAATACGATTGACCAAAGCATGCCTTAAAGACACTTGCTCTTGCTGTGCTGTGCGTCACTTGGCACTATATGAGACCATGGGGAGGAATTACAGATGAATGCCTCTTGCACTGGTTTCTAGAGCACTTCTACAGCAGCAAGAGCTGTGAAGCTTTGAAGGGGTGTAGCTCTGCCCTCTCCACCTCTGGTGTCTTTCCTGTTCCCACTCCTGCATGCCCTTCTAGGGAAGAAAACAAACAGAAGCTTTGGCCCTATTCTTTAAGCATTTTCTCTAGTAGAGGAAGGGTGCTTTCTGGATCAGAAAATGTTTAAACTGGTAGAGGCTTGGTAATTAGCTACAGTCACAGTGGGAAAGGGGAGCTTTCCCTTGTTTTGTTATTAATACACTTCCACGGGTTTTATGAAGTTAAAGGGGATGGTTTGCACTAAACCTGGGTGGAACAGAAATCAGACTGATCCGTTCCATTCTTACTGATTTGTCTTCATAGTCATATCAATCTCTCTGTTCTGTAATGACTTGAACTAGAAAGATGTAGCTGTATTTTTTCTGATTTTTTCCGGGTGTATCTTTCTAAAGGCAGAGCAAGGAGGGGATCCAGCATAGAAAATGCAGCCGTGTTGGCAAAGAACATGTTTTAAAAAATGGAACTTTATTCATACTGACATTCTGGATGAGGCAGTCTGCTCTAGTATATGAATTACATAATTCTCTAGCTTTACCATCAGTACTTACCAGGACCACAAAAGCTTGGAGGACATTGTAGAATCCTCTGTCACAAAACTTCAAGCTTGATAAGCTGCTTTCCAAAATGGACAGATTCTGTTAATTTAAAATTTAAGACAGTGAATCACTCATTTTGGCACTTGTTCGGCATGTGCTAGAAAAACAAATTACATTTTTCGTTTCTGTCAATGGCTGGCTTTCATAGGCACTCAAAAGCCTTAATTCCCCAGCTGAGTGTTCGCTGGATTATTCTCAATACCCATCACTCTTCATCCTCCATAAGCCTGACTGTGTTTCAAGCAAAATGAGGTCAACCTGACCTAAGCAGGACAACTTAAGAGAAGCCACATGTTTTGGGAATCTCCTCCAGAGTGCACTGAAGTCAGTAAGCATCCTTCTGTTGACTTGAATGGGCATTAGATCAGGCCTTGAATACCTTAATTCCTGCAGATAAAACTTTAACTATAATATTTGGCTTTATAAACAATACCTTTTTTAAACATGTCTCACTCCAGAAAAGACTATTTTACAATATGGATTTTTTTCCCCTTCTTTTACCTGGATTACAAATGTCCTATCATTTTCTGTTCAAGTTCACAAAAACACCATGCACACCATGGAAACATGCCGCCCCCCCCCACCCCGACAGATCATTTATTACTAGCTTACCATCTTTGGTCAGATAACCATTATCTTGTTTTAACTGCCAAGCATTGTTTAGGCCTCTTTAAGAGCTTTCTTTGATTTCTGATATTCCTGACACATCACAATCCATCAGTAACATGACAAATATTCTTCTCTCCCTACTGTAGCTTTTTTGCTGTGATTTCACTATCTTTACATTTAATTAAAGAAGCAGCGCTGAATCTTCCTCTGGATTTGTGTGGTGGGATTTTTTTTTGGTTTTTTTTGACATGTGCAGAAAACATATATTCCCTCTATTTTTATAGGATATATGAATGTAAAATTTCACCTTTAGTTTATTGCTCAAGCATAGTATTTACCAAGTAAATTCTTTCTCTTATGTATTTTATAAAACCATGGAAAAAGGAAATTCCATTTACTCATGTAAATTATACAGAGAAAAATTGCAAGCATTTGGTAAATATTATGAGGTATAGAACCATATTTTTACTTAAATATTTTTAAAAAGACAAGTGAAAGGAAGCGCTATCTAATTTATGGAAATAGATTCAATAGTAGCTGACACTGTATTCATCTCCCCTCAGATTTGCAGTTGCACATTAGTTACTTTAGCTATTTTGCTCAATAACTTTTTAAGGATTCCACAAACTCTGGTATGATTCCATTATGCCATGACTCACAGTTAATGCATGTTCTTCTAAATCTCACTTTTGTAGAAATGAAATGTATGAATGAAGTGATTAGTTCCTAAAATAAGGTTTCCTTTCTAGTATTGTAGAATCATTTTGATATTGAACACGATCAAGTTGTTGATGAACTAATTAATATGATTATTTTCAATTTATTAAGCAGATCTTACGTAAGTTATAGTTATTAGTCACAAAAGTATTATCCAGAAAGGAAGACTATAGCATTTCTGTATAACAAGAACAATTCTAAATGTTTTCCCAAAGCCTTCACAACAAGAGCTGTTTGCCCTCTAACCAAAGAGATCATAGAATCATAGAATCGTTAAGGTTGGAAAAGACCTTTAAGATCATCGAGTCCAACCATTAACCTAGCACTGCCAAGTCCACCACTAAACCATGTCCCTAAGTGCCACATCTACCCATCTGTTAAATACCTCCCGGGATGGGGACTCAACCACTTCCCTGGGCAGTCTGTTCCAGTGCCTGACTACCCTTTCAGTGAAGTTTTTCCTAATATCCAACCTAAACCTCCTCTGGTGCAACTTGAGGCCATTTCCTCTTGTCCTGTCGGTTGTTACTTGGGAGAAGAGACCGACCCCCGCCTTGCTACAACCTCCTTTCAGGTAGTTGTAGAGAGCAATAAGGGCTCCCCTCAGCCTCCTCTCCTCCAGGCTAAACAACCCCAGCTCCCTCAGCCGCTCCTCATAAGACTTTTGCTCTAGACCCTTCACCAGCTTCGTTGCCCTTTTTTGGACATGCTCCAGTATCTCAATGTCCTTCTTGTAGTGAGGGGCCCAAAACTGAACATGATATTCATGATAACAGGTTCTGGATTAATGCAAATCAGCCAAGGATAGATTTTTTTCTTACAATCAAGAAACTATAAAATTGTACCTGTTTTCAGGCACACAAGTAGCAAACAAAGTACTATTTTAGATACTTAGACTCCTTTCTATAAATTATTATTCCTTTTGGTATTAAAGTGTAAATAAATGTTCTACATAACCTAATATCACTACCATCTCACAATAAATATCAGACACAGGAAATCTAACTTAGAATTTCCTTAATCTGGCCCATGCAAACAACTTCTTTGGCTGTAAGCAACCAGAAGGGATTCTAAGGTGTCTGAAGTCTGCATCCTCAGAGTGTAAGCTGGCACATAGGGAGCCACACTATGACTTTTATTAAGAGATTACTGAAGAGAAAAGGAAGGGAGAAGATGCCTATATGTATCTTCTCTGGAATTAGTTCATTAATTTACCATGGCGGGGGAGGAAGAACCACAGCCACCTGTACCTTGTAGCCAACAACAGACCAATTTCTTCAAATATTCTTTGAAAAGCCATGGAATTATGTGAAATTACATTCTGAAACCTGGATAGTGCTACTCATCCAATTTGGGAATACACTATTAAATCAAGACAGACAAGGTTCCTTACGAGTACATTATGCCAGATTCAACCTCTGTTCAAATGCTCCAATTTATATGTGATAAATCCACACGAAATAAGATTTCTTCTGTTTTGATAGAAAATCAAGAAAAAGTTAATGGTTTGCTATATTTTAATGTTTTGTTTGTGGAAATTTCAGTCAATGCATAAGATTAAATCTAAACTCTAATGAGAGGTGAGAACAGGAGCTGTGTTTTGCTTTTCACCCCCTTCAATATATTAGTCGTTACCAGGAGCTCTGCTAACAAGTGGATCCATCAGAGGATTTTATGCTTCTTCAGACTGTTCCTACACTTTCAAAATATTATTGTAGCTCTTTTCAGTAGCTCTCTGCCAACTACTGAAGATGATTTTCTGTAACACTTCAGTTTCTCAGTCCACCAAATTCTGTTTTTTTCACGAGCTCAAGGAAATTACTAACGCTTCAGTGAAATCAAAACATGCAAAACCTGTCAGTTAAAAAAAAAACCAAAGAAACATCTCCTTATGCCCAACACACTTTGCTAATTAGGCACAAAGAGAAAAAAACCCCAACCATCCCAGATCCTGTGAGTACAGTGAAACCCATTAGGCACAAGGCTGGAATATCATAATTGCCTCAAGGCAGGCAGGAGTTTCCCGAGGGCCAGAGAAGCAATCC
The DNA here is from genome assembly GCA_020745775.1 of Theristicus caerulescens. Lineage (NCBI taxonomy): Eukaryota > Metazoa > Chordata > Aves > Pelecaniformes > Threskiornithidae > Theristicus > Theristicus caerulescens. The sequence continues at coordinate 88,903,734 of CM036560.1, forward strand.
TGCTCTCCCCAAGGCTCCTAAAGGAAGAGGATTATAATGGCAACACGCGGTAAGAAGCTCCAAGCTCAGCAGGGACCACTGTGGACACCTCCAAAGTAGGACTGCAGAAAGCCTCTAAAATCCAGGGCACAAGATGCATTTCATAATGATAACCAACCTTGTTTTAAAGGCCCAAATGGTAATACGATCACCACCTCTGGAAATCCACCCTTTAATCATCCTCACTGTAGCATGTTGCCACTTCCTTCATTATTGAATTCATCTTTATTTCCAATTTCAGAAACTGAATTTTTTCTATATGTTTGTCAGCCATGTGGAAAACCCCAGCACTATCGCTTCTTTTCTGTGCATAATTAGCTGTACAAAAATGTAAAATCACCTCTCAAGTTGCTCTTTGGCAAGTTCTGTTATTATTTTGAATATATTCCTCTAACAAGTAACAACAGTTGTGTAGAATTTCTATTCCATATACATTTTTCCATTGGTGTACCTGAAAAAACTTTTTTTAAAAAAGCTAAAAATTACCACTATGTTTTGCTTTTTACTAAGACAGTGATAACTTAAATGGACTTAACCTCTTTTACCAATTTGCAATCCGAATGCGAGAATATAATCTCTTCCCTATTATTTCTACAGTAGCATTAGATATCCTGAGGATATTCTTAAAGTCATCTATAGAACACTTAAGTAGAAGTATTAATAACCTTTAAGCAAAATTCTGTGTTCTCCAAAACACTCTGAAGTAACATTTTACCATTTGCTTTCCACTACAAGAGCAACAGGGATGATTATAATTCAATTACTGATGAAGGTGAAATAGGTGCAAGAGACATTCTTTCTTGTCTTTTCTAGAAGAAATCAGATCTATCTAGTCTTATACAAATGATGAAAAATTGCATCTGCATGTTATTTGCTTTTGCTTTCTTCAACAACAATAAACTGAGCAGCCTCTGAGCTGCAACGTGCACTATGCTATGGCAGTCAGAACTTCTAATCTATTTTCAAGTCTTTGAGTATGTTTCCATTACTAATATTTCCTAATAAATCCCCAAATAATGATACAATGGCAGATGAGTTCCGAATATCTGCTTTGCAGTATTGTTGTCAACATACATGCTGGATCTTTAATTTGTTAAAAAAAGACTCTACAATCACTGGTGGGGCATTGAGTACAAAACAAGCGCTCCTGGAAGTTCAATGCCAGCCTGTTCAGACCACAATGTAGTGAACCACCTGTGTAGTGTAGTTTGTTCCAAGTGTTCTTACACATTTCCAACAGCTGTGTATACCGATGAACATGCTTTTGTGCTGTAATGCTTCTATTATTATTAGCCACTGAGTTCTTTTTGCTTGACTGGTTGTTTTTAAAATTTATGGACATTTTCACAAATACCCATAGCCCCAGCTCTCTTTGACAGAAGAAATAAATTTATTTTAACTCTTCTCCTTGAAGTTAATTTGGAGCATTCATTTTGACTGCTTCAGAGGATTTAGCTTCTTCCACTTTTATTCATGAAGTAATGTTATGCCTCTTGATTGTCTCTAATACCTACTATTTCTTTATCAAATATTTACCTCTTCAAGCAAAATGATTCTCTCTGTAAACTCACTGGCATCACTAGGAATACAGAAGACGCATCTGGTCCTTTTTAGGTCACATGGAGCCTAAATGTAGAAGACATCCTGGGCTGCAGGATGTATTGCCTAGGCTGGCTGAACTGGGTGCAGAGCACACAAAGGTAACCAACATTCATCTGTCACAAAGGGAAAAGCATTACCCAAAGGTACCTGCAGAATTCCGATACCTGGAAAACCAAACCAGTCACTTGGAAAATGTTGGTTACCTTGGAAGACATTATGTTTGTTGTTCAATGTGATAATAGCCAGGAAAACCAGAGGCCTGAAAATACTTTTTCCAAAGCATCAGCTCCAGCACAGCTAATTCAATAAATAATCAGATTTGAGGATGCAACTTCTATTTCCTGAGAACAGCAGGGAATTTGAAGCATTTATCTAGTGACCATACACATACTAATCTACTGATAGAAAACACGATGAGAATGAAATAAGGAATCTGTTGCCATAGAAGGATGATAAGGCCGTTATAGAAAAAAAGCAGAAGAAATCTCTCAAACATAAAAAGGGAAGTCGTTCTCCTTAGAACAGAAGCCCACATCTGTTTTCTGGGGGCAAGTCTCACAGGATTGAGATGATTTGTCCTGGTTTTTTTGACGGCTATCTCACTGAGAGTTGATTATGTTTAGTAATTGTTTCTCTGGAATTTCTGAAATTCCAAAATGCAGAAGACTGTTGAACACCAGGTTCTAGCAGGAGAGAAACTGTCCCAATCTTTCCAGCAGAACCTGAGCTGTACGGCTCCTTTTTCAACATTTGTCATAAAAATGTTAACTTTTCTTTACAAACAATGCTTTTACTTGAAAGAAGCCCATGACAATCTCTCACTCCAAAGCAGAAGTGGCAATGCCAGATTCCCACCAGAAAAGCTCCTTATGTCAACTCTGCTTAGGAGGAGAAGGGAGTTTCACTCTCCAAAGAAAATATGTACAATTTCCAGCCTAGTTTGGATCAGCATGAGACCTCTGGGATCTTCTCTGCAGCAAAACCTTTTGATAAGTATACACTGCCAGTAAAAACAAACATTCATCTAATGCCAGCTTTGCCAACAGTACATTTTTGCCAACAGAAATAAGACGAAACAGAGGTGAGCATTGGAGACTTTCAGTGAGAACAATTATATGATGTTCTTTCTGTAACAGAAATAACTTCCTTAGTATCCTTTTCAACTGCACGAAAAAAAAAGGAAGAAAAAACCCCCCTATTTCTAATGACACTCAAAACTGAGTAACTTGCTTCAATGCAGCCACAAGACACACTCAGCTGGAAGGCAATCTGTATAAGCACATGTACTTTAGAGCACATAGAAGACAGTCAACCTTTAAACAGAAAAGAGTTCACAACCTTAACATAGCAGAACTAGTGCTCTGCCTATAATGATAATCCTTTCTTTGCTAGTTCTTAAACACCAAAGAAGGAGATTACAGGGATGACTGATTCTTTGGTTTCTATGTTTAAATATCTAACTGAAAAATCGGGCTACTAACCAAGTAAGTGAGCATTAGCTTGAGGTCAATATACATGCTACCATATATGGCAGAGTATTATATAAAGCAAGATTTTTATGATCTTGATTTTATTTCCTGTGAGTTTGTGTCAAGTTCAGCTGTTTATATTTCAACTATATTGGTGGCATTAAGGTGACAAAAAGACCTTGATCAGTTCAAAGAAACCCATTAATGATTAGGCATTAAGATAAGATTATAAATGAATAGAAATAATTTTTCCAGTAGCTACTTTAAATTTAAATTAAAATGTTGTCATCATATGTTTTTAAATCAAAGTTATCAGTGGCTTTCTTCATTACTGAAATAGCTTGTGTGTATATACATACACATATATATAGTCATCACACATAGCGATTTGAGTTGATCTTGCATGCCCTCTAGCTTGAAAAGAACAGGCACCATAAGCTGGTAAACTCCCTCTTGTTTCTTGTTCCATACTTTATTGCTCACACAGAGGGAGAGAAAATCTTCGAATACCTTTTCAAAGCAGGAATGCGGAGAGAATAATTTTGCTTTGCAGTTTGATAGGAGCTAACAGCAGAAAAGCCCAGGTCCACCTTAGCTTCCTCTAGGGGCTTAGGCTGAGCCTGCTCACCTCCTCTCCTACTGCCCAGTGCAAGACAAGCACATTAAGACAGGAATCAAGCCCACTTCATATCAAACTTGCCATTTGGTGCTACCTGACCCGCTACAGAGCAAAACATAGTCATTAACTACATGCCTCTCATACCTAATGTAAAGTAGGATAAATACTGGACAGATACATACATCATACATAACTACAAAGCTTCTCTTCCTTAATACCAGGAAGAAGTAGAGGCGAGCAGCAGTATCTACTCTTACTTGTCAGCCAAGTGCAAACAGCATATGAATATCTGCAAAACAGAAAGAGTAAGTACCTAGCAACAATACTTGAATACCTCTGATTTTAATAAAGTCTTTCTCTTTGTCGGCTTTAACAGCACCATTATTGCACTTTTACAGAAGGCGGTGTGCCTAATTCCAACTCAGGCTTTTTGTTTTTTTAATGAGAAGTGAAAAGATTATTTATTCCAAACAAAAAAAAAGGGGGGGGGGGGAAAGAAATGCCAAATCAGTAGCATAAATATTGGAAGTCCTGAATTAGCAGTTTCCTCCAGAAAACTCTTCAAGAGCTGCTGTGATTTGCCCACTCCTGTCTGCCCTTCTCTCCACTTGGGTTATGTGCAATCATGAGGCTCTCAGTCTCTGTCTTTCTTGTCTAATTGCCAGTAGAGCTGTGCCGACTTACTTATAAGAAAAGAAACTGGATAACTAAACGAACACTAACACAAACAACCAGAAGAAAGGCAGAAAGAAAGAAATACAAGAGAACAAGTTTCCCACTTCCCATTCGTATCTCATTCTCTCACTGAAACTATTTTTTTGATCACATCCACCCTGTGACTTCTCCTCATAACTTGTCAATGAGCCTCACCCATCCAACTGTGTTTTCCTCCCTTGCAGCTAAACACACCCTAGGATAAGGCAGCCCTTTTCCTTCCTCTTGATGAAGTCTGCGAGTACAACTGTATACAGAACAACTCTTTATTAATTTTCATTGAAAATAGAGTGGGTGGCCTTTAGAATAGGCTTATCTTGCCATAGCCCTAATTCCATGTGTGTCATCAGAAACACATGGCTATCTCCACTAAAACGGTAATAAGTAGACTGCATACTACACTGGTAAGGGAATTATTTCGATGCAGAAATGGTTTCTGATTATGGAGAGGATGTATTCAGTGATGAAGACTGTGATTATTCAAAGGCCTTCCTGAACTGGTATCAAGTACAACCGCAAGTCTCCACTGAATTTACAGCAAAGACAACCAAGGCAAAGGCTTTTTTATTCTACAGGGGACAGCCCTGTGACATCTGGAAGTCTCGGGGCGTATTTTAGATCTTGTGCTCCAATACTTTCTCCTGTACTGTATGAAGCTTTGCCCAGAGGAAGCTATTGTTGGCATAGAAAAGTACAGTGATCTGTCTTTTGAGAATGGACATGGGAAAACTTTTGTCTCATCTCATATCTATTGAAACAGTGCATTTGAGAACAATACAGTTGTTTTGTGCATTGTACATACAAAAACCTATGAAAAATAGTTTCATTTAATTATCACGCTACCACAGCAAAAAAACCCCACCCTTATGACTAAATTACAGTGAAACTATTACAAACTAATTTCAAAGTATGAATGCACAAATTATAGTTTGCTAGATCTATAGAGCCTAGTAGTCCATGAAAATTAGCAATCCCAAGTTCAAACTAGAAAGTATGTACTAAAACCGCACCCTAAACTAATGATGTGCAAATTACATGACACTACAAATTACTTTCCACTGATGAAACAAGACGCCCAAGTTTCTGAATCAGAAGTACAAAATCAGGAAAGAAGGGTAGGCTTTCAGTTTGGCACCTAATTCAAGAGTGTTCTAAAATACAGTATGACACCAATGATAATTAAAAAAAAAAGACTAATAATGTTCTTCTGCAGTAAATTCCTATTGGTAGTGATCATGGAGTTATAAAATACACAGTGTTGTTCTGCTTATACTGCAGCATCAAATCTTTACTTGGGCTCCTTCGTTCTTTTAGGGAATGTATTGTTAGCCTACAGGACTCCTAAGGATCTTTGAAAATTCTTATAGTTGATGCCTAACGGGGTAGAGAAAGAAAAAATTGTTCTAGTGACCCTGTTCATTTCTTGTGCAAAAGTTCAGGCTTCCTTAGAGGTTAATGACGGATGTGATATTATAGATGTGCCATTTTATATGGAAATATTTTTAGCTAAAAGAAAAACAGTATTGCTTGAAGCACATTGTTAAAAAGAAAAGAAAGTCCATCCACATTTTTGTAAGCTAAACCAGCAACAATAGAATTAAACAAACAAATGACCCCAATAAGTTATTTCAGAACATGGTACCTAGGGAAAGAATTGTCCACTTCAACACTAATGTACTGACAGCACAGACACATTTACGTTTTTGGCAGGTGGCAAATAAAAAGACTGTATATATTATATATTACATTTGTGTGTATTTCATATATACATGCATAACCTCAGGTGGTAATCAAGCTGACTCACATTTCTTGCTAGTAATGTAAAAGTTTTTCCTATGACTGGATTTAGACAAACTATACTGTGCAGAAGTTAAGGTTTCAAAAAGAGAAGATAGCCGCAGTATGATACCAGTGCTTTTCCTCAAGGACAGAACAATCAGTTAAAGTCAGGTCACTTAAAGATACATACACTTCATCTAGTGGAATGACAAACTATATGCGTAAGAAGTGACTTAATTTCTTTTGGATAACGGAATTACTTTCACCAAAAAACAAGGTAATGCTAGTACTGCAGTCATTCGTACACATCTGCATGGATGTAGACACACGTGTACGTGCACACACACACACAGAATCTCAAGTGAACTGAATTAACCAAAACAGAACGTGGAGAAGTGACCAGTTTGGGATTACATCTTTAAGAATAAAGTGAATAAATCAGGGTTTTTCACCAAAAGTAGTCAAGTCTACATGACTCTAAAGAACTAGTATATCACCAATATAATGTAATATACACTTAATCCCTCAACAAGATTAGGTTTACATGCTGTTTACTGTTCACTGTAACATTTAAAAGCTGTGGTTTAAAAACTCAAAGTACCTTTCAAAGCCCCAATGTGGGCACGAAGAGCACAGTTCACAATGCAACTGCCAACAGTTACCCGAGAGGCTACCTGCCTCCTGATGATGATGATCTGGACAGGTACCTCCCTCAGGCAATCCGAAACTGTCATCTTGGAAGGTGAAACTCATGTGAGAAAGACACAGAGCTTTCTCGTATATTGGCCTAAGACTTTGAAATGCTGCTGCAGAGGAGTTTGTAAGTGCAAATTTCCCTGCTAAATGTGAATAGATTTCTGCAATCTACACCAAGTCAGAGACAGGAATGGAAAAGAGATTTACTTTTGAACAACAGAGTTTCACTGAGCCACCTTTCAGTCTGTCTAATTGAGCCACCCACCCATCACTCAGCCAGGAATATCTCAGGAAGAAAGAAAAAACATTTATTCCCCCCCAGTTCCTAGGCAATGTTAATACAGTATACGCTAACACAGGGGAAGCTACAGCTTCTCTACGCATCTCACGTACGTGGTTGTAAAGCCCTGGAAAACTACTAAGCACCATGAGAAGAAAGCCACAGACATACCAAAGTAGGGGCAGATGGCAACGCTGTGACTGACGTAACTGAAATGTCGTCTTTTCTTTTTTAACAACCACCTCCTCCACTGGACAAGTAACGCTCCTTCAACACCTCAACTGAACTGCTAGTATTCAGCTTGGCTTGCGTGTAGCCCCCCCTGCCTAAAATCCTCTTGGCTTGTGGAGTGTATTTCCAGAGCAAATAAGCATTTTCTCCTCAGAAGCTGATTTCTTTTCTGAAATACATTATCTCAGTCTGCTCTTTCCAGAGCTTCACAGACTGACTAAGGGGCCAACCTTAACATTTCAAGACAGTAAGTGCAAACTAGGGTATTTAGGTGTTTGCTATTTAGACAATTTCATACGTTCCTCAAAGGGGCAGTGGGTAGGTACCATGGGTGGAGTATTGCATCCAAGAAGAATCTCTGCTCTCAATTCAAAATCTTCAGAGCAACCTTTTCCCAGGAGTAGACACAATTCCTTGGGAGCCACAGCAGAGAAAAAGTCCTGTGGGATTTCTAAGGGTTCAGCAGCCCTTTTCCAGACATAGAGCAGCTTGTTTACCTGGCAGCAGCAGAGGGAACAGCTGTGTTGTGCTCCACTTCTCCAGTTGCCCTTCACAAGCTGTTGTAGGTACCCCGTTCTGATAATACAATTATGGGTTGGTTTTTTTGTTGCTTTTTTAACCTGGAGAAAAAGGAAGGGCTCTACTGAGGACGCTTGACATGCAGAAAATTTTCTTTTCAATACCTCAATTATAATATATTTTTAAAGTTCAATCCATAACACATGAGATTGTCTGTTACAGAAAAGAAAACCACTTCTATTTTAATATATTCCCCAAAGACTAGAAGGAAAGAGAGTTAAATTCAAGGGATAAATAACAAGAAATAAATTCAAAAGTAATTAGGGAGGCAAACAATGGTGCCACCTTTGAGACATCTGGAGGCTGAGAAGAACCTCCTTGGCTGTTCCACCACCTCCATGGTGGAATAGCCTTAGGCAAATGCTCTTATTACTCCCAGAGGGAGGGACAGATTCAGCTCTCTGATGAGAATAAGTGGACATACATCTTGCCTGGAAAGCTGGGAAAGTGTGCGCAGCTTTATTTATTTCTTCCTGACTTTATAACCTGGCGCAATGAAGAATCTTCTGCAACTTTGTTAAAACTTTTACCTCCCACAAAATGCAGATCAAGGAATGTCTTATGCTTAGCCATAGGGACAATTCTAATAACATAAAAACAATGTGAAATGTTTAAAACATTATTAATAGATAGTCTTTATTGCAAAACTCATGAAAATACATGAAACTGGCAGTTCTTGGAGCTGAATTACTATAGACAAAACCTCTGCCTGTTTTGCAAAGGTATTCAGAGAAAGCTAATAAAACACTAAGTCTCAAATTCTTTTCTTATCTTTGCTCTGTGGCTGGAGGAAAAAGGAAAATAAATTTGAATAATACCAAGTTAAAAATTAGGATTAAAGAAAGAGCAGGACTGCCATGCAATTGCTAGAAAAAGAAAAGGATTTCAGTGAAGCATATTTCATGCACTGAGTTCTTTTGTGAAATATATTTTTCTATGTACCAGGGAAACAGCACACTTGACTTGATAGTACTTGATCCCACTTGTCCCAAATATCATGAAGTGGTGCCCAATACTAGAATTTTGAATAGTAACTAAGGGACTTTTCTCTCATTCACATTCAGTCTTTGATAGTAATAGACATTCTATTTCATTGCTGAAATATCAAAAAAACAGAGATGAAATGCAGTGCAGAGATTTTTTTGGTGCCTAATTAGGGAACCCCTGCTTCTTTTGGTGCGTTCTCTGAAGTGGCTGTAGAATCATGCATATGATAAATGCAAGCATGAGGCAATGTGATAATAAACAAGAAAACAAACAGAAGAAAATAGTACATCAGTAGACTCAGAAGTCTTTACATTAGTGACTATGGTACTGTTGTAACTGAAATTTGGTGGAGGTGGTCTTACAACTGGAATGCTGAAGTCAGTGGCTAATTCAGAAAGAAACAGTGACTTAAAGTAGAATTAATATTAGTCTCACAGACAGGGTCACAGGCAGTAACACTTGCTGAAAAAGCAATGCAAAAAACCTATGCAGACAGGAGAAGTCAGCAGGCCAGATCATTGGTACAGTGAAGCAGCTGGTTCAAAGTGATGTTTAGTTGGAGACCCTGAGAGGTGAAGTGATGGCAAACAAAAGCTTTGGAATAAAAATAAATTTCAAGGCAGCCTCCTGGCCATGTACCAGTGACATCAATCTGTCGGGGCTGGACAGTAAGGGCTTGCAAAGCCCTCTTCAAGGTCAGGGAATGGCTGGAGCTGTGTATTAATGGGGACCAGTGAAAGCTTGGGATTTTTGCCAGGAAGCAGAAAAAAGTGAAACATGCAGATGCTGAAGGAAGGTGGATGACACAAGAATGTCTGCCTGGAAAGCCTCCTCTTGCAGGGCAGCAACTGCTGTAAGGAGATTACATAGGAATACAGCAGGTACAGGAAGCCTTACATAAACTGAAGCACTTTCTAGAACCAAAATACCTACATATCTGACATACAAGCTGTAAGAGATGTCTGCTCTAGCTCTTGATCCTTCTAAAGCAGAGAACTAGAGTTTCAAAGGGACCAAACCATCCCCCAAATCTGCTTATCAGTGAAATGAAATGTTACCAACCGTTTCTTGTGATTTGCAAGGGCATTTCAAAAATAGGATCCTCACAAAAAGACTGGTGCCAGAAAAGTAACAGTGACCTGACAGACAACGGAAGAACAAGAGTCAGATTTTGCTGAAAACAAAGAGACAGCAGAACAGACCCGTGGGGCAGCTGGAATAAAACAAGCCCAAAGCCAAAAGTCCACGGGTACCACATGACTGGCCCTACTGCTTTAATCAAAGACGAGGCTGAGCACCAAGCCAAAACGTATGCCATAGAAGAAGTCTTTTCAACCTGGTTGATAAAAACAGAGGATCGAACAGCTGGAAGTCAAAATTTGGCAAGGTGAGCCATGAATTAATATGCAGGTAGGTAGCAAAGAACAGTCTGCTAAGAAAAATGTCAGATTTAGCACGATTTGGAGCCTGTTAAAAAAAAAAAAAAGAAAAGACTGGGATGAGATCTGGCTGCGTAAATACGGGCATCAAGCACCATTTTTGATGCCCTGGAGTATTCCTCACCTGACATCCATCTGCCACTCAAGAAGAAATCAGTTTCCCATAGGTCCTGACTCATACCTGCAAGTGGCATGCTGATGTCTCATACCCTAAGGAACCTCATGCCCTGGAAGTCTCCCTAAAAGAAAGTCTAACTTCTGGGAGAAAATGCCTGTCTGTGGTTCATGATGACTGATCTTTCAAACTGACAGCCTATAAAGCTATAAACCCTTTTAGCCTCTCCTTTCAGAGGCCTTGGAGAAGGCAGAAATTTCTGTTATTCTCAACACATTCTGACACTTTAGGGATTGAGCATATCACTTAAGTGAGCCAGGAAGCCTTTTCTCTACGACACTACGTAAACCCTGTTTTTTCTGCTCTCCTCTGTAGCATTTAAGTTCAGCAGTAGAAGAACTGCATGATATGGATCACAGCCCTGTGACATTACAAAAATCCTCATAGCTGCCAGACTGGCTCAGTTAACTCACACCCAGACCTACTGATCAGAAGGCAAGAAGGAATTCTACACTTGGTGAAAAATACACTGAGGTTTTTTGCTTTCTCTTTGTACAATGAGAAGTAATTTACCTGCTGAAAGGATCTGGTATATCTTACCATATCAAATCCTTGCCAATGTAAGGACCCTCAGGCACTGGTAGCACTCCTGTTCTGTGCTCATGACAGTTTCTAACCTGAGGAATGATTTTTTTTTTTTCTTCCCCCCTTTTTTTTTATAAATGTTAAATGAAGTCTTTGTGCCTGTTATAAAGCACGCGGGCATAACACATGACCTGTGATATCCAAGAAGTCAGACTACATGCCCCAGCTACAGCTCTGTGAAGCACCAAGCAGTTTTAAATTTTTATTACCAAGCCATTGTGGGGACAGATCTATAGCATTCATTTTCTTATTTGGAGAAAAGTAATATTTTAAAGAGGGCTGGGAGGGGAATATTAAAAATTTAGATTCTAGAACACAATTTTTCAGGATGCCAAAAGTTCCCACTCTTTATCTCTTCTGTAAATTAATGCTCATCTTTATAGAGAGAAAAAAAGAACTAAAAAGTTTTGGGCTGTAATTTTTCCATTATGCTAATATAATGCTCGCTTAATTTACACACAGACCTCAGCATTAAGAGAAGCTTGCCATCACAGCCAGAAATTACCTGGGAAAAGTGAATCTGGAATATTTCAAAACATCTAAAGAAATGAACAGACATTTGAAGCTGCTCCATACAATGCATCAAATTTACTTGAAAAAGATAAAATGCCCACACCAGAAAGTGCGCATTCTCTGTGATAGGCTCATCACAGATTGAACACAACTCCAAGAAACCTGTTTCCATGCTTAACTTCTTAAACTTTGATTTCTTCACTACCTTTCAGAGTTTTTACTTTGTGCTCTGCATTTATGATAGATGAGAGTAGATTTTTATAGATTTTCACTAGTAGTTACATTTTAGAGAAGTGTTATATTAACAGAAATTAACACTGAGCATGGAAAAGAACAGCCAATAACTATCCCAGCTTCTCTTGTATATCTTCAGCTGAAAGCTCTCTGGCATGTGTTGGTATGATCTGATCCCAGCCCAACTCCTTAATTTGTGAATTGTTCTGAAGGAAAAAAAGAAGTTAAATTAAGTGTGCATATTTACTTAGGAATCAGGATTAATATACATTATTGATTTACTGCACTTTGCAGCTTAAGGTATTTTAATGTCTTACAAAGTTTAAAACAAAATTCTGTGTACTGAATGACTTATGCAAATATTGCATTAGAATTTAGTTTCAAAGCTACCCAAATGTAAAAGACTAAAATATTATTATGCTATTCTTCAAAAGAAGTAAAACAAAAACATTTTCAGTCAACCAACCTGGTGTCCCAGGATCACCATCCCTCACAGAAGGTAAGGAGCCCAACACATTGGTAGAAAATTCGCTTTCACTAACCACAATCACAGCATTATAGACATTTTCCACTACCCCAGCAACACATTAATCACAGGTTCCAGCCCTAAATTCCTTGGCAGTCTACGAGATGAAAGACAAGCACAGTTAATGCTGTTAGACATGTTGTGGGCTTAGCTAGCTACATGACTTTCCATCAGAAATGGTGGAAATGGGGAAAGTTAAGAGGAAAGGAATAGTTGGAGAAGCAAAGCAAGGAGGGACAATGCATCTCATGTCCATACTGAGACATAACAGTGACTCACAGGTAGTGAGTCAAGAGAAGTCATACAGGACAATTGCAGGAAGGATGCAGAAATGGGTGGACAGCTCTATTAGAATGATTTTTCCCTTATACGCAAGGATTGATATGGAAAAAAGTAAAAAGATATTTATAAGTGAGGTGGCTGAGGAACAGTAAAACCTGTGAACAAGGGGGAACCTCCAGTGAAAAGTGGGCTTTACAGAGAGAACATTTGAGTAAAGGGAAATTGCTCTTACAGCTTCAAGTGTATGTCTCGGGAATGAGAGAAGACAAAAGCTAACGTAGGGGTTGGTGTCAAGAAGATATTCATATGGTACAAAACAGAGTATATTAAAGAGTCCTACAGAAGTTGGAGCATAAGAAGTTGAGAACCTGGCTGAGTTTTGGTCAAAGAAGAAAGTTCAATTCCAGCACAATCAGTACTACCACATTTCTCCTACGTACCTAATGAAGAGAGAAGAAAGGTGGAAAATAACAAGCACACTGGAGGCAAGAGTGACTGGAAAGGTAGGTGAGGGTCATCTACAGTGATGGGTACTCAGAGACCAAAGTGTCAGCATCTCCAGGAAGATTTTTCCTGGGTTAATGATATATTTTTTAGCTACTGATGATTACTTAGATTAGGATAATTTTCCTAGCTCCAGGAGGTTGAGCCCAGAGCAACTGAGATTTCCCCTCCTCAGTTTCTTTGCCTCTAACTTAGCGTCCTCTCTCAAGTATTTATGTTGCCCTTTAATTGATCACTTGTGTTTCACTTCCCTTCATTGACTTCTATGCAATCCAATCAGAATGCCAGCATCACAATCTCGTGGCAGGAAGAAGGCACATCAGCTTCCAAAGCCATTAAAATTATATGAATTCTCATAAACTGCAAGTTGTCAGGTTTGCCTTCATTTCAGATTCCCCAGTATCCTCCTGAGTACTGCAAAAGTCCTGCGAAGAGTTCCCCAAACGAGCCACATTCTGAAACACTCTGTTCTGCAGTATGAACGGGAATGAAGAGATTTACAACAGTCATAAACACAACCTTAAAAGGCCATTTTACCTGTGAACTGTGACAGTTCAGAGAGACTTGTTATGCCTATGGTGTTGCCTCCAGGAAAAAAAAAAAGAATCTAGTTTGTGGATGAAACAGTAGGTGGCAAGTACAAAAGCGTAAAGAATAACAAAAGGAAGAGTGTCTACTGAATTGGGTAAATGCAGGGTTCATGGCCTAAATAAATGCTGAGGCATTGTGGACAAACTGAACAATCTACATTTGGAAACAGATGTGTTTGGTGAAAAAAAATCAATGCTGTAAAATGCCTTGAAAATGTGTTCATTGTCTGCAGAAAACACAAGGCAATATTACCAAAAACCTCTGTTCTCCTTAAGATTTCATAGTGACATATAAACTTTCTGTGTGCTGTAGCAAGCAAAAATAGATAAAACACTTTCTTTTGCAAACCACATGAATTTATCTCTGCACTCACACTTAGTCTGAAGGAATGCCAACACTGTAAAAACAGAGCAAAATATCAAGAGAGTTAAATTTTTTAAAGAGTACATTTATTCTGTGGACACTAAACACTGAGACTGAACAGGATATGAAGTTTCTTTCATAGACTTAGAAAATTGTTTTATGGAGTTTTATGGCTGCCAGGTCTGCAGGCATGTTGTACTGTAAGACAGATGAAAAAACACACAGTGCTCACTCATTGGTCTACCCATCATTTTAGCAGGCTAAAGGACAACTGAAAGGCTAGGAAACCAACGCTAACTTAAATTAAGTGTGGCTTCAAAATGCAATTGTAATAAATGATGCAGACACGTACTACATAATTATCTTTATTCCTTTCAAAAGCAAAGGATGACTAATATTTATTTCTTTTTATATGTTTAGTTAAGAGGCAAAGGAAAAGGATGGGAAAAATGATTGCTCTTTGACTTGAGCTAGTTAGCTGCAAAACAGCTCATTTGTTCTGGATTTGCTCTCCCTTCCATGTAAGAATCAGAGGGAAGGCCAACAAAGCAGATATCATGGTGAGAATCTGTTATAGAACACCCAACCAGGATGAAGAGGCAGATGAAGTATTCGATACGCAGCTGGGAGAAGTCTCACAGTCGCTAGCCCTTGTTCTCGTGGGGGACTTCAACTTACCAGATGCCTGCTGGGAATACAATACAGTGGAGAGGAAACAGCCTAGGAGGTTCCTGGAGCGTGTGGAAGATAACTTCCTGACACAGCTGGTGAGGGAGCCAACGAGGGAAGGCGCCCCGCTGGACCTCTTCTTTGTGAACAGAGAAGGCCTGGTGGGTGATGTGACGGTTGGAGGCCATCTTGCGCATAGCGATCATGAAATGATAGAGTTCTCGATTCTTGGAAAAGTAAGGAAGGGGGTCAGCAGAACTGCTACCTTGGACTTCCGGAGGGCAGACTTTGGCCTCCTCAGCAGCCTGGTTGACAGAGTCCCTTGGGAGGCAGCCCTGAAGGGCAAAGCAGCCCAGAAAGGCTGGACGTTCTTCAACAAGGAAATCTTACAGGCGCAGGAGCAGGCCGTCCTCATGTGCTGAAAGATGAGCTGGCAGGAGAAAAGACCGGCCTGGCTGAACAGAGAGCTTCGCCTGGAACTCAGGAAAAAAAAAAAAAGGAGAGTTTATGACCTTTGGAAGAAGGGGCAGGCCATTCAGAAGGACTGCATGAATGTCATGAGGTTATGCAGGGAGGGGATCAGAAGGGCCAAAGCCCAGCTGGAACTTAATCTGGCTACTGCTGTAAAAGACAACAAAAAATGTTTCTATAAATACATTAGCAACAAAAGGAGAGCTAAGGACAATCTCCATCCTTTATTGGATGTGGGGGGAAACACAGTGACCGAGGACAAGGAGAAGGCTGAGGTACTTAATGCCTTCTTTGCCTCACTCTTTAATAGTCAGACCCGTTCTCAGGGTACCCAGCCCCCTGAGCTGGAAGACAGGGACGGGGAGCAGAATGAAGCAGCCATAATCCACGGGGAAATGGTCAGCGACCTGCTACACCACTTAAACACACACAAGTCTATGGGGATGGACGGGATCCACCCAAGGGTACTGAGGGAGCCGGTGGAAGTGCTCACCAAGTCACTTTCCATCATCTGTCAGCAGTCCTGGCTAACCGGGGAGGTCCCAGTGGACTGGAGGTTAGCAAATGTGACACCCATCTACAGGAAGGGCCGGAAGGAGAATCTGGGGAACTACAAGCCTGTCAGCCTGACCTCGGTGCCGGGGAAGGTCATGGAGCAGATCATCCTGAGTGCCATTATGCAGCACGTACAGGACAACCAGGGGATCAGGCTCAGCCAGCATGGGTTTATGAAAGGCAGGTCCTGCTTGACCAACCTGATCTCCTGCTATGACAAGGTGACCCGCTTAGTGGATGCGGGGAAGGCTGTGGATGTTGTCTACCTGGACTTCAGTAAAGCCTTTGACACAGTTTCCCACAGCATTCTCCTGGATAAACTGGCTGCTCATGGCTTGGAAGAATATACTCTTCGCTGGGTAAAAAACTGGCTGGATGGCCAGGCTCAAAGAGTTGTGGTGAATGGAGTTAAATCCAGTTGGTGGCTGGTGACAAGTGGTGTTCGCCAGGGCTCAGTATTGGGGCCAGTCCTGTTTAATATCCAGGCCAACTGCATGAGGTTCAAGACTCAGTGCCAGGTCCTGCACTTGGGTCACAACAACCCCAGGCAACGCTACAGGCTTGGGGAGGAGTGGCTGGAGAGCTGCCTGGAGGGAAAGGACCTGGGGGTGATGGTTGACAGCCGCCTGAACATGAGCCAGCAGTGTGCCCAGGTGGCCAAGAGGGCCAATGGCATCCTGGCTTGCATCAGGAATAGTGTGGCCAGCAGGACCAGGGAGGTGATAGTGCCCCTGTACTTGGCACTGGTGAGGCCACACCTGGAGTACTGTGTTCAGTTTTGGGCGCCTCACTACAAGAAGGACATTGAGGTGCTGGAGCGTGTCCAGAGAACAGCAATGAAGCTGGTGAAGGGTCTAGAGAACAGGTCATATGAGGAGCAGCTGAGGGAGCTGGGGTTGTTTAGCCTGGAGAAGAGAAGGCTGAGGGGAGACCTTATCGCTCTCTACAACTACCAGAGAGGAGGTTGTAGCGAGGTGGGGGTCGGTCTCTTCTCCCAAGTAACAAGCAATAGGACGAGAGGAAATGGCCTCAAGCTGCGCCAGGGGAGGTTTAGGTTGGATATTAGGAAAAACTTCTTCACTGAAAGGGTAGTCAGGCACTGGAACAGGCTGCCCAGGGAAGTGGTTGAGTCCCCATCCCTGGAGGTATTTAAAAGACAGGTAGATGTGGTGCTTGAGGACATGGTTTAGCAGTCGACTTGGCAGTGCTAGGTTAACAGCTGGACTCGATGATCTTGAAGGTCTTTTCTAACCTAGAGAATTCTATGATTCTATGTGAATACCGAATGTAACATACGATTGCCTTTAGGAATGAGATACACCTTTACCTCCTGCAAACCACATAACATCTGATGATCAACATTCTTCCTCATCTTTCAATTTGATCCTATTTCTACAATCACAGAAATGAGTTGCAAAGTTTATAGAAATACAAGCCATTAATTTCCAATGCCTGTAGAAGAGCTCTTTGACTCTTCTGATATCTAAGGCATAGTAGCATCATTTTCCCTTTCTGGCCAGTACTACTAATGAAAAATAACCTTTCAGAGTCCCATAAGGATTACCACAGGACTCCTACATATCAGCTCTGTGGCTAGTGGCCAGAGGAATCTCTGCTGCCCAGAAAAGTTTAAAACTAGCTAACATCCATTTTTCTTGGTTGTTACATAGCAAGGAGTGATATTGTGATACAATACGTGCAAAATGATTTTATGGCACAAGCTTATTTAAACATATCAAGTATTACAATATGATAAGAAGGAATTAGAAATTGGTGGAATTCCCAGGGCTCACCTCAATAGCAGGGGCCACTCCACAAGGGCTCTCTACTAGGAGATGGCAATCCATGTAGCTGGCACACCTTCATGATGTTAGGCATCAAGCAGTGAAACTCTGAATAAAGCAACAATTACTATCATTGAAGAATATGGTTTTGCATATTAGGAAATTACACAAATACTTAAATCTCATCACCTTCCAGAAACTCTTATAAGCCTAGTTAATATTTATCTTTAGAACATTTAGGGGAATATTTCAGATGACAATGGATGTTAGAAGGACAGCACAAACAAGTCCAGTGGGACCTCTGAACACAGCAATTAGAAGCTGTCAGGCTGATTAGGGAAAGATCGGAGAGGGATTTGATTTCATAGATGTAAATTTTTTTCTTCTTTGTTCTCTGTAACCAAGCTATGGGGAGCAGAGCTCATGGGACTCTACAGAAGAAATTTAACGGGGATGCGTTACACACTTTAACTCACCCTCGCACAGAGGGCACAATCAGTTCCCTCTTGTTCACACTTCTGCTGCTGTCCCTTACCAACATGCTACGAAGCAGCCCCGCCTCTTCAGCAGTAGGTGCGGCAGCAGCACTCCCAACAGGTCTTTGGTTAAGGCACTTACTCATATAGCTGAAAAAATGCCCTCCTATGCTCCTTCACCTAAAATAATTTGAACCTATGTCTTCTACTTTCCTGGAGAGTTGCGGACTACCAGGCTAGAGTGAATTCCTGGGGTAGAGGATGTTTGTCTCACTGTCATCCTGTTAAACTAATCCTTTAAGTATTTTACAAATATTAAAAAATTAAAGCAATCAGTTGGCATTGTTTTGGAAAGCAATCAGAAAAGGCATGAAGTTCTTAATTTTTTCCTTGTGGTTTGGTTAAACTACAAAGCTGGGAAGAGAAAATTACTAATAAAGCTCCAAAGCTAATCTCTTGTGGTCACAGTCCATTTCAGTAAACACATGTTTTTCTTACATCATCCATCTATTTCAGAGACAACTACAGTTCTTTCTGTGCACTCCCCAGCACCAAACCTTTAGATTGTATAGTTGATATAGCCATTACATTTAAAAAAAAATATTTACTCTCAAAATAGCTTAACAAATTGTGGGAACTGTTTGTTATTGTCTGTAAAAAGAAATGCAAGTTAGTTATGTTTTTCTCTTCTTCTTTCAATCAATTCATTAAAAGGTTAATGTTCTTAATAGCACTCGATCGCTGAATCTCTACACAAGAAAAAAAATTGTTTAAACTATTTTTTGTAATTTCTCATCAAGACAATTAGTTGCCATGTCTTTGCATTTCCAATAGTTTCCAAATTCAGTTTCCAACTTAAAAAAAAAAAACCCAAACAAAACAACAAAACAACCCAAGTGCAGGAGAGAAAGTGAGAGAGCAGGTAAAGACTTTAGAGCCCAGCTGCGCTGCAAAATTGAGTTCTCCATATTCCCCAAAGGGGAACTGAAATTTGTGTTTGTCAGTCAGTGAAATCCATAGCTGTCAAGGAAAGTGGAGAAAATTCACTTATTCTGATAGCAGAAGAGCCAGTTTGTACAGACAGACAAAGCTTGGAGATTATTTTTATAGTTAGGTTCTGTATAGATCTATTCGTATGTCAGGTTTTGATTCAACAAAGCCGTTATGCTCAGGCTTCATTTCAGAACGATGACTAGACTAATTTCAATCAAAAGTTTTTAGGCACATAAGTTGCTGTTACTTACGTGCACACTTAGAGGTACAAAAACTATTGTGTGCTAAGACAGGCATAATGGTGGTAGTGAATTACAGCACAGGCTTACCTCCTGTGGAAATCAGGATTCAAATAGCAGTAGCAGTCACTCGTGTGACTGTTTAGGCGGTATTTTGCAAGTCACAAAGATGCCTCAAAGTAAATAAAACAGAGATTCAAGACCTGGACTTGCTTAGTGTGTCAAGAAA
This sequence comes from Theristicus caerulescens, assembly GCA_020745775.1. NCBI lineage: Eukaryota > Metazoa > Chordata > Aves > Pelecaniformes > Threskiornithidae > Theristicus > Theristicus caerulescens. Next base: position 88,923,357 of record CM036560.1, read on the forward strand.
ATGTGCATGGGCAAAGTACCTGCGGGACAAACAGCTAATGGCTGTGTCTGACAGACCAAGGTTATTAGTCATTCCACTTTATTCCAACAATTTTATTCACATACTAAAAATAAATCCCAGAGATATCTTTTACAGGTTGAAACATAAAAAACTAATAGTTAAAGAGTTTCCCTTTCAAGTGACAGTTCAGACAATTATTCTTTTCAAAATCTGAAATGTCATTTACGCCCTGGCTTGAAATAACTTTTAACGTATTGCATTTAGAACAATCCCTTCACTATAGTATCTTGCAGCCCACAATATAATCAGCATTTTCTTTATTCAGTACACAGGCCGACTTTGATGGGTTTTCCACAACCCTCTGTCTCACACACAAATAACCATGAGGTTACAGAGCCAATGTGTAAAAACCTCATAGTCTGCATAGAAAAAAAATTAGTAATAAATATACACACTTATGCTGTGGTTTCAATACAGATCATATTAAATATCAACAGATTCCACATTTGTAAATGTAACAGGAAAGCTACATTAAACCTGCAAACTGGAAACACAGTCCCTCAGCTGCAGCAAACCTTTCAGAAAATGGAAAAGACTTTTAGGAGACGGATGTCGCAGAGATTTAGACCTCTCTCTGTGCCTCTCTGCTGGAAAGAAGGGATGCAATATCTAAAAAAAATTGAAACATTGGAAATACTTGTAAAAAAAAAATCCTTCATGGGGAAATTGTTTTTCTCTCAGTGAAAAACACAAACTGTTCAGAGCAGCAGTGATCATATAAGCCTGTCACTGGATAAACTCTCATCTCAGTCAGGATGATGAATTCCTGTCTGTCTCATCTTTCAGCTGCTTCTCGGTAAACAATCTGAAATTCCAACCACTGAACGCCCAGGCAGGAGGAACCAGGGGCGGCTCTTCAGATCCCTGCTGAGCCCTCGCCCCTGGGGACGGTGCCCACCAGCATGTCTCCACTGAGACGAAGCACTGCTTGCTGCTGCTTTGTTACAGCCTTGACTATCCATGGTCTCTCAGTCATCATCTTGTCACCGGTCTTACTGTGTTTCTTGAGAAAATGAATTTGCAGGGGCAGTGAAAGAGAAAAAAAACCTTTCATATAAGATTCCTTCCTTTTTTTTAGTAATATGAGCTGAGCCATTGCTACTGTTATACTTAATTAAAACATCACTTTGCAAGAGCCTACTCTGTTGAAAGTTTAAGCCAGAATGATACCATCATTATCTAATAAAGCTAAAAGAATGACAGTGCAGAGCAGTGCCTGGGAAAAGAGGGAGTCTGTTGACAAAGCAGTGAGAAGAGCAAAAGGGGCATAAAATACATTGAGGTTATAAGAAATGACATGGGAATTTAATATTACTCTATGACAAACCGAGTCTACATTTATTCAAGTATTATTTAAGTCTGTCACTCCCTGTATGAGGAAAAGCCTATACAGAGATATCTTTCGAGAAGTTCTTAGGGCAGCAAACAACGATAATGAACAACTAAACCTCCTGTCCCGCTCCCCGTCCCATCAGCAATATGGCAGCCAAGTCGTACAGACTACTCGAGCGCCTGCCAAGCAACAGAAGTCATTTTGGTTTAACAAAAGGTGCCTTGCAATAAGACAACATCTGCAGGGAATACAAAGCAGGCATAACTCTAACAGCCTGAAAGACTGCATCACTACATCGAGAATTAATATCCTGGAGGAAATACTGTAAAACACCCTGCAGAGGAGGTGTTCTGTCACTGACTGTACGTTCCCCATCTACGCCTTGGCTAGGAAAGCAGTAATCGACTGCAGAGTCATAACTTCAGTCAAATATTCTGTCTCTTATGCTGGAATCCAGCTGCCAGCGTGATTAGCTTCGTCCAGCCCTAGAGACAGAGCAAGTGAAACTAGCTGGAGTGATTTGCCAAGGAGCCAAGAAAATCAAGTACTTTGAATATTTTCCTTCATCAAATCAAATCCCACTTGAAAAATAAGTGACCAATCACTCTGGGAGAAGACTCGGTTGAGGTTCAGCACACACTGTGGGCAAAACGAAAAGCTTGAGGAGAGGTTGTCTTGGCAACATCGTCTGATTCATATTTAAAGATAAAACCACTCTCCAAAGCTAACTTAAAGTGGATGGCAGAGATAGGAAAAAAAAAGTAGGCATCCATAATGTCTTCATAGCAGAAAGCACTGCCTTCTGTCAGTTGCCTGAATTATTGTGGGACCGTTTGGTAAGGTTTCCTCTGTCCATTGTAAAACATTCTTTTTATAGGAACTATTAAGACAAACAAATAAGTCTTCAGTCTAGAAAAACACAGCATAAACTCCTCCAGGTTACTCATCATGTGAAACAGCGTGATGCCTCAATATCTAAAATACCACCTTTTTTTTATATATACATTAACACACCAGCAGACAACCATAACATTGCAGTATAGCCATGTTCTCGTTACCAATTTGTGCATGTACACACTTTATAAAACATAGAGACTGGTAAAGATTTTTCACTTTTTTTTTTAAACTGCTCTTTGTATAGTTAGTGATTTTAAGTGCTTTAAGTGACATGGGATTTCCTCTGCAAAGAATCTCATTAGACCTGGGTCTGATGAGATGGGCAGGAAAACCCATGAAATCCCAACAGGCATTTGTTGGGATATGGGCATGCACAGTATAGGACAGAACGGTAACACCAGAGTGCTACACGTTGGATCCCACCACGTATCTGGTCAATCTATCCAGATACTTCCTTCCAGCAGTAATCTCTTAGGTCAGAAATTCCAATTATTAATCATGTCTAGTAAATTGCTTTGTTGCTAAAATGCTCTGCCTCTAATTTCATCAGAATTCTCCTTGTTCTACCTTAGAGGAATACAGACAATGCCTGATTTTGCATATTGTTACTTTGTATACTTCTGTCAGGATAATGAGAAAATAGCTAAACTGCAATGTCCCAGGTTATTTGTCTCTTTTCCAAGTTGTTTAATACCTAAAGAGAGGAGAAAAAAAAAGGGGGGGGACAAAACCTACATTTCTCTGCATTTCTTTTCCTTCTAAATTTTTTTTTTAATGGATGACTTGCACTCAGCCTAAAATTCAACATGAATTCAATTCCAGAAGATAAATGGTTTACCAAGTTTTGCCATGCCATTTCAATCTCCCTTATCAAATACTTCAGGACTCTTTCTTTCTTCTTTTTTTAAAATATCTGAGATCCCATAATCACACAGGCAGCTACAGAGGTGGCTTGAACAACAACCAAATATTTTTCCCAAGCAGACACACTTCTCTGCGACCTCTGTAAAGTTAGGGTTTTTATCTCTTCCGGCACTCATTAGCTGCCACCCATCTGCAATACTGTTTTCTAGCCAACAGGTTGCTAATTCGCCTGACACTGTAAGGTCACCGAGCAGTGCCTCCTTGCCAGCTCCGATCTCGGCTGACCTACACCATTTTGTCATGAGCTAATAGCAATTTGCTGATTATCACTTTTCTCTAGATCATTAGTTCTAAGCCAACTACCTTAAGACACTCCCAACTTTTTGTAACTTGACAGCTTCTACTATTTCTATCTCATTGGCACTTTCTATATCCACACAGTGCTTAATCTCTCTTCTCTAACTATTATTCTCCTGAATAGCCTCTTGAGGCAACTACTGCTGAAATTTGAAGAATTGTTGTAAATTGGTGGAGAAGATTGATTTAAACATAGGCAATGTCTTCATCACATCTTTCAGTCTGTGAATAATAGATGTTCTTTAATTCCCCTCCTAATAATACTTTTTCATGCCGCTATAGAGAGGTTCACTGCTCCCTCACTCCCAGGCTCAGCTGAGCACTAAAGACATGCAGCTTTTCCATCAGTCAGTCAGCCCACTTTCAAAAGCAAACTTTATACTAATTTCACCATTTTGACTTGAATTTCTTTTTTATTGGTTACCTTACTTCTTTCAGTCCTGACTTTTAGCACTACTATGCTAACAGATGGCACAATCCTTCCCTCAACAACGAGAAGTCTAACACTTTTATAAAGGTAGTATTTTCTTAACAGGAACAAACAGGTGGGCCGACCAGAAGGATGCAACGATTACATTTAACTGATTGACAACAAAGGATGATCCCAAATACCTGCTCCTGATGCAGTGTAAGTCTCAGCTATGGCAAGCATGAAAGGAAGTGTAAAAAAAAAAAAAAAAAAAAGTGCAAACCCAAACCCCCTACATGCTTGAAAACCTGAAGAGCAAGAGCCACTGCTGCTGCAGGCACCTCTGTGATTCTGCAGGCACAGGCAATGCTCTGTCCTCACATACGTATTGGATGGCAGAAGGGCTGCAAGGTAATTGCTCCTGATTGACTGCCAATGAGAGACCCTCTGGAGAGCACGCTTTTCTTGCAGGACCCTACATTGCCCCCATTCAAGCCCTCAAAGAAAGCTCTGCCTATGTTCTCCAGGACTGCATTCCCAGAGGGGAGTCTGGATTAGCAGCTGATTTATGGAATTGTTTTATAAAGACATTTTCCCATTGCTTCTGCCTAAAATTGCTTGCCATTAGCTCTACTGAGTTCTACAATGCAGGCCTTCCACGGCAAATTAATATACAACTGTGTATGATCTATTCCCTGCAATCTTTATCTGTGCTTGAGGTAAGTGATAAGATGGAACAGAAAATTACCTGTCTTAACACCAGCAGCAATTAGGGGATTTGGGGCCAAAACAGCTCTTACCTGAAGAAGTGAAAAGCCTGGGAAGAAAAATTGTTGGGAAGGTTGCAAGGAAAGAATCATTTCCAAAGAAAAGTTCTTTGTGAATATATTACAGAGTCAACAGTACTATTTTTAGGTGTAGAAACATACCTAGGTAGGTAGGAAAAAAAATTGGGGTTTTTTTGGTCTGGCCTCATAAATGTAAATAATACATAAAAATCACTTATTACATACTCATTATGTCCTTTACAGAAGAGACTATATCTACTAGTAATTAGCCAGCAGTGTGCTCCCAGCGTCAGGGCTGGTCACGAAGCAATCCTCACCGATTCCTAGTCATCCTTGCAGGCATGGTCCCAGCCCTGGGAAGCAGGGCAGGATTCCCTCCCATGGCCCTTGCTTCTCCTTTGCAGTGAACCAAAAGAGAAAACAGTTATGTGAAAGGAAGGATTCAGGACCGGAGTTTCACAGGCGTTCAGCTGTTTAGTGTTACAGACATGTGCCTCACGGGACTCTCAAGAGACTCTAACCAAGCTACAAAGTAATGGGACTTCAGTATCTGGCCCACGAAAATGCATCAGGCATCCAGCTTTGTAGTTCAATGCCTTCATAGTAGAGCTTAGTAAAATATGGCACTTAAATCCTATTTAATTTTTTTTTTAATTTCTTGCAATGAACAGCTAATTGTTTGGAGCTCAGTATGAAAAATACTCTGTTCAGACATTTTCCATCCAAAGAATGACTGCCATTTCTCTGTCACCCTTCCCTCTGGGTTCACTGAAGTGGATCAAAAGAGCCTGCATCAGCCCCGTGCTGCACTGCACTGCCCTGGGCCAGTGCTGCCTCCCGGGAGCAGCACCTCATGAACGGACACCTCCATTTTCCCCTCCACACTAGGCATCGCTTTCCAGGATGCACTGTGAAGTTCAGCTTGAGGGAAGAATCACACTGCATTAGGAGAGAAGGATTTTGCAGAGAGCTTGGCTCAAGGGAGCGAACAGGGGCATGACCTGAAGCATTGGTAACAAAGTACTAATCGAGAAATGCTGCTAAATTGATATGAAAGAAAATGTTTGCGGTTTTTGCAGACTCAGAAGTGAAATATTGGAATTGTGTTTTAAAACACCCATGCCAAAATACTCCTACATTTATCTGATAGAAGTGACCATCATGGAAAGATCTATTTTCCTGACAGAAGCTGCAGTTTTGCAGGGAGTTCCTCCTCCATGGGAAAATTATTCAACCAAAAATTCCCTGCCAGCCTCAGAAAATCTTTGAAAACTGGTCCCTGTTATTCAAGGGTACATTATTCTGCCATCAGAGCCTTCCAAGCCCTTCAAGGGCAAAAGAAACCCAAATATACCCCTGTCATCAGTGGTGTAAAACTCAATCCAGTGGACAAGGACTGATGTACTTTATCCAAATCACAACTGTAGAAAAGCTTAGGTTTTCCTCTCCCCAGTTTCCCTTCTTTAAACAGAAGAAAACTGTGATTAAGACCAAATAGGTTAAGTGGAATCCACTCCAAATCCTTCTTTTGAAGCCCACATTAATCAAGCTTTCTCATTGATTTTGGTAGAATGGTAACATTGTATAGTTACGAAACACCAACTAATCATGCTGGACTCTACTTGGGCTCTCTGATACTCTGCTAAGGTTAGAAATGTGATTCAGAGGCAGCTCTCAAGTCACCATGTCACTCTCAATCGCATAAGCGTTACTGCACGTACTGCTCACTTGAAATACCACAGCAATGGTGCATTACAAGAATTAGAAAAAACTTCTGGACTGCATTTACAGCATTTAAAAGAACTGCCAATTTTCTTTCCTGTAATAACAATATTTATCTTGCTCAAAATGTGAGTGAAAGGTCTTTAAATAAATAAATAAAGCAGCCAAATGATTTACCAAATTACAAACTTTGACGACCAAATTTTTGTTACAGTACCTGCTAAATTTTCTAATAATGCCAACATTCTGTATATATGTACAAGTTTGAATTAAACGGAGGATAAAACTTTCTAAGTTAGCATATGAAAGGAGAAGTGTAAAGCAAACAGTACATTACCACCTAAGATAGGTAGCCAGCATTTTTCTGTGGATATCTGAATGGGCTTTATAAACTGGTTTTTAGGCAGTTGGACTAGATGATCATTGTAGGTCCCTTCCAACTGAACTATTCTATGCTATTCTAACTGACTTCTCTCTCATTCATGTTCAGTCCTTTCTTCTCCCGAATGGCCACTGTTCTGGAATTTTTCAAAGAAATTACACATTTGAAACAGATTTTGAATACAGAAACTGCACTCAGTTATCCTAGGAGGAAATTACTGAAGCAATGACAAACATCCATCACATCTTCAAATTTCCCATATTTGTATTTAATCCACAAACAGGTAAAAAACCCAGTAAGTAAAAACAAAGCCACAGCAATATTCTTACTAATACTCTTGAAACAGGAAAAGAGACTAGCTTTCACTTAATTAATTTATTATGTCTTGTGCATCTTAAAACACAAGTGATATTTTAGTTTCATAGCATGCTTGCCTGAACAAGGAATTAATCATCAACATAAGGTACAGAACGCGTAGTTTAAATATTGTCTAGGCTCTAAAGGTAGCAGGTTAATAGAAGTAAAAATAACTACTACTGGAGATTAAAACGCTGGCCTGATTCTGAGTGGAATATCCTTTTAAATATCAGCTGCCTTTGGAACTGAAAGATGGCAACGTCTATAAAACTTTACTACAAACTAATCCAAGAGATGAACTGGTAGTTTGTCAACAGTTCTACAAAAATATATATATAAAACACTGTGCAGAGATACTTTATAGGGAAATGAACAGGATATGTTTTTATATACTTCAGCTTTACGATTTATTGGATATCTGCTCAGTGTAAGCATAAAATAAAGGAAAAGGATGTTTCCACTTTAGCAGACTCATGAAGCCAAAATGCATGAAAATAAACCGATCCCTGAAATTCTAGTAAATTTTTGCCTATTAAATATTATTTGCAAAAGATATTTGTCCAAATATTTTTTCTTTTGTAGATATTTTTATGCAACTTATTAAACTAAAATATATTATGGATTGCTTAGAATCATTTTAACTGTATATTCTTAAAAGACTGAACATTCTTTTTAAGGTATATGGTGTTAATGTTACCTGTTGAGTATCTGACAGCAAAGGAAAAACAGGCTCCACAAAAATCTGAGCAAACGCTGGACACATCAGGAAACTTGGATCCAGTTCACAGATGTTCTTTGGTATCTTGGCCAAGTCACTGAATCAACCCTCTGCTGTAGTCCCTTTCTTTGGGTACCAGCAGTTGCTTGTGTGCTCAGGTAAGGCAGTGAGAAGACCATAAATACATCAAGCCTTATGTAGGGAGACGGAAGTCTTGTGAATTGCCACCATTAATGGTGGCAATTTTAAGTGCTTCAATATATGTTATTTATATTACTTTAAGCAGCTTAAGCTTCAGGTTCAAATGGTCAGTGAAAAACCAACAACAACATACAGAGTTGCCAAGACTAAGGTTAATTAAGTCTCTGGTAAGATAAAAACCAGTACTGCAAACAACACAAAAGGTTTCCATGAGCATTCATTTGGATTTCTACGTAAGCTCCCTTTGGCAAAGGAAGCATGCATTTAGCGACCAGTCAGTCAACAAGGTCTGTTACTTACATCCTTGTCGAAAGCATGTTCCAGTTATACAGACCCAAGCATCTTTACCAAAACTGGCATCCCTTCATACACAAAATCTCCATTGTAAGAGGTTGGGTTGGTGGGACTCCTCATTAGGGAAGCAAGAAAGTGCCCAGGTCTTCACAAATTCAGACGAGTGAAACAATAGGTCTGCTTCTACCATATTGGAGGATAGACATGTGAGATTACAAACACTATAGTTAATCTTCTGCCATTACTTCCGCAAACTCTCCATTGAAGGTCTTTGCCTGGGTGTGGAACAGCCTGCTCAGATTTTCTTGCTTGGCGATGTTTTCTTAAAAATGGAAAGCAAAACAGCTGGCTCAGTTCTTGATGCAAGCTAACTTTTCAGGTTGTGAGAATGTCAGCAACTTTCAGTGCTGGGATGACCCCACTCCTCTCCCAGCCAGGCTGTCGAGCACAGCCCTGGCAGCTGCCCTCACTGTGCCTGCTCTACCACTGAATATCTCATCCTTTTCAGCAGAAAATGCAAAGTATAATTGTTTTTTTTTTCCTGACTGGTGGATGACTTTTTATAATTATTGTTACTGACCTCTGTTGAAATAAGTTTTTAAATGCAATATACCTAAAGGTTACAGTAGGTATTAAAATGAATCAAGTAACTAAACAATAGTAGTATATACTATATTTAAAGAAACTGTAAGACAATAAACAAATTACAGATTTCTAAGACTCACCGCTGTTATCCTGGATTTGATTCCAGCCCCTCTGTTATGAATTTTGCATTTTATAGCGTGCAAAATTACAGAGTGATTCAGTTATCTGAGTACATCTGGGTTGAAGACATGAAGAGAAAGCTTCCTACCCTGGTACAGCCCTCAGATTACTATGCATTATTGATTTTTCAGGTAGGCAGCGATGAAGTTGCAACTAGAAGTTCGAGGTCAATCAAGAGAGACTTCAGGGCCTTGGAATGACTGGTTAAGGGATCAGGAGAACAAGTAGTGTTCTCCTCTATCCTTCCAGTTGCAGGGAATGATGAGAGAAGACACAGGAAGAGCCAGCAGATCAATACCTGACTCCAAGCCTGGTGTCACTGGCAGAATTTTGGATTTTTTGATCATGGGTCAGTTTACACAACACCAGGCCTGCTGGCAAGACAGGGTACACCTGTTTCAAAGGGGGAAAAGGTTCCTAGCACAGGAGGTATCAGGGCTCATTGAAAGAGCTTTAAGCTGGATCTGAAGGGGGGAAAGGGATAAAACCAGGCTCACTAGAGATAAGCCTGGGGATGGCACACCAATGTTTGAGGGACGGGGTGCTAGCGAGGGCCTTCAGTCTGCCGTCTCAGTGGAGGCGGGGGGTGGAAAGCCATGCAGCAGCAAAGACGCAAGGGCTATGCATGTGTTAGAAACCACAGAAGTGCCTGAGAATGTTCACGTAGGAGCTAGGGCTTCTCTCCCCAAAAAGGTGGCGAGATCAATAGTCCAGCTGAAGTGCATCTACGCCAATGCACGCAGCATGGGTAACAAACAGAAGGAGCTGGAAACCACTGTGCAGAAGGAAAACTATGACATAGTTGCCATCACGGAAACACGGTGGGATGACTCGCACAACTGGAGTGCTGCAATGGACACCTATAAACTCTTCAGAAGGGACAGGCAAGGTAGGAGAGGTGGTGGGGTAGCCCTGTATGCTAAGGAGTGTTTTGATTGTCTAGAGCTTAATGATGGTGATGATAGGGTTGAGTGATTAAGGGTAAGAACATAGAGTAAGAATCAGAGGGAAGGCCAACAAAGCAGATATCATGGTGAGAATCTGTTATAGAACACCCAACCAGGATGAAGAGGCAGATGAAGTATTCAATACGCAGCTGGGAGAAGTCTCACAGTCGCTAGCCCTTGTTCTCGTGGGGGACTTCAACTTACCAGATGCCTGCTGGGAATACAATACAGTGGAGAGGAAACAGCCTAGGAGGTTCCTGGAGCGTGTGGAAGATAACTTCCTGACACAGCTGGTGAGGGAGCCAACGAGGGAAGGCGCCCCGCTGGACCTCTTCTTTGTGAACAGAGAAGGCCTGGTGGGTGATGTGACGGTTGGAGGCCATCTTGCGCATAGCGATCATGAAATGATAGAGTTCTCGATTCTTGGAAAAGTAAGGAAGGGGGTCAGCAGAACTGCTACCTTGGACTTCCGGAGGGCAGACTTTGGCCTCCTCAGCAGCCTGGTTGACAGAGTCCCTTGGGAGGCAGCCCTGAAGGGCAAAGCAGCCCAGAAAGGCTGGACGTTCTTCAACAAGGAAATCTTACAGGCGCAGGAGCAGGCCGTCCTCATGTGCTGAAAGATGAGCTGGCAGGAGAAAAGACCGGCCTGGCTGAACAGAGAGCTTCGCCTGGAACTCAGGAAAAAAAAAAAAGGAGAGTTTATGACCTTTGGAAGAAGGGGCAGGCCACTCAGAAGGACTGCATGAATGTCATGAGGTTATGCAGGGAGGGGATCAGAAGGGCCAAAGCCCAGCTGGAACTTAATCTGGCTACTGCTGTAAAAGACAACAAAAAATGTTTCTATAAATACATTAGCAACAAAAGGAGAGCTAAGGACAATCTCCATCCTTTATTGGATGTGGGGGGAAACACAGTGACCGAGGACAAGGAGAAGGCTGAGGTACTTAATGCCTTCTTTGCCTCACTCTTTAATAGTCAGACCCGTTCTTCTCAGGGTACCCAGCCCCCTGAGCTGGAAGACAGGGACGGGGAGCAGAATGAAGCAGCCATAATCCACGGGGAAATGGTCAGCGACCTGCTACACCACTTAAACACACACAAGTCTATGGGGATGGACGGGATCCACCCAAGGGTACTGAGGGAGCCGGTGGAAGTGCTCACCAAGTCACTTTCCATCATCTGTCAGCAGTCCTGGCTAACCGGGGAGGTCCCAGTGGACTGGAGGTTAGCAAATGTGACACCCATCTACAGGAAGGGCCGGAAGGAGAATCTGGGGAACTACAGGCCTGTCAGCCTGACCTCGGTGCCAGGGAAGGTCATGGAGCAGATCATCCTGAGTGCCATTATGCGGCACGTACAGGACAACCAGGGGATCAGGCCCAGTCAGCATGGGTTTATGAAAGGCAGGTCCTGCTTGACCAACCTGATCTCCTGCTATGACAAGGTGACCCGCTTAGTGGATGCGGGGAAGGCTGTGGATGTTGTCTACCTGGACTTCAGTAAAGCCTTTGACACAGTTTCCCACAGCATTCTCCTGGATAAACTGGCTGCTTGTCCTGGTTTTGGCTGGGATGGAGTTGGTTTTCTTCCTGGTAGCCGGTATGGGGCTGTGTTCTGGGTTTAGGTTGAGAACAATGTCGATGATACACTGATGTTTTGGTTCTTGCTAAGTACTTGCTAAGTGGTGCTCACTCTGGTCAAGGACTTTTCAGCTTCCCATGCTCTGCCAGGGGCACGGGAGGCTGGGAGGGGCACAGCTGGGGCAGCTGACTCAGACTGGGCGGGGGCTATTCCATACCACGTGACATCATGCTCAGTATATAAGCAGGGGAGTTGGCCGGGGAGGGGTGCGGTCGCTGCTTGGGGGATGTGCTGGGCATCGGTCGGCGGGTGGTGAGCAATTGTACAGTGTACCGCTTGCTTTGTATTACTACTGTTCTATTTTTTATTTTACTTTAGTTATTAAACTGTTTTTATCTCAACCCACGAGTTTTCCCCTTTTGCCCTTCCGATCCTCTCCCCCATCCCGCCGGTGGGGGGGGTGAGCGAGCGGCCGCGTGGTGCTTAGTTGCTGGCTGGGGTTAAACCACGACACTGCTCATGGCTTGGGTGGGCGCACGCGCTTTACTGGGTAAAAAACTGGCTGGATGGCCAGGCTCAAAGAGTTGTGGTGAATGGAGTTAAATCCAGTTGGTGGCTGGTGACAAGTGGTGTTCGCCAGGGCTCAGTATTGGGGCCACTCCTGTTTAATATCTTTATCAATGATCTGGATGAGGGGATTGAGTGCACCCTCAATAAGTTTGCAGACAACAACAAGTTGGGGGGGGAGTATTGATCTGCTGGAGGGTACGAAGGCTCTACAGAGGGATCCCGACAGGCTGCTTCAATGGGCCAAGGCCAGCTGTATGATGTTCAACAAGGCTCAGTGCCAGGTCCTGCACTTGGGTCACAACAACCCCATGCAATGCTACAGGCTTGGGGAAGACTGGCTGGAAAGCTGCCAGGTGCAAAAGGACCTGGGGGTGTTGGTCGACAGCTGGCTGAACGTGAGCCAGCAGTGTGCTCAGGTGGCCAAGAAGGCCAATAGCATCCTGGCTTGCATCAGGAATAGTGTGGCCACCAGGACTAGGGAAGTGATAGTGCCCCTGTACTTGGCACTGGTGAGGCCGCACCTCAAGTACTGTGTCCAGTTTTCGGTGCCTTGCTTCAAGAAGGACACTGAGATGCTGGAGTGTGTCCAGAGAAGGGCAATGAAGCTGGTAAAGGGTCTAGAGCACAAGTCATATGAGGAGCAGCTGAGGGAGCTGGGGTTGTAAGCCTGGAAAAGAGGAGGCTGAGGGGAGACCATATTGCTCTCTACGACTACCTGAGAGGAGGTTGTAGCGAGGTGAGGGTCGGTCTCTTCTCCCAAGTAACAAGCGATAGGACGAGAGGAAACGGCCTCAAGCTGCGCCAAGGGAGGTTTAGATTGGATATTAGGAAAAACTTCTTCACTGAAAGGGTAGTCAGGCACTGGAACAGGCTGCCCAGGGAAGTGATTGAGTCCCCATCCCTGGAGGTATTTAAAAGATGTGTAGATGTGGTGCTTAGGGACATGGTTTAGCAGTCGACTTGGCAGTGCTAGGTTAACAGTTGGACTTGATGATCTTAAACGTCTTTCCCAACCTAAATGATTCTATGATTCTATAATCTGAAAGCCCTTTCCAACCTAGCAAAGGCATAAAACCCTCAAAAAAATTAATATACATACTTACCCATGCTGCTGCTGTCACTCTTCCAATTTGCCAGTCGAATGACTGTGTGAAGACTTCACAGCGGTCAGAGGATTAACTGAAAGAGAACAAAAATATTTTCGGTTTACCTGTAAAAAAGCAAACAGGTGCAAGAAGACAAATGAAAATAACACTAATTCCATGAATTCAGGCATACTTGCTAGAAAAGTCTAAGATAATAAGTATTTCAGGATTAATATTCCCCTCTTCTCATTCATTACACTGAAGGCTCTTTGGTATCAGATTCTTATTCCCAGTGGTCAATAGTATTTCCTAGCACATACCATTGAAATCTTTTCTCTTCTGCTTAGACTTTCATTCACCATGCCAGCTGAGAATCTGGACCAAAACATTAATTTGCTTGAAATGTATCTAAACCATTTTATGAACTGGTTCAAATACACTTGCTTCCCAAAACACAGAAAATGCTGTTATCTCTTTCTAGTTTTCTCTTCCTTCACCATTCTCTCCAAACGAAACTTTGCCATTGAATTATGGAGGTCTAAAGTTCACGCTTATTTTATAGTTGCTCAAACACCATCACTGGGAGAAAAAAGAAAACCATACCCCAAACAGAAACACTTGCAAAAAGATTCCAGATATGTATAATGCAGAAATTGGGGAAGCTCATTTCTATGTGAGGAAAGGAGTGGAATGACAAGTCTTTTTTGTATTGCTGGAGTTTAGTGGGTAGGCTGCTACTGGTTATAGCTAATCATATATTTAGCAACATTAGCACATAAGGTCAGCAATTAGACTGCTAAGGGAACTGGCACGCATAGTCTAGCTACATGTTAAGAGCTATTAGCCAAATAATTTAAGAGACGAACTATGGAATCACCCAAAATGCAGCAAAAAGGAATGTGAAAGACAGGAAGCCTGACATCAGCCATCACCCAGTGCAGAGAGGACACGAAAGCAATGTAACTGCCTTTGAAGAGCAATTGTTTGGGTAATTATGTATTAGCTGCAGAAATTTCATGCACATTCTGTTAAATAAGCCCCTGCTTTCAAAGATGAGCCATAGCCTGGGCTCCCACAAAGCTGAGTGAGTCACAGCTGAGTTCCTAATTGGGGGTAACAAGACAGCAAATTTGCCTTTCTTTTCTCCCAGATCCCCAGGCTCATTCATTGTAATGCAGTTCTCTCCCTGAGGAGCTTCACACTTTGTTATGATTCAGTGTGCAAAATTCACAGGCAAATGATTCACAATTGTGCTGCCTAAACTCTGGAGAGTAAGAATAAAGGGGCTAGTAGGGATGGGACAAGCATGAGCAAGGCTCTATGTCTATGTAAGCATTCCTCCTTCAAAGAGACTAACATATGAATGCAAAAAGTAATTCTTTTTCTCCCCTCTCCATTCCTCGTTGTACCCCTGCAATAACCATGCTGCTCTGCTGCTCTCCCCTATGACACAGGTATGCTGCCTTTTGAGAAAAAACCTCTCTCGTGAGATTCACATCATGTGTGATTATTTTTAATGCTGCTGAAAACTCCTGGTAACAATTTACTATGTCTCTTATGTCTTCCTTCACCAAAGGGTTACAGTCTTACTACAACCAGAAAACACATTAGGACTCTTGGTTTACCTGCTTCCTCGCTAAACAAAGCCTAAATGAAGACACTGATTGAATTAAAGCACAGGCTTTAGAGAAAACAGGCTGTAGAGAAAAATCCTCACCACTGAGGCAAAAGTAATTATTAGTGAATTATAACTTCATTCTATTGCGATCTTCCTATTTCTTGCTGAAGTTTCATCATACGCATGACAATTAGAACATACCTGCTTAAGTTTTAAGTTGCTTATTTTAATCATTGAAATGTTAAGGGTCATTTAAAAAAATTTATTTTCTGTCACCCAAGGAGAAGCCATAACATTAATGGATATTGGCTTACACTCGTTTGTACAAGGAAATACAGCTTTTGCAACTTTCATTTTGATTCAACTTTTACAGTTTATTTTATGAGAAGTTTCAAAAGATACGCGTGTGTTAGAAAGATTTGTGTTCTGTTTGAAAACTCCAATTACACTTTCTAATTAAAAGCCTTAAGTGACAAATCTATAGATATAAAAAGGAACCCAATAAATGTAGCAACATCATTTTATTAAAGAACCAGAACCCAGTTACCTGATGCAACTTTTGCTACAGACTGAATTTCAGCTCAGAGAATGCAAAATATGTCGTTTTAAAAAACATGACAGTAACAAAACAAAAAAATAATATCCATTTCCTATTTCAAACAGAAAAAATAATGTAGGGTCAGACACTCATAAAATTCTACTATTTGGCTTTGTCGGTTGCCTTTCAGAAAAAAAGAAAGCCTACCCAAAACATTCACATTTTTCAATCATGTCTTCTATACTGCCACTGACACCTACAATCCGAAAATTTTATGAAGTTTACCGATGGGTGGAAAATGTTTTCTAGAAATACCCCTCTCATACTTTCATCTTGTTGCTTCAAACAAAACCAGTAAGGGATAGATGCTGAGAAATGTTCCTGAAGCTGTAGGCCAGGGCAGCGCCACAGCCAATGCCTGTGAACATGGGTACTTCTGCCTGTTGAAACAAGTTAGCTGCTCATGGTCCTGCCTGGTTTCTCCTCCTAATTCTCCTTATTTAAATAAATTACCTGGCTATGGGCACGCTGCCTCAGAGGGAACAGCCCCACGATCATGTGGCAGGGCCGGCTGCTGCAGCGGCAAAGGGTTCACTTGAAAACCTCACTAAATTGGAAAGAGGGTTTTGGGGAGGGTGAAGGACAGTGCATAACTTCTTGCGCCTTCCTTCTTTTCAAGCTTTTCCATCAGTCTCCTCAGCTCCTATTCCCTCTACCACCTCATCCCCTGATACTTTTAGGAATGCAGCACAATACTAGATGGAAAAATCAAACAAATTGCAGAGCTGAAGCACCTCCAGGCAGTGGATTCCATTACGGCATACTAAGCCCTATGCACTGGAGGGTTGTAGTCAGGAAGACGACTGCTAAATTAAATAACACCAAATGAGTGCAACTATCCTATTGGAGCAAGGATCTTAACAGTATAACCAAAATACCAGAGCCTAGCTGGACAATTAAGTAATCAGAAACTACTTGCATGCTAAGAACTTCAGTATCATATCATCTCTACTGCTAAGATGGCAAGACAGCAGAAAATGAAAACATCAGACAAGTTCTCTGGGAGAAATATGCTAAACCTCAAGCACTGTGTAAATTAAACATTAAAACTATTGGTGTCTCAACTAAATACCTACTTACATGCATGCCAGGAGACACAATTTATCCTTAGTTTCAAGTCACTTTCATTTTTCAGCTCACAAAGAAAAGGTTTTCACATTCATAATACAACACAAAGAGATAAATTATTCAACCTAAAAAATGTGACATTTAAGAAAAACAGGCCAAAGGACGTCAGAACACGTTAGTTGCTTTACAAAAGTTCATCAGCCCATCTGAAACAGGATGCTGGGGCTGAATGGCCAGCACCAGGAGCTTCAGAGGAGCCTCAAAGGGTTTCCTCAAGGCAGCCAAACAATAAACCATACAATTAAATCTCCCTTCTTAAACTCTTATATTAAAAAGGTTTCAGGCATGCAAGTCCAAAGATTATATGAAACTTCCTTTGCTGTTTTAGATATTATATACAGTTGATGCTCATGTAAACTGCTTATATATTTATGAAGGTAATACAAGCGAAACATTATCCAGAGATGATCTTTTCATGGTCTTCTATGTTTCTGATCCCTCTGACTCTTCTCAACATTTTATATTATGTAGAGCAAATGTCTGACAATACAGCAGTTTCGTTTATGAACCAAGGCAGTGAAACACTAAGATCCTTCCAAATATTTTGAGCTTTTTAGGCTTTGCTTTTTATTTGTAGTGTTGTCATGCTGGATATATAATGGGAGATTCTGTCTATCTCTATGAATAAGTAGACTTAAAAAAAAAAATCTCACTAATCTCTTAGTTTCAGGGAAATCTTGAAACAGCTAAAAGTATGTGCTGGGGAAAAATAAGTAATTTCCTTTCAAAGAGATGTTAGGTCTCTCAATTCAAATGAGTATCTCTACCTCCTGTTGTCCTGGGAGAAGGAGCAAATGCAAGGGCCCCCTCTTGGCTTCACAATAACAAATGATAGAGACCTTTTCATATCTGTTTTTATTTACTGCTTCTCCATAGTGAACAGTATCAATCTTTTCACTCTTTCATAAAAAAGTTTTTCCACATCCCTAATCTTGCTTGTTATCCCTCCCTGGTCATTATGCTTTAATCTGGCAGAAAACCTCATTATGAGATCGAAAACCAGATGAAATGACTTGGGAGCGCACATTTTTATACTGTGAGAGCAGACACTTGCACAGCTTACAGAGGGATGTATTATGCTTTCTAGTTTCTACATCACAAATGGGTGTTCTTAGAGATAATTTAGGTCAGCATTACCAAATGAGGCACTTTAGCCAGGGCTATAAAGGACATCAGAAAAGATGACTCTAATGATGCCTGAAGGTCACAAATCTGTGGCATCACCCTCAATCTAAAGCAGTCAGCAGGGAAACCTGGATATGGCATACTTCGTCTTCACCCCAAAATTTGCCTCACTATTCAGGGCAAAAGGGGATAAAAGTAAAAAAGTTTCCTCCTAGCTACAAGAATTTGCAATCTCCCTCAATATAGTGTCTTTCTGGACAAAATCTTAGGAAGCAATATGAGGCACTTCTTCGTGCTTTAAAAACTGTTTGACCTTCCTTGCTTCATTTGTGCACATCCAGAACTGTCCTAACCAAGCTGATGCATAAATGCGAAAATTTACAGAGGTAATGACTGGCATGGATGCATCGACCTGCAAATGCCTCCATCTGGGGAAAATACAGAGGATTTTCAGTGCTAGTTCGAGGGAATAAACAGCAGAAGTGAAATCATTAGAATCAGGGCAGTATTTCCCAAATGCACAGGTAAGAACAGAGTGGTTCTAAGGTCATCGACCATTGCAGCAGGGGAGGGAGAAGAAAATTAACATTTTGTATAACAAAGGGTTTTTGAGGACTATTTTGCCATAAGGCAGCTTAGCCCATTTCTGAGATAAGGACAGCCTCTTGCCTTTGAAAAACCTCCTGCTGATAAAACCAAGAGCTGAAATCAAGGGGCTTAAGAGCACACTGAAGCACTTTACTGAGTATGGGCAGACTTGTGCATGTGCCTAAATGCTTCACAAAACATTTGTTACCATTGACAGGGACTGAAGATTGCATAAGTAATAAATAACGTCCTTTAGGTATCCACTTAGAAATATCCAAGTAGTGCACTGTGTTTATCAGTGAACATATTCCAGATTGGCTTGACAGTTCCTCATGTTTCAAGAACCAAAACCAATTTGCAGAACTGGAAGAAGGTACAGTCATCCTTACGTCATATCCTGCATTTTTAAAGATACCTGTTTAGATTTTTCCCCAGCCCCTCTGCTACCATTGAATAGAACCAATGGGCGAAAGGAGACAGATGTTAGGTCATTTGTGACCTTGGCAGGAAATTCATCACCATCCAAGCGCATTACTTCTTAACCATCCTAACAAGATGGTTTCTATAGCTAAACATAACTGCAGAGGCCGAGATCCAGCATGGTAAGGTGTTTCTGGACTTGAGGTTTAACCTTCAGTATGCTGTCATCCCTCCTGCCCGTTGTTTTGACAACACAAACATTTTGGACACTGGCATCATTAATGATACTTCACACTTAATTACATTTTTTCTGCTTTAAGCTTTTCATAATGTTAAGTGCTACTGTGATTTCTTTGTTTTCTTTAAAGAAAACAAAGGGAGCTCTGTACGAACAGCAGCTTCATTTAGACAGAGATAACCCACTCTGAATTTCTAAGAAGGTTAGAAGATAAATATTAATAAGATTAGTCTATATGGGGAAATTAAAAGGACCTACAAATAACATTGCTCTGTATAATTTAACACAGAGATCTATCACGCTACTAAGTGAATCTGATTATGTCTATTTTGCAAAACTGGAGAAAGTGAAATAATCAAACTGATTAATAAATGAAGTTGGGCAAAATTATCTGTTCCTAGCTACTTGTTCTGTTATACCAAACTCTGGCATCTCCACTACTGTAGTGCACAGCTGCCCCTTCCTCCTGCTACAAACATTTCAACTGTGTTTACCCATGTTAAATAAAAATTAACATGATGTAAATACTACCAAAAAAAAGTAAACTATGTAATGGTCCAGGTTGAAATACAGCTAGAATACTCCATTCAGTTCAGTGGAGTTAAGTCACAGGATCTTTTTGATGTAACCCAAGGTGCTTGAGAAGGGCTATGTATAACTCTTCAGCATAACCATTACAGGACAGGTCAATCAATGGTAATGGTACCTGTAAGTCACCTCTTCAGAGCAGACATTCCCTGAATTACACAAGCTCAGGCATTAACTAACTAAATCCAGGCTAGCAGTAAAACAGACCACCACTTATCCGTAGAAAACTGAGGAGTGTCTTAAGAGAAGGGGACGTATATTTTCTTTACAAGGTACTGACTGTTCCAGGCAACAATTAAAGTGTGCATGACTACAGCAGCAAGCAAAATGAGAATTTTCCATTATCTTTATAATGAATTTAATTTCCTGAACTTAGTTTGTATTTTATTTAATTTACTGACAGGCACAATCTTCAGTGATGCAATCTTCATGCTTCTAAAACTGAAGGAGTTATGCCAGTTATGCCATATTCTTTACTACAGGTTATTTATTAAGAGTTTCCCGTTCATGGAATTTATTTTCTGCATGAAAGCAAATGAAAATGTAAACCTTGAGGGAAGGAAACAAAATAGGTAAGAAAAATATTACAGTTTCAGCTGCCATTAGCAATAGTAGCACTAGCGTGATCCCTCAAACACTCCAAGCAGGTCCATTTACTAAGACCCACAGCAATGGGAGAGTCCTTAAGCTAGGGCAGGGCATTCATATTACAATCTTCTCCCTAAAAGGCCAGATTCACCCTTGCGCACTTTTGGCACAGAAATGATCGGGAACTCCTGTAAACAGGTCATCCCTTCAGCATGTTCACAAACCAAAGAATTGAAGACTATACAAAAAGTCAAACATCTACCCACAGTTGTCATTGTTATTAGTAGGGGCTCATGCTCTTTAAATTGATAGGTACTCTTTACTCAGTACACACGTTGCATGCCTTGACATACCGCTATCTGCTAAGTACATACGTTTTATCTCACTTTGATGTAACACGTATGGACACTGGCCTCTCTACTTTTTCTATTACCTATATAAACTCCAATTAAGAAGGTATTACAGGAGCTCATTTTTATGTAAGATTTAATGGCACCATCTGAAAAAGACAGCTACATGCATATATATATACATACTTTTTTTTTTCCCCCCAAATCAGATCTTTGGCTTTCTAAGACCCTGTCTACAAAAGCACAGACGAGATCCTGCTTTGAGAGAAGTCTACTTCAAATGACACTGTTGTCTGTCTGTAGAAAACCTGCCTGGCTTGTTACAGGTGGGTATTGAATGAGTGAGATGAGGCCAAGAAGGAAAATGGTGTCTTGCTGTGAAGGCAGTTGTTGAATGATGGAAACAGCAGGGGGTGGAGGAAGGATTCAAAGATCCTTTTACAAATGAAACTTTCCACTGAAGGCCACAGAGTTCTTAGTGATATGGGTGCTGAAATTGTAAGTGGGCTGCTGCACAAGTGAGTCTTTGCTCCTGCAGAGCTTGCTTAAAATATTTAACAGTAACTTTCTCTTGCTAAATTATGCTGGAGACTCTGCTGTATTAATATTAGTATTTTTCCCTTGTGCTTTGCCTATCAGAAAATTAAATTCATGAAGCACTTCCATTTCATAATTGCTTAGTATCCTAGTAATTTCATAATTGCTTAGTATCCTAATAATTTAGCAATCTGCAAACATCTATGAAGAGTACTATAATCTCAGAGTATAGCAAATAGTGTTTGAATATTTTAGTAAGAGCCCACTTCCAGCTAATAGCGGTCAGTTTAGGGTAATGCTGGTCACTTTTCCTGTGCTATGCACTCAACAAGATGCTACAGCTGTTAGAGAAAGAAAAGAAATAGCAGTGAAAAACATCTGTGGCATGTGTAACTGAGGAGTTCTGCAGTGTACTGATCCTCTAAATTATATGCAGGAGCTGTCTATATTATTAGTTAACAGTATCTGGGTTTATAGGTGGTGCTCTGAGGTTGCAGGAAACTTTCTCATTATTTGCTCAAAAATGGTGAAGCTGAACAGGAGAGGAGGAGCGAGGCAGGAGGCCTATCACACTAATCATGACCTAAACCATTGCCAGGTAGATGGTCTTTTTTTCTTCTTTTCAGTCAAACTAGACAACTTCTTCCTCACATTCTGATAGCAAGCCTTATATAAAGTCCTTAAAAAAGTCTAATCATCACATAAGAATTAAAGCTCTTTGGGATACATACCACGTTTTCTCATTTACTTAGGCTTTGTAGAGTGCTGGCTCAATGAGGCTTAGATCTTTACTGGTGTCTTTGAATGTCACAGCAGTACAAACAGAAAATGCAAACATACTCACTGCATAAACATTAAGCATGCAAGCAGAAGAATGACCCTGGCGAAATGAAGCCCTGTTAGCTATCAGCAGAGATGGGGAAAACCTACTACTCAAATTGAAAGAGTTCAACAGTTCTGAGTATCCCAACAGTTGCTGGATCCACATAACAAGATAAAAAACTCTAAGCAGAATGGAGGAGGAAACAGATGCAGCAAGACATTGAAATAGATTCTCCAGAAATAGGAACAGGAGAGAAAGAATTACACCACTAATTTGGAAGTAATGCCAGCAGTGAAACTGAAGGAAGGTGAATCTCCCTCATTGGAAGTATTGTTTACAAGCTTTAACATTTTGCCAACTTGGCTTCTGAGGAAAGATGCTCTTTTGTTCTTAATATTCCCAGGAGAAGGTAAAACACAGCTTTCTGGGGATAAGACTGAAAAGACTGAGGATAACTCAAAGGATTTTTTAAAACTTACATGTGTAATCATGGCCTTGCTGCAGTTTGCAGTAGCAGCTTCACTGGTTTCCGAAGTGTTAAGATTTCATTCAGGGACACGAGAATCCTCACTGATCCCTGAACAGTAATGCTCTAAACCTGGCAGAAAACCCCACACCCCTTCTCAAAGCAGGAGATCGATCTAGCCATAGATTGGACTACTCTGAGCCTGATCACCATGCTGTGAAGAACATACAATCAAGGACAAAGGAAGCATGCAGGAGCTGGCTGCGGCTGCTGCAGTTATACCCAGCTTACAGAAAGAGGATATGGCCAAGGGTGTTTGCCAGTGTGCCCAGGGTCTTAAAAGGATCTCCTGATGTGGAGTGCTCGGGTTTCCACATCTGACATAATCCACGCTTCTATCTCCCTCCCCATTCTGGTAAAGTTTTGCTTATTTAAATACATTTATATATTGTGTGCATAAGCCTAGTGCATAAAGCAAAATCTGTTCAGCACTTTTCAACCCGAAGAGTTTCAGAGGACAGGGGAGCCAAGAAATAAAGGAGCACTCTGCAAGCATCTAGTGAAAAGGAGGAATGATAAATAAAAACATAGAAAACTAAGGAGGGAGCTTTACCTAAGTGCCTGCTCCAAGGTATGAGCTGGGAGAAGCTGTCACAGGGTCACTAATATGCTAGGAGACTGTTTTAGCTCTCAGTGCTACACGGCCTCTTGCTAAGAGTTGAAATAAGAAAAGCTGTTAGCAAGACTGGTATAGTTAGCTAGGGCAGCGGGTGGCAGGGAGCAACAAGGTATTGCTAAAAAAAACCAGGTCACCACACAAAAACTGACAGCTTAAATCAGGCCGTGCTACCCAGCAAGCTTGAACAACCCCAAGCTGGAGTCAAGCATTAGTGCAGAGGGGGAAGAAACCAGCTGGTCTAACACTCATTTCAGCAGATGAAAGAGCACTGAAAGCATTATACCGAGGAATGCAGCAGCGCATGCTACGCTGTCTACCATGTTACAATTGTCCTGTGGCCCTTCAATATAAATCGTTTGCCAAGCTCATTTAAGCCTGCGAGCATGGAAGATTAACTCATTGCCATCAGAAAGTGTGGTTAATTTTCCCAAAGTTTCTAGACAAGAGCTCAGATAATGCAGTCACAATGGTGACCCTCAATCTGAAACAGCCTTTGGTTGCTGCACACCAAGGACTAGCAGAAAGATCACCCTTGTGAGTACTTTCAGAGCACCCAACCAGCATAGTTATTTTGCTTGTTTCCAGCTGGAGAGCCGAACTGAGTAATTTTAATAGGGATCCCCGGACACCAAACTTGACTCTGCTGCTGACAGCCAATGCTGAGCAGCAGAATATAAGACAAGACTGAGGGAGAGGGCAGAAGATAGACACTTTTTAATTTTTTGTTTTTTCCTTGAGTCTTAAGCCTAGCTTTAGAAATCCAGACATTCCTCAGAAGATGGTGACTTGGTGTCACAAACCTCACTGCACAGTTTTAAAAGAAACCTTAGTGCCTGCCTACAGAAGGATGCCACATCTTTCATCACTGTTATCACTTCTCATCCTTTCCACTCATTTCTGCTTCACCGCTGAGGGAGCTGGTGAATAAATTAGTTCCATTTTCAAAACTAGGCTGGGTCATTTTTCTTGAGTGTTAGTTCCTAACGGTATTTTCCTTTTTGTGATACCGTGATACTGCTATCAATTTCAGGCCCAATTCTGAAATCGGAGAAATACAGAGAAGCCCTCTTTACTGAAGTCAGTGAAGCAATAGAGATGTATAATCAGAATCAAGCCCGTCAAATATAGAAGATCAAACTTTGCCTTTCCTCTGTGTTGCCTGAATACAAGGTACCAGGTGGAGGATTTGGAGTGTCTAAAGAAATGCTCTGGTTCAAATGCAGCCCTGACAGAAGCAAAAATCCACCAAGTTTATGGAGTACAAGAGGTCAGTTTTGCTATTGAGACACACAGATGTGGTTTCCAACGTTCTGTTTGCAAACCCCCGGGGTTCACCTGACTGTTTTCAAGGGATTCATAAAACCTGCAAAAAATAGCTGAGGAAAGGAAGCAACGTTTGGGGAGAAGGTGCAGAAGGGTATGTGCAAATCAAAACAGATCAACAATTTCTGATTGATTCCATTTCCTCATTTTTTTGCAATTTATGTAAAGGTAGCCGCTATAAGCGACAACTATATACATATAAATATTATACTCATATATTTTTGTAATTATTTATATATATTTTATACATTTAGAGTCATATATATTTATTCTGCTATTGTTTTTTCCTTTGAGAGGGAAGTGTATCCCTAACCCATTGGAAAGCGGTATGGCAGTCATTCAGTAAGATCAATTCAGGATTATTACAGTACATAGCTACAAGCAATTCAGCGGTTTGATATTACAAAGCCATGCAGAGTTAAATTAATCCCTAGCCTGGAAAAAATGTTCAGTGGAATCAGGAGCTGTAGCTTGGAGTCGCTGCCAAATCCTATTCCCCAAAATACTATTCCCTCCAACTTCCGTGAATCCACGTGACTTTCCTCCACATTCACTGCCATACCAGGGATCAACAGTGAGTTTTCAGATCTGATCCGGTTTATAGTGCAGGCATAACATGGTCAACAAATTAACTGCCAGAGGCCAATACAAAAGCAGAGATCTCCTTCCTGACTTTGGTTTCTGTCAAAGAAATACAGCATGAGGATATTTCCTACAGCAATGTTGTCAGATAGGAGGTCATCAGTAGCAGCTTTTGTATGACTGTAGCATATGCTGGAAGCTGCATGTAGAGAAATAGCCATAAAATAAGACATAATTTAAAAACTTAACATAGGGCATAAAAGCAGTTCACCAAAACAACGTTGCTTTGGTTTAGTTCTCTGTGTTGTTGGTTGTTGGTTTTTTTAAAATAAATATTTCTCAAGAGCTACATGTAAACTTTCCACCACAACTGAAATTAGCTTTTTTGAAACTAAATCCATTATTTTACTCTCCATAATGAAGCTGGTACCAAACAGGTCTGACTGGACTAAAGCCTGTCATTTGAAGAAATGTTGCAATATAACAATATCCACCAACAGCATTAGTTTTCCTCAGAAGCTACATGGGCCACAAAACTAAACTAGTTTTAGTTCAAACCTCCATCACACTGTTTTTCACAATTTCACTTGTATTTCTTTGCAGATATGCAAGTCCACTAAAAAGTAAGTGGAGTGAGGAGTCTGATGCTGCTTTCCTGAGTGAGGACTTTATGCCAATGTTAGTTTAGACCAAAACCTAAAAAAAAATCTCCAATCCTCTTCAAACAGTGATCGTGTCTTCTCTGTCACTGACCTTGAGGATGACTCAAATCATTTTTGATGCAATCAATGCTTTTTATGCTGTCAAATGTAATGACAGCATAGCTACAGTGATGATACTTGCTGATGGGGGATGCAGGATTCAATTTGCCAAGACAGACACGCTCCTACCACACACCAGCCTGCAATCAGAGTAGGTAATATGAGCAAAGTAAGCTTTCCAAATCACACATGCAGCAAGCAATAGCAGACGGAGGACAAACTGTTAGTCAAACTTTGTTCACAAAACCAATATAAGCCCACAGTCAAAGCTGCGTTACATATTGCAGTTGAAGAGCAACTGCTCAAACAAGAGCAGTTTGCCATCCAGTCCTGAAAGAGACCTGAAAGGCAAAAACCGTCTACACTGATAATATCAGCTGAGGCAGTACACAGATGAATCCCTGGTTCAGTCATTTCTCATGCTCACTGCGTCTTCTGTAGGGGAGCCAAGGTTCACCTCAGTGCACTTCACATACTTGTTTCCAAAAGGTAATGTTGAAATCTGACAAGTTCAAAAGTGAAAACACTCTGAAATGCACATTTTCCTCAGGCTTGATTATGACTGTCATTATATTGCCAAGAAACTTTAGTTTTAAGGCAGCATAAGCAATGCCAGTTAGAAAAATTGCAAAGGTATCAGCAAGGCCACAGACAACTTCTGATGAGTAAAAAGATACTGATATTGACAAAATGGTTATGCTTGTCAGTCAAATTTAGACTTTGCATCTTGTATAATCCAGCACATATTTAGCCAATCAGCACGTACAATGGCATGTGACAACCTGTAAGGAAGCATGTGATTGATTACTGTGACATGCCAGGGCAAAGGCTGGGAAAATGTAGGATTTTTGGAAGTGTTATGTATGCCTTAAGTCTGAAGTACCAAACTTCTTAGTCCTTGGCAACTTTATTTTCTTTTGAACCTCAAAGATGCGTGTTCTGTTATGTACGTCATTTGTTAATTCGAATACTTTCCTACAGTTCCCCTTCTCAAATGTATTATGCAAAAGATCTGCATAGCTACTCATGCTGTAGTGCACCTGAAAATGCAACTGGTTATTATTCAACAGCATCTTTTTCAGGTGACGCTGTGTAGCTGTGGTCATTGACTTCTACAGTCAATACTAAGGAGAAAGGCTTTCCTTGAACTATTACTAAACACTTCTCTAAGTGTCAGTACCGTATTAAACGTGTGCCTCGAGAGAAATCCCATTTGTAGGATTGTCTGTAGGTACACTGTTTAAATAGTGGTTTATATGTATTTCCATTCCTTCTATAAGACACTGACCTTTAATTATCAAGCAAACATTTGCCACTTATAACAGTATTTGAAACAAATGTAAAGAATAAACTGTTGGAGAACTTCAGCAAAACAGCACCGAGTTCTAATTAAGACAAACTAATCAAAACGACTGTGTTTGCCTTATTACAAGTTGTGTCTTCCCATTTAAAAAAGCTGCCTCATGGGAGAGTGTAGAGAAGACAGAGTCAGAGTCATCTCATAGGTGTACAGCTAAAGGACAGGGATCAACAGGCACAAGGTATAACAACGGAATTATCTATTTTCACCAGAGTGGTCAAACACTGGAGCAGGGGTCCAGAGCAGCTGAGGAATCTCCATCCTTGGAGATATTCAAAGCTCATTTGGACAAGGTTTCAAGCAACCTGATCTACTTGGACTGCTTGGAGCAAGGGGTTGGACTAGGGGCCCCAAGAAGTCTCTTTCAATCTCAGTTGTTCTTCAATTCTATGATTCTAAATAGAGTTGGGAATAGGAATACAAATACAATACAAATTCCTTTATTCCTTCTTCCCAGTAAGCACCTGAAACTAGTCCATAGAAATGGACTGCTGCCTTCCAGAGCTGGTTTGAGTCAATTTGCAAAACTATTTTCCACCCCAAATACTTTTATAAAATACACATATGTGAGGATGGGGCGGAGGGGGAAAGGGACAGGACAAAGTCTGCACATTGTTAGCATTGAAGTAAGATTGCCTACACAAGACTGCAGCTCCCACTGAAGTGAAATCAGAGGACAGAAATGGAAAGAAAATGTCTTGGGCAAAAAAAATCTGGTGGAAATCTAATGAGAGTAGACTGGTAGTATAAACAAAACAGTTACGTGATAGCTGTTAACAAAAGAGGAAGCCTTTCTGGACTAGTTTTCATACATGAAAAAAATTATTCCTCCTCTTATTTGACTATAGACAGGTATGAGAGATGGACAAAAGTGTCTGGGAAACTCCAACATTTTAAACTGGATTTTCAGTGCTAATTGGAACATCAGGCCCTGCACACATTGAACATGTCCTAATCAAGCCTGCCTAAGGACCAGCCTTAAAATATCATCAATTGCCTATGAGTAAAGAGAGGTGCTTCTCAAGACTTTAAAAGCCCCGTTCAGTGAAATATGGCTCCTCAAACACTTTCAAAATAGGCTCCAAAATCATGTAGATCTCTTAGAAGTATTTTAGGTGCTCTTGAAATACAGGAAGAAGTCATACTTCTAGCACTACCATTCAGTACTTACTTGGACAATTTTATAAAAACATAGGTGATTTGTAGAAAGAGCTTCTCAAATAACAACAATAATAAAATTATATATATTATATATATTATATATATATTATAATATATATCTCCACATCTAATATTGAAAGCCAATAGACTTTGTTAGTTCAAAAGCCACCACCCAGAGATAGGTCTAGAACTCTCTGCAGAGCCTTGTTTTTCTTAAGTCTTTATGTTTCAATTGATTAAACATTTCTACAGTTGCCACTAAAATCATTACATTTTGTAGCACGTTATCAGCTGGGAGGAATGCATTATTTAAGGAGATATGAAACTAAGGATTCTTGTGGTTCATGAACACTAGCATAAATTACAAGTCAAAGCTAACATTTTTTTTTCCGCCATCTAATATTTTCTTGCTAGTCCCAAACAATACAAATTAAAATGCACTCAAAAATATGCTGCTATAGACACAAAACCAAATACATACTGTAAAGAACACAGTATGAAGAAAAAGGCTAAAACTCATCTCTCTGACAACACATATTTCTTGAGGATAACACTGTCTTTCCAAAGATGAAGGAGTAAGTACAGTACCTATTGATCTAGGGAATGACTGGGAAAAAGTAAATGAAAGGAGAAAGTAGCTTCAGCTTCATTTAAAAATCAGTGCTCTACCTTTCCTGTTTCTGGCATGGAGGAATAAGGACTTATAATTATGGCTTCTCAAAACAACAGAATGGAGACTTAAGCTCAAGTGAACAGTACATCAGAGATCTTTCTAGAATAAAGACTAAAATAAAGTATGGAGGATTTTTAGCTTAGTTTTCCTGGGATCTTTCTCTATTTTCTCTTCCAGCAAATTATTCTTTTTCCTCTCCTCCTCTAATTTTTCAGCATACTAGAACCAATATAAGCATTAAATATTACTTGCAGGTATGATGAAAGTATAACTTTAAATAATACAGTTTCTTTCTACAAACATGATGTCTTTCCTATGCCTTCATTTAAAAAAAAATAGTTTCTGACAGCAAATGGATGAGCTGACAGAACATATGGTTCTAGTCTTAAACAAGAGATGGTGACAGAGTAAGACAAACACCTTCCTTATTAAAGTAACTCTGGCACCATGACTGGATTACTCTTTTATTAAAGATAATGTTTTTACTTGCTGTGTAAGGAAACACTGTTCACACACTCCAAGTAAAGAACCTGACAACCCACAGTCTGTATGCCACATCTACCCAGCAATAGATCTCAGCTCACCCATATTACAGGCACGTCAAATAACTCTCAATATAAAAAGAAAGCAACTTTCAGCCCCACTTGAAATAATATAGCTTAATCCATACACTCTCCCCTGTATAATCTAGCTGAGAACAAACAAACAAAAAATAACCACGGAATTGATTTTCTCCTGCTGTTGCTTCTTCAGTGCTATTGTCCTTTTAGTGAGTTTTGTAACACCTCTGGAGGTCTGAGCAGCACATTCCTTTTCCAGAAAGACCTCTTCAGAAATCAATAGCACCTATTCAAAGGATTTATAGTGTGATTCTGCAAAATCCTTTCACAGTGCCTTGCATAACTTGTTAGGGAAACTGTGTGCAGCATTATCTTTACAAATGCTCTTCTAAGATTTTAAAGAAAAAAAGTCAATGAAGGGATAGTAGCACAAGTAGCACACAAATATCTAATTAACAAGATTTTAAGATAATTTTAAGAACGACATACTGGGGGGAAAATTCTTGCCTCTCTGGCTTCGGGAAAGGTATTGCCACATAAAGACAGAATACCACTTTATGTGACTGGGAGTACCGGATTCTTTGTTATTTTAAGTTCAGTGCCACTGTATCAGAGGAAGGATGAGAGAACACTAAGATTTCTGATTAATAACTGTGATCAGCAAATTCTCCATGTGATGCAACTGAAGTGATGAATCTGGTAATAAAACATCTAATAATTTGCTCTGCTGAAGAATGAAACGTGACCCAAGCACAGCAAAGTCACGGTTAAGCCCCAATTAGAGCAAGTAGGTAAATCATCTTTAGTTCGTAGGTCCGTTTGCAGCACTTGGAAATTTCTTCCCCAGCCCAGAGTTGTTACTGCTCTACCTCCCTCTGATTGCTGATAGTACATACAGTAACTGTTATTTAATGTTCACTGCGCAACTGAATGATTCCAATACTTTCAAGCACAGTAGTTGTGCTTTTAGGTTATCTTTCAGTACATCCAGATGACACCGCAAAACACAAGCACAGAGGCAGGTGTAATTTCCTTGTTGCTGTGAAGACAAGTGATCAAGTCCTGATCTGGGGCACACAAACCACAGGGTAGCCAGTATGCACTATCTCAGAGAGTACTGGACAGGCAGCTCTGAACAAAATTCTTCCCTTTTTCCTCAAAACTCTTTCCCCCAGTAAGCAAACACAACCAGAGAGTTCACAGAGATCCATTTGTGAAAGTAAAAGAACCTGATAGCAAAACCTTTGACAAAACCAAATTTAGGATTACCTTACACTGATAGCATTGTATTCTCTACTAGTAAGATTCAGAGAGAAGAAATTCTGTTTCCCCAAAGGCAAAGAGTTTGCTTGCAAATGAGACAATGCAGCGGAGTGTGAGAGCATCCCCAGTTTGCCATAGCTTTGAGATGGAGCTGCCCAAATAGTTCCATATATGAGCTTCTGAAGGAGGACTGGAAGATCATTGAACACAAGAAAAGCCAAACTTCACTGTAACAACAGTTCCGGTATTTCATCTTGCAACAGAGAAACTCAAAGTGACCATGAAAGACAGAAAAGTAAACAAAAAATCCGTACACAACTCTCTATCTGCTTATTGTGTCCTCAAGACAGGTCCCTGTTTCAAGTCAAATGAGTGATAAGGGCAAGGTCTGCCCAGTCAGACCCTTTGGTCTGCAGGAATTTCTTTCTCCTATTGATGGGGCCAAACTCTGTTGGTCCCACCTGAGCTGCACGCTCCCAGCATGGAGCTGTGGCTCCCTTGCCTGCCACCTCTTCCCTTTGAGCGAGATCAGTAGTTCACTAAGGAAAGCTAAGACCTTGCTCTCTCCCTTGAAGAATCTGCATGTAATTGGGAACCAAGCAGGAAAAAAAAAAACCAACCCCACCGCTCCACAAAAAAAAACCCCCAACTGCAACCATTGCCCATCATCTCAAGTATATTTAGCAAGCATTCGGTTTAGAAAACCAAACTGCCATTGCAAAGTATTAATGGAAAGAAGAAAAATCTTTCTTTGGAGAAAGAATATTTCAAGGGACAGTCACAGTCAGAGTAAGAAGGCAGTATATATGTATTTGTGACAGTAGTTCCTTGTGCCCAGTGGCAATACTGATTTAACTTTTCAATCTTTATTGTTCCTCCCCCATCTCATTTGTTAAATTTTACTGATAGAACTCATCATTAATTCACTTCAGATCATTATCTGGAAACTATTTTAATACAGCAAAACACCCTCCAGGGGACTGAAAAGCACATTCTTCCTAGAGTTTCTCTAATTATGAGAAAAGTAACAAGGATAACTCAGAGAGACCACTAGCCTGAGATGTTAAAATAACAAATTAATAGGCTGCATTCAGAAATATACAATATATTGATCTTTGTTCAAGTACTAGCATCCAGGGAACTAAAGCATATCAAAGTAAATCATTATCACTTCTCTTGCAGAATTCTTAAAGAAGGAAAAAATGATTAATATTCTTTGTTGAAGAAGTATTTTTAATTATATTTAACATTTTGGGACTATCCCCACATGCATTCATTCCAAAGCACTAAAACTTCATAGTGAAATATAGCGGAAGGTGAAAATTAAAAACACAGAATTACACATATAAAGGTACTGAATAACTACTGCATTCTTCTTTCATATGCAGTATATGCTAACAAAACTGTTGCTGGCTATAACTGTTACTGTCTGATACAAAGACTGCACAGACACAGGTGGGCATTTCCTAATCTCCCCATATTCCTATAGTGGATGGAACAGAAAGGTTTGTGTAGAACAGCATGGCAGGAAATAATATTATGGAGATGATTTTAAGGAGAGAGAAGAGTGGAATAATTGCAATTTGTCCTTTAATGCTTGCACTTGCCTTCACAAAGGAAACCTTTAAAATTCAGTATGTGTCGTATTTGATGGTGTTGAAAAGTAATGAACTGTAATAATATGTGAAGAATATATTTGACATGGTCAGGGGTTCAATCAAAACTAAACTACTGGGTACATCACTTAGAAAACATTCTGTACATATCCAAGAGAATTCACTCAGTTGGTTCATCACCTAGTCAACAAAACTCTCAGAGAATGAAATGAGTGTAAATAAGAGAACAAATCATGCAAATGTAACATCAGGGAAATGCACACACCTAATCAGTAAATGGAGTCTATTTTTTTAAAGTCATATACAACCAACCATAGCTACCCTCTTTGTTAAGTTCTTTTGTTTGCTCAGTTTTGTTTAGGGTACTTTTGCACAATGAAGTTGAAACAAGTTATTGAATAAAGATTTCCAGTACCTGAAGGAGGCCTAAAAGAAAGCTGGAGAGGGACTTTTTACAAGGGAGCATAGTGATAGGACAACGGGTAATGGCTACAAACTGAAAGAGGGTAGATTTAGATTAGATATAGGGAAGGAATTCTTCACTATGAGGGTGGTGAGGCACTGGAACAGGTTGCCCAGAGAAGCTGTGGATGCCCCATCCCTGGGAGTGTTCAAGGCCAGGTTGGATGGGGCTTTGAGCAACCTGGTCTAGTGGAAGGTGTCTCTGCCCATGGCAGGGGGGTTGGAACCAGATGGTCTTTAAGGTCCCTTGCAACCCAAACCATTCTATGATTCTATGATTGTTATGTTCACTACAGAAAAGAGCAGGGAGATATAACCAATATACTGGAGTCCTGTTCTTTACAACCAACATTATTCTGGCTACCAGTTAGAGCTATAAAAACATGTGCACGCATAGACTCGCTGGCTGGCAAGAAAAGCAGAGCATAGTGACCCAGTCTTTTCTGAGATAATATGATACAAAATAGGTCTTGAAAGGAGCTCAAGAGATCATCAAGTTTATCTCCCAGCATCAGAAGGAGGGCTGGAACCTCTATGCTGAAACCGTCAGTGATGTACATTTACCTAGCCTCCTCTTAAAGCCCTCAGGGGATGGAAATACCACAAGTGTCACCGGAAACCTATTCCCATGCTTCAATAATCTTATTACTGGAAAGTACCTGGTCTCTAAATCCACCTTGCTCCTCTGCTTCCAACCATTTATGTACAGTTACTACACAGTTTCTACCTCTGTTCCACACAGTTTTTGCAGATGCCACGTTTCCTTAGCTTGCTTATGAGAACGCCACAGGAAATAGTGTCAAAGCTTTCACTGAAGTGAAGCTACAGCATCTTACATTTAGTGTTTCTTCTGCAGCCACAAGGTCTATTAACCTGTCATTGTAAGTTTGACATGATTTGCTTTTGACAAATCCACATTGGCTGCTACTTACTACTGTATTATTTTTTAGTGCTTGCAAGGCCTGAACATTTGTTCCAGTATTTTTCTGAAAATAGAAGTTAGGCTGGCTACTCTGTCCTGCCCACATCTATTTTTTTTTCTTCTTTTTCTCCTCTTTCTTTCTCCTCCTTTTTCTATGATAGGGTTCATGCTGACATTCTTCAGTCTTCTAAAACTTCGTATGCATTTCTTTTTCTTAAGGGCCTAACTCTAAAATGTGACAATAAAAATCAACTAAAGCAAAATAACAAAAGCTAAAAATACCAGTTCCAATGCCCAGCTAACTGCATTTCCTTTAAACAATTCTTCTCTGAAGTATATGTCAGCAAGCACCCCTTTTAAAGGGCCTACTGTGCAAGCCATCTGGATTAATATTTAAACCACATTCAGCTGCAAGACAGCACATCTCTAAGATACCATCCTCTTATGAGGGAAGATGCATTTCTGTATTCCTTTATGTCAACATCCATCATAGACAACAACATGCCATTAGCTCCAATTATACACAACAGAAACACAGAAACACAGTATTTTATAGTCTGTTACTCCCTTTGAACACGTATTACAGCTAAAAGAGTTTCTGACAATGCCACTTCCAACTTAAGCATCAGCCATGCTAAATCCTACTTTTAACCCAGATGGCATTTTACATCATACGGTTCTAGAGTCGGTTTGATTGGAAAGAGTCCTACAGTGTCACTAACAAAAGAGATTTATCATTAGCAACACTGATCTGGTTTCAAGACCCCAGAAGTCACTTGAAATACACACTTATATCAACAAATAATCAGAGTTTTCTACCTCTATTGTTTCCATTAAAGTGACAGTATGAGACAGCTACAGGAATACTAGAGAGTGAACGCAGAGCAAAATGGTCTCTTGTTATAAATGACTAACTCGCAATATTAATGCTTCCCATTAGAATGTTTTACATTTTTAAACCAATTTATATTATTTCCACTGATGAGTGCATCATTACAATTGAATATGTTTAAATCACCGTGTTTAAAAATAACTTGTAAAGAAGCAGGAAAAAAAGTGGTGTTTGTTTTGTTTTTTTTTTTAACTGTTGTTTCCCAGCAAAGACAAAGAGATACTCGTCTACACAACTCTCAGAAAGCTATTTGAACTCCTGGAGTTTAAGTCAAGAAGTATGCAAACTGCTACATTGTAAGTAGGGAGTTAGCCACAAGGATAAAGTGAACACTGTTTCCGTGTTTTCAAGCATCCTGTACCCTCTTGCAGTTAACTAGACTCTTGCCCAGGGCAAAGTCTAAAATTTTCTCAAAGCTTTGGAAGAAAAGACTTCAAAGTAACCTACTGCTTTAATGATCTTTTTTTTTTTCTTCTTTTTAAATAAAAGAAGCCATTCCAAGACATGAAACAATGTAAAATATTATATTAAATGAGTTTAAAGACTAACATCTCTCAGGAAAAGGGAAACCTAAACACTCACTAAAACCGCTAACATAAGCAGAGAGATGCATGGCAAGTCATTTTCTGCCACAATCTCTGTAAACCAAAACAAGCTTTACAGCTGTGTAAAGATCTTGATTAAGCCATAGGGAACAAGGTGAAGTCTTGTAGTGAAAGACTGGTTCCTTTGTGCAGTTATACTAATAACAATTTAAACTGTGCCTCACTGTGCACAGACGATGTCGAACCAAGCATGGAATTTATTACGGGCTTAGTAAAATGACAGTCAAAAACAAAGTGACAACATCTAAATGACAGTCAAAAGATTCAGCTCACTGCTGAATGCTGGGGAATGATGAAACTGCATGCAACTTGAGATGGCGTATTTTGATTATGGAAAAAAACCCACAACCCAGAAACTAACACGCCCTGGATAATGTAATCTAACATCAATGTCATAAACTAAAAAGGAGTTAAGAGACATGTACCGAGACAGCAAACCACACCAAGACTAGTATTTCAGAGCAATTTGACTGGTCTATCAAATATGATGTTAGGATCCTAGCAAGGCAATGAGCTTCAGAAAAGACAAATTGAAAGGCTCAGAAAAATGATATTATCTCAAAACTTTATTTCTTTCCTACAGTTTCATAATATACGAGAAAGTGAATAACAAAGGACTACTGAAGAAAAGATTTGAAGAGGTAATAAATGCTGAAGATGTATGAGAACACTCCAGTCAGCAAGATGCCTTACTGGTGACCAAAGAAATTTTGATCTAGGATGGTTCCATGAAGCTCAGTAAATGATCAGTGATCTGATCCAGGCATTAGTTTCTTCCACTTCTAGCTATGGGTGGAAAAGGTAAACCTACTCATATACATATCCAAATCCTGAAGGCCTCCAACAATAATGAAATTGTTCTACATTGCTTTTCAGAATGGGTTGTTTTCATGCTGAATTTTATCTCCCTTCCCCCAACACACACTCTTTCATCTGTTAAGCTACTAGGAAATAGTTGCACAGACTTTCCTTTTGATGAACAAAACCCACCTTCATCCAGTATGCTCAAATTCCCTAATAAAAATGGCCCACTTGTAAAGAAGTCAACCCAGAAAGTTTCTGCAGGTTACAAGAAACTGAAAAGGGTGATTAAAATGGAGATCATCATATGGCCTCTACCCTGTACATTAATAAGCTTGTTTGTACAAAGCATAACATAAAGGATGCATAATGGCATTACTTTCTTAATCATCTTCTCTCTTCTGCCTGCTCACTTTCCTTGCCTCTATTTGTTTTTTATGAGACTTTTTAAAATCTAAAGTCGTAACTTAGCTATTCCCCTTCTGTCAATGTTCAGTGCTGATTTGGGGCTAGCCAGCAGTAACATTTTTTGCCTGCCAACAATACTTTCTATACTGCAGACCTAACTATGCTAGCACAAAGCTGCCAGGTACTGAAAGCAGGAAGCTTTAAGATATGCTATGGAGACAAAACACAGACAACAAATTCAGGTCCTATTAACTTCATATTTCTTAAATCCTGAGTTTATGTGATGGGTGCAGCACTTGAAAAATGGAAGGGCCGAGACATGACTGAGTGCCCTGACCCTGTGACTCTTCACTGGTCAATGTGGGGAAGGGGTTCTTTACATGGCTTTGTAGGAGACACTTATGGCCTAATCTGCCCTGTTAAATGCAGCTCTGAAAAACCTCTCAGGTATGAGCTTTATACTCAGCACAGCAGTTCAGTGTTCTCATCTTCTCTGCCTGTGAAGATGATAGAGATGGAAGAGAGTATTCTGGCTAAACATTTCCATGAGGATAAGGGACAAGGTCCAGGGACAATATATTATCTTAAGCTGGGTGCTGATAATAAATACAGTTTTTGTAAACTCTACAGAAAGTATCTTTCCAAAACTTGAATTGAAGCAATGACAACCAGAGCAGGGATCCAATGCCAATGGGGATATTCACTGGAGAGTTTTGACATCCTTACTGGAGAACATCAGCTTCTTCCATGGGAGGGTTTATTATGATAAATTTAAACACAGAAAACCAGCAAACCTCTTTTTCAGGCCTGTGATGTAGATTTCAGCCACTCACAACCTTGACATCAAACCTAACTAGTCAAGAACAAAAGACAGCTGTTATTGCTCTCCTTTAAGAAAGTACAACACCATTTATCAGATATTGACAGCTCGGCTCCTCTCTTGGATTTATTTTTTTAAATCTTACCTTTTTCAGATTGCATCTAACAAAAAGCATTAACAGCACGCCGCAGGTCTACAGAATACACTACTATTTTTCTAAAGAATACAAGATTATAAATGCATTATAAAATAATCAGAATTCATTAATAAATACTATAGTTATTCCACAATTGTTTTCAAGCAGAAGAAAACACATGACTTGCCAAGATTTTAAAAAAATACTTAGTTAATATTTAATCTTCTACACAAAAGAAACAAAAATTGTCAGTCAACTGGAGATCCTCAGAGACAATTAGATGCTGGACTCATCATGTAATTATAGATACCTGAAGATTTGATGGCTTATTATGCAATTTCCCAGGTCAAATGCTAAGACTAGAGGATCTTTTTTCCCCTCCTCAGCTGCCTAACCTATTGTACAACCATGGCAGATTGCTATTATTCTGCATAGTCAAAATAAAACAAACAAAGCCTAAACCGCCTCTCTTTTACACAATGCACTCTACTAAGCCCTGTACTTCCAATGGGCTTCTCACAATCTGTTGAAAAGGAGCAGAGGTAATACTATCCCAAAATGAAACAAACTATTCCTCAGTTTTGAAGGCTGATGTTCGCAGCAGTAAATCTCAAAATAACTGGACTGGTGGGAATTTTTACCAGTGCTGCCACATTCGCCTTCTCCCCTTCTAAGGAGGGCTTTTCCTAAGAGCAAAATGATTCAGTTGGCAAAATCTTCCACGTGCCCTTTTCCAAACCAGAATTTCCCCATAGACCCACCACTGTCATGGTTGGTCAGACGCACAAACATAGACACAAAGAAAACAGTCTCTGTGACTCAGTTTTCCAGAACGTACACTTGAATCATTTTTATAAGAAACTACTGTTGAAATACTATAATGAGCAAAGGATCCCCAACAGATGTTGACTTGGCTCCAAATATAAAGTTAATTCTGTGTCAAAGCTTGTGTTGGCACAGTGCAGCAACTGTGGAAATAGGAACAGTTGCTAAATTTTAACCCCCAGCTTAATTATCTAAACATAATTTAATGAATACATGATGAAGACAATATCATGCACTAATCATTATTCTTTCCTCCTCTTTTTTCCATGTTCACACTAGGGATATTCAACAGTCATGGCATTAACCAACTTGAAAGAACAGTATTGAGAAGAATAAGTTAATAATTAAAAAAAAATGAAGAGACAAAAGAAATATACAATATGATAATGGATTTGAAAGATTTAGCATATTTTCCTGCAGAATTTAAACTCTAATTTTGTCAAAGACACTTTAATATTACAAGTCATATAAACATATGCAGCTCTAGGTTTACGTGAAGATAAAAGAAAGTTCAATTTCCAAAAATAAACACCTTTCGTTTTCCAGCCCAAGTATTTTCTCCTGTTGTTGAACATTCCAGAGAGCCTTAGGTCCAATGACACATTGAACTGTTATGAAGAAAGAAGGTTCTGAATATGAACTTGACAGGAATAGCTATGGTCTGTCTTGAAAGAAATAGCATTTACTGAATAGCTACAAATTAAGACAAGTTCCATAATTAAAGCAACCATATATCTTTCAACTGTGTTTTTATCATTTTTTATTAGTTTGTTTTAGAAGCTATAGCCATTACACTTGGCTTAATGTATTTTAGAAAGAGAAAAAAACCTCATCACTTTTTCAAGGGAGTTTTCTAATTTAGTTATCAATTGTCATTAAAGTATCTGCAGTGACAGTAATTCCAATGAGGAACTCCTGTTAGCGATGACCATGCAATCTCCCTCTCCTCTTCAAATAGGAAACTTTTCTGGAAAACTTGGGATCATTATAGAACCAAATTCTGCCTTCAGTACTACCTGTAAATTAACTTGCACCTGCATGCAACGCACATTTTAGAGGACATGTAGTGATATGCCTTCAGTGTAATTCAAGAACAAAGGAAAAAGGTATACAACGACTCTTATTTTGGAAACAGGATTTTTCACTGAAATTCCCATTTTAAATGGAGGTTGGGTTCGGGGTGTTTTTTGTTTGGTGAAAAAATGCTTTCTCACTTTGCAAGAAAATTAAGCTTTAGTAAACTACATATAGACCATAGCTGCCTTTAATGGAATCCATAAATTAAAAGAAGGAAGCTGCCATTCCAAGATTAGCCACAGTAATGAGGGCTGTGCAGAACAGCCTCATGGACCAAGCCTGAGGAACACCCGTTACTGTAATTAGGAACAATAGGTTTTACAAGCTTACTGCCTTTTTTCCACCAGAGCACCAGTTCATTTGTTCAAGTTTAATAGTTTATTATACCTTTAATTATAACAGTCTTTCCCATACCACTTCAACTTTGTAAAATTATCTCATATGGTGGGTGACTGAAATATTTATTCACAGAGAAAACACTGGCTGAATGAGATTTGGGAATCTATCGCTGTGTAAATGAGGTCATGAAAGCCTCAAGAGCTCCCTGCAGGATGACTTTATAGTAGAACTGCAATTTTGGAATATACATGTGGGTGATAATTCTAAAGCCACAGAACATTAGACCCAAAACACTGACATGGGATTTTGATGGAAGAAGCTAGTGAATTTACTAGAAAATAAACAGATATAAACTGCATGCAGATTGGCTCTAATTACTCAAGATACCAAGAGAATGTATTTTTGAACCACAATATGACAGAAACGTTTGTCTAAACATGTGGATACTTACAAACAAACACTTAAACAGCCTTCTTCAGACACCAACTTTTAATATAGTAAACCTTCAGGTTTGCTTTTCCATCTCAGAAAGCTAGCTGGAGTACAGGCAATGACTCTGTGGAAAGCATGAGCTCACAATTATAAAAATGTTCTGCTTTTGCTATTGCTACAGAGTAACAGGAATTCATTTCTCAACTTACAGAAATCTCAGCATAAGAAATTCACGCAGCAAGCTATATAATGGATCTAGATTTGTGGGATATCCCAAAGAGAGAGCACTCATAGGCAGGCCCTTCTAATCATGCTTTAGATGGCGAATATCCTTATGACATCTTATTTCCTTCATTGCAGGCAGTGCTGCTTCTGAGACTCTGTCCTGGTTTCAGCTGGGATAGAGTTAATTTTCTTCTTAGTAGCTAGTAGAGTGCTGTGTTTTGGATTTAGGATGAGAATAACACTGATAACACACTGATGGTTTGGTTCTTGCTGAGTAGAGTTTACACTGGTCAAGGACTTTTCAGCTTCCCATGCTCTGCCAGGTGCACAAGAAGCTGGGAGGGGGCACAGCCAGGACAGCTGACCCAGACTGGCCAACAGGCTATTCCATACCATATGATGTCATGCTCAGTATATAAGCTGGGGGAAGAAGAAGGAAAGGGGGGGACATTTGACATGATGGCGTTTGGCTTCCCAAGTAACCATTACGCGTGATGGAGCCCTGCTTTCCCAGGGATGGCTGAACACCTGCCTGCCGATGGGAAGTAGTGAATGAATTCCTTGCTTTGCTTTGCTTGTGCACGCGGCTTTTGCTTTCCCTATTAAACTGTCTTTATCTCAACCCACGAGTTTTCTCCCTTTTACTCTTCCAGTTTTCTCCCCCATCCCGCTGTGGGGGAGTGAGCGAGCAGCTGCGTGGTGCTTAGTTGCCAACTGGTTAAACCATGACAGTATATTACACAAGAAGAGAGATGATATTAAAGACAAAAGCTGAAAATTGAAACATCATAAAGGAAAAGCATGTTTTTTTATACTACATATAATTAACCTGAGATGCTCACTGACCTAAAGGCTCAGTAAGGTCAACAGCTTAGTAAGTCTTAAAAGGAGGATTAGCCATTTATATAGGCACTAAGAATTTCCACAGTTACTTCTGATAACATTAAACATTTATAAAGTATATTAATCCTTATGTTTCAGGTATGACACAAGCACTTGCTGTCAAGAGTTAAGAAGGAATGTGATCACCCCGAGTACCAGGGATACTGGACTAGACGGCCCAACTTTTTATGCTAATTGAAGTGCTGGAACAGGCTACATTTCTGCTCTCATTGAAGTCTATTTCTTCTCAGGGTGTTGTACATTGATGAGGTGTAAGAGGGCTTGTGAGCGCCACTGACGTTGCAAGTTATGCTTATGGCAATCAAATGGGAAAATGCACATGCAAAGTACCCAAATGATTGTGTGGACTAGGCTAGGGGAAGGTGAAAATAAAAAGTTATGATTGACAAACTCTTTCTAAACTTGTTTAGAAAAAGGACAAGTTACAAAAGTAACATAGAAACCTTCTTAGCAAGGACACCAAAGTAACAGACTATGTTGTCTTGATGAGAGCATTCAAATCAAGAGACAGTACAAGTGGCTTTCCAGAATAATAAACGAACAAAAGAAACACTGTGGATGAAATGTATTAACATAATCTTTGAAATCTTTGGAATACATTAAGGACATCTAGAAGCTGACAAAAAGGAAACTGAAAGTGAAAATAAAGTTGTAACACAAGGAGACAGGCATTTATCACTCAGATGGAACAGTAATACAATACCTTTCAACTCAGGAGGAAAAGTAGTAAACACATTTTCCACAATTAGCAGCAAATTTCATGAAATTGGCATTCATACAGCACAAAAATGTAACTTCCATACTAAGTTGTACAAGGAAGAGAATAAAAGCTAGTTCCTCTAACATCCAAGACCACTAACAAAATTCCCTAGACCTGCACCTGCTTGACAGTAGGAAAATTTCAGCACAAAGGCTGGGCATTTTTACTAAGAGAATAACAACTGGAAAAAAAAGCCATGGCAAAACAAGGCTTGTTTCTTAAGTCAGAACAGTGACATTAGATCCTCTCACTGAGGAAATATACTGCTTCACAAATATACCTATAAAATCACCTAGAATTCCCTAGATGGAATTAGACTGAAATGTATGCACATGGAGAGAAAGGTTCATTATTTATTCAGCATGACAGCGCATGCACAGATGCCATCCTTGGATCTGACCACAGTTTTGGTGTAAATGGCAGTTCTTTGGGGTTCCAGTTCCTGTGGCCGCAGTCTGCGCCTCTATGTGGTCGCCACCCACAAGAAGGGCTGGGAAGCCCTCTGGTCCATTCTAAGGGAGGCTGAGACTGGGCTGGGGAGGAAATTAAATGAGAAACACTTAGGTTACTTTGAGGTGGCTTCCAAGTTACAGTTTAAAATATACAAGAAAAAGTGTCATCTAGCAGAGCAAAAGATAACCAGCATGAACACACAAATCAAGAATGAACACCAGCAGTATCATCTCCAGGTTCAGTTTGGAGAGCAAAAGAATACAACTGAGGGATTAATCCATCAATCTACACATCTCAGCATTGATATGTAAAATAAGTTCTTGCAAAAAAAATAATGGCATGTATTACTAAGGCAGTAGAGAAATTTGCTAGCTTATACAAGAATTCATCATGAAAAATTTCCTTACAGCACAATTATATTGTGTATGTGGCCTGGACTGAAGTCCTGCTGAGTTTGTCAGCCCACGTCTTTGGACAGAGGAAGCCTACTCTGTGTTCAGACTCCTGCACTGAAACAGAGGAGATGTATGGCAAACCCACTGTGGCTATTTACAGAGAAGCTGATGAAGTATCTGATAAATACTGTTAGCATTCTGCTACAAATTCACTTTATGTTTGTTACAGCTCCTGCCTGAGGCTCTTCAACACACACTGCTGGCTGAATTCAAACGGCCAGTGACTGTCAGTGCAGAGGGAAAGGAC
This sequence comes from Theristicus caerulescens, assembly GCA_020745775.1. Taxonomy (NCBI): domain Eukaryota; kingdom Metazoa; phylum Chordata; class Aves; order Pelecaniformes; family Threskiornithidae; genus Theristicus; species Theristicus caerulescens. Next base: position 88,966,494 of record CM036560.1, read on the forward strand.
AGAACCAAGCAACAAGCCAATGCTGTTTAGGTCAGCAATGGGAGAAAATGGGTGACGCAGGAATTATATTCCATTACTTCCCCCTATTATTAGTGACAACTCCCTAAAGTTTGAAGGTCTCTTTCAGCAATCACTGTAACTAATTCTTCTTGTCCTTTCATAGTAATGGTTAGGTTAAATTTCAACTACTGGATCCCATAAAACCATTTAAAGCTCAAGCGAGCCGAGGGAATCACGGCGTTAACTTCAGAGGGGCTGGTGCTTTCAAGGCCTGAGCGAGGGTACATTCCAGTTTGGGCTTTAACAGCTTGGACAGGAAGACTGTGCAGATTTGAACCTAAAATTTGAGCCATGCTGTAAATGCAATATAAATATATCCTTTTGAGAGGTCAAATTGTAAAACTCTATGTGGTTATTATTTATACCTGAACATATGCAAAAGATGGACATCTACTGGAAGCAATCAAAAATGTCTAAAGCTTTGTAAAGAGGAATTTCTGGACATAGGTGTAAAACTGGATTTTATCATTGATTCCAAGACCTACAACAATCTCTTACCTGCAAGCTTGCTTAGAAACATAAACTAAAATATTGGCATGTATGTTAAACCCACATAAAAAAAAAAAATCTATCATAAGCCTGATACTCTCTGCAAATAAACGCATGGATTAAATCTTGAATTGAAATAATATTCCAAAGTTACAAAAATGTTTAAAAACAAGTTACATAGAAACTTTCAATGCAGTTCACATATCTTGTCTCCAAATGCAGCTAGCATCAAAAGACACAGGAAATCACGCAGTTTTGAAATGACCTCCTTCCTAAAGATGTTTCTTCTTAAGCTCCAGTAATTAGAGGTTTCCTAATCTTCAGAAACATGAAATACTTCTCATCTTACATCCCACTCCTTAGCCAGGTTAAAAATTCATAATGTTATGTATTTCTATTCCTTTAGTTCTTTCTCTCAGAACAAAGGGATTTCATCTGACGATAAGTAGTATATAAAAAAAAAATGGGAAGATCTACAGTATAATACAAGATACACAAGAAGAGAACAGGCTATAAGCGATAAAAGGCAGATTCTACCCAGGGAAGTGGCAAAATAGACAACTTGTGGTGGGCTTCATCTCATCTAATTTTAGATTAACTCAGCAGGGGGGGTCTGCATCTGAATCAGTCTTCCAGATTAACTTTATAATCAGTGGATATAGACACTTTTTTTTTAAAAAAAAAAAAAAAACCACAAAAAACGCATCGACCTTGTAAGATGACTCATACTCTACAGCCTGGCATTTTTGCATGAATCTACAAGAACTGCAGAATGTGGGAGTAGATCACTATCATTTAAAGTCAATTATAAGTTGTACCTTTAAATAGCATTAACATGAAAGTAGAAAAGACTAGTATAAATAATGCAGTCACTGCACCACTCCACCTTCTGCTTAATTCAGAATTTATCCTCATTCACTGTCTTGTTAGATTGGCTGCACTAAAACAAAACCTCCCAAACAGTGACTTTGGAAAGGTACACCAATTTCCTTCACTCACCACAGTCAATGATTAAGAAATACTATCTTTACAATGCAACAGGCCTTTTATCAACTATATGATCAGCTATAGGTTAATTATGAAGTAACTTAAAATGAAATCCTTTGAATTTCTTTGCATAAAAGACACTTTCTCTTTTTGCCCAGCAAAGATTTATGAACAATTACAAGAAAAATCATTATGATAGTAATTAGGAATCCTCTATGGATTAAAATCTCTGGAAGTCTCTGTAATCCTTCTGAGTGCTAAACATGTTTTCATTGTCTTGCATTAGTATTCTGATTCTTAGGCATGAAAAGAAACCTTTAATCACCTTGTGCCCTAGGGATCCATCGTTGTATACTGATACTGAATGGTCTCAACCTGTCTAAGCATTTTAAGACGTATTAGCGAATACAATAATCTGATCCTGAACCTGACTTTTCTTCATTGGTATTTGCAATCAGCACTAGCAGGATAAATCCATGTACAATCTCTATCAAAAAATATATAGGAATATTGCTCTTACATGTCCCTGGACACAATTATATTGAACTTCTGCTTAGGGTCCTCAGGATCACTACATGGGTCCCCTCACAATATACATTTCTCATTCCCTGCTCCACCTGGGGGGAAGGCTGTGCAACTATTCATCCATGTCAATTTTTCCACTGTATGACTAGAGGCAGAGTCTGCTAACAGAAACCTGGGTTTGGTCCAATAACTGAAAGCACCTTTTAAAATTTATTATATGTCATACACTGTATGACAATACTTCACATACAGAGATGGTGACAGCTCTGCTTACACTAACCAGTATCTGAGTTTATTCCCCCGAGGACCATTCCCTGGGACAACTGGGGGGTTTCTTTTCCCATACGTGTTACCTACAGTGAACATTCAGAATTTAATCTTAACTTAAATGGTTAGAAAACCCCCTCAGATATGGGCCATGACAAGTAACCGTGTAGGTGAAGCCAGTACTTAATTCCTCATATAGAAGCATAAAGCACAATCCAACAGTTGCTCAGGCAGGCAAAATACTATCTCAGTGAAAGCCTGCCTATGGACAGTGCAGTGAGTAATACAGTGATTCCCTGGTTTTCTGCATGTGCATGTACACTGTGGGAAGGAGGTTTGCATACACATCCACCCCCTTCAGACTACTGAACATTTCGGCTGGAGGTCACATCATAAAACCCCCGGGAAAGGACGTAAAGTGGAAAGAATTAGCCTGCGTATCACAACGCACATTACATTACATGAAGAATGAAAGCAGGGGAAATTTGGCTTCTAGTTGGAAATGCTGATTACAGTGTCACACCTAATAATCACCCTTGTTATTGGAAAACTATAAAAATAAGCAGGTTTCCTAGCATTTCTGAGTCAGGTCATTTCCAAGTGTCACAGCGTATGACACTACAGAAAAAAAAAAAATCACTCTTCTGACAATTTAAATCTTTTCTACAGTCTTTTAAGCATCTAAAGAAGATACAAACAAAATGACATTTAACTACTTTCTATGAAGGAGAAATTTTTGTTTTCAACTGCTAATATGTTGGCACCAGTAACACTGTGACCCACAAAGTCAGCGCAGCACACCTAGTGTGTCTATTCAGTGGCATCATGTTCCATCCTGGTTGAACACTACAAAAAATGTATCAGTGAAATAACTTAAAAGAGACACATCTTAGGATCCATTCTCAGTGTCTTATACACATAGGTGATTTTTACTGACTCTCAGCTGAAGCTATACATATTTATCTGAGGACAGAATTTAACAGCAACAGCAGATCAAAAGAACTAGTTTGAGAAGCTTCCCCTGAAGTGATACAAAAGGAAGAGAAAGATAAACAAAACGTCACTAGCTGGATATCTTTACGTAGAAGGGTGTAAATACAGACGCAGTCCCTGAAACCAACAGCTACCCTAGTGGAGAAGGCGGCTCAAGGACTGTAAAGAAAGCTCATTGAATAATAAGCACCCAACAGAACTGATGGGAAATGCCAGAGTAAATTAAACAGTCTTCAAGGGTATAAACAAAACCAAGAAACTTAATAAAAACAACTACATGCGTGTATAAAGCAACTGAACTAGGGAAATGAAAAAATGAATAGAATATTCAGTGTCTACAAACAAGCCACGGGCCATCCCACAGAAGCACTTACTCTTCTTACCTGAAACAATCAGTCCTGCAAATACGTTCAATGAAACGCCTGCAACTAACAGAAAGAAGCTGCAACACCTCATCCCACCATCCACCACAATTCCCGCACTTACCTTCCCTGCAGGCCAGCTTGATTCACTGGCTACCCCAGCATGTCTCTTAAACGATGTAATAGAATAAATTGTTTTGAAAGAAAAAGATCTACTAAGAGAAAGACAGTAGTAAAAGAAAAATTTAAAACCCCAAATATCAAAAGTAGAATGAAATATCAAAAATGCAAGGGATAACTGACCGGAGGAGAATAAAATACAGAAGATTCTGGAAGCAGCAGGAGTTATGGGCTTCATTATGTCTCAGCCAGAGGCCACTCTGTTTGACCCTGGGCAAAGGCAGAGCTCTGCTGCAGTGATGACTCCGCACACGGGCACCTCAGACAGGTCCAGCAGTTGCCCCAACCCTCCCTCTCACCTCTTCAGCACAGCCAAGCTGCAAGCACCGATGCAAACATGCACACTCCCTTGTCTGCCCCTGCCACGACAGCAGACACATCCCACCTTTCCTTCTGCTGTTCCTAACTTGAACAAATCTACAATCCCTTCCTAATCAAGTGCTGGATTGTCCATTCTTCTGGGAGCATTTTGGGAATAATGAAGGCCTTTTGGCAACTAGGTGGTTTTATTCTGCCATGTCTTTTGTAAATGGACTAATTTCAAGGCCTAAATAAATAAGCTTCAGATGTGTCAGGTAGTTTAAGCATGCACCCAAGGTTAAAAACTACATTTGAGTAAAAGTCAAGGTTGATTCCACAGGGAAGTGACAGGATACCATTAGAACTTCCTGCTCTCCTTTTTAAATAAGCAGTAAGCTCTCACCCCCCTTCTTAGGTTTCCCAGGGACAAAACTCATTTATTGACAAGTGGTGTGTAGATGTAGGAGAATGATTTTATAAAATACAGAAGATACACCAAAATAATTGTTGAGGTGCCTATTACATAAAATAAGAAAGTACTGGTTAATAATTAATGTAATAATTAATTTAAATAGTTCATAATGGGCTCAAGTCATGGCCATAAGTTTTGCTCTTATTCCAGTCAGTCAGACACTGTACTACACATTTAAAAAAATACTAACAGCCATTTACAGATATGGGCCATGACAAGTCACTAATCAATCGTATTTAACTTAAAATAGGATGAAAGAATGCCATCATTTTGCTGAGACAGAGTGGTCAGCCATCTGAATAGAATCGATTAACAATATGATGAAATACAAAGGGCTGCATATGTTCTCCAATCATCACTATTAACTGTGCAGCAAGATGTAAAACAGACCCATCAACAGCAACACGCTGGCAGTAATGATAGCTTAATGAAAATGCAAACTCTACACTATGTATTGCAATGAATAACTTGGAATTACAAAGAACGACAAATACAGCATGTAAAAAATGTGTTCAACATCTACTTCAACACTTTACTGTGATGATGTGTAACTTTTGTTATAGAGTAGAACTAATAATTTATACAACAGTTATATCACACTGGGAATCTATGAAAATTTTCATCATAAATGGCAAGGGCCCAAAAACTTAATATCTAAGTAGTAATTAAAGTTAGTTGATTAACTTGTTTTCCATTTACAACTGCATTTCATCTCAGAAGCTAGGGAGGTAACACATGTGGTCTTGGAAGTTTTACTCCTGAATAAAATTGCAGGTGGGCTGTTCCCTCCCTGTGTGGTTTTGATGCTGAATTTCTCTGCAAGCGTTTTTCAGCTCCCTAGTAACTTTCCTACAACAACCTGCTCTGAAGACACACTGCTCCCTCTTCTCTGTCTTACGCCTCTGCTCCTAGTCTACCCTCACTTTTCTCTCTGACATCTCATGCTTTTGTCTCTCAAACACTTTTTCATGTAGAAGATTGAGCACCAAGCCAGTAGCAAAGTAATCACAACGCCATAGGATTAGGGGTAAGGCAGACGAAATCTAAGAGTAAGCCAGTAAATGCCACAATTCAGCAATGTGTCATGTCCGGGAGCGGGAGGCCAGGGTGGGCCACAGCATGCAAGCAGAGCAACCAAGAGAAATACAGCAGAACTTCACTGCACAGAAAAGATATGTCAATTTTTTGGTTCATTCAATGCTTGGATCGGAGTTAAAAACCAGATGCGTCTTCTTACCTTCAATTTTAATGCAGTCGCAGTCAACAGCAGCACGATGTAAGAGATGACTGACTTGCACTTAAATCTCAGTCCTGTGCGGTAGAATAGACAATTCTCACGTTTCCAGACCAACAGCCAAATGTATTTTCCATGTAAATCTCACATGTTTACAAAAAACATAGGTCCACATATTATATATTTACAGTTATTCTCTTTTCCCTATGTTTCTTCTACATACAGAAGTTCTCACAAGGCTGTATGATAGCATCAGATTTTATTGCACCTGGCCATCATAGCTCTTCTGTGTGGCAAGAACAACAGACTTCCCTGCCCTTCTGCAAGGGTCAGCTTTCTAATGCCATTAGATAGATAACACCTTCTGTCAGACTTGATTGGACTCTGTTTCCCTCCTAAAATACACTTTCTGGGTGCCAGGATGGCCAACCACAGCAACAGGTACTTCCTTAAAAATCAGGTTCTTTACACCAAGTTCTTTGTAATGGCTAAGAAGGTTCCCTGTTCCATTAACCTCAAATTAAAAACAATACGTACAGTGGCTGCACGCTAGCTGGTCCACTCCATCAACATGAGAACGAGTATGGCAGCCTTTTGACCTGCATGTCAGAAGTTCATCCAAGAGTTCCCAAATCTCTCAAGACAGAGAGAAAGAGTGATTGATTTAAAAAATACCTGAGAACTTCCCTTTCAGAAACAAACCAGTGCATTAGACTGAATCTAAACAAAGGAAGAAACAATTGCTTTCTGCTTATGGACATGGAAAGAGCAATGCCAGCACATAACACAAGTCTATGAGCCTTGTTCACTTGAAAAGCACAAAACTATCATCAGCTATGTCTTCCAAAAATGACATTCTAGTCATTTTATTTTCACCTTTCTTGAATATGTACAATAAGTTCACACAAACATGCTGATATAAATAGAAGAATTTCTCTTTGCACAACAAGGCATTGTCGTGGTTTAACCCCAGCTAGCAACTAAGCACCACACAGCCACTCGCTCACTCCTCCCCGGTGGGATGGGGGAGAGAATCGGAAGGGTAAAAGGGAGAGAACTCGTGGGTTGAGATAGAGAACAGTTTAATAGTTGAAGTAAAATAAAATAGAACAGTTAAATAGGTAAAGCAAAAGCCGCGCAGGCAAACAAGGCAAAGCAAGGAATTCATTCACTACTTCCCATGGGCAGGCGGGTGTTCGGCCATCCCCAGGAAAGCAGGGCTCCATCACGTGTAACAGTTACTTGGGAAGACAAACGCCATCACTCTGAATGTCCCCCGCTTCCTCCTTCCCCCAGCTTATATACTGAGCATGACATCATATGGTATGGAATAGCCCTTTGGCCAGTCTGGGTCAGCTGTCGTGGCTGTGCTCCCTCCCAGCCCCCCGTGCACCGGGCAGAGCACGGGAAGCTGAAAAGTCCTTGACCAGTGTAAGCGCTACTTAGCGACTATTTAGCGATATTGTTCTCATCCTAAACCCAAAACACAGCCCCGTACTGGCTACCAAGAAGAAAATTAACTCTATCCCAGCTGAAACCAGGACAGGCATGCAGGAAGCTTGCCTCAGAATTCATATTGCCATATCGAAAGGAGGTAGGAACTTGATACACTTGCCATAGATCAGTAGTTTCCAAATTTTTTGAGAGAACACTGTGAACTGTTTTTCATGACCACATCTCATAAACCACTTGCTATCATCATCAAGTTTTTAATGAAAATAGCAAGAAATTGGTTTCCCCCGTGGATCAGCTTTGAATTTCTTTGTACAGTCTCAAGACTGCCCTTTGGGAATGATTGTCTTTAATGGTTAGAATAATATAGCAGAGGTGTTCAATATGGCTTGCAAAATTTAGGCAATCAAGTAATCAGCCTGATTTTTCAAAAGGCTATGTACTGACAGCTCATTTTGAAGTTACTTTTGAAACGTGGCAATTTTAGGTCAGATCAATGAAAAAAACACCAGTTTACTCCCATGGAAACAGAATAGGTCTTTATTTAGGTACCTGCATTTAGACATCTGTAACTGAATGTTGTTATCCTATGCTTAAAAAAAAAAAAAGAGAGAAAACTGTAGGAAGATACCTAAAAGCTCCATTAAATTTGTTTTCCAGAAAACTTTTTTTTTCAACAGGCATTTTAAAGAGCAAGCAGTCATTTCCAGATGTGTCACCTACCCAGTTAGTAGTACTCAACCATGGACATTTTATTTTAAATTACTTAAAAGGGCAGTTTGCCTTGTCTTTACAGACAAAGTATACCTATTCTTCTGTTTGCTTGTATCAATCAAAGTGACATCCATATCGAGTCACACTCTTGACATACCTCTCACCAAAACAGTGATCACATTCCAGCACAGATATTCCAGCTCCTTCATGTATTTACCTCCACAAGTCCTACTGCAGCAGCCTAAAATCAAGCAAGGACCGCAGTTGCCGCTCAACCATATAAAAGCTACAGGATTATAGAAGTGCATATAACTTTTAATCATCATGGTATGCATATGATACCCTCTCAGCTGCAAGCGACCTTAGCAATAAATTATAAAGGGAGCATTTGAAACAGGCTTGGTAAATTGCCTGCACAAAACCTCTTCCATTTAATTTCATCTTCTGCCTTTCTAAATGGATTACCAACTGTTCGATACTGTCCAAATCTATTGAGGGATTTTGTTAAAAGAATGAGGGTTTCAGTATGTTATAGCCCAAGAAAATAACTAACATTCAATTAAACAAAAGTGTCCAAGACAGAGAACGTAAAATATGCATGACACTTTCTAAAAGTCTCTCTGTTGAGTGCCTTCACACCTTTGCCTGCCAGTGGACCAGTTTTTCTCTGCCACTGCAGTATTCCAAGATTGAAATTGTGTCTACATATCCCACACATAATACATAAACTAGCCCCTCAGTTTCACAATTTTGCATGGACAGGTTATGACATAGAACTATTCAAAACAATACAATCCAGCAATAAAATCCATTAAATTCCTTCTAGAGACAGAATACCATGTACTAACGTATGACCGGAGGAATGAAAAAATCTTAAAGCTCTTTAAGACAAAGTAGTTCAAAGTCTTCAGGTATCTCAACAAAACTTCTTGGTCACATTAATCTGGAGACCACATGCATTTGAAAAGAAGGTTCCTCTAACAACTGCTACAATTGTCTGTTCTACAGCTGTTGTGAATCAGACAGAGCTTCACAAGCCACAGCGTTTTTGTGAGAGAGAGCAGCCTGGCTGCAGAGACAGTCGTCTTTTCTCTGGAGCCTAAACCTCTAGTCTAAAAGCGCAACAGTTCCCAAAGATGCAGACCTCCATCAACATCTGTTCAGTGGGCCAGATAACTCTGCTTCACCTGCAAGTCTTACACTAGACCTAGCAGGGTTTACCCAGTTGGCTCCAATCCTTCAGCCGCTCCCTGATCCCAGTGAGATAAAGCTCCCAAAGGTTGAGTGTTTTCCTAGGCTCTTCCCAAGGACAAAGCAGGAAGGCAGATTGGGGCGGTGGGAAGAGATGGAAACATTCATCGTGCTTCAGCTTCTTACCTAGCATAGGTCTTTTGTGAGGAAGGAGGACAGGTCGGCCACTGGGAATTATCTTCCTTAGTTAATTTCTCTTCTGAAAGACGCTGCCTGAGCTGCTTCTAAAGAGTTACTCTGCTTCACACAAGTCAGAGGATGAGAGAGAAAGGAAAAATGCACTGATACAAAGAATACGGGCATTGACTTGAAACGCAGAAGCGCAACATTTAAGACACATAGTTAACTGCATCATTTTGAGGTGGGTTAGATGGAGAGTAAGGCTCCTTTAGAGAGAGTAGGGCTCTGCTTGAGGAATATCTAACACAAGTCTGTACCCATCCCTGCTAGGACATGCCACAAAATGCTGGCACTCTAAAACATGAGGGAATTTTATAAGTAGCCCAGCAGAAAGAGACTTACTATTCTGGTTTGTTGAATAACTACTAACAGGCTAGCCAGACCATTACTCTCTTTAGCAGCAGAGGCAGTCAAATTAATATTGGAAACAATGTATTCCTCAGATGAAACACTTAGCTCATGATATTTTGCTATTTGAAATATATATATGCTTCGTTAAGTTTTAAATGAACATATTTGGGCCAACTCTTCAGAAATGCTGAATATTTTTACCCAGTGATTGCAATTAAAATTCAGTCCATGTGGCTGGTTAGATGATGTGCTATCCATTTCTGCTTCTTGCTGATTGACAGAAATAGTTCCAGAAGAAACTTATCAGTCAGTCAGACAAACCAGTTTAGAAAATGGCAGTACCCTTTCTGGTTCTTTGCCCTTCCAGCCCATCCACTAGATGTTCAAGGTTTAGCGCTTGGAGACTTTCCTTCAGCTCAGATGCTAACACAAAATAAGCAGGTATTTGTTGGCTGTTACCATAGCGATAGTAGGCAAGGAATTTTCTAACAGCACAGTGCTTGACATAATGTTGCCTCTTTAGCTTGCTAACAAATGTCTGATTAAACATTCATGTTCCCACAGACATTCAATCCATATGGATAACTGACTTCATAAACACTTGACCCAAATCCTGGTTCATTACGTGGGTGAGGTAACAGTGAGGCGGTGGGGAAAGAACCTGTCACAGCACAGCTTTGCTGCAACAAGGCATGATTCTTATTTGGAAACCAAATGAACAGCAGGAATGAGATCAGACTCCTATATCTGCACATACTACTCGAGCGAAATACATATTACATTCTTTATGATATACGCACACACAGGCACACTAAGGGGTGTTGAAATCGCCATGTATCACAAGGCTAAATGCCTTTTGGAAAGGGTCACAACGATTTCTTTGAATTTAGATGGGCTCTCAGTCCCCTCACTGATCTCCTGCTCTACAAAAGAGAAGCCGTTTTCTGCTGGAGGCTGCAACACAAAGTGGCAGAATGGGTGCCACTTTTCCGTTTTGAACATCTCAGATAAAGGGATCCTCCTCTTTACCCTCTCACAAACCCTTCCACTGCCTGCTGCCCCTCCAGGATTTACACAGCTATCTCCTGTGCTTGCTAAAGCCTTTTGCTAGGGAGAGAAATGAAAGCTTTGGCCAGGGAAGTGGAATGACGAATAGGGGGTGCTGCCCACTCTCTGCCTCCCAGGCTGAACGAGGATGCCATATAGGTACTTCCGAGGAACACATGGCTGCAAATGAAAGCTGGGACACAGGGGGAATGTACGGCGCTGGGGAAAAGGACCAGGGGCAGCAGCACAGAGAGGGCACAAAACAAGTTCTGTAGATACTAACATTGGTGCCTCATGACTTCAGGGTTTTTTTGTTGCTGTTGTTGCTGAGTGTTTTGTTGTTTTGTTTTAGTTTTAGAATCTCATGTTATTGATGTATTACCCTCTTGCTAGGAGGCACTGCACAGGCTCCCTAGAGATTCGGCCTTTAGGCTGTCTTGAGACCTCGGTTAAGTCACTGAACGTGCTCTACTGGCATGCAAAAAATGTTCTCTGCCCTCTTCCACAGTAACAGTAAAATATACTTGTTACCACCTTATTTCCCACCCTAAAACAAAAGAAGTTTAAGCCACATGCAAGAACAGTAGGATCTGTTTAAGAACAATTTATTCTATGTTCATGCAGGGTTTCAAGGAATAACTCACAGAAGTGGGAGATCCATAGAAGATTTCATCTCATTTTCATCTTCTTTTAATCTCATCTTCGTCTTGCTTTAAAGATTCCTTTTGTCCTTCCCCGCTAGAGGTCATGCTAGCAACCATTGGCTGGTGATGCTGTGATGATATATAGGGTTACTAAATCACAAATGTGGCACCTCTATTCACTAGCACTCTACTGGTGTTAAGAGTTTGTGTATTATATTAGCAGAGTGTCATCACTCTGGTGATGAATTAGCATGAAACACGAGATGAAAGGACTTTCCTGCTTGGTGTACAGCGCGCTCAGCCTCAGGAGCAGGAGGAACAACTTCTAGAAACATGGGCCATGTAAATATTCATACAATAAGCATCAAAAACTAGAGGTGTTTTTTTGTTTGTTGTTTTATCAACTACATTTATTGTCGTCAACTTCCATGACTATCAGTGGTCATTCATAGTCCCTGTGAAGCTTTAGAGCAGCATTCATATCGGACTGTCAATATATGACACGATTGCCCATTTTGACTTGGCCCTATGCCAGACTAGATCCAGCATTCAGGCAAACTGAGTCATCATACTGCCTCTAGTCTAACTACAGTTCACAGGAATTTATGCATACAAGTCATATTAGCCATAAAAGGACTCACAGCTGCAAAATACATTGAAAAACCTGTGTGACAGTTGTCCACCTAGATGACTGTAGGGCAGAACATTAAAATATATGTTTTTTTTCCTTCAAATTGAATTCTTTTGTTCCGGATGGAGCTTGGCTTTGAAATGTTTTACGATGCAAATGTCTGGTGTTACCTGTTACAAACCTAAACTACTTCTCTCCCCTCCAGTTTGTCTTTATAAATAAACGAATAGAAGTACTTTGCTTATAGATGAAATCACATAACTCTGCCACTTATTTTGGAAGAGGTTATAATTGAATTTATTTGGTACCAATTTGTTCAAGAACACCGAATACTTTACAATCCCTCATCAATTAAAACTCCCATATTTTAAAATAAAAATAGGAAGCCAGAAATTGAGCACCTCAGAGACACGGCTCAAATCACAGTCAGGTTTAGCCACCAGGAGCTACATAAAGTCACAAAATTAATAAGAACAACATCTTTAGCAGCTTTTAGCCACGTGTAGAGATATCTCAAAAGCTGAACTGCAGCCACTTCAGTAACTCTAAAAGAACACTAATTAACTCAGATACACTTACATTTCAGTTCTACACATATTAAAAAATGCGTATTTTTCTGTTATGTGTGTTTCTATCTCAACATTACTTTAAAGACAAGAAAACACTGCAGAAAGTGGTTGACACTGAGCCCACTCCTTCTATGTATACGTTCTGCCTACAATTATCACTGCCAGTTACATATCCTGGTTTTCACAAGTGTCATTTCTGACTGGTCCTTCAGAAGGTTTTCATACCTGTGAGATTACTGTGCTGGCAGCTGACCCTTTCTTTCCCTGGAATGTTTTTGTCCCTGAAGGTCAGAGACTCCATTTGAAGAATTTGTAATGAAAAGACATTTGAAGAATCAACATTTCTTGGTGCTCCAGACACGCTACTCTCCAGACCTCTTGCTGACAGCTAGTATTAAAATCCTGAGCTGCCTCTCTTGTGTCAGGCAATTGAGAGGCAAGGCAGGCTCAACAACCAGTGCAAGGAGAAAGAAGCAGTTTTGAAAGCATTAAAAATCCCAGAAAACTCTCAAGAGATTCTGGCTATCAATCAAAAAAAAGAGAAGAAAAAGTTTTCAGACAGGTCTCAGGACCACTAATACAAACATGTGAAAAATGCTAACAGTCTGCTAACCCATCATCTGTCAACAAACATGGGTGACAGAGCCAGGAGGTGGAAATAAGGGTGAATTCCATGAGACATAGTAATTTGGCAAGTGAAATATGACTCAGATTGTGATGAATACCTGTGTCTGCTTCTGCCCTCTTCCTTTCTTGCATTTAGTCACCAATCACAGTATAAATGCTTATGCTTGTTTTTCTCTTGAACCGTCTTGTGAATAGATGGTCAGAATCACAGCAATGAAATACTTGTCTGGTTTCTTCTGCACGAGATGCACCACCTCTGTTATCCTTGCTCACCGAAGTAACTAGGCTTTTCTACCTAGACATATATTAAAACTTCACTTCTTACAAACAAGCTACATTTTTTTCAAGCACTAACATTACAAGAGTTGAGAGCAAGATACAAAACAAAGATACAACACCGGCCAGACCAACAAGCACACAAATATCCCAAGAACACAAAGACAACAATTCTGCCCTCAAAGAAATCAATGGGGGAAGAAAAAAAGACATCAAGCAGCATGGAAGATCACGACTGTACAATTTAACAGTACTTTTAAGCCAACCTAATGGTGAACTGCTGATAAAGGCGTGTCCCCCCTACTGCCTCCTTCCCAGCAGCTCTGAACGTACCCTCCTGCAGATGCCTCTGAGTCACTTCCATGTTTTCCCAGAGATTAGCTTCTGTGAGCCAATCCAACAGAAAAGTAACTATGCCAAAAATTCCCTTGGTCAGCTTTCCAGGAAGTCAGACAAGTACCAGTACAAGGAAAAATACGGGGAAACATGTCTAGGATGAAATCTGGGCTGCCTCTTCAGTGGCAGCTGTAGCGGTTCCTCAAGCTATACCCAAAGGAAGCAACACATCCGAGACTGTCTTGCACTGTGAGATACATTCTTTCCCAACTGGAGTTATTTTTTCCAGTGCTTTTATCTTCCCTATTGCTTCATAGGAAACAGCTTATTTCTACCAGTTCAGACCACTTCTAACAGGGAGACCTCAATAATCCTACATATGACCAGCAACTTCTTACTATCATCATACAAAGCAAGGAGAAAACTTCAGTTCTTCTCTTTTTGAAAGTCATTCCTCTAGATCTCAAAAAAATGTAGGTCATCTGATTAATCTGCTTTCACTGGGCTCCCAAGCCAGGAAAAAACTCAAAGGTCTGGCCTTCGGTGTCTGTTGCCAATACACTTGCCTTGGCCAGTCTTCTGCCTTCTCCTGTTTTTCTCTAGATCTGCTGATCTGGATGAGAGGTGTCGTCATCATTTTCTCCCAGATGCTGCTGAAAACCCAGAGGACCAAATGCCAATTTTTTGTTTCTGAACTAGTTCACAATTTCCATCCACATGTGGAATGACTTTCTCTACCAGCAGTCAAGAGGTAAGATGGGAATTTCCAACAGCACAGCTTTTGTGAAAGGAAAAAAGCAGAGATTGAGAACTTCAGCAAGCAGAGAGGCAGCTTCCAGTCAAGAGGAGGACAGAAGGTTTTAGGAACAGAATGCAAACTAATTCAGAAACAGTTGTGCGTGTGCACATGCGTGCGTGTGTGTGTGCACGTGCTGAGCGAGATGGGGAGTGATGTTAACAGCCTCTCAAAGCTACCAAAAAGAACACCTGAGGCTGTATCAACTCATATACCTTAAAATACACTTCTGACATAAAATACAAAGGTTCAGACCTTCAAACAGGTACAGGGCTGACAGCATCTGAAATGCTGTAGCTGTTCTGTTTATTTGGATAAATTTTTAATGTATATCTCCTCTATCAATCATTGCAGGAGGCATTTGTGAATGAATTAACCAATAAACCAAATGCATACTGGTAATTTATTTCTGTATTTACAAGCAAGATAAAGTGTTTAAGGTGCCATCTGAATTAACAGTATAGGATTACACAGAGAGATTAAAACAGAAAACAAAAATGAGAGTGGAAGAAATAGTTTTGAGAATTTATGAGACAAGTAATTCTTTTAATCTTATTCAGACCAACTATTACTACTTTTCTAGTAAACAGAAACTTCTGTTGATGCTGTGCCATAGTGACTGACAGTAAAATACCTTATGAGCACAAAGCTTGTACTGCTGCCTCCAGCAGTGCCATTGATAAATATTACCAATGATGGAGGGTGCAGAAGTAGCAGCAGTTCATGCTTTCATCCTTCCTTTCCCAAACAGGGGACTCCAGCATCACAACTCAATCTTTCTTCCCACTGTGCACCCCAAACTTGGGCTCCAGCTTCCTAGCCTGTGTCTTCCTAGCCTCAGGGTTCCACCTGAGGATACTGAGGGAGCTGGCGGAGGAGCTTGCCAAGCCACTCTCCATCATTTACCAGCAGTCCTGGTCAACCGGGGAGGTCCCAGATGACTGGAAGTTAGCAAATGTGACACCCATCTACAAGAAGGGTCAGAAGGAGGATCTGGGGAACTACAGGCCTGTCAGCCTGACCTCGGTGCCGGGGAAGGTCATGGAACAGATCATCCTGAGTGCCATTATGCGGCATGTGCGGGACAACCGGGGGATCAGGCTCAGCCAGCATGGGTTTATGAAAATGAGAGACAAGTAATGAGACAATACTTCACTAACCTGATCTCCTTCTATGACAAGATGACCCGCTTAGTGGATGAGGGGAAGGCTGTGGATGTTGTCTACTTGGACTTCAGTAAGGCCTTTGACACCGTCTCCCACAGCATTCTCCTGCAGAAGCTGGCTGCTCACGGCTTGGACAAGTGCACTCTGAGCTGGGTTAAAAACTGGCTGGATGGCCGAGCCCAGAGAGTGGTGGTGAATGGAGCCAAGTCCAGTTGGCGACCGGTCACGAGTGGTGTTCCCCAGGGCTCAGTGTTGGGACCGGTCCTGTTTAATATCTTTATGGATGATCTGGATGAGGGGATTGAGTGCACCCTCAGTAAGTTTGCAGATGACACCAAGTTGGGTGGGAGTGTCAATCTGCTGGAGGGTAGGAAGGCTCTACAGAGGGATCTGGACAGGCTGGATTGTTGGGCTGGGGCCAACTGTATGAGGTTCAACAAGGCCAAGTGCCGGGTCCTGCACTTGGGTCACAACAACCCCAGGCAACGCTACCGGCTGGGGGAGGAGTGGCTGGAAAGCAGCCTGGCTGAAAAGGACCTGGGGGTGATGGCTGACAGCCGCCTAAACATGAGCCAGCAGTGTGCTCAGGTGGCCAAGAGGGCCAATGGCATCCTGGCTTGTATCAGGAATGGTGTGGCCAGCAGGACCAGGGAGGTGATAGTGACCCCGTATTCGGCACTGGTGAGGCCGCACCTCGAGTACTGTGTTCAGTTTTGGGCCCCTCACTTCAAGAAGGACATCGAGGTGCTGGAGCGTGTCCAGAGAAAGGCAACAAGGTTGGTGAAGGGTCTAGAGAATAAGTCTTAGGAGGAGCGGCTGAGGGACCCGGGGTTGTTTAGCCTGGAGAAACGGAGGCTGAGGGGAGACCGTATTGCTCTCTACAACTACCTCAAAGGAGGTTGTAGAGAGGTGGAGGTCGATCTCTTCTCCCCCAAGTAACAAGTGATAGGGCAAGAAGAAATGGCCCCAAGCTGCGCCAGGGCAAGTTTAGGTTGGATATTAGGAAAAACTTCTTCACTGAAAGAGTAGTCAGGCACTGGAACAGGTTGCCCAGGGAAGTGGTTGAGTCTCCATCCCTGGAGGTATTTAAAAGACGGGTAGATGTGGTGCTTGAGGACATGGTTTAGTGGCAGACTTGGCAGTGATAGGTTAACAGTTGGACTTGATCTTAAGGGTCTTTTCCAACCTTAACAATTCAATGATTTTAGGATTCTCCTGTTCTCTTAAGACATGGCTCTGCCTCCTCAACCTGGGATCCCAACCCCAGATCTTCAGAGCTTTCTCCCTCCTGACTCCCTGCTCCTTCACCTCTACCTCAAGATCTCAACGTGTAACTGCTGATAGCAATTGGTTGATAGCAATTTAGAGACATCACCCTCACAAAGAGGTGTCTAAAATGGGAACAGAGCTATTTGGGAAAATTGAGACTTAATTATGTTTACTCGGTAATTGGCACCAAAACCTATGAAAATGCAGCAGGAGCATTCATACAGCTCCAAGCACAATTCACCTCCACTGCCAAAGAGGACTTTTGGACACATCTATAACATAAATTCATCATTATTATTACTAATGCATTTAAATTGTCTTTTATACCCTCAAAGTGGCTCAGTAAAAATAAATTAAACATTAGCATATTTCTTACAATCAGATTCTCATCGCATTGCTAATCATATTCTTTCTAGTGAATAGGGTTATTTGAATACGCTTAGTTGCATCCTTGTATTGAAAGAGAAGCAGGACAAAAGAAATTTTCTGTTAGAACTCGGGAAGCCTTACAAAATGTATAATTAAGTATTTCACAACCGCTCACTATAAACAGAAGTAAAAACAAAATGATGGGTGTTTACTTGGAAGTGTTGTCAAAATATGACAGTATTTTAATTAAAGACAAAAAAACATCTGTAAGAAGAGAGAGTTGAAGGAAACAATAGTATAACATATTAAGACAAAAAGAAATAGAAGTAAATATATATATTTGCAGTAAATCTTTGACTATAACATTATATAAAGTTCTAAAATAATTCAGCAATCTCATTAATGTATAGCTGCAAGAACTACTGTAATATTCTCAAGTAATTTTCTCTTCCATGAAGACTTTCTATTGGGTCGTTTCATCATATATCACTTCATGAGAATTCAATTTTCTGTTTTTGTAAAAATAAGTTCTCATAAGCGCCTCAGACTTGCTGAGCATGCCACATAGGAACAATCTGCAGACAAGATGTAATAAACAGATCCGTCCCCATGCACAGGTGCAAACAAACAGCACCTGCACACTAAATCCACAGACACACCACTCTCCTACTGCTTTCTTCATTGCAAGCATTGCGTGCAAACAGCAGTGCTGAATTTGTGCCATCAAAATTATTTCAGTGCCTGTGGATTGCCATGTCACGCTTGACTGAGCAAAAGCAAATTAGATGGCAGAGATAAAGCCAAACAACAAAAAATATTGGAAGCGTAACTTACTTTGTGTATAAATCAATAGTTCAAAGTTTGATCCGGTGGGGGAAAATCTATTCTGTTAATCACTATAGAGGTAAAAATTTTGACAATGAACTTTGGCTGATGTAAATTAATGCAGTGCCATTGTCTTCAACATTTGTAACTGGTTAGGTATAGTCTGATATATTTTTAAAAGAAAATGCATGTTCCTACTTACGTGATTCACCAACAGCACAGAGTACATACCAGAAAAAAATGTACTGCAAGTTTGAAATGCTCTTTCCAGCTAGAGGCACGGACTATTTGATGTTTAGCATTGCACACAGCTTTGACAGCAAAGCTGGCTGGTCACTCACACATTTTTATTGAAATTCACCCTCACCAGTATAGCCTGTGCTGACCACTTACACTGGTCTTAACAAAAATCTCAAATGCCAAGAGAAGAGACTTAGTCTCCAACTACATTAGCGAACAGGGGTAAAAGAGCTGTTACATCACCAGTCAAGTTGATTCATTTGTCCAACTTTATTTAGGGACAAAGTCAACATTTTTCAGTCTTCCACCAAAAGTTACATTTGCTTCCCACAGGGCAGTCTGTTCCAAGACAAACAATGCTACTTAACCTACCTTAATAGAGGAAAGGCATTTCAAATAGGGTCCTGCGGAGTTATATATTGACCCTACTTCTATTCTAAGTTTTGCCAACAGCTTAGATGCTGGAGCATAGAATATACTCATAAAACCTATAGATGGCTCCAAGCTGGGACAGACTGTAAACACTTTGGAGTACAAGAACAGAATTCAAAATCATAGATCAGGGAAGTGGTCTGAAATCAAAGAGATTAAATTCAATTTAAAACAAAACAAACAAAAAAACCCAACCAAAGAAACAAATCTCTGAAGAGAATAATCCATTATGGGGGGTAGGGGGGAAACCAATGCCCAAATATACTAAGGGCTAGATTGTGGATCTCCAAATATGATACTGTAATTGCCACTAACAAAATGAATACAGAGGAACAATGTGATGTTGATAAAGACAATGCTCAGGCTGTGATGCACTAATAGAAAGGCTGGGTACCTATTCACTTGCTCTGCTATGGCCTCAAGAATCCATCTTAGAGCACCACACTGCCAATAAAATTATAAACCAACTCAATGAAGTCCAAAGGGACCATCTAGAATAACAAGACGATTAGAAAGCATGATCACTGACAAAAATTCAAGATTTTAAAAGAAGACTAAAGATGACTGCAGCCCTCTTAAAATACTTAGTTAGAAGAATGCTGGTAATCAGTAGTCCTCTGTGACGACTATGCTAAGGACAGAGGAAAAGTCTCAATATGCTTAAATATGAGTAAGGAAATCCTTGTTAAACCCAACTGGCGAATCTCTCAAACCAGAAAGGTGGTGGGACTTCCTTTGCTGTAAGATTTTTAAGAGAGGTTACATAAACACCCATCACACAAAAAATCTAGGACAGAGCTTCTCAATCACCGCTTTACAGACTCTTGGCATCTACACACATTTTTAAGGGGTCTATAGGTGGTAATCAAGACAGTCAAGCCTGTGAGCAATAAATTCCCTACAGTGGAGTACACTCCATAACAAGAAAATGGCTGGCTTTTGAAAACAGAAGTACACCTGGAAATCCATGGGGTAGCTCATTTCCTGGGGTTGTACTTCTCCTTTTTATTAACGAAAAAGACCATATTGAAATTCAGAGAAAGAAAATCGGAGACTTTTGGGCCAGTGACTGCTCCTGATTCTGATGACAACCAGGAGAATTTTCCTTTTTACAGCTATTATACAACTGTGCGTCGGGAACAAAGATTCATGGGCTGTTAAGCAAGCAGGGATCTTTGTATGGTTTTTTAGTGTAAGAGAGGATTAAAGTCCCTGTTTCTTCTCTGAATAACACAAAGCTTAAATGTTTAGAACATGTTTCTTCTCAAGTCATTTCTACTCTCCACTTTTATCCCACCCCTTCAGTATTTTTAGAAAACATCAAGTCTCAGGAAAGAAAATCCTATTTGTCTTCTGTGCCAGTGTAGACACAGGAACTTTAATATTCTACTTTCTACAGGGAAATGGCTGAGAAAGAGACAGATGGCCCATTTTGATGGAATTGCAAACAAAAGCTCAGCTTTTCTACCTGAGGAATTTTCAGCATCTGAAAGCTAGAATATTTAAGCTACAAAACTTTTGAAAAATGAATGCAAACTAGGAATTTTTTATAACGTTAAACTTCAGTTAATGTGAACGTAGCGTTTATGAACATACAATCCAGGCATAAAATGGAAGAATGAGGGTCAAGCTGAGGAGAGATCTTGTCTGACTGAAAAATGGGTAAACAGATAGAGATATCAAGTGGAAGGAATGATAGCTAGGTCATTAGACCTCTCAGAGTGTAATAGTGGTTTTAATCTTACTCACAAAAGATTTCTTTTCAACACTGTAACAGTGTTTACATCTCATAGCAAGACAATGGTTCTTCCAGTGTCTTAGCTGAGTTTCTTACCCCACTGCCTCTTCTCTGTATGGCACTATCTCATTCTCGCTCCAGTCTCACCAAAAGATTCCTTCAGAGAGGAGCCTCGTGAGGCCACTTGCTTATGTTCACTGAGGAACCTGCAGCAGTCACAGCTGCCACCAGCTCCAGCTGCCTTCTGACTCTTCTCCCAGAAGCTGCTGCCCTCCTACCCAGTGTCAGCAGAAGGGAGCCCATACCCATAGGCCAAGTGTTCCGCTCATAACTGGGTGACTTTGTGCTCTATCTGCAGCAGCAGCTTACTCAATAAACCGAGCCATGAGGCCATGCTTCAGTCCCTGCGATGAGAGTACTGCTGCCCCTATGCAGGCTGGGAAACCGCCAGAAGATTCACCAGAAGGCAGCTATTTGCTATGTATGGTACTACATATCCCCTACACAGTGACAGACGTGAGAGCCTTCACTGACTAAGGAAGGACTAGGTAGCAGGCCTTGAAGTGCCGCAGCCTATGTATAGATTCTTCTGTATATACATCCCTGATGGTCACGAATGTAGTCTGTACCAGTTGTTCTTTAGGGCCCCTGGATCTGAAAACACCATCTCAACACAGCACTGAGAAACCAATGTTCAGCACTGGCACCTCTCACATGGTTTCTTGGGCTTTGCGTTTGCCATTATTCTGCCTGGAAGATGACAACTACTTCTATGATTTTTACTATGTTTTAGATACCTTAACTGCAGATGGCAACTTTAATAGTTTTTTTCGTTGATCTTGTGTGTGATATAGCTCCCTCTACAGTGAAATGCAGCCTAAACTCAACTAAGAAAATCATAGGTTAGGATGGTACATTTGAGCAGAAGGCTGCTCTCACACAACAGAACATATTTATCAATTGTCGGAGTACTGCCACATGAAATAGGAGTAAGCATCTGTATCTGTTTAACTTTTGACTTTTATTAAATACATTAAAGTACACAGATAAAGCTTCTGTTTTATGAGAGGGATCTGCATTTTGCTAACAAAACCAGCATTTCAGACCTGCAGTGAAACAAACAAAAAAAACCCCACAACCCCAGCAATAATATATTACGTGCTGAAATTTGTTCAGCATACCAATCCTGGAAAGAGTGTCTTTTGTTGGTAGCTTAGCTGAGCTAAAAATTTACTTACAAAAGAGTAAATCATGCAGGTGATAGAATGGCAATGAAGGGAAAAAAAAAAATCACAGAAGGAAAACAATGGACGGTGTATTCTAGTAGAATTACGAACAAAAGATTATCCTTCAAAATGTCGTTGTTTTCCTTCTCATTTTAGTGAGGTAATAATAAGCATCTGAAACATATGGACTTAGATAAATGGAGAATGGGGACCAACAATTAAAATATAAAATCAGAGATTTTGCTAAAAGATCCTATTATCTTAAATGACTTTCTTATTAGTTATTAATGTTGAGTATCTGGAGAATAGCTTTCAACAAGAATTCTGGGTAATACTGAAGACAATGATAGCAAGTGACACTACTATAATAAAGATCAGTTGCAAAAAACATACAATCTGATTCCCTGCTGCCTAAAATCACTATAAAAGGTTAAATCCAGTACAAAATGGTTATATAATTCTATAGCAAAATAATCAATGTAAATAATTACTCGGCAGGCGCACCAATAAAACCATAGACATATAACATGACTTGATACTTTAACAAACAAAACTACATTGATTAAGAGAACTAAAGCTAATTTGGTTTGTCTTTTGGGGCTCTGGCTAAAAAGGGAATAACTGCAAGACAGGAATTTTCTTTCCATTCACATCCAGGAGTGTCAAAGGGACAGAGAATGTGATTATTCCCCTAGAAAGCAGCTCTCTGAGATCAACTGCTGCATAGCACAATCTTCCTGGTTACATTTTATGCTGGACAATAATCTCCCATGTTCATGTCCCCTACCTAGTATGGTTCAGCACTTTCTCTCTCCCTCTCTGAACACATCTGCAGCCACTTTGAAGAAAAAAGAAGGAGCCCTCATCTGGCCTCCCTGCACTCTGATTTCTGATTCAAAGGATGTTTGCAGGTAACATATTCTACTCTCAGTTTGCTTGGCTCATGTCTTGGAGGGGAGGCGGGGCAGAGACAGAGAGAATAAAAGTCCCCAAAACTCTCTAGTTTGAAAACTGCAGCCAAAGAAACAACCTTGTAAGCTTATGATGCCTTTTCAGGACAGTTCCTATGCCCCTCGTACACAGCTTTGTTTTTTACCATGTGCTTAAAGCCACTCCATGAAGCAACATAAACTTCCTGCATTTCTCCTTTAGGTTTTATCATTGTTCTGGAAACTGCAATTTTATATTTATAATTACACATACAAGACATGGCAAGAATAATGGTAGATCCCATTTCTTTTAAGTTAATAGACCTGGTGATATAATCATGTCATTAACCAAGTCTGGCTTCAGCATTACCGTTCTCAGATAGAAAGGGAACTACGCTCTAAGTCATGACTTGTAAAAATGCTACACAATTCTATGCTCGTTTAAACTTTACTGAATGTATTTCTACTATATCCAATTTACAGTAGAGACCTGCATGATCTCTGAGTATCCTTTGATTTAAAAAACAATTTAAAATTAAATTCTTGAGAAATTTAGGGAAAAAAAGGCTCCATTGGTTAAGACCCTTGCCTGGGACTTCTAGACATGTTAGAGGTCCTGCTCCTTCACAGACTTCTGTGTGACCCTGGTACTACTTGTATCTCTGTGTCTCTGTTCCAGCTCTAACATGAAACCAGCACTTTCTTACTTCAGAGAAAAATGGTGAGGATAACTTTTCTGAAGATTCTAAAATTCACATATACTACACTAACTGATTATATTAGTCTACATAAGATGAATATGGGTGGTTTGCATGGGCGAGCTGATTTTAGGTCACAGGATATAAAGGTTACAGGCACTCCGAAGGGAGCAGGACTACAGTAACTTTTCCTAGGAGAGTAAATCAGGATGAAGTAGCATAGGAAACGACAAATCAACCAGCTTCTAGACACCAGCTGTCAAAAACCAGAGAATACAACCTTGTCTCTACTTGCATGTCAACACAGATGAATTAAATGCATGCCCTCAAATTGTGTCCCATTACCTACCACAGATATTTCGTATCTGAAGAATTTTTGTACGTTAGAGATAATATTGCTGTATTTTGTTCACACCAATGCAAACATATGTGATCAAAATGATCTGATGCACTATACATTCGCAACACTCTCCAAGTATAGTTTCACTTTTGTTGGCTCATGAAACTGCATGCATTTTTATTTTAGGAAAAAAAAGGAAAAAATAAACACAGTTCTCTAGACTACAAAAAAAAAAAAAACCTGTAGGAAAAGGAACTGTAGGCAAAAAAGCCTCTGAAGTTCTTGCAGCTTCAGTCTGGACCAGATAACTTCCTTTGCCTTGCAAATTCAAATTACTTTGAAAAAGGTTAATTGTGATTCTTTCCATACTCTCTGGGGTTTCGCTGTTGACGTCAATTGCAAGCTATCAAGTACTCCTCCACAAGCAATTACAAATTGCAATAATGTCTGCTCAGGCTTAGATCAGACATTATCTATATTTTCATCTTTTTAATTGTACTCTCCAATAATATCAGTTTCGTTTTTAGTTAGAATGCTGTTAGTTAGATTGAGACTACAATACAGTTTCATAGTTGGCCTCCCCTTCCTCAGTTAGATGAAAACTATTGAAAAGATAATAAAAACTATCTGAAGGAAGAAAATGAAACTAATTCCCAGTTTTTCTTTTTTAAAAAGCTATTACTTTTTAATCCAGAATAAAGTGCTGTTTGCGTACTTTTCAAGCATTCTCCCATATTCACAGCAGAATTCTCAAAAGATTTTTGTTTCTGCCATTTTTTCACTTGGAGATTTCCTTAGGTTCCTCTACTCTTAATACCACGAGCTGCCGAGGAATTACTTTGAGTGCCTTCACAGGAAAGCTATTGCACAAGAATAAACTATGAACGTCTGGATAGCCTAGCATTAAAAAAAAAACCCAAATCAAACCAACCAACCAAACAAACCAAAACAATTTCATCTGGCTTATGCCAGTCTATCACTTAAAGGGCACCCCAGACCCAGAGCTGTAGCTAAAGGTCACTTTTAACCTTCCAGCAATATGAAGATATATACACACCCATTATGACATTAATGCATTTTTTCCCCTCTGTACTTATTACATGAATTTAAAATCATTTAACACAGAATGTACTTTGTAATTCATTTTCTTCTTTCCCTGTGCTTTTTTTAAATCCTCTGACTGTACTTATTGAAAACATCTCTTTTTAAGCCATCCCTTTGAGAAATATTAATGCTCCCACATGTGTCTTATTCAGGACTTTTGTTGACCTTGTGACTGAGAAAATCACTTTCTTTCTGTATCAAACAAAAGCAGACCCTTAAAATAAGAGATTATCTTTTGACAACATGAGAATATCTTGAATTCCATAAAGGAATGAATAAGGAAGCCTATATAATTTATTTTAATAGGAAGCTTGACAGAAGCTGAAATATTCATTTGTATTAAATAGAAAATACAAAACTAGCTATACACTAGAATGGATGTCTTGGGAAGAAAAGCAGCAGTCTGCCTCTCAACTTACTCTCATTCTCTCGTCTGCCATTCTAAGCTCCTGGCAGGTGCTGTCTTTATTAAATCTTCGGGCCTTCACACAACACTTAGTCCTGCATTAGCAGCCCTCTGACAAAATCTTCCCCACGCAGCCATTCTGAGATATCCTCTAAGTCCACTGGAAGCGCTCCTTTGAATAGTTCAAGGTTGAAGTCAGAAAAAACTGGCCAAAGGAAGTTAAATTATATAGCTTTCTGATCCAGCCTTTGAACTCAGCCTATGGCTCAATAATACCATAAGCCCAGCTTTAGGGCTCCTTGTAGTTCATCAAAAGTGCCATGGCTGTGTAGAAGTACTGATCTGGAATAAGCTCACCCTGCTGATTGGGTACGAACTCACTCTGCCAGTTCAGAACTGTTAAAAAACCGATGAATGGTTAAGTTAGCACCAACAGGCTTTATGAAGGATTAAGCATCACCTGCCCACCTGCAGCCAGCATAAAGCAATAAAGCCAGCACAAACTCCATCTTGAGTACTCCAGCTAATCTGAGAGAATGGCTACCATATGCACAACCCTGCTTCTGATCAGATTTGTTTTGCTGGGGGCCCTGCCAGTGCACGGATCCAAATGAATGATCATGGAAATCAGAGAAAGAAAATTCTCAAGGGATAAGGATAAGAAAAATTATTCTTCTGGACCTCAGCACCCAGGATGCACGTGGGAACAACCTTAATTTGCACTTCAGTTCTTTGGCATCTCACATAAAAAGGATAATGATAGTGACAGAAAACTGAAGGAAGATGTATTATATGGCAGCCTGCAAGGCAGAAGCATCATGAGCCCAGGAACGTTCAACAATTTCTCCCAACAGAATAGTTCACTTGGGACACAATGACCTCTTGGAAGAAAGATTTTTGTCACCGCAGCTGCTGCCCACACAGACTTACTGCTTCTGGGGGCCTCTAGAGGATTCAACTCAACAGAAGCTAGAGTAAGGTCAAGGCTCAGTTCAGGGTAAGTTAAATCTCAACAGACAGAAGAAGTTAATGTGGTTTGTTAAAATTCCTAGCATTCAGTTTTCAGGTCATCTACCATATAGTCATACACTCCA
This sequence comes from Theristicus caerulescens, assembly GCA_020745775.1. Classification (NCBI taxonomy): domain Eukaryota; kingdom Metazoa; phylum Chordata; class Aves; order Pelecaniformes; family Threskiornithidae; genus Theristicus; species Theristicus caerulescens. The sequence goes on from CM036560.1 coordinate 88,993,073, forward strand.
CCCACTGCTTAAGTAAAATACATTACTGAACTTTTAAAAAAAAAAAAAACCCAAAAAAACAACAAAACAAACTATGGCCTAGCTTCTAGACATACTTTTGGAGTATTCTGACCACTGTAGTATTTTCTTTTCAGTTTTAAATTCTTTGTTTCCTAGAAATAAAACAGTTATTGACAGGCCCTAAACAGCATGCAGGTAGCAATCACATTCTAGAATGAATAGGCACAAGGTCTATCCTTGGGAATAAAGCAGCATTAAATGCAAGCACCCAGTCTCTGCACTAAGCCCACAAAGCACAGGTATGGCCACAACATGCATGAATTTTAAGAGATTAACTATGTATTCTTTATGTTCACTATTTTCTGCCTGTTATTTTACTTATTTCTGTATGATGATTTACAAATTGTATGACTTGTACACCTAAAGCAAATCAGATTCAGGTAAGTACATGAATTTACATATTTAACAATGTATTCCTCATACAAACCAGTCATTTCATTTTTACATGTGCCTGCATGACTACTGCAAAGGAATAAAACGTCTGTTCACAGCAGTACTGAAGCAAAAGGTGGTTTCCTGAATTTTCTCAGCATTCTGTGGCATGAATGTCCATCAGTTTATACCTATGGTGTGTTATTACAGCCTAAGAAATTCAGCGCTTATTTAACTGATATTGATTATTTCATATATGCTTCATACTACCAACCTGAACAAATAATATTGTCTAATTCCATTTGATTTAAAATGAGATTTTAAATCTTTTCCCTGCTCTTAAATATGTTCTGAAGTACTATAGCAAAATTTTCCTTTCAAATTTATTCTGTGAATCTTTAAACTGCAGTGCAATCCTTTTCCCATATTGCTGTTGCCTTCTTCATGCAGAGAACTTCCATTACCATGATTGTACATTACAAGTATGTTTATAGTACAGATCTGATAGGGGTCTAAGCATTCTTGTGCAGTTTTGTGACTAAGAGGTGCAAAAGAAGGCAGTCTCACTGCCCTGCTCGCACCAAGGGATTCCTCTGCCTCCCTTGCACCACCACTGGCAAACATCTGGACTATGCTAAGCTAGTTCAGGGACCTAAACTAACAAAAAACTAGTCCCCCCCAAAAAAACAACAAATAGTTTCAGCGTAGCAATCCGCAGCAGCTGAGAGCTGAGTCAGACTTGCACTGCTGTACTCACAAGTGAAAGGGAGGGGCAGAGACATATATCTGGGTTTAAGCCTAACTAAATTATATAATCAAACCACACCTAAAGGGTCTACATACTGGCTGACAATGTTTCCTGTTTAAAACCACATTATAAATTAGAGTCCTCCTCATCAAAAAAGGATGACATATAGCAAACCACATTGTGGTTTGTAGACATTTACAAAGAACTTCTAGATAACTGAAAAAGAGCTGTTGGTCTTCTGTTACAACTGTGTTTTTCAGATTCAGTGCTCTAGAAACTATTACCAACAGCGTGCTGACCTCAAAAGCAAAGCACTGTTCACAGAGAGAGATCACATCTCTTTTTAGACCCACTGACACAAGAGACATGCCAGTGTTCAGTCACCCAAGCACCTTGTCAGGTGTGGAATAGAAAAAGCAATCTTTTCAAGTTAAATGCCTGTCGAGAAAAATGACTCTAAATTAATTATATCTCTCAAGTAGAGAATTCTGAGAGAAACACATTGGTAGCAGCAGTGAAGCAGGACTATGTTAGGGTCAGAGATTTTGCAACTATGGGGAGAAGAGACTGGTAGCCAGGGAAATATCATTAAAGTCATGAAGGAAAAAAGTAATATTAAGTCTATATTGCATCACGTTATTCTGTACATAACTAACAGCAATTCCTCATTAGTATTTCAAGCCTTCTTTAGCAATCAGTGAAGTGTTAATTTTTATTCTCTTCCACACAGTCACAAGGAGGCTAATTTTCAGTGACAGGTTAACAATAAATAATTTAAAACTTTGTCAAGAGTGTATGGGCTTTCTGACTGCCTGTGTAGTAAATTTGACAACTTGAGAAGCAGGAACAAGGCACTGGCAAGGTTGAGAAATCCTGTGGTTGTAGCAAGGAATCAGAGAAAGTGCAAAAGATGACTATAATGATCTAAAAAGAAAGGTACATGAAGCAGCCTCAGATCAGCCCATCAAATACATTTATACTGCACAGAAGTCTGAGACAAGGCTTGGTTTGCCAGGCTGACACTGCAAGGCCATGAGGTTTTAGGATGCAGGCTGGAGTCTAGGAATCTGACGTGAGGGTAACATGCAATGTAGATGTGTCTTTTATATTTTACAGGAAAAAAATAAAGGCTCAGGGCTGAATAGTGAACACCTGCTCCTCCCAACAATTTTAGTAGAGGCTCACTCTCAAGATCTGTCTTCAAGTGTATAAACTTCTGCTACATCACCACTGGAAATCCTGGCATATCCTGTACTGATTTTGTACCTGCTTTGAAAGGTATTTTTCCTATGCTGCATGAAGATGGGCTCAGTTGTGTAACCATTTCAAATATCAATCTTGCCTTATATCGAATTCAAAACTACAGACATACTTTATTGAAATGCTAAGGATTTAGTCTCTACTACCTCTCAAGGCTTTTCATGTAACAGTATTGAGAGCCGATGCCTTCTGCCAAGTGATTCATGTTTTGTATCAGAACTGATTTCCTCCCTTCATAATAATCTATGTTTTATATATACAGGATATCCACTGTCTGACTGACTGGCAGGCACATTCATTTCCAGTGTCCCAAGATGCATAGTTTTAAAGATAGTTTTAATACTCAAAATCAACATCTTATTGGAAAAGTAGAGAAAGACTAACCATGTCACATACTCCTGTATTCTGCTTAATTAAAACATCTTGGGATTTTATTGGGAGACTTCAGCACATTCTTAATTGAGAAAGATGAGAATGGTTGCTTTCTTTTGTATGATTAGAAATAATGCTAAGTTTTTCATATGTCTTTATCCTAAACTATGCTTCTCTGAGAAGGTGTAGGTACAAGGATTTGAAGTTTTTACACACAAGCACCACCCCCCCCACCCCCCCCCATTTTATCTCTTTAAATACCAAATCATTCTCTGAAATCAGTCTTCTGTCTTTTCACATAGTCTCTGGACATAATTTTCCCTCCTCCCCATTTTTAATAATGTTTCAACCAATTTTAAACTCACTTGCAAGACTTTTTTGTGGCTTATAAAATTAGGTGTGCAGAACTTGAATTTTTATGGCTCTGCAAAATAACAACATCTAAGACAGTAAAACTGGCAACTCTGTAAGAAGTTAAGCATAGGCTTGTATTCATTACAACTAATCTTAATAAAAGGCAGTAACTTTCTACTATTAACAGAGAATTAAAAATGGGCAATTGACACTGATAAACCACTGCTTAGTTTAAAACTTCATTTAGAAGAATTTTAATGAGGGAAGAGAGAACAGTCTAACTGATTTCCAAGTCAGTTTTAACCTCAAAGTACCAAAACACCACACTGGTACAGTGCTTTTTATTATTAGTTATCTTGGCTATAGCAACTTTACCCTACTCCTCACTGCTCTGTACAAAATCCCAGTAAGCAGGTAAACACTGGCATTACAAAAAAGGCCTTTCTGGATGATACAACTACTCCTAATTGTTTCTTGTCTAGCACAGTTCCAAGATTTTGGAATTAAATTTATAGGACAATCTCTGCATCTTTATTCATGAAGACAAATCCTGAAGCATGTATCTATGTATCTCTGCATTTGTGTATATTATAATATGTATTTGCATATTAGATCTAATTCTATGGTAGAAGTGGCTCAGCAGACCACTGTAATGCCTGACAGGATTTAAACCATGAATGAGACTGGTGGTGGTGGTGTGGAGCAGTGTTATGTGCAGAAGACCGTGAGTCGTTTAAATAAGTGATCCTGAAAAAAAAGGATGGACTCAAGTAAGGATAAGGGAAGAGAACTACTCTTAGGACAGGAATAACTCACTGTGCAAATACAGGGACAAGAACAACTGGGCAGATAGCAATTCTGTAGAAAATAATCTAATCTATCATAAACTGAATATAAATCAGCCTGCTGCAACACTGGGAGGATCTTCGTATGTGACTCATACTTTCCTCTCTGATTTTGCAGGAAGACACTCAAACAATGTGTCGCTGTATCTCAACTGGGAGATGTAATTACCAGCAAAGGGACTGTACCTTCTTAAACTGCCTTTGGCAGCTCCTGAATATTTAAGAACTGCTGCTCTGTTTCAGTGCAAAAACAAGGGAGGTGGGAAGCAATGTTAAGCTCACCTATTTGCTTTTGGCCCATTTCAGTTCAAGTCATTCACGAAGTGAGAGGTGATAAAGTAATTTTCCAAAAGCTTCTTTACTCTGACTGCTTGAGTACTTCTCAAGCCAGCTCCACTGCAGAGTCAAACATGCAATTTGGAATCAGCATTTTGAATTCACCAGTTTGGCTTTGCATTTAAGTGGTGTAAGAGTATTCATACCAGCTGTGACTGCTCAGAAACGGGTTAAAGTTTGGTAACCTCTGCTTGTGAAGATTTCAAACACAGTCTGTCCTCCTTTCAAAACTGTATGACACGAGGCATGGGAATTCTATGCACTCCAACTGCTGGGCCAGTTGACACACACTCAAGTGTCTCTAAGTACACACTACAACATGTTTGAAGTTGTACTAAATACTGCTCTAGACCCATTGCCTTTTTTATTCCCTTTTTCAAACTATCTTCCTTTTTTGGATACATTTCTACATGCTACCATTGATCCTAAAAAGGATAAAAAAAATAGAAATAGTACTTTGAGATACATTGTAAACTTTGGGAGGAGGTTTCTGAACTGAACATTACATTCTTGTCCCTAAAGCAACTTCATCCCAACCTAATTATGCTACCATACCCCACACTAAGAAGAGCTACAAAGATTTTTAGCATGGTGGTTCTCTGCATTAGCTGTAAAAGTCCTCTCTAGAGATTCATCATGAAGATTAGCAGTTACTCGATGACCACACACAAGTTCATAGGTACTAAATTATGACATCAATACATTTATAGTTAAGACTACGACAGATGCCTTATTCACACTTTGATTCTCTGGGATGAATATAAGGAGTCAGCACTGTTTCAGCACCTGTAATCCGCACACAACATACAGCACATGGGAACTCTGTAAGCCTTGTACTCCTCTCTACTCAGCTGAACATCCAGGCTTTGGCTCTGCAAATTGCTTAGGCTACAATTTGAGATGCCAATTGGCCTCAAATGACTACTTATTCACCTAGGGATGGTTAATTAGCACTAGTAACTTCACTGAAGTGATTGAACAGAGACATTAAAAAGTAGTATTTACATTTACAACTTCCAGGTTACATTTACATTACATAACAAAAATAAAGAGGGAACTGGATATATCTCACTGGGGATATATCACATATGACTTTACATATTCTCACCCATCTTTTCTGGGAATTCAGAATACCCCTTCTTCTGAAGGCATCAAGAGTGAAATAAAACTGTCTGCACAGGCAGAAGACATAAAATACACACAATATACAGAAATAAAGCAACACCAAAATAGGTCTGTCAGAATACTTCTCCTTGAACAAAAGCTCTATGCCCCATCCGCCTTGAACCGATACAAACTGCCATTTGCAACATCATCTACTGGACATGCATTAAAACCTTCTGAGTAAGGCTAAAATTAAAAGGGTTCTTAAGGGAAAGAGGGGTTGTGATATGCGAGAATAGCACACTATTTCTGTAATCACAAAACACTCACTTTGAAGTGTAACGTAAAAGCTTTTACTTGGATCTGTCCCAGCGTCATTTGGGGAGACTTACAGTTACAGACAGATTCTGAATTTGTAGTCTTTCATAATGTGCATTTTTTTCTAGCATTTGTATTTTCTTGGTTGGCTTTAATTAACTTCTCTCCATGCTCATAAACTTAGAGAGGATTTTCTCTAAGCTCTTACATCTCTGGCCTATATTAAGATATTTTAAGCTTTAAACCTCTAGTACATTTAATGGATTTAAACCATTTTAAAAGGAAGGAAAAAGTGCTAGCAAAATGCACCCAAGCTGAACATTTTTGCATGAACTTTCTATTCGACACAACTTAAAAGTTTTTTTTTAAGATAGCCTAATAACTCCTGAATGGGCCCAATCACAATAAAAATGTACTTTATTTCCTATGGAATAAAATGTGGCAAGCTGGGAAAGAAAAAGATGGGGAGCATGGGGGATGGAACAGAAAGAGCTAATGCAAACCGAAGCATAAAAAGACTGCAGTAAACAGTAACCAAAAGGTCTGCTTCAGGGAAGGAGCTTTCCGAGTCCATTAAATTAAGAGGTTGAGCTATCAAAACATGCTGGGAAAAAATGAATATTATAAAGAAAGCAAATCTATAATGAAAGGTAATAGTTATGGGTGAATGTTTGAAAAGAAGCACAGTCATTTAAGAAAAGAGATGCTTCTGTGTGGTATGCAGTGGACCTGGCTTTAAAAATTCCTCTCTATCTGTATTATTCATATTTCAAAATATTTGTTTTATCTACAGTGACAGAGCAGGTTTTTTTTCTACTTGCTGTCTAATACTGTAACCTTGAACATTATCTCCTTGCCTGGAAATATCAGTCATTCCAGAACACGACAGAAGTCACTCTTGCAGATAACTTTCTCTTTTAATCTGGTACTTCAGGAGGAGTGAAAACATGGTCCCCTACTGTCTCTCTTTTCTGCTCATCTCCTCATTTTGCCCCCACACAGAGATCTTCAACTAGATGGAGAAACCTGAACGGTGTTGGTACCAGCTGAATATATGGCATGACAGACAAGGCACAAGTCTTTTCTGCCCCATGTAGGACAGAAGATATGTATCCTGAGGATCAACTCCATACAGATTTTGGAGCCACACTCACCCTTCAAGCAATAGTTCAAGTTCTTCTCCTTTTGAGGAAGCATTGCTCTCCCTTGTAAGTACCTGAAGGCTTGACTCTCTCTTTCTTACTTTGATATTAACATAGTTGAAGGAGCACAAGCATACTGAAAAGGAATTTGATCTTCTACCATTCCTGCTCTCTGAGGTAACCACAAACACAACTCTTGACTTTCATCCATGAATCTATCATCTATAAAGGAGCTATCAGTTGGGTTTGTGCTCAGCCATCTGAAGCACCATGAAAAAAATACATGCATGAGACATCCTCCTGACTCGAAGTTTTTAGTATTTATCACCACCAAGATCATTGTAATAAAAATGCTGTGCTATATAAATCGTAACATCTGATTTAAACTGTCATCTTTTTAAAAAGTGAATTACACAAGCATTATCTTATTCTTCTAACAATTCTATGAATTCCATAATTTACACATTTGTGCATTGTGTAACTTACACCACTGTTATTCTTGCAAATGCATGCAAAATACACACCCTGTAGTTGAGTGGCCTGGTCAGTGCTGACATACAGAAATAAAGCCATGGACACACTAAGTGGATGGAAAATGGTGATGCTCCTTGTTCAAGCTTTGTGTTTCTGTTATTTGATAAGTGTTGCCTGTTACAGTAATTCATTTGAACAAATACTTCAGTGGTTAAAATACCACTTCCTGAGATGAGACTTACATTAACATGGTAGCAAGTAGGATGAAATCTCCCTGTATATAATATAATGTGGAATTGAAATGGATTGGTAGAGGATACACATAATTAATGATCTCTGTTTTTGAAATTCTGTGAGTCTGTATCTGTTGTTAAAAGACATGTTACGATCCCAGTTTTAGGAAAAGTCAAAATTATGTGTTGTTAGTCTTCTTGATACTCTCAGATATCAACTGGAATCTAAATAGATGTCCCACTGTTTTCTGCTGATGCTGTTAAAGCTCCTGTCTTCCAGTGGTACCACATGAAGTCTGTAAGAAGCAAAAAGCCACTGCTTAGAAACCACTGCTGGCTTCATGACATTCATTTGCAATTACTCAGATAGGAGGCAGGTGTTTCAGACTCTGCTCTTGAAATGAGCAGGTGCATCTCAGAGCAAGGTGAGCACTCACAACTGAGCCTGTAACTTGCACAGGGACTGCTGCTTGAAAGGACAAGCTTTAACTTTCAGTCAAGTCTGTGGCTGGCTCTTTATTGTGGAGAGTAGAAGGAAGCATAATGAACTCCCGCTTATATGGCCTGCCAGCCCTAATTTTGTTTCTCACAGTGACTTTATACTACTGCAGCATTCGCCTCCTTCCTTTTGAAAAGAGGTAGAGACAATGTCATTCTGGCCCTGTTTCAAGTAGATTTTTGAATGGGTCCTGAAAGCTTGCTAGTGTGAAAGCAATATAATTCGCCCTCTGGATATACAGAGTTAGGGCTTTCAATCAGAAAGATTTGAAAGCTGTAATGTTGTTACTGTATTCTCATTTTAAGATCTCATTTAGCAGACCTATATAATTTTGCTCTGAGGGACCTCTGGGCTGACTCAGCAACCAAAGAAAAACTTTGTCACTAGCCTTCTAAGCTGCCACCTAAAGTTCCTAAACCTGGAAGTATGAGCAAGCCGTAAGCACATATAATTTCCACAGTTACTGTGTCAAGTATACACACTGGGAGTACGGATAAAAGGTCACAACAAGGAGAACCCAAGAGAAATTGGAGGTAGATGTGGCATCTTCTACACTGAACGTAGTTCTGACCCATCCACAGCCCCATCAAAATATTCCTTTTCCCCAAAGACCTGATGATGATTAAAGTTTGGACCAGATGATCTTTCAGGGTCCCTTCCAACCTGGGCTGTTCTATGACTTGGAGACACTCAATACATGGCTGGGTACTCCAGTGTACTGGGAAAACAAAAAGCCATTCTTGTTCTGAGATTGTTACTCACCTGCACAGCAAACAAAGCTTGCTCAGAGATCTTCCCAGACTTTTCAGGTGGCCTCTTACCACCCTCAGGAGTAGTGTTACATTTTTGCTTTCAAAGGTATCTGCAGGGGCATCTAAAATCAGCTATCCAGCCAAAAGACAGAAAAGATGTGTAAAATTAGCGTGTTTGAATTGCAACCTGGATGTTTTAATTGGCCTTTTTTACCCATGAGGTATTGTTGCAAATTCCATATAGCTCAAAAATCTTGGGCAATAGGCACAGTGTTTATTTACCATGTCTTGTTTCATCTGCTTCTACATCAACCCAACAGCCTTTCCTGACATCTCTGTAGCTAGTATTTTCAAATTCACATTGCACAGAACTCCGCATCACCTAGTGATATTTGTTACCTTATTCTGGTAACTGTGGGACCAGATGCCTCCAGGAACTGTTCTCAGTGACTGGGCACACAGTGCCTTTTATGTTTGGTGAATGAAGCCTCACATTACATAAGCTGCATAATTACAGAAAAGCAACTGCTGTTTAAAAGAGAGGCAATTTGTGTGAGCAGTACTTGTACTGCAGTTTTGCAGCACGCAGGCAAGTCTGTGTGAGTCCATGTAGCTCCTGCCACTCTCTTTCCATGTCAACATCCTGTTGCCAGGACTACAGTTACCACAGGCCCTCAGAAAAGCTGGGTAACTTTCACACTTTACTTTTGTTGGAAAAGTCCCCATGTTCTTAAGATCTTTTCACTTACATCATTAGCTATCCCTTGTTATACGGAATGCAGAGTAGTATGAGCAGCTACCATCAGTTTTACATTTTGTCTTCACAGAAAAACAGGAGTTGTGAGTCTGTAACCAAGTTAAGAACAACACTCTTGTAGTCTTCCACACACTGTACTAAGTACAGACTCTTCCTGGATGTTTAACTGGTAGCTTGTGCCAATGTGTCTTCACTGTTGTGGTTATCTATAATGATAACCTATGTCTTTTTTATATAAAAGATAGTTATAAATGACAGCTGTCAAGACTATGCCTTTTACAGTGCTACTGAGTAGACACATCCAAATTTCAAGTGTTGAACATGCCCCGCTGATACCTACCTCACACTCCCTTTCAGCAGCGCTTAGCACTTGCACTCCGGTGCTCTGTCTCAGTGCATCAGCGGTGTGTCCATTTCCCAGCACATTACAGAGGGCACATTTCCCAGCAAAGCTAACACTTTTCCAGAAATATCCTGATGCAGCAAGCACCCCTGTCACTCAGTGAGATGCACATGCCGTCACTCTACTTGACATGCAGGTCTCACCTGTGGGGACTCCATTAACTGGAGAGATTTGTTGATCTCAAAAGGCCTCTGCTGCCACCACCACAGCACCCAATGTCAGAGGCACACTAGCCTACCCTCTAAACATCCCGTCCTTCCACCTTCAAACATCCCTGGTACTCAAGGCATTCACTCCTACTAATAGCAACTAGTTTGAAATTGGAAAAGTAACCAGGAAGCTTACCAGTTTTTTCATGTTCTCTGGAGGCAAACCAAAGGAAAAATAATCTTAAACTACTGTCTCTAAGGGACAATTCAAATGGAAAAAATACAGCTAAGAAAGAAAGGCAGTTTTCTGCAGGTGTCATTGGAAATATTATGCTATTAGACAGGCTGACAACCTACCTAGACCAGTGCTTTCTGACACCACCAGAGAAGAAAGGTATGTAACAGAAATAGCAGAGGTTCACAGAAGGGTAACAAAAATGCCAAAGATATTTAGAGCCCTTCCACATGAATGCACCTGTTTCATTTTGAAATTTTTAATTTAAAGAGTGAGTTAGCAAAATTGATTAGCCATTCTTAGCCTTCAAACAAAAGCACTAGTGCGACCGATGAAATTAAGATGTAACACCACATGCAGCTGATAAAAAAAACCTTCTTTATAGAGTGCATGATTCAGTTGTGAAATTCTATGCCACAAGTTGTAAATGAGATATAAAACACAGCAGAATTTCAAAACACTAAGATATTGCCTTGTGTACACTATTCTCAATAAAAATAATCACAAAGGACATTCAGAAATAAATCAACAAGGCATCTAGGCTAAGACAAATTTCATCAAAAGTCACATCATTGCATCATTGAATTTTTTAAAATTTATTTTAATATATTCAAAACACCTGACACTTTCTTACTATCACAGAGAAGATCCTGGACTACAGTGACTGATATTAGTTACTGTGCATTCAAAATTTTTTTTACTGTTTTACGAGAGTCACAACAATGCCTTATGCTGTTATCCTAAATACAGAGCTGACATACCCTGGCCTACAGAGTTTAAAAGGACAGAGAAGTGGCAAAGCATCAAAAAGAAGGAAGAAATTCTATGCCCGCCAAGACAGATTAATGAGTTATGCAGTGTGGCCATGCCTTGTAACTAGTCAAAATCTGTGCTATGAGTAGATTTTTCTTGACATATAAATAACCTATTTCATTTTTGTAAACCACATTGATGAAGGGAACAGATACAATGAACAAACAAAGTAAAATTGTATGTAACCAACCAACTAGTATACTACTTCAGCCAATGATAAACAGACAAACAGCAACTGACCTATCTTTGGACAGTAATATTTGGTTTCCTGTGAAATGCTAGCTGCTTTGACTTTTACAAGCTTAATTAACCACTGTGCTGGCACACTTTATTTTGGAGGAACAGCTGAAGTACATGTTCTTACAAAAATAGATTACCAAAAGTTATGTTCAGAAAGTAGTGAGCTTGACTCTAAAAAACAAACGTGTAAATTATAAACTCCAACTAACACAAGTTCTAGTGTGGCAAAAGTTTGCTTTTATTTTAGCATACTTTTGTTATGTACACAGGAAGGTAAAAAGCCTCAAGCCCTGTGCTGCACATATCTAGCCACAGACTTCCAGCACACATTGGGCTAGAAAGTCCACTCTGTAGGAAAGCTAAGATTAAAATTCACAGCTGTCCAAGAGTTTGTTTATTGAGGTGAGCAAGAAAATTGCAACTGTTCAGACAATCTTCATTTGTCAATGCTCTTCTCCTCAGAGATCAAATATGCCCAAGATCTTACAAGAGTAAGTAGGAAATAATGAATGTACTTGCTTACTATACACCTCAACTTCAGTGACTTCCACCCCTTACAGAAAGGGATAACAGCTACTGTCATATTCCCTGTGCACACCGCCATCTGTCAAGTGTTAGCTATTGGCTAACATTGGCTTTCCAAAACTTGATTATCCAGTGCTGCTAATTATCCCTAATGGAACTAAGCAAAATAAAGGTTTTTTTATTGGTTTTATTTGGACATTACTTCTCTTGAACAGATTTTGAGCTGTGGGCAATGCTGTTCTCTGTTGTTCTCTTCTTTTGCTGAGTTCCCATCAGTCCAGTTCTATTGTTAGCAAAGCAAAGCAGAAACACAAGGATCACTGGCTAGACCATTTTATATAGCAAAACACAATTTGCATTTCCTAACAGGAAGTGTATCCAATTACCTCTAGGTTTTCTGTATCACTGTCTGATATCAAATAGTTTTATTTTGCTCAGCTTGCCTTTCGGAAATAATTTATAGAAAGCTGATCACTGAGATTTTGCTGCCAGACATCAGCATTTATTTCCTCCATCATTTCCTAATAGTTTATTTAACTCCACCTGGTTTTCACTTTGTTCTTTCTTCCCCTTCTTTCAGCAGCCTGGCTTTGATGGGATCCTGCAGAGTTTCCATTACAAATCTAGGAATAGAGAATAGGATCACTAGATTCTTTACAGGTAGCTATATAGAGACCAAGAGAGCAAAGCAACCTGTTACTGCTGTGTAAGCAATTACTCTCCTTGGACAAGCTAGCACTGCAGAAACTTTCACATACATCTGAATGTGGTGAACACAAACGTTGCTACTGTGCTTTTTTGCCAGATTCTACCTCTTTTCCTCTCTGTTCCTTCTCTTCCCTCCCCACTTCCAAGTTCTTTGGAAGATAATACCTCACCCTGTAGGATAACTTGAGTCAACAATGCCACGTATTCTGAAAGGCAATTATAATAATGCATGAGAAAGAATGACCAAGTTATCAGAGAGCTGATGAAGTTCAAGACCAAATCATGCAAAAGTAACCAGCAGGCGTTTCATCCATATCTGACCACTTTCTCTTTTTAGGGATAAAACCCAGATCTTACAGGAGTCAAAGAGGACAGTTCAAGAGAAACAGAGTTAAACTTTTACTCTTGCCCACAGTTATGATCTGTATCATAAATACACTATTACTTGAACCTGCTTCTACATTAATATTTAGCACTTCTCATCTTCCCTTACATCTTTTAGCACTTTCTACATATTATCTAAAATATTAATTGTGATGGAATCTTACTTGTTAGCTTTGTATAGGACAGCATATACACATGTTGTTGACTAGGGTACCATTCATCAGATTACTAGGACTTAAGGCAACATTTAAAAATCCGAAGAACATAAGTAAAAAAGGCAATAAATGGAAATGCAGATAATTAAATGGAAATTAAAATTTAGATTACATTAAAGTTGTATACAAACTAAAATGTTTTACATAATTTCTCTAATTTGAAAAAAACAGGAGAAAGGAATATTGTATACAAGCACTTGTAAAGGCAGGAATTACAAACCCCATGCTTACGTTGAATGTGAATAGAGAAATAAAGAATGGTATCCATTCAGAAAAGAAGTATGGTCAGAAATGTTCAATGAAATAGCAGAATCTAAATAGAAAAAAAGATCATATTTCTAGCATGACAAAAATGTAGACAGATAGTAATGTATCTGAAAAATAAGCCTGTATGTTTTGGGGGCTTTTTTTAGCAAACAGTAATGTTTTACGTTAGAATGACAGCACATAAATTTCGCACATTCCTCTAGTAGGCTTCTGTGTCCTTATTCCCATTTGTGATATGTTGTTCAAAAGATCAAAAATTTTGCTTTGAGATGTTCCTGTAAATATTCTCTCCTGAAGTACTCCTAAAGATACCTATAAAGATGCCACAGGTAATATCTGCTTGCAGGAAATGATACATTGGCATCTCATGTTCCATCCTATTTAAGAGTCCAAAAAGTAAAACTTAAAAGCAAAACAGTTTTTCAAGAAAATTTAGAAATTTATTTTGAAAAGATGTTCTTTAAAGCAAAGAAAATGAGATCTTAAGATTATAACTGACCTCTGTAGAAAACTGTCAGTTCAATACTCCACATGAGTAAAATATGCAAAATGAATTAATTTTTAGAACTCTTAGAAAAGGAAGGATGGACCAAATAGAAATCATAAAGTCACTACTTATGGTTCTGGTCTCCTTTCCTCAAGGGGGTACAGCAGAGCTGGAAAAACATGGAAAAGGATGACTAGAACTATCAGAGGTAAGAAACTGTTTCTGACTATAGCATGATTAGATTAGCATCCTTCTGCCAAGAAAACAAGGAACTGAGGTGGGAGATGATAGAGGGCTATAAAATCATGTATGGCATAGCAAATGATTGTCACTGATCACCGTCTCTTCTTTCATGTGATTTGGAGGATATTATAGTAAACCATTAGATATCATTCCTCATTATGTTGTCTGAAAAATTTCAGCAGGATGAGTTAGTGAACTAAAGATCATCACATCTCCAGTTTTAAATTAATGGGATCTATATAGTTAACTCCCTGTATACCTTAATGAAAATTGCCCCATAGTATGCAATAATCCTCAAGAACTCTCATTCCTTACCTCTAGTAACAACTGTCAATAACTGGACAATGGTACCTGCTTCTAATAGGCATTGAACCCAAGAAGAATGAAGATAAGCAGAAGATGCAAACAAATTAAATTCCTGGGAATTTACCTTTATTTTTCAGAGTATAATCTGAATCTTACAATTCTTAAATCTGAACAGCCTGATGGTAGATGAGATGCCTCCAGCATGGTAAAGTATCCTAAAGTTCAACTCTCAAACATAACTTTCAGATATAAGCGTCCAAATGTCTAGCAAATTATATCTAGCATTTTGCAGAAGGAGTAGAAAGAGTGAACCTTATTAGAATACTGTTACCTGCATTGAACATCCTATCCAAACCACTCAGTCTGGGTCAGTCGTTTTCTTGGTGACTACAGTTATTCTATAGGAGTACAGTAACATCATCTCCGTGGCCAGCGAAGCTCTGCACCCTTACAGATGCATTGTCTGCTAGAGCACGAAGATGTCAGCTTCAGTGATACTGGATACTCAGGTATCCAAAACCAGATCTTTAACCATCTGGTACAGCCAGCCTTTGACATCAGATTTTCTAACAGAAGCCAGGTTATTCCCAGCAGCTTAAACCTCAAAAGAATTTTTCTCATTGACCATATTAATCTCACCAGCTGAGATGTAAATTCACTGAAGGTTCAAAAGAAAATTTTAATTAAATATTTTTCCATCAAAGTACTAATCTGCTGGAACTAAAGCTACCTGCAGGATTTGGGCTATTTGGGATATACAGCTTGCTCCAAAAGAAGAGAAAGCTTGAAGAAATTTTCTGAAAATGCCACAATATCTGCCATAGAAGCACCCCTATTCCCAAATCAGAGCACTCAAACAGAATTTCTTTAGGTATGTGCCTGACAGATCAAACTCACTATTTTTCATTGTCCGACCCTGGATACATGGAGGAAGGGAAACTGCAAGCAAGACAGATTACATCACTTCAAATGGCAAGCTGAGGCCCTTGAACATGGAAAAAGTCCTCTGCTGTGCAGAAGGTGAAGGAAAATTAATGGTCTCAACTGGAGTTCTGTGATCTCTTCCCATCTACTTTAAGACCTACTTAGAAACAGAGTTTCACTGCAGCTTAAGCTTTAAAGGTTGACTTCTCCCATAACCTCACCTTACAGCTTGGAGTGTTTTAGTTCAACTTTGAGCTGGGTAAAGGAACATAATTTCAATTTCTTACCGCCTAAAGTGCCCTATTATCAGATTAAATGCAAAATATAAACAACAGCACTCTAGTGTATGCTGACTTGACTTACACTTTGTGAAAATTCAGAAAGGCAGAAATCAAACAAATGTGCAGGGACATATTAGGAAAGAAAGAACATAAAAGAAATTATTTGTGATCCCCATTTTCTTTACTTAGCTTCTTACAACAGTAACTGGATTTTTAACCTCAAAATCATAATGTGAGGATGGGTAACGGATATTTGAAGGGACTACTTCCAAAGAAATAAAAGTTATAATGAAGGTTATATAAATAAATTGAAACTTTTAAGGAGAATAAATTAAGTAATGGAGAATAATTTAATGTAGCTGGACAACTTACTCCACCACAACTACACCAGTCTACTGCTAATGAGCAACTTCACTGTTCACTAGAACATCCAACTAAAGGCAACTGAAGTGAAAACACTAATACACTGTTAAGGAGGCAGGGAAAAACCCCAAAGCTCCCCATAAATCAACATGCTATTTCTCACATGACGAAGGTTTCTGGAATTAAATGCCAGCTAAATTTTAAAGCACACATTTCCCAAACATTAACTTACACTAGGCAAAGACACGGCCCAAGCCTTTAACATGAGCATTCAGTAAAGCTTCACAAATATATTTTGGATCCACCACAAGGCAAGACTTGGGAAACCCACTTTTGAGTGTTCTGGCCATCTTAACTTCCAGGCAAGGTGAAAAATAAGGTCAAGCCCACTCTCTGAAATGTCTTGAAACAGCTGTGCAATAGGCAGATAACTACTGGATTGTGTTTTAGAATATCTCCCAAAATTTATTATGCCATAGGCAATTTCAAATTATTTTCTGTTGGCATAGTAACAAACATAGTAATTGCTGATGTTAGCCAGGATTTCCAGGAGGATGATGGTGACCAGGGGCAGAAAGATATGAAGGATGCTATGCCAGGGGCTATGGGACTCATAGCTCTTCCATTCTCTCCCTTCATTAATCCGTCCTCACCAGCCAATCTGATTTCAATGGCTGGACCAGGTTCTGTTTGTCCCTAACAAGAACGTGCGCGCTGGCTCCCTGTGGATTAGGCAATCGAGGAGTAAGCAACTACTTCTCACTCAGCAAGCTGAGCACAGAGTCAGCTTTAACTAATCTCCTCCTCCCAAGCACCCCGCTCTGGCTCCATCTATCAGGACTCTCTCTCCAATCTTTTTAAGATTTACTCAGGCTCTTATGGCAGGGGGGAAGAGATCTTAGATCTTACGGACAAACTTCTTACTTCCCTACCATGCCTCAAATGATGGGGTCATGGCAAGTCCTATTTCTTTCCTTAGTTTTCTGAGCCTCCT
Organism: Theristicus caerulescens; assembly: GCA_020745775.1. Classification (NCBI taxonomy): domain Eukaryota; kingdom Metazoa; phylum Chordata; class Aves; order Pelecaniformes; family Threskiornithidae; genus Theristicus; species Theristicus caerulescens. Next base: position 89,010,236 of record CM036560.1, read on the forward strand.
GCCTTTGCTGATATATACCTAAACAACAGACTGTTGTATAAACAGACCCACGTTTTCTCCTTGCTCCCAATACTAAGTAATTCCAGACTTTGTGAGGTACCAGGCAGGTGCACAAAGCACAGGTATGACAAAGCTGCAGTGGTAACCGGGGAATAACAGTAACACAGGAAGCACATTGGTGCAGCTGCACTTTGTATTTAGTAGCTGAAATGACACCCTGTCAACATGAGCTCAGAGCAGGGGCCACAGGATGGCCATTATGCAAGGCAAAACACAACAGGCTAGCTGCTGGAAGGCAGCCAAGTTACAGAGACACCGAGAAGCACTCACGTACACTTTGTTCCACACTAATTCACGGCAAAAGGAAACGTAATTCACTTTACAAGGGGATTGTAGAACGCTCTTAAACTGACCAGCTAATTCTCTGCAGGAGTTGTGTTGTGTGAATGCAAGGCATTTTAATTCAGACAAAGAAGTAAGCCTGAAGTAAACCCCCTGCATTGATATTCTCTAATATCCACAAAAAGATTCTGAATCCAAAGCTGGATTTGGAGATGTGGCTGACCAGCTGATTAGTTATGAGTTTGCACGCCACAGTCTCTATGGTATCACACTGATTACAGAAAGACATTATTGAGCCCGAAGATGCAGCCTCCTATTTCTCCAATGTGTTTGTAGGCACATGCAAGGAAAGGAGCTAACTTTTTTTGTGCTTATCTTCAGAAAACAAACAAGGTTACACTTCCCATGCACAAGAAAGATGTGTAAGATTCTTTTGTGAACAAATTATGTATGTAAATATTGACCTATTTGTATGCTCGGTAGTAAAATGTACGTTTGTTTGATAATGTGTAGACTGTCTCCAAAATATTCTTTATTTATAATTAAAAGGCTCTTGAAAATTATAACCACAGAGTAAAGACTGAGTGAATAAAAAGAGGGATATAAGTTCTCAAAAGGTATCACCATAGCTGTAGTTAAACGACTTAAGTTTGAGGGAATCTTCCATGTTAATCTCTATTTTAAGATATTAATATTGATGAAGGAGAGGGAAACAGTAACAATCTTAATTCTCCTCTCAGTAAGTACGAATCTAGGAAGGATTACCATGAAGAGTTAAATATTATTTTCTGGTTCTCATGTATAAATTCCTGTCACAGCAAAGAGCACAAATTGGGAGGATACAAAAAGATAACCAGAGTTCTCATCAAATATTGTGCTTATTTATTGTATCATTTAGATAAAGATAACTTTCTCACTGCTGTAGCACTACCGGATTGTTTTCTCCTTCTAGGTTGCAACAGGCACATACCTGACTGCTGACTTTTAACAACAGGCTATTGAATCTTGAATTGAACAAAACAAAACCAAAAAATCCTGTCTAAAGCTGGCATGAAATTAAACCACTCAGTGTAAAGCTGCTATGACATTATAATTCGTGTTGTAGAGATCTGTTCACCAGAAATTTCAGCTGCAGTGAACAAGACCCTCTAGGCTTATGCATACAAAGCAGTTGTTGTGTCACCTGTTAAGCTTGTTGTGTTAGGCTCATGAGGAAGAACTGAAACTCATATTTTGCCAGCTTTAAGCTGGAAGCCAAGGGTAACGTTCATTTTTTCCCCACACAGCTAAAAGCACATTCAGAACAAGATAATGAAACAACCTAGTGATCTGAGAGCTATTCACATGACTGCCTGCTGTGCAAAAGTGATTTAAAAAAGGAAGAAGGTAGGATGTGACATGGTGACTAGGACTGGAAGTACAGTGCCTCAAAACAAAATACATGAAAAAAGAACAATTAAAAGTGTCTACTGTAACGGTTTTTGTTTTCTTTCAGGGAAGTAGATTGGATTATTTCTTCTAAGATGATATATTGGCCCTTTAAGCCACAGGAAACCTGGGGAACAGACCTTTGCTTCTAGAAAACAGCAACACTGGAAGAAAATAAATCATTCCAGGGGTATTTGCTGGCTGTACAGAGGACCCCACTGCAAAATACTCTGGGAACTGCAGGACCAGAAGCCTGCAGTGTACAGCTTTCCTTTTTCCTAACCAGCCAGGGCTGTTAAGGGAAAAGAAAGCAATATTATCACCTGGCTCCTTTCTTCTAGAACTGTTTGCCTGTTGTCTTCTCTTGAAAGGGAAAGACCAAGCTGCTCTGCACTGACCTTCACACTAAAGACAGTGGGACACAGTGCACCTGAAAGCATCCTGAGGAAGGCTCTGCTACCTGTTTCTAAATTCTGTGTCTGGAAAAACTTTGCTACAGATTTGAGTGACCTTACTCTAAAGGAAAAGCCAAAGAAACCCCCTGGCTGGAGTACAAGATATTTATGGGACTGAAACAGGCAGGTGAGAACTGTTGTACTTTTAAGAACAAAATGAAAAATGATGAGTGTAAAGACTACACTCAAGCTGAATCTGCCCTAGTATGAGGAAGGAGAGCAAAAAACCAGTATCCTCAGCTAACCTGTCTCAATTACACATACACAATCCCAGTTAAATCTACAGTTCTCAAACGTATTAACTGTAACCATGTGCCAGAGAAGATATAGCCCATAAATAAATAACTGATCTAGAAATTAAAGCAAGATAACCTATTAAAAAAATTATCTTAAACATGGAGCCCTCAAATCCAATATTTTGGTTTCTGATTTTTTCTGAAAGCTCAAGACACCAAAATCATTATTTCACACAACAGACACCTCATTACCAACATGAAAAATGCCTTGAACCACATTCAAAAATAAATACTGTCTTTACATTGTATATAACTGTGGTGGGTTGACCCTGGCTGGATGCCAGGTGCCCACCAAAGCCACTCTATCACTCCCCCTCCTCAGCTGGACAGGGGACAGAAAATATAACGAAAGGCTCGTGGGTCGAGATAAGGACAGGGAGAGATCACTCACTAATTACCACCACAGGCAAAACAGACTTGACTTGTGGAAATTAGCTTAATTTATTACCAATCAAATCAGAGTAGGGTAATGAGAAATAAAAACTAAATCTTAAAACACCTTCCCCCCACCCCTCCCTTCTTCCTGGGCTCAACTTCACTCCCAATTTTCTCTCCCTCCTCACCCCGAGCAGCGCAGGGGGACGAGGAACAAAGGCTGGGGTCAGTTCATCACACGTTGTCTCTGCCACTCCTTCCTCCTCAGGGGGAGGACTCCTCACACTCCTCCCCTGCTCCAGCCTGGGGTCCCTCCCACGGGAGACAGTCCTCCACGAACTACTCCAGCATGAGTCCTTCCCACGGGCTGCAGTTCTTCACAAACTGCTCCAGCGTGGGTCCTTCCCACAGGGTGCAGTCCTTCAGGAACAGACTGCTCCAGCGCAGGTCCCCCACGGGGTCACAAGTCCTGCCAGCAAACCTGCTCCAGCGTGGGCTCTTCTCTCCATGGATCCACAGGTCCTGCCGGGAGCATGCTCCAGTGCGGGCTTCCCACGGGGTCACAGCCTCCTTTGGGCATCCCCCTGCTACGGTGTGGGGTCCTCCACGGCTGCAGGTGGCTGTCTGCCATGGGCTGCAGAGGGATAGCCTGCCTCACCATGGTCTTCACCAGGGGCTGCAGGGGAATCTCTGCTCCGATACTCAGAGCACCTCCTCCCCCTCCTTCTTCATGACCTTGGTGTCTGCAGAGCTGTTCCTCTCACATATTCTCACTCCTCTCTTCTGACTGCTTCTAGGGTTGCACAGGTTTTTTTTTTCCTCCTTCCTAAATATGTTATCACATGAAGCGCTACCACCGTTGCTGATGGGCTCGGCCTTGGCCAGCGGCTCGTCCCTCTTGGAGCCCACTGGCATTGGCTCTATTGGACATAGGGGAAGCTTCCAGCAGCTTCTCACAGAAGCCACCCCTGTAGCCCCCCCCACTACCAAAACCTTGCCATGCAAACCCAGTACAATAATTCTTGAGAATTCATTCTACTACAAAGAACCCTCTTAGTTCAAGTACTCTTGCTTCAAACAATACTCGCTGATCAATACAAATCACACAAATATCAGCCGTCTATCTGTGAGCTTTCAAGAGTCACAAGGAAATGATTTAAATTACACTTAGGATTATCTATTAAATAACTGAAGATGATAAACCATTTGGAGTGGGAGGAATCAACAACATAACGAAAATGTGTATCAAAAACTGCAATGTCTCCCATACCATATTTCACCACTGCCCAAATGTACATTACATCATTACAGGGACTGTGGAATCTCTTTCAGTTTTTACAAGAGCTAATTCGCTCTTTATTGAGCATTCCTATAAAGCAAGCCTGGCATGCCTTACACAAAATGAGCCCAGATACATATCTTTAAAAATTACCTTGCTGATCTTTCCTATAATACTCAGACCAGTGTGCATGTGGTCTTGTCACAGAAGGGAGATAAATCAATAATTTGTCTTTAACACTGTATAAAACTGGGCCAGATCTGCATTGATATAAGAAGTGATTGAATTTTTTTCCCCACTACATTAAAGCTGAAACAGGGAAAAGACATTCCTGCTTTTAGAAAGGAAAAATAATGCAAAAGCCTAATATGTAAACTTGGTATTTCATGCCAACCTGTGACATCAAAGCTGCAAGATTTTTTTTAACATGCATTTCTCTTTGGGGCATTTCCTTTGAGTTTTCAAAAACTGCCTACTCTTAAGCATCGAATTAAATAATAACTGAAAATCTGAATATATTAAGTAATCTATACTGAAACTGTGAATGTGTGCCTGGACAGTAATAATTTCTATTTCCAAAGAAGGAAAAAAAAATTAATCTATGCTGCCTCTGAGTTAGTCGAAAAGAGAAAATTATGTCACCAATACAAACAGTTTCAGCAGAACTTTAGTTAAAAAAGTGTACCTTCATTCAAACAAAAACAGTGAAATGTTATTAATTTTGACAAAAAAATGATTGTTCTGGAATATTTAGTTTTGTTTACAGTGTTCACACCTTTCATTTAAATCTTTCTCCATGCTGTATGAGAAGCTGAGGGACTTCACCTTTTTCTTTTTTTCTTTGACTTGAACAAAAAGTGAAAATTTAAATAGCAAGAAATATTTGATATTGCTGATATAAAATAAAAGATTACAAATGTTCTCACACAAAGCTTATGCCTTACCTCACCAAACTAGATATCCATCAGCTGGGCACCCTTTATCATCAATGAATGTAAGTATTCTTGACATCTAGCCTAGGAAGAGATGACCTGCACTACTGAAATACACTGTTCTTTCCAGTGATAATAACACTAAAAGAACAGATACATATGTCTACATTGCAAATATCTGAAGCTTGATGAGATTAAATGCATCATAAATGCAGTAGCAAACATTACATCTGAGGAAACATTAGCATCTCTCATCTGATGATATCACAAATTTGAACATATGAAGGGGCAATTCTGCTATCACTGCTGTGGTCTGGCACTGAAACAGACGTTCACGTTCCCCCTCCCTACCCCGAACTTCCTTCCATGGTCAAATGACCAGGCAGCAGCAGAATGTCAGATCAGCTCATTGATCAAAGGGGAAAAACCAGAGGATTTCTTGATGGGTTCTCTACCTTTCTGTCAGATCGACAGCATCAACCTACCCCCTGTATCTGTACAGCTGCTGCATCTGAAACAGAGTGGGAACGCACAGCTGGGAATTAGGGAGGAGAAGCTTTCAGCTAGATCAGACTGAATTTACAACAGTTTGCTAAGGCTAACTATGCATATAAATATTAGCTACTTAGCAAGGAGAGGCTGTCCAGAAAATGGTCAGAGAATTTTGGTTCTCATGATACCAGACTTTGCAAGGTATCGGCTCAGGCTAGTAATGTAAATAATTTCTATTTTGACCTATTGCCCTGGTTTCAGCTGGGATAGAGTTAATTTTCTTCTTAGTAGCTAGTAGAGTGCTGTGTTTTGGATTTAGGATGAGAATAACACTGATAACACACTGATGGTTTGGTTCTTGCTGAGTAGAGTTTACACTGGTCAAGGACTTTTCAGCTTCCCATGCTCTGCCAGGTGCACAAGAAGCTGGGAGGGGGCACAGCCAGGACAGCTGACCCAGACTGGCCAACAGGCTATTCCATACCATATGATGTCATACTCAGTACATAAGCTGGGGGAAGAAGAAGGAAAGGGGGGGACATTTGACATGATGGCATTTGGCTTCCCAAGTAACCGTTGCGCGTGATGGAGCCCTGCTTTCCTGGGGATGGCAGAACACCTGCCTGACAATGGGTAGTAGTGAATGAATTCCTTGCTTTGCTTTGCTTGTGCGCGTGGCTTTTGCTTTCCTATTAAACTGTCTTTATCTCAACGCATGAGTTTTCTCCCTTTTACTCTTCTGATTCTCTCCCCCATCCCACCGGGGGGGAGTGAGCGAGTGCCTGCGTGGTGCTTAGTTGCCGACTGAGGTTAAACCACGACACCTATTAACACTCTCCCTGTTTTCATCTGGTAACATTTTGGAGAGGTCTTATACTGAACAGATAATTTCAAAGAGCTGGCAACAGAAGAGATGAGATTCCTGCCTTCTCCAAAAGGACAGAAAAAAGTATATATGAGGTGCTTTCTCCTGGAAATGTGAAGGGCAGGTTCCAGCAAGCAAACAAAACCAGATACAAAGTCAAGAGTTGGTATGAGGGTAAGAGGAAGCTTGCCATTAAGCCATTTCCATTACAGTATTAGCACTCATTTTTAGATCTAAAATTAGATTTTATTCTCCTGAGAAATTTAACATGACATGCATCATCTTGAATATTTTGGAGGGCAACACAGTTAACAAATAGCCAGTAGCTTGTACAACAGAACTTTATTTCATTCTCTACGTGCTTTACTTGCTAGGAACATAAGATTACTGAAAGTTAAATGGGACAAGAGAGTTTGCCATATAAAACCATCTACTCTCAGGTAGACCTTCTTATAGTAAGCTCACACATAGAACAAACCAATGCTCAGCTTTTTTGTACAGAGGAAAGTTCATTTACTGGCCTACGTAGATCAGTTCTTTTCTGGTTTGGTAACATTTGAGAAATAATCCATTGGCTTTGGTAGGCATAAAACTGTAGCAGAAGTATTATGAATCATCCTACTGCCTCCTAATTATGTCTTTCTTAACTTACAAATTTTCATACAGAAGATTAAGAAGCACTCAAATTGAGGAAACAACTGCAACAGAATGAGAGGTGTCTATAGTGCTCCAAATAATGAAGTTTATATCACCTTTAAAATGAGAATGAAAACTGTTTCATCACCAGCTGTGGGCAATTCACATTCCCAAATCATTGAAATCAAGACATTAAACTATCTTTCTAAAAAAAGGACTTTCTTTTTTCCTTTTTAGAAAGAAAGAATTATTTTAATGCATTTAATTTGAATAAAACAGCACATCAGAGCTATCAAGAGCTCCACTGGTAACTACTGAAATCTAGTGGCAAACACCTAGTTAGGTGCATATCATTAAAACTAAAACACCCAAGGAGGCTATATCCTAAAGTCAAGTAGAATAATCAGCTTGAGAAGTAGGACTTGATTTTATTAAAGAGCATCGGTTGTAACATGAAAATGGCTGTTTGGACTCATCTAGACGTAAAACTCAGCACTGAAAGGAAAATTGGCTTTATTGAATCATTTTGCACAAGAAAAACTGTCCCAAATTAATCTAATTTCATCTGCAGAAATAAAACCTCATAAGTTTGTGAGAGATTCCTTCTTTTTGTTAGACCAGATTCCTATCTCCAAAGGCAAAACAAATGTACAAGTAGCTTGTTTCCTGTAGAGCCATGACCACAGTACCTTGCCTCTGTAAGTATCTGTTTTACTCCCCCATCGTTTGATTTGTCTGTTTAGATGGAGAGGTTTTGGAGCAGCAGTACATTTCCACACTGGTACAATAAGAACTTTCACACTGTGTAAAAGCCACACGTCACCATAGCCCAATCTCACCTCTGACATTGGCCAGCAGTGAACACCCAAGGCACAACACAAGACAAGTGCATATACTGCTGCCAGTAATCTGTAGCTTGGGGATTTCTGAAGCTGAAGACATAGGAAGTACAGACCACTGTGCTTAATATTCAACTGCACACACTCTCTACAAACATCTCTTTCACCTGCACTTATCCTCCATGAGCATGTTTGACCTTACTTTATGTTTATATTTTAGGCCTCCAAAAGATCCCATGGACCTGAATCACATAATGTAACTATGTCATGTCAAAATACAGGGGGGTTTTGTTTATTTTAAACCACCTTCCTGATAATCTTACCAGGTTGCCCTGATGCTTTAATTCCAAGGAACAGTGAGAAACCATATTCTAATTATCTTCTCCCTCTCCCCTCATCATGATTTTCTAGATCGCTTTCATCCCTCCTCTTACTCACCTTTTTTCCAGGGCAACAATCCAGCCTGTTAGCTTCTCCTCCACTCCTGTATAGAAGCTGTTATATATTCTACTTAGTCTTCTCTGCCTCTTTCCTATTTCTGCCCTGTGAACTGGGTTACCAGAACACTACAAGTACACCATGGAATTGTATAGTGACACATGGAATACACAGCCATGTTTGAAGGACCCAATACTGTAACTCATTATAATGACAGCTTTCAAGAAAAAACCACCCCCTTCACATCCACTTGCTAGGCACTAGGGTTTTTAACATATACTGGATGTAATCCACCTTTTTGCTGCTTTGCTTAGAAACAAAACAATATATTCCATATGCCAAATAAGTGCCCTTACTAGATATGGCCTCCAATTGGACAAGATATTTTATGCAAAGCTGTTCAGCAAAATGCAACACAGAAGTAATGGGAAGGAGACGTTGGAAGAATAAAGAATTAATACACTTGCCATCAGCACTGGAAGAAACCAGAAACAGAAGACAGGCATATGCAAATGCCACAACCTCTTATTTTGCAAAGTGAGTAGAAAGACTACGGAATGATTTTGACTACATGAATTTCTAACAGCGACTAAAACTTTCCACGGAAACCATGCAGAATCTAGAGGTGATAGCAAAAAGATGACTCCTTTCATTCCTTACGAATTCCATTTATCTCATGTTTGGTCCTCCCAAAGGCACTTTCCTTTGACAAAGTCCTACCTTTCAAGTAAATAAGAAAAAACATGGATAACAAAGATAAGAGAGAACTGCTTTTTCACTACGGACATACGATTAGAGGAAAACTGTGTGTCCTGGTGATATACCTTCTGGCCTCAGGCTGCCACAACTTCCTAATTGAATTAGTCAAGCAATACCCATCTTCTCCTTCCTTCAAGTAATTTCTCACCTGCTTGTTCTTACAATATATATATAAAACCTCAAAATACACTTGGATAGTAGCTCTGCATAACAGAAACTGCCCAATATTCCTGTTTCATGGCTTTGATGCAGAAAACACTGTTGCCAGTCCCCTTTCCCTTATTCTTCTTATCTGTGTTTCATTTTTTTCTTACAATTGTGAGATTCCAATTTCTACAAGAAGTTCTGTTGGAGGAAAAAGGAAAAAAAAATTTTAAAGGCTGCAGAAAAGATAAGCAGGTGATCTGGTTCTGTTCTCCTCATGCAAAAAATCTCAGATGTAGGAAGTTTTTGCCCTCCAGCTTAGTGTCATAGCACCTCCAAGAATTGCTTAAATTTGATCCCTGCTATGAAACTGCCACAGCCAAAAAATTATGTTCAAATCATTGATACCTATACAGAATCAGCAGCTATTGAGTAGAGCTGTGCCATGAGAGGTGTGGTAACATCCAAATTTTTCAATATTTGATTGAAAGCAGAGTTTTTTCAGGTACATGAAGCCTGTGGAGCACATTGCAGAGGAGGCACAAGTCTTACCTATGTTCTGTCCTCAAAAGGCTCCCTGCAGTGCAGAAACCTCTCTGTGATTCCATCCATGATTGCAGTTAAAAACAATGTACTTGAACCTCAGCTTTTCTTGCTAAAATAACACAGTCCAACAATAGCTGTTTTCTATGCCTGTGATCAAATCATGGAGCCCGAGTAGTTAACAGATGTATTTCATACTTCTAGTAAGAGCTCACTGATGTTCATTTGCTCTCTAACTTCACACATGCATTTACAAATAAGCCATACAAGGCTGTGGTTGAAAAGGAGCAGATGATATATTCTTCATAGCATGTCTAAGCTGGCAGCAAGTAAATGAATGTTATGATTTAATGAGGTTGCAGTTTCGTTCAAAACAAGTACAGCTGACTTTGGTTAGCATCTGGCTTAAAGGAAAATCTCAAATTTTTTTGTTTTATTATGCAGGCACAAGTTTAATGAAAATGAAGTCAAAATGGTGACTTGTACATTAGTGAAGCTAAGAGTGATTAAGATAAGCAGTAAGTGAAAGGAAACATGGAGCCAGAGAACAGCTAAGCCATGAAATAACTCCTAGTAGTAATATAACTCAGACATGATTTTAAAACAGACAGAAACTCCTGAGGCAGCAGTAAATAAATCAAACAGGCTACAAGTTCAAAAGCTAACTCTGTATATATGATTCAAAGACTGCATGCTGTCAAGTATCAACAGTACGCAGTATTTTTGCAATAATCTGGTCACAGGGTTAATGTAATAAATGGTGACAAGCTCACACAGCCAATATCATAAGAAATATAGACTCAACTTTGGCCTTAGATGCGTGCCTGCAACTCTCATTAACGTCAGGCAGAACCAGATGCATGTGTCTGCTGTCAGAATTTTGCTCACAGATGTTTACTATCAGAAAGTCTTTTGAATCCATTTCCTTCATTACTATTTGGCCTTCCATCTCAGCAGGCATAACCAGATACAGCAACTTCCTTAAGCACTCCAGGAAGCTACTGTCTTCATTTACTTATACAATTATATTTGGCTGCTTTTTTTAGTATGCAAAGCAGGCAGCTATCCTGCAACACAACATAAATGGTACTCTACTTGACTAGCCTCTTAAGGGTACTTGAGAGCCATACATACATACTCAACATACATTTGGACATTAATCCATTACATGATCAACACCTAGTTTCTATGTCAAGTGACCAATGACACATCATATGACAGGTGGGCAACTACCATATGATAGGTATCCACCTGCTTATATGAACGGCAAAGGCCCCAAGGCCTTTGTAGCATAGCTGCCTGCAGCCCCCCCGTTAACTACACTAGTTAACAACCTAGCAGTAAGGAGCTTTCTATCACTAGCTGATACTAAACTGAGCCAGGAAGCTGCTTCACTTTTAAAACTGGATAAGGAGAATGACTTCTTTGTCCTAGCTGTTGATGATGATACAGAAATACAGCTGTTCAGAGATTTTTATCTTCTTCATAGTTTTCCCAGTGATACTTTAGGAGATTCCATAACTACACACAGAGAATTCCTTTTCAGCAGGACTGCAGCAGGGTGGCAAAAGGGAAATGATCTTTCCACCTTCTGACAAGAAGTACCTCTGCACTAATAGGGACAGCCTGTGACTATTTCACCTCAGCTAGGGCTACTGTACTGTTAGAACGATTTTTCTGAAGCTGCAGATGTTGACAGCAGAATTCAGAGCAGTCATGATGTCCAACATAGTACTTCCTTGAAAGTGGAATAAACTTGCCGAAGTCCAAGTCAACAAGGCATTGTGCTGCTTACTGAAGCCAAGGCAGGAGTGAGATTACTAGTAAAGAAAAATAATAATAATAATGAGACATTTGACAACTAGTTGTTTGTGCCAGCAGGTAAAGCACCACTTTGCTGTTTCTACACTATGTTTCTAGTATTCAAGGATCCCATTGGCTCAGTTAGATATTACACCACACTGAGGGTAGTAAGTGGCACAGAGCTGACTTAAAAAAAAAAAAAATCACACAGAAAAAAAAATCTGCTAAAAATATCTAAACTCTCCTCCAAATACATACACGTTGTTTATTCTTCTCTTAATTAAGTTGCCTTTGTTTCATACAGTGGCATGATGCTTGTTAGTGAGGAGCACATTTTATTATATCCAAAAGTCTACATGGCTGCTCGACCAAATGATGTGTAGGTGCACTACCATAAAGAGGGATACCTCATGATTTGAGCCTGCTCCTTTCTACTGTTAAAATCATTTGGCAGAAGGGTTTCCAATCATCCAGAGGCTGAAATACTGATGTAAGAAAAAAATTCTATTCTAATCCTCAGAAATACACCCAAGTTTTTGAATAGGCGTTGGCTCAACACACAGAGAAGGAAGAGAACATTTTATAACAAACTCTACTTTTCAAGAACTGTTAAGAGAAATATTTTCAGCATGAAACTTTGGGATGAAGGTAAGTAATAAATATAAAATGAAGCTAGAACTGCAGGAGAGGAAATAAAACACCTGCAAATACAGTGGAGGGGAACTACGTGCCTAAAGAAGTGAACATTCATTATAGATTCTTTAAACATTTTCTCCTTTCTGTGAAAAACCAACACTGCAAAAGGTCATACAAGCCAAGAAACATTCTCCCTGTCCAAACAAGCTTGAATTTTTATGAATCCAACTTTTATATGGTCTCCAAAAGAGACCATTGTAATCATTTAGTCTCACCTCCTGTCCAAAACCAGTCAATTTCACCCCTCATTTATGCATCCAAACTACAACTTGCTGTTGAAAAAAGCCTCTCTCTAGACAGAAATCCATGCTTGACTGAAAGACTCCAAGTGATGCAGAAACAACCACATTCCCTAGGTAAGCTGCAACTCTTATTACTCTCATTAATAAAAAGGTGTGTCTTACTGCTAGTCCATTTGTCTGGATTTGGCTTCCAGAATTCCACATCACCATATGGCATTATCTAACAAGCCTCTGTTATCAGAAATCTTCGCCGTATATGAGGACGGTATATGTAGGCAGTGATTGAATTACTTTCAGTATTCACTTTGGATGAACTTCATAGCTTGAGTTTTCCAAGTGTCTACTCATTCTGGCAGGTATGTATTTTAAAACAGAACAACATATTTCACCAACAGCATCATAAACACTTGCACAAAAATAATACCACCTTGCTGTTTCTACATGCTCTTTCTACTGTTCAAGAATCTCATCTGCTCATTTAGGCATTGCAACATACTAAGTTTATGTCCAATTAAAAGCCCATGACCTCTTTTACTAATTTCCAAACAGTCCCCTATTTTGAAAACAACTTTTTTTCTTAGATGTATGGCCCAAGAAATCATCTTAGGCTTTGAACAACGTTCAAACGCTCAGTGATTTAATGCGTATGGTATCAAATGAGTAAAAGCTAAAGATAATTAGATGCCCCATTTGCAGAACAGACTAATAGCCAGACCACAAAAAGAATCTGAAATCTCAAAAGGAGGATCTGAAATCCCTGACTGCTAGATGGAAGCAACCTACACCATGCTAGGCACTGCCATACGGCAGCACCCCAAGAGCCTGGCACAAGTGCCTCCAAGCACTTTGATCCGGAGCCCAGAAGTTTCTCTGAAAAGCTTCTGTTACTCCAAAATACTATGCAGTGATGAGTGTTTTCAAGTTAAACTCCAGCTACCAGAGAAGTCAGTAGAAAGGTACTAGGACAGAACATTGGATTCCAGCAACTATTTTGAGGTTCACTTCTGAGTTTTCTAGGTCAATTTAAAAGGACAGCATAGTCTGGAAGCCAAGACTGCTTCCCCTGCTCTCTCATCCACGCTTTCCAGACGAAAGCCCTACATAGCATCTCCTCATTTCCTCCTCTTTTACCAACCATGTGCTCTCTAGGACATGACTTTGGACATCATTTCTACAGTGATGCATTGCTCTAGAAGAGCCATGTTGAGTGCCCTGTCCCCACAAGAAGCTGGTACCACCTGTAACTTCCAAGCAAGCAGGACAATTCCCTTAGAGTGAGAGAGGTCACACAGTTCTCCCTTCTTTCTTTCCTTCTTCCTTTTTTAACACGACAACTATTAAAATTGCATTTTGTGAAATGTCAAGCTTCAGGGTTGTTTTGCACGCTGAGCACACTCACCGCTGCAGCACTTTTAGTTGCCTCCCCCTTTCTCTTCTTCAATAATCCTAACAGGTTAAGGCAAGAACTGCCAGAGAAACTACAACTTCAGCTGCCTAGGGAACAATTCAGAAAAGCACCCGATGTGTGGTGAACATGTGGATCAAAATTCTACACATCAGTACTTAAAACATGTCTGTGTCATACAGTAGGCTTTCTGAAACTACATTAGGAAGGGGCAAAATGTAAGGTGAGCAACAGTATAACCCTTTGATCTAAGCCAACTTTAGGAAAGACTTAAATGTATGTTTTTAAGGAAAGATTTGTAGTTATAAATATAAAATTACTCTTGGTAAAATCTATTCATGTTAGATTCATCTAAGAATTTTCTTCACTTAAAAAAAAAACAAACACCAAACAACAGATTTGTTTACCGAGAGACATGCAAGATTTTTGTTAAAACTGGAAAGATGAGATGTAACACAAGAACATAAAAACATGATACAATGATAGACGGAAAATAAAAATTGTGCTTAACTAGGAACTGTCACACAGGTAGAAGCTTACCAGAAAAGTTGCCTAATGAGTTCTTGAATTTCTCCTATTAAGTATTTTCATTAATTACCATGCCCTAAGAGCAGGGCTACTTAAATCTGCTACGATACAAACTTAGAAGTCATCCTTAGTATTCTAAGGAATACTTTGGAGGAACTGGAAATCTTTGCTGTTACAAGGAAATGGGACTAAACGCAGTAGTAAAAAAAAAAAAAAAAAATCAGGTTCTTAGGAGTAAAGACTGGTAAATTCTTTTGAAGAAATGAAAGTTCATCAATTGCAAACACAAAAGGGGAATGAGATTTCAATAAACTGGCGGTAAATATTTCTTTCTTTCCAATTGTTTCAAAATCATGAAAATTCACTTTTAAATATTTTCACGGATAGCTATACACTAAAAAAAAAGAGTAAATACTGAAACTGGGAACTGAATTATCTCAGAGCTCTGCACAACATCCATTTTAAGTATAATGCATATTTTTAAAAAGTAACAAAAATGCAAAAGGTATAATATTTAAGAAATATTATAAAACTATATCTTTAGCCATTATTCATCCAGCCCTTGAATCATTTAATTTCCTCCTAAAGATAACAGTTATTTTGATCTGTTTGACAGCATTACCTATGTACAAAGAGCATATCCTGATGAACCTGATTTCAGTGGTGCTTCAGCTGCATTATTAATAATCTTTTTTTTGATATTCTTTTAACTATCCAGTCACATAGGTATTGCAATACTCTTCATGCAGAAAATGAAATTGTATAGATATATTTGGAAAGTAATGCAAACCTTTACAAGTAAGCTAAATGCTAAACATATCTTGTTTTTTAATAAACACAGCACTGACAGCAACAATGTCTTCAAGAGTTCTCAATATTTTAAGGACTCAAGTGATACTGACTGACAAGAATAAGACTTAAACCTTTCAAACACAGGTCATGACACTGCATCTGCTTTTGGCTGACAAAGAGATCCTTTCACATAGAATTGCAGAATTACCATCTTGCTGTGTTACTATATCTATCAATGAAAACAGCCAAATACTAGTCATTAGGCCTATCTAATAGGATCCAAACTGGAAAACACTAGTCAGATTCTTATGAACCAATTTTAGGCAGCAGTTACAAACCCTACAGAATGCCTAGGAAAATGAATACTGTATTTATTTCTTGCTTTTATATTAAAACTGTGTTATAGCATAGTTAAAAAACCAAAACAAATCAAAAAACAACAACAAAAACCCCCACACCGCCCCCCCAAAAATGAAACAACCTACCTCTTCCTGGGGGAACCATAACCTGTTTATATTTCTGTATAATCTTTGTCATACTGAGAAAAAAACAGCACTGTAAATAAACAGCATTAAATGGTACATATAGATATTAGGCACGGCTAATGACCACACACTCAGTTTTACTGAGAAACACAAACTGCATCAAATGAGTATATTTTGTGGAATTATACCTGTCTCTTCCACTACCCTTCTTCTATGAATCCCCAAAAATATTGGTATTTACACTAAAACAACAATTGGGAGTAACCACTGTAAAAACCAAAAACAGGTTAGAAGCACTTATAAACAGAGCTGATATTTGTCTATTGTTCTTCTCATTTCAGTGGTTCAACATTGTAATTGTTACAAGTCTGTTTTAAAAATTATAAAAAAAACACGCAAAAGTGTTTTGTGACTGATCCAACGTAACTGCAAATATACTCAGATGATAAACAATACACTGTATTTCTGAAGGTCCTATTTCCTTTTCATATTGTTCAATAGAGCTTTTGTCACAGGAGTGTATCAGTTAGAAGCACTGTTGCTTTCTTAATGGGTTATGGATATGAATGGAGTTTTAGTAATTAGGAAAAAATACTTTTTTTCTTTAATCTGTTAACGGTAATTTGAAAGGTCTCTATTTTTTCTGGTTAAAAATGGCAACACTGAACTGAAATTATGCAACAGTTCAACAGAATGTAATTTAAGAGTAAGAGGACAGTAGAATTAAACCACTACAGCAGTTGTCTTGATTGCCTCCTCAGTTTCTTCTCTTTTGTTTTCTTAATTAATTTTAATAACTGGCCTTTTAAACCTGATTTCCTGTGGATCATGTCCTGGCTATGAATGCAAACTTTAAACAGTATTTGTTTTAAATAATAATATTTAATTACTTTTTTTTTTTTTACTTACACAGTAAAAATTTCAAAGTTCACAGATTTCAGGAAATTAGTTTGTTTTAGGAACTATAAGTCTTCTTCCTCCTGTCTTGCTGCAAAAATTGTAATATCACAATACAACTTGCACTTTGCTAACCTTAGCTCAAGCAACGAATGAACATTATGAGCCCTTTGGCATACTGGCATGCTATCTAGCAGCACATGCAAAAAATGTTATTGAAATCACTGAACTGTTTATGAAATAATTAGAAGCTAAATATTGGCTGCAGAAATCACTGGGGAAATACTTTATGTAATAGAAAAAGTCAATAAAATGGAATTATTCATGGGAAATTTCTGACCAGAAAAGAAAGGAAAAACAGGTCAAAGAAATTACTAGCAAAGAACTATTTAACAGTTCAAATCAGCACAATAGGAAAAGAACAGCAATTACATCACGAGATCAAGTACGCAAATGACTTGGAATGTTTTAGTTAATAGATTGCATCTATTACAATGTGTTAGAATAAAAAAAAAAGATAATTGTTAATCCCCATTTCCGCAAACATTTAAATTTTCAACCCTAATAAAAGGACCTAATTAGATTACACCGATAAATGCAAATCTCTTCAAAATAGCTGTAAGCAAATATATGTGAATAGAGGTTTCCAATGAGACTTGACAAGTGGAAAGCAGATGGCAACATGAAAGACTTCAGTTCTCCTGTAAGCCATGCGCTATAAAAGCTGTGTTTATGTTTCAGGTTTGGCAACCTTAGAAAACATTTTTAACTGGCAATCACTTGAACAAAGATTACCATAAAGAATTAAGCAATATGTTGCATGCTACCAGGATACTATAGATTTGGTTTAAAAATGGTTTTTTGACACAAGTTTTGTCAGATAATTAAAAATATTTGAACTTTTGGAAAAAAACCCTAGAAAAATATTAGAAAAAATACAGCTGCCTGGATATTCTTCACTATGCTATCATGGCAAGCTTTTTCTGCCCCTGCAAAAAACATCAGTGTGAAAGCACATGCTCTTCCTTACCTCAGAACAGATTGCCTCCCTGTAGCAAAGGCTTATTATCAGAAGCTGATCCTTGCCATATTTATTTAAAAGGCATCCCTGGTTCTTTGAAACCATGTTTCCCTTTTGGTGAGCAAGGAAATAGACAAGTGTCTGCTAAACTACCAATGTGAATGTTTAATGTAGACTTAGACCTGTATAGTGTGGGGAAAAAGAAAGACAAAGCGAAAGCAATTGATGATGAATAACATCCAGAAACCCAAATAAAATATGAGACAACAAGTTTTAACATGACTCAGGCTGAATGAGCATTTCCTCGCCTGGAAATTACAGCTAACAGGACATTTAGCTTTGTATCTTTAACAAAACAACAAATAAAGCCAGGAAAGAAAGCTGCAAACATTGTAAGTCATCAGAGAGTCTCTTGGAGAGCCTCTACTTACCCAGGGTACTGTGAGAGGACTTCAGCTGTGCTCATGAAGGGTTCAAGGCTTTTTGACTTTAGGCATCTAACTTATGAGCCAGAATTAAGAGCACAGCCTGTTTAACTGACAGAGACTACAGACAAGACTTACAGGCTAATTAGTCAGACAAGTCTGGTTTTAACCCCCTGTGGTTACTGCAAATGCACTGTAGGACCACCACCAGGAACAAACTGCTTCATTTAGAAATCCCCCTCCCTCAATTTTCTTTTCTGATTTTTTTCAGTGGAACTGGGAAAGCATTATTTGGGATTTCAAGTCCAGAGCTCACTTTGGTTTCACATGCATGATGGCTTTGAAAATACTTGGTTTTTTGCCAAAACTTTGCCCATGCTGGCATTTCCATATTTACACTGCAGAGAAAAATCATCTCCTAAGGTCCCAGCTAGCAGACTGTGTTGTTGCCTGAATCCCAGTAGATCTGAGCTACAGCAGGATACTTGTCCTCTCTCACTGGACAAAGACCAAGAGGAAGAACAAAGTGAGGAGGGAGACAGTCCCACAGTCTCATTGCAAGGAATTCACAGCAATGTCCTCACTGTCAAAACAGCCTCAAAGGCCAATGCCTGTGTCTCTAGCTCACATTTTGCCTCGGGGTCTATGAGGATCCAGCTGTGTTTAGAAAAGTAGGGCTTCCTCATGCCTTGTCAAACTCCCGCAGCACCTCTCTTCATCTCGAGCTGGCAAACATGCCCCCTTAACACAGAACAAGACCTGCGGTCCTGTGATCCTGCAGGCTCTTTTATTAGGTAGCTGCCTGATTGCCCACAGATGTGTCTGCATATCAGTTTCAATTAGGTAACTTTCACCCTATTTTAGAACTGAGCATCTTCTGCTCAATCATTTCCCGCCCCTCAGTTTTTGCTGCTCACATTTTCCCTTTCTAAACACCTCTCAAGGCCTCAACCCTGAGCAAACTGCAGAAACTAATTAGAAAGGAAAGGTGAGCTCTCTCAATCCTTCCACAAGCTGACTTTAGTTATCCTGTGTCTATTTTTTTCTTCCCCCTTCAGTTAGAAAACAGTACGTCTGTTCAAGTTTTGATCCATTAGTTGGGAAATTAAGCAATTAAAGCAGACAACATCTGTGGACAATGACTTATCAAACATAGTTTCAGGAACCAAAGTGTAAATTGAAGCCAACTTCAAGAGCTGGAGGCTTAATATATCTTCAGGAAAACAGAAGAAAATAAAAAAAGAGAGAAAGAATGAGTCTTCACAGAACCTAAACCTCCTGGCAATTAGAAACGGGAAGATATTTATAGGTGTGATGAAGAACAAAGAACAAACCATTATAGCAGCCCAGAAAGGGGGTCATTTCAGAAGACTAATTTTATTTTAATCGCTACAGAACAATGTACTCATTTAAGAAATACACCATTATAGCAACAGTCTAGTGATTTGACTTTGTATATGTCACTGAATTTAAGCTATGTGATACAAATCCTGTAGTACTCGACGTTTAAAAGTGGTTTTGAGGAAAAAATACAACATTACTGGTGAACAATGATACCTCTTATATTCAAAGGTAATTGTGAAGGTGATTTTGTGTCATCTTGATTAAACAACTAGTTCACAGATTGTTGACAAGTTTCATTAAGAGCAAGTTTTATTTTCTCTCCTGCAAAATTAAGAGACCATTAGAGGGAATTATCACTCCTCACTGATCTTATCAAGGATTACATCAATATTTGATTTTTTTATATCAGTAAGCTTCTCA
Organism: Theristicus caerulescens; assembly: GCA_020745775.1. Taxonomy (NCBI): domain Eukaryota; kingdom Metazoa; phylum Chordata; class Aves; order Pelecaniformes; family Threskiornithidae; genus Theristicus; species Theristicus caerulescens. The sequence goes on from CM036560.1 coordinate 89,030,117, forward strand.
TCCAAAATAATGCAAATCTTGTACACTGATCTGCTTTTAAGAAACAGTGAAGCAGCTAAAAATACCAACAGTAAGTATTTACAGTACTAAGTAACCTGTGGTTTTGATGGTGAATATAAACAGGTTTATCAGGTGACAGCTGAAAGATAATTATAATAATGCTCTATCAGATACAGTTTTCTAAGCACATCCCCTATTGACAGAATACGCATAGGCTCACTGAAGGCACCTGAGAGGGATTTTCTCCTTAGTACACAGCAGAACAATAAACAAGACATATTCTGAATGTGTTGCAAGTCCTGCAACGCATCTGATTTCGGCCCCCATTCAAAGGGATTACATATTGTGGCAGCTCTTCTAGGAACGTTCATGGCATTTGCTGCACATTTCAGCTGTGGTGATTGTCCACTATCAACACTGAAATCGCTGCTGAAGAAAACCAACATAACTCTCCAGTTTGGGTAAATCCTTTCGCAATACAGGTCACTGCAGTGCACCTGGCAGCTGAGCTCTGGTCAAGAAGTGAGTCAGCAAGAGAACAGGAACACAAAACCTCAATGCCTTCTCTTGGGCGGCCTGAATCACTTCTCAGTTTGGCAGTCATGGCACAGGCAAAGCAGTGTACTGTGCTATGAGACTCATCTTGTGGATTATGCCTAGTACCAGCTGCCGTGACAGAGGTATCCACCAGGAAAAGACAGTAAACGTTATGGCAGAGGGGGAATGAGTGCAACTTCCCACACTTTCACCTGCACAGCTCCTGTAATGTTCCCCTTACCACAGAAAGTTGGAGGCTTACGCACTCCTGCATAAAAAAACGTGTTACTATAGAGGACACTATCAGCAGGAAACTAACAAAGGGATTACAGCTTTGTCTTCATTAAAAGAAAAAAAAAAGTACTGAATTATTTGAATGTTTCATTCAATCTACAAAAATTCCTGGCTTTTGGGGGAGTTGAAGATTTTGGTTATTATTTCCAGTTTAAAGTGTTCTGCATGGTAGACACATACTTTTTACATTTTTACTTTTGTAAAATTACTTATGAGTTTGAGAGCTTAAAACCAATCCAATTTGGACAGTAATTCCTATGCATTCCTATTGTATCAGAATTTCTTTTTTCCATTTCAATCAAGTGCTTGATTCAAATTAAACTTGGTAACTCCTTACTTTGGATTCTGAGAGTAGAGATGCAAGCCGAAAGTACACCCATCACCTTCTTATTCCTTGCAAACACATAAATTAACCCTCCTCCATATAGCGTGCATATTTTCACACATCCTGTCCCAGTATTTTCTTCTAAATTAAGACAAAACTGGACAGCTTATCACAAGCTTAATTTTTGGCACCACCATAAAGACTTTGATATTTTTACACACTTGCGTGAAGGGAGATCCAAGTGCAACACCACTCAGACAAGAACAAAAGCAGAATTCTGCCTTTAAATTGAGATGCAAACCTTTTCTTCCCATATGAATATAGCAGGAAGACTCAATCCTCTCTAGCAGACCTATCAGGTATAATTATATGGGGCAATTTAAAGGGGCTAATGTTTTCATAACGCATTCAGCAAAATATGGGTTTGGTCATTCCCAAACTACAAATTCATTCAGCTCAAACACAGTGAATAATTTCATCTATGAGGGAACAACTAATCGGAGCTAGGTTTAAAAAAATAGCAGTGTCACTTCAGGTGCTCCTTTTATCCATTGCACTTTATGGCGTGGACCCCATAACACAGATGCTAAGCAGATTTGGAACTGCACACTGTGGAGCCAGCGCAGACAGCTGGGGAGGCAGCCAGAGCTGGGTGGGAGGTGCAGCACTCCAGAAAAGCAGCGAGAACTGGGCCTCGTGCTCCAAACCAACACAAGCTATCACCAATTACATCACAGGTAACACCTCATCTTTTTGAATGGCAGCAGCTCCCAGCTTCTGATGGATTCCTACCAGCACACTTCACCTCTAGTTTAGGTGAATTAATATCCAGCACCTGTCTTTGAAGCGTTGCCAATCTCAGCACAGTACAGTTAACTTTCCTTCAGGCTTCTCTATTTAGCAGGTGAACTGACAAAGGAGCTGTTTGCACAGCTTTCAAGTGAGCTGCGTGTAAATCCCCCAACTGGAGGAAAAGTCCTATAGTGTTTGATTTGGCCTTTACATTACACCCGAGTATAGAAGTGGCTGCAGCAACTTCTGTGAAATACCTCCTAAATGATGCAACTGATAAACAGAGTCAAGACAAAAATACATGGTTCAGGAGGACACATGTTCATCATAAGAGGGAAGCCTTTACAAATATCACTGTGATACTACTCAGATGGCAGATGAATACAAGAGTCTTCTGGCAAAGAAACGAGAAGGCTTGCCTTAGAAGAGAACTCTTGCAGTGCACAAGGTTGAGTTAACTTCCCAGTGATAAATTTATGCTGAGCAAAGGCAATACACAACAAAACCCCTCTTCGTGGGGAACAGTCTTAGGTTTTTACCCTATTTTGTACATATCTACTAATTCATTGAGACATCATCACTGAATCCAAGAAAAAGCAAGTATGCAGAGTCAGGACAACTGCAGAATTCCTGCAGAACCAATCTCTCTCACACAATGATGTTTTACATTTAGTTTCTCATCTTGCTCACCTAATGCATATGGATTAAAATGAAAACACTTGTAGCGTTGCTCGTTGCATTCCTTCTTAGCATTGCTGCTGGTCTTTTTTTATCATATTGCAAACACAGCAACTTGCATACATCACCTCACTGCAGACACTGCTGCATGCAAATCCTAGAGAATATGTAAGAAAAATATTAAGATTGTTATGAACGAAACACGAATGGAAACACATGTACAAAAGCACCTCAAGAAACAGCAGAACCAGGGTTAAAAGAAAAATCTGTATTGATAATGAAGAACACCCCTCCCAACAGTACAGCTGAGAAATGTGTTTATGTTAAGAGCAGAAAGTCTGCACTCTGGCCAGAGCGCAGCACTGATGACTCGCCAGAAGAGCCATCATCCTAGCAGAAGAAGCATGGCAGCAAGCCTAGCAGAGCACGTCATATACACCATTCCTTTTCCAATATGCAAAACAGACACCTATTTCCAAAAAACTAGAAAAAATAGACAATAAGATTTATGGAGATTTATAGACACTAAGATTTATGGAGACTAAAGAAAGCAAAATCCTGAAGCAAAGCACCATCCTCTATCAACTACTGACTCACAAGCAATATAAAAGGCCATTGTTGCCAGTCCAGAAGAACCCCAGAGACACAAGGACGTGACCGCCAGCATCCCTTCCTCTCTATGTCACACACAAACAGTCCCAGGCAGACCACTTGGGCACACGTGATCAAATGCTTATGAGTGTTAGGAAATCATACCCATGAGAGAATGAATCAGAATGGGGAAAATAAATCTGTTTAGAAATCCTGTAAAATAAAATCACTTTCCCTTTCCTTAAGTTCACACAATTAGTTTTGTCATTATAACTTTCTAAAAGAACCACTAGGTTCTATTTTATATGTTAAAGAGCAAGCAATTAAAATTTTCTCACTACCTTTGAGGCTTGCAAGAAACTGACAAACATTTACTTTTACTGTAAAAAATTAAGTTTTCTGAGTCTACTGTGTATTATATATTTGCCTTAATTGGGCCGATTTTAGCCTCCTTAAATTTTGTCTAATTTTTTAACTTGGACTTTTATTTGTTGCAGAGTTTCTCATAAAAATCTGCAAACGAATTACAAACTGTGGTTAATGAGCTATGCATAAACCTTCTCTTTTCCTTTATCATTCCTACCATCTGCTTTGGCTGTTTTATTATCAGCCTGTAAGCTAATAATCTATCTACTTTATTTCCCATCTCACTTGGAAAAAAATGATGAAGAAATCCAGAAGAGTTTTTAAACTCCCTGTTTTCTCTGAGTTTTCCCTGAGTGGTGCTTTATGGTCCAATCTGTGTTGTGCTCCCATTTTCTCCACTGCAAAACCCCAATTTCCAATTCTATAAAAAAAAACCCCATCAGATTTCCAACACCACCCTCCCAAGACAACAGCAGTATGGCAATTGTAAGATTCAAATCAATCTATTTTACCCTAGTTCCCCATTGTTATTAAGCAAAAATATGCTTTTCCCCCCACTATTCCTACTGCAATCTTTATTGACTACAGATTTGATGTAAAATATGACTACAGATTTGCAGAAAAAAAATTGCAGTATTTATGTCTTATCTATCCATGTACAAGAAAAGTATTTAACCACAGTCTTCTATTCACTGCAAGTCTAATAGATGCTTTGACACAGTTGTTCCTTCTCTTCCAGTTAGGGCAAAAAAATTTCTGGGCACCTATTTTACATTTTGCTATGTCCCATCACACAAGTATCATTTACATGGGACGTTAATCTAATTAAATTAAAAATTCTCTCACTTTGTCTAAAAATATCATTAAACACTTCAAATATTCTCTTCTGAACTAGGCCAGGACTGCATTTTCATTTGCTGTTTAAACTGTACCAGGTGAACTTGTTTCACTTCACTATTGCCTCTTTGCACACACATGAACATCTGACTCAAGTGAATACACTATACTGTGCGTAACACACTGCTATTACAGGGCTATCCTACATGGAAAGAAAATGTTTCCAAATAGATTTTCTGTGCCTATTCATTACATAGCTAATCATTGCCTTAAAGTGGACTTTAGGAAGCTGAGCTAATATTTTAATAATAATTCCCAGAAAAAATAAAAAATAAAAACCCTGAAGTAAAACAAAACAGTAAAGTAAAACTAAATACAAGGACATTGTTTAAAATCACAAAAAGTGCCCCTGAACACCATTATTTCCTAAGAGGTACAAGTCACATAATTTTGTCTGTCTTCAGCTTAAAACACTGAAGACTGATAGGACAAGAATGAGAAACAGGACCAAGCTCTTTAAAAATTGATGAGAAAAACCTCAAATTCACTTCTGTATGGAATACAAGCATTACTAAGCAGGTCAAAGAACAGTCTAATCATGGTCCCTACTTTCTAATTAAGCTACTATTTTCAGAACTGAGAGTTAGAGTGTGTTTGTTCTTCTTCATAATGGAATAATTGATTTGAAGAGAAGTTAGAAAAGCCAGCACTAAGAATGAGGCTTTATTTAATGAGTGTGAATTTGTGAAAAACTATCATAAAGTGAGCAACAAACGGTTAAACACTAAGCTGAAAAACTTCTTTTGGATCATCTGCAGATTTCCTAGGAGAGCTGCTGTTCTACTGCATAAGCTCTATACAGACTTTAATCCATTTTGCACCTGAAAAGGGGCATGTGAGTGAAATTATTACATTTTCAAATGAAAGCTCATGGGAGCATAGCCTGGTGCTGAAAACTGATACTGAACTGAGGAAAAAAAAGAAAAACAAAGTTTGGTTAGACATTCTGAGGTCCTCATGTCTGCCTCAGGCATGCTATGTACAAAAGGCGCCCGGTAGGTTCTGTGTTATAAGGCCATGTATTTATTAGCCTTAGCCAACTTTGTTTTCTTACCTTCTTGTGCTCTGACATACATTATAGTACTTCAACAAGTAAACAGTACATGAACAAGGCTGGCCGTTTCCCACGTTTTCTGATTTACTATTTGTTTTACAAGCCACAACAAGCCTATCTGAACAATTTGTATTTATTTTTTAATTTACTCGCAGCACATTCCTGTGATAAAAAGAAGTTTATCTTCCCAGGTATAGAAACTTGGAAAAACAGGGAGAGAGTGCAGGTACCTGATTCAAGCCACTCTGAAGTCCACAGAAGGACCGTGGGCATCATTCATCTTTCCTAACTGCAATGATTTAAAAGTTGTCTGGTCTAAGGTGGTTGCAGAGGCCTCCACAATCAAACACAATTCTGTCTTTGAGTACGATTCATTGCTCTCTGCATGCACCAATCTCTCCCTGTTGATTATAAAGAGGACCCAGATGGGCAGTTTAGGTCAGGTATCCAACTTTCAAGACTGCTGCAGTTAAGTGAGATCCGCTGCTATTGACTTAAATGGAATGGATTCTGACAGAAAGTAAAGCTGCATAGGAGTCTATGGCAAAGAACTGCCATGATTTCTGAATCTCCAGTCCCGTACCTTAACCACTAAAGACTCTTTGTCATAGATGAGCTTTCACTTAATGGAGTCCTAAAGCAGCATGCCAGTCAAGGGAAGAACAAATACAAAATATGTCAATTAATTAAAAAAAGGACAATTAATATACAGATTGACTGTACTTCTTCTAGAGTTGTTAACATCTACTACTTTTTCCTCCTAATTAATCTACATTTATACTGTGTCAAGTGAACTGTACACAGTTTGTAAACAAGGCACCAGAGCATCAGGCTTTCTCGTGGCAACTGTTATAACACCTGGATAGGTCACACAACCAAATTTACACAGCAAACACTTCTATGCAATTGTTTTGTTTCTTATTGCTAAAATACTTAGACATATTTGTATCATGCCAAATAAGCTGCAACTTAGTAGTAAGCAGTGCCACTCCTATGACTAAGTAGCCCTGACTGTTCTCAATAATTATCTGTTGGCCAGAAGACCGCAAGGCCCTATTCCAGCCTGTTTTCCCATACCAACAAGAATGCAGGCTGGTGTAATTCATATGTCACAATACTGTGGTTCACAGAAAGGTGGGCAAGCTGAAGAAGCAATGCCTTTCGGTTTACATACTCCATTTCCACAAAAACAGTGAAGGAATAACAGCAAGGGGCAACTCTGTAGGAAATCAGCAGTCATTAGACAAGCTCTGCAACTCTTCATTATGGTGTATAGGAAGCTTCCACCCAGGACAATCACCCAAGCAAATCATAAAGAGAAGGTCATAAATATCAGAGATTGAAAATGCTGCTGAGTGTTCAGTGGCTGACCAATACAGGTTACAGAGAAGCTCCTACACCTGCAGCACTTTGGATGGAAGTTCTTATTTTAATCACAAAGGGAAGGGCTCAGTTGAGATCACACTTGTTTTGAAATAGATCTGAACCATTTTACAAAAAAAACCCAACCCAAACCAAACCAAACAAAGGAAAGGAAAAACCCATAATACAAAAATGTTAGTAAAAACAGTGCTTTCCCATGCAATCACACCTCCCATTTCTTTGGTGAGTTTCAGGTCAAGATGAGAGTTTAAGCTCTGATTAAGAATACAGCACACCCTCGTAGCTACTGACTGTTACAGAATCTATAACTGATATATTTGACTGTCCTTATCTCTCTTTTATCCAGCGTTTAAGGTCTGTTGTACACTAAAACATGTCAGGAATAAAGCTGTCACTTCTGTGATCTCATTTGACACAGGTTTTTCCCTTGCTCGTTGTTCCACGCTGCAGTTCAGTGCTGCTTTTCCCACTAGGCCATTTAACTTGCTTCCATTCAGCTCAGCTTAAATCATAGCTGCTTAAATACAGAAAACTTTGAAAGAAACCTTGGAAGCAGTTCAGAAGCAATCTTTCTGCCATAAAATTTTTGCTAGTAATTGAGAGTTTCAAAACTTCTCCCTTGTCTGGAGACATATATATACATATAGTGCATCTGTACTACATTTTATTTCAGATCAGACTGTGGTTTGAGGAGAATCCCCTAAGTGCCGCACTTACCACATTCAGTTCACATGAGGGAGAAGTCTCAGAATGCATGAACTGAACTTATTTCTGAAGTACTTAAACCAGATGTGCTTCATCTGCTGATGACACTCATTCAGTCCAAGGGCCCACAGCAGTGGTAGCCCAAAGTATACCTCCCCAAAACGCTATGCATGTTGGGTCCTCAGCACCAACTGCTTTACTCTACAAACAGATCTACTCCCATGGCACCCTACTACATGCCAGTATGGACACAGTCGGACAGTCCTATCTTTGTTTGCTGGCTTGGAAGTCATTCTCCTTCCAGAGACCTGCCACTTTTAAAAGGAAGGAGGCCATTCAAATACTGCCCTCATTTCCCTGGTTTGTCCTACAGAGAGGTGAGATCTCATCTGCTCCCCAGTACCAAATTATGGGCTATGAAATATTAGCCTTTATTATTTTCCTCACGAGAAAAATACTCCTGCAGAGTGTTTAGGAAAGAGAAATGAGGCTGCCTTCCTCGTACTAAAATAATTAACAACAATGGAGCTCCAGTCTTGTCAGCCAGCCTAGCTACAACCAGAAAAAAAAAAAGTACAGACACCCCAATTTCATAGTACCAACCGTGGATATTAGTGTCCAAACAACAAGGTTCAAAGGAGATTCGCAAAGAAAAATGTGTCAAGCTGAGTAAGACCTTGGCAAAGTCTAAGATGACAGAACTAAGAAAATGCATAATGTTAAAATATGCTGCTTTTAATATTTACCCCCTTAACATTAAAAAATCCCTACAGTCAACAGAAATTTTAAATGGAATAGAAGCCATAGCAACCATGTGAAGCTAATCTTTAACCTCACTGGTCTTGATTCACATAATTATAATTGTGTTAAATGCAATGCCCTTTGATTCAAAAATATCACCATTACTGTAACGGAAAAAGTAATTAGTTTTTTTAATTAATGAGAGACTTGAAAATGCATGAAGGGAAGCATTAACTTCTGTTTTTCTTGAGCTATTAAAATAATTGCATAAAAATATCACATAAAGAAGCTACATCACACTATAGATCTAGTCCTTATGGCTCTGCTAAAAATTATGCTTTAAGGTACCAAACACAGATATTTGCATATCAAGAAAGATTTAATCATCCAATTGGACAAACTAAATGCTTATCTCTTATTCGGTAAGGATAACAAAATGTTAAAATATGCTGCTTTTATTTTATATATATATATATATTTTTTTTTTTTTATATATATATATATAATCTCTGCTCTAAGACCTAGAGATTAATCTCACCCAATTTTATACGGCTACAATGTAGACATTTACATCTGAATTAATAATCTATAGACAATGACACTTCTAAAGTCCAAAATATTTTACCTATATAGATAGAGAGCATGGGATGACACATTAGGCCACAGAAGTATCTATTTCTGTCCACTAACTATAAAGGAACTGCAGATTACCAATTCATGCATAAATATTTAGACACAGGTAATAAGAATTAATAAACGGTTCTTTAGAGTGATTCAACTTCTTTCCATTTTAACTAAATTGTTAACATTTCCCCCCCCAACTGTATTTCAGTCTGACACTAGTGTAAGTCTCTGTAATGATGGGAGAAAAAATCCTGCACATTTTACATAATTTTTGGCAAGGAGATAAGTACAACAGTGAGATAAGTAACACAGCAATTTACTGTATCTTCCACTTCTCCACAATCCAAAGGAGGATTGTTTCTCAAACAGAAGGTAACTTTGTGCTAAAATGTCCCTTGTGAGTGGGGGCTTTTCTGTCACAGAAGCTCAATACAATCTATACTATTTCTTGAAAATCATCTCTCCTAAATGCAGATCCTGAAAGTACTCTGGGTGATTATAAAAACAAAGTAGCTTCAAAATCATCTGGAAGGCTTTACAATATGTTCGGGAAGCATTTCTAGTTAAAACAGAGATTAAAAAGTGCCATGGTCTGCTTGAGGAAAGTAATTCTGTATAGTAAGCAAGGTTGAAAATAATTTAGTTGAAAGTATGGCAGCTTAGTTTTACAGAATCTCTCATGTGGAACCAAGTACTCCCATGTCACAAAGTTCTGTGTCATGATCTTACTTTAAAATATGCTTTTTTTTTTTTGTTCCAAATGAGTTGAGCAATTCAACTGGAGTACATACTGGTACAAAAGCTAGTATAGACTTATTCACTGAGCCAAGTTATAGGCAAACACTTCTGCCATTGCACAATGACCTATCCTTCTAAAACAGCTGTCAGCATTTTGATCATTTTAAGAGAAGGGCCATCAAGAAACTTTGTGTAAAGGAAAATCTATTGTAACACTTATGCACCATACAACTGTCTTAAATTCAAGAAGATATTTGAAAGGCTCAAAAATCAGAAAGCAAAAATACAATAAAAATTCCATAGCTATGGTACAATTGTTCACTACTGAAGGTTAACAATACTGCTCTAATTTTATAAGCTAAATCAGAAGCTAAACATTTATCATCAATAAAATACTTGTAGATGCTCTCCAGCTTAATTCATTTGCCTGGAGAAGTGGAGGAAAAAAAAAAAGAAAGAAAAGAGGACCATAGGTTAATGAGGTATTTAAAATGAGAAATAGGAATTCATGCTTCTACTTGCATTCTCTAAATTATTTTATATATTACAATACATTGTGTATCATGGCTCTGGGTCTCCAATTCTGAGATTAGCCCTATGACTTAACACTTTAAAATCGATCTTGGTAAGTCTGTCAACAAGGGAGAAAAAACCCAACAAGGGAGAAAAAAAACAACAAATTGAATGTCATTGATTAAACCTGAAAACAAGAGGTTTTGGGTTCCTTCAACACACAAAACACACAAATGGAACTCAGCTGCCACAGCAAAAAGAAATGAGAGTTGAAAATAAGGCCTTGCTTCACTAGGTGTATCAATCAGGCATATTAAGCAGATACACTATGACACAGATCTTAGACTTAATGCATTTGCGTATGCATCAATGACAGCAATATTGTATAGTCTTCTGTTTCAAACAAAGCAAGCTTCGCTGTCCTTAATCTCCAATTATACTGCTGTCCTCTCCCTCATCCTATAAAGGAAAAAGAAAAAGGAAAAAATGGACTAGATAATTAAAGATTTCAGGAACTTTTTCAATGAATCTTGAAAGTTAAAACTTCAAAAACAGGACATCTAGTGCTTGCAGTGCTCCAGAGCATATCAACAGCCCTCCCACACTCAAGAACAGAATAACAAGGAGCAGCAACTACATCTGCAGAAACAGTACTCAAATGCCCTAATATCCTGAAGTGACCCTTGCTCAAGGGAATATCACCGTCACTAAAGGCAGTCATGATTTCAGGGCTGGAAACTCAATGTCAAACAAACTGAACTGTAGATGTACCATCTACTCTCTGTTTAAAACAGTCATCTAGTCACAAAACAAGACATATACAAAAAGCCTGCAATAAGTGAAAGGGTTAAAAACCACAAGAGCAAGAAAGATGTTGTAAATACCTTAGTCACTCAATTAGATCAGAAGATACCCTGTTGTGATTTAAGGATGTTGTGAATACCTTGTTAGACTTGAGGGCGGTCTGATGTGATTTAGGGAGTAGCTAGAAGAACAGTTAATAAGATAAGGGGGGCTCTGGGATAATTTCGTTACAGACAACTTGGCCTTGGGAGAACAGATGCACGAAACCATGAAGATAGGAAGAAAGAGAAGAATGGCAACAATAGTCTTGAAGGACAACATCTACGTGATCCTAGGACTGAGTTTGCGCAGAAGCAAAGGTCAATCAGCGAACACAGTGAGGAAGACTACGAGCCTTCATCTGAAGACCCCCAAAGACCACCACAAGAGATGACTGCGCATGCGAATCAGATATTTACATATGTTAATAAGTTCCTGGAAATCTCATGTTTATGCATAGCAATTCTCAGAAATCCTATGAATATGCGTGATTGTATAGTATATATTCTCTAAAAGTTCAGTAATTTGTTGGAGCACTTATGGTGGAGAATCCCCAGTGCTGCCCAGCACTGCAATAAAGAATACCTGCTTAATAGTAACTTTGTTGCTATTGAGTTTCATTTCAGGGACTCTCTGAGTACTCAGTTTCTCCCTTGGGGAGATTCAGACTGTGAGGAGAAGCATCCGTGGATTTTTGTATCATAAGTACTGCAATTAATCTGTTGCCTGTAACAATTATTCTGTGTTTGTCCATGGAGAGACCAAGTGTTCATTGAGGAAGAATTCCTCATTTAGTCTTTTGTAATCACTCAGTCTCTAATAACACAGATGCATCCTTCATATGGGATGGATGGATGGATGGATGGATGGATGGATGGATGGATGTGTCCCACATATAGGCCTGCCTCACCTAGACATGCTACTGCAGTGTCATAACTGGAGCTGTGTGGTTTTCAAGAAGAAATATCTGAATGATAATCTAAAAGCAGCATTTTTTCAGACTATGTGAGCAGTATTGGAGCATTCATTTGGAATATACAAAGCCCACAACCCTCAAAATCTTATCAAAGAAACTCTGGGAACTGATGATAAACAAAAGGCCCCCAAATCACCAAGAAATCAGCACAGCCATTAACCTTCACTTCAACAACAGCAACCCCTCCCCCCCAGTTTTTCCCAATGCAGAGGCAACAATGCATGCATAACCACATCATTAGAACAGCTGAGTTTCCTAACTAATTCTTCAAAGATTGTGTGTGATTTCCTCCTAGTTCCCTTAAAAAAAAGCCGTCATACATTGTATCTGCAGGGCTGACAGGCTTGCTTAGGCTCCCAGATTACTACTTACTGGGACCAATGAGTTTCGTTCAGACCCTAACACTTGCAACTTTGCAGCTAGCAGAGGGCCTTCTCCTTAGCTTGCCTCTCTGAAAGACTGACTAAAAACCACTAAATGGGGAACTCATGCCTCCTGAACCCTTGGTCTCTCTATAGCCAAACACAATAATTAAAGGCAACTGGAACCCAAGTTAATTGAGGGCTGTTTGCCTGGTGGCAGAACCCAGCCCAATTCCATTTACCTCATTGCTCTTCTCCCTTTATACATGCAGAAAGTGGCTACCCAAACAACTAGGAGCCTTTTCCTCCATCTACAAGTGGTCTAACATCTAATATCTGAACTATTGCAACCACCTGTGTGTTCGTGGATGTTGGTCGGGATGAAAGGAGTGGGAACCAGAGGGGAATCACTCAAGGGACACTTCTTGATGAGCACATGCAGAGCTCTATTACATGCAGCCCCACTGCAACATACACCAAGCCCATGGAGTAAAATGGGAACTGCAAAACTGAAGTTTGTTCTAACCAGGCTGGATCGTGCCAATGTATGTAGTATCTGTAAGACAATGTGTGTACCTTTTTTTAAGCTGGGGACACTAGACAGCACACAGAAGGAAGAAGGTGTTCTCTCGAAAACCCTGAAGTAATTTACTCCCTTTTCAAATCAAAGACTGGATTCAGTCCTGAGTCACATCTACCATTACAGTAAGACAACTACATGCCACCTGTTGGCGCTTTGGACAGCAAAAGTTACACCCTGCATCTACAAGGTTTTCCTGCTTGCAGCCAAGGCAGGCTGGTGCTGCTGAAAGCCTTCGGCAACCTGACATCATCCAAGCGAAACCAACATGGAGCTCTGAAGGGGACAGACAAGGGAGGGCAGGAATCCCCCTACTCATTCTCCTGACCCGCTGCATGAGAACCAATAGAATCAAGCTGGGATTTCTCATATAACATCAAGAGAATCCAACTGGAGCAAAAAGGACAACCTGGAGAACACTCTCACAAATTGTCCTGGTTTCGGCTGGGATGGAGTTGGTTTTCTTCCTGGTAGCCGGTATGGGGCTGTGTTTTGGGTTTAGGTTGAGAACAATGTCGATGATACACTAACGTTTTCGTTCTTGTTAAGTAGTGCTAAGTACTTGCTAAGTGGTGCTCACACTGGTCAAGGACCTTTCAGCTTCCCATGCTCTGCCAGGGGCACAGGAGGCTGGGAGGGGGCACAGCTGGGGCAGCTGACTCAGACTGGGCGGGGGGCTATTCCATACCATGTGACGTCATGCTCACTATATAAGCAGGGGAGTTGGCCGGGGAGGGGTTCGATCGCTGCTTGGGGGACATGCTGGGCATCGGTCGGCGGGTGGTGAGCAATTGTACAGTGTACCGCTTGCTTTGTATTACTACTGTTCTATTTTTTTTTTATTTTACTTTAGTTATTAAACTGTTTTTATCTCAACCCACGAGTTTTTCCTCTTTTGCCCTTCCGATCCTCTTCCCCATCCCACCGGTGGGGGGGTGAGCGAGCGGCTGCGTGGTGCTTAGCTGCTGGCCGGGGTTAAACCACGACACAAATGTAAAGCAATAGCCAAACATCACAGTTTACTGATGACAACGTACAATGTATTCAATTGTATACCTCACACCATTCCAATGACTCTATAAATAATGGAATAAATGCATAATACACTTGACAAAATTTTGTCTCGCATTCAACCAGCTCTAGTTCAGTGAAACATTAATTTTGTTTATCTGTCTGAAATACTGAAAATGAACTGTATATTTCAACTTAATTGCAACTGCAGTCTTCATGAGTTTTTTTTATATATCTGAAGTATATGCTTCCACATTAGGTTTTCATAAAATATTGAAATATGCAAAGAAATGGATTTGTGCTCTCATTTCTTTTTTAAAGTTAAGTTAGACATTACCTTATATACTGCTTTAGTCCCTAAGCCACCTCCCCACTGCTACATTTAATGAGAATACTTAGTTTCAGTATTACTTTACAGCATGTTCAGGCTGACGTCTTCAATTCACAAAGTACAAAATGTGATTATTCCATAATATGACATTGCCTATTAAAAATGAAAGAAATACAATTTAATTTGAATTGTATTACTAATTTACATCTACATATAGCATATTAACTGCTACTGGCTTCTCAGTTGGGTAGGCAAGATAGGAAATGTTTTGATTTATGTAATAATTAGAGTAAGACCAGGGGTTCTTTCCATACTTAACGTGCATTTCTTCTCTGAAGAGTGACTTTTCACACAAAAGTCTTGCAGATTCCATATTTCTGTCCTAAACATTGAGAAACTGTTTGGGTTACAAGTGAAAGTTCTTTTTCTAATTTTGAATCCTGTAACTTCCATCAAAATCCAACTGGGTTTGTTACTTCTTATATTACTAAAACTCCAATACAGACAAATATTACATTATTTTGGAAAAAAGTGTCTCTGGTTACAGACACTGGGCTTATTTGAAGTCTGGATCTTCAATGACTTAAAAAGGAATTATCACAGTCAGGAAAATAGAGACTGTGCGTCCTTCACCAAAATGTTTATTTTTCACAGATGGTTTAGAATGGTTTGCTCCATCATGGAGAAGCAATATTTGGCTTTGTAATTGAGATTTTTACTCAGGTTCTCCATGGGTAATAATTTACAATGAGATTCAAAAATTCATGGTATTGAAGCAGGTAATTTGAAAAAGTGTGAACATAATAATAAAATTAAAGGTTATTTTTCCTGGATCAGTAGGGATTTATTCAATAATTGACCTTTCATCTCTGTATTTATGAATGTAAGAAAACTACCGACATTATTAAAGATAAAACTCCTGTTCATACTTTTAGTGATGCCTTGCAAAAAAACAGCATAAGGCAGCCCTTCTCTTCCTCCTCATGAACACCTTACATCGAGATACCTGGGATTCACACAGCATGTGCTGCTAGACCACGTGCCCTGCTATGTTCCCAACAGCCCAGTAAAGTCTGTATCTGGAAGCAAACGTTCAGAGTATTCTTGAGTATTAATTAAAAAAAAATTAGTAAGAGTTTATAATGGAGAAGTGGTTTTCATTATTTCAGGAGATATCTAACACGCAAATGAATAAGGAAGATGAAGTTCCTTGTCTCATTCTGTCAGGATGCCACCTCAACTACGTAATACCTATTGGTTCATGCCAACATGTTCTTCTCTCAGATGGGTCTTACATCTTCTTATACTTCCTGATGCTTATTGCAGATTATTAAACCAATAACATCATAGAGAAACTTAACTGCTCTCAGCCAGCTAGGGTGAGTGTTCTAAGCAGGCCACGACTGTAGTCTTCTGCATGTCAGTCCTTTTCTCTGATGCTGTCCAACCCTCTGGCTCTCCGGCAGCCTATTTTGTTCCACAACTCTGATGCAGAATCCATCTTTCGTTATTTGTGGGAGAATTCAAATGTCTTTTCTGTTCTATCTAGCGTCATGTCTTTTACCAGAAATCATCTCACAAGAATATAACACAACTTTGTGACAGAATATTGAGACTTCCAGAAATTTTAATTCCCACTTTAGCCATTTCTACAGACACTGCAAATATTGCGATAACTTTGTCAACTCTTCTGTGTTGATGTTTCTCTTTTCTTTGGAAGAATTCACAATTTGATTGACTTTAGCAAGAGGGTTATCAAGTCAGACAGTCCTGTACAGAAACCTTTTCAAAGTTGCTCTGTAATTAAGCAGTATCAAACAGGAGTATGGATTTGCCCTGTTTAAGCTTGCCAGAGAGTCTTTTTGATAATTTTGTAATTATCTCCCAAGAGGCCAAAAGACTTAAGCCTCTCTAAAACATGTTTAAAAATGATAATGATGCTACACCATCTGATATCACATTTGGTATGCCACAGATATATGGATCTCAGTTGTAAGATCACATCTGGCACTCACATTTTCTGTACTATCTCTCCATACAATCCCATGATATTTAATCTCCCCACCTAGATAGAAAAAATTTATACGTCACTTTTGGAGTATGAATCTAAAAGTCCTATCAAACAAATTTACACAAATAAAACCATAGTCCAATTTTTGCCCCACCTTTTATTTACCACATTTTCTTGAACAGCAGTCTTTCTTTTGTCTTAAAATATTCATAGTATTTGTACTTGATGGACATTTCACTTTCCTTTGTTCCTACGCTTCAATTTATTTCTGTTTTCTTTTATTTCTTTTTCACATCTTTTTCCTGTAATTTCATACATCTACAATCATCAGTTCCTTCAAGAAGGCATGATATCCAACACGTTTTCATAGTACAAAGAAAGAGGATCTCTATTCCCTGAAAATTACAGCCTTATTTTTTCATAAAATCATTTCCCTTTGCATTTAGCTCATACATACAGCCAGTATGAATCATTTCCTCAGTAGACAATCTAAGCTGACAGTAAATGTGTTCATCCCAGTATGATTCCTGTTACATGAGGAAAGAAGATAGGTTGTTGGCAACTATTGCTACCTCCACATGCAAGGTTTAAATATTATCCTGCTCATCCTTAAGTTGTGAGTAAAACGCTAGTTGTACTCTAACATAAAGCACAATTCTCTGTCCTCCTACCATCCCTGCTCTGAACAGGTAGGATGGGTTAGAAAAATGCTAGGAGATTAACACTAAGCCATATAGTTCCACAGTGGGTGCGGGCCAAACCTCTTGATTGAAGAGAGAAGTTCAAGAGAAGATTCTTGTACTGAGAAGCTGAATCAGTCTGCAATGGAAGGTGGCTTTCCTGGGGACACCAGCAATCAAAACGGATGATCTCAAGAAGCCAAAGGTAGCACAGACAACCAGAAACAAGGTCCTATACTGTATACCCTGTTGGTGGCAGAAAGGTAACTTTTGGCACCCAACTGAATTTGCCTTTTTTATGTCCTTGTATCTCAGTGCTTAAACAATGGAGAGGCTGGGCATCATACAGGGTAACGGGACATCCACAGCTGGGAAAACACGCTGCTTGGGGCCACAAGACCACAGGGCAAATGTGGAAAAACTGAAAGAGGAAAGACCTGTTATGCTCAGACATCACAGAGCCACTTTCATTGTTACTTTTTCTGTTGAAGTGCAGGGTCCAAAGACAATGCAGCAAGGAAGAGCTCCATTTGGCCAGATCTGCTCTGCTACGGAGTTCTGTGACAGGACTTTTTTTGTGAGAATTTCCTGGCAGTGCTGCTGTTAGGCTTAGCCCTCGGTTTGAAAGTCATACAGACCCAGAATCAAGAGATGACTTAATGTAGACACATAAAAATCTGAAGTGCATGGGATATACCAGTCAGAACTTCCACACTGTTTGCAGAAGACTTCTTCAGTTTGACTGTTTCCAAATACAAGCCAGCCACTACTTTAATATTACTTATCCACACATGGAAAGCTTTGACCTAATTACTAGTATCCATGGGAAATATTGATCCCAATCTCCAAGGCATCAGAAAATAAAGGGATATACAAAAAGAACAGCATTTCCTTTTTTGTTCCATTTGTTATTTTTTGCACCTAATTTCTTAAAATGCTAAAAATTTGACACAAATCACTTTCCTTACTGTGGACTTGTATAGCACTAGTCTGAAGTACTGAAGCAGTTAGCAAAACACAAGAAAACTCCCGAAATCAAGAAAACAGCTTGTTATGCCTGTTTAGACAAACAAACAAAAAACCCTATCATCACCACTGTGTTCAACAGTAAATGCATGCTTTGGGTTAGTTCCAGGCAAGACAGCCATCCCCAGAGGAATATTTTTAATAGAAAATAATTGCTATAAAAACAAACCACAGTTCAACAGGCAGATAATATAAAATCAAAGCAACACTATAAAGGACCAATTGTATCCCATATCTATCCTAGATTCAGAACATAAAATAACATTTGTAGCTTTAAAGAACTGTGCAGGTAAAAGAATTTATTGCTATTACTTTTACTCTTAAGCTCTCTTCACAATTTAGTAGTAAGTAGCTTCTAAACATTTATTTTCTCCATAGCTCAGGACAGCTTACATAGCAAAACTTCAATGAAATGTCAAAAAACATTGTTAAATACCCAACACTGAGATCAATCAGGTTTTGTACCGCTTTAACAAACAGGAAGGCTATTTCACAGTGTTTGGTTGAACAAAAAAACCCCAAACCCATACTGCAGATGCTGTTATAAAAAAGGAGTTGCAAGCCAAATCATTGCAGGAAATCCTAATTTACATCAGGAAACGGATATCAGTAACTCAGGCTCTGATCAGAATAGACACAGAATTTAGAATGCTGCATTTGAAAAATGTCAGAAATTGCAGAAGAAACACAGCAACACTAAAACAAGATTAGCTAAACTGACATTCAAGTAAACACTTTGAGACCTAGCCATGTGCAGAACACAAATCACGTATAAGTTGATTATAGTACATTATTACATGCTGAAGCCAGCTGATACTATGAATTCCAGCTCTAAGTGCAAGAACTTGATGTCACCCTTTAATCCTGCTGCTCTATCACTACTCATCTTGCATCAATATATTTTCAGTTTTGAGATCACAGTTTAATAGCAGTTAATGGCCTCATCTCTTCGCCACTGATGTTATTAGAACAGACTGCTAAACAGCAGCTTGCTCTGCCTAACACTTAACTTTGCTGACTTGCATGTCAAGCAGCTGTGCCGCTAACTGAGCGATGACCAATCCAAAAGAATCACATCTTGCTCCTCCTCACAGTAATTAAAATTTCTTACCTCAGTTTCATCTCTGACAAAACCTAAGCTCTTGACTGACTTGTCTGTAATCTTAGGTAACAAAATAACCAATGAAAAACCAACCAACCAAACAAGAAAACTCCATTAAAATTGTTTCTGCCATTTCTGATTCATTTGCTATGACAAACCTTTTGCATATACCACCATTCCCTCTTTTGTTTTCCTTAGCAGCAACTATTAAAACATAGATATTTAGCAGAAATAAGGGGACTTCGAAGATTAAAAAAAACCCAGGTAGTGCTCCAGTACAAGTTATGGTTGAAAACGCCATGGTTTGAATCATGAATGTTATGTGCCCACTCCTCACCTTCGGTACAGCATATAGCCAGAACTATATATGACTTCTCACTGGGGAATCCACTTTATTCAAGGATGTCTCATATTATTACAACAGATGTGACCAGTAACTCTATACTTGGTCTTGTTTGCTCCATAATACTATGTCAAAACCAACCAACAACCAGACTGAAAACCACACACCACAAAGGCTTTCAGATATCCCATAAATCCACCTTGTAAACATCAAGCTATTTCCAACTGCGCAGATACAGGGATGCTTTTCAGGGAAGAGAAGCAACCCTTGTTATACTAGCACCATATTTAAAGTGTAGATATGCAGCAAACTTGACAAAACCAGCAGTCTTGGAACAGTCATCGTTGTCTTCATTTATACTGCCTTGACACATACTTCATGCCTGGTATGGTTTGGGATTTCTCAAGCTTTCAAACTGTTTCAAGTAAAGTTGATATACTCAAGAAGCTCACTCATCTGACAACTGGTATTGCCTGTCCAGAGTCCCAGTGCAACAAAAACTCAAAGGAACTTTGAAATATGTCTGTTTCCAAGTAATTCTAGCATGCCTCTTAACAGTTGAAGTTGTGTTTCTTATTTTGAAGGATGATACTAAGCAGAAGAAATGTTTCACAGTATCAATTCTGAAAACAGTGAATATTCTGTAGAACCATTTTTTCTTACATGTTTTTACATCTTCTAACAGAATGAGGCCCCCACCCTGACCTGATTTTGTAAGCACTAGTACCATACAAATATTATTTTAAAAAAAAAAAAAAGTAAGCAAGAGAAATGTGAATGTATCAAGGAAAAAAAAATACCCTTTTTACAAGCTTATTCACATTCTGCTTAAACCAATATCAAAGAAGTCTGTCAGCTATTTCCCAAGTTGCTATGTGAATTTTTTTCCCAGGGGTGAACTCAGACTTTCAGAAACTGTGACTAAACAACAACCACCAGAAAAGGTGGGAGCTTGCAAAAACTGCAATAAATGTTGAGAAGCCATCAAAATTTGGTATTAGTGCCTTTTCGTAGGATATTCTAGAGACTTAAATATAGGCTTATGCAGGTTAGAAGTGGAAAGTTACTCCTGAAAATGAAATTTTTAGATTTTACAATGTGTTTGTTGTCTCAGTACTGCTTTCTTTGCTATTATGGCTATTTAATTCTCTTTCTCATACAGCAAAACGTAGTTTCTCTGCTGCTGAACTACAGGTGTTTTCTGTGCAGAACTTTGGCAGCAAATTCTAAAGCATATTAAATTCAATTGCTACCACTTTATAGTACTTACATCAACTATACATCTCACAGATTCTGTAATAAGAAAAACAAATATTGATTTTCACTTTTATCGACTCACTTGCTTTCTTTAAAAAAAAATAATAGTGCTTTTTCCTGCCACTGTTTACCCTCTAAACCTTATGCTTTTAAAGCTATGTATAGCCCTAGCAAAATACAAGAGAAGAGATACTAATTAAATACAAATCAGAGAGATTTAAAAGTAAATCTGAAAATTACTAAAACTCCCAATTTACAGCATCACTCATAATATGTCTCTATTGCATATAATTTTGTATACTGGAGTGAAGAAATCCTGAAGTGGAGTGTTTGGAAGCCTAGAGTACCTCACTGGCAGAAAACACTATTATCAAAGAACAGGAAGTAGGCTAGTTGAATAATGAATTGTTTAATAGTAACTTCTTACCTTATTGCAGGATCTGAAGTTAATCAATTTCATTATTAGAAATTGCTCATGGCAAAGGATAATACTCAAATATGACTTAAAAAAATATTTTAGCTACTTTATTGGACATTCAGCTGTCCTGAGCAATCTGGGAGCACACAGATACTCAGTGAAAAAACGTAATATTGTTAACTTAGCAATGCTGCTTTGCCTTTTAGATTAAAAGCATTTTTTTTGAGAAACATTAACAGAGATAAACCTATTCCCAGTAATTTTTCAGCCAAGTAAACCACCTTACCATCAGGTTTTTGGAAAAAATTGTCCTTCTAAGATTAGACAGTTCATATGTAAATTACTGCAGGATCAGTAAACACATAAATCAATGTACAATGTCACATAACTTCTTTACTCACCATATTGTATTTGCTGACTTTGTTATTCCATGCTCCTTTTTAAGCAAGTGGAACTGCATTCCAAAATCAGAAAATTTTATTGAAGGTCTTAAGATGCTGAAAGAATTGCACTTTGAGTATCAGACGATGGAGGGATGATAAGTCTGGAGCTTTTTTCCTAATAAAACAAAGGAGAAATGGGAAAATTAAGGAAGAAAGTGCTATACAGCTGAACAACAGCAGAAAAAAATAAGAGTTAAAAGCAAATTAATTCATCTTAATTCATCATTTATTATAAAAACAGTTGGTGAGAGGACCAGAGCAGATTTAACATGAAGCTAGATGCTGTGCACTGCTTAGACATTTTAATGTGGATTGAACACCAGCTAAAGAATTATTACAAAGGTAAGATATCAACATGGAATTCATAGGTTCCAAAATTAATTGAGTTTTATTTAGGTATCCACAGTAAGACTTTGGAACAAGTACACACTAGAGCAATGGTACTGCAGAATCAGTTGGCTCTTTAAAGACAAATTTCGAAGACTAATTGAACAGAGCCAAGCAGAATATACCCAAATGTAAAAACTGAAAATGTAGATATTTTTCTTAGCAGACAAATAAGGTCGTAAACACATGCAACATCTATAGCCATCCCCAGAGTACTTTGCCCTTCCCCAAATCAAACAGGTAACCATTAGAGGCACACCCACTGAACAAAGGGAGGCATTTAACATTGTTGCAGCTAATTCTTCATGACTACCTTCACAGAAGGCCAACCAATTCATTGCCTCCATGTGTAGAGAGTAAAGACAGCATGATGCTGATGGCTACTGCTTGAATCTCGAAGCAGCAAAACTTGGGGCTGCTCTTGACTTTCAGTTCTGTGCTGCTCTTGAATGAAATTAAGTTGGATTGCACTGACAGCTATTCTCAGCATCTCTCTGGAGCCAAGTGCAGGCCTGGTTGTCCACTTTCTGTCAGAATTCACTTTCATTCTTATCTAAGCTTTCACCACTGCTCCCAGCCATCACTATTTTCTGATCACTACTGCAACAGCCAGTTTTTAAATGCCAGAATTTAAAGTAATTTTATTACACAAAAATCATAACACTCCTTTATACAATCATTTTTGCATTGGTTGGGTAGTTGAAGGGAAAAATTATCTAAAAATGAATTATTAAAAACCATTAATGATTTTCCAAAGTCTGCTCCAAGTTTTAAATGTTTATTACTGGCATGGAAGTTTCTGCAACTTCTGGAACATCTGTAGCTCACTTTATTTGATCAAGAAACAAAATAACAGTCCTTATATTTCGCATAACGTAATCGATAAATTATTATATCAATTACAAGACACTACAGAAACACCATGATGTAGAAACTGAGTTAACTCACAGAGAAGATACCAAACTCAGTATTAAACTCTCTGAATAAACACATGCTTGTTTATTCCGCAGAGCACAGGCAGATTACTGTTTTGATGTGCGATGACAGAATCTGCATACAGAACTGGTGGGGATGGGTTATTTGAATGACAGTTAAACGGCTGCTTTTTTTCTAGAAGACTCGAAGAAACTCACAGTTTCTGTGTTACAGCTTTGCACTGCACCACTCTTGACTACTGTTTGTTGAAATCAGGGATACACCAAAGATCAAGGTGTTATTTATGAAGGAGGAACATAGAAACCAAGACATATTCCACTTTAAAAAAAAGTGAGAAAGCCGTGGCTGGACAATTGTAAGGACTGTCCAACTAGTTATGCCAAATTATTCCACTCAAATATATGATGACATTTGATGTGTAGTTCCTACAGTGATCACCTCTATAGTCACCTACATCCAGGCCTTTTTTTCATTGTCTGCTACTGACTGTGTAAGGTTGTCACCGCTGGGCGCTCTGCTAAATGCTGCAACACTGAAGGGGTGCAAGCAATGTCATCCCCCCATGGTCTGACATCTCTACACATCAAACCAGTTCAAAGTTAACTTCAATGTATCCTAAAGTTAATGCATTTTTCTGCTTTCCTTGCCACTCTTAAGTCCTTACACAGGTCTTTCCCATTCCAAGCTCACAGGTATTTCCCAACAGATTGTCCACTTTGTCTTGCAAAAAATTCCTTCCTAAAGCAAACATTAATCTCTATGACCTGCTCAGACAACTCTTATCCTACTTGAAATGCGCCGTCTGCCCTCCTTGCTGCTATCGTGTAACCATCCAACAAAGGTGCAGAGAAACACATGTGAGTGTAAACAACAGGTCACATCATGATGGTTTTTGCTATTTCCTCCAAGTGCTGGTGCCAGTAATACTTCAATGTAATTCACACTTTAGAAAAGGGAAATACTGAAATAAATTTAGAGAAATGGTCCTTTTTTTTCTTTTTCTTTAAGAGCAAAATACTGTTCAGCTCACTTGGCACACACTTCGGATTGTAAAGGTTTTACAATTTTGAAAAGCCATAAAGTCCCTTTTTTGCCTAGTATTTTGCTGGGGAAGAACAGAAAATTTTTATGAGAAAGTGAATGCAAAGTTAAAAACACATCAGAAACATGCAAGAAGTGAGAAAAGAGCCATAAGTACCATATATTAGGGAGATGAGACACAAAGCTGTACCAGATATATTGATACCCATTAAAAGATTACACTTTCATCTCGCCTATTTCTTCTTTACTGAATAAGCAATGAAAAAGTAAACAAAACAAAGATTTTGGAAACACCACTGTGAACTAGTCAGCTTGCAGTCATCACTTTGCCTCTTCCCTGACCCCTTTTTTCTCTTTTGGATTTGAATACATGACGAAGAGCTGGTAAATGGAACAGTGTAGTTACCTAAAAACTACTTTGAAACTTAGAAAGCACAAACATCACCGCCGAGTGTAATAACTAGGGAAGAGAATGCAAATTTTGAAGTGAGAATATGCTATACAGCTCACTTGACAAAGGTCTGTTTACTTAATAGAAAATAATTCATATGTGTCAGCAACTTGAGAGGCCAAAACTGTTATCTAAAAGATATTTTCCCATTTTATCCGAAGCTTAGATAAAGAGTATAATCATTATAAAGACTAATATTAAGCAAGCCAGAGATTCATATAGTAACATTAATGTAAGTAAAGAGGAATGCACATCTGTGACTCATGAACTGCATGAGTGTTTTACTTTGCTCATTAAGTTTTCTTACAGAATTGTATGAAAATACTGAATGCTTATTTCTGAAACATCACAAAACAGGACCATGTTTCATACTTTGAGATAAACCGTTGCTTTTCTTTGAAGCATATGTAATACTTAGATTTCACATAATACAAAAGTTATAGAACGGGTCTTTAACAAACTTTTGGAAATGAGGTGAATTCAACAATATTCAAACAAAAAATTCCAAATCTACAGTTATCTCTAATTACATTGAAGAAATGACAAGTAGTATGGAGAACATGAGGGAAGGACTGATCACCGTCTCTTCCAATACAAGAAGTAAGGGCTGGGTACCCAATAAAACTACAGTTTCAGAAGGAACAAAAGGAAATACTTTTCCGTGTCACACTGGGTGGATGTCCTTACAGAATCATAGAATCGTTTAGGTTGGAAAAGACTTTCAAGATCATCAAGTCCAACTGTTAACCTAGCACTGCCAAGTCCACCACTAAACCATGTCCTCAAGCACCACATCTACCCGTCTTCTAAATACCTCCAGGGATAGAGACTCAACCACTTCCCTGGGCAGCCTGGTCCAGTACCTGACTACCCTTTCGGTGAAGAAGTTTTTCCTAATATCCAAACTAAACTTGCCGTAGCGCAGCTTGAGGCCATTTCCTCTTGTCCTATCCCTTGTTACTTGGGAGAAGAGACTGACCCCCACTTCACTACAACCTCCTCTCAAGTAGTTGTAGAGAGCAATAAGGTCTCCCCTCAGCCTCCTCCAAACTAAACCAACCCAGTTCCCTCAGCCACTCCTCATGAGACTTGTGCTCTAGACCCTTCACCATCTTTGTTGCCCTTCTTTGGACACGCTCCAGCACCTCAATGTCCTTCTTGTAGTGAGGGGCCCAAAACTGGACACAGTACTTGAGGTGCGGCCTCACCAGTGCCAAGTACAGGGGCACTATCACCTCCCTGGTCCTGCTGGCCACACTATTCCTGATACAGGCCGGGAGATTTATGCACATTTAAAAAGCCATTGGTCAAAGTTATGCAATAAAAATCCACAGAGGACTAGTAAGTATCAAATTGCTGCCTCTGCCTCAGAAAGTCCCTGGGCCACAAATTATTAGAGGCTGGGACTTACGAAAATATAAATGTCTAGAATTTCAAACGTTCCTATGAAGATGAAATCGTGTATCAGGATGCAAGTTCTGATATGGTCAGCAACCATATGAAACACTCACAAAAATTATTTTGAGAATCACGAATCATCAGAATGGAGAGAGAAGAGAGGAAAATGGTCATTTAGGAATGGAAAGGAAGACAAGTTCAGCAAGAGAATGCCCATCAGGCTTTAATTAATATTAGAATATATCACAGACACAGCAAAGTTACAGAGGAAGATTACAGGGGAAGAATGACCATGGGGACAGATAATGCTAGCTGAAATCACAGGACATAAGTTTAGAGAACACTAAAGAAGGGGAATACGGTTCTTGATTTCTTCCTCTTTCCAAAATCACCAGCCAGAAGACAGGAGGATGAGCAAATGTTGAGGGATCAGCAGTCAGTGAAGTGAAAAAGTGTGTTAAATAAGCAAGAAAACAAATAAGTTTGTTATGGCATTGAGCTGTTTATAAATAACAGGCATTTACACCTTGATAATTCTGCACTTCTGCATTAGAGCGAAAATAGATTATGTGTCACTAGAATGAAAGATTACAGCAGCTGTTAGTAAATTTATAGCAATATGAGATTACTGAAATCTCAAAATGTTTTTAATCTAAATAGAGAGACTTTAAAAGGTCCTGTTGAGTCTACACTGTGGCCTGAGGAATCTTTTCCATCTGAACTAACTGCATACCCTGGGCAGCATTTAAGGCTGAACTGTTTAACACAAAAAAGTTTATGTATGTACCAAGAGTTACAAAGTCTGACCAAGACAACCTGCAGGTCACATGTAACTTCTTAAACAATTTGCATGGCCATGCACTTGCCCACAAATTGTGCAAGTGGCTGTGCCAGCCTGACAATTGCCTTGTACTGCTTCTGGGACACTAAGCACCATCGAGCAATCTGACCAAAGTAATATTTTAATTTTTTTTTTAAATTTTATTTTAATTACATCGCTTCTTTCTGTAGGTAACACAGTAACTGAGTAAAAACCTCTTTTTTCAGAATTTATTTTAGAGAGTTTAGAGAAAGATGACTCGGCCTTGGGGGTCAAAGAAACAGAGAAAATAGTTTGCCTTGTTTTCTGATCCAGCTCCACTAAAAAGTGTGATGTTACCTCTGTACGCATTCTGAAATCTTGTTGAGGACTACTGCAGGAAAGCTTCATTTTATGCTTTTGTTTGAAACTAAGCTGCATGTGGATCCTGTACTGTTACTAGATCCATGAAGCCAGCTGATTTTATAAGATTCCACAAGGAGATTATAAATACTGGATTTTCAATGGCAGATAAATCCTATATATTGGCAGTATATGAAAGATCTCATCTAGAGAAAATTCTGAAATTGTGGTGTGTGAAAGAATAAACCTGCACTAGCTGATGGCCATGACAGAACACCAATATTGCTTACAGCAGGTTCTTACAAAAAACTAGATAAGTCCTACCCACGCTCTATTTGCACAGAAGCAGAGCTGGAAACTGCTACACTGTAACCCAGGTCTGGTGTACCTGAACTCTATATCCAGAAAAGACACTGGGAGAAAATAAGGAGGACAGTATATCTCTATCATAATAAAGATCCAAGAGTGCCTCATCTGTCTGGGATCCCAGGAGGAGGAGGGAGTGTAAGAAAGATATATAGGAAAATGATAGAAAGATGAAGGTGTAGGATGCTGGTTAAGGAAGAATGTTAGACGTAGTGGAGTGAAAGGGCTGGGTCCTAGTTATGAGAAGCTAAAAGGAATGCTACAGTATCTGAGAAAGCAGGAGCAGGTGCCACTGGTGATTACAGAGCAAATTAAAGATTTGGGAAACTCTTAAATTTAGAAGCTCTTCAGGAAGGTTTGGTAAAGGAATACGGCTTTGCAACTAACTACTCTATTCTGGACATGACTTTCAAAACAAACAAGGAACCCTCCTGAAATTACAGAAGAGTAAAGGTTGACTGGCATATCATGTTGAGTCATTTCTGCATATTTTAATGCCGTCCCTTTAAATAGTCCCTGGGTTCCACTGCTACATTACACGGCTAATGCTGTCTGAAAATTATGGAAATTGAGCCTATGGTCCATGTCTCACATATACTGCTGCTAATTAAGTTCTTTGTGACTTATCATTTGATTTAAAGTATAGAAGGGAGAGAAATTACCCTTTTCCCCCTTCCTTTTTGGGGGAAGGGTGATTTTGAAATAAGCTTTTATATGGTTATTTTCTAGAAAATCTAATTTCAGAACTGTGAACTGTTTTTACTAGAGCTGTTCAACATTAAACACTTCACATTTTAAAGACCATACTCTAAGAGCATATTGCACATAATCACAGATATCAAATGTAATTGTCTCACGCCACTTGCCTATAAGCATTTACTGCACTGCACTTTGTGCCTCAACATCGGATTGTCAGAAGTCAAACAGGATTACCTCCTAAAAAAGCTGATCCTTAAATCATTTAAGGTTAATATAGAGATTGAGTTAAACAAAGTTGACCAAGAGTGTAACAGAACCTTAATGGATTAGATTAACCTCCGCAGAATTTTCCTAAGAGAAAGTAACGTTGACCATAAGGATATTGTTCCCGCAGTATCATGTTAAAGGCATCACTGTGGAAAATACAACCATTAGTCCGATAAACTCAAAACTGCCGTAAATAGCAATGTTGCCAATGGATGAGCAGCATTCTGCAGGTGTCCTGACATTGCCTGTATCATTCACACACTGAATGGCATCCCACCTGCAGCTGTTATCACCATCCTAGCTTTGACAACCACAGAAAATCTTAAAATGAATTCTTGTTAGTTCAAAGAAGTGGAACAACTAAATATACTAACTGTCTTTATATGATGTTTTTCACATTCATGGGGTCTTACTAACTGAAAAATGCCTTCCCAACCAGGTATTAGCATTACGCAGAAGGAAGGTGAAAAGAAGAAAAAAAAAAGTCAATTTTCTTAAATAAAATCAAATCAGTTCAGGTCAGAAAATCTTCTCCAAGTACCACCAAGAATTGGAAGTCAACTCCCTCTGCTTTTTCCTCCCCAATACCATGGAAGGCATGCTACTAGTTGAGACATTTCCTTCAAAGCAAAAAATTATGCCTCATTTGTATTTAATGAACAGTTTTGCAATTCTGGCCCTGAATATTAGCAAATGAGAGACCCTCCTCCAAAACAATTCACATAAACCTATTTTTTCTCAATACTAGGTATCTCTTTATGAGTCTAGTGGTTCCTCCTTTCCACCCCAGTTTGGCTCAGAAACAAAGGAAAAACAAACATTTAAAACAAAATTGGATTTAGTTTAGCCTAGGAAAGACTTTTTCTGCCAGCTGAAGCCATTCAGTAATAGTGATCTAAATTCACAAGTTGTTTTGGTAAAACAGAAAGCTCCTTTTCCAGCCAGCTTTCAGTTTGCCTGAACAAAATTGACCCAGTTCCAGTGAGGAAACCTTTGAAAAAACCATCCCTTTTGGCACTGCAGTAAGAGATATGAGGTCAGTATTGCTTCTTTCTAGTCTTCTTAACATAAAAGACTGCAGAAACTATCAGAAAAGGTAGAGAAGACCAATATGGACCACTACAGCTATCGAACAATTGATAATCTAAGAGCAACTACATAAATTGTGACCCAGCAGCATGAAGAAGACAATGAGGAATATTATAAAGGTCAATAAAATTATGGTAGTGGACAAAAGGTGAACAGGAAATCATTATTCACTACTTCTCAAGATACAAGAGCTATGAGACACCCAATGTAATTACCGGGAGCAAAAATAAAATGAACTACTTTTTCATATCACACAATTAAAATCATAAAAGTCTTTGTCACAGGATGTCGGGGAGGCCAGAAACAGAAATGGGCTCACAATGAATTAGACACTGGAGAGATGTGTCCACAGCTATT
The DNA here is from genome assembly GCA_020745775.1 of Theristicus caerulescens. Lineage (NCBI taxonomy): Eukaryota > Metazoa > Chordata > Aves > Pelecaniformes > Threskiornithidae > Theristicus > Theristicus caerulescens. The sequence continues at coordinate 89,059,891 of CM036560.1, forward strand.
AATCATGACAGCTGACGTACTGAGGCCATTAACTGCCAGAACCTGGGCCCAGCCTACCACTCTTCACCTGACCTCTCTCAGTCTCTTTCCCTAAATACCTGCTATGGGCCACTCAAAGAGTCACACTGGATGAAGTGACCTTTGGAGTGTCCTCTCACAAGGCATTCTTCCATAAATTAAAAAAGGGGTTGAATAAAAGGTTCAGTAGAACAGTAGTGCTGCTTCAAGCAGTATTTTGTACTTTTTAAAGGTCACAATATATTAAATGGATATATTTCTCATTTTCTGAAATGTGTGCAGAAGTTCCCAATTATTATGTTATTCATACTATTTTTATCATGCCTTTTCTTAAGAAAGGACTTAGATGAGATTTATTCAAGCTAATATATTATTTCCATATCAAGTTGAACTTAATGGATATCAAAACACTCACAGTATTAGATTTAGTGAAACCACTTGCCTGTTTCACAGACTTCCTTATAGCATGCATCCTCCTAGAACGCTTGTGAAATGAATATAAGTTGCCACCTCCTGTTAAATACAATCTTCAGAACCGACCAGAGCCTAGTGGTAGAAAAGTGACCAAAAACCAGTGACAGAAACAAGGGCAAATAATGCACAATGCACCACACAGATCAGTAGATATTCTGCAGTGGAGAAATGGGAGGTCATGCTGGAGTTTCAAGTAATTCGTTTTCATGTTTCAGCCTTGTGCATAACGCATACAAGCTATCCTATTCAGCAAACAGGGAACTCATGTGCATACGCTTCCATGCAATGGAACAGACAAGATACAATCCCAAATCTTTCAATACCAGTCTTGCTCTTGTCAAAATCAACAGAACTTCCACTGAGACGACCATCAGCAGCCCTTCAGAAAGTTCAGCAATTTAAATAATCCAACTGAAGTCAAGAGAAAAGATGAGAGAGAGTTGTGCCTTTCAGTTAAGAAAGCATTCCTTGTTCAAGCACGTGCTTAACTGCATGACACTGAAGCTAGTAGCATCATGAACATAAGCAAAGGCAACTGTATGCAGTTCATTCCTACCCCGGATAGGCCTTAAAATGCTAAAATACCTTCCTATATTGGAATTTACATACCTAAAGTTAGGCACTTGGGTAAATACCTTGCTAAACAAGGGATCAAATAATGATTTTAGAACTAAATTCAGGAAGCATTTATTCTATTCTATTGTGCAAATTCAAAATATATTTCTTGGGAAACACCGTGCACAGTCACTGTTGGGACCACTATGCCAAATCTGCTTCTAGTGCATATGGGTGATAAAGCCAGTGGAATTATAAGAAAGGAATGTTTCTTAACATAATGTTTCAATTCTTCCAGAAATGATGTGCTCACTTTTTTTTTTTAGAATGTAGTCTATTAAAAATACATTAATATTAAGTAATCAGAGACATAAATTTTAAAAGGAATACTTTAGTACAGATCATTATTTCAATTTCACAGTAATTTATTTGAGAAATGTTCCTAATTAATTTAACATTCATTTTTAATTGCCAAAAGATTAAATGGATTCACCTCTCTTTTGCTGCATAAGTTTAAATGAATAGCGTTAAATACCCTTTATATTTATGGCAAGCTATTTTGTCAGTTTATGTTAGCAGAAAAAAGAAGTCCTTTTGTTTCTGCAAGAAAAAGAGTAAATTAAACCTGTGGAAGAGATGCAAACAGAACTGTACAATGAGTCTATTTTTTATTAAGAGCAAATCTTATTCTCTTGACCAATGATTACCTGGAAAGTTTCTCAGGAAACTGAAACTGGAAAGGGGTGGCAAAGAGCGCTACTTAGTACATTTTTACCAAATACTCCTTAAGTCCATTCTCAGAAAAGAAAGTGTTCCTGTTAAAACAGTAGGCAAAATGATTTTAAAACAACCCTTAGGATGACTAGAATAGGCAGCATGTTACTCTGCTTAAAATTGTTCCTGAAATTGGTGTACATGGTGTGGACATTCCTTGATCCCACAGCAGTCCCTCTGGCCTTTCCAATTTCACAAGTGACTATTAAATAACTGAGGAGGAAACAGAATTGGTGATCAATCCACAAGTTTAGAGAAAAAAAAATAATGTTTTCTTATACCTACATTTCCCCCTCTCTCCTGTGAATATGTTCAAAGCAGCACTGTATAATTTCATTTATAGTGTTCTGGAAAACATGTATTTCATGGACTAAATGAGACATTCATATTAATTTGAATTATTTATACACGGAACCATGTCTTCATCCAAGCCCGTATGGCTACTTATCCACCACATGCTTGGTTCCTCTGCATAATGCTCACGGCACGCACTTATGAGGCAAAGCCCTTACCTAGGCAGTAGTTTGGTTTTTGAATTCGATCACTTAGAGCAGGATAAACAGAGGTTTTCATCCATCCCAGGTATCTGTCAACCATCACACGAGCAAGTCCCAGTCCATCTTTTTCTCTGTTGAGCCCAAAGGATCCTCAATCCTTTCCACAGCAAAACATAGCCTTCATAAACAAGTTGGGTTCACAATGTCTGTTTGAAGTAACTTCTGCCTGGCTTAAGTGCTTTGAAATCAACAGAGGCATATTTATCACAGATTAAGAATACAAAGACCAGCGACTGTGTACTTCACTTTACAGAGTACCTTCCTTCTCTCCATATGCCCACTAGCCTAGCTGTTACGCCTACTTCCATCTTCAGCACCTAAATGCAGAAGATTACTTCAACATTAATGCAGACCTTGACCCAGGGTCTGAAAGGCATAGAATTCAGAATAGTTTGCTTTCCAAAGAATTGCCATTTGGCTAAATAAACAATTGCCACTTCAGCTGTGTTGTTTTGGGAGGCTTTGTTTAATGCTATGTGGAGATCACCGAAACCTGTCACACACTACATAACGAGTTTGACCTCATAACTCAGGTTTCTGAGTTTTGCTTTCACTATGACATCAGGCATCACAATTCTGACACTTTCCCCAGAACTCTGTGACAGAGGCTTGGAAATACAAAGTGGTAATGTGAGTTTTCTGAATGCTTTCAGCCCTCCCAAATGCCTTATCCCACTTTCCCAAAAATAAGCATTCATCAAATCACAGTGAGTTGTTTTACTAAGTTAATCTATAGAAAGCTGCCTCAGCAAATTGAAGTCATTGCTTAGAAAAAAAACCAAATAATTGGTGTTTTAAAGCATTTTAAATTATAGAAAACCTCATCTTTTACTTCCAGGATCCATTTCAGAGCTTGCCTCAACTCAGTGAACAAGCATAGGACCTAAGTCATAAATTGTCATTTGTAAAAATTAGAAAAACATACAATTTCATTAGGCATTAAATTAACTACATAGAAAGAATGAGAAAACATTAGGTTGTCTCTGATTTTTTTTTCCTAATAGACAGTACTGCATTTAAATGAGCACTATAATTCTTAGACTTTAACTCAAACAAACCTAATTGTGCATGGTTCACTTTGAACATGATAAACATGTAAAGCATACATCAATAGATTTAATATTTACTGTACTACTAAACTGCACTTTAAACTGAAGCAAAAAAAAAAATTTATGGGTTGCTTTACTTCATAAATAACAATATCCTAGTTGAAGACCACGGGAGATTTTGCCAACAGTAAATTTCACTGTTTTATGTATTTTTTAATATTATTTTAGTTCCTTGTTAATAAAAGAAACAATGGGGCTACAGATATTTAAACTGGTCATAGCAAATAAATGTCAGTTCTGTATCTACTTGCAGTTAGATTAAATGTTAATGAGTTACAAGGAAACAATACAAAATGTGTCTACTACTATTTAATGCATCAGCATGAAACATTAACATACCAAAACTGAATAATTAAATAAATTTGAAAGGCAGCAATTTAACAGGTTGCTAATTCCATCATTTATATTACCTTCTATTTGTGAAAAGTAAAGAATGGAGAGGGCAGCAGCACTTTATTGCACCAGCAGTATTTGCACCTCAGCAAGGGCCAAAACAAATAGGTAAACGCTATTTATATCCACCTAAGATTTCAAAATATTTTTTAACATGGAACTGGAAATATCCAGATTTTGCGCTAGCTGCATTTAATAAAAGTGTGAAATTCACACTGTTCTATGACAGTATATTTTAATCTTCCTTTATTCTCTATCTTCTGAGTCTGATTAAAATGCAGCTCAAAACAAGAACTATGCGGGGGGGGGGGGGGAGGGAGGTTCTTACATGATGTTGTTTTCTTTTTCTTAACATTTTCTTTAACAAAAGATCCTGACTATTACTTCCTCAAATAACACAGTCTATTGTAAATTGCTCTAATTTGTTTTTCCAAGATAGAAAAGGACTAACAATTACACTTTCATTTTTTTGGGGCACAGCTTTATTTGATTAAACAATAAAACTGCCTTGTGAAGCTTTTCAGCCCCTGCATTTCAAAATCTAATGGCGCTCTCTTCACTGAAGCTAATTATTAGAACCATCTACTACCTCCTACCCCAAACACTCCTGGCCCAAATGCTGGACAGAGCAGACCAGCCCCAGGCTCTCCAATGCACAGACCAGCCTCTTACAATCTTAGAATACTATTGGCAGAGTGTCAGGTTTTAAAGCATTAGAATTAGACACCATTCTGGTACCATTCAAAAGGACAGTTATGTAGATGGATTTCCAGGTACTATTCTTCACATCTTCTTTTAGATGAACCACAGCCATCACCTGTAATTCCTAACACAGCGTGCAAAATACTTAGATCCAATACATCAGCTGAACTAGCTAGCAAAGCTGGATTAAAATTCTGTTCCTCTAGAACATTCTGCACCGAAACACAAGTATTACTGTGACTGGCAATCACATTATTCCAGGCTATACCAATATTCTGCTGGGACGAAGGCAGAGTCAAGTTAGATCAAAGGTTCCTGTTAACCCTGCCTCTGGCAGGTGCCAATATTGGATACTCAGTGATATATAAGGCATAGGTAATGCTTTCCCTGAATATATCCCAGCACCTGCCAAACTGTGCTTTGGGCAGTTTTTGGATTGTTTTGCCCTCAGGACTGAGGTTTCTTGAATTAAGGTACCTAGTTTCTTAGAACACTCTATCATGATATTCCACATTTACAGGTATCTTCACACAGCAGGACTCAAACCTATACTAGACAAGTGCTAGTTAATTTACCAAGCCAAGTCATTTTTGACCACCTTCTTGACTACTGAATAAGCTTATTCACTTGAAACTATCTGCAATCTCTTCTATCACAGTAACCTCTCTTGTTAGTTTGCAATTCCTGTTTCAGAGCTTTTCAGCTTTTGTTTCACTTACCCTCTTGCTCAGTAACAGTAGATCTTCCCTGGACAAATTGGAGTCATCCATCATTTTCTTTGTTACTGCTCTTGTCCCCAAATCAAAGCCTAATTTGCTCAGATACCAGCATTTGCTAGATTTCCATCATAACATAACTGATGTGATTTGGAGGCATCCACAAGTGCTGGACAAAGCCTAACAGACATTGTTAATACTCCAGCTCAGCTACTGAACACAAGCTTGTGTCCAGACACTGAACACAAGCTAATATTTGTTTTACTTTTCAAAGGCTATTTCTTAGATTTCTTGACACAAAAATTTCTGTCCTCAGCAATGTCCTTCAAGATTTCTTCCCTGATAGACAGCAAGAAGTGCTTTATGTGTTATTTTTTTCTATCTTTTTTTTGGTTCTGTACTTAAGCAAAAAGTTCCTTTCTTTTCCCTCCTACTAACATGAGTTAATGAATCCATTTTGCTGGTTCTCCTACTTCATTCATGAAACAGCCAAATTTAACTCACCCAACTGTTAGTCTTAGTCTCCACTTAAGAAGCCTTTCGTGAAGGAACTCAGATTTTCAACTCGTCTTCTGTTCTGCAGAAAATTTCACTACCTCCCCTGAAGTTAAACTCACCAGCCCCAAGTTCCATATACTTATGTTCTACCCACACTACCCCCTTCCCCATGCTAACACTGCCATTGCTGCAGAAGCCTTATAGATGGCAGCAGTGTCCAACTTAATAATAATAATAATAATAATAATAATAATAATAATAATAATAATAACAACAACAACAACAATAACAACAAAAAATATCTCAAAGCATCCAAGTCTCTTCCTTCCAGACTTTTACTGATGTTAGCCTCTTTGCCTATACTTTTGGAAGTTCTGATAAAAAAATGTTGTAAAGTATTTTACACAATCCTTTGCACTCTGCATAACTTTTTTAAGTTGTTGGGATGTATACTGCATTTGTTCGCTGAAGATCTCGGTGTGTCACCTTCTGTGAACTCTTATCTTCACTTACACAAAGAAGCCTGAGGAAAATAGATAGTATTCTGGATTCTTTGTAAAAATCTACCTTTCATTAGTTTCTGTCTGAGCTGGCCATTTTCTTGCTTGACAAATTCTAAATGCTTTGGTGAGGAATAATTCTTTTTACTCCAATAGCCAAAATTCTTGTTCCAGGTCTCAATCCTTTACAAGCTCCTTCTGGGACTTTAGTTAGCCGACTCAGATTAGTGTCTGCAGCAAGTCTTACTCTGATAGAAAGCATCCCTGATTTTGGATTTGCAAACCTAATCCTGCCTAATAAGCTTTATTACTCGTTATTACAGAGAATCTAGTGATGATTCAGAAGCCCCACTGAAACAGGTATTACAGAAAACACAGTCTGTGCCCCACTGCATTCACAAGATTACAACGCCAGCACAGACCCAGCAATGATTTCAGGTTCTCAATTCTAACTGAAAACAGAGATTAAGCACCACTTTGCCTCTGAGGGTCTGTGTTGTAGCATCTCAATGTAATTAGATGATTTCTTTCCCCTACTGAAATGCACAGTCAGCACTTAACCTACCTGATTACAAATTTAACAGGGAGACATTGAACAATATTCAGGCAAATCTCATCACAATTCAAGCATTTGACTAGTAAGCGAGCAAGTTCACCTGCCCAAAGTTGCAAGTGTGATCAAGCCATGTTATACTGTTATTTCTTCAGTACCTGTGGTGTTAGAAGTTGCTGTTACCAAAGGATAAGCAAAACCTGGATAATACTAATGTGTACAGACCTGAGACTTCCACACTGCACTCTAGAACCAAAGTGTATTCAGTTCAAGTGCAGCAATACACAAATGCACGGGCCAACTTCATTTCATGTAACTTCACAACTATACCTGTATTTATGCAAAAACCAGGTAAGCCATGCCATTAATGATAAATCAGTAGCTTTGCAATCATCTTTTTCACTGTAGCATCAAGATGCCCGAGCAGCAGATAAACTCCCCATCACACCACGTCACAGCTGCTCAATTAGTTTCCTTCAGGGTCCAACTGGCAATTTCTAACAAGGTCTACTCAACAGGAAACAACCTGCAAGCCCAAATTCTGCTGCCCGCAGAGCTGGAAACAAGGGTAGTGCACTACAGCCGATCTCCAAGAGACCAAGGACATCATAAGAAACATGAGTCTTTCTTCATTTGAGTTCACTGTAAAGGCTCGCTTTATAGTCAAGGCAGAGAACCAAGTAGTTTTGCAGTCTGGTTCCTGTGAAGTATTTTAGCTTACAGATATAAAAATCAACAAGTATCTATTTCTCTCCACTAACAAGAACAGGAAATGAAAGTGTCCTGGTTTCAGCTGGGATAGAGTTAATTTTCTTCTTGGTAGCCGGTATGGGGCTGTGTTTTGGGTTTAGGACGAGAACAATGGCGATGCTAAGTATCGCTAAATAGTCGCTAAGTAGCGCTTACATTGGTCAAGGACTTTTCAGCTTCCCGTGCTCTGCCCGGTGCACGGGGGGGCTGGGAGGGAGCACAGCCAGGGGCGCTGACCCAGACTGGCCAAAGAGTTATTCCATACCACATGACGTCATGCTCAGTATATAAGCTGGGGGAAGAAGAAGGAACAGCGGGACATCTGGCGGGATGGCGTTTGTCTTCCCAAGTAACCGTTACGCGTGATGGAGCCCTGCTTTCCTGGGGATGGCCGAACACCCGCCTGCCCATGGGAAGTAGTGAATGAATTCCTTGCTTTGCCTTGTTTGCGTGTGCAGCTTTTGCTTTACCTATTTAACCATTCTCTTTTATTTTACTTCAACTATTAAACTGTTCTTATCTCAACCCACGAGTTCTTTCCCTTTTACCCTTCCAATTCTCTCCCCCATCCCACCGGGGGGGAGTGAGCGAGCAGCTGCGTGGTGCTTAGTTGCCGACTGGGGTTAAACCATGACAGAAAGCCACTAATTCAGACTCCAGTGAAGATGTGTAAAGTGAAGCAGGATGAATGCCACACAGGGTGAGTTGTCGGAATTATTTTTGTGGCTTGGATCTAGACCAGACCCTATTCTTTACACATTGCTCCACTAACCAATACAGATATAAGTTTAAACACCTACGCACATTTTAATAAGGTTTATCCCAGGTCTGATTTTCTCTCCCTCTGCATTTAACTCTCACTGACTTTAATGAGAGCTGCATGTGTGTGTACACGCAGAACTGATTCCTGGCATTTTTACAGCTTGATTTTTAATGTAATTAGAAAAGCACATTGAAATGCTTAACTTGTGTGTTTTGGGAGAAATGTTTAATGGTGCCTAATTAATGCATAAAATTTACATTTTGAAAACTAGTATCCAGGCACTGAAACAATCAAAATATTTGCAGAAATCACAACAGAAAGAAAAATAAGATTATAAATGGTTTCCTGGCAAGTGTTCATTAATATCTTGGTTTGTTTGGGGTTTTTCTTGCTTGCTTGTTTTTTGAAGAGTTTTGGATACACTTCAGTTTATTAACCAAATAAAAAAATTATCTGCAGCTGAGTGAACCACAACTGTATGCGTCTTTTCAAGAGGAGTAGGCAAACCTGGAGGCTGTAATTTTAAGTTATTCACTTTTTTCTTTGTAAGAAACTGTCTGTAAACAGTGCACAATATTATGCCAGCCAAATAATTTATTTCCTTTATTACATCTCTATTTGTGAGTGTATTTACTTAGAGCCTAGTTCTGCTAACTTTTACAAGTCTACAAAACTTTAAATTCTCAAAACACAGTAAAGGCCACTCACATAAGACAGGCTATGTTCTATGCTATTTAAAATTGGTTGCTTTAATGTTATAGAAATGATCTGGCACATAAGATGAAATCAAAGCTTTTACAAAGAGCCTCTTAAACTGAAAGAAAGAATTAAACTTTGGGACTAGAAGAATCAGAGAAGGGAAAGAACGTGGAGGGAAAAAGTCTCTGTAGAGTTGAAAAGAAGAAAGAATAAACATTCTGGTTTGCTAGACTTGATGATATGTTGTTAAAACACCCCTTTCCAGCTGCATGTCTGTTTTGAATGAATACTAATTTTATTCTTTTTGAGGGACTTCATTTTGTTCAGTTCCTTTTGGGACCTGACAGCCAAATCTTTTCCTGGCGGTAGCCCAGAAGTTCAGCTCTTTAAACAGGATGTTTTGCAATCTTTAGAGGTTTCTAACCAATTTAAACACTGGAAGAGAAGACAGACACCTAGATAGGAAAGAAAAATAATACTATACCTGCATTTCTAAATTCCAATCTTAGTTATAAACCGAGTCTAAATATAGCATTGTAGGGTCTGATGTTCCAAATTTTCCTAATTTCCTTATCAACTTGCTTTACAAGTTAACAGCAGTTTTCCCCCAAAACTTTCAGCTCTTCAAACACACTGGTTTTATTTCATTGGAGCTGTAGTCTTGTTTTTTTCCACACTAGCAATACACATCCTAAATCCATAATTTCATAGATACATACACAATCTCGCCTTAAATGAGCTCATTACCAGCAGAGATGGTCTTTGCAAAATGCAGTAGGCTTTGTTTTTCTTATTCCCAGAAAAAGTATATGGCATTTGGATGGAATTTGACTCACTACTTTATGTCAGAGTAAGTTTTGTCGTTCACAGTTACGCTTTTCCACAAGAAGCAAAAGGAATAAGCCCTCTTTCCTTACAGACTGTGTACTATATCACCAGTTCCCCCATTTCTCCTCTCACCTCACACCTGCTCCATAACATTAGCTGTTTATCCTTTTTAGTGCTTTTCTCAAACTCCGTGAACCTCTTGCTACACGACATCATTGCCAACTGGAGTAGGCAGCATGTTCCATGACCACTTTGGGTTACACACTACAAGTGGCTTGCTGGACTGTGTGTTTCCAAGTCAGCAGACCAAACAGACCAGCAACATGTCAGCCTTTCCCCCAAAGAGGGCTTTAATTTGGGTCTCCTTTCTCAAACAGATTTTCATAAGGCTTGCAGGAACTAAATTTTTCTTAGAGGACTCCATACCTCTTTCAAATTTGGGCATTTCTCTCACCAAGAGCAGAAGCAGTCAGGGGATGGACAAGCACCAGGTTAAGAGAGAAGTGATTTCCCCTGCTTAGGAGGGAATTTTGACATGCACCTCAGTGAAACAATAGATGAGGATTCCTACAAGGTTGTACTTTCATGACAGACTTTTACATGTACGTTATTTTCAATTATGAAATCCAGTGAATTTATTATCAGACTTTGGAAAACCACAGTAATTTCTGATGACATCCATACCAGCTAGATTTGGTTTTCAAAGATGTTGAGCACTTGCCACTCCTCACGTCTGCAAATCAAAGGATGCGTTTCCAAGAATAACTCTAAAATATCCAAACATTGCTTTGTTACTGTGGCAGCACTGTATATCTTTTTACAGAGCTCTGGCTCTAAGAAAAAGCAAAAGAAAAATGCAAGAAAACAAAATTTAAAAAAAACACAGATCCACAGCTGTGCAAACAAGTGGCCTACTCCAAAATGTTTTCAGCATTTATCTTTATACTACGTAAGTGTCCAGTAACTAAGAAAAAAAAAATGTTTTTCATAGAATCAGTCATAGAATCATAGAATACCAGGTTGGAAGGGACCTCAAGGATCATTTGGTCCAACCTTTCTAGCACAATCTAGATGAGATGGCCCAGCATGGTTTTGACACTTAGTAGCTATTAGCTATTAAAGATCTTTTGGACACATGCAACCACAATTTTCAAAGAATTCAGCTCCGTTGCTGTCCAGAGCTTGCACTAGCATGGAGGTGAGATCTGTTGCTCTCATATCCTGCAGCTACACTGCCCTGCTGAGTTGTACCACACTACCCCACTCAGGCGAAGCACACTACCTGCTATGCAGACCTAGATTCTCTACTATTCTTATCACAGATGGCATGTGTCAGGGAGTCCTCAGACATAAGAAACACTCAGAAGACATTGCAGCACCCCCAATAAGACCTGGAAGGCAGTTCCTCACCACCACCCAGCCTACCTCACGCAAAACCCATAGATCACAAGAGACCAATACCCTGATATCAGCCACTCCAATCACTTCAGGGGCTCTGCCCTGCCAGCTGGCACCATGCAGTTCACCCGGGGCAAATGTTCTCCAGCACACAGAACCTATCACGCACTGTCAGTTTGCTGGAGGCTGCCCTGAGATCATGGAGGCAGCCACTCTGCAACAGTCTGGACATGCACCACTGGCATCACTTTCTGCAACTGGAACAACCTGCAGCAGTTTGCAAAAGGCACCACTGTGACAACACCCCAAGAACTGGCACAGACCTGAAAGCAGGTAGAGTCCCATTTCTGGGCCTGTAATCTCATCCACAAGCAGATGAGCATCAATCTTACAAAGCTGATCCCACAAATCTGTGGCACAGCAATTACCTGCTAGCAAGTCCAATCTCAATGCCTGCTAGACCAGGCATCCAAGCTGTCCTCCCCTTCAATTTCCATCATTTGAGGTGCCCAAGAAAACAGCACAGCAGTAAGCAGGGCACAACCACAAGTGCCAATTTCCATACAACCCCACCTGAAAGGGCCATCACTCCTACTGCCATAAAGAGTACCATTTCATCACACTGAAGAGTTTCAAAGACCGCACTTAAACACCACCATAGTTTTCCTCCATAAAGGATGGGTTAACAGATTGGCTAGCACTTCTTAAGAGGAAAAACTGTCCTGCAAGAGAGGATGCTACAGTAACCCATTTGTACTCTTTGACTGGAATGTCAAAACAACCCTAAAGGAGATTAGTACAGCTCTTCAAAGCCTATGCAGCGTGCCTACTGAAAAGCACATTAAGATGGAGATGTCAAACAAATCTGTGCTGAAAAAAGACCTGGAGCAAGCCAAGTCTGAAGACACCACAGTCAAAGTTGATGAGTTACATTCAATATGTAGAGCATGTATGAGTTCTTCACCGCTCTGCCTCAATTTTTTCCACGTGAAAAACCAAGAGCCACACTAAACACACAGACATTTCCCATACATTTGCTTTAGTGGATAAGACCATTCTACAAAGATTTTTTTGAACAGAAAATGCTGTGCAGAAACAGGCTGAGCAAACCTTGAAATTTTTAAATACTGTTGAAATTCCAATAGGTTGGAGAAAGCATTTCTTTTTTTTTTTTGGTAACAAAAAAAAAAATGCCAAGCCATCTGCTCTCAACTGGAGCTTTCAATTATAAACATAAAAAATAATTCCAAAATCTGCAGAGTTGAGAAAATTCTGAATTGCTTAAAAGTTGAAGGGAGGCAGGGGGAGGTAGACTCCAACAGAGGATTAACTCTAAGTCCTATTCAAATATAGAAGTCATCCCTGGTCTAGACATCCGGTCAAACAAGTATGCTGTGAAGAAGAGAGTCCAACATGAAACAGATGATTACAGCTGAACTTAGTATTGTGCACTGAAGAAACTGGTGAAATTGGCAAAGAACCTTGTTGGTAACTATACATACATTTTTAGAAGTAGGGGTTTGCCCTGTACAGCACAAGAGACATTCTGTTTTACATCAAGAAATCTTGTGCTAAGATAGTACAGTAAATTCTATGAATAGATGCTTACCAGTTTACACACAGATTTGAAAGACCCAACAGAAAAGATACGTTAACCTAAAGTCCACAGCTTCAGCTCTCAAAGGCTGCATTAAATCACATAGCCCTACACTTTCCCCTTGGCTGTATCCTGTAAAGAATATTGATGTATTCCTATTCTATTGGAAGATTTGATGTAAAACCAAAGTGACCAAAATACTGAGATATAAATCCCCAGAGTAAAGGAATACAGAGAAAAGGCTTTGGTAGTAATCTTAACCAATCTTACAAAAAAGAAGACACAATACCATCTTTCATCGCACAACTGTCTGACAATGAGCAGCACAACCATATACAATATAACAAGGGTAATATTGAAATATGTTCATGATTTGTAACCAAGGCAGATTATATTAGTACAAAAGCAGGAATTCATTTAATACATGTTTAATACTTAATCCCGCTTATATGTTTGTATATTTGTGTTTGTCCACAGAACATCCTACAAATTCTCTCCCCGCAGAGGACTCCCCAGGTAAAGGAGAGACCACATACAGGTTACTCTGTATCAGTCAGATTCTCTGCAATACAGCAGAGAATACAGCAATTACAATTAATTCAGCACTTGTATGACCTTCCCTACAATAGGCTCAGGTTCAGAAGTTCAAGAGGTATGTTGGTAGGCAGGGCAAGAAAGAGGACAGCTTCAAACAGCTTCAGGAACTAAATCTTCCATTGACCTGTGTTCTGCCACCATGTTTTGCAAAAACCAAGAAATCGAAACCAAAGGAGGAAACGAAGCAGGCAAGAATCCTTTGCTCTAACCAAAGGAAGTTGGATCTAACAACCCATCAGGCCTAACAGCACTGTTTCAAAAAGTTGACTATCATCTGCTATACCTTAGAGGCAGGTAGAAGGAATGGAGTATAGACAGGAGCAAACCATATTGCCATCACTGGATAAACCCACATTTTATTTAGAGTTGTTACTGAGGTGTACGTTCATTCATGTAATTTAAATTAAAAAAACACTGCTTGCAACAGGAATGGAAAACAATCATAGTGATACTGAGAGGAAAGGAAAGCTACTACTATTTTAATTGGAAGGGACCCACAACGATCATCTAGTCCAACATGACCTAGCCTGACCAATTCCGGGCTGACCAAGTTAAAGCATGTTATTAAGCACATTGTCCAAAGGCCTCTTAAACACTGACAAGAAATAGATTTCTTTTTCAAGAAGGAGGAGGAAATGCTGTTCTCACATTGATCACTGCCCTCTTCCTCAGTTCCTTCTAGTGAGACATTCTGAAACACAAGAAAAAGGATTCTGAGTCTGTCTCCCAAAGAAGGCATTTGTGTTTACATTGATCAGGAGTGAGAAAGTGCATGTTAGAGTAACTGAAAATAAGGTAAGAAGCTGTCTGAAGTAAATGCTATAATAGTCACTGTTTTCCCCAAAGTTAGCGGAGGGAGACACTTCCAAGATGACACCAGACCCCTTCTTATTTCATTTGCCATTCCAGCTGCCCTTCCTCTTCCTGAACAGCACAGAAATTAATGCTCTCTATTAGGCATTATTATTCAAATGTGCTTATAACATATGGCAGATGCAATGTGCTGGTCAAGAGTTGTCATCAGAATACTCTGGGACTTCAAGGGAAAGAGGATGCAAAACAAAATGGCTGCAGACATCTCAGCCCTGCTGCCCACGGGAACTCATGGAAGGATGACAGCCAGAGCACCAAACTCCACGTATACACAGCTCTGTATGAGACAGAAAATAGGTACATATACATTTCAGAAAGCAGAATCACTATGTTGTCATACTCAAACCCAGACCGGGAAAAACACTTTGAAAACACAGTACGTTAAATTACCTCAGTCTTAGAAAATACACTTAACAGCTTCTGATACATGGCTACTTTTCACTTCAATCCTGCAAATAATCTAACTTTTATTCAATGGATTTTGCCCTCTCCTCCATTTTGAAGTAAAATTACAAGGCAGTTACAAGGGGGAAAGAACAAAATAAAACAAAAAAACCCCTTGCCCTGTACACCTGCAACCTATATTATTTCTTGCACAGTGGTTTAATGTCCTGACTGCCTCCAAACATTTTTATTGCTGTTAGCATCTGCATGTTCACTCTTAAATAAAATCCTACAATAATATAAATAGTTATTTTTCATCATTATTGTCTAGTTTCATCACCGTTATTCTTACTGCCAGTTTGGGGTAGAAAAGATAAAGATTCTGTTCTCAATTGCACTGGTCTCATCGCTAATAAAATTCAATTCAGTCTTCATTAAAATTACATGGGTGTACAGGAGGTCAAGACATGGTGAGCTCCAATTGTTTCCTGAATGAAAACTAATTTTCCAGTTATTGTCCAAAATAAATTATACACAAGTATAATCAAAGTTAATTGAAGAACACTGGGTGGTTTGAGCTCATTAAAATCCTCACAAATGCCAACATTAAATATACTGTTCAGTGCTTTAAGGAAAAAAGTGTCGTCTTCTACCTTGCAAACAGCTATTAATATAAATAGGAGTTCCTCAAAGCTAAATTAATAATATTCAGAGCAACTTCTATGGTTACATGGAGGTAGCAGGTGATTGAATCCCCCTTTTTAGAACACTGTGTTTTCAAACCTGTTGGCTTAATCAATATTCCGCATTTCAAATGAAATCTTGGTCATACACAAGTCACCAGGAGTTGTGTCATTAAGAGTTCCAGGATATCACGTGTGGGTCACAGAACAACGAGAACCCATTTGAGCACAAGTCACAGCACTCCCCTGTGAACACATACAAGCTTGTAACTTCTGGTTCAACTAAAGCAGCGCATTAGCAAGCCAAGCAAAATATTAAACTGGAGATTCTCAGCTGCAAGCCTACCAAATCTCTCAGAAATTTGTGCCTTAGTTACCTTCTCTGCAAATACTTCGCATCCTAACAATGGATTAAATCTAGCCTGAATTTGTAGCACTTTGATCTCCTTAGACCTTGTCTGTGAGAAACGCACCTTTCCTCTCCCTGAAATCACTTACCTACCGATTACTTTCAGGTTATGACCTCAGAGAAAACACGGAAGCCCTTTAAAATTAGCTTCCAGAAAATAAGCACGTTTGGCATTATCTTTGTTTTGCCATTAAATTTTTATCATTTATATGTCGATCCGAATGCCACCAAGAAGACTGTATCACAGAGTATCAATAGCAAGCATGCCCAGAGCAAAACAAACTGCGTTAAATCACACTTGCTTTTGTAACGTAAATAAAAAACAGTAAACCGTAATTTGATCCCATCAATGGAACTTTTGTTTCTGGAGGCAAGGACAGAACTTTCAAGTATTTCCCTACCGGAGTTGTTTCCAGAGGCGCAGCAAGGAACGCCGCCTGAGGGGGCACGTGCGCCCAACGGCCGCCCCGCCGCCAGTTTCAGTCGCGACAGAGCGGCGTTCAGCTCCTCGGCGAGCCCGACGGCCGTGCGTGTGGTCAAAAACCAGTCCATGCTGGTTCCTAGACCACGTTTTCCACTGACGGCAGGGACGAGTTAGGCAAGCTGTGCTTCAAAGGCAGCTGGTGGTACCAGCAGAGAGCTACGGCTGGACGTTTCCTGACAGGGAGCTACGAACAGTGAGTCATGGGTGGACTCGGGACACGAGTGGGAGGCAGGCTCCCTCCCCGGCGTGGAGCAGGAGAGCTGCACGCCTGCAGAGGACAACATGCCCGTAAGGCTTTGCCGTGTTATGCACCGTGTACTATAATCCCACTAAAAAAGTTCAGCAGTACTCACAACCAAAAGAAAGGATCTGTCCTCATCACATCCTGTGTGACTTCACGCTAAGTTCCTATAGCTTTATCGGACTCTGACAACCTGCAGGTTTTTCCACACGATAACTATTTGAAATAAAAAGAGACGTTTTACAATATAGTGATCAGAGTTCACCTATGGTTACATATCATGATGGAACAGTTGATTCAACCTGACTTCTGAATCATAAAAATACCACTTTCTAAAACAGCACACCAGAATATATATGGAAACGGGGGGGGGGGAAATGCTGTTTTCTTTACAAATACCAAAGTAAAGAAACGTTTTAGAGTAGTGTCTCTCTGAAGAGCTTGTTCTAGAAGAATCTTTTTCGTAATAAGCATGTCATATATAAAACATTGCTTTTGCTGAAGAGCCAATACTTCCAAGCCTCTTATCACCTGCAGTTACCTCCAGCAGTATAATTAATACTTAATCACAGCTGTGGTTTTCATAGACAATGATGCCCAGTGTGCTTTTGCTGAGGTAAAAAGAAATTCTATTCTCACTTTATACATGAAGATCTGCTCTTCCAAATTATTAGGAATTTGAGTAACTACACTGAACCCAAATGTGGATATTTGCAAAACTGAGTTTGTTTTGATTTGTTTTTAAATCCTTGTTGAAAACTAGCATAGTACTTGCCTTTCATCAGTCTGTCAGGTCTTCAAGTTCTATAATATTTTTCAGAGATAATGATCAACAGTACAAAAGCTAAACTACTTCATTTATTAGTGTTCATGTATTCTTATTTCTATTCTCACCAATAAATCTGTGTATTTGCAAGCCTTCCAAGTATTTTCACATTTTATTTTCCCCAGTATTTTATAGTTCCCTCTGTTTTTCCAACATTCTTTATTTTCTTCTAAAGAGAGGTGTAAAAGATATATATCTCAAATTATTACATAGTGTCTCGACCATTTGGAAAGAATATTAATTGTATCTCTCTCCTGAGCTGTTACATTCATATCCTCCATCCATATTCCTGTTTCCCCTCAGCAGTGTGACAGTGTAAAATGACAAGATAAAGACCTTATCCTCTGTAAAGTTTCTGACTGGCATTAATCAACAAAAGAGTTGACATGGGATGTAAAATATATAGCGTCGATCCTGAAAAAAACACCGAAATATAAAAAAGCCCATATTTTGCTGTAGAGAGATACTGGGAATAAAAAGCAGGAAAAGTGTTTCCAATTGGTACCGAAGTAGATATTACTTCCTCCTTTCTGCTGTCTTCCATTTTCCCATCTATCAGAGACATTGTGCCAGTGAAGACAAAGGAAAACATATTTAACACTGAAATATCATTATGCCATTAAAGCTTGAGGTACTAGATTTGCTGCAAAGTACTGCGCACGTTTGCTTGAAGAATGCTGTGTGCTTAGTAGGTAATGAGTTTTTCATGTAACACTTAGTATCTTCCGAATCTTCAGCACCGCGTGAACACAGCCTATCCTGTCATAGGAAGACTTCCATTATTTTTTCTCCCTGCATTAGCCTTTATATACACTGCTTTCCAAGTAGCACACAGAAACTCCAAGATCACCTGCTTTTTTTTCAGATTAATTAATAGCTTAATGCATGCTTTCTTTTCATCTTGGTTGCTGCCTCACTGATAGCCCTGACTCAGAGCAAAGGCATTGTGCACCTCCTTGTCTGTTCAGAGCTGGATGTGTTTATGTTACCATCCATCAGGGTAAATCTGCATGAGACAGTTGTTTTGATCTGAGGACAGACAGCCTTTTCAGCTTTACTATTGTAATAGTGAGAAATTAAATACTAACCTGGTTCTCCCCTCAGCCTCTTTGCACTTCCACGAAGGTGTCTTCACCCCCACCCCCCCTTGCAGCAGCCAGAGGTATTCCTCACCCTCGTAGCCCCCTCAAAGGCACACATGGAGAACACATCTGTGTTCCTCCTGCTGCCATTTCCAGCCTCTGCTCCTGCTCCTTTTTACTGCATCTCTCCTCAGAGGTGCCTTCAAGCAGACCTTTTGCTCTGTAATCCCCATCAGCCTTCCCCTCTGAGTTGCAGCCTGATCCTTCCTCTCCGCCATAATCCCTTACTTCCATGAGCACTGACTTCTGTGTCAGCCTATTGTAGGCTCTAGCATAAAACCAACAACACCTGTAAATAATATAGAAGTTTATTCTGAGAAGGCTTTCGTCCTTCCTCCCACCTGTGATCCTGTGCACCATATGTAAGGTTTAGAGAAACCCAGGAAGAGGCAGGCAGGTTCTTAAGTTGTTACATAAAACAACTCTTCTGTCTTAATTAAAAACACTAAGGCTCATGCATATTCCCTGGACAGACTGAAGTAAGCTGGATGAGGCTCCTTCAAGCGCTGTATGTATAATAATGCCCTAAAGAAATGAGATGCTTTTTGTAAAGTTCACTGTATCAATTCATGGATTCAAGTGTGAAATAATAGCATTGCTGAAGTACAATTTTCCCCAACCATTCCTACTGCTATATGCTACACAATGCTGTATTCCACTCAAGGAGAGCTTAGAATACTACAGAACAGTCATTCATTTCTAGAAAAATTGTATAGAAGCTTTCTGAACAGATGGAAATTTGGGAGGTTAAGCGAGTATAGGTTTGTAGAGTTAACTCTTGACCCCACTCATGTTAATGAAAAAGTCCCGCTTCTTAAAATGGAAAACCACTTCATGCATATCATCTGCAACTTTGGACCTCCTTTATGTGTGCAGCGCATCTCCGTACATACTAGTCTGTTTATTTTGCCTGTGCTGCAGTGATAATCGATGCAATTGGCACACTGGGAAGCACCAGCACGGGGGGTTCAGAGGAAAACAAACTCACTCATTCCGGCTCCTCAGAGGTATTAGGAAACTGTTGAATGAAGGAATAGATTTGCCAAAGATTGTCTTTCTTTCCACCCCATTATTTGGATTATGATCAGTTATTCCCACACAGGCTGTATCTGTACATACAGAACCTGCTACAAGGTGTTTGTATTTCAAGTTAGGATTCAATATTCCACCTCTATGCATTTCATCCACGTGATATGCTGATTTTCTAAGTCACAGTGGCTTACAGATTAACTGGTCCATATGACAGAGAGAGAAATTAGGAGCCAGAAGCTCTCAGATGTCTCACTTGGATTCCCTCTGACCTTCTCAGCATAGTCAGTTCTTGTGATTCTGAGAAAAAATAAGTTTTTGCATGTCCTTTTGTATTTTACTGAAAATTAATAAGCAAGGGCATAAAAAGAAACTAAATCAAGTTATTGTTATGTTAGACTGACTAATTGAACACTGTTCATGAAATCAAGGTTTTAACTGAAGTCATAACCAACTAATGAGTTAATAACAGGGACTGGAGTCAGCATTTGAGCAAATCAACAGAGGAATGAGTAAAATAGAAATCATAAGGGGTCTGGCATTTGACAACACCCACTGCAGAAAATAATGGAGATCATAAGCTTTGCCAGCTCATTCCTTTAAGGCAAGGGCCAGCTCCTTCAGGAGTGCGACTGCTTTGAAGTTGCTGCTTCAACTGTCACCCTTCTGCTGTTTACGTTTTGAGCTAGCAGGGCTTAAAACTTTTCTGATGCAAATATAGTTGGATAACTCAGGATGACACATGATGATTTATTACAAGAAAATATTTTGTGCCAATCTATGCAAGTAGCTTCACTTAGCTTGGAACTTCAGAAAATCTTCAAATAAACAGTAAGAAGGATCTCCCTGAGGAACCATAAAAGGACAATAGAAGGTAACATGGAAAGAAAGACTAACTCTTCATCTTGCATAATTTTCAGAGTTTCAAAATCAGAAGTGCAGATCAGATAACCAGATGATATTATTGTGGCTAGGCACCTTCATCCTAATGAACCTCTTCAGCACCCGGATAATCAGATCTGCACAGCTGTGGAGTTAGCGCAAAGAGTAGCTAATATTCCTCTCGTCATGAGAGAGAGTGTGGTCGCTCCAGGGAATGATTAATTTTGCTCCTTCTTTAAATTGTCCTCTCTTCATTGGAAGTAAAAGGAGTTTATGAAGACCTGCTTTCCTAGGTTAGAACCAGACATGGTTTCCAAGCATGGAAAAGCACGAAAGAGAGAACTTCAGAGATACAGCGTCAATATCCTTCCTATAATAAGCTAACACAGTGCTGGTAACTAAACTCCTCACATCCTGTCAATGCGCTTTGGACATGTTAAGTGGTCTTGCAAGTCCTTCTTATTTGCTTATGATTTTCACCTGTAGACATACCATTCATAGAATATTTCCTGAATATTCTTGTATTCATTTTACTGGCAAAAATTTCTCTAACTTCATGAAAGAATCGAAGCACTTGGGAATTCAGTTATTTATAGTGCTGTTAATGTAAACCTTCAATTAAAGAAAACATTAAGAGCATCTCAAAGAAAACTATCATTTTAAGCAAAAATTTTCAGTCAAAACAAGTCTGAAATAAAAGTAAGCATTAAGTGACACCTTTCAAGTCGTATTTTCAAAAACAATATATTATTTGTCTTTCAGCTTCTCAGTCTTCACATGTGTGCTATTTAAATATTTTTTACTATGATTTTAATTCATTTTTCAATCAATGAGGTCCTGAAGTATTTTTAATGAAAATCTACTTTTTGATAATCATAGGATTCCAGAAAGCTCTAAATAGTGCGAGACTTGTACTAAAATAATAAAAGTGGGCAATAATGAAAGTTCCAGTTTATTTGGCTGTGTTCCATCTCTCTCACTTCCCCAGCACTGACTTTTCCAGGATTTCAATCCTGGTTTTATTAGAATCTTTTTGAAATCTTGATCTTTTATATTTTAAAGGAAAGTTATCTAATATTAGTACAATTATTCACATCAACATCTCATGCCAGCAAGCATTTCAATATAACTTCTAATTATAATTCATGAAGTCTTTAAAAAATAAAGTTAAAAGTTAAGCACAGAGCAGGGTACTTGCTTATGAAAAGACTTACAACAAGAGTGATTCAGAGCAAAGAAATCATAGGGTAGGACAACTACTTAATATTTGGTAAACATCATGACTAGACAAGAAAACTTCCCTGATAAACAAGTTTTACAGAGTTCTGGCTGTAAATGACCGTAAAAACTGTTATATAACTCTGTTTGAAAAGCAAAGAGAGCGTAAAAATTCTTAGTGGCAAATTCTTAACATGGTAGAGGCATTCTTATAATAAATATTCATTGTAAAAGGATACATTTTCTCTGACAATTTCCTTTCTCCCTTGAACATGGTACATGAAAAAATGTCTTTACCAAAAATCAACCTCTACAAGATATCTTTCTACTCATTCCATACCACTTGAAGTTTATCTGGAAATAAACTTGCAGTATCAGCTCCCTGCTCAGAAAAATCTGTCTTTAGAGAAGCCAGAGATTACACGTGAGTTGATACTCCCATAGTACATGGGCCAATGTAAGCAGATATTTATTTATTTTTTAATCTATCTCCAACACAGCCAGTGATCCCAAAATGAAGTGTTCTTTTTCTGTATAACAGTAATCACCTGTTACTTCACAGTGACTGTCTGAATCTGATGCTGCTTCCATCATTGCTGTGCATTTCTTAGTTTACAGACTTGAGGAAAGGAGAAATACGACAGTCCTTTGCTTCAAGTAACTCAGCTCTGAAGCCCAGTGCATAGTGTTCAACCCAACTCACTTCAGAGACACAGAGGCTGGGGCAGGTAATTTTTCTGCCACTCCAGCTGCTGGTCCCCAGCTCCTGAAACACAGGTCCCACCTGTCCATGTTCCCACACAGTGGTTCTTATATTTTCTGTGAAACCACATATGCTCAATTTATGTGATTTTTGAAAATGTTTTCATTTTCCAGTTCTGTCCCTGTTACATCCCCTACAGTCTATTCCAGTGAGGGCTGTTGAAACAATCCATTTCTGTCAGGGCAGCTTAACAGTTCATGTGATAAACTGTAATGTGACTTTTCCATTGCTGCCTTCATTTCTTCTAAAATTGAGAGCTATGAAGAATAACAACTCCCACATTTCAGTGAGCTGTAAACTGCGTAGTTTAAAACCCCCTGCTACGTCCTCCACCACAGATCACGAGAATATGGTGTTATCTGCTACTGTCACCTCTTTGCCTTACTTCAGAATACCCTGCTGCAAAGAAAGCCCTGGTCATCGATTCCCTCTTCCGACTCGTTCTTCAATACAGAGTTCTTCTAAGGGCAAACAGACCATGAATTCCAGCTCTGGTAACAGTAGCCGTTGGTGATAAGAGAAGGTTATGTTTTACTGCATGGGTTGAAGTTTTGTATGCAGACCTCACTTACTAACCTGCAGGCTCAATTCCAATGATGAACATTTCAATGTAATTCCTAGACTAGAATCGACCACTGCTGCATACTAAAATGTAAACACAGGGACTTACAATGGAACTGTTATCACAACATGTTCATTGCGGTCCATTTTTTCAGTATGCAGTCCACTTCTAGGAATCTGTACCAGAAATTGCCATGAGAAAGCTGTTTGCTACACTGAATAATGATGTTATCTGAAGGTCTCTAATACGTCAGTTAAAAGCAACATTACAAATTCCAGGATTTCATGAAAACAGGGAAAAAAATCAAAATAAAGACAGATACCTAATAGGCCTCTCAAACAACCCCCTAGTTTGACAGCTCATGTCCTGTTTATCTTAATTTTTGAATTTTGTAATCTAGTGACCTTTATCAAAAGGGTAAGTATTTCATGACTGTAGTGATAAGACAGACGCTAAGAAAAGCAGACCACAGTTTTCTGCAACTATTGCAAAATGCCTGTGTAAGGCAGACCCCTTCCATGGTGCTGGGCCCCATATTTTACCTGCATGCTTCTGGTTTGTCCACCGAGACTAGGAGTGGCAATAAATTACAGGGTGCAGTCTGCAAGACTTCTTCCTAGAAGGCAAAAGCACTACCTAGAAGCAGGGGATTGGGTAAAGAAAAGGGAATGCTTAGAGTGCAATTAATGCAATGCTTAAAGGTGAGCTATATGGTACTGGTGTAAGGAATGAAACTAAAAGACTTTCCCTTAATAAAAATAACCACACATGGTGGCAAAACATCACAACGACAATGTTTTTACCCAAAACTCACAGAGTAATAGCTGCATGGAACTGAAGGTTTTCACCTAGATAAAGAACTGTCAGGAAGATAAGCACTGGGAGGTGGGAAGTACATGGTGGAAGGTCACCACACACTGTGCAAAATGGTCGTAAAGTGTTTGAACATATTTGAAAAAAGAGGATGAATAGTCAAGTGAGTGGCACAGTCTGCTGATAGCACTAGCATATCAGCTAGTAGGATAAGGCTGATTAATAGAAGCGTCATAATCCCGCAATTTTGAGTGACTGTGGGAAAAAGTAGCAGATGAAATTCATTGTAGAAAAATGTAATATCATGCACATGAAGAAACGCAATCCCAAATTTATATACACAATGGTAGGTTCTGAGCTGACTGAGATACTGGGGTTAGAATATGTCACTCCATGAGAACTTGAGCTCGGTGCTCTGTAAAGTTCATAAAAGGAAATTGAGTGCTCTGAGTTATTAGGAAAGGAACCAGGAAGAACACAGAAACCATTATGACTCCTCATATCCATATGCGGTGCACCTGCATCTTGAATGCTGTTTGCAATTCCAAACCAGCTATCTGAAAAAGTGTACCATAGATTTGGAAAGGTTGAGGGGCAAGCAACAAGTCTGATCAAAGGCACGGAATAGATTTTGTATGAGGAATAACTGCCTAGACAAACTTTTCAGTCTGGAAAAATAGCTGACCAACACATTATATGCTAGCAATTTTTAAATTACCAACAGAAGTGTTCACTGTCATATCAAAGAATGAGACACGACACAATACAACTACACGTTTAAATCACAGGTTTAAAACACAGGAAATACTTCTTTATACTCTGCATAGTGAAGCTGCAAAACTTATGCCACAGGATGTTGTGGTTGTCAAAAGCTCACAGGGCTCCAAAAAGATATCCTACAAATTAAAGGAAGGAAAACCCACTGAGGCCCATTGAGTAGAGAGGCACAATCTTTGGTTCAGAAGCGCCCAAAGCACAAATTGTCAGAAGATAATCCAGGATTTTAAGGAATCATCACTACATGGCTCCCCTATTCTTACACTCCTCTCTGCCAGCATTGAAAAGAGGGTAACAGGCTACACAGACTTTTGGCTTAAACCACCAGAGGGGTGTGAATATTCTTATAATGACCTAAACATCTTTCAAAAGCCAGTAAAAAAACATGCAGGTCCAGTGGGTTCGGTTTTCTATATCAATCTCTTGTTATTCCATACATGTAGATCAAAGATCTCTGCTTCTGGTTTCAGATGCTGGCCCCTGGCAGCATGCAGAAGAATCAAATCATGTTGTGGGTCATCCTTCTCATCAGCGGAGTCACTGGAGTTCAGAATCTATGTGATAATTTAGATTATTTTTAACTTTAGTTTCCTTTGTTCTCCTTTTCTTTTACCATCAGAGTTTTAATAGAGATGTTGTGCTGCAGGTAAGAAATGAGAATGACTTAATAGGAAGAGAGAACTCTATAACCTTTTTTGCTTTTAGTCCATAAGTCAGACTATCCCCTTCCATTTCAAGTATCATGTAAATTTTATCTTTTCAATAAAGTCTTAACTCACTAGGCTCCAAAGGACTCCAAACTCCTGCTCCACGGCCTGGTGAGATGATGGCATCAACAACTTTCTGATCACAGCCATCCCTAACACAAGGAGCAAAATGTATTATAACATTTGGATGTCAGTTCACAGCATTCTCCCTCCTGCTGCTTTTATTTTCCCTGAGTAATTTCTATGGGCTTCCACTGCAGCTTCAGAGTGTAAGAGACAAAAGTTGTGACTTCTGGTGTCATCAGCAGTGACCTTCCACATAATAAATAGACGGAGAAAGAATTTATAGGCTCTGTCTACGCTCCTGGGCATTTGCACTCAAGGGGGTACCTTACACGCAGGACCCTGGTTATTCAGACCTGCGTAACCGTCGCGGTGGCCCCAGGGCTCTCTCCCTTGCCATGCTCTGGCCTCTAAAGGCAACCAGGGAGTGCAGGGGAAAGGCCTTGCACCCAGGTCTCGTCCTTGTCAGGATGGAAGGGCACATGGCAGAATTCATGTGTCCATGGTGTAGACATGGTCCACTTACCATAACAGTCGTTTCAACGTCAACACAACAGTCTTCCACTAACAGAGGGTTGGTATAAAGAGACGCTAGTTCAGGTACAATATCTATAGAAGAGAAAGAGCATTATCAATGGTTTTGGTACTCTTGTCTGCATTTTCCAAGGGCATTCTTGATAAAGCACCTGCCTCCACATTAGATTTCCACGAACAATGTTTCACTTTGAAGTAGGAATATGCCAACCTGTGGAATCACTAAACCAGAGGACAGAACATGAAACTGACAGTTATTGCTACGCACTGGAAGGACTGCATGTCCTTCACTCTAAGCCCAATGACACTCTAAGCCCAATGTTGTAGGTTTACAAATAGTTAAAGAGTTGGTCTAACATAAAAAGGAAGGAATGAGAGAAACTGCCCTTTACTGAAAATTACTTATTCCTTTTGGTGATAAAATTTCCTTTTGGCCTACTTAATAACAGCTCCATTGCCTATTACAAAACATGGTGGAATAAATCTATTTAATTTTTTAAACTTTCTTGTGGCAAAAGCTTATTGAAACGTAGGACAGCAACCCTGGCAATACGAGACCAGGGCACCACCTCACTTTTGCACTGTATCGTGAGAAGAGAAATTCGGTCAGGGAAATTTCTCCCTAGGAGCCCAATTGTTTAAGCCATTAAATGTGGAGAAAGAGGGAAGAGAATCAAATCTCTCACAGTCAGCGTGAGATCTGGGGGTAGAACTCTGGTTTTCTCATGCTGAGATTGCAACATTTCTCTAAGGCTTTTCACAAAAGAAGAATGAATTCAAGTAGCCTCTTTTTAAACTGAAAAGGAATTCTTAATTAAGGGAAAGTAGTCTTTCGTGCATTCAGTCTGCTAGCTGAGCCAGGGAGGGGGCGGGTTGGGGAGGAATAATAATGTGAATAAATGTGAAATGAAAGAATAAGCATGGAAGACCTCTGTGCAGATCTGCGTGGTCCAGACAGACAACTCCATTACACGTGCTGCCATCCTGCGCGGGAAGAGATGAACATGGAGGTGAAGCATTGCTGCCCTTATCGATGCCAAAGCCTACAGAACATGCATTTTGTCATCAACCAATCTGTTTGAATAGGAAGGTTATTCTTTCTAAACAGATTTTAGATGGAACTTGATGACATATAAGTTGTGTACAATGCTTTACATCTTAGGTTTATGGGATACCATGATACCTGCAGAGAGGGCACCTTGCTGACATCAGAAGACTGTTTATGCACATGGTGACAGCTACCAACAACTAAATTCTTGAATTCAGGGTAAACGTTCTATATCAAAAGCATTTCTGAATAAACTAAATAGAAACTGAAGCACTGGTAGGGTATTAGCAGTAGGGATCCCCAGGTCTTAGTCAGATGACAGAGCCCTCCAGAGTTTGCGAAAGAACTATGATACCATTTTTCTTCTTCAGTCCTGAACCCCTTACTTGACACATAGCACATCATACAAACACTAGAGCGACCGAGGAATCGCCCAAAAGAAGATCAGAGGTGGCTGTATTTTGTGTGTGCGCAAGCATGTAATAAAGATGTAAAAGCTTTGCTGAAACCATGAGGTAAACAGACGTAACTGCATGTACCTTCTGCACTTACAAAGGTGACGAAGCACTATTGAAAAGTTGTGTTTGGGGCTTTCTACAGAAGAATCCTGAGGCGCCAGGTAAGTTATTTTTTTTGAAAGCCCTGAAACAACAAAAATGTTCAGGAAAGAAAAGAAAGACATAGAAGAAAATACACATATTGCCACATCACCCCATAGCCTAGGAGTCTGCAGATATAAAAACCTGATTTTCTGCACACATAAAAAAACCAATCCAGTGAACAAATGTAGGCATGCTGGATCTATTTGGATAAGGATGAGAAGCAGAGTCCCTGGCTATTGCGCTGAAAGCCTGCTGACAGCCTGTGGGACTCTCCCTCTCACACACTGCCCATACTAAGGAGCTAACTATGATGACAGTTACTATTTGGAAATAGACATCATTCCAAAAATGCTTTTTTACTTGCTTGAAAAATCTTTATCACAGCATGAGATTCCAATACTTTCTCCAAATTATTATAAATTGCTGCAATGAAAAAACTGCATACAAGGGGTTTGGGATTTATTTTTTCCTTAAAATCTAAAATCAGACCAAATTTAATGGAAGTAATAATCAGCTCTCTCCCCACACCCTATTACTTGTTTGCTTTTTTATTTCTTTCTGGGAAAACTCCAGCTTTCCCCATACAACAGTTATAAACACACCTGAGAAAATATGCCCGCAAGGCTAACTTCATAGAAAGTCTGATGCTTCCAATGCTGTGATAGCTGCTGTCTTGTGATGCTAGTGATAACTGTCGTACACTTAAGTCACCTCTTCTCCAAGCTTTATAAGAAACGAGGAGTTGCACAGGCTTGCACCTAATCTATTTGTGTCGAATACCAAGGCTTTGACAAATTTAACACAATACGGTGCTGGTGAAATACAGCCACTGCTGAAGTTCTGTAGAAGAAAAGGAGTGTGTCTGGGGAACAGAAGGTGCAAAATGGGTGCATATCTCTTAGTTGTTCCTTAAGTGAACTATTGCTTAGACAAATTCCGAAACGTAATTGCTTACAACCTGGAAAATAAAAATCTACATACTTGTTCTCATTATAAAATAAACACAAAGAAAACTAAATTAAATGCAAGCTATTCTAATACAGTATTGCAGTTATGATTTTCAATGCACAAAACCTAAGGAAAGAGAGTTGGGACTGTCATAGTTAAGGCATCGGGGTGTTCGCAATGTTCCTGGAAAACTTGGGAGATCACAGACCCACTATACGTGACTCAGCTTCTCTTCCTTCCGAGACACTTTTAAGATGAAAGGGTTAATGTTTATGTTTATTTGCATATCTGTCTGGGTAGCACATCAATGGCCATCAAATGCTGAAGGTGGTCTCTGCACCTGAGAAAGACGATGGAGCACACAGCAGAAGAAACAATGTCATCTTGCAGACATTATTTATATCAAGGATCCCCTGCAGAGCAAGCTGTACAGGCCCTTTTTCAGAAGAGCACATGAGAAATAAGACAGATATTGTAATAACTTGCTGGAAAAGACAGAGCCTAACACAGGCTCTGTATTTAAAAACTGTCCTGATATCAGATTGTCTTATGAAGGCAGATATTGCCGTTTCAATTAACTCTTCTTTTAACCTTTAAGTGAGCTGATGAAAAGAAGCCACAGAATATGTGAAAACAAAATTACTGAGAGTTGCAACTTACATCCTCTACACATTTCCCCTCACAGCTGAGCTCAGCTGAAGTATCAATAAACTTTACCAACAACAGCTAGGTTGTAAATATTGACTTAGATCATCTGCTGGTGTACATCCGTGCAGCTCCAATGATTTTAGCGGTGCAAGATTTATTTGCACCAGATGACA
The DNA here is from genome assembly GCA_020745775.1 of Theristicus caerulescens. Classification (NCBI taxonomy): domain Eukaryota; kingdom Metazoa; phylum Chordata; class Aves; order Pelecaniformes; family Threskiornithidae; genus Theristicus; species Theristicus caerulescens. The sequence goes on from CM036560.1 coordinate 89,089,181, forward strand.
ATTGAGTCTATCATGTTTGTTCAGCCAGGTTTAGGCCTCTTAAAAAAAAGGTCAACTGATGAAGAGCTTCTGCAAGTCCTCCAGCAAAAGGAGTGAAATCAAGACTTTCAGCATCTCTAAATATAAATTACACAACATACTTCACAAAAGGAAAAAGCAAGATGTTTTCTTAATGTTGTTCCATTAAGCCAGAACTATATCATACTATTTCAGATGCAGAACAACTGAATTACGTGAGAGAGAACTGTTCAGCAGCCATCAACAAACACTACAGGCTGTAAGTAACTTTATCTATAGACTGTAAGGTAACAGTGCATCCAAAGAAAAAACATTTGTACAAAACCAGTGTTACTTCCTCCATTACCTATAGAAAAATGGATGCACATGGTACCATCCTAACTGCACTACAGCAGTTACTGCATCCATTCTGTGATAGGTATTCCAGTAATTGCTAAGATCTAAGCCACAATCTCCTCTAGTGTTTCGAAGTTGCATTTCCAGTGCATTTGTCTCCAAGGACAAAACCTACTGCCCATCTGTACTTCAGCAGTCCTTCTTAAGGAAAAAGAAGAGATGATCAAAATCAGAAAGGTGAAACATGGTTTGGAAACTGTAAAGGTATGTTCAAGTTCAGGTTTAAGAGCGATGCAAGGACCTCAGTGCTTACTACGCTGACGTGTGCTCCCTGCCCCAAGAGCAAACACACACACTTCAGGGCCAGTTTTTTGCTGGCATTTCCCTTCACTACGTGTTCCTCTTGTAAAAACAGTTTTGCCATCTGTATTTTTTCTACACGCTCACGGAAATCAGGAATAGAAACTTTCCCGTGAGGTAATCTTACTAATCATTCGTGCCTTAAGGACAGTTTACTCACTATTTGGCCAGTTTCAGCTGGCACAGCACTTGTGGGAAGTGGCTCAGCTGTTTTAACTCAGTGTATTTCCTTCTGTCTTTTGAGACAGATGGATTTCAAGCCATTAAAATATGCTCTTGTTCACTTCCATAATACGGCAAAAGACCGCTTAATAAACACACCCTCTCAAACCATACATAACTAAATACAGGAGAGCAAAAAGAACATAAGGAAGGCTACACTAGGACAGATCAAAGTCTATCCAGCCCATCAGCCTGTCACAACAATGTGCGATAGCAGCTGCCTAAGGAAGAATGTAGAAACAGGACAATCGCAGGATCATCAATCAGTGCTTCCCTAAAGTGCCCGTCCAACCTCCAGTGGACTAGAGGGATTGGTAGGGACTTCCTGAACCAGACACGGTCTATTGCTATTTAATAATATTTGAAGGAACTTCTTCCATTGATTTCTCCAGGTAGGTTTTTTACATTTGGAAGCTTCTGGCATCCACAACATCTTGTGGCATTCCAGAGTTTTACCACCAGCTTTGTGAAGAACCACCTCCTCTCTGGTTGACCCACAGCCCTTGAGTTTCATTTGATTCCTGCTAGATTCTGATCAGGAAGATCTATTCACCTCCCAGTTTCCTAGATCTCTTCACGTATTTTTTTTCAGGTAAAGGAGTTCCATTTGTTCCTTTTAAGGAGCCTGTTCAGTACATTTGACCATTCATGCTGCTCTTTTATGAACTTTTTTCCAATTCTATTATACCTTTATGAAGATGGGGCGAGAGCTACATGCAATATTCAAGATGCAGAAGCACCATCACACAGTGTCATAATGACGTTTTCAGTTTTATTTTCATTCTAAACTCTCTCTAAACTCTAGCAGGACAAGTTGTTTTCTTGAAGACTGTGGAGAATTCAGCTGATCTTTCTTACCCCCTAACCTTGTTCTTCAGTTATAATGCTCATCTCAGAATGGGAGTCTAGGATTATTCCCCCTATCACCTATGTATCTCATGTTGCATTTACCTGTATTTCACCCATCATTTTTATCACTCAGGTGCTCAGCACTGGATTTTTTTTTTTATGCAGCTCTTAACAGTCAGCCTTTACTCTGCTGAAAAACTCAGTATCACCAGTAAAACCTGCCACCTCCCTGCTCCTTTTTGGATCACTTGGGGACCCATTTAACAACATGTGTCCCACCACAGGCCACTGGGGTACTCTGTCTACTGGTGAGCTCTCTATGAGAAGGCCTACCATTTATTTCTACGCTGTTTTCCTTAAGGAGTCCTCCGTAAAGAAAGGTTCTGGAACAGGAACTGTCCTTAAACTCCTCCACAGTGAACAAAAGAGCAGAAATCATTGAGGGGGTGGTCTTGCCTTTTATTATCTCGGTTCTCTTTTTATACCACAATTCTCTACTCACTCTCTGGTTTTCCTGGCAGATTTCCTCTTCCCCTTGTCTTTGAGAAAAGCATGGTGGTTGTTATTTTGTCCCCTTACAAGTTTTTCCCTCTTCCCCTTGTTTTTATGCCTTTATGCCTTAGACATCTATAGTGGATGAATAATCCTCCTCTTAAATACAACCTGCATTTAGGACTATATGAAATATCACACATTCTAGCAGTATGAATGCTGAAGATTTAGGGTTTATGCTACCATTATAGTCAAACGAAAAATGTGTTAAAGCATCACTAGGAACAGGATTAGACCTTTAATATAAGAAGCTATTAAAAACAAAAAACCAAACAAACCACCAACGAATCAAACAAAAAAAAAACCCTCAAAAATTTTGAGAGGCTACCTCAAAGTGGTTAACAAAATATCAAGGGATAAGAGTCTTATTTATGGGAAAACATATTTTACATCAGAAAAGGAACAAAAAGGAATCAGTCTGCTGAGAAAATGATCTACAAGTATATTAATAGAGACTATTGTGACTCAAAATTGAGAGAACCAGGGCAAAAATGACAAAAGAAATTATCAGTAAAGCTTTGCTATTGAGTCACTGAAGGCAGAGACGGAGAATCTTGCAAGGAGACATAAATCATGCAGAAGTAGTAGTATTTATCAGACCAAAAGGAATATTTACTGCCTCAAATGTCTATATAAGGACAGATAAACAGTTCGCTGTAGTATATAATTAAATGTATTGTAGCATAAAGCAACCTTCAATATGACAACCCACATTCGATGAGCAACAGCATCTTTGCTTTCATTTGGGAATCAAGACCAGCCAATGCAATAAAATCTTTACTTGAAAACTGAACACAAAAAAGGTCATATTAGCAAACTACCACAGTTATCCTGGAAAGAAATGCAATTTTCTACACCTCAAAAAAATGAAAGAATATATATTGATAGTAGTGACCCCTCGTGATACTTGCAAAGCAGAAATTCACATTCAATGCGATATTCAAAAGCCGCACTCCTTACACAGATGAAATGCACCATCCTTTCTCCACCCCAGACCCAGGCCCTGACAGCTACAAACTAAGCGCAAGCCCAGCAGAAAGCGCCAGTTGTGTGCCCACATGAGGACATACCGCAGCACCGGTCCCTGTATTTTAGATGAACAACAAATGTCTAAGGCGAGTAGGAGGAACACCATGTATCCTCCTCCCTGCATTTCCAAAGCAAGCTCCAAGCCCCAGTCTTCCTTGATTTCCATTTCTAGGGTGCTTCTGCGTCTCTCCAGCTCCTACACAGGACTGGAGCATGAGTCCTGGCAGCTGATGCTAAGAACCTGGATTTGGTGGGTGGGAAGGTACAGCCACAGATAAAATACCCACCTCCATTAGTTATTTCCTCATTGTTTACTGTAGCCCAGGACAGTGCATCAATCAAAAGGTAATCAATCTGGCTTCCAAGAAAATCATAACATGCTCTACATTATTGTGAAACATAAGCTGACATCTCCGTAGGTATTTGTAAACATTGCTGAACACCTGGTCTTACCAGGGGATGCCTGACAAAAGTAAATAATTCCAATTTCTGACAGACCTGCAAAGATTTACAAATAGACCTTTTTAGCATTTCAAGTAATAAGAATAGCTTTTTTTAAAAAGAAATTTTAAAAACTGTCCACAAACAAATTATCTTCTCCTCCCATGTTGATGAAAGGTTACTATAGAAAAATACGCGCAAAGAGCAAAACACAGAGCAAGATTCAGTGATCGCAGAAAGCAGAAAAATGAGAAGAAAAGAAAGCCCATTAAAATGACTCTTCCTACAGCTATATCTTCTTTGGAGCATTGTGCATTTGGCATTAACATTTCTGGAGCTTTGCTTTAATTTTCCAGGAAATAGTTTTAGGAATGAAAACCATGTACTTAATATTATTTACTTGTATTTATCATGCTTAAACAGCAACTTGCTTTTTCATTTCTCTTTCTTCCTACTATAACTCTCCCAAAGATCCACAACAGGTGATAACACAGAGCATTCTTAAATACTGCTAAGCAATTACACCAGGAAAGTGGCTGGTTTTATAGTTATTAAGCAAGCAGGAGCACATTTAATTACGGAGATAGTGTAATGACACAATAATTCTGCTTTATCATCTAATTCAGAGTGTAGGCATTAGTAATTTCAATAAACTAATTGCATTGGAATCTAAGGTGGGATTTATGATGTAATGTGACATGATATTTGATTACATTTTAGTACGTATCAGTATAAAAGACACTCAAGAAAAACCAACTGCCTGAAGGGGGAAAAAAAGGAAGGCAACTCTGCACCCAACAAAGTACCACTATAAAAAGTAAGGTCTGCACATAAAGCCCAGAAGAGTCCACCCTTGGGTGACTAATGAGTGAAATCCCAATAGCATCAGAGGGGTTACACCTGTTAACAACCAAGGACATATCGCAAACGTTTCACTCCACAAACTAAAGCAAACAAGAGCCTAACATATACTTTGATTTTTCTTTTAGCCCCATAATTACTTCTGTGCTTTACTGAATATTTCTGTTTGCACTCTGCTAGCGAACACCTCTTCGTGAATGAGGGCAGCTACTGTAATTGCGCAAAAATAGCAATGAAAACATTTAGCTTTTTTCCCTCGCTTACACCTTCCCCTCTTGCGTGTAGTTTATCTGGTATTATATAAAACCATAAAGAAAAATCTATTGTCGCACAAGATCAGCAATAGCATATTTGAACAATCAAATGTGTCATCTCAGGGGATTTAGGAATTCCAGGCATTATTATAGCATTGATTTTCAAATAGAACATAATCAGTAGAGAGTTCTTTTTTTGAAGCGGGGGGGGTGGGGGTGTCAATAGAATAATAAAGCCCTGACTTTTTGCAAGTCTAAAAAGGAACTGGGTTGAATCCTAAAATAATTCTTGCTGTGTTTTTGTAACCAGAAAGAAATTTTGGAATTATATGAGACTTGGAAAAAACAAACCAAACAGAAAAAAAAAAAACTTGCTGCTGAAACATTAAAGCTCAACCCCTGTAAGATTACAGGCAACCTTTATATTCCTCCCTCAGTTTTTAAGAGATGAAACTTTGCTATGAAGCTAGTATTTAGGCTGCCAGATTGCCAGTGGAAAGAATGCTTTTCTTCAGGAAAGTTAATTATAGCTTCTTTTAAAAAAGATAATTCATGAAGGCCTGTGCATTATTGACCATCTGTAACTTTATCGAACTGGTGGCCCTAGTGACAGGATGCTTTGTGCACAGGTTCACCTCCAGTTGCTTTTCAGGGGAACTCCAAGGACAGCAATACAACAGCATTTATAGATGAGGTGGAGGAGAAGTGTCAGACCACACATGCAAAATAATGCGGTATACACTGCACAAAAATACATTGAATTGAAAACAAAAAGGTCTTATAACTGAAATTCATATTCATGCACAGATGCAACAGAAACTCTGTCAAGAAATTGTGCTAGCTGGGAGTGTTCAACCCACACAAAATTAGTAGCAGAACGGAATCTGCTGCTTGAGAGCAGAGAGAAGAGGCCAGAGAAATGTGGTGCAGCTGGATTATTGACAGTCACAAAACTGAGGGTGATTTTTTTTTTTTTAAATAATCTGGACAGGATTATGCGGGATAAAAAGGATACCTGCATATGAAAGCACAACATTTTATGGCAACTGCAGGCTTCATCTCAGCCAGGCAGTGATTCTCAGGATGTCCCCATTTCCAGATTTCAACAAATAAGGCCACATCTTCAGCCTAAGCACCAGTCAAAGAGGAGACGGGGATATGTGGCAAAGCAATGTGACAAACCTAGGAATTAGCCAGAGGGCGCTGCCCCAGCCCCCTCTTCACCCTGTCCCAGGGAGGGAAAGTCGCTGTTTCCATCCAGGATCACTCCTTGTGAGATACTACACAGCCCCAAGATTTCTGTCTGAATTTATTATAAACGAAACTCTATTTGGTACTCTCTCAGGAAAAGCATTTCACAAACAGCAGGGACTCAAGAGAAATGATCATAAACCGAAACCCTGTACAGAGCTATACTTTCCTGAAAAGGTCTGAAAAAAAGTGCAAAGTTATGTATGTTCACAAGAAGATGATACACATTTGATACGTCTGTGTATGTCACCATCTCCTTGCTAATATGATCCAGTATTAATTTAAGTTGGCAATTACATTCTGATTTTCAGAAAGACTTCCAGTTGTGCCATGCATTGTATCGGGTTTGGAGATATGGGTGTAAATAATGCAGGGTATATGTCCTGAAATGTAACATTTTACTTAGTGTTTTCCTGAAAGTGATGACTTCGCCCTCTGGCTCAGCCTTCCTTAGATTGTGCTGCTGTAGATAGCGAGAATTTGAACAGAGGCTGCCCATCTAATGCTTTCCCTGCCAAGAGAAAAAAAAAAAAAGCAAGGAGGGGAATGAGGGTGGAAGCCCATTTCTGCATTTTCTGGTACTGAATGATGTAATAACTCTCTCAAGGTCACAGACCAGCTTGGTGGAGTCAGCTAGAGCTTGTGACATGCAGCAAATCACAATTCACTGGGTCATATTCCATTTTCTGTAACTCATTTCTAAGCTCCACTGTGACATTGTTTCTTAGGGGATTTTTCATTTATTTTTAATTTTTTATTTTAATATTTTAAATACTGTAGCATTATACATTTTTAATTGCTTAAAGACCATTGGAAGATCATGGGTGGACATGATGGGGAGAGAGTTGCCCAACCTAAGCCTTTTGGGTTTTGCCAGGTCACTCTGCAGAATTTGTACACTTTACTATAAAATTTCTAACTGAGTAGATTTTGCATGTCCTGTAAAATTCAAGAATGCCACAAAGTACTGAATGGCCCTACTTGTTTTGCTATTGTTTTTTTAATCTTACAGATTTCTGACTTCCATTCTGGTGAGGCTTGTATTTTCTCAAGTTATTTTGAAGTCACAAAAAAAAAAAAAAAGTCACAGGAAAACTTAGGTTGGAAGGGACATCTGGAGGTCATCTAGTCCAACCTCTTGCTTTAAAGCTGTATCAGTCATTCCAGGACTCTCCAAGGATGGAGACTCCTCAATACCTCTGCAGCCCTGTTCCAGTGCATGACCACCCTCACTGTAAGACTGTTTTGACATAAATTATTCCCACTCAGTAAATCTCTCACAATTGGCAGAAAAGTTCCTTTCTTGAAATTTCAAAGAGGATTAAAAGTACAAAGATGACTGTCTCAACGCTTCTGCAAATTTCACCCAGTCACAGAAAATGAACGATAGCGTAAATAAGAACCTTCAATCACATTTTATTATTTTCATACACCACCAAGAAGGTTATGGACTTGGTTCATTACACAAGGTAATGAGTAACTGGGTGTACACCTCCTAGAGGCGAGAGTCTACTTATAAATGATTGCTGGAATGAGTCAAAATTCATGTCATAATACTGCACAGTTTAATCACAGGCCAGAACAGTATATTCAAGCACAAAAGCAGGTACATACTTTTAATTATTACTAACATGATTCCAATCTCATGGCTGAATGATCTGTATGTGCAGTGCAAGATAATCATCATCCCCAGTGCATAATTTAGACCATCACAGAAGATGCTTCCCTGAAGAACAGTTTGCACTGTATAAAATCTTCCTGTTGATACAAAACAGAATCTCTTTTTTTCCACTTTTAGTATTAACCCGAGGTTAATCTTTGATTTTGCTCTTCAAACTAAGCATTTTAGCATTAGCTCTCAGAGACTTACCTGCTTAAGAAACAAGCAAACTTCTGCACGCGGTGCTTTGGGCCTCACTGGCAGACTGGGAGAAGAAGCCTTTGGCCTTTGGCCAGTGGAGTTTTGTCAGTTTGGATTACAACTCAAGTGACAGAGTTAAGTAGCAGGTCCTAGCAAACATGTAGTTGCCTTTTTGAGCCATGTAATTTATGTCACATGAATCAGAGGTCTGAGGGGTCTTACGACAACGGTATAATGGCCAATAAAGCTATATACATGCTATTCATATGACACTAGCACTCCTAAACCAGCAAAGCCTCTCTGGCCTAGAGACTGCCAGTTTAGCTTACCAACCCCCTTGCTATTTCAGCGTCCTCTTTGAAATCGTACAGTGCTCCACTTTCTGCTACCCTACCTATCCTCCCTACATCCTCTCAACTCTCTTCTCATCCTTTGCAACTCTCTCCTTCCTTGTTGATGCAGCTGAGGACTTGACTGTATGTATCCCCTTTACCTGCTGGCTCAGCTCCTTCTCTTGTCTTCCATATATTGCTTGCTGGCTTCAACTGGAAACCTTTGGAGGCAGTGACAGTACCGGCACACTTTAATGGATTCTTATTAGGGTCTCAAGCCTAATAATGACAACTATTATTCTCAATAGATTAAAACTATGATATTACTAATAATTCAGCTACTATTATTCTTAATATGTTAACACTATGATATTAATAATTATTCATGATATTACCAATTGCCACCTGCAGAGGTCCTAACAAGAGTGAAATACCTCCCTGGTAGAAAATCTGCTCTATGGTATGCCAGCATTACCTTTTGCAGGCAGACTTGAGCTCCCATGCCCATATTCTAATGCAACCAGAAGCTCCGTTGCATTACTGCAGCTTCAAAACTAATATATTCTGTCTGTTAGAGAGACACAAAAACCTGGACCTTATTAGGAAATAGCATGTTATAATGACTGCTGCTGAGAGGTCCAGCATGTTAGAGGCAATAAAAAAATGCCAGTTTTGAACTTCTGTTTCAAAGGGATTCCCATCACCCTGGAGACAGGAGGCTCCCTGACTCAGAACTGTGATATATGGATTTCCACTATCAGGAACTGCGTCTAAAATGACATCAGAGTTTCCTGTTTGCTCACGACACTGACCTTCTCATAGCATTTCCTCTAATTACGTAAAAGAGGATGACTTTTCTGACTGCTGATCCTGACAGCTCAAGCTGAGAGCTGGAGAGACAAACAATTAAACTTTTGATGATGGGTGCCCTGAAAAGGCAGGCAGGGCATTGATTTTGCTCCTGACAAATACTGTGCCAAAGATCACAGCCAAGACCCAACTGGCTAATGGTGTGATATTTGTTAAAAGCAAAAATTGTCTCAAAGGGGAGCACTCCTTCACAGCAGGAGCAAGAACATTTTGGAAGATGAGAAGAGCATGTATGAATGGAGAGATGCACCTCTCAGAGTTACAGTAGATGCTTGTTTCAGACAAGGTCACTCTTGTACTGTTGTTTCTCTATTTGCAAACCCTACGTAACCCACCTCAGAAATGGGTGATCTGTCACCCTCTGCATCCAACACTGCCTCTCCTTATGTCTTAGGGTGAAATACAACAGGCAGTCCCAGGTTTGGTTCTGAGGAACAGAGGATACTGCTTACGTGCCCTGGCAGAAAGGGGAAAAACTGCAGGAATGCCAACCAGGCGTGGTCGTCTGTAGCACATACCCTGTTCCTCTGGCTGAATAGATGCTGTGGCAACAATCAGTTGTCATAAGGCATCAGATAACTTCAGTTGAGCTAAACTTGCCATTGATTTTATTGTAGTCTAAGTCAATGCTAATATCAGAGGGAGCAAAAAGAGCACAGTTCAGTTCTCAGCTAACAAGTCATGTGTGCTGGAATAATAGTCTGGAAAAAAAAAAAAGTCATTTTATTTGTAATCTGAACAGAGTTGCTATGCATATCTGAGAGAAAAACACACCAAATCCCTGAATCACTTCAGTGCTAACCTGGCTTCCAGCAGAATCTAACATGCCCTAAGGCATTCAATATCTAACTAGGGGAAGAGAAAAAAGCCGTTTTATAGACAGCTAACATATACCTAAAACTACGTGCATATTTCAGTTACAATTCAAAATGTTACTTTTGTTGTCAGAATTATTCATAAAAATGAAAATCTGATACTATCAGCATATGTGAATTCTGGACTCATTTTACCAGCCACTGCTGTTGTAAAGTTTTTCATCTCAAAAACCGCATGCAAGCTTGAGAATGTTTTCAATATGTAAGATATCATTTTGAATGCAACTTGTCACCAACTTAATAACATTTTACATTTCTATAGCCTCTGAAGGGTCCCAAATCACTTCAGGTATTGAAGCCAACTGCAGCAGCATAGCTGAGACCAGGACACGGACACAGTCACACATCATGAACCACTGAAAAAGTGACATCTCTCTAAAGCTCTCAAAAAAGAGTGTGGAAACTATATATTTTTCTTCTCATTATTTTTCATTTCCGTGTAATTCTTCACCTTGTTTTTCTCTGCAGGAGCAGAAGAGTCAGAGCAGTACTAAAATTCCACAAAATAAAAGATTCCATGGTGTATTAACTCCTAAGCTGGAAATGAGAAACTATAAATGTTGTTGGAAAACTTTTTTTTCCTTGCTTTATTTTCAGCTTGGTTCTGCAAAACCTATGAGACCGAATCTGACTTGACACTAGCACGTCACAAGAAAACCCACTGAAGTCAGTGAAGTTACAATTGTGAAACTTGTACAGTAAGTACGATGAAAACCGTTCCCCCAAGCATGGAGGCAAGACCCAAACTGCAGCTTGCTTACCTGCAGGTATGCACAAAGCTTTCCACAGCATCTCACCACGACAAATGTATCACACAAACAAAAATCCTTGTAGGTAGCTAAGATCTCTTCTGGTATAGATCTTGTAGAGGTAAACACAAAATTTCAGAATACTTAATGGAGGAAAGAACTGCTTCTAGCTCCACAGTGCCTTTCTTCAAAGTTACTAAGCTTATTCCCCCTGCCAACCTCCTGCTGCAGCAGAAAGAGTAGGCATTGGAAAACAGGTAGCACCTGATGAAAACAGAGCCAGGTGAAACCCATTTCCAGAAGAGACTAACGTAACTTCCAATTTAGATGTGCCTCCAGACCAGGAAGGCTCTTCCCTGGCTTCATTTAAAGGCCTGATCACCCATCTCAGTTCAGTTTTCAGCTCCAGGTAGATAATCACAGGAGGACCACAATATTTACTCTTGACATTTCCCTCTCTCTCTCTTCTCTCACTAGGAATGAAGTGGACAAGGACTCTTGAACCCAGGATAGCTAACCAGCATTAACTGCTGAGAGGGAAAAACACACCTGGACAAACTCATAGAAAATAAATCCACCAAGTGATATTAAATCACGAGAAACTATCTCAGTCTCAGCAAGTCCAAGGGACAGTAGATGCTGGAGGATAAAAGAGCATTTTTGACTGATGGACTCACACTAGTCTTATATTCTTCCCTAGGGATCAAGGCTAGTGCTTTCCATGCTGTGCTGTGCACCCTGAAATCATTACAAACCCTCCTGAAAAAGTCATGGAACCAAAATCGAGAGGGAGAGGAGCAAATACAAAGGCAACAAATTGAACAGACTTAGTTATTAGGCTCAAAGAATAAAAAATAATTGTATGTTGAAAGCCAGAAGAAAAAAACCTGAAGCAGAACACCTGCAGCATACCCAGCAAAGCCTCATAACTTTGTCTGCTGCCCACCCTCTCCTGGCTGAGGGACCAGAAACCATCCCTGTGGACAAGATGGAAAAGGTGCCGGAGCAAAGACAGACCTAGAACGCTTCACTGCAGGGGCTGCCTGGGTCTGGCACAGCAGGGTCTCATTGCCCAGCAGGGCAGCGGACGAGGCCGAAGGCCATGGCCTGTCCCTGGGCATGGGGCTTTGCTGGAGGGAGTGCTGCCTTCTGCCAGGGCACGGAGGCAGCACGGGCTGTCAGCTGTTTCCCGGAGCACTGGTGTGCAGAACTGAATCACTGATTTAAAAGGAAAAAAAAAAAGAAAAAAAAAAAGAAAAAAGTGGAAGATATTACTTCACTTGCATGATTTTAAGGCCATGGTTTCGTGATGAGTAGCACTAGCAATACTCATTCTGAAGTTTCTTTTTAAATGTGAAATATCCTAATAAATTATGTATCCAGGAGAATAATCCAGAATCCTAGCAGCAAGGTTTATTTAGAGACCTAAAATACACCCAATTCTAGTTGGAACAGGGCTTTTAAAGATAATTTTAAGAAAATCTCTGAATACCGCAGCAATGTATTCTTTTTAGAATACTCATTCAGAAAACTTATTTGATTCACTAGGATTCTCCTTTCATGCTTTACCATCTTCTTTCTTAAACACTGCTATGTATTCACATGTGTTATTTAATATTTCAAACTTCCATATTTATCATCATTTATCTAAATGGTGGATACAGAACCTAACTACAGCTATACTATTCATACCACAGTCTTACTTATTTATTGAGAATCGTATCTGTGCTTATATTTTATGCTCCCATACATTAAACCACAAACACTTAAGAAAATGTGACGCACCCTGTTATTTTTCATAACATTCATATTTTTAAAGAGAAAAATGTAAATAAAGTGTTATTTACCATAAGCATTACAGAAAGTAACAGAAGATGAAATGAAGCTGAAAATCAGGGGTTTATAAAAGTTTCCCAAAAGCCCAAGATATTGTTTACACAGAAGCCTTGCCAGTAGATTTTTCCGTGTTGCATTCCATCTCTTACCGCTGATATTTCCATATGTAAAAAAGATCTTACCATTGGCATTTGTGAGCAGCATTAGGCACACTGTGTAGGCTATGTAAAAAGAGACTGCAAGCGTCTGCCTCCTTTTTTAGCATTTACCTCCTATAAATTAGCAGGAATTAGGTAGTTTATAAGAATCTGGGAGTAGCAGTGTCACTGTTTTCCTTGATGCAAAGGAGTGCTGCCATCCCTCTAGAGACTTTTCATCACAGCTGTACGAAACAGTCACTTTACTCTCACCAAGCAAGCTCAGCTCTCCCTCCTTTCCAGAAAGAAAGAAAATAGTGAATTCACTTAACTGCCAGACTGTTTTACAGCCCAAATGAGAATGGAGTGGGGCCTAGACAGGACCATCACTCCCCACTGCCCTTAGGGGCTCCTTCCAGCAGGATTTTGAAGAGAAAGGAGGGACACGCTGAGGCTGGGTAAAGTGGAGAGAGGAGGTGGGGACACGTTCCCCCATCTCCACCTCATGCTCTGCATCCTCATGACTCAAGGAGAGGAAGGTAAAAAAAAAAGAAATTATTAAACAAGACATGTTTCCTCTAGAATAGATTAAAATATAGCAATGTATCACCTGCACTCTATCATGTTTTGCCCAGTAAAATATCCCTCTGAAACAGTACGGGGGGCTGGGGGAGTGGGAGGGAGAAGAAAGATGCATACACAGTCTACTCTGTCCTTGGGAAATAATTTACTAAATTTCTGATGTGGAGCTCCTATGGGTCAGGGAAGAAAGGTGAGCAAATAATCATCTAAATATATTTGAAAGTCCAATTTCAAAAATTGTTTTCTTTACTCGATTTGTTGCTTCGTCCTATCTGAATGTCACTGCACATCACTGAAGGCCTCCTCGTAACCTTAGCAACCTTCGGATCACAGCTCAGGCTGGCAGCTGTGGCAATCCCAAAATAAGTTCCTTTAAAGTCAAGTGTAATGACTGCTAAGATATTTCCCATTGCTGGCATATTTAAGGTCATTGTGCTAAAGGAATCAGGCTTCTAGCTAGCTAGAGACAGTCAGATATTTCTAAGCTTATCAAGCCTGAAAAGGCTATTTTCCTCTCCTTCCTCAAAGCCAGAAGTGGTTCACCTTTTGAGCCCACACTGGCCTTTGACAGCAAAGCAGAAGCAGTGCATGTTCATGGGGGCAATAAACCATGCACTAATCCCACAACTGACGCTAATTTGAGCAACAGTGCACTTGACTTTTTTTTTCTTTTGTCTAATTAATTAACAGAAATGACAAACCAATTCAGCTACAAGAAATAAGGAAGAGAAGATCTCAGATAATTAAACATTAACTCAATGAAAATCTGTTATTCCTTCCACGGTGTAAATTGGTTTATAAATTTCAGTGCCCAGCATTATTGCTTTTCATCAGTCCTTGAGTGCCAGAACTTACAGGGCAAACCCATTAGCAGATATATCAAGACAAAAAAGCCTCACGTGATAAATTCATTAGCCACACTTTTTCCACAGAGGCATTGTTATACTAGAGCTCTGTGAATAATTAGTAAGTAAATTTTGCCTTAAGATGGTTTTTTGTTAACAAATTGTTTGTAAGGTGACTGTGAAGATCCTAGAATATTTGAAATTCACTAATTTATTCAGCCTGAGTCCAACACAGTTAATTTGCAAACACCTGGTTTCAGATACATAAAATTCATACTATACTGGTTAGTAACTTAAATGAAATCTTTCTCTATTTCTCGATGAAATGACTGATCCCACCTATGTAGGACAACCAAAAGGCACAACTTAGCATAGTACTTTGAAGATCCATTAGCTCTATATATGATCATCTAGCAAGACACCAGCAAGCTGCAGTATATGCCATTATCAGAACACGTATCTTCTCTATCACTGCTATTGCCTGTAGATCTCAGCTCTTGTTTCCATTGAAAGGAGAAAATGAAAACAGCCAACTTGACAGAGAATAATTAGTGCTTAAAAAGGACTAGTTTATAGTCCGATAGCATAGCAAGAGTATCCTAGTGCACTGCTTGACCACTCAGAGAGCATCACCCTTGTTTTATTAAAGCAGTAAAGGAATATAACTGCTACTCTTTCACCAGTATGACAGACCGATAGCAAACAAACTTCAGTAGCAGGTCATGTGCTCTTGCCACAGACCCAGGGAAGGACCGCACTGCACATCACGGACAGCAGACATAAAGGCCCGAGCTAAAGGGGAACACAAAGAAGAAGAAACAGGTATTTCTGGATACCAAACTAAGGCAGAAAAGACAGAAACACTCCTTTTTGCTACTGCTTGAGAGATGTTTACCCTTCCTGCCAGTTCTCACTAGCTTCTGCTTAGTGTTTTAGTGACAGCTTACTTCGTTCAAGCAAATTTGCTTCCTGTATAATTTTGCGCCCTTCAGAAAGTGGAATCTATTTCAGAAACAGATTATTTATATGACAGCTAGTAGCTGTCAGGGCAACATAAAAAAGCAACACAAAACTGGCACAAACTCACAACTAGAAGTGGAGCAGAAGAGGGGCAGAAACAGCAGGAAACCATTCTGATCAAAGCCAGATGCATTTTCTTATCAGGAGGAAAAAGGTTCTTAGCCAAATATAGGCTAGAAACATTCCCTTTATTTCCCCTCCACGTCTGCCCCCCACCACATAATTTGATTGCCATGGTTGGTTTGGGCTGTTTGATTTTTTTCCTTCCCCAGAGACTGGCTGAGGGACATGTGCTTCTGCTCCACAATGCAGGCAAAGTCCTCAGGTGTTCCGTTAGCTTACCTTGCCTATGCTCCCAAGAATAAATTTGTTCTCTGGGGTTTGGAATTAAAAACTAGCAGACACAACAAAAGGATTTTATTTGCCTCATCGCATGGTCCACTGGGAATCACCCAGGAATTTTGCCTCGCGCATTCCCTGCTTGTGCAGCTGCCCGTGACATGAGTGATTTCCTTGATCTCTTTTGCTTCCCGTGCAGAGCACAAACATTCAAATGTGGCTTTTGCTCTTGCACAAGAGATTTTATGCAGGACTTCAAGGGGTGTTTTGCAACAAGTGTTCAAGATGAAGCTTCTTCCTATCCTGCTGGACTTCTATTTCTCCTCCATGGTTGCTTGCAATTATGTGATGGAAGAAAGGACCTAAGGAGATGCCTTCAGTTCTGCCTAGAGGTTTACCATCTCCTTGATTTACCAAAACTTATGCTTTTAATTCAAGCTTCCTTTAAGGTGGCACACTCTCTGTTCCCATATGTGAACACTCAGTTTATTTCTGGCGTTTGGAGCACTGCCTGAAATTCTCCTCAAAATGCCGGAAAAGATCTGGTAACACTCATCGCAAAGGATGCATCAGGGTGAATTACCCGATAGCTTTTTGCTTCTGTTTTCCAGACCTTCCCTGACCTGCAACACTCCTAGAATACAGGAGCATTTCTAAAAAAAACAACAGGATGGACATAAAACCCGCCTTCTTTCTTGGATCCCCTGGCTCCAGCAAAGACTGACATGCTACCATAAAGATTTAATCAAAGGTACAACAGTCATGTCAGTCTTCTATTTCAGAAATAAAGCCAGTGAGTGTAAGGGGGAAAGTGGCTATTTAAAGGCTGGGAGAAATCTGAAGTGCACTCAATGGAAAAACCTTTCTAAATGATTCTCATACTTTATTTTATGCCACCTAGTTCTTTAGGTAAGCAAGACTCAACACACTTTTCTTTAATAGCTCATTTATTTTGTTGTGTCAACAAACCATTTCATCTATCAGCAGAGCTGATCTTGCAGCCAAACCAACCTTCCTCAGGGCTTAGAATTACCAAGAGCACCAAGTGACTATTTAAATAGAACAATTGATAAATGCAACCCAAGACTCTGAAATCTTCTATAAAAGAAACAGGAGCCCTACCTGAATAACACAAGTGTTATTGAAACTGCAATGACTAAACCAATCCTGAGCTGACAATGTCACATGAGAGGATATTGATGAGAGATATCTTGTCTTGGATCTAATTTGCTCTATTTAAACAGTAATTCAACATTGCTAGGAGCACAGTAGATGATTTTCTAACTCGTTTATTTAAAAGGTCTTGGCCAGGATTGCTAGCTGCTTGTAACAAGCTTCAGAAAGACTGAATTAAAAATACAAGACTTCAAAAGGATCAAACAGCTACTAGAAACATTTAGGGGGAGGAAAGGGAGTAGTTAGCTAAACCAATCCACCTTGGAATGAAAAGGGTTGAATCAGGACTGAGGTTTATGTAACTGGAACGATTCTTACCTTTTGCAGCTGACCATCGCAACCTATGACAGAGCTTAAGTGAAAGAGTTTGTACGTTTTCTTTAAAATGTGAAATACCCAAGCTATTGGGCAGGGAATCCCAGCAACACTGCTTACCCAGGGAAGCCCAAAGCAGCAGCTGCGCAGCTGGAGATTCCGTGGCCAGGAAAGGGCTGGAGCTGTGGGCAAACCAGGCAGGACACTATGACTTAAGTGGGACTAGACTAACTTCAACACAGGTACTTCTGTTCCAGAAAATAAGTTCTTATATTCAGGATCACCCAGAACAGTTGTTCTATATAGCTATCACAGAATACATCGAAGACCAAGTTTTCTATTATTGCCAAAAATGGCCAAAATTGTGTAGGCAGATGAAAATAAAGGGGGACAAGCCCCTACAAACTGACCTGCCAAATATGTCATTTGGATTGCTGAGCTAGAAGTTATCACTGGACACACTAAGGCCCCTTCCACTGCTATTCTTCCATGATTCAGTCAATAGACATGCTCACTGACATATTCTCATCCATTTTTTGTTGAGCATAACAGGGATGTGTTTTCATTATCATACCTACCTCCAGATGAATCAAGATAAGGAAAAAAACCTCCAACAGAACTAGAACAGTACCTCTGTCACATTCCCCTATTTCCAGTATTTACTGACATTCATGAAGAATTTGCAGAAGCTCTACATTTGTTTTAAACTGGAGCTATCTCCAATCTCATGCTATCTTGAGAGACAGCTTAAATTCTTTAACCTGCATCACCCTGTGTGCTGACCTGGTAGCTGTGAAACACAGCGCATCAGTAGTGTTGCTTAACGATGTTCTCTCACATGGGCACCAAGGTCACAGAACAGCTTTCTCCTCCTTTGTACACCTCACCACCAGTTTGCAGAAGAGCTGCAAGCCACTCCCATATCAGTAGTTCAGCCCATACCCTTCCCCAGCCATGCTGCACGGCAGTCGCTGGTGCAGCACACAGTGAGAGGGGTCGGTCATTTCTCATGTGGGTGGCCCCAAGATGCAGTTTGTTCCTGGAGTAAAAAGGGCATCCTCTCACTGAGCACACTCACAGACAAGCAAGCAGCATTCATCGTGCCCACCACACGGCCCCTCGTGTTCCTCATCATGAAGGGGGAATATGGAAGTTTTGGTGGCACTGACCTTTGTACCTTTTAGCACACAGTCACAAACTCCTGGTAGGGTTGTTTTAAACCATTCCACACCACAGCGGCATCAGCAGACTGGTGTAACATACTGCACACCCATAATACAGGAAAACTAATGATAGCATAGTGCCACCCCTGGTATGGCCAACAGTTACCCAATATCCTAATATGCATAATGTCCTAAATTAAATCACAAACACATCTGGAAATGGTTACTAGAAGTTGCAGTGTCTCACGAAAACCAAGCCCACCTCACTTACATGCAAATTGTCCAAGTTGAGTGTTTGCCGACTCTCCAGGCAGGTGTTATTAACACGGCAAGCATGTCTCTTTGCCCAAAGACCAGATGTTCTGCAATTTCTGTTGATTCTTTACCATATCAGTGAACAAAACACTTTGTACAAACACATCTGTATTTGTGAAGCCTGTCTTTAGAGACTGGATGTGACCATGTACTTCTTGTGAAATCTAGATCCTTGCAGTGATCCTGCTCATCTTCATCTCAGTCAGATGGCACGAAGGATAGCAGTAAATGTGCACAGCGAACCCTCGTAAGACTCTTTCTGACTTGATCATATTAAAAATAGCAATGTTACGGTTGATTTTCTGTAGCATGTGAAGTATGACAGATGTACAGTGCATTTTCTGGTACGCTCAGTTCCCACGTCATGGAAAGGCTGCCTGCACTCTCACAATGTTTCTGTAGTGCTCAAAAGTTGCAATCCAGGAACTCCCCAAACAAGAAAGAGGCTAGATATGAAGTTGGGCTGTGAGATTTCCAGAAGACTTATTTCGTCATGTGAATCACCTTCAAAAAATATCATTGGGAAGAATATTTATATACAGGGAAGGTGACAATAAAGCCACCTATACCAGCTTGCAATGAAAGCTGTGTCCCTGGGTTGAACAGGTCAAAATAATGATCAGCATTCATCCCCTTGGACCTGGAGTCCAAGTTTTTGTTATGCCTCTAAATAGGACCCTGGTAGCAGAGCATGGCACAATGCCATGACTCCACACAGAGGATTTATATCCCAGCATTCCCAGGACAGCAGGACCCAGCCCGGGATTTGAAGATGGGTGATCTGGATCTGTACGTGTAAATCCAGCTTCATTAGGGAAGAGGAATCACATCTGGGCTGCAGGTGGTCACTGTAACAGTAGACCAGTGCACTGAGAAGTGTGCTTCTCCCCTTACTCTTCTGGAAACCTTTACACCCAATCTAAAAGCTATAACCTTGTAAAGACAAGTGATTACCATCAACTGGAGATGAATAAACATTTTTCAAGCCTTTTTTTTTTGTTGTTGCAAATACTTTAAATGTATAAATTATAACACATTCTTTAATAAATACTATATTTTTTCTTATATGTTTCTGGGGTTTAGTAATTAAGACAGATTGCACATTTCAACTTGGAAATGGCCTACAAAATTAAGGTTTTACCAAAAGCCACTTAGGTAACTGAGCCACAACTCTGGAAAATAGGACTTCTCTATCTAAAGATGCCCAAGTAAAGGATTAACTGCTTTACTGTTTGCAGTGACCACGGGGTAGATGATCACTGTCACAGAATCAAGAAACACTCAGAAATACAGTGAAATGATCCAGTGTTTAAACACTCCTCTGCTCACAGTAAAAAAATCACTGTGAATCGAAATAGGAAATGGCAATCCTGAAGGCTGAGATAGCCCTGATGGTATCTAACTTGACAGACTTTTTCCCCTAATGTGATTTGAATAGTTACCTTGCAGCATTTCTCCTTCCAGCCGGGGGGGGGGGGGGGGGGAAGGAAAAAACCCCACAACCCACACAGTATTCAAGTCAGAAGACAGATCCAATTAGGAATAAATTATGACAAATTCATGTCCAATGAACCTGCTATCTACTCCTTTTAGACTCAATCCTTTTCCTTCTCTGCCTGCACACAGAACTGCAGTGGTCCAACTCCCTGTTCTAGCAAGAACTGCCTAAGGACAAACTTGGCTTCACTTAAATGTAAGGCTGAAATAACAGGGGTGGTGTCCTGGTTTCAGCTGGGATAGAGTTAATTTTCTTCTTGGTAGCCGGTATGGGGCTGTGTTTTGGGTTTAGGATGAGAACAATGTCGATGCTAAGTATCGTTAAATAGTCGCTAAGTAGCGCTTACATTGGTCAAGGACTTTTCAGCTTCCCGTGCTCTGCCCGGTGCACGGGGGGGGGGGGGGGGGGGGGGGGGGGGGGCTGGGAGGGAGCACAGTCAGGGGCACTGACCCAGACTGGCCAAAGAGTTATTCCATACCACATGACGTCATGCTCAGTATATAAGCTGGGGAAAGAAGAAGGAACAGGGGGACATCTGGCGGGATGGCGTTTGTCTCCCCACGTAACCGTTACGCGTGATGGAGCCCTGCTTTCCTGGGGATGGCCGAACACCTGCCTGCCCATGGGAAGTAGTGAATGAATTCCTTGCTTTGCCTTGTTTGCGTGTGCAGCTTTTGCTTTACCTATTTAACTGTTCTATTTTATTTTACTTCAACTATTAAACTGTTCTTATCTCAACCCACGAGTTTTCTCCCTTTTACCCTTCCGATTCTCTCCCCCATCCCACCGGGGGGGAGTGAGCGAGTGGCTGTGTGGTGCTTAGTTGCTGGCTGGGGTTAAACCACGACAGGTGGGGTTATAAATTTTTTTTTTAGTAGATCAGATTGCTAGTGTCACAGAAACTTAGTATGAATCCAGTGATTTTTAATCATGCTTCTATGAAGAAAAACTTAATTTAAATTTTAAAAATTGACAAGTATTTGAACTTCTTACATTTGATTAACAAAGCAGAAAATCTCCATTGGGATATGAAATGCAAAACCTGGTCCCACCGAAGCCACTGGGAAAGGCCTCAGGAGAAGAGAAAGAGATAACAAGCATCATCTGCTTGGCATTACTACCTCCTGTGACCAGGACACGCTGTACTAGCTGAACAATCAATAAGAAAATACAAGACACAGACTGGTTCTGTGTTCAACACACCTGGCAATTCCTTAACTAGCAAAAATTGAACAGGATTGGCTTTTAAGGAATGAGAGAAGCAGCAAGCCAGTCCACTTTAAAAATACTGATAATTTAAGACATGAGCTATAATGGAGATTTTTCAGTAATATAATCAGGCACCTAAAATGGCTTTCATAGGAGCTTAAGTCTGAAAAGCCCCAGACTTAGTTTAATTAGATAAGACTTTTTTTATTAACAGATCTAACAATGCTGTTTTTTTACTTCTCGAGAAGAATTTGTAAGAAACTCTAGCTTTCACCTTTAAGAAGGTGGCTCTGGCAACATAGACTGTTGATATCCTATTGTTGTAGAAACCACTGCTGAGAAAAACAAACACGCACAAAGGGAAGACCGTTGACCCAACATGGCAATTTCCACAATTTTCCATGATGCTCATCCATGCAAAGATACAGATTTGGAAAGCTCCCCTAAACAGTAAGAGACTGGGAGAACAGTACAGTGAAGAGCAACACAATTTACTGTAACGTAAATATACATAGGTTCCTGAAAGCAACAAGCACTGGAAATGGCCTAAAATGAATATTGTGGTTATTTTATTTAGGCAATTATTTACCACATTTTGCAACAATATTCTCCAAGCTCAAGCTATGTAAAAGTGGTCTCAGCGCAATTGTTTGATGAGCTCCCTCCATATATTCAGTGTTATATCCAAATAGTTTAGTTTAAAAAAAAAAAAAATCCTTCCACATTGTACTTTTTCTCCTGCAGATAAAGCACAAAAGTGTGTCCTGGTTTCAGCTGGGATAGAGTTAATTTTCTTCTTGGTAGCCGGTATGGGGCTGTGTTTTGGGTTTAGGACGAGAACAATGTCGATGCTAAGTACCGCTAAATAGTCGCTAAGTAGCGCTTGCATTGGTCAAGGACTTTTCAGCTTCCCATGCTCTGCCCGGTGCACGGGGGGGCTGGAAGGGAGCACAGCCAGGGGCGCTGACCCAGACTGGCCAAAGGGCTATTCCATACCACATGACGTCATGCTCAGTATATAAGCTGGGGGAAGAAGAAGGAAGGGGGGGACATCTGGCGGGATGGCGTTTGTCTTCCCAAGTAACCGTTACGCGTGATGGAGCCCTGCTTTCCTGGGGATGGCTGAACACCTGCCTGCCGATGGGAAGTAGCGAATTAATTCCTTGTTTTGCCTTGTTTGCGTGCGCAGCCTTTGCTTTACCTCTTTAACTGTTCTATTTTATTTTACTTCAATTATTAAACTGTTCTTATCTCAACCCACGAGTTCTCTCCCTTTTACCCTTCCAATTCTCTCCCCCATCCCAAGGGGGGGGAGTGAGCGAGCGGCTGTGTGGTGCTTAGTTGCTGGCTGGGGTTAAACCACGACAAAGTGGGAGAAGATTTCAGTGAAAAGTTACAATTACAGACTGAAACAAAAAATCAGCACAGTTCCTGCAATACGGATGAAAGTATAGGAGTTACACTCAGGCCAACATTTTGTAGAAAGTTTAGCAGGATTACTTGTTGGACACTATCCAGGTGGCATTTAGAGGGCAGTAGTTAGAAAAAAATTCATTTCATTAAAATCTGGGACCTCTGTAAGTGGCAACGGACACAAAAACGCTACTGAGAACAAGCAGGCCAACATCCTAATGGGCATACATTCCTATCTCATGTTTCAGCTCTAAGCACCATCCAGCATTAAGCAGTTTTCTTAAGTATTTTGAGGTATCATTTCTTAATATATACATGAATTTATAACTTGATCTGCATTTTAGTAAAAGCAAGATTGAGAAATGCAGCCTTACATCACCAGGAAAGGTCATCTAGCAGTTACAAGCAAATTAACCATCTCTCCCATATCGCATGGCACATGGTCACATGGATTGCCAAAAGAAGCCACATTTCAAAGTCAGCGAATTTCAGCGTAAGACCTATTTCCTTAGTCCCATTCCAATTCACAGAATAAGAAGAAAGATCTGTTTTGGCTCTCAGCTCAGGGGCCGGGAACAAGAACAAGAAATGATGCCACATGTATTGCTTGATGGTGTTAATCATCATTACAGGTTTGACACTAGAGTCTAATATTTTACTGGGTTGACAGATTAACTTTACCCTCTGGAATACATGAAACTTCAAGTGAGAGCAATTCCAGAACATTTTTCTTTACATGTCAAAAGTCTTGTCCCTGAGGCTCCAACATAACCGGACCCTAGTTTTAGTAGATATTATATCTTCTCAAATCTTAAATTTAAATCTTACTTTTTTACTGCTCATCTTATTTATTTTTATTTCTAGTTCATTATTTTAAGGAGTTTCCCAAGAACTCAAAAGGACAGCGTTCAAAGTACAGCTTTATTTTGAGCCCTCTACTCTGTGCCTTATAAAGGGAGACCAAAGATGAATGGGTGAGAGGTTGCATAAGGAGGAGAACAAGACCTAGATGAGTTTAAATTGGTAAAGATCCCCTTTCTTCGCATGGTATGTATTAGCAGTCAGTAGTAACCAGTGATCTCATTTTCAAAAAAAAAAAAAAAAAAAGAGGAGTTTTGGTCACACCAAAGGTGGAACAAGGCAGAACATCCTCTAACAAACTCAAGTTTCTTCAGAAAGGTAATTTATATGAAGCAAAAACATTTTGTGGCAACTTACTGGCTTTGCTGATTTTTTTTTTCCCCCCGTTCCCAAAACACAGTAGTAGGGACGGATCCTGACTTACTAAATTTCCATTAGAAACCTGTCAGGTTTTCTATCAGGTTAACATAAGAAGAAAATGCCAAGAATCAGGAAGCTGCAAAAGCCCTGGAAATCGGTTTTACTCCCTGTTCCACAGCAGAAAATAAGAAAGCCGTAGTCTTGACCCAGGGGTAAAGCCCAAGATTCATGCATGTTCTCCTCAGTTTCCAGATACTGTTTCCATGGAAAGGAAGCCTAAAGACCATTCCAAATAAACAAGTGAGGCTCGAGCTCCCTGTTCTGGACCAGCCACCACAGCAGCCCCAGGGTCTTCCAGTCTTGCAGACTACGCACCACACAAGATCACCAGCATTTCCCAATCTCAGCTCAGGGCTGAAGAAGCCCCAAGGTGCCAATATTGAACTGGGACTCTTCCAGCATCCAGGCTGTAGGCCTGACCTGGGATCCCAGTGCCTTCTAGCTCTACACTTGAGACAGAAGACTGGTTGGTCTATGCCACCTCCGCAATGAATTTTTTTTTTTTTTTTAAATATCACTTAGCATTTCCTTTTGAAGGATATACATGAAATTTCTATATAGCATTCTGAGACTGAACACTATTGGAAGCTGTTACTGGTATTCCTGTCTCATGAAACACCTCTCAGCTAGGCTTCCAAATATGCTTTTTTTTTTTTTTTTAAACATTAAAGTTGTCTCCATATGCTGGAACCATTTTTGGGGAAAAATATGACACATTTTATAAAATATACAGTAAGGGGATATGTAAGAAACTCAGTTCATTATAAACAGAAAAGGAGTCAGGAAAAAGGTATTCACTAGGTATTTAGCTTCCCACAGTTCTGGCAAATGAGTGTTTTGGTTTGCAGCTTTTGAAATTTTTAATATCATTTTGTTGGCTTTCATAACAGTAGAGAAATATCCTTGCAAGGTTAGACTCTCAGTACAGTTTTATTCTAACAATTCTGTATTAAAATAATAAAATATGAATTCTAAATGTTTTCATGCCAGAATGACTTATTTTCATGAGAAGACAGTATTGTCTTCCCAATTTTGTTGTCATTAGAAGCCGTGATTATTATGCCTGTGTCATTAACTACTTTTCAGCTAAGTCTCTGGTTAATTGTTCTCTCCACAACAATCTTTTTCTCATTCATGCATTGTTTATGAGGCTTTTAACTGGCTTCTTGTTTATTGAGATCTGATTTACTTGATTATACTCTCATCCATTGCTTATATGAAAAAAATATTCCTCATAGTTGTTACCAGGCTTTGGCCATTAATTATTGCTGTGGTATTACCTCTTTTAGATGTATCTCCTTCCATGTTATTACTTTACAAAGATTTGTTTTCTGCAAATGGTCCGTGACAGATTTATAATATTTTCTCTGAAATATATGGAAAATAGAATGCTTGCAGAGGGCTACAAACACATGAAAACAAAGGAAAATAAATAACAGAATTAAATGCATTGCTGTTTATGATACATGTGTTGGTCTCAATTTGGCTCACAGCTTAAAGAAATCATGCAGATGGACAGATATAAAACCAGTGCAGGGCAAAATTGATGGCAATTTTGACGGCAATCACATGAACAATGAAAATCAGTTTAAGTTCAATGAAAGCAGAACATTTAGGTTTTCATAACAGTCATACATTTTAAGTCAACTTAAATATCTGAGTACCTAAAACAAAGAACTTACTCTGCTTTTAAAAAATATAGATAAATTTTGAAATAAAATGTTTCCAATTTTTTCTATTCCCACCGCTTTCTCTGTATGTAGGGGGCTATCTCCATTACCATGTTGCTCTTTGTTTCTTAACGCCTTCTGAAGAATTGTGGAAAAAAGCTCTCGGCGCAACTATATGCTGTGTGTTAACTGTGTTTAGAGATAAAAGTACATCAAGCTGTCATTAGACAAACATTTGTTTAGTTGTAAGCATCTGACCTTGCCACTGCCATGGTCTCAGAGAAGAGTTTAACTGCAAATGCTGCCTTTGCTGGTAGGGACGTATCCTGAACGGTGTCACGGCACAATGGATTCGTGCTGAATGATCAATCAGTAAATAGCTGTCTCTGTATTTCACCCCAGAGGGGACCAGACAGTATTGCAGTAGTAAATGAAGCAATTTGTATACACATGCAGATTATAAAGCAGTCTAGATGAATATTTTTAGAGTAAGCGGGGTATTCTGCAGACACAAAGTCACTTTCTAAGACTCTTCATAACTAATGTCAAGCTGTACTACTTTACATATAATCAAACAAGCAAAACCACCTCCTGCCCCCCACATAGGTACAGATTTCACGTATATTGAAACTGAGTATATTGAGATAAACTTCTCATGTCTGGTAAGCAAGATAAACTCCACTAGTATAAAGCACCTCCATATTGATACAGGTGCATCCACGCTCAGGCTTATGCCTCTGGCTACAGAATGACACCTGTATAACAGCACTTTTAGCATAGTCTATAGTCTGTAGAAGAAAGAAAGAAAGGATAAAATTCACCTGAGCAAATCCAAAGTTTCTTGCTTCAATACAAGTCGAACACCTGAAAACCACAGGCTAGGCACAATGCAGTTTTACACTTTCACACACCGCTTTAACTGAGTCAACACCTCCTCGAGGACAGAGCGCCCACTACTTGCTAAATCACATTGGGATCGCTTTTATTCCCCGACAAGATTAAGGAAACGAGTTAGCCGCATTTATTCCCATAGCATATAAAGTTATAGATTTCATTAAAACTGGAAACAAACTTTGGAAAGAAAATAGATTAAGAAAAAGGCCTACCCTGAGCAACTCAGCTCTGACAGTAGCAGCTATACTAATTTCTTGCTTAGGCTCTCCCAGCTATCTGCTAAAGGTGCTTAAAAGCCTCAGCTGCCTTTGGGAGCAGCAAGTCTCTGCAGCTGAGTGCTGGCATATGAAATGCACGTGCCAGAACCAGGACTCTCTCCTGTCCTTTCCTGGGCAAGAACCAATATCTTACCCAATCCTCCATCTTCTTTACCTTGCATTTCCATTGCATTCTTCAGACAGTACATTCCTCCTAGCTCCAGGGTGGCATTTCCTATTTCTAACATTTTTCAAGACTGTCATAAAACATTACAAATTATATGTAATTAGCAGAGTTAATTGCACTTGTGTGCCATTCAATTCTTAATTTCCATATTACAATGAACATTGGATAACAGCCACAGGTGAGACATTAATAATACCACCACCAGGTTAAGCATTTAGGGTACTAGTTCTAGATTTTTTTCCTTACTCAGCTTTCTTCTCTTCACCTCTACAGTTCTTGACAGAACAGAGGTTCCTCAATCACTAATCTAGGTGGACCTGAAAGCAAAAACCCACTAATGGAATATTTAATACTGTTCCCATATTTCATGTGAATAACTATATTATGTAGCTTTCTGAAGTACAATCAGAAAAAGTCAAGTACAGTATACCTTGAATTCTGTAATTCCATTACACAGTTAAAAACACAAAAACAAAAGAAAACCCTTCCTTAATCATTTGGCTTTCAGTAGCTTTATTGCTTATATAAAGACAACGATCTTAGTTCTTATTCCCCATGTCAGAGACTGGTGAGTTTTAAATTAAAGCAAGAAAACCTCTTATGGTACAATTATTTGTGAGAATTAATATTATTATCTATGTAAAAAAACCCAGCCAATACCATAACACTGTCTTTCATTCGGGGGGGGGGGACACGGACACGACGACAGGGGGACGACTTATTTTTGTCCCCTTTATTATATTGGCATCCAAGTCCATAATTTCCTACCTGCTAGCTATTTCTAATTAAAGCTGTCTCCAACTACCTTGTATTTTAAGGGAGATCTTGAACACAAATCTACAGTTAGACTAATGGAAAGAATTAAAGCATCACATTTATGAAGACGTGCTTTTCTGCTGAGGTAAAATCAATATATTTTGCAAAACAAAGAATTTGTAAATAAATTTTGACTCATTCTGGATTGACAGAATGCTTGCATGTGGTTCATGTTTTCTGCAGCTGTGCATCTTCTTAAAGAGCTAGTTTCTCGTGTAATTCAGGCTAGTAGGAATGTAGTATATAAATTTAACTGGATTCATGTTCTGCCCTAAGGGTAGGAGCTGATGGAAGATTCACCATGTTTTGAATTCCAAACTGTTTGATCTGTGCCAGACATTGAACTTCCATACAAGGTAACTTTCTGCTTATATTGTGCTGCTCAGGATACCTCTTGTCCCAGAAAACCTCACAGGCCTGTATCATTCACAAGCACTACCCTCTAAAAGAAACAGTGACTGCAAATTATTATTTTAGTGGGTGTGCACTGTAAGCATACACATAGATAGTATTACAACATACGTCTGCTCTGTCCTACTCTCTGTAAAACACATTTGCAGCATGAGATGTGCCTATCATGGTCCCAGTACTAGGAGGAAGGGTAGCAATGATGGACTTAGAAAAATAGGGTGAAGGAGCTGAAGGAGGCAACGTTTTATTTTGCCAATTCACTTCGTATGTAGCAGGCACCTTGTAACGATTTCTTCTGTTTTGTAAGGTTTTACTGGAGTGACACTCCCCATTTTGAACAGAAAAAAGATCAGTAACAAAAGATCAGATCTTTCCTTACCAAAAACATTGTATACAACAGGGACTCTTACAAAGTACAAAAACTGGGAAGATCTCTTGCTGCAAAGCTTGAGAAATAGAACATTCCTCAACACTCAGAGGAAAATACCGAAATGGAAAGAGCTGCCCTTTTTTAAACACCAACAGCCATGGGAATGGTTCCTGATGGAGACGCCCAGAGGCAACTGGGAACTAAGGAGTCTGCAGCCCCTTACCCCAGTAAAGATAGTATTGCCATTGGTAGTACCCAGGCACAGGGTAACTCTGCAAAGCCTGAAGGCTGAGGCTTACTTTCTCTGGATTTTTCCTGGCCTGCCTGGAATATTATGTTAGTTTGTTTAGCTGTAACAGCAATTTTTTTAATGACTAGGTGGCTTTTTATTTTTCGCTTAGCTTTCTATAATCATGTGGTGCAACCATAATTTTGATATGGATAGTAATAGCAAGTAGTTATTCTGTGCAGAATGAACCATTAACGGTGTCAGCCTAACGATGCAGCACAGAGAAATGGGGGCATGGGATATCGCTGAGGCCATGAAAACAGGGGCCAAGGGTGCAGAGTAGACAGAAATGAATGAGATGATAGGTGTGGCCCTAAGAGTGGGACACAGGATTATACAGAAGACCCCAGGGCTAGCTAAAACAGCTCACCAATGTCCAGTTACGGAGAGCTAAAGGTGTTCAAAAAAGCTGGGCAAAAATGGATTTAGGGGCAACAATGAACACTTGTTCAAGAACTGCATAAGCAGTTCATGGAGACACTAAGATACCTGAGCTCTGGGCAAGAATGGGGTGCCTTCTCTGGGCTGAGATAACTGTGGGGCATCCTGCACAGGCACATGCCGCTGGGTCCCTGGTTTGATGACCGAGATACACAAGGCGACTTCTTCCCCTCACCCCTCTCCCTCAACCTATTGCTTTCCTGCTTTTCCTGTTTTAGGAATGAGGAAACCCTCAATCTGTGATTCAATGACTGCCAACAAAACTTGATACTATGTCAAACTATCACATATTCCCTTTGAATATGCATGCGCTAGCACACA
Source organism: Theristicus caerulescens (assembly GCA_020745775.1). NCBI lineage: Eukaryota > Metazoa > Chordata > Aves > Pelecaniformes > Threskiornithidae > Theristicus > Theristicus caerulescens. The sequence goes on from CM036560.1 coordinate 89,118,826, forward strand.
GAGAATATGGCTTCTATTTTCCTTTTAGTGTCCGTACTCTACATCTCTTTGCCTGGGGCACTGATACACTCAAAGCTCGCTCTGCTTGTGATTGCTAACATACATTCCAATGAATGCCTACAAAGGCTTTCATGGTGGACACCTACCCTCTAGGTATGGCACTGACCCTTCCAATTTATTTCGCGTGGGACACCCAACAGCCATCAAATGACAACACCTTTTTGTTAATGAATGGTGCTACAGAAAGCAGACCAAAAGGTTCTTTGTCAGACATTCTTTCCCAATTGTCTCTGTTGATAAAACCTCGCAACAGCTACTGGCATCCTTTAAGAAATGTGTGTAAGGAACCTAAACATCCCATTTTCTTCCATTTTCAACATTTTTCAGAAGTGTACTGAAGCCGAAAAACATAATCAAGCTATCTTCTTCCTCTAATAGCTTTTCTGGACCAGTGAGTCTATCCAATCCTGCTGACTTCTTTGTGTAATAATACGTTGCAGTGCAGAAAAGCTGATGATTCCAGGGACTCTCTTGCTAACAAGCAATTCCAAAAAGTAGTGAAAAAGTTAAGTTTCTACAAGCCTTTTATATTACTTAATATCTTTGCTCCAAGAAGCCAATGATAAGGTGGAAGAATTATTTAGTATTCCAAGAAAATGCATCAAAATGATTTTTAACTAAACTTTCTTAGCTCATTTCTACTTTCAACTACTACTTTAATTATGGAAGGAAATGCCCCCACTGAAAACATAAACCTCTTATAAAATATAAACCTGCTTTTTTTTTTTTTAACAGAAAAACATAAATATCTTCGTGTCCATATCCGTCTGTAACCTGTGAGTAAATCGGCCCTTTTCTACTGGAAAATAACATTGTACACAAGCTCACTTAATCACTTTTCCAGTGCTAGCATGAAATTATCCAAACAATTTGAGAAGAACCTTTACTGCCATAATCCTCTTCACTTTCTTCACCCAAAACCCCCTTCAGTCCCTCACTCTAGTTGATGTACTTTTCTGATTAGCAGCTCCCAGCATCATTTCACTGCCTCTAAGAGACTCCGTGGTGCTCAGCTCCCTGTTCTATAGCAAACAGAGCTCCGCAAAACCAAAGCGCTTACTTAGATCCTGCTACCTGAGCCCCTTCCTCTTGCCCATCTCACACAATCCCTGTTGTTACCCTTCTCCTGCATCTCCTTTTGCAGAAACACAGGCAGTGTCTTGTCTAGAAAGGTATATAGATGCAGCTGTACCATAAAAGCTCTTCAGAAGATCAGGTACAAGAGTGACACACTGCATCTAGTCTCCCTGCCAAGGCTCACCGGGCTGACACAACTACATTTGATATTTCCCACACAGAACCAAAACCAAACTGCAGTGTGCATCATGAGGAGTTTACAAGTTAAATATGATTAAAGCTAGAGATCCTGAACAGTGCAAAAGGAGACCGAGGTCCTTTTCATTTTAGGTATTAAAATTTGGGGATTATTTACAGGGAAATTGTGACCTCCAATGCAGAGATGAAAGGTAGGAAAAGTGTGGGCATAGAAAAATGCAACAGAGGCAAAAGCAATGCTTCAAGATCCCTAGAGCACTCAATATTTTCAGTCTCCACAAACACCTCCTCAAGTGTGTCCTTATGACACTAGGCAGATACGTTCACACCAATCCACATACCCACCCCTCTGACCAATGTCCTCTGGCTTTCCTTTCTGGTCAGTCTAAGTAACAGTTTTTCCACAGACTTCCTTTTTAGCCCTACTTGCTTGTATTAAAGCAAGATTTGGTCCTCTAAGATGTCATGATTTCTCAACTTAACTGCTTGGGAGGACCATACCTGAGAACTAGTAACTTTAAACTTCTCTTCAGCAAATTACCTCTAGGGTTAGAGCTTCTCCTTCACAGACGCTTGCAGAGTACTTTGTCTGTTTCTGATTTATAAATGCTGGTTTGAAATACACATGCAGAACTCAACATTTAAACCTGTTTCTCTGCTTCTTTCTTTCTTTAATACTGCAATTTACCTCCTGGCTTCTCTACTGCCCCTGAGAAGATGTAATAACTACTTCTTGGCAGCTCACTAGGAAGAGGGGAAAAAAGAAAAACTGGATTGAGTTCAGAAAACAACCACAAAAAAAGATAAAGGCCTAGAGAGACACACTAATGGGAAATTACTTTAAAAAAGCAAGTATGTATAGCTTAACAAAACAATGACAAAAGAGGTTGTGGTAATTGGAAATAGCTAAAGGTTGTAAACACCAAAGGCGAACAATACATTGCCCCAAGTTGGTGAAGGGGGATATGGCTGCAAAAACAAGGTGGAAATTCTTCCCAGTCAGCCAGAAGCCAGAGAAAAGAAGTTTGTAGACAATTTCTCTCTGGGGGAAATAGGAGCGCAGTCCTCTGCCCAGCAAAGCACTGGGCACAAAGGACAGGATGGACAACCAGTGGGGAAGAGCGAGACTGGGAGAAGTGATCTGGAGCAGGCAAAGGGGGATGGACTCAGTAGCACCTAGCAGCCCCCCACAGCACCCTGCGATTTTGTAGTACAAGTTGCCCAGGTCCCTTCCTAACATCTTGCACAAATACAGCGTAGCTTCACAACTTCAGCACTCTCTCAGTTGATCAAGACACTGCAAATTCATTAGCCTCAGTTTCTCACCCTCCCATCTTTTGGATGCAGACTGGAGCCCAGTCTACCCTTTCCCTCAGGCTAGAACATTATTTCATGAAACAAGAATAAACAAAGCTCCTCCAACTTGAGTATTCTTCTGCCCCATCTTTGTGCAACTGTCTTATGTTTAAAAACTGCAGAAAACCCTTTTATTTGGTAGTTATTTTCAAATCACTTTGAAATACAGAACTTCCTCTCTTATGTCTTTTTTGCCACCAGACCTATGCCCGTGAGCATTCGCTCCCTTTCAACCCACGCACTATGGTCTTCGCCTCCATTGTTACTTCCATTTCATCTATTTTCAAACCAACAGAAAAGTGCCTCATGCCTAAATACATTTCCCAGCCCCTGTGCTATAGACAGTGCTTTCTCTATTCTCAGGGAGAGCTCAGAGAGATTTTTTTCCTTCTCTCTGTTCTTTCTTTTTTTGTACTTATTCTGGCCACGCTCCCTTCTTCCCTAACGGTACTGTATGAGATACCTCAACCCCATCTAACTTGGCAGCAACATGTCCCTATTGGTCTCATGTATACTCAAACACAGAGCCATAAAGATATTTAGATTTCTATCTCACATTCCTAATTTTTTTGTTGTTGTTAATCTGGTCCATAACTCTGAAAAAGCAAGTTTTACAAAGCAGAAATCAATCATGAGGAAAACTGAGAGGACAAATGTCAACACTTAAATGAATATTAGGAATTGATTAACTTCACTGAATGCTAGTAAAAGAAAGATCATAAACCACACAAGACAGTGGTGGTAAAACAGAATCCATACCTTGATGAGTACTTAGGAGTCTTGCCAGCTGTGAATTGGTAATCACCTTGCAGAATAACGCTAGAGTGAAGATTATTTAAAAGATAACCGAAGGAACATCAGATTGGTATAAGGAGGTGTATTACTTCTGCAAAAGGCATTAATGAAGCACCGTGCCCATTTTTCAGTGTGTACTTCAGAAATAGAGAGAGATATGTGAACGAAACAAGCTTTGGAAATCATCACAGTGAAACTCCTGGGAAGCTCAGTCTGTTTCAGCTTATTCAAGAAAGGTCAAAGAGATGACTTGATTATGGTTTACAACAGCTTACAACATATTACAACAGATTCCATGGGAAAATAACTTCAGAGTTTAGGTAGCTTTCCAGTCAAAAATGGCAGAAAAAGTTCCAGCTGTTGGAGGCTGAAACTAATTGCAACCAGGAGGAAGATTTTTTTTTTAATGAGGATTAGAAGCAAACACTAGAAAAACCAAACCACTTCATGTAGATGTTTTGATTCTTTATTACTTAGAGGCTTCAAAACAGGATCAAATGCCTATATGATGAGATGCTGTTTTAACACAGAAGTTACGTGTTTAGTTTGGCAGTAGCTGAATGAAAGTACCTGACCTACTTAAAAACCTAATAGTCTTTATGCCTACTTAAGTTCTACGAACCTATACGTCATTTCTGAGTTGCCATCAGGGAGAAACAAACTGAACTTGGTGGCTCTCATTGTATGCCACTTCCACCAATAATGTGTCACCTAGCCTAGTTAATTAGATGGGTAAAAATGGCAAGTACTATAAACACCATTTTCATCTCTTCAAGGTCTATGGTTTATGGCAGTATAACTCCACTACTGGAAGGAAATAAAACTGTAACGCATAGCGGCAAGCTCCATAAGAAACAGAGTCAAACCAGAAGTATACACCACATGCCCCTTAGCTCCTCTAGAACAAAATTAGAAGTCTAGGCCCTTGCCTAAACTGTTCCAGCCACTGAACTCACACGACAGCTGTCCTTCACTGGAGCAACAGCAAGAAGACTCACTTTTAGCCTATTTGGTGGCACAGCAATGCATTTTCAGCAGCAGTGGCAGGAACTTAAGTAAAACAAACCTAAGCTTTACAGCCAGGTAGAAATGTAGAGATTTGCCATACAGCCTTTCCTGTTTATCTACAGGCTCCTGAAGCCTGGGCTAAATTCTAAAGCTTTGCCTGTGTTAAAAGTATCCAAAGAGCATGTTTGGATAATAAGTATTTCCCTTTATATAGGTGCTTACTTCTGTCAATGCTCCTGGGGAGACTGAGGAAACCCAAATCAAGTGGACAATATCCATTCATCCTTTCCTATTCTGAATCAGTGCTACATCTTCTAGTGTTTTATATAACCTGTTTTTAAAATTCTTGGTATGCTCGATGTCTTTCTAGTGCCTATTAACCTGTATCACTTCAGAGTCTAATTTTAATAGCTAATGTTTGAGTGCATGGTTTGAGTTTCAGGTTGCTGCTGTAAGGGGATGACAGAATATCTGAAAGTATCTCCCTGTAGACCTTCACAAGTTTGAGGAGATGCTATGACATGCTGTAGATTTATTAATTCTTAGACTAATAAAGGGGATATTATAACTAGTCTGCTTAAGCTGCATGTATTCATATGTCAAATGGAGTACTGTATTTTCTATACCCTGTCCCAGTCAAGCATACTGATACCACGGCTCAGTGGCTGCTCCTTTGTTTCTCCACCACATTTCAGTTTCAGTAGTATGTGAAGCAGCATTCATCAGCAAGATCTCTGCTTTTAAGGTCCCCCTGAAGAAATGTTCTCCAGGCACATTCCCAGTTGGGATGAACGATTGATCTGACCATATTGGAGATATGCTATGTCCACCGGCTACTTGCAAACTTTCTCATTAGGCTTGTTAGTCAGAATTTTACATGAACACAACTCAGCATATGTTCTGCCTGCAATTTTTTTTGACCAGAACTAATATTTCAAATACTTGCTGTTTGTAATGTGCCATCTGCACAGTCTTCAGGGTCACGCAGCATTTTATCTATTCCCTTAGCAGATAGATGTAATTTACATAAGGAATTTATGAAACGTCTATATAAGCAGACTCAAATTCATATTCATACTCTTTGGAACACTTTTGCCACTAACATTTCATCTAACAGAAATTCAGTTTTCCCCCAGGAAACTGAATCCAAGGGTTTAAACACTGTTTAAGCTAATTATTAGAGCTGAACACTCACATGGGATAAATCCACGCATTTCAATGGAAGTGTGCCAATTTACTTCAGCTGAACATCTACCTGTCGTGTTTTATTTGAATAAATGCTAGAGATATCTTTCCAGTGCTTATAAAACCTAGTTAGCTAGAGAGGCAAACTAAGGGTTAAATGCAGCTGCTGCAAATTAAGGGCTGCAAAACCTGACAACGTATTGCCATCTATGATCTCACATTAAAATTGCCCGAGAGCAAACCTCCCCAGCTTTGAGTTTCAAGAACCCTTGAAGCAGAAGTGGAAAATCAGCTTACAAAGTCAGACAGATAAGGATAATTTTTATTCTTAGGGTATAATAGAAGATGTAATATCATTATTAGTGTTGTAGAAAAATAAGGGAAGAAATGTATATTAAGTGTACACAAGGATTATAGGAGTAATAGAAATGCTCAACTGTGAAAAGTATCAAGGAAGGTCTCTGGTTCAAGAGCTTACCTGGACACGGATCAGGTGTAAAATACTTTTCTCTGGCAACAGGAGCAAAGACCTGATGTTCTTTAGAGTTAAACCATGCTTGTATGTGTGAAGGTGGGTGGATGTCTATAAAGGAACCGACGTGCCCTATTTCAGTTTCAAATATGATTCATCAACTTAGTATTCTTCCACTTTGCACACATCTACTGATGATTCACACCTTTAGAAGACCACGTTAGATTCTGGCTGCACATTCAGTACCACAAAGCCCATAATGTTCTTTAGGATTTCCTACCGTTGTATTACCACTGAAAATGCCATGCTGATTCTGAACACAAAAGTTCCTACTCTCTTTGGATTTACCAGAGTCAGCACAAAACTCCTTGTTTCAATTAATAAAATGCATTGAATAAGATGGCTGAACATATACCAATCTTTTTTTTAAAAAAAATCTCCCTGCAAATCCTTTTGTAAGTATATTTTTTCCTTTTTATTTCCAGTGTGAAGCAATAGGAGATATGCCACTGACACCTCTGATACAAGCAATAGCCTGTCCAAAAAAGTGAAAACACATCGTGAGCAACAAAAACCCAAGCATACATAATTCTTAACAGTAGGGCCAAACATATTTCCATAGGGTGAATGTTACTTACAAGATCTGTGGATTTCAAACGCATAACCAGAAGTGCCTGCAGAAAGAAAAAAAATTACGTTACTATTCTAGAGAAAGCCATAGAGAAATATGAAAAAACATAGCTCTAAGCTGTAAAATCATCACTAGGGATGCACTATGGTTTGAGCTTTGCTTTGACTGGGGAAAAAGGGCAGAGGGAGGCTGCTTTGCCTTGGTTTTTAATCCACTTATAGTAGAGAGGGGAAAAGTGGACTTCAGGGACTGCATCCTCCTAAAAGCATTTAAATTAGGAGCTGATAAAGACAACGTCAGCACTCATAGCTGTAAGAGGAAGACAGAGTTTGTGAAAATCATAGAAATAATGAGAGTCTCATGTTAAGGCAGTAAAAAAGCCCAGACTCATTGCTTGGTGCACATCAGTGGGGCACCCCAACTTGTCACAGCTAAGGAGCTGGATACCAGTTGTCCATTCTTATTTTGTAATGACATCAACCGGAGTACCTGGAGCAGAATGTTTAAACAAAACCCCCACATCAGGTACCAGGGGCTGGGTTCACCTTCATGACTAAGGATGCCTTTACCACAGGCTTTTACCACTGCATGGCTGTGTTCAGCAGCGAAACACAGGCTCTCCAGACGAGCAAATCCTTTCAAGTCAAGGGAGGCACCTTAGCTAGGGCAGGTGAAGCACTTCCCCTGCCCTGAGGCTCACTCAGGTGCTGAACTAGCCCCACTGCACATATTCAGAGTCAGCCACAATGCTCTGACACCAAAAGCGCCTCTGGCACAGAAGGAAGAAGGAGGCTGAAATGCCCTGGACACCACAAGGCACAACATTTCATATAATATTCAAAAACAAAAAGCAAGACTTCATTTCCATTATGATCATGACAGAGTAAAGGGGCCAAGTCAGCCCTCAAGGTAAGATGTCTTACTCTGTTTATTCGTGGCAGGAAGAATCCCAAAAGCCCATCAGCTGCAGCATCCCCAAGTACAGATACAGAAATAGGGCAGCATAGAGAGGTGTTTTGCAGTGGTCTGTCAAGGGCAACCCTGCCAAAAGAGTTTCTATAGAATCTGACACCACAGGGAGTGCTCTGCTCCAGGGTACCAGGGAAGGCTTCAACGACGCTTGGGAATAAGAGGTGGGTCAATGCCCCGCATTGAGCCTAGCAAGCAAGAGCAGCACACCCTGCTAGAGTCCAGATTTGTCTAGAAACCGTAAGCCACAAAAATGCCAGCAAAAGTTCTTTCCATCTCTCTGCAAAACACCACAGTGCCGGATGGCTGAACTAACCTCTCTGCCTCTTTACTTACCCTAAAGATATGCTGCTAAATCACTTATTTTTGTAGAAATAACAAATTACTCAGTAGGAAGAAAACCCTTAAAACCAAGAGCATTCTTAGTGATTTAAAACTGCTGTAAAGGACCCTTAGAAGCTACAGGCAAATTTGTTGTCTTAATTAAAATCTCATACACATGCAGGTGAAAAACAATTGCTGGATTTACCAGGTTTTGAAACCATCAGTTTTACAAGGGAGCACAGAACTACTCTGTATGCTTCCTTTTCCTAGTTTCGTGACCTCTCTTCTAATCGCATGGCAAAGAGATCAAAGGAGTTTACTTTTCCTAATGCTCTACCTGTTCTCCCTCCAATCCTAATCTCAAAATTTTAGCAGCCAAACAAGTTTAAACACATACAATTTAATCTACAATACTGAACTTGCTCCGCTTCTTTCTCAGGTAATTTGTTGCTGTGACAAGACCAGAAGAGACGAAATCTTGCTTATGGTTAAGATCACATTGACATAGTTTCATTGTTCTTGGAGTTGTGAGATACCATTTTCATGTGTTACACAATGTTGCTATACCGCAAGCTCAAAAGTTTTGTGTATCAGCAGATATTTCCTGTTTTTTCTGGCACCAAATAATCAGAAATTTTCAGATCTTTAAATAATAAAGCATTCAGCATTAAGTATGAGATTGACAGGGAACGGAAAGAGTTCAGTACAGCATAATATGTGTAAAATTGACGTTAGGGAGGTGGAAAAACCACCTTATTGTTAAGGTATTTTAATGTTGGCACATACTTAGCATGCAAATACAAATTCATGCACATTGTTAATTTGTCTCCCTCACCGATTGCTCCACATTATTAAATCTTTCCCGTTAAACACACCCTGGCAGGTTTCTGAAAGCACTTCCTTCCAAGGAAGTTGTTATTAGACAGATATTCTTGAAAAAGTTCCAGCAGCATCTCAGCTACATTGGCATTTCCAGAATACTTATGAAAACGTAACAACTCAGTGTTGGACGCAGGTCAAGATGCAATTAACATCCTCAGAACAGAAATTAAAATTGTATAAGGTACAACTGTATTGATTGAGTGAAACAATGACACATACTCCCACTTCTGAAAAATCCCTTTTTCCTTTAGAGACTCCTCTCCATGGAAGAACTTCAGTGACCAGGAATCAGGGTGACTTTACATAAAAGCATCATCATATTTCAGAGTAATGGTCCTACATATCACAGAGGCAATGTCAAATTTAGGTTCCAGAATGTTGTACTCGTACCGACATTATTAGGGACACTGTTCTAACTCCACTGTAGATTAATGGCTTTTCTTCCAGTAGAAAGACATTAAGAAATAGATAGACGGGTGTCTGCACAGGCTATAAGAAGAAAAGAAGGCCTGCGGGTATGCTTGTATTTGAGGAAACAGTACAATGTCAAATTGTCCCTTATACAAGTGCATCAAAAACAAATGCAGAAGACGTGAATCTGTATCATTGTTTGCTATAAAAATCATTGCATCTAACTCCATAGCCTATATATATGCCATATAGATAGCTATAGGATTACTTCTGGTTGGAATGAAATGTCCACAGGCAGTACATGCACAAGAGTGATTGGAAGATGAGAAAGCTGAAAGAATGGGGTCTGCTTAGCTTGAAGAGCAAGGAGAGGACGTTGCAGCAGCTTACTATTAGGTAACAGGCTATTGGAATGAGGAAAAGAATAACTAGTTCCTTGTGCCCATGATGGATGGGACACAGGCAGGAAAGGGCCAAAACTGCAGTTGCAAAAGACTGAAGTTAGAGGCAAGGAAAAAGAAATAAAAAACCCCACAAACTTCCTAACACTAAGAACAGCAAAACAATTTCCTTTGCCCAAATGAGAGGGCTGGAGAGGTGGGAAGGAATAACTGATTTGGTCTTTGATTTTTATCTCCTTTTTCTTGGCCACCACACTTTGCATGATGTTTGTGCTTAGCTTGATGGTGGCTTGTTCTCCTCTTCCTTAGATTTGACAGACCGTGTTCCTCAGCCACCATATCCCAACTTCTCGCCTGTTGTGTTTTGGTTTGATTTTGTTACTACTTTTTAAAATTACTTTTAATTACTTGGCCACAAGCCCCAAGTTCATTGACTAGACACTTGGTGGTCCTTTCCGTACATATTGTTCTATGACTCCTCAAATTTATTACAGATTTTAAGATTCCAAAAGTCAAACAAGAAATTCAGCAGTTCTCAGCAAAAGATCTATTCTAATCAGAAGGTTTTGTATGGTTAATGCCTTTGCTAACTAATGCAGCTGATTTACAACTATTTATTCAGATTGTGGGATGCTTTATGAAATTAGCTTTATCTTTGTGTAAAAACAGTTCTATCATGCAAAATCTCTCTCTCTCTTTTTTTTTTTTTTTTTTTTTTTTTTTTTTACACAAAGCATCTCCAACATGTATTTCATTAGTTTCTCACAGCCCATTGTTTGCTGCATTATTAATGACAGCAACGCAATAGGGTGTTTTTTTTCCATAAGAGACGTACTTTACTTTTCTGTCTTAATATCAAAAAACTATTTGCTTTAAAACATACCTTTTATGTAATCAACCAAAGGTAATATTCAGTATATTTTCATACAATTCTTAAATGTTATAAATCTGAGTAAGAGCTATATAGGAACTACTAAGCAATCTTTCACAGGAAATGGTAAACAATAAAATACTAATCAAGCAAAAAAGGCAAAACCTGTGATGGATGATGAGTAACATCCTCCTTACTAGGCTTTATTATGTCCATTTGTTGTCTTATAGATGTCAAAAGACTTATGGAAGGAGAAGCAGTTTTGCCCAACTGCCAATAATAAAAGTACTTTTTGAAAATTAATGTCCTTTTTAAAGGAAGAAAAAATAAAATTAAATATTCAGATTGCATTTGTTGCTAGCTCCAGGTGTGAATCAAGGAAGACATTTCAAGACCATACCACCTTTCAGCCAAACCCTCTGTCACAGTAAGGTTCAGAGCAATCCCTGGAGGGACATGGAGGAAAGTAATTGTCATCTACAGTAAACCGGCAACTAGCGGGGTAGAAAAATGCTATCTTAAGTGAAGTTGATATTCTGTTTTTCAGCACCCCACTGACTACTGAAGCAATGCTCACCACTCAGAGCACGTGCGTAACCAGTGCCTACTGGGAAGCTGTGAAAACTTTGAGATGAGACCTTTATTTCTGGCCTTTAATTTCTTCTACCTTTGAATACTAATTTAAAGGGACAAAGTTATCACCAGATTAAAATATGAATAATGGCAAGCTGATGAAGACTTTTATAATGTATTTGATAATGCACAGGTTAATTTCCATTTTCAGTCGAATTTCAGCTTTGGTCAGTATATGTCTTCTGGGTCAAGAGCCATGTCGACTGGTACTAGTACTAATACTAGTACAAATACTTGAACACTACACTCATTTTATAGTAAGTCCCAAGGGTTAAGCTATACATGCACTACTGGAAGAGTCTCTTGTCTTCCTGACTCACTGCCTTCACAATCAGACACACTGTCACTGACAACACGTGGAAATGGAATTTCCCCTCCTCAAAAGCGAAGGCAACTGTTTTTCCAAGGAAAGGCCTGAACTACAAAAATTCATAGATAACCTTTTACTTTTTTCTGAACAGAAACCCCAGAAATAATGAACAGTTTTCTCTCAAGCTGTTTCTACTGACTCAGGTAGCTCAGGCAAGGGACTGAGTATAAATCCACCACAGTCTTGCACCTATGCTACAAACTTAAATGTATAGCACTGTACCAGTATGGTTCACAAGTGAAAAGACTAACAATAACAATTCATGCTATGTACAGAAATAGAAAATAAGGGGGGGGGGGGGCACACAGAGGGTAACTGCAGAAAAAATGGACAGTTCAGAATTAGAAATATGTAAAGGGGAATTTTTAGAACTAAAACTTGGTTGATACTTTCATAGAATCATAGAATCGTTTAGGTTGGAAAAGACCTTCAAGATCATCAAGTCCAACTGTTAACCTAGCACTGCCAAGTCCACCACTACACCATGTCCCTAAGCACCGCATCTACGTATCTTTTCAATACCTCCAGCCTGGGCAGCCTGTTCAAGTGCTGGACTATCCTTTCAGTGAAGAAATTTTTACCAATATCCCACCTAAACCTCCCCTGGCACAGCTTGAGGCCATTTCTTCTTGTCCTATCCCTTGGTACTTGGGAGAAGAAACCAACCCCCACCTCACTACAACCTCCTTTCAAGTAGTTGTAGAGAGCAATAAGGTATCCCTGGAACTTCCTCTTCTCCAGGCTTAACAACCCCAGCTCCCTCAGCCACTCCTCATATGACCTCTTCTCTAGACCCTTCACCAGCTTCATTGCCCTTCTCTGGACACGCTCCAGCATCTCAGTGTCCTTCCTGTAGTGAGGGGCCCAAAACTGGACACAGTACTCGAGGTGCGGCCTCTCCAGTGCCAGGTACAGGGGGACAATCACTTCCCTAGTTCTGCTGGCCACACCATTCCTGATGCAAGCCAGGATGCCATTGGCCCTCTTGGCCACCTGGGCACACTGCTGGCTCATGTTCAGGCAGCTGTCAACCATCACCCCCAGGTCCCTCTCTGCCTAGCAGCTCTCCAGCCACTCTTCCCCAAACCTGTAGCATTGCATAGGGTTATTGTGACCCAAGTGCAGGACCTGGCACTCAGCCTTGTTGAATCTCATACAGCTGGCCTCAGCCCATTGATCGAGCCTGTCCAGATCCCTCTGTAGAGCCTTCCTGCCCTCCAGCAGATCAACACTCCTGCCCAACTTGGTGTCATGTGCAAACTTACTGAGGGTGCACTCAATCCCCTCATCCAGATCATTGATAAAGATATTAAACAGGACCGGTCCCAATATTGAGCCCTGGGGAACACTACTTGTCACCAGCCACCAACTGGATTTAACTCCATTCACCACAACTCTCTGGGCCTGGCCATCCAGCCAGTTTTTTAACCAGTAAAGGGTGTATGCCTGCCCAAGCCATGAGCAGTCAATTTCTCCAGGAGAATGCTGTGGGAAACTGTGTCAAAGGCTTTACTGAAGTCTAGGTAGACAACATCCACAGCCTTTCCCTCATCCACTAAGCGGGTCACCTTGTCATAGAAGGATATCAGGTTAGTCAAGCAGGACCTGCCTTTCATAAACCCAAGCTGACTAGGCCTGATCCCCTGGTTCAGGGGGAATGGCACTCAGGATGATCTGCTCCATAACCTTCCCCGGCACCGAGGTCAGGCTGACAGGCCTGTAGTTCCCCGGATCCTCCTTCCGGCCCTTCTTGTAGATGGGCATAACATTTGCTAACCTCCGGTCCACTGGGACCTCCTCAGATAGCCAGGACTGCTGATAGATGATGGAAAGTGGCTTGGTGAGCACCTCCGCCAGCTCCCTCAGTACCCTTGGGTGGATCCTGTCCAGCCCCATAGACTTGTGTGTGTCTAAGTGGTGCAGCAGGTCACTAATCATTTCCCCTGTCTTCCAACGCAGGGGGCTGGGTACCCCAAGAACAACTGGTCTTTCTTCAGTGAAATTCCTCTTCCTAACAAAGTGACAATTCCTTTTCCTAACAAAAAAATTTCTAACATGAATTTTCTAGCAAAAAAATTTCTAACATTATTTTTGCTATGATTTTCTTGTTCATCTGTCAGAATTTCCATGTTGGCTTTCTCAGGGTAACAGAGAAGAAGGCAAAACTGGAAGGAAGACTCTCATTCAAAGATATGGATCACTTCTCAAAAAAATCAAAACTACTGCCTTTACCCTGATATTTCACCAAGATAACTTCAAATGCGACAGCTGATGCCTAATTCTCCATGCATACATTACCCTTATTATCCAAATTAATATTTGCAGATTAACCGTGACACAGATGCAAATGCTTGAGTTGGTTTCTTGCAGCTCAACTAAGATCCCTCGAAGCTTATTTGCTTAAGCACACTGGCACCTGAACTAATAACATAAACCAGAGGCACTTACCCACTAATACCAGGAGAAATAGTATCAGATACCGGACAGTTAAGGAATCATAACAACAAAACAAAGAATCTCTTCTGACAAAGATGACTTAAATTCCTTAGGCAAAGCAGCAGCAGCTTCCTTTGGAGAGGTAATGGGAAAAAAAAAAAACAACAAACAAAAAAAAACCAAACCAAAAAAAACCCCATGGCAATTAAAATGTCATTCCCCTGGAAGAAGATCAATGGGCCATACAAATGCCTAAAAACTGCAGTGCTGCAACTGTGAGCAGTCTGCCCCAGGTGTTAGGAAAGATTCATTTTCCCTTTTTGATTTTATTGTCCTTCTCCTAGATGATTCCTTGAGTTTCAGCTCTGCCATCCTCATTAAGGGGGATAATTTCGATAGGGTCATCTATACAAACAGGGACTGCTCGTGTGTGTGATGGCATTGAATCATCCTCCTGCACACTAATGACTTAGGAGTTAAGTGAAGGAGAAGTGTTACCCACAAGTATTTGGGTAATAATCACTCAGTTTTGCATGGAGAATCTCATACAATCAGTCATACACTCCAGTTTGAGAACTGTTCCCAATATCATGCTGGAAATGCATTTTTCTGTCCATATATCCCAACATTAATAAAATCAAGATTATTTTATTTTTAAACAAGAGTAAAGATGTTCTAATACCAAAGTTGATGATATATTTGCATAACATCTTTCATGCAAGGAATACATATAACATATGAAAAAAATCAATCCAATCCAAAGCTTCATTTCCCTATAATTAACTAGATCCAATACATTAAGAAATACCCTGCGACCCTACAATAAATGCAATACAATCCATGCTTTTCTTCCAGTGCTTTCTTTTTCTTTCTCAGTTGTGTTTTCTTTAAGGATTCCGTATCTCAGGACAAGAGCTTGTCATAAGAGAGAATTTCCATTCTATGAAAAAATCTGTCATTTCCAGATTTGTTTTGGCTCATCCTGGAATACAGTCTTGACATTTTTACAGAGCTCTAAATTTAAAACAGCAGATCAATCAGCAGGAAATGTTTTGCTCGTTTGTAATAAGGATGCTTTATTTCATTACTTTTGAAGCAAGTTACACTATTGGTAGGTAAAACTTATAATTAATATTTCATAATTCAGAAGCACAAAGAAAACAAGAGCAGTGGGTCAGGGTTTGCAATTTTGATGGAGTGAAGGCTGCTTTCTTTTTGAGGACGCAAGGTTCACAAGGATTTTCAGCTGTTTTCCTTTTACATGCTTTAGTTTTAGCCTTCCTAGGGCAGCTTTTTAAAGGACACGAGCTAATTAGAAACATAAGAGACTTCTTGAAATTGGCTTTCGACTTCAGTAAATGAGGAGCTATTATTTATGGGCTTTTCTTTTCCTTCTGAGCCAGCAAGAACTTTGCTTTAACTTCACTAGCTCTCAATCTAACAGCCAAGCTTCTGGAACAGAGTTTCAGGATGGGAAATAAAGAAAGTAGAAGTTACAAATATGGTGCTTATTGACAAGCACAGAAAAAGAAATAAAGAACAGCAGCATGGCTTATAACTCTGTATTTTCACCTACAAAATGTTTTCTTGCTTTTTTTTCTGAAGGACAAGGAAAAAGAAATTTCAAATGGATAGTGCGATATTTAATACAAATACTATAAAAAGCTTATTAACAATTGAACAGAATCCTAAGGATCACAGCAGATTTACAGGTGACTGGTAGGATTTATAAATGTAAGATTAGCCCTTCACCTGACAGTACATGTGGCCACTAGAGAAAACACGTATCTGTTCATTTTGGAAATCTAGTCAGTTCTGTACTAAGTTCTTCTTCTGTACCAAGGGAAGAAAAGTCCTCAGACTTGAACAAGCCATTAATACTAATGGAGAAAGGTGGGATGTAACCGGGGAGCAGTGCTGACACCCCTCTTGTCTGGCACAAGTACATGCTGTAACAGAGAGCAGTTGTGGGAAGCAGTACAGTTTTACACTTAGACTTTGTGAAGAGTCAGAGTGTAATTATAAGGCAGCCTTATAAACAAAGACGAAAAGCCTGAAGAAGATATGTCCTGAACCTGAGCTGAATAATCCAACTCTGTGCTAATGGCAGCCTTTTGCTTTGCCAATTTTACAGAAACACAACATTAACAGTGACATTCACCTGCTTATTTTATCATGTTCTTTCATGAATTCACCATCTGATACATTTGTAGGAGTTATTAGAATTCATGACTTTTTTAAGCATCATGTTTACAAAGATGTTTTGCAATCTCAGGGCCTGCGTTACTGTTGTAAAAGAGTGGGAATGCACAGGGCAAAATCCCAGCATTAACGTCAAGGTGAGTCGTCCTGTTGCCTTTACCAGTATCAGATCAGAACATGAGTTAAAATCTGTGTCATGCATTAGCCTTTTAAATTTACCAGCCAGAAGATACAATCAAATCTGAGCATGTGAAATTATCCAGCCTGGCCTTCCTGCTCCCTTTTTAATCCCACTGGCTGGCCAACAACAGAGCTTGGAAGCACACTTACTGCTGAAATTTGCTGGATTTTTTTTCTTTTTTAGCTCAAGCAGCAAAGTCTGCAATATGCCATTCCCTTTGCCTTTCATGTGCAGACACAGAGCCTTAGACAGCTATCGGCCCTCCGGGAGGTATCTCCTCTGAAAGGAAAAGCTCAAGGCAGAGCACTGAATTTCTCTTTAAAAACACAAAATGAGAGAAACAGATTCATTTCCTCTGGGTAATGTCAGGCTGCAGAATTTCTCTTTGTCCATATTTACGAACACATGCATATAAATAACAATAATGTTCAACCCTGTTTTCACTTTTCTCTTGAACCTTTAGGTGAACTAAATAAGATCTCAGAAGCCTTAATTTGGGTACTAAAATAAAAATTTCAGCCTGTCTCTTCTATGACATTTTCACTGTCCAGACCCAGGGTGTTACCTGGCTCCCCTTTGGTCCTCTGCCAGGCTTTGAGATCTCCCTGTGGAAGTAGCACATCATGTGCACTCACCCCTGGGGACAGGCCAGACCCACCTGAATCTTCATGCTGGCAAGGAAGACGTTTGGAAATTTATATTTATGAGAACTGAAAATTGGAAAGAAAACTCTTCATTCTTGGGAGATCAAGCTTAGCTATTTGGTGGCATAATGTAACTCTAGATTTGGAATTGCCTAGAGACACTATAAGTTGGAAAGGACACTAATTTTTCAGTTTTATGGAAAAGAAATAAAACAAAACCCAAAAACATAGGCAAAGGAGGAAACAGTGCATGAACCACTTCAAACGAACAAAGCCACGTACATATAATGTCCAAAGTTTGACTGCCACAGGGAATTCATTTAGATAAATTTGACAAAACAACAAACATTTACCATGTCAAGTTATATCCCTGTGATTTCTTCAGATATGGGAATTAATTAACAGTTGTCAAATTATGCTCCATTTCCAGCAGTAAATCCTTCCTCCATACTTAATGGCTCAAAGTAAAAGAGTGCACATGCTCAAGCAGAAACACTTCAGAGAGACTGACTTCCTACAGGATTATTGCTCCAGAAATCATATTCACCTATGCTTCCATCCCACTGGTATTCTTCTCCCAGCGCACAATGCTATTAAAAATAATGGTTTAGAGCATCAATAATATATTAAAGACAGCCTCCGCAACACGGCTGTGTCGGCAGCATAATAAAATCCATCATTCTTTGAACATTTACAACCATACATCTTACAGTTAATGATGTGGCGCAACTCCATCATCAAGAAATGAGGGAAACAGTCAGAAGTTGAAAGCAAGAAGCCATAAAAGCTTGAAACTGAGCCCAGGAAAATTGCAAAGAATTCTAAAGTGTAAGGCTGCTTAACTCAAAACCCAAGCAGGCGGCAGGCTTCTTAACTAGATAACCAAGTTTGTCAAGAGAGACGTTGTAACACTGATGTAAGAAGTTTGGACTCAATCCTCACTTTAAAATCTGCTTAGTAGTTTAAAGGTATATAAGGATCTGCATCATGGAGATGACAGGACTCACCTCCCCAACTTTCACCATCCAAAAATGAACCAGTTAGACCAAGCCACATATTTTGGCTTTCTCACTTGTCAATGGAGAGGTAACAGGAGGCTCCAGAAAGTCACCTATCTGACTCCTCTGTAGGTGGAGTTACCCACTGGAAACCTCTCTCTCAGATTCAAAGAGATTTGCCAATATCACCAGAGAATCATTAATATGTTATTTTAAGAATACTAAACAACGGCTTCCCATCTAAGCATGCTAATTGAAAACTTTAACTAATGTTTTGAAGTGCATGATTCCTTAACTTGCACATAAAATGGAAATTTTTTCAGATATGTTCATTAAGTTATGATTACACACAGTAAAGAGTTATTCCCATTAAACCTCCATGATACCTTTTAACTTTCTCCTCTATAATATTTTTTGTCATTTTTATTATGTCAGTTGACAGAATATCAGTGTCTTTTCACCATGCTTTCCTTAAGCTCCTCTGTATTCCAGCTTCACTTCCCAAATGCAGCTCCAATGAGGATGTCTGAAAACACTGTATAAAATGTCCTTCTGGTAGCCAGCGTGTTCATCAGCAATACAACAGAATCAATCAACTTATACTAACTTACTGCAAGGCAGGAATTGGACTATGAAAACAGGCAGTGGAAATCACTTACTTCAAGAGAAGGGAAAAATCCTTTTCTTCCTAACAGAGCCAAGAATAAAAAGTATTGAAGAACTAGCCCAAAAGGAGGCCTAATTCAACGCTGATTCCCACAAGGTTGAGGAAGGCATGTAGTTTGTGGTTTAATTTTCTACTCTGATTCCAAAGTTTCCATTCAAGTACCAATAAACAAAACTTATAAGATCTACTTATTTTCAACAGATAACCAAACCTGTTCTTAATGAACACCTATAGCCTGACTATAGTCAGACACCTCTGACTTTGGCGTCACAACAGTAAGGAATTGTATCTTAGAAAGCCACCGAGTTCCCTCTACTTAGAAAATCCAAATTAAGAAAACTCTGCCTTTAGGTAGCCTAAAGTTCTGAAAAGTTCTTTTTCTCTTTTCTTCATTACAGGAGCCACATACAAATGTATACTAGCTGGAGCTAGTAGTAATCAATAATAATAAGACTGGATTAAAATATTCAAAAGACCTTTTTAAAATGACTAAACATTGTTAATGATTCATGTTTGCATATCTGAAACATTTTGTCTCTGATATTGGTGGAGATCTGACTGACACTAGATTCACAGATATTCAAGAATGAGAAAATCTCAAATATCCCTACCATGAAAAAATTAATGGATTAAAAAAAAAAAAAAACCCTATGTCTGAACAGTATTTCACTGATATTAAAAGGCAATCTAAGCCTGGTCAATTTATAATCCTTAGGTAAAACAGAGATTTCACTGTTCCAAAGAGATCAACTCCGCTTTCTTCCAGACTGTAACAATGTTGCAAATTCATTGCACCTTATGCATTATTCTATTTTTAATTCTTATGTTTTTTATATATGTTGGTATTCCAAAAGCAATATAAAGACAGCAATGCATATATTTAGTTTTGCACCATAGTGAGGATATGATGGCACCATTTAATGCATGACTCCACATTAACTCTGATTCATTTAACTTGGACTTCCAATGTTGTCTTTAAGCACAAGAAATCATCTTGGACAGACTGCATGATGACAATTAGCACTGCAGCATCTCAGAGAGCATTTCCTTTAGGAAGAAGACATAAGAGAAAAATAGTGGTTTAAATCATTAAAAAAGAATAGGTATGGTGCAAGAGTTTTCAACTTACTAGCTTTCTGAGGTTCAAAGAATGAGATATGAGATTGTTCTTTATTTCTTCAATTTGTAAGAACAGATCTGTGAGCCATGCGGTCTTATCCAAGCACTTAATGTTCAGCTGTATGTGACTTACAGTGATAAAAAGAGCCATTAGCTTCAAATAGAGTTTGTTCTTTCTGAGAGTTTCAGCTGAAAAGTACTACAATATAAGAAATAACTTCATGTTGGTGACTTGGTAGCTCCAAAATATCATTTCTATGGTAGAATATCAAACAATACATTAAACCTCAAGTGTGTATTCACACCGGTCCTAATTTCAAGACAGATCTCGTGAAATTTTGTCAGCGCAAGGGCACAGAGAAGACTTAGCATCGCCACTTCTTCTAGTTGCTAGCAGTAGCATGGGTTAGACAAATAATGTGACAATTTCTTTTTACTTTTAGTTGTCCGTAACCACGGGAGTTGCAATACAAAGCAGAAAAATACAGCTCTATCTCTGTACTCTTAAAAGAGATGGAACTGCTGAGCCAACGCCGTGCACAGCCATTGCGACAGAGCTCTACAGTGACACGAAATACAAATGCAGTCGGTAAATTCAGGTGCTAAGGAGTTGCTGCAGAGGAAAAGGAAGACAGAAGTGGAATGGTAAGGTCAAAGGGGGGGGGGGCACAATAGGAAGAAAATACTGTGCATGGGCATATCCTCACTCTCCAAGTTCACTGACTAGTTCTAATAGATAAGCACATGAGGAAACTTGCCAAGGGAGAAATACTGGAAGAACAGTCAATAAAACCAATACCAAAACTAGTTTGCAAACATGACTGGTCGAATTGACTTAAAAACAAACAAACAAACAAAACCAACAACCCCCCCCCACCTCATTACAGGACCTACTCCTTCTTATATAAAGCAATTAACTTTGGGTGCAGGTAGATCACTGTTTAGAAATTTGGACATTGATTTTGGCTGTGAGTGTTGTTTATGCAGACGTTAATAAAACATGTTAGAACTTACAGCATGCTGTGCAGCCACAAGGTCCTTTCCCTCCAATATCCTAACTTGCAGAGTTTGCTGGGATCTCTTAAGGAACCAGAATAATTATAAACAGACACATTTCCTGAAATAAGTATTATTGCATCTGTATTGCTAGAAAAGTTTCACAGAGATCAATCACAATAGAGCTGTTAATGAGAAGGTTGGTTGTTTGTCTAGGCTAGATGAGCGCTGAATCTTTTTTCAAAATACCTCACTCTATTTTTAGGTCTGCAAAATGTATTCAAATCCTCGTAGGAACAAGATTTTTTTTTTTAAAGATTCCTATTGCTCTGGAGGGACCAAAAATTAGGGAAGAATTTCTCTCTTGGAGTTTGTTTTTCTGGTCTCAGGATGGTATGAGATTATGAATAATAACAGGAGGAAGTGAGAAATAAATGTGATATTTCAAACTTTCAAAGTCAGGTTTTATTTGAATTTTCTATATGGATTTATACCAGCAATTTTCATGAGTCAAATCTCATTTGACTTACTAACATGAGGTATTCACTCATGACATCAAGTTATGAATAAGTCCTTCCATTACTTCCATGTTTCTACTTATGACTGTGTATTCAAAGCATCTGTGGTGTCCTATATCAAAACAGAGCCAAAATTGTATCTGACAGACAACCTAGCAGTTTATGAAAACAAGGCAGAATCTAATATCTAAGATCCCAAGGCAATGGTCAGAACCAGTGCTGCCTCTGTAGCATTAATGCCTAATTTAAAAGTATTTCATCTTCTAAATTTTGCTACGCTGCAAAGAAGCCAATTCAATTTGCTTTCTGCTTTAAAGTGATGAGTGAACCGCTAATTAATGACTTACAAATGTCTATTGATTTGCTAAGAAACTCATAATATTCTCCATAATAGTCTACTCATAATAGTGTTCTATTTTGTCTTTCCTTGAGATCCACATCTACACACATCTTACTGTTTTTTGCCTGGGCTGATATTTTGTTTAGGCACATATTCCTCCATAACATTGTTACTTTCTGTCCATGTTATAACTCCTTTTTCTATCGATAAGGGTGCTGAAAGGAAGAAGCAGGACGGCGTGGGAAAAGCCATGTCCTGTTAGAACAAAGAAGTTTTAGATAGCTGAAGAACAAGACCAACAAAATAAACAGCTATGAAATAAATTTGCTGTGAGCACTTACATTTTCTGAACATTACACATACAAATCCCCAGCCACCATGAATTAACATTAATCCTATGATTCTGAGATCACCTGAGCATCCAATCTGTTCCTGCAGTCTTTCTCTCCCTGCACAGCTCTCCAGTTGAGTGCAAGGCCACCTTGGGTGAAGCCCTGTGTTTACCTCCACAGAAAGTGGAAAGCTATGAGAACAGAAAAAATATCTAGCAAGGACAAAGTCAGGAGAAGGAAAGAGGGGTAATGATTGTGTGCTCCTCAGGCCACATCTCTACAGCTTCTGTGCAAGGCATGCCTCCAATTTTCCTCTTCAAGGCAATTCTGCACGTGTATATACGTTCACATATATCTGAATTTCAGTAAGGAGAGAAATCCTACCTGCGTTAAGGGTCTCAAGTTATCACTACACATTTTTCAGTAAGCAGAAAGAAAAATTTCTGCCACTCGTCACTGGCAATGACTTTCAACCTGCCCTGGTTTGATCCTACGCTCTTAAGAGAGAAGCTGCAGACACACAGCACTGCCTGTTGGCACTGCCATGTGTATTGATAGTGAAACCATGTTTTTCAGCAGGTGAAATTTTAAGTGGATATGAGAGGAGAGGGAGAAAAGCCCCAAGTTTTTTTAGAAGTTGAGAAGACGTCTGTCGTCAAGAATTTGGATCATTTTGAAAGGAACAAAAATCAGGACTATTTTTGTGAAGTCTAAGGGAAAAATGCACTAGTAGTATCTGGTGATAAGAAGAATGTTGGCTCAGTTCTGCTAGACACAAAGAAGTCATCCTATCTTACCTCGGGCATGGAATTTTAAGCAGAAGGGGATGGGAATTACTTGCAGCTCACCACTTTTTGACCATGCTCAGGGGTGCCCATTTGTTTCAGGAATTTAGTAGTTTTAGGACATCATGATTCTTCTAAAACTGTAGCTCTTTTTACCACATTTATTGCAAGCCTGACATATTCCTCAGCCCCTGATTTGTTAGGTCACTTCTGTTAATGCAGTCTTCTCGTTTACAAAGCTAATGCTATGATTTCTGGGGACATTAAATATGCCAATCAAACAGAAAAGCTGCATGGAAAATGTCAGTGAGTTTTAAAATGGGATTCCTTCCCTTTGCTTAAATAGTATTTTCTGAAAAACCTTTTCCACAAGAACACATACAGCTGTGCATCATCACTCCTAAACAATAATTATACCACCAAAAAAAAAAAAAAAATCTAAGTGGTGAACACAGGAACCAAACTGGATGCTCTCTGGGAAAACAGAGCAAGGCAGATTTTTCCCCCCCACACAAAGAAAACAGTTCTGACAAAATGACATTAAAAGAAAAGCTGTTCCGAGGCTGTCATGCCAAGGATGACGACTACAGTGCCAAAAGGCAGCAATTAGTAATTGGAGGTTTTCTGATGAGAAAACCATGAAGAAAATCTGATGTAAAATTTGAAAGCTGAATGTTTACTTCTGTCAAAGTTTCTCTTCCTGAACAATCACCAGCCCAGAGATTTGAGCAGAAGATGCCATCTCTTAAAGAACAAGCAGGTGCAATATCTGAGTGATTAGTCCTAACAGGTCATATAACATGTATCATAAGAGATTTTAGCTCTGGTATCATCTAATAAAAACAGAGACAAATAAAGTGCCTGAAATAGTAAAATGAGGCCAGAAGGGGATAAGTCCAGAACTAACTCGGGATGGGGTGTAGAGCATCTCCCCACTCTTGCAGAGCTGCATTCAAGCCCAGAAGAGACCTGCATAGTCGCTTTCACTACCTCTACTTGCTAAAAAGGAGACCTGAGAGTCAAGGGACAGCAGCCTGCTCCTGCTTGTTTATTAGAAACAGTAACTAATTTTTTTTTTTTAGAAAGAGAAGTTTTAAAAATGAACAGTCTACACAGATGGCTACTTATGCCTACAGACAGCCATTAAAAACACACCTATTCCCTATTGCCTAGATGGGCTGAACTTCTTCCCAGCACTCCAATGGGTCATTCCATCACATGCTCTTTCCAAAAACACTGTTTTATTTCTCTTGGTAGTGGGATCTTTTACTCCACATTTGAGTTGTTCTGGGCTTTCTACTCAAAATTTGTCCTTCAAGCTCAAAGAGCCAATGAACCCAAAATCACTCTTCCAGTGGTAAAGTTTCTGCTGACTGGGACCTTGCTATGAATCACTCTTTTCCATCTGGGCCATTTTTCTACAATTTCTCAAGGTGAAATAAGCCAATAAGCAATTTAATAACTAGGCCAATGTGAAACCTCCATAAGTTATCATAATGCAGGTCGAAATTCCACTTATGTTTCTCATTACCTGCCTAACCTGACAATTTCAGGCACTCAAGAATCAGAGATAATGCTGGATAACAGAAGCAACTTCCACCTGATTCACAGAGTGAAAGTTGGTGTGTCTCACTGCCTCCAAATTTCATGATTGCTTAAAATCCAATATGAATGTATTTTCAGTAGGAAACAAAGCAATGTGGTGCTTCAGAAGGCAAGAATTTGTCTGGAAAGAATTTGTAGCCATTTGTCTCTTCCTCCTTCTTTCTGTGTTACCATATTATCCTCACTAATTTGCCTTCCTGGACAGTCTTCCACATGCAGCATGCAGAAACTTAAGTGCTTTAAAATCCCGAAAACTATTTCAGAATATTGTACATTTCGAAATATTTCAACTGAAATTACATGTAAGATCCATAGTAAAAGTCCTCTTCTGTCAAATAGAGCCTGTACTTGCCCAGATGAACATGCTGCAATCACATAACTGCTTTTTGAAGTTTGAAATGTTTGGATTTTCATCACATTAACACAGAGGTATATCCACCTGTATAGTTCAAAAGTAACTGTTTCATTATTTTATCTGTCCCATAGTATCTGCTTTGCTCCATCCCTCCAAATACTCACTTCTCCACTATTTGCAAAGTTTCTGTGTCCTTGTAAACTGGTATTTACATGAAGGTAATAAAGAATCATTTCATTTCACTTTTCATTAAAGTAGCACAGTGACTGTTTTAGACAGCATTAGGAATGAGGTAATAATTTTTTTCCCTAAAGAATCAAAAATCATCACTTTCTTAAAATGTGATTTCACATTTTTTGTGAAAGATTTTTTATCTAAGAGGAGCCAAGAACTCAGTTGTGCTGTAGAGCCTTTTGTTATTATTTTATAAGAGGTGGCTTGGATTTCCAAGCATCTTTTTAGTTTGTTAATAGCTGTTGGGTATAGGGTTTTATTGATTTATAAAGTCACAGCCATTTTTCCTGTCTCTGATGTTTACAACAGCTAGCTGGAAAACAACGCTGGCTTTGCAAAAACAGCAGGAGCTTATTGCAGCTGAGGCTAAGATATTATTTTCTGGGACGGGACAAGGGAAAAGAAGGAAAACTGTTCCAGAGGACAAACAACAGCACAGGGTTAGGGAACACAGGAGGATATTTCAGTCAATATTTACCTCTCGGATCAATAAAACTTGATGTTCACCTCAGTGAAAACAATATCTGCTTAATTTAAGTATCGCTGCTCCTTGGCTCAGTCTACTTCTCCCCATTTCCAGGATCTAATTTCAGTGCTTAAGGTTTCAAACTTAATCATCACCCAACCTGACCATTTCCAGAATTTTTACATTGCTCAAATGCAAGGGAAAAAAAAAAAAAGTTATTCCCTTCACTGAGCCCTATTTCCCTTAGTGCTGGAGACTGACGGATGCTGTCTGTGTAAGTACGTTTGCCTACCTGCTATCTGACAGGCCTCTAGCAACATGCTCAGCCCGCAGTGGCACACAGAATAAGCCAGGAATAAAGGCTTCACTACTGATGTTTCTCTCTTAAGCATCATGAGAGTTTTGCAAGCTATCTAGTCATTATTCACAGAGGAAATGAAAGCAAGTAAGTCCCACTGTTGCAGCACTAAACTCTTATATGTTAGCAGGGCACCATCGGAAGCTGGATTTTCCATAAATCTAAATCTTTACCCAAGCCATGGTAAAAGTAAAGGGGCCTGAGGAAGTTGTAGTACAGCCAAAAGTAGGGGCAGGAGGATTAACAGAGACCTTGGCATCCTTACTAGTGTCTCGTAGGTGCTGAAAAAAGTGTTTTATCTGTTAACGTTCTTGTTAATACGTGGCTTCTTGTGTGGGGACAGTCCTTATCAGATTGTTTTTATAAGCTGACAGAGTGTTATCAGTGGCATCTGCATCCAGTCTGAATCCTAAAGATCCTGAGCTTTATCACACCTATTAATGATAAAGCATCGCATGCTGGAAACTCTGGCTGCTTTTTCATGTCAAGAGTTCTATACTGCCCTGCAATGAAATTTCAGCTGAATCCTTAAAAGGACTCTGTACCAGCATAGCACTTAGCAAGCACATGTAGATTACCCTTTCTGCTGGAATTTGAGCATCAATTGCCAACACTTACCAATGTATTCCTCTTTTTTCCTCCCCTCCACAGCTGGACCTGGGTGTTTTGCTAGCCCCTCTCACACCAGGAAGCTCATTTTATACTTTAACCTTCATCTCTCCTTCTTTTGCACAAAATTGCAGGAAACTATTTTCAGGTTTGCTAAACCCAAGGATGTTTTGGCTGCCAAACTGCATCAAGAGGAAGGAACGAACGGGCTTTCATTTGGTCTTATCACAGAACTCATAACAACATTATTATACATGCAAATAACTCCATGCTTGTTTATCTGCAACAACAGAATGACACATGCAAATATACATATGAAAGGCCTGAATATCTCAAGCTGCCGATAGTTCAATCAAGAATATTATATCCTCAAAATACAAACCCAATTATTTCCTTATGTCAAGTGTACTAATACTTCCTTGGTAATTTTCCATTTTCCTTTAACAAGCCCTGCCAGGTTCACTCTTTGGCTTTCAGGAAAACAATCTGAGAAGGAAAGACTCATTTTCTAAATACTTTGCAGCCTTGATAATGAGAAGCCTGGTACACACTAGGATTATTTACCACTTGTTGTGCTGTACATCTTCTACACAATTAGATTTTAAATATCATTCAAACCCTTAAAACATTTTATCATCGTGTCCACTACCAAAAAAGTTTGAACAAACTTAACTGGTATTTAAATGGATGTATCTTCAAATCACGGCTCAGTAGAATTGTTTCCTATAGGGTACTCAGAAAACACACTGTCCTGTAACCAAAGCTTTGGTGTGTTTTGCTTTCAAGTTCCTGATTTTGTCCACATTTTTTCCCCCTTCTCCCCCCCCTCCCCCCTTACATTTGGCAATACCTCCTACTCATGGGAACTTATCTATGTGATACCAACACTAAGCTTTTAGAGTATTCTGGTCACATATTCTATTTTAGGACTCAATCCTATAGCAGATCAAGTCATCGCTCACATGGCAGAATAAAGATACAACCTCAAATACTGTTGAGAACTCAATTGCATCTGGATTTCTCATGTAGATATTTCACCTCTCCATTTGCATTCATTTACATTTACACTTGCACCAGCCATCCTGGGGATGGATTTGGATAAAATATACTCAGATAATTAGGACATCCCTGGAGCAGTGGGGCTATCCTAAAATAATCATCACAGAAAAGTACATTTGCAATTTCAAATAGCATGAAAGAAAAACTTATAACCCAAAGTTTTAATCTTTTCCTGACCAAACATGATCCATTCAGACGTGCCCCAAACTCCAGGCCACTTGTGTTCGCCACAGACACCACTGGCCCCTAATGGAGGGCAACTTTCTGTGCTGGGGCTGTGGACCCACACGCTCCCTGCTCTACTCAGCAGGACACACCTGCTCCCAGAGCATCCTCCCTACTGGGGACACATCAGGGAAGGGGGGGTGTCCCAAAACAGAAAAGACCATCACTATCAGAAAAGCATCATCACTACCCCTGCTAGCACAAGCCAAAAAAAAAAAAAAATTCAGCAAGGAGAGGCAATTCACTTCATCAGACTGCAACTATCTAAAAACCATCCATCAGAGGAGTGATGCAGGTGCCTACCCAGCCTAAGCGCAGGTGTCGAGGGCTGGGGTTTATGCCCTAGGGTTGCCAGGACACCCACGTAAGGCTGGAATTCGTGATGCAGGTGCCCCAGGACACCCACACTCCCTGGAGCATCCAGAATAACACCAGACACAGTGCTTACCCACCATCACTCCTCCGAGGTATGACTCATCCAATTATATTCAGGCCCCTGCAGGAGAACTACTTGCATTTGCCAAGAGAGATGCTTGAGTTTCTGAACAACTCAGTGCCCCAGGGCAGACGCTCTAGTCCTTCCCTGCAGACAGGGGAAGGCACTGCAGCCTTCATCAGGGCTTACAGATGAAGATGAGCAGTGTGCCTGGCACAGGATCTCTCTCCAAGCAAAAGTCCCACTTCAGGGAAGGTGCTAGACGTGGTGGTGGTGTGTCCAGGCCCCACGGCCTGAGCCCAGGTAATGATGAACCAAAGCTGCATCCAGGACTGCATTAAATCAGAGGAGCCTTCCTCCTGGACAAGGGTAATGGCCCAGACTCCTTCTGCACTCGGCTGGGATGCTCTGGCACCTCCAGACAGTGACAAACCACATCTCCAACCAGGCTGCATAAATCACTTCCTGGGTGTGCCTGCCCCTTTTTTCCATCTCTGAAGGGAGCCAAGAGAACAACCTTGGCACTAGAGGCTTGACTTTTAGTTAGCTACTGTGAGGTGAGCTGAATCTGGGACAGACTGTCAAAATGGCAAGCAATTCATTATTCATGCACTAAGAAGGTGATGCCAGGGTTGCAAAGCATAAAGTCTATACAGCATAGACCTGGACTGTCTCCAGGATGTTATTTTATCTTATTTTTCTCTGGCTCCCAGTGTTATTCTTCTGTCTTTCATCCATGCCCTTCCTAGTATAACCATTTAATTGGGTGATTGGCAGGGTATGGCTCCACAGGACATGATGAGATGATGTATCAGCTCTGCTGCCAAAAAGGCTGCCCCCTCCTTCCCAGTCTCCCTCCTCCTGCCTGATCGCTGCCGCTGCTACCTTCTGCTGGCTCTAGCTCATAGCAAAGTCCTGCCTGAATGCACTAACATGATGGAAAACAGCAATCAGGCAAAAAAAAGGAAAAAAAAAAAAGGCAGATAATTTTCTGCATTTCATTGAACTGACTTATGGCAGGGTGCAGCGGGAGACCCAGGCCAGTGCACGGCAAGGGAAAATAGTCAGGGGGAGAGGAGAGGAGGAGTGCAGGGCAAAGGGCAAGACACAGCTCTCCTCTCTCAATGGGAACAAGCCTTCAGATAAGTTCTGCCGCCTTCACTGTCACCAGCCCAACTTACCCAACCAATTGGCTCCTAATTAGTAGCTTGACTGATCACTCTTTAGTTACTAGGTCTCGAGAGCAGCAATGTACAGACTTTACCAGCCCAGAGAGTCCTGGCACCTGGGGAGGCCAAGGCTCACGGCCCCACTCACCATCATGCTATATTCACTGGGCAAGAGAGGTGTCTTGGGTCAGAGGGCTAAACCAGTGTTGGAGAACTCATACCTTTCAGCAAGAATGAAATGTGAGAATCACCAGCTCCTCGCAGCTTGGAGAAGAACCATGGCTATTCTGGCTGAGCTCTCTCATTTTGCCCACAGTGGCTATCCTGAACCCTCAAACAAGCTTTACCATAGGTTTAAGTCAAATGGGTACATTCCCATTAAAAGTTTGGGTTCTGATGATAGGAGCAACTTCTTAACAAAAATATACACCTGAAAAATTCCCAGCCAGCCCTCACCATTGATCGGCTTATAGCTCTTTCTGCAAGGTGATTTGTCATTAAACCCTGAGACAAGAGGGATTCGAGGCTTTGCCCAAGGTGACCCAGGAAATTTCAAGAGGTCAGAAATCAAGTTCAGCTCCTTTGGGTACTAGACCAGCAGCTTAATGAAAAACACATCTTTTCTCTTCAGAGAGGTGTTGGGAACAGCTCTATGTTCACGTTTCTCTCAGTACAGGATTGGGCTTTCTTCAGCAAACCTGATCTGGGACTGATCTGAAGCAATCCAAAACTATCTATTTCCGTAGATTTCTCATGTAATTATTTTCCTTTCCTTAACTTTCTATTCTTTCCTTCCCCTGCAGTGTTTGCGAACGCTTTTGTTTTCCTCACTCAGTTAATGATCCCTTTTACTTTCTGTGCTGTACTTTTTATTTCTCCCTGCTGTACACGAGGAGCTTTGTATCTATATACTACAACATTATTTGTTAACGACAAGCCATCCCTCACCAATTACTTTGCTGGGATTTTACTACCCTGTCGTTATTTTATCTCCAACAATCTGCTGCAACTTTTGGCTGGAAAGAGAAGAAACAAAACTTGCTGTATGGCTATGCCCTGAGACCCTAAATACAGAAATGCAGAGCTATTCCCAACCAACACACTGCCATTCCTTCCCACAGCATATTACCTCCAGTCACAATTACATCTGGAAAAGACTTTAGAAGATCACTGGGAGAACATTAATAGTTGAATTTTCAGCCCCAGAGATCGAGATATGCCATTTTAGGTTGCATTCTTTTGAGTAACACTTGCCAAGGGCACTGAAGAGCAAGTCAACTTAATTATGAAAGACAGGTCATTGAGATGACTTTTAACAAATAAATCACTGCAGCAAGCATGGCATTCATAGTAGTAGTATTTATCACTGCACAAAAGTATACCATTATTTAGTATGATGACAACATGACTTTTGGAAGGCCATTGAGAACATCCCTTCCTGGTGTTTCCATCACTCACTGTCTAAATCATTCCCTCGTGCCGTTCCCCCCCCCCCCCGGCTACCCAGTTCTGCACCACACCGGCATCCATTTTGCAGAACAGAGTCCTTCAGCAGCACTTGCTATGGATGCACTAACCTATGTGGTTATCCTCATCTCTTCTGAAGGCTTTGAACACATGAAGGAACCTTACCAGCATCCACAGCATAGTTTTGAGATGATACTCCTGAAGGCCTCTCTGTTGTCCTGTGTCCTATTGTGAGAACACCAGCCCATCTGCTGGGTGGCCTGATGCTCAACCCCTTCAAAGCCTACTCCCTACTCCAAGAAACCATCTTCAGCTGTATTCTCCTTTCTCTCCTTACACCCAGCTTCCCCTCTAGCACCTCCATCCAACTTCAGATACCTTCATCACACACACACACCCCTTAAAGACATCTATCAACAATAACAAGAAGCATAAAGACATGAACTTCAATAGTAGATCTCCTAGAAATATGTTAAATATTGTGAATCTCCCTCAGTGAAAAAAGTTAAAACATCCCAAATTCTCTCTTTTACTGTCAGTAACAAACTCCATTCTAATTGCTCAGTTCCTGTACAGGACTTCAGCCTTCAGTATGCTTCAGTACTGATATTGCCTAAGGAACCCCATTCCCTGCTCACTGAACTGTTGGGGGCTGCTGGCTCCATCTAGTAAAAATGGCTTAATTCAACTTTGAGAGAACCACCCTGCCCCATCCACAGCTGAAATGCTTCTTCAAATTTTTTCCAGCAATTAGGCTGTAAACACTTCGGTCAACTGAGAAATTCCCTTTGAGTTTATAAACTAAATGGCAATTTCCTTGTTCAAAAGAGGAAAACATTGGGAATAGAATAAATTACTTTTTTCATGCGTAGAGGGAAGGGACAGAGGAAGAAGCCCCAGTTGTCTCCTGCAAGGAAGCCAAGTCCTAGATTACTGGGCTGTCTTTCATGTATTAAATACAACATCTGTTCCCATGTTTTGTCCATATGGAGCTAGGTTGCAACAGGTGCAGCTCCATCCACCATAAAGCTTAAAAAGACACATTTATTAGAACAACTACCGAGCAGATGAGAGTGGGCAGGGAGGAGAAAGGAGCACCGTCATCTCCTCATCTAAATGCAGGTGACGCAGCAAAAACTTTCAGAGAAAGCCCAGAGTAACAGAGTAAAATGGCTTTTTTTGCCCCTAGCATATATTCTGTCGATTCTTTGAAATCCCTTAATGTTTGTAAATCAAATCAGCTAAGGTAAACCTAACATATTTAGATTTGTTATTTAGTGCTGTAAAATTAATCAAGGTTTAGACTAGTTACAGAGCAATACATAAACATCGAAGGAATTGCCAAGTGGTCTTAATTCCATGTCTAGTTGATTTACACCCATTATTTCAGGGGGAAAAGGTCAATTGCTTACCATGCAACATCGAAACCATTTTGCATTTTATTGGGGGGCTTCCTGGGGGAGGGTGAGAGTGAAGGAGGAAAGAACAGGGTTCAGGGAAGCTGGTTTTGGTGCGTATGAAGCAAAGGCATAGTTTCTTATTCTCCTCTAGCTCAATAGGGTTTTTGTGTAACAGAAAAAATTTGGAATTTATATACTATAGCTTCTTTCAGATTCAGGGTAATCAAAAGCACTTTACAAGCCTTTTCCTTATCATGCAACAACTGGGCAGGCAAATACCGCAGCTGTTCTGCATACAATAATAATTAACACAGCCTGGCACATATAAATTCATTTTATCAAAACAGGCAATGTTGGCTTAGAGAGGACATGAGCATTACCTGAAGTGTTTAATGAAATATCAAGGGCTCCAGTGAGTAAAGGAGGCTGAAAGGATTGCTTTCCAACTGCATGCCTATCTTGGGAGAACATCCTACACAGGATGCAAAGGCAAGACTTCCCCACTCCCCCCGACACTGTGCTTGGTTTCTGAGCCACTTGCTTCATGGGTGATCCAGCTCTGTTCCCCAAACCTATGTGCATAGCGTTCAGTTTACCATAGGTTTACCTTGCAAGGTGTAGGAGTTATGGAAAACGAAATGACTGCTTTCACATACCTACCCCATATCTCAGAGAACCTGTGCATCCTTCCAAATGCCTGGTCCTGACAGTAACACCCTGAAATGACTAGCACAAAATCAGAGATGCAGCAGAGTTGCTTAGGACAGAGGAATCTACTTAGGACAGAAGATGCTGGGATAAATTTCCACCATTGTATTCCCCTCAGTGTTGAATATCTGAACTTTTTAATTTAATGAACTTCCACCACCACCACAACAGGCAACACTACATGCATGAAAATACCATAAGTTGTAATCTTGCTTGCTGCCAGAGACAATTCACATCTGTGAAGCAAAGCCAAAGCAGGCCCAGTGGCTGCAGCTAGGCACGTCTACTGGTGCGAGATCTATGACGAATGGAGCAGATAGGAGTCTGGCCAAACTTCCCATGCCTCCTTTCAGGCAGTACTTTCAGGTTTTCCATCCTGCTGCCTGTGATCCCCTATTACAGACTTAGCAGAAGCTGTAATGCGAGCCCGTAGCCAAACCCAGGGACACCTGAGTACAATTCTCTAATGGTATCATACACCACTGCTATTTCTCCGGTAATGAACTAGACAAGAGATTTCTTGCTTCCAGCCCTGCCCAGCACCACGGACTCCAGACTTCAGAGGAAGTTATGTGGGTGCTTCTGCCAGGATGTGCTTAGAGGTAAAGACAGATTGAGAGCTTGTCACGGTGCTCGTCCTTCTGGTTTTGTTTTGCCTCTCCCTCCAGCTTCTCTTTAATTGGATCTTGATGATCCTTATCTCCTTCCAGCCTCACTTTGCCTTTTTATTCTTTTTTCTCCAAGCTTTTTTCCAAAATAGTTTTCAAAACTATTCAAGAGCAACAACTACCTACACTAGCACACTGTGAGCAAGGTATTCCAGTGGTGTAAATCACCACGCACCATTTTATACCAGCTGAATATCTGGCCTCTTTTTAATGGATAAAAACAAAATAAAAGCATGGCAAGCTTTCAATAGGGTAATTAAAACAGAAATACAGCACACATGAAAAAGCAAATCTGCTCAAGATATTAAACTCTGCATTACTCTGCATCAAAATGCAACAACTTAGGAAGTTTAAGGATTTTCCTCACATTTTTTTCCTGCTTTTGCAAAAATGCAATATTCAGTTATGAAACACTCGACATGCATTGAATCTGCTCAAATTTAAAAACAATTTATCCTAAGGGGCATAGTTTGTGCTTTTAAGCACAACTGCTATTTTTGGTGTACCCCTGAGATGCAGGTGAGCAGAAGCCGGGCGCAGCACAGGGTGAGTAAAACGTGAACGTGCTGCAATAAATCTCTGCTCAACAGAGCCTCCCGGGCTGCGTTTCAGTATAGCAGTTTCTGTGATGGAACCCCCAGAAGGTGACCATGAGATTAACTGGCATCAGGGTGGAGGATAAGGCCGGGGCGGGGAAGGAGTAACTTTCTGCCTACATTTCAGGCCAGGTATATGAAAGCTGTGGCCTGATAACATGGCATTTACTCTGCCTCCTTTTATACAGGTACCACTTAAATTTCTCAAATTAAGCTGCTGCTGCTTCTGAATCAGAGAGGAAACAAATCTCTTCAATGAAGATTTTGTTACTGTTTTCAAATGTCTGCATTAAGGCAAATAAATCCTTTCTACAGTATTTGAGATACTACTTAAGTTTCTCAGATGAACTTAAGTTATTCAGATAAACCTGTCCTAGCTTGGGCAGGAATAAGTTAAGAAACCAGTGCTGCTGAAACCTGTGGGGTTACTTGAAAGTTGCAGTTGTCCTAGAGTCCTTAAGCCACTGATGCAAAACTGCAGATTTGCAGGCCTCCTCAGAGAGAAGTGTGCTTTTGTGAAAGAGTTTAATATTGAAATAAATAATTACATGCTTATTTGGAATCAAATTACTGAAGGCTCAACCTCCTTTTGAAGGGTGGAGGCTTCCCATTGAAAGAGATAACCATGTGTTTTCCTAGGCTTTTGATGTTGAAAGGCATTCCAGAAAAATTCCAGGCAAAACTGAAATTACAGCAGTGTGAAATTGCCCTCAAAGCAGCGTTTATACAGCTGCATATTTATTCTGACCGTTTTGCTCCCCGAAATTCACACTTGTTCTCTGTCATATGAGATTTTCAAAATGTTCACTGCAGATTTCACCACGCTGGAAATCTCACTTGCCTGCGGTATTTTAGAAGATCAAGAGGCAGCACTGAATGAATTCCCCTAGTGGTGTCTTGCTTAATTGAATTCTGCAGTTGCCCCTAAATTAAATAAAGCAAGGAGGCAAAAGCAGATGTGAACACATGAACAAAGAGGTCTACGAGATCTGCATGGTTTGGAAAACTCCTTTTTAAGTTAAGTTTTTCAATTAAGTGCCAAACTGGAGTTACAGCTCTTTGAATCTTTGTGTCACTTTGCAAGTAGGTTTCAAAGTATTTTTAAGCTTTGTAGGAGAGGCCCAGCACCACTGAAGAAAGCAGGGGCTGGAATGCTCAGCACTGCCAAGTGCTGAGTCCAACCCTGGGAGTCCCCTTAAACATGCTGCAGTTCTGCACGGGGCAGTTCAGCTCCTCCAGCAATGCTGGAGCTTAAGGTCCCAGAAGCAGGGCTTTTTCTATATGGATGTAATCTATACCACCTTTGCTGTATCTATCTATACCTCCTTTGGTGGCCGTGAGCTTGGATTCAAGCCAGTTGTGTTCCCAGTATAGGTCATTAACTCGAAAGGCCAGGCAGGACTTGGATAGGAGCCAAGTTACCAACCTGGAGAGAAAGCTGGCTCATTCCCCTCCAGCGTGAGGGCATGGGCTGATACAGAGGTAACACAGTCAGAGAGTTGGGTTTATGCTGCAAGGTAGCACCAGGCTACCTCGGCAGGATGGTCCATCAACCTCCTGAGCAACGAGCTCCTAAGCGCCCTGGATGTGAAACGCAATGGAAGGTGTAGGACTTCATGCTTAGCTTTAGGCTGTTGGTGAAGGAGGAAAGTTACTCCATCCCGGCATGCATTCCCAGTTGCTGCAAGCCCTCTCCACAGGCCAAATGCCTCAGCCACATTGGCTGCTCAAATTATGCTATCTGGTTTATGCACTAATAGAAAAGCAGGGAGGGAGCAAGAGAGGGGCTACAATAGCAAAAGAGGCTACACCACTCCCTGGAGGAACCGATTTAAATTTATTTTCTCTCCAAACTGAAGCAGGGACCTGAAATAATGTTACCAGTCCCCTACTGTCAGATAGTTGGGTCTGGGTGTCTCCTAACAATGTCTCTTACAGAACTCAAAAAATGCTGAAGAACTCAGAAAAACACCAAATCTACAGCCCAGTGTCTCAAGTCTTATCCCTAATGAAGAAGTACAACATTGATACAAAGTGGAAAGGTTCAAACCAGGAACACTTAAATAAATGCATTCCCAAATGCCAAAAGCTTAAACTTCTCATTTGGATAGATCTCTCTTTTCCATGCCCTAGCAGATCACACAACCCAGCCATGGTTTTTGTGGTGAAGTCTGGGTGATTACATCTTGCTGCCTACATGGATGTTCCTCCATTAAGGTGGAAAACCCTGACCTCAAGCCTTTTTCATTTAGTCTTCAGCTACAGCTCTATGCTATGCATTAGCTGCACGAAAGCCTTAAAACATATGTAGCTCTGCTGTTGCTGCACGGCAAAAACTTCCCAATCCGCTGCTTACCCACTTTTAAGTGACAGCTGACTAAGATTTTTAAGACATAAGTTGTACCCTATATGATGAACTTAAGGACACTTAAAAAAATATGGATAGAATTCAATAGCAAGAACTGATAAGATACTGCAATGAACCGTTTTCTTTGATAGATTTTTTTTTTCTTATCTGCAATTATTCTCTATATGCAAAAACAATCTTCAGCATATGGATCCATCACACTCTGGCTCAGGACCTGCATGCAAACAGTGCAATATGCATGAATGCTTTTTAAAACCACCCACCATAAAAACAACTTCTCTGGGCTTGTCTGCTTTCCTTTGTTCCCTGTATTGGTTGATAGCTCTTACGGAGTGTTAACATCCATAATGTTGATAATGAGCTTGTCTAAATATGTGATAATAGCTTTAGAAGTACTAGCAGTGGCATCAGTAGCAATTCATTGTTTGCAAGAAAATTTAAGGCAATTGTGGCATGTCCCTGCTTGGAACAAATATGACAATCAGCAGTTTTCATGTATATCATTGTAGAAAATATATGTAGAGATGCGGTGTCATGTTGCTTTTCTTTGCTGGCTCAAACAAAACTGTGTTTAATTTATGTTAAAATTCAGCTGTGGGAAGAACATAAATTCTTTTCAAATGTAGGACTTTTGCTTTGCTTTCTTAAATAGTAATTTTAATTCTTTTCCACCTTGGCCACCACGAATCTTGAATATAGTTTCTTATATTGGCACAAGCCCTAGTCAAAAATGAGACATTACTGTGATCCATGAGAATAAAAAGGAACAGCCCTTGACTCTTGGGAGTTTGCAAAGCAACTGCATTTACACACTTTCATTCAGAAATATCAGAACTACTATCTGGTCATTGCCTATCAGGTCCCAGAGCCAACTACAGGTGGTTCAGTACTGGTTTTAGCTCAACCAGCAGATTCACAGCAGGGAGAAGTGGGTTTCACACACAGAGTAAACAAATTCACGTGAAACTCAATCTCCAACCATGGAGCAGAGGCTGGCATCTTGCTCCTGATCCACACTTTGGGAAGGGTTAACACCTGGTTTTCTAGCTTGAAAAGTCCTTTCATTTAAAGCCTAACGAGCTGAGATGGTGAAAAATAAAATTTATGCCCTGCAGGAAATTAAGATTATGGAAGTTTGCTTTGTTTTGGAAAAAAGAAAAATGCTGATTTTCATTAAATGAAATAGTACAATAATTTGAAGGTAGTGATTTTGACAATAATCACAACTGAAGCAGAAGGCAAAATTAATTATTTCAGTCTCAAACTGCCATGATAACAGACCACGGAAAACATCAGTGTGACAAGCATTTCTATGTAATGTTTCCATTCAACTGAATTGCTATTTTAGACAGAAGGAAGATTTTTGATCAACTTATTTCTCACATCACAAAACCTTGCAACTATAGTTGTATCAAATGCTGATCAGCAAAATGTCGGAGCCCAGTTTACATCCTAGAACAATTAAGGATTTCCATAAAAATTATACGCAAGGTAGCATTCTAGTTCAATGACATGATTTACTCACACTGGGATTAAGAGAGAAATAAGAGAAATTGCAGACAAAATGATGCTTGGAGGTTTTTTGTCTACAATTCCCTCCTTTCCACTAATCAGGGCAACTTTTGAATAGTTTTAATTACGAAACAGTCTCTTTAAACTGAATTCCTGAATCAAAGCAGAAGATGAATTTTGGGAGCATAAGGCTGTGCAAGCCAGCTGCAACAAAAAAAAAAAAAAACAAAACAATAGAGCGAGGGGATCTCTTGCAAGATGTAGTCCACAGCATCCCTTCACGAGTGTGAATGAGGGTAAGATGGCTTATATTACAGGGGTGCATATATACTCTTAACCACAAAGTTATTAGACTTTCCAATCAATTACATGCTCTCTTCAGTCTTTTTATGGTACACCCATTTCAGGCTGGAATTTTATCTCTGCAACCAGAATGTGAATACAAGCACTACCAACCTTCCCTCCCAGAAGGAGGGCAGACACACACTCTGCTCTCCTCTCCCCTGTTGGAGATGTTGGCAGTTGGAGATGGAGGAATGTAACTCGCAGGGAGGGAGGAAGAAGGACACTTCTGCTAGGGGTGGACATGCAAGACTGGGAGCCAAGTGGGAAAGAAGTAAGTCAGAGAGGTGGCGAACTGGCACAGAGAGGCAGTATTCTCAAACCTGTTGTCCTGTTTCAGCCTTTCTCATGCCACAATTTCTTCCATTTCAGATTCCCCCAAGTCCCTGCTATCTATTTTTCCAGCCACAAACACACTGTGCTGCCGTTCCAACTGCATATATTTATATTATATGGGAGGGACTCTGCGAGCTAGCACCCAGGGCCCGGCTTGGCTGGACAAGTCTACATCTTTTGCAAAACTGCTGTGACTGGTAAGGCAACCAGAAGCAATGCCTCAAAGCACCATGCCGGCAGCCGGCGCTAGGTTTCAGCCTGGCCATGCCGGTAACATGCCATGGCTGGCCCGCTCTGACAGCAAGATTGCAAGGGAGAGCTGGAGCCAGAAGTGGCTCCATTTCTTATTTTACCATTCCTTCCCCCCTCCCGCCCTCCTTTTGCGGGTGTTCCTCATTATTTTCATTCCACAATCACACTGGAGAGCAACAGAAAAAGCTACAGTATACCTCAGCTAGCTTTTCCACTTCCCCTAGCTATTACGACCTCTCCTATTGTCAGAAGAGTAGCAGGCAGGATTCTCCTCCTATTCCACAGCACCTTTTATAAAGCAATAAAGGAGAAAGTCAACCTGAAAGCTTTAACACTTATCCACTGCTCTATTTTCTGAATCCGATAAAATGTTTAGGAAGATTCTGAAAAGTGATTACTTTTCAGAGTTGAGCCTTTGCACTGCTGGTGCTGACTGCTTAGAGCTGCTCAATGACTCACCCTTCAGTCCTTCAACCTTTCACACAGGGGAGCTAACGCAGTGCCACTTGGAGACAGCACCCACGCTTCCACCCCACAAAGTGTCTGATTTGATGAAGGAAGCAATGCCATTTGACCTGCCAGATATGTTCAAGGCACTCTTGTACTCACAGAGTGTGCCCAGCCATTGGTATGCGTTAACTGCGTGACAGCTACATCAGCTCTCAAACATGCATGGACTGCACAGCCACCTCTGGACGCAGAGCGACCGCTGCTGTGGGGTGCTAATGCAATTGCCTTATTCTCATGCTCTGTGAGCCCTAGCACCTCCAAGTTTTCTTTAGGGAAGACTGATGTGGCATTCCTGTCATACATACATGCAGATACAACATCTCTGCACTCACCCCAATACAGACTGTGTTCGTCATTCCAAAAAAGGCTGTAATGTGGAGAAAAAGCTGGCTGTCTTGGAGGAATTTCCACACTCCATGAGCACCTTCTGGTTCATCTCAGAAGCAGTAAATCTGTTACCTTTACTTACATGACAGCTTAAGATAGAAATACAGATACTGGAGCTTTTATTAAACTTATTCCAGTGCTTGCAACACTGGGAAAGGAAATGTTTTATTCATTCACCTGAATCTATAGCAGTCATAATCAGTATTTGCGGCAGTTAAGAGCCATACCAAAACACACAACAACAAAATCATGGGTTGATAACCATAATACACATTTTACCAACACTGAAGCCCAAAACTACTTATGTCTTCCAAATCATGATGAGTTCCCAGCAAAGACAGAAGAGTTTATTCCACATTATAGTCAACATATCAAATGGGAGTTTTCTGTGTGCTTCCTTAATTTAGTCTCTCTGAATGTCTGCCATCATTTTGTTCCACATCAGGAAAAAAACCAACACAATAAGCAGAGGAAACTGGATATGGAATGGGACTTCTAAAATATAAATGGGCTTTGAGTTACCTGGCAACAATATACATGTCTGGTGTCATTCTGAGAGGCATTTCTCAAAGAAAGAA
Source organism: Theristicus caerulescens (assembly GCA_020745775.1). Classification (NCBI taxonomy): domain Eukaryota; kingdom Metazoa; phylum Chordata; class Aves; order Pelecaniformes; family Threskiornithidae; genus Theristicus; species Theristicus caerulescens. Next base: position 89,159,327 of record CM036560.1, read on the forward strand.
ACCTCAGAGTAGCACTCCGTAGGTTTTGTATTCTTACTAGTTTCGGAGGATTTATGGAAGCCCTCATCTACAGAGAGACCATTCCTTGCTCCAAAATGGCCTCATTCCAAGTTACTTTACATTAAAACCATAATTTAATCTACGTGCGTTCACGTAAGGCCCAGATCTGTTAAAAATATGGGCTTACCAAAATTTTGTCTATGCTGAAATTCTGATTATCTGCTGAAATCTTTACCTTATAAGAAATTCCACTTGGCTCCCTCAGCATCAGATAGATTCTGCTAATCACTCTTCCCAAAGAGCTTGCTGGTGAAGTTCAAACTATATTTTCTTACAACCTGGGTTTTCTGGATTATTTTCAGTAGTGATTTTATTTCTCCTGGTTATTTTTTCTTAGTGTAAATCCTCTTTTCTTTACTAGGGTATTTTTATGCTATGACAGCTGTGGCAAGGCATATGTCCTGGAAAATAGCATGTGGAAAAGAAGAATCTTCTACTACCCAGTGCCACCATACAGCTAAGAAAATGCTGACTTTCTAAGTCATGCAAGGAAACTGAGTAGTGTATATACATCTGTACCTTATGTTCATGGGAACAAGGCAGGCCACCTCCAGTGATATTAAGGAAACCCTGAAAACAAGAAGAACCAAAGATCTCGGCTGGTTAGAGCTCTTCACCCAGCAACAATCACAGCTCCGGTTCCTTTTGCATCTTGGACCACCACCTATGTAGGCTTTCACAATATTTCTAGAATTGCATACTGCTACTTCCAAGCAGTATAAAACAGCCATCTCACCAGAAAAGGCAAAAAGAAAAAAAAGTATTAGAAACCATTTTCAGCTATGTATTGGGAATGTATTGGCAGCAAACTTCCCTCCCAGTCCTAGAAGATGCAGAAGCATTAAAGTAAGCTATCGTATCCAATGACAAACTTACTCATTCCCACTGCTGAGCCAAATTCCAATTACTTCTGTAAGTACAGAAATAGAAGTAGAACTAGTTAGGAAATACATCTCATGAAAGCTTTTCTTTTCCACTTTTCTTCAGTTTTTCTAAGAAGCACCAATTTTAAATTGAGCATATTTGGACTTCACCACACGTTCAGTACCATACTACCCATGCACTTCTTGTTTACTGCTAAACTCATCACTTTTTTTTGTAGATGACTGAAGATTTACTTTTTACTGAACATCTAAGGAAGAAATAATTAGTCTTGTAAAGAGCAGCTAGATTTAAAGAAAAGCCAATTTCTGCTCCAACTGTACAGTGGTAAGGATCACCCTATATCAAGAAAAAATAAAAATATCGCATTTCTCTCTGATAAAGAAAATGCAGAGCGGAGAGCCATGTGCTGAGTGTATTTTGGGAAGGCAGGCTCTTTGGTATTCCTGAGGAGTACAAAACATCCAGAATTTCTGGCCAATATTTCTGCCTTAAAAACAGACTAAACATCAAGGAGCTCTCTGAGCTTTTTCTCAGCTTATGCTTCCTCTATTTCAACTATTGCTGGCAAGACCTTGGTATTGTCCCACAGACCTGCTGCATCGGTATACAAGACACACAGAACAGCAGTATGCAACAGTGCAAAACTGGGCTTTTCATTGCAGAGAGGTAGATATGAAACACCTTTCATATTTATGATTTTCTGAAAAGATGGTTACAAGGTACCACTAAGTGCCGAGACTTCCAAAAATCATTACCAAGCTTGACAATCTGCATTGTTTAGAGAAATAGACATTTATGTAAAGTACAGAGGTGTTGCCAGCCAGTTTGTTGAAAGCGCTGTATGGCCAAACAAACAACAGCTTGGATCTTTACTGCAAAGGAAAGTAAAATAAAATTCTAATTAAAATACAATCCAATGAAAATGGTGAAATTGGATTTTTACAGACACACAGACGATATTTCATATACACGTCCACCTGCACAGGCACACGTCTCTCTTTGTGGACACACATACTCTGCAAACACACTGTATTCCCGTGCAATAACCATGTCTTCAGATTAACTTTTCCTGCAGTTCTTGTAGCTTAGATCTTCTCTTTCTTTCTGACAATAACAGCCAGCTAGACACTACGACATGTCATGAGTTTGTTTCCCAGTTATGGGAATGAAGCTATGAAATATCACACTTTCAAGATGTGACTGAAACCTTAATTTTTTTTTCAAGACCTGAACTGCAACACCAGAGTTGGCAAACACAGAAACACAGAGACATCCAACTGTTGTGACATGCCCAATACGAGGGCTAGCAAATAGCTTCTGCATAGCTTTGTGCTTTCCCAAACAACCTTTTAGGATTAGCTTTTTCCCCTCCTTCAGTCCTTGCTTCATTGTTATTTTTTCCAGCTACCAACCTGCCAGCTCCTGCAGCTTTCCCATAGACTACAGTTCCCTCCTGCCCCAGGAGTTCCATGATGGCTAATCTTTTTTCATTAAGTTTATCCAACTGTAAGTGTAATTCCCACTGGGAACTGAGCATAATCTATGCAGTTACGACTTAATTCTGTTTTCACTTACAGTTCTGAATATTACAGAAGTCCCTCAGGTTCATTTGTGAGAGCAGAACAAAGCCTACCACCGTTTACCCAAAGATACTCGTTTTGTAGGATTTTACAGGATTGCTAAATCCCAGCTCTGCTTGGCAGCCTCACGAACAAAAAAGCTATTCCCAGTTATTTTGTATCAAAGGATGGAGCTGATGAATCACAAGAGCATCACAAGAACCAGGCAGACAGCCCCTCTTTTGGGTTTCCAGACCAGCCGCTAGCATGGGTCAACAGAAAAGCTACAAAACCCAGTCCCAGGAGGCTCATTAGGTACAATTCTCTGATATTGTGCCTAACACTCCGAGGGCACTACTAAAACATCACTTTTCTCTCACCTGCACAAACACCTTGCACGTCACTGTCTTCCAGAAGCACCTGGGGTAGATAGCTACAAAAAAAGTTTTAAATTTTGAAAAATTTTCATTTAGCCTTACACTGAGATTAAAGTTTTAAAGTGCTTCCTACTCATTTCAGTGCTGCTAAAGAACACTGGTAGATTTGAGGGCTGGAAGGTTTTTTGTGTACCGAATTGTCTGATAATCTGTGAATTCTCAGAGCTTTCTGGGAAAGGAAACACAACTCAAGCCCATCGACATAGAGAGATGTCTTTGGATCCCACTCCCGGCGTTACAGAACTTATAAATGACTAGAATTAGCAATGTGAACGTGTCTTGCCTTCTCAAGCAACGGAAACCAGTTACAATATTGGATTTACTAATTCCAAACACAGCATTTCTAATCTCATTCAATTTTACCGCACCATGGCCAACTCTACAGAATTGCAATAAATTAGTGTAAGAACAACAATACGCTAATATTCCCATAAAATAAACAAATTTCACTGTGTTAAAACCAAGCAATCAATTTTATAAACAATTTCATTTCTGATTAATAGAGGTCTTCTCTAATGTGACATGCTTTAATTAAGTATTAACCCTCTCTCTGTGGATAACCCAACGCCAGTTTGCAGGTAGCAGTATTTTTAATAATACAACAAATTGTCTATGCAGCAATACTAATTAGATGTCACAGATTAATTTATTTTGCATTCACTTTGCAAGTGCTGGAATGAATGACAACTAATTAATGTAACAATAGCTGGTTGTTTCTATTAGTATTTTGACTTTCTCACTGCGTTGCTGATACCCAGACTCTCATTTTCCAGTTTCCTGTGATGGTCATTAGTAAATGAAAAAGTAAAGCCATTCCCACTTTCCTCATCTTTGAAAGATTCCTCTGTTTGACTGAATTGCAATTGCGAAGGACATCAAGGAAGCTAGAGACAATGCTATTTAAGTCCCACCAGTTATGGAAAAGCAGAGAAAAGCCAAATTAAAAAAAAAAAAAAAAAGCCCAAAATTGTTGTTCACGTCAGTATTCCAACAACTACAGAACTGACCTAATTTTCGAGATGTTGTGCAACTGTTGTTCTTGCAAGGAGTAAGAACAGGGTCTCAGCACTTGAAAAAAATAAAATCCAATCACATATTTTAGTGCCTATGTGTGGATTTGAAACTTTAAGTGCTCTACAAATTTTTGTTCTGCAGTCCAGGAGTGCACCATACAATGCAGGACTGTGCTAATTCCCAAGGTAGCTCAGCTGAAGGCAGCAGTACAGCTGTACGACCACAGTACTCTGCCTGTGATTTTACACCCTGGCTTTTAGGACATACCTTCTGGGCACATCCAGGCAGCAGGGTAATGCATGCAGAAGAGATTCAATTACACATGGGACCCGTGCCCAAGACCTAGACATTTTGAAATGTGAAAAACATGTCCCAAGCCCTGAAACAGCAAGAAGAGCAGAAGTTGAGACTTTGAGGCTCTCACAGCCAGACAGAGGAGATACCAGAATCAGAAGTGTCACCAAACCAGAGGTCTTTGGATTATCAAGGGCCTTGTCCTGATTTGCTTTGATCAGGACCTTGGAAGGAAGGGAACCGAGGCAAAGATGTGCTGAAGTCTCTGACCACAAACAGAAATGCACTGAGAAGAAATGCTGAACAGTGCTCCTTTCTTGAGCAAAACCAGTCACGTTTTCTGCTGTTTTGGTGCAAAACCACCTGTGGGTTGGTCTCACTTGTCAGTGACCTCAATCACCTAACTGTATCTGATCCCATATTTCTAATCGAGACTCGCAGCCCTTGCTGGGCTCTAGATGAGGGAGCCGGACAAGTCACCAGATCCAAAGAAATCTGTGTCACTCACTTGTTTACATAACTCATGATGGCCACTGTTCAGCAATAATTGCACAGCTGAAGCCTGCAGATGGGATGTGTTTCAGACAAACTGGCATCAGCTGGCTCTCTCAGTGGCTTCTCCAGCCATCCAAACTGACAGAGGGGGATGAGAGGGGATATCCTGGCACTCAAAGCTGGACTCAAGCCACTGACAAGTTATTCATGGAGCGTGCAGTGGTGATCTGATGGGTGGTGGGTGTAACGCTGGCCTACACACAGGATTGAACCAGCCTCAAAAGTCACAGAGCTGTAGTGTGAGGCATCACACGTGCATGTCATGTGGGCAAGAAGGAAATGGCAGTCCCACAGCATGGCTACTGGCCGTGGCAATACATGCTTCACTGAACTGGCAGTTCTGCTTACGTGTCCAGGGGGAAGAAAATCTTTGTTGCAGGAGAATTTCTGATCCCCTCTCTCCTCCCAATAAAAACAACAGATTGAATGGGGATCAGGTAAGACTACTCCTCACAAGGCCTAGATCAAAGGTAGACAGTGACAAACAGAGAGACAAGATGCTGTCCTGTGGTAACCCCTTTGGTAGGCAGCTCGTGATAAGAAAACAGGGACAGATCTTTGTAGAGAAAGTAGGTCTCAGATGGCCTTCAGCTCACTGGATCCCAACTGGCCAAGTGGAATTACTCAGAATCAATAAGGTTACCAGCCAACACTGAATCAGAGACAATCATGACAGTTGTGATCACAGCGTAACAGTAAGTGTCACGCAGGTTCAGAGACACAAGCCATATTCATTTCCAAACTAGAATACTAGGATGGTGTCAATCTGACCCTAAATCTTTAAATGTATTAGTGCAGTCTCCATAAATCCAGGATGAAGCCCCGTAAAACCCTCAGAAATGTCATAAGTGTCTTGTCTTCAGCTTAGCTAACTGGATCAAAACTGAAGAAGCTTTTGCCAGGAGCAAACACCATTCACCGAGCAAGATTCTGCTGTAACTGAACAAATCCAAGTAGTTTTGTACTTAGCTTAATAGTCTGAGGACAGAAAAGGGGGGGGAAAAAAAAAACCCCACAAACAAACAAAAAACCCCTGTTGGCTGGACCAGCAATTTGGCTGGACCAGCAGTCTCCAAGCCAGTTAGAAACTGGCTCAGAGCTGTCAGGGCTGCTTTGGCCAGTGCCATGGGGCTGGACTAGACCAGTCTACAATGCAGAAGGCTGCTAGCTGCACTCTCTGCAGAGGCACCCACTGCACTCTCCAGCAAGCCTGCAGCATGAGGGCATCAGTCACTGGTAAAGACAACATTTCTTGTATGCATGGTCCTCTCCAAAGCAATATAAGCACCAGGAACAGCAGTCCAAAGATTAAGCATGACAACTGCAAGCAGCATATGTTTGGAAGGTTGGTTTAGTTGAAGGAAGTACAGCATGGGAATACTGCAGCACTCCAGCACAAGAAAAATTAGGGACTGTTGCCTAAACAGTAGTCAGCATGGGGTGGCACTGCTGCATCCTGACCAGGAGGCGAGGAGAGGAGACAACACCTTCAACAGATATTGCAGGAAGGCGCTGTCCTGTCCCACGTAGGTGTGAGTGTTCCCGCTGTCAAAATGCATCTGAGGAGTCACGCTGAGAAGTTCAGTGTAGTTAGACATTAATGCTAAGGAAAAGGATTTTACTTCCTGACAGCTTTAATATATGAAAGGCTCACATGAGTACTGTTTCTGTCTGGATTATTTGTAGCCCAGAGTAGAGACTTGGCTGTCCTCCATCTAATACAAAGTTTCTGAATAATTTGTTATAAGACAAAGTAATTTCATAGCCTGCAGTGCTGCGTTAAAGACTTAGCAAACCTGAATCAGCATTTGAGGAAAACCTGTTATCAGAAAAGAGGCAGTACATACCTACTTATCAGCAAATGCTTAATATAAGAACATTTTCTCCTATATGACAGATTTCAAAATAAGTAGTCGGGTTTTAATTTATATGAGCAGCAGTTAATATTTTTCATTACCAACACAATTTTCAATGCTAATAAAGTCAGATTAACTCTAAGGTGGTTTCGTAAATAATCACTATCAATAGTTTGAATAATTTCAGTGAATAAAAAGCTCATCCTTCATCAATTTCTAGTATTTCATTACAATGCAACTGGTGGCAAAAGCCTCATGTCCACTGGAAGTGGTAACTATGTAAACAATGTAAGTGAATGGCTTGGTCTTTTGAAGAAAAATTAAGACTATTTTTCAAAACCACACAAAAACCCTGGGCAGAACAGTCATTTCAAGGAGCGCAACTTGTGCGGAAAGCTGGAGCAGGACAAAGCCATGGCCCTGCAAGAGCCATTTCTAACAAACTGCAATGCATGTGTTATTGCAAATTATTACAGAAGAATTAAAAATATATAACTTCTACCTGGTAGGAGGTAGGAGAACAGACTTCCAGTGCCACTGGGAAATTTCTTGCCCAGAGAAAGGAATGTCACACAAACAGACAGTAAACTGGAAGGTAAAGAACAGCAGCTCTCCTAGTCAGTTTGCTGATGTACGTTTTTGCCAAGTAAATTAAAATAAAGGATTTCTCTTGGAGAGAATATTCACCTTCTTTAATGTGTCACTTGTGGCAATCCAAGAAATAAAGGAGACCAACTTTTTATATGCAGTATAATTAGAAGAAAGAGCAGTAAAAGCAAAAGCAAGAGGACATTTATTAATGTAATTGTTTAAAAGTGGCAGGAACCTGGATTTCCAGGTATAAAATATAAAGTTTTATATTTTTAAACGTTCATTTTTCTGAAGTAATTTTCATTCTTAACATAACCTAGTAATATAAGAAAAAGTCAGGAATGTATGTACCTATCTGGTTTCTGGGGACTTTTAATCATGTATCTCCCAGGAAGGGGATCCTGTTCACTTTTGCTACAGAACACCACCACCAAACTTTTATATAAGCACAGTCTGTGCAATTGCCATTAAAAAGGTTACTTGAGAACGTCTTTGCAAACAAAAGAAACCAAATTGCTGTGCTTTGAACTCGCCTTCATTTCTTAATTGGATAAGCAGTACCTATCTGCCCATAAATAATGAAAGGAAAGAACAGTGTAAATGCTACTGTTAATAAACTTTTGGGAATATTCACATAGGGAGTTACACTGGCAACCCTTTTAAACATTTGCATCATAAATTAAAAGAAAAGATGAAGTTACAGGTAAGCCTCAGTTCTGCACAGGCTTATAACAAACAGCTAATTCCTTAGTCAATACTAAGCATTTTAAAGAAAGAAAATATGTTAAAATAAGATCACCAAATTTGTTATATTTTACTCTCTGTGCCTAACAACAAATGAAAACTCTCTCCGAGAAAATATAACAATACTTAAATGTAAACTTACTCATCTTATGAGCTCTTTGGGCATCAAACCACATCAAGGAATCAAAATAAGATTTTTTTAGTTAAGTGCCTGTCAACCTCCTTGCAGTGATTTTCTGTCACTGCCAGTTAGCTACAGTCTACTGATAACCAACTGAAGTTCCTTACAACACACTACTAAGGAATCAACACCATAGCATTGAATAACACCCTCTTCTTTTGAGAAACTATTTCAGTGCACAAGTGTATGTTAAAAGTACATTTAAAATAAAGGTGAGATTGTCTGTATCATAGGCAAAGGCCTACAATCTTTGCATGCTTATACAGAAAATAAATGATCTATCCAGTGTGTTATAAAAGTAACGGATATTCTGACCGTAGATGATGACTGGATTAATAATTCATGAGGGTCCTGTACTTTTAAGAGCCTTCCAACCACATACGTTAATCTAGTTATTAATTTTGTTGACATAAGTCACACTAATAGTAAACAGGATTTCCTAAAAAGCCAAAGAGATGAGAAATGACAGAAGATGAAGACTTTCCCTTTCTAAGGCTGACTAAAATTAGCAGCACTACAAAATGATATCTATAAATTAAGGCAACTTTACGACAAAATAGTGTGATAAAGGAACTGCTGAACAGTGATGCACTTGTGCAGAACTCTTGTTCACGCTTAAATCCCTCTCTGCAGATGCAGAAACATTTTGGGGGGAAGTAAGATTGAACACAGACAAATGCTGTCCATGACACAGGCCACGTATTATTGATTTTTAGGGAATAGAGACAGACCTCCTAAAAATTTAATCTTCTTTTCATTAATATTTACAACCATTAGAATCATAAGTAGTGTATCGTTTATCAGGTTGTCTTCCTCATGCATTTCTTACGGCAATGTTGCTAATTTACTTGCTGTATTACCTAACATTATAACTGCAGATCTTTCAAACACATCACATGGAAGCACCAATTATTTTCCTGGACGTGGTTTCTTGAATTTCCCTTGCCCCTGACAGTCAGGGTCCTGAATGAGGTGCAGCAGCTCTGCAGCCCCTCACCCTGCCCGGCGCTGGAATGCCTGTGGTTAGGGTCAGCCCTGTCAGGCACAGCCACGTACCCCAGGATATCGCCACTGGAAAAGAGCTGTCCCAGCAAGACGGGGCCTCCTCCTTGTCCTCTCCTCTTGGCTCAGGAGCTGCATTTACACTCAGGTGTTGTGCCAATTTGTTCAGAATACATGTATTAGATTGCTTCATTTTGGATACCAGTAGGATTACTGAATGCGTGAGGTTTCTGCATCATTTGTACCTGTGATATTTAAAGCTGAGCTAATGTAATCTGAAAAGGCACATTTCCCTGAAATGGAAACTCATCCTTGATATGTCAAACAGAACGTTTTAATTGTCTGTACCCTCTTGCTGCTGCATTTGTTAGTTTAACATCTCCATTCCACTCTTCTGATAAATGGGCCCCATTTAAAGGCAGAACAGGCCTCACTCACAAGGCTGAGCAGCCAGCGGGTAAGTAGGATATTTTGGAAATGTGTGATGACACCTAGAGAAAAAGGGATGTTTTATCAGACAGTGCCTATCTAACTCACAGACAGAGATCAATATCAACCTACCATCTCCTCATCCATCTTCTGACTAAGCTGTTCTACCACCATGCTCCCTCCTTCTCTCTCCCAGAAAGATTTAAACTTTTTTAGTCCTTACACAATGAAGACTACATTTTGCACTAAAAGAGGCAAATTTATCAGTTTATTAATAATGAAGATTATTGCTTTTTCAAACTTTTTTGTTTACTGATTACATTGTAGGAGGAAGACACCCTTCCCTGTATGGTGGTCCTGGCAGCAAAGCATCTCTGACCCTTCAAAGGTGAAAGGGATCCTTTCTGCAAATGGGACACAAGTGAGGTGCCTCAAGCAAAACAGCTGTTCTGTGCTTAACTGAACATTCAGAGGAACTGATTCCAGGCAAGCAACTACAGTCAATCCCATTCTGCAGCTACATATTCAGGGTGTTATCCTCAAACCCCCAAACTGGTAAAGGACTTCCACAGGCTGCAAATGAAAAATTACATGTTTCAGTCTCATCCTCGGCTCATCTCTCTGCATTCTGCACTACCACAAGGAGTCTTTTGTTGAGGTTTCTTTCTTGTCTCAACAAGCAGATTTGATTGCTTCTCCATTCTAATCTAACCTCTACAACATTTCAATAAAATCCTTTTTCTGTCCATTATCCTCACTGAAGGGGTTGGGTTGGAACAGTTGCTCTCCATTCAGTACATATATAAGGAGAACGTAACCTCCTTTCTGGAGGTAGCTGGACCAATACAAAACCACCCTGAGAGCACAAACTATAAGGGTAAAGGAGTTAATTCCCTTGGACTTGGTTTGATGCATTTTGGTTGGGGCTTAGGCACAACAATAAGCAGAAACAGGGAGAAAAAAAAAAAAAATTGAGTAAAAGTGAAGAAAGTGAAGCAAGAGAGCTCACTATTGGTGCAAAGAGGCTGAAAATTCTGAACAAAGCAGCCGATTTCTAAACTATTATTGCTGTTCTGTTCGGAAAGCATTCTTGGGAAATCCACTGCATCGAAGATATATAGGACTCCATTATTGATTTCCTTTTCCAATAAACACAACACCTGAAACATTAATTTTTTACTCCTATCAAAGAGTACATTCTCTCTTGCTTTTTGTATAGATAAACAACACACATACACACACTATAGACATACACACAGACATTATATAGTAGGCTTGCAAGCATAGGGCTGCAAATGTAGGAACTTAAGCATCTTTAGGAAACCTTCATGGGACTTCATTTTACATTCGCTCAGCTTGCCATGCCTCCAGAGGGACTCTGCACGCCCACTCTGCAGGAGACCAAGCCCCTCTTTACCCTGCAATTCTCTATAAAATACCACATCAATATAAAATGGCTACACATCAGCGATTAAAAACCCTCAAATGTAAATGTTTAACTCTTCATCATGACACATACTCCCTGAGTCTCCATCTGGCTCCTTTAGTCTGCTTCTGTGGCTTCTCATAAATGATATTTTCTCTAGCCTGATTTGTTAGAGTCAGACTTTTACTATTTTGCTGTAATTTTTCTGCATATGAGGGAGGGAAAACATACACTTCCAACCTTTAGTGTTATGGTCAAGCTATTCCTATTTTAGCCTGAGTTATATAGCTTGTACAGATCCAATCATATCTCACTTAATCATTATATCAATTTTGTATTAGTTGATTACACCTTAATTAATCTCAATCAGTTCTCTCCAATTACAGAACCTCAAGGTATCGGTCTCTTCTATTCTCTGCTTACAATAAAATACAGTTTGTTCTGAACACTACAATAAAATAATTAAATGTTTGTTTAATGCAAAAATATCTAAATTCCATGCAGTAGCCATCAGCATAGCTCATTCAACCACACAATCTAGCTTTCAGATCATTTATGATCTATGTATTGGTAATGCCTCTGAAAACCCTGTTCCTTTTCATTTGAATACAAACTGGGCATCGAAGGGTAGAAGTTTTAAGAAAATTTAATCCTAATCCCCAGCATCACCTATTCCTTCTTTCACCACACTGGGAAACCTCCTTTTCCCCAGCACTTTCTTATTCTTCACACAAGATGTAAGGAACGGGGAAGCGTTTGCACAGAAGAATATGCTTCCCCAAATCCCCAGCCTGCCTCCTGGTTCACCCTGTGAAACCAGCACACAGGGAACAGTGCAGGAGAGGAGTGTCTTGGCTCAGCCCTCCCGCTCCCACCAGAACTACCTCTGAAATGATCCTGAAGATGGAGTTTAAAACTCTTCCAGAGTACCAGAAAGCTTGTAAAAGTTGCTACTTCATATTATTAATGATAGTTCCTTCTATGGTTTCCACCATTATACTTCAAACCACTTTCACATTGTTATTTCTTCTTGAGAAAGGCGGGTGAGTTGTTCTATTAACTGAAAACTCTCACGTTTATTCTGGAAGTCAAAGTTATTTATTGGACATTTAGCTCAAGTAATTGAGTGCAAAAAGTGCTTTACAGTACCTTATTGCCACATGTAAGAGATAATAGTGAAATTCCCATTGCTTTAAAGTAGAATTAACCACTATTCGAATAATTTACCTCAAAGGATACAATTTGTAAAGTACAGTAAAACATAATATAATATATACTCAAAGTTAATCGGCAGTCTACAGATCAAAAAGGCTAAACAATGCTGCTAACTTAAAGTGTACTCAGCACTGGTGAGGCCGCACCTCAAATACTGTGTCCAGTTTGGGCCCCTCACTACAAGAAGGACATTGAGGTGCTGGAGCGTGTCCAGAGAACAGCAATGAAGCTGGTGAAGGGTCTAGAGCACAAGTCTTATGAGGAATAGCTGAGGGAACTGGGGGTGTTAAGCCTGGAGAAGAGGAGGTTCAGGGGAGACCGTATCGCTCTCTACAACTACCTGAAAGGAGGTTGTAGCGAGGTGGGGGTCGGTGTCTTCTCCCAAGTAACAAGTCAGAGGACAAGAGGAAATGGCCTCAAGCTGCGCCAGGGGAGGTTTAGGTTGGATATTAGGAAAAATTTCTTCACTGAAAGGCTAGTCAGGCAGTGGACCAGGCTGCCCAGGGAAGTGGTTGAGTCCCCATCCCTGGAGGTATTTAAAAGACGGGTAGATGCAGTACTTGAGGACATGGTTTAGTGGTGGACTTGGCAGTGGTAGGTTAACGGCTGGACTTGATGATCTTAAAGGTCTTTTCCAACCTAAGCGATTCTACAACTCTCTACAACTACCTGAAAGGAGGCACTGGAACAGGCTGCCCAGGGAAGTGGTTCAGTCCCCATCCCTGGAGGTATTTAAAAGACAAGTAGATGTGGCACTTAGAGACATGGTTTAGTGGTAGACTTGGCATTGCTAGGTTAATGGTTGGACCTGATGATCTTAATGGTCTTTTCCAATCTAAATAATTCTACGATTCTAAATCCAATCACTGCAGAAACTGAAAAAGAATTTCACAAAAATCTTGCTCATGAAACAGTATTTCGGAATTTGTTGCCTTATTGCCAAGAAATTGCTATCACCTGCCTTTACCTTTAGTTACTCCAGTTATAATTATCACTGTTTATTCTGAAAGCAGGTATACTCATGTAACACCAAGTACGGCAACTACTCCATCACCTGCATGGTGCATGCCTTATAAAAAAAGGCACATGGGCTGCAACCATACACAGTGGACTACCTGCCTGGAAGAGCCCTGGTCACTAGTGAGCACCTTGCTTCCTACCTGCCCTTCAGAGAGACACTACAAGCACATTCATATGGGGATGTCTGACTCCAAGCGGTTGCCTTTCAACAAACACCAGGTCTAAGGAAGGACTCAGGATTGCCCATCGAATTGTTCAGCTCCCAAAGTACAAGACTTAAGGATTTGGTTCATAAATGCCTTAGGGTCATATGGTGAAGAATGCAGCAAGGAGGAGAGAAAACATAGAAAAAACAGAGATGAACCAGATGACAGCAGGCACAAATGGCAGCTAGACTGGACTTTCTCAGAGCAAAGAAAAAGCCCCAAATTCTTCAACTATGGGAAATATTCACAGATATCCAGGACTGAGGCACCGGACGATGGAAGTGAGCAGCAAGTATAACTGCAGTAAAAGCTGAGACCAGTTCACAGAGAACGTGCATCTGGAGGATACCTTCCTGCCACCGGAAGAATCACATGGACAGCAGGAGGGACTGGTGCTCTTATCACAGAGCCATTTACCACCCACACTGCCAGTGAACAGTCTTAACAGGAGGCAGCAGAACTCATGTGAGGCTTGGGATGAAAGATCAAAGAGTTGAAATGCAGTCTCCAAGATCCAAAAGGACCAATAACGTAGTTTTTGGAAGTAGGGCTGCATGTACCTTGCTGGAGGTAATCATAGGATGAGTAGCCTCAGCCTCCTCCTGATCCTGAAGTAAAAGCACGAAGAACAGCTTTGTGGGACTGGGAGTCCTTAGTTCTGCCAGCTGAGTCTGGAGAAGGCAAGGAAAAAAGTTAGCACCTTTGTCAGGGAGCTAGTTGCCTGCTTGTCCCAGGACAAATCCTCATCTGCAAGTTGTGGAGGCTGGAGCCCAGCAACACAAGCTGTTTGAGGCTTGTAACTGATGGTGCCTTCAGAGCTTGCCGAAGTAGCAAAGGAGGACCATAGGGGAGACATGAGCAAGGAAGGGGGAAGGAAAAAAAAAAAAAAAGAAAAAAAAAAAAGAAAAAGAAGAAGGGAAGAAGAAGTGGTCCAGAGAGGTCAACATTGTTTTGAAAATTCTAAAATAGAAATTTGAAGGTCCAAACCACTTTTCATTCTTTGCATTGTTTTTGTAATATACTGATAGCAAGCACATTATCTGGTTTGTCTGATTCATACATACTTTTTTCTTGCCTTATGAAAATTTTGAGATTTTTACTCTTTACCTCATAGGATAGAAATACAGGATAGAAAACATGCCCTCATTAGGGCACCTGACATTTTATCCAGCAGTCTGATCATTCTAATGGGATCCAAGTCTGATGTCCCAGTCACTCTTTTTTTTTTTTTCCTATTAGTCTCTCCATGGTCTAATTTTCCCAGTGCAACTTTTTATTCTCACTGACATTTGTTAATGGAGAAGCTAGATGGTACTAATGATAAAGCATGTCTAATTCCCTTTTCATCTTGTTGGGAAAATGATATTTTCTTTCCCTGAGGCTTGCACTTTTCCTTCTCTCACGCCCACACATACAGACACAGATTTATCTGTCTGTGACAAAAATGTCCAGTCTCTGTTCTGCAAATGAAATGTAAATCCACAGCTCAAACCCACATAGAGCAACTTGCTAAATCCCACAGTTCCTAATTGGGCCACACTCCCAGCTATTGAAGCCAACAGGAATTTTCCCAAATTAAGTCCGATCTTTGCCCAAGTACTTATTGTTAATTCAGGGAAGCTATCACCTTCTTGAAATGAACTGCTCTCTGTTGTGACAGTGAGTTTGGAAGCTGTGGGGCAGGGGATGAGGGTCCATGTAAAATAGTTACACTATCTGGCTGTCGTGCTGATTTCCTTGGTGGTAATTCATCGCTGTCATCTGTTTCCTGGAATCATTTGCAGACACCAGCTGTCAATGGGAGTTTTACATTTAGCCATAAGAAACAAATGCATCTGGACACCAGATTTCTTACAGCTTTCTCTGGCATCCATCATAACACTTTGGGGGGGGGGGGGGAATCCCATTAGCCCCTTGCTATGCAATTTTTTCAGACATTTTGTCTTGCAGGAATTTCCATCTTCCACCACTTCTCCACCCTCATCTTCCTTTATGCAATCAGAGGGATTCTCTACACTTATAACCCTATTTATTGGTATTTCACCTTAGGCTGACAGTTTTCGAATAAAATTCTCAAGGCAAAGACTGACACCAGAACCAAACGACACACAGTTATCACAGTGCTGTTCATAGCTTTCCGAAATATCCAATTACCTTTGCTGTGTAACCGTCCGTAGAGGTTTATTTTGATGTTCACTATAGCTGCCAGGAAACAATTGCTCAGGAGCCATTGATGTTTGTGGGTCTGCACCAGCTCACGCACACAGACTGGGCTTCTGAGTCCTTGTTTGTGAAGGGGGATGTACACTAATGAACTGCGTAGCCCTTGAGTCTGTAGGCATCTAAGTAAGTGTCCTGTTTTCAAGCGTGAAAGAGGCTGCAAGAGAACTTCGTGTTTCACTGACATGCCCCCAGGTGTTCTCAAAGTCAAGCTACTCCTACCTTCAAGGTGCCAGCCTAGCTTTAAGAACTTGATCTTGAACACACCGTTCTAGCAAATGCACCCCTCTTGGACTATCGTAACCCATCTATGACCTGCTTACCATAACACAGACTCTACCAGAGCTCAGCAATGCTAAAACAGCCCAGAGCTGAGCCAGTGCTCATCAACCTGTTGTTAGAACCTATTCCAACCCGCGATGGAAGGTTTCGTATGGATCAGGCATCAGAGAACATATATAAAACCAAACAGTGCCTGCTACTGCCATTCTTGTGCATCCACATTTTCTGTAGGGTCAGAAGTATATTTTATATTGCTCAGATGGAGCCATCATCAGCGATAGGGCTTCATCCTTCCAACTGGGTTTTGCAATAATCTGACATATCCCAGATGCAATTACAGCACTGATGACCTAACAGTATCTGGGTGTATCCAAAGAGTGCCGAGGCTTTTAAGACAGCCTGCAAACCAGTCAAAGCTATTACTCCTCTTGCTCTGACTGTTTTACAAGATGTCTGACAATCCTAGGCCAATGCCCAAAATCCTAAGATTCCTCTCAGACACACATCTACAAACACACTGCCTGTTGTTAGAAACGCCCCTGGTAGAGCTCAGACACTGCAATGCTTAGTGCTGATGTCCTAGACTTGACCCATCCTTGCCTATCACTCAGGCTTGTTCTCTGAAAGAAAAATGAAGTAATGACCTTACCAATACAAGTCTCCTATGCCAGATTAACTTTTTTTTTTTTAAGTTACACTTTAAGCAGTCTAGCATTTTCCCTTTGCCAACCCCTGTTTAGCATTTAGAGTGCATACAAACTAAAGCAAAATATTTTTGCATCTGACTCACATTCTCTTCATCTCCTGGCAAGGAGGCTTTGGCTCTACGGTGTCTATTTCTCCATGTTGGTTATGATGGCCATAAACCATTTAAACTCCAGCAGCACTCCAAAGACACAGAGAACCGACACAGAGGAAGGCACAGTCTCTTCCCGCAGTGCCAGCTATCTATTAAGACTTACCCTGCAATGCTACTCTGATAGGGCATCCACATAATGTCCATGCAGAGTCCCTCAAGACTCTGTATGTGCCAATGACAAAATTATTACGATCCATAATATGCACGTAAGGCGAGGCATATGCCAACTGGCATGCATGATAACCCTGCTTTTTTCTTAAGGGTCTAGATGCTTTTTGTTGTTTTAAGCAGGCTACAATGCTGAAGCAAATCATGAAGATGTTTTTGAATTAAGGAGGAGGAATATAGAGGACGGTAAAATCCGAGATCTGGAAAAACATGATCTGAAAAGAGAAGCTGAAGGAACTAAGGCTGTCTAGACTAGAGAAAAGAACACCAAGGCAAGTTATCATGTAGAAAATGTAGCTATTGAACAGGAAAGAACTCTGTTGTGGGTAGGACAAGAAGTAATAGTTTTGGGGTAGGACAAGGGAAATTTTAGTCAGGTGTTCAGAAAATAAAACAAACTCACTTACAATATGGATAGTGAAGCACTGGAAAAGACTGTTAGAGAAGTTGCAGTATCTCCAAGAACAGACAAGACAAACACCCGTTGTGGATGAGTGATGCAGCCTGTCTGCCTGCCCAGCTTCCTCACTCCCTCCCAGCTCAGCTTTTACAATATCCACAATTCTGTTATGAAAGAAGAGACAGATGAGAGAAGGCAAATAAAAAGGTCATTAGACCACATACAATGCAAGCTGACACCAAAACTATGGGGGCTTTAATGTACAGATGCAAACATGCTGCAGAACTGTTGTAATACTGTTAACTTTTCTGTGTTACAATTTGGCTGGAAATGACAGCTTGGTATTATACACCTGAGTACAGATCTCTACTCCTCCTCCAGGAGCATGTTATCAGTTGTGTTATCATCTTTGCCTTCTGGTTAAGCTGTGTAGTAAGTTAATGTTGGTAACTGAAAAATGAAACCGCCAATCAAAAAAATCCACATATAAACACGATTTTAGTGTCTACCCCACTCTTCACTATCTCATCTCTCAGTCTTCTTGACAGTTAGTATTCTGCCCCCTTGGTGTACTTTAGACAGACAAGGATCTGCTCTGTTCTGGACTTATTGTTCACTGATAAACTAATGCGTTCTTAACAGACTCACTATAAAGATGAAACAAACTGAGTGAAAAAACAGAATGCTCACAAGCTCACTACTTCAAGTACAAGATACTTTTCCAAGGTATTTAGATGTCTACAAGTGCAAACAGCTGCCCTTGTCCACTAGGTAGCTGAGCAGACTACATATCCAAGTCACATCCTTCTCTGTATGTTTGAAACTTAAATACCTTTTTGAAATGATATCCTACATGTTTAATTTTATTCCTATCCAAATATATCCATTTAAGCATATGTTATGATTTAATTCCACTGACTTAGGTTCCCCTGACCTCAGCAGTGATGATTTAATGCATCTCAGGACTCATCTACTCTGGTGATCATTCAAGGTTAACACCTTAGAGTACATTCACCCTCAGATCCCAAGTGTTGCAGTAATGTATTCTAGCACTGTGTGCTAATTTAACTCAAGTGACTTTCACAAATGCAATCCCAAACTAATTGAAACACGGATTATTCCCTGTGCTTGCCCTGAACACTGATTAAGAGAAAAGGCATCGAATTTTATGTACAGAGCATATTTTCCTCATACCTACCTTTAACTTCCAATCACGCTGATCTTAATTATTTCCTCCTGAGGCAAGAATGAAACATTGATCACTATTACTTAGTTGCACAAAAGGACAATGGGTACAGAAACACCCAAAACCTGTACCCTTTGAGCCAATGTTTAGTGATGCTGCCAGCAAGAACTTCTCCAAAGAGCTGTGGCTGCATCCATCTGCAACAGGGGCCCAAGTGCTAAACCTTACATGCCATGCATTTCTAGAGCCACAGGAATTGCTCTGAAGGCTCTCTGACTTGTAAGTACTTGTATAGATAGACCATGGAATAACTTTTAGAGCAAGAACTAAGAACAATTTAGCACTTACTATGTAAGGATTTCTTAATAAAGTACAACAGAAGTCATTAACAACATACACCTTCCTTCAGAAAAACATGCCAGCAGCATACATCTTTCATTATATGTTTCTTAATTTTAAGAAGCTATTTTTACAGGAGTGTCCTTCCTTTTTCACGAGAGAAGACCATTGATCACGCAGCACTGTACATCAGGGAGACAAGTGGCAAAATCAGACTGAATACCTGCATTTTTGTCTCAGCATCTCATAATCAAAGTTACATTTCCAATTTGAAAAAAATCTGGGGCTTGCTACATGCATACGACCATGGTTAAGCATGGACATATTTATAATTACGTGGAACTCCGAGTCCAAAGTCTATCATTCCAATGTGTCCGTAGCAGAAAAAGAGGGATTCAGTCAAGTATTAGAGGAAAAACCTTGCAAGGGAGGGAGGGACAGAAGGAGGAAACCTCTATTTCTTGTCAGCTACCAGCACTGGCACTCAAACAACACTGAGTGATTTCAAACAGAACATTTCTGTGGAAAGTTGACATTTTACTTCAAGCTTTATTAAAGGCCAGATGCCCTCACCACTTTCCAATGAAGAAAATCCAGAAAGAAGTTTAACCCTTGGCAGAGCCTAAACTTGAGGCAAACCAAATCCTGATTTCCTGCTGCTTTTTAATGGAAAATACTTTCCCTCGTGCATTCCCTGAAGTAATTTATGGTTTTGTCCCTTCTGTTAAAATCAGAGTGGTCCTGAAAGATTCTGAATTCTTACCAGTGCAGAGTTCTGGGTCAATGAAGTACAGGACCCATCTGGAAATAAGTAACCTAAACTCAGAATTATGTCCCCCTCCTACAAAAACTTCAAAATAACAAGTTTTCCTGTTATCTTAGGGTTAATTTCAGACAGCTGTGGCAAAAGTACAGAAAGGAAAGAGAAGAACTAGCATGTCTAATTAAAAAAAAAAAAAAAAAAAGAAAAGAAAACAGGAGGTAGGAGATGGGGGGCTCAAGATTGGATATAAAGAAGAAAACTAGTAGGAAAAAGGAGAGAGACACCACCCCACCTCTGACCGGTGTTGGCACGCTTGAGGAGCCTCTTGGCCCTGTTTCTCAGCTGAAATCCAGTCCTTTTTGCTGACCTTAGAAATGAACTGAATGAAATATGAGCCACTCTATTCCAACAGGACTAGCTAAAGGCACTGATGCAGGTTTAGGTTTGGCATTATGAAGATTTAAAGGACTCAAATAAAAGATTAAAAATAAAAGAGATTGATTTTAAAATATACCTAGTATTGTGAAAGAGCTTTGGTACCTCGATGATCTTTTACTGCCTTCTATCAGAGAACACACATGGGGCATTTTCAATTACTTTAATTACGTGTCAGGGTTATTGATGCACTGAACCCTGCCAGACATTCCACATTATCTTTAATCGCTAGCATTTTCTTATCTCTGTTCCCAGTAAAACTATTTTCAGTTATTTCATTGGATAAAAAGAGAATGAAATACTGCTTTTAGATTGAATTTTAAGAGATAAAAAGCTCAATTTTTGCACTCATCATAATTATCACACTGGCATTATTTACCTTTGTAAAACTTTTAAAAAAATCTTTCTGGCATAGCACTAGGACTAAAGTTCCTGCAGTTTCTTTAATACTTTACTAGAGACCTTGAATCCCAGAAATTCAAGCACCAAAGAAAACAACAGTAACGCTACCTCTCCTACCAATCCAGGCTATCCTCAGCTGCGATGGAGACAAAAAAATTGAGCTGGCTATATGAATTTCCTTAGATTCTTTCTCTCTCTGAACCATCGGAAGAAAAAAGAAAAAAAAAAAAGGTCCTGAAATGAGGCCATCAGTGTAAATCAGCATAGGTCCACTGAAGTCGCATTTTGGTCATTGAAATGCATATGTATGATTACCAGAGGGTGAAGTGCTGCTCTCAGAAAGATTTCTGGGTGCTGTTGTAATGGCATCCAAAGTATATGTGCCTAACAGCACTTGCATATCGTGAAGTTAGACAGCAACAAAATGACTTCAATTGCAAGTAACTGCAGAGACTAAATAGGAGTCCTGGATTGAAATGGTCCTGCCCACCTCCCTTCAAACTTCTACAAAGGAAGAATTTGATAGAGCAGAACGAGCAAACTGAGGGCATTGCACATTTTGATATAGGGATCAATACACTCCTGCTAGCTAGCAACAGGAATCAAAATTGCATCTACTGAAATAGCAGAGGGAGGGCAGGTGATGTTTGCACTGCATTTCTGTCTGGAAAATTCAGTCCGTTCTACAGCAGATGGCCCATAGGACTTTGCCCTCTCCTCCATCAAGGTGTATTGTTTAGGATAGACAAGGAAAGTAAGACAGAAAGCAGGATGGATTTTGGTAGCAGTTGATAATACAATATCTTGATGTCTCATTTTTGATAAGTAGGAGAATTACAGGAATTGCATATTTTACCACAGGATCAGATTTAAGCCTATTATTATGGAGGAGAGTCAGTGCATGACCACCCTATATTCACGATATCCAACAAGCCCTTGTCCAGTAACATGTTTTACAGTTCTTACTGTATAATGACAGGGGTAAAGCCTATTTAGGACTTCAAGCAGAGGTCTATACAGAATCTCCGTCAAGAACTCGAATTACTTCTACATCCTTCTGAGTCCAGGCTCCTTCCAGGATCTGGCCAGGAGGCAATGACCCCTTGAAGGAAGCGGAACCTACCCTGAGCATAAATGACTTCTCCGATTCCTGCTCTTCGCATCAGTTGGGAAGTCTGCTCCTCTCCAGAACGTAAATAATACATTTACATTTTACTGAGGAAACACCAAGCAGCCAAATAATACAGCACTCTGACACACTGCTGCACAAAAATCCCCAAACAGCAAGATTTACCCCTCCAATAGCTAGGATCCAAAATTCTACCTCATTACATATTCCTAAAGCACTCTACAATATTTGTGCTATAATGGCCACAAAACATATTTCTGCTCCAAAATAGATTTTATCCTCTGTTATGCTCAATACTACCATTAGAGCTGTTCCAGTTTACAAGGGACAAAATAAACAAAATGTCTATGGCTTCCTGCATGGATCAGCTGAACCACAGGTCCCTTGTTTTCATCAGCCTGTCACCATCAGCAGTCCTCAGCCCACCACAAAACCCCTGCAGTTGCCTCCCTGCTAGTTGCCAGATACAATTCTTATGATCACTTATGTCCAGCAGTATGCTGCATTCCTAGGCACACATATGCGTTTTTTTCCTCTTTTTCCAGGCTGTCTTGTTCCCAGTCCGATGAATACCATTGCCCAGCCAGGGGTGGGAAAGCTGGGAAAAACGTCACAGTACTGATGACCGGAGAGCTATCCTATACCCAGAAAGAAGTGCTGCGGCCAACTAGCCACAGAGGTCTGCAAACGAGGATTCCTGCCCCAGACAAAACTCAGTCCCCCTTCAGTTAGATTTTCCCACCTGCAGCTATGTTAAAAACAAACAGAAACAAAACAAAACCACCAAAAAACAAAAACAAACAAACAAACCACACCTCAGAGTTCTGCAGCACAGCTTTGCACAGTTTGTCAGTTCAGGTGAAGTTATGGGAATGGCATTTTAATATGCTGCATCATTTCTCAGTGGCTGAATAAGAGGACAGAAGAAAGTAAGAAGAAAGCAAATAAACAGAACAGGAACAAAACATTGCTGCTGACCCCCCTCATGGTCTGGATTTGAATGACCTCTCACATTCACATCACAGCATCTCCGCTTCACAAAGCTAATAATAAATAAATAAATAAATCCAAGAAGGAGTGCTGCAGGCAGTATCAGTGGGAATTTTTCTCATCAACATTACTTTTTGTTAACAAACAAGCTTTTATTTCTTCTAATGACTTTTTAAGAACGATCAGTGAGGACATTACCAGTACCTTGAAGTCATTCCAGTTACCTAACTTGCTGGTGATTTCAGAAGATTTTGTAGGTAGCTCCTGTATCCTTAAATAGAATAAGCTTTTGAATACAAAAATCCTGCATGAAGCTCTGATTTCTGCTGGCATTAACTTGCACAATTCTAAATAACAGCAGTAATACAGGCATTTGACACCCATAATTAAAGAAAAAGGTTATTACAAACACAGTTTGGTCATCAGCTTGATACAGATAATGCCAGTGTGCAAGGTGGTCAGCAGAAACTTATATGCCACTGCCAAACTCAGTGGTACAGGTACACAGGCTTCCCCCTCCCTCCTCTGTTTCACCTAGTGGGAAAGCCACATCCTGTGCTGTTCCAGACATAGCTCCATTGTCTGAAAAGAGAAGAACGGGGTAAGAGTGTATTTTTATACAAGAAAGGAATATAGTTCAGGAAAAGAAACCAGGGAGCTGCTGAAATCTGCACAGCTGTTTAGGACTGGAATTCCAGCTTCCCAGGTGTTTTTCCTAGAATAGCTACAAAATCATAGTTGTGCAAACTCCTTTACATACCAGAGAAGCATAAGAGAGGACACAAGAAGAAAAGATGTCAAGAAGAGGCATGCTGTAGGGGAGGACAAAACAACATTCAACCTGTTAACCCTACCAAACACATTACTCAACCAGCTCATTGCCATTCTCCACGTGGAGTTTTCATGAAAACTAAACTCCAAAGTGAAAAAAAAAAATATATAGTTGTGTGTATTTGTCTACATGTTCTTCTTTCCTCACAAAACCACCTAAGCCAGTATGTTTATAGTAACATATTGGTGTAATAACAAAGTAATTATTTTTAAGAGACTTGTGTTTTCAGAAGGTTTTGGTCATTGTTTCCACAGTTATCAAACATCACTATGGTGATCTGAATTCTCCTGGGAGCTATCAACACTTAACTGCAGCTGGAGTTTGTGTTTCAGACTGTTTGAGCTGGCAAGGTAAGGACCTCTTGATCACATCCATTTTCTAATTGATGAAAAATGATAAGCAGCTGTAGGAGGGGGGAAAAAAAAAGAAAACAAAAAACAAACATCAAACCCAAAAAAACCCTTGAACTAGAGAACATGTACATTCGCTTGGGAGCTGAGGAACTGCATTATGAAAGAAAGCAACAACAAAAAATGGGTAATGGAGAATTAGCAAGGGAAATAATTATGTCAATAAATAAGTAGTGAACAACTGACTGACAACACAGTAAAGATTCACCAGAGAGATGCAACATAAGAAACCTGCCTCCAAAGCAAACATCAGCACTGTGTGATATAAAGTGTGCATAAAATCATTCACAAGAGACTATTAATCATGTAAAAAAATGCAAGCTAGTTTGCAAAATTAAGTTTTGCACATATTTAGCTTATTTCTAATCAAGTGTAATATTTAACTACAGACTTCAAAATAGTAATACTTCAGGCTTTCTATTCCACAGGTGAAAACAATTATTGAGCATGAATCTCCCTCCCCTCTGCGTTTGTGGTTACAATATGCTCAAGCCATACAGGAGTAACACTCAGAATTACTATCTTCAACTTGAAATTAGAAATTGGTGTGCAAGACCAGTAATGAGCCAGAGCAAAGGCTCACCTGCCTCAGCACCCTGTGTCTGACGCTAACCAAGAGCAGATGCCCAGGAAAGAGAGTAAGGCTCTCCCAGCCATATGAAGTCTTCCAGAGTCTGGATTAACTGAAACCAGACTTTTTCCACAATAGGAAACAAAACCCGTAATGACATCGGAAGAGGACACTTCAAACTGTCCATATTCTTTCGTGTTTGCAGACAGCTGATACTAAACTCAGAAAGAACAGAAAAAAAGACCTTGTTTTGTATTGTTTTCAGGGCATATCAAGGAGACATGCTTATTCCTGCAGCAAACAAAAAACATGTTTCTGGGCTATAACTCCTCCTTGTGATTTTCCAGAGGACATAATTTCTCTCCCTTCTCTTTCTACCAGGTGGCAGAGGGTGGAAGCCAAGGCAGGTCTGGCTCAAGACACCAACAAGGTAGGTACTCGCCTGGGAGAAGAGTCTGATTGCAGCATCTGTTGTGCTACTACTTTTGCCTACAACAGAGTCCTGAAACTCAGAACTGCAAGAACTGCTTGGATCAGGCCTGGACACTTCCAGCAGCAGCAAACACACCCCAGCCCTCCCCTTACCCACCCCAGTATAGCTGCCTTTCCCTCTCCCCTCCTTAGCCCTTTCTTCCTTGCAGCAGGATGACAAAAATCCAGCACTGCCAATACTGCAACTACACGCTCTTAACAGGGCTGCTGTGTATTTCATTGTTTGCTGCAATAAGCTGCCATCTTCAGCTCTCCTTCACCTTCCCAGTGGTTGTACAAAGCATTTCATACTGTCCTCTTGCGATGCAGCTGTTTTCCTCCCCTCTTTCCTACCGCAGCGCAATTCCCCCCCTTCCCCATATCTCAGTTGCATGCAGCACTTCTGGGCAGCTCTCTGTGGACTCGTATTTGCTGCCTTCTGTGAGTGGAAACAACTGAGGAGCAGAGATGCATTTTCTCTGCTGATGGCTGACTCAGAACCAGGATAATCATTGGCAGCTGCTGACGACACAAGACTTACTGATGGGCTCTGGTCTCAGTATTTTTAGACATTGCATAAAGACTTTGAATCTGAACTGGAATATCAGAGGATCAGGCCAGACTCTGAGTCACACAAGACCTATAGAGCTAATAAGTATCTCAGACTCATCTTTAGAGGCCAGTTTGATAATATGGATAGAAAGCCACAAACAACTTTTTCTCTTTATGAAAGAAACTTAACAATACTGCAGTTGGCTCTTGGAAAACCTTGCTGAGATTCTGAAAAAATCCCATAAAATTTGTTTTTTTAAGTTGTCTTTGTGAAAAAGCCAAGAACCATACAACAATTTAGCAGCTAAGCGACAGGATCAATAAAAGCAAAAGAAACCAAAGTGTATCAACAATGTCTGACATAGTTTGGTTGTGAATTCACATCAAATGTTTTAGAGTGATTATGAAGCATCAGATCATGTGAAGAAACTTGCTGTGACCTGAAACTATCTCAGAGAACTTTAAAGTTGATTTGTAAAAGAAAAGCTCTTGAGCTCAGGTTGTACCTGGTTTTCTGAGGTTGTTTTAGGAAAGAACAGAAATATGGTATTCCAGTCAGTAACACAGTGAAAGCCAGTTCATTGGGATTGAAAGTGATTGCTTACAGCTTTAGGTTTCAATAAATAAGAGCACAAATGTGTCTTTGTTGCATCAGTTTAATCTTTACCCTCATTATAGTTATTTTCACCTACTTGTGCAAATACAAATATTTAGTAAAGATGTAAAGCACAGGTCTAAGTGCAGTGTAACTTGACTCACGCTTGTCAGAGAGGCCCCCGTGCCCTGGCTAGGAGACTGTTAGAGCTGGGCACTGGTATGAGCCCTGGGTGCTGGCTGGTGAGTGCTGCTTCTCTTTTTTTACATCACTATCTATGCTGCCCACACTAGAGCACTGCTTGCCCCTTTGGCATTAACACTTGATAGGATGGCACTGTCGTTGGTATGGTTTATAGTGGTAGTAATCCAGGAATCTTCCACGGAAAAAACAAAAGTCCCATAATTTACCTTCTTCTAACAGCAGCAACATAACTGGGTAAAGAACTCCTTCAAAAAGTCTGTACCTCCAATTTTGGTGTATATATTTTTTGATAAAAGATTAAAGGGATTTTTCCTCTTTTCACATCATCCCCAGGCAGTGCTCTTTGCCTCACTATTTGAACAAGCACTAGTAATAATTACTACTAGCTTTAGAATTACAAATAGTCACTTTTTACATAGACATTTCATAGCATCGTAGGACATATTTCTGGGTAGCTTCTTCTTCTTCAAATATTTTATTATACTTACAAGACACTTTTTAAACCATTCATCACCAGATATCAATATTTGAATTGCAACTACTGTGTACTTAATTCTAGGTGTTGAGGTCAGAAAACTAAGTTTTTAAACCTACTCTTCCTTATGATCATGCACAGTTTCTGGTTTATTGGTTGGCACAAGGCTCTTCTACCAGATAACCTGTCTGCAGATATTCAGCCTGCTTGATTATTTCATTTTGCCTGGTCATCAGCTTCACTTTTACATCATTTGTTAACTTAGGTGCATTTAATGCAGCTGCACTTAAGCCCTTTACCATGTACTGGATATTCTCTGGGTTAAGTCCTTTACCATGTACTGGATATTCTCTGAGTGTCTTATATCCTCTTTATTTCTTCTGGTTTTATTAGGTGTCTATTGCAACTGAGTATTTCACCCTGAGGAGTTTCAATTATTTATGAACATGGAATATTTGCTGGGTTTCACAGTATATGGTTTCCGTTCACCATCTAAATGACTTTGTACATGAACAGAATAATCCATGCTTAATTTTCCAAGTGCTTTTGTAGATCTGTTTGGAGTTCCCAGTTTACCTAATTTCCTTCCCCAATCACCAACTTTAATTGAGTTTTATGTCTTTTATGAAAGAAATTGAACTAAGGAAGGTTGTTTGAATTATAACCTTCTCCTAAGTCCTTGCTTTACTAAATAGAGCTCTCTCATTTAAAAAAAACAAAACAAAAAAAATCCTTAGATTAAAAAAAACCATGGGGCTGTTCTCTAGTGATTTCTAACATATCTGTATTCTCTTCTCTGATAAGCTAACAGCTTGTAGGTTCCTCAGTTATCAAAACCATGGAGCTATTTCAAAGCTAGATTTCAAACTAGTTACTTTCACTGACACACAGCTGTTCACATCAATACTGAGAATGATTTTAGCAGGACTATTCACAAGAGTGGCTGCTCATAAATTTAAGAAAAGAGTTCATAGTAACTTGTGATCCACTGATTTTTCTCTTGAAATGCTGCCAAAATTTCACTAACATGAATGATCACAGGCAATTACAGCCTCTGTTTCAAAATAGGTAAGTAAAATGGTTCCAAGAACCAATATCTATTTTAGACTACTTTACACTGGCTAAATGAATTAAAACAAGGAACACAACTTTTTCCTCTGCCCAAGCAACACAATTTGCATACAGTTATGAAGCAGAAAATAAAGAAAGGTGATATCGCCCAAATTAGAAGTAGACAAATTTCATTTATATGCACTTATTCTTAGCGTCACTGCTGATGTCAATACAAGTTAAATAGTTTAAACCATACCTTCTCCAGTAACAGGCAGCCCCTGTTTTCCAGCCTCCCAAGTTGTACCCCAGCAAGTCTTTCTCCTCATTGTTTTCAGTAATTCTAGAACAACTAACACCTGTGCAACAGATCATCATCTTTAGAGCACAACCAGCTGAGGAGGAAATTGGTGACCACGCACAGCTGACCAGCCAATCGACAGCCAGCCAGAAATATATACATACAGGGTACAAAAGCCAACACACTTCTGCATACAAATACAAGCAACTGCTATTCATGCACCAAACCTGGCAGGTGACAAACCCAAGCCCACTAAGTCACACTGATGTTGGCTGTGCTTAGTCTAACACACTCAGCAATCCAGAAATGTCTGAAGAAACAAAGTTTTCTATTATTCAGACAAACAAACATCCAGAGAAATATTTGTCAGTCCATTAGGCTAATAAACTGGACTGAATCCCCCAAGTCTTTGTCCAGCTTCCACTGGGATTTTTTGGGGTGACATCATTGGGAGCATTGCTGGGAACCTACTACATATCACCTGGAGATTGTTTTGGACAGTTTGTTCTCTTTCCTTATATGACCTGAGTTTAAAGCAGAAGTGAGATCAAAAAGGACTGAAAGGGAATTTACGTACATCCTCCTTCCTTTCCCTTCAACAGCATCGTCATAAAGGTTCAACTCATTTTGAAACCTAAGTACCTAACACAAAACATGATTGCCAGCTTTCAGCTGAGTAAAACCAAAACCTATTAAAAACCCAAACACGTAAACCATAGCCTCTGTTTACCAATGCCCAAAATAGCAATGTCTGCCGATTCCATGTTTTCTTCTATTAATCACCACAGCCACCATGAACTGTATGGATAGTCTCATATCCGAATCCTCTCTTACTCTGCAGAAGCTTGGCATTTGAATTTCATTTCCTGTACTTTTCTGTAGGAAATAGGAAAAATAATTACAGGTATCGCTGCTATGCACATGAACAGTCATGATCAGATAGACTGCAATAGGGTAAGCACAGGGCCTCTCGGAGATAGATGTAAATTAGAATGACAGAGAGACCCAGTGCATGTGAAACGGTAACAGGGATGCATAAAAGAAGTTACTTCAGCTTACGTTAGACTTGAGATAACCTTATTAGATACGTAAGTATTTTCCCTATTTAATAGGTAATGCTTCTTTTCATTCTCATGGTTCTACAAAACAGTACTGGCTTCTGAAAAAGAGAAAGTTAAATATGGATAACCCCGATTAAGCACAGGAGACTGGCACCTGATCTGCCCTTAAATATGAGCATTACCGAAGACATGAGAGCGGTGTTGGAGAAAATATCAAAATTACCTCCTAAACACACCAAGGGTTAGTACTGTTGAGATGGAGGAGCACAGAGATAAGAATCTGAATGGAAGCAACACACTCTGAAGAAGAGGAGAGTCCTTTCTGTGAAATAGTCCTGAATACATCTGACCTGCAGAAGGACCAAACCCCTGACCATGAAAGCTAGCTAAGCACCTACAGAGTAATTAGCTGGACATTTCTCTTTTTTAGTGTAACTCATTTAGAGCATCTATTTTTCCTTTCACACTCTTATCTTTGTCTTCACAAACATTCGTACGTTTTGCATTTTGTAAATAAACTTAATTTCCTTTTACCATAACTGGGCTTGAATATAGGTGCTTTTTCAGATCCCTGACCTATGGCAAAGCACTGGAAATTGCAAACACAACGGCTGTTTTACCCAGCGCTATGGACCAGGCCCTTCCTCCGGCACAGGCCACACCAAGAGCCAGGAAGCCCGAGAGAAGCTGGTGTCTTTTGGTGTCGAACAAGAGCTGGGGAAGATCCCCGGTATGCGCCAAGTCAGCAGGTGAAACACCCATGATACCCAACAAGTTTCATAACAACAGTCTTCACTAATCTAATGCATTCCATAAATAGAAACTGACAACAAAAGAAAACACTTCAGGGAGAAGGAGGTGTTCAGACTGAGCTCCTATTAACAGAGAAATAGCCTTGTAACATGCAGCAAGTGGTGGTTCAAGCTGTTGTGACCTTAAATAGTCTCATGCCTTCATCATCTGTCTACATGGTTCCCTACAGATTGGGAGACCTCATACCTTGGGCGGAACGGAAGATATCAGAGCAAGTGAACAACTTTTGTTCTAGTAAGCCACAAAGGAAAAAATATTCACTACTAAAAAGCCACAGATGGAATCCAATTAATGAAGTCTGTCTCCTATTTTATATCATGAAATATCTAAAAAGACTAAGACTCAAATATACTCACATCAAAAAATATTTAATATTGTTATCTTTTTTGTGTATTGATGACAAAAAAACAAATTCAACCTTTATTTAATTACTTGCAACGATTGGCACATTCTTTATAACAAATAACTATGTTTTGGAAAAAATCCTAAATTTATCACTTTGATCCTCAAGCTGCTAACACTTATGATGTACTCAACTAATAAGTGCTTGCAAAACTGACAGACGTGTTGTTTATATAAATCCCATCAAATTGCTTCTGTTCTCCAGACGGATGGCTTAAGTCACTACAGTACAAACCTCAAAGAGTATAACTGTGTGCAGAATCTGCTATCTTACAGATTAACTATGAAACCACTAAAGGCAAACTAATACTTGAAATACATTTGTAAGGCATGAGCAGAATACTTGCAGGAGACGTTACTGCGTTGTCCACACTATTTTACGGCAATTGTCAGGAACTCTTTCGTCATGATGCATGGGATAAGTGGTCTGTATGTTACCAAGCAAATATTCAAAGCAGCAGACTAATAATTTATACATATAATTAATCTTTACTAAAAATTCATTACACTAATTAAGCTTTACTTTATCCAAATAGTGGCATCATTTGACAAAGGGGAGGAGTGGAAGGAGAAGGAAGGAAATTTAATCAAACAAGTTCTGCTGCTTTTTCTTTAATTTCAGCAGGAAAAAAATAAACTAATGATGAGGTGGTGTTTCTGAAGGAAGCGAGGCATGAAACATCCCACTGTTACACAAACTGCTCATTCTCCTGTTATCTGCCCAGCTAGCTGGATACAGAGAACACTCTGCAGACTGAAAACAGTTCAGAAAACTGTCAGCTAATGCCTACATTCAGTCCTGTGAGAGGTGGGAATGGCACTTTGACAAACACCATCTCCCACTTCCCAGAAGCCTGAAATAGTTTGGGGCCAAGGGCGCAGGGAGAGAAGCTTAGTAAGAGAGACAAAATTGTAGCTGATATTCTATTTTCTGTTAGCATTTGTCAAGTATGCATGACTGCATTATTCGGTATCAATAGACAATTAACCAGTGGTAGTCTACTGTAATATAAGCTTCAGTTTAGCATGTCATTAGACTGACATTGCAACAGTAATCATTTGCTCTGGCACTCTTGACATGGATAAAAAAAATCCTTGCATTTCTGTGGAGATTGTACTGATCAGGCCCTAAACACCCACTTCTGCTGTCTATTCTTGTGCAATAGGTGAACAAACAGCAATTGAGAACTGATAAATCATGTAATTCTTTTTTACATATGTCCAGTTGACAAAAGAAAAAAGCCCATATGCTGAATGACTGTAACTCCTCAAGTGTCTCCAGGACATCTGGCTTCCTTAGGCTTCTGTCAAGCCTGTCATTTTCAGTGAAACAGTGCTGTGAGCAAGTGACTCAAATACTATATTAAATTAACTCTTCATGCTGGACTAAAATTCCTGGCTCATTCGTAGCACAAAGTTTTTTAGCCGCCTGAGTTCTATGACCAGAAAAGCGAAAAAAGGCCTTTCTGAAACCAAAACGTTTGAAGGTTACAGAAATTATGTTATGCATTAAAAAAGTGCTGCACTTAAAGAAGAGCAGTAGACTTTCCTGTCCGGAGATATCATCAGTTCAATCACCAGAAAGATCAAAAGCAGCTATTTGCTCAAAGTAATTGGCTTCTTCTATAAAATTTTCACACATCGGTGATTTTGCCATTCCTACACCTCCACTCTTGAAAACTCAGCAGTTGACCTGATGATCCATCAGGACAGCTAAAGAATGGATTATTGTTTGTATACAAAATATCCAATCATGGCTTAAAATATTCAGTGCACACAAAAGTGATTTAAAAATATTTTATTTGGTCAGCAGCAAACATCTTCTTGGAATATAAATGGTGTCTACAGCTTTTTGTAATCTTATAAGTACAGTATTGCTTTTGCTCAGAAATGAAGTGTTGTAGTGGTAGACTAAAGGATTTGTCATTCTCCAGTGTTTCGTTTTTATGAACCTCAGAAAGGTTCCCAGCAGTCAAGCTTCTTATCAAGCAGCTGCAGAAATCTACAGCTTCATTTTAAAACTCAGGGTTGTCCTGTGCCTCAAAGTTTCTTGCAACAATCCAAGATTACTGTTCATTATAATAAGGGCCAGCATTCAACAGGCCAAGAATAGCAACCTAAATACATGGGGGTTTAAAATAATTACCTACAAAGCAAAGGACAAGGTTCTTTGTATAGCTGGAGACAAAGGGTTTTGGTGAAGAAGAGTGGGGGGAGAATATTAAACTGTTTGCTTATGCGATGGGTACAGCTTTTTAGGTAAAAAGACACGTGACTAAAGAAGGTATATTAACTATTACAACAGGCAAAATCAGAGTGGGGAAAGGATGAAAAATTAAACAAGGTGGATAAATGCTTGCCACGATGCCACTGACCACCGAGAGCACACAGACTTTTAATATAATTCTCTTCTCATGCCATTTGAAAAAAGAAAAAAAGGTAAGCATAATGGGGAGAAAAGCTTCTGAAAAATTTACTTGCAAAGGGAAGAGATGCTGTTACCCAGCGACAGATGTCCAGTCCACATACCTACTGCAGGACTGCTGCAACACCAGGTTAAAGTTAAATGAGACTTCCAGACTTTTATGCCACTGTGTAAGTCCCAAAGGAAATTGTATTATCCCCAAAGGAAAACATATTTAATAATTCAAATGGTAATTTCCCCACAGCGTTTAAAAGGAAGTCTCAAGTGGCAAGGATCACATTTGGAAGCTGTTACTACTTTGTCCCGAACAGAATTATTGAGGCACTCAGCTGCCAGCCTTCAATATATGAAACAATTGTGATTCGGTAGATTTTTCCCAGCTTAGCAGAGATTATTTTCAAAAAAAACCAGTGCCCTCAGTCTACCATCAAAATTGCAGGTCAGGGTCATTCTTCTGTAGATTTACTAGTCTCAGGTGCCTGGGTTTTGAATTACAGACTGTCCAACTCCTTATTATGCTGGCAGCCTCGCAACAACGCAGAGAGCTCAGCTTCCATGAAATTCAGGTATGGGCCATTTGACGCATATTATACAGAAAGAGATAGCTCCCCTGAAGTAAGTGTCTGTGTAAAAACTTGTTACTTCTTCTAATCTTGCAATTATCCTTCAGTATCTCCTCTCTTTCCCTCTCTCACAACATCATAAGATTCAATACAAGTTTAAAACTACATCTGACAACTTTTCTGAGGTTTTTGTTATCTCTCTTGCATTGTTCAGTAATTTTTCTCCCAGTTCGGTAATTATTTTTCCACTTGCCAGTAGGGTGCTTGACATTATTTATTCCTAAAGACTCCAGTCTTCCTTACTGCATGGAATTAGTCACTGCGGTATTGAATGTCTTTCTTTTTTCAGCAAAAGCAAAACACTCCTCTGCTTAATTAATTCCATTAGGTCTTTGATTTATATAAAAATAATTAACAGTAGAAGCTGATGCTGAAAAAATAAGAACATTCTCCATTCCAAGTCAAGGGGCATGCAAAAACTTCAACATGGAAGTGCTCTTACGCCCAATTTCTGCCCAAGAAAAGAATTTTTCATACAGTTATCTCTGCTGCAGATTATACCACTAAAGGCTAATGCTACAACAGTGCAAGTGGAGGGACAAGGTGGAATAAAACTCTGCAGCAGCCCCACGCCTGCAGGCGTACAAACTGTGCTAGATATTATCACTATGGAGGAAAGGCAACAAACCTTTTAGCTCTTTTTTGTCTGCCACTAGATGCTCACAGATCTCACAGAATATCATGTACTTTCCTTTAGTTTTTAGACCTTGTGGTTTTCACTTGTGCAGTTTTAGATTTCTAAGTTTAACAATTTTCTGAACCATTAACACACTATTCAAGTGAGTGTTCAAAATGAACAGGACTGACGGAAATGACAAGCTCTGCTATCAGTTGTTCACTGTTGTCTTTTTCAAGGACCTCATGAGAATTAAGTCTTCCCTGATTCCCTAGAATTAGCTCAGCCTGGTTTGGATGCAAGCAAATGCAAGAGAAACATCAGAGGAGCTACAAACTCAGGATGTGGCAGCCCAGCA
Organism: Theristicus caerulescens; assembly: GCA_020745775.1. Taxonomy (NCBI): domain Eukaryota; kingdom Metazoa; phylum Chordata; class Aves; order Pelecaniformes; family Threskiornithidae; genus Theristicus; species Theristicus caerulescens. Next base: position 89,193,733 of record CM036560.1, read on the forward strand.
CTGAAAATTAGTCCCCTTCCTCCAATGAGGGCAACGGCAACCACTTCAGTAAATCCTCCACTCACTCACTTCAGGTTTTCATGTGTGGTCCTGTCTCCATTCAGTAATAATGAGGTGAAGTACAGCCCCAGTGACGTGAATAACCACCTCTTTTATAGTATCTTTCAGAGTGGGAAATCAGTCAGGAAACCAGCAGTCCCAGTTTCACCGATCTGGACAGCCTGCCCAATACGGACTTGAAATATCTGGATTGCTACCAGGCAGTTCACGTTAACATTCAGTAACCATGATATATGGTCACTTCCTACTGTTTTTTCCCTGTCAGTTTCTACTTTCAAAAACTGCGTGTTTCTTCTTGTTGTAAATTTAAGACACTGAAAAAACATGTTTTAGAAGACATAAAAATGCAGAAATGTGTTGTGTAAGAGATAGTCAAAGGTTTAATATACAACTGTGAGCTGCCTAGGAAATGACAGTACGCGTAAGAGACTCATAGGGACTTATATCCTCACTCCTCTTGAAATACACTTACTGGTGTCAAAATTACATATTAGTCAAGGTCAGGGAACACCTCTTCTAATTTCAGCTCTAACTGCAGTAAGTGCAAGCACATAACAGAAGAATTAGCTGCTCTCTTGAGACTTGTGACCTGCAGAAAATCCTGAGCATTATGCACACTAGAGACCAAACATTTGGGGACAAAAACAGAAATAAAAGAAGGAAATTTAACTAAGACAGAGTAAGAATCTGCACACCAAGGAAGATGAAAAAGTTGAAGTACAACTGTAGCTTTATGCAGAAAACTTCACTGAAAAGAACTTTAAGCTGAGGAAACAGTTAAATTCTTGAACTGGGAAAATGTAATGCCACAGCTGTGGGTTCCTGTCTTACTGAAATGAAAAGTTCCTTAAAAACTTGGAACCAGACAGCAGCTCTGGGTAGTTTGCAACTTGTATCATCATAAAACTGAGCTTATTAGGACTAAATGTTTTCCAGCAAAGGGCAAATGCAAAACTTTTCATTTCTCTCTACCCTGTATGATATCAGTGCTTTTTCCTCTTAAAACTGGGACTTGATGAAAAGAAATTGTGCCTGCAGGAAACTGAGGAGTTGCACAGAGGGGATTTCAGGCAGGCATCCATTCTCATCACGACGGGCTCAGCAGGGGCTGGGCTCCAGAACTGCAGTGTCAACACAAAAAGGCAATTAGATCATAAATTTAATTAAGAATCTCTGTATGCTTCTTATGTCTGCTATCTGATAGCACCTTACATGTTCCAAAGAGCAAAATGTGGTTGTTTGCCTCTCATAATAAGCATGAGTAACCTGTAAGGAAACTAGTAAGGTAACTCATAGGTAAGTATTTTGCAAACACAGATCACCTCTTTAGCTGGCTTCCTGCAAAACTGCTCGTTTCTTCTATTCTAATGGGAGACACCTCAATGGTCTATGAATTCAATACACGAAAGAAAAATACAGTATAATAAACATATTTTCTGCAAAAATCTCATGATGAAGGACTACTTACATGCATGTGTCTTAATAAGACAAACCCCTAATTTACACAGTGGTGTTATTACGAGTACGTAACACTGCAGCCTACCAATAAAGGCATTTCAACAGGAAGTTTGTAATAAGCAATTGTACTTCATGTACAATGATAACAACCACTCCTGATGGGAACTGGCCAACAGCCCCTGGGCAAAGCAGGTACTGCCACAACTGAAGAGAAAGGAAAATTCAGACTAGCAATTTTTTCTATTTCGGTATTGCACATTCAGGGAAAGTTGCACAATTATTTGTGTGCTCACGATAAAGACAGTCAACTTTTTTTTTTTTTTCCCACTGAGTTGGCAGAGAAAACAAAAATTAACCTACAGATTTCTAGAAAATACTGAGAGAGTTGCTATGGTCTAAAACCTGTTTCAGTAGTAAGAAATGGTAATTCAAGAAAATTTCACTAATTATGATACTGATGCCAAACTTGTAAGACCCAAATGTGGGCACAAGGTCCTACAGCATTTCACTTCAAAGAAACACAGAAATCCTGACGATGCAAGTCTAACTTCCTTTTTAGTTTTGCTACAGAGACCGTTTCATGTTATTTCTTTTAAATTAGAAAATAAGGAAAACAATCTTTGGAGCTTACTGTCATGGATGAGAGAACAGGTCTTACCAACCTGCCAAGCAGTAAACTAAAAGGCAAAAATATCCCAATTAACAAGATTTGACTTCAATAAATAGCTTCCTCTGAGCACCAATTTCCCCACGAAATCTCCCATTAAAAAAAGAATACTGAGACACACAGTATTTTTGTTCTGACTCAGTACAAAAGTAACTCTCCAAGAGACTCCTCAGTAGTTTTCTTTTCAGGATTCTTCTTTCACGTTTCCACACAAAACACAGCATATTTATTCTCCCTTAAAAGTAAATCTCTTAATGTTTTAGCTGAACAATCATGGCTGACTGCCAAGAGCAAAAAGAGATGGGACACTAACATTGCAACTGCACTTTGAACAGCAGTAGCTTCATATTAGGAGAAAGCTGACAGCTGTAATTAAGCAGGGACAGACAGCAGCACCACTGTAAGTCTGAGTGGCCTGGCTGTGATTAGTCATAAAGATATAGGTGGTTTTCAATGTGTGCTACCTTAGGAGGAAGAGTGGCAGATCACTGGGCTGCTCTGAATTTTGCACGTTAGCAACTTAAAGAGCATTTGTAAAAAGTGCTGAATTTTACTCTTTGATTAGTGAATTGGGAATGAAGTAGATCGCCAGAGGAAATAAATTTTCTTCAATACAGGAGGAAAACATCCCTGTAAATATTTAGGAAAGAAGTTTATTGAAAGCTGCTCAGTTTGCTTCTATTGCTTCTCCCTAGAGCCCTCCTTCCATCCTATGTGTATTCATAGCAATGAATAAAAGCAATATTAGAACAAGTGTAACTGGCAGGATTCAACTTCAGACCTCTTGGGCTGACACGAATCATACCCGGAATTTGCCTCATTCTTACGGTGTCTGGCAAGATGTTGCCACCTTCTCACAAGAAAAAACATGGTGATTTCTTCATAAGGCTGGAAGAGCAGAAGTCAATAGTTCCACAGCACCTGATATAAGAAACCCAGAAAAGAGATTTCTAATACTCAGGAATTAGAATGAAGATGGAAGGGCAAACTGCCCTGTAGTGTGGGCACAATCTCTGCAGAAGTTTTGTTCCTTTTCAGCATCACTTAATCCCCAGAAATACACAGTGTGTATGTGAGGAAAAGGAAACAAGTGCACAATTCCCTTTTCTCTCTTGTCTTCCAGAAAAGACACTCCCTTTTCCTTCAGTACAAATTATATCCTTTGTACACAAAAAGGGAATGTAACACACACTGCCCATTACTTATTTTTGATCTTGAGAGTAGCATGCCATTAAAAATGCAGAAATTATTTCATTCCCATTAAAATTCAGACAATGACTTTTCTTGCAAAAGAGACTTACAAATATTTTTTTAAAAAGGAGTAAATTTCTATGACAATTCTGTGTGTCACAAGTGGAATGCATTTTAGAAGTTAAATTTTTTCCACTTTTTCCTGCAACGGCATCAAATTTTCATAGGCCATTAGCTGTCAAAAATGAAAACTGTACAAAAATAGAAACAGATTCCTTTCTTTCACACATGTGAGTGAGGCCATCCTAATCCCTTCAGCTCTAGAAAGACTTTTTGAATTTCTAGTTCTAAGTATATAGAAAGCCATTAAATAATGTCATTCTGCTGGAGGGGCTGGATGCTCCTGTGTTTCTTTTTGGCAAGAGAGCACGTTCTCCACAGCCTGGAGACAGAAGGAGTGCAGCTTAGGCTGTATCACTATTCGAGTTATCCAAAGATCTTGGCAAGGTCTTCAGTAAAGCAAAAAAATGACACACTAGCAATGTTAGTAAAAAATCAGAGGAGAAGGGAAGAGTACATAAAATTATTTCAACATGTCTTAATACATCATATCAATCTGCAAAATGCCACGCATCTCTTCATACTTCACCCTTAAATCATCTCACTTAAAGCCCATGTTCAATTTCCTTCCAAATTTATTTTCTCCCAGCTTTCATTTGTCTTGAATGTAACTGATTATGCATCTATCAGTTCCACTCACACACCAGAAATAAAAAGCTTCCTTACACAGTAATGTAACCTTGTGAGTCTTCAAGTCTTGCTTGACTTGAAAAATCTTGCAAAAGATGTCTCTTTTGTTCAGAAATGTTAACACAAACTTGGAATGTGTTTGTGTGTGTTTTCACACATCACTGAAAGATTTAGTTATCCACAGAGGGTGTATCCATAACCTCATTAACTTGGTTCAGCTAAGGCAGAGCCTAACATTCCCACCCTCTTCATCTCTAGTGATAGTGAGAAAGATTTGAGCACAAAATCTGAAGAAAATTTTTACATTAAGAACTCTGACATTGTTGTGGTGTATTTCAACAATATATAACATTTTCTTTCTAAAATGCAAATTACTAGTCTGTGCTAACTACATACCTGAAAGTTTTCTCACATGGGTAGAAAATAACTGTTCTCTTTATTTCCTTGAACATAGAAACTCCCAGCAATATGGTAAATAGAAAAGGTTGCAAGACTGACCTGTATCTTTTTATCTGTCCAAGTCTTCTTGCATTTCAGTTATTCTTTGAGGTATGAACACAACAGTTCCCAGCTTTGGGGCCAAAAAGCCACTGCCGGCTCCAAAACTTTCTTCCAGAACACAGAGGTGACCACCTGGGATGGGCACCCTCCTACACGCTGCCCTGCACAACGGCTCTGCAAACCGTCTGCCATGGCCTCAGGAAAGGACAAATGCCTGCCTTGGAAAATGGCCAAATCTCATTTTCTGCTGAGCCACCCCTGAAACTCCTTTGAGTACAGCATGCGTAGCAACTGTGTTTATGATTTTATACCAGCCAAGCAGTCTGAGCAGCAAGGTGTCAGATAAAGAAAACACAAAACATTTCTCTCCCTATTTTCTGTCCCACAAGTCCTCCCAAGGGCCGCAGGATACCAGCTGCTCCATGCCAGAAAGGGATTATCCTGACCAGGCTCTCGGGGCACATGAAATATTCCCAGCCCTGTCACCTACCCAGCCAATTTCATTAGGATGCTCTGAGGACTGCCAAATATCCCTCAAGACACTTTAATCGCCTAGGCACAAGAGGAACCAATATAAAGTATCTTAAAATCATACTGCCACCAATCAAGTGCCTAAATGCCAAAATTCAATTCATTTGGGTACTAAGCAGAAGGCATTAAAAAAAAAAAAAGCCCGCTAACTATGTCAAACTCAGTAACATTGATTCTAGCTTGTTCTCACTTCCTTGCATTTCATAATCTACCCTGTCAACTCTCGTTTTCATTCATTTAAAAGACCTAGCATGGTATTTTAACAACTATAGAGCTGCTTGCTGCCTCCTGCAAGACAGAGAGCCCGCTCTGTAGGCTGCCATACCTTAACCTCACAGGCATTAGGGAGCAGGTGAACACCAAGAGCCACAGACCAGAGCTTGCTTTGAAGGTTTTTAACGGTGAGAATTACCATCAAAGCTGGATGCAAGTTTTGTGCAGCTGAAAAATGCTGAGAGAAAACCTGATTATGTGTGTAGCTATCCAGGAGAGCCCCAAAAGGTAATGACTTTGTACAGTCTATGGAAAAGAAAGATCTTAGTTTTTCTCATGAATATGACACGGGACTTTAACAGCCAGGCATTTGTCACTTTGATATGTGCATGGTCTCCAGAGCTGTCTAGCTGACAAAACCACATCCATTAAAATACATTCTAAATAAAAAGAGACACAACAGTACATTATTCTCAAGACTGCTGCGTGTCAGACAGATTTACAATAGAAATGTAATCCAGTCCCAGGCATACCTGTGACTCACCGTCAGCAAATCAGAACAATGGAGATCATGCTACTATATAATAAGAATTCAGCAATACATTGTATCATTTTTCATTCTCCTGCATGTATTGTATTATCAGAATTTCTTCTGAAGAATATAATTTGGTTTTCCATTAGAGATAATTGGAATGTGTTTTACCTCAATGCAATGTCCAGTCAAATGAAACACAGAATGACATGAAAGAAAAGAAATCAAAGCACCTAATAGGTTTTTCCTTCACTGCTTGTGGACATACTCTGATTCACTTTTTTCCACTTCACTGTCCTTATATATGCAATTTGAAAATAGCTCAGGCAATGCTTACTCATAGTTTTTATTAGGTACAGTATGTCCTAGAGTGAAAGAAGTAACAATGAAGGCAATTCATTAATAAAAATTACAAAAAATAATATGAATGACAATGTCACCACACCATACTATGCTTCTCCAAAGAAACACGTCTCCCAGAAAAGAAATAAGCACAGCTCTAATGTTAAAATTATTCAAGCCATTACAGTGAGATTTCATCTGGCTTTATTTATCACAAAGCAAATCTTTTCCTTCCCCACAAGCCTCTTCCCTGCAAGACCTCATTTTACTCTTCTGTCTAAAAAACACTTCAAGGATAAAGACATGCAATTCCTCACCTCCACAGACACAGGCCAAGGAACTAATCCCCTTAGTTTAACTTTGAGTCCATATATGGTTCAGCATAAGGCATCTCTACCTAATTTGTTAAATTAAGCCAGTTCTGGAACACTTGCAGTATCAGACACTATCTTCCGGTCCTGTATTGTGTTGAAAAGTCACTGAGGAATATTAGAAACACATTCAGGCGTGCAGCGTATGCTAAACTGGGGGCCCAATCTTTCTTTAACGTGAGAAGAGGTAATGCTGCCAACTTTAAAAAGTAAAGGAAAACATGAGAACCAAAGCACATGCTACCAACCACTCCATTTGTTTTTATTTTTACATATAAGACATTTCTCATAAACAATACAGTTTTGGTGTTAACTGTGGTCAATACAGAGACTCAACAGCAAGTACAGCGCATCATTCACTGAAACAAGAGATTTCTCTAGGAGAACTAGATAAAGCAGATCCAAGGACACAGGGTGCACCTGGAGTTTCAGACAATGTAAGTGAAAGGCAATAAGCTAAGATGTTCCCCCCCTCAATACTGGCTACTACACATGTGGCTAATATATTTTTTTAATGCCATTTCGCTCCTCTTTGCAGCTATAGCCCTGGTGCTTACCTCCAGCAAGTAAGGAAGATGAGGACTAGACAAAGGGCAGTGTAGCCGAGTATCATCTTCTCCTTGAACGTTACATGAGCTTTACACCCTCTCAGTCCTCCTATATTTCTTATTTTCAGAGCACTCCCTCATTGCCTTAAGAGCAATTTTGCTCCCTACATACTCATTAAATACTATTAAACACAATAATAGCACAAACACTAAGAAATTATAGCCAGGCTCTTGTCATGAGTTTTGTCCAAATCTTGATGGTATTGATCCAATGATACTTTGAACCAATCAGTATTTGTTCCATATGCAGTAGAATTCAGCACAAGCATGCATTCTGAAGTAGTGCAATAGATGCTTCACTGTCAAGAGAGTCAAAAGCATTAGGACAGTATCGGTTTGGGGTTTATTTTTTTCCATATGGCTCATAGAGCCCTTGAGTTATCTTTCTTAATGGCTTGGATTGCTACAACCCTTCTGCTTCAGAGCACAAATGATACTGTCCAAACACCACCTGCTTCAACACACTTAAGACTCCTAATCCTATAAAGAAGTAAGTTAAATTAAAGCATTATTTTTTACTGGACATGAGATTATTATCAACATCCAAAAATGGACTGACTTACAATACACTACCACTTCTCATCCTTATCATGTTTTGCAATTGCTGATGACTTCCTTCAGAAGAAAAAAGGCACTGTCCTTGTGACCGAGGAGGAAATTTGGTAATGCTGAAACCTTCTTCCTGTGACTGACTTGAGATTAGGGATGTAAAAGGAGAACCACAAACATTCAAATTCTAGAAAAATTTTAAGTGGCAATTAGCAAGTCAGTATTAAGAGGTGACATCCATCATCACTCTAATTAGGCTACGAATAATGTACAATACTTTTCCCCTTCTATAAAAAGCTATAGCTGCAAAAGATCTCTAGTGAGCTTCTTCACAACTCTTCTTTCAAAAAACACTGGTAAAGCCAGATTTTCTTGTCAATAGCACTCATAAGTTTCCTACAACATAATAAAACATGGGCAATTGCCAAGATGACTATTAACATTTCCACAGGATAGCAAGGAGATACATAATGCTGATGTCAATGGAAAGCCAAGAGATAAAACCATGGTGCTAAAGAATCACTTTTACAAAATGTACAACTGAGGAAATAATGACATTTGTATTTCACAGTTGCTTAGTGTTTTCCATGACAAAGTTCTCAATAAACCACTGTGTAGTATAAACACTGCATCCAAAACTAGAACCAACTCAAAGTCAGGTCTCAAATGTTTTGGCCAGAGCCAGGGGTAGAGAGGAGAGTGAGTGACAACATTCCCTCTAAATAGGGAGAACAGTTTATTAAAAGAAGGAATTTGTACAAGCTATTGTGATTAAAAACCCCTGTTGTGGCTACAGGGTGTTTATAAAGCTACTAGAAACCAGATAAAGATGAAAAGCCAAGTTAAACCAGTAAACTTGGTTCTTTCAGACTCTCACTAAATCACCATTAGTTGCTACAGAATCTCTCTAGTTTGAAATCCTCTGGATCAACTAATGATGAAACCTGTAACAGAAGCTTATCTTTTCTGAACCACGCTACAAATATGTCTTTTTCCTCACTCCCCCATTCAAAGCTTTGATATTTTGCTATAGTCATGATGACTTACAGACACAGGCAAGATAAGGTTTGTAGGTAAACAGTATTGTCTATATCAGACCAAGTGATATAACTTGAAGGACTACATAGGCTTTTGGGCACAGAAGACCTTTGTAAACCAGGGATGGGAACACTTCTCTTGTATATTCTTCATGCATTCTTTAACTTTGTGAAATATCTGCACTTCTGGAGAGTTGATAGAAGCCCAGTCAATATCCCAAGTCTTGCATTCTGACTCTTGAGAAAATGATCTGCACTCCCTTTCAGTTATCGGTACGGCCCAGCCGCCATCTCCAAATGTTCTGCACCATAAATTTCTTAGTCTTTAGACCTATCAAGCCCAGTAACAGTTTTCTCTGGGCTCAGGATCACTGCTATAAAGCTCAAGTGGTACAGGACATCTGCTGCTAAATTCTATAGATTTGTGTTCAGGAGTACTGGAAGAAAACTGACAATCCACCTCCTACTTCGCAGTGGCACTCTGCATCCTGCTCAGAAGAAATGCACGTCTTTCTACTTTCCAATTAGGAAAAGCAGAAATTTGTGGCCGAAGCAGAAAAATGAGAAATACCTAACTGTGAGTTACTATTTAAAAAGAGAAACTCTGTAAGTCAGTAGCACTGTAAGTCAGAGAGGTGTGGGAAATCACATGGGGAGATTAACCAGAGAGACACCTCTTTCACAATACCTTTCCTGCCTCTGTTGCCTTGTGCCTTTTAAATGAGAACGCAATTTTTTTCTGTTATGAGATTATGGCAAATACACAGAACAATTTACACTAGATACTCAAAGGTTAGAACAAAAGGAGCCAGAAAAATAGTCAGTACAAAAAGACAGAGTTTAAAAAGACAGCTTTCACTGGCACTTTCTGTGCATTTTTAAACTCTACCCAGCCAAGAACAACTCAGGAGGACATGGGGAGATTTTTTATTGCGTATGTCAAATGTCTTGAACAAGATCTTGAGTCTTGGCCTCTACACCATATGCCTCTACAACTAATAATTACTATAAGACTCTGTTAGTAATAAGCATTAGGTACACTCACATTTTAAAATCTCCAAGATGCAACACAGGTAAGGGGTGAAGCTGACCCATAAAGAACTATTGAACAAGTTTGATAAGAAAACTCTTACATACTTTTTAGTTCATTTATTGCACTGGAAGACTGGGGAAAAGATGGGTTAAGCTTAGATATATGTACTGCTTATCCTAACATCAGCATGCTTGGCGGATTTCTTAGGCAAGCTGCTGAAAATAGTTTGGTAAAAAGAAGTAGGTGACCTAAGCGTGCATTTTGTTGTTTTAACAATAGCAGACATTTATATTTTATACCATTTACCACTGTCATTGTGAAATAAGACTTTGAAACAAGGTGAAATTGAAATACCATTTCTGAGGAATGATAAATTGCAGATGAAACCTACAGTGTTAAATGGAGAGGGGAAACATTCAATATATTCTTGATGATAGCTGGAAATGTCAGAGAATAAAAGAAAAAAAAAAACATTCAAAGCATATATACATACACCTTTGCATACAGGATCTTTTTACTTTTATGATGGATCATACTGAATTTTTTTATACTGAATCAAGCTTCTGTGTGCAGTCCAGTTGGACAGCGTGCTCTCCAGTACTGTAGTGATGTAGGTTACATAAACCGAACTCAAATCAGAGAAAAATTAATGTCCTCAAATAATACTGCATGACTTTAAAGGGGGGCGTATAAACATATATGGATTTGTTTTCTTTTTTACTTTTTTAGGAAAAAAATGGGCAAATATTGGGTGAGCACATCTAAATAATGTACTCTGACTCATAAATGAGTATCAATGCCCCAGATTCTAAAAATATTTAATGGTGCCTACAGCACATCTGTATATATGTATGTATTTATATGAATGGATAAAATTCTCACAATTTTTTCTATGTCAAATTCTGATAGAAAATTCATGTTTCATTTCAAGATGAGGTGTTTTTATAAGTTTATAGTTTTTCTTTTGGTTATATGCAAATATACTCCAAAATATCAGGACATGAGGCAGCATTAACCCAGTACAGAACTAACACATACATTCTGTGCTGTGAATGCTTTGACAATCCTGGTGAGCTACATGTAGTGTTCACTCTTATTTCATAAACCCTTTTATAACTTCTGGAGAGAAATGGCATAGAATTACAACTCCATGAAGAAGATATCACTGGTGGCAATGACAGATAAATATTTTTGTTGCCCGCTATAAGCATACTAAACATTATCAATTAAATATTCCAGGGCTGCTATTTATTTACAAACAAACAGAGAGATGGTTTTAAAATAACAGACAGTAAGCTACTGTTTTCTATTCTAAAAATTGTTCTGAAAAGTGAAGGAGAAAAAGTGAAGGTCATGTTTTTTATTGCAGCTAACAAGAAAGAATCAGTTCTTTTATTACGAATGGAAAGGATTTAAAAACAAGTATTACAGGCACTATAAAATACCATCCTCTAACAGATACCAAAACTATTTCTGTATATTCCTAGCAAATCTTTTGACTGTTATAAACAAAGAAGGTTCCTGATGACTTTGAAAGAGTGGTTAATATCAGGCACAGGAGAAAAAATTTCTTCTCTCCCAAAAAGAAGGAAATTTTGAAGGTAGAGAGGCCATTGTTCTCCCACTGAATACTTAGTAACAGTGCACCTATCTATTAGAAAAACATCATCATAAACCTGGTTTGGTTTTCAGTTCGCATATAGTATTCTACTACGCAAAACACATAGCAATAATGTGAGGACCATCTCTAACTACACAAAATCCTCTGATTCACATACAGCAGAATGTCGCATTTTGTACAAGGCCATACCAAGGTTGTATTGCAAGAATGCATTTGTTTTGTCTTGGAGTATGAAAGAGAAGGTATTTTTAGCTTAAGCAACTTGGCTTGAACTTTCTTCCCCCTTGTCACGGTCCACTCAGTGGACTCGTGATGGTTCGTTTACCGTGATCTCGAAGCGCAAAAATCAAAGGCGACCACGCCAAGGGGTTATGCTTTGATCAACAGTACAATTTTATCGTTTGCCCGTGAAGCGGCGTGCAATAGATGAGAGTGACAGGAAAGGGAGAAAAGGTAAAGTAAAGAAAAGAGGATTATAGCTACCACCACGGGTCCAAGGTGTCCCTGTGGCCCCAGGTCCAGGCAGCGTCCTGCCAGTCCTTCCGATCGTCGTGATCCTTGGTGGGGAAGATCTCCAAAGTTCAGTTGCTAAAGAATCATCTTTTATGCCAAGCAACACACCTTGCTCCTCCTCTGGTCCATGGTGTGTTACCAGTCTCCGCCTTCTCGCGCAAGGTTACCACGCGTGCCAAAAGAGGAGTGCCGGTGCTGTGGTTTACCTTAGAGGTGGGTAGCTTCAGACCAGGAGGTGTGTTTTTGTATTATAATGATATTACAATGAAGAAAGTTCACCTGAGGTTCAAGTTTTCTTGGTTCGTTGTTACAACAATGGTGGTGATCCTTATCTAGGTTGTTCTGTTCAGTTGGACAGCAGTTATGCAGCCTTACCTAGGTTGTTCCCGTTCAGTCCCAGGTAGCAGGGAGCGGCATAGTACTCCTCGTACCATGCAGTTCTCCTTTCCAGGGTGCTTGCGTATCCATGAGGACCACACTCCATCTCCAGGTCTCCGTTGGCAATGTTGAGACAATATTGTTCTCTTTGGACCGACTCTTACACCTCTCAGTCAGCTCAATTCCATGCAGAGTTATTCGTGCTCAAAAATAACTGTTTCATATTCTGGGAAGCTATTTTCAGGATGTATTGTTTTGCTATTTGACCATACTGATGATATTTAGGAAGTTTAGCAGAGAAAATGTGAAACTGAGGCTGGAGGAAAGCTGGAAGAGCGATGTTAGTATTTCAAAGTAAATCTGCCATGATTCTACACACCCATACTCCTGGCATACGGTAAAGTTGAATCTGCACTTTCTCTTAGCCACATGAAATATTGTTGCCTCTGCTATTGCTTACCATACCCTCCAAGATCTTCTACTATGACTGTTCATATAAATGCTCCTGAGCCTGGATTTTGTCAAAGTGATACAGGATAAAGAATTCCATCCGTGAGAACTCTTTATGCATACTCAGGTCACGCTTGGGATGCAACAACCACATGCAGAGCTGAGGGAGGGCGAACCTCTTTGGTGAGTGGAGGTGGAAGAGCAGCTGTGACCAGCAGTGTCCTCCTCACTGCTGCAATCACGCTATCCCCCAAGGCCTCAGCCTTTTGCTGGCACCGTTTCCAAACCGGTGCTTGGCAGAAGGATGCAATAAGGATCAATCAAGTCATCACTCATACAAGCAGGGCAATGCCAATGTCATATTCATATGGACACAGGATTTCTCTCTGTTTTCAAAAGCCAAGATGCTGTGCCAAGATACTTAGAAACCTAAGCCTGTTAATTGGGATAAGTAAGGATATTTTTGCTCACTGACTCAGTATTGACATTAATGGAGTTATGATCCCCTCTGTCATTGTAGGGGACACAGCTTATCCTTACTGACTTTTCCTTCTGAAGCCTTTTGCCAGGTACTTTGAGAAGGGATTAGTTTAGCTTTCCCCATGAGCAGTTTCAAAATATTATTGGAATGTGTTTCTGGAAGACTAAAGGATGAGTTACTGGTGATTTCTCATCGGCCTCTGCCTTCTGGAAGTCCAGTTCAAGGTGCTGTTTTGATTTGCAATATACATGTCAAAGACAGGGCATTATTTTTGCCTCTCATGATCCCTAGAAACAAGAATTAAGCACTTTAAACCAGTGTAATATTTACAGTAATCTAAAACTTCTGAGAATCAGGCAGTCTATTCAGCTTGAGGTAAATACACAAAATCTATCTGGGTTCCCAAGATAGCAAAATAATACTGCAGAGATTATATAAAGATGTTGATTCTGCTCTATACAAAAATATAATACTTGTTAGTTCTGTTCTTTACAAAAAAAAAACATAATACTCGTTAGCTTTTAGGTATTCTCAATATAATTCAATTACTAAGAGTGTAGTGCTGTAAATTAAAAAAAAATAATTTAAATAAAGATATTACAAAATATGTTTTCCCTGAAGGGAAGCAGCAACAAGAAGAGCAGCTGAATCTTTTCCAATCATCGGTTTGTATTACAACTTATAGTAACAGTATCCTCTTACATTTCAACCCAAGCGTTAGTACAGCACATGTCTGCAGCTAACTCGGATACAGCAGGCCTTGGAAAGGAGAACAGCACACAAGCTTAGGACAGGAACTTAACAACACTCTATTAAATTTAAATATTTAAGCAGACAAAATGGTTGGCATAAACCATTCAAATGAAAGGTAAAAAAGATTCTACTGAGGCTGCTAGCACTGTCATTGCAGATATTATAGTTGTGATATTTAAGGATCACAAATGGCCCAGCCCTTTTATTACCTCCCACCCTTAATGTAAAAACAAAACAAAACCAAACGCCACTGCTTAGCATCATTAATGTAATTTGTTCACTACCATTCCTCCCTCCCTAAGTCACCTATATCTAAAATGCAAGACTGAATCTATTTCAAAAAGCATCCTGATCTTTTTTTGTTGAAGTTCAGATATTGACTGAACCTAATCTAATTGTGACATCTCACAAGGTATTAACACAGAACATAGGGAATACTTACACTACAAACATCATTAAAAAGATGGCAATATTCATAGTCACTAGCTTGGTATTTGTCTGAGCAAACAAAAAACTTGCTTACAATACACAAAGACATCCTCATCTGCCATAATTTATTCCCAGGCTGGGATATAGCAGAGGAGCCTGCTAAAACCTAGAAATGCTAGGATTAAAAAGAGAACCAATGTATCTTAAGATCACTTACATGAAAAAAACCACTAACATACCAAAAGGTATGAGCACAGGCCTTTGCTAGGAGGAAGTCACCTACTCACCATATTTGTAAAGTAATCAAAGTATAAGAAACTGATTGTTAGCTTGACACCACTTTGATGCATTGGTCTGTCTTTTCTGTTAGCAAGGCCATGAGTACCAAGGGGTTCCCCGATTCCCCAAGAGCTTCCCACAGCTATGGTCAAAGCCAGCCCAAATTCTGCTGTTATGGAATACACTGCAGTATAGGGATATTGTCATGGATTATAGGATACTGTGGAAGGGACAGTCATATAGCATTTTAACTTACTCCTCTTGGCTGTTTGCTCCTGGAGCGTCCTCATTCTAGAAGAGGCAGAATCTCTCTGTTTTCTTCTGACAAAGTTTTGCTGCTGTGTCTCTTGCTACCAGCCATTCCAAAGCAACATTTTTTTGTGAATGTTTTAGAACATTGTACTTAAATATTCACTGACATTTCCTTTGAAACTGTAGGTATTCTTTCACCTGTCTAATTAATGCAGTGTATAATACACAGGGGAAATTAAACTTCTGGGGCTTTTTTATTGCCAGCTGTAAACATATAAATTCAAATCGTACCACTCTTTTGTAAATTTTTAGTATGTCATACCAGACTGCTAAATGAGTTGGATTACAAACTGATTTCCAAGAGAATAATTCTACTGTTTTAAAAATCACAGATCCCATCATGCAGCTGGAAGTTGTTTCACTGTTTCCAGCTACTACCTCAAGCCTGGCGTCTCAGTTTGAACAGCCAAGGAATTACCCAGTTCTTCTCCTCTACAATGCCTGGTATAGCACAGTACTGTTGTAATCACTGGTTAAGGGGGTAGTGTTAGATATTTAAGCCACCTTTTTTAGTGAGTGCACTTTTTTTTGCCCCAAGTATCCAACACTACTAGGAGAGTCATTCTACGGAATGAAACAGTATTGCATATGCTTTACAAAATGCTATATATGCAAAACAGTGTTTGTTTTAAAAAACTGAGTGAAACTACTTCAGCAAATCATGGCAGGTCTCCTTGTCCTCCTTAGCATTCTTAGTTCTGCTTTGAATTGCCCTCGTTTCCCTTTATACTTGGGGTTTGCCTCTGCGTAGCTGTTTACTCCAAAATTAATGTTCCTAAAAAGTTGCTTGTGCTTATGTGGGTACCTCCCCAAATTCTCACAGGCTCCTCAGCATCCCTATGCTTTACTTCCCTGCCTCAGTGCACTCTCCTTTTTCCTAGATCTATGTCTGTTAGAGAAGTACTAGCAAACCTCCCCATGCTGCACTAGCTCAGAAGGATATTTGCCACGTTGACGCCTCTTCTGAGCAGGGCCCTCCATGCTGTTTCCAAGATGCTAAGATGCTTCCCTGGCCGAGCCGGGGCAGTCTGGTCTGGCGTACTGGAATTGTTGTTAAGTTCACAGAGATACCAACCTTTTTTCCTGATTAGGGATCAGGCAAATATTTCCTTCCTGGCTCTACTGTACACCTTTATCTTCCAGGGGTAATGCCAAACATCATGCCTTCAGAAAACTGCCTTGCACACATCTCATTTGCTAGATTTATGCTAATACAATCTCATGCATTCATTGGTTTATAAAATGAGGTTGATAATGTTGATGTCAAGGCTTAGTTAGGCTGCACAGGCTTTTGTAGTGTCAGGAACAATCATTGGTATATTCTTGGCCTTACGTGATGGCATACTTTTATAAGATTATCTGCTCAGCAAATTTCCTTTAGTCAACAAATGGCAAAGTACTGTGCTACACAAAATCAACTTTAATCAACACAATGGCTTCTAGGTGGACAGTAAATATAATACAAGAAAATATATAACTTGAATCCTTTTTGCCAACATTTTTTCCTGTTAATGAAATAAAAAAAATAAGCTAGAAAAAAATCTGAATAAACAATCTGCCTTAGAAAATCAAGCTGCACACTGGAAACAAGGATCAAATCCTTGATTTACATACACTGAAAGAATATTTTTGAAAGGCATTCAGGACACTGCACCATGAAAATCAAAAGACTGAGGATATTGATGGTAAACAAGGTGATATGTTCATGAGCTAACCGTGAACACTGGCATACAATTCATACTCAAATATCATGGAGGTCTAGGTATTTCTTGTTATATGATTTTCTGAATAATTATTGTAGAATTTTCCAGTAGAAAAGTACACACTCCTTAGGTTTCTCACAGCAAAAAGAAAAATAATCCACCTATCTGTGGAGTGGTTGAACGAGATACAGGACATCGGTCCTATTAAAATGTTAATTTATCAATTATGTATACAACAGAAGAAAGGACAAATAGACATTTAAAATTTGATTACTGTTTTATCCACTCCGAGCAGAGCTGGCTGCAAAATCCCCTGCTATGCTTCAATTTAAAAGAAAATGTTTTAGAACTTAAAATAGATTTGCTATGGTAGGCTACTGGATCTTAAATTTGAATGTGAATATATCTATTTAAAAATACGTGAACCAGCATAAAAGGTGGCTAATGCCCCAGTTTCATTAGTACTTCACTTCCAAAAGGTAAAGCTGGTACATCAATTCAGAAGCCTTCTGAGGCAAGGAGTGACAAGCATTGTTATTTTTGTAAAGCCACATTCATCAGCTGTTTACAAATGGGGCATACTTCCAGAAACACACATTGCGGGAATAACTAATTTATCAACTTGTATTCAAAACTGCTGGCCCAAGGCTATGGCTTAGCATTTAATTAAACAAGTATATAAAATCATTAATTAGCTGATCACATCTCACTGGACAGGCTTCCTGGGACAGCTCTCTTGATGCTTTCTGTCCCAGGGCCATGAACGACTACTGCAATCAAAACCACAAGCAAGTTTACTAGCTCAAAGCTGTTCAGTCATTTATCTGAGTTACCTTCAGAGAGTGGGTCTCTGCTGACCCCGCACTGTTAGCAAGTTTCTCTCTGCAGGCACCTGTGCCACAGCCACCTCCACACCCCAGGAGGCTGTCGCGGTAGCACGGAAATCTCTCCAGTTGCCAAATCATTGCCATTGGCTTTGCCTGACCTTCATAAGGGATCTAGCCACTCCTGGATCACTCAGCTGACTAATCTGCTAGTCTGAAACCAAGTTGATGGTTCCACACAGACGATTAGGACAAAAACGGTATCCAAAAATGGCCTCACAACACATCAGCGACATGCAGGAACTACCGTTCACCAGTACCTCATGGTCCTAAGTCATGGTGACACACACAGAGTAGGTGGTCTAACCCCAGCTGTCAAAGGACCTCTGGTCCCCTTTTTTCTTAGGATTCTTAACCTAGCTGCAAGGATTGACACATTTTCTGATCCTCTAATACTGCCAAAGTAGAGCAGTATCATTCTGCTTTCTTGCCAACATTGAGAGGAGTTGAAAACTCTTAAATTCCAAATATTTAGGTAAGTTTAGCTCTCTTTGTTATCCTCTGTATTTCACATGCTTTTTACACGCCATAAATTCACTCAACATTAACACTAATGAAATCTAGTCTTGGTTTCATAATCTTTGACAGTCTTAGCATGATTTGCTTTACATCCCTGCTAATGATGTGCATCTCTCCCTTCATGTTAAGGGGGACTAGCACTACTATTCCATCAACAGACTGTTGGCTTTTCTGACTTCATTTGCCACACCGGTCATACAACCCAAAATCTCAGTCCTGTAACTTGACAGTCTAAGCCTTCTCAGTCGACGTAGGTAACACCTCTTGTATTTGCTGTGCTGTTTCAACAGAGGATAATGTTCAGAGGGATACATACCTCTTCCTCACATAAGATAAAATATTCTACCAATTTTCGTGCACTTGCATACACCATCCACTGCTTTTCATATAACTAGTAATCTGACCAGAACATTTTGATTTGATTTATTACACTCAGGCTTTTGGCTTTTTGGTGGACAGTAAAGGTTTTGCAGGACAAAGGAAAACCTAAGACCTCCACCACTTTCCTAGTCACATAAGATAGATTGTTGAGTATCGTTTATAAATAAACAAATGCCAAGAATAAATCAACTTTGGAACAATCATTTCATTCATTATACCAAAAAAAAAGGCAAATATATTAAAAAATATATGGACAAATAAGCAAATAGTAGCAACTAGCAACACGAGTATCAGACCATCATTTCTCAAACTGGACATAAAACAAGATTCTTTGAAAGTCAAGAAAAACATATTTAAAAGCCAGAACCGGAAGCCTAAGTAACTTGAAACTTGATTTGTGCACAATGCTGAGTATTCAGTGTGACATTTCAAGCACTGAAAGGAACATAATTCTTTTTAGACTGGATGGCTACTGCAAATTCAAATAACTATTTGATCTAGAATTTATAACAATGACTAGCTGAGTAAATTCTTCTGCCTTAGCCGCATGTCTTCTAACACATTTAATGGGTTCTTGTCCTTTGAGCCTTGATGATGTAGCTTCCCTGCATGATGGAATGGAGTAGGAGCCCAAAGAACAGAATTTGGTTTTTTGTCTTTAATACCCAAGGTATTCCAAAGCACTTTGAAAAATAATGAATTAGATGCCAGTGCTGCAGTGACCATAGGTAACTATAAAAGTAATTACATGCCCACCAGGAGTTCTCAGAGGCTATAACGGTATAAACAAATAGAACAAAGCATTACTTAGTATTTCTGGCATTTGGGCTAGATGACATCGAGTCAGCATGTTGTATTTTTGACAAATCTCTCTCAATTCCATTGGCTATAATGTCATTTCAGCTATTTTTCTCTCCCTATTTGCATTGTCCAGTCATGTATATGCATTTACCCTGATGTGAGTGTTAGTCATCTTGGATGTCCCTCACTACTGTTCCCCAAGACACAAACCATCTTTACTATTTCTCTAGTTTTCATCAGATTCCATCCATTACTTCTGACTGGATCTGCCCCTGGTGTCTTCTTCAGTGCTTCACAGTAGATGGTTTTCCATTTGCTCTCTAAATGACCTTGCCATTTGGAAGCACTTTACAAGTCTAGTATCAGTGCTACCTCTTCCCTCAGATTTGATCAATACAGTCTGGTAGGGCACAGAGTGTGAACCTTTTCATTTCAAGCCTATTAATCAACATTCAGGATAGTCTACTCTTCTTATACAATGATTCTTAATACTTTCAAAGACACTGCTCTTCAGATTATCTCCTTTCCCCATGATTTTTTTGAGTCTCTGCTTTCTTCTATAGCTTTTTTGTACATTTCTGCATTTCAGAATTAAATAGCATGTTTAAATTTTCCCTTTCTGTGCAAGCCTACATCATTGCTACCTGATAAAAGCCTGTTGGTTTTTTCACTTTTAGTTATGCTGCCCTTTAACTAGAACTGATCTCCAAATCACTCCCAGTGTCTCAGAACTGTGTCGCCATACTTTGCAAGAAGATCCCTCAGGGCTGAAGTTAACAAAGCCCAAAGTCTGGCTGAGCAAAGGGCAGCATGGAGACATACAAATCCTGACTGGCTAGCTGGCCAGAACCTACATATATCCCTCTACGTTGCCATATAATTATCTAGGGTTTCTATAGCAAGTAAGCATTTTTGAGATATCAGCCTTCTGTCAAATACTGGCGCTGGCAGAAAGGGACCGATAGCCAGACAGGAACACACACGCTCACAGCACACTGACACTGAAAAGCCATTTCTTTAGGAAACCAGGCTAAAACCTCTCTTTTGTTTCAACTTTTTGAATACAAAGGGTCATTGTATTCTTCTGTGATCCTGTTTCATAAGTTTGGCAATGGAAACTTGTAGTTATCAGGATTTAAACTAACCAGGATCCAATTCACATCAGCATAAGGCTGAAATTTGGTTTTAATTGATGTAGCCTGGAACAGGACTGACCTCATAACTGATTTTTTCCAGTTTTAACCCTCATGCACAATCTCCCTTCCTCAGATTATCTTGAAGAAGACAGATTTTCATGACAATCCACCCTCATAAACCCTGGGCTATGAAGATGCCTCAGCGAAGCTAACAAAACTCCATTGCACTGAATAAGTGGGTGTTTTGACTTGGGTTTTGTTTGGTGTTTTTTTTAAATCAACTCCCTACATTTTCTCTTCATTTTTATGGTTAAGGGTTACAGGCCTCTTTCAATTCTGAAGCAAATAGCTTTAACTGATGGTTTTCTCGAGCATTTACAGAGAGTAAAATTGTTTACCTTTTATTCAATCTTGCATTGTTTCCTGTAGTGTTTGAACCACTCTTATAAGGATGAATTATCTCTTCTTCCAGTTGTCATGTATTATTTATTCTAATGTCATATACACTTTGTTCTATTTTCTGCTTTATCTTGGCCACAGTAATTTTATTTACCCAATGGAAGATTTGTGTCTTTGCATATGCCTCTTTTTTCATTTTGTACAAGACGATCACAGGTTCACTAATTCTGCACTGGCAGTTCTTCACCATTCCTTCTAAATTTATTCTGCTGTGTTATATCCACACATCACCTTGACAGCTCTGAATTTGATATTCTCCCAAGCAGCACCATAACCCAGGGTCTGGTGCAGCACTCCCCAGCCAGCTTTGGGAAGGGCAAGAGCAGCATTTCACTAGGACCTAACATAATGACTCCTGGGCCATAACTAGGCAGCTGCCGGGTAATATCAGGATTTAAGGGAATAATAATTACTACAATAACAACAGCTACCATCACTGGACTTCTTGAATACACTGTCTCAGGCTAAGGACTAAACAGCTGTTAGACCGAGGTATGCCAAAAGGAGAAGACATTTCTAGATTGGGGGGGGGGGGGGGAGGGCTATGGCATACACACATAACAAAACAAATTCACAAAACTAATCTTCTTTTTGCAGAGCACCTACACACATAACAGAAGAGCTACTAAGAGCCCAGGTGAAGCACATTTTCATTACACTATGAGACCATTCTTGTAAAATCTCCACTTCCATAAAGAAGAGTTAAACTTTATTGTTCAAGGGCAAAGTAACTGATGGTCTAACATTTGCAGCATTAAGATGCATTAGCTAGGTCTTCTACATGTTTCCTGATTTTATTAAGTTTTATTACCAGACCATGATAAAGTTTGCAAACCGGTAATTTTGGTGATCTACAGTAAGTAATGAAATGAGAAGAAAATCATGTTAAAACAACATTAAAAGGGAGAGTCATTCTTAACTGCAAAGAGTGGGAAGCTGCAAGCAAAAACTCCCATTAACAGTAAATACAGCAGATTAAAAAAAATCCCTACATATTTGCTAAAACAGACTCAGTGATATTTCCTTGCATTAAGGAGGCCCATAAGAGTTCAAGTTATTTTCTCCTTCTTACCATCCTGGGCTTACCTGCTGTTGCTCACTTTTATGATTTTCATGTCATCAACAAAACCTCTATTTTACATTTCACATGTGCCATGCATATAAACCTGCGTACACCGTGAATTGCAGTGGAGAGTTTATTAGCTGATAGAAGAGTATTTAGGAATGTGGCCTGTGCCAAATCATTAAGACGACTGCTTTACAAAGCTGACTGGTGAGTTATTTTAGAAGTTGAACAGAAATTCCTCAACTAAAGAAATGCTGAGGTGCACAGAACATTCACTATTTTAAACTATATTATGTTCAGATAAAAGAAAAATTAAGGTGACCTCTTGAAAGAATATTACTTAGGTGCTTCAGGCCTCTTAAGAAGTTAGAGGCTTTTTCTTTCAAATCTTTAACTCCTGGTGACTCTAATTATTGTAATGTTTGCAGTGTACTAAACTTCACGGAAATGGCCAATCCCGCTCTCTAACAATCACTATTTACCATTAGCATTTTCTTTTTCCTGTGATACCTACAGTGTCACGCGTATCTTTTTCATTTCCACCACCATAGCTACAAGCTAAAATGTAGGGATGGTTTTTTACAAGTCTGAATGAGTCCCTCCAGCAGGCAATACTGAAATTCATTAACCAGGAAAAGAGCCTAGCAGTCACAAAGTAAGAGGAAACCACCAGGCCTGGGGGGGGGATAAAAGGGGCGGGGGGGGTGAAAGGTATACTTTCAGGTGTAATGGACTGATACGGGGGCTGTTCTACTGTGTCAGAATGATCTGTAGGTTCCTTAAGTAGAGACAAATGCAGTTCAGCATTTGTCATAGCAATTCAGATGGAAAGTCCCGAGCATGGTAATTTTGGGGTGGACGGCATCCGGCTGTTTCATTACCAGAGCAGGGAACAGCATGAGAGTGGCCACGTCCCTCACGGGCTATGAGGCTGGCAATCAGGGTAACCCTTGCAGAGGCAGGCTTCACTACTGAGGGTCCGATCACAGTCAGGCAGAGAACTAGCAGCTTGATCTCACAAATATATTTATTCAGTTGAAGACAATGTATCCCTGTTTTTCTTCCTGCTTTGAAATTATCTTAGTTTTGACATTACATGAAAGAAGAAAAATTTTGGATATCTAAATGCCTCATCCTAATGAGTTCTCCAATTCCTTCATGCTCTTTAGTCACTCAGATACTTGAAAACATCTTTTAGCAGCAGACTGAAACAATGATTTTCCAGCATGACTCTGCTTTTCTTTGTTTTAATGTACAGCAATACTTAGCACATACCTTTGGCTTCACTTTTCATAAAGAGTGAAAATCACCTCTGCCAAAAGCCAGAACAACTACACAAATTAAATTCCAATTTTAAGTGAAACTCTGCTGAGCCTTTGGCTCCATGCTTGCCTTCCGAAGAGCAGCGACTTTCATACTAAATGAATTTCCTAATAAAACCCTGATCAGCAGACACTCATTTCAGATCTGACTCCTGACAAGGATTTTTACTGACAACAGAAGATGACAAAAAAAAGTCCCTAAGCATCATAACAAGCCATCTGTCACTGTACACTGTTTCAGACAATTAGTTATCGTGTAACATTTACTCTAATTTTCAGCATTTCATTCCTACAGAAATATTCTGACAGTTCTTCTTCCATTTTATTCATGGGCGAACAAGGTTAATATTTTCTGAAGACAAAAACTAACTTCACTGTTTAATTTTCTACATATTCATTGACACATGTCTTTTAGTCTAATACCTAGGGTTTGTGTAATACTTAGAGCCAAAAATCCCTGATTAGCTGGAATGGTCCTGAGGCTTCAGAATGAATAATGTGAGAACGAGTTTTGTTTTGGTTTCAAACTACTTTTTAAAAATTCAGAGGATGGATTTAATTAAAATGCAGAGTCTTTTCCAAAATTCCTCATAGTCCTTATTGCCAACCTACAGCATGAATATCAATTCTTGAAAAATTAACTCCCCTTCCCTAGCAACATTTTAGGTAAAAATACTTTGTGAATTAATTAGTAAGGGTGGCACACACAATAGGAAAATTCCTGGAAATTAATTTTAATTTTTGTTATATACTGTACAGATCTAAATTCGCAGATTCTCCTCTGAGTTTGCTAGCTTTGTCTGTAGCCATACAAAAAAACAAAGCCATAGTTCTAGAAGCTACCAAGGCCTGCACAAACACAGCCCAAGTTTACCTGTGTTATGTTGCTTATGGACAGGAAGGCTAGGTACTATCGTTCGCTTGCATCTTTCTCAGTTTTTAGATCAGTAGAAATCATTTTTTATGAAGAATATTGAGCAGTTCTTGAGTAAATTCCTAGGAATCCAAGGATCAGGTATTCTTTATGCTACATAAAATGCCTTAATGAATGTAAACATTCCTCACATGATCCACTCCGCAGATATATCACTACAGATACGCAGCTGAAATCAAAAAAACAAGGCTTGTGCCATAAGTAAACTGTAGCTTAGATGATATAAGAATTACCTTTGCTTTCAGGTAAATCACACACCTTTAGTTGCCCCCAAGTTCTCAGAGATCTCTTTGCAGTTGTACTTATTTTCCTCAAGAAAACTGATGTATAAAAACACAATCTTACATACACAGAACAAGACTGGGGAGTGCCCTCAGCACTACTGCCTCAAGTAATGGAAACAAGATACTTTCCTCTCCCGATATAAAGAACAGAGTCCATGTGCCACCATGCCAGTCCTCATACAGTATCGGCACACATACAGTATCACTCCAATGGGAAAACTTGCACAAGAATTAATCTAGGTATTAATCCTCCCCAGTTCCTTTCCAAACACCTCTCGGAGTCAAGGATCCTCCACACAGCACGCTACCATGGTGCAGAACCCCGGCCCTTCCCTGCAGAGAGCAACTCCACAGGCTCCACACCGCCTCTTCAAAACCACGACTGCCTTCCAGGGCTGCACCTCCAAACAGCAGGCATCTGAAACACGAGTAAACCTGTCTGTGATGCTTCTCCTCAGTGTTTAAAACTAAAAGAAAATTGAACAGGCTCTTTTATGTTATGTCATGAAGACACTTGCTGCTTTGATTTTCAAAGGCTTCTCTTCTTTCACTTCATTTCTAATCTTGTAATGTGGAACTTTCATGTTTTGTGGTCACGAATTTCTTTTAAGGGTATTGGTTACAGTTCCCTTTCATCCCCAATGCAGAACAGTTGTTCATCCACCCTGAAAAATTTATGCTACCCGCAATGTCTGTGAATCGAAGTTTTTTAATGTGAACATAGACACAACAGCAATCTCACCTGTATTTGTTATACACTTAAAAAAGAAATTCTCTATCTCTTCTGAAAAGTTTTTGGTGCATCAAAATGAAGAGGTTCTCTGGACGAAACTGACTGAAGTCAGAATGAATAGCATTTTCTTGTTCCAGGAAAAATTACATGTACTTTCCCTATTTCAGCAAGTAAAGGTGAGGCAAGAGAAAACAAATCTAGGAAACCTTACCCCTGAAAAGCACCATCTGTTTTTCTGAGCTCAGAAAAATGTTCTCAGCCCTGTTCTAACTCTGTAAGATGAGAACTGAGATAGTAAAGGAGTGATAGATGAAAGGTAGGGAGACTACAGAGGTCCAGAACCCAGGGGATTACAGTAATCTGGAACATCCAACAGAGGAAGGTCTGTATTTCTTCAGTGATGCCAGTGGAAAAAAAGACAACTTCAGGGAATTATGTGCAAGAATTTAGACAGATTTCAGCTCACATGCAAGTCTGGCTGACTAAACCTGTGGTCTTTCTGAGCAGCAAACAAGTGACTTTCTCTTTCCTGTCCCCCGCAAACTAAGATACCAAACAATTGCTCTTACTGCAGCAGAATGAAGTACAGGGCTTGAGGAATGATTTTTAAAATTTTTTTTAAGAAAAAACAGACCGCTCACTCCCAAGCGTTTGTCTCTCTCTCTGTGGCCTGTGCTAGCTATTGCATCAAAAAAAAAAAAAAAAAGTTCCTTATCAGGGACTTGAACATGGGCTTCCCTTTTTTCAAGCCAGTACTATAACCACTGGCACTTTTAAGACAGCCGCTCTGCTAGGAAGGAACTGTAATATACACAAGATGTAACCAACAGGAGAAACAGAATCTTGAGAGTCTTCTCACCATCCTTACCATGTTACAGTTATGACTGGGTTCATTTTCTCTCCTCTAAACTATGCTCAGACAGTTCCAATTAACCAACATGGGAAATGGAGGTAATATCAGTTTCATATGTATGCCATTCTAAATGACAACAGGGGGCACCAGTGGCCCTGTACCCCATGCTGTGTTATCCAAGGCAGTACAGCCCACCACTGCTCAGCACCTCTCTCCTGCACCATGTCCCCAGCCTGGGACAGTACCATCTGCACCAGCACTGGGGAGACAAGACATGGTCCACAGGGAGATCATACCCATGCTCTCCACTCTCAGTCACCTCCAACAAAACCCCCAGGCCCAGTGAGGGGACCTGGAGTGAGGCTGGTGGTACCGTAAGATGGGAAGACTGGACAGAGGAGGTGTCTGCAGCAAGGTGATATTCCCCAGGAACCAGCTACTGCCACCTCACCTAGCCCTGCTCTTTCTCAATAAATCACAGAAACCTTAATGGTGAAGCAAAAGCTGCCAAGTTTGCTTAGTTCCAATAGTCAAGCAACATTTTAACTTTCTTATTTCAAAAGGATGAAAAAGTAACAAAGAAATCTTACTATGACACAAGCACAGCCAAAACAGTAAAACATTTAAGGCCACAAGAGATGACTGTCTCATACTATTTGAAGAAGAGAGCTCTGACTTGTGGTGATTGCTTCTTCATAGTACAGAAATGACTTCTTCCCATTTGTTAGGATTGTATGACAAACCAAACTCAACTTGTGCTAGTTCTCAAACAGGAAAAGGCACAAATCAGAAACTTATATATTTTATGACCTTACAATCACCTCTACCAAGCCACCTGCATCACAAATACTGCTTTTTTTTTCTTGGTAATTTTTGCAAGAAGCCAAATTCAACTTAAATTAAAGTCTTAGGTGTTTTAAAAATCATCTAGAGTCTTGATTTAGGTGCTTCCAGTAGTAGAAAATCTGTAGCACCTCACTGTAACTGCTACAGAAGTTAATGAGTTTCAATTTGCACCTTTTTCCTGTTTTTAATTAGGCCACTTCAATTTCAAGTTATTCTATTTTTTTACTCTTTTGTCCAGCTCAGTGAGAAACCCTTAGGCTGTAGACTGACTTCTCCTTTTTTGTTATAATTATTTGGAAAAGGAGACTTAGAAAGTGAAAAAGCTAAAAGACAATTCCTACTTTAAGGCACTTTTCTATAGGCTGTATTTCATAAGTAAAGCCGTTCTGCGGCCCTGTTGAATTTTCCTACATCTTTTCTAAAATGTGACAACCAGAACAAGGCACAACATAAGGCTTTTCTTCATAGAAAATTCAGCAGAGTAAAGATGAATTAAATAAAGATGTTAACATGAAGGATATTGCATCTCATTGTAATGTCTTAAATGAAGAAATAAAGGGGCTGTCACTCACTTCGAGTTAATCTTAGAGCATCTTTACTACACATCTTAACTCATATCAACTTTGCGGAGTGTTTCCCATGGAAACAAACTCCATTACAAGTCACACAATGCCACCAATGTCAACCGTATCTGCAAATATTTATGCCTTTAAAAAAGCACAGTTTGCCTTGTTTGCATGCAGCAGCATTATCATCACCATCATGGAAGTCTGTGGCAAAAAGAGGCACTGGGCTTGAGAGAGAGGAAGACGAGTCATATTTGCTAAGCAGTACGAAGGCTGAGCTTCATCAGCACCCGCAGCATGCAAACATACTCAATCACCAAAGAACAAAGAGAGGAAGAACAGCAGCAGCACTTCAATCTACTGCCTCTCAGTGCCAATGTGATAAATCAAGGATGTTCTAACAAGATGGGGAAATGTGGAAAAAGAGTCTGTAACATCTGAGGAAAAGTTTCAAATCAAGTTTTAGATTAACTGGATATAATGTATACATAGCAATAAAGCAGGAAAAAAGGGATATCTCCTGATATTCTATATTAATTCAGACCACTTTGTTTTGCCTATTCTCTGTTGAGTTAACCAGCAGAAGGGTTAACTAAAGGCACCACAACACAAGTTAAAACTACTGTTTATTAACATACAACGTACATCACTTGGCCTTCGCAGGCTGTTTCAGTAACAGTTTTGGAATTGTTAAAGTTTCAGTTGGAGAGAAAAAGTCCTCCATTTTCAAAAGAGAAGGTAAAAACAGCAAGGAAGGTAAATGGGCATGAAGAAGCCAACAGAGACCACGTAGGAAGCACTTGTAAATCCTCAATATAATCACATATTCTCTTGATCAAACTCGTCTTTCCCATCCTTCCCTTCTCTGCAGTTTTTTGTGTAGTCATGGTATAACTTGATAGCAGGAGTCCTCACCTTTTCATGCTGCAAGAGAATTCCACACTTAAAACGTTTTGGGGGGGACTGAGGAGGAAAAAGGGAAAAATACTGGGAATGAAAGATCATCTTCAGGAAACAGAAAGGCTGGAACTAGCATAAACAAAATTACTTCGAAGGAACAGCAGGCTTGGGCTGCAGTCGCTGCTGCTCCAAAGCATGAACTATAGAGAAGAGACAATGTTTTAAGAGCTACTCTCAAATAGGTTGGCCTTTGGTGAGCCATACAGCCACTGGCAGGTGCCCAACTCATTGGGCCATGGCAAAGGGGACAAGGACTAACAGCTCTGTGTAAGCTTCTTTACTGAACAAACGTATTTAAAGGAGTTATGTTGAGTGCATATTTTTTGCAATATGATGAAAATACCTTGCAACTGAAAGAATAAACACTGGAAAGAAGGATAGTGAGATACAAAATAAAAAGCCATGACTTGCCATTTTTTGTTAAAATTGACAAAAAGCTAATTTTGCTGCATTTATACATAAATTTTCAGCACAACTATATTTATTGGACTGCCATACGCTGTAGATCACTTAAAACTCACTGACCTTCTTTAAAAGCCTTCAGGACTTCATTACATCCTCTTTGTGTTACAATCAAATTTAGCAGCTTATTTGTAACAATGAATACCTAGCTAGGTTAGAAAATCACAGTTCTTGGAGCAATGAACATAATGTATCACTGAAGTAATGGAAGACTGAAAAAAACCCATCCATTTCTTAATATTATTTCATGTGGAAAACTTCATTCTGAATGCTACTTGTGTCACTTTAATTTTCTTACGTGTGTATTTAAAAAAGAAAAAAAAACAACAACAACAACAACAAACAGAGAACACCCTCCCCTCACACACACTGAAAGTACTTATGGCTTTTGTTCTTACTATTTTTTCAGGATGCTGCATTCTTCATGTTTACAATTTAAAGGACAAATTTGCAGCTAATATAACAGTGAATCAGCTGGCAGATTATCTGACAGGACAAAGTAAGATCTTTCTTTGTATCCAACTGCACTAACAGGCACGTGGTATAAGGCAACTTCGATCTTGTTTTCCACTCCATGTGTCTTGGGTAGTTTCTAATTCCTATCAGCTTCTGAAGCGTCTTTAATGAGAGAAGGAACTCGGCGCACAACAAAGGAAAACCTGCACAACATAGCTGAGACTTGAGTGAAAAAAGAGGAAACCCTGTCACAGAACACCAGCTGCTTTTTCACTTCAAATATTTTCAGTAAAAAAGCTCGAGTTTTATGGTCAAGAATTTAGACAGTTTCTTATCTCTGTGCTTTCTAAATAAATGCTACTTGAGAGATGGTTTGTGAATATGAGCGTGCACAACAACATGCTGTTGAGGGGGGTCAATTACCACAGAATAATTGGGTTTATGCTGTGCCTGCACTTTATCAGCTTTGAAATACTTTAATGGAGCACCAGTTCCCAAGCCACCAAGCTGCCTGACTCACATCGTATCTAAGATGCAGGCAATTTCTCTGCACCATGGGTTTAGTTTAGTAGAACACTGCAAAGATTCAATAACTAAGCTTAAGCAAATTGAAAAAATATAAATGAAAATTCAGAGTCTTGAGAGAAGAGGTATCATCAATCACTTCATTGTATCAGTGTTTTGCAGACAGAATAATTTTGCAGGATTTTTTAAGACTCTAACATGCAGCAGCCTCTTTGTTTTCCCAGAAGAAGGGCTACAAAGTCAAGTTAAGGAAACTTTGGTGACCAAATCACAAATAAATCATACAAACCCATGTTCATAAAACACTAACAATTACAAATTATTCCTGTTTCATCATGATTCCGGTCATTAAACCAATATGAGTTAAAGTTTAGAACTTAATAAAAATACATGATTTGCACAGTTGCTGCACCTCTGCAGTGTGAATCATATAAGCATGGATAAAGAAATTCAACGGCCCTCACTGAAGCCTATGGCAAATACCCTTTAGCTTCTGGGTGCCCATGGTGACACGCTTACAATGTTTTTTTCAGAGGTTCGGGGAACTCAGGACTGGAAACTTCAGCTGCAGCTCTGCTGCACAAGAGCTGATCTCATCTAAACCTTCAGAAAGTTTCATGAAAGTCTGCAAAAAAATTTGCTTGTTAGAGTTTTAAAGACATCGGGAGTAATTTCTGTACATGTATTCCTTTAGTTTCAGGTGACTGGGATTATAGCATCATTTAGCATTTGTCATAATGAATCATTCAGCTGAGCTGTATATTTGCATTGAATTTTGCTACCCTAATGAAATATTGCAGCAAGCTTTATATATTTAAGAAGAGACTCAACTTTTTAAAAGTGCAAAACACTCCCACAAAAAAAAAAAAGACTGTGAATGGTGCTGCACCTATCTTTCACATGAAAATTAGTAGCTGCACAGTCTTCTGCCATGTGATTTAAGAATATATTTCAGTATTTCAGTTAGAAGTACATTCCAATATGAAATTAACTTTCACTTTGTTTCAGAAAGAGCATTTCTCTGTTTTAATACAATCCAAGCACCTGAGTTTTAGAGGTCATTTATTAGATCCCTGTAGCTAATCAGAAAACATGGGAGGAAGGAGGGCTGAGAGAATTTATCTTCACTGGTGGTAATTACAAAACAAAGGAAGAAAAAAAACCAAACAACCTGATCTTCAGCTCTAAGGGAAGACTTTTTCCTTGGTATGTAATAGCTTAATTTAACAGACAAAGAAATTCAGTGCAAGGCATATTTTGCTTCCTTTGTACTTTAGCATCAGCTGCTTGAAGGGAAAGATACTTAAGCTCCCTGCTGCATTAATGCTTATGTAGTATAAATAAGACCTCCTTGCATTATCAATCACAGTATTAAATATCTGATATTCAAACCCACAGGGCTCACAATTCAGCATTTTAAATTACAGTTCTGCCTCACAGACTCACAACAAGCTCTTTCACTCAGCTTTTGATGTCTTTCACAGTTGATGAAGGCTGTGGGTAAGATCTCAAAAGAAAAAAATATCCCCTCCTCCATACCTCTAACAACTTCTCAGAGAAAACCTGCTTTCATATTCTTGCCTTGCTACAGTTCTGTTTATGCATCTCTAGTTACAAGAGTATCACTCATTCCTCTTTGAAATAATTTTTATTGTTTTTCCCAGGAAAACTAGTTCAACTTTGGACAGGATGAACAAAGAGGGAAGGGACCAGCTTACGTTTACTACCAGAACTTTACCAGGTGTGACAATTCCCACAGCATTAAAGAATTACATCTCATTTGCCATAATGAACAGTTTTAGTTGGAAAGCTTTTATTTCCCTTCTTTTTACTGTGTCTTGCTGAGATATATATTGTAGCAATAAAAGCATCCTAAAAATAAAGGATCAGGTGAACCCACAAATATTCCAGAGCGCAACATATCTACAATGGTACTGAATTGCTGCATGTAAACATTTCTGCAACGTAGGCTGAATGAAAACTGAAGTGAAACACAGAACTAGCCAAGGAACAACTTAGGCTAAAGACACAATCCTGCAGAACTAATCAGGAATATGGGTAGTGTTTTCCAAGTCTGCAACTAACACCATGTTCTTGGACCATCAGAGGTAACCAGGCTTCCTTTCGTTTTCTTTTTACCTCCACATTGATGCAGTCTTCTCAACTTTACTCAGGAGGTCCTCTGTAACATAAGCTTTCTCAACCCATAGGATTGAAGAGTTCCATTTTACTTCACATCATAGTTTTTGGATTTCAAAGTCTTTTTTTTTTTTTCCCTCAACCACTCTCCATATTAACTGGGGCGGGGGGGGGGAACAAAAGGAGGGAAAAAAATCCAGTTTCATGGTTTGCAATTATGCAAAAATGCAAGTGTTTCATTAAAATCCTGTATCCTTTGGACAGACACTAGAGAAAACAAAGATGGAGAAACAGTCTCAGTAAGGTTAGCTTTCTGTCTGTATTTTAGTTCACCTAATGCTGTAAACAGCCTGGTCAAATTTCTAAACGATGTGAATAAAAAGCTCAGGCAACATTTCAGTTGTGATTATCACAGCTCAAATCTGAATGATCAAGTCAGACCAAACTGGAAAGCTGGCCATCTGAAGCTTCTTCGCTTTATCAACTCTAACTCCTGTTAAAGCTAAAACTCATTTTGTGCTTTGCCTCTTAATTTCTCTCTCTGCTTTTATGTATTTTTTCTCCCAATAAATACATTATTTAGCTCTGTAGTTCTATTATTCATCCTGCAAAGCACCTAGTTACATTTTTTTACATGAAAGATGCTATACAAAGTGCTATACGGTATTGCATTCATCCTGCAGTGAATTTCTAACACACACAGGTGAATTACAGTAATTTTACTGCATACCAATATGGAAGGAATGGATTGGGTGCTGCAGGGTATTAACATGGCTGTAGAGCATGGGTGTATGAGGCTATTGAAATTATTTTGTCTGCTACTATGGCAAACATCAAAATATTAAAGATAGCTACATAGAAAAGAGCTAGGACACAAAGAATGAGAGAAAGAACAGGAAACATTACAGATGAGTTACAATATTTGATACAGCAGGAACACTCCCCTTCAGCAACAGAAAGCTAAGGAACAACAAAAATAAGAGATTTGCTGAAGACTTAAGTAGTAGAGATGGAAATAGAAACTGTCTTGATCTTCAGTCCTTTCAAATAAATCAGGGCTGGAACTACATCTAGAAGTTACCTTTGATGCTTATTTTTTCCTTGTATGAACTCTTGGCCTCAAAGAATGGATTGAATTACAATATAATGACATAATGCAGAACTGGACAGGAGTGTTTTCTGACTGGGATTCTTTCAAAGAACAGAAATATGTGGACTGCTACAAAACAGATGACTGATGGATGTTCATAATATATCCCTTTTTCTCCTCTTTGTATAGTTGCATTAAACTGAAAGAGCTGACAAACATTTATTTCACCACTAAACATCAGAAGCACTTGCTTCACTATTTTATAGTTTTGTATGTTGTCAGCATTTTGACTGGCAGCTTCTTTGCATTTTAATGCTGTCATTGTATAAACAACACATATAGATTGATTTTATATACAGCATCCATCTTCCCTCATTAGAGGCTACAGCTGTTCGTGTATTATGGCATCATTCCCTAACTTGCAAAAATAAAATATTTAATACATTTATTCCTTTGTTTATATCATAACAATTACAGACAAAATGCCTCAATAAATCCCATTTTTTGCCAATATGCAGTGACAACAAGCAAACACTGGATTCGTATCTTAAAGTCGTTACTCAGAAGACAGCAGCCGGCAAATGTAGAATTCCATTAAAGTTTTGCTAAAGACTTAGTAGACATAGAGACAAGAACCATCCTCTCTCCTCCCCGCAGCAAGGACTACTCCTTCCAGAGCTGCTTCTAGACACCCTTTCACCTTAGCACCTGTGACATTGTGACATGCACTTGACCCCTAGCCGTACTTTCGTTCAGGCTGACTAAGGAGTAATGGGCCTCATGCCCTATGGTGAACCCACAACCTGGAAAGCTCCTGGCTCACTTACGAGGGAGTGAAGGTGCCTTGGAAAAAATATTTCAAAAGGTGGTTTCAAAGACCAAAAATGTAAGATAACCAAGTCTCAGACTAAGATTGGACCTAGCCGCACCTAGGCTCCATAAGGAGTTCAGAAAGCAAGGGGGTCCACTTCGGAAACCTCATGACTCAACGGGAAGGTCTTCCTTACCCTTTGCGTCTCCGGTCTCTGTGTGAATCATTCTAACTCCATTATAACTCCGTTTTCTTTTTTATGTTTCTTCCACGCAGTAATTAATAAGGTGAACCTTGCCATCAAACTTATTGAACCTCAGTAAACCACTGTTAGATGTTGTTAAATTGTATCAAATTTACTGAACTCTGTCAAATTATTATTTTACCTCAAGAAAACATATTGCTGCTTCTCTCTTTTGAATGAGGTGAATTCCACTCATCCGTGACAAATCAGCGTAGTCGGCAGGATTACTATTGCAACAACACATCATCAGTAGGGTAAGACTAACTTGTCTCACAACAGCCTGTGTGGGCTGGTGCCAAATTGGCATACTCGGCAGGATGGCAAGTAGTATCATCAATTATTTATGGAGGCATGGAATAAACCTAAGTCCCAACTGCTCCGAAGAATGGGCTCATGATAATTGGCATGACTGGGAAGGTGTGGAAGAACAGCTAAAGGTGGCCAGGGGGCATATAAAGGAATATAAAGGGAAGGAATTATTTTCAAAATGCTAGGTACCTGTTTAGAAGCTGCATATCAGGATAGGAAGAATAACAATAAAAAAGAGCAGGACCTACAAGAAGAAATAGAAGGCAGAAAGGCAGCTGAACTAATACTGTCTTTGAAAATTGAGCAGCTGCAGAAACAGTTACAGAAAGAAAAGGAGAAAAAACAGAAGTTGGAAGAAAAGGTCGAAATGATGCTTATGCGGGCTTCCCATCCCACTGACATTGTACAGAATAGGAAATCAGCTGTATGCCCTGAAGAACGGTATGGGAACATATGGGATGACCCCGACAATAGCGAATGGGGGGAGGATGATTCTTTGTTTCCCTCAAATCCCCCTGATTATGAAGTCAGACCCATCATTAGAACAGAACAGTCTGACGGACCTCGGGGTGGTGCTCTGCGATATGCTGTGCAATCACTCCCTGAGAACCACTACAACTGGCAAATTTGCAAGAAAAAAACAGCAGAAAGCCACGTGAAATTGAAACAGAGTACTTGTGGTGAGTCTGCCTAAGTGGTGGCGACCAAATACTGCTGAGTGGAGATGAAGCAAATGGCTTTTGGGGTCTGGGAGTTCTCTTAAATTTAGGACCCGACCCAGCAAATGGATCCCATTCTGTCACCACCAGGGCAGCTAATTGGGCTGGGGGAACAGATGCCATGGAGTGAGGTGAACCCAACATAATCCCCATAGGATCTCTTAATGAGCTTTCTACAGCCATCACAAAAGCTGCCTGCATACAAGCCATGCATAAATGAGAATCCAATGATATCCCAATATCTACTACGATTGATTGTGTGATGCTAAACCCACTACTTCGAGGAGCCTCAGCAGTTCTTAAACCATACTTAATTGCAAAACAGGATGAAATTAAAAGAGACACGGAACACAATGAGGGATTAGGCGATAATGATCCCCGCAACCAACTACCCACCTGCGCAGAATTAATGCATGACGTTTTAAACCATGCCCGTGAAATACGGTGGGACAATCTGTTAGCTGAAAAATCGGACCCAAGACCCAGAGCAGGTCATCGAGTGCGACCAGTAAAACAAACACCCCCACAGGGAACAGGAACTAAACCAAGGGAAAACACACCTAAAGACCCACGAGCAGAGTCTGGGGAGTGGAGAAATGGACTGTGGAGGAAAGCATTGGCACTAGGCATTCCCAGAGCCGCAACTCAGGGACAGCCTACTGGCATTATCCTGAGCCTAATTCAATGTTCCAGAAACACGATGATGGCAAAAGGAGAGAGCATACTCCAAATACTCCAGTGCCATCGCCAGCTCCAAGAAAGGGGATGGATCCCGCTTAGGGATGGACTGCAAAGCATGAGGCCAAAACACGAGTAATGCCAGGATGGCAACTGGGCTTGCCTGTCTGGCAAGTGGAATCTTATCAATGGATAAGTAATAATGGCCCATATATTTTGATTCCAGTTGGTCCTTGACAACAATTGGTAAAATCCCTAACAGATACAGGAGTGCAAATTTTAATATTAACACAACACAATGCAGAGATGCTGGGTGTACAACCTAGATGGCAAACAGTTAAAATTACCGGAGTGAACAGAGCAAGTGCTATATGCCAAACTGCAGAAGTTAATTTATGGCTCCCGGGCGAGAAGCACATCTTGTCTACTCGCTTTGCAGTTAAAGATCACAATGAAAATATTTTGGGTTTTGATGTTTTGAATGGCTGAACCTGGTGCCTGCCAGACGGCAGCGTGCGGTCCTTCGGTTCAAATGTCGACCTTAACCCTGACGGAAATCGGGAAGCTACAGTGCGTACTCCACACAGCCCCTGCACTCCCTGATTCGAAGATTACTAATGTACCGCAATACCCAATTTCTGCTGTGGCACAAAATGGAATTTCTGAGGTAATGGCAAATGTGGAAAAACAGCACATTATTTCCAGAACCCACTCCTCATACAACTCACCAGTCCGGCTAGTCCGAAAACTGGACAGGAGATGGCATCTGACAATTGACTATCGGCGCTTAGATGCCAACACAGCCCCGCTAATGGCTGCAGTATCCAATATTTCAACTTCAACAGCCACGCTACAAGCAGCTGCACACCCATGGATGGCAGTGCTGGATGTGAAAGATATGTTCTTTATGGTCGCGTTACAGGAAGAAGATAAAGAGAAATTTGCTTTTACTTGGGAGGAGATACAATACACCTTTAAGAGACTCCCACAAGGATATAAGCATTCACCCGTGATCGCTCATGCTGCACTTGCTGAACTTTTACAGATAGTCTCACTCCCTCAAGATGTGAAACTGTACCAATACATAGATGAGATTCTAATTGGAGTAACTTCCCCTGCAAAGGTGGGGGAAGCGGCAGCAGCAGTGCCCAAGCACTACATGAAGCAGAAGCTGAGATCCCACCTGAGAAATGTCAGGGCCCAAGTAAAGAAGTAAAGTTTTTAGGTACTTGGTGGATAGCGGGCAATGCAGTGATTCCTCCAGATACCTTAGGAAAAATCAAACAGCTGCAAATGCTCCAATCTAGGAAAGAGTTACAACAGTTAATGGGAACTTTAGGATATTGGAATAAGCATGTACCTGGATTTTCTATCGTTGCTCATCCATTATATTTGCTTTTATGGAAGGGCAAACCCTGGGAGTGGAAATTAGAACATAAGGAGGCGATAAAAACTCTGATTGAAGAATTGAAAACATATCAGTCATTGGGACCAGTACACCCTCGCGACCCTCTTATAGCCAAATGCAGTTTTGCTGAACGTGGCACTTACTGTAACCTATTCCAAACTGGCCCTGACGGACCAAAGAGACCTTTATTATTCAGCTCAACTGCATTTAAAGAGACAGAACGGAGATACTCTGAATGTGAAAAGGGACTTTTGTCTTTAGTCTGAGCAAGTTGAGAAAATACACCAGGGACAGCCTGTGCAAAAAAATTTGCTAGAAGCAATCCTAAAGGGGACTGCTCCCCCAGAAGGAGTTGGACAAAAACCTAAGGTCAGAAAACGGTATGCCTCCTTGACAGGAATTGCAGAGGAAATGAAATGAACCAAAGGACATACTAAAGTTTCCAAATTATAGATGCCTATAAATGCAGATCCATTAGCGTTACAACAACCTTTTAAACCCTCACTAATTTTAAATGCACCTGCCCTCACCGAGGGAACACCAACAGAAGACATTTGGGTCACCAATGCCTCAGCAAAAACAATAAATAGTAAATGGCAATACAAGGCTGCTGCATTAAACTTTACCACTGGCAAACAAATAATAGAAGAAGGTGAAGGCAGCGCACAAGTAGAATTAAGAGCAGTTGTTTTAGCAGCACAGAATCGAGCAAAAATCATATATGTAGCCTCCTGTGCTGTGTGGGCTGGCGCCACACAATGGCTCTGTCAATGGGAATCCCTGAACTGGGAAGTAAACAGATCTGCAGTTTGGAGAACTCAAGGTTGGCAACTATTACTAAATATAGCCAGAAAAACACCACTCAAGATGGGATGGGTGAAAGCTCACGCCAAGGACAATAAACCAGTCACAAACTGGAACCAAAAGGTGGATGAATTAACTAAAATTAGGAAAATAAAAATAGGGAATGCCTTAAATCCTGAGTGGTATTGGCTGGGAGAATGGCTACAACAAAAATTAGGTCAAACAGGTAAAGAAGCACTTTACTTTGCTGCACAGAGCAACGGTTGGCCCCTAAACAGGAAAACTTGTGAAGTTATTCTCTCAGAATGTCCTCAATGTAGATTAAAATTACAAACAACTCACTCTGCTAAAGCACCACCCCTACATATCAACCAAGGAAAAACCTTGTGGTCTACATGGCAAATTGATTATATCAGACCATTCAAACCCTCAGCGGGATATCGATATATATCCTCGCAGGAGCAGAAG
Organism: Theristicus caerulescens; assembly: GCA_020745775.1. NCBI lineage: Eukaryota > Metazoa > Chordata > Aves > Pelecaniformes > Threskiornithidae > Theristicus > Theristicus caerulescens. Next base: position 89,232,352 of record CM036560.1, read on the forward strand.
TAGTCTCCGGCTTCCTTACGGCAACGAAGTGCCAAAAGGTCAATGGATGACATACAGTACGAGGGCTATCGTTTTGGTTCTCAAGTCTACCTGATGTCATCCAAAGTGATAATGGCTCGCACTTCTCGTGTAAGAAAGTGCAAGAATGGGCAAAACAAGAAGAAATTCAATGGGTATTCCACACCCCATGTTATGCTCAATCAAATGGGATGGTAGAAAGAGCTAATGGCTTATTGAAAAAGAACCTTAAGCCATACGAGGCCTAGTGGGATACTCAACTTTCCAAAGTACTTCATCAATTGAATAATCCGTATGGGCCCACTGGGAGCCCTGTGAGCCAAGCATTCTTTGCAAAGGCTGAGCTTGATGCACCACCTTCTGATGAAAGAAAGTATCTGCTAGCATTACAGCCAGGACAACCTGCCATGGTAAATTTACCACAAATTGGAACTGTGCCTACAACTTTAAGTAAACCTTGTGGCCCACTTGCCTGGGAAGCTACTGATAGCAGTGGTGCATAATATAGAATTAGTGCACAGTGGATTTTTCCTTCTTTCTAATGGGATAACCTGCCCAGAAAACCCCACCAAGACCAGTCTATTTTACCTTTTTGTCTTACAGCCTCCTCCAAGATGAAAGTAAGACGCATCATCCTACTGCTGTTGAAGATTTCAATAATACTTGCTTCCCCACAAACGGCCTCCTGTCTCAACGTAGTCATCAATCAAGAAATCAGCCGCAGTTGTGTCAATACAGATAAGCCACCCATCTTGTTACTAACAGACAGTAATATAAACGTGACTTGTGAAACACGACCACCTGTTAATAAGGGATATAAATATGTTATGACTATTCACAATAACTCTTACACACCATATAGAAAATGCTGTAACATAAGTCATTGCTCAATACATGACATAGTGAAGGGACATTATGATGCTGAAGTATCATGCAGATGGAACACTCTAAAGAGATGCAACATAATACTAGGAACAATATCTCTCAGAATCACGAAACCTATCACAATGACATCAGTGCCTACTTTGAATACACCCCCAGTTTTACTAACAATCTTACTAAAGATGCTGCACTCAAACCTAACACCCCCCAGGATGGCAAATGGAAACGCTGTGTTCATGCTACTGTTCCAAATCCTACCAATGACCAGTGGCCATGGTCTCGAGGTCGTCTTAAGTATACCGGGACTATGGGAACACTCCTTAGTAAGGGAGATTTAAATCTTTCCACCATGGTCATGCACGGAACTGAAGTATATTTAGAAAACAAATGGAGCTGGGATAAAAATGAAACTGATGTTAACAAAGTTCCTCGGTTTCAGAGAATGGCAGGAAAAGAAATTAAAATAGGATGCTGGATGATCAATGAGTCTACCCATGAGAAAGCAACTGAGATTGCTGTGCACAACATTACATCAAACACCACAGATACAAAACATTGCGCCTCTGAAAAATTAGACTGTTGCTACAATTTTACCTTAGTACAACTTGTTTTTGTAATCTGCCTCTGGGCTTGCAGGGATGTGGGACTACCATTTAACATAGACATTACTGAGCCTAGTACAACAACATCCACCACTCCTCACTCAACGTCTGCCCCAATTGTAAGAGATAAGGGAACTCCATGCCCACAAATTTCTGCTCTATCCCCACAAATTTCCGAAACCGGACCTTATGCTATTAAATACACAGGCCGACAGCGAGTGTTGTTTAATCCACTGAGGTCCCTCAAACGAGTGGAACTATCAGTGCAGATCGATATCTCTGCAATTAAACCTACTTGCTCACCATTCTTAAGCACGTCCTATGTAGGATGGTTATGTTGGTTGCATAGATGACCCCTCACCTCTCCAAAACTGTTAAGGGAGCAGCAGCCGCCCGAGCATTCACACACCATTCAGGGAGTTGCACACACACCACCCGAGACTTTAACTGCTGGGACTGGAGTCCCTTCGCAGCGGGCAGCTCCACTGAGCTGATGGGCTCCCCTTTTTGACTCCTTGCTCACACACACTCACCCTTGGGCGCTTCCTCTCCCTTCAGGCTCGACCCTAGGTTTCCCTGAAGCAGAGTCTCCAACATGACGTACACCAGGTGAATTTATTGAGTGGTACAGCAGTGAAGAGCAGCTCAAGCTGGGTGCCTCTGGAGAGGGACCCTGAACAAAGAGATCCCTGGGCAATTATACCCTTACAGTCTAAGTTCCCCTCCCCTCATGCGACGGTTCAGTCCAATAGTAATATTTGGGGCTGGGGTCTTCTTGTTCCTTATTGGATCCTTCCCCTGTCTCCAGGCAGGACATTCCTTTTCTTATCTTGAATAGCTGCAGCTTCTGCCGATGGTTTCGGCTACCTTATCTTCCTGGTTTGCACCGGTTTCAGGGCCTTCCTTCATGTAGCTAAGTAAGAGTTCAACATACGGTCAGTGTATCTAGGGGAAAGTTCACAGCTTGCAGTCTAAGGCTCCAACAGGTCTTTGGATCCTTATTTGAGCTAAAAAATGACTTCTACAACAAAACGATCATGAAGATATGTGACTGCTATCTTAGGAACAGGGTTAGGAGTATTAAATAGCATGGATGCTGAAGTTTTAGCAAACAAAATAAGCTCAGCAACAAGTAATTTACACAAATTAGAATGTCCATTGCAATCTTCTCTATCGGCATTGGGAACTAACCAATGGCTCTTATCTGATATATTACCCCAATGGGAAAGAATTAATGAAAAGGACGACCAACTAACTGTGGACACACTAGGTGCAGCTCAAATTAATGTCTCTCTCACTCTTAGTTGTATTCAGGCTCAGCTGTGGGTACAATCTACTGTGGCAACGATTTTAAGACATGAAGAGGGCACTTTATCCACTGAAATTCAAAAGGTAAACTGGGATAATGCAATTGAATTTGAAAGGGAATTCCAGTCCTGGTGGCGTCTAGTCAATTTTACTTATGATCCTACTGACAGAAAAGCTACAGCTTTTATTCTAAAAATAAGCAATGCTTTGGTATATACCATATACAGAATCATTGCGCTGGGATTAAATCACGATGGAACGGTACTCTGTCCAATGGAACACAGAGTATGGGCCCAACAAAAGGGAAACAAATGGCAAACTGTCGATGTCGATATATGTGTTGTGCAAGAACAACAAGGATTTATTTGTGAAAGCAATGCCATTAAAGCCTAAGACATTTGTCTTGACACTGAACAAAATGTTTGCCAACTTGAGATACATCCTGATGAAACCTCTGAAACCGTACTCGTGTATATTGGAAATGGATGTGTTTGTATGAGATCCCTCTGTGATTTTATATTTGTAGGCAGTATCACTGTAGATATAAATAATCATTCAAATATCTGTATGTGTAATTTTTCTGAAATTATGGGATGCAACTTTATTCAGCTCCTGTCACATCTCATTAATTATTACAATCTAAGTATACATCGTATCAAGATTTATTACCTGCCCCCATTGGAATTAATCTTACATTGGTAAGAAAGCTATTACAGCATGATGATCTCTACCAATTGCTGAAACAAGTTCAAGAAAATGGACAAAGAACCCTGATTACTGTTCATCATGATGTGAAAGAAATACACCATGTTCTGAAAAGAGAGAAAAAGGATGGAGAACATCACTTGTGAGATACCTTATTCGGATGGTTACCAACAGCAACAGGAACTTCAAATCTAATGCTTCACCCAGTTGTGATTTTGTTAGCTCTAACAATATTATGCTTATTACTTATAACCATTCTGTATGTAAAGGTTTTGTACGTAACGAAGCAAATACTCCTTGTTCATCATGTGAAATCACCCAATAATGTAAAAATATACTGCAATTAACAGTAATATTTTACACTAAAAGCTGTTTGCTTACTGTGGATCTGCAAGCATGCCAACATGGTATGTCAACTGTTTATAGCATAGAGGCAGGCGATGACCATACCACCACTCTATGATGTGAAGTAAGTTGACTGTAGTCACGGGATGGAGTGTGATGGATGCACTTGACCCCTAGCCATACTTTCGTTCAGGCTGACTAAGGAGGAAGATGTGGTGAACCTGCGAGCTGGAAAGCTCCTGGCTCACGTACAAGGGGGTAAAGGTGCCTCAGAAAAATATTTCAAAAGGTGGTTTTGAAGCCCAAAAATGCAAGATAACCAAAGTACAGAACAAGATACCAGAGCGAAAACTAAGACATCTACCTTGTCTATACTATTGACAAGCAGCCAACTACTTCACTCTATAAATATTATCAGGATGAGCCCAATTTGAGCTCTCTCTGAATTGCAGCTGGACTGCATGCCAGGTGACTCTCCCATTGAGCAGGGACACCTCTCAAGGTCTGAGATCTCTTACCTGAGACTAAAAGATCCTTCCTTGCCCAAGGTGGAGACATCCCTTACTCAACGATAGATCCTCGGTAAGTGACTGATAGCATGGTGAATTAATACTAATGAAACATTACTAATCCATGTAGGTACTCAGTATTATTATAAACTTTATATAGATAATTCCATTAGACATAAACCATTGTCCAAGTCTGAGACTAAGACTGGACCTAGCCACACCTAGGCTCCATAAGGAGTTCAGAAAGCAAGGGGGTCCACTCTGAAACCTCATGACTCAACGGGAAGGTCTTCCTTACCCTTTGCGTCTCCGGTCTCTGTGAGAATCATTCTAACTCCATTATAACTCCGTTTTCTTTTTTATGTTTCTTCCACGCAGTAATTAATAAGGTGAACCTTGCCATCAAACTTATTGAACCTCAGTAAACCACTGTTAGATGTTGTTAAATTCTATCAAATTTACTGAACTCTGTCAAATTATTATTTTACCTCAAGAAAACATATTGCTGCTTCTCTCTTTTGAGTGAGGTGCATTCCATTCATCTGCAACAGACAGGCATCTTGAAAGGATGGGGTAGAGGAGATAAGTCCCCTACAGGGATATGTAAATACAGGACCTAGAGAACAGCATCCCGCAAGACCGCAGGGTCCTAGCACGGTGCTAGGTTCGTGCTGCTTTCCAAGCCTGTGGTTGAAAAGGGTCTTACAGGAAAATCCCACATTTTAGGGTAAATCTGCGACAATGAAGTACTCTGTATTTTTTCAAAATCCTACAACAACATGTGTTATGAGGCTATCCTGGTCAAACATGCACATGTGGCCACTCAGAGCTTCTGCTGATTCAAGGGTTTATTTGCAGGATCTAGAAAGCAGGAGACAACCCAGACAAGATGTAACAGCGGGCTTGTGGAATACAGCTGGCGTTTGAGCTGATAGTACTGCACAGTGCCTGCAATTCCAAAATGCTTAATTTTAAGTACACTGTTCTCTTGTTGCTGCAATTACTATAAATAGAGACACAATACTAGAAATTAAACACAATGTAACTGTCTAGTTTCAGTAATAGTATACTAACTTGCTTTCAGAAACAGAGGGGGTACAGAAATAAGTCTTATGCACAACAGCCCATTACGTCAGGTTCACAGTAAAAGTAATGTACTTTAAGTCAAGACATGCAATAACCTACTGTCAACTTTGGAATTCAAAGCGAAAAAGGAGAGGAAGAAAGAACACTATGCTCAACTTGGAAAGACAAGATAATGGAACAATAAAAAAGAAATTATTGTGTCATATCTTTGTCCTCAATAGAGTTGCCTAGCCACTTACAAGCATTAAAGGGAGACACAAAAGTAATGAGAATGCGATAAGAGGGGAGCACTACTGCCCATAAAAAATTCACATTTTTTTTATAAAATGCAGTGGATTTACAACCATAAAAAGTTGTTATTATTACTATACAAAAGCAATGTATAGTCTCATTCAGAAGATCAGATTAGAAAATATATATACATTTGCTATTGGCTGCTAAGGAAGAATTCCTCCTCAGCTGGCACAGCAGAGACACATCATCTATTTTCCTCATCCCCACCTCTGGCTTAAGTGGAAACAAAAGAAACTATTTGAAAAACTTCTTCTGGGGCTGTATAACAGACTACACAGCTTGTGGTAGTCATTGCTATAAACTTGGGATGATCCTAAAGAAGTCATGGGTGAAAGGTACCATGAAAGAACTGCAGTGAATAGGGGTCCAAAGGATGAGAGGAAGGCCACAGGCCACTTCATACGGTGAAGACTGATGTTTTATCAAACCCAAAGTTTTACAGCATTTTTATACCCTGCCATTTGCAAAACTCCAAAAGCTATAAAACTTAGCCTAAGGCCTTTATGAAGAGTTGGCTGGTAATCACGACCCACGCAAATCCCCACTGAAGGCACAAGCGGGACTGCCTGTAAGGGCACCTCTTTTCTTATGGCTAGGGGAAGCACCTTCAACAACCTGGCTCCTAATCTGGTTGCCTCAGGAAATATCTAAGTTTAGATGGCATGAATATTGTCTTACAGGAATTTAGCAAAAATTCCAGCTGCAGAGAAAAACATGCTGGTTTATGTTTTAAAGGCCTGAACTTTACAAAAAAGTAGGCACAGAAGGATTTGGACACAGATGGCTTAGGTGGGGAGAAGAATACAGAATGCACACTATTTTTTAGAAATCAAGAATTAAATATATTTTGAATACAATCTTTCTTATTGTTACTACAGGAAGCAGTCCAATTAAAAAGAAACTCAATAGAAATGCCTTGTATTAGAAAGACTTCATACATTTAGGAAAACAGAAAATCAAACACTTGTTTTTCTTTGAATTTTTTTTTCCTATAAACTTTTGAGAAGAGTCATCCAAATTCAATTTATTAGCAAATTCTTTGATTCATTCAGCACTGCAGGCAATCTTACCTGGTATATTCAATAATATTTATGCTAAAGGGAAGCCGTATAAATAACGTGAAAGTTGTGTTTTCTATGTTTACTTGTTAATTTTTATGAGTTTGGTAATAGAAGTACTGCTAATAGTCTGGTTTCCATTTTTGGCTTGTCCCTATTGCTTCATTATGTGATTTTATGGTTTCCATTAATGAATCAAAATAAAATTTAAGCAATATTATAAATGTAGCGAGCAACCATCTGCTTTGCCTTAATTACCAAAAAAGTTTAATGCATCTGTGTGTGCCTCTTTTGAATACCAATATTCTCATTTCTCTGTGAAAGCTACTATGAAAAAACAGATCAGAAAAGGCAATTCTGTCCAATAATAACAGGTATGGATCTAGTCCAATCGTCCTTTTTTTTCATGTGAAAAGTTCCAATAAACCAAGAAACTGTACTATATATATGGATTAGTGCTTCAATGAAACCACGAAAGCAAGTTTTACATACTGTCATATTCAAATTAATTTCACTATATCTCCTCAAATTATAAGTTGCAGATTGGTGACTATATTTGTAACCCAGTGAAGCTAAGTACAAATCCCTTTGCTCACTGAAGACATCCATATTCTGATATTTTACAAACACTAAATTTTCATTCTAGAAGGTGTCTGTCATTATCATTCATAAGTATTTCGCTACATTGCTATAAATTGATTTTCCCAACCAGTAACCAGGCCAACAAAAATAAGTGAGATAAAAGGATATTTTAAATATTTAACTATTTATTAAGCAAATCAACCAAAGCAGAAATTTTCAGCATACTAACCTCAGATTTAAAAAAGCAACTTTCACAAAGGAGAGAAGTCTTTACAAGAACATTCAAAGTAAAGAGGGAGAAAATCACAGCTACAGCATTGTTCATATTTCACACGTTCAGAAATTATTTTCAGTCACAGCTACAACGTTGTTTGTATTTCACATGTTCAGAAATTATTTTCAGGCATTCTGGAACAGAGATCATACACATTCAGACATCACTAAACACAGCAGACAAGCCTATTTAGACAAGGCATTTTAGGTCAGCACTCAATCAATACCTTTAAGACACCATCACAGTTTGTATTAACATTCCAAGCAAATGAATAAGCTTTGAACAACAAAAGGCATGAAAATAAAGTAACACATAGAAGACTGTGAAGTGCAAAATGTTAGAGAAGAAGAAAAGATAGCAATGCAAAAAATAAAAAGAATATGTAAAATGTCTAGATTATCTATACTGCCTTGAGTATGGACATGAGAGCCACCACTACTATAGCCTTATCTAGGTGCCAAAATAGGTGTCAGAAGTCAACCGAATCAAAATGTGTACTTTCATCATGCAAAATATCCACAATAGCTCTAACATACAAAAACATACACTCATATGTCCACCATATCCTTTAAATGTGATTCTTCCCATAATTATCAACTAATTAACACAGTCTACATAGAATGACAAAAAAAAATTTTTAAAAAGCCCTGAATTGGAAACACACTGGAAGGGCGACGGGGGGGGGGGGGGGGCACACACACCAGAGAAATGTTGAAGGAAAGAAGTAACTGGTGGACAGGACAGACAGTAAAATGTTTATGCCATATTTATCTTAGCTAGTTTAGGATTAAAATATGAAAGACTTTCAAACAAAGACAAGAAAGGTTAGATTGCAATTTGAAAGGAAGCCAGCAAAGTGACAGAATCTCAACTCTTCTGTTCAAATAATATTTTGGCATCATCTTTCCAGATGAATGGAAGAGAGCAAGTTTGGAACGGTTTACATTAGAAGCAGTGACAGAGTCAAAACAAGACATGAGGATGCGAGAGGATTTTTTGTCTGAATGGATAAATGGACTTATATTTCAGGGAAGTCAGCAAGACTTAGAAACAGCTGGAACATGCTAAATAATTACTCAATGTTATTCAGGCAATAAAGAATGGTAAGAGGAGGAGGCTCAGCCTCAATTTTAACCACGTGAAGTTCAGTGTAATAACTGAACATCCCTAATGAGATGTTAAGAAGAAGGTCCAAGGTACCTTCTCAAATACAACACAGCTAATGACATAAAGTAGTAGTTTATGCAGATAAAACTACCTAGGAACAGGATGAAGCAGCAGATGGCCAGAACACCAACTTGAAAAACACTGACAGAAAAAGGAAGAGTAGAATTGTACACTTTTGCAAGATTAATTCTTTAAAACTGTATATAATGGGATCCTGCAGGTCATGTCCAACTTTCAATTAAACAGCAAAGGGTAATTCAGAAGACGACAATAATTGCACGGCTTCCATAAAGAAAGAGCATTGTGATCAGGCCCCAAATTGTACACCTGCCTAAAATCTTGGTGTGTCAGACTCCAAAAATCTACAGCTTACTGAGACTTTATTTGATTGAACTGTTTAGCCAGTCAATAATTAAAGGTAGCAAAATATACCCGTTACTATGAGCTTCTTTTTAGAACGCAAAAATTCTGCCCATATTTTTCCATTCCACCTCCCTTTGGTAAGGTCTTTTAACCTTTTACTTCAATATTAATTTTATTAAAGTGGGTTCCCCCCTACCCCGCATAGCACCACTAATCTTGAAGGGCAAGAAAGCCTATTTAAATGCATTGAAGTGCATTAGCATGAAAAAATAATGAGTCCTTACAGCATTCTAATTTAGGAAGGTGCACTTAAATTAGTTATAACATCTGCTGTCAAAAAATCTACCCAGACAGCAATCTCTTCAATAAAAATCTGATTTTCACATTTCTGACAAAATTGCCCTAATGGGCTCTCCTGGCATTGGTGTTATAGGACCTAAGAAGGAGTCAGGAGCCAAAAGCCTCTGTGTTTTGCTCCTTTCCTTCACACTCCCTTTTCCTTTCTAAATAGCAAAGAATTACTCTGTTCTCTCAGGCCTTCACAGGGAAGTTGGCTCACTGTGAGGTCAGAAAGCTGATCCAAAAGAACATGTACTGAGAAGCAGATGTTACCCACACATGGGGAGGACTCTCAGAGGTGCATCTGCTGAACATCTCTCCAGCCAGACAAGTCTGAGAGGCATTAGTCCAGCATTTTGTATGAACCTTTGAAAGTAACCTGCCCTTTTTTAAGTCATCTGTAGCATCAACTCAATTAACAGAACAAACTAAGGCCTTGTTTTCAGAGGGAAGGGGTAGCAGAAAAACCTACTGTAACTAAAACCGGACAGATAAAAGAAGGATGAAGTTGTATGGACACATTTTTTTCCCCAAACAGCCCCCCAGGATTCTCAGTGGTTACCTTGAAGTTCCAAAGCTGCGCCATTAGGCCATCAGACTGCTGGGTCTTTTTTTCTTTCCTGTGAAGAGTGTGAAACCCTTGCAGGGACCTATTCCACCAAGAGGTGGACCGTATTAAAAACTTCCATACTAGCTTGGCATAGTTCAGCCACCTTTTCAGAGTCTGACATTTTCAGACTTTGTAGAGCCAACCCTACTGAGTACCACAAAGCTGATTAGTAATGTAAATTGAATGGCCTCTAAGTATTATCAGTCAGGCAGCCAGATGGTTTAGACTTGGACAGACTGAAAGCAAGTCATGAGAACACGAGTAGAGAATATGGAGGGAAGATAGGAGTTGTTTTTGCAGATATCTTCCAGAAGCGATTTCTTTCAGTAGATCACTGCTGTGAGGTAAAACTAAGACCTGCCAGTGGATGATGGCAATGCAGACCTGGATGACCAGTAGTAGTGGCAAATGACAAAGACTGCTTTCTGCAGAGGGGGGTGGGGGGATGGTTGTGTGAAAAAAAAAGGAAAAAAATTCTTGCAGCAAGCAAGAAATGTGAAAATAGGAAAACAAACTAGCTTGGACAAACAAACAGCACAGCAACAGCAGAAAAGTTTCCTTCAGGGTGCAAAAGCATCATTTCACTAGTACAAAACTCACCAATCCAACCCAAACACCAACCTATTTGCTCCTGCTCTGTAGCTAATGACCAGTGGTGCTGGCAGATGACCTGCCAGCATTATATTGCTGGATTATATCCCACTGCTGAAAGTTCAATGATGCACAAAGGTTACTGCTGGATTTGCAAGGTTAATTTTCTGAATTGTACTTAAGACCACTGATGGATCTCATTTCCTTACTAAAAAGAGAGAGATTTTTCCAATAATAGTATGAATCATAATTCGGGAAGTTGATCAATATTAATTGGGCATGACCTGGCATACTTATTGCAGTAGAAAAAGGGAAAACAAATAAATGAAAAGGAACAACTGCTCCCAGAACTATTAAAGACTATTAAGAACAAAGCCTGAAAGGTAGATGTTGAGATGAGAGAGTGTTAATGAATTCTTATCTTCTGGCTGCAAGAAGGAAAAAAAAAAAACAAAGGCAGCTACAGAAATAGAAGAAGCACATAGGAGACTCAGCTTCCAGAATTATAGGCTAATAGCATGACCAGAGCTAGCCAGAGGGTAACATTAAAACTAGTAAGCTAACACTAAAAAGATTAGTTTTTAATTTACTCTCTAGTCTTTTTAATATCCTCTAAAAGCTTAAAAAAAAAAAAAACAAAAAACCTCACTTTTCTGAATTGTGTTTGCTTTACAGAATTCTGGTACCACAATGCGATACAGCCCATTCTGCACTCAGCCACAGTGTACAGTGGGATTCTGCTGCATGCTAAACCCTCTCTGCCTAGTGTTTATCTTGGGAATCATTATGCATACAAGCAGCATTGTGTTTAATCAGGATTCCCTTCTGAAGAAGCATAGGTGGAAGCACAGTAGCGACTCTTTGTACAGAGTTATTGCTCCTACCTGGGTCACCAGATAAGAGGAAAACCTGTCTGAAGAATACAAAGGTCCATGTTTTCCTGCAATAAATTCTCTGAAGAATTGCCTGTACAGTTATTGTGATATTTGACCTACGGTCTTCAACGACTTTATTTCAGTACCAGTGGAAACTCAACTATTAAATTTTGGCTTCAAGTGGCAAAGGACCTTAAAGCTACCTCCTACATAAACAATATTTCTCTCTGGAAAAAAATATATGCAACAGAATCATTAGTGTTGGCTTCAAACTACAGGTGAAGGTCAGCAGATTTCATATGGTGAACATCTACACCGCTCACATTGAGGTTGATCATACTCATACTTTGTTGAAACATAATGAATGCTTATGATCTAAGTCATCTCTGCCCTTCCCTTATGAGAAGGGAAGACACTTCATCATGACCCACCTTGATTTCTTTTTCTGTGAAAAGATCCAGCCCTTCCTCCACTTAATATGTCTTCCTGCTTATTTAAATTCCGATCAGTCACAGAAATAAGATGGAAAATGCTTATTAAATCACAGATGGGGGACACAATAATAGGCTAGAACTGTGTCCCCTATTCACAAAAAGGATTGTTTCACTTGTGAAAAAGAATTTACTCAGTGCTTCTCAGGAATACATTTTAGTTTAGCTTTTTATCATTTGCTGCTTTGCCACTTGCCATTTTTCTCTCTTCTAGGCTTTCCCCTTGTTTATCTCACACTGAATGGATGTATACTGCACATTGTTTTCTCAACATGGCCAGCGCATGCACAGAGATCGCTCCAGCAGCTTCAAGAACCACTCCAAATGCATTTTACTCAGGAAAGGTCACATCAGAATATCTCTACTAAAAGGCATACTTTGATTCACAAGGATCTAGCGTTTCATTTGGCTCCAAGAATTCTTGGATGCCTGCTGTAACTTTTTCAAAAGCCCTAAATTGCAAATTCTCTGCGGAACACTGGGCATTTGTTCCTGGTTACCACAGTGTCCAGAACACCGACATGTTCATCTCCGCCTAGAAGCCTCTGGTGCTGCTGCTACATAAATAATATTCTTCACTTCCTGGCATGCTGGAGAGTTCTCCAGCAAGATTAGAAGGCTGAGCAATGACCCTTCTGGAAGCCCGTACTGGCTTTGAACCACTAGACAATCTAAAGTCAATTCAGTATTTCTTGTTACCACATCATAGGGCAAAGGCAGTTTTCCTGCATTAGATTTTGTTTTCAAAAAACACAGGAAGTTTTGTATCAGATGCTGCTTTTTCCCCCTTTAAAAAAAAAATTTGAATCTGTAGTTTTAGCATACAGTAAAATATAAGTAAGGTTGTGTTTGTTTCTAAGCCTACAGCAGCAGCACCTTCTGACACAGCAGTGCCTGCTACCACCCTCTGCCTCAAACAAGATGAGCTCCCTTTAGGCAGAGGCTGTTCCTGTAAGGACATAGCAGATGAGGTAGACTGGCTCACTGAATTACACGAAAAGACGAACAGTCCTAGAAAGGATATAAACTAAGGAAACTTGGGGATATGCGCTGCTAAATCTCTCAGGAGCCATTATACCAGATGGCCGTTTACTCAGACTCTTCTTTACAAACAAGTCCTTCTAAGACATTCAAAGCAGCTTCTACAAATTCTTACAACAGCAATTGAGAGGGAACCTGTGCAGCGCACACAAAGTACCTTACTCATGCAATGTACCTTCCTAAATTAAACTTTGTTCTGCGCACTCTGCTTACTCCATATATCTGTTGTGTAGCAAGCTACAGCATGACATATGCAAGTACATTAATTACCAAGTCAGGGAATAAGCTTGGCCATATACTATAAGTTCTGCATACAATTTATACTTCATAACTAATTTCGATATTTCTCCTTTGCCTTCTGGTACATAACTTCTAACTGTAGTCCCCTTAGACCTTGTTAATTAGGTACCTTAACCTTGCATAAAGACTTTGATGGGAGTCCAGTATACTAAAATTAATTGTTACAAACCCAGAACTATCACTCAGTAGGTGGTAATAAACCATTTCTCTGCAACCCTGAAGGCATAGGCACTTGCAGCATAATGTCAGACAGTCTGCTCACTTAAATGGTCATGGGGAAAGAAATGAAATCTAGACTCAAATCACCTGCAGTTCCCAGAGATCTTACAGCTCTTTTCCACTGAGCTAAGATACCTGCTCCAATTCTCTGCATGCTTTCCACCCTAATAACTATCCCCAAAAAACCAAAGCCATGGCTGATGGAAATACAACAAATCTGTTCCTTGAAGGATGCCGACATGTTGAAGCATGAAATCAGATCGCCACCTTTCAGGAACATTCACGAAGAAAAAAAAAAGCATACTTATTGCAAACTAGCCATTACCCAGTCAGTATCAGACCTGAATTCAAGTGACTGCTCCAAATCACATGCATGAATTTGGGTCTCCTACATCCTAGGCACACGTGATGATAAACTTTTTTAACAAAAACTTTCCCGACCAGTTCTACCCAGCAGACTACTAAGGACAGGATACAAATCTCTGTGCATGCAAACTCTCTTGCTTTCCATTTGGAAGAGAATATTCCCAGGATACATGTTGAGAAGGAATGACTGTTGCACAGACACATCTTCTATAGAATGGGCGAAAAAATAAAGTAGAACTAGAGCTTTTAGGTATCACTGGAGGGGATGGATTAGCAGGGCAAAGAATAAGGTTTCAAATATATAGTCTCCCTGGAGCTTTAACTTCAAATTGAAGCCAAACGCAAACCAATCTTTCATCTTAAAAGTGGAGAAACTGCATCTCCTGCCATTTGCCAATGTGGAATTTCCACCAAGACCATAAACAGCGAAGCCTGTTCCATTCCCTGCAGACATTAAAGGATTTTAGTCTAGTTTCTATGACATACACATGCTCAGCTCATTTACTGCCTCTGTTGAAAAGTCTTAGCACAGAAAAGACAAGGTTTTTGTGCACAAGTGATACTTTCCCCATCCCATAAGATCACTGTAAGTCAGACTGTCAGGACTGTGTAGGGAACCCTGCCTTGCTATTATCCACGGCACTCAACAAGAAAAGCATTTGTCACTAGTAATACTCACCTGCCACCCTCTAGAATTACCATGGAATTCACTTAAATTAGAGCCAAGAACATTAAATTCTGCATGCTCCAGCTTCATTATTCAGTACGCTACTAAGCATTCTGCACCAGCTGAAGTTTCTAGATTGATTTAAGATATAGTCACAACTAGTAATCAAGTTATGACGGTGTAAAACATGGATAATGACAGCAATGCCTGCACTGAGAGGAAAAATATTTATAACCTCAAGGCCAAACTAAGGCGGGAAGTGCCGTTTTAAGTTCATCCACATGAACATCCAACCAGCCTTCAGGCATGGAGTTGCTTAACTCTCAATACTTACCTCAAAAGCCTGTACTCATCAAGGTGAAAGAATTCTTAATTTCCTATCAGTTACCTTTCATTACATGCAAATATTATGTTAATCTTTTTTAAAATTATCTGGAACTCACTTCTATCACTAAGTAGCCCTAAGAGTTCTTAAATCAAGGAGAAATAAGTACTGTTGTCAGAGAGCAGCCAAACTCAAAATTCTACAGTAGACAAATACACTTTCTTTATCCATGTTTCTTCTAAAAACAAAAAAAAATTACAGTTCCGTTCTCAAGTGGTGCACATTTAAAAGGAAAATACCTGTGCACAGACAAAAGTAAACATTTTAACTCCCTCATTTTTTTATCTGCAGTCTTTCCCCCAAAAGTATAAAACTCTTATGATTAGCCTTTACTAGTCATGATAGACAAGAGCAAGGGATTTTATATGATGAGCAGAAAATAAAAGCAACATTTGATTTTCCCTAAAAGCCAGCCAGATGCTTTGGACTAATCCTAGAATGACCATGATTTCACTGTACTACAAAGAAGCTGAATTTCAGGCTCAGAGTCATAAAATTAAGACATCAACTCTGGATTATCAGATAAGAAAGTTTGATTTGAAACACTCTTCTTTAAAGAAATGTTCATCTGCATTTCAGAATATCTTATCGAAGTATACAAATATTGTGAGAACAGTCATACATCCCAAATCTAAGTATTTAGCTGCATGAAATGAATGCTAAAATTCAGACAGCAGCTTTTTCTTGCTCCCTGCCAATAAATCAACAGAGGTGGCTTAGGGACAATTGAAAACTTATTATATATGTTACAAACTTTATTATCTAGAAGGAAGCCTAAATCCTGGTGTGTTGAAGAAGAAATTTCTCTCAGAAGGAGAGAGATTTTTTCAGCTTATGCTTTTCTAACCTTTTCCATTACTGAGTTGCAGCCATTGTTGCTATATACATTTCCAAATCATACCCAATGGCAAACGACAACTTAAGCTTTACAAAAATCCTCAGTAAAGATCAGGCTTATAACTGATAGCGCACACAGACTGTCATCATCTCTCCTGTGATACTTAATTCTCCTTAGTTCCAATCACAGGGAACAAAGACGGAATGGAATTCCCTACTTTTTCCATTCACAAGACTCAAGGAGCATTTCAAGGGAACTTCTGGGAGGTGAAAGAGAAGGAATAAGCATATTCAACCATTATGAAAAAAGTAGCAAGATAAAGGAGGAAAGGGAGCATGGCAGCAGGAAGTTTCCACCTCCAACATCAGCCTGTGGAGAGGACAGCAATGCAAGGAGCCCAACTTTTATCCTTCCTCCTAAGTTGGTAGGAAGCGGGAATGAATGAACTCACCGTACTGGCTTGAGGATGCAGCATGTCATTTAGGGTAGAGAGGAGGAATGCAGACTGGAGCTTCCTCAAAGTTTCATTAGCCCTCAAATCCTTGCCGAAAGGTCTGAGTAGACTGGTATCTCAAGAAGAGCTGCTGCTTCTTCAGAGAATCTGTCAGATGAACACAGGCAGCTTATTTAAACAGCAGTTTACAAAGGTGGAGGGGAAAAGAAGTCCTAAGATGCAAGCAGTAGCATCAACCTAAGAACATCCCTCCTGGTGTCATGACATCGGTCTGTTAGGAACCCATGGGCAAGTGAAAACAGTAGCGAACTAAAAATATTCAAAAACAAAGCACTATTCTCAGTCGGCCTGAAAACTGTACAAGTTGGCAGCGTATACTAGTGGCAGCATGCCCAAACAGTGAGGGACAAGGTTATGGCCTCAGTCCCTGAGTGCCTGCCAACATCTGGCAGCAGATGCTAAGGGAACACATGCTTCCCATTACACCAGCAGTTAGAGGATACATTAGATAGCATCCTGCTCCCAGAACTATCAAGCATTAGCACAAAGCACTTATGATCAAGACTGTCAAGGCAGAGGGGGCAGAACATCTTTTCAGAACACCTCTCTTTAGCTGCTGCATTTAAATGCATTCCAACTGATTACAGACTACAGTAGCATTTGAAACATCATTTCTTCTTTTTTTCTATACATCTTACTATGTCAATTTTTTTTTCCTATACGTGTAAGAATCTGAATCAGATAAAATGCAGAACATTAACTTCAGCATACCAAATACAGCACATGGCTGTTCCTCTGACATTCTTTTGTGACTGAATGTATAGAGAAATTATGATGATTTGGTACAATCAGTTCTAGGACTTCGACATAAAGAAACAAGCTCAAAACAGCTCAGCAAAGGAGTCCTTTTCTTAGCTACCTCTATCACTAACTTCAGCAGCCAGCATTCCCACAAATACTGGTGGAAGGTGCGCTATTGTTTGGCACACATTATCACCATCACTCTCTGCATCTGATCAAAAAGAATAAAGACAATCAGATTTACAGAGGCACAAAGAGACAGATGCCTAAGCACCTAACCCCCATACATACACAGGCTACAAATAAATATCCAAGATGACAGGAAATATTACAACCATACACAGGTGACTAGCTGAAGTTAACAAGCACTTGAATTCTTCTGAGACATGCAGTGATCAAAGCCTTGACTTAGTTCTACACCCTATGGTTTAGACGTATCTCCATAGTTAACTGAAGAGAATAAAGTAACTGTAAAGATGCATTTTATATCATTTTAATTTACAAGAACACTCAATACTTGAAAAGAGTACATTTTATTAAGTTTTCAGGCATCTGACAAAAAGATACTAGTGTATTGAGCACTGATGTCCCTTTTCATTTTCATTTTCTTAATCAAAGGAAAAAGAAGCAGAACAAGTACTATTCTCGAACAATGTCTGTACATGGAAAGCACGTTAACAGACACATGAACAGTATGCAACTGGTACTGCACAAAAGAGTTTTTGCTAGAATTAGAGCTGCAGAACAGCAACACAGAATTGCTGATGAGTGGTCAAAAGAGGGAAGAGAAAATGACAGATAATCTACTCCAGCCCCTATTCCAGGATGTACCTGCACCAAGAAGACTTGGTTTGGCTAATATTTTTAAACCTGACTGAGGATAAAGGCTGAATACTCTGCCTGGCAATCCCTGCTAGTACTTCACTATTTCTAGCTTGCGTAGCTGTTTTGAACACTTACCTGTACCTCCTGTGCTAAAATTTACACCTGCAACTTCACATCCACTGAGCAAATATGAATAGCAGGGTATTTCTTTCCTATCTGCAGCAGTACCATATGTCTGAAGACTACTACAGCCCTTTAGTCAGCCACCACCACCGGCTCAAGAAAATGATGTGCCACGGCTCCAGACTCATTGCCAGCTTTCACAGTATTCTGAAAAAGTACCAAGTTACTCTTGCCCAGTTTCTACACTCCTCCCTAGGCTCATGCTGTGGGCCACCATTAAAGAGAGTTCACTGGACCGAGCTGTGACCCATTACAGTTGTTCTTACACTACATGTTCTCTTCTCCAGACTGGATAACTCAGATCCTTCTGTGAGGAAAACCTGCTCACATTTCCTGCACTTTCCACAGTTCTGCGGCTCTCTTCTGGAAAAATTTCATCTGATTCATATTTTTTTTAAGGTATGGCTATGACTAGATACAGTAGTCATTAGTCTTCCCAGTGCTAAGGAGACCAAAAGGAACATTTCTGTGCTTCTTGCAGGAAATCCTCCTGTTACATTATATCCTAGTCCTAGTCTTAACAAAGTGACATTATTGACCCATGTTTACCTTGCTGCTTTTCTGCAGAACTCTCTCAGTGTTCCCCATCTTGTTTTTCTGCGAGTTCCTCTTCCTGCTTTAGCCTGGAACATTGTACATGTCTCTTCTGACTTCTCCTAAATGCTTTCTCAACTTTGGCACTAACGTTTTGGATTCCTGTGGGGTAAGGGTGACGAAGCCTGTTACATTCAAAATATCTGATGATGTTCTTAAGAGTAAAGTCAGGAGGCCGAACACCTCCATTCTCCCTGACTGGGCTACATCTTTCCTGAGACGAGTAACACAACTTCCCTAATCTACCATCGCCTTCTTGGGACCATATTGCATTTCAGGAAATGTAATCCTTCTAGGATTTCAGCTCACAGGAGACAGAGTGAGAGGAAGGGTGCATTTCCTACGTGGTAAAGATTTACAGAACTACATTTTAATGTTTGAGGTTTTTAAACCCAATTCGTATACTTCAACACATCCAAACACTTCATGTCAATTCAATAAAGCAAAATATTCTACATCAGTTTTTCAGATTGGGCAAAAATATTTTCAGTCAAATGAAATATGTGGCCACATTCTCCCATGAGAAAGTTTCTGGTTTGTAGCTACTTCATTTTCTGTTAAAAGTCATTCCTACCAGGTGCTAAGCAGGACTCCATGCTAGGGAAACATGATGGGGGGAGAATGTAAACATGGGGGAGGTAGGACAGCAGTGAAGAACAGAAGTGAAACTTGACCAGACATTTGAAATAAATGAAGCCTGAATTAGTCACCCATGCACAAACTCCCAGGGGATATTGATTTTTCCCCTTATAATTACTGTTTGGCAACTGCCAGTCACATATGCAGTCACTGGTTTAGTAGGTGCTATTTTGGTTTTCAAAAGAGTTACTTTAAAAGCCAGAATATAATTATAATAGGAAAACAGCTGTTTCTTCAATATAGCCTATTTTCCTCAAGATACCAATTTTGCATTAGTTACACCAAATTTCTTTACTCCTTTACGGCAGGTACACTATAACCATCATTTTCAACATTCTAGAGTTCTTGTCAGTTAATAGCCCATACCTTCCTTCTATTAAATTACCTGGACAAGAAAGAGAATTGAGAGTGCTCTATGCAGCAATGAACAGGAAGAACAAGCCTCGGGAAAATACTGGAACAGCCTGCAACCCCCAGAGCTTGCTGAGGCTTGAGCCACATCTGAAGATTCAAGCTGAAAGTAAAGCATATTTAAACCTCTTTAGCTGCCTCCCTGACTATTCACTGACTATCTGGCCTCAGATCTCATCTGTTTACCTAGCTTAAAAAATGTACACTGAAGTAAAGCTCCTCAAAGTAGATATTGATCCCTTGCTTTCACGTGTCTGTTCTGACAGCCATACTTTCCTGGCTGTGATCTACCAGCTATTTTCGGAACTGTTACCAACTATATCACCAAGATACGAAAGTTTCTAAAAGAGCATTGTTGTGCTATTGAGCACAACAGTTAATAACTATTTGCTGTCAGGGTTTTTCAGTCACTTATTTTACCAGAGCTGCTTTGCATTCCATACCTTCCTGCATGCTAATTTGGAACACAAATTCTTTTCAGCTGTATCTCATTACTGCACAAAATAAGCAGATCACTTCTCTATCACAATTACTCAAGTTCATCCTCCCCTTCTATTATCTTCAGTGACAAACTGACAGAGAACTTAAATTTTGCTGGCTTTTATTGTGCCAACAGTACAATAAGCAAACCAAGAATGGGTCTTCCAAAGGGTCCTGTGGGAATGCAAGAGCCACAACCCCCTCAAGTTTTATAGAGCTGTTCCTATTTATTTTAGACTCCTTGAAAAAAATCCCATCAACACCCTTGTTTTAACAAATGCTCAATCACTTTACTTAGAGTAGTAATTCTCCAATAGATTTTGATTAACAACGGTTTGAATTATGCTTATGACATATGTGCTTTAAATACTAGGAAAGGTACCTAAACCTGTAATCATAAAATTTTGTGTGTATTATATACATAAAATATAATACGAGTGAAAACTGAAGACATATTTTTCCCTAATGTTATAGTTCAGCAAATGTACCACAGATGTTTTTATTTTTTACAGAGTTGGGTTTTTTTTTTTTTTTAAGGAATCATTTTAGAAAACTGCAGGTTTGCTTTTCTAGATGCTTGCAAGAAACAGGTTACTGATGAAGGCATTTTTCAAAGAAAATTGAGAGAGACACAAAGACCATATCAGGATGGAGATTCTCCACCCACCGTACACAGATTTGGGAATGAAATCAGAACCAGATCCCAGATTGCCGGGTAGCAGCACTACTATAGCACACTATCGCAGCTACAGGAGTGCACCGCAGCTCCCCAAGGCACCAGCAGTTGGGCATTTGGATACAGCTGATGGTGTCCTCCTGGCAACATGCTCCGGTTCTCTGAGGAAAGAGGCCAACACCTGACACCATACAGATGCTAGAAGGCGAGCTGCCTTCTTCACCCACAGCGAGGTGGGGCTGCCGTGTGCCCCCAGACCGGGATGGCTGAGCCAGGGGGCAGGCTGCAGCCACCACCACTGTCGTGAGCCCACATGGTGAAGGTACAGCAAAAATACGGTGTTACCTTCCTTGGTGTGGAAGAGAGCCAACGCATCCTAAACAAAGAGCACCTTCGCCTGTTTTAATGGCCAAGCTCCCCTGTCTCTGCAGACTGGCCTTTGGCTGAGAAGGCTGATCACCCACCTGGGAACTACCAACCTGTCAGCCTCACCTCTGTGCCTGGGAAGATCGTGGAATAGATCCTCCTAGAAGCTATGCTAAGGCACACGGAAGACAGGGAGGTGATTCGAGACAGCCAGCATGGCTTCACCAAGGGCAAGTCCTGCCTGCCAACCTAATGGCCTTTTATGATGGAGTGACTATATTAGTGGACAAGGTAAGAGCTACGGATGTCATCTATCTGGACTTCTGTAAGGTCTTTGACATGGTCCCCCACAACATCCTTCTCTCTAAATTGGAGAGAGATGGATTTGATGGGTGGACTGTTTGGTGGAGGAGGAATTGGCTGGATGGTCGCATCCAAAGGGTAGTGGTCAACAGCTCAGTGTCCACATGGAGATGAGTGACACGTGGTGTCCCTCAGGAGTCCATATTGGGACCAGTACTGTTTAATATCTTCATCAATGACATAGACAGTGGGATCAGGTGCACCCTCAGCAAGTTTGCAGACAACACCAAGCTGAGTGGTGTAGCTGACGTGCCTGAGGGACAGGATGCCATTCAGAGGGACCTGGACAAGCTTGAGAAGTGGGCCCGTGTGAATCTTACAAGGATCAACAAGGCCAAGTGCAGGGTCCTGCACCTGGGTGGGGGCAACCCCCAGTATCAATACAGGCTGGGGGATGAAGGGATTGAGAGCAGCCCTGAGGTGAAGGACTTTGGGGTACTGGTGGACATGAGCCAACAATGTGCGCTTGCAGCCCAGAAGACCAACTGTATCCTGGGCTGCATCACAAGAAGCATGGCCAGCAGGCCGAGGGAGGGGATTCTGCCTCTCTACTCTGCTCTGGTGAGACCCCACCTGGAGCACTGCGTCCAGCTCTGGGGCCCCCAGCACAGGAAGGACATGGACCTGTTGGAGCAGGTCCAGAGGAGACCACAAAAATGATCAGAGGGCTGGAGCACCTCTCCTATGGGGAAAGGCTGAAAGAGCTGGGGTTGTTCAGCCTGGAGAAGAGAAGGCTCTGGGGAGACCTGATTGCAGCCTTTCAATACTTAAAGGAGGCTTATAAGAAAGATGGGGACAAACATTTTAGCAGGGCCTGTTGTGATAGAACAAAGGGCAATGATTTTAAACTGAAAGAGGGTAGATTCAGACTAGATATAAGGAAGAAATTTTTTTACAATGAGGGTGGTGAGACACTGGAATGTGTTGCCCAGAGGGGTGGTAGACGCCTCGTCCCTAGAAACATTCAAGGTCAGGCTGGATGGGGCCCTGAGCAACCTGATCTAGTTGAAGATGTCCCTGCTCATTGCAGAGGGGTTAGACCAGATGACCTTTAAAGGACCCTTCCAACCCAAACTATTCTATTATTCTATTTAGCTTGTATGAATATTAAAGTGCTGAGGTGATTATATCTCTTACCTGCACCTGAGGGGAAAAAAAAGGAACATACATACACAAGTACCAACCTGCTAGGTGAAAAATGAAGCAGTAAATCAGTGTTATTCCCGGTGCTCAGGGGCACCTCACCAAAAAAAAGCTACCAGTGGTAGGAATCAGCATGTCTGGAACCTCCCCCCTCAGCCACCGCCATCTTTTCAAACGACGCCATCTTCCTGCCCACCGCCATCTTCCCGCCCTCTGCCTCCTGCAGACGAACCGGGGGCCGTGCCAGGCCATCACCTCTCGGGACGTGGGGGCGGGTGCCGCCGGGCTGGGGGGCCGCACCGGGCGCTCCTCTGTTTCCCTGCCGTGACAGGCCCCGGGCGGCGACGGCGGCGCTCGCCCGCCTCCTCAGGGCCGCCGGCCCGCGGGGGCAGGGGCAGCGCGGCGGCGGCGGGGCCGCCTCAGGCGGGCCCCGAGCCGGGTGAGGGCGGGCGGCCCGGGGACGCTGGCCCCCCTGCGGCCGGTTCACCCGGGCTTGAGGCTCGACGTGGGGAAAGGCGCTTTCCTGCCGGTCCCACCCGGGCCGAGGGGGCTGCTGCCCCTCTGGGAGCAGCCATTCACCTTCCTCCTCCTCCTCCTCAGCGCCTGGCCCACCCCGCACCATGCTCCATGCGCCGGTTCACTGGGAGGACACGGCATTTTCAGGCTCCGAATATAACAAAGCGTTTAAGTCCATGGGGATTACTCACCTCCATAAAATTACATATTAATAATTTAGAAGAGGAAAGATGATAAAAATTTGACAACTCCTCCTCTAATTTACAAGGTTTAGCATGCATTGTCATGTGCAGATAGTCTTGAATGTCTATCTTTTATTAAAAATAATAGGATCTTGAAATATTTATCAAAATATCAAAGGAAATCAGGCAAGTCAGATTGATTTCTTTAGCTTGTAAAATGTCTGATACGATGACACGCCACATCTTCAAGACATAGGGTTTTTTAGTATCTCATGTAGTACCATTCAGTCTTTGAATTATTTCTTGATGTAGTTCTGCTTTTGCATTTGTTATGGTTGTGTGGCTATTTTTAAAGTCACCCTATACTGCTCTTCACAAGTCAAATGTCCCAGACTGAGGGGACACCCTCATCATCTAAAAGGAGGAATACTATCTAAACCTACACTATCCACAAACAATTAATAACAAGCTTTTTTAATGAAACTGCATAATCTTCCATTACCCTTTGACAGTCAGGCGCAACCGGCAAGCATATGATGAAGACACTTTCTAGAGGTATTCCTGATTCCTCCATAACACATCCAATGGGCAATTTTATCCATGTTCTGCAAAGGCTGGACCTTCTCTAACTCTGCTTCAGACTCAAGTTTTTTCTATTAGGAAATTTTAACAACCCATCATTATAATCCACCTAACCATCATTCCCTCATTTTTGGTTAAAATAGACATCCTTCC
Organism: Theristicus caerulescens; assembly: GCA_020745775.1. NCBI lineage: Eukaryota > Metazoa > Chordata > Aves > Pelecaniformes > Threskiornithidae > Theristicus > Theristicus caerulescens. Next base: position 89,256,635 of record CM036560.1, read on the forward strand.
TCACTTTCGCCGCTAATACATAACAATTTTTTCTTGTTGCTACTCCCTTCCATCAAAGTAAGTCACGCTTAAACAGCGAGAAGAAATCGCAGCTTTGCTTGTTAGTTGGAGATAATCATTTGGCACACTTCCAAAGCATGGAAATAGAAGAGGAGGAAGGATTTCTTACCTGCCAACAGAACACAGCCTTACCATTTAATTGCATTTAATTAATATTGTATGCTCCCAAGCTGACACTAGCAGGCAGACAATATTTTTCATTACATTAACAATGTAGTGATCCCTTCCCTCCTGCCAACTGCCCAGGTCACCCAAACACTAAACACATGTGATTGGCATAAATCCGGAGTCTCCTTAGGGCTCTTTCACCAGGAGGCTCAGGTTTTTTTTCTTTTCTGTATTGGAGATGACTGAACCTTGCTCTCATTTGAAGACTGGTTACTTTCTACTTTTACTTATTTAAATCTGGAAACAGGTGGCTTATTTGCAGTCTACCTCCTTTCAACTGGAAAAATTCCCATCACCTTAAAGTTACAGGAAACAAGGTCAAGTGCAAAGAAAACCAAACAAGTATGATCATTTACAAATATGTATGACACCATTGTAGCATTGAAGGCACCCTTAATAGTACAACTCCCACAGCAGTTTCATGAAGACTATTATCCACAAGACATACCCTCATCTGGATGATTAAGAGCCAAAGCTCCGTAAAGTCAGCATGAACCTTACTGATGCATTACAGTACATGTTAAAAATGTGTTCATTTTATGCATGCAGCCAGTTAAAAAACACAAGACAGCTTTCTTATTCTGGGATTCAGTCACCTTAGTTTGCTTTCACATACGTGTTTGTACTCCCCAATTGAAAGAACCACTGCTGTGTAAATACTCGAGACAGAAAACCACAGCTAGAGAAACAATTGCAAGCCTGCCTCGGTGTTTCTGTTTCTCCCCACTTACAAAATATGCGATCAGTTCTTCATAAAGAAACTTCAATTTCTGGATTCTTTTAAAGCTCTCAAATGTGTACAGCAGTTTTCTTCCCAATTATCATCGCTTATATATGCAAGATTTATAAACTGAAAGCAAGCCATAAAGTAGAGGCATTCCCTTTACTCCTGCCTGAAGAGGATCAGCAGGCTTGTAAGTTAAACAGCATCCTATAAGTAGGGCTCACTTGTCTTTGTTTAAATACTTTTAGTTACAACAAAAGACAGGCATCCCTTGCACTCCACACAGTCTCAGCTTTTATGTGTCTTCACTGGCTTCTTCACAGGCAAGAGGAGAAGAAAATAATTCTTTTCAGTTAGAGGCGGGAGACACCAGCTGCTGCTACTCCCATGCTAAATTGTTCTTTCTTTTGCTGGAAAATTTTGGTATTTGTGTGTAAAAGCATTTGCCATCTAGACCTTCCACTTACCACACAGACTCTTAGTGTTCAGTTCTTGCCTTCTCTATTGTCTGTCCCAGCCTTCTTTAACTCCTTAATTTTGCAGACCCTCATCTTCCAACATCCACATTCTCATGAGCAGGCTGTTTCCCAGGAGATCAGCGAAAACATCTCTCATGATCTTGAACCCAGGCCCAGACTGCAAGGCTAAACTACTTGCAATATATTTCACATACCTCATCATTTGCCCTTCATAGAAAGGAGACCAAGTCTAATTAAAGAGAGCGATAGTCAAGGAGAGGATGATAGTCCTGTAAGCCTACTGAATGGCCCAGGCTAGTGCGCCCTTTTCGATGCTTTTCCTCAGCAGCCCTGTGAATGAAAGAAAACTCTCGCCATTGCAGAAAGCTGTAAAATATCCACCCTGACACAAGGACAGGCTTCCTGCCGCGCTGGGTGTGCTCACTTGGCTGGGAGAAATGGTAACACTCTGCAGACAACCAGAGCTCCACATCTTTGAAGAGCTACTTATCATCATTAGATAATAATAAGAAAAAAAAATAATAAGAAAAAAAAGCCACCTACAAGCCTGCAGCAGAGGTACAATAAGCAGTAAGAAAAACCAAAAGATCTGAGCTAATTACGTACAAGAGATCCCCATTTTATATTTAATTCTCTGTATCACCTCATGGAAGGACAACTACTACCAACTGCTGGAAAACCTGAGACAAGCTAGGGTACTAGATTTTATTAGGCAAGGGGTGAAGCATCTCTCATCTACCCTGTTTACCTACCCACTGAAAGGGAAGAAAGCGCAGTCTTTGCTGATGAGACCACAAATGGCCATGTCAGGGATACACCCCCGTAACGCTGGCACGCACAGATGTTGAGAGGAGGAAGGGCTCCTTGAGAAGGACGTGACTTGTGTTGGTTAGAGCAAGCTGTCACGTGGAAAGCAGTTTGCATTCCCTGCACTTTATCAGTGCTTCACTTGTTCTGCATTAACAGTTTCAAGCATTCATTGGTGAGAAACCACATCATCCTAAGGCTCAGACGAGAGAGCAGTTAGAGTCTCTGAATTCATGCTATCCAGTTTTGAATCTATAAAGTCTACATTTTCATGGGTTTTCTTTTCAGCACACATAAGGGCTTAAAACTAAAAAGCAAAACTTTCAAAACAACACATTATCAGCATGAAAAAACAGAGCTCTTTAGGTTATCAAAAGTTCCAAGAACAGGTGCATACAATATTTTTGGAGTTGCCAACACTTCACTGCAGAGCTGAATACTTGCAAATAGGTAGGAAAAGGAAGAAAGTATTCCCAGATGAGAGAAGAGAAGGTGATGAGAGGAAAGAACCAGCGTCTTCAGACGGGGGCAAAAAAAGAATACTTTTCACTGTCATCTAATTAGGTCTCGGGGGAAATCAGTAATAAATTCAACATAACAGTGCAAGTTGGAGGCATGCAACAAGTGATTTGGTAGGATGATGGCAAATCAGAGTATTTGTGCTTCACGCCTGGTGACATACTCGCTTACTAAAGAGCCATCTATTCAGGCAGAGCATTTTTTTTTTTATATTGTGTGACTATTTCACACTGGGAAATGTCTGTGCATTTGCAGATTGATGGCCATAGAGACTTTCTGTGTTCTGAGCAGCTAAGCCTATTCCATTTCAGCCAAACATTGCTAGATCCTGTATCTCCAGTATACTTCTACTTTAAATATACAATATTCTCCTTGGAGTCTATTCAAAATGTTTTCACAGCTCTATTGAATATGGTAATCCCTTAACTATGACTAAAGCCTGTTCATCAATATTTTTGGCATGCCAGAGCAACATAATTTTCTTTCTGCAGCATATCCATACAGACGTTTCTTTTTCTTCCATGTACTTCTCTATTGCATAATAATGCCTTCGCTATGACCACCCTAAGGGTCAGCACACTACCATGACTCATTATAGGGGTTCAGGAGATTTCAAGAGGTTATGATCACCTTGCTCCTCTCTCATTTTGCTGGGGAAGGAACGAGGTAATCACAGGGAAGCCCTCATGTGCAAGATACTGACTTTTCTATGCTAAACTGCACTTTCTGAAACTGAAAGAAACATTGCTCTACACCGTACGAGAGCTAGTCCCCAAATGATTCGATAGTACAGTGCCTCAGTGCATTATATTACATTTATATAAATACAAAGTAACATGCTGTGCAATTTCACTCATCCAGGCTTCCTTGAATATAAAAGAAACATTGTAAATTTATTTATTTTCAGTGGAAAATAAATAAATTGGAAGTGGAAACAGACTTGGGCAAAATGTTCACACTGGTGAAAAGGGCACGATTCAAGAAGCCAGAAGCAGTCAAGAAGAAACAAGGATGGAAAAAAGGAAATTAGGGTGTGAAAGCAACAGAGGAAAAAAAGACCGCAATAGCCCAGGGTATATTAGGTATGATCTCCAGCAGGCAGCGGTAGCAGGAGGTAGGCGGCCAAGAGGGACGTGGAGAAGGTTGAAAGTGAGGTGAGAGGCAGACACACTTTGACAGTGGAGACTGCATGTAAAGATCCAGGGAGGAAAGGAGCTATGAGCTGTCTTTAGAGTATCTATGAGAAAACTAACGGAGCTCAGGGAAAATGGAAAGATAGGGCCAGGAGACATCACTTAGGTCTCGGTTTCTTCAGGTGCAAAAAAATAAGGATAGTTTAAGGGATTTCATTGTTTGAATTTCTCAAAAAGGCCCTGCAATGTATTCCCTTCTTGCCATGAACCTGACATCATCCCTTGCGATGTCTCTGAAGCCTTTGCTACCTAGTCAGTGTTTTACAGTGAATAAATGCTCATTTTTGCAGCTTTACATGCCAAAAGGAAACTTCAGCTTCTATCCTCAGAAGGGCAGTGGTACTAGAAAAGGTCACCAATTTATGCTGTGTGATTTGAAGGAGAAGCACCATCCAACAGACAGACTTAAGGAAAGGTTTGGCACCAAGTCTCACATGACAGAAATTCCACTTTATAACTTGAAGATGTTGTGTGGTGCTGTGACTGCAGCACAGGGTTTTCCGCTGAGAAATTAAGTATCTGTAATAAAGTATTTCTGTAGGAAGCCTGCCTGGGAAATCGTGTGTATATTTAATTCAGTGGAGGAAGTGTTTAGAAGTAGTTCAGCCTTGCAAAAAATATTGCCCCTTAGTGTAAGTAAGGTCAGCAAGAGCCTAAGTTATCCACCACATAACAACTCATCAGCCTTTATAATCCTGACAGCAGCTTGGGTTTGTTCTTCTCCTGAGAGTGCAGGAGATGTGTTAGGATTTAACATCCAGCCTGTTTTATTAGTTCCTGGAAGGAAGGATGATAGTGCTGTAACTCCCTTTTGTAGAAATGTTTTAAATGCTCAGTGGTTCTGAATGGCTTTGTTAGTCACACTATCCCTGCAGGGTAAGAAAGGGCATATTCTTCCCATTTACTTCTAGACAGTAGAATAGCATTTGTTTTCCAGCTATTCAAGGTTACAACCTGTGTGTAACCCAATGAAGAACATTTTTGTCAATCGCCTTTTTAATGTATATCTTCCACACTTTTAACCTTTAACTATTAAATATTCATATTATAAAAGGTTCTTCATGCCAGTCCTTTAGCAATTTTTCTCCAAGAAGAATGAGCTTATAAGATGTAAAATCCCAAAGCAGAAAAGAAAAAGGTTATCATTTCAGCTTCCCACCACTGCTTGTACAAGAAAAATGCTACAGACGATGCAATGTGTGCAAGTGCACATTACAAGCAAATCTGCTTATCATATTAGTGATGTGTGCACATGTGCATGCATATTTTATGTAGATATTTGCCTGTCTTTCTTAGAGTGGGATTATTAAATATTTAAAAAAGCACAGGAAATACATTAGCAAATGGATTCCGATTTCTGATGTAAATAAAAAATTGCAAAAAGAAACATTTTATCTACACTCAAAATGCCCTTTTTTCCTTTTTTTGTGGAGGTGGGGAGGATAACAGCAAAGAAATTATTGAGATTCTCCCATAATTTTCATTTATGGTATGTTTTCAGATTTTTACATGGAAGATGTAAAAAAGAAACAGCCCCACATTCCCCGTTAAAGTTAACGGTTATTTCACAGCAAATCCATTGCCACCAACTTGAGTATTTACTCCCAATTATAGAATAATAGTACTAGGAGGCATAAAAAACTTCATCGTCTTCTTCAGGTGACCAAAATTGAATTATCCTGAAACAAACAAACAACTTAATGGTAAATATATATTCACTCACAATACTGCAGATGTCTTTAAGATTCTGTACTTGTCCAACAGCCTTTTTCTCAACACTTTTGTCAACATGACTTCTTCAGCATGATTAGGGGCAGGCAGCCTTGACCTCCCATTTGCAGTCACAGTGGCATGTCCTTAGCAGTCCTAGAACAAGGCTTGCAAATTCATTTTAGTGCATACATAAACATGAAACACTTCACGCAAGATAACATATTTTAGCAATCTTGTGGCACTTAAGGCTGAACAAGTCAACCATGCTAAACAGCTTCAGCTTCTTTAAAGTCATTTAGGAGCCACCATAAGGTTTCCAGAAATAGAGGTAAATGGGTAACAGAAATGCATTCCATAATGGGATTAAATAAACTGTGGGCCAACAAACACATGTAGGGTTAAGAAATTTGGTTATTGTAAGGCCAGCAGATAATTCGGGGTAGAAAATAAGTGAAAGTAAACACTAAATTGCAAAACCTGTCTTGGCGCCAGGCACACACAGCCAGGATAAGCAGCGCTGCTGTCAGAGTGCTCACAATGCAGGAGTCGGTACGCAGCAGCGGGACATCAGGACAGCTGCAGAGCACATCTTCCCCTCTCTTTCTCTGTGCAGGAGCAAAGCGTGTGCGACAAGCAGCTGCTGGCAGCGCTGGCTAGCCAGCTTACGGAGGGCGGAAACAATTCTTCCTAGGGAGAGCCCCAAATACCCTTGCTTCCTTCCAGCTGCCTTTTGCTCTGTAAACCACTCCTAGGAAAATCTCTCCATTCACTAGTGTGCACAGTCAAGTGTTTAATTGTCTGTTAAATCCAAATTCACTGTTTCCTTACTCTGTTGATAGCCGCAACCCATATTCAGATGTTTTATAATGACACCTGCCAGAGATGGATTTGGCCCTGGTCCTCGAGCTGGAAAGCTCTCACCTTCCAGCAAGGCTTGTGTGCAGGCTGCCTAGTGTGATGGGAGGGCAGGAGGAGAAGCAGTAGCTGGGTGTTTCTCCTCAGGCTTGTCTCTTGTCATGTCTCTGGGCCAGCACATGTCCCATCCCATATCCCCACTGCACACTACACTGGCACCGGCTCCTCTTCTCCCAGTCTCCTCTGACCTTTTCCAGCCATGATTTGATTAGAAGGTTTCTGAACTGAAGTGTTAGGAAACAGGTGGGAAGGATCATTCATTGCAGGGGGACCAACAGGACCAGGGAGACCTGTAAATGCTGCTTGTCTCCAGCATCACCAAGCAGCCCTGCAGCTCTGGATTTCCTTTTCTTACCCAGATGATCTCCCACATGAAGGCTCTAGTAAAGAAAACTTACTGAACTAATTAGCAGAGCTAGGTTCAATGATGCAAACTAAGAAGGCTTAGAGGTGATCTCATCACCATGTACCAGTACTTAAAGGGGAGCTACAAAGAAGATGGAGACTTCCTTTTTACAAGGAGTCACATGGTGAGGACAAGGGGTAACAGGTACAAGTTACTCACAGGGAGATTCCGATGGGACACGAGAGGTAAATTTTTCACAATGAGAACAGTCAGTCATTGGAATAATCTCCCCAGGGAAGTGGTTGACTCCGCTACGCTGAACACGTTTAAGACTCAGCTGGACATGGTGCCAGGCCATCTCGTCTAGATTGTGCTAGAAAGGTTGGACCAGATGATCCTTGAGATCCCTTCCAAACTGGTATTCTATGATTCTATGAAACACTGGCTACGAACTTCAGGAGAAGTATTATTTCTTCTCTTACATTTACCAGAATCCAAAGCAAGGGGTTTTTTCCCTATCCAGGCATTTAAAATTCAAGAGTGATCCCAGAGTAGTGTATTAGGGAGTAGCAAAGAAGAGGAATTATCTGTTATTGAGTAGTTTTCAGCATAGCAGAAGGTGTTGTGAGCTTCCCTGCAGCACCCGTGTCCCCAGTAGGAGGGATACAGGGTGAGAACACACAGACAATGAACTTTGAGTATAAAGGAGCAGGTAATATATAGCCACTTATTAGCTATTTGGGTGCATCTTTTTATCGCAGAGCTATGAAAAGTAATTTTGAGGTCATTTCAGCCCTTCAGTGGAAGTGGGGTAAGCTATCTCAGATTTGTTTCAGGGGCAGGAGGATTTCTACCTGATAATTGCCATGAAGCAGCTGTCAGGTGGGAACTTGTCTCTTGCTTTTGGCAGCAGCATCCCTGGGTCTGTGCAGTGCCACAGCCTGTCCCTGCTACGATGTGCTGTAAGGCATGCACCATAAGGACGGCTGCTGATAAAAGGGAGTCCTCTTAGCCCTCCTCCTCCTCCCCACGGTGGTCAATTTGCAACTGTCCAATAATGTATTTCCTGGTTTTAATCTGAATTGTAATTCACGGTTTTAATCTGCTATAGCTGTTTTGCATCGTGTGACAGGCACAGAGACTGCTCCAAGTGCTCTTGTTTCTTCGGTGCTGCCTTTTCGGCTGTTTTCTCTGAGCTGCACGGCTCTGCCACACACATGCAGCATTTATGTCCTGCACAAGCACAGTCAAAACAGACAAACTGCTAAAGGGAGGTTGACATAGTTGCAGCCATACATTTAAACTCATTACTGTGAATGGCACAGAGAACACAATAGGGAGCTGTGTAGAGGGTAGGGAACACACCGTGCTGAGGTAGGTCTGCATGGGCAACAGACACACAAGTGATAGAAAAGTAAAAATGGCAGTTCTGTGCATTGAGCGAAAAGCTCTTTGATAGAATCAAGCAGCATATAATATCAGTTGTTCACCAAAAAGAAACAAAACCCAAGAGAACAGTCATTACATGCGAGCTGCTAAGGATGCCACCACTATAAATTTCTCCACAGCTACAATCATGAGTGTGGCCAGCACTCTCTGGAGCTGTGCTAGAGCAAACACTGCTATCTATCTATACCAAAAAATTAGCTGACTATCACCAGTATTTTATTGGTCTACCAGAGCTCATGCGTATTTTTCAGGGCAAATAGGCAGGCCTTTTTGACATACTATCCAATGCTACTGCGCATAGTAAAAGCCCCCACTCAGGCCACATCGAACATACTGCCAAAAAAACAAACAGAATCACTGTTATGCTGGGGGGGTGGTCTTAGCAAATGGAAGAAAATTACCCCCATGTGTCATGCGTAAAGGAAAGATACCTTTGGCAGATGTCAAGAGAAAGGAAACATGGCACAAAGTAATGAAAGACTGGGAATGTATGTCTAGAAGCAGCAACCAGCTGACTTACTGAAGCAGACGGTGATACTTTGATCAGTGTATTTTGAGGGCACAAAACAGAATGAGCCAAGGAGGAACGGAGAAAGGGAACACCGGTCTCCTGACTGCTTCTGGAGCATGAAAGCAACTGAGTTTCAAAGTAGCTGCAAACATGCTTCAACAACCACTGACAGGAGCAGCAAAGACCCATCTTCCAAATCCAGGTGACCTCCAGCCAGCTGACTGGAACGGGAGAGAGGAGGAGAGAAGCACCCACCACTCCCACACCAAGAAATGCTGCATTGCAAACATCAGAAAAAAGACTGAAAATAACTTTTGGTGGGAAGGAGAGGCTGAGGAGCAACGCCATGCAAAAGCAGGGAGGAAGTATTGAAAATAGTGACAGGCAGTGGCTCAAGTGGAGGTGGAAGCATCCCTGGCCATGAATTTTTCCTCTGACTTGCAGAATCAGATTCCCACATGCTTTGCCATTAGTTTACTTTACTTTGCATTAGGGGGTTAGCACTTCCGAAGAGCACAATTGCAGGACGCGAGGCTGGGATTATGTGCCCTTCTCAGGATTCTCTCCGTTGCATCTCTCCGTTGCACATCTTAAAATGTGCGTCCATGTTAGAGGACTCCCTTTTAAAGTGCAAGCCTCTATCAGACCATCTTACAGTTGTTGAGTATTTTTGCCAGTGCACCTTTGTACTTCAGGACAGCGGCAGTGCAGTTTAGCCCCTTTTTTCCTCTTACTGTGACTTTCATTTAATATTTTCTCCTGTTAGTGAAAACAATTAAGACAGCAGACTGCCCCATCCTATTTTAATTTATCTTTTTACCTGGATTGTTTTTCCCATTCCACTATTTCTTGGCAGCCAGAGGACCGGTGGCTTTGTACCCCCAGTGTCCACATTAGGCACGTATTACAGTATTACAGCAGCACGTTCATACCCAGCACATTCACTCTGCTGATGCTGCTGGAGTATGGGAACTATCTCATCACCAGGGAGTTTTCTGAGGGAGAAGGGAAGGTGAAAGCAAAATGCCCATGTACAAGTACAATAGCCAGGAGCAAGAAAATCATACTGAGAAGTACCTCATACTTGTCCCTTTGGAATTGTACCACCCTGAACTTGACATCCCCAGTTACATATTTGCATCACTCAATCTACCCCTTGTTCCTACAGATTAATTTTTAGTCTCCATATTAATTCTCTCTTCCTGTCATGGCATTCTTTTTCACAGCTGATACACATCCATAAATTAATAACAAGCTGTTACAAAACTTTTCCTACCTTTCCTCTAAATAAAGGACAAGAGAATGCACCTGAAATAATAAATGTGAGTAATTGCTCCCAGCCCTCTGCCTTACCTTGCAACATTTATCTTCCCAGATTTTTATACTCTGTGCCTGGAGTATAACTCCCTATTAGCTTTTCAGATTCAGAAAACTGTTGTAATTCACATAAACTTTTCACACTTAATACAAGCAAGAACTCTATCCCTCGCCACTCCAACAGAGTCAGGACGGTCGAAATTCCTAACAGACTGTAAAAAGTACACCTCGGATTTACTAAATTATTTCTAAATCATTACTTCTGCCCTTAACGCCTGATTCAAGTCAATGAGATCTAATAACACAGCAGTTTGCAGGAATAGGTTTTGTAAAATGCAAAATACATCTGTTCACACTGTAAAACGTGAGCATAGATTTATTGTAGATTCAGTGACTTAGCAGGCTTAAAAGCAGAGTGGATCAATGCAAAAACCTTGTGCCCAGCTGGGCCATGTTGCTTTCTGGAGGTCTGGATCAGAGGGAAAGTCATGCTGATCTGGCCTGCCCACTACCCGAGGCCAGCCAGGTAAGCAGAGTAGAAATGTGGCAGAAGCAAAATACAAAGCCTTCATTCCCCATTCCACACAGAGACAGAGACTGCAGTCGACTCCTGACCCTCGTCTAAAACCACAGGGACAAATAAGATCAGGGTCTTTTCCTCTTCATAAACTCAGCAATGTAAGCTGTTTTATCCCAGCTTCTTGCTAAAAACCTATAATGACTTTCCTGACAATTTAACTCATATGTGTTCATGTTTTAATTGCAACATTTACAGGAAGTATGAGTAGAGATGGAGAGGACCAAGCAGTCAGCTGCAAAATCATATGGAAAATTAGAGCAAGTGAGGCATAAACTGATTCAACAAATCTCTGGCTATAGGTGACCTCCAAGTTAGTGATCTTGCAATCAGTTATTTAAACTATCTTTCTAGAAAAGTTGTTTTGGTAGTAGCTGTGGTAATAAAGATAGAAATAGAAAAAATATATAATTTTATTTATTATATTTATATATGTGTGTGTAAATATATATATATATATATATATAAAACCCCTATGGTCGCTCTAAAAGCAGTGAACTGCTCTTACTGTATTCACGGAGCTTTTTCCAGACACCTGCAGGAGATGGGCAAGCTGTCTTCAAGATCAGGATCAATGCAGAACTGACATCCATTTGCTGCTCATTGCCTATGTATAACCTCCACTGTCAGTTTTTCATTCAGTCGTACATGTGCCACTCGATACCAGCCCAGCTAGAAGCACGAGTGTTTTTCTGGCCCTTCTCAACAAAGTGAAACAACCATCCAAGCGCTGCTGGATCTCTCTGCGTGATCACAGCTTCCACACTGCTTTAAGCTGAAAAACTTCACTGCAGACCACAAGGATAACTGCGGTTCGGCTACTTGCTACCATAAGGCGGCTTTGACAGATGTAAGTTAAAGTGGCTGAACAGCAGTCCTTACACAATTTTCAGAGACTGCCAGCTGGCTCCAAAATTTCACTTGAATCAATATGTAAAACCCAGCATTTTTACTTCTTTTTAAATAGACATAAACCACATGCAACACTGAATGGCCCAAGAAGAATTGGGACAAATACTGCAACACTGAAGGCAGAGACTGGTTTGTAGAATAAATCTCCTGAAACATGAGAAGTTCACAGCAGCCCCACAGTGAGATGCATAGTAAGAAACAGGACTCCAAATAAAATAATTTCCTATTTGGAGACAAAAAAAAGTGAAGAATTTCAGTAAAACCAGTCCACCTTGCAGAGTAGAGAAGTGGGTCAACTGCAAAACTTTTTAGCTTCTTGAGAGCCCTGAACACTGAGAAGTTTAAGGATAATCTTTGTCAAATATGTAACCAAGCTCTGAAAACATTTAACAAATCCTACCAACATAATATGATTTTAATAGCCCTCTGAAGTTTCATTAAAATGCTGTATTGGCCTTCTACGAATTATTAAACTACCTTTTCAGTGATAATAAATGACAGAAAAGAAGCAAATAAACAGAAATAGAGAGGCATCTCCACAGTTAAGGGGGGGGGGGGAATGTAATCATCTCAGCCAGTAAAAAGTAAAAATAAAAGAGCAATTACACTTAACACTGATGCAACCTTTACTGTGGAAAAGATAACAACCAAAACAGCCATGCAAATAAGAAATCAAGCACTTCTCAAGTAATGTACTTGTACCCATATATTTTCAGCCAGTATGATGAAACAGGTGTAGAAAGCCATTAGTATAAAATTTTCTGTAATTATGTTTTTTAGAAAAACTTTCCTATAAGATCATGCCAAATTGAGTTAGACTTTATCTGCAATGGCCTGTTTCCAATTACAGGTAGATTAAAACCTCATGTGTATTATTTAAATATGTCTTCATATTTCAATTTGCTGCCTCATAAAGTGAATCACTTTATTCCAGGACTGTGGATACTAGAAGAAATATTAATTAACTGTTTCCTTTTAAAATGTCTTGCAAGACATTTCAGATTTTATTGGGAATTTGCACAGTAGGAAAACAAATGGGGTGGGGGGAACATTTTTCAGCGACTCCTATTGTAAAATGAGCCTTTTTCCTGACTTAGTGTCAGCATCACTGGCGTTGCAGTTATCAGAGTCACAGTGTTCAAGTAACATTATCCCTGCAAAGTTAACATTTTTAGAATAGAAATATCTCTGCAATATAATTTCACATTCTAACAAATCCTGACATAAATAAAAAGTAAAAAAGTTCTTTTCAATGATTTTATCTGCCATATTAAAAAAACAGATGCTCATAAGACGCAACGCAAAGCTATTTAAATCCATCCAAGTATATAGCACTTCAGCTAGATAAAATGAGACCAGAATACATTTCTTCTTATCAAAACTACGGTGACAATTTCAGCTGGGCAGATATAAATGCATTACAATTTATCTAGCAAATGTTTGGAATGTTCCTTATTACTTCTGAGTGTCTGTGAGAGTTCTCATTTTATTCTCCTTAGCGAGGAGAGGTTCCAGCAATAGGGAACACGTTTTTGTGTTTCACTGAACAGCAGATGAAAGGAAGATCTCTCATTTTAGAGACTGGCATTACTTCAAGATAATGAAGTATTTATTTGGACAAAAAAAGAAGTGACATGAAGTGACAATCAAAGGAAAAAAAAAAAAAAAAGCACCATTTACAGGATAGTCTCCCTGACAGAAATGAAAGGGGAGAGAATGATTTTAGCAGTAAAGTGTTTTTAAAGTGTTAGTTGCTACAAATAGTGAATGCAGTTCCCCACTGCCTCTCATACTTTGGAGACATTCGTACCTAGGAAAACAGAGGACCAAAGGTGAATTGCCTCCACTTTGCAAAGATGTAACCACATATTATACAGTCAGTCAGGTCAGTTAGGGTAGGTCTGATGCTTCACTGTTAAGACGATCCTCACCAAGTCAGAAAGTGAGGGACGAAAACCCTGCCAAAAACACATTGCTGCTATCCCTTCCCTTTCTCTTAAGATAAAAGGGCCATTATATTTTCTGGCCCAAATACTGCACAGATCCCTTGTCTCAGGTATCAGTAAGACGGTAGAAATTGTGGGTCAAAAGAGGAATAATTAATAGGAATGAAGCATGGAAAAGAAAATCACCAAATGGGAGAGAAGGAAAAGGCAAAAGATCTCAGAGTGATTAAAACCTCCTATAAAGATGTATTCAGAGCTCCTGAGCTCTGTTCTGGTCAGCCTTCTTCAAGAAAGAGGAATCAAATTGGAAGAGACCTAGAGGAGGCTACGGGGGTGATCAGGGAAAGGAAAGCTTATGCGGAGAGGAGATGGCATTGCTCCCCACAAACACATCACAGGGGTAAAAAACCTGACCAGGAGAAAAAAGGTGAGAGCGTGATATAAGCTCTAATTCAGTGTTAGCACCACCACATTCAGGTATACAAAGAGGTGAAGGATACATAACTACCTCCAAGAAGGTGGCATTCTCCTCTGGATTAAATACTTACTGTTAAAACTTAAGACATTACCTATACAGAAAAGTAGGGAAATAACAGAGGTACAACAGCCTAGATGAAATCTAGAAATAGGAACCAAGCAGATCTGCACAGCTGCACAACAGTTCGGCTCGTACGTGAGCCTGAATGCTGCTTGGGTCTCCTGGTATCGCAGTGGTAAATGTGGGGCTTTGACTGCCACAGGGTATATGAAGTCTCATAAGTTATTCACATATTACTGCTCCTGAAATGGCTAATCCGTGCAGTGCCAGACTTGTGAAAATCTAAAACTTAAAGCCTTAAGACTGAGGAATTTATTTTCTTTTGTTTAAGGAGATGATTGACTAATGCAGGTTTACCTCTTAACATAAATAACTGCTCTGCTGGTGCTTTGTGTGGGTCAAAAGTGTACGGATGCTGCAGGGTTGCAAGTTCATTGATACGTGCAGATGCATGTTCAAATAAGCTGACTGCATTTTCCTAATGGAACTGTTTAAATTTTGCTGCTAAAATGACAGGGAAAAAATAACTTGAAGTTCAGGATGTGTATTCAGTTGTAAAGAATCTAAGGAAATAAAAATGTTTTCATAATGAGGTATTATCCATCTTCTCTACTGATGAGTTTTGGTTTGGTTTGGGGTTTTTTTTGCATATACATACATGCAGATATAATACATCACTAGAGTGAATAGATTCACCTACAAAATATTCTCCTTAGTTTTCATTTTTTACTAATCAACGCTAGGCTTTCAAAGCCTTAAAGGGTTACAGGAACCCAGTTTCCCTTGTGTATCAGGAAGATTAAACCTCTGCCCATTTACTTCCTCATGCTTGGAAAACTGATCTTGCTTGCAGAGGTCTCTGTATGAATACTCTCTGAATTTAGGGGCATAAGGCTAAGCTTTGCTTATGAAACCTTTGTTACGAATCATACTGAGCAAAGAATTTATCTCACATTCATTTAACTCTGTGTCCTGGTTTCGGCTGGGATGGAGTTGGTTTTCTTCCTGGTAGCCGGTATGGGGCTGTGTTTTGGGTTTAGGTTGAGAACAATGTGGATGATACACTGATGTTTTGGTTCTTGTTAAGTAGTGCTAAGTACTTGCTAAGTGGTGCTCACACTGGTCAAGGACCTTTCAGCTTCCCATGCTCTGCCAGGGGCACGGGAAGCTGGGAGGGGGCACAGCCGGGGCAGCTGACTCAGACTGGGCGGGGGGCTATTCCATACCATGTGACGTCATGCTCAGTATATAAGCAGGGGAGTTGGCCGGGGAGGGGTTCGATCGCTGCTTGGGGGACGTGCTGGGCATCGGTCGGCGGGTGGTGAGCAATTGTACAGTGTACCGCTTGCTTTGTATTACTACTGTTTGTTTTTTTTTTTATTTTACTTTAGTTATTAAACTGTTTTTATCTCAACCCACGAGTTTTCCCCCTTTGCCCTTCCGATCCTCTCCCCCATCCCGCCGGTGGGGGGGGTGAGCGAGCGGCTGCGTGGTGCTTAGCTGCTGGCTGGGGTTAAACCACGACACTCTGCAATTTAATATTTTTCTACATTTTAATGTATTTCATGAACTGGGCATTTATCCCTCCAAAAATTCTGAAGTCTGCCACTTGAAGTAAGATGCCAGCATCATGTTTCTGGTCATCGGCAGATAATTTACTGCAAAATCTTGAAACCTGCACTATGATCATGGGGTGCACAGGACACAGAGTACAACAGATTCACTGATTTAGGTGCTCCTGCATGCTCTGCAGTGGCACCACCGTGTAGTAAAACCTACTCAGAAGTTGTCTGTGGATGGATCTTTAAGGATGTGAATGACAACAGCAGGTAACATTTTCCCATTTATAGCCTCCATTTTCCTTGTTCAGTATTATAGAGATAGAAGTTAGGCAAAAAGGCTTCAAAAATGATACCTAACATATTTGAAAAGCATCAAAACAGCAGAAAGGTTTAAATTGCCATCTTTGCTGGTGAATCAGGATAACAAAGTACACGGCAGGGGTGTTTCATCATGAGAGTATGCTCATCATCTCTATTTTAAAAGTGACCTGTTAAATGGGCTTACATCTTCTTTTGCTTCTGCAGGATCAAGTAGTGCCTTCACCTCTGACCAGGCACTTTCTTCTCTCCTTAGAAATATCAGGAAAATCAAATGTAAAAAAAACCCTTTCCCTGGTTTAGGACCCACAGGGAAAAGGAGATATTTCTATGGACATTTTTAACACAGAACACCACCACAAACAGTTTTAAATAATCCACTGTCACTTGCCTTTAAACCTAATAAATGTCCATTTGTTTGTGTAGTTGCAACAGGGGAGGTACCAAAACCAATTCTCCAGAAGGCTTAGGCAGTAGCTGTATTTGGCAAAATGCACAGACAGATTTTTGAAGAGCTAGCAGTTATCGGTGATGATACAGAGCAGAATTTTGCGATATGAATGTCTTACACAAAGTCGCCCTTTTGCCTCAAACAATTTGACAACAGCACATTTTTAAAGGTAGAAGATGATGCTGCCTAAGCAATAAATTTTCTTCATTTTCCTGGTTACAAGTACATTTCAGTGAAGTTTCTAATTCAAGAGGAAAATATTGAAATACAGATAAGCCACAACCAATGTGTTTCACAGACCAAGAAGTGACTGCTATTCAAGCCTGCCTTCAGAGGTAGTCTTCAACAGCAGGAAAGTGAATGAATATGCTTTCCACTCAAAAATCATCTTTTTTAAAAAAGTGTCAGCTAGACCTGGTAAGACATTTGAATGATACAAGGCCACTACTGAAAATCTTATTGTAGTATGTGTCCGATTGTGACAGGGTGCCAAAAATAGAAAAAAGAAGGATCTTCATTTCCCTGCTACTTCCACCCCACATTTCAGCCACAGAGCAGCTGGAAAGGCGCCTGGGTTTCCTGAGAGCTTCCAATTAGAGGATGAAGAGCCTGAAACCCAGTTTTAGTGAACATTCACCCACCTGGACAGAAGGTTACTTTAAATGAGATTTTCCCTTAGATCAGAGAGAGGGAGGCACTGAAGGGGGAGAATAACGTGTTCAGAAGTACTCTCAGGGAGACTTTACAACCAAGAACCACAGGGCGCTTGTACAGTCTGACAGGCTCTCTATTATTTATGTAAACCCTTTGTACTTTTTGCACTGCAAAGGCACTACAATTATCTTAACTGTACCCAAGAGGAAAATGTTAATGTTTTATCTAGTTGGCAAAGTACTTACGACATTCCTAATGTAGGATCTGGAATCCAGGTATATGCTAAATAAAGTCCATGGAAGTCCCTTCTGGATTGGTGATAAGGTTGTCTTCATACTGTATGCAGATGATTTTGTTGAGCAAAAAAGTTGAAACAGACAACATTTTTTTAAAAAGGGACCAAACATCACAAACCCAGAAACCCAGTTTAGAGAAGATGGCTGCCCACTTCTGCAACCCCACGAAATACAAGCCAAGCTCAAAGCACAGACGTTTTGATTTCATCCCCCAGCTGAGAATTGCTATGTTCAGGGACAAGATCCAGACTTTCTGGTGTAAGAGGTGAACTCTTGAATGAGCTAGCAGATATAGATCAAGAGTGAAATTTCAGAAATAAATTCTCAGCCAAAAATCAGTCAAGGAGATACGAAGGCCTTCCTATTCCTGCCCTGCCTTCCTATGCCATTCTTTTGCTGGTGTATCTCCTGATTCTTAACTCGCACAGCATTTTAATGCTTAAGAAAAGCCTTATTATTGACATCTCTCCGCACATTCAAGGTGAGAAAGGTCGCTCAGCTCTCATAGGGTACTGGGAGAGGAAATCGAAGGGAGAGGCCTGACCCCCATATGGCTGATGTAAAAGAGACAAAGGGCCATTCCTGCGCCTGCGGTTCTCAGCACCCAACAGGAACGTTTACAAGTTGCAAGGATTTTGGTTTATCTAAAAAAGAATGGGAATTTGAGCCTTCAGCTCTATAGAAAATTGCTCTGATACTTAGATGGATAAGTCAGTCTTGTGTTAAAAAAAAACCCACAGTTCAATAGCACCTTTAAATAGTTTTTCATATAGTGACATTTCAGGGACCTATTAAAAGGCTGAAACTCTGAGTAATCCAGACAAATGACCCAGAAACTTCACATATTTCCCTAGGCATTTGGGGTTCACCCAGATCATTGCAAGCTAAATACCACTGCTGTGTTTTTAATGCAAAAGGGATTATAGAGAGATTCTCTCTATAATCTCTTTTATAAAGAGATCATTTCTATAGAGGGGGTTATTATTATCTATTCTATAGAGTCTAAGACAATTGGGAAACCATCCGTTTATTAACATTCACTGCCACGTGGGCATCTCATTCTTTCAAGTTTCTTCAAGAACTCCCACCATAACTGGTATTTCTTAATGCAAGTTCTTAGTTCCTCATGGCATGTGTTCAAAAGATGGTCCATGGAAAGGAATTCCCTATTCAGAGAAGAAACAGCGGTTCTGGAAAAAAACAGATGTACCTCTTGTCAGTACTGCCCGGAATCCAATTTACAAACTCTTCAGTGTTCTCTGAAGCCTCTACCACATAGCACAACAGGCTGTGGGGATTTTGCTCCTAGCCAGAGCAGGAAACAGAAGTTATTTTCCAATTATACTGTGCCTGAAGTGTTCAACTTAATATATGAAGTCCATAGTCCAGAGTTATCAATCATCATTAGCATACTATAATGGTATTTAATTTTTCCCGTGGGACATTGTATGAGGTTCAACAAGGCTCAGTGCCAGGTCCTGCACTTGGGTCACAACAACCCCATGCAACGCTACAGGCTTGGGGAAGAGTGGCTGGAGAGCTGCCAGGTGGAAAAGGACCTGGGGGTGTTGGTTGACAGCCGGCTGAACATGAGCCAGCAGTGTGCCCAGGTGGCCAAGAAGGCCAATAGCATCCTGGCTTGTATCAGGAATAGTGTGGCCAGCAGAACTAGGGAAGTGATCGTCCCCCTGTGCTTGGCACTGGTGAGGCCACACCTCGAGTACTGTGTTCAGTTTTGGGCCCCTCACTACAAGAAGGACATTGAGGTGCTGGAGCGTGTCCAGAGAACAGCAATGAAGCTGGTGAAGGGTCTAGAGAAGAGGTCATATGAGGAGTGGCTGAGGGAACTGGGGTTGTTAAGCCTGGAGAAGAGGAGGTTCAGGGGAGACCGTATCGCTCTCTACAACTACCTGAAAGGAGGTTGTAGCGAGGTGGGGGTCGGTCTCTTCTCCCAAGTAACAAGCGATAGGACGAGAGGAAATGGCCTCAAGTTGCGCCAGGGGAGGTTTAGACTGGATATTAGGAAAAATTTCTTCACTTGAAGGGTAGTCAGGCACGGGGAACATGCTGCCCAGGGAAGTGGTTGAGTCTCCATCCCTGGAGGTATTGAAAAGATGGGTAGATGTGGTGCTTAGGGACATGGTTTAGTGGTGGACTTGGCAGGGCTAGGTTAACAGTTGGACTTGACGATCTTAAAGGTCTTTTCCAACCTAAACAATTCTATGCTCCTATGATTCTATGATTAGGTGGCCCAAATGTGTACTATAATAATTACCTTAAATTTAAATGGTTTATTTTTTATGTCTTACAGTCTAAGTTATTAATTTTCCATCTCTGTGGAAAATTAGTTATAGGTAAAGTGTACTCCAGTTACCTTCCACTTGGTGTTGCATTGGTAACCACAGCTGGGATTGAGTCTGTATTGCCAGCTGAGAGTTGTTTATCAGGAATGTTAATGATGGTCTAATGAATAGGAGTTAGATTTTAAAACAGCAGAAGAATGAACACAATGACATAAATGAAAAGCAACAAAAGGCAAGGCATGTGATTGATGGGAAGTGGTGACAAGGTTCAGGAAAAGGAAAGGTACCATGTTCAGCACATGGGCCGTTCATCAGGATCACCTTGATGAAGCAATATACCAATACCAATAAAGGTCAAACATCTTCCATCACAAATTTGTTAAGGTTTTCTGATTATGCTAAATTTCAGATCATCCCCATAGATCAGCTGGAGAAATAGAGAAGTTCCACAGTCTTATTGTATCTCATGCCTAAACCATACTTTCAGATCATATGAGATTTGATTTTATTTATTTATAAGAGTTTCTTACAGTAGTTATTTCCTGGAAAGTTCTCCCAACTATAATGGGCACCTCTCTAAAGAGCTGTACGATGCAAAAAAAAAATCCAATGCTAACAAGTGGTGTTTTATTGGAAGATTATCTCATCTCCTCCAGAAACCATTTTTCAGTTTTCTAATATGTTATACTATTGATTTATTTTCAGTTTCCTCATATTTATATGCTTACTTTTCACACTGCAATAATATGAGGATTAAAGAGTGTGAACAAGTTTTCCCCTGTTCAGACTATTTAACTTCAACAAAATGAGAACTGGAAGTGATTATTTTTGACAAGTCTTCACTCTGCAGGCTACCAATATAGCTAGGTAACTACCCTTATGAAATAAATGTCGACATACAAGTTATATGCATGACATTTTTTCTGTCCAAATGAAGATGTCAGCAAGATCTAAACACTTCAAGTTAGTATGCAACAATTAATCTTGGAGTTAGTAAATTTAGCAGCCTAAAATATGCATGAGACATCCACGGTGTATACCATCCTTATTTATAATAGAAAAATTAATCATGTTCCTATAAAAAAACAAAAGACACCAGCACTGTAGCCCAGAAGTCCTACTCAAAGCTTAGAGGACTGTGCACTGTTTAAGACACTAAAAAGTTGTGAGAGGTAGAGATTTCGTTTATACAAAATCATCTCTGACTTAAAAGACAACAGCCAGGCACTTTTCTGTTGCGCCTGTGGCTCTGCCTGGCTGTTGCTAGCTTTTTTCATTGCAGCACAAAGATTGGCATCAGCCACGACGCACACGCAAAGGGCAACCAAGTGCTCCAGTAGCAAGCCCACACCACTGACCCCAGTGCCAGTGCACAAGGGTTTGTCCCTGAAGCATTAGTAGCATAAATATGATTGACAGTGACTTTTGTGCCAAAATCCAGCCTGTACTTATCCAGTCTGTCAACTCTTTGGTCTGCATGACTTTCCACGAAGTTTGCTGTCCTTACAGGTAGGTTTTATCTCTCGCTCTTTCCTAGACATATGTGTCAAATTTGCCTTTTTTCTTGGTGCTATTCTGTATGCGGTGCTCTCTTAACAGTGGGGTTTAGGCAGCCTTGCTTCCACAAACATCCACAGCTTTGATTTTAATTAAAAGCAGCTCTACTGTGTATCAGCCCCTTGGCATTTTTGGAGAATTAGCCTGCTCTTTCCCAAGTCATTTCTTCCTAGTCAGTGCATGTACATGGGTGTGTATAGATACAAATGCATATATGTATGTATGTCTATGCACATATAAAATGAAGTCCAGAGTCAGCAGCTTTTAGGGTTTTCTTGGACCTCTGTTATACAAATGCCCAAACTTTTTGACCCTCTTGACACCTATTGCTATTACCATTTCCATGATCAATGTCAGGCCAAAGCTTTTCTTCATCTAGAAGCCCAGCTGCAGGCACTAGAGTGAGTTCCCGCACATCTACAGGCCAATGGTATTTTCTGGGCAAGATCTCAGCCCACATGATGTCTTGGGAGGAGAAGATGTGTTTCACACATGGCAGGGAGGAAGAGTTCACACACGGAGCATCTTCTTCCTCATAGAGGCAGTGGCTTTAGGCTCTGGTGGGCTCTCATATTTATGTTTATATTGCTCACCAGCATGACGCTTGTCTTGTTCCAGTGAATGTCATAAAAATCCAGGGAGTCCAGAGGAAATCTGGACAGTGGATAACTGACTAATTTTAATTGCTTACAAACTATGTGTGAGCAATGAGCCACAGGTCATCTATGTCTACACTGAGGTCTGAATTGAAGACATTTGGGTACCATGAGTAAATTCTGCAGTTTGTGGCCAGGCAATTTATCCCATGATATATCACCTTTGTTCGTGTGATGTATTTGCCCATGAATAGAAAAGGAAAAAACAGTGTTTATGTGTTTGCGTGGGCGTGTGTGTGTGGACATGCACGCAGACACACAGACTTGCTGACTAACTACGTATTTCCAGGCTTAGAGGAAATTACCTTGGAAAGGGCAGCATCTCCAGGCTAATTCTCCAAAAGACCACAAAGCTGATAGACCACGGAGCAGTTTAATTTATATAGAGCTGCAGGCGTTTCCAGGGTGCAGTAAGTGACACAAGCGTATCTCAACTTTCTGCTAAACACCAACTCATTTACAGAGTTCCATGGCTATGCTGGGTTTTCTGGCAAAACACAAAGCACAGTGTGTCTCCTCTACAATTCTGGTTAGATGGTTTTTTTTTCTCTCCAATGCACGCTATTCAAGTTTTTCATCATTAAGGAAACTTCTTGCAGAGAGCGCTTTGGAGGCCAACAAAGCTGGAACACCGCCAGATCTATTTGCAAAACCTTCAGCCCTTTGCCAAGAGGCCTGAAATGACCAGCACTCAGCTGAGAGTATGCAGTAGAACAGCCCTCTGTGATCCCAGCCAATAAATCACGGCAGGTACATAGCGGGAGGCTGGAGGGAAAGTGCTTAAACCAAATTTCTGGTCACATAGAGAACTATAACTCAAAATCACTACATAGTCTCAGGCACAGAAATAAACCAGAGGCCAACACAGACCTCAGAAAGCATGTAAAATTCCTGTGGCTGAGACTTCTGTGCAGAAGTGGAGTACATCCGGTGTTGTTACTGCTCATCCTTTCTCTTACCCCAATTCATCTAAGAAATCAGAGTTGGATATAGGTCCAACCCACAAACTCTGTGCATCCTCCATGAGATGTAACTTCAAGAAAGGCATATATTCTCCATATGGAAAGTATAGGACTGTTGATCATTTCCTAGGGAAAAATGAGGTGCTTTCCATCCAGGATGTTTTCAAGCTGAACCACTGAGCATCTGGAAACTGTTCTCTCCCTTGTTCTGCCACCATACTTGTTATATTTACATACAATGTATTAAATTAACTTACATACTTTGGACATCTGGTAAACAAGTATTCAAAGATCCTATTTTTCTTTCTGTTACTTAGAACAGTGGTAAGTTCTATTTCAGCACACAAGGGTTCACTCAGTCTTACAACAGCCTAGAAGATTTCAATGGCAGTTTTTAATTTTTAAAGGAGATCTCAAGTGATCACCCAGTGAACCTGTCATGGCAATGAGAGATATCTTCCTGTTCAAGCTGGCTGAAGGAATTACAGTATGCTGTCTTGCTGCTGACCGCTCCTGCAGAAAACCCACAGGGCTTGCCTGGGAGAGAACACAAATCCATGGCCATTTGTGCATTAGACAGCACATGCAAGGGAAAACCAAGAACACACAAATATATAAATGCTACTAGAAGTTACCTATGTATTGGAGAGCCTCACTAGAGAGAAGTCCAAGCAGCAGATCTAATGCTTTAATCACCGCCAGCCATCCCTACCCCTCACAAAGATTTTGACTGCTGACTTAATCAGTTTTCCCAGCAAGCACAAAAAATGGAAATGTTTCTGACTGCATTTCACAAAGTGAAGCCTTTTGGTCCCTCCCAGCCCATTTCCAAAAAGCCATGACATGTTCCTGGGAAGGACAAAGAGGCATCGTGCACCCTCTTCTCTCCAAGCCCATGCCCTCCCACCAGCTCCTGGGATGCTCCAGTGCCCACAGGCACCTCGCTCTGTACCAACCATTGCTGAGAGGCAAAACTCACTGCTCAGTTAAGTGATCCTCAGCCAGGCTCTGCTCCTCAGGCTACTTTCTTAACGGCTTGGGGACCAGGACTCCACTGGGAATATCTAATGTGTAGCAAGCAAAAGGCACCTCACCTGGTAACAGGGCAATACCATGAACCACAGCTGCCCTTCTGCCTTTTTTCCCCCCCTCTTCTTGCTCACTCTGGGGCTAAATACAAACTGGGAAGTTACTGGAAATTCAACAGTACTTTTAATGCATTATTTATACACAAGCACTCGCTAGTTCAGAATGCAAAATGAAATCTTGAATAATTCAGCATTTCTGTCTTTGCTGAAAAGTGTTAAATACTATTTTTAATTAATCATCAAATATTAAAATATATTAAAAAGATCCTCTAAAACAGCTGACAATTCTATGACCAAGCAAACAGCGGAGTAGATCAAAAAAACAATCTCCATTATTTGCAATATACTACTTAATCGAGAAAAAGCTATCAGCAGCAACGTGTGATCCCAGTCATGCTTTAAAGGCACAGCAGTAGATGGAGGCACCACAGAAGATGAGCACAGAGGGCTACCCCATGGGTGTCAGCACCTTTGCCAGGGATGCAGCGCACTCCCCCGATGCTGCAGGCTGGGGAACGAAGCCATGGCCCTGCTCTCTTCCCCTTCTGCCCAGGGGACACCAGCACCAGCCTCATGCATGGAGACTGTTTCCTTATGAAGACGCATAACAGAGTTTAGGTTGTACACATACAGTCCTGGTTTTCATCAGTTTTTAAATGCTATGTAAAAGAGGTAACTCATGAGTACTATTCTTACAGTGAAAAGGGAAGATGTTAAAAAGAAAGTGAGTAAGTATAGTCACATAGTTATAAACAAGATTTCCACATTTTTATTTGCTTATTGCTTTCAGTTCTCACAAAGTCTTGGTATATAGTGGCAGACCTAAAGGAAATGTGTCAAAGGTCTGATCTTTAACTTTTGTCATTTGTTACTCTCTGCCAAAACTCAAATTCACACACACACCCCAAAAGCAGCAGCAACGCTACAGATGAATGCATGCTGTTTGCAATTTGTGGGGCGTCCCTGAGGTGGTGGAAAATAGCTCATAAACTCAGCATCACTTGGACCGTTTGTCTATCCCAGCTGCAAAACAAATCCTTCTGAATAACCGTATCACAAGAAACAAGGAGCAAGTCCTGGACAAAAAAGTATGTGGTTACGCTTACCATGCTTCTAGAAAAAACAACAAATATTTTTGGCCACAGCCAAGGGCTGTCGAGGAGAAACAGCTGCATTAACAGAAGTACCTTGAATGGAAAAGAAATGCCAAAGCATAGGAAGAAAATACAGGTCACTGCTATGAGAATAAAACACTCAAGAGGACCCAAACTTTGCAAGATCAAATTTCCCCACCAAAAGCCATAGCAATAAATTACTTCAGAACCTGAATCCATAGGAAGTTAATCCTTGTACAAACACTATGGCTTATGTAGGGCAATTTCTCAGCAATAGTCATTGCTTTTCTACTATGGTGAAGAAACTTTTTGGTGACAAAAATACTTGCTGAGCCTCTTGTTGGAGAAGTTTATATGTTGTACCTCTCAACTGTCCTGGGATTGAAAACCCATCAACATGAGAAATGGGTTTGGTACTAATAAACAAATTGCTACTTCTACAACCACTCCTTGCCCTTATTTTTTTGAAGGTCCTCTATGTGCTTTTTGTGCCCATCCTAGCTCCAGAGTACATGGATGAATACATTTAACACTGCTGATGGTCAGAGAAAACAATGTAAGAAAAATCCTAGGTGAAACTCTTAGACCAGAATCCTCTGAAGATTTATAGGCTGTATTTATGCAATCCTCCCTATGTCAATAAATCTCAATTAGAGGCCAGTCTCCCGAGGGAAACCCTAGTGAATTTTCCATGCCCATTCATCTCCACACTGCAACTACCTGATCAGCACCAGCGGTGCTCTGCCCTCAGCCTGGGAGCAGATTTCAAGCAACAATGTCATCTCCAAAGTATCCCAACTGCTCTCCTACCCTGTGCAGCCACTTGGGTCTCATCTTTTTCTGCTCTCCCAGTAGATACAAAGATACCACCATGAAAAACACCTCTGCTGCCAGTGCTATGGATGCCCAGATCTCCGGAGAGCTCTACAAAACAGCTATTGCTGTTAGTAAACATCCTACAAAATATACACTTCAGGTAAAAAAATGCCTTCACTATTCCAATCTATCTCAAAAGAAAAGTAATTTCTCTCTCTCGCTCAGTCACTGTTGTTCTCTCTGCCACATAAACAAGTGCTACAGGGGAAAAAACACAATAAAGATCCCTCTTTAGAGAAGCAGAACAAATTCCTTCCTTACTGCAAAGATTTTAAAAAGAAAAAAACCTGCACATGGAACAACAAACAAATTTAAATGGTAAACAAAACACACTAATGTTTTTTCTAAGTTTTCTATTTATCCTCAAAATGTTTCAGTTGCACACGGAATTTCAAGTATGGTATAGTCTTTAAAACATAAGGATCATCATAATTTAAAGACAAATTTGATTTTCTGGGTAAGGAAGCAGCACTCAACATTTGATCACGAGTGACTTTCATTTAACAGACAATTGAGTTTGTAAGTCAAGTTTTAAAGTAGCTGGGTCTTCAGGGCTGAGGATCTCAATTTAAGAATTAAAATTACCTTTTTATATGTAAGCACCATTCTCTCTCTAACAGCGTGCTCAAGGCAGCTCCATAGCCACTTAGCAACTCTGAACTCAACACTTTTAGGGCATGACTATTTTTCCTAAATTATCTGGTGCAACTCTTAATTCAGGGGCAAATGACAAAGGCAGCACTAAAATATCTAATGAAGGATTTAGGGTCTATTCTTGGCTTTGGTATTTTGTCACTGCAGCAGCTTTAGTTTCCTGCACCCTAAGGCACTGGTTTTTTTGCATGGCTGCCCATCCTTTATGAGTCTTGGGGACACTGCGTGACATGTAGGCATTCAACCGCAGCCTCAATCTGCTCGTCTCAGGTGGAGAAGCCTGACAGCAGCCTGGGGCCGGACAATGAGATCCTGCGGGACTCAGCTAATGCCACCATGACATGGTGGAGTCCTCAGCAGCAGTCTGTGGTACCTCTGTCGCTCTTTCTGGGAAACTACCAGAACATCAAAGCAACAAGTGAATTCCTCCCACACTAACATAAAGTCAAACCTTGCCAAAAGTTTACAAATTCTGCAGCCATATTACACAAAATTATTTATAGTCTTAAAATTGGTGTTCTACCACATAATGAGATACCTTATCTTGTAATTAAATATTAGCTACTGTCTCACAGAATGTGTACTAAGGAGTATTGTGTTCCAGGAATAATTATCCCCAAAGTTTAAAAAAGAGTATAAATTAAACTGCACATTTTTGTGTAAGAAGAGAAGGAGGCTGGCATGGGGGAAGGGGGGTGTTATAGCACTTTCAAATTCATCTAGCTTGATACAGTTTATTATTAGAGACAGATAAAATTTAAGCTATTTTGGTAGACTAATTGCTGTCTGATTTGAAGGGATGATGATATATCACAAAATTTAAGTCAGGCTCATGTGCTTGAATGACTGAAAACCTCAGAAAACCTACTGATGTGATCCTATGAGCTGAATATGTGAACATTCTTTTCAAGTACAGACATTTATCACCAAGTTAGTTGCATTTTCTTTTCTAGTAGCTAGAGAGTAGCTACTATCCTGTACATCCACATAAAGTCCATTCTTATGAACTTTCTAAGACCTTGCTGCTGTCATATTTCAAAGCCTTCAGTGCCTCTGTCTTCCCAGCAAACCTAAAAGCATTGAAAAATCTCATTGTCTAGGACAGACAGGAAAATGGAACTCCCTATCCATGGGAAAATAATAAAGATTTTTGAAGCACATTCAACTCCAAATCAATGCCAAGACAAAAGACTTTTTTTTTTTCTATTTCTTGTTTTTAGAAGAAAAGGTTCCCAAAAATATCAATTTCATGAGAATCAATACAGACTTTCTAGCTCACTAGGCTTCTGAGAGCATCCTCAGAAGATTTTCTGGGTGGGCAGTAACAGGGATACATACCCAATTGAAAAGATGACTTCTGGATTCACTGAATATTTTGTTTTCTGCAAAGAAAAACAAAAGAATCCTCTGTTACACAAGGAAAAACAAAACTTTTTTTTCTTTCAAAAAGTCATCCCCACTCCAAACTAACAACCATCCTGCTGTGGTTCTGGGGCAGAAAGAGGAGAAGGCCCAGATTTACAGAGGGACTCCTTAGGATTGGATCACCTAAATTTGAGCCTCTGGGAGTCAGCCTTGCAATCCAAATGCTGACTTTAACATTTACAGTTCTTATAAACAGATTATTAGACTCAGCACACCTGACGTGATTCAGAATGACACCAGGGAATAGAAAACATGAAGGAAAGACGGATCTGAAGTCCCAGACCTTTCTTCTCGATTTTGGCCCTGAACTCCAGCCCTGATACAGATGCTATTATAAAACTCCGATTCAACACCTGAAAGTCACTCTTAGGCTTCTGCACTGCAGTCATATATTTTACAACCAATAAGCAAATCACAGCTTTTCTCTGGCAAGGATGGGAGTAAAGGGTGGACTTCCAAATGCACTTTATACAGTGATTTTCATGCAAAACACAGAACTGCTCCCTGGGAATTAGGACTTTGATTTTCACTGGAGCATCCATGTGAGCATCCAACAGCGAGCCATGAAACAGACTTATTCATGTTCACCCTTTTTCTGGCCGTGGAGCTCCCACTGCAGTTGCCTTACACACAGAGCGGGACAGCACGCTTTCCTCCAATGGCCACAGGAACAGTAGAAACAACAGAGAAATGGTGCAGAAACTCACAGCCATACAACTCACAGCATAAATTAGATCTGACGTAAAATACTGTTGGCCAGTCCTTCCTGCTGTGCGTTGCAGCAGAGATTCCCCAAGACCCTTTCTTTCTTTTTCGCTGTCATGTTGGTTTCCCTCAGGACAGCCTGATATCTCTCGGATTTTATTCCCAGACTTCAAGGGGGTTTTGTTAATTCACTTTCAAACACTGTGCTGAATTTACATCAGAACATATTACAACTTCACTTAATGGCTTTTTCTGTTTTGTAGCTGCATGGTTTCAACATTTTTTTTTTTTGCCTCCAAAAGGACCCCACGGTGGCAAATCCAATCAAGTTTCAGTACTGCAATCAAGCTTTATTGCTGTTGCGATTCCAGTTTGTTCCCAGGTGCAAAGTCATTACTGCATCCTCTTTCTAACACTGCACTGCAAGATTTTCCTTTAATCATTAAGAGCAGAGTGATTTGGTTTGTTCCTTTGATAATACCATATGAATGGGAAAACACTGGGAGTTCCTGCTCCTCCATTAAACTTCTTAAACATCACAGGAATCTGGGTAATTCGCTTGCTCATTGTTTGGAAAAGCACAAAATTTCACCTTCATTTTAACTTTTCTGTTGGAGGCTTGTGACTTATTAAAACTGCTGGTACCAGGCAGACAGCTATGAATATCAAACCTCTCTGCGTATTTGCTGCCCGCTAAGAAACCTGCAAACTAATTTGATATATTCATGGTTTCAGATTAGTTCTTAATGCAAGGATATCGCTTTACACTCTCAGCTGCAAAGGCAGAAGGGTACAAGAGTTCGTGGCTTTTCCATCTGTTGTATTTTTTCCCCTTTGTCAGACTTAGACATAATTAAATCCCCTTGATTTTAAAGAGAGTGCTCAGATCCAGCACAGACCCTGAAGTCTGCCCACACCCACCCCCTCTGCCAGGTGAAGGCTGCAGGAAAATGCATAATCTCGAGGACTAAATGTTGTGCAACTAAAGCAAAATGGCCCAGTAACAACCCTGGCTCCTTGCGCTTGTCCTGTAAACATGCAGGTAGGCGAGAATGACAGGCGCTAGTTCTCAGCACCCTTCCACGCTTGCCCATGATGATAAAAGACTCATGTCTTTCGAGTGAGCCCAGCAGCCACCTCCAGGTCAGAGCTATCAATCATCACCAGCACAAGCTCCATGCAGTTTTTTCAGAGAAAACTGAAGAGCCCTAAACCATCAGGGCCGGCTTTTTACTAATTATTTTCTCTTTTCCTTTTACATCCATGATAAAATGAGCTTGTGTGAAGCTACGTAAGCCATAGCTCAGGCTTGGACATTTTCAATATGTGCCTTCCAATTGGGTTGGCTCTGCTATATAAATGCTAACTCACCCATATATATTATTTCCCTCCTTCAAATTAACAGTTGTGTATAAATGGAAGGAAGAGTTAAAAAATTTCAGTGCTGCTGTTACAGTGTGAGAAGACTATACTAATAGCAATTTTTGTATATATGTCTGTGGAGGGCCTTGAGAATCCAGCAAGGACCAGGCCCTCACTATGCTAAGTTTTATAGAAACATAGAAAAAGCCTTGTTGCTGCCTCACAGACCTGTAATCTAGTATTTTGTCCTTTTTATTCCCACGTTTATACTCACTGCCATACTGCTGCTGCCTGTGATGATAAAGTTTTAGCCTCTCCTACAGCAGACAGAAGTTAGTAGAAAAAAAAAAAATTGCTGTTAAAGTTACAAACAACTATCAGTAACAACTAGTTACTGATAAAAACCACAGGCTTTCTGCCTTTTTGGAAGCTAGAAGTAGTTACAGGAATGCCTAGTAATGGTATAAGAAAAGAAAGATCAAACAGAGCTATTTTCTTATTTCTAGGAAAAAAGTTATTTGAAGCTATTGTGTCAAAGTTGTTTATAACCAAGGTATCAACTGCTCACAGTCACATTTCCCAAAACTTTGTAAAATGACTAAGAATGTACTTCATCATTAAACTTCAAGCGCAAAGCTGTATCCTGCAGCAAAATTAAATCTGGCTTAAATCAGTTTATTTCTCCATACCTTATATTTTTGCAGTCTGAGATACTTATTTTGTGCCTCAGTTCCTAATCAGTGCCGTCAGCTGAAGCTTTCATATGTCACACAGTATTTAGTCCATGGTGGGGATTATTTCTTTCAAGTATTTTAAGCAGAAATAAAACCAGCCATGATTCAAACTGCATGAACGAAGAGTACAGAGTACAATATGCATTGCGCAGAACTGGCCAACATAATCAGGAACAGGCATATGTCGGATAAGCTCTGGGTGCTGTCAGGAAGTTTCAGACCATTAGATCAAGATCTGCTCATCCTCTGTGGGGCTGCCTGGGTTGATCAACCTTGCTGGGTGCTCACTTCAGTTTCTCAGGGCAGAAGCAGCAGGCAAAGAGAGGTGAAGCAATGCTATTTTTGGTAGCAACCATGAAAGACAGCATGACTAAGATATGACTCTTACGTAAATGCTTTTATCCTGTTTTAAGAAGTACCTTCTCCTACTAACCCACCCGTACCAACAGTTTGTGCTGCATTTGAGCCAGGCGCTTGGTGGCAGCTACGTGCCAGAGCCTAAATGTGTTTTGCATCCATCTCATGTAGCAACAGGCCCCCTCCCTGGTGCAGGTGTGAACCAGTCCCCTGGATGTAGCAAACCTATTTGCAGTAGGGACAAGCTGGACATGCCCATGGGGACAGTATGAGGAGGTGACATCCTCCCTAGAAAGGTAATGACTCCACTGGCTGCAGAAGCTCAAAAAAAAGTGTTCCATTTCTCTGAAGTGCCTTCTTCCTCCCTTTAAATGGTTTGCAAGATTGCATGCCATGGAGTCACCATTTTTATCTGTCTCTTTAAAGTCATATTAAAAATTACAGCTGCACACCCAAACTATTTTTGGGACACTTGGTAAATGCTTGCATGACATGAACCTACTGGCTCAGGTTTTGGCACCAAACATGGATATCGGCAATGTTGTTCCAGGCAAACATTGCATGAATACTGCTGCGCTCTGGGAAATTTAAGAATGCACATTTGATTTCACTGCTGAGCTTGCTTCTACTTGGAAAACACCTACCTTTTTCACTTAAACTTCTACAGAATGATTTTGGTGCATGGATAATGGTGGTGGGGAAAATTCAATCTTAATATGACAAAAACAACAATCCAAGAAGTAACAATTCTAGCCCTACTAGATGTGACAGACCTTGGGAGCATTAAAGAAAAGACTTTTCCTTTTAAAAAAAAAGTGCATTCTGCTTCTGCAGCATTGCAAAGACAGGATGGCACTAGGAACAAACGTCTGCTCCCATTTCTATTTTGGATCAGGATCCTCTCTGTGGGAGTTCAAACAACCATCTGGAGTTGATCCAAAGTCTGCTTGAAAATCAGTGGGAGCTTTTACACCAGTTCTGGTGCATGTTGGATCCGCTCATTGGCTCCCAAAGTACAACTGTAAAGATGAAGAACATCCAAACACTAACTCATAGTTTTATTGATTCATAAACAGGTTTTACTGTGCAATCCAAAAAACGTTTATAGTGGCTTTTACTTCTTTATCTGGATTTTCCCATATCTTGACATACTTAATTTTCTGCCTGAAAAGCAGAGCAGCAATGACTGAATCAACAGCTGCACTTCACTGATAAGGGATCAATTAACAAATTGTGAGGGCTGTTGCTGTTTAGTTTTTGCTACCTAAACTTCTGCATCCATGAAGGAGTTCTGGCCCTGTTAACTCCAACTAGCCGTGGTAATACTTCATACCGTACATTTATGGAGTTTATTATCACCTCTTTAATTCTGATGCCGCATTTACAAAAGAGAGAGAAAAAAGCTTGTGTTTATTGATGCTCTTCATTTTTTCAGTCTGGCCCGATAAATATCAACTGTTCAAACTTATATTCAACAGGTAAATGATCACTGAAAAACATCATAAAACATACTTGCAATATGTGCAACTGCAGGCTGGGGAGTTGTCTTTTCCTTCCGTGACGAGACAAGTGCTATGAGTATATACCAGACACTAATCTATACTCTTAGATGTTGAGATACTTGAGCAGAAGTATGCGAACTCTGATGCTGTTGCACACTGGAAGAACGATAGGAAGTCAGTAGTCTCACCTCATGACTAATCTTAGCAATATCACAGGCCACCAAAAAAATGGAAATTGTGCAGAAACACTGTTTTCTGAGCTAACTTGCAGGTCCTCTCCCTGAAGCTTACTGAAGCCTGTTCAGTATCCTGGTGAAGGCTGAAACAACCTCAGGATCTTTTTTCTTGTAGCATCTGCCAGTGGCCCTCAGGGAGCTGTTACATGCCTGAAGACACACAGAACAGCCCAGATCCACACAGCAGAAAAAGGGACAAAGACACAAACCTGAGACACAGCTGAACAATTTTGCCAGCCTGCTGCCCTGAGGAAGGAGCAACACGGTGACGTACTTTTGAAACCATGTAGTCTGCTCTTCATATACACAGCTCTATGCTTTTCCCCTTCATCTTACTCTGTCCTCAGGAGGAAGAGCAATAAAAATGGAGTGTGTCCTGTAGGGGAAGAATTTATACACATCCATATTGGACTATGAATAGAGATCTATGGAGTCCTCACACTTAGCCATGACCAGAGCAGTACCAAACCTTCCTCATCTCTATGACTATCATGTTAGACACTTCTCAGCTTATCATTTACCTGCACACTCATACAAAGTGACTGCTCGTCATCTTGTAGGAATTCCCAGTACAGCCAGACACACAAAACACATTTTCTCCTTTTTTTCTGAAGGCTTTGCTAAAGTCATTGAAGCTGCAGAAGTCCCAGCACTTGCTTCAAGGTGAATTCACTGACCTGTTTAATCACACTGGAGACAGAGGTGTTCTGATGCAGCAGGTCAGCAAAATGCTGCATGCCTAAGCATCTACTTGCACACAATTTCCCAGGTTAGATTATGGATATTTACTTAGAGGTTTCATTATTAAGGCCTTTTAGGGATGCTTTTAATTCTGATCCACCACCAGCAGGGAATCTTAACATCTTTATTCATATCAGCTAGACACATTAAGGTCATTGCATCCTGGGACACATACAGAGTTTTGACTTTGCTTTATATTGCTGATGACCTGGCTACAGCTATTGCTCCTTGTTCTTTCATCTCCATACAAAACTGTAGCCTACAGAAGTTTCAAAACAGCCTACAGTGGGTATATACCTGTTTTCATAATGAAGGGAAGCCTTGCAAATAGGATCACATGTTACCACCAAAAGTCACTTACCACTTTGAAGACTTTTACAAGCAGAATACAATTGAAATAAGAATGAATGGACAACTTGATATGTTGGATTCCCCTAACATCATAACCAGTTGCACTCATTTCTACATCTCTTAAGAAAGGATCTGTATTACAGTATGGATTATGGCCATGCCATATGACGCTTAGCCATAATATATCCCACTGCTCCTGCCTCAAACAGATATTGCTCTACTTTAGTGGTAGAGATCCAGATGAATAAAACCAGCTTGAATGTAGATACACCAGATTTATTTCCAGACCACCCAGATTTTCAAACAGAAATCTATATAGGCAAAACACAGTAACTCCTTTTCACAGCTTCTCTGGCACAGCTGAAGACTAGAAAAGCAGACGAAAAGTACCAAAGGATTTTATGATTTTTTTGTTTGAAAATGTCCACTCCTCAAAATATACTTCCCAATTTTCACAACGATAGGGTTTATCTTGCCTACACGATAACTGCCAGTAAGAGGGGTGCTGTAACTGGCAGCCATGAGGCTATTGCATTCTCTTGGCCTCTCAGTTGGTTGTCTTTAGAGATCTGTAATCTTCTTTGGTTTTTAGGAGGCAAAGCATTCAGTGGGCCAGAGGCAGAGGGACCCTGTCTCATGCTTGAGCTGGAGTCAGAGCCTATGTTCCTGAACCAGCAAACCCTTTAAGTGCCTCTTAAAAAAAAAAATGGTGGGATACTGCAGAAGAGGCAGGACTCTGTCTCGTGGAAATGCAGACAGTCTCCAGCAGCTACATGGCTAAGGCAATCTGTGCAGCCTTCAGGAAAGACATAATGAGAAATACCACTAACTAGCTAGCTCAGCAAATGGCCAAAGATTGCAAAAGCATGGGCTCTCTCAAGAACATCCTTTTGCAACTGGTCAGAAACAGGAATTGGAGCAGCTGTGGCAGCTCCTCACTGTGCACATGGATATCAGAGAGGGTAAGGGAACTGCAGTGCTCCCATTAGCACAATGCCCAACGGCGTGTGCCTCCATACACTACAGATATATCCAAATCAGGCCAGAACAGCAGAGAGGCAAATGTGGCACCAACCAACTAAAGCCCGACTGCCCCGTTTCTGTCAAGGGCCCAGAGCAAAGGTGGAAGTTGAGTCCAGTAATTTAATGCTCAGAAAAGTTCATCTGATTTTTTAACCCATTCTCAAGACCTAAATATGTCTTTGGCACAGCCCCCGGCATGAAGCTCTCTTTTCCCAAGCGGTTATGTTGTTTCAACTAGTAAAAATGCTCTCTATTGTTTGACAAATTACTTCTGGCACATGTGTCAGCAAACTCGAGGCCAAGAACTAATTGGATGGGGAAGTCAAAAGCACACTTCACAAAAACTTCTGCTATTGGTGCATTATAGTCATTTTGAATCACAGTTGCTTATACTGTCTCACAAAGGACAGCAAAAAGCTTTTAGAAGTGAAAAATTTCTGACATAGCTAACAGATACAAAGAGAAGTGATAAAAACTAATGGCAATTCAGGAGAAAACGGTAATAGTATGATGTTGAATAGGATATTTACTTTTGAAAAAAAGAGCAGCCCTGCACAACATTTTTTCACTCTCATCTGCCTTAAGATCCAGAAACATAGAGCCTAATTAAAGGTGTCACCAAGGCATCCAGGCCATGAAGTTCTCTTGTATGCTTCTTTCAAGTACTCAAGGAAAATGCTAAGTTGGAAAATGCCTTGGCTGACTTTATCAGTGCTACTTTTAATTTTATATTTCTGCACAGACTTCCTGTGCTTTGCACATGTGCAGTCCTTCTGGCTGTACAGTGAAGTGCAAACTAGTGAATATGTCTCCTAGCAACATTAGCCCCATTTTATACTTCCCAGGGAAAGGAACATTGATCATTCTTTTTCCTCCTTGTGATCATTTGCCTTACTAGGATGAAAATAAGGAACAGAGCAGTAGTGCACCCTAGAATTAAAAACAGTATGAAAGTTAAGCAATCCATGCAGTCAGTTTAAAAGATGATTTCTAACTAAATCTTTCCTCTTGGTGCTGACACTTCATTTCTTTCCTGCAGTAACATCCCTCCCTTACGGGAATATAACAGCTTTATAAAAGGACATCGCACATGCCAACACCCTTGATCAGGACTGCTGGCATTGAGCTCCAGACTAAAACTGGCTCAGGGCTGGTACGGACCCACATCCTCCAGCAGAAGCGCAGCAAATGTTTCTGGGCTGGCTGGAAGCAAGGGCAGGAGATGGGCTTGGGGGTCAGGAACAAGAGAAAAGCTTCTGGGTTCTAGGTTGGCTCTGTGCACCCTCCTTCAGAGTGATCCCCTCCAAAGAGGGACCAAGGGTAGCATAAAGCCCTTTAAGCTGGTGATATATCCTGGCATGACATTCATAATGTAAGAACTGAAGTGCCTTGAATTAAGGGACACTGCCAGCGGCAACAAAAATCATGTCTCTGAAACCTAGACACTGTTACATGGCACCTGACACCCAGAAGCTGAAAGATGACTGACTGAGGAGGGGATGGCTGGGGGACATCACACTTCTCCTTGTTCATTTGCCGGGGTTTTCTGCTGGAGTGGTTTCCCTTGTTCCCTGACTTTCTGCATCCTTTCCCCTGCAACGAGAGAATTGCTAATAACCCAGCAGCAGGGCTGAAACTAAGACCAAATCAGTCACACGCTGTCTTCAAGTGTGCACAAAGAGGGAAAGTGGGACTAGAGAGAAAGAAAATCCACATCTGTACAATTGGAGGTTTTTAGGGATAGGTGCTGTCTACCTGCTCCTAACCCCTGGAGTTATTCAGCAGCTCTATGAGAAGTCAACGGTCATTTCTGTGTTGCAAAATAAGGAAACACCACTTACTGCAGGCAGGTTGAAGGGATTAAGCGTTTGAATTTTGGAAATACGAAAATGATGCTCATAGAGGTATTGTTACCCTTCTCTTGAGCAACAGCAGAAACCAAGACCTTTTCACTTCCGCTTTGAAGGAGAGGAGAAATTATTTTAAAAAAGAAAAAAATCCTGCCTATGAACGTAGTTTGTTTCAAAGTCTTTTATACCAAAATCTTATCACACATGCACACACTCACAGGCACAGGGGTAAGGAGCTGTCAACATTGGGTAATATCTCCTCTTGCTCATATCTCCTCTTTTAAGACAAAAGAGAGCCTCCTTGGCTCCAAGAAACAACACTGGTGAGAGATGCTGCTGTGATCCCTCCTGACTTAAGCTATAGTCTGTGGTGGGGATCATTTTGAAGTCTCTATTTATCTGCATTCCGTAAGAATTACACTGTCTCCTTTTTCTAGATAGATTTCTCACCTTTGTGCCTTCAGAGAAAACAAGTGCCAACAGAGGAACATTGGAGTAGCCACATCAGGTCACACCAAAACTCAGCCTGGTACAAGGCTTATACCTCACAGCAGACAAAAATACACATCTACAACAGAGCATAAAAAAGCAGTGAGCATTCAGCGATAACTCCTTGTTACACTCTCTCTGCCTCCAGTTCTTTGTGGTTCAAGAATTTCCTAAAGGAGAATCAGCATCTTCAGGTTTAATAAGAAATGACCTGTAGAAGTGCAGAAACCAGAAGGCATAAATAGCCCCTCTTTTTAAATAAATATAAGCAGGACCTGCCCACGCTGGGTGTGGATTCTGGACTGCCATGAAGTGCATTGCAGTGGTCCCTCAGCCGTTTGCATGACAGCCAGGTGGGGAGGGAAAAGAAATGCAGCCGAGGCCACGCTGCACTGAATGAGGTCCCCACTAGCATGAGAAACAGCATGATGTGGAGCACAGCAAAGAGTAGATGTGATACAAATATAAGCGGAAAGCTTTGGTAATGACTCCTGCCTCAATTTTTTATTCCTCATAACATGGACAAACACTCTTCTACCTGTGATTACCTTGGTCTGGGATGCTGGAAAGGGTAATATTGTTCTTTTAATGACAGCTCTTCCACAGACTTAAAAATGTCTCAAATTAAAACTCTGTATTTTGCATTATACAAATAGATATTGTTATCAAAGGGGAGAGGAATATTACAACTTTCTAGTGAGATCTACTATTCATTTCTAGCAGATAAAGCTATAAACAGGAAAAAAAACCTACTTCAAAACTCTTATAGAGAAGTGAACACTTCTTTAATGTTTGCATTAAATGCCAATCTTTATATAAGATGAAATTTAACTGCCAGGATCCAATAGCTTTTAGGTACCTAACTTTTAAACCCCATGCTCTGCAAAACAGCTGTAAATTATTGCTGGGAACCTGACAGAAGACCCTCAGGGCCCAGCAGGTCTCTCCTGGTAAGCCTCTGATTAAAGCCACCAGCAAAGGACACTCTTTCCACAACTTGTCCCTGTATCAGACCAGCCCCTGGGTGCTTTTGGGTGACCCTCAGCCTCGTGTTGGGGTGCTGGCAGTAAGATAGCGCCCGGTACGGAGAGCTGCTGCTCCTTTAGGTGTGTGGTGCCTCAGTGTCTCATGGCAACCCCAAACCACCTCAACAGTGGACAAAGACCTAGGCAAAAATAAAACTTCTTTGTAACATCTGAATAAAGGCAAGATAATTATAGTTGGTTTAAAGACAAACGAAATTAAATAAAACCCAGGTTTGAATCTATCTGGACTCCAGCAGGGTTTTCCTCTGTGAGTAATTCAGCTGCAGCAGTCACACAGCTACCCTAGCTGTGCGGCCAGCCATCCAGATTTTACATAACCTTGTCCAGAACTTTGCCTTTCTAGAAGATAACACCAGAGGCACCCATAAGACCTTCTTGTAACCAAATCTTTTCACTCCTTTCTCTCCTCCCTGCGTTACTTGACCCATAACTTAATTACATTCATTTTAATACTTTCCTCTTCATTCTGGACGCAGTAATGTCTTGTAGACGTGGTGGGGCAATGTCATCTCCTGACTGATGGTAAAAGAGAAGGGGTTCAGAAAGGTGTGACTCAAAGAAACCACCAACTTGTGGTGCCCCACTGGGCACTACGCAAGTCTCAGAATAGCAGTTTTTTTCTATGAACTGAAAAAATACTTTATACCAATGCATGGACTGCAAAAAGGAGGGCTCAATACTCCGGTCCGTCACAGACCAGTTGTAGGTCTCAGCTGAAATGAGATATGACAGCAAACAGTCACTTTCACAAGATAAACTCTACGGGAGGCAGAGGGATGAACAAAAATCCGGTGGGGGGGAAGGGGAGCAGTACCATGGAGACAGCATTCATCAGTACACACTTAGATACACACAAGAAAATATGAGGACAGTAGCTGCTGGCTTGCTTTTGTGACCAAATTGAAAGATGGTATTATCAGCCAAGCCTCAAGAGTGCCACAAGATACTCATCAAAATTCCCAGCATTTACAGGAAAATTTGGTTGTTTCTGCAAGTTCAGCCGTGGTGTTCCTGTTCCAATTTGAAAATTTGTTTTGATGTCAGAAATTGAGCGATTTCAGCATCAGCAATGGAAGAAAGGTGACAAAGTGGAAAATCCCAATGGCAGTGTGGTTTTCAGCTTTTCTGCTGGGCTCCAGACCACCTCTGTGGCACGCTTAAGCACGCATTGATGCACCCAGGCATGGCTGAATGAAAGGCAGGCAAAGAAACTCTGATATACCCTTTCAGTGTGGAAAGTAATAATAATTTTGTTATATTTATTTCATCCTATAAACCTTCAACACACAAAAAAAGACCCATCTGCATAGAAGAATGATCTCTGCCACTCCAGTGCCTTTTTGGATTAAATGCAGCTACATTTTCATATACAAATGGATAACTCAGAACAAGAAATGAAGAATGCTGTAGCCCCAAGTAGAATATTTTGCTTTAAATAGGAGCTTTGACAATGTAGGGAGGACTACTCCAGTGACATTTCCTATCACAGGATTTCCACTGTTGTCATCATCTGTCCAAGCTGCTGCCAAGCCCCTCTTCAAATTGAGTAGTTCATAAATGTTTGCCAGTATTCAATAGAACAAGATGAATTCAGCAGTTTTATTTGCACATTTGTCGCACTATTAATCTGAAAACAATCTCTTCTGAAGACGGAGAGAGGTTTATGGAGTCTGCTCATCACCCGGGCTGAGACAACCCAGAATACCCCATAATTCAGTTTATCATTTTTGAAGGTGCAAATAACTAGGTGTTTTGCTGGCATGCTCTTCTGGGCACAAGTAGTTTATTCACATTTTTCTAACAAAGGGGGTTTTTTGGGTTGGTCTTTTTTCCCCAATAGTATTTGCTTTAAATGGCCTCTCTCACAGAGAATGTATCTAGCAGGGGGTTTTCTTTTTAAAAAAAAATTCACCCAGGGGAAACGTTCTGGCAATTTTCAAAAAAAACCCCACTGATTTACTTAGGGCTTTGATGATGCCCCAGTGACTTATGCCTGAAAATAACTGTTGGGTTTGGTAGCCACCTTCCCCCCTCCCACATTTGCTCACATCACCATCTGCCCTTTGCTCTGGTGGACAATTTCTCCTCTTCCCTTCTCAACAGCCAATTCTATCCCCTTCGAGCCTCTCAGTACATCATTACCTCCATCGCGATGCTGACAGGCAAGTCCATATTTGTGAGCAGGAAATGGAAGCAACTCCTCATGCCCCTCTCACCACTGTGTTTCCTCTCAGACAGCATTATTGATGAGCACAGCAGACAGGCCTGCACCTCTTGGGTGCTGCTGGGATGTAATACATTTTTTTTGCAACTTCCATGTATCTGCAGTCCCTTTTACCAGGTCTACTGATGGTGCATTTACATTTAGAATGTGATTCAATTCTGCATGCAAAAAAATATAATAAAGTGTGCAACTTAACGCTCGCTGTGAATTTAAAGTGGTTGCTTGTGTCAACCACAAACTGAAGTATTTAAATTAAATGCAGTATTTCCCTACATAATGCTATCCATATGCTAATGGAAAGAGATTATGTCTTGTGTAAGATTTATCAAAGTAAACTCAGTTCATTTCAGGAAGCATCTCAGTGCTGCCTACCCAAAGTGATACGTTCTGCCAAATATGCATTTTATCAAATAAAAGCTCCTAGATACTGAACATACTTGCGGCATTTACCAAAAATAATACATCTTTTGAATCTTACTGATTCAAACCGACTTATCATTCCAGCTTGGTGTTCAAATAAAACATTTGGAAACAGTAAAGTTCCTGATGCTATTTTAATTATCCCATTTCTAATTTTGTGCTCAAATAAGACACTCTGTAACAATAAAATGTCTTCAAAATTGATATAAAACATAGTTAGGGTCAATCTACAAGGGCAATAAAAGTAGATAAAAACCAAATCTATATTTTAAATCTTGTAATAGTAACAAAATATCCTGAGCACACTGACATATACGTCAACACTGATCAAAAATATAGTAAAAGGCATACTGAGCTGAGTTGTTCTATGGCTACTTCTGATAAGTATATGCCACATCATATGTGCATTCAAGGGCTAAAATGTATTCTGAATATCATAAATATGCATATTTTTATCTGGTGCAGATTTACTGGGGAAGAATATAGGTGAGCAAGTGAACTGCAGCCCCTCTCTAAAGCAGCCCTTTGGCGACTACATTGTTCCCCTCCCTCTTCTTTGTCACAACACAGCTAAACTCTGCAAGTTAACTGAAAACAAGGCAGAACATTACCCTTATGCTTCCATGTCAAAATATTATGTTCCAGGTTTAGACATGTGTATTGAGCTCTCAATGGTTAAAGGAGAGAGCACAAGGCAACACTTACCGTCAAAATCTTTAACATCAACCAGACAGGGGTATAAATCCCCTTTATGCTGAACACCCACTGAAATTTTACCCTACCCTGTCAGCTTATCACACCACCACTGGACTTTTGGTGGCATTTCCTCCATTAGACAGGCAAATAAATAACAAGTCTTACTTTTAAGCAGGAAATTCACCTTAACCTATTCATTAAAGAACACAGATGTCAATAATAAAATCAATTGATATTTGCATTTTAGGCTTTTTTTAAAGGAAGTTTTTTAGCTTAAATCACATGAAGGAGTTAGAACAAAAAGACTCCACGTAGGTAAATCAGAGCAATGCAATGCCAGGCTTATACCATATGCATGACCATGGCCCTGAAGGGCATTCACACCCTGACATCTGCATCACTGTAGTTACAATTCCTATAACACTTCTCCAGTAAATGCACTCAATATCACCTCTCTGTGTTCCTACATAGAAAACTCATTTAACTATAACAAGTTAAAGAGCCTTATGAAGTCCAACTGGGCATACGGCTTTGTTTCAGGTAAAGGCACTTGAACTTAGGTGCCCACATACACACTGTGTCTTTACGGTCCCACTGTAATCCCCCAGTCAATGCAGTCACTGCTGCCCAGACACCAATTCAGATGACAAGCCAGTTAGGGTGGCACCCAGTTGCCCCTATGTGGGTACCTAGCATCGTTTTAGATGCCGGAGGTTGGCCCCTGGGCCTCCAGCTGGAGGTCCAAAAAGACACAGATCCTCCCTGAAGCCCCTCATACCTGCCAGCTGCGTGAAGATGTTGCTGATTCTGTAGGGCATCCCAAAGAGCACCAGACAGCCAGCTGTGTTTACGCAACCAAATCCCTCACTTCGGTACCTATTTTAGGATGCGCCCATCTGCTCTACAGGTCTGTTCTCTCTAATGGGAGTTGAGACACCTGACTCTCAAGTAGACACTTACTGGGATATCTGTGGTGTTCCCTGGGGTGAGTCCCTCAGGGTCATTGTGGAGAGAGGTCCTGACGCATCCCTGAGAAGCAGAATAGCATGAGCAAAACCGAGAACTTCTCTGTGTAGACAAACTCCCAGATGAACCGCCTAAAAACCAGAATAATGTTTTTTCTTGAAGTTCAAAATGTGTTTTTCTCACTCATTCTCTGAACAGGTTGAAACAGATGACAATATCCCCCTTGGCTACTGCCCTCAAAAATGAGATCACCCTTAGAGACATGGCATTGCCATTTTCAGAACAAGTTCTGATTAAAGGGTGCGAGTGTGATCCGCAGAAGAAAACAGATTTTCTAGCACACAGCTGTAGGCAACTACAACTATTTGAGGCTCCATTTACAGCAGAATGCAGAGTGCAACTTTTGTAAGCTGTTAGTATATCCACTAGTGATCATTAAAGCTGATTAATGCTCACCATTTAACAGCAAAAGAAAACGCATTTTTGCAAGGCTGTCACATCCAAGGGGCATATACATTTCACAAAACATCTGGTGCCCAG
Source organism: Theristicus caerulescens (assembly GCA_020745775.1). Taxonomy (NCBI): domain Eukaryota; kingdom Metazoa; phylum Chordata; class Aves; order Pelecaniformes; family Threskiornithidae; genus Theristicus; species Theristicus caerulescens. The sequence continues at coordinate 89,299,968 of CM036560.1, forward strand.
CATTGCAAAACTATTCACAACACCTCATGCAAAGGGCAGGGTATGTCCTACAAGTGTTTTGTATACTGCAAGCTGGATAATGAGACAACTACATACTTGCAAATTAATTTTTTAATAGGTAGCTCATTATCAAAATGCTGCACAGCTAAATTCTGCTTTCCAAACACAGATCAACTCCTGCAGTTCCCTTTACCTGCAATTTCTCCCTCCACCTTACATAGAAAAGAAAGCAAAATGGGTCCCTTTTTTCTTGCTTATTCATCCTACAATGCAGTCTCGCAACTTATTTTCTGGTGTTAGGAAATTCAGTATTTCATATCTATTACTGATAGAATTATACTTCAGCATGTTGAAAAAATGTGATTTCCTTCCCATATCAGTCCACCTGGGAAGCAAATCCTGCACCTGAGCATGTCCATGTGTAAACCCAAGGGCTTCTGCTGCCTTGGAAATCCAAATGACAGTTAGAAGTACTGGCTTTTGTATTTGCGTTTCTGATGTAGTTAAAGAGGCAGAACTCAGAGTCCCATCGCATACATTCCTTGAGAAAACCAGGTGAACTGTTTCTGCCCAAAATTCTTCCTGATAGCTCAGCAAGTTAGAAAATCATAGCTAGACACTTCTTTCTGCACCTGAACTAACCTTTTACTGAAGTACAGCTTAAAGTTTTCTTCTCAAGAGACTCAGAGAACTATTCTACAGAACTAAAGCTCAATTTCCTATGCAATATGCTAAAGAATAACAGTTCCCAGTCAGTTTTCCAAACAGAAGAGGTCATACCATTTCTTCCTTGGATTTATAGCACTGACAGTATTTTCTGTATGGAGGAACACAGTACATGTAGTATTTACAGTACCACCATTGAACAAAATTCCCAGAGTGCACATGCCTTGGAGTTTTGCTTATAGGCTTCCCATCTTTCCCAACTCTGGTGCAGTTTATATGTAGTATTGAGATATTTTCATACAGATGCAATAGATACATGTGTGTGTAAATGTTATATATCCCTGTGCAGTCTCTATAGGAAACAGTTACTGCCTTTCTTGGTGCCATGGCAGGTCTGTAAAACTACTGCAGCAGACCAGACATTATCACCATAGAGGGCTGCTCTGGAAAGCAAAGTTAGGAAAGTTTTGCCTTTAATCCCATGTAGTGGGGACACAGAGGTTCAACTCTCACAGTCAGCACAGCCTTGAGACCTCTATTGATCAGTCCCTAAGACTATTTTCAAGAGGCATTTTTATACCATTACAGTGTGATTTCCCCAGTTCTTAGAGGATGCTTGGTATGGCCACCCAGGCTGTCTGTCCACAAGAAAAACACTCCCTGTAGGTTGATGGGAAATAAAGGTTTGAGTATGTCTAGTTATTGCAATATCATGTTTGTTTCTTGATGCTCAGAGGCTCTTCTGGATAAGTATGTTTGAATGTGCCAAAAGGAAGCTACCCATATGCTTAAATTCATGCCCATGCAGTAAGGCTTTGCTGTGTTAGCTACAGAAAGAACACAGTTAAAAAGATGAAGGGAAAAAAAAAAGCTTAAGAAAAAACAAGTAGCAAACTACTATAATTGGAGACACTGAGACCTTTGCGGAGATGCACAGATGATATGGAGTACCCCCCCATACGTGTTCACGCTGTGCCCTGTGCAGCCTGAAAGGCGCATGGTTGCAGCGTGCTGGTTTCTGTCCTTCACAGAAGTATTTCTGCTGCATTTCCCTCGCAGCCCTGAGCAGAGAGGCACTGTCCGTTCCCGCGCCTTCCCCGCCACACCATGTGTTTTAGTCAATTATAGGTCTGCCTAGATAATAAACCTGGTGCACTTTATGCACTCTCTCTGCTGCACTTTGCCACTGAAATCCCAATATTTGTGTTTTCCCTTCAATTTAGCGATATATCTTGGCTGCTTTAATAGAAACTATCAAGCATCACAGCTCAAGCATGGAAACTCAGGAATGCTTAATTTGAAGTCAGCGGTTCCCAAGCCTTCTATCTCAGCAGCTATTTGAGGGCTTCATTTTTTAAAAATGTGTGTTTTGCCAAAACTTGTCAAAGCACAGTACACAAGCAGGAGTTTTATGGGTAATCTTATTCAGACAACAGTACATATAGATTATAACCATATATCTGCTACCATCCTACTGAGACTGCATCGACCTAAGTCGCTGCTGGAGAAGACGGTGTGTGCAGGTTCCCAACCGCTTCAGTGAACAGGATCAACGTTTAAATAAATAGGTGGAACAGCCAAATTTTCATCCTTCTGAATGAATTTTTCATCCATCTAAATAAACCTCAAGCTTTACTCAGAATTATTGTGTGTACATAAATATACACATACAGATGCTAAAGAGCTGGCAGCCAGAGAACATAAGCAATTTATTGGAAGGGCACAATGCATATTTGACAGCTTCACTAATTTTAAATATATTTAAGGAATTAGCAGTTACTCCAACATGGCCTTGAGTCAGAGAGAAACACTGCAGTGCTGAAGACTGCATTTGGGGCAGTTTGGTCAGAATTATTCTTTCAAACACGGCTAAAGAAAATAGCAGGCCATGGAGTGCTCCAACAACTAAGGTTGTAAAATTCCCTATTAGAATCAATCAGACCATGCAGCCATTTTCTATGAACAGCAGTCAAATTGCCAACTTGAATACATCCACAGGCTGCAAATAAACAACCATCCACAAGTTTCATTAAGAGCAAAAAGCGCTTGGCTTTGACTATTTTTGTGTCAGATGCACTTTTGTGCGTCCAATTTCTGTGCTGTTTTTCTTTGGATGGCTACATGCTGCAAGAGGAAAGCTGTATTCCCACCTTCTACCAAGACCATGGTCCTGTGCTTTGACAGGAGAGATCTTAAATATTTTTTTTAAGTTGTCTTCTCCTTAACAAGAAAATTGAAAGTTAGCGCTCCAGTCTTACAAAGCAGCAGAGAACTGCTGAGCAATGTTCAGAGGACTTTCAGGGCATGCTTCGCATGCAGATCCTGAAGGGGAGAGCTGAGACACGTTTGTTGGAGGTAGCAGACTAGGCAAAGAAGAGAGAAAAGACTCTTAGAGCTGTCTAGTGACAGAGACAGGATAATTAGTCTTCCATGGGCCTTGTTGCCTTGGTTCTTGTTCGAACATTGAAGGATTAGCTCTCCTCTGCTGACTATGCGTTACAAGCCATCAAGCCACAAACAGAAGTTTGCTTTTTGTGGCTCAATGCAGCTCCTCAACCTAACCAGCAGTAAAACAAAACGTGAGCAAACAACAAGGTGGTAAATGCTGTCTGAACTGCAATCTCCAGGATCCAGGCAAGATCTGTCCTGTTTTCCAGCTGGTGCCAAACACATTCCCACATAGAAGCACTGAGACTTAGTACAGAAGTTTCTTTGTTTGAATTGCTCCAGAGAAAAACATTTAAGGACGAGAGGAAAATACAGAAACAGTTAACATAGCAGATTTTGGTTTTCAGACTGATTGTGCCTGGGAGTGCACACATCTGAAAAATAAAAAATACCAATGTGCAAATGCATTTTTTTTGAGTTAACAGGAACACAAACCCCAAAGTAATATTTCTGCCTCAACTGGTTTTCAAAGGATGGAGCAAATAGAGCAATATTGCAGCACTTCTTTGAAGTTTTGGCATCCAGAAGCACTATCTAATGAAAGATGCTAAAAGAAACAATGAATACAGCTTCTGTTGTTTGCAATGTATACACACCCTGATGTCAACGTGAGTGGAGGCAGAAAGAAAGAGCTTCTTAGCAAGCTACTGGCATTCAGGGAAAATACAGGAATCGCACATCTGGGGACACGGGAGAGCATTCAGTGCTCTCTGTACCTCTTGGTTGCAAATCCCATTTCCCAAGTGACTTTAGTACTTGCAAGCCATATTGCTACCACACATCAGAGGGCCCAGAGCCACTGAGCTCTGCAGTCAAAGCAGGCGAGTTATGCCAGGACAGTATTGCAGCTGAGCATCCATTTGTCATGTCCTTATTTGTGTTTCTTCTTCTTAACACTGCTGTGTTAAGGACATTTGTGTGGGTCAGTCTGAGGGTGTTAGACTCAGGGGGTGAGTTTGATCCCCACCAAACTCAGTCCTTCAATCTCTAAAGCGCCCTCAGAGGCAAACGCTCTTACCATAATGTGCTGCACCCCTCCACCTCCTCTGCTCCCACCATGCATTTACAGCTCTGTACTATAAGCTGAGGGACTAGGTCAGATAATCAGACAATCTGAGTGGGGGGAAAAAGGGGATACGTAGCTCTCTTCCTCCTAACCAGACTCTGTAGGTAGTAATTTCCTTCCAAGGTGGTTTAACATACCGGCAGATGCAAAGAACTCTTGGTATTTAGCTTTGAAGAGCATTGCTTTTATTGCTGAATGAAAAACTGACTATCCAGCCTAGGCTGTCTTTTCCTTGAAGCCGATATCAGTTTGCTGGATACACTGCATGACCTCTTCTCACAAGTTTTGTCTCACTTAACAACTTCTCATCGCTTCAGGGCATCACAGCTACCACACTCATACATTTTTGACTAGGTGTAGTCCACCTACAGTGCAGCAGGTCTACAACTCAAGAGAAAGTTTTGATCCAGCTCAGGTACAAAAAGTTTCTCAAGAGCTAAATATTCCATACTTTACCACTTAAAAATAACCACTGCCTCCTAGTGAACTTTGTGGTTTTAAGATGCTTATATTGGCATGACACTAGAGCAAAGCTATTCAAGTTACAAGAAGGCAGCTTCTCAATTCATTTGCTACTGATAAACTATATATCCTATCACAACTGATCTTGTTAAGCTAAGTCAACTTATTCTATTGAAGGGAAGAGTGACACGAGTTATTTAATTCACTGTCCAGCTAGGAAGGCAATTGGCACCCAAGGTGCTTAATGAGAGTCTCAATCTGCCGTCTTGCCCTCTCCACACTATAAACACACAAACTGGAGACTGCAAGTCTCATGATTGGGAGCAACCCCAAAGAGTGGTGAGATTTGGGAATCCAGAAAGCTCTGCAGCAATTCCTCGGCGTTTCTATTTCAGACTTGAGTTAATCTGATCCTCTGGACTGATTGTCCCCTCATCACATCTGTTCTTCAGGCCACCTCCCTGGTTCAAACCCCCACATCCCCCCAGGGCTGCAGTGTACTGGGCAGACCCCAGAAGTTGGTCCTGGTGGGTCCTGGTCCCCAGAAGAGCTCCTGGTGTAGTTTTCTCCAAAAGCAATCCAGCCCATGCCAAACAAAACCCCTCCCCAAACCAAGCCAGCACTCAGAACATGGGGACGAATAAGGGGATTTTCCTCAACACCGCACCACCACTCTGAACCAAAACGTTTGTTTAGACACAGCCATGGAGAATCAGCTTTAGACAGTACTCAAATGAAGTACTTCAGCAAGCTTTCTTCGTGCAAAGCCTTGGTTCTTCAAGCCATATGTAAGGGGATGCTATTAATTTCCTGTTTAATGAAGTATAATGCACAGAATCGAGAAGAATATTTCCTTTACGCACAGCTTCCAAGCATTTACTACTTCCATCATGGCATACTGCGATTTCCTCCTATAGGTTATATATGCTTGTATCATGCTACTGGTGGAAAGCTACTATATCTGTGCTTTTGTTTGTCAGCATCTGCTCAGAAAAGCAAAAATTCCTGTTCTGCTGTATTCCTAACATAATTGTGCTTTCCTCCAACATCTCATAATTTAAAAAGGAAGATTAAAAATATCATATAATAAAGGACTCTCAACATAAAACATTCAAAGTTGGAAAAACAAAGCTGGAAAATGAGAAGTTGGACAGAACAACTTTCTAACCATGTTAGGGGAAAAAAAAAAGCTGCAAAGAAGAAATCTCTTGTCACACAAGGGCCACATTTGCTTCCCAGCCTGTCACTGTAACAGCTCTCCTTAGTCATGCCACACATCACAGGCTTGCTAGTAGCTGGGTAGGAAGCCTGAATGAAAAAAAACGAACTACCTTGGGAAATGGGCACTGTTAATTTTTTCTTAGCCGTATCTTTTCAGCCACCTTCAGCCCCTCACGTCAGATGGCCATAGCCACAAAACCTTATTTATATTTATATTTTAATATTTATATTATATTTTATTTTATATTCCCCCCCCAACTATACAACTACCTACTTCAGTCAATAACAAATACTCCATCTGTGGGAGTTTTGCCTGACTCTTCCACATACCCCTCCTTATTACCCCGAAAGAGAAATTAGTAGCTTGCCCTGCAATTTGGTTGGGTGGCATGTGCATGGCCAGCTGTTCCTCTGCATGTGCAGATAGGTGCATTAATTATCCATCAGGCCTGAACTCTAGCATAGGTCTTACATATAAATTCCTGCTGTAAAGAGGCCATGCCACTTCAGTAATGAATTAATACTCCTTTACTTAAGGCTAAGTAGGAACCAGCACATAAGTATCCAGGTGAGTGCAATCATTCCAGCACTTTGAAGGTTCTGTGCATGGGGATTGGGGTCTACATCTGCATGTACATCCCCTTCGAGGGGTTAGTTGAGGGGGCAATTAGGGGCAAAAAATTGTGTCATGGTATTCAGGCATTTCTTTTGTCTGGGGTTCTGGCACACTGTGTATTTGACATGAGCACTGCAATCGTGTCCATTCGAGTGTCTGACAAGCTCTTGTTCCCAGTGTGACTGGTGTCAGGGGTCTCCTGAGATGTCCGAGCTCAGCCATTAAGATGCTCCTGAGAGAGTGCTCAGCCCTGTGCTGGCAGGCAGACAAGATGAAACTTAAATGACAATAATTCTCATTTCACAGGAAATTCACAGGAAGCCTATTTCAAACCCATCCTTTTCATTAGTTACAGCAGAAGCTGCATTTAAGAATAATGCATGGCGCCCATTTAAGACTCGCTCTTTTTTTTTATTTTAGCTATTTAGATAGTAGCAATTTTAATTTTAGGTATAACCAAACAAGTTTAGAGTTGTGTTTTTTAACACCTTCCCAAATACAGACTAAAGCCACCTGTATCTCTGTGTCTGTATTTATATACACACAGTATAACTATCATTAGAATAGATTGAGATGTCTCCAGTTAAAGAGAAAAGATGCTGTAATATAATACAGTAAATTAAATAAAGTCTCCTCAGAGAGACAGAAGGCACTGATCAGCTCTGAAGATTGCATTTAGTCCCTGTCAAAGACAGTGAGATAGCAGACACACACAAAGGTCATCTGATGTCTGAAACACTGGCTCTGGTCTCCCGCCTCCTAATAAAAGATGCATGTTCACTTGATTTTTCTCAGGAAGATGTGCTTGCTGGTGAAGTTAATTGGTAGTGCTTAGAGTTTGTTTTCTCTATTGACACAGTAACAGATACTAATGGACTCAACGTTCAGGCATGCTGAGGATTAAAATCAGCCCTTAGTAGCTTTAATCTGCAGCAACTTTCAAATTTTGCTGGACACTACACCATGTAATTTTCTAGGAATTTAAGCAAATGTCAAAAGTGAAATATGTCCTTCCTTGCAACTCTTCATCTTTATATACAATTGGTATGATTAAGTGTGATTGCTTTTACAACATATAGACAGGCAACAGAGATTTACAAAAATTACAGTCAGGGCTGACAAATCAGAAATGAAAATTATCCTCCCCCGTCTCCCCCAGATCCAGCTGGGTTCAAACAGTTTCAGCTCTGCTTGGTGCAGGCACTGAGTTTATAGCTTTGTGCTCCTCAGGGAACCGCCCGTGTCCTAAGAACTTCCCGATAACATATGTTAGACTTTGAGGCTATCCTATTTACATAAAAAAACTTATTTAAGCTCAGGAGTATCCTAGGATCACCTCTTTCAGCTCAGCCTATGGATAAAACTCTGAATCTGAGGAAACCATGACAGCAATCAAGAACATTGGTCTCACCGGTCTAAGGCTAATGGGTGGACCCATGGATACTGCCCCCCAGGAGGAGCTTCTCCCGCTCTGCCATACATACAAGACAGTAGCTGTTATTTTATTTGGCTTGCTACCAGCCATACATGCTTCAACCACTTCTTTGGCAGCAGCACTGATTTTGGTACCTCTCCTCAATTGGCCAAATGCTTCAAGGATTATTGGGAAAAGGAGTGATAGGAAGAGGTCATTTTGACCTTTTTCCTGCGTGAAAAATTTATTATGGTAAGGAACTGAACTACTTTCTTCAAGAAAGGAAGAAAAAGAGAGAGCAAGAGGTAAAAAAACTAGGCAAAAAGTGATGATCTTGTCTCCCTTCTTCATGATGTAAGCCTGCGCAACAGGATGAGTTTGGGCAGTTTAGGTTTCTTATTCGCAGTGTTAAACCTATCCATTTTTCTCAATGGTAAGTTAAACATTAAAATTACTTTTGGCCTGCAAATTGCTACCGCAAGGCAGGCAGAAGGGAATGGTTTGCATTGCATTTACACGTGCACATAGTAGAGAGAGAAGATGAAAAACACACACTGTGACCATCTACCTAAGTGCACTGCATAGCTCTCCTGAAAACAAACTCCCTGACATGGCTGAGGCCAGGCCCGTGGGCTTCCCTTACTCTCCAGCCCTAAAATGAGTCCCCAGACCCTGCCATGAGCCAGCCCGAACCCTTAACCTGACCCAGGAGCAAAGGGTGCTCAGGCAGAGGTGGGAATGAGTGACCGGGACGTGGGATTCCTCCTATGTTTGCAATTTTCCTTTAGGAATTGTCATCTGAGATTAGTTCATTATTCCAGAGTAAAGAGGTTTTGTTTTGGTTTTCCCAAAATTCTTTAGCATCGCATACGCAGCTCTCTTAATCTAACTACCCAGATAGAACATGTTATTTTGTTTCCTGATTACAATTATCTTATGCTTCCAAGGCAATTAATACCACTTAAGGGTGTCCCTCAAAATGTCCTCCATATGCATGGCATACCTCAGATAATCCTGGCTAACTGGAATCTTTGCAATGGGAATTCACTCACTAGACTGATCAGATTTTATTTTCTTTTACATTAATGGGACTTCATAGTATTAGGTAGCACAAAGTTTTGGGAGATAGTCACAAAGCATCTTAGAACTAGTGGAAGAACAGCCAACAAGGACCAAATCAGTGCTGTGGGAAGCTGGACTTTGGCACACATCTCCTCTCTGATATACCCACCTTTAAAGCAGGCGAGCGAGCAGCAACAGCATCAACCAAGGTTTTGGTTACAGCCGATAACTTGCTTTCAAACAGAGAAGATGCATCCAAATCCTGTCCTAGCACAGAACTCCAGATGCCATGTTACTGCTTTTCATGCTGGAAGGAAGCAAGGTTAAGCAGGAGAAAATGACAAAAGAAAATAAAATAAAGTTTAAGGAGTGCTCATCTGACTTAATGGCTTCAGGAAGAGCAGTGTCCAGGTGTCTGTCTCTATTTCTGAACTCCTGTGCACATTGACCTAACTATGAATGTAGGCAGTCATGTAGAAAGCAATGCTTCACAAATTATCCATAGTAATGCTGTTTTTCAGGTAATACAGAAAGGAAAAAAAAAAAAATCCAATTTGCGCAGATGGTAAATCCACAGCTTAAATTAAAAGATGGTCCTTTATTATCCAAGGTTTAAATTGAGGCATTAAATGCGCAAATTTAATAAGCTCCCCCACAATTTTACTGCCACACCACTTCCACTGGGGAAGAGCAGGGTCGGCAAGGGGGGAAGGAGGATGGAGTTTGAAAGCTAATACAAACCAATTTTTTTTTCTGAGTGCAGAAGATAAAATTCCTGCTGTAGGCCATTTAGCAGCCAAACTACTGACCGCGTCATCCCTATCGGAAAGGACACAATTCCTACAAATGCAAATGACTCTACAGACTGACTAGACAACATGAAGCTACATAACATTAGGATATCACAGATATATACAGCATTCAAAATCCTTTTTTTTTGCTGGTGAAATGTTTTTTCCTAGCTAGTCCTACGAGAAAATTGCCATAAAACACATACACTATACAGCTACCAAAAGGCAAAGACCTTTTATGCTTGAAAAGAAGAATGCTTCTGTTACATCTTGTGGCAGCAGAAGCTAAAATCACTCATTACTTTTTGAGGGATATCTCATTTGGCCCAGCTCTCTAGTAATATTTTTCCAACACTGCATTTAGGGAGTCAGTTGCTTCCATTTTCTTGATTACAGATGATTGGTAGTGTAAAACACATCATCTCATTTATAGGCTGGGAGGGAGGGGAGAGCATGACATTTCGGGCCATACTGGCATTTATTGATGGTTGGCCTGTAATTCTGCATCCCTGGCATTTAATAGGAGCAATGCCACTCAGTTCAGAGACTTTGAATCAGGACCTTACCCGGGTCTGAATAATCAAAGACACAGCAAGAGGCTGTATAACACCTCAAGACAAGAAAGGAGACACTGTAGGTCAGAATGTTGCAGTGGATGGTGAACACAGGGGAGCAGGAGCGTTGCTGGACGACCCATACCACCACAGAGGAGTGAAGCAGCAATCGAGAAAATGAGAATGAATAAGCTAGGTGACTGAACATGGGAAGCTGAGAGTTCGGTGCCCGTAGGAGATGGGTAAGATGAGATGAGGTAGACTCAGCAGAGAACAGTAGCCGAGACAAAGCATTTAAGGGAAGAAGCAATAAAATAGGTTGCTTGGGGGGGGGGAGGCAGGAGGGGAGGTGGGACACGCACAAAAATTGATGCTACAAGAGGTTTGTGAAGCAGATGTATTTGGTGATATATCTTTAACATCAAACAATCCAAAGAAAATCTATGGTAACCTTATGGATAAGATTAAGGGTGGACATATTTTCTGTTAAAATAAAAGAAATGCAGTGAATCACGAGGGCTTTGCCAAGTTAGATGGATCATGCCTGGCTCCTGCCTTTACAGACATACCTGAAGAGCTGGAATTGTTACTGTCTTACATTCACTCTGACATTTTAGAGGGACAGAACAATTTCAGATCTGAACTGGTTTAATTGCTCATAGAAGTGTGCACACACAGCCCTCCCTTGACTACTGTAGTGATTAGATATCTCAGTTACATGCATGAAATTGATTGGGATAAATATGGCTCCCAGTTTCAGAGACATCATCTATGCCATCAGACTTCAAACCAAGTCATAAGAGGCAAAACTTGGGTGAGGTGCCAGAGCTGCTCCCCACCCTGGCAGACTTCCCCATCTCCTTTGGCTCTGAGGAGTCTCTAATATTTCCTTTGTGTTTTGTTTTAAATGATTCAGCTGGTTTACACAGACTAAAATGAGACCACAGTCCTTCTTCCGAGCCTTGATAACCTGCTGCAACAGAGGAGAGTTTGCTCATACTGAAACTTTGGAAGAGATTCAGCCATCACAAACAATAACACCAGGAAAGTAGTCACCCAAACAGCAAAGAAAAATGCCCAATTTTTCATGCTACCACCAGCTGATTCAATTAAGACAGCTGTCTACAACGACAGATGAAGACTTAAATGTCTCTGTGGTCCCATATTCAAACTAAGGATATGCCAGAGAAATTTCAGGGTGGCTTATGAAATGGATTTAAGGTAGCAAGGTGACTTGCAATGTTACTGCTTGAAAGCTGATTAATTCATTCTGGGGGTGTCAGACAGTACTTCTGCAGCAGAAGACAGAAAAGTAAGAAACCTCACAGACCTTAAACAAGTTCATCTAGTGGGTAGCAGTTCATTATAACCAAAGCGTTTTTCAAGATTTTATAGTAAATGTGCAGCTTTGAAATTAAAATTCACTGGGAATGATAACCACATATAATGCACTAGCATACAGCCTATGATTCAATAAAGGCTCTCCTTTATAAAAATTTGCTCCAAAGTTTTCTTAAGAAATTCACAATGACACCTTTAAAAAAATCTCTTCACACAGCAATATCTTGTTCAGGAAGCCTGATATGAATAATGAAATGAGAAGCACACAATAGCTGTCTGTAAAGAGGGAAAAAAAAGATCTCTTATTGTTTAAAATATAGGTGCTTAATGCTGTCTCTTCACCCACCACATTATCCATCTGCTTTCTGTTTGAGAGCATGCAGGAGAATATCCAAAGCAGAAATCCATCTAGCTCATTTCTGGGGACTACTGGCATGAGATTTCTTTTACCATTTCAGCTGAGATATTCAAGGTTCCGTGTATATGTTATTCAGCAGCAAAATGCTTCTTTATTCCTGAGGCTTCAGAAGTAGCATAACTGATTGGGACAGCACTGCATATTTATGTATAGAAGAATAATTGCGTTTGCAATTCAGCCATCAAGGCTGTAACTCACATGAGGGCTTCTGGCTTACTCCATAAATTGCAATAATATTGGTTGCATTGTTTATTATTGCTAGGAAAGCTTCAGGAATGCATGTAGCTTAGCACAGCAAGCACTGCACGCTCACCCATCCCAGAAGCTGCTTGCGCAAAGCCCCAGCAATCGCTGACAGTACACACTCCACCTGCCAGGCACTCGCATGTGGAAAAAAATACCTAAAAAAGGCACTTTAAGGCTTAAGTGAGCATACAAGCCATTATCCTGTGTCTAGTCACTGCCTGCTGCTTGAAAAAAGCTATCATTGCACATGTAAAAATATTTAAGTTGGTAAATACCACTAAAGTCACAGGTTGCAAATGGAGATGGTGGCTACCCATATCGAAGGTGCTCAAAGAGCACATGCTGGCTCCAACAGCCCAAAAAAAAGCCCTGGATTCCCCTTTATAGACATTTAATCTTTTCTTTGCATGCCATAACCAGTAGAAAAATGAAGGGTGTCTCTATCAAAAATCTCCAATCAACATTTTTAACCAGTTAATTGCTTTTTCCATACCCTAGGTATATATTCAAGATCATTAGCTGTACAATGTAAGCTCTTCACATTACTACTTTGGGAAATTTCCCCATCTGTACCTCCTTCTTGTGGAATACTGTGGGCATCTTGTGTAGACCTTTGTTTGATGGACTGCAAGCATTCTGTACTCTAGTTCATCAGAAATGCTGTTTATGTGACATACAGGTGAGTTTGAGAGCTACCTAATTAGATTTCATAGTTTTCGGGCCTGCATAGCCTTGCTTTAGTGTGTACACAGTGCTATATTTGGTTGTGCTTTAGATATATGCACAACAACCTGGTACTGTCCTTCCCCGCTGTTTGCACACCTCTTGGCGAGGTGTTCCATATTTGTCTTCACTTGCCCTTTTAGCTCGCTGCTTTTTTCTCCTTAGTGAGATAAATTATATCAGTTAAAGGACACAGAGAGACAAGCCTTTTATCAAAAGGGAGAAGAGGCAGGAGAAGACAGCAAGGAAAGCATTTGTCTGTACATCCAGACAGAGAAAGCTCAGACATTTAGCATGGGAGTTTTTTTACAAACATCTCTTCTTACGTGTAGGTAAACCCGCAAGCTTACCTCTCCCCATCGTACAACATAATAATATAAAACCATCCTGACCAAGGGAGGATAGAGTTTAAAAAGACAGACTTTTTCCTTAAGTCATTTAACTTGGAAAGTAGCTCAACAGATGCAATGTGACTTAACCACAGTAGGCTCCTGGAGGCCAAGCACACAGGCAAGGTTTTCCCAGTTCCACCAGTGCCTTCTAAATTTTGAGAATGGAAATGTTTACGATGGAACACAGTATCTTCTGCAGCACAGGGCTGTGTATTCAGCTGTTGAGCACCACTTCTCTGCTGCTATCAATCATCAGCCTATATTGAGTCAGGCTACCACCAATGGCAGGAGTCAGAGAGAAAATGAGAGGCAGAGACTGATTTCACACTCCACCAAAATGAAAGAATTTCAACCAGACCACAAAGCTAATGATCACTGATGAAGCCTGGCAAAAAGCGAACAACTTGATAACTTGACAGTTTGGCAGAATCTGCCAGTATTTTCTGAAGTCTGAGCCGTGTTCACGTGGCGTAAATCATTCCTGCCCGAGTTGTCTCTCACTTAATTAGCCATTTTGCAGGAACAAGGAGTCACTGCAGAATGTGTGCCGCAGCCAGACTGTGCAACTCCATCTGTCTAAAAATAGATAAAGACGAGAGATGCAGAAAGAGCAAAACAAACTCTTCTGTCTCCTACAGATAGACTCACCTGGGAAGACAGACCAACGTCCTCCCTAAGAGCAGCCTTCAATCTAAAACGTCCACTTAAATCAACATGCTGTCTTCTGCAGCATATAGGTAATAGTGTTCACCTCTTTAAGCAGTAAAAATTATATAACATGATATCTCAATGTCTAAATATGTGCTTAACCATGAATACTAAATCAGTAGTTACAGGCAAAAAGGAGATGAGTTTTTACAGTCACATTTCTGCGCAATTGCAGTTGTACGCAGGCCATTCTGGAAAACATGAAACAAAACTGTTTTGCCCAGATTTCAGCTATTCAGTGAAGACAGACTGTGCGTATGGGGAGGGGGAACAGCACCAAAATACAATTTCTGCCCAGTTCAAGTACAGGACTCCACATAAATTTAAGTCCTTCTCCGTCATACTAAATGAATATCTAATTTGAACCAGTACAACATACTCTGTACAACAAATGCTTTAAGATTAAGAGTAGCTAGATGAAGTATACTGAAGGGTTTGGCACACATAGCAGAGACAGGTAAGTTGGTACTAGTACAATCCAATGTAACTAAAAAGCAAATTTAAAAGAGACAGCTGTGCACAAAAAAAGTTAATGTAAAAATGTCAGGTTACAAATAAGAAATAGCACTGTTATTAAACATAAAATAGTAACAGACATGCTTGAGCAAGGGAAGGTTTTAGCACTCTGACTTTTTAGCCAAACCAGGTACAGGAGAGAGGGGAGAACATTTATTTTAGCAAAACTAGTCAAGAGGCCTTTATCTTGCTTTCTTTGGAGCAAATCCTCCCAACAAAAACAACAGAAATTATGTTTTCACAGAGACTAGGCTCATTTATCCTTCCTTGAAATGCAAGCATCAAAAAATCACCATTAAAACCTTGATTAGAATCCATGGCAACAGGCCGAGCCCTGGAAAGCACAATGCCACTCTGCTCAAAGCTGGAAAATTGAGTGCAGCACACATACACAGCTTCTTAGCAAATACTAGGAAAGCTAAGAATAATATTGTCCAAAACGAAGCTTATTTTTCCCCTACAAACCTCATCCTTCAAGAAACTGAATTTACTTCAAGTCATTTCTTCATCCAAGAAAGAAGCTGCATCCAAAGCTCCTTCCTGTGGCCCATCATTTTATTTCATTTCTTTACTACCTGCTTTTGGTCCCAGCTCGGTGCTCTGACAGCATGAGCCACACAGGCAATACTTGCAGTGAATTCCCATTTAGTAAAGTTTCAATGAAGACAAACATTACAAATTTCAGCCTGGACACTCAAAATCAATCTGACCTATTTAGGAAAAGTAAATAAAAAGAAGAATAAGCTGCTCAGTCTTCAAGTTGTTAGTCTAAGTTCTAAATACTAAGGTTGCAAGTCTTGATCGAGGTATACCACTACAGAAAACTTATGTACTATGCCTTTGGGAGTGCCACAAATATCTATCCAAGAAGAACACAAAAACCAGCACTCTAAAATACTGACATACTTCAGAAACTTACAGTGCTCTCATTCTTATTTCCACAGCCTTAGCTCCTGCAGAGAGGTCAGGTAGTTTCTAATCAGAGCCTGTGGCTACGTTAAAAAAATATATTAAAAATTACTGTGTTATGAGGTCACATGCAAAAACAATCTCCAAAATAAAGGAGCCTAGGAAGTTTCTGTGGGTTTTGTAATAAGAAAGCTGATGAGAAAAACCCTTTCAAGATAATGCATCTCTGGATTTCAGTGTTCAGATAAATGGGCCGAGCGTGGAAAGTCACAGCAATTTATCAGTCCTCTAATGCCTACTACAGGTATAATCTGGATCGCTGTGTGCCAAAGTTAACCTTTTCCAGGTTGATTTGCTCTTCACTATATAAATACAGAGAAGTTAATTTGTTTATATGGAACCACTGTTACTCGTGACACTCACATGCACAAACATTTGTTTGCATGATATAACTCAGTTGATCGCAGGATAGAGATAACATAAAGCACCATCTTCTCAACAGATCCCTCCATTTCTAGAGCTGCCAAGATACCCAAGACTCAGAGAAGCAGCTACACAACTGTTTGCAAAACTTTTTGTTCAGCTGCCAGTATATCTGCGTTGTCCCTAAGATCTGAAGCAGTCTCTTTGTCTTCATAACTTCCCATCCTTGTTTCAAACCTTGCTGTATCATTTTAGTATCCCACATGCCCAGGACTGCAAGTGATTGCTACTAATTTAGATGAAAAAGGATTTCTGCTGAACACTTTAAAAAAAGAGTTCTCTCCTTGCTATATTCTTCTAAAAAAAAAAAGCCTGTAGAACATGCAAAAATAATAGCCTGCTTCTGCCAAGAAGGAACTGTAAGAAAATACATATTTCTCTTCTTGCATTGAATTTTTTAAGTTGAATATACACGATAAAATAGTACTCTTCTGCCCATTACTCCCCTGATGGGATCACAGATGGCTTGAACTCTTTAGTCAAGTCTAAAGAAATCATCCAGTTATGACAACTGCTGCATTTGTTCAGTGCCTCGGGGGGGGGGGGGGGAAGAAAAGAGAGAGAGGGAAGAAGAGAGGGAGGAAGCATCCTTTACACAGTTCTAGTTACAGGTGCTGTGGACCTCAGCACACTACCTTACTCATTTCTGTGCTCCACAAGGCAAAAGCAGCCATGTTTACCTTATTCTTGACAGATTTTCTGGCATGGATGCTCTCTTCAAGTAAACACATCAGCTTGCTCACCTTCATTATTCCTCTAAAATTTTTCCTAATATTTTTCTCAAATTGTCTTTCTTGTCCCAGCCACCTTGGACACAGAAACAGGTTAGTCCCTGACTCGTTACAACAGCCTTGTGGGGTATGGTTCTTTCCATTTATGGGTTGTTAGGTTTGCCAGGGGGCCGGTGTTCGTTATTGTCACTTCACCCTCCTGTCCTTTTTCGTAGCTTCTTATTTTTAGTCCAGAAAATTCAGGGGTTTGCATCCATTTTTTTCAGATGTGGAGAGAAAAAGATTCAAAGGCAGCTTGTCCACAGACCTGGAAGTTCCTTTGCAGGTACCACAGAAGAATTTTACTTTTCCCCTTGTACGTGTAGCATCCAAGGTAGCTAGAGGCAAGGCTAGCTTACACCTAGCCAGCTGCCCTGCTCTGAAGATCAGAGATGTAATACAATACATGCCACAAAAAGTATGACCGGAAGGTGATCTGAGGTTTCTCTTCCTTTCTATTTTGCAAGCATGCAAAAAGCAGTATTATTTAATTGGGGAGAACCACCATTATTCTCTTGAAGTTTTAATTTTTTATCAAATTTGAAGTTCAAAGAGTTTAACCCTCATTAAAACAGGCCAGTTCAGCTGGATTAAGTCGTATGATATAAAGCTGTCAATACTGACACAGTTCTAGGGTTGAGAAGCATTCACCACTGGTCATTCTCTCCTTAAGGGGCAGGTAGAATCCTGTACTAGGGAGGGAGGAAGCAGGCTTTCTTCAGAAAGGACAAAAGGCAACAGGCACAAGCTGAAGTGAGGAGAATTCTGATTAGATATTAGGAAATACGTTTCTTTGTGGGTTGCTCAAACAGTGTGAAAGGTGCCCAGAGAAGCTGTGGGATTCTCCATACTTGGAGATGCTCAAAACTCAACCAGACATGATCATGAACTACCTAATCTAATGTTGAAGTTAGCCCTGCTTTAAGCGTGAGGTGGGACAAGATAATTACCAACGGTCCCTTCCAACCTAAATTATTCTATGATTCTGCAATTCTATCAAAAGAAATCCACTTCCCTAAAGTCACTCATATGACATATATCCAGAGCTGCAACTAAATACATCACTACAAAAATACAATGAACTGACAACAAACTAATTGTGTAAAGATAACATGATGTAGTAATGATTTCAACTAAGCTGAACTTATATTGTTCATTTAGCTTCTGACAGACCTCAAAATGGTCTAAGTCGTCTTTTCTTTTTCTCTTTTAACTTCAGCAAGGCAGAGAAGGTCATCTGAGAAACCTGTAGTGTTACTGTTCTAAAAATCCAAGCTCTGACTTACCTAAACTTGCCCAATCAGAATCTGATAGTAAAGAACATGCCATAGGAACAACTTAAGGAATAAAAAAAAAAAAATGTTGCAGTGGTTAGAGGTTCCAGTACATGGAGAATTTCTCCAAATGTGCTACGGATAACAGTCAGCACTTCTATTATATTTACTCCCTTGAGGAACTTACATTAGTAAATTCCTGCCTAGTTATAATGAGACAAGTTCTGGAGGCTGGCAAATCTACATTCAAGATTGGTCACCATTTCTCTTGTTAAAACCTACCAGAAGTGATACAGATACAAATCATTTATTTGATGGAATTTTCCCTTCCTTCTTCCTTACTGGCACATACAGGGAAGTGAGCTTCACTGCCTTTGGGACAAAAAACAGAAAAGAGCCTTTAGAGACCAGAAGATATTTCCCTTCCTGAGCTTGACTTACCTGCCACAGCCAAACCAATACTACAAGTCCCTAAAAATAGTTTTTTTCATTTACAGGGAAAGGAGGTGTTCTGCTAAGACAGTCCTGGATCTCCAATGGAAGTCACCATCAGGCAGCTCCCAACACAGATTTCTTCTCCAGCAGTGCTACCAAGACTCCACACATGTAGGCAGCAGATGCAAATCCAAGGGACACGTCTCTTATAGTAACCTACTCCTTCAGTGAGGCACCACAGTGAAACCTTTCCCCCAGGACTTAGAGTTTGTACTGTCTCTTCAGGGTGTTGAAAATATTCCTTTCCCGGTCACTTTTACACACTCCTTCACAATTCAGGGTTGAAGGCCCCAAACTAACTATACTGGAAACTAGTTGTGATGGGAAGGAAGGGCTGCTTGGCTGTGCAGCTTTAGGTACAGTAGGGAGAGAGCATTGCCTCCACACAATCACATACACTTACTCAGCAGGTGACACAACTGGAGAAACACAAAAGCAAAGTAAGGAGAAAATGATTTCCAAATAGTTATTTTTTTTAAACTTGGAAAGCTCTTTAAAGCTGACACTGACATAAATAAGGACCTGTAGCTTTTCAAAAAGCATTTCAGTCGTGCATATAACGAAAACCATAGGGAAGATTTAGAGCACAAAAGAAAAATAATACAATATACAGGAAGCTGTACTAAGGCATAGCTTCCCATTGATGTCAAAACAACAGTACAAAAGACCATAACAAAGACTTATGAGGGGAAGGAGGAAAATAACAGTCATCTTCTTCAAAAGTCTACTTAGAAAACTCCAGAAAGTTGCTATGCCTATTAAAATCAGACATAAGGACCAAAACCCTTTAATTTTCTTCCAAAAATACATCCAGTATAGGAGCAGCAGATTTATGACGTCAAACTGTGCTACCAGCTGTATCTTCCAGACCCAAAGTCATCTTCTGGTCCCTGACAAGCTCTGCAGAGCTCCTTAGATTTAAGCCACACTTTTAATTAAACGGGTATGTTTTTCTCCTAAGATACACCACCTCCTACTCTCTTTTTTTTAGGTACATCTTTCTCCCATCTCAATTTACTATTAATCACAAGTCCAATAAATGATTGTAATTATCCAAAAGAATTGATTTTTTACATAGTCTTTTCCTGGGGATGCAGCACAAAGCTAGTAGACATTTGAGAAAGAAAGGGGGGGGAAAAAACCATGCAGTTTCCCTACAAAGCCCTGAAACTTTGGGGAATGTTTTGAGAAACAGAAAGTACATGTTCATACATAAAAGCAAATGACCACATCCCCTTGGGTAGTGAATCTCAGTGTGGGCACAAATATTGTTTGCTGAGCCAGCAAAGGGTGACGCTATGCCTGAGAAAATGAGCCCACCAGAAACCCAGAGTACTGGGAAGTACAATGCAGACACTCCTGCCGTCTCTTCATGCTGTTACTGAGTTTCATACTATCCAGGTTTTATTTGTTATCAAGTGATTTTGAATTTTCCCATGTGATAGAGGAGTACAGCCAGTCCCCAAGGAGCAACGAAGCAGCTTTTCAGATACTTAATGCAGACTGAAAACAAGAAGAGAGGATCAGCAACAGAGCTCAAAATGAAGCTGTTCTCTAGCTTGATGAATGTAAAATGATATAAGGCATTTCTTTTTATAATGCAATGTAGTTACTAAAAACTAATTTACTAACTTGCAAAGCTCTAAGAAAACAGCATCAAACAGAGATAGCATTTTCATTAACAACCTTAACTTTGGATTTCCTGACCTCGAGTACCACAGCCTTCTGTTGCACGTGGGCTATTCTACACGGCCATATAGATTAGATCCAAGCAAATCTTTTTTGGTGAAAAGTAGTCTGCCACAAACGTGGTTTTTATCACCACAAAACTCTTTGAAAATCTGTGTTCAGCTTGGTCCAAGACTTTGGCTGGGGGAAACAAAAACAGAGTGAAAGCAGCCGGTGACTTTACCCTCCTGTTCAGTGACTAGCACACTTACACAGGTTGTGGAAGACTTGAATTTCACATCTTTTTCTGCCCAAGCTGGCAGAAGAATGGCTTAGCTATATGCCTAGAGGGTTTCCCAGCCAGGAAGATCAACATTTCTGTTGATGCATAA
The DNA here is from genome assembly GCA_020745775.1 of Theristicus caerulescens. Lineage (NCBI taxonomy): Eukaryota > Metazoa > Chordata > Aves > Pelecaniformes > Threskiornithidae > Theristicus > Theristicus caerulescens. The sequence continues at coordinate 89,320,603 of CM036560.1, forward strand.
TTAAGCACTGCATAATTAAACAGTTGCTACAACTGGGAGGGAAGCCCATGCACCCCAGCGAGTAGGCTGCAGCATCCTTCTTGCTGTCTTTATGTGCACGTAAGCCATGCCACACAAACTGCTCCAGCAGACTGAAGGACATGTGTGGTGACAAGGAAGTTCACCTAAAAATTAGGACTTTGACTCACATCTCTGCCTTAAGTCCAGCCATTACAAGACTTTCACCTCCAGAGGAACAGTCAGTCAATCATGAAGGAGACCAGACCTCTGGCTGAAATTACTTTGCTTTCTACCAAGCGGACAAATATCCCTTAGAAAGAAGTTGGGCCCAGAGTCTAAAAATTGATTTCATAAACATTAGGTCTGTATTTTTTGATAAACCCTATCTCTGTTCAAATAACATTAAAATAATAATACAAGAACTTCTTGTTCAACAAATTGCGACATCGGAAGAGTAAGGAAAAACAGCCCCCACTGGTGAATGAGGGAAGGTAAATACGCTGTGACTGTCTCTAAATTTTATGGTGTCCCCATAAACATGATGCACAGCAGTAATAAAGTCAGACTAATATGAGATGAAAAGGACAGTTACAACAATACGAAGTGGTCAATCATGCACCTGGCCTGACAATTTTACTACTGCAATGGGTCATTATTACAACGGGACATTTTAGCTCGCATTAGATATTTCAAAGGGAAAAGATGACTACAGGACAAGGTACATTACTAACGCAATAATTACATCCCACAGTTGTATTTCACCAAAAGCAAAAGACAATAACATGTCATAAGCCAGAGTGACATCTAAACCTTTCTTCTGAATCACAATAAGCCTTTTGACATAATATTACAGGAAGCCCTTTGTTTCTCCTAATTCCCTGTCACAAAATGTGACTCTACCTAATGAAGGTACCTATGCAGAAAATGATACCTTTATTTGCCTGGAAAGAAGAGAGTTTTTCTGTGATCCTTTTTTTACAGATAATAATCTTTTGCATGTCTACACAGCTTAGACAACTCATTGCCCATTTTTTAATCTGTTTATTATTCTCCCAATCTGTTACACTGTTACTCTTCATGACAGCACTTTCAAGGTGGAAAAAACTGAGAAGTTCAGAAGTAGATGAAGAAGAAACCCAGAACCCACATGAAGATCCTCTGTATAACTAAATCTCCCAAAACTGGCCTTCTCAGAAGAGTCCACTCCTCCTTCACTCATCTCCCATCATGTGATTTTGAGTTTTCTGAAGTTTTCTGAGAGTCAACACACCTTATAGCAAAAAAAAATTATATTCTGACTTCTATTAATCTAATCCTCTGTGTTTTCCTGATTACTTCAATGATCGCTGGACCAAAAAGACTGAAAAGTCTTTTTCTCCTGATTCTGCAGGCATTCTCACGGTATAATTTTATCCTAAACCAGGGCACCATATATTTATACATAGCTGCATACCACAAAAGGGAAGAAAAGTTTTTCAGTCTACTGACAAGAGTCCCAAAGCCAACAGCACCTACCTGCCATACAGCCGTGCTGAATTAGCACTGTGTACTGCTATGCACAAGGGAGGAGGAAAGGGTAGAAAGGAGTAAGCGAGGAAGGCTGAAGTTCATCCTTGAATCATTTAGTTGAAGTCAACAGAACGATTTCAGAATTAATTTGATCCTCTGTAAGTGCTTATCACTCCTCCGGGCAAACAATAACATTTTTTTTCTTGAGGAAAAGTAGACACACCTGTATTTCAGTGTGACAAACCAGAAATACACTACTAGATTCTCAAACACTCCATGGCCATCTTTGAAGTGGTCAGAGCTTCAACTCAGGCAACCAAAGGCAACAAGTATTCACTGTGTAGCTCCTTCTAAAGGGATAATGTCTCAAGGTACATGAGCATGCATCCTCCCCCAGTATTTCCCATACAAGGTTTTAATTGACTGATATCCTGCATATATTCTGAGAAGTTACTGTTTCATTTAAAAAAAAATGGAGAAAAATACATTTAATTAGTATTTTTATAGCTTTGTCTTTAATAGAGAAAGATAAAGCAGTATAAAGATAACACGCCTGTGAAAAATTTACAACGGTTGGTTAAAAATAAAAAAGGATGGCTGTTTATAATGGTATGAATGTGTAATATTGAGACTGTATCATATGATGTTTATGATGGATCTCTGAAAATAGTCTTTTTTGGCCATGTTCCTGCAAGCCTTTTTGAGTGCACTTAGCTCTCGCATGCATAACATAGTTTAACCTATTTCATAAGCATCACAGAGGCCACCCTCCTCCTCAAAGAAAACAAACAAACCAACCAACCAACCCAAACAAACCACCTATTATGGGCTGCAAGACCATAGGGTAGATGTTCTCCTGCCTGAACTCTCCTTATTGGAGACACCTGCACTGGGGAATCCTTCAGAGTCACCTCATTGCACCTTGCAGCAGGACCAGCTGCAGCTCGTTCATCCTGGTCTCTCCAGGTACATCAATAACCTCAAGCCAAGCAGAATCGTGAGGGTTGGGGCTAGCTGGCACACACTGCCCACTTTCTAGAGACTTTGGGGCCTTTTCACTGTGCACTGATAACCCATATACTATATGGATGCATGACAGGGACAACCCTATCAGTCTCTGCCTAACACTCCCCTTCCTAGGGCAGCATCTCAAGACCACTGAAACAGAGCATAGGTGTTCCTCAACATGGAGGCGAATGGGGTGACTGGCAGAGCCAGAAATGAGCGTGTAGCTGGGAGCAGGCAAACGTGATGCACAGGCCCATCTGTTGGGTGCATGGGCATCCCATCCTAGGCTGCATGGTTCAGGGTGGGAAGTTATAAGCCTTGAATCCAGTGCTTTTGCACCCAGATGCTCTCCCTGGTATTGAACCTAACATAAGCCTGCACAAATGAAAACTTAAACAAGTCAAAAGAATGACTAGCTACAGATGAAACAGGTGAAATGCTGTCTTTGAAGTAAAGCTCTTTAGTGATTTGCTACATTTGCGCCAAATGTGTGTTCTCAAAGAATGACAACTGCTCAACGCTTTTAGTCCAACAGGAATCAATGACAAAATTCCTGATGATTTCAAGGGCTGAAATTTTCACCATATGAAGTGAACCGACTTAGAGTCTGCACGCGAGAAGACTCTTCTTACAACTCCTCATTGGCCAAATTAATTGCTTGGATGGGTAACAAACATCAGATTTTAGTATGTTAGCTCTGCCCTACACAGTGACAAGAATCTTCTGCCCTGTTACTATAAGGAGGACATGAAGGTAGTGGCCACTTCCTTGGAGTCATGCAGGATTTCATAGCAGCAGAAGAGAAAATTAAGCAAAAAGGAAAAATATTGCTGTGCTAAGATACTTCTGGACACGAACTAAAAATCCTCCCTTGAACTAACCATACGTTGTTTCAATACCCAACTACGTCATTATTTACAGCATTAGGAGCTATTATACAATAGAGCAATGCTTCCGATTTTTCAAGTCTGTAGAGGATGTTTCTGGCTGTAAAAGAAATACACAGAGATAACAAGAATGAATAAATTACATCCTGGTAGATGCAATGTCCACAAATTCCTGGTAGTAAGTCCCATTACCCCTAAGTAAAACCAGCAGCTGGATGCAAACTATAATCTCACTGATCTCTGTAACAAATATTTCAGAATCAGGCTCCATGTCCTATACATGGCTGAAGCCAGAGTCTCTAACGAAGTGCCAGAACCCTGTAAACTCATCAATGGAGAGAGGCCTTGAAACAATGTAAAATAAATTATATCTATAAAATGTTTCATTATGCCATGCCTAGTACCTCTAAGTATATTCTCCCTTATAGACACGAGAATGTGCAGCAATAAAACTGATTCAAAAATTGTAACAAAATCTTCTGGTTCCACCCTTTTAAAATATCCAGATAAAATGCAAGCAAATTTACCACCTTCAGCAGTTTTCTATATGTTCCCCTTTAGTGGAAGTCTTCTAATCACAACATGTAGATCAACTTATTTTTAAGTTCATTAACAAAAATGGTAGACAGTTTCCATAAAAGCGTCAGTCGAAGCAACAACACGTATCTTTTAATTAACTGGTATATCATAAAGGAAAAAGCTGTTATCACTTTGCAAGCATCAAAACATCTTCCTGCAGGGCAAAATTCAGCCTCAGAGTATACGAGGTAACTGCTTTCAAATGGTTTTATGTTTCTAAGACAGTTAGATGAGCCTTCAGTTAAAATTCCTTCAGGAAAGCCTCTGTGCTATCCCACAGCATACACTGAAGGACTGCTTCATGTCTTCCAGCCTAATGGGCGCAGCATTGACTTCTTAATCATGTCTCTAGCATGTATCAGCAGTGAAACATGAACACATACCATAGTTAATTTTATTTTGTGCCTAAGCATGGCAGATTTTTCTTACCATGAAAACAACCACTTCAGCACTACCCATTATTTTGTAACACTGGGCAGCAAAACATCGGGGGTTTTTTTAGGTGAACCCTAGGTATATGCTGCTGGAAAAGAATTCAGAGTGACTCAGATCTTACTGTAAAGCTGATTGAGGATCTCGCATTTATTTGGAGCAGCAATTCATTATAAAAAGAATCACACACATTAGTTTCTCCAAGGAGCAGTATGTATTTGTTAACTAAGAAGCATCTGATATGAAACATCACTGCAAGGAAAAGACAACAGACGTATTTGCCATCATCTTATCTTTTTTCCTACATTAAACAGATTAAATTAGTTATACCTAATTTGCAGCACTTTATCTTGAGCAATCAGCTCCACAAATAGATGAGGCCAGCAGACCCTTTATTTGGGCTTCTTTGTTCCATGCTGGCAAAGCAGAACAGTCATAAACCCAACTTAAGCATCAATGGCTGCTTTATGCTTCCCAGGTGATAAAAATCACTTAGAGCTTATCAGTCAATATGCACCTCAATTTATTAGAGGGTAATTTATTCTAGTTGCTAATGTAAGTGACTGGAAATCAGAAATCTTTAGCTTGTTTCCTCCTGCATATCAGCTTCCCCACTTGAAATGATTTTGTTCGCATGTTGTTGCAAAGTTTATTTCTAATTCCATATTCGTCTGAGAAACTTTGAGAAATGTTTGTGGGGAAACTGCAGTAAACTGGATATATTTGTTCAAGATGGTGAATTATCTTTTATTGTGCAAAGATTTTTACTCTCTGTTAATTTTTAACATGACCTTTGGTTTACGCTTGTCCTGGTTTCAGCTGGGATAGAGTTAATTTTCTTCTTAGTAGCTAGTAGAGTGCTGTGTTTTGGATTTAGGATGAGAATAATGTCGATAACACACTGATGTTTTGGTTCTTGCTGAGTAGAGTTTACACTGGTCAAGGACTTTTCAGCTTCCCATGCTCTGCCAGGTGCACAAGAAGCTGGGAGGGAGCAGAGCCAGGACAGCTGACCCAGGCTGGCCAAAGGGCTATTCCATACCATATGACATCATGCTCAGTATATAAGCCAGGGGAAGAAGAAGGAAGGGGGAGACATTCGGCATGATGGCGTTTGGCTTCCCAAGTAACCGTTACGTGTGATGGAGCCCTGCTTTCCTGGGGATGGCTGAACACCTGCCTGCCGATGGGAAGTAGTGAATGAATTCCTTGCTTTGCTTTGCTTGTGTGCGCAGCTTTTGCTTTCCCTATTAAACTCTCTTTATCTCAACCCATGAGTTTTCTCACTTTTACTCCTCCGATTCTCTCCCCCATCCCACCGTGGGGGGAGTGAGCGAGCGGCTGCATGGTGCTTAGTTGCCGACTGGGGTTAAACCACGACAACGCTATAGTCTCCACATTGAACTGCCAGATTGCACTGTGCCAATTGACTGCCAGATTGTGAACTCACCTTGAAAATTAGCGTAGTGCTGAGTGACAGCTGTGCTCAAGCTGCTTGCTGAGATGCACTGGGGTACATCAGAGTGGGGTAGTTGTGGGTGAGCCAGCAAGGACCGATGATGCCAAATGACTCCCACCAGTTTTCTTCGTGTATATTGAAAAGCACCTTACCAGAAGGGATCTTATGGTAGCAAAGACTCTTGAGATACAGCAGGCTTAGCACAAAGCATGATGTCCAAGGAGATGTAGCTTTAGAGACCCAAAACCTGAAAAAACGTGGTATCCCACATGTGGGATCTTACTTTGGAAGTGTGCAAGAACGCCACTAATGTGAAAAATCAGTCCATCAGTTATTATTCCAAAAGGGCTCAAAAATACACAGTGTTCAAATTTAAATACATTGAAACAAACAGACAACTCTTCCAGTAAGAAGATGAAGCCATGTTGCAATAGAAGATGGTTATGTATTGATGAAAAGTGAAACACTACTGTCGCCTCTTTTGCTATTTATCCCAGAGAAACCAGCATGAACTGTCTTCTAACTGAAGACAGCTGAGGAATGAACTCATTTAAACTCCATTTAAACATGTCGGGCTGGAAAGCTTTTGCAAAATCTAACAAGGATGGCTAACACATACTATAAAAAATACCTACTTTTCCACTATTAGTTTATGAATTAACTTCATAATTTCATATAAATCCATTTTATTATGGCATTCTGAATATACATATTTTTAAAAAAACATTAGCAAAGCCACATTTCTGCATATAGTCACTGTCAAAGCTACATTCATTTATGAACTGTTACTCAAAAATCCAGGAACCTTAAAATATCGACAAAAATATTTGGTTTTCAGTTTGTAATGAAAAAAGCAAACATGAAATTTCATCGGGGTTTATATTTACTTAGGAATATTCCACCTCAATTACTTGTGCAAATTAGGATATTTTTCTTATATTTAAGAGATCTGCCTTGACACCAATATCATCATAAATATATCAGTGTATAAATCCAGTAGCTATAAAATATTCTAATATGATTCTAAAAATGAGCTTGCATTTGAAAGCTCAGAAAACGGCATCTTTTATTTCAATTCTTCAGAAAATCGTAAATTGGAAATTAATTAGGAGCTATATTCACCAAAAACAGTTGAACAATATGCAAACAGTTATGCTGCTTGCTTCAACATTGCTGACATATATTGCTGTAAAAATACTAACATTTAGCCTGTTGTACAGCCACTATAAATAGGGAAAATAAAATGTATAGTTTTGAATAACTATAACCTTTCATATCTTTTTCAGATCACAAACATCCAGACATTTTTAAAACCAAGATCAATAAAACTGGATTCTGGAACATCTCTCTCTCTCATAGCTAAAATTATAAGTCTCAAATATGAAGTGAGCTCAAAATACACTGAGACAAATCAATATGGGTGCCACTAGAGCACAGATAACTTCTCTGAGAGGCAGCACAACTTATACCAGGGAAAGCCCCAACAGAGGAAGACAGCAGGGCTGTAGCAAAGGCAGAGCAATCCTGGGAGAAGGCTTTAGCCTCACCAAGTTGGGAAAAGATATGGATTCACTCTCTCCATTTCACACTTTTTCCCAGCAGAGCTCTGGTGCAAATTAAATCTGTGGTTTGTGCGGCAGTGGGAGAAGATCAAAGTAATTTAGTAGAAGAAATCCCAAAAAACCTCTCTTCAGATATGAATCCCAGACAGATCAATTTCACTTGTTCCTTGCAAGTGCAAAATGCAAACTCCTGTCTAATTGCTGCAAACATTAAAAGTGCTGCAAAATCAGGTATTTCACAAAATAAGAAGCTTCAAGCATAAATACATACCCTTGGATTTATGAAAACGGCCTGGTCTCTGGGAGAAGTACCAGGCATACCGGCATCAGACAGACACAGCATTACAAAGAGTCTGTTAAAACATCTCAGCTTCACAGCATATCAGGTCTCTCTATCAGTGGCTGAACAATAGTTTCTCACACCTCAGCTTTTGTTGTGCTCTTCTCAGACATGCCTTTCTCCTACATAAGCTTTCAGACAGCTTCTAGATAGAACAACTGAATGGCTAAATCATAAAAAGGTTTTAAAAGAGGGATAACTGCATAGCTTTTGTCTGACTCGGGGTGTCTGACAAGATCTCAGGTATATATGAACACTTTTACCTACACGAGTGATCTGGCGCTGTTCAAACTGCAGGACTCAGCACAGACATGCAGTGTTTCTCCAGGCCCACTTTGGAGGTTACCTTCTTGGCAGGTCAATAACTAGAGTCAGAGCCTCCATTATGGGGTGACATTATGATTCTCTGATCAAAGACAGTGAAAGCCTCTTTTAAGTTTCTTGCACATGTCCAATCATACTGTAACAGCACTTGAACAAGTGGGAGCAGCCAGGCCTTCCTCAATTTTTATGCCACACATCTCAAACAATGGCAGAGGGAGATTTGGAATAGCTATTTTCCACCAAAAGTTGGTCAGTCAGCATGGTGGATCACTCTAATAACATCTTCTCAACACTGATCTATATCCTATTACTGCCCAAGCTGCACCTCCTGCCTTTATTGACAGCATTCAGGGGGTTACCCAGAGGGGTGAGCCCCCAAAGGCAGTCACCAGCAATCTGCCATTTACCAAACAAGCTCAGAGCATCTCTATAGACATGCTAGCACAGCTGCGCCTTCACAGGGCACAGGGTTTTTGGAAGGCAAAACCAGGGCAGTGAGACACTGTCAAGCATGTTATTCCCCTCTGCAGTGTCATTCTGCTTTCTAAGGGACTGCAGAGAACAATCAGGAAAGCAGAGTTTTTCACTGGTGGTGTACAGATAAATAATTTGGCAATGAATGGCAAGGCATAATAAGTGTGGGTAAGAGAAGAAACATGTTTTGTGAATAGGAGACTCTCCAACAACCAGTTATTATCACTAAGCCTAATGTAAATGGTCTTTGCTGCTTTTTCCTGGTGTTTTCATTTCCAGGTAATCCTCTGTTACGTGGTCATTTCAGAGGGGGCTGCAATTATGGAGAAAAAGTAACCTTTCCTTCCGTGTAATGGGGTTCAGGGGAGCCTTAGGGCTGTTTAATTTCCATGTGCCTCCTGGAACAGCCCGTTAATGCATTACCGAGGGCACTGTAGACGTGTATAACATGCAGTCATCTTCTCCCAAATTAGTCTCAGTGTGAACTGGACATGGCCACAACTATTGCTCATAAAGAAACAAGGAACTGAGGGAAGAAGAATAGATGAACATTAGTGATATTCAGTAAAGATTTTGTGTCCCATCTCCTGGCTCTGGCCACCTTTTTGCCTTCTTTTGTCCCCTTTTCCTTCCCACTTACTGCTTTTGTGAGTATAGAGACATTTTCAGGAGCAATTTGAATGAAGCAGAGTGGTTCACCACAAGCTTGCAGAAAGGTGTCCATGCTCAGGAGGTAGTTCCTGGTAAGGCAGGAAAGAGGGATATCGGGAAAAGACTAAAGGAGGAGTGGAGGCCACTATCGCTGGCACAAGGCACAGGAAATGACATGGACAAGAGGAACGAGCTGTGATCAAAATGAAGGGCAAGTATGAAACTTTTGATATCAACATTTTGGCTAAAGCATAGCTTAACTGGGTTAATAACATGGAAAAATAGAGATGGAATAGCTGGGACAAGAAATGTTTGGATCCCAGTTAAGAAATTTGACTGAAGAGAGAGAACGTAAATTTAGGAATTTTATTCAGCATGCTGTGACAATTTGGGGTGCACATTACGTGCTGTACTGGTAAATAAAAAAGCCCACTCTTGTCACCTGTAACTGCACAGCTTGTGTCCAAACAGCCAAACTCTTAATATCCCAAACAACATGGTCACATCCAGTCTGTCGGCTGGGACCACTCTCTGGGCTATGCTAACTCCAGAGACCAAAACTAAGGGAGGGCCCCTGCTAACATTTTAATAGTAGACACGATTGTGAGGCCTGGCACGTTTTAATTTCCCCCACAACCCAGATGTGAGAAAAGGAAACACTGGAGATGAAGACAATTTGATCATTTGCCTTGACTGTGCAGACAGTGGTGGTAACGTAAAACATCACAGACAAGGATATAACAGAAACAGCTTGGGCAGAGAGATCATGAACTCTGATTTGGGAATGGCAAACTTGAAAAAACAGTAAATACATATGAACACAAACAGCACAGAGTAAAGCCTTGCCTAATCGTCCTTCAGCCTCCTTCCTTCACAAAATTTTGAACAGCAGGGGCTAAGACTTAGATGAGGTCACCTAGTCTGATATCATCAAAAACAGATGATGTCTTGAAAACTCATATAACTGTTACAAATCTGTTTTCTTCAGAGCAAGAAAACACTGCACAGGCTTTTATGAACAGTAGACTAGTGATCTTGCTAGCTTTATATCAAGTATTCTTCATATTTTACTGTTTCAATGACATCAGAAAATAACAGACACAAAAATATGTGGATTCTGCAAATTATGCATTTTTCTGCACATTTTGCTGTTTCCCTCGAGATCCGGGCTTTGATATGGGAGGAAAAAAAAATACTCGTGTTTATATGTATTTACATTACAAAGACCCTTCACAGTAAAAAGCATTGCCCTTTTTTTGACTTAGTCATAGATACCTGCCATAGATACCGACTTAGCCATAGATATTAGCCAGTTTTTGACTTAGCCATAGATACCAGGGATGGTATGCCTCCTCTCTACTCACATCAATGATGTCTTAATTTCAAAGATTAGTAGAAACTTTGTAAAGAATATCATACTAAAACTTAGATTAATCTGTTAGGGGGTCACCGTCATTATAGAAAAAGATTTAATTTTAACCAGGGAAGAGACAAATAAGGACCAATAAATATAGTTGCCTCTGAAAAAGTCTACTCAGACTACTTAATTTGCAATTCAGGCATATATGCACATTAACAACCATAATTAATAATACATTCTTGCATCTAGCATAAAATACCTTCAGTTTTGTTTCCTAGGGACCAACTGGAAAAAAAAAAAACAACTTAATTGGGCTTAAGAAAAGCTTTTGCAAACACTACATACAGGTTATAAACTTAATTGTGCACAGATGGAATCATTTGGTCTCTACATCATTTTGGACAGTATTAACCACTGTTGATAATCTATTAGAATGAAAGAGCTGATTATAATGATAAAAATCAAGGTGGGAAGTACGTATTTTTCCTTCAAAAAGCTTGGTTGTAAATAAGTGATTTTAAAAGGCAACAAGCAGGAATATGCAGTTTGCAGACTATCCCTACGCTGGCTGTGCTTATGCATGGGTTAAACCTCTGCCATGTTTTCAGCCTGCACTTTAAGAAGCATCCCTAATCCTGGGTATTGGTGGAATTAAGATGCTTGCCTCCATTTCTCCTCCCAAATGTCTTCAACTTTGCACAGTAATATGCAAATACACACATTTGGAAAGGAACACTCAGGTTTTGAAAGAGAGCACAAGTGAAACTGCAGCAAAGAAAAAGTGGTCTTTACTCACAGGTGGGTTAAGCCCGCTCCCTAATGGGAATCCAAGATGCTATAGTGGTAACAGCTCAGGAAGAGTTCTGACTAGCTATTTTCCATCTTTGAATTAAAAGCCAGATTTGCAAGATTCAGGCGAGCAGCATGCAACTCAGAAGTCCCATGGTCAATAGCTCAGCTGAATAACACACTACCAGGGAATATGTATTGTTTCTGCCAAGGAATGGGTTTTTAAGAGCTGTTCGTACCAAATGCCCCTGAAGGTCACCCAACGTGCCATTTCAAACCACTTAGGAAACTCTTACTGCATGAAGCACACCTATGCAATATGATTTTGTTCAGCTTGTGCTTCCACAAAGCAAGTGGTTCTGCTTCTGAATATACTTTGGATACATCTTCTTAGGCATTATTATAAAAGCATGAATTCCACCCTTTTCAAGTAATAACACAGCCAGATTCCTCACTGTGGGTTACCTACATGAACGCATCCTTGAGAACAAAAACATCCTCACCAAAACCAAACCTAAAAAACCCACTAAAATCAATTGCACATGAAACTACAATGTTGTTTATTTCTGAGTATGTTGCAATGACATTAGTTTTTATTAAGCTCTAATTGTTGATGATTAATCTGCAGTCTCTTTCCTCACTCCAGAAGCAAGGCACTGAGACACTGCTCTGTGTGCCCCAGCTGAATTTTCAAATGCACCATGCTTTGAAAGGTCAGATCCGAGAGCTATTTAGGGTCTTATCAGATATTTGACTCTGAGATATCCACAAACAAGAAGGAAAGAGGATGGTACAAAGTCACTTTGCTCTATAAGCACGTGACACAGAGTCTCATCATTTTATTACATTTTGCTACAGAGCAACTTCAACAACAGGAAAAGCAGTATGAAACGGGGAGAACAGGAGTGAGTCTTTCCCACTTTTAGCGCTTAGAAATCTAGGAGAGGGGAGAAGGGAAGGAGACACAATCGATGCACATCCACACTACCCAAGCACAAGAACTTGGTAGGAAGCCAGCACAATTTGTAAAGCTTCACTCAGCTTATCTTTGTCTCTTTTGGGGAAACAGTTTGCAACTCAGATCAGTCAAGCTCCTTCCTCCTCTTTTCCACCATACTTTCTCCCTGGAGACTTTACCTCAGTATCTCTTATCCCAAAAACGGTCATAGACGCAATGCTGTTGGGCACTTAGAAGGTGAAAAGTAATACAGAAATAATGCTCCAACAAAACATAGCTATTTCCTTAGCACCTGCATTCTCTATAGACAACACTAAGGACATAAAATTTTCAGTGCATGGGTAAGCTTTGCCTTTTTCAAATTTCTCTGCAAAATACTCACCTCCTGATAAAAACAGAACAGCTACTATGCTGCACTTCGCTCCATACATGCTGGCTGCAGATAGCTTTAAATAACTTGTGATTGATTACTGGATTGAATAACCAAAAAAAGCTAAGGCTATGAGCACAGCCCTTAGTCACACTCAAAGGCTGAGTGTTACGGCTTACCTCTGCTTAGAAGGAAATGTAGATGAAGATTAACGAAGGATTCAGACAACAGCACAAGCAGTTCCGTAGGAAGTTCTGTAAGACAAGCCTGGTATTTTCTGGATTGTAAGGGCATCCTCAGGAGGACATCCAATTGCTGTCCAGAGTCCTGTACTTTTATTTTTTTCAAAATGATTGCTGTCCAAAGCCCTGTACTTTTTATTTTTACAAAATGATGTAATTGGAATCATACACTTGTAGCACAGACACCGTTTCACTTTTACAATAGAACAAAGCAAAACTGATGTGTATTGATCTGTCCATACAACTCTAATAAAGCAGAACTCCTTATACAGTGTGATTTCTCTTCTGATTGTATTACTCTTCCTTATTACTTGTATGTCACAGATACAATATTTTACTCATTCAGTGACATTAACAGTAACTTTACTGATATGGAGCACTGTGCTTATGTTGTTAATATGGGACTAAGGTCCAGCAGTTTTATATTGAAGACATTTTCACTTGTTTCACTGAAACTGCTAAATGCCAGCTGAATCATATGTCTCTTATCTAAACAGACTTCAGATTATTAGCTCAAGAAACAGATTTTTCAAAGAACTTTAATTCATTTACCCATTAAAATATTTTTATTCTTTTGAAAAATGGAAAAAAGTCCCTAAATGTATGTGTGCAGCCAACTTATCGATGGTACATTAAACAGCTCACACAAGCAGTAGCTGTAACGTGGATGTAAAACACCAGGAGCCAAAATGATGTAAAATGGCCTATGTCAATACTATAGCTAAAACCAAAAGTATCCCTCAGTGCACAATGCAAAGAGCAGCAAAGAAACACGTAGCAGGACAGAGATGACGGGAACGGCAGTTCGTCCTCAGCTTTCAGCAAGGTTTTTGCAGGGACATTCCATAGAAACTGCTTTGGGGGTTTGGGGAGGGCCAGGTACAGGGATGGGAAGACAGTGAGAAGGCTTCAAGGACTCCAGGATGAGGCAGAGAGCCTCTGACAGTGTCAAGGCGTGAACCACCAGCCCTGCCAGGTAGCCTGGGGTGACAGAGAAGGGAGAGGACAGTTAGAAGAAACTGCCCATCTGCAGTCCCTGCAGACAAGACCAGGATGTAGCCCTCATCTTTGCAGCAGGGACGGTCTGCTCCCACACTGGCACAGGGAAGACCAGGAGCTGTGCGGCGATGGCTTGTACACGGAAAAATAATCATTAGCAGCAGCATGAGTGGGAACATACCTGTGGTCATTCCGCATTTCATCAGTCAGAATTTACTTTTTCATGTAGATGCAGACCTCAATCTCCAAAGCCTTTGAAAATACTTCTCCCTTTAAACAGCCACAGAATTCCTCCTGTTGAAAAAGAAACAACTTGGATGAACTACATGCAGAGCATTTTCTCTTCTTCTAAGCTTGCCCATGTAGTGGATTGACCATGGCTGGCTGCCAGACACCCACCCAGCTGCTCTCTCACTCCCCCTCCTCAACAGGCCGGAGAGAAAATAACAAGGAAAAGCTTGTAGGTGGAGATACAGACAGGAAGATCACTTACCAATCACTGTCATGGGCAAAACTGACTCAACTTGGTGAAAAATAATTCAATTTAGTGTCAATTAAAATAGAGTTAGATAGTGAGGAACACAGACAAAAATTAACACGCAACCCCTTCCTTCCCAATTTCAACTTCACTCCTTCATTCCTGACTCCTCTCCCACCCTGAGCGGCACAAGGGGTGTAGAATGGGGGTTACGGTCAACACATAACAGCCCCTCTCTGCCACTCCTTCCTCCCCACACCTTCCCCCTGCCCCTCCAGGGCCCTGGCACCTGGAGTGCCGCCTCCTTCTCCTCCACCTCAGTACTGACAGGGTTGTTCCTCACACTTTTCTCCTCACTCCTCACATTTCCAGCATTTTTGCCCTTTTTTACATCTGTTTCCTCAAGGTGCCTCTGCGCCTGGCTGCGTGGCCGCCAGAACCTGCCGGAACCAGCCAGAGCTGGCTGTGCCCACCCTAGCCTCTCCTCACAGACCCCTCAGCTCTGCTGCCACCCCTGGGCGCAGGCACCCTGTAATGAGGGAGGCTCCTTCAGCCAACATCACTCGATAACAACATCCACTGACACTTGCTGTGGCATCAGGGTGCTCGTGTTCAGTCTCTTTAAGGTTTCACTGTATGAGCACACCACACACAGGGGAAAAACACCTCCAAACCCCACATAACAGCCTCCTCTGCTGTTGCACAGCCCTGAACCACACACACCTTGCTGGTCCCGGGATGGCAGGGAGCCAGCAAGGGCCTGACAAACTTTCCACTACAGAAGTTTTTCAGCATCGGTAACTCTACTATTTATGTCCTCACTTAATGCCTCTCCCCTCTAGTCACCAAATATTAGTGAAAGGCAGGTGACTAAGGGAAATAAGGCAGAGAGAGATAACAAATTATACATGCGGCTGTTCGTTGACTCATTAAAAGCCACACCTACAGCTGCACAAGGAAGACAGAGATGAAGACACAAGGAAAGCAGAAAATGAGGACATATCCCGAACTTTCACAGGGGCTGACACTTGCTATGCGTATCTTGGCTCCATCGCAATGAGTAGGTTGTGGGAAGGCACCAGTCTAATCTGTTTTCTGCCCCTGTTCTTCTGTCAGGTATTCAGCAGATGATACAATGAATCACCTTTAAATTCAAGATTTCCCTTTTTAATTGAACTCTAAAATTGCATTAGTCTGCATTCATGCTATCATTAACAATAAATTTGTGGGGTTTTTTTCTTCCCTGTTAAAAGCCAAAGCTGCTCATCCAAAAATAGCTACTGCCCTTTAGCCCAATAGGTTTTATGTGTATATTTTTCATATTATCATCTCATGCTTTTAGCCTCAGTAATGATATTCCAGTAATTAGATACAAACTGGCATGCAAATTGCTAGTAGCAGGCTCCCCTCAGTTATCTCATTTACAGCATGATAAAATTTTTACTTCCAGGAAAGTCAAAGGCAATGACGGAGAAATAGCTCACAACACACCAAGTGGTAGCTGACAAACAGTGCGACGCTCCAGCTGTGCGGTCCAGGATCATTGCTATAAATTCAGGCTGTTCCCTGCCCAGATGTCCATTGCCATTGTATAAATGCATCCTGGGGGTTGCTTGTTCTGACAAAACTTTTTCTGGTGGGTGTCTTTGCCCCTTGCCTACCCTGCATCCTGTCTCCAAAGTACCGATGCAAAGACCAAACCTCTTTCTCACTTTACTGATGTGGTTTTTTTCTGGTTAATGAACCCTAACATCTCTATAATCCTACACCACAGCAAGGTTTCATATCTGCAGAGCTCTGCCCTACAACCCTATTGCAGCTTCCTCCTTGCCTGAGCTCAGGTTTCAGATATTCAGTGTGCTGAACTGCGTGTGTGGGGTTGCCACAGGAGTTAAGAAGAGAAGAAAGAGCATTTCATCACCCAAAGCACAAGCTTTTACAACTCAATTAATTCTGAGCTGCACGACATACTATGCAATCAGGACAGAAAAAAACCACAGTTGTCTACGTTAGAGCAGTGAATCAAAAATACATTTTTACGATAACAGATATCTACATTTTATTTTATTCTTTCAGTTTGATGTTGCTAAATATACATTTTAAATAGCAACAGCCCTTTTGGTTGTCCAGAAGGCGACAATATTCTCTGGGTTGCTACATGTCTGCTGAAAATTGGGCCACAGTTCATTCCTGGGTCAGTGTCCATTGCTAATAGGAATAATTTTATACCAGCACATCTTTGATTTTAGTGAGAATGAAAGCTCCACATAGACAGGGCTTAAGGCAGTTCTACTGTGTATCTGTCCTCACTTAGAAATAGGGTGTTATCTCCAGGAAGCTGGGGTGGCAGTGAATTACCTGTCTCTTCTCCCGAGTGTTGACAAGGCTTCTGTAAGTGGGGAATAAGAAATTCAGGAGATGTAAGCGGTAATCAGCCAAAAGGCCTATCAAAGTTTCAGAATGCAGGATGACATTGTGCTTCCTTTGCTTTTCATTAAGGGCCTGGTTTTCCTTACAGGTCACATTTACAACTGGTTTGTGTAGCTGCTGTAGCAATTACCACAAATGACAGCCCAGCCCTAGGAAAAGGGCAGAGACATTGCAGTTAGGCAAAAGGAGCCTTGGAGAAAATATGGACTGTGGTGGAGATTTCCTAGTGACTTCTGCAAAGCTAGCTCTCTGTTTGTAATGCGCACCTGTTTTCTTCCCCTCACATAAACATACACGCTAGGTGCCACTTGTGAGGTTTTATTTGTTAATTTTCTAGAGTCCTATGAGATCCTGATGTTTGATCAGTACAGTGTCGATTGTTGATATTGAGCTATGAAATTCATTGAAATAAGAAAGTCTACCAGAGCACGGTAAGAAAATGAAGTATTGCCGCTCCGAATGGAAGAGCGGTGTGACTAATGACAGTGTCAGGAATCTGATGCTCTCTGAAACTAGTGCTGTATATTAAAACAGCCCTTCTGTACTGATAACTTTCAGAAAGGACTATAATAGCATCCTTTCAGCTAGAGCTTCCATCTCTCCAGATATTTCATTGCACTCCTAACTTCAATATCACCTTCCTTTTAATAGCAAGGCTCTGCATTATAATATCCCCTGTGCTTTGGCAGGGCCTAAAAACACCAGTGCAGTTGGTAGCAGAGCCAAAGTTTAAGATTTGTTGGAAATTTCTGCAGAAAACTCTAAGTATATATACACTTTTGATGTAGAAGTTGCTTTTGCTCTGAAAACTATTACACCAATTGCCAGCAGAGGGGACTTTCTTTGCCCTTATCAAATTAAAAAAGTAAATAACAGGTGATAGGTGAGAGGGGGTGGGGTGTGTTTTTTTCATTTTGGGCTTGTTTTTTGTTTGTTTTCTTAAATCAAGGTGGTTTTGAGCTCATTAACTTCATGAGTTTTCACAGGCTGATTAAAATGGGCCCAATTCTAACACATGTGCCAGGCAGCTGGTATTTTTTTCTAGGAAGAAAAAAGGAACAACAGGGCAGAGTACTGACATGTACCCCATATATTTTAAATAACTTGTGACTACAAGACCAGTGGCTTAACGTGCCTTAGGATTCTCAAAGAAACTAGGAAACTGCTTTGCCCAACCATGCAGTGTATTGAAAGAGGCAATACACAGGTAGCAAGTGCAGTACTGCTAGTCAGTGACTATAGCAGCCCAAACCATAGCTCTGACACCACTTTATGTACACTTAACCAGCTCCTTATAGAGTGTCTCATGCTTTCTTCTATCAGTTAACACATATGTTCCATATCACATTATTCCACTTTTACCATTAGCTACTTTATCCATAGACTGAGCACTTGCAAAAGTACCGGCCAGACTAGCAATTACCACCACAGTTCATGCTCTATATCATTAAATAGGCTTTATATTATGTCCAGCTCTCTCGATCCAATAGCACAGGTATCCTGCACAGACTGTCATTAGCCCTCAGACAAATTATGGCCACTCTGCTCCTCCCTCTGGCAGCTCACTTGAATGCCCCATTACCTCAGCTGCATGCTAACGATGATCGACTGCCATATATTTCAGGCCTCTATTGGCATTACTACAGAAGGCATCCCTGCAATTGCCAGTGAGCACATTAACAAGCACTTTTCCATACAACGCAACTAAATTTTGGAACCAGGAGTTCCCACAGGAGGCTAAGTAGACCAGAAGTATAAACAAGAACAAGCTGATTCCCATTTGGTTCTTGTGCAAAGGGCTTTTCTACCTTCCAGCCCAGCTTAGCAGAAGTACCTCTGTTTTTTTATCTTCCCCACTGCAGCACTTTGCAGTGATTTGAACTTCTATCTGCATGAAATATAGAGCAAGCATAGAGCAAGCATCTATCAGAGGAGGCCAAGCTATTCAGCCAGTGCAGCCATTCGATGGATGCTGTGCCGCTGGCGGCCCCAAACTGTGCCAGGCTCTGTTACAGATCAGTTTGGTACTGGGAATAGCGGCCTCAGAGCTGTTTTAACTAACTGCAATAATCAATAGGAAAAGTGACCCAACACTTAGAAACCTTGGTAAACATCACCCCCTTGCCACAAAAAACAGAAATGGATATGTACCCAGGCTGGGGAATGGTAAACACTGGTCAGCAGAAACAACTTTAAAAAGGATGGAAGAGAAAATAACACATCCGGAAACTCAGTGTCACAGTTTCCATACCTGGAGGAAATGCTGCCTGCAGGACTCATCACTCACAGTACATGGCATATTGCCTGGCATTTAAGGGCTAAACATAAATCCAATAGATGTTGATGGGCTTCACCTGGGATGAGAGTAGTCCCACTTCTGTACAGAGAAGAAGCATCTGGCACCTGCACCCATAGCTGGTTTGTACAACTGCTCGATGACCCCTATGGGGTCCCAGCACTGCATCACCACCAGCCTACTGCCCAGGTGTGTCCCATTCCCCAGTGAAATCGTGTTCTTCAAAATACTCATGATTTACTAGTCAAAATCCCATGTGCTATTCCTGCAAGCCAGCAGCCCACCACGCTGGCCAGTTTGTTGTATTGCACAGCTGGATCAATCTGCACAGACAGACTGCACAAGCAGTCCAAAGTCTGCCCTTCGGGCACATCGAAGACAAGTGGCAAATAAGGTGGTAGACCTGGGAGATAGAGAGGGAATTGCAGGGAGGGCAGCAGAAGGTGATCTGGGCTTAAACCACATAACAAATCTCTGCTGCTCTGATCTTGTGTATAAAATCCTTCCTTTTTCATGCAGATGAGCAAACTTGGGTGGATTTGCCTCCTCTCCCAGACAGAGTGTCCAGAATGGGCTTAAAATAAAGGACAGCAATTGACATATAGATTTCTTCATAATGGCCTCCACCAAAGGCACTTTGTTATTTTTCTTCGTTACACAAGTTGGCCACTCAGCACATGTACAGCAACTTCACTCCAGCATGCTTCTATGTGGAAGTAAAACCATGACAGTGAGCAAAGAAGCCACAGCTCGGCAAAAGTCAAGTTCTACCACGCGCTAATTGCATTTGCAGAGATCAATAAGCTGGAAGCAGCATCTCTCCCTGGCCACCATGGGAGGCAACTGGCAGCACAGAACTGGAGCAATGCCAGGAGGGTGCCTCCCTACCACAGGGGCAATTAATGCAGGTGTAGGAGAGCCAAGAGGAGTGTGGGTTTTTTCTCTCCCCACAAGCGGCTCAGAGTTCACTGACCAATCCCATCGGGAAAACCAAACTGGCCTCTTACCTGGGAAACACTGGGCATCTTCAATTCCCAGGGCAACCAGTGGGATCAACGGGTGCTCAGCCTCCTCAACGGCTGCATAAGCAAAGCAAGGCCGAGCCTTTGCTGCTGCAAACATGCTGTTTGGAAACTTCTTCCCACACACACCCCAAAACCTCTTTTCTCCAAATTCTTTCTGGTGTTTGCATATAGCACAGGCTGATGTTTGCCTTCAAGACACAAGTGTCCTGTGGTTAGCTCGCTGCATCACATCTTCATTAGTAGCATGAGGGGAAACAGCTCCAGCAGAGGGAATGTCTGTCATCATGAAATAAAACATTCTCATTAAAAAATAAATCTATTTTCCCCAACTTTTTCTGGTGCTTTGTTCCCTTTTGACTGTGCTGGTGAGCCTAAGTATTTCCAATAACCAAGCAATTTGAGTAACTGTAACAACTCAACAATAACTTGGCAGTAAATAGGAGTAACTCTGTTTCAAAGGGCCCGCCCAAATTTCAGCAGGTTCAGTGAATATTACAGGATCCATAAACACTTTCTAAGTACAAGCTAGAAGCAAGTAGACACCTTGTTCTTTTCTTCTTTTCTCCTGTTCCATTTATTCTCTTATCTTTTTTTTTATGTATGTGATTGATTTTTTTTTAGCTTCTCTCAGCTATCCTTACTCCATCTTTTGTGATGTCCATCTCAACCAAAGAATGAGGGGATGGTGTTTAATATAATCTGATATAGCAGAAAGAACCAAAACAAGCCAAAGAACAAGTCCATGTATTAAAATTTCCTCCCCTCCATTTGCTCTCATACCTTCACCACCCAACTGTGATAAAATAACACTAGATATTAACAATTCCTACAGTGTTAGACTTCAGCCAGCATTTAACCTGAGAGTCCTCTATTAATGAGAATGGAAATAAGTAAGGTTTTGTCACATCCTGATCCACATTATAGCAGAAATAATCAGCCATTGCCACAGAAGCTTTCAAAAAAAAAGACTCAAATGAATAAAGCATATTCTTCTTATTAATGTTATGCATTTTTATTTTCCAGGAATCAAAACAGCATACTTTGTGTGTATTCAGAAATCACAGTCGTATTCTGAAATGTTTAATTTACATGCAAATTAGATTCAGGGACCTACTAGTTGCAGATATTCCCTTTCAGTCATAAACTGGCCTTTAAGCCTAAGTAAAAGGATAATATTATGGCAACAAGATTATTACTGGTCCTGTAAAAGTTTAGCTTCGAAAGGCCATACAGATTTGATTCAGTGAACAGGAATCGTAACACAGAAGAAAAAAGAAACATTATAACAATGAAAAATCTGGATCACCAGAGCAGCAAATGTGAAATTGCTTAATTTTAGAATAAACATAATAAACTGAAGATTTTTGGAACTACGCGGCTTTCTAATGTGCAAATTGTCTAGCTGACGAGGCCTGTATATCACCTTTATTCTTCCAGAGAAAATGCTGACAGTTTACACTATTTGGTCCACAATCTCCTATTTTAGCCCAATATACTTCAATGAGGTACTACTTAAAATGGTTTCGTAGTGGTGACAGACACATAAGAAGTAGTTTAGCAACAGAAGGCGTTATTATCCAAAGCCTGATGAAGTGAAAGGAAGAACTTCATAATGCATTTAACCACAACAGCTCTGTCTTGTACAAGCCTTGAAAAATAACTCTCCAGAGAATTATTTTAATGCACGGTTCAGCAAAGCACTGGACTATTCAGGAGCTGCATCTTGGGTGAGCAGTGGTACAGTATTTAGCCTTGATCGTCACTCTAACAGATAAAAATGTTCTATGACGGAAAATTGCACGTCCTGAAACCAAACCAAAATAGAAATATGCTTTTTCTAATGCTTCACATTAGGTTAGGCAAGTAGGAGATACTGAAAAATAAAAGAAATATTTTCTCTTTGCCTGCCTCTGGCTCAAGAGGTCTAAATGGAACAGCTCTAAAGACATCTTAAATGCAGTATATTAAAAAGGGGAATGTGTTCACTTTTGAGTCCTTTCCGTGGAAACGGAGAGCATCAGACATCTTGCAAAACCAAGCCTTTTCACCTGTGAAAGACTAAAATCTTGTGACTAGCCCCTACTTCACAGAGGAGAAAATCACTTCATATAACTCCCTTCTTGCAATTTTGCCATACGTAAAAATAAAACATTATAGCATCATTACGTTGTCCATGGATGTGAGTACAACAGCAATGCAAACCTGCAGAGAGCCCACAATGGTTTCACAGTAATGCAAGAATATAAGAAGAAATTGTTTGGGAAGCACATGAAAATGCTATGACAATGTCATTAACAGCCTTTTGCACTGTGATGGGAAAACAATTTGAATGCTGCTTGCGTAGAGGTTCTTATTACAAGGTTTTCACGTTGGAAAATTAGTTTAGCAAAATGATTTCCATGCGTGGCTGCAGAATTTTCACACCCATGCAGTTACTAAGTACAGGCCTAATTTCTACCCGCCTGTGTGCTATACAGCTTTCACTGAAGTGTGAGATGCTGCAAAGGTGATCTCAATCAAGAGTGTGCAATTAGACCCTTGTTTCAGTGTCAACCCGAAACTGAATTGGCAACAGTCATTTTATCACACAGCTGGAGAAGGAAATCTTGCCCTTTTGGTGATGGATACAGATACTGTAAATTAAACTGGCAGCCCAAGTGAGTTACATCTCCAGAGACAGGCTGTCACACTACTCATTTAAGTAGGGCTTTGCGACAGGAAATTTAAAAAGTAGGTAAAACTCATCTGTTTGAGCTTCAGGCTGGGCAGTGACAAGTTAAACACTCCATTACCAAACTAAAAATAGGTTAACACACTTTTCTTTCAAAGACACTGCTTCTCTAGGAGACAGGACTCCTAAACACAGGCAGGTCCTGGCTGCTTTCAACCAGGTAACATATTTTGCCAGTGCCACGCACAGCACAGTTGGATGGGGAGCAGCTAGAAACCCTGTTTGCCAGGAACCGTGTGGAAGCGTGCCTGGTCTCCACCTGCAAGTGCCCTCCAACACTTGTGGTTGCTGCTATGCTGTAACCTTCTCATGACCTTGTCGTTCCTTTGGTCTTAAAATATTGATGTGCAGTGAAAGATAAATTCACCTGCATAGAAAAGTCCTCATATATAGGACAAAAAAGAGGAGGAAGGAATCTGACCAGTTAAACATGGACAAGTCACTGTCCCAAAATCTCTGTGACAGCAATAAAGGGAGCTTAGGGCCTGCCAGACAGATGGTACCTGTCTTCTCCTGTCCTGTGTTCTCTAACTCATTTTCTCCCAACATCCTCAAGTATATCATCAGATTTAATATTATAAATGTCCTCAGCTAGTTTAAGCACTTCAACAATTTCGCGTCTTAATTATGCTCCAGGCAAAAAAAATCCATTTTTCAGTCTTTCCCTAGATAGAAATTCCATCTGTTATCTTAGCTATTCTACTCCTTTTTTTTAAACCAGCTTACCTCTTTTTTTTCCTTTTTTTTAAATTGGATGACCAAAACCCTATGCTCCAAACACAGTCTACGAAGTACTTCATACAGTGTTAACACAACACCTTGGAGATAGCAGTTTTCCCTGCTTGACCCAAACCAATATCTTATTAAACAACTTTTGCTGCTGCCGCCTATACAGTAGACTGGGGATTTAAATGTGACATACCTAGTTTGATTTCCTTGACAAGGACAGGATTTTACTTTTAAGCTTTCTAGGTATCCCCATGCCTGCAAATATTACATACATTAATTTAGAACATTAACTTAAAAAGCAGGGGATTATGTGAATGGCTGTGAATATTTTATGTTGGTGTTAGAGAAACATTTGCAGTATGTAGGCTTCCATGGAAAAAGCTAGTTATATTAAGTTATTTATGTCAAGAACTACAATGCCAGAGTTGAACTTTCATTCTGTTCCCCTCCATATACACAGCAAGTTATGATGATTTACTTCCCCCCGCCCCTTCCCTCAAATAATACACTGTAATGGAATAACAAGCTTTCTCTCTCTAACCGTGCTGACCCAAGTGGCATCTGGCAGTGTTACTAATTTGCACACACCAGGCAGAGTCCATTGAGACCATGGACATGAAAAATCCCAACACAGAGCACAACTGCACGCTGTAGATCAAACAGACTACATAAAAACTGTACCGTGAGTCATCTCAGATTCCCTTGCATGCACTTTGCACTAAGGCAAAGCCGCTGGGCTGCAGGAACTCTTCCAGCATGAGCTGGTGATGCCCAGCTCTGGTGCTTCCGTTGCTGCTTTTCCAGCCCAGGACCAGAGCAGGGGAGCAGGGAAGAGCAAGAGGTGGGAAGTGCTCAAGACAGCTCGGGCAGGATGCTCTGGAAGGGCTGTCCCTCTGCATAGGACAGAAAGTGAATTTACTTCTAAAATAATTCAGGGCCCTGCCTTAAAATCCATCTTGAGGGCAGCATGGTCACAGCATTTCATTTTATCTGAAAGATGAAGCTTTTTGATTTAAATTAACTATTCCTATTTAAAAATGTTCATAATGCAGAAAGGAGAAATTACAGCACACATTTCAGCGCCTCAAATGGTGGTAGCACACAGCCTCCGTTACAGAGGAAGGCTGGTGCTTCCTAGGAATATATAATCATTTCTTCTCTCAATTTCTCTTCATCCCTCAAGGAAACGGGGATTTTCTTCACTAAAATGTTCCCATACAGGTATCTTTGTATCGCTATCAGTTCTTCCTGTCATCATTTCATTTCCTGAATAATTTCATAGCTCACTGCTCTGACCCTCTCCTAGTCTTTCCATTTTTTTCAATATGAAGAGAACTACTGCATTACCAGTGACTTATTAGGATTTTACCTATGGCTAATTATGACTGATTTCAATAACCTGTTTTTCAAGCTCTCACAAACTATTGATTAGCACACACATTCTTTAAAACCCTTGCCTCAGATTCACACACTACGTTAACTCATTAATGATTCCTACAAAAGACGGATAATAATATGATAAATCATTCCAACTGCCGCAAAATTTGCACGTGCAGCTCTTAACCTTGTTCCGCCTGATCCCATACAGGGGACCGTGTAAATACAGTTCACTGTGCTAATTAATCTATTGTGTTCTCTACAGAACAAGGTAATAAACAGCCTAATCAGGCAAAAAGGTCTTGAAAGGCTCACATGCCCACTTTGATGTGGTGAACATTTCATAATGTTGCCAGTTACACTGACTATGCCTGCAAAGCAGGAAAGGAAAAGGAATAATATCATCTGTGCATGCGTTCTACATATATGCATATATGTAGAGCATCTTAATGTCTCATTGAAGCTTGTTGAGAGGAGTCCTTTATAGCAAGTGGAAGAAAACAGGCACTTAAGAAAACAATTCTTCCTACCTATTGCCTTTTCTTGAATGGGATGTGATAATGGGAGAGACTGGACAGCTGGATTAAACCAGCTTCCTGACACTTAGAGGTTGAATTTGGTTGAACTTAACCTCATTCCCCATGTATAACTTTGATTGTGTGTGCTAGGCCTGTTCCTACTCTACCAACACTGTGCAAAGTGACTCTGAGAGTAATAAACACTTTTTTTCAAATCAGCTCCTGGTATAAAAAATATTGGTTATTAAAATAAATATAAGGGTGTGTCATGGTTTAACCCCAGCCAGCAACTAAGCACCACGCAGCCGCTCGCTCACCCCCCACCGGTGGGATGGGGAAGAGGATCGGAAGGGCAAAGGGGGAAAAGCTCGTGGGTTGAGATAAAAACAGTTTAATAACTAAAGTAAAATAAAAAAAAAAGAACAGTAGTAATACAAAGCAAGCGGTACACTGTACAATTGCTCACCACCCGCCGACCGATGCCCAGCATGTCCCCCAAGCAGCGATCGAACCCCTCCCCGGCCAACTCCCCTGCTTATATACTGAGCATGACGTCACATGGTATGGAATAGCCCCCTGCCCAGTCTGAGTCAGCTGCCCCGGCTGTGCCCCCTCCCAGCCTCCCGTGCCCCTGGCAGAGCATGGGAAGCTGAAAGGTCCTTGACCAGTGTGAGCACCACTTAGCAAGTACTTAGCACTACTTAACAAGAACCAAAACGTCAGTGTATCATCCACATTGTTCTCAACCTAAACCCAAAACACAGCCCCATACCGGCTACCAGGAAGAAAACCAACTCCATCCCAGCCGAAACCAGGACAGGGTGTCATTGTTATTTTTAAAAAAATGTTTGAATGGAAAAACTTCTATACCTCTTCTCTAGATTTAATCCGAATACCCCTGGATCTTGCAAATGCTTCAGCATCTTGATAAGCTCTAAGCCAGCCTGAAGTTACAAATATGTGTTTGACATACAGATGAATCCAGGCCTACACATTTTACTTAGCTGGCCTTTTGCATTAGGTCCTGTTTCACAGTTAGTGAAGCAAAGCAACATGATCACCAGAAAAATAGCTTTTGGTCTAACATGAAAGGAAATAGCTTTTTGCAGCTTATTACAGAGTACTCCTACTGAACTAAGCAGGGGGAAAGTGAAGCACAGAATGAGACAGACCAGCCTTCTTACCAGGTTTTACTCCATGCAGCCTAAAATTGCTTTTCCTCCAAGAATCCCTAAGCGTATTGCGCAATTACAAACAAATTTGATAAGACATGGAGGTCTCAGAAGTTTTTAAGTTCCTACAGGTTTTTTAACACTGCCAGTGGGATAAAAGCATGCCTCAGTCTGCCTCTTAATCTGCAGCCTTTCAGTAAGTGGAAGAGTAAGTCTCCACTTACGGAAAGGCTGCAGACTAAGTTCAGTAATTACATACCGTTGCTAAGTGGTATACACGCACTGCCAGCCATCCAGCATACCCATTCCTCAAACCCAGTCACAATACTTGCCTCCTCTTCTGCAGAAGGCAACTGGAGACATGGGAGGGAACTCAGGATACGAAGGGGACTCTAGAGATACTCAAGCGAGAGAATTCTAGTATTAGGCAAGAGCCGCAAACCCTTATGAATTTAGGTCTCATTCCTTCTTCTGTAAACATAAGGACTTCCTTCTCTCTTTTAACTGCAAAAATGCTAATACAAAGTTAGGACTCGTAAGAAAATAAGCATCTTTTTATTTTTATGTTGCTCTAAATAAATGTCAATAGTAACATTCACATGGTAAACATAATTACTAAGACTGGATCCTATTAAAAAAAAAAACCACAATACCACCAAAGTTGAACTTCGAAAACCACTTGCTTGTGGTTAACAGAGATGCAGCTCTACCTCTAAAGAGCTCTGACTACCCCCAAGTGAGCTTTCTCTGCCTAAGGCTCTCTTTTGGGAATTACATTTCAGGTACAGAGCTGCTACCTACCATTTATGCAGATATGAAGCAGATAAAGCATTATACAATAGCAGAAACCACTTTGGTTTAAGCTGGCAATGGAAGTAATTATCACCTAACAGCTGTTTAGTAGCCCGCATTAAATGAACTTGTAGCTCCAGCTCCAGGGTGACAGGAGGAAAAGCTCCCAAAAGCTTCAAAACACCAAACCACAGCTGCAGCTCTGCCAATTCAGGTTTTTTGTGTGGCCACGCTTGAAATTCACTTTAAAAATCAAGTTTCCTTTCTAAGGATGGTTAGACCTAGATGAACTTGGCCATCTGGTTTTGAGGGCAGCTAGAGCTGAACCAGCACAGCCACCAGGGAAATGCAAGAGGCACCAACAGTGCTGCCACATCCCAGAGGCACTGGGCGCCTTTATGTGGTGCTTCAGCTATGCAGCCAAGACACTGCCTCAGTGTCTGTGCTTACACCTGTGGCACTGCCTCATTTGATAGCTTCTTATGGATCTTCCAACCCAACAGCCATGCCAACTGTTCAAGTACTACATGTAAAGTAACCTTAGATCACAGCTCTGAATGCTTCCAGGCATGAGTAAAGCAGAAGTGCAAGCACAAAGATAGTGCCAAGTCTTTCCCCTTAGGAAGCCCCAGGTATAGGCATTCCCTGTCTCTAGGAACGACCTGCTCCATTTCCCAGCCATGGGTAATATCCCATACTGAAGACCCTTAGGCTTCACCTTCCTTTTCCTCCTCACTATTTTTAATTTGTAAGGGTCAAGTTCACCTTTTCCAAGCAGATGTGCTTTTTGCTACCAGCTGGTACAGGTTTTTACCAAGCAGGATATTCAGCTTGTGTATACCTGTTCTAAATGCTTACAAGATCACATCTTGGCTGTCATCTCATCTGCCTGAATTACCAGCCTCAAGATTTAACAGAGGAAGATGAAGGACAGCATATTTGCAATAGGGATCCTTCAGAACATGAGGTTGATGTTTCCCTCCAGTTCATCCAAAGTTCTGCTGCATTGGGGACTTCTTTATTTGAATCTAAAAAGTCTATTTGTATGAAACTGAATGAACTTTCCTTGTGCTTACAAGGAAATAAAATACCATATGGCATATTCAGATTCATGGGGTTGCTATCCCGCTTAATAAATCTTCCTTTAGTTACATTTTTGATAAAAGTATTGTATCCTACAGGGATTTTAATTTTATGTCTCAAAAGGAGGTTAATATATTAGATTTTACTGTATACAGATTAAATGAGGACTTTTGAAAATTCTCAAACTTATCTGCTCAGCTAAATAAATTTTCTAACTTTGCACTTGGGGTAATTGTAATAGAGTTTTTGATCCCTGGGTAGATGGATGTAATAGTCCTATAAATCCCAGATTTTCAACATCTTCAAAGACTATAAAATGTTTATGAGAGAATATGGTTTTAGAGACATCTGGTGGTTATATAATCCTAAGGAGAGAAATCAACAGTGGAAGTATTAAACATAAATTCTACTTTTTCAACAAAAGTATCCTGTAAAGAGAAAAAGAGATTAGCTTATTCACTGTCTCTCTGCACACCAAGGTAGATAATTTGCCACAAGAGGCGGCCTTGTTTATGGCAGCTTTGCTCACATTAGAAGAAAAGAAGAAAAAGATTTCTCACGATAAATTAATGTATGTTTCTTTCAATAATATTTAAATTTATCACAGTTTAGTCAGAGTATGACAGGGGAAGAGATTGGAGATACTTAATATTTTAAATCTTACTGCTAGACAAAAATCATTATCTCTGCCGCATCCTGTTAGCTTGTCTTTTATTCTAACTTGTGGTGTGCTTTTTTTTTGTTTGTTTAAAAGTTCCCCAACTCTCCAATATACTTTTTACTGAAATGCTTGCCTACAGCTAGAACAGCTCAGAAACAAAATAGCATCCTTAAACTTGTTAGGCTCAAAATACAAGTACAGGTACTCTAAGTAAAAGAACCATACCCTTTTATATTCATTAATAACATACATTAATGATTATCAGAGTGATTTATAAGGATTTATAATTTAAATCCTTCTTAAAACTTGAAGTATTCGGTGCCACATTTAAACCTCCTCCATATTCCCACAGATCATCTACTGGGATACGAAGCATGGAATTACTCTTTTGGAGACATCAAATCAAATCCTGCTCTCAGTTACACTAATGAAAATCCAAAAGAAAAAATCTCCACTTCAGTAAAAAAAGAAATCACTTCAGATTTAAGTAAGAGTAAAAAAACTAAATTGGTCTTACCTTCTGTACGTAAGATGACAGACTTGTGACTGTAAGAGAACAAAAAATTCCTCACAAGCCCACGCTATAATATGGATTCAAAGCATTTTAAAGCAAAAGAAAGACTGAAAATTCACAGCTTCTGCTATCCGGAGGGAAGATTGCTCCTTTTGGTGTTTAGGTGGGTAGGGAGGCCCTGTGCTCCCATCACTTTGGTGTTTCCAGCCCATTGGCAATTTTCCTGACTACTTTAGGAGCATCTGTTTTATCAGCCCCAGTGTTGCACTCCTTCGCTCTGAACTGCTTCCCTGCTCGTAGCAGTGTTGTCACCCTTTTTCACACTCCCTTCCTTTCCTTGGTTAGTGTTCGTTACCGCAAATTTCTGTAAGAGCTAAAATTGCCCTCACAAAAATGTACTTGGTCTCGCATGCAAAAGTTTCTCGGACAGTTTTTTGTTGAATGGTAGGGCGACCCACTCGCAGGACATGATGTCCTCAGACATAACCAACTCCAAAGCAAGACCTCGGAGGACCAAAGTAAAGAGCAACCATCGTTTTGCTGACAGTGCTCCCTTCCCAAATAACAAGTTGTGTCAACTTTTCTTGGAAGCAACACAACAATTCTGCATCAGAAGGCACGCTCATAAACTTATATCCGATGCTGATATTCAACACTGCTCACAAACAATATTCACATGCTTATTTTCAGCCAAGAAATGAATTGGCTTGGGAAATTTGAAACAAATCTACTTTATTTCATTTTTAACTATCTAAGCATGAACCAGCAGAAATTCTGATACTAAGGAGGAGTTTCTCATGCATATTTTTCCATCCTGATCATTCAAAAGCTGTTTTCTCTTAAAAGTTTTAACTTTGAATGTAATTTACATGCAATGAGCTGCATTAGTATTTCATTATGTTTGAGATCATACACGTACATAATTCAGGATATTTAAAGTCATGGTTGCTGTAGAAACCATAATTATGTTTCTTGTTAAATCATTAAAGTTAACATCATTTATGAAATTACAGAATATTATGCAGGCGTAGGAACTCAACAGTGTAAAGCCACTTTACAGCTGAGCTCTATCCATGCACACATACATCAGGAAATGCAAAATTAAGGCATCTCCAAGGACTCTGAATAATATAAGGAGCTCCAGTCCCATCTCAGACATAGTTTGGCCAATTCTGTCTATTGCTTTATAGTCGCAATTTGCTTTCATTGAAACATCTTTTGAGGCCCGTTGATACACGGGCCCACTTCAAGTTCCAGCGGGACTGGTTTTATTGGGTTTGCTCTAATTAGGGCATTACCTACAGCCTCCAAAACGGGACACAAATTGGATGGAGGAAAAATGAATACTGACATTTATCTCTCACTTTGATCCCATGCAGAGCTTCCCCTTCCCCTCCCAAACATGCCACCGCCCCCTGGGAAGCCAACGGGCATCTCCTGGAGCTCCCGTCTCCCGCCCAAGAGCGGCCACCAGCAAGGACAGGGATGTTTTGGCATAGCTTGTTTGGAAGCAGAGCTCATCACTCAGGCACGCGCGTCCTTGCAAGATGCTGGAAACCCCTGCATGGGCGACGGTGCTCTGAAGACAGCTGTGAGCACAGAAATCACTCTCTCAGCCAGACTCTCTCATCATAGCTAATCATTTCATGTCCCCACATACCTGGGAGCAGGGATATGTGCTGCTCTTGACACACTGCTGGAAGACAAAATCCCTATTTGTGGATCCGCGTTTGCTCACAGAAGCCCAGGACTATGCCACGGAGAACGAATGCCTTTAAAATTGATACCCGATCACCTCTTGAAAAATATGAGCTACTTTCCAAATGGGGAACAGTTGCAGGCTGATATCTGGACACTTGCAATCACATGAAAACTGCCTAAATTAATCAAGTCTTATGTTCCAAGCCATAACAGAATTAGCATGCAAGTGGACAGCACCTAAATCATTACTTAAATTATCATCATTTGTTAGATGAACCCTTCTCTCCCTTTCTAGTGATAATCCATGGTTAACTGAAATGTTGTGCAATATGAAACTTGCTGGGAAAATCTTACAAATCTTAGAATGTCCAGGTTAAAATGTACTACTAGATCATCAGTATCAAGACACGGGAGTCTCCTCTGCTGAAGGCCGAAAGTTATTTCAGCATCAGCATTGGGTTTATATACTTCATTATACTGTAATTTTCCTTGTAATTTCTGGAGACTTGCAGTTGTATTTAAAAGGCATTTCTACAGGGAATAATTATTATCTGCATTGACTGAAAAACAAATGGAAGAAGCTATAGAAGACAGAAAAAATATCCAGTGCATTGCTGCAGTCAGGATTCCCTCCTTAAGACCCTGTGCAGATAAGCAAACTTCTTAAATACAGCCCTTTTAGAGGCCACCAACTTGGGAAGCGATGTACAGTCCTCCTCAGGAGAGAGAAGTGGAAAAGGAGGATGAAAAGCAGAATACTATTTCTTCTTCCTTCCTGCAGCTGAAGGATAAGGAGAGGACTTGCATTTTATCAGACTCACCAGAACTAATACAAGCTCAGGAGATCATACAGACCTCTCACAGCTGCAAGATGAATCATCTCTCTTTTCTTTCTGCTCTCGTAACTCATCCTGCAAGACAGCCAGGCCCTTCTACCATTTCCCTCTCTCCTTCCTCTGCTTGAAGTCTTTGCACACATCAACATGGTGGGTTTTGTGACCTGGGTTAACCAAACAGCTCCATCACTGCCATAACCATAAGGTGGTGGCTTTCAGCACTGAACACCAATGCTCTCCCTCCTTTTCTGCCACCCATCCCCATGAGAAGCCTCATCACCAGTACTGAGAGTTTTTCATCCTTTTCTCCACTGAGTTGTTTTTCGCCTTGCTCCAGACTCCAGGCCCTCAGAGGCAAGGAACAGCTTTTTGCTCTGTGCTTGCCAGCAGCGTGCACGTGGTCTCTACCCAGAGCTCTTAGGTACTACAAAACGCAAGCTACCAACTGGAAATCCTAAATGCCAGATACAACAACAATAAAAACCATGGCCCAGTCCCCTCACCTCTCTCTGGAGCAGAATTTCAAGCCTGTTTCACACAGAGAACCATTATGCCACCTCAACATGTATAAATTGTCTAGCTCCCCACTGTACTATTGCCTTCCTAACTTTCAGGGACTAGGACTAGTGAAAAAATGATCAATAAGCCACAAATACATCAAAGTGCTTGCACCTAGTTACAACTAGTCAATTCTTTATCTGGTTTATGTACTTCAAGAGAGAGAAAGGTTAGAGTCAGTATGTGGACTGGCTCTTTGCTCTGTCTTTTAAGAGCTTTCAACTCTAAGCTCTTTGTAGCTCCTCAGCCCTTTGTGCAGATACTTTCATGAGACCTGCAGCACCCTGGAAGCCCTCTCCATCAGCTTTCTGGGGAAGGGCTGAGTATTTGGTAGAGGTACTTACCACTTTCCTGGGACTGCAGTGGGAGTCTACACAGCAAGGTAGTGGGACTTGATAAGGCAAATACTGAATGGGATGAATTTGTAAATCCAGGAGCAGAAAGACATGGAATGAAAGCCAAGGCAGGTTGTCCATGGATAGCAAAGCCAGATCCTGTAAGTCAGGCATATACCGTTCTTGTGCAAGGATTACAGCACCCAGCTTCGGCCTCCTTCCTAACAAACCCCCTCTACAATAAGTACATGTGAACAGGAGGCTGCATTCTCTTAGCTCAAAAACCTGCTTCCTGCCCTTGCTTCCCCCTGATTAAGAACAGAAAAATCACCAAGGGTTGACATAAACATCTTCCCAAAAGGCAGGTCATCTCTTGCTGCTTGCTGATAAGATAGGGACTTCAGCCCACTCCTACTGTTTGTTATAAAAGCTTTAAAGATTTACTAGAACACAAAGTTATTAAGGTTATCATGGTACTTGATAGTCTTAGCTGTTTGCACTAGGTAAGATTCCACTGAGTCTTTCAGGCAGTGTCCCCAAAAATCTGATGTACCATCTACTTTCTACTGTCACTACTAATTATTTCTGATTGATTAACTTCCTTTACTGAATGACTATTACACTGATTAAATCAGAAGGATTAGAAGAAAGTCAAACTATACCTTTGAACGTGAACCTATAACAATTATAAAAGAAATTCAAAGGTAGCACACTATTATAGAGAATTTAGGAGCAATTCATCATCAGCTATTATTCGGACTTCTGCAGTCTAAGCTAGTTATTTCAAATTGGGAATATATCGAGCAAAGATGTAACTGCTGATTTAATGAATAACTATAGTGGTTTTAGAATATTCACTTCAAAACTTTAAGCCATATAAAATTCATCAAAATTTGAAATTTCATTGCAAATTCAAAACGAAAATCAGATTTATCAAGCATTCTACTAATATTTGCAAAAGTCTGTAAAATTGAGCCCAACAAGAAAAGAAAGTACTGAAATTTGCATGTCATACTAATGATACTACTAAGAGTCTCACCAGATTTTATTCAGAACTTACAAAGGTAAACTAACATGCTATGTACAAGTTTTCCTAAATAAATAAAAAAAGAATATTAATAAAGAAGCTCATCCAAAGGACACTGAGTCGTTAGAGAAAGGCCGACTTCAGTTATTTTTTATCCAAGTTTACATATGAATGCCAAAAGTTGGCCTTATATAAGTAAGGAACTGATTTTTAAATTGGAGAATAGAAACGTAGGAGAATGAAGCATGTCCCTGCAGATCTGCATGTGATAATTCATATTGTAGAGCTCCATGTCTTTATTAAAGGTTAGGGTTTTTCATATGCTGTTCTATGGCTTCCATCAATACTGCCAGTTAAATCTTCAAAGTTCAAAGCAAAGCACCAAAGATTTTCATGTTTATCTATGACCTGGTAAAAACGAACCTAGCTCCCTTTAGTATAAAAAACTGCAATAAATTTCTAGCACTCCCGCTTCCTGACAGGGCTGGAATGAGAAGATCTTTTGCTATTTAATTATGGCATCTTTTTTTTTCCCCCATAATATGTATCAAAAATAAAAGGGAGGAGATGGGAAATTGTACACTTTTTTTTTTATTCTCCTTAAATTATAGTCCTGACATCTGAGGGAGGACTCCTGCCAGAACAGGTAGTAATTTCACCTTGTCACTACATGCCGGTTCTGTAGTCGACTAAGTTTTGTGCTTTTAGAAACCTCTCTTCTGGCCCTTTAGGAGGCAAGGCCCTCAGATGTTTGTTCCCTGAATGAGCCAGCACCATGCAGATGGGAAGCACATTTCAAAGCCTATTAGTTAAATATTACCCCCCTTTATTCACAGCGCTGCTGTGTCTTACTATAGACTTGCTTATTAATGTTGCCTTGGTGACAGCAAAATTGCCCTAAAAGATTCAGCTAATGATAAAATTAATCTTTTAAATATTTTTCTCTTTGTTATATATTTATCAGTTTTATTTCTATTTGTACGTAGGTGTCCTGATTTTCCTTTCAATGATGTTGCTCCTTCAGCTTCTTACATTCTTGTGGGTTGTAAAAAGAATATACGGGGGAAATGACAACAAATTAATTTTACAAATGTAAATGCATAGAGGGGAGGCCTACAAAGCTGTCCTTCCTTGTGTATCATTGCCGCTTATGGCATATGAATTTAGATGTTCATTACCAGATGATGTAACTCAAAAAAGTAAAGTATGTCATTTATGTAATTTCTTTTTACCTTTTGCAAATTTAGTGAGTTTCCTAATCTATCATGCAATATTTTATAACACAAAGAGAGAGAAGAAAGAATAATTTACCCATATCTTTCAGTAATAATTTTTCATGGCTTGCCAATGGAGGAAGAGGCCCCAAACCAGATCATCCTCATATTATCTCAATAAAAGGAACTACATCTCTCCACCAGACACAAGGTGCAGATTCCTGCGTTCATCATCTCTTAGACCTGTGCTTTAAATATCAGAGATCCTTGTCTGGTTTAGATGGGTCTGCAGAAAACTGCCCCCTCAGCAACAGCAGTCTTAAGATTTACTTAAAAGCATCAGGGAGAAGGCAGATAGTCTGCAAATCCCAACAAACCCTAACCGCAGCTGCAGAGAAAAGCAACATAAATCTTAGAGATTAAATCTGTTCTGAATTGGTTCATCATACCAAGAGCCTTTTCCCCTGTCTAGCAGTTTTTCACTGCCATGCTGGAACCCCAGTCCGTGCTTACAGCCAGGGGAAGCCACATCAGCCTCTCCCCCAAAACACTGGATTGGGACATATGGCAGAGGCAAAACAGGAATGTCTGTCAAGTAACAATTACTGTTATCGTTTCTCTCCCCTCCATGTGTTTTCCATGCCCCTTTTCTCCCCACATTGGTCAAGTGACCATCTTCTGGTTTTGCTTGCTGGTGCAGAACAATTTTGGGTACAGTTTAGAAAACAGCCTTAGTTTGCCTGTCTGGACTTCGCGCCATCTAACTACAGCCATCACATACATAGGGTCCTAGTCTAAGGCACTCATCCAGTTCTTTCCATAGTCTGAGAGAGAGATAAACCCAAATTAACATGGACAATTCACTCTATCTTACACAGCACTCTTACAATGGGATAAACTTGCCCTGGAGACATTTCTTGCTCCTTAAACAGTAACATTTCTGTACTTCCAACATGGTAATTAGGGCCATAAAAACCCTTCAGAGAGAACAAGGCACGTGCTACAGCCTGTGTTGCGATAAGTAAACCAGGAAAGGAATGAAAATCAAATTCTTTTAACTTACATATAACTACTCAAGGCTCTTTTTTTTTTTTTAATCACTACAAATGGCCCATTCTGATTAAGCTCTTCCAGGTGCCCTCACCACTGAGCTGCAGAAATTTATCTGAACTGTCATTTATCAGTGAATAATCTACCTTCCTCTTACTCCTGCGCATCACCTCCGAATGCAGCTTTCTGAATGTAAAGAAGTCCAGGCCAGTGAGGTAGGAGTGGGTTTGGGATAAACCCTTTTCCTTCTGGACTCTTTGTGGCATGTTGGTTGCATAAGACTTTGTAAAGCAAGTCATGGTTGGGTTATGTTGTCTTCATAGGGAGTCAAATTCATGGCATGCATACTAGATGAACCAAATCTTTCCCCAGCAACATCCATCACCTGCACTACTCGCTAAGGCACTTCTGCTCTCAAACACGTTGCACAGATGGTGGACAGCTACCTCCTCACTCTTCCTCTGGTTTGCTCCCCGGCTGTGCACACTGGTGTGTAGCATGGGAACACGCACCCCACGTGCTCAAGGATCTAGAATAAATGCAAGATACACCCACCCAAGCTCACTTGCAGTTTTATCCTCTGAAATGTGGAGTCAAGGCAATCACACTGCACTTAGGCAGCTGTTTTATTCTCAGTTTGCAAACATTAAACTGTATTCAGTCATCTGGCAGAGCATGACAACTTTTTCCTACATTAATAATTTCAGTCCTGGTACTAACACAGAGCAAGGCTGAAAGGTGTGATGTGCTATTATTACCTCTTGTTCTGCCAGCAGATTTCAGATTACAATGTAGTTACTTTTAATTTTAGTTTTCAAAATTTCCCATCAGGACTTTAACAAGAAATGGTAACGCGATAGAAGATCATATAGTCTGCATTAGGTTTCTCACCAATTCTAAATTGTGAAACTTAAAAGGGAAAGACTTTATGGCATGATAAATTAAATCCGAAAGCTCTGTTATTGGAAATGTGTGTATATATTGGCCATACAAAAGAATTCTCCTGCTCTTGCCTACACTGAGTTTTTATAGCCCTCTTTTTCCCCTTTTAGCTAGTGATTTGTTTTGGAGGAAAACTGACCTTTAACCTGCTAGAAGACTGCAAAGCTTAGTTCTCCTGTCAGTTCTTTGACAAAGATATTCTCATATTGACTTTATTTCATAAAGTTTATCTTCATCTCCCTTTCTTCATTTTAAGATAGACTTTGAAGATGAAGGTGTAGATAAGTTGCAGTCATTGTGATCTCTAGGTATTGAGATATCAAAATTCACCTCACTAACAATGAGAAGTAGGCATATCTTTTGTCTGTCAGAACCACCCCTTAAAAAGCTAATATCAGAGATATGTAAAAAAAAAAAAAAAAACAACAACCAAAACCACAACAGACTGATCACATACATGAAGACCTAGTAACTATCAAACTAGGAGAAGTACATTTAAAAAGAAAAAAAAAAAGATTTAATTCCCAGTGTTAAGCTCAAGTATTTTTTCTACCAAAAATGTATATGCAGTACCAATTGCAACTCAGGGGAGAAGTACAGACAACTTTCTGATATTGCAATACACATACATTTTTCCTCTAATTCACCCTCTGTAAGGTGGTCGACAGCTTGGACATGATCAGAGACCAGTATAGTTGCATTATCTATCTCAGTACACTACACAAAAATATGGGGCAGGACTAACACCGGTGTGCCAGGAACAGTTAACCTGCAAAAGTCTCACTGCCTCCATTTTCTCTTTTTCTGGGAGCGCCTCTGTGTTTTGCAGCGTACTGCAAGCAGTGCCATCCCTGAGTTCACTCCCTGCTTCCCCAATGAATGGGATTTTGGATAAAACCAAGGGCTTTGGCACTGGTTCCCCATTCCCCCATCCAGTTACAATTAAATACTGCACCTTTTCCAAATGTTATGTTCTGAAGTCTTTTGTAGAAATACCCGTGAAGTGGAGATAAGCTCATTGCTGAAAGCCTTGAATCTCATCTGTTTACTTTCTACTGCTTCTAGCTTTTCTCATAGTGATAATATCCCTCTTTCTGGCAATACTTTGATTTATGCTCTAGCACCCAAACAAAAGCATTAGCTTTCACACAGAAAATAGTCTATTCATCTTCTGCTGCACCATTGTCTTCTGCTCCTATGAAGAATTCCTCCAAGCTAATGGGGCTCCCATCATCTCCTTTGTCCAAACTGTTGTCTTTGGTTTTTTACTAAACGCTCATTATTATGTTGGAAGGATGGGCTTTTTTTTAAATCAATTTACCTTTAGAATTATCTTCTGGGTTTTGAAAACCTAGTTTGAGCTTCACCTAGCATCCTACCTTATGTCGCCTCCTGGGGTTTTTTGGATTTGCTGACACCTTCACAAATTTAAATCATTGCCCACTATCGGCTTCATTGCTGAGTAACTTCTTGGTAAACTCTCACTGGGTTAGTTTTTGATCTCCCGTAGTCCTTCTCTGAGCATCTCACAGCCTTTTATCAAATACTCAGTTCTCCTTACATTGCAAGACTGAGTTTTCAGTCTTATACAAGTTGCAAAGGCTCCCAAGTTCCACCTTTCTTTTCATACTTAACACATAAAAGTATTTCTCTCATATTTTTCATTTTTATTTAGACCCTAGCTCCCCTCCAATGTCTGTACTGTACTTTCATAATTATTGTCCCCTGAGTTAACAGAAAAAAAAAAAAAAATCAGCAACTGTGAAATACAAGGCTACTTCTAACCACCTCCCTTCTTGCAGGCACACAGCACTTACAAACAGAGGATGAAGCATGGTTTCCAGAGGGATTCAGATCTGGTGGGGCTTTTAACTGCTCTGTTTTCCCAATTTCCAGAATGTTTCATTATTTCGCTCTGAAGAAAGACTATCAGATAGTTTTCTTTCATTCAGCAACTATTTGATCAGCACTGCATAAGGACTGCCTCACACCAAACTTCTACCAAATCCTGCAAGAGCCATTTACAAGCCCAGCTCCTCCAGTAACATGTCATCCGTTGGCATGACTGATTTTACTGACAATGCACATTTCCCCTGGAAATATGCTTTGATATCTTGGCTACCATTAAAATGTTTACCTAAAGGCTTAAGTACAGCCTGTGCATTTTACAATGGTTTTGGAATACTAGAGATGAAAGGAATAAGAGATTGTCATGATTATTTACATTTAGCTGAAGCTCACAGCAAGGGGCATTTACCCTGTTTTAGCCATGCCAGTAGTTGTAGGGTTCAAACCAAAAGTGAAATATGTCACAGGCTTAAAATTTATTTCTCCCTCCTGATCCACCTTGGATGACAGCTGTTGGGTGAGAGAGGAGGAAGGGGCCAGGAAAACTGCACAGCTGCACCTGCTTCTATCTGAGAGCAGGTCTGGTCCTGTGAGCTGAAAAAAAAGTTCTCTAATGCCTCTCTAAAAAGCAGGACATGCACAAAGGCCGTGACATGAATGAAACCCATTGCAAGCACCACAGTCATGTCGTGCTGGGGTTGACCCTTCTCTTGGTAGCCTTGATGAAGTGTTCAGGGTCTAGGTGCAAAGGGCTGCCATGCCCTCACCCGGGAACAGCTCCTTCCTAATAACACTGTGGCATTTTTTGTCTGCTGGCAACCGTGGAGTTTTATAATGGAGCTTCATGGGTGCAGCTGCTCTGAAGATAAAAAATAAGACCCTTCAGCCACTGGCACCTTTCTTACAAGTTCTTACAACTGAAGTCAAAATACACTAAAAGAGAATGTAAATCAATATGGTGAAGTACATACTGGTGAAGTTATACTGGGATGCTGACCTATGTATTTAACATCTTGTGATCGTAACAGTCCTGAATAAGACCTGATGAACAGGACTAAAAACGGTATTACAAATATAGGTAGTATACTTTAATGGAAGTGTATGGCTGATGATTCCTGTGCACAAAACCCAGGAAATTCTGAACTACGATTTCTAGAACAAACCTATTTCATCCCTCTTGTACTCTGAATTGCTGAATTACATGGTATTCACTTTTATGCTTTAATATTTCTGCAATGGTACTAAGTTAGAGTAATGTGGAATGTTTTATCTGCCTTCAGACAGATCCTGGTCTCAGATAGACATGCATAAATCTGGAGTAACTCAATTGTTCTTGTGTTTTCTCAGGAGTTACACTAACTTAGTTAACAATCATCTCCAGATCATTGAACTAAATTGCTTTACAAGGCAATACTTTAATGTTAATATTTTTTTAAATTAATATAAACGTGTCTTTCAGTTATATTTTACATAAGATCCATTTCAAATGCATTAATTCAATTACCTTGTTTTATAGGTACTAAACATTCAAGTAGGCTTTTATCAGTGCCAGAAAGCCAGTGGCAAGTTCCTACTAGCAAAACTTATAGCAAGACTGAACTCTAAATGTGCACACATTTACATTTGTAAGCTGAGACTTCAACGATGAAAATAATTACTAAAAATCCACAGACTTGGACAAAATTATGTTCTATATATTAGATTTTTTTTAACGCACATTTGTTTCAGCCTGCAGCCTGCATATACCATGCCAAATCTTGCTCGTTCTGAAATCAGCATCACTGAGTTCCCATTGGCTCCAATGGGAACAAAATCTGGCCTACCTTCCCTGTTGGTGGAAGACAGTTGAAAGAAACGCAGCATTATGTACTTGTTTGATATAACTTTGTTACCTGAAAAACGTCTGTCTTCAAACACACCAAAGTGCATCAGTTCTCACTGAAAACTTAATCTGCGTTTGAAGTTCACCGACCAAGAGAGACACTTTTCAAATCTCCAGTCACACAACCGGGAACAGAAAAAAAAAATTAGAAATGCTGCTTCTTACTTTTTACTTCTTACTTTTCATGCAACTTAATCCCACCCTCCTACACACCGATAAGTAGGAAGAATAAACATTCTTTTAAATCCACCATACAGCGGAGAACAAGTTCTTTGGATCACTAATGTGCTTAAAGTACATCTGCACTTAAAGCGTGTGCGCGAGAAGGGCAGGACTGTCGGCAGCATGCAAAATCAACCCCCTCCAGCATCACAAAGCTTAGATGCTTGGAGCAGGTTATGCTTTTATCCTTCAGCGTAATCTTCTACAGAGGGACCCCGACAGCGCGTATGGAGGGGGAAGAGCTTGGTGGCAAAGTGAGATTTCTCTCTCTGCTCATGTAAGGTTTTCCTCCCCCTGTTCTCCGTAGGTGCTGTTCAGAGACTATCGCAGTTCACAGGAGATGCCCCGCTAATTTCACGGGACTTAGACCCTAATCATATTGCAACCCCCTGCATCAATGATTTAATCCCTCAGTTATCTCCTTTTATACATATTCAGGAATTGCAATAACAAATTAAGTAACTCTAGAGGTGCCAGAGACAAACTGAGAGACTGAAATATCAGAAGGTAGTGGTACATTTCCATCCTCTTGTCGGTGAGCACTGAGCCGTGAGTAAAAGCTGCCACACCTCCCGGGAGAGCAGAAAGCATCCAGCCTTCAGTTCCAGCCAATAAATATTCAACCGTAGCATTTGTCCTGTGATTACAAATCAAATTTGTTTCCATCTGGCTGTCAAAGCTGAAGCAGCACTCAGCCAAAATATCACTGACTATTTTTCAATGGCTACATTGTCCTTTAAACACTACCTATGCTTTACTTTATATATAAAAATAACAGGGCAGCCACTAAGGTAGGGGAACATGGAGTATGCTACAATTAAAAAGGCTGGCATTATATCTTCAAATAAAGCGGTACAAAGATTTGTGTATATTTAGTGCCTTAAAAAAAGTTTGTGGGAAAGGGCTGATTTTTTCATAGTATTTGTCCAATGTCCTTGAACAGCAAGTGTATTTACATATGAATTATCAGAAAATCAATAATCGTTTCCAAAGATGAAACTCTTTCCTCATGCCCATATTAAATTTCAATTTTCCCCTGTAAACAAACATCCTGTTACTGAGAAGAAGGAAGCAAAGAGGAAACGATCCACAAACGCAAGATCAAATCATTTATCTGTCCAGCCTGTGACTGAAGCCTGGGCATGGTCCCGTGAGTTAACCCTCTGAACGGGAAGTGCACGCCTGTACCTGCTGCCGGTGAACCTGGCCAGTCTTGCAGAGCTACAAATACCTCTGGACTACAGCACCAAAGAGATTCTCTGCCCACTGGGATTATCCCTCATCTTTCTCCCTGAGCTGTATATACACAAAAAAATTTGTCTGATGTAAACCAAATTGAATGATGTTTTCTACCAGCCAAGGATCTCCTCCTGGGTTTTGTGCAATAACAGAGATGAAGTTCATTATTCACATAACTGCTCCAAAAATATTATTCCAAGGCCTAATATTGCCTTTCTGTTCAAGCAAACCTCACACTGAAGATTATTATTTTATTAATGTTTGTATAAGAACCAAGAAAGAGTTCTTTTTTTATTTACTAAAGCAAAGAAATTAACAGTGAACATTAAAATACTACATGGGTTTAGATATTTCGAACCCCAAAGAGCTACAGTTTAGTAGACATGTATTTTTCACCTGTATAATGAATGTTTCCAAATACACTTAGAGAAAAGTAAGACTATTTACCTTTTTAATATTTGCAGCCATATATATGGAGACAATTTACCATGAGTTTCTGGTGAAAGAAAACAGCTCCATTGCAAGGCTGAAATGTAGCTTTGATTGCAAAACCGCTGAAACACTTATGTTTTGCATCCTGAATGACAAATAAAAAACAGTTGACCCCAGAATCTTAAGATGAACTGTATATAAAACAGCGAGTAATCAAATGCAAAATATGATTTAAAACCTTGCATAGGGGTTCATGCCCAGACCTATTTATATGCTGAAATACTTCAAAATTATATCAGCTGGAACTTCTGCCTCCATCCCAATGCCTCGCATTCATCATTTTAAAAAATGATGTTATTTGAAGGCTGTTCATTTCAAAGTGCCAACGATTGTGATTTTCACATCATCCCTTAAAATCCCATCACCCGTTTCTTTGATGTAGCCAACAGTTAGGGCACTTAATGCCATTTCCTACACTCTAGGCTAACAGAGACATTAGCACAACCTGGCAGACAGGACGAAAGAATTGCTGGTGGGACCTACAGGAACCTCCCAGGAGACCTGTGCTCTCCGCAGGAAGAGAAGCTGGAGTGGCAGGAGGCTGGGCAGGGCATCCCCCAGTGACCAAGATGCCTATTTAGACAATAGAATCATGTCTTCACATCACAAATTTCTAAAGGAAGGAAATTCATATTTATACTATCTTATATTAATTATATATTACATCATTATATTCTCCCTTGGGTAATTTTTAGTAGAAAAATTCAATCATGTTGCAATATTAAAAGGCAATATTAAAAGTGATTATGTGATAGTTCCATGTGTTTACACTGCTTTCTTCATAGCAAAAATTACTGCTGAATACATAGCAAAGGCCAATATTGCTGTACAGATAACTAATGTACTATAAAGGGTTGATTCCCCACATCTTTATTCTTTTTATCACCTGCAAAAGAATCTTC
Source organism: Theristicus caerulescens (assembly GCA_020745775.1). Taxonomy (NCBI): domain Eukaryota; kingdom Metazoa; phylum Chordata; class Aves; order Pelecaniformes; family Threskiornithidae; genus Theristicus; species Theristicus caerulescens. The sequence continues at coordinate 89,364,600 of CM036560.1, forward strand.
TCCCAAACCCCATAAAGAATAATCCTTTGTTTTTCTTTATGCTTAATTTTTGTCAGTTGCTTTCTTACAAACATAGTAAATAACACATGGTTTCCCACAGGGTATTAAATCCTATGGCTCAAGTTAAGACCTTGTAGTTTATCATTTGAGCAACAGATATAAGTCTTCAAATCCTATACACAGAGCACTAATTACGTGCAGCTTTTTATGTGTGTCTTCTATATGTAAATGAGAAAGTACAAACCTATTACAAACTAAGCCTGTGAAAATGGGCATCTTTCTGTTGTTGCCTTCTATTCAAGCCAGTGGCCTTGTAGGGGTCTAATCATCTAGAGAGAAAGATCTGCCACTGGCAAGCCACTAAGGTCACAGATATTACTCTTCTGAAGAGCTGGCTTTATTTATCCTAACCCAGTAAGCAGGTAGTTTGACAGCCTGCACTGAAGCGGCTACTAAAATATAGCAACCAAATCCCTGTCCAAACCAAAAGAGAAGAAAACTCCTGACATTTCTTTACCTACCTAGGTAGGGGGTTTTTTTATCTACATGGTTTGACTTTGGTACATGTGAACAGTCAGTTGCACAACATTTACAGTGATGTTTAGGTGGTAAATTTGTTCCAAATTCTGCTCATGCTTCCTTCTTTTACACATAATTATGTTGCTCTACACCTTCAGAAGGCCCAGACTCTGTAAAACCAGACGACCACAGTGTCCCAGGAGACTCCAACATTAGATTGGATCAGCCAGAGCTTTGATTCGTCACGATGTGAAAAGCTCTGAGATGGAGAGTCCACTGCTGGACCATCCTCCTGGGTGGAAAAATTTTTTCCAATCTCCAACCTCACAAGACACAACCTGTGGCACCTACCATGCTGTCTGGCACTGAAGAAGAGTCTGAGACCATCATCTTCATATCTGCTCTTCAGGTAGCTGCAGGGTGCTTTTAAATCACCCTTAGCCGCCTCTTCAGTACACTAAACAAGCCCAATTTCTTCAGCATCTCCTCCTAAGTCTAGTGCTCTAAGCCCCAACCTCTCCAGTTCCTATACTTACACTTGCTTTCTTGTGCATGATCACAGCAGTACTTGGACACACTGGTGAGACAGTAATAGTCATAGCACCAGCTACCAGTTTATTGAAAGTAAAAGGCTGATCTTCATTACCTCTAGCAGTGATAAAAGCTCCTCTATCCGTATCATTTTCCTCATAAAAAAATTGCAACAGGTACCAGGCACTGCCAAAAAGCAGAAGTCACCCAGGCAGTATTGCTGCTCTTGCACTGAAGCTCAGGTCTTTGTCTGGCAAGGCTTCACACTGGAAGTGAATTTTAGGGGCAGGATCATCCTTTAGCAGACTAAAGGGGAAGAGCGCATGTTAGGAAGACTAGTGAGCTGCCCACCCCACAGGGTAGCACGTGTATTAGGAAGGACAAATGCTTCCCTGAGAAGAACAAGGATCAGGGCCACCCACCAATCCTGGTAGCTAACAGATCACAAGAGGCAGTTGTGACCCCTGCTCAACCATGGTGAGAGCCAGCTCCTGATGCATTGCCCCTCCACATCCTGCAGGCACTGCCACACTCTCTAGCCAGCCATGAGATGAGTGTACGTACTCGTCTACTGCCATGCAACTCTACCCACCTACACACTACCTGAATATTCCTCCTGAAGAAGGGACCTTGTTCCAAATCTCCTGCTTCCCTGGGCTCTGGGGCTATTTTCTCTATTTTGCAATGTTTTCATTTTTCTAACATTTTGCACACTTAAACATGCACTGCCAATTACACTCAATTTATCTATTCCTGCATTACAAATTTCTAAATGGGCTCTGTTCATCCTTTCAGTTTCGTTAATAAATCATTTTGGTTGCATGCAGATGCCTGCCAAAATAAGGAAGATTCATGAGACTGAGTTACAAGCATTTATTAATTAGAGGGATCAAGGTGTCACAAACACAAAACATCTATCCCAAACTGAGAGCTGGCAAACTGTCGCTGTAGTGCTGTAGTGCAATGCGATAGATAGAAAAAAGCAGCATATAGAACATGCCTGCTCTACGAGCCCCCATTATAACATTAACTTTCCAATCTTTGCTCTCAAGGCTCTGGGCAATGCTGCCAGGTGGGAGAACACAAACCACGTTATTTCTTTTTTTGCCTTGAGCCAGTCCAGCTATGCCCATCCCACTTTCAGATTACTTGTACAGGACCTTGAACACAGTACTGCCTTGAAAATATTGGACTATCATGGAAAATATTCCCATGTAGGAATATTCTCTATAAGCCTTGTAAGAACCAGCACAGACATGCATCCCTGCTGGCAGTGCGGTTCTTGTACCATCTTGTACAATCACCATCTTGTCTTCAGCGTGGATGCCAGCCCCGTTTTGCAGGCAGTAAGTACATAATTGAACCACCTGCTTTCCAGGCCCTCTGATGCAAGTGCACTATTTCATGATTTGTGGTGAGTGAAAGCAAAACTGAATTTCCACCGTGACACTGGGCATTAATAACCCATAAATAAACTGTCATGTTGAGAGCAGGAACAGCTTGTCAGTTGGATACATTTCTTCTCTCCTAGTAGCAACAGAGTGGAAGGACACACCAAGTCTTCACTACCTGCACTAGCAGGCTGAATATGTCTCCAAGCAGATAGGGAAGATTTCCCAACACCTACCAAATTCACAGAGGACAACCTCTCTGTTAGCTGCTGATATCCCTGGATTCACTGCTAGCCACAGACACAGCTAAAACAGTCCCTGGCTAACACAGTCCTGCATGCACAAAAGCAAAGAACCACATCCCCACCCCCCGCCCCCCCACCAATGCAGACCTGCTCCTAAAGATTAAATATTCCCCAAGCTCTTTCCCACCCCCAGAGCCAACAGTCTGCTTGAAAGTTTCTTTTAAGAAGTGGTATATATAGATATTCTGATCTAAATTTTTTATTCTCTTATATTTAATATAGCTTCAACTCCTATTCGCTTTTGTATTATTTTATGTTTTATATCTGCTTAATTCACTTTGCTTCTCTAGCGCACAGAAGCCAGCCGGACATGGAAATGTATTTAATGAAGCAATTCTCTGGTATCCACCTCCTGTTTTCTACCAGCCTTGCTGCCTCCAGAAAATGCCAGGTAGTAGATGTCATGGCCAGGGACTTTAAATAGTCAATACAGCTGAATTTCCATTATCACACTTCTCTCTGTGAACTCTGACACTTCTTTTAAACCTTTCTGCCCTGGATGACAAACTACTGACACAGGCACAAGGTAGGATACAACCACCTAAGTGGAGATGTGACAAAGTCATCAGCAGCTCAAAGAAGGCATTTTGTTTGCTCTGTTTCAGCCTGCCACCGTGTCTTGTTTGGGCTGACTCATTAAAAAGCCACACAGGTTGCTCAGTCATGCTCAGACTACAGATTCCATAGTCATGTTGTTTCTAAATATTTAAATAAGAGTCTTGCAGTGACAGCTGCATGGTTTCTGAGGTGCTTACCTCCACAATAACGGTTTACTACCAAGCAGCCAATTTCTGAATCTGAATTTTAGCTGCTGAACTGCCTACAAGACAGGGAATGTCTGAGCAGGTGTTTACATCTTGCACATTAATGGAATGGAGGCTAGCACAGTCAAGACCTGCCAAGATAACAGAGAAGGATTTCATACATTCACAACTCAAAAAAAGTTAAATTTTTATGAGCTATTTTGAATCTGGCCTGCTGCTGCCACCTTCCCTTCACTTATCCATCAACAAACCCTCGCTCTGTGTACCTGTTCACAACCATTTTTCCTTATACCTGGTATCCTACATGAACTGCAAATCTCTATCTGCCCCTGCATCATATAACAAAGATATGAAAGAAAACAACTGGGTCTGCATCAGTATTAGATTTATAAGTGGTTACTGCTAATCATCATGGAAATAACAGCAACCACCAAACCACAAACTCAGCCTTGCCATGCACAAGTCCTAACCCACCACAATCAACATGAGCTGAGCTGGTTTTGATGATTTCTATAGCAAGCCTTGGCCAACTTGGCTCATTTTACGCAAAATGGGTATTGCACCCTTTTTTTGGTGCAAATACTGTCAGGCAGCTGGAGAACACAAACCTGTGCATGTCACACCGCTGCAGCCAGACAGGGACATATAATACAGCCTCTCCCCACTGCCCCTCCAGTACTCCCACTCAATTGGAACCAGTAGCAACTGGAACCATTTTCTTCTGCCACCACCAAGGCTAACTCTCCTATAGGCAAGTAATCTGCATGGACAAACACTGCTGGCATTTAATGATTTGGGATGTGCCATGGGCTGCTTCACCATCAGTTTTTTTCAAGGATTGCCCCATAAAAATCAAGAATTGCTGCTTTTTATGTCCTACCGCTTTTAAGACTCCTAATTTCTCACCAACCATTTGGGTACTGTCTATATTGCAGAATCTCCTTAGGCAGAATCTTTGCTCTCTGGGCTTATAATTTTAATATATGATTGAGATGCCCAACCCTTCTTCTAATAAGCAGTGATAAATAATCCCAATTAGATACTTAATATCAGGGTATTTGCCCTTCACCTATAATTGCCCTTTTCCACTCATAAAGGGAGAGGTTTTAGTCTCACCTATATATTTACTAATAATTTTCTCTCCTGTGTTAACATTTCCAGTGCTATTTGACATTTCATTCTCAGGATTTTCTCTTCCAATTATTTTTTATTGGCTGTGATTTTGTGTCTTTTATTAGAGGTGCAGAGGGCCATCTGCCAGAAATTCAACCCCTGCTACAGAAGCCTTGTGTCAACATCTCCATCTAGACAACAGGCTTGCAAGTAAAAAAAAAAAAAAAAAATTAAAAAACCCACCAAAAACCTAACCTATTCTTCTCCTGCCTTGCACTGCTTTGCTGCCTGGTGGGTTGGTTTTTTGGTTTTGGGTTGGTTTTTTGGGGACTGGGGGGGGGTGGGGAGCTGGGTTTTGGGTTTTTTGTTTGGTTGGTTTTGGGTTTGTTGGGTTGGTTGGTTTGTTTGGGGGGTGGGGTGGGGGGTGGTTTTGTGGGTTTGTTTGTTTTTTTACAGACTGAGCAGTATCCCCAAGTTCAGGTAGGATGAAGTCTGAGTTACAGGATAAAAAAAAAAAAGGAAAAAGAAAAAATGAGATTCCACTAACATTAAAAAGCCTTGCTGCCACAGAAGCATGACACTACTCCAGTACAGACATGGGAACTCCAAAAGGACCAGGGATATTTCCATCAAGTTTTGAATACCTTTGGTTTTCATTCTCTCTTCCCTATAAGGAAATCCTGTCTTCAATTTTAATTAACCCAAACTTTAAAACTGAAGAATATTTTTCAAGTATTTTGCTCATCCACCATTTAGGGGGTAAATAATCCCAAGGAGACTTTGCAGAATTATTTTTTTTACCTTTTTTCCTTTTTTTTTTAGCAGCATAATTACAGCAGAATTGTTTTCCTTTATCACTACTGCTTTAAAAACAAAACTATTTATTGCTCATTTCTTTCAGGATCATTTCAATTACTGACAGCAGAGCTACCACACTCTACCAAAGCGCTGCTGTATTCCTCACCAGCAGAGCACCAGCTGCAGCCATCTAATCTGGCTATTGCAGAGTAATTAGCCGGACCTTTGAAGGCCTGACCCGGCTGTTGAAGACACTCTGCCCTGCAGAAGTGAGCAGCTTCGGGGAAAGACCTTGAGACACAACAGAGCAGCAACGATGCGGAGATAACGCACGTGGGCATAACCCGGGACAAGTAGACTTTTCTCTCATTCTCATCAAACTTCTAAAGTTTCCTCTTAAAAGACTGCAGCCATTAGCCCTCTAACATCAAAATAAATGTTCACATTCCAGCCTGCATGTACACTATCTTTAAAGGCCATCAGTTTTTTATATTCCCCATTAGAGGTCACTTTTATCTAACACTTACAGCCTGTAATGGAGCCATGCATTTACCTTCTGTTGAGCACTTTGTGTTGGTTAAGGTCATTACTTTTATTCAAACTGAGAACCACCAGAATTTCCCCATTATTTGCTCTCAAATACCCTTTATCCATTTCCACATTTTGCTCATTTGCTCACAGTCCTCTGACTTGTGATTTTAATGGTTACACAGCTGTTTCCTCTAATTGAGCAGTGACCTGTTAACTTCCAAGACTATTTTTATTCTTCACTACCTTAGGTTAATTTGCAGCTAGTGAAATTGCATTTGTTGTATTATGCAGAGCGGCAGGCTCTTTTTCTGAGACTGTATACCAGCTCCTTTATCTTCATCACCCAGTTCCTTTCCCCTTTTCTAGCAGTATGCATTTGGTGTTAGCATGGTGCTAAATCTTACTTCTTTCGCCATTCGTATGATTACAGCTGGGCACTGTCATTTCTCTACTGGGTAAATGCTTACTGTTCCTCATAAACTTTAACACCTTGCTACTCAGTCAAAGCAATAGTTTTGCAGCTGCTGTTTTCACTTCAATATATATTTCTTTCATCTTGCCAATTCTTGGGGTACTTGATGATGTGAAGAAAAGAGCTTTTGTCTTGGTTTTCTTTCCATAGTAGTTTGTGTTGGCAAAAGTTTAGGTCTCTGCAAAAAGAAACTTCTAAAACACCTTACCAAAGCAGCTCTTCAGATACTACTCTGTGTAGCCATATAGATGACTAAATTTTCTGAAGTCACTCTTTCTATCAAATATTTTGGGGTTAGTTTTGGCAGGATTATGATGGATGGACACCGCTAAGGTCACTGGAGGCTAAAAAGGAAGGAGGACAAGTGTGTTTGGTCCTTCTCTGCTGAAGAATGTCCCCGAACAACTCGCACTGGGTGTTGTCCCGCTCAGCACAGCCTGTGCAGCTCCTGAACGATGAGACTGCATTGCTGCTGGCCTGAACTCTCATATGATAACAACGCCCAGACCCTCTGCTGGCAAACCACTAATCCCTGAAATCACTGCTTTCTCATTTTGTGTCACCAGCCCTAACACAGTCACTCCATCCCTGCTTCTTGAGGCTCTCCAAACAGCAGGTGCTTTTTGCTTCCCTTTGCCTCTATAAAAGGGGCAGGCAGAGAGGCTGGCTACCATAGACCTTATAATTGCCTTAAACTGCTCCGTGCCAACTGGAAACTAGGCCAATGCTAGAGAATAGCTAAAGACTTGGCTTATTTGCAGGGCAGCCACAACCCTGAATCTTTTGGTATAGGGCAAAAAAGGGGTTCCACTCATCTGTAATTTCCAGGCTACAGCTATCATATTTCAAAGAGCAATTAGATACTTGGCTTCACTCTGATTTGGAACAAAAGCCACATATTTCCCAGTTCCCTCCTAAATGAAATGACTATCACATCAGCAGCTTGCGCCAGAGCCAGAAACCCCAGGAGCTAGAGCTCCAGCTCTGTGCAAGCCATGAACATGGGGAGCTGGAATGTGTTGGGATTCAGAGGCTGCCCGAGATCCAGGTGAGCCAGTGGGAAACCCAGTTCTTCCAGCAGCACAGCTGGCTCCTGGAGGAGCACCAGCACACCAAACATTTCATTTTCCATCAGCCTGCACATTTCCCAGCAGCATTCATTGCCCGTCCTCTCCCTCCATCTGGGAAGACAGTTCTGAGATCAGGAGAGATTTGAGCTTCAGAACAGTTGCCTGCTAGCTCCCAACATTTTCATTGTCTTATCGCTAAACCCAAACGTTGTTTTCTTACTCAATTCTCCTCCAATTCTACCCTTAAATAGACTGCAATTTTTCTCAGTCATGTTCCTCCAGACTATCTTCCTAAATTAACATGTCATCTGTACAATTTTCAAATTAGTGCAATTTAACATTTCTTGATTCCATTCACATTATTCCTCAGGAATTTTTTGCTGCAAAATGTGACAGCAGTATCTGAGCTGTATATTAAAAGTGGATTAATGTTTTAGAGACAAATCATTTCCTCTTAGATTCCTATGCAGTGCTGCTACAGGATTTGATCGATTGTATTAAAAAAGCATTTAGAATTTTTTTCTTCCATAATTTTGTACTAAGCAAGTGAGAATGACCTCCAGGAAATATCAAGCATAAGCATTGTCTTTTTTCAATTTTTCTTAGTTTTAAGCATTGGCAATGGGATGCCTTGATAAAAAGGTGATAAATGTCAAATCCTTACCAAAAAATTAAACAGGCAACTATTAAAACCACCTTTGAATCTGGTGAAGAAAAACCAGAACTATAACGAAAAGAATAACAGGGAATTACACTATGATTCAGCAATGTACACAGAAGGTGTATATTGGCTTGAAGCCAGTAGTCTTCACAAGACCACTTTACTATGACTGAAATGAAGTCTAAACCTATATACTGCTGATTAAGGTCATACACTCATAGGTCTTACCGCAGCTGTTACTTTGGATAACTCTCTAAAGAGGTGCAATGATTATCCAGATGTATTTCCAGAACTTCTGAAAATCCATAGTCCAACGAATGCAATAATATTCCATTTTCTTCAGTCGTTCACTGTTCATTACAGGCTACTGTTCTTAACATGCTGCACTTGTTATAATATAAAATTTTGAGAGTTATATTATAAATGTCTCTTCAACCTTGAGATTTGTTTAAAATGTTTCCTCTTTCCTCTAGAGAACATAAACTGGCTGGTAGTAATTTTAACATCGATTTTAATTTCCTCTTTAACTATGGATATTTTATTAAAATTCAAAGATTGTCCTTTTATTTGTACCTTTTACAAAGCATTTTTCTCCTAAGTGATGCTTAACATCATAAGATCCCTAAAGGTTTAAGGATTTGTGTTTAGAAGGCATTTAATCCTAGAACTTTTACTTTTGTAAGTAATTTCAAGCAACATTATCTCTACCTTTTACTCATGTAAATACAATAAAAGATTTTTCTCATTTTTTCACTCTGTTCACACTTCACACTGTAGAGTGTGAAGTGCAAACTAATAGCAAAGATATAAACACAGATAAACACTAAAAGCATGGATATGAGTAGGTAAATTTTTAAGGTTTTTTACCTTGAATACTCCCCTTTTAATAATCATTTCTTGGCCTATTTATTATGAATCATAAGTTTTGAAGAGTTTTGTTCCAAACATATTGTGCCTGCAACTAGGTACATTGCGGTAACCTCACTAGTTGCTTGAAAATTGCCTTGTTTTAGTACAGTTTGGTTTGTTTTTTTTAATAACATATTGGTTGCTTTGCCACCTACATGAAGTTCTTTCTAAGACTGTCTATGCTTTCAGTCTGGTTGGTTGCTTTACATCACCCACCTTGACTTTGTCTGTAGCTGAAACAATCACCGCTGAACAGCCATGTGTCTTTGTTGTTAGAAGCATCAAGCCAAAAATTTAGATCAAACATTACATTGCTACAAGAGTTCCCGAGAATCCAAAAGTTATAAAACAAACAGTAAGATCCAAGCTAATTTACACCTTAGTATACTGAGCTAAAACTTTTTATTAAAATATTTCTAAATCCTCAGGTCTACTCTTGTAAATTCACACACAATGAATCACTCTGAATATCCAAAAAACCTGTTGATTTTGCACTTTTGAAATACATGAATCTAGAGTTTCATTCTCCTGATTGCATAGTTAAAATCTTCCAGTTCCAGTATGTATTGTTGAAACACATTTAATACAGAGTCTTGAACTTAATTCAATTTTTTCATAAGCTTCTGTCCCTTCAACCTTTGACATCTATCAAAAATACTGTAATTGCACCTCATCACCATCTTTTTCATTCATACTACAAATACCTGGAATAAACACTACAACAGACCACGATTGATTTCAGAGGGTCCTGGGCTTCCTCTGACTTCTCATGTTATTTCTATATGCTGAGATTATTAATGGTGGTTCAAGTATTCATTTGCAAAATTTGAATTTCAGCTCTAAAAGGGAATGCAGTTGCTCCATTCCTCTTTAAAACTCATTGCACTGCAAATACACTTCGTAAGTACTCAAGACTCCCTTTCCCTAGAGCACTATGCTACTAATAGTAGTTATACTGCAGGAGCATGCAAAATGTCCAAGGAGCTTTCAAAACATATAGTACAAAACCTCTTCCTTATTGAGAATAAGCTGGAGGTCAGAAAGATGGGGGGGGGGGGAAGTTTGAGCACTCAACATTTAAAAACTTAGCAGGAGGAAGAATCACTATTGTAAGCTGTTAAAAGAAATGGGACATAAAAGCAGAGCAGCAATGCAATTACTTCAGAGAGCCCAGAGTGGTCTCTGATAGTGGCTAGGAATGCAGGCTTAGGGACAGAAGAATAGGGCAGATGTAGGGTGATACAACCCCTGTTATAAAATCTCAATTGCAGCAGGGGAAGTCCTTATTTTGATCCCTAAAAGAAGCTGTGAGCACATACAATGAACTTTCATTAGCATGCAGTTAATTAGCATTACTATTATATTTGTATTATCTTACCACTGAGGTATCTCGTTATGGATCCCATTGTACTACCCCCATGCAAAAACTGAGTAAACTGAAAGCTTTCTTCCCCATAAGCTTACAAGCCAAGTAAAATAAAGCAGCACAATCAAGCAGAGGCAGATGGGAAGCGATGGGCCAGTTTCAGTCAGAATTCTGTCAAATCCTCTGTAGGCATGTCAGAAACCAAAAGGACCATTCATTTCTTCCTTAAAGAAAATAAGGTGGCTTGTTCTCATAATGGTGAAGGTGGCCCATTCAGCTAAAAAGACTTGGTAAAATAAAACATGGGAGAACAAACTTGCCCTGGAGGAATCCACCTTGGCCACAAGATTTCCACCCAGGCTTTTCTGGGATGTGAGGACATGCCACAGCACACCAGCACTGGGCGCTGGAGAAAGACAGCAAAGTGGGAAAGAAAGATCATGACTAGAAAAAATGAGATTTTACTGAGATTAGATCAGGGAAAAGGTAGGAACTTGTTGGTGATGTTGGGCTCAGCATCCAAGAAAAGACAAGGGCAACCAGTGCAGAGTAGGAGCAGGTGACAGGCTAAGTAAAAGCATTTGGCAATGGAAAAATCAGTAACAGGGCATGATGAGGGCCAGATCAAGCAAAGAGCCCTCCCCTCGAGTGAGGCAGGTGAAGCCTCACTGCAGGTCAACTGAAGGGGCGACAGCAAAGACAGACGGAATGAGGAGAGAAGATGGGTCATCGGCATGGCAAGCTGAAATCACTCATAGTTAGCGCGGGAGTCTATGATGAGAAAGGACACTCTTGAGAGGAGGGACATACACATGTAGTAGCATGAAACAAGCTGCATGGAACCTTCAGCCAAAATCCAATGTTATCAGAGTGATTTGAACTGCATACATTTGGTAGTATCTAGCGATTGCCTTCCTGCCATGGACTTCAGTAGATTCTGAAGTCATCGTAGGACTAGCCAAGATGAAAGGCAGAAGCATTATAGTATATTTTTGCTATAGTTTTCCCATTGCTCTCTCTTTCAAGCTGAATTAACCATAGTTTAAGCTGACACCTTCCTCCTAGAAGAGGTTTTAGGCTCTCAAAATTGTATAAAATCAGTGAAAGCAGGAGGTTGCAGTGGCACAGGTTAGAGATCTCTGGAGAGCTCTGGGGCAGGTAAAAGGTGTGGATACTGGTTATAGCTTTGGCAAAGTAAATACCTTGAAGCTGTAATGAGGTTATGTCAGATGAAAAAAGTAATTCAGAAGAATCTTTTCTACCACCTTAACTGTAATAGTGAAAATTAAAATAATAAATCATTCTTTGACAGGAAGCAATTTTAAAAGCAGTTTTAGATTTGGACTCTGACGACCATCACAAGCTTTTTGCACACCTTTCACAACACAATTTAGTAGAATGACACTTCATATAAACAACAGAAAAATTAAGGGGCTTGAGGTGTGCTAGTTTCAATCCAGAAGAAGAGATCAGTGTGGTTACTAAGATTTTAAAATAGATTAGCTTGTCTATTTCTGCTGAATTAACTACAAAATCAGAAACACTTGCCATCATAAACATACCTCTGTGGACTAGCTGGAAAACTAAACCTACGGATAGTTTGAATGTACCCAATTAAATGCAGATAGCCTGATTAGTAACTAGGAAACCAAAGCACTACCCAATTTACAGCTACTATAACTAAACACATTACAGATGCTCTTATTTACATATCAGTACAATACTAATAAACTTGGCTCACAGCTTCCGTACTGCAAAACAAAAGAAAATACCAAACCTTGGCATGGTCATATGCTCCCTGGCAAATGAGTCATACTTTTTTTTTTTTCCTAACCTATTTCCAGACATCAAGCCAAGTTACAAAAAAATTCAGAAAGCAGCATCTATAGGCCCTTGTAAAAAGGTGGCTTTAGTTTCAGGAAAAACCTGCACTGACAGAAAGAAACCTCTTTCTCAAACTGTATAGAGCAGTTTCATTAATCTAGCCAAGTCACTGCATTTCTGTGTATCACTGGTTCACAGAAGTTGTTCTGCAATATTTGCAAATAGGTATGTCCCTAGTCTGCAGCAAATGCAAAATATTCAGCTTTACTTACCCCAAGAATAGGTTTAGTTTAAATTAAGCGATCATAGTATATGACAGTGGTAAATTGCTACAGTTTGTCTTATCAGTGCTAATTTGATGATGCAACTGATGATCTTTGTAGAATCCAGATACTATGGTATGGAAGAAAATACTTTGAGAATCAAACATCCCAAACCAGCCATGGTAGCCGGCCGTGCTGGGCAAGAACATGTCTGGTCTCATTCAAGAGACAACAGTATGCATGTCCAATTAGATGGTTTAGATGTTGCCTACATCTAAAGTTTTACCATACACATTAATAGTGAACATAAAGTCCAGTGCAGAGCACAGACCCTGCTGAAGGATGTTGTGCAGCCATCAGAGCAGGAGGAGAGACCTTTAAATCTCACTGAAGCAGAAAGTATTTTTTGCAACCAGTCCTGCTATAGTAAAGGTGTGTTTAAATCTGTACGGAGGGGAAACAACTTCTATTCTGACAAGGCACAGACTTCCTCTACTTAAAGGGACAATAGAGATAAGAGATTAAACCTGTCAAGACCCTTGAGGACTCAAAAAGTGGAGACTGGTTATAAAATGGAGATATTCTACCAAGAGCGAGAGAGGCATGCACAAAAGCCAACGCCCTTATAGCTACCTTATCCAGGGAACAACACCTGGCTGAACCGGGGCAGGAAAAGAATCTTTTCTGATACAGCCTTCCAATGGGAAAAGCAAGTATGTTTGGGGCTTGTTTTGTTGTTGTTGTTTTTTTTTTTTTAATCTCTTCACTTTCTGGGTGTTATAGGTGTTATGAATAAATGCATGTATTTTCACTCCATCAAATCCTTAAACCCCACTTAGCACAAACCTGTTAATTAGATAACAACAACGAGGTCTTCTCCATCCAAGCACTTAGCAAACCTGTAAGCCAGATCCTTGCAGATCCCTTGGCTGCCAGGAAGCAGTGGCAGGGCTACTCATGGCCAGCAATGGGGCCAGTGCTCAGCTGAGCTGTGGGGACCGGAGGAAGAAGATGCTCCCCAAGAGCAAGACCAGTATCTTCCAGAGAATGCTGGGAGTGGCTGGCATGCTGTAAGACTAGGGTACTGCTTGGGTCCCAAAGTCAAGTGCCATGTCACACAGGACCAACATCTCAAGCCATCCTAAAAGAGCTTTTTGAACCTATCTTTATCTGAGAGCAGAGCAAAAAAAAAAGCCTCTTAAGTGACCTTTTTTTTTTCCCCTCCAGAAAAAATTCCAGGAAGGAGGGAAGCTGAACAGAGAAATTGTAAGGAGGAGAAGGGAGGCACGAGAGGTAGGATTGAGTGGCTGCAGGAAAAGCTGGCAAGGGAGCAGAGTCTGCAATGATCCCAAAAGCCACCGAGGTGACTAGACAAAAGTCTGGAAGGAGGGACTGACCTGCAAGGATATCATGGGTAGGGGAAGAGTTGGGTATTAATCCTTTGTATTATTCCATTTTATCTAATCTTCTATTTATAAAAAAAAGCTATTTATTCTAACGAGTGATCTAATGAAACATGTCTTTTTTAAGTTAAAGAGCCTTTTAAGTATTCTCTGAATGGCTAAGAGTAAGGTCTAAATACATCTGCCTCAAAGGTTTGGCCAACTAAGAGGTCTATCACAAATCCTGAAGTACAATCCAATGTAAAATTTGGGAGAAAAAAAAAAAAAAACCACCTATTCATTGGGCTCCCATGATCCTACATTCCTTATCCTCAGCTACAATAGTTTCAGGACATTTCCCTTAATAAGCAGTCTTAATATGCTCCATTTAAAGTCTCTAACTCATTGGTTTTATTCTGCCATGAGTAAGGAAACGTTTACGTAAACATTATAAAACCGTCAGCAACATCAGCTCTTCTTTTACCTCGAACATTTAAAAAGTTTATGGGTTGTAGTTTTCTGCATATTATAAGTAGAGTTAAAGATTTACTACTGTTATAGTCTGTGATATTGCCTAATAGCCCTTAGCCAGTTTGATACAGTAACTAATAGCCATAAAATTTGAGTTAGATCACAGGAAAAAAACTCTATGCTCAACAAATGGAGAGTCACAATTTTTAAAATAATGCAGAAGTGAACAAAGAGGAAGCAGGAGAGAAAACGTGCAAATCACTTTGTTATGAATAACGGGGACAAAAGGAGCGATGAGACTATTTCACACACTCTTTACATACAGTGCCTTATAGCACTATCAGAAAAAAACTGCAGTTTTCCAGTGTTTTAAAAAATGGTTGCAGTTGCTTCAGTAATATGGTGAAATAACCAAAAATAGAAAATGCTCACAAAATACTCAGTCTGGCATAAACACGTAACCATGTATTCAGCACATGCTGTTGCATACTTATTCATCCATGTGGACATGTAACTACACTCACACGCACTTGCAGCCTCTGATATGTGTGAATTGTGCAAAGGATGTGGGGACATACCATTATTCCATGCCCTTCATTTCTTTGACATTTATAGGCCACATTCATGCATAAGGTCTGCTTGCTTTGCTCCACTCTAGTGACGCAAAGCACTTGTAAACCTTGCTCAACTGCTCAGCTAAATTGGATTTACTGCACCTTTGAATCTCCAGAGCATGGGAAAGCATCTGGAGCCTACCAGTAAGCCTGGCCTTGTGCTTCCCATAAAAGCAGTAGGTACACCAAAGATGATCTGCTTATACTGTATGCTGTGTTCCTGCCATCGCTCTTCTCTCTCACGCTGCCTTTATTAAAATGCCTTTACATTCTCTGGGCAATATTTTACTCATCATACAAGTGAAATCTTTTGTCTCATTTTTGCTTCATCTAGAAATCTTTCAGTTTATGACAAATAATATTTGTGAACTGATAGACAAATCCATGGCTATAAGTACTTGGTGAAATACCCTGGTGTACCACCTGGCAGTTTCAAATTATTACAATTATATTACGACTCTGAGCTGAGCTACCTTGGGGGAACTCGCTTTTTCAGTGAGAATCAAATAGCAACTGCTAAAGCTGAGTTGTACCTGTGAACTTCAGTTAATATATTTTACTTGAAATTCACTGTTTGCAATAGTTTAGTCCAACTGAAACCAGAAGGAAAAAAAAAAGCTTCAGTATTTAGGAGGGGAATATCCCATGCCATTTTTTCCCTTGTTCTCTTCTGCAAACCAATTCCTTGTCCACATGCCCTTAAGGTGCAGATGATTCACATTCTTGCTGAGCATTGCATAAATATAGCAGTGGAATGGCATGCCTACATTCTGAAGCATGAGCACAAGTCCTCAAAGGCACAATGCCAAGAGAGACACATGTATGAGAACTTCCCTTATGCCCCTGCAGTTCATATCGATACAAAAGTAGACAAGGCTGAAGCGTGGGCCAGCATATTATCATCAATTTTGGAGCATACCCCACCAGTACTCAAAATTTTTGTGCAGCAGTATTAATACATGTTGCTGCCATATTATTTCAAATCCATTGTTGATAGATTTGTCTCTTAAGGGCCTTTTAATAGATAGTTTTCATTCAATAAACCTTTTTCCTGCTCCTTGTGAAGATCAATTGTGTTCAGTGAGAGCACTACATAAAATACAACATGCCAGGAAGAGAGAGTAGCCGAAGCTTTGCGTGAGGGCTGCCATGTACTATCAGCCTTCTCTAGACACTAATATTTCACGTTTAAGGTGCAAAGCATTTTCAGTAACACCACTTCAGTTTTGTTTTGTTTTGTTTTTTATGAAATTAAACTACTACTACTATTCATTTCAGTACTGAGCTGTAGCTGCCCAGCCCTGTTCAGTATGTAGCTCTTATAAATTATTTACCCAGTCAAGAGTGTGGTCCCCCCCCCCCCCAAGAAATTACACCACTTAAAATGTCATCAGCCTCTACTGCTTTATACTCAACATTAAAAATAAAGGTAGGAATTGGCACTGAGATACGATGTTTATCCACAGCAGCTTACAGGTGAGGACTGGAACAATAACTCAAGAGAGACAAAGTCCTTATATTTTAGTGGAGAGCTTCATTGTCTGACCAGAAGAGGATGTTCAATGACAGTGTCAACAACCTCGTTGCTTATACGTTCGGATGAAGAAATACAGAGGCAGCTGTGGAAAAGAACAAGGTGAGGCGAATGGCCGGGTGATCTCACAATCTAAAGTAACAGTCCTTGAAAAGGCCCACTTTTGAGAGCTTGAATAGCAAAGCACTCAACTCATTTTTATCTTTTTTTTTGTAAGCTATCCACACATCTTCAAGCATAGCACGCATTATGAGAAGAAAGAAGGGTGTCAAGACTTCGGAGAATTATAGAGGCTAGGCCTACATGATAAACAGAGAGTACTTGGAAAAAACTTGATTCGCATTAAAAGTCATTACAGAAATATTTGGGAGTATTACATCTTGCCTCCCAAACCAATCAGACATGTGTCTGGAAATGATAACCCAAGGGGTCGCTTGCCATGTAAAGAAATGAGCTGTGCGTGCAACCTTGTAGTGATATTGGCACTACGACTAAGAATGCTCCCGCCAGGTAAGAGGCTCGCTATTTCTCTGCCCATCTCCTCCTCATCTAGAGAAGCAGGTTACTATTAATGATAGCACTGAAGAATCATTCAAATCATTTTGTCTATAACTTCATGATGCATTGTTTTAGCAGAGTGGCAATACGTGGTACTTTATTTAAAACTGTTTGATCTTGAGCATTTGCATTGGCTTTTAACCATCTGACATATTGTGCTTCAAAATATTTGTTGTTGTCATTTAGCATCTTTCCCTTTTCTAGCCACCAAAAAGCCTCAGAATAGATCATCTTACCAGCTCTGTTGCCCCCATAAGCCAGAGAATGCAGCTCCATCCAGGTCAGGTCATGTGGCTCCAAATTCAGCATTTTGAAATAATGAGCTCTCCAATTAAAAAGGTGCCTTTGAGTGATGAATAGATGGGATAAAAGAAGTCAGCACCTGTACAGAAGAAAAATGAGATTTGCTGCAATGAAAACCCTTACTTTTTGCTACTTCTCTGGAAAAATTAAAACCAGTAAAGGCAAAGTAGAAAGAAGAGAGTGATGACTCTTCTGGATCTGCTTCAAATGTGTAAGAGTATAACAACATATCACATTTGGTGTAGGCTTGCTCTGGATCATTTATATAGCATCCTCAGTAACTCCCATCCCAGGCGGAATAAATATTTACACATAACACACACTGGCATATATAGCTTCTAGATATATATCAGCCATAATATTAACTTAAAAGCAAATTTTTATTTTATTACTTCATGCATTAAAATACAATATTTTCTGGAGGAAATGAAAGGCTCTGTTTTGTTTTTGGCACTCTGCAGCTGCATTCAGTAGGAACATTATAATTGACAGAGAATACATTTAAATATCCAGGGACAGGCATTATTTTTGGAGATATCAAGTAGTTGGATTCATTGCAGCTCAAGCTGAGCCAGCTACAGAGCATAAGACAAGACTCTCATATATCGTCAACAGACTGAGGAATATCTTCAGGAATAGAAAGGACTTGTAACAGCATTCAGGCACAAGGGATGTGTTTAGAATCAAATGCTATCATACCCCTCTCTAATGAGCTTTATACTCTCCTATTATCACATATACTGAAGCATAAAGTGATCAAGCTAATTATTTTTCTTGCTTTACATCATCCTATACTTTATACTGCTTTTTACAAGAATTGTTCAGTACTCTGAGTACAATCACACCTTCCCAAATGTTCCTGCAGTCTGTTCAATCAACTTAAGCTTTGCTTCTGTTCTGCCCAACAGCCTCAACCAAATAATCAGCACTGATTTCCTAACATCCTCGATGTAGTTCAAACATATTGGTCCTATCACCTCTGAGCCTTCTCTCAGAAATAAGTAATTCCAGGCTTGTAAACGTATTAATGTCTATGCACCTTCATAGCATATGCCATGTAAGCTTCCCTAAGTCAAAAATCAACATCTTGTATTTATAATCAAAAAGTAAAAAAATAAAGTCAACATTTTGAGAGACTTTTTCCTCTAAGTCCTTGGTACAATGTAAACAGTAGATACACTGCTACAATTACATTTCCAATTCAAAGCTATATCTGTATCGCCCTTTGCCTACTCCCTATATCTGTACTTACACACTTAAAAGTCACAGCTCATATTTCAAAAAGCTTCAGTATATCCAGAAAGAATTCGGCTCAAACTGTCTCTTTCCTATTAATGGCATAATGAGGACCTAACGTCTGTCCTTTTTATCGCCATGAATCTTACAAATGGGAATTTTTACAAACACTAACCTTTGGAGATGCAAAGTCTCAAAAAAGATATCATCATCTTGAAACGTATACAAAATACCAGTATGTACATTTGGAAATCTCATCATGTATAATAAATCTCAGTAAGATATTATGGTTAGGACATCACATCAGATTAACAAAATCCTGTTGGTACCACAACATTCTTTTACATACCTCTATTAAAATACAAAAGGTGCTGTATTTCCACAGGAAGTTGTAATTTAGATTAGTGCCTCAATTAAAATACAAAGTCTTTCACTTGCAAAGATTTGGTAGAATTTATTTGTTATAGGCCACAGCAGCGGGTACCATAGGGTGTTCTCCTGTCAGCGCTCTGCGATAATTGGTGCAGACCCCAATAATTGCCAATTTGTTATCTTACAAATGGAGGAAATTTATTAATCCAATACTGCAGAATGCTCCATAAAGGAGAGATGATAACACTAATTGGGATATCTGATCCTCAAATAACACAGCAGGGGGAGTGGAAGGGGGAGATCAGGGCAGGAATTTGACAGAAAACTCTGAAAGGAGAAAAGAAACTGTCTTGGAAGTCCAGGGAGGATTTAAGAGGCTAAAATTCAGTAATTTTTATTCAGAACCCAGTACTCTGTTCCTAATGACCTGTCCATATTGTCATGCTGTGATGGCACGGCATGGGGAAAAAAAAAAACCAAACTTCAAAAATTTACATAGAGTACGAGACAAAATTCTTGAAGGTTTCCACTGACGTTGGGCAAGTCTGTGCTTGGTCTCTGGCCAGACTTGAGGATGCGTGAGCAGTTCCTGTTGGACCACACAGCTAATGGGCGTTGGTGCCTTTCCTCCCTGACCTACAAGCACCCTTTCTTTGCAGAACCAGTCTGAATCATGTTCTGCTTCAAACCTACCATCAAAGGGCTGTTGATATTAAAAGTGATCCAAGATCAGGTTGCCGATTCCTCACCTCCTTCATTCCAAATTCAGGCAGCATCACTGCTCTTCAAGGATTTATTTGTTCATGACCACATACATATCAGATACCTGAATATCTAAAATGAGAACAGTTCAAAACAAATCCTACATGCTGACCTCAAACTGACAGTGAAACCCTGCCCAGTGGATTTCTGTATGCATTGGAAAATTGCTTTTCACAATAAGCACCACAAATTTTAAAAGATAGCGGTGTCTGACACTTGACTTGCTCTCTTCATTTTGTTTTCTATGAGGAAAGGAACAGATTTTTTAAATTCTCGCTTTATTCAAGCAGTTCCCCTGAAGTCACCAAGGTGCTTCCAATACATATCACAGCTGCAGAACTGTATTATGTAGCTTTGAAAAAATGTGGAAAGTGGTAGGAAATTTGAGAATTGAGCAGAAACAAAGATATATGGTTTTCAGCAGGCAAATGAAGGGACATGCAGAAAGCAGAAGCATTATGGTCAATCTAATATCATACGACAACTTCTTCACAGTGATTTGTAACATTTTGCACTCAACCAAAAAGCTGAATACTTGTTTTTGTTATGTATTTTAGCCGATGATAGTTTCCTTACTGAAACAGAGCACGTACTCCTTTATATTCCTCTAAATCCTTTCTTAACACTCGCCATTTCCACAGCACGTATACAATCCTTTTTTGATTACAAGTAATCAGCCCTGCTGATAACCATCGGCAGCTTCAGCTTCCTTTCCCCCCAGCCTGTGTTAAGGCCTAAAGCAGTTTCCAGCATCACTCCACTCCTTCCACAAACAGCAACGTCTTACCAAAACCAGTCAAGACTTCTTGGACCTTCCACTATCCAACCAGTGGTGTAGAAACAGCCCCATCCCAGGAATGAGGTAGGGCTTCAGGACACAGCACATGAGGCTCCCGTGCCAGCCAACACATGCAACTGGATAGTGAAGTGTAGAAAATGGGCAATTTTGTTTTAATAAGAGAATGCCAACAACTTATAACAACATTAAGGAACTTGTCAGTTGGTAGGTACACACCTCTGTAGTAAGACAATCCCCATATTGGAGAACATAATTTATGAAGTGTTGTTGAGTTCCTTAATTGCCTTTTTTTAAAATAATAATTCTATTTGAATTGTTGTAACCTGTGTAATCTCACTGCTTCAAGTGTGTTGTTTTGTTTACACAATAGTCATATGCACCAGTTCCCAAGAATCTATAGCATTTGATATATTATTTGCACAAAGAGGTAAATTCAGCTCCATTACACCCATCTGATTTTTCTGAAGGGTTGAGTGGTGATAAAGATGAAAAACTTGGGAGCTAATACAGTCAGAATAACTTAAATTCTCCCCTTTTAAATTCATGGGCAGAAGCTTAGGAACACAGATTTAGTTACACCTTAAAAAAAAAAAAAAAAAAAAAAAGATTTTACAGGTTCACAAGAGTCTTGTGAAAACTAACATGCATTTTACATTTTCCAAACAATGAATGAACAGAATTAGGGGATACCATCTTCTCCTGTGCTTGCAGCCTGTCTTGAGCTCTGCACTGCCAGAGATGCTGCAGCAGTATCCTCACCTCAGATAACTTGTTTTGTTAGCTTAGGTGGCATCCATAAACGTTGCAGGCTTTACTGTGTACAACTTGTCTTTTCCAAAATGCTGCACTAGCCTCGTTGTTCATTGAAATCTGGTGCAAATTCTCTGATTCCCAGACAGTTAGACAAAAAAACCCACCTAAAATCCCACAAGGTGAACTTGTACTGTCTCTGTCAAAGCAAACTAGAAAGATTTATGCCAGCTGTATGCATGCTCATCCTCCACCAACAGACAGATGAAGTTGGCCTGCCGCTTCCACTTTAACCAGCGAAAGCTGTCGTGGCAGATAACCAAAATGAAGGTAAATTAATTTTCCTCCTAGTTTTGCAGTCACATGGTGGCCTAAGTCATCCCCTCCCAGAAGCTTCACTGGTTACAAGCTTCATGATCTGTATTTGCATGTTCAGAGGGAAATAATTAGATGGGAAAGGAACACTTTTCAGGCAATCAGATCACCATTTCCATCCAAACATAATAAAAAAAACCCAAAACATTCAGTTTGGTTTCATTCTCTGTGTCATGATGGGGACAAACCCCTCAAGAAGGAAACTTCAAATGGCAATGTCTAGGAGAAATACTTTTGCTTTAATTTAATTAACATGAAATGTCACCGATTTCTGTGATTATTAAAAGGTCACATAAGCTTCTTGTGAGCATACATTACCTCTTTTACCTCAAACCTAAAACTCAGATTTTGAGGAACACAAACACCTCTTTTCTGTTATTTTAACTTCCATTTTACCCCTGCATACAAGAGGTGATTTAGAGCAGCAAATCACTATAATTGCATCTGCTACTGTTGCATTTTTCTTCTTCTTCAAAGCTGATTTCAGCATTTTTTTGATGGCACAGGTATAACATTTTATTGACCAACAAAGAAACATCCTGAAATACATTTCCATCTCCCTCATATTGATTTAAGTCAAGCCTGGCAATCATTTAAAATCAAACATTTTACAGTCTGCCAGAACAACCTGAAACACACAACAAGAAAAAATTGTTTTCTGCACAAGTGGATGCATGAAAGGCTTGAAAAGCCCCAAAACAACAAGCAGGACCCTTTTACTCCAAGCTCAATAAACAGGGTCTCATCTCCAAAGCATCAAATCTCCACAACCTGTCAAAGCACACAGAAGAGTAAAAGGCTGGAAAACATGCCTTAAATGAAAAGATTCGAGGAGATCAACCCATTTAGTTTATCAAATGAAAAGGTTAAGTGGTGGCTTGATCACAGCCTCTTGCAATCTACAAAAAATTGACAGTCCTTTAATCCAGCATTCAAAAGTATACAAGATTCAGGGCAGCTCAACAAACCAAATCTAGAAATAAAGGCCAGCTTTTAAATAGCAGGGCAATTGCCAACTAGAATGAGACGCCACGGGGTGAGGTGGATTCTCCACAACTAGGATGGTCTCCAAAGAAGAAGTGCTTTGCATCAGTGGCTTTCAAACTTTTTCAATTTGCGGAGTCCCAAAAAATGTCCAGAGAAGATGTAAACATCCCTATAGATAGTTTAAGGCTGTTGACAATTGACAATGTATTTGCTCTTTTTTTTGTTACCTTTCTTTGGTAACTAGATGCAATATTTGGGCCTACAAATGGTGTGCGGACCTCTGAAAAAAATACATTGGTCTTATTCAATAGCATTTAATTCAGAAAAGCTTAGATGAAATAAGAGCCCACACTATCAGATCACAAGTGGTCTCTTACCATCTTACAGTTCTGCATCAACAGGAGCTGCTAGAAAGAGCAAGAGGACACAAAACCATGTCTCCAGAGACAAATCAGCCTCCAGGAATCCTAAATACTTCAAAGGTCCTTTGGAGAGACCAGCAACTGGAGAGTTACAAAGAGGAAGACACAACAGGAGAAACCAGAGAGCAGAGAACCAGAGACTCCCAACATAAGGTCCCCAAATTTGCAAAGAAGTGGTACTTGCATATTTTCTCACTTATGTAAATGCTTTCCCCTGCTTGATTTGTACCTTGTATGATCTACCTCTCCCACTCCTGCTTTTACTGCATGGTAAAGAATACACTAGGGAAAGATCATGCATTGAAATTTCTGTCATTCTTGTAAGTGAAGTCACAAAGAAAAACGTCTTGCATATTAATCATTTTTGAAGCCTTGTAATTGTTTTCCAATGAAAGCTGATGATTGTGTGATAGCTCTCTGAAGACATATTCAGCAAAATGACTCTTTCCTATTGTCTTATACATAAACTGTAAGCCTGATGAACAGCCCCATACCCTAGGAACTACTTTCTACGCTACAAGTGAAAGTTTATATCTTATAAAAAGTGAAGTTAGTACCATACAAAGCTCTAAGCATCACATAAGCACGCAAAAAGCTACACGTTAAAGGTCAACCCCTGTTTCCTCCTTCAACATCTCCTGCCCAAAACTCATCGGTCTATACTAATGGGGACAGGGTTTGGCTCATCTCCACAGGCACAACACACATCCAACCTGCAAAGGGCTAGTCTTGGCTACATGAAGATATTTGGTATTTATATGAAGGCATTTTACAGTAACAACTGTGTTCATGTAGAAACTATTTCTACCCTTGAGTTTAATCAAAAAATGTGCTAATTTCTCTAACAGACATAAGTGTTTTGGTTCTTACACACAAAATCAAAGCAAGTATCTAGAAGTTTACTTTATTACAGGAAAGGTTGCACAGAGTAGTAACAATGAATATCATAATGTTACTTTAATTGCTGAATGACATAGCTTTAATTGCTTATGACATCAACTGTCATAAGATCACATTTGTGAAGCCAAGATATGCCACCAAATACCTTGAAAAGTTCATTTTTAAGCTGTGCTGCCACTCTATTGTTAAAATTAATACACGTGTAAGTCTTCTTTAATGTTAACCAGCAGAATAAGGCATATTAAGTATAAGGCACACTACCAAGATAGAGGGTACAAAATGTATACATGGATTGGATAGTTTTTACCTCTAAAGTTTCAAGTGTGAGGGTTTGTTCACTTAGAGGAGCAGGTCTTTTGTGAGATTTTTGCTGTTATTGCCTTGCTTCTGTTAAGCCGTAAGGATTCTCACTATCACAATAAACTATCAGGGATCACTTGTTAGATGCATGTCTAACCTCAGTAGTAAAGACTGTCAAACATACACTCTGCTGCTTCCACCACAAAAGCATAAAATATTTCCTATGATAGCTTCATAGGGCTCTTTCAAAGCACAGGTCTGATTCAAGAACAGGTCTTGCTTTTATCTGGCAGCCTGTGCCCAATTCCCTTCCACAAGCATTTGAACCGAGGTCTGCAGAAGAGGCTGTAGCAGTGATTAGAGGGTCCCCTTTGGGAGGGGAAGAGGCACCAGGGATGCATAATGGGTCAGCAGGTAGCAGACCATGTGCAGAAGGGGAGACTGCAGGCTGGTAACACTCTGCGGTGTTACTTGTGTACAGCTCCCAAAGGAGATTTTTCTCCTGGCTAGCAGCTAGATCTGAGCACAGCAGAAGCAGACTGCTCAAGACTCACCTACACCACCTACCTGGACATCAGGTTGTAGCAATGGCTACTAAATAAAGCTTCAGCAGAGACATCATCTGCAGGAGCAGCTGACGGCGATGGCCTCCTCATCTTTGTCTTGACTGCTAGGGCACTGTTTCTCAAATCACCCAAGGCTAAATGATTGCCAATACATGTGCATCAGCAAATTGTTATTAATGACTGTAGCATGCAGGGGTGTTGATTCCATGGTGCCAGATGGTGCTTTGAAAATGGTGCTGACTCACAGAAGAGAGAGGAATAATGAGATACTAAGCTACTAATAATTTAGCTTGCCTCTAAATCCCAGAGTGCCATTGTCTTCCAGTAAATATCCCATAACAATCATCAAGTAAAGAAGCAGCCGGCATATAGCTGAGGAGCAGAAAAATGCATCACGACTATCTAATGTTTTGTGCTTTTATATCAAAGGGATGTTTCACATAACAGATGTGGGGAGAAAGGAAGCAACATTAGCAGGGATGAGGAAGGAACATTCACCCTCCTTTTGGGACAGCCCACAAACACAGGCAGATCTGGGCTGGGTAGCATGTGGCATTTTTGTGGTATTTTGCAGTATTTGTGGTAATGCAGGTCTCTTACTTTCTGCACCGCAGCCACAGAGGCACCCACACAGATGCTCAAATTGTGTTTGATTTTAGCAGCCTCTGAACAAACCACCAGGTGCTGGCGTATCCAAAATTTTTTTTTAAAACCAGATTTCAATCCCATGGGCATTTTTTTCATGGGTTTAACTTTAAAGTGCAACTTGGGATTTGCTACTGTTTTGCAAACAGACTCTCACAGAACTAAAATACATTTTCCAAGCCAGTCCTCTTCTGCAGTGTCCATTTCATTCAAACACATTGCAAGTTTTACTCAGTTGGTTTTGGCTGGATGACCTAGGTCATAACCTAATCATATTTTTACTTTGTTGGGATTTCTTATAGATATCTACTGTAAATTTTAAACCTATAAATAACATATCCTGCACCAGCAGGTGCATTGTCAGGGTTAGGATTTTTCCAGTCTTTACAAGTCATCTGACTGGCTGTAGTGCCAATGATGATCTTGTTTTTCTAAAGTTACAGGGAACCCAGTAACACATTCCTATGACTAGCTGTGAAATTAAGTTCAGTTTCAGCAGCATGAGTAGCTTTTTTCCTTCCAGCAGCTTTCAAAAACCCAGGAATGACACTATTTTCTATCTAAAACTGTGTCCAATTTAAATGAGTGATTTATTATAATTAATGCAAATGGCTTAAAGCAGATTTAAAATACTATTAAGAGCCTACACTAAGTCAAATGTACTAATTATTTGAAGACAATCTAATTATTTTGACATGCAAATAGAAGTTTGTGAACACACAGACTCAGGAAATTTCAAATCATCTTCCAGATACAACCAAGTACTTAATGATATTCCAGAACAGCCTTTTCAGTTTGAGAAAAATTAAACTATTCAAAACTAAATAGATTTCTATTTAAATCTCAATTTCACTTTCTGATGGACTATATTATCAAAGAAATTGCTCACATTAACAATAAAGGAAGCATTTAGAGCAGAGAAGTACTCATAGGACAATTAGTAAATGTAATGATAGACTCAGTCTTGTAGAAAGCAAAGAAAGAATTTTGCCTAAGGATGCCTGGGTTAGACATGAGATATTTGATACAGCTGCCTCCTCTGCTGGTGTAAATCCAGAGAAGCCCCAAAGTCAGCTGTCTACTTCTGTATTGCAATTGCTCAAAAGGAAAGCAGAGGGCAGTGAGAGGAGTCCAATTTGACAAAAGTGGAGTTTTCTGATACCTCTACCACAATTTGATGCAAGGAAAGCAGTGGGAGAAGAGGCCTCAAAAAGCAGGCTACTACAGAAATAACGTTCAATGAGGAGGCAGTTTTCTTAACACAGAGAGAGTGTCAAAGAAATCATGAATGTCTGAGATCACTCCAGACCTCTGTGAGGACAGATTTCAGTTAGTCGCATTAAGAATGCAGTTAAGTGCCTTGAAAAGTAATGAGCTCCCATCTGTAAAGTCCTCCAAAAACATCCTAAGTCTAAAAAACCATTACTCTGTTATGCAAGAGCAGTCTCTTCTGCAAGGGAAAGCATGCATCACTTGCAAGGAAATTTGAGAATTCTCCTCACCGGTGTTGTACTACTTCTTCAGTCAATTGGCACCATCAATAAAATCTTGACAGCAAGGAACACTCAGGAAGGTGGGCAAATTGCCTTTACCCAGAAGTCCCCCTGGCAAGGAAAAAAAATTATGTCTAGTTTTAAGAGTAAGCATATACTGACATCAAGTGGTAGAATAAATCTCCCTTCCCTATTCCCTGTAGGGTTTCCGTTCAGTTTGAAACAGCAGTTTGCAATTTGTGCCATATCTCTCTCCATCTCTGAAGGTAATGGCCATTTACTGAGTACTTTACCCAGTGCTCCTCTGCTGAAAGCTTCAGTTTGCTCTAATCAGGGGAAAAATAAAAATTAAAGGGTACATTTATGTATTTGCCAGGAGAAATGTGCTCATTCGCATGACAGCTGCCTGTCATAACTCATAACCACAACTGGAGTAATGGATAATGTGCATTTTGCTCACTTAGATAACAATGATTAGCTCTGATCATTAACAACACCATACATTAGTTAGACATGAGAGTGGCTAATCAATCTGATTCAAACTAGGGATATCAGAGCTTTAGGA
Source organism: Theristicus caerulescens (assembly GCA_020745775.1). Lineage (NCBI taxonomy): Eukaryota > Metazoa > Chordata > Aves > Pelecaniformes > Threskiornithidae > Theristicus > Theristicus caerulescens. The sequence goes on from CM036560.1 coordinate 89,392,151, forward strand.
GCAGATCAAAGTGAAAGCTTCCAGGAAATAATAGCTTTTCCAACACATTTCAATTTACACCATGGGTCCTGAATGGGGGCCATTCATGAGGCTCTTAATTACTTGACAAAGCTATAAAACAAATCTCCAAAGCATCTGCTAAATATGCAGAGAAAGAATGCCCTTTAATATGTAAACTGCAGCCAATAGTCAAGACTAAAACATTCCTTAACTGTGAAAGGAATTCAAAACCCAAATTTGTATTCAAAAATACAAACTGTGCATCTCTTTTGCACACACTAACACACACCTTCTTCCAGGCTGTACATACCAGTGTATACAAATAGACAGCTCTCCGTATATAGATGCACAGTATTTGGGCTACAAGTTAGGATGCAAATTTCTGGAAAAATAGCCTTGAACCCCAGCATCATTAACACCTTGCACTTTCATTATCAAGATCTGCTTCTTGTATCAGGAAGGCATTGTTCCCCTCTATTTTCCACTAGTGAGGCCAAATCTGGATTACTATGTCCAGATTTGGGCTCCCAAGCATGGGAAAGACACTGATGCACTGAAGTGAGTCCGGTGGAGGATTACCAAGATGGTCAAGGGCTGCCATGGTACATATAAGGAAAGTCTGAGAGCTGGGTTTGATGTAACCATCAGAAGAGAAGGCTCGGCGGGATCTTAATGCTGTCAACCACCACATCGGAAAAAGTTCACGATGAGGGTTATCAAACACTGGAACCCTGAGAAATTGTAAAATACCCCATCCTTGGAGATGCTCAAAGCTCAGCTGGACAGGCCCTGAGCGACCTGATCTATTTTGGAAGTTGGGGCAAACTTTGAAGCCAGCCATGCTTTGAGCAGGGTGTTGGGCCAGACAACCTCCAGAGGTCCCTCCCAACAAAACTTATTTTGTGATTCTGTTATCTGGGACACAAATTAGACATGTTGATAATTTAACACTTTCTACTACATTGCTACTGCAGGTGTTTCCCTACAGAAAAGAAAAAGTCTAATGCATAAATAAGTAAACAAACAATCAATCTGAAAATATGCTATTTTAGGTAATGTATGAAAACTATGGTTATAGACCCCCAAACTCTCCAAGATGAGGAAGAAATAGTCAACTAAACTGGAAGGAAATGTATTATACTGAAAATACAGTCCTCTCAAATGTGAGTTGCATTGTCTGGCATTTAGTCTGGCTTTTGGGGGTCTTTTAAGTCCCTTTTTTCTCTATGCTTACACTAGAGGTATAGATAAAATATGCTAACATGCGTCAGAGCTACATCAAAAATAAGTTTACACAAAATCCACAGTGAAACAAATTAACCTCTGGCAATATCTCCTGTGCATAATGACAAAAGGGATGAATATAACCCAAGCACATATAATTGCTGCAAAGCCAGATGCAGCTCCCTTTTTTGAGTCCCCTATTCCCTAATTTTCTTGCCACCTTCCAGCTGTAGGAATCCTGGTCAGGCTCCAACTGTTCAATTACTGCATTTTTTTCCAGAGGTCCAATTCTCTCATTTCATGGGTTTTCAAGGTGATGCCCTGTGGACTGTAGGAGTTGCCTGGCCTTAATTTCAGCTTTCACACCAAGTTCAGCTAGCAAATTCTTGTTCTCCACTACCTGTATCACCTCAGCTGTGCTGAGTTTCTTATTGCAAAGGAATTGACATCAAAGACTGTTTTACTGGAACGGACTGCAAAAGCGACAGTTAATGGTTGGAGACGTGGACATGCATCGCTTGCTTTTACAAGGCATAATTTACCAATAGCTATATGATTACATTTCCTGCTCCAGAGACAAAATGCTTTAACACTGCAGCTACCACTATAGTCTTTGGTATGCGTGCTGACTCTTTAATGATGAGTACTTTTCAATATGCAATTGGTAACGCAAATAATGGCTTAGTTATACGCAGAAAATCTTTTCAGCATAATAAAAATGTTCTCTCATGTTCCCAGTGTAACAGATGTCCTGTTTAATTGCACTCAAAATGTGAAAATATTTAAAGTTTTGCATAATAATTAAAATAGAAAGTTGTATAATAAGCAAAGTAAATGCCATCTTCCGGAAACCAGGGGGGGACGGGGGACACGACCGAAAGAACAGTAGAATACTTTATATCAGGGTATGAAATAACTTAATTTTTCTTGTGATCATGAACAATAAAATGTAGTATTTGCTAATACAGGAACCTGCATGTCAGCATTTGTGAAAGAATACAGCAATATATTATGCTAAAATTGCACTTAGTTTGTTTCTCAACTCACCCTCACCATAAAATAACAATTAAAACTACTACTACCTCTTATCACAATTCTTAGACTGTTCGGACAAACTTTCAAGACAATCAGATCACTTACCCTTTCTATGTAGTTCTGCATTATATACAGGCATGTAGCACTGTAGACACAGAAAATATCATACAAGGGAAACCAAAGGACACTTTGATTTTAATCTCAAAATTATCCATTGTTCAATTCATTTCATAAATTGCAATAAATGATAGCTATACCATCCAGAATTCCCTGCTGTAACACTTTTATTTACTCCAAATAGAGCTTCAACCAGAAAAAGTTTCACTAAAAACTAGTAAAGAAATGCAGCCAGAGTGGATTAAAAAAGGCAGTTTCTGCAAGAGGAATGACCTTCCTTCTTTATGGCAAATATTTTATTATGCAGATTCCCAAACACATACTGTCACTCTACAGCTTAAAGTGAACTTATTTTCCTTTCTAACTCTATTATAATGAATTATTTGAAAACTTGAAGCCTTCAAAGCTTACTAAAACTGCTTATTACAACCTCTTTACCTTCCTTTTTCACTTACCCAAGACACAGAACACAAATTTTGTTTTCATTAACAAAACAACCTTTCACATCTAATTTGAAATTCTTTATGTCCAATGTCTCAAATACCACAACACTGGGTTTTACTGCTCCGTGACACTCAGCTATCATCCCTGCTTTCACATGCATTGAATAAAGTACGCAGATCATCGGTGAAAATGCCTTGTTAATGACACATGGCTTTTAATAATTTTTCCTACACAATTCAACAGACTTTAAAACTGTTTTCTAAACTTTCTTCGCTTCTCCTATCACTGCCAAGACAGATGTGCTGGAAGTATATATAATGCCCTGACATTCTTCGCTAGCTGAATAAGCTTTCTTCCCTTAGTCCAGATCTTTTTGTCAGATAATATGATATTTGTGCATTAAACCTCTAGGATATCAATTTTTTCTTAGTACTCCCTTATTAATGGTACCAGCAGAGCCTGAAACATTACCCTTTAGCTTTAAGGAAGAGGCCCATAACCACACAGACTTCATTCCCACCAAAGATAACTAACATTTGCACATCTGGTTCAGATACTTCAAAAGACAGGCCATGGATCACTTAGACTGAGGACCAAAAAAACAAGCTACAGTTTCTATGATACAGCACAAAACTATCGGCCACAGGGAAGCCCAACATCCGTTTATCATCCCTGGCTCAGCCCCCTCTATGGCAGGCCACCCAAGAGGATGAGGAAGGCCTGGGACCAGGGAGTAGAGCACCATCGAGCAAGGACACCGCATGCCCTCCCCTCCAGGCAGGCAGAGGGGCTGCCCTTTCTGCAGGAACTGGAAGCAGGTGCCGATGAGCAGATAAAAAGAGGACATGGGTAACATGTTGTGGATGGAGATAGTCCTAGAAAGCTGCAGGGCTACACTTTTTGCAGGGCTTTTGTCACAGGCAGCAAATCTGCCATTTTGCAGCTCAATGCATGAAGACCTAATAGAAATAAAGAAAAGCCTTAACCAGTAATAGCTGATGTGTGTTGAAGCTTTCTAATGGCACATTTCTTTCTTGCGTACCTTTGCAAACAGACCTGGAGACTGCCTGAAGGGAGGTTACGCTACGGCTGCTACATCTGCGTTTGTCATCTTGCATACAACACTGCCAGTGCCTGGACATGATAAAAGCCATCCATTTACAAGGCAGCTAGGCTGTCACTACCACTTCTGCTAACAGTCTACCTTTAACCACCTTCCATTCCCAAGAGACAACTGGAACAATCTACATTTAGTAGAACAACAGGGAGAGTATCCAGTCTTAAGTCATTTAGGGATGAAACTCTCAGGTGTACCATGAGTTAAGTACATAAATCTCTGCACAAAAATAAAAGGAGAAAAATTTCTTAAGTCTGCTAGAGGAATCCCGATTCACTTAGCTGAAAAATGTAGCTTGGACTGGAGGTAAAGTATGTGGGGGAACGGTTATCATTTTTTTAAAGAAGATATTCTGAAAACTGCCCTTAGGATTGATTAGCTCTTCCTATGTACGGAAGAAAATTGCTGGAAGGAGCTGGAGGAATTATGAAGATTAATAAATTAGACTTGATCAAAGGCTTGCACAGCACGGCACAGCAACAAAATTTTGAAGAAGGTCCTTATCAGATTTTTCTCCTCGGGACTCTCAAAATGGATGGTTCAAAGCAAGCTTGGAAATCTTCAAATAGTTGGGGAAAAAACTGGTATTTGAGAAACTACTTACCCCAGTCAAGGTGTTAACACTATTCTCAGTGCCTGAATACAAGAACCTGGTTATTACCCTTCTTTCAAGCTTGTAAACCACCATTTTGTGGTTTAAAAAAAAAAAAGTGTTTATGGACATATAACATTCCCAAGTGAAAGTTTTTAGCTTAGCATCTTTGAGATTTGGGGGAAAAAAAAGAAAGAAAAGATTTTGTGTGTGTGTGTGTGTGTGAGGTTGGCCCCATCTCTCTGAAAACATACAAAGATGGAGAGTCCACTGCTTCTCTGGGTGACCTGTCCCAGGGCTGCACCACCATCCTGGTGGAAAAGATTTTCTGATGTCCAGCCCAAATCTTCCAAGCCAGTTTTTGGCCCTTGCTCCTCGCTATGTCTTCTAGCACCACTGAAAGAAGCCTGGTTCCATTATCTTTCAACCTATCCCTAAAATACCTAGTCACAGTCTGTGATCAGATCATCTCCTGGGAACCTCAGGGGGACCTCAGCTGCCTTCCTTGAAGAGAGATGTAACTTCCAGCTTTTTCCAATCACCAGGGATCACCCCAATCACCTCAGTTTATAGTTGACAGCTGCCTTGCTTTTCTAGCATCCTTAGGAATATGCCATATTCCCCTGGATTTGAAGGCATCCAGCTTCTTTATGCAGTCCCTAGCCTGCTGCTCCCCCACTGCTGGCAGCCTCTCTCCTTCCTGAAGCTTACTGATGGACATAGCAGCCTGGGCATAGGCTTTCCCTGTGAAAACTGAGGTACAAAAAAGCTTGGAATACCACAGCCCTTTCCACGTCATCTACAATTAGCTCACCTCTGTCGTTCATGTATGGACAAATTGTTCCCTTGAACTTGCTCTGCCTACTAGCATACTTGTAAAATCTCTTCTTGCTGCTTTTTTTTGCCCTTGTTTAGAGCTCCAGCTGGTCTCTGGCCTTTCTGATTTTCTCCCTTAGTGCCTGAGCAGCGCTTTTCAACTCCTCTGTTGCTTATTATTGTTTCCATTTCTTGTATGCTCTCTTTTTGCATTGTAGTTCATAGCAAAGCTCCTTGCTTAACCAAACCTACTGAATTCCCAGTCTTCCTGAAAAAAAACAGCTCTCAACCAGTTTTCTTTAAAAGTCAGCCATTTCTCCTGGGCACTATTCCCCTTCATTTTGCCTAGCAATCTCCCAAAATGCTCGTCTGCTTCCTTGAAAGCCAGGGTCCTACCTCTGCTGCTCACCTTCCCACCCTTCCTCCAAATCCTCAATCCAGTCATCACCTTGTGGTCACTGCAGCTCAAGCTACTGTCTAGAGCCATATTCTTCCACTAGGTACTGTCTTCTCCTTGTGACCAGCAGGTCAAGCAGAGCATTACCCTTGATCCTCTTTTACATTTGCATTAGAAAATTGTCACAGATGCTTGTGAAGACAACTCTACAGACACTACAAGAAAGCTTTTTCACACCCTGCCTTGAAAGTGGGAATATGCAGCTTTTACCCTCATCTGCTCCATCTGCAGCTCTCTGAGGGAACCTGGATCCAAGAAACAGTATTTTAAAAGTAAAAGCTGCTTTGGCATGTAAAAAATCTAAAAGGCTCCAGTTTCCCCTATTTTTGAAGCACCAGGTTGGGCCTTTGAACTGGAACCCTACAGCCTTTCCCATGTATGAGACTGCAGATTTCCTCTGCTCCAAGAGGGCTGCAGCCTGGCCCAGTAGCTTGCATTGCATTTATCAGACAAAATCTCTCCATTTCAAAACTTTCAGTTCCCTTTACTAAGGCACAACTAAAATAATCAATCTTGTATGCATGTTCTGTATTAAATAAAAAAAAAAAAAGTAGAATTCAAACAAATTCAAAGTAGCCAGACTCTGGTTAAGGAAGATTTAAAAGTTTGTTCCACTTTTTCCCCCTTCTCCAAATCCAAATGGACTCCTCCAGAGAAATAACTAGATCTCAATGTTTCAGGAATCAAGGGGACTTGGGCTGCTGAATCATATCTCTGATGGATATTACACATTAAAACACAGTTAAACAATTGCACACCAAAAACCAGATTGTTTTCTCATTATATAAAGAAAGATACTGGAAATCTATTGTACCCAATTTCTTTTGTATATCAGAATAGTCTCCAAAATTGGTAAAAAAATTCTGTAGCTCATCCACAAGGTTATTTGTATGCTATGTAGCAACTTGAACAAATTTTCACTACTGTTGATGCCTCAGAAAGGTAGGTTTAAACAGAAATGGTGACAATATTTTTAACTGCAGCAGGGGTTTAATTATGAAGGATTTAAAGTATCATTGGAATAGGAGTTCATAAAGAAAAACGTGTTTAAAAAGTTAATGGAAAAACTTGACTTTTCTTTACTATAACCAAAAAATAACATGTTAGAGATCATGAAGTACCAGAGACCTTTTTTAATTGGCAGTGATCTTGCATAAAGTCTTCATCCTGGTCTATGATAATTGGGCCCAAAGTCCCTTTAAGCCAATACTAGAAATGGTGTTTTTATGGTTTCTTACAAAGTATGACACTTTTTATATTCTTACCTGAAGCTTCAGTGGTACTCTGCAGGGGACTGAAATGAGAAAATTTTAATTTAAAGCCAATTAAAGATCAGTCGCTCCATGTGATCAGTAATTATACTCTATTGAGGTGGCATTTGTTTTCCAACTCATACAATGTCATGATTATGGAAAAGCTCCAAATTATACTTTGGTATAATGATAGGTTTTCTACTACTGGTATGCAAATGAAGTGATGTGATATATGAATCATGATTGTCAAATAGCGTTTTAATGCCTCTGAGCAACCCCAAATTAAGTAGGTTTCCAAAAGCTAGAGGGCCTTGACAATTAGCAGAAGGATCACAAGTTGCTTTGCCTTCTCCCTCTGCATTACAAGATGTCAAGCCTGGATCAGTCGAAAATAGATAATTACCTTTCCCCCACCCAAAGTAACAGGATTTTCAAAGGAAATTAAAAAAAAAAAAAAAAATCACTGCTCTTTCCAAGCTAATTAAATATTTAAAACTGCCTTGCTTGGCCTTGATGTTGAAGGAAAAGCATTTAACTCACAGGCTAATTATATTCCTCCTCACGGACACCACCTTGTCTTTCCTCCCTCTCAGCATGCTTCAGAGCAATACAAGTTTCATGAAGCCCATGGGACTAAGCTGAAATGCAGCCAATGAGTCAGCTACGTGAGGCTACATGCCACCTTGGGCAGTCAGACTCCAAGACAACGAGGTCTCAGAGAGGGTCAATGGTCAGGGCTTAGCCCTGGTTTGGAATTCAAGTCTCTGGTCTTCAGCAGATTCCTTGTCCTACCTTGGAAATGCTGTCTCTTACCTCTGTATCTCAGGGTTTGCCATCAGACAGATGGGCACAGCACAACTTTCCTTCCTGGTAGACGTTAGGGGGATAAATACATTCCTAACCTTGATGTACGCTGATGGTTGGCACTCAGGTGTGAATGCGAAGCCTGGTCTATGATGCTGGATACAACTTCAAAAATAAGAGACACTGGCAGAATTAGTGAACGTAAAGAAATAAGTATTTAGGTCATACATTAATAAACCAAAATAGAAGTAAACCAAGATTTCTCACACTAAAAGCCCATGTATCAGTTGCCTCTGGGAAGACAAGAATCAATCCATCTAAAAATTATTCCAGCTAAAGTTAACTACAAAACAGAACTTAGATCCATATCGCAAAAAAATACAGGGGTAACAAGCACCAGAGAAATCATCCCAACTTTTTGAAATACTGGAGACACTCTTCCTGCAAAATCTGATAAAGGCAAAGCCTCAATTTTTGAAGGTACAGATAACAAGATAATCTGTATCACTAGATTTAAACCTTTGAAACAAGAGTCTGAATCACGGCAGAAGTAGCAAAAGTGAAACAAGTTTCAGCTGAAGAAGTAATGATTTATGACACTGAGGCAGCTCTGTTAGCAATTTCATTCCAATACAAAATAAATTGAAGTGGATTTGAAACTTGTTTCTATTGCATCCAGTATGTATTTTAGTATTTTGGATAAAAAGTGTTTCAATAAAACTAACAGAATTTAAAAAAAAACTGTAGGGAAGTTATTACCATCACTGTTCCTATGCATATGAGGTGCTACCTCTACACATGACTAACAAGGCTCACAAGAGCAGTAACCACTGCTACCATACCTCGCTAATTTCCAAGACTCCAAGAGACACTAGAAATTGTATCAGAGTAGATAGATGATCACAGAGGTCCCTTTGGCCTTAAAATCAAATAGTGCTTGCAAGCAATTATTTTTTTTCTCCACAAGTCTTTTGTCATATGCACAAAGCATTACAGATAGATTGCAAGCAAGCAAGGAAACCAAGAACTTGAAACAAAACAAGGTTAATTTCTGTAGCTTGAATGAATCCCTGTCCAAAAAAAAAAAAAGCATGGAAGATGTGCATTGGATGAATCATTAGGCAGTGACACTGCAGAATCAGGAAATGATGGTGCAAAATAAAACAGAGAAGCCAAACACTTCTTCACACCTCTCTTGTACCCTGATCTCCTCAGAAAGCCATGGGGATGCCCTACGCTTCCTGGCTGAACTGTGCTAGAGATGTCTCAGTTTCTCTGGATAGGAAATTTCACATCTACTTTGATATAAGAACTCCTCTGGGAATAGGTTAAGTAAAAGTCAAATAGGGATGAATTTGCCAAGACATCCTGGGTGAGATGCCACCACCTGGGTTTAGCTATCACCAGCAGTAAAAATCTTGCTTCCTGAAGCTTGAAATGCAGCTCAGACTTTCCATTTGAAATTTACAGATGAAACTCTCAAGACAGCTTTGTGTTTGGTAATTTATTTTTTTAGGACAACTGGGAAAAGAAAAATACGAGTTCCCTTTTATTACTTTCTTCAGTAGTTCACATCCCCTCCTGTGAATGCTTTTACTTTTTATTCTTGTTATACTCTAACACATTGCTGATTTTCTTCCCTTTCTTTTCTTCCTTTGGGTTAAAGCAATTAATAATAAAAGTCACATGAAACGCAGAACTACAGAGGAAAACCCCACGGCCTAAAGACTGTGCTTGGAAAATGTGTTCTTCAACTGGACAGCGTCTGGTGGCCTGGGGAGAAGACAGCAGCTGAAAATAAGCAAATCTCTCAGTATCTGCAAAGACGAAGGAATCCTGCTGCTTCCCAGGTGCTGGGAATCAGCAGGGCTGTCCCCACAGTAGATACCCACCACAGCGATACCCTTGTGGGCCTTTCATGGTCTTTCAGAGGCACGTTTTCACAGAATTTCCTAAGGCTGTAAATTCCCAGGTCTGCCTTAAAATACAAAACCTGCAAAAGTCAAAACGCACTGTGTGCAGCACTGCTGCAGTTCTCTGCAGTCATTAATTACCTGCTACCTACAGCAGCTTTCACCAACGGGGGCCAGGTGAGAACAGCTCATCTGAGCACCCCCCCATCAACCAGAGGGATGAGCAGCTCCAAAGACCTTCACAGACCCAAAAAAGAGACTTTGTACCCATGCCGTGCCACAACACATGCACCCCCTTCAAGCACAGAAATGATCTTTTGGATTATTTTTCCCCCGGTTATTCATAATTTAGGAGCAGCTACTCATTGCTCCCTGTACATGTCTGAGACTCTGCTTCTGGCTTTGCATTATTACTGATGGTATGGGTAATAATTCACACGACTTTGCATTTCACAAATATTAAATAACTAATTAGCAGTATTAATAAAAAGGACCTTCTGCTTTCCATTTCTGCTAATGAATAGGTACATGAGTTTTGCATTAGGTAAGAAGTTATGCATAAAGTACACCCCCTGCTGTATGCCCCGGTTTAAATTATAGCTGTAGGGTTAATTGAATACCCCAGTCTAATCTCCCTGCATAGGCGTTGCACCAGGCTACAAGTAGTACTGCATCAGCATTTTGATTTGAGTTTATTTTTTTAAACAACCACTATAAAACACTGAATGCAAAGAGAAAAACAGCATTAGGGGGAAATATTTAAAAACAATGGCCCTGTTGAGATCACCAAAAAGGGTTCTATTTTAACAGGCTGAAGAATAGTATTTTTCATATTTCAGCACATTTTTACCAAGCTACTCCTTTATATTTCCTGAATTTATAGGCTATCCTTGTCAAGAACATAACAAAAATCACTAAGACCCTGATGATATGGAAAAGTTATCTGAATTAGATAGACAGTTCAGCCCATTTGATGAATTTTTTTTAGAAAACATGTATTTTATCACATATCACATTAATGTAGAAATACCTGTTCGTACTTCCTATTCATTCCTAAAATCCTACTGGTTTGCAGAGTTAATAAGATCCCCCCCCCGCCCCGAATACATAAACTCCTATTATCTTACCAATATTCTCACAAACTCTCAGGTATTACCAGTTTTATATTTGCTGGTATTTCCACTGATATCTGATTGCTTGACTATGCAGTCATTAGCAGGACTGGGCCCAGAAAAAGTAATCTAATTTTACAAGAGTGACATAATTTTAATTAAAAAAGTGCCTTGATTGAAATTCAGCCAAGCCCAATCCAAAGCAGCTAAGTCAACCTTTAAGGGCCTGTCCATTTTGACATATAAACAAGCTATGTGTCACACCTTTAATCCATATGTTGTTCTCTCTGTAGCTATTTGTTGCATGGACTGTTATCTCGGTAATAGCTGCGAATAGCCATAGACCTCCCTCATGCACATAAGAGAACAGCTACATCTCACGCTTAATAAAACCTGACAAGACAACAAGGGACCTATTGGCTATGTCAGTGTTACAGGTCTTCCTCATCAACATTCAAAAACAGGGCAGTCCTTTCACATTATAGTCCTGAAAGAATGGCATTAAATCAGCAACACCCACCAAAAAGACTGACCCTTAGCTCTAACTACCTACACAAAATATTGGGACATATTGCAAACAACCACAACTGCACATAAGGATATGAATGGCTATTAGAGAATGTAAGAGTCGGTCCTAAGAGGACAATATTGTCTCAACATTGCCAACGGAGACCTGGAGATGGAACGTGGTCCCCATGGAAACCAAGACACAAGTACCCTGGAAAGGAGAACTGCATGGTACGAGGAGTACTATGCCGCTCCCTGTTACCTGGGACTGAACGGGAACAACCTAGGTAAGGCTGCATAACTGCTGTCCAACTGAACAGAACAACCTAGATAAGGATCACCACCATTGTCCTAACAACGAACCAAGAAAACTCGAACCTCAGGTGAACTTTCTTCATTGTAATATCATTATAATACAAAAACACACCTCCTGGTCTGAAGCTACCCACCTCTAAGGTAAACCATGCCTCAGGCACTCCTCTTTTGGCACGTGTGGTAACCTTGCGCGAGAAGGCGGAGACTGGTAACACACCATGGACCAGAGGAGGAGCAAGGTGTGTTGCTTGGCATAAAAGATGATTCTTTAGCAACTGAACTTTGAAGATCTTCCCCACCAAGGATCACGACAATCGGAAGGACCGGCGGGACGCTGCCTGGACCTGGGGCCACAGGGACACCTTGGACCCGCGGTGGTAGCTATAATCCTCTTTCTTTACTTTACCTTTTCTCCCTTTTCTGTCACTCTCATCTATCGCATGCCGCTTTACGGGCAAACAATAAAACTGTGCTGTTGATCAAAGCATAACCCCTTGGCGTGGTCGCCTTTGATTTTTTGCACTTCGAGATCACGGTAAACGAACCATCACGAGTCCACTGAGTGGACCGTGACAGAGAATTACACAATCTTAGGGAGTGTCTGAGTAAGTATATTCTAATTTTTTTAAGCTTTTTGGTTTCAAAACCAGCTAAATCCTTAGCAAATTACTGAATTCTTTTCAATGCAAACTGTGTCTGAATCGTAAGTCAAAGGAGGAGAGGAACTTATTCATGGGGGAGTGGTGCCAGCCAGACAACAAAGCTGACATTTCAAAGTAGGGGAGTGATAAGGACAAAGCACTCAAATCCTTCTCAGTCCACTCACTGAAAGCTGAAATCAGGAGACCTCTGCAGTTCGCCTCACAGGTACAGCAATGGTTTCTGCTGTTATGAGTAGTGGTAACACACTGCTCTGTGCTGTTAGAGGGTAAGAAATTTGCCATTAACAAGTGGGACTGGAATAGCAAAACTTATCAGCCTTCTTTCCTAAAGTCTACAAGATGATAGTCAGGGGCAGTATTAGGAACTCGCTGATCATCACTCATTTTTAATTTGTTCTCTGTCCCCAGTATGTTTCCTTTAATGAGCGTAACCACATGTCCAGATGAACTCATCCAGCAGCTGCAAGTAAGCATAGGCTGTAGAAGCCACCTGGCCCTAAAGTTGTATTGAAAAGCTGAGATTTTCTAAGTGTTCACTGATACAATTAATGCACTGGATAGGCAACTCCTGACCCAAGAGTGTAAACTCTAATATGGATCAGACAAGTGGAAATAGCTTCTCACACCAAGAAGGTAATCTGCATGCTACCTAGTAATTAATCTATTTAAAATACAATAGGAGAATAATTAAAAACGCCCTCTTAAAATTCAAAGAGATGCAGCCAACAGCAAGGTCAAATTTTTAAAGGAGAAATAAAAAGAAACATAAAGTCAACCAGTATGGCTCCAGAATAATTTTATAAACATCCTCTATTGATTGAGACCTTATAAAAATGAACAGAGAAGGACCGCAAGACAGAGCCATTTCTGTTCCCTGGGTGCTTGATGGGATCCCAGATCGGCAGGTAGGATGCAAACACAAGTTGACAGAAAGTGGCTGAAGAGTGGCTTGTATGTATTAAATACATTAAATTTTGAATATTGAAAGTTCAGAATTCTTCATGCAATAAAACATACACAAAAAATAAAAATGAAATATTAGAGCAATAAAGTCCTCAGCAATTACCTCACATCAGAGATGTACCTCACAAATGCCCAAAGGAACACAAGCAAACAGCAAAAAGAACGACAGAAGGTTCAGTTAACTTCCTAAACTGCTTTCTAAAAGCCCCTTATCTTTGTTTGAATCATACCATCCCAAACTCAGCAAACTAGGAGCCCCTCTAGTGCCTTCCCTCTCCAAGCCGAGAGCTGTTTAAAGAAAAAACCCTACACCATCAGCAACACCATTTCTTCAATTTCACATTAACACGTATGGAAGATTGCATTAAGCTTAGCATAAGTGCCCAGCAACCCTCAGCTGCAGTTCACAAGTTACATAACTTTAAATACAAGCATTGATTTCAAGACAAAATACACAAACTGTAAATTATATTACAACTGTAGGACAAATATCAGTAGGTAAGACATTGCAGAAGTTTGTATAATGTCATCCAGCCATTTAGCATTTGAATCTGAGTGGTGGCTTGCATGCTTATACTGCAGCAAGAACAGCGCAGATGTTGTTTCTAAGTCCCTTAAAAACACCAGCAAAACAGTACAACAATATGAACAGAAACATCAGTTTGCAGCCTGTTTTTCATTGTTGCTCTTATGGATGTTGACAACCCAAGTTCTTGCATGGGATTTTTTTTGGGGTACAGTTGGAGATTGATAAAGAATCCCAATTCTGCATCTGACACACAGTCTTTTTGGCTATATTGAATTTTGAAGGTTTTCAGGAGTTGAAAAACTACTACACCTGCCAACAGCATGTTATATTTATCAACTGTGTGTCTTCAGGAAAATGAACTTGCCATTCTGCCAGAAATTGTCTGCTTTGGGAGGTGTGATTAGGCTTTAACCATTGGCGTAGAAATGCCATTCTTTCTTCCAGTTCATTGCTTTACAGCCCAAAGGTTTATTCATGGACTATAGGTTATATAATACCTTAAAATGAATTGTGGGTGTAGCAACTGCTTATAAAAAAAAAAAATCAAATCTGACTGCACGTTTTGAACAAAAATTCACTTTTGCATGAAAGTCTGTGTTATGATGAATCTTTATCTCACTCAAGCCTTAAAAGGAGTACATGGCTGGTGAATAGCAAATGAATTGAGCCTCTTGGTTTGCATTTTTATGAGGTATAAGAAGTTTGCAATGTATAGGGAAGTCCACAGAGATGCCAGAGCAGCAGAAACGATAGAAACATTAGCAAGAGACACCCAAAGGAGAAACCAGGGTCTAAGTAGGTCTCAGCCTAGGAGAGAAAGGCAGGCTTCAAAGTTCAGTGATCTCTATTTACACTTGCTCACTCTGCATAAAAGTTAAGAGCTGGGGCTGACTTAAAGGTCAAGGTGACCCTTTGCTCAAGAACAGCCAAGAGCAGCAAATAAAAGTACATTTGAAACACTTAACATTTAAGATTGACCCATAATTACTGTTGCTTATTCTATCTGGCAAAGGGAGCTCCCTACCCCTCCTAGGCATCATATGAATCGGAGGTGTCATCTGAGGAGACTCAGTATTTCCCTCCTCTGCAGAAAATAGTTAGAGGCCAAACCTGGGGAGAGTGATACAGACCATGAAAGGCTGAACACCTCTGCCAATACATGGGGATCTCCTTTGGTACCACCTCTGGCAGCGCTCCATGCCCCAGTCAGCCTGTCACCACCTGCTCAGGCCTTTTTAAAGTTGCTACAAGAATATTAAGTGTTAGAGATATAGAAGGAGCCCTCCCTATCACCAAGCTATATCAAAAGAGGTTAGTGCTGTCCCCTATAAAGCCAGAACCTAGCTGAAAGATCCATATTTCCCTTATTGGATGGCATTAAATGATTTTCTTATTTTAATGAAAGTAGGTGCTATGAATAAAACATAGAGTAGGCCATTGTAAGAGATGCACCAGAAATACTCCAGAAGCAGAAGGTGGGCAGGAGGGAGCACGGTGCAGGTGGCATCCCTGTGTCCCACCCTTACCTGGTGCAGAATGTATACCAGTACGAGAAGCCAGATGGCCACCTGCTACTCAGACTTTACCAGAGATGGGTAACTACAGAGAGGAAACAGCTGCCAGCTTATGGTAGTCGTTACTCTTCAGTACGGCTCAGATTTGGGGCTATGGGTTAAGGATATGTTTACGCACCCAATTTTCAGAGATAGTCTTTGCCCTCATATAGTACAGGAGAAGGAGAGAGTGAAGGAGACCAGAGGCAAGGAGGCTGGGACATGGAAAGGACGCTGGGCTAAACCTTGCCTTGCACACAGTGCAAGCAGCACTGCTACTGAGCAAATTTTTTGACAAGCAATCCCCATTTTATGTATGAAAGTATGTCCCATGCCAACACAGGAGGGACACACTCACTGAGAGTGACCCAGGGTGCCCCGAGATGCAGCTGTGCAGGGTTGGCCCTATTAAAAATACCTTAATTCAGTTACCCCAGAAAAAGCCCAGGTCCCAAAGCAGTGAAAACTACAGAAAAGGTAGAACTGCTTGGAGGAGCACATTTCTGTGGGAAACGCACCCTCAGAACAACAGCCCTATATCTCAGCTGCATAACAGGCCAAGCTGCAGATGCCCTGCGAGGGTTCAGGGAGGAGAAAGGCTGCAACGGGCCACCCCAGTCCCTCTTGGATATCTGTTTAGGAGACCGCCATGAAGAGCTTGTGCTCCCATGGTCACACCCTCCTCATCGGAATATCTTCTTGTTGTTTCGTACATTTTTGCTGACATCCAAGCAGGGACTTGCAATTCTTCCCTACTTGGCTTGTCATAAGCTCAGACAAGGTCTGGGAAGAGTTGTCACCATGTTTTTTTGCCAGGGGTCAAGAGTTTTGCTTTTGAACTCCTTCAAGGGCTCCTAGAGACATCACGCCACTCTCCAATATGGCAGAGACTCTACCAGCGATGAGGCACACCACACTCTATGGCCTCCTGTACAAAAACAACAGTGTATCTTCCTTATTCTATGGAAAGTCATAAGAAAGAAAACATTCTCTGCAGATCTGGGGAGTACAGATCCCAGTTATGATGGTGCCTATCTCAAATAACCAAAGAGTAAAATATAAAAAGGCTGGAGTTATTAATCTGTCATACACTGTATGACAGCTCTTGAAGATATTGTAGCATAACTCATTTCCCATCACAACAGCTAATCTTTCATGAGGCTAATACCTAAACACTAACGTTTTTGTTGGGTGGAAAAAAAAAAAAAAAAGACCAAGCCCTGTATGTATTACATAATCTCTACCTTGGGATGAAAGCAATGTGATTGTTTTCATTAACCTTTCATTCTTATAAAAGGGCAAAAATCAATAACAAATTTATTCAGGCAAGTGAAAGGCAATTTCAAGCAATTTCACAAGGGATTTCATTTCCATCACTTTTTTCCTCCCACAAATTCTAATAAAAAATAATATGATCTGTCCAAATGTAAGACAAACACAAAAAGCAACCTACTGTCAGCTCCTCAAAGACACAGAATAAAACTGCCTTTTTACAGCTGGATAATTGTCTTACTAAAAATATTGCTTTCTTTTGAATCCTAAGCAAGTCTGCAAGGCAAGATCTTATTGACAGCCTGCAAAACACTTTGTTGCACAGTACTGAGCTGGTCTCTTTTAAATAAAGTGCCTATGATACATATTTTTTCGTATGACAAATTAAGCAATTTCTTTTTGGTGCACTTTGCCCTTTCGTGCTATGAACAGAGGTTTAAATTACATGGATTTTGATGCACTTTCCAACTTTGTTATTCCTGTCATATATTCCACAGCATTTCACCTTTTAAGGAGTTGGCTTTAAATTCACAGTCTGAAACATCTGACAAAAGCAATGATAAAAACCACAAAGTAATTCATCGGCAGCTCCATTTTCCACAGAGGACCAAAAATGCTGAAAAAGCACAATACATTATTAATAACTGCTTAATTTAATCTGTGACTTTACTTCACACATCTTTCCATGAGTTCTTTGCATATCCTTCCACATTTTCTGTCACAGTGCCACAAGGCCAGGGGGATCCCCTCAGGGCCAGAAAGGGAGCAGGGGGCAGCCCCAGCCCGGAGCATCAGGCCCACTGGTTCCCTCACAGTCCCCAAAACTCCCAACATGGTGTCTTTTTTTGGTTACAGCAGCCTTTAAAAATATATTTTAAAGTAAAATTATAAATTATTCCTTTAAGCATCATAATTCTGTAGATACATCTTTACTGTAGGTGTTCATTTTCTATTGATTTTCATTCCTTTGCCCAATGCGATGCCACTGGAGAGCCTGCGGACAGTCACAGTTCATTATAAAACTTAAACTTCTGGGAAACCTTGTGAATTATTTGCTTTATTCAAAAAAGATCTAAGAAGTTTAAGAGAATTTGAATGCCAAGCTACCACCCATCAGCAGGGGCGTTTAAGATAAGTGAGATCAGCTCCTTCTAGTGCTGCTTATCCTTATCCAGTTACCTTAGAGGGAAACATCATTCCACTTCCAGTGGCTGAAATTAGGGGCAGTGAGTCCACCAGGGTGGCTTCTTAAAACCCTCTGCTGCCCTCTGAGCATTGCCATCCCCACAGCACTCGCACAGGGACATGCAACTCCTCTTTCAGCTTCTCCGTGCTGGCACAAAATAGCCTGGTAAATTTGCCCAGTGTGTTTGCTTTGAGGATGATGGAGACACCCAGTTTCTTAAGTCTTCCGTCATGTTTTCCATGGGGGAACGGAGCTTGTGATGTTGGGAAATGTGCAGTTTTCCTGTGAATTATTAATGGAAGGAAAAGCAAGCCAAAAAACTGCAGTGTTGTGTTGAAGCCCTAAATCCACAATGCATTTGGACACATGTTTCAGTAAGGCTATGTCCAAAAACAAACAGAGATTTAGAGATATACTCGCTTCTACAGGAGAAGGAAATCCAGAGAAAGCCCACTCAAACTCAAGTGACAAAGTATAGAAGATTCATAAAATCTTCCAGAAACATCTCTAGGCTTTCATGGTTAGTGTTACAAGGCTATGGGGCAGCTACTCTATGCAAACCAACAGCAGGAAACCTTCGAGAATACTTCATATATGATCATGGTAACCTTAGTATGGCAGTAATATTGGAGAACCACTAGAAATGCTAATAATTCAGTTTACACAGTAGCTCAAAAAAGCCCATAATCAGTATTTGGGTTTATTCACTGTAAATTAAGTTATAACACACACAAAGATGAAAGAAATATTATAGGGGACAAAAAGCTGCCTGTACAAAGGGATCTAATTCCAGTAAATGTCGTCTTTCATCAAAAAAATTACTATAGTATTATACTACCATGTTATTACAAAGCTATGTAATTCACCATCAACTAGAAGCAGGAAAAAAGTAGATAGCAAGGGAATATTCTGGGGAAAACTGAAGAGGTTCTGTTTTTTTCACAGAATTTAAAAAAAGCAAGAAAACAGAAATAAGTATCTGAAGGTGCAGAATGCACTTAAAAGGTTTCTCATTTCTCTCAGCAAAATGTGAGTTCCCAGGTGTGAAGGACCTGCCTTTGACAGGCCATCAATCTACAAGGATGAATCTACTGGTAATTACAGTTGGCTATGTTAATCATAGAAATACATTTTTTATATTCTGATTTCAATTATTTACTGAGGAACTTCACAGAAACACATAGTTAGTCTCAAAGACTAATGCTTTTTAATATATACATAGAGAGAGTTATAAATGTATGCTCCTAGGGTTACGCAAGTCAAAGTTGTGGTCGCACTATGGTTTTCCCCATAAGATAGGACAACCCATTTCCTAGATGAAGTCAAAGATCTCATCAGTCTACACATCAGTAAAGTATGTGATCTGGTGTTTTGATACCATACGAAGCAAGAAACAGAGATTAGCCAGTCTGCAAGAGGGGTGAGGGGCCAGCACAGAGGTAACACCTCCCAAGTGGACTTTGGCTGGGGATTTCTAGAAGGGATAATAGAAGCCAGGTTTCTGCCACAGAAAGGAATCAAGGGCACTCACCCTCCCATCCCATACTCGGATGTGTTTGTCAGCAACAGCTGTTATCCAAGCTCATCCCAGAAAGACAGCTCTGAGTTTCAGTGGACTTGTACTTTATAGGAGCGGCCACAGCCCAGAGGATGGGCAGAAGCATTCAGCAGGAGCTGAGCCAACAGCCAAACCACTCATTTATTCAACCCTCATTTCAGCTCCCAGATTTGTCACTTACATATCAGATAGCAATTTTTGAACCCAACTTTGCCAAAGCATCAGAAATATACTTTTTACCAATCATTTGAGAATAGTTAGATCTGCCTGCTTTGAGCTTGTTTTCAGACTAGGAGGACTAAGGACTTGCGTTTAAGCCAGCATCGCACAAACATAGAACTGGAAAGGATCACATATGATCACCAAGTCTGCCATGACCCCCTAGCAATGCAGGATTGATAGTATTTGTTGTCCATGAAAGATGTTCATCTAGTTTATCCTCCACAGAGTGATAGAAATGCTACATTTTTCCACACCAGTCTATTCTACTGCCTAATTTCCCATAGAGCCAAAAAAAAATTTGCAAATAGCTAGCTGGAACTTCCCTCACTGCAGTTTAAGCCCTTTTTCTCCGTGTGCTACCCACTTTGACTTAGGAGACCACACTGATATTTACGACCTTTTAAAACTATTCAGTAGTGTCCCCAGCCCAAACAGATGCATTCTCCGTCATCAATCATAGTAAACCCCAAACTCTATGTATGGATCAACTACTTACTTTCTCAGTAGTGGAAGTTTTTGTTCTTCTGATGCAAGGAGAGTTTTAAACTCCACTGGGAAATTCCAAAGCTTTTGGGGTGGCAATGCTCTTCCTGGCCTGATATTAACCAAACACCCAAGTCCATCTAAGTATCTGTGCACATTACTGCTTATTTATCCTGGAATTTTGTCATTATAGTTACAAAAAAAAAAAAAAATCATCTCCCCTGGTACTTTAGGCAGGCTTTTGTCTTGCTGTTTTTGTTCTTAGCAGTTCACCAGCAAGCCAAAAAATGCCAACTAGCTCCAGCCATGTCAAGATCAACTGAGCTAGCTCCTTTTCTGGGCTTATGTCCTTCTGCATTATCCAAATCCAGTCTTCCACATATCCTGCAACTCGCTCTGTTGTGCATTCAAGTGGCTGGCTTCCATTCTGCTTCATGGTACGCTGAATACATTATAGAAATTAGATTTGAGGTCCTCCAGATATTGCTGTGGCTAATTTCAGATTATCCAAGCTTTTCAAAAGCTCCTCTCTCATGTGCAAAACCTTCCAGTGAATAGTACTGAAGCTGCTGCCGTTCCCACCATTTGAGTCTCAGAGCTTCACAGACTGGCTTAAGGATGTAAGAAATATTCCAGCAACTCAGCATTCCATTGCTCACAGCAGCTGAAGTGCCGAGGAGAGCGAGTGTAAGAGGCAGACGACATATACCATGCTCTTTCCAGGCAGAGTCCCAGCATTTCTGAGAACCTAAGTTATGATTCACTGACACAAAGTGCAGTGTTTAAAACTGTAGTTTTCAACAAGGTTTAACAAAAACTTTTTGTTTAGACTAAATATGATGTGCTTATATTCTTTTCAACAGAAAGCAGGACACTGAGACAAGCTGATTTATGGCCCCTCTCATCATGCCTAGAGTGTAGTTGCTTTGCTTGCACTGTAGCCTGTTGAAGACGTTAGTGGGTTCTTCTTTAAATATAGAGAGCAATTAAATCATTTTATGAACAGAGCATAAGCTGGACTTCTTTCCCCATGACAAAATGAGTAATAGCTGGCATCCAGAATTAATCAGTTATCCCTCCTCTTGCAGTTATTATTGCGATTAGTTTTCTTTTTTCATTCACAATTCTAGGGAGAAACTAAAGTCTTTAAACATCCCTCACACCATGTCCAGGCGCAAAGGCAGTTTAATACTGGTGTTCCCTTAGCGGCAGATACAAAAGAAGGGAAAAGAACAGGAGAGCAAGGGACCACATAAACTTCCTTTAGCTCCATGTCTGTCTCCATTCCTGAGCCAGGAATAAATTAAATCATTGTAGGAAACCTGGCTGTATGGAAAACATCTGGATGCCGCCTCTTGCCATGCCTAACCCACTTTTCAGTCCTAACAGAGCTCTCCAGCACCTACAACAAGGAGGTGGGTGAGCACAGGCACAATGTTCAGCTGCAGCACAGCCCCTCCTACAAAGGACCTCCCCTTCACCAAAGGAAAATTTCATTTACAGACCTGTGGAGAAATGAAACTCCCTTCCATACAATAGGTCCATATATAATGCTCCAGAGTCCATGGATTACAAACACCTGCCCTTAGCAATTCACAATAAAACCTTTGAGTAACATATAGTAGTCAGGCACATAAATTATGCTTGAAAGCCATATTTTATCCACAGAATTGCCTTTGGAGCTAACAGAGGTAGTTAGCAGCTCTTCGGGGAGAAAAAGGCTATGGTTTTGGCTTACAGGTACGCCAAGAAGAAAGGTCAGCTAAACATCAGAGAAGCACATTTCACTAAACAGACACAGAAAACAGAGACTGAACACTCTCCAAACTCCCCTGCATCAAAATGCCATCAATTAGAAGCCCTGGGTGTAAGCAAAAAGATGCCAGTCAGCATTTATCAGATGCTCTTGAACACTGGCTTTCTTACCCAACCAAGGAATTTGGGGCTTCAGGGGGTAGGAGCTTCATAAGATGGTGATGCATCGAGGCACTACCAGAATTCAGTACTATTGGCACTGTGATATCTCTTCTTTAAGTTCATTCTTGTTGCGAAAGACAAATATCTAAACTTTTACTTAGGATCTAAACTTCTGCCCAACTCCATTTCCCATTCCTTGGATTAAAATTTCCTCTGATCCAAACGTGGTAATAAAAGGCAGATTTTGGGGTGCATCTCATTTTCAACTGCTTTTACAAACGTATTTATATAATATAAAATATGAGTATATATTATACAATAAAGATACTTATAATGCTGATTTATATATATCCTCTGTACACTTTTTTATGTAAAATCCTTGCAGAAATAAGAATAGAATATACTTGTAATGACTGCAGTGTACAGAACTTTTGCATTAAATGGCCAGGCATAGGTAAAAATATTTAGCCACAGGGAACAACCAACCTTCCCACAGGTGGGGGAAGAAGCAAGTATTCAGGAGAATTAATATATTTTGGAGCTAACGCTAAGTAAAGCCTACTCAAAAAGGATTTGGAGAATACTTATGCACAACACGCGCCATCAGAAAAAGGAAACATCAGTACATCCACAGTGCTCCCTGACATGGGTGAGGATGATTTTCTCCTTTTACTGAAGTAGCAATGAAGACCAGGACACCCACAGTACAGGCTAGGGGCAGCCATGTCCCATATTCAAATCCTACCCATCTTGGCAGACACTATCCTATTTACACACGCTTTTGGAAACTGAGTGCAGTTCCCCTGCCTTTCATACCAGCAACACCCTTTAGAGCCACCAGGTCCTAACATTTCACAGACAAAAGCCACCTCACCTTCAGCTTCAACATGGTAAAAGGGCAGGAGGAAACCATGACTAAGGTGCACCAGGCAGAGCTTTGCTTACTCAGAAGGGCATTCAGTAAAACCCTCAGCTGCTTCCTTGGCTGTAATCCTGCCATCAAGAGAGACACTAAACATGACAGATCTGCCCATCAGCTGGACACAAAACACATCTGCAGGGCGGGCAGCTTGAGTCATTAGCAGCACTGCAGGCAGCAGTTGTATGCAAGATGTGCCCTGCTCCAGTTCAAATGAAAGGGGAGAGAGTTGGTTGCCTACTGCCACCCAGAGAGGCCAAATCTTCACAGCTCCAGTAGGTCCAAAATACACCAACAGCAAGGAGCTAAGCTGACCAAAGGTATCATATAATGCTTAATGCTGATTTTAACTTCAGCCACTTTGCCATGGCTTCCAGACCATAAGCAGAGGTTAATTGTAAATTATATACAAGAATTTAAACTATGCAAAAAAAGACTAAACAGCATTCTCCTGTCCTACCCCCAACACAAAACAGAAAATACCAAGATTCAACCCAGTCTCTAGTCTGAGAGCAAAAAAAGACCTTTTGGGTTCCCAGATGTTCAACAGCCAAAAAACCATGTTTGTTCATTTGCCAGCATTTTCCACGTCTTTTTCACTGTCTTGCATTGCGGTGTCTGCTCTCATGGGAAATTCATTAGGAAATTAATCTTCTAAGAAGATACGCTTAAGGTGATGCTTAATTGATTTCCAAATTATTTATTTCATTACCTACAGCAGTACACCTTCTTTGCTTTTGAATAATCCCAGGTACAATCCAAGCATGCTGAATCTCACATGTAACAACATACATGCTAACCTGAGATAGAAAACATTATTTTAAAGTGGAGACATGCTACAACATATACCACAGTAAAAGGGCCTTATCCTGATTTGCTTTTCGCGTGTGGATCAATTGCACTGTCACGCAGCATTTTTAAATTTATTACTTAACTGCCCATCTTCCACTGGAGGAGCTTAGCTGTCTGTACATCTCACACAGTGAATTTGCTACAGTCTGATAACATACCTGAATTCTCTCCGTATTCAGCCACATGCATATTCAACATACTTTATATTTGTGAGCTTCTACTAAGACACACTTTGAAATTGTCAGTGGTATAAATCTAGAAAAATTTTAGCCAAAAAAACCTGACACATGTATCCCTTTCTAGATGGTCAAATTGCTAAAAAGTGCTTCCTAATCCAGGATATTTTTAATAAAATGTTACTATAAGATGGCAGGAGGCACAGAAATCTATAATAGTCCTTTTTTAAAAAAAACAAAGGAGTTTTTCTCCTCCCCCTTGAGGAAGCTGGACTCTTATATCATGTAGATTTACATAGAGAATATTCAGTATCAGTTACACATCTCTCTCCAGTGCCAGAAACAGGTCATTAACTTGCTTTTTTTCTTTTAATTATTAAGTTAGACACACTTATTTTCTGCTTGCTTTGAGCAGGAAAGAGACAAGTTACCAATTAACTCAGCATTCAGACTACATCACTGTCAGCAAGCTCAAAAACTTTTCCAGACAGAATGGTTGAAGCGTGACCGACCATTTTTCCTGATTAGAGACCTTATTGTACTTGCTCAGCTGAAGACACCAAGGTACCCTGGAATGGGCATCCACACGTGAAGGCACTTAAACTTTTTTCCTTATCTACAGCCAGCATTTTTACAAAGGAGGGTATCATTTCAACTGATCTACACTGAGGTAGTTACTCAGCATAAAGTTGCTCTATTTCCAAAGCAGAGCATTTGCTGCAATTGTCAGTAGGAGAGTTTCTTCTGCTGTATTTTTTTCATCTGACACTCCACTAATCACATTTCAGTTTGTTCTGCTCTTCACTCATCAGTTATGTTGAATCTGAACTTCCCATTATTGTCACTGGGGAAAAAAAAGCAATATACTGCAGCACTAATCTCCTTCCTTTTCACGTTATTTTTGATCTCTGCATCATAAAATGCTCCGTGAATTTACTAAATGTGTTTCATTAAAAAGTGTTAATCTTTCTATTTTGGTATCAAATTTAAATACTTATATGTCTTCCTTTAATTTTCACCAACTAGAATATTATTAGTAATTTCTTCTCCAAAGATGGGTGGACAGCGCCTCTCTAGAATTATTTATTCTGTATCTCTGCCCCGCCCCCCCCCCCGAAATGATCAAGTTATTTAGATGAAAGGAAAGGCTCATCAGCACTATAGTATTTGAATCTTGATTCCTACTGACTAGTGGTGCACAAGCTCAGAAAAAACTCTCCAGCACAGTCTGAGCATTTTCCTGCAGGACTCATTACAAAGAGCAGCTTGGTCCACTCATCTGTCCGACTAGCTTTTCCGCACCCAGAAATAAATTAATATTCCCAGGAAATTTTCTGTAATTTTTTTATGATACAAGACCTTAACACCAAGTATCTCACATCAAAGTTGGGTGATACGCTGCTCCTTGGGAGCAAGAAAACACAGCCTTTTTAAAGTTATTATAGACCACGGAGTTTGAACATTAATGCTGTCTTACAGGTTAACCATGGAGACACACGAGGACAGGGGTTCTGCCATTTCTGATGATAGTACCAGATCTCTAAGGAAGTCTTCAGGGGCTGCTTTGGGTCCTTCAAATGCATCAGCAAAAAAAAAAAAAAGTGGAATCTATCATACCATAGCACTAAGAGGTAAATTTAACATCAGAGAGAGGAAAAAAAAGTGTAAGATCCCTGGTAATACTAGGGAAAAAAGAACTAAAAAACCCCACATGGCACCTACCTAATGTTCCAACTTTCTGCCAGCATGCTTGTACAATAGGCTTTGAAGACATTCAGTCTTAAGACTGCAAATAGGCCTTTAACCTCAACCGAGACCTTCAATAACAGCTCCTCTCCCGGTCCGTTCTTGCTGCTTTTCAGCAAAAAGTCACTTGTGGTACACTGGCAACAACATGTATAACCTTAGACCTCTTCCTCCTACAGTCCTCCTCCTCCTCCCCACAGTGCTCTCCTAATGGTAACAACAGACACAGAGTAGTCCAGCAACATGTCAACATTTTCTTTCATGACTTACTTCTGTTATTGCCAAGATGCTGCTGTAAAAGTACCCTCCAGGCCTTGGAAACAGCTATCACTGCTGTAGCAACAAGTCAGTAACAAGCCAAAACCAATATACACAAAGGCTAAATAAAGGGGATTTAAAAGAAGTGTTTGGAAGAACGAACCTATATAAACCCAGACCAGTCTCTGTTCTCCTCTGCACCTAACAAATACATTTTGGAGTTCCAAATGACAAATCCCAAGGCCATGATACCAGATTCTCTCACCTTTCTCTTTTTCTGCCTATTTAACACAGCTGACTGCAGAGGTCTGCAATGATGCTCACAGGTGTGAGATCTCCCATTCATGCATCTGCCCGACAGGTGGATTGAAACATTAAAAGCAAGCTTTCCTGTGCACTGAAAACCACAGAGAGGTTTTGCTAATGATTCCCATTTCCAAATTGACTGTGTGTGAACAGAAGCATAAGCAGTGAAGTCTGCAGCGAGCTCAAGGAACTCAGGCAGCCTCTCTCCCCTGCCCCTGAAACTTCATGTGCTGATAGATGAGCTCACACAGCAGCCCCTCTGCTGTAAATTCCTACAAGTACTGTGAAGAAACCATAGGATTTGAAGTCCTATCCCTCTGGTCAGCTTTAGCTACTGAATCCAGCTGCCGGAGATTAAAAAAAAAAGTAATCCTGGGAAGACATAATAAATGAACTGTGATGGCAAATTTGAGAAAAGACAAGACAATCAGCCCCCCTTCATGGATGCAAGTAACATCAAGCAGAACTGACAGATGCATTATAACAGCCAACACAACCAGCATTTCCCTGCATGAATTAGAGGATTTGTTCTCCACGTCTGCCCTGCCTTGTCTTAAGTGACCACTTACCAAGTACTACCCGAGTTTTACATCTTCCACCTCTGCCAGAAGAAAATGCCCTTCACTGAAGGCACACTAGGCAATACTGGTTTGGTTTTAGCACTATCCCAGCTAAGTCCCTTTGGTCAGTTGGGGGTACAGCAATGTTCTGGTTGTAAAACAAAGGATTTCTGTTTTTTTTAATATTGAATAATTTAGACATTGGATACACAACTCTGCAACAAAGGGTTTTTTACATTCTGTTGATGGGTGCATAAGAACTTGCCTGCAAGGTAGTCAAAGCCAGAAAGTAAGGCAAGAAATATGTCCAGAAACTGAAACTTACATCTTCTATTTCCCGCTTCCTTCTTTTTCATTAAAAGAAATGTCACACTATTATTTGGATTGTGCTCGTTATTTAATCAATTACTCCATAAAAGAGTGAATTAACCTAGGGTATCAGACTCTTAAATAACCAACAATCAATTAGTGCTTTTAAAAAGTAGCCCAGATGTGCTCATTACATTACTTAGCATCAAGAAATCCACCTTAACTGATAGAATGGAATTGCTGCTGTCCTCTGTCAGCAATGCCTACAGCTCTATTAAGTCCTTTAAAACACAATGAATATCCAGCTATTCCTCTGAAGGTTTGAAGAGTGAGACAATGTTAATCCCTGTAGGCATAAATAAAGGTATCTATATTTGTGATATGGTCACCAGAAAGAGACTGTTTAAAGTCAAAAGCCGGCATGTGAAAGGTTGGAAACCATCCAAGCATCCCTTGCAATTCCCGGAGCTATGGTGTCATGTTAAGCTATTCTGTGATGCTCACAAGAAAAGTTACAAATTTAGTACAAAAAACGTTTTGTATTTCTCCTCATATGATGTATCCTGCTTTAAAGTATGTCTTCAGAAACCTTGAAGGGGGAATGTATCAAGATATGTAATACTGATTGCAAACACAAGACCCAAAGGAGAAAAGAGGACAAGAAAAGAGGTCATATAACAACACATCACAACATGTCTTGGGTCTTAATGTCAAGAAAGGAGGAGGTGAGGTCTTGCAAGGTGTTACTGGGCAGAGCATTTGGCTATGACACCCTGGTTTACCATCTCTCAGGAAAAGGGGCATAGCTCATTTTATATCCTCCCTTTCTCTTGAAGAGGCAGAAGGGACAATATAAGGCTAGAAAGCACCAACTTCCATAAGCAAAGCAAGAGACTCATTTCAGGTTAAAAGAGGAAGATTCCAGTTAAACTGGAGGGAAGGAGAGGTAAAAGCTAGCTGAGGTGCTGAAAGACCCAAAGATCATCTCAAATGTTGGGGTTTCTTCTAACAGTGTGCCTCCTTCCAGTGCTGCAGACTACACCTTAAGCAAACACTATCCTGAAATCTTACTTAGTGATAAATCCAGCTCTAAATAGATACAACACACTGCTGGTCAATTCAGGGAAGCTGCCTTTAAACGTGCGCTCCCAGGGCACACAAGCAAGCCCCCAGCTCCCCATCACATTGCTTCAAGGGACAAAGGACAGCGCCTCTGTACACACTGGCTTGAGAGGAGATATCCCTGGTGGTAACAGCAGGAGATCTTGTCTTCTGGTGACCAGGGATAACCAAACAAGCTCTCCAGGGCAATCATGAAGATACTCAACCTGCAGGCATCTCAAAGGTGCATGTGATACCACTGAGTCCAAGTAATTATCTCTTTCAATTTTAGCCTTTCGCAGGGCTTTGACTGACTTGTATTTTGCTGTCTGTGTCCTAATTACTGGAGTGAGCAATTTATGTTATTTTTAAACTGTATCTTGTATAAACCCCCAGAAAATGAAGTTGGCAGGTATTATTGTCTGTCCATCTTGCTGTGAAAATTGCCATCTAATGACCTAGTCTTTTTACATCAGCTCATGAATACGACATCTCCATGAGAATGACTGCCTAAAGCATGTCTGTCCTTGCATATTTACAATGCCCGAGTCCAAGAGCTTAATCAATGATGAGAGAGTTCAAAAGGCTAAGCGTAAGCAATAGACAATTTAATACCATTCTTACTAAAGAAATAATTTTTCAGCCCACACTTATCACTGGTTTTGTTGCCATTGTGCAAGTGAAATATTACACACTGATTGGAAGCATCTCTGCATACCATAGTACATTACAGCAAGTACGTTACATGTCAGCATTTAGTACATTCTCAGATTTTTAACTGGGAAAACAACAGGACATAAGCCCAAGTGCACCTGATGAAATATCACTTTTCCACATTCAATTAAAAAAAAAAAAATCTATAACTTAACTGTCAATGCTTTTAGAGATATATCTATCTTCTCCCTCATTCTAAGCCATAAATTCTCCATAAATTTTATCATTTGACCTCCTTGTGGAGGATTTGTGGCATTTGAACAATAAATCAATAGCGTGTTATGAAACACTGGCTCACTGTGGAGATTCTCTGAAATGACACATTCAAGAAAAATTGGATTTGCTAGAAAGACTCTCTATTTTCCCTTTTGGGATAGATAGCATCTGACGTTCAGCATCACTTCCAGTTTAACCAGAGCAAAGCAGCCACCTAAACTCTCAATGACAGCCACAGGAAAGATGAATCTGAAAGGGAGGCTATGCCAAAAATAGTGAAAAAATTAAGGAAATTCACTCGGACTCTAGAAATATGGAGTTTGGGCCTTTTCATTGCTGCCTAAGACATCTTGCTGAACACTGAACAAGCCATTTACCCTTCCTGTGTCCCTGCTTCCCTCCACACAGAGGGACATATTCATTCTTCGTCTTTCTTGTTTAAGACTGTAAACTGGTGGATGCAAGGGGAGAGTCTTTTTTTAAGGGGCACACAGCGTTCTGCATGGGCCCTCAGAGATACAACGCAGTACAACCAGCACTGCTCACAAAGCTGCTTTGCCTCTCCTGTCTTTGCAATTTAAAGCTCTGACTGGTGGAACCGCATTGGTATCCAGCTCACTCTTGGAAAAGAGATGTGAGAAGAGAACAATTTAGTAAATTGGGCCAAAAGAAAATTAGAGAATGTCTATTATTTATTGATATTTTGTCCTCAGTATAGCAGCCATATTTTTCAAAGGGAAAACACCTATTAATGACAAACGGGATTTTGACCTCTTTAGACTTAGAAGCATTTTTTGTATTAGTAGCAAAAGGTGTCACAGTGTGGCTCATGAGAAATAATCTGATAAGACTATTTCTATCTACAGCAAAGGCTAAACATAATATTTTATTATTACATTTCTTTCTTGTAAATACCATGTTTGACATCCAAACAAAAATGCTGATAAAAAGTTTCAGTCGACTTTCCACTTAAAGCTGAAAATCTGTCACTAACTAGTACCGGTAGTGGTGAGATAGCAGTAGTACAGCCAAGAGCTTAGACAATTCTCATTAACAGATACGCTTGTTAAAAGACTTCTCAGAGAAGTTAAATACCAAGAGGTACTAAGTTTTAATAGTCCAAGGCAGCAGCTGGCCAGTTAGAAATATATTGGAGGTGACCTGAGGGTGTAGTAATGTCGAAGTTGACTCCACTTCACTTTGGTAAACAGGCTGCCAGCAACTCAGCACCTTTCATGAGCAGTCAAGTAAAAAAAAAAAAAAAAAGAAAAAAAACAAACCCAAGAACTAGGTTAACAATGCCACTGGAAAGCTCATCACAGTGTCTTTGCTTTGCCTTTTTTCATGGGGGGTGGGAGTGGAGGTTGGGGGGTGGAAATAAGAAACTAAAATGAAAATTCTGGTTTATGAATCAATAATTGTTGCTTTGTGGAGCAAGATCCTGCTTCAAAAAAATCAAAATCCCCTCCCCACCTGTTACCTTCCCTGTTATTAATAGCACCTCTGGTTCTTTTCTATCACATTTAACATTTATTCAGTTATTTGTCCTGTAGACTTGCATTAGGAGTTGTCCAGACTTCATCTCACCACATACATCTACGCACTTAACGTATTGCAGACTGGGTCTTGCTGGTACTGTCAAACAAGAAGAAACATTTTCCAATGCTTTGTTAGGAGAGAGCACAGTCATCAATATAGCTTATATGCAGTTTGCTACTCCCAAGACTCCTCTCACCAAACCTTTAAAATATCAAGCTGTTGTTTCCTCAGCCTCTTATATCATTTATGCTCCCTAACAAATGATTCACCCATTACTCATCTTCCTTTCACTCCCATCCCTGTCTTTTTTTACCCGGACCCTCATCTGTCTGTAATCTTCTCTCTTCTTCCATATGCCTAATTCATAATACTTCCCTCACATTGTCAGTCCTGTTGCAGAGACAGCTGCCACATCATCTCCCCAACTGCTCTCAGCTGGAACTGTCAGTCAGGATTGAAAAGTCACTTTTTAACTCAATAAAAAGCATATACAATTATTTTAGCTGTGGTAACTCAGTTTCATTTTCTGGAGAAACAAACCTTCAACAAGCATCATCCTCAGAGAGTTTACAAACAGTACATCGTGCTGTACCAATAGGATGTCCTATGCTGATGCCTATGGAGTAAAAAAACCACAACTTGAAGGAATGCATAACCTGAATGGAAAAGAATGAACTTTAGTAAGATAAACTTAAACCAGCAGAGAATTTAAACACTTTTTTATGGTGGCCCATTAATTTTGTTTTAAAGAACTCATTGCTTCCATTAGGTCTCTTCTCCCTACAAGAGATACTCACATCAAAAACTCTCCAGTAAATTGCTCATCATTTTCCACGCTTCTGCTCAGTGCTAAAGCAATGAAATACAGTCCATTTCAGCAAATAAGCATTTACTCGCCCTAACAACAATGTGCTACAATTTGCCGGGGGCTGTACTACCAGATGGCAAACCTATAACTCCACATGCCAACCCTCCATTATTTATGCAGAGATTCCTCAGAAAAATCAATTTGTTTCTTTTCACATTTGGAGGCTTTTACTAAGAGAAAATTCATAGGAGGTCCAAAAAAATCCTACGTTCTTCCTGGAAAGGAGTTGCCAACATTGGCCTGAGCTAAGTACACGTTGCTGGCATAGCAGGGGAAGGAGCGCGAGCCAAGAAAAGCCTGAGCCACCGAGAACATCCTGGCAGCCATTTCTGGCAGTTGTGGGAAGCTCATGCATCACTACTGGATTTCCATTTCCATGCACCTACCACCAGTACCACAGGCTCTGGTTTTTCTTCTCCACCCCCCTCAACTTGGCACTGAGCACCAAGACAGAGTTTAGAACCTGGGCACTTTGCAGCAGCTCCTGCAAACAAGTTGTAAGAGAACACGCAGCCTTACGAGCACATTGCAGGATCGGTACTGTTAAAAGCACAATAATATACTGCGATTTTCTCTTGTTAATGCACAGAGATGTGTCATACTTCTGCATACTGATAGAAACTCACCAATTTCTGAATGACATGAACCTGATCTTTCCCATACGTAAATAAAAACAAAGCCAATGACAAACAAAGGTGCTTTTGCCCTCTACCAATGGGCTCTGGTAAGTTGTTTCTTTTTGCTGCTTTGGAGTTTAGTGTGGTTTTGGTTTTTTCCCCGAAACAATAAAACTAGAAGACTTGTTAAAATTAGTAGGAAAATAATTACAATTTTTTAAAGCATGCGTGAACTGATTTGGATTTCGCAGTGTTGTAATCAGCATCAGTAAGTTAGGCAGGCATTCAAATACATTCGCTCACAGGCATTTCCAACTGAATAGAAGTGCAGAGTTAGAAAAGCGTGACGTAAGGCACAAAAGATTTTTTTTTAAATATATATCTGCATATGTGTGTATATATATGGACATTATGTGTATGTAACATCCAATATGCAGGAATGGTCTGTGCTTAACTGTTTTCACACATTTATAGTAAATCAGACTTACACAACACCTTAACTTGGTGAACCATCAGTTATTTGCATGGATTTATAAAACAAACAAGGATATGCAACAACCACACACAGCTTTAAACAATGTAACTGAATCTGCTTGGAAATTTCTTTCAGCCAAGAGAGAGCTCTTTGTACTCTCAGCATCTTCCAAATTCATTTAAAGAGTCGTCCCAGACAGAGCGTAGCCTGAAAGCACCTCACAAGTATAAAACAGGGGCAAGGTCTGGAAGACACGGACACAGCCCGTTTGATGCAGACCATAAAACACTGCCCCGCAGGTGCTGCCGCTCAGACAGCTGCCACCAGCAACCTCACTGCGCTGCAGACCCAAGTCACCCACCGTGGGTGCTTATCTCTGCTTGCAAGTGATGGGGTTGCTGTACACCTGTTTCTCACGCAGTACAATTTCCGTTTGTACCCCCAGGACCTTGTGTACTGCTTTTAGTAGAGTACATTGCACATTTACCTTTACCTCAGATAGGCTTTTTCACCTCTGGGCTGAGAAGGCAATAATTCACTATGTCTAGCACAAATGATCCTGGTATTCATACTATATAATAAAGACACTAACATTTTCCTGAGATTCTCTGCATACATAGAAATGTGCTTCCAGAAACGTGCTTCCCATTGGCTTCTGTAGCTTCTAAGAGTTGTATGTAAAAATCCTTTCTGCACACAGGAAAACCTTGATATGATAGCTGTCACGGCTGCTTGTTTTTTAACTAAACCTCTTTTAAGGGAACCTACACAGAAAACAGAGGCTTAGAACCACTCAGGAACCCCAGAAGCTCCTAATATAGCTTTTTAGTGTCCAAAAAATGCACACCATTTCCCAAATGTTTAATCGTCTAGCAGCAATCAGACTCACCATGCTAATCGAGACACTGTCGTTCCTCCCCACCCCCCCCATCTACTAGACCCAAAAAGCTGTCCTGTTGTGCAAGTCCTTTGATAGCAAGGACCAACAGGAAGAGGGGTGGAGGATACTAAAATAAGCATTCACCATGTGGATCTCAATTTTGTATAAACTGTCAATTATTACAGAAAAAAAATCATTGGCATGCTTGGAATCAAAGAAGGAAGAACATCAGTAGAAGTTGTCTGGTCTTTTTTTTTTTTATATATAAGCCATCAGAAAGTTTATCCTTTCTCTCTCCTATTTTGTTCCAATTCACGAGAAGGTTATCACCTTCATTACTGAAGAGTAGACATCACAACAAATACGTAAAGCGGAACAGAAATATTTTGAAAGCTGTCCTGACCAAATATCTCACAAGCAAATTCATTGGATTCCTCCTCTAGTTTCAAAAGTATAAATAGGTCACATTGCATTTTAGCCCAGAGCATTTCACAGGGAAACCATAAAAAAAACCCTTACACTACAACTACACACATGACATGAGTTATAAATGCAAGATGTTGGTACCGTGACAATTTGCTGGAAGCTACAATACTTCAAGTTAGAGACTCCCATGATAAGGAGAGAAGGCTGACACCTCATAGCAGCATTAGGCCTCTGGAAAAAAGCTGCCAAAGCCCATGCACTAGAGCAAGCTGCCTCTCCCTCGGTGTTTCAAATACATAGCTTACAACAGCAAGGTTCAACAGCCATAAAACACTGGAATTGACAGGGGCTCTTTTGTCAAGCTCTCCCCACGAAGAGGACAGTGCTGATGCCAGCCAGATGCAGCTGGCACAGCCACAGCATCCGCATTTCCTAGAGAACATCCACTTCAGGAACTGTCTCCTCCTCACACAAAAACACTCCAGGGATTGTCCAAAGGAATCTACAACAGACAGGCAATTCCCAGACAAATACTGCAGCCATTCCAAGACAGGGAATATAGTGTATATACTAAGGATGCAGGGTAAATCAAGGCTTAATACCTATTTTGGGGAATTTCGCTCTAACATAGGCAAGGAACATAAGTGATGTACACATTTGCATATACCTTTTGCTTAACACAGAGGTGCGCATGCTTGGCAAATGCAGTGTGAGCTGCGTCTGGGAACGGCCAGTGTACAGAGATCTCGGGGCCAGCACAAGCCGCTCAACAGCAAAACCTACACCAGAGAGGAGGCAGGAGAAAAAGAGAAAAGAACCAGGCAGACCCACAAATTTGGCAGCAGAGCTATGAGGTTGCATTTAGCACTCTGGGAATTTTGTAGAAGTTTGGCCCTTCATGCCCAGCAGACTCTGCTGACGTGCAGCACCCACCTCCCAGTGCTGGTGCGATTGACCAAAATCTCCACTTCAATCTCAAACGCTCTTTTACCCACCACTAATGTCCTATTTCATTTTCAGGCTGGGCATGTGTCTATATAACATATACATTACGCAAATGTACCATGGCTGCCTGAATTTCAATGAAAAGTATTGAATGCAATAACTTCAATCAGTCAGGCAAATTAAATAAATAACATCAACCCTGGTGCATGCACCTGGCAAGTGCCTCATGCTTTGGAAGAAAACCCAGGCTTCTGGGTGCATGAACCAAACACTTCTTATTTTTGGGTTACCTGAAAATAGTTTTTGGACTGGACGGCAGTTTTAAATTAACTATATATCCCATGACAATTTGTGTTGATTTCAGCAAGTAAGAACTTGCATAAACTCAAGCGGTAGAAAATAAATATTTTTCTGCTATTTAACTCATTCTGGTACACTTATCTGCAGGATACAACAATTAAAACCAGATACAACAATAAATAGCTAAAGGTCATTTCTTGGCAGAACAAGGTTTACATTCTCATTTGCTGCCAAGGAAGAAATTCAGGTGCAAGCCTAAAGACCAGCAGCATCCCTCACGGCCATTCTTGCAAGATGTGAGGAAAGTTTTCTCAGACTTGAAATCTTTTACAGAAAGTAACTCAGATCATGGGCTTTCACTCTGAAATGTGACCCCACTGATAGCACAGGCAGTTTTGAGATACAATCTCAATCCCAAGAGGAGGATGCGTATCACAGAATCACAGATGGGACTGGAAGAGATCGAAAGAGCTCATCTAGTCCATCATCCTAAACTGATCTAAATGGTAAGTCACTTACACTTAGTCCAGGGGGGATAGTCTTTTATGCTACCACCAACTCCATGGGAAGGCAACTTAATGTTATTTATTAACTTTAACAGATATTTTGCTGCCTCTCAATGAATAAAATGCTCTTATCTCTACAGCTTTAAAACGGAACCTTTGCAGTGATTTTTCCTGATCAATTATTCAAGATGATATGGAAAACAGTTTTGCATAATATGAATGACCAAGAGTATATTTTTTTGAATTATCTACACAACTTTTAGCCCTCAGAGCACACATATCTAATTAAACATCTGCTTCCAGCCACACTGCAATGTTACACCAGCCTGGTGCTTTCACATCCCTTTTACATCAGTCTAAGATAACACTTGGGTGCAATTACTGGAGTTTGTAATACCATGCTACCAATTGCATACAGATCATCATTCTCTCCCTGAGCCAATAAAAGGAGGTTACCCAGGAGGCTGAGATTGTTTTGAAATGCGTGCATCCCAAAAGCTATCACTGCAAATACAAGAGGAAAAAAATAGCATGGCAGGATCCTGACTTGTTCCAGGCTTTGGGATGGATTTCCCTAAACTATCTCCTTACACTGAGCTCCTTACCATGATTTATTTTGAATGAAAAAACAGATTATCTTTTTTTAAATAAAAAAACTCAAAGCAATAGCAAAGACAAAACAGGAACAAGGTGTATATGCAACCCTTGACTACTGCATCCCTGTAGGTGGGTCTGTGCTTCCATCCTTGGGTTCAATTAGCTAAGTGACCTGCAGAGCAGCACAACATCTGCTCAGTCCTTGCAGGTTCCTCTTACCAACTTGGAGGCCAGGCTGGCTGCTCCCAGCTTGTGGCTGCGATCTCCTGTTCATCACATCCTGCTGCCTCTCAAACTTCCTCAAACACACAGGAATGGGACTCAGTTATGAACACAAAGGAACAAAATGGGAGGAAGAACAAATGCTGTCAGTCACTGGGAGCATCAACGCTCCAGAACAATTGAAAGCTCTTTACTAACATGCACCAGAGCTTGGAAATAAAGCATAAAAGCTCATGCACTCATCTGCTTGCTTCCCTTGGGTGCTGTTTGCAGTTTTACATGAGGGTCTGTTTGTACACTGAAAGCATGACATTTGTGGATAGTCATGACTCTTCACACAAGTAGAAAATCCTCACAGAAATAACTGTGAGCAAGACAGTGTTTCACAGCTCAGAAGAAAAAGCAGATGCCACTTTGACAGAAGTGTCTGTGGCAAATTCTCTTATTGTTCACTAGCAGGCATGTTCATTATGGCCATGCATGAGCCAGAAAGGAGAACAGACACCATGGTGCTAAGTATCAGACAACTGCTGCCCATAAGCACTGGGAGGAGAGCAGGACCCAACAGGCAGGCGGGGGAAAAAACTGATACAGAACAAAACTCCCAGTTGTATAGAAGTTGCTCTATTAAAATCGGTAACACAAGAAGGCCAGGACTGGGGTGTCACATGCCTGGCTCTGCCAAACCCCAAACCCTCAGATAGCTGGCGGGCATGCAGTGTGCCTCTCGGAGACAACATCTCTTGGATTTTCCAATGTTTCTATTGGCATCATGAACCTCTAGTTTTCAACACCGGCACACAGCATTGAAAAGTTTCTTTACAGTACACACACTTCCCAGTACACACACTTGCCCTTCTTCACAGCTAATACAGAGAGTGGCACCACAGCAAGAACAGAGGTTAATTTCTCCTTTACAGCCAAATCATGGGATGACTTTTTTGGCAGTGTTTACAGGAAGCTTCACTTTCCTTCAGAGGAATTAGCCCCATACCCAAAGTCAAAAAAATACAGCCACAAGCTTTCTGTCTCCTTGCGCTTGCTCCTGTCCTAAAGCCATCCCCAGAAGCTAACCCACCCTTCTTACATCTTCTACTGCTGCATTAGTTTTACCCATAGCCTGCACAATTATTTCTGTAAGTCTCAGTGCCTTCTGTGGAGATTGGGTTCATACAATATTTACTAACCTTTCACTAGTAAGAACTGTATTTTTCATTCCAAACTGAACCGCATACTGTGGATTTTAATGAACAACTCAAATTATAGATTTCTTAAGTTTTGTGAAATCTCCTACATACTCTGGAAATATCTAGACTATATATATTAGCTGTATTCCAAGATACTCTGGAGTGAAGTCCTTTGCCAACTCCCTAAGTAAAGCAGTAACTGTCTGAATTTATAAATTACATCACTTTATCTCTAGCAAAAGAGCAGATGAAGAAGATTGACCCAACAGGACAAGTGCAGGGACCAGGCTGTGGTGAAGCAGCTTGAGTTAATTCAGTCTGGACTTACTTTTCCAAATCTATGAAGATATACAGATTTGTAACTGTGTTCAATGTCTCAAAATATCAGCAAGGGTAAAACAAAGCCAAAAATGAGGCTGCAAGTTTGGCAGACTGTAAAACTTTC
The DNA here is from genome assembly GCA_020745775.1 of Theristicus caerulescens. NCBI lineage: Eukaryota > Metazoa > Chordata > Aves > Pelecaniformes > Threskiornithidae > Theristicus > Theristicus caerulescens. The sequence goes on from CM036560.1 coordinate 89,430,366, forward strand.
ATAAGTTTTACAGAGTTTTCTTCTCATAAAATAGTTTCTTGTCAAGTGGAAATATTTTGAGAAAACAGCTTGGTAGATGGCTTTTTCCTTGAACATAAATAATAAAAGTGAGGCATCTAGGTATGTCAAAATGGAGCCAGACACTTAGCCCTAACCCCAGCTCTACTTCACTGGTGAAGTCCCACTGCCCTCTGTCAATGCAGAGCATCTCTCTATATCCTGGCTTTAACATGTAATTTTATTGAGAAAGAATCTAGGCCAAAGCAGAAACTGTTTGCTGAGTATGTTTTAGCATTTTACCTGCTTCATTTATATAAAAAAAAATTAAAAACTGACAAGCTATCCACTAACTTTTCCTCTCAATGACACTAGGACCAAACAGCTTCAGGAGACAAAAACCACACTGATCCAAGCCCCGTTCTGGCTCCTCCAGCAGCACCAGTGCTCCCCATGACTGCTCAGCTGTAGGCCAGTTTCTTTCCTTATTTAGATCAGAGAAACCCCACTAAAGATGACAAATTTGCCAAGCTGCAAGGAAGGGAAAGCTCCTGCTTGCATAATCCTTACTGCTATGATGAGTCATTTTAAAAGTTTCTTTCAAGAAGGTAAATGAAACAGAACAAAATGCAGCAGAGAAATTACTGTAGCACAAAACAAACTCTCCCTGGTGTCTTCTATTTGAGAGGAACAACATTTCTGAACAAAACTGCCTCTCTCCCTGATTACAAAATATATTTCCAAGTATGACTCACATTCAGAGAGGAAAACTTGTTCTCAAAATCTAGTGCATTATGATCTACAGCCCAATGTTCCCTCAAGGATTAAGTTTGGAATTAAGGCCAAAAGATACCTCTGAGGCCAGTCTCTGTTAATGTCGCAGCAGAGTCTGAAGAAGAGCTCCTGTTGGCTGGCCCCAAAGTGCTGCTTTTCCTATTTCTTTAGTGCAGTTTGGAATTCCTCCTTCAAAAGGAGTCAGAGCAGAAGAGACAGCTTAAATCCCCTACCCCCGTGTGCAGAAACCTTTTGGAAACCCAGGAACTGCGAAGAGCAGCAAGACAGAGCACTTGCAGCTCAGGCCCATCTTGCTCTAAGAGAGGTGCACGCCTTCCCAGTGACACCAGCTCTTTCAGGATAAGCCATCATAGACACACACTTGATACACCCAACATAGGGTACAAATAACCCTTGAATTAGATCATTTCTGTACCAGTGAAAACTACGGAAAAAACAGACTTTAGAGCAAATCTATTATCATTACATTCTTATTACACAAAATAATACCATGGCACTTCAGACATCATAGAAATTAGTCCAGAAAAGACAATTTTTATTCAACTCAAGAAACAGCAAACAGGATCTTCACTAGCATCTCTCTTCCTTCAGTTTAAGGCAACGATGTAAATTTTGTCAGCTCCTGCAAAATCAGGGCAAGGCAAATGCTGAGACCGCTTGGCAGGCCAGCACACACGCTGTATGCTCACAGTATTACGGCACTTTCACACCCATACCATTAGCATTCCTCCTTGCATGTACACTGAGAACTGTACTACCACATACTTTCATCTATGCTTTCTCAGTTTAAACACTTGCTACCATTTAAGTTCCCTAAAACGTAACATGGCCAGTATTTTTAATCAAACTCTTCTGCCGCAACAAAGGTTGAGAGGCCTAAACATACTTTCATGCAATTGTGTGGGGATCTAGAGATTACTACCTGCTTACCATGCTGTTTCAAAGAAAAGGAAGTTGCAAATATTTGCACAGAGCCTAAAACCCAGCTTTAGCCTTAAATCAGCAAAACACTGCATTTGATACAATCATCTGTACAACTATAAAAATAATGTATAAGTTATGGAAATGTGTATGCTACGCTTTGAGTTTTGAAAACGCTCTGTAGTTTTGTAGGGCAGCACAGGGAGAACAGTAATGGGAAAGATATAGCTTTATAACCCTTTTAAGTTTTGTTTGGTTGCAATCAGGAAAACATAAAACAACACATTAAGGTTTGGCCCAGAAAGAATATCAATCCAGACACAATAGCTGTTTGCACTGCTGAAAAGTTGCAATTCTTTTAAATGAAGTGTAACAGCAGTAATTGTGTTTCTCTGAGTGAGCTAAGAGGCAAATGGTGCATGAATCAATAATGATGTGGCTTGTACACCATTTATCTCTTTGCATGATCCACAGGAAATCCAATTGCATAATTACATCATTCACAGCCTGTCGAGAGTGCAGAATAAGTGGATCTTGTTAGCATGGGCATTTACCCCTACCTGCAAAGGGCAGATACCCACAAAGGGGGATCTGGTGGACCATCAGCCAAAGCTTCCACTAATAATGGCATCGTACACTCTGAAATTACCAGCACTGCAAAGGGGGACTTAATTTCAGCTACCAGTGAACCAATTTCTATAAATATCTTCAACATTTAGAAATTTTCTGAAAGCTTCGAAGTCTTCAGCTGCTATGAAGCTGTTACAGGGAGTGCTACCAATATGTCTGCCGACTTCAGAATTTAGATTGCTAGGAATTAATTAGGACACTCAGACACAAGTAGTACTTTAACACAATTATAAATTCCCTATTTAGACACCTGAAGAAGCTGCAGGTATAGCAGAAAGTTTGCAAACCTAAGTGCTAAAATAGCATTAAACACTGCTCACAAGAATAGCCTCTAGCAGATGCAATTTAGTGTTGATGCTCAATAAGTGCAGAGTTTCAATGGTTTACCTTCCATCATCACTGAAGCACACATTTGCAATGTTTACCGATTTCTGCTGCATCACTTCTGAATTCCCGTTTAGGCCAGTCTGGGAATGGGACAGCAATGCCACACCTGATGACAAGCCCAGGATATGCAGCGCACATTTTTAAAAGTCCTTTTTCATTCCCCGGTTGCCTTCCAAACAGATGGGAACCCAGGAAAGGCTGCTGGTCCTGACCGAGCACACAGCCCCTTCCTCTGCTAGCTGGCCAGACAACCTCTGCTGTAAAATACTCATATCCTCCCAGTGTAATTGATCTTACTCTGCAAAATTCTGATATGAAACCACAAGGACCAATCCTGCTGACTCACTTAATTTAATAAACTGCAAGTTTCTACACATCTCTTACTGATTTGGAGAACACTAAACCCTAGCAGACTTGTGGCTGAGGCACAAGGAGTTTGCAGCTGCAATATAAAAGTTGAGCTTTTTAAGCTCAAAAGGAAGCCTATATTTTGGCTGGCTGCTTTTCAAAAGGAAAAAAAAAAACAAACATTGAGAGAAAGAGATAACGCTCCTAAATATAAATTATTTAGGAATAAAAAATTACTCCACACTGCAGTTTTACTGTTTGTTTTCTGTACAAATTGCCCACTTCTTTACAATCCAACCCAAATGGAACAGTTACTGCCAGATGTATCTAAAACTCCAAGAGAGTTTCTTAGCCAGGAGGGATGCTGAGCGCTCCGCCAGGCTACCCTCCCTCTCTCCCAAAGAAGTTTTCCAATTCTGCAGTCAGATTTTCAGAGGGCATCTGCAGTTCAAGCCTTTTTGCTGCGCTGTGCTGCCTGCTGTTCCCTCGCTATGTCAGAATCAAATAAAAAGTAAGCCTGAAAAATTCATCGCAAATTATTTCCTTTATTCGTCATAGGATAAAAGTATCCCCAAAGACGCTGCTGTACCACAGACGAGTAAATGTCTCCTCGAGGCACAAACAGATGGGTTACAGGTCTCCAAGTTTATGAAACGGGGAGAAATTTATTGCCTCATACATCCTCTTCTGCCATGGGATTATCACTTCAATAGTTGACCTGCTTAAAAGCGATACTGCAGTTTGCTGTGGCTAAAGGTAGTTACTTTTATCAACAAGATGGATTAGAGTTACATGATATGAAACCAGGATAAGAACCAAACCTTATACTGTGACATTAACTTGGTTTTATTACTAGCCCTGAAGGAAAAATAGAAAATGGAAAAATTCAAATAAATAGTAAAAAAAAAAAAAAACCAACACAACCCAGCAAGTGTTAAAGGACAGATAAAGACTTAAAAAAATTAAAAGCTGAAGACATCAAATTAATTTATATGTATTTTTAATACATTCCTAGGTTTTACCACAATCCTCACTTGCAAGAGGGGAGTTGAACTGCTTTACTATTCAGCATATTGTAAATCAAAACAGATCCAAGATTTTGGCATCACAAGCCTGCATATGAGATGACAGAAGAAACCAGGAATTTTGTTTTGAGGCCATATCAAGAATCAAATCCAAAAGATAATTTCCCACACAAGGACCCATTTCAAGATGAACTATTCTTTAAAATAATGCAAGTTCAGTGAGCATTTATCTATTGATAACGATGTCAAGACACTGCTACTCCAGGCTATTTCAGGATACAACCCGAGATAGCCTCTGTTAAAAGGATGCACAGGGAACTAGGAGGTATGTATAAGACAAATGTTTCTTTTTTGATAGCTAACAGTAGTGACTAAGAGGAGAGGAGGAATACATAACAGGCAGCATCTTACAACAGGCAACATTTTTCATTACAGTCCATTGAGGCTACAAAATAAAGTAGGAGACAAAAATATCAAATACGGATATTCTACACTACTCATACTAAACCACTTTTTTTTAAAATAACCCAGTAGCCTTTTTGCCACAGACTCTGCTACCAAGTCCTTTATGCAGCTTTCTTCTTAAAACAATAGATACCACCTTTATTACTCATGTACTATACTGTTCAAAGTGATCCAGTTCAAGAAGTCCAAAAGTTGATCTAGGAGGCCAAAATCTGACAAAATTCTTAATAAAAACTAGTTTACAGAATTATTCAAATTTTTTATATAAAAGTATACGCACCCTGTATCCCAGCACACAGGAGCACAGACCTCAGCATAAGAAAGTCTGCAAAAAAGAATTTTATGAGCTGCAAAGGAAGAAAGAAACACAACATACTGCTTGTCTGTGGACACGTTCATCCTTCCCAGCATAATTTGTAATGCTGTCTTCCCCAAAGCATTCAGCTGAAATTAAACCAAACAATTCCTCTCAGCAGGCTTACTTTGGGGCCAGACATTTAGATCAACTTTACAAAATTTCAGCTTCCAAAGAGCACCAGGCGCTCCCACATTCACTGAAGGTGAGGAGGTACCCAGGGCTCCTGCATTCCTCAAGCAACAGGTAAAAACCATTGTGTCAGAGTCCGGTCTTCTATAATAAAAGCAACAAAAAATCCTGAAGAAATGGATACCAAGAAATAATTGTCACTTCAAAGGAAGAAGACCAGAAAGACCAAACTGCAGTCTACTGAGGAAGATGAGTGAAAGTACATTGCTGTGTTGGTAAATTCTGACTGACATATGTTTGTAATACACTATGTTTTACCATAACAAGCACAATCATGATAGTTCTTGTTACACTTGCAGTGCCACTCTGGGCTGCATTAATATTTAAAATAATATTTTGACAGATGGCCATTACAAAAGCTGTGATTCAATCACAGACTTCTAAAACACTCAGAGCAAAAGTTTGCTAGATTCATTCCTGCCATCACAGCTCCATTCAGCCACAGATGCAACTTTGGCCCAAGCATACTTATTTATAGTGCCCACAACACTTAGAGAAGTTAAAAATTTAAACAAGATTAATCCATATGTATAGAGAGCTTACCATGTATCAGATGCACTGATGTGTAATATTCAACGGTAACGCATTTTCTTGGCACAAAGCCAACTGAAATCATGGAAATCAGATTCTTCCCAAACTGGGGTTTGAATATAAATAGGCTGCTATGCTGCTCACTCTTTAGAATGAAATATTCAATGGGTGCAGAGTGCTATCAGTGTGAATGCACTCGCGGACCACTACTCAAAGAAGTAACCCAGCAGTAGCACCAACCTCCTACATAACAGATGGATGAGAGGGTCCTCCCTACCATCAAAACATGGTTTGTGACAAGGGTTATTCTGCTGAGAAAAGTGTGGAGTTGGAGAGGGGGTTCTTTGGGAAGGGGAGGCACATTCATTATTTTTATCCCATGGGGTATAAGACATTGTGTAATAGTTTTTACTCCTACATATATCCAGTATAACTTATTTAACAATTTGAAGTCCAAGACCTCTGACCGTGATACACAGCCAGTTGGATATGCAAAGATGAGATTCATGACATTAAAGGAAGTACTCTCATGAAATGGATTTTGCATGCAAGAGCAACCCTCTGCTCTCTTAATTTTGTATACTTCTCAACTCCTTTTAGAGCCAAAAATAAATACATGGAATAACTCGGTCCCCTCAAAAGTGAAAGATTCTCTTGCACCAAAGGAAGAAGCACCTGGCCAGCAGGAACTCAAAAGTTCCCATAATCCTGAAAGTCCACAAGCTCCCAGTTCCTCTTGGCCACCATCAGAGGCAGGACATGAGGTTAGACAGACTTTTGGTCTGAGCCAGCACAGTCATCCTTAAGTTATTTTTGTATTCCAAGCAGAGGACATTGACATATGTAGGACTCGACTGCAAGTACACAAAAGACAGCATCGCTCAAGGCAAAAAGCTAATGCCGATATAACTCACTCAAGTGCGTATGTGTGTTGCAAATTCTGCGCTGTGCCAACCCCCCTTGTGCTGTGAATTGTTACAGCCTGTGGCTACAGAGTGTAGGCTCTGCAGTGCAAGCTCTCGGAGCAGCATGTCATTTTTCAGGTTATCGAAAACCCAGCTCAGCTAACAGGTCATTTATATGTGGGTCTAAACACGATGAGGCTCAGTTGCTCAGGGCTAGAGACCTGTGAGAAAGATAACATTTTAAATTATTTAAATCAATGCGGAGGAAGGCTTAGAAGCGCCTGACTGAAAGAGTTACAAACAGCACATGTCCAACTTGATTTCAGACGTGCTAAGTAAGATTAATATGAAATAGAGTAAAACAGCAGCAGAAGCGAAAGCTGCAAACATGAGTAGTTCCAGACAGAGACACACGAACGAGGGCTTTTGCTAGCAGAGGTTAGCAAAAACAAGACCAACTCGTCCAATATAGATGTGAGATTAAAGTGTTCTGACACAGGACTCCACTTACACTGACTTGATTTTCACACTGAAGTTCCCACCTACAGACCACCCAAGACCTCCTTTGAAGCTAGGGTCCAAATCTCAGCAAGAGATAGATAAAACCTCTCCCTTACAGACTACTCTTTGCTTACCTATACTGCATTGCTCATCATCTGCTCATTGTGCCATGCCTAAATTTTTAAATAAAGTTCTTTCTAAGCCCCCAGTGTGAGAGTCTGGTATCTCAGGGACAGATAATTCCCTGAAGTTTCCAGGTTCCCAGCTCATGTCTTGTTTAGCAGAAGCAGCATGCAGCCTATGGATTAGTGTGTTTAAAGTGCCCTTCCTTATTATCAAACTGTATAACATCTACAGAGATTCAGCTGAAACTGTAAAGTCCTTTTATTCTAAAATCTATTCCCAGTTCAATTTTCTTGGGTATTAGCCAAGCAGTAATCAGTGCATAAAAAGGGGAGAGAGGAGGAGGGACTTTTCCTTAATGAAAAACATCAGAAGTTCCCTCAAAAACATCCTCATATCAATTTTTTTTTATTTCATCAGAGAGTTCCACAGCACAATTCCTCCCATTACTGGTAACCTCGGCTCACCTACACTAGGATAAATGATACTGCAAGACACCTGGGATATTAGCAGCTGCTCTTCTAGAACAGCTTATTTAAACCCACATGGACAGCTTGCAATCCACCGAGATCAGACTCTTGCCTATGCCTGCACTGACAGAACAAAGTATAGCTGGGGTGGTTTTGGTTTTCACAAAATTTCTCTACCTGGAGATAAAAACTGAGAAAAATCCATTCCATTTGTAGTTATGTTCAATGAACTTTAGAGAGAAAAATTGCACTTTGCACACACAGTACTCAGTTACTGAAGTACAAAGTTGGTTAACCAGACAAGTCAAGGCAAAAGTATCCTGGTAAAAGAGAAAATAGAGGAAGGAGAAAATAAATATGCCATCTTGCCTTTTTCAAACCTGTGCAGACATTTTCATCTTTTGAGAGTTTAACCACAAGTTTTCCATATGAAATCAATGCTCATCACCTGAACTGGATTTACCCACACCATGCAGTTAAAGGAAAGGGCTGATTGTGTCACATACAGCCACTTGGGATGAAAACCTAGCCAACAGAAGAGCTCCTGATTAATCACATCAGTGGAAGTGACGGAAAACAAAGTGACAGACCCTGGAGTCAATTACTTAACAGAATGCAGCAAAGCAGAAAAACACTCTTCCCTGGTAAAAATCCCAACATTACACCACATAATAGCACTTTGTTCTGAAGATGGTATTGCATTCTGTTTTCATTATGGGAACATCTGATAGGTATTTAAGGGATTTGAAAAACTCGGAAGAGCTCCTTGAAATACAGGATGGTATTGTGGTCCTCAGTGTTATAATCAAGTGCTGAAATTCAAGTAACAAAAAAGCATATTCTGCCAGAGGTATCAGATCAAACTATTAATCTGCCTATCTGTATTGTAACAAAGCAGGAAATAAGCTATCTTTCATCTGCTTAATCTGTACCAAAGTGTGGAAGGAGGTGTGTTTATTTCTGTTTTATAAATATCCAGACAGTTAATGTTAAAAAAGAAGTCCTTTTAAACACCAGAGGATGATTTGCCCAGAATACAATGGAAAGCCCAAAGCAGAGTACAGATGTATCTATTTGGAAGAGATAATCAGTGCTTTGTGCATTTTAATTCTTCTCTTCATCACTACATCTTCCTTTTGCTTTTGTTCCCCATGCAGCAAATTTGTATGCTGAGCACAGTTGTTCAAGCAGCACAGATACAGGTATTATGGTGCCAGGAAAAAATGTACAAATCTACATTTATAACAAAAATACCTCTAGACTTTTTTAAGCAGGTTTTGTATGCTAGTTAGCAGTAATCCCAACCTACCAAGGCCCTCTCAAACTTGCCTTCGGCATACCCACATTTGGGTTCAGTGTCTGTCTGTCCCCCTGACAGAGATATGAGTTGAATCCCTGTCTCCACACAGAGTCCAAAGGCCCTGCCTCACCACCAGCAGCTACTGTAATAGGTGCTCGCTACAAATCCCCCACTACTGATCCATGTTGCCATTTCTGCAGTGAGGACAAATACATGGCTCACAAAGCAGCCCATGAACTACTGCAGTTTTCAGCCCAGCACGTTAAGCTAAACATACAATTTCAGTTTACCATAACACACCAAACCCGAAGATCACCATAGGTCTAGAGCTGGTACCAGGGTGGCAGTTTCCATGATGGAGGCAGATGGGCCGTGGGCTTGGGTGGGGAAAGGCACCTTCAAGCCATCCCAAACACTGGCAGCATTCACACCTTGTACAGCTGATTTAGGACTAACTTTGTGTTACAGCATTTGGGTACTACACTAAATTTGTGTTACAGTTGCTTTTCTTTATGCCCATGAAAACCTTCTGGCATTCTGAATTATTTATCAGTAATTTCATTGGTTATATGTACTGATGTCAACACGTCTGTTCATTTGTATTGATTTTTAATTGTAGACCTCTTAAGTTGTGTCCAATCTCAGTTACTACTTACAGTAACCATGTTAAAAAAAAAAAAACAAACAACCCATGTGGACTGCAGAAGGAGCTTTGCATCATTATTTTTATTCTCACTTTAGCTTCTTAAGGCCAAATTGTATTTGAGATTAGAGGACTGAATTCATTTTCATTACCACCATATAAGAGAAGTTGTGACATAATGCTATTCTACTTTTAGCAAATTATCTTCCAGAAATCCGCTTAACTGTCATGCTTCTTTAGCTTCTGTTACCATTTGCTCCGGGATGTTGTGGATGCTGTTTACAGGGATTTGAGATGAAGCAGCCAGGGTTTGTAGAAGAGAAATCCACGAGGGTTACAAAACACAGAGAGGCTTCTTCAGACTTCGAAAAATTTTAATTAGGAGTCAGAAAGCCAAAAATGGTTGGACACGTAGGGAAGGTGAGGGGACAAGGGAGCGGAGGGAACGCATTTTCAGGCTTTTTTTACCCTCTTCCTGAGGTATCCACTTTTGATCACTGTTAGAGAAAGGATCTTAGACTGGACTTGGTCCAGTCCTGCTCAGTTGCCCCACATTGTGTTATCTATCATGGAGGCACCACATGTTTGGGAAAGTGAGGTGGAATTAATTTCCCATAACATTAAGGCAATTGTTAATTAAGACCCAGCTGCAGCTGTTACTTGGGATTGTACACAAGAGAGAAAAAAAGAGCCACAAGCTAGGAAATGAAAGTTCAACCACATTTTCAGAGAACTAAATAGATTTACCTCACTTAATTGAGGAAGTGACTTGGTTACATTCTTGCTACAGAGAGAAATGTTGCAAAGGTAGGTCCCTGGTTCAAATAGGTAACCAGAAATTCATTCTCTTGAAATTCCTCTGCCAAGATTATCTCACATAGGCTGTGTTGATGTACATACCATATACAGATGCATACTGGAACGATAAGTGCAAGCAGCACTGTCACTCGGATGTTAACTACAAGACTGTATTATTGCACAGTTCTCCATCACAACCTTTCAAAGAGACCAGTGCTACTGAATCAGAGGCTAAATGTTTGACTGATATTACATTAAAAAGCACTTTGTAAACTTGGGCACTGTTAGACCCATTAGCAGGTGATATCAGTAACCCCCTGAAAAACCCACAACGGTTAGATGTGCAAGTCTCACTACTAAAAAGTGGCCGGGCAGCTTCACAAAAAGGACTTATTCAATCTACACAGCACTGAGACAACCAAAGGCAAACACACTGCCACTCCAGACCACCCTTATTTGACTGACTCATGTATTTAACGTTCATTTTTTATCTTTCCCTCCTGACTGCTTGTGAAAGAACACATTACATATATTAGCAGAGAGGTGTGAAATTTCTCCTTTCGTTCTGAACACCCATGAAAAGTAAATGTCTCTGAAATCCCTGTGCATCAGCCTTGCCACAATCCCACTAATGAAACTGAAGGCTAAAACAAGTTGGATATATTCACTCAGGAGGTATTTGTACTGCTTACTGCAGGCATTCACTGTGTGTGATTCACAAGACAGCAGTGGGGGGCCCAAATGCCCCTCACACTTTGGAAGAGGCAAAGGAGGAAGATTCAAGCACACTTACATTTTAAGAAGGTAGCTGAAAGCTACTGAAACCTGCGCTGAGATGGGGCTCTCTCACATCTCAAGAAGCTGACAGCTTAAGATGTTTAAAAATAATACTGATAAAAAAAAAAACCACAAATAATCCAATATTTACAAACATTAGTAAGGCAGGAATGTCAACACCCACATTACTTCTAATGTGTCCCATAAGACATACTCCCAAAGAAAACAGCTAGAAATCTGATAGTCAAAACCAGCTGTCAGCACCATACCCAGACACATTAGGGTGGGCATTAGTGCCTGCCAAAACCACACCCATAATCCTGTGAATTACAGAGCATGCATGGGTATGAGAGGAAGGCAACAGGAAAGATGCACACATATCTTGGTGTATAAACCTCAATCCTAGGGAGACCCTTGCAGAAACGAGGGTTAACCCATCTTAGGGCTCAGGTGGATACTTGTCTGCTGCAAATAACTCCCATCACTTCTCAAAAATCACCTCCTGTCTGAATCTTGCAACTGCAAATTCAGAGGTTGGTTTGTTTTGTCTGTCTTTATTAATAGGGTAAGAGCACTTGCCCAGGAGCTGCTTACATTTTGTTCATTCCTTTCCCTTCCTTCAAGTGCACCAATATGAAAGATAAATACAATCTTTAGGCAGTATTTGGGAAAAAGCACATTAGGAGGGTAAAATATCAGCACTGTGGACCTTCCACATTGCCAAATATTTGTCACACTGCCTAAATCAACAACGGGAAACAGAAAATTGCTGATAATTTTGCACCTAAGCTTCAGACCTCTGAAGAGTAATCATCACAAATAAACAAGCTAGAAGAAAAGTCAGCCTCTGAAATTAAAAAAATAAACCACAGGCTATTCATCAGGGGAGAAGAGGAGGCAGAAGCATGAGACAGGATAATCACAAAATGCACATTTACAAGCAGGAAGAATGGAGGGCAAGTAATCTTTCCTTAACTCCTACTCCTACCTAGCACTTCAAAAGCTTTATACATGTAAATTGAGAACAAAAAAATAAAATTTATGCCAGTGTTTATTATTTGTTTCTAACTCATTGCATGGATCTGTTGAGAAAACTCTTATTTCCCAGCAAAATCTCATTAAAGTTATTCCATCTTCCCCATTTATTTCCTGGATAAATCAAGTGACATCAGTGATAGATTTCGAGTGGAAGAGGTTGATGCTCTGTGTTAGCACCAAGGAGATGCAGATTTGTTCAGGTATAAAAATGCTGACTTAAATACAAAAAAAGAACTTTCTGTTTGTGTGCTTGACAGGCACTAAACTGAGAGTAGGTATGTATTAGGTACATATAGATATACTAGGTATTCTCAAGTGACAACTGATTGTTCCTCCTTGCTCTAGCCCAGCTATGCAGAACAGCTGGGAAACGGTGGAAAGCCACTGACACTTCCAGGGGTTGTTTTTTGTGATCCATCCAGTCACATTAAAATAATGACTAAGCTCAAAAGCTCATTTTTACAAAGGCCTCCAAGCAGCCATCAGATAGTAACGACATGCGTTCAAACACTAATGACCTCAGTTCATAAAATTTCAATTGCAATCCCAACGAGCAAGTTACTGCAGTCAGAAATACAAGTTTTTGTAAATATCTACAAGCTGCTCATTCCCCAGTTTTGTAAACTTGACAAGGAATATATCACATCATTCCATCAAGAAAGGCTATTCGTAGCACACACCACAAAAAAAAAAAAAAACAAAAAACAAACAAACAAAAAAAAACCCACAAAAACCACAACACCAAGAGCAGCAAGAATTTTCACTGAGAAATAAATTTTGCTGAAACTTCTTTCTAAATTTTAAACTGTCCTAGCAGGGAATGTAGGTTTTTTTAGAAGTTAAGATCTGAAATTTCAAATGCTTCTAAACACAGAAGTTGGCTAAATATTTAGTTTCAGAAACTTCTTCTGAAATATATATATATTTCATGTATTCCCAAAGACAACATATGTTAGGTAAAACGCATCAGATTTCACACACAGACACTTCAGGCTATCAAATTTACTTTTAACTAATATTTTGTTTTGTCCTACCTGTAGTAAATGGAAGTAAATTCACTTCCATTTCCTATGATCAAGTATTTACTTTATGCATGAAAAAGAACAGAAGACCGCAATTACCGTTAACTAATACTGTATGCATAATCAAGTTCATATCCTACCTGCTGCTGTACGTAGGGTTATTACAGATTCTGTGACCTTTCAGCTCATGTCCCAGTGGGTCTAGAACAAATGAGATTTGATGAATGCAATAAAATCTTTCACCTTCCACGTATGGCCAAAACTATTTTAGGGAGTGCCGTAGCAGGAGGGCAGCTGAGCCCCAGGACTGACACAAGTGCATAAAGCACTTGAAACTAAACTCAATGGCAAAAATTCCCAAGATATCTAAGGGTTGTTGGAAGAGAAGACACTAAAGGATAAAAACATTTTTAACAAAGTAGAAAATACTATGAAGACCGAGAAGTTGGACAAAAGAATATTGTTTAACAGCAATATGCTCTGTGGGGCTGCTCATTGAATATAATTGCCCTGCCTCTGAAAACAAGAAAATAATGGCCTGCATTGTTCATCTGCAGTATGCAGAGAATAATTACGTTTTTTTAAAGTGCGGAAAGGACACACCACTTCCCTCAGATCTGTATCTTGACATTTGCCGAGATTTATACAACAATTCAGCTCGAATAACCGAAGATTGACAGTTGAGTAAATTGCAAACAGAATACTACAGAAGAATCTGAAGAATTATACCATTCCCCAAACGCAAGGTAGTGACTCTGCAGAAGTTTGAGAATAAAGACCAGTAAGAGCATTTGTAAGTTGGCAGGAAAATAAAACCACAGATTCTTAGAATAAAATCAGGTAGTTATATTGCATGTCAGACTTCAAGGGCTCTTTCTGAAAGAATTATATGCATGTTCCTATAATGACAAGGACTACATATTCTGAATTGAAACTAGGAAGCCCCAGATCTCTGTTATTTGCCATATCACTGTTTTTTCAGACACAAACTTCCTGGTAAGTAGTAACATTGTCATGTATCAGGTGCCAGACTATTCAAAGCAAGCTAATTTTTCCTGGATCCTCTGTCTCGATGAGTTCTTATCAAGCAGAAGCAATGATTACAAACTCAAAACATGAACTGATATTCATCTTACGACTACACACTTTTTGTTCTTTCATCAGATTTCAAGGTGAACAAAGAATAACAGGATTTAACTACAGAAGGTGTTTCATTAATGGCTTCTCCAAGGATAACACAGACGTTTTCTTCAGTGCAGAAAGTCAGCAATAAACTTCCAACACGGTGATGACTTTAACTGCTGTTTTATGCAGTTTATGCCAGGTCCTTATCATACAAAACCAGAAGCAATCGGGCCAAACAAAGTAAAATTACACAACTTAAAAAGCTTAATAATCTTTGTCAGAGAGCTTCTAAGAAGCCATGGGCTTTGGAGGAGCTCGTTTGGCGTTATTGGCATATTAATTGCAAAAAGGCAGGGATGGTTCTGAGAGGCTTGTCTGTAGGAATCATTTCAAAAGCCACTTGTTCCAGATTAGACTCAAAAGGGATTTTTAATAAGCAACTTGACTGTTTAATAACCACAAAAACAAAGAATGATATTCAAACCTACCATTGTCTGTTTACTTTGTGTTCCCTCGATTTCTCGGTGGCATTTGGTCACTGTGAAAAGACGAAAAGAAAAAGCATTAAGAAAGCTTTAAATCTTAGGCCATTGCCTGCTTCTGCACTGGTCAAAATCCACAGCAGCCCTAGTGAGATCAGTGACACGCATATAAACAAGATTAATACCAGATGCTTTCAGATAGATTTAATACTGTTCTGGGTGGGTAGAGGGTATCATTTGCATATTTTCTTTTTTAGCCTTGGAGCAACGAATGCAACCAGAAACAAGGTGGTGATTGGGATGAAAATGGATTTCAACCTTTTGCCATGTAATCAAAGATAATAAAGGTCTAATTACAATTTCACAGGTTTTGTGACAATCAAAATACGTCACATTTTAACTACAGTACTTGCAGAGAAAACAGTCATTAAAATGCACTAGAAGTCACACCCCTCTTCCTTCCATTTAGAAATCTGAAAACAACAAATTAGGGATGCCATAATGAGGAAAAATTTTATGGTGTTTTTATTAAATCTAAGAGGCATTTGAAATTATATTTGGTTTCAGTATATGCATGCAATTCTATTATTTATTCACAATTACTTGGTGGTTTCTGAAAGACCTAATCAGATTCCGATTTCTGGGGTTTAGATTTTTTATTCATTTATTTATTTTTAAAACTTCTGCCTTATTTAACAAGTTTAACGTGTATGCACTCCCCAGCTGAACTGAAGATTTATTGCTGATCTAACAGTCTCTGCCCTCAACAGAGACTTGCACCTTCACTCAAGGTAGCCCACTTCAGAGCAGTTACATGCTGTAGCTAATATTACACTTAAATACAATTTTTCCCCACTGAAGTTAATGAAAGCAGGTCATGCTCTTTTTGTTGATTTCATTCAAGTTTCAGGTTGATTCTAATAGCTTTTATGATAGTAAAGAATAATACATAGAAAAAGCCAAAAGAGAGAAGCCAGTCAGAGCAGCCAGATACCCCAGTACCCAATCCCCAAAGCACAGTTTGCGTTGGCTATTTAAGTCCCTACACTGATTGACAAGTCCTGCGCTGTCAAACAATCACCATAGTTGCTTTTTAATACCTGTAGAGCACACACCTTCACACGAGCTTCCAGAGGGCTCTTAGTAAATCATAGGATTTTCATCTCTATAAATGCAAGTCTGCAGTTGATGCCCTCAACCACATACAATTACTTCATCATGCAGACCTGCCATTCAATACAGCATTCTCAATACAAAATCCAGAGAGTCTGGGAGGAGAGACTCATTCAATACACAAGGCATTAAACAAGCCATGCAGGCTATACAGGATTAAGGTGGCATGTTTTGCCTCAGCAAAGCTTCTTGTTTATTCTATATCCATCTGAACTAAACCATGCAGCCCTGAGCTTCTTTACATAGCCCAGAACATATTTATTCCTACGTAGTGCATATGGTTATTAATCTGCACAGTGTGAACTCCTACTTATGCTAGGAGCAAATAACAGCATCCAAGCACTACAACTTATTTTAGCTAGTAGTTTAATTATTTTGCACATTGCAATAATAATTTAGGAAATTATTTACTAAAATCTGTGGCTGCCACACCCACAGAAGAATATGTTAGTTTACTTGGCATCAACATGAGTTTAAGACAAAAGATGCTATTTTCCTAGAAGCAGAATAATGAAGGAAAGACACCAAATGATAAAACTGAAGCACATTAAGCTTATACCTTACAAGTTATCTCCTTAACCTTCTTGCTTCTGTTAAAATGGCCCTACCTTCTCTACCTCCTTTCCAAGAAGCTAAAGGGAAAGTCATGAAAACAAGAAGCTACATGTCCTCTTCCTCCCATTCAAAGGTCCCAGCCTTGCCTGGCCACCTCTTCCAATGCCATTAACTCTCTTCGCCCCACTAACCACGGACAGAATCTCTGTTCCTCTTGCCACCTCCAACTAACCAGTCTTGCACTGTAACCATCAGGCTTGAGGCACCTCTAATTCCCACTAACTTTCCAGAAACATTGTACAAAGCATTACTGGGGAATTAAATGTGCAGCCATCCCAGAAACATCACGGGGATACACCACCACAGGCAGTGAAACTGGGGAAGGGGCAACCTTTCCCTTGGCTAGGAGAGGCTGCTGGTTTTACAAGGCTGTTTTGGGGGAACCCTCACCAAGCACCCCATTTAGCTGGCTCAAAGGTTCACCAGCACAGTCCCCAACCTATTCAGCCCTTCCTTCCCTACATCCCCACAAAAACAGAGTGGCAGCAAGGTGCACCCCTCCTGTCATGTCACACATGCAACAGCAGCAGCTGGCATGATGGGACCGAGGTGCTTCTACCCTACCAGCTCATCATCTCCATCTCATCCATTGCAGCTCTTCCAGGTTGCATAATTTGATACCCATTTGTTGGGAAGAGAGACCAATTCAAAAGACCCATCATTAGGTGTTTGTCTAGAACAAGGCAACCACCCATTCCAGCTTTCATCCCAGCAGCTGTTGTAGTTTCTTTTACAAATAGCAGCTACAGAAGGAAAGGCTTAGAGGCTTATACCCAAAAAAAGCAATAGGTTAGTGACAGGGACAACACGGTCATGGTTTGCATCCCTTCTTTGAATAACTAAGCTGGCACAGACCAGTTAAAAATGCTACAATTTCTCCAAATGTGCTCCCTATGGACTCTTTACTCACATGAGAGCAGAAAGGACCCATAGCACATATTGGCCACATGTTTACTGGGGTGTTTTGGGTGTGGGTTTTCTTTTTGTTTGTTTCAATTGCCTGTCTGTCTACTTAAAGAGTAGTTTATTGCAACAAATGCTTAGTAGGGTCCTTTCAAGTAATTTATTTGTGTGCCTCAAGTCAGGATACTGCTAGAACAGGAAAGCTGCATAATCTCCATGCAGTCAGGATTTCTCTGTCTTCACAGTAGCAATCTAGACTGCATCCTGTAAACACAGGGGATAGGTAGTTTCATATTAATGAAAGCCAAAACACAATTAAAATAAAACAGGCATGGGACTTCAGTGTTATGGTTAACATTTTGGGGATATACGCAGTTTAACATCAGTCAATGATTAAAGTCTTCCACAGATTAAACAAATACCACTTACTCATATCTCAACAATTTAATATTGAGCATCCCTCTCTCCTAACATCCTAAATAAAACTGTTTCAACATTACTCAGTGGAAAGCTCAGGAAAAAAAGATGTATTCTCATCTTCCAAAAATTAATAAACTCTTTATCAACATACCTGTTTACTGATGTTAAAACAAGTTCAATCACTAATATGCAGGAATGTGAACCTCAGCTTAATCCTTTCAATTACATTCATTAACTCAGATTCTTGATTCTGTCTTCTTGCTAGCTTAGCAAGAATGTCAACTTCTAGACTTAAAGTCCTAATAAATCTAATTTTGACAATGCATATCATTGCTTCAGCTTTCATTTTTGTTCACCTTTAACCTTACAATTGCCAGATTTATAACATTTCCAAAATTCTGCCTGTTGCAGCAGGACTCATACAAGTACGGCTTTGAGGTTTGGTCTGCCACCTCCCAGCACCTTTACCCCACAAATCCTTTTGGGCTTCCTGTTATCTCAGATTACTTCCCAGTCCCACCTACCCAGCTAGCATCTGCCCTTGTGGGCTCCTAAACTGCATGTGATTTTCAACAACAAGCAATTCAAGTCTCCCAAAGAAGTGAAGTTAAACTGGTTTTTTTCCCCCTACAGAAGAAGCCAGTAGCCAAGAAAATAGTCAGGGCTGCAACCTAGGCTTAAAAATGTTCGTCCACATCATTAGAACAATCTGACTGCTGGAAAACCCTGGTTATGCAGAAGAATTTGAAGTTTTGAAATGTCATGGCCAGCAACAAAAAAATGCTGTAAACAGTTCTTGCAGTTTCATCTGTCTTAATACTGAGCTTAAGGAATTATCAGCATTTTCTGCTCAGGATGTGATCCAGGATGCCATTCACATTTTCCCTCTTCCAGGAGCTGGAAACAATGATCCCACTCTGATTAGACATAAGGTAAGAATTAGCTGAAACAGGATTTTCTGACATGTTGGAAGAGTTTAAAGCTATAAGGAAGAGGTTTCCAAATGCACCACCCAAATCCACTCAGAGCCATCCCCAGTATGGTCTGAAGCCTCTCTACAAGGAACAAGGCAAGCACCGGATGACCTGCCCGAATTGGGCAAGGTGCTGGAAAGAGGTTGGAAATAAGCCTCCTCCTGTGATCACTCATGTTTCCAGTGTGAGAATAGCAAAATTGCAAGCTCAAATCTGACGCTGCCATACTTGTATCACTGCAGAGATCCAGAAATCTCAGTCACTTTACCAGGAGGCCACTGAAGTGGAAGAGGAGCTCATGGCTTAAATGGAGGGAAAACATTCACAAGATATAGCAAAGGTCAAGCCTGCTGAAGAGGTGAAGTGTATTTACCTCTTCAGTGGTCCAAGTAAAACTTACTGGAGTTGACCAAGTAAGTGGTTCCTGAAAAAAGTATGTTTGAACAAATCATGCTTGGTGTCTAATTTGAAGGTGCAAGTTTAGTAGGAAAGAACAACCTTAGAACTGCAGCTTAAGGTGCCATGCTGCTACACCAAAGCTTTACCTCAGGCTCTAGAAGATACTTAATTAGAATAGACTTAGGAGCGAAATCTGGCTTGACGGCCAAGTGCTGGAGAGAAGACTGCTTAGATGGAGGTGGGAGGGTGAGAGCTAAGCAAGCAGAGACAGGACCACCATGGCAGGCCATATCCCACAACAGAGGAGCTCACACAAGCTAAAGCAGCTTGGAAAGACTGAGACATGTTGCTTGTAAATATGTAAAAGGGAAGAGACGCGCCAAGAAAAACGTGCAATAGGCTAGAAAGAAAAGGGACCAAACCAGCTGCTTTTGCAGGTACAATCCACCCCTGGAGTCCCTCAAAGCTTTGGGGGACCCAGAGGTAACCTGCAACCTGGGGCAGATGGGCTGCCAGGAGAGGTGGGAGCACTCCAGTATAAACAGCCCATGGGTTACATACATGAAAATGTGAGAATCATGCCTTGAAAATCACTAAGGATTGAATTCTGCTTATATTCTGGATTCTCCATGTGCAAACACCAAGACAAAGAAACTTGAAAAGTTAGTAACAAAGGCACATTCTGTAAAATTATTTTACTAAAAAAAAAAAATTTAAAAAACCCGACAGAACTAGGTACCTGAAAAATGTAAGCATATTTAAATAGAAAAAAAAAAAAACAAAACCCAAAGCAAAAACACCTGTAAACATCTGCAAGGTAATACAATCAACAAGAAGCAGCACAGACTCATAAAGAATTAATCCTGACAGATAACATTTTATTTAATAGAGTTATAAAACTAAAGGCTGAGGGGAAAGAAGTAACTATCTCATTTAGCTACATTGGATAGTCTCAAGAAGTCATGCCTGAAAATTTATTCAAGTTGATGGGAATGAAACACAGGCATTATAGTCTAAAAGCTACATGGAAAACTACAAATAAAGTGTTATAATACATGAAAAGTGCAGAAAAATGGAAATGTTAAAGCTAGGTTTTTTTACAATCCTAATTAATCACCCAAAAGAAAAATAAAGTAATGGAACTTGATGCTAAATTAGTAGGCACTACAAGGTTAGTCAAAGAAGGGAGAAAGAGACCTAGCGATAGAAACATTGCCGGAAATAAAATAAAGCCATCATTGGAAAGATACAGAAATGCTGTTTCTCTGAAATCAACATGAATTTTGCCAGAATCAAGATCATGTCAGTACAGAGCAGACAATAATTCATTGTGACTTCGCAGCATTGCTTACTTTAGAGATGAAAACAAGCTAATCAAATTCAGGCTGTATCTGCACAGGCATTGAAGAACACTGGAAAGAGATAATAGACTGTCACACTGCCCCAGTACAGCCGAACCAAGACTATCTTGTAATTCTCAGCACTATTTCCAGGATCACAACAGCAGCATACAAAGAGTTGTGACATAAGCAACACAGCAGAGCTTGTTGTAGGAAACATTTCAGAGAGCTCACTTCAGTTTGACAGTGCTCTGCAAGGCAACAATCACGCAGCGGAGACTGTAGCATCCACTAACACTTGAAAGATTTTGTTGCTTCTTGGTGTATTAATATCATTTTAGGGGCCATCAAATGAAGACAACACAGGAAGTGTTTGGGACTCCAGGGAAAGCTTCGTGATTATATCATCTATCAGGCACCAGGAAAGTCTCATGAGGAAAAGCTGTTGAAGTCTCAATGCTTACATTTTCTGTCCCAGTCGTTTCAAATGCTGCAAGAAAGGACAATATATTCTCATTTTTCTTAGAGGCTTGTTGGCCTAAGTACACTCTGGTGTCCTTCTACATCTTTAATTTGCACAATTCTTCAAGAAGAGGCAGAGTGAAACACAAGGAGAAGACAGCTGGGAAACACCACAGGAAAGAAGGGCACGGGGGAGCAAGAATAGGAAAGAAGCAACTAAATTCAAGGGAAAAAAAAGAAAGAAAATTGAAAGACTTGTTTGAATTCAGATCTCCATCTATCCTACACCACTGCACTGCCATTCACAGCACAACCGAATTATGTGTTGCTTGGTGCTTAAAATTTACAGACCTTTTCTGCACAAACCACCACGTTTTTGAAGCATTTTTGAGAGTTGCCTTGAGAATTTATGATGCACTCGGCAGCTTGTCTGAATCTGCGAGATGAAAGCTAGGGGACAGAAAGGGAACTTAACTAAACTCAATGTCACAAGGCAGATCTGCTTTTCTGGGGGACAAATAGAGTTTCTAATTTATAGTACCATGTTCAGACTTGCAGATAAGACCTTAAAGAAACAAACAGAGAAAGCCTGGACTGCCACATTTTTCACAACTGCACTGATGCCTAGAGTGATTCCTTTTCTCCCTGTCTTGGGCACCTCAGAATAAAGGAGCTTGCATAGAAGTGTGCAAGCAAATTTCACAGGAATTTATAAAACCTAGATAATTTTAACAGAAAGATATGCTGCCTAAAAGTAGAAAGAGAATTAAGTGTTCTTTACCATTAATTGTTTCATTGCTAGAGTCCCCTTAAAACCTGTACAACTGGAAACCCACTCAGCTCATACAGAAAAGTCTGCAGGACAGTATCCATCTCCAGATTTTTGCGCTCAAGAATGCACTGATGAGCCAAATGAATGAATGCACCCTACCATCCATATATGCATCTCCCAAGGCACAGTTTTGAGCTCCTGTCAAACTTATAATACATTTCTTGGCTGAGACACCTATCCAGATGAGCTTCCCAGTCTAATAAATATCTTCAAGTTATGAAGCTGAAAGGAAACAGCATGATGTTTCCATCCGACATGCTGCACATTGGATTCCCCTGAGTTAAATCCTGTTCACATTAGAATCACATCTTGTAGAAAAAGAGCAATTAGTTTCTAAAATAACCAGTGTCAGAAAATCCTCTACAGCAAAGAGTGAGTTGTCCCAAATCTTAATTATTCACCCAGTAGGAAAAAAGCCAAGTATTATCTGCTGCACTGTCAAATATCTGTTCCCTTACAGACAGTTATAGGCTATCATCAAGTCACCCTTCAAATTCTTCTTTATGAAACCAAGATTGAGCTGCTAGAGACTTTAAGGCAATCCTTGCCAGTTCTCCAGACAACGTGCCTGACTCTGCTCAGAGCTCTCTTTGGTTTTCAGCTTCCCCCCAACTCAGCAGGACACAGAGCACACTCACAGGCCCTGCGCTGGGTGACACGCAGGGCAGCAAAGCCTTCCCATTCCCATCCCATATGCTGTGCATGATGGATCACATCAGCTCATGTTTTCCTCATTTCACATCGAGTCCCATTACAAGGTATATTATACCCAATTTACCAACCAACCCAGACTGCACTGAACCAATGATCTCATCTTCTCTTTATTTATCACTGCAACTTCCCCCCGAGGTTAGAAGTTTACATATAGTGGTTATTTGTGCCATCTGAAAATTTCTACTACCAGTGATCCTACCAAGATTTTTTTTCCTCCTCAAATCACTGATTTAACAACAAAATAGCATGGAGACAAGGCACAAATTGTGTGAAACCCTGCCAGAAAAACCACTCTAAGCCTACAGGTGGATGATGATTGTATTTAATCATGATCTCTGCAGTCCCACCAGTTAGTTGGCTTTTAATGCATTTGGTATTGGATGGTTAGTTTCATAATCAAAATATCATGACAGTTGAGCTTGCATCCCACAGAAAAATATATTGTATCACCATTATTAGTTTTATCATCTGTGATATGATCAGTTTTACAAGATGTATTTTCTACACCTTTGTTTTGTATGAGCTCAATTACTTTCTGATCTTGTATTCATCATTCAAAACCTGTATCAGTATTTCACAGTCATAAGCAAGATTAGGGTAAATCACGCCTACAGCAACTTAAATCACCGTCTCTTGTCTGTTCAGCTGTATTCACAACATTAACATTCAGCCTTTTGTATTTCCCCCACGTTTCAACATACACTAAACAAACAAAATTAAAGTCAATTCAAGACAAAAGTGTCTTCACCCACTCTCATATAATGCAAGTTATCAGCTTACAAACTATTATGACTACGTGTTACTCAGTGTCCTTCTGGTATCTGGCTATACAATGAATGACAGAGGTAAGCAACTGTGTGAAGTTTAAGTAATCAGCTAACCTGCATTAAGCGCTCAAATACCTCAACCCCTCCTGATGTATGTGAGGTGATTTACCCCTAAACAAAAGACTAGTCAAATGCAGAAAATCACCGCTGAGTAGCTCCCACCATCCAGGCTCACCCGAGGTCAGCTCACAGTAACTCATCCATGGGTCCATAATATTGGTACAGCCAGACTGGAAAGGAGTTATCACCACCTTCATTTGACATGACCACATCACCTGACTGTTTCCCAGATACAGTTCAGAAGTACTAATTAAGCACATGCTTCTGCATATAACTGCCAAAACCCATCACTGCTATCTAATAATATAAGTAGTTTTGTTGGTGGTCTCTTAACTTAAAAAAATTTTTATTACACTCAGTGCTGACAATTATAGTTACTTCTTGTAACCTGTTTCTTTCTTGACCAGCTTCTGCTTGTATTATCTAAAAACCACCTCTTACTATCCCTTTCCCCTTGCTGTTTTGGATATTTGGCAATTTTATTGTCACCGTGTGCTTTATACTAGATGCAGATGTAGCAATGCTACAAGTAGTTCCTTTTGCTCTTGACTGTGGGTTTCAGGGTATATGGTGAAATACTCCTGGCAGTTCCAAAATATCATTCATTTTTTCCATTTAGACATCATCTTCCTACCTGCTTGGCTAATAAGCTTTGCAGCTTTTAGAATAGGCCTTTTAAAGCACTAAAAATGTAATTGGATGGATTTTATTCTATGCACATCACACATACAATCAAGTTATGATCATTGTATCTAACCTAGCCTCAATTTTCAATTCCATGTTTCATTTTCAACTTGCCAGAGCAAGGCCTAATGTAGGTTTTGCCCTTGTAAGGCATAGCAGAAAATTTTGCAGCTCAAAACATGCTGTAAGTTTTTTATTTTAAGAAGGCTCCTGCCTTGCACAAAGAAAACCATCACCAGGGGCTTTGGGAGAGCGGCGCACTGCAGCCCCTGCCCTCCCACCCAAGGATCAGTCCCCCAAAGCAGCTCAGCCTCTTGCTTGAGGAACAGTCACCTTGCTTCTTCTGGGGTCCTGCCACAAGGGGAAAGAAAAAGACAGTCTCAAACCCACTACTGAAAGGGTGCTGGCCACTCTGTAGTTATTTAAGCCAGTAATTTATTTCTGATCAGAGCCTCAGAAGTGGCAATGCCTTTCCTGACAGTAGCACTTGAATTCCTCTCTCTCTCATTCAAACTTTGCAAAACAGGTCAGACCCACCCAGGGGTTTTAATATTCTAACCATGCAAATTTTGCTACCAGGTTTCAGCAATGCAGTGCAGTCATAGCTGTGCTCAGAAACAAGCTATTCTAGGCCCTGCCTATTTTTCCAGGTTCCTAGCACTGACATGGAGATAATTACAGATTCTCTTCTCCCCATACCCTTTTGGGTCTCAACTAATTTTATTCATAACATTTTAATTTTCCACTAACCACCACTCATTTGTTCTCTGTTTCACCCTTTCTTTCTGTGCAAATTTAGCACTCTCCTGTCTATTTCCTTCCTCAGCTACAAAAATTTGCTTTCTGACATGAGCCAGAGGCCAAACTCACCATCCTCTTCCCTGGGGTAACTTGTGACCACAGCATAAAATTCCCTCTGAAGACTAACATGCTCCTTGTCATAAGGAATTTCCAGATGTTTCTTACCTAAATTGCTGATACATCTGAGACACTTAGAGATCTTCCACAACATTCAGAGCAGCTCCTCAGTAGCTGTCCTCAAGAACAAAAGGGAAATCACGAGCTTCATGAATTTATGTAGCTTTTGAGCTGCATAAAGGACTTTTCACATACTTACACCCACAAGGGCCCAGACACAACTTTGCCAGGATCAGACTCAACATTTCATTTTTATTCAAGGGTAACAAAGGAGAAATGGAGAGTTCACCCAGAGCCATCTTCCCTTAGACAGACACTTTCCACACTCCGTGAAAGTAACCCCTATACCGCGCACCCTGATTCATCACCTGTTTGAGACAAGATGATTGTCTTTTGAAGTTATGACTGACCTTTCATAAAAGTAAGATTTGTGTGAAATGTCAATCCAAGTTTCAAAACAGATCTGACCTTTTACAAATATAGAAAATTTTTAGATCTAGAAAACTGAAGACTGTGCTGTATGTAATTTGCTACAAAGGAATCCAAAATAGCTGAGGAGTCCTGCATGAAGCTGCATCCTCATTAGCATTTACTTTCAGATCTTCACCATTAAGCCACAATACAGCTGGGGAAAGGTCACTGAAGTGTTTCTGCAAAGCACACTTTCAAAGTGTTTTTATGTAGATGAGTCTTATTCTTGGCCTACATTGCTTAGAAAAGCAAAAATTTAACTCTGATAATGAGTGTTGAATTAGAAGTCAAAAACGGTAAGGTTGGCCAGCATTTTGCCACAGGATCTGCCACAAGCTGAGACATGGGGCAGCCTGGGGGACTGCACTATTATTCATGCACTAACTGCGCTGAGAGCAAAACAATGAACCTGTGGGCTCCAATTTCACACGTGTCTCACCAGATAGTAGGGAAATTGGACAAGCAAAATGCAGAATTTGATCTAAACAAGTGATGGACAAATGTCTCAAGGTGCCCAGGGGTAACCTGGCAGCTTTCAAGAACCCCAGAGGGAGAATAGGGACCCCCAGCCACCTCTCTTCCCTCATATCAGACAAGGGCTACAAATCCCCCAATGCTGCTATAAGCTTTCCAGTTCTGTTCAAAGAGATTTATTGCCCAACAGGGCCTTGTACAAACTGAAAAAAATGGAAAATGCTGACTTCTTCCTTGAAGTTTGATTTAACTCACTTCCAGGAGGAGACCTGTCCAAGGCATTCACATCTTAACGCAGAAATAAAGGGCAGCCCCGGTATCACAGTGACAGGAAAAAAAAATGCAGCTAGCATCCTGGCTAGGTATATACTGTAAACTCTGACAATGAACCTTCGATATCTAAACCTGCCCGCATTTATATATAAACTAAAAATTTACTAGTGTATTCAGGTGACCTTGTTTCTCTTCAACATACAGATTTGGGAGAATAAAAAGCTAATGAAGCCTAGAAAGAGAGAGAAACCATAAGCAGTAACAATGTAGAAATACAACAGCAATCTTGTCTCAGAATTGAACATATACAGACTGAAAATAAGTCAGAGGGCTCTGGTAAAAGTGGCAGTCTATAGCTGAGAAAGGAAAACAGAGATGGGAAGAAAAAGGGATTTACAGCATAGAAAGAACTGTACCATTATTTCTTTACTGCAATATACCAGGGGACTGAAGGAGGAAGATAAACTACATATGAAGAGACACAGGCACATTTCTGATGTCACTGAGACTACAATAAAAGACGAATAGTTTCAGCAAAGCTGACAGAGATACAAAAATAAAAAGGCCAAATTAGTAACATGCGGGGGGGGGATGTAAGAAAAAAAGCTGTCTTTAGGCACTGATAGCAGATACCACTGCATAAAACATATAGGGACATGCAGATGAAAAAATTAACCCAGCTGCTGAAGTTTAGTTCCTCTCCTTCCATGCTCCGGTATGCTCTGAGCCACTAGAGACTGGCGGACTCCCCTGTCTCAAGTAATTAAAGGCAGATTTGATGAAAAGCCTGAGCATTGTTAGTAGCTGCCACTGAGACTGACAGATTACTTCTTGGGTTGCTGAACTTAAAACAGGAGCAGCTGGAGATGCTGAGCTTGCTGCGCTGCCTCTCACAAGCTGCTGTGTTATATGCAGAGCACTAGGACAAAGACAGTCTTGCTCACCG
The DNA here is from genome assembly GCA_020745775.1 of Theristicus caerulescens. Classification (NCBI taxonomy): domain Eukaryota; kingdom Metazoa; phylum Chordata; class Aves; order Pelecaniformes; family Threskiornithidae; genus Theristicus; species Theristicus caerulescens. Next base: position 89,457,681 of record CM036560.1, read on the forward strand.
AGGTATCCCACTATGCTAATTAGAAAGCACAATAAAAATTAAATTGCTTGTACATTACACCACTATGTAAGTCTGGGGAGGAAGAGGTCTTTCATTTAAGAAAAGGAGAAGGGAAGAGGGAAATTAAGTTATTTTTTCTTTACCTTGTGTTAAAAGTCTACCAGTATGAATTAATAATGTATATGTAAATCAGGCTTCATGATTTCTTATTGCATTAAGCTGCCAGTGTGTTGCTAGTAATAGATTCAGAGCATTCATTTATTTTGCACTGAACTTCATTATTGGCATTGTAAGAGAATATCCATTTTTATCAGGAAGAAAGCTAGCATATTGTTCAGCAGAAGAGTAAAATTTATTTTAGTCTCTTTGCATGAGCCATATTGGAACAGACTGAATTTGTTTCCTTGGAGTCCATCAAAATCTCGTACGAATTTTAGATCCTTATTTACAGCGGTACAGACTTAGGGCCCAATCCTTGCAAAGTTTTCCTCCATGTAGACCAACCCTCTTCTGAATTTCAGTTGCAAGATGAAGACACTGTAACACCCAAACACTTTTGACAGCACAAAATACTTCCAGGAAAAAAAAAAATTTTAAAAAGTAGCTTTTAAAGAAAAAATTTAGCAGTAATATTTCAGGTGAGTGTTAACTCCTACCACTTTTATTATCTAGAACAACATTTTGCCAACTTTTTAAGCCTAAGAGCCATCTAATGATTTCACAAGGGTATTAAAATACTTTTTCTGTTTCATGGTTTGCCCTCTGCTGTTGATGGTGCATGACTCATCAAGCTGAAGAACAATTTAGATCAGTGCATTAAACTGGGCATCCCTTCATAATTTAAATTAATTAGGATTACTGAGCTAACCCCCTCACTTTTGCTGAGCACAGCTTTCAAAAGTTTACATTACCCTAGAGATGACAGACAGAAACTTTTTCCAGCCTAAACTTGAAGGAAAGTTGGGGGGGGGGGGGAGAGAGGGGGAGAGAGAGAGATCTCCTTGAGACAGAAAAAAACATAGGGTAGTGTCGTGGTTTAACCCCAGCTAGCAACTAAGCACCACACAGCTGCTCGCTCACTCCCCCCCGGTGGGATGGGGGAGAGAATTGGAAGGGTAAAAGGGAGAGGACTCGTGGGTTGAGATAAGAACAGTCTAATAATTGAAGTAAAATAAAATAGAACAGTTAAAGAGGTAAAGCAAAGGCTGCGCACGCAAACAAGGCAAAACAAGGAATTAATTCGCTACTTCCCATGGGCAGGCGGGTGTTCGGCCATCCCCAGGAAAGCAGGGCTCCATCACGCGTAACGGTTACTTGGGAAGACAAATGCCATCCCGCCAGATGTCCCCCCCTTCCTTCTTCTTCCCCCAGCTTATATACTGAGCATGACGTCATGTGGTATGGGATAACTCTTTGGCCAGTCTGGGTCAGCGCCCCTGGCTGTGCTCCCTCCCAGCCCCCCGTGCACCGGGCAGAGCACGGGAAGCTGAAAAGTCCTTGACCATTGTAAACGCTACTTAGCGACTATTTAGCGATACTTAGCATCGACATTGTTCTCGTCCTAAACCCAAAACACAGCCCCATACCGGCTACCAAGAAGAAAATTAACTCTATCCCAGCTGAAACCAGGACAGGTAGACAGAAAACTTTTAAGACAGTCTTGATCCCACCAGGGAAAGCCAAGCAGGCAAAGGCCAACTACCAGAAACATCCCAAAACCCTATGAAAGGGTTATTCAGGACAATTCCCTACTGACAGTGGCTGAATGAAGTGCAGCTCACATTACCATTTATATGATTTCTGGACAGATAACAGTTCAAACAAGGCCCCAAAGCACCACAAACCTACAGATGTGCTCAACTTTATTGCCATGGGTAAAATGGGAAATTAATGGAACAATTTTTAGAAATGAAGTTAAGTACTCACTTCAAGATCAAGGGTCTTAACTGAAGTCAGCCCAAAATTAGGATACGGGGACTACCTATCCCTAGGTAATGACTGCTGATTTCCTTAGGCTTTCCTGATGTATAAGTGGATGCACTCAAATTTCTGAGGCCTGCTTTAGACACTCATTTATTTGCTACCATGACACGCAGCACTAACTTTCCTTCATTTCTTTAAGTGGGTCATTTCATACACTGGGCTTTTTTTTCTCAGAATAAAGGAAAAAAGGGTGTTATACTAAATGAATTATTTTTGAAGTCTTTTTTGCATTTTTAAACCAGCTATTGGCTAGTCATTCATGCTGGATACCAGCTTCTTTCACAGCTGGCAGGAGGCAACACTCCTCTCCCTACCACAGCATTTGTCCAGTGCATCCCCTGCGCACTAGAGGAAAGGACATGGTCTGATACGAGCTGAACCATCTCTCGGGAACAGGAGAGATCCATCTCAGTCTGCCTTACTTGTAGAACAAGTGGATCAGAGTTAGAGTATAACTCAAGTTGTGGAAAACTTTTTATCAGTTTCACAGCAATTAACACTGATAATTGCACTAAACTCCTCCTTTCCCACTTCATTTAACACATTGCTGCCTGAAGTGACCTACCTGTGTACCCCAATTAATACCTGAGGAAGTCCATCACAACAAACCTCTTCAAAGCATTTACGCTGTTATATCTTTATTGCACAAGACCAGATTATTGGGGTTTTTTAAACCACTGCTCTTCTCTATACCTTGCTTGGAAATAAATTAAAGATTTCACTAAAGAAGCAGAGGACCCAGTAGGGCAGCAGCAGAAGAGAATGTGAGATGCAAGTTCTTGATGACAAAGGAACAAGATATTCCTTCTGACTTTTTTTTGTTGATTGCTGACTTGATTGCAGTGTTTAAGATAGCAGGGGGGTCTTTTCAGGGTCCAAGCATTAGGAAAAGGCAGAGGCTTTTTAGCTGACTGTGTGACAGAAGCTTTGCTTTTAATCACTGCCACATGACAGCCAACTGCCAAGCCTCATCACAAGCCTGACCTCAGCTAAAACATTTAAAAGCCTGAGGAGCTGACCGACAGACACAGTGAGATGGGGAGACTATGCTGGAGCCTTTAAATGGTTGTTTAGGGGATTTACTCTTAGCACTGGGACAAAACAGGAGACAGGCTTTAAAAGACACAATGGTTTAAAGAAGGGTAGAGGTAAGAAATAGCAATTCATGTTTTCAAACAGAAGTTGCAGGTTCACATTACTTTCTAATGAATGCTTCATATTAATACCTGAAGAGCAGGGAATGAGAACAAGAGAAGCAGCAGACAGAGAGGGTGCCCTGGGGTGCCTGGAAAGTCAGGAGGAGTGATGCAATTTCTAAACTTATTAAATACACAAGACAATGAAAATCAGATAAAGATGGCGGCAATGGACAAAGTGCAGGAGAGTAAGACTGTAAGGAGAGGAAATGTTAGTGCTAATAAGGTGCTCATGGGTTGTCAGTGCCCTCAGTGGGCAGACTCTGCTTAATCCCATAAGGCCCCAGATTGGCACACAGGGAGAGCAAGGGCTGCTCTCCTCATTACAGCTTCTCCACAACCTCCAAGGTGTAACGCAAGTTTGTCATCAGTGTCCACCACAGGACAGCTGGGCAAGCAACATTGCTTGGCTGGCTGCACGCAAACAGGCACATACCCAGCCCCTACATAGAAAGAAGGGCTCAAAGAATAAGGATGTAAACATGTAGAGACTGCCTAACACATTAATAACAGCGTGTTGCAAAGCTTCAAATGACAAAGCAGCAACAGCATAAAGAAAACGGAACTGGCCCCATTCAAAAGCACTTTAAGAAGAGCTGGTGAAAGATGTGGTGCAGTGCCAGGGGGTGGTGTGGACCACCAGTGCTGAGCCAAATGAGGACAGAGACTGTGGTGCACACGCATCCCAGAGACAGCCAAGGGAACAAATGTGATTGCCCAACCTGGTTATTTCCAGAGAAAAACTGGAGCGTTGAAGGGAGTAAGGAAATTTTCTCGGAAGGTCCCTAATCCATGTCTAAACCTACCACTTCAAAACAAAGCTGACAATTTGGCACTTCACAGGAACGGTCAAAATCTATTACCTTAAAGATTTATCTACAAAGGCATCCACTTAACAGGCCCCATATAAAGCAAAAGATAAGCACAATATTCGTAACACAGGTACAGCTAAACAGCAGAATGCAAAGCCATATACACTGATATACCAGTTTAAGTTTGTACAGCCAAGGTATCTTTTAACAATGGAACAATGTATCTTAAAGTTGGCATTAAAATGCACAAGAAACATTTTTCTGAATAAAACAGAAGGGCCTTGTCCCTACATAGAGAACTGCTAGTGCAAAACAGCAAGATGTCTCTAACAGCCTGGGTGCTAAAACCACAATGCAGAGCGACGGTCGCTAGGACCCAGGACCAGACAGTCCCTGGAGTGAGGGTGAAGGAGGGAGCCCTGTGGAGACAGGGCAGCCTTGCCTCAGCCCCATTCCCCATGGTCTGTGAAGCGTCTTATTCCCCCACACACCTACTGCCTGGGGAACCGTCCTGGTATCACTCCTCTTGGTTTGACTGGTGCCCCTCTTAATTCCACTGGTATCTCTGATGTAATTTTCCAGTTAGCAAAACTACTAACCACTTGTGCCTTGGGAAAGGAATTTGGGAGGGAGCTAAAAGATAACAAACTGTGGAAAACTAACGGCTCTAACCTTAAAGAAGAGCTAACAAGCCAATAAAAGGGAACATCTTGGCACCAAAGACTGGACAGTGGCCAGAGAAGCATGAAGTCTGATAAAACTGCAGAAACTGGGTGAAAGGTAAATGCGGCGAGGGGAGATCGCGACCACCGACTCAATTCAGGACCGAAAAGACTTGCCCCCCCACACCTGAAAGGAGCATGCGTGCTGATTTACATAGCAAGCGAGGCTCATTTAAATACAGTAGACCAATAGTGTAGGAAATGTTAATCACTAACCAATAAGTGTAAATTTAGGCGGGTTTATACTAATCACATCACCTGATAGATGTGCCATAGTTTGTATGACCGTGTGCTTGTGCGCGCTTGATTTGTGGAATTATCACCGAGCACCCTGTGCAGAATCAACATCTCTGTAAGAACCTTCAACTTCTCCTCCTCTTCATTCTCCTTTTTCCCACCGAACACCCCTGTTGGCAGGACCAACGCTGGATCCAGGACTGGTGATTCTCTTTTCCTTCCTTCTTTCTCTCTCACTTTTCCTAAGGTGATTAAGTTGTTACAGTTGTTAAATTGTAGTTAAGTACTGCACGGCCTACCTTGACTTTCCATAAAGCTGCATAGCTGGGGTGGATATAACCGTGAGGGGGTTGGCGGGTATCGAATACTTGTACTCACTATTTGTCTCTGTAGAAGCTTTCTATTAAAGCTGGTGTTTGTGTACGGACCTTGAGTGTTGGCCCACCTTAAACCACACCAAGCGCGTTTGCGAATCTTAGTCACTCCCCACTCCTCACCAGGTGGGACATGACACCCTATTACATATCTTTTGTAAGTATTAAGGAAGTCTTCTGATCACACAATATAAAAACCAGGTTTTTCAAGCTTGTGTGTGGGGCAGAAAACCAAAGTCCTACAGTCTTTACAGATATTTCCAGGCACCTGCCAAGCCTCCACCAGCAGTTTGGACACATGCAGTTTGCTTATCACTTTTCTCATCTCAAGGCACCAATTACAGGGCCCGCATTTTTTAGACTAGCAAAGAGCTCTACTCCAGAGCTCTGCTTTCAGCAAAGCACGCACATTTTATTTGCTACAACAAATCATTTTGCATAGCAAGATCAATGACTGACAATATACAAGTAACACTGTTGGAACATCACTTCAAATGCCATCCAGAACCTGTGTTTTACTGTTTGATACCATATACAATACTTGGAGAAAATTAATACTTCCAAGCAACGGTTAGTTACCATAAGGCAAAGCAGAAATGCAAAATAAATACAAGCATCATTCAAAAATGGCAAGTACTGTTTTTTTTCAGATGACTGCTTGCTATTTGGTAGTTGTTTTTTCTTACCTTTTAAGAAGTCGTACACAGAGAGTTTCATGTACCGTGGGTCAAATTACTGCCTGCAATTTCATTGCATCTTGGACACCATCATTGAAATACACAATAAAAAGGTAAGATACTTTCACTTAAGAATTTCATTTCAGGTTAAAATTTCCAGCCACTACAGATATAAGGAGTCTGGGTCTCTGCCATGCAATACTTGGGCACGTGCCCAGGCCACTTTACCTTGGACATAGAGGGCTGGGAGTTGATCTGAGTTACCTGCTGGGAAGGCCTCACAAACAGAGGACGATGCCAGATTTTCCCAAAGATCATAAGGGTCACAAAGATAACCATGCTGCTCTAGACTTATATACTCAGATATTTATTCAGAATATGCATGCCCTCACAGACCTATCTGTGGGAACATCCTTCTGAGCCAGGAATACTGCTACTATTTTTGTTGCAGCAAACAGCAATGATCATACCCTATCATCAGGTGATGCTGCATTTTTTTTTTGCGAGTACCAGTGTTACATAATTTTCTATTTGCACACCACAATAGAGCTGAGAAGTGATGGTCTTTCCTCTCACCAGTGGTTTAGCTCTTCTCCACCAGTTCACTGTGTCCTTGGTCATAGCTCTAAATCATGGGGCTATAACAAATCAGAGCAAAAAAAGCAACAAGCCCACTACAGTGTCTCTTTTCCCCCTCCCCCATTTGATTTGTGGGAAAAAAAATACATTTTTGTTATGGTAATACTATTTGATGTAATTCTTTCTTAAACAGAACCATGGTGAGGCATTATTAAAAAGATATTCTATTTATTTTCTACAAGATCCTTGAGAGCTTACAGAAAAGGCCGAATCAATTCAGAAAGAGAAGCCACAGCAGCACTCAAATAGGACCAGAACTTGTAGGCTATTAGGAAAAAAGATTTTAAAGAGTTTAGATTTTTTTTTCCTTTATAATTTCTTATACTCTTCAGGAGTTGTGCACAAGTGTTGTGGGTTTGGGGGGGCGGGGGCATGGTTTTGGTTTGGGGTTTTTTTTACAATTATTTGCTATCCAGTTATCTTTTTATTTTTGTTATAAATTAGCACTTGAAGGCTGTGGTCAGATAACATACAGAAATATTTCCCATCTTGGTAGGTACAGCCATGAGCATAAGGAATTCTGAGCTCCAGGAAACAGAGGAGATTTAAAAGCACCTGCTGTAGCTCTTAAAACCATGAACTCTGGCTAAGGGTGTATCACCAGCAGGCAGGTGACATGTAGGAAGCCAGAGGTAACACATCTTCCCTAGAAAACAGGGATAGAATACAGAGGGCCAGAGAAATCCTATTATTGGTCTTTTCACACTGTATAGAAACATACAGTGGAGTAAGGCTTCTTTAAGCGTAGCTGAAGAAAACAGAAGACTATTTTGGACCAATTTTTGTACTACGTTGTAAAACTTCCTATTTTTTGTCTGCTGATAAACTTGTCAAAGAAGAAATTCTGGGACCTAGCTCAAGTATTTGACCTAAGCCAGTAAATCTGCCTTCTGGATTTCAGTGGATTTAGAGGAAACTTCATTGCCTACTTCTATTTCTTTTATGTCTACACACTGCCACAAAGGTTGTACTCAGTAACTTTTCCTAAAATTGGTTCTCCATAATGCAGTGCAGACTTCTTTTATGGAGGATTCTTTAATGCAGGAAATTTCATTAACAAATAGCCAGACATGTACATATCCCTTAATATTTGCAGTGGTACCCAGTCTTCTTGCTAACGCTCTCCAGATAGCTTCTGCCTTATACAAGATTTTCCTTCATTTACCCTTACTATGATACTTAACAACACCAAAAATGGACTAATATTCTGAAATTCCTTCCTAATCCACTATAGATATCACAGAAACATTTTCACAAATACAGAAGGAAAACTGCTGTCAGGACCAAACTCACATTTTAACAAATAAATGAAAAAACAAGCCCAGAAACTCAATACAGTTTAATAAATCACACATTAACACCTGCTTCTAGCTGGCTGGCTGGTTAGACTGTACTCCTGATAGCTACTAGGCACAACTCAATACAGAGTTGGTTGATTGCAACCAAGTACTATGTATTTTTTAATAAACACACACACTCATCTTGATGAGCACTACAGACTACATTAAATATCCAAGCTGAACTTCTGCGAGCAACAGAGCCAGTTGCACAGGGGCAGTTTGGATTCCTGCTCACATTAACTTTCTTTTGCTTAAAATCCTGTATTGAATTGACAGTCCTTAAGTAACAGCTTCTTCAATTCTGCAGATAGATAGCTTCATGATCATATAGGGAATACATACACGTGCCTCAGCAAGACCGTGCTAATGTCTGCACCTTCCCATGGACAAATTAATAAAGGCAGAGGGGAAAATTTGCACAGCCCAGAAGAATTTCCTTTGTCTTTCTGGTTAAGAGTCTCAAATGGACCAGGCTTGCTCTTTCTTTTCCCCTGGAAACCCTGCTGAAATCTTTTAAAAAGGCTGAGCTGGTTTGGGGATCAAAGGAGAACAAAAAATTCAATTTCTGTTATTCCCATGATGCATGGCAATATAATGGCACAATATTTCCTCTAACTGGGATAATACAATGATGAATTTGGATCAGACGTCAGTACATTTTAATAATTTGACCCTAACAAATAGATATTACTTCTGCCAGTCAAAAATGACAAACAGAAATCTCTAGAAACTCTCATGTTTTCTCATTAGTTCCTCATCTAACAAGCTGATCAGTTAAAAAAAAGACACATCACTTCAAAACCACCACTTTCCCAAACTGCAAGGACCTCTTCTAAATACTATTAAAAAATAGTAAGTCTAGTTTGACTTATCTTAGTATCTTTAACCTTGAATTACAAAGGCCCTCAAAACATTCTAAAGAATATTTTATTGCAGCAGGAGACATTACTACTACACAATATCCCGGTCACCATTATAAATGAAGAAAGTCTCATTATTTTTGAACATTAACCTTTCTAAATGCATTTATAAGCAGCATTGGAGTAGACTGAAAATGAAGACATCGATAATAAAGGTTTTGAAAAATGAGATAGGAAAAATCAACTTCTGGGCTTCCACTTACTGCAAGTCATTTGGATAAAGCCATATCATGAAACTGCAAGTGACAATTTCATTTAGGAAGGCAGAGTGTAACATTTCATTATCAAAAAAATATCAAAACCAGCGTGTACCTAATCATGGATTACTTACAAAAGCGGCACTGGGAAAGAGCCACGTGTGCAGCCACAGTCACAGAGAGCAGGAGGGGTGGGAGCCCCTCGTGACACAGGGATGGAGGACCAAAGGCAGTGGAGACTAAGAGCTTAAGATCATCTCCTTAAACACTTTCCCTGCATGTATTTGGGTTGTTTCTCTAAGAGCAATTCAAGCTCTTTTCCCCCTCCAAACCCTTAATCCAAACCGCTCTAAACTTCATGGCAAGTTCCTACTCCTGCAGCACAACAAGGCAAAAATACTTTTGGGAAGATCATTACCCCTGTAACAGGAGTTTTTTGGGTTGTTTTAATAAGCTAGCTTTTAAAAAGCAATTTGAAATGCAGGATAAAGCAAGCACTGCAGAAGTGGCTGATGATTGTCCCAGTTCTTTGGGCTACCTGGTAGATAAGTGGATCTAATAACACCACCTGAGTTATAAGTTTTCATAATGGATTTTCAAAGTATATCCTGCCCATGAAGCTTCAAATCACATTCCAATTTGATGCTAAATAAAAACACACACAAAAATACTGTAGATAAATCTTCACTGCAGGTAAAATTGACAAAATGCCACTATGCCGAGAAGTTTATATAGGACTTTTTTTTTTAAATAAGCTATATATGAAATATTATTCGAAATATTGCAACTGAAATGTACTTTTTCCCCTTTGGTAGTGTTTAAAAGATCTCATAGGAGGAGAGATTGAATAATTTGGCATTGCTTAGCTCCAAGAAAAGGAGATGAAAGAGGAACAAAAGGACAGACTACAAAAAAAAAAAGCTGTTGCACAAAGGCAAGGAATAATCTGTTCTGTGTCCTTGTGGATAGGGACAGAGATAACCTACTTCAACTGGGGCAAAGAAAATCAAAGTCAGTTAAGAAGTGAAACTTTTTTAAAGTAAGGACAGGGCAGTACTGGGTTAGGCTTCCTGAGCAAGCCTTGAAATCTCTGACACTGGAGACCCTGAAGAAGCAGCAGGGCAAACATTTATCATAGAGGTACAGGGGTGCAGCTGATCCTGGAAAGGAGACAAAAGCTGGCATCTATTTTTGCTGCTATGGATTTCTACAGTTGTCTTCATAACCGGTCATACCAGCACCATGAAGCAGCAGTCTCTCAGCATCTCCTACCACCCCCCCTAAGAAAATCCCAGCACACAATACAAATGAAACAATGGTTGGGATGAAATCATCCACTTAAACCTCTCTTGAAAAGTAGCGGCTACTAAAGGAGCACAAGGGACAAGGGGTTTTACACCTTATCCAGTCTCCAAAAGTACTGCAGGAGGGGTTTGACACTGCATTTCAGAGGTATGATTAGCAGCATCAGCAGCTCTACCCAGTTTTGCTTGAGACCAAGAAGTACAGAAGCATGAGTTTCAGCACATGCACAGGCTGAAATCCCAAGTATTCCCTGACTTGACAGCAAAAGCCCCCACTAACAGCACTCCCCAAGCTGGAAAAGCCAGCATCAGCTCAGAAATGTCCCTTTCAACAGCTGTAACAGCCCCAGCACTCACATGTGTGAGGAGCCAGAAGTCATACAGGGCAGAAGTCAGCCAGAAACTTCCTGGCTGGTACTCACCGGGGGTTGTCAAGGCAGGTGGTCAGGGCAGGGCTGCTCCTTACCCAAAAGGATAACAGAAACAGTTATTTCAGTGCACACATCATAGCTATTTTAGTGGGACTTATGATTTCAAGTCACAAAATCCCCCCATGTGCTTTTCAAAATCTCAAAGTACACTTTCAGGATAAAAAAAGGGGGGCAGAGAACAAAGAAAAGAGAAGGGGAGCAGAGAAAAAGCACAGCCCTTTCATCACCCCAGTTTATAGATTAACTACCACCAGTGGTGTGAATCCTTCCTGGCCATTCAGTACCTGTGACAACAAAATCTTCCATCTTCCCTGTCAACATTTTTTCCGGGGTAACAGAACTTGCATCTTCTTTCTATTTGTTCTGGAAAATAATTAAGCTATTTCATCTTTGACTTGGTTCTAAAAAACAAAAGTATGAAGACATTTTTAGCTGCAGATGCTTTTTGGTACACTATTTAAAAATAAGTAGTTTTCTGCAATCTTGCTGCTGTGTTTCTTGCTGCTGAAGAGGAACATGGCAACTCGACACCTTCACAGCACAAGATGCCCCAGTTAGGACTGCTGTCTGCCATCACCCTATTTACAATTAACATTAAATGCTTGTCTTCAGTTTAGGAAATTAAATCACTGTCCCCCACTGCTGCCTTTCAGTATAGCAGCAAAAAGTAGCTCTTTTAGCAAGGATAGAAAAGTCTAGGCAGACTCACAGGAGTGATGGTGCTGTAATTTTTTTTTTTTTTTGTCCAATAAAGCTTTTACAGATAAAACCAGATCTCCAGGAGCTAAGTATACAGAGATGGCTAGACTCCTTTTTTTTTGGCTCCCACAGTACACAAAAATCAGTAACAGCAGTACTGTATTTCAAAATCTTACATTACATGAAAAATACCCATTAGAAATGTAAAACCAAATCCAAATTGCACATCTCTCACATATTCTCTTCGCTGAGAAGGGAAAGAAAATAATTGAAGCAGAATACAGTACAAAAGAGCATCTAAATTGCCACTGACAAGGGATTTAGAGCTTGGCTAACAGTCGAAGTCCCTCCGACTAAAGTCTGTAAATGGAAGATGTGCAGCACCATAGTAATAGAGAGACAGCTGAAAAATGAAGATTTTTAAAGAAACACCTGAGGCAGGAAAACTTGCACAGCTCAAAACCAGTTAAGCATCAGTACACTGCCTGGAACAGATAGAGACAAAAAAAAATTATGCAACAGACCACACGATGCAAAGGGGTGTTCAGGCAAAGCAAAGTGCCCTCCATCCCCCGCATGCACAATCACAGCACAGCGAGGCCAGAGCACCACAGTGTCAGCACCACAGGGCATGATAAATGGATTATCCGTCAGAGCAAATTGGACATTAATTACCTTGAGGTTGGATGCAAAAGGCAGTGGGCTGCTGGGCACTGTGCCTGGCCTTAAAAGGAAAGGCACTAAGCAGTGGGATGTAAGTATGCAACATCCTGGACTCCACAGTTCAGCTCCAGAAAGAAACGTGTGATTTGGCTATATGGGTAAACACTCCCTAATTTCATACACTTTCTAGAGAAGCAGCTGAGGAAGCACTTAAACATCTTCCAGGGAAGAGATAAAACAGAGGAGAGATATCGCAGCCTCTCCAAGACTCAAGCCCATGGGAAAACTCTCTTCCTCCTCCAGCAGCAGCCAGAAGAGAGGCTGAAAAAGGCCAATTTCACGGGGAATTGAGAAGTGACAAGTAAAAACCAACAAGGCAAGCAGACTCACTGGTCAAAGCAGGAGAAACATCATCCTCAGCACAGCTGATTGTTAAATGAGGAAAAAAAAAAAAAGGGAGTTTTCTGAAGGTACTACAGACAAGGAAACTGCAGAGAAGAACAGCTGATGCCAGATGTTTTTCCACACTTTGTGTTGCCCAAGTACCCTGAGAAAGCCAGAGAGCACGTCTATGCCCATCCAGCTCTCCCTTTGGGATGGGCTCCTTCTACCAACTGTCACTCACATTCAGCAACTACGGCATTTTGCCCCCAGAGATATATTTTTAATATCAGAGGGAGCAGAAGGTCTCCAGCAATTGCATCATACAGATACTGTATCTAGAGACACCTAACTCAAGGGACAGCCCCACTTCTGGAGAGTGCAAAGCACATCCTTTGCCTTCTGCGATGTACTTTTCCATTTGAGATGTAAATAACTTCTCTGATACTCGACCTTTCACAGAGGAAGCTCCAGATGAGATTTCTTTTTACCATATCGATCGTGAGTCCCTTGTCAGTGGCATACAATTCACATTTATATCCTGGAGTCTAAAGGCAGGGATGGGGCAGGGCTGACAAGAGTCAATCTGTTACTTTTGTTTTTCTTCCAAAATGGTTCTGTTCAAGTTTTAAAGTGTAGTATCATACCATTTGTAGTTTACAGAGTTAAAACTTAAAGAAAATGTTTCACCTGATCCAAAAGTCTACCTTTCTGTCGTGGTTTAACCCCAGCTAGCAACTAAGCACCACACAGCCGCTCACTCACTCCCCCCCGGTGGGATGGGGGAGAGAATCGGAAGGGTAAAAGGAAGAGAACTCGTGGGTTGAGATAAGAACAGTTTAATAATTGAAGTAAAATAAAATAGAACAGTTAAATAGGTAAAGCAAAAGCTGCGCACGCAAACAAGGCAAAACAAGGAATTAATTCGCTACTTCCCATGGGCAGGCGGGTGTTCGGCCATCCCCAGGAAAGCAGGGCTCCATCACGCGTAACGGTTACTTGGGAAGACAAACGCCATCCCGCCAGATGTCCCCCCCCTTCCTTCTTCTTCCCCCAGCTTATATACTGAGCATGACGTCATGTGGTATGGGATAACTCTTTGGCCAGTCTGGGTCAGCGCCCCTGGCTGTGCTCCCTCCCAGCCCCCCGTGCACCGGGCAGAGCACGGGAAGCTGAAAAGTCCTTGACCATTGTAAACGCTACTTAGCGACTATTTAGCGATACTTAGTATCGACATTGTTCTCATCCTAAACCCAAAACACAGTCCCATACCAGCTACCAGGAAGAAAATTAACTCTATCCCAGCTGAAACCAGGACACTTTCACATTCGGTGCTTTAGAACTTGCTTTCTTAGAAAAGACTTTGAAAGTCAGATTCATTTCCAGATGGGAATGTAAAGAAACCTGAAACCTTGCACCTCTAAAATCTAAAGTTAATGGTCTGAGAAACAAAATTTCTACTTCCTCATCTATTCTGCTTCCACTGACTTCAGTAAGTCCAGAACACTAAATCACATCTTATATGGATGGACTTTTTCTTCTCACCGTAAGCAAAATGCTTCAACTGGCTCATGACTTACAATCTTACACCATAAATATTCTTGATTTACAAAATTTCACCCAGGTACTGTGCAGAAAATTCAAGTTTAATGAATATATCCAGCAACTTGCTTGCTATTTTTGTTCTTGAATGCAGGGCTTGTGCTCCTTCCAAATGTCTCAAAAAATATGCGAATGTTACAATCACTGTAATAAAAGTGTAAAATGGGCTGTCTAAAATATACTGTCCCTGTAAGTTCATGCTTCAACTTGCATTTGTTACCCTTGTTAATGTAAAATAATGGTAAAAAAAATAATAACCTCTTGTCTTTCTAGTGCAGACTAGAGAGTGATTCTGACTATAACCTTGTTGCATTTCTCTATCAGAAAACTCGCTCATGTATATTTGATTTATAGGAGAAAGCTGAACTCCAAAGAAATAAAGGACATTTTTCAAAGTAGGGAGCAAGACAGAAGAGAATGTTATCTTCCATCAACAAATGTTATTAAACACATTATCTGACATTGAACTTGAAGACAGTCACAATGCTTCTCAGGATAAAAATCAGACATTTATGTTGCTTCTGCAATTTCAAGATTCATATTTAGTGGTACTAAAGCAGACTATGTAATTTAACTTGAATAACTTTATATTATATAACAAAAGAGTCTGAGCTGCATAAGCAAGAGATTGTGTCCCTGCTGTTGCCTCCAAACTGATAGGCTCAGTAGCTCTGCCTAAAACTGGCAGCTAATACAGGAGGGTTGAGGACCAACACAAAGGTGACTCTTGGCAAAAATCAGCAGGGCTAAAACAAAGTGTAAAGCAGCTGCAGGCCCCAACTTGGCAACAGTTGGCAGCAATTTCAACATACCTATGAAAATCACCTTTAGCTTCAAGTCTCCGTGGAAGGCTGCAACCGAAGGACCTCCCGAGGTTCATATTTACCTTCATATTCTGCTTTCCAAAAGCAAATCTTACCCCCTCTGTATGTAGGGGCAAGAAACACATTTACAATGAACTGAGAGCCCAAAGTCCAGTGCCCCAGCTAAGAAAACTCTGGGTGAGATTTTACCAACATTGCTTAGCAATGCATGAGAGTTGCAAAGTGTATCATCATTCTTTTATCAAAAAAAAAAAAAAGATCTAAAAATATGTAGCTAATAAAATGCAATGTAATATAAAATAATAATATAAACAGGGGATATTTTATTTAACATATGCAACTGATACAAAAATCCACGGATGCTTCTCCTCACAGTCCGAATCTCCCAAGGGAGAAACGGAGTACTCAGAGAGTCCCTGAAATGAAACTCAATAGCAACAAAGTTACTATTAAGCAGGTATTCTTTATTGCAGCACTGGGCAGCACTGGGGATTCTCCACCATAAGTGCTCCAACAAATTACTGAACTTTTAGAGAATATATACTATACGATCAGGCATATTCATAGGATTTCCGAGAATTGCTATGCATAAACATGAGATTTCCAGGAACTTATTAACATATGTAAATATCTGATTCGCATGCGCAGTCATCTCTTGTGGTGGTCTTTGGGGGTCTTCAGATGAAGGCTCGTAGTCTTCCTCACTGTGTTTGCTGATTGACCTTTGCTTCTGCGCAAACTCAGTCCTAGGATCACGTAGATGTTGTCCTTCAAGACTGTTGTTGCCATTCTTCTCTTTCTTCCTATCTTCCTGGTTCCGTGCATCTGTTCTCCCAAGGCCGAGTTGTCTGTAAAGAAATTATCCCAGAGCCCCCCTTATCTTATAACTGTTCTTCTAGCTACTCCCTAAATCACATCAGACCGCCCTCAAGTCTAACAAGGTATTCACAACATCCTTAAATCACAACAGGGTGTCTTCTGATCTAATTGAGTGACTAAGGTATTTACAACATCTTTCTTGCTCTTGTGGTTTTTAACCCTTTCACAACCCCAACACTATGCAAAACCCCTTCCCTGACTGGGTTCCTAACAAGGAATTTTCTGTCTAGGACCCTTTCAGAGCAAAGGCAACTAGACAAGACACAAAAGTTCATCTGCTAACAGCGTTATCTTTGTCTGTGTATGGAGAAACTTACTTTACATGATTTCCATGCAAGTCTATTCCCTTCTTTGTGTGCACACCTCTTTAATCTGTTTGCCCAAATGCCTGGTTTTGCACACATGCTCATTTTTGCTAGATCCATTCATGGTACAGGCAGCTGAAATCAGGACTCAAATACCTGCATGTTACATCTTTTTGTTATGGTAACATTTTTCTTCCACAATTCACTATCCCCTATTTTTCTGCAGAGCCCCCTCACTATACCGCTCTGCAATTTTATTTTCCAAGCTTATTTTTAACAGCATTGCCTTCATACTTAGAGCATGAAGTATTTCCATCTAAACTGTAACTATAGGCCCAACCAACATGTTATAAAGTGATGGAGTTATACTGCACATACCAAGCAACAGCATTGTCCTCTGGTACCGTGCCATCTTTTCCTCTTTCACTGAACTATGACAGGCCTCAGAAAATTTAATGCATACAAATTGCTAGTGTTGCTATTTCTGCACTAATGCCTCATTATATTTATCATCACCAGCTAATGATTCTCTGGCACCATTTACATGTTTATTTCTTTTTCAACAGGCTTTCACTGAAGCTGCAAAGGTTTCTTTTGTCTGATAATAGTAATAATCATCTCTTCTTTCTCATTACTCACAAAATTAATGGAATTTATTGCTAGTAATTCACTGACTATCACTTGTACACAAAACATAATTCCATTGGGTTTTTTTCTTTCCTGATATACATTTTTTGCCAGATACTGATTATATATTAATAAACTTGAGTATTTATGTTGGATTAAAAATCAGCAAAATATTCCCTTATCTTTTTTCCTTATTCACACAATGATAGGTACACCTACTCCATCAAGTTTTCCTTTTATCTGAGGCCTCTGCTACCCCTAGGGTACCTTCACTAATCAACCTCTTCTTTCCTCCCCATTTGAAATAACTCCCTTTGAGCAACTTTTTGGCATCATCCCTTGAAGAAGGTCACTACCTCAGTAGGCTACAGAGAGATTAACTTGGACCTCAACTTACTCCTTTCCTATTGATCTAGAAATGCCTTCCCCAGCCCCAGCAGCCTTCCTGACAAGGGGCGCAGAAGAACAGGGGTGCTCCTGTGAAGTGTTTTGACACTGACGTGCGGAAAACAGACTCCACAACCAAGAAGGTTGTAAAGTAGGTATGTTTATTCAGCGCTGGGCAGCACGGGGGGTAGTCCCACCAAAGTCGTGCGCACTTTTCATGGAAACTCGCCAGGTATTTATGCATCAAAACATTAATATTATAATTTTCCCCCCAAAGTCCCCGCCTTTAACTCCTCCTAGCTGTGCACGCGTGGTGCTTCCTGGTGGTCGTGGGCTGGGGTCTTCAGGGATGAAGGCCGTGTGTCTTCCTCGCCATGCACTCTTCACCTGGACTGCAAATCCTGCTCAAAACCATCCTGCTGGCAGTAATTAAGTTGTGTTCTTGGTTTGTTTGGTCAATCTCTTCAGTCCTGATTTATCTCATGCTTATCAGGTAGTTAAGCAAAGCATTCCACTGGTATCAGTTCCTGCTTAAGACTATAGATAAATAGCCTGAGCGAAGTGATGGTTTTGTTATTAACCCTTGACGTGTTAGTTCCCCCTGTCAACACCAATAAAAACAAAAACCCTTATGGAGATCAATCTTGGCCAAGGTCACAGCACAAGCACACCAAACTCCATAGCACCAGGAGACAACAAAACCTCAACCAGAGGAGGTGCTTCCAGCACCTTGCACTTAAAAGTGGAGTGTGGAGACAGCAAATTGGCTTAGTGCCATTAAAACAAACACAAACATGCACATACTTATTTTCTCCTTTTTATTTTCAAAAAGCATATGGGAAAGAGACAGACAGAAGAGCAAGACACACAGAGAGCCTGCTGACTGTCAGCTTGCAAGGCACCATCTGCTCTTTGGGAGATATGCTATATGCACAATAAATTGAGATTTAGGTTTCTGACACAGTTAAAAGCAAAACAATGTCAACGCACACTTCCTCAGAGCACCTCTGGCACCAGACTTCTAAACACTGGATTTCTGGGACTCAAAGAAGTTTTAAATCTGCCATAAATTCGTCTCAAAAAGGTTCCAAAAACAGACTCCCCAAAGCCTTCTATTTACTATGCCACAACAAGAAGATAACAGTAGCATCATTCCCTATAATACAGTCCATCTTTCCCCCTTTTGCTGATTAATAGCTTTGGGCAGCAGAGACACCAAGGGCCACGGCAGGTCATTAAGGTACACTCACTATTAAGAGCCAACTGCAGCGACGCAGTGCACATGCTGGTCATGCTTTGGGAGTGACAAATGATACTGGAACCAGACCCATTGGGGAGGACCTACAGGCAGAGATGCAGCTGCCAGCTCCCATTTCCCCAGTTGCCTTTAGAGGGAACTATCAGCAACGCTTGATACCAGCAATAAACAGTGAAACCCAAGAGATGAGGGCCACTGACAACCACTTACTTTAGTAAGTCAGAGCCTTCAAAAAACATATGTTATGTGCGATTAACATCAGAAATGGCTGGCCTGTCTTACTCCCTGACAAGTCATCTCATGGCTATATAATTTAGGTCATTAGCAGACAGCAATGCAGAAGATGCTGCACAGACATATGTAGATTTTGTTTACCCTTATTAAATGATTCAGAACCATATTCACTATGCTAGGAGAGCTTTTAGAGGTCTGTCCTGGTTTCGGCTGGGATGGAGTTGGTTTTCTTCCTGGTAGCCAGTATGGGGCTGTGTTTTGGGTTTAGGTTGAGAACAACGTGGATGATACACTAACGTTTTGGTTCTTGTTAAGTAGTGCTAAGTACTTGCTAAGTGGTGCTCACACTGGTCAAGGACCTTTCAGCTTCCCATGCTCTGCCAGGGGCACGGGAGGCTGGGAGGGGGCACAGCCGGGGCAGCTGACTCAGACTGGGCAGGGGGCTATTCCATACCGTATGACATCATGCTCAGTATATAAGCAGGGGAGTTGGCCGGGGAGGGGTTCGGTCGCTGCTTGGGGGACGTGCTGGGCATCAGTCGGCGGGTGGTGAGCAATTGTACAGTGTACCGCTTGCTTTGTATTACTACTGTTCTGTTTTTTTTATTTTACTTTAGTTATTAAACTGTTTTTATCTCAACCCACGAGTTTTCCCCTTTTGCCCTTCCGATCCTCTCCCCCATCCCACCAGTGGGGGGGGTGAGCAAGCAGCTGCGTGGTGCTTAGTTGCTGGCTGGGATTAAACCACAACAAGGCCTTAGATCCCTAATAAAGGCAGAATGCTCTGTTCCCGGCCTGTCTCCTTCCCTTCTGGTATAGGGAGGGACTTCCCTGCGTGACCTGACCCCGCTACCTTGGATGTAGGCTGAGAGGAACACAGACACCCTGTTTCCAGATTTATCACCCCATAGAGTGAAGAATGCCTTTTTGATATGAGTTTGCTTAAAAACCACCTTAAACTTAATCATCTCATTGAGTTAGAGTTATATATGAACAGAAAGCCTTTACTCACAACATCCAAACCAGACTGTCATTATAACTGTTTGCAGAAGATATATCTGTTAAATAAGAGAAATAAGCCTAATATAGGGTTGAATCAGACACTTTGCTCTCCCACATTATTTTCCCAGCCTGGTTTTCTGCAAGCTTTTCCTTGCAGATTGGCATCTCAAGTCCCTCCTCTTTCATATCTTTGGCTGCAGGCTGAAGCTCTTCAAGCTTTTTATTTTGGCCACACATGCTACATTTTGTAGCCAAATTCCCCCAGGCCTGTGGAGTCTGGATAGATTATATCCCTTCTACTGACATGTATTTTATTTGCTCTTATCCAGAAGAGCACCCAGCTTTCCTTGGAGACATAAAGACTCATCATTAAACAGGTGCTACCCCCAGTGCTGGGCTGCCCAACAGACAGCAAGGTTAGCACTCTGCCCCCATTTCAAGCCAAGGTCTCTTTGCTAAAGCTTTACACTCTGTGTTAGCTTGTGCATTAGCAGACACACTGCACATGGGCAACTGAACAGGATTGATGTGTTTGGCACATTACTGGCTTCAACATAAGGTCAGACAGTGGTATTTAACCACTTTGTGGTGGCAATGCTTTTAGAGGTGGCTGAACCCCTTTCCCCTTCTCTCTTCTAAATATAGGGTAATAAAATCCTAGCCACCAGACACTGAAGTGCTTAAAATGATTTCATAGTTTGCTGTGTATATATTCTCAACCACCTCCTACCATTTAAACAATGAAAACAAGAGCCACACTCCTACTTTAGTCCTTTTTTGTTCCTTTTTTTTTTTTCACATTATATTCAAAAAGCAGGTCAAGTTTAGTAGGTGCAACGAAGATTATATTAGACCACACTTCATACATTTTAAGGATAGTAATAGTATTTTTAGGTAGTGCTCTGAAGAGCAGACTTTATTCTATTTCAATACCTCATGCAAGACAAAGAAGCAGCACCTGAAACATTACCACAAGTTAGACACCTTTATTTTACACAGATTGATACTGTTCTGTGATATGATTTTGCACTTTCATATACTCCTAAAATATATCGATATGCCTGGAGTGAGAGGCAGAACCGCTCCCAAATGCGGTCATCCTCCCCATAACCACAATACTGCTAGCTGGCAAGACACTGAGTCAAAGTCATTTTATCAACTACTCTCCATGTGAATTTGAGGCGCAGAGGTTAAGTAGCTTATTGAACTGAAATTCTAGGGATGATTTAGTTTCCTTGCCTATTAATGAGAATTTAAGCACTTAGTTCATACTTTTTTCCCCCCAATTAAATAAAATGCTTTGGGGACAGAAAGGATTAAATAAATACCAAGTCTGTTTCCTTATGAAGAACTGCTGTAGTACTGTGCATGCCGTACTGCATCTCTCACCTGTAAATTTGCTGTTATGGATCTACACCATTAGATTGCACATTATAGATTAACAATAGTAGCAGTAAGAAGCTTTACAGTAAGTAGTTCCTGTGCTTGTTCAGCAGTTTCTTTATAAATTGTGTATCTGTACTATTTAATCTGAAGACTACAGTGAACACCTAAAAAAACTGGTCATATCTATTATGCCATTCATCTGATTTAAACAGCTTTTTGCTTCTCAGGTTCTCAGCAAGCAAACTGCACTTCTATAATGCATAGAGTTGAGAAGCAGCATACAAAACTCAAAGTGAACCACTTGCTGTGCAAAGTTTTACTGGTCCTAAAAAAACCCAACAAAAATCTTAGATTTCTATGTGTAAACCTGCAAATACACAGTGACCATTTCACTGGAGGTTATATTCGCAATTCAGCTAACCTAAAGTGATAATGTAAGGGAGTTTTAATCTAATATTTATTGATGATAATTAAAACACTAGTTCAAAGATAAAAGCTAAATGCCACAACTTTGCATAACACATTTAGTCTTAAGGGCTGTATTCAGTCTCCTGTTGGGTTTGGACCATGCTTGGTAAAATAAATGTTTTCTAATAAGTTTGTTCCAGCCATTAAAACATCATTATAACAGCAGTTTACACCATTAATTCTTCTCTTAAATGTATAAGTAATTTTACTACATGCCCATTGAAACAAGTATCCCTGACACTGCTACTTGAGCTGTTAACGATTCATTATCATGCTCATTTCAGAAATGATTTTCCAGTCATTTCTTCTGTTTTTTCCTATGTGAAAAATAGTACCAAACAGTACCAAAAACTTGGTACTGTTCAGAGGTGGTAGACATAATCGTTACTGATGCACTAATTAATTCACTCAAAATAGTCAGGAGCTCTCCTTCCCTGGGGGTGGGAGAAGCTGGGTTGCACACAGTATCAGGATGACAAACATTTAAAGAAGTTCATCAATAACTGTGCAGCAAAACACCATCCATCCTAAGGCCGGGTTTAGGCACAGTAAGATATTTGACTTGATCTGATTCACTGAGACAGATGAGCAAAACATTTTGACCAAATCCTTACCGAAGTAATCAGGTCAACTGAAATTATTCACAGAACAATTGTATTCATTTACATTTAATTGAATTGTTTAAGAAAAGAAGGGATCACGTTGTGTGTTTTAAAACTTGAGAATTAGAAATAAAATGTTCTTTCATTTCTAAAAATATTCAATATGTATGCTTGCCTAAACAAAACACTTTTTTCATTTCAGAATCACATTTCACCTCAAAATTTGAAATGCTGGCACTTTTAAAGTAGAAATATTTTTTATCCCTTTTCATTTAATTCTTACCTCAGCCTACAATTTGTGTCCTCCTGTTTTGCCAAACTCAACATATCAGTATATTCACAGCCTCCTGCTGACACATCGCCCTTGCAACCCTGCCGGTAGGGATTTCCCTCCTTGCCCTACAGCCACTTCCACCCTTCCCTGCATCCCCAATGGAGGTACCAACCTCCATCAACCGTCTTCACAGAGGACCTGATCTTATGCCAGCTCATTTCAACAACGAAATTTCCACTTCAGCCTTCTGTAAGACATTTGATATTCTGTCTACCCTCTCACCTTCCTGATTTTATTCATTACCCATGTTGGCAGTCCCCTGACCTTCTCCTTGGCATTTCTTAATTTTCCTCAACTACCAATAGACTTTTTTTTTGTATTTGCCACAAGAGAGGCATCACAGGCAGCTAGTGAATGAAACAGTACTGAAGGAAAATCAGAAGTTTCAAACAGGAAACTAGATTATTCATTATGCATTAATTTAGAAATTTCATACCTGCTCTGAAGATATTGCATCAAAGTCTCCAACGAGAATGGTTTCTTTTTAGCCTCTAAGTAAAATTTTTATCCTGTATTATCACAGCAAGTGGCTGAAACCAAAGGAATTTAATAAGCACCTCCGAACTGCAGGTCAGGTTCCTCAGAGAGTCCTTAATTGGAATATAGTAGATCTTGCAGATGAACAAGCTCTATACCAAGAACATGTGCATTTTGCCACTTCTGCCTTATCGGAGAAAGACACGTCAAACTATTTTCACTAAGTTTCAAATTTATTTGTTCCTGAATGTCTGGAAGGCTTTTTCAGAAAATCACCACCCTGCCTTCTCCCCAATTCATTTAAACCATCCCTCCACCTTTTTTATGCAAGTCCAGTACATCTTACACAAGTGAAAGCAAATACACAGCAATGCAGTAAACACTTATTTTGGAATTTCTACTGCAAATTCTCACATTTCTCTCCTGCAGCCATCCACAAATTGCAGCACAATTTGCTTCCTGAAATACAAACTTGAAACCAGCCCATGTTCAAAACCAGCTGGATGAGGAGGGATCAGCGATACAGCGGGCAACGTCCAACTTTATCAGTCTCTTCCCCTTCAGCAGAGGGAGGAATTTTTCCGGCTGCTGCAACCCAGGAAAAGGCTCCAGGGAAATCCTTTCCTGACACAGAGCGGGGAGGAGAACTTCTGACATTGCACAGTTTTTTTTACATGCGTGAGTCATCCCTTGGAGCATAAAACCATTTTTTAATAAATTCAGATACAGTCAAAAATAGCATTTCTGTTATTCCACAGGAAAAAATTCCACTGTTTATTAAAACATGAAAGTCTTGGCAGGTGCAGAATACAACTCAGCCACAACAACCCAACTCTGGCAGTCAACCACCCAAACCAAAATTCTGTTAAAGCAAAAAAAAAAAATCCAAGGAAACAAGCAAATATTGCAGTTTTCTCTTTTCCAAAGACAAAAAAGTTCACAGGGAAAACATAAGCAATCCTGATTGCAGAACTAGATTCTCCTTCAAGGGAATTTCACAGGAACATGAGGAGGCAGGGCAGAGCCAGAGGAGCTCAAAGGATGCATTGGACATAGGACTGCTCATGCTTAGGGCTTGTGGCACCACAGTTATAGGGGAAAACATGTTACCCCTGCAGGGACAGGAGGAGCAAAACCAGCCCAGCTCTGACCCAGGGCAGCCTGCATCAGCAGTAGTCATGCCCACAGGTCCCTCTTTGGCCTCTTGCATCCCACATGTTACCTGAACACCCTGCAAGCAAGCACCAGGTGGGTTCTCCCTCTCACTGTGTAGAAGATTACTTGTACACCAACAGCATATCTAGCACATTTTGAGGACTAAACTTAAAGCATCCTTTATCTGAAATGCACCCCTAAGGAGACCATATGGCATCCTCTTCACTAGTGTTCCCTCAGGTACTTCTCTGGAAAAAGTGCCTATAGCTCAGGATTGAAAAGAAAATATTGACAAAGTGTCTTTTCTGCATAGAATTAATAGCCAGGGGAAAAAAAAAAAAAAAGAAAAGCTTTCACCTTCTGCAGTTTTTAAGACTAGGTTTGGATAATAGTGAATCTTCTCCTCTTATCAAGTCTGCACATTATGAAGGAATAGACATGCTGCTGTCCTCGTTTCACCCCTGCGCAGTGAACTCAGAATTGCATGATGTTGGATCGTTGCAGGCAGCTTTGGGTACGCTGCAGTGGAGAAGCCTGAAGCCCTTCTCTCGCCCCACAGCCACTTCCTCTCCTCCATTACCAAAACTCTTGCTTCAAGCAAAAGTGGACATTTGGGAATGCCCTTTTTCTACTCTGGCACCTCACAACAGTAACCTGTATATAACAACCACCTTTCTGTTATCTTTTAAACCACATCCATCTCTAACTTGCCCTTTCAAGATCATTAGTGGCAAATTTGCTAATACAGTGCATTCTCTCGAGGGTGCCTTGCCAAGGGGGTGCTGGATTCAGTACTTATTTCAGTTGGCCCCATTCCTGCATTATCTGGGCTTCACACACCTGACAATTTTTCACCTCATTTGGAGCACATGCAGACATTCATTATTCTGCGATCTGGCTTGCTGAATTACTTCCAATGCACATAGCCCGAGTTTATCTACCTACCTAGGTCTGACAGCATGCGATGTTTGCTATTTGCTCATGTGGCTGACTCACCTTTCATGCAGTGTCATACAGTAAGTTTTTAATCCTCATTTTTAAGGCCACAACAGGTAAGCACTAAGTGTCATAGAAGTTAGCATGAAGCCTGCGTGAGTGCAGGGGTATGAACTGGCCTGACTGTACGCAGCTTGTCAGCCAAGCTCTTCTTTCAGTGCTTAGCAACTCTTCTCTATTTATATCAGGCAGCAGCTCCAAGGCTTTCCTTTTCAGACCTGGATTAGCTATTCATTAACACGGCAAAGTCCAAGTCACTCAGCACAAAGAAGTTCTTTTTATTTCATGTGTCAAACTGAGAAGAAATCACTTCCCGCATTGCAGAGGTTCTTTTAAAACAGCAGCATTGAATAACTGTTAAATCACAGCTAATAGAGGCTTTACAGGAAATACTTTTGTACATGAATACAACACTGAAGGGTAATGGACCTCCACTGAGCTAGCAAATTCTGCACAGGTAAGAGAGATGTTTTACCAAGACAGACAAGAGCTGCCAGAACATCATTTTGAAAGGGAAAACAACAGAAATAACCCCAATAATACAGCACAGAGACTATAGCATTGCAGGGATCCTTGACCTGACAGAGAATGAAAAGGCAGGTCAGCTTCACAGCGCTGCACCGTTGCAACACGACACCACATCGCTGTGACACAACACGGGACATTTAGCAAAACATGCTCTTGGCTAAAGAGCCACATTACCAAATGCCAACCTGACCCCGTTGAATGCCACCTCCTCACAAAAGACTGTAAGAGCCACCCAGGTGAGCGCTCTGCATAACCCCCAGACAGAGAACTTTAACATTTTTATATCAGTGAAGGAAACCACTATTTTCTTCCTCATACTTTTAGCCAAGCTGAGCTCTGCTGGCCCTAATGCTGCAAGAAGAGACAACTCTTCCTAGTCCATAGACAGGCAGAAATGGAAACTCCCACAGTCAAGCTGTTAATGTCTGATGTTAATTATAGAGACAATTTTAATAATACAGTGTTTAACAGCATGAAACAAGAGCCAACGCAAAATGGCTTTAAGTAGCAAGGACTCCAGAAAATACTACTTCTATGTATTCATCCTGATGCAATTCAGTAAGACACTATTTTAAATTGCTGCTTCTGATTTTTACTACTCTGAATTTAATTATGTTTGGTAAAAATCACAATCTAACCATTTTCTATTTATTTACAGAAAAACACAAAATTAGGGGGACACATGAACTCACTTTTCACTTCATGAGCCAGTATTCTAGACTGACCAATAGTAATTTTTTTCCGTTAAAAAAGCTATTAGTGGCAGCCTTGTTTTTTCCACTGTGCTCTCAGAAAAAATGAGTTTTCACTTCTGAGGGTCATAATTCAGCATTTCCTCAAGAAAACAAGAGGAGCTTGTTAAGAGCAAGTTAAGAGCTTAAGTTTTCCCTCCTATGCCTGCCTTACTTTATTAACTCACTTCTGTTATCTTTCAGTGAGGAGACAACTTAACTTACCGATTTTCTCCAAGTACTCTTACTATCACTTGATGCTTTATTCACTTCCTACAGATCATATTCTTCTTAAAATAATTTATTTGCTGTGCTTTAGTACATTTGCAGCTTTGCTACATTTTCTCCTTTATTATGCGTTCATCTTCTCCTCAACACCTGTCTCAACTCCAAAAAAAAAACCCTAAAGGCAGAGGGAAAGAAGTATTTCACAAAGGGACCGGAGTGACTGGGGCTGCCTTGGAGAAAATTAAATCAGTGTTTCTGCAGCAATCAAAAATACCATGCTAGTTATAGTTGCCCAGTGCAAAGCAATTGGATTTTCCCTGCTGAGCAGCTGCTATTGCATTTGCTTTACTGCAGCCTTTTGTGTCTAGTACGTCCATGTGAGAAGTTGCACAAGAATACGTTACTGGCAGCATAAGGAGGGACAACATGCTTAGGGAGAGCTACAGGCCGCTGTTTTTTGTTTGGTTTCAGCAGTACTGCACAGAGCATTAGCTACATCAAGCCTATGCAATATGATTAGATGAATCCAGAAACTGGAACTTGGCAGAAAGCTGCCGAAGTTCCCCACAAAAACCAAGGTGTTCACTAGAAGAGCAAGAAGAGTATCAATCAACCCTAGAAGCAGCAAGGATTTGCCCCCAGGTGTCAAAGAAATGAGCTATTTTCTCCATTATAAGGTTGTTCTGTCAGTTTACTTTCCCAAATCTCCCCTGAAGGCTGGGTCACACTGTGCTAATTGCTGTACAGAAACCTCAGCACGGAAACACAGTCCCTCTTCCAAATCAGTCATAATCTTGATTGACTCAATACCGTAAGCAAATACTAGAAGAGTGGGCAGCAGAAAGATTAACATGTAGTGGCAGTGGTTACCCATGCTACCTGTTCATGGGGTTGGATGGTTCCATAATATCACTGGGAAAGTAGTGTTAACACTAAAGTATATAAAGTGTTGCCTTAACTTTAACGAAAGAAATGGCCTTAAAGTCAGAAATCTTAGAATGACCCTGCTATTTTATAGCTTTAAGTTGTTACCTAATGTCTGAGTTTTCAAGGATAAAAGTGTTATGGCTGCTATATTCTACTACAGGCAGAGGCCCTGGGAAAAAAAATTAAGATAAAAAAAGGCAGGAAAAGTGAAATCATTTCCCATGCAAACATTCTTTTTCTTTTAGCAGTAAATGATGTTGTTTTGCAGATATCTTTCTTCTTCTTTTATGGAGCAGGCAACAGACCCACTTAATAATCTTTAAGACAGTAAGAGACAGCAGCAGCTGTCTTCTTTTTGAAGCAAGGCAAAAATGCAGTTGAGATGGAAGGAATCTGCTGTTATGACAGTCCATGCCTGCTTCTTGAAAGACAGACATGACTAATAAAAAAATCAAGAAGAAAAACAAAAGGAATATGAGTTTCTGCTTAAGGCAAGCTTCTTTCTTACATGCAGCCTCCTTTCCAGAGGATAGCAAGTACAGCGCCTGGGCTTAAACCCACTCTGAAACCTGGACAACTTGTACCAAACAAGAGGATTTTAAGCACTGTTTTAGCTGCTTTTTTGTCACAAGCTCATAGCAGTGTTAAGAGAAGCTGCCTGAATATTTTTGCAAGAAGTGAAAAAAGACAGACCAAAGGGGAAAAGAAATAAAGTGGAGAAGGATGAGGAGGTAGGCAGAAGTCAGAGGATGAGAGGCAGCAGGTCTCAAGCAAGTTCCCCACTGCTGATTAACCTTACACAAACACCACCTTTTCAGCTGCATGGGAAGACAGAAAAAGGGCAGCTTGCAGAAGGGTTAGAGAAGAAGGAATAGGATTAAGCAGCAGCTTATGTATCCACAGAGGACAACAGGGAGGAACACAAGTGACCTGTGGCTTGCCAGCCTGATGACAGGTAAGATAACAGTGATGTCACCTGTGCCAGAGAGCAGGAGGGAGTTTCAGGTGGTCAGCCTTATCTGCATTAAATTTAATCTGACAGAAAAGTATCCAGGGAGAAATGGCAGAGAAATGGATGAACTGGAGGGAGAGGACAGGCAAGAAAGAGTGAAGTGCAAATAAACCTTCCCTGGAGGTCAGCTGAAGCCACACCATATCTGTTCCACTATCCTTATCCTCAAGAACATTTTCCCAACACCCACCCTTAGCAGCTCTGTCTGTAGCTCAAACCCATCACTTTTTTCCCCTCTTTTAAAGCCAGTTCCCATGCCTCATCACCATGCTCCTGCCTTCTCACGTGCTGAGGGTGGGCTGGCCAGTTCTGGCAGCGAGCACAGGCACCCACACTATTTTGTAATGCCTGCATGGCACGCCACCAAATAGAAACCCTGCACTCCAACTGCAGCTTTGCACTAATATATAGAAATAAATAAAAGTTTTGTTTCAAAACTCCATGAGGAGTTTACAGCTGCTACACACAACAAGGCTGATGCAGTCCTAGCAACACCACAGCCTTCAACTCCTCTTGTCACTATGCAAATTTGTATCCTAAACCCAACATTATATTAAGATAATTTCTCAGCCAGATGTTTTTTATTTTAAATGATGGCATAGCCTGTCTAGTGATATGAAATCACAGTTAAGCTACAGATTTGCACTGAAACTATTATCCTACAATAGTGATTTCGCATTGTAATAGCTTCATTAGCACAGCCTCCAAAGAATCACTCAAATACTTTAGTGCAATTTCAAATTGTAAC
This sequence comes from Theristicus caerulescens, assembly GCA_020745775.1. NCBI lineage: Eukaryota > Metazoa > Chordata > Aves > Pelecaniformes > Threskiornithidae > Theristicus > Theristicus caerulescens. The sequence continues at coordinate 89,486,966 of CM036560.1, forward strand.
AGGATTGTAATGATATTGGAATAGGCTGTCCATATATTTGCATTGAAATTGGACTGATATTATAATCACCATTCATCAAGCCATTTATACTAAGTCTCTACAGACTTACACAGAAAATTTTGCCATTGAACTCCAGCACCATACAGCTTTATAACACTATTTTTCATTCTGGATTCCTTTTTAAACCTATATTTATTCCCTCACCATAATCCAGACAGAAATCTGGATAAGGCTGTTCAAGACAGAAGTTATGTTTCCAATTCCAGTGGCAAGGAAATATATAGCAAAGTAATTGTAACAAAGTCACTATGTTTCTCACCTGCTTATTATAATTTCAGCTTTTATGTGCCATTCAACACCACTGAGTTCTTTCTCCACCCTATTATCCTCTTCAAGAAACCTTCAATATTATTTAGCTCAACTTCTATCAAGAAGCTAGAGAAAAAGACTAGATCTATGGAAATGTTATGATATGGCTGGTTTAGTATCCTGTACTGTTCACTTATCTAAAAATACTACATAAGCAAAGAAATTCTAAGCCATAGCAGCTGCAAATGCCTGACCACTGCATTGTAAATATCCAACCTGAAGCTTTTCTTCATAATAATAAATAATAATAATGTACTAAGAGCAAGTGCATTAGCCTCCAAAATGTCATGAGCAGATGGGAAGAGTCTTAAGCAAATTTAAGCAAATATGACCAAACAAATCTTTTCTCCAAACTGCCAAAAATTTACTTCTAAAGAAGTTAAGTTCATTTGCTTGAGAAATTTTCAGTTATGCAGGTACAACTGGGGCTTGGTGGGTCCCAGACAGAGTCACAGGGCTTAGATGGCTGTAAAGCAGTGGGTCTGGACATAGCCACATTTCAGGGCTGGCAAAAATAATCACCCTGAGACACCACTGCAGAACGGCAGCAAGATTTGCTCCATCTCCTAATGACTTCAGTCAACTGCACTGATGAGACTGTTTAAATGCACCATTAGCCCCAAACCAGAGAATATTATTTGGTTAGCATCACACATTCACATTCAAAAGCATACAGTTAAAATTCAAAATATGTAGTTTATGCCAAATACAGCCTACTAATTCAGTTTTCACCTTGGGGAATGATATCAAAGTTATTCCTTGTGTCCAGTGTAATCACTCACAGAAACCAAGAGCAAAGAAAGGTCCAGTTTACACTGCACAGAGGTAGATGGTAACAAGCCTCTGAACTCCTGCATTTTGTCCCACAAACAGTAAACCACATGTACCTGGGAAGATCACTGCCATCAAACCAGCCTTCCCCACATGATTTCCAAACTATTTGCCATTTTTCCAATGGGATTAATTTGCTACCTACCACCAGCTGCTTTTCTAGAGATACAGCATTCTTACTCTTCTGACAGATCAGATCTGAAAATACTTCTGCAGCACAAGAGCAAGCTCTGGCACCTTCGGAGACCACAGAAGGTGGCACAGCCATCAAACACTGAGGGAGCCGGGGAACACCTGGAAATCCTCCACTGCTTCTCTCAGTTTGCTCTGATTAACATAGGGTGAGAAACAACCTCCAATATTTAATTTAGCTGTCTGATATACCATTATTTCCTAGTGACCATATATTCACAAGTGAAGCACTGTCCCTAGCTGAGCCAGTTATCACCTGCCTGAGAAGAGCACTGTGACTGCCCGTCCTCAGTGGCAGAAATCGGGGAAATCCCCAAAAGGCAAGAGGAGAGTGGAGAAAGTAACTTTAGCATATAACTTGAGGATAAGCTGTGTTCCATCCCAATCAGACAAGGAAAGAAAAAGCAATAGGAAGAGATTTGCTGGTTGAGGGAAAGAAATTTAGGGATTTCCTGTCTGCAGGTGCTGCCAGCTACAAGCAGACTCAATAGGACTCTGCAGATCACACTGGCTAAATTAGGGACTACCCAGTTATATCCAGCTAATGCCTTTTATACTAAGAAATGTGTGACATCTGCATATTCACACCTAGGCTAACACCTTTATCATTCATCATAAAACAATCATTTTCCTTAAATTTCATTTTTAGCCTCCCAGTTCCATTTTATTTAAAAAAAAAAACAAAAACCTGTGGTCAAATGAATCACTATCTAACAGACAGAAGAGGGAACTGCAAGCCAGCACTCCTGGATTTTATTCCCAGCCCTGTCACTGCCTCACTACATGACTTCTGGCAGTCAATAAATCTAACTGTGCTTTAATTTAATAATCTATAAAGTGGATGTATTGCTCACTTAGTTTCACTGTCATCCAGTGAAATCAGTTAATATTCAAAAAAGTACTTTAAGATTCACAGATAAAAGGATATACTTCGAGTGGTCTCATTTGAGTATTTAAACTGGAGTTGTACCAATGATATTTTCCAGAGTAACAAACTCTGTCCTACCCGATGGTGACTAAATCTGATATAAATTAAAAAGCCTTAAACACTGCCAAAGGAATTGGTGAGAGTGGCACAAGCACTCTGTGACATCCATGTAGGTACGGAGCACCATCTAGTGTCACACAGAACCCATCTATCTCCCATCCCTGTGCCCCTCCGTAGCAACATTTCTGTTCTCCTTTATTCATATCGTTGTAACAGCCAGGGAGCCAGACAAGAACCTGATCATTTTGGATCTGTGGCCAACACATAACAAATGTCGTCCTTGAACGTATCTCAGTGAATGAAAATATTTTCAAAGGCAAAGTTGCTAGGTTACTCATTCAGTTTGTTTTGCAGAGAACTGCCCTGAAATCTGGTTTTGATCAACTCCAATCAGAAAATAGTTACAGATTTCAAAGGAGTTTTCCACTTCTTCCCTACACATACATGCACAAATGCACCCACAACGAACACCAAAGAAAGGAAACATGATAAAATGGGGAAAAATAACATTAGACCCCTTCTAATGAAAGCTTCTCCTACAACAACATACCAGGGTAGCACATTAGAAGTGAGGCCTTAATACACCTCCACGGCAGCTGCTGAAAGCCATGCAGAAGAGTCAACACGCCACATCCTGAAGTGGCAGCTCTGCCGCAAACAGTGGCAATTACAGCTTCTTCCCACAGCGGGAAAGGTGAGAGCCCAGGCTGCTTGCACCAGGCGCAAAGTTCGCAACACATCGCTTCTGTGCTTGTGTATTTACACCCATCCTTCCCAAAGCAAGGCCAGATGCCCATCTCACCCTGATGCTTGCAAGCTAACAGAAAGGGTATGGTGGAACAAGAGAGGGCTCCCTCCATCTTCCTCCAAGTCTCAAAATGAATAAAAGCAAAGAAAAAAATCAGGGGCAGAGGGAAGAAGCTCAAGTAAGTGATTTAATAGGTGTTGCAAAGGTCTTAAAGCTGAGATACTAAAGGGCTGAAAAGCTGCAGCCAGTAACTTGATTACAACATTTATGTACTTTTATAAGATAGTGGTTACTAAATTAATCTAACAGAGAGAGGTTGAGAACCAGCACATGCAAGTTGAAGCCGAATTCAAAGTGAGGCAATATACTTCGAAACAACTAGCAATTAGCCAGCGAGGGTGGAAAAACACTGTCCAAGGAACTTGTATATTCTCCACCTCTTTGGGTTTTCAAATCAAGTCTTAACCTTCTTAACATGCTTTCATCTAACACCCATCCCTGAGGCTCAGTGCAGAGAGTACATATGTTAAATGCAATGACTTATGTTCACACAACAGAATGAATAGGGCAAACTAGGAGCTCCGCCAGGGAAACACTGAACAATCCCCGAAAATATTATCTAGGCTAATATTGCAATGAAGTACCATTTTGCCCATCTCCCGGTGACGTGCTTCATAACTCTGCAGCCCAGAAATGCTCCTGAAGCACACCCTGGCAGCTCCATCTTCTCATTTCTCCTGGGTCTCATCTCCACCATTTCAGCTCTGGTGGCACTTCTGCTGAACTAACCACTAAACATTGAAGAAAACAAGCTGAAACAGGCAAGCTTAATGTCTTGAGATTAAAAAAAAAAATCAATCATATATTGCTCAGTTGAAGCACAGTGCTAAGCTCAGCATGTTGAATTTTACAAGGATTTACAACTGGCATTTTGCATTGTTTTAATATTGAGCCCCTTCTTTCACACAGATCACAAAAACGTCAGGGTTCAGCAGGAATCTGTACTTCCAAGGAGATCATACTTTCTCTCAATTGTTTTAACAAGCTCTCATAAAAGCTAGCAAAATGAGAATAGGCATTACCAAAGGTCTGCCAATATGACACCTCTGTTCAGCCTTCTTGCAGTAAAACAGATGCATGGAGCCCATTTGATGCAAGTCATATCTTTTTGAAAACAGCCTCTCGATTTATCACATTTGCAATGTCAAAATGGCTGTCCCTATCACTACTACCCCTTTACAGACTAATTTTTCTGCCAGTCATCATCTTAGGAGACATGGCTTCATGCTCCTTGGTACGCAGAGCTCCCCGATGTACTGAGCACAGCCTACAAGAGACATAATCACAGCAAGCCAGAGCTCCAGCAACATGTCTAACCTGACCATGGGACAATAAAATGAAACACCACACAACAAAATGAAGCATTGTTTTTCAGAGATTTGGGTCCACGAGCACTTCTCATTCAGCAGAGCCTTGCATGTATGCAGGAGCATGTGCGCACACATCCACATACAACAGGGTGCATGCTCCACATGCAAAAGGCATCAGCATAACAAGGATGGACTTCTAGTGCTTGTCCACCAAAGGACAGTAGGGGAAGGGAGAAGTCTGTAAATGGGGGTTTTCACCAAGGAACAGAGAGGCCTTCAGCTGCTGTAACCAAGGCAACTTAATTCCATCACAACAGCCATTTTCTACCCAAAATTGTTTGGTCAATTCAGCCACAATATGCAAATACTGTGTGGGTAAGCAATAGTGTGGATGGGAGTATTAAATTGTCTACACATATAAGTGGCATTTTGGATTGCCTGTGAGCCTATGAAGGGCTCTGCAAGCAGACACATGGGGCATCAGGGAAGAGAGAGGCTGGGAATCCTCATGCATATACATATGGAGCAGGGAAAGCCCAGATGAGGGAGAACTTCCAACACTTTGCATCTGAGACCCTTTCTCCTACAGTCAGCCCAGGAAGGAGGCAGGAGTGGGACTCTTTGCTGTCCCCATCTGCAAAGCCAGTCACACAAATATAATTTTAAATAACCTTCATGGAAAATATAGTCACTGAACAAAAAAAAAAAATCTAGCAAGCTGTGATGCCTAACAGTGCTCCAGCCCCAGATTTTACCTTTTGGCACTCCAGCAAGAGAAATAGTTTCTAACGCCAGGTCTGCTCTAAGAGTAGGATCCTAAATTTATGAGATGATCAGGTGTCAGCAGGTCCTACAAGAAATTATGCTACAAATGAAAGCTCTCAGTCTTAATACCTCAGCATCACATAAATATTGAGTCCTTGATGTTAGATTAAACATCAAGAAGTGAGAGAAAATAGTCAATGATTCCTGTTTCAGCCTCCATAACACATTTGGCTCTTGAATCCCTTTTCTGTTTTTTTTAACCCATCAAATGAACTACTGAATTTATGAGAGTTAGGCTAAGCAAAAGCTAGTGATCAGTGAAATTAAGTGCAACTGGGTATAGGCACTGCACTGTAGAGAAGTCTAGTAAAAAGCAGCATTGCTCAAAGATTATAGAAATCTGCTGTGATAACATTGCCAAATGACATGCACTCAGATGCATCAAGTGCAAGGGTACAGGCTATTTTAGGAAAAGAGTGAGATTTCTATGACACAGAACAAAGCAGCACACCAAAAAAAAAAAAGATGGGTTTGATGGGCAGTTTAGGGCCTTTTTAAAAGGCTCATCTGTAGAGTCATCTCTGCTTTAAAGACCTGATCTCAAAGACAATTTATGCCATTTTATTCTGTCACAATAAATGTTGCCAAGTATTGCCCGCTGTTTTAATATTCTTACAGTTTCACACTCTTTACATACAGCACTGTAAGAATATGAAATCTGAATATGGCTAGCTTAATACTGATTGGCATTTATATATTCTCATTTTTCGTTTGAGGGGCATTTTCATTAGCCTGTTCTGTGTGGTAGGAGGGATGGTTTTGTTTGCTTGCTTTAAGGCAGATAAGCAGGAGATAGCGTTTCAAGAGATTCATAACTAGGCTGTGTATGCTTCAGGTAAGGTATAATAAGGACATAGGCATCCAAGGCCAGGTTGGATGGGGCTTTGAGCAACCTGGTCTAGCAGAAGGTGTCCCTGACCATGGCAGGGGGGTTGGAACTAGATGATCTTTAAGGTCCCTTCCAACCCAAACCATTCCATGAGTCTATGGCACACACATCTGCAGCTTCTGAGCAGCATGAAGGCAACGCAAACCTGCAGCTCAGTAACCGTCCTTCCAAGGTTTATTTCAAATATACAAACATGCAGAGTGCTCCATTAGCTGCCTACACCAAACAACTGCACTGGAGAAGAAAAGGGCGCACACGCTCTCCTGGCAAAGACCACAGCACAAATCAGGGAGGAGGGCATCCCTCAAAACGCACTTAGAAGCGCCAAATCCACAAACATGAGACTTCAGGCGTGCCAAAGTCCCACTGCAGCGAGCAGAAATACCCAGCTCTCTTCTTGCAGCAGCTATGCACGCGGCACAATCCTTATGCCACCTTCAAACAGGAACTTGTCTGAGATGTGCAGGGGCTTCACTCCAAGGGCCACAATTTTCTGACAGCGAGCCAGGATTAGCTTATAGAATAGCCTACTTGGTTCTCACTCAGGCAGCTCCCCCACTTGCATGAGCTCTAACAAGTCTTTCCAATCTAATTTCAGCTTTGGCCAATTTTAAAGCAGGTCTGAATTTTCAGGGAGTATGCAGCTGTGCAGGACCCACTTCCGATTTTCAGAAGGGGAAGTGAACCAACATAGCTACTCAAAAAGTGAATAACTTTAAGAAAGCAAGAAGGAAAAAACCCACAGTTACTAGCCTTTCAATCTTAGGAAATCAGATGCTTATTGTTGCAGCCTGGAATGGATGAGAAGTGTTGAAGGATATTCAACACTCTGGAAATACAAAGTTTGGGTGTTAGCACAATTGTAATATAACAAGGAAATTCCAGCCCCCAGACAAAGTGCCTGTAACAACATAGTAAAGTTTCTAACGCAAGCACAGAAGCTACTTTATATCAGTTTTCCACTTAATATATGGAGCACTTCAATCTCCTCACATTAAAATAGACTACTTGTACATAGCAGTATGTCTGATATAGTCTACCAGCACAATCGTAAGAGGGTAAAATCTTGCATTTCAGGACAACATGTTTTTAAAACTTAGTCTGGCACAAACACCAAGTGCCAGCCACAATCCCACCAGAATATCTGAAAATGTGACTGTGCCAAAAATAGCAGAAGTTTACACTTCCAGCAAGGTTCATATTGGGTCCCCCTTGCAATGTTAACAGGCAATTCACGCTAACTGCTTCAAAACACGCTTTGTCATCACAATTTGTTGTGCTGTGACAACACTCAGCACTTGGATTCTATAATTTCCTCTGATTTTTCAAGGGTGGACACATATCAAAGAAAATATAACCAGTGGTCTATCCTGAAAGCGTGTGTAAGCAAAGAGCAAGCAAAATGACACAGGAACATGCATGAGAACACCCCAGAATTCAGGTTAATTGAGGAACAGTGATACTAAGCCACATGCTAGGAAGTACTTTTTCTGTCATTCCTGGCTCAGAGATTAGAGATCTTTCCTGAAAGATGATGTGAAGTGTGTTTTCTTTGATGTCTCTTCCATAGGCAGATGCCTCACATAAGATCCTCACTAACTGTGGGCTCTAAGCTGCTCCTTCAGTGCCACTGCGGTGGCTTGCACAGCTGTGAATACTCCCTTCACAGGGAGACTGCTATAGCTTCCTTTTGGAGAGATGAAAGCCACTTCCCAGGAGGTGATGTGGCAGGAGCGTGTTGGCTACTGACTCATTCAGCCTTAGCCCTCAGCTGAAAAAACACTGAGGTGGCACATGGCTCTTATGAGCGTGTATGTGCTATAGCATGGTCCAAGTAGAGGTTAATGAAGATAATTTCACTTTCCTTGGGACTTCCACTCAGAGGCAAGGCTTAGCTGACAGATGAGCAATTAAGATAGATATCTCTTGAAGTAATATCAGCATCTCCAAGTAACTAACTTGGACTTGCACCTTTTTTGCTTTACCAACATAAAAGGTAAAAGCATAAAATGCTCTCTCCACTTCATCTTTATAGCAGGATAATCAATGCCTGCTCATTATTATAGGGCAGGGGAGAAAAAGGGAAATAAACACATTGTTTTGTGTGCAAAGTCCTACCGTTGACATTTAATTGATTTAAAAAAAGTCTCAGTGGTCAGTCTGGAGGGATAGCCATTTACAGTAGTGCATTTCAAGCACTGCACTACCCTGGTATGGCCTAGCTTCCTAGCAACAAAATGACTTAAAATACTCATAGCAGGAAAGGTCTTCAACAGTTTTTTGAGCATCTTGATTTTTTTGTGGTTCTTTGCAAGGCAAAGAACAATTCAAGCCAGATTCTGCTGGCACAAGTTATTCCGAGTTTGCCTACATCTACACAGAACCACAAATCTTTCTATTGGTATAAAAATTATGCTTTCTGGTACAAAGTATATCCCCTGCTGCATGCAGCGATAGTTTCTTCACCTACTCCTAGCCTCAACACATTGGAGGGAAACTCCCCATCTTCCACCCAAACTCAATGAGTCTTTAGGACACATGTAAATAATGAAACACTAATGCAGAGAAGAGTGCTCAGATCTAGCCATGGTATGGAGAATAAAACCCGCTCAAGCGCAGGATAAGTGACAGACATGTTGCTTATGGAACTGCATTATCAAAAGCTGAACTTTCAGAACAACGTTATTCCTATTCCATTGATGTTCTCATAGTCTTTTTTTTTTTTAGTAGTTCTTTGAACTCCCTGCCAAGTTTTTAGAGGAGCTGTACTCAAGATTATTCAGTATTACAGCAGTATTTTTCCTTACAAAGTAACCTAGCTTATTTTATCTATCCAAATATTGGACTGATTCCTACCATTAAATACTTCATTATAGTTATTCTTCTTTCAGCAGAAAGTTCTGTGAGAATAACAAATACAACAACAAGTTCTCTGACATCATTCTTTCCATTAGTTAACACATGAGATGCACCAAGACACAGAGAGCAGCAGCACACATACCCAGAAGAAACACATTACAAAAGAAGCTATAATATGTATCCAAGTTTTAAGGAACAATATAAGATTGTGTGCAAGGTACTGACTTGTAATTTTTCTTCTCCCAACAAGCAATTTTCCTTTAAACACCTAAAGCCACAGCAGCCATAATAGCAGCCACTTCACATCCACTACTGCCTCCTTTAAGAACCAAATGACACCAAAGACCCATACTGCAACACTCCCAGGATACTAAACCTTCAAATGCAACAGGTCCCCAGAGGCAGGCAAAAGCTGACCACACCAGGCTGTAGACACCGCTTTTTCCTCAGCCTAAGGGGAAACCTGGAGCTGTTATTCACAGAGTTGCCCAACGCCCCCAAAAGTAGTTCAATTCCTGGGTATCCTCATGCATAGTACAAAGGTGACTGAGAAGAAATTCATCCGGCCTGTGGTATTCAGAGAATGAAAACCTTGCTCTGTAACATCTTCCCTCTACATGTAAGGGCATAGGGTAAATCTGCCATCCAGTCATCCTTTTTACCTGGTAAGAGTAGCAGATGATGCAGCCCTGAGATGCTATTCCTCTGAAATGCATATTCACCACGCCTATTTCATTCCAACAGTGGTTTTCACCAGGAATTTTGCTGGGGCAGTTTGTGGAACAGATATTCTGACAGTTTATATATCCAGCAGCCACCACACTGAAAATCACTAGGATTTACCTGTGGGGTTTAGGGATTTTCAGTACCTAAACAGCTCCTAGGGCAATACAAATCTTGGTGAAACACAAAAGCATCTGAAGCATACATGCACCTTTACAGGAAATAACCTCAGTGAGCTACATTCACATACTTGACAAACTTTAACTCACCACAAACAAAATCCCTCTGACTTACTGCCATAATCTTCACTAGTGAGCACAGACCTGTGTCAAAGGGCAGACTCTATCGTGCTCATAGTTTCAGAAGCAGATAGAGATTCATTCGGGCAATAGCACAAACTGAATAACTATCTCAAGTGTTGGGACTCAGATGTGGTATAACATCTTCCATCAAGACATACAGCTAACACAATGCTGTTCAGAAAGCACTTTCAGTACTTTGCTATTGCTGTTGAGAGACTCAGATTTATAATAAACACTGGTTAGAGGGAACACAAATTTTGCTTCTCTCTAAAGGGCCACTCCATAATTTTTGAGTGAATCATCTCTCTGCACTTTATGTGCAAACAGGATCCCACATTACTACCAAGAGCAACAGTAGACATGTGTAATGGCTCACTCGGAAAGAGTTCGAATACCGATTTAACTGGCTTTGTTAACCAAGGGAAATAGATATCTAGTCTACCAGCATGACAGGTTGGAAAAAGGTTTACTGAAATAAGGCAGGAGGTTCTGATAGACATATTCTAAACTGTCAGTCTCATTAATACCTTTCAGCTGGTACTTAACTAGATAACTCTGAGAAGCTACCTGGTAAATACTTGGTGTAAATATGCCTTGAGGTCACTATTCATGAGCAATGGAGCAATCCCAAGTTGTACCACTGAAATCTCATTACCCTTTCACAACATCCTGTGTCCAATATGCACCAGTTTGGGATTTCATGTTCTTTGGACCAAAGATCTTCTAGGGAGTCCTTCAAGACTTAGAGATTTTTTTTTTCCAAAGACTGAATGCTTACTTGTTATCAATAAAATGATGAAAAATATTATTTCCAGTGTTGCTCCTTAACCTTGCACAGGCTGTCACTGACCACCTTTGCTTAAGAGCAGTTACATATGAAAACAGCTTGCACCCAAAAAAACCCCAAACGTAGCCCAGCTCATCCCATCCCAAACACTTCTTCCTCCAGACAGAGAGGGACCCAGAGAACCATCAGCATATGCTGAAGAGCAGCATTTTTGCAGCAAGTAAAAGAAAGCACCTCTCCTATGCTCTTGCCGCTGCAAAACAGTTTCACTGAATTTGGAGCATCAGAAGATGGCAATGGCTCACCTGCCAACTCAAGAGGATCAGCAAAAAGCAACAGGAGCTGCAGAGGTGCATAGGAATACAGTGGGCAAAAAGCAGTGTCCAATGGCCCAGCACACATTATAGCAGGCTGCAGGGCCAACAACTTGTTTTTCGACCTAACTCCAAGGACAGAAGTGATTGCTGTTGTTAAACCCTATGCATTTACTCCTCTCTAAAAGGGGCTCTCGCTAAAAATTTATTTTGTGTTAAGATCATGGTGTATTTAAGTGAACAACATGCACATCCTTTAGAAATAATTAATATTCAGCAGTGTTTGTGGCTTGATGTTTGTGAAGTACCCGTTCAGATAACTTTCTACAATTCTCCACAGGTCTGTAGAACAATACCAGTGACTTCCATACTTGCACTAATGGCTTAAAAGCCAAGCACCCACCACCAAAATGAAAGCCAACTTGATTCAGGCAGTGAAGCCATAACCTTGTTGAGAAGTTCAAGACACAAGTCTTAAAATAGTTTCATTGCTTCAGGTTATAGTTTTCTTACAGATTGCTGCCCACATTTCCATGCGGATTAAAAAAGGCAAACGGACAACAGGAAAAAAGCAAGCCCACAAAAGGACACTGCGCATGGCCTTTCCTTAACACACTCTGCCACACAGACTGACTCAAAATCAGTAGGTGAAGCCCACAAGGGCAGACACAGAGCTGCACGTTTCTACTAATCAGCCCTAGGTGCCCTGACAGCTCCAGCACAGTCCTTTCACATCTGTCAGGCCACTCCTGGAAAGTTGGAAATGAAAAAATTTGCACAAGAAGCAATTGTAAAAGTTGTAGGAGGAAAAAAGCTGGTCTCTCCGGCTCACGGAGCTCCAAATGCCTTTTATTCCTTCCTCCCAGGCAAGGTTACATCTCTACCCACTGACACCCCCTACACATCCTTCATCAGGGACTTCACAGTGGGATTTCCTTACTGCCATCCTCAGCAGCTTCACTGCTGATGCTTATTTCTCAGCTGTTCCTCACTTCCCAGCCTGGCCACCTCAGCTTGAAAACAGCAGGCAGCTCCACCACCTCATCACTATCCCTCTGCTCTATTTTACCACTTTTACCTTTTTTTCAGTCTTCTCAGGTTTTCCCCACTGACCTTTCTTACCACCCTTCTCTTATTCAATAGCACACATTTCAAGGCACAAAATCTGCCTAATGAACATGAGCAGAGTCAAGAGCCAAAATTAGTAGCTTTATTCTGGAAATAAACAGTTAGAAAAAACTCCCAGAGTACTCAGACCCTCAGGCTACATTTCCTAGTGATATTTCCTACAGTAGCTGTCAGAAAGGCTGCTCTGTGCTTTATGGAGAGCCTGTTCTGCTGTACAGAAAGACCCCAGCAGTAAAATGGCTTTTAAATCTCAGGCTCCCACAGCAGGAACAGGCTAGTAACAAACAGCAGATGACAGCTAGCTGCTGGGTGAGCATCTTCTGTCTTAGTACAAGAAGTTGCATTAGTTTTTCTGGGACCATTTTCTCTCCTCCAAGCTGGAGGCAAGACGATACCACTTACGTCTTGGTATAATATGAATTTCAGAGGCTGGGGAATCACTGACATGCCCAAGTCACACAGCCACTGACAAAACCACATCCTCTGCATGTGCTGGTAAGGAAGCTCCATCTGGCCCACCTCACCACCAGTACAAGGATGTACTTCTGCCTGCAGGAGATGCCAATACTGTGCTGGTCCCATAAAAAAAATAAGTAATAAAGCATTCTTTCCAAGTTAAAAGTCTCTGCTTCAGGGAACTCAGATTTCAATTTTCTTTTCGCAACAGCACATAAGCTTGCTTGGTTCCTTACCCACAGGTATTTTCTGCTTTTTAAGTTACAACAAACCAGCTTTTAAAACTTCTCTTCTCAAAAACCACTTCTGATGAGGTAGCTAGTTTTCTCTTGTCTGTAACACAAAAGTCTCCAGCTTTAGTTATGTCAGTACATCACTATGAAGAGGTAGGCTTGAATCTAAAAAAGACTCCCATCTTCTTCACTCATATCTACCAATTAGCAGATCTAAAACTGTTAAAAACAGCACCTTTTGTGAGTGAGCCTTTTCACACCTGCATTCATCCACAGGATGCTGCAGCACAGCCGAATTTAACTATTTAACTTCTCTATTAGCCCAGCCCCATAGCTCTCCTGGCTAATACCTGGTTAGTCCTGGCTGCAGGAACACTCAGGCTGGTTCACAAATGCTCTTTTGCTAGACACTACACCACCAAGCCTCTTCCAAACCTCTGCTGCTGCTGCCCTTGATCCCCCTGCTGCATAGCAGGCTGCTTTTCAAAAAAGAATTCTTTATATGCAGAACACTGCTGCCAGCTTATCAAAAATGGCACCAGAGTGTCACCTCCATCTTATCCTCTACAGCTTCTCTGTGCATTTTAAAGATTATTTATTTCTATGACAAAAGTGTCTGCAGTCCCTGGCCAAGGTCTTGAATGAATGCACACTCGCCATCAGGCTGGCCCCAATACAAAGAAACACAGTCTAAATACATAAGGCAGAGGATGAAAGGAGAAAAAAAACACAGAGGTGCGAGGTCAACAGCAAAACCAGGGACAAAGCCATCTCTCCTGAGTCATGCACAAGTGCCCTTATCAGCATAGCACTCCTTTGCCTCGTGAATCAAAGGCCTCTCTGGACTGCACATGTCCTACTCAGGGAATTTACTTGTTTCAATACTCCATTCTGCCACAATTTGTATATCACTAACCTCTTCCTACCCTTCACTTCAAAACAAGCACAATTCTCACGGTACAGAAATCTCCTCCTCCCCTACCCACGCGATTTCTTCCTATGAGGACAGTGACCTCTTGTCTCTGTCACTATTGCTAGATCATCCTCCTTCAGGAGGATTTACATCTATTTTGTTTCTATTCCAGCACTTTTACTTTAACATTGCAGTTAATTTAATTCCACATTGAATATTGGAATACTTTATGACAGAGTTAATAAAATGAATATTCACAATAAAATTTGTAAATACTATTTGAAGGCTAATGGAAGGTTTCAGATACCTTATGAATTTCCATATCTTTGAGAACCAGCATTTACAAAGAGTCCTACCTGAGGCCAGTCACAGGAGAAGGTCCCTGAAACTCTCAGCCCCTTACCAACAAAAACACTCTACCAGGTTTGAGAAGGAGCATGCCATGGCACGCGTTGACACCATGCTTAATTTTTCAACAGCATTAAGTTTGACCAGACAACAATTTACTGCTTGGTGTGGACCTACCCCCTGCCTCTTGGGGTACAGTAGAGCCTTCTGGGGCAGGCTGTGTATGCTGACAGATTATTTCTGGGACACCATTGGAAACTCATCTCTGAAACTACATGCAGGACTTCACTGACAAATTCACCACCTGTGGTGAAAGACTCACTCCTCCAGGGAGGAAGATCCTGCAGCCTCTTGTGCAAGAAGTGATGAGGGAGCTTTTTTGTGGCCCTTCTTGAGAATAGTCCCAAGCAGAGGTAGGGGAAGGTCCTATTACTTGAGGACCTGCTCTTACTTCTGGTGTGGAAAGCCCACCAGAAACTCTACAAGGAGAGGACAAGCTGATGTATAACCAAGCAGGAGGAATGGGATCCAGACAAGGGAGCTGTGCCCAGAAATGCCAGGGGGCCCTAGGAATGACCTTGGAAATCACTGCCTGCAGTGCCAAAGCAAGCTCAAATGTAGACAGGTAACATTTAACTTCACCAGCCCTATCTTCTTATAAATCATCCATAAAGGTGGAGTCAGAGTCATTTCAGGTTCCAGCACCAACACAAGGATTTCTCAACAAGCTTTCTCCTATTTTATTCTTGACTACCATTCACCACCAAAACACATCTCATTTCCCCAATATGGCAAAAAAAGCACTACTTAGCAGTGGTAAGTAATCCATCACGGCAACAGGTGAGATGGCATCTCAAAGGTATGCCAACATCAGGGAGACCTTGGTGGTGCTTACTACACCTGCCTAGACCATGATGGGTCCACAGTGGCCAGACCTGCCCATCACTGGATTAAGTTTCACCATCACAGATCTGAAAAGGTTCTTACCTTTGCAGTTATTTATTTTTCTGAAAAACAGAAGTTGAGAAAAAAATAAACTAGAACTAATCACAATTCATTAAGAGATTTGAAATGAGAGAATTTAATCCTTTAAGATTCATAATCCTATTTTGGAGGACAGGATGAAGCTCAGCTTTCAGGGAACAATTTAAGAAATTGTACAGGATCTCTACCTTCATTTCCTGCTTTAAAAATTCAGCTGTCTGGCTGCTTCAACTCAGGTTTGCTGTTTAATATATGGAGAGACATTGAGGAAAAAAATTAGAATAAGTGAATAATTTCATTGAAATCACTTTCAAGTACATTAAATCTTTACTTACATAGCTACATTTATAGAATCTACTTTGTTAGCATCGAGCAAACAGATACTCATGCCAGCAACCCATACAGCTAACAGTATCTTATTGTAAAATATAATTTTCCACAACTCAATTACAAAGCTGTTTGTACAGATTAATTCAAGTATATATCTCCTTCGTATCTGCAATGCTTGTCGGTCTTCATAAGCTTTTAACAGCAATATTGTCCACATTATTATTTCTCAACACTTTCTACTGTTATTAACTAGAAGTGCTACTATTTATTTTTGGGGAGGATAGAGACAGTCACCTTTATCTGTCTTCATTTCCTTAGAAGGAAAGCAAAGCTGGGAAGCCTTAGCTTAACAGTAACACCTGACCCAATTCCCAGTACTGGAAATAATCACACAGAAAAAGCAAATTGTACTTGTTTCAGAGAAAGTCTGTGTACATAGAGTACCTACAGAGTTTTTAAAGTTTTTTGAAAAATTACTTTCCTGTCCTTTAGCTGCAAAACTCAGTTCAGCTGATGCCACCAAGCAGAGCTACAAAATACACTCAGGTTTTCAGGAAAGCACCTTAAACAGAGCAACACCAGATTATATTAAAAACAGTGGGATCCCAAAGTGGACGCTCCCTTGCACAGATTCACATTTGGACAGGCTTTTCTAACCTTTTTCTTTAGTTTTGATTAGTCTTTGACAGTAGTTTGCAGGGGCTGGACAGCAACATTCACTGCCAGGTGGACAATAAGATTGCACATGTGTTCCCATCAACTAAATACAGCTGTCTTTCAAAGTGACAACACATATCTCCTCATGCAGCAATTAAGAGTACCCACCTTTGCTGCTGGGCCATAACAGAGTATATCACTCCAGCTATTGCTCCCCTGGTGTAAACCTGAACATTTTGCAGCAGCAAGATTTTGAAGTTTTAAAACATAATTTTATGCAAGCCCTTGTAAGTTCCCCAACAGTGACATAGCTCTGATGGGAATCTGCAGATTTGAGCCCCCATACCACATCCATGACCTCTTTGGGGAGAGAGGAGAGAAAAAAGGAAAAGAAAAGGAAAAAAAAGTTACAGCTCCCAAATTGCTCACCCACCTGGAAGCCACACATGGGGACAGCCTGGGGAGCCACCAACCACCACCCCACCCTCAGGGATCCCAGCCAAAGAGGAAGGGGACACTATACCCCAAGCACACGCACAGCGCAGTCTTTCACTCCTCTGCTGAATAAAGAGGGCAGGAATATTTTAAAAATCCTTTTCTCTCTTCCCTGTTAACTTCCTTTGGATTTTTCCTACCATACAACACAGCCTTTGTCAAGCCTCTCTAGCCTGCTCAGGAATTCCCCAGGAAAGAAGTTTTCTCGTAGTTCCTCTGCCTGTCACCTTTACTTTCTAAACACACATCTGCATTCTTAATCCTTGCTTTACTTCTCTCAGAGTAGCCTGCAAAGCAGAAGGAAGCCCCATGCTTGCAAAATTCAACATGACACCATCTCCTGCAAAACAATACCAGCTAGGCACATTTTCATAATATTACTTGATATAGCCACACTCATGAACCAATATAGTCTAAAAATAAATTAAAAAATTAAAGGTCATTTTTGTTATGTTTTACTGATTTTGACTTGGAGCAACTGGAACAGATGAATTTTGTCCCCAGAAACTGTCTCATACCCTAGTGATCAAGTACTGAAAAAACATTTTATGCACTAAAGTTGCTAAAACAGTAAGTTATTCTGTTGTTAAGGGGCTTCTGCAGACATTTTGCATCATGTTCACATGAATTATTTCTGTTCTTAACAAAATATTTCCTGAGGATGCCTTAAGCTGCTTGGTGAAGGAGAAACACCCATCCCTGGATGAAATACTCTTTAACCTGAGGCTGCAGTGGAGAACGCCATGCTGTCCCACAATACCACAAACATCCTAGTGGTTTTCCACAATTCTTACTCTGTACAGACCATAACAGATGCCAACCCAGAATAAACACAAAGAAATTTGCCTACACAGTTGGAAGACCAAAGCAAGCCTGTCACACAGAAACACCATTAAAAAAACCCCTCAGAAACAGAGATAAATGTATTAAAAGGTAATATTTTTATCACACATTTCAGCAGAAGGAAACTTACTCTCCAGGCTAGCTGACTTGGAGTGACAGCTATTTCTGACCACACAGCTCCCAAAGGGAAGGCAAAGAGATGCCACAAAAGCAAATATTACAGCTTGTGTCTCCAGTGGACTCTTCTATCTTAAAACTGGTAACATAAGAAGCGTAGGTAAGATGTGCATACCTACACTGCATAGGTAAGGAATACACAATGATAACACTTCTGTAAAATGTAGCATTCCCTTACACAGAACCATTACTTTCTTCTTGGTTTATTTTAGCATTAAGGATTTACTAATACCATTAAAAATAAGAAGTTCCTCATGCAGGACAGCTTCCCCCGAAGTTGTGTCCAGGGCTGCCAGTTTTCTGATCTCCAGTAAGGATGGGGATAACTTGTTTTTCCCAGCAGAAGTCTCTTCCCAAATGCTTATTCTCACAAAATTCATATTTTTACATTACACAAAGACAGAAAGCAAGACAAGTGGTAGGGACAGAGGGACCTGCTGCCACACCTCCCAGGCTTGATACCCTGACATGTATCAGCCAAACATCTGCTCATCCCCATACACAGTCTCTGCCAAGGCCTTTGCACACTGTCCCCTGTTCCATGGATCAGCAATACCTGGACTCCTTGTCCCTGATCCGGCTCTATTTAACAGCTCTCAGCTGAGATGCCATTAATTTTTATTCCCCTTTTCAGAACACTTAAACTTTTGCTGTTTGCAATCCCCTGTGGGAATGTATTCTCCAATTTCAACAAACTTTGTGTAAAAGACATACTTTGTTTGCCCTGAACCTGCCAGCTAACTATTTCATGTTACGTTCCCAGCTCTTGTATTAGGAGAAATGAGGAATGTCCTTCCACCTCATTAAATCCAATGCATGCATGAGAAGTATGGATTATTGGAAAGATTGCTGCTTTTGGTATCTTGGGAAAATTAGCAATTTTCCAAGTTTCATTCTGTGATTGAGATTCCTCTAGCATATTTGATGAGCTTAGCAAACTCCCTCTATACACAGCTTCCTTTTTCCCTAATCTTGCATCTCTCCTCACCACACTGTGTAAGTGCTGCATCCAGGAGGCACAGCTGAGATCTGAACCCCATACGTTGCCCAGCATCTAACCACACAAGGCCAGCATCTGCCCTAAGAGGCTATAGTGACTTTGAAGGAAGAAAACAAGAGTAAACATAAGACATACTTACATTTTTAACTCCATCCTGATGCCAAACAGCATAACTATTTGATATAGGTTGAATTTTTACAACAGCATACCCTTGAGAAATAACTACAATCTCCAGAAACTCTTCAGATAACTAAAATTTCTGAAACCAAATTTCTGTTAATGTATTAAATATTTCTTAGGAAGGAGAAGCAAGAAGTGGCTGTACTATCTGGCTTCTGTCACAACACTAGCTGTAGTATTTTTTATTAAGCATTATGAACCAAGAAACAGCCTAGGATCACCATGAAAATGTATCTTCTGCTTTATAGCATTTAAAGAAGAGAAATCAGAGTCCTTCAGCCAATTATGCTACCTCCTTTCTATGTCTGCTTTCCTGAAGTGCGATAAAGGACAATTCATTAAAGCATCTGGCTGGTAGTGGTCTAGTTTAAGTTTAATAAAGGAATGCAGCTAAAACAGAGCTTTTAGACTTAGGGTATCTTTTTACAAGTAAAAAGTTTTTTGGTAGTATTTGAACCACTTTTGAAACTTTCACAGCTGCATTTTAATGAGCAACTGCAACAAGAGTGATGTTTGCCAAGTTACAAGCCCAGATGCAACTTTTATAGATTGACCACTAAGAACAAAAAAGTCTATGCATGATCTACTGAAATGTCAGAGAACATGTCATTTTTGGAAGTCAGTGACCTAAGATGGTTATTCACCAAGGACAGCAAGTAAGAGAAAATGTATTTTTGAAGGACAGCATATTTGTACGTGTTTATTCTGGAAAATATGGAATAAGGAGAGGGCATCCGCGTGCCAAAAGCCAGCAGCAAATAAAGCCTACAAGTCTGACACAGAAACTGGTGAAGCACTACTGACACCTAGTGCTACACCACTGTTTATCATTAAACTAATACACTGCAGAAGCACCTATTTCTTTCTAATCCAAAAAAGAACTCAAAACTAGATTTGAGACAACCCTAAAATAAAACTTCAAGACATAAGATGTTTAAGAACAGAAGATCACAGCTTTTCTTTTCCCATCTTGGTCTGTACCTGAAGCACCATTTCATAGTCATGCACTACAAAGCAGTTGCAGTACCCACTAATATTTGTACATCTTTGCTTCTGCCAGATGTTGTCTCACCTGACATTGTTTCAGCATGAAAGGTCATGAGGACAGCAGGCAGCAGCTCGCTCACAGTCCTGAACCCTAATTTTACCTGTGCTTGACCTTCCTCAGTCTCCAAGCAACAGATGATAGCCAGGAAGAAGGTGACAAAGTGCAGGCAAAGCCTGCCAGATCAACACCGGGAACTGAGCCCTCCACATACCAAAGTCAACAGTGTCACTCCCACTGGTGGCAGTGGGGCAGGATTTCACTCCAGGACTTCAAAGTAGATCTGAGCTTGGATGAAGTCTGGCTTTGTTAATAGGACACTGATGTGATGAGCTCCAGGCTCTACCTTTTTGATGGCTGCACTTTCATAACAGCAAACAAAGCAACACCTCCTCCCATACACACAAAAAAGAAACCCTTGCATGTTAAAAAAAAAAAATTACATCCTTGACACAATGTTTATTTTTGCACAGTAGTATTACATCACTAGCATCCTTGCTAGCCTCACTGTTGCCCTGCTCCTGCTTGCTATCCAGTGGGGTAACAATAAGCAACTTATAAACACCAAATTAGAGCTGTCTTGCTCCTGCCATCAAGGCTGCCATCCCCCAAAACACCTGGGTAAAGCCTTGAAAACCTGTTTGTTTTGGAATGAAGTTGGGTCAGACTTGGTTCCCCCACACCCCAACAAGTCCTGTTCCATCAAATATTTGGACAAGATTTTTAAAATATTTTCTTTGAACAGGTATATAACTTTGTCCACAATGACTCATAGGAGACATTACTATTCCTCCTACAGCTTTTACATTACTATACATCATAGATGTAGAGCAGACTACTGTCTGGTAACTTCTTTTCCATTTTTTTTTTTTTTTTAAATTGTGTGTGGCACATGCCACCACTGGACATGTGCCAAATAGCATTGGCTTGACTAGATCTGACTGAAAATGTGGGAAGAGGTGGCTTCTTCTCAAGGGGAGCCCATGCTGAGGACCCACAGGGGAAGCAGGAGGAGGCATCAGGAGTACAGGTACACAACAGCTCGCTGCCCAAATAACAGCAGAGCCAGAGCCACCTTTCAGCAGCAGCTGGCACTCACCCGGCACACCAGCCTTGGGCTAATTTCTTATGTGTGGTTCCAGTACGACTTAGCACATCCTCAGCTTTGGCAAACCCAAGGGCATCCAATATCCCAAAGGTTACATATTCAACGTTGCATGTTCATTTCCCCTTCATTTCCAGTCGAGGACCAGTTTTCTGCCACATAGGCCAAGATGACCTGTGCACACAGCATGCAATATACTATTTAATACAGCAAATTAGCCCCGCTGCTGCTCCCAGAGCAGGATCCCAAGGGTGGTTTGCCCCCAAAACCCCTGCATGCGTGACCCTGCTGACTGGAGACAGCCATTCCCTGTCATCCTTCATCTCAGCCCACAGTTCCCCTTCAACCAAGGGGAAAATGAACTCCCCATGAGCTGGCCTCGAAGGCTGTGGTGAAGACATGGGCCTGAGCATTGGCGAACCTCAAATTTACCTCACTGACCGCAGAAATGCGCTCTGAGGAAAGCCTCACCAGCCGCACGGCTGCTCAGCTCAGGTTTACCTCAGGCACCACCCCACCACTGATGGTGTCCCCCCAGGTCATTTTCCTCACACACACACCCCTCACAGGCAGCAAGTGGTTTTAAAATAGTAAGGTTTGGCTTACCCGCGGTGTGAGCTTTGCCCACACCGAGAGCGCTGCGTGCCCGCCAGCCACCCAGGTGCCGCCTACAGCCGGGCCGGGCGGCGGCGGGAGCCCGCCATCTCGCGGCGTCGCCGGGGAGGGACCGAGGGCCCGACTGCTCGACTAAGTTTAAAAAAAAAAACAAAAAACAAAAAACCAAAAAACCTGCATTTGTTTTAGTGGTAAATACAGCACTAAAGAGCCACGAGCGGGTCGTTCAGCCGGGGCGGGGGACCCTGGGGCACAGCAAGGGGTCGGTAATGCCCGCCAGCGGCACCACTCTCCCGGGCTCTGCCACTTCTCCCGGTGCAAAAACCTTCCTCAAACACCTATTTTCCTTCAAAAAAAGGCTCGCAGTTTTTACTGGAAAGGTCTTTGGTGAAAATGAGCACTACTTCACCAGAAGAAATGGCACATTTCTTACCATTCTGATGGTAAGAGGCATTCTGATCTGAATGGGGACTCCTAAGCCCAGTCCAGCTCCTCACACAGGCCTCAACCCTGACAAACAACCTAAATTATTCCCTCGTTCATGAGGAAAGAAAACTCTTCCTGAGCAGGCAGGACACCTTGGAAGAAACAGCTGTCCTAAAACCAACAAAAAATAGGAGCTGCTGGTCAGGCTCTCCTCACACCATACCTAAAATACCAGCAGAATGAGACAGCAGCTTCCAGGGCCGGGAATAACTCCCACAGGTGAGGAAAACCATCCAAACTCCAGATCAGCCTCTGACAAGGCTTTTTTTTAATGTTTCTCACCCCATGTTTGAGGTTGTATAGCTTCTCAGCAGTCATTTGCCAACAAAAAAAGTCCTCCCAGTAATGCTAAGTGCTGTCTTTTGTTAGCTTTGTTTTTAAACACACATGTACCTCACTGTTTTGTGTCTAAGTTTACCCACCCCCTTCTGCAATCACCATCTCAAAAACAGTAATAACATTCAAAAGCCATGAAAGTCCTTTACAAACAAACAAAGAAAAAAATCCTTACCTGCTGTCTATATTTTGTAGTTTTACCTACCCTTCTGTTTCTCTATTCTAGAGAAAGTTGATATCCAGCACAGAAGACGGAGCTGGCCTCATACACTGATGAAAACCACTTAAATTTGACCAGCAAAAGCACAGGTGAATACTGCTTGCAAAGGCTTCAGTAACTACATTTGCAGCTTATAGAAGCAGGGGTAAGTAAAACAATTTCTTTTTGTATCACTCAAAAATACATCCGCTTTCAAATGCCCAACACACCACCTCTTTAAAGCTCGATTTTGGCTGAGAGGAGAAAAAAAAACCTCGAGGCTGTGCTGAAACACTGTGCTTATAGCTCCCTCCAGAGCTTCTGTCGCTGGAGCCAACTTGGAAATCCTGCTGTAAGCACTAGCAGAGCTGTAAGTAGCTCCCCAAACTTTTCACTGGGAAGCAGCAGCTTTTCCCAGCTTTACTGATCCCTTACTCACATGTTTAATCCTCAAGGGCAACACTGGCTCCTTCAGCCTCCCTCATACAAGAAGCAGAGCAAGGAGATGCATTTCACAAGGGAAGACCCACATCAGCTTTTCACCTGTGCACCATCCAATCCCCACAGACTATCTGGGTGGATTTTAAAGAGAAATCCCCATGCTAAATGCTTAAATAAAATAAAAACACCTTGCAGGCATTAATCACCCTGATGTTTCCAACTCCACCAGGAAAGCCAACAGAAAATCGTACTTGTCACACAATGAAAAATAAATAACATGAAAAAGAAAAGGAAATATTTTGCTTTAGAGCTTTTCTTTTGTGTTTTGCTGTTTCCCAACAAAAACAAACACAAAGATGACTGTGATGAGGGAGCTGGAGTGTGAAGGGGAGATGGGCAGGATGTGGGAAGATCTCACCCCTGCCAGACAGCACATATCTATGCCAGGGCACTCTCTTATTTCAGCATTGCATTTTGTGCATCATGGAGCTGCTTTCCTGATGAACTTGAACGCTCCACTGAACATGTCCCCTACACAGGACTTGGTCAGAGAGGATGGCTGACCAGCAGTAGGGCATGCTCAGGCATGTAAACCAATGTAAAGGACCAAAGCAAAAAGAGAAGAACTTACTTAATATTTTCCACAGACTTCCAGCAACTTCTTCCCAATAGGCTAATAAACACTGAAGAGCCAAACTGGAATATCTGCTTGGTTGAGGGCTCTGGGGCTTTTAAAGGAGGGGAATTGCTGCTGGTTGCTGGATGGGCCATTTGCAGCTGGACCTGAAGCAGCTGTAGCCCATATTTTTGCCAAAATCAACTGAATCACCCTAATGCAATTCACTCACCGGAAAAGGAGCTGCCTCCCCATCCTAGCTGGGAGAGCAGCTGGTGCTGCGTGCTCAATGAAGGCAGTTACTGCCTAACAGGTTATTCAGCTGCTTCCAGAGTAATTCCAGACATCAGTGCATTTGTGCACATACAGTGGGAACAGGCTCTCCTGTCCTCAGGAGCTGACACAGAATGGTGCTCTGGAGAGTCTGCCTCTCCTCTATTTAATAAAAAATAGGCGCTGTGGCTATTTCAAGAGCAACCAGGAAGGAGTGGTGGGAGGGAAAATAAGAGAGGGTCAGAGAAGGAAAGAAAATCAGAATGACTTTCAACAGTCTCATTTTTTCCACAAATAGTTATTTTGCACCTCTCTTAATGATCCTAAGTGCTGTGAAACAGCCAGAAGGCCTGCAATTGCATTACTATTTTTCTTCCTTTTACAACCTTTTGGATTTCCTTAAAATACAAGCCGCTTTCCTTCCACAGTCAGGTGTTTCAGCAGCCTTGTGCCCACGTGCACAGACATGAGCTAGGGATAACCAGCCATGGAAACCTTCCAGGCACCTGCTTGGTGGTGGGAGCAGGAAATATTGTATCCAGAGTCAGGACCCATCTGAAGAGATTAAAAAAACTTGAGCAGCTTCATTTTAAGCTCTATGTACCTGTAGGTGAACTGGCTCAAAGCTCGGCCTCTGCCCAGCCAGAGGAGATGAGGATGGGCTCCTCTGGCCACCTTACCTCTGCCTATACAGGACCTTGTTGCTGTGATTAATCACTTGTGGGTGCCTTGGGGAAGAAAATGCCTTCTCCCCAAGTGGTGGTAGGGGTGGGAAGCTCCCTGCAAGCCCATCCATTGGGGGTGATGGACACAGGGTCTCTGGTAAAGGGGAAAACGGCAGAAAGCCCCCCCAAACCTCACCCCGTCTTTCCAACCTCTGTTCTTTCTCAGGAGCTCTCTTGTAGCCAAAACTTGGTCTTTGGTGGTGCAAACCTACAGCGTATAGCATCCCCTATGCAAGATGGCCAGGCAAGAGCTGCATGTCGGAGCCCCTAATATCCATGCTGCTACACAGACGTGCACCAGCTTTAGGGCAGCATCTTCAACTGAGAATGTGCAAAGAGCTACAAAAGAAATTATTTTGTGAAATGTGCTGTTCCTAACACAGAATGCAAAGCATCTGCCAGAGGGTAAAACCCAGAGCAACTCCCTAAATGAGCTGTCCTGGAACAAGAAGGAAACTTATTCCAAAGCTGCTTCCAGAAGTGGCCATAACCCAGCCCAGGCTGCTGTAAAGAAAGAAAATAATCATCAGCCCTGTTCTTTCAACTTCTACTGACTATTACACTACTAAATAAATAGAGGGATTTTGAAAAAAACCCAGCTTTTTCCTTCTTTTTCCATAAGTCAGCAGGTTAACATGATGCTCTCAGGCACTCCAGCGAGGTTTCTGATTGAAGTCACTCTGCATGGCCAGGCTGCTGTGCCCACTGCTGGCAAAGATCATTGCCACTGTCCTCGGGGGCAAGAGAAACCATCACAGGGAGCAGCTGGTGTCCTCTTGCTCAACACCCTCTCTCTCTTGACCCTGGCAGGGCTGCTGATTATAAGCTCATCTCCAACCTACTTTTGAGGACCAATTTGTTGAGGAAACTGTGATTAAGGAGCTTTAACTGGAGGGGTGAAAGGATGAAGGCTCAACCAGAGGCAAAAACTGGGATCTTTCCCATATCCCAGCTGCCAACCGTGTCCCCCTCCTTTGCCATTGTCCCCTTATTGCCTGACACCTCATGAGGCTGCATGGAGGAGTTTGGGATTTTATTCCCATCCATTTCTTGTTCAAAGCCAGCAGCCTTTCCTCCTGGAGGAACTGGTGTTTCCCGTATACATACCTTTATCTTCCAGAGGGTCTCTTTTTTAGTTACGTTATTTTGCAAGGTAGCATAACCCTCACAGATTTTCATTTAAAAATACATATCTATTACAATCACACAGCTGAGAGAATTATAGACTGATATCCTTAAAACCACATTTTTTAAGAAAACACATCAGTATTTGTCAGTAACACATTGCACTAAGCATGTGCAACAGCTTCCCTTGGGAAAGTGCTCCTGCTTATTATCAGTAATTAATACTTCATCCTAAGACTATTTACCACAACTCCACTGATATAAGAGCTCTATTACTTCTCTGCATCTTGTGAAATAATCCCATTAACGTATAGAATGGTTTCTCTAATATACATTTATAAAGCCAAGAGATACGCAGTAATAAACCTGTCTTGGTCAGGTTTAATGCACTGTCTCTAGCATTTTACTGGGGCAGAGCAGCTCTCTTTATTGTCGGCAGTATCTCAGCTGCTACCGCCAAAGAAAATAACTGTAGATCTCCAAGCAGGGGAGAGAAATTCGGGGACAACAACAGCTCCCCCCACATCCCCCCACATCCTGACATGCCTCTGGCACAAGACAGAGCATCTCCAGCAACACAGGAGCTTTGGTCCTCCACAACATACTCTCAAAATTGGCAGTCAAAAATTTTATCCTTATTTAACCACATCTCCACTTCAACCCAATTGCCGTGCACAGGACTGACAAGTGTTGTCAATCCCTTCCCAGGTAACTGGAACACTGATTTTGGGATGTCTCACTTGGCAGCTAAAGATATCACACAACTGAAACACAAATACACAGCATTTTCCAAACGCTTCTGAAGTATGCAGAGCCCAGATCATGCTGTCTGTGTCTGAGTAAAAAAAAATAACAAAAAGCAATCATCACCAACAGATGATCCTGGTGTGGAACAAAAATGAAGTCTGATCTGCCTTTGATGATGAAAAATGCCTTAAAATTATTTTTAATTAAAAGAATTACAGGTCAAAAGCTAAAAGCCCTATGGGGAGTAGCCATCTCTGCCATGAGTTTCGCAGGTGTTCATCCAGACCCATCCCAGGGTTTATCTTCCTGTGCTGGTGAGATATTCACGTCCTCAGTAGGACCAGGGCCACAGCAGTGCCAGAAAATACAAGGGGACCTGGGAGGCTCCAGGGCCTTCCCACTGCGATGGGGATCTGCAGCCAGGGAAAATGCAAAAGATGCTATCTGCCAAAAAAACCCCAATCATTCTCCATGTGAAAGAAAGCTGCATGGGATATTTGTTATGTTTAAGATAGATGGTGGTGCACAAGCCAGAATTATTGTTACATGTTTTGGAAAAAAATGTGCCAATGGTGAAATTAAACACCGTCTGTCGGTGGTGGGTTTATCTCCTGCTAAAGGAAGGGCAGGGAAAAAGAAAAAAATAATGAAGCAATGAAAGAGTCTCAGGAGGGTCACTAGAAACTCTGGAACCAGGCAAGTTGAGGGGCATGGTGCCAAAATAGGACCAGAATTCAGGGCACTCTCCACAAACAAACAGGATACTCATCGAGGCATTGAAGAAATAGAACTAAAAAGGCTTCAGCTCTGAGAAATAGGAAAAGTGCGTGCAAAGCCAAGCTGTGGCCCATGGAGGGCATCGGTGACACTTGTGCAGATACCACCAAAACTAGCGATGGGGACCCACGCTGGGTTGCCAGCACAGAGCGCAGCAGTCCCGTGAACGAGCCTCCTCTGTTCACCCCACCCTGGTCACACAAGCCCCAGGGTCCCCATGGGGGAAACCCAAAAGCTCATTTCCCCTGGTCTGCCCCCTGCAAAGTCCTAATGGGAGGAAGGAGGCAGAGAGAGAATAAATCAGCAGTGTGGCCTAGTGCCAAATGCCGCCGTCTCTGCTGGGCACAAGGGGCACATCACAAATCAGCACCTAGCATCACCCAGAGAAGCAGCTGGTTTAGGAGGACGCTGCAGACCATTGTATCAGCCTCCAGACTCTCAGGATGCTTGGCAGTACTCTGCAGTTGGCTGCAGTGTGCAACTGGAAATGGCACTGAATTCGATCAGAGGAGCAAAAGGGTCTTTTCCAAACATACTCCAAGAGGAAAGCTCCTTCTGACATCCCCAGGAAAAGCAGACCCAAACATTCTTCGTTCAGTAACACCAACCAAAATGCAACAGCTCGAGTTTTCTGTACCAAACGATAGAGCCACTTAAAGGCAAAAACTGAACTCAGTTTTCCACCTTATCAAAAGTCACATGGAATATCGCAGTGGCCCCCATGGGGAGAGCTGGCACTGGGATTTAAGGATAACATAGATGAGGTTAAGGGCGCCCTTCTGGAATTCCCAGGCTCTGTCTTAGTGTGAATAAATCAATCATTTCCATTACTAGCCCATTACGCTGGTATGCTTCACAAGCAACAAACCCTTATTTTTGTTAAACTTCTTTTATTTTGATACACTTTTCTTTAAAGGAAAACTCCCAGTTCCCTGCAAATGCGTTCCTCCTTATCTGCCTTGTTCTCTCCCCCCTGTCCTTTCTTTGATTGATTGTCCATTCTACCTTGATTTCTATACCCTAGGAGCTACTTTCATTTAGACAAAGCTAACATAATTGAGGACTAAAAGTGGCACCTTCATTTCCTGCTGGCAATAAAGTTTTGCATTATAAAAAGACCTTCTGATTCACTTCTCTGACTTCCCACACGGGCTGCCCTGCCGACTGCTCCAACACACAGTGCAGTTGCTTTTGTATTGGCAAGTACCAGGTGAGATGGAAGCTTTGAAAATGAAAAAGGGTCAATAAAAAAGAGTAAATCAAGGGCGTACGCAGGACTTCTGTGTCTTCGCTATTTTCCTAGAGGCACACCAGCTTTTACGGATCAAGGATTCATCACTTCACTTCTCTGGACAGAGTTTTAATAGTGTTAAAACACTACTGCTTGTAGTCTTGCCACAAGTGGATGTCAAAGATGAGCTGTGACAGAGCCTGGCTGGTTATCAGCCCCTCCAAGGCACCACTGTGGCAGGGGAGAGACCTGGAGCCTCCTTGCTCCAGATATTGGGGTACCAATGTTGAAAACAGACCCAAAAAGCTGCCAGGCAGGGGAAGAAGAAATCAATTCAAGTTGATTAAATGCCAACGTGTGGTTACAGTCAGTGGGCTGAATCCTGTAAAAGCCCTGACTGAGGAGGGATGCAGGGGAAGCGTCGCACTGGAGACTTGCATTCTTCTTCCACTCTTTTCCTTTTTTACAATCGTATTTCCCTCTGTACAATTAATTTGAAAAAGGCCACTGAACAAAAAGTTGCCAGCCCTGGAAAGGAGCATGATTTTTACATCGGCCAAGGATACCTCTCCTTCCGTGGCTGCATGAAGGTCTAACACAAACAAAGGCTTCGCAGTTATGTTACTCGCAGCAATGACTAAGCGAATGCTAAACTTGGTCAAACTTAGGAACTGCCATTAGTACTAAAATAACTTATGTCAGACCCAAGATTTCAGAGAGCTCAATTTAGGCTGCTGAAAACCTTCAGGTTGTTTCAGAAGCACCTCCCACAAACCTGTGTGAGCTGCTGGGCTTTAATTAGCCAAAAAAATCCAGTTATGTGCATTTTGATTAGCTTTAAGGCTAACTGTAATTTAACAAAAAGGATGTGTATGGCCCCTGATTTTGGTTTAATTCATTTAACAACACAAAGCAAAGAGAAGTGCTTGTGCAAACTGCCCAGCTCTCAAGTCGCTTTATAATGCAGTACATTTTTCTAATTTGCAATGATAATTACAAACTCATAAAAATACATCTGTTGACCCAGACAGATCGTAACTGTTGCTTTGATGCCTGGATTGCTCTTTTTCCATTTTATTGCTTCCATTTCCTCACACAGACCACAAAAGCAGTTTAACTGATAAAAGCAATTATGATATGTCTCTTAGTTCATTTTAGAACTATGGGATTAATACTCAAGTTTAGTAAAAATCAGATTTAAAAGAGAAGAAAGCAGGCAGGCTGACGCCATGCTGTCTATTCACAAGAATATTATTTTTCTTTAAGAAGGCGGCTGCACAACACAGTATTAAAAATTATTACTTAAGCCTGTGGCAACAACGATAGTTTAATGAGTTGTTCTGGACTTTTGCTACATGCTAAGGAGAGCAGTGTACTGCTGGAAAAGGGCACTGATAACCAACCCAGCTGCCTACAATCCAGAGCATCACATGGCACTTTACAGGTTAAAAACACTGCTTTTTTTTCCCCCAGATGGATTTTAGCAGAAGAAAAAAGAAACAGTAAAGAAAAAAACCTGGAAAGAGGGTAGGGAGTCCCTGAAGTCAGCGTCTCATGGCATAGGCAGAGGAGAGAGGAGGAAGATGCTCTGGCACTGGCGCTGGAGAGGAGACATGCCCTGGGTGATGCATCATCCCCAGCTAAGTGAGTCCACAGTGACTTTAAACAGGGCAAGACCTGACAAAAGGCTGTGTGATTCTGCATGAGGGTCCATCCAGCTCTGCTTTCCATCAATATTTTGCAAACCACACAGAGTATTCAAGCTATAGGAGGACCATTGCTTTTATGGACTTACATAGTAGCATAACACTGTTTTCTGCTTGGATCAAATAGGATCCAATACAAATTCCCAGTGGTTTGGATTGCTACTGAACACGATGTTTTTCCAAAATTACCTCTCCTACCGACAAACTTACATGAACAGGTATTGGAGAAGCCCGAGACCATAGAGATGGCTTTTTGCATGCGAAAAGGATGACAATACATCCTAGAGGAGATGCTACTCCAGTTGCAGACTCACACTATTTGA
This sequence comes from Theristicus caerulescens, assembly GCA_020745775.1. Lineage (NCBI taxonomy): Eukaryota > Metazoa > Chordata > Aves > Pelecaniformes > Threskiornithidae > Theristicus > Theristicus caerulescens. Next base: position 89,517,657 of record CM036560.1, read on the forward strand.
GAACAAATGGTTTGTGTTGACCAAAGTCCAAGAAGTCCATATTTTCTTTGTAGCTGTTCCTGGTACGTTTCCTGCTTTTCTTTTAAAAAATAATTTTGCAAAATTGGTGCTTAGGCACAGTATCTATTTGATAGCTTCCCATCTGCTTGCCCAATTTATATCCACTGAATTTACTAACAAAAATGAAGTTTTTACTGCTAGCCACATTGCAAAGCTTATATAGCTGTGGGAAAACGGGCTGCATGCAATTTCTCCTTACACTTCATCAACCAAAGTGTGTGCTGATGCTGATTCTTTACTGCCAGCGGTGGGGACACACCGTGCAGCAGGCTACAGGTTGCCCTACAGATGCACTGCACAATACATAGGTAGATTTATTTGCCCTGCTGAGGGTCAAAGTAAATGTGGAGATGACCAGAGGAAAATGTGTACTGACTGCAAGTATTTTAGAGTTTCTATTCTAGATTACATTCATCATCAAATCTTGTGATGACCTAATCCACAAACTAAAATAAGTTACATTTAGTGGAAGTCTACATTTGGGGGTGGCAAGAAGGACGAAAAGTACAAGCAAAGACAGCAGAGTGGCAAGAGGAGATGAAGAGAAATGTTTGATATTAAAAGTAAGCCTTCTTAATGACTCTCTAGCAATCCCATTCCCCTTCCACAGCCGCAATCTCTCACCGCTTCCACTGTGCCCAGAAGAGGCACTTGTCTCCCCCCAAATGAGCCAAATCAAGGAAGTCAGGACAGCAGAAAATTAGTAATTTGTGTGTCAGATTGGTTTCCAGTGAAACCCACTTGCTACAGAAAGCCTCGGCTGAGCTGGAGAGGTCGCAGGAACAGCTTGCCAAGGGCGAGGCGAGAGCAGGACTGTAACATTTAGCATCCGTCAGCCATTAGTCACGCTTTGCGCAACAGAGAGGCGGGGGAAAATAAACCCAATAGCTGTGCTAGCAAAGACTCGCAAGGAGATCTTTATGATAAAAGAGTAGTAGGTTCGGTCTTCACACAGGGCTGTATCCAAACAGCCTAAACTCCACGTCTGTCCTGGATGGGGTTTCCTTGCAGGGGGGCTCTGTGCAGTTCCCTGGCTCCCCTCTGCACCTCCCCACATGTAATCTTCATTGTCTGAGTCAGTTTCCAGCCACGCCAGCTCCCCGACACGTTTCGCTGTGCAGCCGCTCAAACCCTCACGTCGGCACAAGGAAGGAGACAGCAGAGATGGGGTGACCCCCAGCTGGGCAATACCCCACTGACAAGTGATTTCAGCAGGCAACGAAGGAGCATGGTTCCTCCTTGACTCTAAAACGACGAGGAAATGGGGTTTTCTTTAGAGGATTCTTCAATGCATAGCCACCATTCAGATTTTTTAAATTTAAAACCCAATAAAAACTAGATCCTCACAAAACTATGCTTCTTGCTACAGTTGTAGCCTCACCCCATTTTTAATCCTCTCTTCAATTCTGGAGCACAGGAAGGAAGGCTGCACAGACCCACAGGACAAAGACTACTGAACACATTTAGAAAGCTTTTGGTATACAAGCAAGACAACACATTTAAAAAAAAAAAAAACCCAAACAAACAAACAAAACCCAAACACCAAAACCAAACAGATTTACAATGAAACTGGAAGGCTGTTCCTGCTGGCTTTCAGAATTAGTGACCTGATCATGGACGCAAAAGGACTTGTCATCAACAACATACACACCCTCTTGTGGACCTGTTAAGTGTTTTGCAGGATGAGTTTAAAGGATTAGAGAAATTTTAGATACAGATATCCTGCATAAACAATTTAATTCATTTACTCGAAGGTATGGTGTAAAATAAGACTGCTATGCTCTATATTCCAAAATAACTGCAGGCGTTGTCCGCAAGTATCCCTTAGCTGGAAACTACTATTAATTGGCACCAACTGTTCCAATATAATTACAACCACGATGCCCATCAGTTGATTAATTCAATTTAGTTTTCGCATCTGCAAAGCAGTAACTCTGTTGCCTACCTTAACATAGGCAGTAAATTCTTTCATGCACAGGTCAGATTATGTCCCCTTTGAGGACAACTCACAGGATCCTGCTTCATGACCCAGAGCACAAAGGAAAAGTGTAGCTTTTCCACATTTCCATCTCTGCCTTCCTTTTATTGCCCAACTACTCACCCTCTTCTGAAAGGCCAAGGAGAAAAACCAAGTCAGCTTTAACACCCTTAAGCTGTGATTTTCAATGCTTTCAATCAAACATTAAAGGTAACCTTGAGGTTCAGTTCTTCTGGAGTAAAATAGCCATTTTCTAGTTGCTCATCAAGGCCTAAACTGTCCCAAATTTATGAAAAATCCCTTTTGTTTTTTTGCTGTGTCTCCATTAGGGGGATGGCTTTGTCTTTTCCAATCCTCCTTCCATTCAGAGAAGCATTTCCTAGCAGGGAAACAGGTTTTAGGAAAAAGACTAGTGGACTGCTGTGGAAATCAAGTGCAACGCTGACGAACAATTCACATGCAACACAGCAAAGCATGGACTTTTGTTCAAAAAACAAGTTCTGTGTTGGTTTTTTTTGTGTGCGGGTTTGGCTATTTTTATTTATTTATTTATTAATTTTATAGAGGTGACTCTTGTATACCAGGGCGGGTATTCCCAACAAACAATGGCAATGGATGCCATGACAAAAATACAGTGGTAAAGCAAAACTGGTAAATCCAAGGTAAACACCCATTACAGAGCGCATAGAAAAGAGGAGAAAGAAAGAGGGATTAATCAGTGCAGGTATATTCAAGAAAACTGCGTCTCAACAATCTTGCTGTATTAAAAAGAAACCAATTATACTTGCAAGTCACTTGCAGAAAATTTTAATAATTTGCCAAATATACAGCTATTAGAATTACCCTAAATATCACTTAATATATAATTAAGTTACAAAAGTTGGTAGATAGCATAGTACAATGTTCTATAAAATAAACACATGTAATATTAACAATGCCCCTGCAGTCCAATAATGGCAAAAAATAGCAAATGAAATTACAAACACATACAAATTAGAAGAGAGTGACGGCTTTAGACATTTGAATCAAAGAAACTGAGACCAGACTAGACTAGATACATTCATCCATCAAGCATAATTAATGTAGAATTTTAGATTTTAAAAACAATTAACAACACATCAGGTGCAATTTCACATGCTTTCAATTCTCTTCCAGTACAGTCCCCAGAGTATTAAAGTGCCTTTGTGCACTCTAGTTTCATTTAAAGTCAGGTGCAACACACATATTTGGAAGTTACTTCATAGGACACTTTTTTTAAAAATAAAATAACTATTTGAACCAATCTACACGATTCAAACTAAGGTGGTTTTAAAGTACCTTTGTTCTGATGACTTGCTGTTGAATGTCATATAATAAACAAATTAAACTCCAAACACACGGGGCCCATCTCCACTAAACAAGACTACACTAAAAGATATTTCTTGAAGTGTGTTTTCTGCTGTACAATCCTTAGCTTTTCTCCTATTTCCCTTTTCAAACACTGCTCAAACAGTTACATTTGTCCTTCGGATGACAACCTTCTCTGCAGCTTTCATGTATAGATTGCCGTGAAGATGAAAAACGGGCAGTATTTGGCCTGTGGCTATGGAGAGCTACGTACTTCACAGGTAACATCCTACCACGGCCTGTTGTAACTCGATGAATACGCGTGGCATATTCTCCCTGCGAGATACTTGAAGACTTGCAGCTTTTGGATCTTACCTGCGGCCATTACCTGCACTGCAGAACTGACCAGATGTCCTACTCAGGGCTCCTTATGAACTTTCACCGCTTCCCGCTATGCTACCTTCTTAAACCCAAACCTCAACATTAATTGCAGTAAGAAACGGAAAACTTCATGCAGTTTGGCTGTCACTCACCTCGCCCCCAAAATGTCCTCTTCGAAACACAGATAAAGAAGTTTCACAAAACCTACGATCCCATCTCCCATCGAAGCATGCTCTCCACTAACATTCCACTCCTAGTCTTTCATGGGAAAGAGTGCAAAAGGGAAATTGCATTTCCTACCTTATTTGAGGCATTTTGATAGTGTTTTTCAATACTTGCACTTTAAGAGCAGTTATGGGGAATAAGTTTTTTAGGAAATAAAAATTTCACTTTAGATCATTCCACAATGATGCTACAGAAGGTTACCAGTGGCAAGGGCCAAAGAAGGCACTCAGGAGAAAAGCTTACTTGGAGAAAAAAAAAAACCAACAAATTCAGAAGGAGGATGAACAACTAAGCATAACTTTAAACAGCAGATGTGGATGCAAGTCTCTATCCCTCCACTGTCTTCCTATAACTTGATAGTACTTCACGTCATGAAGTGAGAAAACAATTACAATGATTTTAAAAGTTCAGGCTGTAAACACCCTACCTGCCATGGCCAGCACAGGTGATGCCTTCCCTTCCCCGCTGCTGCTGTTACATCTAAAAAGGCCCATTTTAAATTCTGCATTATCCAGACTCAGATCAGCAGGAGCTCTCTGCAGGTGAGGAAGTTTTACTGGGGCTCTAGATGAGAATACACTAACATTCCTTAAAATATCATGTGCACTTAAGTATTTCAAGAATGTATGTACTCTGTTAATCAAACTAAAGGGAATTAGTGATTTCCTAATCTACTGAGTACTTTAAAAGTTCTCCACGAAGCTGTAGGGTTATGGACAAGAATGGTCTGACTATGCATTACAGCAGAAGAAAAAAATGGAAAACAGTACAAGTTTCATGTGAATCACAACTATATGTAAAGTCTCTGGTTTAGTTCATAAAATGATTTGATTAAAATACTTTAAACATCTCATAATGGTATAAAGTCCACCCATATCCAAAAATACCATATATGTAAATGCTTTTTTATAAAACTTTATACAATTCAAGCTCTCGTTAGGTAAGCCTATACACGATTCTCACAATCACCTAGGTAGAAAGTCTTCAGAAAAGTATATTCTCAAGAGAGTACTTGAACAACAGTGCTTCCATGAATCTTCCCTTTTGACAATCGATTCTGCTAAATCAAACTCTTATTGCTTAAAATCAAAACAGACAGGTTTCATCAATGACAACAGCACTCAGATATACCACACCAGTCTGGGGAAGGGGCCTGCTTGCAGTTTTATGGGACAGAAATACCTATAAGCCTCGTTACCATTTCCATAAAGATTTCCGTGTAACTGTCGCCTGTCCTGTACGCTTCGTACAGAGAACAAAAGAGGCATCACTGGGAGGGAGGAAGATCGATGGCGATGCATATGTTTAGTGACCAGTGCCTCCCTCTTCATTTTCTAATTAATTCTGTAATCTGTTTAATGATTTCTGTGAATACGTCTCCAACTATAACTGAAACGAATCTGATCAGATACAAGACACTACAAACACCGAATCTAAAATGTGCAAGAACAATGTGAATATAATGCCTTTGCAGGCTTAAATTCACAGCTGGTACTATGCCAAAATACCTCTACAGCAAGCTTTATTTACACAACTTCCAATTAAAAATACTGTTATCTCTCAAGCTACATTTTAAATTAACAGAAATACATCCATAATAACTACCGGTAAAAAACATGATAAAATTATTTTATTTTTTTTTTATTCAAAATATTCTGACAGTTTAACAATATTCCAGGTGCATTACAAACACTGCCATAGTCAACACAACAATCAATACTTAAAGAGCATTCAAACACTGAAGACGTCTATCTTAAAGCAGAGACAGGAGAATGCGCTTATACTAAGAGCATACAGATCATTTTCCAATAACTGACTTCTTTGAGGCAGATGTCTGATTTCTCCGGCACAAAATGGATTAAAATCCAGAAGAGATGAATTACAGAGGACAAAAATTCAGATGTATAAATGTTTCCCCCTGTATTTTCTATAAAACATTGTGAATTTATCATACAAGGCCACTACCAGCCTAGACTACTCTAGTGTTGACTATTTACGGGATAGAACAACAAAATCATAACAGAGAAACCAGCGTCAAAGCTAACAAAACCACAAACTCTTCCTAGAATATGGCTTAAATTAGTTCACAGAGAATTGGGAATATATTAACTACATGATGCAATGGAAATACCAGGTAGAAAAAAAATACTTATCTTCCTGATATTTTCCCCTCAGCCTTCACCATAATTTGCATAAAATTTTCAACAAAATTATACTGCCCCTCCTGCAAGCGTCTTTTCACACGCTTCAAAAACATTATGTTACTAACAGATTATTTCATTCTTGAATGTATTGGCCAATATTAGCTCTAAAGTTTAAACAATGTAGGTCTACACATAATACCCTGTTTCTTCCAATTAACCCAGGTTCTCAGAGCTAAAATTTCAGCTTTATTTAAAACAGCCGATTTGTTTGAAAAAGTATTTATCTCTTTCCGATATAGAAAACACATGTCAAGTAGAGAACTTGCAAAGACGTGTACACAAATGAGTGCATAGTGCAGAACATCATACAGAGAGAGCAGCAAGGCCACAGTGTCACATTAAGTCCACATGTAAAAGATGTACGTTTCCAATGACCAAATCCATTCTAAAAAGTTTTACTTCTGGGGCTTGCTTAAAGCATTAAAACCTTGCTCTATGGATGGCAAGGCTCCTCCATCCCGACTTTTCGTATAGCTGACTATATATGCATGGTAGGACAGCCACATACACAGCATACAGAAGAGACACACCAAAAATGCTTTGGATACATCATCCTGATCTCAAATATTCCATATGAAAGCTTTAATTTTTCCTGTGAAAAAGAAGGACGTGGGACAACTTTCAAATTACAGAGCTTGCCTGTGTTTCATTAAAAAAAAAAAAAAAAAAAAAAAAAGAGCCGGCTTTAGCCCAGGGTAAGAGCCACAACTCTGTTGTGACAAGCGGAGGTACATCTGGTTGCTCCAGGGCTGAACTGGATCTTCGCAGAAAAGGGTCCTTCACCTGTATTGCTCGTCGTTTCCAGTCGGTGCTCCCCAGCAGTAGAAATGTGAACCGCTTGTTGCAAAAATACAAGCGGCAAATGGCTAGAGGAAATCTCTGTATGCTTACTCAAAATGCTTTGTTTCCCCATTCAATTAGTTTGCTTTTAAAAGCAATGTTTTTGGAGAAGGGCCATCAGAACAAGGGAGTGAGGCATTTCCCTTAGTCACAACATCAGACACTCCATTAACAGATTGACTTAATCTCCTAAACCAAATTAGTTCCTGGAACATCTCACGTTTGCATTCTTTTACTCTTCCTTAGGAACAAACGGTTTCTCTAGCAGTTGTGCAGTTTAAGCCTGTTACGATATTTTACTCCAGCATTTTCTTAGCACCTCAACACAAATTACATTGTAGCTTGTCTGTGGTGAACATCGGCTAGGGACAACCACCAAGAGGGGAAGCGCCCACACCAGTGTTGAAATAACAGCAATATCGTCCGGTGACATGGAAAAGCACTTTTTGATACACTGGCTTCCAGGTCAGACTACTGACTCAGAATGGGATTTCTCTCAAAGTAGGGTTAACTCCAGTTATATGAATACAGTAAACACAAGAGGGCAGTACTGAGGACATCAATCCTGCACTTTATAGTTCTCAGTCCATTTTCTAAAAACCTGTTAATGGAGATACGGCTCAGTGTCAAGGCTAAGTGGGCAAATGTTATCTACGCTAAAGTCATCACGGGAACTAGCATAACCCTTGCTTATTGTACAACTGTACTCCTTGGATTTAAGCCAACCACATACATTTCATCCTACTAATTTACCTATCCTGCTTAATCTCAAGTATCTTCATCCTTTCACACTCCCTAATTAACTATCAATTATTTTCCTGAGTGAGATTATAAAAAGTTAAACCCTTCTACCAAAAGTACAAAGACAAATAAAATATAGAACAATACAAACCCAGTTATACAGCATTACAAGTGCAGAAATTCTTCATGTTGTTGCTCTTCTTTATCATTGGCCCCCAGTAAAAACCATAGCAAAGAATTTAGTTATCCAAAATATTTTGAAGTACTGTGATCAAATTCTTCAGACCATAAATGTAGCCCTCATCCTTTGTGTTGCTAGGAAACACATGAGCAAAATCTATCATTCGGACTTCTACATTTGCGCTTTCCTTGATCTCTGCTGGCATGTGACAGAAAACTTTTTCCAGTTGGGGTATAACATTTCCGTTCAGATGCTCCTGTGTAATGCACGCGCTGCTCTTCCACACGTTGCCTTGCTCCAAGTTTTCAACTTTTAGTGAGAGTTGACTGTGGTGCCTTTTAGAGTATGCCTTTTTGTGAAGTGCATAAAATTTGGACAGGCCTTTACTTACAGAGGCCTCAATTTTTCCATTCTCTGTAGAATTTATTACATGAATATTATTATTATACTCCAGTATATCTCCACCTGATAACAGTCCTTTGGGCACTCCTCTCTTCTCTGCCAGGGTGACATCACTCAACCGCACGGTTGTTGCCTGACATGAACCTTCATAAACAAACAGTAATGAGCTTGCATAAAAGTTGAGTTGCTTCTGGCCCTCAAACCACTCCAAAATTTTTTCAATCTTCTGAATGCTGGCCGCTATTGCATCTTTTCTCAAGCAGTACCCGTTGTGGAAAAACTTTGAGATGCCTGCAAGAAATAGACATATTTTGGGATTATTTTCACCCTGAAAAGAAATCAAACATTTTTCATTTTTTTCAGGATGAGAATAGTTCTTGATTTGAAGAAACAGACAGCATTCACATGGTTTCCTTTCAGGCAATTACTATCTAAATCAGAAGTGAACTGAAGAACTCGGATACCTTCGGTCACCTCGCCTGTATAAGGCCGGCTGTATAATACTACAGATTGGGCTTGGACTGTAAATAAAATTAATCAATTTATCAATCGAACAGTAGATGAACACGGTTCCTGTTCCTCATGTCATTTTAGCAAGCATCTGGACAGTTTTGGGCAGGGACCCATTAAATTCATCAAGGATAAGGAAGCTCCAGCAGCTCTTTATCATGAGCAACAGAGCCTCTGGAGAGGGGCGTGTTTGTGCATGTGTCCTTCTGTCTCTCGGTGGGGGACAGATAAACAGACATCAGTTAATAACTAGTTTGAAATAGTTATCACCACCAAACAGATGTACGCCGGTAGCATTTTTATTTATTGTTAATTTAGAGCAACATATGGATTGACTTCAACCGAGAAGGTCACTTTAACTGAAAGATGCATTTACAGTAGCTTTCTAATACAAAAGACAGGACATATTCACAGAAGACAACTAGAGATAAAAACATACATATTATAAAAATATTTAATACTTCTAAAACTTTTCTATTTCATTATAGTCTCAAAGCTGCAAAGAAATTGAATTCTACCACTATCACCCCCTTAGTAGTAGTAAAACTCATGTGATGAGGAAATTCCCATAGACTACGCTGCTGTTAAAGCCAACTGCAAACTTAATTTAGGATCGACGGGTAGTTCAAATGATGCAGGAAACTGCTAAAGACCCATCTGGCAAGAGGAGAAAAAGGGACTTTTAAAATGGGAACACGCAGACTACTACAGTTCTATAAATAAGTAAATAAATGAAAAATATCCAGGAGCACCAAATTCTGACACGCAAATTCCCTTACCGTCCTTTACTGTTTCCTTTGTCAAGCTCCTTCCATAGTGCTGGTTTTGCGTCTCATAGCTGTCTGAAGAGACGTGGTAAACCTGCAAGAAACAAGGAGGTAACTCTGTACTTAATTCGAACGACCAATATTTCTGCAGAACTATGAGACACCTCACAGACAGGCTGCAAAATCTTTGGTACCATTTATCCCTCGCACAGCTTTACGTTACTTGCAGCGGTCAGCACTGCCCTCTAGTGCTCTGATCTGCAAAATCCTCTCCCTTCACGTCTTGGGGTCTTGGCAAAAAGCAACGTATCTGTTACGGGAAAACATTTTATATGGCACCTGCCTTGCAAGTCAATGCTAAGGCTTGAAACTGTCATACTCCTACCCATGTTACCTTGAATATTAAATCAGTAAGACGTAACAAGCTCAAAAATTCAATGCAATTATTTTGCAGTTCTTAAAACGATGAAAATATTAAGCACAGCAGCAAAACAGTAAGAAATACTATGATGTGACCAGGAAGGCCCAGCTCCATGAGACCCATCTGAAACTATAAGCGTTGGCACAAATGAGGTTATACTAAATAAATGACAGCACTTGAGTGAAAGCTCGGTTCCAGCGCTGATAGTGGTACATCAGCTCTCGCCTGAGAGGGAAGCAACTCATACGGGTACACTTTTGTCCATATCAGGAATTGTACAAGCTTAACAACTTAATTCAAAAATGTTTTACATAGAGACACATTTTCTCTCTAACTGAAATAATTTCCATAGTAGAAACATGCCAGCCAGCCAGGCCCAAGTATAATTTGTTTATCAGAGTGTAGACAATTCTTATTTGCAGAAATAATGGTGTTACCAAGCAGGCAGTTGTCTCTGGCAGAGACTTTGCGCTTGGCGCTTGTTCAGACCACCCAGCCCTGTGGCACCCATCCTGGCTGCAGCGCTCTGCCCTCCCTTCACCCGCCGTAAAAAGAGAGGATCCCACGGAAAGCAAGTCAGGGTGCACCAGTGGGGCGCCTGCCCCTGATCCCTCCTTTGGGGTCTTTTTCTTGCTGTAACCCACCAGGCCAGTGAAACATCAGCACATAAAAAGGAGTGGTACCTGAGCAATAATTAAAAAAAAAGAATTCTGTTTCCATTGTAGCCCCCCACCCCGAAACCTCTTTCCCCCATCCAAACCATGACGAGCACAATACGAAAACACAGGTCTATAACTCCTGCTTCGCAAAGTAGCTGGGAAGAAAAGTCTCCAATAGCTCTTATTTTGACAAAAAGATAGAAGTAATTAAATTCAGGGTCCCCAAGGAACTAAAATCATAATGTGTGGAAATTGATTTAAGTCATCAACCATGAATTGAAGGGGCAGTAAATAATTCTGGTTATATTCAAGAAATAACAGTTGTAAGCCTGAATGTTTAAACTCACTTGGTAGCAGAGACACTTCCCACTGTTATGATTCCTATTTCCACTGTTATGATAGTTACAGAAACTGAGGCCCTGATATCCACAAATTGCAAAGAGCATAGCAGAGGTGAGTTATTCTAAACCAGCATCTGACAAGTGTGATTTTGGTTTCATGAAAACAATCATTTTTCACCACTTTTTTTTTTTTCCTAAAGCACATAAAAAGCACACAACGTATGAACCCAAAGATTACTTATGTAAATACTTCAGGTACCAAAGTTATTTTCAAAAACACACAAAAAGTTTCAAAAACTTTTTAAATTTAAAGAACCACAAGGCAAACGTAATTAAATAGAGCAAGAATAAAAAAAAAAATATTGCTTAAGAAGAGGATCAAGAGTCTGACGACTACATCTAAGTTTTCACTAGCTGTGTCTTCATTTTAATAATATTAAATGTTCTCATTTAGTCCATCTAAGGGCAGCTTCCTCCATACACCACCACTGCAGCACACTTCTGAACGAATAATCTTGTTTACCAGAACTTCGTCTTCTCCCCTGTAGGAGCTAACAGTTTTTGTGACATGGGCACTTGCTCAAAAATGCTGATTAAGATCTGCAAGCTCATTTTGTTTTCCAAAGAAATGCTGGAGCAGCACATAAGCCCCCTCTGCTTCTGAGCTGGGTTTCCCGTGAAGCCACCCAACCTCTTCTCATAATTTGCACAAAACCATTCCCCCCCCAATGGCTTTCTACACAGTTTAAAAATACCCATGCAGATGTGCATGTTTTGCATTAACAGTGCATTTTTAACTATACAAAATGGTCGATGACAAACTACCAAGTCCCATACACATACCAACAGTGTAATGTATATATTTAACTATCTTGTGAACAAGCAAAGACTCAGAACACCCTTGGTTACCGATGGGCTTGGCTGCAGGCAACAGCATTAAAGGGCAACATATATAGGTAATCATGAAAGTATTCTCCATGTTAGCCAAAGAGCTGTCTCTTAATACTGCTTCAAGCCTTTTCTCAACTGCAAGGACGTGGCTATTTGAAACATCCCTGGAAAACCTCAACCAAAACCAAGTACATTAAGCCCCATACTGAGAGCAGAGGAACAGAAAACCAAGTTCAAACAGAAATAATCTTTCACCAGTTCTTGCTTCACCCTCACCGACCCCCCAAAACACAGGGATGGCTGTGCTGTAAGCAGAAGACTAAAATCAACTCCCTAGTCTACGGACCTCTTGCTTCACCGTGCTTCTGTTCATGCCGTCACTGCTATTAATCTACTACTAACCCTTCCCAGAAGGATGTTTGCCTTTGAATCAACCTTTTTCTGTATCCCTGTTGTTGCAGCTGCATGTACTAGCCCATTTCTGTCAAAACGATGACAAGTCAAATAAGTCAAATCTGTAACCGTAACAACGGCCAAGAAATTATTAGACAGGAAAATCTCAGTTCTTGTCCACCTGCCCCAGCTCGTTACATATTTGCTCTGTATTCACAACGAGTTTCACTGTATAGCGCAAGATAAAGAAAAAGGCAAAGAGACATTCTTACTACACAAGATCAGAGCTGTTTTGGCTGACAGTGCGGAGGCTCCTCCTTGTGCCTACAAGCAGCTCCCATTCGGTGAGGTTTCTGCATAAACAGAACTGGAATCCAGCACGCTAACAGGTTTGGTTTTTTGATTAGTAGTAGTAGGGACTCTGTATGGGCAGCACGTCAAAAAATCCAGATGACTAACTGTTGAGGGAAATTCTCTTCAGGCTTTCTCAACCTGCACTTGGCTTTTGTTTCCCCATGAGGTGTTAAGTTCTTGCAGCGTGCATACGCACACATATTTTTGTACCCTTTTTTCAATCACAGTTAGTTCATCTGACATTCTTGAACCGAGGGAAACCTTGAGCTAAAATAAAAAGTTGGTCCAGTATGGTCTTTAAAAAACCCCAACCCTTGCAAGATCTCAACAGTGAGATACACAGTTTGGAAACCTTGCAACTGCAGCTTTAGGACATTAAGCTGAAGACTGGATTGAGGAAAACAAATATCAAATGTTATGTAATGTTATTTACGGCAATTCGATACTGACTTCCATGGCGAGGCAGAAAAATACACACGCTGTTCAAATACTTATCTGCGGCAACTCCCTAACTTCCAGAAAGTATAATTTAAATACATATTAAGACTAGCCTGTTTGGTGGAGATACTGCTAGCACAAATAAAAATCCCTATTAAATAACTCGCAGAGCTCTTTCACATCTGCAAAAAATATTAACTAATCCACATCAGTGAAACTGGGAAAAAAAATATATTTTGAGCGGGCTCATACAGTACTCTGCAGTACTACTGCAGAGCAAAGGCTAACTCGATTGCACGCGTGATATGGACTCGTGCGCTGCTGGCATTCCCACGCACTAGCCGGTGCCTGGGAAGCAGTTTCCCGCAGAGCTCCCGGTGCCCATCCCTGCTCCCCCGTATGCCCAACGAGGGCAGCCCGGGACCTGCTCTTCTAAGCAAGGACACGGAGATTAGAGATACATACTCCGATGCAGAGACATCCAGACTTCAAAGGGCAAAGGGCTGAGCTGTCCACCCCTCGTATTTTCCTGTAAATATACTTAACAGTCACCCGTTTCACACTTATACAGGTAAGAGCGAGCGTTTATTACGCAGAGTTTTCTGTTTACAGCAAGGCACCTCTGTGCTCATAACTGGCATCTGAAGGTCAGTACCCAGCCTGCTGCTGAAACTGGAGCCAAGCCGAAAGCAGGGGGTAAGCAGGCAGCCCCCCCGCTAACCCAGGACATCCGACATCAGCATCAGTCCACCACCTTGGCAGGGGGCAACTCCAGCACCAGGTCAAGACCCTCACCCGGGTACCTTTTGCCTGGACTTCATGATTGTCCCCATATAAATATACAGGTTTCCTTCATGTCTGAAGAACCTAGGTTTCTCTGGAGTCCTGTGATCTCTCAGGGACTGATCCTGCCACAGTGGAAGACTTAAACACTGAGTTTTGAGAAGCCTTATTTTTTCTTTTTCCAAAAGAAAGTAAAACAAAGATTTGAAGAAAAAAATAACAAAGGGAGAAATTTTTTAAAATACGTTCTCTTATTCGATACTGCTTTATAGTAACACCATAACACTATTACTGCTGCTGAGAGTGTGCCCATTTATCTAAACACCTCCCCCCCCCCCCCTTTTTTTTTTTAAAAACTTACATTGTTGTTGCTAGACCACAACTGATGAAAGTACACACATCCCTGCTTGCTGCTGGCTTGAAAATTCAGCACAGGAAGGATGCATCCCCGCTCTCCCATTTCTAAGACTACAGTTATATATTATTCTGCCTGTTTTGCTTCTTTGTTCTTCTGGTATTTGACAGAGTGCTTTATATGATTAAGCATACCACCAAATGCTCTGACAATCAATATAAAGTTTTAGTAAGGTCCTTACATAAGTAAGTTGTAGAATGAAATTATGTTGAAACTAATTCAGTGAAAAAGCAGATTAATAATCTCCTCAATAAAAGAAACGTCACTGCAGTTAAATCATGAACCATTTTAAAAATAGCTTAATACATAATTTTGGACTCCCAGAACTTCCATGGAGCACCTCATTAGAATAAATTTCTTTTATGCCTCCTTTTTATATAATAGGGGGGGAAAAAAAGAGGCCATCTCTCATCTCGTCCATCATCAGCTTTTTCCTAACATACAGGAAATCTTATCAGCCATAAGGACACAAGTGGACCAGCTGTCATTTACATGACGAGTCTTTTGTGTAAGGAAAAATTGCTGGAAAAAAATGCCAGGGTACCCATCTGCTAGAACTCGCCCAAGAGGATTGACAGATGAATCTCCTGAACTCTACAAATGAAGCACTTCTGAAACACACCCTTCAATCCACTAGCACACACCGGACTCCGAGGAATTGCTGCGTTCAGTTCTGCAGCATGGATTCAGCACCATCAGACTGAGAAACAGATGAGCCCAACTCAACTGCAAGAACCAGGGAGTGAAAGTGGAAAGAGAGGAAAGTGGAGGAGGCGGTGGTGCACACAGGCAACACAGCCAGCACAGAGAAACCAACCGGAGCCTTGGTTTACTGCTCATTTCAACCACTGCAGACATTTATTTCCAGACTTTTGGGGAAGCTTACTTGTTTGGAGGGGTTTTTTTCAGGGCTTTTGGTTGGTTTCTTTGGTTTGCTGTGGGGTTTTTTTGTTTTGTTTCGGGGCAGGGAGGTGTGTTAGTTTTCGTTTTGTTTTGTCTTCCTGTTTTCTTAAACATAAGTCTAATGACTTATAAATGTAAAAAACCCAGTTCTGGTCATTTTTTACTGTGGAAGAATATGAGCACCAGATGCAGGATTTAATAGCTTTATTATTCCTCCCTTCCTAAATCTTGTTATTAACACATCAGAGCTTACGAAAATTACCATGATACTAGAAAGGGTTCATAAAGAACTCATAAACGGACTCAGCGACAGTCAGTTTTAAAATATCTTGCAGGAACATGTGCTGTAGATTAGGAACTTCACTTGTAAAAACAGCTTTGATGAGGTATCTGCATTGCTGCATGCAACAGTTCACAGGCACAAACAAAAATGATGGATTATACTGGTAAAGTTACGTAATCACCAGTTTGTGCTTTAAAAACATGTTTCAGAAATGTTATGGACTACGTGATATTGCAATCAAGATGTTCTGGAAGAAAAAGAAAACCTGCAGAAATCGGGAATTGTGGATTCCGAAGGGATTGTGAATCCGAAATGAGATCACAACCGACACATTCTGCTTGTATTCAACAGCATACAAAATACTCCATTTTTAATACTTCACGCTGCGAAGATATTTCTTATATATTTATATGCCTACTACTGAAACCATATTGCAACTTGTACTGTTGCTATTGGAACCATACCTTAGCTTTCTAACTTATGCTTAAACTCTCACTACTTTCATAACACATCTATGTCCTCATCTGTTAAAGAAAGGAACCTCTCCAGTAAATATGAAATTGGGTTTCAACCAATGTTATTGAAATGACTGTATTTTCTAAATGCGTTTCCATGCATTTATTCTGTCTATTCAGTGCATTAAGATGAATATAGTTTAGCATATGCCAAATGCCAGAACTATGTACATAAATCAAAGCTCTGACAGATAGGGGACTGACTTCTTTTAAGGACAAACCATACGTGTTTTATATATAAACAGATGACTGCCTATTTACCAGTGCATAAAAAAAAGCTGTATCAATGGCTTTTGGGGTAAAAACCCACTATAAATAAATTTTGGGGTAAAAAAAAAAACCCCCACCTATAACACATTTTTGCTTGTTATCTCTTCATGACAGCTTCTATGATGTGTGCTTTAAAAAACATAGATAACTACATTTTCTATTTTTCCTGGCCCTCTTTCTCGCTCTTCTAAAATAGAAACTTAATAAGCAAGCCTACCTCCATGTTAAAAATAACATTGAATGGAGAGATTAAGACCAAAACCCTCTACTTTCTGAATCGTGTTATACCGTGTTTTGTCCAGCAAACACTAGCAACCTTTATCCAGCTCTTAGAGGCAGTAAATGCCCGTACAGAAGAGTGTTTCACATCATGGCCAGAATCTTGCAAAAATAAAGCAAGCAGACAGGCAGAGAGCACCCCATAATCAAGAGGCGGCAAGCTGAGCAGAGAGAACGCCTTGTGAATGTAGACTTTGCTACGTGCTGCACGAGGGGAGGAGGAACCTTTTGAATTCTTTTTGGAAAATAACTTCCAACATGCAATTTGGTACCAAAGGCACAAAACAAATCTCATCTAGTTAAACACCGGATGGGAAACTGCAATGCTTGGGGGAACCATCATTATACATAAAGTTTGAATTAGGGAATCGAAAAAATTTCTGCAACAGGATAAAGATACCAATAAATGACAATGTTAGAAACAATAGTCGCAAGCAAAAAAGAGGGTGGAAGCAAGCGTTCATTCCTTTTGCACTTTCATGAAACAAAGGATGTGAAGTACATTGTTTTACAGGAGATAAGAAAGGTTATGTAACGACATAAGCCAAATCCAAAGCTATAATCTCCAGCCTTCCTTCTCAATCTAAACTGTTTGACTGGTTTTTGACTCGACTCCCACGTTCTTTCTCATAGGCTTACATAATTACTACTCCTGACCACATAATTTATAGCTGTAAAAGCTTATCTCAAGACAAGAGTTAAGGCTGAGAGCCTAGGCAATTAAGTACAAAACATTACAGAGATATTAGAATTATTTCAAACAATGGTGAAATCTGCGTGCTGTTGCTATCTAACAGCAAAGGGGAAACTTATCAAAGTCTTCAGCCATTTATGCTTGTTGATGCAGAGCTTGAGAAGCCCTGGCTTTGTGTATGCGAGAAGGAAAACAAAATCACATCAAAAAGAAAATTATTCCTGCGCCAATCATAGCAGAAAAAAGTACTTCAAATGCATTGCATCAGGAATTCATTACTGACATCAACACATTTATGTTACTGATCCATAAATGTTCTGTACAGCTTTTCTTTACATTGAAGTTTTAGAGGAGCCAATACACAAATATCGAATCTTCATCTCTCTCCTCACCTAAGGTAAAGAAATGTAATAGCGTTAGTACGGACATCTGCAGGGCCTTATCCATCTCAAACTAACCTTCAACTGACAGTTGTTCCTCAAGCGCGTAAGCATCAAAGAGGTTTTCTTCTGGTAGAAAGCTTTTTTAAATGCAGAACGTAAGTAGCTATTTATAGCTACATGCATCACCTCTGAGAGCTAACTTACTCTTCCCTAAATAGAAAAATTACATAAAAATTATTTTTATTAAAAAAAAAAATCAAGATGAAAAATTTGGAGAGGATACAGCTCGTTATTAAATTATTACAAAGACCAGTTCAGCATGTAAATCTCTGATATAATCCTAAAAGTAAAAAAAATACTTTGATAATTTGAAATGTCTGCTGTGCAAGGAGAATTAATTGCAGCTACATTCAGTTTTAAATATCTATGGTCTGTCCCAACCCCCTTCTTGTACACACATACAAAACCCAGGTTGCAAACAGATTCCCAGAAGGGACACGGCCAAGTTAAACACTTGTTGTGAACAAGAGCAGTGTTTTGGAACATATTTCACACAACGGTTGATGCCAGTACTACCAACATATTCAGATAACGCTTTATTTACGTAAAACTCAAGAGTATTGTCATTTGCTAGAAAAACTAGCCGCTGTATCTGGTGTGGGCCAACAGGCCAGAGCATAAGCTGAATTTGAAAACAAAACAAGTTCTTACCCTCATGCCAAGTACCAAAAAGCCAATCTCTTCCATCAGCGGGTACTTGCTGACCTGCTGCTGTATCTTCTCAGCTGAAGCATACGGATCATAACTTTTCTGACCTATTTTTACATCCATTATGCAAGGCTTATTAAACTTACAGGTCACATCTTCCAGTTTTAGATACGTATCTGTTAAAAAGACAAAACTTTAATAAACAGTGGGTCAAAGCAAAATAATTATATAGTTTCTGCTGAGCTTCTGTGGAGGAAGGAGAATAGTTTAAGGCTTAACATTACGTGAGTTCTTTAAGAGTCAAATTTGTCTCTGAACACAGACTAAATCATGCTCATTGACACCCACAAATTCTATTGCATTAAATGCTAAATGCCTTATTGTTTAGAAAATTGTATATAATTAAAGTGTGCTAACCTAGCACTCAAATTCAAATTATTGCCCAGATGAAATTAATGAGTAGCTTTTATTAAGCTATTAATATACCTCAAATAGCATTAATAAGCACATACAAATGCAGGTTACTACATGGCTGGTTTTGCAACGGAGATGGTGTTTCCTTTCTCTGTGTGAAAGGGCTAGAATTAAATAGGCAATTTTTCTTTGTGCCATTTTAAAAACGAACTTAACATTTCAGAGCCCTACCCTACAGGGGCCGAAACGCATCTCATTTTTCTTCTTTTTATCCCACTCCCATCTGTACTCATTTCTCATGGCACACCTTTTGGTGAAAACACTCCCCAAATCCTAGGCTGCCTTTCATCCATTTCCAAAAGTCCCTTTGGGATGGTGGGTGGACCAAAAAACCCCAAGCCCTTGGAGAGCCTGAAGATTTAAAGGAGTATCTAAAACCTGGTCAAACTGGTTTATGCTTTTCTCCAGTGCAGGTAAGGGACTATTACCAACATGATCTACAGCACCGACTGTCAGAACACAACAAGAGAACGAACTTCAGTAACTGCTTGACTCACAGACAGCTCTGCTTGGAGGAAGCTGGCACAGATCTCCAGCCCTTGCCAGGGCACGATATGCACCAAAACAACACACAAGCGTTAACACACGTCTCATTCTTCACATCAGCTTCTGCAAATCCACCTGTTATCAGTCACAAACTTCACATTAAAGTTTGTTTTTCTTTCAAGTACAGCCTATACCCTGAGTGGATTTCTTTGGCTTTAATGCAATACGAATACACAAAAACATTGTATTATTCCCCATTCCTGCAGCATAATCTAAAATGGGATTGCCAAAGAAAGCAAAAACAGTTTAAGTTTAAAGAGAGAAGAGGGACAACAAAGTACCCTGTTTCGATAGCTGTACAGACAGGTAACAAAACCAGTTAAAGTCAAAGTAAAGGGAACAAGCCACGTTCCATTTCCACTTAGATTCACTAAGTAGAATCACTTTCTTAAGGATAAGAAATGAAAGGGACTTTTATTACTTTAATAAGTCCTACTTAAAGCTTCAATTTTTACACCATCATGATCGAATGTCCCAATTCCCCAACGCACATATGTATCAATCTGAAATAGGTTTGATTTAATCCTTAAATGACTGCTTTATATATAAATGGGACTAAGCATACTGTTAACGTAAAGTCATTCTCAGGAAAGCATGTCAAACCAATACACTATTTAAAAAAATCCAGTCTTCTACTAACTCACTGTATCAGCTTACAGTACTTTTCAATGTCCTTTGGGCTACAGAATCAATCTAGCTACAGCAAAAATTTTCATTGTAGACTAGCTCACCCATAAACCAGGTTTGTTAACTACAACTGCAGGGATATCCAAACTAAAATAACTCATACTTAACTTTGAGAAGCCACAGGCAGCAAACATACTTGATATTTGCTCACCAGATATCCCCTAAGGAGAAGCAGGACAAATACTCTCCCTACCAGGAGGCGTATTCTGTATCACCTGAACTGCATGTGCCACTTTTCCTATTCAAAGGTTTTATACACAGGTCTAATTCAGTCAGATATTAGCACAGCTTTTGTGGGGCTTTGGGGAACCACTACTGAATCCAGGGGAGTCCATATAACCTGTTAGCTATGGGTTATTATAACAAAAATTGTAAAAATCTAAGCATCATCACCCACACCTAGCTGTTTTGCATATTATGGAAATCACTGTAATCCATAGATTCATGTCATCACTCTAAAACAATCCAGAAAACAACAAATAAATGAAATTCAAAGTTTTCAGTACTTAGCTCTCAAAAGCACTGAGCCAGAGCTATGCCATGGGAGGTGGGGAAAGAAAATAAAATACAAAATCATCTCAGAAAATGGCTGCAGTCCTTCACCACCAACTCCAAAATGCTTTGGATTATGTTGTGAGCACCTCTGGTCTCAAACTGTCACAAACAGAAAATTATACAAATTGCAAGTTACCAGAAATTATACGAATTGTTTAGATGCAACGTTTTTATCAACCTTAAAATATAACTTTATATAAAGTAGTGTAAAACATCTGTTTCCATAATGCAACAAGAAGTGAATCCATAAAAATAGCTTAAAAAGCAGAACTTAAGTCTCCCAAAACCTAGCATACTTCCCTTCAGACAACGTGCAGGCAGGATAATTGTGCTCTTTCCATCAAAGGCATCTGTAGAGCACCCATGGTTATCCACTGTCCTCTACTCCACTGGCCCAAATCCCTCTTTTTAAGCACACAGCACCATTCAGCACCTCCAAAATATTTAGAAGTTCTACATATCTGTCACTTTTTACTTCCCTATCCATTTTGGATCTGTTAAGCTAGAATATCTCCCTTACTGACCTCCTAAAAATGTAACAATTACTATTTTAAAAAAATTCAACACTAAAATAACTTAGGAGCTAACACTAACCCTGGCAAATACTAATTACTTGGCAAAGCCTGTGAATTATCCAGAAATAACTCATCTCTCTCACACTTTTTGTAATTATTATTAAAGTCTTCATCATTAGCTAACTGCTAGCTCCGAATTAAGACTATGTTACATCTGTTCAATGCACACCCCAACTCTCAAAAAGCTTTTTGTCCTTGCAGGGAGAGCAATGCCACCACAGATAAAGCATAATACCAAGTTATTTTTTCTCATTACACAGAAAAATGCATCAAGTGTTTGTTCTTCCTGGCACTGTTTGGTTCTTACTTGCATTGTAGTCAAGATCTATGGTCTACTGGAATAGCCTCCAACATCACAGTATCAGAACATATCACAACTTTCAACAGTTATCCCTACATTATCTCGAAGCATTAAGACTAAGGCAAACACAGTAAGCTTCAGATTCAGACATCGGTAGGTATCACTGCTCTACCTTTTCAAGTCAGGTGCTCTCATAGTCTTTGAGGATCTGACCCCAAGTGTCCTTCTCAAGGTCATGAACAAGTCCACAGCTGAGCCTAGATAACTACAGCACTCTCCTTCCTCTCCTTGTTTTGTTAAACAAAAAATTCAGATTTTCTAAATTATTATGTAGTACACTGCTAACCCAACGTGCTTCTGAAAATCATGCATTCGCCATCTAAAAACAGGTGTGCTGGTTTTGGCTGGGGTAGAGTTAATTTTCTTCAGAGCAGCTAGTATGGGGCTATGTTTTGGATTTGTGCTGAAAACAGTGTTGATAACACAGGGATGTTTTAGTTACTGCTGAGCAGTGCTTACACAGAGTCAAGGCCTTTCCTGCTTCTCACCCCACCCCACCAGCAAGGAGGCTGGGGGTGCACAAGAAGCCGCGAGGGGACACAGCTGGGACAGCTGACCCCAACTGACCTAAGGGCTATTCCACACCATATGACATCATGCTCAGCATATAAAGCTGGGGAAAGAAGGAAGGGGGGGATATTTGGAGTGATGGCGTTTGGCCCAAGGATAAGCCTACACTGGAGAAGGTACACCTCAAAGCACCTGTGGCTGTGGATAAGTCCATGATGCAGAAGGTACACCTTGAAGCATCAGTGGCTGTGCATGAGGTCATGCTGGAGCACCTCAAAGTGTGTGACGATGGATAAGCCCACGACAGAGCAGGTACATCCCTGGAGGGACTGCAGCCATGGGTGAGGCCATGTTGGAGCAGGTTTACTTCTGAAGGGACTGTGGCTGTGGGTAAGGCCACGCTGGAGCAGGTATATCTCTGAAGGCATTGTGGCCCATGGAGAAGGCCAGGCTGGAACAGGTGCACCTCAAAGCAACTGTGGCTGTGGATGAGTCTATGCCACAGCAGGTACCCCCCTGGAGAGACTGTGGCTCATAGAAAAGGCTCCACTTGGAGCAGGTAAACCCCTAAGGGACTGCACTCTGTGGATAAGTCCAAGCCAGAGCAGGGGCAAGGGGAGGAGTTCATTGCAATGTCAAACCCCATGGTCTGGTCCAAAGGGACCAGTGGTGGAGATTGTAATGGAAATACCTTTAAATTGTTGTAACCTGGGACTTGAATTGCATGAGTTCAGGAACCACCTGAACCAAATGTAGGACAAGTCTTACAAGAAGCAGTGTAAGTGCAGCAGTGACCCGACCTGAGCTGGCTATTCCATACCATATGACCTCATGCTCAGCAATATAAAGCTGGGGAAAGAAGAAGGAAGGGAGGGACGTTTGGGGTGATGGCATTTGTCTTCCCAAGTAACCCTTATGCGTGATGGAGCCCTGCTTTCCTGGGGATGGCTGAACACCTGCCTGCCGATGGGAAGTAGGGAATGAATTCCTTGTTTTGCTTTGCTTGCATGCATGGCTTTTGCTTTCCCTATTAAACTGTCTTTATCTCAACCCATGAGTTTTCTCGCTTTTACTCTTCCGATTCTCTCCCCCATCCCAATGGGGGGGAGTGAGAGAGCAGTTGTGTGGTGCTTAGTTGCTGGCTGGGGTTCAACCACGACAACAGGTTAAATTAAAATCCCCTGCAGAGAAAAGAATTCATAAGGATTTTTGTATCCTAGCTTTGGTAACTAACCCTGACTATATATTTCAAGGATTTAAACAAATCATTCCTCAGGGGCTTGCCCTCCCACTTTCTATTTTTCAGAGGCAGGGAAGGAGGCAGGAAGATGTGGCTTGACATATTATTTACATATTTTATTACAGTCCCAAAGGAGACAAACAAAGACCACCAAAATTCAGCAAGTATGCATGGCATGAACCACTGCAGACTTCAGCACGTACATGCTGATGCATTCAGTCCTCACTGGAATCAGAAGTGACAAAATAACTTCAGGCATCTGACTTCTTTTCATAACTTAAGAGACATCTCTCAAAACATATGAATAAGCAGGGAAAAGCCTCAGTTGCTCCCAGCAACAAGGGAAGAAAAGAAAGGTTTGAAGCTGTCTTATATTTATCTACCCTGTTCTCAGTTTAGGCAACAAAAATTAGAGCACAGTATGAAATGAGCAGCAGTAAAGTTACGTAAAAAGAAAATATGCAGGGGCAACAAGTAGGCAGCAAAAACCAGAACTCTCAGCAGGAGATGTAAAAAGCTTAACATGGCTCCTACATCTTTATAACAACTTTTCCACTTCTTTATTAATAAACTCCAAATGCCCACAATGCCAGTGAACCCAAAGTTCAAAGATTAGCTTAGGGAGATGGAGTGTCATCCACCTCTAACTCCATCTCCTGTGCAGTAGTACTAGGTATGCAATTTCAGCATAACAGGACAGTTATTTTGCAAATTTTATTGGTGCTGTGAATATCAGTCCATCTTTTCTGTCACACTTCCTATATTCTCATTTACACTTAATACATTTCACCCCTTTTAACTAGCAATTTCATCCACTCATCTACATTTTCAGCATAGAAGACTGATGCTTCTCCCTAAATATTTCTCCAAGAAAATAAACTCTGTGTTCTCCACCTTACCCACCACAGTTCCTGCTTACCTGTCATGTGGAAACTCAGAGGTGGTCACAGATCAAGTGGTCCTAAATTAAGTTACTCTGGGTTTTCTTTTTTTCCTACCACAAGCCTACAATTCTCTTCATGTCTGTATGAACCTACTCAAACTCTCAACCCTCTACCTAAGGTAACAACTATGATGCTACACATACAAGACACCATTTGCCAGAGAGCCTTCCTTCTTCCTTATCTCATAAAGTAAAATAACTTTATACGAAACAAGGACACCAATGGCCATCCTCTCTCTGCCCTGGCAAACCAGGCAAGCAGTCGTTCCTCCCCACAAACACTCCTAAAATATATATAGTTCAGAACACGTAGCAAGCATAGTTTGGTAACTGATAGATTGCTTAATTTAATTTTTGGTTTTTTAGAAGTCACCTATGCCCAATTTAGCAACAATAAGGAATTACTGGGTTCCCTACTCAGAGGTTATACGGTGCTGTGTCCCCAGAGTCTGTAGAGCAGTGACTGCCAAAGGAAAGGTCAGGCTTCCAATGTCAAGACTGCAAAAACCTACAAATACATCCTCAATCTTCATTTAAGAACTAGACACCTTTCAGCAGCCAGATTCCCTCATCTGATGTCACTGGGACACACCATAGCAGCTAAGCATATTGTTCAACTTTTTGAACCAGAGCTTAAGGCACAGCTGATTTGGGGGGACAGGTAACAAACCCATCCCCGATTTCCCCAAAATAGCCTCTCTATGTCCCTCCTCTGTGTGGTTACTTCCCCCCTTCCTATTTTTCTAAACTTGTTTTCCTACTTTTTATGCAGTCTAAATGCAACACTGCTGATTCTTTTCACCTCTGGTGCCAAGCACCGATGCACACACACAAATGCATCACAGAGGTTTTCTTTCACATCTGGCATTTGCAAATGCAGTTTTGCTAATACCTGCTAAACAACAGATGACTTCCAACATGAATGGCTATCTCCTTAGCTTTGGATGTACCCAGCACACATGCGTTCTGTTAAGCTCCATCATCTCCAATGTATTTGATTTCTATCAAGACCACACAAAACTCATTAATACCACAGATAACAGAGTTGGCAATGGAGTGTTTTGTTTGAACCCCCGCCATAGCTTTCTATGAAGAGGGCTCCTGATAGCGCACAGTCTTTTCAAGAAGCAAAACCAAACAAAATCAAAAGTTGCTCTTCCTTTAAACAGTTATTCCTACTGGCTATGTCTGGACTACTGGTGGAGACCTGCCAAAATTCAGCCCCATGGTACATGGTGCTAGTGAATTCCCAAAGTAAACTAGGGATGTGTTGAATTACTGTATCTTGGCTAGACCACATATTTTTACATGTTAAGATCCTACTGTGAATAGAAAAAATTGATTTGCAATTTGCAGGGGACATTAAGTGAGCTCCATGACACACATAAAATTATGAGGGAAGGAAAAAGATAGCTCCGGTAGAGCTATTTGAGTTAGTGCCAAATGTGGAAGTGTGAAGGCAAATCTGAGCCAAGAAAGTGCTGGGTACTACCGCAATCCTCCTTGCATTTCTTTTCGGAGAGTTTAGACAGTGTCTTTGGACACTGTCTTACTACTCTCTTTGGAAAACAAGTCTATCAAGTGACAGCCTAAGCAAAACAATACAGAGTTATATTAAAGGAGCATAGCATCTAGTTTTGGTGCCCGTGTATTTAAATGGACTCGACAGCATCCTTTTGTTTCTGTATGTTCCAGCAGCAACATTTCCCCAGCATGAATAAGAAGAGTCCCCAGAAGAAAAACTAGTTTCCATTTTAAATACATCAATAATATCTATTTTCTCTTGAAGAGACAGTCTTCCAACTGTCGTCCCAAAATACCTTTTTTTCCTGACTCCTAACATGTTATACAAACACAAAGTTAAGATACCAGAGCTTTGTTCCATTCAAACCAGTAACAGAGGATGACAAGCAGAGCTCCCCAGCAAGGTACCTGCTGAAATAACTGCTTTTTATGATATAGCATAGTGATGGGATCCAGCCTCTGGAGATCCAGTAGCAAATTCCAGTTTGAACGCCTCCTCTTAGGCCCCAACCTATCCATTTTTTCTTCCTTACACACCCACACAGTGCCTGTCTCTTGCTCTGATGGCCTGACCAGACATAAACATGCAACCAGCCCACTGCTCTGACACGAGCCAGACCAGAGCAGCAGCTCCAGGGCAATACGCATCAGGTCCAGCTACTCAGGAGACCTTTACCGTACCAATGTCCATGCCCCATCTGCCCTGGGAGGAAGACCCCAAAGACCTAACCCAGCCAGAGGACTGCAAACTGGAACCATCTGTTAGAGGGAACATTAGTGGGTTACAAAACAAAACCAAAAAAAACCTACAGAGCTCGCAACTGCCAAAAATCAGTCTCCAGATTTTTCCAGGAGGTTTGGATTAGCAGATAAAATTAGAACAGTACCATTTGGTGCAGTAGGTGGTGACCAGACACCGAAGTATTTTGGCAGATATTCCCGCAGCTCCAGAAGAATGCTGTCGCAACAGTCAGAGTCATAAACCTGAAATAAATTAGGAAGGGGTGGAGAGATCATCAGTTTAAAACATTCATTTTATACTCCCAATTGTCCCATAATTATAATTTCTTACAGTCTTTGTTTTCATGTTTAAAATTTCTACTTTACATTTAAAAAACATACAAGATGAAGATGATAATTATCACAGTCCAACATAAACAAATGGTATCCTTTCTTTCAAATTTTAAAGTGGAAAAGATGCACCAACTCTACCTAAGAATAGTTGATGGCTTAACTTGAATAAAAATCTAAACTATAACTGTTAGCATCAAAGCATATTTAGAGAAAAGGGTGTTCTCCCATCCTGGATCCAAGACTGTATAGGATTACTACATTGTATTGTATATCCAAAGCTTTTTAAGTTATATCAGGTAAAGTATACAAGCTCAGACTGGATAGTATTTCCTCATTTCCTCCAGAACAACTCATCCTGTAACTACATCACACAGACAATGCACAATTCAAATCTATTTCTTTTCATTTGCTTTAACACTTTCAACATTTTTTTCAACCTCTGTAAGAAAAACAAGAACAGTTTGGGAACAGCAGCTGGCTTATATTCCTAAAGGAGTAATTCTTTGCAGAGTTAAAACGAAGCCTTGGATACTATCTGCTGCAGAATCGCATGACTATCACCAGTTTGCAGTGTTGTTGTTAAGAGGCTTTCAAAACCATTCCCTTGACCAGATTCTCCCCAGCCCGCCTGAAGATCTAGTTACAGACATCAGGGATAGCCTACAGCACGGTTCAACGTGCTTTGCAGACCAAAAGTTCTATATCCACACAAGTACAGGTTACGATGATTATGATTGCATTTAGGAACCGTCTCATCCTAATCCCCTTGCGGCTATCCCAGTTCTGATGCTCTCGGACTCGCCTCCTATCCCTCAACCCTGCAGCGGCTGCACAGCAACACCCACAGCCGCTGCACACGAGTGACCAGGGCAAGCTAACAATTCTGCTTTTGCTTCAGTATGCAACGCACAGGAGCGTGGTCAGAGCCCGCTGCAAAGTCGGAAGCAATGCAAGAAAGGTGTTAAGGTGTTAACAGAGCTCTGCAGAGTTGGCTCAGCTCATTGCTTCGAGATCCACATTTACCCGTGGTGGGAGAATATCTTGCAATGGAAACTACAAAGGGGAGGTATTGCAAAATAGATGCCTTTAGCATCGTAATATTAATACATCTAGGGAGAAAAAAAAACCCCAGACCTGAAGTCCAGCTACTATTTTAGAGCATCAAGGCAAACCTCCGCTATGATCGCCGATGCCGTGTAACTCTAGACAGAGCCTCATGCAGCAGCAGAACGTTAAAATTAGTCAATGCGTGTTTGTGCTAAATTTAGGTTTCATCACAGAAACCTCAAACTGGGCAAATTCAAATCACCCGTGTGCTTCAATTGCACGGCGTTGTTCCGTAGCCCTTTACGCACACCTAATATGGGGCTCTCCTGGGCTTGTACCAGCCACAATTCTGACACCTTTATTTCCAACACCTTTATGCCAGCACTGTTACTGGGCAGTGATCGAGAATGTGATACAACCAAATCCACACCGACTTTACGCTACAGCATTTAATTTGACCCATTCCTTTAAGTAGCTCATGGTATAAGCCCCATTTTAAAGATCATAAGGAGGGGGCTGAATCCTCAAAGCTCAAACCACACCAATACATGCACAGCATGCTGCAAAACACTGATGTACGCCTACCGCCGCACCCTCTACCACTACTGTTGCTATCTTAAGCGTACAAAAGTTGCTGGGTGTGTACCTTACAAGTCGCAGTGTCACATCACAGGGCACTGATCTGTTTCCACATGTCCTGGTTTAACAAGCTGGCATGACCTCTGAGGACTACAGGTAATTGTACGTCTAGGCCTGTTTTTCCTCTGTGTTAACACAAGCTGGTATGCTGATATTCTTGTGCCTTAAGATAAAACAACCTTGCTTGTCCCCAGGATCAGTGACTGCTGTTTATTTTTATTTATGCAACATTTCTTTGCTGAGCCTCAGATGTTGCCAGCTGAAGACATTGCTTTCCCCAGAAGATTGCAATGTAGCTTGATCTTACTAGCTTAAGGAAGAAAAAAAACCAAAAACACTAAGGGTGGGAGAGAAGAGAAAGAGAAAAATTAGCACCACACAGATGCTGAGGCACAGACCCGTCCACTGCTATCTTTATTTATAAGAGAGTTCACTGTTCCCCACTGTACAGACGGCTGTTTCTGGGCCAGGACTCCAAGCACTGACTGGTAAAATTACTTGATGCTGTGGGTATTTTCAGACAAGTAGTACAAACCCAATTTTTGTTTACTGTGGTAGTTTATTATCATAGCACCTCATAGCCACGACAGGGAATTGCATTGCACCCTGCACAAATACTCTTTTCCCAGGGGAATTTAAGCAGATCTGAGAGGCAGCGACCATCATGCAGTATCACAGCCTTTACATGGGAACAAGTTTATGTATTTAGGACAGAACAAAGAGGAGAGAGATGGAAGCAAAAAGTGCAGCAGATAAGGAAGAGAAATACTGAATGCAACTGAAAAAAAGGCAAACATAATTAAGAACATTTGCTTAATTTATTGGCAAAAAAAAATTCTGAGGAAGTGACATGTCAGGAGACCACTTCTATTTTTAAAAGCGACAGTACTCTTGCTTTGGCTTACTTTTTAATCACCAACACTAGGTGATTAAACTTAGCAACTTAGCAAGTAACTATGAGTACGCTCCTGTGTATTTCAAATAGAAGGATACAATAAAGATATTCACATAATTTATAATGGGGTGTAACAGCCCAAAGTCAAGGCCAAATGGGGAAGAGAGCTCCAGGAGTAGTAACTTCCAAGTAGTCTATCCCTTAATACACTGATATAAGACATTTTAAATGAAGACAAAACTCACAGTACATTTGTTCAGTATCTTTCCTTCAGCATAACAGAACTAAGTGCATTATTTCTGTCTCTCAAGAAGTTATCTTGCTCCCAGAAACAGCAATAAACGCCCCTCATAAGTCTGACGTAACATAAGTAACAAAGCACTTATTTGACCTTAATATAGACCTCAATCTCAGCCTGTAATGTATCTGCATGTCAAACAAGAATAAGCACTCCGTTAATAAAGATGAGAGGAAGTCATCTGGTGTGGGCAAAGCAACAAAACCAGACATTTCAGGAATGATGCTCATTCCTCTGCAGTATAGAACCACTACAGAGAGGGGCCTCATAAACAGCACCCATGCCATGGGTATTTCTTCTCATTTCATACAACCTGGTAGCAAGCTACACATTTAGATGTCATTCTGTATACCAAATATAAATGTATACATGACAAAACCATCCCTAAAATTACACAGGAAATAAACCATGCACCTCATGCCCCAAAAGGTATTGCTACTGATACTGCTGGAAAACTCACGGAAGAGACAGGTTATCACTTATCGCCGAACAACCTTTAGAAATAAACCATTATATTTTTACTTATATCAGCAATATTCCAATTTCATTTCAAGCAGCTGTGCTTTTTTTTTTTTTAATGTAACAACAGGTCCATTTCTCCAGCATACACTGACAAATAGAAGTTATTTCTGCTTTACCGGTAACTGTATACAACGTCTTCATCCAACAAATCAAGAACTGCAAAACAATTCAGTGTCAGCTCAGCCAGGGGAGGTATCCATTCTACGTATCACCGGCTACATTCTTCCAATAGCACAAACTGGAGACATAAAATGTAATAACTGTTGGGCTTAAAAGCAAGTAAACAGGATGCTGACATTTGGAGGGCTCACAACACGACCATTACAAATTACAGCAACTAACTCATAGGAAGAATATGCCCCAGATATGTCCTGTGGCAGTTCAGATAGTCTAATAGACACCATGAAGTCATAATTTCCAGTTACTCAGGACTTTTTAATTCCGAGGCAAATTTACCATCCCTTAGTTTTTAATCCAAAGTACACTCTGTTTGTTTTGGTAAGTCTGATCCAAACAGATTCATCTGTTTTTTAATGCAAACAGGGGCTGCTTGGGAAAATGGGAATGTTCTTTTCCTTATTTAAAGCAGCATGACATTCGGGGTTTTTTTGTTTTCTAAAGACTAGCTAATCACATGAACGACAGAGGGAGGGTAAAACAAATGTTTAATTTTCAACAGGAAACTCGTTCTGGCAGTACAGACCCGTCTTCAATTGTCCTGATGAAAAAAAATACCACTTTGACAGAAATGTACTCTAAAGAGAATCTTCTAAAGTACATAAAAGAGTTGATTTAAAGGAATATATTTTTAAATTTGCATTTATTTTAAAGCTATTTGAGTAGGAAAATTTAAATGCCAGAGTAGGCATGTCAGTCTGAAGCATCACCTTTTCTTGTTGCCGACTATCATAAATTGTCCCTAAAGGCAAGAGCACCGTAGCTTGCAGGGTCTCGGGATGCACAACCAGCTGCCAACATCAGGCAGAGAGTTCAGTTTCCAACGCGTTTTTGGGAGCGTTCTTGAGGAGTGGGGAGCAGTTAATAAGTCATGCGTTCAAATTAGCAAATGCAAGATTTACAGATGATAGTGCAACCTTAATTCTGTCTCCCAATGTGTATGCATTAGATTACAGACTTTAATTACCTGAACACACACTGCATTTCCCTCCGGACTCCTACATCACCCAGTTACACCAGGCAAGTACAAGGGCCAAAAAATTGAGGTTGAAACAGGTTGAATCACAGCAGCTGTGATTTTAGCAATTCATAACTGCTTGGCTTTACAACTCAGATAGCCCTTGCTTCTTTTTCAAAGTAGTACCATCATGTTTTGACTTGAGAGTATCTGCAGTATTTGTTTCCACAAACATGGCTGGAATTGAGCCAGCTGTGCTTATATTCAAAATATCTGATACCAGAGTAATTCCAAAAGTTAGATATTTATGAATGCTCTTGTACTAAATGCTATTATACTGAATTCCTTATTTTACTATCCAATATATAGCCGTACTATACATGAGATTGTAATAATTTTTCTCACAGAAGATACCTACAGAAAGACAAGAAAAAGCTTAAAAAAAAAAATCAGGATATATTCCCATAATCCAATTGTGTAAATGGATTTTCAAATAAGAATGGCACACACTTGTGACAATCATATCCTTCTTCCATGAGTTAGAAAAAAAAAATATATATATAGCAAGGAGTTAGCCATCTTACCTTCCAAAAAAACAAAGGCTGTGAAAATAAGCTTCAAAAATGTCCCAAAGAGATACTTATTTGGTCATGTTTATCAACCAGTCATTCTCTAACAATGCCAAAAAAACAACAACAGGTCTTATTTTATCCACTTCCACATGTTTTATATAGTCAAATTTAGGCTGACCCTAGCAAGATTTGCAGCCTCAGGCATGGAATCCTCTTTACAAGAGGCAAAGCAAACCCTGACCCATTTTTGAGGATATGGCAGAGCTTCAAAACTTCAGCAGACAGAAGAAGAAAGCAAAAGGCAGCAGTCAGGCACAGCCACCAGCAGCAGTGCTGAACAAACACCACGGTGAAGCCGTGAGTGAAGAGCCGCAGACACCATACACAGCAAGTTGCCCTGCAACGGTCAGAGATAAGTTGGGTAGAGACAGATCATCCAGTCCCTCTTTCTTTCCAATAACCACTTACTGCAGAGGCAAGGCAGTAAAGTATTTTGAAAGACATAAGCAGACACCCGACCCTACCCCATCACAAGCAGAAAAGGGTTGTTTCTCTCTTCACAAGACAGCAAACTCCCATCTCATCTTCCATCCCACAAGATTCCTGGGCAACTAAAGATTAGCAACAAAGCAAGTTTACATTATTTATTTTACCCACACACCCCTACAATTGCTGTAAGCCACCCAGCTGAGCACGGAGCAGGCTACTGGACATCAAGGCCTTCTTGGTCAAAATTGCAAAATTAGAGATCATGTTTCATCACAAATCTCTTGCCACAGAACTGAGCTTCCTCTTGCCCTTCAGTCTCTCCTAGGTTCACAACTCGCTAGCACAATCAGATGTGCTCGCTAGCACAATCAACTGCGTAGGAGCTGGAGTCTTCAATGAACTTGAGAGCTCTCTGAAGTCAAAGATAATTCTTCTTTCAGGATGTGCAACAAAGCCTGATCCCTCAATCCGATTCATCTTTTTCTTAAAATAAAAAAAAAGCTCTTAAAGAAGATATCCAGGAAAGTGTAGGTGATGGTACTTACATTAACAGCACAAACACCTGTTAAGCAGCCTCCTAAGTAGGTTACAAGACTCTTAGGTGAATATCATCCAAAAGTACACAGCAAATTGCACATCAAGGTCTCTACTGCAGAATCTACATTCCTTTGGTTCAGTTATGTCAAAGTGCACGTACGACAGACTGGAACAGACTTCACATTAGGTACTCTCCACTAGAGGCCAAAATAAAGAGAACACAGCCTAAAAAAAATGGTTAAGACATATTACTGTTGGTCATCTGATAAGGAAGTTTCAATTTTAACAGACTAAATACTACTTCTCCCATTCTTACTTATTCTTCCTTCTTAGTTTGACACTTACCATTCACCCAATAGAGCCGTAGTGACACCGTCCTGAAGTTACCCACTGCAAAAACTCAAGCAACCCGCAGCCAGAGAGATCCAGCAAATTTCAAGGCAAAAAGTCAAGTCACTTTGCCAATTCATACCTCCCTTGAAGAAGTATGGTACAACCAGTTTTCTCATCTTTCTTTACAACTATTGTGCCAAAAGACAGCTCTGTTACTGCAACACACGAAGTGGTGCAACATAAACACTGCTTAGGATCTTAAGGGAAGACACAGACCTGGTCAGAAACATCACCTTGACACTTCCAAATCCTCACAGATGCAAAAGCAAATTGAACAAAGACAGCAGCCAGA
This sequence comes from Theristicus caerulescens, assembly GCA_020745775.1. Classification (NCBI taxonomy): domain Eukaryota; kingdom Metazoa; phylum Chordata; class Aves; order Pelecaniformes; family Threskiornithidae; genus Theristicus; species Theristicus caerulescens. Next base: position 89,551,310 of record CM036560.1, read on the forward strand.
GTGTTTTCATACAAACTTTCTGCTCTAAGATTTTTTTTAAGCAACTCCAACTATTCAAGAGTTCAAGCTTAAATTATCACTGAAATTACTGAAAGAAAAGTGAAATGGTAGAACAATAGGACAAAAGGGAAAATAAGCCAGTATGGCTGTCCCACTTTCTGAGAACATTAATAAGCATTACCCTTTGTCTCTGGAAAAGCTATCTGATGACAGCTGAAGATTCAAGCTAGGGAGTGAGAAAGAACAAGGGGTGGGAGGAACCCTGAAGCAGTGATACTTAAATAGGCAAAATTTAATTTTACATTTCAAAAGAGACAGAAAGGGGAACCAAGTCCTGACAGATGTATGTTGGGTTGGTTTTTTCCTAATACTGCAAGAGGCAGCCCTCACAAAGAATTTACTGCAGCATTACCTTAAAGGTGCAGTTTTGTGGTAGTTTAAGTCAATCCGAGCCAGGGCTACCACAGTCCCTCACACATTTTCATCCCCTCCCCTGCAGCAATGTCAGCATCCAGCTGGTCCCACAGCTTGCTGAGCACCTTGAGTTGGCTCCCTGCCTGAATGCCACTCTGTTTGAACCGCCATTTTAGTACATCTACCATCAATACCCCTGGAAAAAAAAATTACATCTTTACCTTCCTTTAAAAAACACCTGGTTTGCGCTCCCCTTAATTTTAACAATTTTATTCATCTAAATTATTTGTATTTTACCATCTCCTAGTATATCCTACCCCTTATTCCAGAATACTCAACTCCCACCTGCAGCCAGGTGTCCAAAACAATCATTTCAAGTGCTGCCCCACAAATGGTACATCAGATTTATAGTCTCAGTCTCTACATCAAAAGCTCCTCTGCCAGCAACAGGCTCTACTTTGTGATGAGAACACTTGCCAAGACAGAGGCAGCTAGTAATAATCTTTTTATTATTTTTATTAATTTTTTACATGGACAGAGAAGAATGGCACCTACTAACAGGAATTTTAGTTGATAGCTTATGATTCTGGGAAAGTATGCAACAACTCCTTCCACAAGGACTAAAAATAACAGCCCAAAAGCCATTCTGATGTTTTCTACTGAAGTAGAGGGGTTTTCAGTTGTTAGAGAAGATACACTAACATCAAAACAGCTGGTTTGTAATAACTAGAGGTATTTTTTAGTTTGCTTTGAATAATTGACTCTTTGAAGTCCCACCTACACGTTTGCCTGTGCAAAACTGGAAGTTACGGACTCAGCTATGAGCCCGCATCTTCCTTTTACTCACCAGTCTGCTGGGCAAGCACATTGGCTGCTGCTTCCCAAACCTGCAAACAATTTCCTTGCTCACCATTGGCATGAAAGGAAAGAAGCAGTGCTAACTTGTGCTAGAACACGGGGTGGGGTGGGGTGGGGTGTTGAAACCAAAAAAGAACAACAGTAATAACACCACTAAGAAACCTTGGGAAGCCTTCAATCAGAGTCTGCTCCAGTAAGGCAAGAAAAAAACTGGGTAAGTGGATTCTGTTACACTCTGGCATGGTGAGCCAAGTTATTTGTTTTGCTTTGTCAAGAAGATTTGTATATATATAAAAATATATATATTATATGTATACATACACATATATATATTTATGTGTATATATACACACATGTATATATTTATATAATACACACACAGACTCAGAAAAATAAATACTCAAAGACTGAAAAATAATTGCTACCAAATTGCTCCCTAAGTATTGGATATTACAGGAATTTTAACAAGCATGTTATATACACAGTGGGACATTCAACATAATATTTAATGGAGTTTTTCAATTACTTATGGTTAATCTGGTACCTGGATGACCAAGAACCCACCAAAACATTACCTTATTTTCCACCATATGCACTGATGATTCACATCTCTTTCCATGCATACACCGTCCTGGCTTTATGCAATATTCTCATATTACAAGTCTTTTTTTTTTTTTTTTTTTAAATCTGGAAACTGGAATTCTTGTTTTCAGAGACTGAATTTATTTTCCTTTTCTTTCAAGAAGGCAACCTACGCTTTCCTCAATCCCATACTGGCAGCCCACCAACCATATCTTACTTTCAAATAAACTTATAATGCACAATGCACTTTATTTTCTGTATAACACCAACATACCTTTAGTAAGTTTATCCATATTCTGAAACATTCATAACTGAATTGAAGTTTAAACAATATTTGATCCAGTCTGAAAAAGTTAGCGCTTTGATGACCCTCTAGCACAGCAGGAGCACTGTACTGTAAGTTAATCCAATTTATCATACTGTGGATATGCACATTAAAACTATGCATTTTTGATTTATTTTCAGCCGGATCTATTCTCGGGAAGGAATGTTCCTCAAAATCAGGTTAGTAAGAGAACTGGATTTTTTCCCCTCCTTACTTACATAGCATGGACTGTAGACTACTCAGTCTGTTACCAACTCCACCCAGTAGTTCCCTGATAGCATCAAACTGCAGTAACAGCCTTTTACTGTCTCCTTTTATGAGGTTTTCTTAGATTTATTAAAGCAGGTTGTAGTTTATTCTGTAGCACACAATATACAAGGAGCACAGGGAACAGATGCTCACCAGACCCTTCTAGGTTAACCTCCTACTGCGCAGTGCGTCCCTTCCAAACTTGTTTTTGCTACAGAGTGCAAGAATCACAAAAACCTGCCATACTTTTTAAGTCTTACTGTCCTGGTACAGTAGGCTTTCAGTCATTTAATAGTGATCTGAAGTACAAAAAAAATGCGAGTGTTTATAGGACGGGAATAGGAACTCAGTAGATTCTTAGACCTACACTTCATCTTTCATCTCTCTTAGACAACTCTTCATGTGAAAAAGATCTTAATACAAGCTGCCAGTATTTCACAATTTGGTCAAAAAGCCATTTTCTTCTCGTTAGCCAAGGAGGACTGCATGTCCTTCCTTTTACTACAATGTCCAGGCTCATGGTTTGAAGTACACAGCGTGAGGCAATTTCACACACTGGTTTGGGAACTTAAATTTGCTTGTTTCCCCAGCAAAACAGAATCCCTCCCAGACAGTTCCTCAGCAGGAGGAACGATGCCAAGAGCAGAAATGGACTGTATCAGAACATGCTCACTATGTTTGCAAACAGGTAATTTGTATACTTTGGTACCACTACCTCTTCTGGAGATGCAGCAGATCTGGATGTACCAGCATGAGACATGGCCAAAGATAACCTTTCAGGATATCAAGCTACAGCTCCGAATGCGGTAGTAATGAAAGGTCTGGGCAAGGCATTGCATCCCCAAAATGAGATGTTAAGAGAACTGTGCATCCTATTTCTCCAAGCTTTGTCCATACATGACTGAGAAGCAGAACCTTAGCTGGAGACTTGATCACGGGATAAGGATATTTTAGTACACAATAGCAGTGCGATGGCCATCATCCACTCCTTTTTCAGTCAAGGATAATCATCTAAATCAAGACTATAAAACCAGTTAACTGAGTTTACAAAATAGGGTACTTCATCCTGAAGCAAGACATACTTTGCCTCCCCAATCCCTTTCCTTTTCCGTCACTAGCAGGGAACAGTTTATAGAACACAGGCTGCCTTATCGTGATTTGTGCTATATAGGCTGAAAGGAGGCTGAGCCTTATGAGTCAGTTCTTGCAACTCTATGCAAAAGCTTCCAGGCCAAAACACATCTTTCAGGCTGCTGGCTTGATTTTATGCCACGGAGGGGGAGGGAAGCCACCAGAAGTCTTCTGCACTGCCTGAAGCTGCTTGAATACTAATTAAATAAGACAATGCAAAAAAGAAGAAAGTATCAAGCAGTAATGAAAAGCCACGGCATAGGCGTAGTGGCAGGTTATTGAGAATGGAATAAATAAAACAGTAAGGAGAAGATTATTGATAATGGTCCAAACGAGCATACTTCCTGCACGTTTCTTCTCTGTAACCCCAGAAGCACAAGGAACTATGGCTTTAGGAATATTAACGTAATTGGGTCTTCACTAACATGTTATCCTCTGGTCACAAGCTCAAAGACGAACTGTTACAAATAGAGACCGTAAAAGTTGCACAAACGATATTAATTCTGCCTTATGTCAGGTTGTAAAATGAGTTAGTAAGTTCTTTAGGGGAAACAAAACAGAAAAACAGGTCATTGCCCTACTGAAAGCTGCATTATAATGCATCCAACAAAAGTTCAGAACAACAATTGTGCGGGCAACCATGAAACCATTACTTCCTAGCTTTCAAGTGCCTGACTCTCACCTAACGTAAATCTCTTTTACATGCTGGAGCTATTTGTGTCTCTTACATCCTGGCTTTGTTTTCAGGACATGTAACAAGAGTGAAAAACAATTTCTATTATCTACAGTGGTAACAGCTTCCTTGCATTCATTTTATATGTCAGCAGGGCTTGAACCCTGAACTTTCAGACTACTGCTACAGCGGTTAACAAAGCCATCATTAGCTGGCAACGGGTGGAAGATCTGTTATCCAGAAGGGCCAGATGACTAGCCCAATTATCTTTTCCCAACGCTACGTGGGGTGAATCAGCTCCCTCGGTTCCCAAGCATTGGGACAGAGGTAGAAGGTTGCCAGAGCCGAGCTGAGACTAGGAGAACCCCATCCACCTTTTCGTGCAACCCCCCAAAATTACCCTTGCACTCTGGGACAAGGATATCTGAGAATTCGGGTAAGACTTGCGTTACAATAGCCTTGGAAACCTTACAGTATTGCAGGTATGTTATTTGGAGCCATGACTTGGCAACATCATGAGAACCAGCTATGACAATTCTGACATGCAGCCACTAGCAAACAGGGAAAAAAAAAAAAAAAAAAAAAGGTAAGCGCTGAAAGTTGTCCATGCTGCGAGAGCTTTCTCAGGAGAGTTTTCGGCAGGCAGGATGATGGGGAAAGGTGTACTACTCACAGCCCAAGCATCACCCAGTCACCGCAGGAGAGCAGAGGGGCAATTCAAATAAAAGTTTACAGGAACGTTTATTGATCTGTTAAGCATAAAATCCCCGTTTATTAGCTACTGCATTAGCAACCTTTAAAACTTCAGTATGCCACGCTCACAACAGGTACACACAGTAACAGAGGTTTACAGCCCCATCGAGTGAATGCCAGAAATCAGAAGTGAAAGAGCTGCCATTTCAAAACAGTTCAGCGACCTTCTCTTGTTCTGTTGAACATAAGAAACACTCCATCTCTTAGTGCTAAACACACAGCTTGTAGGAAACTGTACTCACGAAGGTAACCTCAACAACTGTAAATTCTCTCTTCCTCAGTTTTAAAAACTTGCAGCCCAAGCTCTATCCTTTTGTGCCCACAAAAGCAGTGCCCTACTTTAAGTAGGGCTGACATTCCAGCTTCCTCCCCCTCTTCAGGGCACCAACAGGACAGTAGTTTCTGCAACGCTACATTCTTGACGTGACAAATTAAGAAAAACCCTGTGCTGAAGAGCATAGCTCTTAAATAGGAAGAGAGTTATGCTAGCTCTTAGGTAGAGCCTGGCATGTTTGAGACAAGAGCTCTGTACCCAGCTAAGCAGGGAGGTTTTACCTCATACAGTGACTGCACTAACCTTTTCAAAGGACGCTTTTCTCACAGTTCCCAACTCATCTGCCAGAAGAGATCACCGTAGGAGGGCTGATAGGCTTCTTCCCTTCCCTCTCCCAACACTGCTGAATTAAATCAGACTGTTTCAGCATGTATAAATGCACCCTGGCATAAAGCAGGCTAAAGCCAAATACCAAACCACACCAATAGCTTGCTTTTGTGGATTTCTTAGCATGCATGTGTAGGCAGCCTACCATTAACACATACTGCCTTTTACCAATTTATTTTCTTTAATGGAAATGGGTCACTACTACATAATATATTATACTGCATTTTCAAACAGCACTATTTTCCTGTTTCCACATCTCTGTATACTGCTCCCTCCTGAAACTCCTTTAAAAGCAGACCTTTAGAGTGCCTCCGCCTACACGTTTTCACCAAGTATTTCCATTAGATGGAAACAACTGATAGGTAGTGTAGATAGTCCTTAAAAAAACACGACCCTTCTACTTCAATTTTTTTCATTCTCTTGCTGTTCATACCTATTGAAAACAAAGTATTTTGTAGCTATTCAAGGTTAGAAAACTCAAAATTTTTTACCCAGATAATCTGGGTACCAGAAGACCTGGTAAAACACTCCATGGTTATGCAGCCTATGTTTCTAAGAAGTTATGCCCTCAGGTACAGGAAGGGAGTTTGCAGGAACAAAATTAAAATGTTATTATTTTGATTTGATAATTACTCATATTTACAGAACTCAACAGAAAGCAGATATTACCCCTGGAAACTCACACTCCAATGATAAGTTAATCAATACATAGTAAGTTATTAACAATGGTTACAAACAGCTCATTGTTCTACTACATTTTATCATAGAAGGTACTAACGATAATCTTTTCATATTCTATTTCCCCCCCTCCCTCATACTACAGAATCATGGCAAGTCATTTCCCCATCAGTAGAGAACGACATATTGCGGTAGTAGAGATAAAAGTTTGGCTTACTTGGTGAAATAATCGCTTAAGAAAGATGACCTGTATTTAGAGAGTGGGTGGTTTGTTTGGTTGTTTTTTTAAACTGCTAAACTGAAAATATACTATCATGAAAACAGAAGGGTAACCTAATGGCAGTCTGAGTAGGAATTACTTGAGAGATTTTTCCAGTTTTCCACTTTGACAGAAACCTGTGAAATTCTTCAAAACTTCCAGTTGCCACCCACTTCTGACCAGGTTTCAGATCACTATTAGTATTTTGCACTACAGTGTCTTGCTCAAGTTTCCATTCCAAAATGGAAGCCCATTTTGTTTGGCCTCTATTAGTCAGCACTCAGCTTCATGCTCAGTAGAAAATAATCCATCGATAACCAGGGGAAAAAACTTCTGGTGATTCACTGATACAGACTATGGCCCTCTGTCATGTTCACGCATCCAGCTGAAGGCAAATCCAGCAGTTTCAGAAGAGAAAACTGTCTTCTCTAGACAGAAGACCTGGTATCAGGTTAAACATATCAGAGTTATAGTCAAATTTGTCTCTTAATGCTTCATTATCTTCTATCGTGACAAGTTCCCTGCACCCTTCAGCTCACAAGCACTTGGACTGCATGCTGAAATGCTGCTTCCCAGTCACTGCTGGTTATTCAAAGACACTTCTGCCTCAGATCTGCAACAGCTGCTCTCCAGCTGACTTGTGCAGCTGAAACTGAGACATGCTCATCTTCTTGCTACCATAAACTACAGAGGTTCTCAATTACTTCAGCCAAGGAGGTTTGCTTTACCCCTAAGTAAAAAAACCCCACTTGTTTCCAGCCCAGGTACTGGGGTACTAATCTTAATTCAGGCCAGGGTAAGGTAGCATGCAAAGGAAGCAATAACTGATCTATCACTACAGACAAAACAGTTATAAGCACATGTGAAAAAGCAGGTGCAGAAATGGAAAAAAAAAAAAGTCATGATTAATCCACATATACTAATGGGTAACCTTCTGGTTTGATCTTATCAATGGACTTGCTGTCTAGTCCTGACAAAGTGACAGCCTGGGATTCATCGGTCTTCTTTCACTTGTTTCATTTCTGGACTGTTTCTCACCATCTCCTGTACCTGACTGCCTTGTAAACAACCCCTTGTCTCAAGGAGTGGTAAAATTCTCCTTCCCCCATTCTCTGGAGGCCCATTAGCGTACCCCGAGGTGATAATGTCTCTGATTATAGACCACAAGATGCATTGAGCTCAGTCACCAAAACAGGACAGTCTTGCGGTTGTTCCCACTCCTTATCAGTTTCATCACTAAAACTGACAGAAGACTACCAACACAAGGAAGTTTTGACATCTTTTAAATAGTCAAATCAGTTCATCAATGTCCAAAAAGCACCAGCACAGCACAAGGTAAGTGGCAAGAATGGGAAGAAAGGCCTTTCCCTCTTGGCAGCAATAAGCTATTGTATCAGCTCAAGCTGCACATGAAACCATACCTTACACTGAACCTCACAATCCGCAGTAATCCTCATCTTGTAACAACCACACATAGCGTTTAGGTGTCTATATCCTGCATCACGTGGTTCTTGCCCAAGAGCAAACATGACAGCAGTTAATCATTGAGAAGCGATAAATCCCCAAGATCTGTCTTCTGTACTTTCACCTATGTAACGTATAGGCATTTGCTCTCCTTCCCTTCTCCCACAAAAAGTCATTTTAACCCACACACAACTAATTGTGTATACACCTTTCCCTTTCTCCATTATTTTTCAAGAATTGCCCAACCCCTTTCCCAAATGGCTTATAACCAAAAAAAGTGACCCGGCAAGGCCCTGGAAGACATAACTGAAGCTAACTTTGCAAGTTACTAGCACTGAGACCTGACTACTTCTGCTATGACATGGCATACTAACAAGAGCACTATTAGTGTGCCAGACATCCTTCTTGAAGATTTTGTCCAGGGTCTTGCTCATGGCTTGTTATGTGAGTTTAAGCAACGGCAAAATGATAAAGCCTGTGCTGTGAACGGTTAATGTCTAAGCAATGCTCAAGCTTACCCCTCTCACCTGCTGGCTTTAGACAGTGGTAGCACATTATTGTCAGTACCTCAGGATTTCACAGAAGAGTAAGTAGCCTGACACTCAAAGGAGTCTGTTCAAGCTTTCTCCTTCTACTGAAGAATTACCACCCAGGCTGGATTGCATCTTTCTTAACCTCATCTAAATGACAGTCACTGAGAAACCTCAGAAAAAATATTTACATTTAGATTTAACTGGCTCCTGCTGAGCTCCTACTAACTCAAGAGCTGCTGTTTTGTCTAGCAGTCCCATCATGAGAATTATCGAGTAATGCTAGTATGCAAACACATTGTTCGCTTAGAGCATGTTGCTTAGTTTGTTTTAATGTGAGATGTTTCCACAAAATATGTATGGTCATTTGGTAACTTAAATTAATACCCTTGTAGGGGAAAGAAATTAGGAAGGGAAAAGCACACCAAATACCACAACAAAAAGAAGGTCTCAAGATTCCTCTCATCCTGGATGAAGATTTCTACAGTTCTTCATACCTAATAAGCCATGGAAAGGGATGATATATCAAGCTGACATAGAAAAAAAACACGTCAGACTCTCACGGGCAGGTAGGTTGGTAAGGGAAAGAGGCTCTAAAAGCAGTTTACCCTCATAAGACAATAAGCAACAGCTTTCCTGGTTTGTGTTATTAAAGTTACTGATAAAACAAACTGAAGATGAGCAATAGCAGAAATACAACAAACTGAAGTTAAAACAACTGTAAAGTTTCACTTTTTATTGACTTTTTAAAGAAGCTGAGTTTTAATACAGTGAACAATTTCAATACAGTGAACAGAGCAATACTTCTAGCAATAAACCAGACCAGAAAGAAGTATAAGACATGCTAAATTTAGGGGCTGTCAGTGACTGACCCTTCAGATATTTAGGTTGCACTTTCCCAATCACAACAATAAGGATGTACTTCTACAGGAAGCACACCCATCACTTCACCCGCAGCGAGCCAGCTCCCTCCACGCTGCAGGACCCTCACCTTGTTGTAGAACTCCTGCTCCCTGGGACCGCGAGGTGGTGGCTGCAACTGCTTCAGGACAGTCCCATCTGGGTGCTGCAGAATACCTAGAAGAGAAGCATTTCCTTCAGGGCTTAGTTTTGAGAGATACAGTGCTTCCCCCTCCCTTCAGAAACAGCAAATACACCATCAGGGATAGCCTATTTGCAAAGTTGTACTGCTTTCAGTATGTGCACGGTAGAGTCAAAATTGGCAGCTCCTACACAAAACCCTTAGCAGAGGTTTGCTTGCATTCCTCTTTTTCTACTCACCAGATGATTTCCTGGGTCTAATTCTGCTCAAGGCCAACAAAGTACTGGGATTTGACATGAAAAGTTCCACCCAAAAAAACCATTCAATCAACTATGGAAGATTACATAGACACTCCCTTTTCAAATAACTGATAAGTTGTTTTTCCAACAATGCCAAGAAGTTAAAGGAGTTAGTACCACGTTCAATGTATTTCTCACTAGCTAAAATAGAAATGTATGTCCTGTGAATGTATTACTATACTTGTGGCATAGAAAGAGCACTTCTATATTACTAGAAGTAGCACCCCTATAGCACTCCATGCTAATCAGATGCTACTATTTTTATCACCCATAATTACGATACAGAATTTCACCTCAGCCAGGCGACCACCTTCACCATGCCTGCACCAAAAAAATCCAAAATATCCTCCCGAAACAGCCTTAATGACTCTCAGTCAGGAATATTGCTGAGTAGCCGTGTAAGAAATGCAACTGAATATCTGAGGGTACTCAAGAGATGGATATCAGCGAGAATGGAGAAAAGTAACTGCATCCCTGTGAAATGCATTCTAAATTTCAAGATCATCAGTTGCAAGGGAAAAAGAAAAACCCACTTCTGGAAAAGAAATTTTCTCCTAGGATTTATTCATAGCTTTTTAGATAGTAATTTATTTTGCTTAGAAGGGCAATAAAAATGTGAACTGTATCCAAAATAGGTTCCATCTTCAGCTTACCACTTGAGGAAACATGGTAAAACGAGCCAAGAGCTTTGTGTCCCAAAAAGAGTTTGTGGTTGTAACAGCAATTGTGTTTTCACCTTTTGGAAAGCGTTATCTCTGAATGGGCTCTGCTGTGCAGTCTTAGAAACTAAACGAAATCTTTAGAGCCTAAGATATTTACTTTAAAACTACCACCAGACTTAAAAAAGTTGTTTCATTAGTTGGCTGTGCCAATGAACAAAGAGTGGTTTTAAAAATTTGCATAAAACAGCTCTCAAGTCATGTTGCTTGCTGAACGTTGGATTTTGTATACTTTCCAGAACTAGAAAAATATTGCCACACAACAACGGGCAGACTACCACAACATCTTCAAGGCACAATAGTTCCCCCTGCCCAGTACCCTTTTACATGGGCTGGAAACCACTTCGCAAAGTGCACAAAGTATTTGAATGGCTGTATTTTGAATGTGAATTGGTAACAATCACAACATTAAAAAAGGTTTTATAACACATACTCCTCAAAATCTGCATGTTGGCTTTGATGATAAGACAAGTAGATCATCTACAAGGTAGAAAGACCAGGCAAATATTCCTGGAAGTAGAACCCATACACTATTGGATTGATACATATTACTTGAAGAGTTTAATATAACCTGACATTGTTTCAAGTTCCCTCATCCTCTGGATTTCTTGACAGACTAGAGCACCTACTCCGTAACTGTGACTGAGGCAGCCCTGGAAACCAAAGACTCATGTTTCAACATTCACCACGAAGATGAAAACTCCATAACCTTCCCTCTGATCTACAACAACACCCAGAGACACCATCACCTGCAGATCATACTAACATAAGGACGTTGGTCATAGTTTTGTTCTAGGGTTCCTGGGGCTTTTCAGCACAGATAGGGAATAGTATTGTTTTAATATATGAATAAGCAATTTAACATTTCTGAAGAAGGAGAACTATACCAACATTAAAATTCTGAAATATCTCACAAACATTTCTCTATGGCTCTGCATGCAAAGCTTGCTAGCATTCTGAAACTCAAATCTACTGCAAAAATAACCAATACAGATGTATGCACTCTTCTAAACAAAACAAAAAATCATATCCAATCCACATGCTTCACTGAACTATAGGCAAAACCTGTTCTGCCCAAACACACCAAACATTTACTTTAGAAAAGATCCTCTGTCCTCTGAGGGTATCCAATAAGGACTGACCAGTATGTATGTGCCACCTTAACCTCTGCATGAGGAAAAGAGCAGCCAGAGTTAGAAGTTTTGTGATTTGCATGACCGAGCAAGTCACACCGAAAGAGAACGGCTCCTTTAGCTACAGAATCCCACTAATGGCTTGGGGACCTCCAGCACTTTGCGGGTACAGGCACCAAACCACAGCCAGGTGCAGGAGGCTCTATAAGGTGACGTATCCCATCAGCTCCCATCTCTCTCCACCTGCCTATGGAATTAAGCCACAACCCAAGGTGGTTACCTTACTTACTACACATGATTTACTCTGTTCTGGGGGAAGCGCTACTGATCACAGCATTCAACAAAAGGTCAATTGTAATGCCCAGAAGCTGAGGGTCTACGTGTGCATGCAGGGAGATTGCTAGAGCCCTTTCTTTGCAAAGCAGTAACAGTCACAGGGAACAAAAGGAAAATGGAAAGGTTATTCAGGAGGGAGGGAACCCTATGGCAAAGAAATTTTAAGGCGTACTTTAACCAGAAAAATGAAATAGTTAAAAAATACTTTAGACACCTTCAAGTCCACTGCGTGTTTGTATGTGTGGACAGAAGGGAAGCTGAGCGCAGACAACAGCAGTGACATGCAGGAGGAAGCTGGGCAGAACAAGGAAGGCTCTGAGCTTGAATCAGTAAACAGCTCAGATACTAACCCCAGCTGAGTACAACCTTCAAGGTACATTTGCCATGTTGTATACATAGCAATAGAGGTATCCCGACAAAAAGGCATACTGGTTTTATAGCTTTAGGCTTTTAAAATGCTAAAGGTTCAATGTGGTAGAAAAGGGAAGAATAGAAAATAGCAGGAAAGGTGACTACTGTAGGGAAAGGCAGAAAAGGCAACCAAGAAGGTAGAAGACACACTGGTCTCCTCACACATGCTTAAAGTTCTCACAGATTCTGGCATACAGATTGTCTGCGACATTCCTTACCAGTGCTATTAGCAACTACATATATCCAAACATCTGGCCACTAGCTTCACAACAAAGACACCACGGGGAGCAGCACTGCAGAATTATACATGACCCTGTATCTTTAGAATCTCGACTGCCTGTACTCCTACATACAACATCTGTAAAGAAATAAAACAAGAAGATTCAGTTACAAAAATGAGAGCTGTGAGTGCCAGAGCAGCTTTGGTCTTCACTTAAATGTAAAACTCAGTTTCTAAGATGAGATCATCAACCATGGTGGTACCTCTGCAGGAAAATCTTGGTCTTGCTCATTAGATGTAGTGGAGCTAGCTGTAACTAATCCATTTGAGCTGTACCCACAATATAGGTGGTGTATCACCCATTTTGTCTTGACCCAACTGTGATAAAATTGATGTGCCAAAGATGAGGCTTTCCCTGAAGTGATCCTTTTTTGCCTGATCCCACCCCATGTTATGATATATTAACAACGAGGAAGATGTACAGCTCCAAGGATCCAACGCACCTCCCTTGACATTTTATTGCACCAGTTGCAGCACGGGCAAGGGACAAGAATTACTTTGCTGTGGAGATTATCAGCAGTGAGACATGCCATGGACGCAGGCTGTAGATAAGACAAACTCACAGTGCCATTAGTGCTGTAATTCCACCCACTGACGGTTGAAGGGCTTCTGAAGTTCAGCCCTTGGCCTATTCAGCGGACGCAGGTCCTACCAACAGGATTCAAAGGCAATATGACAGCGGGTACTCGTTATAGCCACTCTCAAAGGGCACACTGACTGTTGAATGGATGTATGCCTTACATTTGGCTCAGAAGGAGGAGTTATACCAAACGTGATGTCCTGGAAGGGTGAGAAATGCCATTTGGCAATGTTAACTTGGCCACTTGCTCTGGCACTGACCATCGCCTATGTTAAAAGGCACCTTCATCAGAAGGGCCAACACCTCACTCCGCAACCTGGAATTAACATAGAAATTTAAAGCTAGCGGAGGCATGCTTAAAAAATGCTGTATCCTCATGATATTTTTATTATTAGACCGCTTACTAGCCGTCGGTTCGGACTTACCATCAAATAAACAAGCAACTAAGAAGTTACCCCAGACTGGTAAATCGCTTACTAATATTTTGCTGAAGCTTCTGGTGGCCATAGGTTTGGGGGTTCCCTTTAGATAAAGCATAGTTTCAATATACGTTCTGAAGGCACCAGCACGCCATTGCCTAAATTCCCACTTTTTTAAAAGGTGCCTGTTAAAATGAAGCTGAACTGCAGAGGCCCTCTGGCTTAAAGGTGCCTGTTAACTATCCCGTCCTGACGGGTCACCACCGTTTATGAAAACCACCATAAAAAAGACATTCGGCAGCGGCGATACCGCTCCGTCCGCAACCCGCGCACGGCGGGGTGAGCTCTGCCAGCCCCTCCAGCCCCCGACGGGGGGCACAGACCCCGGCTGGGGAGACGGAGCCCTCAGCGCTGAGGTGACCACCGGACCCCAGCACTGACACTCACCCTCCCGCTGCGGCCGCCTCCCGGGGGGGGGGGGGGGGGCGAACAGGTGCCCGTAGCCCGGGAGGCGGACAGAGCCCGGCGGCGGCGGGAGCTCAGCCACCGAGGCGGCGAGCCCTGCCCGCCGCTCCTGAGGTGCCGCCTGCGTCCCCCCCTCCCGCCGCCGGTGAGCGCCTCACGCCTGTCACCGAGCCCCCCCCGCCCCCTCCGCCAACAGCAGAGCCGCCGGCCGCCGCCAGCGGGACGTGAGGAGAATTGAAGCCAGAGCCGCCCCGCCACAACCAGGCTGGAAGGAATGAAGGTAAAACGGGAGGGCGGGGGCGAACCCCCTCACGGGCGGCCCGGCCCGCCGCTCCCCCCCGCCGCCCTCCTCCCCGCGCCCCGCCGCCGCTCACCGCCTTTATCCTTGCCGTACATGTGCCCGGCCACCTGGTGCGACAGCGGCACGCAGCCGTTCAGCCCCCGCCGCCGGCCCCCCGCCGCCGCCGCCGCCGCGGGGTCCGGGGAGGCGCCGAGCGCCGGCTGGGCCGCGGCCTCCTCCGCCTCGCCGCGCCCGCCGCCCGCGCAGCGCCCGCGCCCGCCCTCGGGGCGCCCCGCCGCGGGCGGCGCCGGCCGCGGGGGCTCCGTGGCCATTTCCCGGGGGTGGGGGGGTGGCGGCGGGAGGCGAGGGGCGGCCGCGCTGCGGCGGCGGCAGCGACGGCGGAGGGGCCTCAGCGGGCGCTGCGTGCCGGGGCGCGGGCGGCGAGGGCCCGCGGCTCCATCACCCCGCGCCGCGCCGCTCCGCACCGCGCCGCGCCGCCCACCCCGCCGCCGAGGCAGCGACTGGCCGCGGCGCCGCCCCGCCCCGGACGCGGCTCCTCCTCCGCCGCCCGGCCCGGCCCGGCCCGGCCCGCGGTGGGGCCGGGGTCGCCGCCGCTGCCGCCGAGCGAGGCGCGGCCCTGGGGGTAGGCCGCGGCCGGGCCCCGGCGCCTCGGTGAGGCCGGGGCGGGCGGCGCCTGGGTTGAGCGGCCGCCTGCGGAGGCAGCAGGGCCGAGCGCACCCGACACCGGCCCCGAGCCGCAGAGGGGCCGGTGACACCCGCCCCCGTGGGCGTCCCCACGCCGCCCCGCAGGCCCCCGGGGCCAGCGTTCGCTCCCTCGGCTCTCCCGGGAGAGCCTGCCGCTGAGGGCGGCGAGAGCCGGGTGTTGGCGGGCAGAGGCCGTTCCCCCTCCACTGCTTCTTGGTAACCAGAAATACGCCTAAAATCCTTCAGTTTTGTAACAATTCACCGTCATCCCCAGGTTTATTTTCTCTCCAGGAGATCAGAGGGACTGCAAGCGAGAGCAAACTGAAGCATGTAAATAGTATCAGACCTTTAGAGTGGGTAAGGACCATTAGAGCAGCCTAAACCAGAGCCTTACCAAGCTCTGTAGGTGCTGGTCCTGCATTTGAGGTGGGCGCACCTGGCCTGACACCAGATCAAAATTGGACAAGGGATTAATCTCTAATCTGAATTTTAACTCCCCATGAGTAGAGGAAGGTATGCACAAGCCCCGTGTTCGCTCCCAGGACCCCAAAGCCTGCTGCCTGGCTAGGAGGCTTTATTAAGATTTCTTTTCACTAGGGCATACATCAGCTCTATTTGTCAGCCTGTAATTACTGCCTTTTCTTTTTGCTGTTCCTTTCCTTTGTAAAATTAGCTGAACTCTGTGAATATTAGATCTGCACTTTTGCCACAGTATCCACCAGTATCAAGTCATGTTTAGCATTAGTAGGACACAGGAATGGGAAAACAAGGCCAGAGATAGAAAAATGAATTTTAGCAGATAGATGACATTCCCCCAGGTTTTATAAAAATGTGCTAATGTATATCAGGAATCAGCGTTGACATTAGAGGAATGACACGGTGAGCTCAGCTATTGCTGCCTCTTCCCCAGCCCGTAGGTGGCAGGTGTTTGGGAGAACTGGATGGCAATTTGGGGGATTTACTGGGGAAATTAAAGTATCGAAGGAACAGGAAGGTCACAGGGAAAATGAGAGTATTGAAGAGTGAGAGGAAGGAGCATAGCATATAAATCTAGCAAAACTGAGAGTCATTAGTTCATTGTTCATGGAACAATTTGTTTCACTCTCTTAATTGGGTAAGAGGGGGAAGAGAGTGGTAACAACTCAGCAAGATCCTCTCTGAAGTAACAAGGCTGGTCAGGAAAGTTACGTTTCTCCCTCCCAAATATCCCCTTCTCATCAGTCATTACTGTCCAGCCCTAAAGATTGGGAGTCAGATGGTTGCAAGCGTAAGCTCCTATCTTCAGTTGCCCAATGCTGAATTTTCCCAGGGGGGTGCTGACACAGGAGATACATACCACAGATTGGTCAGCCCTTGCACAAAACAAATTACCAAGGAGTGCAGTGAAAAAAAAGCACAAGTGGTACGTGTCTGGCAAAGAGAAGGCTCCCAGTCTCGGCAGCAGCAGCTGCTGCAAGGTTCGGATGCCAGCCTGAGCCTTGTGGAAAGATATTTCCCCCTGTGGAGATGCAAGACACTTCGGCTGATCTGGGTCTAAACGCAGAGAGAAAAGCATAGATGGCATTTCAGACTTGCATGAGTCCCCATTTAACACCACGATCTACCTGAGCTTGAAATCTTAATGGAAAAAAAAAATGGAATTAAAAGGGAAAAAATTGGAATTTAAAGGCTATTCAAGTATCTAGTCCTGAACAGATAGCTTCTAGATATCCTTAGAGCTAACAGAAGTGGACCTGGAGGGGATTAAAAGAAATACGAAAGCATGAGTAATTGGAATAAGCATACGCTGACTATTTCCTTTTCCCTGATATTTGCTTTAGTCAGATTTATGCATATAGAAATCAAGTGACGCGAGACTCTATCTTCCGCTCACTCATTCCGCCCTCACACTTCAGCACACAGAGTTCACTGATCTTATCTGGGAACTTCTCCTAAAATAAAACAAGCGAAACCAAGAGAATACCAGAAATGACAAATAATTAATTTCTCCTCCCCAGAGTGTGATACTGTGAGAGTTTGCGCTGAAAGCTGAACCTACCAGCAAGATTCCCAAGGAAACTTCTTGCAATTGCAGTCGAAGAGAAAGCGAAAGAGGCTGCAAACAGCTCCTAAAGAAGGGGCAGGTGGTTGTGATCCCCCCCCCCCCAACAAAATGCATTTGGCAAAATTATGCTTAATTCTGGATTACTCTTTGTTGCTGGAAAACAATCTTACCTCACTTGTCTGACAAAAATGTAAACACTAACAATATAATAATTATAAATATTACACACTCATTTATTTCGCACAAACTGCTTTGCGCTGCAATAGGATGTCTCACCAGCAGACTGCAAAGCTCCCCTGAACTGAGCAAGGATTACAAAAGAATAACTTTCTGCTGAAATAAAGCCCTTTTTCAAAAACAACAGCTAGTTAATAACTAACCGCAAGACGCATGGTAGTTTAGTACAGGAAATAAGCTCATACTTCAGTGGAAGTGCAGGGGGACATTAGGTAAACAGATTAGTGGGGCTGGGACTTGGCCAAAATATTGGTACTCTAGAGGTATGGTGACAAGTGCCGCTGGATTTTTGACTGTCCCTTTAGATGGTTCACAGACGCTTCTTCCCCATCTCGCCAAAAATACCGCTCCTCTGCTGGAGCCGTGTCTTCTGCGCGAGGTCTGTGCGAGAGGCGTGGATCCCGCTGCCCACAGAGCCACTTCCTGCAGCAGGCGGCCGTGCTTGCGTAGCTTCTGCCGGATGAACGGAGTGCAACAGACCTGACCGGGACCGTGCGTGCGGTCCTGATAAGAAACATCGATCAGTGAAACCAATAATTTGCTGGATGGGTGAGAGCATCTGCAGCGGTGCTTCTGTGGGCAGGAGGGCCTGTCCTGATCAATCGGCATACGGTGGATGTTGTCACAGCAGCGTGGAAGTTGTAGCCACGTTGCAGTTCTTTTTTTCTCGCTGTTTCACAGCAGAAGGGTTTCTGTATCGTGCCCTCTTAAAATAGCTCAGGGTTTTTAATCCTTTGATAAATTCAGAGAAGTTCCGTGCTGTCTTTTTTGTTCTTGTTAAGTAAAGGAAAATCTAAACTACCCTTGTCTGTTGTAGCTGTAAAACTCAACGGTCCTGCTATCCCACTTTCTTTCCTAGCTACTGCCTTGTCACTTAGGCATCAGGTCCCACAATGATTAGTATTTTACTTGGCTCTGACTGATGCAAACTCTTTGACGCTACTCTCCTCCCTGGCAACCAGGTACATCTGGGGTTTTCCAGGATTGAAACAAAGGGACGGTGTCAAAAGCCAACCTGCACTCTCCAGAGATGATACCATACGTTTTGAAAATGACTGTGAGGTTAATTCATGGAAGTTGTGTGTTTTCTGGATCACCTTTTCTACAAACAGAACCACAGCTGTAAATTTGGGGAAGTCTTTTGTATTAGAAAGCTACGAGGACTATAAAGGTGAGAAGCGCATTTCAATAGTTTCTTCCTCACAGTCCTTGGACTTCTTTTTTATCATTAAAGAAACTAAGCAAAGAATTTGGAGGAAAGGTTCATTTTTGGACTGAGAGGAGGTTAAGGGGTGGGAAGCAAATGGAAGGGCTTTCAGGGTGGAGAGGAGGCAGCAGTGCATGGGTGCCGAGACTGGTTTTATTCAACATCTTCACTCACGACCCACAGAAGGGAGTGTGCACAAAGTCTCCAGGTCTGTGGATGCTCGTGACCTCCTTAGGGCAGTAAAATGCCACGCCAATGGCCAAGAAGAATCTCACAAAACTGAATGAAAGGCATAGCGTTGGCATAGGAGCTTCAGTGTGGATAAACATAAGGTAATGCATGTAGAGGAAAATAATCCAAACCAAAGCTCCTCAGTGCTGATCCTGGAACCGGCTGTCACAGACCCAGAAAGAGATCCTGAAGTCACTGTTGACAGTTGTCTCAGATCGTCAGCTCAGTGTGCGTCTGCAGCCAAAAAGAGCCAACGAAACATTGGGCAACATCAGGAACAGCCTTGAGAAGACAAAAGCCATAATTTTGCTGCTACGTGTAGCCTTAGCATGCCACTTATTGAGTCCGGCTTCCATGCCTGATCTCTCACAGAGAATAGGAACATACCGTTAATTAATCGGTGCAGAAGATGGAATTAAACCATGATTTGTGGAGAGTCTGAATAGATGAAACATTGTTTGAGCTGCCTCCAGCCCTAGAAAATAGCAATGAGAGATGTGTGTGCTTTGACATCCTTGGGCAAGAAGTTGTGCTACTTTCTGAAACAGAGGCATTAGAGTAAAGTCTTTAGTACCATCTCCTGATCTCATGGCTTACAGGTAGAAAAAGATTACTTCCTTTGTCCTTCTGAACAAAGATTTTCCAAGTACGGTGTTGTATCTCTATCAGGGGGGTTGCTCGGGGTTTACAAATGCATGATGGCATTTTACCAGTCACATCCTAATGCTTTAGGATAACCCCGGTACTTGATTTAAGACGATCAGCACGCCAAGAGGTTTATTTAAAATGCCTCTTTGTCTTTCCCTAGAGGCTACTTGTATTGCCTCCACCTGCAGTAGAATCAAACTCTTCTATTAAACAGTATTCTAGTCCCGGACTTTGTCTGCAAAGCAACAGAATTTCAACCCTTAAAAAGTAATTTAACCCGTGCAGATGTTGGAGCCAAGAATGAGATTGAAAGAGCAAGATCACACTGTTTGAAAAGAGCAACAAAATTAATAATTACTGAAGTGGAAGTCTGTTCTGGCCGTTGTTTTGGTACCCGAGTCTCGAGCAAGAGTCCCGGCAGTGAACAGACAGTGTGTCTTGACCATGTCTTATCCATGTATGGTTATATTTGCCAGCTGCAGAAAAGTATTTGAGAAAACTTACGCAGTCAGTGACCTTACCATTCATTTTGCTGTGTTTCTGTTGCCAGCTGACTTGACTGAACAGCACAAACATTCCAGCTACTGAGCAGATCCTTGCAGCGTGCTGAATTTTGAATGCTTCACACATTAAAGCTATAATTTCTGGCACGCTCAGGAAGCTCCTCTTTTCTGCACAGGCTTCTCTCAGAGAGCAGAAGGCACTTTTTTTTTTTATAGATGTACCATGCATTCAAAAACACCAAAAGAAAACTGCAGTCTGCATGACAAAAAGGATGCAGAGCAGAGCAGATTAAGGGCAGTGCAATGTCAAATCGGAGAGGAGGGATGTTTCAGTCTTCAGCCAGGAAAAAAATAACATGAGAAATGATCTCTCTGGGCTTACGTGAGACAT
The DNA here is from genome assembly GCA_020745775.1 of Theristicus caerulescens. Classification (NCBI taxonomy): domain Eukaryota; kingdom Metazoa; phylum Chordata; class Aves; order Pelecaniformes; family Threskiornithidae; genus Theristicus; species Theristicus caerulescens. Next base: position 89,571,817 of record CM036560.1, read on the forward strand.
ATGCCACTTCTATGTATCAAAGAAAACAGAAGTTGCTTGAGAACCCTGATAAATCCTTTCTTACCAGTCCAAACTGCACATGAGAAAGGTGGACTGAGTTCTGCTTTGCTACAATCACGTAAACCTACTGTGATTTTACCGACTTCAGGGAGCGTACTGGTAAATACTCCTATTTATTATAATTGCACATCTAATTAAACAGTTTACAAAGGTGGGCGTAAAGGAACATTAGACTGCTAACAGGGGACCCACGGCATGAGTGTACGTTGCTTTCTGTCCAGTACTGCGGGATTTCACAAACAGTTTAGGAAGAAAAACCACAGTAACAGATGTCTGCTCGAGGCACATAACCCCTTCGGCTCCAAGGGGTACATTTTTGGCTAATAGAACCACTTAGTCCCAGAAGCTAATGAACAGCCACTTTGTATATCTTATGCTTCACTCTATTAAGAGGTATAATTAAATGCAACACATCATTTTCTGTACTTTGATTTATCCCTTTTGCTACCACCTAGAATGTTACACAGTGTTAAACCTTCTCTTCTAGCTCTCCTCCCATCTGCCATTTTATGTCTTCTTTTTCCCCTTCTTGTTTCTCTCTGCACATTTGATTTATTCATTTTTATGTTATTTAGTTTTTATTCAGCTCCTCTCTGCATTAGCCTCAGCATTAGGCAGCCTGGAGATCATCCTGCCCGAGAAACGCACTATGCACTGCCAGCAGCACAGCTACAACACCGCTACAGAAGAAAACAAACAGCAGAGAGCTTCAAGCAGCAGCCCCCAGTACCCATCCTAAATTAACAATGGCTCTAGGAAACATCATTCTCCTGCTGGTGCGGAGAAGCCACTCATCAATGCAGGAAAACGAGGGCAGAACAAGCCTGGGTGCACAAAGCAATTGGGGGAGCGGGCATCCGACACTGCTGGGCTTAATGTGTACCAGTGACAATGCAAAAGGCATTTGGTCTTCTCAGCAGGTCCACACGAAATGTTCTGACCGGGCTGAAAGAGAGATGCTGAGCACTGATAAACTCAAGTCTGCTGGCAGCCGTGGCGGGGCATCCCTTCTCTGCCCACGCGCTACGGGGAAGCCGTGCTCTTCCACCTAACCCAGCCAGGGCTCAGGGTGGGTTTTGTCAGCCTTGAAGCTTCAGGAGTTGAAACAAAAGCCAAATTTAGTAAGAGGTTTCCATGCTCAGGATGGCTAAAGAGAAGGCAGCTGACAAGAAGGTTTCTTTGCAATGCAAACCAATGTTTGGTTTCACGCCTACGTTCTTATCCTTCCTGCTATTATAAAATGTTCTTCCGTTATTGGATTGAGCGACTGTGATACCACAGTGACTCACATTTCCATGTCTTTATCTAGCTGTATTACATTTAAAGGAAAATCCCACTCCGGCTGCTGTGCAACTGTGCAAAATAAGTTTTACAGACCCCAACAGCACCAGAACAAGGCCCAAAGTGCAACAATATGGCGAAAATTTTAGTAGGGCCTGCGGTCAGCTCTGCAGCTGGCAGTCGGGGAACTGGCGATACAACTCCTAGATTCAAAGCACGTGAGCGTCCGTGCATGAAAAGCTGCTTAGTCCCAAACATGTTTATGCAGCACTTCTAGATGCCTGGGCTCAGACAGACAGCAATGCTGCTGAAAAAAAACCGTACATAAATACATGCGTGCATAAAAAAAACCCACAAGAACAGCATTGCCACATCAGACAGCGTTTGTTTCCTCCTAGTGGACCAGCGGGTGATTGCAATGCTGGCCTCCACCATTTCAAATTCTCCATTAGATTAACGGTGCTTGAATTAAATGTGCAGAAAACACCTGCAACTTAACAGCCGTCTCCTCTTCAAGAATGCTGATGCTAGAAGCTCTTGAATATTTGACATTCAGACTATTTTGATGAGTCACACTCAATTACTGCAGAATCAGTACTTTAATTTGTTCACCTTCCTAATGAACACTGGCATGTTGAAAAATAACAATGTAGAACATTGTAGATAGAGTTTTACTCTGGGACAAGAATCCTTCACTGCTTTAACATGAAGGATTTGTACCACATTTCCATGTAGGAGTTTCAATGTGACGTGAAAATTGCACATTTGAAGAATTTATTTATGGTTAAGAACTTGGCAAAGATCTAACCAATTTGCTTCATATCCTAGAGATTATTTGAGGAAAGCACTAAAGAACAGAGATTTCCAAAAACACTGGAGCAGGCAAGCACTCGGACTACCAGAATATGATAATCTATTATGGCACTAAGGAACAAAAAATGAAGTGTCCTCTGTGAAGCTCAAGACTGCCAGCAAGTTTGTTTACTCAATTAAGTACTCTTTTCATTATCACATTCAAACAGCTCACGTGTGAATAACAGGAACTTTTAGGCACAGTACAGAAAATGGTACGTGCATCAAGATAAAATTTAACCACTTTGTGTCAATGTTTATAAATGTCACACTTCTCCAAAACAAACTCACCAGGATGTAAACCAGCAAAGACTCAGGTCCTGCATCTTTGCTTCCCAGGAAAAAAAACCTTCTCACGGAGCCCACTTGCCTGATGCCGAAACTCCAGGAAATGTTTTATTGGCAAACTCCAGGAAATAGCTTTATGACTCGGGAGACTCATCTGAAACTTCAGGACTTCATCTCTCAGAACACTAAAGCAGTTTTCAGTGAACTTTTATTCCTTCAGGAGTAGCCAAGCTTTGCTGCTAACAGGAAAAGAAGTCTCAGAAGGAAAACCCAACCCAGACGCAGGTTTATGATTACAGCAGCATTGGCATACAGCACTACTCACAGTGTAACTCTCCCTTGAAAGAAACAGCACACCCATGAGATAACACAGACGTTACAACCTCGAGATTAAGATGAGCTCAAATGTGTATTTGACAAAAATACAGAAATACCCAGTGTCATGTTCTAATAATACAGAAATAACTTTTGTTTTGGATAAAAGCAATGTATTTGATAATTTAAAACAACTTTCCATATGCATCAGTACTCAGCCAAGTAAAAAGTATCAAGTACCTTTACAGTCAAGACAGGAAGAAAAGACAGAAACTAAATGTATTTGACTGCAACTTCTTACAAGCAGAGGTCTCTCACAGACAGTAGTTGCCTCCACTATAGCACTACACCTGTCAGCCCTCTTTCTCTACCTCTGTGCCACCTTCGCTACTTTCTGTGCCTTCTGCCAAAGTTCAGGCCAGTCAGCTAAGACCTCAGCCTCTGAAAGCCTCACATCGAGAATATGCAAAACATTTTCTTCAATCTTAACCAATCATACCAACCGCACCCTTACAAAAAAATTCAATAAAACCTCTACTGCCCAGATCATCTAGACAAATCCTTAAGGGTCCGGGTTAAAATGTCAGCTTCTTGAAAAGGCCTTTCCTCTAGCTCTGAGGTAGTCTCTCTGTCCCAGGACATCGAGAGCTCAACCTTACACAGGCTGCAATTATGCTAATGGACTGCGTTTAATAGAAAACGGCCCTCTGCCACCCCAGTCTTTGGGTTTTGCTTTGTAGTCATTTGCATGTTAACAAATCAAAGCTATTTAATTTACGGAAACCAACACGATAGCCATCAATGCAACCATGTCAGACAAGGCAGACAAGTGCCATACAAAAGGAGGATAAGAGCTCTCCTTCTCTCATCCTTCCTTTCCCCCTTGTTTCTAGCTGTCGTCCAAGCCTTTCCTTGTCCATGTTAGTTCTTTTGGTAAAATGAGCTGAACCGCATTAACAGTTAGCCCAGGGAGGCAGGAGTTATTTAAGACACATAGAGCCTAAGGCCACTTAGTAAGAAAGGTGTGCCTCCTCCCTCCGCAGCGGGAAGAGTCCTCCGGAACCAGCCAGAGCAATGATGAAGCAGACAGTAATGATGGGTGGGGTTTTAGTTTTTATTTTAGTTTCTGGAATAAATCAGCATAGCCTCCCCCACAGAAGCGTCCTGTGCTCTGGGGAAGTTAGCTTCACTGCTGGAGATTGCAAGTGAAACTAAGGCTTTCTAGCAGCAAAGACAACCCTGCCACCCCCTGCCCATCACTCTGAGCACTTCAGATCATTCCACTTGTCTATTAAGAAAGCTCTCACAGAGACCATCTTCCTAATCCTACTCTAAATACAGGTCTGCAGTTCCCGGAGTATGTTCTTGATACCATATGGTAGTGGGGTCAAGTTTCAACACTGCTGTAAAAATCAAAGGTAAAGTTGCCCTTTAGCCCCATCTTGCTATAAGCCTTTTATGTTGTTTGTTCATAGTTTGCCGTTTTAAATTTTTTTACAGAAGCCACACAGAACAGTAGTGTAATAGGCCAAACACGACACCTGCAGAAAATGCAGCATAATCAGAGGTTAAGCTGCATTTTGGCACTATGATTTCTTTCCTGCCACTGCCTTTTACATAGAAATCGATCCAGACCTGTGACTTTAGAACGTCTCTAAAATGTTAAGATCTACATTTGAACACACTTTCTACTGAATAGCCTCAGAGTAGTACACATGTATTTGAAAATAATTTAATACCTATTTTCTGATGAAGTACATTCTGTGTGTCATTTTAGTTTCATACTCCATGAGAGGGTACACACACTTTACAGGACAAAAAATTTAAACCATGACTATTTAGTAAATTATGCATTGTAGTGATTAAAACAAGACAAACACGAGAGAAAATACACATGCTGAAGCCTGATGTATATACTACACTGGAAAGTCTTCAGTGACATGACAAAGAATTTGTGGGTTTTCCCCCAATTACAAGTGAGCAGAGGATTTGTCAGACATTCATTTTGTAGCTTCTACTGTCCACTCTATGCCTCCTTCCTCTTGATGATCAGAGGCCCAACGTTGTCACCAGTTTCCTCGTTGTGCTTTGTGTGAGAGCCATCACACAGTGGGAACTGAAAAGAGAAAGAATAAACACATCTAAAGTACATCCAGAGTCAGAATCAAGAACCTAAGTTGAAAGTTCATTAGAACATTTTATTAAATCCACTGTGACCACAGAACACAACTTTTGTGCTAGCATCTCAGGTCTCCCTGAATTTTGGCTGAACACTAGTTTTGTCCATGTGAGCGCAGAGTGGATGAGAGTTAAGAAAAGCGAGTGTTAAGAAAAAAGCAGCAACTCAGCTCTACACTATTCGGTGTTCCTGCCTCAGGCCAGCATGAGGAAAATACAGCCCGTGCTGATCTTCAGCAGTAACCTACCTGGAGTATCTTGCTCTCAACCATGCCCCACCCTCCGTTTTCCCAGGCAACAGCCAGAGTTGAGTGCAGTTACAGCAGATAAGTGGGGTGAGGAAGAGAAACAGGAAGAGATCCTTTGCTCAATTTTTTTCCTGGTTTTCCATGGTGAGAAAAAAAGGTCAGTGTCCCTAGCTCATCTCTTATTTAAGAGACATGTACATATTAGTCCTGCCTCCAGACAGCTAGAGTGGCAAGCTGCCTTTGCCTCATCCTGACGCAGCTAGCTTATCTCATCGACACAAAGGTCCCTTTGCGCAAGCTGGCTTCGACATCAGGATTTTGACCTGCTAATGGAAATAAACTGCACTTCTGACTGACGTGGCTATTCATCAGGGGGTTTTAAGGGTAGCACTGAGGGAGTAATTTGAAGAAATGTTTGTTCCATAAAAAAACCTACTAAAACAGCCTGGTCAGAGCAAGACCCACAGGGATTCCTTTAGCCAGCTGTAACTGCCCAAGTCCCAGACCAGTCACAACGACTCTGCTCCTGGGCAGCTCTTCTCACGTGCAAGAGCCAAAGGACATTCTGTAAAGCAACCAGAGTGAGGTTAGATCCCATCACTTCTCAAGGATGTGTTTTCAGGGCTATGCCTCCTCTGCAGAGGAAACTCTGGAAATTATCACAGAAATCACACAGCAGTATTTTGCGTTCAGTTACTATTTTGTTTGCTTAGAAGTAATGGGAATCAAAGCTGGGCATTACTCAGCTGTTGCCTTTGCAACAGCAATATTCCCTCGCAGTACAGTCACAGTCTTCGACACTCCACTGATCCCAATGTTCATGCCTCAGTCATAGCCCTTGAAAAAAATTAACACCCTATCACTCACACTTAATTAGAATAAAAGATTTCAAAGTACTGCACAAAAACAATATAATGAAGACAATCCACTTGCAAATAAAAATCCCAGAGCTCTAAAAATAAAGCCACATGCCCTGGAGGGTAGCGTGTTGGGGGTGGGGGGGAAGGAGGAGAGGTGAGGTGGGGATTTTTTGTTTTTCACGGTTACAAAATGTCAGAACCCACGCTATAAATGGCAGGTGACATTTCCAAATAAAGAAACCCTGAATTCAGAGGATACTCATGTAAGCTGATTCATGCAGGAACTTTATCATCACATCAGTCATTTGTGACTCAATGAGAAGGTATTGACAGATACTTGGGAAAACTCTGAGCAAACAAGAACGTATGTTCATGGGACACTGACCCGCTTCCAACCCAGATGTTCCTGGGCCAGTTGTTTTTCCATGCAACACCACAGTCCATTGGTCTCCACTGAAGCGTTGACCCAGCTTCCATCAGACATTAACATCTCACATGCCCCAAGGACCAGCTACAGCAACATCATCACTTCAAGTTTGCAAGTGACAAAAATGGTGGGATTCATAGGCTTCAGACAGCATTGAGACATCTTTAACAGCTACCAACTCTAACTGCTCTGAATTCATCCTCTGAGTCAGCTGGTCTCAGAAACACTGGCTCCCAGAGGCTGGCACACTAGACTTCAGCTTCTCGGGGTGTGGGAAACAACCAAACCAAAACACCACACACCACCACTTTTCCAGAGCACCCACTTGGTCACCTTGAAGACCAGATGCTGAATAGATGGATCCTGGGCCTGACACAACATGTTCATCCTTGATTAAGATAAAGCATGCTAGCAATAGCGGCCAAAGCTCAAACCCTGAGGGAACTGTGCAGTGATCTGGACAGCTCGCTTATTTCCCTTGACAAGAACAGGTTTAGATTCTCTACCACTGTTTCTTCTGATGTTCTGCAGCAGTATTCCTTGAGCCACAGCCTGGGGACTAATACTTCTCTGGAAGACACAGAGGTTGCAGGTCATTGCAAAAGAAAGCAAATTAATCTTTTTCCCTCCAGCTCACACACTTGAACATGCTGAAGGGTAAGAAAACAAATGTTCTAACTTTAGACTAATTACAGTTTGGTTTTAAGACAAAACTCTTGCCTCTACACTGGTAAATTTGAACACTGGGTTTTTCCACAAAAGTTGACAAGCAGGGCTCTGAAGTGCCTGCAGAGCACAACACTGAATAGGAAAGGGCCATTTAAAGAATTACCTACCACCTACTTTAACAGATAATGACATCCCAAGACAGACTTATTTGAAGGTACCAGATGTGTTTTGTTGTTTGTTTTTTTTTAAAACACATGTACTCCATGAAGACTTTGGCCAGCACAAATAAACAAAAAAAGCCTTTGAAGTATACTATTTCAGGGGAAAAAAAAAAAAAAAACAACTGAAAATAATCCTGCTCTTTTTTTTTTTAAGAGCTACTCCAAAACACTTTGGTATAGTCCAACTGTTTTGTTATTCCCTGTACAGGAGGAACACCATGCAAAGCCAGCTGTAGTGCATGTGCACCATCAGTACACACAGAAATATCCTATGGTTCATAACACTACTGGTTCTACTAACAGCCTCATGCCTCAAATGAGGCTAAATCTGATGAGAAGCGCTCACGCAATCATACAAGAGGACATTTCTTCTAACCTGTATATGGAATAGAGATCCCCATAAGCCACTTATTTAACAAAAACACAGCGGGTACTTACTGCTTTTGAAGTAATTATAATTCCCTGTATTGGAAGCACACACATTCTACCATTTTGCCATCAGAAAACATTATCTTACAAATTTTAACAGGATCTTAGTTTGAGAACTGTAAGAAACAGATAACGCTAGGTAACTACTTCCAAAAATGACAAGCACGTGAGAATGATGAATAATGTCTCTGTATTTTATTACTGCTTGGCAATAACTGAACATGAGAAAAAGCACACACACCATCTTAAAGACCATGCTACCCACCATACAAGGTCAACCGATCAGTGCAAGAGGAAGGCAGCAAAACTGGAAACTGCAGTCTTTGAAGCACAACATGCTGATTAAAATACTCATTATTAAGCATCAGTAAAAGAAAACAAATGCCTTCAAAATTTTCCACTGACCTCCTTAATGCCTTTACAAGACCTTTCAGATCAGAGTTCTAACAACAGACTCATTATAAGGTAGCCCCATCTACTTCCTTTTAGTGTGTGATTACAGAGCCCTAACTCAGTAGGACAGTACGTTCCTAAACTGACAACACCCCTTCAATATATGCCAAAATGTACTACTTAAGATTTTTATTTCACACTGTGCTGGTTTTGGCTGGGGTAGAATTAATTTTCTTCAGAGCAGCTAGTATGGGGCTATGTTTTGGATTTGTGCTGGAAACAGTGTTGATAACACAGGGATGTTTTAGTTACTGCTGAGCAGTGCTTACACAGAGTCAAGGCCTTTCCTGCTTCTCACCCCACCAGCAAGGAGGCTGGGGGTGCACAAGAAGTTGGGAGGGGACATGGCTGAGACAGCTGACCCCAACTGACCTAAGGGCTATTCCACACCATATGACATCATGCTCAGCAATATAAAGCTGGGGAAAGAAGAGGGAAGGGGGGGACATTCGGAGCGATGGCGTTTGTCTTCCAAGTAACCGTTACGTGTGATGGAGCCCTGCTTTCCTGGGGATGGCTGAACCCTGCCTGCCAATGGGAAGTAGTGAATGAATTCCTTGTTTTGCTTTGCTTGCACGCGTTGCTTTTGCTTTCCCTATTAAACTGTCTTTATCTCAACCCATGAGTTTTCTCGCTTTTACTCTTCTGATTCTCTCCCCCATCCCACTGGGGGGGAGTGAGCGAGCGGCTGTGTGGGGCTTTAGTTGCAGGCTGGGGTTAAACCACAACACACACACAAAAGATACTATCAAATAATAGCTAGAATATTGGCAGGAGCTGCAATGCAACCACTAAAACCAGACACTATCCTCCATTTCTGTTTAGAAAACAGAGTAGGAAGCAGAAAGTACAAACACCAAGGTTCAAGTTAGGATTTTTTTTTTTTTTCAGAAGCACTGAAGGAAGTGCCTACACTATTGCAACCCAAGGTAAATACAAATTCAAATATTAAAATGAAGTGCAGATACTTAGAGCAGCCTTTCTCCTCCTCCTCCTTTTCTGAAGCTGTAGCCCTTGGAGCGGCTTCCAACACTGTGTTCTGGCTGTCAGTTGAGACTTACCACAAAGATTTAGTGGCAATGCTGCTATACACATACATGATACCTGCATGCTGTACAGCCATCACTGCTGCATGTAAACGTATGCTATTCCCTGCTGTATAATCATACAATATGTAACTTAGCCCACAGAGCACACTGCGGCAATGGCAGGGGCGAAGCAGCAGGGAGGGAATTTTGTTTTTCAGTTCGGACTCCAGACAGAGCAAAGACGACAAGCCCATCTCCACAAGACTACTTCAGAATCAAGTCATGATGCTGTTTAATCCTCAGTAGTGTTTTAGTGTTAAAGCAAATACAGCTACAAATGTGTAACTCCCCAAGATATTTTCACCCACAAGGTAATGAAGTCAGATCTGACAACAGCAAGAACCGAAAGTTACAGTACCTGGAAAATGGCAGAGTGTGACCCAATTAGAGCCGTGTCTAAGGCTTGAGAAGTCTAGTATTCAGTTCACTGATGGAGAGACAGCCAGATTTCAAGGCTGTTGGCCTCAGTTATCTAGCTTTGAAGGTCTGTACTATATTTCAGTCTCCACACATTAGCACCTTGACTTCTAAAGAAGCTTTTAAACATGTGCTAGTGGTAAATGTAAAGGACTTCTCATGCAATCCACTTTCTCTCACTACGGATCCCAGAACTACCACTACAGATAAATTATACAGGTCTCAGTTACGTCAGATGTCATGCATCTCTACCTCAGATTTACATCTGGATCTTAGTGTTACTGAAAGGCTAGGTATCACACTTATCACTAATTTTAGGCAATTGATGCAACCCAACTTCATATGCAAGTAAGTTGGACCAGTGTCTAGGTCAGACTCTTAGTTGCTCAAAAATAAAAGCTTGAAGTATGGCTGGCTTTACTGTAGGATTACCCATAAAACTATTCTGCGCTGCCAAGGCACAATGCGTTAAGTCCATCTGTCTAGATTCTTCAAAAGCTTTTAACCACAATGACTTCTTTTTAGATTACTTCCATCACCCCTGGTAACAATTCACTGCTGTAATCATTCACATGAAAAAAGGTAGCTATCCACAGTACACAGCAGTACTACAACAATAAATTCAGGACAGAACAGCGGTACCACCGTAACACCATCTGCGGAAGACAGGCTCTTCCAAAACAATTCTGCACTCATCCTGTCTACAAGATTTAACAATGAGCTCAGACATTGCAAGTGACAATTTGACACCAGCTCTGGTATACCAAGAGACTTCTTAATGGATTTGTATTATTAACACCATGAAGTAGTGGCAAGGTACTTTCTGACCGACAGAGGAAGCCTCCAACTTCCTTCAGTAAATGGTGTTGAAGGTCCTCTCAGACTGTGGTTCCTGAGCTCCTACTGCCAACAGGCCAGTAGTTATATACAAGCCTCAGTATTAGCAAAGGCAGCACACAGAACAGTATCTGTCATTCATGACTATGCTCCACACAGCAGCTCTCCTTTCAAGGGATCTGCTTCTTCAGAGCTACAGAAATATTTTCTTCACTATTAGCACTTATCTGCAGGCTTTACTCTGAGTGACAGCATAAATCTACATAGTTTTATGGATTAAAATACTGCTACATCTCACTGCAGAATAGTTTAGGTGAAAATAAGTTAGTTTCCTCTAAATAAAGCAATTTGAAAACAGTTTCGTTGAAAGATGCACGCACATGAATGAAACTGGACCATTTATTCTTCTCTTACCTTCTTAGATCTCCAGCAACGACAGTACACAGCCTTGTCTCCCAGATCTTCCATATCAAATGCATGGACTACCTTGGGGTTATCCTTCTGGATATGGGGATTCACCATTGCTTTGCTGCATTTGTCTTTAGAGAGAAATTTTTTGTAAGCTAGATACCCAACAGCAGCTGCTCCAGCAGCTAAGGAGACTGCAGCAATCCATTCAACTAGAATAAAAAAGAAAAGAAAGAAAAAAAGAAAAAAAAGAAAAAAAAAAAGACTGTCACTTTTTGACCGCAACATTCTATTAAAACTACTCAGTAGTAAATGTCTTCATGCTTGTGGCAACACCTCTACTTTCCAACAGACCTTTTTGTTCTGTAGTAGTAACGCAGTACTTCAGAAGAATATATTCTTTTGACGTTCACCTAGTTAAGCTACTCTTTTCTCCTGATCAGAGTTCTCCTTCACCCCAACCCCTTCTACACAAGGGCAAGGATTAACCTGGCAGGGTTTGGTCGTTTGGTGTTTTTTTTTTTAACCTTTTATTTGGGAACCTGTGATACCAACATCGCTAGTATAGTGTTTCCAAGTTCAGCACATTAAACCAGCTATAAGTACAACCTGTAGCAGCAAAAAACCCTGTTGTTTCAGTTGCAGGAAAGTCACTAACGAAGAATGCTCAACATCAACAACCTAAGCAGGATCCCCCCCAAGGTATGGGTACTGAGTAGCTTTTAATATAATGCATCTTGCAAATAAAATGTTAACAGGTGTTTGGCAATGGGGAAATTATTTAATGTACTACCACTTCAGAAGAGTAACAAACGCCAGCTTAGATTATATCCCTACTGTGGTATACAGGAAAGAATATGGATCCAAAAAGATTGTATTTAAGAATAATAGCATGAGTTTATTTTAACTGGATTAGGTTCTGACTCTCTGAAAGACAACTTCCACCAAAAAATCCTCTTTCTACCACCTTCTATCTTCACTTCCCCCCCCAATATCTCGAAAATCTTTGCAGTCTCGCTCACTTGGTATAATTTCCTTTTCTGCAAGAAGTTTTCCTGCTTTTTTGTGGCTCTATTGTTTCCTCTCTGCCTCATGAAAATAAGCTGGACTTTGGCCCAAAGGTTCTGTTTGTGGCAACTGCTCTGGCCGTTTCTCTCAGAGCTGCAGGCAGTTACTCCTTTTTTTCCTGTTTTGCTTTTTATCTACCACTTCTACTCACACACGTACTCCTAACGTACAGAGTTCGGCTGCCTCTACAGACAAATAAACAGGAATTTAAATTTTAGCACATTTACACAACTTAAGAAAACTAAAACAGTCTCCAATTAGGAATGTCTATCTTGCCCTTCAATGTTTGTATTGAATTTGAAAGATGACAAGCCACATGGCATCTTTGGGGCAAGAGATGTTACTACATTAAGTCTAAATGATAAGAAGAAACAAAATGCCTTTGTTCGTTCTTGCTACTTTCCACGGCTAATTGACTTGCGGTATTGCCACTGTGAACTTGCACTAAAAGGATCAAGAAGGTTTTCTGCCCTGTCACACAGCCTTTTCTAAAATCCGTACCTTGAGGCCTTTCCTCAGCTAAAACATTGCATTACCTCATATGCACCATCCCGATCCACAAAGGTCTGGATGTAGTAATACACGCAATTAGACAAATATTTGTATGATGTGTGCAGCCCTGTAAAATCAGGGAAGGCAGGCACTCCTTCTAAAGGAGTAGAAGATGCAGAAATTCTTCAGAGCTCATTTTCTTAGTAAATGAAGCAGAAGAGACCAATATACACTGAGACCTCCCCTGCAAGTGAGTGACAAACCCTCCCTGTGACATTAAGATACAGAAAAGCATCAAAGAATCAGAAAAACATCAAAGAATTTAGGGCATGTTTCCCTGCTCCCAAACGCCCTTAAACAATAAAAGCCCCAAAGAGCATATTGTGAATTCAGTGTTTTATATCCATCCACTGAGTTCTCACCTCTTTATCTCCCCGTTACAACTAGCCAGAGTAAGGCATTAATTTTAATAGGGTAAAGAAGTGAGGAGGTGAAATTTAAGAAGGGATTCTGTGAAAATCTGCTTTAATTTAGCAAAACAGCCCAAACTAATCCAAAGAACAGCCGTGGCTTAAATCAGAGGCAGCAGGTTCTTCCAAGGAAAGCCAGCGCAGAGAGTCTGCAGCACCCTTTCCCCTTCTCGCTTGAGCACGTTTCCCCAAGAAGTGCAGGGGTGTGGCAAGGGAGGAGGTACCCAGCCAGTTCAAGGACAAGCTGGGTCTGACAAGTTTAAAGTGATTTCTGGCAGCCACAACAGCGCCAGGCAAAACAGAGTGATTGCCCATACTGGGGATTTTGGAAAAGCAGCAGTTGCAAGGGCTGCCCAAGCAGCTAGCTGATGCATTACCAATAGATCAAATCTTAACCCATGTTTTTAAATCAAACCATCAGAGGAAAAGATTCTGATGATAAAAATACTTCTACAACTCACAGCACGAGCAGGGAAGCCTGTACTAAAATTCAGCAGCCTTGCAGCACATTCAGATGAGCTGTCCTGCACATCTGCAGCTAACCCAGATCCCTCTGACTATCCCTCAGGCCACCGACCACATAACCATACACAGCACATCCAGCTCAAGAAGCAGAGATCATTAATTTAAAGTAATTGTCATCTTGTATTTTCAATGACCCTCTACTTCTTCTCCCGAGGGCCAGATTCATCTATTACACACACGGGCAGATTGTATACATACAAACAGCTTAATATATTTTTTTCTGATCATAGCATCTTTTTTTACTATATTAGCTTTTTTCCATCGCTTCTCTGGAGCTGTATCAGGGTGGGAAATAGTATCAACCAATAATACAAGAAACCCAAACATTTAAAGCAGTCTATTCTTTAAATTTCAGCATTACCTTAATAAACATAACGTAAATTTATGAAAGCTATTTGAATTTAACAAATGGACTCTCTCTCTCATGATGATATCATTTTGCAAGGTTTCAAAGGTAATAAGGTTTGTTGTCAACTGTTGTTTTGTTTCACAAACAGATTTGGAAGAGCTGGAATGCACATTTTATCTCTGAAACTAAGTTAACCATAAAACTACACCTGGAAGGAAAACACTTTTCAGAAGTTTTTAAATACTTTAAACTCCATTTCAAGAGGCCTCTGGTGCCAATTCAACAGTGCGCTGCCAAACTCTTAAGGTCACGCACGTATTGCTTGAAAAGACATCTGTAAACAGAGTGACATTGATGTGGAATGTCAAAGTTTTTTACTTCTTTTTAAAATAAGAACACTAAGAGCAGCTTTTGCATGATTATTAAACAAATCCCAATTCTAGTGTAATACCAAAATGCAATGTTACAAGTCACTACAGGACAAGACACTACAGGCCTGTGTAACACAGCAGAAAAATTGTTTCAATGTCATACGCACTATACAGTGGAAAAGGTTTGGCTAAAACTCCAGAAAAATTGACACACGAAGGAGAGAAGAGAAGGAAAGAGAGATGGAAAGAAGGAAATGGAAGTCCAAAGAATGCAATCCCAGGAGAGCAGGCAGTGCACAGAAGTAAACAAACAAACAAAAAAAATCAGAATATGAGAAAAAGCAACAAGCTGATGGTGGGAATTTATTTTCTTCTACATTTTTTGGACATAATCTAATGAACAAGAGACTTTGATCACAAAGTTTCTCTTCCCTTCTCTCCCTGAACAGCTAGAAAATTGCTCTGGATGTTTCTAGATCTAGGCCACAGAGGTACTTTTAAGATCTACCAGAGAGCTCAGACAGATTTTATCTGCAGGAAGAACATGCATTTACCATCTGCACTGACAAGCGCATGAAGAAACTGAGATGGTCTTGGCTCCACCAGGAGTACACAATCCTCGTTATGACACATATCAATTTACTTTCCAGGAACTGGCAACAACATGGGGGATAGCTGCACCCCTACAAAGTTAGTCCAAGACAGTCCTAAGAGGCAATTTTAAAGTTACCTCTGCTGCTTAAAAAATGTTCACG
Organism: Theristicus caerulescens; assembly: GCA_020745775.1. Taxonomy (NCBI): domain Eukaryota; kingdom Metazoa; phylum Chordata; class Aves; order Pelecaniformes; family Threskiornithidae; genus Theristicus; species Theristicus caerulescens. Next base: position 89,586,878 of record CM036560.1, read on the forward strand.
TTATTTGAAAGTCAGCTACAGAGTAATAACTCCAGACATGAAAATCTGTATTTTTTGTCTTCATAACTGCTTATAACTTTCAAGCGTTGTTTTCCTCCTTTTGTTGCCAATGAAGAGGCTATTATTTTCCAAGAGTTGTTTATGACAGTCCAGTAACTGCCCACAACGAAAGGCCATGCTTGGAGAAACACGTGGCACTTGCTTACTGAGGAGTCATCCAGGATAACTGGCTGCACCAGAAGCCCAAGAGCCAACCAGTCAAGCAGATAAAGTCACTTCTGCCACTTCACAGCATCCACAAGAAATGGGATTATGACTGATAGGCTTAATTTAACTGAAACCGTAAGGTAAAGAGGCCGCCTGAGGGAGAAAGATTGTTGGATCTGGCCAATCAGCAGCAAAAAGACAAGCTACTGTGCTCAGATCTGTGGTCAGTGTGGGGTCACACCTGCAAACCGCCACATTACTCACAACAAAAAGCACTAGCTGTGCTATTCACTGCCTTCCAAATGGTAACCTTTTGGTACATATGCACACCAATACACACAGAAGCAATTAACTCTCCAACTACTACCAGGAATTAAATCCCACAAAAATATGGGAAGTTTCTGGTGTCTAGTTTTCAGTAGGGAATAAGGCATTAGTATGATTTCCAAAATTCATCAGCTTGAGACACACACAGGCTGAAGACAGAGCTGTGACCTGCCAGTCGCCAGGCACTGATCAAGTTTAATCTTGACAGAAATCACATTAACCATATGCTGCCTCCACCTGAACAAAGCACCCTCCAGACTGCTCTGATCAGCTGTTCCCCTGCTGTCCTGGGATAAGGAGGATATTTTCAGTTTGATTAGGAGCATGTTCTTCTCCCTCCCCCACAAACTAAGTTTTCTTCTTGATTCCTAGCACACAGGAACTGTTCTAATTCTTGCAAGCTTATAGATGACAGTAAGCTGCCCTTGGGAATGCAACCTGGCTGCAAGCTATTATCAAGTCACCCTCAGGGCTTTGGTTTGATTATTTTAATAAGCACAGCCTTCCATCACTATAAACCTATTTTAGACTATAGCAATGCCTTTGCCAACATCCTCTGTACCAGCAGTGTACCCCAAGACAAGAAAAAAAAAAAGTGTATGGATGGATGCCCCTGACTTAAGGGCATAAACCACGAGCAGCTTTGCAACTGGAAACCACAGCCACGCAGGTGAAGCTCATTTTTTAGAGGAAATCGGAAAACTCATCTCTCCCTTCTGCCCTCCATCCATCCCAACCCTTTCATCCTGCCCAGCTGCCCAACAGCATTTATACCACGCAACGCTACTTCAGGCACGGTTTAGGTCAACCATTACACAGTGCAAATATCACAGTTACCTCTACCGTACAGTGTCGGGCTTTGAGGATAAGTTAAAACCCCAGAAATTTACAGGTTTTAATGAAATTTACGCCCGGTGGCTTCCCATAAACTACGGGGCCCGAACAAAGGCAAATACCCCCAGGGAAGCGGCAGGGGGAAAGGCAGAAATGAGACAGCGGTGCCTGAAGCGGGCTGTCCCCGTCACGAATAAAACCGGGCGGGCGGCCGGCTCCGAGGCGCACACGAGGGCCTGCCGCGGAGCTCGACACTCTCACGGGGAGGGGAGCGGAGCGGAGCGGAGCGGGGCGGGGCCGGGCCGGGCCGGGCCGGGCCGGGCCCGGGGGGTTCCTCACGGTCCCCGCAGGGGGCGGCTGTGCCGCCATTTTGTCCCCGGGGGTCCGGCGGGGCGCGAAACGCGGGGCGGGGCGGGGCCGCGCCCCCTCCCCTCTGCTGCCCCTGCCGCCGCCACCGCCCCCCCGCGCTCCCGCCCCGCGCGCGCCCCTACCCCGCACGTGGGAGTTCTGCCCCGGCCCCATCGCTCCCGCTCCGACGCCGTTGAGGGCACGCGCAGCTCCGCGCCCCTCCCCGCCGCGCATGCGCCGCCCGCCCGCAAGATGGCGGCCGGGCCCGCCTCTGACAGGCCTGCCGGGGAAGGGATGGGGCTCCCGGGGTGGGGCCACCGCCGCCGGCCGGGGTGGGCACAGATAGCAGCGCGGAGGAGAAGGGAGGGAGACAGGCGGCCTTGCGGGGCACCGCCGCTGGCCCGGCGCCCGGCACAGGGCCCTCCCTGGGGGTAGAGCGGGCTCTGAGGCCTGCGGAGGCCCCTGCAAGGGTAAAATGGGCGGTGGTGCCCTGAGGGGACGCCGGCTTGGCGTGGCCTTGCCGTTACCGTCTGCTAGTGATGCTATCGAGTGCCCTGAGTTACTAGGACTCCGCAAACCGCTTAGAACATATTGTTGTGTGAGCACTCTCCTGTGTGGCTGTGGAGAGGTGAACTAAAGAGCAATATCCTCTGAGCGACAGCTGCCTTAAACCTCACAAACTCGGGTATCGACATGAGAATTACTTGTCATTACTTAAAGTACTATCAGAGTCCTACACCTGATTAAGGGCTGGCTAGTCAGGGACCTACTCAACAGCCTGTTCAACTAGCGCACCTCTCCTGTTCCTGCCATACAGCATCATGAATGTGACATCTGGCTTTGACTGACAGGGGGGTGCAGGCGCTGTAACCCTGAAGCTCCAGGCCCTTGGTTTCCTCTTCGCATCTCAGCCTGTTAGAGATATGCAAGAAATAAGACAAAGGATGTTAAGGCAGAGGGCGTTAATCAACCTCTGTAAACCGTTAACAAGACCTGGACTAAGAGAAGAAACAGGAGGACACTACAAAACAGTCTAGCAAGGAAATACCAAGATAAGCACGAGAAAACAAGGGCACTGATAAAGCTGAAGTAAGAATCAATTGAACCATGAGTGAACTATCCTAATTAACATAGTAAACCCACACCTCCAGCAAGGAAGCCTCCGGCCCAAGCAAAGACCCCTACCCACTGAGCATGCTCTGTAAATTTAAAACACACTGTACCTTTAAGTGGAGACGAGGCTTGTGAGAACTAATAGAAGCAAAGATGAATAAGTGGAATTGGGAAAACACTGATAACGGCTACTCAGAATGTATAAAATGTCACCGCGTGTTAACCAAGGTGCGCTAGCTTTGTGCAGTTACCACCTAGCACTCCTCTCTGCGCAGGTATGAAATAAACAAACAGCGCGACTCTGGCTGTTGTTCGGCTTTTTTGCACGCCAGGTAAGAGAACCCTGCTTTGGGGGACAACGGGCCCGCCTGCAGAGGACGCGACCTTCAAACCCCTTTTGTTTTTCGAACACAAACAGCCCGATGGTGCTTTAGTTTCCCGGCCACCCACAGAATCCCCAGGGGGCGAGGACGAGATCAAAGCGCGGCCCGCTCACGACGCGCAGCACGTTTTAAGCGCCGGTGTAAAGCAAGCGACTGCTGAAGCGCCGGGGCGGGGTGCGCACCGCCGGCCGCCAGGGGGCGGCAGCAGCAGCAGCGCCGCCACTCTCCGCGCGGCCCCCACGTGCCGCCGCGCCCGGGGCTGCGCAGGCGCACGGCGGGCACAAAGGGCCCGGTGAGCGCGCGCGCCCCGCCCCGCGGCCCTTCCCCGCCCCCCCCCCCCCCCCCCGCCTCCGCGGCGCGCGCGGATGCCGTTACCCGCCCGCTCCGCCCCCCCGGCCGCGCTCCCCGCCGCCGCCGCCCGCCCCGCGCTCCCATGGCGCTGAAGCGGATACAGAAAGTGAGTGGGGCCGAGGGGCGGGGGGGGAGGTGGGAAGGGCCCTCCGCCCCGCTGCAGCCGGGGGGGTGGCGGCGGGCAGGGCCGCAGCTCGGCGGGGGGCGTCGCGGGGGGGCCGTTGCCCGGCGTTGTCTCCGCCTCGGGGCCCGTCCTTCGCCTCGGTCGTGCCCCTGCTGCCCTCCCCCAGCTGCCGGAGCCGGTGTCGTGGCCCCGCGGGGTCGCCTGAGGGGGCGGAGGGGCCCAGCCCGGTGCGGGGCGCGGCTGTCCCGGTCGGAGCGGGCGTGAGGTGGAGAAGGGGGGGCTCCTGCCGCTCTCCCTGCGGTTTGGGGACTCTTCATCTTCTTGAAGGCTCCCCACCCCGAGTCAGCGTTTTAAACTGTCGTTAATAAACCACCTGAGGTGTTTCCCGAGGCTACAGCTGTGTGGTTTTGAAGTCGCGGGTGAAAGGCGACGTTGTGTTAACGGGTTATCTTTAGTAGAGCTGTAAGTAAAATACCCATTGCCAAAATATTGCGCTCCGGTTGCGCACAGCTTGGTCAGCTCTGTGCATAAGTTTTTTTCCACATTAGGAAGTGCTGTCAGTCCAGTACTTGATATGACCTTTGAATGTATCCCAGTTGTAGTGGTTTTGGATAATATTTGTAAATGGCTAGGTTTTAACGGTAGAGTAAACTTCTAGATTCCTGTTGTTTGGCAAGACCTAACTGGTCATTGTACAGTACAGAAAAAAAAAGCATTGTGGATGGTAAACATAGAAGTTTAGTTAAATGGTAGCATATCGGCCGTGTTATAGAATACATGATATTTTGTTGCTGTTGATGCACCGTGTTTAGTCAGTGTGCTATCCTAGTTTAGTGACCGTGATGTAATTTCTTGTTCTGGATTCCCTTCGTTATTGGAAAACGTTGGTATTACAGAAATAGAACTCTATAATGACCAGCTGACCCTGCAGCAAGCAGGTTTGGGATACCCTGTAATAGATACAAAGTTACTTGAATGGATTTCTACCAGAAGTTGCTAGTTAGGTCTCATGCTACAAATCTTATGCCTTTACAGGTAATTAGGGGAGAGCATTGTTACTTCATATCGCATATTTGTTAAGAATGTTGCATTTGAACTTCATATTAAAAAATTAAAACATTGCTACAATGATTTTTCTCTTAACAGTAACTCTGTTATGCTTCTACATATTATAGGAATGCTTTGCCTTTTCTTGGCTTTTTAATTTCCCACCTTTTCTTGAATATCTCCTTACCCTTGTGTTTATAAGAAAAGGATTGTTCTGAATACCTTCTCTTTCTTCTTCTTGTTCAGTTTCATTCTGCTAACATGAACAAAGAGAAAGTGGGAAGTCTGGTAGTCTGTTTTTTGGGGTTTTTTTTGAGATGGAGTGGTAGTTGTGGTTTTTGAAATGAGGTCCTGCTAGAACAGGATTTTTCTCTGTATTTTTCTCTTATCATGTTCCCTGCGTAATGTTTCTTTCTGCTTTGGAGACTTCCATGTATATATTGGAAGGCCACAACTTCCTTTTTTTACTACTTTCTTATTATTTGTATGACGGTGTGTTTATCCCATCTAACTTTCTGATGTTTCAGACTGGCTATAAAGGTTGATCGCTATGTTGTATCTCAAGGGTAGGAAGGGATAAGATCTGGAGTAGAGAAAATGCTGTAAGGATGTCATAGTTTCAGAAAGTGCCCAGAGGAACTCTTTGGAGAACAAAGCGCTGTCAGAAAACACAATGGTAGTACTTGGGAGCTTGTCAGTCTAGACATACTGTCTCAAGTTAAGCTTGGGTGGTTTTAGGGTGGTTCAGAATTGTACTAAGGGATTTTGATGGCAAGTTTGAGCGTTTGTTCACAATAATTTTGATACTGTGTGTGTTCAGGATGATAGTGCCTAGAGAGGAAGTAAAGCTGTAATACGTAGAAATGTTAGTAACCGCTTTTTGTCTCATACCAGTTGGGACTAACAATTTCTAAATAGTATTGCCATTGTGATCTGTGTGGCTTCATCCCGTCTTTCATGGATCTGCCTCGAGGGACTCCTCAAAGGGTGACAGCCTGCAGACTTCAAGACTGTACACTAATAATGGAAAGATGTATTGTGCTTGGGAGCTTTCTTAAAATACGAGCAACTGAATAATGAACAAACAAGCTGATCATTGCACATGAAAGTGTATCAACTTAATGCTGAGAGTGGAAGAGCAGTGAGGACATGAAACCCTGCAGTGTAAGCACAGCCGTCAGTGCCACCTCCATGACAAATTCATCGCAGGGTTCTTGGAAGGACGGGAGATTCTTATTCATCTTAAGCTGAGGAGCCTGTATTAGCCTGTTTTAATTGGGAAGGGATATTCTGCAAAGAAGCCTTTATTGTTACTGCCCCTGGAAACTGAGACACCATGGCTTTTGTGCAAGGTAGAAAATAATTCAGGCTGACAGGTTATGTAATTTAGTGTATAGGTCAGTTCTGCCCTGTGCAGAACTATTTTTCTGAGATTCCTGTTCAGAATCCTTTGTTTACATATCTAATTTTGAGTTTGCTGTCCTGTCAGTTCAGTATCACAGTTGAGGAGATTGTTTTTATCATAAATCCTGTACTTCTGGGTGCTCCTCTAGTGTTAATGAGGGGTTGATGTTATGCTTGTTAATGGGTTAGGCTATTTTGAAATACATACAAACCCAGTATTTACTTTTGTTATACTTTTGTTTTACTTTTGAAAAATGGATTTAGAAGAGATTTTGAAACCAGAGACAAACTATTTTATGACACATTTGAAGACTGGTTTAAAAATAGCTGTTGTTTTTTATCTTGTTGGTGCATAGTACTTGATTGTTTTTCTCCCACAACTCAGTAAGAATAGAAGCATTCAAATACTTAGATGTATCAATGAACTATATGTCTGTTTGTTTCAGTATGTGTTCGCATATGCGTAGAGTACCAGCACATACTGACTCGAATATTTATGTTGAAAATAACTTCTCTTACTGTAAATTGACTCAAGTAAATAAAATGTTATCAATATTTGTGGTTTAGATTTTGACCTTAAACTGTTGAGTCACATACTTCCTTTGGATTGTAATAAACATACTAAGGAAACTTCTTTTTTGGATCTGTAATATAACATATTTTAATTAGCTTTCAAAACATCAGCTGTCATATCACAGCAATATTTTTTTGCATTAAAACAAAGTCTAAAAATAGAATATATACTTTATTACTGAGACTTACCTTTATATCAAGAAATGTTATGATAAATATTTGCTTTACATTTACCAAATTTATGAAGAACAGAGAATCCTTTAACTAGTCTAAGTATGATCGCTGGGTTTTTTGGACAGATGATTCCAAACAGCATTAATATAATAGCAGCAGCATATGCATGGAGTTGGTAGGAAGTGGGTCTGTGGTCTATAGTGCATTTTGTGCAAGAAATGAAGAACATAGCTGGCAAAAATAAAAACCTGCATTTTAAATAACTGTGGAAAAAGGCTCTGCTTGCGGCTTTGTGTCGCTTAGAGAATTAAAATAGCTTTTAGTGATGCTGCCTGCAGTTTAATTTGGTCTTCTGATAGTCTGCAGTCTTTTTTTCTGACTACTTTTTTCTGAACTGAAAAAAAAGGAGACATTTTTAGGGCTTTTTTTCTTACTACTTGTGCTCATAGCCATTGAGTGTCCATGAGTACTATGCTGAGAATATTTATCTCTCTGTTATCAAAGTATCCTTTACAATCTTGTTCCAGTAGCTTTTTAGGAGAGAAGCCTGACTCCTAATGAAGCATGTAACTGTTAAACTGGCCTTCCAGTCTTCACCAACTTTATACTTCTATGAAATACATCCTGTATTATACTTTGTCAAAGAGCACTGGTCTGCACATTCAGAAATATTTCCAGCATTTATAGCTTACCATAGCGTATGTTTTACCTCTGTTAAACTCGATTTTACAATTTTTGTTTCATGCTGCCCACAGAGCTATTTATTCTACAGTGTGTATGGTGTAATGAAAGGTGATAATTTGGAGGCTTTCTGTGTCCATCTCCAGTAATTGTTGTTTAGCATTTGTAGCGTTATGCTAATATTCCTTTATTAGCCACACCTGGTCATGGATTCCACATACTTTTGTGCTCTGCTGCTGTTTTGTCGTTACAAATAGGAGAAATAGTTTACTGTTGCAACCAGTTAGAGGCATAGAATTAACAGTATTCTATTTTACTCCGTAATATTTCCTATGTTTGAGAGGATTAGAAGATTTATTCCTACCACTGTCCTCAGCTTAGCTGTTTTCTCTGTACAAGTTTATCCTGGCTGTACTGGGATAGTCTGGCATGTGTTGGAGCTCTTGATAGATGCTTTTATGCTGTGACATTCACCAGTGTTTGAAATAACTGATACTTCTGTTTGCATCTCTTGCAGACAAAATTTTGGTTTTGTATATTCTCATAAAAGATCTTGCACCAGTGTATGTTGTAATTTGCAGTGTTGACTTTCTCTTTTGAAACTGAATCTGCACTGCTTTGAATTATAGATGCTGTTTGTTAGCCTACGTATGTCAAAGTCTTGCACCAGCATTTTCTGTACCAGTAACTAAAAATATCGGTGTGGACAAGGCCTTGAAGTAACCAGACCTGCACCATGCAGCTACATAGTGATAATCCATAAAACATTGGCAAAACTGCTGGAACCAATTAATTTAAACTTACAGGGAAACGTTTAGTGTTGACTGTGTAATGCCTTACATGCAGTTCTCTTGCACTTCTTGATGGGGTTTCAGCACATTGTGCTTTGTAACTCTTCAGCCTTGTCTCTTGACATAACAAGGTTTCGGGCTTCTTGTGAAGAGCATCTTTGCTGCTTTGTATAGAGAATTCTTGTATTCAACATCTCATTCTTTTGTGAATATGTAAAGTCATGAAGCAGTTTTTCTACATCTACTTCCTATAGAGTATCATCACAGCTGTTCTGCAGTGTTTGGCTCTGGACAGTGGCAAGTCAGTCTGACTCATGGGGGACATTCTGACTATCTCCTTGCACCATTTCAAAAGATGTAAGATTTAGGCTTCAAGCTACAGCTTCTCAGATAATTTTGCTTTGACTATGAAGCTTAAACAGCATAATTAACGGCATAAAGCTGAATAGTTCTTTGTCTTTATCACAGCTTGATTTGAGCTTCCATATGTAAAGGCTCAAACCGTTAACACTGTCAAACTCAATTTTCAAAGTTTGATCATGTTACCATTTGTGTTTTTTAAACCACATTAGCTTCACTACATTATTTCTTATGATTGGAAATTATGGCTTGAATTTGCTCTATCAGGATTTTGAAGTTTGGTCTGGCTTTGTTTCCTAGCTGCAGAAGCTCTCTGAATGTATCTGTGAGCATCACTCTCATTTAGTGAAGCTGGTTGAAGAGAGCTTTTTCATCATTATTAGGGGAATATTAATAAGAGGAGTTGATAGTTCTGGGTCTCTTCAAGGTATGATTAAAACCATGTTTTTTATCATGGACAAATTCCAGTGCTTTTAGCCTAAACAAATGGTGTATACCTGAGGAGCCTTCCCAGTTCCTATCAATTCTGAAGTGCATGTATACATATAAATGAAAACCAATTTGTGTGGTTTTGGGGTATGTAAAGATCTTGAAGAAAGCATCTAACAAATGAGAGTACTGTTATAGACTTGCGACTCCAAAATTAAGTGCTTGCCTAGCAGTTCATGTATGCATAAAGGAATGTTTGCATATATTTTAGAGACTTTCTGAAGAGTTAAGCTATGTATTTTTCCTGTCATTGCCTTTAATTTAGTAGTCAGCCATGACTGCCATAAACCGTGTGGTTTCTAGGCGTTGAGTTCTCTGTTTTGGCTAACAGTCTCATGTAGGTGGCTCTTTTTTAGTGGGTGTACAAGGCTTAATCTCTTGTTGGGTTAGATCTTGAGTTGCAAATTAGAGTAGACAGTGTCTGTAACTGCTCTGCCACTGGTAATGCTTGTTCCAACTCTTGTGACTCCTGGAAATTTGAGACTTGTTGACTCCCTTTGTGTACTGGCAAGGACTTGGCTTTGCATATATTACTCTTTCTCTGTATCACTCCCTTAGTGAAATTTGAATCCTCCGATTAAAAAGGGAACTGAGCTTTTAAAGGGTTTTGCTATTGCCTTTATTAGTCAAAGTCTAGCTGGGAGTGTTGTTTCTGGACCAGCATACAATTTCACCAACAGAATAATGTTGAGGGCAGACAAGTAACACTAGTTGGCAACCTGAGATATGTCAGTATATATCCAAGAACTTTCTCTTTTATTTTAAATTGCAAAGATTGAGAGGAGTGACCTCAGAGCAAGTAGTAATGTTACTACTTTATTACCTGGCTGAAGATATGTTGCAGTGCCTTTCTTTGAATTCAGGGCCAAGGGTGGACCTGTAAGAAGCGTGCCTGAATTTAGGTGCCAGGTCCATGGTAAATTGGGTCCCTTGAAGAGAGAACTGTGAGTTGAAATGTTTACTGGATGTCGTAAATGGATAAATATATCACAGCAGTTGAGAAGTGCAGAGTTTTAACCCTTGAAATTGTACATAAGGTCTGATCACACTATGTATACAAATTCTATGCTTGAGAATTAGTTCCAATTTAAATCTTGATTTTGGAAGTAGTTGTTTTGACTAATGATTTTTGGGTAGAAATGTTTCCACTGTTACTCCTTACACTAAAATCAAGGAGATACTCGCAGACTGCTTATGTCTATTGTTGACTTAAATGTGTATGTTTTGAGTAATTAGTTGACTGACTGATGAACAGTGACTTAACAGACATCTTTTAGCTTATTTCAATGGAAGTATTTACACATTATTGTTAAACTTAGCGCAGCACAGTTCCTACCAGCTTAGAATTGAAAAAAGTTGTTTGTTATTAGTACAGTAAAACTTCAGACATCAAAAGTGATATATTAAATTAAACAAGGAAAATGAAGCAACGTCCATTTCTGGCTTGTTTCGCATTTGATATAGTGATGATAAATCAGATGAAAAGCTGAGCTGGTTTTGTGTAACGAAATAATAATTTTAAATTATTTGGGACTGTGTGGACATCTGTAAGAGAAATAAATCAGTTGATCTGCAAAAGCTTATCTGAATGCTTCTCTTAAGTTTCAGCTTTCTTGGGGGTTTCTTTGTTGGAAAAAAAAATCATGCAGGGAATTAAATCAAGTTATGTTAAATGAGGTGTAGAGCTAATATTTTTTTCTTTGTTTTCTAGTTTACTTAGGAACGTTTATATTATCTTTATATATCATCTGTAGGCAGACTGCAAGCATTTTATGAGCTAGTTTAACTCAGCTAGTGTACATAGATTAGGCCAATACAAGAAGCTTTCGTAAAATCAAAAGCTAAAGGAACAGTCAGATTAGCACATAAATTTCTAAATTGAGCAGTGAGTTTACAGAGAAATCAAGAAACCCTTTATTTTTTTTCTGTCTCTACTTCAGTATATCCAGCTTATTATGAACTTGGCTATAACTCTTAAATACTTTCAGATATTAATTTATAGCACAATGTTGTCTTTGGCTGCAGACCTATGTGGCAAAAAAACCCCTTTCAATGTCAATGGGCATTTCAGGTGTTGATTTCTTTAAAAATACCACAGGTCTATTTAATAAAATCTGTTTGCATTCTCACTTTTGAAGTGATGCTGCTGAGTGGTGTGTATTTTCACGTAGATGTCTTTCAAATATTTGTGTGTTTCTTACAGGAACTAAGTGATTTGCAGCGAGACCCACCGGCCCACTGTTCTGCTGGACCTGTTGGAGATGACTGTAAGCTCTTCACAGTACGTTGTCACAGTTGACCTTTTTTTGGTTAAGAAAAAGCTCAGAAAATCTCTAATTGCTGTACCTTTTTGACTTTCAGTGTTTCATTGGCAAGCAACAATTATGGGACCTGTAAGTATATAATTCGTGCCCATTAGAAAGTAGACCTTGTTTCCCTTTTTGTTACGGAAGGATTCATTTGAGTTTCTGTAAACACAGTAGTCAAATTCAGCTGTCCTGTGTACAGATTAAAGATTTAAGGTGGTACTGTTGTTCTTAGTAGTCTGGTACTAGTTTCTTTTTGTAACTGTTCAAAAATCTGTCCTCTTCATGAAGTTGGGGGTGCTTAATCAGTTAGCTGCAATGTTTGAATTGGTAATGTGGGCTGCAAAGTGAAAAGCTTGCTTTTTGAAGATGATCATTTCAATTCTGGACGATTCATCCATCTGAAAGGAGGAAGAGTGGGTGTAATCCAATGTTAAAGTTGGTAACTGTAAACAAGAGTGATGTTGCACAGGGTGATTTTGGGGCTTTTAGATAGAGCTTATTTGATGGCTGCGATGTGGCTCTGGCAAAAACAGAAGGCTTTTGCAAACTGTAGACCAGCAATTGTGGGTACTTCTGGTTTCTGTGTGAGAGAGGCCTGCTTTCCTTGGGTTGAGGGAGGTCTCTAAAGACCCCATTTATGACTCTTGTCAAGGAAATGACATAAGAAAGGACAATAAAGCTTAAGAACAGAAAGTTTTAAAGGAAAACTGAAAACGGTTTCAGCATAAAGAATAAAGAACAACAAACAACATGACCTGAGGGAATGGGTGTTTATTAATATCATGGTAAGGAGTTTGTATTCCTAGTGGTGGTGTTTTGGAGTTACTAATTCGGAAAGAAGAGTGTCTGGTTCAGATGATGAGCTGAACCACTGTGTGAGCTGAAATTTTGGGACAATACTTAATCCATTAAGATGCAGCATCACATGGCAGAGAAGAGTGGAATTGTGACTGCTTTGAGGCTATTTCTGCATTTTCAGCACAGCTGCTCTGAAGCAGTGAAAGATCAGTTACTAATTTGCCAGTGGTATGCTGGAGTCTGTTGTCTGACTTGTCAATGGCCCAGCAGCAACTGAAATGATTGCGGCAAGTTTTTCTGTAGGATACTAATGCTTTTGCCATTTTTCTTTGACAGCTTAAATTCCCTTTTTTTTTTTCCTTTGAGCTTGCAATTCACCTTCCATACTCTGTAGTGGAAAATACTCTCTTCTTCACTTCAGGTTCCTCAGATTTCTCTAGTTAAAGATAAGAATGAGCATCTCCTGCCAACCTTTCTCAGCCCTATCTGCCAACAAGAAAAGAACACAGTCAGCATGTTAATCCTTTGTCTTGATAACATAAGGAAATAGGGATGCACATCCTGTATGGCCTGAGGGAAGCATAGGACTAAAGCTTACCTTCAGAATTCACTTCCTATGTGTGGAAGTAGGGTAACCTCTTCTCCTGTCTATGGGCATCATCAATTTGTTTTACATACCTTACTCACAAAACATGCTGTGACTTCACTTTGCCTTCCGACACTGAACCTGTCTCATCTTCAGCTTATTTTAACTTTGACAAATCCATTTAGTATGCATGCAAGCAGTCCTTTCAAATGTAATTGGGAGTACAGCAGCAATCTCTTCTGATGTTACCTAATGCTGACTTCTTAGCAATACTATATATAACCTGCCTTACATTGCAACACTGTCTGCATTTTAAGTGTGTAAGACGACATGTCTTAGTGGACCATTTGTGACTTTATCTCTTATATTCATCTCTAAAACGGTAATTTTTGCTCATTTCCAAGGTAAACAATTTATTTTAAAAAGTATGCCTTTGCTTCCATAAGAAAACCCAAAAACTTGATCTTTTGCAGCTCTGCTGAGATTGAGTTCCTATGTTGCTCTTTTAAATTTACCATGTAATGAGAAAGGTTTTCTTCTCCTTCCCTTAAGCAGAAATGGCAGCACTGCTCTCTATCATTTAGCATTGAGACTTTTCCCCTCACTTTTCTAGTTAATAAAAATGAAAGATTTCCTCAACAGATGACCGCAACAAAGTTATTTCTATCTATTAACTGTGTGCAACCTGGACGTAAACCTGTGCACATGTTCTCTAACAAAATGCATGTTCACAGATTTGTACAGGTCACAAAGATGTTGTGTGTTTTAAAACTCCCTGATGTCATCATGATCAACTGAATTATGTTGGGAAATCCTACTCTTTGCAGATGCAAAGAGAAACCACTTCTTAAGGTAAGTATATTTGTAGCTTAAGGATGGAGGAGGATCAGAGCAGCTGTGGTGTTGCACGGAGACAGGATTCGGAAGACCTGCTCTCAGTTTTGTATTCCCCTTGGTGCAGTGGAGCTGATGGATCAACAGTTTTGTAGCTCCACCAGTCAAATACTGCTCCCTCCCTTTCTCTCCCCAAGAAGGGCAGCGCTCAGTAGCCATGTTGCGCTACTGCAGTAGTAGCCATGGTTGGCTCTACTGTAGCTCTGCAGGCCATTGGGAGGGTTCAGTTCCCTCTCTGCCTTCCCAGTACACAGCCCATAGTGGGCTGTGGCCCATAGCATGGGCTGTGTACTGGGGAAAAAATGGATTTTCTAAGATACTCGTAGCTTTGGGAGGTTATTTGTATACAGAAGGGAAGCTCCAAAGTAACTGAAATGGATTAATATGTTTTGTTTGTTTTGTTTTTTTCCCCAGCCTGATAGTGCATATCAAGGGGGAGTATTTTTTCTCACAGTACATTTTCCAACAGACTATCCTTTCAAACCACCAAAGGTAAGTCCTTTCTCTCAAAACTTATGCAATTTTTTGGTCAAAGCTTTATTTCTGCATCTTAGTTCTCTGAGGCTTAATTTTGGAAGTTAAAACCAGAAAGGCCAGCAATAGGATACATGTTCATAGTGGATGAACAGATAAGACGGTACAATAGATTGTGTTGGCAGATCTGGTATGACTGAAACTGAAGGGACAATGTTAAGGGTTCCAAATATAATAAACAGAATTTGATGTTGCTTGCTTTTTATTTTTTATTCCAGATTGCTTTTACAACAAAAATATACCACCCAAACATAAACAGTAATGGGAGTATTTGTCTTGATATCCTGAGATCGCAATGGTCACCAGCTCTGACTGTATCTAAAGGTAAACTCACGGATTTGCTAATGGATTTATGAAATTGCGTACACTGCCATGGCGCTTTTTTGTGTATTACTGCACTGTCTAAGGGTGGCAGTGGGAACTCATTTATCATGCGCGTTACAGAAGTGGCAAATTCCATTGGAATGCTTGTTCTGATCCAAGATCTTGCACAGTTTATTTGGAGTGTCACATTACATAAAATAGTATGTGCACAGTGAAGAAATGTTCTAAAACAAGTTGAGTAAGATAATAAATGTCCAATTAGCTTGAAATGCAACTCCTGTATTATAGCTGACTGTGCATGCAGAACTAAGGAGAAACTCGTGAAGAGAGCTTCAAAATCAAATTAATTTGGATGTAAATGGAAAACCCCGATGCTGATGTGTGTGGGCTTACCTGATTGCTTATTGATGGCTCTTTGGGTTGCCTGAGCATCCTTGTGTGGGCTAAGGTCTTAATTACACTTTATTTTAAAATGAGATGAATTGTTCTGGTTTGCATTCTTCTGCAAGATGAATATTTTAAAATGTAGCTGCTTTCAAAGTAACCAGTAGAAGATTTATTAAAATATTCTAGTCCTGTAGTTAAACTTTCTCAAGTTGAACACTGTAGATTTTTGGAACATTGAGGTTACAGTTAAGCAGTTCTTTTATTGTAGGCATTTTGTGTCACTTCAAAAGCTGCTTAAAATGTGGGTACTATCATTGTTTTTTCTCACCCATCTTCAAAATGCTTGGGCATGCTCTTAGTCATATTACAGAAAGTTCTCATGTGACTCAAGGTTAAACAGTATCACATCTTGCTTATGTGCTTGAGAGCTCTCTAAACCATGTGTCTTTTTTTAGAACAGTGTCATTGCATTTGGTGTACAAGCAAGGAAAAAATTATTAGTCTTTGTCCAATGGAAATTGCTTTATGCACATGCAATTGCTGTACCTCTTTGGAAAAGCAACTTCTGCTCGTGCGTAACAACCCTGTGCGGTAATCTCATAAGCTAAATAAAATCTAAGTTTAATACTGTTTCCTAATGTCGTTGCTGAGGACATGAATTACTATTGTGTGAAGTTGGTATTAACTTTTCACAGAAATTGGTTGATTGTTTTATTGCTGAGGAAAAAAATGTCTTGTTTCTAGTTATTTAGTGAGACTTGGCATTTTTATCATGTTTAACAATTGGCATTTACAACTGAAAACTCTTAAGTTTTTATGTCTTCAGCAGTTTTCTGTGTCTTTATTTGTTGAGTGTTCCTTCGCTTATAAAGAGGCGCAGTCTGCTGGTCTTGTGTTCTGATTTGACATGCTTTTAATGTGCTTGCACATTATATATTTCATAAACTGGAAATTAGCTCACTGGCTCATGGAAGCTTCTCCTTTTATAGTTCTTGTTTTCCTGAATCAAAGGATTATAATATACTGATAGCACCTCTGACTGGTGTGACCAAGTATTCTAACCTGATTTTCTAATATTACTCGTGTATTTGGCACTTAGTAAAATGAAATATGTCAATATGAAGTGGTCGAACTTGCTACAGCTCAAGATAGGTGTTAGTCTGGGCTCTTTTATAACGAGACAAAGCACAATAGGAAAAAATCCTATTCTACAGCAGATTCTCATTGTAGCATCAAATTCCCTTTCACTACATGTTTAGAATTGTTTAACTGTGTACTCTTGTATTCATATTAGTTCTGAGTATAAAAATAGAAATTTCCTGAAAAGTATGGACTGAAAATGTTAGAAAAATCAAATATCCCTGGTTCAATACCAGGAAATTAATATGGAATTATAAATGAAACCTGCATATAATACTGATGAAGTATTCTCCCAAAATGGAAGTCACACTTCTATCAAATTAAATGAAGTATTCATATGAAGGAGAGAATAACTGTCAGCACAGAAGTGGAGAAGGATATGCACAAATAGAGTATTGCATGGCAGTGTAATATTAACAATATTAATTATCTTAAATACTTGTAGATGGAAGAGCTTGGTTTGATCAAATATTTACGGGTAACTATGTAGTCTGTAGTTTGTTTAATGTTCATAGGTTAAAACATGGGAGAGAGATCATTACAAAAGGAACAGGTCCATGGGCTGCAAGTTCTCTAGGCTAGTATCAGGTGGTGTTTACTTAGGACCTAGAAAAATGATGCTGTATAAACATTTCTGAGCAGAACTGCTATGTGAAAACTTAATACTAATATGCATTCTTTCCAATCTCTCTTCCACCACCCTTCTTCAGTGCACTGGAATATATTAAAGCATTATAGAAATAAAGCAAACTAACTTGTTTAATCTAGTGTCTCTTTTATTTAGTTTTATTGTCCATATGCTCCTTACTTTGTGATCCTAATCCAGATGATCCTTTAGTACCGGATATTGCACAGATCTACAAGTCAGACAAGGAAAAGTGAGTATAACATATACATATTTGTGTGTGTGGTACTTGCAGATGGTTATCTGCTATGTACCTTCTATCTTAACTTTTAAGGATACTCTTTTAATAGATTTCTACAGAATTAGATTTTTAAATCTTGAAAATATTGCTCAGTGAAATGGCAAGCGGGAAACTATAGGCATACACAGCCATTGGATACTTAGTATTTTTTTTGTACTTAGTTGCATAAAACCTTCACACTTTCGTGTTGTGTGTTTATATTCATTGCATGAAAAATCATTTCCCAAATATGAATTACTTGTTGCTACTGTGATCCTCTGGTTGTAAAACCTGTGCCTTTAGTGAGATGTAGGGTGTGAACAGCAAACATGTTTTTGACAGAATTTTGTAAATGTAGGATAGACTAATATTCACCTCTGTTTAGTGCTAAGAACCATTGTCACATTCATTGCAATTTGCAGCATCTTACAAAGAAAGAGAACCCCTTTTACTTTCTGGAACAGCTGTAGAACTTGCAGGAAGTTTCTGATCTTGGGTAGGTAACATGGACAGCACACAACTGAAGCATTACATGCTTCTGGACCAAACCTGATTTTGATTTGAGGAGTTTTAACTCTAAAAGTACTATACTGATGGAAACATCTATGCTGGGTTGTTTTACTTGTAGTGCAGAATGACCTGGATTTCCCAAAGTTCAGTTTTAAGGCTCGCTGACTCCTTGATGTACACCCCTCCTAAGGAGGGTTTTGAAATACTGTCATAACTCCATAGGTGTCTGAGCCCTCACGATACCAGAGAGCAGGATTGAGAGGTCATTAACAAGCCCAATGCTTAGCATAGCAGAGTTTCTTTCTAGAGCAGTACCTCTCTAGAGTGGCTCCTTTGCCACTCAAACTTTGAATAGTGAAATTTATGGATATCTAAGCAGTGATGCATTGATTTCTTAAGAGTTTGTTGCAGTTGTGGGTGGCAGGAAGCTCAGGCCCTTTATTCCACAGATTAGACTGCATGATTTCCAAAGAATTCCATGGAGGGAATGCTATGTGTGTGAGATTTTCCATCTTTTCTGCTTTCTCCTGGGCTTACAAACTTGAAAAACTTTATGCATGGAAAAGGTTACAGAATCAGTGATCCAGGAAGGAAATATTTTCCTTACCACTGGAAGATTCTGTTGAACTCTGCTGCTGTAGGTATTTTGAGCACAATCCAGGATGTAGTCTACAGTCTATCAGCATGGCCTGAGCTGTCTTCTGTAACAGGGTTTTAGCACCTGTGGATTTTTTAGGTGTGTGTGGCATTAAGAAAGACTGAAACACAAGATCAGTTTGGGATAGTAGCAAGGAGTAGGAGTCTCTAAGGTTTTCCAAATACATCCACTCCTAATTTGCCAAGAATGGAATAACCGTCCCCAGAATGAATCTGTCACAAATTTTCTGGTGGCCTTGACAATAAATTAAATAGTCATAGCCATGCAGCACATTCATCGACAGCCTAACCACCACTGTTTATCTGACTACTTCAAGCTGTGGAAAAGGTTATGGATTTAGTTTGGGGCAGGCTTTTTATCCTTGGTACTTAAGCTGCTTTTTGGTAACCTTGCTGTTAACTATTTTAATTGTTAGACTCTTTGCTTCAGATTCTGTGGAATGTTTGTGATATCCAGAAGAATTTTTGACTTTCTGGTTAACTGACTGAGAAATTGTTTGGTAACTATTTTTTAGTACTGAGCCATTGAAGACTTCTTGCAATGCATGCTAATGGCCTGTGGTTTATCACATATCACAGGTCCATGAAGATTTGAGTATTGCTTTTACCTTGAGGACTGGATAGAGGAGGAGTGATGTAGAAGTTACATGGAAGCCTATGGTCTAGTATTTCTCTCCCTAGAGTAAAAATTACTAAAATGGCCTTTTTATGACAGCTTGTCTGATACAATCAAATCACATAACCCACTTCTGAAGTGCTTGAACTCTGTTGCTTGTACTGCAAAGCAGATAGTGTTCAAGGTGGGGACGTGGAGCCTCAGCTTCTGCCCATTTGTGTCTCAGCTTTTGTCCATCCACTTTACTTAATAGTGATGTCAGCTGTTGTGCCTCCTGTTTTTGAAGGAAGTGAACAAGGGATATTTCTCTGTCTCCAAAACTTGAAATTTAATCATTGCTGGAGAAAGTGAAAACATGTGTAGTCTTGACTATAGCTTTATCTTCTTATGCTGATCACCTATTACATTTTTTTCATCTCAGCTTGCATTTAGGAAATGAAAGATAAGGCTGGTTACCCCTGAGCATTTATCTACGGTTATTTTACTATAAGTAAAAATCCAAAGACTTGTATGGTAGCATATTCTTAAGAGCAAAACCAGTTAATACATGAGTTGCTATACTGATCTTAAGAAATGGATTTAAAAACTTGTCACCATTTTCTCTGGATGACCCAGAAGAAAGTGAATCTAGTCTAATGTAATAAATGTGAGGACCAGAGGGAAAGTTATTAACTCTCTAAGAACATTTACCTTTGGGAGTGCTAGTCAGCTTCATATCAGAAGGAAAAACCCAAGACTTAAAATCTAGTTAAAAATGCTTTTCAGGAAATTTTCCTTTCAGGTTCTGAAATGCAGAACGGAGAATAAAAAAAAAAAATCACTGGGCCTTCTATCCCCACCCTTTCCAAAACCAGTTAATTATACTGAATTTTATGCAATTAAAGTGTGTGAACTTTATCAGACTGTTAATAGCATACACATTTAGGAATAATTGACAACAAATTCCTGTTAAGGTATGAATAAGGGGACCAGTTGTGAAATGCAAATTAAGTATGGACAATGATAGGCATTTTAGTACAAACCTGTGAGACTGGTTTTGAGTTTGAGGCTAAATAGCTTTGATAGAAGCCTTAGAAACTGAATGTACAGTGGGTATATGTTTCTTGGCTTTAGGCTATTTTAATGTCATTTGTATCAATGCTAAGAGGTGAAAAGCTCAATAACATCTGTATTAAGTAAATATGTGGCCATTGTCAATGTATCACTAACAGCTCTTCACTGTAATGCCTTCTTTCTGCACGTACAGATACAACAGACATGCGAGAGAATGGACTCAGAAATATGCAATGTAAACTTGTGAAGACTTTTTCATATACCACAGAGTACTGTAAATTCTAGGGTTTGGTTTTTTTTTTCAAAATTAGAAGGAAATGGAGCACAGTTTACTGTTTCAATGTATCATGATGCCCCTTGAATTTTTTTTTTTTCACCCATGTAAGTGTGTTTCTGGAGCAAGGGAGATCAAACTTCCAAAAATAACCTTATGACTGTGATAAGAATATTTATCCTCTTTGTATGCTTTGCAGAAGACATTTATTATGGTTTTTAAGAGTTGGACATCTGCATCTTCAGACTACAAGATCCATAATGCAGTTGTAAAGCAACCAAATTTATTTTTGCTGGAAAAAGTAGCTGGTTTTATGTGATGAATACTGTATGTGTGTCCTTAAAGTATGTTGTCCGTTTCATAAGTGTGTTCAAATTGCATTTTGTTAGTTCACTTATATAATTTGTATTTTTTTTACTGTATAGACTAAATATTTTATTTACCATGTAAGTAATTTCATTTTAGACTTACTTGCTTGTGCACAGTATTGACAAGATACAACTGCTAGTAATGAAAATAATTGGAGTATCCCACCTGTTAGGATATTCTAAAGACTGACTGCAGATTTCTTAAAACCTAAAATGATCTTTGCACTGTAATTCTTTGTATGCTGATTATGGAGAAACACTTGTTTTTGATTCTGTTGCATACTTGACTTAATTTTATTGCAATGTGAACTAATTGCACTGCTATGTAGAAAGATATGTAACCGTTTTGTTGCTATTCACAAATGATTTTTGACATGTGGGCAACATAACACTATCACAGACCTTTTACAAATCTAAATGTAGCCTTTTCCATATAAATAAAATGCGTTTTCTACTACTTGTCTTGGTGCTTTTTTTTTTAAATCATGCATATCCTTAAAGTGCTTGCTCTAACATTGGAGAATCAAAATATTAAGTGTGTGCATGTGTCTTGTAGACAAAAGGGAAAATAAAGCCATGCATCATGTACTACTTAGAACTGTTGCAATTAATTTTTATGCCTAATTTATTTAGCATGCCATGCCCATTGTTTTATATAGGATTTCAACTAGTTTAATGACCTGTTACATCTATATTCATTTATGGAGGAAATAACCACAAGTGCTTGAACATCAAACGCTTCAGATAAGGTGGTGTATTGGCAATATCAGAATGTTACAGTAAACTTCTCACACTTGAAGCTAACTTTTCCATTAACTGGCATTTCAGTTGCTTCAGACTATGCATGTAGAAAAGCAATAGTGCTGGAGAGGGACAGTCTTTTCTTATAAAGTCGATTAAGGGCAGAATAATTTTGATTTCCTACTGTACATTCTTCTTGGGTATCTGAAAATAAAAATGCGTGACTAATGTTTTTCTCTGTACCTTGCACATTAAAGTGAGTTGTAGTTGGGAAATTTGTCATCATAAAATACATTTTTAAGACTACCAAAATTTTTTTTTTTTCTGTAATGAATGCCAGACTGGAATTTGGGTTGTGGGCGGGAAGCGTGCACAGTAGGAGCTTTTATTCCTACCAATGGAATATTGTTACCTTCAGCTTGCTGTCTTACTGATCCAAATGGTGTAAGTTGGTCACGTATGGGAAAAACATCATTTCTGTGCTACAGTTTTATCTATGATGTAATGATGACTTTTGAAACAAAAGCTTGATGGAGAGTGGCTCTATTGATCTTAAAATATCTTTGTTCACTTGGGATTGTAAGCTGAATAAATGTGGGGGGTTTTGTTATTAAAATGAGTGCTTCATTATACTTGAACTAGGACAATGTAGCTAGGAAGGCAAAGCCATTGTTTATACTTATTGCTAAAACGGTGGTAGAAAGCTTTGACCATCAGAATGTGTTCCCAGAGCTTTTATTTTTTTCTAGATTGGTAGTGACACGTTTGTACTAGAAGTTATTTAAATGTTTGCAATACCTGTATTGAACTGTGTGAAACTGGAAGTTTGACTTGCCTTTTGGGATACTCACTTTCTTTTGGTTTACTGATTTGTATTAGGGATGGTTTGAAAACACTTGTACTTCAGCCAATAATTTTTCTGCTGTGTGCCGTACATGCAAGAATGACTTTCCATCACAGTGCAAGACCAGCAGGATGATAAAAAAAAAAAAAAACAAAAAAAACCAAAGACCAACGAAAATGAGTAAGGCATTCTGCCTACAGCGTATTTATATACTAAAAGAATAATTCAGTCTTATGAACATGCTGTTTCAGAGGCATGAAAGTAAGTCTTTGATTCTCATGCTTCTCCTAGCGTTTCAAAAGCAGAAAGTCTAAAATGCTCTTGGAGATAAATACATTATTTAAACATCATTCTTTCAAAGCGGTGGACAGTTTCATCTATGGAGATAAAACATCTCCAAGTACTCAGAGTTCCTCTCTTAATGCTTTTTACAGTATGTGCTATTTTAAGGGGAAAAAAAATTAGTTATAGCTGAAATGTTATTCCATCCTGTATTCTTTACTATGATGGAGAAAAATTGCGTCATCTCTGCTTCTTCCCTACCCCCCACCCCCTTCAGAGCTGCCCTGTCTCCCGTTTCAGGCACGCAGCTCCCGCCACGCTTGCTCTGACGAGGACTATTACGAACTGTGCTGTTAGGTTTTGGCCGCGGCTCGCCACCCTCGGCTTCGTTAGTTTCTGACCTCTGTATCGTTTTCTGCCTGCATATACTCAATGAGGCCTGAACTGTAATAAACGTGGAAGAAAGCTATGGAGAAACGCGTCTGCCTCTCTTAAAGGCTGGGGGAGCGGCGGGGGGGCGGGGCCGGGTGTGCAACCCCGCGGGAGGGCACGGACAGACAGACACACAGCCGCCCCGCCGCGGGGTCACCTTGGCCCGGGCCTCTCCCCGCCCCGGCGGGGGCGGTGCCTCCGCGCCCCGCCCCGCCCCTCCCGCCGTCACCGCCGCGGCAGCCAATCCTCTGCGGGCGGCGGCCGCTCTCCCAGGGTGCCGCGCGGCGGCCCGGCGGCCCCTGCGCGCGCAGGCGCGGCGGGCGGAGGGAGGCATGGCGGCGGCGCTGGCGCTGCTGGGCCGGGCCGCGGCCCTCCTCGCCGGCGGGCAGCGGCTCCTCAGGTGCGGGCGGGAAGGGACGGGGGGCTGCGGGACGGGGGGCGCGCCCCCGGGGCGGGACGGGACGGGGCGTCCGTCCTGTCTCGCGCCGACGCTGGGCCTCCCGTGAGGCGTTGCGGCGCGGCGGGCGCTGTGGCGGTAACCGGCGGTGCCGTTGTCGTTGCGTGCAGGGGCTGCGGCGGCGTCGGCGGCTCGGCGGAGAAGTGCCTCTGCAGGGGGATCAGCTCGGATGAGCGCCCGAAGCGGCCCCTGACGGCCTATTTCCGTTTCCTGAAAGAGAATCATTCTGCTTTCAGGCAAAAAAACCCAGGTAGGAGCTCCAAAGGGAATTAGGTGCGAGAGGCCTCGCCGTTGGCTTTGTTTTGCGTTTCGAAATACAAAGTCTTGACAGGTCAAGCGCGCCAGAGGTTTCCTTGTAAAGCTGCCGCCACTTCAGCTACACACGGTGTTTTCCCTCCAGAGTATGCGATTTAAAAAGAAAACTGGAACAAAGCATTGCTTTGTAAAACTAAACGTCATGAAGTAACTAAACTACATGACCCTGATTTCAGGAGACCAAAACCATCTTTTTACCCATAGCATACCACAAATAAATTCAGTATTGCCATACTTGGTGCTTGTACATGCATTAGCCTGTTAATAACTCAAAAAAGTGAATGTCTGTGTGTAACTTTAAAAACGTTTGAAGAGAGAACTCACCGGGGCAATAAATGTTAACAATTATTTGTGTTTTTCAGTTATTTTTAAATCTGTATGTATCTGAAGTACACTATTGTTGATATAACAACCTGTATCTGTTTTTATTGTGATGCTTAGTAATTTAAAAACTACATGTACTGGATTGCCTCAGTGTATATGGGAGAAAAAGTAAATGTATTTAGAGGAAAATGCTTTTCTGTGACTATGTTTAACTTATTATCAAAAACTTCATTTATAGGCAGGGCAGTCACTTCTTGTCAGACAGCAGCAAAATGGAAAGCTGTGCTGACTTTAAAAATACTGTTGAATGTTAAAATGTTTAAAGAACTGTGGTCATATTGGGCAAGTCATGAGGTAAATTTAAGCAGGGAAAACCATTTGATATCCTGTTTTGCTTGGTAGTTCAAGAGTTCAACAGTCTGAAAGGTTGAGAACTGAACTTGCAGAGCTTCTTGTAGTTATGTGCCACACCAGTGTTTTCCACGTTTCCAAAATTCCAATAATCTGTAAATAAATCTAATGTCTCTCATATGCAAATTGAGAATTTTGGGCTTTCTTGTTCCAGTAGAGGTAACATTCAAAAATAACCTGATGATTTATTTGTTTTCTTTTATCATTGGCCAAGCATCATGTTTTCAGAGGTTTTAAGATTGGTATACTTGGACTAAAAACTCCCCATCTGTCTTGTTTTTCCACAGTTCTGAAAGTCAGGTTACCGATAAGAGCTTAGTTCTGCTTTTCCACTGTTGAGATGGCTGAACTTGACATTTGAGGTGGGAGAGAGGAAGATCTATTTTTCCTTTGTGAAGCAGAGGGAAAGCCTGTAAAGGATTTTTCAAGAAAAGAAAAGCTTATATTCTCTTTCCACCACCCTCGGGTTTTTTATTTGTTTGGGTTTTGTTTTTTTTTTTCACCCTTCACAAATTCAGGTCAGGCTGGAAACCTCATCAAATGACCATAGTGCAAGGGCCAGAGTCAAAGGCAGTCAGCTGAAAACCAAAGCAGATTCAAGTCACTGTAATTTTGTTTGTGGGAGAAAGAAAATACTTCTTTAACCTTACTTCTGTTGAATAATATTGTAAATAAAGGACTTTATCAAAATAAAGATCAAGCATATGTGCTCTATCAGGTGGATAAGGTCACATTATACTTGCTTTGAAGAATCCAGCAGATTCATGTTGCCAAAAAACTGAGAACTGGAAATTTTACTTTTGGTTTCTTCCCCGGCCCCCCCTCCAAGTTCAGTCCATCTTGCATTATGTAGAAAAGGATCCAGCTCAAAAGAAAAAAAATGAAGCTGTTGTGGAGTGGTAATAGCTGTCTGTCTTGAAATGGTGCTTCAGTTTATAACTGCATGTTTCATTCAAGTTTGAAGCAAGAGCAGGGACTCTTCCCCCCCAAAATATTACAGTTCCCTTTAACTGCCACAGTAAGTTAGTTTTATGAAAGAGGAAAATATATTTGTATAAAAAAATTGAAGAAACTTACTGAAGATACAATATTGATCTTTATTTTCTTGCTTTCTAATCTTAATGTACAGAAATGAGCAACATGGACCTGGTTAAAAAAATAGCAGGTGCTTGGAAGGAGTTACCAGAATCACAGAAGCAGGTAAGTTTGTATCTTTGCCCTGTGTACATTGAACTCTAGAAAGTCTTAGTGGTTGTTTTACTTGGTTAGGTGTCCTCTGTCTTTTTTTGTTTTGTGTTGTGGGTTTTTTGTTGTTTTTTGTTTTTTTTTTTTAAACAACAGTAAAAAAGCACTTGCATACAAAGGTTCAGATATAAAAACAATTCCGAAGAGAATTGGGAGCTTTGAAGTACTCAGGGGAAGATACTTTGATACTTCTACATATGACCTTATTTTTAGTATTTTTAATCTGTTGCTAGAGAAACAATGAGACAGATCTCGCTCTATGTGGCTGCAGGGCCGGGAACCAATGTCTCATTTCTTTTTGAATGGTAACTATATATGTGTGTGCATTACATGTATAATAACGTAAGTATTGTAAAGCTGTTCTGCTTTCATATGCATAAGCTAGGTGAAACTTCAGTTAGTTTTGATGAAAGGACCAACTTTTTTTTTCTATAGACCTAACTTACAGGTAACTTTCTTTAAGTTTCATCAAATAAAGTTACTTTTTGTCATAGGTAGTGAAGTTTCTGTAAGAGTGGCAGTTTCAAGGGATAATGTAAAACAACTCTATGAATTGCTAATCATTGCTGAATATAAGTGCCATTTATAGCAAAGTAATGATTGTTCTTCCTTGATTGCAGTTTTCTAGCTAATGCAATATATTTGTTCAATAGAATTCAAGTGCTCTTACATCCCTTCTGGACTTCTGGCTCTATGTGCCATAGTATAAAATATGCCTTTTCATTTGTATGTCTGAAATGGAGAAAAGGATGGTGATTTTTCAGGTCCACTTGGATGCTCGGTAGCCTGGCTCAGCTCTTCTTGGTGCCCTTGTACCAAGGCTGTGATTTTATGATGCTTCTGTACCTGGTATTGGCCGGTGTAGGAATGTGTTTGGTGACTGGAGCACTTGTGTGCTGCAATGGGTATACACACTTTAATCATTTCAACCAAGCTTCAGCTTTTCCTTCTTGTATGGACGATTGTTATTGCTTTGAGCTGCATCTGAAGATTCATCCAATGTTACTGGATTAACTAAGATGATTCATAGGAAGAGCCCAGGTTTTGAATCTGAGTTCTTCTGAATCCATTTTGCTAATCAAGCAAATCTGAAATTGCTACTTTACTTTAAAAATCTTATGTTCCAGGGTAGTCTGTAATTTTTTTTATTAGTAAGTTAGAAGTGTTAGCTTGTTTAATGGTCAAGTGCACGGAGCTGAGAAAACAAGCTGTCTAAAGCTGGGAGGAGGTGGCAGGGTGGGATTAACAGGGCTTGCTTCTACAACTAGAGGAATACCAGACAATGCAGACTACTGAAATTTTCAGCAATAGCTTAGGGTTTTTATAGAAGTATCTTTCCTACCTAGATGTATGTTTGGGTTTTGGGGTTTTTTTGGCTGGGGTTTTTTGTGGGGTGTTCTTTTGTGTGGTGTTTTGTTTTGGGGTTTTTTTTGTAAGTTGCAGTGATATTGAGATTGGAATATGTCAGAATTAGTGTGTTAAAAGGCCATTTATCTTTTTCAGTCATTTTAAAGGCACCATGCTTATCTCACTGAAGGCATCTGTTTAAGGTTGGTGGTTGTTTGCGTTGTAGGTTTATGAGGAAGCTAGAAAGACAGACTGGAAAAGATATGAAGAGCAGTTGGCTGCATATAAAGCACAGCTAACTCCAGCCCAGGTGGCAGCTATGAAAGAAGAAAAGAGAAAACGGCTGGCAAAAAGAAGATCATTCAAGGCAAAAAGAGTAAGTATTTTGAAGTTCAAGTTGCTCTTCTCTCAAGGAACCTGAAGTCTATTTGTCTAGTATACAGAGCAGAGTTGAAGCATGTTTAGAAATACAAAAACAACTCTCAGAATCAAAAAACCCCACACCACAAACCCAAAACAAAACCCAAAAAACCCCATGGACTAAAATAATTGCTTGTGTTAGCAGTTATTTTAGTGGCTTTCCTGTGCTTGAAGACCAGAACTAGCACATATCTTTGTGCGTAGAGGTAGGTTGTCTATGCTTTTTTTTTTTTCCTATTCCTAAAGCTGCCTGAGAAATGATAGATAATAAAAGACATTTGAACCAGCAACGCTTTCTTTGGTTGGGAAGACATCCAGAAATAGCTTTTCACAAAGGCCTTGTGTCTGTTTCTTCAGTGGCCCCTACAAGCTAGTAGCTGTTTGAAGTAGCCTTTTTTCCTTCCTTTCTTTGGAATCTTGCACTTTCCTACCTGTGTAGCTGCTGACGCATTAAATTAGGGCTGCATAGAGGCGCATCTGTTAGTGTCCTTTATTGACTTGTTCGTACAGATTATCTTCCATATTCCCTTTTAGCTGGTTTGTATATAAATCCTGAGAGACAGAACTGTCTGTAAAGGTACAATATTATGGTTTGTCCAGTGGCAAAATCAGTTGAAGGGGTTACTTGTTGCTTGTTCGTTTCTGTGAATTGAACTGCTCATGTGATGTTGCCCAAATTGGCAAAAGTGAAATTAATTTGGTTTAAAAGACCCCTACTTAGAGGAGGTTTTTAATCCGAATGATTCTGCTGATCCTTTTTTAGAGTATGGCATCACAAGGAATTTAGCTGGCATGCCTAATACCTAAGCAGATGTTAATTGCAGCACCCAGGCTGCAGTGGGAATGTCTCAAGGCTGGAGAAAGCAAGTGTAATTGCATCCATAACTTGCTGTACTTTCCCTCTCTCACCATCATCCCTGTAGGCAAAGCGTTCTGATAGCAGAAACCTAGTTCTGTTTCCCTGGAAATCTGCTGGTTCTGTTCCACCCTCTCACCTCCCACAGTTAGGTATCCGCCCTTCTCTCTGCAAGCATACGGTATTTCACACCAGAGAGCGAAGCCTTGTGAAGATCATAGAAAACCTGTTGTCATGACTTTCTTCCTGAGTGGAATTTAGTAACAGTCTTTGGTTTCTAGAAGACTTAGCTGAAGTAAGAATCAGTTTAAAATGCCTTTTTTTATGTCTGTGAAAATTCAAGTTGTTAGCTTTTCTTAATTTAGTTGAGCATTAGTCTTGACAAGTGGTGAGAGCCTCTTGACATACAGTCCAGTTTACAGAATAAAACACCAAAAAATGAATTTGAGTCTTACTTTTCTATAAAATATGAAGACGAATGGTAAGTTTAGCTTTGGGAAAAAAGCATACTTGGTAGATTGAATAACTTTTCTTGTTGTTTTTAAAGGAATTGACTGTGCTTGGAAAACCTAAAAGACCTCGTAGCGGCTTTAACATTTTTGTGTCAGAAAACTTCCAAGAAAGTGAGGGAATTTCACCTGCGGTAAGCCAGGAAAGATTGTCCTTTAAAATAGATCTGTTGTATTTAGAAAATCTGTTCTAGATTCTGTCGGGTTTTTTTTCAAAGAAACTGTTCAATATTTCATTTTGCTTTGCTTAGTTTATTTTTTTTTTAGGCTGTAGTGATCTGGCTATATTGCTGGTGGCATGTCCTATATAAACTGCTGTGTGGGTATACAGACAAAGTATTTACACTTTTTTTTGCACTTCAGTGTTACAGACGTCATCTGTTCCTTCTGTAAGGAGAGAATTCTACTTTTCTTTGTTTTGGTGTAGAAATACATTAGTTCTTCAAATGGTTGTGGTGGTCTGCTACCATTTCTGTAGTAGTGGTTGTTGTACCTCCTATAGAACGGTCGATGTTATGGAACGTGCAAGAGTTCCTCAGCAAACTCACAAGTTCCGCACCAAACTGCACTTTGGGGTAATTTAAGTTATGCTGGTGGATTACAGCACTTGAAGCGCTGGAGACCTCCCCTGTATGCCTAATATGTTCCTTACCCTATGCATTTAGTCAGTAAATCAGGATGATGGAAACAGTTTGTTCCTCAGTTTTCTATGTACAGGGCAGGCATCTCCAGTCAGCTGAGGCCCGGTTTGACACATGCGTGGCAAAACACTCCTGAAGTGGCACACAGTTTCCTGTGAACATGGTTAATACTTGTGTGGGCTTGGCTTAAGTTAGGGCATGGTTTAAATGAAACCAGTATGCGAGGTGAGATGTAGTCATGTTGCTATAAATCAGCTCAGCTGTTCTGCCTGCCTGCTTTCGTGGCAGGCTAAGTTAAACAGCCTCGTGCTTCTATTGCCTGTAAGCTCATATGATGCCCAGCAGCTTCTTGAACCGTACCGTTTATTATTTACCTACATTAAGAGGGTGGGGTATTAAGCACATATGACTTTGTGCTTTTCTGCATTGGTTTATGCTTGGCTTTCGCTAGTGTGGCATTCATCTGTAACCTTCTGTGGTCACTCTACTGTTAAAATAATCCTAATGTATTGCATATTCTATATCCCGTAGGCAAAGTTGAAGCAATTATTTGATGCATGGCGAAAGCTGTCCAGTTCTCAAAAGCAGGTATGTCAGTGGATTTTGGTGAGACTCTGATCTAATCAGAAAATTACAAACTTGAGTAAAAATTAATAAATTCATACAAAATCTTGAACTCGGTTGTTCAAATATAATACTGAGGAAAGAGACTGTATTTATGCATCTTGAAAAAGATTGTCAATACTTTTATTCCAGTATTGACCATTTCTTTCACAGTGTTTATGAAATGTGAGTGAGTGGGATAGGATGGAAGTTGTGTCTGCCTGAAAATGGACGTGGAGTGGCATCTTGTGGCACTGTGGCAGTACTTGGGGGTGTTGGTTGATGAGAAACTCAACATGACCTGGCAATGTGCGCTTGCAGCCCAGAAGGCCAGCCATCTCCTGGGCTGCATCAAAAGAAGCGTGGCCAGCAGGTCAAGGGAGGTGATTCTGCTCCTCTACTCCGCTCTCATGTGACCCTACCTGGAGTACTGTGTTCAGCTCTGGGGCCCCCAGCACAGGAAGGACATGGACCTGTTGGAGCGGGTCCAGAGGAGACCACAAAGATGATCAGTAGGCTGGAGCAGCTCTCCTGTGAAGACAGGCTGAGAGAGTTGGGGTTGTTCAGCCTGGAGAAGAGAAGGCTCTGGGAAGACCTTATAACAGACTTCCAGTACCTGAAGGGGGCCTACAAGAAAGCTGGAGAGGGACTTTTTACAAGGGCACGTAGTGATAGGACAAGGGGTAATGGCTATAAACTGAAAGAGGGTAGATTTAGATTAGACACAAGGAAGAAATTCTTCACTATGGGGGTGGTGAGGCACTGGAACAGGTTGCCCAGAGGTGTGGATGCCCCACCCCTGGGAGTGTTCAAGGCCAGGTTGGATGGGGCTTTGAGCAACCTGATCTAGTGGAAGGTGTCTCTGCCCATGGCAGGGGGGTTGGAACCAGCTGGTCTTTAAGGTCCCTTGCAACCCACCAGACCATCTAGGGAGGAAAGTGGAATTATTTGCAACAATTTGATTTTTTTTTCTAATAATCTATAATATTTTTAAGTGCCAGCATAGTAATATGCTGCTCGTGGAAAGACTTTTGACGGGTAAAAGCAACAGAAATCTACAAGTGATGTGCGCACAGTAATTTATTAACTTTGTTTGTCTTGGGGATAGTTTTCTGCCAGCTTTCTCAGTGTATTGAAGTACGAACCTGCAGATGGGTACGTGAAAATCAGAGCAGTGCTATAGCGAAACCTAATCGAAACCTCCAGATTTTCAAGTATTGTATACCTTACTGTCCTTCCTCCTGACAGCCCTTCTTCCAGGTTGTTTTGAATGTGTACTTAGAACGTGCACTAGGTTCATGTTTTTTCTGTAGAAAAAGAAGTTGAAATAGTTGTGCAGAAATAGCTATTCCCGTTCCTTAGCTGTATAACCCAGCTCTCTCAAACTAGTACTAAAAAAAAAGCTTTAGCTGTTAGTAGTAATACTGAACAAACTTCCTCTCCAGGAATGGCCATCTGTTGACATAACTATAATTCAGTGCTAAGGTTTTGTATTTTTGTGCAAGTTTGATGTGTTTTGAATTTTCTGGAGGCAAAAGTGAACGCCTGGGATGCGCACTGCACAGGTCTTGTAGTAAGTGACATTTGTATGAAAGGGGAGGATGTGACATGGCGGTTATCCTGACAAAGCCCCTTCCGTGACTGTTGATACCCGATTTTCTTCTAGCCGTACCTGCAGCTTGCTGAAGACGATAAGGTTCGGTACGAGAATGAAATGAAGTCATGGGAAGCAAAAATGGTTGAACTTGGACGTGAAGACCTGATACGTTCCAGAAAGCAAAGGCCAAAAAAGAAAACTGCTGAAACTGCAAAGAAAGCTGAAACAGCCAAAGCTTCCTCACATGAAAACAAGGCAAAATTAAAGTTGAAAAAATCGGAAGAATAAAATGATTAAGTATTTTATATTTAATGCCCTTTGGTTGTCATGTCTTTATCCTGCTGCGTTAATGGCGCAGTCAGCATTAGCACTGAAATTTGGGAAACCCATAAAGGGCCCACTGGAGAAGTAGAAAAGGTGATCAGGTGAGAGAGAATTCAGGGTCTCTGAACTGAATCTGACTGAAATAATCATTGCAGGTGTACCCAGAACTGTGCGACAGTAACCGGTTAATCAAGCTGTGAATAGTAATACTCACTGACATCAGCAGAGCTCTCCAATAACAGTAGATAACAGCTAGCTTTTATAAGATATTTTTTTATGAAAGCAAGAATATTCTACAATGTTACCATCTAAATTCTGTAAATAAGAGCTGAAATCTGAGTTAATGCTGCTGTGTTTTATTCCCTCCGTGGTATTGGTAGTGAAGGGAAATGTTCTACATTTCAACAAAAGGCACAAGAAATGTAAAATACTAATTTCTGTTTTATGCATCTGTCTTTTTGTACGTATCAATCTGTGTGTACCGCTTATGTTGCATTTAATTAAAGACCACAAGTTTTGTATAAACATATCTTTATTGGACTTTTATTCCCTGGTTTTGTTTGGATACATGCAAAACACTTTCGCCTTCCTGTTGTCACATTTGGGACAGCTGTGAAGGAAAAGAAAATGTGTGAACTGTTAGAACTTGGGCTTTGATTTAATAAATACAGGTATTTTGAAGAGCTGCTTGGTTTTTTTTTCCCCCTGGGGTTTGTGTGTCTTAATGAAAGTCTCATAGGCATCTCTGTTTTTAGAAGGAAGGCAAGCTTTTGTGGTAGTCGGTGGATTTCAAAGTGACCCACAAAGCTTATTGTTTACCAGTGGGAAGTGGAAAGCCAAATAGGAGTCCTTTTTTTTTTTTTTTTTTTTTTTTTTAATTTACCGAGCGGTTCGAGGCGGCTATGAACGTCACCGACGAGCGTCTCCCTTAGCAGCGGGCCGCCGGCCCCGCGCATGCGCGGCCCCGCCTCCCGCCCAAGTCTCGCGCGGTTGGCGCGCTGGGGCCGGCGGGCGCGGGTGGCGCCGCGGCGTTGGCGGGATGGGGCTGCTGGAGCAGTGCGAGGCCGCCTTCGGCTCCCCCGACCTCTACCGCGTCCTGGGCGTCCGCCGGGAGGCCTCGCCCCAGGAGATCCGCCGCGGCTACCACCGCGCCTCGCTCCGCGTACACCCCGACCGCGCCGAGCCCGATGCCAAGGAGGAGGCGACGCGGCGGTTCCAGGTGAGCGCGGGCGGGCGGGCGGCGGTGGCGGCCCCTGGCTGACCGACTGACTGACCGGCTGACCGACCGGCTCCCGTGTCCCCGCAGATCCTGGGCAAGGCGTACGCCGTCCTGAGCGATGCGGAGCAGCGGGCCGTGTACGATGAGCAGGGCACGGTGGACGAGGAGGGCGAGGCGCTGAGGGGCGAGCGGGACTGGCAGGAGTACTGGCGGCTGCTCTTCAAGCAGGTGAGAGCCGGGCCGGGGACCGGGGTCTGGGAACCGGCGGCGGGGCCCTGCGGGGCTCACCTCAGCGGGACGGCAAACCCGCCCCGAGGGGGAAGCCCGCTGCTTCAGAGGTGTAGCCGTGCGGCCCTTAAGAGCTTTGTGTAAAACACGGGGGGGGGAGTTGTTTATGCTGTCTTTTAAATCCTTCTGGTGAATAAATCCTGTAACTCAAGAAGCGTCACCTCTTTGCTTCAGATCACGGTGAAAGATATCGAAGATTTCGAAAAGAGCTATAAAGATTCAGAAGAAGAGCTAGCTGATATTAAAGCAGCGTACATGGACTTTGAGGGTGACATGGACAGAATAATGGAGTCTGTGTTGTGTGTGGACTATACAGATGAACCAAGAATACGGAAAGTCATAGAAAAAGCCATTGACTCTGGAGAAGTCCCATCCTACAAAGGTTTTGTAAAAGAGTCTAAGCAGAAAATGATCGCAAGGAAAAGGCGGGTAGGTTATATCAATTGGGGACCACAGGGAAACATTACTTATAAGCTTTTAATCTCCCCTGGTAGAAATAAATGAAACTGTTTTTAAGACAGATGTTTGCCACAGGATTGCTGGGTTACAGATCTTGCTCAGTATCTTTGACTTTCACATTTAGTCACCTGTGTTTTCCACCCCCACCCCCCCCCAAGTTGTGAAAGGCTTTTGAGTGGTAATAGGCTGTTGCTTATTACTTCTTTATTTTGTTATTATATACAATGGCTTATTACAGTTTAGCATGTCCCTGCATTTATTTACAAAGCCATGAGTTGCTGGAGTTAAGAAGCGGACGTGGGGTGGAAATAGATTATGCTCGCCTTTTGGCAAGTGTGAAATAACATTCTGGACTGAATGGACCTCTTCTCCAACCTGGGTTTTTGGGGTGGTTTTTTTTTTGGACACTTCCTAGAATATGTTATATGCACATCACAGTAACGTTTCTCTAATGTAAGAAAATGTAATAGCCACCAAGACAAAAAAAGTGTGGGTGCGGGGAACAGGGATGGGGGTGGACATCTCATCATGTTCAGTATTGTGAAACAAAAAAAACCCCTCTTGCTCTACTAAATGCCAGAACCAGAATGGGCTTCCTCTTTGATCTCTCATCTGTGGCCAAACTTGGAAACCGTTTGTGTTTCCTTGCAGCTATTTATATACAGATGCAAAATAAAGTGTTTGGTAACTACTGTAAGACTTTGTCAACTAACGTGCAAAATACTTTTTAAAAAACTAGCTTGCTATTTCAGGCAGAAAAAGAAGCCAGAGAGGCAGAAAAGACTAAAGATGAACTGGGCCTTGGCAGAGAAGATGACTTGAAAGCGCTGATTCAAGTAAGGCTTTTTGTATCTGTTGAAGACAGTTACGTTACTGGCTTATAACTGTGTTTTCCCTGAGCATCTTTGTATTTGGGATCCTTGCAACTCTCCTGAGTTCCTGAGGTTAAAATCTGACCTTAATGTTAACTATCTATGGACTTTAATAGTCAGTGTATGGTATGGATTTTATTACCTGTGTCTTTTTAAAAATTAACAAAGCTACTCTAATATGCTTTTTCTTACTGCATACACAATCAAAATATTTAACTTCTAGTTTTAGGCAGTTAGACAAGGAGTGTTAATGATTCTTTCTTTCTGAGGGATTCCACGAGGATGTGGAAGTTGATAGGTCTTACTAGTTTGCTTTTTTATCTTGGGGATTGAGGAAAGAAGCATACTGTTTACGTTCTGCTTTTCAGAAGTTTTCTGTTTCTTCTTTCTTATTGTCCAGTTGGGCTTCCTAGAATGTTCATGCTTAATCATTCCTCAAATTATAACAGAGTTTTGGGTCTAAACTAGAAATTGCTTTGCTTTTTCTCGCCTTATGTCGTGATTTTTTTATAGCCACTCCTTACATTTGTCTTGATACTTCTGGAAGTTAGGTACAGAGCCTAGAGTATGTAAGTAGGCTTTTGCTTGACAGTACTATACCTCCTGTAGCTTGTATTCCCTGTTTAATCTATTCCAAGATTTTATGTAGCTATCTAACTTCAATAGAATAATCTGTATTGAGAAGTAGTAAATTTTTTGGTTTTGTTTTCCCCTCCCACAGAGCAGAAATAAAGATCGGAAAAAGGAAATGGATGACTTTTTGGCCCAACTGGAAGCAAAATACGGGAATAACGCTAAAAAAGGAGGAAAGAAGACTGCAGCCAAGAAAGGAAAGAAATAAAGAACTGTGTAGGCTGAAATATTGGGTATGGTTTTGTATGGGAACATGTGGATTTGGGAGAATTTCAGAGTTTCTCTGGGCTAGTGTTTCCGAGTATGTGTGCATCAACTTGCTGTGACCAGGAGGTATGATACAGAACATCCACTATGAACAAGAAAGACCAAGCGTTCTGGTGCTACTGTTAAAAATCCTTTGGGTGCTCTTCAGTTAAGATCAAACAGATTCTTGACTAAAAGTTTTGTTACAGTAAGGAAGCGGTGTGATGTTTGGGATGCCTGGGTGTTTATTAAACTTGTATTGAAGCACCTTCCTTCCAAACACCTAATAGGTAGTGGTACAGCTGGTGGTGGAACACTGTTAACCCCCCACCTTTGAGAGTCTTCAATGCTGGTTCCTATGGCTTCTGAGTGAGAAACCTTATCTTTTTGCGAGTCACACGTTTCTTTTGTAACAAACCTTCCACTGTTTTTAACGGTCTTTGCACTCCAGCTCAACAGGTGTTTTTCAGATATTCCATTGGTTTTAAAGATACTTTGGGAAATTGCAGATTTAATAAAGGAAAAGTTTTTGCAGAATTCTGTGCTATGTTGCTTCCCCAGCCCTCTCTACATTTTCTAAGTAGCTGTTGATCGTGTTGACTCTTCTGACTGATTTAAGTCAAGTAAATACTACATACTTATATAGCAGCTGAAAATATGGCTATATTGTTAACTGTGGCATCGGTGCTGGTGATGCTGCATGAGATGAAAGGGCCATCTAGTGTTTGGTCTTTGCTTGCAGATGCCTTGGGAAGAATACGAGACTGCAGCATGTATGTGACTATGCAGAAATTCTCTAACACACTGCGGTGAGGTAATAAAGAGAGTCGGTTCTGTGTATTTCTAGGGTTCGTGATGTCCGATGACAAGGTGTTCTAAGGCTTAGAAATGTATTGCGTGTTACTTCAATAGCATCACAAGTCTGCTGTAGGATGGTAGTGATTAGCTACTTCCTTGTATTTGTCAACAGTTCTGTTATTTCAGAAGTGAATTACTTCTGTAAGATGTGCAAATACTTTGAAGGTTTTTGCTTCAGCTGTTTTTAAACCACTTGACATAGCGTGCAGGGGCATCAATTTGAAGGGTAACTAGTTTTCAACTTCCTATAGCTCAAATGAATGAGGCTGGCTTTATTTTGTGGATCATTTTTCAAAGGCTTATGAGCCACAAGGTGAACACTTACTTTTGAGTTGAAGGTCCTCATTGCTTCAGTGATAGAATTCAGGAACTGACTATTTTATTAAATGGCTTCCTGGGGGGAAGCTAGAGGTAGAATGGTAACTCTGTTCCCTTTTACTTGGCTGCTTTCAAAAATTATCCTGATTCTGGGAGAGTACAGCATATCATTATGTTGCATAACATGTGACTTGAATGCTACTTTTACTGTACAAAATAGGTATCTAACAGCCCAGAAGTCTCTGGTGTCGACCATTCTGTACAAATGTACAGAAACCAAAAACTACCTTACGATGAGACTGCTTTCACTGTTTTAACACAGTGACTCCTCTAGGCTATAAAATACTACATTATGGTACTAGAAGTCTATTCAAGTTTATTTGTATATTTTTGCAACTCTTATGCACTAGGGCTACAGAACACTAACTTGGTCCCTGAGGAATGGCACTGATATAAATGGGATGCTTATCTCCAGTTAGCTTGAGATAACTAAATGACACACTGTACAATGTTCCAGTAGTCTTAGCTGTTAAGAGAAACTGTATTTTGAAGGGGTGTAGTGAATAGACGCCTCTCTTTAGCATCAATTTCTCTCTATGCAAACTTAAGAGATTTAGATTGAGACCAGAGCTCCCCCCCACACCCCCACCCTCCGAAATGCAAAGGAAAGTTAACCCAGTTACATTTGCACACTTCTGCATTGCTTTCTTTCCCTTCTTTTTGACTGGAGCATGCTTGGATCAACTGGACTCAAGAACTTAAATATTGATTAGAAATTATTAGCTGTTCTGTAGGTACCACTAACATTTGATAGATTTCATAACTTAGAATGGGGAAGTAGGAGCCACTTCATAAAGAATACTGACAGGTTTTTTTCTATTATGCATTGTAATTTGGAAAACATTAATAAGGAAATTTAGAAAAAAGTGCTCTTTAATTGGATTGTAAAGGAAAAACTGTTTTCGTGCAGTGTCCTAACTGTGTTAAAATACAGTAGTGGTTATCTTCACCTTGTCTTTACACTTACTGTCTGGCGCTTACTGCTTGGAGCAAGACCTTCAACTAATCAGTTATTTTGAGAAGCTTGTATTTCATGTTTGTCTTATCTGGAGCCGCAAGGGCAACTACAGCGAATACCTCCAGTACGTCTGTCTCACAGTGCAGAACACCTCTACTAAAAGCTACGTTGCATCTGTGGGTTGTGGAACTTTGTGGCGGAGTGCAGAAATCTTGTATAAGTACAGGTATTTTTAGAAAGGGAGACTGAACTATTCTGTGAAATTACCATAAAACATCTCACCAGGAAGACAATGTACTTTCTTTGAATACTGTCTGGAACTACTTGCAGTAAGAGACTCCTTTTTGCCTCTTCAACCTTCTTCAGTCACTGAGGAAGAGGTATAAGTATATAACACAGGAAGAGTCAGTGGTGTGCAACCCTTGAAGCTGTCAGCTCTGTTCATCTGGTTTGCTACCTTAGTTTTACACAACTGTGTTAATATCTGCTGCAATTACTACAGGATTCATAACTTGTCTGAGTTGTAGAAGCAGTATCATGTGCAGTGCTTGCTTTTGGATACTATAATATTGCTTTAAACGTATAAATACAGCTTTAAAAATTTAAATTACTACTGCTATGGAAAACCTGATTAATCTGTAGAGCTAACAGAAAAATCAGCAGGTTCTGCAGCACCTGCCTGTAACAACATGAACCAGTAACAAGCCAATAATGGGAAAACAGCAATGACTGAGAGCATTTGCTAGATTTTCTAGGAGTTAGGCATTACTGCCCACTGGAGTATATTCACCCTTCCACTGGAGTATAACTTTTTTCTACTGCTAGAAAATGGAATGTTTAAGTATACTCCTCCTAATCTTTGGCAGCTGCTTCTTTGATTTATATAAAAATAATTATTCATAAGGAAGGGTGTTTGAAAACTCTGTAAACAATGTTGACATTGCTGAGAATGGGAGGTGGTTGATGACTCTCTGGAGGTGGATAGATACTTCTTCATGGCACGTTAGAACCCTGTTTGCTTTTTGTGACTGATCCACTTCGACTGTGGGCTTTCACAGAACCATGCAGCTGAAGACCTAATGAACAGAGATCATGTACAACTTTAAGACTTCTGGAAGGTATTAAAACTAAGTTCCAAATACATAATCTTTAGCTTAAAACTAAAAAAAATATTTTTTTGGCTTTTTATTCTAATATGTGGCTATCAACTGCATTATGTATAACTTGTGCAAGTTTGAGACAAATGACTGGCCTTCCAAAAGGGGTAAAGCTTGTGCTTTTGTAGTTGCTGCATTGCAGGGAACTACTGTATTCCTTGATATTTCATTAAGTATTCAAGTCTACAAAGTTCTTCTGCTGATTTCAATTTTTTTTTGTTAATACAGCAGTCATAAAACTCATCTTGCATTTAAAGATACTGGGTTTTTTTGCGGGGGGGAGCAGATATTTATTTTCATTTCAGTAGGAACCATTCCTTTCTTCTTTAAAAACAAGTTACTTCAGTTTAGTGCCTTTTCAAAATCAAGTTGCCTCTTATACTGCTTATATTAGTGGTGGTAGGCCATTCAGCTATTAAACAAGCTAAAAGACCCCTTCTGTCCTCTAATAATCACCCATGTACTTGTTACCGTAACCTTTGCAGCTTCCATTAACGTTTGCAGCTTCAATCCTATCTAGTTAGTGTATTTTTATGTGGGAAATTCTGACAACTCCGTAAGGAATCCCAACACACTGCGATGAAAAGAATTCAGTGGAACTTGTCTTGACAGACCTAGTTTGCAGAAAGTGCATCTGATCCCCTCCTCTGTGCCACCCTTTCCAGGTGGAGGTGATAATTACCATCAATATAAAGTTAACAGGGAGTGCTCAAGGTGAAAGACAGCATTCAGAAAAGCTGTTCCAGGGCACAAAAGTTAACTTTTGCTCTACCATAATCTCTGAGCAAACTCCCTTTCAACTGACTAGACTAGACCCTGTGTATGCCATGAGGTGAAAAACCTAAATCTCTGAAGGTGCAGTTGATATAAATAAAGGTCATTGGTCTACCGTAACACTTGTGTACACATGTGCAACTTAGTCTTGTAGCTTCCTACTATTAAAAAAGAACGACAACCATGGTTGTGACTGTGTAGCTATTCTGAAGCATATATGAAGACTATTTTCAAAGTGTATTAACCATAAACAATTTAAGGACATGACTTTGCAGTGAAGGAAGGGAAACTGGAGGGAAGAATATGCATTACATTCACAACAAAAATGCCTTCCTGCTGCCTTGATCAATTAAAAATAAGTAATTATAGATGAGATTAATTTTAGGTTATGCCATGTAACTCCGTAAAGTTAATCCAACTGTTACAAAATAACAGTACAAGCATATTCTGATTTCAGAGTATGGATGTGAATTGTACTGGCACAGTTACTGGTTTTAAAATATACTTTGAGTTGATCTAGTGCAATTCTAGTACAATCTCTTCCAGATACAGTGCGAATAAGTTTCTTTTGGATATAATGCAATTTCTTTCAGTTGTATAGTTGAGCAGAAGAAAAACCCTTGGACAGAAAGTAGTTGTTGCTGGTTGCTGTTTAAATTGGGAACTCCTGCTCTTAACTTTGACGTGAAGAGGCATGGGGCTGACTGCATTAAGCTTCCTTAAATCATTTAAAATAGTAGGTGGTAAAAAAAAAAACACCAAACCCAAACAAAACAACAAAAAACACCAAACATACGCTATATGCAAGTATAAAACTTGTATAATGGAAAATTTAAAACATGAAATAGAACTTTGAAAAACCTCCTCAAGGTAATTACCGATGTAGGAAATGCATCCTTGTCCCAAAAGCCTACCTCTTGCTTAATCTTATTAAATTCTATGACTGATGAGCATACCTGAACCTGTTGATCCTCTGCTTGTCCAAGATTGATTACTATAATCAATAACAGTGCAAGAACGGCGGTGCTGTGGATCTGGCTGAAAAGACAGTTCAAATTATTTCTTTGCATGAAAAATTCTAAACATCAAAATTGTAATACAAATTACTTAAACATTTGTATTTCCTAATTCATAAGATGTTGTAAAGGTCTAAGTAGAGCTTTTACAAGTTTTAGGAGTGTTAAATCAACCTAAAGTTCAACTCCTACAAAGTAGAAAGTATACTTCTATAACACTCTTACTTAGAATGATCACTGGGCCAGTTAAAGGCATTTTCACCACTTCTGGAAATTGCTCTGTTTCAAAATAGATTTTAAAAACTTTGTATACTCAACTGCTAAGCCAACGATGTTGAAATTATACACAGAAACCAAACCAGCAGCTATTTAGATAAAAAGCTCAGATAATAATACCTCGTTAGATAGGACAAGAGATCAGTAGAGTAGATGTTTCAGTAAATTAAACCGAGCATGTGATAATGAAACAGACTGGACATTAATAGTACAGCAAACTTGCACAAGAAATCAATGAAGACTATCCTACCCTTGCCTTTCTGAATACAGCTGTAGGAGTGACTTCCTGATGTCTATGCAAAACTTCAAAGCATCCTCTCCTACCCCACAGTTCTTCCTAAGCTTCACAGAAGATACTAGATTGAATGTTACACCTCAAGTAACGCTCAGCTTTTTCCACAAGCATCTCGAGCTTGGATTCTTCAAGACAAGTGTAGTACCACCAGCTGCTTATAGGTGTAGTTAGGAGCTGGCTGTGGGGAGTATAGTGAGATCGTTATCTGTGAACAAGTGACTTGTCCTCTTTGTTTCGGAAGTGCCAAGCGATGATGTTTCTGTTAACCTGCGAGTACCTAATCAAGTGGTGAACTTGAACTCCCTGGCACTGATCACCTGTGACATTTGGTTCTCGAGTAATGTTTACCTATGTTAATTGTCAAAGCACCCTATTGAGTAACTAAGGATGATTTGGTAGAATTTGCCATGCTTTACCAAGAATGTGTTGGTTGTGTTAGGCCTGGAGAAATGATCGGGTAAGAGAAGCCGCTCCTGTAGCTGCTGGTGGGTATCCTCCTGTGTTGTTACACTGTGAGCTCGACTTGGGTTCCCTCGAGATTTCTGCATTGAAGAATAACAGTTATGGCTACTTCTTATTGCAGCAGTACATTTAAAATAATTAGCCTAGGAATTAAAGCTAATTTTCCAAGTCAATCATTCTACACCTAGTTATAGGGAGAAAAAAAATTCTGGCATTAATTGGAATTAAAGCATTCAACTATGGGTGATGCTGTTAGTCAAAACTGATAAAGCATTTTTTGTGCATCTATTTCAGTTGCTGTCACAAGATAACAAACAAATCTGAACTCTTGGGTTAGGTAATTTGATCA
The DNA here is from genome assembly GCA_020745775.1 of Theristicus caerulescens. Classification (NCBI taxonomy): domain Eukaryota; kingdom Metazoa; phylum Chordata; class Aves; order Pelecaniformes; family Threskiornithidae; genus Theristicus; species Theristicus caerulescens. The sequence goes on from CM036560.1 coordinate 89,629,027, forward strand.
GCAGCAATTACAATTTTAGACTATCCAATAATGAAATTGTTGTGCCCGTTACCGTTTGCCTCTGGGATCCTGCAGTGCTCACATGCTCTGCCACACTGGTGGCAGTAATAGGTGGTAGGAGATTATTGCGGCTTAGCGGCAGCGGGGAGGGTGAGGTTAGCTGCTCATGTGCAGTCAGACTGAAACAGACCAAAAAGAACAGAAAAAAAAATGCAGTTTATATGTTTGACACTGTGTAAACATACAATATCCTCAGTTTGTTTGACATTATGTAGACAAACTGTTAAAACTAAGAGCAAGGGTTGCACAATTCTGCTACAAGATGCTGGTGTAGGAGCTGACTATTGGAGACTGTATTTAAAAGAGGAGTTCTGCAGCGGGTGAAGTTTGGCAGAAATCTTTTTCATCTATTAACAAGAACTTCTAGTTTTCAGAACATTTAATATTAAGCATATAGGCAAAGTGAGTTTGAGAATGAGCACCCCAGCAGAAATCCTGGTGATGGGTGTATACAAAAGTGGTTAAAATGCACCTCATCCAGTGCACTTTGAAGGAGTGTGCTGTGCGTCTGGTACCACAGAATACAGGGGTGTGTATATATAAAGGTGTCTTCGTGGGCAGTTAACGTACAGTGGTAGAATCTTGTCTGCCCGTTCCCAGACACGGCATTATTTTCTGCTCTTTGTTCACACCCTTTAGGATGAAGTACTGCTTACTGCTAACGTCAGCCTAGCAACTGAAGATAAACCAATGAGCCTAGAAAAGAGCAGTGGCCCATATTTTAAGCAGAGCAAATGAAAAAGCTACATAATGCAAATGCATACTGTAGCTTTTTCACTTATTACAAGCGTCACATAAAATGTCTGGGGGTAAAACAAGGCTTCTACCTTCTCCATATTTTGTTTCTGTATTTGAAGGAACAGGTGCAAGGGGCTTTCAGAAGCCGCCTAAAGAGAGCTAAACCAATCTAATTGCACAAAATACAAAATTAATTAAGCTTTAGTCACAGGAGGCATATGAAAGAATAAGTATTCTGTTTTCTAGATACAGCCTTTTCATATGAAAGCCTTTTCACATGAAAGGTGTCTGCATATTATTGTATGTTTGAGAATTGCTACAAATGATCAAGAGGCCTTAGCTCTATACACATTCTGAAGTTGCCTGAAGGAAGGATGTTCTGTAAGAGTACATTCCAAAAGCTTCAAACTATAATCAGCATTTTAAAAAAAGACTTTCCTAGTGCTCTCTACATACATTTAAAAACATATGGTAATAAATGGGAGATGTTAACAATTGTTAGACTGATTGAAGCCTAAGGAAAGAGAACAGAAGCATAAAATACTGGAAGTAGAAACATCAGTTTTGAAGGGACAAGGAACGAGTCTCTGAACAGTACATGACAAAAAAAATAACAGGCTAGATGAGTTTATAGGTAAACTGCAAAACCAAAAGGAAACTGTGTCAATTTACAACACATGGAATACAGAAGTATATAAAACCCTGCATTATTTCCTAATACCCTGTGGTCCCTGTAAATTACTACATTCAGTCAGATCATTAGGCCAAACAAAAATAAGATATTCTAGACGTGATTGAGGGTTCACTGATTCCATTAGGAGTCCTTTGGTCAGTCAGACAACCTAGCTAAGATGAGCACCTTCTTTATAGCCCAGCCTGGGCTAGTATAGCAACAGGCAGTTTGACCTCCAAAAACTAGACTTATAAGTTCATCTTGAAAATAGGCTATAGAAAAAGAAAGCCGATGTCGAGAAAGAGATGGTGGTATTTGCTTTGCTTGTACCAGACAGACTGAGGTCTATAGTTTATGTGCAAAACTACCTAAATATGTATGCGATTCATTGAATCACAACTCGTAGCTCAGTAAACATCAACTTCAGCAACTCAGCTTTCTCAGGGGAGATTGTGCTTTAATGGCAGTTATTTTCTTTAATCAAATAATTCACGCTCTTTCTATTCAACTGAATGCTTTTTGTATAAGCTGGGTTCTCTAAATACGGTAACTTGCAGTGAGAAGCTGGTTTTGAAACGTACAATCGAGGTCCCCTGAAGACATCGTCCACAGACCCTGGGGTCCCAGTACGAGAGTGGCTTGTGTTGATTGGATGCAGGGTACGTGGTGGTGGGTTTCGCCTTCTTGTGGAACGTGACAGGGATGATGTGCTGAGCTCTAAAGGACGATTTGTCCACACTCTGGCAGAGAGGATGGAACTGGAGCCTGGCCGTTTGTCATCCAGGTCCCTAACAAAAGAATTATAAAACCAAAAGATACATGGTCAACGTGACTGATAACTACCCTGTTACCAAAGTACTCATCTACATGTGACATTAACAGTATTATGTGTGCATAGAGATGATGTGTTCATTTTTTTTATATAACTATATAAAGTGATTTACAGCCAAATTAGAAAAGAACAGGGGATAAAAAAGAAAAAAGAAGCCTATCTTTATTTTTTTTACTGAACTATGAACTTTCTGATTCAAGATTCCAGTATAAAAGTAAAAATTAATCACAGAACAGATTAAAAAACCCCATACTGTGAACACCAGTTCTCACACCCATAGCCTAGATCTAACACAAGTCCACTTCTAGGAACTGAGCAAATCAGTTTCTCTATCCCATTCTGAGCTTCATCTCTTTTCAGGATGTCGGTTAGTGCCAACAGTAATGCCACAGCTGTTCCCTAAGTGGTAAACCAGCAGCAATCAAACAGAAAACCTGTACTAAAAGTATACTGTTTCATAGAGGACAAATAAACAAACAAGCAGGAAAATAATTGAGAATTGCTTTCTCCAGTGTAGAAAGTTATCTCGCAATGTTTTGGGTTGAATCCCTCTCACCATGAGAGTGCTCTACTTTACAACAGATGATGTATAGTTCTTACGGTGTTTTCTCCATTACAGGCAGATTCCTTTGCTGTAACTGTATCCCATGTATCACCATCAAGCCATTTAGATTACGTTGAGAGCCACTACTTGACCCTTGAGAGAGATTTACCTGAAAGTTTAAAAAATAAGTAAGTAAATTACTGTTTGGCAGAGACATACACACACATTTACAGATTTTGTCCTTGTAAATAATTTTGGAAGAAATAAATTAATTTCTACCATGACATCCAGATATATACTCAGTTATATTATTTCCCTGTCTAAGATACGCATCTTAGCATTCAATTTTTCTTGCAAATGGTAGTGCTTAGAAAATGTATCCTACCATGCTATGTCATACTTAGTATTTTCCAACTGAGCTTCTCGTTTGCATGACAGGATCTTCCAACAATGGCTATAATCAGAAGCTTTACAAAACTAGTTTTCAGTGTATGTTGACGTTTTATGTCAAGAACAAAACTGCAAACTCCTTTCCTGGAATACAGACTGATCTGGAAAAACATCGAATTCCACCCACCGTAACGACAGCAAATAGAAAATACCAGAGCTTTAATCTCTCCAACATACTTGAGGTGGTTTTCTCTTCTTTTTGCTTTTGCGGCCGCATCTGGGTTTTGGGCACTACACATACAGTAAAGGGAACATGAGGAAGAGGCAGGGGTAGAAATAAAGGAGAAAGAAATAAAAAGAAATAAGAAGGAAAGAGTTGAATTAAAATGGAATAAACAGACAACACTTCGGTGCTCGCCACTCTAGGAGCAGATCATCTAAAGCAGATGATACAGTCAAATTCAGTGTCTGAGCAAAAAAAAATTGTTTTACAATTGCACTGAGATTTGTCCTCTATTGCCGGATGAGTTAGCTATAGGTAAGCTAGTGAGAATAGGATCTCACACGCGCAATCCTCAATCTCACAATTTAGCTCAAACCTTATTGAAATGTAGAAAGAACTACATCATAATGAACAGTCACCACATGGTTGTCCAATACATATATAAAATATTAAGTTTTAAAGAGAAAAGTAGGAATTAGAACTTGCAACTGAGGAATAACAGAACTTAAGCGTTAGAAAGGACAGTCAGCATTCATACAAAATCCAAACTGGTTATGTATCTAAACAGTCCCCTGACATACTCGAATCTGTTTGCTTAGGTAGTGCTGTATTGATTTGTCCCTACACAAACCAGCTGGCTAAAAATACCTACCAGATTTGATGTCGCCAAGGGCATTTTAGTTTGTGGCACACGAGGTAGCAACACTGGCAGAGGATCAAACTGCAAAGGGCTTCCAGCATCTGCTCTGATTGGCTCTACTGTTATGATATTTTTCTCATCATCTATGCAAAGCAACACAGAATTCCTGTAAATACAGACTATTGGCATTGCTAGTTGTGGACAGTGCTATGAATCCGATTTTTTAAAAGAGAGTCCTCTTAGATGCTAAGCTCTATTAAATCTTTTGAAAGCATGTCTCACACTGTTTGCAAAATAACCTTCCCCCCACCCCAAAGAGATTATTCCCAAACACATCTCTCTCTCATTGCATGCTTGCAAAATTAAGTAACTGAAATCCCCTTTTGAATCTTCAGTTTAACTGTGATCCTTACCAGAGGCTGACCCTTCCCAATGTCTGCAGATTAATTCTTCCATGCAGCCTAGGACTTCACTCCACACGTCATCAAACAGAAATGTGAGCACAGCGTCCTTCATGCAGGAATATGGAGAGATAGGAGGAAACCCCAGTTTCCGTCTACCAGAGGACAGTCCCATTGTCCTCTCATGCAACTCCTCCTCCCTGTAAAAATGTAAGCATTACCTGTACCATAAACATATTTTCTTTGTCTCCTATATTTTGTTGCATTTTATTTAATAGCATTAAAACATGAGCTAAGGCTGCATTTCTGTTCTATTTTCTCTTAAACTGAAATAGATCGAGGCAGCTGGCCAAATAGCTTGAAGACTCCAGGAGAAGTTCTGTTATTTGTCACACAATATTATTTTCTGAGAGCTGATAGTTCAATAAACAGCAATATCAAATAACAGTCTAATACTGAAAGAAGCAAGCTTCTGTACATTGGGCACTTGAACTTTTATTTCTTCCAGAACCTACCACTGACCTAAATGAGAAATGACAGACAGTCACCTTATTACTGCACACCTTGGTTTCCCTGTACAGAATGACTATAAATGATACTTCAGGGATAATAAATAATTTGCCAAGGAGATCAAAGTTTCATTTAAAAATAAATCTTAACAGTTACAGTGATACAGCAGGCCACTCTCAGCCTGCTGCTCTAACAGCCAGGAGGTGTTCAGGGCACAGGTTTAACTCCGTTTTAGACAATGAGAGGGGAGAAAAACCATAATTCACAGCAGCAAGTGGCCTTTGCGGCAGACTCTTCCACAATGCAACAGGTATTCTGCAGTGTGAAACCTGGAAGACAACTGCTCAAAAAAGTTTATGTTCATCTGCCAAAAGAAACTTCATTGAAGGGAGAAAATAATACTGATGCAAGCACATTTATTATGTCTTTCATATCTGCTCCCTGAATTAGTACTTAACATCAAAAAGCTACAAACCTTGAAAAAAAGGAGATACCACTAGAAAAAGCTGGAGTACTTCTACCATTATTTTACAGAGACAGCAATATTCTTTGCTGCAGCGATCTCTCTCTGGCCTGGTCAAAGCAAGCCACCTACCAATTTGAATCTCATGGTCCATGCAGCTAAGTGGCTTTATTTATTAGAACCAATTAAGTAGTTAGCAACTGACAGTACCATCCAGAGTCCTTACTCAGGCCATGTGTTCATATTGTTGGATTGAATAAAGTAAAGGGGCAAAAAGAATCCTCTTTATGCCACCCTTAATCCTTTCTTCTTAAGCTAAAAATAGTGGTAACTATTTCTTGGCAAGCGTCAAATCCACTCTAATTCTTAAATTACCACTGAAAATCTGGAAAGGTACAATTCCACCCAATATGCCAGTACAAAATCAAAGCGGCACACTGCTAGTGCATAACAAACAACAACAAATTTGACTTAGTATAAAAAATAAATGGTGTTTAACCAAGTTTTATGAAATTTGTCAATACATAGCAGGTTCTTAGTTATGATGGAATGAAGTATTTAAACCAGGCACAAAAATGGCTAGTATGAAAAATTACAAAAAATTCATTAAAATAATTTAGCAAAATAAATTGTTCTAGGAAATGGATGGGGAGAATTCCCAGTGCCCTAGCAACATCAGGCTTTTGAAAGCTCTCTAGAGGAAAGAGACAAAAAAAGATAAATTCATAAAATACTTTATCAACTAACATCAAAAGCAAATCTATCTATCTATCTATCTATCCATCTATCTATATCTTAACAGAAGGAATTCCAGGACACTGGTACAAGTTGCTGTCTTAATATTCAATACCTACACATCTCTGCGGTCAAATGCTAAATATTCCTCCATTACGCCCTCAGAGACAATTACTCCATCTTCACCTTCTTCGCTCTCTGGAGAACACAAGGTCGGAGACTTGGAACGGTCAGCCTTTTTGTGAACGGGAGTAACAGAAAGAGGTACTTTCTTGCCAAAAACACTAAATCTGAGCAGGTGACAGTTTTCAGAAAGCAGAAATGAAAATAAGTTGTTATTCCACTTCAAATAGCAGCATTTGGTGAGCTGAGAGACAACACAGTAGTCAAGGCCAAGCAGTAGGGAGGCCAACAAATTATGCATTACAGTAAAAACTCTTTTGGTTTGGGTATTTTTAATTCTTGCTAAGGAACTTGAAACTTCAGAAAAAAATTCAAAGCTAATTAAAAAACATTCTAAACCATTAAATAATAAAGTTAGTACCAATGTAGTGCTTTGTAGTTTTGAAGTTCTATACAAATTTAATAATGATTAACAATAAAACCAGCTACAATATATATATATTCTTAAGAAGCCAGCAGCAGCAAAGGTATTTCTATTTACTGACCAGTTTACTGTAGTTAGCAACAAGCACAGCTACGTAGTCTTGCTATTCCGAATGTACTAATTTCAGTTAAAAAAAAAAAGAAGCGTGCTGTATTCAAAACTCAGCCTAACAGAAAGTAATTAGGCTTCACATTTTAAGAAGCCTATCACTGCAGTCCACTGAGAACAAAATTACCTTCCCACCTTGGTACAGTCTGGATTAACTGCTGGTACTTACTCATTAGACTCTTTTTCTTGTGGTGAACTTACATCTGAGGAACCTAAACTGCCAGAAGGTGAACTTGAATACCATCCATAACCTTCATCTGTGGGGATCACTATCTGCTTCCCCACAACCCTGCCATGGCAAAAACAAAGGATAAATAAATCAGAAAACATTGAAAGTAAGATTATTGAAGTGTGAAAGAACACACAGCAGCAAATCCTAAAAATTCTGTAGGGAAGCGATGCGGTTTTCTTGGTGATGAACTAAATGCAGTTTCAGTTGTTTTCCCAAGTACACATTGCTTCAAGTCAGGTAAATAAATTAAGAAAATTTTGCTTGTTTTTTTATGCTCTGCTAATTGTAAGACTGTTGAATATGGACAAAACTGTTCAAGTACATGTAACGAAGATTTAAAATTTAAGTTTCCAGATAGCCATAAGGACTGCTGAACTAGGGTAGGAGGATTTTTAAATTATTTTAAGCACCTGGCTGTTAGCTAACCATGCATCTTTTCTAAGATCATTTTGCTGTGTTAAAGACAAGTCAGTTGCAAATAGCAATAATCCTCTGGCAAGGAACCAAAGGTGAGATAGCAGAATGTTTATTAATGACGATGGCAGGCAGACTACCAGAGTGCTATCTTTTTATATGTATCTACTATATAACCGCATAAAACCACCCTGCTACTAACGTTGTTTTAAAAGCAACTGTTTCCATCCCTAGCCTTTTATAACTCTGTGATGGTACTAGCATTAGCCTATTAATAAAATACCTGAGATGAGGAAAGTTGGATGTCCACTGGTGGCATTCTTCCCGCAGTCCCTCAACATGCACATTATCTTTCCGCTCATAGAGAAGCTCATCGATTTGTCTGAACATTTGCTGAACCTGTTGTGTTGCAGCTTTATCAAATTCCTAGACAGGAAAATTATCCAATAAATACCTAGTGAACAGCATTCAGAGAGGTTTTTTTAATTGAATTTTTTAATAATCAAAAAAGACAACTATTTGTTTAAAGCTTAGTGAGACTGATTTAAACAGTTCTATTTCTTTTGCATAGAAAGACGTTAACTTTAAATAATTTCCCTCCGGAGATGATGCAGACTGTTGTCAGGACTGATGGTAGCTATATAAGAGGCTTACAATGACACAACAGAAAAACTACTAAAACGTTTTGAAATATCTGTATTATTATATGAAGTTAAAGACATCAGAGCAGGAAGGATAACATTCAGCGACATTTTAATGAAACGGAAAATTTTTTGCTTGCAATATTCATAGACAACAGCAAAACAAAAAGCAATGCAGACTGGTGTGAAACACTGTGAAAGTGAAGGATGTTCAGGCCCTTTGTTGCATGTTCTCATGTAGCTAGAAAATGGGGTCAGTTCTTGGGTAATTTAAATCTAAACAGTTCCATCTCACCTCACAGAAAGCAATAGCACGCTTTGTTTTGGTAGATGGGGAATAAAACAAATACTTCTAAATAATATGTTAGGGGCTTACTATATTTTGAGAAACATACAAGTACACAGAAGTTTGATAGACCAAGTGTCTGAAGGTCATCCACTCATGTTTGGGATTCCACAATAACAACATTTATTATGTTGTATAGATACACTTATGCATTAAATGATTTGCATTTCCAAAGTTTTAGATGGAAATGCAGAATATTAACTGAATAATATGAGCTTAATATGCTTTGATCTGAGAGAAAGGAAAGATGGGGAAGAGGTAAAAAAGATGTTCTTTCTATAACAACTATCATGATTTATTGACAGATCCAATCCTCTTTTTTATCCTGAAATGTATTTGCAATGGTATTTCAAATGTCTTTCTACTCACTGTGCTACATTTGGCTTGCATGATTACGTTCTACTCACGTCATAGCCCCAAGAGATGACTGAGCTGTCTTCAGTGGAGGTGTCAGCATAACTCTGACTAGCAGACCATGAATTCCCATGATCAGCTGGAGTAACAGATGGGTAATCTGATTCCTTCCAGATTTCAGACTCCCTGAAATGCATGTGTTGAGGAAAAAAAGGAAGAAAAAAACCCCAATACACAACAACAAATAAAGTGGGTAAGTAAACTTTTCTTTCTGTATAAAAAAGCACAGATATATCAGAAGAGGTCTTAGCAATGATAGAGCTTTCATAGGGTAAATATTTACTTCAGAGGCATTTAAGCAGAAGCCATAGCACACAAGTAATTATAACAACTGTAGCTCCTAATAATCTCAATGACATAGGAAGTCTAGAGGTTAAGCAAAACAGATTTTCCAAAAATTATCTCAGTTAAGCTGCAGACTATTTCTAGTCCCGGTTCTACACCACTCAGGAATTATTTTATCTTTTCTCCTCTTGTTTCTGCCATAAAATTAGGTGACCCGGGCTACTTGCGAGCTGGGAACAGAACACAGCTACACGCTTTTTATTATTTCCAAAATAAGAAGGACATGTTCTGAAATGATACGGATCTGAGGTAAAGCCTAAGCCTACCAACTGTATTACTTCTGTAAAGGTAAGTCAACACAAAGGTGCCTGGTTTTGCTATTGTCTCCAGACAAAGATTTATTTTATGTTATGACAAGTACCTTGAGCTCTCGCCGTATTTTTCTGCCGCGGGTGTGGCTGGGCACACCGCAGCCTGTGGTTCTGGCAGTGGATGATGCCGCAAGGCATGTTTTGGAAGTCCTTGTCTAAAACAAGAAGTGGAACTTGACATTACTTATAAGAATAAACATCTACAGAGTTCCCAAGTTTTACAGGGTTTTTTTTCTGCTTTTCAAGGAATGCACTGATTTGCATACCAGAGCTCATTTATTATTATTAGAAGGCTAATTCTTGTTACCAAAGCTTTAGAATTAAGGTATCAAAATTAACTGTAGGTTAAACACAGAGTTAAAGGTCTTTGCTTAGAAATCGGTGTCTTCCTTCAAACTTAAAATGCTGTTGTGAATTGGTCTACAGCTCTCTCAAAGCAGAGACAATGTCATTATCCCCGTAGGAGACTTATGATCAAGTAGACCAAGAGTGGCCACCAAACTCAGCACAAGCAAGTTAGGAAAAATAGTATTTGCTAGTTTTTTCGTTTTGTCAAAGTTTAGATGTCTAGGAAAGAGATGTCTTGTCTAGGACAAGAGATGTCTTGTCTAGGACAAGGAAAGTCACAGCAGCTGGAGACACAGAGGGAGGTATCAATGTAGGAACAAAAAGTAGCTAACTACCAAAACCTATGTATTTATTTAAACCTCTTGCCCCCTCCCCCCCCCCGAAAAAGCGCCTACACATCAGTTACCTCTCGGGTCAAAAAAAAGACAAGAGGAGGGATTTAATCGCGTTCTCTCACACCTGCATTTTTCAGGCGACGAGGACGCTCGTTGGCGACGACGGGCGCAAACGCGGTGGCTGCCCTCACGCCGGCCACCTCCCGAGGCGGCACCGCCGGCCGCAGCCTCGGCACAGGCCGCCGCACCGCGCTTACGGCCGCGGACCCGCGCAGCTCCCCGCTACCCCCGGCCCACCCCAGCCTCACGGACAAGCTGCACCCAGCGGCAGTCGGCGGCTCCGGCCCCCCTCTCTAAGCACGGGGCCCGCTTTTCAGGCTGAGGGAGGGTGCGGGCGGGCGGGCCCCGGGAGCGGGGACCAGGCGGGAGCGGGGCCCGGCTGGGGCGGCGGGGCCGGGGGGGAGGCGGCGGGGACTCACATCTCCAGAGCGCCGGGGGGAACCGGCTTCCGCGTGTATCGCGAGATCATCCTCAGCTCCGCCGCGCCGCCGCCGCCCGCCGCCGGCCCGCCGCCGCCATGACGACGCCTCACCCCCGGGGAGGCGGAGCGTCGCCGCCCGGCTCGGCCCCGCTTGGCCGCCATGGAGGGGATCGGGCGGGCCGCGCTGGCGGAGGACGCCGTGAGCTACCGCCTCTTCGCGGCGACGGAGGCGGGCGGCGAGGCGCTGCTGCGGCGCTGCGCCGAGAGGATCGTGGTGCGCTTCGCGCCGCTCCTGGCCGCCTACATCTGGCAGCGGCAGCCCTTCCGCCTGCGCTACGTGCCGCCGCGGGGTGAGCCCCGGGGGACGGGGCTGCGGGGGGGAACGCGGCGGGCGGGAAGCGGGGGCGTGTGAGGGGGGAGCCCGGCGGGGCGCTGAGCCGCCTCTCCTCTCTCTGCCCCCGGCCAGGCGAGACCCCGGCGCACATCGGCGGCACCACGCTGTTCGGGGATAACGTGGAGGACGAGTGGTTCATCGTCTACCTCGTCCGGGAGATCACCAGGGAGTTCCCGGGGCTGGCGGCCAGGTAACGGCCCCAACCGACGCCGGTTGGGGCGGGGGTGCTGAGGGGCAGCGCCGTCCCTGACAGGGGCCGGCGGAAGGTCGTGTCTCAATATTAAAAAAAAAAAAAAAAAGCGGACATGCATTTAAAAGCATGTGTTATGGTGCAGTGCGAAACTTTCCCCTGAAACCGATTTCTCCTTGGCCAGGATCGATGACAACGATGGGGAGTTTCTCTTGATAGAAGCAGCTGATTTTCTCCCGAAGTGGCTGAATCCTGAGAATAGTGACAACAGAGTGAGTAAAACTTCCGTACCGGTTGGCAAGTGGCTCACAATGCCCAGTTTGAGTTTTCTCTTGCACCTCTGCCTAGCCAAGTGGTCTGCCTGCCACTGAAAATCCAGAGCACTAGCTATCCCTTACTAGTGAAGAAACTTCTGGTCAGGGCTCAAGACTTGTTTTAATTAACAGCATGGTTTTTTTCAGCGCAGTCTGTTTTCATTCTGGTTTGAATGAGCTTCTTTAGCTTGCTGTGGATGTTGAATGAGAGACAACCACTGGAAACCTCAGATACTCGATTCTGCTCTGTGTGCTCTTGCAGAATGCTGTGTAGAATGAGTGTGTCCTGAGAAACTGCTGTAGGGATATCTGGAAGTTGTCACGGTTATCAAGTGGTTCTCCTAGAATTGGTTTGTTGATGGAAGGAAGAAAGAGAACGTTCTTATACTAATATGTTTTTATACTAAATGGCAAAACTATGGAGACTGTGGCAAAAATAAGGAGACTACAGACCTGCAGGCTAGGCTGTGAGTCTGTGTTGTTCAGCTGGATCTGACTTTTGCAGATAAATTATTCTTTAAGAGTTGTCCCATAATGCAGAGCTGACTGAACCTTGTAAAACTTGCTACTCATGGTGGCAGATGTGAACGCAGTGAAGCTGTCATGCTATTGACTGATCTGTAAAATCAGTAAGTTTGTCCAGCTTTCCATTTTCTAGGTTACTGGAGTGCAGGGAAAGCTTGGATAACATGGGAACTATGGAATGTATTTGGCAGTGTGATACAAACACACTGTATTGCTCTCATCAGGAGCACTCCTGGATCCACCCGAGCTTTCTAGCTCTGCTATAGCCACTTGGATTTTTTTCTGCCATATTCTCGAGTGCTCAGGCATGAGGGTTTGCTACCTTCAAACTGGGGAATGCTCAAGACTGGGGTGTTGCTGACTCTACAAGGAGACAGACTGGGTCTGGCATAGGTGAATTAATGAGCAGACTCCTTCACCCAGAGTCTGCAGCCAGATCACCTCGCTGTGGATGATTGCTAGTAGTTATGTCACTGAGTTTCTTGGCAAGGGATTTAAATGGAAAGAACTTACTTTTTCATTAGCAAAGATTTGTTTAGTTCTTTTTTTCCTAACACAAGACTCTTAAAAAGAAAAGAGGTGGAAAACAACACAAAAATTAATTGCAAACCTGTATCTGGACTGTCAGCACTATATTTTCCTTCTGTTTGAAGGAACGGATGGAATGAGAGAGTCGATAATGTTACATTCAGTTCTTTTCTTAGGATCAGGAACCAACAGAGGTCATGTGTAGCCCCTGAAAGAATGCTTTTTAATCCCTGTCCTATTCTTCAACAGTTAGGTTATGCTGTCTGATTCTCCTAAAGCAAATCTCTAGTTGAAGAGAAACTTTTGGTATTACTCTTATTAAGGACACAGGATCTATTTAACCAAACTTGTTGCAGTTAAAATAGGGGGTTTTATTTACTGGTTGGATCATGATCTCTGGTTCTCTATTTACCTTATCTCCCATTTAAAAAAAAACAACAAAAATCCCCCACCTGTTTCCTGTATTATTTTCCTATTTGTACTTCAGTGTTTTCTGTGTTTAAACAAATACATTCATATATGAAATGAAATTTTGCATTGCTTAGTGCGTGACTGTTCGTGTCCCGTCTGATGAGAATGTTACTGTCTGCCAGGTGTTCTTTTACAAAGGAGAACTGCACATCATTCCGCTGTCAGAGACTGAGGAGCAGGAATGCGACCTCTCTGCTGCCAGTCCAACAATCTCTCAGGCATTAACGCTGTTATCCAGCCGTTCAGAGGAGTTCCTGGCTGCAGAACCCATTAGAACAGCAGTGTATAAACGCATCTGTGGGTATGTGGGTGTTTTATTTTGGTCTTCTGCAACAGTAAGTTTTGATTCTGGGCTATCTGGGGTACTTTCTTGTAGTCAGTCGTTTTCCTGTTAGATGTGATAAAGTTGCTTCCTTTTCAGAAACCACTAGCTAGAGGTTTTTCTGTGGCATTCTTCTAAAGAGGGGGACCAGTGTCCCATAGGCTGTACTGTGATCTGGGGGCTCTGAAAGTGTCTCACTGCTATGATGCCACACCTGACAATGACAAGAGTTATTCTTCCTTCACATCCTTCTTGTACGGAAAAATCTGAAAGTTCTGTGAGCCTTTAGGAGCCCTTTGCGGGGTGAGCAAGAGGGTTGCGAACTAAAATGTAGAACCAGCATGCTTTTTGGAGTGTCAGCTTGTCACAGGTGTGTTCAGCACTGCACATTATTTTTTTGCAAGGATTTGACGGCACAAAGTGTCTACAGTGTCTACACTCGGTGCAGTGAAGGACACTGTATAGCTAGACAGGTTAGTCAAGTTTGCAGTGATTCATCTTAACCAATGTGGAGATTAAATTTTTCTTAGCCATGTATATTTATATATAAGTGTATATATAAAAAGACATTCCAGGTGTTAGATTAGATGAGTTTTAACTTTAGTTTAGAATAATCTTCTGGCACTTGGTCCATAATATAGATTAATATTAAAGTGAAAATGGGAATAATAATTAAAAAGGAGTGGTTTGGGCTTGCAATACACTTAATATGCTATGTTGCTCTTGTATGGTACAGGTATCCTGAGAAAATTCAGGCCTCGTTTCACCGAGCCCACTGCTACCTTCCGGCAGGCATTGTGGCAGTGCTAAGGCAGCGCCCTTCGTTGGTGGCTGCAGCAGTCCAGGCCTTTTACCTGCGAGATCCTGTAGATTTACGAGCATGTCGCTCTTTTCAAACTTTCCCTCCAGACAAGCGTGTGATGACTGTAGTAAGTGATCCTTCTAATATAACATGTCACTTAATTAGGTTCGGTAACTGACGGAGGTTCTGTGGTCAAGTGATATAAATATGTGTATTTAATTTTTAAAATAGGATGTTTTCTGATTTATTTTTTTCTTTTGACGCTAGACGTGAATTTCCAGTTCATTATGTTACTAGCTTTTCTGCCTTCAGATTGACATGGCTAGACTTTCAAATGGCTAATCATGAGATAAGTGTTTCTGAAATCAGAGGTTACTGCTAATAGTTCCTCTGCTGACATGCTTGCTAAGTAAATTGATCTACTTCTGTGATCAGAGCAGTTTGACAACACTGCCAGCCAACATGAGGAGTTGCTCCTAACTGCCCCTGGCTGTTCATTCCAAGGCTTTTCACCTTCTCAGCTGTGCTTACACAGCTCTGTGAAAGCTATTTTGTGAAGTGTTTTATGAGCATTGTCCAAGCAATGTTGTATCTGTTACGATTGCATTACAGTTATACCTCTAGACTCCTGAAAATAAGCTTTGAAATAAAATTTTAGACTTCTAGACTGTTTTTGAAATCTCAACTTTGTTTTCATTAATTGAAAAGAGCCCTTATATTTTTCAAAATATACCTTCTTGGCATGAATACTGAGGATTTTTTAAATTTATTTAGACTGAATGAAGTTCATGTTTATTTAGAGATGTCAACTTGGAATATCCTCTGTAAGCTCTGAAAAGCAACATATCTTAGGCAAATGTATCTAAGATTTATTTTGAATACAATCTCAGGTATTGTCTGTAATATGGGTGCTTTAAAACAGAATTTAGATGAGACTGGTGGAAAGTTGATGCCTGTACACAACACAGTCACTCTGCAGTGAGTGTGTTTCTTTTGCTCTGGCTTTTTCAGGTTACTTTCACAAAGTGTTTATATGCACAACTGGTGCAGCAGAAGTTTGTTCCGGATAGACGCAGTGGATATACATTGCCCCTCCCATCTCACCCTCAATACAAAGCCTATGAACTGGGCATGAAACTGGTAATTATTTTTTATGCATTTTTTACTTAGTCTTTAGTTTGCCTGTTCACATACATCCGAGAAATTACTCTTTGCTTGTAAGTTGCCTGCTTGTACAGAAAAATGCGAGCAAATTCGCAGTTACCATTTTTCTGGAAGTACAGCGCCATGGGAGTTTTCTTTTACAGAATACAGCACTCTTGTACTTCCATAGATTATAAATACAGGTGAAGTCTTCATGCTTATGTTATATAGCTTGTGCACTATAGATCTGTCTTCTAGGTTGCTTTGCCCATGTAGAGAAACTTTGCAAAGTCAAAATGATCCGTTATTGCTGCAGAAAGACAGATTCCAACTTCCAAAGCAAGATACTGCTACCTGACATATAATTGGGTTTGGCACCTACTTCTCTAAATGGCAGCATCAGGAGTTTGATGATGGTCAGTTCTTTATGCAGTCATTTGAAGGTGCACTTAGATTTGTCACATCTTGAGAACATCTTGTTGCATCTCTTATACAGGCTCATGGCTTTGAAATTTTGTGCTCCAAGTGCAGTAAACTGTCTCCTGATTCCAAGAGAAATGTGTTAAGAGGTCCCCTGTGGGAGAGATTCCTCAGCAGCCTGAAGGAAAAAAATTATTTCAAGGTGAAGTAGTGTGTGTGTGTCTTTTAAACGTTCCAGAAAATACATGTTTTAGCTCTTGAACTTGTGTAAGTACTTAGAGCAGGGCAAGAAATCTAATGCTTCTGTCTATGGAAAATGAATGAATGTCTTTAAAGGAGATATGTGCAGTTTGTTCCCCTTGAAATTAATTGATTTCTTTTGGAAATGAAAAAGGAAAAAAGCCAGATTTGGGGATGAATTTGTTCATCTAAAGAAAGGGAAAATACGGTTGAATAAAGGAAACCACAATATGGTTGTGTGTCAGAATAACTTTTTTCACTGTTTTATATTTCATTTGCATGCCTCTAGAATTAAATATTCTTAAAGATCTATACCTAACACCCATGGACCCATTTGGGCCCATGTAAGTGTACTTTTTGTTTGTGTGGGTTTTGTGGGGGGGTTTTTTGTTTGGTTTTTTGGTTTTGTTTTTTTTTTAAAGATGCCTTTGACTACTTATTTGCAGTTTATAAATTGGACATAAATTGACTACTTATTCAAAGGTTATAAAATTGGACAACTCTATCGGACTGTTTAGGTCATTATCTTTTAAATATAGGAGAAGGGGAATATTCTTACAGTACTGCAATGCCACTTCTGTTGATAATTCCCAAACACCAAGAGATTCATTCACAATTACTGTACAATTGTAACCTGGGCATGGTAAATCCACCCTGTTGTGGGAATCATAGTATTGTCTTTGATTCTTTTTAGTGTACACCATATGATATTGCAGCATAAGACTTCAATTCCTGTTTGACTGTGAAAACACCTTATGCCCATTTCCTATATTGTTCCAAGTATACATGGCAAAGCAGTATTACTTGTTTAGATTTTCTCAGCACTAAATTTCTGTGTGACAAACAGTCATCATTATGAAGCCTGACTGTGAAAAGGAAGGGGAGGGAGAATTGTTTAGATTCATACTTGTGACTTGCATTAAATAGGGAGAAATGGAAGGATCTGCTAAGTACTTGGAACTGTTGCATATGGCAGAAGATTACTTCCAGCAATCTGTTACCAAGCCAGAAAGGTAAGAGCTACTTGAAATTCATGAGTTATTGTACGCAGTACCTACAAGTACTTTAACTTACCTTTTTCAATACTTTTTACAAAAAACCTGAACCCTTTTCTCCATTGTACACTTCACATAGGTGCTGTGGCTAGGACATATGGGTATTAATTCCTCTAGGATACTCTCTACAAGTAGAAGTTATTGCTTGAGTAACTATTTATCTTGGTTTTGTAAAATGCTAAGCTATTCCAAGTGGGTTAAGAGGTGACTGAAAAGCATAATTTGGTTGGTTGGCTATAGAAAGTGTTTAAAAGTTTCATTGAAAAGCAATCCCAGTGAATAATAAATACAGAGTAATCTCTCTCTTTTACTCAAGACAGGCAGCTGGCTGTACATTTCTCCAAAAGATCAAATCCAAAAAATAAATCATGACAAAAATATCTGAGGGTTTGCCAGCTCATAATATCTTGACTGTTAGTTGCTTGAATTTCCAGTCTGTGCTGTTTGGGATCTGGCAATCCTAATGTTGACCAAGACAAAATAAATATAAAGAACAAAGGAAACATGAGAAATTGGCTTTGGAGCCATCAACAAGGAATTACAGTGATTGACTGTGTCTTGTTTTGGCTAATACTATCTGTGTAGTATTCTGGTACTTCCCCCGGATTCACTCATCTTTTTGACATATTTGCACAGAAGCAATGATGACGAATTTGAGTGAAAACCTGCATGTAGAGTGTGTGATGCCATTGGCATTGTAATGCTACTAAAAATCCATTTCAGTAAATTGAATTTTTTTCTTCTAGCTCTGTTGAAGTAAGCCCAGGTGATGAAATCTTGACATTGCTACAGACAACAACCATTGATTTGAAGGAATTTGAGAGAGAAGCAGCTTGTCTTCCTCCAGAGGATGGTGAGCAGGATGGGGGGGTGGACTATTCCTATCACAAATGATTATTTGTGGGGGGTGAGGGTGAATGTTCACAGCACTGTACTAGTCTCTGTATCTACTTAGTTTGTCTCCTATCCCATGACTGCTGGAGGTGTTATTCTTGGGCTGTCAATTAAGATTGAGGCAGCCAGTTCATTTTTATAAGCCACAAAGCTGGGGGCTGTGAATTGGCAAGATATGCAATCCAGTTTCTAGTTTGATACCACTAGATCAGTAATACCATGCACACTTCCACCAGATCAAGTACTTTGTGTCAACTGTCTACCAGGCAGAAAGTATTTAAACGTTTTATAATAATAAACCGATTCCAATACGGGCAATACAATGTTAATTACTATCTGGTCTACTCTGATGGCCAATATAAGACCAGCATAAACTTTATATAATAGGGGGTTTTTTGACTCATTTGACAGAAATGTCATTGTTGCCAGTGTGCAATACAGGTCACATCTGTATTTCTGAATGATGCAGTAGCACACAAATCCAACATTCAGTGTTAATGATCAGAGTCGAAGGTTGTATTGGCTCTCCCTTTATAGTGTAAGCCTTTTGTTCCTTCATTTACTGGCAGAAGGATTATCTGTGACTAGGACAATATCTGCTAGTTTGAACCTGCATACAAAGCAGAGTTGTATAGTAGTAAAATGAAATCTGAACTCTCAGCCTCTCACTGCCTTATACCCTGCGTTATCAAGTATTAACATGAAAACTTAATAGTGCAAAAATAAGCTACAAAGTGCTTGCAGTACTCTTAACTGTCTGGATTTGGCCTTGTGGGCTAATAGACCTGTGCAGAATAACAAATATGTCCTATATTCTTTCAGATGACAGTTGGCTGGAGATTACACCAGATGATCTAGATCAGATGCTGAAGGAGGCAAGAAATGAGTCCCTTCCTTCTTCAAATGAGGAAGAGCAGAAATACGACTTGGAAGCAGTTGCTGAAAGTATGAAGGCTTTTGTATCCAAAGTCTCAACTCATGAAGGAGCAGAAATGCCATGGTAGTAGTGTTTTTAAGTTCCGTGTCTGGTGTGGAATGTGTTTTCATTCTGCTGCAGCCCTTTGGTTGATTCTGTAACGCAGAGAATCAAAGTTTGAAAGTGTTCTACTTAGCAGAGGCCTCAAACAAACCTATGTTAGTAGTGAATATGTAGTTGTTTTTAAACCAACTTGGTGACCACTCTGACACTGGTGGAGGTAAAAATGCTGGAAGTTGTGCTATTTTCCAGCACTCTTACTTTGGTTTTGTGGTTTTTTTAACCCTTTTAAGTTGAAGGCTTACTGTTGTTCGTTACCATAGTTGTTAGCACTGTTACTAAAATGTACATCTCAAGTTCATTTGTGCTGAAATTTTTCTGCTGCGAAGGACCAACTATTCAGACTGCTAAGATTCTTCTGATGAGGCTGGGCAGAAATGAAAATGAAACTTAAGTTGAGGGAATCTGTGAATTAAGACTCTTGATTTTTGTGGTACAGCTGTATTTAGATTTCCTGTAGGTTAGTATTTTAAATACACTGGGCCTGTGTTTGCACTACTGAAACATATACTCTACACCTAGAAGCAGGAGAAAAGAATCACTGTGGATCCCTCTCATTGTTCCGAACAGTGGAAGAAAAGTGCTAACTGAAGATACTTAACTATCTAGACAGCAGTGGAATGCCACTAGATTAATTGTTAGAGTTAAGAAAGCGTGTGTGAATGTCATGTGGACAGGCCTTTAATTTTAAAAAACAAAGAGTTAGGTAGTAGCATATTGTCCAGGTTCGTTTTAATAGCTTTAATATTGAGAAAATAATGCTGTGTAAGCTGTATCAAGCATATAAGGGTCTACTCAATTTATGCTCTTAACTGATCCTTTTTAATTAGTGTTAGTGTCAATGTCTGAGTTATAACGTAGGGTTTTTCAGCTATTTAAAAAACAAACAAACAAACCAACAAAAAAAAAGGCAAATCACTGAGCCTTAAGAGAGACCAGAATGGAGCCTTTAGTGTTCTTTCTAGGCAGAAGACCACAGAGATGCTCAGCTTTTAAAATCTTTGTCTAAGGTATAACACCACCACTTTGTTCCAGAAGGATTCAGGGATGTTTATTTTGGTTGTCTTCAGTGCAATTTTTGTTTGACCACGACAAACAATTAAAGTTGATGGTTTTATTTTCTCTTTCATGCCAGGAATTCCTCCACTTGCTGTTTCATTTCTAATTCATACAAGCCTGAGACTTCTAAGCACTTCCAAGACTATCAGTTCAAATGTCCCAGCTTTAATCTAGGCTTGAGAGAATTCAGTATGCCATATGGTTTATGCCTGTGTCAGGCTTTTGCAAGCATAAAAGCTTTATTTATTTAAAAATATTTTTATATTTCAGGTCATCTGATGAATCCCATGTTACCTTTGATGTAGATTCTTTTACAAAAGCGTTAGACAGGATTTTAGGTGAGATTGCTTCTTTGTTTCTTTTGTCAGAATATCTCATGGTTATTTGGCTTCCCTGGGGTTGCTGATCACCCGTGGGCACTGCGCTGATTTGTTTGCTATCTGTACTGACACAAAATAACACATAGGGGCAGACTCAGAAGAGCTGGATTCTGATGATCTGGATGAAGAGGAGGAGTTTGACTTCTCAGATGAGGATGATGAAGACTTAGATGCTGAAAATCAAAGGCAAGACCAGAAGGCATCGCCTAATGAGCTTATAGGCAGTCTCAAGTCATACATGAATGAGATGGACCGTGAACTGGCACATACCAATGTTGGTAAAAGTTTCACCACCCAAAAGAAAGGGGTAAGTATGCCTTGAGTTCTAGTTTGTAGCATAATATTTTTGAGAGCTTTAGTAGGAAAGAGGGAATATGCTAAAATTGGTCATTCTGAGTAATGTGATCAAAAACTTCTATCTTCTGATCATGTGCCAACTAATTATTAAAAAAAAAAAATCCCATGTGCAAGCAAACTGTGCTGCAGTTGCACCATGATATATTTTTTGGGGGGGAAAAAAAAAACCAAACAAAAAAACCCACAACCAACTTAGCTAAGCTTTAACTTGCACATCATTTCCAAGACTTAGTTTCATTTGCCTGTTCTACCCTGTTTCAGTAGTAAAGTAAGCAGCCGCAGCCTGACTTTTTGAGTTCCTGTCATAGATTACTCCCATAGGAAGCTGAGCCAGGACTCAGTAACCCTCTCTGTCCTTCTCTTGGAACTTAAAAATAATCACTTTCCATTATACAGGATTAACTGGCATGAGCATTTGGTGACTAAATTCCTGTCTGTCAAGACAGTGTGGAACATAGTGAACTTTGTTGGCTGCAGAACTGTTCCTTGTTTCTTTTCTCTTGTGGTTTGTCTTTTTTTTTTTTAATCTGTTTATACAATTTGATAAAACTTTCTCTTTATACTTACTATAGGCAAGTTCTGTTAAAGCAACTGCGTCTCAAAGTGCTGGCCCTGATTCTGGAACTGAAGATACTGAGTTGACACCAGTTGATGTGGATATGAACCTAGTAGCTAACCTGCTTGAATCCTATAGTGCTCAGGCTGGACTGGCAGGACCCACCTCTAACATTTTACAGAGCATGGGAGTGTATCTACCTGAAAATGCTGATCATGTTGGCTCTAATAAGGGAGCAACAGAATAAAAGACTGTCTTAATTCAGAAGACATGGCTGATTGAGAAATGAAGCACAGAAAGACTAGCAGTATTTGGAAGAAGAGACAAAAGGTTTGAATTTAAAGCATTTTATGCATTAGTTATGTGTGACTTTAAAGATGCAAAGTGAATTTACCAGCAAAAGCCATCTGTTTGGATACTATCTTGGATAGAAATTGGATTTTTCCAGTGCTAACATGTTTTCAAAAAACTGAAAAGTGATATTGTGACTTGAATGAACTTTTATAATAAAACCTTCAATTTTTCAAATCAACAATCCAATTTGCCAGATTTCTGAAATGTCCTTTTACCCACTACTAGGTGGTTTCAATATCTGGAAAGCAGTTCATGTTCTGAAAATGCTCCTGCCTTCAGGGGGAGATGGAGGAATACCACATTATAGGAACAGTGTTCTCTTGTGGATTTGGGAATGCTGGTTAAATGTTCAGCAGACACTTAATCGCTTTTCCAGAAGTACAATGCTTCATTGTAAGAACTTCTGATAATTACTGTAAGAATCTGTTCTTTATTAACCAGGAAGATTTGAAGAGTAATTGGACTGAATATGTAAATATTGGCTATAAGTATTTTTTGAATTTATTTAAATAAAAGCAGAAATACAACTTGGTTACTGGAGATGGTTTGGGTTTTTTTTCTTTGAAGGTATGCATAACTTCCTCAGTGCAGTATCGGAAGTTCTTGGAGTTAAAGCATTTTCATAATTGGGCATTTTTTGAATTCCCTTATTGCTGAATGTTGGTATCATGCCAGCAGTAGCTGTATATGAGCCCAGTCTGAACAGTTTAGTTTTGCTTTTCAGTGAAAATGTAGCTAGAAGGCGTTCAGCATGTTGCTTTCACGTGGAATGAAAAATCTATTCTAGATATGAAGACTTAATTTTAACAAGATAAATTTGAAATAAAATATGTAGAAATTCTTGATTTACAGACAGCAAGAACACAGTCCTGCCAGATCTGAATTGGTTTCTGCAAGTCTTGTCTTTATTTTTTCTTCCACACAACAATTAATTGAGTGTCTTAACTGGTAGAAGAGAAGCTCATTGGTTGAGTTTTTGGTTTTGGTTTTTTTTTTTTCTTTAAACATATTCAGAAAAATAGTATTCAATGATACAAAAGCCTGATTGATCCTGAAGGCATACCTAATTGCTTTTAAGGCATATTATTATTATTTATTTATTATTATTATTAATAATAATGTTATTATTAGTCTTAAGGTTTGGAGTCCATTTAGTTCAAGTCTTTGTTTTAATTTTTTTTGCATCTTAAGTGTTGGCATTATTTTAACTGACAAAGCAGAACATAGCAAAAGTTGTTTCCATGAGGGACTTGGACACTTGTTGATGATGAGTTTCAGTATCTGACTGCCATGCCAGCTGAGTTTGACCAATGCACAGAAAATTCTTTGAAAGTCACACATTGGCATGGTTTCATTGAAGTTCATGAGACCTTCACAATGTACAACGAATGCTTGCTTGCTGACTTCCCTACTGATCTATGCTCATGGGGTTTTTTTTCCCACATTTTTGTTCGTTTTTGAAAATGACAAATATCTTGTCAAATGCTCCAGTACAATATCATCAATATTGGAGATTCTGTACATGAATGCATGGAATGAATGTGGATGAAGGGTATGATGGCTATGCTACCTCTACATTTGTCCTCCATCGATGTTGTATAAGTTACTTTGCCAAAAGTTTAGGGAGAGTACTGGCAAGTTGGACAGGATGGACAGCAGGAATTAGGAAGTATAAAGATGCTGCTAAAGTTCAAGGAGTTTGTATTGCAGAGAGGTGAGGTGGAATGGGATTGAGTTAGACAAATCTACACTGGAAAAAATGCACTAACAGCAGTTCTTGAATGTAGCAGACAAGGGCAACTAGCAGTTAGTGGTGGAAAACAGATGTACTTGAACCTTAAATAGGGTTTATGTTATAACAGGGAAGGTAATTAACACTGAAGCTACATAAAAGTCTCCACTGATGAGTAGTTAGATCAAGTTTAGATACTTTACAAAATAAGTCAGTTTCAAGAACATGATCACGTTTAAACTCTCTTGTGGCCTGTACTACCCAAAAGGTCAAAATAGATCAAAGGACCCTTCTGATGTAGTATGTGAAGAAAACTTCTAAGCTAATGCTCAGAACACAGCTGCTCCTTTGGAAGCACTTCAGCTGATCTTGCTTCTTGGATAATCTTACTTTTCCATCAATTGGACTGTTATTTCTGTGGGGCTGTACTTATTCCAACTATTTGCGTTTGTTTAGCAGCTTCACAGTGAAGACCTTCAAGACTCTGGAATTGCTCACGAGAGAATTTGCCATCGAAGAATAAGCATTTCCATGCTGCCTCTTCCACTGCTTTGAAGTAACATATGAAGCATTTCTGCTGTTAATTTTGAAAGAGAGTATTTTTAGTGAAGGAAGCCTGATGGAATTAATTAGGGAAGACAAGTGCAGTGTGGTTCCCTTTCAACGGATTGCTATCAAAGTTTCCATTACATTCTAAATTAATTTAACTAGAACTGCATTCCAACACAATTTATTCACTTTGCTCACTTGAGCATCTGCCTGTCGTACAGCCTTGTTCATCCTAGAACTTTTGACCCTTGCCAGAAATGTAGTTTTCTTGTTTGTGGCTTGACCCCCGTAGCCCCAGTTCTGAATGGCGTAGTTGTTGATTGGTATGTTTCAAGCAAGAAAACAAATAATGGATCTTTCATCTTCCATATATGAGATCAAAACTAATCCCAGGGGACAGCAGAGACCTTTAACTTGTTAAAATTCTTCTAAACACCTGGGCAGTTCGGCTGTTGCCACTCTTTCTGCCGACCAGCTTTACAGAATAGTGAGGAGTCTGAGAAAGAAGGTCTTTATTTTCTCTGTCAATGGAGGGTGTGCAGTTCACCTGAGAAGTCAGCAGCCCACAGGCTAGCCATGTTTTCAGCATGAGTCTAACTCCTCTCTGGTCAGTGGGGAGGAGGTGTGGCTCAGGAGGAATGATACTTAACTACAGCTAGCCGTGTTCAAGTGCAGTTTGGTGTCAGTGATACTACCTGCTATTTGAAGTCCTTGTGCTTACATCAGTTTCCTACAAATAAACTGTTTTCAGCATCCTTGCCATGTAAGCGGATGTCAGCCTCTGTTGCCATGAAAGATCACCTCCCTGCATGACACTTGCCTCCTGCCTTTCCTTTCTAACACTGCAGTGTAGGAGTAACAGTTATTTCCAGGGCATGTGTTAGTTGCAGTGATGGAAAAGCATTTTTTATGAATGCTTGTGCAGCTCCTGCTGTAGCTACTTATCTAACTCGTATGAGAAACTGGATTTTGTTTTTAACAGCAGTGGGAGTCCAGGCAGGCCCTTTGTACCACCTCAGCATCCCTTGGGATGCTGCAAAAGCTGCAGGAACAGCTGCCCTCCCTCTTGCCATTTACGTCTTTGGAATGGAACACAAGAGCATCTGTTCTGGTAGGTCTAAGATGGAAATTTATTTCTTTTTCCAACTTTGTTTATTCCCCTAAGAAAATATCGCCATGGAGGGCAGTTGGGGGTTCTCAGCTTAAACAGCAGAATACAGAGATACTGAAAAAAAGTGGATTGCTCAAGAATATGAAAAGTCATGGGTATGAAGCCTAAAACATCACCTTAGTTGATGTGCATCAAGTTGATGTGATTATCACCTCATGAGGATGGAGAAGGTCTCCTATTACAGGTTCCAGGTGCCAATAGTGGATAATTAATTCAACAGCAAAACTGTGCTTCCAGGGCAAATAACTGAGATTGCTGTTGTGGTCATGATTCAGTTTATCTTGTGTTTGAATTCTTACAGTAACATACAGTAACAACTTGTCCTGTTGAAACAGGATAGAAACAACAGACAGATGTAGGAATATGTGCTGGCTATGCTCCAGGCTAGGAAACTGTCTTGTGGAGTGCAATGTCATGGAAAAGGGTGTCAGGAGCAACTCTACAGGTTTCGTAGCTAAGAAGTGAAGTAATTAATGGGGCAGAAGCACATCACATTGTGTGTTACTCCTGTGTAAAGTGTGGATTGCTGTTTGGAATGGAGCCTATACTTAAGTGGGTCAACGCTCCCAGATGGATATTCATAATTTTGCAAGAATACAAGGATGGGAAGTGAAGAGCAAAGCCAATGTGAAGGTAAAGCTCAGTTTATTCAGAAAAAAAAAAACGTAGGTGACTTGAACACTGTTGCAGGTAGGAGGCAGAAAATGAGATATTTCCAGTAAAGACTTTATAATTTGGTGGGAAAAAGGAGTAATGATATCCAATGACTGCAGTGATGTTAATGTAAATCAGTTCAGAGCAGACCTTTTTTTTTTCTTTAATTGGTGAGGGTTATTAACCTTACCTGCAGTTATAAGGCCATACAGTTACAGTATTGGAATATAATCTAGTTTAATCTAGACATTATCCATGCAGCCATATTTAACTATTGTATTCCCTCAGATCAGTACTGTGTACCCCTTGTGACTGTAGACATATTTTCATTCACTAATAAAAACTTTTCAGGTTTTTGTTGTTCAGACAGATCACGGTTACTGAATTTTGTGCAGTATCTATTTGCTTTGTCTGTGTTCCTGTTATACAGATCAGTCAACAATGTTTCATAGGTAAAGCTGTATAACTGCTCTTGTCCTAGTCCAACACACATTTATTTAGCACCCTGACTGTAATGTCCGCCTTACCATTTATGATTTTTCAGCTTCCCATTCCTTAACAGATATTGTTGAAATTCTTAGACTTATTAATAAGTGATGTGTGAATTTGCTTCTGTCCCCATCCCAAACATCATCTTTCTTCTTTTTCTGCTTCTGTTAATATACCAGCAAGTTGCCTGGGTCCCTTTGCATTATTTCCACTCATAGAAATAGAGCCTTCTTTGCATTTCTTACCATTAGAACGACCTTATTGTGTATCACTCTTTTTCCCCAATCACTTCAAATCTTACTGACAAAAGATTGCCTTGCCTCCTAACTTCTGCTATTTCTCCCTGCAGCTGTATTTTGCTTAGATGTGAAGTTTTGTGGAGAATGCTATATAAAAAGATGGTGCATACAGTTGAGCACAAGGACCAGTGGAGAAGCACATCCTATCAGCATTTTCTGTTCCTGTGCCAGTACTGTTCTCCCTGTGAGGGAGCTGGGGAGACTTTGTGTTTCTGCCTCTGTGATCTTTCTCATGTTTGTGACAGCTGATGCCAACTTCAGTTTCTCCATGTAATGATGATTCTGGACATCACTGAGGGAGTGCACCTGATTGTCTCCAAAATACCACTGATGGCTCTTAAAGAAAATGCAAGTCACACCATTTCTTGATTGGCAACTTGGCCTTTTTTTTTATCAGAAGTAGGTTTGGTGGTGCTCAGTCATTCCCAGGTGTATGCATTGTTGCATGAATGACATCTGGCAATATTTTTTCCCTTACACAGCTGCTTGCCATCTGTTGCTAAGTTGAGAAGCGAACAAGTTTTAAATGGGAGCTGAAGGCTGGGGCTGCTGAATTCATTTCAGCAGTGCTTCAGACTGAAGCACAGGAATTGTATTTGTGTCATTACAAGTTGTTCTGACAACCTGTCCCTTGCAGCTGCCAAAGTTGAACTGCTCATGGTTACTTGAGAAATGATTACCTGAAAAATTACTTTAACATGGTCATGTTGTCAGGGCATTCCATTAAGTGCTCATGTCCTCTTAGGCTAAACATCAGATTCAGCATGTGTCCACCGTGTCTCAGAGCATGTTTTAAGGTGAAGTAATTTCTTGATGTAAGAGCTTCTTCCTTGACCTGTAATGCCGAAGTCAGACTTTCTGCCATTTACAATGGATGAGTACCCCTCTGGGTAGGAAAATGTGACCTTTCCATGCAGCAGCAGAGCAGCCCAAGGTGATGGGAGAGCATGTGGTAAGCGAAACAAATATTCTCAGTCCACACCAGGTAAGATTTTTCTAAGCTCCCTCAGTCAGAGAGAGACAAGTTGTGTCATGTGGTTTGGTTACTTTAATCCTCTGCTGGCAGCATTGCTCTCTGAAAAGCTATTTCAAATTAATCAGATGAATGTTATTACTTTATAGCAGCCCATGTATCCTGCTGACTGGTAATACTTGTAAACAACAGGGTTGTAATGCCACAGGCTGACTGCTTTTCAGTGGTATGTCTTGCTGTAAGTCCCAAGCCCTTGCAGTCTCTGAAAGCAGTGGAGTCTCAGTGATTTATGCAAGCCAAGTGTCCCCAAAGAGGATTCATTGAATGGATGTGTGTTTGAGAGAAATGCGTTGCTTTTTTGAGAGAAATGCGTTGCTACATCCCTTTTGCCTGCTTGGTATCTTTTACATGGAAAAGCCCTGCTGTGTTTTGTTGAAGAAGCATCTGTCAGGAATTGCCTGTTTCTTTTTCCAGGTCACCTGCCTTTAGGGAGCATGTTCTGTCTTGACTGCAGTGACTATTACTCAGGCTTCAGCTGGATTTCTGAGGCAAATGCAAGTGAGAACAATGTCTCTCTCATCTTGTTTTTCTGTCCTGTTCATAGCTCTGTATTGCCTATAATCATTCCTGTTTTTTAAACATCAGGAATAGAGGCCACTATTATGGCTTCATACCTAAGTCGAAAGGGTATGGATTAAGGCTTTTTTAAAAACAGTTTAAAATTTGATGACCTTTAAAAGATGTGATGGGAATACTGCTTTGGAGTTGTTCTTGCTCTACAAAAAAAGTATTTGAGTAGACTGAAGAGACTTTTTTTCTAATTGATAATTAAAAGGAACATGCAGACATTTAAAACTGTGTTTTAAAAGGTAAGTCACAGAAGCAAACAAATGAGAAAATAGCTTTGCTTTTCCTCTTAAATTTCATCTTGTAGAACACAGGCAGTAACTGATGAAATCTGAAAAAGCCTGGTGTAGTCAGACCATGAGATGGACTGCAACTCCTAGAGTTGTCCTGAAGTCTATGGATATCTGGCAGCCTCAGCCTGGGCAGCGTCTGGCCCACCGGCATCGAGCAAGGGGGCAGCAGTAACGATCACATCTCCTGTGACCAGCCTGCCTTATGCTGTGTCTCAAAATCTTGGTGGTGCCCACATCACCCCAAAGGGACACCCTACCAAGACGGGTCTGTATCAGCAATGTAGAAGGAACAGTTCTGAAGGAGCTGGTGTCAGTCAGTACTTGCTCTCTTTCAGTTAAGAGCTCACTGATAGCCTGCATGTTGATGTTAAAAACCATCATTTAATAAGCAGAGTAACCCAGTGTTTCCCAAACACAGGTGAATTTTCTCTGATGTTGAATCTGATCACACTGTAGCTGGTTTGACAAAGACATACACTGCAAATATGTACTGTAAAAGTACAAAAACAAACCACGCAAAGCTCAGATTACTGCAGAAGTCACGCAGCCGTCCCTCCTTTCACTCATATGTACTACTTTTTGCTGCTTTTACTTCTTAGTCCTTTTTCTGCCACTGGGAGAACAGATCATGTGTGGATATTAAAAAGTACTAAGTTCATTGAGCTGGATGTTGTACACTGGAAGCAAGCTCAGGGCACGTTAATGAACTAAGGGTGAGCTGGGAAGGCATTAAGGAGAAGTGGGAAGGAGGATGAGAGGTGGGAATATCTTGCTGGTGGGTATCTAACTTTTCAATATCTTCTACTGCAGAGAAGGGGAAGAAAGGAGTGAGGCTGAAAATGGCAGATTCCAGAGATGAGAGAGGAAGAGATAAATGCCAGGGAATCAAAATGGTGTGATGGGAGAGAAAGCAGGAGGAACTACTATGAAGAGAGGCAGCGAGACATGTTTCAAAGGAAACTGGATGCAGGAGTGTTGCAGTTAAGTTCAGTGGTGCGTGGGCTCCTGTGGTGTGTCTGGCTGGGCTGGAGGGGAGGAAGCAATGCCCTTGGCTGTACCAGAATACGTTCCTACCGGGATGACTGACAGATCGAGTTCACAAACATGAAAGACATGCTCTGACACGTGGGTTTTATTGACTGAGAGTTAGCGAGGGTGGGAAAGGTGTGTGCGCATGCCACCATGGCCTGAAAGAATCCCCTCCCAACCTCCTAAAGTAAAATTAACCTGAGGAAACAAAGCATGTCTCAACGGTGTGAGAAAGCCTTCTTTTTTACTTACTGCTCGGGTGTCATGACTCCAGATTTTTACCATTGCTCAAAAGGTTTTTCACCTGCAACGAATCCTAATGGTGGCGGTCAATGATACATTCCTGTTCCCCCTTCAAGTATCTGTACTGATGGCTTTGCAATCTTGGCATTTGAACTCTGACCAAGTAGGCAGAAAGGACTGTCAGCCTGAATCAGCAGCAGATCAAACATCCTTCCATCTGTCTCTTTGACTCAGCTTTCCTTGACCAAACAGTCTCTTTGTTGCTCTCCCTCCAGAGAAATGATACCATTTCATCAGTTACACGAGACCAGCTCTCCAGGCAAGCCACAGACTTTTGGCACAGGGTAAGAGGCATTGTGCCTTTCAGATTTTTTCTCTGTTGGAAGTGCAGTCCTTTCTTGCAGCAGTTCCTCTCACCTTTGCATTATCTGGGTTCTAATATGCTTATATGTAGCTTTTGCTCTTCCACTCTCTACCACCAGATAGCTCTGTTCTCTCTTCCTTGGGATGGAAGTAACACTGTCTTACTGGTGGGGAAAATGGTGCCTCTAGAGATGTTTTTAGTTGCTCAGATATCTCAACGGAGTAGCAGCCCACTTAACATTTGCAAAAAAAATAGGATGTTTTATATGAAACTGGAAGATTGAATGGGAAGGGAAACAGAAGAAGTGGAGAGCATACAGGCAGTGGCTTTTTTTTCTGGGTTTTTTGATAATTCTTCCAGATCCATATAAATGTGTACGCTGAAAGGCACCACTGTCCCTTTTTTTCTGGAAAAACTGCGCATTTTATATCCGTCCAAGATGGATAAAATGGAGGAAAATGGGACACAGGTGCCAGGGGCTCACTGTTCTGTTGCTTGCTGGGCAACAGCAGCAGCTGGTCATAGTAAGTTTGATGCTTTGGGACTAAGAATTTTATTGTACATTTACTGCAAGTCATGGGATCTCAAAGGTGATCCACTGTACATGGAATTGTCTGAGGATGATCAGTTTAGAAATGGCTTTGTAGGTCTATGTATCTGAGTGTAAGACTGCCATCAGTCTGGTGCTATCCTCACTGTAACACAGACTTTGCCTTCAGTAACTTTGGAAGCTTTTGTATCAAGCTTTTGTAGTTCTGGTAGAATCGCAGACTTGATGAAGTCGTGGCTAAGCCGGCTGGGAAGTTTGTTGCTTAACCCACTCACAAATCAGCTGGTGAGCAATGGCCTGTTTGGGAGGGAACCAGGGTAAAAAACTACCATCGTCTTGCTTTGAAGATCTGGGGTCTCTCTTGAGACCCTCCACGATTTCCTCCAGACCAAACCAATGGGCTTCCTCTAGTTCCAGGCTGTTCATACTGATCTGGAAAGAATTGAGAGAGTACCAATTCCTTAAATCAGATTTAAATGTGGGCAGCAGTACCTAGCTTGTTCTTGCACGCACAAAGATCCTATGCTAGAATGCCCAGAGTGCTTTATTCATGCCTGAATTAAGTGGTGATGCCGGTACAGGAAAGGACATTACTATCCACCGGTGCTTTGTTGTCTCGGTTTCCTTAGGGAAGCCACAAATCGGGTAGCCCTATTCCATCATGGCACTGACCTGCAAAGTACCAGTGGCTGAGCACAGTAATTAACATGGCGGAATCTGCATGTTCTATGGCAAACAGATATAAATACTAGAGAGTACCTCCTCTGCAAAGTTCAGAGGAAAAAATATAGGGGTGCTGGGCTCTGGGCTTGTGTTCATACAGTGATCTTTGCAAAATCTGGCACATTGCAACAGAAGAAATGACTATTTTGAAGTTTGTTTTTCACTTGTAGAGAAAGCTGATGGAAAACTGCATTTAGAGAGGATCTGATGCTCCACAAACTAAAGTCTGTGGACTGAAAGAGATTTTGCTATGTAAGACGGGCAGCGAAATGCCTTGGGGGAACCTGAGTCTGCTCACCTCAGCCTGCTGTGCTCTCACCAACGCATGACAAGCTATCATTAAGCAGCTGCTGGGAAAGGGCCAATGCTGAGAAGCTGAGTACCAGAGTGACTCCACCTCCAGGCCCACCTCTTCTGCCACCTCTCGCCGGACTGTCTCCTCCACGTTTTCACCTAGAAGCAACCAAGGTTAGGTAAGGGCGGCCTGGCCTCAGGGCAGCAAACCGTGGCAAAGAAAATGTAGGCACAGTCATTTCTGAGGTGTTCCAGCCCTGACCGCTCACGCACATGCAGGAGCTCTGACTGTGCTGGCCTGGAAACACTTGTCAGCAGGACGCTCAATTAAATTCATCAACAATGCTTACGTCCCTTAAACAGAGGCGTCAGAGACATTTTTGGCTTTGTCTATATACAGCTGGTGGACAGAACCATGCTGCCTCTCTTCATCATTTCCCTTTTTAAGCCATTTTCCCTCCTGTAACAAGAGGTCTGTAGTTTTTCTTCTGAGCCAGACTGCACAAAATGGACTAAAAAAGTATCCGGTGTTCTAACCTGGGGAGTCTTATACTTGTATTTACCATCAGGGACAAGAACAACTGATATACACCCATAATTCCCATTCTCTTCAGATGCATACAGCTATTTTGAATTCTGCAACACTAATCTATTTAGATCCAGTATGTTTTTCCCTGATATCACCTATATTTCTATGTTCCTCTGTGAACAGGCATTTGTTTGCTTGATGTCCCATCCTTCTGCCCCCACTCCCTGCATGTCTGAGGACACCATGCCGGATCAGAGACCACCTTACCCACGTCACAGAAGCCTGACAGAGCGGTGTACATCCCCTGGGGAAATGAGGGCTGTCGTGCGAGGAGGCACCGGCTCCCATCAGACACCAGGGTGATAACCACTGGAGACATCTAGCAAATGCATCAAAAAGCAAAGCAAGGAGTTCAGACCAAATGAGTAAGTGCAAATTGTTGCTTTTCCTAGCTGGGTGGGGGTCACTGGATGAACACTAAAGAAAAAGTACCCAGCTACATGCAAAGCACTCCTGCTGCCTTTTACAGGTTCCCCTCCATGTGTCCCAGCAGCATTGGCTTGTCACCACAGAGACCCTGTGTTGCTTACCTTGGCTGTTCAGGTGCTCACCTGTGGATAGTAAGTTATTCCACTGCCATGGCAGACACGCTTGCTGCCAGCTACGTTTTTCTGAGTGGGCTGCCCAGTTTTGCTACAGTACTGGTGGGAATCGTGCCACCGGAGAAGGGACTGGGCCTGCAAACACCAAGAGAGAAACACAAATCATTTATACACAGGGCAAAGAGGCAATTCAGAGCAGTCTCCCTGAATGATACTTTGCTGTCTTCTCCCCAGCATGCAGTCATGTGGATAAACTCTGATTATGTTTGGAAGCCACAGAAAGGTAAATTACCTACGGACACTGCTTTGAAAAATGGCAGAATCTATAATCAATGTTTCATGCTTCTTGCTTTAGCATCCAAATTTGAGCATGTTCAGGGGAGGTGGGGAAGAGTTGTTCTTTATTGGGATATAATGGGAGTAGTAATGGGAAATGAACTATTCTAAGGAGTCTCCAACCCTGAATACCTTCTTGAAAAATAGCTCAAGCACCACAAACATTATAGAGCAGGAAAAGAAACATGAGCTATTTCTACTTATGGGTCAGGACAACTGATTTTCACACACAGGTCTTTTCTTAGGACTTCCAAACATACAGCATCTGCAGAGTAACAGCTTATAAGTGAGTAGTTTTAAAAGAGCAGCTCTGAGAGAAGATCTATAAGTTCATTCATGAAATTCAGTTTGCCTAGAAGATTACAGAAAAATCGTGCCTGATAGCTGTTAAGCTGCGGACAAACTGGGATTGCTGTGTCTACTGATAAGATCAGTATGTTTCACACTGGACATATAGCAGGTTGGTGCTAAATGGCTAATTACTGCAGCCATTTTTAAGCCACTTGTCTGTTTCTCTTTCTGTTGCAGCTTGCTTTTGGGATCACAAACTTGGGAAAACTGCTGTAATTTATAGTGTGTTTGTACCTAGGTCACTGAAAGTGTACAGTAGGTACTTCCACAATACGCATTAAATCATAAAACAATACGGGAAACAAGGAGAAGGGTTGATGCTAGAAATTGCAGCTTCTTAAAGTAAAAAATCCTGTACAATACCGAAGCCAGCAAAGGAGAATCTTTCCCATCCGCTACAAAGAGAGCCTTTCGTAAGTCAGTAAATGATCCCTTGAGTTCAGACTCAATGGCTGATTTCTCCAAGGCTCCTGTTTAAAAAAACAACAATAACAAAAAATCTTTGATCTTATAAATTGTGGTTATTATCCCAACTTTACGCCCTTCATTGTTCCGGTATACAATTTCTGGAAATTCCCGTGGAAGTGACATCACACTAGTGGTAATATTCCCAAATGTTAAGTGACCTGCCAACAGCCCACCTTTACTAACACAGCAGTGCAGTTCTGTGGCTCTGTCCTGCCATGCTCACAACAGCTCCTAGAGAGACTCAACCGAGTCTTCTTTGGCAGTAAACGTTCACCCAGCAAGGACCAGGGATGCTGCCTAGGCAGCATCTTCATCTCAGTGCATCAAATGTGATGCTGACACAGATGGAAGAGGAGTCATCCCAACCTAAATCCAGGGCAAAGTGTGGTACGTGCTCGTCTGAACAACCGATCAGCACCGACTTCTCTATCCACTGTTCAGTCTCTTTGAATTTCTCCAGGATCCTTTTCATCTCTAAACAACAGGGGAAATGGGAAGAAAAAACTGTGATGAAAGCAAATTCATACAACCATGATGCTGTCTCTGGATCTTCAAGGCACATGCAATCTTTAATACCCAATCTTTAGATTGGATATTAGGAAAAATTTCTTCACCAAAAAGGGTTGTCAAGCATTGGAACAGGCTGCCCAGGGAAGTGGTTGAGTCCCCATCCCTGGAGGTATTTAAAAGACATGTCGATGTGGTGCTTAGGGACGTGGTTTAGTGGTGGACTTGGCAGTGCTAGGTTAATGGTTGGCCTTGATGATCTTAAAGGTCTTTTCCAACCTGAATTCTATGATGCTACGAGTCTATGATCTTGGCACAAGGCAGGGTGCTCATGTGAGAGAGGGGACCAGACAAGTGGTCCCACCCAGATGGAGACCAAAAGTCTGGCTTTCCTCCTAGCTGTTGGAAGTTTTGACCATGTCAAGCTAAAGGTGCAAATGTTGTAATGCTTGAGGAGCAACTGTCCATTCTGTTTCTGTCCTACGCCAGCCAATCCCATTCTCTCGAAGAAAACTTTTCCTGCATTACACCAAATCACCTTTGTCAGTTAGACCTTGCTTATTTTTCTGCCAGCCCTTTCTCTTCAAAAGGCATGCTCCCAAATGTTTAAAACTGATCATCTCAAAACAGATCAGGTATATGTTGATACCATATGTGTGTGAAGAGCATGAGCTTGTGTCTGCATGCCACAGTTTTAACTCTAAATAGTCTTTGGTTGTTAACAAATAGCGTGCTGCATATAGCAGGACGTTCCTGCACAGCTTGATAGATTTTCAACCCCCATGTAAGGGGTTGCTTATTGCAAACGACTCTGTCATTTCAGCTGCATGATCCAAGAGGTGTTTCTTTCCGGACACCTGCTTACCTGCTGCACTGAGCTGTGGTACCAAATATTTCTTTCCAACTTTCTGCAGGAAGGGGGAGAGATTGTGAAAGAGGTAGAAAGTTCCTGAGGTCTGGGCTTGCCTACAAAGACTATCATCTTCCTTTAGCTCGTTTAAGTATCTGCAGTAAGAAAAGAATTAGGAAGACGAATTCAAGATCATGTTGAGATTACCCGCTTTATGCTTATTTGGACACATTTATTTTGCACAGAGCAGGGGGGACTGAACGGACAGTACAGATTTTACGTATTCTACATGCTTCTAGAGTTGCTTTTGACAGCTGAGTCTACTCTTTGGTGGGCTGTAGCCTCTAGCGAAGGTGCCGTGTGGCAGAAAATATTGCAATTCTTACTACCACACAAGTAGCCTCAAGTTTTGGACATCAGAGAAGATCAGTAACCCAGTCTCTTAATGCAAGAGGTCTGCTTTATAGACATGATTGTTTGTGTGCAGGTAACCTTGATCTTCCCTTTTATCCCCCCCAATCTGGATGGCTCCAAGTCCTGTTTGGCAAGGCTACTGAGCACTTCAGATGTTGAATATGCTTCCCATCAGGCTACGTGCATCACTGCAGGGTACGTTCTACCTGTCACACTGACGTGAGGGGTAAAGACCAGGCTGAAGTCTTAGGGCCCAGCTGGCTGGGGCCTGAGGAAAAGCAATCATTGGAAAAAGGGTGTCAGGATGTGCTTCTTTCAGACTTTGAAGTAGTATTTAAAACGAGGTGAGCAGCATTACTTCAAGTCTGCCTCGTATTTTAAGAGATCTTTAGCTAGGACAGCAAGCATAGGCATTCATTAACAGAGCTTCAGCCTGAGAGAAGCAGTTCTTATCAGTGGTGAAGGGAGTAGAGAGATTTTGACTGTTACCGTTTACGGAGCTCACATAGCATTACTATATTATTGCTGAACTGTAAAAAAGATTAACCCCCGGGTTAGACTTAGGTAGGACTGCTTGTGACAGTGGACATGAGTGCCAAACTCTGGTCTTCTCGCTGTACACAAGAATCAGATACGAACTTACCTCATTTTTCTAACGTAGGTAGAGTGTAACCTGCAGAAGAGAGAGGAAGCTCTTCTATACACCACTTGATAAATCGCAGCCATAACCAACACCTACAGGTAGCTGTCTCTGCCTAAAAAGAGAAGCATAGAATATAATGCAGCAGCCCTACAAAGTTAAGTTTGATTTAAAAGGTGCAATAACCCACTGCTAACAGAAATCTCCTTCTCACAGGGTCTGCAGAATGCTGGCATCTGCTTTCTAAAATTATCACTTTGGTCTTAGTCTCTAGTCACACATCAAACCCAGTTTCAGGCAATTTTTAAAACTATTTAAAGATACCTCAGTTTGTTTCCATCTGTGAGTGTGCACAGAAGGTCTTACAGAAATTGCTGTAAGATTAGGTTCAGTGCTCCTGTCCTAAACTCCTGTATCCCTGGGGAAAAGAGCAGCGAAGGTGGCTGCTCTCGTTTGTTTCCTGCACAGTTGTAATGGCCTCGATCCAACTGAACATCCTATTGCAGCACACAGTAGATCTGTGGGAAAGGCACTGATGCCAGAAGAGAATGAAAGACAAAATATCAGCTGTGGAAGAGAATTCCCCAAGTTAGACGAGACAGCAGTTGCAGCTGAATTGGATCATCTCCAGCTATGAATGTTTTTTTGTGCCAAAGGATCCTACCACATTTTCAGCTCAGGCAGTCACAGACTGCAGTTTGAACTCAGCTTCAGGATGTCAGAAAATAGCCAGAAATGCTACCATCTCTAGCATTCATCGGAAACAAAAATGAACTATGATTCATGATCCTTAATGATTATTTTGAATATTTCACTTTTCAACCATAGAACTTGAAGCCCTTTAAGGAGGAAGTTATGTTTGCTTTGATTTACAAACACATAAGCAGTGCCAAAGAAGAGTCTGTGAGTCCTTCCTTTTGGTAAAGGTCAGCGATGGCTCTTGAGCCTGAGTAGTGCCTGAGCAGAGGCTCCTATCTGTACATGGAGGCAGCTTCTGTAGCCAGCAGTGTGGAGGCTTTGCCTTGCGGCTTCTGGCATCTCTGCCCCAGATCCCTCTTTCCCACTGTCTCAGCTGAGGGTGGTCTTCACCGGGATGACCCCTGGGGAGACGGGGGAGCCAAGCGTGCTGTGGAAGCCGCTGGGGAGAGCATCGGCGTCCCTGCTCGGCACTTCAGCCACAGCAGTGGGAAGTCGGCATGCTGCCGACGGGCTCGGGCAGACACATGGGAGGATGGCGACTGTTGCAGAGACCGCGTCTGAAATGATTTTGTCGTGCGATGATTACGTGTCCGTCACTTCTCCACCCCCACGTCTTGCATAGCCTGGCGTGTGAAAATCTCCGGCACAGCAGCCAGCACTGAACTGAGGAGTTTGCAAACAGCTCTGCACTTTGCTCTGGAATGAGCAGCAGGATGTGACCGGCTGGGGACAAGAGGAATAGCTTGTACCTGGAACCATGAAATGTATGCAGGCATTTAACCCCTTCCTTCCTAGGAAGCGCGATGCCAGATTTTGGTTACGATCACTGAAAACTCTGAGATAGTAAAAACTTGATCGCAGGAGGCCAGCCCAAACTCCC
The DNA here is from genome assembly GCA_020745775.1 of Theristicus caerulescens. Taxonomy (NCBI): domain Eukaryota; kingdom Metazoa; phylum Chordata; class Aves; order Pelecaniformes; family Threskiornithidae; genus Theristicus; species Theristicus caerulescens. The sequence continues at coordinate 89,667,124 of CM036560.1, forward strand.
CTGTCTTGCCTGTAAATCTCACCTACGCTGGACAGCCGGCAGGAGGAGGATCTAGGCCTGCATTCCCCACACGTTTTCCCCACTTACTGTGCTCTGTGCAGAAGGAGTGCTGTCTCCAGCAGCAGGGACCAGCTACCAGCGTCCCACCTTGACCTCCGAAGCACTGCTCCGACAGCAAAGAGCAGAGCAGCTGTCTTACGGGCCCAAGTCGCTCTTGCCCCACTGGGAGCGCTGGGAAATGTAGTTCTGCACAGGCTGCTCGCAAGCCCTTGGCAAGGCTAGATGGCTGACTATCTGCTCCAGATTTTGATTAACTCCTGGAGTTAGTGAGGCTGCCTGAGAGTAAACTCTCTTCCCCCCCCCCCCCCCACCTGCTTCATTCTATCAGAAACCCACATGCTGTATTTTGCCAAGCAGAAGTTACTATAAGAACAACGCTGCTGCAGTAATTTGAGCTGTTGTTAGCAGAGGAGTTTGTTCCTGGTAGTTTCTTTTTCTCCCCCCCGCCCCCAAGCTTCTGTTTTTTGTATCGGTAACATAAGAGCATTGTTTACAGTTAAGGACCATATGTCCTCAAACAGGAAAATATGCCAAGAGCTGTATATATCTAAAGGACAGACCTCTTTAGTGTTCAAGCACCCAAACCCGCAGTTAAATTTGCAAGTGAATAGCTCTGATTAGAAAGCGCTATTTGCCAAGACAGATGTCAGAATAATGACAAATATTTTTCATGCCTTTATAACTGAACAAACAGATTCCTCTCAAGTACTGAAAACATTATTCTGGGCTGGAACCTACCTGCCTATATTTAGCACAAAGAGAATTTTATAAACATATGAAAGTAAATATTTTCAGGGCAGCCTTTTGCTTTTTGGTTATGAATTGAGACATTCTAATTGAGAATTCACGTCATGTAATTTGAGAGCATAGCTTGTAAAAATAATAAATAGAATATGTAGGGAAATAGCACTCTTGTTACCAGCGTTACTTACAAGTTTAGGTTTAATTATGCTTGACTGCTATTTGTGTGCTTCCTGAAACAGAGAAAGCCCAATTTTAATAATCCACTAGGCTAATTGGATTAATGGACAAAACACATCTTCCCTTAATAAGATAAAGGATTGAAATATAATCTCAAAGGGAAGTATCCACCCTGCTGTTAAAACAAACTAACAGATTTATCGACCCTAACTACCCCCAGAAATGGATCTTGCAAGAAGAGCTGTCTTTAGAAGGAAGCAGCTGGGGGGGGATACTTTGGACCTCAAATCTTGGGACAGCCTCTCCACCTTTTTCAGCCCAAAGCAATAGGTCATTTGGCAAGTACACCCCTATCCACGTGAAGGATTAAAAGCCAGAGCACTATGCTGCAGCGTAAAGACTCCTTTGAAGGCAGTGCAGTGCTGTAGCCTCTCGTCACTACATGCAGCTGAAAAAAATAATGGATTTGCCCCATCATGTACACCTGACCTCTGTGCTGTGCAAAGACAGGCAGAGAAAATAAGATTAGAGTCACTTCTGTGACTGATCTGACCAGTAGGAAGCCATGCAGTCTATGAGAAATTCCTCATGCCTTCTCCAAGGGTCCATATGCCTGCTTGTGATTGCACATTGTCTAATTAAATATTTCTGCAGCACATAAGCAGGGGAGATTATTTTGAAAATAACAGAGGCTTTCTCACCATTTATTCACGTAATTATTTAAGGAGAACAAATATCAATTGTCACTTCGGCACTGAGTTGCATTGTTGTAAGTACCTTTGAGCTGGGCTCTTGAACTGTGTGAATTGCATCTATGTTCTTTGTCCCCTGCAGATACTGTACTCCATGCGAGACGCAATCCTGTGAGTGAAGGAAAGGCCTGGCCATACAAATGCATCTCTGACAGCTTCCTGTAGCTTACTAATTTGAGCTTTGGCAGGGCACCAGAGGAAGTGAATCCCTGAGACTCTCCTGATGCAAGAAGAGCAAACAAAAGGAGCAGGCAAGGAGGACATAAGCAGTGGGAACAAATAGTTGTGATCTCTTACATGGACAAGATTGCAAAATAGGCAAATCTTTGGTCCTGTGTTGCTAAGATTTTTTTTTTTTTTAAATCTGGGTTTGTAAAATACTCATATTGGTATTAGCAGTTGGTAAAAGATTTTTCAAGTCAAAGTGGCTGGAAAATGCAATTCTAGACTAATAGTGGTTATACTAGTAATCTTGCTTTTTCTTGCTGTTCTGTGTCTTTCCAGCTGCCCCCAATAAGAAGAAACAAGCATTAGAATTGCTAACAGCTGGCCCTTGCAAAATAACTGTTAATTGCTTTAAGTACATAAAACTAGCAAAATCCTGTTGAAAACTTATGGTCAAGCCACAAGAAATCTCGGTTAAAAGAAAAAAAAATCCTTTTTTAGGAAGACACCAAGGAAAGACAAACCACTTCTTTAAAGAGAAAGTTAATGAGTAGTCCTTCCCTCTATCATTAAATTTTAGATGCAAACTAGCCAAATCTGGCCTTGCTCTAAAGTTAGACTTGTAGTGTATATTATGTATATGAGGGACTCCTACAGTTTCTCATACTCAGGGTGGGGACCTTGAAAGTCAGAAACTGTCTAATTTGATACTGCTGGTGACGTTCTGTGCTCCTAAGACTTGTGCAGGTGTAGAGGAGACACCTTAACATCTGAAAGGCATTTTAGTAGGATTTGCTCATTTCAGCTTATTGGGGTTAGGGTGTGTGTGTTTTGTCCTTTCCTCTCCCTGCTGCTGTTGGTTAGGGAAGATCCTCAAACTCTGGTAATGATTTGCTGCGCTGCACAAAATAACTGATGATATGGGATCCAGCCTCTTGACTGCAGGTAATGACTTTTTTGGGAGCAGACTAGCATTGACACACAAGCACTGTTTGATGAACGTGTGTGAAACTAGATGAGGCTTCATCTCTTTACAAAGGGTAAACCTAAGTTGTTAATACACTTTAAAAAGCGAAGCAGTACTGTGAGCTAGCTCAGTATGATATAAAGATGACTCACCTGTGTCTTAAACGCTGCATGCAGGTCACGGCCCATTGTCTCTAAAAGGACACTGAAGAACTGGAAAAGGTTCAAAGAGGACAAGAAGCATGATCAAAGACTTGGAATATGGCCACTGCAAGGAACTAGGTAGGCTCTGATACTTCAGCCTGCGTAAGGGATAGGTACCAACTGGTTTGTGCCTCTTCCCATGCAGGAACCTGGTTAATCAAATCTAACTAGCTGTAGCCATGTTCCCAGTGAACAAGCGAAGCTGGTTTTCCATGCTAAGGGATGGTGCAACTGCTAGGTAAGGCACGTTGTGGATGCAAAACAGTTCTAGCTCAAGAGAGAAATACTTAACAGAGAACTGCGCTGAGGGTTACTAAATAGATGGACCATGTCAGGCTGAGAACATCCCTAAGTTAAAAGCGTTTGGAGGCTATGACAGTACTCTAGGCAGCATGGGCTAAAAGAAAGCTTTGGTGTGAGCCACTACAGTTGTGTTCTTACAGGGCCTCTTGTGCTTCATTTTTCTTTCAGATGGACCTTTCTTTTAGTATCCTTCAGCTTAGAACCTATGGAGTGCTTCTACAGGATTGCTCAGAAAAGGAAGCATGTCGTTAGGCTTGTGCTTGCTACAAAGGAGTCAGTGCTTCTGCTAGAAAACACACAGGGCTCTGCAAATCCTAAAGAAAGTCTGAAAGCCACTTGTTCTGCTGCAGTTCTCTCTCAAGAAGCATTCCTGCTGCACTTGTTCTTAGAGATAGGAAGTGCTTCTTAACAAGGTGCTGACATAACAAATTGCTTTGCTAAGGCCTGCTTGAAGCTGCCCAACCCCCTCAGCGTTTGACAGCAAGCGATAATGCACAAGTCCAGCATAGAGCAATTTACAAACAATCTTTTAATACAACTGGAACGTGAGTGACTGTGCCGGAGTTGAGGAAGACAGGAGAAAATGAGTAAGTACTCTCTACCTAACCAGCAAAAAGCACCGATAAGGGGTTCATGGAGCAAGATGATGCTATGACTATTGGAAACAGCTCTTGATTTGACTGCTTGGTAGATGTCAAAATCCTGGGCTCCTTTTAGCAGAAATTTCTTTGCCTTCAGCCGCATGCTGAAACTTGTTGTTGTTGTTCTCCACTGTCTGCCTTACTTTCTAAAAATATCTGAATAGTGCAAAAGACGATGAGAAAGCAGTGAATCTCACTAGAAAGAATCTGAATGCCTCTACAGTGTGTGAGGTTTTGCCAAATCTCTAGAAGCTGCTGTTAAATCTCTGGCTAGATATTATGGACTCTTTGGATAATAGGGCTTTAACTAGATGCCTCAGCTAGAAGCTTGGATATCATTCCAGTGTTTCCTGCTAGTTGTAGGAGTTGTATTTCTGTTGGAAGACAACCAAAATGAGAGGAAAGGAAGGCTTATTTTTTGACGGATAGTTCCACTAAAAACTGGCCTTCTTCCTGCTCTGGCGCAGCAGCACTCACAGTACTAGCGATGTAGTTGGCTGTGTGGACACATCTGTGTCCACATCTGGACAAGAAATGACTAAATTCACTTAATGTTGTTGTTTATTTCTGAGATGAGATATGGCATATCTCATAGGCTTCCCCAAAATGGGGCATAACACCCGATCTTGTGATGTTTGCTCTTCAAAAGACATTGCTGAGGGAGTTGAAGCTGAGGTAACGGTTTAGGTATAGGGAAGAAATCTTAGTTATAGATTTTGCTGCACTCACCAGTTACCTCTTAGCAACGAGGTGGTTTTAAGCCAGTTGAAATTAACCCTGCTAAAGAATGTGCGTTAGAAGGGGATTTTGACCCATTGTGTCTTTGCCAGTGCTCTGTAATTGTTGTTGTGAAAGCTTTCCAGCTAGGGGTGGCCAAAAATGTCTGTCTTAAAAGAAGGAAGATCACAGGCTGGCTAGGCTAGTAAGGAGATGATTCTTCATTTGAAGCCCACATCTAAAAAGAAAGGAAAAATTGCTTATGAATGTCCCTGATTCTAACTTAATTGCTGGAACTACAATGAACAAATAATTAGTTTATTTATGAACTCCTAGAAAACAAAGAACAGTCAGCATAGATCTGTCATGGCAAGACACATCCAAGCAGCTTAATGTCTTTCTGTGCTAGCCGAGAGCTCTTGTGCACCAGAGAGGGGTGAGAGGTGATATGCTTTGTGATACGGCTTTTGATACCGCCTCGCAAGATGCCTTTGTGAGCAGCGAAGTTTAGATGAAAGCCCTGGAAGGAGGAGAGGCTGCTTCAAGGTACTGTCAATCTGGAAACATCTTCACCTGGGCTTTGCAGGAGAGTGGCAGAAGTATTGGCTGCCAGCAAGGACCTGGATGATAGAACAGAAAATCTGCTGTGAAATACAGCTGATGACACCAGCTGGAGAGTGGACGGTGCAAGGTTGGTTTAGAATCGAAAGTATCGATAGGAATTAAAGCACCAGTCAGAGACAGATGAGAGGAGAGTCAGTCAGAGTGAGGAGAGCTGGCTAGCCAGCCTGCTCCAGAAATGAGAATCTGGGCAGATGATACTAAATTGTGCATCCAACATGAATCACCGACAACATGCTGTTGTGGTCAAAAAGCAAATGCCGACTGGAATGTCTATTCAGAAGTGTCAGCCAGGAGCTGCAGAAGCTGTCCCCTCTCCTTGCTGGGGCCGGGAGCCATGGAAGCCATCCCCTCCTCACCTGGGCTGGCGAGACCTTCGCAGGAGTAGGGGGCCCTGGTCTGGGCTCTGCCCTCCAGCACCCCCCCCCCCCCCCCGGGGGAGCAGAGGGGCTCAGCTACCCCAGCAGCAGGGCTGCAGGCAGCGACCCCTGCGGCTCCCGGCATTTTGGGCCTTTTCTGGGAACTTTTACTCCAAAAACGCCCCTTTTGGCTTAATACTTCTGACAGTTTTTGTTGTCCTGGTGGAGGTTCCCATTTTCATCTCGCTTCTTTCCCCCCGCTGATTAAAAAGGCAGAACCCCAGGCGCTCTGGCTGTTTCCTTGCTGGCGGCGACCGGCAGCGGGGGCGCCCCGAGGGCCGCGCGCCGGCGGCGCCCACGTGGAGCGGCGGCGGCGGCGCCTGCGCAGTGGGGCGGCGGCCGCTGTGACCGAGCTCACGTAGCGCGCCGCCCGCCCGCCCCGCCCCCCCGCCTCGCGCGGGACGGGGGGGCGGGGCCTGGGCGCCTATAAAAGCCTCCGCGGGGGCCGGCCGCGCGCGGTCGGTTGCGCCACGGGGCAGCTCGCGGCTGCCTGTTCCCGCCGCCGTTCCCACCGCCGTTCCCACCGCCGTTCCCACCGCCGTTCCCACCGCCGTTCCCGCCGCGCCCCCTCGGCCGCCGCCCCCCTTCCCTCAGGTGAGGCCCGGCCGCCCCTGCTTCTCACCGGTGAGCGGCGGCGGTGTGTGGGTGGGTTGGGGCGTGAGGGGAGCGGCGGGGTCCGGGCGGCGCGGCGGCTGCTGTGTGGGCGGGGGTGGGGGCGATACGTGGCAGCGCTCCGCCGCCGCCGTCCCGCCCGGCGATGGGCCGGTGCCCCGGCCCTCCCCGGCCGTTACGTAACGGGAGCCGGCAGCCTCCGGAGGGGGGCGGGAGGGCGCCGCCGCGCCGGCAGGCAGGGCCGCGGCGGCCCGCCCGCCTGCCTGCCTTCCCCGGGCTGATAGACCAGACGCTGTCGCCGCCTCCTCCTCCTCCTCCTCCTCCTCACGGGAGCCGCAGCCCTGCGGCCCCTTCCCTGCGCCCGACGTTTAAACGTGGCCGCCAGCAGCTCGGAGCCCCCCCACACCCCGAGCCCCGGCGCCCTCCCGCCCGGCTCCCTCCCGGGGGTGCGCGGCGCAGGTGGGCTCCTGCCCTCAGCTTCGTGGCAGCCGCCGGGAGCCAGCCGGTCGGCATCTCTGCAGCCGGGGGCTGCCGCCGTTGGGGCTGAATAACAGGGAGCTGATGGCCGGCGTGTTTGTGCTGCCCTTGGAGTTAAGAGCTCTGGGGCACCGAAACGATTTCACGCTTGGGTAGATGAAAAGTTACTTTGCATAAGCGCTGAAGGGGCTGCAGCAGTTGTCGCACGCTGTGTGTGTAACCACGGCCGCCGTGTGTAGTGATTACGTCGTGAGGAATAGGGCTTATCTTGGTTTCCCTCTCTTTCTACTACTTTGGGTTGGATTCAGCCAATTGCGTCGTGTAAAACCTATCTTGGATCTAGCTTTGCCCTAAGCTGTACCTTTGAGCAGGTACTGTGATAGGACCTAACCTGACTAGAAGGAAACGCTCCAACATGGAGTCTTGAGAGTTCTGTTGAATGAAGAGAAAATAAAAATTTCAGATATGCTTAGAGTAAATCTTCCAGTTTCCTCTAAGAACATCCCGCTTTTCAGGTGAAGATACTTCAGGGTCACAGAGAGAAGGTGTCAAAAGGATTGCCCAGCACTCAGTTTCACACATTTTTTTTCTGCTGAATTCAGTAAGAGGAGTTGCAGAGGTGCTCGAGTGCTTAAGTGTTCTACTTTCGGTATGTAAAGATTCAGTGCTCAAGGTTTTAGTAAATGAAAGAAGCTATTGGTTACAAGTAGATAAATGTTAAATGCAGCTTCTTACAATGCCAAAGACTATTCAGCTAAGCATACAAACAGTACTCTGGCAGGGGTAGAAAGTAAAGGTAATGACTTCCCAATTTGTTTGGGAAGTGGAGGCCTGCCTTTAGGGTAAGAGATGTCCTCTGTCTTACTGTTCTGCACCCATTACTACTTGTGGATCATTGTTGGATACATTTGAATGTCTTGAACTGTACTACAAAGCATCTGATTTGACCTAGAGTACTCTGCACTGCTTCTTAATTATATGCTGACAGAATCAGTACTGATTTCCCCCCCCCCCCCCCCCCCTCCTGGGACTCAAAGTAACAGGAATAAGCCTAAATCTTGTTATGCTAAGAGCATTAATTCTGCCATTTAAACAGTGATTGTGGCATAGGTAGGCATATCTCTTCTAGCTGTTAATTCATTTAGAAACTGAAGAAGTAGCACCATTTCATGAACTGCTGTCCAGTGGCAGTGCTGTCCTAAGCAGTTCCTGATCTGTGCTCTTCACACGGGCTGGTACATCTGATAAACCAAATCAGAAATGAGTGTATGGGGGGGAAATCACTACCTCACCTCCCAGCAGAAAATAGCTGATGTGGATTATTAGCTCCTTTTGCTAATTCACTGTGTAGCACTACACGTGATGGGTCATCTCCGGGCACAGATGAGGTGGTAGTGTGGAGACAGGAGCTGCTGCAGAAACTTCAGCTGAACAACAGGGTTAGTGTATACATTAAGAGGTATGCATTGAGCCAGAAGAGAGAGTGGCTCTCTGACCTGTAGAGCTTTAAACATTGTTGCATAATGAATGGTTGTAAAATCTGGCATTTAAAGCTATGATTTTGAGCCGTGCACATAGATTAGAAAATACCCAGTGCAGTTTGAAAAACATAAAGGATAGATAATGAGTAACACTGTGGAAGGAGTGAGGATAAATAGAGGCTTATGGGAGGAAAACTCTGCCTCCATGTTAAGGTTGGTATAGGTAAGGAAACTTTTTTTTTTTTTTAAAAAAAGAAAGTGGTCCAAAATAGACTTGTTGAAAAAAATCTTACTTGATAAATTGTGTCTCTTGAACTGAGGAAAGACTGTAAATAAAATTGTGCTGAAACAGCATCTTTGCTGTCACTTGTGTTGTGTGTTTCTAGGCAGCGTTCTCGCAATAACTTCAGAATGACTGGCTGTTCCCCTCCAGAGGAGCAGGCTTTCTGCTACTGCAGAACCACCTGTGGGGCTACAACTTCAGCCTAAAAGAGCTCTTAATCTGTTACTATTTTTCAGCTGTTGATCATTAGGATTGTCCTGCTTTCTTTATAATCACTTTTAATATCTGAAAACATTCTGTATATCTCTATAGATGCTCTGCTAATCCTTGAGCAGAAGGATAAATAGAAGGATAGCCTCCTGCTTGTTGTGTCTAGTAAGATAAGTGCTCTGCTCCATTGACAGCGTTCTTTGTCTTGGCTTAGAAAGTTAAAACAAGTGGGCTCTGAGAGGGCTGTGTCCATTCAGTCTTAGTCTGGAAGAAACCAAGCTAAAACTTGCTTCAGTTCCTTGGGTACAAATCTGTGTACGAACACGCCTGTTCTATAGTCAGACAGGAATGTTGTCTTCAAGTTGGCAATAAATGATACTTAAAACACGTCACCTACTTGACTCTAAAATTGATTCTCATCTCTTATTAGATTATTATATTACTTATATATATATAAAAAAAGATTACTTATATTACAACTTTGTCATTTAAAAGAAGCCTAAAACATGCCATGCTCTTTTGTTAGCAGCAATTCTAGAAAATCTTTCTTCTCTCACTGCTTGGATCTTAATTTTAAGACAGCCTTTAAATATAACGTGCTAGAGAACTTAGGGAACTGGATTCTAATGTTTCTGTCCTGTGAGACTGTTAAGCAATGATGACAGCTAAATGTTCTTGGTACTTAGTGCTTACTCTGGGAAAGTTCTTTCCTTCCGATTAGTGTTTCCAGTCACATTGTGTTGTGACACTATAACTTGAGTTGTTCTTGAGACAGAAGAGGTTTAGTGCAGTGAGCAGCTATCATGTCTGCTATCCTCTCCCCCCCCCCAACTCAGCTCAGTTAACTGATGGTTTGTTTGGTTTTTTGTTTTTTTTTTTACATACAGTGGGATACAGTAAGGATTGTGAGAGTGGACCAGTATTTAAATCAAAAGTTGAGGATCTTGGTGATACAGTTTGACTCCTAGCCTTGCAACAGACTTAATTTTGAGTAGGTCACTTATTTCTTACCTAAATAAAGAAGCTGGTTTTGAATTAAGTTAGAGCTATTCCAAAATAATTCCATGCTGAAGTACACCCTCAGTTTCCATTTTCTATCTTGTTTTCTGGATCCTGGTAAGCACCTGGGACCTTAGAATTGGTAGTGAGGAGACTTGTATAATAAACATCTTCAGTTAAATGCTTCAGTCTTTGGTCACCAATTAGCGTGACCTTGATTGTTGTGAGGTTATATCACTCTCCGTAGTTGGTCTTAACTTCACTTTTCCTTCTGCTTGCATGGATGCTACATGCACGTCCACTTTCCAGATTCTTGCAGGTTGTTTCTACTTGTAGGGCAGAGCTGAACTCTTTAAAAAGTCCTCAAAAAACCTGCCTGAAAAACCTGACATGTTTCATCATTTGAAATGGCATTTGTTGTGTATTCCTACTGTTTGGGGAATTCTGTGCTGCACTTGGCAGTATCATTTGTCTAATTGCTCTTTTGTTTTACTTGTATCTTCATGTATGTTTGTTCTTTGCTATTTTTTCCATTTTTTTTTCCCTGCTCTGCCATGTTTTACTGTTTGAAAGCTTAGCTAAATATACTTCTTATGGAAAATCGGAAAGCTCCTGTGTTAAAGCTGTCAGCTGGACTCCCACTTCTGTATGTGGGTAGTGGATTCCCTCCTCTCTGAGATGCTCAGCTGCCATCTTTGTGTTTGTCTGAGGGACACGGCTGAGGAGGAGAGTCAGACTGACAGGAATAATGTAGAGAGGATTTTCATCTTGTTTTGCTTCATGTCACTGACAGGAAGAAATTAAGCCTACTTATTTGGCAGCTTGTGCGTCTAAGATTTCCAGCATCTATCTTAACTGAGCTTTATTTTCTTTGATTTGGGAACCTGTAGCTGATCCTTCTGCTGTAGTTTCGAAAGCTGTGCTACTTAGCAACTGCTGTTAGGGCAGTGAAAGCTTGGCTGGCCGCTGCCTTGGGCTCTGTTTCCAACTCTCTGAATTCCGTCTGGGAGGGAAGTAATCTTGGGTGGCTGAAAGCTATTACAGGAGTCTGAGTCCCTGCAAATGATAGAAAATCTGGAGACTGTGAAAGGAAAGAAAAATGAAGTTGGAAGTGACCTCTGGACATCATCTAGCCTAACCTCCTGTTTGAAGTTGGGTGAGCTTGGAGGTTAGGTTAAGCTGCACGTGGGCTTGTCCCATTTAGTTTTTAAATTCTTCCAAGAATGGGAAATCCAGTTTCTCTAGGAACCTCTTCTGGTGCCTAACTGCTGTCACCGTGAAGAACTTTTTCCTTGTACCTACTTAGAACTTCCCTTGTTGCAATTTGTGACCATTGCCACCTGCTCATTCTGCTGTATGCCTGTGAAGGTGTGAGGAGGGAATAGGGTTGCAGCTCAGTTCGGAGTCAGCCCAGTATTGGAGCAGGCTGTAAAGGCAGGTAGAGAAGAGGAAAAACTGTTTCCAATGCATGCTACTCAAGCAGGCTTTAAGGCATCATTCTATTGTGAGGTGGAAGCTGTCACCAAGAGCCGTAGGAGGAGAGGAGACATTGTTTTTATCACCTTTCTGGTGGTTTTTTGGTTTGTTTGTGTTTTAGCAAAGTTTCATACTGATTAATAGTAAAAAGTAAACTTTATGAAGCTTTCTTTGTGTTTCGCTGAGTGCAGTAAACAAATAGCTCAATGAATTCTGCGTATTGATAACGTTAGCAAATATTTATTGTGTAGTAGAACTGTTTGTGCTTTGTAATTGATTCACAGATGTATTAGCTTGAGTGCTGAATGAGCAGGAGGCACTTGGCTTTCTGCAGAGCAAAATATGAACTGATGTCGTGGTTTAACCCCAGCTAGCAACTAAGCACCACGCAGCCGCTCGCTCACTCCCCCCCGGTGGAATGGGGGAGAGAATTGGAAGGGTAAAAGGGAGAGAACTCGTGGGTTGAGATAAGAACAGTTTAATAGTTGAAGTAAAATAAAATAGAACAGTTAAATAGGTAAAGCAAAAGCTGCGCACGCAAACAAGGCAAAACAAGGAATTAATTCGCTACTTCCCATGGGCAGGCGGGTGTTCGGCCATCCCCAGGAAAGCAGGGCTCCATCACGCGTAACGGTTACTTGGGGAGACAAACGCCATCCCGCCAGATGTCCCCCCCTTCCTTCTTCTTCCCCCAGCTTATATACTGACCGTGATGTCATATGGTATGGAATAACTCTTTGGCCAGTCTGGGTCAGCGCCCCTGGCTGTGCTCCCTCCCAGCCCCCCCGTGCACCGGGCAGAGCACGGGAAGCTGAAAAGTCCTTGACCATTGTAAACGCTACTTAGCGACTATTTAGCGATACTTAGCATCGACATTGTTCTCATCCTAAACCCAAAACACAGCCCCTTACCGGCTACCAGGAAGAAAATTAACTCTATCCCAGCTGAAACCAGGACAACTGAGCAGGATTTTTAATAGGAGTGCGGGTACACATCAGTGTCCTTGAGCATGTGGATACAGCTTCTTTTAAGTAGAGAGTGAAATTTGCCAGCAAGAAAACTTGCTTCCAGGTGTGACCCATTAATTTATGGCAATTACTTAATTGGAACCCTTGTTTAATGAGACTGTCATTAGTCATAGAAGAGGGAGGTACAGTTGTATAGATGTTGCCACAATCCCTGGTTTATGCTGAAAAGTAGGTAAGTGTTACAAGCTGGCTGGAGGGTTGTTTATTTGTTCATTGTGTTTAGGGCTGGGGTTTCACAAAAGGATTAAACCTATGCTGCTACCAGAAACAAGAATTTTGCTGTCTTTGGCTGCCGGTTCCTGCCTCCCAATTGCCCTCTGGTTACTGGCATGGATGTTACATGGCTATATAGTGAACCGTATCAGAATTGAACCAATGTGAAATGAGCATTTGAGGGGATTTTTTTTTTTTTTATTAGTTACGTTTGAAATAGTCTGATTTAGCTGGTTGCCTGGCTGCCTGTGGAGGGGATGAGCAAGTGAGGAGGAGGTGAGGAATGCTGCTGTGGACAGCAGGGCTAGTTTAGAGCATTGGTGAGGCTGAGGCGCCTGACTCAACTGGGAGAAAAGTAGGACTCCAGGCTTCCCTCCAAATTTTTACTTTACAACTTACTTTCTGCCGGTGAATGTGTCGGAATGTTTCAGCCCTTCAATTTTGGTCATGCAGATTTCAGATGATTTACAAGAGTTGGAGATTGTGCTGCTTTTCTAGGTTCGTACGAGTTTCCTGTTCCTGGTGGTGCCAGTGAAACTGTGCTTGCCCTGTCCAAGAGGCAGTCCACAGAGTCAGTAAATCTAAACCCGAGTACCGCTCTTTCTGTAGCGCTAGAGGTGGAAAGGAAAGGAAGGAACTGCTTCCTTGACCCTTCAGGTGCAATATGAGAAGAAATCCTGCACTCTGGAGTCAAGGGAAGGTTTCCTGTTAATACCTCCACTTCTGGATGGGATGATTTTTCTTTAGGTGTGACTTTTGCACTTTCCCAATTTTGTTTACACCTTGTGTGAACGGCACACCTGGTTTTACGTTGTTGACTACCAGTATCGTCAACTCAATCAAAAGCATATTGCTTTCTTCCCTAAATAGGCTGAGCCACTTTGTGGCTGGACTTGCTTTGTGATGTTTATTTTTTTCTTTTCTTTTTTTTTCCTCTTCAGTAGTGGTCTTGCCATTGGAGGAGTTGTAAAACAGTTCCTGTTAGTATATGCGGTTGTTTTAATTTTTCTGAGCAGATACAATACATGAGAGTTTAAGCTTTCACGTTTGGGAAAAAATAAATCTTGTGAATTCCAAGCCAGCGTAATTATTTTTAAAGTATGCAGTAGCGGGGAAATCCTAGTCTGTTAAAAGGGTTCAGGATCCTGAAAGGCTGAGAGCATGGCAGCGGTTTGTGGGAGAAAGTGCCGCCTGTAAGCCTGCTACAGACTTATCCAGGGACTAACTATAAACCAGCCGACAGAGAAACCTTTTGTATCAGGTATGGAGGCTGGCTTCATGATGGTGGCAGCTGAAGAGCAGGAGCATGCAAGGAACTTACTCTGTGGACTGATTGTATAGGGTTTTCATTTAGACCTGTTCCACTGGCACCTTTTTGACTGATCAAAGGAAACTTTTTTTTTTTCATTGGGTGGATGAACCTGATAATACGTATTTTAACTTGGATTCTATGATTATGGGGTTTTTTCAGTGTTTGGTCTTGGGTTTTTTGGTACTTTTTGTGAAGCAGCTCTATCTGCAGTGTGTTTTGGATGTCAAAAAGATGAAGAGTGCTTGTCAAGACCCTGTCTCCAAGCTATTTTTTCTTCTCTTACCACACAAGGCAAAAGTATAAGAAAGTCAGCAGAAGGGCATCAGTCCTCTGTGAGAACTGCTCAAGCTTATCAAGATTCTGCTACCTCAAGAACTAGTGGCAGCCCCAAGACAATAAGCTGTCTCTTTTGAAGGTAGATTCAACTCTCTGCTGAATAGGGATGTTTTCACTACTTTATGTTTCTTTCGTAGGTACGTGGCGAGGTGACAGCTATCGAACTATGGCATTCAACAAGATTTGGTATACTGTAGCCCTTGGACTTCTGCTACCTTTTTCTTACGCCCATACGGACTTCTTCACTTCTATTGGTGAGACATGCTTTGGTGTATATGCTGCATAGCCAAAAGAATTTCTTGATGGCTCCGAAAACTGATTCTGCAACGATGTGTTAATGGCCTGCAAGGCTTTAATTGGTACAGAACTAAATCCACTTACTAGTTCATACGACCTTATGGACTTTTTTTCTTTTGGGAGAAACATGCTTTGAGTTAAGTTAGTCCAAGTTAGTCTAATGACCCAGGCTAGACTTTGTATTCATTATGTGTTCTTATAGGTATTGGATTTTAAACAAAATTTTGGTGTGGACTGTTGCACATATGTAGAAGCAAGCAAATCAGCTGTTGAGGGTACATAATGATACCAGTATGTCAGCGTACTCTCTCTTGGATTCTGATGGCCTGTGACACAGCTGAAGATGTGGACTGTATCACTTCACGATGAACCGGTTCAGCTGCCTCCTTGCAGGAAATTAAGCAATTATTAATTAATAACAGAGTCTGTTAGGAGACCCATTGAAGTCGTGCAAGTAATCTTAAAAATAAAACACTGGATTAGTATTGTATATCAAACATGAAGTCTTTGTATATTTCTGTAGCTTTGTCTTTATTTGTTCTACATTACATATGCTTGGATGAAAGATCACTCTGTTGCAACCTATTTCCTTTTCCAAATGAATCCTAAATTAGTTCTAATAATAAATATGTGATATTACATTAACTTCCATGGCAACAAGCTTGGTCCAACATGAGATTTTTCTCCTTCCAAAAAAAAAAAAAAAAAAGGCAAGAAGCCTTACTCATACTCCTTCAGTAAATGCAGAAGGACTTCAGGGAAGAAAGGGTTGAAGAGGGGAAGAAAGTAGAAGAGGGGAAGAACGCCTCTAATTCTTAGTTTTTTTGTTTCTCCTTGTCTAACCAAGCTCATTTATTTTCTAGGTCATATGACAGACTTAATTAATACAGAAAAAGATCTGGTGGTGTCACTGAAAGATTACATCAAGGCAGAGGAAAGCAAGCTGGAACAGATCAAAAAGTAAGCAGCTTGTTTCATAATGCTAATAGTTAATAATTCGAGTCCACCCTTATGTAAAAAGTGCTTCCCAAGGCTGATTAAATTTGTGGAATTTTTCCTCTGAGGCAAAGCTTAAACTAGCAGTTTTTGCTGGGTTTTTGTCCTAAGTTATTATCTTCGAGCCATTGGTTTGTTTTATGCAGCTTTCTAATGATGAAATCTAATCAATTAGCTTTCTGTACGATATCTTCACTTTAGGACTCCTGCTTGCATGTAATTCCCGAGGGCGTGTAGTTCTTTGACAATCTGCTTAGTGGAAACTAAAACCCAGGGAGTCTCCAAATGAGCGTTACAAGGGCCACAATGATACGCTAGTTGTAAAAGTGCTAAAAAGTGTTGGTGTGGCCATATCTCTCATGAGTGGCTAACCAATGAATAGTAATAACCCACTACAAGAGCAGTCTCTTTCTACATGCTATATTTAGACTTAAAAGTAAAATAAAGCAAAACAAAACTTCTTTACTGCTTTCAAAAATAACAAGAGACCTGACTATTGCCATTACTATGTTGCTCGGCTCAATAGATGTGAGGACCAGAGCCCAGTATGTCAGATTTTATCACAGCTAGGAATAAAAAATTTGTATCACTGGACAGGATGGTTTCCTGGCTTTCACAAATGTATATAAATCTGTCATGAGGATGTTTACACAGTTTTAGATAGATGCATGAATTTTCTTTTCCCTATGTGTATTACATTCTGCCATCCATCCAGTTCTGTTGGACTGTATTTATTTTTATTGCTTCAAATGCAGAGTTGGAATTGCTCACAGGTTTGGAATGTTATAAGTATATTCTTTACAGCTACAAATTAAGATGGGAGCATGCCAGTTGGACATCCAAAAGTATGTAAATACAGCTTATCATATAAGCATTGCAGCTCTGTTTTTATTATAGTAGAGGTGCTCGCTGTCAGGTCACAAAAGTTAAAAGAACTGTCACAGAGAGATAGAAGAACCTGAAAAAAATGCCAGCATCATTTGAGTTTGTTGGGCTCTGTACTTTGCCTGAAGGATATTGGTAGCTTGTGTTGACTTAAACTCAGTGAAAGCTGGTAATTCACTGAAATGCGGAGGATGGCTCACACCTTGTGGATGGCTTGTGGTGGAGGTTTTTATGAAACAGAAACTACTTGAAAGAAATCCTGGCCTTGTGGTTGCGGCTCATGGTTGCAGTGACTTTCAGCTACTCATTAGGTTTGATAGTCGTGCAGTGGGAAATGTACGATGGATTTGACAATGTGCAATGTGAATGCATGATTTGTTGAAATTGGTTTCTTCAGTCTTCAGCTTGCTAGAAGCTGGAGTTGGTCCGCAGGAGCACTTTGAGCACTCCATTTTGGAGGGAACCCCTTCACTCATGTTGCTGCTGGCAAGAACCCAGACAGGGGCTGTCAGAGCGTAGGAGAACAACTAAAGAAAGTGTGGGAAGAGTAAATGCAAACAGTGGCACTTTAGCAGTTGTAAACATTTACCTGTCTCAGGTAAAGCAGGCAAACTTAATACAGGCATACCAAATTCTGGAACGAGCTGAGTGCTGGCTCGTGTACAGAGTTCCCTCCAGGCTACAGATTTGGTATTTGCTTTATATTGTTGTTGCTGTTCAGTATTCTCTGTGGGGTGTGGCTTTTTTAAGGTTAATTTATCCTGTTATCAGGGCATTCTTACATGTCTTCGTGTCCTAGATCTGCACTGTTTTTGGGGGGGGGGGGGGAGTTTGGTTGTTTTGCAGACATGTAGTAGCATACTGCTTGGTGCTTATAGCATGACCGATGTGCTTGCTGACTTGAGACTGGAGCAGACTCCCTGGCTGTTTCCATTAAAACGATAAGATGAACAACAGCAGTTGTTGAAAGGTGCACTTGTTTCAGAGCGCGTTGGAGTTGTGAATGGCTCATGTCACTGACAGTGTTAGAGAGGTTTGTGGAGTCGGGACTGTAGCACCAGAAAGCTGATATGGGCTCCTCATTTGGGAGTGTGAGAACTGTATGTTTCTTAATACAAGTTTACAGTCTAGAAGGCAGTTCTGTGGTGGGAGGCAAGGGGCTTATCGTAGCTTTAAGAGTGTGTATCTATACATAAAATAATTTGAGACAAGTGTTCTGTATTTGAACTACCTTATTGTAAACTTTAGAAAAAAGAGCATTTAAAGATAGAAGATAAA
This sequence comes from Theristicus caerulescens, assembly GCA_020745775.1. Classification (NCBI taxonomy): domain Eukaryota; kingdom Metazoa; phylum Chordata; class Aves; order Pelecaniformes; family Threskiornithidae; genus Theristicus; species Theristicus caerulescens. The sequence goes on from CM036560.1 coordinate 89,684,776, forward strand.
AAATGTAGGTAAAACTTTGTTTTTGATTAGCCCTTCATGAAAACTCATAATGGAACTGCTGGCATACTGCATTTGGTATTTGGAGGAACAAGTTTGTTCAGCAGTGTTCCAACAAAGACCACAAGAGCAACGCAAGATTTAGGCTGCAGCTGAGGAAGAAGATTAAAAAAAAAAAAGCCCTTTTTGTTCCTTCTAGGAGAGCTTTATATATAGATAATGTGAAAGCTTGCAATTTGTGTTGTGGTTTTTTTTTTTTTATTAGCGAAGACTGTTCAGTAGCTTGAAATCAGTTTTATAGTGCATTGGCAGACTTCTACAAGAAAGTTTAATGAATGTGTATTTTCACTATAGATGGGCAGAGAAATTGGATCAGCTGACAGATACTGCTACGAAAGACCCAGAGGGGTTTTTGGGGCATCCTGTTAATGCGTTTAAGTTGATGAAACGGCTTAACACAGAGTGGGGCGAGCTGGAGAGCCTGGTTCTGAAGGACATGTCAGATGGTAAGTGTGCCTGTAGTAACAACAAGGATCACATTATAATTGCATTTACTTGACTGTGTTTTTCACGTGTCATGGTTTGAATTAGATTTGTAAGCCTGCTTTTGAGGTGCCTTCATAAAAAATAATCCTAGAAGACCTGCCATTTTACTGTCACTGTGCTATAATTTGAGCTTTACAAAAATTTAGGAAAACTGTGATGTTTAAACTGAATAATCTCCTTGGATGCTTTAAATTTTGCAAGGGATCAGGGCTTGCTTCCTGTACTCTCCCACTTCTTGGAGACTAGTATCTTAGGGAATTTCATATCTAAGTGTGATGACTCCGTTGAACAGAAAAAAGGGAACGAAACTCTTCTGAGTGCAAGAAATGTGGGGCTGTCTTTTGAGTATGGTCAAGTGCTGTTGCTGCTGCTATGCCCAGAGTATTTAAGGTGCGATGGTTTGAAACCTGAATGTTGACAGAGACTGAGCGTTTGTGGAACTGATCTCAATTAGTGTAGTAAACACTTTGCTGCCTCTTTTCTTCAGCAAGAGTAGAAGCTCTTCAGTAGGGAACAGGACATAAAATAGTTGGCTGTGAAAGACACTTAACAGCAAGGAAGCTGGGGTGATTATATTTGACCTATGAGAATCTGTCTCAACAGGTAACTAATACCAGGTGCAGGTTTGTAGTAAGAAATGATAAAAAAGCAGAGCTCTCAAAAAAGACCCAGGCTTAGTCTCTGATAAGGATTCAGCATATTCAGCTTCCCTGATGCTGCTGTGAGGGACCGAATATAGAATTATAGAATTGCTTAGGTTGGAAAAGACCTTTATGGTCATTGAGTCCAACCGTTAATATGCCAGCTGAAAGGGCTCTGCACCTGCCAGCCAGAAATCTGGACCAGTGCATCTTCAGTCCCTCTTCTGAATGAGGGGCAGGGGGGAGGGAGAAAAAAAAAAAGTGGACTGTTTTGTTTTAAGAAAATTGTCAGGAAAAAGGAAAATATTGGGGGAAGCATAGTGTAGTAAAAGAAAGGATGCACAGAGTGAAAGGATATGGTATTTTTTTAAAGTAGGAACACCTTTTCATGAACTAAAAGCGTTATCAGGTCTTAATAGTTAAAAAGGACAACTAGAGTGTGGCAAAAATCAAATTTGGTCAGTTCGTTATTTTTTTGAATGGTTTTGCAGCTGAGCGTTGCATACTACACTTTGTCTGGTTTTGGTTTTCTACTGGTGGATATTAGATGAACGTAAACATCATATTGGCACTGTCCTTAGTTAACGCTGCTGTTGTTGTTGTGCTTCTGGATCTTGGGACAAAAGAGTTTGTTGAGTAGAGAAGTTTGTTTTCTGAAAATACCAGAGTGGCTGTCAGTTTGTGCAAACTGAGGTCCTCATGGCGCACTTTGTAGATACTGTTCCATTTGGTGGCTGCGTGTACCAGGGTGCTGGTTCTGCCCTCCTTGGCTGCCCCCATGGCTTTTTGGAGTTCTGTTTCCCGCATCAGTGCAAAGAGCCCACCAGCCTCCTGACTGTGCAAGAGCAGAAGGGGAAAAATGGCGTCGGCTCTCCTACTGAAGAGAGGATAATGCAGTAGCTCTGCAGGAGGGCCCTTCAAGTAATATCAATAGCAGTGGTTGTGTGTGTGTTCACCAGAGAGGAGTAGGAACCTTTCATAACAGGGGAGATGATTCCATGTGACTCTGTCTGGGGAACAGTTCCTAGAGAGAATTTTTTTTTACATTATAGAATCTGCTTGTCTTCTGTTCCATAAACGTCACCCTGGTGCTTCTTTAAAAAGCCCCCAAGCCCCCAAGTTTTTCTTTTTGATTATTTCTTTGCTTTCTTTTCACAAAAGAAAAATTGAAATACTAACTTTACAACATGTGCCTTGTGTTCAATTCAGAGTTATGCGAAGATGGATCTTGAGAAACCTTTTTAACTTTGTGTGTTTCTCAAGTTTCTATGTTAAATATGTTAATGCCTGCATCCAGAGAAAGCAGTTAGGTTCATGGTGGCTGCTTAGTTGCCTAAAGTCTTGTCAAAAGCTGTTTGCAATTAGACATCAGCTTTTTTGGTTTTCATCTTTTTATTGATCAGCCTTAATCTTTGCCCAGGCATTCTTAGTCCTATTTGGTTTTTCCATTCTAAATTATTTTTAAATTCTATGTTGCTAAATGAAAAGCCTTTTGGAAGGCGGATTGAGTGGAATGGTTGCAAAAACTACCAATATATTATCTGTAATGTTCTCCATGTGGGGGTGGTCTTTTTTTTTGTTCTCTGTAACTTTTTTTTTTTTAAAAAAAAAACTGTTAAGACAAAAATAGTTTCTGTGTGAAACCAAAGGGGTACTCCTGTCCTTTAGAAACAAACTTACGGTGTTCGTTGCTGCTCTGCAGGGCTAGTAGCTCTTCCCGACTTATTAATGGCCTTTCCTGAAATGTTAGCTTTCCCCGGAGTAGGGAGTCATTTCATGCAGAGTTTATAGAATTCCTGGGACAAAGGCGGCCAAGTGTTTCCCTGTCTTTCCCAGGCTTCATCTCCAACATGACTATCCAGCGGCAGTTTTTCCCAAATGATGAAGATCAGACTGGTGCAGCAAAAGCCCTCTTGCGGCTTCAAGACACGTATAATTTGGACACGGACACCCTCTCAAGAGGGAATCTTCCAGGTAAGAGTCATTGATGTTTTTTTCAGAAGACACTGTGAACTTTTACTAAATGTCCTGATTACAAATCATTTGACTCTGTTCTGTCTTGTTGAACTGCGCAGTGTGAAGGTAGCAATAGGAAAACGTTTGAGCTAGCTAAGAATTTATGAAAAGTTGCGTGATGTGGGTTGTTGAATGTAGGTTGATGTAGGTGTCGGTTTTAATTCTGCCACGCCTCAAGAGAGAGGAACCTGTTGCTTCAGGCTGCACTAGTGAAGAACACAGGAAGAGCTGACCTGCTCTGGCATGCTGTCGGGTCTGTGGCTGTGGTGGTTCTGTTGGAAACTACATCCGCTTGGCTTCCCTGCCTGCTGGGCTTTCCTCTGCCAGCACGCTGCCCAAGTGCATATGGATAAAACGCACTGCACAGAACGCAAGTTTCTTTCTGAATTGAGACTCTCCTTTGTCCTGTCACTCTCCTTGCTCTACTCATGCGTTCATTTTCTGCTTGTGCTAGAACTTGAAAATTTCTTTTTAGTTGAAGTCTGCATCTTTCTTCTAGTTATGGTAAGATAATTTAGCGTTAATAGTTTTCAATAAAAAAATCAATAGCAATAAAATCTTGCCTGGGTGAGGATTTTCCTTGTGTTGAAGTAGTTGTACAATGGCAGATACCTAGTTTTATTGCGCAGTGTAATGTATTTTGACAAACAGTTCTGTCATTTATTATCCCTTTCCCTCTCACGGATAAGATGGACCTTTCGGATTGGGAGTGACTGAAGTTGCTTTGAGCTTAAACTTCGTGGCATGTATAAACTGAAAAACAGTCTGCATACACAGACTTGAGCTTATGTGGCGTTACCTGAGGTAATCTTGAATAGGTTTATATGCAGGAGAAGACACACTTCTAAGAAAGAAGTGTTAAAGACTCTTTCTCTGCTGAGTTTTCCGTGTTTCTTCTGTTTGAAAATGGTACTGTGCCAACTGGCAAAAAATCAACTCTGTACAATCCATCTGTGTTTTTGCAAGCACTCGTTGTGGTCAGATGCCTAATAAAATTAAGGGTAATTGGCTTTATATGTTACGATGTATAACCCTGCTTTTGGGTTTAGTTCAAGACTGTCTCAAAGACCTACAGATTCATTCTAATGCAATAAGCAGTTTGTTATTGTTTTCTTAAAACAGCACAAAAATACAAGATGAAGTCCTTTGGGTGGACTGTAGTTTATTGCTTCTTTTGAAGTAATAAGCTGTCCAGACTGTGTGTAATAAAGTGTAACTGCAGAATCTGAAAGTTCTTGAGTGTAAAAGAGAATAGGTTGGTCTCTTCAGAGCTCCAGAGGGGAACATCCCACGTGGCTGCTTGTTCATGCTCCTTGTCTTCCTTCCCAGGGAATTTCTGTTTGGCCAGGTCGCCAAGTTTTGATCAGAATCTTAACGACCGTCATGTCGCTCTTTCCTGCGTTATAGGCTGTGCTGTTTCTTTGTGTTAACTATCAACCCTATTTGATGATTGCTGTCTTAAGCACCCTTTTAAGAGTTGCCTTTTCACATGTGGATGCTATGCTTCTAAATGCACCAGGCTATGGCCCTGCAACATGTTACCCATTCCAGAGGATCTCACTCTCTGAGAGCGCTCCGCCACCACCACACCCAGGTCCCTAATCTTTGTGTTATTTTAGAATTCGCAGCTTCAGGCTCAGAAAACTGAAATCACTGGCCATCACAGGATGGACCACAAGGTGTTTAACTAGTGAGCAGAAACAAAGTTGTTCTGTGGGATACTGCATTTTGTGGACTGTCTCTTCAGCTATTTAATCTCTTAAGGCATGTCTTCAACAGAAGAATTCCCCTGTTGGAACACAGCTGTGGGAGCTGCTATTAGAAATTCAGGATGTATTAAGATGTAATGAGGAATGTAATTTTAGCTGTAAAACTGGTAGGTCCTGTTTCCTTTTTATGAGATTAAATTTGGTTTTTCATTGGGCCTTAATTTACAGTGGCAAAAATAGGAATCTGTAATTTGCTTACGAGTGCTTTAATCTTTCAGAGGTCTCTTCAAATGTTTCTAAAAATGACTGACATCAAAAATCTTGAGCAGCTGGGAATTTACTGACTGATGTTTTCTTTTTCCTCCCCAACTAAGTTCTCGCTAACAAGATGTGCTTCAGTAACGTTTTGAAAGTGATAATGCAGTGTCTTTGAAAACAGATTTCTGAAACTTCATATTTGGCTTACAATTGCTCTTGCTCAAAGTGTTTGGGGTTTTGAAGAAGGAAGGTTTATTTTATTTTATTTTCCGCTAATGGTAAAGACATTTAGCTAGTTGCTGGTATTCTGACGATGGAAAACTGCATCTAACCGCTTATGTGTTCTGCCAAGGCTTTACAGGCTTCAGATACTTAAACTGAGTCTTCAACAAATAGCTACCACAGAAGGGAGATGTCAAAGAACAGAAATAAACTATGCTGTGAAGAATAAGAAACACCTGAATGTTACTCTGAAGACAGGTCTGGAATTCTGTGTAAATTGTTTGGTTTGGTTTGTTTTAAATACAGGTGTGAAGCACAAATCCTTTTTAACAGCTGAAGATTGCTTTGAGCTGGGAAAGATTGCCTACACCGAAGCTGACTACTACCACACCGAGCTCTGGATGGAACAAGCTCTGAAACAGCTGGATGAGGGAGAAGTGTCTTCCGCAGATAAAGTCTACATTCTGGACTACCTGAGTTATGCTGTGTATCAGCAGGGGGATCTGGGCAAAGCCATGATGCTCACCAAACGCCTTCTGGAACTGGGTATGTGAAAGAGAGATCGTGTGAACACAATCTAGGTCTGTGTTCGAGCAGGTGCTAGCTATGGATTTGTACCGAGGAGTGTGGTCTTGCCTGTATTCAGACTTATATATGGGTTTTTAAAATGGATTATTACTTATACTACCGTGAACATCTTGGTGTGCAGTTTTCAGTAAAATAAGACTTGTAGTACCATAAATCGTATTTTGCTGCCATATTTTTAGAGGGACAATTATAGTCTCAACTACCATGTCAGGAAGTGGCATGGTTAAGGATTGCTCCTTTCTATTGAAGTATTTTCTGTGTCCTGTCACTGTTGGCTTCTAACCACTTACCCATCTTAGTCATTACTGCCTGAAATTGGGTTCTCTTACTGTATCTTACTTTCCTGTGTTGAGATTGCTTCCCCTTAGGTACAGGCAAGAGGAAAATTAATGACATTGAAAGTAAATTGGTGATACCAAAATCTCGGCAGATTATTTAAAGGCAAATTAAGCATACTTGAGATGAAAAACTTGGAGAAATAAGAAATAGAGAATGCAATACAGTGAGCTAAGATTCTGTCCATTTTATGAAATGTGAAAAGTATTTATGCTTCTGTAAATATGCCACCGATTGACTGTGTAAAGGATGCCGTGGGAAGTTCAGAACTAACCCTAGTATAGCAAAGGCTAGTGAGAACCATTTATTAATGTGAACTGAAGCAAATTCTGTAAGTTCAGTGATTGTTAAAAGCTTTGTCACCAGAAATCTTAATTCCCATCAGGGAGGTTTTTAGGTTTAGAGGCAGTCATGCTGTCCCAGCTCTCTCCCTGTCCCGTTCCCTTGTCTCTCCCTCTCTGGTGAGATTGGCTGGAATGGCCAAACCCTTTTTCTTAGTGCTTGGAGCCCTGTGTCTGCTGAGGATCCTGGCCTGACAGTCAGCATTCTTAACTGTGAATAAGTTGAGCTTAGCTCTGAAAGCTCATTGTCTGTTTTCCTGCAGATGAGTAAGGATATGTGCATGCTGCAGGCTAGCATTGCTTCCAGCTTAGCTCGGAGTTTTAGCTATCCTGTGAATGCTCTGAAACCAGAGTAGATGTTTCTGATTTCTATTTGAGAAGCAGTAGTGTGCATCTGTTTTCTTTTTCTTTTTGTAAATAGCCTCTTCTGGATAATTCTTCACAAGTTGGAAACTTGCCAGTGATACTTGTCTGTTTCTTTGTCAATAGATCCTGAACATCAAAGAGCAAATGGGAACATGAAATATTTTGAATATATCATGGCTAAAGAAAAAGAGGCAAATAAGTCCAGTACAGATTCAGAAGACCAGACGGAGAAGGAAACTGAGGTTAAGAAAAAGGATTACCTGCCCGAGAGAAGGAAGTACGAAATGCTGTGCCGTGGGGAGGGTCTCAAAATGGTAAAGTGGAGTAGACTGTTTTCAAATGTACGAAACCAACCGTAACAAAACAATGTCAAGAATTTGTCTGTGGCGTGAAAGCAAGGAAGTTGTTCTAGCAGTTGGCTGAGTGTGTGGAACTGAGATTAGCATGTGTTGGATTTCTTCCCCGTTTCATTCTGTCCAGTAGACAAAAAGTAATACTGCCGCAGGCACTGCTGACTAACTTGGATGCGCTACATAATTCTAACTAATTGAATAAGGATGCTGGAAGCCTAGCTTTACATATGGGATTGAATGGGGTGGTTTTTTAGTGATAAAATTATTTTTAGTAGGACTGTGTAAAGTACTGCTTGTTGCAGTATTACAGAGTAACATTAGTGTGCCGAAAGTACTAATTTCTCAAATTTTAAAGCATCTCTTTAGCTTGTAACATAACATTAAGGTAGGGAAAGCGAATCGTTCCTGTCTCTTGTTCTCAGGACATCTTCTGTTTCTTAGAGATATTAATGTCATATGGAAGTTCTCTGATTATCTCTTACTCCACCTTGCTTTCAGACTCCTCGGAGACAAAAAAGACTCTTCTGCCGCTACTACGATGGAAACAGGAACCCTAGGTACATTCTGGGCCCTGTCAAACAGGAAGATGAGTGGGACAAACCTCGAATTGTTCGCTTCCTTGACATCATCTCCGATGAAGAGATCGAAACTGTGAAAGAACTAGCAAAGCCAAGGGTAAATGCCTTACGCTTCTTTGCCTTTTGGAATCTTAAATTTTGTGCGTAGCTTTCTGGGTGAGCGTGTGTGATTCTGTCTCCTCTTGAATGCAGATGCGCGTGCAGTGTGCTCACACGTCGCTTTTCTCACCTCGTAGCTCTTGGTGACGCGCTCTTTGAAGGAGACAGTGGGAAAGCTGGAAATTCTGTGTAATTAAGAGAGGCAGGTGACAGCAGTGCAGGATTGTCCGACTCTTCCGGCAGACACAATTTCAGTGCACGCTGTTTCAGATAAGGAGGAGAATGTTCTACAACAGAAAACAAACGTACTGCAGCTAGGTTGCCTTGGAAGTATACCTGTCATCTGGTTTTTGTTTGGTTTTCTGGGTTTTGTTTTTTCTTTTTTAAGTCTGTATTTGCCAAAAGTTGTGACGTGGAGAAGAGTGCAGTTTAGGGAAAGGCAGCCGCTCCTCTGGCCCTGGAACGCTATTGTATAGGCAAGAATTGAATGGTTGTAGTCTCCATTTGGTATAAATCTGACTTCTGTCTCCCAGGCTTTGAAGTTGCCTGCAGGTGGAAGAGCTTTAAGAGGGCAGTACTTCATCAGTGGTACTCAGCTGCTTAGTCACAATGCCGGCTCATCAAATCCTCTTTCAGAAATTGGATCCCGAGGTTCTTGTTTCTGAATGCAGAATAATCCAGGGCAGCTCAACCGTCAGAGCAAATAGGGGCATCCAAGACAAACAGCAACCTGATGGAGTTGCCTTCTGTATCCAGTTGGTGCGACTCTGCATCTCAAGGTGTGCGCTGAAGATGTAGTTAGTTAAATTGATTTATTTTTCCATCAATTACCAGTTACTTTGAAAATCAGATTTAAACTTGTGGAAATATAATTTTCCTGCTTTTTTTCTTTGTTTTTAGCCTAAATGGCTTTTTGTCCAGAGAGAGCTGAGCAAATGGAGATTAGGGGGATAAGTGATTAAGTATAGGACAAATGGGTAGCTTGGTCTGCTGCAGAGTAAGCCAGCTGTGGGTTATCCATGGGCATATCAAGGATGAGGCTGTCCTTGGCCACTGCACAGAGTACTAGATAGCCTGAAGGCAATTTTAAAGCTTCCTAAAGGCTGACGTGTTGTATTTCCGAGGTAACGTTCTGTTCTGAATGGTAAGCAAGAAGTACAAGTGCTTCTCTTCACTTACCTGTAAAACATCTCTTCCTGCTCTCCTGTCAGGCAGCCTTGCTGCAGGTCTGAAAGATCGGAGCCCCAGTTGTTTATCTGTTGACGGTTAAGCCCCTTTGCTGCTGCAAAAGCTCTGGTGTTATGCCTGTGGAGTATGACTGAATTGCTTCTTTATGGAGTAGAAATCAGTCTTAGCACTGAAAATAAACCTGTGTGCATCTCTGAAACGTGGCAATTTTAACTTCTAAACTTGCTGAGATAAATGTTTTCCTACTAGATATTTGGCTTGTGGTAAAGCCTTGCAGATTTATATAGTTCATTAACGTAGAAGCATCTGTATGCTGTTAGCATTCCATGTATTTCCTGTGGCCGAGGCCTTGCAGGGCTCAGTAATGAGCATAGCAAGAAGATTGTGTTTTTTGAGACTGAAAGGTCATCTCCTTCTTCCCGATGCTCGGGATGTTACCGTTGCCGCCTCTCGGAAGACAGCACTGTCTGATCTGTGCCCAGCCTTCTGCTGCTCCGGTGGCATAAGCTGGCAGGAGGAAGCCTTATTATTCGGCTTTGGGAGTCTCGCTGGAATCGTAGTTTGTGCCTTGATTCTTCTACGCGTCCGCATGGGATGAGAGGAGAGACGGCATATAGAATCGTTAAGGTTGGAAAAGACCCTTAAGATCATCAAGTCCAACCGTTAACCTAGCACTGCCAAGTCCACCGCTAAACCATGTCCTTAAATATGAGGAGTTCCCAGTAACTTTTCTTGTTAGTAGGCATGTTCTGAATCAGAATATTAAAACGGATGGGATGGCGTCAAGTAAATGGAGCACAACAGAGGGAAAGGAAGGCCTTGAACCAAGAGTTCTCGCTCTGTGTAACTTAGGAATACAATGTAAATGTGTCTGTGGATTAAGCGATTAGTTTGCCTTAGCAGTCAGTGTTAAAGGAGTTCACTTCAGTGCTGCTTTTGGTATAGAAAGAATCAAAAGGGTAGGGTTTTATTCATCTTTCGCTTATACGAGATCACCATGTTGCCTGGATTCAATTTAACTGTAAAACTCATCTTACATGCGCAGGACAGAGTACTAACAAAGGACCAATTGTACCCGTGCCATAATATTGTACCGCTTCCAGCAGTTGTTGCACTATGAAGGAAACGAAAGCTTCTAGTTTACTTTATTCAGATGACCGTTCTTCTTGCTACAGAAATGGAAACATTACTTCCTGGAGAACTTGATCTTCTCTAACGCTCTGTTTAAAAAACCAAACCAAAATACCCTAAAAAACTCTCTTTTGGTAAAATTGGAGACTCCCCCTCCTTCCCTGTCACTGCTTTATGAATTTCCACCCTCTCCATAAAAGAAAAACCACCGCAAGAGGTGACCGGGTGGCTGGCGTGGCGGCTTGCGTGACATTTCCCCTTAGGCTTCTGAATGGTCGGATTGCTGTGATGCAGTATGTGCTTTGTAATGCAACTATTCTGATGGTTCGCTTCACAGCTGAGGCGAGCCACCATTTCAAACCCCATAACAGGAGCCTTGGAGACGGCACATTACAGAATTAGCAAAAGGTAAGAGAGCTCTATGCCAGATGTTTTGGGCCTGTAATGAGTGTGTAGATTCTGCTCATTATGGGGAAAAAAGAGGTGGTCTAAAAAGACAACTTCGGCTTTGTAGTCCACCGCTTTGTTACATGCAGATCTGTAACAGGCTGTTACTGCTGAGTTTCTCAGTCTTTTCCTTCAGCTAGAAGTTCTGGGGGTGTATTTTGATTTCTTCCTTTTCTTTTTTGGTCACCTTCTCGCTGTGTGTTATCAGGTGATGATCTTGTAGAAGCAGCAGGTCTCTACAATCAGTGTAAAAAATACATGATGCTACAAAACCTTCAGTAGAACCTAGGTTTGGTTTTTTTTTTATATTCCCTTCCCCTTGCTCTTCTCACCAACCAAAAATTGTCCTCCCTTCCTGTGTAAAACCTAGCAGACCTCTTGAAGAGCCTTTACACGTGTAAGAGATGTTTCAAGTTCTTACTGCGCACGACAGCTGGAGCGGCATGCAAAACGCACGTTCGTTAGTCACACAGCATTTTATTGTCTGAGATAATCCCATACTCCGGTCTGGGCTCTCCTACCTCCTGCTGACACAAATCTGGCAGAACGCAAGCTCGTTTTCACTGGGCTCCTGGTTCTTCCCAGCTTGTCTGTTAAGTCTTGAATTTAGCCAATGTTTTCCAAAATTGGCTGGCTCTAAAAGAAACCACCTGCCCCCTGCCCGCCCCCCCTGGTTTTAGTAGCAGTGATTAAAGACTGGCTGCGCGTTCCATCAGCGTTAAGCCAAAATTCGGAAGGGATTTAAACTTCTGGGTGAAGAGGAATTGTCTGTGAAACTCAGCATCATAAATTATTTACAGAAAGTCTCTAGTTTAAAAAAAAAAAAAGAAAGGAAAAAAGAAAAAGGAAAAAAAAAAAAGGAGGAAAAAAGTGAAAGGACAATCTAACCAAATTTTTCCAACCAATTTGTTTCGATTTGGACATGGCAGCTACAGCTTCTGTTGCCCTTCTAATATTGCTAATTTAAGAGCATTGCATACCATCCAGACCAATCGGAACCCTTTCAAACACCTGTGGCTTGGCAAAAAAGCAGCCTACGAGGTGGGTAAGCCCTTGTCCTTTCTCTTTTTGTAGCTGAGCCGTGCTACTGTTCATGACCCTGAGACTGGGAAACTGACCACAGCACATTACAGAGTCTCTAAGAGGTAAGGGGAACGTCTTCCAAAGGTACACCCAGCCTGAGGAAGTCTGTGCTGGGACTGTACCGCTTCATCTCTAAACATGGGGCAAATAAGGATTTTGCATAACTTGTAGATTTGTAGTTTCTCTTTGGAAGAAAGAGAACGGCCGAAAGCAAACTGAGCTGTCATATAACAAAGCAGGCGGTCTGCTGAAATAGAAAATGGTTCTGTATGTTAGTGGCAGCCAAGATGGAAATGCCCTCTTTCGCTTAGCATGGCTTGTCTAGCGCAACTAACGTACTAAAATGTTAGCGGCGCGCGGGGTTCTGCTTACACTAACGAGGAGCGGGAAAGGCTGCCTGCGTAGCTCACCTCTACCACTGAACTTCAGTATTGAGACTTGCTGCTTAAAACTGATGAGTTGCTGTAATTCATGGGAATAGTGCAAAATAAAGCGGGTTGATAATTTTAAAGCATTTCCTTGTTTAAATGATGGAAAGTAGTTGCTGCTGTAATAGAAAACCAGTGTTCCTTCAGCATCTTTGAACAAAAAACCTGAAATTAGAATGGCTAGTAGCTTAAGGGGTGTTATTTAGCTTATGAATTTCTTTAAAAAAGATAAAAGTGCTTCAAAATACTGGATCACAAGAAGCTGACTGATTCAGGAACGATTAGAACTCTCAGGGAAACTAGAAAACCATTGTAGTTGAAGTCTAATCCTTAAAGCTGCGCTGCTAACAAGTAGTGGCAAGTTGAAAACTTTTATTTTTACACATGGAAAGCCACAGGTAGTGGGAGTCCTGTGGAAACTGTCTGGTGAGCTCTTACATGTTTGCTCCTTCAAACTACCTCCGCAGGGCCCCGCCAAGAATGACTTTAGGAACATCCATCTTCCAGCTTGACATGTGTTGCATTTAGGTTTTGGGTTTTGTTTTTAAAGTCTGTCCATGTCCTGTCTCGGTTATCTGTGACTGCGTATTTTAAAGAAAGCATTTATTCAGTCTCGGTATTTGTTCTCTTTGACACAGACTGCTCTGGGGCATTTGCTGAAGGAACTTGTTAATCCATTTGAATGTACCCTCGCGGTTTCTGTCAAACTTGATGTCCTAATAATAGGAGTTAGAGAAGGTGACCAGCTCACTAATTGAAATCGAGATACATAATTGGCCCCTACTTAAATAGATCATCCTTAGTAAAAGAACTTTTGATTTAGAGTTTTGATTTTTCATTAGTGGGAAGTGTTACGCCTTGAGACTATCACAGATGCTACAGTCAGGAAAAAATATTACCGGACAACACCCATCACTAAAAGCCGAGTCCCTCGTGAATGTGTGCAGCTGATGGTGCAGCCAGATCCCATTTGCCATCACCTTGTTGTTGGCCTTGTGACATGACAAAATAACTATTTCTCCTAGGGCTTTAATCCGCAGTTAACTGTTTGCAGTGCCTTGCCTAGGGACTCTGTGATAAAGGATAAGGGCAGCTGTTGTCCGTGACGTGCTGCCGCCTCCTTGGTGCGGTGTGCCACAAGCCCAGAATGGAGCCTCGTGCCCCGTACCCGCTGAATGAGACCCTTAAATGTTTAAGGTTTGGCGCTCACAAAGGTGGCTCTCTGGGACTTCCTTCTAACGTACCTAAGGAACTCAGAGAATTAAATCAGATTTTACTGAGCTAAGATTTTTAATTCCATATCTCACTGGAAACTGGAAGTAGAATTGGAAAGAAACGTACAAGTAAATGGGGCACAGCACATTGAAGACAACTTTTTGAGGGTAGGAACAGACTTGAGGAGGGTGGAGGGGGACTTCCCTTCTCTCCCTTGCCTTTGCGCTCCTCCAGGTTGTTTACGATGTACATACTTTAAAGGAGAACTTGACGCCTACAGCTATGGTAGGAGGTAGAAGCCACCCCCAAATGCTCCAAATCCCAAGCCAGACTGCTTTAGAAGGATCATGTTATTAATGCTGGATCGCTGAACTTCTTTTGCAGAACCACTGGTAGAAACATCTTTCTGTTAGAGCTGTTTGAGCTGGTTTGGATTCCAGATGAATCATTGCTCCTGAAAACCAAAAAACGCTTGCTTTATTTTTTTAATAGATGACTGCTTTCCCCCTTCAAACATTCTTTCCTAGCGAATGAACTTCTAAATTACAGCATTCCTCTCTTTGAGAGGACTACTGTTCGCTGTGCAGTACGTGGCAGGCTGCATAAAAGGGGGCACCTTGCCAGCAGTATGAGGAGCACCATCAAGCCGTGCTGTGTGCAGTACCAGAATAAACTCAGCCGCTCTCACACTGCTTTTAAAGAAGCTGTGTGGTTTTCCCCCCCCCCCCCTCTCCTCCCAGCAGTCAGTCAGAGCTTGTAGCATACGAGGTTAGTTTCCACTTCAGAAATACCAGTCTGTGCTTTATTCACTCCCTGTTGCCTCTCTACTAGTACTTTTTACATACTAAGTACATTTTTGAAAGTTTGAAAAATAAATGGCAGTATTATTTTGTGCAACCAATGACTGTTACAAAAGCAGTGTTGACATAATACTCTGGGGCAGTGCTGGTGCAGCTGAGACTGAGGACGTAGCCGTTGTAGTGTCTCATACTAGACTGACTAGTGCAGTGGGAGGAGATGAGCTTTTGGGTGTATAAGCCCTCGCATGTCACGTAGCTCTGGACAGGTATCTGGGTTTTTTTCCCCTAATATACTGTTTAGTCTAAAAGTATTTCTGCATATAAGTAAGTAGTATTGTGCTATTAAAAATCTCTAAGAAGATCCCTGATTCAGAATTATAAGAGGGAGGAGGAAATGTAATCACTGCTAACTGTTTGTAATTAATATAAAAGTTGTTAAAAGCCAGATCTCAGGGGGAGGAAGAGGAGGAGCAATCCCCCAGCATGAGGTCAGCACGCTAATGGAATGCTCTCCAGGTCTATAACATATTAGCTTAGTTCATGGGTGCCTCTTTACAAAGCCAACTGGGACACCAAAATACTATGCCTTTGTAGTCAGGGAATGTTGGGGTTTGGTGCGGTAGTTATTAAGGACATATCAAATCCTCCTGTCAGTCAGTCAAGTCACCCACGTCTTAAACTGCCGTGCTTATGACTTTCCAGAAACAAGCTTGTCTCTTTTTGTTACGAAGTTTTCTGCCCACACTGCACTCATAGGTGTCAGCTGGTCAAAACAAAAAAAAATATGACAGAATGCTGTTCACGCAACGTAATTTAACAAATCTACATCGAAGAATAGAGCTGTGTCCGTTTACTGAGTCAGGCTGAACCTGGACTATGCATATATTTAAAAGACAAAAGTTTGCTGAGCACAGTTTAAGGCTCTTAATTCTGCATCATGTATGCCACTGGTGAGAGTGTTGTGTTTTGGGTTGGGTTTTTGTTTGGTTTTTTTTTTTTTCCCCCATTGATAATAGACAAGAGCAGGGGAAAAAAATTTCTTTGTGTGAAGGAACACCTGCTCTAAGTGCTCTTAACTAGGCACACGCTTATTTTTTTTGCCGTCAGCAAAGGACCAAGGCTGAGACTAGCAACAGAAGAGGACAGTGTAGGACAGATGATTGATTGTTATATTCTGCGAAGGCCACTAGGCAAAGCCTGCAGTAACAGAAGGCCCTTGGTGTGCATCCTAAAGGCAGCTGGCACAGACACCTCCTGATGCTGGGCAGTTGGTGCAGGGTTCTGCAGGCCCTCCTGGGCTCTCTGCCCTCATGGAAGCAGATATCATGACGCTTACAGGGTTAAATCACACTGTAACTCTTCAGTGAAACCGTTCTGCACTAATGCCTCCCCCTACCTTTTGCTCAGCAACCAGCAGACAGGCTGGCACTTGAAATATGGTTGCAGTTCCCCGTTTCCTCCACCTTTCATAGACTTTCTTTGTATCCTTGGGCAATGAATTTTATTTCTAAAAAAAAAATTACATATAGTACTTTCCCTTCATGAAAGGATGTAGTATTTCTCCCTGTTGAAAGCATTCCTTGCAATTCTAAATAACCAAAATAGTAAGAATGCTTGTTTTTCTTTCTTCGGTTTGGTGTTTTTTTCTTAAAGCCTTTATGCATAGACTGGACAGAGGTAGCTAAAGCCTATGCCTGGAAGCTGCTGGCTGTGTTGGGGTTTTTCATGTGTATTAATTAAGTAAAAGTGTGAG
Source organism: Theristicus caerulescens (assembly GCA_020745775.1). Lineage (NCBI taxonomy): Eukaryota > Metazoa > Chordata > Aves > Pelecaniformes > Threskiornithidae > Theristicus > Theristicus caerulescens. The sequence continues at coordinate 89,700,871 of CM036560.1, forward strand.
GTTAGGCTTGCTTGTGAGTGTTACCTGTTCAATATGGCTGCGTAGCATGTGGCTGCAGAGCTGCTTGTCTTTTTGGGAAATGCTTCATATAAGTTAGTCTTTGCATTCTCCTATCACCTTAAATCAAAGGAGGTTGCATTGTAACACTTCCTTATACTAACAGTGTTGAGACATGGATGACTCTTGGTCTGTGTGCACGTCTGTCTTGAGGAATGTTATTTCTTTTATCTGTAGTTCATTTGTCCTTTTAAAAAAAAAAAAAAAACACGCTCGTAGAGATTCTGTAACCTGTGTCAGTGCCTTGTGTCATGTGTCATGCTACTGTTCCTCCCATGAAAAGTATTTTGGTGTGGTTTTTTTTTTTAATATAATTTTTTTGTTAAAGAAAACAACCTTAATTTACTACAGATATGAAAGTTCATTTGAGTAGAAGTTCTATGATGTACTTGCCAGCTAGGCACTGGGCATAGGTATTTCTGTCCCACAGTCTTGTAGAAGCAGCAGGACCCACGGACGAGCCCAAAAGGCTGAGTCAGATGCTAGGGGAAAAAAAAGGTAGAACTAGCTGTCTCCATTTTCCTGCAGAAAAGGGGAAAACATAATCAATATTAGCATCACTAGTAGGGGACTGCCCAGGGAAATAGAGAAGAGGACCAGGGAGGTAGTGAGCATGCCCAGAGAGGGAAAAGCAGAGCAGGTAAAGTGAAGGTGCATGGCTGGAATGGGAGGAATAAAGCAGCAAGAAAAACAAGCATCATTTGAGCAGATGAGTGGTTTAAAAAAAAAAGGGGGGGGTAGATGAAATTGAGAATTTTTTTTTTCCCCCCCAAAAAAGAAGAAAATGTTGATCTTGAAATGGGGGGGGGGGAAGTGTGTGTGTTTCCCTAGTTTCCCTGTAAGCAACTGGATGCGTTCACAGCTGGTAAGGGTCCAGCAGGGCTGCGCAGAGCTGTGGTTATACTAAGCTTGTGCCTTTTTCTGCCAAACCACCACCACTCTTCTGGGTATATGGCTGCTTCTGGCTGACAGAGCTGCTGCCCAGTCAGGCAGCTTTCAAAGAGGAGCAACCACTTCGAGTAGAAAATGCCACACTAGGTCTGGGTGAAGCCAGCAATTCTTGTGTAGAACTGCTTCTCTACCTGTTCATACCTTTCTCTGCTGACTAGTTTGCCAGTTATTTTAAATGCAGTATTTCTAGCTGAAAAGTTGTAATTTGCAGTAGGAAGCAGATGTTGAAGACGCCTTTGGAACTGTGAGACTGGCCTTCCTTTCACATTTTTATTTAAAAAAAAAAAGTTCGGTTGGCTCTGGTCATATCCCCCCCCCATATCATTGCATAACTGAAACATGTGCTAAATACCAAATTCGTAATAGGCTGTTTTGGTAGAAATTGTTGACCAGGGAAAACGGTAAAGAGCTTTCTGCATTATTTGTTTTCATAATGATTTTTAGTACTATTGCACAGGTAAGTAATGTGAAAGGACAGATCACAGAGCCTGTAAGCACATGACATGTGGAAGAGCTGAGTTACAATCACATAGAGTCTGCATATGCTAAATAAAGTAACTCATCTATTCCTTTCCCAAGTGTTGCTTCAAAATGCATCAAATGTGGGGTCTAAATTAGCTGTTGGGAATGGGTAAGTGCAAAAGTGTTTTGTGCCTGTTTTAGAAAACAGCTTGGAGCAGATTTCGCTGTTTGGAACATTTTCTTCAGTCATTTGGTAGTCGGCCAGTGTGGGAATTAAGGCCCTTAGTTTTAGAGCTTCCTTAAACCAGTGCTCTAAGCGTTCTTTCTAGAAAACTTATTTATTAAATGCAGGCCTTCATAATGGCCTGGAAATATTTCTGATTATCCTACCAAATTCTTGAAAAGTAAAAAAAAAAAAAATCTCAAATTCAAAGGAATTCCAAATGTTGCATTTGTACTGCTAGCTTACTGCCTATTACTACCATTTTAAATTAATTTTTATCCATCCCCCCTTCCCCCCAGCGCTTGGTTGTCTGGATATGAAAGCCCTGTGGTATCTCGCATTAACACGAGGATCCAGGACCTAACAGGACTGGATGTTTCCACAGCAGAGGAACTACAGGTAAACTGTTAGGACAAAGTAAAGTATGATGGTGAATGTCAGCGGGCGTTTCACGTTGGATGGCTTTGTGTGCAGCACCATGCTCACCCAGGTGGTGTTGGTGAGGTGGCCACAAATCCTCATTCAACCCAGGGGCAGCTAAGTTGATGGCTGGTTTGATTCCAGACCCTGGGAAGAACGAGTGGGTTTCTTACAGGGAGGAAGAAACACAGTTGTCTTTGCAGAGTAGCGCTTACTTTAGCGTGAAACAGCTTTCTGTTGCTGGAGGGAAACAGCAGTAACTGAAACTCCTGATGTTCGCTGAAGTGGATGTGCAATTCCTTTTTAGTTATACTAACAGAACTGAGTGTCACTGCTGCAGGGTCAAACTTTGCTGCTGTGGTGATAGTGAAAAGTTTCGCTTGACTGAGGTACCTAAGGGAAGGGGGGGAGAGAATGGTTGTTTAGATTTGCCATCCCATCCTTGGTCTGTCCGGGAAGGCCAACAGGGTGTCTGGTGTCTCTGTACTGTGGGAAAGACTGATCATACATGTAACTCAAGTAAATTTTATTTTAGATTTACTTACTTCTTATTCATTTGCTTGAGGCCTTTAAATGAACAGCTGCTTCCCTGATTCTGAGAAAGCGCTAATACCTAGAAAGCAGGACACCTAGAAAGTGGTTCCTGAAAGCTGTTGTGCCATTGTGCTACTCCATCAAGACTCCTGATGATAAAATGCCCAAGCATCTGGTTGAAAATTGAAGTTATGAAAACACAGAAGAGATGAAAAAAAAAATCCAATTGGCAAAAAGAACAGTGGGTCCTCTTTACTGACATAGAGATCAAAAAGTGATTTAAACTTGAATGGTGTAAAAATGCCAGGACCTGTTTTGAAGAGAATAGAGCCTGTAATGTTTCTGTAAAAGAAAAATATTTTTCTACCCTGGGGAAGTACCAGATTCCCTGCCCGGAGTACACTGCATCTTGCAGTGCCAGGCTTGGATGCACTGCTGCTCCTGTAGCCAAACATCTTGGGGCTCCTTGGAGCCGGGGGCTGTCCAGGAGTTTCAAAAGTTTTGTGGTCAGGTTCTATGACCTAATGAGAGTCATTAGATCAGACAGTGGCGGGCACTCAGAAATGGGAAAATGTCTTCACCATTCAGCTGGGGGCGGACAGAAGAGCTTTCAAAGGAAGCTGTCCCTGGGGAAGGGGAGGTTCAGCTGCAGCTTTGCTGGGAGCTGGTGTCCAGTCAAGAACTGCAAAGGCAAACTGAAGGGCTGAGACCCTAAAGCTCAGAGTTTGGTTCTGGCTCTACACTGATGAGGGGTCTGGGTGAAGTCAGAGCTACCTGTGAATAAACCCAGAAGGACTTCGCTGCATAGAGGACGGTTTAGCTGGCAGAGACCTGTCATTTCCTAGGGCTCGAGTTTTAAACTTCATCTATCGAACAGTTGTAGATGACAGCCCAATTCTTGCCCTTCCTTGTCTGGATAAAATACTGCTTTACTAGAGTTTGTGCTTCTCCTTTCACCGTAGGTAGCCAACTATGGAGTAGGAGGCCAGTATGAGCCTCATTTTGATTTTGGAAGGGTAAGTCCTGTTTTCTGCCTCCACCTCTTTCTTCTTCACAAGCACTGTGTTTCTCTTTTTCAGGTGGCAAATTATGGAGTGGGAGGACAGTATGAACCCCACTTTGACTTTGCACGGGCAAGTAAAGAGATGAAGGAGAGATAGTCACCCGGTGAAGCCTGGGCCTCTTGGCTGTGGCACAGTTTTTATTCTTTAATGTGTATTAAATTTTGTAGCTCTTCAACTTCTCTAATCCGTGTTAGTGGAGAAAGCCCTCTAAACCACCAGCTGAACTGATAAACATTTGGGGCATTACAGAGCAACAAGGCTTTTCTTCAAAAATAGAATTAAAAAAGAATTATTCTAAGGAGCTGACTGACAGTTCTTAACAGCACAAAGGGCATTAGCTTTATTCCAGAGCTGGAGAAACGGTTAGAAATATTCTAGCTGGCTGGGTACTGGCCATGTAAAGCCATTTTGTTTAAAATCACTGAAGGTTATACAGCTAAACTGTGTAAAAACTCAGTCTATATCTATCCTGTGCTCCCGCCACGTGCGGCAGATGATGGTGGCATCGGCTAACGTGCATCCGTGCACTGCAGCTGCCATAGCTGTGTCCGCAGTGCGGAGTGTTGCTGGGTAAGGCAGACATGGCTGCACGGGCAAGAGCTTAATGCCATCTTCTATGAGGAAGGCTTTGTGGGCAGCGTAGGAAAACTTGAATTGCAGCTTACCGTGTAGGCCTGCGATGCGGAGAGAGAACTTTTTTCCCCAGAGCTGAGACGCAGGCATCTTGCATGCTGTTGAAGAAATACTGAAACTATAAGTAAGTGCTCTGTTACTGTAGTTCATGTGCTGATAGCTGGCACAGTCCTGAAACTGGAAAAAGGCTACCGAGGTCTTCCCATCTCACCATCCTTATTTTTGTTCTATTTGATTTAAATTCCCAGCCTATTTCTATTCCAGCTTAAATTGCAAACTGCTGGAAATAATGCCACTGAATTCAGTTGGTTATTTATTGGGCGTACTTATGTGTGATTTAACACTTTCAGATTAACCTTACGCTGTGAATCCAAGCCACCGACTATTAATCAGAATCTCTGCTCTGTAAGCACATGCTCAAAAGCATTGCAAACAATTAACAGGTTTTGTTTGGAAATGCATGGGTTAATTTCTGGAGTAATGATTGATTGACAAAAATTTTAGCGCACACAAATAGCGGTCACAGGGGGGGTGGGCTGCGAGGTGTGACAATGGTCTCATAACCCATCAAAATAGGTTTTTCTTCTTGTAAGTCAAACGATAAAAACCTCTCCGTTACCCTCCAGGTGGATCTCTGGGCCAGGCTGTTAGCCTGTCACTAGCTCGCACGCTGCGCTTCCTCCCTTATCCCAGCTGTAACGAAAGAGCAACGTGAGGTGCGCACGTGCTGGAGCGCGGCAGGGAGGAGGCCTCCCCTTTGCCCACAGCGCTGGGCTGGCGGTGTCGCAGCCGCACCACGCACGTCTGCCTGCGTTTAGGCAGGGGTGTACCTTACTCCTGTCGAAAGCTTCAGGAATGGCTGCCTCAGATGCCCCGTGGCTGGGATGAATCACTCGTTGGATTTTTAATGGCGTGCTAAAACGCGCGTGTGCCAGGGAGGAGCGCAGAACGCGGAAGGCCAGCTAGCGCGAGCAGCAGCCTGCCAGGCGCAGCAGCCGGCGCCTGCGGCCCTGGCGCAGGGTTGGAAAGGCTGGAGCAGGAAAGGGGGTGAGGGCTGCACAGGCAGAACCACCCCTGAGGGAGCAGGGCCGGAAGCTGCCCTCAGGCACGCTCAGAGCCACCCCTGTGGCAGAGCTCTGCTGTAGCGTGATTCCCAGTGAGCCTGGGACTGAAGAGCTGCCCTCGCTGTTGCTCCTCTTGGCCAAGGGGGGATAAGTGAGTGTAATTAAATAATTAAGTTTGTGGCTGTGAAGAGGATTTATATACTCATTTCCAGACAGCACAGTTGTTGTTCTTACCCATTAGCAATTTGGGCTTATGCCCTTCCTGTCCTACAGAATTTTAAAATGCCTGGTTTATTGAAATGAAAAGATACACTCAAATTGCCTTCTCCCCTCCTTCCAAATAGAGGGATTGAATTAATTTTTCTGCATGAGTTTGTCTGCTGCTGGCTCTGCAGCTGTATGTCATTGGCTCCTCTCAGTAATCAAAATGAAATGCTTATTAAATCTGCTTGCTTTTATTCACAGAAAGATGAGCCAGATGCTTTTAAGGAATTGGGAACAGGCAACAGAATTGCTACTTGGTTGTTTTATGTAAGTGATATATTTCTGCCATGTGCCGGTGCCAAAAATATCAATCACTGCATATTCTATACCGTTGAACGATTTCAGTGCATTTTCTTACTGAAGTGACTTGCAAATGAAGGCAGCCACTAACTTAGCGATAATACATACGGGGTATCTTCTTACCCGTAAGTAACGGTTCTTCCATGTGTTCTTAAGGAGGTTTTTTTTGCCTCGAAGTTGAGCATCAGCGTAAATTATTTGACTCTCTAGTCATTTTTATATCTGCATCGGTATTTATAGCGTGCTGGTTGCCAAAACATTCAGGGACAGGGCTGGCTGTTGCGCTTTGAACAGAGCGGGTGGGTTTCAGCCTTTTTTAAGGCTGTTAATCACGCAGACTTTGTTCGCTCATTGGGAGGTAGAAATTAAGTTGCTGTTCAACACCTTAATTCTGTTTTACTCAAACGGGACACGTGGGAATGTATCGGCTTGCAACTTACCCATGCCTTTCCCCACCTTTTCAGATGAGCGATGTGTCAGCAGGGGGAGCTACTGTCTTTCCTGAAGTAGGAGCTAGCGTTTGGCCTAAAAAGGTAAGCAGGGTTCTTTATCCAGTGTAACCACTCCTCTCTCCACCTACTCAAAAATACAACCGATGTATAAACGTTTAAAAAGAAGCTTTAAAATGAGTTGATATAAAGAAGATTAGAGCACTGTTCATGGGAGCACCGAGGTACTTACACCGAAGTGAAGCGACTGGAGTAGCACTGGTGATTCCAGGGGCCTCTGATGGTCTGCGTGGTAATGCATAGTTACGTTTTGGGCTTAACTGCTTCTAATGCATAGACTTTGCAAAAACATTACGACGCTTCAAAACACATTTTGAAAATACTCAAATCTGTAAGTAGGTTTAGTCTTGAGGCGTCTGTAGGGAATTCTCCCTGAAACTGTGTGTTCCTGTTATGTTTTTTCCTTCAGAAGGGTCAAGAATAAGGTCTTTCTTTGCTGGCCTGCTGATTGTTTATCTTGCTTTCTAAAACCGGTCAGAGTTGAGTGAAACTGGCTTAGAGTTTAAAAAAAATTAACAGCCAAGTTTGTATGCATACAGATACAGAATGAGTCAAAGCAGTCTCATTCCTTAGGAAAGCAAACGTTAGAATATGGAAGAGCCTTCAGTTTAAAAGGAACATCTGAAATACAAACACCACATACCTTTGCCTGATCGCTAAGTGGTGTGAAAGCGTGTATCGCACAGAGCAAAACGCTGAGGGTTTCCACTGCAATTTCCAGGGAACAGCTGTGTTCTGGTACAACCTCTTCCCAAGCGGAGAAGGAGATTACAGCACGCGGCATGCGGCCTGCCCAGTACTAGTTGGAAACAAATGGGGTAAGTACCCCTCATCACGTTGTTCTCCAGCCTGTGACCTACCTGGGGGTCTGGGGCTTTGTTGGTGCGTTGTCTTGGTTTTCTTTTTCCTCCGGTAGAATAAAAAGCAGCCAGAAATTAGGTCCTTTGTAAAGAAATCTATAGCTATCTCACTTCCTATCTCTCTCCTATATATTAAGTTATATGTATTACATATAGTAGCCTATTTTGTTATATAATACATGTAATACTATATCTCCTTTAATAGTCTCTCGTAGCTTTGCAGCTACTGGAAGGTTTTTTCCCTCTGGGATCTATTAGACCAACTTCACATTTGTGTGTGCATTAAAATACTTCAGAAAATTAAGATAATCCTGTGCTGAACTGAAAGCTGGCCAACAGCATGTATTTAGCTTAAATAGAAGCACGAGCTAACCAGGTGCAGTGATCAAATACCTTTATTGTCTTTGCAGTATCCAATAAATGGCTCCACGAGCGGGGACAGGAATTCCGAAGGCCGTGCACTTTATCAGAGTTGGAATGATGCAGGCTCGTCCTTTGTCTCCTCTGTATTCAGTTTGTGTAAAATGCACACATCTCCTACAGTTTACAATTGACTAACACTCCACTACAGGTTCAGTCTTCAACCACACCGGTGTTTCATCTGTGGACAAAACAAACGTGCTTTTAGTTCCCTTAAAATACCCCCTTAAGGTTTCATGAACAGAATATATTAAGGTCTATGAGTGCTACAAGAAAACAAAAAAGGACAAAATACAGAGCAGGGCCACAACGAACGGCGGTGGTGTGTGTGGTGTTCCCTTCACCATCGCCCCTCTGATCAGCACGGAAAGCCAGCGACTGTTCGCTTAGAGTCCTCCTCGCAACTGTCAGTCTGCCAAGGGCGGGATGATGGAATGGGAGGGCTCCCTTCTAAGGAAGGCTGAATTAAACCCGTTCGTATTCCTCAATTTCCAGACATTCGACTCCTTGCTTTTCTAGAGGGCCTGACCACTACTGTTGAGAACTGCGGGCACGGTTTGTGTTTCTCTGGGGAACAGGTTACTATCACGTTTTAGCCTGTTTTTCCACTTCCACAAAAGCCCCCATTTTTAAACTGTCTTCCTTCTCAGCCTCTGTGGGGAATTTGGCTCTTAACCTCGAAAATGTGAGCCAGCAGTTACATATGCACAGATGAGATGCTTCAGCAGCCTTGTGTCAAACACATGCCCGCACCAGAGCAGCCTGACAATTACAGCCCATCTTCCCTCTGTTTTTTTCTGTTAACGTTTGTCCACATAAACAAATGCTGCTTTTATTCTGTCTTAGTAGTCAACTCCTACATCTGTTCCTTGGGCAGTGGGGATGGGAACGTTACCATCCTCAGTAATCAAAATAATTGTGCCTTAGGACACTGGAATTTCAAATTGGTTATGAGACTTCAGGTGATGAGGTAATACATGGTCCTCACAGAAGGCTCTCCACCCTCCTCCTCCCGGTTCTCAAGGTTTTGTGAGAAATAGATGGCCTATTTATCATCCTAAATCTTTCTTAGATGCTTTTTATTTTGCAAATGTTTTTGTCTGCTGCGGATGCTGAATGCAGGCTGCGGCAGTGACGCGCCTTTAGTCACGGGGCGACTGTTTGTGCAGGATGCCAGAGAAGGCGCCCGCTCTGGATGGTTTGGTGTCGCTCACCTTGCGGAGGCCGCCTCCGCTGCAGCACCGCACCTCCCCCTGGTCTGTAGCTGTTGCTGGCACTCGTGAGCGAGGAAGCGCTGGGAAGGGGCCTCCTCCAGAGGCTCTGGTGCTGCTCTTCCCACGAGCCACGGCCGGAGCCGTTCTGATTCATGCCACCCACACAGAAAAAGCATCCCCAAAGTCAGCGGTGCCCATGCTGGAAAAACTCACTCACGGTGGCTTTCAGGGACCTTAGTTTGTGACGAGTCATCCTTACGCTGAGATGAAGTTGAAACCTCTGAGGGAGATGAGACTGCGGCTGCTGTAGCTGTTGAACTTCTGTTCTCGTCAGATCCCTGCGGGAGGAGTAACTGCCCTCCCCGCGGCCCCCCAGCACAGGAAGAGCCCGGCGGGGCGGGGAGAGGCTGCAGGGAGGGTCACTGTCCTAAGCTGCTTCTCTTCAACAGCAGGATTTTTAGCAAAGTGTCTAAATATTCCACTAGCACGAGGACACGAATCAAAGTGAGCTGCACCAGGCTCTACCTAACCGGTCTGATCTTCTGGATGATGATGGTTTTACTGATTTAGGGGTCAAGCCTGAAGTCTTCACCAAGGAAAAAATTCCAAGTTTAGTTAATTGGGTTTTCTGCCTCAAAAAAAAAATCTTGAAAATTGAGCCAAAATGTAGCTGAAACCAACTGTTAACATGTTTGTTAGAAATACTTCGGGCATAGTGAGAATGCAGCTTAAGGTACTATAGTTCGAGAAACTGCACACTTCCAGAAGACACTTCAAAACCTTTGCTGGAAAAGGCGTTGTTAAATTTCTGCTGAGCCTGGTTGTTAGCAACTGTTCATCCTTAGCCCTGCACCTTCTTGTGTTTTGCCTGCGCTTTTGGCAGATGTGAAACAAAGTCCATCCAGCACTTAAGAAAACAAATAAAAAAGAAAACTCGGAAATAGTTCCACCTTACGTCTGTACTGCTCATTTATTCAAAATAGCTGGTACACTAGAGCAGTATCTGATAGATAAAAATTCACCCAAGAAATGGGTTATCAGAGCATATTTTTGATCACTAAATTGTAATAATTGAAAAAAAAAAAACATAACATTTCCGCTTACCTGAGTTTTTTCCCTTTTACACAGCGTCGGACATTCATCTCCATTCCTATCCGTGGTTTTCTCTTTCCCATCTTTTTTACTTTCTTAAGCTCCAAAAAAAAAAAGGTAACTGTGGCCGCAGGTAAGTCCTGCCGCTTTCCTGCAAGTGAAAGCACACAATGAGCAATGTGGCGCTAGGAGTCTTACTTGGGGGCACCAATTTTCTCTCAGTAGCTCCCAGGCAGCTGTAAATGCTTTTGGCAAAGCCAACCCTGCGTAGTTAACAAGCGCAAAAAAGAAATCGATGCATCGCCACCACGAACATTTAGAAAACAGCACCTGGTTTTGCTATTACAGAAAACCTGGTTTTTTTCTAAAGTGAGCAGAGGAGTTACTTGACACATTAAAATAATTAAAAGCTACAAATTGTAGAATTTACATAAGGTAAAAGAGAAATACTGAATTAAAAAGTGTCAGTGACTGCTTTAGGTACTGCCGTAGTGGAAGAAAACACTCTGGTCTCTCACACGCTGAATGAAGAAAGGAAGGGTTGCAGCAATGAGAAATCCCAGGTTGGTTATATTAAGCAATGGCGGGGTTCCCCCCCCAATCTCTGTTCAGCCAGCACCCAAAGATGAATGCCGCGCTTGAGAGAAGTTGTCTGGGGAAGTTTGCTAAAGCGTTACCTCCCTCGCCGCAACTGCCATCCGGTACTTCCAGTCTTAAACAGCATTTTAAGACCCGTCTCTAAGAGGCATTGCTTGGGGAGTAGAAATGTTTTAGTGCATGACTTCTTAAAGCAGTGAACTGCTCAATGACTTGCAGTTCTTTGGGGAAGAAAAATACTTTGTCTTCTGACAGTGGAAAATTTCACTTGGTTTTAAAAAAAAAAAACCCTCAAAACTAAAACTCAAGTCTGCTGAGGCACATCAGACCGAAACGTTCCAGATTATTAGAAGAGAAAGGGTAAGCTTATTTTTTTGAACTGCAGACAATCCGTATTTCCTCTTTCTCCGCTGCAGTAGCGTTCATGTGCCCAGCGCTGACTGCGTATGGGATCGCGCAGGTGGTGCTGCTGCTGTCTGCCTTACCCCCTCGTTTCTCAAAGGGCTTTTGGATCCAGAGCACGGCTCGTGCGTGAATCGAGTTCTGTATTAAAGGTGATTGAAAACTGTTTGGCTCACAGTGACTGACAATTGAAAAACTGCCTTACTGTTAAATTTTTTGTAATAAAATTTTTAATGTAAAAAAAATGGGCTTAAAATAAAAGCCACTGCCAGTAGCAGTGAAAAATCCTCCACGTCAAACTCTCCTCGTATCTGGCTGTTGTAAATCTGATCACACACATTTTTTTTTACTCACTGTATGTGCTTCTTGGAAACTGAGCTCATTTGTTCACTTCATAATCTAGGCGGGCAGGTACAGAAGACACTCGTACCACACATTACGATTAAACGCATTCTCAGACCCAAACTTTGCGTCTCGGTTGGAAACACACAGCGCTAGTGGACTGCGAAAGGGGAGGGCAGATAATGCCGGGCCGAACGCACGTTGTGCGTAAAAATTTACGAAAAGGAGCTGAAGTGCTCGTGGGGAGGAGCGTGGCTCAGCCCCTTTGTCTCCTTACCACGTTGATTTATGGCAGCGCCTGGTGTGGGATTTAACAGTGACGTGGGAACCGTGTGAGCTCCTGGCTTGAAGCTCCAAGCAGGCCCAGCAAAGGGTCAGCTGCCGAGAGACCCTTTTCCAGGGCTGACAAATACTTCCAGTTCCTGAAGCCAAGAGGTTAAACATCCAGTTATTGGGAACAGTTCTAGGGAGGGGAAGAAAGATGAGAGTGTCCTGCAGCACAGGCACCAGCAGCGCACCAGGGGCAGAGCACTTAGCTGTAGGAAGGTCAGGCCGATGTCCTCTGTAATCCAGACTGCTGCAGTTTGTACGCTACAGCTGTTCCTGCGCTCCACTCAGAACAGTGGAGCTCGTACTCGATTTGTGGTCATCGGGAACCTGCAAAAAAGCACAGCAAGGGCTGGTTAGAAGCCTGGAGCCTTTTGCCTGTGGAATGGGGTCTTGCACTGCTGATAGAGCACTTGGGAGCTGCCCTCCCTTCCCCACACAGCCCGCAGATGCAGCGAATGCGCTCACAGATTTGGCAGCCACGGGATAGGAAATAAGTCTGAAGCGTACCAGCGTTGTTTTATTTTGGAAACGTGAATCGATTCCATCCCCAGCTCCTCTGTGCACGCTGCTGAACGGCTGCCGTGCCCCTCAGCAAGGCGGGCCAATGCCAGGAGAACGCGAGCAGCCGGATGGCTCTGTCCTGTCAGAGGACAGGGCTTACTCCAACCCCCCGAGCTTTCTGGGGCGTTTGTGGGCCGCCTCCCAGCCACTTGGCCTGGGGACACCGCTTGCTTGCCCCAGGCTGGTAATGGCTGCAGCGGGGCTGCCCCTTTGCAGGCAGGCGTCAGGCTCCAGCTGTCACAGCCTGGCCACCACGCTGCTGTGACCGAGCCAGCAGCGCAGGGGCCTCGTGGGGCGAGACGCAGCTCACAGCCTTCCTTTCCGAGGCAGGAGAGTGGCCTGAGGCCCCTGCCCAGGACCTGTGGGGGCCTAGGTGGCCTTTGCCCCCTCCCGTGGAGGAAGGGAAGGATCGTGGTTCAGCCCGTGCTACCCTGACCACTGCTTATTCACAGGGGATCACGACCACGGGAGGAGCCCTGCCTAGGCAAGAACGGCAGCGGCTGCAGCTAAACAAGGCGGGGTAGGGTCAGGGACAGGGAAAAAGGCCTGTGAATCGCCACAGGGCGGGACGAGAGGAAGAGAAAGGACAGGGCGTGACGGTACCAGCACCTATGGGTGGGGGAAGGCAGCACCAGGCTGAAGGGATCGGTCCAGGGACTCCCGGAGAGACTGGACCAGACCAGGAACTTGAGCGCAGCCCCCTGAGGGAGAGGGTCTTTAACACCCGCCCACCCTCCTCCAGCTGCTGGACTCTGATCTGACTCTGCCAGGGACCGGGGCATTCATCATCGAGCTACTTTGCTCGTTCTGATACTCAGCGACTCATCTGGCTCCCAAACCAGGCTTTGGACCAGCCACGGATTACACACTCACCTTAACCACGAGCTGCCTATTTCCCCTGCTTAGGCCGTGCTTAAACATCGACCAGCAACTCATTGAGCCAGCCAAAACTGATGGAAAAAGAGCGCGGTCCCTCAATCCTCTGTCCTCCCCTGTCTCCCCGGCAGAACACAAAGGGAAGGATCCTGGCAAAGCGCGTGACCACGCGTCTCTGCCTGTGACGGCGTGCTCTGAAAAAGAAACGCACAGAAGGAGCCGGACCAGCCCCTGCGCTTCCCTCCCAGGAGCCGAGCCCAGGACGCAAGGGCCAGCGTTTGCTTTGGCACGGCTGATAACGCGAAGCCAAGAGGGTTTCCAGCTTCATCGGGGACGGGGTTCGCCACCATTGGCACGGGGAGACGCGGGCACAGGCGTGCAGCTGCGCTGCTGCGGTGACTGCCCCGTGTAGTCAGCTCTGCCTCCCCTTTGACAGGAGCAGGCTGCCAACAGCCTGATAGTGTCATTAGGAGTGAGCGACTCATCCCGGCCCCAGGGCTGCTCTATATTTAAGCATTACGGAGGCAGAAATGAATGCACGGAGTCAGGAGCTGCCTATCCTGAGGTCAAGACAAGGTTCAGAAACCAGCTGTCAGAGTTCACCCTCGTGGCAAACAACATCTGTATCTCTCAAATCTTTAGAGAGAGAAAAATTGGCATAGGGAGGGGGTGTTTGCAACCCCAGGGGGGCAAAGCAAGGTCAGACAACCTGCAGGTACCTGCTGTGCTCATCCACTTCAGCAAGTCCTCACTTCTGCAGCCACTGAGCCTGAGCAGCAATTCCCCGAGATGACTCTGTGTGTGGGGAGGTGTTGTGTAGCGTTTGTTAGTTTTACTCAATACTACATTTTTCCCGGTCTTCAGATCTTGAAGTTTGGGTGCAACCAAGCTATTTGCAGCTGGCCTGCAAACGTCTCGGGAGACTGGTGTGGGGAGGGGTGGAAGGAGGGAGAGTGGCTCACCCTCGGGGCAGGGCAAAGGGGCTGCCACATTTTGGGAAAGCAGTTAGACTGCTTTTTTATTCACAAACTTTTGCTTCGGGACAACAAGTGATGAGCTAGCAGGAGAGTTTCTGACTCCTCTTTTCCCAGGCTCTGCACTTTACCAGCTGCTCCCCGCCCCCCCCCCCCCCCCCCCCCCGTTCAGCTTTCCTAACTAATTCCGATTGATTTTGCAAACAGCGCGGGCTCCACGCTCTGGCCAGAGCCACCCCTCCAGGCTGCACGTCCTGCGTGGCGCAGCGCGGACAGCTCATGCAACAGCCACTGCGTTTTGCAACCTCTGCAGTCCCGCCAGCATTTTTTCCCCTCTCTGTTTGTGTTCGGCAGCACACGGATCAGCCCCCAGGGACTAAGGGATGATGAAGAAAGCCGTGTTCTGGAACTGCCTCCAGAGCAACCCTAAAAGGCTCTGCGTAAAAGCACAGCACCAAGCACAGCCACCCAGGGGCTCAACACAATGTTTCCAAGCTATTTCTGAATAGCTGTTTTGCTCCTTTTTACATTAACTTCTGCCAGGCTCTTTCTAAGGGCGGGGAGCGCTAGGACTGCAAAGCGACATGTCACGCAGGGCAGTGATTCAGCCAACAGAGACACGAACGGCTCCACTCAGCACAAGGCACAGCGTGGGACTGTTGAACCCGGTTTTCCCTTCACTGGGGCTCCTTGACAACAAATTCCAGGGACAGCAGCCCATTCCCACCCATGACTGACCAGTTCAGACCAGTCCCCAGCATGGTCTGAACAGCAGGACAGGCCTGAGCCCTCCAGTCCTGCGCTGTGAAGTGCCCCTGCAGGGGAGGCCGCACCTCACGAGCGTCCCCACTGCTCTGTGCCAGTGATGACACCCTGTTCAGGAAAGGCACATAGAGGCAGGGACTTGCTGGTTCCCAGGCTCGGGGGAACGGACCATCTAGTAGCAACCTGGCACCTCTAGCTTGACCCAAAACATCACCCTAATTTCTCACCGGGCGTTACAGTGCTCCCCCTCGCCTGCAGCTTGGACACTGCCAGCCTCCCTTCCCGATGCTCTCTGCCTCTCTCCTTGGGTTCATCTCCCAAAAGACAAAGCTGGTTTGAGATTCCCTTGGGACTTCCTGCACACCTTTATGTCCCCTCACCCAGTAACTCAGCCAAGCTTCCTCCCATGGGCTGGGACAGCGGTGCGCAGCTCCAGCTGTGTAACAGCGTTCAGGGAGGCACCCGGCAGGTATCAGCTGTGGCTGTACAACCAAATCGCCTCCGGCTGCTGACTCGAGGAACCCTCACACCCTCTTCTGAGGGGCACTGAGCACGAACGCAGCCAGTGGTGGGCACCGGAACAGATGCAACAAGAAGGCAGCAGCTGGCTCCAGCTCCACACTGTTTCACAGGAAAGGGACTAACCAGCTTCTTCGCTCCTCTTCCCCACTTCTTCTCTGACTTACCTGTCTGAGAAACCAAGACTTGGCTGTGGTCCCTCCTCCTTATCCCATGTCTGGAGCACATAACGCATGGCTGTATGCAGAAAGGCGCAGGCAGACAGGAACCGCAGGGCTCTGGCGCTTCAGAAGTAACGATGCAGTGGGGCTGAGTCTCCTGCAAAACAATAAAATGTCAGCATTTGCACTTATGTTTGCCATATATTTGAAAGACCCACTGCTCGGCTCCCCCTCGCCCTGGAGAGTCTCTACTCGACAGCCTGGCCACTCAAACAGACATGACTGCTGAAGCTGGCTGTTGGAGTCCACAGAGATCAGCCGACCTGCCCATCAGCTGCGGAGCGGCTGTTTCTGAGAGGCAGCGCTGTGCTGGGACACATCCGAAAATGTTTCCGAGAGCAGCCAGAACCTCCCCATGCCATTTCCCTTCCCTGTTCTTTATCAGTGGTTTGCGTTCTCTTTTGCTGTTGGTGTTCATTTGGTTGTTTTCTTTTAATGAAAAAGAAACCTCTTTGAAACCTCCCCCAGCTGTGCAGGCCAGTCCCAGAGCCAGGAGCTGCAGCTCCCCCACAAGCCCGTTACCTGACTTGGGTGTCGGTGCCAGCCCTTCCTCGCTCCGGGCCACCTACGCTACATGTTTAGTTCAGCAACGCTGGCATTACGCAAAAGCTGTAACAACCAGCCACCTAACATCAGCCTTCGGGAGTCCCATCAAAGGCAAATACTCATCCGCGTCATTGATCTGGAGGGGACATGCCAAGGGATTGCCCTGAATGCAGTGTTTCTAAACCCAAACTACTCCTAGCTGCTGGATGAACCCCTGCGAGGCCCAACGGCATCCTCTAGCCACAGCAGAGCAGGACCCGGCGCGCTCTGCCACCCTGTTCCGTCCTGGGCGTGCTCCTGCAAGGCAGCCTGTTCTGGGTGCACGGGCACGGAAAGCCCCTTCACACGACAGCGTGTCAGCCCTGCGGTCCCACAGGTTTTGCTAGGAGCAATCCCCCACAGCAGCTAGGCTGGGTGGGTGTCCCGTCCCACCCCACCGCGTGCCCAGGAGGCCTAGGAAAAAGGCGAGGGGTGCTTCTCAGTTTGCTGCTGATCTATTACTCCCATTGCCCAAGCAGCAGAAATTTTGGACAAAGAGATCTTCTTCATCTCCCAACAGGTTGGGGAGAGAGTGGGGCAGCCCACGGAGCACCTCGGTGGGGCAGGCAGAGGGTCTCCCGTGTGCCGCACAGCCTGGGCAGACAGGCCCCGCTCAGCACCCTGGGGAGTGGTCCCTTTTGGGGAAGCCAAAGCCCTGGTGCCGCTGGGGCTGAGCCTGTTCCAGCGGGATTGTGCAAACTCAAACCCCAGCATTTCTCTGCGAGACGAACTTGGTCCAAATCTCCACGGTGCACTTTGCACCCTGACTGTGGTGACCTCATGCCGGCTCCCTCGGCAGCGTTTAAAGTCCAGGGGAGAGGGGTGCTTACCTGCTTCCTACGCACAGCAGCTCGCTCCCACTCCTCCCTGCCTGCACATCTGCCTGGACGAGTGCTTTGGGGCCTGGATCTGGACTGCAGCATGCGGCTGCTTTTCGAGACAGCGGTTCTGTGCCTGACCCTGTACTTAGGGCACACTGAGGAAACAACACAGGAGAACACCGTCCACCAAGCTTCCCAAGCAGAGTCATTCTATTCAGACTGGGGCATCGGGGCCATCCGGGACAGCTTTGAAACGGTTAACAGCTACTTTGACTCCTTTTTGGAACTGCTTGGGGGAAAAAATGGCGTTTGTCAGTACAGATGTCGATATGGTAAGTGAACCTCACTCCTGCTGGCTCCTCTCTCCTTGCCCTTTCCCCTCTTTCTCTCTCATGCAGAAACTCGCAGCACTCTCCTTCCCCGAGACCACAACCAGCTCCTATCCACGACCTGACCCCTGCTGTGCTCGGCACAGAAAAGTCACTGCAGAGAGTCACAACTTCTCTGCTACTGCCAGCACAGGGACACTGAACCCTCATCCTTCCCTCTCACCGAGAACAGCCTGATCTTGAAGCCACTGTGCTGCGTGCAAGCGGATGAGAGGACACAGGTTTTACAGGAAGGGCATGTAGGTAACCAGGCTGCCCAGCTGCCTGGAGCCCTGGAGAGAAGGACCAGGTTAGGCAGCGAGGCCCTGGAGGGGAGGATGAGGATGAGCAGCCCATGCAGACCTGAGTCAGAAGGGGTTGTTAGTACTGCCCGCGGCCCTAATCTCAGCAACCTTCGGAGTGTCATTACACAGCAGTTGCGAGTTGGCTAATAATGTGGGCTGGAGGAGGGGAGATAACAGGGAGGTAAATGAGACCTGCTGTCACCATGGAGGAACCTTTAGTACTCAAGGCAGAATGAGGCAGCTACCGCTTGCCTTGGACTTTAGAGTGATTCACCAAAAAGGAAGAGTTTGGTTTGTCCTGGGGGCAGGACGAAGAGGGTGACATCTCAGGGAGAGCAGGGCAGGAGCGCAGGCAGGGCAGGGGACTGGGCGCGCAGAGGTGCAGCGGGGCAGGCTCCTGTGGTGCAGGTCTGTGGGGTGCTGGGCAGGCGGAGGCACAGGCAGCACCAGCCGTCAGCAGGTACCTGCTGAAACAACCTGTTTGTTTGGGAACAGCAAGGAGGTTTCCTACAGACTGTGTCCTCCCCAGCCTGCAACAACTGTCCCCACAGCAGTTACTGTCCTCTGTCACCTTAGCCTGCCCATCCACAACTGCCTGTCAGCTCTTTTCCCCCCAGCTTCATCCCATATCCCTAGTGACCACCTGGGCAAGATGCTTGTGAGCACAGAGGTGACTTTAGCCTCATCCTTCCCTGAGCATTGGTTTTCACAGACACAGACTCCACGCTTTGGAGAGATCCCACCGGCTAAGTTTCAGCCTGTGCGCATCCCATCCCTTCCAGAACGTGGGCTGCACGCTGTGCCTCCCCAGCCTGCGCAGGGCTGCCTGTAACGCTCCCCCACAGATGCAGCCGGAGGGAAGCACCTCCCGCCCCTCCCGGGCCAGTGGCGAGGCTGCTGAGAGAAACAGGTGCTGCAGGGCTGGGACCCGAGCTCCCTGTCAGGGGGAGAGGGCAGATGGGCCACCCTTAGCCAAAGTGGGGCCACAAGGAGAGTTTAAAATCAGCCTTAAAGTTATTGGGTTTGTTTTGTTTTGTTTTTAAATAATGTTTCTATATCTGTCCTCCCACTCCTGCCAGCTCTGCTCCCCAGGCCCCATGCTAACAGCCAACAGGGAGCGGCAAGCCAGGCACCTCAGCCCCACGGACATGCTGGGAGCCAGGCACCTCAGCCCCGCAGCGGCCCTGGTTCCTCAGCCCTGCAGCTTTGGTGCCTCAGACCAGGGCCCCGTGGCACTCCCCGGCCAGGGCTGCGTCTCTGCAGCTGCTCTGTGGGGCCCACTGGTGGCAGCCTGCGCCCCGGGGGCGCAGTGCCGGGAGAAGACCCCCATGCAAACCATGGCATCTCCCCAGCATGCAGGATGAGGCCATTTGCCCATCAGGCAGCCCGGTCCCAGGCCCACGCTGCAGCAGCCCCACACCATGTGTGACAACCTCCCTTTAGGTCCACACCATGCTCCAAATTCAGAACCAAAGCCCTGGTAGTGGGCATAACGTGGCTGGTCCTGCAGCGTGCCTGAAGGCTGATATTCAGAGCTCGTTTCAGGGAGTCTCAGGACTCACCAAGTCCTGGAGAAGTTGTCGCTCTCGGGCACATCCCAAGGCTGGGGCTCTCTCTGCCCCGTCCCCGCTGTCCTGGCCCCGCACTCTGAGCAGGGGGAAGAGCATCTCCACAGAGCAGAGCGAATGCCTGCCTGCTCCCTGAGAGCATCCTGCATCTTATTGCAGAAATGCTTTACCTAGAAAGGAAAACAAACGAGCACATTGTTAGCCCTGTTCTCGTCCTCTGCTGAACAACTCATTAATCACCAGCTGAAGGAGGAAACTATTGAAACGCTGCCTGCATGCCTCCAAGGGTCTTGCTGGACCCTTCTAGGACCATTTGTCCGTGCTGGCTTTAGCACAGACATTGCAAACTGCAAGTGGAGGGGATGCAGTGACAATCCTAAACCAGTGAGACCAGGTGTCTGTGCCCAGAAGAATGAACACAAACCATCTTTATCATCTTGCTGCTGAATCAGGGCCTGATTGCTTTTTCCCCAGGCACAAAGCAAAAATTATTATGCCTTCTACTTTCTTTCATTTCAGCCAAGAGAACCGATAATAGCTTATTTTGCCACGATAAAGGTCAGGACTCACCTGTGATTGCCACATCCATCTTCAGCTGAGCACGAAGCACTTGGCTGTTCTGGCTGTAAGACTCCTCTCCTGATTTTTCAGCAGCTAGTGAGGTCTGAAAACAAACAACTTGATGGATTCCTCCCTTAAATCAGGACATTAGGGTTACACTAGCATTTGCTGGCAAATATATCCTCCTCCTTACAAAATCTCTCTGGGCATCTCAGGGGGGAAAACAGCCTGAACTGGGAGTAAATCCCTTGATAGCTTCCTTCAGCTGCATGGCCAGGCAGGACTTCAATGTTTTGCCCAGAATTTGGTCCTGAGGGGCTTAAGACGAGGAGGCACATTCAGCCTGTGGGAATAAAGCCTTCAAAGTCAGGCTCTCCAACACAGCGCTGAAAGGCT
The DNA here is from genome assembly GCA_020745775.1 of Theristicus caerulescens. NCBI lineage: Eukaryota > Metazoa > Chordata > Aves > Pelecaniformes > Threskiornithidae > Theristicus > Theristicus caerulescens. The sequence continues at coordinate 89,721,129 of CM036560.1, forward strand.
GTGGTAAGTATGGGCAACATCTGTCCAAAGTCTGCTTCCCTAGGGCAGGGAGATAACAATGGACCACTCAAAACAGCAAGGAGCCCCAAGACCATCTATTCACCCAGAAATACATTCGCTTCCCCCTGCCAGTGTACCAGTACTGCAGTGTCTGAGACCTCCTGCATTAGCAGCAGCTGCTCTAGCCAGTTGGCTGTTTTCCAGTCTCTTGGCGTAGCTACAACAGCCTGGAGATATTAAAATGCATCAGGGAAACTCGTTTCCCATTAGAAACTCAACTTCGGTTCTCCTCTAAGGCCGCGCCAACAAGGCAGTGCCCTGAGGTACATCTCCTTCCAAAGAACAGGCTTCCTCAGCAATGCTGTGCTCCTACATAGCAGCATTGCTCTTCAGCGTGCTGCTGGGCAGGTCCTGCTGTGCTTGCAGCTGCCTTCTGGTACCTCTCCCCAGTGATGCCCTGCGGCAAGCAGACAGACCACACCAGGCCCCTGGTGAAGCACAGCTAGCAAAACAGCCAGTGTGACCCACCAAGTCCCTTCCGCATCAGAAGACATGCCTATAAGGATGGGCAAGCAATAAATGATAACAAGAGCACTGAGCCTATGCTCACACAGAGTCAGGAACGCCTGTTATTTCTGCTTTGCTTTTGTTTTCCTGTTAGCTAGAAAACAAGATGTGGGAGGGAGGTTAACTGTGGTGTCTTGGACTTTATCTAGCTGAGAAAGAGTTCACAAAGGTGCACTTTACAAATGATTAAGCTTTGTTTTTCAGAGCTGGGGGGGGGGGGAAGGTTTCCTACAAGGGTGTATCTTGAAGGCAGTTAGATGTTTTGTTGATCACCACAATTCTCATGTGAAATTTTTTTTTCCTCAGGACAACTTTCTAAGACGTTATAATAGCTGTTACTTCAGTTTAATGGAAGGTTTTCTCTGGAAACTCAGTTATCTCCATATCCCCAGACAGTCTCACTCCTACCCTGACTTGCCACCTTATCCCATTAATTGACAATGTGCTGCAGGAACATAACTTATCAACAGTATTACAAGCAAATCATTAAAATTGGACCCCATTCTGCAAAATCCACCTTGGATTTTGAACTTTCCTCTGTCTCCTACCTCAGTTCAGGAACATTTGAATTCTGAGTCCCAATTCTCACCTGCTTCCAAAAGAGCAACTAGGCTGTGAACTGCACCGAGACCTGGGTGCAGCCTTCCTCTCATTACATTGCTTGGGAGCCTTGGGTTATAGGTTCAGCCCGTATATAGACATAATTCCTTCTCTCTGTAGCAAAACCATCAAAATAGTATAATGCGCAATGTGTCATGAACTCAGAAATGACCTTGCATCAGCATACCTCAATGGGCTTAAGTTATGTTTTGGTGCAAGGATAATCCTATAATGATGGTGTGCTGCAACCAACTGATTTGTGCTCTTTGTCTACTGTTAACTCAGCTCTACCTGCTCAAAATAACAACGCTTTCTGCACTAGAAAATTACATCCGGAGCATGAATCAGATCTGATCTATTCAAAAGGGGCCAAAAAGGTAGAAACATAGTAGTAACTACTGTACTGAGAAATACCTTCCCACACAAATGCCCTCACCTGGTGGTAATGTCAGCTAAAGAGCTTTATCTTGGCTTGCAGACAGCTAAATCCTTGGTGCACACTGCATTTCTGTAGGGTTGGAGAAAACTGGCTGTTGGTGTCTCACAGCTGGACAGGATTTCAGTTTGTTGTTTATTTGTTGCAAATCTGTTGTTTAAACAAAACCTCTCTGGCAATTTTTAATTTAGAAGGTGCTGGGAACATTCCTACATAAGACCTTTTGAAGCATTTGGCTGTGAGGTCTTCTCAAGAACACAATAGATTTATGCCTATATTAACCACTGGTACTTTAGGTACCTTGACAGAAAAAAGGGGAAAAGCATCTTAAATGATTATCAGTGCTGACAAGAAGAAAACAGTGGAAATCGAGTTTAAAAGAACCCAACCCTGCCTGAAGGGCTAAATTAGATCTATTTTATGTCTATATAAATTCTCTAGTGGTGCTCAGGGAAGCAGAAACTTAACCCTAGAGGTGATGGACTTACAGAAGGCTCAACTCACACATGTTTTTGTTGGAGCATTCACATAGCTTATAAAGTTTTCCCACAGCAGGGTTCAAATGTCTTGTTTTAACACCTCACTCTGCATTTAAGATCTCGCTTTTATAAACACAGCTGGGACAGAAACAGAACAAGCACTGAGCACACATCAAGGGACAATACAGAGAAACCCAGCCCCATGAGGGGAGGTCTCCACGACTTCTTCAGGGAAGAATCCTCTCCCACCTTTAAATGAGCTCCTTGCACAGCAGGGTCAAGGCACAGGAGCAGCCTGGCAACTCATCCTCCCCAAACAGGAGGTGTTAGGTTAGATGGAGATGGGGGTTGAGGCAGGGATGAGAGAAAGAGGATGAGACAGGGCAGGGAACAGCCAGATCTCCTTTCCATATGGACAGTTTCCACCCCAATCCAGGGTGCCCACCCCTGACACCCAGAGCACTCTCTCAGCCATACACAAAGCCCCAGGATGGGCTGGCAGGCAGACAGGAGGGCTTCAAAGCAAAGTAAACCAGATCAAATTGCTGCTGAAGCTTCTGTTAGCTGACTGTCTGCGGGACTCTTTCTACATTGGGTAAATAATCATTCACAGAGGAAATTCTTGCTCCTCTATGCGTATTAAGAAGCCTGCTAAGGGAAGGCAGAGATAAAGGGATATCAACTATTTGCAAAATGTGGCAGTGCATCACCACATGCAGAAAATGGACCAAGACAACCTCCTACTCAGAGTAAGATCAGACACGCAAGGTCTAGCACAATTTTGCAGAGATCCACAGCTCACTGACACTCTGAAAGTGAACTGAGGATGGAAAGAAATCCCCTTGCTAAGTTAGTAGTTTAGCTAGTAGTTTCTTGGAGGAGTTAAAAACACATCTGGGTGATCCCAGCTGTGCAGAGCTCTCAGGAAGCACGTGAAAAAGCTCCTAGGAGATTTGGGAGGTCTGAGGCTCTAGCATGGAGGGCTGCTCAGTTGCAAAACCCCATGCTGCAAAGAGGGACTTGCCTGTTTGTAAGAGCTGAGGAGAGTCCCAGACCTTGGGACTGGGCTCAGACCAGTTTAAACATTTGAGAAGCGTTGGGGACCCAGTTCACACCAACACAGTGCTCCAGTGGCCGTGCCAGAGGAGGTATGACTTAAGTCAGGCTCTAGAGCCTTGACAGAACTGATCTGAGAGCAGGGCCAGTGTCTCAGCCCACTCTAGTACCTATCCTTCACTCCCTGCATCTCCTGAAGCAGAATGAAATGCCTGGGGATGCAGACCAGAAGGGAGCTACCTAACACTCCTTGCTTTTTGGTGCTACTCTTGGTAAGATCTGCTTTCCTAATGTTTTTCCTTTCTTTCTCAGGGAAGGCTCCAATGCCACGACCTCACTACAAACCCCAAGAACCCAACGGCTGTAGCTCCTATTTTCTGGGGCTCAAGGTACCCGAAAGTGTATGTACTGCCACACTCACCATTCCCAAATTATGCAATTCTCTAATCACAGTAACCAGCTAATAATATTGGGGAGGGAAAAGGCTTAGTTGTGCTATGCACCAACTGTGTGATGGCTTCTCTTGACAGCTCAAGCCGGAGCTCTGGAAAAGGGAGGAAATATCACTTATGTGGTGTTAGGGGACAAGCTACCTGCCTGGGACTGCCAAAAGACATGCCTGCCTGCCAACGGCAAACAAGGCGAACATGTCAGTCTGAGTACTGCCTAACTTACTGTCTGTCAGGGAGGCATTAAGATCTCAACTGCTGGTGGCAGCGAAATAGGAATCATGTAGACAGGAGTTACATTTACAAAGGACTGGCCTGTTGCTCTGGTTGTCTCAGTAGGTACCAAAAGAAAAAGTTTCCTGAGCAGGTTAGCACTAGAAGAAGAAAAGGGAATACCTGGCTAAGCAGAGCACCAGTGTGGAGAAACACATTTTTATCAAGGCCCTGATCACTCCCGTGCCCTTGTGATAGGACAGGGAACACGTTCAACACCGGGCAGCTCAGTGATATAGCATAATGTGCAAACAACAATACTTGAATGCATTCTCCACACCTGGCCCTTTGTCCCCACCCACACTTTTTGCCTCTGTCAAGCAGTGAAATAAACCTGCGGGCTTTAATTCTGCACCCACTTGTTATTTTAAAGGCAATTGATGAAATCATATTGGAATCACCAGGAAAAGCACTCCCAGGAGGCTCTAAGAGCAGGAATTACTATTTAGCTCATGCATTACTGCTGCAATTAGGCAGATTCCTGCTCTGAAAAACCCTCCCTTTACAGCCAATTTTTCACATTAGATTAGTTCACAGAATCATGGAATCATAGAATAGTTTCAGTTGGAAGGGACCTTTAAAGGCCATCTAGTCCCTCCCCCCTGCAATAGGCAGGGACATCTTCAACTAGATCAGGGTGCTCAGAGCCCCATCCAGCCTGACCTTGAATGTTTCCAGGGATGGGGCATCTACCACCCCTCTGGGCAGCCTGTTCCAGTGTTTCACCATGCTCATTGTAAAAAATTTCTTCCTTATATCTAGCCTAAATCTACCCTCTTTTAGCTTAAAACCATTACCCCTTGTCCTATCGCAACAGGCCCTGCTAACAAGTTTGTCCCCATCTTTCTTATAAGCCCCCTTTAAGTACTGAAAGGCTGCAATAAGGTCTCCCCAGAGCCATCTCTTCTCCAGGCTGAACAACCCCAACTCTCTCAGCCTGTCCTCATAGGAGAGGTGCTCCATCCCTCTGATCATTTTTGTGGCCTCCTCTGGACCTGCTCCAACAGGTCCATGTCCTTCCTGTGCTGGGGGCCCCAGAGCTGGACGCAGTGCTCCAGGTGGGGTTCCTTAAACTACATTTCATTGCAAACCTTGTGGGCATTTCTGTGGTACCTCCTCCTCATGCAGGCAGTCATGAGCACTGAGCGCAATGAAGAAAAAACTCATGTCCTGAATATTACATGAGGAAGGCCAAAAAGAGGAAGAATTCATAACAAGCTAATGAGTCCAGTCTCTCCAGGAGGCAGGCCTTCTGCCCCATCACCCCCATGGTTACTAGCTAAGCTTGCTGTTTACCTCCAAGTGAGCAGAACTCCCCTGACTAAGCTATATTTGTCCTTGGCCTTGCAAGAGCACCTGTGAGAAATAAGGCATTAATAACACTTACAGCAGAATTACTAGGCCAAGAAGCAGGACTTGTCAGGTTGTGGGAAAATGAGGCAAGAGAAAAGGGGCCTTTGCCACTGCTAGCAAGGACAGGAAGCTCTCCAGTGAGCTCTGACAAACAAGAACTAACAAATGGTCATGGAGGGGCTGTTCCCCACCTCTCTACCAGAAGTTAATCCCCCACGACAGACAGGAGAGAAGAGAACGTGGTCTATCCTGCACTGGACCTGCATTACTGGTGCCACTTTCTTTACGTGATGAGGGAGAAGTATGGTTTTCCCTCCTGCTGCCCCAGTTACTGGGGGTGACTTCTGGAAAAGAAGCCAGCTGGGCTCTGCAAAACCTCATCCAGTTGCAGCTGTTTGAGTCTGAGGCCAGGAGGCAGCCAAGGGACACTTCTTTTCTCTCTTTCCCCAGCTAGATTTGGGCATCCCTGCCATGACCAAGTGCTGTAATCAGCTGGACATTTGTTATGACACCTGCGGGGCCAACAAATACCGCTGCGATGCCAAGTTCCGCTGGTGCCTCCACTCCATCTGCTCTGACCTCAAGCGCAGCCTCGGGTTCGTCTCCAAGGTGGAAGGTAGGCTTTCTGGCTCGCATCCCCTGCAGAGGGAACAAGCGATGGCAGGGAGGGACAGTGTGGGCAGGGAGCCCTTTCCTTGCCAAAAGAAACAAAACTCTGCAGTAGGGAGCAGCACATCTGTCCTGTGCTTGTCACAGATGGGTCAGAGCTAGGTGCGAACACACGGTTCTCAGATCTGTACACACATGCACACTTCTGTCCCAAGACTGGACACCTAAAATTATTTACATTTGGAAAACATTACAAAACACATCTGGAAAGAAGAAAAAAAAAACAAAAAAAAAAAACCCAAATGAACAAAAACCCCCTAGAAGCAATTCCTTCCTTGCATGCCCTCCCTGAGAGTTCAAACACCTTCATGGGAGGTCAAAAAGCCTTCCAGAGCCAGTAAGCCACACACTGAAACCTGTATGTGGCCAAGGGCCAACAAACTGGGAGAGCCAAGGACAGAGGCTCTCTGGGATCTGGTTCACAGATAAGAGATGGCGATGGCACCAGGGACACACCACAGTGTGGGTGGTGGCTCAGCCATTGCAGGGAAGATCTGGATTGCTCAGAAGCCCTTGTGCTAACAAAGCTCTAGCGACGTGTCAGCAGCTCAAGAGCCAGCCTGGTTTTGTCTGATTTTAAAAGCCTCAGTCTGCAAGTCTGAGAAGAGCTTTTTGGTAAAGGCTGCATTTGGTAACCTCTGCAAAGGTTACGCATGTGATAGCCCAAGCCTGCCTTGTGATCCTCTGTGCCAACATCAAGCACCTCTGCACTGCGTGAGGAGGGGGAAACATCTACCTCGCCACTACCAGAGGTCAGCCGTGGCAGGAAAGCCTCCCCCAGGCTGCTCCTCCTGAGGCCATTTCAGAGCATCCCCATCCTCCATACACATCTCTTGCAGAAGGTCTGTGTGGCAGCAATGCAGGACAGGCAGAGATAAGACCTACTAACAGCAGGTGACACTGAAACAGTTAAAGATTATTTACAGGAGATTTGGTCTGAAAACCTGGCAGAGCCCTTGAGAACAGCCCATTCCCTAAGCCAAATAAAACTCTCGTGGTGCTGCTGAGTTTCTCCCAGCTAACTGCAGCCAGCCCCTCTGGCTTCATCCCCGCTGCCAATGGCCTGTGGTAAGGTACATTTAAGTATGCATTTGTTTTTCAAAGGTGTGGCCTGATTAGGACACACGGGCAAGTCTGCATGACACCAGTACTTGTGCAGATGGCTTTCTACCTTGTCACAGATAAATCTTTGGAAAGAGTGTCCAGGCCAGCAAGAGAAAACAGAGACATGGACTGAGATATAAGTGCTACAGGCCAAGTACAGCCAATCTTTCATGGTCACCTTTATCTACAGGTCCTCGTGCAGCCAACCTCTTCCTATCTCTTCAGATTTTCCCCTGCCAGTTTTTCAGATCACTCCTCTTTCTGCCTGCAGCAGTGAAGCCAACAGACATCCTAGGGAGTTAAGGTGGAGCAGAGCCCACGCTCCTTGCTTGAGCCAAGCCACTTCTGCCTACAGTCAAGTAGGACTAGATTCCTCAGCATCTCTGACTTGGTTCCTGCAGGAGGCACAAGTGTTGCTAACACTAAGGAACCTCTGAGCCATCCTTCCTCCCCTTGCTCTGCCTCCTCGTGCCTTGTGCTCTACACCTGCTGCTTCCTGTCCTCAGGGCTGCTCTGAGCAGCTCCTGTCACACAGTCCTCCTCCTCCACTGCCATCCCAGCTCTTATCTGGGATCCTTTCCACTGAGTCCCCTGCGAGTTCAGAGAAAGCAGGCAGGGGAAGAGCAGCTGCACTCCTTTCACATGGGCACAAACATCCCAGCTGCAGCAGTGCCAGTTAACCAAAGTCTCGATTTTCCCACTGATTCACTACAGCCTCTCCAACACCTGCCAGCCGAGCAGGCTCCTAAAGCAGCAGGAGCAGAATGAGGTGTTTGGAGAGACTGAGACAGGAGGAGACAGTCCCAAAGGCAGGGCCTTCCCAAATCTATTATGCATACAAGCAATCAATGTTAGTGCCAGTGAAAAAAAACCTAAAAGACCTGGTATTAACCTATTTATTTATTGACAAGCAGTTTTGGGCTTGTTTTTTGGGAAGAGAAGAAACTAGGAGTCAGACAGAATGTATTAACAGCTCCACTGCTGCAACCACGGCAGAATTTTTTTATGCCAACTGGCAGCTGGCTTTGTAACTCCCAAAAAGCAGAAAAGGTTGGTTAGTAGTGGCTATAGGCAACTGTGGGGAGAGGGAGCCGGGAAAGAGTGCTGTAGAGGTCTTTTGGGAAATCTACTTAGTAAACAGTGCTATTTGCAGTGCCCCAAATGATCCATCAACCAGAAAAGCCTGAGAGAGGCAAGAAACGAGGGGGGTTAGGGGGGAAAGAAGTTAGTGGCAGACTGGTGCCACCCTAGGGAGAAAACAGCCCCTAGTTCAGCAGAAGGGAACCTCTGGATTTATAAAAATGCAATACCCAGAGACAAAAAGACAGCCCACACTTCCAACTGCAATACCACACAACTCAGTGCAGGGCTCAGGCTAGAGTGCTTCCACTTGTTACTTACCTGCCCAATCTTTTCCTTCTCCACAGCTTGTGAATCTGTTGCAGATGCAGTGTTCAACGCCGTCTGGACCCTGGGTTGCCGGCCCTTCATGAACAGCCAAAGGAGCGCCTGCATTTGCAACGAGGAAGAACGAGATGAATTGTGAGGAAGAGCAGATGCCCAGCCTCCACAAGCCTGCTGCCAAGCGTCCCCTCTCTGACATTTCAGCACAGTGATTTCTATCAGCCCTCTGGCCCAGCACGGGATGGGGGGACCTCGGCCAAGCAATACACACCAGCTACAGCTTTTGGGCAGAGGGCAGCGGAAGGGGAGACAGCCTGTGGATATAAGGCAGTGATGACTGCTGTCCACCACAGATGCAGTTCAACAGCCCTACCCCTTTCCAAGTCCATCAGCCTGAATGATCCGATGCCGATTTTCTCTACAGACTGATCAGGAGAGGCAAGCAGGATGCAGCGCTGGTTATAAACAAGGGACTTCACTTGTTTGTTTGCCTTAGACGCATGAGTATTAGCTCCCCCCACCCCTTAACTCTCTAATTTGCAGTGCAAGATTAGGTTTCTGCAACCCCTGAAAATCCCAGTCCATGGACACACTATTTACATTTTTCCACCACTGGTGACAGACTGAAGAAGAGGGGTAATTTGCTTTCAGTATGTTGCTCACACCCATCCCTGACATTTTCCATCCTATCATTACACACCCTGACAATCCTGCTTATTTAAATACTTGGAGGATCCTAAAATGATTTAAAACATCCAGGGATTTGGTAAGCATGAGAAGGACTTTAAGTGTTTGTGATACAGGCACAATTCATATTTGGGCAGAAGGGGACCAAAGCCCCTCACGTCAGAGATATGAAATCACAGCACTCTCCCACACTCTCATGAGAAGCAGCTGTTTTTTTTTTTTTTGGCACTGTCATCCAGATCTATTTCATTATTTTCCTCCTATATCATTTAACAAAGCTTTTCCCTTAGGATCCCTTTTTATGCAAAATGGCTGGGTATCCACCTCCATCTTTTGCATGAGGGAAACAGGAGGCTCACAGTTGCCTTAGATGAGATATTCAAAATCCTGAAGGCTTCTCTGTCAGGTGGCAGGGCTTACATGCTGCCTCTGTGGGACAGAGACACTGCCAGCTGAGGAGCGATCAGCAGCCCCAGACAGCATTCCTTCTAAAACATAGTTAATACTTCCATCCGCTATCAGGAGCTTTTATTGCATGCAAAATTAGAATTTAAAGTGGTATATGGAATTTCATCTACATATAACATTTGCAGACAGCTTTCATCTGTGTTTCTTGTTGAAAGGAAGTTGCTACTGGATGCTCGTGCCATGCCACATAAATACTTCAGCGTCCTCTGCAAACATATTTATGGTTATGTTCTTCCATCTGCCACAGAAAAGTTAAGGCTACAGAAGAGTGATTTAACAAGAATGGAAAGAGTCTGTCTTAGTTACTTTTCTTCTAGTTTGTATTTAAATGCATGCATGGAGCTGTAAATTATTTAAGCCCCATATTCCTGTTCTTGCCACTCATCTTTGCTTTACAGTGAACAGCAATGAGACATTCATCTGGTCCCAGATAAACTGAAACAACAAGAGCCTGCTGGTATGAAGACCAGGAAAACAGAAGTGACCACATGAGGGGTACTGGGATGTTTTCCATTAAGGAGGACCTTAATTTACACCCATCAGATGCAATGACATCCTCTCCTAGCTGTGCTAATGCCACTGCAGAGTGAATACCGCATTGCCAACGTTCATCGCAGTGTGTCTATCAGAGCGTGAGGCTGGACAAACAATCTGATTATCCATCTAAGAAACACTTATTTTTGGCTAGGGATGGGAAGGAAATGTTCCTCGTTCCAGGCAGTTCCCAAACTTTGTATTTTGTTGGTGAAATGGTGCCTGTTACCAGTTTTAAATGTGAGCATACTCTTATGATTAAATGACATAATTAAAAAAAAAAAAATAAAAATCTATCTTGTCTACGCTCGATAGCTGACTGGCTGGCAAATGTCTTAAAGCATTTTATAGTTCAAGTGATATCAGATAAAAGCCAGGCCAAGTAACTGATGACAGATGATGATATACACTGGAGAAATTGAACAAAATCTCTCTATCCACACACTGACACTTTGGAGATACCACTAATATAAATCATAATTTCTTCATGCTTTTAGACCACCATTCATCCCAAAACACTACAGATGGCCGCACACAGGGCAGCTACTGAATAAGTGCATTTTTCACTACAAAGTTAAGCCACGGTAATGTGAAAAATCCCATGAGCAGCTCTACAAGGAAACTTTTGAACCTTCAAGCAGTGGCAGTGACTCAAAAAAACCACCAGATAATCCTGCATAGGAGAAAACCAGCGCACGAACTACAGTAAAGCTTCTGCAGCCAAACTAAAAATCACTTCCCCTCTGCGCCGCTCCTGCTACTCAGTGGTGTACAGCCACTGAAGCAGCTGATCATGGGACTCTCCAGGTCAACGCACAAACCTTGGGTCATCTTTGCTTCCAGCCTGCTCTGAACAGGCAGAAGACACTGTGCTCACCCAATGGCTTCCTGTTGACTTTGTGTATTGGCAGGATTAGTTGCAACTCTTGCTGATGTTCGACTCATTCGGCCAGCGTGCCCTCTCCTCGTAATGGTTCCTCAAATAGCAATCTCTGTGTTTCCCCTGAGGACATAAAAGCAGGGACTAGGGTGGCAGATAATAGGGGTTTACTCCTGGATATCCAGTGTTCAGACTTTCTCCTTACATCCTAAGAGAGAATGAGGTGGCACCAGCCAGAATACCAACCACACACGTCGGACAGCACTGATGCAGCTCAGACTTTGAACTGTGGTTGGCAGTGCTAGTTGGACCCTCGGGAGCACTGGTCGGGTATGGTGCCTTCTTGCACACACACTGCCTGCTTGTGCAGTGCATTTTGCTCTGTGTCATGGCAGATTAAATTAAAGAAACAAACAAATCCCTTGGCTCTCAGATGAGTTTGCCCTTTGATTTCATGTCCAGGCTGTAATGCTGACAAAGACCACTGATAGAAGCAAGAGGTAAACTGAGGAGAGCTAAAACACTTTGAAAAATGGTTTTGTTTGTGCCTAGGAGGCATCCCCTCCACATCAGAGGAGGAAAGGCCACAGGGCAGTAGTAGACCTACTATCCTGCTTGCAGAGCAAACTAAACGCCTTCCCAGACTGCTCCATTCACATGGCCACACAAACCAGTGTTTCCTCCTCATTACTCTTACAGATTATTTAACTAAAAAGCTTCAGAGCGGAAAGGCTGCTTCGTATGAATTTGTCAGGAAGAAGTAAATAACATGCACAATAACTGAAATAAGCCAGGAAATGAACCTCTCCCTCCACCACTCCCCCACGGACCCTCCACACGAACAAAAAACACCAGTTGCCTCTCCAGAAGGCACCAGCTAATTAATTTCATTTCCCAGCTCTTGTTTTATCAAAACAAGTATATTTAGCAGGGACTGCCTGAACAAATAAGTGACAGTGGGAAATTACCCATGCGGTCCTAATGCAGATGTGAATCAGCAGAAGCAGGAGACGCATGGCAATGCAAGCAGGAAGCTTTTTCATTTCTTTTGCTTTCACATATGGTTAGATAACACATGAAAAGTGTCTTTCCACTTATAACCACTTATCATCATAGAAACATTTTCATTTATTCTAACCTAAACATGTGCGCACACACATTCCCAAATCGGAAAAGCAGCCATGAAGCCATTTTGAAAAACCATGAAACTCCCAGCCCATCAAATGCCCATTCCTCACTGGAATCTCAGTCACCAGAAAAATAAATCTGTGAAATGGAATATTGCTGAGGTGATTTGTGACTCCTTTCTAAATGGCCCCTTCAAGCGGACTCCCCATCCATTTGAGAGCAGCAACAAATTTTGGCCTTGGCAGCAACTTGGCTGCTTCCAACCGAAGTACAAAATGGGTAATGCAGACTAGGGAGGGCTTCCAGTTCACCTCCAAACACACAGGACAGAGCTGCACACTGTGAAACTTCTTGCGGAAAACCTCACGAACACACTGCGGTGCCACAGCTAGCGTTGGAGCCAGATCCTTCCTCTCTCACCCTCAGCCCTGCCTCTCCTACTTTGTCCTTTGCTGCTCACTGTGCCTCCTTCCTTTCACCCCACATTTCTAATCCTTCACCACACAGCTCTCCTGCTCCTGAATGAAGCCCAGAGGAGCCCGAGCTGATCATCCATTATATTTTCTTTGGAAGGAGTTTGACAGCCCAAAGGGATTCCTGACAAGTACGATGCCGCCACCATCACCAGTAATTGTGTCTCTAGCCAGCTCTCACTCAGCAGGAGGCTGCGAATGCACACAGTCACTCAAACAATGCTGCCATGTCTCCTGTCACCAGGCTCACTGGGGACAACCCTGTCCCCACAACTACCCACATTGCAAATGATTGCTATGAATACTTAATGTGCGTTCCTCAAATCCCTTTGTCAGGGATCACAGCCTCTCTAGACCAGGGTAATGCATTTCAACTTTCAAACAAAGACTTGGTAGCAACACGCTTTGGGGGTGTGTGTGTTTATAGATGTTTAATGGTCTTTTTCTTACAATCAAGGTGCTATAGCGCTTACGAAAGGCACCACATTTTTTGGTGGGGGGAAAAGAGGGAGAAAAATAATGATACACTAAATACAAGAGGAAGCACTGTTAAACTGCATGCAATTATCAAAAGACACTAAAAAAAATCAAGTTTTATTAAATACCTTTTACTATTTAAAAATAACATTTAAATGTGCCTGCGATAGATCTGAGCTTTAGCTGCCTGTAATGACAACTGTTTTATAGCTCCAAGGAACTTACACATTACAAGATATATATTTTTATACATGTTTTTATTAACAGTCATCCAAAATCTCAGCACATCCGAAAGCTTCAGCATCATTCACAGAACTGCACAGCAAACACGTTCAGCTACAATACTATTTGTATTGTCTGATGAAAGAAGGGCTTGAATAACATTTTTTTAGTCAAGGATGAACAGTCCTGTCGAGCCTGCAGGCGGATGTAGGGAAAGACAAAGTTGGGTAACGCTTCAGGCCTGTAAAGAAATAGGGTCCCTTCAACCGAAGGGCTGTTGGGAAGAAATGCAGGTAAAAACCAAACTGTTCTGCAGTCCGGGCTGCACTCAGAGGGCTGCCTCGTGTGCCCAACATACTTCACAAATCATCATCATGCAGTTAGGGGAACAAGTCCTGAGGTTCAAGCGGGGCTTTACCAAATACCTCTTGTTTCTCAAACCACCATGAAAGAAGGTATTGATAAGGAAGGTTGGTGTCAGGCAGAGATGCTTTTCAGCGGGTGGGTGTTAGTCGTCAAAATCGATTCTGATGGGGCCACCCGTCAGGATGTGGTTTGCCACATGACCAGATTCCTCCTCCTCCTCCTCCTCTGTCGCAGCCGACCTGCGCACCCGTCTCCGGCAGCCCTGGGCGCAGCGAGAGCTCTCATCCAGCGCCCCGCACACGAGGATGCGGCAGTGCAAGAACACCTCCTGGAGGGTGGCGAGACAGCAGGCCAAGTCAATGCGCAACTCTGGGAATCAGGCTGGCAGCGCGGCCAGCTCTCAGAGAGCGTGAGCGACACAATTCCCATGGTACAGCCATTTCTGTCCCTGCATCAACAAGGTCCTTATCCACCATTGCCATCCACAGCCAAACTGGCTGCTCCATCTGTTTTCTTATGTGCCCAGGAAAGGGCACATTTTCCAGAGTGCCCGGCTGAGATCTCGGAGCATGGTGTCTGTCTGTTAGCCAAGGGCTAGACAGGGAGTATGAAGGCATGAAATGACCCTCCAGAGGAAGGGAGGAAAATGTCAGGAATAAGCTTGGCAGAGCTCGCATGGACTGATAGGAGCTGCATGGTAGGAAGCAGGCCAAGAACGCATGAAGCCTCACAAGGAGATGGACTGATAGAAACGTGCAAGAGAATTTGACATGAGGTGAGAAAACATAAAGCTAGGAGACTGAGGGGCAAAGGAGAAAAACGCAGTTTATGAGGGGCCAAGACTGGTAGCTGAGGGGAGAAGGAGAACACAAAGGGCAGGGAGACAGCTGCCTTGCCTTTCTGCACAGTAAAGGCAGACAGTGACAGGATTGCTGCTCCCTGCTGTCTAAATGACAAGGAGAGCAAGCAAGTTCTCTGCAAGCAGCAATCAGGGAAGCAAATATTTGTGAATGTTTGGTCAATGGTGAGATTTGAAGCAAAATCCATTGCACAGGCCAGGAGGATGCAGGTTGGAGGCAGCAGTGGCAGACAACCAAGCGAAATTTCTGAATTTTGAAAGATCTCATCCATTTTAACCCTACTGGGGCTTTCCAGGAGCTGGAGAGGCAACTTTGTGCCTTTCGGAGCAAGCAGCATTGGCTGAGCATAACAACAGTGACTGAAAGACCTGATTTCTTCTAGCACAGAAAAGGAAAGCTATTTGCATTAGGAAAATGGCATTATCCTTCAACTGCCCTCCCACTACAAAGCTTCTGCCCCAGAGCACCACCAGCCTGGATGGCCTTGTTTCACATTGAATTAAGCAGTATGGTGGCCTTGTATCTGGAAACCTGGTATCTGTATTCACAAGAACTACAGAAGACATAAGGTTGAAGAGATTCAAAATTATAGACTGTCTTGTTTTAAAGATAGGACACTGTGTAATGTGCCTAACTCCCCGGGTTTCTGTTTGGTGACTGGGAACACTTTTCTCACCCAGCAGGCAAGGGTCCACTAAGACTACCCTGGAAACAACGATTTTAACTTGCTATGGCGTTGATGTTCCACAACTGTCGCTCATATTTTATTTAATTTTAGTTGTTTTCATCACTCTCTCCTAAAGTACCTGTGTCAGGCTCCTGAAAGCCACAACTGCTGGGACAGGCAGAGCAGCATCTGCCTTGGGCCAGCCATTCCTCCCCTTTGCCTTCTAATACAGCCAGCTCTGTGCTCAGAGTTTTCAGTCAGATCAAGGCTGATGCAATATCTGAGAGCTGGGTTTTGAGCTTACCTTGTTGTCTTTGCCCACAAACTTGAACACAGGGACCTGGAAATGCTTGGCAAGATGGTCCTTTGACGTGTACTGTTTCACCGAATCATCAGAAACGCAGCTGGGGAAAGCAGAAGGATAGGCTTTAATGGGTTTCCCAGAAATGGAAAGAGAAAAAACATCCCAGACTATGTAACCAGAGAAAGGAAAGGAGGGCTTGGCTGTCTCAAGCTAGGCTACCATCCACGTTACTTCCTCTTTGGCCACAGGAGAAAATTTGGGAATGATGGGGAAAAACACTAGCAATGATAATAGCATCTCCAGACAACGAACAGCTCGGCAGCAGAGAGCTGGCACGACGTGGTCCAGTCCCATCAGCAGAGGTACTGCCAGAGAGCTGCAGGCAAGTTTGTCCTCATTTCACCTTCCTGTGCAACAGCCTGCAGTGATCAACAGAACTGTTATGCAGTATATAATGTATTATGCACTTTCTGTATACACATATATATGCACATAAATCACACTTAAAATGAATAAGCTGTTACCCATGTTACTAAAATATCACAGATGATATTTAAAAAAAAATAAATCAAGATCTACTTTGCTTTATATCATTTGCATTTTTCTTCCTGCTGGACTTGATTGGACAGCTCAAATTCACTACAGCTAAAATTCATAATTTCAATTTCTCCATCACTAGCACTACACAGTCATGCAAGAGGTCATAGAACTGCAAGAAAATAAACTACTTTTATAAAAGAAGTTACATTTCATGTGCAGTCTATTTATTAACTATTACAGCCTATTTAGTTTGACAGAGAAACAGCAAGACAAAACGTTATAGTGACTTGATATTTACTGCTGCCTGTTGCAAAGCCTTAGGCATTTTGAGAGGCCCAGATATTGCTTGTATATTGCATTACAATGCAGCTTGTCCTTTCTAGCAAGCTAATTCCAGAAATGTGGAGTTTGCAAGATAATAAAAAAAAAAAAATGGTGGTGGAAGAGACAAGAGGTAATGGTGTGACAGCTGAAAGTCCTACTCTTGCAGCAACCTTTAGCTTCCGTCTTTACACCAGAAATATGTAAGGCATTGTCAGAAATGCTGACGTTTGACATGTTCAATTATCAAACAGCAGCAAACCCCACATCTATACGTAGCTCTGCTTTCACTAGAACACGTATTTGGAGATCTCTATGCTGTTCGGCTGACTCGGCTCCGTGGGCGGCAGCCTACTGCAATCCCTCCCAGAATCGCCCTTCTGCTACACGCAGTAGAGCAGTGTATGTTCACAGCAGTACTAAGCATTAGTCTGATCATAGCATTATTTTCACCATCACATATTTCTGTAGCTTTACTCAGCCAGTGGAGGTCATGGTCTGAAGGGATATCCCTGTCTGCAGCGCTTGTCTAGTTAACTTGCCTGGGAGGCAAACATAAAAAGTCATCCAAGGAGAGCTAATAAATTAACACTGTGCATCTAGAAAAACTGACATAGATTCCTCCCCCTTGAGGCCAAACACTAGATGTTACTAAGTTCTTGAGGATAAAATTGCTTTTAAAAGTAGCATTCCTGAAGGCATCTGATTGTAAAGAATGACAGTTAAAGACTTCTCATAGGTGACTGGCCAAGCTTTGGGGCCATAAATTCAACTCATAGGCATGTCCTCATTTGTGAGTATTTAAATTGTGATGCTTCGTGGACACTGGCTCAAACTGACTCCTAAATCCCAGGTTCTCCAAAGGTTCTCCACACTGGTGGCAAGAAACATACTGGTTTGGGGCTAGGGAGAGGGAAAATGGAAGAACAACAAGGAGGAACCAGGGGTACATGGAGCCCCTACCATGGCCCTAAGTATGTCTTATGGAGGGTTCCAACAAATGCATTGCGGCATGACAAAAAGAGCTCAGAAACCTCCTGAGTCAAAGGGTCAAGCCCTTTTGCATTGTGCGTGGGGCCATACCTTGTCCCATCCTCCTAGGAAACCCCTCAGACCCTACTTCCCACCTTGGAGAGGTGAGAAGGGGCAGAGAGCTCAGGTATGGAAGGAAAATGAATGACCCTGGTCAGGATACGGGGAAAATAACCCTTTCCTGTGCATAACGTGCTCAGGTTAGGGGAGCAGAGAGTGGATGTGCCATGACAGCTGTGCTCAGACTCTCTTATTAGGGGGTTGCAAGGTAGAAAGGAGGGCTTGGAGAATAAAATAACCGCCTCAGCTTACAAGCGAGGGGCAGCCCGAGATGTAACAAGATGAGCCTTGCAATTGAACTACCTCAACCATGTCATGCTCAGATAAATTGCAGCTCCTAAGCACATCAGGTTAAAATGGATTACTCTCAGTGACATGACCTTGCTCCAAATACCCCGGAGAGCTGCAACGTTTATCACCCATGCAATTGGTCAATGCCTTTTATTTATTTTCCTTCTGAGAAAGAGGAAGAACAAGATCAGAAGTGGGAGAGCAGCTCTGGGGTTGGCTGGGCTAGCAGCAGTATAGGGTATTACAGAGATGGCGGGGAGGGATCTGGGAAAATCCTGATTTCCAGCGTGGTCACATCGGCACAGGGAGAGGGTTGAGGTGTCCCACAGAAGGCAGCTCCCACTTCTTGCCAACTGGAGATGGCAGGGAATTAGCAGGGAAGAAAGCAGGAGAGGGAATTTCCCCATCCCTCAGTCTAAAGTATATCCCCTCAAATTTAAACAGCATTTCCCTCTGGAAGCTGCAATTAACTCCTGCAGGTCTGATCCTACATAATCAAACTGATTTAAAAAATCCCATCTTTATTGCCTTGGGCTTTTGGGGCTGGGTTGATGGAAGGAAACTGGGTTATTACAGAACTGTTTGGAGCAGGGACAAATCAGCAGTGTATTCAGCTAATTTTACTTTTTAATTGCTGCGAGCACACAGAGACAAAGAACTCCAATTAGCTCAATAGTGCATCATTAGCCTTCGGCCTAAGTGAGTGGTCCAACTTAAATACAGCACAGCGCACAGGGGCTGGCACGTCTGGGGACAGTGGGGCCTGCAGTGACTGCTGGAGAGCGGAGCAGGCAGTATGAGGCTCCAGCCAGCCAGCTCCAGCCCATTTTTCCCTTCGGTGAAGTTTTAATGCCCTCTGCAGGATAACAGTACCAAAGGGGCTGCTGGTGCCCTAAATCCTCCAACTAGTGCTCTGGTGAATTCAAGAGATGACATTTTCTTCCTTCTCCCTTCTCTTTTTGGGTCAGGTTTTGGCCACCGTTTTAAATCCCATCATTTTCACTCATGGTGGGAAATGAATGAATGTTTGGAGCCTTGACTTTGAAGGGTTCACAGGAACAGCCAAGCCAGGGAGTCGATAAATCAATCCTTCCATTATAAATCTGCTTATAAACTCCAGAAATGTCAGGCACAGAAGAACTGCAGCCTAGGATGGAGGGAGAGCAAGCTAATGCTGAAACCTTTGTCAGAAGGAAATGAAAGCAGTATTTTTGTGTACTGTGCTCTGCAGGACCCTTTTGCTACAAGACAATCACATAGGGCTTGTCACCACCAGCTGTAACGGTGCATGATTTAGCCTGGCAGCTGAGGAAATAATTGTCTTCCTCATCAGATGGTTTGGCAGACAGAACACAGGACTTATATGAGCACAGTCCCTTGACGGTGGGGCTATGACACTTGGGTATGTCTCAGATATTGCTTTGGCTGGACTTCCCTCCCTAGAGGACAGCAGACTGGTTCCCAACTGTGAGATTTCCACAGCATTGTCTGGTTAAGCTGCCAGGCACTGCTAGATGCAAACACTCCACAGCAACGTTGCACCCTGGCACTGTCATGTTAGCACCCAAACCAGTGTCTGAAAACAGGGATCATCTTAGGAGCCACAGCAGAGCCCACAGCAATGCTCCCCAAACCTCTGACACAAAACCTGTTAGATTGAACCCACAGATCCACCCTAAGTTTTTTACTAGCATATCCCGGAAACACCACTAAACCCAAATGCCTCAGAAAATTACAGCCAAACTGAGGGACCCTAAGCTTACTGCCTTGACAGGCACCAGAGAGAGAGCAAAGCAAGGGGAGCTCCTGGAGCTCCAATCAGGACCAGCCATGGAGTCTTCTGGCTCATGCTATAATAAGGCCATTACGGAAAAATTAAGAAACTTGCTCCAGTTGCTGTGGCGGCCACATGGCAGTGGCACACAGCCATCGGGGGGGTGTGCCGATTGGTTTGGCACTCTGCAGGCTGGCAGAGAGAGGATATCAGGAAGGATATCTTTTCTGCTGGAGCCAACTCAATTATCCACAAGGCTAGTAACAGGGAAGTATGTCCTGTAAAGACTGCACTTGGAGTAACCTCTTTCACTGCCTCCCATTGTTTCTCCCAATCACTTTTGATGGGACAGGTGGTTTCAGCTTGACAGCCTGGCTGCTGGTGATTGCTAGCTGCTGGTGATTGCTAGGAACGCAGCAGATAGGCTGCTGCGGAGAAGTGATAGCGTTTCCTGCATCATGCAGGCAATGCAACTTAGCCCCGCTGCCGATTCCCATCTCATAGCCAGCAACAGAGGGAACAGTGAGCTCACCCATCTTGAATCAGGTAGTACTTCAGGATCTCGTCGATTTTTGAGGTGGGAGTGGCAAAGCAGCTCTCTACCAGTGTCTCTAGTCCATTGACATGTACCAAGGGTTCAATCCCAAAGTACAGAGAGTCCCGAAGCTTGAGGGTGGGAGGAGCACCCCTGTAGGGTTCATCAAAGTCTTTGTCTTTGAAGATCTCAAGAGTGAAGGGAAAGATGCCCTGGTTGCGGCTCATGATTTCCAAGGGTGAGTTCTTGAGGTTGGGCACATAACCTTCGGAGATGGTGTACCGGCGTGGGAACTCACAGGTCACCGGGATCAGCAGCTTGCTGGTGCGCACAATGATGTCCCCATTGCTTCCTGGAGTCTGCTTTGGCAAGCCGGTCACCAGATTGGTGGCAATGATTTTATCATTTATTACCTGCAGCAAAGAAAGGAGTTTAAGGGAAAGGGGAGATCATTGAGAAAGACCTCTCTGAGTTCAGACTAGCAGATGAGTTTACCTTGTTCAGGAAACTCGGACATAAACTAGCCACTGAAAGTACAGCTTGTAAATTTATATGCTGCAACCAGAATGATGTTCATCCTTACCTATGACCTAAGGGCTTCTATCAGTTTGCTGTCAACTTTGATGCACTGTACTCCTGCATGAAGCAGAGGAATTTGCTTCCAACTGCTACCCATCTGCTAAAATGAGGTCTCTGGTTCCTGACCAGTTTCCAGTATAACCTTTGAAACATTATCAGGGGACCAGATTCTGTCTCAACAGGAGGGTGAAGAGTGACACCACTTTCACTTCCTGCACTGGAATGATGGTGAAGTGGCCTCTGTGAAGCACTGGGTGAGCAGAAAGCAGTACCCATGCTGACAGACGCACACCACTGGAGAGGGGATGGAACAAGCTCTCCTACTTTGGGATGCCACCGCAGGTCTAGTCTGAGGCCAGCTGCATGGCAACACAGGAAACTGCTGTGATGGTACAGCTAAATCAACTTTATTCCCCAAGTAAGCCATAGCCAAGTCCCCAGATCTGAGAGATCCCAAGAGACAGGACAGCAATGGGTATACATACATCTACAACAGTGCCGCAGGACTTCAAGGAGAAATGGATGTTGATGTGAGTGCCATTGGATACTCCTTTGCAGGAAGTGTTGATGAGGGAAAGGTCCAGGCCTCCAACCAGGTCCTTTGGGATGCTCACCTCAATAGAGCTGGACTTGCACAGCACTGGAACTACAAGAAAAGTCCCCAGAATAACAGTCTGCACTAGAAAACTATCAGGGAGTATCAGTATCAGGGAGATGGGGAAGGGCTACACCAATTACTATTGGGGGAAAGAAAGGGCAATCATATGCTACATTTATGATACTATCTAACCATAATAATCTAACTACCTATCTTACATTCCCATCTACACAACACAAACCTCCTGAGCTACCACTGCCTCAAATTCTCCTGGCACAGAGACACCACAAAAGATGATGAAGATGACCACTATACTTGCAGCAGAAACTTAGCTATGCAGTATTTCCAGCCATACTTAATACTCAGCCCAGGTTTGATAGATATCTCTGGCACTGATACGTCCTGGGAAGAGCCTTTCGCAGATATGGATATCAAATTCACAACATTCCAGGCAAAGCCATTTTTTAAGACTCTCTATCAGGTTTTACATCAAACCCAGAACAAGTCAAAACAAGGCAGAGTAATTCCATATAGATGCTGAGCTAAAATGGAAGCACCTCAAAATGCCATAATAATATTTTTATAAGCAATAAACCCAGCTCTGACAAACAAACCCAATTAGCTCACTCATTCCACCTCCTTTCAATCTTCGAATTTTAATACAGATCTCCATGCGAACTTTTTAAAATTAAAATTCCATTACATAAGAAGTAGAGGAAACATAGAGATTGGACAAAATGAAAAAGGAAAAAAGAGGATATAATCTTCAATAAAAAAGTAATTGCTATATATTTTCCTTGGGTGTATACATATCTATTCAATTAGATACAGGACAAGCATACTGGTGCATATATTTTGGTCTCTTCTCAGCCAGAAAAACAACCCCCCTCCAGAATTTCCATTTATCGTATTTTAAAATCACATGACAAAACTTTGTGCAAATATACTAGTTCCCCCAAGCTTTTTCCTAAAATTAATTACAGTCCCTAGCCTTGACATTCATATGATCTGCCTTCCCTGAGTTTCAATCAAGTTAATTATATTATCCAGGGTTCTGGACCTTGGATACAAGGCACCCTACAAATCTCCCCCCCCTCCCCCCCCCAAATTCTCATGTCCCAGCTAAGGTATTTGTAACAGCTACTGCGTACCTGCAGGGAGTATTTTTTATTAAAAGTTCATCTTTTCAAAGTGATATGCTAAAATGTATGCAGTGTGCCCAAAGCAATGTGCTCTCATAATGACATTGCTGGGTTAGAATGGAAAATTAAGGAACTAAGAATTACCTTAACTTTTCCTCCATCTGCAGTAGAAGGCAAGCAGGAATAACCAAGCATGTCAAATGGCAAAGCTCACAAGGAGAAAAAGGGACTTTGAGAACACAGAGCAATGCAGAGATGAATATCCTTTGGAGAACTGATTGACTCAATTTGGATTTAAAGCTTCACTGTTCTAGTGACTCCTTGATGAATAAGAAAATGTAATGCTTTTATAAAGGTGTAATTCAGGGCAAGACAGTTTGGATCCCAACTGCAATTCTCCAAAGTTCAGGACCAATTTGGTTCAGGCTATCTCTGTTTCTAAATGTCTTTGATTGGCACAAAGGGGAAGAAAGAGGAGACATCTATTTAACCTCTGCTCTGGCACTGCAGGAGTTGTCTGTGTGCACTCCACCACCTGGGCACAGAAACAAGCGAATGAAACCTGTGAGCAGATCCACTTTTGATTCAAGCCAACTCATCAGTATTTGGGACAACACTCTGGGAAACTCCTTATACTAACCATCTCAGAGTAACTGGTAATGTAATTCAAAACACCCTAGACATTTGTACACAGAAGAGTAATCAATACTGAGAACAGCGTTTCAGTTCTACCAATTTAACAGTGGTGCTACAAGCAGAGAGACTGCGTGCATCAGCGTGATTCAGCTCTGAGCAGGCCTGATTCCCCCAAGACAGACTACCAGCAACAGCATTATAGGGGGAGCAGAAAAGGACCTGGCAAGGTAGCCGTGACTATATGCAGACATGTTATTCTAGGGCAAGTGATGAGGTCCCAACGGCCAGGACTGAGATGTCCAGCAGAAATGAGTTATCCCGGGTGCCAAGGAATCCTCTTTTATTCGCAACTTCATGCATCCGTTCAGAGAGCTGCGCTCTCCTGACTTGCTGTCAGCATTCATCTCTTGCGTCCCTGCCCTGGGCTGACCCCAGCCTGCGAGGCTCCTGAGAGACTCACCAGTCTTTGCCAGTCAAACGTTTCAGTTCTTCACCCTCATACACCGCAGAGCACCTGTAAGTACTGGGAAAGCCTCCTCATTACTGCTTTAAACTCTGCTTTGCACCAATGCCTGCAAGAAGCCCGACCCTGGTAGGAAGCTTACGTGGCAAGCCCAATGCTCATTTTGCTGTCTGCTATTGTTGGCACCACGTTCCTTGTCCAGCCTGTGGCTCCCTCCTGAGTCTTTCAAAGTACAGCTCCTTGGAGCAGGGGTTATCTTTTTGCACAGACTGCTCAGTAGAACAGGCTCTCTGGTGCTGGGGAGCCCTGAACCGCTGCTACAAACACAAATAAACTACACCATTGTACCCTGCTTAGCTGCACACGAGGCTCGAGCATGGGAGAGGGGAGAACAGCATTTCACTATCACACTTCAGAAAGAGGTGGGGTACTAGGATGGTCTGCAAAATTCCAAGCATTTCATTGGCTGGTATCTTTGTAGGAAAACTGTAGCCAAGGCTATGATTTCTGTGGAAGATTGTTAATGTTTGTTCTCAATGTAGAGACAGTGCAGGGGAGGGCTGATAGGCTGCAGATCCAATTGCTTCAGGCAACTGTGCCTGCCCTGCACTGTTAATTGTACCACTATAAACCTGATTAGATGCCATAAAAAATTGTGTGGTACATTTCCAGATATATTCTATCATATCTGCTCTAAATTGCAGACCACTGCGTGGGGACATAAATTCATGAAATGCAAAAGAACAAGCAATCTTGCTTTATGAGATGCCGTATCCCGAGCCCCAGCTTGGCACCCAGCGGTGCTGCTGCTCTCATTAGCAGCCTCAGAAGCAGGAGAAACACTGGCTGGGAAATGCATGGCCTTCTAACCCTGCTGGGGTTGCCTCAGGGAGCCAGGATTGAAGAACATTGCTCTTTACTGGCCTGTATCCATCAATCAGACCTTCAATCAGTAAGTATAATCACAGCTCTTGGAAACCCCCATCTTCTCCTCCTCACTTGGCTCTGCTGGAGCAGTAAGCACTACTGAATCCCAAGTGTGCAGTGCTCACCTCTGAAAACAGTGCCCTGCATTTCTAAAAAGCTTAAAAAGCAGAAATGTCAACAAGTAGAACCATTCCAACTTCCTCTCTGAGGCATACCTGCCCTGTTGGCCACCATGAAGTCTGGATCTGTTCCTCTAACTGATGTCTGAGCACTTTGTAACACATCAGACCACAAGAGATTCTGAGCACACCGGGTAACACCAGCTCATTGGTATTATTTAAAGCCCAAGTGAATTAGTCCCTGACAGACTCCCTTTTACTGCATTTTAGATCCTGCCCTGGCTATGGCCCAAGTCCAGCACATTAGCAAATTCCCACAGAAACGTCTGAAAGCAACCACACAGGTTCTTTGTGGGCCCACCAAGGCAGAACACAAGCAGAGAGCTATGAGGTCTGAATCATAGAATACCAGGTTGGAAGGGACCTCAAGGATCATCTGGTCCAACCTTTCTAGCACAATCTACCAGGGCAGTACCGTGCCTTCTCTGGCTTTGTGCTGAGCCTGACAGGTTTGAGAGGTGGCCAGGCAAGTAAGATGAGGCCCACCAGAGAGCATTACCTCTGTCTTTCACAGGGCCACATAGCTCTCAACACACAGTTTTGACTGAATGCCCCTTCAGCAGCAGATCATAGTAGACATCTTCTCTGTAAGACACAGGCTGCACGATGCTTTCAGCACCTCTGGGGCTCAGCTAACTGTGGGATTATGAGACCCAGAAGAATCCTGGATGCAACACCCAGATTGTAAGAAGTCATTACATGAGGAGCTACAGACCCTCTGCTTAACTCTCAATGCCCTCAGGAACTTCTCCCTGATCCTCTGCTCCTTGCACTCACTGCTAAAGCTAAACTGACCTCTGGGAGCCTGGATGTATTTGCAAAGGAAATCTCGCTTAGCTCTTGCAGCCCAAAACAGGGAACATGTTTATTCCATGTGCACGGTATAGGTGCAAGTCAGTCAGCAAGAAGGACTCCCTGCATAGAGGCATGGAGCAAAGTTCAGATGGAAGGTCTTCCAAGGATAACATTGCCCTTGCCTCTGTGCAGCAGAAGCAACAGTCAATTTTCAGAGGCTATCTTGGGCACTTTTCCAAGGGACAGCAGAAACACCTAGTAGCAGAACTAGTGCCCTGCTTCAAGACATAAGAATGCTTACTGGAATGGCTACCGAGATACTTGGGGGAAAAAAAAAAAAAAGGCCTTTCTCTTTAACTCCATTCTTGGAAGGTACTGAACCACTTCAGCTGAAATTTTAAAAGCTCAGTTTGAAGTGTGGGAAATTTCAGTTCTAATAGCATATATTTGTCAAAGGCAGAGCAATATAATGGGAGATGTTAAGCAATCTTAATTGTAAGTGAATGCTTCCAAAACCACCTGTGATGCAAGCTGCACCCAGCTGGGTCTTGTGTCTCTGTTTTCCTGCCTGGTAAAACCAGCAATGTCTCCAGGCTCTCAGTTTTGGATGATCTGTCATTAATGACAAAGCTCCATTAATCAAACTGGAAAGGACAGACTAAGAACACAACAAAAACAAGAAGAAAAATTCCTTCAGACATACTTTTGACTTCCAGGGGACAGAGGCTGTTAGGCAGATTTTGTTGACCTACCTTGGCAAGTGTGGTTGTCTTCTGACAGAACAAGTCCTCTCGGACATTCACATTGGTATGCGTCTTCCACTTCAATACAGGTATGGCTGCAGCCTCCATTGTTATTGTGACAGCCTTCGATTTCTGCAAAGGAAAGGAAAATCAGCACACCCTGCTCCTCAGGCAGCTGCGTGGCAGCTACGCAGGCCCCAACATATACTCCTGGCTGACTAACAAACAGTATGATCAACACAGAGCTCGAACGCAACAGGACAGTGAGAGCTTGCTGCCAAGAAAATGCAGTGGAAACCTATTTTTAATTGTACAATTTCCTGTGTTTGTCATTTCACTATGAAGTTAACAAGGAATTATGTGAAAAAGCTTACCAAATTAAATCACATGCTATAACTGGCATGCATAAGAAGGCTGAATAGGCAATCTTCAGCTTGGCCCTTTCTAACTTCTGAGACATCCTCTTAAACTAAATTTTTATGTTGTTTCTTACTTCAGAAAGGTGGGAGGAAAATCCTCTTAAAACTTCTACTATGTGGAACCATACTCACTCCCTTAGTCATCACCAGAATTAAAGCCCTGAGATTTGCACGGGAGGTGTCTTGGGGAGGACAGACTCACAGGTAGCCAGCTCCTATTCCCATCAGGGAACACCAGAGAGAAGATGATGCGCTCTTTGCCTGTGGGCTTCTCAGCTGTGATGGAGGTGGGCATACCAGATTCCTGCATCCCCTTCGTAGGCTGAGGATGAAACTCTGCTTGTAGGAGTTTGTTTAGCAGGAGTTTTGTTAGTTTGTGAGTTTTAGGCTTAGAGGTCGGCGACCCTGAGATGCATTATCAGAATGGACAGAATGACACAAGTTGACAGTGTAAGGTCGATTCCCCTCCTAATTTTCTCCTGTTCTAAAGTGCAGAGGAGAGAGGGCAGCACAGCTAATTGAGGGATTCGTCATGTCTTGTCTTACATCTTTTCTGTTCAGGTGAGGCAATTCTCTGAGGATCTGAGTTTTCATGTAAAACATATTCCTAGCCACTACAGCTGCAGTAAAGAGCCTGAAAGGTCATCCAAATACATTCTGAAGATTTGAAAAGCTAAGGCAAGTAAGGCCATTTCCAGCTGTTGTTGGCTTTCTGTTATAAAGACAGTAACAGAGTATCATGATTTTTTTTTTAGAAAATAACCTTCACTGCTTAATTCTTTTAACCCTTTGGGATGAATACTGCTAGACGTTCTCAGTAAAACAATAGTACATATAATATAAACAAATCATAAATACAAAATACTTTTCCCTAAGCTGGCCATCAGAAATGACTGTGTGGTTTTCACTGAAATGTAAAGAAAAGAACGGAAATCCCATACTCAACCCTACACATTGCATGGAAAACAACAGTCTGAACACTCCACATGAGTCAAAGTAATGGGTAAAGCATTTATGAGGGAAATTTTGAGATACTCTTAAACCTACTCAGCCTCACCAGCTCATGTAATCAAGCTAAATCTCCTGCATTTGTTCTTTTTAGTGACTGCT
Source organism: Theristicus caerulescens (assembly GCA_020745775.1). Classification (NCBI taxonomy): domain Eukaryota; kingdom Metazoa; phylum Chordata; class Aves; order Pelecaniformes; family Threskiornithidae; genus Theristicus; species Theristicus caerulescens. Next base: position 89,748,729 of record CM036560.1, read on the forward strand.
CTGAGATGGCTCACAAGTAAATCACATACTCTAATGGTTCACAAAGCTGAGGGCACCTCTTTAGAAATAAAACTCACTAATAAGATTGTAAAATCCCCAGCAGCAGTGTTAAACTCATGAAAAGCACCATCCTTCTTACAGAAGGGGAAATTAAATGATATATCAAAGGCCTTAAAATCCAACTTCGGGAACAGCAGAAACAAACGAGTTTCCAAGCACAGGCTATTCCAGCCCTGTCAGAAGAGTGCAGTACTCGGGAATAAAAACTGCCATGTAGCACAGCTGGTTTACGGGACAACGCACCAGCTCAGTGCTGGATGTGGAAGGGACAAAGCCCACAGATCACTTTTGGCCCCAAACAACTGAACAAGTACTTAAGGAGCACTCTGCAGAGCTTTCCCCAGGGAAGTGTCATTTTCTGGATGAGTGATATTTTCATTAACAGAGCTCAGAGAGGAGATTTTCACAGAAGTGAGATGAAACGTGCTTTAGTATCATAGAGGAGGGAAAACAGGGACAAAAACTGCAGCTTGGAGCCATATGTCAGTGAATCATAAAAAAGGGTGGAGTCCAGCCCAAAAATACAATAGCAATCCCTCTCTCTTCCTGCACCACGGATATCTACCACACAACAGCTAATGTAAGGCTGCATGCAGGATGCAGATGTATTCAATTCTGGCAACCAGGTAGCTCAAAAGTGAGGCACATCTGTAGCTATTATTCTTGTCTGAGGCCCCACAGTATCTGTGAACATACAACACAGCAGCTTTGCCTGTTAGGGGCCACAGTGCTCTTCACAGCTGACCACAGAAAACATCAGGCACAAGTCAATTTTTGCTGGGTTTTCATATTTCTGCTAAAAATGTTTGTACATCATTAGTGACAACAGATCAAACCTACAATTTGGTCTTTAAGCCCCTGCTAAGCTACCAGTCTAAGCTCATCAAGGGTTTTCAACCTGGCTGTGCCACCACTGGGAAGTTACTGTGGCAGATGCACACGGCAGAGCCCGCAACTAACTACTTACAAAAAAGCAAACAGTCAAAAAGCAGCCCTCATTTCATATCTAGCTTCTGTTTACAGACTGGCACCCCCTCTCCTCAATCTCTGTCCTGGGAGGCTAAGCAATCCTCATCTAATGTCTAATGTCATGACATTACCCCATACCTAATGACAGCTGTCAAAAAACAGCAGTGCTAAATCTGCCCCCGCACAACTATCATACAAATCTCCAGAGCCGAATTCCAGCATCTCCAGCAATAACTAGTTCTGTCTGGACAACCAATCTTCCAGATCCACTGTTGCCTCTCCCCCCATGGAGATAAATACAAGCAAATCCTAACAGAAATGAACAAGGCTGGGAGGACAACAAGGAGACTCCTCTCTGCTTGATTAGAAGGATATTTCAGTAACAACCCCACTGGCTAGCGCAGAAGTGGTATGAGTGACATTTAATCCCAGCTGCAAGGAGCCAAGAGAGAACTAGTGCTGCAAGGGAAGGGGAATGATTTATATCATTTCCAGCAGACCATGATAGCGGAAACCTCACCTTCACAGGTTTTCCCGTCACTTCCCAGTGTGCGCCCGATCCCGCACTCACAGCGGTAGGAGTTCTTCAGGTTAACACAAAATTCACTGCAGCCTCCGTTGTTCTGCTCACATTCATTTTCATCTGCAAAAAATCATGCTGTCAGAATGTGCCCCCTGGTAAAAACATGGCTGGCAAAAAGGGGCTGCTACGTGGGAGTGCTGGTCAGACTGTGGACTGGCTTTCCTGGCCTCATGACCTGGATCAAGGCAACAGAGATGAGTAATTCCACTACATGCTAGAAGACCACTATCTACTGACAGTAGTAGAGTGTTTTGCCATGCTGTGTCTAACTCAGGAGCAAAGCAGACCTGGGGAGAAAGGCAGCATGCACACAGCAGCCATTTCAGAGTGAAGATGGACACAGTCCCACTGGGAAGCTACCAAACCAGTTCCACACACTGAGGGAGTTCATGTTTTCATTTATCTTCTCATCCTAAACTATTCCCCACACCACTCACAAAGACATTAAAATGAAGTTAACGTGACTTCACTGCATGGTAAAACTAGGTGAATACCAGAAGTCAAAAATAAACCCTATCTATTTTTGTATCACACCTGCTACTGCTACATGTGGCCAACTATCCCACAGCAATTTTAAATGATTCAACCCTTATTTCAAAATAAAGACACAAGAATGAAAAACAGCTGTAAGCATATGAACAAAGCTGAAATCAAACCAAAACACTTTAATGAACCCCATGAAGCTTCCCCAAGAAAAATCACGTCATGAGAAATTTCATCATTTCGGCTTCTTGCCCCAGGCTCTGGCTGCTCCCTGTCCTGGAAAGCTCAGGAGTCCTTGCAGAACAGAAATGTCAGCTCACCATGGTGAGGCCTAATCTGAGCACTGGTGCCACACAGTCCACCACAACCGTTAGCTGCTCACTCTGTACCAAAAATGAGATGAAGAGCTGAGTTCTGAGCTACTCCCCCTCTGTGGACTCAGCTCCTCACTCCCCCACGATGGCCTTCCCTGCTCTGCTCCTCCACAGAGCTGTGGCTCCTACCTTTGCAGCTCAGAAGAAAGAGGAGTGCTTGAGGTGGCATCCCACACTTTCTGGAGCAGACTCTGGATAAAGGTTGCAAAATAACCTTGTAATAGGCCTGGACTGAGTTTTTATAACCTAAAGCAATTTACCCATGAATAGTACCTGTGTCAGGTTTCTGTGCTGGCTGCATTCAGCTCGAGATTAGAGCCCTCCAGGGTGCTGATGGTCTTTTTTAAGGAAAAAGCACAGCATATGCTTTTGAATCTCTTGGTAAAGCTCTGAAAACTCCTCCTAATTTTCTCTGTTTTAAAGGCTAAAGTTCCTCCATGTCTCTCTGCCTTTTTTTTTTTTTTTTGAAAGGAACTTCGTTCTCTGAGATTCTCATTCTTCAACCTGATTTAATCTCTGTGTGCAAAATGTGAATCAAATAGAGAGTAAGGGACAGTCATTGCTATTGCTGAGCCACAAAACTAACAATTTCTCTTAGGCAGGCCAGAACGCTGAGGTTAGCAATCAACATTCACATGGGGTTTCACCAAAACAGCTTAGAAGTTACCATTTACTAGATGTCAGAACCTTAAAACCAAGAAAAAAATACCATTTTAAGAGACAGGTCAGAGATGAGCTCTCTTAAGTATAAGCGGTCTCACACGTACACAGTATCCGCAGCTTGCAGCTGTTGGTGTTGTCTCCTTCCACAAGCGATGTGAATTGAATATTTTTAGCCAAAGAAATGGCTGGTAGCCTGCTTTGGGAGGCAGGAAGCATGTCCAGAAGACACACACAGACAATTCCCTTTTCACACGTGACCAGCTCCACACTTTCCCTTCTAACAATAAAACTAAAGCTGCTTAAAAAACAGAGGTGAAGAGGGAAAGGGCTACTGGCAAAGGCACAGAGATGCTGTTAGAAGGTCCTAGAGTTTGGCTTGGTCAAGGGCTGTACCCAGCAATTCACCTTGCTGGCCCTCCAAGTTCTACAACACACAGCAGATCTGTCCCTGCTCTTCTGCACCAGTGACAACCAGGACTTCTGGGACACAGGCTGGTTTTCTTGAGACTGGATCAGGAGAGTGCTGAACTCGTTTTAACCATGGCTTAGTCCAACATGGATCCAGGTATTCAAGAGGTCAAAGGCAATGCACTGAGTTGGTGGATCCATGACAGAAAGTCAGACCTAATCTAACCCCTAAGTAAGCTTGCAAATGAAAATATAACTTAGGCTCAGCAGTTCTACTCTGGGATTCAAAGCATATAATGTACTGAAGTCAGCCTAGCACAGGGAGATTCACAGACAGAGCTGCTTAGCATTACTGCAGCATCTTCAGCCCTCCTCTTCGCGTGAGCTGGGAAAAGAAGAATATTCTCCATATAGGAAAGGCACAGGAAAGGCTAATACAGATTTGTCTGGTTTCCCTGGAAGGTTGGCGCAGCTGCTCTCAGTTATGTGGTTGTGCAATTACTCAGCACAACAGAAAGTCATTAGAAAGATGAGTGAGCCATACAACAAGAGAGGCTGCAGGTAGGTAAACCAGTGTGATTATTACAGCTGAGGTGTTGTACCATCTGGTTATCATGAAGAGAAGCAGCAGTGCACAATTCCTGGCCGGCATGGCTGTGGGGGGATGAAGGCAGCTCCAGCACATGCAGACAGTCTCAGGACTCCTGCATGCCTCCCTGCTGCAGGAAATCCTTTCCTGCAAGGCTGCCACACATTTATTGAGTGCTGGTGCTTGTCAAGGGCACTTCTGTGCCTGGAAGTCTTGCAGAGAAGCAGACAATAGATATTTTTAATTAGCTGAGAGAGCTAAGTCAGCCACTCAGCTGCAGACATGTGAAGCAGCTTTAGCAAAAATGTTCTGTAGAATCGGTGTGAGCAAGTGTAAATCTGCAGCAGGGCCAGGCTGCTCTCTCCACAGATTGTAACAACTGTAGCCCCTACCCTGATGCCCACAGACATGAGGAGTGTGAAGAAAGAAACCACCCACGCCTGCTTTGTCAGCTATAGTCTGTATGGAAGAAACTCATCTGCCACGCAGCCTGCTGGACCAACTCTGCTCTCAATTTCTCCACCAAATCAAGCCTCAAAGACAAGGATGAGATCCCACTTCCCCCAAACACTAGGCACCCCTTTCTCCCTCCAGGCCACCTGTTCCTATCCATCAGTGTGGCTCTGCAGCTCCCCAACAGCCACCCCTTCCCAGCCCCTTGCATTGCCCCACAGACCATCTTCTTCCTAAGACCTCACAGCCCAGGTGCTCTCCTCCCAGCACCACACACAACCACAGCTGTCCTCACCTCAAGGGTTCATGGGGATTCCCTCACAAATCCCTGAAGCCAATGTTCCCCGCTCTGCTCTCACTTACAGCCCTCCACCTCACTCCTGGTTGTGTTAGTCTCTGCCAGTGCAGTCACCAAGTGCCAGCCCCCTGAATGCCACCTTGGCATGCTGCCTAGAACCACTGAGGCTGTGTTGTGACCTGCAGCCCTTTGGCTCTCCTCAAACCCCAGGCCCTGGACAATGCTCCACAAGGGCAGTAAGTATGGTGAAGTCTAGCGCATGGCCCTACGCCAGCCAGCAAAACTTTTGTCGGAGGAAAGAGGCATTCAACAGAGCGGGTGAGAGGAAATCTCTAACGACAGACTGCACAGCCGTTCCTGAATACCAATGAGGCTGTACCGTGATCTTGCAAAGAGACTCTGCTACTGACAGTGAAGCTGCTGCCTTCAGCAGCTGGACCATGCAGAAAGGAAATCTAGCCTCTGTACATGCGCAGCTCCAGCAGCACCAGAATGTATGCAGTCATGGGATGTCGTATCTCACCCCGAGGGGAGAGATCTGGAACCATTTACAGAATCAAAGACCTGTTCTAGGCAGCAAGGGGGGAAACTCTCAGAAAACTTTTCCTTTTTTATACTGCTTTGTAAGACAATAGATTAAGATACAAGCAATGAAACAAAGGGGAAAGAAAGCATCCGTAACTGACACAAGTTATTTCCACCCTTACCAAGACATGTCTGTCCATCAGGTCCTAGTGTTGTCCCTGGGGAACACGTGCAGTCACTGGTGTCCAGGCAGGAGCCCTGGCAATCCACCACATCGCAGATGTCATAAAAATCTAGGGCACAAGAATGGTGTCAGCACAAACCACTGGGCATGCACCAAAAATACTGTATTTGTACCGTCAGCTTCACGCCCTATGTCTAGTCCATCAGTTACAGACCTAGCCCACATTAGGAGAGCTGAAGAAAAACAATGTAGTTTAATTACTGTAAGTCAGAGATGTGAATTTTGGCTTTGGTAGCATGCCAAGACAAACCACAGGGCCCACAGAGAGCATTAAATCATTGCGGCCAGGTCAGCTACGGAAGATTTCCACTAGCTGAACAAAGGCTAGAATTCACAGAGATGAAACAGTCTAATCGATCTCTTATAGACAGGCCACCATCTGCACTGCATCACCTGATGCGCTTCTGGGTGAGAAAACCAGAAACCGGCCACCCTCTCTCAGGTATATGGATGTGCTCACTACCTCTCCTGCATCATGGGGACGAAGGGGTTTCAGAAAAGCAATCTCAGTAGTTACTTACGCCCACAGTATGCATGGAAACAAACGCTAGGCTTGGTTAAGTGATACACATAGTACCCCCCCGGACACGCCTTGATGTCAATTGTGGTATTCCAAAGGCAGCAGTTCCCATTGAAGCTGGCACAGGCTTGGCGTGGGACGATGCCATCTGACTCTCGCGGGTGGCTGCCATTCAGCCAAATAGGAGCATGGGTGCCACAGTGGTTCTCCGGGATGCAGAAGGTAGGCATAGCATCGCCAGCCATGCCAGTGAAGCGATACCACTCCCCGTCGATTTGACTGTCGCATGTCGGCTGGCCATGGGAGCCGTTTATCTGATGATCTGTGTTCCTCCAGGGCTCATTCAGGCTGATGTAGGCAGAGCAGGGGTCCAGGGCTGAGACGCGCAGCAAGAGACAAGAGAGAACATCTGGTAGATATCAAATCAAGTTGTTGACTGATAATTGCAAGGAACGCAAAATAAATTTCTTTTTCTATTCTTAACAGAATCATTGTGATAGATAGAGATCCCTGGGGAGAAACAGCAATACCAGCTAACTAATTGCCTTATGGAAAATTCTGACAACTCAGTTTAAATGTCTTGGAAGAAAAAGTAAATTAACAGAGCTCTTACAACATTATGCAATAGTCTGACTTGCTGTTTAGCTGCTGTAGAGTACGACAGTGGGAAAAAAAATATAAATAAACTTCAGGTCCAGGGAGTGATTTGCCATAGGAAATATGTCCTGGGAGCACCGGATCAAGTCTAGGACATCTACCCTTTGGTCAAGTGCTAACTGAGCACCTGCAAGCCCCTCCTGAAGTCACTGGTAACTCTCCCACATGCCTTGGAGAAGAGGACCAGACTTCAAACAGGTTATGCAGCCTCTCTAAAAATCCATCCATAGTCTGTGTCAGCCCTCACAGTTGAGTTGCCGTAACCACGAGCCAGAGATCACCTTGCAAAGCATCAGTCAAAATGTGACTTGCAAGATATGCAACAGGTATGCTACATTTAAGGCGTACAGAAAAAAAAAATTCCATTTCAATTATTAGACCTCTAAATAATTGTAAGTGATCTATAAGCATAATTTATCAGCTCCTACTCACTTTAGGGTACAATTTTAAACAGGTAAATATAAGAACTGCTATCCCAGGTCACAATGAAGTTGATCTATAGCCCAGCAGGCTGTCTCTAACCAAGAGTGTAGGCTTAGAGAGGTGAGGCAGGAGAAAGAGACCCTGCTCCATTTACCTGGGGTTTTGTTCTTCACTCTCTCTCCTGTAGTAGGTTTATGCCAAGGTGAGTTGAAAGAGCTGTAACTCAAACCCATGCACTCTGTAAAATTCTGCAGCGAGGCAAGCGAGAGAGGTGGCAGCCCCCTGTATTTAAAGATCGACTTAGATGTGCCCTGGTCTCCTTCAGAGACTCTGTCCCCCACTTCTCTCTGTCAGATGCTAACCACCTCTACAATTCACAGTATCTATTGTGGTTTTGTGTGATGTTGCCGCCTCTGTGCATCTGAAATAGCTTCCCCAAATCTTTTTATTTATTATCTTAAAATCTAGACAGCATGAAGGTCTGAATCAGGACCTTCTGGGGAGCAAAATGTTCAACTCTGTAAAGAGTCACGTTCCTTGCAAGCCCTCCTTACGTCCACAGGAGATCAAATGGTTGTGAGTGAAGCGAATGTTTGTGAGGGCAAGATATAAACACATAGACCTCCTGGTACGTGCATGCCTGTTCATGCAGTGCTCAAGGAGTGTGTCCCTTTTCAGAGGCCTTTCTGAACCTTCTGCAAACAATTAAAACTTAAGAATACCATAGGGAGAAAAAAAATTAGGAACTAACATGTTCATTACATTTTCAGTCTTCTCCTAATTGACCCTGATTTGGCAGCTTCCTCACTAAAAGTCCAGAGGTTTCATTTTCACTTACATTTAATACCTGATTAAGCACCACTTACCCATGAGTAGCTATTCCCTATTAAGCAAAATGAATGTTAATACTGCCTTGAGTAAGGAAAATTGATTACCATTTGCTAGAATTAGGCTAATAAAACCAATCATTCTGATTCAATGCATCTCAGACTGGAATACCCTCTACTTTTCACACCACATTTCTTTTTAAGTTCTAAAATTGCTCTCTCTGTTTTGTTTAAACAATAGGGTGATGCAATTGGGGGGGCACACATATTGTTTCTATTAGAATGCGCTGGATGCAGACAAACCTTCTTGGTTTATTACTTTGATTTGCTTCACTGACTTTAAAGTGGGAACTACAAGTGCTTCAGAGAATGGACTTCAAGTCACCCTTATTTAGCTGCATCCTCTGTAAATATCTGTCTCACAGACATGCTATCTTGTATGTTCTCACAAATACAACATCTCTCTTGACAAACATCCTTACACTATCCTCAGCCATAGGCACGTTTTCTTTGGCCTCAAATCCAGCATAAAAGATAGGAGCAGCTGCCGTAGTCATGAGTGTGCTGCAGAGCTGCAAGCTGGCACAGGAAGTGCGAGTCTGGGTTAGGAAGGGAATCTCTAGTGCCATAATTCATGAGATACACAGAGGAGCAGATTCACTCCCGCCACAAGCAGCCCCTAGTTCTGAGCAGTGGAGGGGGAACCGCAGCAGGAATCTCTGATGAGATTCACTAGGCAATCCCTTGTGAGCTCTCAATTTCACCTGCCTCTCCTTGCCTGCTCTTACCCACAGACAGCAGCAGCACTGTTACATCCCATCTTCCAAAAGCTTGCTTGACTTCTTGCAATAGGAAAACATGGGTCCTGCCTTTGCACACAGCTGAAAAGAGCTTCCTCTGGGCTTCCCTCAGTATAACTCACTTAGTTTCCACAAGATTATTTGGTATGGCCTTAGAGTGAGTCACTGACTAAGATTAAAAGGTTTTTGTGTTGTTAAAAGCCAAATGACATGAAGGAAGGAATGCCCTGTCAGCTTCCCAGCTGGGCAGCACCAAAAATACACACACTCTCATTAGCCTTCATATAGTATAATTAACTTTATGAAATATCCTTTGTAGAACAACTCTGAAAACATTCATCCAGAGAGATCACATTGTCTCCTAAACAGACAGGAGATAATTTAAAGACAAAATTTACTGAGATGAACATGCAGCAGCTCAGAGGGAGCTAGAAGAAGGCATTCCAGGGGAATGGGGTAGCACACCCTCCCATCTTTCATTTCTCTGAGAGCTTCAGGCAGGAGTGAAGGGGAGGCAGACAAGCAGAAAAAGCAGACAGTACTCTTTCGCTCACTGCAGACCCTCGAGGCTGTCAGGGCTGCCCCAAGCCAACCTCCATGCAGACACCACACAGTCTTTGGCAGCACAGTTTACTGAAAACTAATCTGAGTTTTTAAGAAAAAACTCCACAAAAATACTGAAGCAACCAATCAACCTCTCATCTCTTCTCCCCAAACAACAAAAGCATGGGGGTTTTACACAAGACATATAACTGTCTCCCGCTCCTTCTGTTTTTCATTTTTCTTGGCTCAATTTTTTTCCTCCCCAACACTTCTTGCATGGCCTGAGCAATTCAGCCTGACAAGCATTAGCTATGAAGTAAAGCTTTTCAGTTTGTAATCTTGATGATATCATTAGTTCTCTAGCTGACATGCTAGCATATATATTGGATGACAAATCATGCTCTAGCAAGCATTCATAAGCCCACCATTCTGCAGAAAAATTGATCCTGTCTGTATTGTGTAACTGGAGGTCTCTGCTCTGGCACAGCTAAGCAATGAAATGAGCAGCACTGCATTATGACACTAAATTCAGTTAAGATTTGTCAAAGAAACAGGTGAAAAAGTAGCATAATATCTATCCATAGAGTCCCTCCTCCGAAGGAAGAGGAAAATCACACAGTGTCTTGGCAGTAGAGATTCTCCCAATATGGGAGCCTTCACACTCTGTGACAGAAAGATCTTTCCAATCGGAAAGAATTTCACACCACCTTCAAAGAAAAAGGATATTTCTCACATCTTCTAGTCTTTCACCTCAGAATACCAAGGCTCAGCATGAACCTTAAAGATGGCAAACAGAAATAAGCTTGAAGGCAATGCCTCTTTACTCACCCATCAAAAACACTGGCTGCAACTGGATGACGAAGCAGATACAGAAAAACAAGTACTGGAACATCCCACTCAGCCAAAGAACAGTTACCACTCAAGTAACAGAGGCTTGAAAGCCCTTGCACAACCCTGTGGCTCTTGCAGCCGCCTTGTCGGTGGAGCTTCTGACACCAAGCTTTCTGAAGAGCAAGTGTGATAGCTCTCCTGGAAGTTTATCAGAGGAAGAAGCTGAAGGGATGTGGGGTACAGCTCCAGCCTTGACCTCTGCAGAGCAGCTCTGCTCCTTATTGACAACGGAGATGTACTTACTGATCAATCTTGTTTTTTGGACTCAACCCGCTATTGTTTTCTGGCCTGACTGCCCCACAGTGACACCTCCACTATCTTATCCGGAGAAGAACTCTAACCAGGGGACACCCGGACATCCCGAAGGGATGGGAAAGAAGAACAGATAGGTGCTGCTTGTTATCTCTGCTCCTTCCACAAGTCATACAGCTTCACGGCTCCCCACAGGCAGAAAACACCAGCTAGAGAGCCTTAACTGCAGGAAATAGTGGCCAAAGGAGGAGAACTGATCCTTCCGAGCAGAGATTGCAGATGAGTGCTTGGAGCAGAGCTACAATGGGAACATCAGTCAAAGTGAAGGACTGCTGTCCCACAGGGAAATAAGCTGTTCCTATGCTACACAAAGACCCTTTTCACTCCTGGTCACATAACCTGACCGTTGTAGTGACATTATCAAACAAGGCAAATAAAGACATTTTTCTTTATTCATCTTCTTCATTTTCTTTATTCATTCTTCTTCATTTCTTTATTCATCTTCTTCAAAGATCTTATGATCTTTGTCTTTAAAAAAAAACCCAAACACCAGCACTAAATTAACTTCCATGCAAAACTGAGTAATTATGAACCTCTGCCTTACCAGTTCAAACCAACCTATGTTGAGTTGCAGGTCATAACCATGTGCTCTGGCTATAGATGAGAGCATGCTAAAATCTGTTCTCCACTAAAGCAAACCAAGCACCATGACTGGCAGTGAGAGATATCAAGGACAACATGAATAAGCAGAAAGGGATCTTCCCTCTCATCCTGCTAGCTGTAGCTCTTATTACAGAGAATATATTTAAAACTCTGTTTTTAACATATACATACATATACACATCTACAGGTCCCTCCCTGCTCATGGTCATACAGTTCTCCTCCAGGAAATCAACTGCAGGCAGAAAGCTCTCCATCAGCAAAGAGTACAGCTAAGCCTACAGTAATTGCACAATCAAGCAAGCGTATGCATTTCCCCATTTCCTTTGCACCCTGCATTTCCACAGCAGGTTGGTGTAAGGAATAACATCGGGGTTGATGTGCTACCTTCAAATCCCAGTAGGAAAAAATTAGCTATGTTATTTTCATATTGAGTTTGCATGAGACAAGGAGTCGGGTATTTGCTTGCTTTGTAGGGATTGTACATTATAGAAAGTTCTCAATTGCCTCTCTCTGTCTGGGTGTTCCCCTGGCAAGGAAGTGCAATATGCTGCTCTGCTCCACCCCAGCAGAGGAGTCTTTTTCAGTGGTGAATGACTCCAGGGAACAACAAAAGAAGTTTTATAAATGACTGTAATTGCTCCCAACAACAGCCACCAAACAAACAAACAAAAATCTTTGTGGCTATATTGTGCTGACAGCTGTGCAGTACCAGAAAAGTTCTTTCAACAACAGGAAAGGAGAACAAATTCACTATGCAAAGCTAGCAAGGCAGATAACCCTCAAAAGGTGATTATGTGAATTCCCAGAAGAGAAACTAAAATTGAACGGAGAATAATACAGCAAGCCCCAGGAAGTTATATTTTGCCATTTTCATTGAGAGGTTGATTCATACTTAAGATCCTGGGTAAATAAAACTGACAAGCTTGAATTGAATTTTCTATTTGTGTTAGAGGTATGTGTATTTTCTGAACCATTTCATTACCAGCTGCTTTTATCTTTGTAGATAGTATATTAGGCCTGACACTAGTAATGTTTTGACGGTTATATGTCAGTGACTGAACTGACAATTAACATAGGGAAATGAACTGCATCATAGCAGTTTTGAGCCTCAAAGGTGTCACAAACAGGCCCCATCAAGTTCTCCAAAACAGATTAAAGCAGGAGATGCCCCAGCATTCCCAGAGATGACACTATCCCAAATCACCATAACATCTAATTCAAGGAAACTTCAGTCTAAAGCTGGAGAAGATTTAGTGCATTGCCTCTACACATTTTTGGGATCCACAGGAAAGACAAAGACCATCTCAGTCTTCCAGAACTCTTCTATCAGCACTTTCTCTTTGCTTTGCAAGGTATTTCGGGTGACAGACATAGGTCCAGTTCCCCTGTATTAGAGTAGGCCACTGCAAATCTATGCCTCAGGGAGCTGGAGCAATTATTCCTGAAAGGTAAAGGGAGGAAAAAACCCAAACAAAAATCCCTCCAGACCCTCTGTGACAGAGGATACAGTTCCAATGGAGTACTCTGGATGCTGTATAGCCTGTGCTTTCTAGGCAGATCTGGTAAATCTGTTGTTCCTGGCCTCCACTTCCCAACCCCAAAGATGAGTGAGCCTGACTTCCCAAGAAGCAAGAAGGATCAAGTTAGTATTTCTTAAAAGTAGTCACCAGTATGGGTCAGAAGATATGAAGAGGGAAGGCAATATTAAAATAGAGGGTTGGGATATTATTTTGGTACCCAAGAGACAGGATCTTCTAAACCTGCTGCTAAGCCTGGGTATGTCTATTCTTAATGCAAGAAAGGATGCTAATTTTACAGGTGGCAACCACACTTCTTGCCCCTCCCAGAGATATGGAACATTTTACCATCCTTACACAAGGAACTCAAATTCTTCAAAGCATTGGCTAGGCTGGAAAGCCTCATGCCTTTTGTAATGGACTAATGAAGACGCACGCTTTGGTGTTTGCTGAAGCTGGCCTTGTCTGTGTCAGAGCCACCTCTCAAGACACACGAACATTTGATTAAAGTGAGGTGTGTGAAGAACAGCTCTTGGTGCAGGAGTAACTCCTGCAGCCTGCCTAGAAGGAGCAGGCGGAAGAGCTAATCAGCACTTCCTGCCGCTGAGAGAGAGGAGAACCCAACACACACGACATGATCCCTGTCTGCGATTGATTTGAGGATGTACATTCACAATAAGCCTTGACAGGCTGCTGAGATGGATTGCACAAATGTCAAGGACTTAAAGATAGGCCCTGTTACTGTAAACAACTTGTCCCAGGACACAGTGTCAATAGGAAGAGCTGTTGAGATCAGGGAGTGAACACGAGTTTGGTGAAATATGAGCAAACTCAACACAAGAAAAAGTAAAACACCAAGACCCCATTAAAATCAGACAAGTACGTATCTTCTAGCGAACAGCAGCAGTTACTTCCTTTCCCTTAGTGGAGCCCTGTGATGCAGAACTTGGTGTTTTGAGAGTGTTCTTCCACAGGTCCTACAGAACCCAGTGTATTTTCCATGATCTTCAATTTCTAGATGGAAGAATTAGGGCATAGACAGCATACCCACAATTGCAAAACTAGTCAGGGGCAGAAACAGGAATAGGACCCATCTTTTACAAGGTCACAGAGCCACAATGATGCAGCATAACACCAACTTCTCCCATATTTCAGGGCTTAGATACACTGCAAGTTTAATTTCCATTCCTGTATTTTACTTTTCACCCCTTTAATGTCAATATAGAAATAAAACTAATTTTTTTTTTTAAAAGGGAATAAGTGGAATCTCTTGGGATAGGCAGAAAAATACTTAAGATATAAACATCTCCTTTCCTTCCTGTGTGAAAATAAAGTCATACAACATGGCACAGAGGAAAGGAGTTTACATTTACAACTCCACACAAAAAAACCACAGAGGAGATGAAAGAAATTGTTCCACTGGCTCAGAAAGACAGGGCAACTTGGCCAGCTTCACGTGACTGACAGTACCAAGGTCTGACAGCCAACAGCAGCTTCAGAGCATCATGCAACCCCCCTTAGACCCAACATGGAAGTGTAAGAACTTGCAGCAAGGTGATCATCACTGCCTGCCAGGTAGGAAGGGTTAACAGGAGAAAAGAAAAAGTGTTGTTTCTTTGCTCTTCAGGGAAAAAGAGCCATGAACACCTTCCCTGGAGATGTTTGCAAGGTAGAGCCTTGCAGGCATGGCAAAAAGGGAACCTAATATGTTTCTCCAGACAATTTTGAACTTGACGCGTTTATTTGAGAGCTTCCTTACAGAAAGGGAGGGAAGAGAGATTAAGCAAAATTGGTAGAAAAAGCAGCATCTGAATACTGCAATGCACACTGCTGTTTATCCTTCATAGGGTCTCAAGAATGCAGTGTTACATTAAGATTCAGGGAGCACTGCCTGCTCTTAAAGTGCTGCCAGGGGGACAGGACCCTATTACCTACCTGACTCCTAGGCATGAAACAGCTACTGCAAGAGAGTTTGTTGATGTTGATATACAACAGCGTATATCCGGAGAGCAAACAAACATCACCTTTCCCTTCAGTGTTAGCATTCAAGGGCAACAAAAGCAGCAGCACTGAGATTTGACCACGTGTGCACTGGTGGTGCAGAGAGGAGTGAGACAGCAATCTTCCAGGGGTACAGACTAACAAGACCCACTGGACAGCCCATATTTCAGAGTACAATTGTAGACTCTTATTTTACCTCCTTCTCTCACATCATCTCTAGAACAACATTAAAGCACGTGCAGGAACAATTTTGTCACACCATTTTCTTGCTTTCAAAATAGGGATTTTGGTGCTAGATGTCAAAGTCTTCAGTTCTGGATGCCAAAACGGATGACTTCTTATGCAACTGTTCCAAGTAATTTGTCTAGAGAGGGCAGCAGCTCATCTGTACACAGCAGCAGACTAAGGGCTGCTTGGAAGAAGAGGGTTTGTCAGCATTGCTGAAATTTCAACAGTGATTAAAGGTAGGTCACAACAACTAACAGCTTCCAGCCCCTCATCTCTGACTTTAAAAAACACAGGAGACAGTTGGCTGTTTCTAAAACTGGCCAATCATGGGATTTTTTTTTTTTTAATACAGTCAATGTACATGATAAAAAAAAAATCTTTTGGCACCAAACATCTCATCTTAACATCCCATAAAGTTAGGACAAAGTACAGTCTGCTGATTCCCAAAGTTAATGAACAAACAATACGTCATCATGACAAATCAAACCACAGCCATTCAAAGGCCCAGAAAGTAACAGAAGCTTAAAACTTCAGTTTTCTTCTGAAACAGCACTTGAATGCAATATAGAAATACACTGACACCACTTGGTACGTTTTAGGTTGCTGGGCATTACATGCCCATATATATTCTTATCCTGCAACGTGCCACATGTCTCCAGATTTTGTCAGCCTCTACATGGAGCTACTATGCTGGCCAAACAAAGGCAGATCTTTGTTAGACCAAACATCTCTACCTCACCACCTCAACTGCTCCCGAGATCCCTGTGTTACGCAGCTAGGCATGGCAGCAAGATCTCCACCCGAGCTTCTTCAGGAAAGCTATTATCTGCATCACCACGGCCTCAGTGATGTAAGGTCAAGAAGAAACAACCTAAACAAAAAGAAATGGAGGAAACTCAGGAGACAGCTGCCACACATACAATATTCTCTTTTCAGCTAGGGAAAATAACATTATTCAAGAGCACTGATTCAAAAATTGAATAGTTATTTATTGTTCCAGAAGTACATTGCTCTTTTATACATATTTCATAAATGATACAGGATTTTACACATGTTCAGTGTTGTTTTTTTTTTTAAAGAAGGACTTTTCTCCATGCTCCCTCCCTCATCCCAAACACACACCAAGGATTCCGCTACAGGATTGTGTTCAAATTTTTTTCCCTTTAAAACTCACCACACAAACAGGATAAAACAGATTAAAAAAATAATCACACAATGTAATTAAATTGAAAGACAGAGGAAAAGGGGAAGAAAAAAAAAACCTAGAAACATGCACCCATTCGGTCCAACATGCCATTGAGTGAGAAGAGGCAGCAATTCCAGCTGTGTTTCCACATCTGCAAGGCACCTGGCGTCTAGTTAATACTGATTTGTTTTTTACTTTCCTATTTTTTTTTAAAACATGGTTCTCCAAAAAAAACCCAGAAGCCTCTTTCCATGACACAGTGAGGAGTAGTAGTGAAACATCAACAAAGCAGCCAGCTTTTCTGTATATAAAGCTTAGTGCCCTTCTCCCACCTTCATCCTGTCTCCACATTATTTATCAGCAGGATGCTAAAACAGACTGACCTGCTTTGAATGAAGAGATGTTTTATCTGCTTAGAAATCAGCCAGCCTTGGCTAGAAGAGAGGGCAATGGGTTGACTTTCCTTCCTCTATTTCTTTTAGCTAAGAACAAGAGATGTCATTAGCCACTCCTAAGAAATTCTGACCTGTGGGCGCAAAGTTCATTTAAAGCTACTTAAGTAGGGGAAAGTGCTGGAGAACTGAAGTAGTTCTGTGTCTTGCACTGTAAGAGCCCCGGGCTTTCAAAAAGCCTCTGGGCAAGGAAAATGCTTTGACCATATATGAGTCCTTTTATTCCATTACACAAGCAGTCAAATATCAAGTTTAATTATTCCATGTTCCAAAACTGTTCATTTAAGCAGGAGTCATGATTCTGCGACAGTTTCGTAATCCTTTAAACCTTCACAATTTCATAGTCCAGGTGGCTATCAGATTTGGGGTAGGAAGAGGGGTATCTCCCTCCCTTAAGACTGAATATAAAAAACCTCTCATGCAATGCTGCCATTGATTTCTAGAAGGAGCTCAAGGGCATTGGGACGCAAAGTTTATATAGTTACTATGGAATAATCCAAAATATCAATTATCAAATGTCCAGAAGAAAACTCGTTCCTTCTCTCACTTGGCTACAACCAGTCTGTGCTACAAATAAGCAAAGGAGGAAGTCAGTGGAGCACATGGGGTGGGCTGGGAAGGGGAAGCTCACGGTTTTCCAGTAGAAAGCAGTCTTGTAGTAACTTTATAAAAGAGACCAGGTCTGATCAGAGGTGTGCGTGTTAATGGCGGTGGAGCGCAAGTTCTGATCACCAGCCATAGTTCCAGGTGGCTTGGATTCTTTGTTCTTTTTTTTTTTTTTTCTCCTTTTTTTTTTGAGAGAGAAAGAGATCTGAATCAGGTAAAGGAAAATTTAAAAAGCTAAGCAGGCTGCTGGTGTCTTATCAAGAGGCAGACCCTGCAAAGCTGGAAGAAGAAAACCCTACACCCCAGCATTACATTCTTTTCATGAACCCCCCCAATCCTGTATTTGTACACAATTACCATTTAGACAGTTTTAAAATGTGACTATTTGCCAAGCCCTTTTCAGAACTAACATTCCACAATGTCCCATCTTCAATTTAAGAGATTCCCCCCCTACAGTCCTTTGTCTTGATTAAAGGTGAAAACCCTCCACCCCCACACCACCTCCAGCTTCCACCTGCAATGCTTTAATTAAAAAGGCAAGAGCTATGAACAGGTTTTTTGCCGGGGTTCAGAGCTTCTTTGCTGATCAGTCCTTTTCATCAATTTGCTGGATGGGCAGGTGAACCTGCAGTGGGTCTCGAAGCCTCTTAAGGTCCAATTCTGCCTAAAAGTAAAAGACACATTATAAAGTACAAGCTCCCAATACACCTTCCCCAATACCATTCCCCTTTACAGAATGGAAAGCTTTTCTATATTTCCTTGTTTTTCCTATCCAGAAGGGAAGCATTCAAAGAGTAAAACAAAAATTCACAGGCTTATATTTGAAAAAAACATTCTCGGCCCTTACTGAAAGACATTTGCTCTGTACTACTTTGAACTTATCTACATGCAGCCACTTAAAAGGAATACGGTAGGGAAGATCTGATGCCCATGAACTCATGAGAACCTTTTTTTTTTTAAAAAAAAACCCCAAACTAGATTAATGGGAATTGTTGATTCTAGAAGAAAAGCTCCATGAAAATACAGCCACCCAAGGGTATCTGTGTTCAATATGGCATGAGAAAACCCAGAAGTCTTTCTGTGTTTTCTCATGAAACCAAGAGCGCCTAGCCCTGACCTCCCTCTACTGCTTGCACAGCTCCTTCTCCAAGGCAGGGGGAGAACACATCTTGTCCTGGATATCCTACACTTTCAGAGTCATTTCCAGAGGCTAGGAATAAACAGAGAATGATACAGAGCAGTGAAAAAGAATGTGGTACTCTGCTTTTTCTGCTCATGCCATTCTTCTGCAGAAAGGCTCTCAGAAACATGAGGAAAGATCTCTACCCGACTCCTTTGTTGAACAGATCCCGCAATGGGGACAGTCTGCCAAAAGGGTCTGTCTCCACAATACCAGAAATCTACCCCCATTGCTTCTAACAATACAGCTAAATTTTTTTGAACAGTTTTCCAGGACTGCAACCAAGTGCGCTGAAGTGCTATGTCAGAAAGACATGAACCGAATGGATGCAAGTCTTCATTCCTCACTAAATCCATCTGGTGTGTAGGAGCTGAGAAGAAAGGAAATCTTGAATTAGGCTCCTCTGAGGCATGAAGTGCCTGAAGCAACTCAAGATTTGCCAGCAGTTTCTAAAAGGGCCTTACAGATAGATACAGGCAACTTTCACGTTGATTTACACATCCAGCAGTTCTATTCCTGGCCACATCAAAGCCAATTCAGTGATTGCACTGGGGCTGTGACAAGAAAATGAGCTGAAAACTTAAGATACATCCATTCGTGTTTGAGGTGCATCTATTAATAGCAGCTAAGAACTAGCAAGCAGTAATTTCTTTGTCTTATTTCTGGAAAAATTCTTGTTACCTGAGCAATTGCATCCTTGAGTTGATTGTATTTCTCTAGATCAAATTGTGTCTTTTTGGCTCCTTTATGGAAAAATAATAAGTACTGTCTGTCTCTGGCATCTGGATAAACATATTCCTAAAAAGAAAAAAGCAGAGAAGACAGGAATAAAGCATCAACAGGATGCAACGCAGGATACCATTGGCAGAGTATTTATCAGTTATGTTTTGGGAGGACAACTAGTGTCTGTCAGCAAAGGCACAAGACCAGACAGCATTGTCTAAGTTCACCCAGTGTGGTGGGGTGACCCCAGCTAACAGCTAAGGCCCCACCCAGTCACTCCCCCACAGCTGGATGGGGGAAGAGAATCAAAAGGGCAAAAAACCAAGAAAAACTCATGAGTCAAGATACAGACAGTTTAATAAGTGAAGGAAAGAAAAAAAAACCACCCATAAGAGTAATGTAAAAGCAATCACTCACCACCTCCTACCAGCAGACCAATGCCCAGCCAGTCTCCGAGCAACAGCTACTTTGGAGAAACTCCCCCCCAGTTTACTGCTGAACATGATGTTATATGGTATGGAATGTCTCTTTGGTCAGTTCAGGTCAGCTGTCCCAGGCTGCATCCCCTCACAACACCTCGCCCACCCCCCTGGGGTGGGGGGGAAGGAAGCAACCAGAAAGAGAGATGGCCTTGATGCTGTGCAAGCAATGTTCAGCAACAGCAAAAACATTGGTGTGTTATCAAGACTGTTTTGGTCACAAATCCAGAACACAGCACCATACCAGCTGCTATGAAGAACATTAACTCCATCCCAGCCAGACCCAGTACAGTCAGGCATTTGCTTCTCCACATGTATGTTACACTCCAGCAGTGAGTTACCATCACCTCCCTCCTGTCCCAAATGTGTGAATCCTTCCGTCCAGAGAGAACAAAAACTAACACCTTTCAGGGTTCCAATACTGACAAGTTTGTGGAGAGAAAGCGAGAAGAAAAAGCTATAAATACCAGAAGAAAGCCTTTGTAAGATGGCCCTTACTCTCTTTTTCCTCAAGGTCATAAACACTCAATGGCTGATTAAAGCAACAATAGTTGCTCATGAGTTCATCTCTCAACCAAGCTACATGGGCAAGAATAAGAATCCAATACCACAGCTTTTGCCAGGGATACTCTACTGCAAAAAGTCCCAGCTTTTTAGAGCGTGCAGATAACTCAGAGCAGCAGAGCTGTTCACACCAAATCCCACATAGCCTCTACAAAGCACAGGTCTGCCTGCTGAAGTTAACTCTCCCTTGCACTGGAACATCACAGCCTCTGTGTCTGGTAT
Source organism: Theristicus caerulescens (assembly GCA_020745775.1). Taxonomy (NCBI): domain Eukaryota; kingdom Metazoa; phylum Chordata; class Aves; order Pelecaniformes; family Threskiornithidae; genus Theristicus; species Theristicus caerulescens. Next base: position 89,769,112 of record CM036560.1, read on the forward strand.
GCATTCAATGATCGGGACTGTCAGGTGGAGAGAAGCTGCCTTCAGAGTCAAGCCATCCCTGAAACACTGAGATTTTAAGTCTGGCAGAAAAAGTACTATGGAAGTAAGAAGTTTATATGGATGACTTGATTAAAATATCACATCTGAGTTCAAACATGGCAGAAGCTCCAACCGCACTTGGCAAAAACTACAGCAGAAGTCTTGACAGGGGCACATGTATCCTCAGACCCTGAAACGATGCAGCTGACAGACCGCTGGGACACCTGCAGCATCTGTTCTGGTGGTCTTGTGACAGGAGAGACTCTTTGAGCCCTCCCTCCCTCATTATTTGGGTGGGATTATGAAGTTTGAATGGGAGTGCTGAGACAAACCAAACCGTGTACTAGAAATCCACACAGAGGATCCAGAGAAGCACAGCTCCACTTTGTGCACAGGTTTTCCAACACTAGAGCAGGTCTAGTTTTTAAAAGACTCAGCCTAAGAGCCAACAGATCTGGAACTACACCAAGGGGCAAGCATTCAAATAGATCTGCTTCATCTGGATGAGTGTCCAGATCCACAAAATGCTAAACAAAAGCATTTCCAATATGATCCTTGAACCTTCCTTGTCTCTTTAAAAAGGCCCCCACCTCATGTCAGAGATGCATGCTTCTCTGAAACCTTGTGTACCCATAGTTTATTTGGGCTGATAAATCACAGCACTTGGAGGCCTCTGGTGCAAGTCAATGTGTGTGAGGCTGCGTGTGTGTGCAGAAACCTGTCAGTAAATGAACCTATATAGCCAAAGCAGTCAATCACAGAACATACATAAGCATTTATGGTTAGATAACCAGAAAATCAGCAATGACTACCACCAGAAAACCCCACAACCATACACCACCATCCTGGACAGCAACAATTAAATCAAGTGGCATCTAGGTTCTCACAGGATAAGGAAGGGGCAAAGTAACTTCTAATAGGCACAATTTTGCTATTTGTCTAGGGAGTAGAGCTCAGAGCAATTCTTCTACTGAAGGGTCAACGTCAGCACGACAGGTCCTACCTGGCGAGTCATTACGAAATAAGCATACATTGCCATGGCACTACCATAGGTGATGAAATAGGTGACTGGTTCCATAATGTCCCAAGAATACTCCCACCAGGTTAGGCGGGCCAGAATCCCAAACTGAGTGGCCATGTAGGCCAGGCCTCCCCACAACACCAAGGTTGTCCTCTTCTCTGCTTTCCTGCTGAGCTCCATCCTTACCTGTAAGAGACAGAAGTACATGCCTAGTATTCTCAAAAATAATTACGTTGATATAATTGAGAGAGTGTAAAAATAACACCTTGTATTTATATTAAATGCTAAGTGGTTTGAGACACATGATTTGAGTCTAGGTTTTGCAGACAAATCCAGACTTCTTTTCTGTCTGTATATTGCCATCATCTGTACTTTACTCTGAGCATCCTCTGGATAGCTCGCAAAACTGCTTATTTCTCTATGTTCAGAGATGTTCTGTTGCATTAGCCTCAGTCTTTATTTACCACCAAGCTCATTTCCAATTATATAAAGCAAGGAAACAAAATACTTCCACAGAAACCAGAAACAGACATGGTTCGGTATACACTTAGGGCATCTTCTGCTTCAGTAATCTTAAAACTAAAGCATGCCAGGGACCTAATTAAAACCTTGAAATAAATTAAGGCTGCGTTTGGAGCATAAGTAAAATACAATGAGAAACTTCTCACTTTTTCTAGTGGTGCTAGTTGCTCCTTCAATTCCTCTAGCCTCCCTATCAGCTCCTTCTCTTTATTCAGCTGGTGCTCCTCAATGCACAAGGCGGTATACAACTGCTGAACCAATGTCTTGACATCATTCAGCGTCGTTGCGTTTTCATGGCTTAAGAGCTCTAGGTAAAAAAAGAAAAGATACTGCTTTTATATGCATTTATCCACAGAATTTTTTATATACTCTTCAGAAACTGCTATTAGTCTGCACAGGAAACACATGAAACTATCTTCTCAACAAAGAAGCCTTTGGAAGAGCTCCAGCACCCTAAGACAATGCAATTTCTTCAAAAGAAAACGAGGCTTTATTATTGGATATTCATAAAACTTGATAAGAACAAGGAAAAGAGATACATGCTATTAGCTTGACAGGTATCAACAGCTACTTCTGATCCATATTTATATACAAGATTTAACGAAGACAAATGAACAACTAAACTAGTATGATCCATCACACCAGCTGTCAAGAAACAGCCAGAATTCAGACTACAGACCATCAGCAACCATAGTTATTGATGATTGCAACCAAAGAACTTGGGTTAGTGGCCCCAGAATGTGCAGTCTTATAATAATTATTTCAAGTACCAACGCCAGGAATTGTTTCCCAACACTCTGTGGGCAACTCTGTGCTGTGCTGCACTGCCTACAGGGCAATTAAATTCTCCCTCACAGTATATTTAAATAAAGACAGTAACAGGGCCACTAACTGCAACTGCCTTTATCCCTGCATTTCAACACAAAAAGGATTCCTAACGGAAATCAATTTGTAAGAGTTGTGACTAGTGGTATTGTATTACACACTTCACATGGGGAAAAAAAACAAGTTTCAAATTAAAGCAAAAGAACTTGACATTAGCCAAATAAAGAAAAATTTTTTTTAAAAATATTTTTTGTAGCATCCTTGGGCTTGTACCTTAGGCTATCTTCTCAAAATATGATTTTACCAACACATTAAAAGCTATGGACAGCTTAAGTTTTAACACTAGCAGCTCAAGGGAAACAAGTGACTCAGTTGTCTGTGCCAAGGCACACAGAAAGCACACCACATCTCCCTCCCAGCTAAAGAGCTCCTGTTCCCCTATGGAGAAGAAGAAAAAAAAAGTGTTCCTACTGAAGTGGACCATCAAAAAGTACTTAGTATTTAAGATTACAGTGTTCTGGCATTTTCATCTCAAAATATACAGGGTGATTTTGTAAAAATGGAAAAGCAATAGCTGAAAAGTTCAATAGAATTAATCTCAGTGCCTATTTACAGGCACATTCATTTTAATACAAGCTAACTATAGAAATCTCTTTGGCAAATGAATCAGAGGCGGCAATTTCATGTAACCTAGGTGATCCCAGAGCTCACCTACCAGCACACAATGGGTATATCATACAAGTGAGCTAACCAAAACCACACCAACTCACTGACACAGACTTTGCACTCTCAAACATTAGGTAAGTGGGATGTACGAAATGCCGTACCTTCGGACAGCAATTTCTTCAGTGCAGAAACAGACACCACGTTTGCATTCTCATTTAGTTGTACTAAAAGTTACAGACTGGACCAGCTAGGCTTGATACCATCACCTGCTCTCAGGGGCTAGCAGTTGGAAGAGATACCTTGTTAAAATCCTCACTCCACTTCTCTGGCTTACGAAGTCTTATAAGTGTGTGAAAGCACCACATTCAGGACACAGTGGGGTGAGAGAGCAGAGAGTAACTTTTGTGTGTGTGTGATATCCAGTGATTTAGATATCCAGTCTTAATGGAGAGTTTTCTGTTAAGGTGCTTTTAAGGAGACTGGAAAAAAACATCTCCAGTGGAGGTCAGTCTAACCCACACAGAGGGGAGAAACGGCATCTCACCAATGCTGTACTCCCAACTTTTAGAGAAGTCTCCCACATACTAAGGACAAGTGGCTGCACAGAGTTCCCCAAGTCAGACATTTCTTTTCTACTTGGTATTTTTACACTGTGAACAATAAAATTTTAGAACACTTTTATTATTTTCCTTGCAAAAAGGTCCTTGGAAGCTAGCTACATCTACAGAGGAAGATGGCATATATCAGCAGATATTCCTAGAAGTCAGCCACCCAGGGCAGTCTCAGACCCAAAAGATATGGTCAGTCTCATGACTTTTGATAGATGAACTTCCTTTAGCATGTTGTTTTATTCAGGCTGCTCAAGATGGTAAAAGGAACGTTAAGAGTTCCCTCACAGCTTTTGCCTTATGCATGCTTGAACAGAGGCATAGGAGAGGAAGACCCAAACACTAGGGAAAACATCCAGATAAATAGGGGAAGACATTTTCACCATCTAACCTCAATTGGACGTGCAAGTCAAGTTAGAAATCCTTCCTAATTTGGTTGCCTGTCTACAGGGCTAAAAATTCCTTTTAGAAAAATACTGCTTGCAAACTTCACATTATTGCCTGCAACAATAACAGAACAGTAAGGTAAACAAAAATCACCCACTATCCATGAGCCAAACAACAAGCAGACCAACATTTCCAAAACTGGTCCTTTTCTTTAAGTCCTCAGCGGTAAGTATAGGCATGCAAGAACCAGGGGCTTCATTAAGCCTAAAAAGTTGCCTAGGAGAAAGAGTAGACGGTAGATGAAAAGAGCAAGTTCCTGCCTCTGCCAGTGACTCTGGAGTGTCTCAAAAGCTTCTTGCAAGTCTTCACATCTTGAAGCTTACAGAAGTGTCCAAAGCCCATTATTTAAAAGGATTTTCTTATTGATTCAAAATAGGTTGTTTCCCTTCCTTTCTGATTCTTAGTAATCTAACTTTGTAAGAGCACTTTCTCATTTATTTCACTGTTTGTTAGCTAACAAGGTTTCAAGGTTTATTTGCGATATTCAGAATACTACACTTAAAAGGAAACAATGTTAACTGTCAGGTGAGGGAACGATTTATTCTTCCAAATCAGATAATGTAAGTTTCAATCTAATTCCCATTTTGTATTGTACTCCTTCAGAATAAGTTAAATTAAATTACTTTTCGGTAACTAGAAAAAAATGTAAAAAATTTAGAAAAGAAAAGAAATTACATTTCTTCATTTATTCCTCTTATGGGGAGTACTGGCTTTGAGCAGAATGAATATTTGCTGACTACTCAGATAACTTGAATATCACTAAATTAGACTCCAAGGGCAGGATTAGAAACTGCAAGGTTTCCTTTAGAAATAACACTTCATGTTCTTGAATAAGTTAATAAAGCATGCTGCAATTAAACAGGGAACCAAATACTGAAATTTATTTCTGATGTTTACCAGAACCAGGCTTGTTTACCTCTCTTTGGTGGTCTAACAAGATATGTGACATCATTAATGATCAGCTTGAAGTCATCCAGCAGAAGCAAATCTATGCCTGTGGAGGAGGCAACACGTGTGCCATCTGTAAGGCAAACACAGACGACTCATTAAACAGCAGAAACAAAGTACTTAAACACACTGTGGCTAAGCAAGTTGTAATGCCATCCCAAATCCGGTTGTTGGACTTCCACATTTTCCCACAGACAATACTCTTTGTCAAGACAGATATATAGTTTGGGAGACCTTACATGGCAAATACTAGCTGAGCTATGTATGCAGCTGCTTTTCTAAATTTGTGATATTTTGGGTCATCTTATGAAAAGCAGTTCACTTCATCCTACACACTTTGAATATTTTACTATGTTTTGTAATACAATCCACTTAAGTGACCTTCATCTCTCCCCACTGGCATTAGAAATGATTATTTCAATCTCTGTTATTGGACAGCTTTGACATCACTGACCTAGCAAACACCTCCCTCCCAGGCCCAGACTTTTCAGGAAATACCTGCTTCGATGGCACTTTCATAAGACATCCTGACGATGTTTCAGAGCTTTGGTGGCTAGCAGATACATAGCAATTGAGCAAAACATAGCAAAATATGACATCAAGTGAAATATGACTGAGTTTTCATAGCTAAGCAAGATACTGTTTTCCCTTGTACCACCTGTACACCTAATTCCTTACAAATGGATTAGAACCTCTATGTAGGTTGCATAACTTGCATCTTTCCTACTAAATAGGAGGAAACTCACCAAAAACATAGACATTAGTCTTAATGGAGACAAGCTAAGCATTAGGAATGTTTTCACCCTTCACTCTACAGTCAGATTTCCTTGGCAGACCTAACTACACAGGGACAGCTAACAGAATATTCTTACTCTAGGAATGGCATTTTTACCTTCTACTTTTTCGGGAATGTCCAAGAACTCATATCATAACAAGCTTTTATTTGAAAAGCAAAAGGCTGGATGAAAATAGCTGGCAAGCAAGTAAATCAATTTGTTTGTAAACAACAGTACCTGCTGAGTAAATTGCAACCCGATCAATTCCTCTGTCCTCTGCTTGCAGCTGTTGTAAGAACACACCAACAGAGTCTGAGATAGGTTTAAGCGTGAACTGGCAACGTTCACGCCGGGATGGAAGATTCACAGAAATCACAGGTAACCCGTTTTGGTAAACCACCGTCACTTCTACAAAGAAGACAAAAATACAAGTTTAGCATTAAAAAAATAACAGATCTTCTTCTAATACTTCTGTATTTGTCCCATGGAGAAAAAGGCAAACATGGTTATGAGCTGAACATGAAAGAGATTTTAAATTTTCAGTTCATCTTTTATCAAGAGATGTGTCCATCAAAGAAAAACTGAGGGATGTCAGAGGTTTTTACATCCATTGACTTGGCAGTATCTGTTAAACTTTCTGTGCTTTGTAGAAAAGTAGAAGATACTTACTCTAAGCACAATCATGTTTATACTAAAGGCAACATGATATCTAAAAGCCACAACATGGCAGCACAGTATGTTTTGATTAGTTTTTGAGAACCAAAGTATTTTGGACTATGGAAGACAAAACACTGTGCCATTTATCAGGATTTATAGCCCAGAAGACAAAGGCAGACTGTGTATATTAGGAAACATCAAGGAAGGACCTACTTCAAACCTTTTTATTCTTGTTTAGTTCTGGTTTCCTCCTCTTCTAAGGCAACAAATATTTAAGAGAGCAGTCAGGAGTATGAGGTTGTAGGAAGAGTGCTCTGAGTTTAAGCTTCAAGGTCATTTCATCTAAAATTCATGGGATCAATACACTTTGTACTTCAGAAGATAGACATTACTACTTAGGTGTAGATAAAACAACATTTTCCATTTCTTTAGTGCTGTCAGGAGCTTTTTCAAGAGCATTCTTAAGGATTTCAGTGCACCTTCCTAAAATTTATGGTAGTGACCTGTATGAACTGTAAGCTAGTTATTTTTCTGCCAGAAAGAAAGCCCACTCTGCGTGCTTCAGGATATCCATACATAGAAAAAAGAAGTTAAGAGTTCATATTCCCTAAGCCCTCTACTGAGTCACAAACAGTGGAAATTTTCCCCCAGTGCAGTAGTTGCTAAGATATAGCAGCACACCTAAAAGTGATTCACTTCAGATTGCTACGTATTTTTCTTATGTAAAAACGTAAGGTCTTTTTTATTGCACAGAGCATTTGCCATGTCTCAAGGACTGTGCAGTCACACCCACCTACACTGCATCTGGCTTAATATTCCCACCTGTTGTAGCTTTGGCCAACTACATGAACCACACCGTCTAAACTCATCTAACTCATGTATTGACATGCCAAGTCAATTTAAGTAGCTAACATCAAAACTAGTTGGTCAAAGAACTAGTTGGTCAAAGAAGTCAACACAAGTAGAAGTAGGAGCAAATAATGTAATTTTAACTACCGAAAGAAACTATTTCTCAGCATGCCACAGTTCAGAAAGTTTTGCCACCAACAGTCTTTATACCTCCCCTTTCAGTGATTTGCTGCCCGATGAACTCATTTATCAGAGGGGATCATTTGCATGTTAGGACAAGTCTTGGGGCAACATGCCTTTCCAAAAACGGAGGCTCATGGATGTTGAGAAAGTATGTGCCAGGTACACTTGTACAAAGCCAGAAGAGTTCTCTCGGGCTTTTGACTTTACTGTCACATGCCTTCATGAATTGAATCAAGCATGCAAAGGCTTTTTTCCTCTTCCAGGGGATTGCTATCCAGTGCTGACAAAGAGCTCCTCATTTCATCTTTCAAGACTAGGCGGAAGTGACCAAGTATGGACTTGTACAATGACTAAAGTACCGCAAGAGACCCCAGTATTTGGAAGCCTATAAATGCCTATTCTTGAGACTCAGACACCAGACAGGATTTGAGTAGCTTTAGTGTTTCGAAGATTAAAACTCAGAGACAAGTCAGATATTTACTGGAAAAAAAATTAAGCAAACTGCCAGTTTATTTGGACAGTTAGACAGAATTTTAAGCTCCTTATCAGCAGCTGTTATGACACCAGCTATCAGATTTTTGCATTCTTTCACTCAAGTATTTGAGCAAGAGACTGGTAAGAAATAGATTAGCATTAGCTACACTTGCGATAGCAGGCTCAGATCAACATGTTAAAGTGGCTATTTTAAACTTCTAAAGTATTGAATTAATTGGTTTTGCAAGCAGCATATACAACTTATGTTGTATACAACTTATGTAATATACACATATTAACTCATGTACTGCTTACATAACTACAAGACAGGAAAAACATTCTTTATGCCTTCATTATACAGGCAGCAAGCCAGTTTATTGTAGAGCAGAACAGATAACAATGTTTGCACCAACACTTCTCCGTGTATCCCGGTTGGTACAACACAACCACTGCAGCTCCATGACTGACAGCTTTGGAGGAAGTGCCTACCTCACCAGCCCTGCCGCATTTTAACCCTCCACAGAACAGATAGAGACCACAGTGATAAACGCAATAGGCCAGACTGCGCCAAGAGTCATCAGCATTGGTAGCACACACAAAACCTTTCTCGAGGATTTCCAGCCTAGGTGAAGTGTTAAAGATCAAATTATTTCTTTCAGCGAACAGGCTCAGTAAGTCGAGAATTACAGCTGGTTTATGCTTTCCTTACAAAAAGCTTGTAAAAGTAATTTTCTAGCCTAATTCACTGGTGGAGAAAGTCCACAATTCCAGTTTGATTCTCTCATCACCTCCCACACAAGTAATGTCTGGTCAGATTTTTACTGCATTGGAGAGGGAAGAGCTCAGAGGCAAATAAAAAATAAGAAAAAATCCAAAGGACGTGTCAATAACACAAACCTAACAGACAGCAACAGACAGCTCCAGTAAAAGTTATTAACAAGACACTGCGATATGGTTGTCTGTGCCTTGCTCTCCTCTGCTCTGACGGCCCTGTGGATTGCCTGCATAATGGCAACCACAAGTTACTAAGTGAACAAAGCATTTTGGCATTTCACTAATTATAGAGCTAACATTTTGGCTAACCTTCACTGATTAAATTTCAAGCCAGTATTTAAATACATGGGACAAGTTAATTGTATACAAGTGTATTTCACTTACACTTACAGACACCTACAACCTGGCCAAGGATGCTGCTAAATAAGACCATGGAGGATTTTAAAAGCTTTATATGCTATATTAAGCATGAGGTTGCTTTGAGGTATGAATTCCATCCAAGCACCACAAAGTTTTGACTCAACCAGTAACAGGTCATTAGTATTTTTTGAAGATTTCTGTTCTTGTGTAAGAACAACTTAAGCAATATATTAGGCCAAACCAAGGTACAGTAAAAAAAAAAATAGGTGTGGCCAAAGAAGTCAGTGTTGAACATTTACTACTGGTAGAGGTGAAGTTATTGGAAGAAATAACAAGAGAAATACTCAGGCATAATATGAGGAGAAGTAAAATCAAAGCAGGCAAGTAGCTACACACTTACATTATGCTCTCAACCTGACTTGTGTCCTCTACACTTCTACCTATTTAAGCCTTCTGGTTTTTATTTTGAGTCCTCTACAGCAGTCATGTTCTCTTTGTGTTTGCGCATACTCACTGTCCCGGCAGGGGAAGGAATTGTGCCAGAACCCTTTACTTTATTAGCTTTCAGGCTTTATTAACAAGCCTTAACGGGGAGGGGATCCACTAACTGCTTATGTCAGTCAGCATAAGTGCTCTAGTCTTTGTGCACAGCATGCAGATGTTAAGCAGACAGTGATCTCGAAGCTGCTTGTTTCCTCTTTGCATTCTGGCATACTGAGATTTTTTTAAAGTTCCACCAATGCATTCTTTTGCTTTATGTTACAACAACCTTATCAAAAAAGCTTAATATCTGAGCTGTCCCAGAATTTAAATAAAGGAACAAAATTGCCTTGGCTTCACAACTTATTCACTGCAGCAAACAGTGCTTTCAATCGTTTGAGCAAGCAGCTGGTATGAAGTGCACTTTTATTACATAAAGTTAACAAGGTATACAGTACCCTGAAAGGCAGGCATCACACAAACCTCACGGCTACAGCAGGAAAAAGTCTGGCAAAAAAATTTGGACAGTTGCACACAATTACATCTTTCTTTATAAAGCCTGCCTGGTTTTGTAAGGACAGTTATTAGAAAAGTTGACCGTTTCCTTAATTCTTCTTGACTGACTTTGTTCCCTGTCACTTCCTTAGTTCAAAAGTGGATTACCTCCTAGCCAAAAAAGCCTCAACCAGAGAAGGGGGTCAGGGAACATGATTTAAGTTAGTGAAGTCAAAAGTGAGCCAAGAGTTTCTGCATGTCAATACTCACCATCAGAGGGCACTACAGTACTGCAATAGACCACTCTCACACTCTGCCAAGGAGAAAGCTTCTGATGCACCTAGAAAATACAAGCACAGCAAAAAGGACAAATGTTCAGTGCCACTCGCCTGGCAGAATCACACCCCAGTGCCACCTCCTGCCCCCCCTCCCGCCATCACCTACCCTAATGCCTGCGGTTAGGCATTTCCTCCCATCCGCCCCGGGGGTAGCCACAAACCAGGAGCGCCTATCAAGAACAGCCTCTTCTCTTACCATCTGCCACTCAGTAGGGTTTCCCCCCTCAGCCAAGTTCACCTCTACACACCTCACTCTCAATGCACACAGTTTAAAGTCAGAATGTATAACAGAACAGCTGTGATTTTCTCCTTCCATAAAGTTGTTTTTTTTTTAAAGCCACATTGAGTTAATCAGTTTTAAGAAATCAATTTAGATTACTATGCAGAAGTAGAAATCGCACAACAGCATAGTCTTTAAAGGTTAAAAAAAAAAAAAAAAAGAAGTTTTAGCATAACAGTGGGGGAGGGTTAGGGAGTTGTGGATTAAGAGGTTCATTCTCTTCAGTTGTTTCCTGTGCTGACACATATGTTTCTTGCCCTTTCAGAGGGAAGCCAAACTAAGATACAAGTAGTAAAGATGCCTGTTCATAGAAGAACAAATTGTTCAAGATAAAAACCAAAAATTGTCATACTAAGCTATAAAAGAAAGAGCCCAATAAGAAGAAAGCACATGAATGGTTCGTATGTTCTGCAACCTTGGCAAGGGACTAATTTATTCATGAAAATCTAGAATCAGACTGATTTAAAGTCTGTCTTTAGGATAAGGTATACTAGTTACATACTAACCCTCCCCCACCACTGAAATTACAATTCTGGCACAGAAGAGGCCAATTTAAAAAAAAAAAAAAAAGGAAAAAAAAAAGGAGTAAGGCACAACACCGGCTCTCATTTGTCTATGGTGGTGTATATTCCAGTGACTAGCACTGAGATTTTTCAACAGCTGCAGTCCAATATGGGCATTCCTACAGTCTGGGATTTTTTTGTTTGCTGATTTCTAAAATACAGCTGGCAAAACTGCAGTTCTATAAAGGTATCTCACAGGTAAGGTTTGTTTTTAAAGCAAATTTCTAATATAAGTTTACAAACAAAACCCAAGCTGTTGATTATTTCTCTGCCAAGTTGTCCAGACCTCCATATTTTGGGAGGTTGCTTTCAATAATCTACTTAAAATAGCTTTATCTGCTACTTCACTTTTCTTCTGAAGCCTGCTATGCAAATCAAGGATAGTTGCAACTACACTAGTCTTGAAAACAAGATCTAAGGTCCAGGTGGTCAGTGTATTGACAGCTCTGGAAATTCACTCTCATTTGTGCTGTATTTACACTCCATTTTTCTCAGTCTTGACAATGAAAATCAGTCAAGTCATTTTCAACTTTTCTCATTGCAACTGCATTTTCAGCTTCCCGCAGTCAAGTCAAACAGGCAGCTAACAGGAAAAGAGAACTGGGCATTAAACAGCTGTAACTGAAGTTAAGTGAGAAGTTACATGTTTGGCAAAAATAATGTTTAAAAGAAACCCTATATATTAGGAACCAAAGGGCAAATTTGCCTTTTTAAATTTGAAAATAGCAAGTCGTCTGGACTGACAGACACCCATGTACTACTGATGAGCAACCAGGAATACCCACCCACTCCACCTAGAAGAAAAACAGGTTGAAAACTCAAAAACACCCAAGTAAAACACTGATACAGCCTCACATCCTGGACAAATCAAGCTCCGCTGTCTTGGCATCATTATTATATTATGAAAAAAGTCAGAAGCTTCAATGATCAGAAGCCACACCATATGTAAGCCCATTTTCAGAACCAAATTTTACCTGAGGGAAAACCTCTATAGGCAGGTGGTTTGGTTTTTTGTGGTTTTTTTTTTTTTTTTTTAAAAAAAAGACCTTTTCCCATTTGAAACCAGCAGCTTCAATTTTAATCCTCCTAAAAACAGTATCAGACCACATACAATAGTAAGTGGGCAGAATTTATACAGAAACACACAAAACCTCCTGTCAGAACACACTACCACAAAGCACTGTTTATATATACTTATTTTACCCAATCCCATGGCAGAGCTGGCACATTCAGATACATGCTTTTCACTGCTTTACTCTTCCCTTTTACGTGACATTAATCATCTATTTTTGAAACACTGCACATCAAGAGCCTGCCTTTCTACCAGATTTGCACGGCAGCCCAAAAATCTAGTAGCAGTTTTCAGAAAATCCTAAACCCCACTAAACCCCACTGTTATTCCATTGCAAAATAGCTATATAACTGAAAGATATTAGCAGCTAGCACCTGCAAAGACTTTACCTTAAAGCCATGAGCATTTGACAGGTATAAGCTTGCTCCAGAAGTCTCCTGCCCTCATACAATACATGCAAGAACAGGGGAAAAGGCAAAACGAGTTGAAAAACAGGGCATGTTAGGTGACTCATCAAAAAGCTGAGGTGTCCCCAGATTTAACCTCTCTGACAATTCTTTCACCCTGGTTCAGGTCTGAACCAACTCTACGTTTCATTAACCCCACAGCAGTATGGTGCCATTATGTTTTACAGAAAGAGACGCTGGTTAATCTATACATATCTGTCACTCTTGCAGTTCTGAACTGTGCCTTGTGGTACATGCTGCTGTTTGAAATTTCTTATCTAAGAAAACAGTCTCTACTGGTTAGGAAAAGAAAAAAAAGGAACAAATGAACTCTAAGTCAGCAGAGACCTAAATGCCATCTCCTGCCATCCAAGGTTAGTGAGAGCTTAAGGAATCAATCATTTTTATTCTTGAAGGGTGGCTGTTGTTTTAAAATTGAGATAGAGAGAAACGTCTGAACCAGTTATCCAATGTCTGCAATTCAACAGCTTTATGCAGAAATGTGACAGAAGGCTGAGGCTCAGGACTGAAGCAGTTGTGGGGCAGAGGAGAGGAACTTGTTTCAAGCTTTGCTGAGCAGATCTCACAATCGTTTGCCTGCAGGTAAACAGTCAACAGCTCACCACTTCAGCAACCAAGTGCTGAATAACTACATCCAGGTTTCAGTTGAGACAGACTTGTCCACCGCTTCCAAAATAAGCGATATTTGGAGTGTGAAAAACACCAAAGGCAGACCACTGAAATCAGAAGCTTTAAATGCCAGAATAACTTTCTGGGTCTCAAGAGACCAGATGCAGGAATTCACTTTTCACATCCATTCAGTCCTTTGTTTCCTGTCTTACCTGCAGTAGGATGGCTTGGTGTGTGCAGCAGCTTCGCTCCCAGAATGATTATGGGAGCAAGAGGAAAAAAAAAATCCCAGTCCTTTGTCTAAAACTAACACTTTCCTCCAACCTTATCAAGGTCTATATTGGACAATCCAAAGATTAAAAATAACAGCATCTCTATAGGTCCTAATGTACCTATCTCAGTTCTACATGAGTGACAAAGTTAATCAAAGCCCTACTGGAAAAAACAGCCTTTTATCTACCAGCGAGCGCTCTCTGATGGGAAAAGAGGGAGCAATCAGGCAGAGCTCATGTTCTGCATTTTATGTAACTATCAATGATAGAATGGTAACAACTTTAGGGTACCAAGTCTCTGAACCCTAATTAAAATCAGAAAAAGTTGTCCAGAAAAAGCATACCCCAAGCATGGAAAGGTGAATATTTTAATCTAGAACACAAGTAAAACATGCTGCTAACCCACTACCTGGAATACCAGTGCAGCAAAAGCTGCAGAGCTTTTGTGAAAGAGAACATTCTCTGTGTAAAAATTTCTTACGATGAGTGAAATCTTTAAGAGATACATTTGCAAGTGCCAGCTGCAACATGTATTTCACAATTTATGAAGGGCCTCCTTTAAATGAGGCTGCCTTAAGTCAGACACAAAGCAGCTCACCTTTTCCAACAAGCAACAGCTATTTTCCTCTCTATCCTGACTTTCACAGCATGAAAACCTACATGTCTTTCCTGGCTCTAACAGTGGTTATCCTAAAACCTCCTGGCTAGCATCTCAGTGACAAAAATTGCTGCGAGCTTCCCCGAACAATCACGGTAACCCAAGCCATCCACCTCAAAAGTAGTCAAGAGCTCCATTTATCGACCTTTCCCTCACTTCAGTGCTCCAACTACTTCTACTCCCATTCTCAGTTTGTTACATTTTGATCTCTCTACTTTCATTTTAAGTCCTTTTTGTCCTCCCATTTTGCTTCCCTCTCACACCAGTTGTGTTTGCAAAGCAGAGGAGACACAGAATGAAACGGTGTTCTGACCAGAAATCTGCTGTCCAAGCTCCATGATGAGTAACTTGTCAAAACCACCAATATTTTAACACCTGTACATAAGCTCCTACAGGATTTAAGTACATACAACTGTGTTTTCCAGCATTCTCCCCCTTTCTTACCTCAGTTTGCCATGGCCGAGGGGCTGGGCTGTGCCTCGCCAGGGGCCACCAGAACCAGCTGGAACCAGCCTGAGGCAGCCCCGGCCTCTCCTCAGAGACCCCCCAGCCCCGCTGCCAGCCCTCTGGGCACCCAGTGCAGCAACTATTAAAGCAAAGGTTGCAAATAAAGTCCTTCGGGTATGAACCAATGCAGGGCTCTGAGCACAGACCTTTTCAGTCCCCAGGCGAGGAAGACTCCTACAGCAGTCCCTCGCATGGGCCTGAGGACAGCAAGGGGACAGGGAAAAGACTTGATGGTGGCCCTTACACCTGCAACACCAGCGAAGAGGTATCCTGCTGCTGCCAGCACGCAGGCACAGCCCTGCTAATTTCAAATGCCTTCTTCAGCATCCTCAGAAACCTCCAAGGAGATAAAAACGGGCCAGTCTGGCATCGGAGATCTCTGCCTGCATCTCTCATCCCCTTTGCCACCTCCGTTCTTTTGAGACATCTAGACACCTTGGCCTGCTTCCATGATTTCCCTTTGAAAAAAATCTCAATCTTCCTCTGAAATTGAGCCCAACTTTACCAGGGATTTATTCAACAAATCAGTAACCTCGTATGGAAGACCTGCTCCAACTTTTTGCTGCGGTTTCTGGATACATTCGTATAGTAAATATTACATGAAGTATTTCCTTCAAGGTACACACCGTGCTTCTGCTTGAGAACCTGACATGCAATAAAACAGCGCTTGCTCTTGCAAGGGTAACGCTCGAACCACACCGCTTTGCTGCCCTGCAGCAAGCTGGCATGCAAAAACCCCAAACATTTGGCCAGAGAGAGGAGTATGGCGGGGAAAGCCCTTGTACCTGGGAGCCATGCTCCTGCAGCACAGCTGCGGCGAAGGAGCCCCACACCCCGAGCATGATTTTCTCACCGGTTTCCAACACCACCAAACTGCTGCCTTTTTAAACCGTACAGCTTGTCTCCCAGGACATGAGCACTTGCCTGATTAAATCCCACTGGCTTAAACTCATTTCTTGTTCTCTTAGCCAGTACGCCCTTGCTCACATCCCACTCAAGAGGTCAGATTTTGTCCCAAAAAGAACATTTCGCACCCACTGCCTCCATAGCGCAACGTTTCTGCAGATGAAGGTCAAGCAAATGAGAACCCGTCTGAACTGCAGTGCTGTTCCTCTTTGGTTTTGTTTTTCTTTTTTGTTTTAAAATCAGGCTGAGGGGACGGACACAAAAAAGGCAATGCCAGTAAGATGTGGGAAGTGTTAATCTTTGCATTTGGAAGCACTTCATACGACCTACACATTAGCAAATGGTCTTCATTTGCCACACATCTCATTCCTGCCTGAATTTTCTCTTCTTCCAGCATTAGTACAGAGCTTCATCACATCTGCTAGGAAAGGAACATAAACAGGAGGTGAGCTATAAATATTCCCTTCTCATCCTGCTTCCTTTGCCCATCTGCCTAAAAAGAAACAGGTAATCCACAGTGTCCAGGAAGAGGTGGGGGTAGGAGGAAGGAGATTCATTCTTTGCAGAAAAGAAAAAAAAAAAAAAGGGATGAAGCAATTGCTCCACGTTCTTCATTGCGCCTTTCTCCCAGGCATTAGCACTGCTATGGAGATGCTGCAACCATGAGTCTTATAACAGGAACATCACTGCTTTTGATGGCTTTGATAGAGCCTCTTGTGAGCAAGAGAGGGAAAAGGAGGTAATGAAAGGGAAAAAGTTTAACAGACATGTTAAGCACATTAGTTAAGCAGTCTCTACTGCTTTTAACAAGTGATTCCCTTGCCACCATCCACACCACTTTTCCCCCCCAACAAAAAACCCAAACCAAAACCTTTTCTCAATCTATATTCTTAATTTTATTGCAAATGTCAACAACTTAGAGAATTACACTATTCCTGCACTTTACTTGAAAGAGATGACAGCCACAGTACACCAGACCACCATACTCCCTCTTTCGTCCAAACTTTGCGCAGTCCTTCCTACCTCTAGCAGGCAACCCAAAGCAGGGCTGGAACATCTCCCTTGCAGTTTGTGATGCCAGATCACAGTTTCACTATGAAAACATTTTTGCTTTCCTAGAGTAGGGTGGTTTGAATTCCATTTCTTTAATACAGCCTTCATGGTTACTGGAAAAAAACTGAGAATTTTAATTCCCTTGCATTCCGAAGACTTGAAAAACAGAAACCAAACAAAATATCATGATACATTTAAGTCTGTGTCTGCTTTAAACCTGAGCACAAAGATGAGGCAGAGCTGAGTTCCCTTCCCTAATTTCCAGATTCATTACTTAAATCTTCCTGTACTGAAAAGGATGGTATCTCTCTTCTCAAATTAAAGGGGCTTCCAACACCGGTTTAAAAAGCAGTTGGAATAATTTAGTGAGTTTTGATCCCATTGATTTCAGAGTTCCTGATTTTGTCTCCCTCAGCCACTCACAGCTGAGGATTGTATTATCAGAGAGAAAGAATCAGATGGATTCCCCTCAGCCATTCCCCCAGGGCAGGTTACTGTTGTCTGGTTTTTTGCTTGTTTTTCTGCCTCTAACACTTATCAACCCCATTAGGCAATTCCTTTTGTCTTTGTTATAGCCAGTTTAAAAGAAGAGCTCTTACCCCTCTTCTCCCACCTTGCTGCCATACTGCACAAAGAGCTTTGCAGCGAGGAACCAGCAGCTGACACATCCCTTGCACTTACAACATCAAGAATGAAACAATAAGCAGAGTTATGAAGTGAGATTTCCACAAGTGCAAGGAAATTCCTTCTGCCTCGGTGCATGCTGGGGAGCAGCCAACTCGCACTGGTTTTCCGGGGGGGGGCGGGGGGGGGAAACAAAACACATTCAGAAACGAGGGAACCTTGCTTTCAGCTCTTGAAAAGAAACAGCAGGCTCTTGCAGACTTTGGAGTCAGTGCCAGCATATGTACAGCCTCAGAGAAGCTGCACACTCTGAAATATAGAGAGGCGCAACAGTCTGCAAGCCACAGCAGCCCAGTGCATCCCAGTACTGGGGGAGTCCTACACCATCAATTCCCTGCTCATTTTCCTGCCAGAACACACACACAAAAAATCTCATCTCTTTATCTAACCTTACCTGGGTTTGGTCCAAAAAGGGAACTGGTGGAGCAGAAATGTAAGTAGTCTTTGTGGAGGAATGCCTTGAACAGTACGAGGCAGATCCTTTGTACCCAACAAAGTCACATCAACTCAGTCCAAGCATTAAAAGACAAATAGTAGTTCCTTCTCTCAGATGATGAGCCTTACAGGGTAAGTGTGGAGACTAAATTAGCTTTAGGATTGAATCCTTTACAAGGCACTTAGTTGGTGAGTTTAGAAGTATTTTAACAACCAGAAGCACCAGATAAATTTTACAGGTACTCTCACATTCAGTTCAGGTCCTAAGACAAGAAACATAGGTTTGATAAACAGCTACAAATAGCTGTGGCTAATTAACACTGGCCAGGTTTCTTCTGTAAGAAATACCAAAGCTTAGGACATTCAGCTTGGCATGCTTCTTCACTGTCTACATCCAGTTTGCATCAGTTCACTACCAGGCATGATTAGTACAGTAAAAATCAATCCTTTTGCTAGTCCCACACATGTCTTACCATGAAGCCCTGAAAAAAATCTTCCATTTGATTAAGAGTGAATGCCTGACATTTTTCCCCTAGATATGCTTTCTGCCATAAAATCTGTTACTGTACAACTCTGAGTTCTAAATCACTTATGTTCCCTGGCAAGTTATTGTCATAAGAGCAACATAAAAAAAAATTCCAACAAAAATACATTAATATTTTAAAGCCATTAAGGACCACTGTTTCATTTTGCTACCAGACCACAGATCAAGGGAACTTCTATGCAAACTTAATATCCCTATATGTTAACGTTTAATAGCTTTTAGTTAACGATGTACCTTGTACCTGACTATTTCACAGGATGGCCTCCCACCCTGAGAGAGGAAATTGCGCAATGCTCACCTACTGTGTGCCACAGGTATATGCCTGGAGAAGGCAACTCCACAGAAGATAAACACAAGTGAAAGGCAGTGCTCTGCAGAGACAGATCTTTATTGGACATACTAATGAAATGCAGTAAGAACAAACACGCTTATTTTGAACCCGACATCTAAATAGCATGTTAAATTCAATTTGAAGGTTTCCCAGTTAGACTCTCCTCAGCTCATCTCACCTGACATCTCTGTGAGGAGATAGGAAACTGGGGTTGACGCCTTCTGTACAGCACAAGGAACAAACATGTGGTACTCAACAGCATTTTGTGTAGTTTTGGAAATGCAAACTCAGCAGTATTTCCCAAGCTCCTCAACACCGCTGTGTTACAGTTCCAGCCTGGCTAGGGAGCACACACAAGAGCCACTTTGGTCCTGCTCCTCTGGAAGATGCAAGCATTTACCACCTGTGGGACTGCTCCTCAAACCCACCTATTCCCAACCTCAGCAGCAAATGGGTCTGACTGGAACTCCAGTGCCTGCGCTGACCATCATCAGTCATCTCTGGGAAAATAAGGAGGAGACCCAGAGATCAAAAGGTTTTTATTTAATTGACCACTGATAAAGGAAAGGACTGTAATGGCATCTCCCAGCAGTGCTCACTAGCTCAAAGCTATTCATTTCAGCATCTCCTGCACGGAATTACTGTGCTACAAAACTGAACAACGTAATTATACTTCAATGCATGAAAGCATGACAGAGGTACTAACAGCTAAACAAAGTTTCAGGAAAGCTAATAACTAAAGTCGATCGTTTCATCTGACAGCCAGTGCTGTCCTCAGACAGAGCTCAGTCATGTCCTTCAAGCTGAGCGCGGTGGGATGAGAGGCTGAACGCCCTAACGAAGGGCTGCTTCTCCCCATTAGGTGCCACTGCAGAGCCTGCGGCTAGGCCCTCCTCGGCACCAATTAATTCTGTCACTTCCTGGACCTCCCTCCTCTATCTTAGGGAAACTAGTTGACACTGGGTTTATGGACACATGCACTATGCACAAACACACCTTTAGTTTATATAATGATTAATTAAGTCAATCCCTCTAAGTTAAATAACTAAAGAACCTTAAAGAAAAACAGACCAAGAACTTTCCTACACATTTTCAATGGTTATCAAGTTATCCGCTACCAGTATACTTGATAGAATAGGATTATAGGGGAGCATTATAAAAGGAGTTCCCAAACATTTGGTTTTCGGTTTAAAAATACTGTTTTCTACTAATTCTATATCATCCAGATCACAAGGATTGTTTTAGTAGGATTTTAATTGCAATTTTTCAGATTGTTTCAGCTCAAGTATTTTTCTTCTGTTTTAAAAATCCAGAACATAACATTTACCATGTTTATACCTCTAACCATCTAAAATTTTTTCCCCACAGAAACTGTTGTAGCTTCATCCAAAGAATAAGACACAAGGAAGATCCAACACAAAACAAATCAGTTTTCAACAGCCAGTCCTGAAAAGCTGATTTGAACCAACTGCCAAATCATAGTCTGTAAGCCACAAGTCAGAGATACGCATGCTACAAAAGGTTTGCAGTTCACACTTCTTTCCAGTATGAACACTGAGGCTTAATTCATATTAAGAGACTGAGAAGCCTTGGAAACAATGCACTAGAAAAAAATGACAATTTTTGTAGTCATTAAGACCATTTAAGAATCAACAGCCCTGAGAAAAGAGATTATCCTGGGAGAGAGGGATTTGGAATAGGAAGTAACGGGAGATCTTTGGCTAGGTCACTTCCTTAAAGCTTTTCCAAATCAATTAAACCCAGTTTAATATACTGTGATAGGTGTTCAGTGGCCTAGAAGGCAGCAATTTACAGTTTGGCTCTGAATTATACAAGCTGACAGAGACACCCTTACAGTTTGTATTTTCATTGACAGTCTCAGCTAGTTAATGAAAATTGAATCATTCTTCTCAGGAAAATTAAATATACACATGAAACAGCACAAAAAAGCCTCTGTGGAAGAAACACGAAGAGACAGGCATCAAGGTAGGGACTTCAAAACATAGGCTTTCAATCTAAGCAAGGAGGCTGGCTCAGCTCACACAGAATAGGATACTCTCCATACTTCTCTTTCCAAGAACCTTTTCAATGCTTTTTCACTGCAGTAAATAGACCTGGGAACCAGGACTTTTCCTTTGATCCAATGCTAATTATTACTTAAAGTTCTTTCAACCTTGAATCCCAGGTTTCTTCTCTCCAGGGACAGTCTTAAGAGGCCAGAGAGCCCCATCTACTACCTCAGACACAGGTCTGCAGCCTGTGCTAATGCAAGTTGAGTAAAAGCCCCCTCAGTTTCCCAGACGCACACACACCTCCTTCTAACGATTTCATCCCCTGCCTTGGTGTCAGATGGCAAGCAAAGAGCCAAAAACTTTCCCTCTACAACCACCCAGGCCTTGCAAGCAAGTTGTTACAGAACCAGCACAGCACTGGAGACAAGTTACACTTTTACTCGGCTATGCTGTCTGCATTGCAGGGACTTCATGTGTGCAAGTGAGAACAGGCTGAACGCACCAGAAGATTTATCAAGACCTTCACCAGGACCAGTCAGTCAGTTTGGGTCATTCCTTAATGAGAAAGACTGAAGTTCCTATACAGTAAGGCCACTTCCCACTTTAAGATATCATAATCTTAAAGCAGGTCGGAGTTTCCATCCGAGTCTTGCTGTAGTCTTATTTTGGCTGTCTTGAGTGAACAAATGATGGAGAGAGCAAGTTTCCATAGCTGACATACCAGTAGGACTCTGCCTTGTCTTCAAAGCAGCCCTGTGCTTGCAAAGTCTGTTGGGTTCACAGTTTTGCAGTCTTGTACTTGCACCAAGCCACAGCTTGCAATTGTCTCCAAAATACTTATCAACAAACTTAGAAGATCCAGACACAAAGGGAGAATGAGTTGGGTTTAGGACTCTATTACAATTGGTTTCTTTCATCCCTGCCTGCTTATGCTACTTCACTGATGCGTGAACTGGATCAAAACAACTTGTAAGTGAACCACAATCAGCTGTCACAGCTGCTAGTCCTGATTATCTCTAACTCTATCTGCTGAAAGCTTGCATGTCCAGAAAGACTCTCATGAGGCATTGAAAGCAGATTCCTCTTATGACAGTAATTTTTCTTTTTTTAGTATAGACAAAGATTATTACTAAAACAAGGCAGAAAAGAGCAAGGCATTACTAGTTAAGAGTTCAGGTACAAGGCCCAGATACTTCCAACCAAACAGTTTTTATTTGCAGAGACCAAGTCCCCTGATGGCACACTCGAACCGATTCAGATAGCGCACAAAGTTTCGGCTTTCTCAGCACAGCAGTGAAAACACATTAGCCATTGAGAAAGCATTAAGAGAAGTACTAAAATAGCTGGATACAAGCAGTTTAAGTGGCTGTCCAGCTGAATACTAGGCAATTCCATGAAAGAGCTCTAGATGCAAAAATATCAGTGGGAAAGCAGACTACTGTTTTAGACACACAAACCAGCAATACTTATATCAAGTCCAGATTAAATATCAAAGACAGCTAATTTCCAAGGGAAAACAGTCATGATGGAAACCAAAAACATGCACAAAGCATGGCTTGAAAAGCAATAGCTGGCAGGGTCATAGAGCAGCAAAACGGAAGGAACGCAGGTCACAGCCTTGTTACAGTGCTGCACGGCAGAGCAGGACAGCGCATCAACTGCGAACGGTATTTTTTCAGGAATATGAAAACACAGCAAATCCACTCAGCCAGGGTACATCCCACATAGATGACAAGATGACATGGTTTGTCCACAGACAAGCACAATTTCTGCAGTGGCATTTGAAATAACCTTGTGCTATTATCAATAAGGAGGTTGTCGAGCAAACCGAATCCTTTTACCTTGCCCTTTCTCATAGTGGGCACAGTGTACTTCAGTGTTTTGAAGCCAACTTAAAAAGGCAAAAAAGTCTCATCTGTACATTGTGCTCCTGTAATTCAAGAAGATCAGTATTATCTTGGAAAAAATAAAATAAGACCAAGTTACAACTTCAAGAGTTTGAATACATCTGAAATCACGCATGGATGGTGAGTGACTGGCATACCCTTCTCTTAGGGCAAATTTCTTTTCCATATTAGAAACCAAGGAAGATTCATTCCAATATGCCTACAGACAAGAGCAACAGAATTAATTTAAGTTCACTAGATTTTTTTGGTGGCACTGAGAGGTTCTTGGCATGCAAGGGCTAAGAAAGTATTTATAAAGTTAAGCTGCATTGGAAAGACCAGGAAAACACTGGCCTGTTCCAGCCTTTCTGCGTGAGACCATCATCAGGTACAAGTTGTCACAAGCCCCTACTTACACGAGGGGGCTGCTACCATCATGTACTTCACAAAACACAGTATTTTAACTTTTTCATTTATAACCATAACAAAGAGATACTGTGACAGTTTTACAGCCTAGAATGCAGTCTGTTAGCGGTCATTGGTTTGGAAACATTTGTGAGACCTGTTCTATTTCTCGTGGTAGGTGCAATTTGTTATTAATATATACAGTATATTTAATAATACAGAAGCAAGTTTGACAGACCAACATTACACAGTAATAAGTCTGATCAGTAATAACTGGTGTTCTCCTCGCCTTCTTCCTAGCTTATTATAGAAAGGAAAGATAGATTTAAATTTAGAGCATTACATTTAACAAGTTTGACACCATGACTCTTTGGATTACCCAAAGGCTTGCCAAAACCTCCATCCTCCAGACACTGAAAAATTCAGAAGCATCATCTCTGAGACCACTGAACAACCACCCCCCTTTTGGTTTTGGGGGCTGGTGGGAAAACCCGTTGACAAGTTTGTAGGAAAGCATGTGGCAGTTGAGGGGACTTCTTCTGGAAGAGGGAGTTTTCCCACACACATTTATTATTCTTAACTCAGCTAATTTGAATCTCCCATTTTGGAATTCTGCATCTTCCAGACAAAGTCTTCCTAAGGAATAAAGGAAGATTAAATACCTGGTTTCACCAAAGCAGCAATTTCTCTAGGAGAGCATCCTGTCCAAATAACTCCTCTTACCGAAGCATCAGATCTGTATGTCATTTCCCTGGACAGAGGCAGCTTCTATGATGTTTAAACTCCCCGAGACCCCCCAGAAATCACAGCAGGAAGTTAGAGCACTCCTCGTCCCTGCTGGCTGAAAGCCACAAGCATGCAAAGCCAACTCAACTTCACACTGAGGTGCTGTTACTTCACTGATCTACATTACAGATGTCATCGGCATCACGCTCCCTTGCTGCATAGTAGGAAGTTGGTATTAGCTGCAGGAGCCCCTGCGGACATTTCTTTCACCGCCACCTCCACGCTGCCAAGTCACAACCAAGCCCCTGCAGTTTTGCAGAAGTCCACCTTGTACCCTTTTGGGCACTGAAGATGTACAGCAAGGTGCTGTACAACCACCCCACTACCCCCCATTTAAAAGAATTGCACAGAAGAATCAATACCTCTGACACTTACTGGTTTAGGTGGTGGCTTATTTCTGGGTAAGAAAAACAAGTACTCATTGACTTTGTGTAAAAGGAAATTAGAAAGATAAACACAAAAAAACCTGCATAGCCCTAAACAGATCTCAGTAAGCTTTCCCACACCATTTTCAGCCCAGTAAAAAGCTTACAATGTTCATTCTGATCTGGCTAGAGGTAACTCACAGAGATGTCAGGTTGACCTTAACGGGGTGACATGAACTTATTTTGATGCCCCAAACCTTCCTAGAATTGCATTTAAATGCAATCTCTTTCCCTGCTTTCCTCCCCCCCCCACAAGCCAGGATTTCTTTGATTCTCAATATAATTAGGAGATAATTTTAACTCTGTCACTAGATTGATTGCACTGGTGCTTAACTGCACTATTAGGCAAATCATTAGCTGACATGTGGTATATTTTCCATCTGACAGAGCAATGCTCAATTTTAGCGGGGGGGGGGGTGGGGGTGGGGTGGTGTACTCCAGAGAAACAACCACCACTGATCCTTAGATTGCATAGGCATATGGCTACAGCTGTTAAAGCAGTACTTGGGGAACCATATACACTTTATCATTAACAACAGAGGCAAGACAAGCAGCCATAACTTTAGTCCAACCTGCTTGGCATCCTGCATCCAAGGTGACCTGTGAAGGACAACACAACAGCTAGATGTTGGAACCATCACTGGGTAACTTCAGCAGCACTACTATAGGTATGAGTTGCAACAGCCGAGCAGAAGACCATCAGTTTTCTGCACTTAAGCACTGACTGCACAAAGATCCTTCCTACTTCATTTTTACAACCCTGAAGTCGGAGACTTCCTATGGCATGTTCTAACAAAGGGTATCAGAGCCCATCAGCACCAACTTTGAAATGCTGCTTTACATGTTTATCACATTAGGAGGAAATAGAACATGTTCAGTCATTTGCTGCTACCTGAAAAAGGCTCCTGTGCCTCACATCTGTTTGGAAGCAGACTAATTCAAATGAACACCAAGTTAGTCAGTACAGTGTCTAGCAAGAAGTTTATTTCAAGAACTGCACGACAGCTGGCTAAGTTCTATGAAGGGAATGTTTTTCCACCTCTTCCACCTGGTGATTCCTTCAAGGATCCCAAATTAAGTACTTAAGTAAACAGTAAGAAATCATTTAACAAGTCATTGTGCACAAATCAATTGTCAAGGACTCATCAACAGGCAAGTTCAAAACAGCTGTTTTCTCCTAGGGAAACTTCTGTCCAAATATGAATTTGCACAGAGGAACCATTCTGCAAGTCTGTGACACCAAAGCCTTCTGCTGCAGCAGCCACAGCTACTGACTTCACCTGCCTGCTTAGCAGCTGCTTCAGCAACTCATCCCCTCCACATCTTGCCTCTAAACCACTAAGTCTTTCTTCCTTGTTAGCATGAGAATCAAAGGCAGTTACAAAGTCCAGATTTTGTAGCAGTGGATTTATAACCACAACAGCAGGCATTTTGCAGTCTGGCCCATGACTGAAAAGCACCTGAAAATGCAGTGTTATTTCTGAGCTGTATCTTCTTTCATTCAGATCCCGTTTGCTCAGCTGAGCTTCCTCAAAATTCATGTCTACTTTGTTCCATATGAAATTTCACCTGGTTATTTGGTTTCATTCTCACTAGATACGTTGCAGCCTACATCTAATGCTATACAGAAAGAGCAGCCGTGCAAGCCTTCATTTCAAAAAAAGATGGGCCTGTGAAGTTCTTGGCTGACAGTGGAAACTGAAGCTACGCGAACACGTACACCTGCACAGCGTCCATACAGCAGCAGGGCTGACCAGCTTTCTGGCTTTACCAACTGCCAGAGCCACATGAAGTTTCTTTTGTAACGGTGGACCATGTGAAGAGCTGGAAACATCAGTTCACTCAAGCAGACAAGCATCCCTGATTAGCTGCCTTCTGTGCAGTAACTGGCTTTGTCTGGGAACAGTAAGAAAAAGCAAAGACCTTGCTTGTAGTGACGGTTGAGATAACAATGGAGTCTTTAAACTAGTGTCAGTGTTTACTCTTCACAGAAGGTACATTTCACAACAGCCATTTGGGTGACTGGCACCTTTTCTTTTCCTCTCCCATGTGCTACAGCACCTGGGAACAAGAGGAGTCTGATAGAGACCAAGCAAAGATATTCCACATCACTTAAAAGGAATCTCACATGATAGAAATCACTAAGGCATTAACACAATGAATGCTTCTTATACTATTTCACCACACTGCAAGGAAAAAAACCTCCAAGGTCTCTTGCAAGCCAATCCTGGGAATCGTTTTTCCCCCTTTTTGCCACAACAGCAGAGTTTACAGTCCTGGGCCACAGAGAAGCAGCTAACCTGGCACAGCTGGGGAACCAAATAAAATTCCAGATGGGCTTTTAAAGGTCTCCTTTACTGACCTGTACCTTAAAATACAAACACAGACTGTCAGCACTTTGCTGATAATTGCAGCAGCTATTTGCCTTAACATGTCAGCCAAGTACAGTTTGCCAGCACCTCACAGGACAGGGGGTTAGAGCACTTCTGTAGGAATCACCAGGGCCATCTTAAAAGCAACCAGTACAGCTGTGGAACAAACTGCATGAATAGGGGAAGTACTCAAAAGTCAGCTGGCTTATTTTAAAAATCTGTTGCTGACAGCACATATGATTTGTGTAGTTACAACAACATTTTACAAGAGAGTGGTAGTGTTTCAAGCTTCTGCCACCATCATTTCTGCAGCAGCTTTAATGGCTATCAACAAGATGAGTAGCAAATTCATGAGCTATCAAAGACAGTACTATGAGGGCAGCTCATGGACGTCTATGCCACTGTAATACATGAACAATTTTGTGAACCCTACACAAGCTGGAAGGGCACAGAATTTTTTGTTGTTGTTTATGAAGAAAAAATTAGGGGCTTCAGGTAACCCCAAGGCATTATAAACATTAATACATCAAAACAAAAAAATTCAAGGATGAGTAAGAGGACTATTTTACTGTAAATTTATATTTCTGTACTAGTGCATTTGTACTCCTCATTTTTTTTCCTTTAAGGAGAACACCATCCAGTTTACTCTATGTAGCAAGCAACTGATACAAGTCAAGCACATGTACAGGACAAGGGAGATTTTATTCAACCAGTTCTTACATAGTTCAGATTGTAATTTTCCAGTACTTTTTCTTTTTATAAACATAGCTTGCAAACAAGCAGCAAGGGCCTCAGTACAAATTAAACAAATCTTTAGAATCCATGTGGCATCCACACCTGACACAAAGGTGGCTAAAGCTGTAGTCATACCGCAGTTCTGAACCGCAGGCCAACTAGCGACCAACATAAAGTTGGGGGTAACTAGACTTTCAGAGCAGTAACCCATTTCTGTGCAATATAAAACAGTGACGAGCACCTTCAAAGCACCCACACATGTCTGTCAGGTACAGGCAGCACAGTGGAAGGGGTCAGTTCCTGCAAGGCAGTGGCTCTGTTGTCACCCTGAACATTTCCACGAGCTCTCCATAGCCAAAGCTAGCTGAAAGCAAAAGATCTTTATGGAGCATTTCCATTGCATGACAAAACCCCAAACAAGTCCTTAATCCCAAAGACGATCATCTTTGAAAGGCAGTGAGCGAGCATGTCTTGAACTTGACTAATAAAGCACAGTCATCTGGATTTATTCATAATATCTTTTGAGAGCAAACCTAAAATACAAGAAGTGATACATGGTTGGGCTATGCCACATATTGGGCAACCTCATACGTTACATTTGCAGCTGTTTCATCAGCTGTCAGCAGTCATCTAGCACTTCTCATGTACAAGAGAGGCTGCCCTTGCCCTGTTTACCAGCTTCCCCCACCACACTTCTGACCTCAGCATCTTCAAAACACAGTTCATGACAGCATATACTATACATACCCTACTAACATAAGCACTTAATGCACTCCCCCTTCATACAAACAGGCAGGAATAAAAAAAAGCTAAAGCTTTCTCTTTGTAACTGCATGACTGGTCAAGAGTTACAGGATTAGTGTCAAAGTGAAAACCTATGTAGTTTTGTCAAAGGCTACCAGTTTTGGCTTAAAATTTGAGTGGAACATGCCTCTGCTAGTCACCAGTCTACAGAATAACATATTTCAGAGCTCAAACCACATTACATAGGGAAAACAAACCCTGCATTCCTGGGAGAGAAAGACAACAGAAGAGAAAGGGGGGTTATTTACATGCAGAAATACTAAGTTGCTTTGAAGCAAAAGGCTCAGGTACTTCATTTTGGGTTTTGGAGAATGTTTGGGGGGTTTTTTAAAGCTGTTGGGAGACTAAAACAGTGGAAAAGAATTTTCCATACTGGTACATCAGAAATGGTGGCTCAGTGGCAGTTCTCCAAGAGCAAATTCATGGTGGTGACGCACGCGGAAGGAAGCAGATCCACATCACCAGACTCAGTAGTATGAAGTGAGTAGGAGAGACAAGGATTAAAACTGAACTCAAAATGGAATAGAGTTACTAAATGCTAAGTACAAACTTGAAGCCTGTTTCTATACTGCACTGAAAATATTCATTTGACCCTTAGCACGCCTCATTTCACGGCTTCTCAACAGGTCACAAAAAGATGTGCAAGTATCACCCCCACCCTCTAGCACAGAGCACACTGCTTGAACACCTGAAAGAGTGCAGCAACTGAGCCTGGAACCCATCCTTTGGGAGCAGACAACAGATCACAAATAGCAGCTTCACCATTTCTTTTTCACTAGCACATTTGCACGTGCTTAGCAAGCAAAAACCTCCCCTTCCAGCAGCCTGCCTTCTGACAGCCTTCCCAGTTATTTTGTTCTTGTTAAGCTTTTCCTCTTCCCACATCCCAGCCATACAGTAACATTTTAGAACTGCAAGTCAAATTTATCAGAGGAAGGAAACCACTATCCCAAGTTTCCAGTCATCTGGACTGTACTGTGTTATCAGCCCACTACATCCCACAGTGAATCACCTAACCCCAGTATTGCGCATAGTGTGATGCTCTAGACAGGCTTTCATAACGTCCACCCTCTTCAGGTGTCCTTGCCTCTTGTCATTCTACCGCTCACTGTTCTTTATTACAATCCAGGGAAACTTTCCACAACCGTTTCCTTACAGCAGCAAGACAGAGAAAAATATTTTACTGAACTGTGCAACCTTCATTAGCTTCTTGGCTCGTGGACATGAGAAAAGTTATCACTGGCTCGTAGAAAGATAGCCAAGGATATTTAATGCAGTTAAAATTTCTGGCACAGAAACAAGAGAAAAAAAAATTGAAGTTTTTCAATGCTTGGCTAAATTTGCCACAATAGTTGAAAAAGTACTTTCCTAAGCAAGTTTAGCCATGAGATCACTGGTTTGTGATGTACATCAACAGTTCGATTAATCACAAAACTATTTTCAAGGACTTGCCAGAAATAGAGAAATAATAGAACAGACACTGCAGAACAGTTCCTTAACACAGGCACATGCGTGTCAATGCACGCACTCTTGCTCTTTATCCTCCTGCATAAGGAGCCATTCAAGAGTTCTCTGTATTGAAAACATTTTTTTTCCTATTTAAAGTAACTAATGAGTATAAACTAGCTGTGTCACTTCTCAGGTGGGCACTGCCTTACTCTCTACAACCCTCTGTTTGCACAGCACTTGAACTGTTCACTAGGTTCTTTCAAATTAAAGATTTAATGTAGGAAAGCACCAAAAGAGGTAATTCAGGTAAATAGCATGTGATTTATCAGTGTACCTGCACATAGAAAGTGCTCTTCCTCTGGTCAATAAACTTTATTCCTCCTTAGGAAGGATTTGACACTGACCTTGATACCTGAGAATGTGGATAGAGGCTCCTGGGTGTTCCCCTTTACCAAAGCAAGCTCTTGAATGCTCTCTTTACATAACAAAAGAGAATCTTTGTGGATAGTTAAGTTCTAGGCTCCTGAACACTCCCCTCTAGACAGCTAGGCGACCCAAGAACTGAGTCTGCGCAGAAGCAAAGGTCAATCAGCGAACACGGTGAGGAAGACTACGAGCCTTCATCTGAAGACCCCAAAGACCACCTGAGGGCCACCACAGAGGATGATTGTGCATGCGGATCAGACATTTACATATGTTAATAAGTTCCAGGAAAGCTCATGTTTATGTGGACATCCTATGAATATGTATATTTTCATAGTATATAGTAACTGAAAGTCCGTCAAGCCTTCGGAGCACTTATGGTGGAACTATCCCCAGTGCTGCCCGGCACAGCAATAAAGAATGCCTGCTTTCTAAAACTCCAAAATAAGTTTTAGAGAGTGAATTATTTTGCCGCTTTCCGGTAACAACCTCAAGTACAAAGAGATTGTCTAACTCAAAGCGTGAAGTACACATGTCAAAATATGTCATCCAGCTCCAAATAACCATTTTTGTCTTGCTCACTGTAAAATAAACTTCCATTTTATACTAAGGGTGAATTCTCAGTGCTACCAGCTCTTGCTTTATTACCCCAAACTCCTCATTCACCCTTAGCCATCCTACTACCCACTGTACGAGGGTACGCTGCCAGAACATCACTATTAAACCCTCCCAATCTATGTATTCTGTTCTATATGATTAGGTTTAACCTCTAAACATGGCACTCCTTGGAGCACAGTCCCTCAGGCCGTTACATAGGACATATGCATTGCATAGGAGTCAAGCAATTGCTGTGCTAAGCAGGATAAGCCTCAGGGACAAACTTCTTTCAACAGTTATATTGCCCAGAAGCATAGTATATAACTTCTGGTATTAGATAGCCTTATAGTATCAAAGAGTAGCTGAGTCATCAGGGTAAGATTAAAAGGAACTGATTTTCTAATATTGCCAGTTAAAAAAAAAAATTGGTTTGTGAAAGACAACTTATAATCCTCAAATATAAGTTCTTCTTGGTCCGCTTTCCCCTCAAATGGATGCTGTCATTTTGATGCATCAGTGGATGCTAGATCAATGCAATCCTACACTTTGTGTCTTCGAGAAGTTATCTTCCAAAACTGCCTGGGAATTGTTTAAATATTACACAGGCTGAAGAAAGAATAAATCAAACCTAACTATTGAAAACAGAGGTCATTTATCTCGCAAGATGAGAACAGAGACAATAGGCTATGAATAATGCAAAAGAGGCAAGATAGAAAATATTCCGTCTATTACCTGCAGCCTGAAGTGGGTATAAAATAGTTGATTAAATTGGAGAGCAAAAGCTGTTCAACCCAATTACTGAATAAATATTTTAGAGCAATTTTTCTGTTAAACATTCGAAATTCATCTGCTAGCCTGCATTTCACCCAAGGACACAAGGGGAGGACAGCAGGCTATAAGCATTAGAGAAAGGCTAAAGCTAACAGGATGTTTTGAGCAAAGACTTCTAGAAGAACATGTGCCCTTTCAAAGGCAGTAGTCAGAGAGGGTGCACAAGGCAAGCGATGAGCATTCATAGGATATACTGGCAGACTGCTGGTCATGCTTCTAACAGCTGCTGTGAGGCTACAGATTTAAGGAAAAGCAAAAGCACCCAGCCCCAAAACAGAAAGCAAAAGCTCAGGTTTTTGCATAGCTATGACTTCAGCATCTATTTGCTGCCCGTGTGCTGCATGCTGCATGTTGGCACCGCTGAAAACAAGGCTAATGCCAGGATGCACTTCATTGCTATGTGCTTACAGCCCCTCTTCCCATAACCAGAGCTAAAAGAGACATGTCCCGAGAACTGATGGGAATTCTCTACCCTCTTCCCCCAGCAAGTTTGCTCTTCGCTCAGGCCATAGCCCTCCCCATCAGTTACCACCCTTTTGCCTAGCTTTCAACTGCAGTGTCATTTCATTTTGCTGTGTTCACCAATACAGGCTTACAAAAACCTTGTTAAAATTGGTATGCCACCTAGCAAGTTAATTTCTTACATGTAGCTTCAGACATCTGTTGAGGAGAAAACCTAAAGCTAATAATTCTGCTTGTGAAGGTATGATTTCAGGTTCTGTTTTGGGAAAGCATCAACCTCCTCTCCCCTCCTCCCCCCCCCCCCCCCCGCCTTTTAGCTGTTGAATAAAATTAGAGCCCAGAGAACAGATATCACAGATCATTTAACTTGCATTTGCCCACCTCATTTAAGCTCATCACTGCACTATCCAGCAGTTACAGGGAGCATAACGAGTACAACAACAGAATTGCCACCTGATAATGCCAAGGTAAATTACTTAAACCAGTTGTGATCCCTGTTATTTCCATGCAATTTGTTTCAGAGGAAGACTGGGCACATTGTTAGCCAAGCAACTTGAAATTCTAGAAGAATATTCTTAATTGCCATTTGAACTATAAGGGAGGTATTTCTCAGTGCCCACAGGAGAAAAGAGCAGAACTTGTGCAAAGACAGAACCTAGCCTGGATCACCAGTGATCCCTGCCAGTGACTTCACGCACTGCCCAGGATGTAATGATGGGACTATCAAGACTTCAGGTACTTTTCCTGAAAGACCTATACCTTCACAGTGACTCTCAGCCTACATTTGGGAAGTGGAGGGGAAGAAATATGTTCACTAAAGCTAATCTTTGCTCTAACAAAAAAGTTTCAAATTATGACTTCTTAGTCTCATCTCTCCTCTCAGCCCCCAATGCTTAAGGGTAGCAGAGATATATCTAGAAGATGAAAAAACTCCAATCTACATTAACCCAGTTACCTTCAAAGGCGCAACCATGATAAAAAGAAAAACATGTTTAAGTGTGAAAAGCACAGAAGGGAAAAGGGATAAAGCTTCAGTGTAGGAGTTTGGAAGCAGCAACCGATGCTTGGGTCAACGTTTCAGCTGGAGTTCTTAAACACTCAAGAGCAGAAAGGTTAGTTGTACCCACTTTTAACTAAGGAAAAAATAAATGTTACTGGATTTAATCAAGCCTAGCAAAACCTGCTTACCTATTCTTTGTGGTTGGTTTAGCAGATATTGCAACATAAAAATTATTTTGGGGATATATGACTTCAAAACCAAGAAATTTCAAGAATCTCTAGCTTCAATAAGTCAAATCACCAAGCAGGAAAAACTAACTTTAAATAGTCAACCCTAAATATATTCACCATTTCTACTTTATTTTCCTGAAATGCCACTCATGTCCAGTGACAAGAGGTTTACCTACACTCAGGTGCATTGATCAGACTGTAATCATTGCTCCCAGTTTAGTACTATGCTTATTACCTCAGAAAATACACAGCATGTAAATAGCTATGCAGTTCATATACTTTTGGATATATTTAAACCAAAAGAGATTTACTAAAGAAGATCTTTATGACTTAAATTGAAGTTGAATTATAAATATCCAAGTCAAATGTAGTTACCTTAATGGTACATGATAGATCAATACTCTAAACACACATTATTCATAGCATTTAGGTTAAGAAATGTGAAGCTACTGCTAACTGTAATAATAGACACAAAAATTTAGCATATGTGGGCTGAAAAAAACTACAACCAGATACTTTTGAAACTTCCAGAACAAATATGGGAGGTCTGATGTCTGACTGACATGAAAATTGAAATGGAGCAAAAAAAAAAATGAACATAAGTAAACATCTTTGCCTTTTAAATGCCTAAATGTCTAAAAATCTAGTCCTATATGCCCCCTGATTTTTACAGGGATTTTAACCTGTTTCTTATTAAGTTTTATTTTCATACACCAGCAAAAAAAAAAAAAAAAAAAGGAGCTAAAGAATCAAGAAAGCTTTCTTGCACAAGAGAATTGAAAAGCACATACACCTGGGAAAAACTATCGAATATCTGCATTTCCTGCTGCAAGTACAGAAAATATATTTAACATGGTATATGCAATTCTGGCTTTTACAGACTGGAAAGTGATCTTAATTATGAGACATAATGCCTTCTCCTAGCCTGTGTTTTGAAAGCAGCTCCCCTTTAAAACATTAACATTTTAAGGTTTACGAGAATATAGTAATTAAAATAGACTTTGGCATACTTATGACTGTTTATGCTTATTTTCCATCAAGAATTAAGTCTGATAAAGTTAACATGCACAAAAATAGATCTTTAGGTGTCCTTATCGCAAAATATTTAAAGCCTAAGACCTGACTTCTGATTTTGACAGTCAATATCTTGCATTTGTCTTTACCTGCCTTGTGATCAAAAAATAGAGCTGTAACTGCCCAAGACTAAAGAGGAAGATGCTTCACACTCTGGTAGAGAAAGTCTTGCAAGTGAGGGGAAAAAAAAAAGTCATTGCCCATTTAATTCCACAGAAATCAGTTCTTTGTTTGGTACCCTCCCAAATTTTAATAAATAAGCTGACATCTTTCAGTTGACTCATTATCCCATCTATCCCACACTTCAGACAGTGACTTTAAGTTTAATGTGTCTGCAAAATCGGTGCAAAATCACGCTAAAAGAATGATTTAGAGGGTGGTGTTATTATGCTAACTGCATCAGCATTAAGTGCTATCTCAAAGCCAACCACCCCATTCATGCTTTGCTCAGAGCAAGCTGCACGTCACTCTGTATGCCCAGTACTTTCTCCTTTTGGTTGCTTTCTGCAGTGCTCGAGACCTATAAATAAATAAAGAGCAGGGAATCCCAGTAATGCTTAGGGCTCTGTGATTGCCTTTTCTGCCAGTGAGGCTGGTGACTGGAACGAACATTTTCGACTCAAGGCTACCTCCTCCCTGCTACCAGCACACGAAGGGATGCAAGCAGGAGAAGCCCGAAAGGAATACACTTCAGTTCTGTGTTACAGTTTTGAGCAAGGTCTTTCTTGGGGGAATGACTTGCCGCTCAGATTTCATTCATACTGAACATTCATCACTGGTTTTATTTCAGTGAGGACAAGCAGTGCACGTACAAAGCAGAGGCTTCCCCCACCCGAAGCTGTGCCCTGGGGAGATCTTGTCCAAGACATTCAGGGAGAGCTTCTGCCCACACTAGCAGCATCGAGGGAAGCACAAGGAGCCTGCCCTTGTGCGCTGCCAGCCAGCTCAGCAGCCCTGCTCACCCCGGCAACACTGACCCATGGTTAAGGCTACTGAAATAGCACTTTTTCTTCCCAACTTGGCACTGAACTGACAAATCCATTAAAATAGTTTTGGATCCTGTCAAGAGACGCCCCACTTCAAAAGCATTACTGTAGTTACAGTGGTCAGTGGGTATAAAGATCTTGGTGAGTGGACTGAGAAACACAAGCTTTTGAACAAGCAAGGCTTAGGGTTTTGGTTTTTTAAATATTAGTCATCTAATAGTGATTCTAGAGAATGAATCTCATTTTTTCATCTCAACATAGAACAGTCTTAGAGATACATAAATTTCTAAATGGGCTAGCTTCATAAACAGCAGCAGCACTGCTCACAAAAATTGACACCCTGCTCTTACAGCGGAATACCAAGGACCCCAGTAACAAGGACAGACACATCCCGGCCCAGTCCAATGAGCGTCCCATTTACAGTATAAGTGCCTCTAACAGCACAGACTGAATAAACCCTGTAGCATGATAGTTCAGGCATTCATCTAAGACAATACATTTGTTTAGATCCCACGTATGAACAAGCAGAAATTCCTTGGGATTTTTTGGGTTGTGGTTTGTTTTTTGTTTGGTGGGTTTTTTTTTTTAAAAAACACAGGTGTCTTGCATCCTGGAAAATTAATCCAACTGCTATGCTATGGAAAAAAATCAGAAGTACTAGATTGCCTCAGTCTCTCCAAAAGGCTCAAAGCACTCTAAGTGACCACTGCAGTGAAGCATTTCTTACGAGTACTTCCTGAACCAAGCCGACTCTGTCTATAGGTTGGCAGCTTTTTTTTTTTAAAATGAACATTGTTTGCAAAAGAAAACACAGTCAAGGGGTGCAAGGATCAGAACTAGACTCCCACCCTCAAGATGCCTTCATCCCAACTCCTGCTTTTTGCCCATACTGCTCCCAGATTAAATACAACAACAGCTCCACCGTTAAGAGAAGTCACAAAACTTTCCTAATGCTGCTGGTGGGTGGCAGTTATGCCAGCAGCACTGGTCTTGTGCAGCAAGGTTTTATGCACCTTACAAACGTTAAGAGTCCAAAACCTCACACTGCACAAAACCACCAAACTCTGCCTTTGGGAAATACTCCTCATTTAGTAGCTTCATTATTACATCTGATATGTGAAGGTCATTTTGATCTTTACTTGCTTAAATCTCATGCAATCCACAGTTCTTCACCCTTCATGTTAATTTCCAAGACACTTCCCTTAGTGTTCTGTGAGATAAGCAAGTTTGACCCAGAATCATGCGCAACAGTGCAGCCAATAGGAAATCCAGGGAATCAACACTTCATCTCCCTCTTGGGGCTGCATTTTAAACAAGACTAAGCTTTGGCATTGATGTATCCCCTGCATCCCTCTCCGAGTCTCAGCTGCCTGCTTGCCAACACATTCCCCACAGGCTGTCAGCATGCACCATCCATCTTGCACCAGTCTTAAGTGGCTGCAGAGCATTTTACCTTCAAGGAAGCTTTAGGGAGGAAGTTTCCCTGGACCCATCGATGCTAACACAAACACGGATTACATGAATCCTGAGTGTTGCTATCATAAAATATACCTCAATTTACTATGCGTGTGAAGCTTCGTGACTACAGGAGCATGATCTGTCACATTACCTTAATTAAGGAGAGCCCAGGCTGTGCTGCCGCTGAAAGGGGCTGTCTTCCCAACTCCTGCCCATAACCATGCTCTCTGATGTCCTCTTGGGCACTCAAGCTGAACCATTTTTTGTCTGCAGGGACAGTTATCAGCTGGATAAGAGAATCGATACAGCTTGCTGCCCAGTCACGTGACCACTGTTTTTCCTGCTTGGGGCATTTGCAACTGGAAGATGAGAAACACCCCATCATCCCTGCTCACATCTGGGGCTGACATTTTCTTTCTAAATAGAAATTAAGGCTAGCATTAGTGGAAACAACCTTATTAAGCACTGTACCACTTGTTAGCAGATCTTTGTTTGCATTCATCCTTGTTCCCCAGTGAAAACCACGTAAGCATTGCCAAAAGTGGCGTCTGAAGCTTTGATGACTTCAATTGAATAAAGCTAAGAAAAATTAAAGCCTTGAACACAGCATTAATGGTTCAGAAGTACTCCATTCTCTGTGAAGGGAGGACATGAATTCCTCAGATGAAATTTCTAACTTTACTTCCAGTGGTAAATTTTAGCCCCCACATGGACATTGCCACATGACTGGGTCAGACCTTTTTTTTCCTCATCCCTTAGAGAAGACCTCTGTATTAACAAACTATAAATATTCATTTCAACAAAAGCTCCACTATTAATTTGGGGGGGGTTAAACTCACTCTGGAGTCCAGGCAATACATCAGCCCTCTATAGACCCACACAGAAAATCTTATTTGTTCTCATCAACCCCATCACTTTGTAAAAAACCCAAGTTTGCAGACAAATTTGTCTTTCTTCAGAAACCTGCATGCATTTTCTGCGAGCATTTAACTTAAACTTTCCCTTAAGCAGAAGGCGGCTTGGCAATGCTGCAATCATCTAACCAAAATGAAATCCATCTTAAGCTGCACAAAAGCAGAGAAGCAGCCCCTTGAGCTTGCTCTCCCCTCCAAGTTCAGGGTTACAATTTCCCCAAATTAACCCCACACCCTTCCCCTCTTCCCCCAGCCCAATCTCTCACTGTTCAGTGGGCAGGAAATGCAAAACATCTGTCTTTCAGAGAAACTAAAGTACTGTTATCTGAAATAGCTACTGAATTTCTACTGAATACATCGGTCCTGTCCCATTTCAACTGTTGCCCAAGGCTCATCTCACCCTCAGCTAACATTGTAGCTATGTGCTTTATAATAGCTAGAAAAGGCAGAATGTCTTCATGTCCAGATGCTGGGACTCAGCGCTTCAGGAAAAAAATAAAGTAGTATTTGAAAGACTGCTAAATCTGCTGGCAGCCAAGTAATGTAACTCATCATTTATGCCTGCTCATTTCTGTCTGCAGGTGTGCACTAA
Source organism: Theristicus caerulescens (assembly GCA_020745775.1). Classification (NCBI taxonomy): domain Eukaryota; kingdom Metazoa; phylum Chordata; class Aves; order Pelecaniformes; family Threskiornithidae; genus Theristicus; species Theristicus caerulescens. Next base: position 89,807,396 of record CM036560.1, read on the forward strand.
GATACCAGCTTACCATAAACCTCCAAGGAAAATGCAGTTAAAAGATACCAAGCACCTAAGCACTGACACACAGAGAGTCAAGTAATTTTACTGTGCCTCTGCTTTTCATGTCAGCTAGAAGACTGAAATTTTCCAGTAGGACACACACCTCAAATAATTGTGGACTCGCTGCCATCCTTTGAAAGTCAGTGCAGTGGTCTGCTCCTGAATGAGAACACAGCTGAAGATGTTTGTACAACCACCATATATCCATCAAACAAAGTAGCATCAGTCTGCATATGTATTACCACATCCCAATACAGTCAACCCATGTCTATTATTTACAGCTCTGTTTCACACCAACAGCTGCAAGATTTACCAAATACAAGTTTTCTGGCTTCATAGCAATCGTTCATCTCTAAAGTACATGTTTTCTTGAAGCCCTCTGGTACAGAGAGGGGAGAGCAAGGACCATGGCACACATTTCGCACCTCTCCAGCCTTCTCGCCTTACAGAGAAGCAATCCACTTGCACGCCACCCCAGCTTTAAGTTCCAGGCTGCAGTGCTGTGCCCGTCCTTCCACCAGAGCAGGGCTGCTCCTGCCAGCATGCCCATCGCCTAATGAACCCCTTCATGCCATTCAGCTTACACAGGGAGTTTTACTTTGGGGAAAAGAGCATGTCAGCATGACAGGTGCCCCCAAGTAACTAGCTTGGGCTTGTGGTTTTGGAAGCCAAATTTCTAGAGGAATGATGTTTTAAGGTCTCAAATTCTCACTGTGCTTAAAATAAATTACAAACACTTTCAGTATGTCTCCAAGTGGCTTGCTTGCCAGCATGTTTCCTCCACCTCATTTCCTCTTTGAGGTCACAAGCTGAGAAACACCATTAAAGCCAAACAAGTTAAATGTTGATAAACTTCAGTCTGAAAAACCAACACAAATAAATACAAACCTCTGGCTAGCAGCCTTTCCTCCAGTGCAAGACTCACTTAAACCGTTCAAAGTTTTTTGTTAAGTAACCCTTTGAAAACCACCAAGTCCAGCAATTATTACACTACACACCACAGTAAGGCAACAGCCTGGCTTTGGCATCCTCAGGCCAAGAGTGGACCTTCTTTCACTTTCCATGATTTGGTACATCCAACAGATTTTGCCCAGTAAAATCTGAGGAGAGGTGTAGGACACCTGACCTCTATTTCCTCCTGGCAAGTGGACCATGTAGAATGCATAACACAAACCTCACTCAGCCATTTAACTAGGAGAGAAGTAAGGAAAAAGTCTGTTTTTATACAAATAGAGAATATCCATTCCTTTCAAAAGGAACCTGTATCTGCTGGAGGCAGGAGGCGGAGTACTGCAGCTTTTAGCAAAATATAAAAGTATCAGTTCAGCCAGCACAGACTGAAGCACACCACCTTTCATATGCCACGTGGATGAAAGTTAAAATAAATTTGCAGTCCTAAGGGCAAAAGAGCAGAAAAATCTTTCTCCCTCCCTGCTTGCCTGATCCCACCCCAGCAGCTGTAAGTAGCATAGATTTTTAGAATGTGTTTTTGTCAGCATTCATTTAGAAAATAGTGCCTTGTTTGGAAAATGAGGCTCATGAAAGTCCTTAACAGGACCTTCCTTAGATTTCTAGCTGCAGAGACCTGAAGTTCAAACTGGTGATGGGTTTCTCACTCCTACCAATAACGGTCAGAGAATCAATGCCACACTGCCTCACTTGGCATACCTGCTGTGCAACTGTTCCACTGGTTTACTTTTACCACCAAATTTCACAGGCTTTAAAACACACAGACCAAACTTCTCTTCCACAAATGGGGCAAGCATCCTCGCTACGCTCAACCTACGTCCCTCATCACCAATAGCTGTTCCTGTGCTCAGCACAGCAAGCCCACACAGCTGACACATGGAAAGCCTAACTCCAGGATCTCCAGAAGGATTCCTTCCTGCCCAGGACTGTCCCTTTGCTGCCTGGAGCTTTGCCTGACCACAGCGGCGGGAGCTCCCCTCTTCCTTGGGAAGGGGAATGAACTCTCCTCCTGTCCCAGGGCATTGTTCCTCTGCAGTTTGCACTTCTGGGCCCTGGGAAGATGCTTGGGAGATGATCCATGCCGCAGTCACCCTGCTTGATATCTCACAGCTCAGGGGACTAGTGCCAACCTTATATATGGAGCAACCTGCATGCAGCCTCATGTTTGAGGAAAAAGGACTTGGAAAAAGATGCAAGTAGAAATATTATCACTAGCAGGGATTTTCCCGATTAACCTGCATCTTGCATCCAAGAACATTTGGCTATAGCATGTAGAAATATGTAGCACGTTTCAGAGAAGCCAATATCCTCAAGTGTACAGCAGTTATCAAATTCATATTGCAAATCCCTATACACATGCCTAGATTTCCAGCATAAGCTTTTTATACATGGTCTATCTGAAACCACAATTAGAAGCTTCCCTACACAAGTTGAGCATTTTTTCGTTAAAAATCAATTTGCCTAGTTTTATCTAAAGGGCTGACAGTATATCTAATTTCAGTGTTCTTATACTGAAGTCACTCTCAACTAGATAAAAATAGATTTTTTTTTTTTTTTAAATACCAATGCCTTCATGAATGCCAGTGCGAAACCACACAGGTATTGGTGGTTTACATGGGAAGCATCAAGAGCCGAGTCTGAATGCAGCAGGGCTTGGCAGTCACCAAGACCTGGGCTGATATTCAGAACAACTGAAAACTCACATGCAGAGAAACTGAACTGAAATCTCAATATATTCTATACAACAAGGTTAGTTTGAAAACAGTCTCACACTAATTCTGACATTTCTAGAGTAATTTTTCAGTGCAGATGCTGTAATTTAATATCTGCATCAGTGATACTGGTTCATTCCTACAACCTCTATTTTACAGTCAGATGTGTGTTTCAGGTAGTCTAAAAATCATATACAATCGTATTTTGTCTGCGGAGAATAGAACTGAAGTCTAGCTAAGCAAAGGGCTATAGAAAGATTATCTAATCTCTACTACACATCATCAGTAATGCACAGGACAACAGCCGAGACAGTGATGTTAACATGCAGATGGGCAATAATCTAATTAACAGTGACCTTTTTTTCTCTTGTATTGCCTACAGGTCAAAATATTTGAGTTGCTTTGAAAACCGAGATGATGTCAAAAGCTGCTGTTCCAGGAAATCCCTGCATATAATAATTGCTTTAACCAGCCAAGTCATGCAGCAAGGCTCACATCTCAGAATGAAGAATACTTGAATGGTGCAATGAATACAAAGGGATTTCCATTTAATGTGCACTGCATGGGAAGCAAGTCTTCATGATTAAATGCCTCCCTTCTCTCCCCGCTCCACAGACCCCCGGGATAATAAACGCTCTGGGACAAGAGCGCTCAAATCATATTGTTTCTAAATTCACCGATCAAACCAAACACACTGAGACCATCTGTTTCAGTCTCCTTATCACATATGTATTTCCCTCTTTTAAGAAAGGAAAGCTACTTGTTAGCAGCAGGCTTTCTAGTACAAATTTTGCTACTCCAGCAGCAACATTTTCAACAGCATGCTCGAAAAGGAAAGTGTAATCCCCTCTTTTATATTATTTAAATGGGGGTTTGCTTTAGAGACAAAGAGCACCCCAGAGAACCCAACATGGGAAATTAAGTTATAGCTTTCAGCCGATACAGCCAACAACCTTGCTGCAGGAGCTTGAAGGTTATAAGTAGAGCATCAGCAGCAGGGGCTGCCTGTGTCCACTGCTGCTTGCTTTGCCGAGCATGGGAAGTAGGTGGGAGACGGGAGATACCCTTGCTGGATGATGCAGCACTCCCTGCATGCTAATTGGGAAGGTGGGGGAAGAGTGATGCGGTAGGAGGAATCCCAGCTCCCCTGGCAACGAGATGCCTTTGCCGAACAGATTTCAATACGGCATAATAAAAGGCAGCTTTGAAATTAAGTTTAACTGAACCTTCATCTCTTCTCTTTCCTTCCTCTAAACACTGCTAGCAACCGCTGCTTTGGGGAATTACCTTTGCTGCAGGGAACTCCCACGTTAAGCATCAGAAGCGCAAGGCAGTTCCGCAGTCTCATTTTCAAGGCGCTGCTCTCTGCGTGTGTGTCGGGGGTTCCCCTGGTGCTTTGAAATTAGAGCCTTATCTCTGCATTGCATTTATGGCCATAAGCAACTGCAGGGAAGTACGGATGTACAAGAACAGATCAGAATATTTTTGTCATCAACTCCCCCAGTTCTTAGCATACTACAGCATGCAATACCAGCAGATATATTAATATCTTTTTACACTCCTACCTCATCAGTTTTCTGTTTGGAAATTTGCTCCCAGAAGTAATTACATTGCTTTAAGAGCAAAAGCAAGAAAATTCACAGAACACCAGAAAATTAGCGTATAGAAGAGATAGTGTTGAAAGAGCAGTCAAGTGATTTGAGACTACAAATTACACACCCAAAACAATGCAGAAATTCTTCACACAAAAGTAGTTTGCATATTTATATAGCATAGATAGACTTTGCAAAATTAGCCTAAAAATATTAACCCTTCAAGATCCTTTGCATTCACCCATCTTGCTAAACAAAGAATAATTTTTCTCTGTGAAGGATATGTATTTACCTAAGTGCAAGCATGATCCAGAGTTGCATTAATACTATGACTTACTCACGCAGAAATCATTCTGCTCTTCTACTGCAGCCAAATGCTTCTACCATAGCTATTGCTGCAGAATGAAATCTTTGTAATATGCTACAGTATTTGCTGAAACTAAGAATAAATTCGTCTTAGTCTGGTGCGCCTGTCAATGTAACATCTATCCACATGTAATGCTAAGCAGCAGAACTAATTACGGAGACTACATGAAAGAACCAACATGGGGTTTATTTTTCCTGTTCCAACATGTCTTTTCCTTCAAAAAATGAAAATAATCAAGCTTGAGATATGAGAGCGTTTTTAACTACATTCAGAAATTGGGATTGGCGGGCAGAGTGCTTTAATTTCGAGACACCAACAGGGATTTTAACTAAAAAAATAAACTTACACACCACAATCTTTACACTAAACAAAGTTCCTGGGGATTTTACTTTCTCTTGAACGTTCATGCTCCCCTCAGAAGCCCATTTCTCCAACAGGAGAACTGAATAAGCCCTACTTTTCCTACAGTTGCTGTTTCACCAGCCACAAGAGTGCCCGAGACCTACACCAGAATCCCCGGGCCAGGGGAATAGTCCTGCACCAGGCAGTGTGCTCAGCTCCAGGCAGAACACGGCAACACGAGTCCATGGGATTGCATCAATGGCTGGTTTCCAGTGTCACAACATATTGTACTCTGCAATTAATTTCCTTCTGTAGTATTACTTTTAATTATATTGAGAGAAGTATCTGCTTCAACTCAGTGAAGATGCTAAATGTACACAATAGGTAAGGGCTTATGTTTACAGAATAACTTAAGATTTTCAGCAAATGCAAACTGAGAAGTCAAGATTTCCCACTCCTGCCCACCACTGGCTTTTGTAAATGTTTTGAGGCAGATGAATATACTTAAATATCAGGAGTTGGTTCCACTTCTCAAGCCCAGAGGAACTTCGCATCCTACCTAAGCTAGCAGCTACATCACACCTGGTACCTGAACTTGCCCCCTGAATTTTGTAGGGCTGAAGCATTTGTTGTAGCCATACCCAGGGTGTTCACACTCAAACCACACAGCTTGGCACCCCTCTCTGTGCTGGAAGGCAGCAGCTGTGATGGGGAACCTGAGCAGCTAAAGGGAAAGGAACTGAAAATGCAACTTCTCATCCATATTCCAGCCGCAGCAGAGTGCTACAGGAAGGGCAGCGGTGAAATCAGACCTTATACGAAGATGAGACATCAGCCATTTGGACTGTGCGTTATTTCAGTAAACTTATCTGGAAAACAAGCCTTCTGTGCTTCAGATCTACAGCAAACACGGGAGGTATGCAGCCTTGCAGCCCCTGCACCTCACCAAATCAAGCCATGCAGTCAAGAAGGTTGCTGCATTTAGAAAGCGCTTTTCCTCAGCCTTTCCCCTCCAGGTCAGAATCCCAGTCTTCAAGGAGAAGAAAGACATCTTTATCACTTGCCGCACTGAAGACAGAAAAGGCTTGAGAAGGGACAGACTTGAAGACCTACGCAGAGTCTGCACGTACAACAAATACAATCCATGAGACCACTACCTGCCCACAAAAGCTGAGTGCATAAACCTGTAGGAACTGTCTCACTCTCCCCTGAAGTCCTCAACTCATTTAACTAAAGTACACCTTCGTGAACAACAAACACCAACATTAAAAATTAAGCAATTTATCACAGTTAACACCTCTCCCTATGCAAAACAAGAAAAATGTAGGCAATAAAACACAGTGTGTTATGATGCACAAAATTTCTACCTGTAAGCACTAAGCAGCATCTCTTTACATGGAGACAAGGAGAAGAGCAGAACATGAAAGGAAAAGCTGCAGACAAACCGCAAAATGACATTTTACAACTTAAACTTGGTTGTTTATTAGATACAGGAATATTCTGCTCAGTGTATTTATCCAATATCCTGTTATATATTCAGTTTTATGAACACCTGGGGAGGATGGCAGCATGACATTGATAAATAGGTAAACGTCAGCCACATTTTGCATACCACACATGCAAAAACTAACTTGGGAGGCAGGAAAAGAGTAGAATACTTGTAGTCATTCTTCGTAAGAAAAAAATGTCTCTCTAGTCAGCTGTGGTACCATTATGAAGAGCGGAAAATTCATATTCACAGTATCAATGAGTTTAAGAGAAATGCATATGCTCCACGATGAAATCATTTCTGTCTATATTAAGTAATTTTATAAGTCAGAGGAAAAGCAAACACACTCTTGTCCTCACTCTCTCCAAGGCTCTCCTATATGATTTCCCTAAAGACAGCAGTTTGCAGGCTATTACATAGCTAGGGGAGCACATTTGCAACAAAACACTTCATTTATGTCAGAGTGATATTAATATCATGCAAGCACAGGGAAAAACTCACAGATTTTAGTCTGAAGGTTGCATGACAGACAGCAAACATCTGAGTGACGCTATACATTAAATCTTCTCTGTAGCCTTGCTTACAAGCTGTTTTCACCACTCTTGCACGTTCATGAGACTAACATTGCCGAGCTTTAAAGCACATAGAGAGCACAGATAAATCTGCTGCTAGCCTTGTGTTCACAATTTCACTCCCATTTTGATAGCAGCAACCCATGTTTTTAGTTTATGGAGGTGGCAGGGCTCGTAAGTGCAGACAAAAATAAACTCATATTCACAAGCTCATAGCAACCAGCAATGCAAAAGTTTTCTTGAAGCTGCTCTCAAAACATTCAGTCCTACACAGCCTATGAATGAAAACACAGCCCCTCTGTTCCTTGTTAAAGAACGGTATGGCAAGAAACCTGAGACTCCCTCCCGAGCCTCGGGACGCATTTCAGTTTGCGGATGTGTGAAAATGGGAAATACAAGCTATAGACTCTTGTGACATCTAACAAAATATTTTCTTCCTCATTTCTTCAAGACCATTTATGAAGCAGAAATTGATTTTAAGAATCACTTGCCTCTTCAACTACTAATTTTGATATGCATTTAGAAAATCTATGCCAGTACTGAACAACCTCAACCACCACCATCCTTTTGCTTAGCAAACACAGCCACAGAACCTGCAACACGATGCTGTTTATTAACAGAGCCAGCTCTAAAACACTTCTCTTCCACCCCCAGAGATGTTTCCACAGTCCACCAGGCAGAAAACACTGGATTTTCCATCCAGTCTCAGGGAAAGGAAAACCCACATTCATTACTCCATGTCTACACCACTCTTGCTACAATTGCCTCTGAAGTCAACAATTACATGCCACTGTTTTGAATAGCTTTTTATCCTAAAGTTACAGGTTTTCAGGAATGATGTGCAGACAGAAGTATAGTGGAGGAAAAGATAAAGAGGCCCCATGACACCTACCCTACCTGAGCAAGGAGACTCACACATTAGGTAACATACCTCAAGGCTATGCTGCTCCTTCTCCTACAGGCAGATTCAGATGAGATCAGTGTAATCCACCAGCATTAGAAGAAAAGCATTTTCCCTTACAGAGTAGAGCTGAACTGATAGTGCCACTGGAGAAAGACTTCAAACACACCAAAGGGTTAAAAAAACCCAGCCAACATATTTACTAGAGATTCTTGCAGGTTTTTGCAAGTGCTTCAGGTTTTTTTTGCTCAGCTCCAAACTCTGATGGCAGACAGAAGGACATCTCCCTCTTTGTTCCATTCTCCTATGGCTATTTTTACATCACACGACTTCCTAGCTTTGTTGTACCAGAAGCTTGCACTGTTTTATTATCCCATCAGGGCATCTGTATTTCAGACAAGCAGTCTCTGAATTTATCTCACTCCCAGTTGTGAGGCTTAACTAACCTCAGTTCCCTAACGTCAGGCACAAGATGCATGAAAGCATCCATTCAGTGGATATGGAATTGGCTGGATGGTCGCACTCAAAGAGTTGTGGTCAATGTCTCGATGCCCAAGTAGAGACCAGTGATGAGCGGCATTCCCCAGGGGTTGGTAATGGGACTGGCACCATTTAACATCTTTGTCGGGGGCATGGACAGTGGGATTGAGTGCACCCTCAGCAAGTTTGCTGATGACACCATGCCGTGTGGTGTGGTCGACACACTGGAGGGTAGGGATGCCATCCAGAGCGACCTTGACAGGCTTGAGAGGTGGGCCTGCGCAAACCTCATGAAGTTCAACAAGGCCGAGTGCAAGGTACTGCACATGTGTTGGGGCAATCCCAAGCACAAATATAGGCTGGGCGGAGAATGGATTGGGAACAGCCCTGAGGAGAAGGACTTGGGGGTGTTGATTGATGAGAAGCTCAACATGACCCGGCAATGTGTGCTTGCAGCCCAGAAAGCCAACCGTATTCCTGGGCTGCATCAAAAGAAGCGTGACCAGCGGGTCGAGGGAGGTGATTCTGCCCCTCTACTCTGCTCTTTTGAGATCCCACCTGGAGTACCATGTTCAGCTCTGGGGCCCCCAACATAAGAAGGACATGGACCTGTTGGAGTGAGTCCAGAGGAGGGCCACAAAGATGGTCAGAGGGCTGGAGCACCCCTCCTATGAGGACAGGCTGAGAGAGTTGGGGTTGTGCAGCCTTCCAATACCTGAAGGTTTCATCACCTTCCTGTGCAAGTGCAGCCATCTCAACCACAAGAAGTTTTTTTGGCTCCGTACCAATAAAACTAAGAAGTCAGTCACAAAAAAAAAAGGCAAAAATTTTTCTGTCTTTAAAATAATCCCAAAAGAGCCATTTGGCCAAAGGTCAGGTAATCAGGATAACAGGAACAAGACGACTACAGGATATCTCTGAGGATTATAAACTGCTAGCCTTTTCATAGCTCCTTAGCTAGTGAATAACTGTCGCCTGGAGCTGCTGCTATTCTTTCAATCAAATCCAAGTCAGCTATAGCTCTGATGTAAAATTTCCTTGGGTAGGCAGTTTGGAAAAAATACAAGGAACAAGCTGCTTTTTTTAAAGCATTATTTCTAGCATCTTTTCACTATGGCTTTAAATGGAGTATCAAAGATACCAAAATATTCCAATCAATAGCTGTGAAAAAGAACATAGCATTCTGCGATATGGCTAAAAGGGAAGAACAAAAGTATGAATTTCTTTGGAAATATTTACAAGAGAAATTTGTCCCAATAGATCTCCACATGGGTAAGTATTCCAGGCAATTAAACTTTCTTGTTAACCAAATTGTAAGCTAACTTCAACGACACTGTTATAAAGCTTGATGGAACAACAGTTTTACATCCATCATTACAGAGAGCCTATCTATATCTAAGTGTCTTTTGCAGGAAGCTCTTCAATTTGACTTCCCAACAAGCATGCAAGTCAAACCAGAGGCATTTCACACAAATTAATGCCAGCTGCTCTTAGCTGTCATATTATAAATGAAACCATTTCCAATGTCTTACAAGTCACCTTATAGACATTTCTAGCCCTCTATAGAAAGGGCTAAGTTTAATACTAGTGACTTGCATTAAGAATGTAACCATCCCCACATAAGATTTTTGCTTTCACTTAGAGATAGCCAAACAGATATGCAGCAAAAAGATTATAATATACTCAAGAGAAAAAAAATGACTCTTTTAGAGCTGTAGTCTCTCATCTCAGCCAAATTTGAAGGATCAGCTCCAGGAAAGAAAAAAAAAAATAATGGTGTTCAGCAGCTTTCCTCTTGCATACATCCACAGTTGTCCATACCATATCGCCTTTATCCTTCTAGGAAGGGACACCCCGTGCACTTCATGTGCTCTGAATGACTTGCAAACACACAAGAAGTGGTTTCCATTAGTTCTGCTCTGAAAGTGCGTTAAGCATCTGCTCTGTGCAAGCTGTGTTAGCGTCACTGCAGACCGTGCCAACACACTTCCCACTGCTGCACTGGCAACCTCTTGGAGCACCCTGGGACCTATCACTCTTCAGATCAACCCCACGTACTTTGAGATGGGCACACACAACACACAGCAGTGCCGAAACAATGGCTTTCGAGATATTTATAAAGCAAGCTATGTAGAATAGGAAACACAAGAACATACCCTGAATGACTTTAGTGTGGGTTTGTAGACAGTTTTTAGTAGCATACTTGCCTAACATAGTACATTCACATTAAAACCATCTCAACTTAATCCTCCCATCTTGTCATACCCACGGGATGACTTTCAGAAAATAAAATTCTCTTTTCATGCATTTATGTAGGGCAACTTCACAACACACGAAATGATCCCATTATGCTGGCTACAGTGTAGTCAACATCTTCAGTTCTTCTACAAAGACCTAGATTTTAAGGCAGTTTTTTCCACCTCATACAGGAATGTTAGCTTTCAGATCAAATGGTAAAGCAAGTTTTCAGTTCTTGTACTAGCACAAAGAAAATATTCAAGTAAGCCAATGATTCTTATGCCATCTACTTGTTCCTCATTACCACAATTCCCACAAATTGGGCAGTTATACTCTGGGCCATCAGCAGCTCGGCAGAATCCCAGTGCCCTGTGGCTACCATTTCTCTCCTCCCTTGCAAGAGAAAGCTATGCCTTTTTATGAGGCTGTCCAACCAAGAGGAAAAAACTGTTCAGTGCCAAGTGACCTCTGGAAAGCTTGAGAAGATGGTCTTGACTTTGGTGGAGATGCACTTCAACCCTGGAAAACACTGAGTCTTCTCAATGCTTATTAAAATACACAGAAAATAAGAACACCCACACATTGCGTGACTGTGCCCTAAAGCCAAGGGATTTTAGATTGCTCATCGTACTTGGATATTATTTGGGAGAGGTAGTATCTATTTGTGCAGTTAAACCAGCCAGCAAGAATCTAGCCACTATCTTATTTCCACTAGTTACACACAAAAAAAAAAAAATCTCTGAAAGGACAGTGGAAATTCATTTATGCAGTAAGTTGTTATCATAAACACTTGGGAAGCAAAATCTTAGGCCAGGATTGTTTTGTTAAGCAAACAGAGCTGAAGTCACACTCTCCTCCAAACAGTTTTGTTCCCTGTTTGCATGGCTATCCAGGGTAACCAGTTCTTTCCCATTCCAGGAGTTGAAGGACAGTCTCAATGTTGGAAAAAACAACATGGTGATGCCAGTTTTTGAGTTGATGAATTTGAAGAGTGGTTGACTGCATTATCAACAGCTCCAAGCATTTTGTGCCTTCAATCTCAGTTTAAGATGACACAAGCAGGTTAAAAATAATATTTTGTGAACTTGTTTCTCTGTTTTTAAAAATACCTCTGATAGCCAGGAGAGCTGCAGCGGGCTATTTGCGCAGGTCCTGTTATGTCGCATTAGGCCAAGCAAAGGTTATTCCCTTCTTTTGCTGCAGTCTCCCCTTCTTCACACCAACCATGGAATATGAGGATCCATACCTTCACATACACAGCAACGTGTATATGTATTCATTACAGACAGTAAACTGCAAAACACGTTATATACCACAGTTTGCTCCTAGGCAAGATCTGTCATTATGTGAGCAATAGCTCTTTCTCCAGCTTGCTTTCTTAGACTGTTTGATCACTCTAATGGTCTCATATTATGAGGCAGCGTCAGCAAAACTGCAATTTTAGTTTTCTTTTCATTAAGGCTTAGAAAGCCATCCAAGTCCTTTCCAAGTGATATTCTTCAGCTCCCTGGTGGCTCAGCCGAATATGAAAGCCAAGCTGAAAACTATCTAGTACCATTAAAAAAGTTCCCATCAGAAGGCATTCCCAATTTCCAGAATGACTCACCCATCACTCTTCAAGCACACTGCTAGCACGGAAAAGCCAGCCACGGTCCAAGACAAACTCCTATAGGGTCAAAGATACTTGAAGCCAAATTTCTATCCTGGGCAGCTGCCTGCCCAGTCAAATAATGATTTTTCTTTTAACATACTTTATTATATCTCCTGTCACAGTCACCTTCTCCCTCTGCAAGGGTTCATATGAAGCTATTTGTCTTAACTAGCCACCTCCTTCTGAATATGAAGATACTTCTCCAGAGACAGCCTTTTAAAGAGAATTTTTTAAAATTCTATATGATAAGTGCCAATAGCCAGTAACACTCCCGAGTAGCAGCATATGGCAAAACAAAGAAGGCAATTAGCCCATCAGCTTTGTCTTTTATCTAAGCAGCTTATAAAGAAGCAAGTCTTATACATCTCCTCTCACAGCAACCAGGACAGGTTATTAGATCCATTGTATTCTGGGCTGTACAGGATAAAAAAACCCCATCCCGAAGCGCCTACAGTTTAAAGCTAAAGTCAATTCCAATATAGCTTCCAAAAGATGTAGCATGGTTATTATTCTAAATACACTTGATGAAGCTCACTTCAGGTAAACTGTGCCTGTCAACCCTGTAAATTAAGGAATCTACAAATCAGGTGACAAGCAGCATTAGTGCCATCCTCACTCGCTACGTCTTTAAGGAAGAGAGTTGTGTCATGCTTTAATCATTTTCACTGCAGCCACTGAAGCAGGTAACTAGTGTTTTAAGAGCCAGAAATATTTCCATATGTGATTTGTGAACCCGGAGGTTTAAAGAAATAAACTGCATGTAACAAAACTTAGAATAAATAGATTTGGAAACAGTACTAGCATTTCATTTTGCATTTGGAGCTCTGAAAGGTTACCCTTACTGTGGCGGTGTTGTTGCTTTAAGACAGAAATAGAAAAACAGGCCCGATTACGCATTTTCTTCAATAAATAATGCAAAATACCTACGCAGTTCTGCGAATGGAGATTCAAACTCAGGTCACTTAGGTAAGCATCTCACTTACTACAGATGCACTATAGAAACAGCTCTTCCAACAAATAGCCACATCTGCTTTGCAGAACCGAGTCCCAGTAAATCTTAACTTTACCTTACCATCATGACTATCAGCATTTATAATTAATGACATGCAAAAAGAACTTATTATGCAAGTCATTATAAAAAAAAATGATAGCATACATTTTGGAAAGCAGAGCACATCAATTCCACTGTTAGCAGAACTGATTGCATCTTGATTTTTACTATGTCCAGTTTTATGTACCTATGCCTAAAATAAAACTTCACCCACTAATAAAGCTGCAGAGAATTATAAATTTTGACTGTAGGAAGAGAAAGTCAAAGATTTTTTCAGGGGAAGGAGGACAATATGCCTCTGAGGAATTCACGAGCCAGTTACACACATAGTTACAGCTGCTACTCTTCTACCCTTGCTACTCCACATCCTCAGGGAGCCAGAGGATTACTGCAGGAGGTTTTCATGAGCTAAATATTAGTCAGCATAAGTATTTAACAGCTCTAACATACGAAATCAATAGCTCAACCTCTGTTCTAAGCCACGCTAGTCTTGCATGCTGTCAGGTGTGCAAGCTGAACCCCCCCCATTTCCACAGAGCCCCTTACACCAGTTCCACAGCATGCCCAAAGCACAAGTGCAGCAGTGTTTGCATTGCTTCCCTCTTCACTGTGAGCATGAAAGGGTACATACACACCCCTTCTCTCCTGAAATGGCCGGAAAGGCATCTTGCCACTGGTGTGTTGATGGGCAAGACAAGCAAACTGCTAGACCAGTACAGTGAGGCATTTGTTTTTACTGACAGCCTCTTCTTTAATAACTACACATTAAACACCAAGCATTTGCCTGCTCTGCCATCTAGGAGAAACAGCCAAAACAGAGAGTAGGCAGACTTCCAGCAGCACAATTTCAGTGACCAAAGGCTTCTTGCTAGGTATCCTCCAGCCACATAGAGCCAAGAATATAATGCACAAAGCCCGTCTTAGCAGCATTTATGGCACACAGCTAAAACACTCCCTCCACGACATTGCGTGCAATAGTTTTAGAAGAGGGAAACAAGACTGCAGGTTTTTTGTTAGGTTACTGACACCACAGGAAGGGCATGGCAAGAAAGCATGTTTCTGTTTGGTTAGTCACCATCTAACACCATTAAAATTTTAAAATTCAGTGCTGCCTTTTTTGACAGGACTCAAGCTTTTTTAAGTAATGCTCAGGTTACTTGTTTCCTCCTAATTTCATGGTAGAATCCCCAAGTCCTCACTTTTTCTTTTAAATGATTCTTTATAGCCTCAGCTGTTCTGGGTAGCAGCATATAGTCCAAAATGTTAAAGAAAAATAATATGACATCAAAAACCAAATTTGCTAAACCCTGTGATTTTTAGGAGGACACCATGAAAAACAAGTCACCTCCCTTCTTCCTCTCAGATTCCAGCAGTTTTAGATCTCCATTCCAGGCAGTCTTGGTACCTCAACTGACCTGCATTTTTCAAGTGCAACAAATTTGTTCCAAAACAATTCAGGTATCCAAGATCCCAGCTAATTAGATTTTTTTCTTCTCCTACACAGAAAAAGGCTTTCTTCTTGCCTCTCAGGAATAACAGATCACATCTAGATTTGTCCCCAGGAGTATTCTTCCAGTGTATGCTTGTTTCAAAGCAGCAGAGATGATGAAATAGCAAGACGCGTTACAGAAAATGCAACTGATATCACAACTGGAGATTATACCAACTATTAGACTCTCCTGTGTTTCTCACATGGCACATGAGTTCAGGAGCCAAAGGCAATCAAAACCATAGCTTGGAGGAAATGCAAAGAGCTGCTAACCTGCATTTGAAGTCTTGGATGCAGTATCTGAAGCTGCAACATTTTTATACCTTTTTCACTCCAGTATGCCAACCGGCTTCTTAACAACAAACTCTGAAAGCAGGAGGCAAAATAACTCACATGCTGAAGGCATTTCTACAGTCTGTCCATTTTCTCATAGTGTGCAGACCCCTGCAAAGGAACTGAATACATCTAGGTCTCAATTTGCTACACAGCTAAATGTCATAACAGATCTTTAATAGAATATTAACTGACAGTATACTATTATTTGTTCCTCAGCATTCTACATCACAATTCATGGCTTTCAGCATACAATTTATTATTATAGTTATTCAATGTAATCAAAGCCTCATGGTATGTTGCAAACCTGTTAACCCAAATGAAACATTTTGGTTCCTACAGTATTTTGCCTCATTTTTTAATAGAAATTTTTGTTTTCAACAGCAGCAGAAATTTTTCACAGGATTAGAATGTTACAAGCTTTATTTTAGAAAGCATTACACTCAATTAGCCACTGCATGTTCAGCAATACCACATCTTATTTTTTGTTCACATCTGCTGATGCAGCAACAGGTGCGGGGCAGTGCCCAGGCAATAACATGTACTACTACTTGCACAATCCATGTCACTCCCAGAGCCATGGTGAGCCTCTAAAGCTCCTGCCAGCACAGTGCATTATTCATCAGAAGACAAATCTTTTTATAGATACATTATATGAACAACCAAAATTCCTTGAACTCAACTCTTCCCCCTGGATCTTTTGCTAGGTGATTTTAAGCCAAGATTTACAAAATTGTGAAGCTTGACTAAAACTACTTATTATGTACAGTATTGTATAAGAACTTAAAAGCCACAAGAAAGTGTAGTATTCACAAAAATCAGTAGAGCATCAAGAAAGCAGCTTAAGAGATGAAACAGAAACGTTCCCTAGACATGCACCAAAGGATGCACAGGTGAAAAAACAGTCCCCCATTGCTATTCTAGTAAGTTCTGCACGGTCTTTTTTTTTTTTTTTAAACACGTAGAGGCTTACTGATTCAACTCCTCTGCAGAACTTCTGACTTTCCACTGATAACCCAGTAATAAACAAGACCGTGGTAATATTGCTTCTCATCCTCACCCTTGTCCTGCAGGAAGACAAGCTTCCAAAGGATAGCAGGTCTCCTGTGTCAGTCAGAAGCAAAGGCTAGAGACTAAAGAATCAGTTACCATCTCTGAAATACAGTTCATCATAAGTCATCTGAGCAAAAAAACTTCACAGCAGAAGGACAGGGTGAAGCTCAAGGAAGGCAAAAAGCCTTTCCCACCCTTTTAATCTGTGCATGGAAGGCCAAAATGGCTTCAGAATCCCGTTAGATAACAAAACTAAAAAATAAAGACATTTCTCCAAGTATGGGTTATATAAACTCAATTTAGAAAAATGTATGTTATCAGCAGAACAAAATTGCTTTCTCTCTTCAGGAGAAGAGAATAAAGTTACTCACCTCTGCTCACAAAACAGGAATAAGAATGTTCTCTATTTTTTGGGGTAATACTGTCCAACTCCTTATTACTTACCCTCAATGTTCCAAGCTTTGAAATCATTTAAGTCTGAATTGGGGAATACTACTATATGGGGGGAGGAATAAACAACAAAAGCAACAGAGAGCAGCACTTGAAAAAGCTGCCACCTGTCATGAACACAAGACACACCAACAATTACATGGAGAGGAAGGAAATAGAAGTGTTATCTCTTGCAAAGATAAACACTTCCTCCAAAAAGCAACACATCCTTGCTTTCTAATCAAGGGAGTAATCATACAGGGAAACAAAAGGATGGAAACAGCAGTTACCGTCTGAACAAGAATTTACAGTCTAGCACAATAGGTATAATATCCAAAGGCTAAGTAAAAGTATCTCTGGATTAAGGCACTTGACAAGTAGCAACATAAATAAAAATCTTAAGAGACTATGGAGTGACATCTGAGAGAAAGGGTAGGGGGTCAGGGCTACTCCCAATTCACACAGGTTTCTTCAACACAGATGGACCAAACCTGCACTCATGCCATGATGCTGAGCCCAAACAATGTTGCTTTGACAAAGTAAGTGGGGCACGCCAAGGGCTGCCCTGCAGACCTTCCTGGGTAGGAACCCACATGAGGCTGCCTGCTGCTGCTGACATGCCTCTGACCCGATGTGCCTTAACATGCCCCTCAAGGTTCAAAGCTGTCTGATTATATCTTTTTATTTTTTCCTTGGCAGATATTTTGACATGTTCCTAGAAATATCCTGACCTAGTGTATTACACCAAGGCTTTCAAGGCAGACAGTGGAAGATGCAATTCCAGGGGAGTTTGAAGTCTCAGTTCATGAGTCCTCCTTTAAAGATCAGAGATATTTACTGTTGATACCAGAGCAGCATTAAGGTGCCAGCTCATGTCAGGCACTCAAGGACCCTTCATCACTTCAAATTAGATTAGTGCTGCATGATTGACTCCAACTTTTAAGATGCTGAAATTCATGACGACTCTTATAGAGTTCTACTGGAAATATTGACCTTGTTTCTCTCCCAAGCCCTTTCCTCAGCAGAACCATTTATTTAAATTCAGAACTGGCATGAAAGTAGAAGCTTCTCCAGTCTTCCGGGTTGACAGGAACTCTGTTTGTCTAGACAAGCCTACCATACAAGAGCTTATTACATGACATAACAGCAAGCTATCAAATGACCTGGCAGTCATCAGGTTGTACAGATGTTTCCATCCTGTTTAGAAAGGTGTGAGCAGAGCAACATTAAGATTTTTCAATCTGATTAGACTAGGTTAGTGTGCCAACAAAAACTAGAAGGCATCACATCAGAGAAGTAGTGATGACCTGGAAGGAGAGAGGGAGAAAGACATCACTATTATCACATCCAACACACAGGCCATAGGAACACAGGTCAAGGAAAGTAAGTGGGAAAAATCATCACTGAGGGCCAAGGACATCAGTGATTGGGACCAGGTGAACAGCATGTGTCACCCACAGCAGCCTCTTGCCAGAACTGCAACCCTTCTCCAGAAAAGCAATGCTTAAGGGATGGACAGTTCCTCAGAGGAACTCATCATAGCATCTGGCTAGCAAGTTTCTTAACTTCATCCTACTTACTCTCCTGCTAAAAGCTATTCCTTGGCAAGTCTTTGCTTATGAAGAGACCATATAAGAGCTAAACAAACCAGTCTCAATCCTTGAAGATGACTAATCCCCATTTTCAATATAGCAAAGACAACTCTTGTCACCATATAGAGACCAAAGAGACTAGGAATAACTTCAATGCTGTAGTCATTATTTGGCACAGCTATAGAGAAACAATAAAGATTGCTATTAAAACTAAGGCACACTAGCACAGCTCGAACAATTGAGAGGTTTCTGTTCCTGCTGTTACGGTGAAGTAAACAGATTAAAAGGTTTGAGGACTATTGAAATATGCATATTGAAGATAACTAACTGTACAGTTTGCCGCATGTAGTTACTAACATGAGTGTTTTCCACTTGCCAAAGTATTCCCATGTAAATAGCTCTACAAGATTTTCCAAATAACTATTTCTATGAGATGAAACTGGTTTTGGCTCCTATCCTCCTACCTGAACACATGCATGTATCACTAACTTCTATAGTAATTTACATGGAACAAAACACTTCAAAGGACTTAAACACCAGGCCAGGCAAATTTTCTTGTGAAGAAATGAAGTAGAAGTTGTTATTAATGTATCTCTAACCCAAGAAACATAGAAAATGAGAACAAAAAGGAAAGAAAAGAGCAGGGTGATATCATGGCTAAATAGGATTTGTTTATTGCCCTGCAGGCACCTTGCCTCAGCACAGTGCTTCTCAACAGCCATTGATCACACCAGTTCCACCGCTCTGTGTGGCCACAATCACAAGTGTCCATCCAAGCCAGGAAGGGACAGGTTCAGCAACAGTTTCTTGCTTCATTAAGAGCCTAAGCAACAACAAAAATGAGTGGATCAACTTAGACTTTTTTTCCAACAAAGTCTCTTAAAAAGATAGGTAGTGCTGCAAGTCACTGAAGACTAGACATTCAACTTCCATGAGTATAAAGCCTCAGTAGCTCCCCATCTCCCTCCCTCACATGCTAACATGCAAAGAGATAAAGGGCTCAAAGACATGAAGATTTAAGTTGCATAAAAGCTGGAGGAGGGTGGCTTACTAAGGTGTGGCTTACCAATTAGTAGATGTTCTGGAGTACTACCTAAAGCACGTATGTCATTTCAGACCATTCATAACATCTGGCAAGAGCCTCCCCACAGCAAGAAAAAAGTTATATGCAAATGTCTTTCTGATTCAAAGCTCAGCCATCAATTACATTTCTAGTAGACAATGCACTGTCTCTAGAAAAACCTCAATATCCAAGACTGCAGAGTAAGTCAGCATTTAGCTCCACAACCCCAGGGGAAGTATATTCCAGCTAGTAAAATCCCTGACAAATCAGATTAGGATGATATCAGGCTATAAAGAAATTAACCAAGGGTTTTCTACATGAGGACACAAGCAAGAAAGCTAAACCAAGTTATGGTCATTTTGGTTTAGAGTACCTTAATTGAAGAATCACATCAGGCTTAGTATCACTGAAAATTCCAGAGGTTTAAATTCCTGTTCTGACACCACAGCTTAATCCTCACTCAAAATTAATTCGAAGTTACTTTTTACCAAGCAGCTCATTAAAGACAAGTACTTAGATGACCAGCTGCTCTAAGACATGAAAAACTGCTATACACAATAGGAACTGGATGATGCAGAACTGAATTGAATCTCATCTTCAAGAGCTTTTTCCTGCAGGAAGCAGAAGCTCAAGTTACAAGATTAGTCATGCCTACAAAAGCACAGGAACAGTTACATACACACTACTGAAAGGGAAAGCCCAAGCTACACAGGGACAGTGCTTCAGGCTCTCCTGGAGAGGAAAAAGCCTTCCGCTCAGCAAAGAGGAGAAAACAGGATTTTTAAAACCCTTTGGATATATCTGAACCATTAATAATGTTATTTCCTCTTATCAGATACCATTTAATCAACAGGTTTTACCTTGCCTCCTCTTTTTTTTTTGGTAAACATTCATGTTTTACAAGAAGCACCCCAAATCCCAGGCAAATAACCATTCAGAATGCCCTGGGTGTCTACATATATAAAGCTTGCTATTTTGAAATGAAGGATGTAAACTTGCAAACCTTCGTCACCATGGTTATCAACTCAGAAAAAAATTCACTTTACCAGGAGTTTATATTAAAGTGAATTTGTCCCAAGGGAAAGCAAGAGTAGGTTTTGGTAGGTCTTCTAATATTTGTTTTCTTAATCATCTGAGGGTTTCTGAGGCCTTATGGAAGAGGCACTGCACTCATTTCTAAGTGTTGCAGCCCTCCAGCTACAACAGGAAGAAAGAGTACACAACAATTTGAAAATCACTTCAAGCTCAAACGCCTAAAGACAATGCTGAATACACCTACACCGCTATTTTATCAAGCCTCAGGTCTCCCACTGCCTGTCTTGTCTTCTGCTTCACTCTGTTACCTCAAAGTAAAGGGAAATTAATTACTCCAAAGCAAGGAAGACTGGATATGTCAGAGCTCCTAATGATATTCAGATACATTCCACACTGCATCCTCATAGACAAGTAATCTCACAGTCAAGGAGTAGAGGGATGTAATAGACCCAATTAAGATTAGATAAAGGTACTTGTTTTCTTCTTTAAGTAGGTGTAGTTCACTTCCCAATTACCTAATGCATTATGCCTAAAGGTGCCCAAAGCACTAACGCTTACCATCTCTCTAGATCTGTTTCTGCAGTGTATTTATTCTGGCAGCTCTATCTATTTATACCAGTGGTCTTATATTTACAGTTTTAGGATGAGCACGGGGGGGGGGGGGGGGATTACAAGAGACTTATCAAAGCCCTCACATTCCCATTTTAAGGCTAATTCTGTTGGGGTGGGGTTAGGGCTTGCGGTTGGCAACGCTGTGAAGATCTTTCACGACAGGAGGCAGAGTTTACATTGGTTTAAAACTAGTGGGCCATTGCAATCAGTAATTGCCTGCAACACCAGCCTCCCTTCAATAAAGGCTGCCTTTGCCAGGAATACAAACGCAGTTTTTAAACAAGCAAGCACTTCGATCCCTGTTTCGGATACAGCCATTACGCGTGCACTGAGGTGGAGATACCACTAGCAACAACTCCAGTTCATAACATTTCTATCCTACAGCCCAAGCTGGTGCTTTCTGCAAGGCTGAACTTGCCCAAACACTTGCCAGGCACTGGGGGGTGGGGGGGTGATAAGTGTGTATATATATATATATTTATTACTTTTACATTGCACATGGGACACCATTAGGTATTGGAGTTTGTCACATGCATGGAGAGGGGCTGCTGGCCTTGCACCAAAGGATGGGGCTAAGAGCTCAAGGGCAGGCTCAGGTCTAGCAGGGAACAGGAGATGCATGGCAGAAATCCAGGGCACGAGAGACCCGCACAAGTCCCTTTTTGCTGAGCCTGGCCTGGCAAGCTCCAGGATTGCAGAGTGCCACCACGACTCGGCCAGAAAATTCTCAAGTTGCTCACAAAGCAGAGGAGCTCATCACCGGCCTTGACTTCAACTTTTTGACAGTTCAAAAAACTCCCAAACAGGATATTCAAGTAGGGCTGAGCAGACAATCACAGGAAATTAATTTTAAATTCTGCTAGAGGGAATGAAGCAGCTTCTTTCCAGCTGAGAGCATATAATTATTTGGCACCAACTGGCTACATCTCAGAAGCTACAACAGCAGCTGAACAGTCCCCTTCAGTAGTGTAAGCCTATTTTTCCTTTGTCTCAACTCTATTGGTTTTCCAATCCTACCAACCGCCTGGAAAAATATAAGCTGCCGGGAGGATTTGGCGCCATGATGACCAATGTGACATTCTCTTCCATACAAACAATTTTTCAATATGCCAACTACAGTCAGGCCAGGCAAGCCACCAAGGACACAGTAGGGCAAGAACCACAGCACAGCCCAGGCCAGAAGCGACCTCAGAGACCCCTGAAGCTATTTTCCTGGTTTACTCCAGCATTAATATTGAGCATAACAGCTCAAAATACATCTAACAGACTCTGAAAGGAAGAATATTTGTCCTTATCTAAGGATATGAAAAGCAGATGGTGACCACAGCTTTTATCTCCCAAAAGCACTATGACTAAGTTAAAAACCCAAAGCACCCTGTTTCTTAACTGTGCCCCGAAACTCAATTGAATCTACGCTTAACTACTTTTATAAAAATAGTTACGCTGTAGTAGGAGAGACTTCCACATTTTTTAATAAATGCATCAAGATGTTTCAAAGATTTCTTAACAAGGACTATCCAAACTACTACAGTTGACTCAACTGCTAGACCCAACATGGCCAATGACAGCAATGTCTCATTGGTCCACATATTGATATTGTTTCCGGGACAAATTTCAAGCACAGTTCTGACACTAAACATTTGTCTTTTCAAGATGGGAACTCAGATAAGGTTTCTTGACCAGTATATTTAGAGATGTCATTGTTTTTCCAAGCTGTCTCTAATGAGTAATTTGAGGGGGAGGTTGTTTTTGTTTTGTTTTTAGAATCAGAACTAGTTACGGCCTCTCTATAAAGGGGAAAGAGGAATTCAGAGCAAGTAGCTCGGGTGCCAATATTTCAAAAATAACCAACTTGCATAATCTCAAAAACATTCTTATGGAAGCTCTCCTTCAGAAAAAGGCCTTTGATGATTGCTGCGGTTTTGATAGCAAGACCCTTACATGGATTCAAACCACACAAAACCTTTTATATTGAGTGGTAATTGTAACACTGATTACTAAGAATGTGTTAAATGAATCGAGAACAGAACCAAAAGATTTGGGAAGGCCTTGGGATTGCTAACTTTCAAGCTTCATACCAGAGATACCAGGAGATTTTGGCAGAGCTTTTGTTTTTATTAAGACACATAGTTTTTGTAAGAATGAGCTCCATGCCAAACAGGCTTCCAGCCAGGGATGCACCCAGTGGCCAGAAGATCAGCAAGGAATGACCAAGATGAGGGGTCTCCGCTGTTCTTCAAAAGCGGGACAACGACCTCCAGATTCATGGACTGCAGCACACACGTTTCCTGAGTATTTATAATGGAAGCAAGATAAAGAAGTGTCATTTCTAAGAAGTGACATTAGTGTGAACAGAGCACTAAATCAACGGGAACGCTTATCGCAAAGTTCACCAGGCCGCACGGTTCCTTGACAGTTTGACAGGGAGCTTGAACTCTTCACCTATGAAAGCCACTCAGCACATACATCTGCACCTAATCTTTCCTTTCCTCTAAAGCCTCATATCCATGACAGGCAAGATGAGTCCTCCCCATACCTTTATGGGGCTAAGAACCAGCATGCATACATACACTACGCAGAGTGTTAAGGGGAATGATGCTTCTGGCAACAAACTCTAGACAGTGTCCCTAATATTTCAATTTCTCTGCAGCTTTATGAGGAAAACACAAACTGAAGACTTGGTGTATTTATTGCATACCAGTTCTGCTTCCCAAACCTCTAAGGAGAAAACTGGCTGGAGAACAGAAGAGCACAGGCACGATGAAAACACCCAATGTGCCTGTACAGTTATGTACTGTAGTTGCTTGTGCACCCCAGACAGTCCTCATGATGGGAAATAAAACAGCATTCCCCCTGTTCCAAAGGGCTCAGAGCTCCCATGCCAGACATCGTGTAACCCAACTATCCAGCAAAGCATTCCTGTAAACACTGAGGAAAAATGAAATTTCAATATATGTTTTGACAGGCTCTTAACACAAGCTAGCAGGAATATATTAGAGCAATGTTACTCATTCTATAGTCAGTGCAGCACTTCTGATCTGGAGGAGAAGTGAAAAGTGGTCCACTGTTGCATTACAGAAGACCACCCCCACAATTTCCCCATGAAGTAGTAGCATCCCAGTAGGAATAGCTGGAGCCCATCGAAAGTGTCTAGTTTTACTAGAGTGACATTTTATCAAGCAAAACAGTTTGCTTGAGCAATGCAGTTGAGACAGTTTAATAAGGCCAACTTTGAGGTACTGGTAAGAAACAAGGTTATCCACACATCTTGTCTGCTCCTTTCCTCAAAAAGGAGATTACCTGGTCCTTCAGTTTCAATGGAAGGCTAAGGGAAGACAACATTCAAGCAGCAAAGACAAACCAAACCATCCAGAAAGAAAGTAGCATCGCATGCAGACACACAGTCACCGCAGCTTGCTCACAGAAGACAAACCAGCGTCCAAACGTCATAGCAGTCCACTACTAAACACAGGGCTAAAAAACAGTGAGGGGGAGTAGAAGCAACAAGCTAAATATTTGGACAGACTTCTAAAAAGCCAATTAAGGACCGCAAACTGGCTTAGGAAAAAAGCTGCAGCTTTCATTTTAAACCAAGAATATACTTCTACTATGATTTTAAACACTTCATGGGAAAAGGACACATAACTCATTAAGTGGTCAAAAACCAGGTAAAAAAAAATCTGTATTCAGACTGACAATCTTTTGCTGGAGTTCTAGATTTCCATTACATTTTTGTGCAACACTACATTAAGCTCTACCAAATACCAGAGCAAGGCATGTAATAATTCATTTTACTTGTCAACAATTACATTTGGACATATCCTATCTTGCTAAAATGAGAAATGTATTAATATTCATTTCCTTTGTCACCTGTTATTTCAGAAACAAAGCATTAAGCGGGATTAAATTATGTCATTTTTGCCAAAAGTAACATCATGATTATAGCCACAGGAATTCACGGAGGAAATCCATTCTCCACAGGATTTTCTGTGAAAATGATGCTAAGCATTTAAAAATTATCTGTAATATGTAGGTGTTTCACATAAACTTCCATGCTTGGGTACCAAATTTGAATTGGAGAGCTCCAACAGTGCTCAGTAGTAAAACCTGAAAAAGCCTCTCTGCTTGTCTTTTAGGAAAATATTTTTATGTATGGCAACCTAATGCTGCAGAAGACTTCATTCTGTTTCTCAAAAACATGTCCAAGAATAACACTTGCCCTTTGCTCCCCCCCAACCTAAAGACCACATCAGTTTAGGAGATTTTAGGAGCATTAGAGGGGGAAGAGAAGGGAGAGAGAGGACCTGATCCACAAGGTTAATGTCAACAGGATCCTCAAGGCTGCAAGCATCTGCAATGTTCTTGAATGTGCCAGGCCTTTTATTTACAGCCACTGCAGGAAGTCTGGAGAGGGACAAGAGAAGTACTGAAATTTCTACCTCAGAAACCCAAATAGCAGCTGATCTACAGCAAAAGGCAAAAATTTGTCAGGAGCCTGTTCCATCAATAATGGAGGAACAAAACTGAGGGGGTGTAAGCAGCTGTGGTTCAGGTACTATATAGTACTATCATGTCAGTACAACTTTTCTCTCTTAGATGACTTGATTACTCAGAAGAGAAGTCTGGATCCATCTGTTCCCATTAAAGTGTAAAATGGCTTGGTGTGACCCCTCTACAGCCCTTTATTGCAATGAACATCTGTTCTTCTTCTATTCAGTCTCCCTGTCGCCCCAGAACAGTAACACCCCCCCGCAAAGCTAGTAATAAAATATATATATATATCAAAAGAAGAAAAACACTTTCCAGCTGGCAAGTATAGCTTTACCACTTAGTCCACATGAAGTTCTACGAAAGCACATAAAGCACAAATGTTTGAAATAGCTTTCCTATTTCAAAGGTGCTGCAAAAAAAAAAAAATCCCTCTCCCACACAACTCTTCTGGCTACTGCAGAATCCTGCTAAACCTGAATTAGACTGCAATTTGCAGACATCTGTAGAGCACTGACAAGTCCTGCACCACTCCCAGGTTGCTGCATCAGCTCTCAAAGTGTTCTCCGGCAAGTAGGTCTGTCTTTGCTTCTTGAGGACACCTCTTGGAGCATCCAGCAGATTGACAGCTTGCCTCTACTCCTCTGCCCAACAGCCTGGTTACTTCCAGTATTTATCACCCATCACAACATCCCAGACATACCACCTTGCCACTAACGACTTCCAAAAAAACTGAAGACATCTGAAGAGAGAGGAAAAACAAAAAGATCTGGGAAAGGACAGGTCTCATGGGTACATGGGACAAATAAGCAGGCAAATAACCCACCCAGAAGCATCAGCTTAGCTAGTCAAAATCTGTTACAGCCAGGGCATCCATGGCACTGCTCACTCTCTGCTTCTCCATGATTTTTTAAGCTCTAAATGACATTCGGTCCCTAGATAAATCATGAAGCTGCAGAACTCATATTCCATGTACAATCCTGTGTCCAACATCATCTGACTTTGCATTCATGAGAGACAGGCTTGTTTGAACAGAGCCAGATTCATATGCTTCGCTTGTCACAATCTACAAACTAAGCTTTGTACTAAGACTTCAAGGTGGCTCTGGCCAAGTCATGACGCTCACCTGAGTAGGGCATCTCTACAAGTAGAATTTACCAAAAAGATTATATTAATGGTAGGGTAGAAAAATGAATAGCAGCACTGAAAAACAGAAATCATGGTCAAGTATTACTAAAATTGCACCAAAACTCTTACCCAGCCCATGAGGAAAGTACATTTTTGATCCTGTCTTGTATTTCAGGAACGCCTCTACTGTAGCTTTTATAGACCCTGCTAGAACCACCAACAAAAACCAGAGACGAACCTATGGAAAAGCTTCTCTCAATTCACATCAATACCTACAATCCTACCATCTGCTCAAAGTACACAAAGGGAAACATCATGAGCTAACACTAACCTGGGAAAAAACCCAAACCCACACAGGTCTAAACAGCCTCACACCATTTACGTACACACAAATCCCACTGATAAAGGTCTCGGTTTTCTTTTGGTAAATTTGCAAAAGAATAGGGCTATAGAGGGATGAGGCAGGATACATCCTGCTTAACCTATCCGAGCCAGTAGCCCTAAGGAAAAGCCCCAGCACACATGTGATTGGTGCTACTATTATATACATCTAATCTTGATCCTCATTAGACAACTATTAAGAAATCCATTTCTACTACACTTATTTTTATACATGCTTTCAGGGGCAGAAAGAAAAAAAACCAACCAACCAGACAATGCCTTCCAGGAACTAACATCCTGACCAAGATTAGCAAGATCTACTGATACCACCAGTTCTCTCATCCCAAAGAATCATTTACTCTGGTGTAGTCATAACAAGTGCACAACCACAAGCGTTTACCATCGCCTTCCTCCGTATGTTTATCTGAAGACAAGTTTGGCATTGAAATAAGAGCATGGAGTGAATGAGGTTAGTTCAATCAGCTATACAACAGGTATTTAGAATCTTTTTTCCAGAGCACAGCTGCCAAGTTCATGTATGCATTTAGCATTAAAAATCTCACAACAATGCCAAATCCATCCTTTGCATGTGAAGTTACAGATCAGGTTCTTGCAAGTTTAGCCTTGAAGGAAATGAACTCAGGGGAGCCTAGAGGAACTAAGTGAACTTATTCAAAAAACACTATCTGCTTCTTGTTAAAAAAATCTCTCTCAAGCCATTGGTATGTGAACTATCTTTATCACCTGAAAAGTCACAACAAGTTTTGCTTCAGTTTTGAACATGACTGGTATAGTTGGGGGGGGGGGGGGGGAGGAACCAAAACATCCAACACTGACTGTCACCCAACACTGAGCACAGTGCTTGGTTTGACCTGCATAAAGCAAAAAGAGTCACAGCTGAAAAAGCAAAAATTTCTTTCCTGTGCTTATCCCACTGTCTCTCCCCCAACCCTATCAACTGTATTGGGGATTCTGGCCTGAAACACCTCAGTAAGGAAAAAAATAACAGGAAAGCTGTAGATTTATCTTGAAAAAAGAAAACCTTGTATGTTTGTACACTACGTAGTATCCATTTAAAATACAAATGTTGCATTACTCATGCTAAAACTAGACTAACTAAAAAGAAAACAAACGTACATCTGTAACATCAAAACCCAGTCTAACATTAGGACAGCACCTTGCAGTTTGGTATCAAGAACATTTATTTTGATCGAATGGATGCTTTCACATTCCCATCTACTGCCAAAATCTACCACAAAAGCAAGGTAGAGAACAGATGATTCTCTGAAGCGTGTTTATTTTGGGTTTATTTTGAAAAAAATCATTTGAAACAAGTTTACCAAATAGAAGTTGTCTCAGATACTTGACCTGCTACAGAATATCAGCCAAGTCACTTGTTAACCATGGTAGTCTGCCAACCTTCAAGAAATAAATCTACCTTATATAAGACAAAAACATTAAATCCACCAGATATTTGAGAATATTTCTTGCCATCTAAGACAAGAACAGACACAAGCCATAAGAGGCAGACCGTCACCTGAAAGGCTTGGTCATGAATTCCATCACTTACATTTGAACTGCTTAGAGAGAAAAGATAGGTCACAGGTTCATACTAAAAGATTTTGCATATTTTCGCAGGCTGAAGTGGTTGCATGAATGGTTTTGCATGCTTCTGCTCAGGGACATAGCATAGAACATAGCAAGAGACTCAATTATCCGAAATATACAACTGATACATAAATACAGGCCCGACCCACCATTTCAGGCTATCAACAAAATGCCAGCACACTCCTTGTGCTTTAACCATTTGTGATAAGCAAGTAACAGATGTCACAACAGCAAAGGCTGCTGTAAGGCAGTACTGGAGGATGTATGTAGGACATACCAAGTTAATCATCATAGTATTCAAAGGTTCTACAAGTTTGCCAGATAAATACACATCAAAATCTCAAGAATGTAAATTCATCCTCCAGCACCAGTCCTCCTGCTCTTGCTGTTTATAGACTCCAGCAGAAGTGATGAAGCTATAAAAGAACTCCCTTTTTACCACCTGCTCAGCCTCCACTATACTGCATATCTTCAAAAGAGGAAAAAAAACACGCCAAGAACGTACATATTGCCAAACTGGCTCTCACTGACATGTACGACATTCCTCTAACAAAACAGTCTTACCACATAGTATGCAACTGTGCCCAGACTAAAGCCCTAGGGAGAAAAGCAAGAGTCAGGCACAGTTATAGCTAAACTAGAAAAGCCCGTTTAATCTGCCATTTCATTATTTTTTCATTGAAAAATGTGGACATTCAATTTGTTTTAAATCATCTATCAGGTCAAACATTAGGAAGGTGAATAACTTGATTGTTGAGACCAACCATGCTGTACCCCAAGACATTTTTCTGCCCAGCAAACACTCCTAGCTCAGAAAAACCCTCATTACTTCCTTCCATTTGGTTGCCTGTATTGGAAAAAATGTGAGGTTTTGACAGTCCTTAAGAGGAACAGACTACCACATCTTTTCAGCATTCAGAAGCTTAACAGCAACGTAAGGCAGTATTACAACCTGGAGAAAGACAGTTACGATGATAACAATTCCCCTAAATCTGTCTAAATACCTGCAAAAATATGACAACAGCTAAGAACAAAGACTTTAAATAAAAGCTTGCACTTAGTTGAATACCCAGTCAGTTCCCCAGCAAGACAGGAAAGCACGTGCTCAAGATGTGGCGAGTAGTTTCTAAACAAATGCTGTAAGCGTTCAGCTGTAAGCTCATTCCTGCAACAACGGTAAGGCAACACAGTAACCACTAAGGATTACAGCTCTGACCACTGCACCCACCGGTTCCCGAGTCACAAGCAGTCACCATCTCATCCTCATGTTTAAGCTGCCAGGAACTTCTACACATGGCTACATTCATTGGGAAATGGTATTAAAAGATTCAGTCACTAAATTAATAAGTGTTGACTTAGTAGTTGTATTAATCGTCCTGTTGATTGTTGACTTCAGTGGGTCTCAAAATACTGCACCACACTGAATAGAGACTCTCTCATTCTACACCTTTCACTGACTTGACCTCCCGAGAACAGCACACTCAGAGCTCTAAAACACAATTCGATGATGAATATGCTTTATTAGACTTAGAAGTTTTCATATACAGCTAAACTCTCAGAAAAATCAGAGGCATATGATGAAAGGAATAGACTGGTGCCCATATCAACCTCATTCAGAAATGCTACAGCAATTTCCCTCATCAGCAGATAATGAAAACCTGTGAAATCACAACTATAATAAATCACATCCCATTCTATATTACTACTCAAAAATTCATCAGTCATTGCTAACCTTAAACAAATACAGATTTATGTCACTTTTTGAACAAATCCCATCTAGTTCTTCCTAAATTATTTTTCAGTCAGTCTTCCCAATAAACAGGAGGATATATCCAACGTAATCAAAACCCTATTGGACTTCCAAATATGTGGTGCAATTCTTCAAGTTATTCTCAAAGCACATTAACAGTTTGCACCTTTGATGAAACTTTAAGACTAGCACACAGAGAACAAAGATTTTCTTTTTGCCCTTTACATGTTATGTAAAAAGCCTCAGAAGTTCATTCCCATTAACAGATGCTGAAACTTGAATCAACGATGATATTCAACACCTCTTAACGTACCTCTAAGAACTGAAACCTTTGTTATCCAAGACTTTCAGGTTTTTACTTTCATGCTGGTAGACAAAAGCATGAAGATCAAAATGGTAAAATACTGAAGAGATGAACAAAAACATACCAGTAGAGAACAAGTAATGTGGTGGGGGTGGAAGGGAAGTGGTGAAGAACCTCATTAGTCAGGCAAGAGTTTAATTAAAGTGTGGAAAGAACAGTACTGCCAAATTCCAAAATTAAATGATTTTTGAACTAGAAGTATACAGCCGCAAAATGCAGGCAGTTCAAGACAATTGAAGATTAAGTGCAGTGGCATTAAAATAAGAAATGGGAAAGCAAAAGCAGAGCTGTAAATTGGGATTTGTTTTGTTTGAAGTCATAAGCCCAGGTAATATTGGGGCAACACTAGTACCTTCCTCGCTGACCGAGGTGAAGGCAGATAATTCACTCTCAGCACATTTATAGACCACATCAGATAGGGTGAATGGCTGATACACTAAAGGGCAAGGCTATTACCTTGGGCATCTCAGCAAGTCAGATGAATAGGCAAGCAAGCAGCTCAGGAGGGTCAAATCCAACTGTGGTTATAACCACATGTTGTGCTGCATTAACAAAGGCAAAACTGCTTCCCTCTGCCTGCAGGTTATTTGCCTCGTGAGGCCACACATGGCATAGCGCAGTTCAGTTGTGCACAGTCACAGTAAAACAGAGAAGTCTGAAACTGGAAAGAGCCCAGGAGAAGGTTGACCAGGTGGTCAGGCGCCTAGAGGATTGGATATATACAAGAGGGTACAGTAGAGGGACATATAAAGAGAGGCCAGAGGCTGTTCAGCTTGGAGAAGAGACTGCTACATGATCCAATCCACCTCCTACTACCTAAAGAGGAACTGCAGGCAAGATGGAGCCAGGCTATTCTGGGGGTTGCATAGCAAAATTTCAAGACACAAACTGTTTTAACAGAATTCTCACTGGCATTAAAAAAAAAAAAAAAAAGAGAGAGGTGGAAAAGTTATCATGAGAGCTGTGCAGCACCAGAAAAAGGCAGCCCAAAGAGGCAATCAAATTTCCATCTTCGTAGATTTTTCAGAGCACACCCAAACAAAACCTGAAGCAACCTGATGTAGCATTGAGCCCAGCCATGCTCCAAGTAGGTTAAAGTTACCAACCTGCAAAGCTCCCCTCCAATCAAAACTACCCAATCATTTAACACCTGTTTAGGTTTACTGGTAATTAACATTCATAGGGAACACTTGCAAAATTTGACCCTTCTTCCAACTTGAACACTGACAAAGCCACGATAAATATAATTTTAAAATATCTTAACATCCTTCAGGATGATTAAATTCTCCATTCTAAAAGTTCCTACTGTAAAAACTCCCAACAAGTTTCTACTCAGACACACATTGCAAGCAAAATCACCAACCATCTATGAACACTGCTTTTTACCTAACAGGTGTGATTAGTTAATCATTTCTTTGCCTATCAGAAGATTAGCCCCATCTGAAGGTCCTAATTGGATGCAATTTCAGCTAAGAAGAAGTTGCCTATGGTAACTTTTAAAAACCACAATACCACCCCACTGATATTTGGATTTATACTAGTGCCTTTTAAACTTTTAATAATCTGCCTGTACATTTTACTTCAGTTTTCATGCCCTCTAACATTCAAATAGCCACACTACTACCAAAATCTCCTAATATCATTCAAATGCTGTGCCCCCTGCTCAACAGCCACAGCTTCCACACTCTGCTTGGCAGAAAGATAAGAAAAAGGAAACCCAATTTTATGAGCCCATTTTGAAGAAGGAATATCTACATTCCTAAGTTAAACCACCTGAGAAGTAAGAGCATGTACACCTGCAGTAACCTGTACACTACCTCTTGCTAACTCAGTCCCAGTGGGTCACTCATGCAGTTCTTACACCTTGGACTTTTATTGGAATTACTTGGTCAGAAACTTGCAATAAATCCCACACATATCTATTGTAAAGATCTTAATTTTACCAAGCAGTGCTGAAACAGGCAACACCACCACTAGTTCCAACAATAGGGAGGACTCCTCATCAGTTCTTGTTAAGATGATTAAATCTGTATGTAAATTCATTCACTCTCTCTATACAAAATTAATGTTCAGTATAAGGCAAGCTCATGGAGGAACTGGATTTTAGATTTCTACTAATACCTATTCCTGCAGAAGAAGCATTCCTTTGTACTCCTGTTTATGCCTGGATGGTATATACTTTCTTAAGGCCCCACACAGACTGACATGACCTTGTTCCCTTTGGAAAAAATAAGATACATACAGCTTCAGGTTATTTAGTTGACTTGAATTTTGTCATGAGAAAAACAACTTTAAAATTTTTAATAAAGACTTACCCAAAACATTTGCTAGCAACATTTGTTTAGACTTCTGTCTCTAGGAAAAATCCAGATAATCCTGCCTGCACAATTTTGTTGAAGAGGTGTCTGCAGAATTTTTAGTATTGACCTATTTGTTAGATTGAAAACCAAAAATAAAACTGACTTTGTAAACAAGAGGGGGGAGTTTATAATTTTAGATCAGATACTGAAGGGTTTGGAACAAAAAATACTAAACAACATGTGTTTACCTGCTTATCAATTGAGGACTTCGTATTTCTGGAAGAGCTGTACATGATATTTCCCACTACACATTTAGGAAACATCAATCAAATGCAAGGAAGAAAGAAGGGAAAGAGGCAAAGTTTTTCCTTCCACACACATAGGCTCACTTGGAAAAGATTCTTTAGCCAAAGTTACTAGATATATGCTAGAAAGCCCCATTATAGATAAGCAACAGAAGCAGAGTATTCACCCAGTTGGTAAACAAGAATTAAAAGGTGACCATTATGTTAGTAAGCCACAGACCAACTGCCTTCATGGGAACAGAGTCACAGCTTCAGCCATGGCAAGCCCCAGTAGAAGAAAAAACAAAACTTAGCCATGCACGTAGTATACACATATTCATTTAAACTCCTTGTCTTTTCACTAGGAAGTATAACTCCCAAGATAAATTACAAGACAAGGTACCAGCTTTTTCTCAAAACTTTACCCAGGACCAGTTTCTCCATGGGCAGAAGCATTAGAAAGCAGCCCTACCGCCTACCCCATACAGAGAGCACAGCTAGGGACTTACAGCATGTGCTCAGAAAGCTGCCTGTCTGCCTTCTCACACTCAACATGATCTTAACGGCCCGCTTTCCTTTATTATATGTTGGATATAATTCTCTGTATTTACCCTAGCAGATAGGATGCACACCCAGGTTTTGGCATTTTTTTTTTTGCCCACACCATACTCAGCACACTATCACACAATCCAACTAGCAGGTAGAAACTTGTGTAATATTTCCTTTATCCAACCACTTGCATACTTGAAAAAGCTATTGTTTGTCCCTTGCCCTGCCAATATAAAAGGCTTACTTAGATCTAAGCACACATATAACCACCAAGACATCATGCCGGTTGTAAAGCTTCCAAATGTTTTCTCCTGAATTAGATTTTTTACAAAGTTATTACTAAAGTATAAACAAGGATAAGACACTCTGAAAATATCTATGCCATAGTTTTCAAGTTTGTTATGTACTACTTTTGAGGTCTGGGGAAAGGCTGGAAGAGAAAACAAGCCTTACAAGGCAAAAACCGCTATTTCCCCCCCCAGGCCAGTGTCTTGGTGGTAAATAGTAAATTCTTTCTCTACAAAGAATTTCTTACTTCCCCCAGCCACCGAGCATTCATAACACCCCAAGCACTGGCCCACACTCCCAACACGTAAAGATTAGAAGACTTAAAATGCCAGATAATTACAACACAACACATTAAGTAACTTAGAAGGCTGTTCAAGCAGAAGCCCAGAAACCTCTAGGCAAAAAATAACACATATTACTCACTGCACACTCCATACCAAGGAAGGGGAAAGCTGACACAACACCAAGTGAGGTGGTGGTCATCTTGCAGCCCTTTTGCTCTGCTCAGCCCATGCCTGATGCCATCCCCCAGACTCATCAGGGGAGCCAGGACCCCTTCCACAGCTGCTCCTTGTCAGGCTGTTGCAAACACAGCCATTCCTCATGGATTTAACGGGCACCAAGCCCCTCCAACCACCAATGTGGAGCCCTCTGGGCCAGCTGGGACTCAGCCCTCCAAAAGCACCAAAGTCAATCTGCCATTTTCTACCCAGCTGGTTTTGCTCTGAGCACTAAGCAAAGCTGCTACAGGGACAGAAAAATCTCCCCTTAGAAGAGAAAGACAAGGCACAATAGAAGGGATTGCATTGTGTTCCCCCCTTGTTATTTGTATTTATTTTTTAAAACCAATTCCCTTAATGTATTAGCAAACTTTTTAATTGGTTTAATCTCTATCCTAACAGTTTGTGGATTTTTGCCATAGAACGTTGAAACTTATTAAGAAAAGGGTTACTAGACATTGCATGGAGAAAATACCCAGTTAAACGCTCCAATAGTAGAAGAGGCATACAATTTTGGAAGCAATCTAAAGTCCCTTCCTTGTAGGTGCTGGAAAAGAGGAATAGCTTCCCCAGCTGCTAAGCAGTTACGCCCTTCAAGCTTCCTGCACTTTTCTGAAGCATACACAAATTGCACACTTCGCAGCAGCAACCACGCTGGCTAACTACACTGCATACAAATCAAGCTCTAACCCTCGTGCTACCACAGCCACGCGTACAGATTCGACACCACAAAGATACTTCCTAGAGCACAACAATGCTAATACTACATTTGAAGAGGTGATTATTTTTTATTGCCACATTGCAGAAGCAGACATGTCATCAGTTCAAGGCAAATCAATTGCTGATGCAATCTCAGAGAAATAGTCATGTATTATGTACTATACATCTATATCTAGTAAACTTAATGCTAATTACATTTGTTTCATTTAGTGGTATTAAATAACAATCCATTTCTGCTTATCCCTGGCAAGCCATGAGAGCTGCATAAAGAAACCCTGTACCAAAGCAGCCTGGTGTTGGTCTGTTGCATGCCCCATAGTCACGGATGCTCACCGACCCCAGTCTGACTTATGATAAACTTCCATCTTTCCAGCTCACACTTGCAACATGAACTACTCCACAATCCCAAAGGCAGTTTTAAAATCGGAACAAATAGCCAGTTTAACATCATAGGTCAAATATCCTTCAAGAGGTCCACGAAGCATGCCATTTACTTCAGTAATGACTCAAAGGTCACCATTCAAAGGGCAGAGATTCTTAGAAACTAAATATTTACTTACAGAAAACCTGACAGAATCCCCACAGCTGCTTCAGCTTTCTCCGAAAAGCACTTTTGCATCCAGACAACGAAGGATTCATAAAGCTAAAGCACAGGAACTGCAGAAATTGCTTCCTTCAAGGCCTCTCTGCCGGCAGCGACTACCTAGCCAGCATGAAATAAGTTATACCAGCCTCTCCCGGGCAGGGTCACCCTGCAGCTCCTGCCTCTTAACCCACGCTTACTCATCCTGACAACCTGGAGAACAGCCAGTTGGTCATTCTGCACACTTTTACTGACAGACGAATATGCAAACGCCAGTTTTTGCTAATGAAAAGCAGGTATGAGTGCCTTCACACCTGTAACTCTAAAGGGCAATCAGAGCAGTCCTCCAAGCCAAACATTAACTTTTCCCAGTTAGAAATCAGAGCATACTGTAACTGTAACCACAAGATTGGTGAGGTTGGGTACAGTCCAACATTTCCAGCTTCATGAGGGATGCCTTGCAAAACAGTTTTTTGCCAAAAAATGCTTTTAAAGAACCCAAGAGAAGGCAAAAAAAATCACTATGGCCCTAAAACTCCAAAAAAAAAAAACCCAAGTAATTTTCCACTTTCTTGACTGTGGAATCAGCAAAATGTAAAGAAACTTGCACCTAAACTTCCCACTGTACAAATAGACACGGGGCATTTGATCTCATCTGAATTTGTAAAACAACAAGAAAGCCAGAAATATTTGATGCTGAACCTCTGCTCAGTTCACTGCAGGTGACTTGTTAGCAATACTGATGGTGTAGCCATTTAACTCTGTATCACAGCAGTCTGCCAGTTTATTGTTTTACTGACAGTAATTCCATGTTATTTTTCTAAACTAGGGTAATCTTAACATAAGTACAGTAAGATAAGATGTTTGGAAGCCCATATCTTCAACTCTGTATTCCAAAAAAATCAGTTTCAACAAATTCTGAATGAAAGACACCCCCAGAAGTTTTAGGCTCCCCAAAAAACTCCTAGTAGTGCTCTAAAAATTAGAGTAGAAGTAACGATTCTTTCCCAACATTATCATCAGTGAAAGGTCTGAACAAGATGAGTCAACCAACAATGCTCTAACACACAGTTGTTTGGGGATTTTTTTGCTATTTCACATGGATTTTTAACAGCTTTTATTAATCAAAAATTAATTTGTAGAAATGTAAGACTGGTAGTAACCAGCATGCAACAACAGATATGGCTTGTGCTGGATCAAGTAGACATTTTACACCTCTGTGTACCCTGTTTGGATTTGTCTGATTTTTAGAAACTATTCTTGGTAGGAGACAGAAGAAAAGGGAGAGGACAGGGAGAGGTGCAAAAGTAAGACATATTTATCATTGGAGGCTCTGGAGCTTCAAGTCAGCATATTATATAAAATTAATCTTGCCAGCTACTGGTACTTAGCTTTTTCAGCAAGGAAGGCATTAGTCACAGTCAGTAGCTCTACAGAGAGGCACAGCATCTCAGAAACACCAGAACAAGCGCTAGAAAGAAAGAAGGACTGATGTACAAGGTGAGATGGTACCTTGTTACATGCACACCTGTTCGAAGATGCAGTAGAGGGCACACCCAAAATGGCAGCAGCAAGGGTACCTCCAGCATCACAGCGGCTGGACGTAGCTCTTAGCAATCAAAAGAAATAGTGCTCAGTGGACTAAATAGGTCACAAGGAGCATTGAGGGGCCTGTTTCAGAGATCCAAAGGTAATTTTCATTTAAGTAGCAGCTTAAGGTGAATAAAACCCCATATGCAATAGTTATATTTTGTTTCACAGGATCCAGGAAGATTCCTTGGCTCATGACAGATGAAGCAAGAACTGCTGCTCCAAAGGGAGGAGGTCCTGTACTCCAAAGAAAGCACTGGACACTAGATTATAACTACAAAAACTAATGCTAACATTCATACGGTCCACACTGCAATGTAAAGGCGTTTCCAATAAAACCTCTTGCCCTGGTAGCAGTATTTATAGCTGAGGAACTCGGGATGTTTCCTATGCAACTAATAAGAAAAAAGAAACAAGCAGCTTTTAGTAGGAAAGGGAAGTTTCACATTGCTTTGTCACATGTTTTATTCAACTTTATTATTCTACATTCTACCTGAATATTACCTAAATAAATGCCAGCTAAAGCTGGCAAAAAAGTAGATCATTTGTGTTGTCACTCCAGTCATAGGAAGGCATCACGAAAGCATACCTTCTCATCTCCTCTCTTCAGGACACAAGGGTTAATATACTACGTTCAACCTTTGAGCTTCATAGCTCAATCCTAATTACTGTGTAGAGGGAAAAATAATGAATGGCTGATGAGAGCTGTGGGTAGAAAAGAAGCAAGTGTCTAGTCAGAGACTGGTTATTTTTCTCCTATCAGATTATTTACCTGCAAAAGCCACATCACAATTAAGCCTGCAAACAGCAATTATAAAACATTGTAACTTCTAACAGTTATGTTGGGTCATGTGTAAGGTGGTGCTCCTTCAGACTCTTTTGAAAAAGTTCAACTAATAGCCCCACAATAAAACGGTAGTCTTATTCTCCCAGCAAGGACGAGGGAAAAAACCCTATTGCTAGATAAAAGCCTCAGCACAGGAAAAAAAAAAGTGTTCATGATTATGAGTGCACTATTAAGCAAGGGGGGAAAAGTAACATTGCAGCAACAGCATTAGAAAGACTAAGTGGTGAGTAAGAACAGCATCTTTGCACCAAAGTTACCAGAATATAAATCAGGAATATAAAAGAAGTCACTGAAGTGCTTTGATGTGCCATCAAATTCCTGTACTTATAATAATAATGATAGATGGCAAAGTGGAATACAAACAGATGACAATAGTTCAACTGCATCCTATTCTTCATTGATCTTCCCCCCGCCCCCCCCCCCCCCATTATTTTTTATTTTCTGCCTGGAACTCTCCTTCTCTAGCTTGGAAAACAACCAGCTTCCCAGTAAGTCAGTGACATTTATTTATATGGATCAGCAAGTTATCAATTTGACTTTCAGTATTGATCAACTTGAACTCCATTAACTGATTTAAAAAAGATAAAGTTATTATACTTACAATGCCCTTTCAACAGGTGTAATATTTTTCAGTTCTGCAATGAATTATGTAGGTATTTTTCATGGTGAGAGCTGGAAGGGTTTTTACATTCAGGTAATATACAGTAAATCAAGGTTTCCCTACCAAGAAGTCATAGAGATTTCCAGTGCTTATCTCATGTTTATGTACCAGCTCTTCATGTATCTCAGACAGCCTACAGTAGAAACTGAGGGACTCAGCAAAATACCATTACAGTAGGAGAGAAGATACAGTAACAACAATGAAAAAAAAAGTCTTTTTTTCTATTTTGACTAGTTATATTTCTTCAGACAAGCTAGAGGTAGATCTGTTCATTCGTACAAGCTTCAGGCTGGAAAGCTGGCAGAGACTGCTAACGAGGATGGGAAAAGCCTCACATAACTCAGTGATTACCATGACTGACAATTAATATTAAGGTGCAAGCTTCATCCCAACGCAGAGATAAAGGCAGAGCAGGAGAGCAGCAGCTGTAAACACTACTCATAAAATGCTAATTCTAATCGCTTTAGATTAAACAAGTTTCATGCATATTATTTGCAGGGCTAACAAACCAAGCCAGTCACTATCAGGTAAGTATAACTGTCTTCAAATGAAGTATTTCAGAGAATGCTTTTCCCAAGGCAAACTGTGGCCAAAGTAACTCATGTAGAAGTGTTTTAAACTACCTCATGCTTACAAATGGAGAAAAAGGGAAATACTTTTGAGAACTACATTAGCCTAACCTAAAAACAAGATTCATGGGATACTAGTTAGTACTACGAAAACTGAAAGCATCCTGAACTTGGAACATATGACAATAAAAGATTTAAAGCTTTTTTTTTTTTTTTTCCTTTGTTTTCTTTAGAAAAGCTTGAAGGAGGCAGAGTAACAGAGCTGGAGTGCATTAAAAAAAAAATTACCAGACAGCAATCAGAGAGGTTGTGTGTGTGTGTGTGTGTGTGTGTGTGTGTGTGTGTGTGTGTGTGTGTTCGTTCAGTGGAAAGAAGGTAAGGGCTTACTTTATTTGTTAGCCAAGGCAATTCAGTAATGATAGACTTGAGTAACAATATGCATCCCTAGCAAGGCACGGGTTTCCACAGTCAGCTTACTCAGACACCCATACAGTAAGGTCTCCATATACTCTAGGGTGTCTCCAAGCACTACGATAGCAATTCAGCTTTCTTCATGTGCCTACAAGCCATGATTTCCACGTTCCCAAGATTATAAGAAAACTTTAAGCGTTCATGAGTCAGAACCCTGCTTGAAGCATCAGCAGCTCTAACTTGTGGCTAGAAAAATCACATCCTGAAGGAGGCAAACAGAGCTCTGTGCTGCCATCAAACTTGTATACTAACTAGTTGGGATACACAGTGAACATGAAGATACACCCATTATTTGCTTGTCACATGGCAATGCAGATTCCATCTAGTGTAGAAATCCACACAAATTATGTAAATACTGCCTTGAAAAGTACTGTGGTGCTTTGACATTGTAATTCCAAGAACAAACAGCGCTCTATGGTGCACTCTATTCTATAAAATGTCAAGCCAATCATAGCAATTCGACTTTACGAGTGTTGCCAAATCTCCTAAATGAAAGTAAAAACGTGGATAAAAGTGTTTAGGGTGAGTCAATTACACACCTACCTCTCTTTGAGGGACAAACTAAGAAATTAATTACATCTGACTGACCACAATAACAAGCAATTCCTTAGGAGAAAAAGAGTACTTGTTTTAAATCTTGAAAGCAACACTGTTCTATGCTTCGGTGTTCTTGTCTATTCCTCTCCTCTTCACTGACACTTGAATAATTCAGGGGACAGCCAGTCCCTAAACTTGAGGAGTAAGACTGTATCAAACTGGAGTCTGATTATTTTTCAGCCCAAAACAAAACAAAAAAAAAGCCCAAATCTCTCATCTGAGCCACCAAGAGCAGTTTTTACTTCCATGCTTGCCCAAGAAGTAGGTCATGAAAACAGCATCTCCAACAGACTCATTGCCCTAGATCCAAAGCCCTTGGCGCTCTGCTCAAACTGGAGCTGTGTGTTACCAGCGTGCTTGGGACAGGAGACAGAAGGATGTCCTGCAACAGATATAACGTGCATATCATTGACTGCGAAAGGAAAAAAGCATGATGCTATAATTACAAGCAGACATTCAGCACAAGAAAAGGAGCTACTATGTAGAGAAAAACTGAATGGCGTACAGGAACAGTCAACAGAAACAACCCACCTTTGGAGAAAGATAAAAAACAACATCTGTTCAAAATGCTATTTACAAAACAATTCATTTCACAAGTGCCTGTGTGGTATTAATGCTTTTCTCAAAGTCCTTTCTTACAGCATCCTTGCCAATTCAGAAGACCATATCTGCATAGTCTCACATCCTGCTCTACTCAATCTAGCTAAATAATGAAGAGGAGTACTTTGTGAAACTGTTTGTTTAAAATTACTCTCTTGAGCATTAAATGCCAAAAGGAAATATGAAAATGGTCACTCCTACACACAAGAGTGACTAGCTGATTCAAAATTGTGATTTATTTTTAATGAGCATGCATGCAAATCTGAGTCATGTTCTTTATCTTTGGATAAAATCATTCTTAAGATTAATTTTATCTTGGACACCATCACTCTATTAAACTTTGTGGTCAAAAAAATCCGTGGCTTTTTGGCTTCAAACCAAAGCTCTGTTTTGGACCATCAGCTTCTTCTTACTTAGCAATCAGACTTGCATCACCCCACCAAGCAACTAGGAATGGACATTTCAACACATGTAACTGTTTCTCCCTTCAACACCACTTTTCCAGGTGTCAAACCCACAAAAAAACAGGTCCACAGTGAGACTCTGGCTGGAAATGTTTCAAAATCTCTCTCCTTTCAGAGCCTCACCTCATCTGTCTGGCCAGTATGTTCTGTGAATAATATGGCATTGTAACATGCTTTTGAAGTGCACAAGAAGTTCTAGCAACAACCCTTTTAAATGATGAAAAAAGCTCTATTAATGAAAAAGCTTTTCAGGAAAAAATTGCTACCTAAAAGCAGCAAAGTGACCTCCAATTAACAAACCTGATATTTTGCAGCAGGCAGGCTGCAAGTAAGCCAGTACATTCAATCTCAGGTGATGCTGCGGCCAAAATGGAGTCTGGATAGTCACGTAACTCTTACTCCTACTGCCTTCACTTGCCTGGAAATTGTCTCAAGCAACATGCCCTCTGTTTCCTCAGTCCTTCTGCGTGATGCATGGCACTGACCATAGCCTGAATGAAAGCCAAATAGCACTCTGTCGTAAGTTTTCCAGGCAGTTCATAAAGTACAAGAGCAGCTTATCTGGAACTTGCAACAGGAAGGGAAAATTCTTTAATATATTCCTTTAATCCAGAGGGGAGTATTTGGAGCTTGTTTCATTACTAGCAATATACATTGCTCGTAATACAACTCCTCTTTAAGATAGAGACTAGATTTGGTTCTCTTGAATCCCTTACACCCAAGTCCAAGTGAAGAATCCCACTGTCCTCCACTCTCCTCTTAAATACAAATATCCCCAAACTCAGAGGAAACCATACAGCACTGTACTAGTGTAATTATCAAATCTACTAAATATTTAGACAATGGAATTTCTGTTATCACTGCCTTAGAAACAAGTCCCTTGATATCGGGAATAGCCTTGCAGCAAGCAGTGGTCTCCCTTGGGAGCTCTTTATGCAGCAAATGCTGTTATGCATCACAAACATGCCATCTTCTAACATCCGATGTAACATTCAACTCCCCCTTTCCCCTCTGCAGGAAGCCAAGAGGATTTCCCAAGTCACATGACAAATTAGAGCACTTTCATTCCAAAAAAGGAACCACATTTTTTTCCCCTGGGAAATCTCTGCACTTTCTCAGTTCACTGTTATTTCAGGGAGAAATTACTTTCTCTGCCAGCCTTCCCTCCCATCTATCCCCCAGACAAGAATCTCTGTGATGTTTCTGACAGGTTCCCAATTAATTTAAATTACTTTAAAAAGGTTACTGCTGCATTGCATATTGACTGTGTCTGAGTTTTGTCTAGAACCAGAAAACATGAATGGGACATGGTATATCAATTTGTTCTCAGCGGTAAGCATTATGCACCAGCCCCCAGCTATTGCTTTCTAACATGCAACTTGGAAGATACCTGCATCACTCTTGTGCTATCTTGGACAGCTCATTTTCTCTCAAAAATCTTCATTTGTCAGAGTAGTATTTAAAATTCTCACTTTTGGAGTTACTTTGCCAGGCAGAAAACTCACTATCACTTAAGTCCAAACATCTAAGAAAAATGACATGGGAAAATTATGAAGATGTATTTTAAAAAAAATGGTTTAAGTGAGAGAATAACTCTATTTCCTTTTACAATAATCTGTCACAACTACTTTCTTTAATTTTGAGACAAACCTTAGAGTCTACTATTCTGATTAAATTTCACAGCCTGCATTCTGGCTGATGAACATCCATTTACTATTCAATCTACAGATTTCAGCTACAAATCAAAAAGAATGCAGCATCATTAGAAGTCATTTTTGGCAAACGAAAACGAGGACTTAAGACAATTATCACCATGCCTTAACAAGGGGGTCTACAGTACATAAGTCAAGTGACAGGTAGGCACACAGATGAAGGAAACCACGTAGAAGAGAAGAGCAGCTGATAAGGAATAAACAGTCATGGTTCAGCAGATACCGCCAATTCATGTTTCAGCTGACAGTGAGCAAGCCCATATGTTAAGGGAGCACCTCCTGCTCATCAGAAGCTGTACCTTTTACAAATCATTGACAAAGCCCTGAATTTACAAGGACTGTATGTTGGGTTCTATCTGAATGGTTCTTAAAGTTGCTCTTCCAGCTATTTCCAAAACATACAAGTCTCAAATGTAGAAACAAGCCATCTCCATTACTACATTTAGGGAACACATTTTTCCTTAGCAGCTCCAAGGTACAGTAATAATTGACATGAGCTCATCCAAATAAACTCACTATGCAGCTTAAGGAAACATGACATTCTTCATAACAAAATAAAACAAGGAAAGCTTTGCCTAGCTCAGTGCTTCTCAAGGTAATATGGTGATGCAGAATGGAGAAAACATGGAGCAACTTTAGACTCTTTTCCAGCAAATGACCTAGAAAATTGGATCAGCTGGAGACTCCCCTCACAACATGGGAAGAAAGGATGCTGTTTGCCAGCCACCAACCCTATGGTCACTTCACTCATGTGAGCTTGGTGAGCTTCTCCACCTGAAATTGCATGCACATTGATCCAAGAAATCCAGTTACTTTGCATTCCGCCTTCCAAGCCATGTGTGTCAACTAACTAAAGTTAAATCCACTGGCAAAGGTGTCCTCACCTCACTCTGTACTCAGATGCTCTGCAGTGAGAAGCCCTGTGCGGTACCCATTTGATACGAGTGCTCAGGTGTCCCTAGCTCCTGCACACATACAGAGAAACAGATCCTTCTCTGAGGTACATTGCAAAGCCAAGGCTTACCACTTTTAGCTGGCAACCATTCTCCCTCACCCTGTTTCTACAGCCTCACACCACTTTGAGTCTACATAAGCTTCAGATAACGGCAGGAGCAGCAAGCTACATACACATCTTGGGACCTATGTGACGTAAGCAAGTGAAATTGTTACCATAGCATTATTCCAAAATCCTCTCAAAACAGCAATACGTTCCACAAAGCTTTTCTTAAACCCTATAAAACTTCCTAGGCTATGACCTCAGAGTGAATTATTTTATTCCCAGCAGGCTGCAGGACAGAACAAAAGACTGATAATCACCCAGAGGGTATTTTGTGGTGGTTGCCCCCCAGTAGATCCTTCCTAAGTTATATATCCAAGTGAAATTTGAGTTTTAATTATTCCAATAAGCAGTTTCAGAGATTTGACAGTT
The DNA here is from genome assembly GCA_020745775.1 of Theristicus caerulescens. Lineage (NCBI taxonomy): Eukaryota > Metazoa > Chordata > Aves > Pelecaniformes > Threskiornithidae > Theristicus > Theristicus caerulescens. Next base: position 89,852,294 of record CM036560.1, read on the forward strand.
TCCTTGTCGCACAGCAGTCCCTTCCTCCTGGGGAAGCCAACAAAAGTGAATCGCTGAAACAAGCTTATTCACCGTGTTTTTTCCCTCTCCTGCTTATGTGAGTTGTTCTACATTTCCTAATTCCTTAAGAGCTGCCAAGAATGCAGAAAAAGATAGCAGACATGCTTCGTATTTTACACAAGACATAAATTATACCCCATAGGCTTACCCTACTGGAAAATAATTCCACATCACATTCAAGTGCTGCATATTTTCATCTTCATTAAAATGACATCTCATTCTGATGACCAGTTGAGACCTTGATAACAGGAAGAAAACCTTTGCCAAAACTTTAATAGAAAAGGGACAAGTAATTCTCTTTTCATCATTAAATACTCAAGGACAAAACAGTCCTTAAAGCCAGATCGGTCTAGTTCGCTCTCAAAAAGCAAGTATCAAAATATGATGAAAACCACATCAGCAATATCACAGGTGGTCTCTCACCCAGAGAGCACTTCAGAGATTAGAAGTATTCCTCTATGGCGAGCAGAGAGCATAGTGTCATCTAGCAAAATTGTCAAGGCCAGTTCCTCATCCCACACAGGGCTACCAGAGGCCATGGGAGCAGAAAGCAGCAGCTGGGATCTCAGGAAGAGTGACCACCAGCTGACACTACAATAAATATGGAAATAAAAAAAAAAAAAGCCACCCAAAATCTAAAGCCATTTCTACATTTCCATGGACCTACAAATGGGAGAATAGTTTAAATTATATATTTGTGTCATCTGTATGCTATATTATAGAATGGCAAACAAGTGACTCATAGCACAAATCTGAAATGAAATCATAAAAGTTACATTTCACCCTCAAGACTGGGTGGGACCTAATTGCACAGAAAGTTTCATCTTTAGTCTAAAAACAGCTTTAGAAAATGAGCAACGACAAATTTTTTTTTTTTTTTTTCTTTTTCAGGCTTAACTCTGGTAAGGTGAGCTAGACCCATCCTGTCTGAAAGCAGCTGAGAAACACTCCCCATAGGGAAAGAGATCTGTCCTGAAATTTTTGTATTAATGACTAGATCAATTTTACCATGACTGTAAATTCCTTTCCCCATCACAGACCCTACATAAAAAGTCTTGATTATTCCCACAGGCTGAGTTATAAATTTTAAAAAAATGTAGTATCATCAAATAATTGTCAAAAAACCCAACATCTACTCCTTTCTATACAGCGCTCCCCTTTCACATAAAAAAAGCCCTGTAAGGGTGTTCTCCGGACACTACCAAGTAAAGCTTTTTTCCTATTCACTGAATGAACAGGCACGTCAAAACTTACAAAATGTCTTTTCTTTTTTTTTTTTTTTTTAAATTCAGCCTCCTTTCAAAGCCTATTTTGCTCTGTAAGAATGAATGTGATCAAGAGAACGTTTCAGCTACTTTCATACACCAAAAATACTTGCTGGTCACCCCCCTCTAAATTTTTGTTTGTGCAAAAAAAATCCCAACACAACCTAACCAAAAAAGCTAAAAAGCACAAAATTTTCAACTTAGTACTGGTATTCCGTTGCTCTATAATTAGCTAAGGGCAGATTCCCTTCTCTCATTTGAAGTAAAAATGCTGAAAGTTTTCTTTCCTTCTGAACCTTTCAAAACAGCATTGAGTCGTAGCCTTCCCTCTGGCAGTAAATCTGGTATGAGGCAGCAGACCTTGCTTCACCTTGCATTTTAATCAATTTAGGCAGCACTGGATTGGGCAAGTGGCAACGACAGCTACAAGAAATCGTTACGTTTTCACCACCCTCTGCCAGGGTGAGGTGAGTGAGGAGTCAGTGGGACAGCAAGTGTGTGCGCGTGGGAAGGAGGCAAGAAGAAGCAGGAGAAAAGGGAGGCTTGGTGGAGAGACCCATCTTTATGGTCAAATCAACTCTTCCTAGGGCTTCCTTGACATTACAAATGTTCTGCTGGGTTGGTATTTATTTATATTGCAGTTCAAGCCGCATCCCATCTTGACTTCCAAAGCGACACCAGATGCATCTCTTCCTGGCCTGCAGCATGCATGTCACTGCTCCTATGGATGTCCCAGTATGGGAGTCATTTGAGGTCAGGGTAGGCAACAAGTGCAGCCAAAGATCCGGTGAGAATAATTGTTTTATGCCCCTTTAAACCACTGAACAGCCACCAGTTCTTTGGCTTTTTAATCATTCATTTGAAAATTACAATCAGCAGCATGCAAGGTCAGGAAAACAGAAGTTCAGTTAATTAAAGCAGCCCGCCAGCTTCCATCCTCAGCAAAAATACGGACACCACACCAAAATACTCTTCCAAGTCTCACTGTCCTTGCAGCCAGTCACCGCTGCTACATGAGTTTTGTGAGCCCCAAGCTTCACCTGTTAAATAAATTTGTTTCAAGAGATGGGCAACAGTAGCACAATAAACAGTTGCTTGTGACAGCAAGGGCTTGAGGTGGTTACAGGGGCCCACCAGGGAAATTATTGCCACACCACTCAGCAACCGCTTCTCTGGAAGTTGATGCTGCAACAGTTTCAGCCATAGCGGGGGTGGGGGCAAAAAAAATTTAAAATATCACCGAATACACATTGTATCTATGCCAAGTAAAGGACAGCTTCAGCACGATGTCCACTGCACCTAATCACCCTCCAAGGACTTGGCTCCATCCTGGTTCCACTCCCGTTGCTTAAAAAGTCCATGCACAGGACTGTGCGTTCATACCCCACGGCACACCTTTTAACAGCCCACACACAATACTTTTATTCCACCTCATCTTGGTTGCTGATACTGACTTTTGCCATTTCTGGTCTTCCCACCAGAAGAAGTTACCTTGGGCCAATGAAGCAAACTGCCTCTCTCGCCTCCCGTCTTCACACGTGACCTCCCAGCAATGCATCAGATCTCCATAGTTCCCTCCTAATGAGGAAGCGTTTACAGCACCAATTTAAAACACACACAAATACTATTGATGTTTTGCTCTATGAACTACTCAGCCATACTCATCTCCAAAGCTGTAGCCATCCACCCACTTCCCCTGACGTTACAACCCCTCCAGCCTACTTCTGCAGTTTCTCCACTGCAAAGGTGCTTGCTGCCTCTCTCTCCTCCTCTACAAGGCTTCTTCCACTTTCACGTATGTTTAAGTGAGACTGGGAGAATGGAAAGACACACAACCTCAGATACTTCTGCTAGAAGTCTATTTATTCCGCTCTGCCATATTCTTCCAACACTATGGGTGCTCCAGCCCCACTTTCAACACAGTTATGCCAACTGACTCTCTCCTTGCCCTTCACAGTCATCCGGCAAGGCACAACACCATCTCTTTCAGAGTGGAAATTCACAAGTATCAGTAAACACTTCCTCCTGCCTGCTTCTTCCTATTCCAAGATCAATAAAAGAACTTCTCATTCAAATTTTCTGCATCCTCCTCCCAAGATCTCTCACACCCTGTGATACTGTTCAGCTAGGACAGAACGCAAAGACTTGCCGCGTCCTCCATAACCCCACATCGATATGCTGAGCCCGCTGACCTTTCCCAACTCTCTCAGCTTTCAAAACTCTTTAAGAAAGCTGTGAATGCTTCATTCAAGCCCTACATCTCCCAATATTACTGTATTCCCATCTGGACCTTCATAAACCAAGTATTTATTTAAGAGTTCGGACCTCCTCGCCCCTTCTACTGTTTGATGCTATCACAACTTCATTCTTTACCCTTTACCCATCTGGAGGGGTTTGTTTGTTTTAAAGTACTGTCCTCTCACAGTAGTTTGGTCAATTGGTCCAGGCTCTTCCAGCATATTTTATATCCCTCTTGAAAGAGCCCATCCATAAGACCATTTAGCATTTCTGCCCTATTTCAAAAAAGCCCATTTAAGTTATCACCTCTGCTAGAAACCAGCCATCCTGAGAAGTAACAGAGTAGAATTTATTGTACTAAAAAAATACTGCACAGACATAGCTAATATAATCACTCTATCAATTACACCTATATTACACAAACTCTTCCTATCTATTTTCTCATATCATCTATCGACTCAGGAAGCATATATGGTCCAGTCCTATCACAGAGCAGGATCAGTGCTTCACCAGCCATAACTGATTGAGGTAAGTCTAACCTGTCTTAACCACCTCCAATAATGCGGATTGAACAACTTTCCCAGGAAATAATTCATCATTTCGCTACTCTTACTGTCAGTAAAAAGATTCTCAGCACCTAACCAAATCCCTTTTCTCGCACTGTAAGCCCATTACTTCTTCTCCTACCCAACACGGATTTTGTTTTTCTGCCTCCTCTTTGCAGCAACCTCCTTTCAATTTTCTCTTTATTATGAAGAGCTCCAGTTCCTGTAATTTCTCCTTGGAGATCATTTATTCTAGGATTCGGCAGCTCTCGGGTCTCTTACTCTCCCCCACCGGTCCACATAGTTTCTCAAGCGCAGCGTGATGGAAAGGATAAGTCATCTTTTCTGTGAGGAGATAAACAGGCACATTACAGATTCTGTCAAAAGGAACAGTTAGAATTCTGGGTACCGACCTGCTCTGAGCAAACTTTCACTTGATCACTAGGTTCACAGGCACACTTCACCATTCAACACCTAGTGAACCAACTTGAGTACAATCTCCCTATTGAAAAGAAGAAAACCTCAAAAACTAATCACTGCAACACCACAAATGGCTAACAGCCAAGCTGCCAAAAATCAAACAGCATAACCCAACCAGTATTAAAGGCAGAAGAACTTTCTAATCATCAGTCCACAGGACACAAGCAAAATCCTTCCTCTTCCCCAAGCACCTGAAGGAGACGGCTTAGACAGTACAATTTTAGCGTGCTCCTGAGCGTGCCCACACTTCAGCCACATCCGCTCAGCTAGGGCCACAGCAGCAGCAAACTATCCCAGACAAACAGAAGAGATTCAGGTTATTTTTTAATGGTTGTTTTTAATTTTCTTGCACGTTTACTGGTGCACTTAGCCTGATTAGCGGAATCAAGCATGAATCTGAGTCTCTGTTTAATTAATCGCAAAGGTTAACTTAAATTTAGATAAATAATTTATTATTTTCTGGGCCAGAGACTGCTAAAAGTGACAACTTAAATGATAATTACAAAAGCTGAAAAGGCTGTTCCACACCTGACCAGAATCCAGGGTACCGGTGGCCTCACTTGTCAGGTTGGTATTTACAAAGTCTGAAGTCTACGCTGCAGAAGTCACACTTCACACATGTGAACGACCGCGCTGCAAATATGGGACTGATGCAATTGAGACACTCGATACCGACAGAACCTCTGGCATCCCATCGCTGTGAAAACATACTGACACCATTAGACGAACTACCGGCACCCTGAAGATAAAAGGCACAAACACTTAGCTGCTCTTTAAACAGTACCCTAGGGATCTAGCCTTCTATCTCCCATTCCAACGGACCTCAGAGCCCTGCTCCATCACCCGATTAAGACACGCTTTCGGCGGCTCTTCCTAGTTTTGCTGAAGCAACTAATCGCGAAACAACAAGTGAGCGACAGGTGCACACCTCCAACGGCAGCTTTTTTTATAGGCAGCAATAAAACAGATTGTGGCAAAAGCTAGAAGAATATCCCACGGTTACATACTGTTCCCTTAGTTTAAAAGGGGAAAAAAAACTCCCGGTATTTTTAGCAAATCTTTTGAGCTCCAAGACGCAACCTGCCACCTTTACAGTTTTTTTCCACCCTAAGACACATAGTAAGCAACGCATGTGCTGCCAGTCTTCTCTTTTCTGGCAAAGCCATTAAGCATGCTGCTTCTGCGGGGGAAACAAACAAAAATTGGCTTTTTTTTTTGTCATGTCTCCCTCCCCAAGCCGCACCGACCCGGGTGACCCCACAGCCTCGGAGGGGATTTGGGGAGCCCCCCGAGTGCCTCTCCCCTGGCTGACCTTGAGGGGGGGCGGCAAAAAAGGGGGAAAATGATTAAAAAAAAATAAAAACAAACAAAGAAGGAGAAGATGCGCTGGCCGCTGCGCTCGCCCTCTCCCCTCCGTGCCCCGCTGCCCCGGGCCGATGTTCCCCTGCCGCCCCCCCCCCCCGCCGCTCGCCCCCCCCCCCGGCTCTCGGCAGCCCCGCGCGCCACCTGGCGGCCGCGCCCCGCCGGGACCCGACCCCCGCCCCGGGAGCCCGTCCCCGGTACCGGGGGCTACGGCGGGCCGCTCCCGGGCCCTCCGGAAAGAGGAGGGGGGAAAGCACCGGCACGGCGCAAGGCGGGGGGTGGGGGGTGTCGCTTGTTACCGGGGCGGAGCGGCGGCGGGAGGGCCGGGGAGCTGCCCGCTGGCGGAGAGGGGCCGGGGGTTCGGCTGCCGCCGCCCGCCCCGCTCAAGTTTCGCCCGGTGACGGCGCTAAGAATAACGCGCAGCTGCCGGGGCCGGACCGGAGAACGGGGCGGAGGAGCGGGGCGGGGAAGAAAGCCGGGGCCCCCCCGCCGCCCGCGGTTTGCCGGCACCGCGCCCGCCTCAGCCGGCCGCCGCCTGAAGGGCACGGCTCCCGCCTCACTCACCGTCCGGTGCCGCTGCTGCTGTTGCTGTTGGCGGCGCCGCCCCAGCGCCGGGAAGCAACCGGCCGCCGTCAGCGCGGCGGCGGGGCGGCGGCAGAGGAGGAGCGGCAGCGATCTGCCCGCCGTGGCCGCCATCGCGCCGCTGGAGCCGCCTCACGCTGCGGCGGCGGCGGCCGTTGCTGCTGCCGCCCGGGCGGGGGGGGGGAGAGGGAGCGGCGGGGCGGGGCCGGCCGGCGGCGGAGGCCAATCGGAGCTCCCCCTTCGCCGGCCCGGGGCTCGTCAAGCCAGGCCGGGACCGCCAATCGGCGCGGCGCGGGTGCCCTGTCCGGAGAGGCGATTGGCCGCTGCCTTCCCTCCCCTGCGGGCGGTGGGCGGGGCCGCGCTGGGGCTAGAGGGCAGGGAAACTCCTCAGCAGGGGCGCCGCGGGGCGGGGCCGGCGGGGCGGGGCGGGGCCACTCGGGGGGGTGGGGCCACACGGGGCGGGGCCATACCCAGGCCCGGGGCGGGGCTGGGAGCGCGGGGAGGGGTGCGCTGGGGGAGGGGGCGGGCCAGGGAGAGGGTGCAGGGAGCCAGCGCGCAGCAAGGGACGGTGCAGAGGCACCACCACGGCCCTGGGCAGGGATTTGGGGTGCCGGGTCAAGCCGGCATCCCACCCCCGTGGCAGTTTCGATGAATGGTATAAAAAGTGGGTGATCAAAATATATATATATATCGCAGAGAGAGATGCACATGCATACATGGTGGGCCGGGCCGCCAGCATAGACCTTGCAGCACCTGGGCTAAGTAAGCAATATGTGCTCAGTTGTTTCTTGAAAGGTGACTTACTTGGATTATTTCTCTTAAATAAGACTTTTCCCTTTGGCCTGGGAGCTGTTACAATACTGCCGGCGGCGCCTTTTAAATTCCTGGGAAGGAATAGTCCAGAAGGGAAACGAGCCTATCGCTTTTAATACTGGAAGTGGCCCCAGAATTGCTCATTAGAAAATGGAGCTTTAAAAAATATTAATGCACAAGCAGTCCCCATGAGCAGCAATACTGTTATGGCTGAGATGGAAACGAAGTGCCTTGGCATAAAGCATCTGGGATACTGGATTACTATTATTTTTTAAGGTGAGGAGCCCAAGTCCTCACTGCGTGGAGCGATCGGGATGCACCTTCTCCTGGGAGGTGAGGAGAGGAGGATGCTCGGGAAAGGAGAGTCACTGGAAATTAATGGCGAGAAAAGAGCGATGAGGCTGGAGGTTGCCGAAACCATCAGGAACATGTGGGCTGAGAGACTCCAGCTGTTATTTACCACCCCTGTTTGCCACCAAGACCTTCTAAAAAATACAGAGGGGAGCGTGACTGGGTGATGGGGTGACACGGATGTGCTTCAGCCGTCACTCACACCATGGCGGCACCCTGGCGCCTTCCTCATTCCATCCCCACCTACCTCCAGCTGCCTTCTCCTTCCCCTTTCCCTTCCCCTCCCTCTTCCCCTTCCCCTTCCCCTTCCCCTTCCCCTTCCCCTTCCCCTTCCCCTTCCCCTTTCTTTCCCAAGTGCTGCCTTCACGTCCGCTCAGATGCTGAAGGGCTGTTCTCAGCTTTTCCCCAAGCAACGCAATTTTGGAGCCACACAGCTCGTCCCTGAGCAATCCTCCACCCAAAGCCTCCCGAGACAGTTTGCAAGGCTACGGGCTCCTTTCTGGCTGGGTTTTCCTGCAGGGATGTGTTTTCCCTTCCTTCTCTCTGTCAGTTGGAAAAAAGTGGTTGAAGCCGTCACATCCTAACTGTGTCCTTCTGGAAGGATTTATCCACGGTCTTTCCAGCTTAGCACATTTAGCACTTCAATAATTATTTGCTTTTTCTTGCAAGATCAAGGAGAGTTATTGCAGAAACTGCTCTGAGCTTCACTGCTGGAGGGCAAGCGGCAAAACCCACCTCTGAGGGCTTCACAAGCCAAAAAGAGCAAATGCTGGAGGACAGCGGCTTGCTTTCAAGACACCAGTGCTCCTGAGATGGGCAGGAGACAGCCAGTGCTGAGGGCATGCAGCCTAAGCACCTGCGAAGACAAATTCAGATTGAACCTTTGGTCAACCTCTGCTCATGCTATTTCCCTCTCCTTCCACATTGAAAACTGACAGCAGGAGGAAAAATACTTTAAAATAAGGATTTTGTGCAGCACAGCCCTCTGTAATGACCCCAGGAGCATCCACACTGGAAGATGCTCCCATGCACATCTCGGCCAAAGAGCCACCTCATGGACCACAGGCGGGGCGTCCCTCTCCAGGGACTTCAGCCTCTCCCCGGTATGGTTTGCAGCGTCCCCACACAATGGGATTAAAAGCTTCAAAATGGCAAAACTGGAGTTAACACAGCCTGGAGGAGATGGAAAAGGGAGATTAGAAAGGCAGGAAAGGGGGAGGAAGGAAGTCCCCAGGATGGGGAAGGTCCTGGGGAGGGCAGAGGATGCAGCCCCAGCAGCCCTTTGGGGCAGAGCCATCTCTTCGTGCCATAAACTACCCAACCCAATACTTTTTTTTGGCTGGATGAGCAGAGATGCATTTGGGACGAGCCCTTGTGCCCTCCCTGTAGGTTTCCTATGGGGGCTTGGTGCCAGCAGCTCCAGGGGAGGGCAGGGACAGCGCACGTCCAGCAGACCCTGGGCTGCCAGACCTGCCCCAACCACTTTCTCCTATTCCCTACTCCTCCAGCCATTCAGATTATATATTTAGATATTTATTTCTATTTAAAGAGGAGCTGGAAGTGTTCACCTGAAGTCATATTTTAGGCAGAGTTCAAACATTTCCAGGAGTATTTGACTGAGGTGGGGGAAGACGGGCTGCCAGCAAAGGCCAAGTGTGGCACAAAGGCCAATAATTCATTAGCAAACCTGTGCTGAGCACGTGGGCACTCGTTACAGTGCATAGAAATGGGAATTAAACATGAGCCCTGAGATTAATATCCCATGCAATTAAACAAGCTGGGAGGGAATGGCTTCCCAAGAGTGCAGGGGCTGAAAGGGAGGAGGATATTGGCACCAAAATGAAACCCCATTTTTTTTAGGTCAAATAGCTCCCAGTACCCTGCTAGAAGCATCTTCCACTCAAGTTTACAAAAGTAAAGTGAAGCTGTGCCGAGACAGCACGTGGACAGTTTCATGTTGCTAGAAGGACTCTTCCCACCCAACACACAAATATTCCATGGAAAACCATAGAAAAAGACTGGATAAAATAACCAGTGTCCTGTCATGCAGCCCAGAGGATGGTAAACGGCCACAGGATGTGCCAAAGCCCCCCTGCCCTGCCAGCAAAAAAAGCAATGATAAAATGCTGCTTTTACTGGCAAGGTTTTTCCAGCAGAGATGCGCTCCAGGCATCAGAGCGAGGCGGACGATACCTGTGCCTTCTCTTTGCTGTTTGCAGAGCAATAAAAAGAAAATCAGGTATTTAATGAGGCTTCCTCCTGGTGCTTATAATTAGAATATTGGAAAGCTGCTCCCAAGAAGAACTGATGGGGAAAAGCACACCAGTGTTCGCAATTAATATTATTGCCATGGGAAAGACTGAAGTGGAAAGCTAAAGCCTCAAACCCCCATCAACCATCCCGACACTGCCAACGGAAGCATGGATGCTGTCCTCCTGCAAATAAAATACTGATTTAAGAGAAAGTGAGTGTGTGATGAGCCATAGGCAAACCCAACACTTTGGCTCAGACCTGAGCAAGCCCCAAAGCGCTCAGATTAAATAAGCTGGCTAGGAACAAAAAAAACCCCAAATGGTCTCTTAGTCCAGGGGCTCATCACTTTCTTCGTGTTATTCAAATTTAGGATTTACCCTATTTTATTCCTGTAGATGGCCAGGGCTGTGATACTTGCAAAATCCTGCATGCAGAGGTCGATCCTGCAGGTACATCAGGCATGTGCGGATGAGGAAATTCAGGAGGATGCTGGGTCCAAGTGCATCTTATCTCCTTTTATTTAGAGGAAAGGTTGGTGCTTTCAGACTAATGCAGATAACACAGCACAGCCCTGAGACAGAGGGGCAGAGTCTATCTGCCGATAAAGGAACGGCTCTGGCCATTTTCTGTAAGCTGAGCACTGCAACAGCTGCTTGTGGAGCAATAAGATATGATGGGGAAATGCCCCTGGGCTGGGCAGGATGATGGTCCGTGTCCCATTGCAGGACCTCAGCTGTAAACCCTGAATTACCCAAACATGCCAGCATTTGCTTGTTGTGGCGTGTTCTCCTCCCATCTCCTTTCGGGGTCCAGTGTCTCCATCACGGATGGCCAGACCTCCATGTGCCGCTGCACCCCAGCCCCACAGCAACCCCTCCAAGTCTCTCTGGCATCACCTTAAGCCTCGCCAAAAGCTTCGTCCTAGAAATGGCTGCAGCATTTTCACTGCAGGAGGGCAGTGGCAGTGCTCCCTGGGACTCGGCAGTCTCCCACGTTCCTGAAGAGCAATCGCTCTCTATTTATGCCTCCGGAAAATGTATTTTTTAATGGGGGGTTCATTAAAGCCTGAAGAGAGCCAACCTAAGAGGCATCTGGAAGCAACTAAAATTAAAATACCTAAAATTAGCCTCCCGAGCAGTGAATCCTCCCTCTGATCTAGATGCCGAGGCGCACATGACCCAGGCGTGCCTTTCTCATTTTCCCTTCCTGCTGCCATCCCATTCCTGAGCTGCCAGGCACAGCCCCAGGAGCTGACGTGCCCACTCACGACCCCAGAAAAAATAGCATCCCTCCACTGGGTTTGCTGGGGTCCCTCCCTCGGTTCAAAAATCAGGCTCCAAGTTTACATTTTGGGACTGTCCCATCTGAGTAAGGGACAGATGTTCCCCTGTTGCTGTGGGAACCATTTGGGATGAGGACTCCCGGGCATCACTCTGTCCTGGAGGAGCAACACTTATTCCCCCAAATCCCAGTCATTGCTGACACCTGGCCACATTTATTTTTGAGGTGTCTCATTCCCTTCCCAGCAACCTTGCCATCCAAAAAAGCCCTTTTGGGTGAGGTGCTCAGGCATGTGCTTTCCTGATGGTTAAATCTTATCAGTGCATGAGAGTAATTGAAATCACAGTGCTGCTGGGCTGGTATGATGCCCTTGGCGCTGCTTTCCTCTCAGATAAATTGTGCATGGAAAGGTTTATCATGTTTTGTGTCTCTGGGCAGCACCCATCACCGTTAGCAGGTGGGTGCTGTGGGAGGGATGCACTCCTGCCAGACCCCCATGTTGTTGCAGGGTCTCTCCGAGCTCGGACAAGCCCTGGGGCTTGCAGAGGTGTTTGACCCCCAGGAAGGTCCCTGCCCGACGTGTGGGGCAAAGCCCTTAGAAGGATGAATAAAAGCATGGCTGCCTCGCTGCCTGCTTCTTCTCAGAGGCAGGAGCATTTGCCATTGCCCTCGTTCTCATAAAAAGGAGATGCCAATTTTCCTGGGGTGCTAAAGCACCCCAAACAAGAAATTAAGGCGTTTTCAAAGACGGGGTTGAAACAGTAACACAAGTGTCAGGGATTTTTGGAAGTCAGTTGTTGATGTCAAAATCACCACCAGCCTGCAGCAGCTGCTGCTCCACTGTAGCATCCCCTCTACCCCCACACCCCCTCCCAGCGCCAGTTTGGGCACTGGATTCAGGGAATGGAGGACAGGATGCTGCATCCAGGATCCAGGCGTCTTCATATTCATTGGTAGAAGATGAAAACACTCTGGTGAGTGTTTCGATGTGGAAATGTGCTGCACATATAATTTTTCTTCCCTTCCCCTCCCTTCCCTTCCCTTCCCTTCCCTTCCCTTCCCTTCCCTTCCCTTCCCTTCCCTTCCCTTCCCTTCCCTTCCCTTCCCTTATTTTATTTTATTTTATTTTATTTTATTTTATTTTATTTTATTTTATTTTATCTTCTTTCACAGAATCATAGAATTGTTTAGGTTGTAAAAGACCTTTAAGATCATCAAGTCCAACTGTTAACCTAGCAATGCCAAGCCCACCACTAAACCATGTCCCTAAGCACCACGTCTACCCATCTTTTAAATACCTCCCGGGATGGGGACTCAACCACTTCCCTGGGCAGCCTGGTCCACTGCCTGACAACCCTTTCAGTGAAGAAATTTTTCCTAATATCAAATTTATACCTCCCCTGGTGCAACTTGAGGCCATTTCCTCTTGTCCTATCACTTGTTACTTGTTTCCCTCCCTCCCTCCCTTCCTTCCTTCCTTCCTTCCTTCCTTCCTTCCTTCCTTCCTTCCTTCCTTCCTCTCTTTCTCTCTTTTTCTCTCTTTCTCTCTTTCTCTCTTTCCTCTCTCTCTGCTCTCGTGATGCTTTTCTCCACCCAGGCTCCATGTCTGTGCGTTCCAGGGGCAGGCAGCACCTTCCCTTCAGGGTGCTGCAGGCAGTACGAAGGACGTGCCATCACGGCAGCGGTGGGGCACAAATATATTTTCTATCTTGATTAAGAAGAGGTTTTCCTACCTGCGGGCATCATCCCGAGCCCTTCCTCGCTCTCTCCAGTACCAGAAGTTTGTGGTGGTAGGAGGTTTCAAGCTGGCCACTCAGTGGAAATATTTCCCCTAGTGTTTTGTAAATATTATGGTCAATGGGAAAAATAAACCCTCCCAGGAAAATTTTGTTTGTAAATTCAATAGCCTAGGGAGGAAACCCACGCAGAAATAGGAGGACATGGTGAATACTGCCCGGCCAGACTCACGGGCACAGCTGGGAAAGTGAGGGATAGTTGTAACAGGCCATGATTTCTATTTTATTGCTAATTCAGGCCCTGCCATGCTACAACAGTGTTGGCTCTCCTTGCCGTGGGTCTGGAGCTGAGCAACTGTTCTGGACCCTGCAGAACGACCTGCTTACAGGACACATTTCTCACGAGAGAATTCCTGTGATTTTTTAAGTGAATTATCATTGGAAACACATGGAAATGCTTGACCAGATATGCCAGGGGAAAAAAAAAAGGCAAGAACAAGCAGTTCAGTTCATACACTGCTAAGGAACTTGCAGTTTAAGTGATCAGCACCTGAAAAATCATTTTTTCTGCATTTCTACAGTGATGGAAGAGCTCCCTTTTCCTTCTCGTGCTGGGTTTCTGGATCTCAGAGAATGTTTTTCAGTGCCGAGAGCACCTCCGTTGCCTGCCTGCTCCAGGGATGGATGCAGGCGAGCGGGAAGCCCCTTCGGCGTGTGAAGCGTTTGCCCGGAGGGAGAGAATTACCTAGTGCAGAAATGAAATTAGGGAGATTCAATAGGGTATGGGGGAAATGGCCAACGGCTTGCAGCCCCCTCAGACCCTATAGATATCTGCCTTAGCCCCCAGACATTTTACACTGGTGTCTTAAACCAATATATAGGTATCTCAGACGCTGCATATAGACCCCTCAAACCCTGTGTATAGATCCTTTCAGGCCCTGTTTATATGGGCTGCTCAGACCCTATATATACACACTCCTGAGGCCCCTTTGAGGACCTATATATAAGCCCCTGAGACCTTACATATGAGCCCCTCAGACCCTATATACAGCCCCTTCAGGACCTATAGATATGCTCCTCATATCCTGTACACAAGCCTTTCAGGACCTGTATATAAGTCCCTGAGACCCCATATACAGGTCTTTCAGGCCCTATATAGAAGCCCCTCAGACCCTGTATACAGGACCTAAAGAAACGCTTCTCATACCCTATACACAAGCCTTTCAGTACCTATACATAAGGGCCCTGAGACCCTATATACAGACCTCTCAGAATTTATATATAAGTCCCTGAGACCCCATCTACAGGTCTTTCAGGCCCTATATAGAAGCCCCTTGGACTCTATATACAGGACCTATAGAAACGCTCCTCATACAGTATATACATGCATTTCAGGACCTATGCACATAGGTCCCTGAGGCCCTACAAACAGGGCTTTCAGGACCTGTATATAAGACCCTGAGACCCTACACAGGGCCCTTCCAGGACACGTATAGGCGCCCCATACGGCTCCCGGGCGCCACAGACGCCCCGCCCCTCCGCCCCAGACCACGCCCCCTCCCGTCGGCAGACCCCGCCCCCTCCCGGTGTGCCACCGCCCGCGGAAGCGCGGCCGTGGTGGGCGGGGCCTGTGTGCGCTCCGGCGGGGCGGCGGGGCCGGCGGCGGGGCTGAGGTGAGCGCGGCCGGGCCGGGCGGGGACGGGGGGTCCTGCCCGCTTCCCTGCAGCCGGCGGCGGGGCCCGCCCGGGCGCGGTCCCTCTGTTCGGGCTGGCCCTTCCTTTCCCCGCGCCCCGGCGGGAGCGGGCTGTGGGGACGTAGGCGGGTGCTCCCCGTGAAACGGGCTGAGGGAGAGCCCGGGCCCGGGGGCTGAGGGGGGGTCCGGGCCTGGGCCCGGGGGAGAGCTGCTGCCCGGGCCACACGGGGCTCGGGGCGCCGTGCTATGGCTTCTCCGCCCCCTCTGCGGTTATACTGTCCTTTCTTCCCTATGAAATAAACGTTCAGGGTCTGTGCCTCCGTTACGGCGTTCAGCTTTTCCTGCTGAGAAAGCCGCAGGAGAGGGAAGGATCCCCTTCGGCCTGCCCGGGCCAAGGGGGGCCCGCAGGCAGTGTTCTGGGGAGCTCTCACGCCGGGCGAGGGGGTTGAGTCTCTGCTCCCCGCTTTTGGTTTATTTTTGTTGCTGCTGTAGGGGATTGCTTGCGGTGTTGCCGGGGCTGCGTGAGTTATTGCTGTATGTCACAGCCCGTGTCAAAGCCATTTTTCTTAATAGCAGTTTGTTGCACAGCTTTAACTTCACTGAGTGGCCAAACTGTGTTAGATGTGCAGTTTGTCTTTGGAAAAACCTGTAGGGTTAATTTGGCTTAATAAACTACTGAGAGTATAGAAGGGCCCTGTCTTTATCGTAACTTGCCTTACATGTACTGTATTTGCCTTTTGTTTAATGAGCCGCTTGGGAAATTTGGTAAATCTGAGTTTCTTTAGTGGGATCTACTGACCAGGGGTAAGCAGGTCAAACAAAGCCGGATTTTTTGAGGCTTTCTCTTCCAGAAACTTGAGTGCCAGCTTGGACTTGAGTTAAAGTAAAGGCCTGGCTGGCTTTTTTTTTTTGCATGACCATTTTTTCCCTCCTGGCTTTATTTGGCAGGCAGTCTGAGATGTGAGTACCAAGGTCGATATGTGTAGGCACTAACACACAGAGTATGACTGCCAGAAGGTAGGCTGTGTGCAGCACATTGCTGGCGGCAAAAAGTTATAATCTTTATTATGTTCCTTTCTTGGTTTTAGAACACAGCCCTGCAATTGCTGAGAAATAATTCCCAGTGTTCTTCGTGACTGTCTGGCCCACAAGCCAGCAGCAAATACACTTGCGCTACAGGTAAGGATGGTATTGCTGCCTGCTGGGGTTTGCAACTCACAGCATGCTCTGGCCCTGCTCTCAGGTACTTTTAACTCTCCTGAACTAATCATCTGGCTGATATTTACCCTTAAATCTGCCCTGTTTGGTATTATTCTTGTTCTGAAGTGTTCACCCAGTATTTTTCCTAAAGCCTTAGGAAAATAGGTTGCCTTTTTGCAGTGTGAAAAGTTGTGCTGACTTTTGTGTTGAAAGGCTCGGGCAGCACCATGGGATTTGGCAGGAGGAGTGAAGCAGGCATGGGAGCAAGCTGTGGAAGAAGTCTGCTGCCTGGAGCTTCCTCTCAAACCAACCGTGGTTGTGGCACTTTCATAAAATATATAAAAAAAACCACCCCCAAAACCCAATGCAACTCACGATTTCTATGCACTCAGTAAAAATGTATTTAAACATAGAGAGATATCTTAAAAAAAACCCAAAAAACAAAAAAAACCAACCAAACAAAAAAAAACCACAAAAAACAAACCAACCAAAACTAAAGATGCTTAAACTGTGCATGTTTGTCCATCTGGAGCAACAAAGTATTTCGTGGCCAGCCCAGGGGTATGAGGGAAATGTGTTCTAGCATCATCACTGCCTGCTGCTCTGGGACTCTTCAGAGGGTCGTGGTGGCCACCAGTTTCAGGCAGCAGCTTCTTTAGCCTATATAGCTGCTGCCAGAAGAAGACATGGAGGGTCCTGTGGCTTAGAACAATCCTCTTAAATTTTCTAGTAGTCAGTGGTATGTTAGAAAGAGTCTAATGTGCGTATTCAGCACTGTATCTTAAGCTCATGTAACCCCTGTTCTTTGTTTACTCGTGGAAACAGCTTCTTCTCCAAATGACCCATTTTCTGCGGAAACTTTTGTGATATTCATTATGCTTCCTGAACTAAAGAAGTTGAAATTTCATGCTCTGGAGGAAGAAGAATGGTGTGCCTTGCTTACATCGTTAATGTCTGCCTACTGGGGGTTCTCTGGAGCTCCTTGTGCCTTATTAGTCTTTGTGTAACTTCTCTGTATAGGTTCCTGTTGTGCCTCTCGGGCTGAGAAGTCAGGTTCCTGGGTAAGCTTGCAGTAGTGTTTTCAGAGGAGAGATTGTACTGTTGTCCTCGGGCAATTTAACAGGACAAACTGCAAGACTTGCAAATCATTTGAAGTCTCAGAAGGGCTTTGAAGTGGTATCCCACAAGCATTACATTTTTCAGGTGATATTTGAGGGAGCCATCGGCTATGTTTAGATCTAGAATGTGGAGACAAGTGTTTTTGCATTTCTTGAGCAAAGTAACAATTCTGTAGCAGTCATGTTAGGTTTATTATAAAACTATGTTGCTGGGTGCTGTTCCATTTGCTGCAGTAACGTTCCTTGAGATGGACTGAGCTGGGGTATAGAAATACTTGTTTTATTCTTCCCAAGTTTCCAGTGGCCTTGCTGGTGCACAGTATTTTAACACAGTTCAGTGCAGCAGGGCTGAGGATGCTTGTGTACAACAATAAAAAAACTTACTTGTTAATTTTGCAGATGCTGTGCGTTCCTGTTGGGATGTTGCAGGGGTGTTAGTGAAAAAGTGTCTTGATGTAGATGTGGCTTTGGGTGGGATGATGCAGTTAGGGATAATTCAGTAGGAGCTAGTTACCCAACACTTTGTAGTGAGTGTTGTCTGCCTTTGAGAAGAATATTATTACTTTTTTTTTTTTTAAAAAAAAGAATGGTTTTAAGAAAGGTGTGTTGCAGATAGCATGGCTACCTCTTAATGAGGAGGATGGCTATATATCTTTAGGGTGATGTGTTGGACACTTTTAGTAAGAAATGCAAGGACTCCTAGTAAAATCTGAGTCAAAATGCACTTTGTCTGCCTAAGCACATACCATCCAAAAGTCTTTGGCAGGCTTGTCCCTTAGCGAAAGATTTAAGATTCTATAAAACAGAAAAAATAGGCAACTTGATTGTTCAGATCGTGCATTGTTTTACTGTAGCTTCTGTAGCGTTGTCAGAAAAGTCCTTGGCTAGTAAATTCTGGGTTATCTTTGCCTGCTACTTTGGGAGTGCAGTGACTATTTTTTTCCCCAAAGAAACCTGCCATGGAGTTTCCTTTCATGCATTCTGGATTTAATCTCTGTCGAGAGCAGCTTTTAATTGCAGTCCCACCATCACTTGGAGCTGGCAGTACCACCGCGTGAAGAGATCCTCGTGTCTGTGGTGGTACTACTGTGCATGTGGGGCAGGAGAAGGTAAAGCAGACCAAAGCGCCAAAGTCCTTGTAACTGGGAGTTTTGAATAGCCAGGTGTGTGGGAATACACAGCCGGGGGCAGGCCAGCTACGCATGCTGGTTTACAATAGCCATGAATGTATGGCCTTATGTGCTTTGCATAAACAGCCTTCGATTCATTACAGGGTTTCCTTTCTGTCCCTGCAGCCTGTGACAGCTTGTCACCCTTCCTCTACCCACCACAAAACAAATCAGTGGCTTAAAGTAATGGTTTTCAGGTTTTGTTTTTTAAGTAGAAAATAGTTGGTTTCTCTGGTGTGGGGGTTTCTTTTAAGTCTCCAGGGTCCCTGAATCTCAGATTCTTTGGTTTTGCTGTTACTGTTAGAGTTTATGGCTCTTTGAAGTGAAACCCAAGATCCTCATGCAGACAGCAAGAAAGAAGATCATGGTTTGAGATAAGCAATGCTGCAGCTGACCTGTGCTTGAAACATGAGACCTGTGAATCTGTGTAGCTTCATAATTTGTAGCATGTCAATCTGTGATGCAGACAAAGCCGGTCTATGGCAATGTTGAAATCAGACCCAGTATCTGCATAGACTAGTTGTGTTATGTACCACCACTTTAACATCTGTGTTTTCATTAGTTTGATGCAAACTTTCCATCTCTGGCATTTTTGCTTCAAGAGCTAGAAGAGTAGTTGTATTTTTTTCACTAAAATCTTAGCTGTGATACAAACACAAGGAAGATCTGCAGGAATTGACGCTTGCCTTACGCCAGTCAGTGTTAAAGAATACAGGAGGATTGTCACTGTGTTCAGTGCTGTGTGCTCAGCTGCCCAGTGCGTGCACCAGGTATGTGCTTGCTGTATATTGGAGTTGCCTGGGAGTTTGCCCCCCACCTCTGTTAATTTAAACCCTAACAGCACTGACGTGGAGGTGTTTCTTTACACCTCTTCTTATAGCCTGTAACTATGGGTTGCTATTTTCATTAATGTAATCCCCCCCCTTTTTTTTTCCTCTGTTGACTGAAGTTTTGGTGGACTGCAAAGTAAAACTCCTCCATCTGCTCATGGATATTTTTCTTTTTGGTTTCATGGCTGCAGGGAGGGAGGTGGTGGGTAATAGTGGTCAGGCACCGTGACTCATCTGGTCCTCTGCTCGGTGGGGCATTTTCTTCAGATCAGCACGTGAGGACAGGCATGCTATCTGCCTGGCCACCTTGGATGGAGCCAAGTATGTGTTGCCAGCTTGTTCATGTTGAAAGCAAGCTCCTCAGGTCGTGTTCTAAAACCACAAGGCACTAGCCAGGCTTGTCTGTATCCTTTTTTTCCTCTCTGAAGTTCAAGCTAATCCAGTGATGTGTTGCTGGAAAAGCAACTGCAGCTGTTCAGACTTGCTTTTCCTTTTTTGGGGGAAACCAGTGCTCTTCTCTCGAATTCCCAAGAAATCACCATCTGGTAGATGAAATGCAGATGCTGTAACTTTTTTGTTTGTTTCAGTAAGATTTTTATTTAAAATTTCTTTGGATATGTGCCATCAAAGTGTGGCCCTTTGGGCAGGAGAGGCATTTTCTAAAGAAGCAAGTGGCTGTGGTAGGTGATGTTTCTGTTTAAAAGACACAATAAGAAAGGGGGAAATTACAGTATGGTGATATTCAAATTCAGGTTCTCAGTGTGTTCACAAATCCTTTTCCGCCTTGTTGGAGAGGAAAAGAGGTACAGACTTCACCATGTCAAATTCTGAGATGATCCTCTGCTGTCTACCTCCAAAAAGAAATTTTCTTTTTTCTGGAGCTGGACATGTATCTGCAGATAACTCAAGCCTGTTGAATTGTCACCTTCACAGACGAGTGAGGCTTTTGCTTTCTCCTCAGACTACGTACGTTTTTCTCTTCCAGCATTATTTTCTTGTGGAACGCATGTTTATTCATTAAGAATGAACACCAGTTTTCTTGGAGCCAAGTAAGCCATAAACACCTCTTAAATCTACTTTAACTGCTCTAGGATTTTTTTGTTTATTATTGTAAGGTACACGCAGGTAGGTGGCTGTTGGCTGGAGAAAGGGCAGGAGCTTCAAAGGAAGGTCTTTCCATTTGGTGTGAAAGTTAGGAATTCTCAGGAAAATCACATCCCATTGACACAGATTGTGCAAGGCAAGTTAAATCGCTCAGGTCATTAAGCAGCCTATTCCTGCTGGCCATAACTTTCTACAGAAAAAGGCAGAAGTGTTATGTTTTCTACCCCTCTGCCAACAGTTCTCTGATAAATCTTTGCTTCTCAAATCAGTATAATTTTCTTTCCTCCTGCGAAAATGCCTCCGCTCTGGTGCGCCTGCTCTTGTGGCTCATTATTTGGGAGTAGTGATTGGAAAAAGAAAATTTCATATTGGAGTGATTAAGGCAGAAGTAGCTCATGAAACAGGGTCATTATCCTTAATAAGGGGTGAGATAAGTTTTTTGTTTGGTTTTTGTGTTTACATCTCCACTAGTTACTGACTGGCTTCTATTGAGATCCTTCTAGGGAGTTTGTCAGTGCTGGGGTTTACTGTAATATTTTCCAGGTAGAAAAGCCCAAGGAATAGGCTGCATTTTGGGGGGGGAGGAGGGATAAGGAAAACTTTAACCAGGAAAAAGCATCATTTAGCATTAATTTCTGTGAAAGATTATAGCTGCCCCTTAAAAACCTGCTGTGCATTGCTGGAGACTGTCTGAAGTAGCAAGCAAATATTTTATCCTTGCTGAAGGTGCTATTTTCAGTGCTGCTGCAACAGATGTAACTGGTTTATTTTGTTTGAGTATGCTCATTTTTCATTTGTTTCTCAAAAGCTGCAGTTTGTCGTGTCTGCATCCACTCACAAGTCCTCTAGCAACTCAGCTAGCAGGTCAGATTTGGGGTTGCTGTTGAGCTTGCCAAGCGATGCTGCTTCTGCCACTTTAATTGGCACCAAAGTCTTTATCCTAAATAGACTTTAAATGTTTGAAGGTACGTGGACAAAGATCTTTCCCCAGTGTGTAAACGCTCCTGTCTCCCTTTCAAGGGAAGACCAAGACCAAGCTAGCTACTGACCTATGCCCTTATAAATAATCCAGTTGCAATTACTAATAATGCTTTATTAAAGCTAAATCAAAAATCTTGTGTGTGTCATCACAACACATGGTCTTCTCTACTTAGCTCTGAAGATCAGTAAAATTATTTTCAATCTTGTCGGTGTTAATCTAGGCTCTGTGCGGCAGTGTTTGGGGTTCGTGACTCTTCTCTGGCCAGTTTGCTCAAGTCTAAGGTGAAGCTCCTGTGGCAACAGACTTGCTAGAAATCGGCATGAGTGGTTTGTACAGCCCAAGGAGAGATGGTTATTTCTTCTGTACAGTACTTGCTATCTCAGGCTGATCTGCAGTTCCTAGCAGACTATTGGTTTTTCAAACAGTGAGAGCCCAGGTGTGGGTATGTGGAGCTTAAAAATAGGGGAGGGATTAGAGCAACCAACAGTAACAGGGAAGCATACGTTTTCCTTAATTTAAATATAGCTAATAGTAAGGATGTGTGCATTAAACTGAGGAGAACACCTGTGCATAAAAGTGGTAGTTTAACAAGTTGGATTCCAACTAGCCATGGTTTTGCTGTTTTATTTTCACTTTGTGTCTTACGATGCTAAATCATAGAACCATAGAATTGTTAAGGTTGGAAAAGACCCTTAGGATCATCAGGTCCAACCGTTAACCTAGCACTGCCAAGTCCACCACTAAACCATGTCCTCAAAATGATCAATTGGGCAGAATAAGGCAACTTGTGAGATGATGATGGCATAAATAATGGAGTCTTAATGGATATCATCCCAGTAAATCATTATACTAAATAAGCCATGTTAATGGCGAGGTGATTGCAGAACACCAAAACACGTTGGTAGTGCAATATTAGACTGAATTTTTAAACATATTATGAAATGCGATAGTATGGCTTTAATAGCAGCTGCATTCAGAGCAGAACAAAGGTCAATACTAAATCCTGGCTATTTGAGGGACAGCACTGATCGTCTCCAAGGGGAGGACAAGCGATGGTTGGGTGTAGTTACAGAGCTGCAGAGTTGGGAAGCGTGCATTTTCAGGGCTGAAGATTTTAGGAAGAGGTGAACCCTTACTGCAATGACAGTTAAAAAGAAATTGCCAGGCTATGGCTTAGGTTTCTGCTAAAGACCTGGCAGCATGTTATCGATTGATGCTTTGTAGACTCTCCATCAATTTGAATTGTGCTCTGAAACAAATGTGGTTGCCCTCTCTAGCGAAATTAATGTGATCAAATATTGCCCCAATCTCATACCTGAGAAGAAATTACTTTTGCTCGATTTCATTTTCATTCTCAAAACTGATTTATGTGTCTTAGTAAGCTAATAACTTCAGTAATGTGAGTAATCCTTTATCTGAAAATTGCACTGGGTAAGGTGAAAATTTGAGGTTACAGGAGGGGAAAAGAGCAGGAGCAGTTCGGTCTCTCTTGGGGATGGGGGAAGGAGTGGAACCAGACGCCTTGGTAGCTGGAATTCACCTGTGGGCACCCTTTGTATGAATTACCCTTGTACAAATCTCTCTCGCTGGTACCAGTTTATAAATGGAAGGTTTGGAGAACTGAGGGGAGAAGTCAAAATTAATAACTTAATTTTGGTGGAGGCAGGTTTGATGCTAAGAGTTTTTGTCCCCCTGGTTTATGTATCTCAGATTATTTTAAGTATCTCTATATTAGTGTTGACAGTGAAACTTCTCTCCCAATTGCTTTCCCCTTTCCCTTGTGTCTTGACTTTTCCTTCCCATTGGATTTATTTGTCCTACTTTTTTCCCCACTGCAATTTTTCCTTCCCCTCTTCCCAATAATCCTCTTGAGAAGATGGAGACAGGAGAGCTGAGACCTGCACTCTTCTGCTGCTGGCTCTCTGCTTCAGGGCAGCCCATGCCTTTTGGAGCCAATGTTGCTGGCTTCAGTGAGCAGGGGTGAGGTATGACTGACAGTCAGGGGCTGAGATGGAGATAGATGAAGAATTTTCCTACAGCGGCTGCTGGGTCAGGATGTCTTGGTGTGCTCTGGCAACGTCAAACTTTGCCTTTTAATAAACATACGGCTCCAGAAAGCGCTCTCAGTTCTTAGTGACTCCATCTTAGCCAGTCCCTGCAGAAGTCTTTATGCCTAACCAATGCCTTGTAAATGCAAGTCTTTTTTTGAGAAGATCTTGCTACATAACAATATTTTTCATTTAAATTTACAATTGACATTCTGCACTAATGCACAAGCTTACCATGTCATCTTAAAATTGTTCCAATAAAAAGTGCCTATGAGCCCTTCTCTGATTAAAAATTAAACACCCATCAGCTGCTTCAGTTACTGTTCTCCCTCTTGCATGCTTGTGCCGCCGAGGCCAGCTTTGACATCAAAAAGCTGCTGTAAGTGTGTTTCATCTTAAAAACTGAGGCTGCTCTGGATTGCCAAACAGGATTACAAAAAGTTCAGTGCTGGGGGGTACCCAAGTGCAAAGAAGTCCCTTTTGCCTGGGCTGGCTACGTAGTGCTTTCAGTCTTGAAACCATCAGCTAATTGGGGTGCTGGAAAAACAGGAGCAAGTCTTTTTGTTCTTTCGGTATCTGAAAAAGGATGCAAGAGAGATGGGACCTGCCAGTTCTTACGTGCACTGAAAAATCCAGGGCTGAACTGGTGATGCTCTGGATGTGGCAGGGGGGAGAAGCAGAGAGCCTGTCTGAATTTCCTTGCAAAACAGGTTAGTGGACAGAGGATCGTTGTTTGGGAAAATAAAAATATCCACATCAAGCAAGAATGTATATAGCTGTTGAAATAATTTTGCATTTCTTCTTTTAAAGCAATCTGGATGTCCTCAGTTTGAGTGATGCCTGTTGTGTCTCGGATCAGAAGTGGTACTTTCTTAATGGGTTTGTGGGTTTCCTGGATGTCAAAGATGCTAACACATTTAATGTTAAGTTACAAATATATGAGGCTTTATGCTGTTCCCACTTGCTGGCAGCATATACCCATAGAGCAGGGCCCTGAGCACTTACCTGATGGCAGTGACAGCTGCTGCAGCAACTGAGGCAGAAACACAGCTTAAACCACGGAGCCGGAGCACAAAAATGTGGTGCCGAAGTGGACAGAGAGTGCCAGGTAGCAGGATGGGTTGTCAGATCTCTTTTGGTTTTTGTTGGGTTTTTTGAATGTTTGGGCTCCAAGGAATGGGTTTTGGTGTAGCAGACAGTAAACAAAACTTTGTTTTTAAATCTTCAAGTCTGTCAGTTGACTCTGCTGCTTAAAAAAATAATACCCATGTCTTGTGGCACAAATAAAAGCAGATATGTAATTCTTTTCTGGAAAAAAAAATCTACTTCTTTTGTCCAAGGATATGAATTCAACTTCTGAAAGTAACTGTAGAGCTGTTCTTAAGATAAGACTGGCTTGTCTCTTAGAAACAAAAATACAATCTACAGATTCCTTGTAGCATTATTGCTAGAACATCATGATAATTTATGTTTGATCCTTATTTTCAGTATTTTGGAGTTGATTTTTTTTTTCTCTGAGCTACTTTGTTGCATCTTGTAAAAAAAGAAAAATTACTGCATTAAATTATGCATGAATTGAGTTTGTTTCTTATTGTAAGCTGTAATCACATCAGTTCTTGGGAGTTTTAGACTTTATCTCAGTTTTATTCCTTATCCTATTGCAGATTGTGGTGTTAAGCTTTTCATTGCTTCAGTTAGGGCAAGATGCTTATTCTTAATCTTTCTAAAAGTGAGCACCAGCTTTCTTGAGTGATCTTGACTTAAATGCCTGGAGCTTTTAGCAAAACGTACTATATATCGTGGCACTTACGATTTAAAAAAAAAAAAAGAGAGAGATTGTAAAAATGCAGATGGAAAGCATGGAAAATTCAGTTTCCAAAGTGCTTTTTTTTTTTTATTCTGAGATAAGATACTCTTTACGTTAGGGTTATTATGGAAACTGCCTGCTTTTGGCTCTCTTGGGCAATTGCTACCAAGTGAGCACTGTCTGGGTGAACCTCCCAGCACCATCAAGGATGGAGATTACTTGGACACAGCGGATAATTTAGTGTTTCTTAGGGCTGAGACAGAGAAAGCATTTATGCAGTACTAAAGCCAAGAATCTGAAATGTTGTAAAACTCTCTTCAAGCTCAAAAGTAAGCACTGTGGGGCTTGATTTTCATTTTGACTGATTAAATGATACTGGCAACACTTCCCTTATCCATTACATCTTATGCATATAAAGCTGTAATTAGGACGGGGAACCCAAGTAAGGGCAACATTACCTTCTCTGTGAAAATAACACTTGCAGATTTTTCTCTGCATATGTAACAAATTCATCCCTGGAGATGAAATGGGAACATCAGGTTTGTGAAAGATGGAAATAATTATAAATTTGAAATAAAAGGTGTTTTTCATAACAAAATCTTCTGTTGTTCAGAGAGGGAGAAGTTTGGAGAATAGGCACTGTTGGCTGGCTGTATTCCATTAAAACTTTAATTTTAAGCCTATTTATTTTTAAAGGAATAAATGAAATGGTAATGCCGACGGCAAACTTGGTTTTTAATATGTGCACAGATGAATATAAAATGCATGCTATTCAGATGCACCAGCTGCGAGCAGCAGAATTCGTGGGTTTTGCCCATAAACCGGGGTGGCGAGGGACAGACACCCTGTGGCTTTGCCCTGCCCATCAGGAGCAGTATTGTCACTCCGTCCCAGCCTGCCATCGCCTGCTGGTGCTCCATCCCATCTCACTTGCCCCAGGACCATGCAAAAGCTTTAGATCTGATACAAAAAATCACTGATAATGGATTTGCTAATGTCTTTTCATTATCTATGCATTTCTTCCTCTCGCCATGTATTTCTTGATTGTGCTGTCAAGTCTTCAGATGCATCTCCACCACCTCTTGCCTTAAAAGATGTTGACCTCTGGCGCTCAAAATTATCTGCTGAATATTTTATGTGCATCTTCCCTCCCTCTTCCTCTCTTCCCCTCCCTAAGTTCACATCACCGGTTTGTGTTACGAAATCCTGAGCTGCATGTTGCTTTAATTGGAGGAAAAGGGCAGCAATATATTCAACTCTTTATAGCAGAAATGGGGTAACACACCACACATGTAAGATATGTTTACGCAAAACGGTCCCCAGATTCTCATTGTTGGAAGTTAATGGTTTAGCAAAACAGTGTGGTGGCATCTTGTGTTGCAAAAGCACAACACAAAACCAGCAATAAATGTGACTTTATTTTTGTGTTCTGTGGTTATTCACTGGCTGGGAATATTTGAGTAGAACAGCAAGAATGGTGAACAAAAGGAAAAAAAATCAGGCCACTGCTCTCTGCTTCCAATGTTTTTGCTGGCCTTGAGAATTCTCTCTTTTACCATTCTGCTCCCAATTTCTTTTTTTTTAAGGCTGACCCCGTGATAGGAAAACTGAATTTACATCTGTTAGAACTAAAACCTTTTTTCCACTAAAAGATACAGCACCTTTTCTTTTGAAAGGGAACTTCTACCCTTTACCTTCAATCTTGTGAGCTAGCAAAAATTGCGTTGTCTCCTGTAGCTGGTGTGTGTGATGAGGTGACATTTTTGTGGTTCATATTTCTCTGTTGTAATAATGTTTAGATTTGTAGCTCTGGTTTCCCATTTGTCTCTGTACTGTTGTGTGTGTAACGGGGTACAGACTGTATTTTATGAGTTTTGACACTTTGAAACTTGCCTTATACTTGTTGAATATATATAGATATGAGTTGGATATATAGATATGAGTTGGATATATAGATATGAGTTGGATATATAGATATGAGTTGGATATATAGATATGAGTTGGATATATAGATATAAAAGTTGAATATGAATGTTTTTGCTCCAGGCTAGCTAGAAAAGTGATTTAAGAACAGTATGGTTTTCTTAAGGAAATTTAAAATGACTGGGTGGGGGTTTTGTTTGTTTGGTTTTCTTGTTATTTGGTTTAATTTGCCTTTTTAAAATCCAGCTGTGTCTTTCCCTCAGGCCAAATGGCTCTTATTTGCTGTAGTTGCTTGTAAGATCTACCTGCATCTTCCATGCCTTGGCACTTGCGCGGGAGTGCAAATATTTCCTCTTAATGAAGCATGCTGGGGAAAGGCTGAAGAGGAATTTGGAAAATGCTGTAAGAGCAGCTGAGTAAGCAGTTGGGATGCGACAGCAAGGTGTGTCGGCCAGGTGTATGCCAATATGCAATACTTGTAATTTGCTATTTATTAGACAGGTTACATGCCTCTTTTGGAACAGCTAATAAACATCTGTGACAGTTATTTTCTGTAACTTTTCCTATTTTATTAAAAAATGTGAGGAAATAGCTGGTTGAGGGTCAGTGTAAGAGTCCAGTGGAAACCGGTTGTTGCCTTACTAATGTGGTGCTCTTCTTTGACAGGATGTTTCGCCTTCGATTTCTTCCTGTTGCAGCAGGGCTGTCTGCTGTTTCACGGCATTACCATGGGACAGCACATCACCCCAGGACCAGGCGCAGGCTCGTGGTGGCGGCTTTCATAGGGACAACTGCAGCAACAGCAAGTGCCAGATTCCTTTGGCAGAGGTAATATATATTTTTGAGTGTTTTTTATTTTTTTGCCTGAGACCTCCTGCTGCCTTAGTCCTGTGGTAAGTACCTGCAGATGGGTTTAAGATCTGCAAAGCGTTATTGCTTGGTCTTGCTTCTGCTGCATGGAAGGAATGGCTGTTGCTGACTCCCTGTAGAGCTTCTTTGCTGCTGTGAGTAGTCAGAGATGTGAAAAAGGTCAAGGCTGAAGAGATTTCCTCTGTAGCTGTCCTCAGCATGGGCTGTTTGCCCTTGGTGAGGTTTGCTGCCTAGCTTCCCCCTGCGTGATGGTGCTACACGGGTCTGTGGTGTTGTGCAAAGAGAAATCTGTTGACTCGACCAACCTGGGTGAAAACGTGCTTTCAGCTTCTGTGAGGGCTGCTAGGGACAGCATGCTTGGCCAGGGGATGCTGCTCTGGTTTTCTTTGTGTTCTGCTGACTGCTTCACGTACAAAACATAGCAGAGGAGCAGGAGGGGACAGTCCATCTTCAGTGGTAAGGTAACTGCACGCAAGACTCATGAGGTTTTTCAGGGCCAGAGTCTGAGCACACCTGCTCTGAGCAACGAAGCTCAAAGCTTGTTTCCATAACTGCAAGGAGAAAGGGGATATTTGTGCTTGCCTGAGGTGATCCTCACTGAACCCTTGGCCCATGCCACATTTGAAGTAAGTGAAAGACTCCCTTGTCTGTCCTTAAAATGTGGAAGTAGTGTGGCACCGTCAGTGTCGCTGAAGCTCGTGGCTGCAGAATCTGAAAATAAAGCCTTCACTGAAAACCTGTCTTATTTCCATTCCAGTATTTAGGTGATTTATTGCTGGCTCTCTGCACACCTGTGTTGTGGCTGGAAGGCTCTAATTTTAATGTAACAGGAGGAAGATGATGATAATTGTTCTAGCTGTTCCTAGAGCTGTGAAACCTCTATGTCTGCTAAAAGGAGTTGGTCAGGCAGGGGAAGAACACGGTGATCCAGCACAGTGTCATCTTATGCTGCATTTTGCTAATAATCTGCACTTACATAGGGCCTTTTTATCCACAGGACCTGAATGCCTCTGCGGGGATGGCCAGGATAACACCTCTTTTCAGGCAGGAAAGTGAGCAGGGTTTTTTCCACTTAAAACATCCTCAGCGTGATTGTAAAGTAGGTAGGACATCATGTCCTACGTAAAGCTCTCCCAAAGACACCAAGTTAATATCTCCCTCCTGCAGCAGATTCACCCCTGCTTTTAACAACAGCCAAATTGTCAGTTGTTAGCTTTGCCTTTTATCAGGAGGAAGGTGCTTCCTGCAGCAAAGAGCTGCTAAGGGTACGCGGAGTGCGAGGTCAGGATGATTTTAGGGACTGATTTTTGGCTCCTGGAGTACTTGGCTGTTCCTTGGAGGCCTCTGGGCACTGTGGCCAGGCCTGACGTTGCTCAGCTGAGAGTGCTGATAGAAATCAGATAAAGGAGACAGCAGCCTCTTTGGTCTAGTGTGGTCTGTGATCTCCCCAGTCCTCATCAATCTGGAGAGGCTGGCTTGCTGTGACTTTTTTTTTTTCTTTCCTTGCTCTGTCTCCTTTGTCTTTTATAAATCTGTAAAGCACGAAATAGAATTGTACAGATTTAAGTATTCCTTTCCTATATGAGCCATGAAATAAATCCACAATGTCCATAATTGTAAGATAAAAATACATCCAGGCTTACGGTGCTACTTTAATTACTTGGCATACAGCTGTTGAATAAGAGGAGAAACAAAACTGATAAGTTCAATGTGAAAAATACTTCATACTGGCACCTGCAGGAGTTTTAAACAGACTCTCAAATAGGCATTTTAACATTGTGTTTAAATAAACAAGGGATGAGAAACTGCAGATTTCCTTTTGTCTTTCACAATATATAAATTGAGTGATTAGTCAAGTTTAAGAATAAGTGTAGGTGAATAAAAAATGTTTGTAATGACATCCTGGGTTATTCAGGTAGTGGCATCCTGGGTTATTCCAGTAAGTAGCAGTAAGTACAATGTATTAGTTACAAAAGGTAAACGTGTAATACATGTAGCCAGGGCACGGGGATCGAATAAGCCAAGTGTCACTGAAAATGTAATTTATATACTACAGAGAGAAATATCCGTGTGTATCTGAGTATTTACACTTAGTAGTGAGCGATTTTGATTTATTAAATGTTGCAGCGGTATTTAAATGGGAAGCAGGTTAGGGAGGTCCTTTGCGTAACCAGTTCTATTGGTGCCGTTAGTCTGTCATAGGGATGACCTATGATGCTTGTTTGCCTTCAGTTAGTGAAGCAACCATGCTTTTGTTGTGATAGGAAACTCTCCTGTGCTGCACAGTTAGTCTCTGAGGGGTCCAGCAGGTCCTAAGTATGGGTCTCTTAGCATCGCAAAGAATTACTGTCCCTTTGATGGCGGATGACTCTCACAAGCAGCGTGTGCCTGCTAATATTCTGCTTAGCCTTGGATGGTCTGTCAGTGAAGCTGAGACACTCCATTGCCCTTTGAGTAAGGGATGCTCTCCCACAGGCTGTCAGTGAAGTTTTCTTTCAAGATGAGGGATGTCTCTCTTTTTGTTTTCTTATAATTATTTTTCTTTACGGTTAAGGCATTAAAGATGTAATAGGCGAAATCAAGAAGCAATTGAAAAAAATCTTATGCTTTTTGGGCTAGGTAAGTAAGAGCTGATGCAGTGTTAGAGGAAGAGCAATAATAAAAAGAAAAGAGTATTTGGCTTGTATTTCTTTGTCATCTGCATAGAGCCTTGTGTAAATGCCCCAACTCTTCTCAACTGACATGTGGGAAGCAGCACTGCATCTTTTATCAGTACTTAAAAAACCCCCAACCTTTTTATTTCGAAACAGGTTTCTTGTACTTATGATGATGAGGAACCTTGTGAAAAGGGATTAATATGGTGGTGCCTGTATGTGAATTTTCCATTTCCATTACTTAGCATGAAGAAAGACAGGACTTCTCAGGTGGTTTCTGACTGTCGTGTGCAGCCTGAAACCAGTGTATTTCAGACTGATTCTGTAGGATATGCTTTGAGCAGCATCAGAAGCCAGTGCTGGGGTAAGGAAGCCCACACAAAGGTAGAGGAGAAGTCAAGGATTGAAAAGATGTATATAAAAAACCCCAGTGGTTTTATGAGGTGAGACAGGAAAGACTTATTTCGTGTCCTCCTAAGACTGGAGTTGAGTTGATGGGATCTTCACGTTTGATCTGCATCTGTGTGTAGCTCTCTGCATAGCTGTCCCTTGCAGGTGAGTGTTGGTCTTGTTGCCTTTGCTGTCCTCCAGGAGCTCCTGCTGCCTGTTTTTGTTGGAATATCTCTCATCTAAATAATTACACGACAGGAGTAGGCAATGCTGCTGCGTTCTGCCGTGGTGAAGAATACTTCAGCAATGCAAATAACTGAGCTTAGAAGACTAATGAAGTTTACCCTTGCTAAGCAATAACTTAATCTGAGGATTTCCAGCTGGCAACAGAAGCAATTAAGTATCTGGGCATTGGTATAATGAACTGAATTAATTAATTGAAATAAATATTGGCGCAGTCATTGGCCAATCTAAATGATGCATTAATATATGAGAAGTACTGAACCTCACAGTTTGCAGCAAGCTTAATGTTTATTTAAAATATTCTGTTACTGGTACTCGTGTAAAACTTGTATTCTCTATTTGTAGTTCCAAATACTGATTTAGTGTGTTATTAAACGGCCACAGGTATCTTCTTTATGTCTCAAACCTTCCTGGCTGAATCAGTGGGCATGTGAAAGTGCTTAAATTGATGTTTCAGTGCTGAAGCTTGTCACTCAATCAGCCTCATATTGAATGAAGTAAGGGAGCGAATGTACCTTTGGGGAACACAGAAGGATCTCTGTAAGCAGAGTCCTATCAGTGCTGTTCCTGATTGACTGGAGTATTTGGTTATGCTTAATTTCTTATCCTTCCACAAATATATTAGCGGTAAGAATAAAAGCAAGACATCTGTGTTGCTCTGGAAGTTGGTTAACAAGATCTTTGCTACCGGTGTATTTGCGTCTAACATGGTACTCGGTCTTATTTTGCTGCACCCCTTTGGCCTTGTTCTGTGCTCTTCTGATTCTTGCCCCATCCTGTGCATAAGCTGAAGCAATTAATCTCGAGAGACTCCCAGCCCTGGCGGTATATTCTCATTCTGTTACAAGCTCTGCTTTTTCAGGCTCCGCTCCTCACCAGCCAGCTGAGCTGTTTTGGTGCTGGCTGCCACTTCTGCAGATTTCATTCCATCTCTACCATTTCTTCTTCTCTTCCTCCACCCTTTTCTTCTTTGGCCATCCTGTGTCAAGTGCCCAATTGCTTTACTGAAAGATCCTCTGTAGGAAAGACTTTTTGTCTTCCTTGCTCTGCTGACCTTCACTGCTTTTTGTGTTTGGCTTCTCTCCATCAGTGCTTCTGAAATTAATTTTGAAGCCTAGATCAGCCCTTAGCTAACTCTGTTTAAGAATGCCTTGCTTTTTTGCATCAGTGTCTTAGGGGCTTTAGAGTAATTTGCTTAGAATACATTTTTAATGGCAGAATTGCTGGAAGTATCTTATGCCAGCTGAAACTGAGACTTTAAAAATCTTTGTTCTAGTGAAACAAAGGAAACCAAATAAATCATAGTCAAGAGGGGAGAAGCCTGTTTTATAGCTGTAGATGTGTCAGGTACTACTTAACCTGATGTAGGAGAGAAAAGATGAAAAAAATGTAGGTATTATCCACGTTAGGTTATTTTTATTCTGAGAGCTCTGCTCCATTTTTTAAAATCCTTTGTGAGAGTTAAGAGACTATCCTTGCAATTGCTGTGCTGAGAGTTTTCTCCTAAGGCTTGAAGACACATTGATCTATGAGTAGTGTCTTGAAAGAGCACTGTGTCCACTCAGGTGGCTTTTGGCTTCATATTTTTACCCATGAGCATGAGGGGAAGGAAAGAATCTGATGCCGGGGAATGAGCCAAAGTCAAAACTGGAGTTAATTAGGAAAACATCTGAACTGCCTTGGAGGGGAGTGACCTCAGCTGATCTGCAGAGCTGAAAGCACAGGTATTGCCCTAAGCCTGCAGGGCCCTGGAGTTTAATCAGTGCGTGTTCATAACATCTTATTTAAATGTTGCATAGCAAATCAGAGCTGGGATTTGTGCAGCAAAGCCGGGTGGAAATGCAAGAAACTACTTCCCAAATCATCTTGATTTGCTGCAACTTTATGGGGACTACACTTTGAATTCTCTGTCTCTTAACAGGATAAGTGTTGTTTGAACCGTGGGTCTTTAATGTCACTGGAAATGACACTTTTAAATCTTTTTTTAAAAATACAGGTGCCCTCTGGTGGCCAAGTTCACGCCTACTGCCTCCCCTTTGCACCAAATAACTAAAAATACCTGCTTAGCTTGCCCTCATCCCCAAGAGCATGTTGGCCGTCCTCCAGTAGCTATCTGGAAGGCAACATCTCTCCAAGAAGTCACATCATTTGGGAGTGGAGTAGGGGGAATAATTTCCTGGCTCACTAGAGGAAGGATATTGTAAATATCACTTAGTTTTGATTAGTTCCTGATTTGGAAGTGCTAATACAGTCATTGAGTGTCACCACTTTAGGGTCTAGTCTTGTCACGGTTGTCACTTTCTTATGACGTTTGGCGTCCACCACCACCTGACGGCCCAGCTGCCTTCTGGGCTGTGCTAAAGGTTGGATCTGTGGGGAGGAAACCAGGGAGAAAACTAGGGATGGGCATAATGTTCATTTATTAAGGCTTTAAAACAGAAGTTAGCCTAGCCTTGGTTTTTTTTATTGCTTTTTCTTTGGCAAACTTCTACAGCTTCAGCTGTCTCCCACAGTTGGCTGTTCCTGAGACTTGCTGGTGGAAGCTATACACTCTTTTTTTTTGGTGTCTAGATTGCATATGTGATCATGTGTTATTGCTGCTCGTGGGGCCAGCTGAAGAGAACAAAAGGCTTGTGCGGTTGAGGAGGCTTCATTTAATGTGTCACAGCCCATCTGTTTTCAGTCTGCCAAAACAGCTGAGGGATTCCATGAGGTACTGGCTGGGAAGGGCATAATGTTATTAAATGCCCTAGAGTTAGTTAGATCAGAATAGTTTTTAATTGGTATTAATATAGACATAGCGGGGGATTGCTCCCTCCTTGACTTGCAGCTGAATTCATTGGGACTTTTGTCGCAAAAGCATGAGGCCAAATTCTCAGAAGCATGCAGCTGTGTGAACGCGTCCCAGGCTGGAGAGCAAAAAGTGGTGCCAGGAATGACCGTCTCTGGTCTTCCAGCTGTGAATAGCAGTATGGCCTGAAAGCTGTGATATGTTGGCCCTGTCTCTGACTGACCTCCTGTGATCTTCCCCTGCTGTCTGCTTTTAGCTAAAGACCAGGTTTCGTGGGAATTAAGAAATCTGAAGGGATCTCGTTTCCCCCACAGGGGGTCTTGTAGCCCACATACCCTTTCCCATAAGTCAATTAAAGGTTTCACACTCCTTTGGGTACCCAAAGCAATAAGATGTTCCCTGCATTTAAACAACTCCATCTTGCACGTTCCAGCTGTGAGAGTCAGTGGTCAGATGCTTGGAACGCTCTTCCTTCCTTCTTCCCCACTGATCTGCTTGAGTTCCTCTCTATTTCTAGAGAATTATTTTGTGTAATTTTAGTCCTCTGGCAACACCACTTACCGTAGCTCTACATTTGCTCTCTTGTGTTCTTGTGTCCTCGATGGAAATGAAGATGGATCGAGTAGCACAGTCAGGTAGACAAAAGCTGCTTGTTGGGAGCCTATAAAACGCTGTGGTGTGGAAACACCTGCTTTGCTCGATGCATGCGAATAGGCTCACCCATTTCTTACTGCCTTGCAAGAATGAGCCTGTAGTTTGCGCAACAAAACCAAATGCTACAGTGATTAAGGTTGTAGCACGTCTTCACTTAATGGCTTGTTGCATTATTGCGGATGGTCTGGGAAAGGGAACAGATGCTGATGAGAATTCATGTTCCTTCCCTGCCAGGCAACTGGGTGCTGGGGCTGCTCTCTCTTAAAAGTTCTTCACGATGCTTAATTATAGATACAGGCTAGTTAAAATAGATGGAAAATAGTGTGTTCTGGATTAATGAACTTGTGTCCACATTTTATATTAGTAAAGAGACCTGATTTGTCTGTCCTTACAGAGAAACTATTTATTTTCTCCAAGTGCCTTGAAAATATTTATTGAAAGTCACAATTCACATCAGCTTTTCTTTAGTTGATTTTTGATGTGTATAACATCACATATACACAGTTGATGTGTATAACATG
The DNA here is from genome assembly GCA_020745775.1 of Theristicus caerulescens. Classification (NCBI taxonomy): domain Eukaryota; kingdom Metazoa; phylum Chordata; class Aves; order Pelecaniformes; family Threskiornithidae; genus Theristicus; species Theristicus caerulescens. The sequence goes on from CM036560.1 coordinate 89,887,257, forward strand.
CCTGGTAAGTGAATAATGCTTCAGTGCAAATGAACTCCTTGATTGCTGAAGGTGCAAGTAGATGTAGCAGACAACTTCCCAGAATTACTGCTTGCCTTGGCTAAGCTCTGCTTGAGCTAGAGCTTATGTCCCCCTGCTTCAGTGGCAGGGGCCGACTCAATCTTGGTTTTTTTAGAAAGCATTGGGGGAAGAGAATCTGTACATTGGGGAAACTTAATTATCTGCACTGTGAACAAGGCTCTGTGTTATTGTCAGCCTCAGTGTACAGTAGTGCCTACTTTCAGCCATTTCTTGGTTTTGTTATTAGGTTACAGAGGTTTCCAGCTTGTTTCTCTACGAGGAATGCAGGCTATGATCAATTTACTCCTTTTTATCTCAGCCTGGGAGGAGTAAACTCTCTGACTCCAAAAAACTTACCCTACTAAATATTGAATTTGTGGCTTTTGGTAGGATTTAGAGGAAAAAAAGATGCTAAAAAGCTGAAGAGCCTGAGCACAGTAGCCTAGGCAGGCTGCATCGGTGTCAAACAGGAGCATTATTTAATATTTAGACTTGATTTGAGATTCCTGTACTTGTACATACAAGGTTTGCATTTGTCCTTAAGACTGTCATGATTCACCACAAGTTACGATCAACTGACAATCCACTAAAGCCCAAAGTGACTTTCACAGGCATTAATGTCTAGTATGAATGAAGTTAGTCACATAAACACGTCTGTGTTTGTTGTGCCTACATGTTCCCCTTGCTCTTTGGCCGTCTTGATGGGTATTGTGTGCTTGCTTGTGCTCAGCTTACCAAGGAAGTGAGACCGTAATTTCTAGTGCTGTCTCAATCTTTACTGATAGACGGCAAGGGACCCAGGGACTTGATCCTCTAGCTCATTAATAAAAGAGGTGCCGTAAGGCCAGGAACTTACCCTTGTCGGGGCTTGGGAGAAGCTCAGCCACTGGTTGATGATCAAATGTTCATTTTGAACCATGTTATTAACCATTTTTTAATCCACTGAATGTTTCGTGTTAATTTTTGTGTTGCTCTGGCTTATTAATCACAGTATCAGTTAGTGGCAAGTGGAATAATACAGTGTCAGAACTTGGATTTATTAAGTGAATACTACTGTGATTATCGACAACACTGGTAATCTCATCAAGAAATGACATCTATTTAGCATAAGACTTATTTTTCATAAGCCCTTGTTGACTGTCATGAGATTCTTCTTTACCCTCCTTTAATTAGAAAGCCTAGATCATCTTGTCTCCTCTGTCCAACGTCAGTCTTTGTCTAAATAACAGGTCTGTGATAACACCTATTGCCCCATTTTACTCTTTTTAAATATTAATAGCAATGAGTTAAGGCTTACTGAATATCAACAGCAGTTGGGGAGAGAGTCTCATCTAACTCTTAGTAAAACTAAACCTCAGACTGCCGCAGAAAGCTTTATAAAAATCTCAGTTGAAAATAAATCTTTACAGTGTTGCTATGTTGTATAGACCTTTGCTACCATTCAAGTGAAGAGAGTCTGTGTTCTCTCTTGAGAAGATCAGGATATGTAGAACATAAAGCACTGTAAACAGAATAAGTGTTCACTTGGAAATATATAGTTCTGTCACTTCCAATACCATGGTGAACAATAATCTCAATTTATTACATGCTCCTTGTTTTTGATAACTCGGACAATAAAAAGATCACGCTCTCTTGGTCATTGCTTCCTCCTTGGGCGCTTCTGTGTCCCTTATCAATTTCCTACAGTATGTAGCTTTCAATTTATATGGAGTACATTTAACTCTCTCTTCCTATCTTTTCCGTTTTCTTATTTCTACAGTACTTGCTTTCTTCTAAATTAAAGTTGTGAGTTTTTTCACTTCTTTTTTTTTTTAGCAGTTATGGCATCCTTCTCACCCTTGGGTAGAAGCTTTGAATACCCAATAAAACAATCTTCAGCAGTTGGTAGTTGTCATTCTAAGCCAGACTTATTTGTATCCGTTGATCTGGCTCATAATGTCAAGTTGATAAAGCCAGGCTCATACAAACCTGCAAGTATTGTAAAAAATAATAAAACAAGGGGTGTGGGGGGAATACTTTCTGTGGTTATTGAGGGCACCTTAAAAAGCTTGTAGCATCGGAGGCTCTGCTTTGCCTCCCTTACTCTCCCAACCTAAGATATTTTTTTCTTGAAAACAAATGCCGGTGAGTGACAGTGGTGAAGGGTGATGAGCTTGCTGTCCTTTGGGGGGGGGGGGGCAAAGGATGAGAACAGGATGCCAGCTGTGATCTTACTGGGTTCATGTGGTCATCCGACCTCGTGCTTCTTGCTATCTCTGCCAGCCTCACTGTTTTATTGAGTTACCTTCCCTTGCTGTACTGTCTGCATGCCCAGAAGCAACTATGAGGGGAGTTGCAGCAGTGACTGAAAGCAACTGCCATTTTCTTGGGGAAAAAAGAAGCTATTGAGCCTGTCAGCCTTCAAAGTATAGTTCAGATCAAGAGAAGTTCAAGTGAGCAGAATGTTTGGGAGGTGAGAAGCACAGGCTTGCATCTCTGTGCATGGTGGATGTTAACCAAGTTGTGGCTGCATGCATCCGTTAGGGCTGCAGCTTGGGGGTACGGTCCTGTACCCCACTCGGGGTGAGCTCTGTTTGGAAATGTAAGCAGTGTCTCCTGGATTAAGAAATTAACAGATCTATAGTTGACGAGGATATGAGGGTAACATCAGTAGGATGCCTCCAGCGTGTGTTATTAGGGTTGGCAACCTTCATGAAGCAATTATTTTCCTCTGCAGGCTATCAGGGAGTCATCTCTAAGGAGCAGCACGTTACCCCACATGATCCAAGTTAGCTGGTAAGACTGACCTAAAACCATTCAGGTTCATCTTCTTCAGAGTAGTCCCCTTCAAGGGGCTTGAAGCAGAGGTCCTCAGGCTCTGGCCTGACCGTCTGCACCCACGTGCTGATGCTGGTGCCTAAACTGGGCTGCAGCAGAGGTGAGTGGGAGGGAGCGTGAGAAATCAGCTAGTCTGCTGCCAAGGCAGGCTGGGTGCCTCCAAGCTAGTCCTGACAGGCAGCTGTCTCACCTATTTTTAGCAATTTGCTGGTGATGGAGAAAGCAGTGATGGAACAAATCCTCTCCGGCAGCTGATTCCAGTGTTCCCCTGTCCTTAATGTTAAATGTTTTCTGCCTATGTATACATATGTATGCACCGACTTCTTTCCCTGGTGTATAAGTCTCTTCCCTTCTCATGTCCTTAAGCACGTCTTGTGTCTTGTCCTGTCCTCACTGGACCAAGAGAACAGTCCTGCAGCAGCTGTTTTATATATATTATGGTTATCTCACCTTCCTCTCTTCCATCTTTCTTACAGCAATCTGACTTATTTAGGTCAGTTTTTCCCACAGTGTGTTCTGGACTCTTAACCATTCCTGCTGCTCCCTGTCAGATCTTCTCTGGTTGGTCCAGCTCTTCCTTGGAGTGCACCATCAGTAGCTGAAGGCACTTTCTGCAGGGACGTTTCTGCTGCTGGCTGGAGTGGAAGGAAGGACATGCATATCTCTCAGACTACACTGCTGTCGCCTTATGTTCTTGGACCTATTTTAGGCTATGACTGGTATCCAGAGCTGTCTCTTCAGTCTAATTGTTCATGTTCATCTCTGGAATCTGTCTTAATTTTGGTGTGTTCATTGCAGTTCTTACCACAAATTCATTGTGCTAATTGATGTCATTGTCAAGTACCGTGAAAGACGAGGAAGGAAGCAAAGTAGTAAAAAGTCCTGTGAGTGGGGTGACATCTTGAAAAACTGGGCTGTGGATTTTCATCATTTTTGGTTAATTTCTTATTAAAGTTTCAGCTAACTAATTTAGTTCCTGAACATGATTGAGCTGAGGATGAGACAGAGCTCCGCACTTAAAGTACTCCCCATCCCTGGAGGTTGCCTATTTTTATGAACATTGTGTCCAAGCTTGCTTTTGTGTTTCGAAAGCCTGAAGTTTTAAGTGGCTTTTAAACCTCACTTGGATGTCTCCAGATGTTTACATGCAAGGAGAGTGGCATCTCTATTCAACTGAAGAACACACCTGTCGGGCAGGATTCCTCTCTCCTGCTTTTTGTTTGGTGGCAAGGTCTTTGCTGACCCCTGAGTGCCCAACTTCTTGTTAGATCTCCTATGTTTCCTTCTGAGACTAAATAGCATCTGATAGCTAAGTACTTTTCTGCTGTCTTCAGGGTTAGAATAACTGAGCACTGTTATCTCTGGCATGAAACTTTGTTCTTTTAGCACACTGTTCTGCTTCTGTCTCTCAAAGAAGAAAAATACTTTTAAGTGAGGGATTGGGATTTCTTTAATTGGAAAACCTGCAACTGTGGACTATCCTGCCAATGCCTGGTGTGAGTCCTGGGATCCTTTGTAGATGTATGTCCTATGGTTGCATGCGTTTGGCTTTCTCAATGAATGATTTGCTAAGGGGGAATTTAGCATTGAGTAGTGCTCTGTGATAGCTAGGTGGTTTTCTTTGGGGATGATGAACCAAATCTTACGCTTGATTGTTGGCTTTCTCCAAGGATTAAAAGAAGAGATTACTAAGTATATGGGAAATATGGTCTTTGCCTCAAATTCCCTTCACTCGGGGGGAGGAAAACCTGAAGAGACTGGGAGGGTTGAATCTTGGCAGCTAGGATCTGGGGCAGGCACACTCCCTGGAGAGAGGCTGGCAGCTAGCCTTGGCACACAGTGAAGGGAGTCTTTGTATTTTCATTTCCTTTTTGTGCAGAAGCTGTAGCAACAGGCATGCCATTGGAAAGTCAGTCTCATCAAAAAAAGGAGGTGAAGAGTCTTCACTTGCTGACAGCAGTCCAGCAGGGTGGATATTTCTGGAGCTATGGGGTTTCTCCAGCAGTGCTCTGACATCTGCATTGAAAGACTCCTTTATGTGGGCGCAGTATGGAAGTTGCAGGTGTTGGAAGCCAAGAATTTCAACAGAGGATGGTTGTGCAGGATGTAAAATACACAGAGTGGTAGGTGTACCTAGAGAGCGGATCATTCAATGGTTAATTCAGTGAGTAGTTTGGACTGTGGCCTGAAGGTGAAGAACAGCAGGTACTGTTTAAAACCTTGCTTGAGAAGTAGACTAAAAGTTCTGCTTTTATTCTCAGCCCATTTTGCTTTTATGCTGGGAAGGTGATCTAACTGTAGAGCAGAATTAATTACGTAGATAAACTGGGGGGGGGAGGAAAGCTGACTGTATTCAAACAGCCTACGTCTGTATCGCTGTAGCCAACTGGCTTGACAGCGTGATGGATTGAAGGAATGTGTAGGATTTGCTGAAAATGTTTGGTTTTGATTTTCATCTATCCCTTCCCTGGTTTGCTAGCTGTCAGTCAAGCATTACAGGAGCAAATCTTGACTGATACAGCTATTCTCTGGCATGTTTCAGACAGACTAGCGTGGTTGTGTAGATAAGCAATCAATTTTCTACTGCTTTTCTGTCCCCAGGACCTTTTCCCAAGAGATTCTCTCAGAGCTACTTAAGACTCATGTCCTGCCTACACAAGGGCTTTCCTTGTCAGCACTGCTGTTGTAGCCTCAGCTGGCAACAGCTTATTCTAGCAAACTGTGTATCAGCCAAAACCACAACTCTGCAAGGATGTGCCAGTGCTGATTAAACTTTCAGGAAAGGCTTCAGGAGAGGTGCCAGTGTGGACTTGGTGCTCCAAGAGACAGATCAGCTGCCGGGCTCTTCTGGGGAGATAATTTCCCTATATTAAGATGCTCATGGAGGACTCAGGTTTAGATCCTGTCTTGGGAAGTTTGGTTCAGTGCAAGTCTTAAGGATGGTGGTTTGCTGTAAGACTTAAGAAAATATATTGGCAGATAAAGGCTCAGGACCTTTTCAGAAAGGAAAGACTGGCATGTTAGACTCTATTTTGCATGAAAAGGCTTGGTGGGTACTGCTCTTCACCAGGCATTTGTGTATTTCATTAAATCAAACCCTTGTGATGGAGTTGTATTCTGTCCCAGCATGGACTAAAAACCTCTGAACTGCTTTAACCCAGCTGTAGTGCTGTGGGTTATCACATTTCAAAGCAATGCTGGGAACTTGGTGGTGGTTGTTCAAGTGCTTTTGGTAGTTTGCTGAAGTAGTTATCTCAATATGAACAAAAGTTAATTTGCTTTCGTCATGATACACTCTATTCTTAAGTATGCTCTTTTAGAGTTTATTCTAGAATAATAAAGTTTTAGCTTCCCAGCAGTACTGTGGAAGGATTTGAGTTCTTTAGTCCTACCCCATTTATCCTGTACAGTGATTGTTAGTGAATTATTGGAGTGGGTTGTCTTTTATTTTGGTAGCATTTAAATTAATTGAAGGAGTACCTACCCTCATTTCTTCTCTTTGCAAGATGATACACCAAGATTGCTGCAAAGCTGTGTATTGCTGGGCAGAGGGGCACAGACTCTTCTCTGTTAATTTTACATACCACACCTGTGTTTTCCAAGAAACTGGTAGGATGAAATATGCATAGCCTTTTGCTTAGAGCTTGGAAGACTTCAAAAATCTTGGTTTGTTTTTGGTTTTCTCCCAAGGCAGCCTTTCTTGAATAAACTCATGCAGCTGTGAATGACCGTGTTCACAGTTACAGGGAGTACCAAAGTACCAGCCTTCATCTGAAGGCTGTTGGCTAATGAGCGGTACCTAACTGTGTGTGAGCCCTGTACGCTGTGATAAGTCCAAAATAAATCACCAGGAATGCAAAGTAAAGGTGGCTTTGCTTAAGTTACAGGCAGGCTGGGATGTTTGCCTGAGCTATTTGAGTCCTTTAGAAAGAGAAATAATTTCATCAAACCATTTCCTTTGTTGCTTGTGACATGTTAACGTATCCTTAGAGATTATAATTTCACTGTTGTTAATGTGGTCTGAGCTCTGTCTGGTTATAAACCGCTTCACAAGTAAAGCGTAGGAAAGCCATAGCAATGTTTGGCTTATGGATTTATCCTGCTTTTTATTTAACCACCCTATTGCCAGTTGCAATTCTGCAAGTTGCTCACGGCTTAGACTGAGTGTTTTTGAGTATTGAGTCTTGGTCTACAAACAGGGTTGTTGGAGATCTTTGTATTTGAACAGCAAGGGACAGGGGTCCTTTGCTCTGCCAGAGTTTCCAGCTTGAGGACAAACAACTCTGTTTTTTGTTGTCACAAATCCTGTAGCACTGGAGTTTAGAAGAGTCATTGGTGGAAGAGGGAAATAAAACAGCCTGTCAGCTGCTGGAGATAGAAAATAAATCAGTTGAGCTGAAACAAAGAGGCTATTCTTTCTGAATCCTGCAATGCTAATGGTAAAACACATTTCTATCACTTTATATAAATCTTTTTTGGGGCAGCAGGGGTGGAATTTAGCGCTAAAAGAGGTATGGTATGCCCTTCCCAATCTTTCTTGCACGTGTAGTTTTTGGGAGAGGGTACTGGTGTTCTTGGACTGGGAAAACTCATTGTGATTATTAGGTTGGGTATTGAGGTGCAGGGGTGGAAATTTGATTACAGCAGGGAGAAGCACTGATCGCTGCTTTGCTTTTGCTTTGCAATCCTCCATGCTGAACTGTAACAAGTGTTTCATTAGGGAGAGCCTTGCAGGGCCATCTTTGTAGCCTTAGCACCCCTCTCAATTTCCTAAACCATGTTTTCTTTTGCCTTGTACAGGGCCTACGCGGAAGACTCGTCCTCTGTAAAACACGATCCGAGGACAGAACCAAGCGAGAAGGTGAAGCATGAGGAGGAGAGCAGTGGCAGTGAGGGTAGAAAGGCCGTTGCATCAGGCGATGAGGAGGCTCCGCCAGAAGGGAAAAAGAAGAAGCGTTCCGGGTTCAGGGACCGTAAGGTACCAAACTTGGACATGTTACACCTGCAGCTGTTGCACTGCAGTGGAAAAAGGGAGAAAACTTGCAGAACATTTTATTCAGTTTGTGGTACAGCACGTGTATAGAGTCTGGCTTTTGCTCTGTACTTGTCTTTATTTTCTAAGGGACCTTACTGTTTTGGGAACCTACTTTCTTGGCATACTACCTTGAGTTTCTTTAGGTTGAAACTTGTTTGTTTGGAAAGCACAGTATACTGATTCTCTGAAATGGAGACCTCTTTTTCCCATCTCCAGTTGGATGTCTGAGAAGTGGCTCACTGAGAAATCAAAGCTCCTGCCTTGATGACTGTTAGGATGGTGCATGCAAAGTAGGGAATCGACGCAAAACCTTTAAAACCATCTAGGGCATCCAGCATGTGTGTATCTGAGTCAGTCCGTTTGCCTGTGAACATACACCGTGTATGTAGGAAGAAGTAGAAGGATGAGCGTGGAAGGGAGGGTTAGAGGAAAGGTGTACTTTAATTTTTCCTTTAATTATTCCACGTAAATGTGGCTGTTGAAATACAGCTTCACTCCCTATTCATGGTTAGTTGTGTCTCTCTGTTGATGCTTATGCCTATTTAATTTTCATATCAGACACATTTTCAAGAGGAGGAAAGCTTGAGTAATGAACTATGTTGTCAGCTTGTGACCTGCCTTCACTGTTGGGCAATCCTGAGAGCTTTGAGCTCCTCAGAACTGTCTGACAGCTAGTTTGGTACTATCTGTAACCACTGTTATTACAAGATGTACGATTTGGTCTGATGGAGAGTCCTGTAACTGTGAGTTGGCAGACAGCAGTATTTTATTTTTTTAAATCTGTCTGGAAGTCTGTTTTATTGGGCTGTGTTTGATGATTTAATATCTTTGCAGTGCCCAAGAAGAGAGCAGGAGTATATGCTCTTCGCAATTCCTTTCTGTATGATTTGCTTCTGATAATTATTTTTAAGTTTGTATCCTGCAGGCTGCATCTCATTAGCTGTTAAATTGTGGATGGTTGTATATAGTGGCTTAACAGCTTTTCATAAAAAATTAAGAGCTGTTTCAGTTGAAGTTGCTGAATCATATGCTGTTCTTGGTTAGAGTAGATTACACAACTTGAAATTTCCAGGTGCCTTGCGGTATTTGGGGCTCCAAACTCTCTCTGTTGTGACATGCAGGTAGCAGCTCAGTGAAGTTATTTTGTAAGATACTATGCTGAGATATTCAGAATTGTCCAGGAATATGGGTTCTCGGCTTCTGCTAATTCCTGGCAACTGGGTGTCAGGTACCCTTGACAGCTTCAGCAAAACTTCGACTCTTGCCAGTACCACTCAAGAAAAGCGGGGTATTTTTTCCAGTGTCAGCAGATGGAGGCAGGTTGCAGAGAGCAAAGAAACAATCGACCTTCATCCACACTCTTATTTTTAAAAGAGAACGTTTGTTGATACAGCGAATGTAATGATTGATTTTTGTCTTATGTGGCTGGTTGCTTCTGGCTAGGGAAGCCAGAGGACGTTTGCTCGCAAGCGAGGGCACTTATTTGAGTTGTTAGGAGACGTGCCTACGTTGACCAGCTCTTTCCTTCCCATACTAGGCAGGGAAGAACGTGGCCACACTTTCCAAATAAGACACGAGCCAGGCGTGGAGGGTGCCTGAGAGGTCCAGCGGGAACAATGTGCAGCCTGGATCCCTTCTCAATCCACAGCCTTCCTTCCTTCCTCCTACAGTGCTCAGCTCGGGAGCAGCAATTTCAGCAGGGAGAGCACTGTTTCAAACAGACCTCACAAGCTTTTTGCCAACATAAGACCTTTTCTTTCCAGCATTAAGGTGGAATGTACATTCTGTGACCTGAATGCCAGTGTTGCTTTTGCTTCGTTTAATGCAGGATGTAACTGGTAGTCTCCCAGGTGCTGGGTTCTGTGTTTATGTTTGAGCAGCTCTGTTGTGGGCTTGGTGTTTGATCAGCAGCTGCCCTAGTGAGTCATCTCAGGAGGTATGTTTGAATGTTTCCAGCTCAGATGACAAAGGAAGGTGTGCCCCAGCTCCCCACTCAAAATCAGGGCTGCTCCCAGGATGTCCTCCTTCCCTAATCAATTGTGTAGCATCTAGGGAATTCCTGACTCTTGTATATGTTTTTAAAAAAACAAACAACAAAACTCACAGTAAAAACCCTTTCTAACTCTTCCCATAATTAATTCAAAATAGTGTGGGTTTTTCCTTGAGAAAAAAATTAAGCTTAATTGAAAGTGTTTAACACTTGTTTGTTATCCCTGTGTTGCTTTTAATGAAGTTGATGATTAGTGGTGAAATAATAAATTAGGCATGACATTGCTATTTTGGGTAGTGATTCAGTGAAGAGGAAGTTGAAATACAAATCACTTGGCATCTGCTGGGGCTGGGATCGTGTGTGGCTGGTTCCAGGGCGCAGCCTATGCAATGTATAAGTCCTGACTGCGTAAGGGAGGAAAGGAAAAGATTGAGTGCATTTATAGTTTGAAGGCTAATGAGCAGTAATACATGATGTGGGTGGGCTGACATGTTAATTAATTTGCTAAAAGAGTTTGCCTGCAGCATTTGAACTGCTTTATCAAGATCCGCTTGCAGTGTTTGCTGGGTCCTGCAGGTATGCTGCCTTAGGAGTGTTAGTCGTGCTAAGACTTCATTTTAGTCTGCATTGCAGTAGAAACCCGAAGAAAATAAATCCTAATTAATTTATCCTGCTAAGATGTGTGCGGTGGAGCTGGACTGCCAGAGTTCCCGTTCTGCCATACGGTCAGGGAGGCCCTGGTGATGCTCTGGAAGTGAATTGAGATGTTAATTTAGAGCTTCATGTCTGAACAGGCTTTAGTTTTTCTTCCTTTTAACCTGAGGCTTAGCATAAACATCGACCGTCTCAACAGCAGCTTCACTCTTGTAGAGCAGTAGCGATTACTTGCTCATCTTTCTCCTCCAGTACCTACTCTATTAATAAATGCCAAAAAGGGGCTCTTCCCTTTGGTCACATAATGTCTTTCTGGAGGCCCCTGATTACATGAGGCTGCAGTTCTGGGGGCAGGATGAGAGGTTTTGGCTGGTGTCCACTGTGTCGAGGACTGGTGCGTACTGGGGGAAGGCAGCTGCCTGAGTTACACGCTTTGCCAGGAAAGTATTTTGGAGTATTTCATAGGTGAGAGGTCGTGTGAGGAGACACTTGTCTGGGATGATTTTGTATCCAGATTGTTTAGAAGTAGTGTAAAAAAAACCTCACAAATGGCTGTGTATACACCCAAATACATACACATGTGCTTTTTATCTCTGCATTTGTATAGAGATCAGGGCACCCAGATTATTGCCCACTTTGTGTTTTGTTGTTCCTGATTTTAGGATCTCAGCTGTTCCCTTCTTGATCTAGCTTCATGGTCAAGCCAGTCTTGAAGTTTAGAGGGGTGGGTTGTAGTGTATTTGTTAATTTTTGCCAGCTGATTAGATCATGTTAGCAAAAATGAGGTAATTGTGAGTTCAGCTGCGGACAAAAGGGGAGAAGTGTTGCTGCATTTGCTGACTTCTCATGGGGAAGTTTGAGGAAGAAGTGCGATTTTGGTTGTGATGACAACAGCCTGTGAGACACTAAACAAGTGGTTTAGATTCTACTTTTTTGGTCTAGATTGTGAGTTATTGTGGGTTTTATGTATGTGTATCCTGAAAATTGTGGGGTTTGTGTATGTTACGGCTAATTGCTGGAACTCAAAAGGTTGCAAATAATTAAAACTGACAGCAGCTTCCCATGAAACTTTTAGTAGCTGTACATAATCATGTTCCCTTGCAGATCTGAAACTCAAATTGCTTAACAGGTGACACCCATTCCTTACACTGCAGTGGGCTTAGAGGGGCTGCTTTGAGCTTTCATGGAGATGGTAGGTCAGTTTAGCTCTCTTTGTCCAGACATGGCAAACTGTATCAGAAGAACATGGTCCTAAAAATCCTTCACTTCCCATTTTACTGTCTGATACTGCTCTGAGACCTAATGCAAAATGAAACTATCAGCTCTCCACCTGCTGCACTCTTAGGTCCTATCTTTGCAAGGGTGTTCAGCTGCTTCTATTGGAGAAGGGGAAGCCCCAAACCACTTTTCTGTTTCTCATGAAATGACAGACTGCATGGGGACAAACCTTTGGGTTTGCAGATCTGTGTGGGGTTGTTGTGCTGCATGCTGAGACACGAGACCTCTTTTTAGCCTGTGTCGTTATTAGGCTCTTGTGAGCCACGCCATGTCGTTTTGGGAGCCGTACGTGGTTTTTGAGCAACAGACTGACCCTCCCTGCTCTGCACCTGGGTATTCAAAATTGCATGCTCATGAGTGTCTGGCAGTCATCCGAGAAAGCTTTTCATTTTGCAATGTGTGTGGATAGAAGATGGGATGGCAAATGATCTAGGAAAGGGACACGCAATAAATGGATGCTTTGCTTCTGTTGCAAGTGCTGATCATGGTGGATGGTGATGAAGGTGCGGCATGGATCTGAATGGGGTGTTGGAAAATTGCTGTGCCCAAAGTTGAAGCAAAATGTAGACTGCTTAACATCAACAAAACGGGGGCCTCGAGGATCACTCTGAGCTTGGGATAAGAAAAAGTTGGCAGTGAAGTTGCTGGACCAGTAAGGAGGAATCTCGGTACAGATGTCAGGCGAGGAACAATGACAATGCCCATACTCCAAAAATGAGAAGTACCTGACAGCAACAGGCCTGTCAGTAGCATATTAATAAGATCTTAAAACAGATACAGAGGAAAGATCCATTGCAGATATGACGTCGAATGGGATGCAACGTGGTTTTGCTGGCAGAAATGTCAAGACTAATGTCTCTGGTGCAGCAGTGGAGTTGTTGAGTAAAAGAGGTGCAACTTACCTAGCTGGGTTGAAGGAAAGCATTTGATGGTGCCTTGCAAGAAATTATTCCACCGGCTTGGAAAATCAGGAGTAATGTAAAGTCTCGGACAGACAAGTGTTTTAGCTAGAAAGCAGGCTGTGTTAAAAGGGTGTCATGGATTGTGGTTGTGGTCTGCAGTGTCTGCTCTTGGCTCCAGTCCTGGGCTTGACACTGTAGCTGGTTTTAGTTGTCTTGCTTGAAGGTAAAAGTACTTGACTATGTGTTGTTTTTTTTTTTTTTTGGCTGATCAAGTTGGGTGGGGTGTTATTCGTAATGAGATCAGGTCATTGGGACAGGAAGAAGTGAGAAATTGACCTGTAATCACAAGTCAAAAGATCACTGTGGCATAACAAGTTACCACCTGCCAGGTAGGAGCTGTAGACAAAGACACATGCAGCTTTGCAGCTGGAAAGAGCTGGGAAAGTGCATGTTGTCATTTACTGCGGTTCGGCTGATAGACGGTGACTTGTAACTTCGCAATAAAACAATTGCTTTTGATCCAATGTCCTTATCTTTGGAGGATCTTGTGGACTGAAGCAATAAAAATGGGATGAAGTTTGATTCTAGGTGCAAAGGCTAGTAACAAAAGGGAGCAGTGACAAAATTTTCTTTCATGTAGGTGGCTACAGGAAAGAGGGAGCTGGTTGTGTTGGTTGATGCAAGGACATTTCTGTGTTCCTGATGGGCTTGATTATAAAAAAGCTATGGTGATGCAAAGAAGAATAGGGAGAATGCTTTAGATTATGTCAAAGCCATATCAGTGGGACCTTCTGCTGCATGTTGCTTGTCCCCTGGTCACATTTGCCGGAGAGCTGAGCTGGAACAAGTGTAGAGGAGAGAGGCTCTGCTTTCCCCAGCTACTTTACCCAAGCCTGGGTTGGGAGATTAAAAGCCTTTGGCTTGTTTTATCCTAGAAATATGAAAAATTAGAGAGAGTGTTTTCTTTCTGATAAACATCGGGGTGGAGAAGTTGTTTGAGTTAAAGGACAAGGCTGAAAAAGGACCAAAGCCATAAATGATCTACAGATGCCTTGGCAGTACCCTTGATCTTGCCTGTTCTCTTCCAGCAGATCATTGGTTGTTGATTTTTTTTTTTTTTTTTTCTTTCCCCCTCCTGTGGCTCTTGGCCAGAAGTACTGAAGGTTTCAGGTACATTATGGACTGTTAAATGTGGTGTATAATGCAGGAATAAAAAGCTGAACAAAGAAGGAAAGTTTTCTGCTCTAATACATAATGAAGTGTAGGTCTTTGTGCCTTTTTCCTCCCTTGTGGCCTTATGTTGTGATTTTTGTTTATAAAAACTTTGTTCTCTTTGATTAATTCTGTCTGTGTGTTGGGGAAACCAGTTCTAGGTACAAAATAATCACTACTGGCAGAGTTAGCAAGTGGCAGATTGGTGGGGAGAAGTGGACTGAGTAAAGGATGTTTCTGTGGAATTTTGCCAACGTGACAGAAAAGAGGAAAAAATGAGATTGGGTGACTGAGCAACCAGCTGTGGCTCCAAGTAGTTTTTTTCCAAGACTTGGCTTGAAAGTAAAGGTCTCTCCCAGCTCTCCAAGACTTTTCTTTTGCTTTGTTTATTAATCATAAATCAGACCCTTCAACACTGTGTTGAAAATGTTGAGCTGCTTTAGGTTCGCAGATGTGATACTAGTGGTTATTTATGTTCGTGTTTAAAAGCGCCTTCAGGGATTTTGTTAATTTTTTTTTCTCTGCCATCATAAAGAGTCAAAACTTATCAATAGTAAAGACTTTTAGTGTTTGTTCTTAATTCTGGGACATCAGGAGTTGATACTTCCAATTTTCTTGGTAGTTCAAAGGCTGAGGATAGGAGGAATTTTGAACCTTTCAGCATTACTTCTTTCAAGTGTTGTGTTGCTGCACACAACTTTGTTGTCATGTGGCAAAACCTTCAGAGGACTAAGGTGCTAATGTCTGTGTTGGGGGAGGAACCATGCACACCTAATGCTAGTTAAATTTCATTTCCAGGTGATGGAATATGAGAACAGGATCAGAGCCTACTCCACGCCGGACAAAATCTTCAGATACTTTGCCACTTTGAAAGTCATAAATGAGCATGGTGAATCGGAGGTTTTTATGACACCGCAGGATTTCGTGAGATCAATAACACCTAATGAAAAACAACCGGAAAGTAAGTGACGTGTGTGTAGTAATAGGAGAAACTAATACAGTGAAGGGGAGTAAATTCTCCGGTCTCTGCTTACCTGATCTTTATATTTCCCATCAAACAGTTTTGTTGTCAGGTATTGTCTGTCTTGTTATGTTGAGAGGTACGGCACAAAAGGGGGGTTGCTGTCTGATTCGGGTGCTGCCACAGTCAAAAAATGTGGTGTTCTCAACCCACACGTTATGGCAACGTGGTGATGTGCAGAATGATAACAGAGATATAACAAATGCAGGAGCAAGGCAGAAAGCTAGCAGTGCAGCCATGCAGGAGCCACACTCATCTCTCCAGCTGAGCCTGCTGTGTGTCCATGCCAGCTCCAACCCAGCTGACTGGCAGCAGCACGGTGGTGCCAAATAACGGTGATCATTCAGGTTCAGAAGTGCTGGTCATGGCATGCTTCTTGGGAGCTTTGAACCTGGAAAGCACCTTCTGAAGCTATCTTTTCCATCTTCATGCTCTACACCCCAAGTTAGCCTAATCCCTTCGATGTTGCCTGAAGCGCTATTGCAGCGTAGTAGATCTCGTTGGTATGAGCCCTTGAAGAGCAGATGAGATGTCTTTCTTGCATATTTACTAGTGAAAGATTACCTTCAACTGAAACATTTTAAGAACTGTTCATAAACCTTCAAAAGAAAGATGCTTTGACAAGGAAAACCTTAGCAATAAAGAGGTCCAGGCAGCCCTATGTGCCTGGCTGAGCTGTGATGCTCCTGGCCAGGGTGGGACTCACCTCTGCTGGCTTCAAATTCCCTGCGGATTGCAGGGAAGCACAGCAGCTGTGGTGCCTGTGGGGGTTTGGCAGGCAACAGGCAGGAGAGCAGATGCTGTGTTTTCTGGTCTGGAAAGCTGTGTCCTGAGCATTTGGTAAGAGGCTGGTTTTTGTGGGGTGGTGGGAGGATTTTGCCTGTCTTCTGTTTTGGGGGAGATTCGAATTTTGAGTGAGACATGGGAAATCACGTTTCTTGGTCTCCCACAGTGTATCTCAAAGAATGAAACAGGCTTTTGTCAAATTAAAGTTCCTCTTCTCTCTGCAGGCATTAATGAAGAACCTCAGCCCCCAATGTTAACTTTTTGACGGTGGGGTTTATGTACAAACTGTGAAACTGGTTTGATATCTTACGTGACAGCTGCTAAATAAAAACCATGTATGTTTGTGCTTAGAAAACAACAATATGAAGTGTGTGCAGGAGGGAAGAAAAAATAATCCTAGCATTAGTGTTAAAAGCATGTTGGCGAATTGATATTTAGGTTTTCATCAAGTCCTGAAAATGGCTGTAGTTTTCATATGAATTCCATGATTCCATCTTCAGTGAAGAAGTAGTTTGAGCAATAAACAGAAGATAATGTTCATAGATGCTGAAATTGTGTGTTACCTTCTTACCTATCTAAAGCTCCCTGAATTGGTAATTTGAAAAGCAGTAGCACCTGGTTGAGTGAGTCTTGCCATGCAAATATTTTTTTTTTCTATTTTTAAGCTGGCTGACAAAAAAAATCCTATGTTTAATTTCAACACATCTGATTCTCTTTTACTTCTTCTATGCAATATATGTGCTTGGTGCATTTTAAAGTGTACACAGAAAATACTTCGGAGAGAAGCAAAGGTGACTAATGGGAAATAATTTGTCAGTCTTAGCCGCTAACTTTCCACTGTAGCTACTATTATCCTGGCTAGGTGAGTGGCTTAAATGGCCCCGTAAAGCCTGTCGTGCCTTTAAGTGCCTGCAAATGCTGCCAGTTAGTGACACAAAGCAGCCTATAAGGGAAGAAAATTGCCTTAGTGATACTTACAGGTGCTCTTGGAAAGTGGAATGAGATGGAAATTGAGCTTTGGCTGCCCATCAGCAGGCAAAGCAGGAGTGTGAGCATCTTATATCTTGGTGAGCATCTTATATCTTGTTGGTTTGAAAACCTGTCTTGAGGATCGTTACTGTCATGGACTTGCTTCTAGACAAAGCTGCTTCTAGGATGGTTGTTCCTTATGAGTGCTATATATCATGACTATCATGGTAAATGTTTTTTTTTTTTTAATACCTAATGAATAGTAGAAGAGTAAAACACTTAATCATAGAATCATAAAATAGTTTGGGTTGGAAGGGACCTTTAAAGGTCATCTAGTCCATCCCCCCTGCAATGAGCAGGGAAATCTACAACTAGATCAGGTTGCTCACAGCTCCGTCCAACCTGACCTTGAATGTTTCCAGGGATGGGGCATCTGCCACCCCTCTGGGCAGCCTGTTCCAGTCTTTCACTGCCCTTATTGTAAAAAATTTCTTACTTATATCTAGTCTGAATCTACCTCTTAGTTTAAAACCATTACCCCTTGTCCTATCGCAACAGGCCCTGCTAAAAAGTCTGTCCCCATCTTTCTTATAAGCCCCCTTTAAGTACTGAAAGGCTGCAACAAGGTCCCCCCAGAGCCTTCTCTTCTCCAGGCTGAGCAACCCCAACTCTCTCAGCCTTATCCTCATAGGAGAGGTGCTCCAGCCCTCTGATCGTTTTTGTGGCCTCCTCTGGACCTGCTCCAACAGGTCCATGTCCTTCCTGTGCTGGGGGCCCCAGAGCTGGACGCAGTGCTCCAGGCAGGGTCTCACCAGAGCAGAGTAGAGGGGCAGAATCCCCTCCCTCGACCTGCTGGCCACGCTTCTTGTGATGCAGCTCAGGATACGGTTGGCCTTCTGGGCTGCGAGTGCACATTGCTGGCTCACATCCAGCTTTTCATCCACCAGTACCCCCAAGTCCTCCTCTGCAGGGCTGCTCTCAATCCCTTCATCTCCCAGCCTGTATTGATACCAGGGGTTGCCCCAACCCAGGTGCAGGACCTTGCATGTGGCCTTGTTGAACCTCATGAGGTTCACATGGGCCCACTTCTCAAGCTTGTCCAGGTCCCTCTGGATGGTATCCCATCCCTCAGATGTGTCAACCTCACCACTCAGCTTGGTGTCATCTGCAAACTTGCTGAGGGTGCACTCGATCCCACTGTCTATGTCATTGATGAAGATATTAAACAGTACTGGTCCCAATATGGACCCCTGAGGGACACCACTTGTCACCAGTCTCCATGTGGACACTGAGCTATTGACCACTACCCTCTGGATGCTTCCATCCAGCCAACTCCTTATCCACCAAACAGTCCACCCATCAAATCCATATCCTTCCAATTTAGAGAGAAGGATGTTGGGGGGACTGTGTCAAAGGCCTTACAGAAGTCCAGATAGATGACATCCGTAGCTCTTACCTTGTCCACTGATGTAGTCACTCCATCATAGAAGGCCGTTAGGTTGGTCAAGCAGGACTTGCCCTTGGTGAAGCCATGCTGGCTGTCTCAGATCACCTCCCTGTCCTCCATGTGCCTTAGCATAGCTTCTAGGAGGATCTGTTCCATGATCTTCCCAGGCACAGAGGTGAGGTGGACAGGTTGGTAGTTCCCAGCATCCTCCTTTTGGCCCTTTTTAAAAATGGGTGCAATGTTTCCCTTTTTCAAGTCCCCAGGGACTTCACCTGACTGCCATGACTTTTCAAATATCATGGAGAGTGGCTTGGCAACTACATCAGCCTGTTCCCTCAGGACTCTGGGATGCGTCTCATCAGGTCCGATAGACTTATGTATGTTCAGGTTCCTCAGGTGGTCACAAATCTGATCTCTTACAGTGCGAGGGACTTTGCTTCCCCAGTCCATGTCTTGTGGTCCATCCATTTGAGAGATGTGGGAAGAGAGGTTGCCAGTGAAGACTGAGGCAAAGAAGTTGTTGAGTGCCTCAGCCTTCTCCTTTTCCCTTGTTACCAGTTTGCCAGTCTTGCTCATCAGGGGGGGTACACTTTCTTTGACCTTCCTTTTCTGGCTGACATAATCAAACCAGCCATAGCCTTGTTCCCAAATGTTGTAAAAGCTGGTAGTTAAAAAAAAAAAAAAAGACAATAGGTCTGATTTTAAGACCAGAAGTTAAAGACTGCTACCTGCTGGCTGGTTTACTTGTGTACTTTACATCTGTTCAGTACTTCTGACTCATAGGATAATCTAGATTAGTAGGGAAATGCCGGGGCTGCTTTCTCCCTTAGTCATGACTCGGGTGTGCCCTCTGCCAGGGGTGGAGCATCCTGCCTTCATCCCTCCCAGGGAACTTCTTCCTTTGGGTAGTGACGAAGCCCCAAGTGCTCCTTGGAAATATCCTTCAGGTAGTGACGTAGCCTGCTGCAGTTGTACTAGCTAGCTAGGTTAATGCTTGAACTGAATTATGGATTACTTTCTGCAGTCCCACTGACCCCAAAGTTTTCCATGAGTGGTATTTTTTGATAGGTTTGTGCAGTGAAGCAATCGCCTTCTGGTCCTGTGAATTAATATGGTCCTGCATAAGCAGTCCCAGACATGAGCAGGGCAGGAGATGCTCTGAATGCTCAAGATGCTGGTCATAATTTCAGTGAGTAACTTCTTGTTAATGTGTCTGCTATTTTATGGAGAGAAAATACTGTGGAATATAAGTGATATGGAGTAATGAGGTATCTAAATCCCTGTTGTATTTATTTTTAAACTGCTAATCTACTGTGAGGTATCGTATGCTTGATTCATTTTTATGGATTATATAGGGGAAAGTTTGATTTATTGTCAATAAAGCATCAAGTGAATTCTAGACTGCATTCTGCTAGCTTGGGGAAAATGAATGCCAATTCATTAGCTCCTGTAGATTGCTTTTTCTTAATAGTTCAGTAAAACTTTCTGCTGTAGCTTTCCCAAGTAGGCAAGCTGTGCTTAAGGTGTGACACACTTGCTGAGCTTGGAAGTGTCTGTCAGAATAAGCCAAAGAATGGCATTAAACTGGGAAGCTGCTTTAAAAAAAATTTTTTTTTTTCTTTATATGCTATCTGGAAAGTCCCAGTGCCAACAGAAGCGTGGGCAGTAGTATCTACTCCCTGCAGTCCTGTGTTGTTTTTTCCTCCCACCTCCTCTGGTACCCAAGAGGTAGCTCGTTACCAAAGCTGGATGAGCAGGGATCGTTGCTTCGTATCTGGTGCTTGCTTGTTACCCCAGCCCAAAACCAACTGAAAATAATACCTCTCTGTCTCTGGTGGGAAGGGTAAGGGTTTGCAAAAAAAAAAAAAAAAGTTTTAAATGTTTCAGCTCTTCGAAGACCACATGGGCTTTTGCCAAAAAAGGTGTATGAAGCCATGACGCTTCACAGGAACCATAACCATACCTGATACTTGCAGATCATTGCTGCCACATTCTCTGTAGTCCTACGTAGCTGTTGGCCTACATGAATGTTTCCAAGTGCTTGGACCTACTTGGTGGTGGCCTGCCAAGTCCTCCTCCCTTTCCTGTCCTCTGAGTTCCCTCTATTTACCCAAGTTTCTCTGTTTCCATTCTGCATTGATTGTTTGCCTGAAGGAAGTGAGTACTTTGGGGCATCTTGGACTAAAAAGGAGCTGTGGCATACTAAGCCATTATCAGAGGTTTTTGGGGCCTTCATAGTAACGATTAAAAGACGTTTAGGCTTCATATCTCATCACAGCATGCTGTAACGAAGACAGGTTATACCCAAAGCAGTCTTGCTTTTCAGTCCCAGTTTTAACCTCCCTGGTTAACCCAAACTCCTGCCACATGAAAGATGCCATTCAAGATCCACCATGCTTTGCAGCAGCTCAAATATCTGAAGTCTTGGAAATGCCCTGGAAGGTTTTTCTTTTTTTTCCTTTTGTCTGCAAGAAACCACGACCATGCTGTTGAAGCTCAGCCAAAAGCAGCAGCTGTGCCCTTGCAGCCTCTGTGTGCAGGACGGTGTTGGAGGACAGGAGCTGTGAAGGATGGAGCTGATGTCTGGTGACTTGATCAGACCACATAGCTTGATTCTCAGTTTTTAAATGTTGGGGTTTTTTATGTCTGGGCTTCATGAGCAGCTGAGCACCAGCTGGTTTCTGGATTGTTGCAATGCTTCAGTGATTATTTGTTATTTTGAGTTAAGTTTGTAAAATACAGATCTGATCTTCTGTAGAACCAGCAGTCATGAGCTGTGACAAGCGCTCACCTGGTCTGATGGGGAGGGGGAGGACTCCCTAGGTTTGTACAGATCCCTAAACTTGTGCAAAGTGTTTGACTGGGATATTTAAGACCCAGAAGGAAGCTAAAGATGCTGAATTTGCCTTCTGGTTTTTGATGGGGACTTATTTCTGTGTTCTCCCACAAATACATCTGCTGGAGAGGCCTTCAGGGAAAGGGTGTGAGTAAGAAGGGGAGGTAACTTGGTGGTTATCTTCCAGAACCACGGGGTGAATGGATGTGGGGTTTTTTTCTGTGAAAAAGTCATTCCTAAGCAAGGATCATCTTTGAGCCTATCATGCTTGATACAAGACCCCAGGAACCCCTAGCCAAGGAGGAGCAAGCAAGAGGTGCATTTACGTGCATGCTTTGTGATAGTCATCAGAAGAAACAAATAATGAGAGCTTCCAGTATAGATGACAGGTTGGTATGGTTGATCTGTTGTGTTATGAATGCACATCTTGTAGAGAGACTGAATTGCCTGTTGGAGGAGGGGGAGATAGATGAGAGCAAAGTAGTTCCTTGGACAAAATAATTCTGGACTTCAACACAAACCTGGAAGTGTTGCCTCCTGGGAAATCTCAGGCAGCTCACTGTTTGCTTGCAGATTACATTTTAAATTCAGGGGAAGATACTCATACAAAAATCAGAAGCTGGGTTACAGCTCTGGAGGGGAAAACTTGGTCCAGCATTTTCTCCTCCCATAACGTAGCGTGTTGCATGCATGGCTAGCAGGCCCTTCTTCAGTCTTGGTAATTAGCCCTCTTGCTCACCTACTTGCAAGAAAAAGAGTCCGTGTTATATATCAAGCAATGGGAAAGGAAAAGCAGATGATGAGTGTTACCCAAATAATGTGAAAAATCTGACAAGAATATAAAGACTGGAAAGAGTTGAAAAGGTTTTTCCATCAGTGGAAAACTGCTGGCATCCCAGAGGAAATCATGATGCGTTCTAATTGATCTCAACTGTGTTCTTGGCATAATATAATCGTTCTTCTAGAAGCTTGTTTATTAAATATTTTTTAAAACTGCAATCTATAATCTGCTGCCCATGGCTGCTTTTTTTTACAGGATAACATGAAGAGCTTAGTAATTGTTTAGATATTTATCAAGTTTGGTAATTAGCTAGCTTTGAGTGAATCTGTGGTATGTATGTTTTCGTTAATCAATAGAAATACAATAAGAATTTGACTTTAGATTTGATTAGACCTGAACAAGAGTAACAGCAGGTTATTCTGTGTTTTTTCCTTTACATAAATAATTCTTTCTCCATTAAAACATCCTCCCCAGCCCCAAAAGAAAGAAGTAAATGCAGAGAATATGGTTCTCCTATTGAAAACCCTCTTTTCCCCATTGTGGCAGGCAGTGAGTGTAAGTAATTCTGATTTATTTTGAAACATTTTAATTTTTAGAGTGCTGTGAAAGTACCATCACATGAATAAGAGTGGGGGCCTTTATTCTTAGTATGGGTGAGTAAGTGGTGTCAGTCTAATCTGAAATAACACTTATAGTGATGCTACTTGCTTAACTACTCCACGGCAGTGCTGCTGTTTCTTTTGGTCCCCTGATGGTACTTTAGGTGGTATCAGAATTTGTAGGAATAATACATAGTGGTACTTAAAGACTACAAGCAAACTGGCTATAGTGAGCAAATTTGGAAATCATTGCAGGTCACCATTGGTGCTGCTGAAGGTGAGCAGCTGATGCAGCACCCTAGGCTCGCTGAGCAAAAGGGGCTTCGATAATCCAGATGTGTAGTGAAAGGTGAGGTGTTGTACCTCACCTAGAGGTACATAGAAGGTGTATTCTGGGGCAGGCCATGATGAAGACTCTGGGTTTGTTCGAGCAGAACCAAGCACTGAGGTCCAGCTGCTCTCGGTGGTCACTATGCAATCTGGAGTAGCCGTGGTGCACATTGTGCTGCCTTCGATCCCGGGGAGGCTTAGTGAAGCAGCCAGGTATCCTCCTGAAATTAATTCTGGATTTCATTGCTGTCTCTCTTGAAGGAAATCCTTTAATCCATTTCTGGGAGAATGGTATTTCAGACCCTGCTTTTCAGTGAAAGGTGGAAAAGCTCTTTTTTACTTTTAAACATGCCTATTAGCTTGTGTTCCTGCAGCTTGTCAGCAATAGCCCAGCCAGGGGATATTTGTCTTATGAGTGTATCACTTACAGGCAATCCTGCGGTAGCTTTAACTTAGCATGTTGCCTTTTGAATAACAGAGATGTAATAACTAACATTCTTTCCTTTCCTTGTTCAGATCTGATTGTCCTCGTTTGTGCAGTGTTTCCATTGGCTCTCCAGCCTACGCAAATGCTGAATTCCTATTGAAACATCTTGGAGGAAAAGCCTTTTGGGTCTTTTTTTATGTAATGTAAAGAAAGACCAAAGCAGGCATCAGGCAACAGTCCCTCTTTTTTCTTGGTTTCCTTTTGTCAACTTTTAAGATTAAAGACTTGTGGAAAAATGCATAGCTAAGTCCATAAAAAAGAAAATAAACTGTATTGGAAAAAGGAAAATGTATCAAGTAAAACTGTATGCCTTGAACATATAAATGCCCTTTTTCAGCTTTTGAGTTGGCTTATTCTGTCGGGAGCTATGATAAGGGGAATTTTATAGAGGGACTTAAGCGTGCAACTTAGTTAATGCAGCAGAGCAGAGTGGATATCGTTGTGCATGGCTGGGAGAAAGGGTGAGCATAAAACACTGATGTGAACCAATATGCTTGTGCTTATAATAGGTAACACTGTCTTCCAGGGCACGCTGATACAGTGACATGAAAAAAGGCAGCAGCAGAAGTGACAAATTTTTGTGCTGCATTTTCATAAAAATGTCTCTCCCCAATTTCCGAAGCATGCATAAACCAAGGTTATATATTTGCTTCTCGTCAGATGTGATTGTGTTGGAGGAGGCTGACATGATACAAGTAATAACTACGTTTCTGTAACAGCTACAGTGCTGTAACCAGTTTCTTCAGTGAATAATGAAATGCTCTTAAGCTTGAGGTCAGACCTGGCAGCTTCTATACCTGGCATGAGGGTTTGGATGCAGTTACAGAAAAGCTATGTGTACATCCAACTCCATTGCTCTGTCCTGCACAGGAATAGTCTCAGGTTACCCAGATGTTTTGTTTTTCTGTGTCATTTCCTTACATTCCGTAGCAATTGCAGAAACATGTGGAAACAAACATCTCCATGCTTAGGTGAATGGGGCTGGACCAAACCCCAGTCCGGAGGCAAATTACCCTGTATTCAAAACTCCTGATTTCACCAGTGTGTTTTTCTTTTGTTGACTCCATTGCTATTGTAATCTATTGCTGTTTAGCTCTTGTGCTTTTTAGTCCCCTCCAGTCATACCCCACTTCGCCTCCTCTTTTCCCCACCTCATGTTACATCTGGGGAGAGCACAAAATTTATATTATTAGCTTTTTCCTTTAGCATAGGTACTGGTATTCTGCCTTTTTAGGTGTCATTTGATTGTTTTTAATAACTTTTCTGTATGTACATACAGACTCATGTATATATATAATTATTATATAGTATATAGATACATATTAAAAATATATATACTATTTCTTTTTTTATATATATATAAATATATATATATATAAAAGAAAACCGTTACTAGTTCATCTTTTCTTGCTGCTCATCTGCATAAGCATCCATTTGTTTTGGGTTGTCTTTGAAACCTGTTTGCTTTCCCAATAGTAGTGTCCACTTGGTGGGGGGTTGCCATTAAGACATACTTTCACTTGCTATTTTTAACCTGTGTCCTTTTTTAGCTTTCCATGAGTATGTCTGTAATGTCGGGCTGTCAGGGATATGTCTTACAGCACTATTTCCTGGCACGGGAACAGGAGGTGTGCTTGAGAAATTACTTTATTACAACACATGGACATAAAGCTAAGCTCAGCTTAGCAGTCAGCATCCAGATGGATGGTCAGGGGCGATCTCCAACCAGATAACGTCTCTGGTAAAATAAGCACATTTAATAAATGCATCCTGCCTCTAAATGTGACAATACTTTCTGTACTGCATTTATACGCGCAACTTTGAGGAGGACAAAATTTTTCAGAAGACGATTAAAGTCTGAAAATGTGTATGAATATGCAATTTTTGCTCTATTGTCAGGCACACAAAATATTGAGAAGGTGCTTTCTGGCTTGAATATTCACAAATCCAGAAAGCCCTCTGACCTTTGAAATGGTGATGGAGGAGTTTTAGCTGCTTTGGTTCAGAAAGGTTGAGGGGGTCATCCCAGAGCGATGAATAACTCCATTTTCTGCACCGTAACCATTACGAACCTTTCCAGTAGTCAGGAAGGGTTTTATTATCCTCATTCACAAGCAGGTGACGCAGCAGGCGTGGGAGAGGTTTATTTGGTTTTTTTCCCATCTTTTCTCTAATTTAAATTGAAATGAGGATGTGATAATTATCATAAACAGTGGCAGAAAACGCATGGGCCATAGCACTGCTGAGGACTTTTATTGTTCAGAGAACTGAAAACCAGCCCATCTCCTGAATTACTGGAAGTGCTCAGTTTGAGTTCTGCTTAATCTCCTCTCAGGGTGCATCTTCCCGACTTTGGATTGCAAAGCTCAGATAATTAATCTTCCTGAATATTTTTGTCATCTTGCTTATATGTGCATTCATCAGTGTATGTATCGCCTGCCAGGCATTGCGGATTAGATTGAGAGCTCTGTGCTTTAACTCTGCAAATGCTGGGATTTTTTTTTTTTCCTCCTCTTCAACATAGAAAAAACTTTTTGTGATGGTATGAGAGACTGAATTTAATAGTATAAATAATCCCTCTCCCTGGCTTTCTCCAAAATACCCTTCAAGCTAAAGCACTTGCCTTCTTACAAATGCAGCTACAGCTTACCTCCTTTAAAACCAATTTATGAGCAATTTAGTATAAAATTTGAACAAGTTTTGAATTTATTTGGGGATATCTCAATTAATTATGGGAACAATTCTTTGTTTTTCCATTTGTGAGCCATTCAAAAGGTGTTATTAGAAACAAAATAAGAGTTTTATGAACATGCATGAACACAAGGCATCACAGGTGAAATGTCTGCCTGGTAATAGTGCAGAAATCTGCTTTGGGATGGGTGTTTCAGGCTCTTGAGAGATGCTGGGAGCTGTGCTCCTATTGTCCCTGCTAGAAGGAGATTTTCTTCTCTGATGCCATGAGTTTGTTGTCTTTCATGATCAAAATACAAAGTACAAAATGCATGAAGCCAAAAAAATTTTCCTTCTCTGTCCTTATACTTTCTACTGATGTTATTCAGACAGTGCATTTTACTCTGTAATCCCCACTTGAACAGAAAAACCAAGAAATGCTTACTTTTACACTCTAAGAGCATTTTTTTTTTGAAGTATCTTTTTTTTTCTCTTTCAGACCTGGGCCTGGATCAGTTTATAGTGAAACGCTATGATGGGAAGGTGAGCACATTAGACTATTAAGTGTGTATTATTCAATGGCTTTTTTTAACCTGGAGTCCTTTAGTTATTACCTGCATGTGGGTGTAAGTTAAATGAAGTATTTGAAGTATTTTCTTCTGAACTTTTTGTTGTTTAGTAGCATTGCAATACTTTTTATGTAAAGACAGTGAGTGAGAGATTTTTTTTTAAAGGTGTTTTAATGTTTAGAGACAAAATATTACCTCTTCTTATGTACTGGTAGGCCAGGAAATTATAGGTTGTGATCACGTTTCCTTGCCGCTTCTTTATGACTATGGGAGCTCAATGAGCTGTGTCGTTTTGGGGAAAACTCACATGACCATTCCCTTCCAGACTCATCTCCAAATTCCTAAAGGAAAGAGACACACTTATGTTTTTGTCTATGTCCCAAGCATGTTTTCCTCCCCCCCCTTCAAACACCCTTACTTCGTTCCCCTTTTGAACACTAGGTCCTTCCTACAGCGGTCCACGACTGTTCTGGATGTTTGTGCTGTCACAATACATGTTGGTAAAATGTTGAGCATGCTCTGACGTAGTTTTGTCTGCCTGCGTAAATGGAGCCGTGCAGCATCCTACCTGTTATTATGCAAATCAGAGACCCAATTAACCACACCGTAGATCCCACTGGTATGGAGGAGTATGGTAAAGGCAGCTCTGGCCCTAGGACTAGCAGCTCATATCGACTTCTTGATGCAGATGACTGCAGTTTAGTTAATTTTCCATCATATCACCATAGGCACATAATGGTACTCCAGCTTTTAGCAGTGTTTTCATTTCACCTGCATCATCTGAAAGTAAAGCTTCTGTTTTTTCCAAAGGGAAGTCAGCATCTGATCCCTTCATTGCTGAGTGATGTACCTGACACATAGTGTCACGCATTTCCAGAAAACGTCAACACTGAAAAAAAAGAATTTAAAGCTTTATATAAACACACTGGGCTGTACACATGCAGCTTCCTGTCTTGGTTTGTGTTTAGTAGAGAAAGGTAAAGACAGAAGGTGATCAAATACCTGGAGTCCCTGTCATCAGCGGTGTACAAGTGTTCTGGTTACCCAGGCAGCAGAGCAAGATTTTCCTTGAAAACGGACAATTGGAAGGTAGTATTTTGGCAGTTAGTTTTGATGCATACAACTACGAAGCATGTTGTGAACACTTGTTTTCTTTTTCCCCTGCCACAAACCCAATGTCTGCTTTTCATGATTCAAGAAAAAAAAAACTCCACCGAACAAAAAAAAGTACATGTATTCTTTGGAAAATATCAAATGTTTCTCCCTCTGGTTTATGACAGTCTATTTTGCATCCACTCACTTTCATCATTTTATCTTGTCAAGCTATCACACTGATCCCTTAGGCTTTACATAAACAAGATTTGTTTGTAGGGAAGAAATGCTGAATCCCACGCTATTTTTGCTAATCGTTCCTCTGTTCCTGAGCACTCTGCAGTCGGTTCCTATCACATTGGATAAAAGGTCCAAAGGCAATCCCTTTGCTGAACTCAACTTTCTGTTCCTCTGCCCCTCAGCACCGAGGGCTTGAGTTGCAACGCATTTGGATATGATGGACAGTCACCACACAGGGCTGTTGAAAACCCACAGCTGGTGTTTGAGGTACTGTGGTCGACTGTGCATTGTCATCCATACTCTTAGGATCTTGCCATTCAGCGTGGTGAACATCTGTGCTGGCTGAAAGGTGGAGAACAGATAGCCTTTGCCTTACACGCTAACCACCTTTTGCTCTGACCTGTAGCAGAGTGAAATTGCTTTTTATATAACTTACAGATGTTGGTGTTGCACTTGGATGCCTATGTGCTGTGGTTTGGATATTCTGAAAGTGAGGCAGCAGATTTAGGGTACTGCAATGGACTTTTCTTTGTTGTTATCTTCTCCTGGGACCTATTTTTTCCACAGTCCAATAACACCCTAGAAGCAGTTTGCTCTGTTGAAAATGAAGAAATAGAGGTTCTTGGCTGTCTGCTTAAAGACACCTTGGGACTGGCTAAATCTGGCTGTGGCTATTAGGGTAGTGGTGATGTCCATGTGAGAGGATAATTCGAGGAGACTATAAAATGAGTTGGCCTTGGCTCTCCCTTGGTAATGAAAGAAGCTGACAGTAGATTTATCTGTCTGATAGTATCTCATTCTCATTTTATTGCTTGCTTTGGGTTTCAGTTTAAAAAACAACACTGTCTTTACTCAGCCAAATGCCAACTGAGGTGCTGCAGAGCTGACCTTACTCATTCGAGTTTCACTTGCATAGTAGCACCCGAGGGATAAAACCCTTTTTGTATCTCTTCCTCCTTGCCTGTTTCCAACTACATATTCCTCTTGGGTTATCAAAGCATCCTCTACCTGGGGACGACTTTCTGGCGCTTTCCCTTCGTGCGTTGGTGGAGCTGATGAGCTCAAGCAGAAGGGTAAGAGGTCCATCGTTCCCCTAAGCATCCTTACGAATGTTGCGCAGAGGTAATGGGACTTGTGGTACAGGCATGCGCTCAAAAAGTAATAGGCCTGTTCACTGGAAATTTCCTTTTCATTTTTAAGGTGAAAGTAGTTTGTGAGCAGTCAGACACAAGCAAGCTGTGGTACTGAAAAGTACTGACAATCTGCAGGCTAGATCCTGGCTGAAGAGTAGAAAAGAGAACTAATTTTAGTTCCAACCAAAAATGTATACCCAGGGTTGCATGCAAGTAATAATTTAGAAAGAGATTAATTTAAAAGAATAGAACCAGCTGTGCAGTCAGTTGCATTTTAATTACTTATTACAGGACAATGTTTAAAGTATCAGTGTGAATTTTGAGCATGTATGTTTGAGATTTAAATACTACAGCATTAGTGAGCAGATGGATGAGCTGCTCTTTTCACAGAACCAATTTTATTTACTTAAAACTACCATCAAAACAACTAATTGGCTGTAGTGCGGTGATCGGGCCTGGTCTTGCCAAAGGATTTTGTGGAGTGATGTGCCTCTGTATTGTAATTGTGTCGGGTTTCTGAAGCATCTTGCTGTGCATGTGATTGAATGCTATGGTGAGAAGACAATACCCGCTTTTTTTTTTCTTCTTCCTGCCCCTTCTTCTTCCTAGTGGTAATTTATAGCGTTGATGGAGAGGGAGGTAAATGTTACTGCCTTATAAATGGGAACAATGCTCCTGTAATTTGAGCCTAAATGCTTTTTCTTCACTCATTGAGAGACCAAAAGCCCTGGAGACATTTATCCAGGAAAAACCATTAGTCAGATCTGTTTGCCAACATGAACTCATGCTTTTTGTTGATCTGCTGCTGGGCTGCGTGTGTAGGGAGGCAACTCTCTCCCTGGCTCCATTTTTGTCTAAGTGTGGTGGTTTGTCCCCCAGGGAAGCAAGGTCTGGGAAGTAAAGGAAAAGAGGCATTGATTACTATTAATTCGGAGTAGGAAAAAAGTATTAATCAGTCTGCAAACATTTCAACATGTTTGTATTGAGCCTGAACAAAGGGCTGATGTGAGAATAGACACAATCTAATGTGTAGCTCAGGGTGCTGTGGCGTGGAGGTGTCCAGACCACAACTGTTCACCTGCTCCATTTCCACTGTCTCTTTCCTCCTCTTGCATTTTGGCGAAGGGAAAGCAAACTCTTTCTTAACCCATCTGTAGGAGAAATATCTCATGTTGTCCCTTCTCTTGTTCTACCATCTTGAAAAGCCTGCCTCTGGTTAGGAGGAGTGAAGTCCTATTTAATTTGTGCTGTTCCCCTGCTGCATAATGTTTGTTAGGGCTTAAGAAAGGGCGCTTTTAAGCGTGACGTGGAGATGTTCTTTGCACACCTGATTTTCAAACTGAGGCATTGTGCTGTTTCATCACTCGCTGCTTGCATCTTGCTTAGCAAGATGATAGTGATGAATAAGCTCTCACCAAGTAGAAGTATATATCTTAGCACATGTAATATGGCATAAGCTTCATTATTGTTACATAAGTTGTAATACAGATTTTGTTTAAAATTGTCTTTTTTCATGCCCTCTCTGTTTACTCGATGGGTTTTTTTGACTTATGCATTAATTATTGACAAGCTTAATCTCTCAAAGAAAAAAAGAAGCAATGCTGTTAGTGGTGTTCCTCTAAAGCGTGAGCTGCATATCCACCCTGTTCAGAGCAAAATCACGCCCTGTCACCTGCGTCCTTTGGTGCGGTCCCCATCCTGGTGAGCCAGTGCAGGGCAGCTCCCAGGCGTCCCGCAGCTGAGCTTACAGCAGTGCAGCCTGGTGTAAAGGTGGGAGTGGAGGCAGAAAATGGATGTGGTGGGTGCACAGCATAGATCTATCTTTGTGTGGTTGGGTGTTCATACTGAAGATAAGCTGTAGTGCTTTTAAGAGACCTCTAGCCCATTTAGGGAAAAAAACCCCACCCTAAATGGCTTATTAGTTTAATACAGAATACACTTGACTTGCTCTTTTTGTTCTCCCGTGGGGAAAATTTCTTGCTACTGCTTAATACGAACAAAAGCCTTCGAGCTACCAACAACAGCTTACCCTCCTGCTACCATTGCTGCAGTAAGTAATTATAGAGGCTTTCAATGCCCTCTAATTAAATTTATGAATTAAGTATTTCCTGCCAGCATTTATGTTTACATCTCTAGATGTTTTGGGATGCCTGAGAGTAATGCAGAGCGATAGCAAAATCAAGGAAAATACTTCAGATGGTTTCTGTGCCCTTTCCTTGCAGGGCATTGTCCCTCTCTGGTTAGCAAGAAGTCAGCCCCTACCAGGGGCAGCAAGGTTGCTGGTAGCCAGGAGGGTCTGCAGACGTTCAGCTCCAGTCCTCATCACGTCACAAAAGGAGAGGCAGTTTGTGCTTAAGCATGCCCACATGTTCTGGCTACTAACATTACAAGTGTTTTTTTTCTGTTTTATCCTGGCAATTTGTTCAAAACTATATGTGCTTTTGTTGATTTCTTTCATGTCCTCCATTGAGCTTGAAGCGTAGGAAGGGAAGAATCAGGTAAGGTCCAGGAAAACATCTGAAACTCACTTCCACTGTATAATGCAGGCTTGTATCATGGACCAGTACAATGATTAGTTTACACTTATCTACCAAGGCCCTGTAACTGGAGGTGTGTGTTCATTAAAGAAGAGCTGCTGGGAGTCAGCTCATGAGGAAGATATCTTGTCAGATGATTTAAAGAGCATCTCGGGAACACAGGGGCCTGAAGAAATGTGCTCAGGAAGGGTCCCCATGAAAAGAACTTGGAGGTAAATGGACCATACTTAGTACAGGCTTTTCTGGTGGGTTGAAGGATATTGCTGCCACATTTGAAAGAGAGGGGGAAAAGGGGGCCTTTATTCATTAGCCTGAATTTCTGGGGTCCTTTGCTTTGTGTATGAGCTAAGGCTGGAGCATGAGACTTCCACCAGAGTGGCGTAAGCTGCCATAGACCCAAGCTTGCAACAAGCGAGACAAGCTCAAAGTCCTGCTGTCATTCAGGAGCCAAACATTGGATCAGAGCTCTGAGCTCCTGTGATCTTTAAGTGCCTCTGAAACCTTCATTCAAACTCTAAATGATACCTTAACAAAAGCAAGCTATTGCAATTCAGTAAATAACCATGTAAAGTGCATGTGCAGTTGATTTACTGAGCCCATTAACTGAGAAGGATACTCGGTACTTTCTCTAGCTTAGACGCAATGAAAACAGGTGAGGAGTCCTCTAAATCCAACTGTACGAGGTGCTGCCAATGACTGTTGTAAGAGTATTTGGAATAAATGAGTCCCCAGTGTCATCAGTTTGAGCTGTTGAGTCCAGGTAATGGCTTGCTTGGAGATACCTTGAAGCATTTGGCTATCCTGGTCCATAATCTGTGTAGAACATCTCTGTCTAATTTCAGATTTCCTGCTTTAAATTCCATCAGCTTCTGATCTTAGTGCAGGTAGTTTTTTACATAATAGTGAGGAGGCATCTTCTTACATAGATAATAAACTTACGCTCATCTGTACAACAGTTCCTCTGCTGTCCCCAGAACTGTCCTAATGAACTGGCAGGAGATAATTCTTGCCTGTGACCTTTCATGGAAGCAAGCAGAGATGCAGTTTATTGCAGATAATCAGCAAATCTGAGCTGAGCTGACACGATTTTTCTCTTCTTGACTTTCTTTGCTGACATCAGTGTCTGTGTTTGTGGGTTTCTTTGCTTGCTAGCTTTCTCCTCCCAGCCAAACTTGGTCCTCCCATTTGCTCTGGTTAGCAGTTTTGAGTTACTTTTGTGTTCCTCACTGCTTTTTCCTGCGTGTGGTTCACTGGGACCTGTGCAGACACTGAACTGCGATTTCTTCTCTTGGCTTGTTTTTCATAAAAATGAATTTCGTCAAAGAAAACGCTTAGTTGCTTCTAACACACGTAAATGCATGGTGCACAAACATCCTGGTGGACACCTGGGTTGCTTTATGTCCACGTACAGAACATGCTTCATCCTTCCCTACCTCTTCTACCAAACGTTCGTGGTGTATTTCAGTTTTCACAGAGCTCTACTTGCTGTTATCTTTTTCTACTACTAATTCTGTTGCTCGTTTTCACAGGGCTTGTTTGGCAGATACTACTAAAATGCTCTGGTTGCTGTATATCCTCTTTTATTCTGATTTCTAGGTACCTGATGGGTGTTTCTTCCAGCTACTAATATCTCTGATACTTGTGTCTTTATTCTAATTATGGTTTGGTTTTTTGGTGTAACCAAGCGTTCCCTCATTTTCTTCCCTTTTCTAACCTTCTCCCCTTCCACCAGGATTTCTGGCAGGTACAAAGCAGACAGCATGTGCTTTGATTAGTTTGTGCTTCAGACCTCATAATATGCACTTTTCATGTAAAAGGGACAGTGTACGCTCACCCCTTCTCCCTGCTCAGTTAATAAATAATCCTGAATCCTCTCCTTGATCCTCAGCCTAAAGGATTTATTTCAGAGTACTTAAATTTTGCTTGTTAAGAGTACGGTCCTCAGGGTAACTACTAATATGTGGCTTTATTAATGGGAACATCTTTGAGCAAAACTCCAACGTGTATCTCCCTGTCCTCCTATTTTCATGGTGTCTTTTGAGGCTTCTGACTTATTGTGCAGCTGGATGAGACTGCGATAGAACTGGCTCTGGAAAACGGCATTTTCCGTTTGAGGCCATGAAGTTAGTTTTATTCTGTGAGAAAGGACAGGTGTTTCTCTGGCCAAATGCTGTGGGGAAACATCGTGTATTTGAATGTGTGTAAATTTGGGGAAGGTTATTTTTGCAAACTTTCTTGAGTTTTTCAAGTTACAGAACTGTGTAGGGTGAACTATATTAAAGAATATTTTAGGAAGAAGATATTTAGATGCTGTAGTTCATAAGATGGTTCCTAGGAAAAAGAACTAGAAAGCAGAGGGAAGTTCATTTAGTATTAGTAAGTAAAGAGGGAAATGTACTCTAAATGCTTTGTTGGCCCTGTAGCTTTGTGACGTTAATGAAATCCATAGGGGAAGTTAGCAAAAAATAAGCAGCTTGGTGACAAAGTGCTCCTAGTGGGTGTATGCAGTCTTTTAATGAGAAGGTAGTTTATGGGATCATTTTTGGCTTTAATTTGATAGTTTTGCTGGTGTAGATTAATACTTAATACTTAAGGGATACAAAACTGAGCTCTGAAAACTCTGTCCTTGGGTAACATGGAGTCAGCAGGGAGAAGGGCAGAGGGAAGGAGGATGGAGTGAGCAGGATGGGAGGGAATGTTTTAGGAGATGCTTGACCTCACTGACTACAGAAGGAGAGCAGGCCTGAGTGGGAGAAGCAGGTAAAGAAGAAAGGAGGAGTGAGAGAGTGGAAGGGAATGGTAAGATTTTCAGTTGTATCTTAATTCGGTTCCTTAAACCATTTGCAAGTGTGATGACAATCTCTAATTGCAGTTTTTCCCCAAACCCCTGTCTCATTTGGTGAGTGATTAGTACTGAGTGTCTGACCCCGACCTCATTGTCTAAGCCAATGTTTAATACTTGTTTTCTGTACAGAATTATTATTATTTTCCTCGTGTTTTTTCACACTGGAATTTTTATTGGAGAAAATGAGCAGCGTGCATTATCAACATAATGAGTTCATCTTGGTAATGTAGGCTGAGACGAGGGAAAGCAGTATCCCCATTTCCATCTGGAGACCTAAACAGCCATTTAAATTCAAAGGTGTCAAAAGTCAACTCATTTTAGAAGCATGATTTGGTACATCAAGGACCTAATTTTAATCTTCCCCCATCAAATTCCCATGACGAATGCTGCTGTGGTCCTACAGATTTTGATTTCATTACCCTGCAGAGGACTGAGACAGCGCAGCGGAGGGAAGCAGAAGTGTAGACTGTCCCTTTTCCGAGGCATTTCCTATTTGCTTTTCCAGCAGGGGTTTCTCCCTTGCATGAGTGGGTCTGCTGCCTGCGAAGGGTCGGGAAAGTCTGTGTCATTTTTTTTTCTTGGTCGTACAGAATGCTGGCCTTGCGTTTCAGGTGCCGTTTATTTTAGAGGTGATGAATACTTACAGCCTTGCTGGAAGGAGGGAATGCAGATTTCTCTTTCCAGTCTCAGAAGACCACCCGTAGTAATAATTGCTGCCTAATTTTTGATTCTTTGTACGTGTCCAAATTCAAATTCAGAGGGAGAGAGTATGCAGAACAACTTCATCCATGTCCAGCTCTGTATTTTTTTGTCCCCCTGTGTATATATACTGATAAAATAACCCCCAAATCAAAGGTTTCAAAAAAACTCTTTATTAAAATATACTTTTGAAAGGTCATAAGCTGCAGTATTTATCTGCCAACAGTAAATTTTAAGAATTTTCCTACGCTAGCACTCACCCACCACGATTTGCCATGCAAAATCTGTTTGCATGTGCCTGTGTGAGTGTGTAGGCTTCCTAGTAAATTATCTAGAGCCACTAGGAATGCTACTGTAAACTTTTCTACTGCAAAAAGAGGTTTATGAGTTTCCGAAAGTCCTTGTGCTGTTTCTGTCACAACCTTAAACACTTTTTTCTTATTTAGTGATATATAAAAAAGTGATATAAAAAATTCCCAGGTGGTGCATCTAAAATGACTTATTTTGCATCCACGTTATAAAGCTAGCTTTAAAAAAACTAAATTCCTCTACTCTCCCTCAAGTCCTTTTTTGTCTTGTGTCACAGTGTGGAGAGACCTCCTCTGCCTCTTTTTTCCCTAAAGGGCTTTTGAACATCTGGGCTGAAAGGCTCTATTTTTAAATCTGATTCTGAATGCCTTTTTATTTCTTTATTTCTGTTTTCTTAATGTAGGTAGTGAGGTGCCAACATGAGTTGTCATGAAATCTCTAAATACATGGCTCTGGTTCTTTAAACTTTATATCTTTAAAAAAAAAAAAAAGATCAAAAATTAAAAATCTTTTTCATTTCGGAGCCTCCAGTTCAGCATTTTGATGCAGACAGAGTTCAAAGAGTTAATATTTTTAGTTACCATAGCAGGCTGCATTGCCTGCAGTTTTCACTGGCATTTCTTAAGGGTTTTACCTTATCTGTCTTTTGTGGTAGACTAATACAGAGCATCTGCTGCTAACACATTAGTCAGTGAGTGTCTTGGTACATATTTCCCCAGATTTTCAACAGCCCTGCTCGGGAGGGAGCTGTAGTAGTCCGTGCCAGCACAATGCTGTCCTGCAGGTTCTGCTGGACCAGGCAACTAGGAGCCGTGTTGCTGCACATTGAAATGTTGCATAATGCTAATGAGATGGCAGATGCCAGCTAATATTTTTAAAGATGTCAAACAATACGCGTGGTAGGTGCTAAAGACTGTTTAAAATGCAGTCATTAAATGGATTGTCCAATAAATTTTGTGAAAAGATTTGTTTTCCCATCCTTAGAAGGATTCCTAATAGCTTTTTATTTATAGGGGTGCTGCCTACTGACTTAAGCCCAAGGTATCAAGCCATGTGCGAGCAGGACTAATAGCACATCGTGTGTATGCGTACTGCTTGATGTTATGTGCACAAGTACTAACGTGGGGTTTTTTTCCTCTTCTTAGAGAGATTTCATTTGTAAAGAGACACATATCCCAAAATTGCAATAATATGGAGGGTCATCTTTACCTTAGAAAGCCAGAGAACTTGGAAACAAGGAAAGAAATTGCTTATATTAGGCAAACTTCTAACACAGATTTTTTTGAAACTCCTACTGTGGAAAAGAGAATATTTCTTTTTAACACAACATACAGCATTTTAACTTCTTTTCCTATATGTCTACAGCTAACCGTAAAAGAAATACGTTAATAGATGCCTCTTAAATGGTTTGCACAACTGAAGGTGGTCGGTTGGGACTGAAAGAGAATTGCTTTGCAGCAAGGTGACTTCACTGTTTGAAATATTTATGGTGTTGTATTTGCTTACACAATATTGGTAACCTTCAAGTATTTCTTTTAAAAAGGAACAAACTGAATATGATGAAATTTGTCAATAAAAGATGGTTATGGTTCATCTAAAATTCCTTAGTAATTTTAAAATTACTTTCTGGTTCTGGAGAAATACTCATTATCTTGCATGCACTTTGATATTTAATCTGTTGTTGTTTTGGAAGGCGTAAAGTCACTGTTGAGTGGTCACATAAGGCTGATAAATTTCTGAAGCTTTGGTGTATATAAGCACAAAGGTGATGTTGAAACATAAACAAGTTATGTGAATAAATGTGCTGAAAGTGTATTTTCTCCTCCAGATTGAAACAAAAACTGTCGATTCTTAAGTGACTTATCAAGAATATGTTCTTCCCAAAGTGGCAAATTAAATGCTGCTCATTAAGTAGTTTCTGAAATGCAAAATGAAGTGGAGCTGCAAGGATTTAGCTGATAAGGCTTTTCTAAATGTGCGTTAGGAATGCAGAGCAAACACCAGCACTGCACCTTGTGTCCGTCTCTGCCTTTGCAGAAGGCATCCCTTAATTTGCAAAAATACATCTTTTTTTCAGATTTGTGTAATTAAGTATTAACATTTTTCACTCTTCACTCAGCCCTGGGAAAACAATTTTTAAATCCAAAATAAAGGTAATATTTGGCAAGGAATGGAAGGAATCAGTGGGGTTTTTCCCCAAAATCCTTTGTACCTGGGAGCTGTACCATGTACATGGCTTGAGGGAGGCTCCAGCAGTAGATCCAGTTTTGGGGTAGAATATGTGAAGTCCGTGCTGTATCTTTGGGTGCTTTGCTTGCTTGCAGCCAGCCCATAACACAAGTCTGGGGAGTTGCCTGCATATGGCATGCAACTTCGTTTTCTACAGCACGCGGATCTGGGGGGCGAGGTTGGTCACTGTTATCAGTATGTTCAACCTATCTTCTGGTGCTGTTTGTTGGGCTTGGAGCCTGAGTTGGAAAGGGCAAACCAAGCTTTATGTTTTGAAATGCAATTACATTATATTTTTTACCTGTTGTCGATGTCTGGTATTGTAAGATAAACTGCTTGAATGCCTGTAAAAAGTTTTATTCCACTGAGACTGGACTGGCGGCTTTTCACTGAACTTACACAGCCATGCTTGTGCTGAAAGCAATGGTACACTTGGATTTCTTTTTCTTTTTACATGTTAATTTGGATGTTTGCTTGTTTGTGTGCTTGTTTAATATGAATCTACTGCTTGATTAAAAAATACATCATACTTGCAAACTGTTTCCCATGGCTTGCTCACTTGTGAATGCTCAGTTTTGAATGTTTTTCGGGCGTGCTGAATGATCTCAATCAATTACTCTGGTTTTGGGAATGGATTTAACATAGAAAAAAATTCTTAAATGGAAGGCGTTTGTCTGTTTTAACTGAGCACTTTGAGAATTAGCTTGTGTTCAGATACAAGAGAGTGTGAAAGTTGTCCTGAAATTGTGTGTATAACTAATTTGTGAAGACCACATGCCTCTGAAAGAGGATGGAGGCTTGGAAAGGGGTTTTTCGCTACATTTTCTGATCCCATGCATTACCCTTCTGGCTACAAGGGATTGGTTAGTATGCTGGAAGGAAAGCATGATGAAGAAAAGAAGCTCAAGGTCTATAGACAGTGGTTTTAGGTTTTAGCGAGGACTGAATTTGGGTTTCTTCACCTTGAACTTTGAGGGATCGCAACAGTCCACATTGTGCTTTGTAAAATAGGTAGTTTTATTTATTTTTTATTCTTTTTCTCCTGGGGATTATAATGTAGTTCTGTAGA
This sequence comes from Theristicus caerulescens, assembly GCA_020745775.1. Taxonomy (NCBI): domain Eukaryota; kingdom Metazoa; phylum Chordata; class Aves; order Pelecaniformes; family Threskiornithidae; genus Theristicus; species Theristicus caerulescens. The sequence continues at coordinate 89,925,853 of CM036560.1, forward strand.
ATACAATGTTTAATGGTGGGGAACAGCCCCTGAGAAGGATGCTTATAGCCCTATAGTGGGGCAAGCTTCCCACGTGCTTTGTGGAAAGCAATCAAACACGCAGCTTCTCAGTGAGCCTGAAGAAAATAGAGGGAGAGTCATGAATTTTTTTAAACTTCTGTCCTAGTGCTGAGAGCCTGAAAATCTTGTTGATTGGGTCAGTTGATACTCTTGCAACTTAGCTGCATGTTTTTTCCCCTACTGAGATCAGTAGGTGAAATTCCCTTTCCTGTTGGCTGCAGGCAGGCTAGGCACCGTAGTGACAGTGTACGTTCCCCTTCCCAAGGTTTCTGACAAGCAGATGCTTGTGTAAAATAAATAAATAAAAATTTTTACTTTGTTTGCTCAAAGTAAGATGCAAATGAGTAAATGCTTCTCCCCCCATCTGTCTAAACCTTTGTATTTCAGAGAGTGATTAATAGGTTTTTTTATTGTTAGTCTATGGATGTGGTTTTCAGCTTATGAGGAATATTTTGAGCTGTTTGATGCTGACTATGAATTTTAGGTACAGAAAAGAAACCCATAAAAATTAATAAACTGACCTCTGGAACTTTTTCATGGGATCCTTCGAGCAGGTGAAGTAGGCTGCTAATAGCTAGTTTGTGATAAATGCTGCTGAAGACAGGCAATTGTAGGAAGGGGCAATAAATCACACGAGCAGGTGAGATGCTGCAGGCAACACCACCAGCAGCAATCACAGAAAACTGCTTTCTCCACAAATCCTGCCTTAAGTTTAAAGGAAAACCAGACATTGTTTATTTGTTCTTAACATAAGCATTAGTGTAATTTTGCTTCGGATCCATTGCAATGGGAAGGGAAGCAAAAGCCATTTTTTTTTTTTTTTTTTCAGTAAATGATACTTAAATGATACTTCAACCTGGTATCCTGTAAGCATAAGTAGCAGTTATCTTGCATGAAATGGATGCCATTAGCATGTTGTCTGCTGTTAGTGATTCACCTCTTGTTAAATTCCTGATGCCCTCCAGATGGTAAAGGACGAGCTACTGGAAAGAGTTTTATTTGATCAATAGAGCTGAACTTTTTTTTCCTGAAAACTGTATTTTTTTGGTGATCTATATGATTATTTTTATCTCTTTTCTTGTGGTTTCCGAGCCAGATACGGGTTAAATTTTCATCTAAATTATTAGCTGAGCTCATCCCCACTCTGCAGTCACATACAATGGTGAGTTCTCTCTCTCAAAAAACAAACAAACAACAAAAAAAAAACTGAGGTGGATGAGAGACATCAGCTGCAGACAGTGGGTCTGACCCGGAGAGGCTACATGCTAACTCTTGCTGGGATGTCTACTCGGGCTTCTTAGCAGCGCCCAGTCAAAGCAACGACCCGGTTGCTTCAAAACTTTCTTGCTCTTCGCAAGTCTAACCGTTCAACTTGATGTTATGTTTTGCCTGCTTATTGTATTGTCGGTTAACCAGTTTTCTTTCCTTTATCTTGTATATGATGGGACCTCCGCTAGACAGAGGTAACGGTGGGGGACAGTTGTGTAGCTGGACCCTCGTGTGGTGGTGTTTGTCAGTGGTTTTTCCTAAAACCATTCCTAAATTCAGCCTTGCTTTCACCATGCTTCTGTGCTTGCATGACCTGGTTTCTGTGGAATAACCTCATCCACGCTTACTCTCCTTTATAATAATTTCATTTTCCTCCGTGCGTGCGTGTGCCTCCTCCTGCTGTGTTCTTAAAATGGGTCACCAGTGTGGATTTCCTAACAGTTTTATGGATCCTTTTCAGTCTTTGAATTTTCAGCAGATCAAAGGGACTTGGATTTTTAGCCTAGTAAGGGAGATTAGCTGATAAAACACATGGTATTTTCTATTAAAGCAAGGTGTTGAAAAAGAACTGGGGAGAGAGAGAGAGATTGAGATTGATATTGGTCCTGGTCCTCCTAGTGAGCTTGCTAAACACGCTCCTGAATTGTGTGCTTCTGATGACTTTGATCATACCTTCTATTCATGTGAAATAGTTCTTTCTTGGCTACTGCTACAACAGAGTATAACTAAAACACTATTAGTGAAATCTAATCATTTCCTTTTTGAAGCCTCTATGAAAAAATCTGATTTTCATAACACTAATCTCTCAGATTCAGACAATATTAAGCAAAATGGATATAGTTTTATTTATCTGTATTTCAGCTAGGCTAAAACAACTAATTATTGTTGTGCAGTTTCTTACCCCTGATTTGAGATGGGGAAGCACTGACATTTGCAGAGCATTTCTGACAGATTTGAAGGCTGGAAAAGGTCCACTAAATATGAATGGAGATAGTAGGGGCGTGTGTACGTGGAATGGCTTGTTGGTGGTAAGGATACAAATAAAGCCTTCTGTGTCTCTATTTAATCGATTGTTTTATTTTCTCTTCTTGGGGTGCGGGTCGGATGAATAAATAGAAATTATCCCAGGAGCGAGAGAAGTTTGCCGATGAAGACAGCATATTTTATGCGCTTGGAGAATGTGGACTCATTTCTTTTTCCGACTACATCTTCCTCACAACAGTCCTTTCCAGTAAGTACAGGGGTTTTTTTCTCTACAATTACTGCTTTTTTATGTTTCGAAGGTTTACAGGCAATGAGCTTGTTATTGTTGTCTACATGCATTTCCCTAAAAGGAATTCCTGATTGCTTGAAACTCAAGTTGAGTGAATAATTGCTATTGCTTCATCTGGTTTAGACTTGGCTTTGAGTGATTCAGAAAGATAAGCAGATCAATGCCTTCTGAAGGCTTATTTTAACATGTGACAAAATTTTTTTTGAGTCATTTGACCTGCTGTTCAAAACTGGAAATGGAGATGTGTTCTTGAGTTGTGTTCATATGATATTCTTGTGTTTGGATGAATATTGTTTTCCAGCTCTTCACTGGTTACAAGACTGTTCAAACCCTCTTCTCCAGCTGTATTTTCCCTTGGGTAAGCTCAGGTTTGTGCATGGTGTAATCCAATGAGGAGAGAAGTTAAGCTGTTTACATTTCAACAAGTATCATTAGATACCTTCTGTCTTTTCACCCTGCTGTACTTGACTTGCATTTGTGATATTTGTGATCTGCTAATCTGTTCCAGCAGTGTCTTCTGCACTTGAAGTGCTGGCACTTAAAATTTGCTTTGTTGGCAAGAAACAGTGAAACTGAAGCCTTTGGTAATGTCAAGTGGCATTTCTAGACTTTCTTCATGGGGAAAGCAAGCTCAAAACATCATTTGCAGAGCTTCTCTAGCTGCTTGGAAGGTGCTGCATCACAAACAGGAAAGTCAACAGAAATTCCAGTTATATTTCAGCCCCATTAGAAAATGTGGGGTAATGGAGAACATGCCACTGTCCAAATAAACTTGAAACATTGTATTTTTATATTTTTTTTAAAAAAAAGAGAGAGAGAGAGAAAACTTGACCATCTAATCTTGTAAGTATCTGTTTCATGATGACCTGATTACAGGAATGAAAAAGCTGGACACTTTCCAGTTTATTGTAGATCCCCACTGCTACCTGGTCTGTGCTGTTCAGGGAGTCAGCTGGGTAATTCACTGATGTTTTGTAAAAGCAACAGGTGCTTTATTTTTTGCCCCGTGTTTTTCCATGCTGTAACATGGACAAATGAAAGAGGCAGCTTCTCATTTACTGAGGATCTATTACCAGGGAGAAGCAATGTTCAAGGTCGTGTTTGTTGTCAAATGGACATGGTGGGGGAAGGCATGTATGTGACCTTCATGTCGTGAAAACAAACACTGAGAGATAAAGCTACTTCAAGCCAGGGAATTTGTTTTATGATTTTAATCTGCTTTTTTGTTTGACTGAGTCTCAGAACTGACTCTTATGACTTTTGCTGTTCCTTTCCTATGTTAGTCTAGCCTGTGAGAAAATTATCTAAGGTATTTTCACTTGTGTAGTGAGGGCTTTTCATCTGAGTATCCACAGATGACAATGAACTCTCAAACCTATAGTATCGCATTACTGCATGTGGTTTAGAAAATGCTTGTGCCCTTGGCTTTATGGCTGTGCTGGTGGTGAACAACCCCCTAATCAAGTACGCGGGGCGCAACATTAATTTCATGTGCTTCCACAGGCAGCAGTAAGAGAAATTGTTCTTGCTTTGGTTTAATTTCTTTGTTGTGAGAATAAAAGAAAATGGACCACCTTGTGTTAGAGTAGCAGCCAGCCTTGTTTTGGAGGGCTGTGCGGGAGGAACAGGTTTTTTTCCTCTTGATCCTGGGCTTTTAAGGGTGTTCACAATTACTGGGGAATCAGACTAACAAGAGGAGACAGAATTGGGTGGTGTGTGCTTTGAGGAACGATGGAAAGGGTGGGCAAGGCTGGAGCTCTCAAAAAGGAAAAAAAATGAGAGAAGAAAAAAGTGTTCAGGACTTTTAGGCTGACTTTTAGGTATTTTGGGAGTTTGCTGAATGGTTATTGAAGATGGAGGAATGTCTCTGGAGCTACTGTCAAACAGTGATTCCCCAGGGGAAGAGTTTTGGCTTCATTTTTCATAGAATCATTAAGGTTGGAAAAGACCCTTAAGATCATTGAGTCCAACCGTTAACCTAGCACTGCCAAGTCCACCACTAAACCATGTCCTCAAGCACCACGTCTACCTGTCTTTTAAATACCTCCAGGGATGGAGACTCAACCGCTTCCCTGGGCAGCCTGTTCCAGTGCCTGAATATATATAAAAATAAAACTCCCAAACCAACCTTGCCCTGTGGCTAGGTAGAAAATTGACTGTTATGCCACGCTGGTTCACTCCCTACTACTGAACATTACCTTCCAGGAATCCAGTAGTTCCTGATTTTTTTTTTTCACTGGGAAATAAATAAGATAGAATGAGGAAAGTACATCTTAAACCTGACAGTTCAATATTGGTTTTCTCACTGTGTTGTTTAAATAACCCAACTGTTAAGAAGGTATCCGGACAAGAGAGAGCTGTAGATTACATCAAATAGCTAAAAGCCACTAAATATTGAGAAAGGAAGATGGCGTATTGAGCACTAAAGCATGGTAATCAGAAGTGGAGTGTGAGGTCGGGTCTGGGGGTGGGAGGAAGGAGGGAGAAGCATTCCTCTGCCATGCTCAGAAGTGATGGGGAGAGATCAATTGTGGTCTGGTCTGCCTTATTGAACTCAAAACTGATCAATAATAACCTCTGAAAACAAGAAACCCAAAGGACTGTGTTTATTGTGCTGCTCAGGAGGGTCGTGCCCAGCAAGTCTGCTGAGATGGCTCCTGCCCATCTCCCTGGCTCTACCAAAAGCACCGCTGGGCTTTGAGAGTGCTTCCCAAAGCTTTTCATTTAATTTGTCTTTGCAGCTTCAGCTGAAGCTCACTTCAGTTGTATTCTCTGAAAAGTGGACTGCGTGGCAGCTGCTGGGGCGGGAGAGGAGGAGAGAGGGCTGGAGGCTTCATCTGTATGTTGCTTGCAGAGAGCTGTTTGCATATTGCACAGAAAATGAAGTCTGTCACCATATTTTATTTACAAGTGATTTATTGCTCTAGCACTGTCTGTTCTCGTTGATTGCTGTGTTTCTGTGAAAATGTATTTTTAAAACTACTAATAAAATAGCTTTTAACTGCTTCAGAAGGTCAGCCTTCTATTAAAGGCAAATGAGAGCGGAGTGTCCTTGAGGATACTCCATGTTTTTAGTTGCTTTAGCTGCTCCCTGTGTTTTGGGGCAGAGGCAGAAAGACAAGTGAAGTACGGGCTAAGCAAAATGTCGATGGTATTTCCCCTAGGTCCTTCAAATGTCATGGGGAAGCAATGTCTTTGCTTTCTTAAACCGAAGAGTTTTTTGCTTTTGGACTTGCAGAACAGGTGGAGGGAGGGGAGAAAGAGCTTCTCCATCATCAGCAACTGCAATTTCAGAGCAAACGTGGTCCGTTGTCCAGGCACGCTAATGCCTACTTGATTAACGAATGCTGAAGGGTGCTGGACATTAAAAGAATAAGTCGGTGTTGTTTCCGTAATTGGACTGTCACTGTGTCTGGATTTACTCCTCGTGGAAGGAGGGTTACACAGCGTTGGCTCAAGCCAAAGGAATTGTTCTCTTGCCAGGGCTCTTGTAGCAGATCTGCAGCTCCTTCTCCCATCTCCTGCAGGCTCTTTCTAGAGTGCAGTGTGCTGCCGTTCCTTATGGGTACTCTCACCTGGGACAGATTGACCTTTATTTATTTATTCCCCTGTGTAGAAAATAAATCCCAAACCATCTAGCTCTGGAAATGATTTTCTGGCCAGATATCAAGCACTGCATAGGTCCCTGCGATGGAGGCAGCACGACGTGCTCTCTTGCACCGCTGAATGCAGGCGACATGATCTTTGGGGTCTGTTTGTGCTGTGGTCACCTTGAATATGTATTGCTGGCTGACACGAATGTCTTCAGCCTCCTCCCTGCCATGAGTGAGATCACCACCATACCGGCGGTATTTTAATCCTGCAAAGCAGCACTAAGTGCCATAGGGCTCATTTCTACAAGAAAAGGAGATACAAGGTTGCTTTGAGTTTATAGGAATATTTTTGTTTGTGGTCCTGTTCATGCTAATTTTATCTTTACTCTAAACTTTCAAGACCCTCTGTTTACCTCATGCATATACATGGGTCTGTCTCATCCACACGGTGTGGTGCAGGGATGTCTTCAACACCTTTCTGCCAGCCCAGTCACTGCTGTGTGGGATTTCCAAAATGTGTCCGAGCAGCACAGAGATCCTCTCCCAGGGGATGTCCCAACTTCTGAACATAAGCCTGGTTGCTTCACAGCAGACCGAGAGCCCTCTGGCTCAGCGTCCCACTTCTGCTGTGGGCTGGTAGCTGTGCTGAAGGACAGAAGGACAGAAACAGGACAGATTGCTCGCAATTGGCAGTTTGGGATCTTCCCAAGCAGGGCTTGACCTCTCCGATTTGCAAACCAATGTTAGGGCATGGGGTGCTCTACCAGCTTTGCCTGCAGTCTTCACTTGGTCTTTCTCTGTTCATCTCCTCATCCATTGCATTTGCATGATGCGATGGGCTGATGGATCTCCACCAACCTCCTGCATCACAGAGGACAGTAAATTTGCAGTGGGGAAGGACTATCCTGTGTGCAGCACTTGTTAGCCTGATTGAGAAGTTCCAGAAATTTACTCATGGTTATTTCTATAGAATTAGGAAATAGGGTAATTTTGTGACTCTCATAGCAATATCCCAGAACTTGCAGACATTTGGGGTGTCCTCTTTCCCTGGGAGTTTCTGGGAGAGTGCAGCTTCTAATGGCCTTTGTCTGGAGCTGCCATTTCCACAGCTTGTTTCCAGGTCCTTATTTCAGGGAGGCATTTAAGAGGCAATCCTGATTTCCAGCAATGCTCTGAGAGTCATGCGGTAACTGATGAGAAGTTGTTGAAAGGTAAGTCTTGTACTCCAGCCGAGGTGCTGTTACGTTCTCTCAAATCTCTGAAACTGAGGCCTACGTTTGTCATTGACTTTAAAACCAAAATACAAAATTTGGGGTCAAAATTACAGTCTCTTTAACAAGCAAAATATAAAAGTGTAACAGCAATAATTTTTTTTCTTTAATGGAGTTTTAGAATTGATTAAATAGAGGAAAGGTTAAAAATGGGCTCACCTGGGACATCACTCCAAGGAAAAGCATACTGCACTCTTGGTGTGAATTTCAGTATCTGAAGGTGGCATGTTCTCATGGTACAGCTTTCCAAAGGGTGGTTCGGAGCATCCGTTCATATGCCACATCCTGTCGCTGTTCCTTACGCATGTGTCAGATCTATGCATTTCTGTACAAGACAACAGTTTATTTGGGATTTTACCTGTCAACTGTACTATTTAACCCCTTCTTTGCTTTCTGTTGGGCACCTCTCACTCTCTCTGGTGGCAATATGGGCATGTGCATCTCAGTAGCTTTGGAACTTGGTGCTTAAGCAGGGCTTGAATCCATATGCTCGGGTTGAGGCATGTGAACCTCCAGCGTGGATTTAGAGTGAGGAGCTAACAAAAACTTAATTTCTCTTGGTCTAGGTTGTTTAGGGCTTTTCTTACTATTAGCAGTGGTGGTATTTTTACTTTGCATGATGGCAGGTTCCTTATCAGCCACTTCCTACCCCTTTCCCCGCATGTGGAGCTGCACCGGTGAGCCAGGCGTGACAGTCCAGCCAACGTGATCTGGCTCGTGCTGTTAGGAAATAACACCTACCCCAAACATGTGCCAGTAATAGAAACGGTATACTTCTACTAGGTATGAAAGACCTGTTTTCCACTTGTGAAAGCAGCATTTTATTTTAGATTTTAACTGGAATTTGAAAATCAAATGAAAACTTGATTTTTCTGAGTGTGAGACTGCTTTAAAGCTGAAGTCTGTATTTTAGTGGGGTTTGTATACTTAGGTTTTAAAATGATGCATTTGTATTATTTCAGAGGTAATTCAGATTCTTCGTGATAAGAAATAATCCTTAGCTATTTAGAGATATTTTACCTTTAGAACCAATGATATTGTGGCTCAATATTCATGCTGTGGACTCAGTTATTTTAGCTGCCTGTTATTTACATTTCTGGATTGATTGACAAAAAAAAAAGTTGATGGGGTTTGGATTCGTTTTCTGAAATAGTGGAACAATTTGAACAGAAAATATCTGCTACATTAGGACATTTTAATGTTTGGGGTTTTTTTTTCTCCATATTTATTGCAGCTGGGGCTTAGCCATCTATATTCTATGGATAGTTACTTTGCTATAAGGCTGTAAGTCTGTTCTCAGAAAAATATTACAGCATTTGGAGATGCATTATGTGAAAGTGTATCATCTAGCTCTTCCCTATTACCAGTGCAGTCGCTTACAAAGAACTAGATACCAGTGCTGGGCTGTTGGCTGTGGTCTTGTAAGGGTGAGATCATCTATGACCCTGATTCTTTCCTTCAGACAGAAGTGTTCCAATTCAGACAAGTACAGAAAAATTTCTCAGTTAAAATACCGTGTGGAGTCAATCATGCTGATTCATGTAACTTAAGGGGGAGTGGGGGGAAATCTTGATTAATCTTTGGCTGGAGGAATAAGGGAAGCTTTTTCGATGTTGTGGCCTGAAAAAAGGAAAAGAAAAAATATTAAAGCTGCAAGGCTTGAAAAAACATGTCTCTAGATGAAAATCTGTCTCTACCTTAGGAGGACTGTGTTAATTTTGGATTGATTATGAAGATAAATTTTTTTCAGCTTCAGGGTACTATGGCCTTTGTACATGTATTTTTCTTAATTTTGGGATAGATGGGGAAGAAGCAATCATAAGATATTTAACTCCTAATGACTAATTTTTCTTAAAGTAACTCCCCAGCTGAATTCTTGATCTTCGTCCCACACTGGAGTTGCTTAGTGAGTTACTAGGTTTCAGGATGGATATTGAAGTCCTGAGCTGCTTTGTGTTTAAATTCAGACAAAGAAATTTTCAACTACATCTGAAGGGAGCAATGTTTATTTTCCAAAAGTGTGTTCAAAATAGTTTTCCTAAAATGTGGTACCTCCACTTGAGGTGGATGCTCTACAGACAATTTTTGTGACTGTAGCCATGTGCTGCATGAGATGCAACAGGAGTCAGAGGGAGAGACTTGTTGAGCAGTATCTCCAAGTGTGGAGCATTGAGTTTGGGGGAAAGAGAAGATCAAGTGAGTGCAAAAATAGTAAAGTGTGGCCTTTCTCATCAGTGAGCATTTGTTGTCTTTCAGAATGTGTTGTGCCTGGTGAGAGTAAATAGCAATAAAGAGCAATTGAGTGCTGCAAATTGGTCCATTGAATAATTCAAAATAGTTTAAAATGACATAATTGGCTTAAAGATGCCTAATCAACCCATCTAATGCCTCAGAGGTTCCCTGGGGCTTTATACTGAGGGATAGGGTGGGTTTTTCAATGTGGTCAGTGCTGCTGCTCGTCATCTGTTTATCTGGTGGAGGCTGCTCATCTTTGTAATGCTACTGCGTGTGGCCTTTGGTTTTCTTATTGCCTTTCTGTTTCCAAATATTTGGTTTGAACAAACGAGTCAAGAAAAATGTTAATTGCCCTTTGCACTAACTAAGTTGAAAAAGCAACTTGGTGTTTAGAGCTGGTGGAGCTATGGATCTAGAGAATAATTTCAACCTGATCTTTCTAGATATATTTGCATATATCTCAAAGCAGGGAATAGGTGACTAATCAATTGGTATAGGTGTGGGCTCCAGTACTATGTTTCCATTTGTGTTAATGATTTGGAGGAATCATTAGGAGGTTGTTGTATCCTCCTGAACACCTAAAGACTAGAAATAAAGCTAGAAAAGAAACTGCCGCTGCTCCGACCAGTTCCTGACTTGTTGCCCAAGGGAAATCAGTTGCAATGAAAAATCTTGATTCTGAATGATGTCAAAAAGGATGGCGATGAGATAGCTCACAAAATCAGAGCGGGCTGGAAATGCAACTCAGCACTTGGGGAAATCCAGAAGTGGTTTTCCCTTGTAAAGACAGGCATTGCGCCGTATTAAAAGCTATCAGTCCTTTAAAGGGTTTTGATAACCATTGCAGGAGGAATATTCTGTTCATTTTGATGCATCTTAATTAAGGAGGCAGTGGGGAAATTTAGAGAAGCTGCAGTCAAGAATGGTAAAACTGGGGGGCAGAATAAAAGAGGGGGGGGGGGGAAAGGCTAAGTTTAGCCAGGCAAACCAGTATCTGCTGCTTTTATGGTCTGCAGGTTTCCAAAAGATGTAAGTACAAGAGGAAGAAGAGAAATGGAGGTTGTACGGGCTGATGTAACCATGAGTAATGGGGCAGGGTGGGCAAAGCGGGGGGGTTAGCTGCCATTGGAATGACTGTTCCCCAGTAAATCCTGGTCAGAAACATCATGCCCAAGAGGAGAAGCAGAAATCATCTCACTTGGGACCAATAAATTCAGGCTGCCCGGAGATCAGGGACATACATCTTAATGAACATTTCTTCCTGAACAGGAGCGGGATGAGCTAATTGTCTTCGGTGCCCTCTGGTTTCCCTGGCTCGGATTCACATTTGTTGGATTTAAGTGTCGTTACAAGTAATTGGAGTTAGATATGCAGATCAGAGGAAGAAACGTGCTGTGTCACTTATTAGCTAAAGGAATGAAGTAATTAAATTTGCCACTTTAAAGACACTTTCCTTCCCTGTCCTTAGAAAATACTGACCCTGCAGGTTTTTGATGCCTAACTGCTCATTTTAATTTTGCAAGTGATGTTCTCCTCTGGGGCTTTGATAAACTGCTCTTGAAAATGTGTCTTTAGAAAAGGGAAAGGAAGGAAACAGCCTTTGCAAGGGGTAAGTTAAGTACCTTGCTTTCTCTGTTCATCCTGTGTCTGTGCAAATGGGACATGGTATTGTATTTTTCCTTAAAGAAAAGGGGGGGGACGACAACCCCAAACACCAGTTTTTAACAAGGGGTAACAAATTGTCCAATCTCAATCTCAGAATATACATCAGTGTACCCTGGCAAGGAAAATGGAGGAAGAAAGATGAGATGTGTAAATTGCTCTTTTTCTAGCATCTTGTAACTAGATGAGAGCTTTGTATAGTCCCCTATTTCCTCATAGAGGAAACAACTCTTTGGCTAGATTTTGGGGACTAGTAAGGAGAAATTGTGTCCAGGCTTTCATGCAGTACATGCAATTAAAGTGAATAAAATTGGATGCGTTATTTAAATGTTAGGAAGGTAGTTGGAAGGTGCTTAATATTGTTCCTCTCAAGGAAATGGGGAATTAATCACTGGAAATGATGGATGGATATAGAAGAGGCTTTTTGTATAAATCCCTTTATATTACATCCTTGAAGAGATGATGAAGTTGGTGTTGGGGACAACTGGTCCACCTGAGTACATCTCGGCTAACACTGAAATAACGAGGGATGGAGAGCAAAGGTCTCCCCACTGCAGCAGGCAGGAGAGAGAGGCTGGGTGGAGGCATCAATTCTGCTGCAGGGTAGTGTGAAATAGCCCACCACATGCTGCTGGCGATTGCCGTGGTTACAGGAGACATCGTTTATGCATGTAGTGTTTGGAATATAAAGCCCGAATAATTGGCACGAGGAAATTGGAAATCCAGAGATGATAACGGCAGGACTGTATGTGCTGTATATATGAAGTGGCTAGTGACAAGCCATTCCTGCCATCGAGTTTAATGTTGTTATACATCTGTTGAAGGCACAAAGTGATTGGAAAAAGTGATCTCATTAACACGATGTAAAAGTCTTCTGGCCCTAAATTGAAGCTGTAACTAATGTACAAAATCCAGTTCGGTTAATTCCATATTAATTTCTTTTTGTCTGAGTGATTACTCTTTGCACTCACCCTCCCACCCCCATCTGGGAGATGCCTTAATGCAGAGGGCTGGTTGCAGAAATTCATTAATTTTTGAGCATCCACAAGAAATATTAAAAGTTGATTGCAACAGATGAGGTTAAATGGGGATGAGCCCCACCAGTGATCCACATCCTGCTGCCAGGTTTGGGTGAGGAAGAGCCATCTTCAGAACAAAAAAAGGGGCTAAGTTTTAATTGATCATTTGAAGTGACAACCTAAGCACTAGTTATAGCCTAGAGGATTCCATAGAAATCCCAGCAAACACCAAAATTCCTGTAGGTGGTATGTATTTGAAAGTAGCAGAGCAAGATAAATTCTCATATATTAGCTTAATTTGGAAAAAAATTGTGGCACTATGTTGTAGCTTTAAATGGTGATAGGTTACAGAGCCCAAAATGGGAATGTGCTGAAATTCTTTGGTGGGGTGCAGGGGAAAGAGCGCACTTTTGCTGTGATGGGTGGCTGTGAAGTGATGCTTTTGCAGAGTTCTGGCTAAATAAACCATGACAACATAGACTAAATGCAATGAAAAATAAGGTACCATGCCGTCTCGTGTGCGTCCCAGCTGGTGAGCTGCAGCTCGTGTGTTATCTCAATGTCATAACTGGACTGAGACAGAGCTGGTAATGATTTGTTTAAAGTTGCACAGGGAGACAAGAGCTGAGTCTGGAAGAGAATTACCCAAAGTCCAGGTCTGCTCCTCACCCACCGGCTGCTTCACAAAAGCACGGAGAGTGCTCTGCAGCGCCGGAGGAATGTCCTCTGGCCAAAGTGGTATTATACTGTATGGAGCGGGCTGGAGCTCTTGCTACAGCATCATTTTCTGTTGATTGTCATGAGAAATACCAGATGGTGTCTTGTTTTTGTGCTTTTTCTATGTAAATGGAATAAATTTTGTTCAAGAAACATCTCCTCTGCCCAACCTCCTTGTCAAGACCTTTGGTAAAAGGAGCACCATGAAGCTCATAGCTAGAGGTTCCTGAGAGCTGCATTTTCTTCTTAAAATTGCAAGAATTACGGAAAATTGTTTTTGGGTAGAGTCACTCTGAACTTGTGCCTTTTTTTTATTGAGCTATTATATCTTTGTTAACTGGTCTTTGGTTTTTATTGTGTGGTTTTTTTTATGTAGCTCCCCAGAGGAATTTCGAAATCGCCTTTAAGATGTTTGATCTGAATGGTGATGGCGAGGTGGACATGGAAGAGTTTGAGCAGGCAAGTTGAATGACAGGTTGACTTCTTGATGCTACAGCATCTTAGTCATAAATGCAGCACTCCTCTGATGTTACTGTGATTTAAATTGGTTGTTACTGCTGGTTTACATCTTTTCCTTCTGTGCTCTGCTGTGTTGCCTCAGTGCTTGTTTTTTGGTGGTGTTTTTTTTTTTCCTACTGAGTATTTCAAGACAATTTTTCATTGAACCAGGACAACTGTAAGTATAAACTCCGAATTCCTGTGACTTTGTCACCAAGGTATCTTTACAAGATGTTACCTCCAAAGTAAATAATTTTTTTCACTGCACTAGTGTCATAGGATTTTGATCCTACTTTCTTCCACAGCTTTTACTACATTCCTTGATTTTGTTTGTCTTCAGAGAACAGCCAAGGTGAGTCTGCTTCAAAGAATTTAGCCATTTATTTCAATGTAATCTAAAAACATGTTTGTTTGAGAGTGTATTTTCATTAGTTTCTTTCCCATACTTCTTACAAGGTTTCATTATCAGGGAGTTTGATGCAGGCTTTTTAATGAGCTTAGCTGGCACATCTGGTACTGGTGAGGTCCTCCTATAAGCTATGGTTTGTGATTGTGGTAGAGTGAGAATAGATTGAAGACTCGAGCTGTCAGTGGGGAAGAGATCTGACCTCCCCAGGCAGAAGTGTATGCTTTTCTTGCCTATGTATAAAATAGCCTTAAGGCTTTGGAAACTCATAAACATCCTGAAGTCACTGTATATTAGCAAAGCTTCGTGTGTGTGCTACTCAGGAAAGGAGAAGGAAATGTGTTTGTAAAGAAGGGAACTGGCCAGTTGGATGAGGAGTCACCACTTCTGTTATCAAAGTAAGTAGGTAGAAGAGATACACCACTTATCTACCTAATATTCATGTGGCCCCTGGCACTTCTTCTGGGACCCCACATCCCTCAGGGCTGTACGTTTAATGGGCAAGTGGAAGCTGCTCCTTCTGGGCAAAGGAAATGAAACTGTGGTCAAAAAAATAACGTGCCTTTGTGGTTTTTTTTATGCTGGAGGACATACGTGTTTGGAGATGGTGAAAAGCTGTGTACTGATATCCAAGAACAAAGCAGCCCTGGATAATCTAGTTACAAATTCTTACTTATTGGTTGATCGAATGATTAGTTAACTTCAAAAGAGTCTGTAAGAGGTCATGCTTGGGGCACTTGCTATAAATGGGGAAAACTAGTGGCAAAGCAGGTCTGTAAAATTAATTCCCCCCCTTCTAATCTTTTGCTGTCATCCTCTTTAAATTATTACCTGTGGGTGTGATGTCATAATTATGAGTTTGCTCCAGAGCTGTGTAATATATCTGGTTAACTGAACGTTTTTAGATGCAAATTTTGGACTATTAGGAGAATGGGAGTGTGTTTATCTCCAATATGATATCCCTTCACATGACAGTTTTTAATGTAAACCCAGGAGTTTATTAATTTTCCTTTGAGTGCAAATCTGAATCCACCACTGTGTCCAGGTTATTGTGCTGTTTGGAACTGCCTCCCTACAAACTACTGATCTAGCTATGAAAAATTCCAAGTTTCCTATGTTCCCAAGTAAAAAAATACTGCTTTTCCTTCTGTTTGCATAGTGCATGAACATAGCACTCTACTGTAGCTATCTGATAATATTTAACAATTCAAAAGGTGTTTTACAGTAGCTACTAATGTTCTAGAGTGAAATCAATTATGGAGATAAATTAATTTAAGAAAAGTGGAGAACGGTTAACTGCCTACTAAAAATGCAGTGGCACCAAGGTACTAATGCAGGTGTCATGTTTGGCTTTTTTATTAGACATGTAAAGTAAGAAACAATGTTTCTTGAGGATGAATGTTTCAGAAGCACTATGAAGATGAAAGTACAAAATCGAATTAAATTATTTCAAATCATCTGTTAGGCAAAGGGAAGTTATAAGTGCATTAAGTCATATAAAAATCCTTAGGAAGAGGGACATATTTTTGTTAAGCTTGTTACATGCGTCACTGCCTCTGTATAAAGGGATAAAATTCCTGGTTGGCATCAGAGTATTTTGGTAAAGGCTGATCTTCCAGAGCTTTCGAGTCAGAGGATGAAGGAGCTGTTTTGTAAAGTGAGAAGAAGCTGACAATATCTTCTCAGATATCACTACAATTGATTTGCTGCACTTTGCAAACAGAATTAAAGCAAAGGCATAGCTTCAGTGGGAGGCACATATATAACAGTATACACGTTTAATAAAACACACACAATAATTTATATGATAAATACTCTTTTTCACTCCTTATGGAAATGCCTCAGTAAGTGCATGAAGGATGGCAGGGTTTGCAGATCTGTACCGTAAATATCTTACCTGGCAGGGGCAGCTGGAACTGGCCCTTCCAGGGGAATATGCTACTAGAGGTGGCATCAGTTTAAAAGAGCAACATCGTTTTGGGGAGAATGGGAAGAAAAAGAAGGGAAAGGAAAGGGTCATCACAGAAGCATCATACCGTCCCCGCTTGCTGTGAGCACAGGGGAATAAATTTCTTAGTCCTTTTTCACAAGTCGTCTTTGGAAACAGCCAACAGCAGGGCTCTTCTCATTAATGTCTGACAAACCCTAAGAGTATTAATCAAGGAGGAAAATTACTTGTGGTAATTTAGGTAATATGCGAGTAAGTTGGAGGCTTTAACTACCTAATAAGAAAATATTGAATTTCTTCAGGCCTCACTGAAGAGCCTCAGATTTTTTTTTCCAGTTGATGCATATGGTTAGTGCACAGTGCTAAAAAATAGTTTGATGCCTGCATCAGTATCATCTTCAACTTCTCGTCCTTCACCATGTAAATTGTTAGTTTACTCTTCTATTTTTAATTAAAATGTCAGATGAAAAGTAGTAAACTCTCAAGCAGTGTTACTCATGATTTCTCTTCAAACCATTACCTATTTTCATTGGGGTTTTCTTTTTTTTTTTTTTTTTTTTTGGTCTGGTGCAAAACATGAGGTAGATCACAAACACTTAGGCTGAAATATGTACAAAAGACAGTGACACATCTCTGTGCTTCCCATCCTCATCTGACTGATGAGCTGTGGGGGTGGACAGCACTGGTTGGGCTGGAGGACGACAACTTGCAGTGGTTGCCTGCCTTTCTGGGTATTAGAAGGATTACCCAAAATAGGGACCAGGCAAGTAATTTTGGCTCCAGTACCCACAGATGGATTTTCAAACTGTCTGATACTTGTTATAGATGGGGAGAGATAGAGGGGTGTAGGATGCCTTATAAATAACACTTGGGAAAAGATGCTCTATCAAACAGCCTGCAGTGTGGTAAACACTTGCTTCTGCAGAAACAGAGGCAGTTTTCCAAGCTGGTCACAAACTGCATTGCTTCAGACAGTTTATAAATATTTGTCTCCAAAATGTGCATGCAGAGCTCACAGTTAAAGTGGAGCACGAAGCAAAATAAGGAGTTGCTATTTACAGTGCAAAAATCCTTCCTCACATCATGGTGCATATTTCAAAAAAAAAAAAAACCAAAAAAAACCACCTCCAAAACCTTTTTTCTGTATTTTTTGTCCTCTGACTTGACTTGGTTTTCTTTGTAGTGGAAGAATAGCCAGTAGTCTGTGGTTCAGAGGCAGTGTTTCAAGCGAGGTGAGCCCAGCAGCGATACGCAGCAATCTCCGCCGGAGCATCCCCTTTGGGCTTGTTCCAGAACTCACCCTCTTGTTAGGAAAAAATGGAACACGCTCTATACCACGATAATGAGGTTCTGGCATCCTTTTGACAGCTGGAGCTGTTGGCAGCTGTTTTTTTTCCTCCCTTCCAACTTTTGTCGGCAGGAGGAAGAGGCTGAAGGCAAAGCAGCGATGTTTGGAGCTTCAGGAAGCCTGTGCTGTCGAGGTTGAGTGCCAGGCAGCACGTCGGGTGGCTTTTTTCCCCCTCCTTTCTCACACTTGTCCTCTAATATGAGTCCTCTACCTTGTTGGAGGAGATCGGCTATTATGCAGAGAATAACTCTGGCTTCTCATGTCACTGCTATAGCCATTCAGATGGGCGAGTGCTAGGAAGGGGTAGTTGGGATACTTGGGGATGGAGAGAGGAGGTGAGTGTGCATTTGGCTTGGCTGCCCCCTTAAATTAGCACAGAACCCTTAAAATAACAAACCATTGGATTTTTCAGGCTGCTGCATCCTTCAAGTTCAACCTTCTGCTATATTGTAGGGGGTAAGGAAGTTGTCCTGCACATCCTTGCCCTGTCCTGTAGCATCCACTCGAGGTGAGCGGTGCCTTCAAGAAGGTACAGGGCGCTGCCGAGAGCTCAGGGGAGGAGGAGGATGCTGTTTGCCTGCATGGTTTGTTAAAAATATTGAGATATTGCTGTTATGCGTGCTTTCACAGTTGGCTGTCTTTGTGCAAATATCCCAGTCTGCAGGTAACTCGGATACTTCTGCATTACTTGTTATTCTGCTGGTGCTGCCGCTGAGATTGTATTTGGGTTGATGAAGCCTGTGGGACTTTTGGAGAGCCCTTTGCTCTGGGTGGGTCAGCTGCGCCTGCAGCTCAGCTTGCCGTACAGCCCCAGGGACGGAGGAACTTCCAGCCACAGCACAGAGCGGCAGATGGCAAGGAGCGGGTGCTCTTGGGTAGAAACCACCTGGTTTTGTGCACAAGGGGAAAGGAAACGCGATGTGAGCTAACTGGGTTTGGTGTGAATTAACAAGGATGGGAAGTAAAGTAGGAGTGGAAGCTCCAAAATATGTGCAGGCTTTTTTCTTCCCCGCAGTTGCCTCAGCTTTCTCTCCTCCTGCGACTTCACTGGGAACAAGCTGCTCTCTGCTGACCAGGCATAGGATCAGTGCTAAAATGCTCATCTGTAAACTGGGTGAATTGTTTCTTAAAACTCGTTTTAAGCATTTTATACTCTTCTTTCTTTAAAGAGGACTGAAAAAACCAAAGCCTAAGTTCAGCCAAATTTTTGAATTGTCATGTCTTTAAAGAATTATTTCAGGGGGAAAAAAAAAATTAGAAGATGACATGTCTGAGCCTGGAGCACTTTTGTACTGATACTTGACTAGTATAAGTCCCAGTGGTGTTTTTAATGCCAACATCCTCCCTCTTATTTTTAGGTCCAGAGCATCATTCGCTCCCAAACCAGCATGGGCATGCGCCACAGAGATCGGTCTACAACAGGGAACACCCTAAAAACTGGCTTCAACTCCGCACTGACAACGTACTTCTTTGGGGCAGATCTGAAGGGGAAGCTGACCATCTCCCACTTCCTCGACTTCCAGCGCAAACTGCAGCACGATATTCTGAAGCTCGAGGTTTGGGTTACTTTTTACTTATGGTGGAGAGGGCAGTGCAGCGTGGACAGTGCTGCATGACATGGTTTCTGGAGGAAGAGCAAGAGCATGGGAGGGATTTGGTCGGAATTACTACAGGTGCAGCTTGTAGCACTCAGGGATCAAACCTGTTGTTGAATTTCTGATGAGCATTCTGATGCCTGTAGCATCCCCAGGAACATCTCCAGCTTTTGTTGGTAGCCACTCTTGTGGATTTGCAGCAGCAGCTGGCACGTCCTGCGTGCGTGTCCCTCCACATGTGGTGCTTGCCTTGGCAATGCCTTGGCACTGCCTATGGAGATGATTGGGATGCTTTAGAAAAAGACAAAAGAGGTTGTGAGCACTCTGTTGCTACCTTCCTGAGGAAAGTTTGTCTCATTCCTAGTGAGCAAGCTGTGCCCTGAAGGACCAGGGTTCATAACCATCCCAAAACTCTTCATCTCTGCTTTTGTCCCCACCTTCTCGTTTGCTTCACTATTCTGAATATTTTGGCTGTGTAAGTGTTCAAGCCTTGTGTGAATCCTGCTAAATAGGTGGTATCTGTTATGTGACCTCCATTATTCACTCCTGGGTTAACGTGCGTTATAAGAAATGTCCGTATATTCTGAGACTCTTACCTTTCAATTGAATTGAAGATCTCCTTTTTTCTTTGCATTACCAGGAGTTAACAGCAGCTCCCAATCTCCCTCCTGCTAGTCACATAGCTGGAATTTAAACATCAACATTCAAAATTTGGTTCTTTCGACTAAAGCAAGTACAAGAATAGCAACGGGGGACTCCTTGGTCTGTGTCTCAGCTCCCAAGTGAAGCTGACTCAAAAACAGTGCCCTTCTCTGGAGCAGGCTCAAGGGTTTGACCTGGCTTGAGCAAAGCCAGGCTTTTATTTGCATCAGAAATAGGGATTTTGTGCACAAGAATATCCCTCCACAACCATAACCTGTTAAGACAACAGTATTCAGAGCTCACTACTGCTTCAGTCTGATGTATGAATGTCTGTGTGCTCAGGTTGTGTGATCCAGCTAAAGGACAGCATTTTATTAAGTGCCTATTAGGTCAGTCGTTGCAAACTTAACTTGAATTTATTCCCTTTTTTATTTGGGGTTTTACAAATCTAAGTAAGAAAGTGACCCAAGGACTAATTTTTTTTTATGAAGGTAATTGTCCAGTTCGCTGACTTCATTTAACTGGTCATTAAAGCGGGTGGTGTGGCTCTCCACTTGCAGGGGGAATAAGTTGATTGAAGAAAATGTTCTTCATGAATTGGAAAGTGTTGATTCCTCAGTGCCTCTACAAATTGAAAATGAATGCAATGCTTGTTAAGGTTAAGAAACATAAGCTGAAACTCGAATGCAAAGGGAAGAGAAATAGAGATTATTCTACCCTTGTTTGCCGTCCTGCTCTGGTTTCCCACTGCCACATTTACTCCAGGAATGGGCAACAAGGAGACGCTGAAGTGTCATTCCTGACCCTGTGCTGGAGTCCTGTGCTCCCTCCACAGGTCCCCGCTTATCTCATTAAGAAGCAGTGGAGTTTTTTTTCAGTTTCGTGGTACTTGTTCTTCTTTTCCTCCTGCAACAGTTTAGTATTAATTTAGTTTTTAGTTATTTCAGTCAATTTTACATCTTTCTGGTGAAAGTTAATTGCCTTTCTAACAAGTTATTTATTAATTGGGGACAGTACAAAATATTTATGTCTTGGTAAGTTAATGAATATCATAAATGCATCATTACTGAATTCCTGAGAACACCCTTGAGCACAGTACCATGCTGTGCTTAGCATTTTTAATACTCGTTTTAACTGAAAAATTGGCCTATGCAAAGGTAACAGTTCTGTTCTGCCAAACTCAATTTTTTCCTGAGTTCATGATACTAAAGCACCTGATTTTTCTGTTCATAGTTCTCATCAATTTAGGCAATACAGACCTATTTCTGTTCTCAGCATTATGCAACGGGGCCTCTCTCGTCTTTTGCTTTTATCTCTTTTGACATGATCTCTCACCTTCTCTCCTTGCTTCACATTTGATGTGTTTGCTCACGGTTAAGCATCTTTTCACACAAGTGTCTAGTAGGTTTGCATTGCTCCTTTTCCAGGGAGTGCTCTAATGAACTCAGCCACTTAAGAAAAGTGGTAAATCAGAGAAGAGACATCCCTTAAGTATTTACCTTGACCCATGCAAGTCAGAAAAATGTGAGAAGTGGCGCTAGGAAATACTGTACTACAGAGCATCAGGTAACTCATGTAGCTGATTTTTAATGGCTTCCCTTGTTTTATGTGTCTGTTTGGATAATGAGCCTGTGAGCACAGCGGTCCTTCATCAGCCTTGTGCTCGACTGCCCATGCAGATCATCTCTGGATCCTTCTCTTGGCGTGGCTAGTGTTACCGGTGGACAAGAAGGAGGAGAAAAGAGCTGGTGGCAGATCTGCCAGACACTCAGCTAAACTCTTGTACCCTTGTCTACTCATCCTTTGCTGGCTTAGCAAAATTAGTACATGGTCTGAAGCTGGGATGTTAATTTGAAAACCAGTTTTTGTTCATGTTTGGTGTCTGAACTCCAGAAAAGGCTTTGGGCAAATGCAGCATGAGCAGGTCTGAAGAATATCTCCTGGGACTGGTGCAGCCCCTGAGTGACACAGTGCCTCTGTTCTCAAGCTGGGATGCTTGCTTTTTCTCTTCCAAAAGAAATCTACTTTAAGTAAGACCTTTTTTAAAGCTGTTTTCCCTTTGGCTCAGGATCCAGGCATATCTGCAGTTAATACACTTGAGAGCTGGTTTCTTCTGCTGACGGTGAAGGTGGAACAATAGTGTCTGACCATCTGAACCCACTTTCCTCTTACTGATTTTGGTTCATTTTTTTTTTTTCTTGCCAAAATATTCATGCATATGTCTTGTTAAGATCGAGCAGAAACTTTCTCAGGGGAATTAGATCAGACAAAGCCCTGAACGTTTCAGCATTCTTTATGGCTGAAGTGCTGACAGCATGTTTAAGTAACCATGGCCTGGTGTTTTCTTCTTCTCTTCTGCTTATTTTTTTGATGAAAGTACGTTTGCCATCATTTTATGGAAACTCAGCAATCAGCTCAGTTGCGGGAAGGGAGGGATGAGAAAAGTAACCACAGCCCAAAGGGGAAAGGAGAAGCTTTTAACGGCTTATTACAACTTTTTGTGGTTTGGCTACTTTGAGGAAGCCGTGGCCTCCTTGTTGCATTGCGGGGTGGCCTGGCTTAGCTAAGGCTGAGCCACGGGAACCAGCCCACCGAATGGGGCAGGCTCCTGGCAAAGCCCTTGCTATTTCCTTTCTGCATTCACGCTGCCTTGCATTAGTGCCTATGGAAAGACTTCCTTTCTTGTCGCTTAGTGTGACAAACAGTGACAAGTTTGTCTGGACAGGCTCTGCAGCTATAATGTGTCCTGTTAGGACAGGCAGTACTGGGCTTGAATCGTGCTTTTTTTTTTTTTGAGTGAAAGTACTCTGAGTTAGGAAGATGAATAGGACTTGACATGATCGTTTATGCTATTTCTGCTTGTTAGTGCCTGTCCTAGATATTCCCATGTCCTTGGTGGACCAAGAGGAGTTCCAGCCAGCCCGTGGGTCTCTTCCAGCCTAAATTTTCCTATGATTCTGTAAGCGCATGTAGAAAAAATGTGTTAGCCCTTTGTTCTCCACATCTGTGTTGCCCCTGAAATGCAACCCAAAACCTGCTAATAGCAGTGATTTAATCTCCATATTTAGTTATCTTTTATTTCCCCACGTCTCTTTCTGCCAGCAGTGGGATATTTGCCTATGATGTAAGACCTTAGTAAAGAATTTTTTTTTTTTCAATTTGCCCACAGTGAGATTTCTGTAGCACATTGTTTCCCTGACAGTTACTCATGGAGGGCATTTGTTCTCAGCTGAATTGGTGAAGCAGGTACTAATCCGGCTCTATGCCTTGTAGGTGTGGGGCTGTCTTCCTGGCAGGAGATGCCACGGCTGGAGAGGCAAGGTTGTGCTGCATCGCTTTGAGCAACTCCATGTCTCAGTCTGGTGGGATCTGGGGTCTACGCTTTGAGGTGGTGGGATGCAGCTTCCCAAGGAGGAACTTGCCAGATAGGCTGAAGAGTCAGATCCTCATGCAGATGTGTATCCATATGCTTAAATATAGGGATCTTTGCAGGTCGTTGTTTACCCAGGGATCAAGGATGTCCCAATAGCGGTCCCTCCCAAGCAAAAGGTCTTCCAAGCGCTAGAGCAAAGAGAAGTAAAATGGGATTCTGTGAGAACACGGCAAAGGTACCACAAGTTGTTGCCATCATCTGGAAAACCGCTTTTTATATGTCTGTTCTGTGACAGGTGATGTGAGAGTAACTTCTTTACCCTGGAAACTCCTCTTTTCATGACCAATACCAATACGATTGCTGCTTGGTTTGGTTTTTATGAAGAAGGGGTGATGGATGCTCTTCCATCTGCACATATCTCATTAGAAAGTCCTAGATCTTCGTGGATCCCAACCCTGTCTTAACGAATATTCTGGTTTCAGAAGGCATTTCTAATTGTTCGCAATCTGGTTTAGGGTAATAACTTGAGTCTGTAAGTGCCTTTATGTTCTGAGTTCCAGTGCTGGGGTAGTTGGTATCTGAGTAATCCTGTACCAAGTATTAAAAACTACTGTGTTGTTACCAGCTTACTCAAGAGTTTTTCAGTTCTGCCTTCGTTTTGTATGGGCTTGCACACTGATACAGATTTTCAGTGATTTGTTAAGATAGGCAACAAAGTTTGCAGTAATGAGTCATGTATCTTTGTATCTGCTGCAGTGATTTAGTTGAAAGAAAAGAGTAACTTAAATTGTTTTGACTGGCCTGAAAAATGAAGTTTGGCAGTGTTGGATTGGCTAAGCTTTGTATGGAAGGGCCCAAAACTCGGTCTTTTTGGAGGTCAATTTGCTATCAAACTTATACAAGACGTTTTTATTTTAAGTCACCCTTATGGCAGTCTCTGTCATGGTTAGCTGTGTTTTCTCACAGAGTTGTCCCTTACCTGCTGATCCACTCATCATCAGCTTCACTGCTGACCTGGCCACTGTGGGAACAATGATGGGGGAAGTAATATTTTCACTTTTTTCTTATAAATTCCTCCTTCTCTGCATCCTGTAATGGATTTTATATACTTACATGGTTTTGTCAGTTCTATACCTAGTTCTATATCTATATCCTCTATATCTGTATCTCCTCCTTTGGTCCTCTACTTGCTTTCTTTTCCTTCACATGGTCCTTACGTATGAAAAGCCAAATCAGCACTTGTGAAGTTGTCTTTTTAATGGGGCAATTAATGGCAGATACAAAAATTGCTTGGGTTCTTTGTTAGTGATTTCCTGACCTGGTTGTAGCACTTACCCAAGGCATCTGTCACTGGCATCTCTGATGTGCAAACATATTAAGGAATGGTTTGAGACACCTGGGATGCACCAGTGAGGCTGCAGTATGAAGTATTAAAAGATACGCTTTGAAACCATTCAGTGTGCCATGGGGAAGGAGGGGGGGGACGGACTGATTGTTAAATACAGAAAGCCTAAAGCGTGCCTCACGGGTCCTCTGTTTATCCCAGAGGATGAGTGATTCAATGGGAAGGTGAAAGAAAAGAAAAAGAAAAACCAAAGAAAAACCCGGAGCAGCTTGGCTTTTACGTTTGTGTTCTGGTGTGTTGCCTAGGAGCTTCTTCTCTGCTAAGACAATAGACCAAATGTGCGCTTACGGACTGCCCGTGCAGCTGCAGGACGGATGCTATGAAGCAGAGAGACATGGGATGTGGCGGTGGAGGATCAGATCTGTTACTGAGGGGACACCTCCTGTGGTGATCCTCTTGCTGCCCAGTTGTCCCTTTGTGCTATTTATTACATGCCAAGTTCAGCCTGAACCATTTTCTCTTGGTTAATCCCAGCTGGCAGAGGCAGACTGGGAATGAAGGGGTCAGTGGATGAGATGTCTTGGAGATCATACCCATCTCCATCCGAGTCTGAGAGCACATGCGCTGGGTCTGTCACTATTGTCCTCCCCTGACTCTAGCTGCAAGGTATGTTGATAGCCAGTAACGTTTAAACAACAGCTCTGGAAGGAAAGAGGAACTTTTCCCCTCCCTGAAGTCCTTACTGGTGTCAGGGATGGACAAAGCCATGATGGGTTTAGTGCCAAGGAGAGAGGAGTTATCAGTCTTATTCCTGCAGATCTATATACCTCCTCTTCTGTGTTTAATGTGTTAGAAGTTTTAGGGACTAGAAATAGGGTTGATGACCATGACTTTGTGATGGATAGCCATGAAGGTGGTGTGGATGACAGAATTTTGTGACATCTCCAGTTATAAAATGGGATCATCTGACCACCATGAATGGTTTCATGTCAGGGAACTCTGTAGTTAAGGAGTCACAGCCCAGTGTATACGTATGTAAGCCAGGAATTTCTAGGCAGGCAGTTGAAATTATTTGGACAGCTCATCATGTTTTTGATGGCATTCAGAGCTGCTGGCAGACTGCTTTTGTCTTGGTGTGTGAATGAAAGGGTCACGTGAAGCTTTCAGGTTGACCGTACTGTCTCAGTTAGGGTTTAGGGAAAAGCTGGCATTCAGTTATTGTCCAATGTTGGCCAAAGACTTGGTAAGAATTCAGAGTGGGATGTTAGTATGGAAAAAACAATCTGGAAAATAGGAATAAGTTACGAGGCCATGGCACATGCAGCTTAAAGGAAAGACAGAAAGGAGATATAACTGTCTCAGTAAATATGAGGAGTCACTATAAAGAAGACTGAGGCACGTAATTTTCATCAATCAGTAATGGCAGAGCAGGTAATGAGAGGCTCAAATGTGCACCAGGGAAAGTTTAGTTTAAATACAAGACAGGTTGAATTTTGGCCAGCAGACCAAAGTAGCCAGTGGTCCAGAAGTGTGCCAGTGAAGCTGGCATGGGTGTGACAAGACATGTGCATTGAGGTGCTGCAGCTGCTTGTGAGCATTGCTGGGGCATCGCTCCAATGCACAGGAGCAGCTTTGCCATCTCCTCGTTTGGGATGAGTGTTTCATGGACTGATTAAAGCAATCATCGCAATGCCTGGTGAGAAAACACCCACTATGGTATATGCTGCTGCTTTTCTTGTATTTGAACCTAGTGACTTAAATGTGATCGATGCAGCAGCTCTGCAGGGGAAGCCGTTTGAGGATTTTATTGGAATTTCTATTTATTGCATTGTTAGTAGCAGTAGAGGGTTCTGCTCTGTAACAACAGGCTCCTTTGGTTTATGAAGTGTGTGTAAATCCACTCCCGGGCTCCCGCAGTGCAGCGCACTGAGCCCTGCGCTCATGCAGGCAGCAGAGCCTTTTGTAGGACCCCTGCAAATAAAATCCCAAGAGTGGTATTTTGATTAATTATGTTGCCATGAGAGTGTGTGTGGAGCTTTGTATCGCTGAGTCCATAAAGTAGAAGGGATAAGCTAGTTAGCATAGACGTTTTTGTTCATGCATGCACAATTCAGTTAACAAAGAGCCAGGTAGTCCCAAAAATTGTTGGGCAAGAGGCTGGGGATGTCTGCATGTTGGGATTGCAGCCGTACGGCTGCGTTAGCTGGGTGATGTACCTGGGCGCGTAAGCCCCAAACAGAGGAAGGCTTCAGACCAACACTAGCTCGTGCCCAGCAAGCTCAACATGTGCTGTTAGTGAGGTGGGAAAGGCAGGAACCATTTCAGAAGCTTCTGCGGCTTTGTTTTGTTACTGCAGAGCCGTTGCTGAGGCGTTTGCAATGTCCTGGTTAGCTGACAAAAATCAAAGCAGATGTTTAGGGCTGCATGTTTTCCATCTTCCGATGGACCCTCAAGTGCAGTGACTATGGGAGCATGGGCAATGTGTTTTATTAATCACAGAAAAAAACAAAACATTTATCACCCAGTGCGCTTGCTGTGCTTCCTTGGGTGAGAATGTCAGCCAGCCTCTTAAGTGTGACCTAAACCAAATACAAATCAAGTCCTGCATAACAGCATGCTAAAATCGCTGGTTGGGAAGTTTTCAATGAGCAACTCTTGTAGCAGCTATGACTTCTGCCTCATCCTTCTGCTATATGAACGAATGCTTTAGTCCTCTTGCCCTTTTTCCCTTTTCAAGCTCCGAAGACAGAGCTGTTCTGCACCTCCACACGTTGCTGTCTGTGCTTCAGCTCCTGACTTTGCTTCTGTTAGTGCATTCAGAACATGGGAGCGGGATGCAGGCGTGCATCCTTTTCCCTGCTAGGCTGAATGAAGCTGCTGCAAACTTGTTTTTCTTGGCAAATTGAGCGCCAAGGTCAAGCAGAAACAGCGTAAACTCTAACAGGCAGTAAGAGCTATATTTCTTAATAAATTGTGTATAGCAGTTCCATGGAGATTTTGATTTGTGTTTTTCAGAGTAACAGTTTGGCTTTGGTACTTGCAGCTCTGCCATCCCATGGGTATCCCTGCGGGGGGGCTGGGAACTTGTACTGCTTCTGAACTTTGCTCTTTTCTCATTCAGTGAGCATGTAGGATGGAAAAGTTATTCCGTTGCTCATGCTGAGGTACCAGGAGAGTTGTCAAGGGCAGGAATGGCAGTAATGGAGCCAGGTCTGGAGAGCAGCAGTGGCAGGTGGCTGCTCATCTCTTCCCCCTCTACATCCTGGCAGTCAGGCGAGTGCTTCCTTTTAATTTATCAGATGTGTCCTTTCCCCTTAGTAATACTGATTCCTCTCCTTTACATTTCCTTCCTTTCATTCTTCCACTGTATGAGATTTCAAAACAGAGATCTTTTCAGAGCTGGCAAGAAGTTATTTTGATTCATGAGGATGAATTTCAGGTGCAGCCATCTTTACATAACCTTTTTTTAATTGCTCATTAAAGTGTAACAAGTTGCTGGTGATCGGAATTAATTTTTTTTCCCCTTGCAGGCAGCAGTGTCATGCCAAGGTCAATGAAATCTTAAAAGCATCTATCAAACACCTGGTCTGCTGGGATTGCACTGCTGCTGACAGATGTACATTTTTAACGTGGCTGCTACATATTCACTTAAGCTGCTCTTGGAGAGCAGAGGATAAGTGTGAACAGGGAAAGCATTCGGAAGGTTGGATTTTTCTCATGTGAAAATAGCTCCCTTTTCTTTCATATGGTGTTTATTTAAGATAAAAAAAGAGAAGCAAGCTGCTGCTGGTAGCATTGGGAGTGTTTTTTCTGACCCGATCCAGCTGTACAACCTGCACTTGAGTCCAAGGTGTCAGGTAGGGGAGGGAGTTAATGGGCAATTAAATAATTCAGATGCTCTGGCTAGTTTTACAAGTGTCAGAAGTGGTTTCCAAACCTGAGGACTTCGGGGTGCTGTCTGCCCATCCCCAGTGGAGCAGGGACTGCCATTAGCAGTAGGCAGCATGCTAGCTCAGCGCAGCCAGTGTTGCAGCATGCTGGGGCAGGAGCTGCTGCAGTGCTGCAGGCAGGGAGCCTCTCAGCCTGCTCCAGGCATCAGAGGAGGGTCGTGGTGGTCATGGTTTGCTTCTCTGTATGGGTTATCCAGCTCTGGACCGACTTTCTTGGGCAGCCCGGCTTTGCGCTGCCTAGCATTGCAGCGTGATGCCCAGAACAGCCTGTGCATGATGGTTCAGGCTGGGTTTGGCATTTCTTCCTCTGCATCCTTCCCGTTTGCATTTCTCCCGCTGTTGGTAGCTCTGATAATCTTTAGAGCTGTTTTTTACCAAATAATGTAATTGGGCTTTGTTGGTCCCACCCAGTGGCTCTTTGCGGGCTGCCAGCGCAGTATGTCAGGCTGTATGTGGAGCAAGCTGGGTTTCACCTTGCAAAACCCAGTATTTTAGATCCATGTGCACTGGAACCTTTCAGCATAATTACCAAAAAATTTAATATTTTGAAACCTTTGTTCTTTCCACATAAAAAGTCTTTAGAATCTTTTGCCTCGCTTTCTTTTTTTGGCAATAATTTGGTGCCTGTGCAAACACTACAGCTTACTCCCAAATATATTAAATTTTTTTTGACGGAGGAGGTTGCTGGGGTTTAGGAAGATGTACACAGTGTTTTCCCCTTTTTTTTTTCTTTCTTCCTCTGTCATAGTTGTATATGCAACTTGACAAGAGATCCTGGCAGCCTGCTTCTCCAGAACAGTAAACAGGGCCAGTGCTGCAGTAGTTTGCAGATAAATAATGTATTACAACCTGTCAAATAAAGCTTTGAGCAAATACCACTTTAAAGGATCATATATCGTGAATCTGAATTTTACCCTAAAAATCATTATTTCCCAGACCCTTTTGATTCCTTATTACGTACACGGCGGCTCTCAGAACAAGTCACCTTTTTCAAGTACCCCTAAACCTGACAGAATTAGTATTAGCAATATTTCTGCTATTGTGTTTGTTTAGCCAGTATAAATCAGCTCAGAAATCATCCCTCAACACTTTTCTTTCCATCCAAAAGTTGTCGTAGTTTTTCTTTTTTTTTACTATCTCACTTGGAAATAAGAAGTGGTACGCACACTTTTATTTTTTTAGATGCTTGCTTTGAGATTTTAGGGAATATATTGTTTGATTGTTTTTTAGGAGAAGCCTTCCTAGAAATTTAAGAGCCTTTTAAAATATAGCTAGGTCTTTTGCTAATATAAGTGTTTAAAGAGGGTGGAAATTATATTGCCGGGATGCCTGGTTGCTGTTAGTTTGAAGTTCAAGAAT
The DNA here is from genome assembly GCA_020745775.1 of Theristicus caerulescens. Classification (NCBI taxonomy): domain Eukaryota; kingdom Metazoa; phylum Chordata; class Aves; order Pelecaniformes; family Threskiornithidae; genus Theristicus; species Theristicus caerulescens. The sequence continues at coordinate 89,955,416 of CM036560.1, forward strand.
ATCTACATCAAATCTACAGAAGATAAGTTTAGGAGTATTTCCGACAAATGAAAACCTAATAAGTTGAAGATGCTGATTCTTGCACAGCAGGAGTACTATGCTTTGTGGTATGTGTTTAATATCCCTTCTAAAACTGTGATGTGACCGTGTTTCATATTCTTTCCTGATGTTTATAGACTAGCAAGGCCATGCAGTAACCCTCAGATGAGCCCGCACACTGATAGGTATGGGCATAATTGCAGAAAAAGCAGCGGAGAGTGTCGCTTCGTCCATGCGGCTCAGCAGTTGGTATTCCCATCGTGGGATAAGTCCGGGTAATATAGATTCAAGTCCAAAAGCACAGACCAAGCTGATTTCCCTATCCTGTCACCTCGGGGCTGCTGGAAGGGTTGCACCGTAGAGGTAATCAGCAGCCAGCCTGGGAGGTGCCACTGTTTTTTCTTTTGGCATTGCTTTAGGAAAAGTCCAAGCTGTGTTTTCATTGTGCTGTGTCGTGTTACAGCTGGGTGTTTCCCTCTCACATCAATGGGCTTTGAGGCTCTTGCTGGTTTTGGTTGATCTTAAACACTGTTTGAACCTATGCCACGTGCAGCCACTGGAAGGGCGTGATGGTTATTTTAACAATCTTCTTCAGCAAACAAAGCAAGGAAAACAAAATAAGCCACCGTTCAATGTACGGGCCAAAAAAATGCGATGTCAGGTTAGGAAGGAGAACAACTTCCACTTTTCAAGCATGAGGTTTTTACATCCATTTGTGGTTGTACGGTGATGCTAAGCCCTCTCTGAGGGTTTTGGTGCTTTGACATCCATCCCCGGGCAATTGCCGAGCTGGTGTTGCTCTCTTGGGCATAGTTCAGTCCAGTGGCAGCAATGACAATACGCTGCTCTCTGTGTTTTAAGCAGTTTTTTATACTCGCAGTCTCTGGTTAGACAGGGTTTCAGCACTGGGGTTTCACGTAGAAATTTGCTGTATTAATGCTATCGGTTATGACAAATTGAATGAGGAGGGAAGAGAGTCAAGTGGAATGAGAAGTCTTCCCCTGAGGAGTGTCTGGTACCCAAGCTTGATCATTTTCTGAAGGAGGGATGTCTTGGGGGCAAGTTAAAATTTCATCTTACATTTTCTTTCCGAAACACCACCATGTCTCAGCTGAAGCCACGCGTCCCACCGCACCGAGCCTGAACTGGAAGGGGCAATTCAGCCATTATCCCACAACGTACGGTGTGCCAGGGCTGCAGGTCTGTGCTCGTAGAGGCATAATGCTGTTAGTACCCTAAACCTTTGGTTTAAATGACATTTCTTGGTTTTCCTGTTGTTTTTTAGATTCGAAAAGTCTACATTTATGAGGTGGATGGTCTGAGTCTATGGTGGCATTTGCGATGCCCCATCTCCATGGTTAAGGAGGACCCGGAGGAGGTCCTCCTGCCTGTGCCAGATTGCTCCTTAGCCATCAGAGCTGCTTCATTTCCTAGCAATGAGCCTTGCAGCTGGTAGTGGCAGGAGGAGAGATGAAAGGAAAGCAATGCCTGTGTTTAAGAAGTTCTCATGGTGATGTCTCTGAATTGGTTCAGGCTGGATGCCTCTCAGAAGCTGGCATTTGATTTCCTGCAGGAGAAGGTGGATTGAGTTAGTGGGGAAAAAAATAGTGAAGTCTGGAAGGAGAGGGATTATGGGTCTGTCGTTTTATGGTGGATCCTTGTATTGCCTTTCTATAAAGTTAAGTAATTAAGGGGATGTGGAAGCGGAGAAAATTGTCTGTTTATTTGCCTTCTGCTCTCCTCATGAGATGAAGCCTTTCCTTCATGTATTGAAGAAGAGAGTGTAGGGTTATTTATTCAGACAGAAAGCTAAGCTAGAAGGAAGCTTACCCACATTTCAGCTTATAGAGGAACATGAAGGTGTTCATCCTGTCTGATGGTTTTTGGGGGGGGGGGGAAGTATTTAACACATGTTTAAGATTATGGGTAGTCTTTTAAATGATTGTAGAAAGTATCCTAATGTGGTATATGGACTGGCTGCTGGGACTGGGCTAGTGCTAGTGCAGCTGGGTCAGGTTGGCAGTGAGAGAGTGAAGTGCTGTGCCCTATTTCTCCTGCCTTCTTACCCTCCCATAAATGCATCTGATTTCCTTGCACGTCACGTTGGCTTTTAATGAATTTGAAAATACTGCCGATTATATTTTAGGCTAATTTCTTCAGCATCTCAGGCGCCCTGGCTTGCGGGAAGAACACTGGAGAGCGTTATATTTCATTATTTACTGTATCCTTGCCAGTGGGCAGATGCGGAATCCGCTGCTGGCACCAAGTGGCTGCGAGTGGAAGCTGCTCCGGAGGTGTTGGACTCGTTGGCCATCTGTGTTGCACGTGTAGATTTTGGGGCTGCAGTTCGGAGGGAGGTAGGACCCCTCTGTTTCCTCCCCAGTTTCCCTGATGGTGGGGTGTCACGCGTGGGAGCTGCTCTGTCCCAGCTGGTGCCCTGCGATGCTGGCAGAGCAATTTCCTCAGCTGTGCTTTTCCTTTCTTTAAGACATATGGAAGGGAAAAAGGCTGTCAGAAGACTTTTTTGCTTGTAATAAATCTCAGCGTGCCCTGCCCTGCATCCCATCCTTGTGGGGTTTTGTCGTCCCCTCCCCGAGTGACTGGAAAAATAACCTGTATGGTAACATCCCATGCATGAAAGCAAAAGATTGTGATTACCTGGGAAAGGACACTATTTTTCCTGCCTTTTCAAATACCTGGGGGATTTTAACACTTAACACTGTTCATAGACTGTGTATTGAGTACTGAAAGAAAAATTACTGTAGGCTTTGCTCCCTCCTTCATTTTCAAGTGGAGACGATGGGTGAGCTGTGTTCAGTTGGCCAGAAGACATTCAAGAAGGCAGGAGAGCACAGATGTGGTACATCTGCTCCCAGACAGGGAGGTGGGAAAGGAGGTGTCAGGGGTAGCTGGTTTGGTTTTTTGGGTTTTGGGTTTTTTTGTTTTTGTTTTTTTTTAAAAAGCTGAAATCAAGATTTTTCCACTCACAAATCATTTGAAGCCAAGTTTCTTTATGAATAAACATGTTTGCTAACATATCAGAAAAAAATAGGCAGAATTCTCTCACCAAAATTTCTTTTTTTGCATCATCTTTAAATGACATCCCCTGCTCATCCCTTCTGTAATTAATTTAAATATATCTGACATTTGCTTGGAGGCAAGTTTCGAACTTTCTTTACCCATCACCATGATTTTGTTGCTTTTTCTCAGTTCAGTGGTGATTATATTTGAATATGGAAACTGGTTGTTGACCAGCTCTTGCTTGCCAGCCCCTTTCTAGGCTGGTCTTTGCAATGAACACAGCTGTGTGCCTGTGTATGGGAGAGCATAACGCTTGGCTGCCAGGAATTGACTTTGGGCATCTGTGAGTGTTTTGGTTTAATGTTAGAGGTGTTCATTTTAAAGTATGGTAAACCCAGAATAAGAAGCTTTAATTCCATGCTTTTCAGGCTTTTTTATTTCTTGTCAATAATATCTGTATGGTGTTTTGGCTCATCACTGCACCTGATGACCACCTGCAGAAATTAAAAGTTGGAACTAGTTTTGGAGCCCACAGGGAGGGGGAATGAGTTGGTTTATTCACAGGGTCTCAGGACGAGTTTGTACTTTAAAGAGATTTTATAAATAAGTTATTTTAGTTCCTTCATCTTAGATTTGGTTTATCTTTTTGTCCTTTAACACAATCTCCTAACTGTGCAATAAAATAAAAGACTAAAGCTCTTTCATCTCATGCAATGGGTCTGCTGCAGGTGAGGCTCCTGCTACTGCTGTGATCAAGACTCAGGCTATGGCAGTAGGATGGGTGCTCCACTTCATTTTCAATAAATTTTGCAAGATGCCAAAAATACTGCAAGTATCAGCATGTTAATTGTGCTCCGTGTTTCAATACTGCTGCTCAGAGCTGGTGAGATCCTCATACTTGAATATTAGAGTTATTTTTAACAGACGCTGTAGAAAGTTTGCCTCCAGAAGGACTTTCCCCACGTGCCTTGGCTCGTGTCTTTGACAGCCGATGCAATAGCACTTGTTAATTTTTATTTTCCCTGTAACACTGAAGAATCCCCACTGCATGGTCTAGACGAGGTTGCCCAAACCCAGAGTTTGCGTGTTTTGCTACATCTCTGCCCATCCTTTCCTTGCGTGAGTGATGGTTGAAAGCATGCCAGTAGTACCAGCCGGGAAACTTCTGGGCCAGTACGCTTTGTTTTTGTAATGTAAAAGGATTAGCAGGTGCCAAGTAGCATCAGGCAACCTCTTGGGGGAAAAATTTGTCATGTGGCTGTTTAGACATATCGGTCCAGCTGCAGCTTTCCACCAAGGAAATCCCTAAAACCCTGAGGACCAGAAGCTGAGAAGGTGAATCACAGGAGGAATAAGCATTTTACCCCATTGCTTATTCTCCAACTATATACAGTTAGTAATAGGTGCCACTAAATAAGATAACTTAGTTTATCAGTTTTCAATAATGACATTTGAGATGTAGAAGTTAATTTGCATTGAATTTTACAAGTAATCTTGCTTAAAGCATGCTTGTCTGCCTTTCCCCCAGCTGCATGGCTGCAAAGATTGATTGGAAATTACAGCGTTATTCTTAACATACCAACTTTCCCCAGGTAATCCTTAAACCATAGGTGTGTTTCATCATCTTTTATTTGGGAAAGCCCAAGCAAGGGGAGCTGAAGGACTCGCTGAGACCCTGTACAGCAGCAGTGGGCCAATTGTTTTGAACATCTCAGGGTCACGGCTGAAAATGGGAAACAAAGAGGAAAGCTGGGCTGAAATGATGTGTTTCATCATTGCGCTCCTGTTAAGACTTCTTTGGCATGGTGTTTGGAGAATAATCCTGCTTTCTTATCTTCAAGTTGGCACCAAAAGGTTTTGTGTGAGATGTGTCAGGAGAAAAATGAAAATGAAGGTTTTTTTTTAAATTTTTTTCTGGTCTTTTTTGCATCCAGTAGTGCAAATCTGACCACCATCTGAATGCCTAGTTACAAAAAAACTGTGAGGAAATGGCCCTTTTTTATTTCCCCATCTGCTTGTGTTACCCCATGGAGCTGCACAATGCCTGCTCCTTAATGCAGGGCAGGGGGAGAGGACCACCTTTTAGATGCTGACTCAAGACTTTTCCAAGCATATTCACCACTTCCAAGGTTGATTTGAGATATTCAGACCCATTTCTTATCCATTGATAAAAGATGCTGTCTCATGCTCTGCTAAAATTTGGGATATTTGAAGGCGGTTGGTAGAAAAATACTGGCTTATGTATTTTGGGCTGAAATTAGGAATATTATAGTAGAAGAAAGCATTGGTGCTGCTTTTGAAACAGTACTGACTGTGAATTTTTGTGCCTCTTGGGTATTGTAAAACTTGTTCACATTCTTCAAACATGGCATGCTTTTTAATGAAGAACACATACTTTTCCTCCAAATGAGTTTTCCTCTCCTTTCCCCAGCACACAAGAAGGGGAGAGGCCAGTGTTTTGCGTTATGAGTAAACCCCAATGTCTGTATCAGATGACAGTAAAAAGTGCCATTTTTTTTCCCCAAATACTGCGTGGGCCACTCAAGCGAAAGCACAAGGTGCTAAGAAGCAGAATTTGTCCAGTTGGGAGCTGCATCCTGCCAGCGTAGTCCATCCAAACCTCTCCAGCCCTGGCATTTCATGCATTTCAAATGCAGTAGGAAGCACTTGGTGTCCCACTGGGAAGAGCAGCAAAAGTCTGGCCGATATGCTAATAACTAAAAAATATTTACCTCCAACTTGGCATTAGCATGGAAATTGTAATAGCTTGTTTGCAAGCAGCCTAGTTGTCACACAGCGTAGCTAAAGAGCATATATATTAAAAGCCTATATAGCCAGCCATGCCTGGAGCTCTGCCTACACACAGATTGAAAGCAAGGCTGGTGGATCTGCCAGCTTTCATCTCCCCAGCTTGATTCGCGGTCGGGTGCCTTGCTGGCTTTCGTGTTAGCTGTGTAATTAAGCACAGAGGAGCAGTTGAGGCAGAAATGGTTAACTTGCCGAGCAATATAATGTCAAATCAGTGGTACTGAGTTGTTCCGTAGGAGTGTAAAAATTAATTTTGTTGTTAAATGTCATCTTATGGTTTGTGATCAGCTATAGTGTAGGTCATGTGTTTTCTGATAAATATGAAGGAAATCAAATAAAGGGTCCTGATTGCTGAGATCTGTGAAACTGAAGTCGGTTAAGTCTAACATTGATGTTTCTAGAGCCACAAAGAGGTGGAGGGAAAACGGAAAAGACGAAATCTGCATTATTCATCTGGCAGAGACATGGTGCTCAAACACAGCACCTTCCCAAGTCAGGAGAATTGCTCTTCCCTTCTCCCCTGCAGCGAAAGCCAGGAGAACATATACTAGTCCTGGTGAGATGGATTAATGGAGAAGACCTTTCTCTGCTTGAAAGGCTTGTGGGAAGTTCTGCAGGGGCCTCACAGCAGTGTTCGTAAGGGTCTTGAAGGGGCTTAGGACAAGGAGAACTTTCTGGGACTGGGTAAGGTGAGGTCTGGAGACCTCCATGAACCTTCCCTTGCTGAATCCACCTCTACAGGGCTTGGAGCAGAGAAGAGCTACAATGAGACTTAGTTTTTGCAAGATTTTTTCTTTCCTGGTTTATTAAGCACCAGCCCCTTTTACAGCAATCACAGAACCGCTCCTACATATACTACTTTAGAAGCACATACTTGCACGTTAGCTCAGTGCTGCGTGGATCTATGATCAATCAGAAAAGATCACTGCAGCAGCCAGATTCTTTGGATGCTTATTCAGACATCCAAGCTGGAAGTCCCTGCGTAGAACACCTTAGAATTTGTTCTTGCTTTTCACCCCTTTGGAGACCTGTGGACACTAGCTTGGTTTCAATTTAATAATCCTGCCTTTTCAAGTCCAGCTCTACAAATGCTGTCCCCCTGCGAGATAAAACTAGGAGGGCAAGATACAAAGACTTCTTCCAGAGGTTGTCCAAGGAATAGCACATAGGGAAAATGTTGACTTACTGGTGGAGACAGTCTCGCGGGGAAACGAATATTCAAATGCGTTAGGATTTCTCCTTCAGCAGTGTTTCCTGCAATATTTATTTTTTATTATGGTGCCTTTTTACACCCTTCCCCTGGATGGAGCTTTCTGCTGCACAGCCTTGTTTTCATCTCCCCCCCTTTTTTTTTCCCCCCTTCCAGTTTGAGCGGCACGACCCAGTGGAGGGGCGGATCACGGAGCGGCAGTTCGGCAGCATGCTGCTGGCCTACAGTGGGGTGCAGTCCAAGAAGCTCACTGTCATGCTGAAGCAGCTCAAGAAGCACTTCCAAGACGGAGAGGTCAGTGGCATTGGTGGCAAATTTGGGAAGTTGCAGTGGGGGCAGCCCTCCCGCACCATGCTGAGAAATGAGTAAGGAATCTCCATCTTCTTAAGAAAAGCACGTGTACCTTGTTAAGCACTGTGGGGAGATACGCTGACTTTGCAAATGATAAATACTTTGCCAGCAGCGGGGAGATGGAAGAGGTGGGAGTACAGTGGTCAGTGCCCAGATCAGGGTGTAGCCTTGTCCCTATTAAAGTGGATGCTGTAATTTTCAAAATTTAAATTTGCTCAACGGCACTCGGTCTGGAGCCAGAATAAACATTGAAGACGTGTTTCTAGTTACTGGCTCGACCTTGGATTAATTAGCCGCTGCAACTGGGCAGTTTATTATTTAGTTATGAACTTACGTGAAAAATTATTTTAATTACTCATGATTTAGAGAGGAATATGGTTGCAGATCCTACACTCGTTAATTTAGTGAGAGACCTTGGAATAAGACATCCATACCGAAAGGATGTGCTTTATCGGGTAAGGCAAGTACGGGCTGCTAATTACTTCAGTATTAGAATTGCACATCTGCTTCTATAAAGATGGATTGTTCCTTTATTAACTAGGTTATAAACAAGCAATTCATCAAAATGAGAATGGATAAAAAGTCTTTGGCTGCATATTGGGTTGGTCTGACTGTTTTAAAGCTGCTTCCTCCTGACATCAGAACTGGTGTTTATTTCTTAACTGGTTTAGATGCAAAGTGTGTTATAAAACACAAATGTTGGCCAGGGTCCAGTCCTTTTTTGTCCCTTTTTGGTGCCTTAACTGGACTCCTGTGATGTGTAGGAATCCTCAGTTCATGTGAAGCCACTCCAGTGACTTTCTTCCCCCATTTTCTCCCTCTTTCACTGGTGCTGGAGGAGAATTTGGGCATACTGAAGCAGTGGAGCATGTAGACTGATAGGTCTCTATTAACTGCAAATAATGTCAAAAAGTTAAAAACTGGAGGAAACCACAAGTGAGCCAAAAGGCCGTGCTCAGAGTTGCATTCCTGCCAGAGGAGCCGCAGTACCTGCAGCTTCTCCTGGCTCCAGAAAGAGCATTTTTTTTTTAAGATTTCCCTCATGTTTTGTAGGAAAATAGGCTCAATATTTAATAGACTGTTATCAATAGATGGTGTCAATGTGTCATCGGAGCTGAGACGCATTGCATGTTAATATTTGGAAATCTCACTTCTCAAGCTCTTTGTTGCCAGCTTAAATAAGACCGTTGATGTTTCCAAGGTTGTGTCTGTTTATTTGATCTTTGAGCGAGATGCTGCAGATTCAGCTTTTCTAATACCTCTGCTCCTCTTGAGTTTTAATAGGAATCATTTGATTTCTTGTTGAAAAAATACTTAACTGTGATGTGTGTCTAAAAAGAAAATATCAGTTCTGTTGTTAATGTTCCCAAACTGTCAATTCTTTTGCTGTGATTTGGTTTTTTTAATATATTTATGCACATACACACACACACATATATATATATTATTGAACAGTAGCTGAGTGTATGAGAAATTAGATAGAGGGAGTTATTTTGGAAGGTTTCTTACAGCAGATGTTTTCATCCTTTCATGTGTAAGCCAAGACCCTGACATCTGTGGCAGAGGAGGAACTTTGTTTTTACCTTATTCCTCATCCCCCGATCAGCCAGATTGTGTTTCTATTTGCAGATAACCAGATTCAGAGCAAGTCTTTTTCTTTATTCTGAGGACTTTCAAGGAGAGAAATTGGGGAATAGGACAAAAAATGACATTTGCAAGAAACAGAATTGGTGGAAAACACTTGACTCCTTAGACTGGGGGGAATGAAACACGCAAAATCCTAAAACAAGACGGCCTCTCTGTTAAGAATTACAAGATATTTAATGGTTTAAGGAGAACTAAAGGATGCAAGATGTGCCAGCCACTTTGCACTGGAGGCAGATAAGCCTTTTTTGCAGCCAGGGCAGCTCAAAGTCAATGCTTATTCAGAGCTAGAGAAATCAGGCACTGAAATCCTCCATTTCAGCAGGTTTTAGCTCATGGACAATCCAGCCTGGTGCCTAACTTTGCATTTTCTTTTATACAAGAGAACCTTTTCTTGAAAGTTTGTGGGGTTCTTTTTTCCCCTGGGGTATTGTAGAAGACCATATCCCTTGCAGATTTGTGTGCAGCACTTTGTATCTAAATACACTTACATACTTTCATTGGATCACCCTGGTGCAGCTGTCAGTGGTTTTACGTAGCTTAAATTTCCCCATCTCTTTAGAAACAGGACTGCCGTGACCAGAATCACGTTAACTGCCTTTCGAGCTTTCTGGATGACTTACTCAGGGATGCGCTTGCAAAGTTTTCTTTGTAAATGAATGGGGTGTTAAGCCAGAGAGCGTTTTCCCACTTGAAACTGCAGAAGCTTGACGCTGGCGTTGCTTCTTCCTCTGTGTTTGTAACCCAGACATCTGCAGAGCAAGCAGCTGCTTCAGTCAGACTCTGCTTTACTCCCATCATATAAAAAGGGGGCAGAGCCGGTGCTATCCACTGCTCTCCCTTCGGCTCCCAGACCTCAAAGAGGCATAAAGCCACCCAGCCGCTTCCTTTATCCTGTGATACTTTCCAGTCACTGAACTCCTTGTTGGTCAAAGAGGTTTACGATGCAAACATGTTTTGCAGGAAGAATTTTTCCCTAAATCCCTTCTTTTCACACTTCACTAGCCTACTTTTATAGAAGTGTAGTATTATCTGCACAGTTTACTAACCTGCTGTAACTCCCTTCTATGCCGAAAGCAGTAGGGGCTTTGACTTGTTATTGCTTTCCAAAGAAAGTGGGACTAAAATATTTTTAATAGTGTGATGCTGGGAGGGGAATGGCAGTAATTGTACCAAACCTACCCGGCAAGCTTTACCTCGGAAATGCAGTTTACCTTGTGAGTACTTTCTTATGAAATCTGCCAAACATCATCTTCATTGTCTGATGCAATTACCTTTTCTGCATAAGGCAATCCTGGCAGCCTCCAAAATGTTAAAGCTCTGGTTTTAATCTAACCTTCAGCCATTTTCCAACATTGTTATTCTACATTTCTGCTTTTGGAAATGGCATGTTTTCTTGTATTAATTGATAATCTGCTTTCATTCTTATTTTTCTTGAGGAAAAATCCCATCTTACCATGGTTACGTGAACTGCTCCGCATATTCAGCGGAGCTGCCACATTCTGTTTAAAATTGCTTACGATCATCCCCTTCGAGTTATACTTACACAGCTGCTTTTCCCCTAGTAAAAAGGACTGGATTTGTCAGTAGTCTTTACAAGCAAGGTATTTGGCTTATGTCTCCCTAACTACTATAAACCCAAGCTGACTCTTCAGAAACTAGTGATTCAGGTCATCTTCTACACGTGCTTTGGGGGCTGTGTAGCATATTTTTCTGTTAAGATGGCAGAGGGTGGGAGCAAGTTGTAATTCTCCCCAGCTGAAACCTGGGTTCCCAGGTGAAAAGCCCTGACTTTTGCAGAAGTTGTTTGAGCTGTTGTAAGATGCATGTTGCAAGCAGATATGTGTTTCTGGAGTCTGCCTGCTTACGTATCGCTAGTATCACCTAAATGATGAAAGGATTCAGGCTTATGAATCAACAGCTAGATCTACAAATGCCTTGAAAGAAGTGATGATCCAGATCCCGTAATTGCTACCCTAGTGCTCTCTGGATATGCAATTTCTTTTGATTCCACATTAACACAAGCCTCTATTATATCATGGAAACATCTATTGGTCTTTGAATGGAGATGTGAATAACTTACGAAGAGCCGAGCAGCGCTGACAAACACATTGATGGGGAATAGATACATTCCCATACTCGGACTTTTGACTGATGAAGGTGATCATTCATCTGTCAACTTGTCGGTGCAAGCTTGAGGCTGTCCCACTCTCTGACTTTATTTTTATTTTGGTAGCTGGAAAGGGGTTAATGCTGATGGCAGCCTCAAGTATAGGATTCATCAATAAAATATTAAATTTCATAATACTGATGGCACTTTTTCTACAGAGATTCAGTATCTCTGTCCACACGAAAGCTCAAATTTGTAGGATACCCCAGTATGTCATTGTTTTTGTTTTTTCAGCTGGTGAAAGGACCACGAATTTACATATGTAAGCATGTAAACCTTCTCTGTTACCTGTTGAAGCAATAGCAACTGCAGTGTTGGTACTAAACAAGGGGCCGTTTTGCCTGGACAGCAATGCTGTTTGGCCTTGATGTCTGCCATTTCGTGGTGTAAAATTCCAGGAAAATGCAAAACTGGGGATCTTTGCCTAGAATAGCTGCTGGGATGCTTTGCAGCCACTACTGCAAACCTCAGATGTTCCAAACAGAGCAGGTAAACCACAGCTCAGTGTCTTCTGCTGGCCTGAAAGTGGCCGCACGCCTCCTGGTTCCTGCAGGCTTTCCACATTTTTAGTGCTCTGCTCCCAGGCAGGAGCATGTCAATCAGGAAATGCATAGCAAGGAGGCGTCCGTATGGCTATCTGAATTGCAAAGATCTCTTCTCTAGATCTGTTGTACAAAACAAAGGAATCTTTGCAGTATTTGCTGCAGAAGTACCTGATTTATTTGATTTTTTTTTTGCTAGGACAGTATTTTATTTAATTTTGCATCTATTTAATTACTTAATTATTTATTATTTTATTTAATTTTGCATTAATTTATACATCTTTTAGCATGCCGCTTGGGAAGCGGAGCAGGTCTACATTTAAAGAAAGCTCCCTGTACAGTAACTGGGGATTTTTTCAGATCTGTTGTCCATGTGTGCATTTTGCTATCTCATCCTTTTTGGTCTGGATCCATGAATCCAGGGTTGACAAAGCCTGCTGTTGCATTTGTCAGTGTGCACGCTGTGCAATGTACATCAGTGGTGCGTTGCCACATACTCAGTTAGAGCGAAGATAGTAACAAGCTGCACATCTTCTGTAGTTCTTCTGCTTGCAATTCTAGAGGCACCATGTTTGTATGAGGAGATGATAAAAAAATGTGCTTTTTCTTTCAAAAAAAGATAGGTGGCTTCTTCCCTGGTTAGAAGTTGTTGGGAAGAGTTTGAGCAGGGTTACAACGGATCGTATAAATTTATATTTGACAGTACCCGCTGAACGTTGTGCTCTTCTATCCAGACCATGAAACAGTGCCATGTTATGCAGTTGGGATTTTTAGTATCTTGCTCTATCAGTCTGTCACGCTAGACAGGATAGGAGGAGCCTGAACCTGAACTCCTCTTGCCAAGCTGATTTATCTCTTCCAGAGAGGAAAGCTGAGTGGTTATTACTGTGGTGAGGATTTACCTCCTCCGTTGGCTCCGGGCCGTGGCTGTGGTGGGGGAGTTTGGAGGCTGCAGCTCTCATCCCAGCACTGATGCTGGCACTAAACAGATCGATAAAATTGGGTGTTGTGTAACCGGGTGGGGGTCCCAGAGCTGCACTCCTTGGCAGCTGCTCTCCTGGCAGGCTCCTCGCTGGTCGGATCGGTGCAGGGAGGAGTGTGTCACTTATCCCCTACCTGCCCATCGGCTGTGCTGCGATGCAGCGGTGCCAGCGCTGGGGGATCTCAGGATGCATTTCCGTGACTATCCAGGCACGTGGCTGTAGGCACTCACTGAGTGCATTCTCACTCATCCCTGGGTGAGCCAAGCCCTGGGCGACTGTGCCGGTAAGTAGAGCAGACAGCGATCCAGCCCTGCAGCCATCCTGCCACCAGCAGCAGAGCCAACTGGGTCACATCTATTCGTGCTGTGGTTTGCAGTGTCATCTTCTGCAACGCTGGGTAAGACATGGATCCCCCCAGGGATCCCTGAATCTCTTGGGAGAGACGGTGCAGCGCTTGAACTATTTCATTATTGTCATTGCAAGTGTGCAGGCTTGGAAAAAAAATGAACCTGCTTGCAGCGGTCTCCTTCATCCCAACCACAGGCTTATGATGTGTCAGCTCTTCTGGGCGAGAGCTGGCTGCAGAGCGAGGGCCAGAGAAATGCTTTTCAGTCTCTGCCACTGCTGACCATGCATGGGGAAGTCCCTTCCTATCGCATAGTGGGGCCAGGAGGGGAGCAGAGGCGGTTAACAAAAGTACGGGTTGCAACCCATATCTGCAGGTGCCAAGGTAGGAGTGTTTTGAGTGTGCAGATGAATTCCCCTCTGGCTACAGCTTTGGGCCGATGAGTTACTTTGTTGTTCGTAATCCAGGTAGTGTCACAATCTCCTTTTCCCATCATCGTAAGACCATCTTTTCTCTGTCCTAGGGGCTGACGTTTGAGGAGGTGGAGAGCTTCTTCACTTTTCTGAAGAACATAAATGATGTGGACACAGCTTTGAGCTTCTACCACATGGCTGGAGCTTCACTTGATAAAGGTATTAAAACTTGCGAGACAGACAGGCGCTGGAAGCTTGAGGGAGCAGGACTCATGCTGTGTCTTTGAAGTTGGGAAGATGTTGAACAAGCCCAGGCTGACAGGTTAAAAATGTACCGAAATTGCAGTTCCTCCCTGTAATGAAAGGTTTAACTTGCCACATCCATGGATAAAGAGGGATTTCAGGTTTTATACTTCCCGAGTTTTAGATACAGAGGGAAAAAAAGTCCAAAATGTATAGCCTGAATAGATTAGGAAGCAGTGGTAACATGGTGAGATCTTCAGCAGGACCATTTAGGTCTGATGCGTGCAGAGGCAAGACGACCTAGTGAGTATATCACGTGCTCTGCGACCAGAGCACAGGCACACCAGTGTTTCTTCTTCATCCCTGACTTCTGGAGTGAGGTTTTTTCTCCTTTTACGAAGTACTTGAAAAATTATTGTTGGCAAAGACAAGCGGTATTACAAGAAGTGTTCTTTCAAACTATATCTTCTGTAGAGGTCTCCGTGATTGACACAGCAGAGGCACTAACCAGCAGTGAAGCTGGCGGTAGGAACATTTCAACCCTTGCTTTGTTTCAGCTTTGCTTAAAAATGATAAGCTTTGCTTAGAAATAAGAGCTGTGTGGCTAGATGCTGCATTTCTGATCTGAAATCCAAGTAATGGCAAGCACCTTTGGAGCTCCCCAGCACACTGGAGGGAAGGAGGGGGAGCACTGGAACCCCACTAAGGTCCCAGACTGAGCATTAAAGTCTGTCCAGAGGAGACTCTCTTCAGATAACCCACAGCCCATTGGCTGCGCGTGGCCGGAGGAGCTGGCTGAATAAACTTCAGAGCTGGTGTTTCCTGGGGAGCTTGGTAATAGTCTGGTTTATTGATCAGACCAATCCATATCCTTCTTCATCTCATTGTGTTTGTCCTTTTCTGAGCTAATCCATATCAGGTATGTTCTCAGATCTTACACACTGATTTAAAAAAAAAAAAAAAAACAACAAAAAAAAAAAAAAAAAAAAAACCAAAAACAACCAAACCTGTACATTTTTTTGAAAAGTCCAAGTTTCTGCTGCTAGGATCTGTCACAAGTGTGTGCTTTGCTTTTCTAGATCTTTTTTAAGAGTTGTTTTTTTAAAACACTCAGACTGGGAATATAAAAAAAAAATCAATGGCAAACTCATTAAAAGTTTTTTAGGCTAAATGGAAACTCTTGTCTACTAAAAAGTTAAAGCTGATGTCTTTAGGCAGCTGCAAAATTAAATGTTTCAGAAGCAAGCTGTTCTTCCAACCACTGCTGTTGTGGGAATATTAAGACATTAATAGTTTTCTGGGCAGTGGAACTGCAAAGGGAGTCAAACATGCCACATCTCTTCTTGCATGTGTCAACTGCCCTCCTCGTCTTTGATTTTTTGGGGGAAATCATCTGTACTCTTTGTTTTAGATCACCGTTATCTTAAGACTTAATGTTAAAAGAATCTGATAGGATTTTCTTTCATTTAAAAGTAAAAATATAAAGTATAGATGTGCTGCTGCTGCACAGAGCCTTTTCTGCAGCATCCCATGAGGAGGTAATAGCCCAGTGAATCCAATTTACTCAGTGTCTACAGTAAATTAGCAGTTGCCCAGATGTGGAATATGTATTCGTGGAGCATTTAGGTCTGCACGCAGTTGGTAAATCAGCATGATTGCTGTTTAATTATGTGCGATTAATGAGCTTGTGCTGGAGCCACAGCCATTGAGCAGGGAGTCCTTTGGCTGGAGTAAGAAACCTTGGGGAGGTTGGTGGTGTGCAGGGCATGGCTTCAAACCGCTGGCGGGCTTGGCTGTCCCCAGACCCCCGTCCCTGCCTACAGGGTCCCAGCTGTCGGGAGAGATTTCCTCCGGCTCGGGCAGAAGAGGAGGGTTATCCTGCAAATCCCCTCTTCATGTGTGTCTGGTAGCTGACACGAATCACCCCTTGCATCCTTCTGTGCTGCTCAACCCAGAGATGCTCCTGCGGATCTGGCAGGAGGCATAAAGGCAGTGTTTTGCTGTGGTCCTAACGAAGGTGCAAAGCAAGCTGCAGCGATACACCTGGGTTTTGCAGCAGGGATCTGTGTGCTCCCATGCCTAAATTGTCTATGCATTACCCGTTTCCATATGCGTGCACTCTGAGTCTGGATATTGCACCCACAAATCAAATAAGCAATAAATGGGGTGTACTCTTCCAAAAGTCAAGCTTTCACAAGGTTGTTTATTAAAAACCAATAAATGTAAAAATTACTCATCATATGGGGAGGAGGAAGAGGATAGTTTGTGTATCAAATAAATTGCTGCTAACCTAATGCAGCAAATGTTATTATAATTTTAGAAGGGCCGTTTAAAATTTAAGAGGAAAAAAAAAAAAATGGATGGCACCAAACAGCCGTAGCTTGACAACCTGTTTTCTGTGTTGAATTAAAGTAGCCTCTTCTTTAATGATGCATAGAATAATACACAGATTATTTGTTAGTCAATCTTTCATTTTACCAGAAACATAATAGCCGTCATTCTCTTAAATCATAAGCATTACTTAGAAAACTTTCCCAGCCTGGGCTTACAGCTGGCAGCAGGACAGGAGCCGAATTCGTCGCTTATTCCCCTTTTGAGGCGAGGGTGCGAATTGCACTTTTTTTGGCACTGTCTGCAGCCACACTTTCCAAGCAGCCGTTCTGCTGGCACCGGCAGAGCGCCGCGGTATAACTCCTTTGTGGTTTAGGGCAAGGCACAGATGTGATTTGCTAGAGATGGGCCAAAGCGAGGGGAGACGGCTGAGCCCACTGCTCGCTCCAGTGGCTCAGCTGGCTCGGAGCGGGGCTAGAGCCCAGGAGGGGTTAGTGGAAGATCGTTTTATTTGAAGTATGGAGTTTGAAGCGGCTGCAGACTTGACAGGGAATTTGGAAGGAGGTAGAGGTGAGTTTTGAGTGCAGCATGTATTTGTCATTGAATTGCTGCTGGCTTCAATCTGCCTTCGGTTCGGAGCTCGATGAAAGAAGTTGGTCCCCCATGGAGGCACAGCTCAGATCGCTCCTCTGGAGTAATGGCATGTAGTCAACGCTGGTAGTTGGGTGGGGAGGACTTCTGTAGAGTAGGTGAGGTTGGCAGGGATCTCTAGAGATCCTCTAGACCAACAGGGTCACCTACAGTCAGGTTTTGGATATCTCCAAGGATGGAGATGCCACAGCCCCTCTGGCTGTGTAAGACAGCCTGGGAGAGTATTTGCAATAATTTGTGAGGAGAAGAGTCAAACGATGAAATCTGGTGTCCTGCAGAGGCGAGTCAGGGTCACAGGTTGTCACCTTTGCAGCCCTCGCATCAGTGCGTTGACGTGTGTGTACGTGTGCGTCCTGATGGAGAGGGACCATGGCAGTGCTTGGAGGGGTCTGGAGCTCACCTGCCCTTTGGTTTTAGTACACGCTCAATTACGGTGCGGTGTTTGCTGAGCACTGATGCAATGAGTTGTTGGGCAAAGCTCCTTCACAGGAGAGGATGCCTGTCCACAAGGCTTTAAGAAATCAGCTCAGTAACCCTGAGGACGGGCTCTCCATAGATCAACAGCCCCTGGAAGACACCTTTCAGTTTAGAAACCACTCTCTGGGTTGGCATCTCCTTTCTTTGCTTACTTATGACTGCAAATATTACATAAACAGTGGATTGGCTCTGCCTTTGGTCCGGTAGCTCTGCTTTTTTCCCAGAAGCATGATCTCTGTGACTTTCCATCATGCTCCCTTTGATGTCAAAACAGTTCCTACTCAGCTGCAGGGCTGCAGCCTCGCATTTTGAGAAGAAAAAGCAAAATGTGCTGTGCCACAGGATTGCATAGGGTTTGTACATCTCTCTTCTGGATGGATATTCCAGTACGTTCACATGCGAATGATTTGAAAAAGTTAAATAGACTTTTGCTAGCTTTATTGTCAATGATGGCATCCAACATTTCCAACTGGGATGCTTAAAATGAAACGTGTGTATCAACGTGAGACCCTACGTAGCCTGATTTCTGGGAGCCCAGAATAAAGGTGTCCTGCCTCTGCAGCCTGGGGCTGCCCAGGGCAGGGAGCACTGCTCCCGTCACCCTGGGTGCTGTTCAGGAAATGAAGGCAGCAGCCCAGCTGCCCCTTATTTTGCCCAAATGTGTGATTAATCTCAAGACAGAGGAAAAAAGTGAAGTTTGCCATCTCACTAGGCTCTTGCCCATAGAATCATAGAATCGTTAAGGTTGGAAAAGACCCTTAAGATCATTGAGTCCAACCGTTAACCTAGCACTGCCAAGTCCACCACTAAACCATGTCCTCAAGCACCACGTCTACCCGTCTTTTAAATACCTCCAGGGATGGAGACTCAACCACTTCCCTGGGCAGCCTGGTCCACTGCCTGACTACCTTTTCAGTGCAGAAGATTTTCCTAATATCCAACCTAAACCTCCCCTGGTGCAACTTGAGGCCATTTCCTCTCGTCCTATCACTTGTTACTTGGGAGAAGAGACCGACCCCCACCTCGCTACAACTTCCTCTCAGGTAGCTGTAGAGAGCAATAAGGTCTACCCTCAGCATAGAAAAGCCCTGTTTGTAAGCACTTGGTGAGGTATTACTCATGGTGCAGTTTTGGGAATTGGAGTGAAAAAAAAAAAAGATAACTGTGTCAGACACTAAACTTGCATAAAATAACTCAGATGGCTCATTAAAGGAACCAGTGGGAGACACTAACACTTGAAATTTTAAAAGCCGCATAGCTTTTCAAGATAGAAATATGGAACTCATTTTCAGTGGTGTAAAATCCAGGAGACTTTCCCTTGTAGAGATGGCTGTAGCCATCCCAAACCCCCAAATCTGGACAAGCTTTGTTTTAGGAGATGTTTCCCCAGATAGCACCCATTTCATCTTGTGAAATGGTAAAGAAATTATGCTGGGAGGTTTACTTCAATTTTATTTGCCTTATTGAGATACCTTGTAGTCTGGAGTGTGTGCATCAAAGTGGAAAGCAGAGACACTTTCCCCTTCCTTATGAGTCCTTAAAAAACAACGAAATTGTTACTGTGCACAGCACAGTCACGCAGCCCTTGTGAAATAACATTTTTGCAGAATTTTTGCATTGGGCAAGAACAGTGTGATGGAGGTGACACCCGTGCAGTTGGATTAATGAGGCAGCCGTAAGTACAAATTACAGCTGGTGAAACTGCAGCCATGAAAAAGAAGTAAGCACACGTTGAAGAGGAGGGAGGGATCAGGTGACACCCTGTAGAGATGGAAGGAGAGGGGTGAAAACTCAGCAGAAAAACATGACTTATAATTAAAGAAATCATTCTAACTTCTTTTTTTCCTATATAAGGCTATAGCAGATAACTTCTTCAGTAGGGTACCTGGGGCACCAGAAGGAGGGGATAGTATCAAAGCTTGGTTGAGCACCTTTAAAGAAGACTTACATTTAAAAGGAGTTAAATGAAATTCGGTATTTCTGTCTGAGGAAATACAGATTTGCTTTTGCTGTCTGAAGGTCTGGGTCTCGGGTAAGAGATGGCTTATAGCACTTAAAACCTCTGCCATTGCCAAAGTTGAGGTGTTTTAAAATGCCTCCCCAGCAGAAGGACTTTCTGGGGAAAAAATAAGCTGAGAAATAAGTTTAAACTAACTCACTCTTTTACCTCAACCTCTTCTTCTTCCTTGAGCTTTACACGTTACTGAAGTCCCCCAGCAGCGTGTGTGGCAGGTAGGAGTCACAGCACATGTTTTGCAGCTGGCTGGAGGCAGGACTGCATTTAGGGAACGAGCATCACCTAATTGGGAAGGAGAAAGGTGCCTTTTACAGAGGCATATATAAAATCCAGAGGCAAGGCATTTACCTTGGTAAAAAGGGCTCTACCATCCACTGTTTGGCTCTGGCATTTGCTGCCACTTTGTGTTCATGGCGTTTAATCAAAGGGGACCTATAAATACTGCATTATACCTGTGCAATTTATAGTCACCCTCTCTTCTGGTTTGGGGTATGTGCGATGCTGGCCGTCAGTCCCTCCCTCTCAGATCGAGAGGGAAAGCTGAAGGCAGCTTTATAATTACATTTGTGAGCGTTTGATGTCAGTGTGAGCTAATTAAACGGTGGACCATTAAAGCCCCTTTTTGGAGGGCTGCTGCCATGTAGTGCGCCCACTTGCTTGTGTTGCAGTTCATTCATTGGATTGTGTTTCATCTTGCTGGCCAATTTGTGCGCATTCAGAAGAAGAGAGGTGAAAGGAAAGGGATGCACGGACGTCGTGGCTGTCCCTGCACTTAAAACGTGAATTCCCCCCCTTTCCTTTGCTATCTGGGTTTTCTTGAGAGCTGTGCCACGTGCGTGGTGCAGTATATTCTGCAGCCTGGTTGGCGTGGGTGGGCTGGGAGAGACAGGTGGTCTCCCCACAGCTTGGTTGGCAAGGTTCAGGCGTAAGGCTGGGGAACAAAATCAGTTCAAGTTTTCTTTAATGATTACATTGCCTCTGCCCTCCCCAAAGCAGGCTCTGGCTGCCAGCAGGACAGGCACACAGAAGCGGCGACCGTATCCTGACTTATGGTGACAGAACTGAAATTTAGGGCAGTAACTGCAGACCAGAGCTACATCTCTCATCTAGGAAAGGACCTCAACTCAAAAAGAATAATTACAGGGAAACAGCGGGTACCTAGTTGAGACTATATATATTTTAATCCATCTTCTGTTTAATTTCATTTTTCTCCTGCATTATTTAGTAAAAGGGGGGATTTTATAGGGGAAAAGGACCTGATGGTGGCTGTGGATTCCTCCCCAAAAACGCAAAACCTCAGTCAGGGGAGCAGAAATGGGGTGGAAGGAACCAATAATCTGAATATTCATGGAAAAAAAATCCTATTAGAAACACTTTATGCAGTTTCAAATTAATCCAGTTATGGTATAGACTGAGTGCTTATTTTTTCCTTTCTGACACATAAATCTTCAAAATTTTTGAAGGGCCAATAGCTCTGCAAAGGGACCAGGTGCGTGAACCCAGAAGGATGCTGTGGATGAAAGCAGAGGCTTTTTTTAGTTTCAATCTGATTTTGTCGCACCACTTCCCCCTTTTGCCTCGCTGAAGGGGAGCTCCACAGCTAAACATTCATCCCAGTTGCAGTGGGCTTGCTGCCGTGGTGCAGAGTCTCTCTGGACGGGGTTTCTTCGGGTCAGACTTTGTAGGGAAGTGATTTAGCTTAAAATACGCTCACGTATTTTAAGGCAAAGCCCTTCTGTTTTATCGGGTGTCTGGAAGGGAGCAGGCTGTTTCAGCCCTGACGAACAGTGACAACTGAGCTGCTCTTACCTCCCCTCCTTCCTTCAATTACCAGCCATCAAAGGGAGACTAGAGGGCAGCCAGATGCACACGAATACATGTAGGGAAACAGCTAAATTAGCGCAGTGAGGGCTTTTTTCCCTTTATGCAGCAAAATCTACTGCATAACCCTGCCAGATTGATAGCTCCATGGATTGCTCTTTTCTAGAGGCGTGAATAAAACTACCGCTCGCTTCTTTGCTGATGAGCTCAGCTGCCAGTTTGGGGGGGGGGTGGAAGTGAAATAATTCGTTACAATATTTTATTGCAGGGTTAACCTGTTAACCTTGTCTGCTTGCTGCAGAGCCTGTCGCAGGGAGAGGGTGGATGGGTTCGTTCTGCAGTTACTGGCCCTGGGTTGCTTAACAGGAAAACCGGTTTTTATTATTCCCAGCCTGTTGGAATAGTTGGTTCATAGAGTATCATCTTTGCAACACTGTCAGAAGGAGCTGCCTTGTTGATCAAGCCCATCAGGAGAGGTTTCCCACCTGGTATTTGCTGTACTGCTGACACTTCTTCTGATTTTGTAACCAAAGAGGGGGAAAAACATCTCATCTCAGTGTTTTTAATGTTTATCTTGAACACACGGGTATCAGCACGTCGGTGCTCACCAGCAGCCTCTCCACACCCCATGCAGTGTTGCAGTAGGAAGGCGAAGGCTTTGAGGAGCCTGGTTTTGAGGCGTGTGTTGAACGGACTAGGGACGAAGCTTATTTCAAGCCTCTTTGAACATGACATGTTTTCGTAAAGGCAGTTTTCTGTGGAGGAACAAGAGTCTTCTGCTCCTCTGCCTGCGTTCGCCGCGGTGGGCAGATCACGACATCTCGCTAACCTTCTGCCCTCCCTCCATTGCAGTGACAATGCAGCAAGTGGCCAGGACGGTGGCCAAGGTGGAGCTCTCGGACCACGTCTGCGATGTGGTGTTCGCGCTCTTCGACTGCGACGGTGAGTGACCAGAACCTCACCCCATTCCTCTCAGCCAGGCTGGGCAAGAGGCGAGCTGGGGAAAGAAATACAGGGGGAAAAAATGCCAGCCGTGAAAGCTTGCCGTGGCCTTGGCTCTTCTTGCCACGCTACCATCTGCTTTTTGGCTGTGGATCTGTACTGATGCTCCTGCCCTTCTAGGAAGGGTATCTGATGTTACCCAGCTTCCGAGATGTTGATCTTAAAGCAGGGGATGCAAGCATTTGGCACGCACAGCTTGCTACACAGCTTTTTTTTTTTTCCATCCACAAAACTCTCTTTTGTTTAACAAAACGAGCTGTTGTGCTCCAGTGTTGGAAACGAGCCTATCTGGTATTTTGTTATCTCCAAAGTCCTAGACAAATATCAGCTTAATTAATTAACGGCAGCTCTGTGCCCTGCTGGGAAGCTTGTTGCTTTGCTGGCCCGCAGAGGATGCGAGTGCTTGGGGGTATTTGTTGCCACACTGAAGCAGTCTCAGGTTGATTTAATGAGAATTAGTGGAGTCTTTGCCACCAGGGGACGATGGCAGCAATTCAGACTTGGAAAGTAGCATAATTCTGCATTTGCCCAAAACTATCAAGCCAAAACCAGACACCTTGCTGGTGCCCTGCTTCTCCAGCACAATCACTGGGATCTGGCAGCTCTGAGTGGCAGCAGTGATGCATAAATAGACAGTTGTTTGCTTTCTGATATAAATATGAACATGAAAAAAAAATCTTTAATTATTTTATTCCTTGTTGTCCCTCTTGGTTTGAGCCCCACCTGCTTCTTTGCACCTTTCTAAGGTTGCACCTCTTGTTTTATTTTTCTCTGTGCTTCAGTGCTACTTTCTGATACAATCCTCAAGTCAGATGTTCAGGCTGGAGATTAGAGTGAACCGAAGCAGAGCCGAATATTCTCCGTTTGCATCCTCTCATAGGAGAATCTGCTAAATATTTTGATAGCAAACCTTTAGGGGGAAAGACTGTAGTTGCCAGAGGAGTCCCTGTAAGGAAGGAATCAAGTGGAAAAGCAGGCGCAGACCGTGGGGGGGTGTGGGGGTTTGTCTTTTCACATCCGTTGGTGTTTATAGACATTACCATGAGGGAATTTTACTCGCCCCTTGATAGTTTGCTGGAATTTCACTGCCCAGATTTGCATTTGGATGTAAGGCAGGAAAAAAAGCTCTCAAATGAAGAAACTCATTCATGAAATATAATGATGTGGTTCCCCATATGAGCCAGAGAGATTCTCTCTCCTTTGATCTTTGGAACTGATGGCACTGGCGGGTTTGTTTCTCGAGGGCTGATGTCCCTCATATTTCTTCTGTGCCCAAAGGTGGGTTGCTTTCCTGTGCCGCTCCGCAGAAGCTAAAATCACTGCTATCAGCTGTGTGCCATAGGCAGGGGGGCAAAACAGGCAACGGGATATGTGCGGCATCATGGCAGAAGGCATCAGCCCCTCGGCAGACAGGCGTCAGGCTGTCGGTCACGCCGTGGCTTGCTGCTGTCCCCTCCAATCAACCAGTGCCCTAAATATAAATCCCAGAAGTTTTAATTTATCGGTGGTTAAGCAACTACAGAACAAAATTTGCCCAAATTTACTATAATCTTATTTTTAACATAAATTTAGTTGATGTAATTCTCAATAACCTCACTAGATCACTTTAATGAATCTTCCCTTCTACTCCATTAAGAAAAATCTGTGCTTTCTTACCCTGTGCTCCTGTAATTTCCTAAATCACATAAAGCAGAGAGTTTCCTGTGGGTGCATGGGCGTTTGCTTTGCATTTGCTTTTCTGTCTTCAAGCCCCAGCACTCCAGGCCCTGCAGGATGTGGCGGTGCCAGGCTAAGCAGGGCAGCATCCATAGGGTGGGGATGTAAATATGCTGTGGTTCAGCAACCCTTGCTCAGCAGGCTATTTTGGGAGGTTGAAGCCAAACGGGACTTCAGTCTCTGCAAGAAATGTCACTCGTGGCTGCTGCCCTTTAAAGTTAGTGCATGCGGGGAGGAGGTTGTTGGTGGGGTTTAGCATTTCTAATATTTTTTTTCTTCTTCTCTCAGGGAACGGCGAGCTGAGCAACAAGGAGTTTGTTGCCATAATGAAGCAGCGCCTTATGAGAGGCTTGGAGAAGCCCAAGGACATGGGCTTCACGCGACTCATGCGGGCGATGTGGAAATGCGCCCAGGAGACAGCGTGGGACTTCACCATGCCCAAGCAGTAGCAGGGTCGGGGAGGAGCGCCTGGCTTCCCTGTCTCAGCCCTGCCAAGGCCGCCTGCGGGCGAGCGCCGCTGCTGCAGACACCTGCAGGGTGGCACCAGGCTCTGGCGAGCCCAGACTGTTCATAACAGGAGATTTTTGTAAATTGAAGTTAGAAATCAAAGCCTGTTTTATTTGCAGCTTCTGCTTGCTGCTGGCCCCTTAATATTGCGCTCTCTCAGGAAAAAGAAAAGGACTTTTCTTACTGCTGCCACCTCCGCTTTGTGATGCGCCCTGCCTGCAGAGCTGGGCATCGAGCAAGCTGGTGGGGCTGCACCCAAATCATTTTTATTTAATGTTATTACAAAATGGCATGGGGTTTATTTTAATTCTTAGATTGCTCCTAAGAAAGAAGCCGTGGGATTCCTGGATAGATCGTACCGGTGGGACCTCGGAGCAGAGGCTGGAGCAGCCAGGTGGTGAGAGCACCCCAGGATTTCGGTCAGCCAAATGCTCTGTGCTCCCCCAGACTGTTGGGGTGTGGAGGGGACGGGTGCACCCACGGAGGGGCTGCTGGAGCCGAGGTGCTGCCTCTGGTTTAAGAGCAGTTAAAAGCAGTGGAGCAACTGTCTCTCCCGCCCATCCTGCCTTGCATAAGCAACCTGCTGTGGGAGGTCTCTAATTATCTTTTTTAAATGGAGAGCCCTCTCTGTGGGGAATTGCTGCTCTGTAATGGGAACGGGCTGAAAGATGTTATTTGCTGAGTGCTGCCCTCTCTGTAAAGTATCATGTAAAGATGTTGCTCACAACAATGTAGCTCGTGGCTCGTCTCTTTCGATTGCTTCAGGTCTTCACCTAAGGCTGGTGGCGAGTCACCAGAGACGGAGCGTTTTGGAAGGGGGAGGAAAAACCATGATGACTTTCCAGAGCTGGAAAGACAAAGCCCAGAAGTCAGGGCTGGAAGGGCCGGAGCTGCCGTGTTTGCTGTCCCGCCTTGCCAGCCAGCCCCAGGCAGGCGTTTTGGGATGGCCAGCCCTCTGCCGTGGCCTCCATGCTGCAGAGAGGAGCACTCGGTGGGCGCTGCACGGACAGCCGCCAGCTCCGGGCTTGCTTCGAGGGGATAAAACACTTCCAGAATATTTTCCTACTGGGATATCGATCCTGCTGTTGGGGGTCACTCCAACTGATGTCAAGGCTTCCCTCCCCTGTAGTTTGCCTGCCGGTAGTGCGCTCTGTTTAGGTGCCGCTCCCTGCGCCAACACACGCATTGCATCGCGCAGCGAGGATGCTGGGCTGCAGCGATGGTGGTTCCTGCTGCCGTCACCTGCCTCGAAATTCTCTCTTTTGGAACAAAATGGAGCCTGCTGCCCTTCCCGCACTGAAACGGGGCGGGGGGGGGGGGGGGCCTCAGCCATCGCCTGAACCCCACCGCAGGCTCCCCGCCGACCGGCCGCGGCCAGGCCTCTCCTCCGCAACGGCCCCGCCTCGCTGCCGCGCCAGGGCGGGCCGCCGTGACGCCATCAGGCCGCGCCCGGCCCCGCCCCGCCCGGCCGCCGCCGCCGCCATGGAGTCGAACAGGGACGAGGCGGAGCGGTGCATCGGCATCGCGCTGGCCGCCGCCAAGGCCAACCAGCCCGAGAAGGCCCGCCGCTTCCTGGAGAAGGCGCAGCGCTTGTACCCCTCGCCGCGGGTCCGCGGTGAGCGCCGGGGAGCGGGGGGGGCGGCGGGCGGAGGGGGGGGGGGCGGGCCCGGGGGAGCGGGGCCTGCGCCGCCGCCGCGCCTGACGCCGCGCCTGCGCCCTGCGGCCCGCGGGGCACGCCGGGAAGGCGAGGCCGCCGCCGCCCGGCCCCGCCCCGTGAGGGGCTGCGGTGGGGCCGGGCGTCCGGCGGCGGTGGGGCCCCCCACACACCGGGAGAGGGGACTGCCCGTGGGCCGCGGGGTCCCCCCCCGGGGCTGCCGGTTACCGGCCGGAGCCCGCCACCGCTGGCCTGCCTCTCCCCGGTACCGGGCATCCTCGGTTCACGGCCCTTTTCCTTACGGAGGACGGGCGCGGGGGCGTGAGGAGAGGGCTTCCGTCCAGGGCGGGAAGCGGTGCGCCGGGAGCGGTTGTCTAAATCCTCATTTTCCCTTAAATTCCCGCTGTTTTCGTGCCCCTGACCCGCGGGCAGCCAGCAGACCTCGCCTGAGCTTCCAGGCGAGCTTCTGGCAAGCGCCACGTCCCCTTTCGAGCACCCGCCTCGGTCACCCCAGCCCGGCCGCCGCACGCCGTGTCGGCACCCGTAAAAGATTATTTTCCTTCTTGAAGAACCGCCTTCTGCCGGCTTTATGGGTCCCGAGGGACGATCCCGGTTCCTGGAAGCCTGATGGCATGCGTAATCAATGTGTCACGAAAGCAACAGGGAAGCGGTGTGTGGAGGCAGCCGAACACGATTCTCTCTTCGCGTATTCTTACGTTGCAGAAATTTATGCAAAGGGCTGTAGATTCCCCCCCCCCTTTTTTTTTTACTTTGACGGACCTTATCTGGGTTTTGATTCTTCGGCTGTGTTTTGCAGCTTGCCTGTCTTGCGGCGAGCCCAAGGCTTCCTGTAATCCTCGCTGTGGTTGCACGAGGCCCCTTCCCGTTCCCTCAGACACAGCCTGTCAGCCCGTCATACGTGTGGTGTGGGTTTCCTTCCCATTCAGAGCTTATACTTTTGTATAAGTATATAGGCTGGCTAGGAAAAGTGACTTTTGGAGGAAAAAGCGGGGTGTAGCGCACAGAAAGGCCCACCCCGACGAGGGCTGCTCTTCCTGAGGAGCTCTGCTAGGACATGCACCAGACGAGCAGATCTGGGTGACAGCGAGCACTAGTTTGTGATGTAAAGCAGTCATGTTTTGCCCTAATCCTGTGGCCTGGGACAGCCAGAATAAAAGGCGGGATATGTACTGCCAGAGAACTGGAGCGTAGGGGAGGAAAGCAGAGGAAGGGGGGGCAGCAGGGCAGGTTAATGTTAAATACAGCGTACTAATTTGTGGCCAGATCCAACCAAGCTGCTGGTACAAGTTTCACGCCTGAGCTGCCGTCCAAGGACCCTTTGCTTGACGTCCTGCTGGTTGCTCGCTCGTGCACTTTGGGTCTGTAGTTGGGAAATGTTGCCAAAGATCTCACAGTTACACGGTGGTTACCGAGTCTTTACATAGTTCACGTGGCCCTGGGAAATCTCTTTCTCACGAGTTACATTGGGTTTGGCAACGATCAGCAGCATGGACCTTGCACAGCCGGCGCTTCAAATTCTGCCCCTGGCTGGGTCCTACAGGTGTCGTCACAGGATCAGCAAAGGGTTTTGCAAGGGGATTTCAGCAAAAATCTTCTATGTAAACGCAGCCGGGCACGCTGGTATAGACAAAATCCCACTGCTCACCTTTAAGTGGGAGTTTTGGAAAAATTAACGGAAGTTGAACAAATGTTGGCTAATAAGTGAGGAAAAATGATCCATAGCACATGCTCAGTGAGGAGCTGAGTTGGCAGAACTGAAAACTAATTCAGCAGTCTCTGCTTCAGTAGTTTATGAATTTGTGCTGTGCCATGACTGCACAGAGGAGCAGTGTGGCCTTGGGATGCAGAAGCAATAGGACTGGGGCTGTGGAGCAAACCAGGACTGAGCTGTGGCTTTACGTGGACTTCTGCGGCTGGTTTTGGGTACCACACCACCAAAAATCTCTTGGCAAGCTGTGGGGAACTGAGCCCAAAACAGCAAGACTGGGGTGGGTGAAGGGACAGCCTCGCGAGACGAGGTTTAAAACTGCCTGGCGGTTTGCTCCAGGTTTGGAAGGAACAAAAGCAAAGACTATAGTTTTGTGAACACTCTAGTGGTATAAATATGAGCGAGGGAAGGATTTGTTTTTCTGAAAGCCGAAATCTGTGGAGCCCCCAAGCTCAAAAGCTCGTCATCCAGTGAGTTACTGCTCCTTAGCCTGCTGTCATTTTTATCCTTCATCCTGCAACAATTGCCTGCATTGGCTGTTGGATTACCAAGCGGTTTTTTCTTGCCCCTACAAGCTCTGCGGGGCAGATAGGATATCTTGGCTCGTCTCTTGGCCTGCAAGCGTTGTTTGCACTTGCATAAAGAACGTGATACCCCCGTAGTGCAAGGTCTGTAATGTGCAATCTGCAGGAGGAGATGAAACGTCCTTCTCGGTTCTAGGCTCTGGATAAAGGACTGCAACCTCGTCAAGTTACTGATGCCTTTGTAAATAACGTTGTCTGGTTTTAGTCATGTTACATGTGCCTATTCTCTTTAGTGGGGATGCTATATATAGACTTTAGAAACTACGGGCATGAAGAGATCAGTCTGATATTTGGTTAAAAAAAGACAAAAATAGTTTAAAAAGATGACACTGTCCAGCTGCCAGGGAAATGCATGATGGAAAGGGACTTCTGTGCTTGGAGGAGCCTCACTTGGTTTCACAGTGTTGTCACCTGTGCGGTTAGGCCAGGCCTGAATGTTTGTCCCCTTTTGGCTGAAAAGGACGGAGGACAGCGTCTGAGCCTTGCAAGGAGGAGGCAATAGTCCACAGCAGCTTACCCAATACGCATGCGCACCCCACTTAAGAAAAGGGAAACTGAATTTATGCAGTTGATATTCGAGAGAGAAGATGGTTTTCATAGCTTCGTCTCCGTAGGTAAGGCAGTGCAAGAGAACAAAGCACCCTTCTGACTCGTGTGTTACAGGTCCTACCATGCTGCCAGCAATCACTGCTGCAGCTCTCTGTCCCCGAAAGGGGAGTGTCCCCGTGTGACTGGCATCCCAAAGTATCATTTTCTAAGCTCTCCAAAGATATGGCGTGATTCACCCAGCACAGTAGACTCTCAAAGGCAGGAGATAAAGAAGAATAATATGCTTTATCATATGCTAGAGAACAAACATGGAAATGCTTCACTCTTAAGGAGAGACATGGGGAAAAAAAGGAGAGGGCAAGGATGTGCTGCTTCAGCAATCCAGTGTGGCTCCCGGCCTGTCCGGCTGGGTAGTCCTGGGATTTTGATGGAGGTTGCCTGCATTGGGAGAAGCAGGCAATATCTACAGCAGTAGCACTCACATCTGGGCAAGAAGCAGCAGGAGCTTCAAGGGCTGGGTGAAAAAGTGAGGGTCTTTCTGATGAAGGGTGGGGGGTCTTAGAGCGGTGGCAGAGATGAAGAGGGGACTCTTTATAGGAGAGTGGGAAGGGCAATTGAGCTTGGTGGTCTCTTAACTTCTTTTTTTTTTACTTTTCATCTTTTTCTCATTTCAGTTCTGCTTGAATCGCTCAACAAGAATGAGCAATCAGCCAATGGCCAGTCCCAATCCAGGGAGTCCACAAATCCTCAGTTCAAGAAAATGAGTGGAGACTTCCCGTCAGCCAACGGAGAGGCTGGTGGGGAGGCCCCCAAGGGCTACACTCAGGACCAGGTGGATGCAGTGAAGAGGTGCGTGCGCAGCTCTCCATGGCTTCAACTCGCAGTTTGAGTTTATCATGTAATTCCAGTCTGTTTCTCACAATGTTTTAAAGATGTAATGATGGAAGGTGAAGGAGGAAGGCAGAAAGAGTAGGTAGAGTTGGACAGCAACTCATATTCTTGCCATGTAAGGAGATCTGGTCAGCTTTGAACTGTATTGAGTGGTTTTTAATTCACTAGGTGTTTAAAAAGGTATCTAGGAGGATTTATAACTACAGCAGCCCTGGGAGGCAGTTGGGTTGGGTCTACAAGGGATGAGATTTTTTCCCCCAAAGGCATGTAGGAGGGCTAGAACTGTAGGCACATAGGCCTTTTCCAGGCTGAGGTCCAAAGAGGCATTTTGGATGCATTCATCTCATGGACTTCACGTTAACGTTTGCTTTAGTGTTATTCAGTAATGCTGTGAAAAATCCCATGTGGTCCTGAGATCCTGTAGGTGGAAGTCACGGCTCATAGCTTGCAGTAGTCAGCCCTCCTGCTCTAAGCTTTGCTCTAGTAGCAAGTGACAGGGCACATCCTTCTTCCTCTCTCTTGATTATATTCTGCTCATGGTCTCTCTTAGAGCCCGATAAAGCAGCAACCCACCGCAGGACGCTTCGCTCTGTTAGCACGATACACTTCTAAAGCTTCTGCTAGAAAGTCCCAGGACACGTTTATCCAGTCACCTGTTTTCCCAACCCTGTTTCAAGCTGTTCTTTATTTCTTTTTACCATTTGCAAATACTGGAAGGCACAGTCACTTGGTAAACTTTGTTTAAGGTTATGGGCATGGTCTGAATTGCGCAAGAACTGCTCTGGCTAATGGACTTACGGGGATGCTTGTTACGTCATCCATTTCTCCAAAAACCCAGCCTGCCGTATTCTGTCTCATCGAAGTCATGTGAGAAGGAGGAACCATCGCTGGGCTGCGAGTGTACCCAGAATGAGCTGGGCTGCGCACACAGGCCTGGGAAGCTCCCTCTGTCTTCCTCTAGCATTCAGCTGATGTTATTTTTAGGTCTGTGAATTAACTTGAGTCTGAAGAGAGGGGGGAAAAAGCCAATAGCCCAGCTATCCTTCAGATCCCGACCTGCTGTTTGTAGTCCCTCCCAAATAGCCTCCAAAACATGAGCGTGATGAATCTGAAGCTTATTTGCCAATCGCATTCTTCAGCGGTTGATATCATTGCCCGAGGAGAGGCCCTTCTACCTCTACTGGCTTGACTTGTTCTGTGAGAGTGTTTGTGTGCTAGTAATGCAGGCACAGCGGGAATGAGTCTGTGAAAAAAAATGGGTCACCCTCTGAGGAATTAGAGCTGAGTAAACCAGAGTTCACTGAACAACGTCAATCGAAACTGCGATGCGTGAGATGTTGCAGAGTTGACATATTTGATGCAAAGTGGTTTTCACAGCTGAAACTGACCGTCCGTGTTTTCTCTACTGGCAGGGTAAAGCAATGCAAAGATTACTATGAAATTCTGGGGGTAAACAGAGAGGCTTCTGATGAAGACCTGAAAAAGGCTTACCGGAAACTTGCACTGAAATTTCACCCAGATAAGAACCACGCACCAGGGGCTACAGAGGCATTTAAAGGTAAAGAACATTTGCAACTTCGTGATTTGTCCTCAACTATCAGGCGATGGTGCTGAGTTGAGCTAGCAAGGACTCTTAAAAACAACCTCATGAGTCAGGTAGAGTGAAATAAAGCTCTTAGTAAAGTTGTATCTCTTCTTCTGAGCTGGTTGTGTTATGAACAAAGTATACTCTAAGCTTAAAATAATAAACACAGGTTGGCATGGATAGGCTTCACCTCTGCTAGTCAAACAAGGAGAAGCCTTCCTTCCCTTTCTCCTGGCAGCCCTTCCTGTGTGTTGCTCCAGCCGCTTGCCACGCTGCTTAGGAGGAAATTCCCTCGGGATGTTAACCATCCTGTTTTTCTGGAGAGATGCAGGAGGATTCACCTAGCAGGGAGAAACTCCAAGTCCTGCAGCCGTCCAGCACGGGGCAGGTGCTGGGGCGCACCCCTGTCTACTGACAAATCCAGTAGAGACCCAGTAAGTTGTGCAGCTCCGGAGGCAGCCCTTGCGTTCATGCATCCCTTGAGAGAAACGTTGCTGGGCAGGCCCAATGGCAGGAAACTTCTTCAGAACTGGTATTTAGACTCTTCCACTCGTTGAGCATTTCAGGCAGCCAGTAAGCCTTCGGGTTTCTGAGCAAGCACTCAGCACCTGACCGTTGCGAAAGGCTGCAGATGGAATTGGTGGATAGAAACCCCAGGTGAAGATTTCTAGGGTGAAACTGCCCTGGCCGTACAGCTGAGCCCAGCCAGAACTCAAAAAAAAAAGGTCACCAGGAGCTTCAGTTCTGCTGTAAAGAGGCCGATTCTCAGGGCCTCTCTACAAATGCAGCAGGGATATTTCCTGGGTAATCACATACCTTAAAACCGGAGTAATTTTCCAAGAGAAATGCTACTGCTTGGAACATATAACCCCATTTTCCTTTGCAAGCCGTGGAAGTTTGATTATTATCATTGAGCTAAACGGAGAACTTCTTGATGCCAGTTGTACAGCACTGATTTTGCAGTGTTAAGCCATTTAAATACCGTGGTCTGATTCTGGCCATCTTGGGAGTGAAGTGCATGAGACTTCTGCTGGAGCAGGGAGCAAGGCTAGCCTAGTGTGAGTGTATTGATACAGTATTCAGATAAGCCTCTAGTAGACATGAATTCAGCAGTAAAAGTCTTATGTAAGGTTTGTTCAAGTCTGTTAAGACTTAAATCCGTAACTGATAAGTGTGTTGCTGTTAGCAAATAATGAGCTGACCCTCAGCTACTTGGGAGAGCCTGTTTTAGTGGGGGGGGGGGCAGGTTAAAGAGTGAGCATCTGCAGACATCTATCTACGCTGCATGTGCAGTAAGCCGCTGTTCGATAGTTTATCCTTCAGTCCTTGCTAAGTGGCGAAAGGCAGGTTTCTTCACCTGTAATCTTAAATAATGATGTTTGCCAAAGGCTTTGACAAGAGTTACATGCCAGAAGTCATGCGTTAAGCAAGGTGCCCTTTATCCTCCACTGCAGAGCTATCTGCTCCCAGGTTATCTCTCCTCCAAGCCTTGCCTCGTTGGCTCCCCTGTCCTCTAGCCCCTGAGCTGAGCTTCTAGTTTGCAGGGCTCGCTGAAGTCCAGCTGTTTGGTTCCAGAGGGTGAAGGGGAAAACGTGCACTGCTATGAGGATTTTAGTTAATTTTTTCTTACGTTGATGTATTAGCTGAAGTCTTGGCATTCGTCTTCCCAGTGACAGCTGATAAAGCGTTACGTCTTGTCCTGAGACCTTGTTTCAGTCCATAGTTGCAGTTGGCTGCAGTCTGTCTCATAGCAGACTTGCATCACTGCCTTTGGCTGACGTTGGAAAAAGAGTTGAACCTGGTTACTTTGAGCTAAAATCCTGATTTGGAATGAGGTGTTTCTTGGGCTTTGTCAGCAGAAAGTGAGACAACGAACAAACCCCTGAACCACTCCATTTTCATTGCTTAACTGCACAGTTTGAAAGAACAAGCTAATATGCTGAGAGTCAGTCCTTGTCATCCGGCTTCCTTGCCTGGTTGTAGAAATGTTTGCTCTGTGAGCACTAATTATAACCAAGAGGGAGAACAAGTGTATTGACATTACATCCTCCACACTCCAAATCTCTAGTCCAAGAAGAAACCATACACCTCGATCTGACTACCGGCAAAATGTTGAATCTTGGAGTTAATCTCCTCCAAATGGTATGTATCTCCCTTTTCTATCACTTCTGCTCCTGCCTTTTATACACCAGGCAACTACTGCCATGAACCTTTTTGCCTCCTTGCGACAGGGGGAGAGGAGAGGATAGGCTCTGCAGTCACGTAGGGAGGCTCTTGGTTGGTACAGAGGGGAAGTGGTAAGCTAGAACATGTCAAGAGAGAAGTACAGAAATAGGGGGGTGGCAGGCAGACGTTCTGGTAGAAAGGCTCAGACGTGCTGAGGCTGGAAGGAGAGTGACCTGGGGAACTGGTGGGGGTTTAGTTCCAGTACATTTCCACCATCACGGGCACTGGTTAACGGTGCTGGTAGTTATGCACCTTACTTCTGGCATCTGGAAATTTTGAAATTCATAGCTGACAGACACAGCTTCTAGCCAACGTTTCCTTACTAGCTTTTATGGGAGGTTTTAAAGTCTCCTTCAGTGATCTAGCCCGTATTTAAATTCTTTGCAGTTCTGTTTTTAGGCTATGACATTGAATTCCCTTAATGGCACTTTTGAATAAAATTTGTCAACTAAAATTGTATTTTCCTGTACAGTTGCTTACGGCTGAAGGATTTGGGCATTAGTTGTCAAAAAGAAATAACAAGTTTAATTAAGTGAAACGTGTAGCTGCTCCACTACCAGTATTTCCTTCGCAATTCATAGTGTCATTCATCTGAGAGGGTTTCTCTAGGGACATATACCGAATTCATACCGCTCATATCATAACGTCTTCATTTGAATTAATTAAGGCCTTTTTCATCGAGTCTCTTGGTGTGGTTTCCTTCTGTCTGTGTTTGCCAGAGAAGCATGCCAGATACTAGTGCTGCGCCACTGAAGTAGCCCGTTGAAAAGACGTGGGTAGTTGAGAGTCTCATTTGTGTAACGAGAAAGGCAAGTCCTGGCAGTTTGCAGGGATAAATGTATTATCTGCAGAAGAAAGAAGCTAATTGCTTCCTTATTGTCAATATTTCAGCCATTGGTAACGCGTACGCGGTATTGAGTAACCCAGAGAAGAGGAAGCAATATGACCAGTTTGGAGACGAGAAACTCAACCCAGCTCGGCACGGACACAGTCACTCGGACTTCCACCGCGGGTTTGAGGCAGACATCTCCCCCGAGGACCTCTTCAACATGTTTTTTGGTGGTGGTTTCCCTTCTAGTAAGCACGTTAAACCTTAATCTCTTGAATGGGGCCCGATCGTTTTGACAGAGCAACAGTGCAGTAGTGATTTATTTGGCCGTGCAAGGATTGCTGAGCTTGATGAGAGAGAGTTCTCCTTCACACATGACCCAAACGTGACCTAGAGTTTTCTAAATTGTTCAGATGGGTACTTGGAGAACTCAGCATCCAGCAGGTAATACCATCAGAGCTGGACTTCTTCCCAACTTCAGGTATTTGTTGTTGCATGCTGGCAACATTAGCTGTTATTAGGTTGGGTTGAATGTTAGAACAAAAAATGACTTGTTTTAAGGCTAGTTGTAAAAATAATCCTATTTTGAAGAAGGCTTTTCTGCCTGGAGGTTTTAGAAGTTTAATCTTCTCATCAGAACAAACTGTGGGAATGCCTGGGCCTTGTTCTTGGTCTGTGTCTGCTCTGCCACGCAGCTGAAGCAGTTTCTCTGAGATCAGTGTCCACTTACTTCTTTCCACTGTGTCCCATAAAAAAGAGGAAAGTGTTATTTCTAGAGCATAATTTAAGCCTCTTGAATTGAAAATTAAATCTGTATCCTGTCTGTCCACAGTGCTGATCATGGTTTGGGTAGCAGGAAAGGACCGAGTGACTGTTCCTTCACTTGATCAGTTCGGATCGAAAAGACACAGATTTAATACAAAGATAAGGGTATTTTAGAAGACTCCCTTGTATTCATTCTACTCATATTTGACTGGCAGTGGAGGCAGTGGTTATTTGACCTCTCTGGACCAACTTGGAAATATAAATATTTTTGTTGCAGTTGAGAAGATTTACTCTGGTAGCTCTTTCCTATCTGGTATGTAAGAATTCACACCCTAACGTCAAGTACTTTCAAAGGCACCTTGAGCCTTTTGCAGCATTCATGTTCTGCCTGTCAGAGAGGTAAAGCTACTCCAGTAAAAACAGCAGGTTGCTATTTTAGCTCAGTCTTTTTTTCCTTTCCTCACTGTCCCAAGAGAATTCAGGACCGCTTTCTCAGCCGGTCTCCCTTTTCAGCTGTAGTTTTGACATTTAAAACAAGACATAGAAGAGCTCTGGTTTTAGGGTCGAAAAACTACCAGAACTATTTATTTTTGTAATTGGTTTTAATCAAAAGTAAATTCAATTCGAAGCAAGGAGGCCTGTACAAGATATTCTCTCTACGTAGCTGACCCTGCTTTGAGCAGGAGGTTGGACCTCCTGAAGTCACTTCCAGCCTGAATTTTCATATGATCCTACAAAACCCTATAGATGAATCCCTGTGCCCACCACCAGTTTGCCTTCAGACATATCTGCTCAGTACACCTTAGGAATTCTCCTTTTTCAGCTGTGGCTTCTATAGCTCATTTTGTAAATGCTGGCTTCAGGTGATGAATAGAATTTTTTGTGTGAATTCTTCTGTCAGTCAGTCTCCTGTGGAGTCCCATATCCACTTCGCCCTAAAGCTACAGCCTTCTCTGTCAAGACAGCATGATGGAGTGGCTTGAGTCAGGGGCTTCAGCCATGTGGCCTGCTGACCAAAACCATGGACATGCACCTTGTACCCTGGGACATACGCAGGGATCTCAGGAATAGTCCAAGTCTGTCAAATCACCATTTCACTGAGACATTCCAGCTCCAGCCTGGAAGCAGCCCAGCCGGGCAGATGTGCTGTCCTTCTTCCAGCTCTGAACTGGCTGGCATGCTGCTGGCTACGTGAAGTAGGCTGAACTGAGAGCGGTGGTAATGGCAGACCAGATCTAAGTGTGAGCACAGCGTGCATTCCTTTACAATCTCTATGTCCTTATATCTTTGCTGAGTGGGGCCCCAACCAAAGAAACAGATGAAGCCCATTCTGACAATGGTCAAAGTTAAAATTCCTGAATTTGCTGTTGTCAGCACCCAGTCTACTTTTTCCTACTGTTTTTTTATTGGTGAGGCTGACATGGAACATGGCCACCTTTTGTGCTTCCTTCCTGGCCAGCCAGCACCATCTTACATACTCTGACTTTTGTATAACAGTTTTCTTTTGCTTATAGGTAACGTTCACGTATACAGCAATGGCAGGATGCGATATACCTACCATCAGAGGCAGGACAGACGAGAACATCAGGGCGATGTAAGTGGAGAAAAGGCGGGGGGCTGGGAGTCTAAAGGTTTTTCCAATACATGAATTGCGAGCTAGCTAGTGTGGCTGTCTTGTGAAACAGTCCTGCTTGTTTCCACCTCCTGAACAGAAAGCTGGAGTCATGGGAAGTGAGCTGCCTTCAGTATTTGCACCAAGTTGTGGTTTAATTTACTGGTGGTTGTTCTCCCGGGACTCTCATAGCTGTCATCCAGTGGGGAAAATGCTGGTGTGTCTTGAAACAGTGCTGCCTTGAAATAAGATTGCACCAGTAAAGCGTACCTGTCTTTACCACAGAATAAGCATTTCCTTTTTGATTTAATTCTATAATTTCAAAAGGTAAATCCACTTTTCAGATAATATGGATACTCGTGGCTCCTCCCAACATGAACTCATTCTCCCTTTTATTCCAGTACTGAAGATGGGGTGTTTCTAATTTGTGATGCTTAATTAACCAAGGAAGACACTTTATAGCATGAGCTATTTTTATGTTTTCCCATCACAGAAAATCTAAGTATATCTCCAGCACTCCAACCCCTCTGGTCTAGAGAAGTGAGAATGAGGGACTTAGTATTTAAGAGACCAGGGTTATGTATTAGATTAGAATAGAAGTTTACTATTTTCTGGGGATAGCCAATTATATTTTTTAAAAATAAACAAACAAGAACTTCCTGAATATTTTTTCTCAAGCTTAAAGGGGAAAGTGTACTCTGCTGGAACTGGAGGGAGCTCAGGAGGTGAGGTAGAGGGGGAATTACTTTCATCTGACACTGAAGAGCGGAGAAGGCTTTCCATAAAACCAGTTCTGCTCACTAGCAGAAGCAGGACAGAAACCACATATGCTCTAGAAAAACAAAATATGGGCATGAGGCTTTTGAAATTCACTCACCAGCTTCCCCCTGCCAGTCCCCTGTGCCCTTTGTCACATCCAGAGAAGGGGCAGTCGGTTTGGACGTTTGGAGTCACGCTGCCCTTTCTGGAGGGGAACTGTGGGCTGCTGGGTTCCCCCCAGTTATTTTGGGGTGCCTCCTAAGCCAAATGCCTGCAAAAAGCCCGAGAACCGAGGTTGTGTTAGGTCTGGGAGGGAGAGCGATGGGATCCTTGTGTACAAGTGTATGGTGGCACTCCATTGTGTGTTTCTGTTCCTTCAGGGTGGCCTTGGGTTGTTTGTCCAGCTGATGCCTATCCTCATCCTGATCATTGTGTCTGCTCTCAGCCAGATGATGGTCTCCAGCCCGCCCTACAGTTTGAGCCAGAGGCCGTTAGTACCCATTACTCTAAAACTTATCCAGCTGGGGAGGCGGGTGGGTTCTGGAGGGCAGGGTGGCGTGACGGAGTAGGCATCTAGGCTCTCTGTTTTTCCTGTCTTTTGGGGTTTTTTTTTTTTGCTTTATCTCATCACACCGTTGCTCTTGCTGCCAGATGTCTCACACATCAGTGAAGGCCTCCTGGTTCTCAAACAGGTCTTGAGGTGGAAGGTGTGGGCGAGGCTGGAGGGTGCTCGCGTGCCTAAGGGAGGATGTTCTTTGACAGGGACCTCCTGCAGCCTGTACCCACAGCTGGGGGTGTCTGTCCTAGAAAGGGACAAGCTAAATGACTTTGAGAGACTGTACCCCAGCACTGAGATCCCATATGCAGAATGAATTGAGATGTAGAGTTACGCTGGAGTGGGGAAAACAAGCCAGATCTGTTCTTCATGAAAGCCTCAGTTTATGCCTAGTAAAAAGCAATAGAGGAAGAGAAGAACGAATAAAAGACACTCCTGTAGAGTACAAGACACTCCCAGAGAAATCCCCTGTTTTTGAACTCTTAATCTTGCTATGAAGTAGCTATGGCCAGACATTTACTATGCGAAAATGAAGCTGTTTCATTCTAGATCCTGTGGAAATGCCCCGATCTGCTCACTTGGCTGAAAAATGAAATGAGTCTTTATTCTTACTCACTTTGCAGTGCCAACGAAGAATGGGGAAACAGGCTTGATTTCTGGCTGCTTGCATCATTCTTGACAAAAGCTTAATGTATTTTCAGTGGGAGTTCCTTATGTGTATTTAAAGGGGGTAGACTTGGTTACAGCCAGTGGGCCCTGTTTAGTTTCCCAAGTGACAACATTTGCCATTGGTGATGTTAAATACTATAAAACCCAGCTTAGCTTTCGAGTCCAAGGTAAAGACTATGACATTAGTGCCTGGAACCGAAAGATGGAGCGGTTTTGAAGAGGGCACAGTTAAGGGTTATTCTGAGAGGCTAAAGCGTATTGAGATGTGATTTCTGCAGTTGACATTAGGGCTATAAAATTAAACATTATATATGTATAACAGTTTGTTTTACACTGGTGAAGAGGCGGTTTATGGGGTGAGAAGACGTTCAGTGGAGGGCAGCTTTTAAGTGGGATTTGCTTCCAGCCTTGCCAGCTGTGAGAGGAAAGCCATCCCTGAGCCCCAGGTGCTTCTCTGCTGCTCGGTTCCCCGTTCCCTGTGCTGTCCCTGTCTCTGCATGCTCGGGTAGCAGCAAGCAAACTGATTTCCAAGTTTGTATTTGGACAAGAACAGCACATGAGCTGATCCAGTCCTCCGTCATCCTTCCTGAGTGACCAAGGCACTTCAGATGAAATTAGCTCAGGAGCAAAAGGCGTGCTGTGCCGGCAGGCGGTGCTGCTCGCTTGCTCGCTTGCGCGCGCAGGCAGCCGGGCCCCTTTTGCTGCCTGATGTAAAGGGAAATGCTGTGCTCGGCTGTCGTTTGGCAGAAAGCTGGAGCTCTGAACTTGGTGAGCAGGAGGCGACAAGCTTTTGAACCTGGTGAGGTTTTAATGGCACATGGAGATTTTAATGCCACTTCTTGATAGTGAAGCTGTCACTGAGAAAGGCAGAGTCCTAAAGAACCATTTGTCACTCCGTTGCCTTTGTAAATCTCTTCCAAAAACTAGCTTTCTGCGGAAAGACCTGTCTAGTAGTGGGCCTGTCTGTGCTGCCCTGCTCTTCAGTAACACCTCATCGAATTTGCCTGACTTAATTGCATGTCTGACTGCAGGTGGTGGGTTTCTTGCACCAGATCCTGCCCTTATTTTCATACTTTACACTCAAGCATGCTGCTGAAGCTCTGCGAGCTTAAATACCCCTCCTTTGAGGGCACGCTTTGTAGCTTCCGTAGTTCATCTTTGTACAGAAGAGGAATATGAACTTTGGGAGAGCTTAGGGCTCTGTCTTGACAGGTAAAATAGTGAACTGAGCTTCTTCCAGACTGCATCTCTGCCAGCAGGCACTGCTGGAGATGTGTTAGCCTTTGTCTCGAAAAATGCCAAGAGAGGTTTTTGGTCATGTTCAGTCTATCCGGTTACCCACCACTCGTCCCTGAGTGCTGGACCTTGATGAAACGTGCAGGAGTCTTTGAATCACTCCTGTAAACCCTGATAACAGACTGAAGGGCAAGCCGGATGAGTTAATGTTTATATACCTGGCTTAAGAATCAGGCTCGCTTTTAATGCAGCAGCCAGCTGGTATTTATTATGGGAAACTTTGGGCATGTCTCCAGATGGAGCTGTTCCTGATGAATCCAGCGTTTGGGCACAGGTCCTGTGTTACAGCTTGCAAACACGCCTTACTGAGTATCTCTAGGTTTGCTGGAGTGTTGGGGAAAATAAGTACAGGGCTCTGTCTGAAATGCAAATCCATGGGGATAGGGTACGAAGAGATTTCCTTCTAGAAAGTGCTTTCTCTACTAGTCGGTGCAGGCTCGAGTGCAGAGCAGGTCTAATTTTGTTCTTGCAGCAACAGCGTTCGTTGCAGCATGTGACGCAGTAGAGGAAGCTGACGCTCTTGGGGTTAGCAGATATCTTAGCAGAGGAGACTGGGTTCGACCGGCGGGCAGCCTTGCTGAGCAAGGGGGTCTGCTGGGGAGCTGTGACAGCCAGCCCCTGCTCTGCCCTCACCTCAGCGCTGCCGTGCTCCTCCGCACAGGTGCCGTTCTGCCTCGCTGGCTGCTCTCGCCCTGCACCGCACAAGCACCAGCCTCCGAGCTTTGTAACCATCCTTGGGGCTCACCGCCAAAAACAGATGATGGTGTCGTCAGCAAGGAAATTGCAGAGAGATTTAATTAGTGCTGAAAATTCT
Source organism: Theristicus caerulescens (assembly GCA_020745775.1). NCBI lineage: Eukaryota > Metazoa > Chordata > Aves > Pelecaniformes > Threskiornithidae > Theristicus > Theristicus caerulescens. The sequence goes on from CM036560.1 coordinate 89,996,226, forward strand.
AATGAACACTTTATTTTAAGTGGGTTTAGGCCTTGGGCAATCTGCCTCAGAGTTATGTCTGTATTCAGAGCTCTGCCCACCTAGCTAGAGGCATGGCAGGTTTTCTCTCCCTGTGTTGGCGTTTCATTTCCACCAGAAATGCTTCTCCTTTCCAAACCTTCAAGTCTGTGGATGCATAGGAACGATGTATGTTTTCGGCGGTTTGGTATCGTGGCGCGTTGTGCATTATAAAGAGCCGGGAGCTTTTTTGCTCTGCCCTTGAAGCGTGTCCTACACAGTTCTGACTCTTCTCCCTGAACTAGGTCTGTGGGTCACATACACAGGAGAGTGACAGAGCACTTGAAAGTCGTCTACTACGTAGCCGAGAACTTTGCAGATGAATACACGGGCACGAACCTGAAAAATGTTGAAAGGAGCGTGGAGGACGACTATATCGCAAACCTTCGAAATAACTGCTGGAAAGAGAAGCAGCAGAGTGAGTAGTGTGGGGTCAGGAGCGGAGGGTCTTGGCTGCTGCATGAGGTCGGCTTCGGAAAGGTTCCTTTACTGGGGACTGAGTTAGGCTAAAGTTATACTTTAACATGGTGCAAGTACATTTCCCGTGTTGGCTTTTTTTTTTTCTATCTACGACTTCATGACAAATCCAGTATGTGGGGTTTTTTTGTTTTGTTTTGTTTTGTTTTTTAATGCTGCTGTAGAACTGGTCAGACAGGAGTTGTGCCCCGGAGGTTCCCTGCCGTGTCAGTAGGATATCTCTGATTTCCAGTAGAGGGGGAAGGTTGCAGCCATCTCATTTTCAGGAGGCCCCCAATAGCTCTGTGTGATATTTTAGTTGTTCGAGGACCGTGTCTGAAAGGCTGCTGCCCGTGGTGTCCTCCATCCCGCATCCCATCCCTGCTCAGAAGGCTGTGGTGGCAGCACGGACACGGCCTTGCGTGCTGCTGAAGGCACGCAGGGTTAGGAGGGACGGCTACCCAGCCAGGCAGCCTGGGAGATGATCTGGCCATCTAGCCAGGCAGCAGAGTGTGGCGAGGGCAGCAAACTGTTTGCCAAGTCCCAGGGGCGACCTGACTTCTCTGCCTGCCCGTTCCCAGCAGGTGATGATCACAGTTCTTGGAGCAGTGGCCGGGGTAGGATTTGAGCGCCTGGGGTGCAGGAGGGGCTGTTAGAGCCCCCGGTGGTGCCAAATGAGGCCAATGCACCGAGCTCTAAGCCTCTGTGTTTCTTCTTCCCCGTGCTGCTGGGGTAACCTTTGTGTAGGCTGCCTAATGTGCCTCCTGGGACTAGAGGCAGGTCCCGTCAGGTTCCTAAGGCTTTCCCTGAGATGGATGAGCTGTCAGCAGATATTACGCCCATCCTGTCCTAAAGGGCACGGGGCATTTCCTCAGCCTCGTCCTGTGCTTCAGCTAGCCTTGAAGAACTTGAGGTGCCTCCTGTTCCCAGCAGAGCCCGTGGTGGGACGTGGCCTGGTGGGTGGGTCTCCTTCCACATTGCCTCTGTAACGCCGGGCTTTTCCCTTTGCAGAGGAAGGCTTGTTGTACCGGGCACGCTACTTTGGAGACTCGGATCTGTACCAGCGAGCACAGAAGATGGGCACCCCCAGCTGTAGCAGACTGTCAGACGTTCAAGCCTCTCTGCACGGATAGTCACTGCCCGCCTGCTCAGCAGAGGTCTAAGTACGAGCTGGCGATGCTTCCCCTGGCAGCGGAGCAGGGCATGATAGCGCTTTTCATACTTACTTAAATTTCTGTTTGAGAGACAGATCTTCACGAGTCTCCTCTGGATGCACACACGTCACAAGGGGAAGCCACCCCCCTCCGTCAAGCATATACTCGTTAACTGGGGAATTGATTTTGTTTAGTTTGCATGTCGGCACCCTCGGCTCTCTCCAAGCTCCCTGTTTTCTCTGGCACCGTCGGTGTTTGGTCTCTAGGAACAGAGCAAAAGCCCCAGGCGTGTTGGCAGCTCAGCTCTGGTCTTGTCAGCTGCGCATTCGATACAGCGTCCATGCACGCCTCGGCTGGTTGGAAGTTTTTTACCAGCCGTGGCAGCCAGCCGCCACGTTTTAATGAACCTTTTTTTGGTTGCTTTATTGTCTGTTTTACTGAAAAAGCTGTTATCCCCTGGCACTTGACACAATATGATGACAGGGCACAGACTCCTACCAAACAGATGTTCCTTGCCCCCCTGTTGCCTTCCCATGACACTTGAGGAGAACAAAGCAAATGGCCAGAGTTCGCAGCAGGTTGTAGAAGTAACTTACTGCGTTGAACTGGAATCAATGTAGAAAGAGCTGAGGGGGAGTCTGGAAGACTCAGGGGTTGGAGAGCTTGAATTAAGGTGAGCCCAGATAGCACGCGTGAGACGGGGTGTGCTGGGTCACGGGACAACTGCACGAAAATAATGAAAAAAATTGGCACGGAGTGAGGAGTCTTTTTTCTGCTTAATTATCTGGGCTGATTTCACCTACCAGATACTGCTGGGATGGCTGTAAAACATACAGATCCCTCCTGCTACAAAATTATTTGAAAACAGGGTTTCTATAGAAAAAAAATTGGAGGTGAAGCTTGCACTAAGTGTTAGTTGTATGGACACCATTTAGGCTTACAAAGACTTCCTGGGGACGTTGGACATCTGTCTGCTCGATTTGTAGGCACAAGTAAGGAGGTTTAGCAGGGGAGTTTTTGTTTGGTTTTTATTTTCCTTGGCAAAGGCAACGCGTCTGAAAGTTTGGCCCTTAAAGCAAATCCTCGGGGTCGCGTTTGGCATTTTTTTGGGTGTATCCTGTTTTTGGAACCATTCTTATCTTGATACGCCTGCTCTCTTGTTTTGATAACTGAGCCTCTTCTTTCACGATAGACCGGCATTAATTGCCTGCTTTTTTTTAATTCCCTCTCTGTACCCGTGGTCAAAAAGAGAGCTGCTCGTAGGCAGAGGGCCTGCTGCGGATTGAAATAGCACGACTGAAAAAGCCACCGCCTGTAACGTGTGGGGGGGAAGGAAGGGGGAGGTACGGTGACGTGCGATTGTCCAGAGACTGACACCCCGCTACCGCTTTTGTTCCCAGACTCTTGAAATGCCTGAAGACTTTTGGTGAAGTGCACTGAGCCGAGGTGACAGACTTGCTATTTAAAAGAATCAAACCTTATCTTAAAAATGGAATTGGAGAATTAGCAACGCACAACTGCCCTCTTTCTTCTCTCTGCCTGTCTCCGCCGTTCGACCTATGTCTCAGGCAGCGATTAGGACAGGAAATCAAGCTGCCCGTCTTCCTCCTTCCCTTCCGACACCGCCAGTGAGCGACGGTCTCGTTGCTCCTGGGATCCCACCACCCCGAGAACAAGCGCGTAGAGTGTAAAATAACACAAACTAACTGCAGAAGCCATGAAGCAGAAGGAGACCCTTCGCGACTGCGCTGGTCACTGCCGATGGAGAGAGAAATTGGACAATTTGGTGAAAACAGAAAACTTTAAAAAAAAAAAAAAGAGAAGAAAATATAATCTATTTAGAATTAATTTATAGCTGTATATATGTTGTACTTTTAAACTATGCAGGGGTTGGATGATTAAATTATTTTGTTTTGTGCCCGGTTTGGTAAACAGGGAAGCAGGAAGTCTCTTCCCAGGGTGTCTCGCTCTGCAGCGCTTTCCTGCCTGACACACTAAAACAAGAATCACTTCGCAGTTGCCATACTTTGCTTTCTGGAGGACAGAGGTGTTCTGCAGCTTGGGATGTCAATACTTGCCTTTCGGGTTTTAATCAAAGAAATTCCAAATCTGTAGGGGGTTAACCAAGAAATGGGGAAAACTGTCCAGATTCGGGATGTGGTTTTGCAGCGTTGGCAGAAGCTGCAGCAGGTCAGCTGAGCCCCAGCGTCACACTCGGTGACAGGAAGGATTGTCCTGGATGGTTTTTGCTCATCAGTCGTTGGGTTTATTTGTGCACGTAACTTTTTTTTGCAGAGTCTGCTTTAATTTTGCCTCGTAATCAGCGTGCGGCGTTCGTTCTGTAAAGAGGGCTTTCCACGAGCCGTCTCCCTTTGTTGTTGGGGGTTTTTTCGTGTGTGAACACTTGCGGTTCCTCACCCACCAGCACTTCTGTTTGCAACGTGGCCATGGCCTTGACACCCTGTCTCTAATGTTTCCTAGAGGAGACCTGTAAAATACTGCTAATTCATAAGAAACGGAGCTTTCTATTGCTTCTGTTGAAAGAAGTTTGGCCAGGGGAGATCGGAGGGTGCGCCTGATATCTCCTCGGACCCCGCCTGAGCTCTGCAGCACGTCTCTCACTCAATCGCCGTCAGGCAGGACCATCGTTAGGGCAGCAGGAGGACGCTCCAGGTTAGGAGCTGTCTCTTCAAAGCAAAACCGGCACGAGCAGAGCTACCTCCCGTGGAATAAACTGGATTTTTTTTTTTTTGGTACTCTGCAGTTCGTTTTTGTTTAATGATATTTCCAGTAAGACCCGTCCCCTGACACCATCAGGGGATTGAATCAAAAGTGCGGCGGCTCCCGGGTGGGGTGGCAGAGGCTGGAAGAGGTGAGAGTTACGGTGGTTTTATTTCTTTATTGTTAGGAATCCATGTGCTCTGTCTTTGGCTATTTATTTATTTTGCAAAATATCAGCCCTCCCGTTAACTGCAAGCCTTATTATCCCACAGCCACCACGACTTGGACCTGATTTTTAAGGGTTTTTTTTTTTTTCCCTTTGCTTTTTTTAAATGATTCCTCCACCTTTGGAAGGAATGGGGTGGAAGTATGGCATTTGGCAATAGCTCATAATAGGCTAGCTGGCATGGAGAGATCAGGGGGAGGGGGTTAAACAAAAATCATGTTCGCAAAAGGTGCTGAGTGTCTTGCACAACGGCATTCCTTGCCCAGAGCCTGCCCGCCAAAACGTTTTGATTTTTTTTTTTTCCCAAGTAGATATCCATGGATAATAACGAGCGAGAAGGCGTAGATCCTAACGGATGCTCACAGAGGCTGTATCTCGATTTAGAATTAATTATACAGTTGTACATCTATAAATAAATGTTTATAATGTGAAAGGCTCTGGCTGTGTTGGTGTCCTGCGGATCCTTGCCCCAGCCAGCTCCGGTTTTACAGCTGCTTCTTCACGCTGCCTTTGTCGCATCTGCACAGGCGCTCGGTAAATGAAATTTGGCGTCTTTGCTGTCCCGGCGAGCCCAAGCAGCTGAGAGCTCCCGTGCTGCGGGATGCTGTGGGGGCCTCCCCGGCGTGGGAGAGGGAAGGATGGGGAGAAGATGGAGAGGAGGTGGTGCCCACTGAGTTAGCCATGGGGCTCAGCAAGGTGACGGCGAACGCTCTCCAGGACGTCTTTGCTTCAAACTGGTTCCACTGGGATGCTCCCAGCAGGGTGCCTTGTGCTGGGGGGACCGTGCCTTCCTCCTCTCCCATTGAAGCGCTGCTGTTTGCCGAGTCCCCCGCATCCTCTGGCCAAGCTCTTTTGGGGGATGCTTTGTCCTCATCCCGGCATGCCACCATGCTGGCAGCATCGTCCCAGCGTTTTAAGGTGCGCTTTGGACAGGTCCCCATCCGGGGAGGGCGGCGGGCAGGAAGGCTCGGGCTGCCTTTGTCCTGGGCGGAAATGCTGCCTTGGACGTGCTTCCCGATGGCGGCGGCTCAGAAACTGCCGGCTGCTGGCCCAAAATCCTTGGGGTCGGATTTGGTGTCTGTGCTCCCAAAAGGGTCTCTTTTTCCCACATCCCCTTCCCTCGGGCAGCAAAAGGCTTTTCTTGCAGCTCCTGGGGCAGGCTTGACCCTGCAAGCACTCCCCTCCTCCTCCCCAGCCCCACGCACCAAAGGGCTGGAGCTTTTGGGGTGGTTTTTTTCCCCTTTTTCCCTTTTTTTTCCCCTTCTCTCAGAGGCCAGGGGTCACGTCACTTCCATTTCCCTTCAGCGCCGCGTTCCCAGCAGCAGCGGTGAGTCAGCCCCGCCGGCCTCTCGCAACGTCCGTGCCGGCACGCTGGCCAGGAGAGTCCAGCATGACCCAACTCAGCTGCCTGGCAAAACCCCCCTGTGCCACTGGCACAGACCCTGCTCCATTTTTGTTTTTAATTCTGCAATCAGGTGCATCCACACCCCAGTTTTTGGGGTGGTTTTGCTGCATTTCGGGTCATTCCCAGCCCGGAGCAATGGGAGATGCTCTGCATTTTGGTGTGCTGGTCCCTGCCTGCTAGCCAAAGGTGGAGGTGATTTGGGCTGACCATTAGCTCCTTCCCCACCTGGCAGCTCATTAGCCTGAGTTTTTAATTGGAGCTGCTGCTAAAGGCAGCGAGGCAGCAAGGGCAGGCGGGTGCCCCACGAGCATCCGCCTCTGGCAGGTAGGGAGCGACGGGACCGTGCTTCTCACCACCATCTTTTTTTTCTTTGGCAGCAAAACATGAGGGTTTAGTGTTACCCTGAGATTTAAATCCTTGTTTGCCTGATTGCTGCCGGTGCCCCAAAAAGCTCCCTTACCCCGTGAGGGCACCCAGGAGCCCCAGGCCGATGCTGGTGCCACAAATAGCCCCATCGCTGCCTCCCAGGTCCCAAAATATCCCTCTGTCTGTCCCCCCGCCCCAGGAGAGGCTAAATACAGCCTCGCTGGAAGCTCCTGGCACCTTCCAGGGAACTGCCAAACCCTGGGGACCTTGACATCCCCCCCCAAATTTGTCATGGAAAGGCCATTTTGCTATAAATAGAAGCAAAGCTTCACCTGCCATCGCTCGTGGCTGGGGCTGTGACCATGGGGCGGTTTGGGTGCACGTGGATCCACGTGGACGGTTTTGCTGGGCACCCCCCCAGCAAAGAGGCTGGCCTATCGCTCTGCGCTTGCTTTTGTGAGTTTTGGTGCGTTTGTTTTGTTTTCTTGGCGTTTTCGGCAAAGCCTTGAGTATTCCTTGTAATAATAATTTTAAAAAAACGTGATGCAGAGTCCCTCGCCCACCTGTGGAAAGGCTGGCAGGGGACAAGCTGCGGCCACGCTGCTGCTGGCAGCACGGCGAGACACGGGGTGATCCCTCCACATGCTTAGGAGCTCGATGTATAAAAATACAGATATTTATGGAGCTATATATAGAGAGCTTCAAGAAAATATATCTCAGCAGGGGATGACGGCACAGCCCAAGCCAAGCCGCTGGTGTTGCTGCCGTCACCGTGCCGTAAATCTCTTGCCATGGCTGGGGAGCAATGTGCCGTTTCCTTCCCGTGCCGGCGATGCCAAAACCTGCTCCTCTCGCGACTGTGCCAAAAAAACTTGAGGTTTGGCGTTTCCTTTCCAGCCCCTTCGGTGGCTCCAGGGCTGGTTTGACGGTGGTTTTGCCACTGGACAACCCCGCAGGGACCCGCACTGCCTGATCCCAGCACGGGGATGCCCCTCACACGGTTGGGGGGTGACCCAGCATGTGACCCTCTGAGAAACACCCTGGGCCCCAAAATTTTAGGGGACCCCCTGCCCCTTTTGCACAATGTGGCTTTGTAAAGGTGCGTTTCCAGCTGTACCCGTCTGGCCCTGCTTGTTGTTCTGCTTGCTCCTAGGTGATATTTATGTGGGTGAGCGACCTTGGCTCCAAACACTTGGGTTGTCCTTTTCAGAAACAACTTTTTTGGTGAAAATTTCCATCAAAAAGTCAGTGTCTGTCCCTGGTGCGGTGCGGTGCGGGGGGGGGGGAACCAAACCAACCGAAGCTTGAGCCAGAACAAACTCGCATTTGAATAGGAATTTTTTTTTGAGGGGCTGGTTTTATCCCCCACACCTTCCACCAGCCTCTTCCTTTTGCCAAGCAGCTTAATTACACGTTAGTGAAAGCCTTTTCTCCGAGTGGCTGTAATTGCAGGCTTGGGTAATTGGTCTCATTTTTGCCGAGCATGTTTGGAGCTGGGGAGCACTCCCCCAGCAGGTGTGACCCTCCCCATCTCCCTCCCTCCCCATTTTAGCCAATTCTCCTGGTTTTCTGCCCAAACCCCCACCTCATAGCTCCCAGGGGAGGAGCAGCAGCCCCTTGCTGGGCTGCCGGGGCGCTCTCCCCCCGGGGCAGAGGCAGGCACCTGGCTCGCCTGACTCAGCTCCCACTGAGTCACAGCCCCGTGGCCTACAGGTCCGAGTGGGCACAGCGGGATTCCCCACCATTCCCAACGCCTTCAGCTCCCACCGCAGGGGCTGCCGTACCAGGGAAAGGCTTCCTGAGGATGCCAGGGGGGATTTAGGACAGGCCAGGAGCAGTTGCATCATCCCTCTACAGCCCCAAATGACAACAGGGAGCCAGCAGGTTATCAATGAAGACAGCTTTTATTAGAAAAGTAAAAAAACCCACCCCGACACGATTGCATAGGAAGTCTTGCACTTGAACATCAAGTGTACGAGTGTAAACTGTAACCAATGAAGCGCCCGCGGCGTGTCATGGCAAGGGGTCCTGCCCTCCGTCCCTGTGTCACCTCACACGCCCCTCTCCCACGCACTCTTTCCTCTCCTGATCAAAGACGCAAGGCGATTTCGGCCCCCCCTCCTGCCACGCAAGGAGCCAGTGCAGAGCCGCCCAGGTGCCAGCAGTGGGGTTTTGTCTTTGATCCAGACCCGCAACCCAGCCCTCACTCACTCCCACACGCACCCTCCCCCAGAAACCCCATTGATTACAATCCTTGTTACAAAAAAAAAAACCATGATTAATCAGGCAACGAGAGGAGACCGTCTGCCCCCCAGCAGCCCTGCTGCTGCATCGCCGCAGTCATCCCACAATCATTGATGGTGTGAAGCGACCTCCGCCTGGGTCCCGGTCCGCTCTGCATCAGGGATGCCCCAGCGCAGACAGGCACCCCGCAGGGACCTCCGCCTGCCTGAACTACTTCCACCTACAGCCCTACTCCAGCCTAACCTAAACTACAGCGGCTGCCGGGAGCCACCACACTCTAACTGGCTCTTCCAAAGCGCTTGGGTAAGTCGCTTCTCTGGCACGGCCCGTCAGCACTCCTCTATGAGCAGCTGCTCGGAGCTGTACAGCTTCTTCTTGATGACCCTGAAGCCCGTGCTCAGCTTCAGCGGCGTGAAAGCTGGCCCTGAGGTGAAGAGTCCCTGGATCTTCGGCCAGAGGCGGGAGTCCAGCCGGAGCACCAGGGTGAGCTGGAAGGTGGGGACCACGGCGGGGTCCACGGCGATGTGCCCCACGTCGTGGCAGGCCTTGCCGTGCTCCACGCAGAGGTCGAGGAGGGCCCCGCGCAGCCCGCAGGGCTCGCTGCAGGCCAGGCGCAGCAGCTCTGTCCTCACCTGCGCCAGGAGCTGGGCCGGCATGAGGAGCCGGGAGCAGCGCTTGGTCCCCAGCGGGGCCCTGCCCAGCGTGGCCTGGACCACGTCCATCAGGTTGGCGCATAGCAGCTCGTCCTCGGGGTCGTGCAGCAGGTCCAGGTCCGGCAGGGAGGCTGCCTCAGCGTACTCGGCATCTGCGGAGAGGACGGGCAGCAGGTCAGCAGCAGAAGTGGGTCTCACGGTTGCGGAGGGACGTGGAACCCAGGGGCTGGGGGTGTAATTGGGGCACAGAGGCTTGGCTTGGCGCAGTACAGCACCCCCCCACACCCCTCAGAGGGACCCCGGGCCCCTCAGGGATCCCCCCCGTCCCTCAGGAACCCCCGGGCGGGGCCTCCCCCACTCACCTCCCTCCGAGCCGGAGGCGCTGCCCAGCGACTCGCAGTCGGAGGTCTCCAGGCGGCCCCTCTCCCCGCCCGCCAGCCGCTCCCACAGCCCGGGCATGACGCCGCTGCTGCCGCCTCCGCCGCCCCCTCTGCTCAGTAGCCCCCCCGCCGCCCGCCTTATATAGGGGCGGTGCGGGGGGCCCCGCCCCTCCTCCTTGGCGCCCGCCAATGGGAGCGCGGGGCACGTCCGCGGCGTCTCTCCTGCCCGGTGACAGCGGGAGGCCACGCCCCCTCCCCCCGCTCGGCCCCGCTCGGCTCCGCTCGGCTCGGCCCCGATCCGGCCCCGGCCCGCGCCCTGCAAACGGCGCCGGGGGTTGCATCAGGAGGGGCCGGGCCGGGCCGGTGCCATCCGCCTGCCGCTCTCGGGCTTCCCCGGCCGCCTGCCACCCCCTCAGGGCCTGGGCCTCACCCCCCGGGCACCCCGTCAGGGCCTGGCCTGGGCCTGGGCCTGGGCCTCACCCCCTGGGCACCCCCACAGAGCCTGGCCCGGGCCTGGGCCTCACTCCCTGGGCACCCCCCCCAGAGCCTGGCCTGGGCCTGGGCCTCACTCCCTGGGCAACCCCACAGAGCCTGGCCCGGGCCTGGGCCTGGGCCTGACTCCCTGGGCGCCCCCACAGAGCCTGGCCCGGGCCTGGGCCTGGGCCTGACTCCCTGGGCGCCCCCACAGAGCCTGGCCCGGGCCTGGGCCTCACCCCGGGCACCCGCAGGGCCAGGCCCCATCCCAGGCCTCACCCCTTGGCACTCCGGTGGGGACAGCAGCAAGGGAGGGACAGATGCCAAGAGCGGTTTGCACCCTGTCCCCGCTGCTCCCCGACCCCTCTCTGGGCCGCGGCAGGGGCCCCAGCTGGCACAAAACCAGGCGGGTGGGGGAGTTCGTAACCCCCGCCTGCCTCCCCCAGTGCTCCCATAAAACGGGGGTGAGACACTGTCCCCCTCCAAGCCCTCTGCCCTGGGAGTGCGTCCCCCTGCTGCAGGGCCATGCGTGCCTGCCCCTGCGTACGTGACCTTTCCGAAGCCAGACCCCGAGGAGCGCGGGGAGCCGAAGGCCTATTAATTGGCGATAAGGGGCTTTGTTTGTCCTCCTGCCGCGCTCCCTGCTGCTTTATCGGAGGAGCTGAGCACACTCTGAAGTCACTCCGGGAGCTATCTTGGGTACTGTCCTTCCCAAGCAGAGATTGATAAACAGCCCAGCGGTAAACACAGTGGAGAGCAAACGCCAGCCGGGACGGAGGGGGACAGGCTCCCCGTGCCAGCGTCGCGCCCGCTGCCTGCAGCCTCCATGGCGGAGGGGACGGGGACAGATTCTCCCACCAAAAAGCTGCGGGTGCAGAGGGTCTGGGCACCCCACCAGCAGCTGTAGCGGCGGGAAAATTGCATTTTAGGGGTCCAAGGAGAAGCGGGGCTTGAATCCGTCGCTGCTTCAGGAGTGGAGGTCCAAGCCAGGGAGCGAGTGGCATCCTGGGGAGCAGCGGGGCGGAGGGGACGTGCGGGGAGCTGGGAACAAGCCCTGGCCTGCGCCCGCGGCGTGCAGGGCTACTGCGCTGCTTTTTGGGACGAAAAATGAACAAACCCCAAGCCCAGATGTTAAAAATACACACCGATATTTGCACGCTCACCGTGCAATACAGCGAAATATGCACACGCGCACTTGGAAACAGTTGGATGGTGCTTGGAATTCTGTTTTTAACAAAATCTCTCGTGGGTTTTTTTCTCCCCACAACCACCAAGTCGTTGGTATGAATGTTCCCTGGGCGAGGCTGAAAATAGATGAAGAACTGCTGGCTTTGGGGTCAAAACAAGGGGAAAAAGGCAAATAAAAGAGGTAAAGGACCATAGGGAAGGCGCCTTGCTAAAAATAAGCTTGAATTCTGAAGCCCAGCATAAATATTTTTCTTTCTTTGCCATAACATCGCCTGGTGGGCTGGGGAGCAAGCAGCCTCTGGTGCAATGGCAAGTTTTAAAGTGAAACGTAATTTTTGATCTCTGAAATAAAATAATCCTAACGGGATGCTGCGCGCTCGCGCTTCTGCTGGGAGGGGAGGCGTTGCGGGGCTTGCAGCTCGTTTTCCTTCCCAAAAGAGACCGCGAACCCGGGCTGCTCTTCTGCAGCAGAGCCTCTAGAAATGGTTTGGGGGTAGAAAGCGAAGTTTTAGCTATGGTATTAGTAACCCCTGCGCTTCCCCTCCCCGGGTAGCGCTGCTGGCATAAACCCAGTGTGATTTTTGTGGCCGAGCAGCGTGTCTTTCCCCCCCCGACCTGCCATCCTTTCTGGGGAGAGCCGAGGGGGCTTCAGGATGATGGATGAAACTTTTCTGGACAGCCTGCTCCCGGCCGACTGCGCCTTGTGGAAGCCACCCCTCCCCATGATGAGATTCCCTCGATCACTCGGATTTCCAGCCCGGCCGGCTTTGGAAAGGGTTAAGCGGGAGCCGGCGGGGGCGGCTGGCGTTGGGGAGGGTCCTTGGCTGGGCCCCTGCCCGGGATGTGCTGAGCTCAGCGTTTTTGCAGGGCTGCAGGGGGAGGGGGCTGGGGAGGAGGAGGAGGAGGAAGGGAGGAGATCACGTACGGGGGGCTCGGCAAGTGCCTTGCCGCACGTCGGGCGCAAACCGAGCCCCACGTATGCCGGGGGGGCAAATTCCTGCCCCGTGGGGCGGCTGCCACTGCCCATGGTGTAGTCCCCATCTTCGCGTTGGTTCCCAGGCCCAAAAAGCCACTTTTAGGTAGATTTACACATTATTTCGGCACGCGATCGCCGGCCAGCGTTAGCAGAGAGGCTGCTGTGATTCTCCGTGTCCAAGCAATCACGTGGGGAACGTAACGAAGGGGCTGAGCTGAGGGGAGGCCGCGGTTTTTGGGGTGTCCCACGGGTGCCTGCAGGGTGGGTGTCCTTTGCACCCTCTCTGGCCGCGTCCTCAGTCAGCAGCTCCCCGCTCGTGGCAGGGGGTGACGGGCACATGAGGGGTGACCCCGTGCATCCTCTGCCACCGCACCGAGCCCGTGGCCAGCTCGAACAGGCCCGCGGCCCTTCAGCCCGCGGCCCATGGCCCTTCAGCTCGCCTGTTCGAGCTGGCCACGGGCTGGCTGGGATGCCGCAGCAGGTCCCGGCGTGCCGCCGGCCGGGCAGGTCTCTGCCAAACCTTTCGGGCCCGTCTCTCGCCCCGGGGACAGGCAGCTGCAGGCAGGCTGCCAGCCCCACGACGTGCGGGAGTTGGGCGGAGAAACGAGGAACGTGCGTCCGAGGAGGACGGCGGATGGGTTTTGGCAGCTGAGATGCCGAGCGCCGGGTCGGCACCATGCCCGTTTGCAGGGCAGGGCTGTGAAATTCATCTCCCCTTGGAGGCTTTTGCCCTGTCCCAGGCAAAAGCTGGGAGCCGGTGTTTTCGGGGTGCTGCCCCACACTCCCGCATCCTCGGCGGGGGGAGAGGCCCTCCCCGGCCGGGCGTTTTGGCCGGGCGGCAGGGCGAGCGCGTGCCTTGGCGCCGTGGCCGGCGCTGGGGCCGTGGCCAGCAGCCCGCGGAGCCGGGGGGGGGGGGGGGAGGCGCGAGCAGGGCCCGCACGCCGGTACATAACGTTCTGCTGCGAGCACCCACAGGAAAACCAACCAGCAGCTCTGAACGGGGCTCTTTGTTCAGCTTTTTTTTTTTTTTTTTTATTTTCCCTCCCTGCATCAACTTTTGCTCGCAGCTGACGGGCTCCCTCCCCCCTGCCTCTCCGCTCCCAGCCGCAGCCTCCAAACAGCCCCCGAGCTGCTTGCCGAGCCCCCGCTGATGCTGCAGAGACCCCCAAGGCGAGGGGGAACGGCGCCTCAAAACCCCGAGGAGGAGGAACAGTTACCGCCGGCTCTGCCCCACAGATCTGCAAAGCAGCAGTAGGGCAGCTGGGGAGTTTCCAGCTGCCAGGGAAAACCTGCGTTTGGAGGAGGGGGAGCGCAGGATTTGGTTTTTTCTTTGTTATTTTACCGTGCAGCAATCCCTCTGCTTTTTGCCACCTTACATAAAGTGTTTACTGAGCGGGAGGAGGGAATGGCCAACAACATGTTTTTGCATCTGTAGTACTGTACAGGGTGAACTTTTCACTTCCTCTCAATGGCTCTCGCACATGTGTCTATTTTGGTGCTGGGCGCACATACAAACAAGCCATGTACGGCACAGAGCCGGGGCCGTTCCCTGCTCCTGCTCCTGCTCCGTCCAGCTGCCAGCCCGGCACGCCGCCGAGAAACTGCTGGAAAAACAAGGGATGGGAGGAGGGCGGGGGGGGCTGCCCTGGGGAAATCTCTTTTGGATCCTTCGGCACACAGCAGGCTTGCGGGGGGACCTGGGCAGCGCTCGGGCGCTGCATCCCCTCGGCGGAGCTGCAGGCGCCAATCCCCCGGCGTCCCCAGAGGGCTGGTGGAGCGGAAAAGTTTCACGTCGAGCGGTGAAAAGGAAAAGCTCTTGCTGCAGCCGATTACGCCAGTCGCAGCACGTAGGGTGGGTGAGCGGGTGGGACTCGGCACGGTCGGCGGGAGAAGGGGCACGGCTCCCTTCCTAAACCCCACGATGCTGTCTTGATACAGAGCGTATTTTTGGCAAGTCTGGCCAAAGTAGGTTTAGGTGGCTGGAGTAAGCAGGATTAAAAATAGACGATATAAAACAAACAAACAAGTTGACGATTGAAACGCTCCCTTCTTTTCAGAATAACCCCCGTCTGGGATGGGAGTTTTAATACCGAATGCCATCACGTTTAAAGCGATACTGGCGGAGGAGCCGCTCGCTGTGCCGCAGGCCCTCGCAGAGCAGGGGCTGGCGGCCCTCCAGGAGCGGGGAGGAGGTTTTCCGGGCTGGGCAGGGGGGAGGCGGCGCGGGACACGTCTCAGCCGAGCTGCAGCCTTATGCGAGAACACCCGTACGCCGTTTCAGAAACCCTACAGGGATTTCCACTGGTGCGGAGCTGGAACCGGGGCTTCATCTGCAGATCGGGGCTGGCTTTTGGGCGGCGTGCAGCTCTGGGTGACGAAAAGCTGACTCTGATACTAGAACTAATTTGTAACCAGAAACGAACGCAGAACGTGTCTGCATACTTTTTTTGCCCTTAGTTTTAGCTAACACAAATTGCTGGTGATAAAACTAAGACAGGGATGGATTGAAATTAATCTGTTTCAATCCAGATGTGGCTGGACTGAAATAGTGAGTAAAAATAAAATAATCTCGTAAATAAGATGTTGAAAATGGAAGAATTAGGCATCTGGAGCAGTAAGTCGTACAATTGCTTAAATACAGGGCTGAGCCTATCCCCCTGCTGGCTAGCAAAAACGTGGTGTTAAGACTCTCATCAGTGGAAAATTAACATGTTGAAATGGTTATGCCAGAAAATGGAAATCCAGTTCCCCTCAAGAACAGAAGTGAAGTGCAAATGGAAAACAAGATGATTAAAATGGATGGATTTAAATACGGGCTTTCTGCTAGCAGAGTTAAACCGGGATTAAAATCTGATTTAAATCAATCCACTTTTGAGCATAAAGCAAGTGTGGTTTGGTTCCTCTCAGAGGGTTTTTTTAAATTGAACTTAAGTTGACTATCGTAACTGCCAAGTTGCCTCTCAGCTTCATTACACCTCCTGTTACCTACCGAGCAGCTGATCGTTTCTTTCATCAGACCCCCCCTGCACCAAGCTTTGGAAAGATAAACAGTTCCAAAGACAGAATTATTTTATTACCACAGAGCAATCTAATATAGAATAAAGAGGAAAAAGAGTTTCAGGGTATTAAAGATACAGCTTGGGTGTTAAGAGAGTGGTGTCCTACCAGCACTCGCTGTGCAGACACAAGAGACACAGCAATGGGGAGAAAACAGCTCTGGTGACACACGGGGTATCTCTGGAGAACGTGTCACCGCTTGCCCCCTCCCAACCAACCTGGGACAGTTCTCATCTAGTTCACCCCCAGAAACAACAGCTAGGGCTGAAGAGCGTTTCTGGCAGGGTGTTGTCGTACCTCTGCTCTACAGAGGCCCAGCTTGAGCGGCAAAGATGCAGGCTTCCCGGCCCGCGGATCACCCAGTCCTTCGGCCACGTGCCGGGGAAAGGCCAGGCTGTTACTGGGTTGCTTTCCCCGCCACCACACTGTCAGTCTTCCCTCCTCTGTAAACAAGAAGGTGATTCTCCGAGTTCTGTAAAACCGATCCTACCTTCTAAGTTACAGAAACCGAGCCCTGCCAGCCTGTAGTGCTGCAGATGACTTAAAGAATCCTGTCATTTCCATTTACTGGCAGCTTTACGGGGGATCCCTACTCTCAACTTAAAAAAAAAAAAAAGCCCAGTCCTGCTGATGCAGCTGTCAGCATCCTGATAAATGGGGGTGTGTTCTGAAGCCAGGCCAGAGAATGTTTTTCTTCTGCTCCCTGACAGCAGCGATCCAGACACGCTCAGCCCGAGGAGGGAGTGAACCCCAGGAGCTGCTCTATTGGCTTGTACCTCCACTCGTCTGCCTCCAGCTCTTCCACCAGACCGGCTAGTTTTTCCATCCGTGCGACTTGTTGATCTGCGAGAAGTTCAAAGGTAACTGTGGTTTGCAATGACAGCGCAATTAAACCTTTCAATTAGATGCAAATTCCCAGCTGTCAATGGGGAACAGAGTAGAATAAAACCCACTGAGCCGACTGGAATACAAACCTACCCCACACGACGCCCTGTGCATGTGGCGAGACCTCACCAGATCACAGGAGGAAGCAGGGACAGGCTTTTCTGCCTCGTCCAGCGCTGAATGTGTATTTACCCATCCCTGCCCGTGCCGTGTAAATTGAAGTCCTAACAGGGAAACACGAGGCTGATTAGCGTATGGGGGTGAAAGCAGGATGAAGCTCATTTCTTTAGCATAAATATTTATAGTGCAGAAGAACAGAGAAGTTCAGAGAGAGCTTGGTCAGCCCACGGTAGAGCTGGGTTCCGCACGGGGAACTCCTCGTTTTAACGAAGGCCCTTTGAGGAGGACCTGGATGACGGCAATCAGAGCATGCTAATGGCACAAAGGTGCCCACGGAGGGACGGGCTGCCTCCCTGGGGATCCCCAAGACAACTTGTTCCTCTCGGCTTTATTTAAAACCAGTTGCACGTTGGGCATGCAGGCTCCATTTTCAATTAAATTAGCTGCAGTAGTACGGAGATGAGAATAGCCCTTCTTCTCTTGGCTCTGCTGGAAGTTTTAACAGCACAGCAGCCTCTTGGAAAAACAGCCCAGTACGAGCCAACTTACTAGCGAGAGGAGTGACATAAAATGTGCATGATTTATGCTGACTGCAGCAGTGGGTGCTTTTAAGAGGGACTGTTCTCACTCCACCTCCCGCAGCTGAGTGCTTTTGGGAACTGTCAAACAAGCAAGCCAAAAAAACGATGACCTTGATCTTTTTTTAAGCCTTTCCCCTTTCTTACAGGGAGGCGACCCGTGCTCCACAAACCACTTTCAAAGGCTGGTGGTTATCAGGGTGCCGGTCTGCGCAGCAGCCCCCAGTAGCTACAGCCGCAGTAGCGCCGGAGCTGTGGAAACAACGGCTCTGAAGTTTGGCTTTGCTTTTCGGCTCAGAAATACAGGATCACGGCCTGGCAAGCTGCTGCACGCCCCCACAGCTCCTCCTGACAACCCGTGCCGGTGGAGGACAGGAAACCTCTACGATCGGAGACAACCCATTCTAGCTGACAAGGGGTGGGGACCAGAAAGGATGTGACCCTCAAGCAGCAGACGCCATCGGGTGTGCTGAGCTCTGCCCAACGTCTTGAGAACGAAAGCTGCCGTGCAGTCAAGCCCATCGTTCAGTTACAGGCACCTGGGCAGCGGGCGAAGGCCCCGGGAGGGAAGCAGAAGTTCAAACGAGACGTAAGGCTCTTTTTTGGGGAGGCAGGGAGTGGAGTCACCCCATCGTGCCATGTCAGGCACCTGTGTGTCCATCTTCCCAGCACCTTTGGAAACCTCACCTGACCCTGCCGATGGTGTCACCGGGGCTCGGCAGAGAAACAAAGGTGGAATCGAGTGTCTCTTTGCCCGAGGCCAGAGAGACAGCCAGCGCTGGGCCAAGATCACAGCGTGGGCGTTTCCTGCCCATAACCTCCTCTTCTGGCCTCACCTCTCCTGAAGGCAGCCGCAGCACACAGCGATGGAAAAACAAGCTTCGAAAGGCACAGCCTGTTCCCACCCAGGCTGTGTGGGTTCCCGTCGCTTTGCATAGGGCTTGCAAAAGGACTCGATGATGGTCTGACTTAGCGTTAATTCGCCAACTTAAAAGGCTATTCTGCTTTTTTGTGGTCGGCACCCGAGAACATGTCAGCCTTTTCTCCCCGCTCCCCTGCCATCTTCCCCGATCGACATGCAGTTAAAATAGACGGCACTTTGGTGCTTACCGTGTTTCACTTGCTTTAATGTCGATGCCACCTGATAGCTGAAGACAGATTCACAGAGGAATCTTTCGGAGCCATCTGTAAACAGAAAAAGGGAGGTGGTTTAATCTGAGAGTTTTAAGACTGAGCAGCCTTAACTGAGTGCCGCTGACCTTCTATTTTTACGTTCGAGGTGTGGGTTTCCCCACTTGCCTCGTTCCGACACTTTCCCCTGCGCCGAGAGTGCAGCGCTCCGATTTCTAGCCTGTACGGCCCCGCACTCAAATCCTGTGCGGGGCTTTGGCTTGGCTCCTGGTGCCGCTGGGGAATGGCTGTGCTACCTGGGAGACATCCCAGCTGCTATTCTGTTACATCCCCCTCTGTCAAGCAATTTTAGTCCATTTTAAATAGAAGGTAAGCTAAGGAGAAGCCAGCTAATATTACGGCATCTCCAGTTCCCTCAGGGCTCAGACGCTTGTGTCCTTATAATGCTTTATGATTTCCTACAGGCTTCAACCATAACCCTGCATAAAGGATTTCAAATTGTGTATCTTGCCATCTAAGTCAGTAATTGATCACACAACTGTCTCAGCAATCTGGAATACATAGCTAATTGTGTGCCAAGTACTGACATAGTTTATACTACTTCCTCCTAAAAAAAAACCCCAAAAAACTAAGGGTTTACTTAAAAACAAGTGAGATGGTTAAAGTAACAATAAAAATCAGTCAGTTAGTTAGCGGGGATTTTTGAAGGGGAAACTGGTATGCAGCTACCCCACTAGCACCTGCCTGACGAAAGAATGGGTGTATCACCTTTTATCTCAGAAATTAAAAAGCTAACTTAAAGCTTCCTGCGACAGGGACAGTGTTTAGTTGTTGCTGCCACCCAGAGCAGACAAACTGCCATGTTACTGGTAAACAGGTCAGCCCAAAGCAAAATCAAGTAAAAGCTCCATGCCATAAAAACAAGGAAGAGACGCAATTTTAAAGACTCAGGATAGAAACAGGCCCCTGGAAAACCTAATCCGAAGCTGAACCCTAGGTAAGAGTCAGAGTTTCACCATGCTCAGAGCATCCTCTCACAAGCTGTTGAAATGCTGTGTTGGTGCTGCACCGTGCTATTTCCAAACGTACCCTTCCCTCTCCTCTGACGCCCCAGCCCGGCCGTCCTGCCGAGTGGCTCTCAGGAGGAACAGCTGTCTGTCTATTTGGTAACACGAAGTGCTTCATTATTTTAATTTGTTTTGAGGGCTCGTTAAGTTCTATGAGCAAGCCTTTAGTCATAATTACTTCAATAGACTGGCATATGGGCTCTAATGTGTAATAAAAACAGTCCTTAAATGATGTAGCGATCAGTTCCCAGCTGCCCTGCGCTGCCGTGTTCGTCTCTACCAGAACGCAGTCACTTCTCAGCTGCAGGGCCACCCTAATGAACTTCAGGCTCACGCAGTCAAGCGTGTGGCACGGTGACACGGGAAGTTCAAGAGGAGCAGACAGACAGACAGACCGACCTTGGCTTAACCCTGTCATCTGAAGGACCTGCCCTTCCTCCCTGATGCAGAGCAGGGGCAGGGACGTGCAGCTGCGATGTGCCTGGGTCCTCCTTCAGGCAACCCCGACGAAGCGGGTGGCAGGGCTCGGGCACCCAGAGGCAAGATGCCGTACTGGATCAGAGTCCCGACCCTCTCCAGGCGGCCCTGGAGAAAAGCCTCAACAAGGGTGAGCCCAAAAACGGAACGTGCTCAGCCCTGAAGGATTAAAAGAGAGGTCTAGACCTAATTTATCCTCTCACAGACCTCTGCGGCGAGGTTTTAACTTGGGTCAAGGGCAAAAGCAAGCCTTACGTTTCCTGGCCAGCAGGGATACAAGCTGCCTCCTGTACTAGCCCTGTCAAATCCAACCCCAGAACGCATTTTGCCAAGAAAAATACTTCTGCCTCAGCTATCTTTACAGCAATTCCTGCCTGACATCAAAGGAATAGCTAACAATGAGCTATTAACACCGTCATGTTCCTTTTCAGGTAGATTGCTTCCTCGTCTGAAGTGTTGTCATGGATCTAAAAAACAGGTGACTGCCAGAAAAATCACTTCCTCATGAGCAAATGGTGGGAGAGCTGGGGCTGCTTGGGACCTACCCGAGCTCTGGTGCTTCCTCCCTCCCTCCAGCTCTTGCCAGCTAAAGTCCGAAAAGACAGCAGGGTGCCAAGCTCGGCAACTCCCTTGCAGGGCTGCCTGCACACCAGGAGGAGTGGGGAAGGAGAAAGGCAGGAGCAATCACCTTCCAGCATCTCCCCGGCTCCTTTGGGGTAAGTGAAGAGGGCTTTTCGGGGCGGCGCCAGGTCCGAAACGCTGAACCCCGATCCCGTTACAGAGCTGCCGCTGACTCCGCCGGCTGAAGAGGATGAGGAAGAGGCTGCCATTTCACCCCGTCCCAGCCTGAAAGAATAAAAAGGGAGCAAAGCAGAGTTAGGAAGGGCGTCTCGGAGTTTCCCAGGGCGCAAAGCCAGCGACCGCGCACGTATCTGATGGCAGATGAAGGTGACGAGGTCCAGGAAGAGCCAGTGAGCACAGCTTAGGGCTGCCGCCCCCACTCTGTGGCTCCGCAGCCTCAAAGCGCTGGTGGTTCGAGGCTGCCCTGCCTGTGTGGGAGAGGCCGCCTGCGCCCGCTGCCTGCACCCGCTGCCTGCGCCCACTGTGGGGAGGGGTGCAGTTAGCTGTCGCACCACGCGGTGGCACCCAGAAACTGAAGGTAACCTACACTCTGACCCCTCGGATGAGGGGGCCTGGGAATTCAGCCGGACGATCGGAACGTGCATAAAAATAACCTGGCACAGGTCTCTGGCCTGAATTCACTGGCCTTCAGCTGCCTGGCACTTTTCCCGCTCCCCAGGGTCATAAAAAGGCTTTTTTTTCTGTCCTTTTTTTCCCCTTGTTTCCAGGAGCACAAACACAGAAAAAGTCCTGCTGCCTCATAAAACCTGGAAGCCGGCAGGACTGCCAGTTCCAGTGCCGCATCCTGCGCGAAGCCACGCTGCGCCTGATTTGCAGCAACTGCTCTCTGCGCTGCTCCAGATGTGCTTTTGCTTTTAAAATACTGCACTTGACCTAGATCAGCAAGGGCTGAGCATCCATCTGCCTGTACAGCAGAAGCCTGGTCACCTCTTGCACACCCTTTTCTCAGCCTTGTTTTTAAGAGGTATTGGCTGTACGTTTGTCATGATGGAGTAGTAAAAACTTGTCACATACCTGTCTGATAGTAAAAAAAGCTGTCACTTGGCACTTGTAAGTGACAGCGCTTGCTACTCCTCCAAACCACTTATAAGCACGTCCCAATTATCCTGCCCATTTAATACATATCTATTATCCTACCTATTTAATACACTTCTGCAGGCTCTTTAGGCTATGCAGGCAGCACCTTTGGAAAGCACTCAAGGTTTTAGTGGAGAAAATGGTTTTTTAAAAGGCTGTTGCAACTAGGGATTGCGTGTTCATTCCTAGTCGAGCTCCAGGTTGTTTCGTTTACCACGTGTGACACAAACCAGCGGCTCACAGGAGGCCGGGGGCTTAGGGGCTGTGAGGGAAAATGCCTGGATAAAAGAAACGTTTAATATGGCTACGATATGTCCAGCAGCACCGTTCTGGACAAACCTGGGCAGGGCAGGCCTGGCTCCCTGCTTCTGAGGGAAGCGAGACGACGCTTTCCACCGAAACGACGCCCGCCCGGGCCCAGACGCCTGGCGGGCTCCGGGGTACAGCGGCAGGGGCTTTGTTTTAAATAGGACGAGGCAAACACAAGGAGAAGGGGGGAGCGGGCAGGCCGGGACGCTGCCGGCACCGGCACCGCCTGAGGCGCCGGCCCCGCTGGGGCTGGGGGGGGTGGGGGGCAGCCTCGGTAGCGCCAGGCCGCACGCGCGGCCCCGCCCCTGCCATGGCCCCTCCCCGGCTTCCGTAGCCAGCGGCTCCCCGGTGAGTGACGCCCGTGGCGCCAGCCTCTCCCCCTGCTCCCCCTCAACCGAGGCGCCCCTTCTCCTCCCGGGCCGGGCCGGCCCCCCACTCCCGGGGCCGGGGCCGCTCCCGCTCCCTCCGAGCCTCACCTGGGCGCCCGGACGGCTTCGCGCAGGCGGCGCGCGTGATCGCGCTCGCGGTGCATGCTGGGGCGGGCGGGCGCGCGCGGCCCCTTCCTACTTCCGGCCGGGAGGGGGGGGAGGAGGAGGAGGAGGAGGAGGAGGAGGCGGCGGCAACTGTTAGCGGCGGCGGCCGTTACCCGCCGGGCCTGAGGCGAGCGGCTACCCCTCGCAGCTCCCGTGGCCTCCGAACAACCTGGCGGTGCCCTGCGGCGTCGGGGCCTGCCCGGTCGCTGCCCGCAGCGCCCTGGGGTGGGGGGTTGCTCGGTGGTGAGGGGCGGCAGGCGCTCGCCCCGCGTCTCCCGCAGGAGCCGGGCCTCATCCCGCGGCCCCCGCTGCTTTGTGTCTCCCCTCGCACCGCGGCAGCATTGCTCTTCCTGCATGCGCAGAGCCGAGACCCCCCCGACCCCCCCCGTCAGGCATTGCTGGTGCGGTGGGGTGTGGTCGCACCCGGGTTTTTAATAGAGGTCCTCTATCAAGAAATGGTGACACCAGCTCTGCAAAAGCAAGCCTGAGTGGAAGCAAAAAAACCCAACAAGTGTGCTTTTTCATGGCTTATTCTGTCTTCCTCGGTGTATGGTTCACATCTGCACTTCTTTCCTTGAACCACAGGAATGCTGTTTTAATTAAATGTAAGTTCAGGTGGTTGTGAGTCATTTCAGAAGGTGGGGCTTTAATTGAGGGGAAAAACATTAACCTTCTGAACCTGATGTCACTCCATATCCAACTTTCCAATCCAGTAAATAATAATAAATTAATCTTCAAAGGCAAGCTCTTCATTTCTTCCTCTCAGGTTCTGTTGTAGTGGACAGGGAAACCTGACGAAGGCAGATGTTTTGCTGGAGACTTTGTTTTCTAAGTAACAGAAATTTCACAATGAGAACAGTCAATCTCTGGAATAATCTTCGCAGGGAGGTGGTTGACTCTGCTACGCTGAACACATTTAAGACTCAGCTGGACACGGTGCTGGGCCATCTCATCTAGATTGTGCTAGAAAGGTTGGACCAGATGATCCTTGAGGTCCCTTCCAACCTGGGATTCTGTGATTCTATGATTTCTGTTTTAAAAACAAGGCAAACCAAGATATCCCATGTTAACAATTTCAGTGAACGTAGAAATCTAAATACTGAAGATGTGAAGTCTCTGACAGATGGCTGCCAGTTCTTTGGATCTCCCTGTTGCTTTTGCACCATTAAGTGTTCTCTACTGTAAAAAGTTTAACTCCCATGTTTCTAATATCGTTTGGAATAACGCAGGGTAGCGTAAGACTTTTACGCACATGCCTCAAACTTACTACGGTGCTGTGAGGCGGAGGGCAGGAGGAGTAGCCACTCATACCGGCCAGCACTGACCCCTCGGAGCGCTTGGTTTCCCTTCCCTGGCCGCCTCCTGAGCAGGTCCCAGGGAACTGAGTTTGTTTTAGAAAAGCTCCTTAGGCCTTTGAGAAACTGGTGGAGGATGGCAGGTATTTTGAGAGAGGTCAGTGTTGTAGGGGATTCCTTGCAAGAGGCTGGGGTCTCTTTGGTCTGCAGCTGTGGAAAATAACGAGGTGAAACTGTTCAGAATCCTGAACAGTGCTAAAATGGCACATGGACTGAAGCCGCAGTGAGTTTTAGCTAAAACCTGTGAGTTTCAGGGAGAGTGGTAATCAGTTGCTGACCTCCTTGCAGGGGCAAAAAACCTGATGCTTCGTTATGTATCTTACATTGCTTAAATTTCCTGGTTTTACTTGGTTGTCCTTTACGAGCAAAGAGTATACTTGTAAGTTCTTATAAATTTAGTTGTTGAATGAATGACGTAAGGTTTGAGAAGGTATTGCTTTTCTGAAATTTCTCATATAGACATATAGAAGGAGGTACAGACCTCACTCTTTACTGCTGAGCCCCTCAGAGCTCCCCTGATGCCTCTTACAAATTATCCACCAGGAAACATGGAAATTTACCTTTCCTTGGCATATGTTAGCAAAGCTGCCTTTGTTTTTGCATTAGGAGGAGGAGCAGGATGGATGTTCTGCGTCCCACCCTGATACGGATCGGGGGGCGAGTGTACAGGAAGAATCTCATTCAAGAGCAGGCCTACCAGCAGGAGGAGGAGGAGGATTTCTGTGCAGGTAAAGTGTGCTGCGTGAGGGGTGACCGTGGTGCTGTCAGGACGTGCTACAGGTGAAAGCATCGAGGCTGGGGACCTGGGGACCTCTTGGTGTTCTCTCTGATGTCTTTATGTGCGCAAGGACCTGCCCATGTGGTGGACCGAGGTGTTCAAGAGGGAGAGAGATGTTTTGCCTTGGTCCCTGATGGTCCTGCCGACCAAAGAGTAGATGTAATCCCGGTTACCTAATGTGGGTTTGGGTGACTGTGCTGCTGCTGGCTGTCAGTTTGCTTGCTGGTCATGAAAGATCTCTAGTAAAAGGGGAAAACAAATTAGCTCTGTAGATCTGTTTTCCCCAGGTTCCTGAGGCGCTTTTCTTTTCAGTAGTGTGGTTATTTGCAGATATGGCAGGAGTGGAAGCTGCTTGCTAAAGATCTTGTGCCCTTGCAATGTTTGCCCCTTGAAGAATTGTCCTCTTATAATGTGGCTTTTGGAAGGTGTTACCTATTTTGGGGGCAAAATTCCTCCTGTTCTGATGCATTTTACTTTATCTTTCTGCCTGTGTGTTTGTTGTAGTTCTGCGTGAGTTGTGGGCAGAGAAAAGCTCTGCTGTTATTTCTCAAATGGAAAAGGTTGTGGCTGTTGTGTCCTGTTTCTTCCTCCACCCTGTCTTTCAGTGGATTGAACAAAGCTTTAATAAGCTGCTTGCCACCCAAATTCATCCCTGTATGTGTTGGAGAGGCGATAGAAACCATGGCCTGTTTCTGGAAATAACGTTTGGTCCTAACAGGCATGACTGAATGGCCCACGGATGAAAGGCGTGTCTTTTCCTCCATGCTGAGGGTGTGAGAATTTCTCTGTTTCCCAAAACACTGTGCCTGAACCCTTGAACCAAACCTATCCTCACCTTTTATTTGTATTCTTCTGTGACTTTGAATCCAAGCTCGGGTCTCTGAATGGGCTGATGGCTTCCACCCTGGAATAGGGGTGGAAGAGGAGAAGAGGCCATTCTGACTGGGTAGTTGCACAACTTCCAGCTGAGAGAAAACCTGGGTTGTAACTGCTGCTTTCCTATGCCTCCCAGCCTGGCAGATTTAGAAGCAGTCATGTTTTCCGGAGCTGGTAGTAAGGTGAAATAAAAAGCAGTTAGCTGCAACAGAGGGGAGTCCGTTTCTTCCTTTATTTAACCTTGGGAGAAGGTGGCTGTGAGACTCTTGTCCTACATAAAGCACTTCCAGGCTTTACAGAGGTTGTACAAGGTCTGTTGTTTTTTTCTGGTAGGCCCCAGTGACTGTGCAGACGAACCCTGTGATGCCTTTGTCGTGGAAGAGACTGAGAAAGGCTTCCAGTGCAGAGTGGAGGTTCCCAGCCCCTTATACAAGTGAGCCTATCTGTTTCTGGTTTATTTGAGTTGCCGCTGGCTGGGGAAGTGGTTGAGCCCAGAATATTTTTTTTTTTTCGAGGTCAGGGTAAGCACCAGATCTCCGAAATGTATTCCGTTTTGTGGATGTGGATTTTAGCGTTTGGGAAGGGAAAATTGGCAATGCCTTTCTAGTGCAGTTGGGCCACGCTTGACTCCTAGCCTTCCCTGTGACAGAGACAGCAGGTGGTGCTTTCTTGCTGGCAGGAGAGTTTTTTGAGCATCTCTTCCCTTGAACATAAAAGCATCAGGGAGGGTGGGAGAAGGGGAGGAAGAACTGGGGTGAGCAGCCTGGCAGAGGGAGTTTGTGAAAGCTTTGAGAGAAAGCACACACGGCTGGAATTGACTATTGACTCCAATCTGATGTTTACTGGGAAGCCTGTAGTGTTCAAAGCTTTATCTAGTTATTTTTGACAGTTTTATTGGTCAAATAGTTTTACTGAAATGTAGAGAAGGAAAGTTGTTCTGTTGCGTGTTTGGATGCTGGCAAATGACTACCTTGAGCAAAGCAAAAAACAGAAAAAGAGCCCTTAGTTCTTCATCAGCTGGGGTAATGGGAAAAAGGGATAACCCAGCTGACGAATAAGCTGTGGCAGGATGTGCTGGGCAGAGCCGTCATGGACCGACTGACTTATTTTAGCTTAAGCCAGCTGTGAGCCACGGCTCAACGTCATCCCATGCTCCTAGGCTGGTCTGGCGCGGAGTCCTGGGAGAAGCCTCTGTGCCTGGACTGGGTCCTGCGCATGAGGCTGGGTGTGTCCGTCCCTCCGAATCTGGGGGGACCCAGCTGCCTGTGGCAGGGTTAATCTGCTGGCTGGACACGCTGGATGGAGAGTGGTGCAGCGACGCTGTGTGAGTGACTCTCTTGCACTTTTATGCCTCCAGGTACATCATTGGGAAGAAAGGGGAAACCAAGAAGAGACTAGAAACAGAGACTCGAACCTCCATCAGCATTCCCAAGCCTGGAGTGGAAGGAGAAATTGGTGAGCACATGCACAAAATGGGTGTTCTCTCATCAGCACTTGCACAGACACGATTTGAGCAGGGAGGGGGCATAGGCAGTGTTTTTCCTTTAATTCCTGCTTCTGACATGGCACTGACTCCATTTATGGCCCTTGGAAAATCACTTCACTTTTCTCCTGAGTTTATTTTCCTTGTCTATAGATCCTTATAAAGCAGTGTAAGTTTTCCGGGGAAAAAAAAAATACCTATTTTAAGTCTATGAATAGTCTCACTGAAGTAATTTCGGGGCCTTAAATGACTGGCTGGAGGACTTTGGGGCTGAATGTGTTGGGGATTTTATTGTTGTTTTGTTTTTAAATTAATACCATTTTCGTTAATAACGAGCTGTAATATACACCCAGAAAAAATACCGTGTTGTATATTTATGCATGAAATAAACTTCAGCATCTGTTTTAGTATGAGAAGTGTTTTGCTGCCTTTCTGGTTTGTCACTTGATCCTGATAGTGAGAGCAGGCTTTCTTGTACTGTATGTTCCTTCTCATCACTTCCAGTGACTTAAAACGAGAGGAGGCGTTGCTCATAAGGGCTGGCCTGTGCAGGTTTCTGCCTCAGTGGATATCCAGAGGGCCCCTTACGCACGCTCCGGTGATAATTGGCACAGTGTAGAGTTACATTCGTGACAGAGCTGTAAGGAGTGACGGGGATCCAACTGCAGAGGAACGTGGTAGTACTTCTCAAGAAGTGGGTCTTGACTTCTTCCTGAGAACCGTGAAGGACTATTAGGAAGGTTGAGAGGTGTTGAAAACATGTAATAATAGGAAGCCAAGAAAATTTTGCTCCTTGCAGTTCTTTCCTTTCAAGCTCAAGTGTTCTCTGTTTGGTGCCTTGAAGTGCATGCACAAACGATATAGGCCATCTTGATCTTTGATAGATTTTCTTTTCTTTTTCACTTTGACTGCCTTTATGAAATAATGCTCTAGAAATCTGAAGAGCCGCTGAAGTGATAGACTCTTAGTTATTGTTTTTTAGGCACTCAGAGCTGACTTTCTTGAGAGCAGAAGGATACTTTTGATGGCATCATCCTGTCTTTACAGAGGAAAGCACAGCCGTGTCAGGCATTTTAAGTCAAGCCAGGAGTCTGGCAAGATTTCTCTGTGCATGGTTGGGGGTTTTAATTCCTATCGCTTCTTCAGGGAGCCCGGGGCTAGCAGTAGAGAGGTGCTGTTGTGCAGATTTTTCTAATTCCTTCCTGGCATCTCCTGGATGAAATATTCTTACCTTCACAATGTGCTCCAATATTGATATTTTAAAATGCACGGATAAATCATGATCCATTCAATTACTCTTTATTTTCCATGGGCATGGGTGTCAGTGGTCTCACTGTAGCTTCATGGAAACCAGACGTATTGCTTTGTTTCCTTGTAGTGATTACAGGGCAGCATCGCAGTGGTGTCATCTCTGCCCGGACGCGGATTGATGTTCTCCTGGACAGCTTCCGTAAGAAGCAGCCCTTCACACACTTCCTGTCCTTCGCGCTCAACCAGCCCGTCATCCAGGAGAAGTTCCTGCAGTTCAAGGAGGAAGTGTTGGAGAAATGCTCAAAGGTAAGGATTCACGTGAGAATTAAAATCAAGTGGAAGCCCTTCAGCAGAGTGCCATTTTGTTGATTGAGATAGCTTTTTGGTGTTTACCTTGAAGGCCTTATTCTATTCTGTTTCCTAGGAATGTATTTTTAACAGGCCTTTTACTTGGTGGATCTGCTGTGAATTTGTTGAGTGCTGTTGTGAAATCTTCTGGAAAGTGGAATGGCTTACTTAGTGAATTGTTAGTAAAATATTTTGTTCTCCTTAGAGATTTTTCCTAGGTGGAAGGATATCTAAGATTCAAAAGAGGGCTGGGGTTTTTTTCATGTTTTTTTTTTGTTTTTAATAGGAAAGCCACTAAATAATCTAGTGGACCTTTCTACATTTTATATGGTTTCTACATAACTGTGAAACCAGGTAGGAATTCACAAGTTTGCTGCTGCTTCTATTTCACTTTTCTTTTGGTTACTAACAGTGAAGGAAGACGAGTGTCATTACTGGAGCTGAGTGAGAAACGCCTTGGTAGCGCATGCCATCCTGCAAATCTAATCGCTTCCCTTCTTCCCATGAGACTCTGTGCTGACAGTCCCTCCTCCTTGCCTTCAAATCTTACACTGAGAGCAGCAGGAAATAGTAGGCATAGGGAAATGAGGAACAGAATGAAGTGAAAGCTGTATGTTCCCTGGTTTATTTTAGCGTGCTTCTAGTTTGTCAGAAGTGGTATGTCAGTGCACAGGGCCAGGCTGAGGAGATGGAATGGTATTACTAAATTGCCATGTCCTCTGAGTGCTGGGAGGACATCTCCAGGCAAGAGAGACGAGTTCCTCTTTGTGGCCACTGCAGTTTAGATTGCATACACGCAGCAGGGTTTTGTGGGCTGATATTACTACCGTCATGTCCGTCACTTCTGCTTGTGCCTTTCAAAGGGGAAAATACAATCTTGCAGATAGCACAGCTGAAGAAGTTTAGTTTCCTATGTCTTCATGCTGTGGGTGTGAATTATCTGATATCTGGGGAGATAGAAGTTCTTGCTCAAGTTTTCGTGGTCACTTGCATGTCAATTATCTCTAAGAGCAGAACTGAGCTGGCTTTGCAGTCTTGTCTTTCCTGGCAGTTCTGATTTAAGTCCCTCTTCTCCACCCAGCTGCCTGTTTCAATGACTGTGTGCTTCATGAGTTTTTTATCACTCGGGTTTCCACCTGATGTTAAATACAACTGAAATTGGCCAATAGATCCATGTATTATCAAACAGTGCAATGCCACGAGCACCCTTTCCTCAGGCTAGGAAGATATCACTGTCTCGATCGTCTATCCCCATTAGCCAGCGGTGGCTATCTTTATTGAAGCTTACTGTTATTAAAGGAAAGGCCTGAAGACAGGGGAATGGAAACAGCCTGAGAAAGTGTTAGCTGGACAGAGAGTGTTGGACCTCGGGCTGGCGTCAATGGTGGCCTGGCTCCCTCTGTTGGTTTCTAGTTCCAGTCCTTGTGGATGGACACACCAAAGCTGCAGGGAGAGAAGCAGCTCTTCATAGGGCTGGTAACTTCAGCACAGGGCTCTGGTAGTGACTGTTCAAGCTGTTGGCCCTGGACTGAGACCGCTGCTTTCAGTCTGGTGTTTCTCTTGCCCTTTATCCTCTTCTATCTGGGCTTATGGCTGTTACAATCCTCTTCCTTGATCTCCTCAACCTGTCAGACCTTTCAGACATGGCTGGCCCTGCTCTGCTTGAAGCCTTGGCATCACAGACCTCTTTCATCTGAGCCGCCTCCTCCTCCCTCTAGCTGTCTGCCAGCAGGTCCTGTGGATCTCTCTTCTCCCTCCTCATGGACAGCAAATCCAGATCTGCCTGCTGCGCAGGCCAGTAACCTCAGTGTCATCCCATACGTCTTGATGGGTTCTGGCTTCCAGGCTGTCCCAGTGTCAGGTGAATCCTTTCAGTGTCACATCTCTATGATGTGACCTCTTTTAGTCATCTTTGCAGCTAATGCTGTCGTCCATGTTCTCACCCTGTGTTTTTATTCCTGCAACACTCTGACCTCACACAGGACTGGCTCTTCTCCTTGTAGAGCACTCATTTTTCCTGCCTGCTGCTTCGGCCGCATCTTTGCAGCCCTCCATTGGCCCAGCCTCTGATGGTGATCTTCCTTGCTCTCCAGACCCCTCCCAATCTGTTCCTGTCACTTTGTTTGTCTCTTACTCACTCATAAGTAGCAGTTTGCATCCACAGGTAGGCAGGGAGGTCTGCCATCCACTTACAAACTTTTTAATAAATTTATCTTGGGGCTTTCCCCAGTGTTGTCAGTCACATTCAGAAGGAGCTGCCTGGGAACATCTGCAAACCTTTGCGTGCTCCTTGTCCTAGAAAGCTGCAGAAACCCAAGCTTGGTCAGAGGAGTGCTGAGACCACTGCTGACCAGGCTAGTCGTTAATTTTTCCTCTTCTTGCCTGACCTTCTGTCTCTCCCGCAATGTTTTTGGTCTGTGTCTGGACGGCACTGAGTCCTGTAAGGCTCTGCTTCATGGTTAGGGATCCTGCAGCATGGGCGTAGCACATGGGAAAGAATTTCAGCCTAACAGCTACTTCTGGGCTTCAGTAGCCTCGGAGTTGAACTGTACTCAGAACCAGCATCCAGGCATGAATCCTCCTAATACCAGCAATAGCAACATCTCTGAGAAAGTGTGGCATTCAAGACATAGCATACCTTTTGCTGCTGCCGAGTCATCAAGGTGCTTTTGGGAATCTCCCAAAACGGTGGCAGCTGAAGCTGCCCTGCAGCAGGACACATCTATATGGGTGCAGGCAGAAGGTCTGGGGCTGTAGTTCCTGCTCTCTACACTGCATGGGCACAAGGTGCCCTGGCCTGGGAGCTGCAGTGTCGTGTTAGCACTGCTCAGTGCCCTGTGCCCCTCAGGAGGGCCTGAAATGTTCCTGGTACTGCTTGCATCAGCTCTAGAGTTTCCATTTTTAGTTTGAAATGTGGAATTTGGTCAGTGGCAGGTATTTGGGGATTTACATATGTTAGCCTAGGAATATATGGTGCTTTATTTTTCTGCCCTTCCTTCTCCTGATGGTAGCAAAAGAGTTTCTAGATATATTGCTGCCTGTTAGTTCAAGGAGTATATTGCAGCCCTGTATGTCTCTCAATCACTCCACCAGCCGGTAATGCCACTCTAATACCACTTTATCTCACAGCAGGGTCTGCTAGAAAGCACATCAGTAATGAAAAACAGTAATTCAAAACGGTCCCTCACAGAGCAACAAGAGAGCTTATAGATTTGTCCAAAGCAACAGGATTTCTCAGGATACTTGGAGAAATTTGAATAGGTTTCAGTGACAGAAGTGGTGAGCTTCTCTTCCTGTTGCAATTTACTGGTGCGAAACATTGCAGAATTAGGTGAACTCCAGTCTTTGAATGAAGCTCGGTAATAACGGTAAGGAAGGGAAAGGAGCAGGTGTGCGTGTGAGGATTTCTGGCCATTGAGCATTTGTGAGTGACTCTATTTCTCTCTGAAGCAGTTACCATGCCAACCATTCATTTCTGTTTTATAGCATAGGGTTGTGTTGGTGGGTATATGCTTTCTAATCTTTTTTTTTTTCATCTTTAAGACCTTTTTTAAGATGAACATTGTGTTGAGATATGGAATACTTCAGATGTCATTCACACTATTGTACGGTCAGGGCAGCCAGACAGTGAAGCAGGGCCGAGAGGAGACTCTTTTGAGGCTAATTTAATGTAAATGTGGGGAGGTGGCTCACCTGGACAGGCTCTTTACTGATGTGGTGCAGTGGGAGGTCCGGATGACTGGATGACCTTGGAAGTCTCCTCGCACAGTCGGGTAAGTGTCAGAGTGAGGAGGACTGAAACGTCTGTCTGAGTATGCAGGTGGAAAAGGGAAGCGACTTTGCAGTAATATTGCTGTGAAAAATCACAGTTGGGTCTCTCAGCGCTGTGCAAACGCAGCATTTGCAGTCTTAACAGGCTGCAGATGTAGCACGGAAAAGAAATATGATTGCTGTAATATATGGCAACCTGTAAATATCAAACATTGCTAATGAGATATTATATCTTGGAGTGGAAGGGACAGAAAATGGGAGGGGTTTTTCAGCCTGCAGCTCTTCTGTCAGTTCTGAGGAAATGCTGTTTTTCTGGCTCGCTCCTTTGTTTGTGGATCAGGGCGGGAGAAGGCATATAGCTGGCATGCAGTATCCTGCTATTAAGAAAAAAAAAACAAAATCATAAAGCTGTCTGCAAATATTGGAAGCTCTTAAGACAGTAGAGAGGATGCAGCCAGGGAGGAAGAGCTAAGGAGTCTGATCCTTTGCCTTGTCACGTAGAAGGCCTGAAGTGTGTTGTGGTCTATGGTTTCCCTACTACAGGGCCTTAGATTTGGAGGAACAATGTGCTTGGGCTTTGCAAAGAGAGGTGAAGACTCCAGATGAAACCCTTTCTGTGTTCCTTCTAAAGGAGGAGAGCAAAGGTCTCTTTGTCTAGTAGACAGGAGAGACTTTGTCTAAGTAGCAGGAGAGAGGACAAAAATGAATTTTTAAGGCTGAGTGGAAATGAGTTGTTGTTTTTTTGACCACGACAGGGCAGTGTCAGGGAGAGGCATAAGCTAAAATGGACAGTCATCACATACAGATGGTGCGTAAAGGGGATATTCTTCCTGCCTCTCAGTACATCCTTCGAGAACCCAAGTTTGAACAGTAAATTTTTAGAGAGACAATAGAGTCCGTTTTATGTGTTTGTATCTGCCAGCGAGTTCTTGCAAATACGCTGCTTTCAGATTCCCCTGTAGAATATGGGGATTCCCTGCTGCGACACCTCGCCTCCCCTGATCTGATGCTCTGCTTTCATTAGGGCTGGAAGCCGCTGCTTGCCACAAGCCACTGTGACTTGTGCTATGAGGAATGCCCACCTTCCGCTGCATGGGGGGGAAACTGGTGAAAGAGGAGCTTGTCGCCAAGAGGCACTCGGGGAACATGGCTTAGATCCCAGCGGATCCCCGTGCCCATCTCCGATGCTGAATCTCAGCCCTCCTCTTATAGTTGTAGCTTACCTTGGGAGGGTTCCTTAGGTATGTGGAAGATGTCCATAAAGCCCCAGAATCGTTGACAGGATCACATCTCTTGGGCTTATTCTCCCTGGAAGAGAACGTGATTTTTCCTTAGCAGTAGTCATGAACACGTATTTCAAGGCTCTGCATTGCCGTTGTCCAGCCCTGCTGCTCAGGTTGCAGAGGGCTCATACCACTGGACAGGGCTTCCTGTGAGGCAACATGGTGGTTGCTGATAGCATATCATAATCTGGGATTAGAATAAGTGGGTTCAAGCTTTTTTTGCATCTCGGTGAGCAGCATCCAGCCATGAAGGGCTGCTAAGACACCCGCAGAAACGCTGCCTGTTCCAGGGAGAGCTACCTCTGACGTAGCATCTATTTTATGCGTGGGAGAAGTGGGATCTGCCGGCCTGCGAAAGAGTAGGGGTGTAAGCAGGGTTTTTAGGAGCTGTCTGAAATACTAGGGAGCAAACCAGGAAGATTATCTAGGTCTTGGCCTGCTCACTGTGCACTGCTCTTCCCTGCTAATCTACCCAGCAGTGGTAGCGTGGCTTGTGGAGGTGACATGCCATCACTTTGTCAGCTTTCAGCCCACACTCAGGTGTTGGAAAGCTCAGGGGAAAACGCTGCTTTTGGGGCAGGTCGATGTTTACAGTACAAATTGTGCTGGGGCAGAAAATGAGGGTAGGGCTTTTGCTGTCTGACCTGTGAACTACTTTCTCGTTACTGTACATCATCGGTGCACTCTGGGAGTGACATCGGCTGGTTGTCCATGGCAAGGGTACATCGAACTTTCTCCCAGTTTCTGTTACCCAGGCTGTTGTTTCGTGATGGGCCAAATATCCTCTGGCTACAGATACCATTGGAGAAAAAAGGCTGATGGAGAGAAATCATGTCCTGTCATGCATGTTAACAGCAGTATGAATTAAAGGAAGCCGAAAGGCTTTTACTGCAGAGAGGGGAAGGTGGGGAGAAGTGAGATGGAGCCATCCCTCTTTCCTCTGCCTGACGTAGTTAGTCTGTGCTTGCTTCAGGCTGCTGCATGGTGCTGAGGTTTGCAGCCTGCTTTGCCACTACTAGCATGGTACGATTTGGGGTTTCAGTCAGCAATAAAGTAATTAGCAGCAGTGGAAGGTATGTATATGCTCTCTCTCTCTCTTCTGGGGACCACCACGCTTTGTCAGCCTGCAGCTGCTGGAGCAAGCCCCCAGCCTCTGCGGTGCAGGCTGGCTCATCTCTAGTCCAGCCCATAAGCACTGCTGTAAAGAAGAGAATGGATGTTGTCATTAGACATGAAGAATGCTGAGTGAGATGTGGGGCATTAAACTCTGACGGGCTGAGATACTGCAGTGTTTAAACATCTGAAAAGTTTTATTTCAAACTCTGAAGCACAGCTAGAAACTTCAAAGCTGTCATTCTCAGTCGGTAGACTTTTTTCAGACAGAGAAAGGCTTCGATGGCCTGGCAAGTGGTGTTGGCTTCTTCTGGAGTTAAAAGTGGAGGTTATTTAATGCGCTGATGGGAAATGGCCATTAAGTGGAAATAATTGTTTTAATATGGGTGTGTTAACCATCCTCGAGGTATTTTTATAAATATCCTAGAACAAAAGAGCATGTTTTTTAAAGCTGAATGTAACCGCTGCTCCACCTGGGAACAGTTCTTCCCCAGCAACAACACGTAACTCTTCTTATAAAGGGAATTTAAACTTTATTCATCTCGGCAAACTATAGGGCACATGGGAACAAGAAAAAAGTAATTATCAGAGCTGGTATTAGCTGTGCTTGTGTTGTGAGGTGCAACCTGTGTTTAGACAGGATTTAGAGACCATTTAGAGCTTGTCACTACAGCTGGTTCCAGCTTTATTGCACAAAAACCAGACTTAACTCAAGTTTTAAATCTGTGCTGACTTGTGTTGAGTTTGTTGCTGATGGCAGCTCCGCTTTGACAGCTGTGGAAGTCTCCTCTTGAAACCGTGTATGAGCGAGTGCTGCTGTTCCTGGGTCTTGAGCTAGAGCCTGTGGTAACGAGCTTCCAGGCTGCCATTCAGCAGCTCCGATGAAAAGGCAGGCAGGCAGCCTGCGTGCAGTGGGGGGCTGCGCCTTGCCTGCCAGGCTGAGCTTGATTGCTCGCAAAGGCTGTGAAATTCTGTTGCTCGTTTCAACTTCGAGCCACTACCAACCCGACCAGTGACGCAGCGATAAAAGGTTTGATGCCAGTGGCTTGGTACCTGTTCTCTGTAGTATTTATCCCTCTGATGGAGGGGGGTGTGTGTATGTGGATGAGATAAGACACCTATATATTATTGATTGACTGATTTGTAGGATCACGGGGTCAGCAACAGCCTGTTCCAGAACCCTGCAAAGCTTCACCTGACTCTTGGGACGCTGGTACTTCTGAATGAGCAAGAGATCCAGAAAGCGTGTGACCTCCTACAGCGATGCAAAGAGGACTTTGTGGAGTAAGTGATAAAAAAGGGATGTCATCACCAAGGGCATGAGTGGGGGAAAAGCAGCAAGCTGTCTTTGACAAGGGACAGCAAAGAGAAAAGCAGCTCAATAGTCTATCTCAACTCTAGAAAGTTAGAAAAAGGCTGAAACATTTCAAGTGGGAGCAGTAGAAATCACCAAGCAGCCACAAAGACTCTTACAGCATCTCGCAGCTCAGCTGAAACCCTCAGCATTCCCTGAAAACCTGCTCTACTCGTTTCTCTTTCCCACATGCATCCCCGTCCCCATTATTTTTGTGTGAGCAGTTTTTGCTGTTGTCCCCTGCCTGCTGCAGAGGGAAGGACGAGCTCCATTACCTTCGCGCGTTGCCCGCAGTGGGCTCTGGCACGCTGCTTCCCTCCTGCCTCAGAGCAGATGCTGAGGTGTCCTTGACATGCATTTCTTGATGCGGGGAGCTGTGTGCAGGGAAGCCAGCATGAGCCGTGTGAGTAATCAGTCTGAAACGTTCAGTGCTGCTCCAGGACCAGGGCTTTCTCGCTGCCTGTTAACACTGAGCTGCAGATGTTAGGGCTTTAACTGCAAGTGTGGTTGAATGACACTGTAATTAGCTTATCTCTGCTCAGCTTAGAAATTGGAGATGGCCTGAGGGATTGGTTTATTTATTTATTTCTGCAAAGCCTTTGCGCATAGAGCACAGATCCTTGATTTTTTATTTATTTATTGCCTCGGTGCATGAAGAATTAGCCACACTGTGCCAGCTAATATCTGTGGGAATTAATGCATGGCCGAAATTCATACCTCTGCCTTTAAAATGACGGCTCCAGTTGTTCAGCTGTTGAACAGAAATGCAAGTGCATTTCCAGGGGAAGGCTCTGCCTGCAGCATTTGGAAAGTGCCAGTTTCCTCACAAGTGGATTGAACTGAGGCAGACAAAATCTCTACCCTCCATTTCCTTCAGTGGAGGGGGAATCAACACTTGAGTGTAACCTTTAGGTTATTTCCCCTGCCATACCCAAATAAATATACTTTGAAAATTAATTTAGGCTCCCTTCCACCCACGTAAATTTTCATTAGCGATCATTTACTTTTCTAAATGCAGGCAGTGCCAAATGAAGGTAGACGTGCCCTTTTTGACCCTTTTTAGAATACATGGCCTCAAATGCTCTCAGTCTCACATGCATGACAGTGTACTTGTGCTGTTTTCCTCCCAGTAAACGTAATGGAAGGGGAACTCACACTCTCCTTATTCCACCTGGGAAGCTTTGCTGAGAATCTCAAAAGCAGTCTCTAGGGCAGGCTGAACAGAAGCAAGCAAGGTTAGAGCAAAGTCACGCTCACATTGTTAATTCGTGTTTATTACTTCTGCCTGCCCAGACACTCCCTGTACTTTCCAGGAGACCTCGGCATTAAATGAGACAACAGCACTTGCTCACAGGGAGCTTTCGCTGTGGCGCCCTGCCTCCCTGTGATGTTCTGGTGGTAAAGGCAAGGAGGCGGCGTGTTTGGAAGCAGATACACTTCACAGTGTGTTTGCAGGTGTGGGAGTGCATATTACATCCTGCACACATTTTCAGTTTCGCCTTCCTGCA
Source organism: Theristicus caerulescens (assembly GCA_020745775.1). NCBI lineage: Eukaryota > Metazoa > Chordata > Aves > Pelecaniformes > Threskiornithidae > Theristicus > Theristicus caerulescens. The sequence continues at coordinate 90,033,522 of CM036560.1, forward strand.
AGAGTAGCTGGAGCTGATTTTAAAACAGCTCTATTTCCTTCCAGCATTTGTAAGTGGATGTTGAAATGTACTTAAAACTGCATTCTGTATTGAGTACTTTTCCCAGCGAAAATCGACGAGCTGGAGACTTTGTGTCACGATCGCTCTCTTCACAGGGAAGGCAGGAGCTTCTCTGGAATGAGAACTTGTACCATTTTATTGCTGATGGGTTTTGGCCATGGGTGATGGCCTGTGAACACTGACAAGTTGACTTAATGTGTGTCTAAAACACTGAACGTATGAGTGTAAATGTTTTTACAGTATTTCTTGAGATGATGAGACAATAGCAGCCGTAGCCTTTCGAGCTTTAGAAATTAGGGAGCCTTTTTTGTGAGTGAATTTTTTCAGTGCAAACAACCTGAAAGACATGGGAAAGAAAATAAGTCCTCAGTGGAGTTCACTGCCCCATATGGTCTGTATAGCATTTAAGTCCCGCTTAACCTCGAAGTTGGTTTAACTATAGCAAAAAATTTATTTTATGTCAATCCCTTAGTAAAACCAAATATTTAGTGTGTGCATAAGGAGTACTATGCATTGTATTTCGAAAGCAGGTGTGATGTTTCGCTTTTTAACATAAGGGATTTCTTACTTTTTAGCCAAATTGCTGGAGGCAAGCCCCTGACCGTGGAGGTGGCAGGAGTGGAGTACATGAACGATGACCCTGCCATGACAGATGTCCTTTATGCCAAGGTCCACATGAAGGATGGCTCGGACAGGTGAGTTCCCCATGCTCCTTTCTTATTCCTCCTGGATGTGCTGCGGCAGCAGTAGCAGTGTGCCAGAGAAACCCTCTCCCGTCTGAAGCTGGTGCGTACTGCTAGCAGTCCTCGGGCCAGCAGTCAGGAAGATGAAGTCATTCTTGCTCCTAAACCGGTTAAGGCAGTGATCTGTTTGCTCTTTAAATCAGTCACTGGTGGTGCGGCTGAAGGATGCCATTTGTTTCTGTAGCAGTCTGTCAGATTGAATAATGGTGTCGTGGCTTGCGCGGTGATAAGATGGAGATACTCCTGAGATGACTTAGAAGGCAAGACAACTTGGCCTCTGCTGTCTAGTTCCCCAACCTGCCATCCAGATTAATCTGGACAGCCTGGCATATTCTGCAGCACTTAATTATTCTTAAAACCCAGTTACACCAGAAGATCCTCAGAAAAGCATGACTTGGTTACAGAGTTGGTTTTTGTGTCTGTAAGCAGCCTGGAACAGGCGCTGGGTGTGAAATGCCTGTCTTCTGACCAGCTGGTGTGAAATCTCGAAGCCTGGTTGGTGTCAGTGCCTGTGTTTGTGCTGTTTGCCACTGTGGCTGATGGCTTTAGCTCTACAAACAGCACTGCCTGGGATGCGGCGGTGTCTGGACAGCCTTCCTCCATCTCGTTTTTGACAAGTACATCACCAGTGGCAGCACTATCTTTTCTCTTAGTGCTTTCTGGAAGACTGGGTAAACGTAAGAACTGTTGTACTCTGTGCTGCTGGTTGTGAGATGGGTGCGGAAGAGGGTAGGGGAGTAGCCAAAAGAGCTTTAGCTTTCTCTCTCTGAGCCTTAGCCTTCTCTTTTTCTGGCTGTGCTGCCCTTTTGTGTCTGTTCCCATTGCTAGAGGACAGCAGGAGCTAGCAGGGGAGCACGGAGCAGTGCAGCTGGAGGAGGGAGGATGTGAGCAGGGACTGGCTCAGGGAAGAAACAACATGTTCTGGCATCTCCTTTCCCCAAGGGCTGAGGAGACAAGGGGGGCTCCCTGCTTAAAACTGCACTTTGGAGGCTGTGTTGAAGTAAGAGATCGGAAGTGGGATAAGGAAATGGGTGGGAAAATGAAAATGTAAGAATTGCTGGGAGGCAGTAGGAATTGAAATCTTTTCCTCTTCTTGGCTTTTCCACTTTGAAGTCTGTCCTACCCTGAAAGAGGTGAGATAAAACAAACAGGGCAGGTGGAGAAGCAGGACAAGCTAGAGATCAGCCAGGAGACAAAAGTGCAGGGAGAAACAAGGCAGAAGCACTCAGAAAGACAAGACGGAGGCAGACACTGGGTGACCCAAATGCCCTTCGGTGGGTTTGTTGTAGAAAGCATCCGAAGTGTCAGCTCTGAGAGCTGAGGTATGGGCCTCTTCTCCTGAGTCACTGAGCTCTGGATCACCTCTGAGGTGCAGTGCTTGCAAGTCTGCTTGCATCTGAAAATAAGTCTGCGACCTGAGGACCTGGTAGAGAAATTCTGTAGAGCGTAAGTAGGGCCTAAAGTGAGGCAGTGATGTCTGCCTGCGTCTGGAGACAGCTCAAATTGTTGGTACTAGCACTGCAGTCTGCTTCAGATGCCAGCCGTATCTGTTTTGCTGAGAACCCACTTAGCCACAGTGCTAGCAGATGATGCTGATGTGCATTAGGGGTGGCAAAGCTGATCTTGGCAGGGGAGAGAAATGAGGTCTTCAAGTGCCTTGAAACTGAAAACAACCCCTGAGAAAGGGCTGATGTCTCCTCTGTCCATCACAGAGATCTGTTAGCTGAGATTTTGACCAAACCCAGATCTTGTGCTTTGCATGGCACCTGGAGGCTCCCAGACTTCTTTTCCGCAACACCTTTTTTGCTTTTTGCACAGCAGTGTGCTCAGAGAGGGCCAAGCGATCTTAAGTTTTTATCCTTGGCCCAGGTTGGTCCTGCTCTCACCTGCAAATTAATTCATCTGGCACTTCTGCGCTAATATAATTCCTTAGCTGTTAGCAATCATCCAGAAAACAGTTAGCTTTGCAGAGGGGAAAGAAGGTATTTTTGTGTTGATGGAGAGCAGTGAATGCTTCTTTTCCTACCTCTGAGATTCCAGCATCACAGTGTTTGACAAACAGTGATTATAAAGAGAGGACAAACGGTGATCCCTCCAGAAAACTCTGCTTTGTTTTCTGGTCTGCTAGATGGATCATTGCTGAGCAGCTCCATGCACCTCTTGCCTGCTAAAACCTGCCGTGCTTTGCTCAGGAAATAGGGAAAGCAGTTTCTCAGCTGCAAGGCCAATACTAGAGGAGAGCGGAGCCATGTGGTTTGCTGTGCTGGATCAGACTGCTGCAGCCCACGTTTAAGAGAGGTGTGTGCCTTCCTGTCTCGTGCAAGACGTCTTGCTAGCTCTGTGTAGTTCTTGGCATGGCTGAGAGGTGGAGTTCCTTCCTGATCTTTGGATGATCTTGATCAGCTTAAGCTATAAAGCAGGAGATTTGATTTACCCTGACTTAGCTTGTATAACTGCAGACAGAATTAGGGGTTGGCAAGCCCTTCTGCACATATAATGGCTCAGACTGAGAGAGGGATCACGCTCTGATGCCTCCCACATGGCAAATAATTTCCATTATAATTCATTCTAATTTGTTTTATTTCCTTGATTAACTTTATAACGTAATAAAGCACCATTTTCACTTGAGCTATTCTCTGTTAATTTGTTTTAGTATTGTCTGTAATGATATTCATTTAATCTTTGTCATTGCTAATTTTAAAAATCACTGATGTAAAGCCAGAAAGTGGTAGAAAACCATGACAATTGGTAGTTTGAGAATCTTGAAATAGTCACATGGGGGCTGGTAGCCCGTGAGGGGCAGTACAAAACCGGTGGTGGGATAGGAGCTGGCATCCGGAGCGTGGCGGCCCCAGGCTCTGGGGGCCAACCTCAGAGAGGCCACGCTCTGCCTCTCCCGCTGCAGCTGAGATGCCAAAGTGGTGGGACCCAGTGGAGCAGAGAGCTGTCTAATCCCTTGGACATGGTGAGAGAAACCCAAATTCTTCTGCATAGAGTAATACCCTCTTGCCTTGTTTTCGGGGATGGGAAGCTCTTGTTCTAGCACATTCTTGCCGCTTTTGGTAAGGCTGAGGCACTGCAGAAATTTTGTGGGGGACAGCAGCAGCCTGGAAGTTCCTTCAGGTCTTTAGACATAGGATATGTGAGCGCATTGCTCTGATCACCTGCCTGCTCCTGCTGCCTCTCCTAGGACAGGTCTGCTCGCAGATCCCAACAGCCACAGCCGCTTTCATCCCCGACCGAGGCCAGACAAGAAGGTGGCAATAAGTCCTTTGATTCTGCTCGCTCGGTAGCTCCAAAGCTGGAGCATTCACCAGGATATGCTCTCTGGGTTTGTGCCTTCTGTCACCACATTCTGGGTTCTCCCAGAAATTAAGCCCAGTGACTGGGTTGCTTATTTGGGACAGAGAGGGTCCGAGATCTGGCCCGGTGCACTGTAGAGGTCGGAGTCCCTGAGCAGAGCAGGTCCTCCAGGAGTGAAGGTGCCTAAGCCTCCCTGGGGGTCTGCAGATTTTAGCCTTTGTAAGGAGAGTCACATTGTGTTCCCTGGCAGTAGAAAGATGCATCCTTCAGGTCCCAATAACATCTGTCACTGCAAACAAGCTCTCTGCTATGCTAAATCTGCCCTTCTTCATGGAATATTTGCAGCAGAAGTGATCACCAAGGAAGCTTTGTGAAACAGCCAGAACTGTTTGCATTAGAGCTGAATTCTGATGGCTCTGTTTGCTTTCCATCAGAGACTGGCTCCCTTTCCCCACGTGTGTGCAGAGACTTCATTTCACACATGCTGCCCTCCCTGGCTGAAAAGCAAAAAGCTGATGACGCAGGGGTTTCTCCTTGTTTTACACAGCTCTGTTCTTTCTGGTTTTGCCTTCCCAGATTGCAGGTGATTGCTGATCAACTGGTGGAAAGGTTCGTGGCCTCTGGCCTGATGCTTAAAGAATGGGATAGGGTGAAACTGCATGCTACAGTCATGAACACTCTCTTCAGGAAAGATCCAAGTGGTGCGTATCCCTCATCCTTACTGATAAATGCATTTAAAGTAGTACCTCTGAATGGGAAATGCTTTTGTTGGCTTTTATGTTTCTTTTGTTAAATTTTGTGATTTTTCTTGATCTCAAAAATACCTACAAGGTTGTGGGGGGATGTCACTAAATAAAACCCAGAAGAAAATGAAAAAGCAATCAGCAGAGCTGGAGAAGGCAGGCATGCTTTGAGCACTTTCTGGATCTTTTCTAAGATTCTTTGTCATAGCTTCAGAAGCACTATTGCCCAGTAGCACTCATAAGATCTGGGCCAGAGAGCAATGCATTCAAGTACCGTCTGAGGTCTTGGGCTCTCTCTGCCCCAATGTTAAATTGAAATTCCGTAACAACTCGATGTGCTGTGCTGACCTTTAAACAAGGTGAAAACGTGATCCTCTTTGGTCAAGTTAAAGATTGCCCGTTGGTTTAGGAACGCGATTCCAGTGTCATTTTCGTTAAATCAGATTCAGACAGCTATGAGGCTGAATGTGAGCTATTGTTGAGTGTATAGCATCTGCTGTCCCTGCCAAATATTGTCTGCTCTAGCAGTCTGTAGCATCCTTCTTATCACACTACTTTATAAAGCAGCCTCAGATGCATTGCGTTGAGGGAGGGGCAGTATATTACAGCCTTGTTCTCCGCGTGCAAACATGCGTATGCTCTGGCACTGGTGTGTAGTTTGCAAGCCTTAACAGCACTGCACTAAAGCTTTTTGTAGCTTTCTCTGGCATAGCGGCCACTGTGCAATGCCGATAGGTTATGTCGAGTATTCTCCAGTTACTGCCTCTGTGAGCCTCTGTATGGACAGTGATAGCAGCAGATGGTTTGTGTTACAGTTTTCTGTGCACCCAGCGGCAGACGTTGGGGATGACTGCTACTAAAGTCAGATAAGCATACTCAGGCGGTAGAAACCCTGAAAAGATGGGGCTTAGCTCTCTCAAATTGAGCCCTGAAAGTCGGTGAACATGTAAGCCCAAGGTGCTGATGTGGCTCTCTGTTAGGGGAGGCAAACGGGCAGCTGCGCCTGGTGTTATGAGTCTGTATTCTGAACAACCCCATGAGGCATGTGAGGCATTCAGACACAATGGTGAGAGCATTACTCAGATAGCCATAGAAGTCGCTTTATATTCAATACAGGATTTGAATAGCGTGCTAGGTGTGAGTGGGACTTCATAGTTAATGCTGGAGATGAAAAAGCAATATTGAATGTATTCACTGAGTGAGGCAGAGGTCCTGTGGAAAGAACGGATCATGTACTTGGGGATTATATAAAAATCCAGACATGCTCTGGGGAAATGGATCTAAGACATAGGCATTTGGCAGTTGCTATAGGCCTAGGTTGCTATTCTTAATGTCTGTGTGTGTGGCTGCGTGCCCACCCCGCAGAAGCATACACACCACATGTATGTCTTCCTGGAGCAGGCAGCAGAGGTTTGTATGGGTGCTGTCCGGATTGTGCCTGGCATTGCGCTCGCATGCTTAGTCTGGTATTTGGTGCTGTTCCAGGCGATGCAAGCGCTCGCAGTGCTGACTCTCACCCTGGCAGAATGTGGGATTAAAATCAGCCAGAGAGAAGCAGATGTGTTGCACTGAGCCGTCAGCCCTACAGAATCACCCTAGCAGTAGCTATGATTTAGGGTCTTTCCTCCAGGTAATGTAGGTGATCCCGATAAAGGCACCAATTCCTGTGTATTCAGCCTTGTTCTCTTTAAAACCAAAGTGGAAGTGTTGTTGCACTAAGAACTGGGCAAAGATGGTTTATTAGCTGGCAGCTGACTTTGGGGAGGGAGAGAGTGGGGGGTGAAGTACGGCACACACAGTTCTCCCATCTGAAGCTCATTCTGGTGGTGGCTTTTCTCTTTACAGCTGAAGAGCGAAACAATACAATGACTGGTAAATCATCTTTTAAGGAACGGGAGTCGTTTAATGGCCGAAATATCCTCAAGGTCAGTATGAAACAGTTAGGGAAATCAAGCCAGCTGTGGATATTGTATAGCCAAAAGAGGTTGAAACACCTCTTCAAGACTGCTTTTGTCTTAGGCTTATGGGATCTCCTGGGGGGGAAATCTGTTTAGAAAATAAATAATCCAGATCACTCGTAATTGGGAGCATTACAGTATTTAACAGAAGCATTCTTAAAGCTGGTGAGGCTCAGATCAGGAGTATGTAGCATGAATGCTAAGTGGGTGTTCGTGTTGTTGTTTACTTCACTCGTGTTTTACCCTGGAGACTCAGGCTCGTGTCGATTCTCAGCCCACCAGAAAGGAGTACTTTGTTGCTCTTGTTCTACTCACTCATATATATTTATGAAACTAAAACCAACTGCCATTGCACTTACTCTTTTCTTCTGTTTTTTTTAATCCCTGCTATTGATTTGCATGGTTTTGCTCCAGAAAAATAGCAGATAGCGGTAGGGAGTCCCACCAGCAGGATCTGAGGGCTTTGACAGTGATCAGAGGGTAGGAAGCAAGATCCCCCAGACCGTGGAGGTGGGTAAGGCTCAAAGGGTAGCATCCTGCAGCCTGGGAGGCTTTGCCCGCCAGGGTTGAGACTGCAGGCAGCCTCTGCTGCTCATCCAGATGGCAGTGTCAGACTGAAGCTGTGGTGCTTGGCCCCTGCAAGCGTCCAGAGAGAAAAGACAAGCACAGAGAAGTAGAAATGGAAAACAACACTGGGTTGTAAGCAAATTTGCGATCCTCATTGTGCGAGGGGATTTGTTGCAGGCAGCTATGATAAGAGGGAGATGAGACAATGCATGAATACATTTGGGAACCGATAGCAGATATTCTGGCAACAAAGAGACATGAGAGAGGATGCAGACTGGATGGGAGTTGGACAGCCCAGAAGGACTTTAGGGCACCAGAGGAGGGAAAGGCTGTGTTTTATTTATGTTTACAGTTTTACTGTATAATGTATAAGGCACTGGATGCATGGGGATCTGAAGGCAGGGAGTGGAACTGATTGATCTCCTCTGCGCAGAGGACAAACAAAGGGACAAAATTAGGTTAAGCTCTCATTGTCCTCAAACGAGTCTGTGCAAGCGCGGTGTCATGACTCAGCATCGCCACATGTTGAGTGTTCGGTGTGAGACTGCAGTATTGCAAACTGAAGCAGGAAAGCCACAGACGTGTTCCCTTTCTTAATGTGACCTGCGAGTCTTGGTTAGCTCCCGGCATCTGAGAGCTAGGCTCCAGAAAGGGAAGGTGGTATACGTCGGGAGCCCTGAGTGCCTGCAGGGACTCAGCTTGCAAAGCGTACGCCCACGCTTCACTTTGCCCTTTGCTCCTTTCTCTTGCCTCTGTTAAACTTGTCCTCAGACTTCAGAGAGACATAAAATCAAACCATCAGTCTTCCCTAATGCTCTTCATCCAAACACATTTACGATTTGGAAGGCATTAACGATGCTCCCTCTACTGGTCACACCATTTGTGGACCGCGCTGTGGGGGTCTGAGGATCTATGGGTCTGGTGGTGTGCGGCGCTTAGAAATGCAACTGCCCTACCTCAGATGGCTACTTCTTATTCTTGCTGCTCTCTGAAATATGAGCCGATGCATTTTTAAAGCTCCTAATTGATTTTGTACTGATGTAGCCAAAAGAGCTGCTGGCTGTTTGGACTGTGGATAATTACTTCAAAGCATGTCTTACCGCAAGAAATGTCATCCTTCTCCCCCACCTCCACTACATTTCCTAACCTGCTCGCTTCGTATTTCCCTTTGGTCTCCCACGTGCCTGCAGCAGAACGCCCGTTGGCATTAATTAATTACATGAGTCATAAATAGCTCCAGGCTTCTTACCAGAGGAGCCCAGCCTCAGCCAGCCACTGATGCATTCTAGCATGACCTTGCAAGGATGTGCCAGTTCCCTCCCAGCCCCCTTTTATATACATTATTTATCTCCTGCTCAGGGAGGCTGCCCTCTCGCAAAGTGGCTTCATTAACTTTTGCAATAGGATCTAAACGATGGGCTGTTAATGAATATGGCTGCAGTAAGGCAGGCTGGCTTGCGGGCGCCATCCCCTTGTAGGTAGAGCGATGTGCCATGCACGTGTTTCCAGGCGGTGGGACTCTGCAATAGCTGTGTTGAGTGGCAGTGTTCCCACTTGGAAAGCTGACAAAGAATGGCTACTGGTAGGAGGGCATCAAGTTGGAAAACTCGGGTTTCGTTGCTCTCGTTCCCGTTGTGCAGCTACGACCGGCGCTGTCAGGCCAAATGCTTTGCCTAGCAGAGGGCAGGACCGGAGCTATCGGAGCACAGAGCACCATGGGGACACCTTGGTTCTGCTGTTCCAGTCTGAGGCTCCCCCCGTGGTCAGAGCTGGTTTGTGTGTGTGCAGATGCGCTGGCAGCACATGTTTGCTGATAGCATGCCTGCGTTACCCTAGGCTCCAGCTGGTATTTTGCTTTCAGCAGAACTAATCGGAATTTTATTTAATAATCCTTTGTTCTACCCGTTCCGCAGAGTTAAACATACACTCCTATTTGTGCTAATAAATGGTTGTGCAGGCCGGTACCTTCCCACACTGCTCAGAAAATAGATCCTGTAGGATGAGTTGCGTTTGGGAGTTTAAATTACTTCTGTCTTGAAGAATACCCATGAGAAAGGCTCCCTGGCCTAGCTGGTGCTGAAAGCCCAAGGGAGTGTATGCCCCAACAGCTGAGTGATTTGTGTCTCTCATGAAAGTGCTAGACGCTTTAGCTTTGTGCTTGTCTAGTCTAGTCCCAAGAAGTTGGGGATGCTTTATGAACCGCTTCATATGGAGCAGTATGTATTTCTTTTGGTGGCTAGCTGATCGACTCCTTTGAACTTGCAAGTCACGTACCGGACTCTTGCTCTGGTTGGGAACCAAGTGGATTGTCTCTTGGAGAGCGGAGGGAGGGGGCAGCAATTCACAGCTGAAGGAGAGCGGCAGCTCCTTCTCCGTGAGAGAAGGGTCGGGCTGGCCAGTCGGCCGGGCCCCGGGGAGATGCTGGTTTGGCAGCCCCCCTGCCTTGCCTCCTCCTATGTCCCAGGCGGTGGCTGTGTGCCCTGCGTCGCAGCTGGCCAAGCGGCACAGCCCTGGCACAGAGACGGCTGGGGCAGCTGCCTGCATCTCCGGAGATGAGGCTTGGCTGCCTCTGGGCTTTTATTTATTTCGCTTACTGAAAAAACTAACGCTGTGGTGAATAAATAAAAATACAAAGAAATGCGAAGGTACCACCTGGCCAAAATTTTCTGTTCTACTTTTAAAGGAAAGGAAGGCTTACAGTAGGAAGAAAACCACCTGGACTCTCACTGGGTTAAAATGGAATGATTTTTGACTTGAGGTCTGAGGAGTAAAAGGGTGGTCTTTGACACATTCAAACAAGAGGGAAGTAAATTTTGAGTACAGAAAACAGACGAACCCCGCCGCTCAGCACAGATCTGTGCATTAACAGCTTACAAAATTAAATATTGAGGGAACAGCTATGGAGGTACCACAGCGGAAAGCTGCACATCTTATGTCTTAGGGCATTAGGGGAGACTTTAAGCTGGGATGCAAGACTGGGAACTGGATCAATTGAGGCAGTGACACGTGCTGCCGTGCCCTGGTCCAGCAGCGGGAGCAGAGCATCCAGGCTGCAGAACTGCTCTGGGAGGGCTTCTAGGTTGGACAAGGTGTAATTTGATGAGGCTCCTTCTCTTCTGAAGCCTGCATACAGGGTATTAAATTATGGGACCGTATCTGCTTTCGCTTGGAGCAGGGGGAAAGTGCATTTACTGACTGATATACTGAGGCTAGTGGAGAGCCGATCGTAGCAAACAAATCTGGTAGTGTTCTCTGTGATCATTTTTATCTTGCTGGGTGAGAACAGTGCAGTGGCTGTGGTGTGCAGTAGTTCAGTTTAAGACATTTAGATGCAGTGCTGTATAGAGAGATACAAAGAAAAAGAAAAATCCTGTCCTGGATAAGCCCCCTAGCCCCTCAAAATACCCCAAACCCACCAAGCACTAAACAAATTCATATCTGCCCCTGTGTGGAGCCACCGTTACCAGCTCTGCTTGCAGATGAGGAGTGCTTCTCATGTTCTGCAGCCATCGGTACCCAGGCCTTTTCTGTGTAACTTTTGTTAGTGAATTTAAGGAGACCGAGTCTTTTCCTGGTGTATTTTTAAGCTGAGGTGAAATCAAAGGGCCAAAGAACCCACGTTAGGTGAGATCAAGACTGCCCGGTGTTCAGAAAAGGTAAGAACATCTTGTTATCCTCAGTGAGGTGATAAAAGTGTATATCCGAAGTAGGACTGGCAACTGGAACAAGTACCTAACGGGAGGTGGCTGCTTGGAAAGTTTAGAGTTAAAAATACCAAACAAAAATCCACTGGGGTGAGAACAGACTGAATAAGAGATTGTGGTGCAACATCACTGTATCGGAAATAAGCCAGTGCTTTCCTCGCCTCGGTTTTGCAGAAGAATCAAAAGCAGAAATGAAAGGCTGTAATGCCGCTTTGCAGAGGAGAGGATTTTTGCCTTCAGTTCTGATCCTGCCATTATCGAGGGATACTGAAACGATCGAGGGGGCTCAGCAGTGCACAATTAGAGCAACAGTGGGATGGGAGGATGTGACAGTTGAGCAGATGAGACTGGAGATCAACGTTTGTATGATCTTGGGGAAAAAAGGAGATTAAATTGGGGTTGCCATGAAAATGCTTTCCTACGAATGATTTTCTTCAGAAAAAAAAAAGGCTTATTCACATTATTTGCATTTGGTGAAACGGGAATCTGAAGTGGCATTTGAAAAATCAGACTAGACAATAGAGGGAAAATATCTTTGTTGGAGTGTTTGGGCCTTGGAGCAGAGCGACGAGGCGGCGTTGGAGGTATTGAGAGAAGGCTGAGACGCCGCACTGAGGAGAACGCAGTGCAGGAAGTGCAGAAGGTTTGTGCTAACTTGCCCGCGTGTGACAGTGGTCCATTTGGTGACCTTACCGTAAAGGGGAGAAGCCTCTTTTTTTCCAGAGGTGCTCAGCACCTCTCTGACTTAATTTTAGCAGGAACTGTGAGTGCTGCAAGAGGGAGGATTTGCCAAGAGGGTTATAAAGTTTCCGAATCCCTTGCCCCTTCCGGGCAGGGCTGCCTGCGGTGTGCCATAGGAGAGCAAAGCGGTGTGCTGCTCTGTGCCCCCCGCCACCGCCGCTGTCCCCTCCAGCCCAGCAGCTCAGCCGTTTTGGAGGTGCTCTGGGTGCCTCTGCCTTTGCGGGTCGTGCTGCAGGTGCCTCTGCCTCCCACCCAGCGAGCATCCCGCCTCCTCATTTCCCCGAGACCGTTGTTGTGCCACCAGCCAGCCGAGACAGCGTCACCTCTTTGATCTTAAGAGGACAATTTTTCTCGGTGGAGCTGGCAGGGGTTGAATTACAGCGGCGCCTTAATAGAAGACAGGGACCCAGCACATTAAGTGCAAAAAAAAAAAAAAAGAAAGAACACATTGATTAGCAAAAATAGGCAGATCATCCCAAAGGTGCCGTGACCCTTCTGCCGGATAATTTCCCGGCTCTGTCCAAATTAATTTACTGGCTCCGTAGCTGGGCTCCTCCTCTTAGTGTTTGGTGAGTGTAGCGAGTAGGTCACACTGATGGGAGCTCCTTGTCCTAGTATTCCCGGGTGTGTCTCAAGCCTCCTGGCATCTCTGCAGCAAAGCTGAAGCCCAGCTCTTAAAGACTGTTGCTGCCTTTGCTATAATAGGCAGTGTTAGGAGCCACGGGGATGAGGCTTCTTTGGAGAAACGCAGTGCTTGGTTGTTCATTTCCTTAAACAAGTTGTACTGTAAATCCCTCATGTTTGAGGCGTAGCAGGGTCTGGGAAGTTAGCAGAGCCTTTAATATGCTGGAGGTTTTTTTTATTCGTGTCTGAAAGATGTGCAAAAATCCGGTAACCTCCAAATGTCCCACTTGTATTTGTTTCTTAGTTTGCAGAATGCCTTTCACCATAGCAACTAGGGTTTGATTTCCTCAAGCGCATGAATTTTCATGGATTTGTGGCGAGGGGGGGGAATGAACCCAAAACCCTGAGCTAAAGCAAAGGTTTTGCAGTATGGCAGTGGCAGGAGCATCTCTAGATTTGGCTTGTGAAGGAGGGGGCCCCTGGAGGGAGAGGATCTCAGCTGAACAAAGGCCTGCATCTGGCCCCAAATAGTTTTATTTGCAAGAAATCAGGCCTGACAGATTAATGTAGACTGTTGCTGAATGTCACCCTCCCCACTGCTGCATCACCCGCTGGCAGCTGAGGTGGCTTTGCTCCAGTTTTATGAAGAGCTGAGGTTTCACATGGCAGCAGTCAGAGGAGAAGGATCGGCTGCTGCCACGTTCGCAGAGCTCAGCTGGAAACCTCGTACCCTTCCCACCCGTGGAGGTCAGGAGGGTGTTATGGATGGTATGAAGCATGCTTCTCTTAGGTCTGCAGATGAAACCCAGCTGGGGAGAGGCAGGAAAATTGCACACGTTAGTAGGAGGGAACAGAGCTCCAAATGATCTTGAGAAATCGGGCAGAAAGAAATGGGCTGCTGCAAGCAAGGGCAGGTCCAGGAGGGAGCGGTGGCATTGGTGCAGGAGGGAGAGCTGCCTCGATATCAGCCCCACAGAACGGGGTTTGGGTTATGGGGGACAGCTCCAGAGCACAAGCCAGCTGAGTGGGGCTGGGGAAATAAAAGAGAGAGGCACATGTCTGTAAAGTAAACCTCTGACTACGCTTAGCACTCAGCCCCCAGCTGAAGTACTTGTCCAGTTTTGGGCACCATGGATGGGTGCAAGGAGCCTAAAAGGCAACAGTCAGATAATTGGAGGGCTAGAAAATGTCTGTGAGCTGAGACTGAAAGACTTAGTTGTTTTGAGGCTAGTAAAGGTAAGGAGGAGGTCAACACACAGGAAAAACTCTTTAAGCACGCGAAAGCTTTTGCACTGGCAAAGTGGATACTCTATCCTCCATGCTCTGATGGTAGGGCGAGAAATAATGGGCTTAAATTGCAGCAAGACGTTCAAAGTAGGTGTTAGAAAGATCTTTGTAATGAGAAGGATGATGAAGCACTGCCCTAGAGGAGCAGGAGAAACAGGGGTCTTGGTTCTTTGGAGGGAGCAGATGTTAGTCCAGGATCTGCCAGCAATGAGCTCTTCCTACCTTGGGGAAGGAGAGGACGGTGGAGCTGATGACCTCTTTTGGTCCTTTCTTCAGCCTGTCGCTTTATGACTACCGCGTGAAATATATACAAAACACCCATGAGATGGCATTTGCAAAGGTACCAAAAGCTTCTTGGCATTTATGTGCCATTTACTTTGGCTCAGTAAAATAAAAATATAAAAAAGAAACCTCCCATCGTATACGCCTAGGATCTTTCTCCCCCAACTCCATACGTGCTTTTTGCTCTTACTTTGGTGCTTTTCCAGATAGAGATGGTTATATTGTTATTGCTTTCCAAGGGACGGCACCAGTGATTTAATCAGAAGGGCTTTTCCTGTGTCATGAGGAGATACCCCTGACTTGCATCCTGTGTTGGGCTTGTACTAACCCAAGATGCTCGCTTGTTTGTAATTTCAGGTCTTGGTGGTTCATGGCAAAGCTTGCAGATATAAATGACTTGAGTAGTAGCCAGCTGAAAGTGAACGATAAAGGAGTTAGTGCTTTGCTTATGACACAGATCAGCTGTGCTCCCAACAGATAGGCCGCTGGGAGTTTTATGGCCAGATTTTCTCCCTCCTCAAGTCTGCATGCTTTATTCTTCCTAAGGGAAATGAGGTGAAAGGGCCTCTGCTGCCACCTTTTAAAACCTGCCAGAGGTTGAAAGAAGACGAGAGGGGAGGGGCTGTTCCTCGTGCTATCTGGGTGGAAGGACTCGATGCTATATTGATGATGGAGAGACACTCCAGAGCCAGCTGCACACTTGCAGAACAAAACAAACGATCCGCATGCGCCCGCCGAGCTTTGTGGCTGATGCTTGGAGGCCTTGGTGCAGGCAGCGTGGTTGTGGTGACAGCCCGGATGACAGCTGCCTTCCCTCTCTGCCCTTCCTAGCCCTCGCTTCCACCCTCTGCATGATATCTTAACCCTGTAACACCTGTGCGGTAATGGAAGGCGTTGGATGCCTGGTCAGCAGTCCTTTAAAAAGCCATGAAAAGGAAGCAGTTGCTAATTTGGAGAGGAGTGGGGGAATGCCGGGAAGAGCCACCTCTCTGGATGAGTGCCTGTCTACCTGCTTTTCCTACATTTCTCATGCATTATTCCTGGCAAGCTTCCAAACACCATTAAACCTCTGGCAGATAATCATTGGCAGAGTGGTGTCCAGAGTGAATAATACAGGAATCAGATATTTCTTTTTTGGCACCAAACTGTTTCAGAAAACATATTTTGAAAGTTGAAAATAGAAGAAAAAAAAATCTATTAATTGAACAAACTCCCCAGATCTTGACACATTGCCCAGTTGTGTCTCATCTTCTGGGAGCCACCAGGGGATTTGGTTTGGGGTTTGTCTGTCATAATTTGGGGGAGTTTAGGTCATAAATGGAAAGGGGTTTGGTACCTTTCACAGGATGAGGAAGAAGGAGCTCTGCCAGCACGTACTGCACCCGGGAAACTGGGGCAGCTTCTGCCCTTCCGTGCTGTGGAGGTAACAGCCTTCTGTAGATCATTGGGGTTGTCAACAGAGAGGTGCTGGTAGCATAAATCCGCAAAGCCAAAACGGGGCACAGGCAGGCTGGCCCTTGAGGTCCCTCTTTTACCAACAGCTTTCCATTGCTGAACTGTGTTCACGAGTCAGCCTGCCGAGGAGCGACAGAGGTGCTGCTCAGACCTGAGAGGCCCTGACAGGTCTGTGCAGGAGGTCACAGGAGGGAGGCGCGTTAAGCAGGTAGGTGGGATCCCAAAAGCAAGATTGGAGGCTATGATTCGTACAGCAAAAGAGGTTAAGCAGAAGAGCTCCGATGGATAGAGTTTGCTGGAGTTCAGTGGACTCTTCTTAGAGTCCATCAGTGTTTCTGAGTGTTACTTTCACATTTCTAAATTTTTTTTTTTTCATTTTTAATCTATCCATGTTTTTTGCCATCAGTAACTTTTCCTCTATCAATCCTTTTTGCTTAATGCTGGTATCAGCTCTGTAACACAGCAGTCTTGCCGAAGAGTCGGTGCCTTCCCTGCTGTAGCTGGCATGGGTACTGCAGTTGTGCTTTAGCCAGATGATTTGGAAGAGCGACTGTTCTCTGCAGTGTTTTCCATCCCAAGCTGTGGACGCGTTATACAAGTGTTAATTCAAATGTATCATCCGTTATGAGATGGATAAATAGCCTGATGTTTATTTGGGCAAGTCGCAGCCCATGGTCTGATCCTGTCTGGGTTGCTCCCCTCCCTTGTAGTGTAAGATAGTGCAAGAAGGGTTTGGGGTGCTGGGGTCGTGCTCTGCTGCAAGTACCACCGGCAATATCCAGGGGAGGGTGCGAAGAGTCTGAAAACAAACAGGTTTCATTTCTCCGTGTTGAGGCACCTCTTCAGAAACGCCACTTAATTTTTCTCCATGCTTGTCAGTGAGTGCCTGGGATTTTGTTTGCTTCTTCCCTTCCCTGAAGGGGAAACAGCACCGTAGCATGCCGATTTCCCACAGAAAGCAACCTCCCGTCCCTCCCGGCTTTCCGAGTTCGTTCCTTCATTCACCACTGCTCCCGATCAGGACACGCTGGGGGTAGCGGCTGCCACTGGGCGAGCTGGTGACTTGTTGTCACTGCGTGCAGAGCAGATGAAGCTGTAAAGCCTGCAGCTCCTCTGAAGCTTGAGTTTAATCTCCTGGTTTGAGCGCTCTCCGCGCTGCTGTCTGCTGCTGGACCCTGATTCCAGGCGTGATCTTGCATGGCCACAGCACTGGGTTGCTTGTCAAAACGATCCTCCTGCACATATTCTCCCATGGAGGCAGAGACGAGTGGCACTCAGCCTGTTCACATGCCTTCCTGGAAAGGATCTTTTGGTGGATAAACACCTTCAACCCGGGCGAAACAGAGAAGGGATTGCTGGCGTCCCGTTCTCAGTGTGGACTGCGCAGCAGGAATGACAGTGAGCTCGTCCTCAGCTGTAGGTTCCTGGGGCTGCGAGCTTCTTCCTTCCCGCATCTCAGAAGTTGCTAATTTCTGTGCTTGTTCCAGATATGAAAAACAGGACCCCCCTCAGCTCCCAGCCGAGGGCAGCTGGGTTTCTTAGGCTGATTGGTCACAGGCTAATGACATTACATGCCTCTGCTCGCCCGCAGCGCTGATTCACCGGGGACAGTTTTGTACTGTTAATCTATAATACCCCTACCCTAAGGCACTGCTTTCTGTGGCTGGAGTTCACAACAAAGCGAGCTCCCCACAGACTGGGGCGGGAGTGTGTGTGTATACATTTTATCCTGTGATAATGCTGGTCTTTGGTGGTAGTTTTTAATTGCAAGGCATTGCAGTGAATTGTTGTTCCCTTGGCATTTCTGAGCACCGAGTCTCTCGGCAGAGCTGCTTGGACTTTTTATTAATTCAGGATGGGTCCTTTTTGGCTGACTACCGTAGACGACGTAAGGCTTTAAAAACTGATCAATAATCCTGATGGTAGCAGCAAAATCCAGGCCAGGCGGTGTGAGGGCAAGCCAGAGATTACGTGAAGGAAGTTTTAAATACCTCTTACTCCCTTCCCTTGTCTGGACTTATTTTGTCCTCCTGCTGCCCAGTGCCTCTCCAGGCGGATCCGTTAATATTTCTCATGCTTGTTGAGCCCGTGACAGGTGATTTAAAAGCACCAGTTTGTGTTGGCATCTCCGCTCTTCATAACTGGAGCTGAAACGCACCGCTGCTGTCTTTACGTGGATTAGCGCCGTGATTTATTACTGTTGTTTCCAGGTTTGAACACAAAGGTGCTGTCTCATTCTGGGAGGGTTGTCTGCAGGAAGCGAGCCCCCGAGGATGACTGCTTGACAAATACCCGCGCTGGAGAACACAACATCATTTAGACACAGGTTTTAACTGCTTCATCGATGAATCGTCCTCCTTTGCATTTGTTTCTACAGTGTTTTGGTGAAACCTACTTTACAGGCTTAGGCAAAAGGGGGAAAAATGCGGAAAAGAGACATCTTGGTTTTGATATGTTGCTCTGCCTTTGATAAGGAAGTTGTTGTGGTTTGGGGGCTGACATTTGTACTAGCATTTTTGGCGCAGGTTTGCAAGGAGCAAGCAGTTTGATGTGTGATTCTTTCTCTCCCAAAACGAGTCTTCAGCCTCTGTCTTCCTTCAGAAAATGATTGTCGCGCCCCAAGAGAGTCCTGCTGTGTAATTTGTGGGTAATAGAGGGGAACGGACCTCGGAGGAAGAAGGGTTTCCAACATCTGAACGGAATTGTCTTAAATGAGAGAAATTGGGGTGTTAAAAACGACAGGCGTGCTGCTGGCTTTTGCTGGCTCAGAATAAGTGACTTTGGGGGAGAAATGGAGAAGAGCTTGCTTTCTGGGAGTTACTACAGGGCTGCCTGCCTTTGGTTGTTACCTGCGCAGTTGTGTCCTTGGACCCGGCCCTCCAGAAGGCAGCGGGAGAAGGAGGAGCGCTTGCACATGTGGGCCTACGGTAGTGTGCAGGCTGACATGTGAAAAACAGGTTATCCATGGACCAATACACTCCCTCTCTTGGGGGCTTGTGGCTTTTGGGGAAGGCAGCGTGGCTGCTATCCCTGCCATCCCCTGCAGGTCCTGGGCTGCTGCTCCCAGGAGGATGCTGTGCCACTCTCTAGGCACCCGCTCCCTCCCCGTGGGAGATGCCGTGTCCTTCCAGGCATCCTCGCTGAGCCTTTGGCTGTGGTTTGAAAGGCAGGCCACATCTCTGGCACGTTTGCGTAGAGGTGCTGGGTCTGGGGTTAAAAGTTAACAATGCTCTTTCCTTATTTGGTTCTAATTTAATTTGGGAAGGCAGCAGGGAGACAGAGGGCACTTAGTCCGGTAACTGCTATTCCCTTGATGGGAGTTAGTAGCTTGCACAGCGTGCATGGTGTTGACTTCATAAGCTGACCTTTACCTCCGTCAGGTTCATTTTCATTTATAATATTTAAAAAAAAAATCCCAACCCCCAACTTCTTATTTATTCTTTAGGCAGCGAGGACGTAAATCCTTCAGCGTGTTTGGATTTATAGAATTATTGTGCTTTTGCTGAGCCTCACGTCCCACTCCAATCAAATGACACGGCTTTCGGTAACCGTGCGGGTGATTGCATTTTTCCTCCCCCCGCCGCCCTCCTAGCTGCCCCTGATCCGCGCCTCCTCGTGCTCCCTGCAGCCTTTTTGGGGAAAGGCGGGCCCTTGGCACCCATGGGAAGGGACAGGAGGGGGACTAGGCAAGTCTTGGGGTTATCAGCATTTGGGTGTGAAGCGTAACAGCCTCCAGGTATCTTCTTTCCTGGCCCAGAATAAAAAATACTAAAATGCTTTTATAGGAGGCATTTCATCAGCTGTGCTACAGGCCTCCTCCGAAACCGGAGCGTTTCCGTGGTGGCTGGGGAGAGAGGGGAGATATAAATATCTTTCTCGGCTCCGCTTGGCTTCTCCCCAAGATAAATAGAAGCGAAAGTCGAAAGCAGAGGCTTGGCCTTCTGAAATCTCTTCCCGAGCCCCTGGGGACTCGAGTGCAGGATGCTTTTGTGATGGGAAGCCAGCTCCTGGTGTTTCGGGGGTCTCAGAGGATGATGTTTGAGGGGCCTTCCTCCCCACTGCCCGAGGCAGATCTCGGCCGTACCGTGGCTTGGCTGTGATCTCCACGCCTGGCGTCCCATGGCTTCTGTCGTGGGAAGCCTCAGGGAGCAAAGAAGCATTGGCGAGAAGCTGGCTTGAAACGAGAGCAGAAAAAAATGTCTGTGGTTGTCCTCTAAATCTTGTAGCATGTTTACTCTCAGAAAGTACAGCTACATTACAAAAAATCAATAGTTCTAGCAGTGTTCTCCCTGGGAAACACACACACGCTTGGACACACGAGAGGTGGTAGGTCTTAAAAAAGCCAAGGGAATACAAAGTGCTTTGATACAAGGGTTTTGCTTCACTTTTAGCAGTGTACAGATGGAGGGCCCTTGGCCTGGGCAGTGTCTTCTGGGACTTTCCGATTGTCTTTCTGCTCCGATGTGCCTGAGGCTGTGCAAGGCAAGAGGGGCTGGGGGGAGGGTTTGTCGCTTTGACTAATTTTTGCTTTGAAGTACATATGTTTTGTAAGAAAAACAGGTTGTGGTGTGCAGAGATAATATAAACAAGTATTTGAAAGACTCTTCCTTTGGCTGTTTTGTGTAAGGGTTTGACTTCCAGGGCTGCTGACGGGACCGGCACGTCCTAGCGTTTCGTTTGTTTTCTTCATGTTTGCAAAGACTTCATTCTACAGAAATAAATGCATCTTGTCCCCCTTCTCTTTTTAAAAAAATCCTTTTCTAATTCTAGTATCTCATTGCTTACCCGCACACCTACCGCTCCCTCCGTTAGGAATGGAGAGAAATGATTTCCGTTTTTCCTGAGCGGAGAGTGCTCTGTGAAGGAAAGGAGTGTCAATATGAACGACCATTTTGACAGAGACGGGTGTTAAGGTTTGGGGTGAGTGGGCACGCTGGCAGCAAGCGCTGCAGCAAGCCCTGGAGAGCTGGAAATCATCCTTCCTTCTCAGATCAGCCAAAACAAAAAGAGAAAGGAAACCAACCCCTTTTTACTACCATCTCTTATTAATGAGACATTTTATCCTAAGTCCTCTAACATGAACTACGTAGGCTTTTGGGAACATAATTAATCTTTAATTGTATAAATCTTTAATTGTATAAAATGGAGTTTGTAAGCCTGTAGTCATTTCTCTTCTCTCTTTTCCTCCTCTCCCTGTTGGAGACGCTCCCTTAGCACAACTTCTTTTCCACAGGGTGCCCTGCTTTAGGGCAGCGGCCACATGGAGCCGCACACACAGTGTCTCCTGAAGCCAGGCTGCTGCGGTGGGGCCTCTTGTTGGGACGGGGACCTGCGTGACCCCTGTGGCAGGGCACCTGGCTCCTGCCAAGTACACGCTCGGAAGAACTGGCAGCAAGTTGCAGCTTAATATGAGTCTGAGTGATTAGCAGCGCATTACTTCGGGCCCTGTGCAAAGTAAGTCCTTGTGGCGGAGTCTTAACGGACAAGCGTCACCCCAAAGGCAGGATGAGCTGCAGGGAGGTGCAGGTGAGCCGGAGGCTGCCCACCGCCTCTCCTAGGCAGGCGCGCTGTGACTAAATGGTCTGGCGCAGAGAAACCCAGTTCTTCACGGCATTTGTGCTAACCCAGATGCTTTTTGCAGAAGCAGCTTGAGGGTCGGCTGCCCGTGCCGTCACGCAGGCAGGTCCAGGGAGGAGGAGGTGGTCTCTGGCAGGTGGGCTGCTGGCAGAAAGAACTCTGCAGCACATCTGACTGCAGCTGCAGCTGTTTCAAACCCAAGCAGGGGCTTAGCAATCACTGAGAGCTGGCTCGGCATGCATAGATACCCCTTCTCTTCAGAGATGCCATTCTGATTGTCATGTGTCGATGGGGAATTGCTGGCCTCAGCCAAATCCTGAGTGGAGAGTTGTCTGGATGAGCTGGCAGTCCGGAGCAGGGGCTGGATTCATCACGGTGCCTGGCGTCTGGTCTGCGGCCTACGTACCTACGTGGTGCTCCCTGGCTGAAGCCCTGCTTGCTCTGCCCTGAAGATGGGCAGGGAATCGCTTTCCCTAAGGCACTTTTCCTTTGTGGAGGAGTGACAGCAAAACCAGGAATTGTCCTGAAAGCAACCTAGCTGGTCCCCTTGCAAAAAGGGGTATTTGCAAAGTAGAATACCCTTGGGAGAACCAACAAAAGAGCAGTCCTGCCCAAATCAGTGCCAGGCAGAGCCAAATGCCTTTTGGAGGAGCTGAAGTGCAGCCTTTCAGATGCTAACTAGGTATTTGGGGTTTCGATCATTCGCTGTATGGAGGAATTGGTGCAGCATTGGCTCTAAGAGCACATGTTGCGATTAACCGCATGGGCTTTCGCTGGCCCTTAGCATTTGGAATGTGCCTTCTGTAATAGCAGGAAGGGGTGTGCAACTGTCTTGAGCCAACGCCTGCAGGGACAGATAGAAAATTCAATAGGAGACAGGTGGAATGGACATTTTGGAGATCTCCACGGTAGGGAGATGTCACTGCTCAGGCCCCCAGTGACTCACAGCGCTCCATTAAGTTAAGCAGAGTTAAGTTAAGCAGAGTTTTGAAATTAGCATCTCCACTGAAGAGCTTTTCCTAAGGCATGACTGATATTTCCAGGTAGAGCAATTTCCTGTGTCTTAATGGAACGGGAGGAGCACTTTACGCTTGGACATGATGCCTTTCCAGCAATATTGCTGAATGTCCCCATAAGAAATTCTGGTGCCATTTTTTTTGGTCTGCTTCATAGATTGGATTAATCAGCAGAGACGCGCCCTCCGGGTCCCAGAGTTGGCTTGCTTTCATTAATTTGCACTCAAATCTTTGCCGAACAAAGAAGGATTTGTTGAACAAAGCAGGGTCAGTGCTGGGATGAAGAGCCTTGCGCCTCTAGCCTGCTAGTTTGAATTAGGACTGAGCCGTAACTGTAAGTCGTACATCCTGTGGCCTTGATTGGTAAAAACGTCCTGGCCTCAATCCTTGCTCCTGCAGAGCCTCTGACCTCAAGAGCCCCCCCATGGTGGTGGCCTTTGGGGTGGTGAATAGCCTCGCCAAGCTCCATAAATGAGACATGGTCAGAAAGCAAGGCAGGGAAGGTTTGAGCAACCACTGCTATAGATAAAAAGAGGTGTTCATTTCATACCATTTGCTTTAAAGGCTAGGTGCAGTCTCTAGGGGGAAAAATAATTTAAAGAATAGTTTCATTAAAGGCAAAGCAAGTCTGTGAGTAGAGGCTTTTTGCAGGGCCGGCTCCTGCGAGAGATCCATGGACCAGCTGCAGGCTGCATTTTTCTAGGTGCCCCTCAAATGTTTTTTCTCCTCTCTTTCAGCTCTTCGAGAACTTCTACTTCGGAGAGGTGCAGCTGGACTCGGTGCGTCTTTCCCAGAGGTTCTCCTCAGACGCCTCTGGCTACTACGCGACGTCTGGGCAGCTGACCTTCTGAAGTGGCAACACAGCTGCCGCAGTGGGTCCGCTCATCGGTGAAACGTGTTTTTATAGGACACAAATTTTTAACAGGAACCTGGGAACTCCAGGCGGGGATGCCTCACGACTCCTTGAAAGCACATTGCAGCTGGGAGCCATGGCATTTCCCACAGTTTTTCCTACACATACTGCCTGCCCTCTCTTCAGGAGGAAGCAGCGTCCTTCCACCTCCTTTCCCTATTGGTAACCAAAATGTCGCCAAGTTGCCTGTTTGATGTCTGTCGCCGGTTTGTTTTCCAAGAAAACAACTAGAAAAACTGGTGCAGGTGGCTTTTGAGGAATCACCGATGTTTAAGCATGGCTTTATTTCAGAAGAAGGAAGTTTGTTCTTGAAAAAAGTATTTAAAATCCAAGAGAGCTCCCCAGAGCATGATTTAACAATATTGAGGTCAGGCATCGCTTGGATCTCCAGCAGCGTGCCTGTGTGATGTAGATCTCCAAATAAATTCATTCCCTTCAAAAGCAAAGTGTTTATCTCCTGTTGCATTGATAGTTTCTGTAATTAAACTTCCAGCACACAACTGTGTTAATAAGAAAGCATTTATGGTAAGAGCTCTTTCCAGTGACCGTTTCAGAGCATGTCAAAAAAAATATATGCCTTGTAGGTGGTTTCTCCATTAAAAGAAGAGCAAACCTCTTTGATACCATTGTGAATCCTTCAGAGATCTGAAGACGACTGTTTTTTCTTGTAAATCTCCCCGTTTGGTAAGAATAGCGACACAGGCTTTCAACTCGCCCGAGGATGAACGCTTTGAAAAATGGAAGATGCTGGTGTTTAGTTGTTTTGCAACAAACCGGCGGCGGCAGCAGCTGCTGCTGCCCATTCCTAGTCACTGCCGTGAATGTGGAATTGCGCTGTCATCGAGGCAGAGAGCGTGTTAGCTAGGGACAGGGCTGCTCCAGCAGCACCTGCTTGTACGTGTGATCGTTTCTAAGAGGTTTTCATCCCGTTTCCTCCCTCCCTCCCGAAGTGAGCTGGCTGTGTGGCCATGCTCTGACTGCATGCACAAACAGTCAGGATTCGGGGTGGCTTTCCTTTTTTCCCCAAATACGTTGGCAGTTGTATTTCCAAGACCAAATTGCCCATCTCTGCTTGCAAGCCTGCCTGCCAGGAAATCAAATCGTCTGTGGTTTGCTGCCAGTTGCCCTTCACCCTGGTGTCTGCACTTGTAGCCAATTACAACCGTTGGGCTCTTTGTCTCTGCTTTTCCTTGCAGCTGAATGCCTTTGCGCTCTCCAAGCGGAGGAGGAGGAAGGGCTGCCTTCGAAACCGTTCGCTCGGCGAGCGGAGCACCGGCGCGCTCGCTAGCAGCCCAACGCGGGGAGGTGCGGAGAGCACTTAACACCGGTTGCTGTCGTCTTTCCGCCAGCCTGAAGAGGTACTTGCCAAATCTCATCAGCCGCCCAAAGAACAGACCTGGGAGCTGCTCGCGCAGCCGCCAGCTGCGCTGCCTGCCGCAGGAAGGGGAGAGGCACCTCGGAAGGCTTCTGCCTGCTGGGTTTTTAACAACTCTCGCCAAGAAGCTGAGTGCTACGGGATATGGGGTGCTGTTTGCACTCTAGTTTTCCTTAACAGGGCATTGGGGGCATTTCTGTCACACCTGCTTTCCTCCGTTGTCACCGAATACTGGCAATTCTGGTTTCTTCTTCATTGAGGTGGACTTAAAGTCTTCCCACCTCCCTGACGCAGGAGTAGCTTTGACCTTGCAAACAGCATCTCGGCGTGGAGGCAAACATGGCTTTTCTACAAAGAAGGGCCGATCTGAGGATATTCCTCCACTAACGTAGACATGTTTTAATGACAATTATTCCTGTGACTGTTCAGAAGTTGTTTGAATTTCGGCGGTAAGCAGCTTACCCCCGCTGCTCTAGGCTGGCACGGCTGAATTCGTTTCACACCTCTGTCCCCAGGCAGAATTAAGGGTTCTGGTCTGTTCCTCTGTGATCCAGCAAACCATTGTGCGTGTACATAAATTTACACCTTGCTTGATCCCCTTGTATAACGTTAAGCACGCATGCGAGTGTGGTGGAGCGGCAGCTCTGCTTTGCCGGTAGCACTTTTGAAACGAAAGTGCTTATTATACAAACGAGAGGGGCAGAGTTGGGTGTTGTATCCCCTTACCCTTACACAAGGGAGCTGCTTGCCTAAATAAACACACCTACTGCTTTCCGGGGGGTTGGGGCCAGAAGAAAATGTACCGCAATGGATTTACCAAGCGTTTCCCCTTTTCTGTCATTATTCATAAATATAATTAGAACAGTTTCATATTGAGCACAATAAAACTGTGTTTTATGCATGGTCCTGCACCGATTAATTGAAATCCCATTAAACCAGGCAGTGTTAGGGGTTTGCAAGATACAACCTAATACTTTAGAACTTGCCTAAAGCTTCTTAAAACTGAAATCTGCGGCTCTGCTTCTTTCCCCCATCTAGGCTGCGCTGGAGGCTGGCCACCCCGCTTGCAGATCCCCATGTCCTTACTGCGCAGAGGAAGAGGAAAGTTGTTTTATGCCATGGTTTTGCTCGGCAGCAAGCCTTGCTGGAGCCCAGGTCGGAATTGCGGCTCATGCTTAACTGTAAAGTTGAAAATAACACCGTTTTCTTAAACACAGCGCCTGGAAATTCTGTTTCCAATTGCAGCAGGCCTCGCTTAAGGTCAGCGTTGCTGCTTCAGGGACAGCGTGTGCACCTGCTGCGGGCCGTAGCTGCCGCTTTTCCTGTAAGGAAATGCGGGATAAAAGCCGTGTGTGTGTGCTGGGAGCTCCCCGGCTGCAGCTGCGAAGGAGCAGCGGGGGCGCGGAGCCCTGCGCCCCCGCTGCTCCTTCGCAGCTGCAGCCGGGGCGAGTTGTCACCGTCCTTCCTTGCCAAGCTGAAGCGGACGGAGATGTCCCTACGAGTGGCTCTGTGCCCGCCCTGCCTGCCTGCCTTCCCCCTGCTCTGCTCCTCGGCCTCCCTCAGGGCAGGGGGGGGCATCTTTCCCAGAGCCCCAAAATGCTGCGCTGGGTTGGCCGAGGGACAGGGACCACAGGGTGGGCACTGCAGGGGGACAGGGGTTGGAGGATGCAGGGTGGGGACGTGGCAGGGAGAGAGGATAAAGGATGGGGAGAGGGGTTGGAAGATGGGGGACAGGGATACAGGATAGGGATGCGGGGAGGGGGGGGCACGAGCGGGACAGGGGTGGTGCACAGCAAGGGCGGGGATGCAGGATCAGGGGACAGGACAAGGACAGGACAGGGGATGTGGGATGGGGAATGCAGGATGGGGACAGGACAGGGGACCAGGGATGCAGGATGGGGACAGGGCAGAGTCAGGGGGTGTGGGATTGGGGACGTAGTAGGGACTGGGAATGCAGGACGGGGGAAGCAGGATGGGGATGTGGCAGGGATGGGGGATGGGGGATGGTGACAAGGTATGGACCAGGGATGTGGGATGCGGGATGGGGACGTGGTAGAGACCAGGGATGTAGGACGAGGGGTGCAGGATGGGGGTGTGGCAGGGACAGGGGATGCGGGATGCAGAAGGGGGGATGCGGGATGGGGACAGGGCAGGGGCCAGGGATGCAGGATGGCGACAAAGTATGGACCAGGGATGCGGGATGCGGGATGGGGACAGGGGAGGGACCGGGGCTGCGGCCGGGCCGGGCCGGGCCGGGCCGGCGGCTCCCCGGCCCGGGTGCCGGCGCGCAGGTGCGGCGGGCGCGGCGGAGGCCCCTCCCCGTTCCTCCCGCCGGTGCCGCCCGGTGCCGCCCCGCGGCCGCACTCGCCGCCGGCGCCTCCCCGTGCGCACCGCACCGCCCCGCTCCGCTCCGCTCCGCTCCCGCCGCTCCGCTCCGCACCGCGCCGCCCGCTCCCCCCGGCGCTGCGGCAGCATGCGGGGCTGCGGCGGGCACCGCGCCCTGCTGGCCCTGCTGGCCTTGCTCCTGCCCGCCGCCGCCGCCGGCCCCGGGCCCGCCGCCGGCCCCGCCACCGGCCCCGGCCCCGCCGCGGCGGGGGAGAGCCCCGGCAATTTCATGGAGGACGAGCAATGGCTCTCCTCCATCTCCCAGTACGGCGGCAGGATCAAGCACTGGAACCGCTTCCGAGACGTGAGTCCGCGGCGGCGGCGGGGCGGGGGGGGGGACGCGATGGGACGGGACGCGCCGCCGGGCACCGGGAGCCCCCTCCCCGCCCTCCCCGCCCCGCCGCTGCGGCTACCGCAGCGCGACCCGGCCCCGGCCCCGGCTCCGTCGCAAGGCTGCCGGGGATGCTCGGTGCCGCCCGCATCCCGCTGCCACCCGCCGCGGCCGTGGGCGGCCGCCGGCCCCGGTACCCGGGGGATGCGCCCCGGCTTGGGCAGCGCCAAGGCCACCGTCCCCGGTGCCACCCTGCCCATCGCCAAAGCTGGCGTGACTGATGCCGCGGCCACCGTGGCCAGGGCTTGACGCCAAAGCCGACCTCGCCAGGGACCCGGGGGTGCCGTCCCCTGCACCCCGTGCACCGCACCAGGGCCCAGGCAGCGGTACAGGCAGGCCCTGCCTGCCCTTTGCGGGCAGCGCGGGGGCTGCGCCGTGGCCTCAGCCCCTCGGTGACAGCTCGGCGCAGGTCGGGGCACGGACATCTTCCCTCCCGGACCCCCGCTCCCCCGAGCCCCGCAGGGTGCCGCAGCCGGGGCCGGCCCTGGCTCGGCGGGGTGGTGGTCCCCGGGGACGGGGGGACCCGAGGCGGGGAGGGCGAGGATGAGGATGCGGAGGCTGCTGGAGCGGTGGCAGGTGACCTGGCGCATTCGGCTCAGGATCCGATAACCCCTTAATAACGGCCTCAATGCCGTTTAGTTCCAATCCTTAATTTTATGGGGCAATCGGGGATTTTTCCTCGGCTCCTTTTACACGGGCGGGGGCACGGCGCTGCATCCCCACCCGGGGCTCCCCGGGGGACCGGCGGCAGCCGAGCGGGGAGGGGACGGACGCCGAGCCGCCCCCCCAGCCCGAGCCGGCCCCTCCGGTCTTTGTTCAAACGCACACGCAAGGGTTCACCTTGGCAGCAAGGATGTGCCCACGGGAGATGTGCCCCGCCATGGGCAGGGCGGGGGCACCGCCACCCCCCAAAAACCAGTTAGGGAGGCAGAGCACGGATGAGGTGCGAGGGACGGGGTAAACGACTCCCCGGAGACCCCCGCCAGCAACACCCCCGGCCGGCCAACGCCGACACCGGGCACCTGGGACCTCGGCCGGCTGCGGATGCTGAAGGGGGAGCACGTGTGGACGTGCCCCCGCCACGCTGGGCATCCCCGAGGGGCTTCGGGGCTGGGATACCCCCACCCCCGGGCGCTAGCAGCACCCCGCTAGCAGCACGCTGCGGCCCTGCCGGCGGTTAGCACGGATTAATAAGCAAATCCCGTGGTTTTGTGGGGTTTTCGGCCCAGCAGCGCCGGTGGGGGGGAGCGCGACCCGCCGTGCAGCAGGGAGGAGGCCGGCGGCCCTGCCGAAAGCCGCGCCGCAGGGAGCTGCTGGGAGCCGCAGTGTTACTAATCACGGCACGGGAATGCGGGCGATCGATTGCGGTGCAAGCATCGCCGCGCCGGAGCGAGACACATCCCCCCAGAGCTGCCTCCCGCGCCCCCGCTTCGAGCTGCCATCCGAAAGCCCGCCCGCCCTCCCCGGGGTGGCAGCGATGCTCCTGCCCCGTTAGCATGAAACCCACCCCGGAGCATCCCACGGGGCAAGCGATGCCAAGGATGCTTTTGGAGCCCCGGGGGAGCAGCTCTGCCTCCCCAGGCAGCGACATCCATCTTAGCCCGCTCCCCCCGGGCTCACTGGTGAAAAAACAGGGTGGCAGCACGAGGGCCGGCACCCCATGAGGATCCTGGTGGGGCCTCGCTGAGCTCCCCGGGGCTTCCTCTCCCCATCCCCTATCCCTATCCCTATCCCAGCTCCCTGCCTTTCCTGGCTGGCCAAGGGGCGATGGGGAAAGGTTTTATCCTGCACAAAGGCTCTCCAGGATGACGGGTCTGGAGCCAGAGGTGGGGGAGCATCTTGGTGGTGGGCGCTGGCAGCATCTGGGGCTGGCGATGGGAGCGTCGGGCAGCTCAGAAAGTCGGGGTGCCCAGCTGGCACAGGGTGCCCGTCACCGTGGGCTGGGGCCGGGAGCTTTGGGCCGCCCCGGGGCTGACGGCGGGTGCTCTCGCTCTCTCTTTCTCTCTCTTTTTTGGTGTCGGCCGGGCCATCTCGCCGCCGCGCTGCCAGGAGGTGGAGGTGAGCGTCGAGGGGCTGCCGGTGCTGCCTCGCCCAGGGGAGGCTGCTCCCCACCCCTGCTTGCTCCCCTCCCGGGGGGGGGGCGGTGTGTGTGTGTGGGGGGTGTGTGTGGTGCACGTGTGTGCAGGGGGAGCCACGCCGGGCCGGTGGCCCCGAGCGGGATGGTGGCACGCCTGGCCCGGTGTTACCTCTCCCGCTCATCCAGGCTCACCCCCTTTGCAGGACGACTACATCAAGAGCTGGGAGGACAACCAGCCCGGCGATGAAGGTACCGCTGGGACAGGTTTGGGATGGGGCGCAGGGGGCTCGGTGACAGCCGGCACGGAGCGGGGGAACGCTGTCTGCCCGCACCCCCTGGGCTTCTCCCTTCCGGCTGGGAGCGGCAGCGGGGTCGGTGCGTGCCGGGAAGCGGCAGCTGGTGCCGAGGCGGCCGCCCAGCTGCAGCCTGAATGGCGCTTTGTGCGGGGCCGGCTGGCGGCCAGCGCCGCCAGGGCTCCCTGGGGGGTCCCTGCCTGCCCCCCCCGCCTGCCCCGGCCCCTCTCTCTGCCCCCCCCAGCCCTGGACACCACCAAGGACCCCTGCCAGAAGGTGAAGTGCAGCCGGCACAAGGTGTGCGTGGCACAGGGCTACCAGCGCGCCATGTGCATCAGCCGCAAGAAGCTGGAGCACAGGTAGGAGGGCGGCGGGGCCGGGGCCGAGCCGGTGGTGGCAGGGGGAGGCCGAGCCGGGGGCTCAGCACCGTCCCCTCTCGCCCCGCGCAGGATCAAGCCGCTGGGTAACAAGGGCCATGGGGGCTGCAAGCCCTGCCACGCCGCCCCGCTCGCTGCCGTCTGCGGCTCCGACGGCCACACCTACAGCTCGGCGGTAAGGACGGTGGCACCTCACCGCGGGGAGGGGGACACTGTGCCGTGTCCCCCCACCCACCGACATCCTGCTGCCACCCCACAGTGCAAGCTGGAGCAGCAGGCGTGCCTGGCCAGCAAGCAGCTGACAGTGCGGTGTGAGGGGCAGTGCCCCTGCCCGACCCCGCACAGCCCCGCCGGCGACGGCAAGCAAGGTGAGCGGGACAGGGGGCACCGGGGGTGTCCCTGAGCCCTGCCCGGCCTGACACCCCCCCTCTGGCACCCCCAGAGCCGTGCACCGGGCAGGACCTGGCCGACCTGGGCGACCGCCTGCGCGACTGGTTCCAGCTCCTGCGGGAGAATGCCAAGCAGAATGGCTCCAGCGGCCTCCCCACCAGCCCCGCCACCGGTACGTGTCCCCGCCGCGCAGGGAGGGGATGCAGGGTGCTGTCCCTGGGGGAGCCGGGCAGCCATGTGCCGCATCCTGCCCTGCAGCGCTGGAGAGGAGCGTGGCAGCCAGCTGCAAGGAGGCGGTGGGGTGGATGTTCGCCCGGCTGGACACTAGCGGGGATCTCTTCCTGGAGGCGGCCGAGCTGGCCGCCATCAACCTGGACAAGTACGAGGTGTGCATCCGCGCCTTCTTCAACTCCTGCGACACCTCCAAGGACGGCCGCGTCTCTGCCCCCGAGTGGTGCTTCTGCTTCTGGAGGGAAAGTGCGTCGCGCCGGGGCCGGGGGGTGCAGGCTTTGGGGGGATGCATGCCATGGGGTCGGTGGGATGCACACCACGGGGTCACAGGGAATCCATGCTGTGGGGTTGGGGTGCGGGGGGATCCTTGCCACGGGAGGATGTACACCATGGGGTCTGGGGGGGGGGGGAACAAAAACCATGGGGGGGGGATGCATGCCATGGGATGCACACCATGGGGGGGGATGCGCACCATTGCAAGGGGACGCATGCCATGGGATTTGGGGGGATGCACACCACGGGGTCGAGGGACTGCACATCACAGGGCTGGGGGATGCACACCATGGGGGGAGGCACGCTGCAGCAACTGGGGGGTGCATGCTGTGGGGTCAGGGGGTGCCTGCCACGGTGGGGGCTGCACGCCCACCCTAAGAGCAGCATGTGGGGGTGCTGCAGAGCCACCCTGCCTCAGGGAGCTGGAGAAGATTCAGATCCAAGAAGCAGCCAAAAAAAAGCCAGGTGAGTTGGGGTCCCCGGGGCCCCTGTCCCCTGGCAGGGCCCTGCAGGGGATGAGGATGGGGAGCTCCGTGGGGGCTCTCGCACTGCACATGTCTGGGGGGGCGGGGGGGGTCATCGCTTCCCTGCAGGCACCTTCATCCCCAGCTGCGATGAGGACGGGTACTACCGGCGGGCGCAGTGCGAGCCGGGCAGCGGGGAGTGCTGGTGCGTGGACCAGCACGGCGCCGAGCTGACGGGCACCCGTGGCCACGGCAGCCCCGACTGCGGTGAGCACCGGGGGGAGCTGGGGAGAGCCCCCCGCCCCGGGGAGGAGGCCGCAGCCCCGGGACCTGGCTGCGAGCCTCTGCCCCTCGCCCCCACAGAGGAGGCAGCGGGGTTTTCGGGCGACTTTGGGAGCAGCGTGGGCTGGGAGGACGAAGAGGAGAAGGAGCCGGAGGAGGCGGGTGAGGAAGGCGAGGAAGAGGAGGGTGAAGCAGGCGAGGGCGACGATGGCGGCTACATCTGGTAGAGGAGCAGGAGAGCCCAGTGGGTGGCACGGCCGGGCGGCAGCCCCCCAGCCAGGGGTCGCCGTGACCCCCCTGCTGCCAGCGTGGCGTGGGGTGGGTGCGTACCCCCCCAGCCCTGCACGGGACGGGGCGTCGGGGTGCTCCCCCGGGGAGGGGGCGAGCGGGGCAGGGGGCCACGCTTGTGCGAATTCGAGCTTTTTTTTTTTTTTTTTTTTTTTTTTTGGGTAGAGCCTTGTAGGCCTAGTGTGCTGCTGCGTGGTCTTCAACTGGGCAAACGGCACTAATAAAGTGGGAAAAAAAAAAAAAGGAAAAAAAACCATAAAACCCCCATAGATAAGCTGCCCCTGCTCCCTGCATCCCCCCGAGCTGTGCTTGCGCGGCCCCCTTGGCCCCCGGCGTTGTGTAGCGGCTGTGAAATAAATACCCCGTGCTGTGTCAAAACGCTCGCCCGCCCGTTCCTCCCCACCGACACCCCCCCCATGCCCCACCTGCACCCACCGGCCCTGCATGGGGGTGTCCCCCTGTGGGGGCATTCCCTCAGTGGGGGACAGGGATGCTAGGGGTGCCCTGCTGCTGCTGCCCCCCTGGTTTGGTGCCCCCGGGTTTTGGTCCCCCATACTCAAGCGACGTGGGGCTGGAGCTGATGCATCCCCCCACCGCCGTAGTCCCAGCTCCAAGTGTGGCCCCCTCTATCAGCCTCTCCAGGACCCCAACCCCAAACTAACCCCCTCCACCCCCAGCCCTTGACAAGGACCCCAGCCTCCCCAAATCAGTGTGCAGGTGCCCCAATGTGCGGGCTCACCCCAAAACCAGCTTTCAGGCACCCCCGGGCTGGGGCAGGGAGCACAAAGCCTCCTGCCCAGGGAGGGGCTGGCGCCCACCACCCATGTCCCTCACGCAGAGAAGTGGTGCGCCCACCGCCCCGCCACCCACTTGCCAACCCCAGCCCCTTGGCATCACAGGACACCACGGCCTCAGCTCACAGCGTTTAAGGCTCCAGGGAGAAAACAAAATAAAACAAAGCACCTCCCAAAACCCCCAGTTTGGGGGCACCAGCAACTGGTAAAGGCACCATGCCGCATCCCTGCCCGCCCACCTCAGGACGTCCATCCTCCGCCAGCCCGGCAGGGTCCAGGTGCTCGGCCCTGGCACCGCTGGGGCCAAAGGAGGGACGTGGCAGCTCCGTCCCCAGCACAAGCCCCCCGGGGCAGGGGTCAGAGCTTGCTGGGGAGTCCTGGCTGCTGCTGGAGCCGCCATGCTGCCCGCACCCCCTCATCTGCCCGATTGAGCGCAGCAAAGGCAGCGGGGTTGCCAGTGTGGTGGTAGCGAGCGACGGGGGACTGCAGGACAGTGATGGGGACACAAAAGTTGAGGTGGGGGTAGGTGGTCCCTGCGTCGGTGTCCCGGGTGTTGCTGGCCACAATCCCTGGTGGGGAGAGGAGCATCACCCATGTCACCGGGGCTGGCCAGGGGACACTCATGAGACCCCCCCCCCCCAATCTGTGGGGACCCCCACCTTACCCAGGAGGTGTCCACTGCAGGAGGAGATGAGGGGGCCGCCGCTGGAGCCCCCGTGCACAGCGCAGGTGGTCTGCAGCATGACAGGGCGCCCGGCCACCGCCACCACGGCTGAGAGGACCCCCGACGTCACTGAGGGGCCGCACGCCCGCCCCAGTGCCCCGAAGCCCACCACGCTCACCTCCTGTCCTGGGGTGGGAGGCGGGAGGTGGGTGCGAGGGGTTGACCCCTGCCTGCAGCACCCCACGTGTGTCCCCCCTGGCCACTTACCTGGGAGAAAGGTGTCTGCCAGGTGTGGGGGGACGAAGCCCGGCACGCTCTCCTCCAGCTCCACCACCGCCACGTCAAAGGGGGACGACTCCTCGGTGGCAAACACCACGCGCCCACGAAGGACGGCAGCAGCCCTAAGGATGCAGCACACGAGACGTCAGGGTGGGAGGGACGCGGGGCGGGGGACAAGCCGGGGGACACGGGGCCGCACTCACCGGCCAGGGCCGGGCGCTGGCGTCACGCTGAGTGGGCCACCCGCCTCCACCACGTGCCGGCAGGTGAGGAGCAGCCGGGGGCCCAGCAGCACCCCCGAGCCCCACGCCATCCCGCACTCCACCAGCGCTGCCCAGGCCAGGGGGTCCCGCCTGCCTCCTGCCCGCGCTGCAGCCACCCGCCCCGGCGCCGGTGGCACCACCACCCCGGCTTCGTCCAGGACGCCGGCGCTGCTGCGCAGGATGGCAGCAAGGGAGCAGAGCAGGGTGAGCCCGACCCACTCAGCGCCCTTCCAGCAGAAGGAGGCGGCGATGACGGCCACCAAGCGGGGCCCGGCGGGTGAGGGCAGGAAGGCGCCGCCGCCCTCGGTGCCGGGCAGGCAGCGTGCGTCAGTCAGGATGAGGGTGTTCTCCTCCCCGGCCAGGTTGCTCACCACCCCCCTGCTCAGGGTGTTGATGAAGAGGTCGGGGCAAAGGGCGCCGAAGGGGGAGCCGCAGGCCAGCAGCCCCTCACCCTTGCGCAGGCAGCCGGCGCCCACCCGGGCCGTCCAGCCGCCCCCGGGGGCGTCGAGGCCGGGCACCCGCAGCCAGGCGAACCAGCCCAGGGCCCGTGGGTCGTCCCCCGCCGCCTCCCCGCCGAAGCGCCACCGCTCCGCCTGCCCGAAGGCCCGCGCCAGCGCCCGCCCGAAGGCCTCGCAGGGCACCAGGGCGAGCAGCCGGGCCTCGTGCCGCCGCAGGCCGCCGCCTCGGGGGGGCATCGAGGGCGCGGGTCCCCGCCGGGGGCTGCAGGACGAGGAGGCGCAGGTGGGGCCGGAGGGCGGCGGGCGGCAGGGCGCAGCTCTGCGCCCAGGCGGCGGGGCCGTCCCGCAGGAAGGGGGCGAAGACGGCGCCCTGGCACAGCACCAGCCCGGGGCCGCGGCTCAGGATCACCCCGCTGCAGCTGCAGGGGCCGCCGGCCGGCTCGGGGCCGCCGGGCGGCCCCAGGACGCTGACCACGCAGCAGGCCGCCTCCTCCGCCATGGCGGCAGCCGCGGGGCGGGCCGCCCCCCGGCCCGGCGCCGGCCCCGCCTCCCCTTCCCGCCCCCGCCTCCCCTTCCCGCCCCCCTCGCCCATTGGCTGCGGCGGGGCCCTGCGCCCTCCCCATTGGCTGCGGCGGGGCGCCCCGCCCCGCGGCCGTGGCGGGAGGAGGTGCCGGTCCCGCGGTCTCGCCGGTCCCAGGCGCGGAGGAGCGGCGGGGCCGCGCCTTCCCCGGGGAAAGAGGCGCCGGGGCGGTGCAGGACCCCCCCCGCCCGGAGTTAAGCCCAGGAGCCTGCGCCCCACTCCGCCCCGGCGCAGGTTCCTCCGAACACCGCATCGCCCGCCCCGGCGCCGCCGTCGATGCGTACGGCTCCGCCCGGCAGGGCGCGAAGGCGGTTTCACGCCCGGGCCGAGGGCGTAAATCGACGTCGAGCGCTCGTCGCGACCGGGAGGGCGACTCGGCGACGGCCAGCTTGCTCTTCCCGCTCGCTTTTTGGTTCCGCCCCCCCCCCCCCCCCCCCGCCGCAGACGGCTACGCCATGCGCGCGTGCTCGGCCGCCCAAACGGCGGCGCGGCCGACGGCGGGTTCGACTGAGGCTCACTACCCCTTCGGAGGAGAAAGACATGTCTTTATTTAACTGAAAACGAGTGCTAGACAGTAACGCAACTTCAGACAAAAAAAAAAATCCGTTGAGTATAAAAGAACCTGGCTTAGTCTACATGAATAACCTCGCGATATGCAAACGCCAAACGCTCCCGTGCCGCCGCAACAACCGAAGCAGCTCCGCGGTTCTCGCTGGGAGGGCGCAGCGAGGATTCCTCGTCCTCGACCGAGGCTGCGGCTGGAGCTCGGCCCAGCTGCGGGGGCAGCGGGCGCCGCGCTGGGGCCCCCCGTCCCACTGGCAGCGAGCGGGGTCGCCGCCTCCGAATGCCTGGAGCGGGCGCGCTGGCGGGTCCTCCTCTCCCACTCAAAAAAAAAAAAAAAAATCCCCATAATCTAAAGAAGCTTCGCATTGCACACGTCGGTCCCAACGGCACCCTCGTCGTCATCGGTCAGCGTGACACAGCACAGCCACCCTACAGCTCAGTTAAGCCCAAATGCTATGTTTATTGAGGACTTCTAATATCGTGATACCTTGGTTCAGTAATTTGTGAAATACCTAAATATTGTTAAATATATTTTTAAAAAACCCTAACCGGACTCTGGACTAAACAAGATGAACGTTAAACTAAAAAGTTAGAAGGGATGCCGTTTACATTAACACTTTCTTTAAAAAATATAATTGCTTTTTCTTTTTCTCTCTTTTTTTTTTTAAGTCAATTAACCACAGTGGTGAGACGTGCTCTCTTTTTCAGCTGTTACAGTGCAGCGTGCAGAGTTTTCCTTCCCCGATCACACCAGCCCCGCTGTAACCGAGCTGAAAGGGACACCTTGCACCCGCGTGCAGAACGGTGTCGTCTCCCCGTCACGTGGAAAAGAGTTGTGTCACCACTGTGCGATAGGGCAGCCGAAAACCAGGAGTCTCTTGGCCAATGCCAGCAGGCGGTTGGAAAGCCTTCCGTGTTCTAATAGAAAAGTCCATAGGAAGCTGTCAACAGGATCAGTCCAGAGGAGGAAAACCCTTATGTCCGTCCAAGTATCAGTCAATGTACTGCGACAGCCAGCGGAAGCCTTCGCCGTAGCCTTGCCTCTTCAGCACGCTGCACATGAACACCTCCATGGGGCGCGCGTTCAGGTCTTTCAGCGGCACGTTTCCCTAGGGAAAGCCAAAGGGAAGTCAGAACCGCACCCCTGCCGCCCTCGGGGAAGCGGCAACCCAGCCACCGCCGTCTGGGGAAACCCGGGGAATTTCCCCTCTCTCGGCTGTGCGCCGGCCCCTTGGCGAGAGGGACCTGCCCACGGGACTCTTGGAGCCAGCAGCGTGGGAGAAGGGGCGTTACAAACCATGTTCGAGGCAGTCTGATGCACCTGCGACACTTGGCAGTGCGATCCGAGAAGCAATCGTCACCGCGCGGATAAGCTAGCGCCCAGAGTAGTCCTGCAGTGTTTTACTACCGTTACCCAGCATTTCCGATCAATTCTCTCTAACTGCACTGTTTTTCAACACCGAAAAAAACGATGATATGGGTAACTGGATGGAAACGCAGGTAACGAAACCAGAAGAGCCAGACAATGTGTTAAAATACCAGCTTGACACCTAATTCCCTCGTCATTGTAGGCGTACTGTGTTTTGCACAATTCTGGCAGTTTCACAACTTGCCCGAGGGCGTTGTTGTTATTATTATTAAAGCTTCAGCTTGGTCAATATTGTGGACAACTTCGCAGGAACACCTCAATTAGTTTCTAGACGGAGCCTCATTCTGCAATGAGACACGCAAGGCCTCCCTTGCCCGCGGACGAGCCAAGATTTGGATGCCTCCCTACCTTTCCCGTGGTCTGTCCGTAGAGCCCAAAGATCTCCCGCAGTTTCTCCTCGCTGATGGCCTCCGGTCTGTCGATTTTGTTACCCAAGATAAGGATTGGCACGTTGGATATTGTTTCATCTGTCATTAGCGCCTGCGTGCAAGATGGAAGAAGAGTTAAGCAGAGAGAGAAAAAAACGTTCATCATTGGAAGAAAATATTTTGCGTCTCCAGCTGTGGGAGAATATACATATAAATCCATACTGATCCGGTCCCTGCATAAAGTAACGTGCAAATTCCTATAAGCACACGTTTTGGACACCGCATCGCTGGCGTAAAAGGTGCACTGGAAGGGCAAATCCAAAGCACGAGACTCTCAAAATGCGCTGTGCAAAAGTTCCAGCCCAAAAAAGAATATTATTTATAATTTAGCTATTCAGAGGTCTTGGGGGAAGAAAAACCAAAAGTATATTTACATTAAGCTCAACTTTGGATTCCATAAGACGCAAGTGATCTGCGCAGTCCACCAGGAAGACGATCCCGTTGATGGCCGGCAGGTAGTTCTTCCAGACCCGGCGAGCTGGAACACAGAAGCGACAAACGCTGCCCTGTGAAAACGCTCCCTGAAGCGACGGGAAAACTACAGCCAGAAGCAGGAGCCGCCCGCTTCGTTATGATTTCCTCAAGGCAGCATAAGACCTCCTGGTGAGGGGACTGGCCAAGGCCGCAAGCCAGGCAGCTTGGAGAGCCAGTTACGCCCTCCCTCCTTTCCTAAGTAAGCCTCGGCAACCAAGGCTGCCTTTTTAGCCAGGGTGTCTTTCTTCCAATATTTCCAGTATTAAAAACGGCAGAAAAACTTCACTTCGAACTTCTAGAAAGTCTAAAAATAAAAATTCAGCAATTATTCAAAAGAATAAGCTTATGACAGTCAAGTCTTCCATGGCTAAAAATATTTCAGGCAGCAGAGCATGAATTGGCAGCTCTTTTTCCAAACTGCCAGAATTAAGCATAAGTATTGAACCACTGAAACAACTGGTATCCTAGAGCCAGGAGGTTGTTTCCACATGTCACTCCATAAACAATTTCAGGCGACAAATAATTAGGTAATGCTAATTGCTATCACTTTCCAGTATCACTTTTTTTTTTGGTAGATTTTTCTTAAGGTGGCTGGAGAACATCGCAGGAATCAGAAAATTAACCTCATTTGGCGTCTCCCACTCAGCAACTTCACTTTTACCTTGTTCATGTCCACCCAGATCGAAAGTCGTAAAGGTCATTCCAGCAATCGTCAGCTCCTCTGATGCTGAAAAGTAAAAACACAGGCTGTGTTGCAGGAAAACAAAGAAGCTGCCACGGACAGAATTTCGTGGGGACACTTGTTAACATCACACACACTTCTCGTGTAAGATATCCTGTAGAATTCAGGAATTTCCCAAATCTCCTGTCGAATTCAGCCACTGAAATGGAGTTGCTTCACAAAATCGCAAGCGGGAGAAACTAATTTCTCCTACCTCCCCACTTAAGCACAAGCTTATTAACCTGCATTATTTTACTTTATTACACTTTTCATGAGAAACCCACTCCCTCCCCAGGACAGGCAGGTCATATTAATTGAACCACGCCAGTTCTCGGGCTCTCCACTTTATATTTGAGAGGAAAAATGCAAATCCGCTTCAGCTCGGGCAACCAACGCGCAACTGCAACCTCAGACGCAGTCTGAAGACTCTTGAAGTCTGTCGCCCCAGTGCAGAGCTATCACCGAGGCATCTTTCAACACCGTGTCCCCAGAATTAAAGAGGAAAAACCACAGCACGAGGCAGGTGGGGCTCAGTCGCCGGCGGACTCACTGGGATGTAGTGTCGGGACATGCTGACCCAGCCTGTCGTCTTTGAGCATGTGCAGCAGCGTGGTTTTGCCGGCGTTATCCAAGCCCAGGAAGACAAGTTTTCCAGACTTCTTGTACAAACCTGGAAGGAAAACAAACAAGCAAGAAAAACTCCAGCAGGTTTATCTCGGCAGAAACGCTGCGACGCTTGCCGGTGTTTACATACAACCCCCTCTCCCAGAGCTACGCTGCCACCTGTGCATTTACGGCACTTCCAGCACAGAAAAAACAGTACAGCTCCCACTGGCTTCTACCAAGGCAATGCAAGGTAATGCCTACAACAACGGAAGTTTTCTAAGCTCATATTTTTACGAGTAACGTATTCTTTTCTCAGACACATCCTAGCAGAAGAGTGCGCAGCAAAGCATTACTTATGCGCAATGGGTTATGGATCAATCTGTCGCCCCGAAGGGGTATTTAAATGTGAAAATTGAATAAAGTCAAAAAAGATAGCATCAAGTTGTTGAAGAAAAAGTGCAAGGCATGAAACAACACATCATTTTCTTTAGTTAAACTGATTCTGCTGCAGGAAAGTTCCCTCAGGCTTCCAACAAGACTTTTTCTCATCCCTTGCGAGGTGCTCCGGGCAGAGAGCATCCCATCCTCTTCCAGCAAGGACCTCCCCTGGAATCCAGGACTCTGGCAGGAGGCGCTTCGCCATCGCCCGCACCTCAGGAAAGAGCCGCTTGCGCCGCGGCAAAGCAGCCAGCCCGGCTGCGCAGGTCACCCTTGACTGGGCAATGTTTTGGCCAAGCCCCCCACCAAGAGCCTTCAACCCGGGTGGTGCTGGGGGCGTTGGTCAGCGGCCAGCAGCTCCCCCAGGCGCGCCATGGCGGGTAGTGGGATGCGAGCGTTTGAAGAGAAGTGAGCCAGCCAGCTGCAGCGGCGAGGAATAAGGGTGAGCTGTAGCTGTGGTGGAGCTGGTGCACTCGGGTAGCAGGAGAAGGAGGACGGGGCTCCCTCCCTGGCTCGGCAGCAGGTCTAGCATCAGCCCAGCTGCTGCCGCGCTTCTAAACAGCAAGAGGAAGAGGGAGTGGGAGCCAAACACCTCCAAATTACTCTCAAAGTTCCTCCTGGTGTAAAAAAAACCCTTTATCGATTTGCAGCTTTCTCGCCAGACTTTATCCTGGCCGGAGCTACGGCACGTACCAAGAGAGACGCGCTTTCATTGCTAACTTTTAAGCGATCCTGGCAACTGGCGCAAGCCAAGCGGACCCCAGGGCAGCTCCCGCAGGCCCAGCGGAGCGGCTTAAGAAGGAAGGTGTTACCTAGGAACTGCAGCACGCTGCTGAAGCCGTTGTAGATCCATTCGAAGATGAAAGACATCGCTGAAGATCAATCGCCTGCGGGGAGAAGAGGAGAGCCAGGGTTACCGGCGCCCGATGGCAGCCGGCCGCACGCCCCCCGCCCCCGCGGGACCCTGCCGCTCCCGAGCAGCCCCCGCTCCCCTCCCGGCCGGCCGCCAACGCCGCCCCGGGACCGCGGCGAGGGGACACCAGGGGAGGGGGAGGCCGCGGCCTCAAGGGCGGGCGGCGCGGCCTAGCCCCCGCCCCGCCCTGCCTGCGTGTCACCCCCGCCGCCCCCGCCCCCGCCCCGCGCCCGGCCCGGCCCCCGCCGCCCCGCTCGCCGCCTCCCCGGGGCCCGGCCGGCCCCCGCCGCCGCTCACCCCCGGCTGCCCCCGGGCCGCCGCGCCACCGACTCCCCTCCTCGGCAGCCGCCAGCTCCCCCGCCGGAAATACGTCTCCCCGCGCGCCCCGCCCACTTCCGGCCCGGCGGCTTCGCCGCGCTGGCTTCCCACGTCGGCCGTGCGTCTGACGCCACGCCGGCGCGCGGGTTCGAGACCGCCCCCCGGCGGCACCGCCCCGCTCCGGCGGGGCCCGGGTTCGATCCCGCCCCCAGCCTGCAGGTCCCGGGTTCGGGGCCGCCCCCAGCCTGCAGGTCCCCCCCTCCTGGCGGGACACGGCCCCGCATCACCCGGCAAATCCTCCCCTAATGCCCCCCCAAACCCGCCTCGGCTTCACCACAGGGAGGGAAAGGAGAAGGAGCCCCGCGGAGTTCAGTTTCAGTAGTTTTTATTTCTCGCATCCACACAAGTACCAGGTGAGCGATCTTCTGTCACGATTTACAAAAGCACACTGTACGACCACGCGCAAGCAGGGTGTTTTGATTTTTATAAATTATGTCTTCTAGCCTCCACAAGACCTCGATGCAGCGGACACGTCGCTGCTAGGCAGGTAACTCTAATCGGCAAAGTTGCAGGCAAGGTCTTCTTGTTGACACTGAGCTATTTTTCTGGTCTATTCCCGCACGTGGCGGCTCCTCGGTGGGGAGGACACGGCTGTTCCACCACCCATCCTCAGGCCTTAGTTCTTCTGGTAGTAGAACCACTTGTCAACTGTGTGGGGCAGGAAAAAAAAAATCCCGAGGGGGTCAGTCCTCTGTTAGCCACCCACGGAGCTTGCGCTCGCCCTCGGGCCTTGCCCCCGCCGCAGCAACGCCCAGGCATGGCGTGCAGGGTGCCCGTCGCCATCCCGCGCGGAAGGAAAAGGCAACGGCGGAGCAAGGATTCCCCCCACAGCTGCTGGCTTCTCACAGGGTCGCGTCCCGAGGCACCGAAAGGCTGGTTACTGGCTCGCAGCGGGCACTTGTCAGTGACAGATCGCCCATCAGCGGGGGCAGTGGCAGTGCTGAACGCACGACCGGTTTCTGCCTTTGCGCCACACAGGTAGGGAGCAATTCCCTTCCTCGGCTCGCCTGCGCTGAGGATACTGACAAAACACCTGCTTCAGAGGAACTACAGCCGCTCTCCTGCTGTAGCCCTCTGCAGTGCTGCTCTTTCTGCTCTAAATCTAATCTCTCCTGGAGCAAACCATGGCACCTCAGGCCCCCTACTTACTGCTCATTCACCCGCCTCGCGTCCCCAAATGAGGACCTAAGGCCACAACAGAAGTCATTCAGGAATTCAACAGCATTACTGACACGAGTTAGGTCCAACAAGGTCCTTCGTTGCTCCTAGAGCTAGAGCTGCGCCTAGCTATCAGTTAAGATCCTCATTTTCCTATTGCTAATTCCTTTGAGGAAGCCTCCTCTCCGCACTGGAACATAAACGTGGGCTGTGAGACTTACCTTCGGGTGGGATCGGGTTGGCAGCTTTACACGGCGGTGCCTGAAATGAGAAGCGTATTAGCACACAGCAACTGCTGACAGAGGCTGACCTCACACCTGAAGCTCGCCAGAGGTTGTTTAGAGCTGCACCAGTCTTTACCAAGCATGGTTTAAGATCTAAGCAGCGTAAATTGGTCTGTGGCAGCCAGGGCTGGTCAGCTGTGAGGGAATAAATGAGCTCACGCGTGGCGTGAGTCCTGTCATCCCCACAGCCTCATTCCATGCGTGCCTACGTGCCCGAGGTGCTCTGCTCCAAGCGCAGGCTGCAGTGCCGCCTGCTTCTCACCGCAAATAGTTACCCCTCCAGCGTCCACCCAGTTGCAGGCAGCCTGCTTTTTTTAAAACCTACAATGCGATGGTGGAACAGAAGTACAAAGGACTCTTGAAAAACTCTGAAGAGCTTTCACCCAATGTTTAACAACCCAAGACAGACAAGGGTCCCCAGCTGGTGACACATCCTCCACGAGGGTTACGCTTTCAAACACTTATAAAGTAATTTGGGTGCCACCAGAGGACACGAGCCCTTTTAAAACCAAAATGGTGACAGAAAGCTACAGAGAAACTACTCTGGTTTCCAGTCACATTTCTGTATACTGAGGCAACATTTGCAGTTTGATTTTCCTGTCCTGCCTGAAGCCATAGGGGTACTACACTGGGAACGTCAAGCTTTGCATTGCAAAGGATGCAAGGCGCTCAGAAATTACGACTTTCTCTTCTCAAAGGGTGACCTGTGCTGTGAAGCTCTTGGAAAGCCAAATATTTAAACACTCTCTGAACAGCTGACAGCCAAGCTACGGTTCAGAAGTTTAGCCCTTCGTGCAAGCTCTGTTTTGGATTCCACCTCCCAGATGACTTAAGGGCAAGGAGAAGCCTCCGGAGGAACGTCTGGCTTGCTCCACATCCCATCCTATTTAACCAGAAACGGGTGCTGCATTCAGTCATCCAAAAAATTCTGAGCGTACAACGCGCTATTCACACAGCGAGGACAGTTGACGGTACCACGCAAATTGTATCATTTTGCCCGACACTGATGTTGGGGGTAGGACGCTCAGATTTGTACTTACTGCATCCACAGTAGCTTTTGCACACTCTTGACTACAGCAGAAAGGGCTGTCAGACACTGTCAGATTCGTGCTAGAAGAGAAAGGTCGCTTGTGAGAATGCGAAAGCCAAGCCTGTCCCCCAAGAGTATTAAATAATGGAATATTAAAAATCATTGTTATAGTTGCCAAGTCGAAGGGGAAGGCCTGCAGAGACAGCCAGCAGCTAACAGAAAGCATGGCACCGCTCAGGAAAGGAGGTTTCAGGGTTATTTGTTTA
This sequence comes from Theristicus caerulescens, assembly GCA_020745775.1. NCBI lineage: Eukaryota > Metazoa > Chordata > Aves > Pelecaniformes > Threskiornithidae > Theristicus > Theristicus caerulescens. Next base: position 90,077,048 of record CM036560.1, read on the forward strand.
GGGGAAAGGAACGCGCACAGTACCACAAGTATTAACCTACCAGTTGATCTCCCCTCCGTCAGTTTTCTTCGCTATTAAAGCTTTCCAGTGTTCATGAGTGCTTTTGATGACGTTGACTGCAAAATCCTGAAGTTGAAGATGAGAACAAATGTCACGTTATGTGTAAGCACTAGGCCATTTATCTCCAGGCTATCGGTTACGTGGAACGAGAGGCCAGTATTTATAGGCTGATTTCAGACAGTTTCTGACTCCGGAAGGGACTCAAGGAGACCTCTTCCATTACTGCATCTTTCAAGAACAGCAGCAACCTCCCAGCACACATCAGCTGAACAACGGGGATTCTATAATACCGATTGTTTTACTTTCAAGATGGGAGGATGCGCCAAGGGCACCTAGAGAGCTTGAAGCCAAAAGAAACTGAACGCAGATATTCTAGTCTCGGGCCAGTGCTATATTATAAAAGCACCTCCACCCCACTGCTCCTCCCACTCAGTTTGTCTTCGGCAGCTAGTTGATCCCGACCTATATATCTGCGAGCTTTCTTCCACTCCAGGCAAATCACTCAACTGCTGTGCAGATCGACAGGAAGAGACACGCACCTAATCTAGCTTTGCAACTATTTAAAAATGAATCTGCTTCCAAGCATATCACAGCTTTTTTTTTTTCTTCTTTAAAAAAGGCAGTACACGATCAAGCATTAACCTGTCAGCTGGAGAAGGAAGCACACGCAATTCTTTGTTAGCATGAACACCAGCAATAAATAACCTGGTCTGACACCACACAGAGCCAAATAAAACACCGCAGGAACCTGTGTGAGGTTCTTTGTCCCTACTTTCCGCCTTGGCCTTAATTCCGGTTTCACCCATCCTGAGGGGCCGTGAGATGTCCCAGCCCACCCAACCTAGTGCCGTGCTACAGTCGAAGGGGACAAGTCTACTTCCATTTTTCCCCGCCTTACCCTTTCCTTCCCGTCCCACGCCAAGCTTTGCAGGCCCTCCCCTTCTCCGCACCAACTCCGGAGCTCTGGGAGTTGAGTCACCTCACTAACCCACTCACAGCACACCAGGACTGGCAGGAGGGAGGCTGCAGAAGCAGGATTTCTCCCGTTCAGGAGCAGTAAGTTATCTGACCCAACCCAGGGAAGAGGCAGAGGAATAACGCTGCCAAGGCAGAGCCTTACTCAAAGGGTGTGAGGGAACACTTTACGCCTGAAGGAAGAAGCATTTTAACTCCTGAGCAGCCAACTTGCAACAGGCTGCAGTGGAACAAAGCCAGCAAGCAAGGGAGGCAAAGGGTGATGTCAAGCACCCTTTGCTGCAGAGCAGGAGGAAATCAACCTGGTGTTTTCTATCCTGGTTCTGACACGGAGGCTCCCAGCCCTGAAGTGATCCCACATGAATGGCATCTAGAAGAAAAACTGGTAATATCCAACAGCAGCCGGGTGATAACCCTATGCTTTTTCTCCTAGTACTCCTGCAAGCACCAGGCTGGAAACAAGCGGAATGGTAGGCTGGAAAAACAGCAGGAAGAATGAAGTCAGCTATCAGCAGCCCATTCTCCCAGCAACTACTCATTTGTGTCCCCATGCACCTTGAGCTCAGGCTTTGGACAATGTGCCTTTGCCCGCTCACAGCAATGAAGAAAGGCGATCCTACCTTGTCTTTGAATTCGCCATTAAAAGCAAACTGGTTTTCTGGCTTTCCATCAGGTACTTTGTATCTTCTGAACCAGTCCACTGTGGCTTCTAAGTATCCAGGTTTCATCCTTCTGACATCATTGATATCTAGCCACGGAGCAAAGGTTTGTTAGCCAAACCTAGTAACAGAAGTTACTTAGCTACTACCCCGCTCTTCTGAGCTGCCCCTCTTTCAGCCCCTCCTCAAGCAACCTTAACTGTAACCTGTCTGAAATGTTGCTAAGACACAGAGTGGATATCTGCACAGGGAAGTTAGTGTTTCATCTTCACAGTATATCCTGATTGCCCCCAGCAGCACGGGCACGTTTAAACAGCTTTGATTAGAGACTTACTGCACAACCCCTTTCCTTCCACACAGAGGGCAGGCTGTACAGCCACCCTCTTCTTCGAGATGCCAGGCTGTACAGAGGACTGACAATTTGGGATAAACAGCAGTAAAATGTTTTGCTATAGTATTGATAACATCCTATTCTGCTGTCCTTCCAGTATCACATCTGATGAACACCGGCATAGAAGGAGCAAGCCCATGTCCTGACTTGAAAGCTTCCTGCAGGCTCTCAATGGAGAAAGGGAAATACTAAGCCTGCTCTTCCCTCCTGTTACTGACCATTATAGTTGTCCGCTTCAGGGTCTTCGACATTGATAGCAATTATCTTCCAGTCTGTCTCTCCCTCATCAATCAGCGCCAGTGTCCCCAGAACCTTCACTTTGATGACTTCTCCTCGAGAGCAGACCTGCAAGGACAAAGACCTTGTTGTCCGAACTGATGCATCCAAGGAATGCACAACAGGAGACGCTGCAAGCTGCGAGAGTTCGGCAAGCAGTCGGGTACCATGAAATTAGCTATCGCTTATCAGCGGTTCACGAGCCCTGGCTCACAAGGCTCGCGCTGTAAGATCTCATCAACAATCTCCAGAGGCAGTGGAGGGAAACATCACATTCTTAAGGTAGAGGAGGTAGGAACTGAATAATGTCTCTGGATAATTGACTTCAGAGACATTAATTACACGTTTCAAAAGACAGTTACCCTTTAGAATGCATTACCTTGCTTCCAATTTCACACACATCAATCGGATCGTTATCTCCACAGCAGCCAGTATTTTCATCTTTGTGACCTGGGTCTTCCCAAGTCTGCAAAAAAAAACCCCCCCACACACACACAAATAAGTACTCTCAGGTTTCAAGAGGAAACAAAAAGCAGGTTTATTTCAGGCATGCAATTGCCTCCAAGATACAGATGATGGCCCACTTCACACTTGCTTTCAGGTCTAGTGCTTGTGGTATTTTGGGGGACAAGTGAGCAAAAAAGATTTCAGGAGCCATCTACTATTTCACTTGTGCCAGCAAATGCAGTTTGAATCCAAGTTAAGGGTCTTATCTTGCCAAGGGTAAGCTGCTCCCTCCCACTGACAAACCTTTTTTCAACTACTTTCCAGACTTCCTCCTCCATTCCACAGCCGCATAAAGGTGAAGTTCACATCTATAAAGAACACTCATTGATTTGGCTGCCTGCCTGTTCCTCTCCCTATTCATTTCTTAACAGAAGTTTCCTGCACTCCAGATAGCAGTGCAACAGAGATGGAAGACAGACAGGGTGTATTGTTTCCTTTTCATCAAACAATTAAAGACACGTTGTTACACTAGAGTAGTGACAAGAACGCAGAGTCCCATACCCTGCGCTACCCCGTCTCCTAGCGCATCTCACCTAAAGCGGTGAGTATAAGTTGAACGAAAGGACTCCAGAAGGCGTTTGAGCTATGCCTCCAAAAATAATAGCTGCTTAAAACATGCTTCTGGTCAGGAGCGAAAGGACACCGTGCCCACTTGCATCATAAGGAGCATCTACCTCTAAGGTTGTTGAGATATAAAAAGAAGGAATGCTCTTCCCATAATCTCTGCGTGCCAGGACACGACTAGCATAGTCAAGACCTCGTGATGCACCCAGAGCATTCAGGAAGATCTTCTGAAGCCTGGGTGGTGCTGAAGGACTCTTCACAAGAGCCATTGCGCTTCTCCACAAGGAAGTGTTAAGTCCGATCCCTTGGCCTTAATGCATAAACATCTTTGATCCACTAACACATGACTGAGCGAAGGCTTCAAAAGCCGTGATTCTGTACAAAGAAACTGGCTCCCAAACCCATCTGAGCGGAAAACAATTCAACTTCGAAACACCGTCTTAAGCCACTTGGAGAAAACACTTAACAGGCACTGCTATCAAGACCAGAATTACAAAATTCAGTGTTTCCCTGTGAACTGTCACTGACAATTTATTTCTCTACAGGAAATTCAAACCTTAGAGAACATCAGAGGCAAACAGCCTTGCTCAAAGTTTCTCTTTATCTAGCAGTCACCAGCCACTTAAGGGCACGTGTCCAGGTGTCACCACTTGCCCATCCCCCCTTGCCAGCTGTTTCAGAGAAAGCCTGTCTGTGCAGCTGCGGATGTCTGCCTCACACAGTCTCTGGACTTTCGAGTGCCTTTCTGCCCCTCAGATCCAACACTGAGAACAGGGCATCTTACTACCATCCAACAGCTCCATACATTAGTCTAGCAGTGTGTTTTAGACCCTAAACAATAAGAGGGGCAGAAACAGGAAAGATAGAGTCTTCAGATCTATTCAGATTTTCATCATCCACATCCCAAGTCTAAAACAATCAGCTAATCCACTGCAAGAAGAATCTTCTGTAAATATTCAGCCTAAGGGCCTTACACCGAGATCCTATACAGTTAGCTTAAAACTTTAGCTCTTTATGGTTCACCAGGCAGGAATTGAGGGCATTGCACTGCCAGATGCCCAGTTCCTTGTGTAGTGACAGCTTCCTTCACCCAAAGACAAGGGCCTGCCAGCTACTGTCCAACGAACTGCCAAGTGGCCAAGGAGAGAAGCAACACAGCAGGCACCTTGCTAGCAGCAGCTGCTCATCCTCAGATAGCTTGTTTACAGCATTAGCTACAAGCCTACCTCTCCAGATTTCTACTTAAAAGTACCCCTGCTTTCTTGACAGGTTCTCCTCATTAGCAAGATTATATACACAGCTGCAAACGCTGTGTTCCAGATCAGACTCTCAGCTGACCTTTTGCTCATTAATACAGTGGTAGTCAGAGACACACACAGGCATCCTCCCTCCTCCCCACCAGAAAGGATGGGCCACCGAGACAAGCTACAGTACCTGTGGGATAGCACCATAATTCCAGATATAACCCTTATGGGGAAACACGTTAGCTACATAGCGCAGTTTTCCTTTCTTCACGTCTTGCTTAATTGGGTTTAAGGGATCCTTTGTTGCAATCTGAAAGAAAAGTTACATAAATCTCTCTACTTTGCTCTCTAAGAAAAAACAAGTGATTTTTTTTTTTTTTTTTAATGAAGCTGGCAGCTAACTGGCAAGCCAAGAGACCAGGAGCTGACCCTGAAGCCAACAGCAGATATTGGACAACTCCATTTCCTGCTGCATTGCCATCTCCTGGGATGTAGTTTGCAGCAGACTTACAAACGTCAGAACCACATGGGGTTGAGAGCCGTAAGATGCTGTCTTAATCAGAAGCAACAGAAGAATACAAAGTTATTCCAACTTCTGCAAGTCTCAGCCTCCACACTAGACCTCTAGCATTAAGCAAGTATTTACATGAGAAGTTGGAAACCACTCTGATTCGGGAAGTGGAATTGAGAAGGAGAGAATCAGCAAAGCCCAAGGTTAATAGACTACTCAGCTCAAGCACATAAGCTAGGAAGTGTAACATAGTTACCTCCATTTTAGCATTTGTCCATCGAGGTACTTCCACAACCATGTTGAACACATTCTGAAGAAAGTAAAATATCAGTGAACAGGAAGGAATCTCAAGACCACACTTTAAACTAGGAAACACAAATAAGTAAGCAGGAAAACCAGCCAGTTCGCATGAAAGCCGTAACTTTTTTCTGTTTTTTTTCCAGTTGCCAGTTTTGATACAGTTGACAGAAGTCCCATAGACTGGTCACATGTCATCACTCAGAGCTGAATCCCATGAAAGACACCAGCAAAAGCCAGACTAAGGTTACCCACGCAGGCTCCATCAGTTGCCACCTACGAACATCTCCATCATGTTCCAAGGTTATGGAACAGCAGGTTTAAATGAATCAAAGACAGCTGCGTACAAACTATCCTGGGCATAACAAAGCAAGGGTTTAGGCACATTTATTAAATACAAAGCACTGAATGCTACAGCAAGAGCCACCCTGGCAATTTAGAAGAGACAAGGCTTACAGGAGTAAGCCATCTATTTAGTAACATGGGTACCTACGTACTATCCTGAACGACTGAGAATGTCACTCCCAAATATTCTAGTCTGTCTTGAAGGAGGGAGAGATGCCCGAACTTCCCCACTCTGAGCCGACAGACCTTGTTAGCAGCACGGTGCAAGGATAAAGATGTGGGGGAGAAATGCAGAACCACATCTTGCAGTATCTAGTTTACGGATGATGCTTGAAAACATCTCCTGTTGACTCCAGCTGGGCTGAGAGGACTCTTGAGAGTTCAATGTCAAGAGTCTCCTCTTCAAGAAAACAAGCTTTTCCACACTTGAACCTTAACATTTGCTGTTTGAAGAGATTATGGCTTTTAACAAAAAGTCAAACCTTGCTCCCTAGCATCGACAAGGTTTCTAATCCCCATGCTAAGCAGTATTAGCGCTGCAAAATCCCTCGCACCTGTATTGTGCCATAATTAGATTGATATTGTGCAATGAGTGCTGTTATATCATTGACTTTGCCCGCACCCTTTCCTAACAGAAGTTTATTACATCCCCTTAATTGCAGGGGGTCACTGCTCATTTGCAATTTTTTTATGTGTGTATATATATCCACACATACCTGCATATATACATACACACACTATTTTTATACTTTTATATTTTTATAAGTAACTTGAGGAAAGGAATGAGGCAATTGGAACTGGCTAGGCAGGGTGCTTGCGGCTTTGCAGGCAAGGAAAGATGACTTGGGGGTGCATCTTTGTTAGGCTCGCAGTTTTCCCACAGTCAGTCCAACCGACAGATCTGCCTTGGTCTAAGACACCTGGTGAGTAGCCCAAGGTCATTCCTTTGCAAGGCCAAGACACACCAGTACAGATAAGGTCAGCACATCCCAGCCCTAGACTGAAGAAAACACCCTGCAATCCTCTCAGTGTCTTAGAAGGCTAAGGATAAAGATCAAGGAGCCCAGACAGAGTAAGACAACCTTTCTTCTCCAAGCTGGGCTCCCTACCATAGCTGGTAATGAACCTGCTAAGTAACGAGCAAAATCTCTGCAGAGGGGCACTCCAGCAACAGAAGGAGGTCTAATGTGATCTGCACTATTGTGTAACTTTAGGGACTACAACACTTGCTTCTCTTAATGACTTAGCACAGAGATGCTGGCAAGCAGCACTAAGCACCTGACGGCACACCAGTAGTCCAGTTTCCCTTGTTAATCATTACCAGTCTGCAGAAACCCTCCTCACCCCTAGTCACTCCCCTGCTCTTTCCTCCCCTGTTCTGCGAGCGTCTGCAAGGCATAGTATTATCTGGATTTTCCTTCTCCGAGTTACCTTTCAGACACCTGCTTTTGAAAGCTGCTTTCCCAGTTGGCCGCAGAAACTGCTTCGCCACTGTCCCTGATGATTACAATCTGTCTTTTCCCTTCTGAGCAGGCAAAAGCCACCTCAGACTTCCCAGAGCGTATTCTGACAACACCTGCACCCCAAAGCTAAATCAGCTACTTTTTAGAGGTTCATGTCTCAATTCTGCATACTCTTTTCCTCTCTCATAACCACTGTCTACCTCCAAACCACACCTCTCTCTATCATAAACATTAGAACAGTTCATCCACTACCTTTCTCAAGCTGCTCAGCTTTTTAGCACATGATAAAAGAAGAAACGAGCTACAAAGGTAAGGAACACAGTCAGAGAGCCTGAGTTACCACTGAAAAAGCATTCAGTGAAAACTGAAGCACAGCTCATTTGGTTTCCTAGAGCCAGGGCATTTTAGACGGTGATTCAGAACAGCCTAATTTGACTAACACTGGCTGCTGGAAGGATGTAAAAGCTCTGCATCACTGCATGCGGCAGGTTCCCCAGCTGTGCTTTTTTGTGAGGCAAGAGGTCCCCAGGAGCAGCTACAGCAAGAATTTAACATCCTCACCTCCTGATTATACTGCAGGCACAAAGTGGCCTTAATGCAGCCAAAACCCAAGCCTGAAACATCATGCAGCATGAGCATATACCTCCATGGGAGTGGATGTAGATATTTAGCTAAACGGAAAACTGCTTCTTTTAACCCAAAACGCTTCTGTGTGACCTCAGAGGCAAGTTCAAGACAACCACTCGTATCTCAGACACAAATATGAGAATGAGATCATTCGTCTTCTTCTCCTGCCTCCCTCTACCCGAGGCCGAGACTGCGGGAAAAGGGCGCCTGTTCTTTGCAAGATCTGGCGATGCTGCCATCAGGGTGCTCCAGCCGAGAAGCAGCGTGAGGAACCGGGAGCCTCCCTCGGGTATTTCAGGCCTGCAGGACTGCACTCCCCGAGGACTCCCTGGGCCCAGAGGTCTTGTCACCGGCCCCAAGCCAAGGCGGCCGCACCAGCCACCTTGCTCCGGCTTCCTCTTACCTTGCCAGCATCCGCGTAGATGGGGATATCGTGGAAAGGGGAGATGTAGCGCCCGGCAGCGTCCTCTGCAAGGAAATGGGGCGGGGGGGGGGGGGGGGGGCGAGTCAGGCCCGGCCTGAGGAGACGCCTCAGGTGAGGGGCTGGGGGGGGGGGGCCGCACCTCAGGCCGCGAGTGCTCCCCCAGCACCTCCAGAGGAGCTCGGTCCCCCAACCCCCCGCTCCGGGAGGGGGGCAATAGAGGATGAGGAGGGAAGCGGTGAGGACTCACTGAAGAAGAGCCGGTACTCCAGGCTGTGAGGAGCGGCGCGTCCCTCCACGCTGTAGCCCGCCATCCTGCCCCCGCCGCCTCGCCCGACCGGTTGCCGCACTGCGCATGCGCCAAGCTCCTCTCGCCCCGCCCCGCGCCACGCGGCCGCGCGGCCCCCCCCCCCGCCACGCCACAGCACCGCGTGGTTTCCACGGTGTGGGGCAGCCCGTTCGCCCACCTTCTCCCCCCACACACACCCCGTGCACCCGTGGGTGGCCCCCCGTCCCTCATCAGCGGAGGAGCCACAAGGCAGGGAGACGGCGTCGGCTTTATTTTGGTGACTCGCGGCCCACGCGGTGGCGAATCCCCCTTCCCCACCCCGCAAGCCCTTGGTCGGGAGGCGGTGGCAGCCCGTCAGCCGTCCCACGCAGGGACGCCGGCGCGGCGCGGCGCCAGCGGCCCCGATTCGGAAGCGGGGGGCGAGTCGCTGGCCCGTGCCTGGGCGAAGACGCGGTTGCGGGCGCCGAAGAGGATCCCGCGGCTGTGGCTTCTGGGGGCATAGGGCCCGCGGTGGCGATGGCGGTGGGGCGAGCAGAAGGGGGCCCTGAAGGCCTCCTGGAAGCCCCGTCGGAAGTTCTCGTTGAAGTAGCCGTAGATGATGGGGTTGGCGCTGCTGTTGAAGAAGGCCAACCAGTGGGCAAAGGGGAAGACGTAGACGGTGACCAGGCGGAGCTGGCCCTCGCTCAGCCGCCCGTAGTCTGTCAGCAGCATCAGCGTCCAGAGGGGCAGCCAGGAGAGGGTGAAGAAGAGGGCAACAATGATGAGCATGTTGATGACCTTGGCCTTCCTCTGGGAGACCCTCCTCCCCTCCGGCTCCTCTCGGCCGCGGGCAGGTGCTGTTGACTTGAAGAGCTTGAAGGCGATGCAGGCGTACATGATGACAATGAGGGCAAGGGGGCCCACGTAGATGTGGGAGAAGAGGACAGTTGTGTAGATCCTCCTCATCCCCGTCTCAGGCCAGGCCTCCCAACAGGAGTAGAGGGGGTAGGAGTTGTTGTAGGTGTCCACCATGAAGTGGTGCTTCTCCCTGGTGACAGTCAGGGTGATGGCGGCAGGGCACATGATGAGTAAGGCCAGCACCCAGATGATGGCAATGGTCACCAGGGCTTTCCTCAGCGTCAGTTTCTGCCGGAAGGGGTAGACGATGCAGCGAAACCTGTGGGAGGGCAGACAATGGTGGCTTTGGGCACCTGGTGGGACGTCCCTGGGGAAGGAGGGTGGCCAGGACCTGGGGCTGGGAAGGGAGGGTAAGATGGGTTGCTCTTTACAAATGGCTTTTGGTGGCGGAGATAGGTTGGGTTCTCTTCAGCTTTGGTGTTTGCAGCCCAAGGGTGGGGAAGGACACCTTGCTGGGATGCCCCATGGACAGCTTTGTGGTCCTCCTGGAGAGCTGGGACATGCTCCTGATTTCCCCAGGAGCTTTCCCGTGATTGAAACCACACAGAACACCTGAACATGCTGGGGGTGGCTTGGTCCCCGTGTCCCCATGTCCCCGCACCAACATACCTCTCCACGGCGATGGCCACCAGTGTGAAAACTGAGGCAGAGACGGACATGCCCTGCACCAGGCCGCTCATTTTGCACATGGCGTTGTCAAAGGGCCAACCTGCGAGGGGACACCACAGAGGCTGTAGATGCCTTTGGCTCAGCTGGGTCCATTGGCAGCTCCCTCTAGATGTCCCCATCCACCATGTCATTGCTGGGGGACGCTAAATCCTGCTCCTAAGGGGGGCTGCATTTTTGGCTCATACAGAGATGGCCTTTAGCAGTACAGATGCTTGGAGCAAACCCCCAAAATTAGTGAAAAAAAAGATGGGTATTACACTTAGAAACTCAAGGAGCACAGTGGTTGTCATTTCTCCTATCCTTACTTAGGGCTCTAGCTGTTATCAGGGGGGCTGACCTTGGGATCCTCGATCAGAAGGGCTTTTGTCTTGTTTCTTGACCCCCGCTAAGTGGTTGGCAATAAATAAATTGCACCCCGTAATAAATAAATACAGACTCTGCCCCGTGCCCCAGCTACTGCTTTGGCTAAACTCCACCAACCATGCCAATGCCACGCTTTATCTTTGGAAAGGTCAACGGGCAGAGCTGAGCCAGCACAGGGAGAAGATCGATGCAAGAAGCAGAGGGTTTTTTTCAGTGCTGCTTGATGGAGAACAGCTGAACTTTAAATAAATACGTAAATGCAGTGTTAAGGTCATACTTATTTTGCCAGAAAATGTTCAAAACCTAAAAAAACCAAAAAGCACTTTTCCCCTAAAACAGTAGGTCTAAATGAAATGATGATACCTTTCATCAGATGCGGTTGAGTGGCCACCACCTGCCCTCCTCATCCTCAGCAAAAAAGCCCACCCATGAGCAGGAGATTTGGGGGTGGCCTCATGTGGGGGGGGGCAGAAGGTGGATGATGTTCCCCACCGATTTCTCTCCCCCCCACTGCCCTGCTCACCTGTGATGAGGTTGTCCACCAAGGTAGTGGGCATGCAGAAGATGCCCACCAGCAGGTCGCTGATGGCCAAGTTGAGGATGAACATGTTGGTGACCGTCCGCATCTGGCGGTTCTTCACCACGATGAAGCATACCAGGATGTTGCCAATCATGCACATGAGGAAGATGAAGGTGTAGGCCAGGATGAACATGGCGGCCACGGGGGAGGAGTGCTGGTAGTACGCCAAGAAGGTGTAGTTCTCCCTCAGGAGGTGGCTCTCGCTTGCGGTGGAGTTGGGCCAGCTGCCATTGGAAGGGCCTGGGGAAGGGAAGGCAGGAAAATAAAGCTGGAGGAGGATAAAGTGATTATTCCCTTCATTTCTTAATGCCCTCGGAGGTGGGTTTTCATATTTATACCAGTGCCCAGCCTGGCTGTGATGTGTCCTGCTGGGATCATCTCGGTGCCCCAACACGTCTCCTCGTTGGGTTATGCAGCCCAAGGTACCACAGCACCTCGGCTGAATTATTATTTTATATCATTATTATTTTATGTTATTATTTTGATGAGGAATTAAAACAGCCCAGAAGACATCCTGTTCTCTTTTTAGGGTTGATGCAAGGAAAAGAAATCCATGTCCTGACACTGCAACGCTCCAGCCATGTGGGAGCTGTGTCCATGTGGTCCCCGGCACAGCAGACCTGGGAGCATCCCTGCTCCCAGCTGTCTGCTGCTGCTTCTCTTTGCACTTCCGAGGTTTGCAATTTGAGATCCCCTAAAATCTTCTTCTCCCCAGCAAAGCCGCAGTACCCGAGGGAGACGGGCTGGGGCAGAGGAGACCCTGCACTCCCCTTACTTATAAAGTGATAATTATACATAATTATGATCATTATCTGGGACCCTGAGAGCTTCTGATGGAGGGGGGGGATGGCATTTGGTCGCTACAGATTTAACAGGGGGAGCAGGTCTGGGCAGCACCCCCCCGCGGGTTTCCCCAGCTTTACGCAAGCAGGGACGCGGGAGGATGCTGGGCGCGGGCAGCAGCTGCCTGCAGTGGTGACGGGACTTACTCCAGGCAAACCCAGGCTGCAATTTTAAGGCAGAAAAAGGCATATTTTTGCTTTAAGGCTCAGCCTAACTGCCTGCAGGTCAGCCCAGCTCTGTGAAAGCACTGCAAAGCCCCTGCATGGTGGGCGGCCGTATCATCCCCCCCATGCCAGTGCTCAGCTTGCCAGCCAAGATGCTTTTCCCAGCTGCTGGGACCACCGGCTTTCCCCAAGGCTCCGGCACACAGGGAGGCCGTGCCCGGCCTCTATACCCTTGCCCTGGGTGCAGAATTCGGCCAATACATTTCCAGCGGGGCTTCAGAAAGGCGCCGGAGGGGTTTGCAGCACCGGCATGGGAGAAGGAGCGAGGAAGCAAGCAGGGCTGCTGGGGCAAGATGCTCCGGCCGGTCAGCATCAGGTGCAACTGCACAAAGAGGCTTCCTTAGCAGAAGCGATAGCAAAGACTGTCATGAGATTGCCCGAAACCTGCGATATTAAGCCCGAAACTTTGCTGGACTTTATCACTTTGGGCTGCAATGTCTTGCAGCATTAACAGGCGGTAGGTATCCTATGGATGAGGAATGACAAAAGCGAGGCAGAAGATGAGAAAAGGAAAATAAGGGGCTGCCAAGCGCCCAGGTCGGTGTGGGATGAATGGAGGCGTCTTCCATTCATCTCAGACGTGGTGACAAGGGGCCGGGGGGGGACCAGCCGGGGGGGAGATGGGCCACCCGCCTCCCTGCCTGGCCATGGGAAAGCACCGCAAGGAAAGGCTGGGCTGATGGAATAGGGGCCGGGGGGGAGGCTGGACACCTTTTTTTGGGATAAAAGAAAATAAATCAGGTCTTGGTACTCACCTCCGCCAGCCCGGCTAGGCTCCGGGGGCTGCATCGCTGGCATGCGGGCAGGGGGGTCTCTGCTGCCGGGGGAGGGGGGGAGTTTGTCCCTGTCCCTCCTCCGGTCCCCCCGCCCGGGGCTGAGCCCCGGTGCCGGTCCCGAGCCCCGGTACGGTGCCGACGCGCTGGTTGCGGCTGCTCGCCGGCTGCGGCGGAGAGGAGGGGGGGCGGCGGGGGGACAGCCTCCCATCGCCATGGATACCGGGGTACCCGCACGGACCCCCCCACGCCTGAGGCGGCCCACGGGAGGGGGCAGCCCACGGGAGGCAAGGAGGGAGCCGGAGCAGGTTTGGTACCTGGGGGGGTCGGGTCCCCCTCGCCACCCCTGAGGTCCCCAGGCTGATGCTGGCACTCTCCTCCAGCTGATGGCCGGTGTCCCCAGCAGCGCTCCTACCCATCCCGGGGTGGGGGGAAACACGCTGGGAACCCCAACACAAGTGGGGAGGACCCCCATCCTCCATCCTGTGTAAATCACCCACACAGTGGGGAAAAGCAGCACGCTCCTTCGGGATGCTGGTCCTGGCCCAAAGCTGCTCCTCTCAACTCCAGCTCGTCCATCATTGCCAACATCAGCAAAACCCCTTTTACCACGGTCTTTTACCAAAGTTTGGCTTTGGTGAGTCTAGAAGTCAAATATTTCCAGGATTAACCATTCATGGCTGCTCCCAGCCATCCCCCAGCACTGGGAAACTTAAAAGCACGAAGAAGCAAACACTGGAGATCTTTCAACAAGGCATTTTGAGATAACAGCTGTGATTTCTCCCAGGAGTTTTTCTCCTGGCAGCCAGCTGCCAAGGGACACCATCGTGCCTAGCAGCGGCCTCCCTGCCACCAAGAAGCCACCCTCCGCAGGCCGTATCCTGAGCCCCACAGCCCATTTCTTCCTTGGAAAGAAAGCAGCACAACTTGAAGACCCACACCACCCAGGAGGTGGGTGCATGCTTCTGGGGACACCTGTGGGGTGCAGAGTGTGTGGGGACCTGTTGGCACTGGGTTGCTTTGATTCCCATGGTGAAAAAGCATGGGAGAAAAAAAATTTCCCTGGGAAAATCCAGAGAAATACCGCTCAGGTCTGGGCAGAATTCAGCCGGAGGCATCAGCCTGAGCTGCAGCAAGCACCTGTAGGGATGCGCAAAGGGGCTTCTTTAAGAAGACAACCGATAACTCATAAATTCAGCAAATACAAAAGAACCCCCCACACTTAACAGGAAAACATTTAATCAGGCATTTGGCAGATTGCCATATCAGCAATTCAAGGGGGAACCCTTCCAGCCACAGGGATGTCTCCCACCATCCTGGCCCTGAACCAGGGCAGCACATGCTACCTGTCAGTGGCCAGGTGGGAGGGATGCGGCCGAGCATCCAACTCCCCCAATTTTACCCAAACCTCGCACCGCATCCCAGCTCCGCTTCCTCCCCAAGCGCTGGCAAAGCACAAAGCAGGAGATTCCCTGGCTCAGGAGCTTGGCAGAGCCATCCCTTCGCAGAGGAGCCCCGCTGCTTGTGTTTTATTAAGGAAAAAAAAGGACTGTCTGCCTCACCGCAGGTTTGGGACAGAAATAGCAGCATAGCAGGGACTGACCTAAGCCAAACCACTCTCGCAGGTAGTCACCCCTCGGGAGAGCTCGCCCGGGCACCCCGAGACCCTCTCAGGCTTCGGGGACGGGCTCCTCCGGTGACAGCAGCAGGTCGAAGGGGATGAGGGGCCGGACGAGCAGCCGCACCTCGGGGCCGACAGGGTTCGCCCGCAGGTTGAGGCTCCGCAGAGATGCCATTGTGGCCAGCTTCTCCACCGGCACCTCTGCAAAAGAGAGCACCGAGGTGAGCACCCATCCCAGAATCCGCTGCTGGGGAGTTCGAAGTGGCAGAGGGGGCAAAAGCTGCGGCAAGATGGGCAGCCCAGAGCAAACCCCACTCCCACGGGTCTCCAGGCTTTTATCAAACCGGAAACATCATCAAATAATATTAAATTATATGACTATTCAAATGTCTTGGCAAGGTGCAAACACCATGATATTAAACAAGGACACTGCCCTCCAGTTCTCCCGGTCCTAAAAAAACCCTGCTGGGGTGCTAAACTGGTATTCAAAGACTTATTTTATTCCCAGTGTTGCAATGCCCAGGAGCCCTCCCCAGGCTAATGGGAGAGCACGCGCTCTTTGCCCTTGCTGGACAGGCTGCAAAATGGCTCTTGGCCGTCACCAGGCACCCTCCTATTTTGCAATTTCCATGAATTCAGGTGTTTTCTTTTTTTTACGTGGAAAAAAAAGGTGCCTTAACCTGCAGGTCTCTGGATGGTCCCAATGCGAATCCACTGAGAACGGAGGAATGAGACCCATACAAAAACCTAACCAGTAAGATCATTAAAAGATAATAGATTTAGCTTTTTGTTACAAATCACAATATTTTGGGCTTGAAAAGCCCACCTGCCTGAATTTATCAAGAACAATTTCTTTTTAATTTGGCCACCAAAATGACAAGAGCCTTTTATATCCCCAGCTCTGATTTCTTCTGCCAATACTTGGAGTAGAATTGCGGTGTTGTAATTATAGCTGGGCGGCTGGTTGTGTGACTTTTAAACCATGAAACGTATTTTATGCTGGAAAAAGACTCAAACACCTTGATGGGTTTTTTCTTTCCCCTCCAGAGAGCAGTGCTATTTTCTGTAATACATGTATTTCTTAGCAGCGCGTCTCCGGTGGATTTGTTCACTGCTGCTCCTCCTATATAATTTTACATTTTTTTCCCCTTGATGCGCAAAAATATTTTTTTTCATAGATCTTCCTGCTTAATGATCTTCTAAGGCTACGCAGGGTAATAAACGCTCACTTTGCTTAAATTTAGGGGGCTAATGAAAGTATTTTAGGGAGCAAGACTTGTCCAGGGTGGGAACAGCCCAGCTCTGCAGCTTAATTCAAGGTGAGGAGCGGTGACTCACCCCCGGCATGAAGTGACAGGCAGGGCACACAGTGCAGCCTGCAGATATATGGCACTGCCATAGGAGCCACAAACTCTATAAGCAACCCAAAGCATCACTTGCTGGCTCCTCAGTGGATAAGGCACTCGTGTTTGAGCCTGAATTATTCATGCTGGCTTCACCAGTTAAGCAAAAAAAAAGGGGGGGGGGAAGGCTTTTTCATAATTAAAGCAAACAATAATTTTCTCTGATCAGAATATGATAATAAGTGAGTGAAAAACCTAGCTCCTTCAGATGAAAGAGCTGCTGAGGCAGCAGGAGGTATCTGAGGAGATGGATATGAAAGCGCTGCCGAGGCATCTGAGGAGCTGGGTAATGAACACTAACAGCCCCGAAGGTCTTGCAGCCACGTATGGCTGCAAATTGAAGGCAGAAGGACCCTGCTCAGCTCAGCAGAGCTGATTCCCAGTCACGTTTCAGCATTACCCATGTCCTTTGGTGGCCACCAGCTCCTGCCAGCCTCCTCCAAACCTGCTGATGGAAACCCACTCACTGGCTCCTCTGCAACTATTAACAGAGACGCATTTTCCATGCCATTATCCCAAATTAAGAGTGGCTCTCTTTGATGCTCAGGAAGAGAAAAATCAGCCACAGTTGTCCCCAGCAGCAACCTGCCCAGGCTTGCTAGTGGTCTCCAGCATCCCCCTTGCTGTCTCGACATCTTCTGCATTAAACCATTAATCAAGGAATAAGGGAAAGGGAAACTGAAGCTTCATGCACCAAAAACCCCCATGGACTTGGGAGCTGAAAATGCTAATTTGGTAACACTCTAATTAGCAGGGAAAGAGTTAAAAACACTGACATTAAGAGATACATAATTACACTCCAGGGTTAAGAACTCATTGAGATTAAAAGTGCAGTTCATGGCACTAAATATCTCCTTTCAGAGCCCACAGACTCCAGGTAGGCATTAATTAATCTCCTTTATTCCTGTTTCCCTTTAGCTGGAAAACATTACCTACCATCTCCAGCTCAACATGTCTTAGTAAGTGACTCAGCCTTCTTTTAGCAGATGCTTTTAATCTGGTTTGCAGCCCTGCTATCAGCTCCTTCAGCATCACTGAAAGGGCAGAGGACAGACAGGCAGGACTAGGAATAGTACATAACTGCACTAGCACCAAAAACCAGACCAACTGCAACCTTCTTGCTGCTAGAGGAAAGCCCCAGACCTTCCCCAAACCCCCATCTGTGGAGCATCTTTCTCTCGCCTACCAGTCTTTTATCTGGAGCAGGGTCCTCAACTCGTTATTGGGCTGAGTGGTGCTACCTGGGTCCCAAATTATAAAAGGCAGCAAAATACACCTTTTGTACTACTGGGGCAGCTCTTTCTTACACTGAGTTGGCTGGAGGTGTGGAGGCACTTCTGCTGGGGAACAGCACCTGGATGAACTTTCAGATACCTTAAGAGCTTCTCCAAGGATGTGCCAGCTGCTCTTCCTGAGTCCCTGCTGCTAAAACAGGGTCCTCAGCCAGCTGTAGTGGCTGAGTTGTACATGCATGCAGAAGGGGAAAGAGAAGGTGCTATCTCCTACAACCTGGTCTAAGATCTCCTGGGGTGAAATGAGTGTGAAAGGCTCAAATCTTACTTGGCTGTTAAGGAAAAACAAAACTTGTGCCAGTTAAATTCAAGCTGATGGGCTCTCCTTAACTCTCCTTCCCCTGTTGTGCCAGGCTAGTGTGGGAGGAAAAGGTATATATAAATACAAGCTCCTAAATAATATATAAAACTGTATTAGCATATAAAAATGCTTATGTATGTATATATAAATGCAAACTCATGTGCAGATGATTGACACCAAGGCTCATCCCACAGCCTGGCTGCAAGCTCCCAGTGTACTGTGCCTGTGAAGAGCAGGGTCCTTGTGCTAGCTCAGTGCTGCGCAAGCTCAGTCTTGAAGGCTCGAGGGCAATCCAGGAGATTTCACCATGGTCCCAGAAGGTGGAACTGGGGATGAGCTGCTTTTCATTGGATGTGAAGGACTTGAGCTGCTGCAGCTCTTGGGATGCTCTGGTCCTTGGGAGGCCATTGCATGAATGAGTCCAGGAGGTATCAGGGAAGGTACCCAGGAGTGATGCAATTACCCAAACTTTTGTTTCCTTAGCAAAAATTGGCTGCAACACCCCTGGCTTTCTAATATCTACCTCTTCCCTTTCCAGAAAATGCATGAAATAGGCTAACTTTACCTATTTCTACAGCCAGACAGCATTGTGTACATTTCCAAGATGTGTCCCTGAAGCATTTTAGCTTGAAATTGTGAATTTCTACCCTGTCATTATTTTTCCTGAGTCTGATAACAGCAGCTGAGGGGAGCCTGGCAGGAGGTGACTGAGCCTGGCAGCTGGGTTTTCTAGCTGCCCTTTCCTCCAGGATTAATCCAGCTGGGTACAACCCTTGATGCATCTTTTCCTCCCTGCATTTAAGCAGGGAAGAAAAATGCAACAAAAAGCTATATTCCCTTCCTGCAGCAGCCTGCTTGCATGAAATGTGAAGGAAATATGAAGTCTGTGGACTTCAACTCCTGCATCAAGTCTGCTTGAAGTTGGCCAATTAAGCTCAAAAAGTGATGGAGGGAACTACGAGTGAGACAGCTCTCTCTGGAAGGTGGGAGAGAAAAAAGGGGTGAGGAAAACTCGTGTCTTTTGCTGACTCTCACGGGAGCAGTATTTAATGTCTTGTGTTTCTACAGGCATGGCCAGGGAGCAGCTGATGCTGTTAACAAAACTTGTGTTGCAGGGAGCAGCTTTCCCAGCAGCAGCTGAAGACAACCCAGATAAAACAGCAAAATTGAGCAGACTTGGTATTTGCCTCCCTGGGGATCTGTGTGGGCTGCTCCAGCCTGGGTTTTTTGAAAGCTTGCTCCTAAATAAATCCCCTTTTATCTACGTGCAACAGCTGCCCCTTTTTGCCCACCTTTCTGGGACTCCAAAAGCTTCAGCTTTGTGCATGAAAGATTTTCCTCTGACTGCAGGGTCTGGGGGACAAGCAGCTCTTACCATTCCTTTAATTTCACTTTTTTAGGGGATTTTGTAGTGTTATGGCTCCTATGTGCTCTGGGAAATGTTCAAGTGGGCTTGTGCTCTCGCTTTGCCTGGCAGCAAACATCCCAGCCCAGCATCCTTGGGGCTGGGTTCTGCAGTCAGGTCTATTTTTTATTAAATTTGGTGAGTTTGAGTCACAGCTGGAGCTGCCTTTGAGAGCCATATCCCAGTGTGGTGTACAGGGTGGCTTGAATGGGGCTTGATTCCCCCTGTGTCTGCAACAGCTTTGTCCCAGGAGGCAGCACAAACATTAGCAAAAGCAAGCGGCTAACAAGGCTCTGTCTATTTAGCATCTCCCCTGCACCCCTGTGCCCTTTCCCCCTGCCAAATTCATGCTCCTTTTGCTGGATCACTAAGCCATCCCTTGGCCTGGCTGCATCCGCAGGGGATGGTGGACCACGAGCAAAGCTTCAAGCCAGCATCCCTCCACACCCAGGGATGCAGATGGCATCACCGCTGGGAAGTGTGGTTGCCCTGGGGTGATGCTCATCCTCACCTCCAGCGGGAAAAGGTCCTTCTCACCTGCGATCTCATTCTCTTCCAGGTCAATGGTCTCCAGGGCAGTGATGGCGGCCAGGGGCTCTGGGAAACGCCGAAACCTGTTGCGGGAGAGGTTGATGGCCCGGAGGTGCAGCAGGGAGGTGACCTCCTCAGGCAGACGGTGCAGGTAGTTGCCTGCCAGGTTGAGCTCTGCAGTTCGGGGAAGAGAGGAGAGAGGTGGTGGGATGGGGGTGGAAAAGACGGTAAAATAATTAATGCATAGCTTAATTTACAGCCTCTGCCTGCCATGGGCTGCCAGGTCCAGCAACGGCATTCCAACTCCAAAAATGGGACTTTCTTGCTCATCTCCATGGTTTGCCGTCATACTTTCGCCTCCTGTGAATACGGCTTTTAGGAGTGATATGTTTCTTGGCTTCCTCAGGCTTTCCTAATGAAACCCGTGCAGCATTTCGTAAGCAGGGGCTGTAGAAATAAGCAATATTTCTTAGTGAAGTCAGTGCAATTCCCCTCCCAATGGACATTTGTCATAGCTTAAGGCTATTTTTCTATCTTCACGTGCCTGAACCCCTTCTGAGGTATAAACAGAGTGGTGGAAGAAATGTATTTATATGTGAAAAATATCTGTTCTACAGAGTTTAACCGTCTGATGCTTTTTCTCCCTGTAGAAATGAGCTCCTGTGGGGCCAGGAGCAGCACTCCTGCACAAAAGGCTGTTAGCCATGGGAACAGGAACCCAAATCCTGCTGTCCCAGCACCCTTCTCCAGTGACACAGGGCTTTCTGCTCTATAAATACCCACACAAGCTGCCCTGCCCCTGCTAATACCTGGTATTTATAGGTCCTGCCTTATTCAGGCTGGTGCAAGGGTGTCCCCAGCCCTGGGGCATGTTCCCCCTGCAACAGCCCTGCTGAGGCCTGGCATGTTCATCACTGGAGTGACTTGTTCACTGGTGGAGCAAAGCCCTTGCTGGGAAATGAGACCTTTTTTCACCTCACAGCTTGCTGTGCTGTCTAGAAAATGAAAATTTCCTTTGCTTGATATGTTTCTTTTCTCCAGTCTAGGGGAGTTATCACAGATGATGCTCCAGCACAACATGGGAAGCCTCCACAGACACCCACCACGGCGGCACTCGTGCAGTGCATTGTATGAGCAAAATATTTGCTTTTAAAAGCTGCCAGAGCCCCGGGCGCTGCTGCAGGGGCAAAGCCCTGGTGCTGTCCCCAGTGCTCAAAACCACAGTGCTGGATGCTCTGAATGCTTTAGTATGTTTTAGCAGATCAGCTTCTGGCTGCTTTCGCTGGGCTCCACAGGGACATGTCCCCATGGCATCAGCCATGCACTGACAACCGTCCCTGCCTCCTGCAGCAAGTCGAAGAGCAAGCAACCATCACCGATATCTCAAGAGGGGGGCTAATTAGCCAGCAGCAAACCAGCATGCCTTCTGCAGCCTGAAATACCCCATCTTTGCCATGCACCATTATGCCCAGGCTGCCTTTCCTGTCCTCTTTCATCCCCAGCCCTGTTCTTGGAGGGAGCTGGAGCATGATGAGTGACCCTGCAGCAGCCTGGCCGCTGCCAAGAGTGGCTGGAGGTGACAGGCCATGAGTTTGGAAGGGTGGGTGAGAGCAAAACCAGTGCCCTTTTCCTGCAAGGGCTGGAAAGGGTAAAGAAAAATGGATTTTTGGGGGGCTGAACTAGTGTTTGGAATGAGGTATGAGCACAGAGGAGCAAAATCTGCCATGGGGAAACTCTCTGGTGCTGTGCCCCCTCTGCAGCAGCCTGGGGGCTCTTTGCTGGGTCCTGGGGGTTTGGAAGTGGCTGTTGCTGTCCCTTACCTCTCAGCTGGCTGAAGGTGGTGACAAATCGGCTGGTGAGGGACTTCAGCTCATTGTTTGCCAAGGAGATGTGGTGGATTCCCTCAGTGACGCTCCTCATGGCTTTGTAGATGCCGATGGGGAAGGTCATCAGCTTGCAGTTGGCCAGATCTGCCCCCGGAGAGACCCAGGCACCTTACAATGCACCCAAGCTGGGAGGAAGCAATGCTTTCCACCTTGTTTTCCACCCCTTAATGCTTGATTTGCCCATTTGGCTGCTGCTACCAATGGGTGAGGCCATGTCCCCTGCTGTGCTCCTCTCCATTACAGAGATCTTTGCAATCACCTCCACAAGCACCAATAGTTTGTTCCCATCAGCAAAATGCTAAGGCTGTTCTGCCTTAGGTGTGTTCAGCCCTGAATCACATTGCATTTACCTCTATGCTGCAATGTCCTTCTGCAAACCTTCAGCCAGCCTGTCCATGTCTAATAACTGCAGTAAACCCCCTTCCCTATGGTGCTATCCCACCGGGGAAGGTCAAGCATCACAGGGATGCTTCCTCTGCTGCTGATGGAGATGGAGCAGGGCTTTCCCTGGGCATGCTCCTGGCTGGATTTCTCATGGTGATGGGCACTTGCCCCATGGCAAGCAGCAGGGAGGGAAGAGGATTTGGCTGTGCTTCTTGCCTGTTGGCACTTTTTTTAGTGTGTTTCCCCTCCTGGGAAGTGCCAGGGGATGGAAACCCTGTATGCTGGCCCTGTGATGCCCACCCAGGCCCTGCCCCCTCCCCAAAGCCATGTTGGGGGCTGCACAAGCTCGGTCCTCCCCCGCTTATCGTCTTGCTCAAGAGGATGTAGAGAGGCTGAGTGATGAAGCTCTGTCTCTCAGTGTATGCTGGTTTATACCCCAGGGCCGGGAATCCAGCATGACTAAAACTGAGCGGCTTTCATCTCTCTCTTTTGATGAGCTGCGCGTGGGTCTCATATTAGCTAGAATATCAGCAAAATTGCAGAAAAACACAAATCTGACAAGGCTCTGTGGGGAGAGGTCTGGCTTCTGCCATCGCTTGCAAAGGGGGATTTTATCCCTGGGGCACGTCCTATGGGATTATGTGCCATTGCTGGGAACCCACTGAAACTTTGGGAGGGCTGAGAGCCCTTTGGGGGAGCCTTTCTCTTCCCCAGGGCTGCGGGAGCTTCGGGCGCAGCACCCAGAGGGGGGGGCCGACAGCTTTTTTTAGACCATGGCAGTAAAAAATAGAGCCCTGCTCCCGGACACCCGATCCTTCTCTGGGCCCCAAGCAGGAGCCGAGCCAGAGCACTGGGCTTACCGAGGGAATCCGTTTTGTTCTCTACCGTGTCGTTCACCTTCCTGGCCACCCGGGCCACCGCCTCGCCCATCCTCTTCTGCATGCGGGCGCCCGGTCCCGCCGGGGACGTGCTTCGGCCGGGAGGATCCACGGCTGGAGGGAGAAACCAGCCGTTACGGCCTCTCGGGAGAAGGATGCTAAAAATAACCGGCGGGATCAGTGTTCCCAGGGGAGGGAGGGAGAGAGGCTGTGCTGGGGCTGGCATGGCCCTCAGGGTATGAGATTCCCAGCTTTCCAGGATGGTGTGTTTGGGATATAGGGATGCATCCCCTTTCCTGGTATGGCATGTGGGGATACATCCCCTTTCCTGGTATGGCTTATGGGGATGCATCCCCTTTCCTGGCTTGGGATATGGGGATGCATCCCCTTTCCCAGTGATCTGGGGATGGTGTAGCCCTTGGGGCATGGGATTCCTAACTTCTTGGGTTGGTACATTTGTGATATGGGGATATATCCCCTTTCCTGGCATGGGATACAGGGATGCATCCCCTTTCCCATTGACCTGGGGCTGGTGTGGCCCTCAGGGCACAGGATTCCCAACTTTCCAGGTTGGTACTTTAGGATACCTGAAAGGAGGTTGTAGCGAGGGGAGGGTCGGTCTCTTCTCCCAAGTAACAAGTGATAGGACAAGAGGAAATGGCCTCAAGCTGCGCCAGGGCAAGTTTAGGTTGGATATTAGGAAAAACTTCTTTACTGAAAGAGTGGTCAGGCATTGGAACAGGCTGCCCAGGGAAGTGGTTGAGTCTCCATCCCTGGAGGTATTTAAAAGATGGGTAGATGTGGTGCTTGAGGACATGGTTTAGTGGTGGACTTGGCAGTGCTGGGTTAACGGTTGGACCTGATGATCTTAAGGGTCTTTTCCAACCTTAACAATTCAATGATTCTATGATATGGGGATGCGTCCCCTTTCCTGGTGACCTTGATCAGCTCGGCTCAGCCAAAATGCTTCGGCAGAAGGAGCCCTGGATACGAAGACCGGACACACACCCCGTCCGTCCCGTCCCCCCCTCCAAAAAAAAAAAAACCAAAAACCCACGCTTTTCCCACGCCGGGAGTCGAACCCGGGCCGCCTGGGTGAAAACCAGGAATCCTCACCGCTAGACCACGTGGGAGGGCGCGGGCAGCCCCGCTCGCCCCCGCGCCTGCCCCCTGCCGGCGGCGGGCGGAGCGCGGTTGCGCGGCGGCGGCGGCGGCGGGGGGGCGATGCGGGGGGGGGGGGCGGCGCCCGCTCCGCGCCGCCTCCGCGGGGACAATAGCGCGGGGCCATGTCGTCCGCCAGCGGCCGCCAGCCCAGCCAGAGCCGGGCCATCCCCACCCGCACCGTGGCCCTCAGCGACGCGGCGCAGCTTCCCCCGGATTACTGCACCACCCCCGGCGGCACCCTCTTCTCCACCACCCCGGGAGGTAAGCGCCGGGCCGCACCGGGCCTGCGGGGCGGCGGCCGCGGGGCCGCGCCGGGGGAGCGCTCCCGCCGCCCGCCCGTTTCTCTAAACCCCACCTATCGCGCGCTATCGCGCCTATATCGCGTCTGTCTATCGAGCCAGCTGCCGGTTGTCCTTGCAGCCAGCGCTTTGAGCAGGGTTTATTTATTTTTCCGGGGCATAACGGGGTCCCGGCGGGGGCGGGAGGTGGCAGCCGGCCCCGGCGGGACGGGGGCACCGGGGGCTCGACGCCTCACGGGGTGCGGGCAGCGGGGGCTGGGGGGCTCTGCCGGAGCATCCCCAGGCGGGGGAGAGGGACGCGGGGGACGTTTCGGGGTGCTGCATCCCTCGGCGTCCCCAGGGCGCGTTCCCACCCCGGCCGTGAGTTTGCCAGGCCTCTGCGCCGGGACGGCGGCGAGCGCCCGGGGCCAGCTGGGGTGTGAGTTTGCCAGGCCTCTGCGCCGTCCGGGGGCAGCTGGTACCCAGGTGCTGCCGGGGGTGTTTATCCAGCGCCGAATTATCAGCCATCGTACCCAGATAAGAGTGGGCAGAGCGGCGGCAGCGCACACCCCCCCCTCCCTCCCTGCCTATCCTTGTGCCGCAGCGGAGGTCCTTGGCCAGGGCGCCCGTCCTGCCGGGAGACTCCTTCTGCAAACAAGCGCTGCCGGGCCAGATCCCCCCCATCCTCCTCTCATCCCCCCGCCAGGCACCCGGATCATCTACGACCGCAAGTTCCTGCTGGACCGCCGCAACTCCCCCATGGCCCAGACCCCGCCTTGTCACCTCCCCAATATTCCCGGAGTCACCAGCCCCGGCTCGGCCGGCGAGGAGCCCAAAGCGGACACCAACAGCCTGAACCACCAGGAGGGGAAGCCATCCATGGGTAAGGGACCCCTGGGGTGGGGTGGGGGGATTTGGGGTGGGGGGTGACCCCCCTCCTAACGCTTCTCCCCTTGCCTCTCGCCAGGGGACGACGCTCAGTTCGAGATGGATATCTGAGCGGGAACCACGGAGAGGCAGCAACTCCCCAGACCTGTGCACACCCCATTCGGCTTAGCAGGATCCATCCCGTCGAGCAGGAGGTGGCAGCAGTCCCTGCCAGCGTCCCCCTCCCCGCCCGCCTCCCCCCCTCTTTCCGGGGAGCATGGCTCTGGCTTCTCCCCCTTTGCGGGTGACCGGTCCCAGCATGTGCCGGATGGAGCATCCCTTCCAGATCCGGCCCTATTCCTCCTCCTCCACCCACCAGCAGCCTGATCTCCACCAGGCTTCTTTTTAAAACACCCCTTCGCCTCTTCTGCCACCTCATGCTCCCCCCTGCAAAAAAAACCTTCCCATTACCCCAAACCTCCCATTGCTGGCAGCTTGGCGGTCTGGAGCTGTGTCACCCCCTTTGCCCCTTCTCCCGGAAAATTTGGGCAGCCTCTCGGGAGAAGGGGGAGAGCATCGCTCCTAAACCGAGTGCCCGCTTGCACCCCGGGGTGGGGGTTTTTTTCGGTTCCCCCGGGACTTGCTGGCATTCAGCGGAGGACAACGTTGGCAGCCCATTCCCTTCGGTGCTCCGGGTGTCTGCATCTCTCTCCTACCCGGATTTCTTCTGTCTTGGTCCTTCGACCAGGGGCTGTGTCCCCGACCCACCAGCCAGGACTCAGAGTGACGTAGCCATATGTTACAAAAAAACCCTTGCTTTTATTTTTTTGGTACTAAAAAGGGGCACTTTACCGGCAATGCTTCTTTTTTCGGGCTGGGGACAAGCACCTCTGGGAAAGTGCTTTCTAGTGCATTTTTTTTAATTCCCCCCCTTTAAAATGTGAATAATACAGGAGCAAAATCCCTCGGCACCGTTGGATGTCTCAGGAATAGCTGGATGCCCGGGGGCGGATGTGATGCTGCCACTGGGAACATCCCAGCTGCAGCCGGGGCACTGCGGTTGCAGGGTGCTGGCATCAGTGCCATCCTCCACTTGCTTTTTGCGCCGGGGCTTCCCCCGGCCGAGTCATGCTGCCATGAATAAAGGGTTTCCGTGTTAAACTCCCCGCTGCCGGCAGCTTTGCCAGCGTGGCACGTCGTGGCCATCCTGCCTGTGCCCGGCATCTTGAAACCCCTTGGAGATGGGATTATTATTTTTCTCCTCTCTCGGTGGGACTTTCACCTTGAAGAGCAGCGTTC
The DNA here is from genome assembly GCA_020745775.1 of Theristicus caerulescens. Lineage (NCBI taxonomy): Eukaryota > Metazoa > Chordata > Aves > Pelecaniformes > Threskiornithidae > Theristicus > Theristicus caerulescens. The sequence continues at coordinate 90,103,335 of CM036560.1, forward strand.
GGTGAGGGCGTGCGTGACGGGGGATGCCGCGGCGGTGCCGTGTTCTGCCCCCCGAGTCTGCCAGCCCCCCCCATTTTTTTTTTTTCTTTACTGCCTTTTGGGAGCCGTCAACAGCTTTGCAACCTTCTCAAGTGCCATTTTATCAGCCCCCACCTGAGTGCCTGCTCCATCCATCCTCCCTCACTCGCTGGGGTCCTCCCTCCCTGGTACCCAGCTCCGGGGACCCATCGCCTGCCGGGACGGTGGCTCCGTGCGCTGGGGATGGGTACGCCCCGCGCTGGCATCCATGCTGCAGGCTTTGTGCACTTTCCGTCCAGTAATTTATTTCTCTAGGTGTGTTTGGCGCGGGTCGGTGCGGCAGCTGGTTGCGAGCTCCCATCTTCCACCTGCTTTTCTTGCGAGGGAAGGGGCTGCCGCTCGTTTTGGGGGGGGGTAAAAGCAAAAAAAAAAAAAACAAACCACAAGGGAATGGGATGTCTTTCCTATCCTTTCCCTCGCATGGGTAGGGCTCGGTGGGATGTGACGTGAACACGTAGCCGGCCGTCGTAGGCGCGTGAGTGAGTGAGTGCAAGTAGAAATATGTATATGCGTGTGGGTGGGTGGTGATAAGACACACACAAATATATATATTATATATAAATAAATATATTTTCCTTAAAGCAAAGATCCTAGGAGGTCTGTTAGGCCCTCGGATCGAGGGAGCGGCAGGGACAGGGGGCGAGGACATCCTTTGCAGAGCAGGGACGGCCACCATGGATGCAAGGACCCGGCGCCCTCGGCTCAGCAACTCATTTTGGGAAACCTGCTCTCCAAGCCAAAAAAAAAAAAAAAAAAATAAAATATCCGAGGACAACTTAACTTACGGACAGGAGCCGGAGGGAAAACACTTTTTTTTCTAAATGCCCCCTTTCCTGACCTCCTTTTGTCTCCGTTCCCCGACCCAGTGACTTTCTCCTGGTTCTCTTTTATAATGGGGCTCGGGGCTGAAGAGCAGGGAGGGAGTGCCTGGCCTCGCCGGGGCAGCTCCTCTGCTAGTCAGGGTATAGATTTGCGTTTTTTTTACTGTCTCTTCAAGCAGGTGTTTGGGAGGAGAAAAGCTCTCGCCAGTGGTTGCTGTTACAGTGAGATCAATAAAGATCTTGGTTCTATTAAATCGAGGTGCTGGAGGTTTCTTCTGACAGTGACTTGGGGTGCGGGGGGAGATTTTCCATTCCCTTCGGAGCAAATGCCGCCTGGGCTTCACCCCCCTCACGGGTCAACCCTCCTTCCTTTAGATTTTAGCTTCCCCCCCCCCCCAATTCTTTAAGTAAGTTGCTTTCCAAATTTCCAGTTTGGAAAAAAAAGCGGATCCAGGCCAAGGACAGTAAATCAGGAGTGAGCTCCTGCCTCTCGCTGGGCCTAAGTCAGTGTTACAAAGAGCAGGGGATGGTCAAACCCAGAACCGACAGCCAAGGGTTAAGGGGGGACTCGATTGCAAAATTCCCTGTACAGAAAAATCTGATTTTACCATAGAAAGGTCTCCCACGTACAAAATTGCTGAAAACTGGTAATTTATCCTGCACCACCAGGTGTAAAAACTATATAGACCTGGACGTCAAACTAAAGAGGTGCCAAAGAAAGTCCTGCTTGGGACATGTCCAAGCCAGACTCCAAACGTGCAAATAACCCCCTGAACTGAAGCTGAGCTTAAATTGCAAGCCCCCAGCAATTTCCCACGTTGCTGCTAAATGCACATTTGCACCAGCCTGGGGGTACCCTCCCCCAGTGACCCCTTCCAGCCGGTGCCGAAAGGCGTGTACACCAGCTCACAGCACCCATCCCTGCCTTGCAAGCACTGGGCAAGTTCCCAAAATGTCAGCTGCACTGCTAAGGCTGTCATAAACGTGGTTTTAGCTGCTGGGGGCTGCAAAGCTGTTGCAAAGCCAAAGCTGCCTCGCAAATCGGTGCTGGCCAAGGAGAGCAGGTGGGGATGAGCATGGGGCTACAGCCACCCCCACCCAGGCTCATCCTCGAGGGCTCTGATGGACCTTAACAGCCCCGAGCAGCCTCACCTGAGGTCCCCCCATGGCCAGGAGCACATTTAAGCCCAGCTTCTGGCCTGGCTGCATCCCTCAGCCCATGCTGTAGCCTTGGTTGCCCCATCTCTGCTGCTTCTGGAGGGACCCAGCCCAGGCTTGCACTCTTGCAGGGGGCTGTGCTGGTGCAGGTGTGTTGCCACAAATTGTCCTGGTCCAGGACAATTGTCACTTTAATAATATATATACACATATTTAAGTTTTAAACCCAGTAGCAGCAAAGTCAGCCTTTTTGTTTATACCATCCACTCTGTATGGGGGGCAGTCGGAGCAGCAAAAGCCTTTTCCCCCCTAGTAAGAAGGGTGCTGCAGGGTGGGTGGGAGCAGGGTATCCCCTCCCTCTGGCTGCAGCAGCTGGATCCTGGGGGCCCCCAATTTTTGTGGGTGTGTCAGCAAATTACCAGCAACCCCCCCTTGCACTGTGACACCCCTGAAAGCGCATCACTTCGGGATGCAGGCTCTGCGTGTGAAATACCACAGCGGCACGCTGCATTCCCAAACTGCCCGCGCCCGCTCGGGTCCCACGGGTGAAGCCGGGAGGATGACACCAAGGGTGCCGCTGACCTAGGTTTGGGGGGGCCCCTTGCATACCCCAGCTTGGCCGCAGCCGGCGTGGTCCTGCCGTGACCTCCCGTGGATGCGGGCGCATATTGCAGCAGCAGCTCCACTCCACTGGGAGCCCGGGGAAGAGCTGTCACATCGTGCTGTTACCTGGGTTATTATTAAGTTATGACTATCAAATTATTTTTATGACTATAGTCTTGCTTCTCATGCTTCTCTCCAGCCTGATCTTGAGTAAAAAAGTGGGATGGAGGAGGAGCGGTAAAGAAGGCAGCTGGTGCGGAGCGTGCATGTTGCACAGCTGCTCCCTCCTGCAGTTTCTCCCCAAATTCTGACTCTGTGGGTTGTTTCTTACCTGAAGTCTCTATTAAGGGGGTGCCTAAAGCCTGTCGGGGCAAAAAAATCCAGAGGAAAGCTGTGTTGCTTGGAAACAGGCAGCAAGGCTTTTTAAAAAAGAAAAGAAAAGAAGAATAAGACATTTTTCCTTCCACCGCTGAATGGGAGCGGTGGATCGTGGGTTGCTCTTTTTTAATTCTGAAATGTTAGCAAATTTTGAAGTGTGTGTACAGAGGAGAGGAATAAGATGAAAAAAAATGCTGATGAGGCAATTGGGAACTCCCCTCTTCTGGGTTTGGCTTAGCCCGTGTGATGCCAAGCTTAGGGGAGCGATAACTGTTTTCCTCCCAAATTTTTGGGTGCCTTTTTTTTAATCCTGGCTTACAAAGCCCCTGCAGCAAGGTGCATGTGCATGGGGAGCCCTGGCTTTTGGTGCGCTCCTTAGGGCAGGGGGAGTTTCTAGATGCCTATTTTGGAGCTAAAAATGGAGAATTAAAAAAAAACAATTGATAAGATTTCAATCTAGGACTGAAGCTCTTAATTGATAGCGAGCTGTTCCACATGCAGCAGGGTGAATGAAACCTTGGTTGGATTTATAGCTCTTGATTGGAGTTTTAAACTGAAGGAGCTGCTGTCTGTGCATGTGACTCTGCTGGGGTCTGCCCTGTGGCATTCAACTGTAAAATTAGGCAGAATAAAGGGTATTTCAGCTGAGCCAAAGGCCGGGAGCCTGGCTAGTATCTAGGCTCCTGATTAACAAACTTTCCAGCTCTACTTTCCAGCCATTACCATTTTCGGACTGCCTCCGGGCTCCGTTTACATTCCTGACCCTCCTTCCCAGTGCCGGTGAACCTGTTAATGCCGTCTTTCTCTTTTTCCTTCAGCCTGTTGGTGTCCTATAAACATTTATTTGGTGGTGCCTCCCGGAGCAGCGCGGTGGCCGGGGATGGTGCTGGGTGCAAGCAAGGCTGTAGCACCAGGGTGTTGGGGGTCTCTGAGGGAGACGGGGCTGAGGTCCCCCAAACAAAATGGGGGAAAGCAGCTGGGAGCTGAAGGAATTGGGTTTTAATGGATTAGCTAAAATAGAATCTTTCCGCAGCAGTAGAATAAGCGCAATGCCTATTGGCAAGGACGGAAGCCTGAAGTCATCTCGTGGCTTTGCTCTGTGCTGTGATGGAAACCAGCAGAAGATGAGCAAACCTTGATGCAGAGCCATTGCAGGAACCCACCACGGTGCCTGTACGTGCTGGGGAGCAGCCGGGTGGGCAGCAGCCTTATTTCCCCAGGCGTGTGAGTGGCCCAAGCAGGGAGGGATTGCTCTGAGACTTGGGAGCCTGGAGCTACCCTGCTGTTTCAGAGGATGCCTCCAGGTCTACACCCTCTCCACCATGCCCCGAAAGCCTCCCACAAGGTGGGAAGACCAAGCACGGAGGCTCTGCAGATGGCTTGCTCCTAGGCCAGGCTGCTGTAACCAGCTGTGTCTGGGTCTGTGAAAGGGATGCTACGTATCCAGCTCCACTTACGGCAGCTGCTTCTCACCCCACCTGTGGTTAAGAGCCCTGGGACCTGCCTGTCCAACAGCGTGGGGGAAAGGAGATGTGCTAGGGCTGGGCGGGGGGGGTCCATCTCCAGCAGGCTGCCAGGAGGCTTAAAATTAGCAGAAAGTGCAGATTCCTCTGCAAACTTCAGCTCTCAGCCTGCTTTTAAAAGTTGTGCTGGACCTTTACTTTCCCCATGTGAGTTTTGGGGAGCAATCCCTGTTGGCATGATAAAGCAGGGGGGCAGGGGCTCCCTGCAGGCTGTTTCACACCAGTCCCAGCCTGGATCCAGCAGCATCCCTTGCCCTGGCTCCCATCACACACATCCTTCCATTTCTCTCTCCCATTTCTGGGGAGGAAAAGGGCATTTTTTGGCTTTGAGAGGTGCAGGCAGTGCCTTGATGCTCCCAAAACTGCTGTTGTCCTTCTGAACTTGGCTGGGGTGGTGGCATCTGCTGGTCTGCTGTCTGTCCCAGGGGGTTGACACCAGGAGGGGATGTGGAGGAGCAGTGTGGCTAGGGGCTGCTGTGTGCTGGGGGTCCCCGAGGGGATGGGTGCTGTGGCTGGAGGATGCTGCACTCCAGGAGGTCCCTGAGGGGGACGGGTGCTGTGGCTGGGGCCTGCTGCATCCTGGGGGTCCCCAAGGGGACGGGTGCTGTGGCTGAAGGCTGCTGCATCCTGGGGGGCCCTGAGGGGATGGGTGCTGTGGCTGGGGGCTGCTGCATGCCAGCGGGTCCCCAAGGGGATGGATGTTTTTTGGAGGATGCAGTGTGCTGCAGGGTCTCTGAGGGGACAGACGATGTGGCTGGGGGATGCTGCGTGCCAGGGGGTCCCAAAGGGGATTGGTGCTGCATGCCAGGGGGTCCCTGACGGTCCCGGTGCTGTGGCCGGGGGGTCCCCGCGGGGCTGGGGGGTGCCATGTGCTGGGGCACCGCGGCGGGGCGGGCCCGGGGGGATGTCCCGGGGCGGGGGGCGGTGCTCGGCGGGCGCGGCGTGGGGCCGGACGGCAGCGCTGCCCCTCCTCCGCCTCCGCCTCCTCCTTCTCCTCCTCCCCCCGCCGAGGCTCCGGCGGTCGGGGCGGCCGCGGGGCTCCGCTCCCGCCACCCCGCTCCCGCCGCCCCCATGGGGCGCCCGACGGCGCGGCCAGCCCGGCGCGGGAGCTGAGCCCGGAGCCGCCGCCAGGTACCGAACCACCCCCCCAACCCGGGACCGGCCATCTCCCCCCCCGCCCGAGCCGGGCATCCCCCCCCGGGACCGGCTGCCCCGCTCATCACCTCGCCGCGGTGGGTGGAGGGGGGTGGGGTGGTCACTTCCCTTCCCGGGGAAGGGGATGGAGGGGCAAGGCTCGGCCGTGGGGTACCGGCTGGGAGCCAGGCGGCACCTTAGGGAGTGCCCCCCCCCCAGTGCTACCCCGGGGGTGGGAGGTTTGCAGCCACCCCCCCCATTGGGAGAGGGAGGCAGGTGGTGCTGCTGGGAGCAGCCTTCCTCCCGTGGGCCCGGGGTGCTCCTTGGGCAGGGGTCCCCTTGTCCCAGAGCGAAGGTGGGGGGGGGCGATGGGAGTAAGCTTTATTTTGCCCCAGGAACACAAACCTCACAGTGTGGCTATGAGGTGCCTAAACCCCAGCGAGGAAGATTTATCTGCAGCCAATGCCATGCTTCAAGCCTCTAGAAAATAGATGGATAACTAGTTTTGAGGCCCAACATCCTCCCCGCGGCGTCCTCCCAGCTCTTGTGCCTCTGCAGTCCCATTTCCTATTTAAAAGGGGCTTTTCTCTCCTTCTTGCTGCCTGGAAGCCAGCCTCATGGGAGGCTGACCCAGGCAAGGAGCCCAGTGCGGCCGGCTGCCGGTGTCAGCCGTTCCTGCTGTGGCCAAAGTGCCTCAAAATGAGTTTTGGGGTTTGCATCCCTCGTCTGCCTCCCGTACGCTCCCAAAAGCCACCTGGGGAGCAGGCTCTGAAACAGGGAGCTGCAGCATGGCTCCATGTTGGAGGATGAAGATGGCAGAGGAAGAGGAGTGGATGTAACCACAGCCCCTTCCCAGCTTGGAGAGCATCCCAGTGTGGGGTTTGGCTCCGCAGCCTCCTGTTTGGGGAGTGCAGGAGGAGCACAAAACCTGGGATCACTCAGCGATGGGTTTCCCACTGGCATGTTAGTGTAGGGTACGTCAGAGAGCCTGGTGGGCTCCCACTGCCGTGTAGGATGGGGTCACCTCGGCTGCCGTGTCGCCCGGGCAGAGCCGGGACACGGAGGATGCCCTAAGTGGACCGGCTGCCAGCTCTCACTGACTCCTCCTCAGCGTCCGTAGCTGTCGGGGCTGAAAACTTCCAGAAACTGCATCCAGGCTGGATTTCCTATGGCTGCCGGACTTTTCCGGATCCCTTCCTCTACCCTTTCCCCGGTGCATCACTCCTCTTACCGCCGGGGGGGTGAACACCACCTCTCTTTCCCACAGCACTGAGGACTGTGGCACTCGAGACATCCCAAGCTGTGTTCCTGGTAGTTCCCCCCCCGGGTGGGGGGGGCAGCAGGTTTTGGGTTGGCTGTGCTGGGAGTGTGCAGGCATTGCCTGGGGAGGGAGCAGGCAGGCAGGCAGCGGTGGTGGGACATTTCCTTCCTGGAAGGCAGGAAGTGATTATGTCTTTGCACAAATGACATGGAGCCTAAAAATAACCAGCAGGTCTCTGTTGTGAGCAAATATTGCCCAGGGTTTGCTTAATTTTGCTTTATTTAAGAGCAGGGTGGGGGAGAAGAGAGCCCGGGAGAGTGAGCTCCGCACGCTACCGCATGCAAAACCACCAAGCGTGCAAAGGCGCGCGCGGCGGTGGGCGCGGGTGCGCATAAGGTGCTGCTTGTGTTGCAAAAGGTGTGGTCTGCAGCAGCCCAGCTTTGAAAAGCAGCCCCCTGTAAATGGAGCTGTCCTGTTGCTCCGCCAGCCTTCCCAGTCGGGAGGGGAGCTGGTGGTTAGCTATGAATAGCACAAAATCATAGCCCTCGCCTTCCCGAAATGCCCTGGCCGGGGTTCTCATGGCGCTGAGCCTCCCAGGGTTGGGAGTGGGGTGCTACGCCATGGGTGCCATCCTGGGGCCCCCACCCTCAGCCCCCCCTCCCCCCCCCCACCGGCCAGCACGGGGTCACACCACAAACTCTCCTGCGGGGAGGAGGTGGAAATAGCACAGGGTGAAAAATTTGGCAGAGCGGCTTCGGGTGTGGGGCCACAATGCTTCCTGGTGAGTTGGGGAGTATTTGGTGTTGGAGGAAAGCTCCTGCACAGGATGGCCATCTCTTTGGAGATGCCTCCGGCCTTTATCCTTCATGGCTTTTTTTCTTTTTCTTTGCACTATTGAAAGGAAACTCTCCAGTAAGCATGCTCGCAGACCTTGAAACCGCTGGCAGCGAGCTGATGGCACAACCGGCAGCGCTGGTGTTTGCAAATTAGGGCTTTGTTCCTCTTTCCATTGATGCTCATTGATAAAAACCCCTCACTTAAACATCAGGCAGCCTGAGCATCTCCTGCATGTCCATGAGTTGCCTCTTGGCCCTGCGAAGCAGCACTCCAGGGACTGGTGTGATGTGCGAGGGAACCTGCCGGCGGTCTTTAAAAAGGGCAGTAAAGGAGTTTTTTGGCGAGGAGAGGGTGCATGCGGTAGCTGCTCATCTACAGGGCATCCTGCACCTGGGCTGCTGTTAGGCATTACAGGTGAGCTCTGTGCAAAGTCGAGGTGGCTCAGCCAAAAAAGTCATGTCTGTTTGGTATCCTGCTAACAAGATCCTCATGTTTATATCTTAATTCCTCTCATGCATTGCCCAGGCTTTGCTTAGCGAGAAAGGTTTGACACTGCTGATTAATAATTCATTGTAAACCAGGTTTGGGAGCGGGGGCTGCAGCCTAGGTATCATTCCCGGTACCTCCCAATGGGTACCAGCATCCTCCCCATCAGTGGCTGCCTCTGTGGCCGGGATGCAGAGTTGCACCCACATTTCTGGGGTGACGTACCTGGATGCCTTCTTTTTCTCTCCCCTTCCCTGTCTCAAACAGCTTTCCCTGACTTCAGGGTAAGGACTTTTAAAGCAAGTAGCTAAAGGCGGGTTGGTCACGTGGAGGACGGGGATGTGGCGCTCGGTTTTCTGCCAAAAGGCAGGAGCACATCGGGGAGGGGGTGTGAAATGCCGGATCCTCGTTATCCTGGCACTTCTGCTTGGATTTGGGGGAAGGCATCCCCCTGATGCTTTCTCCCTATCCCTGGCAGATGCTGGCGGTGGAGCACGGGGCATGCAGGGGATCGACAGCACCAATCTCGGCCTGATTGAGAAATACCTCTGTACTTTCTAGGAAACGCTGCTTATTTAGTTATATTTTTTGGCCGTCAGCACTAGCTCTCTGAGGAGCCTGGAGCCCGTGAGAATGGAGGGAGCTTTCTTTTCTTGTTTAAAAATAATAACAACACAACCAAGGCTTGTAAAATCAGAGCTGTCTGCTGCAAAGTTGGCTTTCCAGAGCCTTTTCCACCCTGTTCTAAAGCACTTTTGGGTTGATTTAAGGCATTTTGGGTTGTGTTGCTTCCTTGCCTTATTGCACCCTTACAGCTTGGTGGGTGAACAATGTGTTTCAAATAAACCACGACTTAATATGTTACTTTTCACCTTTCCTTTTTGTTTTATTATGTTTTTTTTTTTAATAAGCCAAGCTGCTTCTTTCCGGCATCACCTGGAACAACAGGAGCCCAGTTCCCATGCAGCCTCTGCTCCGGGATATCTCCCGACACGCATGGGATCCCCCAGCTTGCTGTCTGTGTTATTTTATTTTCACCTTTTTTTTTGAAAAAGAGGGTGAAAGAGCACACTGGGGCGGGGGGCTTGGCTCCAGCGCTTCCTCCGGGGTTCGGTGATGCCCCTCCGGCAGTGCCGGGGCTTCCTGCCGGCCGCCACGGTGTTTCCTGCCTCCCTGCTTGGGTCAGCGGTGCCGGGTGCCCCCTGGTCCCTTGCGGATGCATCCGTGCCGGCTTGGTGCCGAAAAGCTGCTAAGGGAGGGATGGAGGATGCTGCAATTGCTGCTGCTTCCCAAAGGGCTTTGCATTTTATTTAAAAAAAAACCCTATAAAATAACCTGGGGATGCATGGAGGGAGATTTATTTGATTTATTTCCTGCTGACAATGAGGCGGCCAGGCAAGTGCACGCTTCCTCCTCATTGCGGCGGCCGGGGCAGATGCATCCTGCAGCTGCAGCCCGGCCGCCTCCCACTATATTTAGTCCATTGTTTGCTCCGGCTTTGAGTCCTCGCCAGGTCCCCAGGCGCGGGAATAACCCCCGTGCTGGCCAGCAGGAGAGAGGAGCGGCTCTGCAAGGTGGGGAGCTGAGCACTGTACATCATCGTGACTTATGTGGGAGAGGCTGCAGAGCCCGTGTGTCATCTCTCGGGATGCTCAAGCAGCATCCCGGTGCTGTCTGCGGCTCCTCCGGTGTTCCCCATCCACCCTGGGCTTGGCAGGGCTGGCCATACTGGGAGAGGGTCTAAGGGGAAGGGAAGCATCTATGCATTGCACACTCGTAGGCTCCGCTTTCTTGTTAGGCAGCAATAATTAACTGGTGGCCACTGAAGCTTTGAATTTAGGCAAAACACCTGGAGAAGAACAGTGCCAGTTTGTTCGGGCGGGATGTGCCTTTGCAGGATGTTGGTCCGTTTTGCGGCTGGGGAGAAAATGGGCTCTTTGTTAACGAGCCATGGCCACAATTTATCTCAGGCTTGGCTTTTAGGTGCCTGAGATTAGGGCCGCGAGTGCCGGCGAGGGGATGAGCTGGCTGGGTGAGTATTTCTGGGGTTTGTCCCTGCGCCCCTTGCCCTGGGGAGACAATGCAGGCAGGGGGCAAGGATGCTGTACAGGCGGTTTTGTCTCTGCATTCTCTCTCTCCTAGAAAGGAAGCCCCTAAATACGGTGTCATGCAAGGGAAAGGATACTCAAAACCAGCTTGCCCCAGAAAATCCATGCGGATGACTTCTGAGCATCCTAACTTCTTGTAGTGGCATGAAACCAGAGCAAAGCCCCACCAGCTCAGCTGATTTTTTTTGAGAATAACTCAGATCTTAATGCGCCGGGCTGAGATGTCGGATACAGTGAGGTGCTCTGGGTTAAAATACAGCTAAAATAATAAAACTACTTTTTTTTAAGGGTAAGTTGCCTGCCTAAGCACCTGTTTAGTGTTTGCTAACTGTGTTCAACTATTGGGGGAAAAAACCCTGATATTTGGGCTAATCCAGAGCCCTTTGGTGGACTGGTCCCTCCCAGGCTGCCCTGCTTGGCTGACCTGGGATGGTGGCTCCGTTGCATCTCTTCTTGTCTCAGCCACCAGCGATATTTGGGAGGGTTTTCACGCGAGATCATTTTATCTGGTTGCCTGAGACAGGGTTTTGCTTCCCCACCCATCCCATTTTGTGTCCCAGCTTGCAGGTTGGGCACTGGGAGGGTATAAGCCATCCCGCTGCTGTTGGATGCAGCGGTACCAGTAAATAGCTGCTCCCATATGCATAACACCAGTGCTTCCCTCTTCTCATGGCTTTTTAGAGCAGTTCCCGTGGTTGCCCAGAGCACCCATTTTGGGTAATTTTGGTGCTTTTCTAGACGATGCTTGCTCTTCCCTGCCCAGCCAAGCGGGGGAAAGAAGCTGAAATGTGATTTCCTCTCTCCATTCATTTTGTGGTTTGAAAGACCATTTCCAAATCTACCAGGCGTCTTTTACGTCTGTTATTTGCCGGTGTGGTTTGTCGGGCAAAAAAAATATCCCTGGGGGATTTACGGCGAAGGTGGATGACTGTGGTGGGGGTAGAAGGACGAAGGAAATACAGAAGCTGCCTGCGTCTGCCTGCAAGTTGGGGGATGAGTCTCCACCCCCCAGCATAGCGATGCTGGAGCAAACCCTGAGGGACTGGTACAGCTCATCGGGCTGCACCGGCTGCTTTTAAAAAGATGCACTGATTCTGAGCAAAATAAGGAGGAAAAAAAAAAAGCATCCTGGCTTTACGCCCCCTTCCTGCTTGCTGGCTGAGCTCTCCAAAGCCATGAGCGCCTGCTCTGAAACACTCAAAACCTCCCTATATATTTTTTTTTCTTTATTTTTGCCCCAACAATGTTTATGTGAAAGAAAAGCATAAGCGGACTTGGAGAAATGGCATGGGCCTGAAACAGCTGTGTTTCCCCGCCCCCCCCCTTCTCTCGCATGTAAAAGAAACCAGGCTGCCTAATCGTGCAGAAAATTCACGGTAGAGCAACAAGTATTCTGCGGAGCAGGGAAGAAGAAAGATGGGGAGGAGGGGAAAATCTGTGCTGGGGCACGGCTGTCTCGAAATAGCACATTTTCCGGAGGCTTTTCCCCTCCTTGAAGCATTTGCAGCTGCTGGGGGCATCGCATTCCCTGGGACTGCAGTAAGAGACTGATCCTGTGCTGCTTGCAAGGCAGCAGAAGCAGCTGCAAAAGCATTTGTAGGGCTGGGTTAAAGTCACCCCTTGGTTTCTCAGCACTGTGCATCGCCACCGAGCAGGTACCGTCCTCCTTTGGATGCTGCTGGGGTTATTCCCTATGCAGCATCAGTACAAAGGAGATTTTATTGGGGACTGTCTTGGTAGGGGTGGGCAGAGTTTTTTTTCCAGGCTACCCATCTCTCACTTCATTTGGTTACCAGGATCCGGCCCTGGCTGGCGCAGACAGTCGCTGCATTGTCCTGGACCGGTGGAGTGTGGCAGGATGCTCCTGGCCACCGCCAGCCCCCCCTGCCCCGGGCTGGCCCTTTTGCTTTCATCCTTGTTTAGAGATGAGCTCCCTGAGGATGGGGGTGGGTGGGTGTCTGCTTTTGGGGTCCCCCACCTGCCCTGGGGGTGAGGGTGCTCCTCCAGTATGGGAATAACCGTCTGGTTTAAAGGCAGTTTTCAGATTTGCTCATTAATAGCTGGAGGAAATCCCTCATCCTGCTGCCTCGAGGCTCCTGATGCCTCCAGTGCAATCAAGGGGGTTTATCCACACTGCAGGATTATTTATTGCTGGGGGGGGGCACCTTCCCTTGCTGCCTCCCACAACTTCTGAGGCTGCAAAATCACGTGCAGGTGCTTCACAACCCACCCCCCTGGCTCCTCCTTTGCTTGCACTTGCATCGACATGCGTGTGTGCACGCGTGTGCACGCATGTGCATGCACAGCCTGGACTAGGCAGCAACCTCCCCGAGCCTTGCTCGCTGTTCCAGGCATGCTGGCAGCTCCTAAATCCTAAATTACTAAATATTTGGTAAAATTTACTTGGTGTACAAGTGTTTTCTGTCTGGAGAGGGACCCTGGAATGGTTTACAAGTGCTGTGAAAGCAGAGGATGAGGTTAAGGGCTGTGCTGAGACAGGGAGCTGCTGGATCCCTCTGCAGTGCCATCTGCTGACTCAGCAGATTATGGGGGCCGGATCCAACATTTTGCCTTTTTTTCCCCCACTTGCCCAGCCCCACGTTTGGCTGCTCCGGGTCTGGACCCTCCCTGATGGAGGGAGCTGCATGGCAGGCAGGCAGGGAGGAAGAAAGCCCTTTGCAGGAGTGGGAGGGAAAGGGCTGGGTTAGCATTTCTTCCCAAACAGGCCTCTCCTCGCCGGCTGTTGGCAGGGGAGTGCTCTGCACCCGACTGGGATTTTCCCTTCCTAAAACGGGAGCTGCTGAAAAAAAAAAATTCCTCCTCCCCCTCCCACTCTCCTTGTTTTCCCCGTGGTCGCTGCCACTTCCCCGTCCCGGCGCAGCCGCCTGCGGATTATGGGTACGACTGCCAGCGCGGCGCAGCAGGCAATCTCGGCATCCCCCCTGGAGAGCGGGGCTCCAGGCGACAGCAGCATGGAGGACCAGCGCTCCCTCAGCATCCACTCCTTCCAGACCTTGGGGCTTCACAACAGCAAGGCCAAGTCCATCATCACCAACAAAGTGGCGCCTGTGGTCATCACGTAAGTCCTTGGCAGCCTCTTGCATCCCCTTGCTGCCTTCCCCAGACCTCTGTTTTTCTGCACCACCTTCCCTAAATATTGCTGTTTTTTCATCTTTACCTATGCCATTATTTTTTTCCTTTACTCACCTGCATGTGGCTTTTGCAGGTACAACTGCAGGGAGGAGTTTCAGATCCACGATGACCTGCTGAAGGCCAACTATACGGTGGGACGCATTTCCGAGGCCACATTGGAACACTACCTTGTGCAGGTGAGCATCGCCACCACCCCATGCCAAGCCCATTTCAGGCTGGGGTTTGGGGACCTCATGGTTTTTTTGGGGCTAATTTTGAAGATTGCCAAGAAAAAGCCACTTTTCTTCCCAGCTGCGTCCAAGCCCGCTTGCTCAAATCCACTTATTTTCTCTCTGCCCATCTTGTTTTGCAGGGGAAATATTTCATGGTCAGGGATGTATATGGCAAATTAGACGTCTTGAACACTACCGGCAGCTGCGGCGCTCCCAATTTCCGACAAGCCAAAGGAGGTTATGCCGTGTTCGGCATGGGGCAACCCAGCCTCAACGGCTTCAAGCTCGTGCTGCAGAAGCTGCAGAGAGAGGGCCACAAGGTTGGTGGGAGGGTGGAAATTGGGGTGGAAAAAGGCAGGGGAGCTTTTGGGCAGCTTCTCCCCCACTTTGCAGGAGTGCGTCTTCTTCTGCATCCGCGAGGAGCCCGTGGTCTTCCTGCGGTTGGAGGGGGACTTTGTGTCCTACACCCCCCGGGGCAAGGAGAACCTGCACGAGAACCTCCAGTGCCTGCAGCGGGGGCTGCGGGCGGAGAGCCTGGAGCTGGCCATCCGCAAGGAGGTGAGGTGGGATGGGACGAGGAGGGTCATCACCCCAGCCATAACGGGGTGCGTGCATCCTCCCAGCTCAAAGATGAGCAGAGGGGTTGTCGGAGGTGGTGGGTGCCCCACGGATTTTGATGGTGGTCCCCATCTCTGCTAGATCCACGACTTCGCGCAGCTGAGCGAGAGCATCTACTACGTCTACAATGACATCGAGCGCTTGCGGGATGAGCCCCACGCCGTGCGGGTGCAGTGTGAGGAGGACATCCAGGTGACGGAGGAGGTCTACCGCAGACCCATCTTCCTCCTGCCCTCCTACAGGTGCTGCCCTTCCTCCTCCTCCTCCTCACACGTGGTTGGTGGCTTTGCAAGCTGGGGTGCCTTTCCTCTTGATACTCTCTTAAGCCACGTGTCCTCCACCGTGGTGGGGATGAAGCCCTCCCACAGCCCCATCCTCCTAACGAGGGCTGTCCCTGTGCCCGGCAGGTACCACCGGCTGCCCCTGCCTGCCGAGGGAGCCCCTTTGGAGGAGCAGTTTGACGCTTTCATCCACTTCCTCAGGGTGAGCTGAGCAAAAGCGCCTGGTCCATGGGGCCATGTCGGCTTGGGATTTGCTCCTGTGCCTCAGCAAGGGTGCCACATCGGGGAGTGTGACTCCCTGAGAGCATCTTCTGCTTTTGGCTTGACGCTGCCTGTTAAGAGGGATGCCTGTGCCCATGGTTGTATCCCATTCCCATTGCTGTCGACTCTGCTGGAGAAGTCCATTTTGTCCAGCTGCTTGTCCCTACCCTTGGCTGCAGGTGACGATCCCTTGCCACCTCCCAGCATCCATGCGCATGTGGCTCTTCCCTAAATGGGTTTGGGAGAAATGATCTGGATTTGGTGCAAAGGCTTTCGATGGCAGGGCTTCCTTTTTTATTTTTTTTTTAGCCTGGGAGTTTTCATTTCAGCGGCCTGGGGACTGGTGGTAGGAACATCTCCAGTGGGGTGGACAGGCCAATGTCCACCGGCGGCTGGGGAGGGCATGGGGACGCAGTGGATGGACACCCGTTGTGCTGTCCCGGTCCCCTGAGCAAAGGGGAGATGCCACCCACTCCTCCGCACCTGGGCAGGGCTGTCACCTCCACCCCGGCCATTGTGGTGGCAGACCTGGCTCTCCCGGATGCCCCTGTGGTCCCCATCCCTCTGTCCCTCCCTCCTAGGAGAGCCCCAGCCTGCTGCTGCAGGACCCCGGCAGACCCCCGCCAGCGCTGCTCTTCGGCTGCCAGACTGGCGTGGGCAGGACCAACCTGGCCATGGCCATGGGCACGCTTGTCCTCCTCCACCACCACCGAGGAGCTGCCCAGAAGCCCGAGTAAGCGGGGCAGCCCCTGGGGCTGGGGCGGCGGGGATGCCCGTGCCCCCAGGGCCGGTTTGATTTCCCTCTTCTCCCACCCCAGCCTCCCGCACCGGCCTAAAACATCTCCCAGGGACAGGCTTCGAGTCATCCAGACCTTCATTGAGATGGTCCCCAAAGGCCAGCAGATAGTCGAGGAGGTAAGGGGGTGCTGGTGAAACCCCCGGCGGGGTGGGTGGGAGGGGGCGAGGTCAGTTCCCCCCCCATCCGGGGCTCGCTGAGCGGCTTTCTGCTTGCTCCTCGCAAGGTGGATGGTGCTGTTGCCTCATGCTCAGAGATGCATGACATGAAGGAAGCCATCTACGAGTACAAGAAGAAGCTGGAAGGGATTGGGGAGGACTATCAGATCCAGGTATGTGAATGAGAGGATCGCTCGGATGCAAGCCGCCTGCTCTCCGCGGGGTAATTTATTGAGCTGTTTTTGCGCGGGGATGAGAAGAATGTAAATTCTGGAAATCCTAAGCTTCCTGTGAGCTGAAAATTTCCCAGGGACATGAAACCTGGAAGGTTGTGGAGCTTCTCTTTTTTTTTCCCCCAGTTGTTTAAGAGCCATAAAATGGAGCAGGCTGGAATTTGGGGGAAAGCTGGCTGTTTTGGGTTTCGGCACTGCTTGTGGTAGATGACCTTGGGGGCAAATAATATCCTGTGCCCTGGTTTTGTCAGCTCTAAAATTGGAAAATCCATACCAGCCTGGCTGGTAAAAGTCCTCGGGAGCTGGGAGGGATTGTTGCTTAGAGGTTTTCCTGCAAATATAGTCACTCAAGGTCAAGCTTTCCTATCTGTAGACTGTTTTTTTTCCCCTTTGCTTTGAAAAGCCATCAGGGTGGTTTTCCATGCTGGAAAGCTGTGGTCTCCCCTGTCCGACCGGGGAGCTCCTTGCCAGGCAATGGATGGATGGAGAGAGGGTGCTCAGATGGAAACACTGCCCCAGTCCCAGCCTGTTTGGAGATTAATTTTCCCGTTTACATGCTGAATGCGGAGCGGAAGGGGCCAGTTGTAAAGCGCAATTTAAAAACAGGTGCTGTGTGGCCAAAGCAGGCTGGAGCAGAAAAGCATGGTTAAAAATGATTAAGTGGGGGGAAAGGAAAGCTTTTACTGGCACTTTTTTGACATTTAGTGGTAAACCCCAAATTTTACCCCCTTTTTAGGGTGAATTTGGATATGTTTGGTGCTGCTCGTGTGATGGCAGATACTCTCTTGTAGAGCTGGGGAAGCTTGGGCATGGGGTAAGGGATTTTCCCACTGCCTCGAAGCCTTTCCCCGACTCTTCCCCGCTGAGGAGGGCTGCTCTGTGTCATCCTTGACGCCGGGGGAAACAAACGGCCGGGGGACTGCCATAAATTAGCCATGAGGAGTGTTTATTTGAAGTCTGCATGGAGCGAGAGCAGGTTTAAACAATGGCGAGGGGCCAGGAAAATGTGCTGGGGGGGGGAGGATGAAGAGGGGAGCGGGGCTGATGCTTGGCCATCGAAAAACCAGCCTGGGCTTGGTAGGGCTGGAGGGGCTGCAGGTGGTACTGGGGGGGCTTTGCTGGGTGAGCCGGCAGAGCCCCGCTTGCTTTTGGGGAGAGGAAGGGCTTTTCTGGGCCTGGAGGAATGATCTCATGCTGGACTGTGGGTTTCTGCCCTGTGTTGGGGGTAAAAGTGGAGATTTAAGCCCTCAAGTGGTAGTGATGCAGGGGTAGGTGCATCCTGGCGTGGGATGCTGAGCCGCAGCCAGACCCCTACGGTACCCAGCTCTCTATGGCTGAAACGCAAGTGGATCATCCCCCTTTTCATCAAAAGCCTGTTTAAGGGGAATATTAAGAGATTTACCTTGGGTGAGAGCACGGGGCTGTTTTTTATTGCAGGAACCCAAGCACTTGGGGAGAAATGCCGCTCCGATGGCGGTGCTGCTGGCAAACCTGGCACGGCTCCATCCTCGCAGGCTTTGTTTTGAGTTTCCAGAGCAAAGCCTTCTGCCCTGCCTCTTGATAAATGACAGCGGGCCGGATTTCTCTTGCGAAGAATGAGTAAATATTCATGAGTCAACCATGTAATGTCAGAGATGCGCGAGCCCGCTTGCCAAGCCCACCCCCTACATATACAGCCCCATCTTATAGGATTTTCCATCGTATCCTGGGCAGGGGGTCCTGATGGGCTCTCCAGGGATGCTCATGGACCCCGTGCTGGGTGCTCTTTTGCTGGTGCCAGCATTGCAGGTTACTTTGTTGGATGGGATGCTTGGATGTACAAACCCTGCCCTGAGGCAGCATGGGGGTGGTTTCCAAATTATGGAAAATCCCATGGGTTTGAGCTTGTGTCTCCGGGAGAAGATAGCTGTGTTGGGGCAAGTGCCTGGTTTGGGGAGGTGATGATGAAGATGAGGAGGAGAGCTTGCTTGAAGCCAGCTACATAGGCATCGGGATGCTTCTGGGGATGAAGGGAAAGAGGAGACACTTGGAAATGGCGGATATTAGAGGACGTGTGGCTTATGTTTCTATTTAATAAGCTCATCTTGCTCTTATTTAAGATTATCTAGCGTCACCTGTCATTTAGGGGTCTGTCACCTCCCATCAGATGCTGACCCTGGAGCAGGTCCTGGGAGTCCTGCTGGGCTTTGATGGCAGACGAGGGGTCCCCGAGAGGTCTCTGGCCGTTCCTCAGCTTACCCAGAGCTTGGGGCTGGGAGGTGATGTCTCCGGCAGGCTCCCCACATCCCTACCCGCGGCATCGCTGGCATGGGGACCTCTCTCCCCAGGGATGTTGCCACCTGAGCATCTTGACCGAAGGCCACAGAGGTGGCCGAGGTGGGGACAGGACTTTGCATTAACCAACCCACTCCCCTTGTTAGCATCTGGACAGTGTATCCCCCTGGGACAGCAAAGCCCCTCGGGTCCAGTTGGAACCACTCCCAGTGTGTCCTTGGGCTAAAGGGAAGGTTTTGTTTGAGCTGAAATGTAAATTTATGTCTTTAAGCATCATTTAATATGGAAAACTTGAAATGTTTCATTTAAAGAAAAAAAAAAGGCATAAAAAAACTATTCCAGATTGGGTTTTGTAGTTTCCTCACACCCCGCCTCTCATTTGGAAGCGATATCTTTCCAAACAAACAGCTTGGTGAAGTTAGCATGAATACACAAAAAACCTTCTGAGCGGCTTAAATGGGGTTTCTGCCCCTCTTCTCCCCAAAAAGTGCTGCATAAAAAAATATGCCTCAGGCCTGTTCGCTACTTGCTTGTCTCTCTTCTAAGCCAGCTACAAACAAGTGTGTGCAGGGCTTTTTCCCCAGCCTCCTGGTCTGCTCAGGGCTGCAGGACCGGTCGGCGTTGGGCATCACAAATCCCGCCTGCCTTTGCTTTCAGGGGAGCAGCACCAAAGAGTATTTCCTCCAGAGGACTTTGCAGAGCCTCGAACGCTATTTCTACTTGATTGCTTTCAACTATTACCTTCATGAGCAGGTAAAAAAAACCCAACCAACCACCCACCAACCCAAAAACCCCTCCTTTCCTCTTTTTTCTGGCTTCCTCATGTAGTGGGAGGGAAGGGGTCTCCGCTTCTGAGTTTCCCAAGCAAATGCAGGCTTTTTCGGTGGGGTGGTGGGTTGCGTCCGGGCAGGAGGTGTGAGCCCAGGCTGATGGCGCGTCCCCCCCGGCCCCCCGCCGGCAGTACCCCCTGGGCTTTGCCCTCAGCTTCAGCAGGTGGATGTGCCGGCACCCCGAGCTCTACCGGCTGCAGGCAGAGATGAACTCATCGGAGCTCACCGTCACTGCGGATCTCATCACCAAGGGCACGCGAGTGCTGGTGAGTACCCACCCTGCACATAGGGATGGGGCTGGCAGCTCCTCGTCATCCCCTGGGAATGGCACCTTCCTGGGATGCTGACCCCCAAAGAGGTTCGATGGGGTGGGAGAAGAGAGGAGTTTCCCTGTTGTAGTGCAGGTGCTGAGTCTTGGGGTCTCCAGGTCCATGTTGGGGTCTCAGGTCCATGTCCTGCCTGCATCCTCAGCAAGGATGGGCATGTGGCCAGAGAAGCCCTGTGCACACAGATGCATCCGGCCCCGCAGGCCCCGGGTACCGGGATGCTGGAACACCCGATAACATGAACCTAGCTGCAAGCCTAGCTGCAGCTTCACCTTTCTTGGTGCTCTGGCGTGGCTGTGGCAGGGGGAGGGAGGCCAGAGCCGTTGGTGGCTTGCTGCTGCTTTGGCATGGTCTTGCTGTGAGAAGAGCATCTCCCACCTTTGAAATGCAGCTTTGAGCCCCGACTTGCTAGGGTTGGAAGGGTTTAGGGACTTCTCCTGAGCGGGGACCATGGGTGAGAGGTTGTGGTGTGCTGGGAATCCCCCTGCAAACCCGTGGGTAGGAAGGGGTAGCTGCAATGCCGGGGGGTGCACCCTGTGCCCAGGCTTTGCTCTGCTGCAGGTGGCGGATGAGCGCTTCTGCCCGGACGTGCTGAGCACCGCCAAGGAGATGAGCGTGGCCAACTTCCGACGGGTGCCCAAGATGCCTGTCTATGGGACGGCGCAGCCCAGCTCCAAGGTGAGGGGCATGCACCCCACGGTGGGCAAGGTCACCCGCAACGGGCTCCCAGCCCTCCCATCACCCTTGCTGCCCCTTTCCCTAGACCCTGGGGAGCGTCCTGCGGTACCTGACGGACGCCAAGAGGAAGCACGCCCGCATCGTCTGGATCAGCCTCCGGGAAGAAGTGGTTCTGGAGGGGAATGAGCAGATCTATACATTGCGGGAGCCCGGGCACCTGGAGGAGCTGATCCCTGTACCTGGTGCCTCACCCCAGCAGCTGGAGGTGAGCTCCTGCCCACCAGGGGATGCCAGGGGCAGCAGCGGGGGTTTCTGCCTGTCCAGCAAGGGCTGATCTCCCAGAAGCCCTCATGGGCGATGTCTGCAGGCTTTGATAGTCCCTCACCCCCCAGAGCTGCTTGTTTTGGTTTTTCTTTTTCTTTTGGCAATGAGGGGCAGTGGTCGTATTGGGTGCCGTGCTTGGCTCATGGCCTCCATGTCTGTTGGAGGCTGGGGACAGCCCAGCTGATGAAAAAGCAGGTGGTCGACCCGCTCTTTATCGTACTGCAAAAATAAAGGAGTCCTCCTGACTTCGCTGTCACTGTGTAAGAGTTTGCAAAGGCAGAGCAAAGCGGAGATCCTCCCCTGAAGAATTTATAGCGTGGCTTGAAAGCCAGGGTAAAAGGCACCTGGGGAAAGGAGAGCAGATGTTCCTAGCTGGGTTTCCAGAGGAGATAGGCAGTGGAGGAGCTTGGCTGCCAGCAGCAGCACAGCCGTGCAGAGGAGCTGCCCAGGGTGGTGGGAGACGATGCTCCTGAGGCTCCCATCAAGCACGGTGGGGACCGTGGTCCTGGGCAGAAGTGGTGGCCAGGACCTGGTGTGGGTTTTTGTGTTGACTATGGGGTGTTTGAGAGGGGTGTCAGCCTGCATCTAAAAAAATAATTAAAATCCTGAAAAAATTAAGAGGAGCAGGTCTTACGGTGAGGGTTTCTCCATCCTCTGCAGAAACTAGAGGCTACCCTGAAGGGCGACCTGCTGAAGTGCCAGAAGTGGCTGGAGGTGTACCTGGAGGTGGAGAAGCAGATGAAGATGTTCAAGAGCTGCCTGACCATGCAGGAGATATTCAGCCAGCAGAAGAACGCCTGCCAGGGGCTGACCTACCGCCGCATCCCCATCCCCGACTTCTGTGCTCCCAAGGAGCAGGTACCCTGGGGATGGGACGGTGATGCCACCTCCTTCCCAAGCCATCCCTGCTGCTGCGGGGTGAATGTCACTTGGGTGCTTGGTGCCACCCAGCCCCAGGACTATGGTGGTGTGCCCAGGCTTAGCGGGGGGTGCTTGCTGGGGCAGGGAGGGTCCCTGGGGAGATGCTGTGTGGAGATCCTGGGTGCCTTCAGCCAGCTGGGGATGGAGACGAGGCTGCTGGGCTGGATCCAGTGTGTGCAGCGAGCAGCCGGGGATTTTAGCTTGGAGGCTGCTGGACAAGGAGGATCCCATGGTGGGGAAGGAAGGTGGGCTGCACCCATAAAACTCGCCCGGCTTTGCTCCTGGCAGGACTTTGACCGGCTGCTGGAGGCGATGAAGAGTGCCCTGGCCGAGGACTCGCAGGCAGCCTTTGTGTTCAACTGCTCCAGTGGCCGGGGCAGGACCACCATGGCCATGGTCATCGCTGTCCTCACCCTCTGGCACTTCAACGTGGGTACTGGGGTCTGCAGCTCTCCGTGGGGTTCAGGCTGGAGTGGGGGCTGCCAGGGAAGCTCAGCACAGCCCGCAGCAGCCGTGGCACAGTGGGGGGGGGGGTTAAAAGGAGCATGGGGAGGGCCAGGGTGGGCTGCGGGGGGTGGATGCCCGTACGTTGGCCTCTTGCTGTGCCTAGCCCCCAACAAGCTCCAGGAGAAGTGTGGGTGCATCCCTGGTGAGCCTTTACCCCGTTCCCGAGAGCTCCCACCCCAGGACGAAGAGTTAAGGGCAGGAGAGATGTGGCTTCCTCGCAGAGCAGATGGTGGGGGGTAAAATTTTGGTCTTCTCTGCCCAGGCAGTGGGGAGGTGGAGGATGCCTGGGGTCCTGGTGGGTTGGGGGTCTGCATTTCTGGGGATGGGGCTGTGCAGCCCCTAACAGCCTGGCCCTCTCTGACCACCCCAGGGCATCCCCGAGATGAGCGAGGAGGAAATTGTGAGCGTGCCTGATGCCAAGTACACCAAAGGGGAGTTTGAGGTGAGTCCTTGAGCCTGACTCTGTTTTAGGGTCCCCCTCTGAGCCCACACCTTGCTACCTTAGCCACAGCTGCTTGTTTGGAGGGACTGGGTCCTCTCCCGGGCAGGGACAGAGCAGTCGGGTCGAGGTGAGGAGGCACCCAGTGAAGCTCCTGCTGCTTCTACCTGTGCTCCAGGTGGTGATGAAGGTGGTCCAGCTCTTGCCTGATGGTCACCGGATGAAGAAGGAGGTAGACATGGCCCTGGACACTGTCAGCGAGACCATGACGCCCATGCACTACCACCTCCGAGAAATCATCATCTGCACCTACCGGCAGGTGAGCAGCACCTCCGTGCCCTCTTCCCCATGGGCATGGGGCTGCCCAGGTCTGTTGTACCCGATCCCAGAGGGTGCAGCCAGGCTCTGGGACCAGTCCTGCTGAAGCTGGATGGTCGGGACTCCTTTGGTCATGGTCACCCAGTGCTGTCCTGCATCCTGCCCATCCGGTGCTGTCCTGTGTCCCATCCTGCATCCCAGCCAGCAGCCCGCCTTCCCAGTGCCGTCCCTCATCCCACCCAACATCTCGCCCATCTGGCACCGTCCCACATCCTGGCCACCATCCCGCATCCCATCCTGCACCATCCCACATCCCACCCAACATCCCGCCTGTCCGGCACCGTCCCACATCCCGCCCGGCAGAGGGCAGGGCCGGTCCGTCCTGCTCCGCTGCCAGCCCTGAAGGCTCCTCCGGCTCCTCCAGCTGATGAAGGGGAGAAAGGATAATTTTTATTAGGTTGTTGTTTTTTTTTTAAGCTGTGCAACTATTTCACGGGGCCTCAGAAAGGCTGAGCTTGGGGCTCAGCATCGTCCCTGCCCGGGCTGGTTTGCACCACATCCCTGCCGGCGATGCCTTGCTGCAGCTCTTGCCCACAGCTGCCATTGACCCTCGTTTTCAATTAATGGTCGTGAATGACTGACTGGGGGAGGAAAAAACGAAGCATTTAATCACCCAGTAACATCTACAGCTCCCTGGGTGTTTGCCTCCTGGTTTATGGAGTCCTCTGTGGTTTTTTTGGGACTGGGAGAGAAAACCTGAGCTCTGTAGGATGAGCTGCTGGGGACTGAATATTTGCAGCAATAGCTACTGGGAAATTATTGGGGATAAGTGATTTTATTTTATTTTTTCCCCCCTTTATGCATTATGGAGAGGTGGCCATGTGGCCGGTGGGAAGTCTCACCTACTTTATTGTGTGCTTTGCTGCTGCAGAGCAAAAAAACCTCCCATGCTAAACAAGTAGCTGCCTGCTTATGGATTTAATTCTGTTCTCCAGTGACCCTGAATGATCCCCCTGCCTTGCTGCTGACTCCCGCTCGCTGTGTCCATAGGCTCAGCCTTGGGGGTCCCGGGAGGAAGACCCCAGCGGAGCAGCATTGCCGGGCTGCTCCCAGTGTGTTTTTTTTTTTCTGGAAGGCAATTCCCGCGACCTCCTTGCCCTTCTTCCTGGCACTTGACGGTCAGGACCAGCACGTGGGTGTTCCTGGGCCGTATCCTGTTTCCGGGCTGGCCGTATCCAACTCACCCTGGCAGCCCGGTGGGAAAGCGAGATAAGGAGGGACTCATCCGCTCCCCCCGCACCCTCTGCCCTTGGAAGAGCCTTTTGTCGCCGCCTGCATTTTGCATTTCCCTCTTGGCTGCTCTATCCATCCCGTTGGATTTGGATGGGCTGGGGGGGATGCATGTGCAAATGCTTTAATTTTTATTTATATTTTTTTTCCCCAATGATAGGCAGCTTGAAGAAGAGAATTACGGGAATTGCCTAGTCTAGGCATTGCCCTAATGGTCTTTTAATTAAGCTGTGGTTAGTGTTTAGAGAAATGTGGGGTTTGGGTGAAGAGAGGGAAGGAAAAGGTGCTCTGGTACTTGCATTGGTTTGGTCTTACCCCTTCCCACCCCTAACTGGGAGCAAAAAATAGGACAATATAAGAAAATAATAAATAATAGGATAAAAGATAAATAATAGGATAATAAAATGATAAATAATAGGACAATATAATAAAAATAAATAGGATAATATAATAACATGATAAGTAATAGGACAATATAATAAAAAATGAATGGGATAATATAATAACATGGTAAGTAATAGGACAATATAATAAAAAATAAATAGGATAATATAATAACATGATAAGTAATAGGACAATATAATAAAAAATGAATGGGATAATATAATAACATGGTAAGTAATAGGACAATATAATAAAAAATAAATAGGATAATATAATAACATGATAAATAATAGGATAATAGGATCTGCTCTCTGCAAATACTGGCACATAGGTGCAGAGGAGACACCTTTTCCAAGGGCACAACCACTTGCCTGGTGCTGCCGTGAGTAGGGGTGCAAATGGGTTGAACAAACCCCAATTTTCAAAGTCCACGGGTGGAAATGTTTGTGTGCTGTGGCAACAAGTGGCTGGGGAAGGACCTATAGAAAGCAGATCAGGCTTGTCCCTGAGAGCGGATTAGTTCTGACACTGGAGCGAGGAATTGCTGCTTTTTGGGATAGTCTGTGGGGTTTGCAGCGGGATTCACTGTGGGATCAGGGCTCTTATGACGGCTGGTTGTTTATTCCTTATTTATTATTTATTAATTCCTAGAAGGGGCATCACTGCAGGGCTCATCTGTTCTTAAAATAACAGCTAAAATAATAATATAATTTTATATATGTGTATATATATAAAAATATCAGCTATAATAATAATATAATTTTTATTTATTTTTATATATATATATATACACACACAGACAAAAATAATAATAGGAGGTGTGATGGCCACCAGCCTTGGAGCCGGGTGCTGGGTGGCTGCTGTGGCCTCTCCCCCTCCAGTGATGGAGGCTGAATCTGACCGGGAGATGCTGGAAAGGGACATGTTTTTCCCTGGGGAAATGCTTTGCAGTCCAGGAGCTCATGGTTTCGACTATGGTTTGTACCTGAACATCTATTCCTGGCTCCTGGGCACAGCCCCCCCATGCATTTAGCAATCCCTCATCTATTTTTGAGGTCAGCACAGTAAAGGGGAAGTTTTTATATTCTGGAAACCACAAGGTAATGAGAGCCTGGACTGCCAAGCCACAGCGGGAGCGGGCTGGAAGGATGCGCTTATTTTTGTCCCCAGAGTGGTCCTCCCTCCTCGGCTGGAGGCTAGGCTGGGCTCCTCGGGGGTGTAACGGGGTCGGAGGGCTGATGTGTAGCGGTATATGTGGTTTTCCATAGCGCAAGAGGTCCTCATGGGTCCTTCACCACCAAACTTCTCATGTGGGCTGGAGAGCAGGACCGTGGATGAGGACTCGATGCAGGAGCTGCCTCTCAGACACTCTCCCAAAGTGGGTCCCACTTCAGCTGCTTTCTTGCTCCTTCCAGGGGAAGTCGGGCAAGGAGGAGAAGGAGACGCGGACACTGCAGCTGAGGAGCCTGCAGTACCTGGAGCGCTACATCTACCTGATCCTCTTCAATGCCTACCTGCATCTGGAGAAGAAGGACTCCTGGCAGCGGCCCTTCAGCCTCTGGATGCGCGAGGTGAGGCTTTCCCTGCCTAAGCTGCCAGCAGGACCTCCCTCCACCTTGTATTTACGGGGTGCTGTGAAGCAGACCCTCGTTTTATATATGATTTCTGAATGATTGTCAGGGACACTGTATCCAGTTCCTTTGCTCTGGGCAAACTCCCATCTCGGTGGGCTGGTGGCTCTCAGGGAAAGCCAGGCAGATCACTGGGGACGGGTGGCATCCCACTGCATGGATGGGGTGCTCCCCCCACCCCAAACCTGCCCTTTTCTGAGTTTTCCAGTGTTTTGTTTTGATCTGCCAGTTGAGATTACAGCATCTGGGGGTGGGAGGCCACCAGCCAACCCCCCTAGGCCCCTCTGCCTGGCTTGGCTGGCTCTCCTTGCACCCAAACCCACCTTTAGTCTCTTTGCAGCATATTAAAAATACAATATGCCAGCCAAACGGGTTGGGGAAGTGAAAGGAAAGAATAATTAAAAGAAGCCCCGCCTTGCCTTACCTGGCCAGGGTGGGCGGTGCAGGGGATGGAGGGCCCAGGGAGATGGGGATGCTAGCACCAGGCATCCGAGAGAACTGGGGGTCAGCTGAAAAAATGGAATAGGGAGTGGGTGAGACAGACCAAAGTCTCCATATTTTCTGCTTTTTATTATTTTTAATTATTTTTATTAGCATGTAGAGATTAGTTTTTCTCTCCCCGGGTTCATGTGGTGCGAAGCGGGCAGTGCCTGCCTTTGTGGGGAAAAAAACCCTCATCCTTTCGCTTGCCTCCACCAGCGCTGCTAATTCATATTGGCATGTTTGATCTGCCAGGCGGGAGATAAAAGCAGCGGCTGCCAGCTCCGCTCACCGTCCCCCCCGCCCCATCTTGCTGGAAGGGACTCGGGCGAGGAAGGGGGGGATGGCCAGTGCCCACCCCAGCGTGGCATTCCGGTTATGCCGGTGTTTGCATTGCCCGGCGGCATGGGGGGAGGCGGTGACTAGGGCTGGATCATCTTTTAGTGGAGATGTGTGATGCTTATTGTTGGCTGGATGCTGGGTGTGTGGGTTTAAATGCTGCATCTTTAATGCTGCATCTTTAACACATGGGTTTACATCTGCCCCCGTCCCCCCATTTGCTAGAGGAGGGGAAATATACACCCAACCTGTGGATACAAGGAGCCTTTGACCCCAAAAGTGCCCCTTCCCGCTGCATAATCCCTGCGTTTTTAGCGAAAACAAGGCACCATTGTAGCTTTTTGGCAGAAGGGTGCCAAAGCCAACAAACCCTGTGAAGGCTGACCCCAGCAGCGAGGAAGCGGCCTATGAAATGTATAAACCGTGGCTGGAGGAAAGCTGGGGGCAGGGGGCTGTGGGAGTGGGGTGGGTACCCGGATGCGGGGAGATGCTGGGGCCCATCTTCACCCAGGAGGTGCCCAAAGCATCCCGAGGATGCTGGGGGAGTTAAATCTCTCTTCTCCCTCTGTTTTCAGGTGGCGGCAGTGGCTGGGGTCTACGAGGTCCTGAACCAGCTGGGTTTCCCTGAGCTGGAGAGCCTGGAGGGCAAGCCCCTGTGCACGCTGCGGGGCCGCTGGCAGGCACAGGGGGCCACCTCCCGCCCTTTCCGCGGGGACTTCGTGTAGGGCTGGGGTGCGGGGGACCTTCCCGCTGCTTTCTCCTGGAGTGGGGGGAGAGGAAAAAGACTGTTTTCCCAAAAACTGGGGGTGTGGGGAGGGAGGGGTGAGCCCTGAAACTGCCTTAGAACATGGGAATTTCTGGGGTTCTTTTGGGCGCAATAAAAATATTGTAAATTAAAACTCAATCCTTTTAGGCAGGCGCTTAATTGTGAGTGGGGTGTGATTTGAAAAGTGGCTCTGAAATGCTGGGATGCCATCGCATGAATTTGGTGGATGCATGGAATCATGCCACATTTTTCAAGACAATCCTCACTTTCTCCTTATACCAGTACAGCATACACACACAAATATATATATATTTATATACACACATATGCATATATATATGCATAGATGCACAAATATACGTATACATGTGTATATATACGCATATATATACATAAATATATATAGACACACACAGAGGTATATATTTATGGCTCCATGTGTGCATATATATGTATAGCTGGAGCCATAAACACTTGTAGCCTGGATTAGGACTCGCAGAGATCCCGGTCACTGCAGACCTGGGTATTTTTAAAGTTTGGGAATCTTTGTTGGTTCTTCCCACTTTTTTTAGCTGTGGAGGCGGCTGGGGGAAAGGCAGCCATGGTGCCAGGTTTGGGGGTCCCTGCTGCTCCCCTTGACCTGCCTTTTCAGTGCCAAGGTGGTGCTGGGGGGGGTTTAGCTGCTCAGCAAAGGGTAGGCATAAAAGCATAATTAATGTAGGGATTTATGTATTTTTTTTAAGGAAAAGAGAAAGAGGGAAGAGTGAAAAATAAAGTTAATCAAAACAAGATGCAAATGAAGGCTCCAATGCCTCCTTTCCCTTGCAGCGGAAGGAGAGGACCCTGGTGGCCAAGGGGGCAATGGAGAAGTCGCTGGTAGGGGTGGGAGCCGGGATGGAGGGATGATAAAAAAATAGGATGGGGAGCACAAAAGCAGGAGCACACACTCTGTCTCTCCTAGTAGCTGCTTTCACCTGCTGCCAGTGGTGGGGGGCGCAGGCAGCAGAAATTCAAAAGTGGAGGGTGGAAAGAAAAATATCATTTTAAATAGCAAGGGATGCTTTTTCTTAAACATTGCGATGGTTCCTGCTGTGGCTGTGAGAGCCCTGATTCCCACAGGGTCCCTTGTTCTTTTTGACTTAACCATGTGTTTTGGTTTTACTTTTTTTTTTTAATGCAGAAACACCTGCCTGAATATTTTGTCCCTCACTGGGTGTTTCAGTGTTTGGATAATTTGCTGCTGATGTAGTAGGAGAGTTGACTTTTAGCTATTTGCAAGGGGCTTTAATGCTATTTTTTCTTCCTTTTTTTTCTTTTTAACAGAGCACATGCTCTCAATCTCCACAGTACAGTACATCTGCGTTTATTCTGCCTTACTAAAGAAATTACCTGTGGGCTCCTTTGCTTTCAGCCAGGCTGCAGACCCATTCCCCTTCTCCTACCCCCAGCAGCAACTTGGGGGTCCTGCCTAATAGCCATGACTTAATTAGGCAGGGTTTTTAATTGCTTAGGAAATCCCAGCCCCTTTAATCTTGGTAATGAAGGCTGGAGCTTTGCATCACCTGGACTGGGGAGCTCAAAGGCTTCTTTCCGCTTTCCCACCTTCCTAACAAGCAATTTCCAACGCTAGGCAAAAGCAATTGCCTGGAAAAAAAAAACAAAACAACAAAACCCTCGGGGATGGGAATGTGTTTGAACATGAAAAATCAACCCTGCTGTATTTATTTCTTCTTTTCCCCGGGGGAGGGAAGGCAGAAACCTAGCTCCCTCTCCCAGATAATAAGTTAAATCCAGCTCTGAATGGGTTTGGGGGGGGCGGGGGGAGTGTTTCAGCTGAAGATCTCATTGCAAGGCAGGGAGGAGCCTGGGGGGGAGCCCGATGTGGGGGAAATGGAGATGGGGCACAGCATCCTCAAGGGCGCTGGGTGACCTGGTCCTCATCAATTCTCCCATCCTGATTGCTGCAGTAAATTGATTTTCTGCAAATTCAGGTCTTGGTTTCACTTCTTCCCATCATTCCAACCAGCCATGGTTGCACCATCAAGCTCTGCTGAGATATTCAGTTGTGCATCTCCATCCCGACCTGCAGGACTTTCCTACCCTCAGCATCCTCCGTGGGCTCAGCACATCCCCTCCGAGCTACAGTTTTGCCGCTTGCCGGTGGCAAAAGGCTCGTGGGGTCACTGGGGGTGCCAGCGCCATGCTTGCCCCAGCTCTGCCGCTCAGCCCTGCCTGCTGAAACCGCGGCTCTGAGGAAAAGATCGGCAATTCTGAAAGTGTTCAGCCCGAGACAAAGCAAACAGGGGGGTATATATAATATATTATATATAGAGAGAATATAGAGTAATTATGGAGTGTATATTATATATTATTATATATAATATATGGTATAGAGCATGTATTGTATATAATATATCTTGTATATAGTGTATATATTATATAGATTTTATATATAATGATACAATAATATAAATACATATTCCATAATTATTCTATAGAATATAATGTATAACAGATATTCTGTATAATAATACATATATATATAATATATTCTATATAATATATAGACTATAAATACAAAAATATATTTTAAAAGCAGCTATTAGTAACATGGGGTTAAGGAGCTGACCTCCAGCCTCACTGGGGTATATTCCCTGCCAGGAGCAGCACTTCAACCCAGGGAGGCATCAGCAAGGGGTGTCTGCAGACAAAAATACTTACCAAAAAGAAACTTAAAGGGTGTTTTTATATTTAAAAAAAAAAAAAAGCTATTTTCTATTGGCTGGGTCTGCTAGCTGACCTTGTCACTGCAAATCACTTAACATGAGGTTCAGGGAGCAAAGCAAGCCTTTATTTGTTTCACCTTTTTATTTGTTTCACCTCTTTATTACTCCTGAGTCCTATTTACCCTGTTTTTTCAGAGCCAGCTTTGCTTGGCTGAGGGAAGCCCATGGAAGGATAACTCGTTGATTGATTTCATTGATTTTCATGAAAACTGGTTCTCTGCAGGTTTCTGACCCTTGGTTAACTGTGTTATACTCCTATTTCTCTGCTACCCCCGTCTTCTCGTTCAGGACTCTGAGCGTGGGAATACAGCCGAGGGGATCCAAGGTTATTTTGGCGCAGATAAGTAAATGTTTACATCCCAGCCAGCAGTCCTAAGGGATTGATTTCAGAGCAGGAAACGCAGATCCCTGGCTGGCTTTCTGCTGTACTGGCCTGATGGTATAGCACCCATCCATGTAGCAGATGGTATAACATCTCAGTGTTCATCCCAGGTCTGCATCT
Source organism: Theristicus caerulescens (assembly GCA_020745775.1). Lineage (NCBI taxonomy): Eukaryota > Metazoa > Chordata > Aves > Pelecaniformes > Threskiornithidae > Theristicus > Theristicus caerulescens. The sequence goes on from CM036560.1 coordinate 90,134,229, forward strand.
TGTTTCCATGGGGGCATCCCTACAGCTCTGGGTATCGTCGCCCATTTTTTTTGGCTTTGTTTTATTTACAAGCCCTTTTTCCCAAACCCGCAGGCTCCTGGGGAAATGGGAAAGAGCTGGCTCTGCAGCCATGGGAGTCCCTCTGGCTTTAGGGATGTGATGTCTGGGCTGCCTAAGGATGCAGAGCCAGGCTCCATGGGTGAGGCAAGGGTAGAAGCCACCACCCCTCGAAATCACCCAGCATCCTGCCATCGCACCCATGTTTGTACACACAGGCTGGGGTGGGTCATGGAAACTCTTAACATTGCGTAAAGAAAAAAAAATACCCAGCCCTTATTCTGCCTATGGAAAAAGTTATTCGCGGCATTGAAAATGTTCTTTGTGGCAACAGCTCTGATGGAGCCTGAACGAGATGAGAGTATTTTGAAAAGGGGACCACAGCTGCCTTAATAAATAGTGCTAGCCTGTGCCAGAGAAAAAAATATATATTTTATATATATTTTTATATATATATAGCTGTAGGAGTGAATTTAAAGGCTGCCATGCTGGCACAGTCTTGCCCATGTGCACCAGACTGGACCGCATCATTTTCCCAGAGAAATCAGGGGGCTGCATTCCCATCAGTGCCTCCCTCCCCACAGGCCTGGGACCTGCAGTCTTAAGGGCACCTGTGCTGAGTGAGGGCAGATTGTCCCCAGGTGGGACATGCCTTACACCCCTCCCCGGGAGCTGGAACAAAAGCTGGGGGCACCAGGAGCCCCCCAGTTTCTGCTTGCAGAGCAGTGATGTTTGCATTTCTCCCCATACTGCTCAGGAAGCCTTGAGCACAGAGCAAAGGAGGGACGCTTGCTCCTGCACGCCAAAATACCCTGGATCATCATCAAAGAGGTTTTTTTTGGCCAGTTTGGGAGTCCAGCTCTGTTGTTGTAAAAGCAGTGAGTGATTTTATTACTTTTTTTCCTTCTTTCTGGCTGCAGCGTGGGGGTAACGTGGCAACGGCGGCTTTTGTAGCTGTGCTCTGCTACTGGCTAACGAGATTATTTTTTAAATGGATAAGCTTGTAGTTATTTATACTTCTATTTGCCTTCCCATCCCTGAGGGTTTGGTGTATGCTGATATACCCTTTCCAGGTTTTTTTTCTGCAGTAGATGTGCTGCACTTGTGCTCTTTTCACATAACAAAGGTCACAAATAAGGGTGTAATTAAAAAACCCACCTATATATAATGAGGCATGGTGAACCTGTAACCGTTGGCAGTGCTAAATGGTATTCACTACCAACCCAGGGATAAAAGCTGTCTTTTAAATCCCTACTAAAACATATTTTAATATAAAATGCTTATAAAAAAAAGAGGAAATCCTTTTTTGAACTGAATAAAAGCCCTGTGACTCGATCTGTGGGAAGTTCAGGGTCAAAAGCTGCCTCGTAAGCGGAGGTACGCCCTAATTCCTAGCATGTGCAAGGGCATCGGTGCTATGCAATGGGCACAGACATGCTTTCTCACTGCTCAGCCTTCACATTTGGATGGAGCTTGTTTCTTGTGAGCAATATTTTAGCAGAGAGTTGCACCCTGTTCATCCATGTGTACCCTTAGATCAGCTGCCTCCCTCCATAGAAAGCCAAGCTTTCTGCCAGAAACTGTTTTCGGGAGAATAATAATACATATAATAAATATGTGCAATAAATAAATACATAAATTCACTGGATGGGGGGGTGGAAAGGTGGCCAGGGACCACATCCCAGCTCCCTCATCCCCCTCCGAAACTCCCCCGAGTAAGACAGCCTGTGAGACCCCCTCTATTTTGTTAAGATTATCGACAGGCTGATTTTTTGACTCAAAAATATGCACAAATACAGCTGTTCCTGGCCAGATTCTCCTTTTCTGCATCTGTCCATCAGACAGGGGCCCTGGCAAAGGGACCCCTCTTTGGGCTTAACAGAGGTAAAAGGAACGGGGCTCCTCTTACCTCAGCCAGGGTATTTTTTTCCCCCCTCCTCTTCTGGGTGAGTAGAAATCCTTGGAAGCTTAACTTCACGTGTCTTTATGTTTTTTCATACATCGAAAGGGGAAAATATGCTGAGGAGCCAATATTCCACTGGCATGTGGGACTGCAAGGGGAAACCTGCCGCAGCCCAGATAATCACTGCAGCTATCAGGGGCTTCAGGGCTGCGTTTTTTTTTTTTAAAAAAAAACAAACCATTTTTCTTATTTTCTCCACCCAGCTGTGGCAACTCTGCTTAATATAAAATGTCAGATGCACCCAAGTCCCACGGACATCAGCTTTCCAAGTACCGATTCAGGAGTATTACCTAACCGTCGGTGAAAATAAAGTGTGTTTTGGGGCTGGGGGTGATATAATTTCTATTTACTGCAGCACGGGAAGAGGCTGAGGTCAGGAAAGCTGTCGGTGGGCCAGGGTGAAAGCAATGCTGGGGAGGCACGTGCTGGCACAAGGCCACTGCAAATAGCTCTGACATAAAATAATAATAATAATAATTTCCATGTTTTTCTTTCTATGATGTACCTCTCCAGCAGAACCCCCCGATGAAACTGTTGGACCTCTGCAAAGAGAGCGCATCTGTGTTTCATTTTATAGCTCAAGAATAATAATTAAGATGCTTTTGCGGAGCCAGGGCTTGGAAAACTAAAAATAAAAGCCATATAGGCGCACCATAAACTTTCCTTTCCCCCCCTCTGTTCTCACCCTCCCAGCCCCGTCGGACCCCTATGCATGGCTCATTTTGAGGCCAAGCCCCCCGTCATTTTGGGGAATGGAGCAGCAGGTTCGGGGTGTGCTGTGGAAGCAGGAATAAATCACAGGCTAAAAGGGGATGCTGCAGAGAAGGGGGATTTTTGGCTACATCCAGAGGAGCAATGCAAACGCCGTCCTGCGTAGAGGGGAAAGCATCCCTGCAGGCAGCAAGGGGAGGTTTTCTGAAGCCTCAAAAATTAGGGGCATCATGCAAAGCATCAGGGTTGGCTCTTTTCTTGCAGCGAAGTATGTACAAACCATGGTCCCCAGGCTTGAAATGACTTTCCTCCTCTCTTTCTCACGTTTGACCCATGAATATTGCAGGGAAAAAAAACAAAGCTGTTTTCTGGCCCTCCACCATCTCAGGGTGCTTCTGGCCCCACGCAAATGAAAAATTAATTTTCCCCAGCTCAAGCTGAAAGCGCTGAAAGAGGAGATGGGGCTCAATGAGATTCACTCAAAAGCGTTCACTGGCTGGCAGGGGTCATGCCGGAGTGATAACCGTCGGCCGAGGGGATGAGTGAGGCCCTGGGGGACGGGGAAATACTCAACGGCTAGCTTAAAGAGGCAAAAAAAAAAAAAAGATTTGGGTTTTACACACCAGTAAGCTTAATTTTAGCAGGAGGATGATTAAAAATTAATAAGACGGTCAATGTGTAGAGAGGGGAAAGCGCATCTGGAGGGATGCTGGGCAAGGCTAACCTAGTTTGTGCTGGGCCTCCATGAGACAAAGGTTGCTGTAAATAAAGGGAAGGGCTGGGGATGCCAAGGGAGCAGGAAGGGATGGATGTCTCCCACCAGCCAGCCCCCTGGCATGGGTGCATATTTCGGCAGGGACAGCTCGTCTCCCCAGAGACGAAGCGATGCTGGTGGGATGTGGGTGATGCCGGGGTCAGCATCCCGCCCCGGGTGGTCGGAGCCGTGGCTGCTTGCCGGCAGGCAGAGGCTTTAACAGCCGTCTGGGTCCCAAGGATACAGAGTATATATATTTCTCTTGGATGCCACAGTGATCAGGTGGCTTTAAGCCTCTATGTAGGCACTGTGTTTTTGGGAAGGAGCGGTTAAATAGGTTTCCGCCCGTCACGGTGGGGAGCCCCTCACCCAGGCGTCTGGGCTGGCCAGGCTGCTGGCTTATTTAAACTGAGGTGGTGCCGAACGCCTGAACTCCTCTGCGGTCCCGCTGACCTGGAGTTCAACATCTGCTGCAGCTGGGCTCCGTGTTGCATTACAATTGGAAGTCAAGGTTTTTGGGGGGTTTATTTTTTGCTTTCCCATCAGCGGGACCCAGCCACGCCAGCGGAGCTTTCTCCGCAAACCTTGCAGCACGGTTCCTAGAAGGAGAGCAACTTTTTCCCTCCTCTTTTCCAAGCCTTCGCCGCTGACAGTAGGGGCTGGAAGCCATCCAAGGCTGTCAGTATAAATCTCGCTGACCTTGTTTCACCATCCCTTAACTTGCAGTTCAGCATCTCCCGTCAGCCGGCGTCAACTTCCACTTTCTGGCTCACTTATTCCTTTTTCAGCTTTACAGTTTCATTTCCTAGGCTTGTCTGTTCATCCCTGGGTGGGCAGGGGTCTGAGGGGGGACTCCTGGCCCCTAAAAACCTCCCAGGTTTGTCCCTGCGAGGTTGCCAAAGCAAATATCTTGCAGGAATTTGGAGATGCAGCCATCATCAAGTGCTCTTCAAGAAGACGCGCTTTAGGGATGAGCCTGAGCCTGGCTCGCAGGAGAAGCGATGCTCAGAGGTGCAGTGCGATGTGGTTAGGTGGGAATAGCAGGAGATTCTTCCCCTTGGATCAGGAATGGCTCTGATCCCAGCAAATGCTGCCCGGTGCCATCAGGAGGATGCGTGTCCCAGTAGGGTTTGTGCTCTGTCCTCGTCTTGGCACAGGGTGTGCATCTGTATGGGAATTTATCTCTCTCCAGAGGGTTCTTGCTGTTGTCTTTCATGCGTTATTCCCATCTTTCTGCGATAACTTGATGTTGTGTTTGCTGGCCAGCTGTTTCCAGGGGTCATTGACTGCAGGGGAACAGCCTCATGCCACGTGCTCGTGGGATGCTGGCCTCGCCGAGGAAGCAAAGAGGCTGGTAGCCTTCGGAGACGTGGGCTGCAGAGTGGTCAGTGATGGGAAGAGAGCAGGACCTTGCACCATGGGACTTCACCACAGTTTCCCATCCCAGCTGGCCCAGCTGCTCTGGAGACACGGCTCTCCCTTCTGGGTCTTGGAAAAGGGCATTGGGAGCCTGCGTCCTCCCAAAAACCCACAGCATCATGTGCTATTTGCTTCCTAGGTGCTAAATCCATACAAAGAACTTAGTTTTCCACCTGCAGTCAAGTCTCACCTTAAAAAACTGTGATGATGCCAGCATGTTTGGAGCCTTGCGGAAGAACAGTGCCAGTCGCTGCCATTGTTGCTTGGCTTTGTAATAGCATCCAGCATCTTTGGTATGTTAGCAGGAGGAGTTTGGTGGCAGGATGTATCAGACGTGTATATTTGCATTAGTGTTTTCCCTAAGCAAAGCTTGCGGCTCCGAGTTTTGCATGGGTGTTGTGGGTGCTTGTGTGCAAGGGAGCCAGGGGTGTGGAAGGGAGCCAAGGGGTGTGCAAGGCAGATGGGCATGGCTTTGCTTTTGCACTTCTGGAGAAAAAGCCCAGAAGCCTTTAAGTCATATCCCCAAACCTTTGTGGAGGATTAGGTTGGCTAATTGGATTTTATTTAGAGTGCACCGCGAGCTCAGCATCACAGCTAGGGAAAGCGCTGGCCTGAATAGAGAGAGGTCAGAGGAGATCAGAGAAGGCTGTGGAGGGGCACGGCAGCTATCTGCATGTGGGGAAAGGGCTGTAGGAAAAGAAAGAAAATCCAAGTGGCACAAAAACTCCTGGGCATAAGCAGCTGCAAGAAACATTTAGAGTAAACAGGAGGAAAAACTTTCCAAGATAAGAAAAGCAAGACACGGCAAAAAAAAAATCAATGTCCTGGGGGCTTGTGGAGGCTCCCTCCATCTTTGGAGGTCTTAAAGCACGGATTAGGGAGAAATCTGCCAGGAATGATCCTCGGGGCAGCCAGAGACCAGATGATGTGCCTGTCAGCTCTCTGCCTCCTAGAGCAGGGCTTGTGCTTCTCCTCCTCTTCTCCTGGATGAGTCCAGCATCTTCGTGACCCTCCTTGGTGGTCTTCCAGCAGCACTCCTAAAAATCCCCCCGGAAAGAGCTGAAATCCTGGAAAAGGGATGTCTTTCCCTTCTTTGGCTGCGGGGTGCTTTAGAGAGAGAGGGGAAGATGCTCAGGGGGCTTTTCTCTCCAAATAGCGAGGCTCCCCTTTTGCCATTGGCGGTGCAGCAGTAACTATTTTCTGTTTTAATCTCACGGCGGCTCTGCGTGTCTGAGGGATGAGGTCATGCTCGCTCACCCAGAGCCTGCTGGTGCTTTTGCTTCGGTCCCTCTAGTTTGGGGAGCCGGTGGGGGTGGGTGGGTGGGATTGCACTCCCTGCAGAGGCTCTGGGTCCCTGCACGGTGGGGTTTTGGATGTCTCCCTAACCACCAAGCACCGCCGCAGACCTTTGCCCTTTCTCTGTGCATGGATGTGTGTTGCACCTGGGATGGGCATAAGCATCGGGTAAAAACCCCGGCTGTCCCCCCTGCCCATCTTACCTGTGCCAGGATGCTAGTCCATCTCTCCTGGGGCTCCTGCTTGCTTCTTGCAGCCACTTTTAAAAACACAAACAAAACCAACTGGCTGGAGAAATGCTTTTTTCCTTCTTTCTTTTCTCTCCCCCCACCCTTTACCACTTCTTGCCAGGAATCAGCCCATCGTGAGGCTTTAAGTCTCTGGGAAGAAGAAATGTGGTGACTGATGGCTGGAAATACAGCTCCCACTTCTTGCTCCGGTAGATCCTGAGCTCCTGGCTCCTAAACTCATGATATTATGGGTAGAAAAGCCAGTTTAGGTAATCGGTGGAGATTGCTATGGTTTTATTAGACCTAATGCCCTCCCCTCCAAACAGCTTGCATGGCTGAGCAAAACAACGGGTGCCCATAAAGACATGAAAAACAGACCCAATTAAGTATTTTATTTTAAGAAATTCTTCCAGCCTGGTGTAAAGTTTTTCCCAGCTCTCGAATTCAGGATTAATTGCACTTGGGGGCCTATAGCTGCATCTACTGCTGGCAGGGAGGGAGCACCCTTTGCGTGGATTTGGGGCATGTTGCCTGGGCTCCGGCTCCGAATGGTACCCGGCCAGGATGGGCAGAGCTTGGTCACACTGCATCTCTCCAGGATGGGCAGAGTTTGGGTACCGCCAGATAAAAATCAGGCTTTGGGAATGCACGCTGGAGTCTCCTAGAGGAAAAACAATCTGGTTTGGGGTTTTAAAAGCAGCAGCTGTTGGCAGCTTTCTTCTCTGGAAGCTGGAAAGAAAAACTGCTCCTCCCCAGACCTAGAGGTCACCTAGTAAATGGGAAAGTCCCTGAAAAGATGTCGCTGGCAAAGCTCAGGGCTAAAGAGAGCAGTGCCTGTTGAATCAGAAAGCAGAATTACAAAGTTTATTATTGATGGAGGAAACGGGAGCTCAAGATAAAACAGCATTTGAGGAGGGGAAAACAGGAAAAGGCTCCATTTGAACTCAAAAACAGAAAGGAAAAGGTTAAGCCTAAAGTCAAGGAGAAGGGTCGGGGCAGAGTGAAAGGCTGGGAGGGGAAAGGTGAAGCTCGGAGTTGAAGAGGAGAATAGAGGGGCCAAAGCAAAGGGGAAGGACATAAGAGGGAAAGGACAAGTGGGGAAGGAAAGAAAAGGACAAAACAGGGGGTAGAGGGGCCAAAGCAAAGGGGAAGGACATAAGAGGGAAAGGACAAGTGGGGAAGGAAAGAAAAGGACAAAACAGGGGGTAGAGGGGCTGGGGGTTGCTGCAGGGGGTGCTTCTCCTCAGCTGCAGCTGAAACGGGGTGTTGCGGGGCTTTTGGGGGGCAAGAGTGAATGTGTTGCTGGGGAAAAGAAGCTGGGATGTCTGGGTACCCATCGGGCCACCTTGGCCAAGTCCCCTCTGGGGTGTGTGAGACGCTCGGGGTCTCCTCCTGCCCAGCTTGGGGTGATGCTACGATGCAGTCACTCTCTCTCCTGTCTGTTAGTAATTTCTTATAAAAAATTAAATGGTTGCAGATCTTGATTTAGCTTTCCTAGCAAGAAACACCCCACATTGCTTTTTCACTCTTCCCATTGTCTCTTTATGCTGGGAATTGGGAGGACGAAGACTGGAAAGAAGAGCAACTTTTTGTTTTTAAATGATGGTGTATTGGTAGAGATAACACAAAAATCCACTTGCAGTGGTCAATCCTTTTAATATCTCAGGCAGGTAAGACCAACGGCTAGGGCTGATGCCACTGCAAGGGTGAAAAATTAATATCTCAGTATCTTGGAGCTCATGAGATCCACTTAAGGGTCTTCTTCCCACCATGCGTAGCAGGCTACAGGATAGGTACCCTATACCATTTCTTTATTACCTTTAGAAGGTCCGCACGTGGCAGGAGTTGCATGTCAGTGCAAGGCCATCATTGTTCAGCCACATTTACGCTGCCGAAGCCAACGGTTTGGTAACGCTGGGGAAGCGTTAATGGTCTAGAGGGACTGGATGAGTTCATGGATGAAGAAATAGTTTCTGCCTCTGCAAAAAAGTAATTAAATGATATTTTGTGGAGCCGTTCTTCACAAGCAAAATATGCTCTTTATTACGTGTTTCGGCATAAATCTATTCAGTCATAATTAGGGCTTGTTCCAGTTTTAATGTTCTAATGGGTGCATATCTGCCTAAAATGCTTGGAGCACAAATTCTTTTCCTATCTTAAATGCAAAGAATCTCTTACATATCACTTCTTGTGTTTAATTATGTATTGCACTATGCAACAGAAGCACGCAAAGATTTAGTTTGGGAAATAAAATCTGTTCTTCCAACTTGAAATTCTCTTTCTCTAGCTGAGGTAAGCTTATTCATCTCTTTTTCCGGAGGTATCTTGTGGCTTTATGTACTGGGGTTTTTCGCTTGGATTTTGATCCCTGAGACCTCAGTCTCCCCTCCTCTCCCCAAAACCCAACCCAATCACCCAGCTAGAAAGCAAGGCTCTTCACCCTCATCTGCAGCTCCAGAGTGATGCTTTGGCAGCACCCATTCTGCATAACGTGACCGGAGAGCGCTGAAGTACCGCTTCCCTCAGCGCTTCACCAGAAACGGCCGCAGCAGGGCCATCTCTGAGGGGTTCCCTGTCCTCACGTGTGGATCCTTCCTCCGGCACCCAACAGCCCCACCATCCACCCACATCCACAGTGCAGGTAAGCTTTCCAAAAGTCAGCTTTTCTCACATGGTGGTCCTCTCCTGCCACTCTTGGCATCACTGTGCTGCTGGGCTGGGAGCAAAGCTCCAACCAAGGTCCTACTAAGGAGATCCAAAATAATAATTCTAACAGTAGAGCTGATGTGAAGTTTGCAGCCTGGCACATTGTTTTCCCTGCTCGCCTTTCCCATGGCACTCTGGCTGCTGTGGTGGCTTAGACGACAAGGTCTTCAAGGCAGGGATTACCTCTTAGGACAGGCTTTGCTTCCCTGAGTGTAACCCAAACTGCCCCTGAGGCCCCAGATAAGTATAATCCATGCACAACCAGCACAACTGGTATTACCGGTGCTGCAGGACAGCCCCCTCCCTGGAGGTGGCCTTAGAGTCCTGTCCAGAATGAGATTTAGAAGAAAAAAAAGAGCTGGGCCCAGCAAATGCGAAAAGTACCAGGAGGCGTGTTCCTCTGCGTTGATGGAGGTGAGGTTTGGGCAAGAGATGCTGAGAGGCCCTGCTCTGGAGGGCTCTGGTGGCTGCCCATCCTCTGTCCTGCGCTTTAAGCATTCACGTGGTGGGTGTCTTCTGCAATGAAAATAAGCGATGAGAGAAGCCCCTTTACTGTGGTGTTGGATTTGTTGGAATTCTGCTTATTTTTTTGGGGACTACCTAATTTATTTGCCCCTCGTAAGGGTGGTAGTGAGGAGCCTCATGATGCACAGCACGCACCGAACTGTGCGATGCCCTTTGGAAAACCCAAGAGGTGGTCATCCTTGGAGAGCCGGCAATGCGGCATCCAGACCCGAGGCGCTGCTCTCACACAAGCGCCTTCTCCCATCGTATCTCTTCCTAAAACCAGAGAGGAGTAAAAAAAAAAAATCATCCCAGATGTTTCTAAACAGGATGTTTACCTACACCTCATGAGGCGGCAGCGGTTTAAGTGCTGGGAGAGGATTTGGCTCTCCCTATGGAGCGCCTCTGTGCGGGGTCCCGCTCCAGCGTGGGGCCAGGGGTGGGTTTTGGGGAGACCCCGAGGGAAGGGGCAGAGCACGGGGGGGCTCCCGGCGCGCCTCGCCTTTGTTCGGGCAGGGCTGGAGCCGAGCGGCCGCGGGGCGCGGAGGGGAGGGAGGGAGGGAGGAGGGAGGGCTGGCAGGCCGGAGCCGCCTGCCCGAAAAGGCTTTTTTTAAAAAAAATCTTCAAGAAAAGAAGCATCTGAACGCAATCTGAGAACTTTTCTTGATTTTTAACAAGAAAAGTAAAGGGAAAAAAATTTTTTAAAATTTAAAAATTTTAAAAATTAAGAAAAATAATAAAAAAAACCCCTAACTCCCACCCCTTCTCGCAGACCCTGCCCCCGGCCCGCCCCACGCCGCGCACGGGAGCCCCGGAGGCGGCGGCGGCGGCGGGAGCGGCCCCGGCCCCGGCCCCGGCGGTGGCGGCGGCGGCGGCGGGGGGAGGCGGGCGCCGGGCGCCGCCCGCCCCGCAGCCCGCCCGCCCCGCAGCCCACCGCGCCGCGCCGCCGGCCCCAAATGGATTATCTGCGGCTGGTGCTCTCCTGCCTCGTCCCCCTGCACGGCTGCCTGGCCGCCGGCAGCGCCCCAGGTACGGCCCCTTCCCTGGGGTGGGGGGTCCCGGGGGCCGGTGTGTGTGTGTGTGTGTGTTTTGACAGGTGGCTTTTGCACCCCGGAGGATGGGGAGAAAGGAGAGGGCTGCCGCCGGCCTGAGGGTTTGGTTTCAATGGGAAACTGGGGGAGATGGAGGCTGGGTGAGAAATAGTTGGCGTGCTTGGCGTGCGAGGGGCACGTCAGCCCGAGTTTATTCTGCTACGTTTGACGGCGCCCGGTTAAAACTACAAAGCGGAGCTGCACCAGGAGGGAAAAGCCGTTGCTGGGCTTATCGAGCGCCGGTGGCGCTCGCCAAAGGCTCCCCGAGTTGGGTTGGCCACTGACATCCTGACGCGTGAGCGGGATGCTCCGTGCCCGTCACCGAGCCCATTCCCTCTGTCCTGTCTCCGCAGAGCTCCTCCTGTCCGGCAAACTCAGCGAGTATGGTGTGATCGTCCCCTTCAGCGCCGATTGCCGAGGTCGCTTCCTCTCGCACGTGGTGTCCGGTGACGCGGTGGCGGGGATCGGCAAAGCCGCCTGTCCCCCAGCCCCGCGCCTGTCCCGCCGCCGTGTCCCCCGCAGCCCCCTGGATGAGTCCCCCCAGCGCCACGGGGCCGGCGGCCGCTTGCTCTACTTCAACGTCACGGTTTTCGGGAAGGAGCTGCACCTCCGGCTGAGGCCCAACCGGCGGCTGGTGCCACCAGGCGCTGTGGCCGAATGGCAGGAGGATTTTGAGGTGCTTTTCCGGGAACCCCTCCAGCAGCGGTGCCTTTTCACCGGCGACATCTCTGGCATGCCTGGCGCTGCTGTGGCCATCAGCAACTGTGACGGACTGGTAAGCTCGAGGCCGGTGGGGCGGTTCCTGCGCGCTGCCCGTGTTTTGATGCGGTTTTCTCTTAAGAGGTGGATCGTGGTGTCCTGAAACCTGATTTTTGGGTGGCTGCACCATACGTTGCCATTCACTGGCTGGTTGTTGTGGGTTCCCTTTCCCCACATGGCTTGTGGTGTAAGCAGGGCAGGGTACTACACGTCGAGTGCTCCATCGTTCCGCTATATGTGCAGCGGTGCAGCTGTATTTATTTAAAGGGGTTGAAAAAATTGCCTGTCCCATGCCTAAGCTGCCTCCTGCCCGGAGGTGGACCATGTCAGATGCCGTTATGCCCGTGGGCTCTGCCCTGCCTCCGGGACGGGTACCCACGCTGCCGGTGGTGCTGCTTCATCCTCGCTCACCCGCCTTTTACCTTGGGACTGCTTCAGGAACTTTTTCTCCGCATTTCCCACCTCTTAAATGAGGCCAAGTGACCTCGAGCATCTCCTGAAATCACTGTTAGCATGCAGTCTCGCTCCTGCTAAGCATCTTTTTGGGGGAGGACGTCTTTTTTTTTCTTAAGAGCTGATATGCTCAGAGCCTTTTGGTTTTCTGAGTGCAGGGTGAGCGCAGTTCAGCATGAGTAACTTACTGCCGCAGCGCTTGAATTACTTAAATGGCTCTGTTACCTCCTTAGCCCCGGTGTCTGGTCTGCCCGTGGGTTTCCTACCTTTGATATGCTTGAGGAATTTCTTCTTATTTTTTTATACCTTTGGCTCATTGCCCTTCAAATTTCCTTTGGGCCAATTTAATTCTTGTTTTGGGTGCCAGCATTTGCTGTTTTCTCCTGGTACCACTTAGGTTACTCCTGGGTTGGAATAAATGTCTTATTTTGCCTTTTTTTATATACATTTCTTTTTTTAGTTGTTTTATTCTGGGAGTTCCTTAGCCAATTTTGGCTGCTAGCACAAACAATTTGGCATTCCTTTCTTTTTATATAGCGCCTGGTGTTACTATACAAGCAGAAATGATAGAGCAGCACAGCTAGAAATACATAGTTCGCCTACATATAGGAGTTTATTTTTTTTGCCAACAATTTTAGCACATAATCCACACCTTTTGAAGCATCTTTTTTGGAATTGAATGAAGCTGTGAGTTCGCAGAAATTTCTCCACGACATGGATCACACTGGGGCTGGCAAATTTGGGCAGGCTTGAAAGCTTTAAAGGTATTTCCTATAGCTCCAGCAAGCAACTAGTAGTGCTGCGTCTGGAATGAAAACCTAGTTTTGAAGTGTGCAGGTTGACCTGCAGCTATAATTCCCACTGGCATCGTGAGTGAAGGGATGCTGGAAGCCTTCGGCAGCTGAGTCCGTGTCCTGCCACGCCTGGGTAGCAGTGAGGATGGTGTTAGGGGGTTTCTCTTCCCTGGAGCCCACTCTACTGTTAGGGTCCATTTCAAGTAGGCTTTAGTTTAACTTTTCTAGGCTTTAGCCCCAAGTTCTCCCATCTCAGCCCCTTGCACACCGTCTCAGGCGGGGGTTGTTATTACTTTTGCCCTTGTTCCAGCCTGCAGGTAGGAGCAGCGATGTCGGTTTAGGATGTGGCTTGTACTGCAGGATGCTTCTGCACATGGATTTATGCAGCCATACCCATCTTGCCATCCATGGTACCCCCAAGCCCACTCTTTTAAGCTCGTGTAAAGAAAGAAATGGCTCTTCCCCAGGATCAGCAGCTCAGGGCACTTGCTTCATCCCTCTTCACCTTCATTAACCCCTGATGCAGCCAGCTCTGTGGGGGCTTTGCTGCTGCTGTGTGGGGTGGGATTAGCTGAGCCGTGTTGTGCTGATGCACGGGGCTTTGGTGATTTGCAGGGTGGTTTTGGCGTGCCCCCATTTCCGAAGCTATCCTGGGACACGGTGTTAGCGTCGTGGTTGCTGATGTGCTGTCTCACAGATGTTTTATTTCTTCATGTAGAGCTCCAGCAGCACTAGGGAAGAGAGGAAAAAAAAAAGATTATTTTTTTTTCTTCCTGCAATGTATTTATTGCTCCATGGCCAACAAATAAATGCCCTGGCCTCAAGCAGCAATTTCCCATCATCTGGCAAAGCACATGTGGCGATTGCAGGCTGGGGGAAGAGGTCAGGAGGACAGAGCCCAAGCAGGCTCTGCTCCTCCCCCGGTAAACAGGATTTTGTGCTACCGCCAACGTAGCAGTTGGTTTCTCTCTTTCATGGGTTTTTCTGGCTGGTGTAGATTGCTGTATGGTCCTCTGGCTTAAGTTAGTCTGACAACTTGTATCTGCTCAGGGTCCGTTCCCTTTGGAGGAGTTGTGAGACCAAGAGGACCCCAAAAGAGCAGTGAAAAGAGCTTGATTTAGCAAATGGAGCAAGAAACAGAACTGAAACGTGGTGGTAGGTGTGGATGGGATGGGAGGATGGTATTTATGACCACTCTGAACTCCAGCATGACCCGTCAGAGAAGCAGCAGAGCATCTGGGAGGGATGTACACGGTAGGGACTGTTGTTAACATCGTGCTAGATAGGGACTAACTTAATGTGGGGCGTACCGGCTGTAGGTAGCTTCGTTGCTCTTTGAGATGCACGCACCCTGGAATTGCTGTGGAGTTTTTCTGGAAGTTATCCTTAAGTTTCAAAAGGGGATTGCGGCTTTTGCATCCCAGTATAGCGTGCGTGGGAGGTGCAGGTCCGTGCTTGGCTGCTCGTTTCTAGTCAGAGGAAGCATTCTGGGATGCTGCGGATGAAGGTTGTGTACACAAAGAGATTACGCTGTGTATAAACGGAGACTGAGATTATAAATAATGAGGGGAACAAAAACCCCAGTTCTTGAAAAACAGAGTACACATTAAGTCTTTCTTAAATCCATATTTAGCCATGGAAGTGAGCTGATACTTTTCACAGATGCCAAACCCATGGCACCTTCCATGGCTGTTATTTGCTGCAGGCATCCACGCGTGAAAATCCGGCCTTTTTTTTTTTTTTTTCCAAGGGTGTCTCATACCAGGGTGGGAAGATGCTGTCGTCCATAACGTAATTTCAAAGCTGATCCAAGCCACCAAATTCCTAACTGGTAAAGTAGCATTAGTCAGAAATCTCCCCCGGCAGACACATCTCGCTGCAGTGAAGGCATCCCATCTTTCCACACCGGCTTTAGCAGCATGTGGTCGGCCTTGCTTTTTTGTGCTTTGCTGGTTGCAGAGATGGGTGAAGAATTATCATCTGTAGGCACTGTATTTGCTTTTCATGGCTGACTTTTCCCCCACTGCTCTCTGGGGTTATTTGCACCAAATGCCAATGTGCTGCAAACTGTAGAGCCAGCATTTTCCGTCCCTGTCGCCCTGGCCTGCTTCGGATGGGTGGCAGCAGATAAGCAGAGCACAAAAGCCCTCAGGAACAGTAATTAATAGGGAACGAAGGGATAAACAGTCCCCGTAATGATGCCGCTATGCAAAAAGTATGGATTTGTCTTCCAGGATTTTCTCTGTAGCTCCTGAACTGTAGGGTTAATTTTGGGAAGAAAAAAAGGTGTTGGTTCAAATGCCTGGAGGGTGAGATGTCTCAAGATGTTGCTCTCAATGGGAATGGAGCAAAGGTGTCTGAAGGTGGTATTTTACCCCACGACTTCACTGGTGGAAAGCTCTCTCTGTGTCCTGCTTAGCATCTTGCCCGAGTTTGCAATACTAGACCACGTGCCCGGTAAAGAACGTGGAGTGAAAGTCTCAGTGGTTAATTATCTCACTTAATTCCGTGTTCCCCCATGATGCCAATGAGCTTGCAGATGGCGAGGTACCCAAAATAGTGACCGAGCACCTCTGGGCCATGCCCTGGTGCCCTGCACACCGTGCTGCTCCCAGGTGTGGTCCAGGTCTGTGCAGGGCAGATGCATTCCTCTACAGATCCCCCCAATGCCCTCACTGGGCAATCTCTAGATGAAGGGGGAGCAGTGCCTGCATTCACACAGCCCAGCTTTCTGGGACTTTATGTCCAAATTAAGTGTGAATCGCGTAGGAAAAATACATACTATGCACGCAGCTGGATTTCCCCCTCCTCGGCACTGTTTGCTTTTCTGGCTGAGTGGAGCGGCTTTATTAATTTTTCCACATTTCAGCTGCGTTGAAGTGTCAGAATTTCCTGAATTCCTGTGGGAGTTGCAGCTTTTTACCCCCAGTGCTTACCCGGGGTGCCGGGGGGGTCCTCCTTAGCGAGGCTGGCGCCGGGCCAGCAGGGCCAGTTCCTCTCTCTCATAGCCTGGGGAGACGCAGGAGAGCTGGAAAAGAGACTTCACCTTCTGCGAGCTGGCAGAAGGAAGTTTGGTGTTTTCCTTAAAAGAAAAAAAAAAAAAGTATATTTTCCCTCTTTCCAGTGGAATTGTCTTCAAAGGGCCTTTTTCTAGTTTGGGAATTACCTTCACCGAGAGCTGCTGACAGCATCTCATGTTAGAAATATCAGAAATGGTAGTCCCACCTTGCCAGATTTCATTTGATTTGATATTATTAAACCAAATAAAATTGGGGGTGGGAAGCGCATGGCAAATTGATTGCCGAGGACGGGATCGATCTCTTGGCAAGAGTCCAAGGAAAGCTTATTGAGGCTTTTTGGGTGGTGTCTGGCCTCTCTTGCTGCCTCCCTACAGTTATAACCTTCCCAAAATGCTGAAATACAACCCGAACTGCTCCTTTTTAAGACTGAGCAGGTTCGTGCATGCCTCTTGCAATGGTGTTTTGGGGTGGTTTTTTTTATTATTATTTTTGCAAATGCAAAGGTGACTTTTGCGGTTTCTGTTTCATTTATTAGGCTGCTCTGATCAAGTGTGCACACAAGTCCTCGCGGTATCCACTTTGCCTGTGGGTCGTGGCTGGAGTCAGCAGCGTGTTGCATCCCGCCTTTGGGAGGAAGCACGGGCGAGAAAGTCTGGGCTGCTTTGTTTCTTGAGCCATATATAATTAATCACGAGCTGTAGAGCAGCGCAAACCTGAGTGGGCTGTGGCTTGGGACCGGACTCTTTCATATTTTAATCCAGCCTTGCCCCGGCACAGCGGCGCAGCTTTCCTCCAGCCGCCTGACTCAGCAAGTCCTGGCTTTTGCCGTGAACCCATAAACCGGCTTTGAGGTGCCTCGTCCCAGGTGAAACACCCCGTGGCAGGGCTGTGAGGGGGTAGCAGTGTCCCAGCAGACCTCCTCCTGGGGCAGGGGTTGCTTCTTGTGCCGCCGGGCTAAAATAGGATGCTGGCAAGGGTACCGTGCCGGGTGCTTTTGGGTAGCAGGAGTGCCACTCCAGCCTAAATTTGTAGCCATGTGCAAGCTGGGAGCACGTTAGTTGGTGGGAAATTATCAGCATAATTCATGCGTATAAAATCCAAGCGTGTTTGTGATGCCTGTGTCAGATGCCCAGGGCTCTGCCCTTCGTAGCTACTAATTTTTGTGTTAAGCAATGGATGGCCACCTTCTCTTATCATATAATAAAGAGCAACGGCTTGGACCTGCCCCATCATCATGGACTTGCCCAGCCATCACTGGACCTGACCTGTGGGTTGACTCCTTGGCTTGATCTCTGCCTCATCACCACCACCTTGCGTGGTGCTCCAAACTTGTGGTTGAACCTGGCTGTGATCTTCATCTCCTTGGCTGGAGGTGGTGGGACAAGCCCTGGCTGGAGAGGTCCTGCCCTGGTGACCTGAACGTCTCCTACGGGAAGGACCTGAGATACGTGTGTCAGGCGAGTTGATCCTAGCACAACTGCCCGTACTTAGATTCCTTGGGAAGGAGGTGAAACAAAACCAGCAAAAACCTGCTTTCCAGAAGAGTTAAGCAGCTAATAAAACCCAAGTGGAGCAGGAAATTTGATGAAGTCTAACAGAGCCAGGGTGGCTGATGCCACGATGAATGCAACAGTACGTGAATGCGAAGGGGATCCAATGACCCAGGCGGGCTTGGAAGAGCCCCAGCTTTGCCTGGCTGTTTACAGAGCCCAGCTCACGTCTTCGTACTGCTCTGTGCGAAATATCTATCTATATATACAGATATAATTTTTATTGTATTTGATGAAAACAGTTCCAATACCCCAGCCCTGATGAGGACTCCCGTAGGTACACGCTGTCAAAGCCTTTGCTGTAAGAACAGATCCATATGTTCTGCCTGTGCTTTCCAGGCAGCTATTCAACAGCAGGCAGCAGCGGGCAGTGCCGGAGCAAGGAGCGCACGCATGCGCGACGGAGGGAGCTGTGAAAAATGCTGGGCTGGGGGGGGACTGCCCACGGGATGGAAGCCAAATCCTGGCAATCCTTTTGCTTGCCCGAGGTCTGAGCCAGCCGGCGCTGCGGGGTATGAGTGCTTGGGCTGATGTCAAGGGGGATTTGGTGGGAGCTTGGTGTTAATTAGGAGCAGGTCGGTAGCCAGGACAACATTTCCAGCGATGTTTGCCCTCTCATTCATCTTCCTCTTCTTTGGGAGGTGAAGTTGTAAGGCTTTCCAGCTTTTCCTCTGAAGGGATTCCCCTGCCTTAATTCCCAAGCACTTCACAGGGCAAAGACGATGGTTTCTTTTTTCCTTCCTTCTCGCTGTGACTGCAGTTAGTAGCGTCGGTGCAATGGCTGATTTCCTCCCCAGTGCCATGGGGATGGGGATGAGGATGGGGAGGGTGCAGGGAGGCGAGGTGGCGTGGGAGCCCGTGCAGCCTGTATCCCCTGATGCGCAGGGTTAGGCAGAAAAACTTGTCGCTGATGAGAAGGAACGGAGTTTCCTAGCCATATAAAGACATAACTTGAATCGTGGCCAGGTTTTTTTGGTTGGTTGGTTTCTTCCCCCCTTTTTTATTTTTTTTTTTTCCATCTACAGGAGAAATTAAGGGTCATCATGCATGAAAGTGATAATGGATCCATCCCAGTGTCATGGAGTAGCAACAAGATACCCGGTTTATTTGGGATGCTTTTTCCCCTTGCATTCATGCATGCTCTGCATCAATCTTTAATGAATATATTGAGTGTGTATGTACACATGTGCGTATATAAACCCATGCATTTTTTTCCCTTTTCTCTACTTCTTTGTGGAGTCCAGGCTGGCCTGATTCGGACAGACAGCAATGAATTCTTCATCGAGCCCCTGGAGAGGGGGCAGCAGGAGACAGAGGAGCATGGGAGGGCCCATGTGGTGTACCGCCGGTCGGCCATCCGGCAGGACGGTGCCGAGCCCCACCAGGACCTCCACCCTGAAGGTACGGGCTGCCGGAATCTAGTCTTTCCCAGCAATTGATAATAACTATTTCTTGTTGGGGGAGGATTTCTCCTTCCACTTGCCCTCTGGCTCGTACATCTGACCCTATGGCTTTAGGCTGGCTTTAACTGCCAGTTGGGTCATCAGTGAGAAGAAAGGCAAGAAAATGCTGGGAACTTTGAAATTCTTCCAAATTTGGTTAAAATCGAATGAGTTATATATGAGTTATTCTTCCTCTTCTTCAAAGAGGAAGAATCTCCTAGATGGGTGTGATCAGGCCCATGGATGATCACATTGGCCTTGGGATGGGAAGCAGAGTCGGGACTGTTGAGCGAAGGGGTATGGAGGAGCCTGACTTGGTCCGACTTGGCTGCTGACTGCAGCTCAGAGGTGTAGGTGCTGCAGTCTTGTTTTAATCACCCATACATTGTGAAATGTGGCGTTGATTTGACTTTTTAACAGATGATAGAAGCCCTTCCTTTTCCCAGTGTTCATAATTAATTTTGCTTTTCTAGTGCCTTGTCCTTTTTTTTTTCTCCTTCTTTGCCTTGAAGGAGAAAATGTGGCATTTTTTTAATAGCATCACTTAGCCATGCGCTGCACTCTGCGTGCATAAATCGCCTGCTGACTTCCCCTCTCACCCGCACAAAGCCGAGCGCAACCAGAAGTGTTTACAAGCACGGGGTCGACCTTGTGCAAAAGCACTCTATAAACCTATTTATATTTACGTGGAGGCATTAGCCTTCCCCAGTGTTTATTCACCTCTTGTGGCACTATAATCAGCTCCCTGATTTTTAAAAAAGTTTAAAAGTTTTCCAGGGTGTGCTCGTTGCTTTTGTAGCATCACTAGTGGAATTGCAATTGAGAGCTTCGAGTGTGCTGCTGGGTGCTGGGGTGAAGGATGCGATGAAGGGTGAAAGATGCTGTGAAGGATGGAGGATGCTCTGTCTGCAGTTGTCTGCTCTCAAGGAGCAGCCCCCAGCTTTGCACGCGTCCTCCCCAGCTATCCACCACCTCCCCAGGTGTCCCACCACCACCCAACGGACAGTGTAGGACTGTTGTCGCACTGATGTGTCTTTTAGTGCTCGTGCTCCCAATTCAGAGCCATTTCCCCACTGCAGGGCAAGCTGGATCAGCGACCTGGTTGGAGTTATACATCCTATTTATTTTGCCTGCTTAATTTATATTTTTTTTGGAGTGTCGTGGTGGTGCCAGGTCACCTCAATGGCTGTTTCTTTTTCTGTCCCCCATGCCTTGCTCAGTGCCCGGCATGCGGGTGGGCGATCTCCCCAACTCCCTGGAGCTGATGACGGAGCGGCTGGGGGATGCAGAGCGCAAGAGACGCCATGCCAGGAAGGACGACTACAACATCGAGGTCTTGCTGGCGGTGGACGACTCGGTTGTACGTTTCCATGGGAAGGAGCACGTCCAGAACTATGTCCTCACCCTCATGAACATAGTAAGGCTTGGCTTTGGGGGCCCGTTGGCTCCCATGCCTCCCTTGGTTTACTGCTCTTCTGTGGCTGTGAATCTGTTATCCTGGAAAAAAATGGGTTGGGGGCAGGAAAAGTGCTGCAGGAAGGGCTGTTCCTTCGCTGAAACAGCCAACTTTGGCATTTAATAGCTGTGGCAACTGGAGTGATGGAAAGGAGAGCCCCTTTATGTTCATCTCCATCATATTCCCCTGGCCATCGGCAGGGTCTGGCGTGTTGGTTGCCATCACTGTCACCCAAGTCCAAGAGCATCTTCAGTTTCTCCTGGCCAAGACCATCTCCTTGTAGCCGAAATCTCAGCAAATGCTAAGAAAGAGAATGGTTGTTGACTATTTAGTTTGAAATTATTATATTTATTATTTATTTTGTAATTATCAGGTTTATTATTTATTTTTAATAATATTTGTTGATGGGGGGGAAGATTTTTGTAGACTTTCAGAAGTTTTTTCACGTTCCTTGGAAAGCCTGTGCACCTTGAGGATTAGTCAGATGTGTTTGAAAAGGAGTTTATGGCAGCTTTACAGCAGCCCCGCTTCTTGCATCTCTCCTCACCCAGTGGCACGGGGCAGCCTGTGCTGATTGCCTACACCGCTTTTCTTTCTTTTTTAAGATAAAAATGTACATATTCCCCAAGTTCTGAGAGATGTGGAAGGATCAATATTTATTCAGCTAGTCATCTTGCAGGAGGTTTGCTCCGCCGGCACCTGAATGTCTGTGAATAGGGTCCGTGTTCAAAGATCTCTTTTGTGCGCTCTCCCATTTTTGTTTTCCGTGCTTTATCCTTGCCTCTATTTATTTATTTTTATTTAAGTACTCTTTTCCATGGTGATGGAAAGTGTTCAGAAGGCACAATCAGCTCAGAAATAACCGAGCTATAACGATGCTTTTGCTTTTTGGTTGCTTGCTTGTTTGTTTGGGCATTATTTCTGCCCTGGCAGGCAGGCTGAGAGCCATATTGTCAGTAACGAAGGGGAAATCATCAACATAAGGGGTAAGGATTTGCGGGATTAGAGGCAAAGCGTAACGTGGCCAGTCCCAAATAGAAAAGATGTTGGTTTTAAAAAGCAAATGCCTTCATTGCAACATTTTATTCTCTGGTGTGTTATCCTGATGCTTGTGGTAGGATGCTCTCAGCATCACTTAAATTCACACTCTGAAAGTTTCTCCCCTTTGCTTATTAAATCCTTCTGCAAGGGGGAAGCCGCAGGGTTCCCTGTTCTGACCCCAGGCTCTTCCCACGTTACGGGGGTCGGAGATGATGTCATTTTTCTTTTCCGATCTGGGGGGACGGACAGTTTGAGCGCCTGGGGATTGTCAGCTCTAATCAAAAGGTTGGTTTTCAGGCGCATTTCATGGTTTATACCCCGCGGGCAGGACTTTTCAGGGAGTGAATGCGTGGGATGCTGGGCTGGGAGAAGGGAGGACCACTGTCTATTCAAATAAAGGCGGTGCTGGAGACTTTAATGAATTAAATAAAAGGAGAAAAAAGCAGCATCAATAAAAGGGGGGAAAAAAAAACAGGATAATGCATGCAACAAATACTTCCCCCAAGTATTATTTCCTTCTATACATTCTTCCCCCACCCCCTTCCCCTTCTTTCTTTCTGGTTTTTAGTGCATTTTCTTTCCAGCTTTGCCATGACCTCCGTCCGCCTCCTCTTCCCTTGGCGCCACCTCGTTTCCTTACCGGCTCGGATTGCCTTAAAATACCCGATTCAGCAGAAAAAAAAATGCTTTCTGGCCTGGATGGCAGAGGGGAGAGAGAGGAGGGTGCCGGGGGTTGGTGGGGAGGAGCGTGCTGGGACCACACAACTGAACACTAATCCCATTAGTTGGAGGCAGGGGGAAGGAGGGGAGGCTTGGCCAGCCCTCTAATGAGAAAAGGATTTAATGAGCTGGGCTGGAGTATGCTGGGGAGATGCTGCATGGGAGCCAGCTGGGAAAGCCTCCAGGAGTTTTCCTATCAAGATATAGCCCAAGAAAAGGGGGGCAGCGAGCTTGGAAGTTCATAATAAACTTCCCTGGCCTTTTCTAGGGTCCCTGTTGGCTGCCAAGGGGTAGTGGGACACGTAGCCCTTCCCGGTGCTGCATGGGCTCAGCTTAACACAGTGCTGCTGTAGGTAGGGTCCTGGGGCTCTCCCCAAGGCACAAACCCTTTTAGTAGGAACTGTGTGTCGGCTGAAGCTCTGTGATAAATGATTCGTCCTGGAGAACTTCTCTTTTTTTAAAAAAAAAACAGCCTTTACTTCATTGCCAGAAATGTGGATGCCAGGCTTTTCATCAAACGGCACTGTGTCCATCCCGGGAAGCTGACACGAGGATGACTGCTCCTTTTGTGCACCTAAGAGCTTCCCTGCAGGCTGCCATCCCCTCTAGATCCCTGCCTGCATTCCCAGCCTGCCATTCCCTTCTTTGCTCAGAGGCTACACGAGGATTTTGGGTCAGGTTGAAGTGAGCAGGAAATGCATCCTTTGCCATCGCTTGCTGTGCATGCTGGAGGAGCATCTGAGCATATCTCATAACTCCAAGCTGAGCATCACTGTGCCTGCCCTAGCAAAACCTGGCCCCCTCCCTGATGCTCTTGGGATGAATATTTGGTGATGTGGTGGCTGGGGCAAGTCATTCCCCTGTCTTGCTTGCTGCCCATGGCAGGGATTGCGATGCTATTGAAGCAAAATTAGCATCCGCCAGCCACAGTGACTGCTGTGTGCGAGGGCTGAAGGGTGGGAGAAGGGCTGGGAACCAGGAGGGGATCTAGCACCCTGTCAGGGGAAGAGGAGAGAAACTGCTTTGTGTCTTGCTTTGCTTTTCTGCCTCTTGCCATTCAGTTGGGCTCCTTGGTTTTCTCCTCTAGACTTCCCACCGCTCACCCCTGATGCTCTCAAGGCTGGGGCTGGCCCTGCTTGGAGATGACAAGCCAAGCTATGGGCTCTGTTAAGCCTGGCCCTGGTGTCAACTGCTTTGTTGGGGTTTTTGTAGGATATTGCCCATGATTCGCTTAAGGATGCAAAGGTACTTGGTGTTTTCCCATTGTTTTGGGTTACTAGGGAAACCCCATGAGTCAGAGCCCTCTCCAGGCTGGGACTTGCCCAGCTCCCCTCTGGCACATCAGCTGAATTATTGTTCCCAAGAGCTGAGTGATAGAGTGCTACTGAGACCCCATGGAGGAGAGGGTTAGGGGAAAAAAAACAAACCTCCGGCTTTATTTTTAATCTCGGATTATCTGAAAAGCCAAGCCAGAGCGTGGATTGCTCGAGAGACTGATTTGCCGAGCTCACTCGATGCCATTTCAGGAGGGAGACCAGTCTAAAATAATGGGCAAATTATAGTCCTTCTGGTGTATGGATTTGTTTTGGGGTGGTTCATGAGCCATCTCCTTGCTAAGTGATAATAGCAAAAAATACCTCCGATGTCTCTCTTACATGTGCACGCACTTTTTCCTACCCCCTATATAGACTCACGTGTTTGTTGCTATGTTTTTGGGACAACATGGCCTGTTGCATGGAGAGCTGTGATAAAATCTAGAGTCTTGCTCTGGGAGCAAACCTCCCCTTTCCTCCATTCCTCTGTATTGAAAATGTGGGTAACATGGATCAGCCCTTGCAGAGGGCTGCGGGGGATGCAAGTGCATGTAGCAAGCCCAAAAATGTGGTCAGGAGAACTTTTGCCTCTGTTCCTATCCCCTCAGCCCCAGCAAATGGGCTTGGGGTGAATCCACCAGCCTGAAAATTGAGTAAGGGAATAAAATAAAGGAGCTTAAAGATGACTTGGCTGTTCTGAGTAAGCGATCTGGGGTTTTGAAATGTCAGCTATTCTGCTGGTTTGGCAAATTCTTCTCGTGTCTCTCTCTTTTGTTTTCCTTCCCTGAAGAACGGCAAGGTCTAGACGTTGCCAGTGCGGTTTGCTGTCGAGATCTCATGTCTGGGGCTGCAGACTCGGGGCTGGCCAGACTTGCAGGGATTTAGGTAGGCAGCCTTGCTCACTCCCAGTACCGGCGAGGGTCGGGGGGGGGGGCACACTTTGCAAATTCACTGAGCATTTCGGAGAGGATGCACAAGGTTTTAATGTTCCTTTCATTCCGTAAAGCTTAGCATCGTCCTCTTGGTGTTGCAGGGCTGGGGGCTTTTTTGTTGCCTGCAGGGGGGGTCCTGTGGACTGGTTGTTCTTGCTGGTTTGCCCTTAACACACAGCTAGCCTTAAGGGCTGGTCTTTTTTAGGAGGAAAAAATCCTCTTTTAAATGAAATAGGAGAGCATTTCTTGCCAGGTGACAATATTGTACAGGCTGGGCATCTAACCATGTGGGAGAGAGGGATAAGAAGATCTTTATTCCATCTGTCTTCAGGGTCCCTTTACCAGAGCCCTTTACTGAGCAGGTATTTTCTGAAAGGATTTTCTTTGAAGATGTTGGCTCACTTAATGCCATCCGCAGAGGGCAGGGGAAGTTGTGCCAAGCCTGCAAACTGTTCTCTGGGCCCATTTCCATCCCCTCTGCCTGCTTGAACCAGCTCCAGGGTGGCCTGATGGGCAGCAAGCACCAAGCCCTTTTCATTTTTTTTTTCCCTTGATCAATTATTTATATCTGGCTATTAAGGGAAGTCTGTAGCCTTGGGCAGTTTGGTTCCACACCTGCTTTCTGAATTAACCGTAAAGGTCCGAGCTGGTATCTGGTAGGTACAGATCCCCACCTAAAAGCTGCCCTCCCCTAGACAAAACAGGGGCTGGGGTTTAGGGATAACCCTTTGGCTCAGAGGCTGGAGGGGTACTTAGTCCCTGCTAGCTGGAGGAGAGTGGAATTTAGCACTGCTTTGAAAGGAAGATTTAGGGGATTAAATCCCATCTTGGAGTAATACAGCTTCTTGCGTCTTAGTCCTTTAATGAGCTGTTTCTAAGCTGCTCGTGGGCCTGCTGCTGTCCATAGCTGCTTCTCTAGCAAGGCTGAGGAAGGATGCATGGTGCTGGGAGGGTGTCGATGAGTTTAATTGTCAATGCCTGTGAAAAGTATTGCTGTTCCCAAATTTAGGATGCTTTCTTTCTCCCAGGGTAGCTAATGTTGTCTGGGGGTGCACGGTTTGGGGCAGGGAACTTGTCTCAGACCTGGGGACTGTATGGAGGCACCACTGGTAGGAAGAGATATTGCTGAGAGGAGGGCTGCGTGGTAGGTCAGCCGGCACGGAGCAAAGCTCTTGCCCTGACAGCTCTTCTGCTCCTGCTGCTTCCTCCTCTGGAAGCGACCCTCCTCTTCTCCTGCTGGCTGGGGCTGCCACGCGGCAGGCTGTCACGGAGCATCCTTTCCTGCTGCTCGTGGGGTCTGCCGAGCATCCTGCAGAAATATCCTGCGGAGCCGGGAAGGGAGAAGTCTGCGCTGCTCCCTTGGATGCTCTGAGTCACGGCAAGGTCAGGCAGTGGCTTGGCTGGGAGCTCTGGCTGGTGGAGAGGTAGCTAAGGCAGGAACATGGTTCATCCCAATGGACTGAGGGGTTCTTGGGAGCGGGGAGCAAGCAGCAGAGTGCCGGTGGATGATGCTGAGGTGCTGACTAAAGCAGAGGCTTAATGATACTCCAGCTCCTGACAAGTGCTGGTGGTGAAGGAAGATGTGTAAAAATTTTGGGAAGTGAAGGAAATGGGCATGTTTTCCCCCTTGTTCCCCTGAACCGTCCCCCAGGTCCAGCCCTCCGGCTCTTCAGGGCCATAGCATATTTTTCATTTCTCCCTCTCTCCTCCCATTTCTTGCCCTTTTATATTACCTCTCATATGACACACATTAAGGTTGGAATATTTTTATACAGGGTCAAACTCCTGATGTGGGACTTCTCAGATCCGCTAACATTTTCTCTAGGATGCCAAAGCCTCCTACGTCCCAAAACACGGGCCTGAGTGTGACCCCTCTGGGGTGTTGCAGCTCCTTGCTGGGATGGATGCTTCGTGCTTTGGTGGGACTGTAGGTATGAGTAATGTTTGCAAGAGGGAGCCTAGCTGCAGTGCTGCATGACCTTCTTCCATCTGCACACATCCCCCCCAAAAAAAAGAATTAGCATCAGAAGAAATCCATGATATTCTCATTATTCTTACAAAATGCCTTTAAAAGATACCGGTGCAGCATGAAGGAGCATCCGAACCACGATAAGCAGGGATGAGCTGAGGATGGCTTGTGCAGCATTATCCTTCCATGCTGCTGAAGCAATGACCCTGCAGGGCTTAGAGCCTGTGCATCCAAAGGGATGCATTAATGAGGATGGACTGGCTAATTATTTATTGATTTTTTTTTTTTTTAAATCAATTTTGCTGCATTCAAGACATGGCAGGCTCAGGACCTGCATCACCTCTCTGCAAAGCTCGGAGCTGCTCCACGGGAGTATTAGTTGTCATGGGGAAATGTTAATGCTGGGTCTTTGGGTTTAAAAATGGCCCGAGTGGGTATTTCAAACAGAAGCAGAGCCCATAAATCGGAGGACTTGTAAAGCACTCGTGCAGTCTGGGAAATGGCAGACTTGGATGCGGGCAGCAGTAAAGGGGCAATTGTCACCCAACCCTTGAGTTTGAATGTAAGCCTAAAAAAAAAGAGGAATGGGGGAAAAAAAGAGAAAAGCTCCATAAATCTGGCTTTATAATATTCATCTATTCTGGAAAACTGTGATAGAACCGAGGTAAATTATTTCTCTCTTGGACAAAGTTGAAAAAGTATATTTTAATTTAAACATTAATTCTAGTCAATATTAAAAATTGCTTTAATTTGACTTCCTCAACTTCTGCACTGAAGCCCCATTTGTGGCAGTGTTCATTTTGGAGTCATTTGGGGAATAAGAAAGTCCCGTTCTCTAAAAATCAGTATTTTTTTTGTCTGAGCTGTATTTTCACATGTGCTGTGTAGATGGGTAAAGGCTGGTGCAGCATCTCCTGCACTTGCATGGGTTTATGGCTGCCCACTCAGTGCCTCTCTTGGTGGCTGGCTGTCACCGCACTCAGCTTGCAGGGACCTTTCTCACTTGGCTGTCGTCTTCTCTTGGTAGCACTTAGGAGTAGAATTTGCTTATTCATCCTAGAAACACAGAAGGAAAAGGTTATAGCTCATTATTTCCTTTGAAAAGTCATTTTTAATAGCCAACGTCGATAGATATCCTATTGACTCACAAGCCCTCCCGCTTCTTCTCATTGTATTGTCTTCTCCTGGGGTTTCTGAAGCCGTAGGTCAACTTTGACTCACTGGTATAACTAATGCCCTTGCTTTGATATGATCGCTTGCCTCTCCCCAAAAAGCCATTTTTTTCTTTCCACCAACTGCAAGGATGCTGGAGTCTGAAGCGTTTCCTTCCATCTGAGGAATTCGTGCTCTGAAGGGGGTAATGGCTCATTGTGAGATGCTCGGCGGTGGAGGCAGCCCCTGTGGGAAACACAGCCCTCCTCCACTCTCTGGATGGGACGGGTGATGTCATTGACCATCTGAGCCACCCATCCTGGGGAAATTTGGCTTATTCCAGCTTGGCTTTTTGACTTTATGGTTTTTACACAGGGGAAAATAAAAAAAAAAAATAGCTGGGGGTGAGAGGAGGGAGATGTGACCTTTGCGCCTGGTCTTGTGTGGTCTTGGAAAATGGGGTAGGATGCTGAATGCGGGAGCGTGGAGGGGCTTGAAAGCTGGGATGATCTTCTCTGTTTTATTTCCCTCCCTTCTTCAGGTGGATGAAATTTATCACGACGAGTCCCTGGGGGTTCACATCAACATCGTGCTGGTCAGGATGATCATGGTGGGATACCGCCAGGTAAATACAGCACTCGGACATGGTGAGGGGGAGATGCTATTCAGGCTGGCCCCTGCTTCTCGGCCACTTTCCCGGCTTGAGCCCTGCCCAGTGAGGGAAGGAGGGTCGCTGAAATGCAATATAGGTGCAGCAGGCAGCTGCCGCTTCTCCCAAGGCCGGCAAGCATGCAATGACACCATGGCTTAGTGTCTCATCACCATAATATTTAGCACTTAGGTAAGCCCTGGCTTGGAAAAATGTGGTCATTCAGGTCAACCATTGAAGCCCAAGTGACAACTTGTGCTGAGCAGGAATGAATTTGAACCCTCATCTGGCTGGTTTCTGGAGCCTGAAGGTCTGGAGAGCCTCATAGCCATCCAGCCCCAGGGCAAAGAGGGGGTCCCTGAGGAGATGGCAGGTGGCTGCGATCAGCCTTTATCTGCTTGCTCTGGGGTGCGGGAAAAACCACAAGAGGCTTCTTCAGAAGCTTTAGGGTGGCGGTAGCTGATGGGGCAAAGGTGGCTTCCTAAGTTGGCAGGAGCTGGATATTAGTGAGGAGAAGCCAAGGCCAGGATCTCCTGTATCCCAGCCTTGACTCAGCAGCCCTGGAAGGCTTGGCTGGCCATCCTGCAGCTCTCGGGTGGCTTGGGCACGGACAAAAAAGGCACAGGAAGGTTTCATGCAGTTTCTCAGGTTGCATTTATTGTTTAAGGCTCGTTTGAGCATGACAGCCAAAAGATTTTCTTTAAAACAATGTGATTTGCTATACTTTTTGTGGCAAACCCCTATCCTGCATGAAGCTTTCTAGCAAGGGTATTCATGACTCAACACGGTGATGTCTCTGTGTGTGGTCCACAAATTATTAGGTCTTGGAAAAAACCCTGTTTGTTACAGAAATCTGTTTGGCTGGCAGAAACCCAATGCCTCCTAGAGACCCAGGGATGAGCAGATGTTTGAATCCAGGCGAGATCTTGGCTCACCACTGTTTAGGTCTGATGCTTCCTGAGCGAGTCCTCCTGTGGCTTCTTGTCTCCCACCTTGGGCTTTGTAGGATAAAACCCCCATGGCCACTTAAGGGCCAGGGGCAGGACAATATTTCTTACTTTTCTTCGCACCGTTGCAGCTCAGCAAGTACCTACCTAAGAGCATCATTTATTTTATAGAGCATAATTTTGCAAAATGCTAATCTTGAACGAAAAATAGATGAAGGACAAGGTGACTGCTATAAAGCGGTCCTGGACACCTGCACCTCTTTCCTATTGGACTTTCAGTCTCTGTAGGTCAAGTTTTACAGGGGAGCATTGCTCTGCTCATTGCTGAGCATCAGCATCTCGTGACATCTCGACGAGGAGCCGGTGCAGGAGCTGGGAATCCGAATCCTCTTTGCTTTCCAGCCACTCTCCTCTTTTATCTACTGCTGCCCCGAGCACTTGTGTGACTAAAGAGGGTCATATACCTTCCTGTACCAGACCACATCTGTGGGAATCCCACATTTGTGGGAATGATTTCCTTGCTGTTTTTAAATAAAAAAAAGGTGCAAGATGCTTAGCAGATGCAAAGCAGGATGTTGTTGCTTCTAAGGATGGAGAAGCACTGCTTAGGAGTCTTTCTGACCCCAAAACTCTTGGCAGGCTCCTTCTCCCCCCAGTAACTTAGCCGTCTTTT
Organism: Theristicus caerulescens; assembly: GCA_020745775.1. Classification (NCBI taxonomy): domain Eukaryota; kingdom Metazoa; phylum Chordata; class Aves; order Pelecaniformes; family Threskiornithidae; genus Theristicus; species Theristicus caerulescens. The sequence goes on from CM036560.1 coordinate 90,163,830, forward strand.
TATTTCTTTTTTCTTTTTTCTTTTTTCTTTTTTTTTTTTTTTTTAATTCTTTACCCAGTCAGTCAGTCTGATAGAGCGAGGGAACCCATCTCGGAGCTTGGAGCAGGTCTGCCGCTGGGCTCACTCACAGCAGCGCTCCGACCCGGAGCACGCCGAGTACCACGACCACGCTGTATTCCTCACCAGGCAAGATTTTGGTCCCGCAGGTATGCAAGGTACTGTATTTATCTCGATCAGGTATGTGCAGTTTGCTGGGGGAAAGCCAGCGAGGGGAGAGGATTTCTTGCAAACACAGTCTGTGTCTTGGCCAGCAAGGTCCAGAAAAAGGTTATAAAAATTGGTATTTTTTTTGTGTGATGTAGAAGACAGACAGAATTAATCCAGACCATCAACCGGAATGGATAAAAAAATCATCTTTATTCATTCTGCCCTTACTTTGGTTTCATGCACCAATCCTCCCCTTGTCCCAAAGTGCCCTAAACAGTTTAAAGATAACATAAAAAAGGTGGAATACCACAGGGAGCTTCATGGGGCCAGTCAGTCCTTTTTGTTCTCTGAAGGACCTTTAAAACCTGTTTTTACATGGGGTGTTTTCTTGGTCCTCTTAGCACTGGACATGGGAGCATTGAGTAAACCCTGGGCCAAAGAGGAGGTCGGAAGGAGCAATGGCAATAGTCCTCTCACCCTCTTGGTGCAGAGGCTATGCTGACATGGTCTGAGAAGTGAGAGACCTACGCAAAAAATAAAAGAAAATTTGCAGGAAAAGCTTCTGGCATTTCATGGCTCTGTTAGAAACGCGGATGCTTTGGTGGCATCATGAGAAGTGATTTGTCCCAGTTCTCCTGAGCCTGCTGCCTCCAAATTGCCACCTCCTTCTTCCCACACTAGTGGCAAGGTCTGAATTTCTCATCAGGAGGCTCCCTTTGATGCCACGGATGTGCTGGTAAAGTCACACTGATTTGTAGCATGGGTCCTTTTGGTGCGCATGGGAGGAAGGAGAGATGGAGGAGGAGTCCTGTCCTCGCCTTGATTACCTGAACCCTGAAGAGGTTCTCCCCGCAGCAGGGGACGAACCACAGGAGACATCCAGCTGGAAGCCCTCTTGAATGTGCTGTTGGCCATCAAAGACCAGAGCTTGGGTTGTGCCAACAGCCTCCCTGCTGAGCTGTTGACCCGCCTTGGGCACCTCGTCAGGAGTCATGCGGCAGCATGGGTGAAATACCAGGTTTTGTTTCGTTTTTCTAGACCCTTCCTGGCAAAGTGACTGTGTCCAAAGGCATTGGTGAGAGGACCTTTTTTGGCATGTCGGCAGAAGGGGGAGACTGGCTGGACTCCCCCCTTGGTGGGAAGGAATCGTGAGATCAATGGAGTAGCCCTGCTCTAGGGATGCTCACTCCAGCTCCTTCCCCTTTTCCCTGCAGATCTGGCTCCCTGCTTTTCATGCATCTCCGGGATGGATGTTTGCTTTCTGCAGATGTCCCCATGGCTGCCGTGTCCTTGCCTGGCTGTGTTGCATGGCACAAGGTGCGGGTGCTCCTCACCAATCAGGAACTGCCCTCTTGTTGGGCTGCTGGAATAGTAACACTTTGCTTACTCTTGCCTCTTTTCCTAAAATGATGTCCTTTTAGCTCCGTATCATCCCTTTTCAGCTCAGGGCTATATGCAAAGAAGGGCCAGACCGCGGCACCTCCAATACTTGCTCATGGTGTGTGTTCACTGGTGGTATCTAAGCGGCTTGCTGAGGTGATGGCAAATACCTGCTGGCTTCTTTAGGCATTGCTGTAGGGTGTATGTGCCAGTTGGGAAGCATCTGCCCTGCTCATATGTACCCTGAAGCTAAGCTGAAGGCAGAGGTGGTCCTGCCCTGAAGACCCTACAGCCTAAATGAACAAGCTGGGAGAAAGGAAGCCTTTGAGGATGAAGTCCTCCAAGTTGCAGGGACCTGGGAATGGAGCTTAAATTTCAAGCCCGTGCTTAGCTTGACGCCTCATCACTCCTTACAGTTGTGTGCCCAGTTAGCAACGGAGATGGGGCTGAATCTGACTCGTTAACCCACGCGGTCCTCTTAGCCCAGGCTATTTCCATGCCAGCAAGCCAACAATGCTCCATCACCACATTCCCACCAGACATGGCTCATACCTCCCCCTGTGTCATAGAATCATAGAATGCTTTGGGATGGAAGAGACCTTTAAAGGTCATCTAGTCCATCCCCCCTGCAATTGGCAGGGACATCTACAACTAGATCAGGTTGCTCAGAGCCCCATCCAGCCTGACCTTGAATGTTTCCAGGGATGGGGCACTTACCACCTCTCTGGGCAACCTGTTCCAGGGTTTCACTACCCTCATTGTAAAAAATTTCTTCCTTATATCTAGTCTGAATCTACCCTCTTTTAGTTTAAAACCATTACCCCTTGTCCTATCACTACTGGCTCTGCTAAAAAGTCTGTCCCCATCTTTCTTATAAGCCCCCTTTAAGTACTGAAAGGCCGCAATAAGGTCACCCCGCAGCCTTCTCTTCTCCAGGCTGAACAACCCCAGCTCTTTAAGCCTTTCCTCATAAGAGAGGTGATCGTTTTTGTGGCCCTCCTCTGGACCCTCTCCAACAGGTCCATGTCCTTCTTGTACTGAGGACCCCAGAGCTGGATGCAGCACTCCAGGCGGGGTCTCACCAGAGCAGAGGGGCAGAATCCCCTCCCTCGACCTGCTGGCCACGCTTCTTTTGATGCAGCCCAGGATACGGTTGACTTTCTTGGCTGTGAGAGCACATTGCTGGCTCATGTCCAGCTTTTTGTCTACCAGTACCCCCAAGTCCTTCTCGGCAGGGCTGCTCTCAATCCTTTCATCCCCCAGCTTGTATTGATACCAGGGATTGCCCCGACCCAAGTGCAGGACCTTGCACTTGTCCTTGTTGAACCTCATGAGGTTCACACATGTGTGGGGAGGTGTCGTGTCACCTCCCCTTGGCCAGTAAACCAGACCAGCATCTGGTCTAGCACGGCACTGGATGCAAGTCCTTGCAAAGCGTTGCAGTCTTGTGGCATAGCTCTTCTCTGTTGCAGGTCCAAGCTGAGCCCTAAGGAAGTTTACAAAAACGTCTTGGTGCTGGCAGCAGCCCTGCTCGTGGCATTTCTTGATGCGGTTGGGAGCAGTCATGGCCAACGTGGAGAAATTTTCGAAAGCTGATGCAATTGTTGCTTTGGGAATTAAGGGAAGCTGGAAGGCGTGAAGCGGAAGGGCCAGGAGAGACAGCTAAGCTGCGCTGCCCTCACACGTGGGTTGCAAATAAACCCCTGCTCTTCAAAGAGAAATGCCTCTCAGTGGTGGACAGATGGGTTGTAAATTATTAATTGCTGCTGTTGAAGCCCTGTCTAAGCCAGAAGAGAGTGCCATGTCCCTCTGCAGCGGGCAAGCATGGAGGGCTTTCTGGCCCAGGCTGAAGGATGCTTCTGCTTAAATTTAATTTGTTGCCTTGTAATCACCCATGGTTGGCCTTTGAGCAGGCTGGTGGTCCATGTAGAAGGTCAGAGAGGCTGAAAGCAGGTAGGAAATGTCCATAAAGAAGAATAAAAAGTGCATTTGGAGGAAGGAAGAGACTGGCTGGTGTCTTGCCGGTATGGTGAGGACATGCCGCTTCTCTTAGGTGTGTGTCTGGTAAGCGTTTGCAGGCTAATCTAGTCTTTACCAATTAAGTATTTTCCAGGTAGTAACTTCTTGCTGTCATTCTCCTGTGGAGAGCCCTTTATACTTGAGAGACCAGTGTCTGCTTTCCTGAGCATCCACCTTTTCATATTCCTTTGTCCTATCTTCTGTCCAGACATCCAGAGCCTCTTTGGTTGGGAATGTGTCCCATTTTCATCCTAGACAAAATATATTTGCTCTCCCCTTGTACAGAAAACTTTCCACGTCTTTGTTCTTTCTTGTGGAAAGTTTCGGGAAGGGGGGGAATCTTTTAAAGTGGTTTATCCAGGATTTGACTCATTACTGTATGGTTAAACCCAATTACCTGATTCTCTCTCTCAAGCTTTTAGTTTGGCCTGTTACTGTTTGCTTTCCTTTTGACTGCAGTGCCCATTGAGCACGTCATTTCTCCACTCTCTTTCTTAAGGTGTTTTAGTTTATTTGTTCATTGGAATAAGTCTCGTTGCCCACTTGAATGTGGGGAAGATGAAAAACAAACGCTTCCCCCAGTAAATAAAACCTCAAGTGTATTTATTGAAGCTGCTTTGAGAAGATCCTTGTCATTGCGGAGGTTTCTCTGAGGTTACGTGGTGCTTTGCAGGCAGAAGCGGACTCGCTCTGCATGTAATGAGAGTCGGGTATTTATTTAATCTTGAGCTTTTTGCTTGGCCACTTGGGTTCACCCGACTTCTCCTTCACTTGGAGCACAGGCAAAAACACATCCATCGCTTCCCACAAAATACCATGTGAGTGAGCCCTTCAAAGGTTCGTGTCTGGGCTTGTTTTGAAAAACTAAATTATTATGATGAGAGAAGTTTCCTTTAGAAGTTCCAGTGCAGGTGGACACCCTGGAAAATCTCTGCTCAGCTGATAAATAGAAATATCAAGGGAAATGCTTGCCCCAAACCCCTTTGGTTTTGCCTTCTGCCTGGGGTGATGGCAACTTCTGGGCATCTGGCGGTGTGGCAGCAACCCATCCCCTGTCCCATCAGGCATCTGATCCTCTCAGTGCAGCCACAAAATCAATTACTGTTGACTTTAGGGCAGAGCTGTAGGAAACCTTTTTTTTTTTTTTTTTGCTTTAATCTCTTGTCCTTGGCCAGCTGCGTGGTGCTGGGACCCACCCGCTTGTTCAGTTTAGGAATTAAGCTGAATGCAATTGCGTCTTTCCTCTCCACCCTCTTCCAGGGCAATTAGTTGTTAGTCGTTCCTGGGGTGCTGGATTGGTGTGCAGCAAGTGGCCCATGAGGATGGTGGTACGTGGGCTCGGTGGACCCCGTTTTTTGGCCGGGGTGTGTGCAGGAGGGCAGGCGTAGGGGTGTACATCCACCCTCAGCTCATCAGCTCTCCTCTCCTGCTGCAGCTCAGCCTCCCTCTTGGCTCATTGAGCTTCCCTCTTTGAGCATCCCTATCCCCAGGGCAGAGTTATCCAGCATGGTCCTGCCCTGCTTTTGCCTCTTGGATCTGTAAGTCCTTCCTTCACTAACTTCCTTTCCCCTTGATGCCAAAAAGGGTCAGTCTTTAAAAAAGAAAATAAAAAAATGGAAAGTAAATTCAAGAAGGTGCCAAGGAATTCATTGAATTGGGCAGAAATAATGTGAGAAAAGAAGGAAAATAAACCAAAATTGAGATGACGCATCGCTGAATAGGTGGGGGGAAGGCTTCCCTGCCCCCAGCTGCCCCACTGCACTGCACTTGATCGAGGGCTGGGGGCCGGGGAGGTGCATGGTCCTCCCCCGCTCTGTCTGGTGGGGGGGTGCCCCCGTGGCTGGGGCTGGTGCGGGTGCATGTGTGGGTGCATGGCAGGGGTCCTCTGTAGCCTGCAGCGAGCGAGGCTGTATTTTTGGCGGGGCGCTGGGGGACACCTTATGCCTTTTGTTCTCTCTCTTCCTTTCTTCTTTATTTTTTTTAATAAAGAAGAATGTGGGGGATGCCATTTCTGGGCTGGGAGGTGGTAGTCACTGACACCGATAAAGCACCCATAGGTCCCTTGGCTGCCCTCTCGCTGGCCCAGGTGCATTGGCATGAGGGCAGAGAGATGCTGGAGAGCCTTGACGTAACCTCAGCCTGCTTTTGGCACTGGCAGCCAGGATGGTTGTACTGGTGAGCAAGTCCTTGGGCTGCTGTCCTCTTCGTTTTCTTCTCCTATTGCAGTGAAGCCAGGCTGCGTGGTTTTTTTTTAATTTTTCATGCCTCCCGCCTCAAAGGTTTTCTCTCTCCTCTCTTCCCCTCTCCTTCCCTTCTCTCTTGCCCCAGGCTACGCGCCAGTGACGGGGATGTGCCACCCGCTCCGCAGCTGCACCCTCAACCACGAAGATGGCTTCTCCTCGGCGTTTGTCGTCGCCCACGAGACTGGCCATGTGTAAGTCACGGGGGCAGAGCTGGCTGTCCCCTTTGGCGGTGGGACAAGCGTGATGGTGCCCCTTTCTTTGCAAAAGAGACTTTCTGCTGCTGCAGGCGTGCTCACCACCGCAGCATAAATGGGCTGGTATAAATCCCCCAGGAACCCAACTTTACACCAGCCTTTCCCACCAGGTTAGGCATGGAGCACGACGGCCAAGGCAACCGCTGCGCTGATGAGACTAGCATGGGAAGCATCATGGCACCACTGGTCCAGGCCGCCTTCCACCGCTACCACTGGTCCCGCTGCAGCAAGCAGGAGCTCAACCGCTACATTCAGTAAGCCAATTTTAACCAGGAGGGGATATTCTCCCTTCAGATGGCGTGACTGCCTACATTTTGTACCCAGCAGCTCCTGCGTGAAGCAAGTGGTGGGCAGGTCCCCATTGAGATTGCTTGTTTTGGCAAGAATAGCAAAAACTCGTCCTTGGGAGGTTATTTTCCCTTTTTCTTCTATGAACAGCTTTGGTTCCTTGCACAAGTCTGAACTGGTTTTGGGCTGCGGGGGCTGGAGACAAATAGGAGCCTGATAAAAGCTGGAGATGTCAACAGAGCAATAGTTTGTAGAAGATCTCTGCTGATGGAGCCCAGATCCAGATCTCAAATATTTTTGCCATTTGCTTTGAGCACAGCATGTGTGGTTTATCCTTTAGGCTATAAAAATGTTGTGGGCTGCATGAAAAAAAAGGTGTAGAAACAGGCCAGCAGCTTTCTGTGCATTGGGGCCAAGATGAATATCAGGGAAGGAGGTGGCAGTGGTGGTACCCACTAGTGCCAAGGTCTTCTGTCCCCTAGGGAGCTGCAGGCAGGGAGGGATGCTTGTCTTTGGGGGACTCTGGTGTGACAAGTTGACCCTGGCTAGATGCCAGGTGCCCATCAAAGCCACTCTATTGCTCCCCTCCTCAGCTGGACAGGGGAGAGAAAATATAACGAAAGGCTCGTGGGTCAAGATAAGGACAGGGAGAGATCACTAACCAATTACCATCATGGGCAAAACAGACTCAACTTGGGGGAAATTAATTTAGTTTATTACCAATCAAATCAGAGTAGGATAATGAGAAATAAAAACTAAATCTTAAAACACCTTCCCCCCACCCCTCCCTTCTTCCCGGGCTCAACTTCACTCCCGATTTCTCTCCCTCCTCCCCACAAGTGGCGCAGGGGGACAGGGAATGGGGGTTGGGGTCAGTTCATCACACGTTGTCTCTGCCGCTCCTTCCTCCTCAGGGGGAGGACTCCTCACACTCTTCCTCTGCTCCAGCGTGGGGTCCCTCCCATGGGAGACAGTCCTCCATGAACTACTCCAGCATGAGTCCTTCCCAGGGGCTGCAGTTCTTCACAAACTGCTCCAGCGTGGGTCCTTCCCACAGGGTGCAATCCTTCAGGCACAGACTACTCCAGCGCGGGTCCCCTGCAGCGTCACAAGTCCTGCCACCAAACCTGCTCCAGCGTGGGCTTCCCTCTCTCCATGGGTCCACAGAAGTCACCCCTGTAGCCCCCTTCCCCCCACTACCAAAATCTTGTCATGCAAACCCAATGCATCCACGCAGTTGTTATTTGCTGAAACCATGTTCTCCAGCAGTGGGTAGTTAGTGTCGGTGCCAAGAGAATTCAGATTTCTCCATATCTGAATCTGGAGAGAGGGCTGGAGGTGAGGGAAGGGGTGAAGGAGGGAAATCCTCCACGTCTGACTCTGCTTTGCCTCTGCCCTGCATCTCTGCAGCTCCTACGACTGCCTCCTGGATGACCCCTTTGAGCACCAGTGGCCCACGTTACCTGAGCTGCCGGGCATTAATTACTCCATGGACGAGCAGTGCCGCTTCGACTTTGGCGTGGGCTACAAAACGTGCACGGCGGTGAGTACGGAGCCAATACAGGTTGCATGCCTGTATTGCCCCTCCTGGGACACCCAGCCAGGCGCTGCGAGCCTGCCGGGGCTCCCTGCTGCCGTCCCAGCCCAGCTCCTCTGTGCTCCCCAGTTCCGCACCTTCGACCCCTGCAAGCAGCTGTGGTGCAGCCACCCGGACAACCCCTACTTCTGCAAGACCAAGAAGGGGCCACCCTTGGATGGGACCGAGTGCTCTCCAGGCAAGGTAGGGGCTGGTCCTGCCTGATCCTCCCTTGGGAGGGGACGGGGACACCCTCGAGGGCAGCAGTCGGTGGGTGCCTGGTTTTCAGCTGGCGTTACTCCTTATTTTCCCCAGTTTGTGCTCAGATGAGGACTTTGTTTTTTCTTCTGATCTGCCTGCCTCTGCAGAGAAGCAGGACTTGTTTTGTCACCTGGCAAAACAGCGATGATGTCACTGCACGTCCAACCTCATGATGTCAGCAGGCTTTTATTTTAGGCTCTCTTAGCATGTCGGTTAGCACACTATGAAAGCGTGGATACCTTGGAAAAGCTGCTGGCCCATATAGTTTTTGGGTGGTTCTTTGCTGGAGAATGGATGGGTGTAAAGTATCCAACAACTTTTGATAAGTTTCTGTATAAATCCCATCAATCTCGCTGAAAATGCTGCCTCCTCAAGTGCTTGAACGACAGTTTGCCAAAAGCTTCCGAAATTAGGCTTTCTGAATCATGTACAGATGTGTTACGTGTCGTGCTGGCACATGGCTCGAGAGGACTGCAACATCTGGACTGGGAGGTCCTTCCTTCAGGCCCATGATGGGCACAGGCTGGGCTTTTCCCTAAGGCTGGAGTTAAACCCCGGGCCTGGGTGCCCATGGGGCGACACCACAGCTTCGTGCCAGGCGTTGCGTGCGTGCCTGGGAAGAAGTGCAGAGCTCTGGATTTCATTTATCAAAATGCCCAGCAGCTTGCCGCTGTGCTTCTTGCAAAAGTTTTTGTTTATCTCCTCTGTGTCAGCGGGGCGACATCCCCAGGGCTGATCCAGTCCTGGGCCCGAGTGTAATTCAGTGCCTGCCTGAGGATCTGCATGTGTAGGGAGAGGCAGTTTGACTACAGAGAGAAAACCAGTCCAGGAACTAAAAAATTTGGTGTTAGGGAAAGAAAATCAAAGGAATTTGTTTTGCAGAGGGATCTTTGCATGCCCCAGGCTTGTGCCTTCAGCAGCTTTTTGCACGAGTTTTTGAGCAGCTTTATGCAGCTGCAGGCTTTTCTTACCTGATCCAAAGCATGGATATGTTGGGAGCCTGCCCTGCTGATCTCTGTTCCTCTGCTGCATTTTCTGCTGCGAGTCCCGGCTGCGGAGCTGTGCTGGGCTCTCAGAGCAAAGCCTCAGGGTGCTTGTGCTCCTGGGTCAGTCATGAAATGATGCAGCTTGCTCGCCCAGGGACCACTCCTGGTCCTGCTTTCCTACAGGAGGGATGTACCCGAGGGCATGATGAAGAGCACCTTCCTCCCATGCTTTGCAAACTGCGAGCCATTTTTGCAGTGCTGTGGATGTGGGAGGGCTCTCTTTACTGGTGCCGAGGGCTTTGGAAGAGGCAGGTGTAGAGCTCACCCCTCTTTCTCCTCCCTTCCAGTGGTGCTTCAAGGGTCACTGCATCTGGAAGACGTCAGAGCAGCCTTACAGCCAGGACGGCAGCTGGAGCTCCTGGTCCAAGTTCGGCTCGTGCTCCAGGACCTGTGGGGGAGGCGTGCGCTCTCGCAGCCGGAGCTGCGACAACCCGCCGTACGTTTGGCCTCCACCTCCCTCCTTTTAGCGGGGGTAAAACTGGAAGTGGCTGAGAGCAACAGGTTCCTCGCTCTTCCCCTTGTGCGCTCGGTCAACAGGGATGAGGACATCTGCTCCTGCCTGGGCTGTGCCATGCGTTTGGGTGCTGAGCTGTGTCGCATTTGAACAGCATCTCCCCCCCCTCAATGCTCTTTTAACCCACTTGCTTTATTTTCCAGCCCAGCGTATGGCGGGCGCCACTGCCCGGGAGCCACCTACGAGTACCAAGTGTGCAACGCCGAGGAGTGCCCGGGGCCCTACCAGGATTTCCGTGCCCAGCAGTGCTCCAAGCGCAACTCTTACTACACCCATGAGAACAGCAAGCACGCCTGGCTTCCCTACGAGCATCACGACGGTGAGTGGTGCAGGTCCTGGCAAAGGAGCAGTAGCCAAATTGCCTTCCCTCCCAGGGGAAGCCACACTGGTCGCCATCACCATGGGATGGGGACTGTGCCAGCTGCACAGATGTTGGGTTGTGAAACGCTCCTGAGCTGGAAACTAGAGTGCAATAAACCAGCATCAAGCAGCCAGGTCCTTAAAATCAGTTTCTTGTGCTTGCCCTCAGGTGTCACTTAGAGAAACCCAGATGTTGCTCTGGTTCCTGCTGTCTCAAAGCACAGCAGAGGTGGGCTGAAAAGATCAGCCTGTGTTGAAACCTCTCCCTGCTCCGTCTGCGCTAGTAAGAGGACAGCCCCTCATAACGGTAGCCAGAGATAAATCCATTCGGGCTACTTTAAAAGTTTTATCTCTGCTCTCTGTGTGCTTTGGCACGCAGAGGACTTGTTTTCCTTGGAGGCTGTGGGGTGACCATGCTGCCTGCTCGCTCCTGGCGCCGCAGTGGGGAGCGTGCCGCTCCGGGCTGGGATGGAAGCCAGGTCCGCCTGCCTGGCTTGGTGTTCCTCATACATGCAGCCAAGCATCTTGCATTTCAGTGTCACGTAGTGTGTCCAGTCCAGTTGCCTTCTCTTAATTTCCTGAGTGTGCTGGGCAAAAGTTCAGCCTCTTGAGCAGCAAACGGGCATGGCAAAATAAGGCACATGAATAGCCTGGGCTGTGGAAATCTGGCTGTGCTCAGGTGTACAAGCTGAGATGGGTTTCTATTTTTGATCACCCTAATCTATTTCCACAAACCCTTTTTCCCCCTGCCTTTTACCCTTTACTTTTTATTTTGCTGCAGATGCTCAGAAGTGTGAGCTGATCTGCCAGTCCGAGGGAACGGGGGATGTGGTGTTCATGAATCAGGTTGTTCACGACGGTACCCGGTGCAGCTACCGAGATCCCTACAGCATCTGTGTCCGGGGCGAGTGCGTGGTGAGGAGCTGATGGCTGCTGCGCGACTGTCCCTGTCCTTTGCCTGCACAGGAGAGAGCTTGTGCATCCCCTTGACCCACTACTCCTTGGGGATGCATGTTTTAGCCTGGGGACTGACCCTGTGTGCAACAAAGGGCTATGGGGATGGCGGAGCGATGGGATGGGCTGCAGGGATGTAACCCCGTGCTTGTCTTCTCTTCCCCACGGGCGACAGCACGTCGGCTGTGACAAGGAGGTCGGCTCCCTGAAGCAGGATGACAAGTGCGGGGTCTGCGGGGGGGACAACTCCCACTGCCGGACGGTGAAGGGCACACTGGCTAAGACGCCCAAGCAGCCGGGTGAGCGGGCTGGATGGGTTTGGTAGCGGATTCGGTGAGGGTCAGCTCGATTCACATGTGGGTGTGAGTGGGTGTGTGTCTGGTTGGAGCAAACCTGCTCTTTCTCTTCCCTCCATCCTTCCTCCCTGCCTTTCAGCAGGTGTTTTGAAGATGTTTGAGATTCCAGCTGGGGCAAGACACCTTCAGATAGAAGAGATGGAGCCAGCATCCCGCAGCATCGGTGAGTACGCCGTAGTTCACCTCTCCCTTCACCCACTACCTCTTTCTCAGCCCTATTCTGACAATTCCCACCCAAAGGGGCTTATTTGGGTCATTCCAGTCCTTCAAAGGCAGTGACCAGAGGGAATGACATTGAAATACCTCCTTTCTCCTCCAGCTGTTAAGAATCAAGCCACAGGTAACTTCATCCTTAATGCCAAGGGCAAAGAAGCCAAAAGCCAAGTGTTCATTGAGATGGGGTTGGAGTGGGAATACACTGTTGAACATGGCAAGGAGAGCCTGAAAACGAGCGGTCCTCTGCACGAGGCCATCAGTGTTTTGGTAAGCCTGGCTGACACATCCTCTGGGGGTGTTGGGGACGACCATCACCCAGCGGTACAGAGAGGGAAGGTGGTCTGAGATGGGATGTAGGGGGTGATGGAAGGAGTTTGGTAGAGAAAGGATGTAGGGCATGTCATTAAAACCAGGGAAATGAGCTAGCCAAAAGCAAGGGGCAATGAGCTGCATGCAAGAATGGCATAAGGACGCATTGCTTGGGTGCTTGCCTTTGAGTCCAACTGTATTTTGCTCTGTGCAGCAATTGCTTATGACTCCACATCTCATTTTAGTTATACTGGTATTTGGGGGAGTTAGGACTGGGTTCCCTGGGCACCCAGGGAAGGGGAGGTCTGCACTGCTGTCCCTCCCCATGGCTGGTGCTGGCTTTGGGCATAGACTGTGGTCCTGCAGGTCAGAGGAAAGGCCAGGGGCATGCAACCCAAGGCTGGAGTTGGGAAGTTTGGGCAGTGTTTTTCTCCACAACTGGAGAGGTATGTTCCCGAAGGGTGTGTTCAGAGCCCACCTAATCACATTGGAGGTAGTAATGGGGTTTGTTTCTCCTGCTCTTGTGTGTACCGTACCGTGTGGTGGTCATTGTTCACTTCTTTTTTCTGTGATGGCCTCCTCTTCCCTTCCCTCTCCCATGGCATCACTCCTTCCTCTCCTTCCCCCTCTCCAATTGTCCTGTCTCTGCCTGCAGGTCATCCCTCAGGAGGAGGAGACGAGGAGCAGCCTGATGTACCGGTACATCATCCACGAAGACCTGCTGCCCATGATCGGAAACAACAATGTCCTGCTTGAGGAGATGGATTCCTACGAGTGGGCCCTCAAGAGCTGGTCTCAGTGCTCCAAGGCATGCGGAGGAGGTAGCTTTCCCTTTGTAGCAGCCTACGTTGTGTGCTTGGGAGGATGCTTGGGTGTGTTAGGCAGCGCATGCGTCCTTTGGGGCATCTCTGGCTTGGAAACATGCAGATGCTGTTTTAAAGTGTTTCTCCCCAAGATCACACATGGCAAGGCTTTAGACCTGGTACTGCTTGGAGGCCTGACTTTCTTCTCCACACCCATACCCATGTTGTTTGCATCTCTGTAATTTGAGGGATCTACTGTGAGGGAACATGAGTATTTAAAAACCATTATTGCAGAGCAGTTTAGGTGAGCATTTTAGCCAGATTTCTTATGAAAACAGGCTTATGTGATCGCATGTGCATACCTTTGTCTATCCATGTATCTGCTATGAGTTTTTAATTCGCTGGCTGTTTTTAGCCCAATTTGAGCCCAGGAGTAGTGATTTTGCAGATGACTGCTCCTAAAGCTTGCATGGAAATAGGTGTGGACACACCAGGAGGTGCTGTGATGGAAGGCAGGTAGCACATGTGAGCTCCTGCCAGAGTTATTGCTGGATTTTTCCCTCTGAGAGGAAGCACGTGTGCCTGCATGCTGGCATCGGGGGTTTGCTGATGAAAGCCTTGCCTCAATATGTCCAGTGGGATCTGACTTCGAAGCTGGCCCTGCTCTGAGCAGGTGCTGGACCAGAGACCTCCAGAGGTCGCCTCCAAACCTACCTGACCCTCAAATGATGGAGAAGACCTCACGCGTCCAACTTGCATGTTCAGCTCATGGATGATTTTAGGACTTGCAGAGCTGGAAAGTGAGCCCTTGCTGGCTCCCCGGACCTTGCTGCAGCAGAGCTCCTGGCAGGGCGGCAGGCAGCTTATGGTTAAGGCTGGCTTAGCCCCGGTCTGGTCTGCTCCCAAGCAAGTTCAGCTTATTTGGCACATTATAGCAGTGCTTTGGCTGGGCTTGTGATGTGCTGCTCTTTTTCCCCCGTCTGGAGAAATAAAGCCAAATCTGTAGCTCGCTAAGTGCTCATGGCTGTGTCTCCTGCAGGAAGCTCTGATGTCTTGACCTGGGTTTTCAGGGGAGCAGCTTGGGGGAGGGATGGGGGGGAAGGCTGAGTCTGCTTCGCCCCTCTCTGTGTGTGCACCCCAGGAGGCTGGGGGAGGTCCGGCACCCACATGAGCATCCTCTGCACACCTGGGTGAAGCACTGCTTGGGTCCCACCTGAGCAGTGACATCTGCGAGCATGCGTCCCAGCAGCGATGCAGGAGGGGACCGGGTGGGGAGCTGGTGGGACCCCCTCACCCATTGCCTCACCACCCATGCTCTGCCCTCCCCAGGCATCCAGTACACCAAGTACGGCTGCCGGCGGAAGAGCGACAACCGGATGGTGCACAGGAACTTCTGCGACAACGGCAAGAAGCCAAAGCCGATCCGACGGCGCTGTAACCTCCAGGAGTGCTCCCAGCCAGGGTAAGTCTTCCCCAGCTGGCCCGAGGTGCTCTCATCCCCTCTATGGGGGTATTTGGGGCTGTGTTTGGAGCACGCCGGCCGCTTCCCAGCACGGGCATCGCCTCTAATGCCTTTGCCATATCCATCTTCCCCCTCTGGCAGCTGGGTGGCCGAGGAGTGGGGTGCATGCAGCAAGTCCTGCGGCAAGCTGGGGGTGCAGGTGCGGGCGGTGCAGTGCGTGCAGCGCCTGCAGGACGGCACCAACCGCACCCTGCACACCAAGTACTGCCCCGGGCAGCGGCCTGAGACGCGCCGGCCCTGCAGCCGCCTGCCCTGCCCTGCACAGTGGAGGACGGGCGCCTGGTCGGAGGTGAGCTGGGGTGGGGAGGAAGCCCCCCGGCTGCACGGTGGGGTCTGGAGGAGGGGTACAGGGGCTGGGTGTGAAGGCCAGGTGCTTATAGAGCAGGCTGGTCTCATAGGGATGGAGATAAGGGTACAAGAGCCAGTGATGTTTCCATTGAGGTTTGTGGGGAAACTCAAAATTAGGCAAGGAATAGCATCCCTGTGCATCCTGGCGGAGAGCAGGGGGGAGTTGCTGGACGGCGGGGAGGAAAAGCCCTTATTAGAAAGCAATATCCACTGGAGGCATTGTCTTTGCAAATACTCCTCCAGGGTGGCTGTCGGGGTGTGCTGGCTCCCCCCTGCCATCACTGATGTCTGTCCATCTGTCTGGGTGCAGTGCTCTGCGAGCTGCGGGGAAGGTGTCCAGCAGCGGCAGGTGGTTTGCAAAGGCAGCGAAAACGGTGGGCGCTGTGAGGGTGACAAGCCGGAGGCCGTCCAGGGCTGCCACGTGGCCCTCTGCCCAGGTGAGAAGAGGAGAAGGAGGAGGTGGCGGCACTTGGCAGGGGTCACGCTGGCGGGAACCAACCCTCTTGCATGCCTCCAGCCCATCTCTGCTTCAGGGGGATGCCAGCAAAGCAGGTCGTGGTGAATGTCCCCAGTGCTGGCAGAGAAAGGGTTAAACACCAGCCAAAATGCTATGCTTTTATGGTCTTTCTGGCCCTGATATTTGCTGTAGATGGTTTTGGGTTTTCTGGCAGTTTGGGGATGTGATGAGCTGAGGGTACAATGGAGATGGGCATCCTGGAGTCTCAGGGTTTTTTGGGTGGCTTAAGTGCTGGGCCAAGCGAGTGCTCCCTGAGGGACCTTGTTTTTAAGGACATCCCTTAAACCAAAAAAATCCCCCACCAAAACACCCTCCCAAGGTGTTTTGAGTGCCCCCAACCTCCCATGGCGGGGCTGGGCATTGTGGCGCTCTCTCCGCAGGGAAACTCTCTGGCATCACTGCCAGCGCTGATGCCGACGACCACAGCATGCCCAAAGGGCAGCAGGTGCCCCAGGACGGACCCAAAAACCCTGTTAGCAAGATCTCCTCTAGTAAGTGTCCCTGCTTGGGTAAGGGCGATGCTTCCTGGGATAACCCTCTTGAGGGCTTCTGCAGCTCCCTGTGGGAAACGTGGGTGGCTTGGAGGGAAGATGCACATCCAGCAGCGGTTTGGAAGAGTTTTACCCTCCGCTGCTGCATCCCTGCTGCCTCTGCTTGCAAAGCCTGCCGCTCGGTTGCCATCTCGTGGAGTCTGGGATCTTGCAGTTTCCACTGCCTTCGGCTGGGCACCGTGTTGTACTCCCTGCACCTCCTGGATTTTATGCTGTTTCCTTTTCACTGTGAACTTTTTTCAGCCTCCTATGTTTACCAAAGGGGGGAGGTGGCTTCTGGCTTTTACCCCTTGCTCTAAGGGGTTGCTTAGGCACTTTGTACCTGGGATCTGATTTAAGACGCTGGTTTGGAGCATCCTTTGCTCTCTGTTTTTTCTCCTGTGCACAGAAACCTCGAACACTTTGGCTTTGTTTTCCAGCTCCCTCACCCCCGCTTCCCATACAAGCATTGCCAAAATTGCTGCCCTGGGGCAGAGAGAAGTCATAGGTTTGGCAGCACCCTGCAAAGGGTGCACCCCATGTCCTTGGGGACCATCGGGAGGGTGCAGGGGTGGGAGCCTAATGCCACCCTTGTCCTTCATGCTGTCTGACGCTGCCCTGTCCCTGTCCCTCTCCAGGGGAGCCTTGCCTCGGGGACAAGTCCATCTTCTGCCAGATGGAGGTCCTGGCCCGCTATTGCTCCATCCCTGGCTACAACAAGCTCTGCTGCGAATCCTGCGGCAAGAAAGCCTCCTCCGCCACCGGCTTACCGCCCGCCACCGGCCCCAGTGTTCCCCCGGGAACCGCCGCTCCCAGCCCTGCTCCGCCGCTCTCCCCCCGCCCCACCGCCCCTGCCCGGGGGGGACCCGCTGGGGACCCCAGCCCGGCTCCTCGGGCCGGGTCAGCAGCCGGCGGAGGGATGCCTGGCAGCAGTGCTTTCCCCGGGGGGCTGCCAGCTCTGAGCGAGCCGGGCAGGGGCCGGGCAACCAGGTAACCTACTCGGGACCACCTCACCACAGGGCAGGGGAAGCCTTTTGCCTCCCTCCCTTTCCTCCTCCCCTTCTTTTTCTCTCTCTTCCCCACTTCCAGCGATGGTTTTCAGGGGTTGTGCTGCCGGGTTTGGAAACAACCCATCTCACCCAAAAATTCCCGGGAAAACCACTTTTTTCTCATGATCCCCCCCGCCCTCCCAGCTGTGGCATGTTTTTTTGACAGCACCACGGAAAAAAGGTGAAAAGGAGCAAAAAAAAAAAAGCAACAGCGGCTTGGCTGCGGGTAACGCGCGATGGGCTGCTTCCTTCCAAGGTGCTAAAAAGATTTGGGAGGGGCTTTAATGTTGCTTTTTCCTTTCACCTGCCTCAAGCAGCAACACAAGATGTGCTGGAGAGGAGGGTTGTGGCTTGTCGGTTCAGCCCTGGTGCTTGGGGGTGGCAAAGGGAGGATGCTGGGAAGCTGGGGGGGCAAGCAACTGCAGGGAGGTGGAGAGGTGGGGGGGGAAATGTCAGAAAATACCCAAAACTGCTGCCCTGGCCTGTCCCTGTTGGGGTAGAGAGTTTGGGAAACATGTCTGGGGGAAGATGGAGCGTGAAAACCATAGACCAGCTTCTGTCTTGCATTGCAGGATAGGCAGGGGATGGTCCAGGCAACTCTAATGAGCAATAAGAACAAGGTCAAAGACCAAAAATACATGTAAAAAATGCCTGTCACCCCGCGGTGACTTTTTAGCCAATACTGCCCTTGGCCAGCCTTGAGCTGATACCAATGCTCAGCCTCCCCAGGAGCACCAGCCTGAACCCTGTACCCTTGTACCCAGTGTCTGTGAGGCATCAAAATGGGGATGACTGGGAAGCTGGGAGTGGATTTTAGGGGCAGTTACAAAGAAAGGAGAGAGGAAGATTCATGTGCATCCTTTTTGTTGCTTGGGAGGGGCTGAAAGGGAGGTGATTTAATGCCGTTAAAAAATATTGTGCCAAGTACTAAACGTATGCACAGCACTTTAGGAGCCTAGGGCTGCGTGCAGCTTGCTTTGTGTCAGGCCAGCTCCAGGCCCAGGGTCTGCCTGGAAGAGTTACGGTCCTCAAAACCTCTCCAAAGTGGGGTCAGGCAGGCTGCTGTGTCCCCGAGGGGTCTGTGAGGGGGCTGCCGAGGTTTTGGTGCTTAGGGGTGTGCAGCCTCCCGGCTCAGGGCATCCAGCACCTCCCGGTGCGGTGGCAGGGGGAAGGTGGGCTCCCGTAGAGGATGAGCTGATAGGGTGGAGGTTTTGGGGCTGGAGAGGTGGAGTCCGAGGAAGGCAAGGCTTGGCGAATAGACCAGTTTGGCATTGCAAAGCAGGATCTCTCAGGAGCACATGCATGGTGTGGGTGCAGCCACTGGCCCTGATGGTGCTGCTTTCCTGGCCATCTGAGGAGCAAGACGGGGCATCTCTAGGGGCAGTGGCTGGTAAACTCTTCAGCTGTCCCGGGCTTGCCGGCAAGGTGGCCGGGGGTGCTTGGCACACACCAGGAGCCCGCGGGTTTTAGGGCACGCTGCTGTTTGGAGCCTGGTGCTTTCAGTGCCGTCAGTGCAGGGGCAGAGCACTGCATCGATAGCACTCATGTGGCTGCAAGAAACTTGAGGTCAGGGCATCTCAGAGGAGCTCATGTCAGTGTGCAAGCTCCCCTCAGCCTTTGCAAGTCTGGCATGACTTGCAGCAGGGGAGAGGTTGAGGTACTTTTAATTGAAATGAACAGAGACCTCTGTGCATTCTTGATGTTCTAAGCATTGGACTCCCTCTGCAATGCCCCCCTGGAGCTACCCAACGGTACAAAAAGGGCTGAAGGGATGTTAAGATGGCAGCTTGTGCACCCTTCTGCCTGCGGATTGCCTCTGAGTCAAGGCTGGATGAGCATTTATCTAACTATTCTTAAAAGCACCTGAGGCTGGAGGTCCCCTGCCTCCCAGGTGCTGCCCTTTGGCATTAAGTGGGCTTCATGAAAGATGGAACGAAGCCACACATCTGTCTGAGCCAAGCAACCAGCACACCTCGTGGGAGTGGATGGACGGAGGGATGCCTATGAAACACTGCAGCGGGGTGCCCAGGTCCAGGGCATGCGGGTATTGGTACCTATGGGATCGACAAGATGTCGATGTGTACCAGGGTGGGATTCATCCCTCGGACTGCTGACTCCACCGCTGTGCCCCTTGCCAGCCTGTCCACCACTGCCGCTCTCCGTGGGAGTGCCAGCATTTATTTATTGTGCCAAAGATAATGCTTCGTTTACTCTTCAAGGAGCATCTCTCCCCAGCGGCGCAGGGTGGGAGGGCTGGGGCCAGTGCAGGCTGTGCCACAGCCCTCTCCTGCTGCTGGGACAGCCCTGGGCTGGCTCGGGGCAGGACTGAGCTTGCTTCACCTTTCCCTGCCCGAAGCAAGGCTTTTCTCGAACGTTCAGCCCCATGCCCCGTAGCCTTGGAGGCATTGAATAAAAACAAAACCTTCCCCCCTCAAAAATGGGCTGTAAGGTCTCCAGGGCACAGTATGTGTGCGTGCAGGCATGCATGCTCACTCCTTCCTCCCAAATTCTCAGCTGCACCCCTCCCTTCAGTGCTGTCCTGGGCACTAGTGCTTTATTGCATTAGGAATATTTGCAGTGGTTCCTTGCTATACCTCAGAGGAGAGCTGTGGCTCAGGACTGGTCCAGCCCCCTTGCACCCTGGGTCCCTGAGGGGGCTTCGGGGCAAGGGGGCTGTGCTGCAGGTGCTAACCCCCCCACCGAGAGAGGTGGGTGAGATTATTTAAAGCACGGTGCGATAAACCCCCATCACCACCACATGTGGATGCTCTGGAGTGGTGATGCTGCAGGGCCAGGACCCAGTACTGGGATATTTATTCCAGGTGAGCGCAAGAAGCGCCTCGGGCGGGCTGAGGTTGGGTCGCTTCTCACCATTCAGACACCATGCTGCATGGAAAGCTGTGGCGTGGGGATGTAGCGGTGCAATGTCCCAGCTCCCAGCAGGGATTTGGTCCTGTCTCTGGGAGGAGAGGGTGTGTCTGGTCCCCTGTGTCCTAGGCTGGGTGGATGCACCAAGTCATTCCTGTGATATAACCTTGTCCAGTGTTATGATGATGTATAAAATTTTGTACATATGAGATTCAGAGCTTTTAAACTTTTAATATTTATTAATTTTGTTGCGTTCTCTTTTTTCTTTTTTTTTTTAACTCTAACATAATGTAAAAAAAAATCCACGTCAAAATCTCTTTTTGTTGATTTATTTGTGTGTGTGCGTGTGGTTATTGAAATGAATTTTACACAGTGAGCCACTACCTCTTTATTTCAACCCAGCCACTCCTCTTTATCAGCCAGTTTCACATAGCTGTTTTGAGATGATCCCCCCCCCCCCTTAAATAAGACAAAGCAAAACCCATGGATGTATAAATTATAAGCACCCTGCAATGGCTGTAATAACATTTCATGACACCCAGCTGCTTGGCTTCACTCTTGCAAGGCTTGTTTCTAGCTGTGGTTGGCAGCCGCTTTATGGCACAACGTGCTTGTTCCCGGGGTGCAGGATCATGTCGGGATCACTGGAGTGCCCGTCCCTGCTGCAGGGATCTCCCGGGGATCCTGCTAGGACAAAACCCACCAGGGGGTTCATCACGCTGCAGGTCTGCAGTGACAAGTCCCCTGGCTGCATGGTCCCCGAGGGCGTGATGCTGCGTTACGAGGTCGTGGGGCTGAGTCTGACCCTGCTGCTGCCTGTCTCTGTTACCTGCTTTCTCACCTGCCTTGCCACCCCCTTCCACGTTGCAGTACCCTAAGTCAGTTGAACTGATGGTGAAAAGCACATTTCAGACTCCCTGGGACATGGCTTTAGTGCCATACGCCTGCTCTGGCTGTGCCTGCTACTGTTGGCATAGCAGGAGAAAACCCCTCTATCTATATACATATATACATACGCATAAATATATAGCTTAGCCATTCCAAAATAAATAAAAGATGTGTTGCTGGTTCAGGCCAAGAAGAGCCCCTGAGCTTGCACTGGCAACCAATACCATGGTCAGGTAATAAATAAAGAGCGATGAAACCGGGGCAGGGCTGAAGGCGCAGAACAAACGGCGTCGTGGGCAGTGATGCCCAACGTTGGGGTGTGTTTTGGCAACCACCCCCTTCCCTTGTGCACGGTGGGAAGGAGCGATGCCGAACACCAGCTACCATTGCTGCTCATGGGCGAGGTTTGGGCAGGGGTTTTTAGGCAGCCCCTAATGCAAGGCTCGGTCCTTGCAGATGCTCCGCTCCATCCCTGAAGCAGAAGTATGGTGCTGGGTGAAGGGTGTCCTCTTCGCTCAGGGTTGATCAGTGGGCACACTGCCTCACCCCATCGCTGGCGGCCGCGGCTCCTTGGCTACAGCGGCAATGAGCAGGGGCAGGAGCGGGTCTCCAGCTTGGGCCGTGTCCCTCATGCTCGGGCAGAGCCCATCTTCCCGCAGCTCAGGGGCACGCGGTGGCAGAGAGATGCTGGCGGAGGTGCTTGATGAAGTCTGCCTGAGACTGCGGCAGGACGTGGTTAACAACAGATGCGGGGATCCAGCCCTTTGGGAGAAAAAAACCCCCGAATTTGGTCCTGCTGGGTCAGAGAGAATTGGGGTGCCGATCCCGGGGAGCAAGGTGCATTTGCACGCCGGGATGCATACCCCTTGCTGTCCCACCCCAAGTAACACGGTGGCACTTACCTTCAGGTCCATGCTGAGGAGCCAGGTGAAGCGGGTACAGCCGGGGTCCTCTGCCAGCGGCTGCAGGACAATGCAGTTCAGCCGGGACTCAGCCCTGCAGTGGGCAAGGGAGCAGGCAGTTAGGGTCACCCCCAGGGGGAAAACGGGGGTAAAGAGATCCCAGAGCAAATGCAACAGGGAGGTGGCTCTTGGCGTGCCTCCCTTGCCATGCCTGGTGCAAACATTCATGGCTGCAGTGGTGGTGTCCCCCCGCCGGGACATGGTATCCCATGACGGTCACTTTGCGGGGGCTGTACCTGATGCACCCTTCCTGCAAGGGCAGCGGCTCGACGTGGGTGGTGGTGCCCACCAGGTAGACAGCCATCTCCCTCCTCCCGCAGTGCCGCACGCTGACGAAGTCCCGCTGGCCCACCAGGTTGCCCGGGCTGGGAGTGGTGACTTCGTGTGTCACCAGTGTGTCCGTCCCAATGCGCTGCAGCACCTACCAGAGCAAGAAGTGCCCCAGGGATTAGGCTTCTTGTGGATGCCCCTCCGGGGACATCCCTGCCACTCCCTTACTCCCACCCAGGGGACGTTAAGCCACCTTGGGGATGGCAGCATGAGCAGAAGCAGTGGCAAGGCGGGGGCTTGGGGCTGGCACCTGGTGGTAATTGAATCCCAAGCCCCTGCAGGCTATTAAGGGGGAAAGTGAGTGATTTTTGCAACCTTTTTTATCTGGGATGGGATTCTCCCTATGCTATTTCTTTTTCTGAAGGGACAGGGAAGTGGTAGCAATAAATAAGCAGAGGCTGGGTAGCATCTGAGCCAGCCCAGGTGAGCTAGGGGAGGCTTTCTGAGGCTGGCAGCTTGCTTAGGGATATGCTGTGGTTTGGGAGCTGAGAAATAAGGCAAATAAATACTCAAAAGAAGACCAAGACAACACATCAGCTTCCTGGGGGTGCCCCCCACAGCGTGATATATTTGGTTTGGCCTCTTTTTTTGAGCTGATTCCCCTGAACAGCTTCTCCCCTGACATTAAAGTCTGAGCAACGTCAGAGTCCCCCAGCATGGAAAAACCTCTGTGAACAGGCACCGTGTGGAAAAGAGAGCTTGGAAACAACACGGTTCTCAACGCCACACCAGTAAAGCACATCTTCTTTCCCTGGGGTGATATCCTGCTCTTGCAGGAGTGCAGAATTAGCTTTAATCCTTCAGCGATCTTAAAAGCCTCGATTAATACGATTTTTTGGATGCTAGCAACCCTGGTGATGCAAAGTCTCAGACTGTCTGCCCACGATGGCATCGCTCGCTGCCTGCGGTGCATCCCTCCCCACCTTACCTTCACCTGGCTGAGGGTTGGGTTCCACTGGGGCATTTGCTCGATCCTCTCGAACAGCTCTTGGTGCAGCTGTGCCACCGGCACGGCCAGGACCACCTCTGCCCGAAACACCTTGCCCAGCCCAGGGAGGGCAGCACTGGACACAGTGGCCTCGGCATCCTGGGAGAGCAGAGAGCCTGTATCAATGAAATGCCTTGCTAATAAATTGTCCCAGTTGTCTTTTTAATCACCGTTTGGTTTACAATTGAAAGCTATTATATCTAAATCATGCCACTATGATTGCTTTTTTTTTTATTTTAAGCTCCTTTCTAGCTAAATTAAACAATTCGGCAAACAGCTTAATGAACAAACACCATAAATAACAACAAAGTCACAATCTGTTGGGTTTTTTCTGCAGAAATGCTCCTGGCTTTCCCTGGGAACATGATTATCTGAGTTTTCCCTTCCAAGCTTTTTCCTGCTGTCTATTTACTTTGCAGATTTGCCTGCGAACGTGCTTAACGAAGGCTTGGTTGGAAACCCTTTTTGCCATGCATGCTTTTGCACGACACGTCTCCTGCGCCCACAGTTTCCCTTCAAGCAGGAGGAATAAGAGAAGCAAATCTCCTCTCCCCAGGCTCATTTCTCCTCCTGAGAGCTTTTCTGGCATGAAGCAGTAAAGGCAAAAGGTGGCCGGGCTTTACCAGCATTGTTTCTGCCTGCCAGTTGGCGTGCTGCTGCAGGATGCTCAGTGCTTGCTGCAGGGCCGTTTCTCCCTGGCTGATGTAGGAGAGGTCCACACTGGAGAACTGGCTGGGGCTGACATCTCCGGCAGGCTCGGGGCAGGCAGCTGCAGGAGCAAGGCAGGGCAATGTGAAAAGCCCCCCAGCTTTGCCTGCGCACGTGGCTGGGGGTACAGAAGTGCAAATGTAGCTGGAGCAGAGGGTTTTGCTGACCCAAAGTCTTGGCTCCTACACTGCTGTTTCCACCATGCAACTGGTCCCGTCTTGGGCTGGGGATGGCTTGGTGCAGGAAACCTTTCTGTCAGGAGCATCCCTGGCATTCATTCACTGTGTCTGTGCTGACTGCTTGGAAAGCTTTTTGAAATTACTTTCCAAATCATTTCCCAGTAACACTGTGGTACAAATTGCACGTTGCTTGGGTATTATTAACATTGCATAGGCAGCCCTTGGACCAAGCCACACTTCAAAAAAAACCAGATGAATTTGCCAGTTTTCAAGTCTTTAGATAAGTAGTGGAACTAGAGACACAGCAGACATGCAACAAAACACTGATAAGTGCCTGTAACCTCTGCTAAAAGCTTTGGCTGCCTGTACGGTGAGCCAATGCACTTTACCTTCCCAGAATCTCAGGGTCTCCCCACTAACCCAGTTTGCCATCAGTACGGGGAATGCTTTTAAGCCACCAGCGAGCTGGAGACCAGCCCAGCAGTGAGAAGACAATTAACTCTGTCCCCCAAAATATGGGTCAAAACATATAGAGGGGTGTACATTTTAATGTGCATCCCTCCCATCATGTGTTGCAAGGGTGTTGTGAGAAAAGCTAGGAAAGATGGTACCCAAGTGCCTGGGCTGAACTTACCTGTCTCCTTCCCCATCAGCCTCAGAATGTAATATGGAATTTTGGAAGGCAGGCAACGGAGCCCTCTCACGTCCTTCTGTATTGCTGCAACGGCTGTTATCTTCAAGCCTAGGGGAGATATGTGCGGGCTTTGGTGAGCACAGAGCGTGCAAGGAAGATGCCATGGTGCCCTGCATCTCTGCTGGACGTTGATTTGCAGCTAAGACCAAGACTACCCTATGCATGATACAATGCGGGAGGAATATGGATGCATAGATGTGACATTTCCAAGGGAGCACCTCCCAGGGGGATGCCCATCAGATGCAGGCTTAGCATCTCCTTTAGGACCCTCTTTTCTGCCTGTTTTTCCCAAGGTTGGAGGGGAGGCAAGTGGTGCTTACCGGGCAGGCGGCGGTGGTGGTCATGGGCAATGCCGCAGCACAGCTTGACGGTAGCCTGCAGCATGGCGCAGGAGCAGGGCTGCCTCTGGGAGCACTCCGCATCCTGGCATGCCTTTATAGCCGGCCTGAAGGACGGCACCTGATGATAGGGCCACGCTGCCAGATAGCAACTGGGAATAAGGAGTACTCAAGGACAAGGCAAGTGAGAGGAGGGGCCAGAGGGAAAGGCCACGCTTTCCTCTGAATGAGCAGTGCCTGCCTTGCCTCCTGCCCTGGGCAGGTGGCTGTGAATGGTGGCATCCCCAGGGCACCACTGAGATGGGACACTTTAGTGGTCCCCAGTGCCACTTTATTGAGGACTGTGGTGGCAAACCCAAGCTGGCAAAGGCAACTGGTGGCACTTGCATAGAGGGAAGGATGGGGTGGGAGTTGAGAGCAATGTGGCTTTGCTTTCAGAGAGCATGGAAGCTGCTGTTAAAACCACGCTTGTGGAAAATGGTGTTTCTTCCTATGGAAGCTTCACAGAAGTTATGGTGGTAATTGCTGCTGTTGTAACTCCTCAAGTAATGCTTTATTTTCCTCTTTCCTACTTTACTCCCTCCTAATCATCCCCTGCAGAGCTCTGTTGATCACGGTGATGGTGGGACCACTACATCTTTGGGCATGAAGTTATTCAGTCCTTCCTCTTGTGTTTTTAATGGCTGCTCTTAAAAGGTTAAACACAAAACCTACTAGGTCACTCCTTAAAATACAGCCACACTGTATTCCTCTGGCCCTTTGCAATACCTGCTTTTTCAAGTGCTTTGAAAACCCTGCTTGATTTTTACCATGGAAAGGCTCTTCCACCCATATGTAGCCAAGGGGTCAGATGCTTCTGTTTCAGACAGCATCACTACGGCTCACTTTACCTTCAGTCCCTGAGGCTACAACTGCCAAAATATTTGGGTAAGGAGGCCAGGAGGGCTTTATGGCTTGAAAAGGGGTAGGAGAGACTTCAAGGCTTGCAGTCTGGGGTGGTTGTGGCCAGTGGATTTCTTGCTGGGATGGGAACAGCCCTTCTGCGGTTGCCGTGCAAGCACTGCAAGCAGCTGCCTGCAGACCCCTGTTCCTTGGCAGCTCTGGGGCTGTCACAACGGTGAACGGGGACAGTCTGCTGAATCTATACAATATTGCATGTTGATTTAATAAGTGTATTTTTAGGAGCGGAGTAGCAAGAGAGATGCCTGTGGATGGCTTTTGGGCATGGCAGAATAACTGCGGTGGAGGGTAATTGAGTAAATAGGAAAAGCAGTGGTAGGAAATGACTGTTTTCACCCAAAGCTGATGGAGGTAAATATGGTTATTTGCTCTTTCTGACTCAGTGCTGGGTCCCTTCAGGTGAGTGCTCGCTCCCAGGAGCAGCCGCTGACTGATGGGGTGACCCTTGCAGCCCACCTGGCATCCCGGCAGCTGAGAAAGGCAGCAGTCCCTGCCAGTGCAGGGAGATGGGCCAGAGCAGGGGCTTGTCCCCATGTCATCCTTCACAGCCTTGTCCCACACGGGAGCTGGGGGCTCCGGCTGTCTCTCCAAACACCTTCTGTGCTGCTAATATATTTTTTTCTATAGCAAGCATTGCATCCCTTCAATACTCCCACTATTGGCAGGGATGGAACAGGTAGAACAGTTTCCTAGGAAAAATTAAGTTTTTTTCCCATGGGTTTTGGCCCTGCTGTGCCGGAGGGTTTTATCCCAGCCCTGGGGACTTGTTGGCTCAGCTCAGCCAGTTCCCAGGCTCCCCGCCTGACTCACCAGCCCTGGCCCTGAGCTTTTCCCCCTGGCTTTTCCTGCAGGGATAACCTCATGGCACAGCCCCTGTGGCTTGCACAGCTGTGTCCTGTTGCAGCTTCACAGCTTTCTCCCTCCATTCCTGATTGCTGGGCAGGTTATAACACCAACCCCTTGCCAGCTGCTGCTCTTTGGATGTTCTGCTGCTTACTTGCAGCCTGCTCCAGGGTGACTTCATATGTGGTGGCACCCAGATAAGTACCTGTATGCATGTTCCATGCTTGCAGGAAAGCCTTGCAGATATGCCTGTGTGATGTGCATGGCCCAAAGCAGCTGCAACCTTTGCAGCAGGGGCTTGGGAGGTGCACTGTAGCCCTATAGGAGATTTGCTATTGCCAGAGCTCTCTGTTCAGTGCTGGGATTTACACTGCTGCTTTGGTGAGTTGCAAACCACTTTTTCTGGATTTTTTGTGGAGTTTGGGGAGTCACTGGGGTCCAGCAGTTAGGAAATACGATACCTTTTTTGTAAGCTGCCTAGGAAGGGGAGAGCAGTGGATGATAAGAGATGTGCCCCAGCACTTTAAATGTGCACCTCCACTAGCTCCCAAGGAGAGCCAGTCCCTGCAGACCGTCTATCCTCTCACACACATTCCCCTCACTTTTGCGCACGCTTTCTGGTGTTAGTTTTGTCTCTGCAGAAAGCTGTAATAGACAGGCAGATAATGTTTTATCTCCCCGTTTGGTGAGCAGTGTCCATACGGTCTCCTGAGGGCTGTATGAGATGTCCTGGGAATAGAGTGACTTATAGGGGAAAAGAAAATATTAAAAAATTGCCTGTGATGGCAAGCCTGGAGTCCGGGAGAGGATGGCATTGCCACATGAGACCCCAGCTCAGAGTCGTGGGGGTCAGCCCTGGTCCCTCCCCTGCTGATGCAAAGGTCCCACGACCTTGGGTGCCGGTTGTGGGACACCCCTGGGTGCAGGGTGCCGTGCACCCAGCCCCTGAGTGGCTGCAGCGGAGTGGTTTTGGCCTGATATCTCCACCAGGTTTGGCTGCAGCCACTGGAGGTCACTGCCGATCTGCAGCTCCACATGCAAAGCCACTTTTGGAGAGGCAGGTAGGAGCCCTGCTCCCAGGTGCTGGCTCTGGGCTGCTCTGCCTCTAAGCCCCTGCAAAATCCTTGGGAGCTGGGTGGCTGCTGGCACGTAGGACCTCCACTAGAAATAAGATCTGGCACCCTCAACCCTCCCCAATTATCCCTGTCTCCTGCTCCTGGATGCAAGGACCCTTTGAGGACCCAGCACTTCCAATTGCACAGCTCAGTGTAGGAGCTCCTGGGAGGGATGCTGGCTTGGGGAACATCCTACAGCTCCCGAGCAAACAGCACTGCCGAATGTGAAATGTGAAGTCTGTAACCTGCGCTTGGGAGGCAAAGGCAGAATTTCAGCATCTAATTCTTCCCTTGTTGTTCTTGTCAAATAGTCTGGAATGAAGTTGGCTCGTAGGAATAATGTACCTTTGAAGGAGGATGCTCTTATTCGTTTCTCCTCTTCGTGGCCAAGACCCTTTCTGCCCGCTTTGACTAAGGTGGCTCGGTGTCCCATGGGGTGCTGCACTCCAGCTCTGTGGGTGCAATACAGTCAGCGCTGGGGGTTTGGGGCTGAAAGGTCCCTTCTAGGAGAGTTTGGAGCCATTCCGAAAGCAATGATTTTATAGAATGCCCATGTCCCTCCACCGTCTTTTGCTGTTTGAGCATCCAATCAGAACTGGAAAAAAAAAATCTCCAGAAGGGATCTGGGAAACTTCAGGGTTCACTGGCTCAGCAGGAGGTCAATACTTCCAGCAGCAATGCAAACTGGTGAAATCCCCATTGAAATGTCATCACCATTTCCAAGGGGGGCTGGAAACACATTTCCAGCTCCAATCCCAGCTATAGCCCCTGGCCCTGCTGGCAGGACAAGTATCATCCTTTAGGACTAGAATTTCAACCAATTTAGGGTGACACTGTTGCTCAGCATTTAAGTAAAACCTGGACTAAAATCTTTTGGGGTTTCCACACCCCCTGAACACTGATATGTTCTCATCTGCAGGTAGTGAGCAAACCTCACTTATTTGTTCGGGCAAAACTGATCTGCTACCCACTGTAAGAGCTCACCCATCAGCAATATTATCTTCTCCCCACCCCAAGGGGTAAGGGTGGCATTTTCTGATTTAGCCTGTGCAATGCAAACCTCAGCTGAATGACAAATCTGCTTCTCTCAATCTCCTTTAGAGAAGGAGAAGGGGGGGAAAAGAGCAATGGAAAAGGTCCTAAATGGCAGGTGGGTGCCTTCTGGCTTTGACTGAGAAGCAAATGCTGAGGCTGAGAAAGGTTTTGGGTCCAAATAGTCCTCCCCAAACACCTGGCAGGGCAGCGTGGCTTTGGATGAGGATTAAGGCTAGTGCAGGTCCATAGGCGGTCACGGGAGTGCCAGCAGAGATGATAGCAACGCATCAGCGTGTAAAACAGTCTGAGTCAGCCCAAACCCTGACCGTGAGACAAGAAGAATGGGAAATAACGGGATGCTCCCCGGGGAAAGGGTGAAGATGGGGAGCTAGTGGGACTCGGAGCTGCTATCAGCAGCCCTGCAGAAAGCTGAGCAATGCAACAAGGGTGATACGGGCTCCCTCCTCCCACGGTCACACAGGGATCCTCCTGTTCAGACCCGAGGGCAAGTCCCAGGGCAATTTCCCTCTGTGTCCTTGGGGCCTGCTCTGAGTGAGACTGCTCTGTAATCAGCAGAGCCTTGATGCAGGGGAAGCCCTGATTTTAAGCAAAGTCTTGGATGGCCTCCAATACCTTTGCAGAAGTTGGCAGGAGAGGATAAAGCAGCATCTTCAGCCCCATGGGAATCCTCTTGCAGGGCTGCCGTCATCCCTAACGGTGCTCTGGGGTTTTCTGGGAACAGAGGTAGGCCTCGTGTCCCTGTCTTGCAGCCCTGATGGGGCATTTAGCTACGAGTCTCTGGGGGACCCTAAATATGGACCTAGAAAGCAGGTCCCTTGGGAGCGTGACTTTATTTAAAGGTGGCTTTGGCCATGCTGTTCTTGCTGGAAGTGCCTGTGCTATGGGAGCTGCTCTCTGCCTCTCTCCTCTTCCCGGTTGTGTGTCCAGAAAAGTTAAGAGTCAAACAGAGCAAATATAAAAATACATAGCATTTATTTCTGTACATAACCAAAGTGCTTGTAATTAGTGCCTCTAGATGGAAAACTAGACAAGTTTTCTTCTCCCAAACCCGGAGACTTGGTGCTACATTGTCTGGCTCGTAATTTAAAAAAATGGTCCATGTCCCTCTTTTTCCTAAAAAGCACGTTTTATAATACAAAATAATATTTCAAAAGCACATTCTTATCAGGAAGGAATGAAGAAATGCTGCTTTTTCCTTGTGAGCCTCCCTCCAGCGCTGGAGAGGTGTTCGGTGGTTGTGGCTGATAAAAATCCAACTTGAGAGGAGAATGCAAAACAGAAGAACAATATTTACTTGAAGCTAATTGTAATTTTCACAAATGGTCACCAAAAGAGCCCAAATATCAGCAGAAAAGGGAAGCTGCTGTATCTCATTGTTGCTGGAACGCTGCCTTCCTGCATTGAGTTGAGGCAATCTTATCTCCATCTGCTGCCTCGATTAAAAGAGAAGGGGAACTGCTGTTCAGGCGACAAGAGAGGCCAGAGGCTTCTCCATTAATATGTAAACTTTGGATCAAAAAGGAAGACGAGAGGCTCTAGGCAGAAGCTGCCTCTCAACAGATGGGTTCTGAATCTGCATGCACCAGCAAAAGGCACATATAGTATGTGCTGGCTTCTATAAAGAGGAGGAAGGGGATGGGATGGAGGTGTGACCCCGCTATTTAACTTTTCCAGTTTGGGTTGAATAATGTCCACCCTGAAAGATGATTACCTGAAGTAACAGCTTTGTAATGTTTGTCCAAGCTCTCTGTGGTAGATTCCTAAATCC
Source organism: Theristicus caerulescens (assembly GCA_020745775.1). NCBI lineage: Eukaryota > Metazoa > Chordata > Aves > Pelecaniformes > Threskiornithidae > Theristicus > Theristicus caerulescens. Next base: position 90,194,279 of record CM036560.1, read on the forward strand.
AGAAAGGACCACGTCAGTCAAACATGATCTCTTGCCCTCCATTGCAACCAGCGACTTAATTTGCCCTATAGGATGGACTGAACCACCAATAATTCATTTAAAAAAAAAAAAAACAACAAAAAAACCCAAAAAAACCAAAAAACCTGAAGGATGGAGAAGTTTCCAAACACCCTGGCAGCTTGTGCCCATGGTTTGAAATCATCTGGTTCCCCAGCTGAGCATTGCTGACTTCAGATCCAGCTCTGTGTGCCTCCCCGTTAGAGTAGTAATTTCTCTACTTGCAGTGTCATTGCCCCATGCTGGGAGTCCTGATAATCTCCAAACACCTTTTTAATCCACTCTTTGCAGACACTAAAATGCTTGTGCTTTTGTGGTTTTTAATTATAAGGTGTTTTTTATGACCTTGGATGATTCTTGCAGCCCTGCCTGTCTTAGAGGAAAAAACATGTGGAAAAAGTCAAGTGTAGACACTAGAGCAGGAAGCAGTTGCTGAGGATCAGCATCATGAGCGGGATATGCAGAGCTGCGATGAGATGCTTTAATGCCTTGGAGACACCAATGTCTCTTATGTTTTTCATTCAGCCAGCCCCTGCTCGAGTCCTCCCATCTCCTTCCAGCCTCCTCCAGCAGCCGGTGGGTCTCCAGCATTTTTTTTTCTGCATTTTTCAGCTCCATCTTCAAGACATTTCTCCCTGTTTCAAGATGAGGATCGAGACTGCTGGTCCATGCTCTTTAGAAGGGTCTCTTGCAATTTGCTACACTTTCCCTCGCTCTGTTTTAACTTTGCCTTCATTTGCCCAATTTTTGGGAAAGCTCTGTGGGTTTCATTCCTCTGCCTTGCTCCTTTTTCTTTTTTTTTTTTCTTTTTTTTCCCCTCCAAGTGTGAATCTGACCCCCACTGAAATACAAGCTGTTCCCCCGCTGGCCGCATCCTTGCTGCCTGATGTGGCACCAGCCACACCCCTGGCAACAGAGTGCAAATTCCCCCCAGGAGTAAGAGGATGGCACCAAGCTGCGAGGGAGCCGAGTTGCCTTCATATGCAAATAAATGCAAACACCTTCGATTAATCTGGAAAGCACACACAATAATTGGCAACAGGTTATGCAGCATGTTGTCTTGCTTCTCTGCCCTTCTCCCTGAGGATTATTCTGGGGTGGATGTCTCTGGTTGCATTAAAAAAAAATTAATTTAAAACCCCCACACCTCCTCCAGAAATAAAATTTTGCATGTTCCTGGACTCTTTTGGCAGCTGCAAAGCTGTGCATTAAAGGAGGGTCATTCACTCCCTCCGTGGGGATCCTCCTCCCTGCCAGCTGCAGATGTGCTCCCTTCTGACTGCTTTGATAAATGGGGAGAAAACACAGCATTTTTGGGTATAGGCTTGCAGAAGGGCTTCTTGGGCTCCGAGAAACTCATTCATTTGCAAAAGAAGGCTGTTTTTCACAAGGACCAGTTTGGCTTCCAGCAAGCCCTTCCCCTGAAGGGGAAGAGTTCAGGCGGGGGAAATCTCAGCCTTTGAGGAGGGGATGGCAGGCTTGGCTCCTCCAGCCCCAAGCAAGGGGTGCCTCTGGCTGTCCTGCAGCAGTTCCTCTTCTGGGCTCTTCTGCTGCCCTTATTGCAGCATTTTTCTTACTAACAGATGGTTGTGGAGGAGTTGGGCAGAGCCTTTGACAGCTCAGATAGAACTGGGGTGTGTGGCAGGCAGTTATCCAGTCCCAAAGTGCTCCGACTCCCCTATTCTTCTTCTGCTGTCAGCAGGAGGTTGCAGACCTTGGAGTTGGCCTGGTGCAAGGCAAACTCTTGTCCAGGCACGGTGCCCTGCCTGCCTTTTCGAGTGGTGCTGCTCTGGCTGCCGGCAGATTTGGAAACTGTGAAGATTTCTCTGTGGGACAAAGTGACAGCAAGATGGTCAGGAGGCTGTGGTGGTGGTGGACCTCATCCTCCTCTCAGACCAGCATATTCACCTGCAGGGCTTCACCTGATGGTCTAGGCATGGCACTTCCATCCCCCATCACCATGAACTTGTGGTGTCCTTCACCTGCTCCCTACTGGTTTTGACCCACCCTGCTCAATAAGTGTACAACCATTAATTCCCTCCTCTCCCCAAGAAGTCCTCTTTTATCTCAAGCGTGTCATGATGTTTCTACAGTATCTGGGTGTAACCAGAGCTTACCTGTAAGGGACCTGCTCCTCTTTCAGCTGCAGGCACATGAGCACTGGGCTGCTGGAAAACCTCAGGATGGTGTCAAACTGGATTGAGGTCTCCAACTCTGTTTGGCTTCTCAGGGTAGCTTGGAGGAAAGGGGCATCTAGTTCTGCCTGGAAATCAATGGCGAGGCTTCCCCTGCAAAAGGGAAGCACGTGGGTCCGGTCACTGAGCCATGGCCCTGTGCTGGGCACCATGCACTGGCACCAAACAACTGGCCATGGAAAAGGAGTGTGTAACCAACACCTGCCAGACCCCTAACCAACGTGTTCACCAGGCAGGGCTGGACTCAGAAGGAGAAGAGCAGGGGGCTGTGGAAAGTCAGCCTAAGGTGGAACATCCCTTGTGCTGGGTGCTGAGCCCCCCGAGTACCCCGCATCCCCAGAGCCAAGCAGTTTCCCACTCACTGACCTCGTGCTGATGCTGGTTTTCAGTTCCTGCTCCCAAATGCTCAAGTCCATGTTAGCTGAAATGTCAAGCCCCAGCCCGCCCTGGAGTTTGATGGCCACTTGGAGACCAGACTGTAGAGGAATGACCTGAGAGATGGAGAAGGTGGAACTTGCTGTGATCGGACACCTCTCTTGGCCGAGCGGCTGATATTGGCAGTGATGCATGGCTGCTGGGACTATCCCAACCCCACAGCTGGACTTTCATGCGAGGAACTCAAGCCTCGTGTGTCCCATGGCAGAGCTGAGACATCCCACTGTTTTACCAACCCCAAGAGACCTCTGGCAGTGCCGCCTTGCTCTTAGATGTGTATCCACAGTGAGTAACTTACCTAAAATCCACTGGCTCATGCTATGGGATTCACTAGGATTTGGCGTGCAGGTCACCCCGCCCATCCAGTACCTGGTGATGGTCCATCAGCAGGAGGTTCCCTTTGACCACGCTTGTGGGTTCTCCACTGCTTAATAGGACCTTGGCCATTAAGTCTGTATATCCCTGGAAGAAGACTATCGGCCGCAACTGAACGTCAAAGAATATGGCAGACATCCCGGCCATGAGCTCTGGCTCCTCTTCCCCTTCCAAGACATTTTCTCCCAGCATCAACTCCATCCCTTGTGCTTCAATAGTGACCTAAAACATGGAAACAGAGATGTGCAAGCTGTACACAGCAAAGCTGGAGAGTCCATTTTGTGCCCTGCAATGCTATTTGAGTTGCTACACTTGTCCAGACCTTGGATAGGCACCCTTTGAAGCAGTAGGGTAGTGATGGAGTGGGCTGGATGGGGCATCCAAGCCGTCCCTGAGCACTGTGCAGCTGTGGTGTCAGATCCCCTGGTTGGTTTTTTTTGGGGGGGGGGGGGTGGGCAGGAGACTCCCTTCTCCAGAGCAGGTCTGTCTGATTTCACATCGGTGATGAGGGGTATGCATTTAAGTATTTTTGATACGGGACACGCTGAGTGCAGAGGTGAGGTCAAGCACCATAAGGAGGTTAAGAGGGGACACAGATGGGGCAGTGTCACTGCTGGGTTAGTGCTGCCCCCCCCCCTCCATGTACATGCCCCCCAAGCCGCTCTCCAGCAGCACACCTGAGCAGCACGAAGCTGCTGGCCATGGCTGAGCAGCGAGAAGTCAGAGACACTCTTTCTCAGGAATCCACCCTCCAAAAACAGCAGGTCCAGCCCAAAGGTGGAAAGCAGGTCCTGGGTGACTGAAAGGCAGAAAGACGCACATAAGTATCCCTGGGCAGTGCCTGGCACATCTCTTTTTGTGAATAAGTCACTGAACAGTGGTGAACCATAAATGCTCTGAGAGCAGCAGCAGAGGATGAAGGCTGACAGGAAAATAAGGAGCCCATAGGCAGGATGTGCAAGGCTGGGATCCCGGCAAGCGTGTTCCCTGTGCCCAGTGCCACCAAGTCAGCGCTTAGCAGGATGGGGCAGTTTCTTAAAAGAGCTTGTCCAGATTGATTGCAGGAATTGGGAGGTCACTGGGTATGTCTAAAAGCAGGATCCTGAGAGTTCCTTGGTAATTTGTAAGCCTTCTCAATAGATTGTATGGCTAGTCCTGTAGAGCTGTCCCATCTACAGTCAGTGAGGCTGACCTGCACAGATCTCATATGTTAGCCATTAAATATCTGGTAAAGCTAAATGATTCAGAGGGGAAAGCTTCTCTGCACCATCTCCTTCCACTCTTGCAATAATCAAAGGATTTAGCAATGCAATGTTTTTCTTCCAGGTGTTGGCTATTTTGCCTCCACCTACCCCCCACAAGGCCAGACTGAGATAATTTGAAGTGGGACAGAAACGAGAGCTGAGGGGCGAAGATTTAAGCGGATATTTAGCAAGTGTCGATTGTTGCAGTCTCTCTGAAGTTTGATGATTTTTATCTCAGTACAAGGATTCTCCTCTTTGAAGAGCTTATTAAAAATACCTAAGGAACTGAGGAACGGAGCTAAATATCTTGACTTATCAGGAAAAGCACAGAAACTCTCACCTGCAATCTACCATTGGTTTCATCTCCAGCTGAAGTTCCTCTTTTAAATTAGCAGGATTTGGGGAAAGTATGTAGCACAGCCCAGCCCTCCTGCTGTAGAAAGCTGGGTGGTTGCAGGGGTGTCAGAGAAAGATGTATATATCTCAGGTGATGACAACCAGCCAGCCTCAGCTGGTGCTCAGAAACTTCACACCGAGATTTTGGGGCTTTTCTATAAAGCCAAGGCCTCTTCTAAAAGTTGCCTTTTCCCACCAGCCCCTCCTTTAGCCGCTTGAGAGGACCATGGGATGAGTGTCCTCCATGGTGTCACCTGTCAGAGGTCCTGAGAAAGAAGAGGAGATGCCAGCTTTCGAGAAGAAGTTGTAATTATTTATCCGTGGGTCTCTCATGATGTCTTTCATTGTCTTCCTGGAAGCAAGAGGGAAAGGGTATGTCAGCACTGGGAAGAGAATGTCAGTGGTCATTACAGGAGGCTGTACAAAGAAGGAAATATAAATTTCCAAACTATTTCTCTCAGTTGCCCATGGAAGTGTGAGCAAAAAAGGAAACAAGCAGACATGGGCTACCCTGGAATTTCCCTCTCCTCTGCTTTATTAAGATAACCCAGTCAGATATTTTTGTGCAGCTTTGCTTAGCTCTGAAAAATGTTAGTGCTTGGTTTGTTTTGTGCAGATAGGAAGATTAATGCAGTTACAAATTGTGCGCTGCCCTGAGAGCCAGAGCTTTGGCCTCCAAGGACTCTGCTGAAGCCGTGAGCCTGAGTCTGTCTGCCATGGGGCAGGATGAAGAGGGATGCCAGGTTTCAGCTGGCGGGGCATCATTTGCATTAGCAGCCCTGCTGTTTTCTTCCTCCTGCAGCTGGGAATTTCCAGGCAGCTCCAAGAAGTGATGCTAGCATGTGCACTTATCCAGCTTTAAAGGCATGTTGGGTCAAAAGCCACAGCTGGAGTGTGGAGGAGGAAAAAACAGCAATGCAGAGCTAGTGAGAGGGGAAAAAATGCAACCTCCCCCTCCAGACCTACCTTGCTGGGTGGTAGTCGGCACGCAGGCTGTTCTGGACCTTCAGCAGCAGAAATGTCGCTGTCTCTGTCTCCAGCTCGTTGGCAGCCAGCAGGATGTTGATGACATCCATGGGCAAGGGCTCGTTATTTAGGAGGATTTCTGCAGCGGCCAGGCGACATGCTTTTTCGTAGCTCTTCCTCTTCTCATGGAAAATCCTCCTCATCACTCGTTTCACCTGGTGTGAGAGGGCAATTAAAATGGTGCTGTTAGGGTGGTGATGTACAAATGGTGGCTTCATTTGCACCCCAACGGCTTGGCTTTGAACAGGAAGAGGAACACCAAGCCTTGGCAGTTTTGTTTCATACCTTGCCGGAGATGTGCTGAGCAGGAAATCGCCGCAGGGCAGAGATGGCTGCAGTGGTGATGGTGGCAGGACCCTCCTCAGCGTGGTCCAGGAGTGTGGGGATGGTTTCGGGGAGCACCGCATTCCCTAGGGCCAGCAGGTAAATGACCACCTCGGACTCTTCCTCGGCACCTCTTAGCCCCCTGAGGATGGTTTCCACCCCACGCTCCACCTCCTGCTCAGGGTTTGCAGGAGGGCAGAAGAGGAGGAGAGTGAGGTGAAGGAGAAGAGACATTCTGGGCACCCCAGAGGAGGGTGGGGGTCTGAAAAAGCCAAGCATGGGGGTTTGCAGAGGACCCACCTGCAGCCCACACAGCTTCTGCTGGCACAGCTTGCCGACCAGAGAGCCCATGGCAACTATCCCTGTCTCCTGGACCTCAGGGGCCAGCTGCTTCCCATCCAGCTTGTCCTGGGCACCAGGAAAGGGGTATTAAGAAGCAGGAAAAAAAATGGGAAAAAAAGAGAGAGAAGTGGTGTCTTTTACCTCTTATCTCAAAGCGTTTACCATAAAAGTAAGGAAAAACTAGTTCTCATCTGCCTTGAAGGAGGCAACACACGATTTAATTGGATAAAATGCTGATTTTTCACAGTGACTTTTAATTAAGCTTTTATTATCTGTAATGCACTGATATAAAGCACTTTTGGCTGAATGTTTTTCCTCTGAGGAACATCTAATCCTATCGCCACTGTCCCATTAAAAGCACATAAAATAATCCCATAAGCAAGATATATTTCTACAGAAGCATATTTTCCTTTTTCAGGAAAACATGCTCGCTGTTCCCTCCTGCCTGAAATGGGGTGAGGATCCATCCCGGACTCAGGACCCTCAGGGAGGGAGAGAAATATCCATACTTACTAACACCAGGCGGAGAAGCTCTCCCGAAGGCCGGGGAGAGAAAGCTGCCGCATAGAGAAACTTCTCCAGCAGGGACTTGGGCTCCTTGCTGAAATCCAGAAAGTCCGAGAGAGCTGCCAAGGATGCCACCGACTGTGCGGCCACCGCTGCCTCCACGACGAAGGGGCTGGAGCAAGAAGAGGGAGGTCATCAGTGGCATGAGCCTGGCCCCAGCACCCACACTGACAAGGGATGGATGCTATGGCTGTGGGTGGATGGTCTGTAAATAACAGACCTCCAACAATATTTGCAGAAAGCCTTGCTGGAGCATTCGCTCTGCTCCAAAGCCGGCCAAAAAAAAAAAAAAAAAAAAAAAGCCATGCAGTGTTTGTCCAGAACAGGCATGAAGAAAAAACTGAGTATGTTTGCACTAGTCAGGACAGCTGCCTGGACTAGGTATGGTATATGGACCAGCACCAAGTGACCCTAGTTGCCAGGGCCAGGAATGACCCTACATACCAGGGCTCTACATGCACAGAAAGCCAATTTTGGCAAGATAGCTCCTGGGAGTCTCACAGCATCTCCTCAGGTGCTCTCCTCAGCAGCTGTAGAACATCTCTCTTCTTGGCGCTGCGCAACATCTGGATGAACCTCTGGAATTGCCACGCGGTCGCTGCCTTCGAGGTGTCCATTTTGACTCTCTGGCTGTCGAAAGCCTTCAGGTAGGCTCTCAGCTGCAAAGATGATGTTTGTCAGGTGGAATTTAGCCTCTTTTATGCCTGATCTTGAATCACAGGATAATGTTTATACTAGGAAAATATTTAGGAGTGGGAGGGGCCCATGGGGGTCATGCAATTACCTGCGGGCATCTACTGCAGCCTGCCACCCCCACTGCTGAGGACTTGTGCTGAAGCCCCAATGTCCCTATTTATGGTATGTGCCAGGAAAACAGCAGGAGAAACTTTGAGCATCACCAGTGCATGAAAGTCATTGCAATTCCAGATTTCCTAGGTGAAAAGCCTGGAGCACTTGAGGAGGCAGAAATGACCCCTCCTTTGCCCTTGCTAGCCTGACCTGTGGTGGAAATGTTTCCTGACCTCAGACCTGTGATGAGTTTAACGCAACTGGACGTGCCAGCCGTGCACCAGGTTGCTTCTCCCATCACAGAAACACAGCTATGTCTGGGGGGACAGAGGGGTCCTTCCACCATGGGCAGCAACATTAGACACTATTTAGGAGAGGTAACAAGTCAGGCTGCTGCTCTACAGTGCTCCTGGGGACGCATCTTGCCTCGACAGTGGCAACCAGCCCCTCCAAATGCACTACTGTAGTTTAATCCCAAATCCTGCAGCCTTCTCCTGCCCGCCCAGGTGCCCAGCTTGGGGGAGAGCAGATGGTGAGTTTTGGGGGTGGGTAGCGTCACTGACCGATGGGCAGTGGGTGCAGACCCTCCTGAAGGGCAGGCTGGCCATGCCCAGGGGCTGATGCTGTCCCTCTGTGCCAGCCAGTGCATCCCTGAGGCTTCGTCCGGCCACCTCTGTTGGGCCAGGCATCAGAGGAGACACTAGCTGGAGCTGCTGCCTGTGGAGAAAGAAGTCATTGGGAAATGCTTTGTTATTTACACCCTCCATGGCTCAGAGGCTGGTTGAGTTCATGCAGGGTTGGAGAAAGAGGAGATGCAGGGGGAAGCTGTCAAAAGGTAGTGGGCAGTGGTACGGGGACATCACTCACCTTGAACTGATTTTGATGCCGGTGGTGGACCTCAGGGCTGGAAACACCACGTGGCTTTCCTCTGCCAGCACCCACTGAAGGTTGTCTTTCACTATGTACTGGCTTTTGCTGGTGGGCTGCCACTCGACTCCAAAAATCTTGAAAAAGGAAAAGCAAGGAGGAAAAAATGCAACCTTTTCTCTCTTCCCCTCTCCCCAGGAGATTTCTCTCTGTTAGCAGCAAAAGAGCTTTCCAGTCCACAAAGTCACCCACTTCGCTTGCAAAATGTAGGAAAGGAAAATCCAGAAGAGCTCAACCTCTTCCCAGATGTGGGAGAAGGCAACACCAGGTGAGGACCATGGCAAGGGGATGCTCTGCCTGTGGCTGATGCGGGGAGACAGACTGGTGACACCATGCGGGCTTTCTCTTTCATTACAAGGTGGTGTCACCCTGGCTCAGCCACAGAAGAAAAGGGCAGCAGAGGAAGCAGGGGATACTCCTGCCTGGTGTAGAGGATGCCTGGAAACCGCAAACTGGAAGTAAATGCCTCCCAAAGCATTGCCCTTCCTTCAGGTCCGTTCGACTCGTTAGCTCCATAGCTGCCCCAATGCAGCTGCACGGTGTGGGAAGAGATATGGCCCTCGATGCCAAAACCTACCTCAACCTGACGAGCATCAGCAAGGACATTCTCCAAGTGAAAGAGAAAGCTAAGCAACAGCAATTTCCACCGAGCTCATGCCAAAAAATGCTTGGCTTTCTCGCTGTGCTGTGTGGTGACCTTGCAGAAGCTCTCTGGCTTTTTTCCTTCCAAAAGAAATGATGCACTCGATGATCCTTGTGGGTCCCTTCCAACTCAGGATATTCTATGATTCTATGCACTTGCTGGACTTCACCTCTGCCTCGTCTCTGCCCCAGTGAGGGGAGCGCTGGTCATGCCAGGAGAAGCTATCGGAGCAGCTGGGCTTGCACGTGGCAGGTCTTGGGAAGGGGAAGAGCTGAACCATGTGCAAGCGGTAGTTTTTGACAGCAAACGGCATTAGCAATAATATCATCACTATTTTAATAGAGAGCTTTTTATCCGTAGGCTTTGCCTTTTACAGATCTGGGCAGCATCATTATTTTGATGTCACAGCTATGGACACAGGCAAGGTCCAGAGAGCTGCCTAAGTTGTCCAGATGGCAGGCTTGTGGGAAAACCTTATTGCCAAAAATGTGCTATGCAGGGTTTGTTACTTTCTTGGGTAAGTTTGTCATGATTCATACCCCAGAAAGCTGTTATTATAAGAATACTCAGAGTTTGACTGCCAGGTGTCGAGACCCCTGCTGAAGCCCATGGGCTCTCTGTGCAGTGATGTCCATTTTTATATTGAATTCAGCAGAATTTATATATTTAAAAAAACCACCCATTTTAATCATGGCAGGCATAACTGCAGTAAGACCCACAGAGTTTCATCTATTTATGTCAGGGCTGAACACGGGCTACTGCTTTAAATGAAACAAGCAGCGGTCTTTGGTCCTGTCCCCTGTCAACCTAATCCCCAATCCAATGAGTCTGAGGTCTAGAAAACATTTCTGTATGTCCACTTTCCCAAGCAGGATTAGCTGACAGGTCAGAAGTGATAACAAGGATGGGGATGGGATGACCCAGGACATCTTTTCTGCTCCTACCCGCCTCAAAACCATATGCTCCTCCTGAGGTATGTTGGTAATTCCCACTTTGGGTAGGGGTCTAAGAGCTGGAGCCCCATCCCAGGTTGGTGCAGAAGGCAGAAGCCAGCTGTGAGTGGGACTCGCAGCCGACCTCTAGGAAGATTTTGGGGACAACCCTGATGTACTTGATGTAAGTTGAGCCCACCACCGCGAGAGCAATAGACTTGCTTTGTTTACAGAGGTGAATCCGGACTTCGGCTTTGTGCAGCTGAGGAGATCTTTTGTCTTTGTGATGGAATGGTTGGACACGGTGTACGTGACTTGGCAGCTCCCGGAGACGTCCTCCTGAAACACAAATGTAAGTGACCATGGTTAAGGGAGATCGGCTTTGATCGAGCCTGAATAAAATGATCTGTGTAGATCTGTGTAGACACAAAGGACAAACTAATAAATAGAAAAATCATCAAAAAGCTAGAAACTGGGCCGTATTTAGGGGTGTTGGATAGCTCCAAGTCCATCTGGGCAGGAAATTTGCTTTTTGGGCAAATTTAGGCTAACATTAGCAGCAGCACCTTTGTGCCTGCATTTTGGGTTTTGAGGTTATTTCATGTTGTTCGCAGGTCACTACAGCATCAGTTTTGCTCTGGAGAGAGGAATTTCCCTGCCATGTGCCAGCTGCTGGCTGGGCAAAGCAAATCCTGCTTGGCAGAAATTCTTGTAGATTTTTTTCTCCATTTTTCCTACTGTCCAGGGAAAGACGATGATTTTGTAAGTGTGCCCATTCCTGAAAATCATCTACAGAATATTTTAAATCTTCTGTCTTTCCAATAGTCATCCTCACTCACAGCCCAGGGGCAGCTGGATCAGCAAAGCCCATGATGTTTATCCTGAATTTTGGCTCTGCTGAAGCACCTCGGCTGTCTGTGCTTTGGGGCCGGCTCTCCTGCTGTGGCATGGTCCCTGGCTTTTGGGCAGGATCCGGCCCCGGCTCTGCACCTACCTCCACTGCGGTGCCGGTGTGGGGCTGGAGCTGGAGCAGACTGACGACGCCTCGCTTCAGATTTGAGACCAGGATGCTTTCTGCTTCGTCACCATAAAAGGCTTTGACCTGGCAGGGCAAGAGGGATGGCTCTGGGGGCCCTGTGGGCTCTCTGCTGCCTTCCCTGCTGAAAGGCATCTCCCCTGCCATCTAAGCAACACCCCGTAGATACCCTGAGATTTTTCACAAGGAGGACAAGCGTGGGCTTTGTGGATGCATGCCCACAAATTTTCCCTTTTTTTCCCCCTGATGGTTTTCCCAAGCCTTAGAGGAGAAGGTCAGAAAGGAGCTCACACCCCACAGTGAGGACCGAGGCCCTTTTCACATGGGATGCTGCAGCTCCAGCCCCGTTGGAGGATGGGGCTGCATCTAGGGTCACACTGGACCCTGGAGGAGACCTGCATTTGCCACCCTGTTTGGTTCCCTGTGCTCTGATACGAAACCAGAGGTGGAGCAGGAGTTTGTAAAGGCTTTGTAGCTGGGAAAATTTGGGATGCGGGCAGGAGTGCTCTGCAGAGGGCATGAGCAAGCCTAGGAGGTGTCCAGCTGACCTTCCCGCTACTCCAGGAGATGAACACTGGCTGCTGGAGCTCTGCCTGTGCCTCCTGGCTCAGTGCAATCTCTGCAGGGGGACCTCCAGTGCCATCCTTGCTCCTCTCCTCTTCTGGCTTGTGTTGGGCTTTCAGGTCACGGATCTATGACAGCAGAAGATGGTAGAAAGCAGTGACCAAGCATGTCTGCTCCAAAGTTGCTATGCATTTTACCTGCAAGTGGTGGCCTCTTGGACAGAGAGGTCATGTTTCAGATGGCTTGGGCTAGAAAGGGAATGGGGTAAGGAAAGACAGCATCACTGCTCCCAGGAGGAATACCTGGCTGCAATGGCTTTACCACCTCACGCACCTGCACCTGGAGCAGCTCTTCCCCACCTTGGTCCCTCCAGAGCCGGTGCAGCTGGACCAACGCCTCAGCCCGCAGCCAGGCTCCCTGCGGGGACAGCGTGGATGTGTGGTCCAGCTGGATGTCTAGGGTATAGCGGTACTGATACAGGGTCCCAGGCTGGAAAGAAAGCGGCTGCAAATTCCCTAAGGAAAGATGCAAATGTTGAAGGTACACAGCCACAGACCTCAGTCCCTCTGCTTGCTGCAGCCAGCATCCTCTATCCTACAGAGGACCTGGACTTGCAGGGATTCTTGTGACCTGCATCATTTTGCCTCCTGGAAGTGCCATTTTCACACTGAACAGTAAGTATAGCTGACATGTTTGGGGGAGAACATGCGAAGGTTTTCATGGGAAATTATTTGTGCCTGCGGTTTGGATATTTGGGTGTTCTTGAGGTGACAGCTGATTCCTGCTTGCATTTCCAGTCCTGCCTCAGAAATGCTGGCCAGAGTGGGTGTCCTCCATGGGGACTTCAGGACTTTTTGAAAGTGCCAGAGAAATGCACTTCAAACCTGAAGGAAAGTTTCCTGAGTGTGCCCATGGACAGGAGGGATGTCTTGAAGTGTCTTTTCAGCATTGTGCATTAACCAGGGCAATGTTAGCATTTTTATTTAGGGGAGAAGAGAGGCTGTATTGTTCATATTGGGTGTTTCCCACTGGAACTGCCAAATCCTAATTAAATTACTGACTTTTTGATGAGGCAAAATGAAGTTGATGGGGCAGCTTTAGATCAAAACTCCCTTCTTCAATCTTATTTATCTAGAATTATTTGGACTCACTTCTCTTGTTTATATACAAATATGATTGTAGGGGGGAGGGTTGCCTTTGCCACGATATAGTCTAATCTATTTTCTACAGTAATTTGAAATTCTCCTGCAAACCTGATGCACTTGCTAGGCTTTTGAAATGTTTTATAGTTTTGCTGCTTTTGTCATAATGATAAATGAATCAAGGGAAATCCAGCTCACTCCCTGGGGCTTTCCCTCGTGGGTCAGACTGAAGAGTTTCTATATTTCTGCACTGTGTGCAGTTTGGAAAGCCCCAGCTCTCTGGTTTTCCTCACCCCCCCGGGGAGGACTTCCACAGTCCCAAAAAATTTCCCTGCCTCGGGAGATGCTCAGATCATTTGCAGTTGTTGTGGCAATAACTCTTCCCTTCTCGTCTGGAGACGGGGAGATGTTGCATTACGGTAAGCCCTGGGAGGCTCTTTGTGTGCCGGGATGAGCATCCCGCCTCTCGGGGCATCCGGACCCCACCGTGTCCCTGGACCCGAAGAAGCCCAAAGTCTCTTACCTTTTGCTGTGCTCACGAAGGAAAAGCAAAGCAGGCAAATGTATCCCAAAACAGCCTGTGGATTCATGGTGGGCTCTGGGAGCTGGGCGGGAGATGGAGAAGGAAGGGGGGTGGGAGAGGGACTATACAACAAAAGTGGGCAAGATTTGCAGCGTCAGGCGATGGGGCCCGACCTTCTCCCTATCCCTGCCTTACACACCCATGGAAAAGCAAATAATTAAACCTTTGTACCAACCCCCAGCAGCCACGGAGGGTTTGGAAATCAGCTGAGGTTTGCCAAAGACCTGCGGGAGGGGAGGAAAGTTGCAAAAAAAGAGCTGCCAGAGTATTGTGTGGTAGAGAAACTGCTGGTTTGCCTTGATATGGGAGGGGGATGCTCCGAAAGCTGCTCCAGCCCTTGGTGAACCATCCCTTCCCACCAGAAGGGAAAGGGGAAGAAATGGTTGCTTTTTTTAAAAGAAAAGACCCAGAAGGGGGAAAACTGCTTTTCCATCTTTTTAGTTAGAGACTGGGATTTGCAGCCCAAAGGCTCAAGTTACTTAAAGGGCCAGGCTGGAGGGCGATGGGGAGAGCCTGCCAATGGGTCAGACTGTAAACACCATTACCCCCAAAAAAACAGCATGGGAAAGGGTTTAGGAGATGGGTGCTTTGCTGGTTGTGCTTCACACAGCCTGTTAACCCCTTGGCCCACCAACCCAGCATTTTTTTTTCCATGCATGATCTTTCTGATTGCTGAGTTTAATTAGTTCCTAAAGCCACTATAGACTGCAAAGGGTTAAAGTCCCTACGAGGTGGTGATGGAGTGGCTTAGGGTCCTGTGAAGTCTTTTTCCCAAAAAGAGCAGGCAAGCGGGAGAGAGCAGGGCACATCGCACCCTTCTTGTACAGGGACCTGAGAGGCAGTAATGTCATTATGGAAGCGATCTGCGTATTGCAGCGGGACCAAAACCCAACGGGTTTGGTGTTATAGCATTTTCAAGGGCACATCTTCCAGCTCTGCAACACCAGTGGGCTTTTGTGCCACTACTGTGACTCAAAAAGCAGGGAGATCCAGCTGTGAGCTACCTAGAGAAAGTTCAGCTATAGGTTTCCCATACATGGTGTCTCCACTTGGTCCTCTGATGGTCTTTGTGGACAAATATCCCATTTTTAGATTGAAGCCTTTCCTTCTCTTTATTATTGTCTTTCTTGCTGGTCCATCAGCTTTTCATTCAACAGTTTCCTTTTGAGTGACAACCATTAGGGCTATTCTTGAGACAGCTGCTCAAGATGCACCTCACAATGTGTGACACCATTAGTTGGGAGAGTCTGCCTGCATTGGCTTCTCCTCCTGGGGGGCACGGACCTAGGGGACTTCTGCTCTGCCAGCGTGCACCAAGAGAGCAAACCACACTGGGGATGGACGAAAGTCCTGCTGAACACAGAAAGCTTTAGCCCTTTAGTGAGGATGGGGAAAAAATGAAATATTGAAAAGAGTAAAGTGGCTGTTGAGGGTCTAAGTCCCAAAAATAAGGTCCCAGAGTGTTTGCTGGTTGCAGCTAAACACACTACCTGGAGAGGAAAGGCAAACACAAATAGCTTGTGGAAAAGACCCTGCTGATAAGGAGGCTTCAAACTGGAACTGAACTTTGGTGGGCTTGCTTATTTAGACTTGGCTGCTGAATCCTTCCAGGACTGGGATGTGGGAAGCCGACAAGCTGCCACCTGCTTTTCTGTAGGCAGCTCTGGATTGCCGATTTCTACCAGTTGGGAAGTTTGGGGGGCAAAACCATGTGATAGTCACTTGGCAGAGTTTTCCCAGCGGTCCCAAGGAAGGGTGTTTATCCACTGCCTGTGCTACCGGGGATGAGCTGCTGAGCTGCTGCTTGAAATCTGCATGGGATGTGTCTTGCTGTCATTTCTTGGTCTCCTCTGTTATAATCTCATCCTCGTGACAAGATGGCAATGGGCAGGGAAAGTAGTCATGTAGCTGGAAAGTCACCAGGGATGGGATTTATCTCTGGGTTCCTACATCAGGTCTCTAGACTAAACCAACCATCCCGGATCCTTCTAAAGACAGCGGAAAGAGAGAGGTGTCTTTGGAGAATGCTGTGTGCTGCTTATCTTGGGCACTGCCTTACTGTGACATTAATCTCCCTCTGATGGTATTTATTTAACTCCATCAATTATGTAGGAAATTTAATACCTCGTTTGGACTTTGATGTGTAACTTTGAATCCTGCTTTCTGATGTGCAGCTTTGCCAGTCACTGTGACAACTTCTCTGCCTGGAGCGAAAACTCCCCCTGGGTTTGTTAGTGCAGGAGGGGAGGCCGGGATGCACTGTGAGTTTCAGTGACTGTTTTTGCCTGGTTTCTCTTCCTCTGGACCTGGTTCTTGCTTCTGGCTCTGGGAGAATCTGTGAAAGAGTAACGCAGAAGTCAGACGTTTTATCTTCCTGGTGCTGGTTATGAAAATGAAGGGCAGATGGCTTCGCCTGTTGCTCAGTGTTGCTGTGTTTGTCCACTCCATAGTGACTATAGGACACCGTGGCTGTGGGTCTAGGCAAAGGCACTGCTGCCCAGCATCACTGCGTGGTTACCCATACTCTGTGCTTTCATCTGCGTACCGCTCAAGTGACAGGATAAACATCAGTGAGCTTTGAATCCATCCTGCAGCTGAAACAAAAGAAGGGGAAATAAAGCATTTATGCAAGATAAATTTCACAGCATCCCCCTGACACATCTCTTCCCAGGCGCTGGTCCTTCCTCGGTACATGGGGGAGCCCCAGAGCATGGCCTCCCCCAGCCTCACACTTGGTTCTCTGGACCGGCTCTGCAGGTACCTGCTGAGCTGGGTGGTGCCAATCCCCGGAGGCCAGATCCACTGTGCTCCCCTGTCTCTGTCCCCATCACCTGTGGCTCAGGCTGGAGGTTGCTAGCTGCAGTCTCCAACAACCCCAGAACGATGCTCTTATCAGTAAGAAGAGGGCAAAGTGGAAACAGAAGGAAGCAGGTTTCCACTGTTGCATTAAAAGGTTTGGTAGTAGCTGATCCTCTTTTCTGGACCTTCACTTTTAATTTCCACTCAGTTCAAATTTAACCAGCTTTTATAAGGCCTCCAATTTGCTAAACATTCTTCCCAAACCCATCTGGGGCTGTTGTGCTCTTGGAAAGATGCCTTATGAAACTTTGCAAACCCACAGACAGATGCATGGTTGTGTTATCAACATTATTCTCATACTAAATTCGAAACACAGCACTATACCAGCTACTAGGAAGAAAATTAACTCTATCCTGGCTGAAACCAGGATAATGGTGTCAAAAATGGCACTGCTGAAATCCTGGGTGTTCCTCCAGCCCCTCATTTATCATCCAAGGGAAACGTGATCTCCTGTTTCCATCTGGGCACAGCCTGCTAGTGCAAAACCTCTTCTAAAAAATTAAATTAATGTAGTGTGGTCAAGGATACCTATCCATCATTTCACTTTCTTATTTGGACACTGTGCTGCTGTCTAAGTCCAGGTTCCCTTGGAAATGACCTGGCAGCAAGCTTTACGGACAGAATGGGGATGCCAAGCCCGCCACTCTGGTCTCCAAGCCTCATAGTCCAGGTGGTCCTCACCATGCTGGCCGGCTGTGAGCAGCCACTGCTGAATTGCTGTCAGGGAGTCTGGCTGCAGGACTTGACGTGGCAGCTCTGAAACCCATTGGCAGGAGAGCAGAGCAGAGAGGGTCAGCGTCACCGGGTCACTGTGCCCCAGGGTCAGAGAGGCACGCGGGTACCTTACCACCGCAGTTTGTCGTCAGGGTGGACTTTGGCAAAGGGTGGTCAACCTGCCCAGAGGCTGAACTCACCTAGATGAAAGCAAGATGGAGGCAAAGGGGACTGTTGCATTAAAGCCCATCGACTTCAAGCCCCAACCCATGGGTGTTTTCAGGGGATTTTCAAGTGTAGATTCTCATCAAAAATGTCTGGCGGAAATAATGAGGGCCAAACGCTCCTTACCCAGGGGAATACCAGTACCAGTGGCCAGTTTCTAGGCTCGGAGGCTACTGTACTGGGGTCTGAACTGGGGAGATCGCTGCACCCTCTCAGGGATTTGTCAGCACAGATCTTGGCTGGCTGGGGAGTTCCCAGCTCTGTTTCCAGTATCTGATCACCCTGGGGCGGATGGGAGGGTGGAAAGAAAGGCTCCCTAAGGGCTCTGTTCCTTTCCTATTTTTTTGTACGTGATCTTTAGTTACGCACCCACTCCAGCCTCTTATTATTCAGGAGCAAGTAGAAAAAAAAAACACTGATAAAATATGCAGATAGTCCAGAGGGGGAAGCAGGAGATAACAAAGAGTACATAACAGGCCCCAGGGGTAAATCTTTAGAGGCTGACTCAGCGGAAAAGAGCAAAGAGCAAAGGACACTGGCTGCACTTCCGGGGGGGGGGGGGGGGGAAGAGGAAGTCATTCTCCCAACCAAGGGACGCCGTGGCTGCTGCTAACCAGGACATCCCACAGCAGGTCACCTTAGCAGTGAGGATGATTCACCGTAGAGCAAATTGCCGAGGGAATCAGGGAATGTTCCATCCTTCCGTAACCTCAAAGCCAGAAGGATGGTTTCACTGGAAGACATTCAGCAACACAAGGATAACCAGGCGAAATTCTTCAGCTCTGCTAAACATTGCAGATGACATGATAGAATGACCTATAGCGGCTTTAAATCCCATTTGGTGCCACCCATCTTTTCTACTATGGACCAGAAGCTTGTGAAAGCAGGTCTTGCTGCCTGCCTGTCTGTCACAGCCACCTCAGCTACAGCTCTTTTCCAGCCATTCCAATTTCTTTTCCTTACCACGAGCTCTTGCTGCTGGAAGGGGAGGGCAGCCTGCCCTCCGCCGAGTGTTGTGTCGCACTTTGCTCCTCATTTGCAGAGGTCCCTCCTTCCAGCTTCTACTCGAGTCCCTTCACTCCTGTCCCATATCAGCTTTTCCACGCGCTGTGGGCCTCTGTGCCTTTGATCTGCAGCTGCTGATAAATCCTGGTCCATCTTTGCTGTCGTGCCTCTCCGGGGTGTTGGAGTCAGGACGGTGTCAGCTCAACTGTGTGCTGAGGCAGGACTGGGCTCGTGAGTCAAGAAGTGGAAAATGACTGTGTCAAACCAGTTCTTGGTTTGGCTCAAGCCCCTTCATTTTTGTTGCCAGAGGCATTGGCTTAGAATGGTGAAGGCAGGTTTCCAGTGCTGCAGGGAAGGGGTTCACAGGGCTCCAGAGACTGCGAGTTTGTACATGACAAAGGGATGCATGTTGCAGGGGCTCAAGATTTTGGATGGGAAAGCTCAAAGCCTGGGTTGGGGAACAGGATTCCTCCAGCTGCACCTTTCACCCTGAGCAAGGTGCTCTTTCACACTTGCCTTTTCCCAAGGAGATTCCCAATAACCCTCGAAGTCCTGAAGCCACCCCAAAACTCAGGACTTAAAAAAGTGACGGAGCAGCCTCCAACTGAATTTAATTGATTTTTTTCTCCTTGTTGCATCTTCTATTTCTCTCTTCCATTCTAAGCAACCTTCAGCTGCAAAGCCCCCCATCATGCCTCCCACAGCACCTTTTCCTGCCTTGCCACCTCCCTTTTTGTCATTGCAGCAGTAGAGAAAGCACTGACTCTGCCAACAAGCTCCTTCAGTTCTTCCCTCTAAGAGAAGAGAGAAAAACTAAAGATGTGTGAGCGGTTCCCACATAATTGTACTGGTGGCACTCAAAAGTCTCCAAAAGCCCTGAGAAGAGAGATTTCCTCTTGTTTTTCACTCTCCTGTCCTTGCATGCTGTCACACCACCAAGCTCGTGCCACACCAGTGTTGGGATCTGGGGGAGAAGCTCTGTCTGATGCTCTCCCATGGATGGGTGAAACCAAACTCTCACCTTGCTAGAGAAAGAGCTGGGTAGAGAGCCAGGTTTGCAACAAAATGGTCTTGTGTGGGGATGAGGCAGTGGGCAAGCAGGACAGGACCTTCTCTGATGGATGATCCACCTTGCTCCACTTATTTTGGGTGCTTCTAATCAGGTTGCTTGCAGCAAACCAAGGTAAAGGCATGATGAAATTTGATGGTGGTGTACTTAGTTAAATTTTCATGGTAATTGCACTTGATTGGGAAACATGCAGGTGACGCAGTAGGTCTCAACTGGGACGATGTGGCCTCCGCTGCTGGCAGAAGGTGATGGACCTTCACCTGTCACCAAAAGACCCCTTCCCAAGATGCTCTCCCTGCCGCGCAGCAGTAGACAAGTGACACCTCTGAAACCTGACAACATCTTTCTGCAGTTCAGAGCCATTTCAGCTCAAATAGGCAGGATAAGTTACCAGATGGAGGAAGGGACCTGGTAGCCCCTGATTTTGCCTTTACAGCCACATGTTTCAAATGTGAAGTCCATGCTCCCTCACAGGGTGACTACTGATGGGTTGTTTCCTTATGCAGCAGCTGAGCTGCTATCCTGCAAAGGTCACCAACTCTTTAAAGGCCAATGCTCAAGTATCTAATGGAGACGCTAAATTGTTCATTTCCTGTCTAAACTATTGCCCCTCTACCCTGGACCATGCATTGCCTCTCTCCTCCAGGCTGGAGGCAACTCCTCCATCGGAAATCATGGAGATAATGGAGAAATCTTGAAGGAGTGTCTTCTGCAGCCCCTTGGAGCTCCCTGGGAGCAGATTATGACACTCTCCTCCAAAAGTGTGCAGCACTTTAATAAAGTGATCAGAGGTAAATAGAGCCATGCAACAGTTTCTAAACACCCATTCAGGTGTGCCTGATGGGTGCTTCCTTAGTGCTTTACCAATTCTTGTGCTTATGAACCTGTGCAGACTCTCTTCCTGCTAAAAGCTGTGTTTTGACACAGAGGGAGCCTTCCCTGCAGTGTTTCTTAGATGGGGAGGAGCAGGTGTTGTCCAGGTGCCCTGAGGTTGCATGGGACCTACTGACCAGGAGGAGCCTTGGGGCCAAGTGTGTCCAGTGTAAAGCTGAGGGCACTAATGAGCCTTAACAGCCCTAAGGAGGCTCACCTGGGGCCTCCACCCACACCCATGGGCCCAGGAGCATATTTAAGCTCAGCCTCCAGCTTCAATAGGTTTCTTAGCCTGTGCTGTAGCCTTGGTATCTGCTCTGTCTGCCCTGTGTCTGCTGTTTCTGGATGGACTCAAAGCTGCTTCATGCACTTGCTGTGTTGGGGATTGCTGATGGAGCCTTTTATGAGGACCCAGCCTCAGATGCTTCCAGACAGACCCATTGGTGGGGGCACTACCTGTACTGGGTCACCCTAGTTCATCCCCCTGTGTTGTATGGGGCCATGGATCCTCCAAGCAGCAGTTATCATTCTGAAAACATCTACCTCTTCCTCCTGCTTCCTCTCACACAGGTCTCTGAGGTAGGTGAGATGTATCTTGTGACTCTTTGCTGTGCAATAATTTTTTGTTGAGCCAGGTATATTGAGCAACTGAGGCCTGACTCTGCCACTCGAATTCATCATATAAATGAAATGAGATGTGAGGAGCAATACTGTGCAGATTTATTTTTTCTACAAGACAAACAGCTTAGGAGATAATATATGTTCCTGCAAAGCAGCCCATTGTCTGCCTTCTGAGCAAGGGCAGGAAAGTATCTGACTAGTGCCTGTGTTACCTGTTTAAAAAGCAAACAATATTCAAAGACAAGCAAAAAACCCCTCAAACACACTCAGGTAGCAACAGTAAATATTGGGCTTTGAAAGGTTTGGAGCTATTTTATTTGTGAATCTGTCTTATTTTTTCATACAGCTCTGGTCTTGGACCAGCCCTTTTTGAGATAGTTCACATAAGCTGGGTCTGGCAGCCAGAACTGCTCTCTTCCCAGCCTGCTTTTTAGGCAATTGTGTCCCAGGAAAAAACTTAGATTGTGCTACCCGGGTGGAGGAAAGCAGTCAACACCAGTGATGAGTTTGTTATGAGACACATAAAAAGAGCTGCTCATCACCAGCCCTGCGGAGATGCTTGCAGACCCCCCCTTTGCATGGCACTGTCTGTGCACTTTGTGCTTTATTGTGTGGAGGTTGCTAGGCTGCATTTCTCAGGGCAGCAGCAAAAGCCTGCCTCCTTTTTGTCTTCCTTGTTTCTCTATTCCATTGCTTGAAATGGGCTGTGAAATAACTTCCAGGCTTAGCTCCTTATGTGCTGTTGGTTGCTTACCATAGCTACATCTCGGGGGGGGCCTCAATAGATGAGGTCGGGGGCAGGGGGAAGAGCCTGGGCACAGCAAAGTGGTAGGAGTTGGCTTTACATATCAATCTGAGGTCTCCCGAGGTCTGATAAGCTGAAGAAAAGACTTTGCTGTGTTAATGTGCAACGATATTTTGTGCAATTACGGGAAAATAGGGCTGGGATTGACTTCAAGAGGTCACCTGGCCCATCTCCCTTTTGCTGGCTTTACCATGATGAATTAATGTCTGACCTCTTTGTAAAGAGCCTTTGCTGATGGAGATTTCTCAGTTTCTATAGTGAATTTATCCCAGTGCTTTACTGCCATAAAGATGTCTCATCTTGCTGCAATTTTACCTTATTGCTTCTAACCCTAGCCCCAGTTGACATGGAAAGTTGTTTCTTTTCTTCTTTAGGCGAGGAA
This sequence comes from Theristicus caerulescens, assembly GCA_020745775.1. Classification (NCBI taxonomy): domain Eukaryota; kingdom Metazoa; phylum Chordata; class Aves; order Pelecaniformes; family Threskiornithidae; genus Theristicus; species Theristicus caerulescens. The sequence goes on from CM036560.1 coordinate 90,216,409, forward strand.
TTTGAAAGTATCTTGGCTGCAACTCTATTTCCTTCCTCTCTCACCTCACAGATCCTGTTTTCCAGACCCCTGCTCTTTCCATATAACCCTTGGTAACCAGCTGAATTACAGGGTTTGGTTCCCCAGTTAAGGCTTTGGTGTATGCTTGTTTTTCTACCTTCTGGGAGCTGTGGAGGAAGGTCTGGCTTTGAGGAGCCTATCCTGCTCCCTCTGCTCAAGCAGCTAATCTTGCAGTTGTTTTAATCTCCCTTTGCTGCTCTTATTTTGGACTTTGGCACTGATGAGGGCTTCCTTAGGCTAGTGCAAAGCACTTGCTGAAATGAAAAATATCCGGGAAACTTTTCCTTTTTTAACATTATAATGGTTTCTCCAAGTTGTTGAGATGTGACCATATTTCTTAAAAACCAATAGTGCAAATGTACATACATTTCCCCCCTCTCTGACCACCCATGCTCCATCTTCTCTCTGCATGGTTCATTAGTTTGTAATCTGAACAATTGCTAGGGAAACATTTCTAATCTTGTCAATTGGCAATGCAACTGCTTTTTAATTTAGTTTTAAAATAGGTTTTTAAGTCAGGCTATGCCTATGCTATTGATTTGAATTCTTGATTTAGTAAGCTGCTGCTTAACAAGATCTTTGCTATGCTTCTTTAATGTCTTTCTTCAAGGGTCAAAGAATAACATTTACAGGGATGGAAGAAGTGTTGCCCAGGAGTTGTTTATAAATGCAATGTATTAAGCTAGGTTTCTTTAAAAGCCCTTTTGTGTAACCCGTGCTCAGTGAAATTGAGGCACTTGAATTACTTTGGAAAATGGACTATTTAGTATAGATCTGCACTACAAAGTGCGGACATCCACCTGATGTGGATGGTCAATGTGTCCTTTGATCAATGTAGGGCCAGTACCCTCATGAAATGTCTGATCTGAGCTAAGCCCAGCAACATAGAGGAAAAGGCACAGGCTGAGCTTCGTGTGCTGTACACATGAAATCCCACTGATGTGCCTGAAGCATGGTCCTCCTCAGCAGCTTTTCTTGTAGATAAATTAAAAAAAGCTAAGAGCTGGTGCTCAGTACTTTGGGATCTAGCTGCATAACCGCAGAGGGGATGAGCTCCCTTATTGCAGGTTGAGTGGTGGAGTATCACCAGCCTGCAGCCAGATCACTTCTGGTTCTGGTTAAATTCAAGGTAAACAAAAGGATTTTTAGAGATGCTCCAAGTAGAAAGTATGTAAGAGAACAGAAATAGATTGGAGCATCACTGGCATAGTAATTGATATTTTACTGTTCCTCTTTTTATTTAAAAAAAAACCACAAACAACATTAACTTTTAAACACAGTGTTTTGGGAGAAACACTATAGAAAAACCTCACAATCCTGCTGCTGCTTCCTCTGTTCAATTTTAGCAGGTAGTTTGCTTCATTCACATGCTTTATTCTTGTAATCAGATGGTTTCCTGAACTGAGGTCCCTTGAAGTGATCAAGCTTTCAGAAAGTCAAGAGCCTTGTTCTGTCTGAGAGAAATTGGGGGTTTTTGGTGACACAGCAATATGTTTTAGAAAAATCTTTAGAACACTGTGCACCTTTTCAGCCCTGGTGGTCACTTCTCCCCTGGCATTAATCAGAGTAAGAAGATAGCTCTTGAGTGAGAGCTGCCAGGAGCTCCTCTGCTCAATGGATGCTTTTCTGCAAATGCTGGGAGTCATTTCATAGCATCTATTCTCTGAGAGCTAATGAGGAGATGCTGACATTGGGCTTGCAGAAGTCGGAGCATCTTGAGGACATGAAAAGTCTCATGTCAGTGCACATTCAAGTCCTCCTTGGCCATTAATTTTTCAATGTACATGGTATCATCAGCAATGTCTTTGTTTACATGCTGGGATGTAACTACTAGATTACTTTGCTGAGCATCCCGATGTTTAAAGCAAGATATTCTATTTACTCGTGTAGTCGATGCTGGCCGGATACAAGAGGTAGGCTCCGTTAAGAAACACGAAAGTGGCCAGAGAAGCCAGTGCTGGGATTGTCTTTCAGTTGCTCCTAATCTCTGCTGCCACTGAAAGCACCACCTTGTGGCATAGTGAGGACAGAGAACAAAGTCATGGGTGGTTCCAGGGGGTGTCACTCTTTAACTGGTGTTTAAACTGATATTCCTCAGACATAAGGAAATGACAGAGGCTGTCCTGGCTCTGACATGTGTGTCTTGTTACCCATCAAACCACTGCTGTGCTCTGGTGTTGGATGTGGCTCTGAGAAAGCGAGAACTTGCTTTGAATTAAAGTGATGTTTGACAAGCCTCAAGTGCAGCTGAAGGATCTCTCGCTTCTCTCTTTGGAAGAGATATGTGAGTTGTGAGGCATTAGGCCAAAGCTCACTGCATTTTATTTACATTTTTGTAATTGAACAGGGGGTTGATAAGATTGACAAGGAAGATATGACTTAGGAGCTTGTTAGACAGCAACCTCTAAACTCTCTGGGTGATTTAAAGAACAGTAGGGTATGAAGACTCTTTTCCAGTGTGAGATTAGAGTAATCAATAATAACATGCTCACTGACATAAAAGTCACTTCTTAAAAGCAATTTATCATTCATTGAAATGCAGGAGCTATGGTGTTTGACAAAGCCCCAGCGGAACGATGGAGAATATTCCTGACTGATTTCTCTTTCTCTTCATATGCCAGCAAAGAGCAATCAATCATGTTTAAGGAAATGTTTTTTCCTCTGTGATTCCCTGTAGTTTGGGGGGAAACAGTATTCAGGGGCATTAATTATTTAATCCACATTGCCTTCTTCCCCTATGCGTGAGGTCTGGGTATTGTGCTGGGAAGTGGGCCCAATGTAATTTCTGGGCTGTATATTGGGACTTGGCGCTTGAGTGCCTGATTTTTTTTTTTTTAAAGAGGTTAACAGTGGAGACTCAGCTCCCTCTATGGTCAGAAGAGGGAGACACACGTTCCTTCAGGGGGTCTTTCAGTCCAGATTATGCTCTTCCAGAGTTCGGTATTCACTGTGTAGTAGCTGAAGTCTTGCTGCCTCCTAAAATTGTGGTATAAATCCTACTCAAGGTGGTAAATCTCCCAAGTGTATGAGCTGTGAATTGAATCATGCTCTTGGGCCAATACACCTACTAGGGTGTGACAAGATGTGCAAAAGCATTTGCAAATGAGTAAAGAATAATCAGGACTGGTATGGAAACACTGCTCTGCATTAAAAGACAATAGACCTTGAAATGCCTTTGTATTGCACTGAAAATCTGGCAAGACATGGAGATTTTTACCATGTTAGGCACTCTTGCCTAGGGGCTGCTGGAGGTGAGATGAAGCTAATGCAGAGGAGCTGCAAGTACATGTGTTTTTCAGCCAGGAGCCTGTGTGGATTTGCTGCAATTATGAGGCTGTGGCTTATCAGACTAGAGGAACCCCTTAAAGGATTGCAGAGAGATGCAGAGACAGGATTTTAGGTTTGCATCCTCAGTTGCTGAGCACACATGGGGGTTTGAAGTCTCCAGATGTCTCTTAGCAGAGCTGGAAGGAATGATGTGGGCAGCAGTTCCTCCTCCATTGCTTTAGGGGCTTAAATCATAAAGATCAGTTTATTGGCTTGGTCACCTCTGAGCTGCGCTGTTGTGAGCAGGAGAGCAAGGGACACCTCCAAAGGCAATGCAGCCCATTCATGGTCAGGAAGATCCTACTGCTGAATCTTCTCCATCAGCTGCAGAATGCTGCTCAGGCACTTCAGTGAAGTGGGATAAATCCAGGCTGTGGTTTCTGTGCCACACAGATAGTGAGGAGCAATTATACAGTCTTCTCGGGCTAATTCCTGTTGTGGGGCTGTCGAGAGTAGTTTGCTGTTGTTAGACTTTGGAAGGGGACCATAAGTGCTATTACATGTCTGTGCACCAAATATAGTGGTTGCAGCTGTGGCTGTGTTACAGGAACAGGTCCCTTGTGAGGCTGGGAGATAATAAACTGATATGCATGAGCACGTGCAGATATGATGATAGAATACAGTTTTCCAAGATGGGGCTTACTGTTATAAACACAGGGCTGTTAGCTGACTTCCAGGTAGCCATCTTGCAATCAGCTTTCTGGGAGGTTTCACCATGCTGAGGCTCAATTTGCTATGCCATATGGGACAGTCAATATTTTATTTCCTTGTTACCGAATATGTTTGGAGTCAGCATGTGAGAGTAAAGAAACAAATATGGAAATTCTTTGACATATACATGACACTTGAGAGAATTTTGGCCCTATTTGGAAAAAAGCATGGCTTTTAATTTCTGGTTGCTTGCCTTGCAAAATGCTGGGGTTTCCGTATTGAAGGGGAGGGGGGAGGTTATTGCTTCTTTCTCCCCTGCCTCCAGAGAGAAGCTACAAAGCTTTTCACCGACAAGAAGCTCTGAAGAAATCAGTGGGAAACCAATTGCAACACTGAAAGAGCAAGTTGAAATTGCAGATATTGCTATAGCCACTTCAAAGCCAGGACCACAAGGTGCTTGTTGCAGTAATCTAAATCTGGTTGGAAAGGTGCCTCTGGCAGGGAGCAGTGCCTCTACCTAGTCCTTGGCAGGCAGGATTTTCTCTGAATTCAAACAGCTGCTGCTGGAAAGGTGTCAGAAGCTGCCTCAGTTGTGGTCTAATTGTCTGGTAACAGCTTGCATTGCTTTCCAGCCTGGACTGAACTTATTCTACCAATGGAGTGGTAAGAAGTTTGTATCCAAGTATTTTAATATTTATTGGGCTAATTCAGTCCAATGGTAAAACTATTGCCATTACACTGGGAATTGTCATCTTCTGGATTTTACAAGTCTGGTTTATTTTTAAAGTTTCTTTTGTGACTCCCAAGAACATCACCCAAGGCAATATTGAAAAATAAAATACAAGCAAACCCAAAATCATCTGGAGTGATGCTAGTATGCTGCTTGGATGACTGACCAAAGCCAGTGTACAGCAGGATGTGGTAATTCATGGAATTGCTCCAAACTGGGCTGGATCCTGGTGCTCAAGGTGGTGAAACACTGTCAAAGTGCTTGTGCAAGCACCAACTGTTACAAGATAGTTGGAAGTGTGAGGATCTCATCCAAAGCTTGTCTGATGTGCCTTTGCATGTAGCCTGTGCTACACAATTAAACTGGAATGTGATATAGTGATTCCCCGAGCTGTTTTAAGGTCATAGCGCTGGAAAGCATCTCACAGATGACTTAACCCAGACCTCTGAACTCTTGCAGCTGTGGAAGAAAGCGCAGGGTCAAAACCTGAGCTCTGCCAGTTCCTGGGTGCTCCACACAGAGACCTGAGGACCAGCAGTGAGCCATGAGAGGAGAAGATGGGATTTGTTAGGTGAAGTTCCCAGGTGACTTTTTGGTTCTGTGGATGTTTCAGGCCCTGTTGCTGCCTTGAAAGGGTGACACTAATAAAGCAGTTATGCAAACAAACAATCCCCCTGCTTTGGGTGAGGCGGGGGGGACTCTCTCAGCTTCCTGCACCCAGAGCATCCTCAATAAGAGAGGGCAGCAATCTGGTACCAAAGGGCTTCTGGAAATGCCAGGGCCTGCCTCCTAGCAGCAATAAGACATTTAATTTTTTTGATACCTCTCAGTGCCTGTCTAGAGGCTTTCTTGGGACAGTAGAGATGGAGCTTGATGGTAAAATCACATGCACGCAAATGCACTAGGAAGATGGTGCTTGCACTGATGCCATTTGGTCCATCTTGTCCTTTTATGCCACTGGTCTTTATTAAATCCAGTGCCTTTGGAAAGAAATGTGTGTCTTGAGCAGGGCAATTGTCAGACCTATAGAGATCAGAGGATGTGAAAGCAGACATGAAACCAGGACAGGAACAAGAGCAGAGTTGCAGAGCAATAGTGGTAACAGGAGGGACAGGCTGGGGAGGACCAGAGGGTGGCACTAGGACAGGTCTCGTGGTGTCACCTCCCAACTGACCCTTAAACACCTCCTCTGTGGTTGCTAACTGGGGCAGGAGGGGGCTCAGTGTCCTTCCAGCAGGACTGTCCCCTGGAAAGGAAAGCCTAAAGTGTTCTTGCCATAAACACTGTCAGAAATGTCTGGTCTGGGTGTGCTGGGGTCAGCACTTGCAAGAAACCCTTAGGCTGGCCAGAAAATGTAGATGTTGTAATCTGCTACTCAGCATCTCGGATTATTCAAGGAGTTGAACGTTTCCTGTTTTCAGCTTGTGGTAGATGGTGTCTAACGCTAATGGCTCTGTACTTGATAGGCTATTCTCTTTTTTTTTTTGGAAAGGTAACAAAAATTTCTTTTGGGGAGCTACATGTAGGCCTGTAAAACTGGACAGGAAAGGGGAAAAAATAATCCCCTGTATCTGTTTTTCTTCTAGAGAACTGCTGCTCTCTGACTGATTTGCCATTTCCCGATCTTGTGCTGCAGTCATTAAGCTAAGTAATTTCTGAAGTTTCCAGGGGGAAAATGTTGAGAATGTATTACACTGTGTTCTTTAACCTCTGTAGAGTTTATATAAACCCAGAGTTTTGTATGTCTTTCTTAATATATACGCACAATGCATAACATAAATATTTATTTCCAAGTGCTCATATTTCAGCACTTTGAGTAGCTTCTGTCCTGAACAACTTGGAAACAAGAGAAGAAATGAGATTCCTTTTAATTCCATCAATTCCAGTGTAATTTTCTATAAGACAAGAACCTATGCTGCCTGCCAAATAGGAATACTGTACAGTTGTTTCAGGAACTGAGCCCATATGTGCACAATATAAAGTTGCATCGACAAAGATTACAGGAAAGATCTTTGCTGGTGTAGAAAATAGCTACTGTTCTTGATCTGTTTAGTTATAAATCAAACAAATCAACTGGAAAATTCTAGGTTAACCAGACATAATGTTTTTTTGGTTTTTTTTAATGTAAACCCAAGTTAGGCTTTCACTGTGAGGGCCCTTTGGGCTCATTTATTTTAATATTGCTTTTTAAAAGTCTGCTCCTCTGATTGGTATGGGTTTTCTTCTAGTCCTCATCCCTCAAAGGTGTATTCATGTGTTTAATTTTATGCACTGTAAATTTTGATTAAGTTTGTGCTGTACTTTGAGTTGAGGCTCAGAGCATCTGCTCAAGACCATGCTTGCCTCTGTAGGTCTTCAGGGTAAGCTGAAGGAAGAAAGCTCCTGTTGACAAAGGTCTAAATAACCACATTTTCCTGGAGCAGTCAGGCTGGATGTACTGTACCTGGCTCAGCCTCTGCAACACATTGCACCCATGCGTGTACTGACATCGCATGCAACATGGCAAACAAATCTTAGGAGGGCACTGATGAAGTTTCCCCTGAGGCAATCTGGGGTTGTAAACAGCCTATATCTGGGCTGTCCTTACAACAGCATCTCGCAGCTGAGTTACAAGTGTCCTGTGCAATATGGATGTGAGCGGTCGGATCAGGGCACGCTGTGCTGAAATACATCACACTTGGTCTTTGCAAAATCAGGATTATGTTTCGTAAAAGCTGATCAACGAGTGCGTGAATTGGGATCCTGTGTGATGGGTTGCGCCCCAGCAGCCACTTGGCTGATCTCTGTGGGCTTGCATGTGCTGTGGCCATCTGCCTGATGTGAGCCATGGAGTGGTGGAAGGGAAAGGGGGAGGAAAATGTTCCTCTTTACCATCAATGTCTCTTATCCTCTGCTCCCCCAAGACTTATACAGAACCACACTAGCAAAACAGACTAAATGACAGGAGAAGTGTGATTTGGGCTGTGTTAATATCATGGATGTTTGGAAATATGAATCTTGACCCACACAAACCACTTGTGGCAAACACTCCATTTACTTAATTTTGCTGCTTCTACTTTCTGTTCCCAAATAGTGGTCAGATTCTTTTCTTAAAATGATTCAGCTAACTATATCATCAGGTTTTTATGAGATTACCTGCTTGGCAGATGAATTGCTTACAGACTGCATCTGCTCTGTACTAGTTATGGACACTTTTGTGGATGTTCAGTGTGGTATTGCCCCTGTGCTTTGATTGGGCAGGGGAAAGGACAGGGGAAGCCTGGGTGGCATTTCTTCCTTGGGCCTTTTACATCCTCCAAATAAGCAAGTGAAACTGGTCAGTGGACTATTTCTATGCCAACTCAAGCCTCAGCTAAAACAACATTAGCAGGCAATGCATGTGACTTTAATTTTAGTGACCCTGCTTTTATACTTCAGAAGCATGTCTTCTTGAAATCAAACAAAACAGCAGCTCCACACTCCTGCTGTGCAGCTATGAACTTCAGATCCTCACATGAACTTGCTTATGACCCTTTCCAGCAGGGCTGGGTCCCGGGGCTGTGTGGGCTCCTCAGTTGCATGTTCTGGATTCCTGGCTGTGCAGCACAGAGGGCTTAGCCACTGCAGTGGGGCGGAGGAACCCTTGGAGGTCCAGATCTGCTGACTTGACAGCTACTCGCTGCTCTCAGTGTGGCTGGCAGCTGCTAGCAACTTCCCAGTGCTGCATACTGTGGTTTTTAATCAGTAGGGAATGCATGGAAAGGAAATGAGTCTGGGGTGAGACACAACGCGTACATCGTGATCTATTCTAGGAAGCCAATGTGTTTCTCATTTCCATCTCCTACAAGCCATGGCTGACTGGAGCAGAGATTGTAATTCCTGCCTGTTGCTGAAGCGGAGAGCAATGTTTCTTGCAGGAGCTTACTGTACCTTCCTCATGGCTGAGAATTATGGCTGGAGGTTTGCTAATGGCTAACCTATTGATTTGTTTCTTAATGTGGTGTTGGTGATATGCTTAGGTAGGCAACATTAAACTGCTTGTAAATGGCAAATATGAATGATTGTAAGTCCTATAGACTCAGAGAAAGTAATTGTCTCTAAAAGAAGCTTTCTGATCTGATGTAGATCGAGAACCTTAAATCTACATTAAATCCTGTTACTTCTCCCTGTCTTTTAAAGGCTAGCCCATACCTTCTCTTCAGGACTGCTAGATCTAAGCAAAATGGGATTGAATAGGTGGAGCTGTTACTATTTTACATCAAGAATGCAATACCCCTTTAAAATCCTCATCAAAAATATTTAAATCTACTTTTTCCTCTCTGCCTTGTGAGGTTGTCTCACAAATGCATGTTGAAGCCAGGGTGCTGCTGACACCTGAACTGAGAGGCACTGGCTTGTGCTGCTCGATCGCAGCTTCTTTTGTTCCCCTCAGACAACTGGTTGCTGCTTGCTTGCAGGAGCGAGCAGGCAGCGTTGGGGCCGAGAGAAGAAAGAGGGGTTTGTTCCATTCAGAAAGATATTATAATCCCCTCTTTTCATTACTTTGTGGAAAGAGGAAAAAGCTCTCCTTTTTTCATACTTGACCGCTTTCAGACTTGACTTTTTGCATCAGCCCTTCAACCGATTAGTCCTGCTGGATTGGTCTCAATGACATTTTTCCCTTATAAATATGTAACCTGTAATACCCACACACAGCCCTGCTGGCAGAGAGGGTCTTGGAGCATCGCAAAACCAGGACTTATTTCGTTTTTTTCTCTCTTCAGCCCCTTTTCCAAGACAGCCTTTAAAGGAGGGTGTGAGAATTCTGTTTTAGCATGGGCAATGCTGGCAGGCATCTTGGTTGGTAGAGTGGAGGTGGCCAGACTGTGGCTCTGCAGGAGAGGTCCTCTTGGCATTGCTGGGAGGCTGCAAGTGCTAAGAGTGATCATCTTCCAGCAAACCTACCCTCTTGGCCTTATTCTGCACCAGGCTCTAGGTCAGCTCAGGCCATGCAAGCAGCCTGGTGGTTGTGCTCCTCAGCCCCAGGTTTCCCTTCCCAGCCCTTCTTGGGGCCAGCAGCAGCAGAGATGGATGGAGAACAGGACCAGGAGCTCAGGCGATGGCTGGCTGCTCCTGGGAAAGGCAACTCCCTTCTCTGTGCGAGAGCAGCTGCTTTGGCACAGCCACAACACTAATCCTGCTACCTGCAAGGAGAAGCCAAGGTACTTCCAATTTTTTTCTTCACCTGAATAGTGGCAAAAGTCATTTCTGCCTTGGCTGTGGAGGAGCTGAGCTGTGTGATGGACCAGAGAAAAATGGAAATCGTGGTTCAAATGAATATGGAAAACCTAATCTCCATGGAGTAAGTCTCCCAGTTTCAAGATAGGTTCTTAAACTCTGTCATAAAGCTGTGAAGAAGCCACAGTCCTTTGTTGTAGCGTGGTTTGGAGAAGTGGCTCTGGCTTTTGAGGCTTATAAATTGTTATTACTGTAATGGAAAGGCTGTTGCAGAACCTCAGCTCTCATGGCTACAAACCCTCTGGCAGTTCTCAGCCTAAATGGGTTCAGGGTTAACCTGCATCTACTTGTTCTCATGCCACCATTGTCCTTTCACTCAAATGGCTCCTCTCCCTACCTGGTGTGTCTCTTCCTCCCCCACCCACGTGTTTATAGTGAGATACAGTATTCCTCTCTCCCTGTGCTTTTAGCCAGATTAAACAAACCAAGCTGTCAGTTTCCTGGCATTATGTTGTGATGGATGTGCTCGACCCCTTGACCAGTCTGGCAGTGGTTTGGTGCAGACTCTGAAAGAGGTAAAGGCCTGAGCTGTAGTCAGGCTGTGAACTCTGCTTGTTTTAATCTGAAAACCCACAAAGAAGCAGAGCAACACAGTGAGCATTGATGCATATGAGCTTGGAACACCGATCATGCGATTAACACATGAATAGTGTGACTCATTTATCAAGGAACTCCAAGACTCATTTATCAAGGAACAAAGAAAGTTGTGGGTACAAGGAGTCTCCTGTATACCTTTTCTATGGCATGTAATTTGACTACAAGCCAACCACTTTATCCTATAAATATGACAGCCTAAGTGAGCCTTCTTTGAGCTCTCCCTGCTAGGCAGCGTGGCTGCATGGCAGTGATCTCCCCTTGAGCTAGGACACCTCTCAAGGCTGCTCCTTGAGGCAGAGACCTCTTACCAATGACAGATCTTTGGTAAGTGACTGACATAGAATCATTTAGGTTGGAAAAGACCTTTAAGATCATCAAGTCCAACCATTAACCTAATTCTTAGCCAAGTCCACCACTAAACCATGTCCCTAAGCACCACATCTACACGTCTTTTAAATACCTCCAGGGATGGGGCCTGAACCACGTCCCTGGGCAGCCTGGTCCAGTGCCTGATTATCCTTTCAGTGAAGAAATTTTTCCCAATATCTAACAAAAAAATAGAAATTTTTCCCAATATCCAACAAAAAAAACCCACCTTTTTTTTTTTTTTAAACCTCTGCTGGTGCAACTTGAGGCCATTTCCTCTTGTCCTGTTGCTTGTTACTTGGGAGAATAGACTGACCCCCACCTCGCTACAACCTCCTTTCAGGTAGTTGTAGCGCTGTATATTGAGCATAACCTTGTAGTATGGTAACTTTGATTTTTGTCTTGGTAACTTTGCGTGCTGAATTGATGCTAATGAAGCATTATATAAACTTTGCATGTACAATCCCTTAGACATAAACTGTTGACCAAGTCTGAGACTGATTGGACCCAGCCGCACCTAAGCTCCATCAGGAATTTAGAAAGCAAGGGGGTCTACTCTGAACCTCGTGACTCAATGGGAGGGTCTTCCTTACTCCTTGCATCTCCAGTCTCTGTGAATCACTTTAACTCAAGTGTAACTCAGTTTTCCTTTGTATGGTTCTTCCATGCAGTAATTAGAGTGAACCTTGCCATCAAACTTTAAGTTGCGCTTTTACAACATTATATCAAAATCACCTTTGCTAATGCCTTTGGTGATTCCTTAAGTTTTCTAAGTCACCCATTTGCAACATATGTGAAGGTGTGTGTAAAGATTAGCAAGGCTTGCAATGATGCATCCTAAGAGGCTTTTTTCAGGGCTGAAGGGACAAACAAGATTTCCTCTCACCCCCTTGAGAGCAAAATGTTACTTAGACATAACTTTTTTTAAAGGATATTTTCCAAATAGTGACATTTTTCTGGAAGTTTGAGGGCCTCGGTGCTTATTGCAGAGGTTTTTTCAGTCAGAAAACACAGCACTTTCTGGGTCATCTCAAATAGATGCTTTCTTGCTTGGCAAGTGTATGGGAAGAAGACCTACTTTGTGAGACTGATTAGCGGGTTAGTAACAGATCTGTTTGTTCCCTTTTCTGCTAAAAAGAACATCTGATATCTAGGAATACTTCTAAAAACAATCTCATGAGGGCAGTTTTCTTGAGATAAAAGTAATGTCTGGTGACTTATGTAAGATGCCATCTTCTGCGAGAAGACAGCTTGGATGGCACAGTGACAGCCAATGAGAAAAGTTACCACTTGTAAATACAGCACAGAGTTAAATATTTGTACTAACTACAAATGCCAAGAGCTGATACTTGTATATCCATTTCAAAACATTGTGAAAACAAAAGCATGGGAGGTTAAATGCAATAATTTAAAAAGCCACACCTGAATCTGTGCAAGAGAATGTACAGATTTATACATTTTAAAACCAAGATGTGTTCTGGAGTGACTAACCAGAAATCTTCAGTTTTACTTCTAATAAACCTACTGTCTTAATAGGTTTGGAAGCTTCCAACAAAAGCTGTGTCTCAAATGTTTGATTATGGATACAAGGGGCATCAAAAACCTGCAGGTTTCCATTCAACTCTGGCAAAGACACCAATGATTATTTAAGAACTGGTTTGAGTGTGGGCTTCAGACTGTGCTTCAAGGCCTCCTGTGTAGGCCCAGCTGAAGATGAGCACTTGCTCCTGCTGCCATCTCCAAGGAGAGGGGCAGTTGCTCAAGGTAATGCACCAGGCTGGTGGCAGAGGCAGCACCCTGTGACATGCTGAACTGCAATTGCTTCACGCATTAATTTTTGGGCTGGAAATGAGCCAAATGCTACTGTGGTATTTGTCCAACTCACACCACTTACTGGCAACCAGAGCATCCACTTGTGTGTTTGCCCTCAAAACACAACCCTACCTGAAGCTAGGCTGCTCTGTTGTCATTGCACAAGGAACTACTTATTTGAAATGTTTCCCTTTCTTTTTGCCATTGCTTCTCTCTCCCTCTTTCCAGGTTGCTTTTGGTTCCCCAGAGGCAGCCTCCCACCTCCATGCTGCTGTCCCACCCTTGGGGTGTGCTCCCTAGAGCTGTGAAACATCACATGGCTACCTCCCTCTTTGCAAACTGGATGCTACATGACTGGAAGCATCCTGTGAGGAGTGACTAAGGACTCTAGCTTTGTCTAGTTTGGAGAAAAGGAGGTTAAGGAGTGGCCTCGTTGCTCTTTACAGCTTCCTGAGGAGGGGACATGGAGAGGGAGGTGCTGATCTCTTCTCCCTGGGATCCAGTGACATGATGTGATGTGTGGGAATGGTTCAAGGCTCCATCAGGGGAAGTTTAGACTTGACATTAGGAAATATTTCTTTACTGAGAGGGTGGTCAAACACTGGAACAGGCTTCCTAGAGAGGTGATTGATGGCCCAAGCCTGTCTGTGTTTAAGAGGCATTTGGACAATGCCCTTAATACATGCTTTAACTTTTAGTCAGCCCTGAGGTGGTCAGGTAGTTGGACTAGATGATCATGTAGGTACCCTTCTAGCTGGAACTATTCTGTAACATGATTTCTTCTAAATGTTGCTTCCCACAACTTAAATGCCCTTTGGATGTTTGCCAGGTGGGGTTTGCCCTGGATGCCTAAAAATTGCTGTAGGAGGCTGGTCCCAAACAAGATTCTGCTTGTTGTGTTTGAAAGCCAGCACCCAGCCTTTGTCTCGTGGGGTCACACTCGATCCACCCAGAACAGAGTTTAATCCTATATTGACCAATAGCTCCTGCCTTACATTTTGCACAGAACAAAAACTTTCTTCCCCAAATAAATGCAGGAATGCTGTGCATCTGAGAAATGTACCATAAAACCAGTGATATGGATTAAGAGCAACTGGATGCTGGAATAACCTTGGAATAAAATTTCTCATGAGCTTCAGCTCCGCTTGTGCTAACCAAGTGTTTGTCACACACAAGGATGACTGTGTGTTAATGTAGAGCTCTTGAAGCAAGGGGCTCTCCTTGTGTTTTGCAGCAGCTGATTAGGGCCAAGCTCTGAGAACTGCTTGCTCCTTAATTCCCTAAATTGTCATTATCAGGAGCTCCTCTCTCTGTGGAAGTTTGTTGTGGTGTGAGGAAGCGTTGGGGTGTCCATGCTGGGCAGGGATCAGGACGAGTTTATAAACCGCTTTTTTAGGCTTTTAACCAAAAGCCTGCCTTTTCCCAATGCTGCAGCACTGACTTCGCAGCCCTTAAAATATTGAGGGAGCGGCCTCAGCTTAGGTCCGACCCGGCTGCCGTGCTTCCTGCCCGCTGCTGCCCGTTTCGCGCGCCGCTCCTGCCTGTCGGCGGGCGCGCGCGCTGCCCGCCGCGGCCCTGCGGCGCGCCCAGCAGGGGGCGCTGTCGTGAGGGCGCGGCGGGGAGGCGCCGGGTAATCTCGGCGTCGGGGCGGGGAGGAGCGGGACCGGGACCCTGCGAAGCCCAGGAGGCGGAGGTGGCGGCGGCGATGGTGAGCGGGGAGCGTGGGGTGGTGGGGTCCCCGCCTCGGCCGGCACACGGTGGGGCGAGAGAGAGGGGCGTCCCGGCGCGGCCTGCGCCGTCCCGGCCCTGAGGCAGTGAGGCCGGGGCCTTGTCCGGCGGTGGGCGGGTGTGGGCCGGGGGCTCTCGGTCGCTTCTCAGGGGCCGCCTGGCCGAGCCCGGCCGCCGGCGGGGGTCCGGGGCGGGGGGCTCCGGCTCCTGCCGGAGCCCCCCGCCCCGGACCCCCGCCGGCGGCCGGGCGAGGCCCATGCTGTGCCCCTAAACAAGGGGGATGTCGCTCTCGCAGGCCTGCTAGCCGTGCGGTGCTTTCCTTGCCTCCCACAGGTGTCTAGTTGCAGGGCAGGGAGGGTTAGAAACGGTATTTTCCGATGGCTCTGTGGGTTTGTTTCAACGGGGTGGGGTAGAAATTGTATTTTCCGCTTGCTCTGGGTTTTGGTGAAGGTGCCTGAGCTTCTGCTAAAAGTTATCTGGCTAATAAAGACCCTGTTTACTTATTTATTTTTTTTTTTTTTTGCTAGAAGTAGTAGAGAAGCAAAGTCTACAGTCGCAATTGGGATTGCATGAAATAAGGTTGGCTCTGGCACGCAGTTTCTGAGTCCTCAAGCCTGGAAGGGGTGCTGTCTTTTTCATTCACCCCCCAGGGAGGTGCCTTGAAATCGTGGCTGCTGCTGGGTGGTAGATGAAAGAGCATCATCTGTGGCCGGCTGCCTTTTCCCACTCGGTCACGGGGAGCGGCTGTCGGTGCCCAAACGCTCAAGCGCCGCTTCTTCTTCCCACTCTGGCGTGGAGCTGTGCCCAGCCAGTGTGTCACCATTTCCATGTGGGGGGACAGAGGCAGGGCCCGTGGCAGGCCTCGGTGGCTGTCAGCGTGTGTAGCCTGGGACAGCATCGGGAGTTTGCACGGCTTGTGTTTCAGTTGCTTTCGTTGCCAAAAATTAGCTTTTTTGGAACTGAGTAAATACTGCGCACCTTGCACACGGCGTGGTCTAGACTGGCCTGGGGTTGCTGGAAGCATGCTGTGTGGTCAGGCTGTTCTCACCTTAGTCTCTCCGTGCCAAGGCTTTGCGAAGAAAACGGCTACTTACTGCATGTAGAAGACCTGTGTAGATTTGCTATTTTATTCATTAGACTAGGTGGCGGCTTTTGCCTAGGGTTGCTGGCTTCTGGAAAGCTAACGAAGTTGGCTGTATACTCAAGGGCTGAAGCTTTCTCTGGAAAAACACTGATATGTGGTATTTTTCCTAAATTGTGGTTTGAATCTGCGATCTTCCCCATGACCTTAGCAAGAGAGATTGTGAGGCACCGGAAATTCTTTTACCTAGATGAAGAAAAATCTTGCTTCTTCCATGCGCTGTGCACTTTCAGCCTACTAAGTACAGTTTTCCATTCTCTTGCTACCCTTACAAGTTATAGATGAATTGCTAACCTGAGCAGGGGAGGATCTGCTGAGATGATACCTTGCTCCTTACCTTTGATTTCTTCAGCATGTGCTTCCACTATTTGATGGTGTTAAGGTAAACCTAATCACAGTGTTCATTGTGTATATGCGGTTTAATTGGTGTGGCAGTGATCAAAACCTTGCTGTGACTGTCTTGGCAAAAGGGGTTCAGTAGAGTCCATTTCTGTGAATACAGATTTTGAGGTGCTGCTTACCTCTTTTGCCAAACACACAGTTCTGGCAATAAAAAGACGTAGTTTCAATCTGATCTCCTCTTGCACCGGCTGTCTTCCACCGCAGACCCCAGCATGCAGTGAGGGTTGTTTCAGAAGGCCTGATCTGTTCACACTCTTTGGTTTTTGGAAACGGAGTGATGCGTTTTTGACCTAGAACTATTGCTCTTACTCTCTGTGTCCCAGGTGGTCAAAGACATTCCCTTTCAAGTATTAGAAGGCCTTCCTTCTGGAGTATTTAGTACTGAAATCTCTTTGTGTACCGGCTAAATGGCTATGGCCCTTTACTGGTTAGTGTAGCGATAGGGGCTTTGAAGTATGTTTTAATACTGTCCTTAGAGCACGATGTGTAACTGAGATTTGGATTCTGTCGATTGATGTTGTAGTAGCAGATGTGTTGGTCTCTTTGCAGCGGGCTGTGGTGGCTGTGATACGATTTTCTTAATTCTTTTTTAGGAAAAATTTGTGTTTCCTAGAAATTTGCAGGTAAGTCGCTTGGAAGCCCTTGTGTTTTGAGCGTTTCAGTTTCCTTCGCCCCTCTTAGCTCATCCATGCCACGTATTGGGAAGGGCATGTGACTAGGTATCACAGGGGATGAAGGGTTTTGCATAGTGGTGTTGATAAGATAGTCTTTGAGGATTCTGCACTGTGGTCAAAGTTGCCCAAGAACAGGGCCCTTAATGTATAATAGCGGCATTCAGTTTGTGCTGATACTAGGGGTTTTGTCGGAGGCTTGCATAACCCTGCTAGGAAGCTGTGCCAGGTCTTGGTGCTGCCTTTGTTCGCGGATGCCTGTTCCCAGAACAATTGCCATGCTATCATCTGCTTTCACACAGCTCCCGCCAAGACTTTTATCTTTTAATGCTGTGTGTACCTGTGTGGCACTGAGCTACTTGCAAAATGTTTCAAATAAATGCCCATTTTGTTCGCCAGAAGGCACGCAGAAAGGACTGTGTGATCCGCATCTGAGAGGATGCCGAGTAGAGGAATGAACAAATGTGTCCAGATGAGTCCCAGCACACTGGGAACTGAGTGCTTCTTTTATCCTAATTATTGCGGGTGCCAGGAGAGGACGTTTCCTTGCAGAAACTGCACTTTCTTGGAGCCGGTGACCCACAAGGAGATCCTTAATGGGTTCACACAGGGCGTCTATCGAGTGAATCCTGTCTCTTATGAGATTTGAGATCTGCGCTACCTGGAGCGTGCCTAGATGTGTGCAGAGACATTGCTTTTATAAATTAGTTTGTTGCACTGAGCAAAGTGAACAATAGGTAACAACATCTTGCGCGTGTTTTGGGTTAAATGAAATCTGAAATTGCACCTAATTTTGAAAGTCCTTTGGGCTCTTGTAAAACTACAGATTTTTTTTTTGAGCCTCGAATCAGCCTTTTTCTATCTTGTTTTGATAATTTTATGTTCCTCCTCTGCAGTGGAAGCCAGGATGCTGCTGGTCTTACTCTGAGTTGCTGCCTTGTTTGTTTTTGTGCTGAAGCTATAATTAGCCATTGTCTAGCCACTCCCCTTGAAATCTCGGGGCTGGTGGGATAGTACATATACATTAATTTTGCATACACTGTATATGCCAGAAAAAAAACGTCATCCCTCTGAGAAAAAAAAAAAAAAGGTTTCAGTATGGCAGTGGTGGAAATAAATGCAACGCAGAAGAAGCTGGTGGTACCAGGGAGCTGTGGTAAGATGAGCATTACCTGAATGTGTTTTTTTTTCATATAGTTCAGCCCATACATCTAAAGGTTCATGATGCTTGATTTCTGAGAGATCCTGTGCCTGGTATCGCTCTGTATGCCCACATCCTTTGGTGAGGGGGGCAGCACGCAGTCCAAACCTCAAGCTGTAATTAGGAGCTGACTAACAAATATTCTCTGCCTGGTGTTTATGTAAAGGTATTTGTCACGCTGGGGGTGGCAGGGAGGGACAGAGGAACAGATTCATTACTGGGGTGCGAATCAAAACACTGCAGGCACATGCAGCAACTAGCACCCTCCGAGGCTGAGGTGGCATTGCTCAATCCCATTCCCGGGCGCTCTGGTAGGAAGCCGGCTGGCTGAAGGCTGCAAGTCCAGTACTTACCTGTGACTAGGCCAGCTATGCTGCATAGTTAGGCTGGTCAGACGTGCCTTTTGTGGCCAGAGCCTGTACTGGTGTTAACAAGGTGTTAGCTAAGGCATTGCTAATTGAAGTCTTCCTTCTTTTTAGGAGCAGAAAAAATAAACAAAGCTGCTGTGTCGTTTCTGGTTTTGCACGGTTTCTTTTCAGTCAGGAAGCCTTCTCCTGGGAAAAACTTGTTGCATAGGAGCACAGGCCTTAATTACAGTGGCAATACCTGTGTTCCATGTGTTACCCTAATCAGAGTTGACCTAGCTCGTGCAGCCGCTGTGAGCAATCTCCCTCTGCCTTGATTTACTATGTGCCGAGTTGTGTGACTCGCTGCCTCGTTCCGCCTCGTTTATCAGCTCTGTTGAAGTGAGGAAAGGCAAATGGCAAACGCAAATGTTAAGGTTCGGGCGCGGGGATGTGGTCAGAGGGTCCCTGGTTTGGGAAAATGTGTGGATTCGGGTGAAAGCTGAGGATGTGGTTTCATCTTAGCAGTTCCTGCTTGCACAGTGAGCACTTGTGCTATTGCTTAAAATAAACTTGCCTTTAAAAGCTACTTTTATTCTGTGGCCCACTTTAAATGCTCTCCTGGGGGAAGGAAGATTCTGCTGATAAAACCTTTTTTTCTACTCTTCCCACAGGTAAACTTTAACAGTGCTTCTGCTTTACAGTGTCAGAAACAGGAGGCACTTGCAACAAAAGTGTGAGGCTCTCCAGTTTATTGCCTTTCTGTTTCTCTCTCTCTCTCTTTTTTTTTAAAAAAAAAAAAAAAAAGGCTTATTTGAGTCCTAAAACTTGCAGCTGAGGAAGTGCTGTTCTGGCAAAACTGCAAAATCTGCTCTCGTTAGCTTTGGCATTTTTTCCCCGCTTCTTTCTTTTCTATCATCTGGGACAGAAGAGCATTACTGCAGTTAATTTGTCCTCTTTTGTAGTGGCATAAGTGCTATCCGTGGAACCAGCTCAGCTAGCTAATGGCTTTTAGAAATAAAGTACTAAGGATGTATTCCTAATCTGTGGAGCTAAAAATTCAATATGTAAACTGCTTGGGTTGCTGAGTGCATTAATATTGGTACAAATGAACACTGCAAGTCCTAATGATAGCAATTAGTATTTTATCTGATACCTGGGCCTGTCTTAATACTCTGAGAATTAAAAACAAATCCTCCAGTGGAGATTTTTCCCCCATGCTTTTTAGTGTGCTCATAAGTCGGGCTTTTAAACTGCTTCTAAAATAATCCTGTGTCTTGTGAAGCTTTTGTGGTGGGAAGGTTCTCTTAAGGAAATAAAACCAGCTTATCTACTCTCCTATAATGGGAAGGGAAACAGGTTTTTTTTTTTGTTTATGTCTTCCCAAATAAGCAGGTTATTGTCTTACATGAAATTCTGTCCTGTAGGTAGGCTTAAAATCAGGCCAGCTTGTTGTCTTTAGCCCAGCTGGGGGAGCGGTAATAGCAGGGGCGAATGGATGCTATAATCCTGCAAAGCTGGAAGTGGATCCCTTCTTATTGCATGTGAGGAACGTTTCTTTTGGATGAGGCTGATTGGGAAAAAAAAATCCCTGTTTTTTACTCTGTTATGAGCAACTCCTTCAGGGCTGCAGGGGAAGAGATTCAAATGGCTTGGCTGAATGTAGGCAATGTATTTATTACCCCTGCCCCCCCTCCCTGTAAAATAAGCAAGCGCTGTAGGGCCGCAGCAGTGAGGCTGCAATCCCATGTTGTTGGGTGTAATAAAAACAGAGTACATTCGAATGCAACCTTCTAAATGCCCTCTAGTTTCTCTAGGATTAAGTTAGTAATTTGGAAAGTAGAGGTCTCTCATATCTTGCTGGATACTTTGGGGCAAAGAGGTGCTTTAAAAACACTGAGTGTGTAGTTAGCCAGGGAGCCGAGAAATTGTATTTCATTGCTAACTCGTCTTCTGTGCCAATTTTCACTGTTTTTTTTTTTTTAACCCCTCTTTTTAGTATCCTCTTAAATTGATCAATCTCATCCTTCAGACTCTTGTAAGCATGAAATGACTGAAGAAGGAGAAAGGAGAAATACAGAGAAAAGTTTACCCTGTCAAACTGTATTCTTTGTGGAATGATCTCAGATTAAAGCCAGAAAGGGAAAGAAATTCCTCAGTGGCTTAGAATTAACATCATGAAGATCTTCTCTTATTTGTTCAAAACTTGGATGTAGCATTGAGTTACCATATATCAGTGCTGGCGTGCACGCTTCTAGGTTGGGGTAAACTTAAGGTAAAATATTTTGTCTTGCATCTCAGTAATGGAAAAGTGAGTCGAGGCAGAGGCATAGTGCCTTGTATATATTTTGTTATGCACCTGAGCCTTTTTTTGCTGGTAATCTGGCTGAGAAAATACCTTGGTGCAGCAGCAGCCTGGGGTTGCTGTGGTGTCAGGCATTACAGGGGTTCCATCTGCACTTTGCTTGGGATCACCTGAAGTTCAGAGTCAAGCAGCCTGAATTTACAGACCAGAGCACTGGTTTGGTGGGCTCTCGGAAAAGAGAGGACAGAAGGGCTTTTCCAAGGGTTTGCTTATCCCTGTGATGGAGTGCAAGATTTGCCACTGGTATTTGTTGCATCTAGAAAAACTGACTTATTTTTTCCTCTTGTGCCACTGGAGAGCTGATGTGCTGCCGAATGCAGTGGTTTCAGTGGGGGGTGTGTGACTTAACAACAAAATGTGCAGTTGACTAGGGTCTTCTGTCCAGAGCTTTTTCCAAGAGTGAGATCAATCTCTTGCCAGATTCATTTATTTTAACTTGGCAATTGACTTAAGTGGCTGCTGTCTAGAAGGTCATGTTCCGTTTTGATTTTGGGCTTAGAGCTTACAGCATCCTCCATCTTCAGGAAAAGAAGCACAACCCACTTTATATTTGATGCTGCAGCATTTTCTTGCCATCAGTTGAGAACAGCTGTCGAGACATCAGCACATTAGTGGCTCCATTTCCATCCTTTAAGCGCGCTTCCAAAACTGGATGGTATCCTGGCATTAACTCCTAGGCAATGAACCAAAGTCACCATTGTTGGTTAAACATGCCTTTCCAGGTATTTTTCAGAGAATATTGTGCAAACTTGCAACTTAAGTACCACCTCTGGTTAGTTGAAAAAGGTAGCTTTTCCCTTAAATTCTAGGGTTAAATCAGTTTTGTGGTGACTGGATTGGAGGACTGGGCATTAGCTAGGACAGTGCCTAATTGCAGTGGTTTATGTGGCTGTCTTGTTTTCAAGGCTGAAGTAGCTGGTGTATTTTTAAATTGCCCTTTGCCAAGCGGATGGGTGCTAATTTGACTTCTCATAGCTGAGTGCTGCTCCTTATGAGGAGACCTGGCTTTGCCCAGTTCGGTCTGTGTCCTTCGGTCTGTGCTGGGATGTGGATGATATTAGTCCTCTGCAATGGGTTGACTGTTGTTTTCCTGGAATTTTTTAGCTTTATGTTTGGGTTGCTTAAATATTTTTAAACTGTCTTGCATTATATGCATTTTACTGCTGTTCCAAAGTAATGAATATTCATTATTGGTTGGTTTTTTTTTTTTTGGTAAGGAATCTTGCCTTTTTCCATTGATTATTTGGAAGAATTTGGCCTTTTTTAGGCTGTTTGTAGCCTCTCCAGTTGTATTGAAATGACACATTACCCCTAAACGTGACCTAAAAAACCCCCTAAATGCTGATTTTGTTGTTGGCTCGACCCAGAAGTGAGATCTGTAAAGGGTGCTGAGAAGGGAAGTTTTAGCAGCTTTTAATTTAGTGGTTTATTTATATCTGTCTCTGCAAGCCGCTCTAAACCCACCAAGAGTATGACCACATAGGTATTAAGGATGTATTCCTTCCAAGGTTTATTTACAAATCCTTTGAAAGGCCCTGTGTGCCTTCTCTTCTGTTGTTTGGAGGGTGAAGCTTTGTAGTGCTGAAGATCTCCCCGAAAACTCTCCAGCAAAACTGGGGAAAACTAGGCTTGATGGTAGGTTAAAAGGGGAGAAGGCTTTGGAAGAGTGCTCTGGGGGCAGCTGAAGAAGCTTTTAAAAAAGTAAAGTAAAATGCACAAGCTTTTGTCTGTAACATGCAAGAAACCCCCCAAATACTTATATTTGGTCATAGCTCCAAACAAGGTGTGGTTACCTGGATTATTCTTATGTCCAGAAACCTTTTTCCAGAGAATTGTACTGAAGACCCCATTTTTTTTGGAAAATGGCCTTTTTCCCTTGTGTACATCCATTTTTCCCCACCCTGTTCTTCTGAGACTCTTGAAGAGAGTGTGCTTTGAAGATACTGATTAGGTACTTGGGCTCTGTCCTGACAGTAATTGCTAGTTCGACATTATAATTGTTATTGCATCACAGTTTTCTCGGGTTTTTTTTTTTTGGCAGCAGCAGTGTTTCTCTTCTGTCGACCCTTTGTATGGAAAGTACTAATTAGATCTTAAACTTAAGGAGTTGCTGAGTACTTACATCTTCTTTAAAAATCCAGCCCTGGGTACTTAATAGACCTGTTTTGGTGGTACACAATGAATGGTGGCTCCTCTGATGGGTGTATTGTAGTAATTCAGTCTTCACTTGCCACCTAATAATTCCTTGGAAAAAATATTGAGATAAACAGGATTGTTCCTCTGGGGCCATGGTAAGATCTGGTGATGAGTCTTGGGACTGTGAAGCTTGCACATCTTACATGTCTGCTCTTGGCCCTTCTCTCTGAATATTTGAAATCTCTCAAGATGTGTATTTTTATCGGTAGCTCTTGACTAGAAATGAATGACAACTATCTCCTACCTGTTCTGTTTACAGGAATTAAGAAAAGCATAGGGTCTGCATACTGAAAAGCAGCTTTTTAATAGACAATAGACTCATAGGCTTTTTGATGCTCTGTTTGTGTGCATTTGAACTTCTCTCAATATCAGTCTCACTTTCTTTTGTGCAGGATGCCATTATTCCCTACAAGGAAATCCTCCAGATGTATTGGGAGAAAGCAACAAGCTTTGTGAATGCCCAGTGCGATGGACTTGAACCTTGGCAACTGATTGGGTTGACGATTTCTTCTACGCTTATAAGTGTATGGCTGCATGGTTTCCTCTTCCAGTCCGAGAGTAAGTATTAGAAATTGGGGATTTTCTTATGTTTGGGGGGGGAAGGGAGGAGGGACAGAGTTGGTCCTAAGTAGTGGAGGGAAAGAGGATGAAACAAGGCCAAACACTTATTAAAACAGGCCTTCTGCTGTTAACTAGTATTAAAAAAAACCCTCTTCCAAATTAAGGGCAAGGCCTGTCCGATCAATGAAACACATCCATTCCTTCAGAGGGTGCGGTAGGCCAGTCTGGAATGAAGAGGGAACTTCCTCTCATCTCCCTTTTGCTTTTGGCTAAACCATTTACTTGTCACAACACTCTCTTCTTGCTCAAAACCTGAGGAAATTTATGTGAGAGCTGGGTTCTTGTGAACTTAGTCACTGATGAAAAGTGCCCGGCTAACTCTTGCTCTTGATTGTTTCCCTTCCTGCTGGGGGAGGAGACGTGGTTTTGATTCAGTGTTGGAGGCATGTTTCATCCTCAGGATGTTCAAGGTAATTGCATGTGGTATTGTTATGTGGATTTTTTTTTTCCCCCGGAGCATCTTCCTGTTTTGATCAGTTTCTGGTGTTGACAGCTCTTCATTGAAATCTCTTTTGGTGAACCTGCAGTTTTCTCTGTCTGTGTGATGGTCAGAGGTAACTACTTTGCCCTCAGGGGAGAACATGGTGCTTTGCAGTTCCCACTGGCCTTAGGGTTATGCTCCAGTGGCAGTTTGTTAAAAATAGCCGACTTTTTAACTTGATGTTTACTGCTGTGCCTCTCTGTTCCTCAACCAGCCTTTTTTCTTTTTGAAGACGGGAGTAGCCGAGTAGTGGGAATGTCTATGGAAGGAACAAAATGGTATGAAGCCTTTCCTCAGTACAGGGTTATGTTAGCTTCTTGGCTAGTATTTGTACTGTTGCACAGTATTTTTTTTTTTTAAGTATTGACTAACTATTATAAGATCTGATTAGATTGTCTGAATTTTTCAGGAGTTTGCAGTCTTCTCTCACTGTGGAAGTTATTAATGAAACAATGTGCACACTGAAATGTGCAGTAGAAATGTTATTGTCAGTGTTAACGAGTATTTGCTACAGATTGTGCCAAACTGCAATTACTGTCCTTCTGTAGCTTTTCAAAATATATATGAAGTGAAATATATATGAAGTGGTGGGGAAAATGTAGATAACATTGCAAAGTCCTAAAATGGTTGATTTTTAAAGTTTGTTTAGTTATTTCTTGGTGTAAGTGTCCTGTAACTGCTGGTGCTCAGTTGAAATGCCTGTAGGCATTTTTGGTGGCTATAAAGCATCTGTGTCATCCTGCTTTCATTCCTGCCTTTAGAGCTACCCCGGGAGTTTTCCGGTGTTTGTCATCAGTGGCTTCTGTCATTGCAGTATTTGCACTGTGGTGGAATTTCTGCCCTTCCCTCTGTCCGTCCCCTTCCCCTGAGTCGCCTCCCGTTGCATCACGCGTTTCCTATATCGGATGGCCAGACACCGGGTGAATCCTTGTCACGTTACAGCTGAACTACTATTTCCTCCTTTGTTCTGGGAGACTCTTTCACATTGCTGAGTGTTTTCACGTTACAGTACTATTCTGGTTTGAACATGCAGAAAATAATTTCAAGAAGTATTTCCCCTTTTTGCTGGAGACCTTGTGTTTAGTGAGTCCTAGAGTCCCTCTTGTCTCTGTAAAATTCCACATGTGGGTGCGAATTCCCATATAAGTAAGAAAATGAGTCAAATTATTGATTCTTATAGATGGCTGCTGTTCTGTAAGCTAGATGTTTCTGTAGCCTGGTCCATTTCTGAACCTTGCTCTTTGATATGCTAATCTGTCTCACCATGTCCCCTTGGTCACTGTGTTGTTTTAGCCTGGATCAGAAATACTGAGCCTGTGTCATGGGCTGTATTGGAAGTATTGTGCTCCAAGTCCTCCCCCTCCCCCCCCAATCATATTAGGTTTATTTCTGACTTTTGTCTTTCAGGTTTAACATCCCGAACTAAAAAACAATTCTTTAAACTACTGAGAAAAATGCCGTTTATCGGGGCTATAGTAAGTATTTGAACAACTTTTCTTAATGTTATCCCAGGTCCTTGTTTCAGCCTGCATAGTGCTCTCTGAGACCTTACAGTTCTGTGCATCTTTGCTGTAATGTTACTGTGATCATAACGATCCAAGGATATAGGTCTGGAAGGTCTTCTGCTGCCACCTGGTTTAATGAAAGTTACAATCTCTGCCTAGTCTTTTTGTCAGAGTATCACTCACAAAATGGGGTGCCACCTTGCTGGTTGTTTTTTTTTTTTTTTTTTTAACCAAAAATCAGTAAGTGCAGTTACAGAATTTTCCAGTAACATCTCCTCCTTGTTAGATTTTCAGAAAATAATTTTATTTATGGAAGAAGGGGACAGGATTGAACTTGAGGTGTTCTTCTGAAATGATATCTTATTCTTGAGCAAGTGTGAGATAGCTGGGTGTTTGTTTTACAACATGGAAAGATAATTTTTTTTAATCAGATGACTGTCCGTGATTAGTTTAGAGCTCAGAGACCTATTAGCAATAGTTAGCATTATAGCACAAAGATATCAGAAGTTTGTGTAATAAAAATGAGACAAGCTTTAGTGTTTGGGAGATTTTTTTTTCCATAAAAACTTGAAACTACAAATGTCAGCATGTTTTAGCACGTTAACGACTTAATGATCGAGAAGTGCACAGCTTGGTTTATTTTACCTAGTAAATGATGGTATCATGATGACTGTCCTTCTTTCTGCTTGATGTGTTGGCAGATTTACACATTGATTCGGGGGGGGGGCAGGTATGTTATAGACAATTTTATCAAATGAAAGTGGCAAAGAGGAACTTTTTTCCTTTTGCCATGGACACGGAAGCAGTTTTCAAGTTTTTCCCCCAGCCTTTTGAAGGGACTAGCATCCCCCCTTTATGTCATGTTAAGTGCCCCAGCTTTCACCTTCTGACTTGAGGAGCCTTTGATGAGATGGATTAATGACTTGTTCTCTTCTTATATTTTGTTGTCTACCTATTAGAAAAGGACACTTTCCGGGCCTTTTGTATAGAATCCCTATTTTGTCCAGACTTATCTTCTTGGGGCTAGCGCTGTTAAGCTCTCCTGTGCCAGAGGACTCCTGGTGTGTCCTATCTGTGTACTGTTTCTGCTGTTTGGTAGGCTGATACCTGATAACCTGTCAGTTGCTTACAGGAGGCCTTGACTTTG
Organism: Theristicus caerulescens; assembly: GCA_020745775.1. NCBI lineage: Eukaryota > Metazoa > Chordata > Aves > Pelecaniformes > Threskiornithidae > Theristicus > Theristicus caerulescens. Next base: position 90,243,010 of record CM036560.1, read on the forward strand.
AGGCATTCCAATTTCCAAAAGTCTTTAAAGCTGATGATAACCCAACACCTGTGTTGCCTGGAAGAAGAGTCTCTACTTTGGAATGTGTTGTGAGAAGTATGGGCCACCTGAATGTAAGGTGTGGGTGGGAGGACACAAATCTCCTAACTGTGCCTGTAGTGAAGATTTCTTTATTGTTTCTATTTTCATGAGTTTCTGAACTGTGTGTATGATGGCAGAGGAGACAAGGTACAAAATAGAATGCATCTGCAGACTTCCACAAATTAAAAACTGAATTAAAAAGGTTCAGTGGATAAAAATGCAGTATTTTTGCCTTGAGCTTTGTTTTCCCAAGCATTAAGGAAGGGGTGCAAAGCTCCCACTGCTCATCTGTACCCAGTGAAGAATGTACTCTGTCTGAATGTTATGGTGGTGGTAGTGTCTGTACTGTTAAATGAAATGCAACCAAGCAGTGTCCTAAGTGCCACTCTGCAATCACCCATAGCGGTTGTTTGGCACAATTCTGGGCTGTGCCAGCTAGCATTCCCATAGGCAATTCCCAGTGCGGTTTAGAGACTAGTGCATGCCAGTTCACCATTCCAGGCAGCTTGTTTTTGGAGGGAGAGGTAGGTAGGAAGGAAGAGTTGAGCTGCATGGCTGTCAACTCTGCTATGCTTTTTGGTCATAGAGCTGAAACAGTTCCTATCTATTCTGCTCAGTAGTATGGATGTAGCTAGTGAGTTCAATCTTGCATACACTCAATGATTATTTATAATATGGCCAGCGCCATTGTTGATAGGTTTTCCTTTCTTTTTAGATTCAAAAGAAGATTGATGAAGCCTTGAATGATGTCACTTCCAGTTTATCCTTCCTGAAAGATGAAAAGGATTATATCAAAGCGCTGCCGGAACAAGGCATGAGCCAGCCTGAAGTACTAGAGAAGATGAAAGACTACAGCTCAAAAGGTATGAATGTGAGTCTGTACTGCAGCAGAGGTGGGTCTGTTTCATAGACCTAACATTAGACTTACTCTCTTAAATGAGATCTAATGACTCCTTCTCATGGTTTCATCTTAAATATTTCTTCCTTGATGTTCTTTTCTTGCAAATTTTTGTCTGTTTTCCTTCTGGAAGTGACTAATATCAGTATTCATGACTTCTAATACTGTAATTGGGGTATTTACAGTGAAATTCCGTTCCTTCCCCAAGAGTTTTAGATTGCTGATGGGATAGCTGAGGAGAAGACAAATATGGAGGAAATTATTTGAATGCATTTTTGATTACATTTCTGAGCAGTTTCCTTGACGTTTGACTTTTGCCAGAAACGTGTTTTCTGTGAAGCCCCAGGGAATACTCAATAAAAAAAACCCCCAACTTCCAAGCAGGATTTTTAGGGAATTTCCAAGGTTGTCTCTCTTAATCGAAGTCACAATGGTTTGCACCTTGAAAATGCCCTTTAAGGAAGGAAAAGTCATGATGATGTTCTCCTGGCTTGCATCCACATAAGCAGTGTCTGAAACTTAATTTGAGTTGCCTCACTCATATAAATATCTCCACCCTGATTCATGTACCTATTACTCGTAATGAGCAAATGTGGGTGACTTGCTGTCCAGAGGAGAAGATATGACTGCCCTGCTCCTATCCCAAATTTGAGAAATGCCCGAATATTCTGCTAGAACAGTGCATCTACTACAAATTCAGAAACAAAGAGTTTTGCAGTTGAATATCCTATAACAACTTCCTTCTTTTCTACTTTTATGTATTGCTTATGTAGCTTCTGTCTGTGTTTTCCCTCAAATGATTATTTCCTTCCTTCACTGGGTTCTTCTTTCCTTTTTTCTTTTTGTGTGGCCCTCCTTCCCATACATGTGCACTCCTCTTTGAAAGTTGCTTGGAAATCAGGGTTGGATGGTGACTGTAATCACCTTATATATGCTTGTGAAGGTGATGCTGTTGAGTTTTATGAAGGAGGTTAACAGTTAGGAGAGGGAGCAAATAACCAAACAAGTGGAAATACACTGCTGGGGTGTTTAGAGGCAGAAAGTTACTGGTTAAGTACCATCACGTTGGGCTGTGGCTTGAAACACTTTTCAACAGGGTGTGCTGCTGGTGCTGTTCCATCCACCTGCTCTCATTTGTTAAAGCTTCAGTGGCCTATCATTTTAGATGAAATTTAATTGAGGCACCCAGTACCGTAGGTTTTAGCAATACAAGCTTGGCCTTTCCGTCTCTTCTCAGCTTACAGTGGTAACGGGTGCTCTTTGAAAGTGGCTTTAACTTTAGCCACTCTAGAGTTCAGTTGGTTGGACAGCAGTTTGGGGAGACTGAGTGGGGATTAAGTGGATTACATGTTAATATAACTGCTTGCTGCAGCTAGATGTTGTTTATGTGCTGACTCTTTAGTCGTCATTTACTTGCAGTTTGATAAGTTCATGGGATACACGATGCCAGAGGCTTAGCATCACGCACACAGTTATCTCTGTGGCGCAAAAATCATACTTGTTCCTCATCACTGAAATCTCAAAAGCTGAATCCTCATCTGCAGAACTGGTGGGAGGGCTTCTCTGTGCACTTCTACATGCTTTCTGAGAATGGCTGTGTTTGCAAGCAGTGTGCAGGGATAGCTAAGTGCGTACATCTCTCTTTCAGGAGATGTACGTTGGCAGGATGGAAAAGTCTCTGGGACTGTGTACAGTGGCGAAGAGAAACTCACCCATCTGCTAGTGAAGGTAAAGTGCAAGCAGTCTAACTTTGCATCTTTGCAGATATCCTTAGCATCTTCAGGGTGACCAGAAACCCCTCAACACTGTTCCAGCATCTTTCAAAATAAATAGGGAAGATCTGAGACTAAGACTGCCCAACTGTGAAGATGGAACCTAGGGTAAATGTAGGTGGAAGGGGAATTATTAGTAAAGCATTTGGGCAGTGTAAAGCTGGCCAAGTGACTGTCCCTGTGAAAACACTGTATAGAGATAACTAGGATCCAATCAGATGAGATGTTTGAGTAAGAAAGTAAGAAGCTGGTTACAAGTGAACTGGAAACTGGTACTGACCTTCTAATTCAGGGAATAGTAGGAGGCATAAAATTGCCATAGATCAGCTTCAGCAAGCCCTCCGACAGATGTGCCTTTGCTGCAGACTGGAGTGAAAGCATCCTTGGCTGTCCTGTTACTGGGAGGCTGTGGGACTTTGGACTGGAACAGCTTCAGTGAGCAAAACTGAATTCCTCTTGGTTTAAGCAAAAAAGAAGTTTGTTAAATGTTTTTTGGCGGTCCACATCTTACAACAATGGAGCATTGGCATGCTTCAGTGGTGTCTTTGTTAGGTCTGTTTACCTACTCAGGAACTTTTCCCTTTGAGAAAGTTGGAAAATAACCTAAACAGCCCAAAGGTCTGTTTTCAAATATATCTACCTCCAGAGTTTTTTTTGCTAGAAAGGGGAAATTTAACCTTCTTGCTCCTGGGAACAGCTTTTGTAACAGCTGTAATGAGCTCTGTTTGGTGGTTGCTAATGGTGTTTTCTTCTCCTTGTTGGCATTTTCTTTGCCACTTCTGGGGAAACATAAAGCTCAGAGCAGTCTTTCTAGAGGGGCCTCAGCTTGGACTGAGTGTTGTGGAAACATTCCCTCTGTTTGTGCTGATTATTTGCTGTTTTTTCTGCTGTATTTCTTTTAATATCCCTGCAGTTGGTTTTTGATCTCAACTGCAGGAGGTTGGAACTAGCCTGTTCCAGCGTTATCCTGTGAGCCCACAGTTGCAGAATGAGCATGAAATACTAGTTTCCACTGCCACTTTTACTGCAGTGTGGGTGGGCAGTTGTGCTTTTCTAGCTGCTTCAGAATTCCCCTTTAATAGTAAACTTGAAAACAACTAGTTCTGCAAAGTAAGTTTTTTTTTTTTGCCTGGTTTGTGTAAAGCAATCATAGAGTGCATATTGCGTTCTTTCTTAAAAATAGCTAAACAATTCAACCTGTCTTTACAAAAAGAAATATTGCGATGTTATAGAATCACTCCAGAGGCCAAAGTGCCCTAGAAAAACAAGTCAGGTTTTTTTTTTCCCCTCAGCCATAGCTTCCCAGCTTGTGATATTTACTTGCAGCAGGAGTTAAGTCCGAGGAGATCTGCAGTATTGACTATGGCTAAATGCAGCTCATTTGCTTATACAGTGTGTATGCCGAGTTCCCATATCTGCACTGATAATTCAGTGCTTCATCTGCAAGGCTAACTTTCTGTCTTTGTTTTCTGAAGGTGTATGAAGAGTTTGCCTGGAGTAATCCTCTCCATCCAGATATATTCCCTGGTTTGAGGAAGATGGAAGCAGAAGTAGTGAGGATTGCCTGTACGCTCTTCAATGGGGGCCCCAACTCTTGTGGTGCTGTAAGTAGCCTGTCTTCAAGTGTCCCATGAACATTTTGGATATTTCTGACTTTGATTTTAAGTGTAAATGCACCTTCTGCTATCCGGCTGAGCCTGAGGTCAAGCTCATTCTGGTACATGCCGTGCCAACATAGCTGTACAGAAGACGGTTGCTAATTGCTGCTCTTGGTGAAGCTTTATGAGAGACAGTTTAACTCAGGGAAGTAGTTATTCAGACAAGACCATTTACTTCAGCTTTTTTTCGTGCTCTTAAATGATACAGGGTTGATGGCAGTTGGAAAAGAGAACCAGTGTAACGTACCCTGGCTGGTTGTCAGTGGGGGATGGTGAACAGAGCAGTGTCACTTTGAGGAGCTCGCCTCAGTTTTAATCTCTGAACTGGAAATCTGTGAGCCTGCCAGAATGCTAAAATTGAGGACAAGGCCGGCTGGCTGGCCGGTCACCAAACAAGCAGCTTGAAGTATTGGTGATCAGGCAGGCATGGCATGTATTGTCATCTGTCCAGCTGGAAAGCTGTCTTCCCAGGCTTATGTGGCCTTCCAGTGTGCTAGGCTGGAAACCAGTTTTAAAGCCTTGATAGAGTTCCTAGCAAGAGTCCAGGTGTGTGTCCTTAATTTGATGATTCAGAGTTGGTCAAAGAGCAAAAGTTGTGAACTTGCACAGTGAATTACTGTTATAAAAATGAGCCATTTTTTATACACTCTCCTCTCTTGCTTTACCTTTTTGGTAAGGATCCTGAATTCCTTAGGCCAAATTCTCTCCCTGTTTACATGGTGCATGGGACAGTGGGGTCTTATCTCCTAGCATGGCGGTCAGGTGCAGCTGTGATACAAGCAGGCTGCTTAATAACTTGCCAAAAAGTAGTTCCATTTGTGAGAAGAATTCAGATGAGATTTTTCAGAGATGGGGTGTGAGGCGATTGCTGTCTGTAAATATGCTAGGGAGGGAGGCCAGCAATGGCTGAAGATCAATATGGGAAGGCAGTGTTGACAGAAGAGCTTATGAGGTGAACTGGCCTTGAATGGGCTTAATCTGACAGTTGGAGGCTTGGCTGCATTAAGAAAGTAAGTACTGGAGTAGCCTTATAGTAGGTGTAGTTGGGACCAAACTCTAACTGGATTGAAGATGAAACTTGACTGTGCAGTGTCTGGGAGTGTAAGATGTGATTGCTTTTGATAGCAAGGAGGTTGCACCCTGTGACTTGTCTTCTCAGAACTGTATTCCTCCTGCCACCTTCAAGCTTAGAGAAGGTACATGCCTCTTTGCTTATAAAAAGCATTAACCTCACCTCATCTCCTTCCTGGTTTGCAGTGCTGAGAACACTGGTGAGATTATCCCTGGAGTGGGGAAGAGGCTAGGTCTAAAGCTGTTGAAACTCATCTTTACCAGCAGTTGAGATGTCAATTGATACAAGTCAGATAGCTCTGTGACACTTATATGCTTGGAGAACTTTGCTTGCTGAAGCCTGCAACGTGTATGTTCAGTTTTTGTTGTGTAAAGCATGTGATGTAAAAGTGTCAATCTTGGTCCTGTGTGCTCTTTCACTGAAATTTAAAAGTAGAATTGCCTAAGAGGAGAGGTTCAGAACGAGTAAAAAAAAAAACTGCTTCAAAACAATCAGGCAGTGATCACGGCCAGCATGAGACCTCCACAATGCTCTCTGGGGAATCCTGCTTTTCCCTCCACTCCTTTCTTCTTCCCCTCTGTTCCGAGGATTGTGCTGCAAAGCTGCAGCTGAGATCCAAGCAGAAGCAAAGCAAATGGGGAAGCGTGCAACCTGTTGTGGAGTTACGTTCTAGCTGGTTGAACAGTCAAATTTGCAGGGTGAGAGGGAAGATTGAAAAGTTGATTGGCCGGAAACATAAGATTAATTGCATCCCTGTAATTATCTTGTCCAAATGAGTCTCTCCAGTGGACTTTTTGTCTTCTTTCCATGTTGCCCTTCCTGACTGTGAAGAGTGTCTGGAGTTGCTAATCATTGACGGAGAGATGTGGCTGAATGTATGGAGGTCACATGCTCTTTAAGTAGTTGGGCTCAAAGACTTCTCTTATTTTCTTCTCCCCAAAACAGAATTAACATTTCAGAATTATTTCTGGAGGCTTGGACAGTTACAAACTCATTTTAAAAGAGCATTTTTTTCAAATTGATGCTATGCTTTCTGTCTCTGGAAGGCCCTGCTGTAGCTGGTTGCTCAGACTACTGCAGTTATACTTTAGCAGCTGGTGAGGCTGTAAAAGAGAGGTGGCTAAACCAGGGAGGGTGCAATGCTGTGAGTTATCTTTATCTTTAAATTGATCTGTTCAGGAGGTGCTGCTGGCTTTTTCTACTGAGAAGGCTTCTGGTTTAGCCGATTCAACTTTTGCAGTGTTGTAAACTAAAACAATTTTTTTTTCCTGAATTTCATCACTCCATCTCCAAGAAGCAATGTGTCTTATTGCCAGGTCCCTGTCTGCTGGGTTTGCTAGTGTGATTTAAGCAACTGGGACTGCTTGTCCAATTTTGTTGGTGCCTGGTGATGGTCCCTGAAGGCAGGTGGAGCTTGTCGGTGTTTCTGGAGTGTATATCTGTGGCTATACTACGTGGAAAACACCAAAAGCTTCTGTCTGTGCTTGTCAGTGAGGCAATTTCACTTCCTTTGTGCTCCGATTTCCATGACACGTTGCAGAAACAGCGCTTTTTGGGGCTAATACTCTGCTGCTCAGTGTGGGAAAAGCAGCACAGTGACACATTGGTGCTGTTCCCAGAGCTTTCAGCAGCCTGGGGATCCCTGCGTGGTCCTGCCCCGTGTCATGTGGACATCTTCCTAAGCAGGACCTCTGGAGAGCAGTCCCCTGCTTCCTCTTTGAAGGTTTTTGGTGTGCTTAATAAACGCTAAAATGAAACATGTCTTTTTAGATTTCTGAATGTTAAATCAGATGAGCGGCTTGCATTATTGATAGCAGTTGCCTTTATTTGAGACATGGGGGCTGTAATTCTCCTTATTTTAAACATGGGTATAAAAACACTAACAATGCCCTTGTGGTGGGGGGTGTGCAGGCATGCTTTTTGCCTTAAATTGCACCGAGAGATGTTCCAGGTTTTTAAGCAGTTTTTAAAAGTAATAATTTTCAGCAGCGGATGGATGCTTCCTATTTCTCACTAATTACTACTTTTGTTCTTACTTTTAATCGCGTTATGCAAGAGCAAAGAGACAGGAATTGGTGATTTTTGGCTCCCAGGAGATTCTAATCACATTCTTGCAATGATTTGGAAGGACTAATTAAGCTCAGCACACAGAGGAGGAATGGGGGGAGTTTGTTCTTGTCTGATGTGTGCATGTGTTCCTGTTCGCAAGGTGCTTTGTTTTGCAGTGCTGGCTCTGTGGATTTCCCCTCTAATTTGGGGAGAAATCACCACTTTTATGCAAGCTTCAATGATTTTTTTTTTTTTAGTAGTTGTTTGAACTTTAAAAAGAAAGGGCAGCTTTGAAGTGCAGGGGAAAATTGCATGGGGGTATTTGATGTCTGTCTCTATGAATTCTTTCTGCAGCTGAGGACAGGGGAAAGGAGGCAAAATCAGTAGATGCAAACCTAAGCCTCCTGTAGAAACCATTTTGTCTCTTCCTCCCAAATTCTGGGCCTTCCAAACTTTGTTGTAGTGCTGGCTGCACATTGGAAGTAGGACTTTAACAGTGAAATGCGAGTGATGTGTCTTGGGGGGGGGCTTAAACTCTGCAGATCTGTCAGGTTTTATCTGTAGTTATGAGCAGGTCACCTTGAGAGAAACAACTAGTGGAATTTACAACCTGCAAGTTTACAGGGGTTTTATGTGAGTCTGCAACTACGTTATGACCATGCAGTGGATTGTGGTATATTTTTAGTCTAATGCTACCTTAGAAATAAATAGTAGTTTGTTTTCTTATTCATGGGGTAGTTTGGCTCAGTGAAACTTTTGGTCAGCTTTGTCTCCAGGGTCTGAATGGACGTGTTTCCTAAGGCGAAAATGCAAGCAAAACTTCAGAGACCATGAACCAATGTGGTTCTTTTGTGTCTGACAGTTTGACAGTGACATGCAAGTGGCACAGCTAAAGAAATCCTAGAATAGGGACCATACCTCTTATTGCTGTTTTAATGATTTGGAGGGAGGGAGCAATGGAAGGGATATACCGAGCTTACAAAGCAGGAAGGATATTTTTCCCCCGTACCTTCTCCTCTCCCCTCCCATTTGGGAAATAATAAATAAATCAAGAACAAAAAAGTCTGTTTGCTTGCCTTTTTCCACACGCTTTGTCTGGCTTTTGAAGATAGCGCAGGGTTGGAAAGCTGCTTAAAACAATGCCTATTTCCAGCCCCTTTTCCCCATGGCATTGCTCGAGTGGACTGTGGACTGTCATTTAGAGGAGAGAAAAAAATATTTGCGTGAGCCATTGGCAGGTGCTGAATCACTGTGTGTTGGCCAGCTGCCGGCGTGCCGTAGGCAGTGGGGAAGTTGTATCCTGTGACAGTGATTCAGGCCCTGGCTATAGCAGAACTAGTTTGCTGTTGATAGCTAAGCTGACAAAGCCTCCTGCAAAGGAGCAGACTCCCTCTGCAGGTATAAACAGCGTGGACCAAAAGGGGTTTTGCTGTTGTAGCTGCGCCACGCTAAAGGTGCTGCTGTAGATCAAGCTGCTTTGGCACATCTCTGTGGCGTACAGTCATGTTGGTACTGACTGTGGGCCAATTTAGAAAGCTGATCTGGCTGAAATTCAGCTATTTGGGTGGATTTTCAGCTGCCTGAACAAGCTGGCTGTGTGGTCATCTGCATGCCAGTCTTGGTGCCTGGGAGGAGGATCCGTCCTGGATGCTGTTCCTTACCCTGCATCTGACCAACTGCCGAAAAGCATTGACTCTGACCTCCCCAAAAAACGTGTGTGGCTCAGCGTTTGCACGCAGGTGATAAGCCAGACTTCGAAGGAAGGTTTGTCGGATGTAAGGGCAAGATGTTGGTGCTTTGGTGGAAAGATTGAAACAGGAATAAGACTGTGCAGAGGCTGCTCTTTGAAGAGCAGGTTATCTAGATGAGAGTAGAGGTAGGGACTGCCTGGAGCAGGTCTGGTGGCACGAAGTGTCTGGCATTCAGTAACATGGATGCTAAGATACCCAAATCATTCCTAGCAAAGTTTTCACAATCATTGCAATATTGTAAGCGATGTTGCAAGCAGTGTTACAAGTATGCAATAATCCCATTTCTCTTCTCCCACCCGGCAGTAGGAAGGCAATCCATGTTATACCAGCTAGGTTTTTTTCCCAAAGGTAATAGCTGACAACTTCACAGATCTTTTCATAAGAAGGGTTGAGAAGTGAATGATACAGCCCATGAAACACTTATGACATTGTGTTCCTGCTACCATCTATTTGCTTCACAATAAATGCAACAATTTCTTTATCCAGTGTGAGGTTCTGTTAGGGTTTATCTGTGACAGCTATTGCTTTACAAACTACCAAAAAAGCCGAAATTGTCTGTGGTGTGACAGTCACTTCCACATTGCCTGTGGCAGCAGCTGCTGCTAGCTTGGATCATGTTAGGAACAAATGTGGCAGGCTGTTTTATGTGCCTGTGAACTTTGTTCCTTATCTCTGTACTTAATGTTTAGTCATTGTCATGCAGTCACACTTCTTCTTTGCATTTTGGGGTTTTGAAGCTATGTCAGTTGGGGAAAAAAAACAAAAGAAAACCCACACCAGCAGATGTCATAAGGCATGCAAATGTGATTGCGTCCTTTTTACGTTTATTTTTTTGGGGGAGAGGTTAAAAGGGGAAGTTGCAGTTTGTTCAGCAGGTCTGAGGATCAAAGTTAGTCCTCCATAAGCACTATAAGTAGGTTTTGATTCCTTTCTTTCACCTGCACTTCTGTATACCTGTCCCAGGTGCCCCCCCATCCTCAAGTTATGGCTCACCCAGCATAGCAGAAAGTCAGTGCTGCAGGCTGCTTGAAAAACCAACCTCATGTTTTACAGGGTTAAAGTTTTACTTTGGAAAGTTTGTGCCCACATGCTTTTCTGTCCCTTGCATGTCAGGACTCATAAAGGCTGGCCGACAAGAGACAGTCCTCCCACTTGAGGAATTTCTTCCTGTAAAGAATTTAATTTATTTACTCGCAACAGCTCTTGAGTTTCAGTATGCAATAGTAAAGTTAATCAAACAGCTTGTGCATATAGCTTCCTCTCTTCCACCTCCTGATGCAACCCCCCTTGTTTTCCTATGGTGAGGGTAAAGAGGGCTGGGACAGCACAGGTAGTGGATTGTGTGGGTACCGAGGTACTTGCTTGGGAGAGTAATGCAGAAATTCCTCCTGGGATAAAATTTCTTGGGTCCTTGAAGACTTAGAAGCTCTGGCCTGGTGTTGACCAGACCTAGGCTGGTCTCTGCAGAGAGAAGGTGGGAGAGAGCTCTGCACTCTGCAGCGTTCCAGGTTCTAGGAAGGTTTTGTAGCTCAGGAGTGGTGCCAATGCTGAGCTGGCTCCATGCCTCAGTGTGGCGCTGCGCCAGACCTAATTAACCCTGCTGGACTTCAGTTGACTTAATACAGAATCAACTTTGTTGTTTTCTTATACGTGGCGTAATTAATCTGTAATCCAGATAAACAATCCCTGGGTAATCAAGAGCTAAGTATGTACTAGTAGTTTCATGAGGTGTGGCCGTGTTTGCTAGCTAGTGCCTGCGCAGTATGGTCCCTTCTCGTCAGGCTTTTGAGCTGGATTTTTTTTTTTTGTTTTGTTTTCCCTTTCCCTCTCCCCCTTTAAATAGAGTCAACGTTTATTTAAATGTGCACTTTCAAGATGAATGTCAGAAAGCTACCTTGAGCTGTTCAGTGGCTTCCACTGCCCTTGAAACCTGAGTTTTCTCTGTACATCTCTCGCCTCTGAAGTATCTCTGGGCAGAGATGCTGTGGCAGCATCCCTTTTTTTGCTTTTCTCTTCTGCAACATCCACGTAAGCAGTTGTTTTTCTTGTTTGCTTCTTTTCTTCACGACAGATGACATCTGGGGGGACTGAGAGCATTCTGATGGCCTGCAAAGCGTACCGAGACCTGGCTTACGAGAGAGGCATCAAACAGCCAGAAATGTGAGCAATACTTCCACGGCTTGGTTTTCGCTTTGGGAGCTTATGGGACTCACTGTTCCTCTGAGTGGAGGTGGCTGCTAGACCCCAATATTCCTTCATTTCATAGCTCATTACCACCTCCTCCTTGTCCATCTGTGTCTGAAGGAGAGAAACCTGGGTTGAAAGAAGCAGTGCAAAAGCACAGGAACCTTTAAGCAGATCCTGGGGGGCTGTGGTAGCTGTGCTGTGCAGATGTTTTTGCCAATACCTGCATGCTGCTCTAGACAGAGCCTGCTCATATCCGCTTTGGCCCCCTCTCGAGCAGAGATTGTCAGGCCCTTTGAAGTGTTTAAGGGTTTTGATTTATTCAGATCAAAGAGGGTTTAGCCTGAAAACTCTGGGACTAAAGTTGGGGCTGGTTGGAGCTGAAATGAGGAATTGTACTAATCATTACACTGCTAATAGAGGATTTGCTGTCTCTAATGTGCTGCTTTTTTCTAGACGGTGCATCAAAAATGTTTCTCTGGTTAATTGCTTACGGGGGAAAACACAAAGAGAGATGAAACGCTGTGGTGTTCATCTTCGGCTGAATTCCTGTGGTTCTTTTCTTCCTTCTCTAACATCTTTGCATGCTATTAAAGGCCCCGATAAAGATACGATGCCTCAGAAAACATGATTAATTAAGGGTGTTCAGCCACTGCCATTAGAGATGGGAGACAGCAAATATTATATTCATTTGGTGTATTTATGCTGCTCCTTCCCTTTTGTATTGTCATGTGCCCCCCTCAGGGAGGGTAGCTGGTTGGAGATGGTACAATATTGTCTGATATGACAAGAAATTAACTTTCTTGGGAGCTCTGGTTCCTGGTTCACAGAAGACCATGCAGTGGAATAGAATTACTTTAGGTTTTCTCTGGGTTGTTCAGATCGAGTTTCCATCGTTTTAGGTCAGAATAGCATGCAGCCTCTCATCTGTCCCAGAGAGCATTTTCCCCAACTTTTTTCTTTTTTTTGGTGTGTATGATTTTTGGCTAGTTGAAACATGCATTTGACCTGTTTGTGACCTGTCTGTCACGCGCAAATACCTGCAAGTTGAATTGTTCTGCTCTTTCCCCTCCTGTGCACGGTAAGGCTTAGGTGCTGCCTGGATTGACCTATGCAATCTGTTACTTTTCTAGGTTGGTCCCGGTGAGTGCTCACGCAGCGTTTGACAAGGCAGCACACTACTTTGGACTGAAGTTGATTCACATACCGTTGACCAAGGCTATGGAAGTGGATGTTCAGGTATCACTTTAGGCAGCACAGCACTCTTTCTGTGGGAAATTAGCATTGTACAGCAAATAGCAAGAAATCTACCTATCTAGGTGGCAAATGAGTGGATAGAGAGGGATGAATGCTTCCTGGAAATAAGGAGCAATGGTAGGAGTAAGTGTCTGTCATTGCAGATAAGGTTTTGTTTGAAGTAATTGGATGTAAATCATCCCTGTTTCCTGTGTGGGTCATTTAGAATCAAATAATTTATGTATTTCACAAATAGCCCCAGATTTCAGATGAGGGCAAACAAAAGTGTTCTAGTATTTCCAAGTGGATGAGTTAAATTACTCAGCTGATGTCTGCTGATGCTTGTAGCTCATTGTTTTGCTTTCTGTAGGCTTTTGTGTGTTGGTTTTTAAGACCAGACGCTGCATGTTTTCACTTTTTATCTTTTTTGGCAGGGTGGCACTTGGTAAATGGAATGTGAGCATCTTCTCTCTTTAAATCTTCAGGCAATGAGGAGAGCTATCTCGAAGAACACGGCAATGCTGGCCTGTTCTGCTCCCCAGTTCCCACATGGAATTATGGACCCGATTGAAGAGGTGGCAGAGGTAGGGTGCCCCTGGGACTTCTGGGGTGCTGTGGCAATAAAACAGCATGTCCTTATGTACGAGAAGAGCAGAGGGGTTCCAGGATGCCAACCAGTGAATCTGGTGGGAGGAGCAGCCTGGTTGGGAGGGTATTACTGTCCTTAAATTGGGTATTAACCAATGGCAGGGTATGTATGACACAATTTGGAAGTTAGGAGGAATGTGGGACTATTTTCTTGCACTCTGTAACTGCTGCGGGAGGGTGGGCTTTAAATGCCAGAAGTACCTCTGGGCATTGTCTTAAAGCTATTTGTGTGGGGGCTGGATTTTGGACTTGAGCTGGTGCATGCAGTGTGTCACAGCAAGGCAAAGTGGCAAGTCTTTTGCACATGCTTTGTCTCTGAACTCTCAAGTGTGTGCCATAAACTTCTGCTGTAAGTGAAGGTATGTATTGTGTACGTGACTTTGAGCTCTGTTGCACCCACTGCGAGACCAACCAGAAGGGCATTCTTTGATATCTGAGAGGAAATAACAGCAAAATAGTCCACCTGGTAAAAAGGCTTTGATTTAGGGCTTATTGGTTGTAGCAAGCTTGGTGCAGAAGTTGGAGGAATGCATGGAGGGAGTAGGAGTCAAAGGGCTGGGATCTTATTTTTCAAACACACCTCTTGATTTTTCTGTCCATGCTCCAGTTATTTATTTTGTATGTAACCAGCCAAGGCCTGTGACCTTCTTTTCAGTTGGATCACGCCCTTAGATTTTATTGTGGATGCTCCTTTCAGACCACATTGTCACATCTCTTTGGTAAATACAGCAAACTGCCAAAATGCAATGTTGTTATTCTTCTTCCTGGCAATCTTCAAATATGTGGAAGGCAGGAGAAAGCATCCCACAAGTAGCCAGCCCTTCCAGATCTCCCATCCTCAACAGCTTGAGAGTGGCATGATGTTCCAAAAGGGTCCAGGAAACATTTAATTGTGAAATGCAGAGTACCTTTTGGTGACTGGAGTTTGGGTGCCCGACAACATTGTTTTCTTGCCTGGTGGCATGTTACTCATGAGAATCTCTTGTTCACACGCAGCTTGCGGTGAAGTACAAAATCCCCTTCCACGTCGATGCCTGCCTGGGTGGTTTTCTTATTGCTTTCATGGATAAGGCAGGGTTCCCTCTAAAGCGTCGCTTTGACTTCCGCGTAAAAGGTGTGACCAGCATTTCTGCTGATACCCACAAGGTAAGAAGTGGAGAGAAAGCTCTTCCAATGCTTTCGGTTTTGGGGAGCAATTCCTGATGCCATCCCTGCCTTCAGACATTTCTTCTCTGTGATGTGGAGGAGTGCTAAAGTGCAGGAGTAAGGCCTGCCCTTTTCAGATGCTTTGTGCAATGCGCCAAAGTATGGGCAAATGGGATCTTGGTGATGGCATGCAGCGAGTGCTTGAACGTGTTCCTGTGCCCTGCTGCTGCATTTCAATGCTTTCTGTGCCCCTTGCAGTATGGCTACGCTCCCAAAGGCTCCTCAGTGGTGCTGTACAGCGACAAGAAGTACAGGAGCTACCAGTTCTTCATAGCACCCGACTGGCAAGGGGGCATATACGCCTCCCCCTCCGTGGCAGGCTCCAGGCCTGGTGGAATCATAGCTGCGTGCTGGGCAACTCTGATGCACATAGGGGAATCGGGCTACATTGAGGCTACGAAGAGGATCATTAAAACGGCTCGTTTCCTCGAATCAGAGTACGTGTGTGCCTTAGTGTTTTGATCACACTCTTTAACCCTGTTCTGGACTCTTCCCAAACTGCTTTTGTTTCTCTTGCAACTTTTTTCCCCCCGCCCTGGAGAAGCTATAGCGTGTTACCTGCTGGGTGGGAATCCAATGGGCAGTTATGGGAGAAGGTCCTTTGTTTATGCCCAGGTTGCTGCCCTGTGCCAGATAGCTGAGACACACAGAGAGGAGGGGTGCAGGCATCTTTATTTAGCTGACTTTGCTTCGAGAATTTCTTCTGCCTCAGCCATGGCTGAGGGGGAATCTGGAAGGACTTACTGAAGATGGTGAAAGAAGGGTTATACTCAGTCTTGTTGGGGTGCTTGTGTTGCTATGTGAGCTGATAAGCTGATCTTCTCTGCTACTCTGATATCCCTTGCCTCTCTGTCCTCCCTGTTTTCCATTTTTTCCTGAGTGTACTTGACTTTAGGGGCCTCTAATGACCTGAGTCCTCTTGCAAGTTCCAACAGCCTGGGCTGGTTGCATGATTTTCTTTTGGTAGGGATGTGTTGTCATCTGTTCCCTTCTGTAGCTTTTCCTTTAAGGCTCCAGATACATGGACGGAATATCTGGCCCTTGTAACCCTGGTCAGTCACTTCTTTTCTCCTTTTTCTTTTTAAGGTTGAGAAAAATTGACAGCATCTTCATTTTTGGGAAGCCTGAGGTGTCTGTCCTCTCCATCGGTTCGGACACTTTTGACATTTATCGATTATCTAATTTCTTAGCTGCAAAAGGATGGAACTTAAATGTCCTACAGTTCCCATCAAGGTGAGTTTGTGGAGACCAGTGGAGAGTGATGTGCATAGCCAGGGTATGGAAGATGGTCATCTTCAGGCCACGTAGCTCTCTTGATTTGCTGAGTGGTGGTGTCCATATCTGATAAATTGTATGTAGACTTTTCCTCTGCAGAAAAGGAATTACTTTTGTAATTGCATATATATAGCAGTTACTGCAGTGAGGATAAGGCAGTAGTAATTTTAATGAGCCTGGCAGAGGACGTATCTGAGGCTCCCTTTCTGTTTACCTCTGTCTAATACAAGCAGAAAAATATAAATAGCCGGGGCTTTATCTCATGTTAGTTAACTGCGGTTTTGTAGATTGATTTATTTATTTTTAGGATCTTCTTGCTGCCCACTGAAGGTGAAGGTAATTGAAAGAACAGTGAGGGGCTGATCATTTTCAGTGATCTTTCCAGCCTGGTGTAAAATGAATGTTTGTCAGTGTGTTTCATTGAGTGGGTAGTTGTTGTTTTTCTGTGGGTAAAAGGGGCAAATGCTCTCAGATGTAGCTGCACTGAAAAAATTTTGGACTTCCAGTTAGCATGAAGCAAAGTCTAGAGAGCCTGAACCGATAGCTCAGAGGTGTGAGTAGCCTTGTTCCTTCTGGTGGATGCTAACTTCCACAGCTGATGGCTTATCTAAGCTGGAGAGGAAGGGGAGGAAAATGATGGCAAGGATCACCGTGCTTGCAGGCAGCTACATTTTTCTCACCAGAGGTAGATGGAATGAGGTGAGAAAATTATAGGCCTTTAACCGTGTATGGTGAAGTCAGGAAGGAAGGAGGAGTTGCCATTTTACAAAAGAAGAGCCGAATTCTCCGCAGCTTGGTTCTAGCAAGTATTTTGCAGGGGTTACCTTTAATTGGGAGTGGATCATCTTCTCCCATTATACTGCTGAAATGCTGTTTTAAGGAGATAAACGGTTGTCACTGGCCAAGGAAGGACTAAATTGCTGTCAGTTGCTCAGAAAATGTGGAGCTGTATATGCCTGAGATGGTTAATCTCTCCCCTCTCCCCTGCCTGCCCAGCATTCATCTCTGCATTACGCAGTTGCACACGAAGCCTGGTGTTGCTGAACAGTTCCTGAAAGATGTGAAAGACAGCATTGAGGAGATCATGAAGGACCTCAACGCCAAGACCACAGGCATGGTAAGGAGGCCAGCATGTAGTGAGGGTGCGTTTGGGGTGAGCGTGTTTCTCTGATGGCATTAATGATCTTATGTAACGACCTCCTCTTCTCTGCTTAGGGAGCCATCTATGGAATGGCCCAGTCCGTCCCAGACAGGAGCTTGGTGGCGGAGATTTCTCAGGCGTACTTGGATGGCCTCTACAGCACGGATGTTCCTTGCAGTGAAAAGCACATGAATGGCTCTCCTGGCCACCAC
This sequence comes from Theristicus caerulescens, assembly GCA_020745775.1. Lineage (NCBI taxonomy): Eukaryota > Metazoa > Chordata > Aves > Pelecaniformes > Threskiornithidae > Theristicus > Theristicus caerulescens. The sequence continues at coordinate 90,260,193 of CM036560.1, forward strand.
TGACTGTAGTGCAACGATCGGTGGCTTGCCAACTAGCACTGGGGTGATTCTAAAGGTTTCCTAGGGGAAGAGATTGCAGTAAGCCTTTGTTCCTACAATTGCAGGTCTGATGGCAACTTGATCTTGAAAACTTCCTTCCCCGTCTTAGTCTGTTCTGAAATCTGCATTGTTTTCATGCCTAACTTTAGTTTTAGGGCTTTTCTCCCCTTCCCCCTGCCTATTTTCATCATGACTATTGATGGTGAATTGAATGTCCATTCCACAACTCCAAATTCCTCAGGTATTCTGTGTGTCACTTCATTCCTTGCTGTTTCTTCTCCTCAGACCTGGTATTCAGCCGGTGTCCAACCAAGTGTTAGATTTGAGTTCTCATGTTGTGTTCCAAAGCTTCTATCTTCCCAGAAGCTGAAGGTAGAAAATAAATTGAATATTTTGTTTTCTTTTGAGTATTCCTCCAAGCTACTGCATTTAACAGACTGTGCTGGAAGCCTTATATCTATGTAATGCAGAGCCGATAAATTGGCAAAGGAAAGATGGTCATGTACTCTGTTTGAAATCCCCTCTGGAGATCTCCGTAAGACTGCAATCAATATCTGCTGAGGAGAAAACAACCCAACACAAAATCCTTTTCTGGAATCTCTTGGTTTGAATAACAGCAGAAATAGAAACCAAGCGGGTGGTATAAGGAGAGGAACTGGATGGTACTGAAAATCCTAGGTACATAGTAACTGTTTTGCTTCCCTGCCTCTTCTAGGAGGCATGCATTTACCACCTAGAGTGCTTGTTGTACCTTGCACAATTCTGGAGGTATGTGCAAAACAGTAATTTCCCTGTTCATAACTTGAAGGTTTTGCACTATCTCATAGTGCTGTAGTAGAGTCAGTCAGGCCCTGGCGTGTGTCACGGCTAGGGACTTCATGTGCAAATGGATGGCGCCAAAGCTGACCTTTTTTTACCATGATCTTTTAGTATAAAAAGGTGACTTTTGTAATAGTAGTAATCTCTGCTCTTTGCACTGATTCATTTAAGGCACATTCTCAAAAGGGCATTCACCATTGTGCCTTGATGCTTCTCTGGCTTTTTTTTTGTGGGACGCCAGGGAGGGTTTGAGGGTTCAGCTATTGACTGCAGTGTTTGCTGTGGTCATTTCCTTATGGTACTATACTAAAAAAAAAGAAAACCTCAAAGACTGGCCTCAGAGAAAGTATGCTTGCCTATAGGTAGAATAGTAGTTGTATTGAGCCAAATCCCTTCACAGTATTACAAAGATGCTGGTATAGCTCTGAGAGGTAGATGATAGGATGCAGCAAGTTGGAGGTATTCAAGCCTCGGGCATACGGCTCACCCTTCCTACTTTTCTCTGCTGTTTTTACGGTGAGAGAGTTTTCCCAGTGCAACTTGTGAGGCAGTTGTGGCCTTAAGGACAAGCTAGAATCTCCTGAGTTATTAAACAGCAGTAGAGTCACTCCTGCAGGGCTTTCCCAGGTGTTTCCTCTCAGCTTTTTGCATGCTACTGGGTATTTCCCAGGCAGAGTTCAACACTTGGGAGAAGACTTTGTGCCATGTCTGCAGTCTTGTGCAGGGCATTTGAAGGCATCTGTCTCTCTGCTGTAGCGGGCTTGTTAGCCCGAAGCTGACCCTCACTGGCTTAACGCAGCTGAAGCACACACTTGCACAATAATTATACCGAATGAGAAGGTTACTTACCAGCCACTGCACAGACCAGTGCAGCAGCCTTGGGCCCAGTGATTGTGGGAAGAATACTTGCTTTTCAACAGGTTTATTCTCAGTGCTAGAGACAAAAGTACTTTGGCCATCTGCCCTTAAATTGATGACTTTATGCATGTCTCTGAGCCCTTTTGAAAAACATCGCATTTGAATTGCCTGATAGTCTCTTGGTGGTGTTACCAGCTCTGGCAGTCAGCATTTATGTTGGACCTATTTATTCTGTTAACGTCTTACCAATGTGACCATGAATTTGCTGTACTTTGGAGACAGTCTTAAGTGTCTGGCTACTGTGATGGTTCTCTTTTGAACCGAGATTTAAAAAAACAAAACAAAAAAGGGAGGTACTCTTTTTGTTTCTGCTTTAAAAGAAAGGGGGATGGATTGGGGTGAGGTTAAGGAGAGAAAAACTCCCTCCTCTTCCCTGGTTGTGTTCTCCTCCGAGGAAGTAGATGGATCTAACAGATCAGTGCTCCATTTCACATTTTTTGATGTATTTGAAGATGTTATTTGTAAGTCAATGTATTCCATTCTGGGCCTCACTTACTAGGATATTTGTGGGTTTAATTATTTTATGTGTATTTGTTCTATACTGTTAATGTAATCTGGTCAGGAATAGGCCACTGTAATTTACTGGTGTGTAGTCTTTATTCATCCTTGTCATCTAACATGTAATCTGCATCTCCTTTATCATACCAAATGGTCTTAGGAAAATGGTGCGATTAACAGGTAGTATAATTATTTAAAAGAGAAAAAAGAAGAATTTTATGGACTGGATTGTGATCTGAAACTGGATGGTACTTTAGACCTGGAGGGATCTTCACGACTATTAATTCCTGTGAGATTTCTGACTGTCAGGTTTTCCAAATTTGTTGCTTGTACAAAGCACTCCCGAGGGATTTGCGTGCTCTTAGGTACTAGACTGAAGAATATCCAATGGGATGGACCAAGAAGAGATGTGTGTCTTCATGCCATGGATTTCATCTGCACTTTTCTGATGACTTGGGGGAGGGGTGAGTGGAAAGGTTGCGTACAACACAATACTACCTTGCCCAATAAATACACATTGACTTTTTAATGAACAAATGGGACGAGTTGTTCCTCCAATGGCAGTATTCTGTATTGCTCTAATTTGCCACTGTAAAACTGTAGGCTGAAATAGCTGAAGAGGTGGTGAAAATGGGCCTAGTTTGTATTAAAATGGTGCATTTAGCTATCTAGGCTCATTGGATTCTTATTTTTCTGTTTCAATGCTCATTTGAATGAATGGGGACCTATTGCTCCTGGTCTTTGCTCATGCACAGCCTAGTCTGTAGCAGGGAGAGTGGTTTCCAAATCTTACTAACTCTGCCTGAGGGCTGCTCTTTCATTCTGTCAAGATAAAGGTGGTGTCCGTGGCTGCGCCTTGCCTGTGGCGTTCAAGGATGCTGAAAACTGTCATTTTAAGAGCTATAGATTTTCTCTTAATGCTTTATAGAACTTTAAAGGGTTAAAAAAAAAGGGGGGGGGGGGAAGACCTGAATTGGGTGTTCCTAGAGTTTCTCCCAGACTGTTTTGCTGAAAGCAACTAGGGTTGGTTTCACAGCAAACTGTTCCTGTTGTACCAAAACCGCAGCAATTTGGCTGCAGACTCCCTGAATGCCAAGATCGTTGTGTTACTGAAGATCTTACACCACCAAATCCACCTACAACCTCTTTTGGGAGGTATCCCACCATAAGAAGCCCCTGGCCTGTTGCTTGTGCTGCTTTCGTGCCTTTTGGTTGTGCCTTCCCTGTGTTCGTGCCTTGGCTATGATACGCTTCTGATTTTAGCACAAGCCGTTTTTATCTGAATCTGCTCTGGCTTTGATAATCTCATTCTCTTTCAGACCCCCTTCACTTTGAGGTGCAGGCCTGTGAAGGCATGTGCATTTCTCCACGTTGCTTTATCGAGAAGCTTTTCCATGGCAGAAGCACCTTCTTGAGAGCAGTCAGGCCAGTACCTGCATTGGGAAAACCTGCTGGTGTTATTTTGACAGTGAGGCCTCCTTCCAAACAGGTTAACCAAGACCTTTATTGTAAACATTTTCAGTTGGTATCCTACTAAAGGCCGGTTACAATAGGGGTGAGATCACATGCCTGCTTACAATACTGCTAGAGAGAGGTTACAATAATAACCAAATTGCACATCACAGTTGCTGGTACATTATAGAGAAACCAAAATGGTTCATGTGCCATGTTTTAGGTAGAAAGCATATTCCAGTAGGTAAGAAGCAACACCACAGTGGCTGGATGGGGTCAGGCTCTGGAAAGATTTACTGGTGCAATTGTGTAACATGACTCCTGGGTAAAAGGGCAGGTCTGCTGAAAGCCGAGAGAGGCTCAGCAGTTTGCAGGCTGGTAGCGCACAGCTAATGAAGGGTTTAAGAACGGAAAGCAACAAGATCAGAGATGGATATATGCACGGTGCCCAGGAAGTGCCTCCATCCACCTGAGTTGTGGCAGGGAGTTAGGCGTGGTGTTAGGCAGTCTGGATCCAGGAACTAGCTTGGAAGTGGGAGAGGGCTCTAGGTGCAGCCATCCAGGCAAGATGCAGGTTGTGGCAGCGGCAGAGTTGATTTTTGGCTTCATGTGTCTCTCTTTAGTCAGGAGAGAGAAGCTGCAACCTGCTCGATGAAGCTGGCCAAGTTGATGTCTCGCTCCGATAAGCCTCCACACTCGTGGGTGCTTAAGGTGATGTGAACCTAAACCAGACAGACAGACTGACCAAGTGTTGCTGGCAGAAGGAGCAGAAACAGTTTCCCCCAGTGCTGCAGACAGTTCACATCTGATGAGGCGGGTAGCGCTATTACTTTCTCCAGACCTGTTAGCAAAATTTCCTGGGGTGGGAGAGGTGGTCTGGCATTTTGCCTGGTTTTCTCATTCCTACAGCTCATCCTGGCCACAAGCTGTCACTGCCACCCCTGCCTTGGTCACAGCAGCCAGCTGTGCCCACTTCTCAACTCACTCTTTCTCCAGAAGCTTTTCCCCTTGCTGCTACTTCTGATCCTGATTTAAAAAAGCAACCCTGGTACCAGCCTACAGGTAGCTACTGCTCAGCTGGACGGGTTAAAAAACAGGGAGGAAAGGATCTGTAGGTGATGGCTGTCTGTGATATGCCAAGGGAATAGCACCTGAGGAAAGAGGTCCCACTGATCTGGACAGCACTTGCTGCTGCTGTCCTATGCCTCACAAAAGGGATGTGTTCCCTGAAGAGCTCCGATTGCCCCCACCATCCCTCTTTCTTACCTTATTGTACACATTGAACCATTCGGGGTGGTGATCCAGTTTTTCTGCCTGTAGAGCCACTCGGGTCATGAAGCCAAAGGCCTGCCCAGTGCCGTAAGAAGAAAAGTTAGCTCTGAACCACTTACCCGGTGACATACTGTTTTTCACCCCATTGCTATTAATTTTACACGACATGTTTCTAGATAACCCAACCAAATGCAAAGGCCTGGGATGTTCTGTATCTCTGTTGGAGTTTTCTATGGATTTTCCTCTTTTTGGGGAGCTTTTCCCAGACAAACTGTGTGCTGGGTTGAGTACTTTGGTGTCTTGGGCAGGTTATCTTGCTCAGCCATTACATTTCAGGAGAAACGCAGAGGGGTTTCTTTGGCTGAGCCTTGCAGATGAGACTCCCTGCTCTGCAAACCAGGTCTCCCGCATTGTAAAACTCTGTGCCACTGATGCTCGTACCCGGTTGAAGTCCTTGAAGTGGAACTCTTTGAAGATGGCGTCTCTGCCTTCCACCTCGTTCCACCCCACGGCTCTCAGGTTTGGCAGCAGCTGCTCCCTCTCCTCCGCGCTCAGCCTGTGGGCTTTTCCTGCCTGACGCCGCAGAAAGGAAAGGGAAGAGGAGCAGATCAGCGTGGCAGAGGTAGGATGAAGCAGATGTTCAAAGCAGCAAGGCACCCCATGGGTCGTGGAGTCTGTGGAGGCAGCTGCAGACTGGGTGGGAGGGTTAGAGTGTGTGTGCAGACCTGAGTTGGGGGGTGCTGATGATAGGGGATATCAATGCTGTCCTCTGCTCCCTGCCCTGGGTATGTCCTGCATGTACCTAGGTCAAGTGAAGTCCAGCTTGTCGCTTTTGTCCTCTGACCTGCAACACCTACCACTTTACCAGTGTATGTATGTATTCGTTATCACCTGAGGTACTAAGAAATGATGGCTGTGTGAGGTTAAGCTCCCAAATACATTACATATAATTTTCTGGGAAAAAACCCTGAAACTTTGTGATGGCCTCTAAAACTGAGAATTGCTTGCTTTTGAGGTTCGTGAAGTACCTTCCTGAAGTGGGAGGGCTTTATTTGCAGGTCATCTGCACTGGAAGCCTGCTTTAGAGGAGAAAGAAGTGTGAATCAGAGAGATGAGTCACACTAAATTGGAGTTCAGCTCCTTTTCCTTTTCAATCTCCCTTATGTTACAATGGAGTCTAAGAGGCTGTTTCTATCTGAGTAACAAAGGGCAGGGGGAGGGATTGTGATTTAGCATTGTCTTCCCCTCTTGGGCAGAGCTGCTGTTATTTTTTTTTTAAGGGGAAAAGAAAAAAAACCCAGTTCTTCCTGGCTTTGGGGAGTGAATATGGGCAAAGATGAAACTAAAATGAGTTCTTGGGGGTGGGGGCTACCTGAGCCAGCGTATCTCCTGGCTCCGTGGGGAAGGCAGGAGTGAGTGTGGAGGGGTATTGCTCTATCTGAAAGATCATGTTCTGGCAATTAAAATTCTTTCCTAGTGGGTGATCTGATCTTTTGACTTGATGAGGATTGTTGTTTCTCAATGACAAAGACCAACATCTCTTTGCAGTTTGTTTTCCTTTATATGCTGTAGAGCAAAGTGTGGCAAGTTAAGTACGAGTCCCAAAAAATAAGCCTGCTGTTTCTTGTGGGTGTTTGCTCAGCTGTTTAAGGTGCTGCTTCTGAGCATCGATGTCCAAGCAAAGCGTCTTGAGGGGCTGCTGACCAAAGAAGGCAAATCGACCTTTCCTATAGTTCACCTACTCACAGGCTGTACAAAACCGAAGAGGCAGCTGTGGAGCTGACGTTTTTATGGGAGGTTCTTTGGTTTTGCATGTTTTGAGGAAGATTGGAAAGATCATGCTCTATTCCCCTGTTACTGGGTCTGCTAAGCCATTGGGGCCGTGTGGGTGCCTACCTGTCTGTGTAGCTGTGACCCTTGTGCTTAGAGAAAGCTGTCAGCTGCAGAGCACTTCACGAAATGGAGAGTGCCAGGGTGCACGCTGAACCTTAGCTCAGGGGTGGCTGGGTGCAGGATGGTTCCTGTCCCCCTGGCATCGCAGCTGCATGCTCTCCCTCTTGCACAATGTTTGGGGAAAGCCTTCCTCGCCCCTGCGTGCTCCGGCCTCGGTGCTAGCATGCAAACCACCTGTGCCACCCTTCAGTTTGTGCGGCATTTTGGATGGCCTCCTGCCAGCCCCGGCTCCGCCAGCCCCGGCTCCACCACCCCCTGCTAACGTCAACCCCATCCCTTCCTGAGCTCTGGGTTTGGAGGGAAGGTAGTGAGTAAACACAGCTCAGCGCAATAAACCCTCAGCCGTTGCCCTTCCGTGCTGATGGCATGATAAGCCGGTGTGGGTAGCTTAGCAACTGGATAATGTGGGGACAGAGGCTGGCTCTGCATGGGGCCGCTGGCAGGGGGGCACCCGTGGGGGCTGCCCTGGGGGACTCTGGTGGGAGTGGGGTAGGGTCTGCACTAGGTTTCAGGGTGCTCATGCTTGTGTATCGGTGCTAACGAGGAAAGGCTGTGTAAAGCTGGAGTTGTTGCTTGCCTGGAGCAGAGGGGTATGGACACAGGGGGCCGGGTGCTGAGGCAGCCTCCTCTGGGCAGAGCAAGAAACTAGGCTGCTTGGAAGGGACATGGCTTAATTGTTCTCTGAACCCTTTTCTGCATTGAGACTACATGGGAGGATGGGCCCCGGGGCTTCTTCCAGGCCCAGCTCCTCTCTGAGAGCCTAGCGCCAGTGGGAGGCATGACCAGGCTGAGGTTTGGCCAACAGACCACCCGAAAGCCAGCTCCTCTGGCTGTGTCTTGTGGTGGTAGACCCCCTGCCCATCGCACCCTCCGTGCCCCCCACGCTGCTCCCTTCCCCTTCCCTCCTACTCCACCCCAGCACATTGGCCAGCCTGCTGTTTTTGTCAGCATAGCATGTTAATGCTTTTATGTGCACTTACTCCTTTAAAACACACTCTTCTCATTAGGGAAATTTAATTATTTTGTGCTCTTTTGCTGGCTTTCAACTGCCAAGGCATTGGGATTTTTGTTTTTTTTACCAGCAGGAAACCAAGTTGATGCATTGTGCAACCAAGGGAAAGGAACCAGCATGGGAAATTGGGAGAGCTTTGAGCTTTCTGGAGATGAAATAACCCTCTCTGCTCACACTAACATCTTCCCTTTTAAGGGTGACTTGTCACCTAGGAGAAGGTAAAGGGGACAGCCCTGGCATGACCAGGACCTGCAGGCAGGGCTGGAATGATGTATGCCACAAGACCCACGGTCTTTTCCTCCTGTCCCCTCTGCTGCTGTGAAAAAGCTGATTTCCAGCCGGGCAGGGTGGGTTGCATGGGCTGTGCAGATGGAGCATGCATGGGGGTCGTACTTGCCGTGCAGAATTGGAGTGGGGGGTCACGCTGGCAGTGCAGCCTTGCGGTGACGGACCCTTTCCCTCCCCCTCACAGAGGAACTGAGCCTGGAGAGTGCTGGCTTTGGTAATTCAGCAGCAGCTGGCGGAGCTCCCTGTGTTACTTATTAACCACAGCACAGAGCTCTGCTCCTTTCTCCCTTTCCTCCTGCCTTTTCTCAGAGGCCGAAGCTACCGCTGAAACCTTCCTGCCCCATCCTTTGCTGCCGCCTGCAAAGCAACAGCCGGATTTCCCAGCCAGCGACTTACCATTGCCCGTGCGTCTCCGTGGCCTCCGTCCCTGCTCCAGGCTGGGTGGTGGATGCTGTTCCGTAGCCCGGTGGAGCAGTGGCTTGTCCGGGGTGGCGGGAGGGAGGCGTGGCGAGGGGGCCGGGTCCACCCACGGTGAACTGCTGCCCGTGCCTTTCCCAACGCTGTCTGGCAGCGGTCACCCGCCTGCGTGGCCCTGCCGGACTGTGGGGCTTGGGGGATGCTAAAACAGGGTCTCTTTGAACCCCTGCATGTTGAAGCGGTGATGCATCCACCCCTGAACCACCCGCCCCTCTCCTGTAGGGTCACTCTTTTTAACCTGTTACACAAGCAAAAAGCAGAATGGGATGGAGAAGGGGCAGTTAAAGCTGGTACCACTGGATGCTGCTGGCAACACGTGATGAATGTGACAGTCATCCTGGCTGAGCACACGTGTGCCTCCCAGCCCTTTTAGCTCTGTGATAATCACGACCTGAGGGCTGCATTGTCTGGGGACAGCCTGGATTATATTGCAGCACGTGGACCAAGAGACAGGGTAATGGGGGGAGTGTGTGCGGCACAACGCTTCTGAGCATTTTTAAGGTGTTTTCTCCCGTTGCCGAGGGAACCGTGTTTGCACGGATGCCGCATGCTGCTCCCTGGCGTGTTTTCACTCTCCAGGCCTCCCGGATTTGTGCCCATGTCCTGCAGCTCATTGTCTGCTAAACCCACTCATGCGATGGGCAATTTTCCAGTGCTGACAATAATTTTGTACCATGCTGATGTACGTGGTAGACAGAAATTCAGCACTCCACTATACCCTCATGGCTTTCTTTACCCTTGAAGCAACTGATTCTGGAAATTTTTTCATATAGTGTGACATACATCCCTTGTATATACTCTTGTGCGCATTTTGTTTTCTACTGTTAGGGTTTGCGGGTGCCACAGAGATGATTTGTTTCTCTAGCAGGCAAGTTAGAGGGAAGCAAATTCTTCCTTTCCTTTTTTTGCCCTCTATAGATTTGCTTGCCAGGGTGATGAAAAGGGAAAATGAGCATCTTTTGTGTCCTGGTAGACCCTGAGTGTCTGTTCGGGGAGAAAAGACTTGGAGAGCAACACAGCACCTGAGAAGAAAATAATTGTGTGCAGATATGAAGCTGGAAGCTTTGATATGGATGAGAAGAGGGGGGGTGCTGTACAGTTTCCAGCCATGAAATCAGGAGATGGGATTGTTTGTAAGGTTGGGAAAGGCCAGCAGAATATTTTCTTGGCATAAGTTTGAATTGCAGGACTGGCAGTTTCATCAGCACAGCACAGCCCAGCAGAGGTGCCCCTGTAAATAGTGGCATAAGCAGGAGGTAAAGGAAGCAATATTGTCGTGAAGTTGCAGGTGGAGATACGGGTGCTGCAGATAACAGCTATGTTCAGAGGATCTCGACTGCAGTTTTCTCAAGAAAATGCCGTGACAGTTTTGATGGTGACTTGTCAGGGCCTCAAAGGCACCTTGGCTAGGCGACAGTGCCTCTGTTGGCCTCCCTATTGATTTGGAGATGGGGGAGGAAGCAAATACCCCATCTCTCATGGTACCCCAATTTTCTTCTGTTGGATTTTGTTCCAGCACAGCTGGGAGACGATCCTATTTACCTTGCCAATATGTGTGCTGCCAGTACAGAGCAACTGACAGACACCTCAGCTCATTAGAGGTGAGAATTTCTGTGGCTGGAGAATGTCAGGAGAAAAACGATTAATTATACTGTGTCTACTGATTACCCAGCTCCTTTGTAATGGCATTTTCTCTCCTAGGTTATAAATCGAGCCTTAACTGCCAACCTTACATGTGAGAGGTCTCTCGCAGAGGGATGTGCTTTTGCTGAAAAGTGTCAACAGGGCAGTTGTGATTTTCCTCGGTCTACGGTGTGAAATTGTGGCCGGGGGATCCTTTGGCTGACTCCGACTCCTGAACCCCTAAGTGCATGAAAGTCCCCCTCTGCACAGCGTTAATTTCTCTTTTTGAGATGGGACTCTTTAGATTTGCTTTTAATGATTAATTGTGATGTTGGGCAAGGTGTTTGCTCAGAGCAGTTTGCAGCCCCGTGCAAGAGGCATGCTTGTTTACTGGCAACAGATTTTTTTCTTTTTCTCTGCCTTGTTGTCTACTTTAGAGCTGTACTTCTTTGGGCTAGGTCAATGGCAGCTAAACCCACATGTGTGCATTGCTTCTGTGTATTTGGAGGGAACTCATATCACTCACCTACTCTTATTATTTTTATTTTGTCAATACTTTTTTTAACAAAATGTACCTGACCCTGAAAGCTGCTTTGGTTGAGATCCGTGTACTATCTTTCATCTCAAGATTTGCTTTTTGAATTCCCCTCCTTTCTTATTTCACATTTCCTGAAACATTTTTGTGGTCCCTTTGAGGGAAGAGGGATAATAGTTTCCTTCTCTGAGAGCGGTGGCTGCAATGTGTGACTGCTTGCAATCACATACGAGATGTGGAGAGCGTGATCCTTGGTGCTTCCAGGAGAGGGAAGCTCCCTGCAGGAGCTTAGGACTCTCCAACACAGCAACAAGTGGCTTTTTTTCGTGTGCTTTTTTTTTTTCCCCACATGGTTTGATTTTTTTTTTTCTTTTCTATTTTTTCATTTCCTCCACAGTATGTGCTGGCTCCTCACTTAACAGTATTAAAAATGTGCTCAATGTCATCTTCCTGCAGGTGTGCTTTTCCAGGCGACCCTTGGGAACCGCTGACCTGTGGGATTAGCATTCCCATGATTCAAGTCACGGTAAATTCACTCTGACTTTGCATCTTGGGCCCTCGCATGAGGCAAATGGGATTAACCAGCAAACAAAGTGGTGGCTTCTGCCATCTTGTTTGCTGCAATGCAAGTTTGCATTGGACGGGCTGTTAGCAGAGCCGCTGACTCAGCAATGAGATGTTTGCTGATGACACTGGCAGGAGTCTTTATCTCAAGCAAGGTGCAGTTACAGGGCTGGATGTTTGTTTTTTATTGTACTTTGGAAGAAGGGTGGGTGTCCTCCGGCGCTGCATGGGAGAGCTTTGTCTGTCATGTCCAGGAGGGACCCAGTGGGGGTTACCAAATAGAAAACACACATCACATGAAGATCTCCTGGGCTTGAAAGTAGAAGGTACAAAAAGGGAGAAGCTTCATTTGTGCTTATTCTGTTCTTGTACTTCCCAGGTCCACTTCTGGCTGTAGCTGGAGACAGGATGTGAACTAGATCCTGTGTCAGGACGTCCGTGCTCCTTAGAGAAGGCCTTTAGAAAATCCTGGGTGTGCTCTTAGTTTGCTTCAGCTCTAACTGATGTGCTTGGCTGCTCTTCAGGTCTGGCACCATCTGCCATTCCTTCTTCCCACCATTTGGGAGGGAGAAGGGCTTGCTATGCTTCACCTCTTTTCCCTGAATGGGGAGACCCAGGGCAGGAGGACTGTTAGCAACCCATGAGATGGGGGAACAGATTTTTGCCTGGTGGGTACTGAATTGTCCATGTATTTATGGCTTTGAGGTTGCTCCTGTGATGAGACTGAAACTCGTGTTGTGGGTAGGGGGGAACAATTGCTTAGTCATCAGGGAAACAATTAACCAGCTGCAGTGCCTCAGGAGTTCACTGGGAATACGTTTTCAGAGTTTGCATCCATGTTAATGGCTTTTGAGTGAGTAGCTTGGGACAGGGTCACAATCCCCTGGTGTGAACCTCAGCCCCCCAAAGGGTGTTTTAAGCCAGGGTGGGCCAACCTCTCTCATCATTGACTACTCCGCTGGTATCTGAAGCATTGCTCTTGTGGCACAATAGATTTAATTGAAGAGTTTGTTTAGCACTGGAGGGGATTTATCGCAGTTGTGACAAGTTTAAGTTGACAAAAGGGTCCAATAAATAGAGATGAATCGTTAATTATTCCTGTGTGAGACTTCCTCTTGTAGCATCATTTTATCAAAGTCAGCGAGGGCCAGGAATTGGACTCAGCACAATGAACAAAATAAATTGGAGGCTGGTACAAATAGGGGCTTCTCTGGTCTGCTGACATGATGCTTTAGGTAAAGGGCCCTGATGTCAGGCAGTGTGCAGGTACCCTGGAGAAGGCTAGATTGAAAAAAATGGTAATAAAAGTGGCATAACCACTGTAATGTATAGAAAACGTGAATACCAAAGTAGGAGACAACTGCGCGCAAGACAGTGGAATATCATAGCATCTGGGAGTGAAGACGTTGCATTGAAGGGATGTTTCCCGGAGGAGGATGCAAACCTGAGTCCAAGGTACCTCAGTGCGCATTGCCACGGATGCCTTCTCCTGTGTCAGACTGGTGCAGGAAGAGACAACCCATTGCTAGCTGATGCATGGAGAAGCCTGGCATGAATTAGATTTGCAAACTCAAGAGTTGAGCCGGAATAATCCTGCTCTGACTCTGTGTTTGTCCTTGAAGCCAAGTGGCAAGACAAAAACAAGGGCCATGGGCCCTGGCAGCTAATGTACTCCTGTGTCACAAGTCTTGTCCTCAAGGTCCCCAGGAGTTTGCCTCATGGTCCATGGGGGATGACGGTGAGATCATGCAGTTTGCTGCCCTGCCAAGGCCTCTCCGTTCCCTGCAACAGGATACATTTGCCCTGGGGAAAGGTAATACATCAAAACTGCCTTCTCCCCACCCCTTGCTTTGTCCAGTCTGCTGATGGATTAATCACATAACTCGACTTCCCTGGGCACAGCTGGAGCCCGGTGCAAGGGAAACTTCTTGTATTCAGCTTGTTTCCTGACTTTCAGTCCAAATTTGAGTTTCTTTGCTAAACAGATTGGATTTTCTGGCAAATTTGCAGGGGTTGTGGAGCGTGAGTATCTTGATAGATCTGGAAACTTTTCTCCCATCTTAAAGAGTGAGTTTTGCTCCTCGTTTATGCAGGGAGCGTTGGGCACTGCATGTTAAGCGTCTGCTGTACAGCCATGTCTTGTCACTAGGGGTCAGGAAAATGCTGAGAAACGGGAGAGCTCCCTGAAACTGCAGCCCCTGGCAGGAGGGCACAGGGTTGGGGCTCTCAGACACCCATCTGATCCCAAAAACCCGGAGTGATTGCTGACATTATCAGCTCTGCTAAAGAGTGGCCACGCTCAGCAAAGCGGCTCTTTAGCTGGACCTTCATGACCAAATTGTTTCTCATGAGAAGCACCTCCAGATCCTTTGGTGTTCACCAAAGCATCGGCGCCACTCCTGTGGCATGCTCACCCATAGATACGTAAGCATTGAGGATGTCTCTCCAGCCGGATTGCTCAAGGTCTTTGGTTACCATTGCTGTTTTCAAGTCCTGGAAGTCCTTGGGTTTTACTTCCAGCTTCCCAATTGCAGGTCTTGCAGTAAGCTGTCCTGAGGTAGAGTCAGGAGAGGGGCCCTGGGTGTGGATGTAAAGGCAAGGTTTGTCTGTACAGACCTTTTATTAGGCAGGATTAGAGAAGGCAGACAAGCTTTTGGACATATAAGCTCTTCTTCGATAGGAACTAGAAACGGCAGGCTTCAAAGCCACATGATTTGAAAACAGTAGCTCAGAGATTAGTGAGATATTTAACATATGCAGTTGCTTTAGAAGGAAAGAGTGGCTGTAATGTACAGGAGATGATGATAGGTGAGTGGAGAAAAAAAAAATGTGCTAAGGCAGTGATTTCCTGGGAGACAGGGACAGGTAGCTTATCAGCTGTGGCACATGGTGAGGCTGGTAGATGGCACGGTGGCCAACTCCAGGAGCTTTGCTCTACAGTAGAGTTGTGAATTTTATTTCCCAGATCTGCCTTTGGGAAATGTTTCATAGTATGTTTTTTCTCAGATCAGGGCTGAGAGAGCATAAGGAGTGATTTTTTCCTTTTTTTTTTTGGTGATAAATGGTTCCCTGCTGGGTGTGCTTGTCCCTCGCACGTTGTCTTGTGGGAGTCCGGGCACTCAGCGGGTGCTCAGCTTCATCTCCAGCCTTCCCAGAAGGGCGGTAGGTGAGCTGGGTGAAGTGTATCACATTGCTGGAAGCACAGGGGTAATATCCAGGCATGGAGCGTGGCGTAGGGGGAGCTGCTGGAGATACATTGGCAAGTTTTGCATTTTTTTTTTTTTTTGTGCAGAATCCAATAGCAGAAACTCATGTGTGAAATTCATGTCAGGTGCAGTGCTGATTTTTTTTCCTTGTTAGCATTAAACATACTCTTTTGATGAGGTTACTCTCTTATTTATATTACCACCTCTATTTCTCCCCGGCCTAATGAGTTTGTACTGCTTCTTACAAACTGAATTCATCTGCTTTGCTTGTTCTTGCTATTAGTGGGAACGACCACTGGACCATGCTGTCTGCACTGTTTGTTCGAAGCAGGATAAAAATTAATGGGAAAATTGTGTACACAGCAATCTTAAGAAACCAAAATGCCACTGTGCCTCACCCATTGGGGGTAGCAAATTAGATAATGTAGCAGCTCGCTTCAAAGTCTGAGGATAAAGCGTTCTTGTGGCAGGCATGGCAAGGAGGGGAGAGATGAAATACTACAAGCTGTCACTGATTCACAGCCTGGGCTGGAAGTTTGCTGATGTGCTACAGCAAAACGGAGCTGTGTTTAATTTCAGCTGCCTCCACTCCCTCCTGTGACAGCTGTATCTTGGAGGGACTTTGGGCTCAAAAGGAGGGACCTGTTACTTGTAATGGTTTGCCTCAGCTCTTGGACCTCTGCTTACATCCCTCTGAGGTGCTGTTGAAGGTTGTCTGAGTAGTACCCTGAACTGGTCTTGGAAATTGCTACGCGGTGTAGGCTGGGTTTATGACCTTGCAAATATGAAGTGTTGAAGCTGGTAGGGAGGAAGGAGAAAGGGAGGTGGTCGTTTCTGACCTGAAGTGGAAAGTCACTGGTGTCATGAACTCCTGGGGGACGTTGCATGATGGCACAAGCTGCCCTGTGTTGTTATCTCAGAACTCATGTCCTGTGGCAAGATAGCTTTCATGGGGTGCTGCCGCTGTCTGCTTGAGGCACCATGAAGAGTCAAGATGTTGGTGACGGTAAAAAGGATCAACAGTTCCAGTGCAACTGGGAGATGTGATATGGCCTGCTGTGGCAGCAAGGACTTAAGTCAGCAGGATCAAAAAGTGGCCTCTGTGCACTAGCAGCAACATTGCTCAGCAAAGAGAGGGTTTCTCTCCAGGAACCAGCTATTGATCAGCAGTTTACAATGAATGCCCAGCACGTAAATAAATACAGATGCTATGGACTTGAGCCTACCCTTGAGGCCTGCATAGCCACGTGCTCTGCGATAACTCAGCTGTCTCTTCTGATGCACAATTGAGCGGGTGAAGCTGATTCACTCAAGCCTGGTGACTGTGGCTGATTTGCCTTCTTAAGCAGGTAACTAGTGGCTTATATGACTGACAGGTGTCTTAAATCAGCAGGGATACTCCATGAAGTATTTGAATGTACCTCACCCCAATAGATGCTTGGGAATCCAGTCCTGCTTTTGCTATCAAATTCAGCATAAGGAGGGAGGACTGTGATTTTTAAAAGCACCTGCATTTTTGGGTGCCCTCTTGGTGCCACTGCAGTTCTCCAGTGCACAGAAGTGGCTCTTGTAGGGGGAAGGAGTGAGAGCCCATCTGGTGAGAAATCAGGTGCGTCTTACCCACCCCGTCTACACACTAAAATTTGGAATCTGAATTGTTCCTTCTGGAGCCTGGGTGTGGACTGCAGCTTAATGCTCCCGTTTTCCTTAGTGGTGCATAGTTTTCATTAAGTAATGCTGTAGAATATTTGCATTATGGGCTATGAACCAGAAGAATCAGACTGTAGTTGCTGTGGTTCTGGGTCATGTTTTGCATGCGGTTCATTGACAAAAGTAACCAACCAGCAGGGATGAGTTGGGTAGAAGGTTTTTAACTGTCTTTGTAGTACCATCTTCTGATGAAATTTGAGAGGCAACCTAAGATCTGCTCCGTGTTTCGTTTAAGAGGAAGAGATAGTATACTGGTTTTTATTTCTCTTTTATTTCTTTCATTTACGCTGCTGGAAGGTTTGGCTCTGCTTTAGAGCATGGAATTGCTTTTCCTTACAGAAAAGGTGTTTTAGAGCTTGGAGGAAACTTTAACAAACTGGAGAACAGGCCAAGATCTTCTCCCTCTGCCCTGTGCCTGTATCTTCACTGGCAGTAAGCATGGTGCAAAAAGCACCTGTCTTATTTTCCAAATCACTATAGCCAGTGATCAAGTCTGCCATGTCAACAAAAAGCATTAAGACCTCTGCTTTCTGCTGATGCAGAATGATAATTTGTGGCTCAGGCATTGCTGAGATGTTAGACACCGAAATTATGACCACTCTGTCAGATTGGCTGGATAATTTTTGCTCCTAAGCCTTCTACCAAGATGATTTTCAGTGCTTGGAAATTAGTCTTACTCTGCAGAGCTGTCAGTATCTCCCAGCTGTGTCAGTATGTGCTCTAACAAATGTGTGTATATATGATATAGCTATTTCATCATCATTCCCTGCACTCTCCAGACACCTGGGAAGCTTATCTTAAGTGCAGCTCTCCTCTCCCAGGAGTCACTTTTGTTAATTCTTCTTTTCATTTGTTTTCCAGTAGTGTAGAAAAGCCCCAGAACAGGCTTCTTGGCTTTTTTTTTGGTTTGTGGTTCCCACCCCTCCCCCCCCGCTCTGCCCCCCCCAGCCCTGTAGACATGCAGGGAGAGAGATTTTTGTGCTCCGAGTAGGTTATGTTTGAAATGGATGGGGGGAGGTTTTATTTGTACAGGTAGGAAACTGAGGCAAGGAGAAATCAAGGTGTTAAAGACCCAATTCTCAACGAAAGTTTGTATCCTCAAAAGGTAGAAGGCAGAAAATTGTTGTATAGGGAGGCTGTGCTGAGGTCTCTTGGGCAGGTCTGAAAGGGTTGCAGATCCCCTTGCAGAAAGGGAAAAGCAGTGCTTAAAACAGCAGATCCTTTGAGAAACAGAGCACCCATCCGCTGACCTTCCCCAGTGCCGATCTGCAGCCATGCTCTTGGGTTGTCAGAGAGGGACCACCTCCATCCCCAGGGCACTGTTTCCTCCCTGAGGATGCCTGGCCCTGTAGCAACTCATCCTGGACACGTCCCTTCCTAGCAGGAGGTGGGAGATGCAAACAAGCCCTCCGGAAGAGTGTCTGCCTTTGTTGCTTGCAGTGAAGGTGAGCTGCGAGCCTCTGGTTGCCTCATCTTCCTTTTGGATACAATCTCTGACCGATTTGGGCTCTATTATTAGTAGCCGATGTGCTGGTAGAGTCATTCTCCTCCTAGCTCTGCTAATTAATCAATGCACCCCGTGACAGCTCCTGACCATTAAATTGACATTTCATTAGTATCCAGACCCCAACAGCATGGATGAACCCATCTGTCTTCATTAGCTCTTGGATTTCAACATCAGGAACAGGAGCCAAAAGTGACAGTAAAAGGGCAGTTTCCTGTCTCGTCCCTTCCTCAACCCAGTGAAAACTGACCTTGCTGATATTTTTCCTTCTTTTCTCTTCCCATCCCTTGTTGTATGTTGGTTAAAGGAGAAGATGGGCAGTAACTTCAGCTCCTCTCCTTCTTATTCTAAGTGATTATCCTTAGGAAAAAGGTGGACAGGATCCACTTTAAAGGTAGATAAATAATGTATGATTATCCTCATTTTGTAAGTATTCCGAGAATGTTTCTCAGGTCACGAAGGAAAGAAAGTGAAGATCAATACTTATCGATGTCTGAATTATCTTCCGCCATACTAAAAATTAACTTTGCCGGTCATGTAGCTGCATCTGTGCACAGGTAACCCTAAATTGGCCAAAATTGCATGCATAACCTCAAAACCACGAAGGAGGAGTTAGACTTCTTGGAAGTTTTTCCTGACCTCACCGAACATCTGGTGTTTTCCTGGAAGCGATGAGAAACCACTGCTGTATGCTCAACCTTGCTCTCCAGAATGTGAGGGCATCGCTGTCCTCGCTCATCTGCAATGTTATTTCCTGAACGCTGGTGTAACACGGCAAATATTCAGTCATGTTGGGAAATCGTGTAATTTCCTTCCTGCCAGTTGAATCTGTCCTGAAGCAATTCCTCCTTTTGTCAGATTAATGTGATTTAGATTAAAGAACAGAGAGGCCTCCTGAGATGCTGAAGTTTGTCCCCTGCTCTTGGGTTACATGATGTGGTCCTCCAATCCATGAATGTCATGGGGGTGGTGGGTTTGGCCCCTATAAACTTCTCTTTCTCCTAAAGTGCATCCTTTCCTGTTGGTTGGGAAGAAAAAAAGAGAATAAAGGCCAAGCTTTGAAGAATCAAGCTGGCCAAGCAGCTTTGCTACTCCCATCAGGTGTTGTACACCATGTGGAGTTGTACTCTGTGCTACCCAAAGACCCATTTGGCCATCCCAAATGGTGGTGGTCTGTGGGGCAGGGAGCGCCTGCCCATCTGTTTTCAGTAAGAACTGCAGAAATGCAAAGTGGGCTTTGCATGAGGCTTATCAAACCGAAAGGAGATGGGTTGTACTTGGCTGTGGTGCTTATGGGGTGAGTTGCGAGGGTGTTTCGTGGGCTCAGGGTGTTTCATCAGGCTAAAAGTGAGAGCTCCCAGAGACTTCTGGAAATCTCACGAGGCAGAGCACCAATAAGGTGCACTTTGAGCATGAGGAAATTTCTGTGTGCTCCTTTGACCTTTTGCAGCATCGATACCATGTCCCATGGGTGGCCCAGGGAGGGATCATGCAGTGGATAATTGCGCTGCATCTCAGAGCCCTTCGGGCCTCGCTCCCTCCTGCACCATGGATGCCAGAGATGAACAACAGATGTTACTCTTACAGTTTGCTCCTCCCAGGCCGCTGTGTGTAGGCACTGCTTGAGCTTTTGTGTTTTGCTCTGTGTTTTTGCAATAGTATTTCTGAGATTATCTTTTTTTCCTCTTCCTGTAGAACTTATTTGGAGCCGCCTCCATTGATACGTGTCTATATCTGCTGAGAACCCTTCTATCAGTCGTTTGCCCAAAGCCACCACTCTAAGTTATTTATACAGTGATTAGTTAAAGCTTCAGATATTTAATGCAACCTTTAAATCACATATCCACCAACGGCTATTGGTCACATAAAATTTCATTGAGCGGTATCTATCACTTACTGTTTTTCTCAATGTGTGCATATATTTAATTTTCTACAGACCTCTCTTGCTGATATTTTCTGCTGAGTAAATAGTAAATCGAGGGACTTCAAAAAGTGTTTTGTTGCATTGCAGTGAGTGAATTACTTGTAAAGAGAACATGGAATATAAAAATTCATCTTGCAAAAAAGTTGTCCTGTTGTATAAATCCCATCTCTCTATGTTAAAACAGAATCAAACATTAAAATGAGATGTATTTTTTTCACAGCATATGTAGCTAGTAAGCACTCTTCCAACCATCTAGCTTTGATTAATCAGCCTTGTTGGGTTTGTCACGTCCCACCTGGGGAGGGGGGGGGAGGAGTGACAAAGATTCGCAAATCCTCTCGGTGTGGATTAAGGTGGGCCAACACTCAAGGTCCGTACACAAACACTAGCTTTAATAGGAAGCTTCTATAGAGACAAATACTGAGTACAAATATTCGATACCCGCCAACACTCTCACGGTTATATCCACTCCAGCTACGCGGTTTTACGGAAAGTCAAGGTAGGCCATACAATACTTGACTACAATTTAACAACTTTTAACAACTTAATCACCTTAGAAAAAGTAAAAAAGAGAGAGAAAGAGAGAAAAGAGAATCACCAGTCCTGGATCCAGCGTTGGTCCTGCCAACAAGAGTATTCGGTGAGGAAAAAAAGAGGAGAAGAGTGAGGAGAAGTGAAGGTTCTTCTAAAGATGTTGATTCTGCGCAGGGTGCTCGGTGATGATAATTCCACAAATCATGCGTGCACGAGCATGAACACGAACACACAAAAAACCAACCCCCATGAGCACGAGCACACGCACATTTATCAGGCTACATGATTAGTATAAACCCGCCTAAATTTACACTTATTGGTTAGTGATTAACATTTCATACACTATTGGTTTACTGTATTTAAATTAGCCTCGCTTGCTATGTAAATTAGCATGCATGCTCCTTTCAGGTGTGGGGGGGCAAGTCTTTTCGGTAGTCGGTGGTCGTGATCTCCCCTCGCCACATTTACCTTTCACGCATGCTCCTTTCAGGTGTGGGGGGGCAAGTCCACAGTTTGTTACCTTTTAGCTCCCTCCCAAATTCCTTTCCCAAGGCACAAGTGGTTAGTAGTTTTGCTAATTGGAGAATTACATCAGCGACCAGTCAAACCAAGAGGAGTGATACCAGGACTGTTCCCCAGGCAGTAGGTGTGTGGGGGGGAATGAAACGCTTCGCAGACCACGGGGAATGGGGCCGAGGCAAGGCCGCCCTGTCTCCACAGGACTCCCTCCCTCACCCTCACTCCAGGGTACTGTCCAGTCCTGGGTCCTAGTGACCGTCGCTCTGTATTGTGGTTTTAGCACCCAGGCTGTTTGAGACATCTGATTGTTTTACATTAACAGTTCTCTACAGGGTTTGATTCTGTTTTTTGCCTCTTCTGCCTCAGCTTATAGTATGCTTATGGAACAACATCTGCTTTGTACTAGGGGTTCAAAACTGTGCATGTAAATGCTTGAATTCAAAGATACAGTAAAAATTCAATACTTTTAAGTTGGCTCACAAAACCAAGTTCTTGGCCTTACCAAAGGAAATGAAACTTGGAAGAAATGGAGGTAGAAAAAGTAAATTTGAAGTCTAATGAAACAAACTTAATTTTTGGAACAAGTAGGAATTAAAAGAAGTGAAACAACATTATGCCTGCATCTGCAAGTGGAGTAGCACTGAGAGCTGGGCTGAGCCCAAGCCAGCATAGACCCTGAAGTGAAGCATCTGGGTACCTAATCTCACACTGTGGTCAAGAGAGGCGGCTTGAATGAATCTCAAGGGATGATTCAGATCCTGGGTGCATTGAACTGCTCCATGAGGGTCTGTCCATGACCCCAGTTGGACGTGACAGTGGCTGGGACCAGGGAGCAAGCAGCCTGGAATTGGGTAGGTTGAGTGCCAGCCTAAAGATTCAAGTGCTTCTGTGTATGTGCAATGCAAATTCTCCTTTTCGGGTGCGTGGGTCAGTTTGGAGAGCCAAGCTCAATTTGTGTGTCCTCAGCTTGGAATTTGGGGGTACTTTTGAAATTTGAAAATATTGCAGTTCGGTTGGTCTGGAGTAAAATGTTGTAATATGTCTGTGTAATGTGGTTGTGACCATTTTAGCCAGCTTGGAGTGAACAAGTCTCTCCCTTTCTGTAGGTTTCTGTAGGGTTGGTGAAGAAAGGAGGTGGCCAGGGACACTGAAGGGGAAAAGGTGCGAGCTTTCCCCAGCTCTGTGTGCTTTAGCGGAGACCTGCCAGCCTTCCCTGCCGTTGCAGAGCTGCCTCGATAGCCCCACAGCTGCCTTGTAAATGGGATGTCCACGTGCATCCCCTGGTCCTTCAGTCACAGCCTGCAGCCTGTTTGGTGGTGAGCAATCCAAACCCTGAAACAAGTGCAGTTCTGGGGAGTGACAGACTGGTGTTTCTACCACCCTCTGGCAAAACAGCTGGCAAATTTGGAGCCCCATCTGCTTGTGGGGTTCGGTGGAAAGGAAAGAGAAAGTTGCTTGTGAGTCTAGTGCCAAAACAAGGGATGTGCAATACTAACGGGGGTTCACTCTGGGGTGCAGACACAGCTTCACCTCGGCACAGCCCTTTCCCAGCCCAAATATGGGGCCAGCAACTCCCTTCTCCTCCTTTAACCTGGTTGTAAGGAGCAGAGGAGAGAAAGAGGAGGGAATAAAAGGAGAAGCTGAGGTTGGGGAATGGCAGGAGAGGCTCTCGGTGGGCTGTGTGGACGGCTGGGTTGTGGGTTGGCCGCCTGCCTGACCCTCACTGGGCCTAATAATGTTTTCTGCAATTCCTGAGTGCTCACTGCAGTTCATTAATTGATTTGGCAGAGCAAAAAGGAAAACAGTAGTGACTGCATGAAGTGAAACTACATATTTTAAACTGTCCTCCTGGATCCCAGCAAGATTTCCTTCGCCCTCTTTGGAGCTGGTTGATGTGTCGGTACCCTGCTGTTCTGCATTCCCCTCGCCTGAGGTTTGATGGATGCTGAGGTCTCATCTTTGGCTAGAAGATGAATTGGAGTTTCAGTCATCCTGGAGACAAATTTGCCACTCATTCCTGTGGCAAATAAACTTCAGGCAGAGTTAGATGCTGCCCTTGCTACAGCAAAGGCCTTGTCCTAGTCTGTGCTGTAATTAGGTCATTAATTAAAGAACTCTCTGAATATTTCCTCTCCCCCTTTTTTTGAACTAAGGATGGAGTCAGGCTTCCATTTGGCCAAACCATACCTGGTGGGGCTGAGTAATAAAAGACACAGTAAATGCAGGTGATGGAGAGTCCTGCCTGTGTGTCTTCTCACACAGCTGTGAGTACCTTACTCCAAGCCTCGTTATAAATAGGGGCTTGACCTCTTTTTAACTGTAGTTAAAAGCAGCGTAGCCCCTTCCCAGCATTATGTGGTATGGCACAAGGAAAAGGGAAAAAACCTCCATGGACTTCAATGGACCCTTTCCAGGTGTGAGGGAGCTCCTGCTGTATTTAAAGTTCAGAGCCAAAGACTATCTTTCAATACATTGTATTTAACTTTGTGTCCAATTCCATTCCCTTTTTCTGCAGCGATAAAACCACTATTGCTCTTTCATCTCTCCCCCTTTCTTCCCAAGTAGGTTCTGTGAAAATGGTGTTTGGGGGCAGTAAATCACAAAATGGAAGCATGCATTCATAAAATGTTTTATGCCTCCCTCCATCAATATTTCAATGTGCAACACAGACACCAACATTTCATTTTAATTACGCTGCAAATTTCCCTGTTGAGGAAGAAGAAAGCTGAACTCTGCAAGCCAGCCCAACCCCATGCCCATCCCTCTTTGCCATGGGAGTGCTGCAATATCCAATTGGCCACGTCTTTTGTTCATCTGAATGACGGGGCTGTATGCGTGCCCGGCGCGCGCGTCTCTCCTGCAGGAGGAAGAATTCCAGCTGGGCTGAATCTGGCCTGACTCGTCCTTTTCTTGCCACGGGGTGAAGAGAGGTCTTGAAGCCATTCGTGGAAGTATCTGTGGGAGCTGGCACGTTGCCTGGAGCCCTCCAGCGGGCAGGAAGGGCGATCCAGCGCAAACAGAAGGTTTTGGAAGATAGGCTCTGACAGCGATTAGAGGCAAGGGAAGGCTTCCTTGCTACAGCAAGTGTCACATGTTTTTAAAGCTGCCCTTTCTGAGGTTGCATTAGTTGCTAGGACTGTTTCCATTCGTAACAGAAGAGAAAGAATGTGACCGAGGTGTGCCAGTCACCGAACAACACGGGCAAGTCAGCCTGTGCCCTCTTGTAGCCCTTTCTAGGACATGTAAGAGATGGCCACTTGCAACTGAGTGGCAATACAGGAGTCAATACGTTGTCTGCCCAATTAATGTGCTAACCTGCAAAACTTGCCAGAAGATACTGCTGAGTCCTCCCCAAAAAAACACAGCAGATTTTCTCAAAGTATAATATTCATAGATATGTGAGCTAGGATAAAAATACACATGACAAAATGCTTAAGGAAAGGAGAGGGTCCCCTAATGCAAAGGAAATATATCCCTCGTGGTGGTGCTGTTCCATCATTGTCAATTATAAGGAGTGTTAAATGTTCCTCTGTAGCAGCTGGTGTGGGGTATTATTTTAGAGAGGGCATTAAATTAGACGGGTTATCAGTGTAATTCAATATGACAACTTCTGTGGTCATATCCTGAAGACAGTGGAAAAGGTGGGGAGAGGGAGCAGCACCCGTGACACACACAAATGCTAACTGGAAGGGAAAGAGGCATTCATTTCTTGTTAGTGCATACAAATGTAAATGTACTGATTTATGTAACTTCCCAAAGCTTAGCTGCTCGCTGCCTGAAGAAGCATTCTTAAAACACATATCCAAATTAAGATGCCACGTGTCAGATAAATTACTCCATGTAGAAACTTTGTTTGCAAAGTCAACGTTTTTCCCACAGCCTTTTTAAAGTCCTTAAAAAACCTAAAACAAATTGCATGGAGAAACAAATGTCTGTATGTTGTTGGTATCAAGGTCCAAGAGGTGTTATTGAGGCCAACTGTGTCAGAGAAAGCCAGTGTCATGGAGTCATGACAGCCCAGTCTTAGATGGACAAGTGCTGGCATCTTTGGAAACGTACTCATTAAAATTAATTTAAGTCCAAACAGCACCAAAGAAATGATTTAACAAATGAATGGCCTTATTTTGACCTGCCTGAGCACAATGATTTGGGATTCTGTAATGGAAGGCTACACGTTTCAAACTGAGATGGAGAGTGTGGGACGTGTTATGCTTCGCCCAACATCTTAATGCAGCATTTCCTCTGTGAGGGAAGGTGTGAAAAGTAAAGTTAAAACTGTGATATCTGTTTTTTCCTCTCCCTAGGACTGGTGTCTCCCTTTCACTCGGAGCTATACCAGACTCACATAGAGGAGCTCTCAGGTAGTGTTATCCATCGGGTAATGGGTATTTTCTTACTCTGTGTGTATGCTTAATAATGTATGTTTAATGCCCAAACGATGTTAGGATAAGAATAGTTGCTATTTTGGAGAACCTTTCCTAGGACCTCCTTGAAGTTGCTCTGAAAGAGCTCTTGGGGGTGGGGGACACTTATGCAAAAATTAATCTGATGTCTTGTAAAGACGGAAGATGGAGAGGTACATACGAGGCAGAGGGCCCTGAAATAGAGTTAATTTGCAGAAAGACCATAATAGGTCAACAGGCAAGTCTTCATCTGCAAGTCTGGAGAGGGTCATGTGAGCTGGGAGCTGTTAGGTGGATGTGCAGTGGGATGAAAGCTAGGCACACCACCAAAAAGCATTTCTGGAGATGGGACCAGCAGTCCTGGTCAGAGCATGCCAGGTGCTAGATGGGTCACCCTATGCATTAGCAAGGAAGATTTCCTTGCGTGGTCTTAAGATGACACAGACCATCCTAACAGCTAGAAGTCTTGAACAAGACTGTTTAAAAAAAGCTGGAATTTATCTGTCTTTACAGGAAAGGAGTGCTGGCAGGTTAGGGCTGATCTGCAGGAGAAAAGAGGAGTCTGAATGGGAAGAGTAGTTTGCCAGGTTAATTTGCCTCCCTGCATGGCACAGCAGTTGCTCTAAGTCAGTCTTAAAGAACCTGCGGCTGATGTACATGGCCTGTAGGTGTAGTCAGCAAGGCTTTTTGGGGCGAGACCTTTTTATCTGGACCCTGAATAACAGGACTGTTAGAGAGCAGGTAAGAGGGAAAAAGAAAAATAGTAGTGTTTTCTGAGTATCCCCTCCCCAAATACGCATTGGCATGTCCCTGTGCAGCACAGAAATAAGCAGAAGGGATCTATTTACGTGGTTATGGGTTTGCTGTCCTTGGATCCTGTTTGAATACACTCCATCCCCGAGTTGTTTTGCATTTCACCAGGGAGTCTTTTGTCTAAAGGGCATCACTGCTACAGCAAAGTGGAGCGTGTCTCTGCCCCTGCTTTCTCCAGTGGATATCACATTTCATTACCCTGATGAGCCTGAGTGAATTCTCCCGGTTGTGTTAATTTGCCCACAAGCCAGCCTGTGTCACGTCCGCAAGAAGCCTGTGACATTTTCTAGCCTCCCCCATCCCTCCTGGTTTCGAAACCTCGAATAATAATCGCAGCCTTGTCCCTTTTTCTACTTACTGCTTCTGAAACGGAGAGGAGAGGGGGCGGAGGGGCCAAGACACCCCCTTCCTGTCCGCACGGATGCAGTCAGTCCCAAGCCCAGCAAGCATGGGAGGCATTTGCCTCTCGGGGCTGTGTGTGTGTGCCCAGTCTGCTGTGGTGCTGCAAGGGCTCGTGGTGGCGGGTGCCTTTGCATGACCTCCGTCCTTGCGGTTTGCAGCTCATCAGTGAAATGGAAAGCGGGTGGTGGTGAATGGGGTGGCCGTTTCGGCATCGTTCTACCCTTTGGGCTGCTGTGGGTTGAGGAGTGCTCCTGTGCATTTGATGCCTTCACCAATGCTTTTTTTTTTTTTCCCCCTAAAGCATGGGTGCATTGCTAGGGAGAGGACCACGTAGCATGGGACAGCAAATGCTTTAAACCCAGGATCTGAATGCCGTGTTTTAGAGTGCCCTGCAGGCAAGGCGTAGAGGAAGGATTTAAAATTAGATGTATGGGGGCAGGTGAGAAGTAAAGTATTTGTGTTCCCAGTGTGGTGCTGCTCCTTCCCCAAGTCTTCAGTTTAATCTGCATTTTGGACTACATTGATAGTACCAGAGAGTTGGGGCTGCTTTCCAAAATGTTGGTATCTGAATGTGAAGTGAGGTGTGCTTCTGCATGTATCACAAACAATATTCTTCCTTTTTTTTTTTTTTTTACTTAAGTAATGAAACTTCTGCTTTAACTAATGATGCCTTTAAATGATGATAATTCTGCTGTTCTAGCAGCCCTGAAGTTGAGCCATTGAAAAATCAGTGGTGCTTGTATCAGCCTAACCTTAAGGACAGGTATTAATTTCTCAAGAAGTCAAATAAGCTCTCACAGGACAGAGAAAATTAGCTACTGATTATCAGTACTTTTAAGAAAGATGAAGACGTACTCTTTCAAAATACTTCTCTTGTGATTATGCCCCTCATCAAACCATCCCAGGAAGGCAATTCAACACTCTGCGAGGCTTAGCCGCGCCTCGTGCTCTCGACTGGTTATTAGGCCTTTTGGATAACCATCGTGCTCTGTATTCAGGTTTCCAAGTGGAAAGGTTAATGCACATTGGCTCATAAACACCACTCTGAATGTGCTGAGATGCTTTGTACCGAGCGCACGAGAGCCTTGGTCACGTGCGGACAAGAGTTACTTGCACATGGAGAACCGGCGACTGATTGAAAAAGAGTTTCAGGCTAAGTGTATGAAGGGGCCTTTGAATGGATTTGGCTGTAACACAAAGCTGTTGCTGGAGAGCTCTTTGGCAGAAGGAAAGAGGCTCCAACTAAGAACTGGTTGTGTGTTGTATGAAAGACAAGAGGTCGGGGATTGGAGTAAGTGGATCTTAGAGTAAATGGATCAAAGAGATCAAGATACAGAAACTAAAGTGAAAGAGAACGACAGGTAAGAGTAACCACTAATGAAACTTAAAGCCCTGAGCACTTAAAATGTAGTGAAGGAGCTCCAGGAGCTTCACTCAGCCCTGAATAACCAGGATAGGTGAGAACTGACCTGTGATGTGCTCCTAGGTGGGACAGAGTGATGGTCTGTGCAAACAAGGACTGCAATGATTTTGGGAAGGATTTGGTTGCGGATAGTGTGGATGTAGCATGCATGCCCCTCTTCAGACCCACTTGGTAAGCAAAATCCTTGTTTTTTCCAAGAAAAGGAAAGGCTAGGACTTCCAAGCAAGCTGGGTGACAACTTGGAGGCTCACTGTGCACCAAGGCTGTTGTTACTACCCCTTGCTCAGCTTGCTTCACACCTGGGGACAGATACACAGCACCACATATCCTGAGGATGTTGCTTCTGATTTATGTTAGCCATTTCACTTAAAATGAAGGTAGTGGGAAGGGTTTGAGTGATGTTAGGGGGAAAGGAGTAACTGAGGAGGATGTTTAGGGTGTCCTGACTTGAGTGGATCACCTTTTGAGGTGTCTGCTTCTCCCTCCAGGAGCCTGTGATCCCAACCTCCCCCCTTTACTGGGTGCTTAACGTCTGGGGACATCAACATACCTTCATGGGACAAAGTAATGTGTACCACGAGCTGGGCAGAAGCAGATGATCCAAACCATCTCTGAACACTCCTAGCCTGGCCAGAAGCTGCTGTGGTGAGTGATTTCTAGTGCAAAGAGAAATTTCTTCTCCCAGCGTCCCTCTGAGACATTTTTCTTTGCCCTGAAAGGATTCCTCCCTGCATGTTGAGTCATGCTTGAAGAAGTGGTTGTTAAATAAGTACTGCTCAGCTTTGCTTAAAACAAATGAAGTTGATTTAATAGGGCTATAGAACGTCCAGGTATCTGTGTTATTTAAGAGTATTGGCACTTTGAAGGCCGAGTGCTAAAAGCACTTCATTTTTATTTCAACTGTTAATTGAAAATCAGCTGGTTCGTCTTGTTCTTTCTGCTACTGCTCCTTCTCCCCGCTGTCGTCTCCCCCATCCCCCTGCGATAGGATAACAGCTGTTAATGCAACACCCCTGCACAACGTGCTAGTAAAAATGTGGCACGAGGCCAGGCTTTCACTTGTGGTTTATTGGTTTAATTAACCAGGGTCTTGCAAATACTTCTTTGTGAGGCAGAAATGAGAGAATCTAATGTTTCTTGGGCTGGATCCTTACATCATTTTTAGGCACCTGGTGAAGGCACCAAGGTAAAAACTTGGCTTCTCTGATTAACCTTGACTGAATTCAATAATACCTTGGAGTCACATTATTGCTGACCTTGTGTTTTGCTACCTTCTCATCTTTCTAATTTGTCTTTTCTTCCTGTCTTTGCAATAACAGTCAGAAGTGTTAAAGTCTCCTGGTGTCTCGTGGGAGAGCTCCTCTACTTGCAGTGATTTTTTTTTTTTTTCCTTTTCAGTATATTTCTTGTTGTTTCTGTTTTTCTTGCATTTACACACACAAACATTTGCATGAGAATAGCTACTTAAGAGTTGCTTGGAGGTGACCTTCTAATTTTTTTTTAATGAGTTTGTGTGATGATGTGCTGAATACTGCCAGCCATGAAGATAATTTGGCATTTGTTCATGCAAAAAGAAATTCTTCCTATGTTCCATTTTAGGAGATTATCTTGATAGTATTCATGAGAAAAGCAGTGTTGAAACTGGGTTGTCCACAAAGAAAGGTCCAGGTGCTGCCTGGGTTTATTTTGAGTGATTTGCTACTTACACCCTACACCCACTTCCCGCCTCCCCAGGTTCCTGCTGATGTGATGTCCTCTCATAATTTCAGTCTGTGCTGCTGAAGTTGTGTGTATTATTTTGGGTGAGGCACAAAACAGAGGATCTGAGTACTCATAGTGATCTGTAAAGCCTCTGGTATCTGTTTAGAATAAACGCCAGGGTCTTGTTCAGGGGTATTTGTGTGGATGCAGCAGAAATCTTGTAGATCAAAGGACAGCAAAGCCAGATCTTAAAATCCTTTAAGGATTTTGAACACTCTAGCCCTGTTGCAATTCCAATTTTGGGGTAAATGCCATTCACCCTTCCCTTTTGAAGCTTCTTTCTCTTCTCTGCTTCCTTTTCCCTTATTGATACCTAACATCATACACAGTTCCTGTGGTCCACCCTAGAAGGTGGTAGCAGTGATTCTTTCTTAGGACTTTCTAATGATTTTAAGGGGAATGGTTGCCTTAGAGAGAATATTGATAATCATCTTAATTGACAGTTCTCCTTTGCTAGGATCTCTCCAAATCAAGCCCATGGCAGGTCACATTCCCATGGGGTGCCCAAAGCATGCTGTTAATTCCTGGAAGCATCTGGTTTTGTGGGTAAATAGTTGCCTTCCCGCAGTAATTTTTCCATTGGTGTTCAAGATTTCTATGTGAGAAATGTCTCCTTTACTAGGGACTTTGATACAGTAATGTGGAGCTTGATTCAGGACTTCAGCAAATAAAATGCTTGCAAAATATCCCAAATTGGTACAGCCCTTGGTGGAGTGGTTTCTGGTCTCTCTGTGCATGAATGGCTCCAAGACCCAGGTCCAGGTAAGTGGGAGTGCATGAGGCTCTCACTCTGAGCAGGCCACTGTGTGAAGGTGCTGGTGAGCTATCTGAGATATCAGATAGACTGCACGGTGTCTCCAGAGTTTTTCCTAATCTAGCCCCACATCTATGGTGGCTGCCTTTCTCTTCCTTGGTATTCTTGTGGAAACCCAATGTTGTGATTCTGTGAGTCACGGGCAATTGAAATACCATCATCATCTGCTTCATGGGTGATAAAAGGTAGATAGACTGCAGCTAGGTAAACTACATCATGCTCTGTCTCCTCTTGCCTCCTAAACTGCTCTGACATCACCCGAGTAGCTGCAACTGGCTCACCCACTTGCTGATGGTGACAGAGCCAAGTACAGGGAAATTACTGTAGTTGTCTTTACTAGAGTTTGTAGGTGTCTTAAGGCACGTAGTTGGTATTTCTCCTTCGGTTGTGCTGTTTCGACTACCTGATGCAGCTGGATAATTCATCAGTACGATCATCTGTGCAATACAGGTTTAGCCAGAAAGTCCTTGCTTTTAGATGTAGGCAGGTGGGGCTAGCAGGACCAAGTTGTTGGCTCCAGCCCCCTGTATTTGTGGGCAACCAAAGAAAATGTTGAGTCCAGAAGGGTCTGGGGAGCTTCTGTTGTCCAAAGCCATTGTACAGGCACTAGAGCCCAGGCTGGCTGCCAGCTGTGACCCATCCTTGCTTACCCCAGTGTTCACATCCAGCATTGGGAGTGACCTCTTCGTGAGGCTGTACGTGCAACACACTCCAAAACGCCAGCAAGTATAAAATCTGGTAAACATATTGCTTTTTTCCTCTCTGAAGCATGTTGAAATGCTAACTGCCTGTTTACTATTTCATGCAACTTAAGATGCTGATTGGAAGTGCAGTGTCCTTAAGTGGGATGGTTGGTTGCTTGCTCGCATAACACTTCTCCACTGCAAAACACGGTCTTGGTAGAGTTTGTAGTTTGGTGGATTTGCATAGAACCATCTCATTTGGAAACAGATTTCATCTCTCAGCTAACACTCTGCCGACCTGTCAGATGCATCATAGGTTCCAGCCATTTCTCTAGGACTTTGGGAAAGGGGTGCTTACCAGATGAGACGTTTTATCTTTCTTTGGGGGAGTGGGTTTAGTTCAAGAATATATCAATATAGAATTTTCTTACCTGCAGGTCAAGAGGAAGTCTACATGTATTTTTAGAAACACAGACAGTCAAACCATTAAATTCATTTGTCTTTGCTTTAATAAAAGTGCTCCTTGCCTTTAGAGAATGATAATGGCACTAGATTAATGTATCCAGGAGTACTATTGTGAGTGACAGCTAGAGAATGAGAACTTGATGGGATCTAAAATGAAAGAAAAATGTTTGCAATCAGTTTTGTGCTTCATTCTCCTCTTACCCTAGCTACCTGAGATGTTCAACACATAATTCTACAATTATGTAGTGCTTTTTCTAAAGAAAGGCACTGCAAGTCTTCCATAAGAAACTCTCAAGATGCTATTTTCATGCAAATAGCTTTGTGTGCTAAATTGAGGAACTTAAGAACCACAGAAAATATAGGAAATGTGGGCAGAATGCATTTGAAATGTAAAAGTTTCCTGGGAGTTGTCAACAGCTCTTTAAGAAGTCTATTGCCCGCACCTTTCAGCAGCTTCTCTTTGTGATTGCTGGCGTAAAAAAACAACAATTACCAAACTGAAAAGATTGTATGTAGTTTGTTGCACTGAGGAACAACTCTCAAGAAGCGATAATGGAGCGGAAAGACGTTCTGCAGTTCGCCTTTCTGGCTTTGACAAAAATCGAGATGACAACAATGCCCCAATTCTTTTTCTAGTTCACAAGCTTAAAGTAAGAGGATACCCAGTTTTCTAGATAGCTTTCCCTTAAGGGTTCTCTGACACCTCCAAACACGTGTCCTCATACCCGTGCCTTTCCTTCAGTGGCAGCCCTAGCAAAGAAACCTGAATTTCCCGGTGGAAGGATCTTTATCGCTCACACAGGCTTGTACAGAAGATGAGTGTATAAGCCTTGATTCTTGAGGGCAAAACCAGCCTGGAAAGCATCCTCTTGAAATTGAGTGTGGTATGAATAAAGCAAGTGACTTTTCTACACCACAAAGATGAGTACTTTCTACTTCACTGCTGTGGATGATTAAGGAAAACAATTGCATTCTGACAACATGCATTGACATTTTAAAATGAAAAAGAAATGAAGAACAGATTCTGGGAGGCTTGCCACTAATGATAATGGATTTCCCTGAATGCGAGCCTTCTTGAAAGCCTGATTCTGTTTTTTTTTTTTATCATGTTGCCTAGAACAGGCAACGCTGTCACAGGGGACAACTAGTGGGTCAGAGAAGTTCAGGGGGTAATCTGGGGAACCGTTCTCAAAGCAAATGGAACAAAATAGCTTTACACATACAGTCATGAGCCCACTTAAAACCAAACAAGAAAAATGCCTGTGAGAATAAAGAGGGGAGGGGAAGCTAGGTTAATGCCGATAAATGAATATTTGATGTTTAAGTTCAACTTTCATTTGCTTGCAAATGAAAACTATTGTGTCAACACTGCAGGAGATGGTCCATGCATGTGTTTGGGTTTTTTTCCCCCAAAGGTTAATTCTTCTTTGATTAAAAAAAAAAAGTGAGAAACGTTGACTTTAAATGATAGGCAAACAACACAGAGTGCCTCCCTGGCAGTGCATGCTGCACATCGACAGCACAAACCCTGCTCAAGCATCTGGCAGGGGGCTGTGGCGTTATGTGATAACACGGCATTGAAGGAAGAGCTTCCCAGACAGGTGTAAAATCTATTGCAGTTAGCCATTTTGCTGTAGGAATTTTTTTGCTCTTTGTGACACTAACTTTCAGCTGTAGGGTTGAAACTGGGACGTTTACAGCTGCATCTTTTTATAGGCACTATGTGATAGGTAATTTTACGTGAAAAATCTATTTAGTCCCCTGATGGAAGAAGTAAACTTAGGTGAGACTCATTCTCCTGTGAATTCTTGGCATGCCATAAAAAAAGTTGCAGTTCTCCAAAATATTAGCTGTAAAACTTGTGCCTTGTTAAAGTTACAATCAGAAGATGTAATAAATGGATTATTTAAGCATACATTACCATGTAACGTTCATCTTGGGGCGCTTGGATTTTGCCTCTGTAGTACCGCGCTTTGCCTGGCAAATCTCATGGTGGCTGCTGGGGTGGAAAACACAAACCCTCCTTTAAATAATGCATCCCTTCCCTGCTGTGCCTCTCCTCTGGTTCAAAGATAGTCCCCCTTTAAAGTTTAATCAGTAGTTTTATCAATGCTCACAGGCAAAAGGTACTGATCCAAAAAAAAAGAAAAAAAGAGTGCCTTGGGATGGAGAAGTTTAACACTGGATGGAATTGTACCTTCTTCTCCGTTCCTGCTGTTTTTAATTGATTCTTCATAACTGTTTGTGCTTATTTGGAGGGGGTGGCCTTGGGAGGGTGATGGGAGTTTGTGAGCTGCTGCTCTGGTAGACATCTACACCTCTGCTGAACCCATCCAGGGGGTAACCAAGCTGGAGCAGAGCAGGGGACAGGTAGTTTCTTGGGCATTTGGTTGGGTTGCTTTCCCCAGGTAGCTCTCCCAGAACTGTTTCTGCCCTTGCAAAGTGCCTTTTGCGCCTTTTTTTTTTTTTTTTGGTATCTGTCACCTGTCAATGCTCCTGAAATGCTAAAGGGGTAGATATGGCAGTGCAGTAATTGAAAGGTGGATGTTATGAAAGGTATTGAGAGACTTGAGCTGATGCTTTGTCAAAACTCACGTTGTTAACGTTGTCGTTTTTCAGAGCAGAGTCCCAGTGGTCACGGGCAGTGCTGCAGTGGGAGGGAGATCCCTGAGGGTCAGAGAAGGGAAAGCACTGGGGAGCAAGCGGCAAGCTGGGAAGGCAGGGGTATGGAATGCAAACTGCTTGAGTCTGGGCTTGTGTCCATGCCTGGTGCTCCCTGTTGGCTTTTCAAGGGTGTTTGGAGGTGTCTGTCTAACAGGAATGGTTTGGCACAGGTTCCCAGAGGAAATTTAAGCCATCTCAGTCTGGGCCTTAATTTCCATGAGTACTATTTGGTCTAGAGCCTGCTTGGCCTTTTGGGCTGAGACTGCATTAATCTTGCCTTCTCAGAGGGCACTTCATTACTTAAGGAGGATAATATCAATCTGTTGGTATATCGGCATCAGAGGGAAAAGGTTTGTTTTGTTTGTTTGCATCAGAGGGAAAAGCTAGCTCTTTGTGCTTCTCTGGCTTCTCTTCATGGGAACACCCAAACAGTTGGTCATTTCCAAAGTGGAAAGAGTAAAGTGTGTCGTCTTCCTCTTTCAAAGACCAGCACTGTAGACAACCTGTGGTGGTGGCATCTGTGGGAATCTCCTTCAGTCTGTCCCTGCAATGAGGATGTGCAGGCATGTGCATTAATGCTATATACGTTCTTGCTACTGTTGCTTTCTCTCTGAGATCTCTGAAAAGCCAGTATAGGGTAAAAGGCTTGTTTCTAACTCTGAATCACCAGTATTCTCTGGAGTCTCCTACAAGCCTAAATTTGGTTGACAGAGCTGGTGAAAACAATTCAATTTAGGGCAATTCCCACAGAGGATACTATTGGTTTTACTCAGTGTGTACTACCCTGGCCCTCAGTCTTTTTTGTTTTTCCACCAAACCTTTTTCTTGGTCAGTCCAGCTGCCACTTTAGATCTCTAGTTCTTCCCATGCTGCTTTTCTGTTTGAAGAGAGATGCAAGAAAATCACCCCGTAACAACCAGGGCTGTGAGACATTTCCAGTGTTTGAATACACTGTAAGGGATTTTTCTCTTTTTATTCTTCTGTGATTGCTGTCCGTGTAGGTAAAGCTAGGCCCAGCAAATGCTGATAATTCAGATAAAATGCATAGCATTTAGGCCCTGTATTGTTAGCTGTGTGGTGGAAAAGAGTCATTTAGTACAGCTTTGCAATGGATTGATACAGAGATGGGAGCAGAGAAGTCTCTGGCGTGGGGTTTTCTCGGGAGCTTGGTGCAGAATTTTTATGCATGGCTTTCTGGATAGCTGCACAGGTATTTATCCACTATATAAATAGGAGATTGGCATCTTTATGGATGTGTTACAAATGTGTTCTCAGCTCAAGGTCACAGTTGTCTTCGTTTCTTGCGTGTAGCTAGTTTGCTGTATCTCTCCATGCCTTACACTTGCTCTGGGACTGACGATCCATGCTGTGAACTCTCCTCTCTCTCATACTTCAGGTCCTGTTTTGCTGTCTTTTATCTGCAGGGATTTCTCCTGTGAGCTGTAATGTGCTCATAGATTTCCTCGTTGCTGTTGGTGCTGTACATATAACATTTAAATACATATATTTTTTAAATTATGCAGATTTGAAGTTTCCCCCCTAGAATCTAGTAAGTTTGAGGGTTTTTCTCTTGGTGGGAAAGCACTGAAGGTCGTCTTTTTTTTTTTTTTTTTTTTTTCCTCCCTTCCCTCTTAACAGTGTTCCCTGTTTAATAGGATGGGTTACCTATGAAACCGGCTGGGTTGCTACTTTTTTTAGCCTGAGCTTGATGCCCAAATCATGTCAGGTTGCTTGAAGCATCACAGAGACTTAGTTCACCCCCACCCTCACCATGGGTTGCACACTTACCTCTTTGGGTTTTGTCTCCAGTTCAAAGCCAAAGGCTTATCTGCTGCCTCTGAGGCGTTCTGAAGATAGGGATTTGCAGCTCTGCCATGGAAACGTACTTCTCCAGGAGCTGCACTCTTCTTCTTGTGAGATGAGAAGAAGCCTCCCGCAGAAGCCATTCCTACTGGGCAATGAATTCCAGTTTGGTTTCTCTTCCATCGGGAAATAAGGGAAGGTGGCTCTGGGCAGGCAAGAGAACCAGGTGAGCCCCTTCTGTAGGAAGTTTGTTCCTCTAGACCGTTGTTGGTGTATTTGCTGGGCATATACCTTGCCTCAATTTATGTGATGAATTTTTTTTTACTTTCTCTAGGTGAAATGTTTTGGAGATGACCACAGTTTTCTCGTGCTCCCATTTGTGATTATTTGCCAGACGATGTTTTTTGTCTGTAGCTTCCAAAACAGTAAGTTCCTGATATTTAAAACCTGTAATTAAAGAGGTGGGTAATTTTGCAAGGACATACCAATCATCTGTTTCCTGATTTAGAGGAGTAACTTTTTTAGGAATGGCATTTGTATCATGAATGTCCCCTTCTGTCAATTCAGATTTCATTTTGTAAATGTTCTCTAATATTCCTGTAAAATTCAGTTTCAGCAAATGTTCCTTCTGGAAACTTCAGCTGCCTAACCGTGCAGAGATACTGAACGCAGAGGGGAGTATGGGCTGGAGCAGAG
This sequence comes from Theristicus caerulescens, assembly GCA_020745775.1. Classification (NCBI taxonomy): domain Eukaryota; kingdom Metazoa; phylum Chordata; class Aves; order Pelecaniformes; family Threskiornithidae; genus Theristicus; species Theristicus caerulescens. The sequence continues at coordinate 90,296,967 of CM036560.1, forward strand.
AATTCACGAAGGTTGCTGGAAGGCACTCTTGAGAAGCTGCATTCAGCATTTCCTGTGGGATTATACCAAGGAACCCAAACCCCTTGACTCTCCAAGCTATTTAATAGTATTTTTGTGCAGGCCCAAGACTCACCACCTTCCCTGCTTTTCTAACCTGTAGCTTGCTTCTCCCCACCAGCCTCAGCCTACTCGCTTCCCTTACCTCCCTGAGCAATACCTTTCCCATCTAACCTTCAGGGCTTTCTCACCGGCAGAAATTCCTGCAGGTGGAGCTGGAATGACGTCCTGCTGCTGGAATAAGTTACGAGGCATCAGTTGTCACAGAGTAATTGCTTCCCCGTGGTTTCCTAGTTCTTGAGCTTGCTCTTGATATGCCTGTGCGTGCAGCCGCCCGGACAGAGCATCCTGCATGCCTGATGTCCTTGTCCGCAGGCAGTCTGAGCAGCGGGTGGCCAGCCTGCCATTCAGCTCTTGCTAAATCGTGGCGTTTCGACCACCTCTGGATCACGAAACTGGAATATCAAAGGATATTTTGCAGCAGTTGAGTTAATTTTCTTATAATAGGCGTCCTAATTTAATTCTGACAGGAGGGAATCTTATTCCATCGCTTGTCCCCTGAGGACTGTGATGAAGGCATGGTTTATAGCAGAAAACAACTTGTTACTGGATTCAGCTATATCAATATTATCCATGATAAGGTTGTCTTCACCATGGCTTTGCACTGATTTATCTAGAGAGGCCTCTTAGCTTCCCCAGATGCTGGGCAGCCTGAGGGTATGCGAGGACAGCAAGAAAATAAGAGGCTGGCTGCGCTGTTGGTGGCTAATTCTCCTGTTGACTGTTTTCTGCAGGTGGCTGTTGCCTCTAATCCTCAAACTGGAGATGTGAGCCGCTGGTTTGGCTCCCACTGCACCTTCACTGTGCTGTTAGATCCCACCAGCAGAGTGTCTCCCAGGCTGAGAAATAACCGCTAAAGCACAGGAGAGCTCTGAAAGGTTGGGAACGTGCTCAAAACACCAAAAAATAGATCTGTGCAGGATTCCAGCTGTGGGCACCAGTATAAAAGGATGGAAGCTTGTGAGAGAGAAAGGAGGTGGGCTGGGTTGCATGAGAAGACTGAAATGAATTGTAGGGGGGCTGGGATATTTTCACTGCAAGTTCATCGTCCTGGGAGAATATGGGATGTCCACTCTGGAAAGGCTGTCTTGAAGGCCATGCTCCAGTAAAGCAATCCTTACTTCTGTGCACAATTGTAATGCCATCACTTGGGTGTGTTGAAGGATGGGATGCTCAGTGTGGGGTCTCCTCTGTGCCTGCCCCCAGTTACCTGCTGCAGGTGATGAAGGGGTCCTAGATATGGGTAGGTATAGCTCTCCATGGGTCCCCCTCAAGCGGCCACACTTCTTGGGACTGTGCCAGCAGCCTCACAGCCCCTGTGCCAGTGAAATGCGGCCATCGGCCGTTTTATCTACAGCAGGTACAAAACACTGGCTGTGCTGAGTTCACTGGTGGGTCTCCAGCGAGGGGCAGGATCTGATGACGTGCCTGAGAAAGACCCTGTGCCCCTGTCTTGCTCCCTCCCGGTCTGGGGCATTTTGCAGCTTCAGGGCTTCCTGAGCTGGAATTTAATCTGTAACTTTGTGTTTAATAGTCCTTGATGGAGTTCTGCTAGTTTGCTTAAACATTTGCGTTATGGGCCCTTTGCACGCCCTGTTGCAAGGAGCTCTGCAGTTCATGCCTTGTATGACAGAACTGGAGATGTGTTTCAGTAATGCTCCAAAGTATTTGGTTTTTCTAGTACGTTGAGTTTATATGGTTACTTACCCTAGGAGCCCCCTGCATCCCCTGACCTTTCTCTGGCAGGAGGAGCACCTTGCAGTCTTGCTTCTGATGTCTCTCTTTTCTTCTCTGCAGAGTTTTGGAGAGGGTGATCCGCTACCGTGGAGGGCAGCAGGCCAGGGCTGGGGGAGCTGCTGTGCAAGCTGTTGAGCTTGTGCTGGGGTTTGGTGCCAGTCTCGCAAGGCTCTGCTTGTTCTCAGCTCTGTCTGAAAAGCAGAGCTCAGCTCAAACAGCTGAGCTAAGCAAACCACGGCGCTCCCCCCCTTCCCCCCACTGCTCTGCTCTCACTATCTTTCCCCATGAATATCTGCTGGAAGACCTCACATATGTCCCATCTCAACGTCTACCTGGGCATGTCCATGCCCCTCGTGTGCAGAGCTGATGTTCTCACAGTTCCCTTTCCCCTGGGTGTTTTGTTTTTTTTTTTTTTTTCTTCTTCCTGCAGTTCAAGAGCCCAGGTTATTTTAGCACAGTAAACATTTTTTTGACAGTTAGTGACATGAATAAATCCTTTTCCTCTCCTCCCCCTAGTTTATTATTTAAGGGGAGAAGATGATTAAATCCAGCAGAGCTGATTTGAATTCTCTGTTAGCAGGAAGAGGGCGGCCGATGGGGGTCTGTCAAGCCGCAGAGTTTGCGTTCATCAGCATCTTGGGAGAAACAGAAATGCCAGCTGCTTAGAAACATCTGGTTTTGGTTGTTCTCCCTCCGCCCCCACCTTTGCTTTTCTTTCTTTCGCTGTTTCTGGAGAGTTTAGCATTACTGACTCTAAATGTTGGATCTAGTGGGGTGACAGCTTGGTTTCCCCTCTTCTACTCAAGTACCAGAGCCCTGTCAGGGTACTGGGTTGGAGTCCAAGCGAGGGTCAGCCAGAACAGTCAAAAAACTAGTGACTGGTCACAGGTTTCTGAAGGAGAAGCTCTTTCTGTTTGGGGCTGGGCTCTGTGCGCCCGAGGGCCCAGTCTCTGGTTAATGTAATGCCAGCACGAAGCAGGGAGGGAAAGCCAGGGCCCCTCTGTGCAAAGGGAGGACATGTTTTCCTAACCTCGGTGGCATGGAAACACAAGCAGTTAGAGCAAAAGAAGCCCCAGTAGAGTTAATTAAGTGTTGCATTTAAAAGGTGGAATTGAATGGAATTGCTTTGCATTTATTGAAGCTAGCTTTTCCTGCTCTTGAGGGTTGGACAAGGGTTGAGTACCTGTGCTGTTAGGGATGGGAAGGCAATCTTGAGTGGTGCATTAGTGTGGACTCAGAAGATGCAGGGGTGGAGGGTCCCCTCCTCTCTATCCCCTTTCCTTTCATCTTGACTGAAACATGCGTCTATAAAACCGGTACCCACTGGAGACTGAACTAACCCAGCTGGTGCACCTGTAGAGCAGAGTGTCATCCCGTGCTCAGGTCCTGCTGTGTCATCTCCCAGTGATGCTCATCCTGGCTAATTAAGCAGGGGCTAAATAACGCCGGCAGTGTGCTGTGCTGATGTGGTTGACCAGCTCAGCATTGGCTTGGGTTCTCCATCAGCCAGAGGAATTGGTGGCTGTGCGGTGCACATTCCCTGAAGCCTGTGGCTTGGCCATCACCGGGGTTAGGAACCTGTGACTTGAAATAATCAGTGCTGTTTCCTGGGGTCCGGATGCCATTGAGATTGGAAAATTCAAAGTAATCTTGTTTGGTGTCTGCCTGCACCTTGCTAGAGGGGAGTTCTGTTCCGCTAAAAAATACACACCAATGTGTGCCAAAATGAACAGTTTAATGTATAAAGCAGAGCAGGCTCCTTCTCTCAGCATTGAAACGGAGCTCCTAGCCCCACCTGGTCACATCCCCTGCCGCCAGTATTTCAGTGGGATAGATTATGTCTCATAGTATTTTGGCAATAGAGGATGACTTGCAATATTTCAGGTTTTCTTGAGGTTGTCCTTTCACCTGCCTGTCTTTTCCCTTCAGTCTTCTGTGCTTCTGATGACTGGCTTTATTATCTTTGCTATTTCTAACCCTCTTTTTGGTCCCTGTTGGAGCTTGATTTCTGCTGGGGGGAAGATGGAAAAGGTCAGACTCTTACTAGTGAAGCTTATTTAATTTGTTTGCTGCATCTGTGGGCAAACTTGCATGTATGTTGCTGGTATGAACTACCGGGACCCTCCTGGACACATGAGCCCCATGATTGCTTATTTATTTACCTCTTCGTTTCTCCCTGTTTTTCTTTTCTCCCATCTGGCCCAGTATTCCCAGTTTTACTCTCCTTCAAGAGAAAAGCTTAGTGGACTCTGAACAGTAAATAAAACTGACATTTGCAGCAGTCAGTCTGATACAACAGGACTGGGATGCAGCAGCACTTCTTTATTTGGGCTTGTTTCTACTCTTTCTTTAAAGCCTCTTTTAATCAGGAGCTAATGACAACTTTTGGTTGCGAGAGCTGATGCACAGGAAAAAAAAAAAACAGTTTGCATTCAAAATAATGCAAACCGTTATAAATAGGAAGATCTGCAAGGATATAATCAAGCTAAATTGCCCATTGTTACTCTCACCATAGATGATTTCTTGCCTCTGCTATCTGGGTTGAGTTGTCGTCTGGGTTTAGGAAAAATGTGTTCTCTTTTTATTCCAGTTACAAACCTATGCAGCAGCAGCTGGTCGTTGCAAGAGTGGGTTTTGCTCTGGGTTTTTGTGCGGATCAAGCAAATATTTTGGTGGCTTGGATATTACCATTCAAATTGTCTCATGAAAAGTGTCTAAGAGACTTCTGTCACTCTCTTTCTGCAGCTAAACTAACCCCGTAAGGTGGACCCATCTCCTTGGGGAGCGTGTTGCAGACAGATGTGAAGAAGTCTTGCAACAGGTCAAAGCAGCAGCCTGCCAGGAAAACAGCTATGACTTGGGAATAGAGAAACTGTCTCTGCCTGCAGATGGTATGCAATAAGCTCTGGATTTTAATGACTCGGTGCAATTTATCCTATTGAAAGTAGCTGAGCCTGTAAAGAATTGGTAGCTGATGCTGAAGTCTCCAAACAGATCATAAAGCATTTAATATTTGGGTATTTTTTTGTTCTAATCTTCCCCAACTGTCTTGTACATGAATGCAGCATAAAAGCTGCATGCTCTTCTGTGCTTTTATTGAAATAGGGTATTGTGGAGATGGCTTATAAGTTGGTCAACAGTATTCTGGCCTTCTGAGTTTTCTGCTAAATGCCCCTGATCTTTTTTTAATTTTTTAATAATTTGGTTGATTTTTTCACTGGGCAGTTCTCGGAAGAGTACGGGTGTCTTCAGGTACAGCATGACAATGAAGCTTGCCATGAAAATATCACAACATGACAAAGCCCTCATGGTTATGGAAGGCAGGTGTTTCTTGATGATGTCACTTTTGTCCCAAAACATGGTCTTTTACTCATTTATTCTGCATGTGTGTCTCTCTCAAAGCATTTTCCCCTTTGCCTCATTGCGTGCAGAGCAACCTTTGCTGAGGAATGGTAGCATCCTGAGGGTTAAGTGACCTAATTTAATTTGTGCTGCTTTCTTCTTTCTAACCTCAGAAGGCAGAGACCCTGAACTGAAAAGTATATAAAAAGATTCTAATTAGCACAGGACAAATAATAAAATAAGGTCTTGCTTGAAAAGGGGATTGATTTTAATTTTTTAAATTAACAAAAGGGTGGAGTTAGGCCAAACCACAAGTGTGGCACCTACCTGAATGCTCCACATCATCCTTTTTTTTTTTTTTTTTGGCCTAGTTCTTGGTAGGAAGGCAAGCTCCTGGGTAGAGTTATAGCTCTCATCAAAGAGTTGTCTTGTTTGGACATGTTGACAAGTCACTGATGTCCTTGTCAGCTGTAAATGTCAACCTGGCTGTCGGGAGGCAGCTATGTATGAGAGAGGTGAAAGTGTCTGGGCTCACCCCCTGCCTCCTCATGTGGCCCACCTGTGACAGGCAGGAAAATCTTGCTTTGATGAGCAGCTGGGAAGGTCACTGGCTTGTGGCTGAGCATGACATTGAGTCTTCTGGGGTGCAAAGAGGTTGTCTCAATCCCTCTCTCATCACAGGCTTGCTCCTCCCCACAAGGAGGAGCTGCTCTTAAGCTGCCTTCAGCTTCCTTTCCATAAAAGACAGACACCCCTGGAAAGATGATTTTTGGGGTGGCCAGCATTGGAGGGCTCTTGGAAAAAGGCCCTATGCATCTGGGATTAGCCACTAGGACATCACAGCTTGTAGCATTTTTGGCCAGGTTGAGAGGAAGAGTTTTGCTGGATGCTTGGGGAACTCTTTCCTCCACCTGCAATTGTTTAGCCGAACCTTCATTCATCTTTATTGCTGTTTTTCTAATTCTTCTCTGGGCTCCTAATGACAGTGATTATACCAAATGTACCACATTTCATGTACTGTGGAAATGATTTTCAGGCCCAACTGTCTCTTTCAGTGCTTGGAGGATCATTAAAAATACTGGTTTTTAGAAGTAAGGTTTTCTATCCTCCCCACTCTATTTCCAATCCTGTGTTAACCTGCAAACTAGTAAAATTGCTGACTTTAGTATGTTACATTAATTAATTATCTCTATAGCAACATCCACTGATGTCATAAATATGGGAATTCAGCAGCAGAGCTGGATGGAAGAAGAGCTAATAGATAAATGGGGAGAAGGGCTTTTTTTTTTTTTTTAAATGCTCAAATATCTGTAGTAGTTAAGGAAACAGAAGATTACTAGTAAAGTAATATTTTGCATAGTTTCTCTTTTGGTGCCCCATTCCCCTTTTGACTGAACCTTCTCTGTTACATAGGTCCTGCATGTTGCTACTAAAGAGGTTTTCCAAGGTGCTGGTCTGACTTTCCATCTGCTCAAAGCACTGGGTTATCTCCTGCTTGCTTTTACACACTGATACGTAGAAATACAGGCAGCAGGGCTCCTCCTTGCAGGAGGAATCCCTTCAGCTTTGGCAAAGTCACCCTGCTAAGGATGGTTCTCCAGGGGGAGGGAAGGGTATGGATCTTGAGAAGGGAATAAAGTTAATTTTGGCACTGTGGGAGGGTGACACAGTGTGAGACAGGAGATGTCAAGAGGCAGAGGAGATGGAAGAAGTGAATTTTGGCTCTGAGAACACCAGGACGCTCTGCTTAATGTGTATGCCAGTAGTCATGACTTGTCTGGCTTTTAGGAGTCCTGGGTTATATCTGGAGGTCCTGGCTGGGCTGTGCCACGATGCTACTGTCTTGGATAAAAGGCAGCAGAGAGGTGTCTGCATGAATGGTGCCTGTGCATCGTGCTTGCACTGGGCCCTCTGCAATGGGGCTCGGAGAGGAACTCTCTCTCCCTGTATTCCAGGAGTTTGTAGCAGATGTGATGTCCTAAAAATGCTGCAGCAATGGTTTGTGATGATAGCTGTAAAACCAGGCAGGGAAGAGGGCTAAGTAGTCATTTCAAGGGAAGAAATATGATAAGAAGAGACCATAATTGCACTGCAGGTCTAAAGCTCCCCGGAGGTTGAGACCTGGTGCTTTTCTAGCTCTTTTTTTTTGTCAGATAGTCTATTCACTGAACACTTTTGTTTTGCTATTTGTTTGCCACCATCGGCTGTGAAGCTGATCAATTCTTACCAGTCCAGCACAGCGCTTGAGGAGTAACGGCACTCTCCATTGAATAATTTATTCAGTTAATCTATTTTGATTTTTGGCATTTGACAGGTCCCAGGCAGGGTACAGTACGTCTGTGTGGAGGAGTCTCGGTATGCAGCGCTGCTATTTATACAGCATCCCGGCTACGGGAAGCGCTGCGAGGATGTGCTTGGCGGGGTGAAGAGCTTGTGATCTCGGAGAGAGCGTTTTAGGATGCCAGACATCCTAAACACATTGTGTTCTGCTTCATACAGAAGGAAAAGACTTCGGGATATTTGCTTAGTTTTGCATTGAGGTGAAGCAGACAAAATTCATGGCACAGATGTGACGGACACTGATAGGTGAGCTGTTGGGCAGTTCCGAGGATGCATCCCTGGGATGAAGATGTTGAGGGTTAAAACCCTTCTTTGGACCAGCCCAGATCATTTGCCCCACAGCATCTGCTGGGAAAAGAAGGCCCAAAATATTGCTGGTCTGCTCTGTATTTAATTAACTGCCATACCCAAGCCAGGGAAGGTTTAACTCTGAGTACAGGACACTGCACAAACCTCACTTCAAAAATCGGTGCTCTCTGCCTGAGATATGGGCAGAAAGGGTTAAGCTGTAAAACAACCTGCCCTTTTCTATATAAATTAAAAAAACTGTTAACATGGTAATATTTTTATTTCCATAGAAAAGTGTTTATTTTGGTAGCGTGTACAAAGTTTCAGCTATTCTAAAACACTGAGATTTCACAGCCAAGCTTTCATGTTCCCAGCAGAGAAGGAGGTGAGATACTCAAAGAATCTCTGTTCTTATTTCAGCACTGCACTTGCCAGCCAAATTTTCAAAAGAGCCCAGTTTGCTGACATAAATGGGGTTGCTGATGTGCCGAAAGAGAGGGAAGTACCGGAGAACATATTCTTCGCTGGGTCCAAGTCTCTCCCATTTTATCTTTCTCTTCCATATGTTTCCTCTGTAATGAGAGGAATTATTTATTGTTAAAGTGATATATAATTTAAAAATTAAAGCTAAAATTAATGAATGCTTAAATTAATTTACTGACAAAAATAAATGTCTGTCCTTCAGATCCTATAATTTTAATTGGAGTGGGCTACAGCTTAATTAACATGTATTGATTGTAGTCCTGTGCGCATCTATAGGTGGGTGGACTGTGTAGCAGCATTGGGAGAAATCCTCCTCGCAGATGAAGGTGCGTTAAGATTTGCTGATAACGTTCTGAATAATTGTCTTGTGAAGAGACAGAAAAGTCTTTGGTCTCAAGCTGTTTTCTCTGCAGAAAGCTTAAACAAAATATGTTGTTTAAAATTAGGGCTAAGAATTGGCATGGCCACTTTATAGATGGGAAGACAATTGTCTCCAAAAATATTAATGATCTGAATCATTAATTAGATGCACGAAGAATACAGAAAATTGGAAGGAAGTTGGAGCAAATAAAGAAGCTGACACAACTGGAAATTTTGGGGAAAAAGAGGTAGGCTTCAATTTGGTCTTGGCTCCCTTCACTCTTTCCCCCTGGGCAGGTGTCCCCTGTTTCCTGGTGGGTGATGGTGGGGAGGAGGAGTGTGACAGCATGGGGTGTCATTTTAAGGGGGGTGTTGGCAGATTGGCCTGCAGAGGACCACCTGCTTTGGGCTGGTGGGAGGAGATGACATCCCAAGGCCCCTTCAACCCAAGATGTTCTGGGAGCCTGTGAAGCCTCGGGGCAGGCACCACGCAAAGCCCCTGCAAGCAGGAGCTCGTAGGGCAAGGAGAGAGAAGGCAGTCCTTGCTCCCTGGCACAAAACCCTCTGCCTGATGGTGAAGACTTTTTGCCTGACCTGTTCTGCACAGCAAAGGACCTATTCACAACCTTTGCAAATCAATCTCTCTAAAGAGAACTCTGTATTCTCTGGTGTTAATATTTTATGTTTTGTCAATACTATGAATTAACAGAATGGAAGATGTGCCACATCTCACCTTGCAGCTGCAGCCCACACGCTGCCTGGCCTCCTCTAAATGACTCAGGGTGCTCTTCCCTGGGGACGCTCTGCTATATATGTAGCATGAGAGGTACCCACAGGAGCCTCTTGGCCCTTTGGGGCAGGTTTTGGTGTGCAAGGGCCATCCAGTTAGGGGAAGGGTTTGGGTAGCACAGGCCCCATAGCAACTGGGAAGAGGCTTTGGCAGCGTCTCTCACTCCTAACCCTATGGATGCAGGGATGCCTGGAAAAAGGGGGTTGCCTCTGGGAGGTCTATGGATCCTGGGAGCGTAGGAGACCATAAACCTGCTGCAACAGGCAAGGCGACGTGCCAGGCTGTGAAGAGAGGGTTCCTGTGCTGAGCTGGCAGTGCTGTTTGCTGCCTTGCCATCCCCAGATGAAGGCAGAGGAGATGAAGGGGTTGTGGGAGGTGTGCAGGGCACCTTCGTTCCCCTGTGCTTAGCACCCAACTCTGCTTGACCCTTTAGGGTTTGCTGAACCCTGGTGATGCCTCAGGACTTTGCACCACGACAGGACCCGGTGGCAAGCTTGCAGCTCCCTCCCTTCTTCCCTGCATTGTTTTCTGTGGCTGTCCTGGGCACAGAGGGCTCCTGGGCACATGGTGGCACAAACTGGAGGTTAGCTGAAATCAGCCTTCAGCGGGGACTGTTCGTAGGGTGGTGAGCTGGCATAGCTCAGGGCTGACTGCCGGCAATCGACTCTTGGATGTGTGTCTTTGTCACTGTGCTGTCTGCAAGGGAGAAAAGCCGGTAAGCGTATGTGTTCTCTCAGAGTTGGATTTGAGCAGTTTTTCTTTCCATAGCACAAGCTCCTCTTTCTTCAGACAGGTGGGGTTTTTTTAATTGAATCATATAGGTGCAAAGAAAAAAAAAAACCCTCTAGACTTGACTCACGGCAAAATGTTTATAAACTCAGATTCAGGTTGCAGAGGCAAAGCATAAAATAAAGGAAGAGAGATATTTTTCTTTTAGGGCTCGTGAAGACTCATCTCCCCTCAGCTTGGAAGAGCCTCGCAGCCGCCTTCTGTCACTGCTTTCTGCTCAGGGGATGGGGAAGGAGCAAGTGGTGATGCTTTGGGGAGTCCTCCACCCCCTCTTCTGCACCTAAATCCACCTTCTGCACCTAAATCCACACTTGCAGTGTGCCGTTTCTTGCCTTGCAGTGGGGCAAAGGTATTAAAAAAGCAGCCACAAACCTACTAGCTAATTAGGTAGTGACATTGGATGTCACGTATGAGCTACCAGCCGCTTGTGTCTGGGAAGTCCCTTCGCTCCTGGGGCGTGGGAGCACTGGTCCTTTCTGCAATCACATATGCTCTGACCTATATCACCCTATGTAGCCACTGTAGGCAATCCCATAAGCAATTACCCGCTGCTCCCAGACACAGTGCTATGCAGGCTTCTGTATTTACTACACACAACAGGAGACAGGTTAGCCCTCAGATTTCTTGGGTTCCTGAGCGTTTTCAGGCAGGCATAATATTTTATCCATGTTTTCTCATATTTCACACAGCATGATCTGTTGCTGCATGGGATAAGGATGTCCTTGCTCCTTCTGAATTTTGTTAATTAAAGTTTTCCCTTTGGCCTACGTGCCCTTCAGGAGGGGTATCTTGATTCATCCAGCAGAGTCGGGTAAATGGAGACTCCTCTTCCAACTTGTCAAGCCCATCCCTTGCGTTGTCCCTTTTTATTAATGCGGTGCACAGGCAATGCCTTCCTGAAGACTTTTTTTTTTTCTCTTATGTATTGAATAAATTCTACATCATGAAGGAAAGTAACTTGCAATAATGAACCATCAGTGGGTATTTAAGGTTGCTTTAATGGGTCACATCGATGTAATCTACACTTTTTTCTGGGAAGATCATACTGGGCCATAACCTTGATTCATATTTATGTCAGAAGAAAATATACAGTGGAGATTGCTCAGAAAGAGCATTTCCCTGCTAAGCAGCCAGATATAAATGTACAGATCTTCTAGAAATATGCCAGTGTTTGGATTGGGGGAGGAAATATCAGGTGTTTAGGATGTTTTCTCTTGCATGGAAAAGTTCCTCAAAAACTGGTTTCTCACCCCAGGATGTAACCCAAGAAGGTATGTGCTCATGGGCCCAGAAGTGCACAAGGTTGAGCAACTTTAAGGTTACCTTTAAGAGCATCTTTGTCATATTCATCTTTTTTCAGTGCTCTGCTTTGCATGTAGCTTAGAGAGATGCGTGGGCATGAGAGATGCCCGTAGGTAGTTTTGCTGGTTTAAAAAAAATAATCAGAAGGGAAGGAGAGGCTATTCAGAGTTATACAAATAAAAGCAACGAGGTAAATATAATCAATAAGGTTTGACCTTCCAGTAACGTCCCTGTGCCCATTATTCCTTGTTGATCAGACCCTTCTGAAGGCTATGAGCCAGCCTGGAGTGGGGTATTAGTGGCATTTAGGTTGTCTGCAAGAGAAAAAAATGAAAATTGTGTTTAAACCCATTCCTCTTGGCCAGGACAAGCAGTTCTGTCTTGATCCACTGCTGCAGGAAGATGAGATAAAGTTGCAAGTTCACTTGGTCAAGATAGATGAGGGTACAGGCGAAGGCAATGAAAATAATACAAATTATTGGAGCTGTCTCTGTGAGGCTGGGAGGAAGGGACAAACATGACTAATGCCGCGTGAATGATTTGCAGAAAATGATTTCTTCGACAAACTTTGCCTTTATAGAGGTAAACTGTCAAAGGCCACAATGCAAGTTTTCTGATGTGTTCATGAGTCAGAATTATTTAATGAGGAAATGAAGCACCCGTCCCCCAGGCCTTCAAGCTGGGTTACCCAGGGGACTAATGCGCCTCTTGGCGAGACAGAAACTCAAACACCGGCTCCAAGCGAAGAGTGCTTGTTCTTGAGGTCCCTCCAAGCTCTTCCAGATAAAATTAGGCTGCTTAATTTGAGCCTTTTGGATTACAGGGAGTACGTATGCAATGCCATGAGATGTGAAACCTAAATGTGAAAAGGGGGTTGGTAGCGCAGGCATTCAAGTGTTGATGCTGGTGCTCTCTTTCTATAAATATTTCTAGTGGCTTGTATCTACACACACACTTTATATTTTTCCTTTTCTGATACACTGTCTTATTTTTTTGTTCTTTCCATCAGCCCTTGTGATACACCTGTGAGAAGAATCATTTATTCAGCCATTTGTTCAGTGTGCTTATCTCTAGCAGAAAGCCAACAACTAAAAATTAGTGGTTTTGCACAAATACAGGCTAAAGAACTAGACTTTTTTTTTTTTCTTTAAACATACATCAATGCATTTGTTGAAAAATAGGGTTTCAGGTCAGCTGAAATTACTTGTGTTGAACTCAACAAAAAATTACAACAGAAAGTAGCAATTTAAAAAAAAATCAAACCACTTCTTTGTGTGTTTTTGAAATGAGATGCTTTGGCTTCCACTTTTTGAAGCGATGTTTGCAGCCTCAATGAAGCTAATGCTAACTTTAAAAAAAAAAATGTTTGGTGCTCTCCCAGTGAACCTTTTTTTCCCGTTTTCTCCTTCCTTTTAATTTTGTTTAGAAAGAAATAAGCAAAACTTTGTCTTGAGTTGCCCCCACCTCGCTGAGGAGAAAAAAAAAATCCACAAATTACGTGGTTATTAACTGGTTGAAGCCCCCATGAACAGAAACACAAGGCGAAAGGAAAGCTGCCAAGCATTTGACATTTTCATTCTAGCAAATATTTGCTTTTCTCATTTGGTTGCCTGAGCTCTGATTCGGGAAAACGTTACTTGCATGCCTAATGATGAGTATGCACTTAAATCCCTTTGGCTTCTCTCCTTCCAGGTGAGTCAGGCCATCTTTCCCCCTGAACTGGGAATGCTCAAAGGCTCCTTGATGGAGGCCACTTAAACCTACGGTCTGCTGGAGTACCTGCTAGACCCGTGGGTGAGGTCCAGCAGGGGAAGTCCTCCTGTCTCAGGCTTCCATCCCCTCTGGCTGTCAGGTGCATGGACAGATTCTCCATGCCGTGACCATCCTCTAGGGTGCGGGATGTGCCCATGAAGCAATTTGAATTTTCACTGCTTTGAAAAGGGAGAACAAGCCACTAGTGCAAGCCGTGAGAAATGGGAAAGATGGAGACATCAGAGCCGCGCCTAGGATGTCCTCATACTGGAGAGATACTTTGGCTGTGCGTGCCAAAGGGAAGAGCAGCACCTTAAAATAACTTCTGCCAGCGCAGCACAGGTATCTTGGATCCTTTCTGGCATGGCAAGGGACACCAAAAACTGGATGCCATGGAGGCTGCTGGAGGAAGAGCATGTGGAGGGGAGGTGACACATGGCCTGAGCTGCAGGATGGGTACTGGAGACTTGGACTTTGCTGCACCTCTGCCACAAGAAGGCTTTGAAGCCTTCTCCCTCCTCGCTGCACAGGTGTAACTCATGTCCCAGGAGCAGCGAAACAGCTCATGCTTGCGTGGAAATTGCTGGTTTGAAGAATTAGGTGAAAGACCACCGCGTTTTTCCTTGCTTTCCCAACTAGGAGATTCATGAGGTGGCTGTGTGAGTTTAAGGGAACTTGCAATCTTTTCATCATATTGATGGGTGGATGGATTTTGTTTCTTGGAGTGTGTTTGAGGCTTTAATTAAATCAGGAGTACGCTGTCTGCAATGGTTTCCTGCTGCTTATCAGCCTCTTAAGGCCTTGATTCATTACTCAGTATTATTTTTTCAGCCTAAAATAAGCTTTAAAGACCTGTTATTGGGGAGATTAAAGTTATAACATAAACAAACTCATATGCATGTTGTTTTTGCATGGAAGATGCTTTTAGTATCATATTTAATGTTGCAAACAAAACCATTGCTTATAGCGAGCTTTGCAGCCTGAATGCCTTTGAAAGGGTAGATACAGACCCTGTTTGATCTTGTGCTATTTGGGGCTTTTTATTTGCATTTTGTGGCTCTTATCTTGTAAACAAAGGCTCCTTTATACGTCTGTAGATCAGGATGTCACCCACAGAGCCCTGTGGAAATGGGAGATGGCTCCGGAGGGTGCAAGACACAGGTTCAGGGGCAAATGGAAATCAAGGATGTAAGAGCACTTTCGCTTCGAGGTTTGGCTCATCGCAGTGGAGGCTGGAGGTAACTGTTTTGTTTTCCCCCTGTGCCATTTGATTTTTGAAGAGGTGGCAGACTGGGGGGGTGAAGGTGCTGCTAGCATGATTGTTGGTGGTGAATTTGCTGGAAATTTGCAATGCCTCACCCAAAATGCAGAGACGTGCAATAGCTGCCCTAGGCAGTTGCAGGGAAACGGTCTTCCCATCTCTGATGAGCCTCAAGGGAAAACTTTCCGGGGAGCATGGGGCAGGCTGCTCTGTGCGGATCCCCTCTGCCAGCCAGCAGGGAAATAAATACCACACACACAACTAACTTCAGCTGTGCATCAGGGGGCAGGGGTGCAGAAGAGAGCTTGTTCATTTGTTTGCTCAAGGGATGCACCACGCTTGGAGCTGCAGGTCACATGGGGGTGGTTGTTAGGGGAGGGCTCTCAGTTTATTGCAGGCTCGCTCTTGGCGTGCAATGACCTGAGCTGTTGGAAAGCTTGTGGCTGAGAGCTGCTTAGGAGGCTTTCTGCTGAAAAGCCCAAGGGGAGCAATGGGGAGGTTCTGAGGGTCCTGCTGCACAAGCCACTTTGTCTTGTGCCACCGTGCAATGCCATGCACATCCTTGAGGCACAGGGCAACCCTGAGCAGCCTCTGGTCCTGAGCCCTTGAATGCCACTGCCCTGTGAGATGGGAGACAGGTACCCCCTGGTCCTCTGAAAGGCAGACCTGCTAAAAAGCCACCCTCCAAATCCGGCTGCTTCCAAAGCCACCCCTGCACGGTGACAATGCTATTTTGCAAGGCTCTCGTGGTGGCAACTGGAGCATCAGCTCTTTTGGCACATGTGTGCAAATGGGAGGGTGCAGGAATGAATCAAGCAGTTGCTGCTGTTGTGTGCAAGCAAGTTTCTCCAAGGTAGTTATCTCTTGTTTCTGTAAAGGTTATAAAAGTAAATAATCCTGCTATAACACAGTGTCCTCGCAGTCCCTGCATAGCTCCATGGATAACTCTTGCCGAGGCTGACTTGTGGTGATTAATACACTACAGAGGGAAATTATTTTTTTAAAGGGAGCAAAGAACTAAAGCTGAGAATGTGCCTTGAAGAAGCTTGTTCCCTTCATGTCCCCTGTGCTCGAGGCTGATTAGCTTTTGTTTCTTCCTCCAGCCTTAATTGGGGGAACTGTTGTGGTTTTTTCCCTCCTCCCCTGCAATGTTGATCCCCAGCAGTGTGAGGATTAGCAAGTGGCCAAACACATTGGGAGGTGACCTTGCTTTGCTGTAAGATCCCTCCTTGCAGGCCTGGACCACTGGGCTTCCATGGAGAAGCAAGCAGCATCCCCGTGGACCAGGTAAGCAATGTCAAGCCTCTTTCTGCACCCCATGTAATGCCTGGGGAGTCCAGAGAGGTACCGAGGCCAGGGAGGAGAGGGTGTGAGCAGGGATGCAGCACAGAGCTGGGCAGGAGAGATGCTGGCCCTGTGCAGGAAGGGCTGAAGTGTATCACCCACTCCCTTCCTGGCAGTTGTGCTGTGCTGAATTAATATTTATGCTGGTCCTGTCTCTGTAATGGGTCTTCTAGCACTCTTCCAGAGAGCTGTATTGGGCATTGCCTTGGGCTAGAACCAAGAAATGAGACACCACTGGGAACTAGGTTGGTGCTGCCCAATATTTCTCTGAACAGCATAGCAGGGTACCAAGCACACGTAATACAGCTGCCAGGTATCTTACCTCCTAGGTGCATAGCGAAATGCACCTCTGTGACGTTCAAGTGCAGTTAGCTGGTTACCACCACCATAGTCTTCTGCTGAAAGCACAAAGTGAGGCATACAGCTGTTTTACAAAAGTAAGCAGAGTAATGAAAACTGTCCCTTTTTCTTGAAAAGTTCTCAATATTGCATCCCTCTCTCTCCATCCCATATGCGTAAATTATCTTGCATGGGATTTAAGTTCTCCAGTTTTGCATTCTGTAATTTACCAGAAATGCTTCGTCTTTGTGAAGCACAAATGTTCCCCTGAGCCATCCAGCTCTGTTTGCTCCCCACAGACATGGCTTCTCCAAAACTCTCCAGTTAGTGGTCAAATCTTTTTTGACCTTTGAAAGCTTTGGCTTGGGAGGGAAAATATTCCACCCCAGGATGGATGCTGCTCCCTGCACAGGGATGCTGCAAAATAAATTCCACCATGAGGAAGGGAGAAGCATCTGATCTTCCTGCTCCCTCGATTTAGCTGTGCCATTAGCTGGACCCTGCACATAAAACTAATTTTATAATTTGTAAATGTAGCTGAGCGGGTTTTATAGAGGAATGTCAGGAAGTGATGAAATACCTTCAACAGATTTATAAAGAAGTTTAATGCATAAAGCTCTCTCCCCCCTTCCACCCCCCTACCTCTGTCTTGGAGTTGCATACAACAGAAAACATGTCCATGGTAAGGGCTTTGTGGCCAGCACTCAAGCCTTTAATTTTGCTTTTACAAGACAGTTTTACAATGTCAAGAAGAATGGAAAAGCTGCAAGGCGTGCATGCTCAAGACGCTGTGCTCCTGGAAAGCTTTGGATGGGCTCCAGGCAATGTTTGGTGGCAAAGAAAGATGAAGGTCTTGGAAAGAAAAAAAATAATCAGCCAAGCCCTCATCCCACAATCTTCCTGTTCCTGTGAGCTGGGAATGTCGTTGGAGCATGGGAAGGACAGAAAACATGCGTTCCTGCAACATCACATGTCTGGGGGTGAGTGTTGATTGCGTCGAGAATAGCTGCTTCTGTTCCACCCTATTGAATTTTCCTTATGTAATGAAAACAAGCCATCCTATGACCTGCAAGACTAAAAAATTTGCTTTTTGCTTGTGGTTGGGCTCATCATGGAGTTCCTGTGTGGTTTCTCTGGAGTTTAATAAGGGAGAAATTCCCAGTTGCTGGCTTTTCCTTTGAATCAGAAAAATGTCTCCCCTGTCTGCTTTCACCAGGGAGGATGACATTTATGGTACACGGTGTTTTTCATTTTGGGTGGGGGGGCTCTTCTGTTCTTTTTGGATGTAGTTAAAATGGACTGACAGGTTCGGAAGTGATTAGCGAAGGGATGGACAGATGAATGTGACCGTGTGTACTCTGTTTCCTTAGGAAACCAGGCTAGCAAGTGTGCCTGGATGTGTCACAAAACACCCATAACTCGAGTGCCTGGACCCATACGAGGGCTTTATGGGGCTATGGACTTAAAGATCTGGATTAGCAAGCTGGGGCCAGGCTGATAATCAACATTCATAGAGAAGCCTTATCATAACCAGCAGCAGCCCTCCGCTCCCCTCTCTGTATCACCCAAGGACTGAGCAAACACGTTGGCCGACTTTCCTCCTCAGCTCTCTGCTAGGGATTATCAGAAGATCTTGCCTGGTGTGAAGGAGGCTCCTTCCAGGCCAGTTTGCCCATCTCCAGCTTGGCAGCTTGCAGATTAATTTCTGTGTTAAGACCTTATATACCTGAAAAGTGTCGGAGGGTGGCTCAAAGCTGGAAGGATTGCCTGAGTGTATTTTTCCACTCCATCTTTCTGATTTTATGTTCTTGGTTGTGTTTTCTTTTAACGATTCCCACCTTGGACTCTTCCTTGATTTTTCTTCTTCTTCTTCTTTTTTTTTTTTTTAACTGTCTTTCTATTGAACACTGATGGAAAAAGAGAGTGCTTTCCTCCTGCCTACTTAAATCTTTGGCTGACTCACACGGAAAAACAGTCACACTTACTGCAGCTCCCAAAGCCTTCAAATCATCAGGGGAGAAGGGAGGAGGGAGCCGCGAAGGGAAGGAAATAATTTGTATAGGCGTAGAGTGAAGAATCACCTTCCTATAAACTCGTGATCTGTCTGTGTTCATACAGATTGCTGTCTCTGATCTTTTTTTTCTCTGCCCAATATCTCTTTTCTATTATCTTTCCTCTGCCTTTGCCGTCAGAGCTGTGGTGTGTGCCTTTTGCTGGGACATCTTGCTCCCAGGAGAGCTTGGATAAGGACATTGGGACTTGAGGATCCAGATTATTGACAAGAAATCATTACTAAAACCTTTTAATGCATCTTCTGTAATTGATACAGCAATGGGGGGAGAGTGTTTTTTCCTGTAGACACAGGGTTCCCCCCCCCCCAATGTCTTTAAAAGCACTGAGTGTGGTGTCCTCCAGCCATTTCCTGATGGGTTAAAACGTGTTGGTGCCAGATGCTTTGGGGTCTGTAAATATTGCCCTGTTTGCTACTCAGGGCTGAATACACTTGCAGGGAAGCAGATGGAGTACAAAATACAGAGCAGCAGAAGACCCCGATGGGCAGAGAGCTCACTCCCAGCTAAGCACTATCCTATCCGTAATATTGGGGTCCTTCTTTTAGCTCCCAAGCTGCTTGGTCGCCTGTATACGGCTACGGCCCAAATTGTGGCCCTATTGTCCCGAGTTAAGTTAGGTGGATCCTACAGGGGAAGAGAGCAAGAGAAATGCTCTGAGCGGGGCTGAAAACACCTCAGCCTGTTACCTGGGCCACTGCGGGCAAAAAGCAGCCCGGCTGGGGCAAGGGCAGTGGTGTTGGTGTCCGTAAGGAGCCCAAGGAGGGGAGGGATGGGGGTCCATCAGGGTGGCACTTGGCAAAGCCCCCGTTTCCTCAACCAAGACTGTCTTCTGACCATCTCCCTTGGCTTTTTGTGGGCATCTGTTGCTAGGAGATAGAAAGCAGGGTCCCTTTTGAAGCATCTTCAGTTGCCCTCTACCTTCCTGGAGAGCTTCAGCTTTGCGCAGTCTCCCTGCTCCTTTCCTCTGCTCAGACTCATCCCTTTCATCTTTCTCCCCTTGCCTCCGCGCACTGATCAGGAAGGACTCACCTGCTGCAACGTGGTGCCATGCTTCTTGTGGAGTGCTTGCTCCAAATGGTGCTGCGAGCCTGCTCCCCAAACACACTTATTTTCATGAGCATGGGATTCAGCAGCAGACACCTGTCTGTGAACTTAACTCCTGTGCCAGATGTTCATGTTCCTCCACGAGGATGGAGGAGTCAGCACTAAGAAAATCAGCCCCTCTGGCATGTGTGTGACTCCTTCTGCGTGCAGATATGGGCTACACAGGGAACCCCCACCACCTTCTTCGTCAGGACTTTGCCTTTGGGATGGGTACCAGCTTCTCAGCCCTCTGCGGGCATTTTTCTTCTCTGTGGGCTTTGCTTGGGCACCAGTCCTGCTTCAAATAAAAGCTTTATGGTGCTGCTGTTAGGAAGCCAGGCAGCGGACAGGTTTGCCTTCCAGGGTTAAAGCAAAAAGGGAGGTGAAGGATACTGCAGAGGCACAGATGAGAATGGGACGAGTATGTGGGTAGGGACATTTGCCCCAATTTTGGGTTCTAAATCACTCTGTGTGCCTTTAAAAAAAAAAAATCAAGGAAAATGTATAGAAAAAGGAGAAACCTGTTCTCAGTGTTACAGACGTGCTTGCAGCCCGCTCCCACAGCCACAGAGCTGCGTACTCAGACCAGGTGGTCACTTAGGGCAGCAAAATGTTTAGCGATTGCCTAATGAGTAAGTGACATTTTCCAGCTTGCCTAAGGATGCAAGAAAAATGCATACGTGTCTCCACCGGACCCACGAGCCGGCGCTGACCTATATACATGCACAATTATACGCACAAGCAAATGCCTGCTTTCCCACCTTGGAGCAAGGGGCTGAGCCCAGTGCGGTCATACACCAGAATAAAAAATAGCCGGTGCAGTGTTTTTTCCTGAGAAACCCCCTGGATCCAGGGATGTCAGTGGAGGGCTCAGGCTTGGCAGGAGCTCAGTGGGGTTGGAGTGATGTGTTTAGCTGAGCTCCTGTTTATTTGCCTTTGGGGTGAGGGATGCAGTCGGTTTGGGGGGAGCAATGAAAAATTGAGCCAGTCTCCCTTCTCTGCATCCATTAATGCCCGCTGAGTGAGGGGCTCCCTGCTACAGCTGATGACCTGCCTCGAAGGCAGCGGGGCTGGTACCCCTCCGGTGCTCTCTCCTCCCCCTGTCCATGCTGATTTACCATTTCCAAGATTTCCTTTCTATCGTGGCCTGCGGCAGCCACCGTTAGTGATTGCTTCACACATTCATCATGCTGCGGGCGTCACAGCATGATGGCTGGTGCCTTTGATTTCCAAAAAACCTCCCCCCAAACCACCAAACCCCAAGCCAAACCAGTTTTAACCTACCTTTAAAGCTGAGATTGCAGGAGAATTTTCCATGGGAAGTGGAGTAGTTTTCAGTGATTTCTTACTCTTCCCCTTTGCAGCCTCACCCTAAGATTTGGTTTCAACATTATGGGCACTGAATTCTCAGGGAATGCTTTATTTTGGAGAGATAGCAATACAGAAATGAGAAATAAGGATCAGTCTCAAGAGCTAAACTGAGCTGATTCTGGGAAATTTTTCCTTTGGGCCAGGCTGTGTAAGTGTTAACTCAGGGTGGTTGGTGGCAACTTGGAGGCGTGCCTTGCTTCATCACCAAGAGGTCCTTTTGCTCTACCACACCTGGCCAGCATCAGCTATTTGAGCCTTAATTCCACCTGTGCTTCGTGTGTGGAAAGGGGAAAGCTCACTGTAGAAGGAACAACAATAAAACCCAATTTATTCTGTAAGGAAGGGCTCATCCTACCTGGCTCCCCAGCTGTGGTGCAACACAAAACCCTTACCGTAAATGTGTTAAGGTCCATACTAGAAGCAGCAAGGGCTTTCTGCTTCTCTACACCTCCTTCTGCCCGCTGTCATGCTTGGGAACATATTGCTTGTGTCGAACTTGAGCGAGACAAACTGCTCTCCCCGCACCCTATCCCTGGGCCGCCGTTGGCTTTGTGGCCACCCTTCCGTCCCACTTAACTGCTCAGGCTAATGAGGGAAATCAATCATGCTGCCCCGGGGCTGGCCATTCATCTCTGCCAGTGCTGTCCCCTCCTCGGCGGTGCTGGAGGGGCTCGGGGAAGCCTGGCCACCCCTGTGGCACGGTGAACAGCCTGAGCTTAGGTTCCCCACGAGCGTCTTGCAGGAGAAGGGCGCAGGTTGTAGGGAATTGCCACGTTGCAATTAAAAGCTAATATTTCAACAGTGCTGGATGCTTTGCAGTTGCTCTCTTGGTATTAATAATCTTCCTTTAACTAGGAGGCGTTTGTGCTAGATCTGCTTGTTTCTAGCTGAAAGAAAACCCATTACAAGACCATCTTGAGTCCTCTGTAGCGGGCACTTCTCTCTTTTAGCAGAAATTGTTGGCTCAGAAAAGCCCCAGCAACCCAGAAGTGTAAAATCACAAATGAAGTGAGTTGTGTTGGAGGACACTGGCAGTTTGCTTTATTTTTAACACCCAATTTCTGCAAATCCCCCGTGGAGATGCTTGAAAAGAACATATTTCCCCTTCTCTTTTCCTGCTAGTTTTGTCATTCTGACAAATGGTTGATGTGTTGGTTGTGTTTCTAATGCTGCTGGAAATGGTTGTGGCTTTCGTGTCTTTGAGCCGTCACCAAATGTGATTTCCGCAAAGAAATGAGAGAGAGCCTGGAGATAACTGGCCCTATCACACCCCACTACAGTTTGCTCTCCTGCGAATAACACCTGCCTATTTTACATCTTGACAACAGCTTTCCTTATTTATTGAAAGGCTAGTGATTCTTTGAGGATATTTCCATTTTTCTCTGCTATTTCTGGCGGTTGCGCTACAGCAAATTGGTCTCCAGCTGCACCTTTTCTCCTCCGTTTTGGCTGGAGGGAGCCTGTCTTGCTTGCTGGGTGATCAAAAATCATCCCACGAAATGGTACCCGGTCCTGCAACGAGCTCTCAGGGGATACGGTATTAAAATAGTGCCTTACTCAGCAGCGATGCGATGGCGCGTGGGGGCAATATCGTGTTCCTCTGCACTGCCTTGTAGAGCACTGGCACCTGCCTGGGGTTGGTGGCCACCAAAACAGTGATGTACAGCTTTGCCTCTGCTGTCGGGGTGACACGACAGCTTGCACTGGTTTCTGTCAAGAGGAGACTGAGATGGTGTGTGAGAAGTTTGTTATTCTGCATGGAGCGCAATGAAGAGCTGGTCTAGGTCATCGGTGAGAAGGGGAGAAAAGCATGCTTACACAAGGCAGAAAACAGTTTTTGCTGGGCTAACAAACATTTTTGGATAGGTCGAAAAGCAGAGTTGCTCTCTGACAGAGTCGTTTTTTTTTTTTTTTAAATGTCAGCCCAATACCAGCTGCAAAGACACTGAGTTTCTATGCCTCTGCTTTTCTTAAGATGTCGTATCCAGGAACTAACCACCTCCCAGAAATAGTTAGGATGGTGATTGCCTCGCAGCTGGGTTTGAGCCGTACCCTGGGTGAGTGCTCAGGCAGTAGGCTGCTTTTATTAATCTGTCCCTTCTTCACTCATATTGAAGGAAGGCCATGCTAAGTACCAGCTTCTAGTTAGAAAATGAGAAGTACTAGTGGCATGAAAGATCTAACATTATTAACATTGTTAATCAAATATTTAAAGAAAAAGAGTAAAGTCTAGTTTCATTAAAGCTCTGTGGATTTGCTCACCATACCCTATGTATGTACATTGATGTGATGTTAGCTTTTTCCGTCTTTTGAAAGCTTTTCTGGTGTTCTGGCTCTTACTAAAATGAGCATTAAACAGTCCAAATGGCTCCTTGGCTGGCTCTCTTAAAATTCTTGAATCCATGTTCCCTAGCCTTGATCACCTAAATATATCTTGCTCTTGTAGTTGCTGTGTTTTGCCACTTTTGCATAATCTTTAGTTGTTACGAAGTCCATGGATTTGGCTTCTTCCCCAAACGCTAAGTGAAACAGCAATATTTACATCCCATGTAGTCTGCTGTCAAGTTCTCTCTTTTCATGAGAAAAGCAGGAATTAAACCTCTTATTGTCCTCCACTCCTCTGGACATAGCTTTCTCCTTTTGCAATATGAGCTGCTGTCTAACACCAAATAGGATAATATTTAATCTGACGGACATCATATGGTTTCACAAAGTGGCGTAGCGTAATTGGAAAAAGAAGAACGGTTCAGGATTACGGTGAGACTACTCAGCCAAAATGTAAACTGAATACATTACAAAGCATTACGGGACCTGCTTGTGCTCCAGAACACTATTTATGATCTTTAACTGATTGAAAATAGCTGACAGGATAAAAGACAAGCCCGTTTGTGTTAGTTTGCAATTAGGCACTCGGCTCACAAGCATCTGTTTTTAGGAGAGATCACCACTGGCGATTGTATGGCTCGTGTTTTCCTTGAAGGGACACTGGAGCTGGACCAAAGAACCGAGACTGGGAAAGGGCTGCTAACACGATAAAAGAAATGAAGCTCATGTGTTTGGAGGGAAGACGAGGAAAGCCTGACTTAATTAAATTAGCAAAATAAAAGCTGAGGAAGATAGCTGCCTATAAATACATTGATGAAAGACGGGGAGAGGAGAGCATCAGCAAAGGAGAACTATTTATGCCTGAGGACAGTGTTGGCACAAGAACAAATGTACATAAACTGGTCCAGAATAAATTCAGCCTGGAAATTGGAAGATCGTTTCTGACAATTAGAGAGCAATCAGACTATGGACCAGCCTCCCTGTGGGAATAGAGGGGATAAAACCCTTCCTGCTTTTAGCAGGACCTTGCAGGAGGGCTGGATCTGATGAACCAGGGATGCTGTGTAGCCCAGCACTCCTCCTTTCCTTATTTTCCTATGATTTCTGCCTCAGCCTTATATTTATGCCAATTCTCATCACGTCCCACCTTCCTCCTTGTCCCCTGATATGTATCTCAGTTGCTGGCTTCACTCCCTTCTGATGCAAGTGGCTTTCTTCTAGCTGTAATAACTTTCCTGCGTGGTCAGGAGCCTGCAATATTCTTGGTGCTTTTTAATTTTTTATCTCTGTGCCCAATCCCTCTTTGTCCATTTGTTGTCCTTGCATGGGGGAGGCCAGACAGGGGACAGATGGTGTCCTTCAGCCAAGGTGGCTCTGCCAAACCCCACACAGGTAAGAGACTCCCTGGAGGGGACTCTGCTATTTTCTGCTTGGTTTAAATAGGCACAAAATGGTGATTGGAGCCTATTTCCAGCCCTTGCATGATATGGCCCTGAAAATAACTTGTCCTACTGATGGAGAAGGGCTTTTTGGAAATCCAGAGTACTCCTATTTGCATGACTGGGAGTTGCAGATGCTGAACAGCCTCGGGAGGCTGATGGCAGTAGTTTGCAATCTGAGCTCTGGGAGATACCCGGTTTACACAGCTCTTTCTAGGACTGGGAAACAAGAGATGCTTCGTAATACCCTAATCAGCTTTTTGTGTGCCTTGGCTCGTGTTCCCCTCAAACTCTTGTGAAGGGGATGCGGGCAGTGAGGTCTCTGAGCTCACCTTGTCTACAGGGATGTTTCCAGGATGGCATCAGTGATGCTCTTGGCTCATGAGATGGGGTGTTTCCGTTTGTTTTAGGTGCAGTGATGAAGCTTATATGGTTAAGTTGCCTTTTTGTTAAAAACATGGGCAGTGGATGGATGTGAGTGGGTGTGAGGAAGAAAAGGGTTTTCTTTGCTTGCAGGTTGTATCCATTACACTAGGCTGGAGCCTTTCTTCATTTATTGCCATAATAACTAGGAAATGCACTCTGAAACTTCCCAAAAGGCTGGAGGCCTTGCGAGGAGAAGCATAAGACCTCGTGCAACTGAATCATAATGCTGAATCCCAAGTGTCCTTGGGGGGGGGGGGGGCAGAAACTTTGTAGGGTATTATGTAAGCTTTCTGGATTATCTAAAGAAATCTTTTCAGCAAGGTAGTTGAAATACTGGGTTTTCAGGGGAATTAAATGCCTGCCTGTGTGTGTTTTGGGCACCTAATTCCTCTAAGGCCTATAAAAACGCCTGCCTTCATTCATATTCTCCAAGTGTCAGCACTTAACTAGCCTTAGCTGCATGCGTGCTACATCAGATATTCAAACAATTCCTCTTGATGAGGGAGGAAAGCCTTGCACTAACGCTTCTATTCTGCATGCACACAGCTCTTGCAAAGGACTAGCAAGTGCATCTGTTTGAACTTTACACTGCCTTCATTTCATTTCAATTATATATTTAGTTATCGTTATCAATCTTATCACATGTGGAAGTTGGGGAGGGGGGATGTGGAAGTTCTCAGGCAGCCAAAATAAAACCCCTTCACTGTGATGCTTCACCTCATTTCCTAACCTCCTGCCTCGCATCTCAAAAGCATGGATTTCTAACCCCGTTAATGCCATCTTTTGTAAAACTTTATTGCCCTTCCCTGCCATTATTGCAGGTTTTAGATTCATTCTTATAAATTCTTTTTTCATAAAGCAAAATAGAAAAGATATCTGATCAGAATGCATTCAAGAAATAATCCTAAACAATACAATCAACTAAACTAATTTAGTAAAGCAACAGTTTGCACACATCAAGGGGTTTTATTCCCTCAATGCTTTGACGTATAATTGGGCTGCAGGTAAAGCTGAACAAATCATTTATGGAAGGACAAAACCATGGACTTTCTTAGGAGAGTGGGAAGCCTCTGCGCACCGGGCTTTGCTGGGCTTCCCTCCACTGAGTGCCCAAACCTCGTGGATGGGTCACTGAGGAAGGACTGTGGGGCCACATGAGCTGCCTTCCCCCAGCTGATTGGAGCCAGCCCTGGAGAAGGCTTGGTTTGGGTCCCGGCTTTCCTAGCAGCATCAGGGAGGAATTTGGGCTGTGAGCTCCCAAGCTGTAGGGTGCTACCCTAGACAAATCCCAGCAGTGGGATGAGTGATGCTATGGAGACAGCGCTGGGGTGGGACTGGTCAAACTTCTCTTTGATGGGGCAAGACCTTAAAGGGGGTGAATTGGTAAGAAAATAATTTGCAAAACTTCTGCCTACTCCTTCAAACTCCTCGCCACCCCATTTTTTTTTGGTACGGACCCATAGGATATGGCCTCAAGGCAGCTTTATCATTGTCAGAATTGCACATATTCTGATCCCAACCAGGTCAGACCTTATATGCCAAATATCAAGCAGTTGGGCTGTGTCTTGTGCTCCCTCCCAAATTAAACCCCTTGCCTCATGCATCTGTAAAATGACTTCAGAGTGCTGCATATCCTGTTTTTTTTTTTTCCCTCAATTCCTGCCTTTGTTGATTTGGGTCCTAAAGTAGCAAAAAGAATATTGAAATTCTCATGCCTTCTCTTTATTTATTTAGTGTTACCTTGGCTCTGCTCAGTCAGGGTGCCTCAACATTAAGATTTTACCAGCCGAGCCCTGCTGTGCAATGCATGGGAGTGTTTCTGCTTGCAGCCCCCTGAGTGCAGGTGGAGAGTAAATCGATAATTCTTCGGTAACTTAAACCCAAAGGCAGGGCTGTGCTCAACTCTGGCTGCTCTCCCATGCGTGGCTGGTCCAATCTCATCTCCTCCTCCCACTGCTGTTGCCCTAATGCATTGATTCTGAGATGCTGTCCTAAAGACTGTTTTGGGGGGAATATGTTAGATGAAGTGGAAAACCAGGCTGTATTCCTTGCTGGAGCTCTCAGCTGAGCTGCCTTCCTTCGTGCCTCTCCAGTGCGTCTATCTGGTAGTGTAAAGGAAAATGTCATTAATTTTCAGCCTAATCCCTATTAAGTGTTGAGCTCCTCCTCCTGACGGCCAGCAGCAGTCTAGGAGATGCCAAGGCAACTTATGTGTCGGTCAGGGCTGTGGGAAGCGGTCACCCTGGCTGGCGGGTGCGATTTGCTTACAGGTGCTGCAATGCAGCTGCCAATTCACCCTGGGACCAGACCTATGAGGCTTTTTGCCATTGCCTTTATCCCATTTCAGGGGCAATGCCCTGTCTCCCTCTTCAGTAACAATTACTGACTCTTGTCCATGGTCTTGAGATGAACCAGTCTCTTCGTGCCAGCCTTGCCAGCCCTGCATCTCCTCTGGGGCTGTGTGGGGACAGAGCGGGTGGCGGGGAGCCCTGGGGCTGGCGGTGGCTGCTGCTCTGCAGGTGAACAGGGAAAGAGAGGAGGAGGATGGAGGAAGAGTGGCTGGAGCTCGTGCTCGATATGCTCATGTGCTTATTGGCGACCGCTTCAAACCTGGGCTGGCATCTGTTGCTGCCGGTGTGGTCCCGGCAGAGGGGCCGTGCTTGTCCCTTCTGCAGTCATCTCTGTGACCCGCTGCTGTGGCATGCTTCCAGGAAAGTCATCAGGTACTAAAAATAACTGGGGAATAGCTGATGGTGTGTCTTCTCTCCACGTGTTAGTGGAATTAGCCAGGAGGCTGACTCCAGCTGGGACCGCTGCTGCCTGCGGTCGGCTGCTCCCCTGTCCTGCTGGGCAAGCACAGGAGTCTGCTCGTCTCCTGAACAGGACTTTGAGGTCACGGCACCTTGGTGTTGCTCTATGGCTTCACTGCCACACTTGCTAGGCTGTCAGAGGTGGTTTTCCTCTTATGCTATGAAACCAGGTATTGACAGGCAAGTCAGCTCTTCCAGTACTGGTTGCATTTATTGCCCTTTGCAGGCACGGTGTCAAACCTTTGGCACAGCTTTGCTTGAGTCTCTCTGGATCATTAGAGGCTATGAATGTAACTTCACATCAGAGAGACTGAAGTCTTCCAGCTTTGTTGCTGTCCTCATCGTCAAGTGGGAGAGTGAGGAGCTGGTGTCTGGAGTATCTGTAGTCTAAAGCACAGCCCTTCCTCTCCTGATCTGTGAACTGATGATGGGTGCAAACACCCTTAACTTTCTCCTACAGGACAAGCCAGAATTTCTGGCCTGCCCCACAGGAGAAGAAAAAACAAGAGCTTGCTGTGCGTGTGGCAATGGTCTTCTGTCCATTGCGTGACCAGAGAACTGGGCTTGCAAATTGCTTTGCTGCTTTTCTTCCTCTCTACGTCTTTATTTGTTGCTTGTTATCATTCAGGACATTGTTCTCTTCACTGGCCTTTCCTGCTAGATGATGCAAAGCCAAGTGATGCAGGGCTCTGAGGAGCATGAGCGAGCTGACGTGGGCCTTGCTGATTCAGCTGGGCTTCTTTGGTGGTGAAGTCTGGAGGTTACAGCTGCAGGCACGCTCCGGCATGGTTGTGGGTCATAATCACCTAATAAAAAGCCTTGGGTGCTCAGGGCACCCTGTGGCAGGTGGCGGAGGTGGTCTGCACACCCTTATGTGTTAAATAGCTGTTTTATTCTGGCCTTTGCCTGAAGGGACCTGTGCTCTGTGACCTTGCGTGCTGGGTTGCAAATAGCAAGATGCCCTACCTTAGCAAAGCGTGTTCAGTTCTTTAATCAGCAATAGCAGTGTCTGTAACCTTGCTTGTAACAGCTCTGAAATGACTACGCTTTATCATCCATGCTAAACATATTCAGCCATGGAAACTAATGATGGGGGGAGGCGTCTCCATCCCTGTTCATGGAAAAGGGGCTCTTGTACGTCTCGCTGGCGTGGGGGGCTGCGTGCTCAGGGCTACTCTGTCAGCTAAGCCCTCATCATCTCCTTGGCTGTGTGAAGTCCTTTGGCTGGAAATGCTGAGAGCTGTGGCAATGCAAAGCAAGTTCAAGGGCTGGTCAAATGCTGCAGCTGGGGACATAGATCTGACTGTGCTCAAGCTCTGCTTTCCTGCTCTGGACTTATCTCTGCTTTTAATTCAGCTGTTGTATTTATGACTCTTGCCCGCTAATTATAGGTGATATGTTTCTCAGCTTTCCTTTCTGGGAAACTTGTTTGCATGTGTGATTAGGGGTGCGCCTCCTTCGTTAGGAAGTGGGATGTGATTCCCCTCGCCTTTTCCCTCCTCTTACAGCTGCAGCTTTCCTGGCTGCAGCCCTGGTGAAGTGTGGAGTTCACAGAGGGGACAGTGACCAAGATTCAAGGGGAGATGGGTATCTACTGTCCTCTCTAACTGCAGTTGCCTCTTTTCTTATTTATAAGTGCAAGCAAACAAGTGCTAAAAGCTTTTCCCACACACCCCCACCCCGTCCTTCTCCTTGCATTGCACAGTCAGACTCTCTCCTGAGATACCTCCTTGCAATGTGGTCTCTCTTCCCAAAGCTACTTCTGTATTTCTTGGCATTTCTGCAAGGACTTGATTTATTTATTTATCTTCCCATCTCCCCTTCTTCGTTATAACTGAGGTTTGGGAAGAGGATGGGGTGAAGTTGTCCTTGAGCTCTCTGCAGGTGATGTGGGGACTGGAGATCCCCTACTCACGTTGGATATTGCTTTTTTTTCAGCAGGGTGCTATCTGGCATCCCTGTTCAGAGTCACGTTTTGGACTTCTGAAGGATTATGCTTTAACAAAGTTAGTACTTGTGAATCTCTGCTTTGATGGGTCTTAGTTTGCTTGTTCAATCCAGTTGTGTGGGTGGATGTTATGGGTATTGATTTGCCCTCAGAGGGGTGCTGCTTTGGGAACAGGTTTGCATATGTCTTCCACGTGGTGTGGTTCCTTAACCTTTCTGCTCCAGAATAACCCAGAAAGCCTCATAAATTCCTTCAGATGCTACTTCTGGCTGTTCACAGTGCATTTTTAACCAGGCAGCTTCTAGATGCGCTCTCTTGAAACGTCTACTTTGTGGTAAAGCAAAACCTCATCACTGATGCTGTCAGTGGAGAAAAATGTATTCGTTATTATTATTATTATTATTTTTAGGAAAGATGCAATCTCACCTCATGCATAAAATTAGTTTAATGAAACAGCAGGAATGGGAGGGAATATTGGCGTTCCTGTGCTTGTTTGTGGAGTGAGCGAACAATTTCTTTGCTCCCTCTCAGACCTTGGATGAATGTCATTGAAACTGCATTTTTAGCTGAGGTGTGTCCATGAAGACAGCAGGGAACCAAAAATTAGGTTTCAAAAATTATTTAAAAAATAATAAAAAAAAAAAGGAATGTGTGAGCTTCTAAACATAGTCCTCAAGCAGCCAGTAAGGCCGAAGCCTGAGAACAGCTTAGGGATAGAGAAGGAGGGTGGCAGTGGGACAGCAAATGGGTTTATGCTCTGTCTTGTAAATCCTCAAATGAAGGGGATACCTTTCATCTGGGGTGGAGGGGGCAAGCGGCACCATGTCAATAGGGTTGGGGGCCCAGACCTTGGCATGTCCAGTGGTCTTGCCTGAGCTAAGGTTGCACCATGCTTCTCTTGAAGTTATCACTGCTGACTTTAGCTGCAACAGCGGCTACAGGCAACAACAGTGTGCTGGTAGCGCTGTTAAAGTGCTCTTGTGTTTGCCTGCCCCTCTAAAAACTTCTTTCACTTAACTCTCTGGGAATTGGAAAGGAG
Source organism: Theristicus caerulescens (assembly GCA_020745775.1). NCBI lineage: Eukaryota > Metazoa > Chordata > Aves > Pelecaniformes > Threskiornithidae > Theristicus > Theristicus caerulescens. Next base: position 90,327,724 of record CM036560.1, read on the forward strand.
AGATGAGGATAAAAGTGATAATGTCATCTGAGGGCATCCAAACAGCAGTGATGGCAGCGCTGCTGCACAAGCTCTCGTCCCCTCCAGCAGTCTCACGCTGCTTTGTCCTTTGGCTTGTTTCCCCTCGGGACTCCGGGTTATCTTGGGGATTTTTTCACTGAAACTTGAACTTTAATTAATAATCTCCCTCTCCTGTGGAAGCAGTAACTTTGTAGAAATTTCAAACCAGAAACTGTTCCTTCTTCAGCAGCTGGAGGTTCTTCCCCCTGCGTTTGGAGCGACATCTTGATCAAAAAGCTGAGTTGGGAGCTGGCAGTTGGGCTTATTGCAGCTTCTGGCCCTGGGATTTAGGTGGGACCAAGCCAAACCCTTCACTCAAGAAGATGAGAAAAGGAGGGATGACTTACCTTGAGAGAGGCAGGAGGAAGAAAGCAAGCTGTGCTGTGAGCAGCAGGAGTAGCGAGGGGGCAAGGACATAAATAAAAACCCCCTGATTTTCCCTGTGCCCCTGCCTTTCTTGTACCACACTCCTCTGGTCTGTCTGACCACCTCCAGTGCCTCTAGATACCCTTGCACAATATCACAACTTTGCTGATGTCCTTGTCCAGGCCTGCACTAGTCTGGTGTAGATGTAGATTTTCATGAAAGCTGGTAGGAACTGTGTATCCTGGGGAGCCCTGTTGTCTTCTCAAGCTTTGGTGAAAGGGGTCAACTAGAATTAAGGGCTCTTTGAGTGAGAAAGACCAAAGGATGGGCTGGATATATGTGTGGGAAGGAGGCAATTAATTAGAGGCAAACTCATTTTATTTCCATTAATAGATGTGATTCAGGCTTGGGGTTCTGTTGCATGTCTCCTGATTCCTTCCTTCCCTTGCCATTTGTATGGGGTGTTTACACTTTTTCCCCCCTCCTCTTTTCTTCCCTCTTCAGCTGTAGGAGATAGACACTTTTTTAAATACAAGGTGAGGGTTTTTTTCAGCTCGTCAAATCCTCTCTGGTGGCGCCGGGGCTCTGAGAAACCCTAAAAGACTTTGAGGCTGGCTGTGTGTAGTCTCATTTCATTTGGATGCCAACCCCCGGCACTCCCTCCTCCAACAACCTTACTTCATTGTGATGGCTCTCCAACATCTCCTCACCCTCAGGCTCCTGCAGCTCCCTCAGCGCTGCTTGCTGCTGCTTAGTCCAATCCCTTTCCTTCCTCCAAGTTGTCTTTGGTCCTTGTCCATCTCACAGCTTTCCTGTACGACTGTTCTTCAACTCACATCTTCACCTTGCTGCTCTTCAAACGTCTCCTTTCCATTCCCCACACCTCCCTCTCTTAACGACTCGGGTACCTCCATGCTGGTGTTTGACCCAAGCAGGCAGTTCCCCACTGCCCAGCCCCTTTCCAGAGGAAGCAATCAGCATCTTCTTATAACAGTAAATCTCATGTACTGCAGCAATGTGCTTGAATGAATGTCATACTGTTGAATACCGTTGGCTTCGCTGACCAACATCTACTACTTACGTTATGTTGCAGTGGCAGGGGACAAAATCTCCCTGAAGCCTGGAAGCAAGTGAAAACACCGTGAATGAGCTTCCTGTGCTCTGGGTGTGAAAGTAACTCCACTGGTACACAAAAAGGGATATTAAATTCTTTTTCAACCTGCTTTTCTTCCTTCTCCCTTTTGCTATCACTTGGTCTTGCTGTAGAGAGTTGCTTTGCTGTGAGTGCATGTTCATGGCTGCTGGCGTGCACCGCAGTGCCAAGATGATGGAAGCATTGATCCAACTTGATGTGTGACCCTGTTCAACACAGCAGCGCGCTATGCTGTCAGCGTTAAGGTCATCTCCAGAGCTCCTCTAAGCCAGGATCACAGGCCAGATTGAACTGGAGGAAAACCTTACAGCTTTTTCCAGAGCTCCTGCTCTCCAGAGTGTGGATTCCTAGAGCATATAGGGACTTGTTAGGGACATGCGATCTTGAGTAGAGCAGGCTTTGCTGGGAGAGTTTATCTATTTTTCTAGCTAGTGCAGGTGGATTTTTCTGTGATAAAAGCTGTAAACACCGAAGAAGCCTGAATGCTTCTTCCTGACTTGTAATAATCAGCTTCTAGCTCTGAATCACCCCAAAGTAATAGGACTTGCTGCAAATATGGCCGAGGTCAAGCTTTGTTTGTAAGAGATAAGAGGGTCTAGCTTTGAACCAATTCCTTCAGAGGTGAGCAGAGGGAGCTGGGCAAAGAGGAGGTGCTGTTGGTGTCCCCCTCGGGGGAGAAATTTGGAGTCAACCAGCCCCTTAGTACACATCAGAGAATTCACCTACACCAGTCTCTGATTTGTTGGAGACTGTTTTCCTTGCTCCTGTGGAGAAGGTGGACATTGCTTTATAATACCTTTCAGCATTAGCTGCCTGGTGCGGTTTTACTTGGCAGTAGCATAGTCTTTTTTGCTGTCTCTCCTTGTCCTGGTTTCAGCTGGGATAGAGTTAATTTTCTTCCTAGTAGCTGGTATAGTGCTGTGTTTTGGATTTAGGATGAGAATAATGTTGATAACACACTGATGGTTTGGTTGTTGCTGAGTAGTGTTTATACTGGTCAAGGACTTTTCAGCTTCCCATGCTCTGCCTGGTGCACAAGAAGCTGGGAGGGGGCACAGCCAGGACAGCTGACCCAGACTGGCCAAAGGGCTATTCCATACCGTATGACGTCATGCTCAGTATATAAGCTGGGGGAAGAAGAAGGAAGGGGGGGATGTTCGGAGTGATGGTGTTTGTCTTCCCAAGTAACCATTACGCGTGATGGAGCCCTGCTTTCCTGGAGATGGCTGAACACCTGCCTGCCCATGGGAAGGAGTGAATGAATTCCTTGCTTTGCTTGTGCACGCGGCTTTTGCTTTCCCTATTAAACTGTCTTTATCTCAACCCATGAGTTTTCTCACTTTTACTCTTCTGATTCTCTCCCCCATCCCACTGTGGGGGAGTGAGCGAGCGGCTGCGTGGGGCTTAGTTGCTGGCTGGGGTTAAACCAGGACACTCCTTTAAACTGGTTTTGAGCAGGAAAACAGTTCCCCCAAAGGTTACTTAAAAAGTTCTTGTCAAAATAGTGACAACCATGGCATTGGGGTTTGTGCCATAATGCAAACAAACAGACCCAGCTTAAATCCTGCACCAACTATAAACCTTATGCTTTTTAATTGGGAAATTGATTTTAAATCCAAGCCTCTTTAAAAATCTAATTAATTTCCTTTAAAATAAAAAATGGAAAGAGTCTTTCTCTCTGTCATGCTCCACCAGGTGAAAGAGAGGGAGGAGGAAATAATTCTTGGCTGCATCTCTGCAGGGTGCTCTGTTGATAACCTGGATAATACAATCTGATTTTGGCCTTGAGTCTGTTCCCTTGGATTATCACATTTCTTCAAGGACCAAAAGCTGTGCTGGTGATTCAGACCTGGAGGAGAATGTCTTTTTTGATGGTAAGCTTTCAGTTTTTTTTTTTTCCCCAGCCATCAAAGGCCATGGAGGAGGCTTTTATCATGTTATCAGTGGCTGCTTTATAGAAAACAAGTTGTGGGCATGCTGACCGGAGCCCAGGTCTCCTTCCTTCCCAATGAGGACCCTGCTTGTTGGATTAAGGGGGGGGGAGGTGAAAGAAAAGCCTGTCCTTTGAGAGGCGTTTTGGAGAGAGCATGCACGTGCGTACGCCATCTGCCCTGAAAAGAAAGCTAGATGAATTTGGAGAGGAGGGTGTGTGTATGTATAAAATCTAAGGTATGCCACACTTAATGTTTTGGCTGAGTGATCCATCAGTAGCCGCATGCTGGATGTGAAGCCTCGGTGCGTAGCTATTTTCCATGCTTATATTTAGATATTTAGGTAGGGAGCTGTTTGTATTTAGCTGGGGGTGTGGGATCTGCTTTGTCCATCAGATGCCTATAGGTCAAAGGCTGAAATCCTAACTCTCCTATGCCTTTTTTTTTTTTTTTTTTTAATCTTTATGATCTAGGTTTTATAGCACTCACTGCAAGACTGGGTTCACAAGTCTTTACTCGAGAGGTGAAGCATCCTGACTTTTTTTCCATGCTTTGGCATAGCTGCAGCTGGTTTTGCTCCTGGGGAAAAAAAAGAGGTGGGTCACCTTGCCTCTGCTGCCGCCTAAGCATGCAAGCATGTACGTCCCACATCTCTTTCTTTGCAGAGGGGTTTCTTCCCCTCCCTGGTCCAGGCGAGGCATTTCTCCTGCAAGCCTAGGTGCTGAGGGATGGATGCTGGAGCAGAGGGATGCCAGCTGGCCTGCTTCCAGCGGACTCCCTCCCTCCCTTCGCTGCCTGTCACGCACCCGCAGCCACCTCGGAGCCGGGTTTGTTTATAGAAACATTGTCAAGGAAAAAGTCTTTCCACTGGCTCAGAGGAGAGAGACGTTTTCAGCTACTCAGTCACCCTCAAACTGTGACAACGCAACATATCAGCTGCATAAAATTAATTTATTTAGTTAAGGGAGGTGTTAATTAAGAGATCTCATTTATTGTGTCTCTGCAGACAGCTCTCGAGGGCCTTTTGAATTGTCAGCTCTGGTGACAGCAAAAGCTAATGGTGTCACGAGTTAATAGCAGTATGATTCATGCCGAGGGATGAAGTGGGAGATGGTAGAAGGGGCTGAGAAAGTAGTGAAGGAGACACAGCCAAGAGCTGGTGGCAGATGCTCAGGCACACCTTACTGGCAGCCGGTGAGCCAGGACAAGGTGCTTTGCCCTTCCTCAGTCTCCCCCCAGTAAAACCTGGCAGGGGGAAAGGCTTCGGCTAAAGGCGGCTGCCCCAGCCGCAGGAAAGCCCCGAGGTTTGCAGGGAGTCACTGGTGGAGCAGCTTAGCAAGCCTGCAGATGCCAGGGCACGTGCAGCCAAAAATGTATTTTCATGGATCAACTTAAAAATAACCGACTATCCATGTGATCTGAACTGGAAAAGGATATTTGTTTCAAATAATCAACTCTTTCTGCACTCTGAGAGGTTATTTTTCTTTGGTTAATCAGGACATGTCAATCTGATAACCGAGTGTAGGCCTAACACCAAACTTGCGGGTTTAAATGTAATGTCTCAGAAAATAACAAATACCCTTTATCTGAAAGAATTACATGCTCCAGTACAGCTGCTTATAGGCATCTCCTTCAGTAAAAGCTGTGCCAACACTTTTTCCCCCCACTTTTTTCCCTTCTCATGATCTGTATCAAGTTGCTTTTGGAGGGAAATTGAAATTCTCTTGATGCAGAAAATAGGCCACAAGGGGAAAAAAAAAAACAGTCCAGGAGAAATGCTAGCCTCTCTGAGTAGGTGGTGCTGCCTTCTCCACGTCAAAGATGTTTTGTGTTTTCAGCTACCAAGTTTGTTAAACAAAGGCGGTATTGCTTGTGCTTAGTAAATCAGCCCCATCTCTTCTGGGCCTTCCTTCTTGTGTGTCCTCAAACATTACGAACTAAGCTCTGTTGCAAAGCCAGACTTCCAATTTCTGTCTCAAAACAAGTGTGAGAGGCGGAGGTCGACGGGATGCCACAGCCATTTTCCAGCTGCTTTCTCATCTGTGAAGGAACCACCTCCCGGACTGCAGCGAGCCGATTAAACAAGTTAGTATTCAGGGAGAATATGGGGCACCTATAGAAAAATATATGGCTGCTGGAAGATTATTTTAACTGGCTCTTGTTGCACATACTGAACTAGCAATTTTCTCCAGGTTGCTGGTTTGATTTTCTTTAACCCTCTACTAGCAAACGTGTATTACTTTTTCCTTTTTTCATTGACTTTCAGTGATTTAAACCAGGCTAAGCATCAGCCTCGTGTAGGCTACCGTTACTTCAATAATGATTTATATATATTTTTAATTATTTTTAAGCATGCGTGGGTTGGCAGCGGCTGTGCAGCTCAGACGAGCCCCTGGTCATGCCCCTCACCGGGTGAACTCTGTGCCCCTGCCAAGGGGGATTGAGGTTTCAGGGTAGTTTTCTGCTGTTGTGAGCTCAGGGTTGGTTTTTGTTCTGCTCAGCCGCTCAGGAGTGATTTGAAAGAGAGGAAAGGCGTTTTTCCAGGCAGACCCTGTGAGGATTTTAGTCTGAAAGCGTCACTGGGAGGCACCTCGGTGTCAAGCGCCTGCTTCCCAGGGGACACGCCACATTTTCCTGTTCCGCTCTCTTGGAGGGAAGAGAAACCTCAGCTTGCCCATGGCTCCTATCAGAGCTGTGGGACCAGTTCCCCTCTGAGTTAGCTCTTCCCTCGTGATGCTCTGGTGGAGGTGGGCAGAAAGGGAAAATATGGTGCAAGACAGAGGTTTTTGTTTCTGATTTAACCCCAAAGTGACGGCAGGGCTTTCCTGTAATGGGAACTGTAGGGCGAGGAGTTTTGCCCTTTGGGAGCTGCATGTCCAAGAGATTTCTGCCTTGGGACCGGCTCCTCTGAAGCTGTGCAGGGTCTGACTGAGGCTTTTCCGACAGCCGTGTGGTGTGGATTCTCTGCTGCCTACTACTGTGGTTGCATCCCCAGGGCTGCCTTGCCCTGCCCGGCTCAAAACCCAATTGCTTCTGTACAGCACAACCCCCGTCTGTGCGAGAGGAGCAGCAAAGCAGATGCCCTGCTATTGTAAATGATGGGAGATTGGCAGGCTGGGAGGCAGAGGGAAGCGTGGATACAGCTCCCGACCTGCCTGGGAAGGATTATTGCTCTGCACGGAGTGAGTGCGACGGAGCCCCGAGGAAGGGGTGCTGTGGGAGGGGGCACAAGCAGGAGACAAGATCATCGGGGATTCATTTAAACCGCAGTGTTGTATCCTATAAATCTGAAGGCTTTTGCATATTTCCATATTTATATATGAAAATTCTACGAAGTGGCTTAAAGGCAATTGAAATAAAAACAGGGCTGTCAGAGCTTGAAAAGTACCAGCAAATCTCTAACAGACCATTTAATACAAACGTATGGGCTTGAAAAAGCTCCAAGCGGGCAGAGGATTTCTGCATGCAAATGCCTGGCCGGCCCCACGTTGGTCCCCGCATGCTGCGAGCACACTGTGCCTTGGGTTGCTCCGGCTCTGCTGGCTGGGAGGGTGCGGAGCGAAGGGGCCTTTCAACCCGGCTTACATCCCACGAGGAAGGTGCTGGAAAGGACTCTGGGCTGCTGTCATTTCCCTTAGGTGCTTTTTCACCTCCTTGTGCGTGTGTGCTGTGATGGTTTGGGGGTGGATGGGAAGTTGATCTTCATGGCTCCTTGCTTGCAGTACCCCAAAACTACGAGCTGGGGAGGGCTGCAGGACTGAGCATCACGGCAAGGGATGCCGGTGGCAGCGCTGGGACGGTGTGGTGAAAGCGTTTTACGTCCTGCAGAGGCTGTGGTTGCATGCAGGCTGTTTCCCTTCCCAGTTGAGACTTTCTGCTCCCTCTCTGGTGAGCGTGTGAGCTTTTCCCTCCTGATCTTTAGTTATCGGTCAAAAGGAGAATTCTCCAAACCACTGGTCTGAATCACCCTCACTGCCCTTCTGCCATTTAGCAAGTCTCTTCCCATGGATTAATTTGAAGCAGCATTGCAGAGATTTATCTTTGTACCCGGCATGGGGCCTGAGCGGGTAGAGTGGCCCTCCAAGTTTGAAAACATAGTCTTTAGATTATCCCGCATATCCTTGTGCTGTTTTTTCAGTGCCTCTGGTTGTTGTCCTCCTTGGCCCAGCTTGGGTACTTGGTCAGCGCTCCTTGGTGTAGGACCTCAACCCTTTCTGGTCTCCCTGGGCCAGCCCCAAATCTCGGTGCAATGTACTGTAGCTCTCAGGCCTGGTCTTTAGTTTTCATATGCACCAAATATCTCTAAAGAGAAACTCCCGCTTTCTTGATGTAAGGACAAGAGTGAGCCTCCCCCTTCTCTGAGTCCTCTGTCATTCAGGGCTTTTTTCTCCCTCTTCAACCCCAAGGCGGGTAGCCGGAGGCCACCACCGCATCTTTTCTTCTGAAGTCTCCAAATCAAAAGGAAATAATTAGCGGAGGACGAGAAAGCTTGGATGAAAACAAGCTGTCAACAAGAAGAAGGTGCTAATGTGTCTGTCATCCCTCTTGCCTCCTGGCCGGTCCCCAGAGGTGGAAGGCTGGGCGCTCCATCTCCAATGGAGGAAAGGACGGCGTCGCTCGCCCGTCAGCCATGGCTGTCTCCAGACATCAGCTCTCGTCTCGTGAAGACACATCTTGCTCTCGGGCCGGTTCCTTCTGCTGTCCCCCATCTTGCGGCTGGGAGGGATTTGCTCCACGGACAGCTTGGACGTCAATGGCTGTGACTTCCCCAGCACAAGTGCTTTCAGCTCAGGTTTTATCTGCTAATGTGGATGCCTAAAATCGATTTGTATCCTAAAAGTGCCTATTTCTCTTCATTACAGAGAGACAGGCGTGCAGAATGAGTAGCTCAGATGTAGGTGTCTGCAGTTATTAAGTTAAGCAAGACGAAAAAACAGTGTCAGCATCTCCCTTGGCTTTGCTTAGGGATTTGCTCCTTCTCCTGTAGGACTCCTCATGGTGACTTTGGTGCAGGGTGACATTCTTGGGAGTCTTGAAACTTGCTGGATATTTTCTGCCTGAGATGTGATGTCGCTTCCCAGGGGCAGATGGACTCTGAGGCCATATTTCTGCAGCAGTCTCACACTCTGGCTTCCTCTTTACCACAGGATATATTTTTTAACATTGATTCAAAAAGCATGTAGCATATTGGCATTTTAGGGTATTGCCTGGCCTTAGTCTCTGAGAGGATGACTAGAACAAAACCTTGACTGGGTGACTGTTTTCAGTGACAAAATACACCTCAGTTATTTAATTTCTTGCTAATTTTTGGGCTGAGGAGCAAGCTCTCACTGTTTGCAGGCATTTCTTGCAGTGTCCTTCCTTTGCCTTGATGAGCAAACAACATCACACATAATTGCATCTCTAAGGGATCTTCAGCTAGAGGTTTCTACCTGATTTATCTTTAATGCCACTGTCGGCCGAGGCGCTTTGGGGTGGTTCTGGTTTGTCAGGCTGGAGGATGAGACTCCATGGAGGTATCTTCTTTTTCTCTCTCCCTGTCCCTCATCCCCGCTGTGGTGATGCTGCTATAATGGTACATATGGGGCCACTTAACACCATGGGAGGAGGACACGCCAGTTCCTTCACTCATGCCCTCTGTGGTTCCAGCCCCTGGCCACCAGCAAAGGTGCAGAGGTTGATTTCATCTGCCCAGAAGAAGAGGCCGTGGTTTGAGGGAAGGACGTGGGTGCCAGGGTGCAAGGGGTAGTGGCTCTGAAGCACACAGCTGGCTCTGTTCATTGCTGCCACCTATTGCTGGGCGAGGGGGAGAAGCGGGGCTCAGCTCCAAAAATCCAGCGGTGAAAACATCTGGGGAGCTTTGCTCAAAGTTCACATAAACATTGGGTATAAATCTCCCCAAAGCTGTGACCTTGATGGCGGGGCTGTCACTCTCCATGGCCCTGCTCCATCAGGGACTTTCTTCTGCCTGGTGCCACCAGTGATGGGTATTACAGGAGGCAGGTTTTAAGGCTGGCAGTGAATTTCTAGGGGGTTTTTGGAGGCCAGGGCTTGCTAGCTTTTAAATGAACTCTTACACACTTCAGCCTTGGTCTTCTTGCTGCTGGCAAGCCTTGGCTACGCAGAGGAGAGTTTGCCTGGCCAAGATGAGCGTAAGTGTGGGTGAAGCTTCCAGCAGCTGGGGTAGAGGGAGCACCACCCCAGCCTTCAGCAAGACTTTTGTCCATTGATTTCAAAGAAAAAAGGGGGATCCCTGCCAGTAACCATGGCCTAAAATACCCAGTAAGGGTGTACAGTGCAGAGGTGCTGGTTTCTCCAGAGAGGCAATTCATTCCTTGGTCTGTTCTTGGCCTCCATCTGTCAGGTTTACGGCAGCATCTCTCATCTTCTTGTGGGGATTGCTCCTAAGTCCTACTGCCTTTCTCCTGGCAGGACCTTGTGATGTCCTCCAGCACCCATCACTTTTTCCACTACCTGGCATTAGAGGGCAGTCAAAGGAAACCTTCCCTCCTGCTCCCCAGGCTCTGCAGGCTGCCAGCCAGTGCCTGCACCCACCCCGGGAGCAGAGGACTGACCCCAAAGCGGGACCCAGCCACAGCCTTTGCCTTACCTGCACCCTCACTGCCTTGTTTCGGGTTTCTGGCCGTGCCTTTGCCGGTCAAAGCTGCTCGCGGTTTTGTGTCTGACGTTTGGGAAGCAGCATTTGCAGCACTGATAAATCCGCGCACCATTTCTCCCCCGCCTCGCCCTCAGTCTCCTCCTAATTGACACCTTTGAATCTTGTCTCCGTTTGACAAATCAGGCTACTTATTATAAGTGATGACATGTATAAATATTGCAGGCATTCGTTTTACATCTGGATACCCTGATAATAAAAGCTATCAGAATCTCTTCCCCCTCCTTTGCATAGCAATTACTACCAAAGGGTTTTCTCCTCCATCACCGGAGCGGGATGCGGAGAGCGAATTGTGTCTGTGACAGCATCGGGGGAACATGGTTTTGGGCAGTAAAATGGCTTTTTTTAGACTAATGCAGCAGCAGCATGGTGAAACCATGCAAGCTGTGGATACATAGCTGGGGGATCTTGCAGGAGCCCTTTTGCTCGCAAAATTCTGGGTTTGGTGGGCCTTGGTGTCTGGGATGGCCGCAGTGGGTGCCATCACTGGTCAAGGGTGCGGTTTCAACTTGGTGCTGTCCCTGTGCCTTACTCGAGCCCACTCGGTGCTGTGGGAGCCTGGAGCCAGCGCCCGGCCGGGCTCTGTTCCTGCATCCTCGCCAGCATGCTGGCGGCTCTCCTGGGCTGAGGCTGTCAAATTGCCGGGTATTATTTTTAGCCTGGTTTCCTGAGGAAAAGAAGCTTATGTGATTGTACTGTCTGTCAGTGCTTTTCCTCCCACCAGCCTCCTCTTAACAAGTTTTGAACCCCTTGTCAAACTTATCAGGAGGGACAGAGAGCTCCAAGACGTGAAGTTCCTGCACGTTTCCCTGTAAATTAGCAGCCGGGGCTACCTCGAGGGGCCAAGGCTGGGTGGCAGCACCCAGGGGCAGAAGGAGATGCTACGGAAGGTGCAAGACAAGAGGCTGGGAACGGCCTCTCTGCTGAAGCCTTAATATCTCAAATACAGATATTAAGTGTTCATGCCTTAATTAAAGTTAATTTCTGGGAGAGGCATTTTATTACAAAAGGTTTCTCCAGCTCAGGCGTGTCCACGCCATCTGCTTGGAGCTGGCGGTGGTAAAGCCCTCAACCCTGCCAGCAGCGGGGACTGGCTGTGAGAATCGGCCGCTCTCAGGAGAAGGACAAGCTCAACAGAAAAGCCTCTTTTCTTTCCCTCAGCCTCTCAGTCCAGGTTATTATTGACAGTAATTTATTATTTTTTTTAAGAGCTAAGTGCTGCTGCTGGCAGGGGAAAGTGCAGTGTAATGTCCCATGACCTTCCTCAGTGTGGGTTCTCTGATGGCTAATAGTGAGGTTGAGCAGGCTGTCCTTCATGGGGCTATTGCTGTCTCCTTTGTCTAGCCATTGATTTTCATTAAGCTTTGCAGAAATATAACAGTTTGTGATTTCTACCCTATGTCAAAACTGGATGAAAGTTATTGAGTGGTGGCTTGAGTGAGGTGGATGTATGTGCACGCACACACAGGAGCTCCTGTTTCTTAGGAAACTGATCTTAATGAGAGACAGCTCCTATTAATGCTTGCTTACTTTTTTGGTTGGGGTGTTTGTTGGGACTGGAATTTTTATGGGAAATCTTAAATCAAGCAATGATGCTAATAAGCTGTAATCAAAACCAGGGAGGGAGGGGACCTGCTTCTTTCTCATCCCACAGCCGTTCCTGAGATTACGAAAGAAACTTTTTCCTACATCAAGATAATACGAAGATACTTTTTAAAATTATTTTTTTTAACCAGAAGATGAGAGTGAAACTCCAGAATTGGTTTATGGCTGGGGCTTCGCTGGGAATGTTGGAGACAGAGAGATACAAATCCTTGCTTTGAAGGGTTTGAATCTGAGCCATCTGCATCCCTGGCCAGTACCCAACATACCAGGTTATTCGTGCTTCGTGAAGCTCTTTTTTTTTTTTTTTTTCTTCCTTTTTTTTGGGTTTTTATTTTTTTAGCTGATGACAACTCCACAATGACACTGAAAAATCTCTGGCCCGGGTAAATAAATTTGTCATTTGAAATGGCCTTTCTTCCCCCTCTGTGTGAGATCTTGGATTTGGCAAGTTGACGTTCTCTGACTAAAAACCATTTTGTCTCAATTTCTGACCGTTCTTACTCACAGTGAGTGGGTTTTGCCCATAAACACAGAAGTTGCTGGGTAAACCTGAGTAATTCTCCTTTTAGAGGCCTTCGCCTGCTGTCTTCTCCTCCCTCGGATAGCTGCCTGAATTTTGAGGCTTATTGTCACGTATTTTGATGTAAAACCTCAGCCTGGCTCCTGATGTACTCAGGAGAGATCCAAATGTACTCAGAATGAGTCCAGGATTCCTCGTGAAATGTTCACCTGCTTAAAGAAGGCTTAAAAAAAACCACCCTGTATTAAGAAGAAAAAAAAGAAGGAAAAGCCCTTTTTACCACTTAATGCAGTGATGAATTTTTTTTGTGTGTGCAAACTTTAGATAAAAGGGGCAGAACTTCTAATTACATTACCTAGGGAGGCTTAATAATGTTTGCCCAAAGTATCTTGTCGTGAAAATTCACCAGAGTAAATTCAGTTTAATTTCTGCCGAAATCCCTTTGCTTCATCCCTGCTGCTTTCCAAAGACCTTGTACGTAGGACTGCCTGAGGAAGAAGAAACTGCAGTTTCGGGTTCCTCTGAAGATGGTTGTTGCATTTGGAGAGGGCTGGCGAAGATGTGGGTTTGGAGATGCTGTGTTGCACGACCTCCCGTGCTGGCAGGACCTAAGACCAGCTTATATTGCATCTGTTTCTCAGTGTTTTGTTTTTTAAGATACCTATTGATATCTGTATTCTTGTAAAGTCTTCTTAGAGTGAGTGAGAGGTACTTCACTCCAGACTAAATTTGACTGACTCAGCTGCAATAACGACCAGCATTCCCCGAACAAGCAAGCCTTAAATTAATCTGTTTTGGACCTGGGAAAAAAACCAGGTGGTTTTCCAAGCATCTGTAAAAAGCAAAGCCCAAAAGCCCTTAAATGACGTTTGTGGAAAGCACATCAGGCTCTCAGAGAAGCCCTGCTGTGGGACGAGAAGTGCCTCTTCAAGCTGCAAGGGGGACTCACCCATTTCTGGTGAAGTGGGCAATGAGGTGCCCGTGAACCAGGTGTGTCACCAGAAACTAATTACAGGCTTAACCATGCTAGTGCCTCTCCGTGTCCCCATGTCACATCGCAGGGATCTGGTGAGCATGTAGACAATGATGGGCATGGGGCCAGCTGGGGAGTATCATTGCTCTGTGATAATTACTGGTGTAAGAGGAACGTGGGGCTGGAAGGATCTCATGGCTTACTGTCTCCAGTTGCTTGCTTTTACAAGGAACCACTCACCATATCCCTTTTTATAACCAGTATTGAGAGCTATCTCAATGGCGGCATGTTTTTGCTCCTGCTGTTCCCATGGAGGCTGTGTCAGGCTCTGGCTCGTGTGATAGTGAATAGTAATTAGCCAACCTAAATGTGCTGATGAGTGGTTTATATCTGCTTTCTCCAACCTCACCACAGTACTCAGGATACGATCTCTCTGAGATGTTCTTTTTTAGCAGTTAATAGGTGTCTCTCTCCTGGAAATACTTTGAGTTGTAGATGCCTTTTTATAACCGCATTGTGTCAGTGGCCCCCGATCTGTTGTAGGACAGCTGAACCACACAGGTGAGTCTCCTCATTTGTCATCTCCACCAAGTTTCCATCCAACACTGGAAGTCCTTGCCACTGGTCTTCTAAATCTGGCCTTGGATTTTGTACCATTGAACGTCATTCCACGTCTGTTGGTCTGGTTCTCAAAGTCATCGTTTTGGGTTGGTTTGCCTCCTAAGCAGGGAGTTTGATGAGTGTTGGTCCCCCGTCGTTAAGGAATCGTTGAATGTGAGTGGTGACTGAACAGTCTGCTCAGCAAAATCCCTCCAGACTGCCTCCTTTTTTGGTATTATCTATTGTAATCTTATTTTTTTTAGGCAAGCTTTTCTTTGATTCGTAATTCTTATTGTAATGTTCCCCTCCTACAGTTTAACTAATCATTTGCCCATGTGGCACAATATCAAATGTTTTTTTCAAGTCCAGATGGTCAAGCTTTCTCACAAAAGCCAAAGATTGGCTTTTGTCTAAAAAAAAAGCTGTTATCTCCCAGAAAAATATATTTACTAGGCTTGCCTGGCAGAATCCATCTGTGTGAAATCCAGTTTGCGTTTTACTTGTTTTCTTAATTTTTTGCCTTTGAGTTGTTTCTCAAGCCAAGATGCTGCTCAGATCAGCCTGAGCAACCTGTAGCTGCCTGAATCTCATCCTCCCGCCCCAGTCTTAAATATTCTCTCTTCTTTAATCTTATACCCTCCTTCCCTCCCGCTCCCCCTTGTTAGATTAGTTTAAAATAATCTGCAGAGAAAGAAGTCTCTGGGAAGCAAGGCAGCGCCACTGAAGTGATTATTTCCACTACAGTAAAGGTTGAAAACTGGTTACAATTATCACTCCTAGTTTTACATGCTAACAGGATTTGCCTTTGGGGGATTAAGCTAACTATTCTGTCATGCAGGTGAGTGTTTTGTTTTGCTCCTTTGAACCATCCTTTCTCAGGCTGTCAGGGAGTTTGCAGAGGAAGATAAAGGATGCCATCCATATCCTGCTTTCCAAAGCCCTGACCACGGCTTGGTGTGCGCGCCTGCACAAGAAATGCTTCCCCTCTGCAGCGGCTCGGGTTGGAGAGATTCATTTCGGATTGTTTCAAGGTCATCTCAGGTGCATCCTTTTGTTGAGTGCACTTGCGCCGCTGGAGAAGTGCAGATCTTTTTTAAATTCTTCCAGGCAACATAGCTGTGAATCAAGGGGCAGCAGGGAAAAATAAACTTGGACATTTCAAGAAAACAGAAATAAGGAGACTTGACCCAGACTCTGTGCAGTACAAGGAGGGTGAAGCTTTCAGGCTGGCACCGTGCGGATTCTCAGGCTGAGGGCAAAGAGTTGCTCTAGCCAGGAATTTTCCACTTAATTTTTCATTTTGACAGAAAGTGTCAGTGTAATTGACTTTTTTGGACAGGACTGCGCTCAAAACATTTCAGTGAGCTCTTGTGACTCCTTGCAAATGGAGCCAGCGTCAGCTCCTGCACTGCCCACCTCAAAATCCAGGGCTTCATTAAAAGGACTGTGTAGCCTTGTGCCAAAAGTTTAGGGGATGGAGTTGCTGCCTTCAGTCGATGCGTCTTTATACAAAGTGGAGTAATCCATCAGTGCCGCAAGAGGATTGGTCCTCGGTAATGGGGAAAAAGGCAGCTAATTAGGGCAGTAGACCACCATGGACAAACAGCCTTCATGTCTGGGCCTACTTTGCCAGTGGAGAAGACATCAAAAGCTGGATGGGTGTGTTTAATTTACAAGGTGCAGCTGGGTTCCACTGGACAGAAATGGTCCAAAATGGGACCAAAGCAAGGCCAGACCAAGGTCTTGAAGGGAAAGAGGAAACGCTGAGACTGGTTATGATTTCTGGGAGAAAAAAGTGATCTAAGGCTTCCAACAAGGAAAGCCTGAGAGGAATTCAGGTTGATATAGCCAGTGAGCAGGACAATGAATGTCAGCAGGAGATTCCGTTACAGAAGATGTAACTGCACTGCAAAACTTGTATGCATTTCCATGTCTGAATTGTGCAAAATTAGGGGATTTAACTTGTGCATCGCTCTAGGTTTCTTTGAGAAGATAAAGACCCTACAGCCCCTAAAGGGTTGTATTTTGCAAACGTCCACCCTTGTAAGCACAAAACATCCTTTCTATTATTCCTGTCTGAGTCAGGATTACCTTAAACACCCCTGAGTAACTAGCTCTGTTACCCCTTTACAGCTGGTGTAGGAGAAAGGCAGGACGAGAAAGTGGTTTTCTGTTGGCTCTGTGGGCAGGCTGTAGCTTTAGGAGATGATTGGAATGAAAGAAATCCCCAGTGAATTAATTGAAAGGGTCAATGTCTGTAGTTAATCAGTTAAAATTGCCTATAGTTATCCAGCTGTGTCTTTCATGTCAGCTAGAAGACATCTGTGAGGCAGGAGCCATCTAATATGTAGACTGGGTTTGTTTGGTGGTGGTTTTTTCCCTCCCCTGTGGCAAGTGGTTTTTCAGTGGACACATAGACAAGTATGGTTTTGACATTTATCGGGGTTTATCTAAGATCTAGTTTTGCCTCTATTTCTCCTTGCTGTTTTTTTCTTTTCTCAATTTGGTGGTGGTTGGAATAACTTGACTTAATGACACATTTTCAGCACTGATTTCAGTGGTGACAGTTATTAACGGTTTCACGATAAGAAACAGGTGTTTCAGCATGGTCCATCAGGCAGAGGAAGAACAATGCCTCCCCAATGTCATTGTTCATGATGTATTCAATGACTGCTAGCTTTTTTTATTAAGATTTTATTCAACCTCATAGGTAGCATTTACTATTTAGTATGCAGGCTTTGGGCAAGCTAGTGGAGTGGAAAACCTTTTAATTTCTTTTTAATGCAAACATGGATCTTGCAAGACCTTGTCAGGCAATTGGAATGGGCGCAGGCTCTTGCTTACGTCTCTCAGCATCACTTGGTGGTCCCCTGCAAGAAAAGCCTCGGTACTTCTCATGGGAGTTGTGGTGCAAGGGACAGATCCAAGCCCAAAGGGATCAGGGCGATTCTCCTGGCTACCATTCTTTTGCAACAAGGAGCCACACCTGGGATGGTTTGGGCAGAAAACATCATTAGTGTAATAGGGGCATTGCAACAGCTCCTGTGCTCTTCTGCCACTTCCCATGCTTTCCTGTGGATGAGCGGGTAAGAAGCGATGTTTCTGGTATCTCAAATATCCTGGGTAGTTTTTTCAGGCAAGGTGTGAACATGGATCACTCGCCCTCAGTATGCAGGTAGGTTTGTTGGTCATTTTGTTTGGCCAAGACCCGTACTGTCCATTTTTGCTAACCCCCTGCTCCTCCTTTGCTGCCGTTCGCACTCTGCCATATGCACTCCATCTCTGTCTGATCTCACAGTGAATGATGTAAAAGGCCTCAGGCTCGTTGTAGGCGCTGCGTAGAGCTTGGCTGCACCTGGAGAATGTGAAGGGGCAAAACTTCATCTCTATCTTGGATCACACATGCTGTGAGATTGATTGGAGGGTAGCCGCCACAGCCACTAATAGTTGGATCCCACCAATGTGCTGCTCATGTTCGCTGGCCGTGCTCCCGGTGCTCAGAGAGAAAGGTGAATATGAGGTAAAGTAACCACACTGGCTCTTTTCCATGTCCTGTGCAGGAGATATTCCCAGAGAGAGCTGCTCACTCTGTGACTCAGTGGAGTTGGCTATCTGGCCAGCCGGTAGATGCCAGAGTGGATATTGTTGGGTTTCTCTTGAAGGACAACTTTCTGCATCCTTCATCTTCCTGGGGGGAAACTCCATGGGAGCTGGAAAGAGGCAGAGCCCTCGGTGCTTGGACCACTGCCTGAGGGATGTGGCAATGGGCATCTTCTCTTTTTCCTTATCCTCGGAGGATGCTGTGGTCCAGCTTTGACTGCAATGTAGGGCCATGCCCACCTGGCCTTGCTGGAGTGGTTCTACGAGCCTTGAAAACAGGACTGGGATGCTGCCTTTATTTTGTACTACTACCTATAGGTTTGTTCTGCAACTTATTTATTTCCCATTGATATTTGATATCACGAGGGGTTGGATCAGTGCAAGGTTCACCAAAGGTGCTTGATAGGTCCCCTTGGCAGTGCTGCCTCCCCCCCCAGTCCTACTGCTTGGGCTCCCTAGTGAACAAGGAGAAAAAAAGATTAATTGGTGATAAATAATGCATTTTGTTCCCACCTGAAGGTTGTTTGATCTCCATAGTCTCCATTCCTCCAGTGACAGGGAGCTCCAGTGTTAATAGCTATTTGTCACCCATCACAGCGCTTTAACAGCCTGAGCAGAGCTGTGCTCAGCTAGTACATCCGTGCCACAGGCAGGGCTTCCCATTATTACTTTCTTTACAAAAATAGTAAAAAAAAAAAATTTCTGCTCTCCTGTGGTGACTTTTCATAGCAATTTCTCGAAGTGAAACAATTAACGAACATTAAACATCCTTTTTCTGGGAAAGCAGTAATCAAGAGAGAAGATACAGTATCCCTCTAAAATGTCCCTGTACATATATACATGGGCACAGGGCCCCTTCAAGGCTGAGTAGAATTGGAAGTGATAGTTACCAGTATAATATTTAAATGAGTGTTAATTACCATAAACCGTTTGGATTTTAATGTCTCCTTCTGTATAGTATGTAAATCAGGGCTGGAATGGGCTTGTGAGCATGCATTGGGCCTCTGGTGTTGTGGATAAAAGGGATGTTTTTTAGTACTGGGATTTAGCGGCGTGTTTTCCATTAATGTTAATGGGAGCAACGGGGCCAAACCCTGGCCACCATGGAGAAGGTTTCCCCTCTCATCTTCAGAGACAGCCCTGCCCCAAGGACAGCTTGTGCTTGCTTTCCCATCCCAGCTCCCTAGCTGGAGAGGCTTCCCGAGGAGGATGCTGATTAGATGCCAGAATGACTTGGGTTTGGATCTGGATGGAGGGATGTCTTGCTGTCAGTGTGAGGTAGCAGCTCTTATGCATTTTATTGGGTACTAAGGGGTTTTTATGGGGTTTTGGTGTCCAAACCATGAGTGAGGTAATTCCATGGTACACGGTTCGCTGAGCAGTGCTGTACTTGCACCTGCACCCTTCATCTCCTGTCCTCCCTCCATTTGGCCTGGCCTGCAACCTTGAGCAGAGGGGCAGGGACTTCCCATGAAGCCGCTGGAGATCGGCATAACTTCGGGCACCTTGTGATAACTCCACAGCCCTCATCTTGTCCTTCCTCTTTGCCCCCCTCTCTCTCTGTGGGGACCTAGTTTGCCTTGCAAAGTGGTCTCATTATAAATGCATCAGCCTCTGCCGGTCTCACACGCACAGCCTTCATTTAGCCCTCCAAGCTCGATTACATCTGAGGATGTCTTGGGGTAATTAAGTAATATTAGAACATTTTCTTTTCTATTTTTTTCCCCTTCCCTAATGCAGCTTTCAAAGCGCAAGCTTCAGTTCTCACCCACTGGAGCCCACTTCTCTGAGCCTCTGAATTCTCCCTAATGTACCTCGCCATGAATGAAGGCTAATTACATTTCTGAAAGATGTCATTAGTGTCGTATTCATGCTGGGTTTCAGAGCTAGTGTGCAGCAGGGAACGCTCCCTTAGGTGTCTTTCAGCTTCACCATGCGCAGGGCCACCGGCGAGGTGGCCCGGCTTTCTGGACAGCAAAGGCGAGCTCAGCTGGCAAAGCAGGGATGCTTTGGGCTTTGTTGTGAACAGTCTCTTGCCTTGGATGTTTTGCATCCTTCATCTCCAGAGCTCATCATGGTTTACAAATATTAACTAATTAAGCCTCTCAGAGCTCCTATGAGATAAGTAATTGCTACTCTAATGATTGGCATTATATCCACTCTCTTCTCTAAGCGTTGGACAGTGCTTTTTGCTATAGAGAAATAAGGAGGCAAATCTTAAGCATGCAAAAAGATAAGTGATACTTTTGGACTATCTGGCCATTTAACCTGCTGGCCGGTGGCCAGAAATCTGGAACTACTGCAACAGGTACCTGTGGCATTGCTTTTGAAGCCTACAGTCCACATTTCCTCCCTTTTATATCTCTATAAACCCAAATGAGCTCTACTGACTTCAGCAGAGGCTCCTCAGAGGCTTCCCCGGAGGGAAGAGAAACCAGAATTTGTCTATTTGGGTAGCTCATTGTTCGCATCACCAATAGGATGTTGGTTCCCAAGGAAACAAAAAGAAAATGGTGGTCACACGTTATTGTTATTTTTTTTTTCTCTCACTAGGCGGTTACAAGGACAATGTCCTGGTTTTACACTACCACTGCTCTCCTGTTCAGCCCAGTGTGAGGTGGCCACCAGGCTCCCACAGGTGAGTACTGCTGTCAGGGGTTATTAGATGCTCATAAAAAGAGGTCATGTATAATTTAAGGTAAAATTGCCATGAAGATGCTTGTTCGTGTTGTACTGTGTTGCATTTTGTTGTCCTGGAGAGATGCATTAGCTCTGCTAGTGAGGCTACAGTTTACTGCCTCTGGAAGAGGTCAGCTATCCCAGGCGGTCCCTAATCCTGTGGGGAGCCTGACATCCCCCCCTGCCTGCCTGGCTTTTTGGGGCACTACCATAAGCAGGGTGGGGACAGGGGCACTGCTGCTGTGGCCCAGGCTCGCTGCAGATCAAAGGAGGATAGTAAAGGTCGCTGCAGCCTGGCACTGCGTGCAGACAGCAAGTGATGTACTTGGCACTATTTCTTCCCATCTTCCACTTCAATGACCACTTGGTTTCATTCTGTTGTATGACCCTAATATTGGATACCCCATTGACCCTGTATGGAAGTGTACATTGAAGTCCAGAATATCCCACAAGGTTTTTTGGTTTTGTTTGATTTTTTTTTTTCCCCTTGCAGGTAGATTTTTGACTGAAACAATAAGCAGGAACCAGAAGGAAGTAAGACCTGGCTTTATATCGCATGAGGATGGATTGCAAAGCTTTCATAAAGGCTTATGCTGGGGAAAAAGAAAAACTGCTCAAAGGTCAGTCAGAGGCAGTATTTAGGTACAGCTGCTGCAGTTAATTTAGGTCAAGCTGGGCTCTGTAGCACTGTCTGATTTGTGGTCATTGGTGGGCAGCTGGCCTTGGAGGCATTACACCCGAGGCAAATGATGCGGAGCCGTCTTCATCCTTGGGCATCTCTGCTACAGCTTCCTGGCTTTTAGGAAAACCTGGATTTGAGAGGCCTCTGGGTGTTGAGGTAGAGGTGATCTGGCTCACATCCTCTCCTCATCCATCCTCTTGGAGGGATCTCTCACCTCTGTGCATCTGCTGTGGGTGGTTTTCAGCCTTGGGTAAAGGATCCCCCTTGTCCCACCTCTCCGAACAGGAGCACGGTGCCACCAGGAGCCCTGATGATTCCAGACAGGGCTGCATGTGGCTGTGCTTTGCAGGGACAGATGGGCAGACTGGCTTTTCTGTTTTGTGCACTGGTGTGAAATTAAAGGTATTTTGGAAAAAAGGCAGCACTAGCAAAGCTAAGCTGCCCTGGGAAATGTTGTATGGAGAAGATAATTGTCTGAGGTGTGGGAATCCTAGGCTTTCCCACAGGCTCTGCCTTTCCAATCTTGGCCAAGCTGCCGGCTCTCTCCTGTCTGGAAAAGGAGACGGACGTTAATTGAGAGGCTGTGTTTAATTTCAGGGGCAAAGGGAGTATCTGGGCTGCGAGGCAGCCGCAGGGGGGAACTGCTGCATGCAGGGATGGACCGGAGCAGCAGTCTGGAGGTGCAGGTCCAGTCTGTGCCCTGAAAAGCAGGGGAGGCTCAAGAAAAACACAGCAGGGAGATAACTCCAGGCAAAAAGAGGAATGAGTCACAGACACAGAATTTGGGGCAGGGAGAAACCTGGACTGTACCAGTCTGGTAGGTAGGAGAGTCCTAAACGAGTTCATTTCTGTACACTGAGATAAGCCCAGGAACCTGTGTCCACTGGCCCCAGCCGGTCCCATCTGCCATGAGCTGGCAGGGCTTTTACGTAGACCCAAACCGACTTTAAAACCTCTATTTTCTGCCTATTGATAGCTCTGTAATTCAAAAGCCATCCTACTGAAGGCAGAGTCCTGGCAGTGCCCAGTAGCAAAGGGACAGGAGGCAGGAGCTGAAATGCTGTAGCTGGTCCAGCCGCTCCTGGCGTAGCGGTGTCTATCCAAAGGAGTGCTGTGACTTTACTATGAACACCACATGTTATTTGGCTGTATGAATGAGAGCCAAATTTCTGAAAGACTCCCATGGCCTGTAATCAGCTGCAGGCCAGGGCTGCATGTGTTCCCATGAGCGTCCCATCTGTCCCAGGTCAGGGAACCACAGCCTCCGGCGGCTGCAGGGGTCCTGGGAGGCCAGCGAGGCTTCCCAGCGTGAGAACAAGCACCTCATCTCTGCATGGTCATCTAAGGTCAAGGCAGGAAAAGTTGAAGATAACCAAGAAACTTTTCTGAGCATATTGAGACCACTTGAGGTTGCCCATGCTCTAATGACACATTCTGCAGATTACAGAACCTAGTAATTACAGCTAATAAGTCCAAAATGAGTAATTACCCTGTAAGCACTTTGAGATAGAAGGCAGGAATAAGCATGGTTGTTACTCGTTAGGTGATCTATAGCTTTCCCCATTCGGCATGCAAAATCCAGGAGCAGCAGAAAGTGTAGCTGCTCTCTTCCCCAGCCTCCATCCTTATCAGCGCTGGGTGAAGGGAGGAAGCCATCTCATTTTCCTGCATCCATTGCCCAGCCAAAACAGCTCCAAAATCCAGTTTCCTTTTCTTAAGAGAGATGATTCCTGATCAGATTTTCAGATCTGGAGTGGGAGGCACTTGAGGGGAGGTTGTGTTTGTTTTTTCTTCCCACTACTTTGCTTTCCTTCCTAATTAAAGTAGCTCTTTTGTCAGTCCCTGAATTTCTTTCCACCCTCCAGTTTTCCAGAGAGGCTTCTTAACATTTTCTGCCTCTAATCAATACACAATTTATATGCAATAACTTTGTCCAGAGAATAGGGAAGCAGCTATCAGGGTTTCTCCTGTAATTTTAGTGTGCTGTAGCCGTCGACTGAAGGTCAATGGAAGCTTGACTATGACTGATTTTTACTGTCTTTGGGCAACCCATCAGCAAAATGCAAGCTTTGTAAAACCTCGACTCGATGCAGGCTGTAACAGATAGTGCTATGCAACCTGCCAAGCACACCGTGAAGCTGGCTTCCTCGGCAGTGCTGTACACGGCAAAACTTCGTCTCATGCTCATGCAACCTTTTTTGCTGGAAGGAGGGGACCCCACGCTTCCACAGGGCATGACAGATATCCTGACAGATGCTATTTTCCCCAATTGTATGGGTAGTGGGTGCTTTGATAGCAGGTGAAGCCGGTGCCTGCTCAGTGAGCGAGGAGAAGAGCTCCATTAGGCGCCCCTGGGGACGGCAAGACAATTCTGCAGAGAGGACCTTGTGCTGGGGGAGTGGGCACCTCGTTTAACCTGCCTCCCAGCCAGGCTCATGCTCATCTGTCTCCTGTCACTTGAGATCCCGCCAGCACCTCTTCAGCATCCCTTCAACTGCGGTTGTACTGGCATGGCTCCCACCGGGAAGGGGACAAAAGGACAGAGAGCAGGAGGAGATATTAGCAAGGACCAGAAGTCGTCTCCATCCTCAGAAATGAAACTTCAGGAGATGGATGTCATCCTCTGTGCTCGTGTGTACCCTCACCCTCCCATGGATGTTGCCTGGGAGGAGTGGATATGTCCAATGGGAATGACCAAGGCCACTCCACACCATTTTCGTGTGTCCCATGATGTCTTGCAGGCAGTGGGATCAGCCGGGGGACACTCCCGCTGACATGCTTAACAAGCAGGGAGGCGCAGACTCGTGGCCATTTGGCATCTTATTAATCACATTTAATGTGTAGGTTGCTTTAGCGTTGATCACTTTAAAATTCCCTGTCGGAAAGGTTACCTGTATAATTATAGGTATAAATCTCAGGGACGTTCTTGCCAAAACAAATGGAGCGTCTCATGCTCAGGCCAGGGATGAACCCAAAGAAGCCATAAAAAGGGTTCCTAATGATGGACCAGGAAATCTGCACCCAGCGCAGGGCTGAGAAGAGCTGCCTAACTGCAGAGATAAATGAGGCATTTGTGTACTTGGGAAGGGTTCCTGCAGTTGTCCTGACTTGTACAAATGTAGGAACTATTGATCTCCAGGCTTCGGGCATTAAGCGATGCCCGAGTAGGCGGAGGCGAGGAAGAAGTTTGTTCCCAGCCCTGTGGGTGCTGCAGGAAGGGACATGGGTGACCTCACCACCTTCTGGCACTGACCAGCCCTGCCACCTGCTGCTACTGGTTTCTAGTCATTGATGGCAAAATTGGGAAAGGCTCCAAATCTGCCTCACCTGCTGCTGACTCCAGCAATATCCAGGCTCACGTTGCAGTTGGAGCTGGTGTTGGCAGTGTTTCTCAACAGCGTCTTGAGCACCATCAAGTGCAGACTTGGGAAGGCACTGCACAATGCATGAGCGTGGCCCTAAGGGTCCCAGCTAATGGGGCTGGATCAGGCTCAGATGGCGAGGAGTCATGAGGTGCCTCCTCCTGAAGGGTCTCAGGTGTGGGTGAGGAACCTGATGATAACCTGTTTATGAAGATCTTCTGGGAAGTGCTGATAAATATCTTTGGTTAGTGACAGAAAGCTTCAGTCTTTTTAGTCACTGGCTGAAAAATGCATGTTATTTGGTTGTGTTAGTGAAGAAAATAGAATTGGGCCTATCTGGTTTTTTTTTTTGACATTTGAGATGCACAGGCTAGGTGAAAAGTCTATCAGAGCATCATCAAGTTCACATTTGCCCTTAGAAACCTGGCTGTTGGGAACTGCCTCTACCCTGCTGCAACACCTTGTAAAACCAACCTCATGCCCTTTCTCCTCTTCAAATTGCAGGTGCCTCCTGATCAGAGCAGGTCTTGGATGGAGATATTCACCCTGCTTCACACTCCTTGTCTCCTGAAGGCCACGTTTGTCCACCTTCCCCCTTTCTGGAGAGGATGCTAGGTGAGTAGTTGGAAGGAGAGATGCTGATTTGGGTTTTTGGTCTGTGCCTGTGCTCAGCGCTCAGAAGGATTAGTCGTGGTTCACACTGTCATAATAAATTAAGGCACAAGGACAACAGTATGTTAGAAGTAAAATATTCCGTGTTAGCAGTAAGAAGAAATATTGAAGACTTCAGTATTTTGGATTGCTAATTGCAGGATGTGTTAATTGCAAAGCAAGCAATACAGGCTTTTATACAAACTCCAGTGCCCATAGCTTACATTATGAATAGCAAGAAGAGTACATGGGACATCTTGATGAAATCAAGACAAACATCTAAAAACACTTAAAATACTCATCTGAAGCCATCCTCCTGTGTCTGTGGTATCCCAGTTAATCACAGCCCTCTCTAAAAGCACTGCCTGGGTTTTGTCTTTTACACTTACGTTAGTTGCTTCCAACTTTCTCATCAGCCTCATCTATAAATTCAGACTGTTCTTAAATAAGACTGGTGCCACACAAAACCACTTCTTCCATCCCCATGCACTGTCTAACGATTATTCCCTTATCCCTTTATATAACTGAATCAAGCCTGACACTTAAAGCACTCCCTTAGGGAAGTAATTGAATTTAACAGGGCTGAAACCAACAGGGTTCTAGAGAAATGCTCTAAAAACCTGTGCAAGATAATGGAAAACAATATCCTTTTGATAAGTTTTTGAACCACCCTATAAAATTCTATGGCAAGAATGAAATTCAGTAGGATTTTTTTTGCCCATAAAGGCTAATTATGAGTAAATGGGCCCCGGTGCTTTTATTGCTGAGCCCCAAAAACTCAGTAGATACTAATATCCTGCTTTCTCTTTCCCAGGCAGAAGGGTGTTTCGGCTCTACTCCTTAGCAATTTGTTCTTATTTCGATCCCAGGTGGGATCTTGTCTAATCCAGACCTGTGGTGCAAAGTTCTGCTGTGACTTGCTCCTTGACCGGCTTTTTCCAGAGTCCCCCACCTTCCCATGGCTCTGACAGTGTTGGCTGCTTGGCTATCTCTTTTTTTTTTTCCCCACCCTATTTTTTGGACTTCTGAAGGAAGCTTAGCTTGTTCTCTCCATTTCAGCTCAAGGGAGAGACAGTGGATGGGAGAAGAGAGGCAGAGGAAATACGAGGCACTATGAAACAGAAACAGGGCAAAGATAACGATTCTCCAAGCTTTTCCAATCCTTCTCTAGGCTTCCCAAGCCAGGAAAAAAAAAAAAAAAACAGCTTAGGCTCTCAGCTCTCAGGAAAAGATGTTTTTTATTGGACAAGTAGGATTACAGAGTGTCCAAAGCTTTGACGCTACAAGGGATTTTGTATTACCTTGCCTGATAATTCTCCCAGGAGCCTGTGCAAATATTCTCGTGAATGAAAACTACCGAGCTACTTCGCTGGTATTTGCAATTCCTTTTATTCACGCCGACTTTTTCTTGCTGAGATTGCTCACACAAAGGGCAAATAAATATTCAAAGTGCTCGTGCCTGAAATGCTCCTGCCAATGTTATGGAATGTTCTTTTTATTATTTTTCTCGGTGCATTCAAACAATTTCAATTGATGAACCTTAAAAGAAACTCCTGCATGTAAGGGGAAGGTGACTCAATAAGGGAAGAGAAAGACGATCACGTGGTGGTATTAATGTCATTACCTACTCACCAAAGTGAAAAAAACCTGGGAGTGACTAGGGTACATCCAGATATTAATCAAGAAGCTGAAGTGAGTTCATTTAACACTCCTTGCACAGATAGTAAATGTTTCATCCCATTGACTTGTTTGTATGCGTGTTTTGTTTTGTGCTCTTTAACAAGAGAAGGGGGAAAAAAAAAAGATGCCGCCAAGATACACTCTGTAAATAACTCACTCTGCTCTCTTCTTTAGAGCGGTGGATACAGTGCCTACATTTGAAGACTTGGTTCAGGCTGTGCCCCCTTCTCTCTGAGGTGTACCTTAAAGTTGGCTTTCAGCTCAGCATGATGTGATCAGAGATGACATTGCGTTGTTCTTGGGACAGGGTAGTAGGTAAAAAAGGGCTGAAAAGGAACAGTGAAATTCATGGCTTGGCACAGCTGAAGGACCCCAGTGGGAGGGATGGAGCTTTCTTGGCGAAGGGAGGCAGATGTGGCTCTTTGCATCAGCAAAGAGTTACTAATGCATCTCCAGTTTAGTCCTAAGCTTTCTCTCCCAGTACCTTGAACTGGGAAGAGCAGAACTGGCTAAAGAGACTCAGGGAGTTGTCCCGAAACCATAGCATCAGTCTGCATCCTTTTCTGTTGGTGGACCAAAGTCCTGGGCTGCTCAAAGCCTGCTGCCTAACTGGTGTCAGTTGTTTCTCATTGTCCGCCCCATGCAAACGATGCCAGTGGGGACAGCTGCCTAAAGCCATCTCAGCAGAACAGCCATGGAATTATTCACTTCATGGAAAAAAATTA
The DNA here is from genome assembly GCA_020745775.1 of Theristicus caerulescens. Lineage (NCBI taxonomy): Eukaryota > Metazoa > Chordata > Aves > Pelecaniformes > Threskiornithidae > Theristicus > Theristicus caerulescens. Next base: position 90,354,987 of record CM036560.1, read on the forward strand.
AGGCTTTTTTTTTTTTCTTTAAGTAGTAGATAGAAAGTCAGTTCCATTTCTGGAATTGTTTTTAAAATAATGCTCAGTCAAAGTATTCTCATGTGAAGGATCCAGGACTGTAAGAGGGGACAGACATGTCTTGTTTTGTCCAGCCAGAGTGAGGTTCTTGATCTTTGCAAGGAAACCCCTTGCTCCGAGGCACCCAAAATAAAGCTCCCCTCTTCTAGGCTGCACCTTCTCCTCTGGGGTGGGTGACAGGATGCTAAACACATGGTCAGGACCTCCCACACCAAGGCTGAACGTGTCCCAGACCATTTACCAAGTCCCTCGGTTGGAAAGGAAGATCTTAACACCTTGGCTACAACTGGATCCTGGCTCTGGTCAGCAGAGACACCCTGAGTCCCCAGTAAATCTCCATCCTGGGCTGTACCAAGAGGGTGGCAGAAGCACCAGGTATGTCTTTTTGGGTTGAAACACAGAAGTGAGCCAGCTGGCAGTAAGCAGCATGCAGCCTTTAGCTGGCGTGTCCTTCCCGCTGGGACAAGCAGGTCCTACCCCACGCCTTGACATTTCTGCTTGCCTTTGAATTGAGCGATTTCTCCGCTCCTGGCTCCGTAAAAGTACTAGATTATGGCAGGTGGTGGGAGGAATAGGAAAAATGGTAGCCTGATAAGTGCTAAAGATACCATCTGAGTAACTTGGGGTGATCTTCCCAGTGTGACCAGTCAGGCCAGGTCTGGCAGGGCCACACCATTTCCTCATTACTGTGCCTACAGAGAACTCAGATGTCCAACCTCAACTATCAGTATTTTGGGTTTCCAAGGCAACCCCGGCTTTAACAGCCTTCATAATGACATCATTTGGCTGAAATGAGCATGCATGATCTTTTGATTACCACTGGAAGTATAAATTAGGTTACTCTCCCCACCCCCAGCCACTTGAAAACTAAATGCATTGGAGGGAGGTGTGTGGGGGGGAAGCCTCAGAAGAGGGTAAATGGAAAAATCAATTTTTACATTAATGGAGTCCTCATTCAGCATTTCTTCTCTTTATAGATTTAGATAACAGTGATATCTTAGTTTCACAGAGCAAAGAAATTAATTACTTACTAATGGTGCAATTCAAAAATTAATTTGTGTTATCCATTTAAATGTGTCATTATTAATCAATTTAAAGGAAGGGACCTGTAAGCCAGCACCATCTGAACTGACTTATGTTGCTGGAGGACTCCCCCTGCCCCCTCCTCACCAGCAAATGCACCACTCCTGCTGTCTGCAAGTTGTTGCACCTCGAAGTGCTTTAGCATTCCCGATGGAAGAAAAAAAGGGATTCCTTGGATCCTGGTGCACGGGTCCACCCTCAATGCATTTCCCTCGGTATGGGCCAGTGCCAGGGTGCTGCAAAGATTTTAAGGCTCTTTTTATATTTAAGTTACTTGTATTCCTGGCCCGAGGTTCAACTTTTTTTAATTTTTTTTTTTTTCCATTTAAACATGCAATGTACAGAAAGAGGATGTGGTCTCCTGAGGCAGCTGCCTTGCGGAGATGTTTTGCTGCTGGCTTCTCGGTGGGTCGTGGCCAAGTTGTGGGGTTTTAGCACACCATGGGCTCCCTAACAGGGTCGGGATGGGGCAGCTGCCTTAGGAGGGTGATAATTAAATTGTCACAGATCTGATTATCTTGTTTTTACGGCTGCATTTAGATGGGAAGAGGTAATATATTGCATAGGACTCTTCTTTTTCTGGGTAAGGCTTGTCCCAAGCTGAAAAGGGGAACCTCATACCATGCAGTAAATCTTTAATTTAGTAAATCAACTAAAAAGCACTGCTCAAATTCTCTTTGAAACACCTGTGATTTCAGTATGTCACTGCTTTCCGTACCTGGCTGCTCAGGCTTTTCCCTGGCAGGCAGGAGCCTGATCTAATGGCTTACACTTTTGTGTTATTAATGCCTCCAAAAATGTTGGATCTGTCACATATTTCTCTGTGTGCTCCTTGGAGCAAATGGCAATGCCGATGACTTGGGAAGACAATCTGCTGAAGGATCCTGTATTCAAATCCTGTTTGGGCTGCTAGTATAAGGGTGTGATAGCCATTCCTTTCCTGTAATCATATATTGTCACGTTAATTTTGATGATACCCCACTCTGAAATAGAGGGATGTGAAAGCCTGCAATTTGAGAGCCTACCGTGGTACCTATCAATCTGTATCTATATTTGTATACAGGTTATTTCCTTCTTTTTCCCCCCCCCCCCTTTTAAAGTAATGCTTGCATTTAACATCTGCTGTAGTGATAATGCTTCTTTATTAGGTCTGGAGAAGTTTAGACATGTTTCAATGGTAAACCAAAGCCTTTATCTAGCTAAAAGGGTTTCAGATTAGTTTCATGTTCTTCCTCAACGTTTTGTTTTTCAAACCAATTACTGCCCTGCTGCCCACATCAGGCAAATTTCAGCCTGAAAGTTCTCTTTCTTGAGCTAAAATACTTTGTCTGTGAAACACTGAGCAGTGAGGGCTAGAGGCAAGTAAGCAGCAGGTTGCAGAATTAAGAAATCATTTAGCACCTGCAAATAAATACTTGTATCTGAAGTCTTTATTGTTTTTCTCCACTCCCCCTTTGCTCTGGATAAATCTCTGGCTTCAGAGCAGAAATACTGGGGAGAAGCAGTTGAGATTTAACGATTGGGTTTGACTTTGCGGTGGAGCAGATTATGGACCGTTCTCACCCTCCCTTTTGCCAGCTATGGTTGGGGGTCACTAACTTCTGATGGCAGGGAGGGAACCCAGAGCTGGGAGATGGTGACAATATCCCTCTTACTGCCCTTTCCAAAATGTTCATGTGCCTATGCATGATAACAAGACTTCAGCTCATCCTGGCTTGTGCCTTTTTGGAGCCAGAGAGAGCCAAAAGATACCACACCCCCTAGCCCATCCCTTGAACCTCCTGCACCCACGAGTAAGAAGTATTTTTTGTGATTTCTACCATGCAACAATCCATTTCTCCCACAGTCCATAAGTCATGAGATAACCTTGGCAGTGGGTTTACTGTTTAGGCTCTGGAGGGTTTGATGTAGGATTCAAGCCTTTATTCATTGCCAAGCAAAAGGAAAAAAAATGTGTAAAAAAGGTTAGTATACATAGCATTCAAAAGCTTTTTGCTTTTTCTTATGTGGAAATTGAGAAGGAGAGATAAACCCAAGTTACAAACCTTGACTTTCAGATGTTTACTGCTGATTATCTCCACCCAATTTTCAGAATCCTTGTCCCTTCTTAGGATGAGAGAAGAGCAGTCTGGGGCATTGGCAGCCTGATTTTTATTCATTTTCCTCCCCTTTCCTTCTCTCCTTGTCCAACAGCTGCAGAATACTTTGGCTATGTTTTTTTCTGGTTCCCTAGACTTGCATGGAGGCATGCTCTGGTCTTTTTTTTTGTGTGCTGACAACAGCTCCATAAAATTAGGGTCTAGGTCCTTGATTGCTCTTACTGCTACAACCTGTTGAATTAATTTTGAATTGCCCTTGCTCCTGAGCTACAAATGAACAGCTCGTAACAGCCCTTGCAGGATGACGTGTGCTGGTCCAAGTCTATCTTGTCCCCAGACTGCTATGGCACATGATAACTCCAAAACACACAGCACTCATGAGTTACGTTACCTTGCTGCTGTGCAGTTTCTGGAGAGCTGGATTTGGTGCCACGCCTGGCATGGGAACACGGGCCCTTTGTAACCCAAAAAGCTCAGATTCTTGGGATTCTGCAGATTCCCTTATAAAACAACCCTGAAATGGTCCCTGATAGGTGAGGTGGGGACAGAGCAGGGTGTTTGCTTGGCCTTGCTTCTCTTCAGCTCTGTTTTTTGCCTGGTCTAGAGGATCTCACCCCAATTTTTCTCGCATTTGTGGTGCATGCCACCAGCAGTCCCTGCTGCAGGGAAGGGAGCAGGGTGGTTTGGAAGTTGAATCCCTCTCTCCTCTAGCAAAGATCCAGAGACTCCTTGGACCCTCTGTGTCCAGCAGGGATCCCCTCTTCCAAAATACAACCTGTGCTAACAGCTGTGACAGGGTCTCAAGATCCTTGTATACCCCCAGCCTTGGCAGCTGCCCCTTGCGCTGGATGCAGGACTCATTGCCGATGTCAAAGACACACAAGGAAGTCAACTGCAATGTTACTCTTGTCCAAAGAAAAAGGTATTCCCACAATTGCAGTAGCATGGGGAAAATGCATTGAAGTAAGCTACCCTGCCACTGTTTATATGCTGCGGGCAAAGTTTTGCAGACAGAGCTGCTCTTCCCATGTGTGCATCCCTGCCACAGTGTGACTAAGCCTATAACGGAAGGGGTAAGGTCACAGACAGCTGTCCCCTCCCACCTTCAGCCAGGTTGCTGCCCTCAGGTGCTTGCTGTCGTCAACGCTTGAAGTTTTAATGCATGAGGAGATTTGGTGTTGGAGCTGCGCTGAATGATGAGCTGCCTCCGGGCTGGGCAGTGTGCCCTTAACCCTGCAGGCCTGGGGTCGGAGGTGGTGGTTCGGTTATTGCCACGGCCTCGGTGGACATGGCCACCCCATCACTGCTGTGTGCACCTGTGGAGGAGGATGACACGGGCGTTTCTGCACCACCATCGGTCACCTGGAGAAGAGGGGATATGGGGAAGGGCTGCCCAGCGAGCACGATGCTGGTGCTATTTCAGCCTTCTAGCCGGAAGCTCTTGAGAGGCAGGGAAAATGTATGAAGGGGTGAGAGGGGAAGCAGAAAATAAATGCGCAGCAAGCGCTGCCTGGGAAGTGCTGTGCTGGCAAATAGAGCCTGGGTCAGCAAGAGTGGTCAGCTGCACCTCTTGACAACTTTTCTGCTGGCGATGGGGGGAGTGGAAGTAGGTTTTATGGTCCTTGTTGCCTGTCTCTCTTTGCCGTTCTGTTAAATCAAGTCCTGCTGCAGGGATATAATCTTGCCAGGCCAGGAGGCTTTGGAAATGCTGCTCATCTACTCCTGCAATGGGTGTCATCATCGCTGCAAGGAACAGATCTTGATAGAGCTTCGTCTCTCTAATCCCGTACTGTGTCCCCAGTGACAGCTGCAGTGGTGCAGAGCAGAGCCCCATGGCAGGAGGGCTTAGGGCAATTTGCTCCCTAGCTGAAGCTAATCCCTCAGAATGGTTACTGGCTTAAGGCTCGAAAATAGGGCCTTTTCATGACTCCCTAGCCACTTCTTTCCCTCCTTCCAGCCTTAACAGTGTGATCCATGGGGTCTTCATACCTACTGCCTACTACCAGTTTTCCCCACTCCCTAGGTGCAATATTTAACCTAGCAGGTGTTATCCAATGTGATTACCTGGGGGTGTATCTTGAAAATAAGAACCGAGACCCATAATTCAGGCTATTAAAATGTGGGAGCAAGATCCCCAGTAAGACAATGAAACATCTCAGCCTGAAAATGGGCTGACACATGGAAACAGGGGAGTCTGTTGTGAATACCCCTCGGGGCAGGGCTATCCCCTCACCCTGTTGTGATGAAGTGCCCTCAGTCATCTTCAGGATAGGTGAGTGTAAGACACAACAAAGCCTCACAGCAGCAAATGATGCACTATGGTAAGAAATGTTATGGGGAGCAGGAGGCAGGTGGAGGAGGCTGGAGATGTGTCCTGGAAGCACATCACTTTTTCTCCTTCTATAACTTATTTAGACAACTCAGGTCCTTGCAGGGTCTTCTGTTCCAGTGCTGCTGTGGGATTCCCATGATCTGCTCCCGCTCCCAAGCTGCTCTTTCGGCAGAGCTCAGGCCCCTGCATGGACAGCACTCAGCCTGGCCAGTCAAGCCGTCTTCACTCACTGCTGATAATTGCTCTGAGAAGAGGATGTTTGCCAAGCCAGTCACTTTATCTTTTCCTGGCTGCTTCTAAGGGCAAGGTCCTACTGCAGTGGGACAGCAGCACATGAACTTCATCTGCTGAGAGGCAGTAGGCATCTCTAACACCATTTTGGCCCACACCACTGATTATCTTGCATGAAATGAGAGTCCATTTGGTGTAACTAGCTGAAGCACAGAGGGTGGCTCAGCACCAAATAAATGATGGGTTGGTACGGCAGCTGCCAAGAGCATCAGCCTGATTTGCAGGTTGACGGGTCTGTGAATGCAACTCATCTTCCTGCCAGTGGGCAGGGAGGGGAAAGGGGAGAGGATGGCTGAAGGAGGAAGAAACTTGGAAGATGGTTCAGCTGGAACCTGGCCCCTTCAAGTGACAGTGATTAATGTTGCATACTTTGCCACTGAGCAGGCTGAACATGTGGTAGGTGTCTACCAACGCTTCCTCTGAAGGCACTTATCTCATAAAAATGAGTTCTCCAGTGTATTTGACAAAACTTGATTGATTTTCATCCTGCCTACCTTTCTGGTCCCTGCCTCTCACAAAATCACAGTGTACGTGAGAGCTTCCTCCAAGACAAAATCAACTCTGGAGCAGCATTAGCACCAGCGAGAGGAAGAGCTGGGGCCAGCTCCTTTTGACGTGGATCTTTTTGCCCGGTGTGCACCCCACTCTACCTCCAATGCTAATGTCTTCCCCATATCTTCAGCACTCTCTAGCTCTGCCTGTCAGCCAGCTAAGCTATATCCTTGCAAAAGTTTTAGCATAGACTCACTGCAGTGCAGCTATTCACCCCTCCAGGACACCAGAGAGACTTGCAAAGGGATGGAGTTACAGAGGGACACAACTGTGCCTGCAGGAACAGCGCTAAATGCCCATGAACGATGAAAAAAACCTTGTTATTGAGCACAAATAATCTAAGTTCAGAGGCTGGGCAAGCCAGGCTGGGAAGGGAGAAGTCAGAGAGATAGGATCATCTTCCACAGGCAAGGTGTGACTGTGCAGCTAGGGAGCCTTGTTCCCATCTCAGAAGAAACTGGGGCACGGAGCACCCATCAGCAGCCCATAGCTAGGAAAAAATACGTATATTGATAGCAGATGCTATATTTTCGTATATAAACCTTGCAATTTATCCATGAGAAAGAGTCCTGTGATGAAGTAATAACACAGATTATCAACATGTAGAGGTAATATGAGGAAAAGCTTCTCTTCAGCATATCTATCTCCTTTCATCTCACCCAAAGCTCATCTACCTCTGTGGTATTAGGTAGTACCAATGAACCAAGAGCTCCTTTTGAAACACTGGCACTTTCAAATCAGTTGTATATCCTCAAAGTTACAAGATAGGTGCAGGAAAATACAGCAATTGTAAAGCATTCTTCAACTGATAAGCAATTTAGCAGTAGAGTACCCTCTCTGGGAAGATGCAGCAAAGGAAGCACCTTAAGAAATTGAAAGGTACACCTGGATTCACTTAAATGAAAGGATCTTGTTAGGGAGGCCTAATTGGGCTGCCATAGTTAGCCCACCTGTGAACAGTTTTGTAGCTGCAAGAACTTATAAAGGCAGGAGCAAGGCACTCGTGAAGTTTTCTGCTTTATTCTGGAAGCTGAAGTTAGAAAAAACTTGAAAACTTGGGATATCAGGTAAGAAATATTTGGAGATTGTGGGCATGGGAGCAGATTTGAGCTAATGAGTTTCTCAGAGGGCTGCTACTCTGCTAAGAAATTCTTCTGTTTTAACTTGAGAAACACATGCAAGTAAAGAGACTGAGCTAGATGCAGTGTTTTTGGAGTCCTCTAGGGCCAGGAGCAGGCTGTCTTTTCTTTCACAAACAAATACTTTTGGGAATGAGCTTGGATCTAGGGTGCTCTGTTGCAGGATGCAGATGAAACAGTGTTTATTGCTGTATTTCTAGAAGAGATTAAATGAAACGTGGAGTAAGAGATGCTTACCTGAACAGCTAAGACTCTGAAAGTGGCACAACTCTTGTAAAACTTCTTTAAAAAGGGCTTTGCCGTGCAAGCGGGGCTTCTTCTGGGCTATGGGGATGACTTCAGGGTGCTGCAGCTCTCCTGCTGTGCCTGGGAGGGCAAACTCTGCATATGCTGCAGCGACTAAAATAAGATCAATTAATTAATTCCTCAGAGGTCACTGTCTCTCTTACAAACTCTGGTTTTGGTTGTAAAGTGAAGTATATGTATAAAACCTGCTTTTTTTTTTTAAACTGCTGTAAACTACCAGGGAAGGAGGAGTAATGTGGGACTGGATCCTCTGTCTGGAGGATCCAGAAATATATATTTTGCTGATGGGGGCTGTCTCCCTGGGAAGCAGGGTGTGGTTGCATGGGTGAAGAACGGCCTTGGGTGCTTCTGCGTTCTGCCTAGATCAGGCGATGACCCTATTTGGATCAGCCTTCTAGGCAAATGGCTGTAAGGACAGGAGCGACTATCTGTTTTCTTTCTTTTTTTTTTTTTAACTTAGTTTCTTCTGATTTATAGCCTGAAATGCATTAGTTTAGTTAAATTTCTTCAGTGTAATGGTATGCTAGCTGGCTGGCTAGCCTATCATGCTGTGTATCATGGTATTCTGCTTTCCTCTTGAATTGCAAGCCTGTCTGATAAATGCATGGTGACTTCTGCTGGTCCGGGCCCCTGTGGGCACCCTGTTCTCGCCTCTGGATCCAAGACCTTCCTCTCTACATGGGTGGGTGCATCCTATTCTTCCCTGTAGTTGAGTGGTGCACAGGAGTCCTCTGCCTGGATGGGCAAGCTGTTCAAAACTGTGCCTAGGCAGTGGCAACCAGCAAGCTGAGAATATATGGCCACCACTGGAAGACGGATTTTGGGCAACTGAATATGGATGCTGGGCAAATAGCTGGATTTTACTTGTTTAGATCTGTTAGCTGTTACAATGTTTGAGAAACTTGGGTGCTTTTACATCTCTGGGATTCAAGGCAGACTCCTGTATCTTTTCATTGCTGGTTTCTTGCCTGCTGCTTGAGGTCCTTGTTAAACTAATTTTATAGAAACTTCCATCCCTGCTCCAGGCTCCTCTTCTCATAATGGGGTTGCCTGTATTTTCTAGGCTATTGCAGCCCTGCAGTGAGCAGGCCAGACTGTTTGCAGCTGCATGTTTCTTTTTTTTTTTTTTTTAAAAAAAAAAAAAAAGAAACCTCCTCTTTTTCTTGTGCGGCATTGTGCTACCAATGCAAAACCTGTCTCGCTTTCCCAGTGATAGACTAATAAATTGAGTTTTCCTGCAGGAGCAGGGATACCCTCTCAGCCATGAATATCCATGTGATCCCAGCTATGAAAACTGGTGTTCAAAATCAAAGATGATGAAATCTTTTCATTAAAAAAAAATAAAATTGGACTGACTATTACTATTTCTTCTCTGTTCCCCCCGAGAGCACTCTGTATATCGCCCTCTGAGCAGATCTGTCAGTTTGTAGTACTTGGGGCAGCACTTGTGGTAATTTATCTTCAGTTATTTTATTTCTGCTGGTTTCTAAGCTAATAACAAGTGATGAGGGCGCATCTCCTGCTCTGGGCACCTTCCCATTACTTAACTAACAATTAATAAACCAGATAATGGAGTGTTTCTCCCACACAGGAATAAATACTCACTCTATTAAACTGCGGCAATGCAGCATCTCTAATCTGTTCAGAAACTGCCTCTGGTGCACAATTCAGTGGGCCACTTATAAAAAAGTATTTCTCCTAGTTTGCAATATGAAAATTGTGCTCGGTTTAGTGGTTGGATCAGGTAAAGTTTCTCACCCGCTGAGCCCACTTGGACTAAGGGACCCTGGGAATTGCATTGCCCTCTGAAACCTGCTGCCTGTGAGCATTTACTTTGCCACCCCATCCCTAAGGGATGCTCTGCGGGTCAACTGTGGATGTGGGGAGGAGGAGAGCAGCAGGTTTGCAGTCTGGCTCTTTGCAGTTGCTGTGAGTGAGCTGATCTGTGGGAGGCGGTGGGTCTGTTTGTTTGCCATACACTTCTTTAATTGCTAGAGCATAGGAAGGGTGCTCTTTTATTACAGTGTGTATACATCAAAGTAAATACGTTAACTCCACATAAACATTTAGTTGCCGAAAAGCCTCTAATTAAGAATTCTCACCAGCAGGCATCCAATTACTTATCTTGGCAGCTTCTCCTGTCCCCTCCCCTTCACCCACTCCCTGCGTGTCCTGGGGGAGGGCTGGTACTTGCAGCATGCTCTGGAGGGCGAGGAGGAGGATGGCTTCCCCACGCTACTGGGATGACACAGAGAAGACCTGTGCTCTCATGACCAGTCTTGTGTGCTCTCCCTAATCCTGTGAACAGGCTCCATGCACTTTTTGCAGGGGCCACAGGCTGGTGTATGAGACTGGGAGGACTCCTCAGAGGTTAATGCACCATGCTGGTATGACCGTCACGCCTGGGAACCTCTGACATCCCACTGTGCCATCAACCCTGTGCTCCAGCATTGTATAAGCTGGACCGCAAAGTCCCTCAGCATGCAATTGTCCTTTTAAATATCCTTTTCTCCCCCTCCTCCGCCTGCTGCTGAATCTTTTGATTGTTTCACCTCACTCTGTCCTTTCAAAGGCTAACCCCTGCAGAATATTGCTGGTGGCGGTGCATACTTTTTTGACATCCAGAAGTGTGCTAGACCACTGAGCTGCCATTTGGAGAGATCAAATGATTCCCGTGGCTTTAAAATTATGACACTAGCCTTGAGGGCTGGAGGAAGTGGATAGTCATGAGCTGAAAGCTGCCCCTTTGAAGTTCGGGATTTCTGGAGATGTCATCTTTTATATATATCACCAGCCAGGTTGCTTTTCATTTTGTTCGAGTGCTATTCTTGCCTAGATTCTTAGAGAGCAAGACCTTACTTCAAGGCAGAAGGGATGATGAGAAAGATATATGATCCCAGACACTTATGCATTACATATCCCTTTGAAATATAATAGTTCAAATTTTTCAGAAATAACAATATGCTAATGCCTTACACATTTGTACACAGTGTTTCTCTCGTGGACGAATGTAAATCAGAAGATCCCCAATCTGTGGGGGAAAAATCTGTGCTTGGTCTGGTTTGACTTGTCCCAAAGATGAGCCTGGCTTCAAGCCAGAGGTACTTTCCCAAAGACATGGAGTGGATCAGCATCAAAATCTGTGCTCTTTGTCAAGGGACTGCCTTGCTGTCCCCATTTAATGGGGACAGTCACTGATGGCAGTGGTGGCGTGATAGTAGATGCTGACATGGAACAAGGAAACCTCCCTGTACCCCTTCTGGTGCACACCCAGCCCCTAACAAACAGGGTCTGAGCATTGCTTCTTCATAGGGTTGTCGGAAGGACTACCAAAAGCAAAATCACTTAAGCAAACTGAATGACAGTGTTATAAAGGACTGTGTGTTTTCCTCAGCTGGGGGCTGTCTCGTCCCCCCTAGGCATCCCTCACATTGAAAGCTGGGGGACTGACTGAGGGGCGTTTTGTGATATGCCGTCAGGTGGGACTGTGACATGACAGGTCCAGGTTAGGCAGGAAAAGCCTTTCACCTCCTCAGAAGAAAAGAAAAAAAAAATCTGCCATTCACTTCTGTACTTTTATCACTTTGTTTACTGCCTAATCCTCAAAAAATCCAGATGCAATGTAAAATTGTCTAATGCATTTTGTGAAAACCCACCACTGTTTTGCTGCCTCTTGGCCATGGTGCCAACATCCCTATCTTGTTCTGGCATCAAGCTGTCGAGGGGCCGACTCCCTGCATCGCTATTTTTTTTGCTGTCTTTCACCTTTTCTCATGCTAGGGCACTTTTAAAGGAGTAATTATTTGTGATCTCATGGTTAACATCTGATCCAGGGAGAAAGGAGCTGCTCTGTGTCCCGCAGCATCTGTCCTTCTCATCCGCTGGGTTATCAGCCTTGGGCTTGCAGGATGTTGCTGCGGGAATGGAGCCTCACGTCAATCCTGTGCAAGTGCTTCTTGGCCAAAAAACTACTTTGAAGGTGGTGTGGCTTGACGTGAGCCACCTCCTGCTTCTCCAGATCTTTGCCTGATCAAGAAGTGGTCCTGACTGGACACTGCAACAAAGCAGTAGGCTGTGCCTGTATGGATACAGGCTTAAAAATGTGCTTTGGCCAAACAGGACTAGCTAAGCTAAATTTTGCCTTGCTGGTTGTGACCTAGATACTGTGTCCGAAGAGGCCTTTGTGTCCATGGTCCTTGCTAGCGGAGGCAGCAGCTCTGGCAGGTGAGCAGGCAGAACGAGCAGTGGCAGCCAAAGCTGCGTAGAGACTCTCTCGTCAGGCTCCCACATACATCAATGTCTTGTGCCTATGAGGAACTCTTGGACCAAAAAAAAAAAAAAAAAAAAATCCCCTCGCACACAGAGCAGTGACAGATCTGGATTGTCTGGAGAAGATGAAATAATTTATAAGCTTCGGTTTAATGTTCCTGTTTCTTTTTTTCTACAGCTGCCACCTCCCCACCTTCTGTCACTGTCATCTAAATAAATTTACAAGGAAAAGAAAATAGTTCTCGCTAATGTTCTCACACAAATGAAACATTAGCCAGAGAGACAAAAAGGAAATAATTGATTGTGAAAGCAAACCCCCTCTGAGACAGGCTGAGCATTATCAGGAGCAGCCTGGGAGAGGAAGTGGGGGGAAAGGGAGAGGGGAGGGGGAGAACAGAGCAGGCTGGAACAACAAATGTAGCGTTTATGATAATTATCCACATTTTAATCCCTGTTTCCAACCAAGCATTCACTTCCTTTAATTAGTTCTCGATTAGAAGGAGATTATCTAATAAATTGTACAAATAAAGAGCGGGTTATCTTTGTGGTGTTCCTGCACGCGAAGTTCTGAATGGATGGGGACACAGGGACAGGGTTTGAGAGGGGCAAGAGCACGCAAAACCTTGCTTTGCTTCTCCCTTGTTCCCTTGGCTGCAAATATTGGCCGTCGCTGGCATTAGCGATGCGGCCAGTGAAGTAAATCCATAATTAAACTGAATTAGCATGTACTTGGAAGTTTTACATGCACAGACACAAAGAAGGTTCCTGCTTGGAGCATTTCCAGTATGATTTGCAGGGAGGGGTGGGGAAACCAAATAAAACCTTATACTTTATTTAAAAAGTACTTTGCTGAAGTTGGGTCTGAATTTTTATCATGCTGTGTGCTTAGAGAATGTAACTTGGGGTTTCTGGGTGGCTGGTTGGACAGGACCTCCTTAGTTTACCAGGTGATCTTTGGAAATGGTATGGTGAAAGTTGCTTCTTGATTGGCATGTGCGTGTCATCTCAGTGTTGCTGTGCTGAGGTCTCTGGGTGATGTACACAGAAATTAGACAGGAGAAGTCAATATAGGCAGCTTAACCCACGCTCAAGCTTCAGCAGAATCCCCTGCCCTGCCTGGAGAGGGCTTTCGTATTGTATACCTTCACAGGTCCTCGCTGTTGACCTGAGCTGGCCAGCTGAGATCCCTTCACAGGCAGAGATCAGAAATGGGTGCATCTGGGGTAAGATTTTTCTGTTCTCTTTTTGATGTTAAGAGAAAGTCAGCTAATCCTCAGAAGTGCATGTTTCTTCTCCATTATTTATGGGAGGAATGCACAGCAGCTTTCATGGACGCAGTGACATCCTGAACAGTGAGACAAATGCATCCCTGCCATGGTTTCTGTAGTAGGTGGTTTTCACCGCTCATCTCTAGTTTTCTTGAGACTTGAATACTAGAGTTTTCACTGGCCTCTGCAAAACAGTGAGGCAGCTCTCAAACCTGGCATCCCGGCCTTCCTAAGTTGTGCTAGGTGGATGTTAAAAGGTAGTCAGGACTTCTGCTCTTAGGAGGACAATCTTTTAATTGTACATCTTGCCCAAGTGCAAAAACAAAGTTGTGCTAACAGATTAATCTACACACCTTCGTTTGCTTCTCTTGTCAACTCTGATAATGAGTTACCTGCGCTGTTCTGTGAGGTTTTTGGAGTCGGTGGGAGACACGTTATGGTGGGGGGGATATATTGTGTCACACTTGCCCTGTGTGTGGTTTTTAGTTGTCCGAGGTGTGTAGGCATGCGCTGGCTGTTCGGACGGGACTTCTGGTAGACTGGGTCAGGCCTAACACCTTCTGCTGTCTCAGTCCAGCTGCTTTGAGTTGCCTTTCAAAGGCTCTATGTGACCCCTTCTTGCTGAGCTAGCAGGGAGCTGGATTTTGACTCCAGCCTCCACTACGAAGCAGAGCCAGATACTGAACTCTTAAGCTTCTTGGAAAATTTCTTGATTTCTTTGGGCAGCAAGCGCTTTCCAGAATTGTGTCTGAGTTATGACTGGTGTCAGCATTTGTGAGAAGGCAGAGTGCCTTGATGCACTTATTATTAAGTACAGCTGGGTGGGTTTGAAGGTGAAATCCAGCATGTTTGCGACGAGGAGGCTCTGGGATGCCTTCATTGGCAAGAGAGCCAGGTTGTGCAGTCACGCTGTGGTCTGGCTCCACCCTGTCTAATGATTTTCTAGACCCGTGGTTAAGCAGTCAATAGTTTCGTTGTCTGGTTTCAATCCAACTTGACAGGGGAGTAGAGATCTTGAAGATACCAAGTTCATGCGTGCTCCTGCCAGCACAGATAAATCAGTCTGTAGCACCCTCTGACATTTATTGCTGTTGCTGCTATTGCCTCTTGAACATAGACTGATGGTTGGGTGGTGTCCACCAACGTGCAGTCTGGTGTTGCTGGACGGAAGGATTTTGTCAGCATCTTGCGATGTCTCCCCCAGATACCATACGACCAAGTTTGTCCAAACTGTTGTGTAATAAGATATAAAGGGGGAACTTGGCAGAAACAGGAGTGAGAGGTTGGACAGTGTCTCGCTGGGTTTGTCAGAGTGTGTATTTCAGTCAAGGACGTGTCCTGCTTGCGTATCTGCCCAAAGTGACCTCCCTATCGATCGAGGCAGTCAATAGGCAGTACTTAAGAATGAAGTTCCGTTTTCTTTTCTTATTTCTTCTTCTCCTCCTTCACTTTAATTATCTAAGATAGATAAGCAGCTGCAGGCCAATTAGAAAACAATTACCTGCTGTAATCAATGCTGGCGTGGAAAAAGGGGAAGGGCGAGCATAAAAGCTGAAGAAATGCTTTAAAACACAGCGCTGAGGTAACACTATATGCAACTCCATCCTTGAAAGCCCTTTGTCATAACTTTTCTAAGGTAAAGAGCCAGAAATGCCTGTGCAGTGAGGAGTCTCAGACAGAAACGAGCCAAACCAGTTGAAAAGAGTATGGAAACACATTGCCCGCCCCTGCAAAGGGCAGAGTTAAGGACTTCAGGATAAGGAGGGGGACAACAGCCCTCTGATTTTTGAGCAAGTCCCTCTTTTTTTCCTGTGCTGCCTTCATCTGGGAGAAAACAATCCTAATTTTATATAGGCAGTAATGGGCTCTGCACCAGTTATTACTGCTTGCCAATGAGATCTTGTGGTTATAATAGAGAGCCGGATGAAAATATCAACTTGGTTCTCAGTGGCAGTCAAAGGAAGTGAATAAAATGATAGGAATTACCAGAAAAGCAGAGAACGAAACAGCAAACAGTATTATGTCATGATAGAGGGTGCATCCATGTCATGAGTGCTGTGCGCAGCTCTGGCCTGCCACCAACTCCGGCAGATGAGGGAAGGGTGGGGAAATGTTCAGGGAGAGGCAAGAAGGATGATCAAGGTATGGAAATGCTTCTTGCACAGACCGGCTAGGGTAGGATTCAGAGGTAATGAATAGAAATGATTGCTGACTGCTTTTTCCAATAGAAAAGCTTGTGGGTAGCAAGTAAAACTAAGAGATAGCACATCTGAGGTGGACTGAAGGAGACTAGTTTGGGTTTTTTTACGCGATGAGTAGCTAAGCTGTAAGCCTTTCTGGATGTTAAACATCACATCTGCTCAACATGCAATTGAAGGGCCCTATGGAGTGATGCAACACATCTGCATCCTGGTGTCCCCATCCCCTGCCTTGTCTGTCCACATTGCAAGGACGCGGCCATCCCCAGCTCTGGTGTACCGCCACCACCGTGATGGAGCCCTGCTTTTGGGTAGAATCTTTACCTGCCACTAAAGCAAAGTTAGACTTTAGCGCACAAGAAAGGGCTTTTCTTCCTTCACAGCCCAATTCCAGCGCGGCTGTGCTGGTGTTTCACTGACATCACCATCTGTCACCATGGCAGTGACTGGACTGTCACCATCTCGGCGTTATGACCTTACTGCCAGTGCCCAAAGAGGAAAATTGCGTCAAGTGAGAGAGGGCAAACCTTGGTTTAAACGACAATTAACAGTGTTTTATTCCATTAGCATGCAATTATCTGTCTCCTCATGGCAGGAAATCTGCACGCCAGCGCCCTTTGGAAGCGTGGGGTGTTTAACCCTCTAAAACAGCAATTAGAAAGGGAAAAACTAAATTTTTGCCAGCCAAGCTTCCAAGTTACATGTGCCTAGATGTTTTCTGCCCTCAACCCTGCCTGCTTCTCATGACAGATGGCTGGCTGAAAGGTTTTGGCATTAAATCTATTGCCGATGTCCGTGAAACGCAGTGACTGAGACAGAGGATGGGATGACCGGTTATTAGCAATAAAACAACTCTTACAGTCCTGCAGCCCCTACCCTGTGTGATAAAATCCCACGGAGACATGGGAATGACCCCAACACTTCCCTGTGTTCATACCAGTTCCTCTCTGCCCTGCCAACTTGCGTCATAGAAAGCAAGACATCAAATGGACCTTTCTGCTCTCTTTTTCCCTTTTCCCACGGTTGGGAATGGCTGAAAGGTGTTATTTTCATAGGGGTGTCACCAGAAAAATGCACCTAAGAAGAGGTTGTACCTCCTCAGACTTGGTAAGGACTAGGGAATCTGGGTGACCCATGTAGTTCTCCTCTGATGTCAAACAAGCCCTGCCCAGAAAAGGTGGTGAATTCTTAGCTGTGTTTATGTGATAGAAAGTGGAATAGCTGGAAAAAATGTCGTGTTTCCCAGATAGGAACCTGGTGAACGATAGCTACCCTGGTCCTCCTGCCTGCCGGTGAGCACTTGTGCAATATCGCAGGACCCACAAAAAGAAGAGTTTATATTCACAGTGTTGGACACCTGGTTTTACCTGGGTGTTGAGAGCCTCTCAGGAGTCTGAAACCTCTGAGCCATGGGTGAATGTCTCGGAGAGCCTGTTGGATGCACCAGAAGTTGGTGTGAGTCCAGGGTGTGCTCCTGGAGCCATGCCTGAGGACCCCATCCTGGTTGGCAGCGTGCTCTGTGGGACTGGGCTGGAGAGAAGCCACCCTGGCTATTTCTGCACCCCAACACCACTGGTGAGCCCCCAAACTTCCCTCAGGCTGGTGGTAAGTAGCAATGGGGTCTTTCCCCCGTTCAGCATCTGCTGAGGTCAAAGCTGGTGTGGGAAAAAGGGAAGCAACCGGGCGAATTGGGAGCGCACAATGCCTTGGGATGTAGCCCATGCAGACTTTAAGGACCGTGTTGTTTATTCTGCAGAAGGACAGTGTCAGCTCAGCTACATTGCAGTGGCTCCTCACTACAAAACCCAGAATCCCTGGTTGCAAATGTGGGGGAGATGAGCTCTCCTCTCATTTCCCTGGCAGGTGAGAAGCTCTTGGGGCAGCTTTCTCATCTCTGCCTGCTTTTTGTTCTGCCCCTGCCAGTGCAGTTGCGGGTAAATAGCTGCTCAGTTGCCAAATAGCTCCATGTGAGCAGCAGGCAGACAAGCAAGACTGAACTCTCTGCAGTCCATGAGAGCCTGAAATCAAAAGCAGTGCTGGGGCTTCCTGGCACTCATCAGCAAAAGGTGAATTTTCTCCATGGTTGCCAGCTCGGTTCCTCTTCTCCTCAGTGCCCATGCTGCGTTTCTCCAAGGAGCGCGTCCCAGCTGGCTCTGAAATCCAAGGAGGTGATGCTAGGACTGGCGCTTCACTCGGAAAGGCTGTTTGAGAATTAGTGAGAAGTATAGTAGCGTTTTCCCTCCACACTTAATGTCGCTCTGATTGCCTCCGACAGTCACCAATATTTCTGCTTCATTATATATGATGTGCAATAACAAAAGTTTTTTTGTGAAATATTAACTGCACGTAAGTGGTTTGCTCGTAATGAACTGTCTATGTGGAGATCGCTAACTACAATGTAATTATCAGACCTCAGTGAATAATTCATAGTGAATAATTTAATCATTTTAGTCCTTTCTGCCTAAATCAGACAGTGACTCATGATTTCTGAGAATTATTCTTAGAACACTTTAATAGCACCTATTTTACTCAGTGAGGTCAATCAGAAGTATTTGAAGTTCGGCTGTGGCAGGCAGATCTGTTCCTTGACCAGGCAGGAACAGGCTTTTGTTGCAAAAACTTGAGACAGGAAAGATAAAGATGATTATCTTTTGTTCAAACTTGCTGCTCCGAGCTCTGCTATTCTTGAATGGCTTTGCCGGTGAAATTGGGGTGCTGAAATGTTTGCAGTGAGACCAATGCATGAAAGCAGATAACGTAGCTGCCGTAATGTGTTGTTTTCGTCATTTGTCCTGTTCTAATAATCACAAGCCCAGCAAACAACAGGCTTTAAGCTCTTCCTCATTGCAGGTCTGTGCACGGAGCCTGTGGGTTCAAAGAGCTGTAGGAATAGGGGGGTGAAAAGAGGTTTCCTTCTCCTACAGAGCAGAATGACACCGGCTCCAAGGCGAGAAGCAGCAGCATAATGTAAATTTGTCTCCCAGGCCTTTTGCTTGGAGAACTTTCTGATCTATTCCTCAATTCTCTTTTTTTCGAGAGCACGCGCGCTGCCTTTGCTTCCCCAAAACATATATGATCCATCACAATTTATAACCTCTGGTTTAGTGAGGAAGGGGCAGACAAATCCATCTCTATAAAAGCTTCTTTTTTATTACAGTTAATACACACCTTTTGCCTTGTGTAATGGAGCTTACATTTTGAAAAAAATGTTTGATGTCTTCCTATTTTATATCTTATTTCTCTTCTGCTGTGCGCAGCATCCTGCTATATTCACATGAGCTGGGCAGAGCAACTTTTCTTTCTCTACATCTCCCTTTCAGTGAGATGTGGCATTGACATTGCTGTTTTGTACAAACCTCTTTCTCAGCACCGGTATGAGACATGTTTAGGTATTACCCAGCTGTACAGATTTCCTCGTTTCCTTCGCTTTTTTCTTATCTGAGATGTCAACGCTTTGCAAATTGCTGTAGAGTCACAGTGACTTCAAATTTTTGGGCTCCTTTTGCTGGTGAGAAGCATCCTGTAGATGATGAGAGGTCTCTTTTTTGGGGGAATTGTGTGACTCTTGACATCGCTTCCTATGCTGATCTGCTCCCAAACTAGGTCCCATTGTTCCCTTGGCGGTTACGGTGGATATAGCCTAGTTAGTGCTCTATGGGAAGGGATGTTGGGGTGAGATGCTGCTGAGAGGCACCCATGGGGATGGGTCCCGTCTTGGGCAGGGGACAGGACCAGGGCATCCCCCCAGTGAGGTGCCTTGCTCTTCAGCATCGCTGCATCCTTCCCTCCTGCTGTCTTCCCTCCTTTCCCCATGCTTTCCTCTGTCCACCTCCAACCCTTTTTTCCCTGAAGGGGCTGCAGAGCCTCCTTTCAGCTGGGCTCCCGTGGCGAAGAGATGGTCTCCTTTGACTTTGGCGTGTTAGAGTGTAAAAGAGCTGACCCCACCGAGGATCAGGCTTGACCCCAAACTGTTAAGGAAAAGTGCAGAAAATCCTGTAGCCCCATCCTCCCTCCCTCCGTGCCCTGTCTCTCCCTTCGCAGGACCCGGGAATGCTGTTGCTGACTCTGGCAGCCCTCGGCCCTGCTCACCTGTCAGGCCTTTGAAGATTTATTGTATGAAAAGGGGGGGATGAAGAGCTCAACAGACATACAGAATGATTTTTAGAAGACTTACTAGGAAAGGAGCATTGCCGTCGCTATTAGAGCAAACCTCACTTTCGAAGCATTTTTGTTATTTTGTTCCTGTTTCCTGCAGCTGCGGGGAATGCACAACACATCATCCCCACCTGTCTTCTCTGGTGGGCGCCTGTGTCTCTGCGTGATGCTGAGGGGAATGGGCTGTCAGCGCTGGGGTTTTAAATGGGTCCAGGAGAGCTTCGTCCAGCCTCTGCATCACGAGTCAGTGGTGTTTTGTCAGGGAGACACAGCAAGTTGTGGCTTAGGAGTCGTGGCTTTGCGCTGTGAATAAGGTGGCCTTCAGGGTAGAGGAGGGCTGAAACCAGAGGGAATCAGGTTTCTGTTCTCCAGGTAGCTTTGGGAATCTCTGGCTTAAAAAAAGCAGCAAATGAGCTGCTACATAGATTTGCTGCAACACTTTTAAGCTGAGAATGTGACTTGCGGAGTGCCTGTTTGAGAGCTCAGCTGGAGGGAAGATAATCCAGGTTTAGAGACATAGAGGGGGGGGAAAACACTAAAACATGAGGTTTATTTTTTTGTATTACTTGATGTGGAAAAAACCTGGTATGGCAGCACCTCCTGAGGTCCCCACAGTGCTGCTGAAATATGAGATCTGCTTTGAAACCAACTGGATGGGAGCTAGAAAGAAGGCTGCAAGTCATGTGTGCCTGGAGCATCGGGAAATGTCCGGTGCACCTGACGGCTCCCTGGCCTACAGCTATGAAGGGGTTAAAATAATGTTTTTCTCTTTGCTGTGTTGGAAAAATCACTGAAATGATGCTCCTTTTTGGAAATGGGCATCTTTGTCCCCTTCTGGGCATCTTCTGGCCCCTGCCAGTGTGGAAATCTCTGGAGAGGGGGAGAGTGAGGTATCAGGTACCCTGAGAAACAGTGGGTGCAATGCCTGTGTGAGCAAGGAATATGTAGCTGTCCTTCCTAGAAGCTCTCCTCCAGGGAGATCCCATCCTAGGGAAAAAGCAGAGTTTCTGGAGGAAAAATGAAAGCAAGAGTCGGTGGAGAGATGGTTTAGGACAGCAGCCCACCAGTGCATGAAGACGACCAAACCCATGCAACCTGGGCGTTTTTGTTCTGTCTGACAGAAACAACCCAAAAGCCACTGCCAAGTTACAGAGCAAAATGCATGAGCCTGACTTTTTTTTTTTTTTTTTTTGAAAAACAGATGTGAAATCTCATCAAAAAGTGAGAAACTTGATGTCAGCTCCATATGATCATGGAGCCCTGGGTAAGATCAACTTATATCCACTCAGAGAGGCTGGCTTGTACTATCATTAACTCACAGTTTCTTTTCTCTTTCCCTAGCATGTTTTCCTGCTAGATGATCCCCTCAAAAGCAGTACATCCTAACTCCTGTTTCTAGTTTTGATTGAATGTATCCTAATTCTCATGCTTGCAAGAAGCCAGCTATATCTCCTGGACGTCTCCTGAATATTACAGGGATTTTTTTTTTTCTCCAAATCAAGTCGAATAAGGCCCCCATCTCACTTTATGAGAGGTGCAGATTCTCTGGATGCTGTCATATACATTAGATACTAAAATTACCAACTGTGTATTACACAGAGGATGTCAACATGAAAAAAATAGCCTATTTTCTTTTCTGAGTAGAAAGAAATTGGATGCATGTGTTCATACGCACTCCAGATTTGGATACTGCATCATTGTGAAAGGGATATGAGGTGGAGAGTATCTGGGGTATTGGTATGTAAATGAATGCTTTAATTATTGCAGTCTGATTGCTGATTTCCCATGTCTGGCGCTGCCGGAGCACCTGGATCCTACATGGATGTAGAGTTTACTTGGGTCAGGTGGGCAGCTGGGGTCTCGTAGCTGCTGCTGGCACCTCTGGTCAATACATTAAAAATCCCTAACGTGGGGTGGGAGGGAGGAAAAAAAGGTGACAACGATTTTGGTGCTGTAACATGAGGCTTTGAAGACCGCTTTTTAAAAACTGGGACCGAGGCAGAGCAGGGATGCCAAGTGCTCCTGGGAGCTCCAGGCTGACCCCCTCCTGGTGCTGCCTGCTTTTCCTTGTGCCACAGGCAGAGTGCTTCCATGCCAAATATTGACTCAAGCATTGTGCGGATGTCCTGCACATCTTCCTCGTCCCCTGCATGCCCCGGTCCCCGCCGTCCTCCCGGGAGGTAGGAAGCCCCCAGCCGTGCGAGGGCTTTGCCTCCTCATTATCTCATGGATCCCCCCCATCTGCACCCTGGGCTTTTCACAGACCCCCATTATTTCCAATCCCCTTCACTTGTCAAAAGTAATTTGGCGACTTATTATCGGTCAGACAAAACAGCTCTGGGCTCCATCAGCCCCGATGAGGGGCCCGGGTCCTTTCAAACTTTTATCCCTCCTCCTCCATGCAGACTCCCCTCTCTCTGGGCAAAGCTGCTGAGCGAGCATGCAGCAGGCAGATCCCAGGCCCAATTAACAGCCTTTGCAAAAGGGCAGGAATTTTAATTAGTCGAGCAGCCAATTATATCAATGGACACCCTTTGCCTTCTCCCCTTGTTCCCCCCTCTTCCGCCCCGCAACTATCTCCCCAACACCCCTGTCACCTTGCTGTCTGTGGGCAACCCTGCTCCAAGCCCTTTGCAGGGGCTGGCAGCTGCCAGTGGGACCCAGTTGTCCCAGAGCCCGGCTGTGGCTGGCAGGTTTGTCCCCTCCAAGGCATGGCTGCATCTCTGACCTCCGCTTGAACCAGGGCTTTGTGCCCTCCCAGACCTGCCCTGCCAGTGGTGGTCTGAAAAAGGGGGAAGTTGAGTAGGAAAGTGCTTCAGATTAGTGCAGCCGGAGGCTCAGGCTTGGTTTTCTCGGTTGGATGTCAGGGATAGGAATGGGACAGGGAGGTTTTGAGAGATGAGCCTCTCCTCCTCTGTGTACGTGGCTCTTGATACTGATCAGATTGTCAGCTCTCCTCTGAGATGGGCTTAGGAGTTGGGGCATCAGAGAAACTTCCAGGCTCTTAATACTGTCAATCGCCTATTGGGAATAATCCCTTCAGATCTGATCTGCTGTTTCTGTTTTATTTGCTTCCCAAAATTGCCTCCTCTCCCACTCCTGCACTACGCAGCTGGCAGTGCTTGGGGCTTTGCTGCATCTCCAACGTAGCTGAAGGGCACTTCTACCCACCACTGCCTCTCGACCTAGCTGGGGCATCAAATAGCTGTCCTAAGCACGCTGGCCCTTGCCATTGATTAAACTCTTCCTACATTTGGTGTTTGTTATCATTTCGCTCTAAGTATTACTCTTTTGCTGTAAGATCAGGCTACAATGAGTCCTCAAACCTGTGCGAAACCACATCCTAAAGTCGCTGGACATGCTTTACAAGGTAATGCAGCTGATAGCACGACTCGGTAAATAGATGAGCTCCCGCAGAGTCATTCCCAAATTTTGGTTGCAGAAGCCGTCCCAGTTCTCTTCTGCACAACAAATACCTCTTCCTGGGGCGTGAAGCCGCTTGGTTGTCTGTCCATCCATCCCTCCCACCTTTACCCTGTGGCAGGATCTAACTGCATCTTAAGCAGCGCATTAAAGACTGAGCCTGTGTAAAGCTGAACCCCTGACCTTTTGATGCGGAGGTGCGAGCAGTGGTAATTGAGTCATAGTGACACATGCTGGTTATCTACTGTAGTAATTACCAGGCATTTAACGGCGTCTTGGCCATTGGAGGGGAAAGTTCTCTCCCACATGTTGCAGGCTCTGGGTTTTGCAAGAAGGAACCTGTAGCGGTGCCGCATGGGGATGCGTGCGCAGATGTTATGGTACACGCAGGCAATTACCATGGGCACCTTATTCCCCTCTGCAGGGGCTATTATATATCAGCAGCAGCAGCAAGATGATCGGGAGCTGATGATACATGATGGGGAAGAGATTCTGAAGCCATCTGTCTGTACTGAGTGTGATACAGGGTAACATCTGGTGGGCACGTGTAAAAATAGGATTACGAGCAAAAAAGTGACAGTGGGAACAACGTCTTGCCATCCTGCCTTAATCTCCCTCCTCCCCTTATTCACTGCGATATCAGACATTCTCAGGTTGTGAGTTCAAGTGTTTTTCTCTGTGCATCATATATATATATAATTTAATAGCAGGGTATTTTAATATGCTCCGATCACAGGAAAAATAACTGGGTCTGTTTCCACTTAAAATGGGGAAGGGGGGGGGGGCGGAGGTTGGAGGAGAAGCCAAAGGCCATGAAGGAGACCATGATTTGCTGTTGGTCATTCAGCCAATTAGTGGCAAAGAGAAAGGGATGACTCCCGTGCCCTGAGTGGCGTTTGCTCTCCTGGAAGGTACAATGTACACTTGGCAAGGGACTGATAGAGCCTTCTGGCTTCAAACCAGCACGATGTTAAGTGGATAAAATGCTATGCAGAAACTCGGGTGAGATTTCCTACCAGGAAAAAAAAAAAGATGAAGTGAACAAAGTGGAGAGAAGACCACAGGTAGACTAGGAGAAACGAGCTGATCCCATGCTTCCCTGTCAAGTGTCTCTCTTGCTTTGATTGATTTCTGCGAGGAGCAAAGGCTTGCCAGGCTGCCAAGTGTCTTGTATACCCTGTCGGTCTGGTCTGAGTTCCTCCATCTATTGTGAATGCAAGATCTGAGATGAACGTGTCTTGCTCGAGATTCAGCTGTGTTCCTTCTGTTTCCGTCATCTCAAACTGTAAATATTCCAGGATTAGACCAAAACTGGCAATTCTGCTACTCATGGATGATGCAGGGACAGGCTTTGACTCTGAAGGGCTGGTAACAGTGAATTGTCAGTTTTCTCACTAAATCAAATAGATGTGATTCACAGGGATGAGATACGGGCAGCACATTAACCACCTCCTTAGAAGGATGGACACTGTTCAAACCACAAGAAACCATGCTCCTTCACCTGGTGCTCTGCCTTTTATCCCGTGCTGTTGGGAAAAGACCTTCAGATGTTGTGAAATACTTTGATTTCCCCTTTGAAAACCTGAAGCGAAGGAGGACAGATGTGTTCAGCTGCCGGGACTGCAGCACGAGTCGTTGTGCCTGGCGTTTGCTGCCTTCTGAAGCACGTGGCAGAGATACTGCTCCTCATGGGGGGAAATAAAAGCCCAGGAGCTAATAAATGTGTGCAAAGTGGCTCATTTTGTGCTTGCAGAAAGGGAGCGAAGGGCATGCATCTTTTCTACCCCCGCTCCTTCCTTCTTCAGGGCAGAGATTCCTATAAATGCCCATGATGTGAGATTAGGATTGGCTTTTTTCACAACAGTTCAGCCTTCACTTAGGACCCTAAATAACAGCCAAATTCTTTCGTAAGGACATTGCATCCAGCAGCTCTTAATATTGTTGGGCTCACTTGAAAATACTGTCTGCAATGGCTGCAATTATGAATTGATGGCCTTAAATTCGCCATCAGACCTAATGCCTGGTTTTTCTGTCTGGTTCTTGTTTCCATTCCGCCTTTTCGTTGGTGTTCCACAGCCACAATTATTTGTCATTAGTCATTAATCTTGAAAGCATCAGCGCTTTTTTTTTTTTCTTTTTCCCCAGGAACTGTTGCCTGCTCCCTGGTTTTATTGTTCACCATTTTCCATCACTCTTCCTCTTGCCTCAGTCTAATCAGTTTTGTACTGCTCTAAAAAGTTGTGGTGGTTTTTTTTTTTTTCCGACGGGGGAATAAAACAACACAGTGAACGTGCCCAAGAGATGTGTGCGCAGCTGATGCTGCCTACACCTGTGGGATGTTTATGCCCTGCTTACAGCCCAGCCCGCTGGGGAGGGGGCAGCATTGAAGCATTTTTCATTAGAGCTGTAACGATCCTGGATTTTTCTGGCTCATGCAGTGCCTGAGTCCAAGCATGGATAATACCTGCAAGCGGCAGGTTTTGGCAGGGGATGGGCATGACCCATGCTCATCCCACAGACCTCCCACTGCTGCGCGAGAGCCTCCATGGGGTCTTTCACTGGGGACCTGCGGGACTGACTGCTGCTGGTGCAGGGAAAGAGCTCTCCCTGCGGAGCCCAAATCTCGTTAAAAGGCTGGCGCAGGTGGTTCTCGGCTGGGATCCTGCTGGAAAATGACGAAACAATACAAGAGGGGCAAATTCGTTGGACCTTCAACAGGCATCAGAGGCGAGAGTAAAGGTGTAAAAGAATAAGGCCATGTCTGAAAGGGTGTAAAAGGACTCAAAAATACACAAGGGTGTTTAATTCAATGCTGCTCTTTTTCCCTGGGGTAGCTGAAAGAGCTGTCTTGCCAGAGATGGGCTAGGATGGGTCCTCACTGGCAATGCAAGCCCATATTAAGGCAACATAGGCATATTCAGATACCACAGATGTGCACTTCTTAGAGCATAAATTAATATGTTTCCAATTGTTTGAATCCTTTGACTAAAAAAAGGCATTCTGGTAGGTTTTTTTGGTTTCTATTCTAACCCTCCTCTGGCACCGATCACGAGGAGGTGTGAGGAAAGCTGTTGTATTTAATGTGCAAAGGGTTTTGGCTTACTGGGTGTCCCCATTTGTAAGCCGCAGGTAGGTGCTGAGTGAGACCTGGTAATTGGGAGGTGGAGAGTTGCACCTTGGAGCTGAATGAACCCTCTGCTGCCAGAACAGCAAAACATCTCCCAGCTCTTATTGTCTTCATCCCTGGGGACAGTTCTGTGTGGGAGAGGAGTGCCGTTAATGGGGGGACCACCGTGGTGGTTCACATCTCGTTTGCCTTCAGTCACCCAGACAGTGTCTTGGTCCCTCAGTAGAAAGAGATGCTCCTAAAGATTGCTTCCTATTCTGAGATCTCCATCTTCTTCCTTCAGCCTCTCTGAGACTGACTCCAACGGGGTTTTTCACCGCTTCTGAAGTTCTTGTCTTCCTTAGCGTTGCCAGGTTTCCGTGTTTTGTTCCAACCCCCCCCCCCCGCCATGTTTTTTTTCCCTGTGGATCCTGAGTCTTTCCAAAGAAATGGCAGGGGCGTTTATGCTTCAGCTGCTGCCGGCCCCTCTGGTGCCTTCCAGATGGAGAGAGTCAGCGCTGGTCCCGGTTTTCCTTCCTCCATGCACACACAGACTGGTAGGATAGGATAGGGAGGGAGGAGGGAGGGAGTCTGCAAAGGATGCTTAGGGCGAGAAGTGAGGGATTGTGCATCCATCCCATCAGTGTGAAGAAAGTAGATACAAAGCAGGGGCAAGAAGAAGTTGTTTAAATCAGGCACGTGTCCGACACTCATACATGAGACATTTTGGTTAATGTGATCAACAGTGGCAAAGCATATAATCTCCAATAGCTGAGCAATCTGTGGCTTTAATTATAAAAGTCACCAGGGATCTGGCAGTAGGTCCCTTGGCAAAAGAAGATGAGGAGGGGGCAGAAGAAAGACTCTGGGCAGCAGCAAAGTTGATTCCCCTGCCCCCCCCCCCCCCCGGGTGTTTGTTCCACTGCCTGTCCCCCCCGTAGGTGACACCAAAGGCCCTTGTCATATGCAAACGGCCAGGGCCATCTTGTTCAGGGTGGCCTTGATGGGACCAGACAGCATGAGATCATTGCTAGATGGAGGGTGATGCTTCTCGTCAGGTGCAGCATCATTTCAGTGGCGTTTTATGTTTGGCCGTGTCACATTGCATCCGTCCGGGCGTGCAGCGTGCTGTCAGATGGTTGCCTCTGAAGTCAGTAAGGCAGAACAGACCTGCTGGTGGAGAGGAGAGCGTGCCACCTCCGGGGGACCCGGGAGGGGAGAGACCTCATGGTGAGCTTGTGGGGAACAAATGGCACCGGTGTGGAAGCAAATTGGATGTTTTGTGGAGAAGTGGGACAAAAAAATCTCTCTCAGGAAGACAATATCCAATAAAACCAGAGAGTTGCAGGAGGGAGAGAACTTGTGAGATTTAGGGAATAGCCTAAAATTCAGGCAGATGTATGACCAACAGGGAACGCAATAGCATTGCAATATTTGGGGGCCAACTCCATTAAAAATAATGTTGCTGAAACATGCCGAAACCATATGTATGGCCTCCTTCTCTTCTTTACTATTAAATGTAGGAAAATGGTGGTTGGGAGGAAGAGGGAAGAAAAGGGTTATTTTTGTTTAAATACTGAGGGACGAGAAAGGATCAAAAGCTGTGCCGAGTCTTCCCTGAAGCACTAAACATTTCTTATGCCAGCCAAGTGCCCAGAACTTGGCAAGCCTTCATCAACTTGATCGCTATCCAGTAGTCAAATGCTGCTATGGAAATCTTCCAAATAGCTGATGACTGATTATTAGTATTGTTTAAAAGCACGTGCAGCTTTTAGTGCTGGGTTAAAACACCTAAGGAACGTGGAGGTGCCTTACCTTTCAAAGCTGAGTTTAATGCTTCCTAAGGCATGGTAGCTCCCTCAGCCCTGCATCTGCCTCTGTTTATAAACAGGGAAGGCGAGATCTGGGCTATGCTATCAAAGCTGGTGAGGGTTATTTGGCTTGGTACCAAGTCCACCTGGTAGCAGCCCCCGGCTGCCAGGGAGAGGCTTGCTCTGTGTCCCTGCCCGTGGTCACTGAGGATGGAGGTCCTCAGCGGTTGTGTTCCCCCACCTGCAATAATAATAATTGGGAATAAGTGGCCCAAGAGAAAGAATGAAGGGTGACAGGCATCTGAAGGGTACATCTCCAGCTAGCTGGTCTAGCAAACATCCACTGCGTGCGCTCCTGCCTGTGTGCGTGCCTAAGGGAATGAAGCTCTGCAAAGGATACACACCTTTTGCTCAGCAGCTTTCCACCCAGTTATTGTTGAATGGAGAAGAGAGGGTGTAACGCCTTCTGGTGCAACACCTCTTTGACTCGGTTTCCCAGTGGGAGATGCCCACCGAGGTTCTCCTTGCCCCTGTAGGTGAGGAGCGCTGGAGATATCAGTCTGCTGCTTTCCTGATCATCTCCTGTAGCTACGGGCAGAAGAGAGTCACGGGCTGACTGTGGCAGAAACAGATGGAGAGCTCCCAGTCCAAAAAACTTCCCTTTTTTTTCCACTACTTGGTGTGAACGTGTTGCCTACTCTTGGCAGCAAAGGCTTGGAGGCCTCTCAGCCCCCAGGCCAGGCACCACCTCCTGCTGCTGCAGCTGTTCCCGGCCAGAGGACCCCAGTGTCCTTCCCGGGCAGTGGGATGGCAGGAACGGGGTGACTTTGGGGAAAGGGAGTTCTCCTGATCCTTGGGGAGGTGGGGGAGCATACGTTGCCCCTCTGCTGAAGAGGGGAGGAGAAGACCTGAATGTGTGAGAGAACCCTATTTTTTTTTCTTTTCTTACCCTGGCTGTATCAGATCATCCCGCTAGGACAGTGTGTTGTAAAAGCTCATGGAAGGGAGGGAGAGAGCTGTGTTTGACACAAATTGTCTGATATGGCTTAAAAAATGCTTATGTGTTCATAGCGCTAGAATTAGCCAAATGTTGTAGCAGGGCTAAGGGGAAAGAAATCAGCCAAACACTCTATTTTCCCATCTAAAACTAGCTAAGATGGATTTGGGAGAGACGGAGGGGGAACAACACAGGCAAAGTGGACCTGTAAAGCCAAGGTAGCAAAGGCAAGTCCTGAGTTTCAGAACGGTGCCTGGCCTTTCTTGCTGCCTAGCAGAAATCAAAACAAAAATAAGATGAAAACCCTTTTTCAGCCTCATTTTCAAAGCCATCTCTGGCCTGGAAATAGCCCTGAAATGAGTCTGAGAAGTTAAGAGCCTCACAGGGAGGCTTAGGGAGGGCCCTGCTGGTGTGCTAGGAAGGTTTGTTTGTGTGCAAAATGTATTATTACATATCTCGGAAAACAGATGACATTACATTGCTTTACATTTACGCTATTTTTGCTTCAAGGCTCCAGCGTGATTTGTGGTGGTGGGGCCAAGGGAAGATAACAAATGGGTGTCGGGAGCCTATGAAGAATGGAATTTTCCCCCCTTCTGTTATAGTATTAAATAGCTATTTGTATTACAGCTTTTTTTTTTTTTTTTGTGGTGTGCTTAGATTAAAAAACTTTATTTGCTAATGCCACATTATTTAATTTAATCAGGCTGAAGTACAACTTTAATAAATTTGCTTCCAAAATAAAAAATTACAAAGATGTGGCAGAAGAATATTTTAATGAAAACTGATGAAGTAGCAAGTTAAAGCAGAATTATGTCCTCTTCCTTCCCTTTCCTACCACCCAACAGCACAAGAGAGCAGCCAATATCTCTCAGAAAATCACAGGCCGTGGCATATAAGTCTTTTTAGTTTTCCTATCCTGCCATCCACTCTCTCGCGGAGTTGTTTTCTGATTTCTAGACGACCTGCCAAGAAACCAGGCCCTTGAGGAACAGCACTGAAATAAGGCAGGCAGCAGTAGCTATCAGTCTGCAGGCTGTGGATGCAAGACTGGACTGTCCAGGTGTTGAGGTATGCATGGGGGGGTTGTTCAAGGGCAGGGGACGCATGACAAGGAGGACTATTCTTAGATCCTCAACTGGTCTCGAATCCACCCTGCCGTCCTTCCAGATGATGGCACTCAATGGTGCCAGCAAATATTTACTCAGCCCCAAAGCAACCTTCCTTCTTCTTACGCTGGGAGAGCAGTGATTGATGGATGCAAAAAATCAACATTTGCAAGTACGTAAAAGGAGGAGGATCTACATGTGCTCAGGGATGCTCTTGGGAGAGCAGAATTCAATGAGGCTGACACCAGCCTCTTCAAATAACAGGGTCATTGCCTCCTGCCCCCCACCAGTGCTGGAATTTAGTCTTTGAGCATTTCCCTTTTATTCTGTGTGGATGTATGAAGGAAGAGTAACCACAGCTTTATCAACAGGCTGAGTTGCAGTACCACAGCAATAGCAAACAAGGTCTCACCTAGACACAACCCTGTTTTCCGTCAAAATCTCTTTTTGCTCGTAAAACTGCTAAGTTGTCACATGGAGGAATTGAAGTTCTTTGAAACAGAGCAAAATAAACCCAGAAAGCAGAGCAAACCTCCACAATTAGGAGACACACAGTTGCTTCTGGGGGCAGTGTGTCCAAAACCCACCACCTTGACAAGGTCTCACTTTGGCAATAAATACAAAAGATAAATCTGGGCTGAAAAGCAGGAATCCTTCCCTGCTTCTCAGTCCTTCCCGTGGGCATTTGGGTGTGAAGTGTCCTGTCAGCCAAATCACTGCCACTTATGAGAGAGAAGGTCCTTTGCTTAGCCCTGGAGCTCTTCGTCCTTCGGCTTGGTCTGTCAGTGATGTCATCATAATCACAGATTTATGACATCAGAATGTGAGTCCATGAGAGCAGTCATGACAGATGAAGTATTACGGGTCCCCTGTAAGCAAAGCGAAAACTCAGCGGAAGAAAACTCAGATGAAATTTATGAGTCTTCTCTAGGAACCGATGTCATTCCTGGCTTGGGGCCAACAGGATTTATGCTGCCTGTGCCATGGGCCTCGCTCTCGTGGGATTGGGCTGAGATTAATCCAGCCCATGCTGACTCCATGCCACAGGGCACAGAGGCAGTCACTGGGGAGACCTGGTGAGAAAGATCAGCCGTACGTGGAAGTGCCCCTAGGGGAAGGCCAGCACATGAGAAGCTGTACCTGCTGGTCCATTTTTACCTGCTACTTGACAAAAAAATGCAAAGAATGAAGCCAGTTATGTAGCTGTAAGACCCAAAGCTGATATGTAATTTTTTCCTCGTTGTCTCACTCACAGGATGGACCGCAGTTGTTCTTCAGGCTCATCCACCAGGCATGATGAGTGTGCCCATGATTTCATTCTCTGCATAATGAAGTTTCAGTAATGAACTGCCTCTGCTAACGAGCTGGCACTTCATGTGTCTTCCACTTCTCGCTGATCCAGGCTGAATTTCAGCTGATGGCCTCTGGATCCCATGGTTGCTCTCTAGGGTTGGGCAGACCTTTAGGGTGGTCTTGTGTACCATGTCCCAAGCATGCTCCATCAGCTGCAGATCAGCGGTGGCAACAAAGGCTGTCCATAAAATATATTCTTCCCCAAAGGGTGAGCTGTGTTTTTCCAGGTTTCCTTGCTATTCTTTTACTAGTTTCCATGAAAACAAATTGCAGTTTTCATAAACATAAACTACCATCTGGCCCTGAAACATTGGTGGGTGTTTTTATCTCCTGTTGACGGGATTTGCAAACTGTCAGGAAAAATCCTAGCAAGGTGAAAATGGGTAATTTTGGCATGGCTCCACCAAGCTTCTGCTCCAACCCCGATCTCTCACTCTAAGGCCAGGTTTGCTGTTGTGGGTTCAGCTGCCTTGATTTGGTTGAGTGCTACACAGCATCATCCCAAGAAGGTTTTTTCTCAGGAAGGCTTGTTAGGGCCACCCAATCCCTTTACTTGAAAAGAAGCACACACACATAAAATCATCCTTTAAAGCTGTTTTGATGCAAGCTTTTGTTCAGTGGTGACTCAGTGCCAGGCATGAGCCTGGCACCATCTGCCTATAGCCCTGGTATTCATGCCCCAGGAGCACAGGACGAGGACAAAACCAACGTGGGACTGGGATGTACAGGCTGCCCATTAGCGCAAGCCCAGTTCCGTCATCCTAAACCAAAAGAATCCTTCCCCCCCGCCCCTAACTTCACTTAACAAAGCCATTAGCACTCCTATTAAATATTTAGCGTGGCGCGTTGTGTTATCCTACCTGCGAGCAGGGAAGGGCAAAGACCAGAGCAGATGGGATGGGGATGATTCAGAGCATGGTGTTACATCCCAGAGCGCTAGCCAGGGAGCTGCTTAAATCAAATCAGGCTTAGTAATGGGAAAGTACATAATTAGATGCTTTAATGATCATGGCTGCCCTGTGTAAGGTTTTGCAGAATCTCTACGGGCCGTTTTTTAGAGTGAGTCAAATCTTGGATGAATTATCTGGAAGGGTTTCTGTGATTGATCTGGGTTGGGGGAGTGGAGGGGACATCTCCAGGATGGTTGGGATTAAAAGAATGTGTTTGTGCGTGTGACAGAGAATAAATAAAAAGGGGAGACCTTACTGAAGATGAGAATTTAGGCAAAGGTACACCAGCTTTTTGGGTGCTGGAGAATAGAGGCAGTAAGAGATCAGCAGAGGTACAGTTGTCTTCAGTTTCTGTGTCTGTCCACCAAAGTTAATCAAAGGGTGGGAGTCTGACAACAGGACATAGCTGGCAAGGAAAAATGCATGTCCCTAAAGCTGCCTGGCAATCACAATATTCTCACTCTCTTTTGCAAATGATATCACAGTGTTGCTGCGGGTTTGGTGGATGCTGACTAGAGACTTGGCATAGAGGTGGGGGCTTGACTGCTCGAGCGCTTTCAGCACTCTCAATGAAGAAGGGCTGTGAGATTTTTGGTTGGGTTTTGTTGGGAGGTGGAATTTAAGAAGACAGGTTTGACACACAGACTCTTGGCAAGCCTGTTGACAAAGGTCACGTTACAAATACATCTCCAAACCAATGTCATTTCTAAACCACTTTCTCCCTGCATTTATACCAGGAAACAGATTCAACCTCTTGATGAGACATTTTCCAAGGTAAAGTCTCCAGAAATATAGCAAAACCCGACATTGCCCAGTGGGCTTAGGAATGGCTTGGGAAAGTCTTTGAATGTCTAAAGGGCTCCAGTAAGAGGACTTCAACAGGTCTTTCATCTGTGCTGAGGCTTCAAGTCCATTACTGGCATTAAACGATAACTTATAGCTAAGAAAGGAAGGAAGCTGGCTGGACACGTTTTACGGAGCTTTTTTAGGTAGAAAATGCTTACTCACAGCATTCATCCAGGGTATGGGAGATCATGTTCGAAACCTCTGCCTGATAGAGAGCAGGGATTAATTAAGTATGCACGGGGCCAGAGAGAGAATCAGGCAGAGCAAACATGCAAAATCCTTCATCTTCTAGGGGAACGCTTGCAACCTGCATATTGTGTTTCTTAGGCTGGTGTGCATTTCCTCTCCCTCTCAAAAGAATCAAACACTAAATTAAAAGGTCTTGGAAGAAAAATCCCCAGATCCTACAATTCTCACAGTTCTTGTTTTCTGGCTTGTTCTCGTTCCCGGCACAGGATATTGACATATTTGGATAAGGGTAATTCTGGGGATCTTAAGGTCTTTCTTGGATGCTGGACTTGAAAGCTATGTTTAGACATGACTCAGAGTCCACCTGCATTTCAAAACTGATCAGAAATGAGAAGTGATGAATTCCTTTGTGCTCGTGTTTTTTCCATCACTCCCATATTCGTTAATGTACGCTTTCCCCATCAGAACTGCCCTCCTGCCTCAAATACAGAAAACCTGAATGTGCCTCCTTTCCACCACCCCAGCCTTGGTGGATCTCTGTGCCCCCCACCCCTGTGGGGATAAGGAGCTAACACATCTCATCTCCTGCATGCTTGGCATCCCATAGGTAGCATCTTCAGTCTGCAATCAGCTCAAGGAGGAGACACTTAACATCAGTCACTGGGGTCCCCTCTATTTTAGAGAGCGTGCAGCATATTGCACAAATAGTACATGAGGATAAAGAACTTAAATGTGGTCTGATTTGGTGCTTGTCAAAAAGGACTTTAATGCGAACGCAATCTCAAATTGTTGCAGATGAGAGAAAAAAAAAGTGTTGGTACGAGTCCCTCCTTGGACACTTCCACTCTGGGCTGCTTTGCAGCTCTTTCCCGCATCTCTGAGACAAACCAGGAGCGCTCTTCTATTTAATAATAGGGGAAATTCAAGTGATTTCAATCAATCAGCCATACTCAGGGTTTCTGGAGGACTGCAGCTCCAGCTCTCCTTCCCTTCCCCATTACACTCAAAAAAATACCCAGGAACATCACATTTGGAGGTTGGCAATTAATAAAGAAATCCCATCATTCAGAAAAATAGGTATAATTTTTGTTAGAGTCAGACTATGGGCTCAGCTGCTTAGCAATGAAGAGAGCCATCCAGGTATTTTACCCTGCTTGGCATTTTTTTAAACAAAACACTGTCTATCTCTTTCAACTCCTCTTGGCTGGAAAGAGAGAAATAAACTTTTTTCCAGGGGCCAGGCTAGAAAAGCTCATCATCTCAGCTCTGAAAGGGAAGAGGCTGCAGTTACGTGCGGGAGGATCTGAGTGTACCTGAAGGGATCAAGGTATTTTTTTCCCCTCCCTTACAAAGTCCATCAAACTCCTGTCTATTGAAATCTATTTAAGTAGCCATCCTCATCTCTGGTGGCCAGTTCTTGGTGGTACCCCCAGCTGTCAGGGAAAGAAGAAATAAGTTGCTGACGTTTCCCTGTAACAGGGAGCTGGTGCAGGGGGTTGAAGAAGAGAGAAAATGAGAAAGCAGAATGTCTTTCTCGCTCTGCTCAACACGCAAGGAAAAAAATCCTCTTCCCTTTAGTGAAAGCCATTAAAGAGAAAGAGGGAAGGAGGAAAGAAAGGAAGAGGAAAGTCATTACAAGGCTTTGAATCTGGAGGTCTTTTAAATCTCTTCAACTGAATGTAGGTTGTCAGCAAAGAAGAAAAGCAGACACTTTGCTGATAGTGCAGGTACCAGTAAAACCTGCTGTGCTTCTAATGAATACTGACAAAGCACTTTCCGAGGGGAGGGAAAGAAAAACCCACCGGCTTTTGGAGTTTGCCCTGTGGTGTGGCCTTCATCTGAACCAAGATGTGCGTTGCGTGGTAAGGAGGACCCAGCGGTTTCTCATCGGCTTGCAGGACTGTCCCCAGGCTGTCAGGAGGGAGGAGCAGTAAAAGTGCTGATGGGGTCTGGGAGCACTTTGGCAGGGAATGACTGCAGGAGATGGCTCCCTTCTTCTTGCATCTGATTTAATACTGATGAGGGGGGTTGGGAGGAGGAGGCCCTGCTCATGTATGGATTTAGGAGGAACCTCCTGAACTTCCAGAGCAAGTCTTTCGAGATTTCGGTGTTTCCTGGGGCTTTCTGTAGAGCTTTTCTGAACTCAGCCTCAACAGGGCCGTGGGTTGCTGGTTTAGCTGTGTGCTTGCTGCCAGTGCCAGGTGGCGGTGCTGTCATAGGATTATGCCTATAGCTATAGGCTCATGACCTCAGGCCATGAGACCCAGTATGGTGGCATGCCTTTTGCACCTTTTCTTGGTGCCCAAGTAATGAGTTGTTGCTTTGTCATGACAAAGGGCTTCAAACTCAGGGGTGAGCTCTTTTGCCACCAAATCAGATAACGGAGTGATATGGGAGTGTGCATCCTCACCTGCTGCCTTACTTCCTAGTGAGCAGATGTGTTTCCTCTATCGATGGTCCCACGGAGCCCATCTCCCTGCTGCTGGCTGGGAAAGCAAATATTCTTGCTCACGTTGCAACTGTTGCTTCCAAAGTTACCTTCAGCAACTGCAGAGGCAACTTTTCCTTTGATGGTAATGGGAAGAAAGAGTAAAGATGGACAAGAAAGGATGACAACAGTGTGAATTAGCAGTCCACACAGCCAAGAGATGTATGTAGTAACCTCTTTTATGTCTTATTCTTGCCCAGGGATACCTTTGTCTTCTGCAGCACGGAAGGATTTTTAATCTTCTTCACAAAGACAATCTTTGCAGGAGGGGGAAACAATCAGCTTTTATGGGGCTGTTCACTCCTTTATTTATTTGCAAATTCTCAGCAACAGTCAAACTTGAGCAAGGGATAAAAAAAAGAAAAAAAAAGAAACAATCCAGAAAAGGTGAACAGGAAGATGGGTATTTTTCTTCTTACTGTATCGCACAGAATAAGAAATGGATGTCTTACACATATATAAATAATAGCCATCTATAACCTACTAGTATTGAGATGTAAATGAGGTAACAGTGGGAATTTTATCTCATTCAGCATGAAAAATGAGTCTCCTGTTACAGGGAGTTTAAAGGCATGCCTTTGAAGCTGAAGGCACAAACCGTTTGCTGAAGCATGGAGCAGTAAGGGAGGAAGGCAGGTGATCTCTGTCCGGGACCCCTCCTGCCATGCGGATGTCCCCCCATGTAGAGTTTCTAGCACGTGATGGCAGGGCGGCCAAAAAACTGGAGGGGGAAGAGGAACGGTCCGTGTACTGCTGAAGAGGGGATGTGTATTATTCTGCTTGAAGCATGGGAAGAGGTCAGTCTTGATCTCCTTTCCTCTAAATTGTCCCCGTGAAGCAGCCTATATGGCAGCCCTTGATGCCTGCTCCTGCCTGATGCCGGAGAGAGGCAAGGGGACCGTGGGCTCTCCTGCAGCACTTTGCACTCTCCAAGCACTGAGACGTTTCTCCTCTTGATGCGGGGAGTATCAGACAGCACTTTGTATCCATTCTTTTCTCCAATTTCCCATCAAAAAGTTAGCATACAAAGGACTCTCGACGTGTACAAGAGTCTTCCTGCTCCATGAGTGTTTTCAGTCCTGGCATACCAATCGCTCAAGCGAGCTCCAGACATCTTATTAACGATTCCAAGTGAGATCCTATTAAAATGGCACTGTCAAGTTGGTTAGGACCAACCTCTCTTCACCTGTCAAGGAGTCCCCTCTTGATTCTAACTGCTTTTTAAAAAAAAAAAAAAAAAAGAGAGACAAACAACACCTCAAATTCACAGCATCTTCTGGTAAAACACAGATTTTGGTGGTTATTATTTAATTTGATGGAAGCTGCTGTTCATGCAAGGTTAAGCCCACATAGTTAAGAATTAGGAAATCAGGGTCACAAAGATGAAGATCGATTGTAGTTTGGCTCCCTCTGAGAGTGTTTGTCAGACAGAAGGAGATGGAGGAAAAAACCTACAACAAAATAAGATTCCTCTAATGCTGTCACATCCTTGTTTTTTGCAAGAGGTTTTTGTTCACAACAGTATGACTGGAAAGTCTTTGTGGAAAAAATCATGTCACACTATTGGAAAGATGCTGTTCCTGAAGATCTCTGTGGTCTCCACTCCTGGGGAAAAAAAAAACACAAACCAACAAAAGTCTTTCACTCATTCAGATGCAGAAAAGCAATTAAATCTTGCAGCTCAGACTGTGATCAATTATCCTACAAACAGCATATGGGCACGGAGGAAAGAAATAGTTCCTGAAACACACGGTTTTTGTATCGAAGAGTTCATCAACCGGTGAACGAACTGGGAAAATCTGTGAAAACAGCTGTTTGTTTCTTCATGCTCCCCAGAAGTCAAGGCTGAACTCAGCCCTTGTGTTCTCAGCCCTAAAACCTGGCCTTGCCTGTAAAACACAGGGCTGGGACTGGATAGATAAATGCTCTAATCTTGGTGCATCCTAAACTTGGAGTGTGCAGATTCATCACTCTGTTCCTCAGCTGTAGAAAAGGGAACAGCATCATTTCTTTCTCCTTGCTGCCTCTCTCTGCTTTACCTTACCCAAACTGCTGGCCTTTCGTTGGAGGTGTCTTTCTCTGATGCATGTGGTTTGTTCACCATCAAGGCTGCTCACTTCTCTTTTTTTTTTTTTTTTTAATATCTCAGTGCTACTGTAGTAAATGGTCATTATAAAGCTATAAATAGTTCACAACACTCCAATTAGGAAGCTGTATTTAATTGTATGAAAAACCAGAGGAAGAAGTTAGCTGCTGATGAGGAGACCCTTGAACTTAGCAGAAGGCATTCTCCGGTCATTCAAGTGTCCAGATAGCAGTCAAATTAGATATTGGTTTTATTTTTTCCACAGGGTCAAGGGCATGAGTGGAGAGGCTGGGCCTTCTTCCCTTAGTGGTCAGATAAATAGGCGGTGATGTTAGGAAAGTGGGAGACCAAGGTTCAAACAGTTTCTGAGGTCTGATAGCCAAGCCTGACGTCAGATGTGCCATTTTGGCTGCAGATGAGCGACGTGCCCTCAGCTTCACATGGCTTTTTCTTACTGCCCCTCATTTACTGGCATTGCTCCTAATGAAGCAAGACTCTGCTGCCCATGGCTTACCTTTCACACCAGCCATTTCACGCTTTGGTCATCCTCCTAAGTGCTCCACAGCATTGCGGGGGTCCAGAGAGAAACCAATGGGTGAACTTGGAGGAGTAAGCGAGGGCAGAGCAGCCCCCGCTTGCTCCCAGGCTGTCCTCAGAGCTTTGCTGAAGTCACCAATGATGCTGGTACCTACCAAAGGATGCAAGAACTCGTGTGGGACTGCAGCCCAGGGTGGATCAGCAGATTAAGGTACTTTATCTGCTAACTTCTACAATAGTATCACAAAAAGCAGGGTGCGAAAATTACATTGAACAGAGTACTTGACAGTGTCCTTTTCACATTGCTCAGACAGCGGCCTTACTTTCCAATGCCTTTGTAGCAATTTGCATGCTATTACCCACAATGCCTTCAGCTTTAATGCTATTACATCTTGGCAGTCTCTCTAACCTAATGATGACAAACACTGCAGTATTCCTTATCTGCTCTTTGCCAAAAAACCCCAACAGTTATTTGGGGGGGGGGAAGTGATTTGTCTGCTTTTTTCTCCACCCCCCCCCACCCCCCCCCCCTTTTTTTTTTCTTACCTTAAAAAGTCTCTGGAGGAAGGAAATGGGAGAGTGATAACTTTAGGACAGGACTGGCCATGATGCCAACTACCAGGTGGAGACCACACTCCTCTTT
This sequence comes from Theristicus caerulescens, assembly GCA_020745775.1. Lineage (NCBI taxonomy): Eukaryota > Metazoa > Chordata > Aves > Pelecaniformes > Threskiornithidae > Theristicus > Theristicus caerulescens. Next base: position 90,394,286 of record CM036560.1, read on the forward strand.
CTGCTCGCTCACAGCCCCAGCGTCCCACACCTTCCACAGCCCATTCCCTGGCCCCTTTACAGTGCTTCTACTACCTACTTCTGCCATTTTCCCTGATCCGTAGTATTTCCTTTCATCCCCTTCTTGTCTTAGCCGAGATGGTAAAGGCTTTGGGGCAGGGACTTGTGTTCGGGAGTAATGCTGCAAGCTTCCAGGTGATGGTTTAAGTGCTGTCCTCTTCTAGGTCTATGTTGCTCTTCAGGCTTCCTTGCTCTTCTTTGAATAGGACATACATATCTGAGTGATGCAATGAGATATTCTGAGCTTTGAACGTAATTTCTGCTTGGGCTGGCAATGCTAAGTTGGTGTTTGAGCCTGAGACGGTGCCAGCCAGCTGCTTGTTCCCTGGCAAGACGCCTGTAACACGGTTGTTGCAGACCTGGGCTTTGTAATATTGTGTTTGTAGGTGCCTGTCTCTGCCAGGACTGCAGGATTCGGTCCCAGGGGAAGGCACTGCCATGCTAAAAGGACACCCTCTGGAAAGTCAGAGATGAGTGCTTTGGTAGGGCGTCAACGTGGCGTTTTTCTTTGTTCCCTGGCGCAAACCCAGCTTTTCATTATCTTATTAAAGCAAACAGAACTGGGACAATCAGCTCTCTTTGTTCACCAAGCAGAATTAACTCCCTGTGTGCAGTGGCTGTTGATCCAGCCCAGGTGATGGGTGACCCCAGGTGATGGGGACGTCCCAGGGATGGGTTTAGGCATCCCGGGGGATAACGGCACTGCTGGGGCTGGCATGTGGCTTTCTCCAGCCTGGCCGGTGGGGAAGGGAGAAGCTTCGTCCCAGAGAGGCAGTGGGGTAGCACAGGGCAGTGTGCCGAGCTGGCCCGTCAGCTGTGTTTCTCCAGACAGAAAATGGTACGAATAAGGCTCGTAAAACATCCATAATAGCTCTGGTTTTGGCTTCTGCAGAAAGCCCTGCTGCTTTCCCCTCTTTAGTTTGCTTCCTATTCAAACGTCCCATGGACTCTCAGGGGACAGCGGGGAACACGCGCCTGGGATCGGGTTTTCGGCAGCTGAGCATCCACACCCCCGTCCTTTATTTTGGGCTCTGTGAGGAAACGGGCTGAGAGCCAGGGGCAGAGCAAGATTTGTTTAGCAACCGGCCTGAAAATAGAGTCACAGCAGCACATCGGGTGCTCGCTGAAGTGTAGGAGAGGTAACCGGGTTCTCTTGCAAAGCTGCCCCTCCCTCCTCCTCCCACTCCCTGGCTTATTAATTAACCTCTGTTAATTAAGCCACAGCTCTCATTGCTAGAAGGTATCGGCGTGTTCAGGAGCTTAGCAGGATTAAATATTATTAGATGTTCTTGGATAATAGGAATGCCTCTGTGCTCGGAGCTCAAGTTTGGTGGCTGGCCTGTAAACTGGAGCTAGAAAAGCGGGGGAGAAAGTTTTTATTCACGTAGTCATGCCCAAACCGGATAGTCTGGCCCTGTGGAGGGCAAAAAAAAAAGCTGTTTTCAGTAGCAGAGCTCTCCTTAACCTCACCCGGGGAGCCAGAGGCTCTGAGCAGCCTCTGCAAAATAGGATGCAACAGGAGCCGGTGACACAGGAGATGTTATAAACCAAACGCAGGCGCTTCATTTGGTGGAGATTAGCTGAAACTAGTATATTTTGTGTGACCCCTTTCCTGTCTCTGCTCAGCGCTGAGCCTTGTGATGCCACCCTACGGGGGTCCTGCCACCCACCGCCCCAGGAAAGCATCCCGCCAGGGGCAGGAGGTGGACATTTTCATCCCTCTCCCCCTTTGTATGATGACCCTATAGCAATCCTATAGAGAAGCAAAGGCAGCCGCGAAGCGTGCCTGCTTATAAAGTGAGCAAACGTAATATTTACATCAATAAGACTCCCCGTGTTTGACTAGAAGCTAAACAATTTAAGGGAAGATTGATCTGTTACATTAAAGGGTAAACCGGGTCAGGGTTATGAAAAGAAGCTTTAAATACCATTCACAAAAGCAACATACCAAATCCCCCTGCCGCTCTTTAAGCGCTGGAAATGTCACAAAGAGATAATTCAAGCGGTGGAGGAGCTGCCGCATGAAAGCAGCGCTGGGAAGATGTCCACTTTTGAGGCCTTCATCCAGTTCAATATATGCAGCTGGATTAGGAGTTGGAACTTGTGTTGTGTCGAAAATTCAGACCATTTCCAGGTTGGAAGTTGATTTATTAATTTTTTTTTTTTTACTTAGGAGCAGAAAGCTGACAATTTCCCATAAAATAAGAAGTCAGATTCAGAGAGGCAGCTTGTTTAGATAACAATGCAGCAACCTAAAAATGTTAAAAAGAGCTTATAAAAGTAAACAAAGCGAGCGTGAGAGAAATTCAGATGGTTCCCTTCCCCACTCCAGTCAAACTTTTAATTGCTGGGAATTCAAAGCAGCTCCATTTTCTGCTAGAAAAAGTGCTCCCTTGCATTTTTATAGCAGTTTCCTTTACCATAGGAGCCTCGGGAGCAGGATGGGGCCTTGCTCCATGGGTCAGATGGGCTGTGCATGAAGCAGGGGATTTCAGGCGGGGGGAAGCCAAAAAGGCTCTGGATGCCTATTAGGCATCTAATAATCTTTCATTGCAGAAAAAAAGAGGGTTATTTGGCCCCGAGTCGTGCAATGAATGGCCTTTAGCATGTTTTGCCCTTTTTCCCATGAGCAGGCTGTGACTTTTTCCTCCCCAAATGAACCATGACAAGCCCCTATCCAAACAGTAATAATAGTAGTAATAACAGTAATTATCCCAGCAGCAATATTAATCATAAAAACCTCAATTTTTCTTAATTCGCCGCTCTCAAGAGCTCTAAGCCACTGATGTCAGCTGCCTGCCTGGGCTGCCTGCGCAGGGGTCCTGCCTGTCCCAGGACCTTCCTGGCTGGGAGCGCACTGCCCCGTAGCTCATCTGGGTGCTTGATGCTCATAAGCAGGGTGCACTGAGCCCTCCGGGGCAGAATTTTGCCCATTTTGGACTGATGGAGATTCATATGCTTGGTCCCTTTTGCTTTCAGGGATGCCCGGTGGGTCCGGTTCCACCGCGTGGGTGCCCGCTCCCGCACACCGAAACCCAGCAGCCTCATCAAGAGCGAATTAAATCCTCCTCTGATACTGCTTGGGCTCCGGCTCTGTACTAAAGTCATCTGTAGCCCCAGGTGCTCGTCTGCGGCAGCTGCCCTTTTCATTCTCAAAGCTCACTAGGCGCAGGGCAGACAAGGCAAGGCACACGTGTAACGGCTGGTGAGGCTCATCCAACGTGAAAGGGCAACTGGGTGAGCAGCCTCCTGGCTTGAGATTCTGCTGCTTGGGAGCCATTTCACTTTATTCCTTTTTCACAGGGAAGGGGAAAGTGGGAGAGGGAAGCCAAAGGGCAGACACAGGGATTCGGAGAATTCCTCCTCTTTTGACTGCTGTTTTTTCCCCCTGGTTTGGTGCCTTCACGGTTTGGTTGCTGGAAGCAGAGAGTGAAGCAGCTTCTCTGCAAGCACTGTCTTTAGAGGCTTGCTGGTATTTCTCCATGCAAGCAGATTTGGGTAGCTGTGTCACGGGCTGCAGCGAGAGGTGATGCTCCTCCACAGTCAGCATGTGGAGTGGTCCCCAGCAAAGGCCTGAGTAAATGCAGTCAGGAAATTAGGAGTTTGGGGCAAAAAAAATGCTTTGCGAGGTCACAACAGATATGCACAGCCCGGGAGAAATCCTGGCTCTGCTGAAGCCAGCAGGAATTTTTTTTTTTTTTGCTGTTGTCCTCCTAGGGACTGGGACATGTCCCATGTCCCATGTCCCATGTCCCAGTGCTGGGGTGAGAGGAGCGAGCAGAGCCGCTCACAGCACCGGGATGGAGCCGGTCCCCGCTGCTCCTCTGGCCACACAGCCCGGCCCGGTGTCCCTGCCCGCTGCTGGGAGAGGCATGGGCTCGGGGCTTTCCTCCGGAGAGAGATGGGCAGCCCCTGTCCCCATCTCTACACCATGCTGGCTGCTTAGCACTGTGGCAATTAATCACTTTGTAAATATCTTCTGTTTTATTACATAAGCAATAAGCACTTTGTTGGAAATTACATAAGTTACAATCCAATTAAACAATAATTACATTGTAATGGCTTTGTAACTATGGCATTAATTAACTTTTATTGCCCTGTAAATTAAGCATGGTATTGATACGGAGTTGAGAGCAGGCAGCTGGCTCCGGTGGCGGGTAGGGGAGAGGTGGGGACCCCCAAAAACTGTTGGGGGGACCGTCGAGGCCTGTAGTCGCATGGTCAGCCTTGGCAAGAGAGAGCTTTGTCCAAGACGTGAGCATATCCATGTGCATCCTCTTCCTCCCGGGGAGGTCTCCTTCCCCAGGGAAGGGTCCTGGCGGCCAAGGGTCCCTGGGGACTGGCTTTGTGGCATTGACGTGGAGCCAGCGGCAGCACCAGCGGCTAGCGGAGGAGTGGGAAGCTGGTTGAGTGTCAGGAGAGCTTCTGCACGCCTACGTGTTGATGCTCATCCCTACCAAGCACCAGATTCACCCACAGGTTGCAGGTGCTAAAGAGACGGGAGCTATGTCCGAGATCCTCTGAGGTACTCCAATACCTATCGTCATTTCTGGTGGGAGGATCTGCGGCTCGCTATTGGGAAATTGCCTTCCTGGAGGGGGTTTCTTAGCTGATGATGGCACTTCAAAGTGCCTGGTGTTGATGGCAAGGCAACGCGCTCTTGCCAGCTCACTTGCCACAAGTAAGCGGTGCAGGGATGGCGCACCCTCCCCAGTTAGTAGGGAGAGAGGAGCCCTGGGAGAGACTGGACCTGCAGCTGCTGGATGCTCGCCCTCCGCCTGCAAAGCTCTCCCAGTGGCAAGCCTGGAAGACGGGTGCCCTCATCCCTGCCGCCCAGACAGCATTCCAGCTGTCAACAAGCTTGGGACTGCTGGAGTGAGCAAGCGATGGGTTGCTTCAGTAGGATCTCTCCCCTGTGGCTCTCCGGGCAGGGAAACTATTCTGGGGACGTGGAGAGCGGGGAGACGTTTTGCTCGAGGCTCGGGAGGCTGCTGCTTTGTGCACACAGCTTCCTCCCTCCCTCTTTCGGGAGGGACGTGCTTGCGTCTTCCAGCCACTTTGGGCTCCCCTGGGTGCAGCCAGCTCCGCACAAGTGCTGCAGGTCAAGGAATTGGGACCAGAGCTGGCAACGCCGTGGGTGCCCCTCTGCCTCTCACCCCCATCCATCCCAATCCTTACACCCTGCTTTCGGCTCTGCTTTAGATAGAGACCGCGACTCCCAGGCGAGCTGCTGCTTGCCTGGCACGAAAGGGCTGCAAGGGGCAGGATTTTGCAGCAGCTGCTTTGGGAGCAGGCTCCCGGGAGGGAAGGGCAACCAGAAACCTATCTGGGCCATCTACCACAGGCTTTCAGGTGGAGCAGGGAGGCAAATCCTGCCTCCGCTCCTCACCCCTGCTTGTGGCTGGGGATTTGGTGACCGCATGTGAGTAAGGGCGTTAGCTCGTGCTGGGACTCATTTCTTTGCCGGCTGGAGATGCTTTATATGGGATGAGTGGCTTTTCCTAAGACAGTTCAAGCCGGGAGCCAACAAGTTGAGTCCTGGTAGGATTGGTAGCAAAGATACCAAATTGAGATGCCAAACTCTGACCAGAGAGCTGCTTCATTTTTGGGGGGCGATTCTGTCCTGTGCCGATGCTCCCTGACACCTCAGCCCGCACACACAGCCTGCAGGTGTCGGGGGAAACATTTGCAGAATAAATCTCCAGGTCTTGCAAACTAAATCTCCAGGTCTCACCGGGTTTGCCTCTCCTGCTCCTGAATACACAGTGATCAGGTCTGATGAAAGATTGGCATTTATTGCCGAGGCTTTAGAAACATGTTCTTTACACCAGGCATGCTTGGAAACTAGAAAATCAGCACAGCCGCTCGGATTCTCGCATAACCGGTAGAGTGATGCAGATAGGGAAATGTAACAAAAATAATTATCCTTTTGATCTGGCGTAATCTCTAAATCTCCTCCCCACCTTCTGAACCCTGTTGAACTACCTCTCTGCTCCTTCCTGGGTTTCTACCTCTCCGGCATCCTCCTGCTTCGCCACGTGTCTGCTCTGAGCTCTGCAATCACCCAGGACGCACAAGGAGCCATGATTTGGCCGTGCCTTGTCCTAGTTTTTTGTGCTGCTTTTCTTCTTTATCCTGGCATCTTAATTTTGCAAAAATTGCAGTTTACATGTGCAAAAGACCCATCTCGTTTTTGGAAAATGACTCGCTGGGGCTTGGCTCCCCTCTTGGCAGAGCCGGCAAGCCACGGCTGCTGCCGGTGGGCTTGTGCGATCGGGATCGCAGTGTATAAAACAATTATGGAGACCTGCCACCTTGTGGGAGCTGGGAGATGTGGCAAGACACCCCCCACCCCCCCCCGAGCCCCGAGCCCTGTGCACAGGCTGGGTTTAGGGGCATCCCTACGCTGGGTTTTGGGAGATGCACCTCCATGGAGGCAAAGCGCGAGCCTGAGGATAGAGATGGGCAGTGCTTCACCTTGCCTTGATTTAGACTGGGTCCCTCCGGCTGCCTTCTGGAGCAGGTTTCGGTACCCAAAAAGGAGGATAGTTTTAGCTGCCAAAAAATAGCTAAAAGACACCCTCCCTTAAAAAAAAAAAACTAAGGAAGGGGAGAGAGAAATAAGCGAAGAGAGACGGTAGGAGATGAACTGCAGGGATGGGTGATGGGAGTGCCATCCATCATGTTTGCTTTCGCCCGATGGGAATTTCCACTCTTTCTCTCCAGCCTGCATTCAGGCACTGTGACTGCCTCGGCGTGCATTTCCCCAGTGCCCTGTCCCCTCTCCCTGGGTCAATAGTCCATCTTCGCTTGCTTCACCGTGGACCCGTCGCTGCTCCGTAGGGCTGTCATTAGAAAGGTGAAGAGCATCTGTGAGAGAAAAACCCAGTGTTTGTGGCAGCTTGATTTTTCTCTTAAAGAGCTGCTGATCCTGCAAGAGAGGTGGATGTAGTGATGCATAGAAATCACTCCCCAGTATTGCTCAGGGGGTTCCCTACTTTTGCCCCCCTTTTATTTAATTTCCATTTTCTTTTTAATTGAGGAAGGAAGTTTTCCTCTCACCTGGACATCTGTCCTTCCATCCCCAGCCAGCCCCTGCTCCCACAGCATCCCGCCTTTCTACAGTGACAGGTTATAATGCTGCTACAGAGACCTCTGACTTCAGGTGGGCATCTGGCAGCAGGAGCCGACGCACTCCTCAGGCAGAGTGAGCCGGTGTGCAAGCGGCTCCAGTGACTGAGGGGGTAAAAAGGAGGGAAAAAAAAGAGATGCAGACAAAAAAATAGAATGAATTAACTGATGCTATAAATAGCTCTGAGCTGTTAAATGAAATACTTTTCATGGTGAGTTGTGAAACATCCGCGGGGTTTATTTAATGCCTGGGTTTTTCCATCCGTCCAGCTCTGTTAGCAAACATAACCCATATGCTGTTGTTTTGGTCTCCCCCACCCCACGCCGGAGGCCAAAGGCTTTGCTGACTGCAGCTCCCCGTACTCTGGCAGGCTCTGCGGAGAGGGGAAGGTGCTTATCGTCCAGCAGGACCATGCCCACAGATATGCATCCCTGCCCAGCTCCCAGGGCAGGCAGGAGGGCGGCAGCCCAGGGGTCCCCACCAAAGCAACACCCCCGTGGTGCTGGGAGCACGTAGGCAGCCCGAAAGCACCCGGCACTGCCCGGCTCCTAATCGGAGCTGACAGGGCTGAGGAAAGGGAGAAGGGCGAGGGAGGAGACAGGGAAAGTAAAGCAATGGTTCTTGGCGTGAGTCCTTGGGTACCGCAAGCATCCCCCCGGATGGGCCAGGCAGAGTGGGGGACGGAGGGCAGCCCCTCACCTTGCTTTCCCCTTGCAAAGGGGTACCCGGGGTCAGTGCCACCCTGGGGCTGTGACTTGGGCAGTGTGGGTGAGTGGCGGCTTGCTGAGAGGGATAAAATGAAGCCCCCTCCTGAGTGGGAGGAGGGAGCAAGAAAGCAAACCTTCAAGGAAATTTCCTTTCCTTAAAGAAAATATGTCATTGCCTAAATCGCTGTGAGATGGCAGGAGCAAAAAACCCCAGACGGGGCCAGGCAGGACCCAGCCGTGGGTGCTGGCGGAGCGCTGGGTGCACCCCGAGCTTGGGCGTGCTGCGGGCAGGGTGAGTAAGAGGTCCCGTGTGAGTACCGGCCTTCCCAAAGGACCCAAGGTTATTACTGATTATTTAAGCTTTCTAAGCTGGCAAGTCAGAACCTGAACCTCGTCCCACTGAAAACTTGAGTCCTGTAAAGCTGCTGGTTAAATGGGAATTCATTGAGCATTAAATCCACCAAAGCATGGTTGTTTTTTTTTTTTTTTGACTCAGCGTGAGCAGGATTTAGTCGCTGACACCTCCCGGCTTCCCCGGGGCTGAGCAGGTGCTCGCAGCAAACACGAACATCCCGATTCCCCCTGTGCCGGGTAAAACATTTCAGGATTCCCTCGGTCGCAGGAGGAGGCTGAAACATTTTGCTGGGTTGTGGCACATGTGCTTGCACTTTTAAAAGGGAGGGGAGGGAGGAGGAAGGAAGGGTAATTAATCACCAAAGATACTTTGCTCGTTTATTTTAACAACTGGAGTTTAGCTTAAATTATTTATGCTGAAGCTTCATAATGCACTAGGAAATGCACTGCAACATATGTCATCAAAAGAACGAAGCCTGGGTAATGTGAAACCGCGCTCCAGCCCTATTAAACTTGCGTTTAAGTGGGAAGAGGATGACTTTTTTTTTCCCAGCAAATTAATAATGTGTGCTGATTAGCACAAAACAGATTAGCAAGGTTCCTCTCCATGTGCTTTGTTTCGTCAATAGAAAGTTAATTAACAGCCCTCTGCCTTCTGATACCCAGTTATAAGACAACACTCCAGCATCACACAGACCTTAATCTTAAATTATGAGTTTGTTCATTTTCTTTAATTTTAGCTACTATTAGTTATGCGCTGGCCGGGAGCTGTGTTTTCATAGCAGATAGGCCCACTTTGGTAATACTCTTAACTTTCCTTATTTCAAGGCAATACTGCATGGGGTACAGCATTGGGGCTCTCTTCCAGCATGAAATTATGACCTAGTTTACCAAAAAAAGCACCAAAAAGTTATTAAAATGGTATGCAGAATATTCAGGACACGCTACAGATAAGCGGGTGTGATAAGGACAAAAACCACAGTATGGCATGTGAGACAGAGAGGCTCTAAAGCATTTTTAATAAAAGGGTAAAGCTTGATAAAATAAGAGCATCGCCCTGTTATGCTCCTGCGGACCCAAACGGACCCAATTATGGAGACTCCAGCCCTAACGTGCAAATACCTAGTGCGAGGTGCGGTGCCTTGTGGCTTGCTGAGCTCAGGGTGAGGAAATGTCCCATCCTGTAGCAGTTATGCTAGATCAAAATTAAAAATTAAATTAAGGCCAAATTTCTCTGAAGCTTTGGCACCCCAGAATATGTTCACCCCCCCACACCCCCCTAAAAAGACACACTGTTCATTAGAAGATCCCACACATGCTTGAAAAATGTGCATGTAAAAAATGACATTATAGCATGGCCCTTCACTCATTCCTTTAGCTAAGGCTACTCTTTCTTAAATCCCCGAGTGGTTTATTTTCCCACATTTGCTTCTATTTTCCCATAATTAGTGCACTCGCTACATTAAAGCTCTGGCAGAGCTGCATGCCCCATCCGCATAAAAACTGGTCATCTCCCTCTCCCTGAGGCAAGTATCTGGATCATCAGGTTTTACGCGTGGGCATCAGCAAACCTGCCCAAGATGCCCACACGCGCAGTCCAGGCGCCACCCAAATTCCTCTTCAAGTTATGTCTTGAAAGGAGAGGAGCCAAAGTCCTGCTCCCAGCTCGCCTTGCTGGGCTCCAGCCCTCCCCTTCCAACCCAGCGTACGCCTTGGCATCCCAACCGCCATCTGTGGAAAAACCACAAAGAAAAAGAGTCTTTCGCCCAAAGACGCTGCCCAAATTAAGGACGAGACGAGAGTCCCTGGCCTTTGATCTTGTGCGCAGCAATAATAACTCATCTGGCTGACAGCAGCCTCCCCCTCCCCTCTTCTGCCCCCACCCCGCTTAATTAAAGGGAACAAAGAAAAAGTTGCTAATTAAAAGGAACAAGGGAAGGAGCAGGAGAGCACGTGGGAGGGAGGGATGCGGTGGCAAAGCAGTGCAGGGCGGTACCCGCGGCGGTGACGGGGACACCAAAAGATGTGTGTGCGGTTGGGAAGGAGCTGAAAGCAAATCTTTATTGCCTGATCACAGGCTGATCTGTGCTGTTGGGTCGGGCAGGGGATGCTGCTGAAGCACCCCAAGCCTCCTGCAAGCCAAACTCAGGGATGAGAGCCGGTGAAACCGGCCACATCTGGCATCGTCCTTCCCTGTCTCAGGGTTCGCCTTGCAGCTTCTGCTGTGATTTAATTGGAAAGCTGCCTTCTCCCCACCCTCCAGCTGCTCTTTTTAGGATGCTGGGAAGGGCGGACCGTCGTTTTGGCTGGGCCCCCACTGGCCCTGGCTCTGGTGCCTGCCTCCCCGATTTGTGGCTTACGGCAGTCCTGGTGTGCCATAAAGGAAGGGTGGTTGTGAAAGAGGGATTGAAGCGCAGTTACGGAGAAAATTTGCAGGCAAATGACTGGTAGTACTGATGTGTGAAACATGTAGATCTGGAAAGGTCTTCTGGTGACTTTCAGGGAGCAAAAAACGTAGCCTGTGGGTCCAAAGACCCCTACTAGCTGTAGTAACGTCTCCTGGCTTCACCAGCTGTATATCTGCTTGTTCCCAGTGAATTTGCAGAGTCTTTTCCATCTCAAGGAACGACATGAGCTAGCAAGGATTCCCAGCCATGCTCACGCGCAGGACAGCCAAACACAGCCTGATTCAGCCCCACGGCACTAAGTTCCTGCAAACCTTCATGTTATGGGCACCGTGCGTGGAGAGGAGGGATGCTCTTCAGAGGGCCACGGGGCACAGACCTGCCTGGCTGCTCCCCGTGTGCCATGACCCCTGCCCCTGCTGACGGCTCATGCCGGAGCTCATCCTCGCTCCTAAACGATCCATAAGGACTTTTAAAGGTTCGATAGAAATAGATTTTATTCGCAGCTTCGCTGTGCAGCTTTCAGTTAATAACTGTCCTGCCGCTTCACAGTACAGCACTTTCCAATCCCCTAACATGTGGCTGGGCGGTAAGAGACCCCGGTTCACGTGCTCTCCCTCTTCGGCAGGTTCCCACTGAGCAGAGCTCCTTCCCTGGCACTGCCTGGGGCCTATCTCCCCTAACTTTGGATTTGCAGGCAAGACATGCTTTCTCCGGGGAAGGCAGCAATGCCGGCAGTGCTACGCCAGATGCCGCATCTCTCCCTGCTGCCGACAGAGGCTGTCTGCCCTGCGTCTCCTTTACGAGGGATGTGCTGATTTGGGACTGAGGCAGGTCAAAAGTGTACTTCATCCAGGAATATGTCTCCAGTCAAGGTAGCAAGTGGGGATGCTCATGGAGGGGGTGGAAAAAAAGGATGGTTTTTGATTTGCCTGTGCATAACCTGCCAGCATCTTGCAGTCCCCAGCAGACGTCCATGTGCATTCTCCTATCCCACCCCTGCTCCATGTGGTCCCTGTGAAGAGCATATTCCCCTTCCAGCCAACGTTGGAGGGCCCTTTGAAAAGCACGAATCAAAGCTGTTTCCATCTTAACCTCCGAGCTGTCCGTGTGCCTGGTTTTGTGCATAATTCATGTGTTCAGGCAGATGTACCCTGCCCCTCCGTAGATAATGCCCCATTCCCACTGAAGTTGTTCCTATCTCTATTGCCATGTGTCTGAATCCTACTACCTTCCAGCCCAGCGGCATTTTTGGAGGAAGACCCTTGAGCAATTCTGCATCCTCTCTGGGAAACGGTCTCAACTCTTTGGGGGATTTTTAAAATTTTTATTATTATTATTTTCTCCTTGTTGTCTTCCCTGCAAGTTGTCCTTCATCTGCTGGCAACCTGATGTTGTGCTCACAGACAATCTGACCTGACATCAGTGGGGTCAAAAAAATTTAAAAACCCCAAAGCTTAACAATAAAAACAAGCAGCCGGGGCTGGCAGAAAGAGAAGATGAGTAAGTCAGAGGGCTGGCTCGGGGAGCTGAGCGGCTGCCAGCAAGCAGAGGGGCTGGGGGAGAAAAAGCAATGCAGGATGGAGACAGGGCAAAAATCTTGTGAAAGCCAAGGAGAAAAGGACGCAAAGAGTTGTAGGGGAGTGGGAAGAGTTTGTGAGGGACTCAGGGAAGATTTCATCCACGTAGCTCCGTCTGCAGTGTGGCAGCAGTGCAGTGGTCTTGCTGTAGCTGAGCACTACCCAAATTATGCCAGGCTCCAGGGAAGACACCGCTTGCACCTATTGTTTTGAAAAATGGGTCCTGTTCTACCTGTCTTGCCATTACAAATAGAGGAGCGACAGGAGTCAAGGGGAACATCAACTTCCATCCAGGAGTGATGGGCGAAGCAGGGAGGAGAACGGCAGCAAGGGTGGGGGGACAGCCCATCTTCCTGCCTCCTTAGCTGTAATTAACCCCAGTGCTAATGAAGTGCAACCAGACAGCTACCTTCACATGATGGAAAGCTCGCAAGGAGCAGCACTGGCTAATGAGGACATTAGAGGCTGATCTCTCCCTTGTCATCCTCCTATTGCTTTAATATTAGGCTAATTTCACTTTAATGTAGATTAATTGGCATCTTTCTGCCTACAAATTCCTCGGACAGTCAAAAATATTGTTATTTTTTAAAAATTTTATTTTACACCCAAACAAAATAGTTTCCTTGGATTTGGAGGAGAGGTGGAGAAAAGGAGAATATCTCTTCTGAAAACCAGAAACAAGACCCAGATGGAGGCCGAGCAGGAGGAAAAAACATGTTTTGTTATCCAGTGAGCAAATTTGTCTCGTCCATTTCTTTGCTGGGCAAGTGCCATTCCCTCTTTGCTCAGTGTGATGGCAAGGCAGAATGAAAGGAGGCTAAATATGGCAAATAATGTGAGGAAAAAGCAGAAGTAAGTGACATTGAGTGTCTAGCCTTGCAGACTAAAGGAGCCAAACCCCCTACTATTTGTATAAATGTCTTTGCCCATTTTCCTCCTGGGGTGAATTTGGCAATTCCTCCGTTTCCACGTGGTGAGCAGTCTTAATACGAGCCTGCCCATGCTGTCCCACCGTTGTGCTGCAAGGCTGGAAAAGGCAGGGTAATTGCACGGATCCAGACATTGGCTGCATCCAACTAGGGCAAAAGTTGGGAGACTCGTGACGGTGTGGAAAGCGGCACTGGCTCAGCAGGAGCTGCAAGGGAAACCTCCAGCTCCTTTTAGAAGGTTGTCAGAGCAAGGCTGGGTGAAAAAGCCAACATGGGAAACCACCACGGTCTTCTGAAAGCTGTCTAGCAATGGGACAGCAAACCTTGCACAACGGCAGCCCATCAGTGCTGGGAGACAGGAAGGGTGATTCAGAAAGGGAGGCAAGATTAGAGTGTTTTGCAAATATGCTTCAGGCTTTGTGGACCATGCTGCTCGTGGTACCAGCTAGGATCACGCAGAGCGTGGGCTAGACAGACCAGGCAAAGCTGGTCTGTTTTGTTCGTGCATCTAAGTTTTGATAGACATCTAGGTGGAGGAAGGAAAAGGTAGTGAGCTGGCTATCAGTTTGGCGTGGGGTGAACTAAGGGGAAAAAGATGGGGAGCGGTAAGGGACATATGCAGGTGGAATTGGTTGTTTCCCCAAACTGCCTTGTCAATCCCTCCTTGGATTGAACTCGCTGGGATTTCCCTCACCAGCAGCACGTGTTGCTGTGAGCGGGCAGATGTGTCTCCATCCAGCCTAGTACCATGTCTCAGAAGATACAATCTCCATTAGCTGCAGCTAGATGCTGCCTTCAACCCCTGAGCTCCCCAAATGTCCACGCTGCCCGTGTGCTGCCTCCTCGTCTGGCTGGATTGATCCAGGTGGCTGGCCAGACAAGGAAGCCCAACCGTGAGGAGCACGGACTGGCTTTGTCATGAACCTCATTGCCATAGGCAGTGCCTGACATCTGCCAATGGGCCAGACTCAAGTTCAGCTCGCAAAAACCGTACTGACTTAGCTGGGACTTGTGGATCAATGATTTTCTGCTGCAAGAAATATTTTCCACCCCCAAGCATGCAATTTTGAGGTAATGTTTCCTTTTAATAAAGGAAAAACAGGTATCTGCAACCTTGGACGTTCTTCATATTTCTCATTACTGGTACCTAATCATCTCCCCAGAAAAAAAAGCAAGATCCTTTTACACCTGGCTAATTCTGCTGCTGTTATTCAGTGCTGCTTTCACACCACTTCCCAAGCCTGCCAAGACACCCTTGAACCTGTTTAGGAAAGGTTAGGATGCTAATTAAGAAAAGCTATTTTTCCCCCCCCACCAACCTGAGGGAGAAATGTAAAAAGATGCATGAGCTGGGGTTGGATCTATTATTACTCTTTTTTTTTTTTTCCCGAGTTATGAAACGTATGTCCCACTTTTCCCCAGGGGAATGCGCTGCTCCTGCAGGTCCTGTGTGCCAGTGTGAATACGGGACAAGAGGTTAATTTGTAGCCCTGTGATGCACGAGCTTTCCCTTTGCACAAATATTGATCTAAGGCTGTTCGAATATCCATCCTGACCGTAATCGCAGCAGTGTGATATTGCTGCTGGAGATATGCAAGGACATTGGAGGGGAAGGGAATGGAGCAAGAAAGGAGAGACGGGTAGGAGCTGCAGGCTGGGCATCAATGTTCTCTGCTTCTCCCTTCCCTTCTCAACTTAAATATCTTTTTATTGACATTTCTCTCACTGGGCTGAGCGATCTTTCAAAGAAGAGGAAAGCAGCAGCTTTGTTCCACCCTGGGCATTCATTATACAATATCGTTTCACTGCTTGAGTTGTCTGAGCTGCCTAGGTAGTGTTTAGGAGAAGGTTAAATATAGCTGTTGAGTCCTAGGCAAATAAAACTCCCTTTGCCAGTTCAAGCCATTACAGAGGAGACCCTCTGCTCTCCTCCCCCTTCCCCAGAAGAAGAGCAATTGGCAGGCAGCAGGGATAGCTCCTTCGCTGAAGGAGCATGAGTGGGGCTGGTCCCATCCTTCAGCAGCGCAAAACCAGACAGCCTGGGAGGACACAGAGGTTTTAACCCACTCCAATGAGTTTTAAACATGCTCGGCTTTAGGCAGAGCTCCCATTCCCTCTGCCCGGTGGGCTACACCTCGCTCCATGCCAAAGCTCTCCAGAATTCTTTCTCTGTGAATAATAATGAAAAACCTTTCTGAATTAGCTGATTAGTCAGCTCCCCTAATTAGCTAATTACTCTGCTCTGCTTTCACTTGTGCTTTCCCGTCGTATTCCCAACCTCAGGTTGAAGGAATGAGCACGCACGTGGCTGTGCTGAGATCTTATCCTGCTTTGAAGGCTTTAAACTTGCATGATTCAGCCATGTAAGGCTGACATGCGGCCGACCTTACACAACTTCTCTCTTTAAACTCTTTTGTGTTGAGTGATGTACCTGCCTCCTGCGCCAGGGACCAGCGAGTCTCCAGTGCCAGCTTATGCAACCTTCCCCTCCTCCGTCCCCGCTGCCAGCATCTATACCCATTAAACTCCAACCCATCTTCATGCTTCATGTGGCATCTCACCGTTGCCTACAAATCCTGCGGGTTTTCCCCAAAGCTGGAGAAGAGGGGACGTGTTGTCTCTCAAGCCGTGTCCTGGAACTAGTGAGGTATGAAGGCAGCTGGCTACGGGTACCAGGACATGACAGCAGTCGTGCCAGGTCAGGCCAGACATCCCCCAAACACAAGCTCCTGTCTCTGATGCAGGCAGTAGTGGGTGCCTGGAAACTTGTGTAAGTACAGGGTGAACAGTAGTAGTAATGCTCCAGAATACTTTCCCAGCCTCCTGTGGTTTGCAGATCAGGGACCTCCTCACCCATAGGCGGTGTGTTTGTACATAATAGCCTCCACAGACAAGCTCTCAGCAGACAAGTCCAGTTTTTTTATGAACTATTATGAGCTTTTAGCAGCCACAGATCCTCTGTTGAAGAGTCCCATGTGCCATAGAGACGCTTGGGTATAAAAATAGCTCATTTTGTTTGTTCTGAACCTCTGAGTTTCCTCTGATGCCCCTAGTCCTTGCTCCAGGAGACATGGAAACAGCTTTTCTTGTGATTCTCAGATCTCTGTCATATCCCTTTCCAAGGCTGAGGAGCCCTTACCTAGGTAATGTTCCTCGTTCCTTTGATCATCTGGTTGCCAGCCTCTGAAGTTGTTATTCTCTGAATCCGTGACAGTTACCCTATAACCTTCAGATGGGGAGAGGAGGAGCACAACTTCATGGAGAACTCAAGGCTGGGCCAGTGCTTTCTGCTTTGTTCTTTGCTTTTCCCCCTCTGCCAGTCTTTTCCCTGATCCTCCATGGAAAGTCATGGGTGTGGTAGAAACCTGAGAGGGCCAAGGAGAGGAGGCTTTCTTGGTTGAGGGGCCCAAGGAGGGAGACGGCAGGGGGAAAGTGGATGGATTGTGGAAGAGAAAGAGATGCATCAATGGGAGAGAGAGCCAAAACCAAGGGAAGTGCCAGAAAAAACTGATAATGAGTCTTCAGATGGGCATTTTATATTTGGCTTTGGCTGTCTTACATGTTGTATAGCTACTGCCCCTTCTGCAAGGAAGGTGCAGGAGATGAGCAGTCGATGTGGGTCACACCATGGTAGAGACCTTTCCCTTACCAAGAGCTATACAGAGGAAGAATGAGTCACGCATTTACTGTCTTGCTACACAGAAGTTTTTAATGTGAGAAAACAAAACTTCAGAGACAAGGTGCTGTTTTTATTCTAGTAGCATACTGGACCCTCTTCTGAGGTATTTTGGGGTGACTACGAGTGTTATCAGCTGTAGCTGACATACAGAAGTCGGTTAAGCAGGCAACTTCCTCACCCCAAACCTAATGTTGGCTTTGAGAGCTGTTAAGTTGACTTTACTCTTTTGCTGCTGTCGCATCGTCCTCACGAAGGGCTCAGCAAGTGACCGAGAGACGATCCCATCTGTAGTCAGAGGCAGGAATCCCCCCCCTTCCTCCTGCCTTTCCCATTTACAGATAGAAATGAAGTCTGTGGTATGGACCCTTAAGCTGGTTAGACACTTGAGACTTGGAAGTCCTTAAGCACATTAGCAGCTGGAGGTCCATTATTATTCATTGAATCTCTCCGGGGCCGATTGGAATCCTCCTTTTAATTGTCTGCACTCCCCTCTGTCCTTTTATCACAGAAGAAAGAAAGAAAGAGGGCAAGAGACGCGGCCGTCGGGTTATCTCATTACCCATCCCGGCCCTGGAACGGGACGCAGGCTTGAATCTGCTCTTCCCCTCCAGCGGAAGGAGGGAGCGTTGCCCATTTTACATATTAATGGCAAAATGACAGGCCCCCCCTGCCCCATATCTCCCTTAGCATGCTGCAGTTAATTCACATTTCATTAGCACGTCTGTGTGGCCTTACGGTGTTTCCCTTCTGTCGATGAAGAGATATTGGGAAGGCTTAGAGGAGCGGGAATTGGGGCAGAACAAGCCGAAACAGCTGGTGAGATCACTCGGGCTGGACTTGAAGTGAATGAGCTTTCCGATTAGGGGACTTTTTGGCACTCCTTTGCATATTTACCATGCCAGCCAGCGTAGAGCAAAGGTACTAGGGCCATAGCTCCTCAACAGTTTGTAAAGAATCAGAGAAGATCCCCCAGATTGACCAGCAGCAGAAGAAAGCCTAATAATTTCCTGTTGGCCAAGCAGGAGGACTGTTGTGGGCCATCAGACCGTGGGCAGTCCTCTGCCTGGCTGGAGCAACATCCTGCAGAGGGGAGGGAGCTGGGTAGACAGGGACACCAAAGCCCATCTGAGCAGCCATCATCAGCAAGTTCTGCTACCTCATTGCACATTAGTGCCCCACAATTGTAGGTCAAGTGTTGAACTAGCAAACTCATGAAGCACCAAGCCACTGGGCAGGAGCAATTTTGAAGGGGGTTATATGAAATA
The DNA here is from genome assembly GCA_020745775.1 of Theristicus caerulescens. NCBI lineage: Eukaryota > Metazoa > Chordata > Aves > Pelecaniformes > Threskiornithidae > Theristicus > Theristicus caerulescens. The sequence goes on from CM036560.1 coordinate 90,412,396, forward strand.
CACCCTCGGAGAAGTTGGCTGTATGAGCCCTACTGCCAGCTCAAAGAATTTTACATCAGGAAACTTGTCTCCTGAGCTTGGTTTTCCACACGCTGAAACATTAATCAACTTTTGAACCATGTACCGTATGAAATATTCATCTTTTCTTCTTGTGAAAAACAAACCAGAAACCCCAGCTATCTTCAAAGCTGTCTCGTGGCGTTCCATGCTCTGATCCTTTAGGAATTGCTGTGTCATTTCCACCTAAGTTTAGTCTGTGATTGCTGGAGAGTGAGCGAGCTAAAAATCACTTCTAGAGTGACTTTACTAGTGTGTCTGGGTTTGAGAGACAAATGTTTTTTGGCTTGGAATTTGCTGGCCAGACCCAGGTTGCTTATATTTCCATTAAGGAGAGAAGAGGGGTTTAATGCCATTTTCAAACCTAATTTCATGGGTAGCCAATTCATGCTGTGATCCAGTGGCAGATGATTTCTTTATTAAAACGTTTGAAGAGAAAGCAGCTTAGATCAGCCATCCTTGAAAGGGGAAAGTCCATCCTGCTGGTCCTTTAAACACTGGTGGAAAACCCTTCCCCAGTGGGCATTGCTGCCTTTCAGGAAAGGCAAGAACCGTGAGACTTGCAGGGATGGTCTTTTCTTTCACAGAGATGGGCAAATATATCCTCAGCATAGATCTTCCTCTGAAAGTTATTAAACTATGTGCGCTTGAAAAAGAGCCCTAATAAATAACTGTAAAAAAAAAAAAGTAAAAACATAAAAGAAACAATCAGATATAAAATGTACCTTCCATTAGCAGACCTTAAGGCACTTTTAGAAACATTGAATGAATGAAGTCTCTTCCTTGCCCTATCCGGGGTAAACAAATCCATCCTGTCCTTCAGCTTGATCTTGCAGTAATGTCATAATCCCACCTTTATTACATCACTGTTGTCATGGAAATAACTGTGATTTCATAAAGGCTCCGTAATGACTTTACCACAAGATCCATTAGGATGGGAAGATGGATTGTGAAGGCTAGAAAAATGCTTTCTTTAAGCAAATGCATACTGGATAATTAGCAAATGCGGCAAAGGGAAAGAATGGAAATTTGATGGGAAAAAATAAATGGATCCATCTTTAACATGGGCTATTTGTGAATGTTTTCTCTGATTTGGTTTCAAATGGCACAAAGGCACTATTATAATACTTCCAATCAAGTCTAAAAGTCCCATACTTCAGGGCATAGTCAGCACGTGTTGAACAAAAAGCTGTCCCCTGCTATAGCTTCATCCCTCTTAAGTTCCTCAGACTTTGAAATAAAGGTTTTGGGCTTTCACCGGTGGCCCAAGAGCCTCCCACTTTACCGTGAGACTATTTGCCTAGCTGAATGGAGGAGCAGGTTGGGCACATGCTGAGAATGAGGATCCTGGGGGTCATCCTGGCCAGAAAGCCTCTTATATCTCAGCACAAACCCAGCCCATCAGCTCACCTTGGAAACCCTGCCATCATCCCCCAAAAGGTCTTTGGATTTGCCTTACCTAGGGAGCCTTCATTAGGGAACCCCTCCAAGGCCAAAAAGGCATTTGATGCTGAGGTGCTGGGCATCTGGAGGAGGCAGATGATGGAAATAAACCTTGGGTGAGCAGGAGCTGTCGCGAGTCAGGCTATAAAGTGGCAAAGAAACTGCTTTAGCTTGCATCTCATGACAGGGTGTTGAAGGAAGAGGGCTGCCTTAACTCCCTAGAAGTGTTTGGAGGTGTGATGCTGAACGCAATTCCTAGCTGGAAGCCAGGCCTGCGGGTGCCCCTTGCATTGCGTCCTCAAAATGCAAGCAAGTGGCTACTGCCTGTTTCCCTGCAATGAGACACAGGCAGGTGATTAAAGGCATGATGGAATATCAGAGCTACCTGAATGAGTCTTGCATCTCTCAGCACTCCAGGCATCAAAGCGACGTTGTGCTAACAGTTAATGCATGAAGTAATTCTGACTCTGGTTTCTTCTCTCTGAGAGTGGTCTGATGCCGACGGCTTATTCCTGTGTCTTTCTGCCTCCCTTAGGAGCAGATGTCCTATTGACATGTATTTATTTTTAATTTCTGGAGAAAAATATGCTATTTGTGATGGCGAGGCACACATCGCTTGCTGAATATTCTGGCCCAGGCTGATGGAGGATGCTGAAAAGTCTGCAAAGAGTGCTGGCAGTGGATTTCTGCTCTGACCTGTGCAATCTCTTCTCTCCTGTCCCAGTGCCCTTGTGCCACGGCTGGCAGCACCACGTGCAGCCAGTTCCCCGGAGATGCTCACAGCTCAGGCAGCAAGGAATAGCAGGGCACTGGAGTTCAGAGAGGAGGTGTGGGAACATAATGTATGGGAAATACACAGGCACTGGACAGAAATGCTCAATTGAGGTCTGCTGGCTCAATGCTAAAACACCTTTCTGCGAGCAAGGGCTGCTTGTGCTGCTGTTGCCTTCAGAGTTTCAGCATCTCTCCAGCTTCTCTTTGCCAGCTATGCCTGGCCCAGGAATAGAGATGCAGAAAAGCACTCCTGAGCTAATTGAAGCGGTCATGTCCTAGCCAGCAGCATTTCCCACATTAGCCAAATTTGATCTAAAACTAATCTCCTAGTAGAGACAAATCTCTCCTCTGCAATCCTCTTATTATATTTACATATTGAAATCCATGTACGGTTACTGAATTGGGCTATGGTGAGACTTGTGGGGATGGCTCGTGAAGCCCCTGGCACAGCTGGCTGGAGAGGGTATGAGGCACTAGTAACACCTGCATTCCCCAAATCCCTGTCCCCTCTGAAGGACTCCCAGGAGCTGGGTAGCTGGAGCCCAGTTCAGATACTTAAAGTAGTCTTGAGCTGATGATCTGACTGTTCCTTCTGGTATGTGAATAATTTTTGGCTAAGGAAAAAAAATCTGATAGAACTCAATACAGATACATAATCATCAGCAAACGTTATCTTGTTAATCAGAGGGTCTTACCTAGCTTTAATTGCCAGCGTTGTTACTGACTGCTGTCAAATCCATGATGGAGGCATAACATGAATTGGCTTTGAGAAATAACAACTTTTCATGATTAGTTATTGTGGCTGGTCATGTGCAGTCTCTAATGATCTCCCGCGATGTTTGGCTGGAGCGGGAGGAGAAGGTATTAGCCACTTGTCCTGGCCGGGCTCCAGCTTCGACTGTGATGATTGGCCAGACAAATTTCATACCATGCCGTCAGCCACCCATCATGATGTTCCTCACTTCATTCTGGCAGTGACAGAGCAGGGTAATGTGTGGTATGAAACATCTGTTGCCGTTCATAAAACCAGCGCGTTACGGGGGGGGATTATTCCTATTCTGCAGAGCCAGGGAGCCAACAGGGGATGGAAGAGCTCAACACAGCCAAAACAGGAACCACCTTGCCCCTTCCCACGTAAATACCCGAACCGCCTATAAACCAGCTCTTGAATGCATCCCAAGTTGCGTTAAAATGCTTTGCTGGAAAGCAGCAATATCTCGGTGCTGGCTCACTGTCAGCGGGCCAAGGATGGTGGCCACGTACCAGCATGCAAACCCCAGCCCTGCTTCCACCCTTGTTCCTTCTGTGGGCTGCTGAGGTCAGTTTTGGGCTCACAGGTGTGGAGCTTTAGCACAGAGCATCTTAGCTTCCTAGCACATTCACCAACTACAGTGGTCAAGAGAGCAGGTTGGGTGGGGTTTTTTCCAGGCTTTGGGTCTGAGTTTGGAAATAGGGTGCCAGTGAAGAAAGTAACTTGTATTTTCATTTCTTCAGTTAAAAAAAATTGTTCAATTTTTTTTTTTTTAAATCAACTGAAACCAGAAACTGAACTATGCATTTTGGGTAAAATGAAGCATTTTCATTCAACTTAAAATGAATTTGTTGACCTCCAAACCATTGGTTTTGGGGTATGATTTTTCAGTTGGACTCGTGAACCAGGAGATGTGTGACTCACACTGCTCTGCTAATGAGGTCCTGTGGTCTGAAGAATAGGTACTATATTGACACCTCACCTACTTTTTGTTTCTGATCCAAGCTCTGCAAAAGTCAGTGGGAAAAAAATGCTTTTAATAGGAGTCAGCCCAAGCCTCTAATGCCATGTTTTGTTTGGGCCTGGTTGAAGGACATGGGGATCCTTTAGAATGCATTATGAATAGAGTCCTATTTTGATAAATAGTGCCATCTTTTTACTTCCCTGAAGTATATTCTTAGGCAGCTCTCAAATAACACCTATTTATTCAGATAGGCTGCTCAGGGCTGCAAGTTCTGCCTATTTATTACCAGGATGTTTTCATCTTTAAAAATACGCCGCTTTTGATGAGGTCTGTAAGGAATGCTACTTTTGCAAATCTGGTGACGTCTCATATAATAGTGAAGTAGCAGCAGGGCAAGATATAGCCTATCTTCTTGGCTGCCCATGCCATTCAGAAGAAGAAATCCTTCCACCGTGAGAGGTGTCCCTGCACCATCAAGTGCTTGTGTCGCTTGTTTATGTACTTGTTCATTTTATTAGCAGTAAGAAATAAGCCTTTTGGCAAATCACCTGCGATTTAAGAGTTGCTCCCTGCCAGGGCTGGGGTTGAAAAATGTTTTAAACCAACTTCTGATCTTAAACTTACCCCACTGTGCTCACTTCAGAGCAGCTAATCACTTGCAAGACGAATACTGTATCTACCACCTGCAGATGAGTTGCAAACATACCCATATAGACACGGTATCTCCAAAGAGGAATCAGGACATGCCTGTACTGCTGTCCTAGTGCCGTATTTCTGTGATAGCTTCACATCACTGGTGGTGTTCAGTAACGCTCTCTCTGCTGAGAACAGACAGGTGTTGCTTCTTCATGGCTCCCATGGATGCAGCTGAGCTATCGTCTGCTTTCTCCCCATGCTTAAACGGACGTGAACCATGCAATTTGCCAAACACCCCTGAGAAAGAAGTAAAATATTCCTGGCATGGGGAGCGATAAGGTGTCCAAGTGTCGCTATCTGGTTTTCTTAGGTACATAGTCATCTTCACACTCCTCAGTGCCTCCATAAAGGACACCCTAGGTCACACAGAGTTCAGAAAGGAGTGTGGATGGAGAAGGGAGAACATGGACAATTTTTTTTCCATAGGAAGAAGTTAGGAAAGGGTCAACCTGTCTTTTTTCCAACTAAAAGCATCCAGCTGCTGCCATGATTTTTGCTATTAAAGCCTCTGTTCTAGCTAAGGGAAACAACCGATACCCTGCAACTCCCTCCCCTCTCCCCCTTGGAGGAGATATCAGCTCAGTGTTAACCCTCACCTGCCAAAAACGTTGTACATCTGTGAATACGCTTGTGTATCAGCCTTTCAGGATGACGGGGCTAATTTGCCATGACGTTGTACTTCTATTTGCCCTATTCTTTGTTTTTTCAAGGAGCGTTTCTGCAATGCTGGAGCCCTACATCTGCTCTGAGCAGATGCAATCAACCCCCTGTCTTGCCCCGTACAGTGACTGCAAATGGAAGGAGCAGATCATGGACATTTCAAGTGCAGGTCCCAGCTTGTGCAGCAAATATGCCAGGCAGGGGGTCAGCCTCATGGATCTGAACAGCCACTTCTGACCTAAACCTCAGGCCGGGCTGCAAAACCAGCTGAGACTTGTTCCTACAGCACCGCAGGCTTGAAAATCAAAGCTGAGCTCCAGGGGGAATATAGACTGCGTTTGGAGAGTCAAGAGGAGCCCAACTAGCTGGTAGATCTGATTAGCCTGACACGCCACTGAGCCTCCCACCCTGCCATCACCAGCAGGGGAGAGTGTCGGATCCCTCCCTCCCTTAACACGCCACCCTCCTGCCACTCCAGTGGTGGGTCTAATCACCGCCTCGGCACAGGCACAGCCGCTCCAGAAGCATCTGCCTTGATTTACGCTGGGAGAAGGGCGAGGAGGAACTGATGGGTTTGATTTTTCCTCCGCCGCTTCTCTGCAGAGGGATGGCTCTGGGTCTGAAAAGCTCAAGAGCTTTCTGCATGGCTGGGCTGGGCTGCTCCGCTGGGCTTTGGAGGCATCGCAGCCATTTGGAGTGCAATCCTTTCCTTCTTTAATTTTCTATTTTTATTTCATCACCATATTCAGGACTGAGTGGTAACAAGCAGGTCCCCAAATAACCCAATCTTCAGCAACAGCATTGCTTTTTCCACTGCAATGGAGAAGAGAAGGCAGAATTTCTAGCATAGTTTTTTTTTTTTTTTCTCTGTGCATGGCTTGCATGCCCCAGTGGGATCTGTGGGCTGTTCCTAGGGGTCTGGGGAGGGGGACTGAGCAAAGCAAGCCCATTGCCAAAAGGTCTGAATTCACCCCACCGGGTTTACAGCCCCACTGGAAAAGTCCTTAAAGCTCCACAAATCAAAAGGTTGAAAAATCCCTGGCCTAGAGTCCTGAGTGCTGTAAAAAGGCCTGGGGATACACAGCCGGTGATTTGCGTGAAGGAGGATTTCTCTGAGAAATAAGGTTTCAGACAAACTTGCAGAAGTGGAAGTTCAGCTTAACAACAGAGCTGGGTTCATTTGTCAAGCCCCTTTCTGATTCTGTGTGTAGGAAAGTGAAATAATAATTGGGAGCAAAGCTTAGGTTAATCTACGCTGAGAACATGATATTCAGTACCTTTATTAAAAGAAGGGGTGTGGGGGGAAGCACGGGGCCTCTTCGGCTCATTTTATTTTTCCGCTTCATCTTTGATGCTTGCTGGCGTTGGAAAATAACCCTCTTCTTCACTGACTGAAGTGCTGTGCAAGGAAGAAATCTCAGCTGGAGAAGACGCTCCCTTTCAGACCAGCCTCCTAATTGTGAAAGTGCTGTTAGACAGCTTTTGAAATAAGCCTCCTAGGTGTGAAAACTGCTTTCCCTTTGCGGGCTGAAAAGGCCAGCGTAGCATTTGCAAAGCCCTGGCGAGCATCGTCGGTGTGAAATTGCCCTCTGTCCCCTTTCTAAATCCAGCTCCCTGCCAAGCTGTCCCCAGGCATCTTGGGTTTCCTTCCCACTGCAAGCCACAAGAGACCTGGCTTCTCTCTCTCGTTTGCTCTCACAGCCAGCTGCTTATCCCAGCACGGATCTCCACTGAACCCAACGATGGCTTTTCCACTGGTTTGCACTGGTTTGGTCCATCTGACCAACCTCGCGTGATCCAGGATGCTTTACGGGGTCACTGTTCGCCCAAGAGGGGAAATAAATGCCGGTGTCTTCCAAGTCAGGTTATTTTATTGAAATAGAAGTTGAAGTGAATATATGAGAAGAGTAAGGAAGGCTGGGGAGAGGGAGGAAATCCCCTTGATGAAGGGCTTTTCAGGCGTTAGATAATGACTTGGGAGGTCCCTGGGACCCCTCGAAGGAATTATGGGGCCATAACTCACAGCTGCTGCTCTCTGAGTCTCCATACATAGGAGCACCCGTCAGGAATTTATTACTAATGTATTTTTATACCAGCCTTTATAATAAGTAAAGAAAGACTCCAGCTGCCTCTAGTGACCTTTTAATCACCTAGGGATGCATTCAGCTAAAAGCCCTACACCCGAGGTGACAAACACCCAGCCCATTGGTTGGAGCCACTTTGCTTGATGTATTTGTGTGAACTGCACGGCTTATTCCACAGCATCTCACATCTCATAGCAAGAAAAACAGCTCTCCATCCTTTATGGCTGTAAAGAAAGCCTTTCTGGAGTGTAGCTGGTGCAGCAATGTCTTCCTGAGTCAGCTACTTGCTATATTTCATTTAAAGTATCTCGTGGTACTTGAGTGCCATGTTTGGCAGTTGGTGTGAGGGCAGACCATGAAAGAAGGCAGGCAGCCTGCAATAATGATGTTGGGGGATGAGTTTTCTCTTCTGCATGGCTAGGGAGAATCCTTTTGGTTATATCAGTTAACTGTGCTGCAGAAGGAACAGAGAGGGGTCAGTCCATTCAGGATGAATGCTTCTGTTTTAGCAACGCAGTTTTCCAATGTGGTTAACGGCACGGCTTAAATTTCTTTGCAGGCTTTCAGAGGAGATCCTGCAGGTCTCTAAAGTTGAGGCAAACCAAGTTATGATACTCTAACAGACACCCAGGCTACAAGGGCTCACATCTGCCTCCCTGAAAAATGCTGAGGATCGGTCAAAGCAACAGGGTTGTAGCAGTTTGCTCCAGGTAGTGGCTTAAGAGCCTCAAACTTTTGTTCTCCTTGTTATGGCAGGGAAATGCAGCTCTCCTTACCAGGTCGCCTGCGAGTATAAAGAACAGAAGTAGAAAGGAGATAAGCAAGAGCATGGTGCTCTAGAAGCCAAATAAGTATCTCAGTTTCTTCCAGTTGTTGAGACTCTGTATGAGCATGCAGAGGGATGAGGGCACAGGAGGTCCTGAGATGGTCTCATGATTTTTGAAAGGAGAAAAAAAAAAAATAATTGTTTGCTGGAGTCCCACATTCACTGGAAGAATAAACTTTCAGGTTTTTTTGGCGCTCTCTTCCCAAATTCCCACTTGCTGAAGGGAGATAAAGGCTTTGTGTTAGTGGAACCACTGGGACTTGTAGAAAAGATGAGGTGGTAGAAAAGGATAAATGGGATGGAAATGGGACAAAAAGAGCAAGCTGCTGGGCAATGAAGACCCCTAAATTCTCCTAGCATGATCACACAGCTAGTCCGTCAATACTTTTAACATTGCTGTTGCCCACCCAAGGTGCAAAGCAGCGTGTAGCAATGCTGTTTGGTACATCCAGATGGGAACTGGTAAGCCCACTTCATGTGACTGAGTGAAATCAGTTTAGCAAAGGCCTCCTTCTTGCCCAGGAAGGACTTCCTATGTGGATTTACCAGCATTACTGCTCCTCACCTGGGTTTACCACTTGCGTATTTTAGAAAATAAAGCAGGTACTGCCATGCAGATAGCAGGGTTGAATTGTCAGACGACTTTGTGCAGGATCTTCTGCAAATCCAAATTGTTAGTGGACTCCAGCAGTGATGAGATGAATTCAAAGAAAGGGTCCATCATGGGACATTAAACACAGAAATTGAAATGTAGCCTCTGGCTTAGAGTATGGAAACAGCAGACTGCTGGGAGGGTAGGTTTAGGGAAATAATGCTCTTTTTGTGCTGTATTTTTAGCCTCTTTCCCAAGATTTCTGCTGATGAGCACAGCTTGGGGAGGAAGTGAGTTGGATGGACCTTGGGTATGACATCGAGCAGCCATACTGATGTTCCTATGGTGTGCACACGTGTTGACAGTATCACCACCAAGATGTGTAAATCCCTGTGACACTTTGGCTCGCAAAGTTGATCTTCCTTGACCATACCCTGTTTTTTCACTGCAAAGCCAATGGTTTTAGAGGGCCACATGGAGAGCTATGTCTGCAAACTGACAGCAGAGAAGAGTCCTCCACTGACCCTTTTTCCTAGCATCTCTAAGAAGTCCAGGCAGATTTCTTGTGTAAAGCCTCCCCTAGGTTTTGTTCCTCCATCAGGCATAGCAACAGCTCCTGGGAGCTTCCTGCTCAGTTGAGAGCCAGGTTAAATTCAGTTTTCCCAGAAAATGTCTCTTGATATATTTTAGGGTTTAATATTTGTCCTCTGTGAAGCATCTTCCTTTCATGCTAAATGTGCACCTATTATATGCATGGTTTATTTTCAAATTCCTAGAGGAGGCCAGAGGCTCAGTCTGTCTATAGCATAGAGGAATGCATCTCTCCAGCATGTCTCAAGCAACCAAGATCTGAACTTTAAGTGACTTTCAACCTAGGACTTTGGGAGCTGGGTTTTCCCCGTGCCTCCTGGAGGACTCTGCTAGAGGCTATGCGTGCAGGCTTCTCCCAGATACAGGCTACAAGCATTAGAAAGTTCAAGGCCAGAAAAACATTTTTGGAAGGGCAATGTGTTGTTTTTTTCACTTGCTGAGGAAAGCATTTATCTTTGGATTTGTAGAAGTGACCTCCTGCAGTCACTCTGCGGATTTAGGAATCTTATCCCACTGTCAGTAATTTTTACCAAGTTGTAAGAGCTTGATTTTTCCACTCTAAAGCTTGGCTTATTATACACATTTGTCATCAGCTCGGGGGTCCTGCTAAAAGATGACAAAAAAAAAAAACCAAAACAAACAAACCACCAAAACCTACCCAGTACGTCCCGGATTTTTATTTTGCCAATAATAGTTTTGGATGGACTTAGGATTTTATTAAAAAGCTTCTCCAGTCCTCCTGAATTTCAGTGCAAGCTATATTCCCAGCTTTCCTCACCTCCTGCCAACACTGCAACAGTCAACCAGTGTTTTCATTTGGTTTATTCTGAAGATGGGGCGTTTTGCAGGTAACTCATTGGGATGTATAAGTGGACGTGGACAGTGCTGAGAGGCTGGTGGTCCTGCCTGGGGTCCCGTGCTTCTTGCAGCATCACAGAAGGGGTTGCAGGATTGAGGCGCACTCGTGCCGCCGCGGCTCTCTGTGCACAGCAGGCGAGGGAGGCAGCACGTAGTCATTCATCATTTTGATCAAGCCTCCTGCCGGGAGCAGTGTGAGTTTCAAACGCTAAACTAAATGAACCAGGAATGTTGTTGTTTCAAAAACAACTGGCCACAGTGACCGGTGTTGACACACATCCTAACGGCTGACAGGTCCCCAAGGAATAAAGAAGAGGGAAGGGAGAGATGGAGGAAATATGAAAATACATCATTGGAAAGCAAATCTGATCTTGGAAGAGTATGAACAAGAAGGACCTTTACTCCTTTAATAAAACTTCAGCGTGAGGAGCCGCATACTGAGAGAGGATCCATTTCAAAGCAACATCTCGCAAACAGAACAAGCTCTTCAGTTCACTTCACTGGAGAAATACCTTTTGCTGTGGTGATGTTCGCATTGCCGAATTTGCTTCTTTGGGTACTGACAGCATCTGAAACCAGAAGGGGGAAAACAGGAATTAATTTGAAAACATCAGTCCCTGTTTCTGTGCTCCCAATTTTTTCTTGATAAGAATCTGACCATGCAGAATTGATAATCTCCTCTTTTCCTGTGAAAACTGGAAAGCCCAGAGAAAGTTCCCAGGAGAAAAAACAGGTACAAGATCATGATGGGAAGCTCTTCTTGCCCAAGCTGCTATGTAGTGGAGATCAGGGCATCAGTTCGGCATCCTGGTGGCCTGACCACCAGCATCCCCAGTGCAAACCAGTCCCGACTGTGATGGACTCACGGGAAAGCACAGGGCAGGTTGCTTTCCCTTGCCGCTCATTTGAGGCTTGCAAGATAAATGTCGGATTTGAATGACTAGACTGTGGGCAGCCAGTGCAGAAAATCAATTAAAATACCAAGCGGCTTAGAAACAGGGGCTTTAATTACTCCACAGACAGGTCTTTAAAGGGGAAAGAAGCCATCACCCCTGAGTAAGACCTCCTCTACCCTTGTGCTTTTTATCCCAGGGATCTCAGGACACCTCTCCAGCACGTTTTCCACACATCAAGAATAGGTGGCCAGATCTCCTTTGCACTGAGCAAAGTATGGGCACAGGGCTTGCATCTTGTTTTGTGGTGTGTGAGCTTAGTCACCTCAGGACATGGGACATCGGCCATGCGGGCTCCCTGCAGTGCAGGTTGTAGAGGTCTGATGGTGGCCGGGCTTTAGCAGCTGGGCTGCAGAGAGGGATAAAACTGCCTGGCAGGCAACGTGGCAGGGTGGCCAGTCTCTGTGACTGAGGCTTAGGCTTTTCATCCGGAGTAAAGTCGGCTCTCTGTGGGACGTGAGGCTCAGCAAGCACTTTGTTTATCAGTGGATTGGGTCTGTGAGCCTGGGAGACAGAAGATGCCCTTGTGCACACAGGCTTGCTGACAAAGTGATGGGCATTAGAGGAAGAAATTATACTTTTCTCAGGGAACGCTGGGCTGTAGAGCTTGTTTATCCTGTCTGCCTGTTTATTTGCTTTCTGCTGACTTACTGTAATATATCCAGCACGGGCCTTCAGCGATCGCAGGAACCACAGGGATTTCAGTGGGTCTTTAGTGGCAGCGACTGGCCCGCAGTGGCCCATCTCCTCCCTCTTCAAAGCAGCCCAACGCTGTTCCCTGTGCTGTTGCACAACCAAACCAGCATGTTAATAATACCCCGAGCGTGGAAAGTACAGAACAAAACAAAGCATTGATGAAACTGTTGCAGGCTTCCCAGATGCCTGTCCACATCAATGTCCTGCTGGGAAGTACACAGAGTGAAATAAGGCTCAGTGGGAGCCAGCCAGGGAACGGTCTGCGCTCCTCCTCTCTTTTCCCAGCCTGGTGGAAGAGTCTCAGGACACAATGTTGCTCTGCAGGACGTGCTGCTGGCTGCCAAGAGAATGAAAGAGCCTGGTTTTATTTTTATATAACTTTGAGGGGGAAAGGAAAGACAAGCCTCGCTTTATGCTCTGCATCAGAAGTTTGGATGCACAAACTTTCAGCTCTTCTTTCTGACTGCCTGCAACAAGCTATTCTGAGTCTTCCTGGGGGTTGTTGCTCAACTGTCATTCTCCAACCCCAAAAGGAGGCAGGAGGATTTGGGATTTAAACTTCTCATCTAGAGGAAAATAACAATAATAATAAAAAATGAATCTGCCTGGAAAGAGTGGAGGAGACTGCCTGCCTGCAGGGAGGAAGAGATTTAAAAATATTCCCTGTTGACAGAGAGATGAGTTATTGCAATCCCTGAGCAGCCTGGATGGGGCAGAGCTAAAAGTCTGCGCTGTGCAATGGGGGAGTTATTGGGGGGTCTGGCAAGAGGGGATTTACACCATTGACCGCTGCTTTTTGGTGGGGCTGTGCTCCTGGCCTGGTTTGCGGCGATGCTGCTCTCGGGTCTTGGATAGCTCAATGTGTTTGCACCATGGTCCATGCCATCTTGGTAGGTGGTTTCTACCAGATGATGGAGCCAGAATAGGGGAGCTGGAAGGGAGACGTGCTCTTGTCTGCTGAGCGCTGTGCTGCCAGCTCTTGCTGTTCTTGAGAGAGTCTTGCAGCATCTGGTGTTGTTTCCTGCTATTAGCTGCATGGCTATGTGATGGTCTCTGCTTTCGCTTTTCCTTTCTACAGAAAGTTTCCAGGCTTGAGGCTGCCAAAAAACATCTTGAAGGCAAAGAGCTGAGCTCACCCAGGGGCTTAGGAACAGAAAGGAAGAGGAGTGAGAAGCCACTGCTGCAAATCTCCTCTTCCTGGGGAGAGGGGAAGGACTGAATACCCTTCTGTATCACTGGGGTAGGGATGGGATGGTGCTGCTTTGCATGAGAGGGACAGAACAGGGTCCCCTCCTGAGTCTCTTCCATATCTGCTATCGGGGACCTGGGGTGTGCAATACCCTGAGCAACCTTATACTCTTGGCTAATGTGTTTGGCTCTCTTGCAGCTGAGACCTTTTGGAAGGTGTTGCTTGGGTGCCAAGCAGCCTCATGCCATAGCCTTGTCCCGTACCTGGGGTCAAGCCACTTTGGGCTGCAGGGACCGGCCGCAGGGACCAGCTGTTCATCAGTGCTCCTGTGCGGTGCCCGGGACACACAGCCCCGTCTGAGTGCGGCTGCATTGTGTAAACACTGGCTAACGAAGCTTCCCCCATGCTGAAGCCAAGAGATGACATTGCAGAAACAGTCTAGGTCAAAATAAATTGCTTTCTGGCATTCTGAGATTATCTAAACCCTTCCTTTTCCCAGGATGAAAAGGAACAAAGGCTCTTGCCTGCTCAGGAAAGAGCCTGGAATACCATTTCTGTGAGCCACGAGAGCTTATTAGGGGCGAGGGTAAACAAAGAGATTTGGGGTTAATTTACTCAGGAGGGGGAGGAGGGAAGAACAAGATGCTGTTTTTTAAAGCCTGCCACTTCTTCTGTCAATAACAGCAGGTTGCTGGTTTGGGTTGTTGCAGGCAGCAGTGTCTTTTCAGTGTATTGACTGGCAGCCCTCGGTGGTTTCTCTAACGGCACATTGATTTTTACATGGACTCTCTTCCAGCTCAGCAGCTGCCCAGTTGATTTAAAGCAGTGGTGGTGCTACCGTGTCACTGCTGACGGGGCAAAGGGGGGCTGTGAGTCAGCCCTGGCTGCTGGCGGGGCTTTTTTCCCTGTATGGGGAGCCCTGTGGCCTTTTTCCACTCAAAGGCTGTACTGTTGCTGTATTTCCCCGCTCACCCTCCCATCACATCTTCCTCTGCTCCTGCCGTCTGTTTGGCAGCAGATGCCTGCGCACCTTCAGAGGCGGAGGGCACTGGGTGTTTTCAGAGCTGGCAGGATCCGAGTCTACCGGCAAATCCCTGTCCTGGGTGAATATAGCTGTTGGCAGCCAGCTGGAGCTGCTGGAAGCGGTTGGAAGCACCACCTCTGATGGTGGGACTGGTCTTGGCCCCTGGTGCTGACCCCATCCTCAGCATGCAGTGCTCTTCTCCTGAGGCTCTCTTCCTTCTGCTGAGGAACAAAACCATACAGAAGCAACTAGTAAAACTAGGTGTGGATTAAAAAAAATTTAAAAGCTATTTCTTTGCTTAGTAAGTGGGTTTAGTGACCACATGTTGAAGTCCTTTTGCTATGGGAATGTCTCCTCTGGGTTAGGTGTGCGTGGCAAAGAAAAGTCTTTTCTGGAGCAGCGTGCTGAGCCTCCATAGCTGGGGATTTTCTCTAAAGTTTCATAAGATCCTGATTTTCTTACGCCTCTGGCTGCTGGAGCCAGGTGACTGTGAAGCTTCCTAGTCCTTGTTCCAGCACAGAGAAGTTTGCTCTAAAGGGTTCAGAAATGAGAGGGACAGACAGAGAGAAAACCAAACTTTTAAAAAATCTTATGGGTTTGAAATGCTTGAAAATTGGCCACAGTGCAAACCTTTCTTTTCAAAAGGCATCTAGTTCCATGTTAATGCCGTTTGTGGAGAGCCACGGCATGAAGGAAGAATTCTTTGCTCTGAGCTTCCAAGCTGTGGACTGAGTAAAATCCCTCTTCCCCCTGGCCCTCCTGAACTCACTTTAGTGAGTGCTTTTCTCCTGCTTGGGAAATAAAGGAGATAGGTCTGTAGCTTAAAGATAAATCTTTAGGTCTCTTAGCAAAATCAGTTCCTGCTGGGGTCTTGGCAAGAGCTGCTCGGAGGGTGCTTGTATCGACTGGAGCAGGGCAGATCTGGCTTTCCCCCTGGAAGGAAATCTCTGACTGTCACAGGAAATGATCATTTTCATCTGATGCAAAATTGGGAGCACTTTGATTTATCCATGGAAATATCTTGTTTTAGCAAAGAAAAATCTACAAACTTTAATTTTCTCCCTTCCTCCCCCCCAGTTTGTAATAGCACAGCAGATTTGCCTGTTGCTCTGGTGTCTTCCAGCTGCCCGTGGGACTCCTTAAAAGGAAAGACCATGCCTCCTACCTTATGGTGTAGACCTGTAAATACCCATGTACTTTGGTTTAAGAGCAAGTGCCTGCAGCTTCCCCCTCTTCTGTGGCAGAGCTGGATCCTGCGTGGCAGGAGCATCATGGACCAGGCGTCTGGGTTGCCTGGTCCCTTGCCAGGTGAGTTGGCAGGAAACTGCACATCATTCCTTTAAATCCTCTGTGGGGTTTGATGGACGTTTGCTGCTCAAAACATTTTGGTTCTGTTTAATTGTCAGTTTTTGATGAACAGCTGCTTGGGCAGGAGGTTCCCACCTTCCACTAGGGAATTCCCAAGGCTGGCAGAAGCTGTAGGGGATTTTTGGGAACAGTCTCTTGAGTTTTCCATTCCTGAATTTTGTATTTGGAGCAAATACTTCCATGTGGGCTGAATCTTAAAAGGATCATCACTTGCTTACTATCATCTAATGGTAAAACTTGGCTCTCTCCACCTTCCACCTTGGGCAGACGAAGCCATGTTAAAAGCAGCCCCTTCTTTTTGTCCATCAGTGCCTGAAAACAAAAACCTCCTGGGGGACAGAAGCTGAAAGTCACCTCTCAGGACAGATTCAGAGCTTCCAGAGAGAATTCCAGCTCTCATCCAAAACTAATAGAGAGAAAATTTCCCTAGAAATTATTGGCATGGGCCAGAGAGCATTAAACTGGAACTTTACGCCAATTAATAGCCAGATAATTACAACCCATCCCCTCCTACTTGCTGCTGACTTCCCCATGTAATTTTCTTTTAATTTTTTGCTTAATAGACACGCATGAAAGATTAGTTACTCGGCGCGCTGCTTGCATTTGATATGTAGTAGGCTCAATGGTAAGGATGACTTAGACATGCTCTGTCCATCCTGGGCCAGCCCAAGCTAGAGTGGAGTGACACAGCCTGCCAGAGCAAGGAGCACGCTGGAGGGACTGATGCTGCTTCTCAGCTCTTCAGGGGATGGAGAAGTTAAGGAAAATGGAGGGGAGAAAAAAAAATGTCAAGGCTGGACAGGAAAGGAAAAATGGTGAATAGAGCTGGTTGCTGGCTTGCAGCAGGACCATGGCTTTTCTTACCCTGCTCTGGGTTGGGTCTGTTGTAGCAGCACCCTTTGTCCTCACTCATTTTCCCATGTGAAAATGCAAAAATGGCATCTTCTCTATCACCCAGAAGAGTCCCCTTCTCCCTTGCGGAGGGAAGAGTCCCTCCATGCCAGCCCTGATGTAAAAGAGAGAGAAACTTCCCCAGCCACACTCTGCTATACCAGTTCCAATGAGGGGGGAAAAAAAAAAGTCAAAATTGGAGACTTTCATGAGCATTAAATTAAAACAGTGTGCAGGGTCTGTTTTGGTTCCTGGGCATGAACGTCGTATCAACTCTCCACTCTGCCTGCTGTCTGATAAGAGTGTTACCCACCGGCTAGGCTCAGCCTGTGGTATGATATGCAAAAAAGAGGGAAAGAAATAAAAAGCAGCAGCCTTGTGTAGCCTGGTAAACGTAATTTCAGGTGTCTCAGCCTCTCTCGTTACTCCTGCTCCCTGGCTCCCAGGTAATTAATTCTGCAGAAGGAAAACCCAAAATATCTGATTGAGTCACGTTACACTGGAAGTGGCGGGTGGTGGGAGCTGAAAGCAGCTTGGGCTGAACGCTTGGGAAGCTCACCTGCATTTCCCAATGGCTCCTGCACAGGGAACAGAAGGATTTGACCCAGAGGAGGTGACAACACTCAACTGGAGACCCAGAGCAAGGCTGTGGAGAGGCACAGGGGGACCGAGGAAAGGTGAGATCCCGTTTTGAGGACATCCCTTGAGGATGGGTGGAAACGAGGCTGTGTGGATGGTGTCTCCCCGTTGACTCTCCCTGCACAGCACAGGGAGGTTTGTCATGTGCTCAGGCCCTTGAAGATGCAGGTCCCAAGCCCAGTGTGAGCCATAACATGCAGGTTTGGTGCAGCCCCTTTTCCTGCCTCTTGGCAGGGTTTAATGATTCGCAGGGTTTGCACACAAACCACCTGAAGAAGCTTCTTCTCGGCTCCAGCACCCTTTGCGAGGCCTCTCTCTGATGCACTTGTGAGGTAATTAGATAACTGCCGCCAACAAATATGTGCATTTAATAAGTATGCTAATTGGTATTGACCAACATGTGGCAGGCACTTTGTCAAGTGCCAATTAGGAGTGCCTAAGAACTGCTCGAGATACGAGAGGCTGGTGATTAGACCTCGGAGTGGGGATCCAAGGAGATGCCAGCCGCTAACGTGGCTGTGCTGGCACCTCGTGCCTGGGCAGGACCCCACAGCCCTGGCAGAGAGGGAGGGCAGGCACGGAACCAGCACAGGCGTGTGCAAGGTCCTGTTTATCAATCCCATAAGCTTGCAGGGGCTTGCCTGCAATGGATTAATTTGATCGGTATCAACCACGCATGGTGTTTTTATTTATGCTTCTGGGGATGTAGGGGATGGGATAAAACAGTTGGATTAAAGGGACCTGCTTCTGCCTGGGACTGTAAATCAGGGCTAGAGCAGACCAAACGGGACCATGTCTGCAGAGGAGAGAGTCCTTCACATCGAATTCGGCCCGCACGTGGTGGCAGAGCTTGTGCTGAGCACAGAAGAGGGGGATAAATGATCAGCCACGGCTACTGTCCTTTCCCTGGGATGCCCTGTGCTAGCCCATGCTCCTACTGCAGCCCAGTTTCACCCAGTGTATTCAAAAAGTGTGTTAGCTCTCCCTTCCCTTTGTTTAACATGTTTATTCCTTCATCAAACATGCACTAGAAAAAGCTCTCTTTTCCCTACTCTTTTTTTTTCTATCATGTTCATAGGAAAACTTATCTAACCGGCTCTCTTCCCCCAAGTATAAATGACAGAGGGCACATGCTGCTGGATAACCAAGCAGAGCAGCCAAAAAGACCCTTTCCCACCCATAGCAGCAGGCACTGACTGGATGCTGTGCAGTCAGTAACTCCAGCGGTCTCCCTCTGACCTGTGGGTGCTGCCAGCTAAAATTTCAGCCCAAACCAATAGCATGGTAGAGCAGTCCATCCACCCAAATTTACAGGTGTGCATCTCAGCTAGCTACCTTCCATGTAAGCAGTGTGGGGAGGAGGACGAAGAGCAGGTCCTGAGATGCTCATGGGTGGTACCACCTTGGTGCTTGTGTTGCCCAGCCCTACTGTGTGGCCAGAGCTGCTTCCCGGGGTGCCTCACTGCTCTGCTGCCACCCACGTTTGCAGGTGTTTGGCTACAGGGTGTCCATCACCCCAACATGAGTCCTGCTCCCACACAAGCTGCTTCCCACTGTGTGCCTGCAGCAGCCTCCCTGGATCGGCTCAGATGCTCTTATTCGCCTGGATTGGTTTATTTATTGCCACCATTAATTAATTTTGTTTGGGTAGGAAGGACAAGTCCCCCGAGACTGTCTGCACGCTGGAGACCATTACTGCATTGGTGTCTGAAAGCTTCAGTGCACAAAAACCCCTCGCTGCTGTCAGCCTGGCACAATTAATCAACCGACACCATTCAGAAGCTGCAGTCCAGTGTGTCTCTATTGTGTAACGAGCCTCTTTACTTAAAGCCCCACTTAGGGTAAAAGGGTCTCAGTTCAGAGGCACGTGTACTGCTAGGACCCCAAAGCTACACCAAATACGCCATCTTTTCCGAAGAAAGGTCCCAGACATTGCATGGAAAGGCCACCTGTCTCTCCAGGTGGTATTTGTGCTACCTCCCTCCTGATGGAGGACACCAAGGTGGGAGCTACTGCTCCCACCTTCTGCTGTGTGATGGCTCCTCGAGCTGCCAGCTTAGCTGAAAAGCCAAAGTGGAAGCTTGTGATGGTCCCTCTTGACTTGGCCCAAATTCAGCCTCTGCATCCTTTTTACAAGAGCAGAAGAGAACAACCCTTGCTTTCTCCAGGCTGTGCTGCTGTCTTGGCACAAGTATCTGGTCCTGGAGCAAGCAAAAAGGAGCAGGAGCTGGGTTGGTTTTATATGCTATCAGGAGCACATTTCTCAGTAATACAGTGACCTAATCTCACTCTTATTGATTTTGAGCTATATATATATACATATACACACAGGGGGAGAGACACGTGCTGCTGAAAATACAAAATCCTGATCTCCTAGAAGGGCAAAAATTGTTTCCTCCAGGTTTGTTTTCAAGCCCAAGGAAACAAAGGAGCAGGCAGAGAGCCTGACCCAGCTCCTAGTTGGTCTATGAAATGGGTCCCTGTTCCCAGCTCCGGCAGTGCTGCAGGAGCATGGTGAATATTGTATTTAAGTAGGTGCTCCTTCCCCTTCCCAGGGCTGGAGGTATTCAGCTGCCCAAGAACATTGCTTTCTGTTATTACTGCTTCCCTCCCTGGAATATGCAAAGTGGGAAGAGAAAAGCCCCAGCAAATTAGGCAGAGCAGTTTATCTGACAGGCCAGCGCTCTTCTGGATAAAGGAACAAACAGAGTTTGTCTCATGGTCCAGGTGACACTTTGCCACAAAAGAAGAGCATGGAGAAGTTAATTAAACTCTAAAGAAGCCATTTGTTAGAAAAGGAAAGTAAGACATGGCTTTTCTTCAATACTGGAGAAAGGTTCATTATAGAGAGAAACCATTCTTTAGCAGTTAATAAACTATTTTCTATCATCTGGCTTTGAAGAATGGCTAATGGAGTGCCCATGGCTCATTGTAATGTGCAGTTTTGCAAGGTGTCCATGGCCCATTGGCTAAAACAGTTTAGAAAACAGCTGCCTCTGAAAACTAGGGAATTGGAGAGCTTGGCAGGTCCGTAACCGAAGGTAGAGCCTTTGGTGCATCGTTTTCCATTTGCCCTGCATACACAACTGCCACGAAGTCCCTACTGGGCTCTGTTCCTGCTGGGGTGCGCTGGTGGATGTTCTGTCACTGGCCAGAAAGGACCTTTCTCTGTCCCTACGCAGACTGGGAGCCCTCATCGGGTGGGCTGGGTACCAGCTGGAGCACATCTGGAATGCTTATCCAGATGAGCTGGCAGGGACAGCCTTTTCCTGCTGAGGGCTGACACTTTAAAAAAATTCATTGCCACTGGATAGATTTTTAAAAACAAAAAACCCAACCAAACATGATTTTGGATGACATGGACCCAGCTTACAGAGCCAGACACTCAAAGAGCAACTGTAAAGCCCCAGTATCTCCTTACTGAGAAACCATTTAAATCCTGAGTCTGTTTGCTCCCAGCTGCATTCGATTTACCCCAATAACTCTCTCCCTTTGGGGTAGGAAAATAAACCCCTCTTATTTTCTTCAGTCTGAAAGGACCCACTTTCACGGAGGAGCTGGTAAATACCACAGTTACAACGCCAGAAAAGACTTTACAAGGAATGGAAAAGGCTGCTTATTTTAGAGAGGCTTTTTCTTATTTCAGTTTATGTTAGCTACACTAAAATTCAACTGCCTTATTATCTATGAAGCCAGTATGCATGGAGGCAGATGTGACTGTTTCCCACCTGCACCTTGCTTCTCTGTGGAAGATGCTGCCTTGAGAAGATGCTTATGAACTTGCTGATGATACAGCATCAACATGCATTTCACTGTGCATCAATCCGGCTACATCTCCCTGAATTTGGGGAGTCCAAGTGGGTCAGGGGAAAAAAAATGAAACAACAACGTTTGCTGGCAACACTGAGTTAATACCAAAAAGATTAAAATACAGCCAGCCTCCAAGAATGGGAAAAGGACCTTATGATACTTAGTGAGCGGATAATAAAACGGCAGATGAAATTCAAGGCTGCTAAATGAAAACAATGCACAGGGGAAAAATCATTCTAACTTTACACATACAGTGATGGGCTCTGAACTGGCTATTACTGCTCAGGAAGGAGATCTGAGAGTTATGCTAGAAATATCTATCAAAATGACAGTTCATGCTCCGTAGTAGTTCAAAAACCAAATATAATGATAGGAATTACAGGGAGGTAAGAGAGAGTGAAATGGGGAATATTACTATGCTGCTTAATGAATGCCTGGCATATCCCACCTTGAATAATTTGTGAGTAGGTCTGGTTTTCCCATCCCAAAAAGGGGATGGGAAGAAGCCTAGGAAATTATCCACCAAAGGCAAGGATTGATAAAGGTGGGGCCAGATATGAAGTCATGTGTATCGTAGAGCTGAAGAATTAATTGGCAATGATTGCTCAGTTCCAGAAACACTCAGCATCAGGAGCAGGGAACACCTAGAGAAGTTCCAAGAGAGGCACAGGCAAACCCTTTACCCAGCACCCAGTTAAAAAGTAGGACTCACTGCCATGGGAAATTATAGGTGCTGAAAGCTTACATAGACTGGGAAAGTGGTTAGATATTTTCACAGATAAAAGCGATACTGTGTGTGATGAAATGGTTGTTTCTCCCCATCCCGGTGCAGGGCGCCTGCATGGTTTGACCAACAAAAGGAGCTTCACCAGCGGCTCGCTAGGACCTGCCCTGTGCCACCAGCAGGAACCGATGGTCCCATCCAGCTGGTGGCTTCGGCTTTCTTCCTTTTCCACCTCCGTTCAGACCTGCTGACTTCATTTCGGAGGCTTCTGAGCAGACTGGCATGCTCCCAAACGCCACCTCTGAAATGGCTTCATTTGGCCAAGCACGGAATTCAAGTAAATTATTATTTTTACTGTGAGTATTTAAAGAGCGTGCTGAAGGCATTTGTGGTGTTTTCCGTCTATTGCAAATATATCGGGAGGAACCCCGCAGCCTGCCAGGCTACCCGCCCTCTCCCCACGGGGTACGTGGGATCTGGGTCTCCTTCCCTGCCGCAGAGCCGGGGCAAGCAGAGCCCGGGCAGGCTTTTGCAGATGCAATAGTCCTCAGACCTGGGAGGCGACGCTTCATTCCTCAGTGGAGCCCGGCTGCCGGAAATAATCTGCCCAATGGTCCACTTTATGGCTGGGCAGACAGACTGAAATTCACGGCCACCACTTACCAAAGAATAATGAAACATTTCCTGAGACAGCAATAAATATCTCCTGCCATGACAACACTTACCAGTGCCTCTTCGATCCAGGAAAATGTTTCAAAACTCAGCAAAGTGGGATTTTTTTAATGCCTCTCTACTTGCTCGTTGCAGTTGCCCTGGCTGCTCCCAGTTGGTGCCGGGGTGAGTGGCGTGATATGGTTCATGGCTCCCTGGGGAGCTCCAGCTCTGGCCCAAAAGTGGGTGCTGGGGGGTAAGCTCCCTTTCTGGGCTGAACCTATGGGCTGGGTAGCTGTCCACCATCCTCCTTCTCCTCCCATCTGGGGCCTTCACTGAATGCCCCTGACGCTGATTAAAACAACGTGAGCGAGTAGCTTATCGGTTACAAGGGATCAATAACCCCTGGCTTGTATTCTTCAGTCTAAGAAAGTCTGAATAACATGGGGCAGGGGAGATCCGAATAGTCATTGCTGATCGATAGCTCTCCCCATGCGAGCATGCAGTGGGTCAGTGGGTGAGGGTCATTTATCAATGCCACCCTCTCCCTCCCTCCCCGGCATCTCCCTGTGTCGTCCTCAGCAGCTGCAGTTAATCCATCCCCGTAATGCAGAGCGAAGCAGCGCTACTTACTCACCTCCGCTCTCGCCCACGCCGCCTCCGAACGGCATCATGTCCAATTAGCGGCGCTTAATGAAAAACAGGTGAGCTGGACGGATGCACTCACGTGCTTACGTGGCCGCCCGGGTGTTGAGGAAGCAAAGCTGCATTTGAAAGATGTCCTTGAGTCAGGAGGATGACCAGGAGGAAAACTCCTTCTCCCCAGGCTGATGGAAAGGGAGAGGTTTGCAGCTGCTGTTCCCTACCAAGGGGCTTCGTTCTGGTCCAGAGCAGCTATTTCCCACCGTGAGGAGAGGCTGACGGCATGGTTCATGCCAGGGTCTGCTGGAAATACACTGCACGCTCAACACAGTCTGCTTGGCTCCTTCCCCCCAGGACAGTTTTCCAACAGTGAGGGTGCACAGTGTGGCTTCTTGGTGTCAGGCTGACAGAGATTGCAAATAAAAGCCACCAACTAGCAAAAATTATCTCCGAGGGCCTCTGGGCCATAACATGAGGCTCAGGGGAGCCCAGCCAAATGTGGTCAAGTCCTCTTTAGGCAGCAGCAGGGCCGACTATAGTGGATGCAAGCCAGTCTGCACTGGTTTCCCCAAAGGGCTGGGCTCCTTCCAGCCCACAAAGACAGAACTGCCACAACCAGGAGAAAACTCCATCAGTGCCCGCCATGCTGGGGACTCATCCTGCCTCTCCCCACACTGAGGATAACCAGCCCTCCATGGCACAGAGCCACGGCATGGTGGCTACACCCCATGCCCCAGGGCACAGGGCAAGGGCAAAACCAGGAGGAGATGGGGACGCACCAGGCTGGGTCAGGGTCAGCACAGGGCTGGAGGGGTTTTGCCACCTCTGGATGAGAGGCTGGCAATGGCCATCCTGGGAAGAAATGCTCTTAGCAGCCCTGGTCATGGAGGGAAAAGAAGGTGTTTGGTAGCAGAAGAAAAGCTGATGGTGGAAAAAGCATGGGGAAGTGATGGATTTTTAAAACCTGGATAGTGAATCAGTCTCATTGCTGTGGTCACTTTAAAACGGATCAGCAGAAATAAAGTGGGTTTAAATCTACAGCAGCTTGGGGAAGCCTGAGCAGTAAAATGAAGCTGGCAGTATGATAACTTGCTTGTGAGCTGGTTGGGGTGCAACCCATGAGCATGCCTTGTCTGGTAAACACGGCAGAGGTCTGCTCCGTGGCATGTCTAGCATGCAGCAGAGCTGCGCTATGCACCGTGCAGTGATGCCCAGCACAGCAGGCAACCTCCCAGCACAGCCTGCACCATAACATTTCAGTCCCCCACATCTTCTTGCCTTCCTCAGAGACCATAACAGCTATAGGCAGCACAAGAAGAGGGGGGAACATGCAGCAGGGCGCGATGGGGAAGAAGGAGACATCAGATGGCAGCAACCAACAGAGAAGATTGACTTAATGGGATCAGCCCTCATTTTGTTCTTATTATCAGCACCTTGGGAGTGCAGCTTCTCTAATTAATTTCTTTGGTCTCTAAAGCATGCAGCTGAGGCCTGTGTCCCATCAGTAACTGCTTGCACTAGTGGGTTAGGGCAGGCAGAGAAGCATGGAGGTCCCTATGCAGGCACTCAGTGCCAGATATCTCTCTACAAACCTCTTCTCAAGCAGTTTAGCTCTCCTTTGGAGGAGAGAAAGGGCTCAGTGGGTTTTAATAACTCAAAAGTGAGGGCTTTTCTTCCTGATGTTGTTATGGTGAGGTTTTTTTTGTTTATTTTGCGATGCATTTACAATGTTATTCTGTTCAAGTTATGGGGGGGTGGGAATGGCTATTTCTTAATCCTCCTTGGGAAAGAGTGACCTCTTCCACAAGGCCCTAGCATCTTCCAAAATCAGCATGTATTTTGAATGTGTTAGACTGTAATGTGGAATTTTCTTGCTGGCTGCATAAATGCCTGGTGTGCTGAAATCTAGCCCAGCCTGGGTCTCCCTGCTGTCATGTGGCCACCAATTCACTGGCTCGTGGGGGAAAGTGTTTCCCTTGGTCTCCATCTCCATCCTGGGTTTTTAATGTGAAGCGGGAAGAAAGGAAGAGCTCAATTTATGCTCTTGGTATCACTCAGCATTTTATATGCCTTTGGTGAAGCTGTGATTTTTATCAAGGCTATCGAAATCTCCGGAGTCTGAAAATCAAGGTGAAAGCTTGCTTTCATGGATTATTTCCAGTCACTTTTCTTTTGGCTGTGCTAAAAATAACACAGGAATAGCTTTCTTCAAACTTTCCTATTCCCTCCTGGCTGGAACGGAGAAGGTCAGGAGGATGAAAGTGAAAAAAGAGTGGGGGGAAGGAGTCACACCAAACTCTTCACATGTATGGGTTTGGATGAGATTGCTTGCTGGTGTGCTGTTTTTTTTTTTCTTTGATCTAAACCCGATTAACTTTCTTTCCGCGTTTCTTTCTTTTAGCTGATGCAATGGCAAAGGCTGAGTGTTTCAGTCCTTCTGGAGCAGAAAACTTGCCATTTTTAACCATTTCCTTTTGAAAGTTAGTTAGAAACATCCCCAAAGCTAGAGGTTGGTCCAACAATATTGCCCTCTGTGTTGTAGGACCTTTATCCAAGACCTCTGGATGATGCTGCGTTGCATATCTTGCGTTAGGCTAGCTGGCCTGCTTTTCCTTGCAATGGCTATGGGTTTTGTTAATTCCTGGGTTGGTGCCTAAATTTGCTGCATCTTTTTAGTTGGAGGTGTTTGCATATGATCTAAGAGGAGATAACGGTACCACAGGAGATAGCCAAGGTGTTATCTCAAGGTGTGCGTCCAGACGAGGAGAACTCCTTTAGGCCACTCAGAAATGGCAGAATAATAGTTTCTCCTGAGAAAAAGGGAAAAATAAGAAGCCTGGTGCTAACCACAAGTGGGAAGGCATTGCAGCTGAAAAATCCTCATATGGCAGAGACTTCAGCTCGTTACAGAACTACTTCAGTCAGCTGCAAGTTTCTGAATTGTGATGATATTTTTCAAGCAAGGGGATAATGTGATGTTGTTTTCTTCACCTGTTCATTAGTGGTGTAAATAACTATGGATCATCAGGTATCCTTTCCCATCCATAAGCTCATACTGCTTTTAATATCCTTTCTTAAAAAAGGAAGACGGACAGTCCAGTGTCACTCATGAGAGAAGGCACCTTTGCAAGACAGATGTTTGTTCTTGACCCTGGCCACCATAAAAGCTCTGCTCAAAGCCTCTTTATTCCTTCCTGCCCACTTCACTTCAGGGATAGGTTGCCCCTCTGCAAGGAGATGAGGTGAAGGGTCCATCCTGGCTGCCACATCCTTGGAGGGGACTTTGCTCACTGCTGTGGGTCAGCCTCTGATGGATGCCCTCCTGCCCACAGGAGCAAAGGGAGAGGTGCTTCCTCAGCCGTGGCTTTTCCAATTGTTCCCTTTTCGCCATTTCCTAGCTTACAGTGGTCTCTTCCCCTTATAAATTGATATTCTAATCCAAGCCTAAAAAGCTGACTTTCCCACCCAGCCCTGCTGCCCTTCATGCCGGGTGCCAGCTGCAGTAGGAGATCACACTGCAACACAGCCGGCACAGGAATTTCTGCCATGGCTTGGCTAATGAGAGCCTAACTCTATCGCTTGAATGTAGCTCAGGTTAATTAGAGGTGGAAACGGCCTTTTATTTTCAGCTGAACCGCATTCCCTGCGGTTTTTGCTGCTTGCCCTGAGCTGGCACAGCAGCGCTGCACGCAGGAACGAGTGGTCTGCAGGAGCTCGCGTGGGGTCCCAGCCTTCTTCCCTCAAAATTTCTGCTTCTGGGCTGCTCTGGGGACACCCAAAGAACTGAGCTGGCTCCCCACGCAGAGGAGATGCTGCCACAATAAATTTGTGGCACGTTGACCCCTGTGGAGCCAAGAGAGCCCCTCTGGTCCCATGGGGAGCAGGTCATGGGGGCTTCCTCAGGTTGATGGCACTAGCAAGTTCCACTAGCTGCTTTGGCCATGGGTTATTGGTATTATTGTGCACCCACCCCCATGCCTAGACAAGCACGGTGTTGCTGACATGTGTTGTCCCAACCTTTTCAAGAAGGGTTTTTCAGAAACATCTTCCAGGATGTGAGCGGTGGGAGGAAAACCTTGGAAAATCAGTAGGGGAGGCATGCGTTTCTCCAAGGCTTGTGATGCAAGCCCTAACTCGGGGCAGGGCTTGCTGGACAAGACGTTACAGGCTATTTCCAGCTTTCAAAGTGGGGCAAAGACAGAGTTTCCCCACTCTTCTTGCACTGGTGTAAATGGTGCAAGGATCAGGCTCTGCTTAGGTTTTGAAGGAGCATCTGCAGAGTTCAGATGCATAAGACAAGAGGGTCACTGAGGATGACAAAGATGTTCCCAGGGGGACTAGAAGAGAAGTGCAGCTAAACCTTCAGGCTCCTGAGACAGCAATAAACCCTTCAGCCGCCGTGCCCTGGAAGGCACCAGGACGTAGCCCAGGGCAGAGCCAGCACTGCAGGAGAGCGTCCCAAGGCAGCCTGGGGTATCAGGTGGGATGCCCGGGGACTAGCAGCCACCTGAGGGACCGGTTGAGGCAATGCCAGGTGCCAGGCACAGTCGCAGGGACAATGGCCAGATGGGAAAGCTCTGGGGCTCTTTCAGCAGTCTCCTCCTATGTCACTTAAGGAATTAAATAATAATGTATTTATTGAAATTCGTTGTGTCATGCCATGCACTGAAAGCAGCAGATACACAGCAGCTCAGGTAGACTTTAAAAAAAAAAAAAAAAGCAACATGTGGAAGTGTTTGTCAAAATTTCTGCTGAAAGGAGGAAATATATATTTATATGTATATATATAGTCCATCAGCTCTGCCAAAACTGTGGTCCCCCTTGCCTCTCCAAAGAGAAGGGAAAGAAGACCCACAGCACACCTGGCAGGTAACATAAAGGTAATGCAACACTGTATTTTTGGGGGCAAAGCATTGCCATCATGAAGAGTTAAGCTGAAGCTGCAACCATGCAATATGTTCCCAAAGACGAGAGCCAGGCAGGCGCTTACAGGAGACACAGACATTAGCAGAGCCAGGGGACGGACTGCTTGGCCCCCTATTCCTCGGTAACTAAGTACCACTTATTTATAGAAGCATATTATGGGCAGAAGTTGATGTCTGCGCCTCTTTCCCATGGGGGGACAAGTGACCATGGAGACCCCCACAAGCCTTCCAGTGCAGTTCAGAGCAGCATTAATCAGATTTTTGTCTAGACGCAGCTCTTGCTGCTTTTGCTGGCAGAGCTTTGCTTTTGT
Source organism: Theristicus caerulescens (assembly GCA_020745775.1). NCBI lineage: Eukaryota > Metazoa > Chordata > Aves > Pelecaniformes > Threskiornithidae > Theristicus > Theristicus caerulescens. The sequence continues at coordinate 90,440,515 of CM036560.1, forward strand.
TTCCCAGTCGTGCGATGGGGGTCTTTTTGCTTCCCGGTTTTGGGTGGGTTTGCAATGACACGAGAGAAGCTGGGGTTGCATAAGGAGGTCGGAAGAAAGGCAATAAAATTAAATAGCATCATCTTGTAATATAGTGATCTACCTCATTCTTAGACCAGGAAACATTATCTTCAAAACAATTTTTATGTCATTCTAGGGTGCAGGAGGGTTCTTACTCATTTTCTTCTCGTCTCCTAAGCGACATGCTGGCAGGCATGCAATGAACCTCGGCCCTGATCCAGATGCATGTGCTTACATCTCAAGTGTGTAAAGTAATCCACAGGCATGGATGGCTTGCTAAAGGCTCAGTCTTAACAATGGCCTTAAGTGGGTGTTCAGCCTGAGATCCTATTCATCGCACAGAAGTGGTCACTGAGCAGCTTGTGCGAGCCAACGTTAGCCCATGGATCATCTCAAGTGGTCACTCCAGCTGTTTATTATTCCTTATTGGTAGCGTGTGACTGATCACTGAAATTACCCTCTGTTGCTTCTGCGCTCTGATTAGATTCCTGTAATTTTGGAAGAAGTGGGATAATAAATAACAAATCATGAGGAGCGAATAACAAGTGCCTCTGTTTGTGCCGAGGGGTCCTTCTTTGCATGCTGAAACAGGGATTTATCTTGCTCTCCTCTGCCCACTATTTTTTATTAATGCAATGAGTTTAGGTGTGTTTTTTCCCAGCAGCAGCTCAGGTCTTGCTGAAGCAAGGAGCTATTTGCAACCTGAACGTGCATTAGCCAGAGGAGCTGGCAGCATTTGGCCAACTCTGAATCTGCTGAAAAGCCTTTAAGAGAAGAAGGGAAAAAAATATAAATAAAGCTGGGGGGAGGAACCCAACCCTAATGCTTTTTGTTCCAGTAACTTTCTGCCACCAGTTAAATAGAGAATCAAATATGATCAGCCAGGTAGAAAACTGAGATAAAGTCTGGGTTTGCTTGACATTGCTGCTTTCTTTGGCTGCATTTTTCTGCCGGTGCACGCGGGCTGCTGCTGCTGACATACTGTTGGCCATGTCAGCAAAGGCTAGGAATATTTTTTGGGGTGTTTTTTTTTTTTTTTTTTTAATCTGGTGCTCTCTGCCTGCTGCTGTCAGCCGCTCGGACAGAGTCACCTCCCTGCATCGCCTCTTCTTTGGTGTCCTTTGAAAGCTGGCAGCGTCACCTTTTCAAAAGCGAGCATAAAGCTAAAACTCTTCTACAGCTTACTGGAACGCTGTGGAAAAGTGGCAGTAAAGGTAAAGTCGACTATGCAGGGAGATAAATTGCCTTTGCCTGCCCATCAAAAAAAAAAAAATCCCTTCTCTGCGTGGATGGAAAAGGTATTTTTCTCCCATTTTTTCCTCCTCTGTGCTGGCAGCGGTGCTCAAAGGGGCGGTAGCTTCCTGCAGAGAGGTCCTTGCACCTCGTGGAGTGCGCTCCTGGTCCCCATGATGCCAGCAGCAGCTTTGCTGTCAGCATCCTTTGGGGCTGGGATGCCACACTGGGGTTTTGGTGTGGCTGCAACCAGTTGTGCCTTTCTAACGCCGTTCTGCAGTGCTGAGTGTGGCACAAGTGTTTGCAAGGGCAAGGCTGGAGGTACCAGCAATGCTTGTGCAGGCAGCTCCATGAAAGCTGAAACCACCCCCAGCCCCTTTCCTACCAGCAGTGAGTTCAAGTGCTTGCAAAACCAGGCTCTTGCTCTCGGCTCTGTGCACTATAACAGCGTTGCAGGCTCCTTCTCCCTCCTATTTTATTTTTTTCTTTTTCTTCTTATGTTCCCTGAGGACTTTTGCTTTTGAAATACTCTGTTGATTTTTTGATCTCCTCTACTTTTGAAAAGGCCGCTAGGAAGGTCTTGTCAGCAATTTAATGGGGAGATAAAAGAAGGAAAAGGGGATTGTTAACAGAGGGATAGTGCCTGACATCTGGACGGGGCTAATGCATGATAAGACAGGAGGGTTGTAGGCAAATCTGCTGCACTTGATCTCTTGCCAAGGCAGGGCTCGGACTCGATGGCTTTAAAGCACATCCATGTGGACAGAGCCCGAGTTACCCAAATCCCTGGTGATGCCTGCAAATCAGGTATGTGGAGGCCTGAGGTCCCCGCTCAGGTGATTGCTGAAGTTAAAAGTCTTTTGGTTGACATCAAAGGGATGTAAGCCCCCATTGTCTACCCTGTCCGTTTTGACTGGGGGAGATAAAAAAAATAAATAAAAAGGAAGCTGCTGCTTCAAACCTGAGTCCCCAGGAGATGGAGGATGCTTGTAGGATGTGAAGTTAACAGCCAGGGGTTTGGGAGTGCTGATGTCCTTCCAGAAAGCTTTATGCCATGCAGAGCTCCTGGGCGATCCACCCGAACCTGCACGTGGAGGTGGCTGGAGCAGGCACTAGGAAGAGTGATAACTGGCTTGTCAGCTATTGAGCTTGTTAATTATTTGGTTTATCTTGGTGCTTTTCCATTCCTCCAATGACTTTGAGCTGGAGTAGCTGGTTTTCAGTAAAAACCAGGCAAACGAATAGGAGGATATATTTAGATGCTGGCTTGAGACTTCTCTGGGTCTTCAAATACCCTTCAGCTCCAGTGGAATTGAGAGAGAGTGTTTTAATAGACAGGTTCTGTAGCAGATCGCATCTACCACCTCATCTCCAACCCATGGACAGACCTGGGGGACAGCTCTGAATCTGGGCTCAGTTTTGCTGCTTGGGCCCCATTTCTGGTTTCTGCTGGCCTCCTTCTGCAAAGTTTTGCTCTGTGCCAGAGAAAAACACGGTGACAAAAGCTCAGTGTTTGGGGAAGGACTTTTCCCGTGAGTGCAGAAGTCTGTGCGCAAGGAGAGGTTCCAGCAAAGAAATCGATGTTGAATGCACACTACCTTCCTTTTTTTGGTCCATAGCCAGGAAACAAGAGACAGGTTTGCTTTTTTTTAAGGGCAAAGAAGGCAGCATTTAACCATGGAAATAATTTTGGCTACTGCCTGCGTTAAAGATAACTCCTCATAAGAGATGATGGCTCAGATGCTTCTTTCTCTCCATCCACAGGTGAGAACTTTAAAACTTCAATCCAATATATAAAGGCAGAGAGGGAAATGTTTTAATTGTCCTGACTCTGCTGCAGGCTGATAAGCTCACATTGATTTTCTGTAGCGAAGTCTCCAGAGTGTACGTGTTGGTGTGGGTGTGCATGTACGTGCGTGAATGTTTCTCACTCCTTGGGTATTTCTAATCTCCTGTTCCGTGGCAAGAGCTCAATGCTTCCTCCAGAAGATAGCCATTTACAGCACAAGTTTGTTTTTTTTTTCCTCCTTTTCATCCTTTCTATCGGCGTCCTACAAACTTTCCACCAGAGTGGGGAGAGATGTCTCAGGAAAGATGTCCCTTCACCAACATATATCCCTCAACCTGAAGCTCAAAGGCAGGTTCATATTCACCACATCATTTAAAACCATCCTGTCCAGGGGTCTAATCCCTGCCTATTTCTGCTTGTAAATACAAACAGAGGGAATAACACAAATAAAGGTAGTACCCAACTGGGGCTTTAGATTAGCTTGAACTATTTTGTACTGGAGAAGCACAGAAAAAATGTCCAGTTAACTCTTTATCTATTTATTTTGAGGGTTTGTTGGAAAGAAAAATAAATGAACGCAACAAGAAGGGATGGTCCAGCAAGTTTTATAGCTTATCTCTGAAGCCTACAAGCTCCAGAAATTTTGGATGTCTAGCTGGAACCTGGCTGTTCATCTCACTTGAGCCTCCAAACTCATTGAGATTTTTTTCCCAGTGCTAATTATAAAAAATTGGTTTGTCTGTAGTGATGGAGAAATGTCCAGAGGAGCCAAAAAGGAGACAAGCAGCGTTCAGATGGGGGGGTAAGTAAAAGAGAAAATACCAACCTCCCTGGAGATGTAATAGGCTTAGTAGGCCTGCTTGACACATGTCGGATAAAATAAAAAAAACCCCACAACAATGTTTATAAGAAGATTAGCTTGAACATGGTGAAATTTCTCTAGGGACGGTCCATGGCTGAAGCTCAAACCAACAGCTCCCCGGGCCTTATCAGAGTAATGAATTTCCACCACTTTGGACCATTAAAAATCATCCTCCCGGCCCCTTTCTCCACCTGAAGCATCTTTGATTTGGGGCGCATCTGCTGGGGATGGTTCAGTTTGTGCCGTCCCCCTCCTCGGTAGGACGGAGGTGCGGCATTGGGAGTTAACTCGCTGGAAATAACATGATGTGACTATCTAATTTGTGGCTGCCACCCCTCTGGGAAAAAGACCTGTCTCTGGGCAGCAGATTATCCTCAGGCTCATTACGATATTGTTCCGAAACAAATCCCCCAGGCTTCTGCCTGTAATCACTTTTACATACACGTGTAGGCAAATGTCTCTCCATCCGTGCTCGCCATGTTGCAGGTGGAGATGGAGCCAGAGCTGTATTACGGCGGGGAGAAGAGAGAGATTGTGGTAACTGCTTGCATGGGCAGTGGCTCGTAACCACTGGTAGTAACCACTGGTTAAGTTTCAATTGAAATTAGGGTTAGGTTTCATTTTGCTGAAAGCCAGGGGACATGAGTTGGGTGTTTGGGGTTTTTTTGTTGTTGTTTTTGGGGTTTTTTTGTTTGGTTGGCTTTTTTAGAAAAGCAACTAAACAGCAAACATAAAGACACCAGCCTTGAAAAATTCCATCTTCAGTTCTCAGCAGATGTAAGTATATGGGAGAGCAAAGAAGTTAATCCTTACTCCCCTTGGCTATTTTTGCCCCATCCAGTGGTGCCATGGAGCCACTCCAGTGTTTTCAGGTTTGGTCCCTGCAAGCCTTGCCTTTCTGATGTCCCAGGCTGCGTGCTACAGCACTCCTGCTGCTGCTGCAACTGGTTTTTCTGTGAATGTTTTTCTGGTAAAAGCCACAATTATCATGTTTTTAACCCATATACTTCTGTGAATCAGAACAAACATGCTACCAAATGCAACAGCAAAGCGGCTCTTTTATATCCCCTTAATAGTGGGAAGTGCTGAAGACTGCGCCAACACTGAAAGCAAGATTTTCACTAGTGGTAGCCAGTCTTTAGAGACTGTTTGGGGATATTTTGGTGATACCTCTGGGAGTGCATGTCAGGGGGCTGCCAGGGTCGGTGGGGGATCTGCAGCACATAGCTGTGAGTTATTTCAAAGATGCATCGTGGTGATGTTTGGGGGGTATCAGGTGAGCAGCTTGTGATATTTGGGATGTTTGTGGTATATGGAGGGCACGCTTATGGTACTGGGGGATTTTGGGTGGGATTTGTGATATCTGGGCATTCGAATTTGAAGGTTTGAAACAGCTTGTGGTTTTGAGGTCAGTTGTTCTCCCTGGTTTTTGGACCCTTTGAGATGGCTTCAAGAAGTCCAGTGTTGCTGCTTGTTTTCAAAACCATTGACGGCCAGCTCCAGCTGGGTTTATTTATTATGGTGCATCAAAATGAATCTGCCCGTTGTCCTGCTATTAATTGGCTGCAGCAACATGCAAGCTCCCGATTAGCGACTGCTTTACAGTGACCCAAGAGGGGCTTGATGCTTCACTGAGACAAGACACACAGCCTCGAGATCCTGTGCTTTGAATTGCCTGTGTGGCTAATGTGGCCAGAGGTTGTCTAGAGACAACTTGGTGTTTTTGCAGTCTATGAAATGCCCAGATCCAGTCTGGAGCAGCTGGTGGGGGAAGGACCGCGTACTGGCAGCCAGCACTTGCATCGCCAAACCCACGCTCACCCCGGTGTGGTTTGGCACGCTCACCCATCCCTGGCAACCTTCTCCTCTGGGATTACAAGCAATTAAGCAGGCGTGAAAACACAGCGACCATCCCTTTACACGCAGAGGCATGCGCGAAGGTGTGGGACCCCCCCTTTGCCATCCTTCCCACCCCTTCCCTTGCTCCCCCCGGGCATCCAAGGTTACAAGTTTCCTGCTGGCCCTACAGATTCATATAGGAAGGGCCATGCAAAGGACTTGGGAGCAGCCCTTGCTTTAAAAATTGCTTTTGCAAGAATTTGCTCTGGCAAAATTGCCCTTGCTACAGCAGACATCCTCCTGGGGTTTGTACGGTGCACCGCGAGAAACTCCCCAAGTGCTGGGAGATCTTTGCCTAGTCTGGCTTTTCCTCCTTTCCATGAGTTATGATCATCCTCTCTCTTGTCATCCCCCTGCTCCACCGTGGTGAGGAAATTATTTATTTGGGAGGGGAGGGGCTGTTAAGGGAGATGGATTATGCATTTGTGGTTTAAATACGTGGAAAAGGGAAGACAAGACTCTTCTTCCTTCTCCCTCCCCACCCCATCTCCCTTGGTGGGCTCTGCGCTACGTCCTGTATTTTTCATCCAAATTGAATGGTTTATTTTTATCTCTTTAGAAAAATAAACATTAAAAGTTACAAGATGGATCGCCCGCATGCAGATCTTCAAGGGCTGGAGGGGAAGGCTGCGGGGAATATTGCAACCGAGAGGAGGCTGAAGGAATAAGTCAGTAATATGTGTGGAACTGAAAGGCGGCTGGACCATTCATTCCCATTATGAAGAGGTGCACTACCATTAATAATCATTTTAACAAGAGCTGGCCTGAGCTAGCAGGTCTGGGCTGCATTTCTGAAGAGTGAATTTTTATTTAATAAAAAAAAATACCATGCATACAAATGAAAAGGTACGGCGGACTCACTTCTCCTACCTGATATTTATTATTGCTTCACCTGCCTTGAAATAGGAACATTTATTTGGCTAACACATATTAAAAGGGCTGTGCATGCCGTATTTCCTTTCCTACAGCACTCGAAACCCAGAATACTTTGATTTAAAGCTCCAAAAGTGCTGGCTTCCGAGCAGCTGTAACCTTTCCAAGGAGGAAAGGACCACCTCACCTGGGTACAAGCGTCTAACCATCAGAAATCCCATGTTTCTAAGGGGGGTCATACGAATCTCGGAGGCTGCACAGCAAGGCTGGAGTTTGTTAAAACTTCTTATTTTGCTCAGGTGTGTTTCTGTAGCTCTGGCTTGTCTGGAAAATCAGCGGAGTGCAGGTTCAGGAGAGGGAGCATTGCTGAGGATTTTACCCATAAAACCACATCTTTTAAGATAGATAATGTGTTCCTTTTTAAAGGAATAAATGAGTAAAAACCTTTGGGTCTTTTATGAAGCAGCCATCAGGAAGAAAGCTTTTAATCTTGGTGATTTAAGAGAACAGAGAAATTAGCTGTTAACCAGGCACTTCTTGTCTACTTTATTTTTTAGGGAAAAAAAGCAGCAAGGCAAAGAGCCAAACCTGAGACAGAGGTGTTTGGGCTGCAGGCTGGGAGCTAACTGAAGCCCATCGGTACAATTCCCGCTCCAGCCATGTTGCCTGAGGCTGTGGGGATGCAGGCAGGAGGAGGCACAGGAGGTCTTTCTGCTCTCACATGTGCCAAAAGCATCCATGCACCCAAATATAAGCACCTTTATCACGGTGTACCAGTATTTGTGCCTACACGTGCCAAGGCAGGTATGTGGAACAGGGGGTGTACAACCAGCTATGAATGGAGCAGGTCCTACTGATGGGCAGTGGGCTGTGGCACCTTGAAGTGCCACCAGAAAAAAGTCAAAAGGGCAGAGAGATTGGGCAACGCTAAGCTAAGGTGTTCATTTAGACTTGAAGGTCATGGTTGAGATACCTCTGTCAATGAGGAAAGGACAGGCAAACTCTGGAGAAGGACTGTCCCAGGGAACTTCTCATGCCGTGGCGGTGTCAGAGTGGTCCTGGTCTCCTGGCAGCTGATATGGCATCCTGCAGGTCGGGATGCTCTACAGGTGGGCTCTTCTCTATAGACAGACCTATTGCTACATTAAGGTACTTGAATTTGGACACAGTTAAGGTCTGGGAGGTCTGCAGGGCATCCCAGTTTGTTTTGTGCTGCTGGTGGTATGATCGCAAAATGAACTTAGCCAGTTTGTCCTCAGGAAAGTGGTTTTTTTTTAATTAATCCAAAAAAAAAAAACAACCAGAGTGAGAACACAGTATCAGCTGGGCTCCTGCTACGTCTGACACCTTCATCTTCCCCTCCTGATGCTGCTTGGCCAGACTGTCTGGTAAATATTTTTGATGTTTTCTTCTCTAGATGGGCTGGGATAATTGATGCTCACCTCCTGCCAAGCACGGGGTACCACACACGGGAAGGCACGCCCCGTCCTGGCATACCCTGGGGCCACTGAGAGCTGCTTCACCAACAGCAAACCTCTTATTTTGGGTAAATAAGTCTCTTTTCCCAGTGATGCAGCTCATTTCCCTCTTTGGACCTGGTTATTTGAGCGTTGGGCTTTCAGAGGTGACTCTCCGTTGTAAGGACAGCATATCCGACTGAAGAGATTTGGGTAGTGCCAAGCAGCTCTTCTTTGGAAACGAAGGTGATCCTAAGCGCCGAGGGACAGGGACAACTTGCTTTCATTAGTCACTGTTAAGATCTCGGTCCCCAGATCTCACCAAGGCCAGGAGAGGTTGAGGATTTGCTATTTTCATGGTGTCGCAACAGGAGATGCTACAGGCTCGGTATCTGATGGGAAGCAGAGAGTGGAGGAGCTATCTCACTGGATAAACTAAGGAGATGGGGAGATATCTTCTCCTCCTTATTTAACTGAGCTTTCCTGCTATTAACTGAGCCACTTCAACCCTCTTTCCAAAAAGACCCTCTCCTGTGGTAGCGCCTTCATTTTGCCTTTAGTGAGGGCACTGACAGAAACTCTCTTTTGCAGCGTTTTCCCCAAATTTATGGGAATTTTCTACTTTGAGAGCACTACCCTTCTGCCAGGTTTGCTTTAAAAGAAAACAGAGTCAAAAGCTAGTAGCAAGGAATGGGCAGACAAGTGCTGATGTACAAACACAGGGTGGGATCCCATGTGCCTTTTCTCCTTAGGAAATGAGAAAAAAAACTTATATTACTGAGATTTCAGTTTCCTCACTGATGATCCACAGCCCTCCTGTCTCCGTACCCAGCTCACACCATACCCCCACCTCCTGTCTCATACCTGCTCTTTCTCCGTCTCGGACATTTTGGAAATTCAGATCCATCTGCTTCTTTCCGATGGAAAGATAGTGTATCACAGGCAATGCAGGCAGGGCCCTGGCAGAGCCACAGCGTTAATTAATGGTAATCCCTTAATCCTAGGGTTATGAGAGAGACCACATTGCCCACTTTGTCTCCTCCTGAGTGCAGAGAGGTGTCAGACCCGTAACAGCAAAGCTGCCTGTCCAACGCTACACCAGAGGTAAGGGTTTTTCCTCTGATTACCTATATTTGAATAACTAGGGCTTTTTCCCCTTTTTCCTGTTGGCTGTTATAATCTGGTGAGACCACCCTTGCCACAAAAAAAAAAAAAAAAAAAAAAAAAAAGAAAATTATTTCTCTTGCAATTTTAAGGGGAGTTAGTGGTGGAGTTCGCTAGGACAGGTTTTCTTCCCTTCTGCCCTACCCCCTGGTGTCAACATTTTTATTCAGAAAGGAGCCCGAGTGCCAAAAAGCACCATTTCACTTGGACAACTTATCATGATTGATCTGGAATTTTCCTGAACGCTTTCACCCAGTCGATCAAAACCTTTCAGCTTGCAGCTATCCAACATAAAAATATCTTTTTTTTTTAATTTTGTGCATGTCAGTTCTTCAACAAGAAGCAACAGGAGAAAACATCAAGGTCATGTAATTCCCAGAGAAAATTGCATTTGGATGAAAAAGCCGGTGTTTTGGTTTTGTTTTTTTTTTCCCCACCCTGGAATGGTAGTTTGAATAAACTTAAAAACAAAGAAATATTGACTAGTTCTGCTTCTGATGGTGCTTGTGTTTCCTTCTCCAAAAGGAAAGCACCCAGTCCCGGCACATGCAGGAAGGCACTATTGGGCTGTGAGGATTAAGGCCACAGTGACACAACCTACATCCTTACCTCTCCTATTTCCCACCGGCAGACTTTGAGCTTTCAAAGTCACCAACCCAGTAGGAAACAGCAGGGCAGTGTTTTGATGTCCTAAATTTCGTCTGAGTCACCTTCGCTGTGCCTTTCTTTTCTTTAATTTGCTCTGGTTTTGTTATATTGCCTGCTTCTGCGTTTCCCATTGTAACTCAGCCTTGGGTCGAGGCCAGCATTAAGCATGTTCAAGCCTCCAAAGGAGCTTGTTGATATCTTGTGTTGGGTCTGGCACAGGGGTGAATTTTATCCCTGAATCATGCTGACCTGGGATTTGAAAGGCCAGGAGACCTCCCCAGCTGCAGTGTGATACAGCTCTGCTCAGGCTGGATGCTCGCACCAGTTCCAGTTCTTCTAGGCTATGATGAGGTCAAGGCTAGCAAACCAGAGCACGAAAAGGAGGGTAATGTTTTGCTAAAATTTCTTATCTTACGATGTGAATCTCCTCGGAGCGTCTCACACCCTCGGCAAGGATGCTTGATGCTTCCTCTTGGACCATCTTCACCAGGGTGGTGAGTCCTCCTCACAGCATCCCCTGCCCCCTCCCTGTGCTCCTCGGGAGGGGAGGATTTACCCTGGATTTGCCTCAGTGTAAGATTTAGCAGTGCTTTCACCTTTTCTCAGCATCCTCAGAGAAAGCTAAAACCTGGGCTTCAAATTAAAAATGAAGACTAATAACAGTCCTATATGTGTCATTAAAAAACTGCTGGGTTAAACAAGTACAGCATATTTCCACACACCCAAGAGTGCTATTCTAGGTCTAATGAAACCTCTTCCTCTAATGCAGAAAAGGTAGAATATTTCTCCAAAACACTCTCTTTAATAAATTAATCTCTGCTGTAAACACTGACCATCTCTGAGGGTCTCTAAGCGACTGCTGTTGGGGTCAGTCCTGTCTCCAACCTTCATTTGCTGCTCAGCTGCGTGGAGGCAAGCATGGATGGCTTAACGGGTGAGGCATATTCCCAGCTAAAGCCATTTAATTGAGTGGACCCAGCTGCTGGGAGATAAAAAGGGAAGATCTAAGCACCGCTGGGTTAGTGAGAGGCTGCTGGGATGGTGGGGGTTCTTCTTTGCTGAGTCTTAGATACTAGGCTTCTGCAGAAAGAGCTCCAGTTCTGCTGTATTTGAGGCTAATGTTTACTAATGACCTAAACTTTTCTTTTTTCCTCTTATTTCGAGAGCTAAAAGGCTTTCTGGCCATGCTACTTTTTGCTTTCTACACCTTTTCTTTTGTAGCACAGGAGATGGTTTTGGGGAGGTAGAGCCTGTCTTTTCAGCAGCTGTTAATATATTCAAGGGCACCAGCTTTTCCTTCTTTTTGATGCTTCAATTTCCTTATCTTGTAGTGCTTGGAGCAGCCTTCTGGTTTATGAAAGCTGTGTGTGGGAAAGCCGGGGAAGTCAGGAGAGATGCCTGCTGAAAGCATCTTTGTCTGTGTGTAGTAACAGCAGCAATCCTTCATATGGGGATAAAAAAGAGCGGAGGAGCATAGGTGCTGCGATATGTGCTGATGCTGTGTGTGTAATAGCTGTGATGTGGATAAAACCTCAGCTGTGTTTAGCCTTAGTTTTATATTACTTTGGATGAGTGAACCGGAAAAGGAAAGAAATGAAAAAAGGAGCCATACATGCATAAAAATTAGAGATGGAAAAGACCTAGGTCATCTACTCAATACTTTCCTGCCACCAGATGATTGTTCCTGGACTGAAATCTCTGCTCAGGGTTGTAGCTGGGAATACATTAACCTTTAAAACAATAGTATTAGAATGTTATGTATTTTCTTTAAGCCAGATGCTGGAAACCTGGTAAATGTGAAGTGCAGGTTGTGTCTGAGCAAGTGGTCCCCCAGGAAATGGGGTTTGGGGGCTATTTTGTGGAGGAGTGCTCAGCCTGCTAGAAGGTGGTGTTAACCTGTAGCACAGCTGGCCAGCCCCTTACTCGGGGGCTGTGCTGTGTCCTGCCTGGGTTTTGTGAACACAAATGCAGCAAACGCAAAGCCATCAAGGTCCTTGCAGCAGCGACCCTGTGGTTGCACTGGTCCTGCCGTACCCAGGACTGCTCCCTGGTCAGTCCACAGGAGTTCCAGCTTGAGCTGTAGGAACAACTGATGAGAGTAAAAGGAGGAGAAAGTGTTGCCTTGCAGGCATGCAGTTGTTTTTTTAACCTCTCATATAGGGTAACTAAATGATACTGTGGAGCTGGACTGTAGAGGTCCTGGATAGTTTCAGTTCCTGCTTCTGTGGCTATTTCCTGGAGGTGGATGGCAGGGGAATCTTTCTTCATCTCTCCTCATTTCAAAGCAGCATAGAAAACATCAAGGGGATGCATCTCCCTGAGTTTTGTCAGTGCCCAGGAATCATAGAATGCTTTGGGATGGAAGGGACCTTTAACGGTCATCTAGTCCATCCCCCCTGCAGTTGGCAGGGACATCTACAACTAGATCAGGTTGCTCAGAGCCCTATCCAGCCTGGCCTTGAATGTTTCCAAAGATGGGACATCTACCACCTCTCTGGGCAACCTGTTCCAGGGTTTCACTACCCTCATTGTAAAAAATTTCTTCCTTATATCTAGTCTGAATCTACCCTCTTTTAGTTTAAAACCATTACCCCTTGTCCTATCACTACTGGCTCTGCTAAAAAGTCTGTCCCCATCTTTCTTATAAGCCCCCTTTAAGTACTGAAAGGCCGCAATAAGGTCACCCCGCAGCCTTCTCTTCTCCAGGCTGAACAACCCCAGCTCTTTAAGCCTTTCCTCATAAGAGAGGTGATCATTTTTGTGGCCTTCCTCTGGACCCTCTCCAACAGGTCAATGTCCTTCTTGTACTGAGGACCCCAGAGCTGGATGCAGCACTCCAGGTGGGGTTTCACCAGAGCAGAGTAGAGGGGCAGAATCCCCTCCCTTGACCTGCTGGCCACGCTTCTTTTGATGCAGCCCAGGATATGGTTGGCTTTCTGGGCTGTGAGAGCACATTGCTGGCTCATGTCCAGCTTTTTGTCTATCAGTACACCCACGTCCTTCTCGGCAGGACTGTTCTCAATCCTTTCATCCCCCAGCCTGTATTGATACCAGGGGTTTCCCTGACCCAAGTGCAGGACCTTGCACTTGTCCTTGTTGAACCTCATGAGGATCACACAGGCCCATTTCTCCAGCTTGTCCAGGTCCCTCTGGATGGTATCCTGTCCCTCAGGCATGTCAACTGCACCACTCAGCTTGGTGTCATCTGCAAACTTGCTGAGGGTGCACTCAGTCCCGCTGTCTATGTCATTGATGAAGATATTGAACAGCACTGGACCCAGTACAGACCCCTGAGGAACACCACTCCTCACTGTTCTCCATCTGGATATTGAGCCATTGACCACTACCCTCTGGATGCAACTGTCCAGCCAACTCCTTATGCACCGAACAGTCCACCCATCAAATCCATATCCTTCCAGTTTGGAGAGAAGGATGTTGGGGGGACTGTGTCAAAGGCCTTACAGAAGTCCAGATAGATGACATCCATAGCTCTTTCCTCATCCACTGATGTAGTTACTCCATCATAGAAGGCCACTAGGTTGGTAAGGTACTTCAATAGTGCCTATGATTTGCTTGTGGCTTTCAAAGTGGTGCTCTCAACTTTCTGTCAGTGTTTTTTGCCTAGACTTCATAGGCAAGGGGACTGGGACACCAAATTAGAGGAACTCTGGTGCTTTACCTGCTGAGCATTTCTACCTTCTTGACTCTCTGCTGCTGACTTCTTATGGGCTGAGATGGTGCCTCAGTTTTAAGCAGCTGGAAACTTTTTCCAAAGGCAACAGGTTGGTAGACTGGGTCTGCATTTGGAAACCACTGGGTTTTTTCATCTTCTGTTTGGACTGTTGTCTGCTGCTTTTCTGAGTTGTTCAGCAAGTTGCAACACAAAGACACAGAGATGTACTGTTATTATTGGTAGTTGTTGTTCCGAAGTCTTTATTGATTTTTATGAAAGAAATAATAACCATGTGCATGAGGTATCCAGCTAACAAAAGAGGTCCTGCAGTACTCACCTCGAATTAAATATATAGAAGCAGAATCCAACTGGGATATTGACAGGCAAATACAAAGCTTTGTGATTCAGTGTAGTGCTGGAGTGAAAGCAGGACTTTGTCTTGCCACAGCCCACCTTGGCGAGGAGAGAGACAGCATTGTTCTTCTCTGCAGCTCATTGAGAAACGTGTCCAAAGCATCTTCGCCTGAGGCCAGACGTAAGTATGTTATCAGTAGGAGGGAGCTGCTACCTGAGACCCAATGTTGGGCTGATCTGTGCTAGCTGGGGGGGACTGGGATGCCCCCACGGCAGCAGGAGTGGGGCTTGAACCCATCCCCTTGTAATGCAAGAAGGTATGCTGTGCTTGAGCTCACCCTGGGTGAGCAGATCTGTTTCTGCAGAGGCTTTCTGACAGCCATTTGTTGTTTGTCTGGGTTTCTGGTGTACATCAGCTCAGGGCATCCTGCCTTTCAGCAATAAAAAGGCCATAAGGAAAGAAAGCAAAGAGAAAAATCTGTAAATCTGTTCCTCACAGTTGGTCTTTTCTTGCTACTGGATTAACTTGCCAACTCTCAGTCAATGGTTGATACATCCCAAGTAGGGAAGGATGTGAGGAACCATCTCTGACACTGCAACTGCTCTGAACTCCATCCACTTTAAGCCAACCCTAACAGAGGGGCTGGAAAAGCTCATTCTCCTTTTTTTTCCCTTTTCTCCCCTTACTTTTGCATGTCCTCATGTGAGTCAGGATGTAACCCACAAGAAAGATCACATTGCTGCTGTTACACCTGGGAGCAGAAACTATCAGACACAAAGTGAAAAGGTGTCACTGTCTTTGTAGGTTTGTTGCCTGATTCTCACTCCAAAAAGACTCTGAGAAAGTCAAACAAGTCTCAGATAATCCTGTAATGTCAGAATTTGTCTCTCCCTTGACTTTACAAGGAATTCCTGAGGACAATATTGAATCACAACCATATCTCTGCTCTTAAATCATTTCCTCTAGCAAAACATCACCCCATAGAGGAAGTCCTTTCAGTGAAGACAAAAATGAAAGCATTTATCGGTTTGAAAAGATCCCTCTGTGTGCCAGAATCAGTGAGAGAGAGAATGGAAGTGTTAGTGCCTCTGGCAATGCCTTCGCAAGGCTGTTTGTCATCCCAGCACAAGAAGAAGCTGAGCGCACACAAATATTAAACTAATAATTTTGGCGCTTGGTGAATTTTGATCGTCCGTTCATGGTGCCTGAGGCAGCAAACGGGAATGAGATGTGGTATCCTTAAGCTTTGTATTCATGGCTGAATTGATGCTCCTTTTATATTTATTTATAAGTATGTATGACTCTTAGTATTGCTATTTATCTGTTGTGTGAGAGAGAGATGCTAATGATAGCCAGTAGCAGGACCCAACCAAGACTGCCAAGTCAGGAAGCAAAACAGCAAAATAAACTGCTTTTGGTCCTCAAGGTGCTGCCTACACTAAATCGATGACATGGCAATTTTCTGCTCAAATGTGAATGAAGAGACAGCTGAGGATGCGCGGGATCACTGGAACAGACTCCACATTTCCTAAATCTCTGCAGTTTGGTGTCAAAATCCTTCATCCTACCTAGATGTGGGGCAAAAAAAGAAAAGGAAACCTGAGAGCTGGTTAATCACCAGAAGGTCAAGGCTAGTGCTGAGACTCTTGCACAGCTGTGGGATGGAAACCTGTCCTCTTCCTGCAGGTGTGCCCTAAATTGGTGCTACCAGACTTGACTTTGAGAAGCCAGGATGTTTTTTCTTGGACAAATGAAAAAACAAGGAAAATAAACGAGATTGTCCACCCATGACCCTTCTGAAAAGATGAGGGGCCACCCTTTGCGCTCCAAATAGCCACACTGTTGGTTGAGATGTACTTTGTTGAGAGTGTACCAATTATGTGGGCTTTTTCAGAGCCTGGGAGCGGTGTGAGCTGTTATTTTCTTGAGTGAACAAGGAAGAGGCTGAGAGGTACGAGAGGTGATAGACAGCTTTGCAAGGAAACTGCAGTTAACCCGGAGTTAAATTTAACTCCCTGGGAACACCAGGAGCCAAAGCCAAGCTTTGTGCATGACAGCACAGGAGGACAAGCACTCTCCCAGCTCACCGCGTGTGGCCTCATGGAGGCAGCTTGTCTGGCACCAAGCTCGTTGAGCTCCAAGCTCTTTCCTATGGGGAGATGCAAGAAAATTCCTGTGTTGTGCTCCTTGCTCAAACCTGGGACAAAAATGAGCTGAATGACGAAGAGAAAGGACAAGAGATTCTCTCTCTCTGCTTCTCTTCTCGGCCATCTTTGAGGGTGATTCATCCTCCCCAAATTCCTGGCAATTTCTCTTGGTGATCAACAGTTCTATCTTGCGTTGCTGACTCATAACTGCTGGAAGCTTCTTTGGCTGAATTCAGAGTAAGGAAAATTTATGCGTTGGCTTTGATCTTGCATGAAGTTGTTTTATAGAGGGCAAGGGGCAACCCAAGAAAGGGAAGGAACAAAAGATGTAGTGAGGAAGAGGTAAAGATAAAGGAAAAGGAGGTAAAAACTAAGAAAGGAAAGTTGTATGTGGATTTTGAGCAATGGGGAAAAAATATTCAGCTGATCCAAAGCCAAACAAATGAACAGCATGATGAATGACGCAAAACTATGCGCTGTAGTTGATTTCTTATTGCGGCAGCGATATTAGTAATAAAGTCAATACCAATAGTTAGCTAGGCCTAATAACTACATGGATAGGATTAGATTGATATTACTTCTCCTAATAACCCGTTATTGTTGCTATTATGCACTAGGTAGGAACAGACATCGTGTCTTTTAATTAAAACAGGGGCTCCAACACTTTCATTCACTTGTAGTCATAACTGGAAATGGCTAGTCCATACCCCAGCAATTAAATCTGTCCTGAAGGCTCTTTATAAATAAAAATAAAGAGAGAATCTGCCCTGTTAAACAGCACCTGCCTGACAGCCTGGCACCATGGGCATGTGTGACAACCAGGTGAAAGGCGTGGGAAACAAAATGAATTCGGTGCATGGAAAATCAAGGCAATTAAAACCAGGCTTGCCCTCAGCTTTGGACCACTCAAAAGCCCCAAAATAGACTTTGCAGAAATTTTTGAGGTTCTGACATCAGATTTTGAGGCTACATTTCATGCTGGAGCACAACCAAAGCCTTTCAGATGTTTGTCAAAGAGGACTCTGTTGAAATGTCTGCCTCCAGATGAGACAGGTCAGGCTGGAGGTGACCACTGTGCCCGGCATCTCACCTCAGAAACCTCCCTGGTGAACTCCTGGCCTCAATCAATGCGCTTCCACGAAAAATGCCAGCTTAGAGAAAACAGCATATTTAAAAGCAAAAGGCATGCCGGGTTTTATTGAATTTGTTCCAAATGGTTCTACATTCAATCACCCAGAAACTGTCTCCCTGCAGGCAACAATATCTTTTACTAACGAGTGTTTGCTGTATGAAATAGCCAGTCTAGTACTTCACAAGTTCTTTGCTCTGACTCTGCACCTGCCCTGTGTTAGGATTCATTCCTGCTTTTCTTGTCTTTTTGGGCTGCTTCATGTTAATGAAACCACCTGCAAAGGGGGAAGGAAGAAAAAAAACAAGACATGAGGTCACTTCAGGTCTGAAATGCGGTGAGAAAGGTGGTGTGTTCATCTCAGATCCTGGCCCTGAGGGCTGGGGAAAGACACTTTGGGTTGCTCTCCTGATCTCCAAGCAGAGCAGGTCACAGTGCAGTGTTTCTGCTGAGTTACAGCATGGGTGCAGCCTCGCATGCTGTGCTGCAAGGATGCTTTCGGCTTCCGCAGAGGCTGGGTGTGTATCGGCCACACCAAACCAATGCGCGCAGAGCTTTGGGTGGCTCAGACCTGATATTCTACTCCCACCAGCTTTATTCGGGTGTCCCTCTGGTGCAGTTGGGGCATTATGGAGGAGCGGGCTGTCCTGCACTGTGGTGTTGCAGCCCACACAGCTGCCTTCCACCCTCTTCCACTGGTTGCCTCCTTGGTTTTGGTTTTATTTTTATCTTTAAATATATTTTTTTTAAAAAGCAACTGAAATACTTCTTGAGGGTGAAGTTTGCCCTCCTGTCTTTCCTCCCCTATCTTTCCACTCCCCAGTTGTGGCCACTGTCTCTGGTGTCGCACCCAGGGGACTGCTGTGCATCCCAGCTGCATTGGGGCAGGGATTTAGCTCCAACCTTGGGGCAACTTTGCCATAGTGAGATTAAAAACCTGACTAATCAATCTGGTCAGCTGAGTGTGGGTTAAGTGAGATGTCTGCCTTGCATCTCTCAGGTGACAGCTGTCTGCAGAGGGGAGAGCTGGAGAAGCAGGCTGCAACAACAGGAGCTTTAGGGTTTGTGTGTCTTGCAGAGCTGGAAGAGGATAAAACTCTCCAGCTGCCCAGGAGGGAAAGAGAGAGAGACTTTGAATTTCTTCCCTTAAATCATAAGTCACTCTAATTGTTTTCTTCTTCCTTTTTCTGCTTTTTCTCGCTCTCACTGCCTCCCTTTGAATCAAGGATTTATCTTCACTGGCACATGTATGCAGGGCTATTGCAGACTGTTGTCTAGCAGAAGGCCCGCAGACTGAGTAGGTGCTGACACCGCTGCCAAACCACTCTGCACCTCCGGGACCCTCCCTTCCCACCTGCACCCTGTGCACGACAGCATCTCCCACCTCACTCCCATCAATCGAGGTGCAAGAGTTTATTAGCAAAACTGCTCAGATGAGCAGAAAGGATGGGACAAGGGGGAGAAAAATGCACTGAAGAGACTGGGAGACAGGAGGTGACTAGCCCAAAGTCAAGGAGGAAAGCCTGCAGGATTCCCAGGGTAAGGACTGCGCTGGGGGGCTGTACTGCTGCCCTGTCTCGACGGCATCCCAAGGTGGATGCTGAAGGACAGCACACCCAAAACAAGACAGATCATGCTCAGAGACCAACTAGCAGCCACGACTGGATTTGCCTCGCTGTGGTTTCACAATTAAATATCCCAAAACCTTGCCGGCCCTGCCAAACCTGGGTGTAGATGCTGTCCCAGCACAACTGGTGCCCCAAAAGCTGCAGGGTGTGGGTGAAGGGATGCTCAGAAAGCATCTCCATCAGCATCTACCCCCGAACCTGCTCTCACACCTACACTGGAGGGGTATGTCCACCCCGTACAAGGAGACAGGTACCCCACAGCATGCCCCCTCCCCATGCAGTCATCCCTACTGCATCACTGCTGCCTCGTTTCAGCAGCCCAGTGGCTGTTGGCAGTGCATCCAGCCTAAAAATAAAAAGACAGATTGTCCACTTCAGCTGTAATTACCGACTGAAAAGACCCAGTGGGGAAAAGAAGGGGCGGGGATGTGGAAGGGAGGACAGCAAAGGAAAAGAAGAAAGGGAGAAAGTAAGAAAGAAACGCATCCTTGAACAGGTTATATCAATCATCCAGGCTGCTGCCTGTGCAAGGTCCCTCTCTGGTTCCCGGGAGGGATAACTGCATCCTGCGCTGGGGAAGCATCCCCTGAGTGATTAGCTGGAGCTGTGGCTTTCTTGGGGTGCAGAGGGAGGGGTTCCAACCTGAATTATCCATCCACCCCAAATTATTTGTCCACGCCATTTCTGCCATTCACCAGCAAGCAGGGCTGGCTGGGGTTGCTTACCGTTGCCCCGGGGCCAAGCCAGGCTCTTTTTCAAGCAGCATCGAGCTCTGTGGTGTGCTTGGCTGGTCTTTGATCAGCCCTGGCCTGTGCCCACATGCCGAGCTGCTGGCGAGCACACGTGGAGGGCGGAATTTCCTCTTGTTGGGAACCAGGACTAAAATACGCAGGAACACTAGGTCCACAAAAAATTTTGTTTGAGCTTCTTTTGCCACCCTCCCCACCCCATAGGTATCCAATTTTCTTGTGTCTCCATTTCTCTGGAGCCTTTAAATACCATCCTCCCCACTAACTAGGTCCTATTTGTAGAGCTATGGTTTACCTTATACTTATTTCTTTGTTTTTAAGTGTATCTGCCTCACCGATTGGAGAAGCTGATGCTCTCTGACTGGACCGAGCAGGAGGGATTCACAATGCCAGTGCTCCCGGCAGCGCTGCTGGCCCCGAGCCTTCCTCTTACCCCAGCCCTGGTGAGTGATGATGAATCCCAGGTGTCAGAGGCAGTGGGTGATGAATTAGCTGGGGAAGTAGAAAGCAGTTCAGGTGACATTCTCGAGTCACTGACATTTCTTGGCACTGCGGCAAGGTGTCAGAGGCAAGGATTGGTCCTGGGGGAGCAGTGGCACAGGTCACCCAAAGGGTCAGCAAGGAGAAGGCAGTGATGACCCGTGGTAGGGAAGTCTTGGGGTTGCAGCATCGGGGCTCCTGTGGCTGCTGCAAGATGGGTGCGATGCAGCTGCTCCCGCATGGCTCCATGAGCCAGAAATGCACCCTGGGGATGGTCACCTTGCCACCCTCTGGCTTCCCACCCCTCAAGCCTCCTCCAGCACCCAGAAAGGCTTGAGAGACCATGTACGAGTCACTCCCTGGGAGACAGGAGAAGCACTACAGCTGGCCAGAGACAGCATGACAGATGGAGAGGCACACGCATACCCCAAGCCTATAGCTCAGGCTATGCCTGTGCATGCTGCCTCTCTTTAAAATGCCTGCAATGTCCTGTCATTATCAGCTAATGCCCTCTAATGGGTCCATTAAACAGCTCTGTCTTTGCCTTGGCTTCTAATTCCCCCTCCCCTACTCATTGTCAGGCGGCATTACCTGCTTCAGAAGATACGATTACACTACTTAATTCTTTCTAAATGACAGCGCTGAGCCAGCAGCAGGGAGCTGTTCACCCTTACTTGGCCAAGCAAGACCCCTAGACGCTGGACAGAGGGCAGCAGTGGCAGGGGAGACCCAGCTCTCACTCCCTTCTCTCACCCAGCTTTCCCCTTCATTGCTGTGGCAGTGGTGTGGGTGTTCCTAAGGGCACCTGCCTGTAATTATAGCAGATTTATAGCAAATAGTTCCTCCAGCCCCATCTCCATCCCTGCAGACCAAAGGGCTCTTTGCCTTATCTCTACCTAAAGCAAGTCTTACCAGCCTGCTGTGGACCACAAGGCTTGCTGCCCCTCCAGCTGCACCAGCCCAGATCTTTGCTCGCTGCTGGGGCAAAATATTCCACGAATGCCAGGAGGACATCCAGATGCCCATTGCCATCCCCTGTGTGCATCTCTATGCAAGCATCTCTTAAAACACTAGAGGAATGGGGACTGGAGTGACTCAAAATTGACTGCTTTTTGCTTGGTACTTGGTTGGCTTTCTCTGGAGTTCAGAGAAATTTTTAATAGCGCTGACTATTGATAATATGTCACTGGGAATTTGCTTAGCACTTCACGGCACAAGCGCTAAAAATACAAGGTCCTGCTCTCCAGAGTGCCTGGGAACATTGAGAGAAAGCAAACTCGGAGAAGTGGTAAGGTCATGGAGAGACGTGGAGGTCCCAGGAGCACAGCCAACCAAGAAGGCTGCCGGGGATGGGCCTGAGCAAGGCTCCTGGGGGACCCAGAAGAGAAAAGGGAGAGAAATGGGGGTCTGTTGGAAGCTCAGTGTCTGCATTGAAGGGCTGGTGGAACATTGTGATTTTGGGATCCACCACCACCACATGACCTTGGGTCAAGTTATTTGCTTTTCTCCACTCCCCTTTCCCTGAAGACAGGGAAAACAGGGCTCTGGGGGCTCTTTGAGATCCATGGGTAGAAACCATGGCAATACTAATTTTGATTATTCGGAGGAAGGGTAGAGGAAGATGTAGACGAGGAGCCACAGACCTGAGAGAGATGGTGAACTGCGTGCATTGTTCTGTGTCCTATAGCAGAAGGTTATTTGTAGCATAAGACAATGACAGAAATAGGCTTTAAGACAATATGGCCCTTTGTGCAAACTTACTCTGCATTTTACTCTCAGTTTTATGTGTCAGTTTTATTCCTAATGACCTCTGATATGGCAGGTGGGCCTTCATCTTCTCCTTTTCGTGCTGGGCTGTACACTTCTTGAGATTTGGTGGTTTTTTTTTTCCTTTCTGTGTTGCTCTGTTATAATGTCATGCTGAGCTGCTAAACCCAGCTGCAGTTTTGACAGATGATGTACTAGTTCCCTCTGCTTTGGATTTGACATTTTCATGAGCACTAAACACACACGCTTACAAATTTTAAAAGGGAAAAGAACCCCACCACCACCACACTCTCCTGTTTTTTCGGTTTGGCTTCATTTTGGAGTTGATGAAAGATGCCAGATTAATGGCCCTTGAAACTGAAACCCTCTATTTAGCTGCCGAACAAGCAGAGCAAGGGAAGCCACCACGCGTGCTGCTCCTCTGCTGCTTCTGCAGCAAGCCTCATCCCCATGGCAGCGCCATCCCTGGCACCCTCACGCCATGGCTTTCTGCCTCAGCTGCAGTGATGATGCCGCTCGGACGGTGTCATCCATGCCATTAGCCTCTCTCCCATCGCTCTGTGCCTCTGGATTTATCACATGAAGCTCTAAATATTTCAGGGCCATGCTGCTAAATGCAGCAGCTCCTTCCTTTTTTGCATCCAAGGAAGTGTTGTGCAACCAGTTTGAGAGAGATGATCCTCTGGAGGATGGGAGGGAGGGTTAACCCCAGAGGGGAGCCCGTACTTGAAGCCCAGTCTCCTGGCAGAGGAAGGATAGGGAAAAAGGTGGGAAGAAATTTAAAACCATCAGCCCGTGCTGATATTCTGGGAGTTTTCATGCTGCAGCAGAAAAATCCAAGGGGAATTTTTCCTTCCATGTTGATGGAAGCAGGATTAGGCTATTTATCTTTGATGAAATGCCAAGAAGGGGTTGATTGTATTTAGAAGCAGCAAAAAAGTATAAAAGTATATATAGTGCTTCCTGCTCTGCGACAGGACAAGAAGTGAGAGTGAGGAGACCAGATCTGATAACCATCCGCACACATCCTTTTTTGTGCTGTGGCTGATGTGACTCCAGTATCCACAGTGGATCTTGGGCTAGAGAAGACATTGAGGTCTATTGACATTTCTGCCACCTGAAGAACTGACTACCCTTGTGTCGGGATATTACAAAATGGGGAGTATCCTGGCATAGCAGATTGTAGAGGTCCCATTTCCATAGGGTAGCTCTGGATAATGCAGAGGGAGGGGCCGTGGGCCAGTTATTGTACAGAAGAAAGGCAACCCTAATCCTGAGGCTGGTAGGCTCACCTAACCTTGGAAAGCCAGCTGATGAAGATCTTCAAACTCCAATCAAGACAGAGAAGAGCTTCAGGCTGCTATTTCTTGTATGAAAGCACCATGAAGAGAAGGCAATAAGGGTTTGCTGTGCTATCAACTGTCAAATCAAGGGCAGCTGAAGGAAGAAGAAGGAGGACCTCAACACATGTAAAGGAAATCCATCTGAGTCCGTACTCAGCACTCTCCCAATTTCTGTCTAATGAAGTGCTGATCCTATTACTGGTGGAGCTGAAGCAGTGTGAGATTTAAGAGGTTGGTGTAGACAACTGTGAAGTTGCCCAAGTGAAGGCTGGGTCAAATCCTCTGGTGGGCTGCACCCAGTTGCCTGGTGTTGAGGCTGCAGTTGTTGTGGAGGAGGAGGCATTTTGGTCCTCTGCTGGCATCTCGCAGAGATTTGGTCTTCAGGAGGCACAGTGTGGAAGCTTTCCTCTTCTCTTTTTAATTAAAACCCAAACAGGTGAAAAAAATCTTTTTTTCATAGAATCATAGAATGGTTTGGGTGGGAACGGACCTTAAAGATCATCTGGTTCCAACCCCCCTGCCATGGGCAGGGACACCTTCCACTAGACCAGGTTACTCAAAGCCCCATCCAACCTGGCCTCGAACACTTCCAGGGATGGGGCATCCACAGCTTCTCTGGGCAACCTGTTCCAGTGCCTTACCACCCTCATTTTTCTTTCAGGGAAAGTACATGCTTTCTTGCAACACCTTAATTTTAAATGCTAGGGGGGAAGAGGATTTTCCTTGTTTTGGGCCCATTATCAACCCATCACGGTTACACTTCATCAACTGTACTTTGAGTTTAGGCTGCAAGCTCCTCGGGCCAGGACTGCCTCTTGTATACAAACCAGGGGTGTAAATAAATGGAAAAATAAACAGCCTTGCAGAGAGAAGTGGTCACCAATTTTATGGCAGTGCTGCTTCGGGCACTTGTGGAATGGAAAAGGCTGTGCACCGTGGGTCAGCTCTCCACCACCTGGCATGCAGATCTTGACCCGCTTGCTGCCACCTCAAGGAAAAGGCAGGTGCATCGTTTATTCATTAATATTTTGCACTGAAAATTGGAAATGCCATGTAAATCCTAAATGCCATTACTGGGTTTTTTGTTACTATAATAGAGCCAGAGGAGCAGCAGCAAGCAGGAGGAGCACACCCTGCCCGTTTGCAGGCATCACAGCATCTCACTGAGAAGATGGTTTTGCTATGCTGGCCACCAGCTTTTGCTTGCATGGGAAACACTGACCCATGGCATTGCAATGGGTGAAAAGGGAGAGGAGGGAGGCCAGGCGTGAGAAAAGCAGGCACAGGCAATCAGGTAATATTTCCCTTTACTAGTCACAGAAATTAATGCTGTCTGAGGCATAAAAGGAAAAAAAAAACGGAGAATTTGATCTTGCTTGCCACTTGTGCCTTGCCCCAAGCATGGCATTCACCTCCACCTCTTGGTGGACCTCAACAGCTGGACATCACCTCGATGTCCCTTTCCCCACGTGGGCCCTGGGGCAGGAGCCGATGGTGTGTTGTACCACTATGCTTGAACATCAGCCCTGGGGGAAACAATGGGCACGGAGGAGCGGGAGCAAAAGTCCTTGAATACGGCAAAGCTGAGCTGCTGCTGGAGACAGCAGTCCTGCCAGATTTGGTCTGGAAGAAGACGGGAAAACAAAAGGAATAAATTTTTGCCGGCATCACGACCATGCTTTTCTCAGGGCCCTCTTCATCTCGATCCTATGTGCTCTGCTGAAAAGAGCTGGCGGGCGACTCTGACACACACCATCCTGCTCTGCAGGAGGAACACATCTTAATTAATTTCAGGGCTGAATGGATGGGCAATCTCCTCCACTGGAGCAGTGCCCACCCTAACATCCCCTCTGAGATTTCCCAGTCAGCAGCTTGCGGTGAAACTCTCCTTTTTATTTCAAATCGAGGGCAGAGCATGGCTGGGCACCGATGGGAGAGGTGGGCGAGCATGAGCCCATCCAGGTAGGAGGTAGTGGGCAGAGATGTGGCCGTTCATTTCCCACTGAGGTATCCTGCCAGTCACACGCAGCAACCCTTTGCACGGGGAAATGATCAGGGAACAAACCCAGCTCCTTATCTGCACCCATAGGGCTGCTCCTTCGGGCACCCCGAGGCCCCAGAAGTGCAAATGATGCCAGGGAGAGTATCAGAGGTACCAGCCCTGCATCAAGCAATGAGCAAAGGGCACGGGTAGGTAACAGCACCCAAATGCTGCCTTTTTTTTTTTCAGTGCTCGTGATCTGGGAGAAATGCATTTGTTTGGGAGATTTGAACAGAAGTGGCAACAGATGCACTGTGTAATAAAAAAGCGAAAGCCACTATTATGCTTTCAGGAAGAGAACAGAGAGGAGGAAAACTGCAGGCATCAGAGATAAACACATGCAGAATTATGGAAAGGCAATATTTAATAGTTCACCAATCACATTCTTATTTGCAAGGTACATTACCCCTCGAGCTGAATTAAATATCGAATCTATTTATATTTTTTTTTTTTAAAAAGCACAAAACCAAGCACCTACAACTACCAAAAAATATAATGTTGGTTGCTGCCCCTCCATTAGGAGAGCTCTCCTATTTCTCACGTCTGCACCAATGCATCCCCCACTTTTAGGCAGCCTGGGTCAGTTCTTGTTCAGCATCACCAGGTAGCCCCTTCCCAATGGCTGTGCCCAGGGGGAAGCCACCTCGCCGCTTGCAGGGGCTATGCTGTGTGCCCTGCATGGGAAATTGGGCAGTGTTTTTTTGGAGCATCTCCGTAAGGGCTGTGTTTTACCCTTCACACCTGGCCGTTTTCACTAGCGCAACCCCAAAGTGAAACTCATGCTACTTGATGGAGGGTGGAAAGAGGTGGTAGGTAAAGGGGAATGGGCAGTTATCAGAGCTTCTTACACCAGTTTCACCTCTAAAGGTTGTAATAGGATGAAATTAAGGTCCATCTAGACCTCCATCTAGACCTCCAGTTGCTACAGGTATATCTTCAGGAAGAATAAAACCAGGCAAGCTGATGTGACCAGTCCTAATCTCCTCATCTTCACGTCCCTGTGCTGTCACTTGTTACGTCCTTCAGCCAATGAAGGTTATTCCCCCATGCACAAGGCAGAGGTGCCAGGTCCCTCAGCTACTGGCAAAGTTGGCATTGATGTGCTAAGGCTGCTATGGATCAGATGGGCCACAGGTCTTGTTCTCCCCTGGCTATCAGAATCTATCTGGTGGGTGTTCTCTTACACCTCCATTGTGGGACCCTCTTGTTCTGCACTAATATCCCACCAAGTACAATAGAACCTGTGAATAGGCCTTTTAGGCACTGCATTAATACTACAAATAAAAAAAAGAATAACCATTCCTAAATGGAATAGCTCTTTCAAGGAGGTATTACCTTTAATCATTTTTAAGTTCGTGTAAGGCGACTCGGAATTACCTACAAAGGTCTCTCTGTAAAGCCAGATTGTATTGCATTTAATACCTATGCTTTTAGCCCTCTCTTTCCTTATTTTCTTGTACTTAGATAGATTTTCCTCTAGAGGACTGTATTTTTTTCTTTCCAAGTGTCTATGCTGGCTCAAAAGTGACTCAGTACTTGATCAATACCTCCGATGGCTGTTGGTACAGCCACTGACGGGAAGCTGGCAGAGAACTATTCAGGTGAAAGCCTCCAAGAAAAATCAGTCGGGGGAAGGTCGGTTAGTTTGCTTGCTTTAAGTCTTCATTGTTTTCAGAAACGGGGGGAATCCAGAGAGACACCCAGAAACAGATTTTGGAGAATGCCAGAAGTATTTAAATACTCAATGGAAGGAGGTGGGAGTTTATAGCAACAAAACACATCACCAGTTTAAAAAAAAAAAAAGTACATTTCCAATACCATTGCACTTTGCAATGGGGAAAAACCTGTAAGGAGATAAGAAAGGCCTTTTTGGTTCAGCTGAAGAGAGCATCTATACTTACCACAAAGGCTGTCCTGACCTCCAACTGTTTTCCTCTCTGGGGAATCCTGGAGTCTGATGTGATTTCTCTGCCTAGTAACACCCAACAGATTTTCCTCCCTGCCTTCGCTCCATCCCCCTGTGAGCCTACACAAGCATCTTCCTCCCAAAGATGTTAAAGGCACAGTGAAAAGGCGCTGAAGTTTGCAGAAGGGCACCGGGTGGGGGGGAAGTCCAAAATTCCTTAAAAGGTCAAATTTCCTTGTAGCCTTTTACCTTTGTATGTGCTGCTGTCCTCTTCTCCAGCACAAAGCCTCAGCCTGGAGCAAGCAGGAGCACCCTCCCTGCCTTTACCCTCTTGTCCTTGGGAATGAAGTTTATTCCTGATGCTTGCAGGGTGTTAAACCCCCCCAACACATCTTATGATGCCAAGTGATGCAGGATGAAGTCCCACTGCCTATGATGGGGACTAGTCCCATGGGACCCTGAAAAAGTGTTGCTTTCCACCTGGGACTGAACCAGGTCACACCATGCTGCAGACCCTTTGATGCTCTGCTCCAGGGATGCTCTGCTGTCAAAATCCTCCCCAGGGAGTTTCCACTCCAGCAGAGCATCCTGACCTTGCAGCACTGAAGGTACTTGAGAAAAGACCCGCATCGCTTCTGCGTCTGGTTTTGGGCAGCCAAAGGGAGGAGCAGCAGCTCCTTAGCACCTGGCAGACATCGCTGCTTGGGAAACCCAGCCCCTGCCAGCAACGCTTCCTCCGTGAGCCTCGCTTTCTTCCTCTTTTGCTCCAGCCCCGTGCAATGGATGCTGTGCTACACACTGTGTGTGCCATCCATCTTTCCAACCACATGCTATCACATCTTCCAGGAAGGGACAGATTAACAAATTGGTCTGGAAGGGTTTTCTTCATTAAAGGGAAACTGTTTTGGTGGGACGACAGCAACCTGTATCCCTCACCGGTCTCTGAGCACTTACAGGTGATGCTTGCGCTCAGGCAAAAAGGTGAACTTTAGGGAGCCTGTTGTTAAAGCATTTGCAGCACATTGCTGCATTGGGCTGTGAAAACGCGACTGTCACCCGGAGGCTAAACCCAGTGCTGAGAAACCTGACAGCCTAGGTGAAACCAGCCACAAGTGACTTCTCCCATCCTCCTTGGGAAGGAAGATAAATGTCATAAGTCATCAGCCGTCACGGCTTATACAAGGTACATTTTTCTCTCCTCAGTGCTGAGCTGAAACCTCTCTGGATAGAGGGAGGGCAAAGGGGTGAAGGGGAGCCGCGAATCCTAAACTTCTCATGTCCCTTGGGTGGGTCTGTCAGCACCGATAGAAAAATGCATGCGTAAAACTGAGGGAAACAAGGCATGCAGCCACCCAAGCACTGAGAAGGCAGCCAAAGGAGATAGATAGATGGGTGTCTGGATGGGTAGGCATCTGTGCAATGCCGAATCCTGCAGAGATTGAGCATAAACTCTCAGCACCTCCTGCCTTTGCTGAACAAATGCTCTTTCAGCAAGCCACTGCTGAATGCAAGTGGCGGTGGACCACAGGGATCAAGAGCAGCTAGTGGGGCTGAAAGCCCTCCATCCCTTCCCAGGAGCTGCCTGCTCACTTTTGGCATGGATACCTGAGCTGAGCAAGCTCATCCTCCTCAAGTCCCCTTCCTTAGCTGAAGTTGCACCTTAACTGCCCATCAGGTGGGCACCCATCAACCCCAGCCCCCAGCTCCTTCTGTGCAGCCGAAAGGCCATGGACTATGTTCTCCTCCAAGTTTTGTAGCTCTGTGCATGGGAATGAGCTCAGGATAAATGTTTTCAGTGGTGAAAGGCCCATTTTCTTCTCTTTTGCTGTCTTCAAGAAACTCTCGTACCCTAGCAGAGCTTCCTTATTCTGGGCATGGAGGCACCAGCTCTGCTTTCTCCAAAGCAAAAGTCATCCCAGCAGCTCGCGAGCCAGGTGGCCATAAGAAAGCAGCGGACTGGAAAGGGTTAGAGTAAGGGGAGGAGATAATCTGAGAAGCCCAGCTTCCAGGTAGTTTAAGTTTAATGGTGAGTAACAATTCCTGTAAAACCAGTTAATTTCCCATCGCTGTCATTTCACACTGCAAAGGCCAAGAAAATATTTTCAGCGCAGCAGGCAGTGCTGGGCTGCACAAGGGGCAGGAGCAGGCAGGGATGGGGATATTCATCCCAAGAAGCAGGTGCATTTTCCGTGAGCCAAATTCTGATTTGAGTGATTCCCCCCCTGCCCCGAGTTTAGATGAAGGATGAAATTATGGGTGTCCTCTTCCCTGGAACCCTGGTTGCTGCTGCTCGATCTCGCTTGTCAGGGCGAGAGGAGGCGATTCTCATTGTCAGCCCATGGCAGACACTTTCCTTGGGGATACCTGGAGCCAAACACAACTTTCGTATATTTAACAGTCTGTAGTGGAGCCTTGTCCATGATCTTGTCCAGTGTCTCCTGGAGCCCACACAACTTCTTGGCATCCATGGCATCCTGTAGGAAGCGGTCTAGTGCTCCAATAGCCTCCGTTGTGTGAAGAATCACTTATCCTCTTCCGACAGCATCCCCAAGCCATGGGCTCTGCCAAAACACCTCCACCCTGGTCGAGGACCACCGTGGTATTTCTGCTCTCAGTTCACCCCAGGGAGAAAAGGACAAATCTTGTTGAATCCAGGATGACTTTGGGTCATGCAGATAAAACTCCGCTGCCAAACTTTGCTGGGTGATGAGTAGAGCCCGGCAACTATTTCCATGCAAATAACTTGCTAAGTGAATCGAGCTTCTCTTGCTTCTTGCAAACCGCCTGTGAACACACTGCGACCCGTGATGTCCTCAGGTAAACTAGTTATTGGAAATCATTCGCCACTTCAAAATTTGTTCTTGGGCTTATGGTGTTCAATAAGCGAGCTGTGCAGATTGGCAGCGGCTGCTCACATAAATCACGAGGTGTTTTTTTCCCATTCCTAAACATGCCAGAAGTCAGTGGGGTGGGATGTGTCCTGGAGAGAGATGGTGGACACACAGGATTACCGAATTTTAGAGCATTTCAAACCTTTGCCTCCCCAACCAATTAAGCCGTGTGTAACACATCACTCCAAGGGAAAATGGACCCTGGCAGAGAACATAGTTCAGATTTAATCTTGCTGTATTGAATTCACACATAAATAATCACCTGTGAACTTGCTGCTTCGATCTGCCCCACTGCCTGGCCTCTGTCGAAGCCTGGGAAATTCTCCTTAGTTAGATGTTTTGCATAAGATGAGCCAGAGGAGAGGTGCCAAGGAGAGGAATGATTTTTTTAATGTGAACACATCAGGCAGCATTTGCAACATTTGCCCAGAGGATATTCATTCCTGGTATCGCTATTTTCGTGGTGGCTCTTTGCAATGATTAATTTAAAGTGCCAGCATCAGGAATCATGGGAACATATGAGAAACCCAGTTTTTCTTTTAAAATAGAAGTAAGTTTCTTTCCCAACGTTACAGAAGAAACCTGGAAAAAGGTCATTCTTAAAGACATGTAAAACACCCCTCTGCTTCTTCTCTAATCTCATACTTTCTCATTCCGTTTCTTAATTTGGAGAAGAAACCCTCTCGTTTGGAGTGCACCATATGGTTGCAGATCACCAAAATGGAGAAGCCAATATCATCCAACCTTTTGCAGCAGATGCTCCGATTTCCCAGGGTGCTCAAGAGCAGACACGCCAGCCACCACCTTACGTATGTCTTTCAAGAGCTTTCATGACAAAGTTGGGCTTGTGGTTCCCAAAGCAGTAAGCGAGGTGTGTGGACTGGGGATGATGTCTCCATCCATCACTTCCCAGTGTATAAGTTGAATCTTATGCCTTCTTGGTCACCATTCTGGCCCTGTGCAAGGAGGAGAATTGCTGTCAGCCCTTGCCTGGGATGCCTTGTCCATGCATTATTTGCCTGCCTTAACGACGTAGCCTAATTCTTCAGGCCATCTGAAATGTCACCTTGCAGGGATCTTCACCGTGGCCATGAGCTTGTCTTTTCTTACACTTCTTAGCTTTTGATCTCTTTACATCTGCTGTGTAGCACTGAGAAACATGTGGCCTTTGGTTGCGTACATGGAGGAGGTAATTTCCATGTCCCTCTGTGCTCCATCTCCTTCTCAGAAGATGGGACCTCTTGACCAAGGGTCTTTTATTTTTTTTGTTTGCTTTCCCCAATCATACATTTTGAAGCAACATCTTATTGCTTGACAAGGCCAGGAAAAGCCTTCCCTGCAGCTGTACTTCGGACGTGGTGGCAGATGACCTCAGTGCTTCCCTCCCCTCACCATACGCGTGCCTCCCTATCCCCATCCCAGGTGGCTCTGTGGGCATCTCTTGTTTCACTGCTTTCTAACAGCATGTGCTGTGTCTGCCAGGCTCCCGGGGATACTGCTGCTCTCAGTCAGGCAGAAGAAAGCCGAGCTTCCTCCAAACCAACCCTGGACATGGGCTAGCACGGGGGTAAAGCTGCTCAGGCATTCGAGCGGCTGGGGTTTGATACAGCAGGTCAAGTGTGCTGAGGCACAAAGCATCTGGCTGGATGCAGAGCCGCTGCTTCACCTAACACGCAAGGTTGCCTTCATGCCAGGTCTTCCCCACTCGAGCATCTTCCCAGTGGACCAGACCTCCGGGTGATGGCCGGGCAGCAGGAGGGGGTTGCACCTGCCACATTTCGCTTTGTCCACCACATTTCGCTTTGTCCATCCACTTGGGGTGAGGGATCCCACCCATCAGCTGGAGCTGGGATTTCTGAAGCATTTCTGCCATGTCCTTAACCCCAAACCCATCTGCTTTCGTGGATGATGCACGCACGTGCGCTCTGCTTCATCCCCAGTGACCCTTCCTCACTTTGACAGGTCACCAAGCAAGTCACCTCCTCATGTCCCCTGCTTATCCCAAAGCTCATCTTCTGGTTTTGTGGCATGCTTGCCTTTATTATAACCTGTGCATCTCTCCCTTCTCTTCCCACCCCCCTTGTGTTAGGCATCCTGGGGTGAATCCCATCCCTTATGGCAAACCCCTTGCCTTTAGTAAGCAGAGGGCTCACAATTATTTACCGGGGAAAGGATAAGCTACAGCGTTTATATAAAACATATTAATAATTTCGCTCTTTCCCTCCACATTTACCAAATTGATTTTTGAACTGCTAGCAGTCGTATTGCAATAAATATAGTTGAAATCCATTGCACGTAATGGTTTGTAAATTGTGAGTCATAATTCAGCGGGAGCCTTGGGTTTGGTTTGCTGGCTTCTGTTGGTGCGTGCGTGCGCGCCTGTGTTTTCCTTTCTCCAGCCCTTAAGCCTGCACTACTCTCCAGTGGAGTAATAAATTGGGAATAATAGAAGCTCTGCTAACTAAATTTCACTTGTCAGTTGGAAGAGTTCATGCTGTGCGTTAAGTTCTTGCAAATAGTGCAAGGTAAAAAATAAAAATAAAATAACTGGCCCCTCCTCAGCTCTCTGCTCTGTGTTATCAGTGTGTCTGGATGGGAGGAGAGCTCCTGCTTCCCGCTGCCAGCAGCAGTATCGGTTTATCCCCACCATGAAAACGGCCCCTCGTGCCTCTGGGCAGCATCGGTGCTGTGGGATGGTGTAAGCTGCAGCTATTTTGTGATGGGGTTCTCTTGCTGGGGAGCCGCTGGCCCCCCTGCCAAGGCGGAGGTGGAGAGGGGGGATCGGCAGGGGACCATGTGCTGCCCCAGGATGCAGTAGCATTGTCATCAGGTTATATATTCAGGTCACAGCACGGGGTCCTTCCTCTGAACCGTGTTCAATCATTGCCCAAGCAGACTGTTTTCAGTACATCCCTGGATCTGTGCAGGGCATCAAATGCAGGAAGGTCCCTGGGGCAGAGGAGACCCAGGCGGGAGCAGTTTTACCTTGGCTACTCCCCCAAAAGTTTGGCCCCAGCAAAGAAGAGATGCTTGGGAAGAACTAACATCCAACAGCAGGGCAATGCCCCCTGCCCAGGGACAGTGCTGACCTTTGCACAACCATGCACAAGACACCATCCCTGCAGACACCGTCTCCAAAAGCATGGTGGCAAAGACGCTGGGCAGGGGAAGCAGGAGGGTATTGCGCAGGCAGCGGGATCCCCCTGGGGTGCAGAGATGGACCTGGAGGTCAGTGCAGTGGCCAGGCAGGAAAATCCATATCGGCTTCAGATTTATTTGTCAGGCGAAATGTAGCACAGATATTTTTAAAACATGGGGCCATTAAGCTCTCCAAATGGGCCGACTCACCTGCTATTTTAACAACATGTTGTGACACCATCTTATTTTATAAGTATTCCTCCTGGACTTATTAACTCTAAGCTGTCGCATCCCATTTTGAGGGAGGTAAATGCCATCGAGATGACCGCTCTGGTTGCACCGAAACTGTTTAATGAGTTTTTATGGGGCACAGGAAATTCAAGCGCCAGTCCAGGGTTTTGGAGAAGGAAAAAATGGATCATTTAGGAATGGTGGTATTTACATTGCTCTTCATTTTCCTGCTCTTTTCTCTGCACGGCCATGTGTTTATTGTGGGATGGCACATGAGAGCTCATAGACTTCATCTGGGTCCCAGTGATGAAGAGTATGGGAATATTTAAAGCGCTATCCTGGCAACGTGAAGTGTTTGCAATAGTGGCACATCCCTGGGTGCAGACCCATTTTTTGTGCCAAAAAAACCCTTCTCCTGAAAAAATATCCCCCCTGGGCATTGCTGATGGCCAGCACGCGTCCTTGGGTGAGGGCTTGGGGAAAGGCAGTGCCAAGAGAAATGGGGGTGAGGTCATGGAAAAGGGAAAACAAACTACTTCTCGCATCTGTGAATCAACTGCCAGCGCGGAAGAAGGGCGGAAAAAGGGGCTTTGCGGCTTCTCAGCTCTTCACTGGCAGCGGAGGGCTTGGGGCAGCCCTGGGGATGGGGTGGGATGCTCATCTCTGTGGTCTGAGTCTTTTTGCCCAAATGAGTTTATTTGGGGGAAAAAAAAAAATTAAAACGTTGGAGAAAAACACTGGGTTTGCTCATCTCGTAATGAGATGCCAGGAAGCTGGCGAGTTTGGAGGATGCTTGCAGCACTGCTGCTCTGTCACACCCAGCAGTGCATGTGTTGACAGGGGAAGGACACAGCGAGCTGCCACTTGATGCAGGACGGTGGCCCCCCTGCCAAGCCCTGCTCTCTGTAGCAAGCCGGAGGGCTGTATGTGGGGGCTTGGCCATGCTATGCCCTTGATGCATGCACCGTGCACCCCCTGCTAAGGCAAGGGTGTCAGGGTAGGGTCCTTGGTGCCCGCTTCCAGCACCAGCCCGTCACCCCTTCCCTGGAGCACGGCTTTCCAGCAGGAGCTGAGTGCTGGCACCGGTGGTCAGAGGAGCAAGCCAAGTAGAAGCATGACACATCCCAGAAAAACAACAGAGAAATGACTGCGAGGAGCCGGGTTTGGAGGCGAGGAATGACAGCATTTAACCCTTGGCGGGACTCACTGCTCTCAGAGACGGTGCACGGGATGGACCGGCTGCAGCAAGGCATGCCAATCTGGGGAAAAGAGCTCAGTGCCCAAGAGAGGCGCCGGCAACCCCCCATCCCTGCCTTTCTGTTGCCTGGCTTACAGCTCGAGGAGCACCCACGCACCTCTCTGCCTGCCGAGGCTGCCGAGGTGAGCATGCTGACGGCACGGGCATGCAGCAAGCTCAACCCAGGGGCTTTGGCAGAGCCAAGCACCAGCCATGGAGCACACTGGAGCCCAAACACACTAACTGTCTCCCAGTGCCATCTGCCCTCCTGTTGAGCCAGCTGGCCCACCGAGCATTGCCGTGCCAGGTGGATGCAGGAGGCAAGAGTCATCCAGGAGAGCAGGAGCTATAGGGTAACTTCCACGAGGCTGAGAAATCAGCAAGGTGGTAATTTGGGGTTGCTTAACAA
The DNA here is from genome assembly GCA_020745775.1 of Theristicus caerulescens. Classification (NCBI taxonomy): domain Eukaryota; kingdom Metazoa; phylum Chordata; class Aves; order Pelecaniformes; family Threskiornithidae; genus Theristicus; species Theristicus caerulescens. The sequence goes on from CM036560.1 coordinate 90,475,624, forward strand.
AAATTGGGCACAGGGTCCTCTCCTGATGTGCATTAGGGATAACTATATCCACCTGCAGAGGTTTTAGACACTCCAGGGCTGTAATCCCATCACCTGTGCCCTAGCCCTGCTATCGGCTTTAAAGGGGGCTTGTAGATGCTGCTGTTAGCTCCAGGATCAGGTAGATAGGAGGTGTGAGACCTGGGCGCTTGGGGGCCCTGGAACTGCTGGGAGAAGCTGCATTGCCTGGGCACTGTGGGATGCATAGGTAGGAGATATGGCAGTTATAGCATGGCCATGAGGGTTGAATGCCTGTTTCAGAGGGGGTTGTTGGTTTTTTGTTTGGTTTCTTTGTTTGGTTTTTTTTGTTTGTGTGGTTGTTTTTTTTTCCAGATAGCCCTTAATAATCATTTGCTGAGGACTGTACTCTGCTACTAATGCTGCTACTAGCAGAGCTGTGTAAGCACCTTCTGGTTTTCACCTTTAGGAATGAAAAAGGAAATCTTGGTCCCAATTTCTGGCAGATCATTCTCCAAACTGCCTGTGTTCTGCCTTGCTCCTGTTTTTTTTTAATGTTACAATCACAGCAGAGCTTTGCTTGGAAAAACTGAAAAAGTAGCCAAGAAGAATTCACACAACTGCCCAGGAGAGATAATCAGTTGTTAAAACATGCCTGCTGCTCTAATTAGAAAGGAAATGAAACTGGGTTTAAAGTGGAATTAACTAAAGGCTCCCTTATCCTGTCCATCTATCGTGCTCTCCCAGCCCTTCTGGACAAATGCGATGGAAAGAAAAAAGAAAGCTGATCCTCCCTGAAGCCCCCATCCCCTGGCGATCCCTCCAGAGCCTGGACCTGAGCAATGCCAGAGAAAGACACCCAGCCCCTTCTGCTCAGCCCAAAGGTACCTTCAGCTTCAGTATCACCAGTTCTGCGGGTTCATGCAGAGCTCATGTTTCACTGCTGTCTCGTGCTAATTTTTGGCATCCAGGGAATAGGCAGAAGTAGATTGCCTGTGTCTAATAGGTAGTTTAAGCTGTTAGAAATGATTTTTCTGTTTATTAAATCTTAGTCGGTACCATAGATATCTTCCACTTCTTTGGGTGAAGGGTTAAAAGCCTGTGTCATTGGTGCTAATATAATGGCAATAATGCTAATAGACTTCACCTCTCTGAAAGGAGAAGCGCTCTGGCCCTTAAATCTGTCCCCTCAGGAGGAAAGCGTGCAAATACGTAGACTGTGTTATGTGGTCAACATGCTTTTTTTGTCTGCTTTGTGATCCTTCTCCTCTTGACAACAGGGTGATCCATCCTTTGATCTTCTCTGGAAAGGTCCTCTCCCTCCACACACTTGTCACTGCTCTCTGCTGTTTTGGGAATGACTCTGGGTTTCCTTGCCCGTGGCTGAGGATTTCCAGGATGCTAACAGCTCTTAAAAAGTGGGTGAAATTAAAGATTGGCAATGATAAAAAGAAATGGTAAGGTATTGACATGACCCTAGTAGCATCTGTGAGGACGCTTCCCACAGTGCCTCGTCACCCTGCCTGACACCTTTTACAGTAAAACACCTCTCTGCTTTCACTTGAAATCTGGCTTTGCAGATTTGGAGGAGGAAAAACAAGATGTTAGCACTGTGTCAGCAGTTTGCCTGCAAAACCAGAAAAGACTGCTCTAAAATTGGCTTGGGGTGGTGATGGGGAACTCCAGGACCGGGACCAGTGAGGATCTCCAGCAGCACGCTGTTTGCAGGTATCAGTGCAAGAAGCCCATTGATCAAAAGGAGAAGAAAAACCTGGCCTGTGGGAAGACTTTGCCAACACAACTGTCACATTGAAGTTCGAACCGCAAGTCCCAGCAAGGAAGGCCTTATCTGAATACCAGCTTGTATAGCAGTAGCTATGCCAGTTTTTATTCCTGTTGGCTAATTTGAATGTATTTATTGGCAGAAGTCAATGTTTGGAGATATTTGCTGATTCCGATGTTTCTAGGCGAGAGCCTTTGCAGCCATCTCGTGCCATACAGCCTTCACCATTACCTCTGAGCCTGAATGCCAAGAGCAGGACCCTTCCAACCAGACGTCCCAAAGAGCTCAGACCCTGGTTAGGCACTGGAGAGGTGCTTCACCAGAGGGCTGCATGCATCTTAAATTTGGCTGCTCCTCTTCTCCCCATCATCCTCCCAACATCTTTCTGTTAACCTTTGCATTTAATACCTGTGCAAATCCAGGAGTTAGGAAGGTAGGAGCAGTTGTGCTAGGGCTGGCAAGAGGTCCACACGTGAAGCCATCAAGGCTGGATGGAGACAGTGTCATGGGGCACTGCACCCTGAAGCAGTGAGTTCCAGCAGTAAATCATCACCCCCACTCAAAAGGCATCTTTTCCCTTTTAAATTTAAATCAAACTCCCATCCCCCGCATGTTTTCATGCTGTGAGAAAGGGGAAATACCTTCCCTGGACCATTAGTTATGTCTGTGCTCTATTATGGCCCTCTTATTCAGCTGCTTTCTGAAACTGCCAGTTTCTGACCCATCAATCTTTCCTTGTCTCCGCTGGTTTCTATTACTCGTCTCGGAGCCTCTTGTGTTTCTGCTATGTCTTTTCTTGGATTAAAACTGCAGCCATATATTATACATCCTCTGAGGAGTTAGGGGAATCTGATGAGTGGGCTCTTTGGAAATGCAAACGCTCAGGACTAAGGAGTTGCTGTATGCTCAAGTTCATCTTGATGCACTGTTAGACATGTGCCAGAGTGTTTTGAAATGACACATCCGTGACATATTAGACATCCTCAGCTAGACCATGCACAAAAGAAGGAAGCCACTTCTGGCTTTTCCCTTAGATTGAATTCCTATAGATCCCAGCCTTCTGCCTGACTGTCGTGGCTCGCTCTAAGGAGACCCTCGCCGATAAATGAGCAAATTGCTGGATGGCTGAAAAATGTGCACTCCGCATCCTCTGTAATTTGTACTGCCACACAACTGTTTGTGGAAGTGAAATGTAATCGATGGATCAGACCAGAAGGCTCCAATTTAATCTCTGCAAACACTGAAGAGTCAAGATTTCTCTTGTTATCTTTCTTTTTTTTTAGTGCCACCAGAACACCATCCCATTACACTCAGACAAAATCTTCGAGTAATTTTGTACCTTTGTGCTTTTTGTTTCCTTTCTTTAGATGAAACTCCCTCCTTGTCCAGACGGTCAGCAGATGCACCATCTAAATCTAACTGAAATCCTGTTCTCCTGGTTGAGGGATTGGCAAAAATGACCAAGTGGGGTTTATCTGTCAACTAATTCACCTGGCTGTCCTGGGCACTTTTGCTGAGAGGAGCATCTTTCTGAGGATTTCTCTCTCTTCTTCCACTCATGACTGCATTGTGACACTGCTGTCCGTGATTCAAGACCCAGCTTGTCCCTGTTGCACTTGCCTGCCTGGTTATGGGATGGATTTGGACCATGATCTTTGCTCTGAAGGATTTCTGAAGGCATCTAATTCTGCTCAAGACTGAGACACAGCACAGCCCTTTGAGCTGTGTTATGTGTCTCAAGGAAACCTCATTCACTGGGAGGCTTGTCTGCCCCCTCCTACCTGTAGAGCTGCAGAAAAGTCCACCGCGTAGCAGCTGTGAGATGGCTGATCTGTATAATTTTGTGGTTTACTTGTTTCTGGGTGTTTTAATCTGTTGCAATTAGCTAGCAAGCCTTGTTTTCTTTATGACCATTTGTAGTGCTGATTGTTTGCCATATATCTTTGGGCCTGAGCCAGAGAGAGCGGCAGTCTGGAAACCAGCTGGTACCTGAAGCTGGTCAGAGCACTAGATTGATGCACAGATTATTTTATGATGACTTATTTTGATTCAGAGCCATGAAGAGGTGAAGGTTTTATCTTTACCAGCCTGGGGTATCACTCCCCTAAAAAACAAAACCCAAAAAACCCCCACAAGCCCTCCCAAAAACCAAGCATCTACCCATTGACTCAAATGTTTGGCTCCTTCTTCAGGTCCAGTTTACACTGAGAAATTAATGAATAACTGTTCAATATGAGTTGAGAAGACCTCATGCTTGACAGTGGTCCACAGGAGATGCAGATTTTGGGGCTGCTCCATGAGGCTGTCAGCTGCAGAAGGAGGAAGGCATCATGGCTAACTCCTGCTTAAGTTACCTGACCATAGCCAGTTCAGGTCAAGGAGTGCAAGAACTTGCTTTCAAAGTTTAGGAAGAAAAAAAAGAGTTGAAGGCTGCTTTGCAAATCTGTTCTGTGCTACTTGCAGAGTAGGAGAGGATGAATGTGTTAAAAGAGCAAATTTGTCTCTGGGAGATAGAGCATGTCCTCAGTAGAACTTGCAAAGTTGCCTGTCTGCAGGAATTGGGGCGCCCCAATTAGTGGAGAAGTCTGGGTGGTATGGGCATTGCCTGAAAGCATTTGGAGGTGGCAATGCAGACACCAGCCTTGCTCTGCATGCTCTCCTGGACCTGTTTTTCCCATGACGCACACAGTCCAATTCTCTCTTGCTAACTGCATGGCTGACAGCAGTCAGGGTCTCCAAGCAAACTCTTCCCACTGTTATAAAGACCTTCCCAGAAGGCCTGACTTGTAAGAGACAGGAGCATCAGCCACCTGGGCTCCTCAGAGCTTAAAAATAATCCGCTATACCTAATATAAACTCAAAAATCTGTATCGCCTGAGCACCACCACTGCTGCTGTAGCTGTGTCAGGAGCAGATGTGGGCAGATGGTGACCAAAAAAAAAGTGGCTCCATCAGGACCCAGCAGATCCACATCCATGTCTTTTTCACTGCTGAGGTTGTCCTTCACCATGTCCCTATGCCTGGGCTGCAAGGCAGGAGAAGTCCCCGGGGCATAACTCTGGTGCGGAAAGGAAGCTGGGGAGGGCCAGCAGGTTTTGGGTATCCCCATCAGCCTTGGGATACACCTATCTGTCTCCCGGGTGTGAGGTGGGGGAACCTGCCCCCATTTCCCCATCCCTCTCAGGTATTTGGGGTGTCTCTTTGGGAGCTGGGGCTGCTCGGGTTTCCTGCTGTGCCAGACATTGCACAGACTCAGCCTGGGATCGCAGGTGCTGCTGGTTTAGAAAGAAATAATAATTCATGTCTCTGTTCCTGGGTCACACTTGAAATTAATGAATGGCTTTGAAAAAATGGGCAAGTTTCCTTTTTTATTAATATAGTTTGGACTCTTTCTTTGGCTGTGGGTGTCTGGGCACAATTAGGTCATGCTTTCAAGCTCTCTTGCGACCTAGAAAATATAAGATTTTCTTTTGTAATGAGAACTGAGATGCCCTGCTAATCACACGACTCCTGAAGCAGGGTCTTTGCGGGTGGGGGGAAGCAAATGTAGTAAGCAGCCTGTGATAAAAATCATGATTTGGTGTGACTGGCATGTATAGATATCCTCCAGTAAGAAACATAAAAGCCCGTGTCAGGATTCACAGGGCTGTAATGAAGTCATTGCAAAGCATTCGCTGCGGGATGGCTTCCTGGGTCTAGCTCTTAACAGGTCTTAATGGGCCAAAAAATGGGAGGCTGTAAGGGGGAGCCTGAAGCAAAGCCCTGATTGCGAGGCAGCGTGGTGTAAGTGTTTCAGCACCCGACCAAGCGCCGAGCTTTTTGTTACAAATGGATGAGAGGAGCAAGAGAAGTGGTGTTTCTCTGAGACCGCATTGAAGATGGGTATTTGGCAGGTACCTTGTCAGGAAGGATTACTTTGTGGGCAGAGATGCTGGAGAGGAGGAATATTAAGGAGAGTTTGCAGTTTTTTCTTTTCTGGGAGACTTTGAGGGATGCATGCATGAGGCTGTAAAAAGGAAAAGCCCCCCCCCCAAAAGCTGCTGTGGCTTGAGCATCTTCCCTGTGGACCACAGCCTTCTTGGCACAGGTCCCCTCCTGCAGCCCACTGGGGACCCCAGGCCACTGTTCCTTCTCCAGCATCACCCATCTCACCTTTCTCCTGCATTTAAGATGCTAAAATATTAGTTTGGGGTGTTTGGGGGGGTGGGATTTGGATGCTAGGCTGGCTCCCCATCCTGTTCCATCCATGGCAATGGGCAGTGGGGTCCAGGCACCCTGGGGCTGCGTGCATGGATGGTGACAACCACAAAACAAGAGGAGAAAAAAGAAACCACAGGCACAGGAGGAGAAAATAATCAAGCCAAGGGGAAGGAAAAAACCAACTTGTCCTCTTATAACATAAAAGCCCTCCTCCCCTTGAAAGAAATAAAAGCCAGAGTGAAATGAAGGTAAATGCCAGAGGTTTAAGTACCACACTGCCGAGTGTGTTTTAAAGGTTACCTTTCAGGGGGTTGAAGAGAAAGCGAGCAACAGAAAGGGAAGGAGTTGGAGCACTTCCCATTGCGAGGACCACTCCAGCTCTTAATGGATTTTTATATCCCTGTCTGCTTTTCGTGACATTATTAAAATTGTTTGTTTTGGTTTTTTTTCCCTTTCTTCATCTGGGGGAAGGGGTTGGGGGCAGGAGGAAAACACCGTTGCCATGGCAATATGCAGCTACACGGTGCACATCTGCATTGCTTATTTGGAGCAAAAATGAAGTTTTGGGGGAGTTTTTAAAGAGGAGAGAAAGAAGCCGTGTTTGGGAATGTGTGCATGCACACATGCACGCACACGCCAGGACAAAAGTCACAGGGTTTAATTACAGGCGTGGGAAGGTGACATTTCCAGTGCTTACCTGACCAGGATAAAGAAATGAGGAGCCTGAAGCAAGGTAAACACCTGTGTATAATGTGAATGCTGTATGGCAAACCGCCCCTTGCCTTACGTCTAGCAAAAATCGCCCCATTTGCTATTCAAAAAGTATGCCAAAATTTATCTCTGGCTTAGGGTATATGCCTTTACATTTGGTACGTTGTGTATGTGCCTGGCAGACCTGTGAGATATGGGTCATTAGCTCATAAAAACAGGGACGCAATTGCTCTTGGATGGCAAGCACCATCTTTCTGCACTCTGAAGGGCTCCCTGTCATCTGCTCCTGCGCAAAGTTGGCCTGCTGGGTTAAACCCAGGTACCGCGGGTGGCCTCAGCACCCAACAGCCTGGGGTACCAAAGCGAGAGGGGCTAATGGCACAGAACCTGCCCACACACTTGCTGGTCCATTTGCAGTCTGCAGCGAGCTCCTTGGCATCCCCCCGCTTTGCCTTCCCAGCTGGATGGGCGGCAGGAGGGCAACCAAAATACCCCGGCAGACAGTTTTGCAGCAGGAGAGCATCCCAGCTCGTCCCCAGGACAACCGAAGATGCTCTCTGCCTGCTGGCCAGGGCTTGTGTTTTTGCTTCCAGAAGGAAGGAGGTCTGGGGCGCAGCGTGGCTCAGTGACACTCGCCAGCCCCCCTGGCACGGCTCTGAGCTGTCACGCAAGCTGCTGTAAAATGGCACAGCCCTTCCTTCAGCCCTTGCTCTCCTTGGGAGGGTGATTTCAAAGACAGCAACAGAGAAAGCAAAGGTCTGCTCTCCCTGAGGGAGGGAAGAATCCTTCCTCCCACCCTGCATCCAGGCAGGTGGGAAAAAGGCATATGCCGAAAGTGTCTGCTATACTTTTGTATCCTGCTTTCTCCTTCCAGTTGCCCAGCCCTTTGATTGGGTTTGCTCTCTTTAATTTTGTTATCCTGTCAGAAGGCAAACCCAAGCTATGCACCCAGTGATGTTCAGAGTCCATCATGGCCAAATGAGCTCAGAATTACTCAGAATGAGCTGCCTGCCCCAAAAGCCCCATCTTCCCTGCCTGCCCAGCCGTCGGGGAGAATCCTATTTCAACACAGCTCCTGAGCCTGGCTTTGTTATCTGCCTGGGTATGTTTTTTGCTCCTTACATCTTAAATGCCTCATCCTCATGACACACTAGCAAAAAAAGCACATTTTAGGTTTCTGCAAGGGATAAACAAGTCACGCTGGGGCTAAACTTGGATGGGAACCAGCATTTCTGCTGGTCACCTCCCTTTTCCCTGTGCAACTGAGAGATGTCCAGGGCTGCTTGCTGGGAGCAGGGCAGCATCAACTGGTACTTGAAACATCAGTCCATGCCAGGGCTCGCTGAGTGCAAATGCTCTGTTTCCTACAATGCCTGGTGGGTGTGGGATGCTGGGGTGTTCAGCCTACAGCACCCTTCTTTCCCCAGGGATGGAAAAGGATCTCAGGGTGCTCAGCCTGCTCTGACTCTTGGGCAAGGGAGATACCTCCCCTCTGCTGCAAATCTCTGCTCACAGAGCAAAAGCACACAGAGCGGAGGTGAGAGGTGATGTAGAGGCTGGGATGCATCAGTGCTGGGTTGCTTTGGCATGGTTTGGGCATGACCCAAGAGCATCTATCAGGGCTCAGGCCCTCCTGGCAGGACAAAGGGGTGCAAACCTCCCCGGAAGGGCTCAGGAGGTGACGCAGAGGGAAGAGTCCCCAACACGATGGCAATCTCCACCTCTGCAGGCCCCAGCTTCCCCGCTGGGTGCCCTGACCGGGCTCTTGCCGGGTGTCAGATGGCCTCACGGAAACAAATTATCGCCTTGGCTGGGGAGGTTGATGTTATTTCATTTACTGCTGCTTTCACCAGCCGCGCTCGGTGCCCAGCAGGACCCAGGCAGCATGGCTGTGCCGGTGCAGGGGGAGGCGAGCAGAGATGATAGAGGGTCCCCCCTGGTGCTGAGCTCAATTTTAGCCACTCTCACAGCTCCTGTGGAGAAGGATTTGCTGTAATTGCATACACAGATGGAGGGAGAGGAGGAAATCCTGTGGCATGGGCTGCCCTCATGGAGTGGCCAGGCAGAACTGGGTCCCCTCCTGTGGGAGACAGGGGCTGCAGGAGCCCCCTCCCACCCAGCCACCAGACTTGCCTCCATGGAAAAGGCTTCAGCAGTGATCCCAGCTCCTGGCAGGGGACCAGAAATGGTGAGAAGGATGGCAAATGCTGCCTCTGCTTCACCTGCAGCCCCCTCTGTGGATGCATTGGTGGGCTGCATCCATACCTCCAACAAGTGCTGGGGTAGGGACACAGAGAGAAACCCCCTGCACCCAGAGCTCTGCCTGGTGGGCAGCACAGCAGCCCCCAACTTTATGTCACCGAGCCCCCTCTTGCAGGACCTGCCATCCCACCACCACGCCGAGCTGCCTGGACAAGTTGCCAGACGCTGTTACTCCAGCAGATGGGTGGGAAAAAAGAGTTAACTTGTTAAAACTTTTCAGCTTCACGTCTGAAATCTGTGCTTTGTCGGCAAACAGGTAGTACATCTAATAAAATGAACCTAATCTTTACTCCAAAGCTGTATTTTTTTTAGCTCCAGGGGGTCTGGTGACTGCTGCTTTGCTCTTATTTCTTTTGCTCTTATTTCACCAGAATGCCCACAATAAAAATACAGTGGAAATGCTTGGAGAAAAGGAATTGTCAAGACAAGCAGTTATCAGAAATACTTGGGGCCAAGGGGTGACACAGAAGTCATGGAGCAACCAGGCAGTGCAACCCCGTTAGCTTCTGCATCCAGCCAGGCACAGCGGGAAGAGCTCCACAGGGACAAGCCTTCACCAGGAATGGGCCAAGGCTGGATCCTGGTGCTGTGCTGGCCATGGCTCTCACTGCAGAACAGGACTGGAAAGGTATTAGCCTTTGGTTTGGTTTTTTTTGTTTGTTTTGTTGGGGTTTTTTTGCAAGAGCAGGGTTTAGCATCTGCACTTAATGAGAGCAGCAGCACCTACTTCTGCCATGCTCGGGCTTGTTTATGGTGTGGTGGCAGAGGAGAAAGGATGGACTGAAGAAGAGACCTGTGCTACCAGAAAGAGGGGGAAAAAAAAAAAAGTCAGGCTCGGCCCCTCCTGAGACTACACAGTGCCTGCCAGTGTATATATTTAGGTTTTGGTTAGCTTTTTCTTGCCTCCCAGCAGCCCCAGAGTGGTACCCCAGAGACCCAGGCCAGCGCTGCAGGAACATGCAGGCATACCCAATGCCTGCGGTGATTGCTTAATGTGGACAGCACTCGATTAGGACTTGTGTCTATTGCTTTGGATGATAATGCTGCTACAATGAGGAGGGGGGGAAACATGAAAGCAAGGGAGAGATGGAGATTTAATTGGATAATTCTCACTGAAGCATCTCCTGGTTAACCAGCCAGAACCCCACCTGCATCTTTACATTATTTTGCATGTTAACAAGGTCTGTGTCCTGTGAAGCGGCTGGTGGGGCATGAGGGGTTATTAAACCTGGCAGTGCCACTTCCATTTATCCTCCAGGGTAACTAAAGGATGTAACTGGATGGCTGTGCTCCTTCCCAGCAGTCCTTAGGGAGCCGGGTGCCTGGCAGGGCGGCTGGGCTCTGTCTTAGGATGCTCACATACAGAGTTGGAGCAAAATGCTGCTGTTTAGGAGCTTGGGCAGCTTTAGTGTCATCGTGAGCAGACATTATCCACCAGCAGAGAGAGAAATGATGAGGCTTTAACATATAACCTCCATCAGGGTGAACAAACAGGAGCCCTGGCTTTATGTTGTCTTTTCCCCTGCATTCGACTGATGAGTAATAGCACGAAGCAGGGTAGTGGGAGCAGAATCATAGAATTGTTTAGGTTGGAAAAGACCTTTAAGATCATTGAGTCCAATCATTAACCTAGCACTGACAAGTCCACCACTAAACCATGTCCCTAAGCACCATATCTACATGTCTTTTCAATACCCCCAGCGATGGGGACTCCACCGCTTCCCTGGGCAGCCTGTTCCAGTGCCTGACTACCCTTTCAGTGAAGAAATGTTTCCTAATATCCAATCTAAACCTCCCCTGGCACAACTTGAGGCCCTTTCCTCTAGTCCTATCACTGGTTACTTGGGAGAAGAGGCCAACACCCACCTCACTACAACCTCCTTTCAGGTAGTTGAGGAGAGCGATAAGGTCTCCCCTGAGCCTCTTTTTCTGCAGGCTAAACAACACCAGTTCCCTCAGCCACTCCTCATAAGACTTGTGCTCTAGACCCTTCACCAGCTTTGTTGCCCTTCTTTGGACACGCTCCAGCACCTCAACGTCCTTCCTGTAGTGAGGAATGGAGCAACCAGGACAACTGAAAATGTCTGGGCTTGTTTATTTTGCTCTCCCTAATTATCCAAAACAACCTGAATGGATGGATTTCTTTCTTCCAAGGCCGGGCTGGGCACAGACATTAAGCCGAGTGGGAAAGACCTGCAAGAGACGGTCACGAACAAATGCTTAAGAATATAAATATATCACTAGAAATTTCTGGAGCTCTTCCCATCCCAGGCAACTTGACCTTCAATTTGTTGAACTTCATCCCACGATTTTAATGGTTGTCAGTGCAAACGCAAGCCAGTTGTTCCTGGAAACACTAAGCCGTCCCCTAAGCCTTGAGAGAAATTAATGTTGCCCTTGTCCCCCCCAGGAGGTTTCACTCCGAGCGCTTTATTTATCTCAGAAACATCGTGCTGTTCTCTGGGAGGTTGCCCTCTGCTCCAACCCTCGGCAAACACGTCCTGAAAGATGTCACGCGGCGGGGAAGCAAGGCATAAATGCTTTTGTCTGAAAAGCTGCAGAATCAGGCTGGGGAAACAAGCATCAGGAAGGTGGAGGAAGGTCTCAAGTTCTCCCCTTGTCAGCATTGATAATAGTCCTAGCAAAGAGTGGAGAGCCAGGGAGAAAGTTGCTGTAGGACCCACTCCTGCCATAGGAGCCTCCAGTCCAGATATTTTTCACATTGGCTTCTAGGAGAGGAAAAATTTGAATAAGCAGCTGATAATCCCAAATTCTCAAAATTGCTGTTGGTAATAAACTAGCAGCAGCAAGTGGAGGCAGGTGACTCAAACTGACTCATAACAAGTCACAGGGAGCACAAGCGTGGTCACAGCTTGGCTTGACGCAGCCCTTGACAGGTGTCCTTTAACCAGAGGGAACCTCTCTGAATGCCATGAAATGCCATCAGATTTGCCCACATCAGCACCGAGTCCTGCTCCAATGGGAGGTGCTTTTCTGGTAATTAAAATTAATGGGCTCTTACAGCTTGGCTCCATCCAGGTTTTCCCGGGTAAGAGATGCCATGGGAGGATGGGTCACTGCACGAGCCGCTCCCTGAGCTGCACAGTTCAGACCAAGAAGGAACATTTCAAATCCCCAAGGTCCACAATCAAGACATAACTTTTAGCCAGGGAGCACAGCTGGTAGTCGACATTAGAGACTCCTCACCAACACCCATCCGCTTCAGAAACACAAACTCCATTCAGAACCAGGCACCTCCAGCCCTGTTACTCGCAGAAAGAGACATCAGGCTCTGGCAACCTCCAAAGCCTTGCACTTCAGAACTTTGGATTTAGGTCAATGTAAGCATGGTGTTAATTTTGTGTCAGCAGGAAAGGCTCCAGTCCCTCAAGCCCGTTCCTGGTAAACACACACCACCCTCATTTTGGGGTGGGGAGGGAGGTCTCTATGCTGACCAGCAAGGCACGGCATCGTCCTTAGTGACTCACCCAATGGTATTGTGTTGGCAATAGTCAACACAGAGGACGTGCCTGCAGGTGTAGGCAGTGGGCACCTCCATGCCATTGGAGGCTTCGGTCAACTGCTATGGTCTTTTTCCAGATACAGTGACGGTTGTCTTTGCTGCCACTACACTTTTGCCCACCCTCTTGGCAAAGACAGCAGGAGGCTTTGTGCCAGCTGCCCCTCCTCCTGAGTGGCTCTTGTTTTCATCTGACAAGCCCAAAATCAAGTGGCCACCATCCTCCTATGCTTCTCCTCTTTACCCAATGTGGGGCTGGGGTTGCAAAAGGAGACCTCGAGCATCATTTCAGCATGTGTGATGACAACAATGAGAACAGCATTTACAGGGAACTGCTTTTTCTCCTGACTTCACTGCCACTTGGTCATGTAGGCCATAGCACAAAGCGCACTGGATTGAGTGGCAAGACTTGCCTCCATAGCGGTGGAAAACCACACTGCATTTCCAACCCGCCAGCAGAGACCAGGAGCACTCAGCACCTCCAGAGCCACCAAAGACCCATCGCAGAGCATCATCGCCAAGCGCTGGATGGCTTCAGCCAGCTGGAAGACCAAGAGATGCAATTTGAGGCATCACAAATAGAAATGCACCGGGACATGTGGCCAGAGACCCCGTCCCCTCCACCCCATGCCCTTCCCGGATCCGTCCCATCTGGCGGATACCCCCTGCAGCACCCCTGGTGCTGGTGCCGTTGGCAGGTATACTGCAGGAGGAAACTGGGCTTTGCCTTGGAGAGCGCCGGGTGTCATTCAGCAAAGGATGTTCCCAGCGCTGGGCAGTGACACACATTGTTAGCAAGGCCAGGCTGAATCAAGAAAAACAAGTGAGATGACACTCAGGGATCAGTAATTCCTCCCCCTCACTCATAACTCTGTCAGCCCTTTCAGCTGGATTGTCAAAATACGTTTGTCACAGAACAATTCTTACTCTCTTTTTTTTATTATTATTATTTTTTCCCCTTTTTCAGACACTGGCTGAACTCATCCATTTGGAACAAAACCCAATATTCATTTCCTCTCTGGGCAGTTGATTTTATTATTGGCTCACCTGCTTCTGCGGTTGAAAAGCTATAAGACTAGCTGGGTCTTCAAAATTAAATTCTGTTGGGTTTTGGGTGGTGGTTTTTTTTTCCTCCAGCCTCACGTATTCCATGACTGCAGGTTACTGGCAGGGATTTGAAGATGTACTTGGCAAAGGCACTTTCTGTCTGGGATGGGGATGAGCAAAACAGGAAGCCTGCTTCTCTCTAAATCAGCATCTTTCCAAAGGCTCAGGCTATTCCAGAGCAGGACAGACCTTGCTTATGCCTTGCACATCTTTTGCTGGGGGTGAAGTGCAGCTGTGGGCAGTCACTGGATGTTCCACTGGACAGATGAGCCTAAAAGAGGAAAATGTGGGTTACTTTGGGTTGTGTTATTTTGTTTGGGGTTTTTTTTGGGGGGGGGGGAGGCTCCTGCTCAGCCCCAGTTTGGCAGCTGGGACCGCTGCCAGGCTAGGATGGACTTTGGATGTTGCTTGGTCTTGAGATCCTTACCAGGCTCCCCAATTCCTGCCATGGTAGGATGAATTTTGCTGCTTCAGGGACTGCGTTCAGGAGGCCAGGCTCAGTTCTGCATTGCACTGCCAGCTTTGCTTATTTTAGTTACTGATCAGGTAACTAAATGCTGGTCTAGTAAAAGAAAGATCTTGGGATAGGGAGAAAGGGACCCATGTACCCCATTGCGTCACTAAGACTGGCTCTCCCAAGCCAGACCCAAAATGCTCCAAGGGCTGCTTGGAGAGCTGTGTTAAGGACTTAGAAACTCCCAATTAGCCACCACTGGATTAAACTCTTCACCTTTCTGTGACTAGGTGATGTTATCTTCATTCTGCAGCCAGAGGAGAGAGGCCCAAGGGTAGGAACAAAACCCTAATCTCTGTTGAAACCGGCTTTCACCTCCCCAGCAATAGCCTCTGCCTTACTTGTCCGTGCCCGTTTTCCATGCCTGTCTTTTCTGTGGGAATCCTGGCTGAGACATCTGCTCCCTTGGAGTTCCCTGCAAATGCTAAACGAGGTGCTGAAGCCAAAAGCTGACCTCATCGTTTCTCAGCAGGAAATAAGTTTGCCAACAACTGGTATTTTCACTGACCTCATATCGTGAAAGATCTGTGTCCCGTCTTACCTGGAAATGCCAGCCACGAGACAACGCTGGTAGCAGCAGCCAGCATTTTTACTGGAAGAAATATTTTTAGCCTGGCAAGGTGTTGCACTGGGAGGCTTATTCCTTCAGACAGTAATACCTTGGTCCGTCAGAGCAAGCACATGGGCTCTCCGGCTGCAGCGCCTGGAAGAGCAGCCCAGCCAGCCCGGGGCTGCACCGGCACCATCCCCGTGCATCCCCAGCACCGCGGACGGATCCAGACCTGCCTGCCTGCCAGCACGGGGCAAGGCCGGACATGTGTTAGAACATGAAAAGCAATCGCAGCTGAAAATGAGAGGAAGGGGAAGTGTGAAGAAAACCTTGCGGGTGCCAGACGACCCCCCCCAGCCTGCCCTGAGAGGGCTCCCCATTGGATAACGCCTGGGGAGGGGGCTGCTCTGGCATGCACCCTTGCATTACTGCTCTGCCCCAGGAAATTGGTGCCAAAGCTTGGTGGCCTGGGGAAGCTGGATGCTGCTGTGGCGCATGGCATCATGCTGAGCTGCTGCTTCCCCAAGCTGCCAGGCACTCACCCATAGAAATGCACAAATCCATAGGGCGAGAAGGGCCACGTACCCGCACGCCCTCCAGGCTGGAATGTCCCCTGTGATCCTCCCGATAAGCCGGGCACAGGAGGATGGCGAGCAATACAAGCTGTCATCTGCTGCACCTGCAGATTGACTGAAGAGAGGGAAGGAGCCGGCAGACACTACATGTCCTACGCACCAGGCTGCCCACGCAGTTTTCTCCCTCCCAATTACCAGCTGCAATAAAGGAGCGGGCAGGACCAGCCTTGTTAGTGGGACTGGGACTGGGATGGTCTGGGCTGAGTTTCCAGCCTCTGTGCAGGCTGTGCTTCTGCGCCTGCACCGTGCAGGATTTTGCAACGCAGATGGAGCAGTCAGGGGGAACCACACCGTGAACCTGTTTGAAACCCAGAAGAGGAGGATAAATCCCACTGGAGCATGTGCAACAGCTAGATTTTGGAATAAGAGGGACTGTAGGAGGGCCTAGGGGGATTCAGAGCAGGCTGACTGGCTGGGGAAGCCTCTCTGCCTGCATCCCTGACCCATCCCATCATCCTGCCCAGCATCTGCACTCTCAGACAACACCAAGCAGTTGCTGCCTTCATGCTGGCCTTCCCCTAGCAAGCACTTCACTGTTCCCCTGCTAAATAAAGATCTCCAGCCTCCTAATATCGGCATGCCATTTTTGCAGGCAGTCCCGGGCTCCGACCCACCCTGCTGAGACCTTGCCTGTGCTGTCGCAGCGTCTGGCAGCAGCAGGCAGGAGGGAGAGGCAGAGATGGGATGGCAGGTGAAGCTGGGGACTCGAGTACAACCAAGCAGGTGATTATTTTATTCTTTTGAGGGAAGGAAGAAGCAATTTCCATGTGGCACTCCCTGGGTATACCTGGAGGGCGCAGCTGATGAATAGGACTGTTTTACTTGCTGCAGGCTGAGCCACGCAAAGCTCAAGAGAGTTTTTTTCCTGAGCTGCTCCATTAACACAAACAGACAGCAATGCTAGCTGCTGACACCAGGGTTAATGAAATCCATCTCTCCATCAATTCTTATTCAACTATTATCGATGGTCATTAGATCAGCGACAAAGTGACAAGCAAACAGTAATAGACTCATCTTAACCCTTGCGGTGCTGGAGAAGGGTAAGCAGACTAGGTGAGTGGGGAGGTGGCTTCCCTGGTGTTCTGCTCAAACTCTACTTGCTCTCCCTTACAGCAACCCACCTGTATTTGAATTAGTCCTCTTGGTACCGCGGGTCACCAGCCCCACGCCCCGAGGAACAGAGTCTGTGCCTGTGTCCCTCTCTGTCCCTTTCCAACAGCTTCATGGCCCAAGGTCCCCATAGGAGCTGTGCTGTTCCTCAGGGATGCTGGGGACAGCGAATGCAGTTCATGGCACAGTGACACGTGGACTGAAAGCAGAAAGGTCCTGCTGCCACATCCTTCTCACCACGACACAGAGATGGCAGGATGCTCTGGGGCACCTGCTCCTTAGTGTTGGGCCACGGGGGCAAAAAATCACTCTCATCACAAGGTGGCCCCCAGCTGCATGGCAGAGTCATGGGGGTGATGCCACCCTCCGAGGAGAGACCCACAGACCTGCTGTGTCCAGCTAAGCATCTAAAGAAACCACAGGAAAACTAGTTACTGGAATAACTCCATCTGTGAAAGGACTAACAAGAATAAGGGAAATGTGTGCATTCGGCTCCTAGAGCCTGCCCTTCTTGCAGCAAGGCAGAGCTGATTTCCTCCCCCATGCCTGTGTCCTGAAGGCCCTTCCAGTGCCACTCGCACTTTTACAGTCAGGCTCGCGGGGAAAAGCTGCTGCTGCTGCTCTCCTCCCTCTCCCCCTCTGATTAACAGCTTAAATGAGAACTGAAGGCTGCCCAAGAGCTGCAATACATTTTCACGCTCCTGCCGCCACAGCCAACAAGCCAACGTCCAGCTCTCTTCAAGGTCACTCGCAACCTTCAAGTGACTTTCCAGCTTGCCTGGGGAGTGATGCTTGCATCCTGTGGTTTTAATTCACAAA
This sequence comes from Theristicus caerulescens, assembly GCA_020745775.1. Lineage (NCBI taxonomy): Eukaryota > Metazoa > Chordata > Aves > Pelecaniformes > Threskiornithidae > Theristicus > Theristicus caerulescens. The sequence goes on from CM036560.1 coordinate 90,492,832, forward strand.
GCAAAGAGAAGGGGTCTCACTGGGAGTGCTGGGGCTGGGTCTTGGTGGTGGCTCACACAGGACACACCATGATGGGTTATGAAATGCCTGCAATAAAACGAATATGTAATTCTATGCATACATGCAGGTAAAAAACCCACATGTATTTACCCTGATTTTTGCCTTGTCATAGGTGAAACCCCGTGCCAACATTGCCCTTGGTGGTCCATGCAGGTCTTTCCAAACACCTGGGGTAGTCGTTGGAGGTCTTACATGCAGGTTAGGTAGCCCTTTGGTAAGGAAGGGTGGGAAGGACAACTTGAGGTGACAAGGCAAAGCCACCACAGTTTCATGATGCCGGTTGCATTGGTGGGTGTGCTGTAGCCCAGAATTCTCCAGTTTTATGCTTTCTATATTAGCAAAGTTACAAAGTGCCACCAAACACCCATCTCCAGACTGGTAAGACAGAGCTTTAGGTGCTTGTTGGCTCACAGTGGAGGCTTTCTATGACGTCTTGACCCAGAATGGTGCAGGTAAAGTATTAAAAAAAAAAAAACATTTATTAACACTTTTTGCCCTCTTACAATCTTTCTTATTCTTGTCTTGCTGGAGTCGGGCTGGCTGTGGTGGTAGGGCATAGCCAGGCAGGGGAACGGGGCACAACTTTCTGGAGAAGCTGCTTGAACACCCTCCTTCCAGCCTCTACCCAGAAGGTTTCAACATGAAGACAAGATTTCTGAGTTCCGGTACAAATGCCTCGTGATGGCCCATCTGCTCTGCCACAGAAAGTGTTTGTTCTTGCAGGATTGCCCAGGGTTTGTGTTTCTGGAAATAGTTAATAGTTACAGAGCTGGTTCATTGCTCGTCGGTACACTCTGCTGCATCGCTTTGGTGTTTTTGCGGGGTTCAGAGATCTCAGCGTGTGCCGCAAATAGCTTTCTTTGTGTAGCTCTTTACATTGGCTTTTAACACCTGCAGAAGCTGCAACATGCTTGAGAGACGGTGAAGAAACACTTTACGAGTTGGTAAAACCCTTCGTTGCTACAGTCAGAAATGGGCACGCATGAAGTGAATGGCCAGGGAAAAAAAGAGCCAGGATGTTGCAAGGTGCATGCGTGGCAGACCTCTGTCTCAAAACACAGTCCCGCTGCTAGAGAAAAACCTTCTGGGTGCTGAGGAAAGACCCTGTCCTTGCTCAGTGTTGATCTCTTGCAGGATCCATGCATGGATGGCCCCTCACCACCTTCTCATGGCGGTGAGAATGGCAGAGCAGCGATGGCAGGTAGTGTCTGCCTGTGATGGGCTAATCCTGGTCTCCTGGCTGTCACCCCAGTCCTTTCTTTGGAGAAGGGAGACCTTGGTCCAGACGGGGAATGGGGCACTGGTGAATGGAGAAGCAGACGTAGCTTTTCCACGGTCATCTCTCTAACTGGGATAGATAACTCTCTCATATTCCCCCTGTGCGTGTACCGGAGGCAGTATTTTATCCCTGCTCTTCCTCAGTGAAGGGATGCAGGATGGGCATGTTAGGAAATGCCCTTTGATCCTGAGCTGGAGGAAACAGCACAGAGCAGGGAAAGTTGCTGTGGGCTCAAGCAGATTGCCTTAGGTTAAGGGCAGAGCTGCGAGGGAGAGCAATTGCCCTCCTAACCTCAGCCCTCTCCAGCTCCCTTGATCCAGCAAAGTGCCTGTGCCCAGCGGGGACCCCCGGCTTTGCTGGAGGGCGGCAAGACTGAGCCTGAACACGGCATTGGGAAAGATAAGAGGTGGCTCCGGGTAGGGCGAGGAGGGGGCAGAAGCACCGCATATGGTGGTCTGGACACCTGGCCGGCAAGCAAAGCCTGAGAGCAGCCCTGTTCTGGGTAGGGAGAGCGGCTCTGCTTGGAAGTTTAAACCTCACACACATCCCTCGCTTCTCGAAAAGGAAAATAATTGCCATATTCATTTGCGGAGGGAAATAATTACTTCATTCGTGACATGAAGTCAATTTTTGTCCTGAACCGGAGGGAGCCCTGTACTGACAGAGGGAATTTCAGAGAGAGCAAAAACAAGCCTGGCATTTGTATGCCGCAATTAAAGGCGAGAAGGAGCCAGCGGTGGTGGGTTTTTTTTTTCTCTCCTTCTGTTTTTTTGCACATCAAATCAGATAACGGATAAAATGTTCTGGCTTCTCCGGCTCAGGCTGGGGGGAGAGGAAAGGTCTTTCTTAACTTCATTAGCTGCGCTGAAATGTTGCGGTTCAAAAGATGACTGTGGCAAGAGAGTGCTTTTCCCCCCCATTTGCCACGGGCAGCCGGGCGAGGACTGATGGGCAGATTGAAGGAGCCTGTCGGTCGTTTAGCAGGGCCAGGAGAGGCACAGGCAGGCACTTAACACAGGTTAAACAATTTATGGGAATTAAAAAGGAAAAGAATAAAAAAAAAAAAAGCTAGGAGGCCTTTCTGCCTGTGCTAGCAATGGGGTCAAATCTGAAATCTATTCCTTGGAAAGATCAAAGGCCCAGGCTGGGATTTCTGGGCAAGCACCACAAATTGCTAATGGACCTGGGCTTGCATGCTGCTGCGTGCAGGCGTGCTTGCTTGGCCGCTGGTGTGGGCAGCAGCAGTGGGCTTTCCTCCGCAGGCTCGAAACAGAGGTGAAGTGTTCCTGTTGCAGCTGGGGAAGGTGCAAGCCCATGCACCCCACTGCCTGCCTTGCTGCCCCGAGCTGGGGTCCTGTGGGGAGCTGGGGCCAGGGTGTCTCTCTGCCATGGCACCTGGTGTCCAGCATGTGCCCGAGAGTATGGCCACCATGTGGAAAATGGGGCTCCTGGGAGCCGCAGGGCAGAGGGAAAGGGCAGCCAGCATCCTGCAATGGGGGCACAAAGGATCTTGCAGATAAATTATAAGCCAGAGCCTTTGGTACAGCTCCTCTGCTGCAGGGCAGCTCCGGCTAAGTGCTGAGCTCCTCACTGCAAAGAGGCTTCCCATGCTTGGTCTGGCTTGCCCACCGCATGCCTCCGGCTACCCTCCCCAGCTCGCCTGCTCCCGGAGGGAAGCTGGGGGCATGGCTGGCTCACCCGGAGCAGAGGGGAAGGCGATATCTGCATGGGCTAATTGATACTAAATTATGTGGGAAAAGAGGAAACTGAAGGTGGGTGGTTCTGTAAACATATCTATTTTTCACAATCTGCACCACCATGATTGAAGCTGGTGTCAAGGGTGATATATGATAGAAAATTGATGAAACATTGATGTCAGGGGATGAATATTTCAGGAGGAGCTGTATACATTGTACAGTGCTTTTCTTAAATCTTTAACCAGTGTTGGATAACCTTGAGAGGGGTGTTTATAAGTTTATTCTGTGGCAAGGGGAGTAGGGAGCCCGAAGGGATTTGGAGTGTGCTGCTCCAGGGAGGAGGGCAGTAGCCCGGTGCGAGGCTCAGCCCATCCCATTGCACGGGGCAGTCCGGCTAAGCCGCACCACAGGGAAGATCCTCAAGGCTAACATGTGCCGAACCTTTCCCAGCTCTGAAAGCAAGCGTGGGATGTAAAGGTCAGCCCCGGCTCAGTCTTCCTTCCGGAAGCTTTTGGAGCATCCCGACCCTGTGGCTCCCCCGTGCACTGGCTATGGCTGCTTCCCAGCAGCTTGGCCTGATCCTGGCCTCAACGTGCTCGGGCATGGCACCCTCAGACCGATGGAAAACAAGTTTGCAAGCTGCTTTCTCCTCCAGGTTGACTATTGAGCATCAACACCCAGCTTTGGCAGGGAGGTTGTTCCCATTTGAAGGAGAGGAAGAGTAACTGTGGGCTTGGGTCTGGCTGGGACAGCGAGCCCAAGCCGTGAGCAATAACACCACAAGGGAAGCTCAGAGCAGCTCACAGCCTGGTGAATGGAAAAGTCCTGCTGGCTCATAGCTATTTTGAGGTAAGGCATTAATTGAGGACCAGAGGGAAAACAATAAAGCCATCCCCGAAATAGAAGCTGTCAAAATGTTGTTGCTAGGAGTGAAGCTGAACCTGATTTTTTTGTTTGTTTTATTTTTTTTTTTCCCCGTGTTGCAGAGCCCGTTGGCTTCAAAGCAACTGTGAGGGGGGCTGAGTTTGGGGTTTTTCTTTGCTCCCACCAAAACCAAACTTCCCTATCTCCCCTGTGCCCAGAGCCAGGGCCAGGGAGGCAGTGGCAGCCGGGCACACGTTAGGACTAATGCTTTTTGGTGACATTTAGAAGATGCCTTGGGGGCCCTTTGCATTTGCTGGTCTGAAGATTTGCTTGTTTATTTTGGAAATTAGCAGCATTCAAGCTTTTTTATTAATAAAACCCCTAAGAAAAGGGGTTTTTATCACATGGAGGGAGCATCATCTGGAGGATGGGGGTTTGGTGGGGTCTTGTTTCCAGGTTGGGGAGAGAGAGGAAAGATTTGCAAGCAGGAAGGGTTTTTTTAAGGAGCAGTTTTGATGTTTCATGTACAAAACCAGTGTTATTATAACACTTGGGTGTGCCTTTCTGGGAGCAGGACTGCCTGCCGCATCAACCCTGAGCTCCTTGTCTGGGGCTGGTACCTAGGTAAGGGTCATCATCCCAACAGGACCAGCTTCTCCCCAGCAGCCCCAAATAGAAGCAGAGCCAGGTGATTTACACTTCTCTCATCCCATCCTGCCTCTCCATAAACAACATTCACCTGAAGAAAACAGGATGAGCACAAGGAGAGGGGAAAAAAAGGAGGAAAAATCATGCTTTGCTCCCCAGAGGCTCGCACCGTCCCATCCCCAGCTGGGCACATGTGGTGGCCCGTGGGGGCTGTCAGTGCCGCTGGGCAGGGAGCCCCTCCTGCACAGTCCTTTTGGGTCATGCCCGTGCCATGATTTCTGAGGCTCCATCAGGAAGAGCGTTTTCATGCCACCGATATTATCTCATAGCACTTTCCATCTTTTTTTTCCCCCACACAGAAAGCTGCAAATCGAGACCCTGAGGCATCCATGTAGCACCAGCAAGACTCTTGTATATCTTTTTTTAAAGATACATTTTTTTGTTTTGCAGTGTTCAAACACCATCTGCTGTTTTGTACGGTGGCACTTTCACAGGAGGGGGTCAGTTTTAAATGTAAATTGTTCCTTAAAGTGCATATTGACAGTACCAGAGGCTGAAATGGCTGGAAAAACCCTACAGCAAGCACAGAAAGTATCACAGCCCTGGTCTGTAATGGCCATCCTCATCGTGTGGGGGCTTCGTTTCTTACCTTCCCACCTGGAAGAGCATCTTCCACCCTTGGTCTCCTGCAAACCCAGGGACAGCTAGCAACCAAGGTCCTGGTCCTGAAATATGGGTTGGAAAAAAAAAAAAACCCCAAACCCTGATCACTTGGCTGAATCAAGGCCAGTATCACCCCGCCAAAACCACTTGGGCTTATAATAATAAACTGGTAATGCTGCTTGTGACATGTGTGACTTATTGAGGAGCGTGGTTATTGGGAGCGATGAGGCATCATTTCAGAGGGATGCACTTGGCTAAAACCTGGGTAATGGTATGAGCCCCCTGGTTAATCCCCTGGGCACTCGGTCTTCATTTCAAGGTGAGCAAAGCAACAGCAAATACCTGGTGAAGAAAGTTAGTCCCTGATCTGTAGTGCTTAAACAAATATGATTAAAATAATTGCTGCAGCCGGGTGGCTGCTCTCCTGTTTCTTGTTACGGAGTGTCACCGGGATGTAATGACTGCAGCAGCGCGGCCCCGTGCTATTTCAACATTAATTTGGTATCTCATTTCCAGCTATCACCTTATTTATTTTAGAAGCTTTAATTTATGTCGGGCCAGGTATGCCAACTGTCCCAATTACGTGAAGGTCGGGGAGTGGCTCCTGCAAACTGCACGTGAGTCGGAGCTGGGTGCTGCAACAGCCTCTTCCCTGGGATCACCTCCTGCCGCGCCGGGATGACGCTACAGGAGCTCTTGCCGCGTCCAGGCTCAGGCACGCTCCATAGACCAAGCATCTCCAGCCAAGCATAGGGAAGCAAACGATGTTTTTCGTGTGTGGTTTTTATTTTTCCTCCCTGTTTTCTATTTTCTTTTTTTTTTTTTTTTTTCCTGTTCTAGCTTCTTGCTGGCAACAACAGACGTTATATTTTGACGAGTTAATAAACATCTCCCCCGGGAGTGAAGGAGCTCCAGCATGCTCTGCTTCACCATGTTTTACGTCTGACTAACAGAGTTTGCAGAGCAAGAGGTGTTTTGCTAATCTGAGAACTCGGTGGCTCATGTTTCAGACTTCTCCCCGAAGCTGCTTCGCTTCCCCGCATCTCAGAGGGATGATAGCATGATGCTTCCATGTTATCTCCTGGGGTCTAACCCCTCGCTGTCACCTTCCCCAGCCCTTTCTGCCACCCCCCGCCTGCTCCAAAGCCCAGATCATCTCTTGGATCTCATGGTTTTGAGCCGTTTATCAGCCTCAGATGTTAAGGTACGGCTGTACATCTCGCTCTATGGCATCTCTGGGACCTGCGCGCTCCCATGGTGTGGGGTTTCTGGGCTGACAGGAATCCCCTCTCTGCTGGGGGGGTCGCTGATGAACACCAGGCACTGCTGCAATGAGCTGCTGGTGGATGCCAGGTCTCTGCATCAGGGATGCACCTTGTCTTGCTCTTCCCAAGCACCTCCATCTATTGCTCTGCTAATACAGAGTCCCACAACCTGTGGTTTTCATCGGCCTTTCAGACCAAAAACCAAGAGTTCTTCATAATTTTGAGACCGGCAGGTGAGGAAGCCCTTGGAAACCTGGAGAGCAGGAACAGATGGACATGGCTCCAAAACCTGCCACTTCTAGGATGCCCCTCATGGCCATATCAACCTGGAGGCGGCTGCTGCCTTCGTGCCTTTTGGCAAGAAGAAATGGAACCTTGGACATGCACAAGGCAGGCCTGGGAAGACAGCGCATGGTCCAGGGAGCCAAATTGCTGGTTCAAACTTGTAGAACATTATTGCTTGTGAATTATGGATAGTTATTGCACCTCCTGGACGATAAATTATTGAGCTGACATGCTGGTTGGAGAGCAAGGAGCCGGTGCTGTGTTTACGGCAGGCGGACCTGGCTCGTGGTGTCTTTACAGAGATGGGGGATATTTTTCTCCTTTTTCTTCTGAGCAAGAGCATCTCCACCTGCAGCTGAGGAAACAGCAGGGCTCTGCCCACTGTAACTCACTGAGTCAGCCGTGAGGGCAGACACAGGCGAAAATCCCTGGCAAGGGATCCCGGAGGGGTTTCAGGGGTGTTCCTCCCCAACCCCAGAGGTCTGGGAATGGATAACACTGGTCTGCAAAAGGAAATGAGATCGGTTCCTTAAAAAAACAGGTATAGGGATGCTCACCCAAAGCAGGAGGAAGGGCAGCATGCTGGCCCCTGGCTGCAAACAGCAGCCTCTTCCCCCTCCATAGCATCAGACATTGCTTTTGCCTGCAGAAGAGGGAAAACTGAGCTTAGTCTGTTCAGTATACAGTCGGCTGCATAATATTTGTGTTCGAGATGGAAGATAAAGCAGGCTAACAAATTCTGTAAATGCAAGGGTGCCTTTCAAACACCACTGTGTACATAGATGCAGGAAACCCGCTGGCCAATATCTTAGCAAGAAGGATTTAACAGGGACCATGGCCATGCTTCGTCAGCCCAGGCACTCATCTTTCTTACACGAAGGGTGAGGACTCTTCCCAGTGAGCTGTGCGATTAGCTGCAGTGCTCGGCTTGAGCACAGCCTGGTCCCAAAGTTTGCCGTGGCCCTGGCTAGCCAGCTCGATGCCCGCCCCCCCCCCGCCACCTTATCTCCCCAGAGCCGCCTGCCCAGCAGCTTGGCGGGTACTGGGATTTGGCACCTCACTGAGGTGGTCATTAATCACCCCCAGCATCTGCTTTGGAGAAGGGGCAGGCAGCAGGAGGAGCCACCCCGTGGTTTCCGAGCCTGGCTTGGTTCAGCTGTGAAGCAGAGCTGTGGGTTGGTCCCAAGATGGGACAGACAGACACTTGTTTCTCAGCTGCTTTGCTCTCTGGGGCTGCTTGTGCCACCCTAACACAGCTTTGCAATGCCCAGGGCTCAGTGCCACCCTGCACTGGGACATGGACATAAACCCCGGTGTGCCCCTCAAGCCCCCTCTCTGCCTATCCTGTAGCATCATCCTGGGCAACCCTGAGGTCTAATAACCTCCCCCTTGCCCTCAAGAAGATTTGGGGAATGGTTTATTTAGGTGATGAGACACTATCTATTTATCTCCCAAGCTGTGCTGGTCTAGCATCCCTGGCAGGGGATAGCAGGTCTGCCAAGCCCCTTGCCCCACACATGCTCCCAGCAGCCCTGGGCAGTCCCTAAGGACCCCCTGAGGTGGCTGCTCCATCATGTTTAACAGACCTTGACAGACCTGTGTGCCCCATGAGTTTTCCTAAATGCTTTCTGGGGCCCATTTAGGCTGTAGGTCTCCATAGCATCCTGTGGCAATGAGTTCCATAATTTAATTATGGGTGCCGTGGAAAAAGCACTGTCTTTTGTTTGCCCTTAAATCTGCTGCCCGATAACTCGATTTGGACACTCCTAGTTCTTCTGTTGGAAGAAATGCGGAATTATCACTGCCTCTGCACCTGCTCCACACCACTGGTGCTTTTATACTGGCCCGCTGCGGCTTTTCTTTCCCCTCTCATTCATACCTCCTGGCAATTTCCCACTCCCCTGCCAGCCTGGCCTGGCATCATGCAAAGAATGGAGCCAGAAAGGTCTCTGCTTTGCTTCATGGCTGCGTTGATCTCCATTTCTCTCCTGCTCTCTTCTTTTATAGGTGCGGGAGAGATGCTCAGGAGGCACTGCTGACTCCAGTCCAGATGCTGACGGGCTCCCTCTGGAGCAAACCGTGGTCTCCATGAAAATCCCCAGAGCATCATCTGGTGGCTTTGGGTGCTCGCTCCTGCCTGTTGGGTCCATGTGTGCACATGTGGACCTTTGCCCAGCCACCCAGCCCCTCGCAAGGGGAAGTGTTCATAACATGGGTTATGGCCATCTTGGGAATTACTTATCTCCTAACCAGGCTTTCCTGGCCCCAGGGGAGCGGCTCCCAAGTCCATCCCCCTGTGGGACAGAGATGCTGTGAAGCATCACCCAGGGTGGACGAGAGAGGTGGCACGAGGGTCTGAGGGGGGGGTGGGGAGAGGGGGAGTGTTTGTGTCAGCCTCTCCCCCCACCAAGCAGGATTTCCATCGCATCTCAAGCTGAAGCTGAGGAGCCTCTGGAGTCGGTAGAAAGTGAAGCGCTTTCCCTAATCGAATCACACGCCAGTGTCACTCGTAAAGCTCTGCAAAGCAGAAAGGACTTGGAAGCCACTGAACCACAAACACCTCCTCCCTCCCCAGTGGAGGGATCCCCATGGAGATCCTGCCTCTCTTCTCCTCCATCTCTTGCCCACAAACACAGTTTGTGAGGGAGCCGGGGCAGGGGCTCAGAGATCCCGCCTTGTGCCCCGTGTCTGGTGCAGGGCCATCACGCCAGGTATCCCATGGGCTTGAGGATCTGGGGAGATGTATATGGTGCTTCATGGTCTTGGTCTTCATCTTGTGGATGTTCTATCCTCTCTGGTCATCTCCCTGACAGGGGTGTCTCCCTCCAAGCAGGTGGTGGGCATGTATCACATCTCGCTAGTCCAATGGGTCTTCTCCATCCTCAGCTTCTGTGAAGGTGCTACATCTTTTCCTGCACTTTGCTCAGCTCCTTCATGAGCCCCGGCCAGCCCAAGCATGGGACGTGCAGTATACAGCCACCCCATTTGGAGCTGAGAGGCAGGAGGACAGTCCCTTGCCTTCACGTCCCCGGCCCAAGCTGAAAGGGGTGACCTGGGGACCACAGGACGCCTTTCCCAGCGTGGGGTGGGGGAACCCATGCAGCGGGGGAAGGAAGGGTCAGTGCCAGCTATTTCACCCTCAGAGAGCAAGGGAGTTGCTAACGGAGGTAGACATTTCTGAGAAAGCCCTTCATTCAGGTTTTGACGGTGCATCAAGCACCAAGTACGTTGCTGCCTCCAAGCATCCCCACGGAGCTGTGCACAGAGCAAAATTAGCAGGGAGGCTGGCTAACATCAAACCAAGAAGACAGGCTGGCTCCATCCAGCTGCCCACCAGGAACAACCTACCCAGTAAAATACACTGGTCCGCCTGTTTTGCAAGAACACCTGCCCTCTCCTCCTCCAGCCCTTTTCCTGCCCTAGCTCTCCCCGCGTTATGGAAGAAGCAAATTCCCCGTCCTTTACAGGCAGTGGCTGGGACTTCTCCACGGCAGTAAACAGAATCCTTGCAGCAGGTCCGTCAGCGGAAATTTCTGCAGCCTCCTTCAGTGCACGCAAAGCACGCAGGCGAGGAAATTGTCAGTAGCAGGGGAAAAAAAAATAAATCATTGCTAAACTCAGTGATCACTTCATGCTGGGGCTCTCTTGGTAACAAGCAGCTCCCTAGAAAAGTCCCCGTTTAAAAAAAGCAGGGAGATTTCAGCCCGGCTGGACTCCTGGAGGAGGGAAGCAGCTATTTGCGGCGCGAGAGGAGATGTGGCAGGGGCCGGCTGAGCCTCCTGCGGTGGCAGGACCAGCAGATTTCAGTGGCGGCTGCTTTCCCTGAGCTGGAAACATGCAATTTTCCGTGTTTGGCCCCTGTTGCTGCGGGTGAGCTGGCAGGGAGTGGATGCCATGGTGTCTGGGCTGCAGCATCCCAGGGAAAACAAAACTCTGCACAGCCACGGCTGTTCCTTGCCGGGAAAGCCCTTCCCAGCATCTCGACCCCATGTTATCTGTAGCTTTGGCGTGTCCCCTCTTCTTCCCCTGTGTGCAAGTCTTCAGATGCTCTCTTCTTACTAATGCTTATTTAGGTTTTAGGGACTGTTTGGCCTGATAGCATAGTTATGGATAATGCTATGCAAATTGTCTTGAAGACCTACGAGCCCCCAAATAAATAAGCACCTCCAGCTACCCCTGCGCTTAGCTGCCTGTAGCCCTTTCAGCTGACCACAGCTGCAAATAGCATGTGGGGGCTTTAAAGAAAATGGTCTTTAAAAGAAAAAAATTAAAATCATCCTTTCCCCCCCCAACAGAGAATTCTTTATACTATAAGGATGTCTTAATATCCCAGTGCAGCCTTATCCCAGACAGCTGAGATGTTTAGTGAGGAGCATGGTCACCATCGGAAATAAAAAGGTGCTTTTAGAGGACATTTCAGCCCACCTAAGGTCCACTCTGCCTCTAAAGTTTAGGTGGGAAAAGATACCCACCCCTCCTGTGACAACGCGATCGGAGCTGAAGGGCGCCGTGACCTCAAAGTCTGAACAAGTGAGTCTTTGTCTCACCTCCTGATTATGCTTTGGGAGTTTCCTCTGTTTATTATTCATCTGATTGCAATCTTTTTTAACGCTTTAATGCACCCCCCTCCCGGCTATGCTAGAGATGCGAATGCCCAACCCGAGACAGGCACCGGAGAGGTCGGTGGGTCCCTGCTCGGATGTCGTGTGTGTCACCGGTGGGATGTGGACTGCTGGTCCTCCTGCATCCCTGAGCGGGAGCAGTCCTTCCCTCTGCCCGGTGCAGAATGCCAAAAATCCGGCGTCCCCTCTGATGCTGCCCCTCTCCTGAGCCATACCCAAACCCGGTGGTGCAGACCCTTTCCCAGCTGCCGTCTGCTTCCCCTTGGCTTCATCCGGCCCCATCATCCACCGTCCTGCCAGGGCTGGCGACAAGGGCTGGGCCCTGCCAGTCCTGCTGCAGCTGGGCGGCTGAGTCCTGTGCAACTCGTCACACCTCCCGATCGGCTGCTGGGAGCGGTCCCGCCACACTAGGGATTTGATTGACCTGTGCACACCAGGCCATTAGAGGAAAACGAGGGGTAATATGTAAACACCTGGGAGGAAAAACAGCCCTTTGCCTTAATGATAGTTTGTCATGTCATATTTTTCTAAAATTGCGAAATAGTGGTAGGCTAACCATTAATTTGCATTGCTTTAATTCATATTTTGAATACCAGACAATGACTTAAACACCACCCGATTTAACCCACACGTTCTCACTCATTTCTACAAAAAAACCTGTACAAAAGGCGCACTCTGCTTCCAAAAGCAGGCGCTCTGAACGCCTGCCAGCTCCTCCGCTCATTAATACCAATACCTGCACTGGTACCAAGCCATTCTTGAGAGCCCCTCAAAGTGCTTTACACACTGGCACGAGTGTTACCAGTGTTATTTAATAAAAGAATAAACACCTGCCCAGGCACAGAGCCCTTTCTTGCACGATCGATCACTGACCTCCAGTGCAAGTGCCCAGGCTTTGGAGCTGCACGTGGGGCCAGAGCCAAGTACTGATGCGCCCTTACGTTACACTGCCATGAACTGCACATGAGCCCAACACGTGGCCTGATCCGGCTGGAAAATAGCCTTTTTTGCTGTTTTATTTTCCCAGATGTCTCACCCCCAGCCCCTCTCCAATGCCAGCACCGCCGGGTCTGCATCAGTCGCATCCTTCCCTTTGCTGCCCAGCCAGGCTCTTCTTTCACGGCTTCACCCCGCCAACAGCAACTGGAAATGAGGCTGGTTTTTTTTTTTTTTTTTGCTCTTAAGCCTTTTCCGGCACGTCCCGCTGCTCTGTAAATACAGGCTGAAGTGCAGCCAAGTGTGGGATGCTGGAGGTAGCACTCAAGGCAGCTGTATTGCCGGCAATGCACAGGTGGCCCCAGCAGCGCGGCACGAGCTTTGGGGTCTGGCTGGGGTACCTGCAGGACTGGCCGAGGGGCAGCCAGGCTGGGAGGAGAGGGTGCTCTGCAAAGGTGGGAGAAGGCAACTGGGCAGCATGGAGAGCTCATGACAGCTCTGAAAGGTTTGCAAAGGTGGATTTTCATTTTTGGGTGATGCCCAAAAGGCCTATCCCAAGCGCAAAGGCCACCCCGGGCACTCCTGCATCCCCAGGTAGGATCCTGTGGTCTACGTGTGACACCTCCATTCAACAGCAGAAGCTGTCCCCAGCTTCTCCATCCTGTTCGCGTTTGCCCTGCCCCTCTGAAGGCGACAACCCAGCTTGGGCCAAGGAGCAAACCCATGGCTGGAGCAGCATGTTGGGCCCAGAGAGAGCCAGTGCCAAACCCACAGCCCTGGTTCCACCAGGCTGGCGGTGAGGCACAGGCTGTAATTACTGTCTGCCTGCCAGGGTTTCTTCGCCCCCACTGCCCTACCCTGGAGGAACTGAGCAGCTGCCAGCAATTAAAAGTAGTTAGCAGTTCCCATGCTATTTTAACCATTTATAGGCAGCAATAGCAGCCCCTTTTCCCTTGGTGGAAGGGAGCTGTTCCTGCTGTCACCTAGCACTTTGCAGCCCTCCTTGCATGGGTATCACTGCATGAGAAGCAGCACTGGTGGTGTAACGCAACTTTGCTGAACTTGGGGTTGCCTCCTTTCCTGGGCACTGCTGAGCCCTTTTGCCCCCCTCCAGCGAGCAAGGAGGCAGGGTGGGCTTTAAACTCAGCCTAAGGAGAGACATATCATGTGGAAAACTGCAGCCCCACAGCTCAAGAGTTTGCAAAGTGTAAGTTTGCTTTCAATCCTTTGCAGGAAGGGAGGTGCACAGATATTGAGGAGTAGTTGCAGGATACCTCTGCCAATGTGAGAATTTTATTTTTTTATTATTTGTGTGTGTTTGTAGGATTTTATGCTCCTGTGGGTACATTTTGCAGCCTGGGTTTCAATCCCGGTTCGTGGGGGAGGGTGTAATAGTCCATTAAGTGATCTTATGGCACTCACATCGTTAGCAGCAAAAGGACGCGTCGCTTCGCGCCTTAAAGTGTTTTTACCGGCGGGCTTCTCCCCGAGGCAAGCCTCCTCGGCAGGGCACGCCGCGCCGGGGGCCGAGAGGACGGGCAGGCCCGCTCCCGGGGGCCGGTGCCCGGCTGGGGGCCGGTGGGGAGGCCGGGACCCGGCGCCGGGAGCGTTGCGGGGCTCCCCCTTGTGCCCGCACGCCCCCACTGCAGCGCAGGCTCCGCCGGTCGGTATTTCCCGCTGCTTTCCCATCCCTGCCTCGCAGCCCCTCTCCTGCCTTGGCTTTGTACCCCTCCTCCCTGTAGGGGATGAGGGCAGGAGGTGATGATGATTGGGGGGGGGGGGGGGCTGAGGCCGGGAGCAGCTCATCGCAGGCGCGGGGAGGTGCCGCCCCCGCTCCGCCCCGCCGGGCCGCGCCCCGCTCCGCCCCGCTCGGCGCCGGGCAGCCCGGCAGTGTGGCGAGGCGGGCGGGCAGGCAACGCCGCGCCGCTCCGCTCCGTTCCCGGCCCTGCCGCCATGCCGCCGCCCGGCCCCCGCCGCCCCGCCGCCCTCCTCATCCTCCTCCTTCTCCTCCTGCTGCTGCTCCGCCGGCCGCTGGCCGCCGCAGGTAAGGGGGGCAGAAGTTTTTCGGGGCGGGGGGGGGCTGCCTCCCCCCCAAAAAAAGTTCACTGAGGTTTACCCCTTTTCTAGGGGTAGTTCGAGGGGGTTTTCAACCGTGGGGCATTTATTTCCTCTTTTTTTTTTTTCTTTAATATAAAGGTTGAGGGGTGTGTGTGGGAGCGCAGGTTTGGGCGGGGGGAGCTGAGCCACCCTCGGGGCCGGGGGATGCTCCGGGGGATGCTCCGGGGGATGCTCCGGGGGATGCTCCGGGGGATGCTCCGGGGGATGCTCCGGGGGATGCGGGCTGGCAGCGCCGCTCCCCGCCCTGCCGTACCGCTGCAGCCTGCTTATATTTTTTTATATGGTTTTTTTTTTCTTGGGAAAAGCAAAACAAACCCAGCCCTGTTTGTAGTGTCGCCGGCTGTGATTCCCCAGCGAGTCAAATAAGTCATTATTCAGCCTGGACATTTTTTTAATCTGCGTTTTTATAAACCGAGCTGTTGACGGCCGGGCAGCTAAGTGGTCTTTTCCTATGGCTCTTCAAAGTTTCCTGTGCGCAACCCAATCTTGTGATTGAGATGCACTAAAATCCAGCCCTTCCGTAATCCCTGCCACAGACAATAAACAGAGGCATGTCTCTCCTGCTGCCCTCTCTCCTTAGGACTCCTGTGATCAAATTCAGCCTTTCCGCTATATTTCTCCCCCTCCCCGCAACTCATGAACATCCTCTGCATCTCAGGACTTTGTCCTTTGTCATCCTCCGGCGGTGGCAAAGCAAAGGTGCTGGTGTTTATCCTCTGGGTATAAAAAGATGTCCACGAGTGTAGAGCTCAGAAGTGGAGCCCTATAAAGTTTGATGGTTTTCAGAGGTTGGAAGAGACCATAACCGTAACCATCGGGGCCCTGGTGATGAGCAAGGTCGGCATCCCAGTGGGAACTCAGGAGGAGAGCCCATCACTCGCTGGTGAGGGTTTGGGGACGTGTTGTGAAGCTGTGCACAGCCAGATTGGTCTTGTTAGTAGTTAAAAGCATCTCCTGACAAGCTGATTTTCTAGGAAAATGAACCAAGCCTTCTTTTCTGAAGTGTAATTAAGGTGACAAGGAATTTTGGGGAGGGAGTTTAATTAGATTAATATTTTTTCCACCTCCACCACACAAAGATCTAGTGTGTTTCGGCAAATGGAAAACAGAAATGGCACTATTGACTTATTCAGTGGCCTGGACGTTGCTGCAGCAGCATCTTCCAGCCAGAAGAAACTCTCCCTTTGCTGGGAAGGGAGAGCTTTGAGAGCTGGCAACCGGTGTGTCCCACTCGGCTGCAAGCAGCACGGTGTGTGCCGAAGGGTCCCACGCTGTGGGAACGAGCAGCGAGGGGCCTGGTGGCTCGGCACAGCGTGGGATGCTGTGGATGGCAGGGGGTTGGGAAGGCTGGATTAGCCAGGCTGCTGTGGGTCAGGGTTTAGCTGTGGCCAAGCAACCTGGAGCTGCTGCGGATACTGGGGAGGGGGGGATGTCGGTTGGGTCGGTGGTGCAAGACCCCCTGGCTCTGTCCCGTGCAGAGCTTTTTATTTTTTTCATGCACCAAGTTCATGCAGAGTTTGAAATAAAACTGGGCAGGAGGGAGGGAATGAAGAAGAAAAAACAAGTTAAACCTGACCAAGCTGGATCAGTTTGAGTCTGGGGAGCTTTTTAAAGGCACACTGTTAATCTGGCATATGTAAACGTGTATGAAGTTTTTTAGCTGTAGAGCTATAATTAGTGTTTTTCCAGGAGTGTTGTGTAGGGATTGCATGTGATGATGCAGAGGAGGGAGCGGAGATGGGTGCTTAGCCCCAGTGATAATCCGCACCCTTCCCCATCTTTGCCTGGTTTTAAGGAGGGCGGGAGAGACATCACCCAGAAAATAATTTTCTCTTTTAGTAACAGAGAATGTACATATTGTTTGTATTAGGTTTTGGATTGGGGTTTGAAACCCAGAAGCAGTCGGCCCACTCATCCTCAGCACTGCTGCTGTGCTCCCCTCTGCTGCTGGGGGAACCCCAGCTCCCACCCACGTCCCTCCCTCCCGGTCCTGGGGCTTTGCCTGCTGGGCTCCTCGCCGTGCTTCCTTCTGCTTGTGTGTGCTAGGAAAACAACTTGGTGCGAGGATTTTGAGCTTGCTTGAGGGCCTTTCCCCACGAAGCTGCCTGCACAGAGGTTGCAGAAGGGCTGTCGAAATCCAGAGGGTGATGTTGCAGGGGGGCTTAGCTGACAAGGGTGTTTGCAGACAGCATGACGCTGCCATCCTGGTGAAGGACTGTCCTTCCATCCCTCTGCTGTACCACCATCCGAGGGAGGGAGGGGGATATTGGCACTGCTGTCCCTCACCAGCGTGGGTCGTGGGCTCCTGCGCATTGGTGGCAGGAGGCTGCCTGCCTGCCGCTGTCATTGCGAGCAGATGGCCGGGGGAGAGATGCTCCAAGACCTGTTGCTCATCAGCAAAGCCTGCCCTTGCAGGAGGTGGAGGCTTGTGGAAGGTTCTGCTCTGGCTTTTTCTCTCCTTCTCCTTTAGCTTCTTGGTTGTGGAGCCCTCTCTGTCTTGGAAGCGGGTGGTCTCTGTGCATGATAGTGGCAGAATGAAATAATGAAACAACAAAAAAAAAGGAGAGAAATGGAAAAATGCTGCTTTAAAGGAGGCAGAATCTCTTGCAAGTGGGAGTTGGGGGGTAGGGAAGAAAGCCAGATTGCGTTTTCTCTGTTTACAAAAGTGCACCACTGCTGACCCAGTAAGCAGCTTGGAGAGTCCAGCTGTGTCCTTTATCTCCTCTCCTGTATAAGGTCCCATGGGTCCTTTTGGTGCTGTGCACGCTGGCTCCCTTTCTGTCCCTGTCCTAGCCATACAGGAATAAAAAAAAAATAAATCTGTATTTTGGGTCAGTTAAGCAAGCCAAGATGATGCAAGGAGCTCTGTTTTGCTTCCATTTCTAGCAGCAGCAGCAGCACTTTCAAGTCCTTGGCCCTGTGGCTTTCTCTGTCCCAGCGTGTTTGGGGCTGGTGGGATCAGCCTGCCAGCCCCGTAGGTTATCGGAAGAGTCCATGAGCTGGGCTTTGCTCCGCAAAAGCCAGGCTCGCAGGCTGGTGCCGGGGAGGCGGCAGGAAGCACCGGACTGCGAGGTGAGGACGGAAGGGGCTGTATGGAGTCTGCGAGGAGTTCATTACAGCAGATGTTCGTGCCATAAAGCCACAGGTTCCTGCTGTTTCCTATTCACTTATATCCTCCCGGCTTTAGCGATGCTAATGCGAGTGAAAACATTTGCCGGGGGGGGGGGGGGGGGCATAAATCTCCAGCCCATTCCCTCTGCCCCCTCCTGCCATCCCACCCGTGTGTCTCGCCTTGGGAAGCAGGGAGATTAATACGGGGGCAAGGGATGCCTGAGCTGCTCGCTGGCTGCCGTCAGCCCTGCCATGGCATTTTAAGGCCCACTGCCTCCAATTTTGGTTTTCCTTAATAGGCAAAGCTGTAATTTGCTGTAATCAGTTGTATTGTGCAAGCCACCCCTGCTCGTGAGTCAGAGCGCGGTGGCACAGCCCTGGCCCTTTGGATGCTGGGGGGTGTGTGTGTGTGTGTGTGTCTGTGTCTGGTGGCATGAAGACTCATTCATCCCGGGGTAAAGGGAGCTTGAGTGATCCTTCCCTGGCTTTGCCAGAGCTCAGGACCTATTGTGTGAGATGCTTTTCCCCCCAAACCAGAGCCTTTGTGGTGCCCCAGGAGTGGTGAACTGGTAGCTTTTGCATGATGTGGCTCCTCACATCAGGCTGGGGCACTGGAAAAAATCCTGTATGACCTGCAATGGGGTTGCACTAGGGCTGGGAAATGCAGAGCTTGGACTTGGGAGAGGCAGAAAGCCCCATAAAGCTGCTCTGATGCCTGGTTTCGCACCCGCCCTCCAAGGGACCTCTCTTGGTGGGAGCCTGGAGGCCCCTAGCTGAATGCAGCACCCTCCCTAACACTCCCTAAATCCTCCGTCTTGCTGTCCCCGCAGCCCTGCAGGCTTGGCTGACGCTTGAATTTTTACCGTCAAGGCAGTTTTGGAGTGTGGGTTTCCTTTTAGCTTCATGCTGGGGTCCCAGCAATGGAGGGTGATGTTGTTCTTGAGGGTTTTGGTTTAAATCAGTTTTGGTCCTGTTGGGGAGCAAAGCACTAAAACCAGGCGCTACGTGCATGGGGGAAGCTGGGGAGCCAGAAGGCAAGCAAAGCATCCCGACTGCATGGAGTATTATTTTTGAAGCCTCCTGGTTTTCCGGAGGCCTGACTCACGGTGCAGGAATGCGCTGGGCTGGCAGCCCCGGACCTGCTCCTTGGTGGAGGGGAAGAGCTGCCGTCTCCTCCTCCTGAGCCCGTTCCCCATCCCCTCTCCTCCCAAACCACCGGGCTGGGCTGGTAGCAGCCACATGATTGCTGAGCTTGGATTTTTAGGGGATTTTTGTTTTTCTCCTTTCCCTTTGCTCTTTGCTTTTTCACGTAGGGGCTGCTTTTTTGATGGGGCTGGGGCAGCTTGGCGGGTCGTAGCAAGGCACCTCTGGGTTGCGTCGGCTGCTTGGAGTCGAGGGAAAGGCAGAGCGAGCCCCAAGATCAAACGTGAGCCAGGCTGGGAAAGGCTGGGCAAAGCCACACTCGAAAATGAGGAAAGGGAAGGGAAGCAGGAATTATTTAGCACGGGGCTTGCTGCGGCGTGTCCTGCATGCTGCCTTTAATCTCCTGCGAGTCCCTCCCCGCTGCAGCCCGGCATGGCCCTGCTTGGGTCTCCTCTGCTCCCCGCTGCCTTTGGTGGCTTCTCCCAGACCTCCTGGCTCAGCTTAGCTTTTGGGGGGGCTGTTCCCTGTTGCAGCAAGCTCCCCTGGACCCACATGAGTGTGTTATATCTGGGTTAGGTTTGTAGTGAGATGCCCAGGGTGGTGGGTCCTGGTCCTCATCCCCAAACTGGGGGTCCAGGTGCTGCTACCTGGTGTAACTTGGGGGGTGTTGAAGCTGCAAGCCTTAATCCATACTCTTGGTGGTTGGGAGCATACCCCCGAGTAAATCTGGTAAAGGGACTGTGATGACAAGTTTGGCTCCCTGTGTTTCTCAATGTTGGGCTCCATGGAGAAATTCAGTTGGGGAAGGGGAAAAAGCATGCAAGCAAAGCAAGCCACATGCCACCATGATGTTCAGCAGCAGGCAGGGTGTCTTACAGCTCAAGAGGAAGAAAGCGTTTTTGTCTGTGGTGTGGACTCTGCTTCCCATTTTTCCTTAGCCCATGGGCCCAGGCTCTGCCAGGTCCCTTGCCTCACCTGCGTGCCTGGAGCATCCATGGAGGCCAGTGTGGTGTCCCTCCTCCTGCTTCAGCCCTCAGCCCCTCTCCAGAGAGGATTGATGGCCAAGCAGTCACTCATTTAGGTGCTGGGAAATATCCCCTTTCCAGCTAATACATTGCTGACCTTGCTCTTTGCTGTGAGGAGGAGGAGGAGGAATTGCCAGGTCCCCAGCCCTGGGGTGGCTGTGGAGCCACCTGGGGCACGTGCATGGGGATGGCAGGTGTGGTGGTGGCACAGGAGTCCCAAAACTGGGCTGTGACCATGAGGCAAGGCTTTCTCCTGGAGCTGGATTTGTGCAGGAAAAATATTTATCAGGAGGTGCATCCCACTGCCTGCCACACAGGGCTTGGTCTGGGTGGATGGGGCTGGCATAATCCCTCAGGATCTGAAAAGCAAATGTTTTGAGCCAGTTTTTTTCCCCTTTAAGTTAGTCAGTGATGTTTGGTTTTTTGGTTTTTTTTTTTAATTTACCCTGAGAGATGAAGGACACAAGTTGAGACACTTATTAAAGAGTAATATACCCGGTTATACAAGGAGCAAACTGAGAAGAGCTCTAGCCTCAAACTGATGCTTTTCTCTGCTTGCATTTGGGGTCTGGGCTGTCCCTTTCCCTGGGGGAGTGAGTCCCTTCAGGTAGGGAAGAAGACCTATATAGATTTGTAGAACATCTTCGTGCATCTCCTTTTCTACCTCCATCCCTTTGCCCCACAAGTCTGATCAGCAGCAGTCCATAATAGACATATATACACACACAGAGCATAGCTGCCCTTGCTTCTCTCCCCTATTTATTCCTGTAAGAGCCAGGAGGAGGAAAAGGGCTTTTTTGCACCACGAGCAATACCTTCCCTGCCTGAATACCTGGGGCTGCAAGCATGGGCTGTCTTTCTAATCAGTACAAAACCCTCATCGAGCCAGACACAAAAGTCAGATCCCGGCATCTCTCGTGCTTCCAGGGGGTCCCGCCGGTGTGGTTTCCATAAAGGTCCCATGAGTAACCTTTGTTGCCCCTTGGCTCCCCGCCATCACAAGCCTGTGCCGAGTGTGAAAGCTGAGGATTGTTTCCCTTTGAAAGAGCATGGAAAATCTCATTTTGAGATGTTTAATGCGTATTAGATCCATCTGCCTTTCGAGTGGAGGCCACCACAGGAGGAGAGGCAAGGACCTCTGAGTGCAGATGCTTGGTGCCCAGGCGGGCTTTGAGGCTCTGTGGGAGTGATGCTGTGGGCAGCATCCTCGACCAGAGGATATGTGCAGGTGGATAGCATGGGATTCTAGAAAGAGAGGGAGGAAAAAAAACCACAAATCTTCCTTAGAGGTGGAGAAATACTCTTGGTATTGATGTCACTGCATGCAGGTGCAGGATTGTTTGCGATGCTTTGGCTTGCCCTAGGGATGGATTCAGCACACCTTGATATATTGAACCAAGTCGCACTCAGGCAGAGGTAAAATGTGCACAAGAGGGTCTGAGTGCAGGGTAGTGCATGGGGAATGCTCCTGTAAGGCATGGTGATGCTTCTCCCCACCCCGCTTCCCTCCCCATTGAAGTTGCATGGAGATAGATGTGGTGGCTGTTGAACAATACAAGCCCATCAAGGGGGAGGCTCATACTGGGCAGGGAGGTGAGAGAGTGGCTGAGATGAGAGCAAGGTTTTCTCCACCCTGACTTTGTCCTGCTATTGCTTTGTGAGCCTTCCCTTTCACGGAGCAACTCTTCTGCCTGGGAGCTGCCACCAGCCTGGAAATTATCCCCGATTGCCCCTTTCTCGCCACACTCCCTCCTTGGTTGGCAGCATTTAAATGCCTCTACATGTCTTCCTCCATGACTTTAAACAAGGAGCAGTATGGGCTGTCCACCTCTGGGCAGGCTCCTCAGTGTACCTGCATCTCCTGGGGCGGTGGCAGGCTGGAGGGACAAGATGTTGTAAAAACAAACCCAGGCTTCCTGGCCGGGTGGCTCGCAGAGGCGGGAGGCTATTAAAAAGGTGGTGTTGCATTCTATAGCGTGGGAGTTTTCCTTAGGCAGGAGGTTAGAGAGCCCAGAAACTCCTCGGGACATATTAAAATGGGAGAAGGGACATGCCTGGGATGCAGTGTTGCTGTCTCCTCCTGTCTGAGGTTGCTGTCAGTGGGTGTCCTCAATGCTTTCTAGGCTGTGAGATTTTGGGCTTATTCACTACCAGTGACACACATGGGCATACCCACCCAGGAGTGGCTGAAGGCACCAAGAAGGTCCTCAGCAGAAGATCTTGCTTCATTGACTGTCCAGTTTTCCTGTGGACTCTCCTGATGTTCTGGGAAGTTGTATTTCTTCCTTCGGATGATGGTGACCGCTAGCTGGAGGACTGAGAGCAATCAGGATGAAGGAGTGGGGCTTTGAAGGATTTTGTGGAGGTGGATGAATGGCACTTCCTTCCACTGGGGTGATCAGCTCTGCCTCTCTGCCATCTTGAGGGGGCCTCGTCCCCACCTTGCATGCTCTGGAGGCTGATCCCTGCGTGCCTGTTACCCCTGTGGAGACCTCGCCATCCTATGCCATCACCTGGCTGCTTTATTGGCTCTGTCTGTGTGGGTTGGCTTGAAGAACAGAAGGAGGATGTTTTCCAGCAGCCAGAAAGTGGTTGCTATTTAAAACAACAACAAAAAAAAATGTGGTCTGCTGCTTGCTTTTTATCCGTGTAGCCAAAAGGAGCCAAGTGAGTCTCCCCACCCTCACCTGGAGGGGCATCTCTGAAGGCTTTGCAGGCCCTGCAAGTGAAACTAGTAATTAGTGCTGGTCATGAGGGTGGATCTTGCAATGTGGCCATGCTGTCTGCTGTGGTCTGGCCTGGGGCCATCACCTTGTTTCGTATGGCCGCTGCCCAGGTGTGGGATCCCAGCAGCCTCCCTCCACCCCTGCTTATCCCAAACAGGCTGGGGATGCTGTTTGGGGTGCGGGTACCCTAGCCTCCCTGCCTGGCGCGGCTGTTTTTACAGTTGCTGGATGGTGCTATGGTGTTCCTGCACTGAAATATTATTTTGAAGGTTTTAATTTCCCCCCTAGACAGATGTGAAATGTAGAGACGTGCTTAAAATGAAAGCATGGCTCCCAAGTCCAATTACATAGCAATTAAAAGCAATCAGTGGTCTAGGTTGCTGCATTGGAGACTAGGCTCATTGAAGGGTTTTCTCCTCCAGCCTACCTTTGAGAAGCTTAAATGTCCTGTCCCTTCTGCTTTCTGGGACCTGACCGGAGGACATCTTCCTAGAGCGGGTCAAGTATTGCTGAAAATCTGCGTTAGGCTGGAAGCAAGCTTTTCCCTGTGCTCAGGAGCTCCCCGCTGGGGCTGTGGCATCCTTCCACAGCTCTGTAGTGTCTCCTCTGAGTTGCACCAGTCTATCTGCTTTAGGGACAAACACTTGGTGACATGGTGTCGTTGCTGGGTGCACGCCTGGCTCTGAAAGCATCGCTGGGGCCGTGGGCTAATGCTTTGGGCTGGAAGGAAGAAGAGGTGGCAATTTGGGCTCCCCTGCCATCTCCACCCATGCATTTCCACCTGGGTCTGTGGTTCTTCTCATCTTCCCCTGGTCTTTAGGAGGAGATGCCTGGCTGGTTGTGGAAGCACGTTTTTCTGGAGGACCTGTGGTGCCTGCTGTGCATCACTTTTGGCTGCTTTTCTGCAGTCAGAGCCCTGCAAATGCCTCCTTCGGTGCTCCAGTGTCGGCACTGAAGGGATTTGTTTCAGGAGAGATGATTTGGCTGCACGGCTGTGCAGTACAGAGATGCTTGGGTGACCGGGGTCCAGAGTGTGATGAAGCTGGGGTGCGGGCTGCCAAGGGCTATAAAACTTTTATCCTCCTTTGCAGTCCCTCTTTTTTTTCACGTGTCTATGCTAAATGAATTGGTACTGGTGAATGACTAGTCTGTGCTTGGGTGAAGCAAGCAAGGCTGGGAGGTGTGGCTGTGGAGGCTTGGCACGTTAAAATCCCATGGTGCCATAGCCCAGGGATCCCAGCTTTCCATTGAAGGAGTTGCAGCCACGTGGTTAATCCCTATCCTGGGTTGTGGCTACTTTGGCTACTCTGTTTTTTATATATATAAAACCTATATTTTATTTAAATATATATATATATATATATAAAACAAGGTATCAAGGCACATATTTCAGACTCTAAAATTTATACACCAAGATAAAAATGTTGGCTCTGCCCAAAGCTGGAAAAGCAAGATCCAAAAGCTGGAGAGAGGGTTGGGTTTTGTTTGGGCTGAACAGTGACTAACAAGAGTTGAGTTTTTAAAACAAATGCTTGGGATAAACTGGTTATGCAAACTGGGGCAAATTGGGCAGGTTCCTTTGTAGTTTGCAACAAAACCCCGGGAGTCTGGGGCGTGTTGGGGCTGGTCCTGCTGGGGATGGAAAAACCCACGTGCCGGCTTTGCAGACAGGGTCCCAACCCATCGGGAAGGATCCTGGGGGATACGTGGTAGGGAAAGCCACAGGTTACTGCAGGGCCTCATCTGTCCAGCTAAAACCTTGAGTAATGCCAGTCCTAAAAACACAACAGGTCAAAAATAGATGATATTTTTTTTAAGTGTGGTTTTATAATATCTGCTAAGAGGAATTAATTGGTGACCTTGGCTCCAGGAAACTGTCAGGCTTGCTGGTCCTGTGCTGCTGAAAATATATAAATTCAGAGGATCTTTGGGTTTTTTGCTGCGGCATTCATTGGCCACAGCCGGGAGGATGGCGTGGGGTACGCAGGCGCGCCAGCAATGCTCGGTATGCTTTGCAAAGGCAGTCAGGCTCACAGACCACAAGGCTTCTGGTTTCTATCACAGCCTGCGCTGTTTTGGCCAGGGGCATCCATCCATCCATCTATCCCACAGCCTTCCCAGGCTCCGTGAGGCTCCTCTCGAGCGTGGTGCTTTAAGGACACTAGACAAAAGAAGCGGGTGCGAGGGCCCTCGTGAATTTTTAACTTCATCCCACAATGCAGGCTGGGGGAAGGCAATGCCTTGCTTGTCAGTAAGGCAAAGTAATGTTCTGTAAAAATCCCTCTTGCTGGTTCCCACTGGATCAGTCCTCTGGGCTGAACAACAACCAGCTTAGGCTGCCATCGTCTCTTTGCGGGGAAAAGCCCAGCTGCTGGACGAAGCAGAAAACTAGATGAAGACTGCCTAACAGGAAAAGAAAGATGACTTTTGCACACAGGGAGGCAGAAAAGAGGAGGAGAAGTTGCTGCTTAACCCCGTCGGTGGCTGGTGCCTGCCCTTCGAGCATCCTCTGACCACCAGCACCGTGCAGTGCCTTGGCATCACTGCACCCCATTTGCTGTCCCTGCATCCTAAGGGCTCGGTGCTGTTTCTGTCTTCTCCTGCTAGCAGAGAGGGAAGAGGTTGGAGGCTCAAGCAGGATGGCTTTCTGGTGGTCCCTGGCCGGCTGGGGAAGGCAAAGCTCTGCTTGCAGAGTGGGTTTTTGTTGTGCACACGCTTGCTGCCTCCCCCTTTCCATCTCCATATCCCAATGACATACTGGCTCTGTTTTCATTAGTATTTATGGACTAGCTATAAGGGGATGCAGCAGATCCAGCCGGGCTATTAATGACCCCTGCAAGAAATAGCAAAGCCCACTTAGCGGTCTCGGCCGAGGGGTTTTACTGCAGCCTCTCCCGGTCTGCCTGTGCCCATCTCCTTCCCTTAGAGAATGACGTGGAGGACTGCCGGCATGATTTCTCGCTTAAAGAGAAAAGGGCTTGGATTTGTGTGCCTATGGGAGGCGGGGAGAAGGAGAGCGTGTGCGAGTCTATGGAAAGTATAGGGGGGAGAATGCAAACCATATGTTTCTGTGAGGGTCAAGTTGCAGAGCTAAAACCAGCAGGGAAGTGAAAGAAGCCGGTGTCCTGCAGTTTGGCTGTGCTTTGCATCCCGGTAGGTTTTGGGGGGGTATCCAGTGTGGCCTACCGAAAGATGGTAAAACAAATAAACGCACCCTAAAAGATGATTTGGGTCCCTGCCTGGCACTCTGCAGTGTCACTGCTGTCCCGGGTATTTAGGGCTGTGGTCCAGGACTGTTTCTGAGCCCTTGGGGCTCCTGTAAATAAAGAGCGGGGATGCTGGGAGGAAGCTTCTCCAGGTTGCCCTGAGTTCATGGCATTTGCAAGTTTGATAAGAAGTCGAGGGAAAAAACTTTTTTGCAGAGAAGGCAGTGCCTGCAGCTCCCTGGAAAGCAAGGTTGATGTTGTGCCATGCACCATGGCTGTCCCTGCATTCTCCTTCCGGCTAGAGAGAGGGGAGTCAGATGAAAAGATCCATTTTCCCTTCTCGGAGTGGAAAAAATTATGTGCAGGCAGCCCAGAGAGTTGTATAGACTTCAGCCCTAAGCGATGTGAACTGGATTGAAGTGCTTTTAAAAAGAAATCCGAAAATAGGGGGAGTAGTGAGGTCCCAAGGCAAACTTTTTTAGCTGGGAGACATCCTTTGTTTCCAAAACTAAAGGCATGGAGACAATATCTGATTCCCTGACTGGCTCTACAGAGCTGTTTGCAACCTGTCAGCTTGGTAACCATCTGCTCGCAGCCCGTGGGGACCATGCTATATATGGGACGCGGGAGGAGAGAGTCATTGCTGTGCCCCCTGGGAGCAGCCGTCGGCTCCAGCCCCTCCGCAGAATGGACCGCGGGGCACAGCTTCTCCTTGGCCCATGCACCAAGAGGAGCTCCTGTGCCTAAGACACCAAAAATCCTGATGGATTTGTCTTTTGGCTGTCTGGCTTATTTGGGGAGGAGGGGTTTGTTTGTTTGGAGGAGACTTCTTTTTTTTAAGCTTGGTTTCCTAAAAAAAAAATCCAGACTTTTTTTTTTTGCAGTCATGCTGTTTGTGTGTCTGCAGTCCTCCCCCTCTTTGACTCGGAAGTAGACATCTCCTAATTAAGTGCCTGCCTGATTAGGAAACTAGCAATAAAGTTTTTATCTAGGCGAGCTGGTCGGCCAGTGAGAGGCATCTATTAATATCCCACTGAAAAAACCCGACAGCATAACACTTGCCACCTACTATTGGGGAACACAAATGCCATGTGGGCGTGAGTATTTTGAGTAGCAGATCTATAGGAAAGCAGGTTTTGTTCTGCTGCTTATGGGACTGCATAGTTTGAGCCAAGATGGGGTACTTCAAAATACATGAAGGACTGAGAAAAATCTTGGAAAAACCTTAGGCAAAGTGAGAGAAGCTGAAGGATGCCTTCAGGTCATGGCAAAAGACACTTGTTGACTGATGACCTTTAATTGTTGCAGAAGGAAATGGTCCTTCACTAATGATGGCTGAGTGGCTGAAGGGGAAGCAGGAGGAGAGCATCCCACACCCGGGTCAGCTGGGAAGAGATGGGGAGGGAAGGGTGGGCTTCCTTGTAGCCTATGCATATGCTTTGGAAGAAGCTCTGCGGTGAGATTGCTAGGTGTGTTGGATGTGGCAGAGTTTCTCAGGGTTTGCTCTGCCAGCATGTGTAAAGAAAAAAAAAAAAAAAGAGTTAAAGATATTTATGTAAACTGCAGGGTCTAAAGGCTGGAGGAGTTTGGATTATCGTAGACCTTTGGGTCAAGCGTATTCTGCAGCTTTGGCTTTTCACATTTTTGGGGAGCAGCTCTCTGAAAACAGAGCATCAAGAGGAACGATGGGGGAAAAGAGCATCTTCCTGTTGGCATGGTATCAGCTGCTTCTGCACGTTCTGAGGGTCTCCGCAGGGTTTGATCTGGCTGGCATTTGTCCCTAGATAAGTGCCATAATAAACCTCCTGGCTCATCCCAGCTGAGCTGCCCAGGAGATGCTTTAAGCCATGAGGCGCTGAGCCTGGGGAAGGGCTTCTCCGGGATCAGGTCACTTGGGTGGTGAAATGAGTCCTTGTCCTATTGCAGAGTTCCCTGGGTTTTAAACCATGTTATTTGCAGAGATGGTCTCTTAATGCAGTGCAGAAGAAGGCTTGAGAAACTATGAAGAGGTTCTCAAGAAGGTGGTGAAAATGAGAACCTGGAATTAGGAAAGCAAAAGTGTGTTTTCTTCCAGGACCAGGATGTTTATTCCAGATAAAACACAGATGCAGAGAGATGGCATCCCCTTTAATTTTTTAAAAAAAAAAAAACCCAAACAAAAAAACAACCAAAACCAAACCAAACCCAAACTCTATTTTGAAGCTGCTGAGAATGTGACTGCCCCTTCTGATGTTTCATAGCTGAGATCATTTCTGGCTGAGTCAATCCACTCTGGAGGTTTTAGTCTCAATCTGTCTGCATGGGTGAGCTCAGAATCTGAATTTTTACAGGGAGGGGGGAAAAAAAATCTCAATAATTCTGGACCAAAAAAAGTAAAATAAAGCTATGAAGAAGTATCAGTGAAGACTTTCAGGTCTTTGGGTGAATTGTGATCTGGAGCTGCTCTGCTGTAACTGTAACTTTGCACACAGAGAGAACTGAAACAAGGAATGCAGAGCGTTTGCTAAAAGAACATTAAGAAAAGCTGTGAGGAATTGCTCTTCTTTTTCAGAAAGAGGTATTAGGTATTATTTTTGGAGTAATTAAATTTCATGAGTGCTTATTTAGAATGAAATTTAGTCCGTTCACTGTATTATAGACTTTTGGAGAAGATATTAAGTCCAAGGCAAGCAGGCTGCCTCTGGGAGCAACTGAGACTCAGAGCAGGCTTTGATTTCAGCAGTGTATCAGTGTAATAGTATTGTTTATAAGCTTCTCTTGCCACATGAAAGCAATGTTGCATTATCCTGGTTGGTCCTAAAAGCAGTGAACCAGCCAGAAGAGGCCTGATTACAGAGCAGCAGCTCTTGCTTCCCATCACTACAAAAGAATAGACAATAGAAACCAGGATCCAGTTTTAGCTCCAGTAATGCAATGCCCTCCTTCTGGTGGTCATGTCACATGCTGCCTGAGTAATTCCCATCCTTGTTCTGCTTGGAAAACCAGCCTCGGAGAGGGGGAGCAATGACTTTGGCTGGGTGATGCTGGGATCAGGTGCCCTGCTGTGGGTGCAGGCTGGTAGAGATGGTGCTGCGGGTGGACCTTGGATGCCATGGAGCTGCAGGTTTGGGGAAGGTGGTGGCCTTCAACATCCGTGGGGATGGTGGTGCTGCGGAGCTGGTGGGTTGTTGGCTGGGGGGGTTGTCACCCCTAGAAATGGGGAGCAGTTTGGCTGGAGCCTGGGGTTTGCTTGCCAAGCCTGAGGCATTGGAATTGGAGCTTGCAAAAGCAGCTCTGTGGTCACTGCTTGCTTGTGCCATAAGCTTGTCATCCATGCACAGGGGGTACCAAGGCATGGCAAATGTGGATTTTTATTTTTTTCCTTCAAGAAGAATAACTAACTCGACCTGTGGATAGCTGCGGGACATGGGGGGCAGCTGGGAGCTGCACGGCCTCCCTTTTGGATGTGGTTGCTGCGGACCAGGTTACCATATAGCTGCATCGTGTGCCGCTTCTCGCTTCTTGCCTTTAAGGTGGTTTGGAGATAGGACAGGATTTTGCTTCCAGCTTGTTATGTGTCGCTTGGCTTCCCCAGCTTGGGGCAATCCTCATGGGATTTAAGAGGTGAATGGAGAGCAGGCGATGGCTAAGGAGAAGGTGGACCCCTCCGAGGTTGTGCTGTGAACTCCATGATTGCACAAGGCGTGGAGGAAACTCTGGCGGAGTTATTTCTTAAAAAGCAGCTACAAGTCACAGGGATGGGAAATCCAGCTCTTTGGGATGGGAAACTGGTGCAGAGAGAAAGCCGCAGTGGCTCTTTGTGCCTGGAACAAAGAGTTGGTTTGGAGTTACAGGGGAAGAAAAGGAACGGGGTTGGGGGGGAAGGTGTTGTAAGATGGGTATTGGGATGGGGACATAGCAGGGGGAGGCAAATGGCACTGTAATGAGCAAGCACATTGTTGGGGATGATTGAGGATGCTGGCCCAGGGGGAGAAATCTTTCATCAGCCTTATAGTGGTATGGATGCTGATTTTTCCACTTCTCTGCAGCTTTAAACACACAGAAGACAAACTTTCCCTGGATGTCTTGGTGGCAGGAGATGGATGCACAGCATCAGCATCCTCTTCCTTATCCCCTGGGAGTGTGTGCCAGTGATGCTGCCTGTCCCACAGAGGAGCCCCAGACCTGCTGGCACCCCCCAGCCTTTGGCCTCTCTGTTTTGGTTTTTTTTTTTTAACCTTATTTCCCCCCTGCTCATTCAGTTTGCAGTTAGGAATACCTTTTATGCGCTGAAGACTTATGGTTCAGCCTGAATATGTTATCAGTATGGTGTCTGATAAGTTTTCTGCCTTGAAGCCCTGGGGAAGTGCCTGTTCAGGGTCGCTGCAATAGATTTTCCTCCTCTTTCCCAGCTGCCTAAGAAGAGTGTGATTTTTACTTACTCCTTAACTGAATGGAATTACTTTCATCACTGGAAAGAAAAATGCACATCCTAGCCAGCGTTGTCCATAAAGTCTTGTGATGCCTCTCCCTGCTTTCATAAATTCATAAATGGTTGGCAGGACGTGCTGTTAGGGAAGAATAAATCTCTGATTATTTGGATGAGCTTGGACCATATGAAGAACGTGGCAGGGGAAGGATGAAGGGTTTTTCTCGATGGACTGTGGAGCTGGTGGCCTGATCTTGGATGTGGAGATGACTGAGGGTGGTGGTGGTGGAAGTTTTATGTGGATGGTGTAAAGGGGGAGCAGTGGAGGCAGCAGGACATTGGATTTTGCAAGAGGAGAGATGCTGAAGCATCCTTTGAACAGGCTTGCGATGGGGCTTGGCACCGACCATCCTCTGACAGCTGTGAGAGAAGTGCAATGCCCAGAAGAGAAGGGTTTTTCCCCAAGCTGGCATCTTGCTGCTCCCCTTCCCAGCCTGCTCCTGGGTCTTGCTGGTGGGATGTGGTTGCAGTGCTGGGATCGAGGAGAGCCTCCCCAGGACCTGCTGCATGTGGGGTATGGGTTGGTAGGTCATTTGCTCAGTGATAAATGAATGTCTTGACCACCCATTGGGATGTGCCTGGGTGGCTGGAGGTATTTGTGGTTTAAAATGGTGTCGAAGTGGGCATTTGGGGCAGCTTTGCCCAGGCAAAGTGAGGATGTGGCACTTCTGAAGTAACCCTTGCTCAAAACCATGACACTCAAGAGCTAAAATATACATGGTGGGGGATTGTGCCACCCTCCTGTCCCTACAGGGAGGATGATACAGGGGTCCCTGCCACATTTTGGTAGGCAGGGGGAGGTACTGTGTGGTGTTGGATGCAGAGCATCTATGCAGCCTTGGGTGCATTAAAGAGCCTGCAGCTCCCCTTTCAACCTGCAATAGCCAGAGCTGAGAGAGTCAATCCATATCTATTTAAAGCACTTCAATAAAAAAAGATATTAAATAAAATCACAGCAGCCCTGTACTCTCTCCCTGGTTCTAGGGATTTCTCTTTCCCTCATCTTAAAGCAAAGGTGGGGAAGGGACGGGGACTATCAGGAATCTCTTAGTTTGGGTGGACGACCTACACCCTGCAATAGTGATCTGGAGCCTGATGATAACTTGTGCCGCTACCTGTGCCTCTAGCAAGCAGCAACCCTGTCTCATGGGCATCTGCAGGGTGATGGCAGCGAGGGGGCTGGGATGTGCCAAGCTCCTTTCATCACCCCAAATGATGACAGTGGAGGGGGACACACACACATTTTCTTACGGATGTTTTATTAAAGGCAGTTTCCCTGCCTTCCCCAGTGCAGAGGTTCCGATGGTGTGCGCGCTTGCTTTTTTCTGTGGCAGGGAGGTGACAAGTGGGAAGCTGTCTTTGCAAGCCCTCTGTAATGCTAATGGGAGCTGCAGGTTGGTGCTCCCCGGAGTTTCCCCCCCCCATACACACCTTCCCAAAGACTAACCAGGGAACACTTGTTGAAGAATAAAATTAAAAAGCTTGTGGTGGTTTATTTTGAGGATAGTGTGTTTGCTTTCACATCATGCTGGAGGGAATTGCTCTGCTACTGTCAGCAAATAAATAAAATAAGAGCTTTGTTTTAAATTAGACTTTCTTCTGGTAGCTAATTAGGCGAGCTGATACCTGCAGTTGCATTACCTAGGCACCAACTGTACCATGCATATTTGAGGCATATGGCTGGTGTCGGCAGCTTCTAAACTTCGTTAGCCCCTTATTATTATTTTTTAAAATATCCTTTTAATTGGATGAAAATTCCTTAGGGCTCTGATGGCATCAACAGAGTCCTCCTTGGGTGGATGCCCATGAAACCCCTGGCAGGGATGAAGCTGAGTGTTGCAAACACTGGCTGGGACTCGGCTGTCCATGGCAGCCACGTACCTACGGCACCACATGGCAAGTACAAATTCATGGTGGGTACTAGTGTGATGCTTTCCAGCCACTGAGGGGAAAGGTCTGGGGTTCCTAATTGCAAAAAATAACCACTTGAAGCTCTGTTTGGGTGTTAGCGCATCCAGCTCTCGTACCGGGAGGGAGCTGAGGGAGTGCCGGGCTGGAGCCATGGCTCCTGTCCTGCCTGGCAGCAGGCAGGAGGAAAGCCAGGAGCTTGGCTTTTACCTGCTCTCCTTCTCTCGCGCTATTATTAGGCTGCTTGAAGTTCCTGTCGGTCCTGTTGGTAATGGAGATCAGCCCCCGGGCAGCTCTAGCGCAGTGTCTGAGCAGAGCCCATCACCCTCCTCACCAGGGAGGAAGGCTCTGGGGGGCCAGTCCTCCTCTCCCTCCCACCCTAAAGGCTGCTCCTGTCTCGACGGTCCACAAGCCAAGCCCTGAAGGTCTTGGGCTTTCTTTGGGATGGCTCGCAGCCCTCATCCTGCATCTTTACGGGTGGGAGGGGAGGGAGAGCTGCCTGCAAGCCAGGGTGGGGAAACATGGCTCTCCCAGGCTGTCGCCTCATGTCCCCCAGGCCCATGCCCAGGGCTTTTCCCAGCGGGATCAGCCTGGCCCTGGCTCCTTGCTTGGCTTTTTTTTGGAGCCAGCCTACCCAGGAATTGACTTTATGGGGAAATTAAGCAGAGCAATTATCCCCGGGATAATTACACGGCCCTTGTGCAAGGCAGTGGGTGCTTCCGACCCCTCTGGCCACTCCGGGAGCGAGTGCTGGAAATGTGGCTCTGTGCAAGCAGCCCAAGCCGTGGTCACCTACCCCGGTGGGGACCCTGCCTCCCTCCCCTTCCCCAATTCTGCTAATTGTGTGCAGGGGGCATGGCGAGGGGGGTTTCTCCCCCCCCCCCCCCCCCATCCCCTCCTGGAGCTGTTGCAGGGGCTGCCCCCATCCCACATTCCTCTTCTGGAGGAGATAAGGATCCTGTCTGGCGCCAGGGTTTCAAATGTGCTCCCTGATTATCAGCAGGCGCCGGGGCAGAGCCCCAGGCAGCAGATAAAGAGGGAAGGGGAGCAGAGGAGAGGGGGCTGCTGCCAGCCCTGCCCCTCCACTCCGCACCCCGCAGCCCCCTGGACCCTGCTTAACACCACCACTGTGCTTAGGAAACTGTTAACCCTGCTTGAAAGGGTATGGGGGTTTTTTTCCCTATTTTTCTTTCACATGCTCTTGTGGCTGCCAGAGAGGAGTTGCAGACAGGGCTTGCGTGGGGATGGAGAGGGATAAGGGGAGAAGGGAGAAGATGGCCTGAGCTTGGCAGCTTGGTTCATTGCCCCCCCTCTTTGCTCAGCAACAAATTGCCTCCCAGCACAGCACTTTGCCTCCTGTCCACGGCTGCATGAGGTTTTGGCACAAGGATGCCGCTACCGTGCATGCAATGGTGCTCTCCTCCCCTGGAAGGGGGGACGTGCATGTCCAGCATCATGTGCAATGGTACAGTAAGCACTGTGTTCCATGGGAAATTGCCACGTTGCACGCTTCCCCTACCAGATGTTGCATTGCTTGTCTTGGCCTTGCACGTCCCCCACCAGCCCCTTGCGTTGCATGTCTTGGCCTTGCATGTCCCCTGCCCATGCCTTGCGTTGCATGTCTTGGCCTCACACATCCCCTGCCAGCCCCTTGCGTTGCATGTCTTGGCCTCGCACGTCCCCCACCAACTCCTCAAGCTGGGCTTGGCCAAGGTGCCTTCTGAATTTTATGAGCTATAGGGCAGGGTCTTTATCAGTCGGGTGAGCCTGCAATGGGACAAAAGCTCTTATCGCGCTTGTGTCCTGGCCATGGCATCTCTGTAGGCAATTACACCCCATGTGTCTCTTCTCTGCCAAGGAATCTGGAGGCAAAGGAAGAGGCTTATCTTCCTGCTGGTGGCTGGAATGCTCTTGCAGCCCAAAGGCATTTTTCTGCTGTGCTAATGCTGATATCTGGGGAAAAAAATGGGGAGTTTTTCCCTCTTTTCACTATTAAGCTTATAAATAACAGTGCAGCATCCCAGGGAGGGGTGGTGGGTTTTGGTGGTTTTTTTTTTCCTTAACTTTTTTTCTTCCTTCAAGTACAACTCCAGGCTGATATCCCAGGAATGTGATCTCTCAGGCTCATAAAGCCCATCTTCTGGCCTCTTCCCTTCTCCTCCTTCCTTCCCAGGCATTAAAGAGCCAGGCCTTGGAGATGAACTGGTGGGATCTTGCATCTACTGGGATGCTTCACAACATCTGGGCCTCTGGTTTCCGGTGTGATCTCTCTGAAGCTTCCTGCATTAATATTTGATGCTCTTCCTTGGGGTGAACATTAAAAAGAAATGACCACTACCACCACAAAAAAAAAAAAAAAAAGATGCTTTTTTGTTTTTAGTGGGGAGAGAGAAAGAAGGAGGGGGAAAAAGCTGAAATGCAATCGTTTTTTATGGCTTCCTGGAACGGCTTGGATGTGGGTTGGACGGCAGCGGGTCAGGAGCAGAAGGAGCAGATAGCCCCATGATCGTCTGCCTACTTGCATCTTTCCCTTTCAGGTCGTAAATATAAAACCACTACTTGAAAAACAGAAAGCTCATTAAGCTGTCAGCAGGCTCCCTCTTGGAAAGTCGTAAAAGTGTCTCTTAGCAGCGGCTTTTGTTCCTGTCTCAGCTGGAGCATAGGCACCAGGTCCTCCATGGAGCTGGAGGGTGGTCACTGCCCATAGGGGCACCAGGAGCCGGTGGGCGGATCCTGACTCCACTAACGAGGGGAGTAACATTCCACTACCACAAACTTGAGTCTCCCCATCCATTCTTGACCTGTGCCTTGGTCTTCCACGTGGACCTTGCGGTATCACCTCTAGGTATGATGGTGCTCCAGTGGAGCTGAAGTGAAGCACAGACTCTTCACAGGCTCCGTCTGCTGGTGTGTTGGTGCAGGATCAGGGTCATCGCTATTGGCCAGGGCCTGCGGAGTGTTGATTTCTCTTATAATGCCTCTGGTAGGGTGATAAAAAATATTAAATTTGAAATTAGATTAACTTTTCTGATAATGGTGAGCTAGAGTCTTGGAAGTAGGGTGAAGAGGAGAGGATGATGGAGCATCGCGGCCAAGCCCTCTCTGAGCATGGTTGGGTTTCGGTCATGTTGGCAATGACAAGCAGTGGCCCTCGTTCACTGTCCTGCGGTGAGGGCAGGTGCCTCAGGCAAGGGCACAGACTCCTGCTTCTGCACCACCTCATTGATTTTATTGCAAACAGCTCCGCTCAGCTCTTTGCAACTTGCTGAGGCGGGTGTTAGAGATGATTCAAATAAACAGCAAACAGCAGAGAGGAGGAGGAGGTGGTGGTGAAGAGAGAATGTCCTGTTGCCTTGTCCTAGGAGATGGTCTACAAAGGAGCAGCCAGGAGGGGTGCTTGACATAAACACAGGTTGTTTTGGGATGTCTGTTGTTCTGGTGAGGGTTTTCCACTGTCTCTGGCTGCATTGTAACTAGATAAAACAACCTTGGAGATCCTTCCCATGCCCTGGTGAAGAGGTTGGATGTGGGGATGGAGAGGGAGGAGATCTGAAGCAGGCACTGTTGTGATCCATGGGCAGCTACGAGTGGGTGCAGAAGCAATCCATCCTGGTGTGGAAATGATATCGATATTTTATAGCCTATTTTTCTTCCAGAGAGATATTTTCCACACTGAGAATAAGGACGCCCATCCCTGTGATCTATTTGGTCATTTAGGGCCCCGATATTTTTCTCTTGGTTACACCATGTGCTGAAAATGCAACTGCTCTCACATTAACATCTAATTAGCAACAGCAAAAAAAACCCGTGCCTGAAACAGGAGGAGAAAGAAAAGGGCAAGAAATTAAAGATGCAAAAAAACCTGTTAGATCATCTGGCCCTTCCTTTGGGATTGTTTCAGCAGTTTTGTCCAGTCTTGCTCAAAAGTCTCCAGGGCCATTACCGCTTCCCTCGGAGGGTATTTCATTGTGTATTGAGAGAAACCTTTATAAATGTAAAAGCTTTATACAATTGAGGTAAAAGAAACAGATTGAGTCATTGTATTGTTCTTTGTAATCAGCTTTGCTTTTCAT
Source organism: Theristicus caerulescens (assembly GCA_020745775.1). NCBI lineage: Eukaryota > Metazoa > Chordata > Aves > Pelecaniformes > Threskiornithidae > Theristicus > Theristicus caerulescens. The sequence goes on from CM036560.1 coordinate 90,528,929, forward strand.
TAATTTCCTCCCCAAAACCTTATTTAGGCTGGGAATTTTAAAGGAAAAGCAGGGAAACGGCACATGTGAGGGATGGTGGGAACGGGCTGCCTGGCTCCGGTGGGTTCCTGTGCATCACCCTCCTCGCCCCAATGGCCTGGATGTATTCAGACATTTTCAGGAGCTGCTCTGCCTGCTTGGTGGGCCAAATTTAGCTGCGGTGTTGCACACCGGGGACTGGTTCAGTGCTCTCACCGCCTCTTGCAATGGGGTCCAACTCGTCTGGGCAGCTGCTGGCTGCTGTAGCCTTTTAATTTAGCTATTTTTTAAAGATGACAAGTAATAGCACAAAAAAAAAGGCTATAGGTGGGCATCAGCTGGTGCAAAGATGACCAAGAATCAAGGAACAAAACAGGACGGGGCTTTTGCAGCACCCTTGCTGCTGCAGTGGCTCGGCGTGCGTGGTGCTTGGGGTTAGGCACGCAGCATCCTATGTCTCTGTCCCTGACACATCAGATGCTTTTTGCTAGTGGTGTGTTCTGGGTGAGGATTCTTTAACTAGGTCTCTATATCCTCTGATGTCCCAGTGTTTTTGCTTTTTTAACCTTGCCAGCCTGCTGGATAATTTTTTCCTTTAAAGTACCTTGGTTCTTTCCTTTCCCAAACTACTGTCCTTCTTCCTCTGATATTTTTTTTTCTTTCCTCCTCCCTGGTTTTCTCTCTGACATCCCCATTCTCATCCCTAATGTCTCCCTTTCACTCCCCAAGTCCTCTGCATCTTGTCTTGGGTCTCCAAGGAGGGATGCTTCAAATTCAGGCAGGCTGCCAACATGGGTACAAAACACCCCCAAAAAAATGTCCTTGTCCCTCCTGCTCTTGTGGGACACCTGAGCCACGAGCACTATCACCATCCATCCTCACCAGTCCTGCATGCTGCTGCCTACGTGTACACGATGAGAAATGAGCAGCGGGCGCCAGATGCCATGCAGCCAGCTGCCGCTTCTTCACTGGCGTGGTCCAGCGCTGGACTGACCGTCTTTAATCCTCTCCACCAGAAAATGCGAGATGCTAATCCTGGGCTCTACCAGAGCAAGTGGAAAGTATATCTCTGCCTGCGTAAGAAATGCAGAGATGATGTCTTGGGGGGAACTGGGATTTGCTTTGGTTTTATCTGGTGAGCTGGGGGGATCCCATCCTGTGCAAGGAGCGGCTGGTTTGTTCTGAGGAGCCGAGTGAAGCTGGTTCGCCAGAAGTTTGGTGCTTTGCCCTATGCCCCGATGCAGCCGGTGTGCAGCGAAGGAGGCAGCGGAGTTGCTCTTTGTGTTTGAGTGTGGTTGTTGCATTTCCCAGTTGTAAATGCAGCTGAGGGTGCGTGGAGATCACAGAAGTGACTCCTGCTGTGATCCAGACCAGTCCTGAGCATCACTGCTCTTTCGTTGCAACTTCCCCCTGCTATCTAATAGCTCTGTGGGGTTGCTTGCATCCCTGTGCCCCCCTCGTTTCTCACCCCCTGGAGCACCCCATCTGCTGTGGGTGGGTGGAGAGGGAAGACGTGGGATGGCGGCTTGGGCTGGCAGCCACGGGGGAATTCCCCTGTGCGGAGGGCCTCCGCTGTGAGCCTGCTGAGCCGGCTTTACTCCTGCACAGCCGGGCTGGAGCCAGCCCAAGCAGCAGGCCCTGCAACCTCCCCAGGCTTCCTGGGTCTGTGCACGGGGTAGTGTGCCAGGTGGCTCCTTCTGCAGGGCTTTTGGAGGCGTAAGAGCAGGAGATGAGAAACAGAAGATACCTCCAGCCCCTGTGTTTGCTGCGCAGGACCTCCTGTCTCCTGTGGAGGAGGATGTCGGGCATCTCTCGGGGCTGGTAAAGTGTGTCCTGGTGCCAGCCGATCAGCCTGCCTCTGTCCTGCAATGCTCAGAGCCCTGTACCAGGGTGTCTTGCAATGCTTGGGGCATCCTTTAATGCTCAGAGCCTGGCTCAGGGCTATCCTGTGATGCTCGGAGACCTGCACTGGGGCATCCTGCAGCGCTTGGAGTGTCCTGCAATGCTCAAAGTCTTGCACCACGTCCTGCTCAGTGGTGACTTGCCCCTGGGGCTTTTCTCCCTCTGGCAGAGGGGCTGCCAGATGGGCTGAGATGCCCATGCATTGCTGGGCACCCATGTGGGAATAGCACAAGGGTTTACCCATTTCACCCAGCACAGAGAGGGGACAAGAAGCTCAGGAATTTCATTGCTCAGCAAATGACATGAGCTGAGTAATGGGCACAGCTTTCCCCAAGGAGTGCCCTCTTGGGGCAGGGGGACGGGGTTTTGGGTACCCTTGTTGATTTGGACTGCGGGAGCAGGTACCTGGAGCTGTGCTGGGGGCTTGGCTTGCAGGATGGCTGGGGCCAGATGTTTCCCAGATGTTACTCACTTCCTGTCTGGCTCCTCCGCATTTAGCTTTTTATGTACTTGTTTGTTTTGGACTACAAACAAAATAAAAAGGGTTTTTATAACCCCGTTCCCATGAGGCTACGAGTTCAGGATATAATCTGAAGTCTATTCACTATTGTCTTGATCCCTCTCCCTGCCCTCAGTGTCATCCCTGGGCACGCACAAACTCACACACTGCTTTTGTTTAAACTGTTTTTTTTCCCACATGACGTCTGTTCTCAACGGGCCGCCGGGCATTTTTCCTTATGACCTCTTCCAGCACTCAGGGGAGAGGTGGGAATATCCCTGTCCAGGTTGGGATGGAGGTTTCTTGGTCCTGACCTGCTCCTTGCCGTGGGCTGTACTGTTAGGAGGGTTCTTCTGTACATCTGAGGAAGGGAAACTCAGTGCACTGATGGGATCCAGCATACGGACGGATTGCTCTTGTGCCAGCACTTTGCCTTTCTGAGAATGTGTGGAGAGGGATGAGAAGAGAGCGAAATAGCCATGTAGACCACTTTTAAAAGAAAAAAAGATTAAAACACTTGGATTAAAGGTGTTTGTACTTGATCAGGTGAATGCAGAGGTCAAAAAATTAAAAAAAAAAATCAAAAAGGAGTGAGGAATGGTATTTTATAAGGGAATGCTGTTGGCTTGGGGGGGGTGGGGTGGAGAAAAAAAACCTTAACTAAAAGTATTCTAAGTTCTGGCATGTCAGGAAGTCCTGGCAATCGCCGTAACCTAGAGCTGTTACAAATGCAACCGTGGAGTTTTCCTCTCCTGGAAAGGACCTGGAGCAGAACCGGTCCTGCTGCTTGGCGGGCTCATTCAGCGGATGCTCCTCTGCCCGTCCCCCTGGGTCTCGGGGCATCCACTGTAATACACACCGGGCTCAAACACGCGGGGAAACAAAATGAATCTGGCAGCGTCCGTTTAAAATGTGTGTTCGGCTCTTTCTGGTCTCCTCTCACTTCATTTATATTTTTTTTTCTGCCTGTTGGGGTTAAGGCCCCTTTTCCTCTCTTCTTTCTCCTTCTCTCTTAATTGCCTGTTAAATAATTTAAACATTTAGGACTAAGGGGCTTCAATTATCCATTAATTTACATTAGTAATTTATATATCAGGCTGAATGGACACACTGTTAGTGTAATGGGTCCCCGTGGACGGGCAGAAGCCGTGCTGCAGTGCATTTTCCTGGAAGCACAGCCGTTTCTTTACACCTCCCAGCCTTTATTTCAAGCGCGCGGGAGGGAGCCCGCTGCCTTCACGCATGCGGGGCCAGGCTGCTGCGGAGCCCGGCATGCTCCTGCATGCTTGCAGGTGGCAAATGCAACCCCGGCTCCTTGGGAGAGGGTTGCTTGGATTTTGATGCAGCTTGCTTTCCCCGCCCACCCCCGCCCCAGTTTGAGCTGTGCTTGCAAGAGCCTGGCACTGCCTGGTGCAATTCCTGCACTATATTAATTAATTTATTTCTGTGACAAGGTTACCCACCTAGTTGACCAAGGGAAGCCAGTCGATGTAATCTTTTTGGATTTCAGTAAAGCTTTCAATACTGTCTCTTGCAGTATCCTGCTGGACAAAATGTCCAGCGTATGGCTGGATAAACCCATAATGCAATGGGTGAGCAATTGGCTGATGGGTCAGGCTCAAAGGGTTATAAGGTTATAGTAAATGAGGTAAAAGGGTTATAGTAAAGGGGTTACATTGGGCTGGTGACCAGTCATTAGTGGGGTTCCTCAGGGATCCATCTTAGGGCCAGTGCTCTTTAATGTCTTTATAAATGACTCGGATGCAGGACTTGAAGGCTTACTATCTAAGTTTGCCAATGACACAAAAATTGGGAGGAGCTGTTGACACTCTCAAGAGCAGAGAGGCCCTGCAGAGAGATCTAGACAAATAAGAGAGCTGGGCAATCACCAACTGTATGAAGTTTAACAAGGGCAAGTGCTGGATTTTGCAGCTGGGACAGGGCAGCCCTGGATGTACATACGGACTGGGGAACAAGAGGCTGGAGAGCAGCCCCACGGAGAGGGATCTGGGGGTTCTGGTCGATGGCAAGTTGAACATGAGCCAACAGTGTGCCCTGGCAACCAGGAGGGCCAGCTGTGTCCTGGGGTGCATCAAGCACTGCATTGCTAGCCGGTCGAGGGAGGTGAGCGTCCTGCTCTACTCTGCACTGGTGTGGCCTCATCTTGAGTGCTGTGTGCAGTTTTGGGCCCCACAGTACAAAAAGGATATGAAGCTACTAGAGAGTGTCCAGAGGAGAGCCACGAAGATGGTGAAGGATGTAGAGGGGAAGCTGTACGAGGAGCGGCTGAAGTCACTTGGTCTGTTCAGCCTGGAGGAGACTGAGGGGAGACCTCATCATGGTCTACAGCTTCCTACAAGGGGAAGAGAAGGGGCAGGCACTGATCTCTTCTCCCCGGCGACCAATGACAGAACCCAAGGGAACAGCAGGAAGATATGCCAGTGGAGGTTTAGGTTGGACATTAGGGAAAGGTTCTTCACCCAGAGGATGGTGGAGCACTGGAACAGGCTCACCAGGGAGGTAGTCACGGTGCCAAGCCTGACAATATTCAAGAAGGATTTGGACAACACCCTCAGACGTATGGTGTGAATTTTGGGGTTGTCCTATGCAGGGACAGGAGTTGGACTTGATGATCCTTGTGGGTCCCTTCCAACTCAGGACATGCTATGATTCTATATGGAGCACACCTAAATATCCCCTTCTGACCTTGGCTGCAAGCAACACTGTCCTTAGCAGGTTCTAGCTTATACTTAGCACTAGATTTGAGACTAAACCCTGTCTTTGAATTCAACCAGAAGAGCTGTATCCCTGCTTGGGTCTGCATTTTATGATTGCTGCTTACTGGCACTGAGGCATCCTGGTTGGGGGCTCCTGTAGGCACCAAGTGGCTGAACCAGAGGAGCTTGGTGTGCTTCCAGGAAAACTCGTCTATCTAGGAGCGGGAAGAGACTTGTGGGAAGGTGCTGGAGGATCATCAACCCTGTCTGCCCCCTCCTTGGAGAGTGCAGGCGTTGCAAGCCCCAGCTTAAACCTCGCCTGTAGACGAGCTGCCTGGCCGGGGTTGAGCATGCTGCATGGTGGTGGGCACATCCCTTAGTGAGGACAGGGTTAATTTGGGAGGCACATCGGGGCTTTCTGAGGCTAAGCCCCTTGGCCGCAGGCTAAAGCTGGCCGTGGGTGCTGCAGGGATGCTGGGAAGCGGATCCAGGCTGGTGGGTGACTGGCGCTTAGCCTTAAAGGCTGGTGTCCCCTGGATGGTGACAGCTGGTTCTTCCCTCTGTCACCCTGCCCCAGGACAGGGACAGGGCAATACTTATTTTCTGCATTCAGAAGTACCATTTTGGGGGGATTTAGGGGTTTTCAGGTGCTTGTACACAGTTGGTTCGAACCCAACCTGATCACCACCAGCCCTGGGCTTGCTGGCAGCTGCGGTGGCTGACTCACTGTGCCATGGCATTGCTGGCAGCTTGCAGGCAGCTAGTCCAGCCAGAGCAGGGGCCGCCAGGCATCACCAGGATCCATCCCTGCTGCGGCGCGGGCATCGGGCAGCATCTAGACTCCCTGGTCCAGGGCAGGAGGGAGGCCATTTACTGATTGGGCTCCAGGGAAGAGCAAATTGGAGCCAAGCTCCATCGCTGCGGCAGGCTGGGAATGCAGGAGCGTGCCCTGCTCTGGGGGAGGCTGGCCCATGGCCTGGGGTGCGGGGCTCTGCACCAGCCCTGCCTGCCCTCCCGGAGCAGAGGTCACTTAATGACTCTGATTACCTGCAGTATGGCCGTATTTAATGCAATTAGCGCAAATCACTTATGGAAATGCAGCCGCTGGGGGACAGAGAGGAGAAGAGAACGAGGCTGAGGGGCACACCACTTTTTTTCCTCCTTTTTCTGTGTGCCTCCTGCTTGATGCTCAGTACGCGTGATCCTTTTCCTCCTGCTCCCTTGAGACCTTTCTGGATCACCTCTGATCCCTCTCTCTTGCTGCACAGCCCTTGGAGGTGCCTCCGAGCCCTGCAAGAGCCATTTCACTGCTAGCCTGGCTAAGGCTATGCCTTGGGTGTCCTGCATCCATCCTAGCTATGCTCCAGTTTTAAGGTTGGAGATGCTCAGCCCATTTGTCACTGTAAAGTCTCTGAATTCAGCATCCCAAACTTCATTTAATTTGGTAGTGTTGCACCTTGCTAGCAAGTATCCTAATTTTTTAGGGCAATTTTTGTCAATACCTTGTGGTCCTGTAGCACCAAGTGAGAAGGGAAGGAGGGGAAGGTGTGGGAGGGAGTGGGACTTGCGTGTCGGTGTATCACTACGTGTAGGTTCATACAGGTCGCAGTGTCAATGGGGATGCTGCCATGTGGGGTGGCACAGACCCACAAAGCCGGAGCATTTCCAGCCCTGGCACCTCTGGTACTGAGCGGTACCCATGCTGAGAAGGGGAGGATGCTCGTGGGGAGGCTGTCCCACCTGGGAGTCAGGGTTTGGTCTGTGGGGCAGAGCAGGAGCACGTGTGCCGGAGGACAAAGGGAGGAAAGAGAAACTCAGGGCTGTGGGAACATGGGCTACGTCCAGAGAAGAAAAGGTGGAAATTCCCAGTGGTGAGAAAGGAAGAAACTGGCTGTGGTGGCTCGGGGTCCCATGGTATATAAATGCCAGGGAGTGTGGGAGGGGAGGAAGGTGCCAAACAACGTTAGGAAGCTCCCGAAGGCTTTGCTGTCGATGGGAATGCAAGTGGGAGGGAAAAGGTCTTGGTTTTTTGTAGGGGTTTCCTTCCGCTGATGCATTGGGTGTTTCTCCCCCTGGTGCGGGCAGGGAGGCAGCGATGCCAGGTGAAGGCAGGCACCAAAAATAGGCACCCACCAGAAAAAAACCCCCAAACCCTCCCAGCTTTAATTGTATCTCAGTTTTTTGCTCTCTATAAAAGCAGGCGCGAAGTGCTAGGAGCCCAGCTGGCTTCGGGGTTTAGAGGGGAAGGAATAAAACTAATCAAGGTAATTGCTAAAATCCTTTTGCAACTGGCCAGAGACCTCTCTCCATGCTGCGATGGGAAAGCCAAGCTCTGGTCTCAAGTACATGCTCTCCTACCTGCTCTTGGCTGCAGGGATTAAAGTATAACGGAGGCAAGGGGATGGGGAAGCCTTGTCCTCTAAGCTAGTCTCACTGATTGTTCTTTTTTTTTTTTAATTCTTTCATAGGGATATTACTGAAGGGGGGGGGAGAGAAAAGTCTTAATATTTGATACTCAACATCAGAAGGGATGATTTCATTTTTTTTCTTAAATCTTTTTCTATCCCTCTTCTCCCCGTCCCCCTTTTTTTCCTTCTGTTTGTCCCTTACTGTCGCAGTAAAATGAGAAGGGAAGAAAAGGGCAGAGAAAGGACAATGAAAAGCAAAATATTTCCAGCCTCCATTTGGTGGTGGTTGTTTTGGGGTTGGTTTTTTTTTTGTTTGTTTGATCGTAGCAACAAATCTGAAAGATTAAGGGCAACTTTAAAGACCGTTCAATAAAGAGGCCTTAATCAGCTGCTCTTGTGATGTTCCTCCTCCAGTTGAATTAATAGGGAATTTGGGGCATCGAATGGACCTTTTCTTTTGTTGTGTTTTTTATGATTAAAAAGTAATGCAATGATTAAAATGATTTAAAAACAGTGCAGCATTGCACTGAGCACCTTCCTCTATGGAATTTGAATGCCCCGCAGGGTGGGAGATAACCCCAGCTGGTGGGTCTGGCAGTGGGAGCCCCAGCACAGGGAGCGGGTGCTGCGGGTACCGGGGAGCGGGTGATGCTCCCAGCCCACGCCTGCCGCCGAGCGAGCTGCGGGAGAAGAGTGGGAAAAGTGTCGGGGAAAGTAGGGCAGCGTCTGGCGAGGGGCCTGTGGAGAGGCTGGCTGGAGGCGGCAGGAGCATCCTTCCAGCCTGCTTTGGCTTCCCAGGCCTTGCGCGAGCTGCTAGGGAGGAGAGAGTGGGTGAGATAAAGACAAAAACGATGCGGGGGGGGGGGAGAAAAGCTTTCTTCTTTTGCTCTGCTTTTCCTTTCTTTGCAACCAGCTGCCTTAAACTTTTTGCTTTACCTTGTTGGGCTCATGCCATCCCTCGCTTGCCCGCATCGGCTTCATTGGGGTGGGACATGCATAGCCCTCCTTCCCTGGATTTTGGGAAAATCCAGAACCATCAAACCTTGTGAGCCACTTTTAGAGGGTTGTCCCCCCTTGATGTTTGGCATCTGGATCCTCAGAGGGCACAACCTGCTCCCCTCCGGCTCATGGCCCCTGTGTGATGTGCGTATCCAGGGAGGGATGCTTGGAGCTGGGATGCCCGCTGGGCAGCAGAGCATCCTCCTTTTCCCAAGGAGCACTGGGTGGTTTGCAGTCCCGCTTGCCACCGGTTTAAAGTTGCTTTTCATGCCCGAAGCCAAGGCGGTCGCCTCCAGATTTGCACGTTGAGGAAAAAAAAAAGCCATTGCAAAACAGCCGCCTGGAATTTGTACTCTCAAGGGGAGTGCTGGGGAATTTACATTTTTAAATATGTATGTAATTTGGGCGAAGGGGAAATCGCTTTCTGTCTGCGAAACCAGCAACTTTCTTTCTCACGGAGTTAGCATTTTAAAACTGCATTGCTCATTTGAACAAGAGACCCTTTTTTTTTTTTTCCAGGGAGAGATTGCATCTTGCACTTGATTTACTGCAGTTTGAATGATAATTAATAATTCCTTGGACTTTCTAGCGTTAACCGGGGCAACAAGTCCCTGTTTGTTTCCTGTGTTTTTTCCCTTCTCCCTTTTCTTGTTGAAATTATTATTCTTTTCACAACAGAAACACAGTACACGCCATACATGTGAATAAACAGCATATTACCGCATTATCCGCTGCTGGCTTTTTTCTTTTATGAGCCAAAGCAAATAAATAAAAGTTCATATAATTATTATATCCATTAAAAATAACGCTGTAGCTCAGTAAACAGAACAAACTATACAAGAGTACCGTGACAATGAAATTAAAATAGCACAAAGAAAAGTGTCTGTGCCCATAACAAGAACCAGCGCTAGATGAAATTTGGAGATAGTTTTCAAACATAGCTGCTTCCTTGAAGGAAATGTATAAAATAGCACAAAAGAAGCGAGCACAATAGAGTGTAACAGGGATTTGCTACATAATTCCTCCTCCTTTTTTCTTTGCTTTGTTTTTTTTTTAATTCATTCTCCTTTCCGTGGATACTTACAGGGATTCGCGGGGCTCACAGCTCCACTCTGTTAAAACCAGAAATAGGGAACAATTTACTCCAATCTGCCCGCGCTGTTATAAATCTATATAATGAAAAATGAAGAGGTTCATGCCATAAGGGATCTCAGCTGCTTACACTTCTCAGGAGGCTTCTCCTTTGATTATCATAATCATAAAGATAAACAAAAGAGTAGCGGCTCCATAAATACTTCAGTGTAATGCATAATCAAGATAAATCTCTCTCCTCCGAACTCCCAGCAAGGGAAGTTGCTGGCAGAGCCTGGGTGTTTCTCCTCCAGGGATGGTGGTGGTCAGGGATTGGGTCAGACCCTCTTATCCACCGTGGCTTGCGGTGATGCAAGGATGCTCTTGTGGGATGCTCAAGGATGCTCTGGTGGGACGCCCCGTGTGAGGGCACCCAGCTTTTAGTTTTTCTGTCGGGCTGCTTTGCAAAAGCCTGACTTGGGGATTTAGCTAAAGAGATGATTTTTTTTTTTGGTCAGGTGAAGTGGTTTTTGATCGATAAGGCTGTTGCATGCAAAAACACCCTTGGTGCTGCCCAGCTCCTTCTTCCCACCCTTTTCTCAGCACAGACTTTGCATTCTGGGTTTTTTTTCCCCCTCCTCGTCCAGTCCTGGTTTAATAAAGGTGCTCAGCGAGGGAGGCCGGCTACAGGCTTTTCATTTGGCTGGGAGAGGAATCTGCTTATTTTCTTCCAAGGGTGTAATTAGGGCTGGCTGGGTGCACCCCCTCATTACCCGTGCTGGGGAGGAATGCTCTCTAATTATAACATTTGCCTGCCGCTGGGTGGGGGGATCTGCTAACCTGTCTGGGATGCCACTGTGAAATGGTGTCCTAGTGTCTGTCTGTCCCTGGTGTCCCCGGGCTGCGTGGGCTCCAGGAGGAGCTGGAGGTGATGGGATGGAGGGAAGGGGCTTGCTCGTGGCTGGATTTACCCTGGGGGATGATGCCAAGTTTGGCAGGATAGGATGCAAAGGGACCGTAAAACACCTGGGAAATGGCAATTGATGGAGGAAAATGAGCTGGTTTGTCAGGCAGAGATGCTTTGGGAAAACAGCTAAGTGGTTCTTTCCAAATTTAGTTTTATTAATAAAAGATTGGTGAGAATAGAGAGGCTCTGTTGTGTTGCATAGAGGGGCTCAAGGGGGTTTGCAGCCTGCAGTGCCGTGGGGCAGCGTGTCAGTCTGTCCGTGCTGCCCCTGAGTCCTGCTGCTCCATATGGGGGGGTTTCCCCAAACTCAGCCCATGCGACCAGGCTTGCAGGTGCTTTCCTGGCTGGTGGGAGCAGGATGGCTGGGCTCCGCTTTTTGTGGGGGCGGAGAGGAAGACCCTATAAATGCACAACCCCGAGGTAGAGCAACACCTTCTGTGGACCCCAGCACACCACTGGTAGTGAGCGTCGAACATGGCAACACGTTGAGTCCTGTATTTTTGTGGTCCAGCCCTTGCGGAGTTACCATCACATGTGCTTGGGGATGGTGTCAGGCGTCCACGGGGGTGGGTACCCCATGAGCACATCAATGGCTGGACATTCCCTGTGGCTTTTTGACCTCGAAACCCAACCTTGCTCCAGACTGGAGATGAGATGCCGGGTACTGGTGTTTCTCCTTTCCCTGTCCTCCCCAGCTTCCCCGTGCTCAGTTTTTGACCTCCTGAGGCTGGGTCTGTGGGCAGCTCGGGTCCGTCTCATCCCGTCCTCTTGGTGCTCCCGCAGAGGGAGAGATTAATGAGCACTGTGCTGAGTTAATGAGGCCAGGGGGTTACATCAGCAAGCTGCAAGCAAGGACTCAGAGGTGACAGCAGCCCTCGGGACCGCAGTGCTGAGGGCCCATTACATCCCCTGCATCTCGTTTTCGTCAGCGCTTCCCAGCTTGCATCTCAACCCACTTTAAACAAATAGGAGGGTTTTGAAGGCACAAAATTTTGCAGGCTCTGTGCAAGGAGAGGGAGCTGGGGAGGAAGCTTCACTCAGTGCAAGTGGCTTCAGATCTTCCAAACCCATCCTCAGTGACACCCTTTATTTTGGGGCACCAGATGCATCCCCAGAGAAGGGGGTTTGCGCCATGGCTTTGCAAGGCACTGCTCTGCCTCATGGAGACTTTGTCTTTGAAGATGTCATCAGCCGCTGGCACCTCCTTGGTGATGGAGCTTTGTGTTGGGAGACCACACTAGTGTGCGGGAGGCTGAATTTGTGCAATGGGGAGCAGAGCAGGGAGGAGAAGAGGATGCTCAGGGAAGAGAGGATGATGCTTTGGGGAGAGAGGATGCTCAGGGTGCTTTTAGGAGGAAAAGCTCAGCTATGTTTTACTGCTGGACCCGAAATTATCCCAGGAGGGCACTCTGTGATGGGAAGCCCTTGGGAACAGGGCAGCCCTGGACTGGTGATGCTGGCTCCCGCATGAGCTCCAGGATGGACTGAAATGTGGTGGGATGAGGACTGCATCCCATGTGATGACCCTCTCTCAGGTGGGGATGCCTCCACGTCCCTCTAGGGTATGCAGTGGGGATGTTCTAGGTCTGGTGGGCATCCTGGGATGGGAGTGAGCCATGCTGTGGCTCTGTCACCACAGTTTGCTGGAGTTAAATGGCAACAGGCACTAATCCCTAAATGAGTCTGTTTCCCCTGGAGGTGATAGGAGGGGATTTGAGGTGGGGGGAGAGCCCCACTCCAGCCTTTCAGACACCTCGAGCCATGGCCAGAGCATCCCTGGAGCTGGTGGGGTTGGGAAGGCAGGCGGCTCTCCTCCTCCAGAGCTGCAGATAAGCTGTCATATTTTTTTTCATTTCTACAGGAGGATTTCTACCCACCCAACAGGCGGGAATGGGTTTAACCATTGCCTCTCAGGCCTTCGCATGAAATAGCGCTTGCCCCAAGACAGGCGTGAATGGGGGGAGATGGAGGCAGAAGGGGTTAAGCACCCACCACCACTGAGATTGAGCCGGAGAAACACCGAGAAACCCAGGCATCCCGGCTTAATCCTTACATCGCGTTCCTGCCTGCCCGGTGCTGCGGGGAGGGATGCGTGGCTGTGGGTGATGGGCACTGGGCTTCGCTGCCACTAATGCTCCTGTAATCTTCCAAATATTTGGAGGGATAACAATTGCAGGAGAGAGGATTTTAACGCTTTCCTGCAGAGGTTTGCTCAGCCATTGCTGCCGAGGAGAATTGCTTTCTGGGCTTGTCATCCCTTGTGCTGTGTGTTTGGGGTGATGGAGGGGAGTTAATGCTCGACCCCAGCTCCGGTGCTGCTCCCTGTGCAGGCTGGTTGTGTTGGTTGGTTGGGGTCATCGATCTTCAACCAAGTTGCAAACGCTGGCTGCAAACATCTGCAAGTCACCCCCCGGGGAACAGATGCTGCGGATAATCCAGCTCAACCTCATCAGATTAAAATGTGCGATGAGGGATGGGGAGAGGAGGCTGGAGAGGAAAGAAGTCATCGGTGCCTGTTCCCCTCCTCCCTGTTCTGTCTCGCTGCTCCTACCACGCTCATCCTTGGGGTTTCGGGTTTGGTCCCATGGGTTGAGCCCAGAGCTGCCCCCTCTTTGCTTCTCCTCCCCCAAATACAGATACAGTACTGAAGTCAGTGCTCCAGCCCATCCCGTAGCACCCAACTGCATGCCCCGAGTAGTGTGAGACTGTGGGATGGTGACAGCCTGGGACTTCCAAAAAAAAACCCAAAAGGGAGCTGGGAAGCAGGCACCCACCTCCAGTGGGAAGGAGGGAAGCCGACAGATGGGAACCCCCTGTAGACGTCTGCCAGGGAGATGATGATTACAGTCAGTGTAGTGCACTCTCAAATATTTATTAGTTTGTCACTGCTGGGAGTTTTATTGCTTGTCTGATTGCAGTACTGGAAATCCCGGCTGTGCAGGGCTCCTTCCCTGGCTTTGCATGCAAAAGTGTCTCTTTTGCATGTGCTGCTCTTGTGGTCAATGGGCCAAATTGTCACCTCAGGTGGGATCAGAGCAGCATGGGGCAAAGAAGCAGTGGCCTCTGTGCACGTGTGGGTTAAAGGACCCATTCCCAAGGGTGATGCTTATGGCCAGCTCCTTGCAAGCACCCGTGCAAACCCTCCTGCTGACAAGGTCTTCACTGGTATTAAAACTGCCCGATGTCCCCATGCATACCCCTGACCTGAGATTGGCTGCCCAGCCTGGAGAAGCCATAGCCCTGCTTCTTGCAAGGTTTCTTACATATATAACGCAACCATATAATAATAATAATAATAATAATAATAATAATAATATTGTGCAAGACCATTGCAAGGGAAGGTTGTCCTAGCAGAGGATACCCTCTCCCACCTTTACGGGGGCATTTATTGATGTTCTTATTACGCTGGAGCAGACCAAAATCTTTCCCCAGCTTCTCCATGCTCTGCTCTTTTAATCCTGGCACCGACAGCACCTTGTCCTGGCTGTGCTGGAGCTATTTGCTCCCCTGTCCTATGGGGGAAGGACCGCATGGAGGTGATGGTGTTGCACCATTGGGAAGGTGCTTTTTTTTTGTATTTTGCAGTTGCTGCTGGACAGTCAGGGCAGCTGGGAGCAGTGCTTGTTCATCCTCATGGCATGAGTGGGCGTGCTTTCCCCCCCACTGACTGTATGTGGATTTTTTGGGGCCCCCCCTCCATGAGTGTTAGCAGAGCAAGAGTTTTCCCATGCGGCAGGTGGCCGGGTGTCGGGAGCGGGGATGAAAGGCTGGGTTGATGGCTTATGATAAATGTGCTCAGCATGGTTCTCCTCCCTTTTCTCATCCAAAGTCCCTGTTGTTCCTCTGCCTTAATTCTTCCCCAGCGCATTTAAATACCAGCGGCCATATCGTGCTGGAGCCAAACGCCCTGCCCAGCTGCAAATGCTTTTCTTTGGCTGCGCAGGGCTGGTTTCTGGATGGAGAAATCAGCCTCCCCTTTGCTTTGCTCCCATCCGTGAGCAGGCAGGAGCCTGGGGGAGCTGTGGGGTTGGGGCTCTGCAGCACAGCCCCAGTTACGAGTCTGCCACAAAAAACCCACCATCTTTTTCCCCATCTCCTGTTAGAGCTGCTTTTTTGGCCCCAGATCTCTCTTGGTCAGACATAAAAGATCTCTCAGCTGTTGTGAGTTTGCAGGTTTCAAATTTTCCCAGCAGCCAGGATGCTCCTAGCTGTAAAGGTTCGGGTTTTGGGGGTTCAAACCTTAAACCAAGCAGTTTTTTGTAGCCACCAAAAGCAGATGCTGGATCTGGCCAGGGCTGGGGAGATTACCCTGTCCCACCACCCTCATCCCCAAACTCACTGTGCCCCCTTGGAGAAGAAACCTGAAGCATTGAGCTTGAGACTCCCAGCATGGACTTGGGCAGACCGTCTCTCGGGGTGGGGGGCTGGATGGGACCCATCGATGGGGAGGTTGGTGGATTTTCAGTACTGCTGGCAGAGTTTCAGCCCTGAACCCTGTGCTGGGGGACCGAGGTGGCTCCCACTGCAGCCCAGAGCATCACCCATCCCGCTGCAGATGATCATGGGTGAGTCACAAATCTGCGATTTTTGTCCCCATCGGGCCGTGACTCATCCCCTCCCCGCTCCCAGATCCTGTCAGATGGCCTAAAGTCTCATTTAGTGGTGGTGGGGTGGGAGAAAACGTGTCTTTGGTGTTGGCTGCTGGAGAAGGACCTCTCCTTGCCCACAGTTTTGGGTGAGGGGACATGTGCACTTCGGGGTGTCACTTTGCCAAAGGCAAGCCCCAAAAGGGAAGGTCCTTCTGAAAATCACCTTCTTTGGGGATGTCAGGTCCTCCTGGGTCACCCTTATGGTGCTGGGCACACTGCAGGACTCTTCGCCTGCACCCTGGGGTGTTAACACCTGGCTTGGGGAGAAAACAAAAAAAATAGGAAGAAAGAAAAGAAAAAAAAAAGAAGAAGAAATACTTAATGGGGAGCTTCATACCTGCGTTACAGGCAGGAACAATATGTCTTGTAGTAGTTATCATCTCTGCCACTGCCCCCGGTGGTGCCTAGGAGAGGCTGGCGCTGGCCTGGGACAGGGCTGGCAGCAGCTGGGGGGGCTCCACTCTGCCAAGAGACAAATGGGCTTCAAGTGTTTACATTCCTTATAGCAAACCTGCCTTCTAAACCAGTAAAACAAAGCCCAGGAGCCACCCCTGCCCCAGGACTGGTGGTGAGCGAGTCCCCCAGGCATTGTGCCAGTGGTTTTCAGAGGATGCTCTGCAGCGCGTGATACCTGTGCCCTTTCCCGGTCGCCGTGCTTGGGTCCGACTCTGCAGGCTGCACGCTGCAGGGATGCGGAAAGCGTCATTTCAGAGAGGTTTTCACATGAGCCCATAAGTGAAGTTTTGTTGGCTGCCTCCGTTGCCAGTTGAATTATCTCCTGCCAGCCCCCTTTGCCAGGGAATTTAGGTTTGTGGCATCAAAGTGGTTTTTAAAAAAAAAAAAAAACAACACACCAACAACCAACAAAACAACAACTCAGTGGATGCAAAATTGAATAGTAAATTTAAAAAGAAAAAAAAAAAGTGGGGTGCTGGGAAAATTACAGGTCTGCAAATGAGATGGGGGAGGAAATGGCCGGTTGTGGAGAGGTGGGGAAGAACCAGCCAGAGAAAGAGAAATTAGCCCGGAGTTTAATTCATTGTTTCCAAAAGAGCAGTTAATGGATTATGACAAATGTCCTACCGCTCTCCCTTAGCGCTGTGTTAAATGGAAATGGAAAGTCAATTTTCCTAAATGGATTTTAAACGACTGACCTCGTGTGTTTTTTTTCCCCTCACTGATTTTTGCTCGGGAGGCAGCTTGGTCATCTTGTTTTCTTGACGCATCTGATTATTTTTTTTCTTCTTTTCCTTGAATCTCGGGATTCTCTGATCCTCTCCATGCAGCGCTGCTCCTTGCCAAGGGTGATGAAGGGAGTGGGCTCCTTTATTCCTTGCCAGCTCCGGAGATGTTATCACGGGGCTGGGGATATTTACTGTTTTCCTGCACGCTGCAGTGCCTGGAGTTGAGAATCACAGCTCTCGCTGGGGGAAGAGAGGAGGAGGAAAAGCTCATAACTCTTTTAGGTGTAAAAAAAAAAAGAGCCTCGTGATGTGACCTGACTGCTAGTGAGATGCCCAGAAACAACAGGTTAAGCAGTGGCATCCCAGTGCGTGTGTTTTATCAGTCCTGGGATATTTGGGTTTGGTATTTATGGACAAAATGGTTGGAAACAGGTTTCCTATGTTGGATGCTGCAGATGCTCCTTGGCGTCGGTCACAGCATCTTCTCAAGCTCGGAGCATGCCTGTGCATTCCTCAGGGCTGTGGGATGGAGGCTTGGGATGGGGGACACTAGCCCCTCCGGAGCCTCTCTGTGTCCCTGTCACCATCCCTGGACCTGGGTTTATTTTGCTCTTTTCCTGGTCGTCTCCTCTAGTGAGATCACCCAGGCTTTGGGGTCAGCCAGGGCTCGGGGGTATGGATGGGCAGGCTGGTACCTAGGCAAAACCAGGATGCACCCCACAGCTTTTCTTTTTTTTCGGGAGCCTCCAGCCCTCTTTTGTTTTCTGAGCATCCTCAGCAGGGGCTGCTGGTGGCACCACCGCGCGTGGGGCTGTCCTGGGAAGGAGAGGGAGGGATGAAGCAGCGCAGGCAGGAGTTATGTCCCCGCTGGGATGGGACTAACGGCACCTCCTGACCCTCTCGCTCTCCTGGCAGGGCTGGAGTACAGCGACGTGCTGCCCGACTCCTTCCCCTCGGCCCCAGCGGAGACCCTCCCTCATTTTCTGCTGGAGCCGCAGGATGCCTACATCGTGAAGAACAAGCCGGTGGAGCTCGTCTGCCGCGCCAACCCTGCCACCCAGATCTACTTCAAGTGCAACGGGGAGTGGGTCAACCAGAACGACCACGTCACCAAGGAGAGCCTGGACGAGGTCACTGGTGAGCAAACCCACCCTGCCATACCCCTGCCTGCCCTTCCTCTCTCTTCTTTCCAGGCGCTTCTGCCCTTTTCTCTCTTGCACATCTGCGCTGGAGATGATTCTCCTCTGGGTAGACCAACAGGTCTCTTTGATTCATTTTTATCATTCCCAGGTGACTGCAATCTCATGAGGTCACTTTTGTATGTTTTCCACCTCCTCGGTCCATGCACAGCTTGTCTCTCCATATCATTGGTGAATTTTAGTAGAGGAGCTGCCCCTTTCCAGACCATTGATGAAGGCATGATGATGGTATGGGTCACCATACCCCATAGAAGCTTGTCGAAGTCAGCCTGCGTGCTTGCACGCTTACCCTTTTGCAGAATTTGGGGTTGTTAAATGGGATTTGAAAGGTAGCACGTTTGAAACTGATTAAAAGAAGGAAACGCCTTCCTACAAAATACCTAATCAACACATAGGAGTCATTGCCACAAGGGGTGGCAAAGGCCGGCAGCTTACTCAGGTTTGCAAAGGGATTAGATATTTAATGGATAATGTGAACATTTACAGGTAGGATTTGAAATGCCTTTTAATGGCAGATGAGCTCTCCCCTGCCTCGGAGGACAAGTCAGCCTCTGGCTGCCTGAAATGGGGGGCAAGGAGGTGGTTTAGGCATCTTAGGGGGTGTCTTATTCCATGAGATTGGGCTCCGCAGAGCTGCTTGCCCCGTGCTTTGAAACATCCTGGCATGAGAACAAGGTGTGAGATTTTGATATATCACGTAATCAAGTAGATCTGCTAAAATTGGGATGCCTTAGCTCAGCCCCCATCTTTCCTGCACCAATTTTGTTATCTGTGGCCTGATCAGGAGGGGAGGAAAACGATCACATTTCCCGTGTAAGATCTGTTCTCTGCCAATCCCTGAGCCTGCGGCATCCCTCATCTCCGGAGGGCTTTAAGCCAAGGCAACCTTTTGAACTGCTGCAGCGTTAGACCCAGAGGCAGGCTGGGTTTAGAGGAGAGACTTTGTCAGCCTGGAAGAGCACAAGTACTTTTACAGAATCTTCTCTTGTCCCTATTTTTTTCCCCCAGCCTTGTCCTTCCCCAGCATCTCCTTGGCATCATTTCGTGCTAGCCGTGAGCCAGTCCTTGCATGGGTGCATCTCTGAACCTGTTCTGCGAAGGGGAGATCATTTCTTTTCCCCGCGGCTTTTTGAGCCTTTCGTCTTAAAGCTGTTTCATCTGTTCCTGGGGTATTTTTCTTCCAGAGCATCTCTTTGTGAAGGATGATTGAAAATGCACGGCAAGGCTGTCCCATTGCTTCTCTGGAGGCTATCGGGAGCATTGGCAGCACCGTTTCTCTCTTTTGGGGTGCATCTTCACCTCCCAGTTCTCATGGAGGCCAGATTTGAAACTCTCACTGCTCTAGGGCAAAGTCAGTGCTGATTAGTGACGGAGCAGCCTTCATCGAGGGGTTATTAATTCATTTATAACGTGTGGCCGTGCTGGATCAACCCAAAGGTTCATGCACCCTGCGTGCAGCAGTGGTGGATGCTTAGGGGAAAAGCAGTGAACCGGGACAAGGATGGAGCGATGGACCTTGCTCTGTTACCCTCCCGGCTTCCTGCAGTCTGTGATTAGGGACTCCCTGGTCCGGTGGTGATATCTTAGCAGTGTCGTCCAGGCCCAGATGGATTCTTCCCCTGTTAATGTGTCTAAATGCTGTTAGGACTCGTTTCTCCTCCGGGTTGCCCCAGCATCCTGTAGCACAGAGTTTCATGACTTAGCGACGTGCTGCATGGAAAAAGCATGGAAAAAGCACTATATTTCTGGCCCCACAGCTTGATCCACCTCTTGGGTGAATACCCCTTACTGAATAACCTGTCTCATGCAACTCTTGAACAAAACGGGCTGGAGAAAACATAGCAGAAAGGGAGCAGAAAGTCTGTGCAGCAGGACCTTACCCTATTTTAGGGGGGACTCATTTGCTTTGGGCCAGCATCTCCCTTTAGATCCCAGTCTGCAGATGCAGAACGTGTGCCAGCAATTTGGGGAGGAAACAGTGCACGCCTTCTTCACCCAGGCTTCAAAGATGATATTGCTGCTATCAGTGAACAAAACGGTAATACCTTCAGTACAGAGGTGATGCCATGCATGTAAAACTCCGCCGGTGTGGGCATATCTGCCCGGCAGCTACCCTGAGAAAGGAAGCTGGAACCAAAGTGGTTTGCTGTGCTAAAAAATCTGCATTTGCAGTGCCTGCCGTTCATAGGGAAAGCTCCTGCAAAGGGCACCGGAGAGAGCTGGCCACAAAGTGACGGGTTAACACAGTTAGGCGTTCGTGACTTTTTAAGTATCCTTGGTTAAAAGCTTGGAAGAAGGGACCTTTAAAAAAAAAGCAACTTTACGATGACGTGTCTTGAATGAGCTGGGCTTGGTAATGCTCTGACTGCGTCTGATCCAAAACATTTCATGCGGAAGAAAGCAAAAATAGGCCAAGTCAGAGAGGATAATTCAGCCGGACGAAAAGGGATGGTTGGTAAGAGCGGCTGTGTTTGGATGCCTGTAAGCCTTCTAAATAGTCAGTCCTGTGAGCCGTAAGCAAAACCTACCATTTTGAACAGGCTTTGCTTTTGGAGGTTATGGAGACAGCGGGGCATTTGCAGGATGCTCCTCACCTTTCCAGGACTGCTCAACCCACCCCACTGGGGCTTTCCAGAGAGATGAGATGGTTTTGAGCCATCTCAGTCCTGGGTCCTTCTGAGAGCCCTGATTTTTCCAAAAGTGCTTGGCCCAAATGCCGCCTTTTTTTTTTTTTTCTTTCCCTTAATAGTGGCAAAATAAATTGTATTTCCTTGGTGCATGTTTGTCAGCTATTCCGCAGGAAGGTGGCAGAGAGACGGTAATTGCTCCTCGCAGCACGGGGAGCGAGCTAACAAAATTACAGCTGGGGAGCATGCGGCTCTTTATCGCCGTGAACTTGAGGCCTTTTTATAAATAGAAGCTACAAAAAAAAGGGCAGGTATTGCTGAAAATAAGGAAAAGTAAGCCCCGAGTCTCTCCTGCCCTCGGCAATGGGTTGATGCTTCAGGCGAGCCTCAGCATCCTGCGGTCCAGGGGACCATGTCCTGCATGTGGCAGTGCCACCTTTGTCATCGCGCCCCTGCCATGGCCAGGGTGTCCTGGCAGACTTCATGGGGGCGTTGGGGGGTTGATGGAGGCGTGTAACCCTTTTTGGGGTCATTGGGCATGAAATGCCATCGTTGTTGGATGATTTCCTTAAGATCTTTTATTTGTCTTGTTATATTTGTATTTAAACGGCAGCTGACAGAGATGGTTTCTCCCCACAGCAAAGCCTTGGAGGCATCCTTCAAACCTGGCAGGTGGGAAGGGGTCTGGGCAGGGACAGGGACATTGGTGCTGGGGGAGAGAGTGATGCCTCTTGAAATGGTCAAGAGGTCCTGGTCCTGCCTAGCCAGATGGGGGGAAAAAAAAAAGACTGCTCCACATGAGCCATTTCCATGGCTTTGGCTTCAAGTCACCCTGCAGAGGGAACAGTCTCCATGATTTGCAGAGATGCCAAACCTGGATGCCTCTGAGATGCCTCCAGCCCTCGAGCTCTGTGCATCCAGCAGCCCTCCTCCTGGGTGCTGTCTTCGTTTCCCTCCTCCCAGGTGCTCCTGCCGAGCTGATGCCATCCCTCTCTCCCCTTCCAGGGATGCTGGTGCGGGAGGTGCAGATCGAGGTCTCCCGGCAGCAGGTGGAGGAGCTCTTCGGCTTAGAAGATTACTGGTGCCAGTGCGTGGCCTGGAGTTCTGCGGGCACCACGAAGAGCCGCAGGGCGTACGTCCGCATAGCGTGTAAGTGCCCGGTACACGTAGTGCTTGCTCAGTGCTCCCTGCCCCTCTGCAAGAGCTGCGTGCACCTCCCTGCACTGCCTCGGTTCTTGTTTCATTTAAATGAATGCTTCTCCCACTTTCTTTCCCACTTTGAGGGCCCTAAAAGGTTTCCAGAGTGTATAACCCACCGATTTAGCAATTGTTTGCAAAGCCTGAGGTGTGACCCTGGATCCCAGACTGAAAAAGCAGTGATGTCAAGCTGCTTCTGGCAGCAACACCAGCTGAAATAGCGGCCAGGCCGTTCGTTCCTGGCTTCCCGAGGCACAGTGGGTGCAGCTGGGTGGGGTTGGCTGTCTCCAAAAATTGTCTCTGTGTTGAAAACAGTGCTTTTTGATCAGTTGGAGGTGACCCATCCTTGCTGGATGGCCCTGGTCTTAGCTCCCCATCCCAGCTCTGGCTTTGCATCTGAGCGGGCATCGTCCCGACCTGCCTGGGTGAGAGGCCGTGGCACTAGCTGGGTTAATACCGCATTGCCCATCAGCATGCTCAGCTCTTCCCGGTGCTTTATTATCGTTAATAACCAATGGTTAGCACCTTGCACGCTTTGCCTGAATCAGCGACTCCGTGTCCCTGGAGTCCCTGCTGTCATATGTCACTTCTCTAAGCTGCTGTTTGTGGGTGTCAGCCTGATTAAGGACAAGTTAATCAGGCTGTTACCCGGCTGAATTTGCTCTCTTAGCAAATGAGATGGCAAAGCTATAGGAGAACGACCAGGCTTCCCTAGTCGTAAACAGATTTTGCTATTAGAGGACTAATAATCCAGCATGTTATCCAAAACGGAGGGGGCTGGTGAATCAGCTACGCTGCTGAAGGTTTTAGTCTGAATGGGGAAAATGTTATTAGGCACAGGGCTGGCTACTGAGGGAGCCCTTTTGTCCAGCCCTACCCAAGGGTTTGGTGTTCCTCAGAGCTGAGCAGATGAGATGAACCAAGGGTTCACTGCCCTGCACGAGCGGAGCCGCAGCCGTAGAGGGCTGGGTGCTGTAGCAGAGGACTGCAGCACCATCTAGTGATGCTCCTGCTCCTTTCAAGGCTCTGGAGCGGGACCCTGCCATGTCCCTGGGGGCTCTGCTGGGCTTCTCCCCTCTCCCCCTTCCCACTGCCCAGCCCCTTGCTGAGCGAGCCCGGCTTTTCAGCAGCGGCCATTCCCCATTTCAGCACTGGAGTGCAATGTCTGGGTTTCCAGCAAGTCTGGGGACATGGCTCAGCCAGGACCAACTGAGACAGAGCTGAGTAACAACCCCCCCCCCAGCCCTAAAATTTGGGGATTTGCTTCAGTGCCTATTTGGGAGCCGAGCTGTTGTGCAAATCTTGTTTTTTCCCCCTTCAACAAAGAAGGGTCCTGGTGTAGAGAGCCCAGAGGGGGAAAGAAATGGTGGTTAAGCTGAGGTTTAGTCTCAAAAGTAAAAGACAGGAGGGGGTATAAGCTTGCAAGTGCATGAAGGAGGAAAGGCATTGTCCTTGAGCACCACGTGCTGTCCCAAATCCATCCTGGAAAGATGCTGCTTCAGCTCCTTCCTCCCAGAACATGTTTTGCTCCAGCTGTGTTACGCCAGAGCGATTTCCCTACTCGTGGGCTCCTGGTGCCGAGGTGATGCTCTCTCCCCCCCAAGCTTTTGTGTGTTGCCCTGTTTCTGCAGTGGGCTGGTAACCCCTGGGTTTTCCTTCCCCCACCCCAGACCTGCGGAAGAACTTCGACCAGGAGCCGCTGGGCAAGGAGGTCCCGCTGGAGCACGAGGTGCTGCTGCAGTGCCGCCCACCTGAGGGGGTGCCGCAGGCAGAGGTGAGCAGCTCGGCAGCCCAAACAAATGCCCGGTGGGGTGTCCTCTCCTGGCAGTCCGCAGCCGCGGCCGAGGAGAGATGGGGCACATCCTTGCAGATGGCTTGCGGCCGTGATGGATGGCCTCGCACCGAGACCATCAGCTTTCATTATTCAACAGAATTGTTTATTTTGGGCAGTGGATCTGTTATTCTGACATCTAATAACACACGTAACCTCAGTACCTGCTCAACCCACCTCTCCCATGCTTCCTGATGTGCTGTTAACCTGTTAGAGGGAAGATCTAATGAGGAGGCACCCAATGACTTGTCGGAAGGGGAGCAGTCACAAGCAAGAGCCAAGGGCTGGGAAAGTCAATACGGATGGGTTTCCCTAGCACGGTAGTGGTGCTTTCCCTGCCCACAGCTCTGTCAGCCCCCGGCAGCTGAGTGTTGGTGGTAGCCACAATGTCCCATCCTTGGCCAAAACAGCAGTAATTTGCCCCGGTCAGGCCTGGTTTGGCCCAGCTTTCGTGGAGAAATAAATACAGTCAGAGGCAAGGTTGGCCAGCCAATGGTTGTGGTGCTGAGGATGTCGGTGGTCTCGGTGATGAAGATGGGGAGGGCTTTGGGACATGTCATAGGCTGGTCTGAGGGGCTTTGCTCTCCATCAGGGCTGGTGAATTCAGCCCCTCCAACCTGATGTTTGTCCTCGCTCATGCCCGCACCCACGCTCGGTGCTGGTATCGACTCACACCCTTCGCAAACAGCCTAGTTAAGCAGCTGTGTTCTGGCTTAGTTTTGGGGCCCTTGGAGACCCTCGTTGTGGGGAGCACGTGGGACGGGCATTTTCACCGAAACCCATGACATGCTTTTCCTGGCTGAGTGTTCAGTTCTTGTTCAGCTTAATCACCGCCCTTACCTGTCCCTTCCTTTGCATTGCCAGGTGGAGTGGCTGAGGAACGAGGATGTCATCGACCCCACCCAGGACACCAACTTCCTGATCACCATCGATCACAACCTCATCATCAAGCAGGCCCGGCTCTTGGACACTGCTAATTACACCTGCATGGCCAAGAACATTGTGGCCAAGCGCCGGAGCACCACGGCTGCCGTCATTGTCTATGGTACCAGCCCTTGCTCTTGGGGAGGGGGCCTTTGCTGCCAGCCATGTCTCCAAGCCAAGGGGAAATACGGGCACTTTCTGGGAGTGGTAGGAGTGAACTCCACCAGGGCATTACATTAAATTAGGTATAATACCCAATGTCTGCAAAACAGGAACCTCTACAGGCTATTAGGAGAGGTTATTAGGTGTAGGTATTTGCAAGCTTTGTCGGGTGGATACAAAGGTGGGTGGAGGTTGGATCCAGCTGGATCACTTTGACTCTCAAAGCAGCTGAAAAGCTTCATTTGGCTGAACTTTGCTATGAAACCAAAGATCCGCTGTGGCCAGATGCAAAAATATTTGCAAAGTGGAAAAAGGACCAAAGCAGGCTTGAGCATCTTGTGCACGGGGTGTGCGACATGAGAAGGAGTCTCGTGATTTGCTTTTCACAAGGGTGAGCTGTTCCAGGGTGTCACAGAAGATGGACAGAGGACCTGGTAAACTGTAGGCTTAGCTCCAGTCCCTCCTGAAATGGGCTCCGTTGATGCGTTAACACTGTCCATCTCCTCTTGCAGTGAATGGTGGCTGGTCCACCTGGTCCGAATGGTCTCCTTGCAACAACCGCTGTGGCCGGGGCTGGCAGAAGCGCACCCGGACGTGCACCAACCCCGCGCCGCTGAACGGCGGCTCCTTCTGCGATGGGCAGCCTTTCCAGAAAATCACCTGCACCACCCTCTGCCCAGGTAAGACAGGTTCAGAAACCTTGCCCACACTGCCTGTCCTCCAGGTTGCATGGTCCAGCTGTGCTCCTGGTGCTCCCCAAGGAGGCGGGGGCTCAGGAGACCAGTCCGAAGCATCTTTTAGTCTGCCAAGACCTGAAAGAGCTGGAGATGTCTGCAGAGAAACAGCTTAGCATCTGGGCTGGGTTTGCTGGGATAACACTCCCTGAAGGCCTCTGGAAGCCCTGAGATGGGCACGGGCACCCTTCTGCTGCCAGAGACATCCTGGCACTGGGGAACGAGCCCAAGGCCATGCCAAGGGGTGTACTGATGCACCTGTGTTTGGTGGCCTGCAGTGGATGGCGCGTGGACGGAGTGGAGCAAGTGGTCGGCATGCAGCACCGAATGCACCCACTGGCGGAGCCGCGAGTGTGCTGCCCCGGCCCCCCCGCAACGGTGGCAAGGACTGCAGCGGTGTGCTGCTCGACTCCAAAAACTGCACTGATGGGCTTTGCCTACAGAGTGAGTATGCGGGCAGGCGGGCAGGGACGGGTGCCATAGACAATGCCAGTGGCTGTGGTGCTCCGGCACTTGGCCACGCTGTTGTTGGCCATGCCTCCAAGTTGACGGGACAGGTAGCAGCACCGCTGGCACCTGATTTTTAAATTGTGTCTTTAACAAGGTTTTTTTAACCAGACTCACCCCTTCCAAAGCTAGTTCTCACCCGGTGGAAAGAAAGGTGTGGGGGATTTTTGGTGGGATCTAAATGTCCCACCAAGCCTTCTGAAATGGTGCTAGGTTTGTGGTCTCTGCTGAAATAAGGCTGGTTGTGGTTAGTGGGGGCAAGCCAGGGGCTTTTCAGCCCCACCACAAGAACACTTCCCGTGGGTCATTGCTTGGTAGGAGCCCTGGAGCTAGCAGGAGCTAGGACAAAAAAAAGTAATAATAGTAATAATAATGGTGCTACTACACTATAAGTGGGCGCACTGAAGGCTGAGCAGCCGATGCTGCCACCTGCTGCTGTGTGACACCAATGTCCCCTTTAATGCTGCCATGGCCAGAAATGCCCAAAGACCTGATAGCTGGGGTTGGGCAGCCGGGGACATACGCCCCAGGGTCGGACCAGGCATGGGGATGTCCTTGTCACCACGCTTCTGCCCAGCTTTCTGCATGCCCTGGGTAACGACGCTGCTCTCCCATCCCTCCCCACCTTTTGTTTCATCTCATCCCCATCTCACCATCACCACCTTCACCTTTTGTTTTCTGACTTTTTTTTTCCTAACAGATAAAAGAGTTCTAAGTGAACCCAAAAGCCACCGTAAGTGCTCATTTCATGGCCATTTTGTTTCTTTGCGAGGCATTGCTTTGGTTTTGTTCTGTCGCATCCATGGTAGGGCTCCTTGGCAGCTGGGGAAGGACAGGCTGGGAAGAGGGAGCAACTAAAGCCCACCCCAAAACTCCTGTGTATATTAAATCACGCGGTCTGCTTGAATCTATAAATATGACCTGCCTTTGCATCCCTGCTCCTGTCCCCCTTTTGCTGCCTGCAGTTCTTGGGTGCACCACGCTGCAGCCGGTGTCACACCACCAAAGCTACTCCAGGCATCATCACCCCTCTGTGAGGACTCCGTTCCTCGAGTTGGGGGTCTTGGGGCGCATCAGGGTTCCTGTTTCTGGCATCCAGAGTGGGGGGCACTTGGGGACGAGGTGCCACCTCCCAGAAGTGGCGTAGTCCTAACGCGGTTGAGATCACCGGGCTTAGGACAGGGCTTCACTCCAGCACAAAACCATAGAAACCAAGAGATGCGGGTGAGCGTTGAGGGAGGAAGGAGAGAAAGATGGGCTGAGTGTGCTCAGCTCCTGCTGCTGGAGGCTTTACCATGCTCTGCCTTCCCTCTTCATCCCTCTCCTTTCTGGGCAAATATATCCAAGCTATACCAAGCGTTTAAAGATCGAGAGCCTTGTGGCAGGGGAAGGGAAGATGGGGAAGCTGAGAGGTGTCTATATAGATACACAGATGCTCGATCTTTCTGAAAGGATGCATAGCTTGGGTACATATATATGAGATGCATGGATAGGCATTATATTTACTCCTCAGGGTTGTCTCTGTTAGGATGTGAGGGCTGATAGCTTCATGAATCTGAGCTGTGCAAACCTAATGTTTCTGGGCTTCTTGGTGCTCAAGTAAAGTTTGCACGAGCTATGGCAAGGTGTCCTCCAAAGGTTTGAGGGGTTCACCCCCATCTTGTTCTCTGGCATCACTCTGACTTCTGGACTGCTTTTAGAAAACACCCTTCATCCTCCTGCCGCAGCCTTTCCAGCAGGCCCAGTACACATCTTCCCCTTCATGCCCATGTCCTGAGTTAGCAGTAGGGTTGGGGAGCAGTGATGGGTCTTGACATGCATTTCTGGTGCTCCTTTTTTCACCTCCATTTCTTTAATCCCTCCCAGTGCTGGAGGCCACAGGCGACGTAGCCCTGTATGCCGGGCTGGTGGTGGCCATTTTCGTCTTCATCGTGATCCTCATGGCTGTGGGGGTGGTAGTCTACCGGAGGAGATGCCGGGATTTTGACACAGACATCACAGACTCATCAGCCGCTCTAACCGGAGGCTTCCACCCCGTCAACTTCAAGACCTCTCGGCATGGTAAGAGCCATAGCCCATGCAGGTCCTGCTCATCAGCTCATGCCCAGGCAGAAAGTCAGGCTGCAAATCACAGTAGGAGGTGATTTGCCCCAGTTTTCTAGGGGAATATGCTGATTTTTGAAGGCTGAGGGCTCCATGGAGGTGGTCAGGTGTTGATAGTGGGAGTCAGGGCAAAGCATCTGCAAAGCAGATGCGGTAGGGATTTACCGTAGGATGCTGCTCCTCACTTAGTCATGATGCCGAGCAGTTCCTTTCCAAGTGCCTAGGGAAGGCAGATGGATGTAGCCCAGAGGTGTACCCGTTGTACCTCCTGCGCACCCTCCATCCCTTGCCAGGCGAGGAGGGCTTTTCACAGGCATCTCTTGCAGTCAAGCAGTGCTTTTACGTCCGCTTGTTTCCACTGCCATCTTCATCCCATCCATGTTTCCTCCTTCCACAGACAACCCACAGCTGCTGCACCCCTCGATGCAGCCAGACCTGACGGCCAGCGCAGGGGTGTACCGTGGCCCCATGTATGCCCTGCAGGACTCCTCCGACAAGATCCCCATGACCAATTCCCCCCTGCTTGACCCCCTCCCCAACCTGAAGATCAAGGTGTACAACTCCTCCACCACCTCCTCCTCACCGGGACTCCACGACGGGACGGACCTGCTTGGGGGGGTCCCCACCACTGGCACCTATCCAGGGGACAGCACCAGGGACGGCCACTTTGCAAACATGCGGAGCAAAGCTCTGGGCTCCCAGCATCTCCTCAGCTTGCCCCGGGAGCATGGCAACAGCGCCAGCGGCACATTTGGCTACCTGGGGGGAAGGCTCACCATCCCGGGCACCGGTAAGCCCTGGGCTGGGGAGGAGGGCGCGTTTGGCTGCCGAGCGATCAAGGAGCTGCTCTTGTCCCAGCAGACTTGCCTGCTATGAGCAGCACTTTGCTATCCCAAAGTTGGCTCAGGGGAGGAAGGCAGCAAGCCATTCCCAAGCCAGGCTTCTCAGGTTGGAGGTCACAGCCTCCTGGGACTTTCCTGGCTGGCCCTGCCATCGATCCAGGGCCAGTGCCTTGCAAAGAGATCCAAGCTGCGGTTTTGCTTCCTAATGCAGTGGCCTGGCTCCTCCCTGCAAGCAGTGCAGCTGAGGAACATCTGGAGATGTTTCTCCTGGGGTGCTCCAGGCTGCCCTGGCTCACTGCTGTCCTTGTGCTCGCCAGCTGGGGTGGAGGGGTGGTTTCTCCTTGGTGGTTTCTCCTTCGTTTTGTGACTAACACCTGTGTGTGCCATACCAGGGGTGAGCCTGCTGGTGCCCCATGGGGCCATCCCCCAGGGGAAGTTCTACGAGATGTACCTGGTCCTCAACAAGGCAGAGAGTGCCCTGTAAGTCACACTGTGCCACCCGCGCTTCTGCTCTTCGCTGGCTGGCGTGAGGCTTTCTTTCCAACCGGTGTCCCCTCTCCCCTCCCCAGCCTGCCCTCCGAAGGCACGCAGACGGTGCTGAGCCCGGCGGTGACCTGCGGACCCACTGGCTTGCTCCTGTGCCGCCCTGTCGTCCTGACCATTCCCCACTGTGCTGATGTTGGTTCCTCGGATTGGATTTACCAGCTGAAAACACAGTCCCACCAGGGAAACTGGGAGGTAAGGTGGGAACCCAGCACCTGCAGCCAGTGAAGACCATGAGCGTTGTGGGACACAGTCCCTAGCAAACCCCAGATGACAGGCTGACTCCCAGCCTTGATTTCCCATCTCTCCCTGTAGGAAGTTGTGACCCTGGATGAGGAGACCCTCAACACGCCCTGCTACTGCCAGCTGGAAGCCAAGTCCTGCCACATTTTGCTAGACCAGCTTGGCACCTACGTCTTCGTGGGAGAGTCCTACTCCAGGTCAGCCATCAAGAGGCTCCAGCTGGCGATCTTTGCCCCCACTGTTTGCACCTCCCTGGAGTACAGCCTCAAGGTCTACTGCTTGGAGGACACGCCAGATGCTCTGAAGGTAATGTCACCTTGCGACGCCGGCGTGGGCTGCCCTTGCCTCCCAAAGCTGTTTGTGCTGGCGGTGAGATGCTGCCTGGTCCCTCTCAGGACGGCCTGGCCCCAGGGAGCAGACAACCTGATGCAACTGCCTGCAAAGTGACCACAGTGAAATAATAAGCGTGTTTACTGCTTTCCCCATCCTTCCTCACTGTCTCCGAAGGAAATAATGAGTCTGTTGCTTGGCTCCTACACTGAGCCCCCTTTCTGCAGACATTACACGAGAGGTTTTGCTGCTGCTGGGTGGGTTTTCTCTCTCCTACGCAAAAAACACTTGCTGCTGTGATTTACCTCTGTTTTCTATAGATTCTTGCATGGAGACATATCTCCCCCCTCCTTCAGAGGGTTTTGTGGCATAGATAACATCGAGTGCATCATGGGAAGCTTGAGTTTTGATGCTTTGGCTGCCTGGATCACCGGTGTGGTGGCTGTTTAATTCCCTGTGACTTGTCCTGTGCTGTCAGGATTGCTGTAGTGCCTCTAGGTGGAGATGTAGGCAGCGCTCTGGCGGCTGGATTGCATTTTTCGCCTAAGAGTTGCTAGTGTAACAGTGGGATGGTGTTACAAACAGATTGGGTGGCACTCTTCAAGAGTGCCACTAAAGTGCTTGACCTTTGTGTTGGACCTTTGCATCATCTGAGGAGTACAGAGGCATATACGGATGTTTACGTGTTATAAAATTCAAGTTGTATGTTGGGCTGTTGTGTGAGACGAGTTGGCAAGTTCTTGGACAGCGGCTGTCAGGGTGGCAAAGGCTGCTCTCCTGGGGAGGACTCCCCATGGGCTTGTTGCTGCTGCTGGCTCCTCATGGCAGGAACATGCCTGGCTTCGGGTATGGAGAGGGGAGAGGAGCAGCCCCTGCTCTTCTCCTGGGTCTTACACTGCCTGTCCCACTGCCTGCAGGAGGTGCTGGAGCTGGAGCAGACGCTGGGTGGGTACCTGCTGGAGGAGCCCAAGCCCCTGCCCTTCAAGGA
Source organism: Theristicus caerulescens (assembly GCA_020745775.1). Classification (NCBI taxonomy): domain Eukaryota; kingdom Metazoa; phylum Chordata; class Aves; order Pelecaniformes; family Threskiornithidae; genus Theristicus; species Theristicus caerulescens. The sequence goes on from CM036560.1 coordinate 90,559,573, forward strand.
CAGCTACCACAACCTGCGTCTCTCCATCCACGACATCCCCCATGCATTGTGGAGGAGCAAGCTGCTGGCCAAATACCAGGTGAGGGGCTGAGGTGGGGGCAGCCAGGGTCCAGACTGGGGCCACCATCTTCAGCCAGGCACCATGGGATTGTGTGTGCCCTGGACTTGTCTCCAGAGTTGTCTCCCAAAGGGATGGAGGAGAAACGGGGAATGGTTTTCACATGGTTTTTCCTGGTGGGATGCTGTCTGTGGGGTCCTTCTGTCCCATCTCATCCCCATGGGGTGGCCAGAGGAGGTGGGATCTTCCAGGGGAGTTGCTAGAGCCTTCGCTAAGCCCGTGCTTTGGTGGTCTGCAGGAAATCCCCTTCTATCACATCTGGAGCGGCAGCCAGCAAGCCCTGCACTGCACCTTCACGCTGGAGAGGTACAGCCAGGCCTCCACGGAGCTCACCTGCAAGATCTGTGTCCGGCAGGTGGAAGGGGAAGGGCAGATCTTCCAGCTCCATGTCACGTTGGGAGAGGTGAGCGGTGGGGAGGGGGGATGGTGAGGGGACACGTTTGGGAGCCACTCTGTGCTGCAACATAGAATCATAGAATCGTTTAGGTTGGAAAAGACCATTAAGATCATCAAGTCCAGCTGTTAACCTAGCACTGCCAAGTCCACCACTAAACCATGTCCCTAAGCACCACATCTACCCATCTTTTAAATGCCTCCAGGATGGGGACTCAACCACTTCCCTGGGCAGCCTGTTCCAGTGCCTGACAACCCTTTCAGTGAACAAGTTCTTCTTAATATCCAACATAAACCTCCTCTGGCGCAGCTTGAGGCCATTTCCTCTCATCCTATCGACCCCCACCTCACTACAACCTCCTCTCTGGTAGTTGTAGAGAGTGATATGGTCTCCCCTCAGCCTCCTCTTCTCCAAACTAAACAACCCCAGCTCCCTCAGCCACTCTTCATAAGACTTGTGCTCTAGACCCTTCACCAGCTTCGTTACCCTTCTCTGGACACGCTCCAGCACCTCAGTGTCCTTCTTGTAGTGAGGGGCCCAAAACTGAACACAGGATTCAAGGTGCGGCCTCTCCAGTGCTGAGTACAGGGGGATGATCACTTCCCTAGTCCTGCTGGCCACACTACTTCTGATGCAAGCCAGGATGCTATTGGCCTTCTTGGCCACCTGAGCACACTGCTGGCTCATATTCAGCTGGCTGTCAGCCAACACCCCCAGGTCCCTCTCTGCCTAGCAGCTCTCCAGCCACTCTTCCCCAAGCCTGTAGTGTTGCATGGCATTGTTGTGACCAAAGTGCAGGACATGGCACTGAGCCTTGTTGAACATCATACCGTTGGCCTCATTCCTTTGATCCATCTCACCCCATCCTTCCCCTTGCAGCACGCCAGCTCCTTCGACACCCTCCGCTCCCACCACAGCGGTGCCACCACCACCACCACCCAGCTGGGACCCTACGCCTTCAAAATCCCCCTCTCCATCCGGCAGAAGATCTGCAACAGTCTGGATGCCCCCAACTCCAGAGGAAACGACTGGAGACTTCTCGCCCAGAAGCTTTCCATGGACCGGTGGGTCTCCATGTGCTTTGCTTTCCCCTCCTGTGCCCCGGGCAGGGGGGCTTCGCTCCGCACTCCCTCCCTGCTGCAGTGCATCCAGCTAGGTTATGTCCAGCTATATAGGTCCACCCATAAATAAGGATATAGCTATGCATAGTTGCACCCATCTATACCCATGCATCCATCTGTGCCACAGTCCTGGGTCTCTTGTCACTTTGAACTGACCCTTATTCTGTGGGGGTCTGTGCTTGGGTTGTTCCTGTCTGGGTTCACCTCCAAGGACTGAAGGAAGGGAGGGTAATTTCAGCGAAACAAAGCTTGCATTGCTTTTGCATGAATGCCTGTATCAAAAATTGAAAATGATGTCTCAAGGGCTTTGGTATTTGCGTTATGGCATTTCCATCAGGGTTCATGTTGCAAACAGGTTTGCTGCTCTGGCATCCTCCCTCCTTCCATCCCCGAAGGGCACTGTGCCAACCTGGACCTCCTCTCTGCTTCCCCTTCATAGGTATCTGAACTACTTTGCCACCAAAGCCAGCCCCACTGGGGTGCTCCTGGACTTATGGGAAGCCGAGCACCAAGACGACGGCGATCTCAACACCCTGGCCAGTGCCTTAGAAGAGATGGGCAAGAGCGAGATGCTGGTGGTCATGGCCACGGAGGGGGACTGCTGATGATGCTTCCCGCGGCTGGTGGGCCGGGAGGACAAAACGGGGGGCGAAGGGGGGACCCTTCCCCAATGGCAGGGGGAGGCACATCCATCCCCGGGCAGCAGCTGAGCAAGGAAGGGCCAAGGCCGTCGCTTCTCCCTCCCTCCCGCCATCACTGTCAGCCTTAGAGGCCCATCCTCAGCGTTTACAAGCAATTCAAGTGTTACGCAGCATTCCTCTTCCTCCTCCTCCTCCTCCTGGCCATCTCCGGGGCAGCAGCCAGCGGCACTTGTGGTGTGGGGAGGAATTAGGGCTTCTCGAGATGGGACGGGGGCTTTCCTTCTTCTTTGTTTGGGTTTCCCTCCGGTTCTCCTCCTCCTTTAATAGCATTTCTGCGTTGAAGAGACGAGTACAATCTGGGTGAACGGCTTACTTCTGTCAAAAGCTTCAGACAGCTTATCAAGGCAAATAAGAAAGAAAAAAGGAAAAAACAAGTTTCTTAGGAAACGGAAAGAATTTATTATCCAGATCTTTGGATGAGTCCTTTTTTTAAAAAAAAAAAAAAAAAAAAAGACAGATTTATAAATCTTTTTTTGTGCGTGAGAGCAAGAGTGTTGTTGTGGTCAAGGTGGCAGAGAGAGAGATTTAAATGAACACACTTTTCTAGGGAAAGGCGTGCGATCCAAGTGGAGCAAAACGTGTTTACATGTCCTGGGACCCCCGGGGAGTCCGTAGGGTGAAGTGCCTCTACGCCCCTCTGGTTCAGGGCCAGCTGAGACCCTCCCCAAGACTTTTTCCTTGCAAACTCCCCTTTCCCCAGCAGCAGTGCCCGGCGGAGTGAGGTGTCTCCCTCCGCCTGCAAGGAGGGAAGAGGGATGCTGCCCTGCATTTAGGGTTTGGGGCGGGGAGTATGTCCAGATATGGGTATTTTTAATGAATTCTTCCCTGGCATCGTTTGGGGGAGCTTTTTAGGATGACTACGCCTTCATTTACATAACTTCAGTACAAACCAAAGAATTCAGTCCTGGGGTCGGAGGGAGGTGACGAGCAGCTTGTGGAGGGGTCTGGGGAGAGCAAAGGGCTGGTGGGCCAGGATGCGGCTGCTTGCAAACCACGTCAGTCTCGGGTCCATGTGCTCATGCCCAGTTTTTGATGCAGTATTTCAGCAGGGATCTGGGGAGGGAAACCTCTCTATCTCCACGTTGTGAGCCAGGCTGAGTGTTTTCACGCAAGGGATGGCATCATAAGTGGTGACTGGGTTTCCATCCTGTCATTGCAGCTCCTTTTTTTCCCAGTAATAGACTTTTTATAACGATGGAGAAGTTGTGGGATGAATGGAAAGTAATCAAGGGGTAGGCAGGAACGAGGTTCCTCACAAAGATACAGTGTCTCAATGAAGGTAAAAATTTAGATTGCCTGCAGATAGAAATAGTTACTCAGTGAGTGCTATATCTTAGAAATTTGTCTGTTTTTTAAAATAAAAAATAGGAAGGGGATGGTAAGCTCAGGATTAGACTAGATCACACGGCAAGTCTGTGGATTCTCCAGCAGTGCAAGTAGTAAGAGCAGGGTCTGAGAGCAGGTCCTGCTTTGGGCTGCGATGTGATCCTGCAGCATGCTGGGGACCGGAGCAAACTCAGGGAGCCCTGCCGTGAGCAAGAGCATCGCCTTCACAGGATGGCTCAGGGGGAGTTTTCAGTATTGCTCGGACTCGGGTTTGATTCCCCTCGGCAGCTCTTGAAGCAGTGATTGAATGCGTAGAGCCGCTCCCTGTTGTGCTTTGGGGTTTCTGGGGTTCATTTCTTGCTGAGTTTTCAAGGCTGCAGGAGAAAGGGGACCTTTTTCATTTGTGTTGGGTGGGAAGACTTCTGCTGGGTGAACTCCTATGTCACGTAGGAAGGGTTTTATCTATCCTTTAGGTTGCATTTGAGCATCTGATTTCTGAGACCCTGTCTCTGAGCTGAGGGGGAATAAGCAAATTTGGAAAGAAATGAAGAACTGATGGATCAAACCAGCTGCTGGCATTTTATCGGGCTCCTTTCTCAGCACCGCGGTGCTCTCTGTCAGACGAGATGCTCTTCTTTCGGGTTGCATCTGAATCTCTCTTGCTGTCTTTCTCACTGTGTCTGGTTCACGGATCACTCTGCACTGGCCTGTGTGCCTGTCCATCCATCCATCCCACCCACGGGCACCTCTGCCTCCATCCCCATCTGTCTGCGTTCATCTTCCCCTTCCTTTTGGCGGGCAGCAGCTGCCTGGATCCGCCGAGGTGCGTGGTTGTGGGGGGTTCTCCCCATTTTTCAGACCAGGGAACCTGTGTCGGAGCGGGGCGGGGGGGAGGCAGGCTTTGCCCCCCACTCCAGTCCTCTGAGCGCCTGCGCCCGTCTCCCATGGGTGCCAGCTCCTGGGAGCCCAACGTGCCTCCCTCTGCGACTGGGGGTTTCTCCAGCTGGGCTTTTCGGCGAAGGCAAACCCATGGTCCATGTCGTGCTGGCAGTGTCCATCTCTTGCTCTGCAATGTTTCCATATTTATATGTCCAGGGGATGGGCCTGGTGGCATCCTCTAAAACTGCATCTGTTTATTCTGTAAACTAAAGAACTGTAAATAAAGTTTAGCATTCCTATTGTAACAAATTAATTTTTATGCAATAAATTATATTTCCTAGTCTAATAAAAAAAAAAAAAAAGAAACAATCTGCTCACTTCTCTCATGTTCATCACTCACCAGTCCCTGCTGGGTTTAGCATCTGCAGGGATTCGGGTCCAGCTTAAGCAGCGGCAGCAGCGTGGGGATCCCCGTCAGCGTCCCTCTGACCTGTTTTTGGGTTGGATGCTGCAGGAATGCCAGCGCCGGCAGCAGGAGGATGTTGCTGTCGGAGTCCCTAATGGAGGTAAGGTGCAGAGATTGATTTATGGCTTGTTTTGGACTCGCATGGGTGATTACAAGGCAGGAGAGGAGCGCTACAGCTGTGTCTCTGTGGGCTACGCCACCATCTCAAGCAGTTCCTTTCCTTCCCTGAGGGATATTCACCAGCCCTGCAGAAAGCAATGCCCCTTCCAGCAAGGACCAGGACCAGGGTGCCTGATTTAGGAGGGGGGAATGGAGCATGGAGCTGCAATCCATGACTCAAGCATCTCTGTCCTCCAACCTCTGCCTCGTTCCCCTATCTCTTCACCTTGCCCCATCCCTCGCTCTGGGACTACTTCCAGTGATAACCTTTTCTTTCCATCTTAATTCCTTTAACCTCAGTCTCCCAAGTTGCTTTCACTGGGCGCCTTTTGCACTAATGCGTCTTTCCAAGGGCCCAAATCTGTAGATAGCTTTGACCAACTGGTGACTGATTTCATCTGATGTTCGCCTATTGAAATACTCAGCTTGCTCGTTCCCCTTAAAATTAAGCTGGCCCAAATCTTCTCTGCATTGAATTCAGTCTCCATGACAGGTTCAAAAGTGACTGCTGTGCCATCGCTAAGCGTTGACAGATTTATTCTGCTGGAGAGAGGATGCCCAGAAGCACCAGAGCAGCCCACATCAGGGTCTCTTTTGACTTTTCCGTTGCATGTGTAGGAAATTTCCTTTGGGCCAGTCCTGCTGGATTTTACAATTCGCTTACTGTGAGCCACTCCGTACAGCAGCAAGCTGTACCGAGGGGTGGGGAGAGCTGCTCCGTAAGTCCCAGTTAACAAATTTCAATCTCTTAACCATTGCCTAAACGCCCTCTGCTTCGTTACACCTCCAGTGCAGCGAGAGCAAGCCACGCTATGGGATGCCCAGTATTCCTTTGGGATAACCGTGAAACCCTCTCTGCTCCAGCACAGCTCACCTTGCTTTCAAACCAGTGCTGGCCCTGTATGTGGGGTTGGGGTGGAGGGGAAGCAGCCCCAACCCCGCTTTGAGCATAGGGGTGTCCCTAAAATCTGCCCTGAGCCCATGTTGGGTCTGCGTTGCAGAGGGTCTCTCGAGTGTGAGTAATATTGACTCAAGGGGCTGTGGCGGCTTTGGTTAAGCGTGGACTGGCTTTGTTTCCCCTGCTCGGCTGTCACGGTCCCTTGTGCTGATGTGATCTGAGGCTCTTCTCCAGCAGTGGTTTTTTTGACATGATAGACGGCAGCAGGTCAGAAATATCAGGTGAATCCCTCTGAGCTGATGGGTTACTCACTCGGATAGGCTGTGCCATCTCCTCAGGTGCTTTCCTGGCCTGGCATGTCAATGCAGATGAAAATCCCAAGGAGAAACCTCTGGAGAGAAACCCATGTGCTCCTCTAAAGCCTTTCCATTTCAGCACATCGCTGGTGGGTTGGTTGCGTGCTTCTGCTTGTTTGCTCGCGAAAGAGGGGAAAAAAAAAATAGAGCGTGCATGTATCTTGAGCTATTTTGACATCTGGGTGGCCAAGGCCATCTAATCTGCTCTCCTGGAAGGCTTGGAGAGGCTGGAGATGTGTGGCAGCTGGCCCTGGTTCCCAGGCGGTGGCCAGCTGTGCGTGCACTGGTGCTGCTGGGAGATGAGGTATCTGGGTCCGTCTGCATTTATCCCACAGGCAGTTGTATGTGGAAAAAAACCCCGGACTAGAACATCTCGGGGCCTTCTGCAAAAAATGGAGACTATTTTGCTTTGATGAAGAAAGGCTGGATACACGTGCAATGGAGGAAAAAGCAAGGAAGAGATCCAGGTTGGTTATAATTATTTTAGCTATTGGAGATGGGAAAGGCTGAAGGCAAACAGCTGGCAACAGGAAACATAAGATGTAAAACTCCACTAATTACCAACACAAGTGCAAACAAATTGGCAAAGCTTGGCTGATTGTAGCAAGGTTACAGAAAAGCTGGGGTCCCACCAGTTTATCATTTTCCCATGTGGCTGCCCATGTGCCAAGGAGCCAAACCCATCTTTGGGGAAGGTAAGAGGGAAAGAGTGGGGGAGAGGAAGAAGGTGAATGATGTTTTCCTTCATAGTCCCATGGTGCCCTCAAGGTGAGTGTTAAAGTGTAGTTTGCAGGAAATCGAGGAGTTTACAGTGAAATTCATCCTACTGGGGCACTGCAGGAAGGGAAGCGAGTAAAGGAGGAGCTCGTGTCCCAGCTCTGGCAAGGGGTCCCTCATCCTCCAGAAGATGCTCCCCATTCCCTGCCCTCGCATCCTCAAGTAGTGGATGATACACTTCCACCAAAAACCAAGCCTGGGGGAAAGCTTTTGTTATTCCCACGCCATAAGCCAGGCTGTAAATAACACTGATTTTTAAGAGAGCACTTCTGATTTAAAACCGTGGGGTCCCCAGTGCTGCTTCTTGCGGTGCACCTCCAAGAGGTCAGCTGGAGGCAGATGGAGTAAATAATTAAAAAAAAGGGGGGGGAAGAAGGGGAAAAAAAGGTGGGGAAGGCTCAAAAAAAGGGGAAGGGGAGGCTGTTCCCGGGTGCTGCCGGCCTGCACCGCCCCTCGCCTCCCTCCCTCCCGCGCCGCTCCGCCCGCGGGGCCGGGCCGGGGCCGGGGCAGGGCCGGGCCGGGGCCACCCCCGGCGGGGCGGAGCGGAGCGGGGCAGCCGGCGCGGCGGGGCCGGAGGCGGCGGGGCCGTGCGGTGCCCCCGTGAGTGCTGCGGCGGGGGGCGCGGGCGGGGAGGGCTGCGGGGAGGGAGGGAGTGAGGGCTGCGGGGAGGGCTGCGGCGAGGGCTGCGGCGCTTCCCCCTCCTGGAGCGGAAGGCTTTTTGCAAAATGCCCGATTTCCGGCATTTCCCTCTCCCCCTGCGCTTGGCTCGGCCCTTCCCCCGGGGGCGCCGGGCGAGGTTTTACAAGCCGCTTTGCAAAGCCTGACGGGGCTGTAAGTCGGTGCCGAGTCGTTTTGCAGAGCCCGGGGTTGCCGCCTTAGTTGACACTCGCTTCGCGAAGCCTGCCGGTGCCGCGTTAGTTTACAAGTCGTTGTCCAAAGCCCGATGATGTTATGCTGGTTTATGAGTCATTTTTGCAAAGCCTTGATGATGTTGTATTGGTTTACGAGCCGGTCTGCAAAGCCTGGTGGTGGTGCGTTAGTTTACGAGTCATTTTAGAAAGCCTGCTGGTGTTATAGTAGTTTACAGGTCGCTCTGCAAAGCCCGATGGCATTACTAGTTTACAAGCTGTTAATTTTTTATGGAGCCTTGTACCTGCTGAGGTTTCCTGCTTTTGCAAGGCCAAGGGGATGGGTTAATTATTAATTATGGGCAGAAACATGGGAGCTGCCACAGTGGAGCCCGTCCCCACCGTGTCTCGGCTCCCCACTTTTCGGGGAGCCAGCCGTCCCCGTGCCAAGCCGGTTCAGCTCACTCATCCGGCATTTGCTGGGCGATCACGGGCCAAAGGAGGAGGGAGCAGCGCACAGCGGCTTGCAAGCAACAGTTTGCACCCCTCACATGACCATATCTTTTTTGGTGGTTGTTTTTTGCAGCGCACCAGCGCCATGCACCCAGCAGGCAGCAGCTTTCCCCCGGACGAGGAGCCCCTGATCGAGGAGCCCTCGGTGAACAGATACAGCCAGCAAAAGCCAAGCGACCACTTACATGGGGCCTACATTATTTTTTTCCTCCTGGGTATTGGGTCCCTGCTGCCCTGGAATTTTTTCATCACGGCAAAGCACTATTGGATGTACAAGCTGCAAAACTGCTCGGATCAGGCAGGCCCGGCATCTGATCTGCAGGTGAGTGTGCTGCTTTCGAGGCAGAAAAAAAAAGCTGCTTTCCTTCCTTACTTGCTCTTTTTCCCCTCCACTTCCCCAGAAGGTGAGTCAATGTCCTTTGGGGTTTTGCCTGCTGCAAACCTGGGGCAGGGGTTTATTTGAGGAACACAAATAGTAGCAAGAAAGATGCTTAAAACTAAAAGGCGTAGCACTTTGTGGTCGGTCTTTAACCTGTATTTGAAGTGCTAAGGTTTAAGGCGTGTTTAAAAAATTTGGCTTAACCTGCCCCATAAGCAAGGCTCCCTTTCATAGGACAGTTTCTACTGTGCAAGGTAAAAATCTTGTTTGTGGGTTTTTCTTGTACCTCATGCTTGGTGAACCCCTGAGCCCCGCAGGGCTCTGTGCTTTTCCAGCCGGACTCGGCCACAACTCCCTGCGGGCTGGGAGATAAATTGCCCTGAACTTCTGGCTCTGTGGTGAGGCATTGAACACATTTTAGGCATTTTCTCCCTTGCACTGGCTGGTGCAGCACATCGTTTGGAGGTGGCAGCGGGGCTTTGCAGGAGCACCAGCCCTGGAGCACGTGGCTTGCCACAGTCTCAAGCCCCCCGGATGCTTTACTGCTTTTCCTTCAAGATCTGGCAGGTGTGACCGGAGTATCTCCTTGCAGCGATAAACATCTGGCTTTCGGCATATGGGACGAGGAGCTTGTCACGGGGTGATTGATGAACCGGCCTTGGGGTGGCAGGCTTGATGGCCTCTCTTTTTCTCCCCAAAAAAGCCGCCTTCTCTTGCTCCTCCTGCCACAGCAGGATCGTTTCCCTGTGCTCCCCTGACAAAGCAATGGTGGTTTTTTGTGGCTGGAAAAAGTGTCGGCATGCTGAGGCTGCGTCCCGTCCTCCTGTTGCCAAGCTTGTTCAAGTGGTTTGGGCACATTTTATTTTTATATAAACACAGAGCCGGGTGTGATGCAAGGATACTCAGAGAGGGGGTGAAGGGTGCTCCGCTGCCACGTGGCATGATGTCCTCCCACATTCCCTGCATCCCACCCACTCCTCATTGCTTCTACGTCACGCTTATCCAAGACAGTTCTTGAAAAAGCTGTTTTCAAGTTGAGTAAGTATCACTAGGTGTCTTCTTCCTAAAATCTCTTGCACGGCTGTATTCCTGGTTGGATCAGCCATTACTTTGTTGAAAAGAGTTTTCTCCTCTTTCTGTATAGCTGTGGTGCAATGCTTTTTACTTCCTCCAGTGAAAAGCAACCTGGTTTTTCCGTGGCAGTCAACTCTGATCAAAAATAAACCAGTCGGCCCCGTTTCTGCCCTGGGATGGCGAGCCACGGTGCTGCGGCAGAAGGGCTTACCTGCAAAACAGAGCTCAACTGCGGAAAGACGCGCCTGCAACTGGCAGCTTGCTCTTGGCTCTAGCCTGCTTGCTGCTGCTAATTTCATGCCCTGTGCTCCAGGTAACGCTCCAGTGCCTTCAGCCACCACCGTGGGCCTGGATTGCTTTTCCAGCCCGGCAGGAGCCCAGCTGCCCACTCTGGGCTGGAGCAGAATAAAAACTCCTTTGCAACAGCATCTCGGCAACTCCAGGCAGTGCCAGCTGATGCCAGTGACTAATTTGCCACCGTGATGCTTTGTTCTTGTTTGGGGTTTTTTTTAGGGTACTGAGTGTGTGCCATGCATCATGGCAGCGTGTTTGAAGATGCTGTAGTTAACACCGGGTCAAACACCTCCATTACACACCTTGGCTCCATGGCTGAGGGATGACACCTTCCCCTGCGACAGGCAGAGGTGGGAGGAAAGTGTCAGGTTTGCTTTGTGGATTATTATTATTAGCCAGGAAAGGGGAGACAGTCTTTCACTGCCTGTGTTTCTCCTCTAAAACCATGCCAGTGATGGGGAGCTCGGCCCTTGCGAGCAAGGGATGCCCAGAGGAGATGAGCCAGCCAGTCAGGGAGGGATCAGCAGAAAGGGAGAAGAATTAAATATATGTTCCATAGCCAAAAATTTGCTCTGAAAGCGCGTCTGTGATGGATGGGAATACCCACGCAGGGAGAAGAGTTACCACCTGAGCTGGATTAACACCTAATGAGCAGGAGCAAAGAGATGAGATGAGTATGAAGCCTGATATTTTTCCCATGATCCAGGCATGGATTAAATTTGCCACTCGCCATTCTGCTGCTGCATTAAAAATGTGATGTGAGGGCTTTCCTTTTTCGCAGAAACAACAGCAATTGAAACCCTTCTACTTGGCTTTTCTTTTCCAGCAGGGTCTGGCCGTGGGTAAGGCAGGGTAAAATTTCCCAGTGCAGTGCAGGCTCCTCAGTTTCTTAAATACTTCTCCAGTTCTCTTCCCACCGCTGGTATGAGCACGTTTGCTGGGAATGAATGAACGTTTCCCTGGGGTGCTCGAAACGCAGCATCTCTGCTGAATTACTTCAAGTACACTTCTGCTTGGTGGAAAGCATTATAAAGTCTTTTTTCCTCCCCAAAAGAAAAAGAAAATTAACTTGGAAGTATATTACATATCCCCAGGCTGGTTTGGGCGTTTGTTTTAAGTAGGTTGGTAAATAAGTCTTAGTTTTAGCTGTCAACTTTGTATTTTGCTTTGTCTTTTCTCCTATAATTCATCGTATGGCCATAGAGCTTTGAGCCTCCTGCTTTGCTAAGCTGATGCTAAGTGCAGGCATTTATGTCTCTGTCTATATGGACCCTCTAGGAGCGATTATTAGATTTCCCGTCGCTTACAGTAAAGCTCCTGATAGGGAAGAATAAATGAACATGCTTGTAAACTGATTAAAAGACTGCGATGCACAGCTGAAAAAAAAAAAGTAACGTGCAGAGAAAACGTGCCAAGTGCCTTCTCGTGCTCGGATGCGATGTGGCCCCGTCTCTGTAGCTAGGTAACTGCAGAAAATGAAAGCCCATCATGATGGGGGTTGATATGTAGGTCATCCTCTTTGCAAGCATTGTCCTACCTGCTGGCTGAGATTCCCACAGAAAAAACAGGGGATTAAGCACCTCAAGGGGAGGAGATGGAGCAGACACGCTTTAACAGCATAATACATAAAATGGATTGAAAATGTAAGCATTTGGCTGCAATCTTGGCAGAGAAATATCTCTCTCTCTGCTGTGGTTATTGCTTTCTGCGTGCCCAGCCTGACCTCTGTGCGAGACAGGCTGGTGAATATTGACTGAAGCTGCAGCCGACTTGCTCGGATGATATACAAGTCCCCAGAGTAAATGTGTGTTGAGTCTCAATATAGTTTCTCAATGAGTTTCGTGTGTGCAGAGAGGGAGACCAGGAAGGAGAATCACGTCTCTGTGTCCCCACCCGCGCTGCTTTTGCTTGAGCGTATTCTCATGCGTGGTGTCCCAGTCGCTCCATATGGAGAGGGATGCACAGGTTGGGCTTTCGAAGCGGTTAGCTAATAATATTAATGCTTTTGTGTCCCAGTTTATAAAAACCAGCCCTCACAGAGCTCAAGTAGGGTAAGATGTTCAGGGGGTTTGTCCAGGACACTGGAGCCAGCCGGAGAAATTCAGACCTCCCTATTTTGGTTGCTGCCCCACGGGGCCAGCGCAGCAGTAAGGCAGGTGTTTCCTTCACCATTGTTGCTTCTGAATTTGTTATGTCCCTAATTTCCTGAAATATCCCAGGGCTGTTGCAGGATGAGACAGCCCTGGGGTGGTTTCCATCACTCATTCCCTTTGCCTTTCATCCTGAGCAGCTTTGCCACACGTGCTACGATGCAATGAGGGAGACACCTACATCATAACTCCCCATGCGTGCTGTATCGTGCCGTATTTAGGACCTGCAATTCATGTGTTGTTCCCCCCCTACCTTTTTTTCTTTGTTTTTCTTTTTTTTTTTCCTGGCAGGACTTTTTTGAGAGTTACATCTCCATCTCTTCGACTGTGCCCTCGGTGCTGTGCCTGATCGGAAACTTCTTGCTTGTCAACAAGTAAGTGCTGCTCCGTTCCTGAGTCCATTAGCCACAGCTCTCCCTGGCTTTGCCTGCGTCGCTCCTGCCTTTCTCTGGCTTCAGCCGTGGCTCCCAGCTCAGCCTCCCCTTCCCTTGGGGGGAAGCCACGAGGCACACGGGGCGTCGTGAGCGCGGCCTCCCAGTGCAGCCAAAATCCTCTCATCTACCCCTGCCTGAATCACAGCCGGCTGAGATGAAGCGGGGTGAAGCACCCTGCTCCCTGCCAGCAGCACCCATGCCTGGAGTTGGCTTGAGTTACACCGCTGTAAATAAATTCCTTGGTTAATTGCTTGGCAAACAGTCTTTCCTCTTAAAAATGCCATCGTTGTCACCAGGGGACCGGCTGATGAGAGCTGGGCTCATCCAGGCAGGAGTAACGCCTTGCTCTAGTCCTACCAGCTGCTGAACTGGGTTAAGAAATGGTCCATCTGTGTCTTGTTGCGAGCTTGACTTAAACAAGGGGGGACAGCTATTTTAATACTGTTCCTTATCCCAGATCAAACTCCTGCACATTTGTGGGCGAAGAGGAATGTGTTTGTGTGCTTAATCTCTAGATCCTGGCTGCCATCTGGCTCCCCGCCTCTTTCCCTTGCCCACTTCATCCTGCCCCCCAGGCCAGCCCCTCCAGTCTCCTGGCTGGGTAATAAGCAACTTCCATGCTCAAACAACTAATTAGCTTGTAGTGCCGTGCCTGGGATTGCTTTCACCCAGCCTGCTGTGTTTCCCAGGCAGGCTTTATCGCTGCTGCTGTACGTTGCTCCAGCGATGGGGATAGCTCCTGATTTCTGGGAGAAATGGGTATTTACAGCTCAGTTGGGCTTATAGACTTAGTCCTACCAGTGGCAAAAGTGGAAATCGCAGAGTTAACATCTAAAAGCTTCTGAGAAAAATCATTACTTTTTATTCCTCATCTCCCCCCACTTTTCTTTATTTTCTTTGATCCTTATTGCAGCGTTGGTGTCATCTGCATCGCACCTTCATATTATAGTTTTAAACGCAGGAGCCTCTCCTTCTCCTTGTCCACAGGGTGCCTGCCAGCGTCCGGATCCTGTCCTCCCTCTTCGTCATGCTGGCCATCTTCCTAGTGATCACGGTGCTGGTGAAGGTTGACACCTCTGCCTGGACCACCCACTTCTTTGCCCTCACCATCGTCTGTGTGGTCGTCGTCAGCAGCGCCTCGACCATCTTCACCAGCAGCATCTTTGGCCTGAGCAGCCGCTTCCCCATGAAGAACTTGCAGGCGTTGATCTCGGGTTGGTGTCCCCCAGCCGCGCCGTTCTGGTGGGATCGTGCTCTTGGGTTTTCTGTGGTTGGGTGGTTTTCTTTCCCTCCTGCATCTGGAGTTTTGTCACATGGGGTTTATTTTAGAAACAACTTTGCCTTAAAGATAAAGGGAAGTTGCTGAAGGAGAAATATGCTCGGTCACATGAGCCGGCACTCTCGTTTCTGTAAATACCCATAAGCCAAAGTGCTGAGGGCTCAGCAGGGTTGAGGAGAGTGGCGGTCCTTCAGTTTCCCTGCCCAGGGGCCGGCCACCCTGCAGAGCAGCTCCAGCCAGCGTGATGGCTTGACTTGTTTATTAGTTCTGCGCAGGGAGAAGGGGGGAAGGAGATACGTCCCTCAGCTCCTCTGTTTGCAGCTGAAGGAAACTTCAACTTTGCATTGTCTCCTCCTTTCTGTTCAGCATTTCCATGCATTTCCATGAGTGATGAGGGGCACGTTGGGAGCCGTGAGTGATGAGCTCCCTGGAGGTTTGATAACATTATAAATGTACTGTGGAACGGCTGACAAACCAAGAGGGAAAGGGGAAAAAAATCAAGATGGAGAAATTTTTCCCGGGGCTGAGACAGGAGTGTTTTAATGAGTTTAGCCCAGTGGGGGAAATCACTGCATCCCCGAGACTGCAAACCTGTTGCTGGCGGCTTGAATTCCCATCTGGGGGAGTGCAGAAGAGAGGTGGTTATATGTGTGCCAGTGGAAAGCCCAGTTTATGCTTTGGGCAGGGTTTGGACCTTCTCTGTAGGACTTGGCACATGCAAGCCCAGCAGGTCGGGTCCCATCCTGACCCTTGTGCAGTGCTGCGGCTGTCTTGGAATGGATGAAGGATGGGACCTGGGCTGTCATGCAGCCCCACAAATAGCTGTGTTGCAGCGAGGCATGGAAATGGAGATGAGGTGGTGTGTGCAGCTGCACCCTGAGCTGGGTTTGGGGACCAGTGTGTGGGGCCGGGGGGTGAGCTGCTTTCCCTGGGGCGTTTGTGCACATTAGGAGGTGTTAATAAGAGGATGCTGCTGTTTCTGGGTCCCCCTCTGCATCAAAGCCCTCCTCACTGGAGGTGATGTGGGTTGCTCTCTGCCACCTCGACGTCCCTCACCTGTGCCCCGGGCGCTGAGCTCCATCTCTCTTGTCCCCCACACAGGTCAGGCCATGGGCGGCACGATCAGCGCCATCGCCTCCGTGATAGACCTGGCGGCAGCAGCCGACGTTACGGACAGCGCCCTGGCCTACTTCCTCACCGCCGACATCTTCATCGTCATCTGCATCATGGTGTACCTCCTCCTTCCCAGGCTGGAGTACTCCAGGTGTGTGCACCAGCCTGCCATGGGCATCCCACAAGCACGGGTCAGGAGGGTTTGCTACTGTCTGTGCTGAGTGGGCTTGCTGAAGGGACCCAGGAGATGCTTGCTGTGCCAGTCCCTGCCCTGTCACCCCCCGGCATCCCACCCCACGTGCTCCAGTGCTGCCAGCCGTGCTTCCCCATTTGACCGAAACCACAGACCGAAACCGGGCGCTCGTCCTGGCGCGTCCTGAGTTTCTGGCAAGCCTCCCCTGGGGGAAGAGGGGTGCTGATGCAGGGGCTTGAAGTGAAGCATGAAGTCAGCAGAGAGCTGTGATCTGGAAGCAGACAGCCGGGTGGGTCCCCCTAGGGCATCCATATCCGCAACGCCATGCACTGATGTGCATGACCCATTGGTCTTCTTGGTGCTTGCAACCCCTGAAACCACCTGGCCCCCCAAATGCCTGCATGCAGTAGTTCCCCCCCACTGTGAACTACTGAGGGTGTAAAGGGATCCCCGTGGGGGGGAAGAGGGGGTGGCACGTCCTTGAGGGTCACCTCTCCGTACGAGGCAACAGCTGGAGGTGCGATGGGGTCACTGCAGCGGCTTTCGCTGGGTCCAGCAGACATCCCTACATCACCAACTTCTTTCCTGCTCTCTCTCCAAATCTCAGTTTTGGTTCCCCCCCCACACACACTTGGCTAATAATCTCCCTCCTTCTCGTTTTCCAGGTATTACATGAGCAGCCAGGAGAGCCCATCTCAGGCCACTGTGCTGCCTGACAGCTCCACGGAAGATGAGGCAGAGCCAGGAGGCACCACAAATACCTCCTTCCTCGCAAAAAGCACTGGCATCCCCCCGCTCCGCCCCATCCTGCAGAAGACCGCCCTCCTCGGCTTCTGCCTCTTCTACGTCTTCTTCATCTCCATCATCATCTTCCCTTCTCTCTCCTCCAATATCAAGTCGGTCAGCAAGTCCTTGGGAAGCCTGTGGAGCACCAAGTACTTTGCGCCGCTCACCAGTTTCCTCCTGTACAACTTCGCCGACTGGTGCGGGAGGCAGATCACTGCATGGATCCAGGTGCCTGGCCCCAAGAGCAAGCTGCTGCCTGCCCTCGTCCTCCTCAGGACCATCTTCCTCCCTCTCTTCATCCTCAGCAACTACCAACCCCGGGCTCACATCCGGACAGTGGTCTTCAACCAAGATGTCTACCCAGTGGTCTTCACGGCATTGCTGGGGCTGAGCAACGGCTACCTGGGGACACTGGTCATCATCTACGGCCCCAAGATCGTGCCAAAAGAGCTGGCTGAGGCAGCAGGGGTGGTGATGACATTTTACCTCATGTTGGGGCTGGCTGTGGGGTCTGCCTGCTCCGTTCTTATTGTCCACCTTGTGTAGAGGAGCAGCTGGAGGGGATGCTCTCGGTTTGCAGTGCTGCTGTCAGGTACTTACAATTTTTTTCCCCAAAAAGCCAGGCACGTCATGTTTTTGGGGCAGGCTGCCTGTCTTGGGGGGAGGGTTACATCCAGGGAGAAAGTCCTCCTTCTGGGAAGGGGTGTCCCCTGTGCTTGGGAGGTGACATTTGTCGCTCCCTGGCTTGACCAAAGCAAAGAGACCAAAAAAAGCCTCATTCTCCCCAGGGAGCTCAGGGAAGCACCAGGGGCACAGGGAAACCTGTCCTTCACCCCAGTGCCAGTGGGCAAAGGTGGCTTGCTGGTGCCACCATGCTGGTTTTAAACTGAAACCGGGGCTTTTGACAGCACCTTGGGTTTTGCTTCCTCATTGTTAGGAGTTTAGCCTTGCTGTGGTTTGGTGGTCTCGGGGGGATCCCCCTTCATCAAGCTGTGATGGTGGTGTTGAGCTCAAGGGGATTTGAGCCCTGGAGCACCTTCAAGCAAGCTTTGGGAGTGGATAGCAGCCACACAAGGGAGCAGGGCACCGTACTGGGGGGATTTCACACATTTGTGCCACAAAAAAACATATATAAGGGAAACCTCTCCACTTGGACTTCTGCTTGCTTTAATTTTTCCAGATCAGATTGAATTGAGGGATCATCCAGCCTGCAGCATAGTGCTACTAGTGCCAGGGCTGTATGTCGTGGCCAACATGAGACCATTCCTCGTCCTCTGACCATGGTGTGATGGTCATGTACTCTAACTTACCTGTCTGCAGCTGAACCCCAAGGAAAGCAAAATGCTAAGTGTGTAAAAACCTGAGGTTTTTAAGGTGCCTTTAGTCTGCATTGAGAAAGGTCTATAAAAGCCAGGGAGAGGTATTAGAGAGGCTCTGATGTGATGTTCACAGCAGAAAGCTGATTAATTTAGGTAGAGAGGCGGCGTATGGTCTCCAGATGCTTTCAGAGGAGTGAGCTACTGTGACACCCAAAAAGATGGCCCACCCATAGGGGACCGGCTTTTAAAGTCACTTAAACTTCCATATGCAAAGGCAGCCTGGACTAAATACAATTATTGTATTTATTTACTCAAATTGCGTGAATTTATGATCTAGGAGAGGTGAACTGGTAAGCAAGGATGTAATGGCATAACTTGGCATTACAGCTGATGCCTCAGGGATGCTAGCTATGGAAAATACTTCCTTTAAGACTGGGTCATTAGTGGATGCTTTCTCAGCATCTCCTGCTTGACCGAGTAGCGGTGAAGCTGCTGGTCTGGGATACCAGGCCGTCTCCTTGCTGTGGTGGTTAGAGAGAGGGAGGATGCAGGGCTGGTGCCTTTCCACCCGCGGCCACCCTGGCTTTGCTGGGAGCATGCCAAGGATTGGCAGTGGTTATTGCCATGGGGTGAAATGTAGGCTTGGTGGGTGTTGGGTTTTTATATAAATCCTTCCCAGTGTTTAGTTTGGGCTCGTTGGCAATGCACACACAGTTTTGCTTTACGGCTGATTTTTATTTAAACATAAAATCCAGACATGAGTGGAAAATTTACGGGGCATGCGGTACCAAGGAGCAGCTTTACGGCACCCGACTTTGTATGTGCGGGCTCTTAATCCTGTCACTTTGGTAGCTGTGCAGCCCTTCAGCCCCCGACGCTTGGCCAGGGACAGCTTTGGCCAGTGTTGACCCAGGTGAAGGTCCACCTCAGCTTGAAGGGCAGCCCAAGGGCTGAGGGTAGCAATGCTGGCCGGCTGGCTGGGTGCTGCTCATGAGGGTAAGTGCTCCCGTTGCCTCCACATTGCTTGGGGTAATGCGGTAGTTGGTCACGGCTGAAAAGCCTAAGCCAACCTCATGTTGGCAACTGAAACGTCCCTTTGTGGCCTTTAATGCTTCCCACTTGAGAGCCTGCCGTGTGATCTGCTCTTCTCAACTCATACGTTTTCCCCTGGTCCCAGTTATGATGAGATTCTGCTCGTTTGCTGACTGCTTTGCACCTCTGCTGATCTCTCTCATGTTACAGACCGAATACCTCTTGAGACAGAACTTAATTATCTGGTACTGTTGCTAATAAAGTTAATTCTTGATACTGTGCAACTGCTGGTATCTGAAGTGATTTCTCTTGGAGATGCAGCGATGCATGCACTTTTAGTTTGCATTTTTCCTTCTCGTCATCCTTCTCTCCCAGCTTGGATTGTAAACTCGGAGAAATCACTGACAAGGGCTGGGTGAAGGACCCCTGAAAGAATTGCTTTGAGAGCCTGGTTATTCTAATTTAATATCTCCAAATGACCTGCAGATATATGTGGAGAGTGTACTTACTGCATCGGCAGGGGAAGCAGGCAAAAGGGAATTTATCCTTTGTCTTTGATGGTATTCAGCTAAGGAAAGTTAGAGAAATGAGGGGAAAAATCAATACAGGTTCAAATTGGGCAAGAACGAGGTCTGAGTATAAAGCTGGTGGGAGCGCTGCAGTATGGGGATGGATGCTGATGGGCAGCCTGAGCCATGAGCCTGTGGGTGATCCCCCTGCAAAAGGGGATGGGTAATTTATAGGGTGTTGCGTGTAACAGCAGGGAAGTAATTACTGCCATATACTGCCTGGACAAAGTCGCATCTGATGCTCTGCGTAGGCCATATCGAAGAGCTCAAGCTAAGAAAATGCAGAATGACGAGAGAAACCATGGTTGCAAGGCAGAACAAAGGATGCTGTGTCTGCCATGTGGAGCTGTTTTTCAGACATGTTAGTGGAAATTCAACCATGGTTTATTTCTTAATGGTTTTAAATAACGTATCTTTGATAAGGAGTGCAGCCATTGACCCCAATTTCCAGTTCAGGAATCAAGGTGGGACAGCTGGTAGAAATGCCGCAGGGGTCAAAACCTACTTCATGGTATTTAGCCAGGAAATAAGACTTCTAGGTCTCAAAGAGCTTTACAAGAGGGAGTTGCTCCCCAGGTCTTTGTTTGGACCTGGGACACCTGAGGTCCAGAGGAAGATCTTGGGTATGGGCAGGGTTTGGAGCTGAGCTGGGTCCATCGGTCTTCCTCGCCTGTCCAAAACGGCATTGCCAGATTTGTATCTCTTTAATTAACACCGTCCCCTGAGCTGTTTAAGAGAGACTATCAGGGTTGTAAATGTTTTCACCATCTTTCAGCTGAGGGAAGCGGGTTGTGAGCTGGCTGGCGGGGGAAGGACCACGTGCTCTCTGCTGCAGGGCTTGGCCTCCTCTCACCGGTGGACATAAAATGAGCAATGCAGGCGCTTGCAAAATTCATGAGGGTGGGCCCACGAAGTGAAACTAAATCAAAGATGTGCACAAATCCCTTGCCAAGTGGCAAAGGGCCAAGGCACCCAAATCCAAGTGGCAAAGCCACTGTTTGCCCAGCACTCGGGGCCGGCATTGCTGGCAGAGCAATCAGGAGGATGGAGAGCCCCCGCATTCCCTCAGCTCTGCAGAGGGCTGGCAGCCTGGCGTGGTCGGGATGCTGCGCCTGCCCCACGCTGGCTTCTCAAATGGCCTTTGGTGTTAAATCCAACTGGCCAAGGGGAGATGAGAGCTGTGAACTGGCAAAGCAACACCAGCAAGATGGGATGGCACGGGGAGTGGGAGGGGGTTGGATGAAAGGGCAGAAAGCGGAGGAGACACATCTGTTGCAGCTTCTGCTCAAAGGAGAGTAACTGAGCCTATGCCTGACCTTTTTTTGTCCTCTCTTTCAGCTTAGTGGTGCCAACTACTCCTCCCTGCTTCAGAGCTGGAGCCCTTAAGTGTAGGTATTGGGGGTTTTAAAGCAAACAAATGCGCTCTAGGAGGAAAGGAAACTTTTGTTATGGAGTGATACTCATCTCCCATTAGTCACAAGTTAGTGTCCCTCTTTCTGATCTCCAAAGCCTTGTCTAGCCTGTCCCCACTCGCTGGAGTGCCCCACTGCCACCTCTCCGTCTGTGATACCAGCCTTTGCATTACAGAGGCTTTGGTGCAGCACTTTTACCCTTTGGGAGGTGGAAGCACCTTTGAAACCACCTCACGACCCTTCAGCATTGCCTTTGTGGTGACCAAAGAGAAGCTGTGCTGCCTCTCGGCTGCTCCATTGTATGTTTTGGGGTAGGACTCATTCTTTCAGGCTTTCGCTAGGATGCACTGTGGGCCAAAAGCCCGCGTAGCTGAAGTGGGATTGCCTTTGGTGGCTTGACGGTGGGAGCAGGGGCTGCAAGGGAGGTGGTATGTGGTACCCGGCAGGGCATCTGCCCAGAAGCACAGAGCATCCCTGCATGTCTGCATCTGTGCCTGTCCCCGGCATCCTGACAAAGCTCCTAACGAGCTCTGGTGGTCCCCATGGCCAGCCAGGGGCCAGTGTGCATGACCTCGCTCTTAATTACTGCCCTGTGGTAGCTTCATTTGCATGGGCAGCAGGGTCCCTGGGCAGCACCTTGTTCTGCGTGGCCCCCATGGGCTCGGGCAGTATGTGGAGAGCCATCACCCCGCTACAAACGGGGCAATGCTCTCTGACCCCTGCCCCTCCAAAACGCTGCTGCCTCACCCTCTGCAGCCATGGAAAAGACCCATTTCAAGGTATTTCAGCCCTTTTTCCCCTTTGCTCATGCTTGAGCGTGTGGCAGTGAAGCTTGCCAACCTCTGTGGCTTTGCGGCATGCCTCCGGCAAGCATCCTCCTGAAAAGGGGCACACCAGAGGAGCCAAGGGCTCGAAACACTGGCAGTCGTCGTCTTCGGCAGGGGCTTGGGGAGGGCTGTGGTCCCCAGCAGATGAGCTGAGCTGATCCTGCCCCTCCACAGGCGCCCCAGAGAGAAAAAAATCTCGGCTTTGAAACCTCGCCAGCCAGCTGCAGGCTTGCCCGGCTGCTGTTCTCCTTTTACATGTTTTATGGAGTAATTTGTACTATATTTACACAACGGTGATAAACAGTTTTTAAAATGGAAGCGAAGAAAACGCTGTTGAATGGATTGTTACAAAAAAGCCCTGTTTGCCATTCCAGCAGGGGGAAAAAAAGGGATAAAAATCACCATCCTAGGGACATGCTGTTCGTCAGATCTGGGTATTTTTTCCCTTGATTTGTGTGCCTAATGTGAGGAGAAGTCGCAGATGCATGCTGAATTCTGCAGGGAACATATGCATGCATTTAAATCATTTACAGCATTTACTGGTGCAATTGTAAAGCACATTATTTTTCTGCATTTGTAATTAGGCTCTAAACAGATGGTGAAGGACTGTAGCTTCTGATTAGACAGGCTTGTGCTCTGTTGGACGGCACTGTGAGAACAAACTGAGCTGAGAAAGTTTTCCTCCTAATTTATCACGCCATGGCAGGGGGGTAGACTATCCGGGGCTGGCTGAGCACGAACTCCAGCATGCCCGTAGCAGGCTGGGCAAAGCTGAGCGAGCTGACAGGTCTGCTCCCTCTGCCATCCCCGCTTGCTGATGGATGGGGTGCACACACACAACCCCCCAGCTCAGCTTCGATTCCAGATTTTGTAACCCCGCCTCGCTCTGCGCTGCACAGCTTTGGGTACCCAACAGCACAGGATGGAGCGTCTGCTTTGACAAATGCTTTTAATATGAAGCAGAAGGCTTGGGTTTGAGAAGTACCTTCAAAGCGGGAGCAAGCTCCAGGCCTGCGGCTGCGTACGAGGAGTGAGTGCGTGTGCCTGGAGTTAGCTCTGCTCTTCGGCTTCACCTTTTCTCTCCTGCCCTGGTGAGCCCTCAGCTTGGTGAGGTGGGTAGAGCACTTCTGCACCTCTACTGGGGGCAACCTTGGGAGCTTCAACAGCAACGGGTGGTTGGCCCATTGGATCTTCATCTTGAGGACGTGACTCTCGTTTTAAAAAACGCAGCACCTCAGAGACCTGCTTAGCCTCATTTTTGACCTCAAACAGCTCTTCACAACCAAAGTGCAAGTACCTCCACACCAAGCCTGTGTTCCTTTGCCCACACCCTCACTCCAGCTGGTCAGGAGTCTCCCTTCACTGTCCTGTAGTCACATAGAGGAGAATTTATCAGGCGATCACCTTCCCTTGTGTTTTTGTCCTGCTGCTCCCCTGGGTTACTGTCAAGCTTACACACAGGGATGCTCAAGAGCTGGCCAAGAGGGAGGTCATCTTCTACTTGGCACAGAGCTCTGGGTAGTCCCTAACCCCCAAAAAAGGGGGCAACCCGGACACGCAGCTCGGAGACCGCGCTGCAGGGGAGGTGACACAGCAAAGAGTGTGGTGGCATGCGACAGGAGGGCACGTCCAGCCTGGCCTGGGCAGGGGAGATGCAGGGGGCTGTCGTGCGGATGCTGTGCCTGTAGATGGCACCTTTTACTCTGCTGAGAAGGAAAGAAAAAACAGAGGGGAAAAAACCTGGCTGGTAAGGTAGGGCTCAAAGCTAAGAGAAAGATGCTTTTGGTGCGTGGCATGAAGTGACTCAGAGTAGTCATCCCCTGGGGAGCAAAGGACCCGGCTCCCAAAGTTGCCCCCCTCGCTCTGTAACTGCTCTTGCTCAAGATTGCCTGTCGCAATCATCACCAAACCACCTGTGAATTTACTAACATTCCCCATCAGTAGGAAATTACACCGCGGGCTGTTTCAAAAGCCAGTGAAAAGCACCTCCAGCTGCTCAGAGAGTTGGTATGAAGGAGTTTTTTCACCCTCATTAACCCCTTCTGGATATAACAAGCCCAGCCAGGGGCCACTGGGTGCTCTCAGTGTCCTTAGCAGGGGACATGTCCTGCCTGCTTCCAATTTGGGCTACAATGGAAGACGATGCATTTTGCAAACGGGCTGCTTTGGGGTCTGCAAAGGGCAGAGCTTCAGGGCTTCAGCCAGGTCTGTTTGGGGTGGTCCCGTGAGGCTTGTTGGAGCCCACACCTTGATCCTTCTGGCTGCATGTTATGACGATGCCGCAGCTCTGGCTATCTAGTCCCCGTTCCCTTGGCCCAGCTGGGGATGCCAGGTCCGGGGGTAGCTCAGCTGGACCCACCTGTAAACACGAGCTGGCAGATGCCACATGAATCGGGCATGTGCTGCAAATGTGTGCCCAGCTCCTGCCCTTCCCACCATCTTTAGACACATTTGCTTTATCCTCCATATGGACTATCACCTTACAAAGACGCAATTCGAAACACAGTACTTCCGTATTTATAAAGGAAAAAAAAAGAAACCAGCTTCTCTTTCAGCACTTTTCTTCTACAGAGGGAGAAAAAGCGAGCAATCCCTTAACTTTGCTCAGATTCTTTTCCAGCCTCCTTCACTCATAAATTCCTAAATAAACAGCATGATCCTAATATTGGCCTTAAAATTCTGTGTGAAATGGACCTGGAAATTAATTTCACACCGGAAAAACCGGCTCACTGTCAGCCGCAGCACAGGTGGTCGAAAAGAAAACCCCGCGACCGCTGTACAAATTAATTCTTCAACTTGGGTGAGGGGGTAGCACAGGGGGGAGCTGACTCCCTTGTGCTGCCGTCCTGACCCACACTGCGATGTGGAGTGCTGGAAAGCTGTGAGCGGTGGAGGATGCCACCATCCCCGAGGGGCTTGTGGTCTTGGGGGGACAAAATCACCACGTCCCACAAGAAGTGAAAGCAGGGGGCATGGGCTGCTTCTTCCTGAGCAAAAAGCCCTCCTGCACATTTGCACAGGTTTTATTTACCGAAAAAGGATGGTGGTTTGGGGAACTCCATCAAGGGATCCTTGTGAGAGACTCCTGGGGAAAAGGAGGCGTGAAGAAATGACTGATGGTACAATATTGCATGCGCTGGTTGTCAGGCAGCTGATGTCCATGCAGACCCTGGGGTCCACAGCAGTACGTGGTCCATGGCAAGCAGAGATAATTCAGTACCTTAGTTGGGCAGGATTTTGCACATGCCTGCATTTTACCTGCTTTCCATGTGCTATTTCATCTATTTAAAGATTTAGCGGTGAATGGCAATCCCATCTCTCACAGCCGAAGGGCCAGGGAAGGCAGAGAGTGGAGTGATACGCCGTGGGGATAGCTGGATGGAGAAATGTTCTGTGGTTACATAGAAAATGAGAGGGGGAGAAGCCCTGCAGTACAATTTCAAGGTTGAGTGAGTGGTGCCAGGAGGCTGCGAAGGCTCTGCCTAGCCGCTCCGCTTTCGCAGGCAGGGTGGAGAGGGGAGGTCACGGGATCTGGCTCCAAAAAAATAAGGTTTCCTAGTAATGAGCCCATGGAGAAAGGCTGGGATAGCAAGGAGGTTATCCTAGCCCTCCTGCTAACCACCGTGCTTCCTGCCTTGCGGGGTAGGCACTAATTGTGGTGGCCTCCGATCCAAACGGCAAGTGGGAGCATCCCTCTGCTCGCAATGCATCACTTCATTTTAGTCCCTTCTTTTCCCGGCTATGAGCTTGTTAAATGGCAATTGCGACGACGCATCCCCTGTGGGCTGCGTCTCAGATCAATGTTGCTTCCTTCAAACAGGAGCTTGGGAACGTCAACTCAGTAAGTTGGTTTGAGGTCCAGCCAGGACACAGCTATTGCTGCTGCTGTCTGATTTAAACCAAGCTTGACAGGGAGATAGAGCTCACAAGATACTGAATTCCTGTGGGTTTTGTGAACCTAGGTGGTGAAATCCCAGTAGTCCTCCCCCCGATGAGAAAGGCTGAAGCCTGGGCTCCACTGGGAATTGGACCGGGAGTCCAAGCCGGACCCACAGGCCAGGAGGAACGTGGCTTTGTTAGAGCTGACTTATGTAAAACAGGTGACAGCCCTTCAAACTGGTCAGAATGTGAGCTGAAAGCCAGCTGCCTGGTTTGCACGCTTAAAAACCGCGGTGTGAAGCCAAGGCATAGGACCTGGGCAATGATTAAGCAGAGGAGACGTGTGCTTCTATTTAAATAGAAACACTGACCTGAATTTATCACGAGAGTCATTAAGTGAGACATCACTTGTGCAAAGTCAGAGTGGCTGCAGACAACAAGCAGGCCTGAAATGTGTTTTCAAGTTGCTTAACATATGGTTTTGCTTTGGTTCACCCCCTCTTTTGTTTCTTCCCCTAATTTTATGGATGCGGCTGGGATCAGCACGGCACAGGTATCCTGGCTGCGTACACGCTGCCTTGTGCTGATGAAGAAGACAAGGGAGAGACGAAGAGTCCAGGAGAGAGAAACCACCCAGACCAGCATGGGCTCAGCTCAGCAGGATGCTCAGAGCCCCACATTGGTAACACCTTCACCCTTTGCACTCCCCATAACATGCAACTTTAGGACAAGCTCAGGAACTGAGGGCAATTCCTTAGCAAACCCTGTACAACCCAGGCGTGATGGAAGGAAATTATTTGCTTGCATCTTCATTAACTGCAGGCAGCTCATCGCACTCAGCTGTTTGTCAGGGACTTTTGTTTTTAACCCCAAAGCAGCTGCAGGTGTGCCAGGGCTGGCTCTGGTGTGCAACACAGGGCTCAGCTCCCTCCTGCAGCTCAACCAGGTTTGGGGGAGGCCCCTGCCCAGCACGGGGTTGGGGGGGCTTCATCACCCGGGGGGGCTGCTGCAGATCCCCCTCCCCTGGGCCGAGGTGAGGGCACCAGGAGCAGACCTCTGCCGGATTCAAATCAATCAGCCCAGGAGCTGTGGTAATTGCATAATTAGCAGAAGCTGCTCAAGAGAGGCAAGGGCTTAATTATCCCCTCCTGCTCCTGCAGAGGCACTTGCCCGCTGCTGCTCCAGGAGAAGGGATGCAAAGGTGAGTGGATGGGAAGGCTCCTGGCATTGCCAAGCAGGGCTCCAGGAGGGGCTTTAGCAGCACAAACTGCACTTGTTTAGTGTTTTAATTAAAGCTGCTCAGGATAGGGTCCTGTGGGAAGGTAAAGCTCCTCCAAGCTGCAAGGGGCTTGTGTGCGTGCCTGCCTGCAGCAGGGCAGGACCCAAAGCCCTGGCCCTCCTGGGGGTGATGGACACGGAGTGCTGCTGGGGGCCGCATCACCCCCTTGGCGTGGGGACTGGTGTCATTGCACACTGCTTTCTATTGCTTTATCACTTTTAAGAACACAAGAAATGGGGTGAAGTGGTGGGATTTGGCTGCTTTCCCTAAAGCTGCTTGTAGGGAGGACTTGAACTGGAGGCAGGGGTTTGTCCTGCTGGGTTTAGGAAAGCCGGGAGGACCTGGGGTCAGAGGGGACTGGTGGCAAGAGCGTGAAGGGTTAGGTGGCAACGTGCATCGGTGGCACGGTGAAAATAACACCGTATCTGTAGAAACGGAGGCTCTGAGTGCCCGAGGGAGAGGAGCTCGGGAGGAATAACTGCTGTGCGGCTCTCTGGGCATGCCTGCCAGTGCACTGCCCGTATCGCTTTCCCGCTCATGTATGATTTACGTGCTCCCCGGGCCTGTCAGCCGCTCTCACACAAAGGTCAGGAAATTAATAATAATAATAACAAGGAAAAAAAAATTAAAACCAAAGAGGCTGAGTTAAACTTCATGTGGCCGGTGCCTGCCTCGGGCTGAAGTTGTATTTGAAGAGGCAACTGCTGTTTTGGGGGTGAGCCCGGGATTTGCGGGGGGGGACGGACGGGGACGGGGGACCGGCTGCTGCACCAGGAGTCCCCGGGGCGGGGGGGCTCATCGGATCCAGCGCTGAAATACCCGTTACCTGGGCAAGGGGCGCTGCGCCGCCCGCATCAGCCGCCGCTCGGGCTCCTTCCCCACCCCTTCCTCCTCCTCCTTCTCCTCCCGCGGCGGCTCACTCGGCTGGCAGGGCGGCGGGGGGGACATGGGGGGTCGCCGCTGACACCGGGACCGGCCGCCACAGGTAATGGCCCGCGAGGTTTTTTTTTTTTTCTTATTCCGCGTTTATTTATTTAGGGGGGTGCGCGGAGGATGCGCGGGTGCGGAGCCGCCGGTACCCCCCCCCTCCCCCGGGGCGGCTTTGCGCGCCGTCCTCCTTCCCAAACCTAGCTTCCACCGAGGGGACAACTTGTTTAGGGTGAGCGCTGCCATCATCATTATTATTTTGGGGGGGGGTCGTTCAGCGCCGTGGTTTCAATGGCAGAGGAGACGGGGAGCCCAACCTTTAGCAAAAATAATAATAATGCCTGTTGGTGTCTGCTGTCCTGTCCCTGAAATAGAAAGCACCGTGGGTCCCCCCACCCCCAAACCCATCCTCGGTTATAATTTGGAGTTTGGCTTGGAAGGAGGAGGCGGTGAGAAGCTGCAAAGTTTCTCGGGCGAGCCAGGGCTGAACTTCTCCGACGGCGTGGGGATGCGAGGCGTGCGGGGGTGCCGCGCCGCAGCCCGCCCGTGGAGCGGCGGGCGGCTCCGACCCTGCTGGGACTGAACTGCGATGGAAGAGGGGTTTGGTTTTTTTTAATCCCTTCAAAACCATATTAAATGGAAAAACAGCTTTCCAAGATGACAAACTTGCCCCGAGAGGTTTCTTTTTATTTCTTGAGAAAACACTTCATTTGAGATTCCCCCCCCCTTTGCTTGCTCCTCTTTTCCTTAATCTCTTACAAAACCTGCAATGCTCTTTTATTTAAATAAATGTTTTCCTGACCACCTCAAATACTGACCCCCACACACATCCAACTTGGTGTTGGCCAGACATCTTTAGCTTTGAACTGCCTGGAGTCATTGCTGGAGCCTTTATTTAAAGAAAATACTCAAACTTCAAGAGTCTGGTCCCTATTAAAACTGGCCAGCTAAATTACATTACCCTTCCTTTTAACTCGCAGAGTTTGGGGTGTTTCGGCTGTGAGCTTTTTGTGGCAGGGATAGCTTTTCCCCTGGTGGTGTTCTTCGGTTTGATCTACATGGCACCAGCCCCTTTGTTCTGATCCATGATTTTTGGATGCTACATGAAGGTAAATAATAGCCTGTGCCCGCTTGCAATTAGAAATACAGGTGCAGGGCTTCATTACTGGCATTTAATTGGGGAAATACAAAATCTGAGGTGTTGGTAGTAAAGACCCGTCTGGAAAAAAAAAAAAAGAAAAAGAAACTAAATAGGGCTGTTGATAGAAAAGGCAACAGTTCTTAAAAAAAAAAAAAAAGGAGAAGGAAAAGCAGAAGTGGGGTAGCTTATTTGGCCAACTAATAGGATGGGGAGGACGGGGTGATGTGCTGCCTGTGCACAGGTGAATAGTGGAGCTGGCTGGGGTAGGGGCGCAGCCTGGGACTCTCCCGGGGTACCCTGCGTGGGGAGGGCAAATCCAAAACCAGTCCCGTGCCAGCGATGCCTGGGGATGCTGCCAGCACCCTCTTGCCAACCACTATCGTTTCCCCAAGCTGCCTCTTCCCTTTTATCCACCGGTGTTTTCTGGGGGGGGGGAGTGATGCCGGAATGGGAAGTTTTCTATGCTGGTGCCTGTTTTTTTTGTTGTTGTTCAGGTTTTTTCCCCTGTGCTGGGGGGAAAAGCCCTGCCTGGTGGTAGGTCCCCAGGGCATGACAGATGTCGAGGAGGGCTGGCAGAGCTGCCGCTTCCTGGTGCCCGCCGTGGCCAGGCTGCACGCAACAAGCCCGGCTCCTTCCCGGGGTCTTCCCGGCATGTCCTGCAGCAGCCTGGGACGCCTCGGTACACGATAGAGCTGGTGCATGAATTTTTAATTTTTTTTTTTTTTTTTTTGTGGGATAAGGTATTCCCATGAGAAACTCGCATTTGTCAAAATCCAGGTGGGTGTTTTGAGGGAGGGAGTTTTACCATTGTCTCTCTTTCGCCCCTGTCCTGGGGACAGAGGAGAGGAAATCCATTTACAATTCCATGTTCCTTCTCCACCCCCCTCGCTCGCTCCCTCCCTCACCAGCACAAAGCTGGTTCGGAAGGCAAACTGTAGGTTTTGTAGCACCAAGTCAAGATCGTGTTGTGAAAATACAATGTTTTGTTTTAAGACCAAGTTGTAAAACACTCCCTTTATGGGAAACTGTAAAAATTGATGTTCTCCTTTTTTTTTTTTTTTAATTCTCTTTTTTTTTTTTTTCCTTCCTCCTCAATAAGTGGGAGAAACAATGTTTGCAAGAGGTGGGAGCTGCACAGCTTGGCTGTTTGCTGTAGCTGGGCCTGGGGAAGGGCACCCAGCCCATGTCCAAAGAGGCTGCCTGTCCCTCCCAGGGGCATCACCTGAATATAGCAGGGAGGTAGCACCAGAAATGGTTTCTGCTGCCCAGCAGCAATAATCTCCAGAATAGTGTCCATGGTATGGTAGCTTCTCTGCTGACCTGATGGAGGTATGCAAAGAAAAAGGGCACTGCAATCCTCTTCGGAGCACACCCCAGTGGCAGCTGGGGTGGTGAGGATGTCTTAAAAAGGATTTAATTTATGAAGTTTCTTAGATGTTCTGTGCAGATGGTCTTGAGCACAGATTATTTTTAAATTTAAGAAGCTTTAGGATATGGGGTTGGCTTGATGAGGGGCTGGCCTGTGGCCTCTTGTTAGGGTGTAAAATGTCCCAGCTGCTTGCAGCCTGGCTAATTTAGCTGGAGGTTTGCTTTGTGAGCATAAATAGTTCAAAGTGCATCCCAAAACTTCTGTGTTTTTTTCCCCACTAGTGTCCTGTTTCCTCCAATAAGACTTTTAATAATGTTACAAGAGGATGAGGATTAGTTTGGAGCTTTTATGGCCCAAGACCTACAAACGTCAAAATTCATGCCTTCATGCTTGCGTTGGTATCGGACCCTATCTCAGCCTGCAGGTTCTGCAGCTGAAACCGGGAGTCCCAGTGGTTAAGATTCACCCAAATCTTGCAAATGTCCTGGATCTTCCCCGTGGTTCAGTAATGACCATGACGCTATAGCAGTGGCTGGAATAGCATTTATGCATGGGCTGTGCCATGCAGCGTTCAGAGCTCGAAGCTTTGGTCAGTGTGGGCAGGAAACCTTTGGTTGTGGAGCCTGGTGGCTTTCAGTCCATGTAGATGTTGGCATGCGGCTCTGGTGGGTGCTTGCTGACTATGGTGTGCTCCATAAATGATCAGAGGGGCCATCCTGGGCATACGTCGTCTCTTTTTCTGCTAGACAGCCTTGCAGAAGCATCTGCTTGAACCCATGCTGTGGGGCCAAGGACCTTGCTGGATGTGTCTTGCAATGGAAACTCTGATCTGGCTGTGGGAGGGTCATAATGTCCCCTCCCCAGCCTCTGCCAGAGCCAATGTTGCAGTGAGGCTTTTTTCCATCCTTAGCCTGAATTGCTTTGCCCTGATCTGTGCATTTGATATAACAACTGCTCTCCAGGGGAGAAAGAGGTCCTCCTTGGAGTATTCTGGGGAGAAAGTCACTGGGGGCAAAATCCTGATGGAAATAGGGGGATATGCTGGTGCCTGGGCTGCTGCAGCTTTGAAAAGGGCGTGTAGGAGAGGGACTGGACAGCTTAGAGGGTCCTAGGAGGGCTTGCATGAACAAGCATGTCGCCGGTGATGAACTACTGTCATTAATCCAAATAACTTCATCTCTGCTGGATGCCTTTGTCTTTAAGTTTGACCCCCTGCTCTCAGGGGCTGCTGTTTGGGATTGAGGGATTTTGGCAGGGGTTTCTTCCTAAGTAGCCCCATCTTCCTTTCCCTGTGCTGTCTCTACCACTTTGTTTTTTTCCACCCTCCTAAAATTTCAGCTAGCGAGTGATTAGCCACAGCGTGCCCACAGTGTTACTCCATCAGGCAAAGCCTCACTTTTATTAGCTTGAACAGCCAGTGGGCCTTGAAAAGGTCTGTTGCAGCAAAGGGCCTCTCGCTGAAAGTTAAGTGAGCTTTGTGCAAAAGCAGCAAGGACACTTCTCTCTTGATTTGGATGAGGCAAGAAATGGCCTGAGAGCTTTTGCAGCTCAGTGTGAGTGTTTTTTTTCTGGTTTGGGTTGCTTTTTTTTCTCCTCCCCGAAAGCACACCTATTTCTCTTTCTTTTTGAGATCCACCTTTCCAGCCTGCAGTTTGAGTTACCAGAGGACTGAACAAATAGCCTTGTTGCTTCTTTTTAGTGATGCAAACATCCAGCCTGGAGCTTAGGAGTAGCTGAAGGTAGGGAGATGGGGTGAGGTCCTGGGTGCGCACATGCCCGGGGTCCTGGGCTGATGGGAGCTTGGAGTGGCGTCTGCTGTGATGAGTGTTAGCCAAGGAAGATGAAGTGAAATAACTAACCTATCTTCTTTGGCAGGGCTTTGAAATGTGGTTTGGCTACTGATTGCCAAGAGTTCCTGATCCTGTGGCTGATGGCTTGCTCTTGAAGTTGATGCTGAATTTATTATTGCGTTGCTCACACTGTTACAGGTGTACTTCTTAGAGTGAAGCTTATAGTGTCCTGCCCTCCTGCATCTGCAAAAAGGTGATGCTCACATTCAAAGCTGCACCTGACTGTGGCAAGGAGGGAGGTGCTGTGCCGGTGCTTCCCTGTCCCTGCCAACACAGCCCTGCTGAGCCCCCGGCTTTGCTCCTGCGCTGCAGGGGCCAGCCTGAGCCAGAGGGCTTGAGCAGTAGTCATCTACCATGTGTCTACTACGTGTGCTTATTATTCTGTGGGCAATATTTAGATGAATACCTTTTATTTTTTTCTTTAATTCCACTTCACAGATGTTCTCTCTCCTTTTTTTTTTTCTCTTTTAAAAAACCCAAACCGAACAGAAGTTGTGTGCTTGCATCTCAAGCAGTGCAGGCAGGAGTGCCCTAGGATATGTAAGCCCAGGCTGCGTGGCAGCGTTACAAACTCACTCAAAAATGTGGTGTCAGAGCCCGAGGATGCTGGATGCTTCTCCTGCATCGTTTTGATAGTGGTGCTTGGAAGTCCAGCCAGGCTGCTGCCCAGCCCTGGTCAGCAGGCAAGCCTTCCTTCTTCCAGGCAGGGCACAAGAAGAAAGCGTCTGGCCTCCCATTCATCAGCAGGCTTTGGGTCAGGCCTTCAGCATCTTTACATTTGCTACTTTGTCCATTGCTGTATGTTTTTTAAGAGTCTGGAGAGAGGTTCCTGTCCTGTGAGACCAGACTGTGCATGCCACTTCACTGAGTTCAGCTTTCTACCTCCTCCTAAAGCAATAATTCCCACCCTTCTTCCCCCTCCTCCTCCCCCCCCCCCTTTTTTTTCTTTAAGCTAAGCTCTGTTGTTGTTGGCTGCTTTTCCACCTTTTCATCCCATGTTAGCATCATCTGCTCTGCAGCCCTGCTGTTCCTTTGGTGCCTTTCCTCCATGTGCTGTGCTCTGTGTTGGTGCAGCCAAGGAACCAGGAGAGCTGGGAGCCTGTTGGCTTGGTCCCTGTACCCTATCCCAGTCTGCCTCCTAGTTTAGGAGCTGCCGTTCCAGCTTAAGTGAGGTTTTGTGATGGAAAATGGTTGCTAGTCACCATAGGCTTCATAGCAACCAGTGCTGGAGACTCAGTAGAGCCAGTGCTGCCCCACTGAAACAAAAATCAGGCAACTCCTCTTCCATCTACCCCCAAGAAAAATACTGCCTTTGCCATGGAAGGATGGGTGGCTGTGCCCACTGCAGCGGGGAATAGGGGTCTCCCTTCCGAAAGCCCCCAGGGTGTTATTTTAATATTGCATGACTGAAAAGGTGAATTGGATGCTTGTACTTGTAGCACTAAATGACTTTTCTCAGGGATACCATGGTCAGGGTGTGCTGCAGCGGAGGGTTTGCATGTCGCTAACGCAGAGCTGGGCAGTTTTCGGGAGTATCTTATGGTAGTTGCAATGACTTGGAAAACCAGTTTCACTTCTAACCCAGACAAAGTTTTCCTGTGTGGACTGAGAAGTTCAAACATGGCATTTTCTTCTGGTCTTGGGCTGTTGGTTAAACAATGTGTTAATTTTGTCTTGGAGCTCATGCTTTTTTCCTGTGGGAAAGTAAACCTCTCACAGCCCCAAATGAAATGTTTCAACTGCTGTCCTTGCTTTGAAATGGGAGTAAACTGCTGGATATGTGGCAAACTTTGGTGTTACTAGTTGTTAGTAAGTGACAGCTCTAGCTTTTTCCCTGCTGGAAGAAAGGTTTAAATACCACCAATTGGTGCTAGCTGGGATGCGCAGAGCACCGCGGTCTCGCTGTTGGCTTTGTGGGCATCTCTTGGGCTGGGTGGGGAGAAAACATCTGTGTCTCCAACCTCAGCTTTGCTTTTTGGGGTGAAGGAAGGGGAGAGAGAGCACCTTTCACGCTCTTTCTCCTGCAAGCACCGTCTCAGGGCTTAGGTGGCTTGTGGCAGCTGCTGGCAGCCGTGCCCGCTTGCTCCCTGTTCTGTGTGCATCCATCCTCCCCCCCCCCCCCCCCCCCCCGCCATGCATACAAATATGCTGGCCTGTATTTATTTAACAAGGAAATTTTTTCCTTCACTGCAGGGAATAGAAGAAAAAAAAAAAGGCAAATTTTTTCACTGGGAACAAATCTCATTTTCAAGAGTCCTGACAAAATGAGCCATAAAATTACAATATTTCAAAGTGCTTCGTAATTCTAGCGCGGACGGCTCTTCATCATGGAATCTGAAAGCTCAGAAAATATAAAACTCATTAGATTAAAATAAACCACCTACCGCGTGGAAGAAAAGCTTATTTATCAATATCAATTTACTTCTGATTACCCTGTTCTGCAATTTGTTATTTTTAGGAATTATGATTTGTGTATAGCTCATGCCAATATGTGGGGGGGGGAAAAAAAGAATTAACTTTTACTTTCTTCCTTTTGAATACTACTTATTGTAAAGACCTGGCCAAGAAACAATAAGAAGAAGAAAAGGTGAATTTCTAGCGGTGCTTCCATTTGAGGAGCAGAGGGATGCAAAAGCTGGGAAAGCAGGAGCTGCTGTACGTCTGCAATGGACTGTGTTCTGGCGTGAGGGCTGGTGCCAGGCGATGTGCTTTGCTGAAGAGGATGGTGGGGGGAGTTTCTCCAAGGCATGTTTGGTCGTGGCCCTTGTTGAAGTGTCTCCTGGCTGTTCTTCCATGGTGGCCAATGTGATGGAGGAAGCTAGGGAGAGCAGGCATGGATGGCGTGCTGGGGAGAGGGGTCTTTTGGTGGCTGGCTGGATGTCATGGGCATGGTGGGATCCTGGTAGCATCTCAGGGACTTCCACTCTGCCTACGAAGGAGCAAATGCTGCAGGTGGGCAGTGCTGGCTGCCGGGCTCCCCTCTTTGAGGGACATCATTTGTGCTGCATCACCAGAGAAGGGGCTTTTTGGGAAGGCACATACAGTTTCCTCTCATGGAAGCCATTTGGGAGACGCTTTGATTTACGCTTTCATTTCTTCTTTATGCTCCTGGAACAGCGCAGAGCAAACAGAGAGGCTGACACTATAAATTTTGAGGCGCAAGTGTTGCGGTGCTGTTTGGGGAGGGGAAGACCGGGGGGGGGGGGGTCGGGGCTGGGGGCTCGGGGGGCAATTAAAGATGCCAGCAACAGCTCGAACATGAGAGCCTCTCTGCCAGCAAGGCGCAGCCGTCACACAAGCTGCTGCTCTGATGGAGACAATTAAGTGTGTTTTGTGTGTGTGCAAGCCGTTCTCGTATGCAACCACCCCAACAGTGCATTTAAAAATAACCAATACAGGTGCACAGCCTGGAAGCCAATGCGTAAGCACCCTGAGAGCAATATGTGGCCCGGCTCGAGAAGCGGGAGCATCTCTACTCCAGTGTTTCACGGAGGTGAAGTGCTAGAAGGCTCTTGGAGCCTCATTGCCAACTTCACTCAGTTTAATGTGTGCTAATGACTGGAGCATGTGCTGGCTGGGCTGTCTGCATGGCCAAGCAGGTGGGATCTTTGCCATATTTAGGGATGCAGTGATGCTGTTTAAGCAGCAAAAAAAAAAAAAACACTTCCCAGGCTTTGGAAGGAGGCAAGTGGGCTGAAAAACCTCTGCTCAAACTGAGCCAGTTCCTAAACTTTCAAGCCCCGGACTTCTTCGCAGAGCGGTGTTTCAGCAGTAGAGGCTTCTCCGGTTCCCATCCATCACCATTTAATGCCGTTCTGTCTGCTGCTTCCCATGCCTTGGGGAGCGGTTGCCAGCAGACTGGGAAATCTCTGGTTTAACATTAGTGCTTTTGCAGCCAGGAGACAACAGTTAAGTTCCCAGAGATGACTTGCCCAGAGACATTATTATGCTGGAAACTGCACCGAATGCTTCCTACAAAGAGCCTCTTTCAGGCAGAAGGTGCAATTTAATATGCTCTTAGTCACAATTTTTAAGTTCTCCCCTGAGATTTCTCAATCCCGTTCCTAAATTTGCAATATTCGAGTGAACTATCTCAGAGAACCAGTGAAGAGCTGCAATATTAATGAAGACAGACAAAATCAAAATGACATTTCAGGCAATTACTTACATAATGAAGTGACTGACTTGGAATATACAATATTTAGATTTATCATGACACTCAAAAGGGGATGCTGTCAGCTGCCTTTATTTTTACATCACGTAAATTGTTTTTCCATTGCCCTGTTGCTTTTTAAGCATGGTCTGTGAAGCTGGAAAAGAATGTTTCCGCTCACTTGGGCTGATAGCAGTGCTATTTCAGAAGAAAGTTAGCGTGTTCCTCAATGGTATTTTGGCATAGCAGAAGGTGGAGGAAGAGCTCGGGGTTGTGCTGCCTTGCTCATGTCCATCACATCCTTTCTGGTGGCAGCGCAACAAGCTTTGGCTCTGCACCCCAGGCTTGATGCTGGCCAGGGGGATGCCAGGGCCTGAAACAGCAGTGTTCTCTGGCTGAGATTTTTCTCCTCCCTGAAACCTATTAAAGAAGGGGAAAAACTGAGAAGTTTTGGGGTTTCTTTTGTTTGTTAGAAGAGTCTATTCTGCTTTTCTTGGCCAAGTCTAAAGATTTAAAGGGCCTGATAGGATGCCTGGCTCCTGGGGAAGAAGTAATTTGTGTTTACAAACTGGGTTTTTGGATGCCCTGCTGGCACTGAACACTCAGAAGTCAGAAACTTGTTGAGGGGTGGAGGATTGAACTCTCCTGCCCTGTCCATGTGTCACAGACCTGTGGCAAGCTTTCTGGGGAGATCAGCATGATACACCTAAAAGTTAAGCAGCGCTGATCCCAAATGTCTTCTCAGGCTTGTGCTGAGTTTCCTAAAGATGAACAAAAAAGACCACAGAACTGTTTTTCTTGCGCAGACCTTTTCCTCCCAGAGACTCTCATGTGGCAAAATAGCTGAAGAAATAAGAATTTAGGGCCCTTTCTATGGTGACAGAGTTGTTATGAACTGTCTTCTCTGACACATCCACCAGTAAAAATAAAATATGTGTAGCTATTGCTTTGAAGCTTTTCTTCAGGAGTGTCTGCAAAGGTGGGGCTGGGGTGTGGGCTCTCTCGCAGGGGTAAGGACCACCCCGTGGGGTGCCCGTGCATCTCTTAGGGTGGCAATGGAGCTCTGACCCCTCCACCCTTAGCTGGGCTTACAGCTGCAGCCTGTGTCCATCACAGTGCCACACTTCTGGGTAACTCTGCACATTGTCGTTGCATTTGGCGCATATAATGCAGGGTGCTGTGAAGGGAAGGCTGAGCTGCTGCTTTCAGGATAAACTGAGAGCGATAGCAGGTGAGGTGGTACCCCGGTTTATGGATAAGCTGTCTTTTTGGGTGCTCCCCAAGTGGGAATCATGCATATCACTGCAGTTTATTCAGGTCTGTTGCTTTAGTAATCTGTTCTCCAAGTGCCACAAGCACTGGGTGAACCAAAACTTGCTGTGTATACAACCAGTCGCAAGTGCAACAAGTCCTGGCTTAGGCTGGTAAATGGAAGATGCAATTTGTTACTTGTTTCAGCCCTCATGGCTCAGGTCAACACTTGATCTCAAGTGGGAGCTGCTTATGGATTTAACTATGGGTTCATCTCTGTGTTGGCTGGCCATCACATATGCTCTCTGCCTTTCATGTCCCTGTGTCTGCTGCTGTGTGGATGTGCTGAGCTGGTAGGAAAATGTTCCCCCGGCCCACACCTTTCCCAGCACCTGCAGAAATCTGGAGAGCTTTGGAGACAGGTCACTGAGATGTCCTGTCTGCTTTGGAAGGGGGTCTTTGGCTCTATGTGAGCTGCCCGGGAGTTTCTATTGTGCCTATATGCTGTGTGTAATGTATATGATTTATTCTTGCCTCCAGGGTGGAATGTTTTAAAATGTCACATATATGAATTTCCTTGCAAAGCGGGACTTTGCCGAGATTTTGTGGGGTTGGTTCAGAAAGAGCTCTGTATTTAATGGTCTGAAACCCGTGGGACGATGCAGCCGTGCTAAGCAGCTCCTTGTTACTGTTTTATTCTGCTGCCTTGTTGTGAGGAGTCATGTGCTGTATCGAATGCAAAGCCATGGAAATTTGAGAGGCAGAGTGGGATGAGGGCATGTTTGCAAGCCTGTCTGCTCCTGGTGCTCTGGTAGTGCTTGTTTTGCAGCCCACTGGGTGGTTTGAGGGGCTCTGCTTTGTCCTCCGAAATCCCAGTGCCTCTTTAGTGATTCTGGGTCAAGCTTCCCATGCAGCTCCTCCAAAATGTCTTAAATCCCGGTGCCAATTGCTCGCTGCTGCATGGCTCCTGGGTTGCAGCAGCTCTTCTTCACCCTCAACATCCTGCTCGGTGCTCGAGCAGCTCGTCTCAGCTGGGGCTGCCTCTGCTCTGGTCCTGACCGCAGACGTCACTGTGGCTTATCCCCTTGCACGAGATGAGCAAATACGCTTTAGAAAGTTAAAATAAAGAATGTATCACCTATGCCAGGTTAATCCTGGTTTTGATTTGGTGCTCACCAAGAGGATGGCTGGGCTGCATGAACAAAGAAAGTGGTGGTGGCGGCACTCTTGGGTGAAGTGCCCTGGATAAAAGCCAAGGGTTAACAAAATGTTGATCTCCTGGGTGTCCCCCTGCAGTGTCAGGGCACTAAGGTGCAAGCTGGGACAGGGCTGCATCCCCGAGCCTGCTTTGGGGAGACAAGGTAATATCCATAAAGCACTGGACTTGACGCTGCCTTTCTTCTTTGACAGGAACCATGAAGTGTCACGCTGCTGCCAGCAACTTTCTGCTTCCCCTCTTGCTCCTGGAGCTCGTCTCTCTGGGTAAGTCATCTGTCTATTTGTCCAGTGACATGCTATTCTCTCCCCACCCCTCTCCCTGCTCAGGTCCCATGTTTTCGAGGTACAAGGGTAGTATTTGCTGCATTTGTGGTCTCCTGGTGAATACCTAAAGGCAGAGCGGCATTGCTGTGGTGATGGGGAGATGTGGATGGTATGGGTAAGCAGACCACCCGTCTCCATCGCATGCGGTCTCAGCAACCTGTGTGTTGTGCTCCCGTGCAGCCGCTTGTCCTGCAGTCAGTAAAAGGTCACAGGTGGCATCAGATGGCCCTTCCTGGGAGGGGGCGGAAAGAAGCCTGGAGGAGGAGGCTGCACTAGTGAACCCAATGGTGGTGGATGCTCCTGGTGTGTCTCAGTGGGAAGACCTTGGCAACTTCCAGATGTGGGTTCACGAAG
Organism: Theristicus caerulescens; assembly: GCA_020745775.1. Taxonomy (NCBI): domain Eukaryota; kingdom Metazoa; phylum Chordata; class Aves; order Pelecaniformes; family Threskiornithidae; genus Theristicus; species Theristicus caerulescens. The sequence goes on from CM036560.1 coordinate 90,598,735, forward strand.
TCAAAGCTGCTGGTGGATCTAGTGATAGACATGGCGTTAGGTCATTTTATGTAAATAAAACCTAAAGGAAATGAGAGGGAGCAGACACAAGGTAAGGATGCAAACCAGAAGCTTGTTAGCTCTTCAACAGTGGAGGTATTACTGGCAGGGCTCTCCCTGTGCTTTCAGCAGCAAAATTATTACCTGAACTGTGCTTTAATGTATGCTGTGTGGGAAATAACTCCTCTCTGAGCTGCAAAACCTCTTTTCTAATTCCAGCTGGAGGGAAGGGCAGGGCTTTGGGCATGCTCTGCCACACGAGCATGATGCTCTTGGTCTTCTCCAGCGTGTGGGCTTCTCTTGTGGGGACGCAGGGTCCAGCCTGGCTGCTGGGGGGGAGCTTGTGGGACAACTGCCTTCTGGTGCAGCAAATGTGCCTCTTGGGCCGAGCTTTGGCATATCCCAGGATGCATAAGTACTGTAAACATACAGCAAAGCCCCGTGAAAATTGGGATTGTTGCATGAATGGGCTAAAGCCCCTGGGTGCTGGCGGGAGGAGAGGGAGGCCGGGGGGTGTGTGCCTGTGTGGCACTTGCTGATAAACAACAGTGAGCGTGTGTCCATTTGATAGCACTGTGCCCTTTGGAATAAAGGCTGCTTTTTTTTTTTTTTCTCCTTTCCCCCACTACTAAAGCCTCAAGATGGCTTGCCCAGATTGGCAGCCTGATTAAGCAGTCAGTGGATGACATTAGCTGTGACTGACAAGCTCAGTCAATCTCCCTCTGGTGTCGTATTGGATCAAGTATAGCCTCACCAGTTAACTGCCCTGTCACTCCTCTGGAAGGGGAGAAAAATAAGTAAAAAAGAAAATCCAGCAAGTCCTTTGCCCTAGTCTGAGCCTCCTAAAACTTGCCCCTCTGACAGATCATTTACCACGAGTGGTCCAGTACATCCCATTGGAGATGAGATGGTGGGTTTTGCGTGCCTGGCTGGGGACTTGCTCCTTTATCCCACCCTGTGCAGTTGGTCGCAGCACCCGTAGCTGGTGTGTGCACAGCCCTGCTCCAGGTGCCTGGCTGGACGCAGCAGGTAAGCAATACCAAGCTGCAAAGTCTTGGAGGGGCAGTGCAGGGAAATGGGGATTTGGAGGCTTGCAGATCAGCAGTGTGTCAGCCCCTCTCTCCTAAACCCTGCCCTGCCCGGGGCTTGGTTGTCATCTCCCTGAGGAGTGCCTGCCCTCGATAAGCAAGCTCTGGCACAATGCTCGTATCTGGGATTGGGGAGAGAAGTGCATGGATGCCCTGCCTTACAGCCTGGGGACTGCAGGTGATGGGGCTCCTCTCCCGGAAGACTTGCAAAGCTCCTGGCAAAGCAATTTGGTAGGGTAAATGCAGAAGTGCAGCATGTGTGGGCTCAGCGTGTTTGGAAGAGGATGGTTTAGTTTTGGCATAGCAGTGGAGTCTGCCTGCTCCTACCCAGCTACCGCTGCAGTCACCAGAGATGTGCAGAGACCTTCATCTCCAGGTTAGGAGGGACCAAGGGATGCTAGCTAGAAGAACAGCTCCATGATTATCATCCTCTTGCATCAGCAATGGCCAAGGACATGAGTACTGACTCTGAAGGGCAAAGAAGCAGCAAGGCTTACAGGAATAACGTGGAGCAGGCATGGAAGACACACGCAGGGAAGAAAATCTCCCAGCACATCAGAACAACATTGATCGTGATCCCTTAGAGCCTCTTGATTGTTCCTTCAGGTGCTACAAAGGGCTACAAGTGTGTGGTGGAAGTGATGGTTTTCTGCCATGCACCTTGCTGAGGAATCATGGGCAAGAGTTGTGTTGAGGGATACAGTGATGGTATATCCAGGGTATAGCTGGGTGATAGCAGCAGTCTTGCAGAAGGAAAATCCAGCTGATGATCTGTTAGACGAAGCCGCAGATGATGGCTGGTTCACAGTGATGCCTTTGGGAAAGCGTGAACTCGCTTTCAGGGTATGTGGTTTGTGGCTGTGGTTCCCAAATTAATTTCTGTGAAAGGACCGGCATGCCCAAAGCCCACAAAACCTTGACAGTCCTGGATTAAATGTGAAAGGAAAATTTCTGGCCATCTTGGACTAGGTGGCAGGATGTATGTGTGGGAGACTTCTGTTTCACCTTTTGACAGCACCCAAGTTATGAGGGTAAGAGTTTATGGCCACATCTGAGATGGGGAGAAGGTTCCTGAAGGTGCCCCAAGGATGCAGCCCTCGTCAGTGCTCTGGGCTGTGGGGGAGCAGGAAATAGCAGTGGTTGGGACATAAGTGTTGAGGCGGGCCAGGGTGGATGGGGCTGTGGCTTCAGCCACAGTATCCCTTTTTTGTTTTTTTTGGGGGGGATGGTTTCCATTTGTCAGAGCATGCATCTTTTGACCTACATTTTTGTATCATTCAGACGCTTTCTCTCCATCCCCTCCGATCGCACACTGCCCTTCTAAACACTGACAGTCCAGCAGCGTGGTAACAGCTTTTCTCTTTATCCTGGGATTTGCAGCCCAAAGCAGAGCCTGCCTCTGGACCCTCCTTCAGCTTTCCCCAGCTCTTGGGTCCCAGTTGCCCTCCTCTCTTAACACATAGATCCTGTGTACCTGCAGACAGATGGTTTGAATGCCTCACAGCACCTGATGCAGGCTGGATTTGCAAGATGCAACTTATTTTTTAGTATACTGGTCATATTAAGAAATACATTTTGAAACAGAGGGGTTTGCAGAAGCAAGTCCCCTGCAGGCAGGGCTGCTTGGTGTGTTTTAGCCTCATCTGCCCCCCTCAAAGCCTGCTGGCCACAGCACAGCAGCCAGTTACAAGTGTGCTTCGAAGCCTCTGGAGATGCCATTAGCTCTAAATAACCCATTTTGCCAGGGTCCTTCTCATTTTCTTTCCAGGTACTCAACTCCAGAAGCTGAGATTTAAATGTGCCTTTGTAAGAATGCTGCCTCTAGTGCTTTCCCGCTTCCCAAGGTGTTTAACAAACCTGGTGCCTTGGGAAAGAGGGCAGTGCTGAAAATCCCTGTCTTGTTATGGAGGGAGCCCAGGATGCACCCCCCATCTTGTGCCCATGCTCTTCTCCCCCGAGTGGGTTTCCCATGGGTGCTAAGCAGGTTTGTGCATGAGCACAGCTGGGACCTGTGCCCAAAAGGTCTCAGGAACATCTCCCTCCATTGGGAGCTTGGGCAGATGAAGAGGATGCTGAAATGTGGTTGGGTTCTTAAGATGGGATGCTGAAGCACAGGACATGAGGGTGGTGGCAAAGTGTAGCATGGCCAGGAGGGAAACCTGGACACCTAATCTCATCTGGGATTTGCTATGCCTTGGCCTGAAGCAATGTCTTTGCTGTTGCAGCACAGCTGGGGTAAGGATGGAGGTGATGCTCTGTAATGGCTGTGTTGAAAGCAGCCTGGCTGGATCTGCATCTGGTGTGGTGGGGGTTTGCGAGGGGGTGTCATGCTGCTGCTTTGCTGGCAATTTTTTTTATACTTGCATGAATCTTGGGGTTTGGCTTTGCTCAAACCAAAGGCAGTTACAAGAGGTCACAGGGGGGAAGTGATGCCCCATCGCTTCGAGAGAGTTTCCTTGCTAGGGGCCGTGCTTGGGACCCTGGTCCTGCCTCTTCTCCTCCTGGGACTGGCTCCTGGGACTCCCCATCAACGGGTGGGAACTATTTTGCTCAGACCAGTTCAAACTTCTGCTTCCCCATGCACAGCCCTGTTTTTGATGCCTGGCAGTTGAGCTGTGTTTCTTAAAGCCTGGAGGCTTGGCCGGCTCTGGCTGTGTATCAAGGAAAACCCATCCCTCAGATGCAGCCTGGTCAACACCAGACCCTCTTGGAAAATCATTGTGTTTCTCTCCCAGCACTTCTTTTCCTGCATCCCTCAAATGGTAAATCTTTCCTCGTTGACTTTTTCCCCGGTTCAGGCTGCAGTCGTTGTTCTCCTACGTGCTCTGCACTTGACTCTGTCACCTAATGAGGCTGCGGCATGGGGTGCTGCGGTCTGGGGGCAGGCTTGTGAGCTTCCAGCTCTGTAAAAAAGGGAGTAGAAAGAAGTGAGCCTGGTTATTAAAGGTGAAAGGAGGCAATTAGAGGGAAAGGCAATTGGGTGATGGGAGAGGGGAGGCACACTGGGTTTTGCTGGGATGGCTGACAAGGCGAAAGGCTCTCAACCGTAGGAACAGAGCGAAGGTATTAATCATGCGCTAAAACAATAATTGATGTTCCTGGTCCCTGAGCTGTTGGCTTCCCCCTTCCCCTCTGCCTCCACCCTGCAAAAGAAAATACTAAAAAACGAAAGGCCAGTGGAGGGAAGCAGCTCCCCAACCAGCTTCTGTGGGGGACTGCACAATGCTTTGTCCTCCTGTTAGCCCTCATTTTGGGGATACCCCTTTCCGTCAGGATGCCAAGCAGCAAGAGTGCATCTCTCTGTGCCCTGAGCCTCTCCTAGCTGTGCTGGCCCGTGCATGACATGCCGGGGAAATAACACCTTGCTTTTGTCCTCTTCCCAGGTCAGGGCAATCGGCTGCCGTACTTCATAAACTACTTCTTCGACACCTACCTGCTGATCAACGAGGATACTCCCGTGGGTAAGTGGGGTGTGCCTGTGGGCAGGGGGTCCACTGCTGCCGACCCCCTGATAGAAAAGGATTAAAGAAATGCTTTTTCTCTTGATTGACAGATGTAGCTTATTTTCCTTTCTTTATTTAGCTAGGGATCGGTTTTTAGTAAATGCAGAAATCGACCCGGTCATTCTCGGCCTCTTTCCAGACTCTCAGTCCATTAAACTTGTGCTCTTCAATCAGGGCTTGTGACTGGCTTTTAATGCAGGAGGAATCGATTGGGAGCGGAGGGTGGCTGGGATGGAGGCTATGGAGGCTCTTTCTCACATCTACTGCTGCCTTCAACCATGCAACCCGAGCAGCAGCCTCCTTAAAAAAGTGCTCTTGCCTCACTTAAGTTGTCACTGGAGCTGTCAAGGGTTGGAGGACTCTGGAGAGGTTGGAGGACTCTGGAGGCTGCTCAGCTCACCCAGGGCTTCCAGCTGAGGCTTCTGTCTCTCCTTGGGGGTCCCCTCAGTTGCATCTTTTGTAGCCCACGGTGTCTTGCTTGTGGGTTTTGGGGTGGTGTCTGAGCAAGGAGGCAGGACGGGGGGGTCTTGGTGGTGAGTTTTGGATAGATGGTGTGGAAGCTCCTGCGTGGTAGCTGAGCTCTGTGCAGAGGTGCGTCCTCAGGAGAAGGCTTGCTGGAGCCGCAGCTGTCTGCCTGGGGAGTTTTGTCTTGCAATGATGCTCAGGTTTACTTGCAATGGGAAATAATACTGAAAACCTCTGCTCGGCTGCCTTTACTCACAGCACTGCAGAAGGCAAGCTGTGAACAATGTAAGGAAAGGAAGGACCTGACTTCATTGTAATTTTTTTTTTCTGATTTCTGCGTGTGTCCCCCCCCAATGACTTGCATCCATGTCGTTTTTCACGGCTGCCTTCAGCAAGCCCACCCCTTACAGGTCATTTCATACCTGGTTTCTTTGCTTTGCTGTCCGTATGCTCCCTGCCCCTCGATTGCTGGTGTCCTTGCCAACACTTAGTGCTGAATGTGCCCCCAACAAGTCCCAGGGAAGGAAGCAACTGTGCAAGAGCAGGAGTGAGAGCTGGTTGGGAACAGCTTAATGGAAATGCTTCCTCACCGAGTATGTGGTTCCTGAAGTACTTGAACTTGAAATACCTTATGGGAATTGGACTGAACTTCTATTTTGGCAGAAAATGGGGGAAGATTTCTGACAGTCTGCTTTCCAGTGAGATATTGTGCGAGTAAAATTGTGCTTGGAATTACTTTGGGGGTTGAATTTTATTTTTTTTAAACTTGTATTATGCTGTACAGAAATGAAATTCACTCTTAAGAATATTGGCACCCTGGGATTTTGTTTCCACATGCACCAGAGGGAAATGTCAGCCTTGAAAGTGTCAACAAACAGCGTTTCTGTGTTTTCTGCTGTTGGTAGATGTTTTTGGAGTTAGCCTTATTAACTTTAAAAAAAAAAAAAAGGACATCATCTGGAAACACCTTTCTTATCCTGCCTGGGGTGTAAGTAGCAGAACTGTATGTGGTGCCTCTTACCTAGAAAAAACGTGGCTCCTTTTTGGGGGTCTGTTAGAAGTGCCCATCACCATAGCATTGAGTGAACGCCCCCGTGCAGCCCCCTCCTCCCATCCCTATGGCATTCCCGGGCGCTCCCTGCCCAGCTCCAAACAGAACAGTCCCCGCTTGCTGCCTGTCATGCCGAAAGGAATCTTAAGCAACAATTAAGAGATCATTCCCCCTCTAATCACTTACAAGAGTAAATTAGTCTTGTCAGGAGCTATTAAGACAGAGAGCTCGGAATTCATTAGGCGAGATTGGGCCGAGGGAGCTGCTGGCGCTGCCGCCGGTCCAGGCTGATTAATTTCTCCCAAAACATCATCAATGCCCATCTGTTTCATTTAGGTCCAGGGAGAGCAATTTTCAGGTGGACTGACCCTCTAGTCAGTTATTTCACCCAGAAGTAATGGAACGCACACACACACACACACGTGGAGGGGGAGCACGGGGAATAGGAGATGTGAGCTTGAGGAAGGCAAAAGCGATTGAAGAGGCCGGGGAAGAAATTTGCAGGAGAAGCTGGGAGAGAGGAGGAGGAGGGATAATGGCTGGTTGGGCTGCGGTGGCATGGGCAAGGTGGGACACCAGGAGAGCCCATGTCCGCTGCTGGTAGTCGGATCATGGTGTGGTTTACTCCAAAAGCAGAAGTACTGACTGGTTAACAGCCCTTAGAAGAAGAGTTTGCAGGAGAGGGACTGTCGGTCTTTATTGTGCTGCTCACTGCCTTAAGCAAAATCATTCCAAGGGTCATTTCATTTAATCCTAAACCTTTTAGAGAGCTGTGGGTAAGGAGAGAGGCGTGGATATTGATGCTGGGTGAGTTGCTGGAGGTCTCTGGCAAGGTGTCATGCTCACCAGCATGCCAGGGAGGTGGCGTTGCTGCAGGTGAGGTTACCTGTAGCCCTGAATTTGTCAGCAAGTGGAGATGGGCAGGCAGTGCTCTTGGTTTTCTCTTGGTTGGGGTCCCCCTGCTGCAAAAGGAACATCTTCTTAGCATAATGTAATGACTGGAGTCTAATTGCCCAGCAAATGGATTTGCTGTATGCAGGACAGGAATGGGAAAATGAAAATGATCCATCATGTCGGGTCTGTAACTAGCCTTATAACCACCTAGCTTGGATTCACCCGAGTTTTTTTTCTGAAAGCTTTCATGCCTCAATGCCTTGCAAAATGCATGACAAAAGAGGCCATTCAGATGAGTGCAATTCCACTTCTCCTTCATCCTAACGATAACATTTTAGCATCACTGGAATAATGTTGTCTTAAAAGAGTGGGAAATGCTTACATTGTTGCACCTGAGCTGATAGCACACACTTGGCTTTGCTCTTGGGCTATGCTATGTCAGGGGCATGGTCACCTGGGTGGGCTGGGGACAACATGTCCCTCATCCCCATCAGAGCTTGGTCCTGCATGCCCTGCTCAAAACTGGTAGAGGGGGCTAAATTTGGAGGACTGATCTCCTCTATAAAAACCTGCTGAGGTTGAGCGGTGCATGACAGAGAGGGAAACCCGCCAGGATTTAGTTGCAAGGCTTAACCACCCCCTGGGCAATCTGAGTGTGAGAAGATGCTGATGAAGGCTGCAGAGCTGGGAAAGGCGACCGGGATGTCTGGCAGGTGGGGAGGCCGGTCTCCCTTGGGGCTTCTGCCAAGCCTGCCTGCTATTTGATTCCCTTAGTTATTTCTGGGCAGGAGAGCGTGCAGCTGAGGCTCTCGGCTCTCCGCCCCGCTGGGATGCTCTCCTGTGAGCATTGCTGGGATGCCTCCAGTGCCTGGTGGGATGCTTAGCCCCAGGTCCCCCAAAGTTGGCTGCCTCAGCATCTCCTCCCGCTTGTTAACCCGTGACAGCGTGGGGCCAAAGAGAAGCTCTAACTCAGCAAGTCTGATGGTCGGGGCTGCTAGTGAGTGACAGCCCCGAATGGTGCTGGCTCAGCACTCAGAGCTTGGCTGGGTGCAGGGTTTTTGGGCAAAGGCCTTGCGTGCTCCCTGACTCAGCAGCTTGGTGCCACCGTGATGTGGAGGGACGGGTGGCTGGGGTTTGCTGAGTGCAGCGCCTGCGAGGAGGGGGGGGGATGCACACACGAAAGGAGGCAGAGGGGGGCTTGAAAGCATGAGTGTGCATGCAAGGTATGGGGCTGTGCTTTGTGCTCAAAGCCCCCTTGTTCCTTCCCTTCAGCTGTATGCCTCTCCCAGGAGGCATAGGCTGTGCTCTCCATCCCCTGGGTTCACCGTGCTCAGAAAGCAAGACGGATGATTGACAGGGAATTTTATGTGCTTCTGCCTCTCTTTCCTATGTGCAACTCTTACTGAGCTGGTAAATGCACCGTAAATAGCTTGTGTTTTGGGAACAGGGTGAGTACACCTTTGTGAGCTTACAAAAAACCCTGCTTGTTTGGGGACTTGCAGATGGTGGCTTCCAAACACTGTTGCAAGAATTTCAGTTAAATACATGGATAGGTAGAAATAAATAAGTAGAAGAGAGGGTGATTGGTGGAGACACCCAAATCTCTTGGTGACATTGACAGAGTCACGAATTCTGTTGGGGAACATACATGGGGAAGCAGTCTTGCTCGGGCACCTGGCTGTCTGTTGGCTGTGCCATTGGATGTTTGAGGATCCCAGTCTGGCTCATGGTACTGAATAGGAGAGCTTTGTTGGCTGACAAATTTATGATTGTGTGGTTTGACTTTCTGCAGTAGGGAACTCAGATTACACTTTCCCAGGGCAAGCTGGAGCCCTTCCAGGGTGGGCTACATTGAACAGACCACCTCTTCCACTTGCAGGAGAAGGCATGAGGAATTTGAGAGGAAAGCTGATTTTTTTTTTCCTCCCCCCCCCCCCCCGAAACCCACACCAGCTAAGGGACTCAAACACATGGATGTTTCTCCATCAAATTCTGAGGAGCAGAGCTGAACCTTGCTCTTCATGAGACATACTTCACCAAAATGGGCCATAGTGGAAACTTCCCATGGAGTTGGAGCTCTTACTGTGCACCCCAAGTTGTTGCAGCCTGAGAGGGGCCAGGGATAGTGGAGCACTGCTGCAGTGGCTGGTGATGATTAAAGTAATTAGGTTGGTGTGTGTCACCTCTTGCCTTTCAGGGCCTTCTGGGACAGAGACTTATTTCACAAGAGGACTGGAAGAGGAACTTGGTATTTAGCAAGCAGTGGCAGGGTGTGCACTGGTAACTCTGCACGTGGATCTGAGGCAGCATGTCCCTCTGATATTTGTGGATGACTTGACTTGATTCTCCATCCTAGGTGAGGACAAGGCCAGAGGGCTTTTCTTCTCCAGGCAGGGAAGGCTGCCATCCTCCCTGCACTGTATCTGTAGCTTCCAAGGAAATCATCTATTCTGCCGCAGCCTTTCACTGCAGTGCTCTGGTCCTGGGCAGCCAGATGCTTTGGCACCCGGGTAAGGTCCCTGGGGGTGCTGGGCCATTCAAGCTGCTGCTGAAGATACGGTTATCTGTGTGTGATTGAGCATGGGCTGTCTCAGCTAAACCCTGCCTGCTCGTTTGATCCCACAGCTGTAGGCATCTGTGGTGGCTGGGCTCCTCCATGATGGCGCTTGCCTAATGCATCACTGGAAGTAAAAAAAAAAAAAAAAGTGCTGGCTCTCTGGTCTCTGCATACTTCTGGACTGATTAAATTGTTTCAGAGCTGTCTGGGCCAGATATCCATGCATGAGGTTTGTGGGCCATCTGTTGGGGACAGCTTTGAGGGGGGGACCGTGGGTGTCTGAGCACGGGACCCTTTTCCCTTTGGTGTCTCCTGGCCTCCCTGCTCACTTGCAGGGGCATGCAACTACTGCCGGAGATAGCGGGGGCTGCCCTAGTGTGTCTGCTCTTGTGTCCCCCTTGCTCAAAATTAAATACTGAAGCTAAAAAGAGAAAATTAATTTAATCTCTGTGCACCATGGGGTTGAAAGTCACGGTGGCAAGACCAGAAAGTGTTGTGGGCATACTGCTAATGAGGTGCTAATTGGGTGCTAAGGAGGTGTGACTCGGAAGAGCACAGAGGATGGCTTTAAAGCTTGGGGTTAACTCCTTGAAAAAAGCAAGGCAGCACAGGGTGCGTTGGGAGCCCTGGGTAGTGCAAGAGCCTTTGTGAATGATACAAGGTAGGCTGGCTTCTAGCAAAACTTGGCAAGTTAGAAGATGCTTTTGGAAAATGTGGCGGCACTGGTGGTAGAGTGGATGGAGAGCTTGGGAAATCCTACTTGTTTGTAAGAAATGTATGTTAAAGCAGCGGCTGTGCCCTCTTCACGCCAGTGCTGCCGGGCACTTTCCTTCCTGTGACTGCATACTTGGCTGAATTTGTGGGGAAGGGCCTCTGTGCCTGTGTTTGGTCTAATTACAGATACCACCTGCCTTCCCTTTAGCAGTGCTCCATCCAAGGTTGTTGTGCAGCGGTTAAGCCTCTGTCCAGCTTCACCGGCTCCAGCCATGCGTTACAGCCCTCCCTGCAGCCAGGGCTGTGCTGAGCTGTTCACAGCTGCCAAGTTAGCTGGAAACCTATCCCTCTATTTTTGCGTGTGTGTGTTAGCTTGCTGAAACAGCTTCAAAAATGCTCTGAAGAAAAGCTAATGCCCTTTCAGGAAGGCAAGGTGGGAATGTGCAAGTGGGAGGAAGGTGAGAGAGCAACAGCCACAGGACCCTTCCCCTCCCCAGTTACACCAACACTACATGTTTAGGGTACAGCTAGCATCTATTTGTTCAAGGGTTTTTCTTTTTACTTCTGGTCTGTAAAGCTAGTTTTCAGCTAGACCAGCATTTAGGCCTAGCTGAGGGTAGAGCTGCAAGATCAGGTGGACATATAAGTCATAGGAGTCAGGATGGTGCAGGAGGGCAGGGGTAGGCTATCCCTTTGCCATGGTGTTGCCTGCAATCAGCTTCAGCTGATGGTGAAGCTATGCTGCTGTATGTACATAATCCCCAGCTGGGAGGACAAATGCATAGCAAAACAAGTGGCCTGGTGCATGATGGAAGTTGGTCTGTGGCTGGTTGCAGAGTTTGGGGACCACACAGCAAGCGTGCCAGCCACCCTACTGTGTTATCACTGGTGTGGGGGCAAGGGTTTCATAATGGTAAAAACCCAGTAAAGTTTTTTTTTTGGTTATCTGGCAGGCAGAAGGTGAGTTGGCAAGCAGAGGTAGACCCTAGACTCCTTGGTTTGCTGCTGGGTGGATGTTCTTAACCATAGACCATAGGGGTGGACACCAGCAGGGGTTAAATCTGGTCTGGGGTCCAGCCTGGAATGTTTCCCATAGGCTTTTCAGCGGTGCTGCTCTGAGCTGGTCCCCCTGAGCTTATCTGTCCCGAGAGGGGAACAACTCATCTTCCCAGGGCCGGAAGTAGTTTTCTACCTTTGGTAGGGTCTAGGGAAACATTGCTTTTCCTGCTTTTAAAACCATCCCCTCAACTGGACTGAATTTGGTGCCATCAGCAAAAAGGCTGTGCGTCCCTAGCAGGCACGCAAAGCCCAGCTATTTTAAATTGCTTTTGCTCTGAGTGGTGTCAGGGTTTGGGGCTGGTGTTACAGCAGGTACATGCAGCCTGTTTTCTGTATGAAGGCTGGAACTGGTGTGCCCCTTCAGGCTGACAGTGCAAGCACATACGTGTCCATCACCCCAGCAGGGTGCATGTGTGTGTGCAGCTAGCAGAATTGATTTGGCCTTTTACAAAGGATAATTCCAGAGGAATATGCTAGTCTCTGACTGTGAGAGAGATTGAGATATTTTTGAATAGGAAATCTGCGTTGTGAGCTTCATTATGGGCATCGCTGAGAGCAGGTGTGAATATTCTGCTTTAGAAAGGGAGGCTATAGGAACATCACCTTCATCTTCAGTATTAATTGAAAGCAATATTATCATCCGATGGCTATTTACTGTTTAAAACTGGATTTGCAGGCTTCTTGAGGGCTCTGCAAAGGACCAGCCTTGTTTCTAAGTGTGATAATGACCCTAAGGAACAACAATATTTGAGGAGTATTTTAAGAAGGGGATTTCAGTTCTTGTAAGGCAAGCCCTTCTGTTGTTTGTCCTTAGAAGGCCCTTTGATGAAATCACTTGTTGAGCTGTAGAAAGTACAGCATCGTTAATGAAAACTTAAGGCTAGAAAATTAGTTATTCCCAACATCAGGAAACTTAAGGGAAAAAAAAAGCTTCCCCCCCAAACCCTTAACCCTCTGTCATTAAATTAATCACTTCATCAATCACTTAAACTTTCGTATCTGCTTTGCTAATAGGCAATAACGTTAATGCTTACGTTTAAGGGAAAGAGAGAGAGAAGGAAGAAAGTATATTTGTAATATGGACTAATTAACGTCAGCGTAACCTTGCTTTTGGTAACTGCCTCATCAAACCATTTGAAGGTTTGATCTTGCCACCTTTCACGTTAGAGTGTGTGAGTCCTTCCACATGGGCTAAGCCCTTTCAAAAGAAACAGAGAAAGATGTGTGTTTGTGGTAATGAGGTCTGGGGTGATTTTTATATCTGAGATGACTTTAGTAGCTTTAATTATCTGTAGGAGCTTCGTTTGTGGGCTGGCTTCTTGCTGGATATTGGGGTGCGCTCAACAGAGTACTCCTTGTTACTCTGGAGTGTCCAGGCTTGGATGTCCGTACCATCCCAGCTTAGTTGAATTGGGCCTTTTTCCTGGCCAGTTGGAGGCATTAGCATGGGTGACAAACCTGGTATAGAGCAGGGATAACAATGTAAGTCAAGCTTGATAAAGCAAAAAACACAGGGTGAGGGAAAATTATATATGCGTGTATATATTCAAATTAGGAGGCTGTATATATATCTTTGTGGAGGTATTAATGTTCTAAGGGAACGTAATATGGGCCAAGACTATTTCCCTGTACTGTAGGGAAATACTTGCATATGCATACACTCATAATTTTTATTTTTGGTGGGGAAGGTGAGCTGTGTTTTCACTTTGAGTCTATCAATGGGACCTCTTAGAAAAAAGCTATTGTTGCAATTAGTGATAAACATGCTTGTGCATTTCGCCAGATCAGGAATTTGATATATTTGGGTTGTGTGAGCTTAAAAAAGGAGGAGGAAAGAAAAGTATACCCCGTTGCCCCCTACTTCTATGTTTGCACACAACATTTTCATCCAAGACCTCTGCAATCTGGATCTGCTCCACCACTATCTGGCTAATTTTCTTGACTGAGGAGCAAAGCAAGAACACATGAGAGAAGGCAGGGCAATTCCCTGGCATTACACAATGCTCAGGCAAAGTTCATGCCGCAATGGAGCACTACACATTACACTCTCGCATCTCAGCATGCTTTGCCATCCAGCCTCAGGCTGTGGTGAAGTGGCAGGTGTGTTGAGTGAAGGGTGCTGGGAATAGATGGTTTTGAGATGGGCTGGCATCCAGCCACTTGCACGGTTCGAAGTTTTATCAATGAAATGCTGCAGAGCCCTGCATCCAGCTCTGAAGGCAGCCAGGTGAGGTGGGGAAAGGCTCGAGGCGCTTTCCTGTGCTGCTGCAAAAGGTATCCCACGATACCTCAATCACTCTCTTTATGCAATTCTCAGGCTTCTAGCCTTGTGAAAAATTACCCTTTTAATTAAACTTTCTATAATTGGTCACCATGGTAGTATTACTTTGTCTTTAAAAAAAAAAAATGAAAAATTCAAGCAATTCCCTCCCCACACCAGTTTGCAGTTGTTGCTTCCTGGCATCAGTTTTGTAAAAGAAATCAAAACCAAAAAGAACGAACAAAAAGGTAAAAAAGGTCTCTTCGCCCACCTCAAAATCATCTGAGCAATTAAAACGTGAAAATTTGCTTAGCTAGTCCTCATTACGGAAAACCACTATGTTCCTGTATGAAAATAAGCAGGTAGAAGAGAACCCTTCTGGAAATGTATATATGTGCCGTGGTGCTGAGATTGCGGAATAAAACTCCGACTGTTGGGAAGTGTCTAGGCAGAAAACTGCCGTTATCCTGGCAAGCATCCCTGGTTTGGGGCTGGGGTGTTGGTAGGCATTGCACTGCCCTGGCTGTGTTGATTGTGTGGGTGGCAGGGTTGCCTCTTGGGAAGCTTTCTTTGTCACTGTTTCTGCAGTTTTGGGGACCACAGGACACGCAGGGTGGTCACCTCGATGTTGTCACACAAATCCTTCCCCTCCCCATCTCCTGGCTTTTGAACCGATTTATCGCTGGCGTGTGCTAATGTACCTTTCTGCCTTTGAATGGCTTAATGTGCTTGATTGACAGGGGGAGTTAATAAATTGGTTCCTCCTGTCAAACTGCTCCTGTACATTGATGGCTTTTGAATTAACTGTAACCACTCGGGGGGAAAAAAAAGCTGGAGACAGTGTTGTTGGACAACTCAATGAAAACATCTGTTCAATTTGCAGCGGTGGTCAGAAGAGTGAATAAGCTCTGTGCACTCCCTCTCTTAAAGATTTATTAATATTGCTCTTTACGCGAGGGGGAAAGATTTCAAACACTTGACATTTAATGGTTAGTAACTCAATTTTATTCCATTCATCTGCATGGCTTTGTCAAATGCCTGCTCTGTTGAGGCTCCGGTATTGTACTGCGTAGGCTGTCTTTCTGCGTGTGCGCAATTAGGAGGGCGATTCGGTACCTGAATACGGAGGAACCTCTTGCTTTTTTCTTTCTAATTGATTATTACCTTTGAGGCGAGAGATCATATTATGGAACGTAGTACCCTTTCACAAACAGTGATGGGGCTTCGTTTCTTACTCCACTCTTCAGTTTCAAGCAGTTAATTTGAAAATAGGAGGGGGAAAAAGACTTTAAAATGTAGAATCTCCAAGGGAGACTAACAATTCAGGGTGTGGGGAGAAGTGAGGAACATTCTTACAGGCAGAGATTAATGGTTGTTACTAATGATTTTGGGAAATAGAGGGGAAGAAATAGATATGGCAGAAGACTATAAAATAAGTAACGGCACTGCGGAAAACCTTGATTCTTGAAACGCACCTTTCCCCATGTGACAGCCATATCAAATTAAACACATCCTACCAGATAAAACAATATTTCTGCACATAAAGGGTGCTGATGGAAAACTCAGCAGAGTGGGAGGGTAAGGCAGGTAAGTGAAAGGGACCATGTAGAAAGCACCATCCTTCGACTGTCCCTGAAGCGGCTTTCCTAGTGGCATAAAGGAAAGGGTGAAAAAAAAAAAAATCTCCCTGGTTTCTGCAAGTTGTTCTTTGTCTTGGAAAAATTGTTGCAGTCCTGGGGACACTGTCTGCAGTCCCGTCAGGTACGGAGCTGGGAGTGACAGGTTGCAGAAAGCACATCAGCCAGAAGCCATTACCCACGTACTTCTGTGGGGTTCGGGAAATAGTCATAAATTAAGACTACGTACTGGAGGAAAAAAAAATCCCAAGCTGGTATCATCGTGCTGCAACAGGATGCTCTCACAGAAACCATAAAATTTGGCAGGATCCTCCAAGTTTACGCAACCCTGACAGCAGGGGACAGAGGAGGGTGAGCCCCACAGGCGCTGGGACACTTCGCAGCTCTTTTCTGGCATATGGCAGGTAGAAAAGGTGTCTCCTAGGAGTGGGGGGAGGCTGTTGCCTCCCTGGATTTTAAGCTAGGAGCTTGGTTTTGGAGGTGTATATTTTTTTTTTCTTTAACTTCACACACTGCTTGTTTCACATCTCGAGGAAGAAGAGACAACGTATTCTGGTCCTGTTGCAGAGCAAATGTGCAAGGTGCAGAGGGGGAGCATTTTAAATATGATTTGCTGATCTGCTTTTTTTATTTTTGTGAGAAAAATAAAAATTCTTTCAGTTTCACTCTAAAGCATGCCGTTGGCTTGGGGAGTTGTTGGACTGAGTGAGTCATTAGCTGACTGTGTGATTTCATGTCTTGATTTCCAGTCTTGCCTTTTGCTTTATTGTAGCCCTTGGTGCAGCACCTCTGGTTTTTGGGGACCCCCCCTGTGCATCGCTTTGGGATCCTGCTGCGTCGGGGGACAGGGGAAGTGGGCTCTGTCTCCTGCCTTGCTTCTGCTGGGTCTCACCTCCACCCTGTCATAGGAGGGAGGGAAACACCCCAGCCTGTGCCACAAAGCACAGAGCCTCATACATTACGCAGTGGAAAAGGAAACTCTGTGAGGGGCTTGTATGGGACACGTGTAGTAGCGTCTTGGACGCAATTAATATAGCTTGAGAATCATTTCATAGAATCATAGAATTGTTAAGGTTGGAAAAGACCCTTAAGATCATCAGGTCCAACCGTTAACCTACCACTGCCAAGTCCGCCACTAAACCATGTCCTCAAGCACTGCATCGACATGTCTTTTAAATACCTCCAGGGATGGGGACTCAACCACTTCCCTGGGCAGCCTGTTCCAGTGCCTGACTACTCTTTCAGTGAAGTAGTTTTTCCTAATATCCAACCTAAACTTACCCTGGTGCAACTTGAGGCCATTTCTTCTCGTCCTATCGCTTGTTACCTGGGAGAAGAGACCAACCCTCACCTCACTACAACCTCCTTTCAGGTAGTTGTAGAGGGCCATAAGGTCTCCCCTCAGCCTCCTCTTCTCCAAACTAAACAACCCCAGCTCCCTCAGCTGCTCCTCATAAGACTTGTTCTCTAGACCCTTCACCAACCTAGTTGCCCTTCTCTGGATGCGCTCCAGCACCTCGATGTCCTTCTTATAGTGAGGGGCCCAAAACTGGACACAGTATTCGAGGTGCGGCCTCACCAGTGCCGAATACAGGGGCACTATCACCTCCCTGGTCCTGCTGGCCACGCTATTCCTGATACAAGCCAGGATGCCATTGGCCCTCTTGGCCACCTGGGCACACTGCTGGCTCATGTTTAGGCGGCTGTCAGCCATCACCCCCAGGTCCTTTTCAGCCAGGCTGCTTTCCAGCCACTCCTCCCCAAGCCTGTAGCGTTGCCTGGGGTTGTTGTGACCCAAGTGCAGGACCCGGCACTTGGCCTTGTTGAACCTCATACAGTTGGCCTCGGCCCATCGATGCAGCATGTCCAGGTCCCTCTGCAGGGCCTTCCTACCCTCCAGCAGATTGACACTCCCACCCACCTTGGTGTCATCTGCAAACTTACTGAGGGTGCACTCAATCCCCTCATCCAGATCATCGATAAAGATATTGAACAGGACCAGTCCCAACACTGAACCCTGGGGAACACCACTTGTGACCAGTCGTCAACTGGACTTGGCTCCTTTCACCACCACTCTCTGGGCTCAGTCATCCAGCCAGTTTTTAACCCAGCTCAGAGTGCACTTGTCCAAGCCGTGAGCAGCCAGCTTCTGCAGGAGAATGCTGGGGGAGACGGTGTCAAAGGCTTTACTGAAGTCCAAGTACGCAACATCCACAGCCTTCCCCTCATCCACTAAGTGGGTCACCTTGTCATAGAAGGAGACCAGGTTAGTGAAGCAGGACCTGCCTTTCATAAACCCATGCTGGCTGAGCCTGATCCCCCGGTTGTCCCGCATGTGCCGCATAATGGCACTCAGGATGATCTGTTCCATGACCTTCCCTGGCACCGAGGTCAGGCTGACGGGCCTGTAGTTCCCCGGATCCTCCTTCCGACCCTTCTTGTAGATGGGTGTCACATTAGCTAACTTCCAGTCATCTGGGACCTCCCCGGTTGACCAGGACTGCTGATAAATGATGGAGAGTGGCTTGGCAAGCTCCTCCGCCAGCTCCCTCAGTATCCTTGGGTGGATCCCGTCCGGCCCCATAGACTTGTGGGCATCCAGGTGGAGGAGCAGGTCGGTGACTGCCACCTCTTCGACAGCTGGGACTACATTCTGTGTCCTATCTCCATCTCCCAGCTCAGGGGCATGAAAACCTTGAGGATGATCAGTCTGACTATTAAAGACTGAGGCAAAGAAGGCATTAAGTACCTCAGCCTTCTCCTCATCCTTCGTGGCCAAGTTTCCCTCCGCATCCAACAAAGGAGGGAGATTCTCCTTAGCCCTCCTTTTGTCGCTGATATACTTGTAGAAACATTTTTTGTTGTCCTTGACAGCAGTGGCCAGTTTAAGTTCTAGCTGGGCCTTCGCCTTTCTAATCTTTTCCCTGCATATCCTCACCACATCCTTGTAGTCCCCCTGAGTCACCTGCCCCTTCTTCCAAAGGTGGTAGGTTCTCCTTTTCTTCCTGAGTTCCAGACAGAGTTCTCTGTTCAGCCAGGCTGGTCTTCTCCCCCGCCTGCTCGACTTGCGGCACATGGGGACAGCCTGCTCCTGTGCCTTTAAGACTTCCCTCTTGAATAACATCCAGCCTTCCTGGACTCCTTTGCCTTTCAGGACTGCCTCCCAAGGGACTCTGTTGACCAAGCTGCTAAACAGGCCAAAGTCTGCCCTTCTGAAGTTTAGGGTTGTGGTTTTGCTGGCCCCCCTCCTTACTTCTCCATGAATCGAAAACTCTACCATTTCATGGTCACTGTGCCCAAGACAGCCTCCGACCACCACATCACCCACCAGGCCTTCTCTGTTCATGAACAGCAGGTCCAGCGGGGCACCTCCCCTGGTTGGCTCACTTACCAGCTGCATCAGGAAGTTATCCTCCACGCACTCCAGGAACAGCTTTCAGGACAGACCTTGACTATTTTTTTTTAACCTTGTCCTTTATAGCTAAATCTAAAATATAGGTTTCTTATTCAAGACTGAAAAAGCATGGCAGTAGCACAAGTGTGTGGTGCTAAATATTACAGAAATCTGGTCTGTCTTGCTAGGCTGCTGAGCTAGAGAGGTGTATGAGAGCTGTACGTTTTGAAGGCTACATCGAGATGGAGAAGGCTGGTTTGGCCTGAAGTATAAATAGCAATTAGCATCTGGATGCTCTTGCTGGGCTTTCTCCATAAAATGATACAAGGGTCCCTGGGCTTGAGAAGAACTGGAGCATTTTGCACGAGAAGATGTTTCCATACATATCATGTCAGCCGCCTCTCTTAGACTTTGCATCCTTTGGGCGGTACCAGGGCAGTCCTTGGGCTGACGTGGTCAGAGATGTCTTTGGTAATTCTTTGCAAGTCCTGTCTGGGGGCAAAAACCTTCTGCAGCAGCTTTGCCCTCCTACCTTGCCAGATTACCAATTGAATTTCCAGCGTGCAATGAGAGACTGAAGGCTGTCATTCAGTCTAGAGCATAAATCACTGCCTCTCCGTTGTCCTCACTGATTTCAGACCAATGATTCTGTCCCAGGATGATCAAGACAGGGTTTCTTTCTCCAAAAAATTTCTCTTCCAGTGCCTCTTCCATAAGGGCCAGAATTTGATGGTTGTGGCTTTGCACTCAGCAGTGAGTGCCCAGCTTTTCTGGCCTTGGCTTCCTAAACAGTATCAGCAGTCTGGGGAAAAAAGGCTCAGGGTCTGTTCACAAAGAGCTCATTAGTTCATATTAAAAGCCAAAAGTGCTGTGCCTCATGGGCGTCCTGCTGTAAAATCAACTGGAATCTGTTGGAGATGCTGCTTTCCAATGTGTCACATTCCCCACCCCAGAAATACAAGCTCACCCCAGGCACCAGCGATAGCACAGATGGTTGGGTTCTGTTTTGCCCTTTGTGTATCCTGCATCCTTCGCCCTGTGCCGTGGCATCATCCAGGTGAGCGGAGGGACAATTTGGGGTCCTGAGCCGCTTAGGCAACAACCCATTTCTCTGGGGCGTTCATCCCTTGCCAGCGTGAAGGAATATCCTCCCAAAAAAGCCTTGCTAGCACAGATCTGCATGCAGCCTCTCTTGAGCAAGTAACAACATGAATATTTGGCTGTGGTGGCTGGAGGGTGTTGGTAGGATTGCGCGGGGTGGTGACAAGGGGATCGGCTGGGCGAGCTGCTTCACCAGTCGTGGTCTCATCCCTGTTGTCTGTTAAACCCACCGTGTTGTAAAAGTGGAAGTGGCCCCAGGTGGCTGGATAATGGCATCTTTAATTGTGCTCTGAATGAGATTAACTTCTTATCTGACAGTTTGACATCTTTATTATTATTAATGTGTGAATAATACAGTGTGGGGTTTTTTATACATAACTTTGGTAGCAAATGTTTTCCTTTTGTTTAGTGGTGTGTGTTACTTTGCTGGTTAGCCACCTTCAGATTCCCAGGCTCCAAGGGCAGGGATCCCCGAGGTCAAGGGATGCTGCTCCTATTTCTTTCCTTTTTAAATAGTAATTGCCATTGCATGGCAGCTATTCTCATTTATTATTTTGAACTGTGAGTACGCAAATCCTCTGGTAAGTCTGGAGTTACTCAGGCCGTTGGAGAGGGTGATGGGACAGGACATGGCGGGCTAGGGACTGTCTCTCCCAAAGGCCAGTCAGGAGGAGCAATATCCATGGGCAGGGAGGGATGGCTGGCACTGTTCCAGAGAGCCCTAAAAACTGGATATAGGTTGGCACCCTTTCCTATTGCCTGGCTGAAAGGGAGAAAATTATTCAAAATGCTGTTGCCTTACAGTGGAAAAAGTGCTGGCCATGGGAAACGGATGCTGCCGGGGAGGGGGCTTGGGATGCTGCCAGGGATGGGCGCAGGCACCGGTGGGGCTGCGGGTGCTCTGGCAGGGGCTGGGGCCATCTCTCCGAGCAGCGGGGATGGGAACTGCGGAGCGTGGGAGGCGGCTGCAATCTGTCGACTCCACGAAAAGTAGTTTCTGTGATGTAACTTGCTATTAAACGGGATAACAAGGTCAATAATGCCTTTGCCTGGGAGAGCTTCAGCCAACACTTCTATCAAAACCAATATTAATTTTCACTAATTAGGAGCTGCAGCTAATGAGTGTCACAGCTAATTTACCTCATCCATAACGAGGGAGAGGAGGGGGTCAGGCGCCTGGGATCAGAGCCTGCAAATCTGCCTCTTCTCTGCTCTCCCTTTCTCTCTTGGCTGAGCATGCATTCGTCACCTGGGTGGCTTGTCGTCTGTGGGGATGTGGGCATATGTGTGGTCCCCCCGTGCCTTCCTCAGGGAGGAGGGATGCTTTGGGGAGGCAGGGAAGGAGCTGTACAGGGAGATGCACTGTGCAGCAGGTGTTGGCTGGTCCAATCTGAAAGGAATGAGCAGGCGAGCGACTGCTCAGGTGAGGCGGAGAGGACTCGGCATCACGGCATCGCCTAGCTGGCAGTGGCAGGCGGAGCAGGCTGATGCCAAGGGGGAGGCGGGCAGGCAACCCGCTGGCTGCTTGGGAGAGTGTGAGAGGGGTTCTGGAGCTCAGCTCAAAGCGGTGAGGGAGAAAAAAGAGCTTGGAAGGATTTGCAAGGGAAATTTTGGGAAAGAAAAGGATGACTGTTGTACTGAAGGGGAAGTTGTAGCAAAGCGTGTTTGCTCTTGAAACTCTTAAATTAATTTCAAAAGCCTTTACGGTACATTTTATCCCTGTTCCCTTCCATACCTTTTATCCCAATGACTGCTGTATGCCAGGGTGCACAAGCCAGCCTGGAAACCACGCTGAGCACAAAGTGATGAAGCAGTTTGTCTGTCATGGTTCGTACAGTCTTCTGACTCCTAAAGCGAGTCTCTTTCTCTGATAGAGTATTGCCGCGGGTCTTTGATTTTGTGACAAGCTGGACAAGTGTTGCAAAGGATAGGCACGTTTGTGGGGACTGAATTTTTTACCAGGTAGCTTGCATGCCGTGCAGGTTGGCTTCCAGCAAAGGTTGCAGACAGGAGTATTCCACGGATGTTGCCAACAGTACTAATAGAAAGCAAATTTCTGATTTGGAGTTATCCCTCTTTGTCCTGTAAACTTGATCTAACTGCTCAGGCAAGGGAAGAAAGGGTACACTGTCCACTGTATCCTTCTAAAATGGCTCAGGTTTTATAGTCTGCACTTTCTAAACAAACTGGAAACTAATTGTTATCCACAGAAATTGTTGTTTTAAGTAAGATTACACTAGAGAAATTTGTGGTCTGCTCTCAGACAGCTCATTGTTAGGGATGGCCAAAACTGACTGAATAAATGATTCATTGGTTTTATTCACATTGCCCTAACTATAAACCTCAGGAGCCTTCCTTGCCTGAATTGATCCGTTCTGCTGGCAAAGGGATGAGCAACAGACGCACTGTCAGCCCGTCCTGATGCTTGAAGGAGGACAGGAGAGCTGTTGTCTTGTTTGAGGTGGTTTTCCTAACAGACAGCCTCCTGTTTGGGGTTTCTGAGGCCTTGAGAAAAGGGTGTGGCTTTTAGGCATGCCCTGAGAAACTCAGAGGAAAGTGATGTGCAGAGAAGAGCCTGTCTTGGAAACCATCTCACTGAGACCATCTTTTTGAGGCATCCCGTGAGGATCAGGTGGGAGCTACTTAGGGTCCTGGCTCTTGTCCATATGTGCAGCGGGCTTTGCTTCTGGCAGTCCACCAAGTTGTTTTTGCTGCCAGTCCATATCCAACTCCCCAGCTAATTCTGGCTTGGGCCAGTTTGTTTGATTTGTTCAAGCTGTTGGGCTGTGAAATTGCCACCCAGCCTGTGGTAGCTCCCCGGTAGGTGTTTTGCCTCTACCTGCTCTAAGGTTCACTGCACCTGCAAATGGCTGGGCTTCTTGACTTGTTCCTCACCAGCTGCTCCCGTGTCTGTCATCAGCCTTGGTGGGGAGAAGAGCGTAGCAGCAGAAAGGCTGTGAATGGATTTCATATCCACGTCCTCAACGTGCTCAGAAATAATAGGGTCAATGCTCCCCTGTTTCTCCTATATGCTTTCGTTTCCAACAGGGACAAGGGTAACTTGTGGGTAAGCAAATCCCAAACACTTTTATATCTTAAAACACAAACTGTAAGCCCTTAGACTTTCCTGTGGCCGCCTTTACCTTCTTCATGAAGACTTCATTCGACACCACAGTCGAGTGCCTGTGTTCAAAACAAGTTAAAAAGGAAGAAGAGTAAGAAACTGAGAGAGCAGGAGGGAGTCTGTTCCTCAGTGGTGCAGTTCTGGTGATGGGGCCTGAGCTTCATGGCTCAGCTACTCATGCAAAATCAGTCGGCAAAGAGGTCCTCTATGTGCTTTGATGGTCCTTGATACATATGTGCAACCTACATAGAGGCACATGTAGTCCAGTATTTCCTTTGGCCAGAGCAAATCCAGTGGTTGATCGGATCCGAGCTCTGCTTGGGAAGTTAGCAACACAAATTCTTGAAGGGCAGAGAAAACTCCCCATTAGCATTTTCTTAGTTAAATTTGCTGACCTCTGCAGGTCAGCTCTAATCTGAGGAGCAGTAGTTAGTAACATTCCTCTGCTGCATCAGCCCCAGGACTTTTTTTCCCCTCCATGAAACCTCCCACCATCACCAGCCCAGCCATCTGGTAGCAACAGTGACAAAACAGCATGTACTGTAGATAACGAACGTGGGTAGTTGCTCCACTGATTGACCCTGCTTTGAGCGAACAGACAGTGCTTGCTAGTATGTTGCCAGCACCACAGGAATGTCTGGGAAATCTTTAGGGGGGAAATCCCATCGTAGAGAGATTATGCAGTGTGACTGTGCTGTCTTTGGATGACGAATATGTGGGGTTTTGTTAATGTGCTGGATGAAGTTGTATTTTCAAGGTTTACCCCGATTTCTATGGCACCTGTTGGCTGTTGGAGTTGCAGTACCAGTCACGCTACAAAAATAATAGCGTGGTGCTGACAGTGAAATATAAGCAAACAGCAGCATCCTTGATGGTATTTGTGCATAAGAAGCTGTAGCCTCATGCATCAAACGTCTTGTGGCAATGGATTCCCGATCCTTGTAGAGGGAAGGATTGGAGGGACTGGATATTGTTTGCAGACCTCTCATCTTATCTGAACATGACCAGGTGAGACTTGCTGTGCTGGGTCAGATGGTGGACTCTGTGTTTCTCTGTATCTATATGTTTACCCAGTCCATTGAGGATGTGGAGTTTGGGATGGGGGCTCTCAAACCAGGGTGTGCTTTTGTTCCCTGGTAGGAGGCTACAGCTGGGGCTTTGCTGGCGAAACATGCCTTCCCACCAAGCAGATGGGATCTGTGGGGCTGCTCAGGCAGCCTAAGGCTGAGCACATCTGCTGGTGGCTATCCCCCTCCCCTGCTCTCCTGCATGCCCTTTGTTGGTGGCCAAGGTGGCTGAGAAAGTTTCTTTGCACTTATTGCCCAGGAAAAGCGACCTTCAGGCAGAGTCGTTCTTGGGAAAAAGCTTCCCCAACCGTGACAGATTTGACTATAAATCTCCAGTATTAATGCCCAGGTTCCCAAGGTCTGTCATCCTGCATGCCGGCAAGGCATGTGAGTTGCTCAAAAACAACGTACCGACTCATCAGTCATTTTGGAGGCATGTCAGAAAGCTGTTGCTGCAAGCAGGGAGGTTGAAGGAACCCTGTGAGCGTGCTTGTGTCGGGGTACACGGGAGAACATCCTCAGTTGGGAGCATGTGTGGGCATCCCACGGTGGTCCTGAGCCCCATAGTTGCCCAGGGTGTGAGGGGTTTCATCCACCACATTGTCCTCTACCCTTTTCAGTACTTGGTCTCTCCGTTATACCCCAAATTGCCCTGCACCCTTTGGGAGCAGGCTGCAGGTACTGCTTGAAGCCAGTGTTTTCCTTCGGTGTGCAGCTGTGCACACCCAAACCGGGCTTGCCTTTGTGAGAGATGCTGCCGGTTCCGTGCCGTGTTAGTGGCGAATAATGCCAGCATCCAGCCAGCTGCCACCCGCTGCAGGAGGACAACTCTGTTGCAACCGGCAACATTACTTTGTTTGGTTTTTTGTGACTATCTTCATGAATAATTCTGAAAGCGGAAAAAAGTGTGTCTCTTTTTTTTTTTTTTTTCCCCTTCCCTTTCTTATGGAAAGAGTCAGGCTGGTTTTAAAATAGACTCAGTGTGAATATCTCTTATTGGTACAGGTATTAAGTTAGTTATGAATTTCTTGCACTTTGGGTCCTAGGAAAATCCTTCCCTTATTCCTTTCTCATTCACTGTTGGTTAATAAGGCTTATTAGCACTCCTTAATAATGACAGATATAATCTCAGCCCAAATTTGAGGAAATTTTGGGAGCTACCTAGGCCAGGGTGCTCTCTGTATCCTCCCAAGGACAAGGGCTGGAATAAAGGACAACCAAAAGAGAGGGAGAAGAATGGCTGTCATTTAATGGAAAGGAGGAAGAGAGGTGCATCTCTTGCTGATGGTAGGAAAATGCTCACTGCCCCTAATGAAGTGCTGTATGTGCCTGTGGCATGGTCGGTTTGGTGGAGTTGAATATAGGCTGAGTTTTTCTTTGATGTTTTTAGCTGTGTCTCATGCTGTGGAGATTGACAATACCTGCCAAATACTGAAGCAATGTCCCCGGGGCTGCAGGATTGCTTGTCCTTTCAGGTCTGATGCATTAAGACTTGAGGGACCCTTGTAAGGCCAAATAGCTGGCCATGGCCTCACAGTCTGCAAAGTTTCAGATGGAGAGAGCAGGGTGGATTTTCTTCGTCCAGGAAGTGGTAAAATAGGACAGGAAAAGTTCAGCGCTCTCAAATGGGTTTTCCCAGTTAAAACCCTTAGCACTGAGTTGCCCTGTCCACGCTTCCATTGTACCCCGGGGAAGAAGGCACACTGAGTTTAGACCCTGCTTTTCCTCATGGGAACGTTGCTCTGAGCAGGTATCGCTTCCAGACCAGGTCCTCAGCCCCTCTGGCACGTGTTTACAGTACAGTGCTATTCAGCGCAGTGCTGTGCAAAGCGCTTCAAGAGAAGGAAGCTGAATTTGCCTGCAGGAGCTGGCAGCATAAGCGTGGATCGCTGAGAGGGCACTTGAGAAGCACAGGAGGTTTCTGAGATGCTGTGAAGGGGCTGGTTTTTGCATGTGAGTTAGAGGCTGGTGCTGCCAAAGGAGCTGGAAAAATACTCAATGTACGTGATGCAGCTGTCAGGGCAGAGGTGGCTGGAACTTGTCTCTGATGTGTACAAGTAGCTGTTGGCAAGCAGATGCTGAATTTGGTGGTCAATACCCATTTCTCCCTCAATCAGGGCTTCAGGGGAAAAAGAAACTTTGAAAGTCTTTACTTCGAGCAATTGAAAGAAAAAGCCTAAAACTGTGACTTATTGGATCACTTTTCTCTTCATAGATTTCCACTTTTAGAACAGTCTGTGAAACCTCAGTGATTGCTTTCTTTTTGTCTTCAAACAACCCGGCAGCTGGGATTTAGCATGGAGTTTTGTTTTCAGTTTGGATTTTTAAATGTTACTTGTTTTTACGTATGACTAAGGGAGGTTTTTTGAGCGTGGGCTGGTCTGGACACCAGGCAAGGGGTGCGTAGACTCAGCTGCCCCTTGCAGCTCTGATCCAGCCTGCAGAAAGAGCTGCATGCAGCCCCTTGCAGCTCTTCACCCAGGTGACTTGGGTGAAGCTCTTGAGAAGTCTACTGTTGAACGTGGCAGCGCAGTGGGGTAAAGGACCAAGAATGCAAGGTCTTCCACTTTGTATCTCTCAAAACTGGGTCGTCTGGCTGATCTTCTGCCTGTCCCTAAAGTGAATGTAATGCTATAGAGAAATGACAGCTTGTAAAAGTAAGTGGTGGATGAAAGCTGAGCCCTGCTGACATCCCTGGGACAGGGTCCTGCCTGCTACTGTTCATCTGCCTCACCCCACGTAGCTTTAGGTCTACAACATGAGGGTTTTGCAAGCATCGTCGCTTCCCTGTGCAACATTTGCTTCTCCGTCGTCTTAACATGGTAACAAAGATAATGAAAAACCTATTTCACTTCTCCTAAACATTAAAATTGTCTTGTTCTTAAACATAAAGACTTACCTAGGGTGTTGAATGCCCCTCACCCTCTGCCAAAATGCAGCAATCTCTGGAGCAAAGTTTGGTGGCAGCAAGGGAGACAACTGCCTTGGAGCAACATGGTGTAGAAGACTAAAACTGTTCTTGTCTGAAATCACAAATCCTCCTACATGTCACACGTACTGTACGGGCTACAATTTGTGGTACATAGGCAAGGAGGAGTCTGGGCTTGTTGAACGCCCAAGGGATTACATCAGTCTTGGAAATAGCCCTTCACTACTTCCTTTCTCACCCCATTTTTCTCTTGCTGCTGTGATGAAATTCCTGCAGCAAGCGTTCTCTGGAGTTATGAGACAATACACACCTGGACAAATAGGATCCTGAATAAGGAGCCCCGTGGATGCTTGCAGGGTGTTGTGGAAGCTACTGAGAGATGTTTTCACTGGTGTTTTGCATAAAGTCAATTAAATCTGGTATTCAACTCTGTTCTTGTTCTCTTTGTGACAATTTCTGTGCAAGTTGTTTTGTGCTTTTAAGGAAATTCAGGCAGGCTGAATGCTGTGCGTTTGCGTGAGGATATGTTTTTGTGCAGGTGCTTCCACAGATCCTTGGAAAGCTCTTTCTGGAGGTGCATTGCATTCCATCAAGATGGAAAGGCATTCCCACCTGACCACAGTGACCATTTACATGGTGTGAACAGCCAGTTGCCAACACTCAGAGCAACAGTTGTAGGAGCATTTAGCAAGAAGTCCTTTGTCTGAAATATGTTTTTAATAAACTATTCACTGAATATATTCAAATAACAAATAAATTCCTGCAAATCCAAGTCTATTTGCAGACAACTCACAAATGAGAAAGCCTAAATTAATTGAATGCTATAGTCACTAGGGATAATGGTCCAGCTGTAACAGAGATCTCCAGATGTTTGTTTGCAGAAGAGTATGCTTTCATAGGAAAAGAAAAACACTCGTGGGTATATTAACTCAGAAACAAGTTTACAGCTGTGTGCTTGTGTGCTCTGCCTTGCACTCCCACCAGCGACTGCGGAGCTCTGTTCCAAGGTTTCCTCTTGCAATAAACAGCCTCTTTATTTCTCGCTCATTGTCCTCCTGGCCATGTTTAGACATCTGTGACGTGCAAAGTGAGGTAATGGCCCTGTGAAAGCCTCCCAGGCTTCAACAAATATCACCCTCGCTGTGCTCCAGGGTGTACCATGTGTTGGAAGTACAGCTGGACTGCTGCTTCTTCCAGTTTAGGCTGTTGTGGCTTGACTTTTCCCTTTTATTCAGGTAGGTTTGCTGCACAGAACCGTAGATTGGGAGAACAAGCTGCTGCATGTTGTGTTATGGTTGCTAGGAGCTTGCAGGGACGAGCAGAAGAGTTTTGGTGGTTGGAAAGGGGGAATGCTCTCGATTAATTTCATCTATAGACTGGAGCTCTGTCCAACTTCTACCGAAGGAGCTTGGCTTTATCAGTGCGCTAGAGTCGTCAGTCCAGTGCTCTCTATCCATTTCCCTCAGTCTTATTTTGTTTCTGTTAAACAGCCCAAGCTGGTTTTGAAGCCCTGTAGCTGAAGTGCCCCATTACTCACAGGCGAGAGGACAATAGAACATGGGGCCGCTCTTAAATGTCTCTCCACGTCGGCGTCATTAATAACCGTAATGCTGGCATCACTTGCTCCTAAATAGCCTCATTTATCAACAAGCAATTTACTGCAGCGCTGTGGCGGGGACGTAGATAAGCTTGTGCCTCAGATACCCAGGCGGCACCTGCCAAGTCTCTCCCCACCTTCTCTTTGGCATTTGAGAGGGAGGGAGGCGTGGTAGGAAATGTTTCATCCAAGATGTGGCAGTCATTGCCAGCCCCAAGGGGTTGGGTTGTGCTCAGAGGAAGGCAGCTTCAAGGCCAGGACCAGTGGATGAAGGGGTTGATGAGTTGCACGTGTTGTATTTCCCTAGGTTGTCCCTTTGTGGAGAGTGTTCCAAGTGTCTGGTTGTTTCTCTTGGTTCTCTTAAGGGTTTTGTTTGCTTTTCAGGGGGTGAGAAGAGCAGGAAATGTAATTTTTCCAAAACTGCCCACCTTGGGCTTCAAATTTCTGGCCCATTTCTGTGAGTCTCGCTTTTACTGCAGCTGTATCTTGGAGATCAAGAGGTGCTAACTCAACTCCAGAGAGATAAATCAAGATGGGATTTCACAGCATCTTCATTATAAGTGGGCAGAATCCATCACCCAGCACATGTTTTGAAACCTCAGAGAGTTATGGTGACAGTCCAAGGCCAATTTGCTTACAGATCTGAAGTCTGCAGACAAAAATCTGACCACTGGTACCATTTAATTCTGGGTTTGTCCAGTCAGTGGGACTTTGACGCACGCACCAAAGCACTCTTGTGCTGGTGCAAAACATCCTGCAATATTTGGGCTGAGGTTCGCTATATTTATTTGTTCCCCTGAACCATTCAGAGAGCAGAGCAGCTGGGCCATAGGCAAGCTGTAGCACTAAAGGTTTTGTATTCCCTGTGAGACTGAGAGCCTTGGGGATGTTTCATCTTTTGTAAGGCACAGATGAGATTTCAAACAAGACGTGAATGAATCCTGCTCAAACTTCACTTGCGCAAGTAAAATTTGCTGACGGGTTTTTTCTTTTCCCCATTCATATTGATCAGCTCCTCAGCTTGACAGGATTGCTGGTGGAGGAAGCGGCTCTCAGGCAGCACTATTTCAGAGGTGGCATTTTACACTCTGGCTCATCCCTGTTACTAGAGCACAGCTGGCGTCGTACCAATGTGCCATTGATGGAGTCATTCAGCACTGATATTTGCATGATGTCTCCGTGAGCACTGCTGGCATCATTGCCTTACTGTCCTGGGGGTGTCTTGTCTTACACTCTATGGGTGTCTTGCAATCCTGCTCAAAGCCAGGACAGTCCTGGGACCTCATCCATAGGCAGTGCAATCTAATGAGCTTTATCTCTGACCTCATATTAATTGCAGAATAGCTTCTCTTTTCTAATTAACACAAAGCTATGTTACCTTGCCTGGGTAAGATGCAAACTGGGTGTGTCACCTTACTCATAAATCATTTATTTACACCAAGCTGTAAAGCACCTCATTAACTAGACTTCGGGGGTCCTGCTTATCTTCTTCTTGCCCTGGTGTATTTCTAGAAAGCTTGGTATGGCCAAAGAGAAACAATGAACTTGAGGATGGTGGGTCAGCTGCATCTTCTAGTGTCTGCTGCTCTACAGCTTTCTGCACTGGGTGGGAGATTGCAGTGGGCATGTACCCCTGTTTTTCCAAGTTGAGGAGAGGTGACTCCCATCTGAATGATCTCAGTGGAGCTCCTGTTAGTTCATTGCATCCACTAAGTAGAAAGTAATCCCTGGAGCTTGGATATGGTTTTAGTCCTCACTAGTGTCCCAGCCATCAGAGCTGGTTGGTACTCTCTGGACATATGGTAACTCTCAGTCTTCCACCTGCTCTGGGCCTCCCTTTCTGGGAGGGATGGCAACATCGTGTGTGCCTTGGTGGCATGTTTTGGCTCAATTATCCCCTAGGCAAGCCTTGTCTAATCTTTCCTAGTGATAGTGCATGGCTTGTTTCAGCTGGGTACCCAGTCTTTATGCCCAACTGAAAGATGCCTCTGAAAATATAGGTGTTCAGCATCCCTGCTGTTACTTGGTTTTAGCTGGCAAGACACCTCTTCGTAGTTAAAAAGGGTAGCTGCAACAGGTCACCTACTGAAATGGTTTCTTCTGACCTGTGAAGCTCTTTGCATGATGTCATGGTTTCTCTGGCAGGATCAGGAGTCTCTTGTTATCTCTTTTCTTGCCAGCTGGCAGTAAAAATGCAAGCTTGCCTGACTCTGTTTAGAAAATTAGTCCTCTGCCCTTCAGCTCTCCAGAAGGGACTGACCCCAGCACTGTCATGCTGTGGATTTAGTCTCTGCGCTTGTTTGTACAACTTGTTTGGTCAGTTGGCATAATTTCTTGTTTCTGGAAGCATGGTGACCCTACACCAACATCAGTCACTACAGAAAGCCCTCAGCCATGTGGTTCTGACCCCAAGATCTGTATTAATTTAGAGTCCCCCCAAGGAACAGCTTGGAGTGATTGCTTGGGAGGAATTTTCCCAAAACCTTATCTCTGCACATAGTCAGTAAAACTCCTGGGAGGAAGGTATCCTCACTATGTCCATGAGGACTCTTAGCTGTTGCAAAAGAGGTGGGATGTCCTGCTCCCTGCCTGTGCTGATTGGCTTAGTTCATGTTGATGGGACAGCTGGCAGCCACGTCTTTTAAAGAAAAAGGGTTGCAACCCTAAGGAGAGACACTGAGCTTAGTTCAGCTGTTATTTTCATGAAACTTTTAGGAATGCTGTGGGTTCTGTGGTGCAAATCCTTCTCCTGTATTGGGCTGTAACTTGCCAGGGAGGCTCCTGAGTTGTTGGGGAGAAGGATGGTCATGGTCATAGCTGGGAGTGCTTGCTGTGAAAGTGCTCGTGCAGCCTCTGGTGGGTGGGCTGGTGAATTAACTGGGTGTCCCACCTACACGCATGTCCATTTTTCAAGGTGTGGTCTTCTAAAAGCTGGCCATCAAGGTAGGTGTTGGTACCTGAAAAAGTTCCCTTCAAATATGGCAATTGAGGAAGGGAGTTAAATACCTCACCAGTGACCAGGTGTCTTGAGTCTTCTCTGGTGGTCTCTGCCTCCATCTTGGATGTTGTCCAGTGCCCAGGCACTGAGGGGAAACCATGGTGAGGGTGAAGGTCTCATCATCACTGATGATCTTGTTTTTCTGCCTGTTGCTGAGCCGAGATATTCATGCAGAGGAGAACTGTGTGGTGTTTCCCTCCACGCTGGTACCTGTGACAGTTTCCTTTAACCTATGAGTGGTTAATTAGTTAAAAACCAAACTCTTTTCTTTTTGGAGGGAGGTGGGGAGGTCAGAAGAAGGCAGGAAGGAACAAAGGAAATATTCCTTATTCTTTCTGGACTGTTTCTTATTTCAAAAATTAATTAGAAAAGGATATTCTATGGATTTAGGGTTTAAACTTTGTGTCAGAAATGTTAATCAAGACTGTATTAGCTAGATTTTCCTTGAGGAGTGGGGGGTGGTGGTGGTGTACAGAGTGTTCATGATGTTTCAGAGACAGGCATGAGGTGGTGTGGAGCAGTGCTCATGGAGATATTTGGCAGCATTGCCATGTAGAGGGAATGGGTTTGTCTTCACAGATGCGGAGCACCCTCTTCCCTGCTCCCTGGAGCTGCTAAAATTGGGGTTTGGATCTCATCTAGTCAGTGCTTCTGGGGCTATTCCAGGAATGTTTTTGTAACATCTTTTCCAGGCCAGTTTTAAAAGCCCCCAGGCGATATTGGGGCTTTTAGCCATTATTTAACACCTCAGTAGATTTTATTGCTGGGAAGTTTTTGCTAACCCCAGATTTATGTTTTCCTTTGCTTTTTCAGTTCATCCTGCCTTCTCCCACCCCTATACGTGTGTCTCATGAATAGTTGTTAGTCACATGAAGGCAGCTCCAAGGAGCAAGGCTACATCTAATATTTAGGGTTTTTCAAGAATCCACTTCCCCAGCCTCCTAGGCTAAGCTGTGTGGGTATTGATGCAGATCTCTGATTTCCAACTGGCAGTGCTTGGAAATGAAAGCAATATTCCTGCCATGTTTGAATTGGAAATAGTCTTGCCTGCTTTTGCTCCTGAGAATTGCCCTGGTTTTCAGGAAACCTCAGGCTTTGTAAGGCACTATACCGAGTGCTTTCCTGGGCTGACAGGATGTCTTGTGCATTCCTGTCTTCAATTTACAGCTCTGCTGTAAAATACTAAGTTAATCTCATGTGATTTTCCCCTTTATAACCCCATGATGCTCAGTGCGTATGCTTCTCTTGGTGTTTATTCCCCCCTGCTCCCCCTTTTGTATTTATTCTGTACCAAGCATGGACTTTCCACTCTGGAAAGTCTAAATACTTTAATTTCACGATTCCCCACTGCTCCTCTTGTTCTCTGACCCTTTTCAGACAAAGGTGTGAGTGAACCACCAGTTAATTTCCCTTAAAATTAATTTAAAACTAAGTGCCTTGAATGGTTGGCTCACCTGCAGACCTCATCCTTGTGATGGGGCTGCTCTCCTCGCTTGTGCTCTGGGCTCTGCTTGGGAACAGGATCGCACCCCGACTGGAACCAGCTCCTCTCCTTCCCCTTCCTGTTGTGAGGATGAAGAGGGAAGGACAGATATCAATAAAAGTGAATGAGACTTTTTGACAGAGCAGCTTCTGCGAGGGAACTTTTTTTTATGGTGCAAACAATGGATGGAGCAGAATTTGCATAAATCTCATTAGAAAAAAGAATAAGTTTCATAAATCTTGTGATAAATTAATGTGATATCATTCCGAACAGGATGTATTAATTTTAGGATGAAATGAACGGGTCTGTGATCATTGTTGGTAATTATGAGGCTCCCAGGCAGTGTGGAGAGGAAATTATTTTTAAGAGGGCTTTATAAGTGTGGGAACCCTTTTCACACCAGGAATATCTTAACAGACCCAGACTCCTTCTTTTACAAGTGTTTCTTTTCTTATTTTACTCTCCTGTTGTTTTTTTTTTTGTTTTATGCAAGTGTATTTACTTCCCTCTTTCATGCTGATACAGCCTATTCCTTCCCAAACAAAAGGAAACAAAAGTCCTTTCAGTTTTTGCAAACTATCCATGTTCTCCCTTGTCCCAGGGATGGGCTGTGGGTGTTGTAGTGAACTGGGGGGCAGATCTGGAGATGCCACGGTGATACTAAGGTGTATTGGTGCTTTCAGCAGCAATATGGCAGCCTGGTTGGAGAGTTTCGGTCAATAAACCACTGTCTCCAAGCCAAGGAGGTGCCAGCAAGCAAGTGAAGGCTGTGACCTCCATCCACTGCATAGACACAGCACCAGTGTGAAGACATATATTTTAAACTGGTTTTGGAGAGCTTGCTTAATATCTGCATTGCTGTAAGACCTGTTTGAAGGTTGATGGAGGGAAATTGCTCTTTCTTAACTATGATGATATAAGTGTTGACTTTAATTGGAAGGATGCCACTTCTCTGCCTGCGTGCATGCCAGCAGCCCGGTGACTGCGTGCACAGCATCTACTAGGAGAGCCTCGGGTATTCTGTTTACTTTAATGATAATGTCAAGAAAGTTCAATATGCCATTGTTTTTTGTATTTTTTTCCCCCTCTCATTTCTCTTTTAAAATTAAATGAAGTGCTCGGTAAATAGCAAAGTAAACCAACAAAACCCTCTGTTATGGCTGTACTTGGTGTGAATGCTTGGCTCTTCTTTACCCGCTGCTGTGCTCTTCATTTTAAACAGCTTTAAACACCCTTTTAAACATCTCTACGAGAGCTGGGCCGAATGGAGGCAAGCAATGCCTCTTTCTGAGGTTTACCGCTGGCTGTCAGGTCTGCTTACGGATTCCGTCTCGACACTGACTCCCCACTTAAAATAACTAAATACAGCAGAGAAATTACAGGCTCTGTCTCCTGCTCTGGCTTTGAGCATCTGAGGAACTAGGAAAAACTCTGCTGTGCCTTTCGCTTCCCAGCTTGATAAACTCCCTCAGAAATGGTTTTGACTGCACAGATTTGTTTTCCCTCTTCTCTGTCACCTCCGTGTTTGGCTCCTTTCTCTCCCATATGTGATGGGTGATGGCAGTAGTGCATGTGGTTCCTGGACCAGCTTGTCCTGGGTTTTTTCCCCCATAATTGCCAAAGACCTCCTGTTTTTCTGATGGCAGAAACTGCTCTTTTCTCCTTTATTTATTATGAGACCCTTTTTAAAAGGTGCTGGTGTCTCCCTGCCCTTTTTTACTCGCTCCACAGCACAGCAATTGGAGCAGAGGCAGCCTTGGAAGTCAGGTAAGCTGATGCTTCCCATTTGCACCTGGAAAGAGAAGTGTGTAACATTGAGCTCCACTTGAATTGTAGGAGCGGAAACTTTCTTTGCTGAGTCGTTCTGGAAAGTCTTGGCTCAAGTGGTTGAGCCCTTTGAGAAGGAGGCCAGAGTGTATCTGTTGAGTTTGTTTATGAAATGAGCTGGCAGCCACCTGCTTTGGGAGAAAGGCTTGGGGATGGATTAGTGGGTTGCCCTTGTACCTCGTACCATATCTGAATGATGTTGGCCAGGAGTTAATCTCGAGGAGCTTGCATGGCATGAGTTTTGCTAATATTGTTCACCCGAGTCATGCTCCAGCTGCAAGGAGCAAGGTTTTCCCTGTAATAGCAGTCTGGAGTGTGTGGTGGTTAGGCTCTGGGAGCCCACGTCTTCTGTGTAATCTATCACCATCCATGGCATGGAGAGGGAAACTGTTCCAGGAGGCTGGGACCAACTGGGAGGAAGGCAGGAACGAAGATGGAGTGATCCTGGTGCCTGCAAGAGATTTCCTGAGTCCAAGCGTGTTTTGGTTGCTCTCCTAGCCCCCTGCACTGTGCCCACACTTGCATCCCCCTCTTCTCATCAGGTGAGGTCTCCTGTGCACGTTCTGTCCCCAGCTTGGGGCTCATCCTCTCTGGGAAAGCAGTGAAGCCTCATCCCAAACACGGGAGCGGCTCTCACTTGCTGTAGCCTCCTGCTTGAAACTAGATTTCACTTTATTTTCCTTGCTAGGGAGTCACTGTCCTGTCTCTCCCTCACATTGCTTAGAGGTGGCACATCGTAGGATTGCTCAGCAGCATAGAAATACTGACATTTCATCTTTTCTTTTAAAAAATCTTTGGGAAAACATCACGGAAGGGCTTTTTTTTCTTCGTTTATTTTTTTCTGAAAGGTGAAGGAGAAAACGAATTACAGGCAAAGAAAAGGGAGTAGGTGAAAAATGAGAAGAACAGGGTTTGAATTTCAAGATCAGATCCATCAAATCCTGACACCAAGCACATCAGAGGCCAGCCTGCTGTGATGAACTGGGCTAATTGGAGATGCCTGTGCTGGGGCAACTGGGGCAGGAAAGCAAGGCCGCTGGCTAGCAGCTAACATCAGAAGTGATTGTGGGAGAAGCGAATGGGATGTAATTGTCCCATCTCCCTTCCAAGGAAGGAAGGAGGTGGAGCCAAGGAAATCTGGTGGCAGCTACTTTGGAGCAAAAGCGTGGCGGTGGCCTTCATGTACGGGGAGTCCTTGCTGCAGGGTGTGGATGCTAAAATGATTTTAATGTAAATAAATTTGTGCTGGGTTTGAGAAGTTGAGTAGCAACTGAGGGCTGTCTATGCCAGCTAGCAACCTTGGTTGAGGACCATAGGCGTAAGGGCTGTCTCCCTGCTGCTTCCCTTCCCAGTGTGCCCAGTGCTTCTGATCCATTTGCCACTGCTACTTAGAAATGTCTGGCTTTTTATTCTGCAAAACCCTTTGCCTGTAAGCTGAGTGCCCGTGGTGCTGGCAGGCTCCAGAGTGCTCTCAGTAGTGGTGGCAGAAGATGGGGAGCCAAGAAGCTGCATGGTGACTGTGCCCACAGATACGATCCAAAGCTCGGGAGGTGTGAGAAACAATGAGCCAAGGAGAAACAGGCACTGGCTTTTAAAAGCAGGGATTAAAATGCTTTTAATATTAAAGTGTAGCTGAAGTCTGAAGTCTTGAGCCCAAAAGCCAGCGCAGTCAGCAGAGAGATTTAACTCCAGTTGGGTATGGATCAGACCTTTTATGAGAGTATCTTATTAAGCAACTAATTAGAAACCTGCCCCTTCCATTGGATCCCAGTGCCCTCCATCCCATCCCAAGCCATCCTTGTGCAGACTGTGTCAGCATCTTACTCTGGCAGCTTCTTTATTCTCCAGCTCTTTCCCTGGCCCTGGGGCTCAGCACTTCCAAAACCCTCAAGGACCTCTGGGATTCTCCTGGAGAGTTTGTTTTTTCTCCTTTTTCATCCCACTCTTGAAAGCAAAACCAGTTGAGAGGAATTGGGAGGGCCCTGCCCCTTTGCCTGATTTTCTCCTTGGCAAAATGGAAGGGCAAGAAAAATATACAGGTTTACAGCTGAAAGCAAGATGCTGAGACAGGAGTTCCGCGGGGTGGGGGGGCAGGGAGTGTGCCCTATAAAGCAGCCAAACCTAAAAAATTTAGTAAAATCCTAGCAGGAACAAAACAAGAGGCAACAACAACACCACCACCACAAAAAAAAAGCTCCTGAGGTCAATCAAAGTTCAAGACTTGGAGAAAGAAGAAAATCTGTGTATGTGTGAGAAAGAGGGAGAAGTAGCCATGATTGAGAGAAAGGAAGCAAAAGGAGACAAGATAAATTGTGATTATCTGGTGGAATCAAGACACTTAACTGCCCTGTCTGATTCCTGAGGGGAAACAAATGGACCCTATAACTTTGCACTGCAGAAGGGTAATTTGTCCCTGTTTCCTCAGCCCTCGCCGGAGCCAGGTCAGCACTTGGGCTTGTGGCAGCTCAAACAGCGCCCTCAGCATGGCCTGGGGAGAGCCAGGGCACATTATTTTTCTTTGCAAGTGCCCTGAGAGGGGTTTCTGACAGATGTGGATCTCCCTGGGCTCTGCATGCCCTGTCTGAGTGGGACCCTCTTCTTTTGGATGATTTCCCAGCGATACAGGCACCCTTATGTGAAGGTGGTGGTGCTGCTTTTGCAATCCTTTGGCAATTCCCGTGTTACTTCCATGAAAGAGAGCGTGGAGTCCAGCTGCGGAGCTGAGTATCGCTGGGTCAGGTGTTTACCTTGGTTTGGCTTCACCTGTGGGTGGGACAACAGCACCTTCCCTGTGATAACCCTGGAAAATGGGATTTCTTGTGGTCTGTTGAACAGTGGCCATGGCCCAGATGCTCCAGCTGTGTGTGTTTGCCTTGTGCTATCCAGCTAGCCTGTTCCTCCTCCCTTGGTGCAGTAAACTGAGAGGGGAAAAAAGATATGGGGGGAAAAGTAGGATTAAATAAATTGGTGCTAAAGGAATTGGTGGAAGGTAGCTTGCAGAAACTTTTGTTGTGGTGGTGAAAGTGGTGAAGGAGCCCAGCGTGCTCCGCTGTGGTCCTTTCTTGCTGCATCCTGCATGCCTGGTTTACACCATGCACCCAGACTTAGCATTATCCCAGGGTAAAGCTTGCAAAAATCAGAATAACAAATGACAAAGTGATTGTGAAGTCTCATTTCTTATTTCAGGGAGCTGTTTCTCATTATCTTCTATTTAATTTGTTATTTTAATCTGTGTTTTATGCATGGGATTTTTGTTCTATAATGAATTGGGAGGTGCTCTTAAGTTAGGGTGGTGATTACTGGCTGTTGGACAGGTAAGGGAATGGGTAAAATAGCTCTTAATTTTCAGTGCCTTGCTTGTGAGGGTTTAAGATGTTATTTTCCTGTGATACAGGAAAACAACATGCAACTTACACTTTAATGTTCTGAGCTGCCCTATTTATGTCCTAATGAAGTTTCTTGTTTCTAACAAATAAAAAGAAAGAAAAGTTGAGGAGGGTACAGGCACTGAATGTTCCCTTTCCTCTTTTTACCCGCTAAATCTGTCCTTGATTTTGATCTGCCTGGACCAGAGAGCCGTCAAGCCCAGCATCCTTTTTCTCAGGGATCTAACTTTGCACGTCTGCAGACTGGCAGGAGTGAGAAATGCAGGTGGGATGATGCACTCTGCAGAAATGTCTTGCTTTGTTCTCCAGGTTATCCTGAATTTAGGAACTAAATTCCCCAGATTTTTACCAAACAAGCCCAAATTAGCAAGTGGAAAGTAGCTGTAACACAGAGACAGAGAAGAGTTAAATGTTCGTTCGCTGGCTGATTTTTTTTTTTTTTTTTGTGCAAGTGGGTTTGCAGCACACAAACCATGAATGCCACTATGATTAGAACAGGGTGGGACATGGTTTTCCTATTCAGCAGGATTTTTAAGATCGTTTCCCTTCCACTGAGATGCGACCGAGACCTTTTGGAGTTTGAAGTATTTTCAGTTCCCCAGGGAACTGCAGATACCCTGTTGATCTAGGGTTTTTGAATGAGATGTAAAGGGGGAAAGTCTGTTTCTCCCATTAAATTTGACAAAATAGAGAGGTATGACCCTGGATTTATCTTGTCCTAGTTACTGGCTTTCACTGCCACAGGGACGGTCACAGTCTTGCTTGTTTCCTGGGGCAAAGAAACCTTTGCTAAGGATGGCTTCAGATGTCCTCCAAAATAAAACCAAACTAGTAGCTTGTTTTATATCAAGGTTCCGAGGTTTGAGAAAGTGTAGGGTCACTTAGTATCTCTGGTGTTGGCTTCACTGAAGAGACGGGAACGTTGCAGATGAACTGGCTGATCACAGTGGTTTGGATAAGGACTCTTGTTTTCAGGTTTTTGTCTAAAATGTCTTTGATCATGACCTGTCACTCGCTTGCACCTGTGTTGGTGGAAGGACTTTTTTTCCCCCCCCATTGGTTAATTGTAGTTGCTCTTTTTAAAACAACTGATATTCCTTCTTCTGAGAGAAATTTGTCTAGGTTTGGGCACTGAGTCTTGCTGTGCTTTCTTGCTCTGAAATAGTCATCTTAAGTTTTACATTTTGTCCTCTTCATGGATGTGCTTGAGATGGCCTGAGTCATCTCGCTCTTTGTCATAAATGCAGCAGTTCAAGCTTTTAAAGCCCTTGTTAAGTTTAAAGTATTTTTGCTAGCTCTTGAATATTTGTAGCATCCTCTTGCATCCAGTCCTGAAGACGATGCGGCCAGCCAAGCAGCTTACAGAATTGCACTCTTGGTAGAACTGGTTATTTACCCCTAAAGTCGCTCCTCCAAGTGCTCAAATTGCACCGTTGATCTGCCAGCCAGGGCATGGAAAGAGCTCCTTGCCTGCTTGGACCCCCAGGCCTGCCTGAATGGTTGGTTTGGGGATGCTCTCCTCTGCAGCTGTGGTCTACCAGCCTTTTTTGAGGGTGTTTGGAACAGAGTTGTGAAAACAGATTTTTACCAAACAAGCCCAAATTACCAAGCACTTCACCTGGCTGCTTGGTCCTCCCTGTTATTTGCCATGGTGTCACCTGAGTTTGTACCGACAGCAATTTTATGTCATGCTAGGATGTCCCCCTGACCACAGTCAGTGGCCTTGGGACCTGCTGGGCAGCTGGGTCCTCACTTGAGTGTGCTTCATTGACGTCGTACAGTGCTAAATTTTTAGTCAGAAAGTCATGCAATGCTAAGTCAAACGCCTTACAAAAGTCTATTATTTCTTCGCAGTTATCTTTATCTGCCAAAATTGTAATCTCATACTAAGAATAAAATCAGGTTGGTTTGACAAGGTCTATTTTCCATAAAATCGTGTTGACTGGCATTAATTATGTTCCTATCATTTAATTCTTTATTAATGGAATCTCATATCAGCTTTTTCTATTATTTCTGCCGTGACTGATGTCAGGCCAACTGGTCGGTAATTGCCCGGCACACTCTGCTCGCTGAGCTGTGCTGCCACATTTGCCTTCCGGTCTGCCAGATCTTCCCTCCTCTTCCCAGATGGATGAAATTTTGGCATCCGTTCTCCTTGGCCAGATGATTTGGGGTCGTAGGGTGTTCTCATACTGCCAAAGATGACTCACACAGAGGTTGTCCCTCCCCTGCCACCATCCTTGGGGCCAGGTGGCCAAGGGGATCTCCTGTCCTTATCTACACCCACCAGCTTTCTTCCTCCTATTTTCTCCCCCCTCCTGCTGAGGAGGGGACTGAGAGCGGCTGGGTGGATGACAGGCAGCCAGCCATGGTTGACCTGCCACACTAGACTTTGAATGTGCTCGGAGGTATCATGGAGAGGCCCAAAATGATCCAAGGAGATTCTTATGGGGCTGAAATGAGGCTCCAAGGGTGGTGACCGTCCCTTGCTTTCAAAGCAGTAGAAGTCATCCCACTCTGGGAGCACCATGGAGATTGCAAACAAGACACATGGCTTCCACGCAGCAACTTCAGAGGGTCCAGGTTGCCTCTCAGGTGCAGTCAGGAAGAGACATTTGCAACTGCACCCTTGTGAGGGATGGCTGAGCAAGGCCTCTGTTGGCTGGGGTATTCAGGATGCTGCAGAAGATGGTTTCAAATATGATTTGGCAGAAGGTAGTGATGGATTTGTCCCAGCATCTCGCTTGCTCTCTGGGTGTGTGGGCTCTACCTATGTCAGAGACCAGCACTTGCTGCGGTGTTTAAAACAAACCCTAGGTCTGTGTCTGTCTCTAGGCCCTGTGGGCATTACGTCCATGCTCTTGGCCTTGGGATGTTTGCTTTTAACCTGGAAATGTTGTTGTATCTGCTGGTGGTGCCCCTCGGCAGGGGAGAGCATGACGGAGACTGGTAGGTGCTTACCCAGAAGAGGCATGGGTTCTTCCACAGTCTCTAGTGCCTGAGATGGCCATGCTTCTGCTGAGCTAATGCAACTCTCTTTTTTGATAAGGGTGAGGGAGGAGAGGAGCTGTCATACAATTTATCTGTGCTAGAGAGAACAGTAGGACCATGCACAGCTTGAGTTCTCTTGCTGCTGTACAAATGTTTGGGGCATTGTAGCACCATGGGAAAATAGTTTGGGGATGACATAAGGGAAGAAGGCAGAAGACCTGAATATTTTCAGAGTTTCTTCCCCTCTGTCCTGTTTTGTTCATGATTTCTTTCCTCTCCGTCTCTCACAGGTTCCTCAGTGACTCAGCTGCTGGCCCGGGACCTGGACAATGACCCGCTGGTCTTCGGCGTTGTCGGGGAGGAGGCCAGCCGGTTCTTTGCAGTGGAGAGCGTCACCGGTGTTGTCTGGCTCAGGCAGCCCTTGGACAGAGAGGTGATGCTGCTTTCTGCTTGAGAGCATCCTCCGCTGAGGGGAGGGGGAAAAAGTCCCTGCTGGGATAAATGGTGGCTCTCCACCATCTGTGGCAGCTGAGATGCAGCCTGGGTGTTGTTCCCCCATGGAGTCAGGAATCCAGGCATCTGATGTGTCCCCATCGGGCTCTGTCCCTAGCCACCCTGTCACGGTGGGGACAGAGGGAATAAGCAGGGTGCTCTGGTTCAATCTGGCTTGTTGGTGTTCCTGGATCCCAAATAATATCTGAGAGTTCAAAAGTAAAGAAAATAATAAATGTAGATGATCTACCAAAGAGCAGGATGCTCATACATTCCGGGAAATTTACAGGGTCCCTCTTTAAACCTACATTCCAGTTAAATTCTTTACTATTTAAAACAATGTGTGAAGAGTTGTGAGGTACCCCTGCTCATTCAATCTTGTCATGACTTTTCATCATCTTGTGGATTCAGGCTTCTGGATGCTAAATTTCACAAGATTCTTGCCTCAAAGCTGTTTCACACAGCTATTTTTGATGGTAGTTTTGGTGTGCAAAGACAGAGTATCTCATCCAGGTGCCTGTTTTACAACAGCCCTGGCCCTTGCTGCATTCCTGGAGCGAGGAGGAAGGGATAGCACAGGAACTTGAAAGACTGGGAAAATACTATACAACTTGGGCAATGTGCTTAATTTCCTTGTGCTCCTGTTGCCTCTGTTCAGTGCTTCTTTTGCCAGCGGCTGCTTTGTGAAGATAAAACCCATTAACACACCTCAGGCACTGGCAGTCCTGGTCAGAGCCAGCCAGATGTGGGGATGCGGAGGAGCCGGGCAGTGGATGCTGCTCAGGCTGGGTGACGGCAAACCCAATTTCACAGCGTTAAGAGCAAGGCTCTGGAAAAATAAAGTGTTCTTCTTCACCCCTCTCCCCTCCGCCTCCCCGTGCCAACAGCTGCTGGCATGAGTCATAAATCTCCTCTTATTCGAATGCCTACTGCTTCCCAATACTTATGATAACAGCTTTAAGCCAAGGAGGGTGATCAATAGATTTAGGTGGCTTTTGGTGGACGGTGGGAAGGGAAGGAGCTGAGCAGAGCTTGCATGCATGGCCGGGCTGAACTGGGAGAGGAGCCTGCACCCATCAACTGATCCCAGGGGCTCAAAGTCAGCGATACATGGAAGAGGGTGAAGACAGACGTATGCATAGCTTGGTATGGATAAGGGAAAGGTGTAAACGACAATTTATGGTGGAGGAAGCAGGATGGCGTGGAGGGAAGAGGTAGAATCATAGAATCGTTTAGATTAGAAAAGACCTTTAAGATCATCGAGTCCAACCATTAACCTAGCATGGCAGTGTGGACAGCACACTGGGAGCAGAGAACGCTGGCCTGGATACATGCGATCCAAAAGTCAGGGGAGAGAAAGCGATACAAGAGAAGCGGTGGGGAAAGAAAAGCAAGAGATCAATTATTGCACAATGGAGGAGAAAAAGAGAGACTTGAAAAAGGAGAGGGAGTCATAGTAAGGTAAATGATGCAGGAAAAGGTAAAATACAGAAAAAAAGGAAGAAGTGAATGTATAGAGGCAAAACAATTTTTGAAAGATTTCACTCACACAAAGATTAAAAGGAAAACAGGTTTTAAAAAGAGACAAACCCTAAGTCTAAAAAAAGTATGTGCTAAAATGAAGGGTGGAGACAGAAATTAATGTGGCAGCTTTCTCTGATTATTTTATCAAGTTTTTAAAATTAAATGCTCAACAGGTGGTTTCTTCTCTCCTGCTTTTTCTTTCTTCCCTACTGCTTTGTCCCTTGCAGTGGCACTGATGGGTAGGGGGGAAATGGGGGTGCAAGGCACTGACACAGCAGCGTGGGATGTCCCAAGGAGCAGAGGCTCTCCTCTCCCTTGGTATTTCAGCTCTTCCTTCTGCCTGCAAGCATTGCCCTGAGGCAGGAGCTAGGAAAGACTTTCTCAGGTTGAATTTCCCAGCTGTTTGGATGGCGGGGGCTGGGAAGGGGTAGATGTGGGGGCAGGAGGGGTGCATGCTCTGGTAAGCTGTTTCCCAAAGCCTTCTCCAAGATAAACTGCTACCCTGGTGCAAGAAGAGCTTCTGGTCTGGGCACCAGTGGCTGCTGCCTGTCCCTGAGTCGATCTTATTAGGAATAAATCAACCAAATCTGCAGCACAGAGAGCCATTTCAAGCTTGCTTTCCAGCCTTTCCTGCATGATGCTTTGGAAATGTCAAGTTGCTGTGCTCAAGCAGCTCAGGCAGGGTAGGGGCACGGGGCGTGGGAAGGGATTGGTGGGACTGGGGGAACAAAAACACCATATGGTGCCCAGGTACCAGATAGGTGTGGTGGTCCAAGTCCTGCTGTCCATCACTGCGTGATTCCTTGGTAAAACATGAGTGAAACCATCACTGGTGGGGAAAAAAAAAAAGATCAGGAAGAGAAAGTCTGCCTCCACTAGCAATATCCCCCTGCCCTGACACCAAAATAATCCCCTCTTCCCCACTTGTCCCTCACCCCAGCACCAGTGACTTTAATATATTGTCGTTTAAGACCAAGCTGTTAATTTAATTAAAGCAATAAGGGGCAGAGAGGACTGCACAGGCATTTTTTTTTTGAGTGGGCTTATGGGATTTCAGCCAGTTCTTACTACAGACCCTGGGCTTATCCCAGTATTCCCAGCTATGTGATATCCCAAGAACTGCTTCATGGCTGGTAAGTCGGGAAAGCAGCAGCAAGATTTAGATGTCCTCAGTGAGACTGTGTCATCTTGAACAAAAGCTAATTACGCAGCTTTTTCTTTGGACTTTCTTCTCTTTTTGTATCGTCCCTGTATCTTGCAGTCAGAGATGGTGCCAGGTCACAGTACGCTATGGGTGGAAAACTGCTTTTTCTCTGCCTTGCACTTTTTCCCTCTTGCTGCTACAAGCAGGCAGCCTGTAGCATTGGGGACTGGGCGGGCGTGCAAAGAGAGCTGGGGCTTGCTGGCACATTGCAGAAGGTTAAACAGAGGGCTCCTCTCATCTCCTTTGGCCTAGTTATC
Source organism: Theristicus caerulescens (assembly GCA_020745775.1). Classification (NCBI taxonomy): domain Eukaryota; kingdom Metazoa; phylum Chordata; class Aves; order Pelecaniformes; family Threskiornithidae; genus Theristicus; species Theristicus caerulescens. Next base: position 90,643,376 of record CM036560.1, read on the forward strand.
TGTTTAAAGTGCTTGGCTGCTAGCTGGGAAGTCAGTTCCTTAGTCCCCACATCCTCCTGACCCAGGCCAGAGTGGCTCTCCGTGCTTGAGAAATACACTGGAGCCCTGCTGGCAGTAATGTTTCTCAGCATTTTATACTCAACATAGGTAATTGCACTTAAGCGCCCCTTCTCTTCTTGAAGGTCCTGAAAGCATTTTGCATGTAATAATATTGGCTAAAAGTCCCAAGCCTGCCATCTGCAGATAAACACTACAGTATCTTTAATTATATGTTTTTCTTCTGCTTCCCTTTCAGACTAAGTCAGAATTCACGGTTGAATTTTCTGTCAGTGACAGCCAAGGGGTAAGTGTGACTTCTCATTTCATGGTCTGCGGCACGGGCAGAGGGGAGCAGGGAGGATGAGCGTGGGTTGCCAGGAGACCTTCTGCATCGTGCCGGGGGGGTCTGGGGAGTGGGACCACCCCTAGCCATCACTTGCCAAAAGCCCAAGTCAGAAAAGCAGCTACAAGCTTGCTTTAGGTTTTAAATCCATGCGTAAAGCTGACACCCGCTCCCTGTTGTTATCCTTGTGGCCGCAGGTGATCAAAGGGACGGTTAATATCCAAGTCGGAGACGTGAATGACAACGCCCCGCGGTTCCACAACCAGCCCTACAGCGTCCGCATCCCAGAGGTAGGGATCGCCGCAGCCTCTCTGCTCAGCCTGGCTTCTGGCTCTTCCATTGGTGGCCACACTTGCTGCCTGGTTGCTGCCGCAGAGCTGGCTGCCTGAGGGCCGCCAAAGTATGGGACTGTCCTCTTGCCCTGGACCATCACTGTGGTTGGGGGGAAGATTAAACCTCTGGAAGTTATTGTTGCCTGAATATGGGTAGAAGCAAAGTGATGGCATTTTGGGTGTTGGGGGAAGGCAGGTGGAAGAGGAGGTTTGGAGCTCAGAGACTTTGCAGCCTTGGTGGTGTCTTTCCCATGACAGATGTGAAGTTTGAAAATAGCTGTAAATGGGAATCTGTTTCTTTTGCTCTGTCTTTGAGCCAGGGGGGATATGCAGCTCTTGTCACAGAGGTGACCTGGGGCAGGACTAAATATTTATTGAAATACCTGATTTCTAGCAGAGTCCTGCCAAAAGGCTTCTGCCCTTGATGGTGGTTTCCTTCAACACCTCCGTAGCAGGACTTGTCCCATGATGTTCTAGGAATAAAGTAGGTAGGAAGGGACCACAGAAGATCATCTGGCCCAAGCTTCTACTAAAGCAGAGAGAATTTTCATGTTAGATCAAGTTGCTCAGGGCTTTATCCAGCCAAGTATTGAATATCTCCAAGGACAGAGCTTCCACAATCTTCTGCTGCTCTCTCTCTGTGCTGGCCATTGCAAAGGAGGTGACCCTTAGTCATACCGTTAGGGAGAGCTTCTGCACCTAGAGCTCAGCTTGGCAGAAATACGCCAAGAACTTACAGATCTGATGTGAATTTAGACTCTAAAGATGCGGAGTGAAAGGTAGTTGCTGGTGCTAGGAGGACAAAGGGTATTATATTTGAAATAAGGGATTAGTAGGGCATTTTGTGTGCTCCAATGGACGAAACCTCTCCCTCTTGCACCCTGGTGCCAGGGTAGAGCCTGGTTTTCCCAGAGCATGCCTCGGGGTGTGGATGAGGTCAAGTGTGCATCTGTGTGTGTGGAATCAAGCAGTCTTTGGTAATTGAGAGGTGCAAATGATTGTGTTACAACAGTTTATTTAATATGCTGACTGCTGATGCCTTGCTGTGCTGGGCTTTGATCTTTCCCTGTCCCTCTGCTGCGAGGATGAAGTTTCTTCATTAGGTTGCTTGTGATGTATGAGCCAGGAGTTTTAGTCTCATCTTTGCGCCAAGTCATCTGAAACCTCCCTTTGAGAATGACACTGGGTCAGAGTCATTTCTTCTCCTCTTTAAAGCACAAACGGTGCAGAAATGACTTGGCAAAAGCTGCACGAGCAGCTCCTCATTCTCGCCTTTCTGCTCCGGCCTCTGGAAGCTGATGGGTGGCTGTCTTGCCTTGCTGCTGCTCCTCCTGGTGACGGTCTGTCTGCAGAGGTCTGCAAAGCAAAAGGAATGTCAGTAGGACTGAAGGAGAATAGTCTTCTCTCCCCTGCCCTCAGATTTACCTCTTGTTTTGCTGTTTACTACACCTGGTATGCGGGACTGCCTTCTCCATGTGAAGAGAGAGATGAAAAGCAGGTTTCTGTGTCTCCCCTGGGAACTGGTGCCGCGTTAAGCCCCACTGTTTATATACCTGGAGCAGCTGTGCCCTATGTCCTCTTGCTCATCGCTTCTGCTCTAAGAGCAGATATTACAAATCTTAAGCCTTCCACGTTTCTTATCAACCTGCGTTCAAGCCTGGGGAGCAGGGAGGGCAAAGGTCCAGTGCTGGTTTGGAAAATTAAGGCTGGCTGAGGAAAGGGAACTGCGGGCATGTGATCTGGACAAAGAATAAATAAAAGAAGAAGAGGCTGAAGCCCAGAGCCTCCCTCTCACATGTCACACTGCTTTGCACGTGAGCTGCGGTTTTGCCAGGAGGGATTTCCAGGACCATTTGATTGTTTGGGGTATAGCAAGCACGGTGTTTTCCCCACCATACCCACTCTGCCACTTGGCCTTCAGAGCTGTGCTTTTCTGGAGGGTAGCCTAATCTAATTATAAGGCATCATGTGCCAGTTTCCAGTTTCTATCCATGATCTTTAACCAAGGGCACCGATCAGAGGTAACGAGCCACAAATTCGTTGTTCAGCCAGCATCCTGAAGGCACTTCTGTTCTTCTGCCGGGGAGACAGATTTTCCTTGTCAGGCACTGTGAAAGCAAGGGATGGGGTCCCACCACCTAAGGAGGACCCTCCAAGGGCTATGGTCCATGGGAGATGTGAGCAGTGAATTTACTCTGTGTGTGCTGGCACGGCTCTTGAGGAAGAGATGCCCTTTTGATTTGAGAGTTTTGCTGGGCCATAGGTTGTCCCTGTTGCTTGTCCACAAGTACTCGAAGCTGGAGGTGATGTGGCATGGAGATGTGCCTTCAGAAGCTGAGGCCCCCCAGAGCCAGGGGACACCTTGGATGCAGCTGAGGCTGGGGACCCAGCCATGGTAGGGGATGACGGCATCCCCAGGTCACCCCCATGCTCCAGACAACTCAGGCTAGGGTGAACAGAAGGGGCATGGGTAGCAAAATCTGTCTCAAAGACCACCCAGCCCAAGCTGAAGGGCCTATAGCTAATGAATAAACAGGGGCTGGAGCTTGGGAATGGAGAAGGGGCTAGCAGAAGTGCTAGTGCAGCTTTGCATAGGCTGGCTCTGTGCAGAATTGGCAGCTAATGAGGGTTTTTCTCTTTTTAATTTTGAGGTAAATGGGTGTATCGATTTGCAGTTGTCCTAGCTAATGGAGCAGCAACAGAAAGGCTATTTAAACCTCACTGCTATTGTGTGGCACTAGGAAAGTCAAAAGAAGAGTGTGCATAAATAAATGGAACATGAAGTAAACTGACCTTTAAAAACAATACTGCCTCTAAATACCCGTCCTGGTGTTTTACGCAGTCCACTTGATTTGAGAATGGGAATTTATTTGGGCATGGGCTGCGGACTGTGATTCCTCTCTACTGTGGGGAGGGGGGAGAGGATGCTCAGTTTAACCATGGGCTCCTCCACATCGCAGCAGCTCCAAATACCCAGACCGGGGATTGCTCGTGTGTCAGGCTGATGCCACTGGTCCTCTGCACTCGTTGTGTCTTAATTGCATTCCCGGCACCTGCCTGGAATAGCTGAGCGAGGGTCCACATGTCTGGAGAGGGACGTTGCTCCAGTGTAATCGTCCGTCCCGTCTGGGCAAGGGCGCCCCGTGATTTGCTTGTCAAAAGGCAACGAGGCGGTGCGGATGCTTTCAAGTCTGTAAAGAAAAGGGGAATCCTGCTAGAATTGGCAACTTAATTCACCAAGCTGGCCTCGACAGAGCTCATTAAGTTCTCGTGTATTCATTTCAGGCTAATGGCTGTCATGCTGACTGCTGTTTGATTTGCTATAATAGACTTTTATGGCTTTCCAGTTTGCTAGGACGTGTGTGCCTGTGTCTGTGCCCTGTGGTGCTGCTGTAGTACATTAGTTAGCCGCTCATGTGCTTGCTACTCTGACCTTCAGGGTTTGTTCTCCTCTTGGATGCACCCCTTGCACTTCACCTCTTGCATGCGCTCTTTTTTTTCCCCTCCTCATCCTCACCCAGCCCCACAGTACCATGTTCCTGGAAGTCTCAGGGTCTGGCTTTTAAATCAGGGAAGATATAATGCTGAGCCTGTGGCAGGCTGCTGTGGCGATGCCTTGGTTTCTGACAAGCCCAATCTGCTTTATCTAATCTGTTTTTCCATTTGACTGGATCTGTAGGAAACTCAGTCTTGTTGCATTGTCACGGTTCAATGGGTTTACGTGAAACGAGCAAGTAAAGTGGAGCCAAGCCCCCACATTGGTTTTGTGGTACCTGGTGGTGTGTTGGGATTAGGGTGGACTGTTCCCATAGGTGCCTGCTAGGCTTTCCTGTCCCAGCTTCCAAGCGTGAGACCTTCTGGGGCACACAGCCCTCCATTTGCCTTTGAAGTGCACATCCTTTAAGCTTATGCTTAAAAGGTATGGCTCTGCAAACCTCTCTTCTGCATCTCTATGCCATCTACAGGACCACATCTTGGGTCCAGCAGAGGTTCCTCAAATGTTGAGGCCGTTGTGTGGTGTGGTAAGCAAGGCTAGTACTTTCTCATGAAGAGCTGTTTTCCCCCATAACCCCCCAGCATCCTGAGCCTGCTGATCAAGTTCAAACCATCTGTGGCCTTCGCTTGGCCCTGGAGCATTGTCAGTCTTCATGTGTTGGCAGCAAGCTCACTTAATTATTGGTTTCTTTGCTGAATGTTCCTTCAGGAGGTTTCCAGTGAGGTTTTCTCTCCTTTGGTGTTCTCCCCACCTCACTCCTGTTACAGTTAATGCACTGAGTGATTTATAAAGTAATATGTATTATTGGGTTATATCTTCCAGCAAAAAGCTGTCCTCAGCCAGGCTCTGGGCCAGAGACTGCCTTTTAGCACTGCAGCCATTCACGAGATCATAGTTACACCATGAAAAAGTATCTGTAACTTGACAGGAGATATTAATTATAACAGGGCTCTATTTTCAAAAGGTACCCACTGCATCTATAACCACAACCATCCGTGTTGGGAATGCGCTCATCTCGTCTTGAGTTCAGGCAAGCACCAGTAAGAGGCAGGGCTGTGGGAAAGGAGCTTAAAAATAGAGAGGAAAGTTTCTGGGCAGCACACAGTGTGGGCTAGGCAGCTACAGTCCAACTTGCAGATGTCTCATCTCCTGAACTCAGCCCTGATTTACCAATTTATTTTAATTGGGAGGCAGGCAGGCACTTACCATCAACAGCAGTCCCTTCTGCTTGGGGAGTAGCCTTCACAAGCTGCTGGTCATCATTTCCATCCTTAATATGGTGGTGTAGTTGAAACAGTGGCTTTTATGATGTTTTATTTTTAATTGTGCAGAAAGGTGTTTGGTGGTGAGGGGGAGAGAAAGGAGGGGACCGTCACTGCCCTGTCCCATTACACAGCCTGGAACCAGTCCGTGCTAGATGGTAAGCAGGAGCAGGGAGGATCAGCAAAAGCCCCAAAAGCCCTAGCTGTAATTAAAATTATTATTTTGCTTTAATGGTAATAATGTCAGTAATTACATCAGTTTCCCTGCCATCCTGCCCGGGAGTCTTCAGGGGCTCATATAATTCTATTGCGATGGCTCCGAGGCCTGATGCTGCGCATACGAAGCAGCTGCAATGAGCGTGAGCTCCCACTTCAGCCCCATTAGCCATTCCCTTGCACTCTCCCAGACACCTTTTGGGTTTGGTTCCCCCCCCCCCCCTTAAATAAAGAGCCTTTAAATTGAAGGAGATGATAACAGAACTGATAAGAAGGATGTTCCTGCCACGTTGCAAAATGGCCTATAATCATTGCTGGCTGCTTTCCTTCCTCGTTTCTTTTTTTTCTTTTTTTTTCCCCTTCTCCCCGCTCACTGTTTTCCTTCTCTCCCTGTCTTTATACTTCTGTGTGGATTTTAGAACTGCACAAATAATTTACTGTGAATAACTTATCCACCAAATCCAGCCTTCCCTTCCCTCTGCCACCTTTGCGCGCACAACATTTGCAAGCATATTGAACTCCTCCAGAGAACTTTGTATGCAATTTTATTTATTTATGGTGGGGTTTTTTGGCGGATTATTCAAGTTGTGTTCATTAAACAGCATTGCCCAGAAGAAAGTTGGTTCTCTTTCCTGGGTAGGCAAACATCTCTGTCTCCCCTCCACCCCGGCATCCTATCGGCATGGTCAGTGCTGGGGACCGAGGGTGATCTCTCACCTCCGGCGCTTGTTGGAGAAGTGGGAGGCGAGGCTTCGACTGGTGCTCACTGCAGCAAGGGGGTCTCTGTTGCACAGGTATGTGGTGATAACCTGCAGCAGGTGAAACGTTTACTAAACTTCCTGAGCATCCCTATTTTAAATTGTGTTTATTCTCACTGGGTTTCAAAGCCAGCCTCCGTCAGCCCTGAGGGAATAGTTGGTTGCCAAAATAACAGGTTAGATCTCCATACCATCTCTCTGGCTTCACAGAGCTGGTCACTATGTGTCTGTTTTGATGTTTCTTCTTTCCAGAGATTTTTTTTTTTTTTAAATTTTTGAGCAACCTTTAATTACTTTCCAACTTTGTCCAGCAAACTCGTGGAAGCAGAGACATGTTGTGAAGGGTGTGCCTTCCCTTCAATAGTCTTAAGTGCAGGTGTACTGTCCATCTATTAAAAAGCCATCTCTTAGCTGGATGAGATAATCCCTTTGAGAGGGTTTCATCTGCTCTGTAATCAGCAGAGTATAATATAATATCCTTCAAAGAAATCATGCCTTCTCCCCTCCTCTCTCAACGCCAGCCTGCATGATCTGCCAAGACGGGGCTATTACTATATTGCTCAGGAAGATTGAATGTTAAAACATATCTTTACATGGAGAAAATTGCTAAGTCAAGATTTTGCCAGCAGGACCGTGGGACGCCCTTTTTCATCAGTAATCGAGAGGCTGTGCGAGTGACCATCTCCTGGCTTGCGCTGGCGTGGAAGAGCAGAAGGAAGGGGAGCTGAGATAGTAGCAAGCAGATAGGGACTGAGGGATGTGAATAATGCACAAGTCATCAGGCTGAGCTTACTCTGACGGGTAGGATGCCGTGTGTGTTGGCATGCTGGGTACTTTTGGCTCTGGGGCGAGTTTTTAAATATCCATAAAGATACCCACTTTCCACATGCAAGCAAAACATAAACAGGCTGTTTAAGTGCAGGGAAGTTCAGGCACTGTCTTGAGCATTCGTTTCTGGCTTTTGGATGCTGGCGGTTCCTTCAGGCAAGAGCTTGGAAGCGCACCAGGCAGCAGCTGCCATCTTCTCCCTGCTCTTTTCTGCCAGCACCGAAGAAAGGTGCTTAAAACACGCTGCAGTGCATTGAGTAAAACAACATTTGGGCTAAAGGGTTTGTGCCAACATCAGAGATGTCTGTGGGATTTATGTAGAACTTTTATTTTCAAGGGTTGAGGTGCTTATTAAAGAGTTATGCTGCATCTGTATGATAAGACATGGAGGATTTGAGTGGCATGGCTTGGGTACAGGGTGGGTTGCACGGGGCTAGGAGGCTCGTGGAGGTCTCTCCTTTCCTTGCATGGAGAAAGCCATTGTGTGATGAAGCAGGTGCTCAGACCTGGAAGCATCCTTCCCTCTGAAGGTCATCTGTGTGCAAGTTTTTTGTCATTATTGCTGATGCATATACTGTGACGCCAGATGGAGAACGTCAAAGGGTCTTGAGTGATGTCCTGATGTCTTGGGGAGAAAGAAAGTCTCCACCTCTGGCAGCCCTATCACTTGTCTGGCTTCAGTGGTGAATAGGAGACCCTAGTCCTTTAAAACACATGCCCGAGGAGTGAAATGAGAGACACAACAGAAACTACTGGGGCGGAAAACTCCAAATGGCGTGGAAGTAATGTGTAAAGTGTCCTGGAGATAACAGTCATTTCCACCAGGCAAAACTTGGGCTCTTTCTGGAAGGATACTGCAGCAAGGAGGGGGGGCAGCCTGAAAATTAGAAATAGTCGTGCTGTTCTGAGCAGCGTAATACTGGGGTAGACGAAGGGAGTAGGGGAAAGCAGAAAGGGGAGAAAACAGCAGATTTAGAGCTGAAAGGAAAGCTAGTGTGTGGCAGCAAGCAATTCGCTGCCTCTGTGGAGGAGCTGTCATGCTGGGAAAATAAGACTCCCGGAGCCAAAGAAATAATCTTGGGGCAGAGGAAGAGAAAGTGTACAGAAGCATTCTGCGAGCAAGGAACACCTAGACAAAGAGGAGAGAGGTAACTTGGATGCATCAGTAATCATTCCTCTTGGAAGAAATGCAGACAAGGAAAAAGATCCTCACTTGCTGAGCTCCTGAGCAGCCCCAGGACACAGGCACACCCTTGGGCACTCTGTAGGAGTTTCTTTGTATGATTGCTGAGACCTGATATCTGCCCATCCCTTGCTGACTTTCAAAGCTCTGGGTTTATTGTGGGTGTCCATTCCAGGCCCATCCCCCAGGTCGGGACAATGTCTGAGCTCAGCATGGCTGACACCAAGTGATGACGGCTCCTCGGGATCCCTTCGGCCCCGCTGGCAGCAAGCGACGGGGTTGCTCAGACTGGGCACACTTCCTCCAGAGCAGAGGTGGTGGATTGTGGTCCCACAGCGTCTCTTGCTGCAGGAGCAATTTAGGTTTGGGCTGAAAGGCTGCTCTTTTCCAGGGGAGTGGAAACGCCCGCGCGGGGCGTTTGAGCCCAGCCTTTTCAGTGTAATTACACTTACACATCTGGGCAGCAGATGGCTTCAAGGTCTCTTCCTTGTCCCCGGCAGGAGGAAGGGCTCTCTGCTGCCAGAAACGGGCAGAGGAGCGAGGAGCTAATGAATGTGACCTGCTAGCAATTAGTTTTGTTTTATCTCTCTTTCCTCCGGTTACAATATTCTCCCAGAAGCCTGGGATATAACTTATTATCTCGTGCCAGCCAGCAAAAGCTGCATCCCCTCCCTTTGCATCCCTGGTTTTGTTTACCTCCCTCTCTGTACATCATCTTTTAAGTCGGCAGCAGGAGCGTGCCTGGCCGTAGAAATGTTTATTAACGCGTTCAGGCTGCAAAGGCAGCGTGCGGGTAGCAACTGCAAGACAGCAAAAAAGCCTTCAGTAAAAAGTGATTTCACTGTAAGTGAACTCTTTTTACCCGTGTAATCATGCAGTTTGTTGTTTTGGGCTCCTTTTTCAATTGTGCCGCCTAAATTAAGGCAGGATTAAGGCCATACAGAAATGCACCGTGCCGGGGGAGAGTGCCCCAGCTGCTGCCGTTTTAGGATATGGGCTCTTTTCAACCTGAAATAATTGAGCTCAGCAGCAGACCCGCGAGGTGGACACATGTTAGCATCCTCACTCAGTGCAGCTAGGGAAGGTGAAGCTAGAGCTGGCAGAAGAGGCTTGCCAAAGCATTTTTTCAATAAAAATGCCGGTTTTAATTAAGGTGGAAATATTTAGGAAAAATGTTGCTATTTTGACAGCAAAGCTGGGCAGAAATAGCATTTCAAAAGAACAATAAAAATTGCTCTTGCAATAGATTCATTCCAATTTCATTTTCAGAATTGCATTTTGTGTTTTATTAGTTTGTAATGTGTCAGTGACAGTCATGTATAATAAGCTTTCTCCTGCTGGTCATACTTTGTGATAAAATAATAGACTAAATCAGTCTCTCTTTTTTAAAATATTTATGTGTGAACTGAAGTGTTTGTATCAGTTTCTAACTATTTTCATTACAAATGGGAGAAATTTGATCTAGGAAGAAGTTTCAATCAGTATTAGGCAGCCGTTGCTTAATTTCAACCATTAATTGCTGTTGAAACTTAAAATGTGGTTGATTTATTTTGTCAGTGTGAATAATGAAGAGAGCAGGAAAATTGAATATAGGGTTCAAGGCAATTTTGTTTCAAGAAAAAGAAACCTGAAAGTTTTTAATTTTCAGGATTTGTTTTACAGGAGATTTGAAAAGCTTTTTTTTTTTTTCCTAAATGAGGATGCAAACCAAATCCAGGTGGATATGGGTTCAAACAGCTCATGTTGTGCGGGAAGGCTTGGCTCGGAGGCAGCATGATGCTGAGCTGCTGGGCATCTACGGAGATCATCTCCACCGATGCAATATTGCCACCAGGCCCGTTCCCTTCTGAGCAGCAGAACTGAGCAAATGTGCGGTAAATGAGCTTTGCAGATGTGCTTTTGTCGTTTCCTTGCCTCCCCGCTGCCCCTTTCCCGACTCCTACTATGTTTCTGCCGCTCTGCTGTGCTCTCCAAATGTCAGGCTCTGCTCTTTTTTCAGCATGAGCAGCTCACGAGGCGGTTTTGTTCACACATGCGCTTGCATGTGCATGCAAAGGGTCTCGACAAATAGCCGTGCAAGCCAGCTCTGTGCCCTAATACGTCTCCAAATAATTAAGCGAAGTGTGAAAAGGTGCATGGGTGGAATAAGAGAGCTGGTCGCTGTCCCCTGTGTGGGACAATAGTTGTTTGTCCCTCTCTTTCCAGGGACTGAGCTTATTCAGCATGGTCCAGGGGATTTTCCTGGGGTGCAAGTGTGGTGTATTCGGCCACAGCCCACCTGTCTCCTCTGAGCTCAGGCAATGGTTATACTGACAGCCTTCCTGTTTTTCAAGCCTGCCTTGGTTTTCATCATGTTGATATGTCACTTCCAGCTAGGCTTGGCCTGCAATTGTAAATCAAACTTGAAAGGGTAATGAGAAGGAGGGAAGGGAGAAGAGGAGATATTAATTAAGTTGGCTACCTCCTGCCAAGCCTGTGTGTGATGAGTCTCAGTTGCTCATACGTGTTTGGATGCACCTCCTGCTTAGATGACCTGGGGTCTGGCTGTGTTTGTACCAGGGTGGCCACCAGCACTACCTTCCTACTGGTGTTTAAGGAGGAAAAAAAAAGGAGTTTGTAACCCATAGGCTGGTATGCTCATCCAAGACATGGGTTGTTTTTTTTTTTTTAGCACTTCTCAGTTCATTTCCAAGCATGGAACATGTAAGTGTCTTCTACTGATTAGTAAATCTTTATTTAGACATAAGTGAAGAGGGCAGCCCTCTGAGCTTTGCAGAAAGGGGGACCTACCTCTGCTTCGTACCATAACCGGACCTTGATGAGCAACCTGAATAGGGAAATGATTTCTGCTGTGCGTATGATTTGGAGGACCCCAAACCTACACGGGTCAGGAACTACTGAGACAGCACTTGGAAAAATCACTCTGTTAAACATGCTGGAAACACACAGCCAGATGTGTGCATGTGCAGATTTCTCAGCCTCCCGGGAGCAAACGCTGCCCTCTCTGAGATGTGCTGCCCGTGCCTCCCCTTTGAGGTGGGCTGGGAGGGTTAAAGCATAAAGCTGTTCCACTGCAGTGGTTAGCTGATGGCCCGTGAAGCATCGCAGGCATTTCAGCTGGTTGGTGAAATAGCAGGACAGGTGGATATTTTGTTTTCCTATATATAACTCATGCATTTGGGGAAATTTTGCAAAGAGGCTGTTTCTTCTGGTACGAGCCCCCGAGGACTACAGCACTGCAGTTCACTTCAGTCCTTGCAGTCAGCAGGGAAATGGGTGTTGAGGCTAAAGTCCAGGTGTCACACAGGTGGGGTTGCCTCTGCCCTATGGGGCATAGCTCCAGCATTGCCTTTGAGCACATCTACCTTGTGTACCAACTCCTACTCAGGTTTGAGGGCTTGTGTGAGCTTCAGGGAATGAGCTGGGAGAAAGCTGGAAGCCTGCATCCTTCTAACATGGATGGGCCTTCTGGTATCCCATATCACAGGGGACCTTCTCTGCAAGGCTTTCTCTTGATGACCTCATTTCTGAGGGCCTTAAATACAAGACCTACCCCTTTCTGCAGGGCAAATGGTACTTTTTCAGCAAGGTTGCACCTCCTAAGGCAGTTCCTGCTTGACTAACCTGATCTCCTTCTATGACAAAGCGACCCACTTAGTGGACGAGGGAAAGGCTGTGGATGTTGTCTACTTAGGCTTTAGTAAAGCCTTTGACACTGTTTCCCACAGCATTCTCCTGGAGAAACTGGCTGCTTGTAGCTTGGACAGGCATATGCTTTGCTGGGTTAAAAATTGGCTGGATGGCCGGGCCCAGAGAGTGGTGGTGAATGGAGTTAAATCCAGTTGGTGGCCAGTCACAAGTGTTGTTCCCCAGGGCTCAGTATTGGGGCCAGTTCTGTTTAATATCTTTATCTATGATCTGGATGAGGGGATTGAGTGCACCCTCAGTAAGTTTGCAGATGACACCAAGTTGGGTGGGAGTGTTGGTCTGCTGGAGGGTAGGAAGGCTCTACAGAGGGATCCGGACAGGCTGGATTGATGGGCTGAGGCCACCTGTATGAGGTTCAACAAGGCTCAGTGCCGGGTCCTGCACTTGGGTCACAACAACTCCATGCTACAGGCTTGGGGAGGAGTGGCTGGAAAGCAGCCTGGTGGAAAAGGACCTGGGGGTGCTGGTCGACAGCCAGCTGAATATGAGCCAGCAGTGTGCCCAGGTGGCCAAGAAGGCCAAGAGCACCCTGGCTTGCATCAGTAATAGTGTGGCCAGCAGGACTAGTGGAGTGATCTTCTCCGTGTATCTGAATACACTGTTGAGGCTGCAGCTTGAATCCTGTGTTCAGTTTTGGGCCCCTCACTACAAGAAAGACATTGAGGTGCTGGAGCGTGTCCAAACAAGGGCAACGAGGCTGGTGAAGGGTCTAGAGAACAGGTCATATGAGGAGTGGCTGAGGGAGCTGGGGTTGTTTAGCCTGGAGAAGAGGAGGCTGAGGGGAGACCATATCGCTTTCTACAACTACCAGAGAGGAGGTTGTAGCGAGGTGAGGGTTGGTCTCTTCTCCCAAGTAACAAGAGATAGGACGAGAGGAAATGGCCTCAAGTTGCGCCAGGGGAGGTTTAGGTTGGATATGAGGAAAAACTTTTTCACTGAAAGGGTAGTCAGGCAGTGGACCAGGCTGCCCAGGGAAGTGGTTGAGTCCCCATCCCTGGAGGTCTTTAAAAGACGTGTAGATGTGGTGCTTAGGAACATGGTTTAGTGGTGGACTTGGCAGCGCTAGGTTAATGGTTGGACTTGATGATCTTAAAGGTCTTTTCTAACCTAAATGATTCTATGATTCAGTGCATGTGCTTCACTATCAGTCCCTCATCATTATCTTAACTGATGTCTTGCTGTGTGCTCGCATGTTGTCTTTGATCTGCTCAGAAGATGTCAGGAGGAGTTTAGCTGTTCTCTGGAAGATGACAGACCTGTTTTTCACTTAGTTGTATGAAGCAGCGAATCCTTCACCACGTTATTTTCTTATTGCAAGTACCTCTGAAAAGAAGAGTGTAAGTGGCCGTGTCACGCTGACCTTCTGCGTGGGGTGTACGGGGGTGTTTGCTGGTCCAAGCAGCAGCAATGGTGCTTTCTGCTTGCACCTAATGTGCACCTCCGAGGAGCCTGATCTCTGCACATCTGGTGTTTTGGGCTTGGAAGCTCAAGAGGCAAGTGGAGGCTGGAAAAAGAGCAAGAAGGAGCCCAATCCCTGGCAGGAGGGTGCCTGGCAAGGAGAGGAGAAGGCAGCCTCAAGGAGACCTTCAGGAAGGGTGGGTGGCAGGGACAGAAGAGCCAAGCCTCACGCTGGCTGCAAGGGCTGTGAGTCGCATCCCTTCTGCACATTTGCTCTTGAGGCTGGGCTGCGGCAGGCATGCTTTTTTTTGGGGGGTGGGGGTGGGTGGGGTGAGGGGGGTGGTTAAAAAGCCTCATTGGAGCGTTATGGAATTGGAATGTGAAGGGTAATTGAGCTGAAAGCCATTCTTTTCCTGCAGCCGGTGCTGCGGGACCCACTGAAGTGCCCTCAAATGCCAGCCTAGGAATCTTGCTGGAAGAGTGGAAGGCAGGGGGAGCATTCCCTCGGCCTGGTCCCCTCAGCCATCCTCCTGTGCCCAGTGCTTGTGGGCCAGTGGTACAAGATGATCCCTATAGGGTCGATGTGGAGGAGAAGCCAGACTAGTGACAGATGAAGGTTTTGTGCGAAACAGGCATGGAAAGATAAATAGGTTCCTGAGCCACAATGTCCCTTCTTGCAGGCATCAATCTGCTCTCCGAATGTGTCCCTACAGCTCTGACAGCATCTTCCTGCATCCGTCTGTGGTCACGTCCTCCCACTGCACTTCTTCCCCATGTAGGACATCAGAGTAGAGCCCCAGCAAGCAGCCCCGCGCCGCCTTCCTCTAATACCCATTGTGCTAATGCCACCCACGTGCAGAGAAAGGCTCCAGAGCATTCACTGGCATGGCCAAACAGGTGATATTTTTAAATAACTGGAAGGACTAGATTCATAAATAAAAAAAAGAGAAACATGGCTAGTTGGGATGAATATAATTATTAAACACAACCGCAAGATGTTAGTCACCGCTCCGGTCCCCTGCCCCTCTAATGGAGAGAGCTTGTGGAAGGGGATGGGGGCTTGGAGAGCTGCCGATGCAACCTCAAGGAGGGGATTAGCAGAGAACCCCTCCATTTGGGACCTCCAGCACAGGGACAGCATGAAGTGCGTGGCCCAATTGTGTACCTTGTCGTACGTTATTGATTGCTGAACAGGCACAGTTAAGTGCCTCTCATTAATATTTGTTTTGGTCTTTTCCCTGAATTCCGATGAGCGGAGGAGATGCTTCTTATCTCTCTCCTGCAGGTTTTCTTTCTAGAGGATTCCTCTGGCTGGTGACAAACCTGGGCTTTGTAGCTACTCGTCCTGATTTTGGGAGGAGGGATGAGTTAGTAGCTGACGTGAAATCTTGGGAACTCTGCAGAAAGAAAGCGAGGAACTAAAATTAACACAAAATTAAGAGGCAAAAATGCTCTGCTTGCGTTATACAGATGAAATATGGATTTCTAGGCTTGGCTGGGTTTGTAAATCTCTTAAAAGGGACTCTTTGGGCACATAGGTCATGCTGGCTAAACTTTTAAATGAGCAAGGACAAATGGTGTGAGCTGTGGAGCAGGTAGCCAGGGACTGCTTCTCAGTCAGTGCTTTCGTAGCTGGTTTTGAGGTTTCAAATTAAGAGCAGAGGCTGCAGCCAGTAGACGTATTGTCCGTATCTTCTAGGCTGTCGTGACACTGGTCCTTCAGCTTCTCCATCGCTTAGAAGATGGCCTTCTCTTCATTTCCATTCATCTTGCTGCTCTTCTGGAGATGAGGCTTGGCTTGTGCACTCCTTTGACTGTCAACCATCTCCCACTTACTTTTTTTGACAAGAGCCTGCATCTCAGCATTGTGCTATGGTGATGCTGCTCTGGCATCATGCCTGTTTATATCAGCTGTTGCTTTTGAGGCACTCTGCCATGGCCATGCATGTTGAGAAGCTGCTTGCAAAGGTTTGCCTCCCTGAAGAACAACCTTCTTGCAGTGCAAGGCATGGAGGAGGTTGTCCTAGCTGCTGTGTCAAGTGCCATTTGATATCCTAAGTCTGGAGTGGGTCCTTATTTCTCTCCTCTATCCCTAGCCCTGGTGTGTGGTGGATGACTCTTCTCTTTGCTTTCTGTACCCCTTCTCCCAGGTGGCGGGGGACTCTAGATGGCCATGCAGGTCTGAACTGTTGGGTTATGGCCAGTCTCTCTCATCAGCTAAGTCACAAAAGGGGTTTCTGAAAAGTGACTGTAGCTTAAATAGGGCAAAGCACTATTTCTTTCTGTCTTCTATAATAATGCCTTGTTTGTTAGGCTTGACTTAACTGCAACTGGTCCACTTGAAGCTATTGAAATGATTTTAAGCAGCCGTTTCTGTCTAGTCAGGTTGTGCTCCCAGGCACTTAGGTGCAGCTCCTGAAATGAAAGATTTCTGGTGTGCCCAAAAGCAGTGAAGAGAGCTATTTTAATGTGGTTGCTTCTCTGGCTTTTCAATGGAGAGCTGGGTTCAGGTCTGCTATGAAGTGATATTAGAGTCCATGGAGCATAAGAAACTGCCATTTGTTTGTGGGTTACAAATGAAGACCTGTCAAAAACCTTTTTAAGCAGTGGCAGAAGTTTTCGTTTTCATGATACATTTAACTTAAAGGCTTTGCCTCCCAAGGAGGCTTGGCTCTTCACTTTCTCCCTTTCTACGAGTTTGGAAAAATATGGCTGTCAAATGTTGCTCTTCCCTTTTTCCTCCGTCTCCTCATCCATTTGGTGGGGTGTTTGAATGCTCTGGGGTGCTCTTGCTTCTGGAAAATAGTGTGGCCAGGAATGAAAGGGGTGACAAGCACTGGGAGAGAGGGGGAATGGGACGTGGACTTGTCCTTGTGCTTGAAGCAAGTGCTTTACCGGCTTCTTGTGAGAAAGGGGTGCGGGTTATTTCCATCGATTTGATGTCAAGAGATGTTTTTCAAAGGGTAAACGTGTTTATAGGATTTCTGTCCTTTTGTTGTAAGAAGTAGGACGTCATTCCTGGACACAGGAGTTTGCTAGAAGAGTGTCACATCAGTTCTTCATCAATGTGTTTCATGTTGCAACCCCATTCCTAGGTGTGCTATGCAGGTGGCATGTGAAACACGGTATTGCTCATTGGCGTCCACTGCGACTGAACCTTTTATTCAGTGCAAGCTGCTCTGGACAGGCATTGGGAAGCTGCTTTCAGGCACCGTACCTCAACTTGCGTGCTCCTGGCTGTGTCCATGGCTTCCTTTTTAGCAGCTGAAACATCTGCCTGGCTATGGGTTTAGAAATATGATGTGACCAGACACATACAGAATAAGAAGGGGTTGTCAGAGTTGATGGGATTGTTTCCACCCACCCCCCCCACCCCCCAATCTCAGATCAAGTGTTGTCTTAAAGCATTTGTGGGAAGGTAAGAAATTGTCATGAACAGTGTTTTCATGCAAGCTCAGGAATGTGAATGCTCTCATCTCCACCTGCAGATTAAATGCCATGGAAGGACAGGGGATGCCAGGATGTGGGCTGGTGGGTTTCAGCCTCAGTGCAGAGAGGTCTCCTCTAGTTTAGGTCCTTCTGCACCATGGTTGTGGGGAGGATTCACACCTTTATCTTCCTCCTGTTTACAGCACATTTTCATTACCACACCTGGGGAAAAACAGTGTAGTTTGTAGCCTTCCTGGCCTTCCTTAGGCCAATTGGTTGTAGCGATGACAAATAATGAGAAGAGATGCTTTACAGAAGGAGATGTTCTTCTCCAGTGATTCAGCTACCCAGAAAAGTTCCTTCCCTTGAAGGGGGGGATAAACTAATAGCATAGAGGAGGAAGGAGAGGAGCTGCATGGCATTCATTGAAAAAATCTGCCTGCAATTACCAAAGGACCTCACTTGCAGAGAAGGAGAAGGTTGCTCTTGAGTGTTTGGGGGTTTTTAGCAATCCAGTGGAATCCTTGGAGGGGAAATGGTAGTAGTAACACATGGTGGTGGCCTGCAGCTCCCAGAAGGTCTGAGAGAAGGTGGCTTTAATTAACTTGTTCTTTCATGAGTGTTGCACATCTTTAGTTCATTGCAGATCCAGCTGTTTCTGCATTTATTTGCATTACATATTTGCTAAGTGAGAGAGGGGTCAGTAGCAGGGGAGCTGGGTCCTACCCAGCTGTCCTGGCAAGAGAGCGGTTCCTGGGAGAGAAGTTTCCAGCTTCTCCTAGTCCGTGCAGGACAACAGGCTGGCGTTAAGTGAAACAATAGCCACAGGTCTGATATCCTTGGCAACATGTTTCTGCATAAGGTCTGTCACAGCTGAGCACCAAGATTTAAAATAACCCAGATAAAATAACACAACAGAAGATGACAGTTCCCTCTAAACCCTTGGGACTGACCCACAGTCCTGCAGAAAAGTGACTGCAGCCAGGTAAGATGGAATCAAACCAGATGAAATGGCAGCAATTTGCATCCCCTTAGCACATCTGACACTCAATGTTAAATGGATTCCACTTTAAAAAGAACTTGCATCCGAGCTGGCAGGAAAAGCCCAGCCAGCTATGTGTCAGCCTTCTTCCTTCACGGTTGCTGTGTGCAAATCTCTGGGAAGACTGGCAGGGCTGCTGCCCAGGGCACTTAAGATGACTTGGAGAGAAGGTAGTGGTCCTGTGTCTCCTTTTGTGTGCTCCAGGATGAACTAGAGTCTCTCCTAAGGAAGCTGCACCACTGTAAAACAAGACTATTTGTGTTCCTGCAGCTCCTTCTTAAGGAAGGGATTGGACAGAGGGACTGATAGCTGTTCTGGGTTTGCCTGCCTCAGTTTCCTTAGACATCATCTTTCTTCCCCTCCTTTTTGCCTTGTGCAAGAGGTGGGCATCCCTTGGCTGTGGAGTTGATCCTTGCTGCCCATCAACCGTCTGAAATCAGAGCAGAGTGGGTGAGGCACATCCAGGGCTGGTCAGTGTACCTGAGGCAGGATTTCTACTTGTCTCCAGCTTGTGGAGGTGGAGGAAAGATGACAAGATGTATTTTGACCTCTGCAGTGGACAGGTAGGACAGACTCCTGCTTTCTGTCCGCCGGCAGCTGTGAGTACAGCTGCTCATGGCCAACACCGTGGAGCTTCCCTTGTTTGAAAAACTGCCCCTTTCCCTATATTTTTCCCCTAAGTCCATTTGCTACTGATTTCTGAATTACTGGCAGAAGACACCTTGCTTCCTTCCAGCTTGGCATCCTCCTGCCCTGTGTCTCTCTTCATCCTGGGCACCTGTGCTCCCACGAGATGCTCGGGCTGCTTGAGACTATCTGTCTTTGGGGTGCTGGGGTCCACAGGTACGTCTCATTGCTCCAGAACCTGTTCTTTGTAGGTCATATCACGTTTCCTACCCTAATGGTGAATGGAGGACCCCAAACATTTCCCTCCGCTCTTCCTTCCTGGCTTTTTCCAGTGGGGATTTCTCTCACAAAGCTTGCTTGTTTCAGGCCGTATATTTTGGGTTGGCATGCCAGAAGTGCTTTCATTTAACAGCTCTTTTACCAGGGTCGATTTTTCTATTGCTTTTTCCCTTTGGGTGTGCTTGGGGGAATTTATTCTTTTTAACAGGTTTATTCTAGTGTCAGGTACTGGCTTTAAAAGGCTGGGGGGCCCTTTGATTTGATGCCTGGAAAATATATTCGGTTTCTGGTCCCCTCCTGGGACTGGGAGGGAGGGATGGATGGGTGGAAAAGAAGAGGAAACTACAACCTCTTCTGCCTGTCTAGCAACAGCTTTCTCATCCTGTGTGTGTTTCACACTCGCTTTTCTTCTCCTGTCACCAGCAGCTGAGTCCTGCTGGTGGTCCTGCAGGAACCCTAGTGCAGATAAGGTGCCAGACGTCTCCTTGTATATTTTAAGTGGTGCATCTCTAATTCCTGCAGGTAACCTGTACCAGCGTGGTTAGCTGTTCACATGTCTCCTGGCTCCTGTTACTATTTCTGGGGGAGCCGTACTGGTGTTATCAGCCTGAGCGGTATCTGTAGAAATAAGCACTTTTTCAACTCGTGTTATAAAGGTGGGAAAACAGTGATTTCTCGGACAGAAAATGCATGAGCTGAATGAAGTCCCTGTATAAGGACTAGGGGAATGAAGGCACACAGACAGGATTCCGCCCCCCCCCTCCCCAGTGCTATTTTGCCTTTATTTCTCCATTATGTTCCTCAAGTCTCGAGTTTCTCATAAATGGAACTAGAAGCAGGGTTTTTGGTTTGTTGATTTGGTTAAATTGCTAGGAGGGATTAAATTGAGAAATACCCCCATACATCTCCCTTGCAGCTGAGGGCAAATTTAACCACTGATTCCAGAGCTTCTGAAAATGGCTTTGTCTGAAAATGAATTTTGGCCTCTCAAAGTTCAAACATTTATCCTGAGCCAGAAATATACACAGATTTGCTCTCTAATTTAATAAAGTCATCCAAATAATATGATTTCTCCCATAACCATCGTTTATGTTTCACAGCGAAATGATAATGAGAAAGTCATTAGAAGTAATAAACAAAACAAAACCCACACAGCAAATCCTTCACCGAGCCTGACTGATGGGAAGAAGAAGCGCATTTGAGTCTTAGGCCACATAATATTTGCCGGGTGCAGCTGTTTTGAAGTAGATGAGTTCTTGAAACATTATTTTGCTTGTTGCATTTTAATGGGATTTTGCTGCCGGAGCAGGTGGACACCAACAGTGCATGGGAGCAGGTCTGCAGTTGGGTTAAATACAGCACCGTTGCCCAGGCGGCGTTTCTGCTCTCACCTCTTAGGGGCTGGCTACAGCTGGTGATTAATGGGCATCAAATCCTCCTCCTTATCGTGACTTTGACAAGGTGATTTTGTTTTAATTGCCTGGTTAAGACTTGAACCAAGTGTACGCTGAATGTGTAGAGAACAAGAACTACATCAAGATATCAAAAGTCCTCTCTCTTTATTTATAACTGTATATGCACTTCAGGCTGCAACCTGAGTATTTGTTTCTGGGTTATCCTCATCCAGGTGAATTTTTCTTTGACTTCAGTGGGCGTGCTTAGCTTTAATAGCTCTTTACCATTAGTAGCATTTATTGTTGCTGTATCTCCCTTCTGTTATCCTTTTGCTACCTGACTGTGGCACTTAGGGACATGCTTTCATGGTGGACTTGGCAGTGTCAGGTTTACGGCTGGACTCGATCTTAAAGGTCTTCTCCAACCTAAACGATTCTATGATTCTATGACTTTACATCGCTCTCCCTGCTGTGAAGTTGTTCCAGCAGGGACCGTGCGAGGTGGCTGGTCCATATCGCCTTCATCTTAGGGTGCTGGGAAGAGAAAACAGAGGTGGCCAGAGGGATGGTGTGCTGTTGGTGGGGGTCTGCTCCCGCTGCCTGTGCCGGGGGCTGATGCCATGCCAGGCGGTGAAGTTCTGCCTCCGGCGCAGCGTTTCCAGAACAGACGTCACTGTGGTTATTTGGCTGACACTGTTATGCCGTTCCAGCTCTGGCATTAGTTCTTTTTGGCCCAAAATAGCCCACATCTGTTGCTGCTGAGCGTTCATTCACTGCCTCTCATCTAGGCTTTGTGGGAGGGATAGGATCTCGGGAACAGCTGGTATCTGGTGGTTTGCTGGGACTGTTGGGCTTCCTTACAGGTCTCATTCATTGGTTTTCTGATTTGAGGGCACCTTTTGTTTATTTTTGTGCTTTCAAAATCACAGTGAAGGTATGTGGACCCAACATAAGCCTATTTTTTTTGTTCTCTTAATTATAATTTTAAATACAACAATATGAGCTGCTCTTCTATGCAGAGTCAGGTCTGCAAACTGGACATGCTGAGGGCACAGATAGATCCTACAAAACACGTGCTTTTGCCAGCCATGGCCACAGCACCAACTCTTCCTATTTAGCTCCTGTGCTTAGGAGAGCACAATGTCTGCTCACGGTCAGAGGATGCAGAGTACCACAAGCTGTGAAGGTCTGTGTAGGTATGAAATGAGCCCTCCTTAAAGCTTGTTTTTTCCTGCTCCCACTTGAACTTTCCTTATTTTTAGTGCCAGTTGCTGTTTTGTTTTAGTCTGCTGACCCTCCCCAGACACTGGGTAGTTCCTATGTGTGCATAAAGGTTAAATCCCCTGCCTTCTGTGAAACTTGAAAATGGAAGGGTTGAGTGGCCCTTTTTATCTTTGTTCTGGTTTTTTTTGGGGTCATGATGCTTTTTGCTGTGAAGAACGTTCATTTGTCTAGAAAGCCTGCAGGGAAGGGATGCTGGAAGCAGTAAGGTTTAGCAGTGCAAAAGGTTCAGCTTGGCCCACATAGGGTGCCAGGAGAGGAGACGGAGGAGTTTTCTTCTGCTGTCCCTCTTTCTCAGCTCCCACTGTCCTCTGTCCCTCAGCCCTGGGCTTCACCATCCTCCTAGCTCCCAGACAAGCTCCAATGGCTGTTTGTGGCACTGGTGGTGCTGAGCCAGGCGTGCCAAAGCTCCTCCGAGCTGGAGGCTGCACGTGTGGCTCCCTCTCTACTCCTGTCGAGGAGGGTTCATGAGTCCTTAGTTTTTGACCCTCTGTCCCTGGCCTGAGCAAAGTGCTAGCAAATAGCTCCTCCAATTAAAAAAAAAAAAAAAAGCAGCTCATTTTTTGTTCCTCCTGTATATACTTAATAGAAAATAAATAGTAATAGAAGAAACGCTACTGGAAGGTTTTGGAGAGCATGTCTTGTACGTTGCTCTTTTCCTGCTGTATACCTCCTGTCCAGGCTGATGAACTAAATGGTGCAAAATCAGAGATATAAGAGCTTTTTCTACCGTGCTTTGCAAAAGAAATAGTATATTCAAGCTGTCCCTGGACAAACTCTTGCCTGCTGACATTTCAAAAATTACTCTTTTAGGGTCCTCCTCACTCCCTTCTTGCTTGCACTGTGATCTCCCTCCTCTCCCCTTCTAAAAGAAAGATTTATTTATCTTTTCACCTTTGAATTTTTTTTTTTTTTTAAAAAGAGAACCAAAACCAGATGTGCATGCAGTGGACCTGCATGGTGGTCAGAGAGGAGATAGCCGTTCTGGCTCTTACTCATATTTCCTACCCAGATATGCTGTGAGCAATTGGCTGTGAGATTCTCAGGCAAAACCAGCTGAGTGGAGAGAAGGTCCCCTGAGAAAACAAGGCTCGTGGGTCTCCTGGCTGCTTTCATCTAGGGGGGAAGTTTTGTATTTTGAGCATACTTAGCGTTAAGTTGAACATGAGTTTCCCCCAAGCCACTGAGTGCAACTTGCAGCCTGTGTTTTCAGCAGCCTGCTTTTGGCAGAGAGCTGCTGGGTGTGTGAAACCTGTGCTCAATGAAAAGTTGAAATGCCCAGAGGCGTACTTGTTAAAAATGAGCTCCCTTCGTTTTCGGAGGGCAGATCTTTGGCTGGAGTTGCACAAATTTGTGTTTTCCAAGAGACTGATCCTAAGGATGCTTTTGGGGGTGTACACCTGGCGTTATCAGGGAAAAGCAAAGTGAGATTGTTATCCTGTGTTGTCATCTTAGCTGCTAGGATGCTCGGATGTCCCCAGAGAAAAGGATGGCTCATGTGGGTAACGGACTCTGCTGGGGCTGAAAACAAAAGTAATCATCGCTTGGGAGTGCTGGAGGAGATCCTGGTGGCTTTATGGGAGGAGGTGTAAAATGGATATACTCATTTTCTGGGGATGTCGAAGGCTCTGTAGGATGTACCTTGCGTGTGGCTACAGCGTGGAGGAGTTGAGCAAAGCATGGAAATTGCTATTTAAAAGATGCTGATGGAACATGACTGTCTCTTATAGGAAATAAGGGGAATTGACAAATCTGATTTGCTAATGACTGCAGGGATGCTTTGGGTATGCTGGCAAAAACAAAAGAAGAATTGTAAACTCATGTTTTTTCCTGCTGCCCCCTTTTAATGCATTTCTGATAGAAATGTCAGTGCACAGGCCAAAACGCAAGAGCCTGGTTTACCTAAACTACCTGTTGGGATGTTACCTGGCACCATCCACCACCAGAGCGGGGTGCACCCCAGAAAGAGAACTCCCTTTTGCAGCGGGGTCTCGAGCCTTTGCTGGCAAGGTGCAGGGAAGGTGGGAGGTGATGGGGCAGCCGTGTTTCACCGCCTGGCTTTGCAGCACCTCACAGAGATGTGGCAGCCTCCCCAGGCTAAACACATGCCCTCGGAAAGGGCCCGGCATCCCTCCAAAGGCAATTCTTATTCAGTGAACAGTTGTTTGGAAATAGTCAGTCATCAGGCACTTATGGATCTTTCAAGCCCCTTTCTCTCCCTAATAATCCCACCTCTTGGGAGGTATTGATTCTCCGCTGTTGGCTGCCTCTTGGTATTCCGCGGGCCATTTTTGTCTGTGTAAATCGCTGTGCTGTCATTTTCACGCAGCAATTACCTACTCTTGATTTCTTTCATCCCGAGTCCTTTGCCAGAGATCTAAACTCTGTATTGACAAACCACCCTGGAAGTAAGAAAGGAGTCAGGGTTTGGGAAGAAGTTTTACAGAACAAAAACTTTGGGGAGAGTTTCCCCTGGGGTGTAATCATCTCATGATCTGTGTCTCAAAGCCCTTCAGTCTGTTGGGGTTTTTTTGCCGCTGGAGAGTGCTCATCCAACATGAGAGGGATGCTGTGGCTCCCCAGCCTGCAAATGTGACTTTATGCCTTGCTTCTTGCTTGTGCTGAAAATGTAGGAAATTCTTCACCTTGCTGCTGTGCAAAGGATCAGCCTGGAGAGTTGGGGTCAGCCCTTTCCCAAGTCATCCTCGATCCTCTGCTCCGGGGAATGAGCACCCATCTGCATGAGCTGTGGCCTGCTATAGAGAGGTACCAGACCAAGTTAGACCAGGCACAGGTGACTAAGCAAGCTGTGATTTGGGTAGCCAAAAGCCCAAGGTGCATCGTAATGCAGACCAAAATTGTCAGCTGTGTCTACCTGAGGGTTTTTGGGCAAAAGTTTCCCCACGCTCTTGCTCCAACAAGCTGGGGTCTGCACATGGTTGCAACAGGGCTGGGGTTCTAATGGAGAAAGCAAGGTGGAAAGCTTAGGAGATATCTCTCCTCCAACAGAAGCAGTTAGTGTCAGTTGGCATGGGGTTTAGGTCACTCGCTCTTGCTGTCTCTTGTGCTATGAAGCTGGTGTTTCATGTGCATCGAGGTCACCCTGGCTTGTCACCTGAGATGGTAGCTCGGCTTCAGGAAACCTGAGAGATCCTGCAGGCACCTGAGTGAGATGCTGCCAGGAGCTGCGTGCGGGGATGGGGTTTGTCAAGCTTCAAAGGTGTCAGACCGTGGCTCTGCAGGGTGTGCTGGTGAGCAGGGACAGGGCTGTGCAGGGGTGCACCAGACACTGGGCGCTCATGGACCAGCTCATCACAGGCAAAAAGGACAGGCACCTTCCAGTCTTCATGATCTGTTTACATTTCTGGTCTGAATTACAAGGAAAAGGGCTGAAAATGCCTTTAAAAAATGAAAGCAAAGTTTCATGCTGACATTTCTAGGTCCCAAGAGTCTGCAGGGAGAGCAAACGCCTGCAAACACACGTTTCGGAGGCCTTTTGTACCACAGCAGGTTTTCCTAAAGACATGGGCACAGTTGTAGGCCAAAAAAAAAAAACCCAAACCAAATACAGACTAAGAAAGGTTCAGCTTCAGGCCCTTGAGCAGGAATTTCGTGGTCTTGGGTACTTTTGATGGTGATGAAGGTATCTGAACAGCAGTTGTGAGCTTATTCCCTCTTGCTGGGAGGTGGTCTTTTGATTTGGGGTTACAGTTCAGCCATCTGGGGAGGGGGGAGATTTAGAAATTGGTTTTAGTCCCCGGTGATAATTTTCTTCTTTCCAGGTGAATGAAAGTTGAAAGAAATGGGGATTTACAGCAGTGGGGTTTCCTTCAGCCCTGTCTGCTGTGGCACAGGAGCTGCAGCCCCCCAAAAGTGGCAGGTGCTGTACTTAACCTGGCACAAAGTCACACCTCCAAACTTGACGGCATTTTGTTATTAAAACGGCACGCCTGGCCAGTGAGGGCTTTCACTTGAACAGAATCCCCATCCTAGCAGAGAATAAATTAAAAAGTCAACTGGCCGCGGCTGCCTGAGGAGCGCCGGGACCAGAGATAGGGCCAGAAGTCAGATAACAAAGTGTCCAAAATTGCAGTGCCTGGTGCAAGGCGTGAAATTAAAACCTTTTCTGCCTCCTCCTGCATGCTGTAACAAAACAGCTCCTGCCACAGTCTGCCGGCACTGGGAGTGAAGAGGAGAATAATTAAATACATGGAGATTTTTGCGTCTGAGGGAAGGGATGATGCTTCTCTGCCGTGGACCTTGGTGCTGCGGTCCTGCAGCTGGTCTAAAGCTGGGAGGGTCTGTGGGCTGCCCTGCTAAGTTGCCTTTTGACTGTCTCTGCTACCCAGAGCCGGGAGAAATATTTTTTTTTTTTTTTCCTGTTGTTGTTGCTTTTTCCTCCGAGTTTGCTCCCTTTGCCTTCTCTTTTGGGTTCGGCAGCAGCCCTGGAATGTGCCGGTGTTGTATCGGCTCTTCTCTCCCCAGGCCTCACAGGCTTTCCAGACCTAAGGAAGGACATTTCTCTGGAGTTACTGCCCAGGAGTGATGAAGAGGGCAGCACTTTTTAATCAAAGTTACATTAGGTGAAGCTTATATTATTCACTCTGCTTTATTGCAGCTATTTTTACATGGGGGTTAGAAGTTAATACTACCCAGCGAGCCTGGTTTTGCTGAATTCTGGCAAGCACTGAAATTCATCAGCACATCCAGACAGGGTAGGAAAGAGCCCAAGCAAAAAATAAACTCGCTAGCTGAACTGAAAAAGGAGTCAAAAAACCAAGCCTTTTTTTTTAAAAAAAAAAAAAAAACAGGCCCTCGATAATAGACGATCTGGTCTGGAGGGGCAAAAACCAGCCAGAACCATCAGCTGTAATCAGCAGAAGGGCGAGCTTTTGCAATCAGCGCAGAAAGGGGAGCGGGAGCCGTAGCAGGAGGGCTCAGGGGGCTGTGGTGCTGCAGGGTTGGTTTTTCCTTGCCCTGGCAAATGAGCCTGGTCCGCTCCCCATCTTCCTCTGCAGCCCCGGTTGATGTGATGAGAGCTTAGTCTGATTCTACCAGAGGGACATCAGCGCTTGGGAAATGGCTGTTGACTGCAGCCAGTGTCTCAAAGTGAACTGTTTTAGCAAATAACGCTTTGCAGGGTTGTGTTTGTTTGGTTTGATATTTTTTTTTCCCCCCAGGTAATGCCAAAGGTTTAAGCTGTGCTAATTCCTTGGACCTGGCAAGGATGCTGGCAGACCTGGAATCTCCTCCACTGGTTGAAAAAACATGATGAACTGAGAGAGGAAAGGAGGGAGTTTTCCCTGTGTTTCTAGAAAAGGGCCAAAATACAGCTTTTTTTCTTTCTTCTTTCTGTTTTCTCTCTTGTTCTCCTTTCCAATGTTTTCCCTGTTCTTTAACATAGAGATCCCTTGCTGGAACATGCTTTCCACGCTGGTGCTTTCTAGGCCCTTTGCTGGTGTGTTATCCCTGCAGGAGATGCTATGGCGAGGCTGTAGGACCCAATTGCCTTGGTTCTTGTGATAATCCCCAAACTCAGGGATGTTCAGAGATTGGGGCACCTTTAAAAAAAACCAAACAACCCAATTCTGAGTGCTTTTAAATAAAACACCAGATATTTTTAAAAACCACTTAAGGTATTTTTAAAAACCGCTTGACACAATTGGTGTCACCAATTGATTGCTTTGACCCCTCTTTCAATGTGACTTCACAGTATGCTCCGTTGGTTCCTTTGGGCTGTATTGCAAAGGTTGGTTCCCTTGGCAATGCTACTAGAAATTAAAGAAGGGAAAAAAAATAGTTTTAAACCAAAACTTTTCTAAGAAATGAAGCCTCCTGCTTCCACTCTCAGAACCGGTTGCAGGTTGGGAAGGTTAATCTAACTTCTTGCATGGCGAGTGCTACAAGTGGGGAGCAGGCAGAGGGAGAGGCAAGCCTGGGGCAATGGCACATCAGCAGATAGCATCCCACTGAGAGCAGAGGGGAGCACACAGTGCCTGGCCCGAATGTGCCCACCGCGCTGTGTTGGGGGCAGTCGCATGGCTGGAGAAAATGGCTTGCAAAGCAGAGCAGCTCTGCTCTGGCATCAGCTGGGAGGAGGCATGTAGCAGAGCTGGTTACTGACCACGTCAGTGGCTTTGCAAGTGCTTACGGAGGCTTTCTGCCAGCTGGGGGGAGGTTTGAAAACCGAACAATGCCAAATGCAGCCCAGGACTGCAGAGGGTAGGACCACTGGAGTTGCAGGAGCTTGCGAGGGAGATGGGAGGCTTTAGGAGAGGGCTCTCAAGGCTAGATGCAAGGCCCGTGCTCTTCCCCTAGGCTGTTAGTGTAGGAGCCTTCAAGGATACCCTCTGAAGCTCTCGCGAAAAAGCACGGGCAATTTAGGATGATGTTTAATGTAGCATTACTGGGCTACAGTATTATAATTGCTTGCTTGTATTAAAGTTTATCCACAAAGCTTTTCTGTAAGCAGAGAGTCACTGACAAAGGTTTTGAATGTTAGTTAATGCATAGTGTGAAAAAAAAGCATCCCTTTGGACAGTCCTGGGCCAGTGGTCCTTCCAGAGAGGAGAAGAGAAAAAGGAGGCTAGCCTCACACAGTGACTGCCACATGGCTCGGCCCTTCCCCTGCCACAGGTAGATCTACCCAGCAGGGTCTTTTATGGAAGAGATGTATGGATGTATCTTAGGCTGTGCCCTGCGGGGGGACTTCATGCCTCCAAGCTTCAGTCTGGAAATGAATAGTATGAAAGAAAAATTGGTGTTTTGGCTTACCCCACCGCTTGTCCCCAGCATTAGGGACAAGTGTGCTCACTCTTCCACGGGGCAGTGGGGGCAGATCACCATGTCCTGGCATGCAGAGTAGGAGTAGTGGCAAGGGAGAGGCTGGGAGGGAAGCATCTGTGTGGTCTCTGAAAACCTGTGCAGGAGCCTCAGCTCTTTCTGGTGTTTCTGGATGTTTTGCATTGCTGTTGGGGATGAGAGGTTTAAGGAACAAGAGGGAAAAGGAAAAAGGTTATATTTTTAATGTGAGGACGCATCTAAGCCGTGTCCAACATGATTGCTTTTGTGGGTCCACTTGATAAGCTGAGGTTTTGAAAATGGTCATTAGAAATAGGGTGTTTGTGGTGTGACTTAACCAATGAGGCGACCAGCCCTGATCATGTCCTGCGCCGATGTTTCTGCCATACCCTCTGCACCTCACTCTGCATCCGCTGCCTCATTGCAGCCTCAGGCTTTGCCAAGGCTTGAAAGATCTCCCCGCCTCCTGGTCAGGCTGTTCCTTGGGGATTTAGAGGCAAAAATAGTCGATTTCATTGCTTCAGTGGTCCAAAGCTTCAGTAGCGCAAAGCTATTCATCGCTCCAGGAGCAGGAATTTAAAGCTGTGGTGTGCAGTTCCTCCAGGGTATCGACTTGGCACTGCTGCCTGCTCACTTTGGGGCCACCTCTTCAAAAGCAGCTCCTCTAGCCTTTGTTTAAAATTGGGAGAGCAGGTGCCAGAGTGTGAATCAATGTGCTGTGCTTCGGTGGCAGGGTTTGTAATGCCTCAGCCTTGTAAACAAGGGGTGGTAATGTTATTCCCTAAGTACATCCGATGCGGGGATTGTTTAGCTTATCCCCATCTTCAGACTATATGAGCAGAGGTATGATGAGTTGGATCTGTGCCAGCTGATGGCATTCCTGGTGTAACAGCATCATGCTGAGAGACGTACCCTGCCCTTCTCCCCTGGGCACTGCTTTCTGCCAAAATGAGTCACCTGAAGGTCTTCAAGGTCATGCCTAGAGGTTGAGGTTGACCGCTGCCCATGCTGGTGTGCCTCGTTCAGAGTTTCAAGTCAGCTGAAGGAGAGCTTGGGCATGCTTGGGATGCAGAGCATGCACCTTAGCTTTGGGGCTTTTTGCCTTTGCTTTCTTGGGGCTTGTCTAGGGGGAAGAGGATGGAGAGAGAAACTTAGGTGGGCTTAGAAACTCGAGCTCACCTAAGACTGACAGACAGTAGGTCCCTGCCAGACATCAGTAATAAGCTTCTGATGGTGATAACAAGGAGGTGAGTGAAGGTGAGAAACAACAAAAGAAGAGAGGGGAAACCCTGATTTATTTGTAATTGTTGTTAGTTTTGTTTAAGTATGTAACCTATAAGCCAGTGATGCTAAAGAAACAAAGCTGGGCAAATAATCCATTTTCTCAGCTGTGAATGAGGGCAAAGCTGAGGGAAGAGGAGAACTGAAGTGACCCATGTAAAAAGAATAGACTTAACCCCATCCCTCAGGCAAGGTTCGAAGGGATTAAGCTGGATTTGTGCCTGTTTCCCACCGTGCAGATGCTGCCCTGAGCTGAAGGGTTTTGGCCTAGAGTGAATGAAGGGAATTCCAAAACATTGCTCCTTTAATTCACCCAGATGTGCCAGTCAATGAAGCCAGTTAGCTGAGCCCTCTGGGAGAATCCTTTTCATTAGGAATCCTGCTAGATGGGGAAACAGCGTGACATGAACACAATCATCCCAGGTGATGC
The DNA here is from genome assembly GCA_020745775.1 of Theristicus caerulescens. Classification (NCBI taxonomy): domain Eukaryota; kingdom Metazoa; phylum Chordata; class Aves; order Pelecaniformes; family Threskiornithidae; genus Theristicus; species Theristicus caerulescens. Next base: position 90,673,503 of record CM036560.1, read on the forward strand.
ACCGACATCCCAGCCTGGATTAAAGAAAAGCAAAGCCGAAACAAAACAACCCAGAAGTTGAATGATTCAAAGAGCTTTATTGCCGCAAAAGAGCCCTCTATATTTTAATCGCAGCTTCTGTTGCTGACCAGGAGAGGAGAAGAAATGCACCAGGGACATGGCTACGCAGCCACATCTGATGGCTTGCGTCCCTTCCCCTTGCACCGGGCGCTCGGCTGCATTGCTCTGTGCACAGCAGCACCTAACATCGGATGCTCTGGCAGTGGAGTTTTGCCTCTGCAAGGAAATTAGCTGGAGAACTGTGAACCAACAAGACAGTATCTTGGAAAAATCACTTTTCAGAGCTGCCTTTTCCGTGCTGCTTGCACAGAAACTCTCAGCCTCACTGAGGGCAGCACTGGGAGCAGATCTGTCTGTTCTTGCCTCAGGGTAGGATCTAAAACTTTTAATCTGATGCCAAAAAATGACAGCCTTAGTAAAGTTGCTAGGTGTGTGATGTGTTATGACTTGCCCCACCTGTAGCCAACAGGCAAGGATTACTTGCCTCTCTATCCTCAAGAGACTGATGACTTTATTAGTGCTTTTCGTGCTAATATTGCCTTTCCACTTCACAAATAACTGCTGCGTGGGTCTGCATGGTTAGCACAGTCTCAGTAAATTCAGAGCATTAGTCCTCAGTCTGTGTTTGGCTTTGAAGAATGCTCTTTTATTGTTCCAGAGCTAACCATCAGTGTCTGGTCCGACACAAGGTGCTTCTTCCCTTTACAAATCTTGCTGTGTTCCCACTTGCCCCTTTTCCTCTCCTTTCGAGGCAGGTTGGCTCCTGATGCTCCATGCTCAAGCACCTTCTTTTGGGACCAGGAGCTTATTCACCATGTACCTTGGAGCTGTTGCACAATTTTTCCTGCCAGCACTGCTGGCTGAGGTCTTTGACTCTGAACCTCCCAGGTGGGAAAATCCTCACTGTCATAAGAAGGTGTGAAAAAACCAACTGTGCCATGCAGAGTAAGATGAGCATCTTCTGCTTGTAGCAGAGGGCAGGCTCTGTCCTCAGGGTGCCTCATCCTCAGTGCAAGCAGGATGGCCTCAGGTGTAGCAGTGAGACAAAGTTGCTCTTGTGTGTGGGTGCAGCGTGTAGCACTAAGCAGGGAGTTTTCAGGTCAAAGCAGGTAAAATTGGGGTGTTGTGTGATAAACCCATCTTTCATAGCATGCATGCTACCAGAGATGAGTTTGGAGCATGTGGTACGTATGCCATTCCTTATGCTGTGGCACTGGGATGCTATGTGAACTGGGAGACTCGAACCTTTTCTTCCCATTTTGTCCTCCTTTGGGTTGCTAGATTTCCTGCCTTTATTATATGCCTTAATTAGCTTGGTCTAGCTCTTTTGCTGGGTTTTCCTGCCCTAGAGGTTCAAGGGCAAGTCAGTAAGTCTTCATGTATTGTATTTTAAAAAGAATATTCCCTATGCATTCCTTTGTCCCAGTTTGTAACTGCTCTTTCTGCCTGCAAGCACGGCAGAGGTTGTGGGAGACAGCAAATTGGGGTGCTAGCTCTCGTTCAAGAGTGGTATCCTCATTGCTTGAGTCCCTCCAGGGGAACCATGTCACGACATGGCTTGACAGAAACACTTCGTGCTGGAGTTTGCTGTTTTAGCGCAAGTGTTTCAGCAAGAGCGAAGCCTGATGAGGAGACCTGAGCTGAACTGTTATCGATCCTTCCTCTGGTAATAAAGCCATCCACGGGAAGACAGGGAAATTTTTTTTTTAATCGGCACAGCTGTATGGATTTTGCTTTCGGTCGTGTTGAGAGCAATACCTGCTCACAGGCTGCTGCAGAGGCTCTCCCAGGAGTTTCTTTTTGATGGATCTTTGGGACCTACAAATCCCAGACTTCAAAGAGACATTTATTTCCCTACTTTTCTGAGGACAAATTACTTGCTCCACCTATGGTCAGAAGCGAGCCATGCTGTGCTGTGAAAGGTGCTTTTAGCTTTTCTACCAAAACAGGGGATAATAAGGTGGTAAAGTGGGTAGGTTTCTATCTGGCTGGCTAAAATGGTAGTGTAAGAGATGGGTGATCCTCTTTACAGGAATATATGTGCTAGATCAGAGGGTCTTTTGAAGACTTGAGATGGTGGTTGAGAGCATGTGGGACAGGAGAGGAGACAGCGAGAAGTCCTGGAGATGAGCTGATGTGAAAGCAAGTCCCAGTTTCTCCTTGGCTAGCTGGGCTGGCCACTGGGTCCCCCTTCAAGGGGGCTCAGGATGGCTCGAGAGCCAGGGAGGAATGTGTCAACAGATAAGAATCCACAGATTGCATGTATATATTTGCAGTATGCAGTATAAATGAATGCAATACCTAATGATTCGTGGCTATTATTTGAAGGGCCCCACTGTTACAGATTTATTTGTCATTTCTTGTAATAACACCGATGATAATGAATTCATTTGTATTAATGTGGGTGTCGTGGATTTCCGTTGATATTCCACATTAATTAATGTACCATTAAAAGAAAGTGTCACCCAATTAATATCAAGTAGAAGCAATACTGCCAGTGTCCTGTCATTAGGGTTTCATTTGTAATGCATTGTATTAACGCTCTGCCTTAATGGAAGTCATTTGCAATCCGCAGCATCACCTGATGGGCTGCCATGGGGGTGCCAGTTTGTGCCTCTTGTGGCAAGGGTTACCCAGACAAATCGATGGGGACAGGCTGCCGTTAAGAGTAACCCTTGTTACTGCCTGGGTTCGGGCATGGCAACCTGCACCACTCCCGGCCTCCCTGGCTCTGGAGCAGATGGCTGCCGGAGGTCGGTGTGCTGCTTCCAGACATCCTTCCTTCCCAGCTTAAAGGCTGGTGCATTAACTTAACCCATCTTCTTGACCTCTCCCTGGGTTTAGAAAGTAAAAGTTTGTGGCGACTGCAAATAAAATGGGATATAAAAAATAGGATCTCTCCAGTTTATGGTATCACCCCACAGCAGAAATCAGAAAAGGGATTTCTTCTCTCACCCCTCAATGTATGTTGGCTGGTAGCAGTAAATCACACCGGTGATTTGATTTTGCTACTGAAGTTTAATATTGAGAGGAGGGATAGTGTAAATCTCACTGGCTGCTGTGGGTGACGGCTGCCTTTGCTTCCCTGGACAAAAGCTGCCCCTGCCAGTGTTGAGAGCAGAGGCAGGAGTGGAGACCTTGACTGTGGCCACCTGGATCCACCTGGTCCATGCCCACTGTCTCTGGCAAGATTACAGCCGAAGGAGCGCTGGGCCATCTGCGGTGCATGCCCTTGCAAAGGGGGAGATTGCTCTGAATGCCCTCTTCCAGCAGGAGAATCACACCAGTACGCCATCGAAGCCAGGAGCTCTCTGACTGACAGGTTTTCACATTCTTGGCGTTTGCCTCTGACTTTCAAACGTCTTGTTAGACCATCTTGGGTTCCCATCTGCTGTCTTCAGAATTGGGACTGACATAATAGCAGCCCAGGAAGGCAGCACAGGCTGCCTCCCAGCCCTTGCTCCAGCCCAGCCTAGCTCCTCGAAGGCTGGAGATGAATAATGGACAGAAATGGGAGAGAAATGTGGCTTCTCCAACGGGATTTGGCTGCAGGTGCTGAGTTAGTGAGGTTGTGGTTGCTTTACCACCCTTCTGTCCCTTCCCAGGGCAGTGGGAAACAGTCTGTTTTACAGAGTGATCCCCCTTCCTAGGAGAGCAGTATTTTTTGGTTTGGATATAGGACTCTGCATTTGCATGTGAAAAAAAGCACCTTTTGGTTCAAACCAGTTAGCAGCAAGGTGCTTGATGTCAAGAGTCTGTACCCTTTGTTGTTTACCCATCTCTCAACCTCTGTGTTTCCATTCTTCCAGATGATTAGTAAAAATGTCAAATAATGGGCAAAGACCTGAAGGTTCCCAGCAGGAATCCATTAAAAATACACTTGCCTGATAATATTCCTTGTTTACAATTGTATTTTGAGGGCTACGTGCTAGCTGACTGTGTTGATTTTGAATTATTCTATATGTTAATCAATCTCACAGAGCACCAAGTCATATGGCTTAGAGAAGATGATGTATGTGACTTTGACTCTGTCGCCCTTTTTGACCAAGGTTGTCGTCTGGTAGAAAGATGAGAGAGAGAATAGAGCAGGATCTGTTGTCTGTCAGTCTTGTGGGAGATGTTGATGCTGCTACTTTCCTTTAGTTTCCTATTAGCCAAGAGCTATGCTGAGGGTTTTGTTATTTCACCTGGAGCTGATGTAGCTGAGAGGTCTGAAGTCACTCCTGTTGAAGAAATCCTGACAGCACATTGGTTGCTCTGCCAGGTCTGCTGCTGCTCCTTGGTGTTTGCAGGGCTGCTGAACATCATCAGGAACAGTCCAGCGAGCGCCTTGGCCATTGCCTTTAATGCTCTTTGGCAGGAGTCATCAGACCTGCTGACTGAGATGTGTCTCAGTGGAGGAGGCTGAAAATGTAAAGGTAGACTGCTTTGTCCCTGCCAGAGCTCTCCCCACCTCTTTTCTGCAGATGGAATGATTGACCCCACCTGGGTTTTCTAATCTCTCAGACTGTGCTTCTGTGCTCACGACTTTATGGTCCTGTAGCTGTATGTTTTGTATTGGCTGTATGTATTGGCTGGAGAGCTGCCCGGTGGAAAAGGAGCTGGGGGTGCTGGTCGACAGCCAGCTGAATATGAGCCAGCAGTGTGCCCAGGTGGCCAAGAAGGCCAATAGTATCCTGGCTTGCATCAGTAATAGTGTGGCCAGCAAGACTAGGGAAGTGATTGTCCCCCTGTACTTGGCACTGATGAGGCCACACCTTGAATCCTGTGTTCAGTTTTGGGCCCCTCACTACAAGAAAGACATTGAGGTGCTGGAGCGTGTCCAAACAAGGGCAACGAGGCTGGTGAAGGGTCTAGAGAACAGGTCATATGAGGAGTGGCTGAGGGAGCTGGGGTTGTTTAGCCTGGAGAAGAGGAGGCTGAGGGGAGACCATATCGCTTTCTACAACTACCAGAGAGGAGGTTGTAGCAAGGTGAGGGTTGGTCTCTTCTCCCAAGTAACAAGAGATAGGACGAGAGGAAATGGCCTCAAGTTGCGCCAGGGGAGGTTTAGGTTGGATATGAGGAAAAACTTTTTCACTGAAAGGGTAGTCAGGCAGTGGACCAGGCTGCCCAGGGAAGTGGTTGAGTCCCCATCCCTGGAGGTCTTTAAAAGACGTGTAGATGTGGTGCTTAGGAACATGGTTTAGTGGTGGACTTGGCAGCGCTAGGTTAATGGTTGGACCTGATGATCTTAAAGGTCTTTTCTAACCTAAATGATTCTATGTTCATAGCAGTTCATCTTGGTAGCTTTTTGTTTGCTGGAAAGGTTCCCACAAAGGTTCCCCCGCACAGAGTACGTAAGCCTGCTGGCATTAGCTTTGCTCCTCTTCATTACTTCTCACAGAGCTGTGAGAAGCCGTTCATGGTCTCCTGAGATCTGGGGCAGCAAATGCAAACCCAGGGCACAGTGTAATAGCTCGAGTTACCTCAAAATAGGGGCTGTTGAGGGAAATGAGCTTCGACAGACAAAGCTGGCTGTCTGCTTAAATAACCAGTAACAGCGTGGGTGGGATGGCTTCTTGAAAGCCAGTGTGGAACTTGCTTTCTTCTCTTTGCTCCCTGTCTCCTTGTGCCTCACCTACCTGGCTGCTTTCTGTCTGCTTGTTGGCATGTACGGCGGGTGGTTGTGCAGGGCAGGGCTGGATGAGAATGTGGAGAGACCGAGCACCAAGGTGAAGGCAAGGTTTGGAGGGAGGGAAGAGAAGCAGTCCCCTGGGTCTCGTGGTTTGGCTGGGGATGGAGGTCATGGCGTGGCCCCTGTGCAAGCCCAAGCCTTGCGCTTGCTGTGGTCTAGGGCAGGCAGCTCCTTTTGCCCCTGAAGCTGCAAATTAAAGCTCTGCTATATAGTGCTTTTCCTCCCCTCGCTTCGCTTTCTCTTTCGAATATAATTCCATCCTGGATGAGTGCTTGAGCTGTGTGGCCACTGTTGTTCCATAGAGCAGAGAGCAAGGGGGTGACAGGTCCCACTTATCGTATCACTGCCTGGAAGGGGTAGCGACCAGAACCAGTTGGGAAGTTATAAACAAGAGAAGAAATGTTGTGGGTTTCTTTATTTTCTTATTAGCATTTCCTTCCTCTCCCATCTGCCCTCTCTTGCCTATTCTGGGCTTGCCCCTCAAGACCTGTGCTGCAGAAGTGGCAAGTACCGTGAGGAGAGGTAGCAGAGCTGCTGTGTGCCCAGCTTTTGGGGACACCATGCCATAAATCAGCCACCCGAGCCCCATGCTGGCAAGGGCAGAGTTATCTTCAGCAGAAAATGAGGCAGCTCTGGGCTGGAAAAAGTGAGCAGCTTTATCCTGCAGGATACCAGAGCATCCTCCCCAGTTTGTGGCTGCTTGCCCTCTGCCTGCTGAGCACTGTTGTCCTGCCAGCATGGCAAATTCCCCTGTGGGCTTGCTGGTTGCGATGTCCCTTTCTTCAGCACCGTGCGTTGGGTCGGGCCATGTCTGCTGTGAATAAGCGCTCTCAGCTCTGAGTGTGGTTATCCAGCCGCTAATTCAGTCTCCAGCTCCAATAATGCATCTATTCCAGCTGTGTTTATGGTGTTTTCAAAAGCCCTTCAATTGAATTACAGCTCTGCGGTGGCCGTTTGCCAGTGTCACCCGATAATGAGGGAGGTCACTTAATAGAGATAGCAACAAGAGGTACATATTAACGAGAGCTGATTGAAAGGTGGGGTGAATTTCAACCAAAAAAAATTTTAAAAAGAGGAAATTATCAGGTTTTAAAATCAAACTTTGAAATTGGAAATTGCTTGGCTCGGACTAGCAGTAATGTAATTAATAAATGTAATTAAAAGCATAATAAAGAATAGAGGAATTGGAAGTCTTTGCACATCCATGCGAGCATTTAGAGCTGGCACACGAGCAAGGGACCCAGTCTGGCAGTTGGGCTGCTTCTGAGATGAAGCCTGGGGAGGGAAACCAAAACCTGGGGCTGGTTTTTCCTCTCGGCAGAGTTTGGAAGAGGGGCTGGCACTTGTTCCAGCTCTGCCTTTGCAGCTTTTTCCTGCAACACTGCATGAGAGACACGGATAGGAATAGGTGACCTAACTCTGTCCCGGGCAGCCCAGGGGTGAGGGAACCAGGATTTCAGCTGCAGCAGAAAAGCGCTTGGATTCAGTGTCAGCTGTGTTACACAGCACCTTTGAGCTGCCTTCCCTTGGGCAAGAGACATTGAACCACCCTTCTTGTCCTGTGATGAGGCGGGATCGGCGAGAGCGCCTTTGACTCAAGCAGCGGGATGTTTGAGCCGGCTTTCAGCAGAGCGCAAAGCTCCTTTCATCTGCCCCACTGCACAGTGGCAAGAGGCAGGGAGAGGGAAAAGAGCTGCCAGGAACAGTAGCAGGGAATTATTTAAGAGTAATAGGTTGACCTGAGATACAACAGGGGCGCGAAGCAGTGAAGCATCTCCTGATGGGAGCGGTCAGCTCCTGCCTTGATGCAGGGACAGTGCAGGGGGGAAAAAAAGGCAGAACCTGAAATAGGGCTGGCGAGACGGTTTCGATGCTGATGTGAAGATCACAGCACGGGCGGCTTGGTTTGCTGCCTGCTGCTCCAGCCCTCGTGCCCATCACTGTATGCCCCCCAGTCCGTTTACGTCACCTCCTTTCATCCCATCGACCTTCAGACAGCTGTTCGGCCAGATTGCCTGCCGTTTTTCCACATTATTTGCATTGGTACAGCATGCATGCATCCGCATCCTAATCATTTCTACCAGCTTCTGCTGGGGCTCTGCTGGGTGACTTTGCCCTGGGAGGTCAGATGGAGGTCCTCTACATGGCCAGCCGCTGGAGATGGGGAGCAGACTTGGAGGGACCATCCCCCAGAAAACCTGGGCTCCTCCCAGGCATTGCCCTGGTCCTAGAAATCTCTCCTCTGGGGTTTGTGTCTGGTCCTTGTTGGCTGCAGGAGAAGGATGGAGCCCATTGCTGTCGGTATAGTGGGGTGAGCTGCTGGGTTAGAGAACACCTTTTGGCTGAGGGTTGTGGTGCATGCACAAAGTGGATATAAACCTGCAAAACTGCAACTGGGCCAATGGACCTGTTTCTCAAAGCCTGCTGCTCATTTAATTAAATAATTGATTGAGTGCTTGTGTGCAAGAGAAAGCGAGAGAGAGGGTCCTTTCAGGATCTCGGAGTGCTCCTGACAGCCTATGTTTCTAGTGCCCAACCAAAGCTTATAACAGCCTGTCTGTAGGTTGGAAAGGTGGATGCATTTAAGGGAAGGGAGTATCTGAGAAAGTAACTCCCACATCTCCTCCGCTTCATCTCCCACCTTCACTTCTGAGTCTGACCCGACTGTAAAAAAGTCAACGCCACATATTTCCCCTCTCGGCCCTTTGCCCGCAGGACGCCTGGTGTCAGGCCAGTTGGACGAGACTGATGGATCAAGGCACGTTTGAGGTGTTGGCATCCTGTGGCCCGTGAAATGGTTTTGCTATGGTGGAAAGCTCTCAAAGACGCCGTGCAAATCTGCTCCGTTAGCAGGGTGAGCGGCTGTCTGACAGCCGGAGGGTTTTATACACTCTCGGAGCAGGCGCTGTGGGCCTGGTGAAACGGCACAGATGCTGGCTTGTCTGCAAACAGCCTTTTCATTTAGCCCTGTATGAAAGAAGAGCTTGTTCACATAGGTTTACGTATGCCTTAAAAATTGTCCCCCCCCCTAAAGTTTTCCTTGATTTGGGAGCTATTTCATTGAGAGCTCCTCACCCAGACCATCTTCGGCCCTCATTGCACTGGCATGGTCCTGCCACTGCTTTGGTCCCTGGTGCTTCTCCAGCACCAACCCTCACCCCAGCAGAGCTGTCTCTGCAGCTCTCAGGGAGCATTTGGTGGCAGACAGGAGGAGATTGTGCTCTGGCATTTTTAGGGAGTCCTGCCCAGTGCCCCTTGTGTTCAGCTGCAGCCGTGTAACCTGGCACATCGTGCCTCAGAGGCTGCGTCTGCGCTGGGTCGTAATCTGCCTTGTATTGCCACGTTTCGTCAGAGTAGCATCCATCAGAAATTTTATTACTAATGCATTTTATAGCAGGATTCATAATAAGATATTAAAGACTATAGGTGTGTCCAGAGAGAGAGATGTAAATATTTTAAAAAGGCCCTTTTCTGATAAGCTTTTCTTCAGCGTTAGCTGCCCTTTTGCAGAGAATATTGTATAAGGCTTTGGTGTCCCAGCTGTCAACGTGCCAAAGTTAACACAGGACACATCTGTGTCTGGTCACTCACGCCGGGGGGGTTGCACGGGAGGTGACAGCCCAGTCCAGGGGAGGTGTTTGCTGCGGTGGGCCACATTTGAGAGCTTTTTAGACAGAAACAAAACTTTCTGGTCACTCAAACATGCCTATTGCCTTGTCATACTGCTGTGTTGGTGTAAGAGAGGTAAGGTCTTGGTCTGACCTTTGCTACATCCTTGTGCAGCAATGTCCTTTTGTGTTTGGACAGGGATTTTAGGGTTGTTCATGCCTTATTTTAATCCAAGTCTATCCTTGCTATTGGTGATACACTGAAATGGAGTAGTGTCCTCTTGTACCTTGCTGCTCTTGGTTTGATCCTCCTGGTGCTTTGGGTAGCCATGTGTAACACACACTGTTACCATTCAGCATTTATTTCTGGCAAACAGGACCCCAGAGCTTCTTCCTATAAGATTTTTACAACATTAAGCCTTTCTTATTCATTTATTGCAAAATAAGGGAGGCACAAATGGCCTTGCTGCCTTGCACCCTGGCATCCCCAGCCCACGCAGCTCAGGGGTATTGCAACTGCTTCACCGGAGCCCTTTAACTCCCGGCGCTGCTCGGGGGGGACCTGGGTGCTGGGAGCCGCTCCTGCTGAGCTGTCGGATGAAGGATGGGGTGCTGGAGGCAGGTCGGGAGTGGGTCCCGCTCCCATTTGCCCTCCTTCTCCTCCACGGGAGGCATCTGTCTGCACGTTTATTTTTACCTCACATCTGCTGGCATTGTAACAAAGATTTAATGATATGACACGGTTTTGTCACCAGTTCTTTTTTCTGTGGTGAGTTAAGCTTCATCACTGGCTGCTGGAGACAGTCAAAAGCTTTAAAAATGACAAAATTTGGCAACTCTTGTAGAAAACTCACCTGTCTGCCACAAGCACCTGTAGGCTGTCATCTGACTGCGTTTCCTTTTTTCTGGACAGAAAAGATCGAATTTGCTGGTTTTGCCTGTTGGTGAACTAAACATAACCACGATTAATCTTTTCTAAGGAAGAACAGCCATGAGGGACACACAGAAGAGTCCTATAAATGGGCCAAATCCTGAAAATGCAGAAATATAGTCTGTCTTGAGCTGGCCTGGTGCAGCGCTTACCAGTCGCATTTCCCTGGGACGTGCCCTCTGCCTGTTATTTACCATCAAACACAAAGCCAAGCCAGTGCTGTTTATACAGATGTTTTGCTCCATTGTTTAGATGATGGGCCGCATCTTTTGAGAAATAAAGATGTCAGCCTCCCGCTGAGGAATATCTTGAGCCTGCTTGACCCAAAAATGGCAAGAGGATTTTAAAGACATACTTCTTATGCTTTTTAAGGCAAAGGGTCTGAAATTCCTCTGAGTCCTGCCTGTGTTCTGCCTGGGCATGAACATTGAAAATGAGACCTCTTTTCCTGGAAGACTGTTAATATGGGATGTCTGCATCCCACAGCTGGTTTTGCCTTGCCAGAGGGTTTTAGGGGTTTTTTTGGCTTCAATTTTAGCTGGGGAAGAAAGGTGCATTACCCATAGCACTTCTTATAGGTCTGCATCCTTTGACCTCTGTGCTGTCGGGAATAAGGGCATGCATTTTGTAGTGAAGTTTTCCCACTGACCTTGTGCACTTTGGGCAATATCAGAGATTTCCCCCTCTGTGACCACGCTGTTCTGCTTCAAGCTCCTGTAATGCTTTTCCTTGCCTGGGAGCCCTTCTGCTCCCCTCCTAAATTCCCCAGCACCCATGTGCTTGCTGATGCCTACTGTCCCCGGCTGAGGTCCTGCCCTGGGGTCCCTCACAGCCCCTTGGATGCTTTGGTGTAGATGCGAGTGACTATTTTCCAGGGCCAGCCAGATCTTTGTCCAGAGCTGATACCCCGCTTTTATGGCTTTTGCTATCCTGGCCAATGAAGAGACCTGGTCAGCAAAGCTGTAAAATAAGGATAAAAATACGGTAATTGCCACGTCAGAACTCAGGCGGTGTCTGTGGGGGCCGGAGCTCATAGTGCCAAAGCTGGTGACCTCTGTGTCCCTCCAGGCAGCTTCTCCTTTGGAAGGACGAGGAGATGAACTCTCTTCAAAGCCTGTTTTTGGGCTTTTGTATGAAATACAATGCCAGGGAAATCAAACTCTTCTCTTTCACAGCCAGTGGAGCAGCCCCATAATCACGGGTGACCAGAGCGGATTTGCATGTTAAAAGGAGTGGCTAGGGACACTTAAAAAGAAGAGGAAACATATTCATCAAGTCTAGCTTTATCCTTATGAATATTATTATTCCCGGGGACAATATACCCCAGACCTCACTGGTGTGACCCTGCATCTACTCTTTTGCTGCTTCTCCCCTCCTCCCCCTATTAATGGTTAATTTGTAATGCTCTTCATCCTGACATTGATACCCCGGGTGGCTCTGGGGGAGGAATTTGAGAAGGCAGTTGTTGGAGCACGTGGACCTCGGCAGTCAAAGCAGTGCCCTGGCAGCAGCGAGGGGAGGGCTGCGGGATGCTCTGGGGCTGCTCCCAGCTGATGGATGGCTTGGGGAAGGCGGGCAGCCCAAAGAGGGATGGGGAGATGCTCTAGTCCTGTCTGAGAAGTTGTCCTGGGAGTTCTCAGAAAGCAAACACCCCCATGAAGGGCTTCTCCACCCCAACACGCCTCCTGAGCTGACCGAGTCCTGATTCCCGAGCTCTCCAAAAGCACAAGCCAGGCTTGACATAGTGTGTGCATGGCACAAAGTCAAGCGCTTACATGGCAGCAGGGCAGATCTGGGTTAAGCATGCCAGAAAATGAGGAGCTGTAAGGCAAAGGATAGCAAACTGCTAGGACAAATGGGCTGGGAGGCTTTAAGGATGGAAATGATTTAGGTGTAGCATGGGGACAGGTTTCTTTTTTTGAGGTCCCTTCTAGCTATATCTTTTATGCTTTTACGATTGCTGATCACAAAAAAAATTGAAGGTGCTTTAAAAAATAATCCTTGGGCCATGCCCTGCAAGGCTTTCTTTAGCAGCTTGATTTAGAGAGGGGGGAAAAAAAAGAAAGCAAATGAAAAATCTAGGTGGGAACTGCAACCTCTCACACCTCTGCAGAAGTGCCACTGAAATAAGGAAACTGGAGTTTTGCTTGAGCCCGAGGCCAGCTTAGATGTCAGAGCGTCCCTGCAATGCCGCGTGGCTGGGTGCAAGGGCAGGGAGGTGTGAGGGACGTGTGTGGATGAGGGTGCAAGAGTAGACCACGTGTGCTCAGCGCTGCTGTTGGGACCCTGAATGTGAGTTGTGGGATATGCTCTGGGTTTCCCACTCTGCGCGACCAAGCTCACAGCAAATCCTGCCAGAGAGGCAAGTTTCTGCTTGCCTTAGCCTTGCCGGGGGCAATTCAGATGCTTTGGTTCTTTTCTGCTGCCATCACCCAGTATTAAACCAGTTAAATCAGATCTTGGAGCATGGAGCCCTGGTTTCTCATGCTTTCTAGTGGAGGTGGTGTTCTGGGACAGCCTTGCTGAAGCCCTGCCATGGTTCACTACAAACTTTGTGGTTCCCAAAAAACGTGAAAATGGCTCAGTTGGCTGCTCAACTTTGGCCAAGGATTTGCAGGAGCAGCTCCACTTGGAAGCAGTGCCCCATCTTCTAAGCTCTGTATCTCCTCAGGTCTCCTTTCCACCTTCCTAGCACTTCATGATACTTCTCTATGAGCTGAGGATGAATAACAAATTAAGTTAACAATAAAACTCAGAGGCTTGGGAAGATGTTCGCAGAAATAATCTGTATTACCCGAACTGGCCATGCTGCTGCCGTGTCTCACTTCTGACCTTTGGTATCTGGCTTTCAAGTTTTAGCTCTTCGTCAACCCTTAACGTGGCTATGAACGTGTTACAAACATAGGAACTTGCCCAAGCGGTTGTAATCTGTGCGTACCTGCAGCCTGGGTCGCCAATAAAGCCTTTTTGCTTGCAGTCTGTGCTTCTGCCTTTAGAGAGATGAGAATATGCATTTAAGATTTGCATAGGAACATGCAGCTGTTCCACCAAAAATGGATAATTGTTCTCCCTGCTGTGAAGTTAAACAATAAGAAGTGCCAAACTGCATTTGCCATTGCTGATTTTGTGCACTCAGCTGCATATTTTATGCATGTAGATTAATTCCAGATTTATGACGATTTAACTGTTAATGCCTGCCTTAATCGGGCCAGGTTCTAGTTGCTGTGGAAACTATAACTTTGAATTTTACGTAAAGTTCTGTGTTGCATTTAATGCCTTTTTTTTTTTTTTTGAGGCGCTCATATTTAATGCCTTATGGTGAAAACAGAGAGGGAATCAGCATTGAAAATAAAAGTGCCTTTGGGCAGAAAACAAGTTTCAGCAGAGAGAGTAATTTTCCTGGAAAGTTGTGATGTCTGGGAAAATAAGGGTTTGTGATAGAGTGCCATCTTGACCACCACTGTATAACTATTATTATAAGTGTGTAACAACTATTATAGCTGCTGCAATACTGTAATAAAGAAAACAGCTGTATAACTTATAAATGTCCTGAAAATATAGGACTGATGTTCTTGGGTCTCTAGATATTCCTATTGGTGGGCAAAGGAAATTGCTGATGTGAGTTTGATGGGAAAATAGGCTGATGCACAGTTTTACTGATTTTTTTTTTTTTTTAATTATTATTTCTAGAATACACCAGTGGGCACTCCGATTTTCATAGTGAATGCCACAGATCCGGACCAGGGTGCAGGAGGCAGCGTGCTTTACTCCTTCCAGCCTCCTTCCAATTTCTTTGCCATCGACAGTGGCCGTGGCATCGTGTCGGTGATACGGGAGCTGGACTATGAAGTGACTCAGGCATACCAGCTCCAGGTCAATGCGACGGTGAGTCTGATCCTGGCTGCTGCAGGGGAGGAGGCGTTTTCTGGAGGGACTGCAATGGGGAAGGTGCTGTTGCTTACTTATTTTATTGCCCCACTCTGGCATCTTCTTGGGCAATCCAGCATTTACCACTTAGAAAGGTATTATAGCAATGCAGTGCCTGGGTAGTTTCAAATCACTGCTGTGCAGCTCATGGAGCACAGCTACATCTCTTCAACAGCATCAGGCACGTGACAGGGGCTTCTGCATAAAGGTGAGCAGCTCCCTTGGTGAAGAAAGCCAGTACAGGGCATACAGACCATTAAATCCTCTGGTCTCATTCCTTGTGCATCATGGCTTATAACAGATGGATTCACCTGTATTAAACTCCCCGAGTCTCACTCAGCAAAAGCTGAGTTCAGACATCAAGAGTTAAAATTTTGGTGGACAGAGGAGGAGAAACCAAGATACTAATTACAGCTGATGCCACCATACCAGGAGGGGGGACCCCTGGGAGAGGTATATCCAGGTGGCCACCATGGCAAATTCACGCCCCACCTGAATGGGAAACATCTTTCCTGTTGTCAAATCTAGCGACAGCTCGATAGGGAGTGTGTGAGCGAGGAGCCCTGTGCAAGCAGGAGCTCTGGGTGATGGCTCCTTTCCCATCTCAGATGCAACAGGGGAAGGTGAGATTCAGCCCTTCAATACATCTGACCAACTCTGCATTCAGGAGAGGGGGGGGGAAACCCTTCCCGACCCCTCCAGGCAGCTGGCTAGAGCTCTTGAAGCATGTGATTTAATCAAGATCATTGTCTTGATGCAGAACCACAAATGTCATGAGGACATGGAGGGCTGTGCAGGGCTGCTTTGCTCTTCATGGCCACGGAGATTGGGCATTTGCAGACTGCAGGGCCACAGGCAAACAGCTCAACCTTTCAGCCCAATCTCTGCATGTTCAAGGCTGTGGAATTTTCCCCAGGAGCTTATTTTTTCTGAAATATGCCTAATTTTATTTTAAATACTCAAGTGATAAGAGGCCTTGACCATTGTTTGTTTCCTTATCAGTCTCTGTCACCAACATGCTTTCCCAGGTCATGCTGTTGAACTATCTAGTGGGTTACAAAACATGGGACCAAACACAAGCCCTGATGGAAATGTGCCTTTCTTTCCCATGTCTCATTCTGGTTTCCTCGAGGACACAAGGATGCCATCTTGGTCCATCCAGCTCCATCTAGCCCTGTATCCCCGGTGCAGTTACCAGCAAAGATAAAATGGGGGCATATTAGTACTTGCTACCTAATATGTTCCTGGCTCCTAGTGATTTCCAGCTTAGGGAGTTCAAAGACTTAAATATTAAGTATCTGAACTGGGCTTGATTGCAGCTGTGGGAATACCTCCTCGTGTCGGTTGCAAGGTGCTGGTAATTTCTAGCAGAAATGCAATGAGAAAACCTGGAGCAAAGCTCAGCCTGGGAAGGAGCTACCAGCGTAGCAGGAGCTGGAAGAGCAAATGCAGTCTCTTTCCTGCCTGATGTAGAGTTTGCACAGTCTAGAGTGGGAACTGGGCTGATGGTGAATTCAGGGTGGTTGCAAGGGCTGCAAGAAGAGCTGTGGAGCCTTGGTTCAAGGCAGGAGCCATTTCATCCCAGGGATGTAGGCAGCAAGGGCAGAAAGAGACTGGAAAGAGCAGCGTAAGAGACAGTAGGTGAGGAAACGTGAAATGTGTTTGCTTTTTCAGTGTTGTCTGTAATACTTTAACCAAAATTTAAGAGATGAAGGGGAGGGAAAAAAAACATTATCTGAAGAAACGAAAAACTTCAACCTGATAACGCTAACAGCAGAATGTGAGTCAGAAATAAGCATCCATCCAGGCCATAAATGCTGAGGCCTGCAGGTTAAGAGGATAATATACAAGCTGTGTTGTTGAATATGGTTTAAATTAACATTAATCTTCCGGCAATCAGTCCTTGCCGCTGTTCAGACCCGTTTTGCAGAAGTGTGCGGTAACCTCTAATGGTCGCCTTTCACCACAGTGCTTGATTAGGGGGTAAGGAGAGATTTATTTCCTTCCCTTCATGTGTTGTCTCTTTGCTCCTGCCCTTCTAGCAAAGGGCTACAGGCATTGGGGTTGCTTTTGAGCACCCATGGGACGAGGCTCCATCAAGAAAACCGGTGGCAGCAGGGCACTGCCAGAACAAGCTGGTGACAGCCTGTACTGCTGTTGTATTGGCTGCTGGAGAAAGGTCTTGCTCTGGGAAAGTGCTTGTGGCTCCGTCCTGATGGGTTGTGATGGGGTGTAAGGGAGATGATGCTCCTGCTCGGAGCATTGAAGTGTTCAAGGGCTACTGCTGCACATCCTAAGATTGCTGTGTGCTTGTTGTGACCTGCTTTGCAGAGCAGGAAGGATGGCTCTTCACCTCCCTGCAGCTGTGGAAGCAGCTTGGCTTGCCTAGAAAGGCAGCTCCTGGTTACCCCCATCCTGCCAGTCCCCATGCAAAGCGGAAGGGGAGAGATTTGCAGTTTATCGGAGCCAAAAGTATTAGCCCGGTAGAAAGGAGGTTGTTATTGCAAGGACGTATCCCGTGGTTCAGGTTTGCACTCTGCCTTCTCTGCACGAGCTGAGGCATCCTACGACACCAGGAGCAGCACTTGGTGTCCGTACCCTCTGCCAAAGCTCAGCAGAAAAGAATAAAGCTCCGACTGCAACGCAGCCCGCAGGGTTACAAAGAGGAGTGGAAAAGCAAGGGAGCTGGTGGGCTTTGTCGTGTTCCAGCTGATGGAGCCCAAGCTGTGCAGAGGCATTGGAGCTGGGGGGTATGAGATGCTCGGCTGTGATGTGCTGGTATGAAAGTCTGCTGGCAACCACACCTGGGTCTCACGGTGTGGAGGTGCCCTAGGCTGTATCTGCATTAGGAAGGAATTTATAATTTGAAGTATATGTTGAAGAGTGTTACTTCTCTTCCAGCCAAAATGTGATGCAAGCTAAATTGGTGGCTTGCTTTATTTTAAAGTGCTAATGTTGGAATGAAATGCGTATTGTATTTCAGCTTAGAGGGAGGTAGAGTGGACAATAATTCCAGCAGGTAGCTTGAAAAAGAGGTGATTACCTGGACTATTCAGAAATTTTGATCCAGCTACAACCGTGAGAAACTTAATACTCTTGAATAATTCTATTTTTCTGATAGAAATCCTTCCTCTCCCTTCCAACCCTTGTTTTTTCAAGGATCAAGATAAAAACAAGCCACTGTCTACTCTGGCCAACCTGGCAATCACCATCACAGATGTGCAGGACATGGACCCCATCTTCATCAACCTGCCCTACAGCACGAACATCTATGAGAACTCGCCTCCGGTAAGGGCTGCTGCTTCACTCCGACATGCATGACCGCGGTGTTGCACCGGGGGCTGAGGGAGGATGGAGCAGGGTATGGGAGAGAAAGCACAAGGTATCCTGAAAGAGCTGGAGGAAAACCTCCTCTTTGCAGAGATATTCGTCCTTCCTTCTATCACAGGTTTGTGTTGCTCTGCCCCGACGTTTACAGCTTGCGTGCAAAGAGGAGCCCTGTTTCCATGCTGAGATGCAAAAGCAAGTCTGAGGCAGGGGAGATAAATCACGGGATTCAAATGGCATCCAAAGAGAGGCAAATCTCTTTCTGGAACAACATGTTTCAAGCCAGCTCCAAAACGCGTTACCCTTTTTAAAAAAAGGGAGCCTAAGAAAGGAGGTTTAGGAAGCCTGAAACCCAAATAAAATATTTTCCTAAACATTTTTCTTAAATTTTAAAAAGGTTTTCTGTTGTTCTTAGCATACAGTCACCCCATTTCCTCCCCACAGCATATATGCATGCCATTTCTAATAGAAAAGTTGAAGAAAAATGTAAACGGTCCTGAAATGAGGCAGTTTTGAAAATGCCAGAATCATCAGCCATTTCAGCACTTTGAGCATTTTCCCCCCAGGTTTTGCCAAATTGATCCAATCATTTTAGTTCTTCTGAAACTCGGTTTGTCAGCAAATGTGCTGTTTGTGGAAAACGTCTCCCAGTCTCTAAATACAGCAGGGCTTTTTTTCCCCACAGCAGACGGCGGGGAGTGTGGTGGGCAGCTTTGGCTTTGGGAGCTGTTAGCTCTGCTCCCAGCAAGGGTGCCCAGGACCTTCAGCCCAAGTACCAGCCCTACTCGGCAGCATCCACCTTGCCAAAGCATCCCATAGCTTTTTCTATAGGGCAAATATTTTTGTATATGGATGGAAAAACCTTCTGTCCTAAAATGGTGGTGCGGTAGGCATCCATACTACATGTGCATCCCATAAAGTCTCTGGTGCACTGGATCCGAAATGCCTGATGGCTCAGTTCATGCAGTGGTAGGGGGAACTCCAGCTCATTTCAGTTTATGTGTTTTTTATTCACTTTGGAGCAAACTGCTGGCTCTGACAGAGTGGAGAGTGCTGGATCAATAGGGCTGAGTCCTACTGTCACAAATCCCACGGTCAGACAGCACATTACCTGTCTGCTGTCCTGAAGATGGCCAAAAAATGGCCTCATGCATTACTTTCATGAAGTGAAAATTTCAATGAGTTTCAGTGCTGTTGAGATTAAGGACTGCTTCCATGGTGGGCAGTATGAGCTGCAGGGAAGAAAAAATGCTACTTAGATCACCCTTAACTGAGGTGGGGAAAGCCTTAGATGAAATTATAGAAATGGAAATCCCATGAGCATCAAAAATTATAGACTGCATCACCTTCATGGGGTGACCTGGTATCTAGGAAAGGGAATCTCTCTCAAATTAATGACATATATTAAGGCTGGAGTGCAACGATCTCTTTGTGTTGATACACCAATCACAATTATTCCCAGAATGTACGCTGTTTGCCGTAGGCAAAGCAGCAGATAATTGCTGTGTAACCTGAAATAGGAAACAAGTGAAGGAGGAGTGCTCACCAAACTGTTAGTGGTTTTTTGGCAGGTTTAGAGGTTTTAATTTCTCTTGGCCTCATGTAACACCTCCAAAGGCACTGAGATATCCAAGACGGATAAGTGCCACTGAAGACATGGTGAAGAAGACAACTGCTGAACGCGGGCAGTACTTGGAGTGGTATTGTTCTCTGGTTTGGACCCAAAGTCCCATCCTTCACAGCAGAAATCTCCACTGCTGAAATAAGGACGTGGTTTGCTATGGCAAGCCTGAGGTTTAACATGTGCATTTTTGTCTCTCCATGGGAAGTCTTCTCATCATCTCTGCCCTACCACCTGAGGGAGCCAGCCACAGTGTGGAGTGGAAACTGTCACCCTGCAGAATGGCTTGGTTACCGAAAGTATAACAGCAAATTTGGGTGAGGAATCTGGGCTTGGCCAACTTCTGTCCAAAAACAGGCTTCCAGGTCAAGCCAACAGGCTGCAGTGCATTTGTGGGTGATGTTTGCCCTGCCATTGGGCTCAGCAGGTCAAAATGTGCTCGAGACATCTCATCCCAGCCCCAAATCTACAGAGCAGAGACTTGCTGCTGCTCCACGTGCCCGCTCTCCGTCTCTCTTGCCTCTCTTTTTATCTGTGGTGCACAGCATGTCTGTGTTCCTCTATCAATGTATCAGGCGAGAATACCTCATCTAAAGTGTATACATTACCTAATAAAATCCTTCTTATTTGGGATTATTGCATCAAATTTTAATTTCCTCACTTGAGTAACAGCATGTCAGGCAGCCCGTCAGTGAAGAGCCGATAGAAGGTGAAAAGAGTGGATAAACTGCAGCAAATTACCGCAAACAGATCTCTATCAGCCCTTTGACTGGAATTGACTGGAATTAAGAAGTGAGAAATAGGATTTTTTTTTTTTTTGCCGTGGCAGCTTTCTGAAGCTCTCCCCCCTCCTCCTCCTGCTGCAACTCTGGGCTGCGCTTTGCCTTTCAAGTCCCTAATCCTGTAAGAGAAGAAGAAGAAGAACAAAAACGGGTGGAGGGGTGTGAGAGGGGAGAGAAGTGCCATTGTAGCTCTTATTTTTCTCAGGCCGGGATCTGGTAGCATAATTTAGAAGCATTTTGAGCACATGCTTATTCAGACACTGAGAAGAAAGAAATTTCTTATCAGGAAGAGGACGCAGCACGGAGAGACTTTGCTGTCCCTGGAGGTGTTGTATCTTCTTTCTTGATGCTGTTTATCATCCCAGCATGCCTCAGATGTCTCTCCCAGGGCACTCGAGTGCACCAAAGCTGCCTGTAGCTGTGGCAAAGCTTGGCAATGTATTTTTCATCCTCTGAGTCTTTTTGGGTGCCCGTCCTCACAGTGTCTGTAGACTGGATAGCATTGTTGATGTTCTCCAGACAAGTTAATAGGGGCTGGAGGAGAAGGGCCATTTCCCCTTGCAGAGATGCTGTTGGTCTGATAAGCCCCTGCTTCTTGGACCTCAGGTGGTGCATGATCCAGGCAGTATCGCAGCTTCACTTTGGGGGTGAAAGAGGAAGAATCCACTTGCGAAGAGACAAGTTGAGGCCTATGAAAGTGTGCTTTATCCCACAGGGAGTCATGCGAAGGCAAGAGGGGGGACAAACCCCCTGGTGCCTGGTCCCGAGACCAGCAGTTGTATTCCCTTGCATGGTACAGATACGTGTCAAATATAATTAAAACAGTTTTAATTCTTCAGCACCATCCCCCTCTTCAAAAACTTCTTGGGTTAAAGAAATAATGTAGAATCAGCGCTATTTTTGCCCAAGAGTCTCAATAGCTCCAAGTTAATTCTTTCTTACAATATTTCCAGCCCATCAGTGTGAACACTTTATTAAAAGCTCAGGGTTTTATTAAAAAAGGATTGATTTACCCCTGCCCCTCTTCAAAAAACCCTCAGATTTTGTTTGGATAACATGCCATTCTTTATTTTCTTTGCCTTTTTTTTTAAGCATAGGCTTTTCCTGATTATTACTTTCCTAAACCTTCTTCCTCCTTCCCTAGAGGAAGAGAGTTATTCTGTTCTGGTGCTTCAGTCTATACCCACCAACTGCATCCTTTCCTTGCAGCCACTGTTGTCTGTCGTAGGCAGATGAGTTGTTACTTGCTTTAAGAAACGTCAAGAATATTTGGGAGTTTCCAAGAGCCACAGGTTCACACCACAAATACGTGGGGTGAGCCCTGGGCAGAGCTGTTGGCGCTGGAAGTCAGCTTGGGGTTTCCATGAGTAAGTGGAAGCCTTGCCAGATGTGTTTGGCTAGAGATGGTGGGAGGGTGCCCTCCAATTTAAGGGTGCAACTGGCTCCTTACGGGAGCGAGAGCACAGCATCTCCTGCCCTTGTCGTGCCAAGATCTAGATAGCAAAAGGTATCTACGTGGTCTGGTGGGATTTCAGAAGAGAAATTAGAAATAGTTGAGATGTGGTTGGTGAGAGGTCAATCTTTGCCATTGTGGGATGGCTGTGATCAACAGTTTGGTTTGGTTTTGGATGTTTTCCCATTCCTAGTCTCTCTGGTTATTTATCTCTGCAGGCATGGTGAGCAAGATGCTTCATGATCATCACAGGTACTAAGAGATGAGTATAGCCTGGGCATAGCATCATGTTTTGCATCACATCACCTCCCCATCTCATTCAGGCACATGCTGAATAAGAATACTCCTTCCTGTTGACCATGCTGAGCAATCATGCTCCGAGGCTGTCTTTATCAGTTGTTACCACTCACTACCACACCAATAGTTGCCACCAGCTATGTGGATAACCCTTATGCCTATTCTGTGGCACTTGTTCAGTCTCTTCCCCAGAAGCATCAAGATTGAGCCTAAACACTGTGTGGATGCTTAGGGAGGGATCATCCATTCCCTGGAGCTGGGATCTGCCAGTCTTGTGGATGTTGGAAGCTTCTTGTGAAGGAGCTGACAGGAAGGATGGAAACCAGGAGGGATGCAAAGGGGTGGCCAGGTCCCTGCCTCTGCTGTGGTTCCAGGTGATTGTGTCCAGGAATAGTAGGGAGCTCAGCCCCACTCCAGCACGTGTTTCTTGGTCACTGGTGAAGTGGACGGGCTGGTGAAGGGGTTCATGGAGAAGGAGGAGGCACATAGGGCTGCAAGAAGAATAGGGGGAGACCCAGTCTCAGAAGACAGCAGCATGAAAGGCATCACCACAGGCTTGCCAAGGACCAGGTGCACCTTAGCATGCTCTCTAGCAGCCCTCATTCTTGGGATCAGATGTCTGGATAATTTCTTTCCTATGGACATCTTTATGGCACGTGCTGCTGAGATATCCGAACAAGATTCCCCCTCCTCCCCTCCCAAACTTTCCCAACTGCACTATCTGAGCTCATCCTTTTATCTCTCCTAACAGTCCTTCCCCTTGGCTCCTACGGGAGGGACCTTTCCCACAGATAAAGCGGCCCCAGTGTCGGCGGGCCGATTGCTATTCTTCGGCCATCGCGGGAGCCCTGCCTTCTCCCGCAGCTGCTTTCCCTTTGAAATGTGCTGCGCGGCAGGCGACACTTATCATTCTGCGCCGCTCCCTCGCTTTTTGACAGGCGATGAGCGAGCTGTCAGATGGACCAAGTGCCTTCACCCACCGCTCCTGCCATGGAGGAGCTCCCGCTTCACCGGGGAGCAGAGGGGGGCTCTTGCTTGCCCCATGGGGACAGAAGATTAAAGCAGAGTGAGCTGGGGAGAGCATGCTGGATTGCATGCCTCTCCTTTTTTTTTCTCTGCTTTGCCTTGCTCTCCTTTCCACATCCCTTGTTGTGCTTTCCCATCTGCTCCTTCCCCGCTTTTCTTGTGCTTTTTAGCTATCCTTGCCCCTTTGGAAAGGACAGTTATTGTCAGTGATTTAGAGGCTCTCTGGTTGCTGCTGAGCCTCACCAGCCGAGTGCTGCTCAAAGGCCAGTGACCTGGGATTTATGGCTAATGTTCTCGGTTAATAATGTGGATTTACTTAAGGAGTCTATTGAAATGCCCTCGGAGATCAGGGAAGGGGCAGTCTGCCTGGCCCCGGGAGCCTTCTTTACAGCCAACAGCGGCAAAGCATCTCCATTGAGCCCACAGGGGCACGGCTCTGAAAGCTAGGGAAGACAACAAGTCCCTGCTTTCCACCGGTGATGTTTCTGCAGCAGCTTTCCCTTTGGCCTTCAACTGATGGATTGCAGGAAAAACGCAACACTGCCATCCCACTATGCTCCCTCGTTAGATATGCAAATGCCTCTGTTGACATTTCCTTTGAGGGGAAAAAAAAAAAAAAATTGCTCCTTTTCCCACTGTTAATAAACCAATGAAAACAAGAACAGCTGAGTTGTAAATTTTTTCACACTACATTAATTACGTGTATGTGCGTGTGTTTGTATTCGCATGGGCTCACTGCAGTGCGGTGGGGGAAGTACAGCTCATGGAGTTGACATAAGCGCGTGATGTTTTTATTTAAAGAACTAAACAAGGGGTTTAGGTCACTTTTATGTTCTTCATTGTTTTTTGGGGGATTCTTGGCCTCGTGGACCTTTCTGCTGGGCTATAAGAAATAGATCTGTCGTGCAGGATAGAGGATGAGGTGGGTGAGCTGGTAGCTGCAGAAGCTCCTGCCTGTGGGCAATCCCCTATTCTCAGCATCTGTCCAACCCTCCTCCTCCTTAAAGGTTTCAATTAAAATCTCTGCAGCTTGCTTAATTAGTTATGCAGCTGGATGCTGATAGCCAGCACAAGCATCCCTTGTCAACTGGCGTGCCTTGTTTGAAGAATGCAAGGGGAGAAGAGGACCAGTGGGCAATAAAACTGGTGTAGTGACCAGTGCTGAAGGTCGTGGTTGGAGGGAATTGTTGCCTTTGGTTCTTGAGAGACTGCAGATTGAAAGTCTCTGTGGTGGAGGAGCGTATGCTTTTGCCTGTCAGCCAGAGCCTGTGCAGCGGTGATGTGAGGAGGCACATCCTGGCTTTGCCAATGCTTTACCTTCAGTTCCTAGGTCCTCTTCTTCCTCGAGCACTGATAGCTCTGCTTACCACATCGACCTTGCTTCAAATCCTCCTCTTCTGGGCAGGAGACGAGCAACATGGGGAATGAGTCTGGTGGTGTTCTCTCCAGTCCCTATGGACGCTTGCTTTGGTACAAACCTACTGTATGGTCAAGCTCAGCCTGCTCGGTGGTTCAGTTAGAGGACATGCCGGTCCTGCCCTTAGCATCGTCAGCCACATCCTGGGGTGGGTTAGCAGAATTTTGCAGCTTGCACGAGAGTGATGAGTGGTGAGCCTGAACTACCCTGAGAAGCAGGGTTGGGACTTTTCCATGACTTGCCTTGTCCTTGGATGGGTTTTCCTAAGCATGTGGCCCACGGTAAGAGGTGCAATGCCTTGGCAGGGTGCCCCAGGAGCCCCAGCAGCATTCAGCCCGGGTGGCTGTAACGTGTGTCTCCTCTACATCCCCAGGGTACCACTGTGCGGATGATAACGGCGATCGACCAGGACAAGGGCCGTCCCCGGGGCATCGGCTACACCATCGTCTCAGGTAAGTCATGGAGGGATGTGGTGGGGAGCCCAGCGGGGCCAGAGGAGCGAGCCCTGCAATAAGTCTTTGTACATTCCATGCCTTGGAATTCATATTAGGCTAAGTTTCTCCTCGACCGTACTGCTTGCTCTTTTGACTTGTCATTGCTAATTACCATAACCTATTGCTACAACTGAAAGCTTTTACTCCTCTGAAAAGCTTGCTTTGCCTTTGGTGCTATCAGAGCGCGTCGTTTGTGGCATCTCCCTTTCCTGGAGCAGCGGAGGTTATTTCTAACAAATTTGACAATATCTCATAGCGAAACCTTTCAGCCCTAATGACGAGCTGCAAACAGCTCCGCTTCTCACAACACCACGGTGGAGACCTGCAAAGAGCCGGGCGTAAAACTCTTGTTGGCGATACGGTGGTTATTGTTTAGGGAGAGAATGGGACTGATTAGGGGCTGAACGGCTCCTGGCGGTTTCTGCGGCGTTTCCTGAAAGCCTCTGTGCTGAGGGCTGGCCTGCCAAAGCATTGCCAGAGCTTTGCAAGGTGGGAGGCAGGGGGCTGGACCCACGAGGGTGCAGGGTTAGAGAATGGAGTTTAATTAAAGTGGTGGAGGGTTTCTGCCTTCTGACAGGCAGGTGGATTAATCCTGCCCTCGCGGACTGGCTCTGAAGCCCCAGGAACCCTTCCTAGTGCAGCTTGCTGAAACTGCTGTCACTGGGTAATCCTTGGCTCCTTTAGGACTGTAGCTTGGGGACCTCCCTTTGGGGGAAGGTCTACCAGGTTGGTTTGACCGGCTGTGAGACAAAATGAGTGTTTCAGGTTACAAGAGGATTAATTTTCAAAGAAAGGTCTGCCTGAGGTGTCTGGTGCTGAATCCTACTCGCTTTGCTGTTGGTTTTGGGGAGACCCTCCTTGCAGCCCCGCAAGCCCAGATCTCTTTTTTCAACCTGTTCTGATGGCAGGGCAGTCTAGGCAGGCGTTTCCAGATAAAATATAGTTGAGTTTTGGAAAAGCCAATTTTGGGGGCTGGACCTGTCTTATTTAAGATGTTTTGAGGTCAGAGAGCCTCTGCTATATCCAAGGCAGACTTTGATGCTTGCTGGGCTGTATTTGGATGCTGCTTTTGTGGGGCTGTGCCTTGGGGACAGACAGACTACTTGGGTTAACCCAGGAGTGAGGGACCAGCTTGGTGGGTCTGGGTTGTAACCCTATTTCTGGCATTTCTTTTCGGGGGGGTGGATCTTCATGGCAAGAAATTGCAGCAGTGCCTCCTCTCCCCTCTGTGCCACATGCTTCGGGTGCTGGCTGGCAGCTCCTTCGAGCTACACATGTGGAAATAATTTCCTGGTTTCTCTTCCTCAAAGCCCAGTCGTTTCAAACACTCTTTTAATAAACCTCTAGGGTCAAGGTGATTTCACCCTGACTTTCAAGTCCACTGATCCTGACTGCAAGTATCCTGGTCAGGCTGCCTTTGAAGATGCAAGGATTATTTATTCCTTTAATTCCCTCTGCAATTTATTCTAATGTTCCCCCAGCATGAATTAAATGAGAGATTCCCTCAGATTGCATGTATCAACTGGCCAAAGTGCAGCAGGCACTTTTTTTTTTGCTGATACAGGCCCTTTTTCACTGGAGACTGGACTGAAAACTCAAACTAATTTTGCAGCTGCTGCTGAACTACGGTGAGGATGCTAAAAGCCTTCAGCTTACAGAATCCTCACCCAGCTCAAAGCCTGAAGATGCTCAGCAGCTGGGAAATCACCCTTGTCCTGTTCATACACCCGCCTTCAGGCATCTGCTGATGGCCACGGACCATTTTTCTGACCCAGTACACTGTAGGTATCTAATTTTCCCTTGTCAGCACCAGTGTCATACAAACAGCTCTGGGTTTCCAAGAGCCTTCGTTTGATGGCTCAAACCTACAGAAACAACTGTGCAATCTAGAGGGTTAATTTGCTAAATGCACCCATCTACTCATGGTCACGTCAGGCTTTCTGCTCATCAGACGGTCACAGCTGCTCTACCGAATCAAGGAAACAAAACCTTGGACCCTGGATTTTTACCTGGAGTGTTCATGCATGCTCTTATTTTCAGGTCTATCTTTGGTTTCCCTGCGAAATAGCCACAACATCCCTTTGCAAGTGTCTCCCACTCAGTGCCAGGGTAGCCATCAGCCTGGCTGCTATGGCCGGGCAGAGGGATGGTGGAAGGGAGCCAGGCATGCTCCGGGAGCCTGGCGGCAGCAGGGTGCAGAGTGACAGGCAGGCAGATCAGTGCAAACATCCTCGCATCTGCTTGCATATGCCAAGAGCTTAATCCCTGCCCCGGGTCCCGCCTGGTGGGGGGCAGCTCTCATATCGGAGAATCAGGCAGAATACATCAAAGAGTGATTAAACTGCTTTGCTTTATTTTATTTTTTTGCCCAAACATGAGAATTGCGGAGTGTTTTCGTAACTGGCCAGGAGTCCTCCTGTCGACACTAGCATCTTGCAGCGCGGTGATGCTGGGAAGGATCAGCCCGTGGATGGACTGAGGGATGACTGCAGACACCTGCTATTGCCTTCTGCCTCCTCCCCATCCTCACCCTACCTTTGGCTGAAGGCAGAGGTTTCCAAAATCCCTGAAGCCAGGCTTCAGGATGCTCTGCTTCCACTTTGAATTGCGTTTGTTGCCAGAGTTCACCAGCTCGGTTCGGCTGCTGGATTGTGGCCATGGTGTGTGGCTGAGGGCAAATTTTAAAGAAAATATGGTCATGGGGCAAACAATTTTTTTTCTGAAGTCAGTAGGAGTAAATCCTTCTGTTCTGCTCAAGGCATTCTCTTATACTTTCCATGATTTGCTTCTTGTTTTTGAAAGAAGATGTTACCTTCTGATGTCTGAGGGTCTGGACATGGGAACCAGCCACTAGTGAGTCTCCAAAATCCTGCTCACCCAAGGCAAGCGATTTTTTTTTTTGGCAGGCAGGTAAAGCCTAATTAACTTGTCATTATCCTCAATCACAATGGTAAAGGTCAGCGAGCAGATTTTGTGCCTGAGCTGGTAAATTTTTATGGCAATTTTGCAAAAAAATGGCCTAGCATATGGGAATGGGGAAGCAAATTAAATTAGAAACCGACCATAAGCAAAAGTGAAAATGGTCGGTGGAGGTAGTAATTATACCTGGCTCTTCAGCTCAGTTGCATGAGGGGAGGTGGCAGTGATGCTGTTCCCATTTCATGGCAGGGATTGGTGATGCCTCTGCCTGGCTCTCCCAGGCTTTCGGGCATAGGGCTGGCATGTAGCTGTTCTGATTTTAGCAGCTGGGGTTGAATATACAGCAGTGAAAATGCTGAAAAGCAACCTAGCCATTTATCATTTCTTTGGTATTAATATCTAAAGCATTGGTATGATTTGGAGGTGGGGTATAAAAATTAATTTGGAATTGCTGGTGTCCTATTCAGCTCCAGCCCTCGGGTAGCTGCACCTCGGGATATACTGCAGCAGCTCTTATTTATATGGTTATCTCCAGCACAAGGTCCTCCCGTGACAGGAAAACAATAAAACTAAAAGATTAACCATAACCACATAAAATAAGACTTAAGGTCTAACTTTATGCCGCCAGCTTACAAAGCTGTTAAGCCTGAAATGACGGAGGAGCGCTGATCTAGCTGTGTCACGGCTTTGGCTAGTTGTCCTGTCGGGGCAGATGAGCCTGCCTGCTGTCTGCCTCCTGCCTGCCTGCACTGGGAATCATTTCCATATCTTATAGGGAAAAGCCATTCAGTCGTTCCTCCCTCTTCCTTGCAATCTGAGTATTTTAACCCCATGAAAACACGCACTTTTTTGCCCTGTGCTTTGCAAGGAGTGGGGTCACCGCCATGCAAAGGGCCATTTGAAAAAAGAAATACAAATTGAGACCTTGCAATTCAAGCCCCTCATGCAGACAGGCTCGTTGGTGCTGGAGTTTCTGTCACTCCGATGGGTGTTTCTACTGTTTTTCCCAGGCAAAAAGGAGGGCACAGGCAGCCCACAGCCGATGCCCTGCAAAAGCCCTCCCTCCCCAGTTCCCCAGCTGCTTTGACAGGTTGGAGATGTTCAGCTGCTGAGGTCAGGGCTCTGTTTGAAGGACAGATAATTAATCCAGCAAAGTAATCCACGGCTCCTTTTTGGCAGATTTATGGAGATAGCCTCTGTACCGGGGACTCTGCCTCATCATCTTTCATTTCCCAGGCAAAGCGAGTGACTTGTTGTATAACACAACCTGTTCTAGATAAGGCTTTTCATTTAGGGGAACTCTCTGGTCTAACACAGATTGATTTTCCCCGTGGAAATCGGAGGGCCCCGGCGCTCTCGGCAGGATCAGGCCTGCAGACGGCAGTGTGTTTTCATGTTTGCTGCTGCTGCACATTGCCTGGGGCATGGGGAATCCTTTGGCTCTCTAAGAGATGGATTTTTATTGTGAATTAAATGGCAATTTAATTAATAGGCAGGAGGGGACTTTGGCCCTCGAGCTCTTGTTAGGAAGGCGTATTGTATGACCGTAGTCTCGTGCTTTGCTTGCTAGTGGTAAACTTTGGGTTTCATTTATTTCCAGGACAGTTAGGAGACTTCATGTCTCCTGACATGAAGATGGGAAGGTGACCTGTGCTGCTTAGGCAGGCATCAAAGGGTTAAACCAGGGAAAAGGGTCCTGGGGCTCTGCAAGATGCCCAAACGTCAGTCTCTGCCTGCCTGACACATTTCAGGTGCAGTGATGGATGGGCAATGGGAGATTGCACAAGGACAATCCATACGTCCTTCCCGGGGCTTAGGAAGTCCTGCAGGAGAGAGGGGAGGGGGGCTTTCGGTTGGTGAGCTGGTCCTTAGGGCTCTTCGCAAACCCTTAGGGCGTTTTTTTTTCCCAAAGTTGATTGTTTTAGGAGACTGATGCAGTTTCTGGCAATGTGCTCTCTTCCTAAAGCTGGTGCATCCCAAGGGAAACATGAATTAAAAATCATTATTTACACAATGTAATAGTAGTGTGAGTTACAAAAGCAAGAGGGAAGCGCGTCTGAAAAGAATTGTTCTCCGTCTTTCTTCTAGTTTTCCTGCTAAGGAATAAAATATCATATATATATATATATATGTAAAAATCAGTGCAGTTGTTCTCAGAACATGTTTCACATGGTCTTAACAGATCTGGAGTCCCCTACTG
Source organism: Theristicus caerulescens (assembly GCA_020745775.1). NCBI lineage: Eukaryota > Metazoa > Chordata > Aves > Pelecaniformes > Threskiornithidae > Theristicus > Theristicus caerulescens. The sequence goes on from CM036560.1 coordinate 90,703,242, forward strand.
CCTTCCTTTTGAAAGTGCAGCACGAACCCTTGAGGTAAGGCTAAGTGGCCAAAGAGGTCTCTCAGCCCTCAGCTGCTGACGCCTCCCTTCATATTTTGACCGGACTTAAGGAAGGCAGGGCAAAGCAAACCTCTTCCCTGAGTCCCTTAAAGCGGACATCAGGGAGGATCCTTGGAAACAGCACCTCTTAATTTTAATATTCCTGTTGCCAATTGGCCTACATCGCGCTGGCTTTTTCCCACATTCGGATGGCTTGGTGAACTACCAGGGTGTTAAAGTCCTCATAAATTACACTTGCTGGGAGGGCCTTCCAGCGTGATTTAAAGGCAGTCATCTTAGCAGAACATTTCTGTAGGAGGACACGCTGATGGGTGGAAAAGTGCCTCACGCCGAGTTATTCATCAAAACCTGTTTTTCCACCCTGCCAATGCAAGGGGATGAAACAGCACAAAGAAGAGATGGTGGCTTCAGCCACAGCGCCTCTTTTCTTGGCTCGTTTGTTCCCTGTCTTCCTCCCCACTGTTAATGATGCTTCGTCGTCACGTTGGCATCTTGCTTTGGCTCCCTGGCAATCCAGAAATCACTGGAAAGAGATTTGGTTGTGATAATGACTTGCATGGCAGGTGGTCCCCCAGTAAATGGCCTTCAGTAATTAAAACTATACATTCTCATTTATGTGTGAATATGAAACAAAAGCATATTTTTTGTTTAATTTCTGGGACTTCCTATTTAACTTCCTGGGATTTAATGTGTATTCAAGATGTTGGCAACCACTGGAGAAGGATGAACCTGCACTATCTCTGTTCATGTTGGGGCTAGAGAAAACAACCGCTTCTGAGATGGTTTTTGATGGAAGATTTTCTGAAAGGTGTTGATCCTGGAGATGTGGGGTTTATGTTAAAAGATGATTCAGACTTGTTACTGGGCATATTACAATGTACTCCTTTCATGTCCTCCTGATGAGTCTGCCTACTGCTGTGGGAGAGGCAGGAGAGGTGATTTGTGGGTCTCTCAATCCAGCCCAGGCACGGTAGCTGCTAAGAAAGTGCCAATTTTATGTGTATGCACCCTTCAGCTGTGGGGTGAGAGTGCGTTCTGCAACTGCTGCTCCAAGGTGGTGATGCCTGGCAGCCCGGACCAGCCCATTTTCTCTGGGAATGCACACTGCCTTCTGCACCCTGTTTATTAGGACAAAATCCTCTGCAAGCTCAGGTAGAGGGTTTAAGTGTTGTGTTTACAGAAATGAGTGAAATAAACATTTCACAGTAATTTTCCCTGTATTGCTCTGCTGTCTTGACTCACAATCCAGATGTTTGCTGCTTTCCCATAGCAGGTTTTAGGGTTAGATTCATGGAAAGAGAAAGGACTCGGAGGAAAAAAGCCAAGCCAGGCAGTGCTGGTGATTTGCCTTCCCTTTGAGCCACCGAGGACATTTTAGATGACAGGGGGGAATGGTGGTTGTGCTCCAAGACTCAGCATCCTTTCATGTGATGAATTACACTCAGAGCAGGAACCTTTAAACTCTGCGGGCTCTGTTCTCCTCTCTGGTACCTGGCCGCAGCTCCTGGGGGCTTCAGGAGGGGGATTGCACCTCGGGTGATAAATCTTTCCTTTTGTTTTCTCGTACTGTACATTCGGTTCTAAAAAAGGGAACCACGAGCATTTAATCCGAGCTTCTTTTGTGGCTCTGCAAGACCAGAAATTCTGCCGGTCGTGCTAGAACAGGCAATTAAATCTTTTGGGGAAGATACTAAAAATGCCAGTTTGCAGAGCAGGCGTGTGCGGAGGAGGGCCAGCACGCAGCTTTCGACTTGAATTAGTTGTCCCAGAGAGAGCTGCATCCTCTAGGAAGAAGAATAAACCAAAGTCCAGAGCAGAAGGAATGGGCACTGTTTTCTAGAGCAGCGTGTGACAGCATCTTGATTTCACCCAGAGTGAAGAAATAAAGCTCAGGTTATAATAACCCCTTTTCCTTTAGAAATAACTTGTTCCCTTTGAATTTAAGCATGGGGTGAGGTATCTGCCCTGGCATGCTTCCCTGCATATCACACGGGGGCAAAAACTCAAGGTGAAGAGCAGCGAGGTGGTCACAGCAGCTGATGGACTATTTATACGATGATAACTGTGTCTGTTGCTGACTCTATGAACCACATCCAACAGCATCTATTTCGGTGCCGAGGAGCCCTGACGGAGCACATTTTGATTAATAAATTATCCGGTGCAAGGTGTGTGATGGGTTCCCCTTTCACATCTCATGAAAGTCATCCGCTCCAAGTTCAGCGGCTCAGCCAGCCCAGGGCCTTTCGAGGATGTGGCTCCCTGCTACAAACGGCTCTTTGTGTAGGGGGGGTGGGAAAATTTGCCTGCGTGGGGGAATCAGCTTCCCCTGGCTGACAGGTAGCTCCTCACTAGAGCTGGGCAATAGCTGCATCTCTCTCTCCTACAGGTTTGAACGATGCTCAAAGGCCAAAGGGGTAGGGAGGAGGGAGGAGACATCATTGTCATTTTTTTTTTTCTTTTCTTTTCTTTTTTTTTCCCCTGGGTTTGAGCCAGTATTTTTAATGGCCTTTTTAAACTGTAAGAGCGATGGCTGAGGGCAATTAAACATTATGGCCCTCATCTATAAAACCCCTCGTTATAGCAGTGTTTCTCCAAAATTATGCCTATGCCACCATCCGTTCCTCAATGAGCCTGGAAAAACACACCGAATGGGCTACTGCAATCCATCCCGTTGCTCCCAACCCAGTGCCACATCGGTTCCTGCCTTCCTGGTGCCCTGCCTGGCCACAGTGGATGTAGGAGCTGCTGCTGTCCCTGTACCCGCACGCGAATGAAGGAATGGGAAAGTTTTCCTTCTCCTTTTGCCCATGTCATAACCAGAAGCTGGGCTTGTATGTCCTGAGCAAGCCTGTTCCCTGCCAGATGAGAGCAACGAGTCTGCCAGAAATGCATTCATATTGCTGTCCCAAAGTTCATTCCTTTTTTTTTTTTTGTTCTCACCTTTTCTCTGTCTTTTTGAGTATTTAAAAACATTATCTGCTCTGCTTTTCTTCTCTCTGCGCTCCCTTTTGCTGCCCAGCCTTTGCCTTTCTGCCACGTCTCTGATTCCTGCTCTGGGTCTCTCTCCCAGTCTCCCTTGTCCAGCTCCGCAAGTTTGCAGCAGTCCCAGAGAGGTAGAAGTGGAGCCTCCCTTCCCACAGCATGTCCCTCTCCAGGGGATGCTAACTCCTAGGCAGTGTCACATTTATTTTCTGCACCAGGCCCTACCCTGGTTTTCTTAAAGCTGTAGTTGCTTTCCCAGCACTTGAAAGCAGAGCTCCTCCTTTGCTGATGAAAGACAGACCTGTTTATTCCTTAGCTTTACCTGCTCCGCGCAATGGATCTGGATTCTCTGGTTCTCTGTGAACATGCCACATCCTAGTCTGGGTGGGGAAGGAGGTGGAGGACATGTAAGCCCTTGTTTAGCAAAAACCGGAGCATGGTCTTGGGTTCCTTTCTCAAACCAGGGGCATGGAAATGAAGTCCTTGGTCTCCATCTAGAAATGCTTTGGAGGTTCAAACCAGACCTCAGGCGAGGCAGTAGATGGCTCGAGCAGGGACACGTCCAGCAACTGGTAACTCCTGAGCCAAGTGAGCGATCGGTTCATTGCCTGCCTGTCTGGTGCAGAGTGGAAGGTTGTGCAGGCCATGGCATGAGCACTGCTTGTGGGAGAGTGTGTGAGGGGGACATGGGGCAGGGGGGGGGACGACAGCAGAGGCACCTTTCTGAAGGTCACTTTGCTTCCACGTCAAGTGTGGCCACAAGAGTTCCTGTCTGTGTCATTAAAACAGTTTGCAGAGTGCAGACTTGGAGATGGAAAGGTCTGTGCCGTTCCATGTCCTCTGAGAAACAGGATTAACTGGGGATCTCTACTGGGTTTGAAATGCCTGCAAAGATTCTCCATCTTCTCTGTGTTCTCCATCTCACGTCTGTGCATTGAAATATCACTTCAAAACCAGCAATGAAAAAACTGTGTTTTGCTCCACTGGTGTACCTGGCAGGCAGCGCTGGCCACCAGCCACGCAAGCCATCAGCTGGAGCACTGGGGCAGTGTGATGAGGAGCTGGCTCAGCTCACAGTGTCCACCTGGCTTTGAGGCCACCGTGGGCACAGACCCCTGTGACCAGCGTGGCTGGGAGCAGGATGGAGCAAATGCTGGGAGGGCGGTGGAGCGGACAAATGGGTTGAAATCCATCAGGCTGGTGTGGCTGTCTGCATCGCCAGCTGTGGACTAAGCTGCGCCTAACCCAGGCTTGGCTTTTTCCTGGGTCAGGAAGCTGATGGAGAGAGAACGGGAGAGAACCAGGCGGGGAGGAGAAATTATACAGAGGTGGGGAGGGAAAGACAGAACTGGCTAAATTGGCTATTTTTCCCCCACCTCTTTTTTTTTTTTTTCCTTGCTCTGAGGAAAGTGAAGATACGCGAAGATGATTAGAGAGATTTTTGCAAAGAAAGCGTCTCGAGGGAATGTGCATTGTTCAGCAGTGCGAGTACTTCAGTGGGGATCACTGGTCAGAGGAATAATGAAGCGGTGGTTGGAGAGGCATTGTAGAGGAAATTATGAAAGGCCTCTGAGGGACGAGTTTGGAGACACCTCTTTCCCTTCTGAGGCTAATTTGCAAAGCCGGCAAATTTCTGCTAGCTGAAAGGCGCCCCGGAGGGCATCAGATGCATATCTGCCATCTGAGCGGTGTTGGGGAGGCTGAGCTAGAAAAAAGCCTCTGTTGTGCAGCCTGGGAGGGTATTTGGGTCCCTAATTTGTTCATCCATCCTTTAAAAAATGGTCAAATATGAAACACACAACCATTTTTAGGACACGGCGCTCAATACTGTGTTTACTCCTTTGTGTCAAATTCCTGCTCTATTGACCTATTTCCACTAAAATCCATTGGTCTCTGCATTTACAGCAGAACAGTATTTTGCGATTAAAAAGGTATATTATTACACTTTATATTAGGGGGAGTGTACCAAGATCACCCTGCTGCATAAACTTTACCATGGCAACATGGCATCCTGGAGCATTTAAATGCCTTGCAGCACAATTCAATATATCTCGTGGAGTGTCCTTCAAACCTGGTATCAGAAGTCGTCTCCTAAAGAGTCAGCCATAAATTAAAGAGCAAAGGTGGGAAGTCAAGATGACAAGAGGGGAATCGTCCAAGGGAGGAAACTAGAGATCTTCACGTAAGGCAGCGAAAAGCTAGATTAAAAAAAAAGCAAGGCTGCCGCTAATATTTTAAGTAGCCGCGCATCAGTTCATTAAGCTGGCTAGCAGTCAATGGGCCATTTCAGATGGAGAGAAGAGAGGACCAAGGACAGAAATGGGAGGCATTCGGTCCGAGAGGAAGATATAAAGGCTCAGTAATGGGGGAGAAAGATGTTACAGTACTTAGGGCCCTGGGAGAGAGAGGAGATGCTGGCAGCCAGCAGCTCATGAAGGCCAGGGTGGCTCCTGGGGCTGGGAGGGAGGGGAGAGCTGGACCTGGAGGCTTTGGCCATCCTGTGAAAGGTGCAGCCGTGGTTAAACTGTGGATCAGAAGGGAGCGAGGTGGATGCTGAGTGATGGGAAACAACTTTCTACGACAGCAGATCTGTCTTGCAGCTCCCTTCCAGGGGAATGACAAATGTGTGTGTTCCATTCATGCTGAGATATATTGAAAAGTTGGGGTTTGGGTTTTTTTTGGGTTTGGGGTTTTTTTTGTTTGTTTGACTGGGATGAATATAACGTACCTGCAGGGTTTCCTTGCTCCCGTTTGGGGCTGGATCAGGGGTTTCTGCATACCATGAGATGAGGAGGGGCATGGTGCAGGTGGCCATATGCCTGTGCGTAACCGCCTTTGTCATCACTAATTCAGCAGCCTCCTCTGGTATTGTGTTGGGCTAGTGTCAGGTATCCCAGGCTCCACATGCCAACTGGTTTCTTTTGTCTGGCTGACAGAGAGAGCACCTGGGACTGTCGCAAGGGCATTCCCAGTCTTTTTAGCATCTGCTGGCTGTGAGACTCAAGTGTTGTCTTAATTCTCTCTGGGTGTCTCATTCCAGAGGAGGAGTCAAGCTGAGGATAGGATGCTCGGTGGAGGCAGCACAGCCCTCCATGGCAACCTGTCTGGTTGCTTACACATAAGGCCAAATTTGGCTCAAGTAGAGGAAAACAAGGCAGCTGCATGCGGTCAACACGTCTGGTAAGAGCATAAAAGCAGCACAAGTGCCTATAGGACTTATCCTAATACTCTCCCTGGCACCAAATACATCCAGCTAAGAAAATTCCTGAGCTGCATGTGGCTTCTCTGTTATTTGATAGATTTTTTTTTTCTTTCATTAACCTCCCCAGTCTCTTCTTGAATACATGTGGACTTTTATCATCCTCAGCATTCTCTGGCAAGAGACCCCACAATTAAACTACTGCTTGTTATGCGAAGAATTAATTGTGAGCTTGATTCGTCTGCTTCTTCCTCTGATTAACCTGGACTGATGTCCCTTAACTCTTGTATTTTAAGAGAGAGGCCATGCCCACCCCAGGGACATGGTGCCCTGTGAATGCAGGTGGTTGTTCAGAGGGGTGCATCTGGATTTGGCCCTAGTTTCAGCATATTTTAACCAAAACCCTTTGAAATTCTTCGGCTGCCTGCTGCATTTGCAACTTTATCGGCTGTTAGAAGGAAAGCACCATTTTGAGCCCTGAGCTGGGGCAGGTGAGAGGAGGAGAGGACCATTACAGCCATTAAATTTTAAAGCACATTGAGATAATGTGCAGGGTTCACAGAGCCCACTGCAGCCTGTGCCCAGCTTGGAGCTCCTGGCCTGGCAGTGGCTCTGCTCTGTAAAACCTCTTTTCCAAGCACCGGATCCGGTCATGCATGGAGACTGGCAGGGGAAGAGGCTCGTGTCGTCCTGCTTCCCTCTCTGTGTTACCCCGCCGTGCCATTTGGCATTGGCAGTACCAGCTGCTTGTGCTCACACTGCCTGTTATTTTTCTCAGGTAACACCAACAGCATCTTTGCGCTGGACTACATCAGCGGAGCCTTAACCCTGAACGGGCCGCTGGACCGGGAAAACCCCTTCTATAGTGCTGGGTTCATCCTCACAGTGAAGGTGAGACCTCTTCTACCCAGAAGATGCACTGGCAGAGCAGGATGGGGAGGGCATCCTGCTTGGGAAAGTCCTCTGAGGTGGAGGCACAAACCTGGGATATGTTGCTCCTATGGGCATCCAGAGCTGTGATGTGCTGTTCCACGGCCAAGCCAAGTTTAACACAGCCCACTTGTATGGTGGCCCAAAACGTGGTTGCCTCTATATGAATGTATAGGGTCAGTTTTGGTGCCCTGCCTGGCCTCCAACTAGATCTCCCTGTGGTTGTATCTGCTGGCAGCATGCCGATGCCCTGGGATTGCAAATAGCATGAAACACCTACATTCAGGCACCTGAATTGTGCCTATTTCCCAGCTTTCTCCCCCAAACCCCCAGAAAACCAGGAACATTTTGTCATGTCAACAAGTAGTGGTGTAACAGGGCATCATGTGCATCTGCCCTGCACAGGCAGGCACAGGGAGGGAGTGATGCTAAAAGTTGCCTCATCAAGAAAAGGCACTGGAGCGTGGTCTTGCAGCCCCACCAGCCCCACCTCAGAGCAGCTCCCCAGCTCCACTCGCTGCCCTGTAATTAAAATCAATACCAAGCTGGGCAGCTGGTTGGAAACACATTTAGAAGTATAGATTCTGCTGGGCCGGGGTGGGGAAAAATCAGCATTGTAGGAAGGGTCATTGATTGGGAGGGCAGCAGCCAGCGCATCACCTTGTTCTGGCAAGTGCAGTGCTTTGTCGGGGGAGCAAAGGGACAAGAAATTACCCCTCTGGGTCCCAGGCACAGGTTGTACTGTGAGGCTTTAGGCACAGGGAAGAGATCCGCATCCATCCCTAGTATCTCTTGGTTTGGGCTTTTATAGTTTAAATTCAGTAGAAATCGAGAGAGGGAGGATTGTCTGTTTCTAATAGGGACAAAAATATCTCTTCAGTCTTGGAAAGGTTTGTGAACCTGAAAACTTGCCCGTTTTCCTGCCTGCATGATAATGGAGTTCCAACTACATTCTGTTGATCCGATAGATTTTTATTTCCACTCCCCACAAACTTTGCATCCTCCCGCAAATGCCAACTCTCTGCGGCCTGCATCCCTGGGACCCAAAATGTTCTCTGCGGCTCTCGTCCTGGAGCACGCAGTGAAAATACAGCTGGATTGCTCCTTGTTCGGATCAGCCTGTTCTGCTGTTGTGTGCAGAAGCAGTGAATAGCAATGAGCCGTGTGGGTCGTGTTAGCGTTGCTTTTCTGTGCCCACAGCAAAGCAAGATTATCCAAAGGACAAGAGGAGGGACTCTGCTTGAAAAGGTTGTTTCACGAGTCTTGCTTCTCTGGCAATAAAATATGCACTCTTTCCTTTTGGGAAAGCAAAATCAAAGTCCTTCTTGAGACAGAGGTGTGATATGGAGTCATGACTCAGCTCTGTATTTAGACACATGTTGCCAAACCTATTTTAAGGTCTAAATCTTGTTTTCCTCTGTTGCCCTAGTTTTCTGTCCCTTTAGTAGTACAATGGTGGTTAGCTCCCTGCTCCTAGTCCCACCTCAGGAGATGGCAGAGGAGAAAATAGGAGTGCTCTTTGCTCCATCATGGCTTCCCTTGTTTTGAGGACTGTCCCTCACATCTCACAAGGCAATTTTTTGCTTTAAATGCTTGTGGCAGGGGAATCGCCTACTCATCCCCTAGCGTGACTCTGAGTCCTGACAACCTGTTGCATGATAGGGGCAAGTGACAACTTGGCCACAGCCACCCCAAGGGAAATGTTAAACCCCTGGGAAGGTTTGCAAGAGTGCTGTGGGTCTGAAGCGTGGGTGGTGGGAGAGCTGGGTCAACATCTGTGTTAATGAGTCAGCAGTGTGGAAAGGTGCTCAAGGTTAAGGAGCAATTGCAGAACCAACTGAGCATCCATCCTTGGCAAGGTGGAGGAAGCAAAAGCTGCAAGAGTCTCTAATCATGGCGCACACACTTTCTTTTACATTTATTCTTTGAAAAATGAAGGCTGCCCTGTCGTTTTCTCTCCTTGCAGGGGACAGAGCTGAACGATGACCGCACACCCTCCAATGCCACCGTCACCACCACCTTCAACATCCTAGTCATTGACATTAATGACAACGCGCCCGAGTTCAACAGCTCAGAGTACAGCGTGGCCATCCCAGAGCTGGCCCAGGTGGGCTTTGCCCTTCCCCTCTTCATCCAGGTGCAGGACAAAGATGAGGTGAGGTATCCGCTGCCGCGGGTGCTTTTGTCCAACTGTTGTAGGGTAGCACTGGTGTGGTTTTTGGGGGTGCAGAGAAGGATAAGTCACCGATTAACCTGTGATGAGGTGCATGGTTATGTCCCAATACCCATTTTTTCAGCTCTTACTGCTGCCCTTGCTCGGTTCCCCAAGTGCAGCCACCCTCCTCAGAGCGCAGGCACGGCATGTGCTTTAGTGCAGTGAGGATTGCATGGCCACTGAGAGCCAGAAAATAGGATTGTGCTGATTCTCGCCTGCTTCCGAGAGCACTTGTCGGGCAGTCCTTTGCCAGTCTCTTTTAGAAAGGGGGGAGTTTTTCTGCAGGGCTCCCAGGGGACCTGCCAGGGAGGGGAAGGAAAGGACCTCCGGGCTCTCTGCCCTGGTGGGGATGTGTACTGCTGCTGTCAGGGGACGAGGTAAGAGATGCCCGCTAGCATGGGGCTGGAGGAAACATGGAGGGACTGGGATACCAGCTTATCACTGCAAACGATCTGGTAGCACTGGAGGCTTGTTCCTCCCTCATGTTAATGGAGCTCCTATTTGTTACGCGCCTGTCTGTGCCATGCAGGGATTGCAGCATGTTTTCCAGCCCTGGGCTTGCAGCCTTCAATTACTCTGATTATTTGACTTGTGCAGTTCACGTCTGGCTGCTTCTGTGTGCCGGTACCCTCCAACCCTGCCGCGCTGCCTGGTGTCTGCTTCAAAGAAGTGCTGACACCTCATGGTGAACTTTCCGAAATCCCTCGGAAAGGCTCTGGCTGCTGAGGCTACAGGCTCCTGCCGTCCCTATTCCTCTTCAGGCTGAGCAAGAGACAAGGGGAGAGGGTTTCTCAAAATAAATGGCATCATCAGGATGTTTTCCTGATGCTTCAGGTAAACGATGTGATGGTACCAAGAAATATGAAATGGAACATCTCCCCCCCACCCCCCGAAATCCCAGTGGGTCGATTAAAAATGCATCTTCTAAGATGCCTTTGCTGGCTGAAATGATGGATTTGCTTTTCCCCAGTCCTGGGTGGAGTTCATCCAGTCTCGCAAAGCCACCCAGAAATCCCGTTTTTTTCATGTGAAGTGATTATGACACAGAACTAATAATCTACTTGTGACATGGTGTCACCATCCGAGAGTTATGAGTTCAGCCTGAAGAGGTGCAGATGAGCTATTAAGCAGATAAAGAGACTGTTTTTTCTTGAAAATGTCAATTGCTAATAAAGAAGATATGGATATGACAGATGCTTAGGATAGTTTCTGAATAGAGCTGCTGTCATGCTTTCTGAGAGATGTCAGCAGATCCGTTCTTGAAGGGCATTGTAACACTTCTGTTTGTGCCAGAAGGATGAAGGATCTGTCATTATTTCTGGTTAAAAGCTCATTTTACTGGAGTGACTCCCATTCAAGAATTCACTTTTCAGCCTTGCTAATTTTAAAATGGGAGAATAAAAAATAGCCTTGCCTTCCCGATCGCGCCAGCAAAAAATAGACTCATTCTTTTAGTGTATTTCTTTAACTTCCTGAGATTTCCCCAGAAGAATTGGCTGAGATTTTTAAAACTGCTGAGAGAGGACCGCTTGCGCTAAGGGAGTCTGAAAGAGTTTTACTGTACGCGTCTTTGGAGACAGTCATATTAGCACGGATTGCTTTGACCGTAGCATTATTTTCACTGATAAGAAGCACAGGAGAGCTGATGACTTGGAATATCTGGAGGGAGGAAAGTTATAAGCAGTTGGAGGGGTTTTTTCTGCATTATCCTACGGCAGATCTTTCTTATTTCCCCTCATGGATGCTTGCAAGTGGATTAACCATCGAGGTAGCACTTTGGGGGGAAAAAAATGGGGAGAGGATACCTGGGTGGTGAAAAAGATGTATATGAGATAGAAGTGGGACTGCATCTGCAGCCAGGCTTGTTCTAGCACTGCTTCCTGGGCAGTGTATTTATAGAAGTCCCAAGACCCCCAAACTTTTATTACAAAACTTACAGAAAGGCAAGATGGTTGCCTGACAGTGATATTTTGGATGCTCAAGTACCTCATGAGAGTTGTGAGGCTTTTACAAACCATCTGGATTTGAGGTAGCTGAGATGACGCCAGGCTCTCTTGGCTCTCTGTGGGTGCAGGGGTGGAAGGATGGGATAGCGAGGACTGAGGTCTTCAGGTAGGGATGTGACTGAGGATGTGGCTGACAGAAGCTATTTCACCAACATGGCCTTCACGCTGGAGATGACACTATTCATTTGTGTAAGGGGCAAAGAAAACAAGAAGAGAGCTATACATGTCTCCGGGGAGAACAGCTAAATAAATAAATGAGAGCAGATGGATAGAGACACATGAAATCAAAGCTAGAGTCTTTAGGAGGATCATTTTGCTTTAGTTTTGTCTCCTGCCTCCCAACCTATGTCGTTAAGTCCTGGGAGACCCCATTGGCAGGTTGGTTTCTTTCTTAGGCCAAGCCATCCAGCCTCGTTCTGGCCCCTCCAGCAAATTTTGATGCTGTTCCTTCGGCCCTTATGCTTGTTGAGGTCCTACTTGGATGGAGAAGCCCATGCCTGAACCTTGCCCCACAGAGGGGTCCCGTGGGGTTGGGTGGCTTTGGGGAACCTGCTTGCCATTACACCCTGGTTGTGTCTTTGTAGAGCTGGGGAAAGGCGTGTCGCGTGGGTCTGGCCCTTAAAACACATGCATGGGCTGCCAAGGCCATTAAACAAGAAGGTGTTTTGTAACCAGGCCCATGTGGCCTTTCTAAACGGTGGGGTTTTGGTCTTTCTTTCTTCTGGTGTGTTTTGCACAAACTTAAATGATTGCTTTTTGAAGGACTTAGATTAAACGATTCAACAAAGCACTTAAAAATGTATTTATGTTGCACACAAGACCACGCTTGAAAGCATATGCTTGATTTTACTTCTGTGTTTAAGTGCCTTTCTGGAGCTAGGCTGGCATTAACGTCTCAGACCAGGTGCCTAAGCAGGGTGCCTTCAAGAAGAAACCCGTTCCTCTGAGTCTGTCCTTTGCAAACTCCCAGCTGCCGTCCCTCAAATGTGGTCATGGTCTTGCTCCAAGAGGAGCTGGCTGGGGGGTGCGAGGTGAGACGGGGAGCATCTCAAGAGGATGCACCCGGGTTGAGCTGAGATGACCCCAGACATGGATTCAGGGTGCAGCCAAGAGGTGTTCAACTGGATGTGCTGCTTTTTCATTTTGCGTTCTCTACGGCTTATCAAAAACACTTAAACGCAAGAGAAATCGGTACACAGGGTTTGTACAAGGGCTTTGGACCCAGCCTTCTATGAACTAAGAAAAAAGCATTAACCTCTGTGCAGCTGAGTTTCTCTCTCTGCCAGATAGACAGCAAACCACTTGAATACCTTTCCAAAGCCATTTGAGAGCTGTTTATGAAAATCTGTGAAAGTTTCCCAGTATTTAGACTGAGCCTATACTCAACTGGATACTGCAGAAGACCGGTATGTATATACACTCCCAGGCTGGGGTTGGATTCTCCTCTCATTCATGTTGCAGTAGATCAGGAGGGACGAATAAATCCTGTGTATGAGATGGAAGATTAAAGCCTTGAATTTTCTGCTTTTGCAGCAAGGTTTGTTTCCAGGTTGAGAGCAAGAAGCCCTGAGCCTGTGGAATAAGTTTGTGTTAATTTGGAGGGCTGGTTAGCTCAGGCTCATCTGCTCCAAGGCTGGCTGAGGTGGGGGGACATGGATATCCTTTCTGGATATGCTGGTATTTTACAGCCTGATGCAGTTTTTTAGGAAGACGGCAAGGGTTTGGCCATGCAGGAAAAGGAGCAGGGCATCCTTCAGGGCATTCCCCATTTGAGCTTCCTATCGCTGCAAGATCCACAGAGGTATATTAAGAGAAACAGCAGCGTACTTTCTGAGGGCACGCCAGAGAAACCAGCTCTTCTACCATGGCTTTCACTTGATTTTCCTTGACGCGGTTGACTGAAGAGGAAGAAAAGGGCAGAGGCTGTATAAGGCACAAGTATGATGGTCTGACATTTTAAAATCATTTTGAAACAATTCTCCGAAATAAGCATATTGAGGAAGATAAATGGGGAATTTAAAAAAAGAAAATCCAGGCCATGGGAATACATGGTATTTGTTGCATAAAGCTACATCGGAGACTCTCATAGGGATATCGTATGTGCCCATGCGTGTGCAGGTGCAATATATGAATCATCCGTAGCATATATATGCATATGACAGGCACGCGGACTATAAATATGATCTACACGGCAAGGAACTGTAAAGGGGAATTGACAGCACTCGAGTATTCTCTCCCAAAAGTGCCAGCTGCCAGTCGGGCTGAATTAGATTTCACAGGGGTTTTTGCAATACATGGAATTCACCAGCAAATTACCCTTAAAGAGGGAAAATCAATCATTTGGAGAAGAGATAAGCTGAAGGCGAGGCAGCCTCGGATTGATCCCGTCTGTGCAGGCGTGTGTGGAATTCAGCAGATAACCTGGGGAGAGTGGGGAAGGAGAAAACTCCTCTGGGAGCGGGGGAGCGGGCAGGGACTGCCACTTAGGACGGACAGAAAGAAGGGAGAAAAAGGCTGCCAGCGTGGGGAGGACGATCAGAAAGGCTGGGGAGCATTTTGCTCCAGGCATCCTGCATCACCTGTGATCCCAGTGAGGTCCTTAGGGATGCAGGCGACAAGCGCCCATGCGCAGTGAGCCCTCGAATGGGTCATTGATGCTGTTGTGCTTGGGTGCTGGGTGAGCACTGGGTGCTGGGTGAGCACTGGGTGCTGGGAGCAAACAGTGGGTGCTGGGAGCCTGAGCTGGCTGGCTGGGCAGCGGGAGAGAGGCAGGCAACTCCGGAGGGGCTATTCAGAGCACTCGAGTTAAATGCCTTGAAGTGGGTGGAGAGAATAACCCTCTTTATGCCTTGTATTTTCAAAGGAAGGATTAAGCATTATTTGTCTCTGACTAGCTAGAACTAGGCATAAGGTATCCAAGCCATACAAAGAGGCACTAATTGCTTTTAAAAAAAAAAAAACCACAACTCTTTTTTTTTTTCCCCTTCCTCCTCCACCACTCCTGATCTCTTAGCACTTTCCTTTCTTTGCAAACTTGCCAGAATGAGGGATATTAAAAACTCCCCAGCTTTTTGTAGGTAATAGCCCGTGCCTAGAAAGTGGCTGGGAGGAAAGTTGGAGTTATGCTGGATTTTCTGCTTCAGAAAGGCAGGGGTCTCCATTTTGGAAAAGCAAGCTGCAGCTGAGCTAGGGTAGAGGGAATCGAAGGGAGCCCTGTACCGAGTCAGCATAAAGAGAAGAAAACTGAGGATCCCAGGCTGCTTTTCCCAAACCTAGCTCACTTTGTGCTGAAAAAGATTGCAGGCCACCAACTTACCTAAGCACCACAGTGATTTCAGAGAGTGGTATGGTTGAGGAAGGGTTGTTTGTTTGTCTAGGGTTTGGGGTTTGTTTTTGTTTTTTTACTTTGAGTTTTTGTGTAGCCATTGGTAAGTGATGCTAAACACTTGCTTTTACTGGTGGAAGGCTGAGTAATTTCTAAAGCATTTCCATGTGCCCTCCCATGAGGAAGGGGCTGGGTGGGAGCAGGAGTGATGGATGAAGCTGATGGTGATGTTGGGTGAAAAAGCAGGGATAAAGCTTGTGATCCATCCTCAGTCAAAGCTGGAACAGCTGATGTGGCTATTCCTGGCATCCTGATGTGAGAAGCGTTCCCTGATTGATGGTGAACCATGCCCCGTGACTGCGTCTTGCAGGTTGGGAGAACAGACTTTTGGCCAGAATTCATAGCAGGTGCCTGAGCAGGTCCCACATGGTGCGTGGGACCTCTGGAGGGACACACGTACCCACCTCCTGGCATCTCACACACCTGAGCTTCTGTCCTTGCCTGCCGGTCCGTGCTGTGCTAGCTGTGCCCAGGGATGGTCTCCCCTCTGCTCCAGCCCCCTTAAATATTAAGAGGGGGATTGTGCACGTGGGGCTGGCAAACTGGTTCATCACAAATTTTTCAAATACGAAGCGTTTGGGCTAGATCTGTCAGCGGTTGCTTTTTTGGAAGTCAGGTATCGGCATGAGGTTGATGCTGGCTTTGTGGCAGCAGGGACACGATGCGGCTCCTATTACACACTCCGAGGAATACGCACGCGAAGAACAAAGTAATAATTATGCCCAACTGCAGCTATGATTGTCTTTTAGCTGAATTGACATGAAATTTCCATCAGTTGCGGCGCCGGCTACGGCTGGGAGGAGGTTTGATTGCCGGGAAGGAGGCAGCGGGCAGCAGCCTCGAGCCACGGCGAGTGCTGGCCCCGTGTGCTGGCATGGGATGAGACAAGCTGGGAAACATGCGGCCGTGTCCCAGCTTTGTGCAATAACAAACTTCCCTCTGAAGCCCATTTCTTTATGGCTCAATTTGTTTCGGATGGAGGGTGCGTGCAGACGGATTTATTATTGTAGGGTTGCTAAGCTTTGGCAGGCTGCTCATTAATTTATGCCTCTAAAGGAAGGCAAAGGAGCCAATTTGTTTTCAGTGATGGGAAAAACCTCAAGCAATACAGGAGCTGGTGGGTAAGGGGCTGGAGGAGGGAAACAAGCAGGTAAAGCAGGTTGTGCACCAATAGCACACACGTGCATCCCATGCTCACCCTCGGCACTGCAAAGAGATGATGCTTGGCCATGAGCACACCACTGCACACTAGGACCTTTGCGAGCCAGGGGAGACAGCATTTGTTTTTGTTCTTCACAAACACGTTTCAGATCTGTTGTTTGCTCTGGGTGGCAGAAGCAGGTAGGAAGGGGTGAGCAGAATGTAAGCAGCTCCCCGTGGCTTCCTCCAGAGCGGGGGTACTAGCTGTGAGACAGGCTGAGCCAGCCCCTTCTGCTGGGCAGCTGATAACAACTTGAATATTCAGATTTGCTTTCAGCCATCTGCAGGGGGCTCGCAGGCTCCGGGAACTAGGAGCAAGGAAAGCAGCATGGGGGCAGAAACAAAAAAATAAATAGCTGAATAAATATATAAATGGCAACTTGCAGCAGCCCTCCTGAGAGGCAGATGTATTCCCCCTTCTCCAGACTTCACATGGGGAGACTGAGGCACTCAAGGGGCTGCTAATTAGGGATGGTGGGTATCTGGAGGCTGATCTGCTTCCCCAGCTAGAGGGGAATTAATCCACCCGTCTCTCTTCCCACAAATACTTGGGTTTCTTTTGATGTTTCAACTTTTATCTCATGCCTCCAACAAACTCACTCCTCTCCAGCTTCCAAGAAAATCCCTCACATCTTGCAACCACGAAAGGTGCTTTTGTGTACTGTGGGGAGGGCACTGGACCCCAGGAGAGACACTGAGGGCTCAGCAGCAGAGCTGGGCAGAAATTCCTCAATGAAATGTCTTTTTGTTGCTGGTGGAAAATGGTTGTTTGTTATAAATTGGCATCGTAAGGATAGGGTACGAAATAACGGCTTGGGGAGTGATGCTTCCTCCTGCTGTTCTCTATGTCCTCTGCTCCCTCCCTCCCATGCTGTGTACCAGTGTCGGGGAGCATCCCTCACTCATGCCGGGGTTGGCACGTCCCAGTTTGCCAGCAAAACAGCTTTTGGAAGGAGCTAAGTCTGCCCTGAGACAGGTCCCTTTTGTTCCCATCGACCACCAGCTGGGCATTGCTGGGCTCCTGGGGCAGTGGGTGCCCTTGGGGCTTGCTCATGTGGCTCTGTGGGTGCCCCTGGGGCTTGCTCCTGTCACATGGGTCCGCCAGAGATGCTCAGTTTGGCCCCCGCTCTGCTGGCTGCCAGGGGGTGTGGGGAGGAGGAGGGCAAGCAGGGATTCCGCTCGTGTTGCCAGCTCTCGGCAGTCACGCTTAGCCAGCTTTTGCTATTAGTGCCCCTTCGTGCATTTAATTGGTCCCTTTTTCTGATAGGAGGGAGGTCATTCGGGGAAAATTGGAAATTCAGCTCTGGCAGCTTCTGAACTTGCTCTTCACGTGCTCTGCTGGGCTGTGCTTTGGGAAGGGGCACCGTGCCCGGAGCAGGAGTCCCAAAATGCTGCTGTCAATACATCGGTGGTCCTGCTGCTTTGCCAGCCAGGTCTTGGGAGAGGAGGAGTTTTCCAGTTCCCATTTCGAGCTGTCTTACTGGAAAGAGCCCTCTGCTTAGGAGAGGCACCCATGCTGTGCCCCCCAGCGCGAGGCGATGAAATGCTGGTGTGTGATATGCTGTGTGGTGTATGGATCTCGAAACAGTAAAAGGGATTTTCCCTCCAGTTGTGTGCTGTGCAGGTTTATCCCAGGAATACATTTCTTTCATGTGCACATAGATTTTGTATAAAATGGGTGCACATGAAAAGAAGATTTATAGAAATCGTATGCATTGTACACCCAGTACGTGTAATAAAACACAACAAAGAGTGCTTAAGGTCGGTGCTGAACTGTATGAGTCAGTTAACCAAATGCAAGCAGAGAAACGCTCCCCTGCGTCTCTGGTAATTGTATGGTATCCGTTTTTACATGTCCAAAGGCAAAGGGCTGCACCCAAGCTGCTGGCGCTGGCAAGTTTCCGTCCAATGCCCAGGCTTTGCAGTCGGGTTGGTGCTTTTGTCCTGCGCTCGCCCCCAGGGTGCCCGCAGCCTTACCCAGCTGCTGCGCCGGGTCCTTCCCCCTTTGTCACTGTCAACCTTCCTCTCTCCCTCCCCAGGGACCCAACAGCGTTTTTGAGGTTTACCTCGTGGGCAACAACTCCAACCACTTCATCATCTCGCCAACTTCCATCCAGGGGAAGGCGGACATCCGTGTCCGTGTAGCGGTGCCACTGGACTTTGAGACCATTCCTCGCTACGAATTTTCGGTAGGGCTGCTCCCCTGTGCTCTATGGGACATCCATATTTTTAAGAGTCACCTAAGAGTGACCATTAACCAGGCTTCTCTCTTTCTCTGTCTAATCCATGCTGTGAAACTCTGGAGCATTACAAAATGGCCAAAAAATGGAAATAATAATAAAGAAAAGAAGGAGGTGGGGAAGAGATTTGCTCTGCGCCTTCTCTCTCTTTCCAACATCCAAAGGCTCAGCTGCAAGAGCTTAAGCAGAGTGGGTTCCCCCTTGCTATGTCACAGGGCTGTAAAAGCTTTATAGAGCATAAAACTTTGTTTTAAGTGCACCTATCAGGCACCATGGCTCTCCCAACCCTCTTGCTCCAGCTTTGTCCCACTCTCTGCCCAAGCTGTAAATTTGCAAGGAAGGCAAAACAGGCTTATACCACACCGGTGGTGTTAGTCCTGGCAGAGGGACTTTCATACCACTGGTGGAGAAAGATGAGCAAAAGCCTTCCTACCCTTGCTCTGGGCTGCAGTGGGGTGGCAGGTCCTGGTTCCCCAGTTTGCCAGGCAGAAGCTGGGGCTGTTCAGGGCAGGTGGTGCAGGATGTTTGGCTTACCCAAGGGCTGAGGTCACCCAGAGCTGAGCAGCTCCTGGGGGAAAGGGGCTTTTTTCTATTTTTTGAGTGTCCATGCTTTGGTGGCTAGCACTGAGCTGGCTCATCTGGTGAGGGAGCTTAGGAGAGTGTTGTTTTCTCCATTAAAGAAGAATAGATAACTCTCCCAAGCTTCGCAAACAGTGTCTCCAACCCTCCCTTTCGCTTCCCATCTCTGCCCAGCTCTTTGCAAATGAGAGCATCCCAGACCATGTTGGCTTCGCACGTGTGAAGATTAACCTCATCAATGAGAACGACAACCGCCCCGTTTTCAGCAAGGCCCTGTACAACGTCAGCCTCTTTGAGAACACCACGGTGGGCACCACCGTCCTCCAGGTCCATGTGAGTAGGAGCATCCTGCCTCTCTTTCCTATGTCCTCAGCGCGCGTGTGGCTCCGCAGTGCCCATCACCAAGGGACGGGCTGGGGAGCCTGGTAAGGGAGTGGTGAGAGATGCTGGCGGTGGGGTGGGGTGTAGCCCTCCCATGGACTTTTGGAGCAGATGCCTTGACCTTTCCTGGTCTCTGGGAGACATGTGTGTGGTTCCCACCTCACCGGGAGCTCGAGGAGAGTCCTGCACTGAAAGGTCTCATTTGCAGACAGCAGCTTGTCCTGCAGTTACTGGTCCCAGTGGTCATGGTCTTGCCTCTCCCTCCTCACTGCGTGGGATCCACCGAGTATTTCAGTTGTGTACATGGCTTGTGTCCCAACACATATTCGCTGCCTCGCTCTTAGCTTACTTCTTATGGGAAAAGATGCTCTGGTACTCAAAAAACTTGGTTGCTACATTGGTGAGAGTGAACGCACGACATTTATCGTTCAGTGTGGGTTTTCTCGCTGCCCCATTTGTGGAAGCATCATCTTCCTCAACCAAATCGAGGTCAATTGAGCCAATAAAAGGGTGAAGGATGGAAAAAGAGGGGAATGACTGTATTTAGCAGAGCATGGTATTTAATGGCTGGCAGCAGAACTGTGGTGCAGCAGAGGTGGTGACAATAGCAGGGCGTTTCCACAGGGCTTGTCCCTCCCGTGTGGGTTGGTGGGAGCACCCAAAATCCATGGCGAGAAGACACATTTCCCAGGGCATGAGGGTGACGTCAGTCAATGTGAGTGCCTGTGTGGGGCACAGCAAGAACCAGAACAAAACCCTGTGCTGAAGAACGATCTAAATAGGAAGCAAAGCTCCTCCAGGACAGGAAATACCAAAGAGGGGAGCATCAAAACCCCTGCTAGGCTTTGGGCACCTTACTACTGCTATCGTTGGTCGTAGATTAATTTGCTGCCCTTCTGACCCCCCTTGCCCCCGCTCTCCTGGGACACAGTCCAGGTCGCCCACCCACACAGGCATGCCGATCCAGAGAATAAAAGCTCTGACAAAAGGATTGGGTGTATGCGCCTTGTGCGTAAGTGTGTTTACTCTCCAAACAGATGGTGTGAAACTGTATAGAGCCCCTGAGCTGTTCCCATCTGACAGTTATTAATATTTCAAGCAGATGTTTAGCTAGTCAGGCCGTCAGACACTAAACAATGAGATTGTTACTGCGTCTCCTCTTTCCCCAACTTCAGCTATGCCAGCATTTCGGAGTGAACGCAAAATGCCAGGAGTTGAATCTTCTATGATAAATCAGAATGGATGCAATTAGCATTGAAATCCAGATTGCCCTCCCAGCTGATCCCAAACTTTTAACAACCCTCATAACATACCATCTCCTCCTGCTGCTGCTGCTTGCCTTCGAGATGCAGCCCTCTGCTCGCTTCCATGGCACTGCCCGTCTGTGCCATGCCTTTCCAACTGTCCCACGTGCCACAGACAAAAAGTCTGCTTTCCTTGCTAATAAATTCCTCCTTTTCTTTTTTTGCTTCTTTTTTGCTTGCCTGGGAACTCTTTACGGGTTTTCCCCCACAGGGGTTAGGGATGGGTTTTTGAAGGAAGCCTGGCCAGCCACATGGAGTGTCCACCTCTTTGGTGGCCACTGAATGATGTCCTCCTGAAAGGGGACTTTTGTTGGCTCCCCCCTTGCTCAGTGCTGCAAAATGTCCCTTTGTGCAAATAAGTGCAGGTTTTCTCCCATGCACTTGGAGAGGTGATGGGTTTCCAGGGTGCTAAGGGCAAATCAGGAGGTTTATGAGATCAGGATGAACAGGGGAGCGCGTGGGCTGGGTGAGCGGTTGCCGAAGGATGGCAGGAGGCTTCCCACCAGTCGTTGCCTGAGGTAGCCAAGCACAGCTGGCAGGGCAGAGCAGTGCCTGCAGCTAAAACTGCAGGGGGCCGAGGCAATGGGAGATAGCTGATCTTCTGCCCAGCTCAACGTCCCAGGGAAGGAGAAGTTACTCCTAGCAGCCCAGAAGAGCCTGGGCTGGTTGCCCATTTTCTAGCAAGCGCTTCCCCACTTGCCCCCCTTGGCTGCATGTGGTCGGGTGGGTGTAGGCGAGGGGAAGGGGTTTCCTTTGTGACCTGGGAAGAGCAGTGAGCCTGCCCTGCAGAGCAAGCAGGCTCCTCGCTGCCGCCCTTTCCGCTGCCCTCTGCTTGGCCAGCTGAAAATGGAAAGGCAAAAAAAAGAACAAGCAGACTTCATTTGCGGTGACAAATGGCCATTCGTCTCTGCAGCATTTCAGCTCCTAATGTCAGTGACAGCAGAGAAACATTGCCTGTTACATGTATAAATCAACTGTAAAACAACCCGAAGTGCAGGCAGCCAGCAGGGACCCAGGGCTGCTGCCTGCTTTCCGCTCTCTGCCTCTTTCCCTTTGCCCAGAAATGTGTGGGCTCGGATAGGCGCCCCTACGGCTTCCTGGGCAAATCTTGGTTACTTCTCTGGCACAGTGCAGCCTTGTCCGCCCTCTAAGATTTTGTCTGTCTGCTCTTTGTTCTCTATTTTGCATTCCCTCCGTCTTCCTGTCTGTCCATTCATCCATCCATCCGTCTGTTTAATTCTGTCCGTGAAACACATTTATCATATACATTCAGGTAGTCATTTGCTTGCATGAGAACATCTGGAGAGTCTAGGCTTCACGGGAACGACTCCTGTCGTGTGCAGGGAGCCTGCAATACACCCAAAGGCAGCCTTCTCTCCTGCCTCCGTGCTCTTTACCCGTGCGATAAGCCCCTTAGGCCAGGGATTGCTTGTGGGTCTGCTTTTGCAGAGACCAGCATGAAGGGGTCCTTAGTCCACTCAAAGCTTCCAGGTTGCCCTGTAACATAAATCATTGCAGTTTGGAGTTATGCATGCGTTGCAACCCAATGGCTGAGCGGAGGGGAGAGCAGGCTGTCTGGGGCTCTGCAGTTGTTAGTGGCCTCTCCCAGTGCAAACTTCTCTTTTCCCCTGTCCCAGGCCCTTCTGTGCAGGGGAAAACCAGGCTGGAGAGGCTCGGAGGTCCCACACAGCAGCATGCTCCTTCTGCAAGGCTGGGGTGAAGCAGAGAGGTGCAGGCAGAGGACTGGCTAACCAAAGCTCAGCCTGAAGATATGGGCAAGTTCTGCCCCAGCTACCAAAAGATATTGAAATATTTTTTTCTGAAACAACTGGCTATGACGCCTTTTAATAACATAACAGAAAAGGTCAGAGAAAGAATTTCACACTTCTCAAGCAAGCAGGCAGCCAGTATAACTTCATGCCTTCCAGGAACGAGAGGCACTGAGAACATACACTGCACCCTAAATTAACCGGGGCTCTCACACCCCCAGCCAAGTGCTGCCTGGGCAGCTGGTGGCTTTCAATGGGTGCTGGCTTTCCTAATAGCGGGGAACGGACTGGAATGGAAGGCTGTGCCCTGGAGAGGTGTGGTGAGCAAGGGTGCTGGCTCTGGCACAGGGCTGTGTGCAATAGGAAGCCCTGGGGAAGGACAGTGCTAGGGTGGATGAACGGCCGCTCTTCTGCCGTAGCCACGATCGGTGCCTGCGATGGGATTAGTAAACATCTTCCAAAGCAAGTCCCAACAACTGGTTTTTTTTCTGGGGTAAGAGAAGCAGGAAAGAAGAGGGTATCTCCAGCCCAGCTGAGAAGCCCAGTAGCTGGGAAAGAGGATGAGTTGTTAGACTAGAGATGAGTCTGCAGATCTTAGACCAGATGGAGGATAAATCCATTGCAGAGAGGGGCAAATAAAAGGCCATGGTTCAACATCTGCACCGTTATCTAACAGTATTAGTACAAGCTTTGCAGGAAGTGAGGTCTGGCACGAATGGTGACGTTCCCAGGGCAAATCCCCTGTGCAGGGAGAAGAGTAATTGTGTGAGAGCTGGGAGTGAGGTGGGGAGACCCAGAAGGAATGCCCTCTGCTTTGGGATGAAGTGCTGGGCAGGGGATGATCCTGCTAGGGAGGAGCAAGTGGGGGCATTGGCACTAGATGGAGCTTTCAGCTGGGAAACTTTTTTGGGTGGAAGAAGCTATGAAAATATGGCCTTGCTTCTGGGGTCACCAAGACCCAGCCCAGCTTCCAGCGAGCTCCCCTCAACAAAGAGAGGAGCCAGGGGGTTCAGCCCAGCATCTCCTCCTGTCCTTTCAGTGATACGCTGGGGCTCCGGCACCAGCCGTGCACCTCACGTGTGGTGGAGGATGCTTGGCTGGGAGGAGCAGGGAAGGTGCAAGTGTGTGTTTGCGCCTGTCAGACTGAGCCTGTGGCATGCTCAGGTCCTGCCGCCTTGCAAGGCTACAGGGTCTGAGTGCTGTGATGGGTGGAGCAGGGAGCACAGTGCCCCTCCAAAACTGCCTTTGGACACTGCTGCTTTGACAGCAGCTGCCATAAGCTGAAGTCGTCATGGTGCCAGCTTCCCAAAAGCCAGGGACCTGCACAGTGGCATAGGTATGTGCCTTGCTCTCCGTTGCTGATGTATTTGCTAAACCTGGAGGAATGAGGAAGGGGCCTAAGACGACCCGATGGGAGGTCTCCTTAAGCTCCTCGTAGCCTACAGATCAGCACAGCGAAGTCCTCCTGAAAAGCTCCGATAACCAAAATCATTAAAGCCCAAACAAACCAAGAGTAACTTGTTTTTAACACAACAATGCATTTGATTTGCCTTGAAGGATCTGGAGAAAAATGGTTCTCCAGGGAAGTGTGGAAAGTAATCCTAGCTCCATGATCCCTCCTCTCTGCTTTATTTGCCCCAGTCTGGCTTGGCTGCGCAGGCTGGGATCAGTCACTGCGGGCTCTGTCAGCCAGCTGGCAAGGAGGAGCAAGCTGGGGAGGCTGCTGGTGGCCCCCTCCCAGCCCACATTCCCTGGCAAATGGCTGGGATGAAGAGGGGGAGACTCAGAGGGGTTGCCAGGGAGTGCATTACCCAGCTGCCCACCTTCAACCCCTACACAATGCAGAGGCATTAATCCCTGCGATTCCCGACGCTCTTCCTTCCTCAGGCCAGGTCAGACAGGCCAGCTGCCCGTTCAGGCACTACTCTCAGGCCAGCCGCGCTTTAAAAATAACATCAATGGGATGATTGTGCAAAGATTTGTCCCAAATCCTTTCTGAGTTAGTGACCGCCTTCTTCCTGGGGCATTATCCCTCCCACACCTTGCCAGGCTATGCTCTTTGCCTTGCCTTGATATCCTTCTTACCCAGAAATACCTCTGATCTGGGATGGTGCTGGATTTCTCCCCATGATAACCACCCTCAAGAAGTCTGAAGGGGATGCAGAGACTTTTCAGAGCTTTGAAATGTTTCCCTCCCAACATTTTCAGGCAGGGGAGCACAAGGCTGCTGGTGTGCTTTCCAGAGTTATCATTTGCAGACCCTCAGGAATAGTCTGAGCATCTCCAGCAGTCCACAGACCTCAGACTATGAACTACAGTGCCCAATTCAACCATGAGGCATCGATTTCAGCGTGGGAATGATTTTCTGTAGCTTGTGGTATGCAGCAAGGCGGGTAAAATAAGCACCGTGTTCCCTCGGGGCTTGTTAATCTGAATCTGTAAGAGTCTTGTGCTTTAAAAAAACGCTGCTTTCCCTTTTTTTTTTTCTCCCCAGAGTTTCAGATTATAATTTTCAGATTATTTTGAGAGGGGGAAGGAGAAGGTCCCTCTGTCTTTTTTGCAGAATGCATTAGCCTACATATTCTTTTATTTTTATATTTTTATATATATATACGTATTCTTTTTTATATACATATTCTGGTTCACATTCCTGACTAGTCCCTTTCTGCTACCCTCCGTGGGTTGTCCCCTCCCTGATCATCATTCCTGACACATCCCTTCACCTGGAGTCTCGTCTTCCCCCTCTCTGCCACTGCGCTTCCTCGGGAGAAGCCTTGTTAGTAAGAGCCTAATGAAGTAAATGTGCTAATTAACCTTCCATTACTCTCCTCATTAAGGCAACCTTTAATTTGGTTGGCAAAGTTTCTCTCCTTTACCACCCAGCTGTCAGTTTTCTTCTGCTTCTTCGATCTCTCTTTGGCTTCGCATCGGGGATGGGAAAATCGATCCCGGCCTGATTTTCTTTCCCCTTCTTTCCAGCCAGCTGTAAACGCCCGTCAACAAGAAAGTAATAATGTAGTTTTCCCACCCTGGGAAAGGAGAGTTGCAGACATCAATAAGCACCTATTTAAAATGCAAATCGCTTTCTCAATCAGCCATCAGTCTGCCGCTGGTGCGAGTTTGGCAGGGGCACGGGGCTCCGTGGTCTGTGGGCTCCCCCATCCCGGCCCGGAGCTTTGCAGCGGTCCCGGGGTGCCTGGGAGGGTGGCACCCCTCTGGGTTTCTCTGACTCCCAAGTGCACGTTGCCAATGTGGGTGGGGTGCAGCTTTGCTTGCAAACCTGGGGGGTTTCCTCTGGTTGCCTGTGCAGCCTTCAGGTCTTACCCCACCCTGCATCCTTCCATCCCTTTGGCCAAGGGCACCCACTGTCCCCTGACATCTGCGTAGCTGCCGCTGTCTTTTCTTTCTTGATGATCTCCAAAACTTTTCATTCTCCTTCTTTTTCTTGGAGGAAAAAGTGCATGCAGGGGGCAGAAATAGTTCAGGATAAAAGGCAGTAGTTGTAGAGGCTGAGCGGAGGAGCTGGCTGTAGCTTTGAGCTACAGGTGGGTGAGGTGCTGCGCCCAGAGGCTCACCCTGAGCTGTGTTTCTCTCTGACGTGGTGGTGGTGACTGTGTGGACCAGCCTTGAGGTAAAGCCTATAGTGGTCCTGATTTTGGGAAGGTTGCATGGAGTAAGGAACATACACGCATACATGCATACTCCCAGTCAGAGCAGGGAGCAAGGTGGGGAAATACCTTGCAAATCAATGGATGGATGAAAAGGCTTCCAAGGATAAGCATACTTTCAGCTCCTGTGGGGAATCAGGTGGGAGATAAACCATCTCCTGCCCCATCTGTGGCACCTGGGGTGCTCTCCTAGCATTAGAACCAGAGAGTGGTGCAGCCCATCATCTCACGGGGCATCAGTGCTCAGCAGGACAGCATTTCCCCCTGCTGTGATGGGGATAGCACAGGGCTTCTCAACCTTTTCCAGTTGACTGACACTCTAAATTTTGGTCAGGGGGTTGAAGGTCCTTGTGCAGCCTGCTTGTTTGTTTCCTGCTCTGCAGGGAGTCACCTTCTGCACATGTGTTAGGGGTAGCTTGCACCTCCTCTGCCTTCCCGCATGGGTTTGGGGACCACAGGATGCTTGAAGTGAATGGAAAATGTATCCAAAAGCCCTTGCTGGAGAGGGTAAACACCAGGGAGATAGGAATGGAGGACTGCCAGCCGAAGATCCAGGGAGAGCTGGGTGTTGCAGATGATGGGCTCAGGAGGAGGACTCCCCGTTGCAGGCTGGAGGGAGGTAGGATGTGGAACTGTTTTGGGGCAGCAATAACGGTGTGCATCCTTGCTGGGAAGGCTTTGGCCTGGGCATGGCAATAAAGGGGTTTTACTGGGGCCAGGTGAGAGCCAGGGCAAGGCTCACCCTTGGAAGGGAGGTGGCAGAGGGAGGGCTAATTTCTGACGTCCTCCAAGCCTGGACTTTGTCCCTCCTTCCAGCCCTTCTCCCCTCCCCTGGTCCACACAGCTCACCCTCCCCGTTAGCATCTTACTTGATCTCAATCCATCCCCCTCCCAAGTGCTCCGACTCCAGCTGTGCTTAAACAGAACAAAATCTCTTTCAATTTCTCCACCGCTTAAAAGAAAATTGAATCCTTTATCTGCAAGAGGAGAGGAAAACTGCAAATACATGAAACAGTAAATAGTTAAATAATCAAAGCAGACAAATCCAAATTGCCTGGAAAGTTAAACATGAATGGCTTGTCTTCTTCCTGCGTGCTTCTTGGTTTTTTTAAAAAAAATAAAAATACACTTGCACTCCTTGTTCCTGTTAAATATTCTTATCAATCCAGCTCTGTAAATAAAGGGAAGGGGAGGAGGGAGTTACCAGGTAGCAGCGTGATTGACGGATCTGAAGTCCTCGTCTTTCTGTCAGGGCCCAGTGCTCTTTGGCTGTGTTTATCTCTTTAATCTAAATATCAATCTGTAAGACCGAAATGGGGTGGAATAGGAATCATGACAGCCCAAGCGCTGAGGAGAGAGACACTTATTGCAGCTTTTGCAGCCGCTCCCTGTCCTGATGGAGCTGTCAGGATAAATGCACAGCTAAAGCACAGAGGTGGGAAAAACAAAACAAAATCACAGTGTCCCCATCCCTCCCCCCCCCCCAAAAAAAAGCCAATCCAGCCCATGAAATGGGAAAGAAAAATATGGAGCAAATGCAGACCTTCCTCTGTCCAAATTGCATCCTGCAAAGCACAAGCTGGGCAGCAGGATTCCCCCTACCCTTCCCAGTGTTCCCAGTAGGAGATGGGGTTGGGTGGCTTTCCCTTGCTGCTGGCTTTGGCTGCTGATCTGGGAGGTGGCTGGGAGATGAAGGGAAAATTTTTCCCAAGGTGATGCTTGCTGCTGTGTGAACACCCCGGCTTCACACGTCCTTCTTAGCAGTCCCCTTAGCGCAATCGCCGTCTTCACCTCGATATGTCCTCTCCCAGACTCGGCACCTCTGAGCAAGGCCAACTCCATCGTGCTTTCCCACCTGCAAAGCTCCAACAGAGCTATTGCTCCCGGGATTTTAATCTGCTTTCCAAGCTGGCTTCCCCCTTGCCCGTAGCACCTATGTCTCTCCCAAAGCAGCCAGGGCTCTGTTTCCTCAAGCAAAGAGCTCCCATGCGAATCAGCACCCAGCAGGTGCTGTTAGCTGAAGCGATGCTGTGACAGAGGCAATGTCACCCTGTGAACAGATGACCTTGTGCAGCCCCTCATGCTGCTGACGAGCTGCTGTTGGGATGTTGAGGGGAGGCTAATTTACCTAAATTGGCCATTTGGGAGCCATGAGATGTGTAAATCAACCTCCTGAGATCCGTCGCACCATCCAGAGGCCACTTCTGCCTCGGGCCATAGGCTCTGCTTGATCTTCCCATGGCTGGCTGCTGTGTCCTGTAACCAAACCTCTTTTGGTGTCTCCGGTCACAGGAGTAAAGTTAAGGCTCTCCATCCCCTAAAACATCCTTGAGAAGTGGCTGCCTGCTGTCTGACTGAGACTCAGGTGTAGTTTCCAGCTCCTGGGGAGCAAGGATGTTGTCTTCCTAGAGCTCAGCCTATGGCTGCTGGATCACGATTTTCCTTGGGCTGAATAAGGAGCATCCCTGTTGCTCTCTCTGGGAATGCCTCTGCCTGGCAGAGATGTGTTTTGGGCTTGCTGCCTCTTGCTGATAAACTAAAAAGTCCGCTCTCCAGCTGGGATTGCTTCACACTTGGAGCAACCATAGGTTGCGTCCAGTTTCAGGGTGAGTTATCTTCATTCCTGCTGGACAAAGGTTGGGCTTTGCTGTTCCCTTTCTCCAGGCTGGGATTTAACATGTTCATGTCCATCTCCAGGCAAGGGCTGGTTTGGCTCTTCCCTCCTCCTTTGCTT
This sequence comes from Theristicus caerulescens, assembly GCA_020745775.1. Taxonomy (NCBI): domain Eukaryota; kingdom Metazoa; phylum Chordata; class Aves; order Pelecaniformes; family Threskiornithidae; genus Theristicus; species Theristicus caerulescens. The sequence goes on from CM036560.1 coordinate 90,731,894, forward strand.
TTGTCCCCCCTTTCCTTGCTGTGCCCCAGATGATGCTTGTCACCTGGATGAAATGGAGTTGCAGATGGTGGGAGGCGTGACTGGCTTCCAGGAGCTCTTGCAAATACTTCAGAGCTCATTGGGGATTTATATTTCCTCCACCGGACTTTGACCTTAATTTCTTCCATTTTGCTGGGCTGTAAAATTCATTAGAGACCCAACAGCAAAGTGATTGAGATGTCAAGCCAGGCAATTGTGTGGTTATTTAATCTATCGGATGTGCCGCTTGCCATTTAGGTAGACAACAGGAGAATATGAAATCAATACGGTTCATTAGCGGAGTACTTGTGCCCAGCTCCAGCGTGGAGCTCCAGTAAAAACCGCCAAGGCGGGCATCTAAATGGTCTTGGTGTCACCTTGCATGATGCAAACCTACGCTCAAGATGCCTGCTTCTCTTGCTCAAGGGCTGTCTTCTGTCAGCTTGCGTTTTAAACCCCAGTCTCCAGCCATTGCAACAGCCTGGCTACAGTAAATTACTCCCCGCTAAATCAAGGCTGCCCAGGCAAGTGTTAACCTCATTCGCAAAGAGCTGATGTTGCAGGGAACGCTGTTATAAAACACAATCAAGGAGGCTGTAGTTTTCTCCAGTGGCTGGCAGAAGAGGTGGGGAAAAGCTCTGCAATTCCCAGGGGGGTTGATTGGCTATTTTTCCCCCCCCCAGCCAGGCTCAGCGCAGCCTTCTGGGGTCATTAGCAACAATTGAGCTCCAGCTTGGTGCAGACCCCGTGGTCCAGAGCTGCTGGGGAAGGCAATGGCAGTGGTACCCTGGCATCGCCCTGGTTCCGTGCTCCTGCCTCCCTCCGTCCCAGCTAATCACACCGCTGGGCTCCAGTGCGGCGATGCCAGCCCACTGCCGGCTCCGCTCGCGCCTGATTGCTACCTCCCACCAGGCAGCCACTCTTTAAAGGCCTGGGAAAGAGCGCAGTCGAGGCAGGCAATGCCGGCGAAGGAGCTGTTTTCTGTCTGGGAAGGGCATAATGACTTTAAGTAGGTTTTCCATTGGTTTTCTTGATCCGGTTTTGCAGCCTGGCAATTGCTTCTCATGGAAGCTCTTGGCCCTTCACATTTCTCTCCCTCAAATCACAAACCAAATCCCAGTCTGGGGGGTTACCAGAGGTTAGCTGTTATCCCCCAGGACCTGAAGATTGCAATATGTTGCGTTTAAGAAGGGATGCTTGCTGTTTAACACGTACAGGTTTAGGTGCTCCAAAAATCAGTATGATGATAGGCCATGGCTCCGCACCCTGGGTTGCTTGTACCACAGTCTGAGCGGCCCATGGCTGCCCAGTCAGCCCCAAGGAGCAACCACATCTGCCTCATTTTCCTAGAAAACCAGAAAAAAGTAGGAAGCAGGCAGGAATCCTCCTTCCATTTGCTTTCTCCCATGGCCCAAGCCCCAGGCGTCTCGCTGGCATGGCTGTGCCTTGGTCTCCCTGCTGCCCACCCAGCAGGGCCAGGGGAGCAGGCAGGCAGGCAGCAGCGGGACAAGACTCACGCCCGGTCACTCCAGTACCCTGACAGCTTTTTGACATTCAGTAATTGCTTTCCTGCTATGACTCTTTTAAGCAGAGAGCTTCTGGCCAAAGCAATTTGCTCCCCATCAATTTTTATTTCCTGGTTTCTGCATGCGAGGTAAGGGAGGGAAAACAAAGAGGATGAACGAGAACAAACCGAGCTGGGACCTGCTCCGGCAGCCCTGCGCAGATGGAAAGGTGGGAAGGATTTGGCTCCTTTGGTGCCGATGGAGCCATCTTCAGGCAGGCAGGACATGAGAGCCCATCTCATCCAAGCAGCAATGAATCGTCCTTCCAACACGCTTTGCTCCCCCCTGCAACCAACTTCCAGCTGCTCATCCCTGCCCAGCAGGTTTGGGGGGGACGACTGCCATCCCAGGGGCTCCGCAGGGAATCTGTGCTGCCCTGAAAGGCTCTTGGCTCTTTAAGCTCTTCCACGCTCCTCCTGCCGTGCTCCCTGAAGCTGCTGTGAGTAGAGTTAATCTCGGGCAGTTTAAGGAGTCGTTGAGTGGGGCTCGGCGGATGATGAATGTCGAAACCATTACCGGCGAAGCTCCGTGGAGCTGTTTAAAACTGAATTCTCCCATGTAAATTTCTGCTTCATCAATCCTGATGACATGTCAAACATTGCTATTGTTTCCTGAACAAATTGGATGACATGCCCTTTCCTGCAGATTTGCCCACAAGAGCAGAACTGCTTGCTGGCTCCTCATTTTTGTCTCTGGCTCTGCCAGCCCACAAGCCGGTGGGGAAGGATGGATGCGATGGCCCTTGGTGGGACAAAAGGGAGACGCCCAAAATATTTGTGCTTGGGGATGGAGATGGATGGAGGGCTGGGCCACAGGTATTTATGTGTGCCTGTGATTCACGTGCCAGGTGCCCATGCTGTGCTGCAGCTCAGTAAATTAATCCTTTGGGTTATCCAGGCTTCCTCTTCTTGCCACTCTCCTGGTTTAGCTGTGCAAATGTGGTTTTTTTAGAAATGGTCTGCGCCGGTGACGGCTCATAAAAGTACAGATGTGGACCCGCGTTTTCATCCTGCCCTTTTGCAGGCTCCAGTGGGCAAATCCCGCTTTAATATTCTGGGCAGGAGAGTAGCAGCCGTAAAAGCCATTTGATTGCTTCTCCAGGTGGAACCCCGGGAAACTTCCAGCCAGATGCCTTTCCTCCCCCGGCTGCAGAGATGGATGCGTGCATGCTGGGGGGGGACCAGTCGGTGAGGGGGGCCAGTCGCGGGAAAACAGCTGGCACCCAGAGATTGCAAAAGGCCCTGCAAAGCCGTCAGCTCGGTGGGATTTGGGGTATTCTGCATGCAGGATGCGTGCGTTCCCTGGGAGCCCTCGGGATCCCTTTGCAAAGGGGGTGTGTGTCGCCTCCCCAGGGGGTTCGAGCATCTGAGCATCTTTTTTACCCTTAGAGGGAAAACGTTTGGTAATGCAGAAACAAGTGTAGATCCAAAATTAAATATGCTGAGCGTGCATGGTTTTGCTTTTTGCATATTCCCTGTCATGCTCAAGTAACCTGCACCATTACCCTGCATTATGTCCATGATGTTCAGTTGCCAGGAAAGCTATCAAGCAGGCATCACCTTCCACCTCCCCTGGTGTAAATCAGGGTAATTAATTAGCCCGGTTGGTGAGGTGGTGTATGGGGCAGAGTTAGGCTGCCCGGCCTCCTGGCTCCTTGTGAGCAGATCGCTTTGCCTTGCTGGCAGTTTTGGCTGGCCTGGCATCACTGCAGCTTGGGGTCCAGCCCACCCCCCTGCCTCAGCTCCCCAGGACCCCACAGCCTCCCATGCCGGGCGGCTCTGTGCTAACCTTCTTTTAACCTTCCTCCTTCCCTATATTTTTTTTCCCCAGCAGAAGAAAATTACACTTTCCCAGCGTTGTCTGTCACCGCAATAAGCACTTACAAGTGCAATTGTATGGGGCCAAATGAAGGGAATTAGTTTTGCCCATGCTTTGTGGCACTGTTAGGCCCCCTGTAAATCATTATCTCATCACCACCTGATCCAGGTGCATGGAAAATGCCTTTCTGGGCTCTGCTCTTGCACCAGCCACTTAGGGATTAATGGGACCTAGGGGTTCACAGAGGTTGTGGGCACAGAAGTAACGGCTGGGAAAAATCCTGCCTGGGAGGTCGAGGGCCAGCTCATACCAGGTGATGCTGAAGATGCTCAAAGCACTCAAGGGTTTTGGGGAGAGAGGACCCAGGGCCCTTGTTGGCCAGCCCCGGTCACGCTTTGGGGGTTCGCCACTGCGATTTGCAGCCACCTGGGCTGGTGGTCGATGTTAGGATGGTGGACTAATACCATTATTAATTGGCTGAGGAAAGCTAGGGTGGGCAGACGGTAGATTAAACCCCTTCCTTCCCAGGTGTTTCCATTTGGAAAAGCAGCCAGGCTCTGGCTGGGATGGAGCATCTTCATAGATGTCCTCCCTGGTGTCCTCTAAGGAGCAAGATGCACCCCAGAGGGGGCTTGGCCCTCCAGGAGCAGGTGCCACTCGCTCAACGGGCATCTCTCTGGGCAGATTTTGGCAGGTTTGTTCCATTTTGCTGAATGCAATTGCAACGCATGTGCAAAGTAAATCGTGTCTTAGCAGTGGAGGGGAAAATCGGTAAGTCTGAAAGGTTGGCTCCACCAGCGCACCCTTCAGCTGGCATAAAGCAGCAGGAATTTACCAGCCGAGTTGGGGAATTGTTTGAGGGGAAAAAAAAGAATTAATTCAGGCTAGTTTTCGTACCTTTGCCCCTCTGCCACCCTGTGGAGTGGCAGGTAAGCGGCGCACAGGGGTAAAGCTGTTTGATGTGCTCAAGCTCCTACTCTGCTGTCAAGGGTAATCAAGGCCATTGATAAATCAAGAAGGTTTCAGGAATGGGTTGTGTTCCATGCCAGTCCTAAAATACAGCCTTTTGCTGGTATCTGGACATAAAATGTGTCTTTGACCCTGCTTTTTCACAGACCTGTTGGTGTCTAAGTAATCCAGACAGGACTCAATTTAGAAAATATACTGGGGGAGAAAAGAGATATTTTGGGGCTTGTATTCTACTTTCCTCACCTAAAAATAAAATTTTCTGGTCCTTTTTCCTGCCGCCGCACATGCATATTTTATATATTCATTAGAGAAAAGACTTTAAAACATACATAAATCTTGCCTTGCTCATCCAGAGCTGACACACCGAGTTTCGCACACCTTCCCCAGAAGGTGCTGGTTGCTTAGCCGTGACCAGCCTGCTCCAGCTTCAGCAGCTGGCAGCAGTGTACGTGCATCCAGTCCGGCCGCCAGCAGTGGCTTGGCTGAGAGCCGGCACTGCACTCCCGCGCCGCAACATCCCAAGAGGCATCGTTCCATCGGTAGGGTTGCAGCAGATTGCACCCCCAGAAGGGCTGGCCGGCGGGAGCTGCTCATGGAAAGCAAAGTCTAAATCCCTTTCCGCACTTTTCCTGGTCTGTATTTTAGCCTAGGGGGACAGTTTTGAAGCAGGATAGGTTTTTTTCTCTCTCCCCACAGTCCCAGGCATGCTGCCAGCCCTGAATGTGCAGGTAAGAGCTGTGGATGTGGGGTCCCAGCTCTTTGGCTTCACAGGGCCAGGATGGGTGGCCCGCAAGAATTGTCCATGGAGACCTTTATTTCACGTGCGCATCCCAGATTAGCTTAGTGTGTTAGGGAAAGTAAGTAGGCATAAAATTTCCCACTGCCAAAGGTTTTGGGAGTGATGCTGAGAGACATTGATAGAGGGCTGTGAGCTAGAGCAGGCTGAGAGTCAGGGATGCGCTGGATAACCCAGGTGAGCACAGGCAGCTCCAGCCCCACATCTCTCAGGTGATAAATGGCAGCAGAGAAGGTCTGTGCTGGTGCTAGCCCACTGGCACCTGGGTAGAAGGAGGTAAAGAGGATGTAATGGATTCACTAGTGTGTGTAAAGCCATGTTCCCATAAATACCTTCATTTATTAATTATCTTTTATTTTTCAGGCAACTGACAATGACGTGGGCACATATGGGAAAGTCAGTTATTTTTTCAGTGATGACCCAGACCGGTAAGTGTGACTGAACCACCCACATGACTGATTCTTTGAAATCCTCTTCTAACCTCACTAAGAAGTCATATGGCAATTAAGGGCATTCATTATGTCCTACCTGCAAGATACCCTATGAAAACCCCACTATGCTGTCTCCCAAAGGGGTGAGTTAACTTCAGCACAAGCCTGATGCTCAGCACATTTAATCACTTTGCAAAATGGGGACCTACAGGCACCAGCGTTGCTTGGGACTGATAAATGCATTTGCCAGCGAGTTGTTGGCCCCAGAGCACTGTGTGCCACCTGCTCATGGTGGGCAGTTGGGAAAGGCATGTGGGCTGCCCAGCAGAAGGGATCTGGGGGCCTCTGAGCCCACTTTGTCTGCCTGTAGAGCAGCACTGAGGGTTTCTACCCCACCACCTGGACCGAGCTCTTGAAGATACTCTGGGACCAAATATCCCTCAGAAGAAAGCCATTAACTTCAGCCACTGCAGTGCTAGCTGTCAGGCTGCTGCCACCCCATGTCTCCATCTCCAGTGTGTGGTCACCAGGGCTTTCCCTCTCCTCTCCTGTCCCCTCAGTTTCTCTTTGGACAAGGACACAGGTGTTATCCTCCTGACGGCTCGGCTGGACTTCGAGACCACACAGCGCTACACCCTGACCGTCATTGCCCGGGATGGTGGCGGGGAGGAGACGACGGGGCGCGTCAGGATCAATGTCCTCGATGTCAATGACAACGTCCCCACCTTCCAGAAGGAGGCATACCTTGGGGCCCTGCGGGAGAACGAGCCCTCTGTCACCCAGGTGGTCCGGCTCCGGGTGAGGGACCAGAGCAGCCCCTCCACTCGGGATGTGCAGTGCGGAGATGGGTGCGGGTTAGATCTCCATCCACCCCTGCTGCCGTTCCTCCTGTATCCCTCCTAAAAAATGCTTTGTGCTTTACTGCAAAGTGCGACTGGGTGCGGTGGTGCAGCTGTGGGCTGCCTCCCACCTCCTCTTCTCCTATAAGTCCTGTGCCTATACGGCATCCCCGGGACCTGGGGCTTCTCCCAGGGCACAGGCGCTGCCTCTGTGTTGCCTTGCTCTGCTCAATAAAGTCAGCAGGCACCAAGGGGAGGGTGCGCTGTTTGTTGTTGATGGAGCTGTAAGCCTCTGCTGTGGAGGGAAGGCAGGTAAGGAAGACTGTTTGCTCCTTCAGCACAAGAATAAACTTTGCTGTGATGCGAGAGCACAACTTTCCCGCCATGGGGCTAGACTGGGCGAGTGCCGTGGGGAGGCGGGATATGGGGACCTGGCGAGTCCTCCCTGGGAGGCAGGATCGAAGGAGAGGCTGGCTTACAAACCCCCTTGGGGCCATTGCTTTTCCACTCTCCTTGGGCACAGCCTGCACCTCCCATCCCCTTGGCTCTCTCCTATTGCATGTCACCGGCACTGCTCCTGTGTCATTTATTGCCTCTACTCATGCCCTAGGCATCTGACGAGGACTCCCCTCCAAACAACCAGATCACATACAGCATCATACAGGCATCTGCCTTCCGTGACTACTTTGATATCGCAGTGTCAGAAGGGTACGGAGGTAAGCACTGGTCCTGGGACCACGGTGCCCCTGACAAGCAGTAGCAGCTTGGGCTGCACTCACACCCCTGCAAGCAGCCGTGTCAGCAAGCTTTAAGAAGCTGCTCCAGCAGCTCCTCTGCTTGTCCTGACCTTGCCTGCAACGCAGTCCTTTGCGGCAGGGCTTGAGCCAAGCTGCTGCGGAGCCATGTTTCCATGGGTGTACAGCTCACTCTGGGTTATGCCAGTGCAAGGAGCTCAGTAATGCCCAGTGCTTGTGTTTTTGGGACATTGCCACCTCCAGTGGGCACTGTTGGCCCTGGGGATGCAGTGTGATGGGCCACTCACCCCCTGGGCCGTCCTGCTCAGTGCATGAATGCCCCTCTGACCACCCCACTTTGCATCCTTTCAGTGATCAGTGTGAACCATCCCCTCGACTACGAGCAGGTGGCCAACGGGGTTATTTACCTGACTGTGATGGCCAAGGATGCGGGCAATCCACCGCTCAACAGCACCGTCCCCGTCGCCATCGAGGTGTTTGTAAGTACGGCACCTGACAATCCTGTCGTGGTTTTCCTGCAATTGCTCCGTAGTGGTGCCATTAACCCATCAATAACCCAGCAAGACTATCCTGCCCTGTGGATGTGTACATGTGGATTGCAATTACATATGTATATATGTGTCATATATGTCTCATGTACATATGTGTCATACATATTGGTTAAAGAAATGCTGTCCCTGGCATTTGGTAAGGTCTGAGTGACAGAGGGTGAGTGAGAGTGTCTCTGAGGGGGTGTCACCATGGACAAGCGCAGGCAGGCTGTCCTGACCCTATGCACCTGCTCCCTCTCCTCGGCCGTGCATGATGCACAGGGAAGCCGCTGGAAGTAACGTAGTAGGAGCCCCAGCTAACCATGGGGCGGGGAGCAGAGCTGGGGACAGGGTGGAGATCTACCCTCTGCCCTTGCTTTCAACTGGGAAGGTTCATTGAGCACCCGGTGACCCCTTCTTTCAGCTCGCAGGGAACTCCTGGCTGGGATGCTCTCCATGCCAGTAGCCAGAGGTGCTCGCTGCAGCTCGGATGCAGAGGAGAGAGCTTTGGCTGTGCATTAGCACTTGTGGTGTCGGAAATTATCGGTCCCTGAATCAATCACGGGCAGTTGCTTGTTTATCTCCCCAATGCCAGCTGTCCCGGCTGGGCTGCAGCCTTCGTCGTGCATCTCACACACCCGCATAGGTGCAAACCCCCATGAGGAGGGGTTGCTGCTGGGAGAGGTAAAGTATCACAGCGTTCCTCGGGAAGATTAGATCAGATTGTCACTTTGAGGCACATTGTGGTTCGAGGACGTCTGGAGGGAGGTATCAGCAATGGAGACAGTTTGCTTGATAACCCGTCAGTCTTGCAGTGATGGGATCTAAGCCGGGCTGGCAGCAGCGTCAGTCTGGGAAGGCGAAGAAGAAGAAGTCCACGGTGCCATAGGATGTGAATGAAGTCCTATCAGCATGCCTCTCCTCCAGCTCCCTCCCTATGCTCGGGAGAGGGGGAATAAGGCAGTGCTGGGGGCGTTAGTGGTGGTTAAATACATCCTTCCCGAGATGTGCTTTAGACAGCATAAACATCTCTTTCTAAAGACCACACTTCAGTGGGTCATCTCCTCCTGGCTGAGTCTGTACACTGGTGGGGTTTAAGTAGCTGTCACTTTTCCCACTCTCAACCAAAGGGATTTTCTCTCAACTGGAAACAGAAAAGAAAAAAAAAGCCAGAAAATAGGAAGAAAATGAGGAGGAAGTATTTCACAACAGCACTTGAGGAACAAGAGCCGTGAAAAAGCAGAACGAGAGCGAGTGTGGAGGGAAGTAATTTTTTTTCATCCTTTGGTTGTTGGTTTTTAATAAAGAAGTCAAACTCGCCTTGTAGATTTCCCATTAGGGGACAATACGCTTTTGTAGAGGGAGCCGCCGAATCAGAACTAATAGTGCGCGCCACACCAGGATCCGGGGAAATATCACTGCTAATAAGTTTCTGCCTCACTCCCTGCCGCTGACGCCCTGTTTGGGGCAATGAGCCAGCGACTGAGAGCGTGCGTGTATCTGGAGGAAAGGGGGCTGTGTGCTTAGTGTGAGTGTCTGCAGTTATCAGCATCCCTGAAGATGATATGATGACTGTCCAAGGCTGGGGGTCAGGGGACCGTGGGAAGCTGGTTTTGTGGAAGTCAGCGAGGTGGGATCATGAGCGAGGTGGTTTAGCTGGACACCTTCTCCTGTGGGAGTGGAGGAAGCATGCCAGGTCCCATCTGGCATCACCGTGGATGCCGCAGGAGGAGTGCGGGAAGGTTTGCAGCAGGGAGCTTTGGAGTTCACATTGCCAAAGTGGGAAACGTCCTTCTCAAGTTGAAAAGCCAGACACCATTCTGCAGGCTGGTGCATGCCAGCTCCAGCCAGATGGAGAGCCAGCCAGGAGCGAGCCCCTGCCTCCTTGGGAGCCAGCTTACCGGGCCATGGCGGTGCTGAGCACAGCCTGATGAACTCAGGACAGCTAATGAAATGGTGCAGTGTCTGCTCTGGCTTGTGTCCACCCAGCCTGGACTGGAGCACAGCTCACTCGGGTCCGGCTGCAGGCAGCATGTGGATGTTCAGTCTCTCCGTTTCCTTTGCCTTTAACCTGCCTGGACCTCCTAGGTTTGCCCTGGGGCGATGCCCCTGAGGAGGAGGAGGAGGAGGAGGAGGAGGAGGAGGAGGAGGAGGAGGAGGAGGAGGAGGAGGAGGAGGAGGAGGAGGAGGAAGGACATGCAGAGGCCACCCCAGGCAGCAGGCAATTTCCTCATTACCCTCAGAGGAGATGCGGTGAAAGCTGAGTGATGCAAAGGCTGATTAAAGACCACCTGCTTCCAGCAACTAGAGCAAGGGATGGCAATTTAATTGCAGTACAATGGGCATCGTTTGCACGTGAAATTGCCTCAAATATCAAGTTCAGTGGCAGCAGGAGCAGCTGAGCCTGCAGGTCCATCAGCGGCCTCCAGGTAGAAAACATCTCCAGAGCAGCCCCAAGGAAATGACAAAAGCACATAACGGTGTTTTAATGTCCTGGCGGCTCCATCCGTCCCTCCATAGGCAGTTGGGTTTGGTTCATTTAAGGCAGATTCTTAACATTGTTTAAATAGCGTTTAAAGCCTTCCTGGGGGAGCTTTAAACTGGTCCGAAATCTGTTTTGAGGGATGTCTCGAGCAATTGCTCCTGCCTGGTTTCACCAGGCCAGCCGCAGTTGCTGGCAGAGACAGGCTTGGAGGGAGCACATTGGCATGCAAACCAGCTCCCCCACTGAAAATGCTGTAGCTGCTCTCTCTGCAAACACCTACGGCATTCCTTCACTTAAATAAAGGCAGCCGAAGCTCAGTAGCTCCCCTGGCCAGTCCAGTCCACCTGGTGGCCTCATAGCTGGGGTGACTCGGAGCACTAAGCCACTTGTGTGCCGCTCCAAGAGGGAGGAGCAGGTCTGTGCAGATGCTGCTGTGCTTTGTGCGATGTCTGACTCCTCCCAGGGCTTGCGGTGGAGGGAGGAGCAGCTCAGAGGATGCTTGGCTGCAAATGACAGTGGTTCCTCAGACCTGTTGCATATTGCCCAGGATGCTGGATAATGAGATAGTCAGTAATGTCCCCACTGTATGTCTCAGCAAAGTCACTGACAATCAATTTACCTTAACCTCAACTGCCTCTGCAATGAAACTGTGTACTCGGACCTCCGGTGCCTTCCCCCTAAGGCCATCTTCCCCACGCTGATGCCTTGAGCTGGTCATGTCTTGAGATGCAGTCAGCCAGGAGCATCTCCATACTAGGCTTTGGCAACTATTTGACCCTTTTGCCTTTTTCCCAACCAGCCTCTCGACCTTCTCTTTGCTTCAGGATGAAAACGACAACCCCCCCACATTCAGCAAGCCGTCCTATGTTATAACCGTCATGGAGGACATCATGGCAGGTACGGAGCATGGCCCTGCTCCTTCTTCAGGCAAGCAGAAGGGCCCTGGGGGGTCTTACAGCCAAAACGGGGTGGGTGATGGCTTTTTGGGGAGGCAGAGTTTCATAGCTGTCTAGTCTGGGGGTTTGGCCCCACTGTGCATGCAGACAAGAGGACCCCTTGGCCAGGCGACCTGCAGGAGTGGGGCGAGGGGGACAGGGCAGCTGGGGAGAGCCATTCCGGGCTGCGAATGCCCATCTCAGCCCTTGTTTCTGCTTGCCCCAAGGAGCCACGGTGCTGTTTCTCAATGCCACGGACATGGACCGGTCCAGGGAATACGGGCAGGAGTCGATCATCTACTCCCTGGAGGGCTCCTCGCATTTTCGGATCAATGCCCGCTCAGGTGAGCCTCCATACGTGCTCTCCCTCTTTTCCTTTCAGTTCCCTCTCCTGCATTTCCCCATTTTCTTCCCCATCATTTTTTCTCTTTCACCCTCTCTCCTTCCCCCATCCTTCCCTCCTCTCCCCCGAGCAGCCTGCTTAGGAGAAACACGATTTAAGGGATTCACCAGATTTCAGCCACCAGCATTTGCTTGGTCACCGTGAGAGCTTTGGCAGGGGCATGGGTGGAAGTTCAGCTCCTGGTGGGAGTGATACCTGAGAAAAGGCTTTGGCTGCAAGGCCTTACGTTAGCTAAGGAGCTGCTGTCCGCCTTCCCTTGCTGGCATCATTTTTGGTTCATTCTGGGCAGGAACAAGCATAAGGGATCGCAGGCAGTTGTTAAACAGGCTCCCACGGGAAGACACAGCACAAAGTTTGCAGGAGCTTGCTGACAAGCTGACTCTTCCAAGGTCTATCTGTTTGAAACTGAATCAGAAGAAGGGACCCATTTGTGAAGGATCATCTCTCTGGTTTTGAGTGTCCCTTTTTATCACCGGTGCCCCTATTTGCCATACCACATCTCTAATCCCTCTCATCTCCTGTGGCTGCAGGAGAAATCACGACGACATCTTTGCTGGACCGGGAGGCAAAATCTGAATACATCCTCATTGTCCGGGCAGTGGATGGAGGCGTGGGCCACCACCAGAAGACAGGCATTGCTATGGTGAGTGTGTAAAGAGTGATTCCCATCTCCTTGAGCCACCGGTGCCCGCCTGGTGCTGGAATTAGGGAGGGCTACCCAGGCACTGATGCTTCAGTTCCCCATGCTAGCAGTGTTTAATTTTAGTTGTGTGAATGGGTAAAGAGCATACGGTGATGTCTGCCCTCTGGGCTGGCCCCACCACTGCTCGCAATCCTTGCAGAATGACTGTCCAGGCTGTGTAGACCTTGAAGTCAGGCTCCCTTTCCTGGCACGCCATTCACTCAGGAGCCACTTGACCTTCCAGCACTTTGCATGTCCAGCTCTCTGTGCGAAGGCAGTAACAGTACCTATTCCACCCGCAGCACGGCTCCCTTTGTGCATGCCTCTTGAGAAAGTGCTTAGTTGGAGAGCCTGCAGGTGTGCTTAGTTGTTCCTGATGACTACTATTCACATACTGCCTGGATCAAGGGTTTCCAACCTGTTTGTGATGCCTGGGCTCCTCCAAAGGTTCTGGTGGAGGTGCAGGCCATTGTACTGCAGATTGACGCCTACTGCTTTGCCTTGCCCTTCACAGATGTCAGGGAGACTTGTCGTTTGCAAAGGGTTTGTAAAAGTCTTTGGAAATATCAGCAGGTCAAAAGCCAAGGATCCATCTCTTGCTGCTCATGGCACCACATTGGTTTGAATATTTCATATTTGGGTGCTCTTGCTCCTGGAACATTTGGTTGGGTTGCAGGAGAGATGTCCCACACAACAGAGCACAATACAGAGAAATATTGTGGTTGTGCTGAAGAGATCCCTAAAACAATTGTCACCAGTGCTGAGGGCCATCAGGAGGTGTCTGACCCAGGCAGCAGGCTAGAAGCTCCCTATGGAGCCTCCCAGAGGCACATGAAGGCCTTGGCCAGGCAACGGCACGGCCTGTCAGATGCTGGGTTCTCCTTTGTGGCTCCAGATGAGATGATGTTCTCCTAATAGCTTTATTGAAAGGCAGAACAAAGTATTTGCAACACAGATTGCAATAAGGGGGAAAAATGCATTATGGCTCCTAAAAAGCTACAGAATTTTAAAACTCGGTGAGAAGTGGGTGGCCAATGAAGTTTGTCTGCTGTCATTAGCAAGGATATACACCCAGGACTCAAAGCTGTTCCCTATAATGACTTTTGATCTGGGAATAAGGGTCCATTCAGGGGCTTTGCAAGGTCTCCAGGTGATGGGTGAGCACCTAGGGTGCTTGGAGTAGAGCTGGGTCACCAGCCTTCCCCAGGGACCACCCCGATGCCTTGGCTTGTGCCCAGGACACATCCCCAGAGATTAGGGTGTCCAGATTTGCCTCTTCTACCACGGGGTGGCACCAGCAGCTCAGCCTGGTGCTGCGGCAGGACCCCATTACTTGGGAGCACAGAAGACCCCAGGAGAAGCTCCACGGAGACACCTGCATCGCTCCCTCCTGCCCCTCTGCCCCCCTTTCCCTTGAACTGCAGCTCTTCCCTCAGGCACCTTTATAGACTCACAGGCTGGATTGAAACGGGTGATCTGGGGAGGTGAGAAACTCACAGACAACAAGATGCATCCCACAGGCTCGCTACTGTCACTTAGGTGCCATTTCTCACACTGAAAATGAAGATCGGTAGCCCTTCAGGGCACCTTCCTCTCCCGTGCTCTCTTGTCGTTGCACTTCCCACCCCCTGTTACCATACCCTCTCCTGATTTCTCATTTAGGTTTTTGGGGGTTTTTTTTGCTTTTTACCGGTCAGTTTTTTCCTTCCTTTCCTGCCATGCTCCTGCTGTGCCCTCTCCCCCACCACCGTGACCGATTTGCATCCCCCCCCTGCAGTGAAGTAGCCACTTGAAAACACACCTCGTGCCCCTGTGGTTGCTTTAACTGCAAGGTAATAAGTACAGGTGAGCCAAACCAAGATCAGATATGCCAAGGAGCCTTGGCTGTGAAGATGCAGGAGGTTGTTTTTCTGCAGGTTTTCCCTCCAGAGGGTGAACGTGCATTGGGTGCTGCTGTACATCCAGGGGGACATGCCGTGCTGCCCCAGGAACCAATACCACCTGATGCAGCGTTGCTTGCTTGCTTTCTCACAGGTGAACATCACACTGCTGGACATCAATGACAACTATCCCACGTGGAAGGATGAGCCATACTTCATCAACCTGGTGGAAATGACCCCCCCCAACTCAGACGTCACCACGGTACGTGCAAGGGAAGGTGGCTGTTGCGCTAAAAGCGTCTTCCTTTCACCCAGTGAGGTTGTCACCTGCTTGGCTGGAGCAGGGCTTCATCTCCGAACTGGTGTCACCTCCTAACTGGTGTCACCTCCAGTCAAACACCATCTTGCAAAAGTCCATTTGATAGGTTACTCCTGAGCCTTCTCGCTGCTGCCCACCCTGTGTGTTTCTCCTCTCTGCTGGGATGTTTTTTTTTCTCCCCAGATTGTGTGGGTTTTGGCCAAACTCTCCTTTTCTTAGCCTCGCCTGCAACCTCCTTCAAGGACCTCTCTGAACGACATTGATTTACAGTCTTTCAAGTCCCTCTGGTGAAATAAAAGAGAAGGAGAGAGGGAGGCTTATACTCCATCATGCCGGGAGAAAAATGACGGGCACGAAACGGAAAATAAATGAGGGAAAAGTGAAGAGAATCTACAAAATCATATAAAGGGGAAGGCTGCGAAAGAAAAGGAGTTGGGGGGGAAGAAAGGTCTGGCACGGCAGTTTTCTCTCTTCCATGCGGCACCAGCCCTGCTGCTCGGCGCCTGCTTGAAGTCGTCTTGCCTTTGACATCCCAATTAGTTGCTGGGAAAATAATTATTGTGTCACTGATACGATGTAAATTCAGCTGCGCAAGTAGCAGCGGGGGCCGGGGAAGTTACGAGTGTAATGAAGTTGGGTTTTTTTTAATGTAAATGTCCCCTGTAATTAAAAATGTCACAGGGAAAACAATAAAGCACAAAATGTCTGGCATGGAGGAGAACCCACCGATGAATTATTTCCAGTATTTCCGATGTGGCAGCGCAAGTTCCTCAGTGCGCCTCTTTGTCCTGTTTATTTTATTTTTCTGAAGGGTGCTTGCTTGCTAGCTGGTTTTATTTAAAAAGAGAAAAGCCCATTTGACTGCTGTGTGCCCGTGTCTCTCTTGCCATGCCATTACCTCCTGGGCTTGCAGGCCAGTATCGGTGAGATTTACCACTGCAGTAGAAGTCTCGAGGGTACAAAATCCCTGCAAGTATCATGAAAATATACAGCTGTGTGGAGGAAGGAGAACTTGCTGCTGCTGCTGGTATGGGGAAGCCTGTCATGGGAGCTCAGCCTCATTGTTAGACACTGGTGAATCTACATGGGGATGCACTATGGGAGTTAATTCCCATCTCTCTGTTTTAATTTTTGCTGTTTCTCCACGGCAGGTGGTGGCCATTGACCCGGACTTGGGGGAGAACGGCACGGTGGTGTACAGCATCCGACCCCCCAACAAGTTCTACAGCCTCAACAGCACCACGGGCAAGATCCGCACCACTGGTGTCCTGCTGGACCGGGAGAACCCCAACGCCCAGGAGGCCCAGCTCATGCGGAGGATCGTGGTGTCGGTCACCGACTGTAAGCCTCGCTTTGGTCCCTTTGCCACGGTGGTTTGTCTTGCTCCACTGTAGCTAGAAATCGCTGGGGCTCAGGTTGTGCGAGCATTGCCCTCCGCTTTCTCTCCCTGATCGTTTTCACGGGTCAGGCTGAACTTTTCTCGGCCTGGTTTTTCCTTTACGATTAAGTTTCTTTTTTTTTCCTGTTCTGAGCATAAGTTCGAAAGATGTTTCTGAGGTTAAAGAAATGAGAGGAGGCTAAAACCTGCTGCTAAAACAAACCAGAAACCCTCAAAATGCGAGCACGGTGGTTTTCTGCAGCAGCCCTGACAATGAGCCTGGGAGGCAGAAACTCCCCCTTTTCGCAGAAGACACCATTCTTTGCATTTTGCAGTTAAAAAACAGACCTAAAGGCACCTCGTGTGTGAAACGTCTGTTTTGCGGGAGACCCGTGCTTGGGCTGCGTGTAGGTGGCAGGGGCTGTAGCACAAAGGCATGAATGTTTAGCGCAGGCAGGGAGATGAGGGCAGTGCCAGGTGCTCATAGCATGCTGCTGAGAAGATGCAGCGTGTCAAGGCACATGGGGGAATCTTTTTCTGGGCTGCTCTGCAAGGTCTGCTGGGCAGGTCGGGGTTTCCCTGCAGAGCTGAGCCTGCGTGGCTTGCAGGACTGGTAAGATCCCACGCGTGGAGGCTGGCTCCATCAGTATCTAGGAATGTCAGTTGAGCAGGTGGGGGAAAAAGAGCTGATCATGTGAACTGTCTTTTTCTCTGGAAATAGTATCTTAGGGAAACTTTTTTAGGAAAATAAATAGAGAGAGAGGGAAATGAAGATAATTTTCCATTATCCAGCTGGTTTCCAAGACCCAGCAGGCACACATAACCTTAACTCTGCCCCTTTCTATTTTTGCATCGCCTCTGCACCATGCTAAGGCCATCGTCCCATCCGGCCTGCCAGAAGGACAGGGATAAGGATAGATTAGTGTTGCTATTGTTTTTTAGCTGCATGCATGGGTAGCTGTCGATCTGTCTTGCATACCTGCTGCCAGGGAGTTTTCCCCTGCCAGGGGACTATGCCATTAGTCCAATGGGCTGCAATGCAAGCAGTAACACAGACAGGTTAATGCCTCGATGGGGCAGCCCCATCCTGCATGACTGTCTGCATAGGGAGTGAGGACTTCTTTTGGGGGAAAGGGTTGGAAATGGCTGGAGATATGCACCTTAAAAGCCCGTTCCTGGCCTCTGCAGGCGGGAGGCCGCCCCTGCGAGCTACCAGCAGCGCCACGGTTTTTGTCAACCTGCTGGACCTGAACGACAATGACCCCACTTTCCAAAACCTACCCTTCACTGCTGAGATCGCCGAGGGCCTTCCTGCGGGCTCCTCCGTGTTCCAGGTGAGCATGCCCCATTGCCACCGTGCCCTGCTCTGGGAGCTACTGCTGCTGCTGTCACTGCCGTCGCTTCTGCAAAGCAAGCTAGCAACACCCCCTCTCCATCTTCTCTATCCTCTCCATCCTCTCCATCCTCTCCATCCTCTAGCAATGCAACTGGGGGATGCAGAAGGGGTTGTGGCATCCCACCCCATGTGCTGACTCCCAGGAGGGGGGATGCCTTGAGGCCCCTTTGTTTCAACCCAGCATCCCTGGGGGCAAAGAAATGCTCAGGGTTTACATACTGTGATTTTCATCAGTCAGGAGACAACCAGGCTCCCCCATGCTCACCCCTTCCCTCTGCTCTCCTCGCCAGGTACTGGCCATCGACCTGGATGAGGGTCCAAACGGGCAGGTGACATACCGCATGCAGGTGGGGATGCCCCGCATGGATTTCCTCATCAACAGCACCAGCGGGCTCGTCACCTCCACCACCGTGCTGGACAGGGAGAGGATCGCCGAGTACTACCTGCGAGTGGTGGCCAGCGATGCCGGTGTGCCCTCCAAGAGCTCCACCAGCACCCTGACTGTCAAAGGTGGGTGCACCAAGCCCCCTCCAAGCCCTACCCAGCTGCAGAGCCCTCTCCGGTCCCAAAAAGATGGGTGATGAGGACACCTCACCGGAGGAGATGTGGGTTATATAACACACACACTGAGGAGATATATGATCTGACCCATTATGTTTGTTCTTGCGTACAACAGCACGGAGCGGGGGCAGCCCATCGTGCTGCCATCCCCACAGGCTTTGCATCTTGCCTGGTGTGGTGTCAATATAGTGCAGAGATGGGGAAAATATGGTGTTTCTGGCAGGGCCCCCAAATTCTGTATTGTTTTTCCTCCATTCCCCCATCCCCAATGTTTCTTTTTCTTTTGGCCTGACTGTTGCTTCAACATATGATTCACATCAGCTGCATGTCTGGACAGCCCACGTAATTCCAGTTTCAGAGCTGGACCCTTATTATGTGGCCTGTCTTTAATTTAATGCATTTCTGTTTACTGGCTTCACACAAGCCTAGTGCTGAGGATAGGCATCATCTGGAAATAAACTGACCCTGGATTCTCCTCAGGCCTGGGTCTGGAAAAAGAAGTTTCTGGTCCTGTAACTCCAGAGCCCTCTGCCATACACCAGGAAATACTGAGTTTATATTTAAGTCCCAGATTTTCCTCTGAATGGCGATGGAAATGAGTTTGTTGCAAACGGTAACTTTAATTAGTTATGTAAGGTTTCTTTGGACTTGAGGGGCGTGATCTGTATGTATCGGAGGCAACCAAATACAGCCTGCAGGCATGGGGACCAGTCCTTACAGCCAGTCTGCAGGCATCCTCACCACACAAATGGCAGGGAGCAGCAGGCAGAGCATTCCCTGGGATGCTCAGAGCAGCAGGCAGGTGGTTTTAGGAGCCCAGCAGACATCAGCCGGGCATCTGCAGGAAGGGCAGCCCTGGGGGGGCACTCAGCTCTGCTCCCCCTTTCAGTTCTGGATGTGAACGACGAGAACCCCACCTTCTTCCCAGCCATCTACAACGTGTCACTGCCCGAAAACGTGGCCCGGGATTTCAAAGTAGTCCGGCTCAACTGCACGGATGCTGACGTTGGGCTGAATGCTGAGCTCAGCTACTTCATCACAGGTATGAACGCCTTGCAAAATGCTGCAAAGGCGAACTTTGGTTGTGGAAAGGAGCAGGCTGCCCCAGACCACGGCCAGGGTGTTCTGCACATCAGCGCTGCCTTTTCCAACCCCTCCAAACCTTATGCAGTATCGCCCTCTGCCGAACAGCCCCACTTGGCTCCCCGCCTTGCTGAGCGCTCCGCCGCTATTCCTTGTCCTGCTTGGGGTGAACCCTTGCCCCCGAGCATCCCCTGCCCTCTCACACCCGGGATGCGGCCAGGAAAAGCATGAGGATGGGCTTCACACCGCTGGGGCGGCATTCGTGTAACATGCATTTAGGGCTGGAAGCCTCTCTGGAGTTTTAGGGCATCTCGTAGCCCCACGTGCAGGTCGTTTTGGGTGGGCAGGGAGCAGGCAGGCAACGATGCCGCCCGGGCAGTGCCTGGCTCGTGCTGCAGCTGCAGCAGCTGCAGCGGGAGGCCGGGGAACCCCCTGGCCACGCTTTGACTTGCAAACTGCACATGCAGCATTTAGCCCTCAGGAAGAGAGCAAAAATAGAAGTGTCACCAGAGAGTCATTTTTCTCACAATAGCAGCCTTGTGTTTCATCTCATGGCCCCTCCAGCCTCCCCCACGAGAGAAAAGATGTGTGTTGTCCCACAGGTACCGCAGGCCACATGCAAAGTTACCCCAGTTTGCTTCCGAAGCATTCAGGAAATGATCAGGCTCTTACATGATTCAGCTTTTCCTACAACCATTGCTCCTTTCTTGCGCTGTGAGGCAGGCATGGCATTTGGTGTGGGCGAGAGAAGGTGCTCTGCCCACTTTTGCTGCAGAGAAGCTTTGCCTAGGACAAGATACAAGCTTGCCCTACACTTGCCTTGCTCAAAACTATGTAAAACACAGCCCTTCGGGAGGGCAGGCTGAGCGCTTGTGATTTCTGCGGCCAGGCTGACCCCGCGCCCACGCTGCAGCATCCCCTGCAGTGTGGGCTCTGCTCCCTGCATCCAGACAATGGGTAACTTGGTCCTTCTCCTTTGCTGCAGGTGGGAACCAGGATGGCAAATTCAGCGTCGGCTTCAGGGATGGGGTGGTCAGGACAGTCGTGAGTCTGGACAGGGAGACCGTGGCATCATACACACTGATCCTGGAGGCCATCGGTAAGGATTTCCCACCGTTCCCATGGGACCACTGCCACACAACCACACAGGGTGGCTGTGCACATGCCGAGCTGCCTTGGAAGCATGGCAGAGAGACAGCAACCTTTGAGGTGCTCTATAAACCAGAGCCTGTGTTTGGTGGTAGCATTTCACAGGACATGTGCATTAATATGTCCTGGTTCCACCATGACTTTTGCAGACAGTAAACTCAGCCCTTGGGCTCATCCAGCCCTGGGGCATTCCCTTTCCCCTGGGGAAGGCAAGACCCCCATTCCCGAGAGGCTCTGTGCTGTCCAGGGGACACCTCCACCCAGAAATGCCAGCACCACAGCATCGTTTCCCTAATGCCATGCCAGCCCTTGGCTCAGTGGCTGCTGATTAATCCAGAGCCACCTGGCATGGGCAGAGGGCCTGCCTGCCAATCGCATCTTGGCCATCATCCCCAGAGCTTTATAATGATGTGCCTGTTTACAGAAGACTTGGACGTCCCTTTTGAAAAGAGAAATAAGTGGCGTGGTCAGAAATCTCAGGGGCACAGCATTGCAGGTGCCATGGGGTCTGCAGCGGGGATGCTGCACCGACTGGGCACACAGGACCAGATCCCAAGTGGTAAAGGGTCCATTCTGCCCCTCGGATGGGTGTCAGACTGCCTGTGTTTTCCCGGTCACCAGATCCCATGGGCTCCAGCTGGGTGGGTTTAGTGCTCACTTGCATCAGGCACGTTGGAAAAACCAAACTCAATCTATGTTCCCCATTGCCTCATCCTTCATGGCAAAAGCAAGAGCCGCACTGCCACGTCCTTATTTACTGAGCATCAACTGGTCCAGGTGCTCTTTGGCTGTGAGCTGAGCTGGGTCTACAGAAAACTCACTGGGGCTTTTGCTTTTCATCGGGGCCAGCTGCAGCCGACCGGACCCGCGCTGCCTCCCTGCAGCAGCTGAGATGCAGACTGGCTCTGGAGGTGCTGCTGTGCAGACCCCTGCCCATCTTCATCCCCCAGATCCCTGACCTCCAGCAGTCCCTTCCAGCATACATCACCCTCTTAGTCTATGGAGTTGCAAACCCTCTTCAATGACCAGTTGTGTTTCCAGCCTCGCTGGGCAGTGGCTCCATGGCAGAGCTTGGGGGTGGTTTGGCTTGGTTTGGAGGAGATGGAGGTGACTGAACCTCCCCTCGCCTTTCTCTCCTGTACAGACAATGGCCCCACTGGGAACCGGCGTACCGGGACTGCCACCGTGTACGTGACTGTTCTGGACGTCAATGACAACCGACCCATCTTCCTTCAGAGCAGCTATGAAGTCAGCGTCCCCGAGGACATCCCGGCCGCCAGCAGCATAGTGCAGGCACGTGGCTTTCTCCCACCGGGGCTCCTAGGTGGGCAAAGGGGGTCCCCTGCTCTCTGGGCCCTGGCACCACGGCTGTGAGCTGCTGGAAGCCCAGAGAGGACATTTTCTCTCCCCATCGGTGGTCTGTTCCTCCAGGCCAGGGCAGGACGTGTTCTTGCTTGTACACCTCCCTGTTCCTTTGCTAACCCAGGCTGTGAGCACTGGGGAGAAAACAGCATAGCACAAGGGAAAAATAAGAAATTCATCCCATTTCTGCAGGGGGTGAGAGGAGCAAACCCAAGCCCTGTGTTGGCAAGGCCCCTTTGCCGGGCTACTTTCTCCCCAGCAGAGAAGAGACCAAAAGCAGAGATCTCAAGGGGGAGGGAGAAGAGTGCATGCAAAGAGATGCTCTGAGAGGGGGGAAAAACGGAGGGAGAAAAGCATTTGGACTTTGCTTTCATTTTTGTTCCTCTTTGAGGGAGCGGTGGGCAGAGCTGAATGGCTCAGTGAGCGCTGAATGAATGCAGGCATTCACTCGGCCTCCGAGGGCTTCCAGCATCCCTTCAAACTCAGGGCTCTTCTGGAGCAGGCACCAAAGGCTCTTTGCAGAGGGCCCTGGGAAGGCTCCTCCTGCCTTGAATACCTCTCCCGGCGCAGGGAAAGGGGCAGCTTTGTCCCTGGCTCTCGCGGGCAGGGTGAGTCACCAGGAGAGAAGAAAGGAGCTTTTTGCCTCTTGCAACAAAGGTTTGCTGGGAGTCGTGCTCAGGGCAGTTGGTCCCCAAGTGTGAGCCCTGCGGCTCCTCATCACCTGTCGTGCCATGGCATGGTGTACATGATGCCCATAGCACTGCGCCTGTCTCTGGGGTCAGGAATCTGCCTGTAATCCCTGCACCCAGGGATGCAGGTGAGCAGGGGAGCAGGGCAGGCAGAGAGGAACCCTGCAGTGGGACTCCCAAAACTGAGCCGTTTTTACAAATTGAAATGGAGGAGACCTGAGTCTGACATCAAAGTCTCTTTTCTTAGAGCACCCTTCCCAAAAGAAGGGGATGCCCTTGGCAGTCTGTGGCAAAGAAGAAGCTTTATCTGGGGGAAGTTTGTTTTCCACAGAACAAAATCAGAGGGAACTGGAAATGGGCAATCACCTGGGTTTAGTTTAATTTACACCTTTAAAAGCGAACCATGTGTACTGAATGTCTCCCCTTTCAAATACATCCCCACATCCCTATGGCAACAAGAGAGTTTTTGAAGGTTTCCCCATCCCCTTCTTGCAGACGCTGCCCCCATTATCCCCCATCCAGCCCTCTGCATTCTCCGCTCCAGCCCTCATCAGCAGATTGACCTGGCTTTAAACAGCCAGGGGCTCAGAGCCCTTTTGCTGCTCATTTTAACGCGGCTTATTTAGCATGTTTAGAGCCACACAAGCAGCTGAACGGCTGCAGGTCTGAAAGCCAGGCAGCCCAGGGCAGGAGAGCAGGAACGTCCCAGGCAGGCCAGAGAGGTCCTGATGCAGAGCTGCACCCCATGAGGGTCAGAAACCATGTGAAATCCAGAGAGATGGGGTTCAGTGCTCACTGCGGGGCCTCGCCAGGCACGGAGACTTCACTCAAAGGGGTGAACTCGATGACTGAATGTAGTGTGAACTGCAGACCTGGAAGAATTAAACCACTTTATCTTTTTCCTACTGATTCCTTTAAGCACTTCAGATAACCTGCTGGCTGTTGTACCCTTTCCCAGCAGAAATGAGCGGCTCAGCCTTGCATGGTGGCTTTCCAAGCTGGCAGCGCCTGCGAGCCTCAAAAGGCCTCTTTAATGCATTTATAGGTGTGTTTACCTGCTCCTGCTGCTGGTTTATTGAAGCAGGTTTCCAGCAGACAGCTGTAGCATGCATCCTTCCAAGCATCAACCACAGCAACCTACAGCTCGTTGCATGGGGAAGTGGGGGACAGGGACTGGGCAGCACACAGGGGGCACGAGCCTTCCTCCACCTGCTCAGGAGCACATCTCGGGGGACAATCTCAGCTGAGGATTGCTTTTTGTGGAGCACATTTTCCCCGGGATGCCTCTCTTCAAGGCGATATTTTTTGGGCAGCCAGGTTGCTCTGCTCTCACCCAGGCTGTTTGTTCAGGTGCCTCGCAACTTGCACAATGTTTTCCAAAAGAAATTAAGCAGCAATATTTTTTTGGACTGCCTGGTGATAGCTGCATGTGGGTGTAGTTCGGATGCCTCCACCTTTCCTGCCAGGAAACAGTAAGCTGGAAAGCGTTCAGGAACCTGAAATAGCAAAATCTCCTGTCACCTTGCAGAGCCGCTGCCTGGAAATGAGCTGCTTAAAGGGGCTCTGCCGAGATGCCCAGGATGCCAGGGGCTGCTTGAGGAGGGAACTGAGCCTGAACCAAAAGCTTGGGAAAGAGTAGTGATGTGGGGTGAGCTAGTTCCTGCAGAGCAGGATCACATTTTGGTGGACTCCATGATGTTCCAGTCCTGGCTGGTGGGGGAGCTCCTGGGGCAGGTGAGCTGGCTCTGGGACACCGGCCGACTCCTCCTGAAGGTGTTGATGGAGCATCTAAAGGAACCCAGCCGCTTCCAGAGCCTCAGCTGGGGCTCACTGGCATCTGCCGGGTGATGGGGCATGCACTCGCAGGACCCAGAGCGGGACTGGTCCAGTGCCACTGGCTTGCAGAGGGTGACAAAGATGAGGAAGGTTGCCAGGAGGAGGAAGATGCAGACGAGCGCGACGATGATGGGCAGTGGGTCTGCCTTCTCAGGGGATGCGGTAATGGGTGGGACCAGCTCCGTGGTTGAAACCAGAAGCCCAAGGAGAGGTGGGGTGGGAGAGGTCCCATTGCTAGCATCCTCTGTGCTCATTTTCCCTGCAGTGCACAAGATGACACAGAGAAGCGACACGGGTGATTACCACCTAGAAGGTGGACAGACAGCCACCCTCTGTCCAACCTGATGGATTTTTGGCTTGCTTTGATGTCCAAGGTCCTCCCGACCATGTTTTCTGTGACACAGGGTGACTGGAGTCTGTCTGCTTTGCCAGCAGGCAAAGCACAGAGGTAGGATTTATATCTGCAAAGTACTGCCCTGAACTGAAGTGCAAAACCATCTGGCAAAGAAATCTAGCACAGGTAGTACCACGTACATGCAGTACTACAGCCTCAGTGATGACACCTGTAGGGAACACACAAGACACGTTGCATGAAGCTTTTCTGGGAGTGATATATAACTGTACACTAGAGAAGGTCCAAAATTCTCCCCCCAAGCTGCTGGGGTTTGGTTCTTCTCTATTCCCCAGAAATGTGGTTTTGCTGAATTGACTGTCATTTGGGTTTTTTTCTCTCTCCCCCAAAGAAAATGGATAATTGGTTGAACCTCCACCCAGATAACTCCCTGTCAAGCTGCAGTATTGTGCCAGCATTGCCTTTTTTTTTTTTCCAGGGGCAAAGTCTAATGCCCTCACCCTGCTTGTGCCGAAAATCCACTTGGATTAGGCGTTTTTCTGACCTGGTTTCAGGTTCAGACAAGTCGCAGGTTTCTCAGCCAGATCTGCAAACAGTGACTCAAACCAACTCCCAAAGCCTCATCAGTAAGAGCTCTTACTGAACACCTGATGGTGACTGTCCTCTCCTTTCCCCACCGTGTCAGATCCCTCCCAATTCACATCCCCAGAGCAGTCTGCACCCGTGATTTTGCTCCCGTGCACCCTTCTGCGCCCATTCCCAGCCCTGGACGGGCTGTGCCTGAGGCCGGCAGCTCCCCAGCTCAAAGACGAGGGCTGGGGAAATGTTGCTGTGCCAACCCTCTGCAACGTGACAGCTTGGCTTGGCCCTTCGTGCTCTAGCCTGGATGCTGGAGGTAAAGCTTCATTACACTGACTTTACTACAGAGATGCGGGAGTTAGAAGAGCGATGGAGAGCTGTTAGACTGGTCTGTGGCTGGGCAATCTCCTGGCAAGTATGGATTTGGATTGAGGCAACTTAAAATTAAGAGCTTAAGGAGGAAAAGGCAGGGCTGCAGGGACTGCCAGACATTCACTGGGTCTACAGCCAGACATTCACTGATAAAACATTCAAAAAAGGGCAGAGGAGACACCAGTGACATGTCTTTAATCACTGATTGGAAACTATGAGACGCCCCAGCAGAGATGAGCCCAATGGAAAGTGAGATGCTGCGTCAGAAGAGACAAGCATCTCTCACAGTACAAATTACGCAGGAGGAAACAACCTTAAGCAAACACTGTGAGAGCTGCAAGGCTCAGAGGTTACGGAGTCCTTGAACTCGGGTTGTCTGTACCTCAGCTGTCCCCTCTGCATGTGGGTGCATGCTTACGTAGGGGAGCTCCCAGCTCTGGTTTGCCAAGACCCTGGCTGGTCCTGGAGGGGACGGATCGCTCCTGTAGGATCCATGCTTCTCCCCTTGCAGGCAATGAGCTGAGATACGGAGGGAATAAGGTCAGAGGTTTCCACTAGAGTTTGGTACCAAGTTTGAGGCACTCGGGAGATGTGATTTATTTCTGGAATACTCTGCATCATCTGGGTTTGGGCATTCAAAGCTGTGATGCTGGTGACCTCAGGGCAAGGACTGTATCGGCCTGCTCAGAGGCTCTGGGGAGATGTGGCCATTTCCATGGGTCAGGGCCAGGTCAGAAAATGGGAAATGCAAAAATAAATGGATCGGCATCTGAGAAAACCCTAACTTGAGTGAATCCCCATGCATATTGCCAGCAGGCTCAGGGGCTAGGGCTTTCATCCCCTGCTCCAAAGTGATGTTTTTCACCTCTCTTCACCCCAAAAGCATTTCTTACCATGCAGCCTCTCCTTGCCTGGCTCAGCCCCTTCCCCTCCAGCTTTGGGAGCAAAGCAGCCATCCCAAGGACCCCCATGCTCCATAGGCAGGCTGCTCCTGTGCACTGTCCAGGGACAGGGCATGAAAAACAGCAGGCAGGGCTGCTGCTTACCACGCACACCAAAGGCAGCCTGAATCAAGGTTACCACGGCTACCTTAATTCTGGCATTTACTAACTGCAGGTAGTTTGGCTTGGTGACCTTATGTCATTTGTTAAGAGCGAGCCAGGAGGTGTGGGTAATTTCTTCAAGTTGTTTTTGCTCTGTTGGTGGTAGCTGTAGGGTTTTTCTTTATAGAGCCAGCTGACTGTGTCCCCTAGAAACCCATCAGGAGGAATCACACTGATGTTTTCCCAGGCTTTTCCAGCCACGCTCTCTTCTGTCTCACTTCCCATCCATCCTCTCCTCACACCCAGCTTGGCTGGCAGAGCTGCGGCTTCAGGGAAAGTCCAGGCTGCCCCATGCCTGATCTCTAAGCCCTTCCAGAAACAGAGCCATTAAAAATCTGGGAAATCCTTGCAGAGTGCACGTGAGCAGTGGCTTTTTTTTAGGGCCAATAAGTTTTCAGTGTATTAATGTAGACAAAGGGGATTCCCCCTCACCTCACTTCACCTGCTTGAGACAGAGTTACAGTGGTTTCAGCAGAATTTCAGCAAAAAGCCACCAAAATTGGAGTCTTATCAGCAGAAATGTCAGGGCTTGGCGAGAGCAGCACTCCTCATGCCCACAGCATGCACGGGAATGAGGGCTTCCCTCCCACGGGGTGGGAGCTCAGTGCCTTTCCTGAAGTGTGGCAATGGACCACTTGCCCACTGCATTTTGTACCCACTGGTCAAGCTGCTGCTTGCATTCCTGTTGATAGCATCGCCCCTTCCCAGCATCGCTGTCCCGCCCAAGCCCCGCGTTGTGCAATCCAGCTGGGTTAATAACAGGCTTGCTGAGGAGCGTCCAGCCTGGCAAACCTCCCCAAGAAGGGTCATCCCTGGCTGATCAGCTCTAACACAACATGTCCCCCTGAGTGCTCGAGACCCAGCACTGGGCATGAGGCAGCTGAGGATTAGAGGGAAAGAAGAGAAATTGCAAAAAGCAAAATGCTCCTGAGGAAGGTGGAAAGGCAGAAGAAATTATTCTTGTGCATGAGCAGAAGAGAGAGTTATTCTGCCCGGCACCACACGCTGCCTGCCTGGCCTGCTGCAGCTGCCTAGTTTGGCAGGAGTTTTCCCATATGCTCTCCCTCCCTTTTCTCAAGCTCCTGCAAAGAAAAGGCTGTTTTCAGGAACTTCTGTGCCTGTAATACAGCTCAGATGAAAAGCAGCTCGTTTTCCCCTCCCCATCTTGCTTAGCGACGCTTTCCTGGAGCTCCCCAGCTTTTCCCAACGCACTAAGTCTTTCTGCTCACTTGCAGGAGGAGGTAATGCTGGAGAGTACCAAACACCCAGCTTAGCAAACCTGAATAGTCGGGTACCGAAAGTGACAGCATGCTGTACCCCATCACCCTCACTGTTAAGCAGCAGTGCTGCATCTGCAAGACCTTCCCCCTCTCCCATCACCGGGACAGATAAAGCAACGCTACAGGGAAGGGAGGAGGGATGCCAGACTTCAAATCCACCCCAAACTTCGCATCTCCCCTCCCCACCCCGTTTGCAGCCTTTCCCTGGGCGGCTGCAGGGCTGAGGGCAGCAGCTCTCCAGCTGGGGACAGCGGCACGTCCCTGGCCTGCCTCACTCGCCCCTCGGGGTTAGCCTGAGTGGCCAGCGGTGGGTTTGCCACGGGGGTTTGGGCTCCCTACCTCTCACCGGCTGGCCGAGCTCCGACTTTGCCTCCCACACGCCTGCCTTGCCGCTTCTCCCACCGTGCTCTGCTGGCTGCCAGCCCCCTCCTCCCTTTTGGAGGGCAAGGGAGGGTGGGAGAGAGATGGCAGCTGGGCTGGGGACAGCCCGAGCATGCAAAGCCAAGGGGGCCCCTGAGCCCCATCCCAGGCTTTGCCAGTGCAGTGGTGCCCCGGGGCTGTGCCCCGCTGGGGAGAGGGGTCGAGGGCCCCCGGGACGTGTTTCCCCAGGCTTTGCCCCTGTGGGAATGCTGAATGGTACGGTCGTGGGCTGAGCCCCCCGCGTCAGGGAGGGGGCAGCGGGCTGCCCTCCGCACGCCTGCTCCCCCTTTTCCTGGCAACTCTGCGCCAAGCCGCCTGCTTTTTTCCATCCTTTTATTCCCCCGCCTTCCTCCTCCTTTTCTGACCCTTTTCCAGTAGCTGGGGGTGTTTGAAAGGTGGCCTGCAAATGGCTGGCGCTGCCTGCAGCCCTCTTTCTCTAGCAGGGGGATAAAGCAGGCTGGAGGCACCGGCGCTCAGCTGCACAAGGTGCTTTGCACCTACAACAGAAAGAGTTTTTCTCCCACTAGTTGCACTCAAATTGTTTTCCCAAGTTTGGGACAGTCTGTCAAAGTATCACATCTCCTCTGGGATGTCAGTGGGTCAAACCAGCAGCAGCCGAGCTTTTTCCCGGCAGCAGGCTGTGCCACAGCAGCAGCAGGAGCATGCATTGGTTTAATGCAAGCTACTTTTCTTTTTTTTTTCATAAAAAACAAATACCTGGGATGACCCATTTCACCTGGTTTATGTGCTGGAGCTGCCTGTAGCAAATGCTTGGGTGAGCTGGGAAAAGGGTGGCTAAGGGGGTGTTCGCAGGGTGCGGTTTGCTGCTCCCATCCAGTGCTCATCATGTTGAAAACCTCCCAGTTTGATCACCTTGAAGTGCATTTTCCTGGGCACAGCAGGGCAGGGGATGGCACAAAAAGCTGCAAAGATTTTGTCTCCCGTACCATAGGTTTCCCTCCCACCACTGCCACCCCAGCATGGTGTTTTGGCTGACGGGATAGCTTTTGCCAGGAGGGAGCCAGTGCATGCAGCAGGCTGGTCTCGCCATGCCAAGGCAGCTGGTCTGCCTGGGCAGCGCTTGCCCGCTGGGTCCATCCATCACATAGGAGAGGAGACAGCCCAGCTCCTGCCCAGAAATGGCCTCAGGGAGCCCCAACGGTGGAAAAGCCAGTGTGGGAGGGAGCGCTCGCTGCTGTGAAAGGAAGGTGCTGGGTCTATGGTGAAACACAGAACAAGGCACAGGGTTGTGTCCAGCCACAAGCAAGACGTGAGCCAGTCTGGGACAGAGGAAAACAGCATGCATGGCACATGAGTGGGAAATCCAGATAGTTTCTGTGCAGGGTCAGTATTTTCTAAGATTTCTGCTGACGTGGGCTTATTTGGTGGAAGGGAACAAGAGCAGTTCAAGGTATCTCAAAATTGCATTTTGGGCTCCTGCAAGTGTTGTGTGGGGCTGTGGGTGAAAGCCAGCCCAGGGCTTTAAAGCTGAGGCCCTGTAAATGGCCTCACTGTTCCCGCTGCACGTGTGTCCTTTGCAGCAACCCCTCCTCTTTTCAGTGCAAGTCTGGGCACAAACCCCCACCTGCCTAGGAAAGGAAACCCTGGGGTAATATTTGTAGGCAGAAGATGTGGCAGCAGATGCCTTGCCAGGGGAGCAGCCGGAGAATAAAGGCTAAGGCATCTCCCGCGTCCTCGCCCTGGTGATTTGCAAGCGGCCACTGCTGCGGTCGTGGTTTGGATGCTTTGTGGGAAGCGGTTTCTGTGGAGGGGAGATGTAGTGGCTCAGTGCCAGCCATGGAGGAAGCCCAGAGTCTCCTGTCCCTCGCCAGGTCCCGCTTCCCAGCTGCTGGGGCCGGTAGGCTGCTGGCTGGGGCTTGCAGGGAAAGCACTGCAGTGTTGTTCAGCGACACCAGAGGGGACCCGTGTCTTGGGTTTCCCAGAGTGGATGGCTTATTCGGTGTGTGCATGGACCGTGCAGTGCATCACAGCTGAGGGGTGCACCCAGCCATTGCTCGGGGTCTTGCAAGGACTCAGACCAGTGTCCAGACCACCAGCATGCACTAGGCTGGTTGCATTCACATTTTCTTCAGTATTTTTTGCATATGCTGCTGCTTGGGTGACTTCGCAATAGCTTGCAGTGAGAGGGTAAATGCAACCAGCTCTCAGAGCCAATAGACCCAGGTGGGTGCTTGTGTGCTGGCCAAGAGGTGGGTCATTCCTTTAACATGGCACATGATACACCCTGATGCCATGGGCTGGGTGCCCTCCAGGCATGGGAGCAGCTCTCCCTGCCCAGCTCGGACCAGCTCTGCAGGCAGGGAGGCTCTGTCCCCAGCATCATCTCCAGCGGGGCAAGCATTGGCATGCAGGGCAGGCCCGATGGAGGCACCTCCACCAGCACACTGACCTGCAGATTTCATGGCATGGTCCTGAGGCTCAGCTCCCACCCTGAGCCCATTTAACAGCTAACCCAACAGCTGAGGGCTCCTGAGCTGTCTGGTGACGAGGGGAGGGTAACTTATTTTGCTTTGCAGTTGGTAAGTTCCCTGGCTCAGGTGGAGGAGCAGGATGTCCAGCCTTGGCCGGGGGGGAGGACTTGTCATGGTCTGTAAATCTCTGCTCTTCACCTTCACTGCCTTTCTTTTCTCATGAAGGTGAAAGCTACAGATGCAGATGAAGGCATTAATGGGAGAGTGTGGTACAGGATTGTCAAGGGTAAGTCCAGGTGCCCCTTCGTGCATCAGTGCATTCACACCAGGTTCTTAGCCAGCCGCATGCACAACCTCGCTGCACTCTCTATTCTTTTGCACTTTGCAGCCCACAGAAACATTTCCCCCACCCCTGAACAAAACTTCAGCATTAGGGTTAATTGCCAGGGGATGATTTGTCATTGTTGGATACCTAGATGCCGTAGCTCCTGGCTTGACAAGGGCTAAATCCTGCTGAGCTGAGCCTGATGTAGCTGAAGGTGATGGGGGCTTGGGTTTTGCTCAATAATCTGCCTCTGAGGCAGCTCCCTGGGGAGGGCTCAGTGCGTCGCCAGGACTGATGCAGCAGCGGTGGACAGCATCCATCTCGCTTTTCCCTCCTGCCAGGAAATGAGCACAACAACTTCCGCATCAATCCCAGCACCGGGCTGGTGATGCGAGGCATGCGGCACCTGGACAGGGAGCAAAACTCCTCTCACGTCCTGGAGGTGGAGGCCTACAATACGGAGCAGGGACCCATGAGGAGCTCCGTGCGGGTAAGGACCTCACAGCCACCGAGGGGTGAGCAGCAGGGTTGGGTGGTAGAGGAGTTCATGCAAAATATTTGGGATGCTTCATCGGAGGGCAGTCATTTGCAGCCCTTACAGGCGTGCAGGAAGTCTGAGAGATCTGGCATGGAAATGCTGACAGAAAGTCTCCGGGGGCTGCCTGTGGGTGGAGAAGAGCTTGTTGAGGGTTTTTTTGTTGTTTTTTTCTTTTTTCCTGTGACATTTTGGTGCAATGAGGCTGCTAAGTGGTGCGACAGTCGCTGTTAGAAGGAGTCCCGCTCGCCCGGCAAGATGCAGCTCTGCTGCTGGGAGGAAGAGCTGAGTCTCAGCCTGTTGGCAACTGTGTCTCCTGGCCAGGCATCTATTTAAATAAGCCAGGAGCTAGTGGCAATAATCTTTAGCAGCGATACACCAGCTTCCCACGGTTCCCATGAGCCCAGCCCTCCGGTTCCATCTATTTTTAGACCCACTGAGTTCATGGTGGGCTCTGGCCGAGTGTGACGTGCCCACGGCACCAGCAGCAAGCAGAAAACCAGGAGGAGAAAGGATGTTCCCTGGGGAAAGGGAAGAAAATGCAGCTCAACCCACTGAACTTTGAGCAAAATTTCCCACCAAGTCATCAGCATTTCTATATTGCAGGGTCTCTAACTGCAAGGTTTCCAGCAGGGGATCCCAAAGCACGGAGGAATTAATTTAGAGACTGTTCACTGCTCCCACCCACTGCTCAAGGTCTTGCAAGGACTCAGACCTTCCCTGGCCAGGGAAGGACTGAGTCACTTCGACCACGGGACTTGTTTAAATCTATGATGTTAAACTCTGTGTTCACTCTCCATCACGTGGTATTTATAGTAGAGCTAACGTTTCTCCTGTGCAGCAGATGAGTGTCGTGAAGGATGTATTTCTCCTCGCAAGGGTAAGCAGCTGGTGAGGCTTCACAAGCCTGCCTGGCTCACCCATGGTTTTTCTGGGGGCTTTCACAGGTGATCATCTACGTGGAAGATGTCAACGATGAGGTGCCGGTGTTCACCCAGCGGCAGTACAACCGCCTGGGGCTGCGGGAGACGGCAGGGATAGGGACTTCGGTGGCGGTGGTCCGGGCCACTGACCGAGACACAGGTAGGAAGCCGGGGGTGAGCTTACAGAAACACCCAGTTTGGAGGGAAAGCGGTGAAATCAGCCATTGCATGAATCCTGGCTTGGCTGGGCTGAAATCCCCACATGGGGTGGGCTCTGCTCCATGGTCAGGCTTGGCATCGGTGGTGCCTACCTCTTTGGGATGCTTGGTCCAACCGACACTGTGGTTCCTGCTCCTGCCCCAGGGAACGGCGGTCTGGTGAACTACAAAATCCTGTCAGGTGCTGAAGGGAAGTTTGAGATCGATGAGAGCACGGGCCTCATCACGACGATTGAGTACCTGGACTACGAGACCAAAACCAGCTACCTGATGAACGTCTCTGCCACGGACCAAGCGCCCCCCAACAACCAGGGTTTCTGCAGTGTGTACGTCAGCCTGCTGAATGAGCTGGACGAGGCCGTGCAGTTCTCCAACAGCAGCTACGAGGCTGTGATTGTGGAGAACATCCCCCTGGGCTCTGAGGTGCTCCGGGTCCAGGCCCGCTCCATCGACAACCTCAACCAGATCACCTACAAGTTTGACCCCAACACCAACACCCAGGCGCTCTCCCTCTTCAAAATCAACGGGATCACTGTAAGTAGCCACAGCGTGGTCCCTCCTGGCTTTGTTGTCCACTGTGGGCTTTGGTCTTGGTGACTGACATAGCTGTTCATCCTTGGCAGGGTGTGATCACAGTCAAAGGCCAGGTGGATCGAGAGAAAGGGGATTTCTACACCTTGACGGTGGTGGCTGATGATGGAGGACCAAAGATTGACTCTACGGTGGTGAGTAGCTTCTACCCACTTCCCCACCATCCTTTGCACGGGCAGAGCTGGCCTCAGGTCACCCCCTTCTTGCACTGGCATGGGACAGCATGTCCTAGTTGTCTTCTCTGCTCCGGCCACTGGGGTCTGGAAACCCTGATCTGGGGGAAACCCTGCATTTGCATAAGCACAGCCCAGTGCCTTTTAGCTTCTGCATGTCATAGGGTGGGATTTCTCAGAACAAAAAAAAAAAAAAAAAACACACCCCCAACTGTAGAGTTTGCAGGTCACTTACCAAGCTAAAACAGTTTTGAGGGAGGTAAATTTGGGGGCCTTGAAATACTTCACGGTGGTTTATGTTTAAGAGGGTTATATTTAGCAGTTTCAAAGGCAGTCGAGCAGGGGGTTGATTTGCATTTCTCTGCTGGGGCAGGAGGCACACCGGGTATAGGGCGAGCCTCATCCCCGTGCTGCGGGCAGGGGCAGCTCAGCTGGCATCACCCAAACTGTACTGGTTTGGGCCAGCTGGAGAAGCGGGACCCCAGGGCGTTTTGAAACTGGAGGCTGGCCCGCAGTGATGGGCAGTGCTCTGAATTTCAAGCTCTCTCGTGCCTTGGTGCATCTGTTGCCATCTGTTGCCATGACAGGATAAGGGGCCAGCCTGCTGCCCCTCACATGTGCCCACACCTCCTCATTCCTCACTAACTCTTGTTTTTTTGTTTTCTCTGTTTCTCCCTCTGCTCTCCTCCAACAGAAGGTAAGCATGTCCATCACACTGGCATCACCTTGGGGGCCAGGATCCATCCCAAACTCCGCATCGAGCTGTGGGGAGGGACTGGGGCAGAGGTCTTTAGCCCCATCCCACCAGCACCAGCCTCTGTGACACCCCCTGGGGACATGGTGCCGGCCAGCAGAAATCCTAACACCCTGATCTGGCACTTGGGACAGCAGCTGCCGGATCCATCACAGTGGCTGAATGGGCTCTCCCCGCTCCTGGCTCTCTGTTTTTAATTCAGCGGCAACAATAACCGCATCACCCCGAGGCGCACAACTCGCTCCCTGGCTTCCTCCGGGATGTTGTCACATTCAGCCTGGCCACACCTGGGGGCTCAGGGCACCCATAAATAGAGCCCCGGGAACAGAAGGGCTCTTCCTCTCTCATTTCTGTGTAGTGTTGCAGCTCTTTGATTACAAACGCGATGAGAGCATTTCCTCTGGCTAATTGTGGCCAAGGTAGCCCGGTCCCCCGTTGCCTCCACGCTGCGGCAGGGTGCCCCTCCGAGCATCTCCTGCCCGGTCTCTCACTCGCCCATGTGCCTTTTCACAGGAGGGAGCTCAGGTCTTCTATATGCCCAGTTTGCCCTGGTTTAGTTAAATACAGGCAGCTCTGACTTCTTTGTGTCCATTTAGCTTTAAGGCAAACCCTGCCCAACCTCTGGTGCTGTGAGCATGGATGAAATCGCTGCTTGCGAAAAGCTTAGCAGAAAAGGGTCAGCCTGCAGCAGCGTGAGCTGTTCCGTGCCCAGCTGTTTGGAGGATAAAAACCAGAAGACGCTCTGTAGAAAAATCCACTACTTGAGAGCTGCAGCACCCTTGCGCTCCTTCTCCAGCCTTTAAGTATCCCTCGTCCTCCTCCTCATCATCTAGGTTCAGCTCCTGGGCTCAAATACCGGCACCCATTCCCATGTAGGATGGACAACATTCATGCTGTTCGCACCTCGGGGCAGGTGCAGCAGGTCGAGAGTTTGCCAGGGACATCACTGTGGCTGTTGATGCCTGGTGGGCAAGGGGCAGGCTCCTGCCCGTGCCCTGCCTGAGCCCCGTGCCATGCCCGCAGGTGACCATCACGGTCCTGGACGAGAACGACAACAGCCCCCAGTTCGACATCACCTCCGACTCCTCCGTGAGCGTGGCGGAGGACAGCGCAGTCGGCAAGCAGGTGGCCGTGGTCCTGGCCCGCGACCCAGATGCAGGCAGCAACGGGCAGGTAGGGAGGCTGGTGCAGCAGGTTTGGGGCTGCCTGTAAGGCTGTGGTAGTGTTTCACCAAGGCAGAAATGCCTCCATTGGTGTCTTCCCAACCCCTTCCCCTCATCTGCATCCCTGCAAGAGCAAACTCTGGTCACTGATGCCAGCAGTTTTGGGGTGTTTGTGCAGCGGGTACTGGTGCTTCCCAGTTGAGGCATGCCTGCAGGAGAGGAAAAGCATCGTCCTTGGGCTGCCCGGGGCAAAGAGCTCTGCAGGACATGTGTCAAAAGCAGCCTGGCAATCTGAAAACCAGCTGTGGCCTCTCCCACCATGGCGAGTGGCAGCAAAGCCCTTGGCAGGCTGAGCAGGAAGCTCTCTGACATTTGTTATTTTCTTTACCACGCAGACGGGCATTAATGACGTCCTGTCACCCTTAATACCAAAAATTGCTAGCATCGTCGGAGGGCTGTGGCTGAGACCAGGATTGCCTTATGGATGTTTGCTTTGGGGTGGCTGCAATAAGCCAGCACACTTGTGGACCCCAACACATTGGACCTTCTAAAATGCTCGGAGACCTACCGAAGCGATGCTGGGTTTATTATTGTAGGGTCGCCTTTCTTGCCTTTCTCCTCACAGCAGCACATTGTCTGCCCTGTTTTTCTTTCCCCATGATGTTTCCAGGTGACTTTCTCGCTGACATCAGGGAACATCGGCCAGGCTTTCGAGATCCGTACCACCAACAACACCTATGGCGAGGTGTTTGTGGCGCGGCCGCTGGACCGGGAGCTACTGGATCACTACACCTTACGGGTAAGCACCAAACCACCCCACTTACTTACCTCCTTGGGCTTCTTCTGGTTTGAGCATCGAGGCTGTTTTCTTGGGGCTGTCAGCTTAAAAATAGCATTTATTTTTTTTAAATCCATCCCCAACTGCAGATCCAAGCCTCAGATGGCGGCGTGCCTCCCCGGAAGAAGGAGCACACTCTGCGAGTGAACATCCTCGACGTCAATGACAACCCCCCCCATCATCGACAGCCCCTTTGGCTACAACGTGAGCGTGAGCGAGGTGAGCACCCAGCCCTGCTCCTCTCCTTACATCCTCCCAAGGTGAGGTCTGACCACAAGGCAGGTGGGGACAATGGAGTTGGGTTAAATCACCTTGGGTGATTTAAGGGTTGGTGGCCCCTTGCAAGCCCTCACCTGTGATGGCTTCCTAGTTTTGGGCTAGGAGAGAGCTCTGCAGGCAACTTAAGCCCATGAGGCTGCAGGGACCAGCAGGAAGGAGAAGTGGCTACACACCCATGGAAATGCCACCGAAGTGACACAAGAGGCGGCGCGGTGCAGAATAGGAATTGCTTTCAGGAAGCAACTCGGCAAGAGCTAGATAATTAAGCAATAAAACACAATCAGGCGTGAGAAAAGACAACTTATTTCCTGACAGTTTAATTCCTGGACCAGAGGGTTCTCAATTTGATGATGAAAAATGAAATACGAGTAATAGCCAGTGACACTTAGCTGTGAGAAAGTGCTGCTCATGATTAATAGCTTTGCATTAAAGTTATTGCCCTGTTAGGATTTTCTTATCTATTTAATACATGTTCAGAGCTGGTTGAAGAACAGAATTTCTGTTTTGATTTCCCCCGTAATGGGACTATCCAAAAATAATTAGCCGAGCTCTGAGTCCATTACACAGCCTTCACCTTTGCACACACACTGGTTTTTACAGTCTTCCAGGCTGTGCCAGCCTAGAAAGGACCTAATGTGCAGCTTTCAATGTGCAGGGAATCAAACTGGTTCATTGCAACAAATGGGAGATGCTGTAACACAAGGAAAAAGAGGTGCAATTTTGGAGTACAGCGGCAGCTGGCTTTGGTGACTTAACAGCAAATGTCATTTGTTAGTTTTATTCCATTTCTTTTTAAAAGCTAACGCAGAAAACACATTTAATTTCAGAGTTTCAAACCAAAAAAGATTGGAGCACTTAAGCAAAGGACAGAGCCTTCCATTGCTAAGCCTGTGCCTGATTCTCAGCTGAACTATCAGTGGCAGAGCGAGTAGCCTTGGTTAATTTTTTGCACGAAGATGTATCTATTAATAAAACATTGTTTGCAATAAGCACTGCAAAAGCGGCATCCAGGAGCTGGTGAAGGAGAGCACCCTTCTGCCTGGCTGCTGGGTATTGGGGCAGTGAGTTTGGAGCCTCAAGCACTGCAATGTCTGGAAAAACCCCGCTCTATATTAGAATTATATTATTAATGTTATTAATTATGTATTTTATATGTTATGAGGTGCATGTGGTTTATATCATGTATCTCTGCCACTCACCTCACCGTCTCGCCCTGCAGAACGTCGGCGGTGGCACGGCAGTGGCCCAGGTACGCGCCACCGACCGGGACGTCGGCCTCAACAGCGTCCTTTCGTACTACATCACCCACGGGAACGAGGACTTAACGTTCCGCATGGACCGCGTCACCGGCGAGATCGCCACCCGGCCCTCCCCGCCAGACCGTGAGCGGCAGAGCTTCTATAGCCTGGCGGTCACCGTTGAGGATGAGGGCAACCCCTCCTTGTTGGTGAGCCACCAAAATGTGCTTTTTGGGGGGAGGATGGAGGAGCACTGCGGTAGCGAGCTTAGCATTGAGATGTCAAGCATGGAAGGGGTGAACAGGCACAGGGCGTGGTGTTTCGGTGACCCAGCCATTTAGGTTATGACTCAGGGTCCAAATCTGCTGAGTACAGGTTTGATTCAGAGCCTCCTTTGGCACCTGGTCCTCAGGGACCCTCTCTTGCAGTTGTTTGGGGAGCTGCTGTCTCCCATCTGTAAAGGCCAAAAATATCAAGACCATTCCAACGGGTGAGCGTGCTGGTGGATCCAGGAGTTGTCCTGCCCGCTGGCTCCTCACACTCTGAGTCTGAAAGGTCTTGGGATATTGCTCTCACCCATCTCAGGGCAGGAGGTGGCTGAAGCGGTGGCTGAAGCGGCAGCTGAACCACAGTTCAGCTCACTACGGACCAACGTGTGTCTGCTCTGGTGCTTGCAAATGAGATGAGCTCCGGTAATTAGCACTACAGCCATGGTGGTCCCCGCCATGTGAGATCTGGGCAGCTCATTAGTCACGTTGCTGCCGTCCAGAGTGCCCTGCTCTGCGGGGTCTGGGCATGCGTTTGGGGGCTGATACGAGACCCCGTCCATCATCCTTTGGTCTGGGACGGTGGCCGCCTTGCGTTTTAGGTACCAGCATGCAGGAGTGCCCAGCAGGGTAACTGCATTTGCTGCAGCCTGGCTTCCCTTCTTCGCACCTTCCCCACTCCACGAATAGCAAGTCTCATTATTTGTGGCTTTAAGGAGGACTCTGGTGTGGGAGAGTCAAACAAGCAAATAACATTCAGGGAATTTTTCAGCCCCGAGTCCCTCCTAACGCCACGGCTCTGCAGGGAGGTGTGCAAGTGCCTGCGTGCACAAAGCAAGCGCAAATTGTGAGACGGGGAGGCATGACACCCTGGGTGACACCCTGCCATGCTTCCTCTCCCCCACCTCCACCTGCTATCTCTTGCCATCTCTCTGATCTCCCAGCACAGCTCTCGCTGCAAAGCCCTGCGCTACATTTTGAGGAAACAGGTTGCAACCAGCAGTGCAAACTGTGGCTTGCAACTCTCGCTTCAGGCTTTGCACTCTCAACTCCTCTCTCCCAGGTAGTTCGCATGCCTGCTTGCGCATCACCATCTTTTTCTTAAGCCAGGCTACCACTGCGGCTTGAATCTAGACAAGTCTCTTTCTCCAAAATGAGAGAAGGCAGCTTCGTGTAACTGCAGCACCCGATGCCGCCAGCTCCTCCCGGCCAGGTCCCCATCGCTCCGGCACCCTGGGAGCATTGCTGGTGTTGCTGTGGTGAGGAATGCCATGCACCGAGCTGTCAAATCCCATTGCCATGGCAATGCCCTCTTCCCTTCCCAGTGCTGGAGAGGACAAGTGACACAGCTTATCGCTTCATGCTGCCAAAGCAGTGTCCCAACAGCCTCGCTTGTCCTCAGCGTTTCTGCTGCATGACCACCACGGCACAAGTGCAAGTTATGCCAGCAGCGACAATCAAAATCCCACCACGCTGAAGCAAAACAAAGCATCCAGTGACCCAATTCCTGAGTGGAGAAAAGAGTTTCAGCCCTTTTCAGAGCTTGAGGACGCTTAGGTCTTGTGAAAGGCTGTCCCGCATGTCACTCGGTAACTGCTGGCCTCGTGCCTGGGTGATGAAATGATGCCTGTCAGGAGTTTGTCACCTACTAGAAACATTGGTTTCACAAGTAAATCCAGGCTGATGCAATGATGCACAAAAGGGGATTATTGTTTGATACATCCTTCCATGTGCTTCAAGATTTTGCCTTCTGAGTATGGGAGAGGCAGAGGAGACAGAGCTTGGAGAGGAATTGGAAGTCCCGTGGTGATCTGTGATACCCAGGACAGCAAGGGTGCATGGAAGACTGGCTAGGGGCAAAAGAGTAAAATGCTGATGATAAAAGGAAAGCATTTACCCAAAAAGACATTGCAGGAAAGAAAACCTTCACAAGCTGGTGAGCTGCAACTGGAAAGTCTTGGTGTCCTTGCATGGGAATTACAGGAGTCACCCGGGCTCTGTCTGACCCTGGTGCAAGCCTGCAGCTGCACCTCCCCAAGGGCTGGCCCTGCTCTGGAGTCTTTGGGACACTTCCTGCAGCAGAAGGATGTCTGCCCAAGGGAGCTGTGGCACCCACATGTGCTGGAGCAGGGCTCCTCCTGGCATCCACAGAGCTGGGCACCAGCAGCTGCAGCCAAGCAAGGTGGATTGGCAAAGCTGCTCCTCACTGCCCAGATGCCTATCTATCTTGCAGCCGCCCCCAGCCAGGGCTGCTGCACCCTCTGCAGTTTCTGTTCCCGTCTGCCCACTCTGAAACAAGAGTTCAGGTGAAGCACCACGGCTCCTCGCTCTCCCATCAGCGAAGACCCAAGTGCTGATGCAGCGGAAAATAGCCAGCAGCAAGGCACCAGCTTGATGTGCATTCCAAGCCAAGAGCTGGTGGGACCTGGCAAGGTCCGTGAGGGCATCAGCATCTTCCTGGGTCACCTTCATCATAAGCATCCTGCCCAAAGGTGCAGCATCATGCCATCTTCTCCACCAGTGGTGGGGGCCAAGGTGGGGTGCCAGCACCCAGCATGCCAGGGCTCCTGCTCCAGCATGTGTGGAAGGCTGGGTAGCCATTGCCTCTTTCCCCTAAAAGTCTTTTGTTTTCCTTCTGGTGAGCTTTCCAGGTGGGAAACGGTCCCTGATGCCACGCAGTGCCCCGACGTGCAGCACCAGTGCCTCTGGCTGAGAATGTGGCTGCTCAGCTCACCTCTGCCTGCCCACCACACTTGCCTGCGGCACAGGGCATCCCAGAAAATGGGATTCCTGCAGCATAGAGAGAAACTTGTTTCCAACAAAGCTTTATTCTGTCATCAAACTGCATTCCTTAGCAAACAGAGAGACTCAGGGAGGGTTTCAAAGCAGTTAGGACCTGTGGGGCAGGCAAATCCCCCACGTGCCTTTCCAGCTGCAGCCACTGGGACAGGGAGAGGGAAGCACCGGAGGCACTGGGCAAGCTTGCCAGCAAAGCTGGGAAAGGGGCTGAGCCATGGGTGGCAATAAAGCACGAGTCCCGTGCTCAGGAAGTTATGGCCGCAGTGGGGGCGTTGGTGCCGGCTTCTCCTTTATCCTTCTGCCTGTGGCTGGACCATCTTGAAGTTGCTCTTGCTGAAGCCAACACGGGATTAATCGAATCCTGCAGTGGGCCAGGGTGTCCCCGGCCCATTGCAGAGGCAAATGCTGTTTCCTCCAGCCATGTAGTGTGAAAATGCGGCATGCTGCCAGGGATGCTCTGCACGGGCACGCTGTCTGGTACGACTATTGCTCAGGTCTGACACTGTTTTGGTATGACTAATGTTTATGTTTGTCTAGTGGCAATTTTTCCCCACTTTACAACAAAAACAGAAGCAAAAGAAAAAACAAAACAAAACACACCCTTTCAGTTACAGTGTCTACCACAAGGTTTTATCTCCTCGCTGGGGGCTGAGTCATACTGGAGCCTGACCCACAGCGTCTTTTGGCTAAGCGATGCCGGCATGCTGTGTTCGGACAGAGGATGCTGTGAGGGCACCTGCGTGCCCTGGGGCATCGCAGGGTCCTCCAGCATGGCTGAAGGCAGTGGCCCCAGGGACGGCTGCTCTGGCCATGTTGGCCCCAGGAGGATGGGGGAAAGCCAGCCAGAGCATTTCCCACTGCCCACTGCATGCTCCCATCCCTCCGCCTCTCTGCGGGGGCTCTCGGCCATGTCACGGGAACATCCTCCAACACCCTCCAGATGAATTTTCTAATTTACAGGCATTTAAAAAAAAACCAAACCAAACAAAAAGTATAAACATCCTTTTTTTCTTTTAATCAGCACTGATAATGAAACAAACAGAAAGATAAATGCCCCTAATCCAAAGCCAAGGATAAAACTGCAGCAGAAATAAGGCTCCTACCAGCGTGTGTCCAGCTGAAAAAGCGGCAGCCTTGCAAGTCTGTGGCTGTCTCAAAAGGCTGGTGAGGAAGGAGGGCTCCATCAGCAGCAACGAGCCTCTCCCCTTCCTGTTTTGCAAAGAAAAAGGTAGTACAAGGTTGGCTGGTGACCCTGTTTCATCTCACAGTGGATAAAGTACTTTACCATCCGCTCCCGGAGAGGATGTTCAGTCAAAGATGCAGAAACAGGTTGATGTTGCAGAGCTTAAACACGTGGCAATAAGTTAAATCCTTGGGGATGTTTGCAGGTGTGGATTGTCCTTCCTTCTCCACATCCCCAGTTTTCAGCTAGTCCGTAAAACGTGAG
Organism: Theristicus caerulescens; assembly: GCA_020745775.1. Taxonomy (NCBI): domain Eukaryota; kingdom Metazoa; phylum Chordata; class Aves; order Pelecaniformes; family Threskiornithidae; genus Theristicus; species Theristicus caerulescens. The sequence goes on from CM036560.1 coordinate 90,773,860, forward strand.
TAATATGCAGCCTTGCTCTTCTCCATAGGAATAGGTAGTTAAAAACCGAAATTCAGGCAAGAGAGGTTCACTTCCAGCCCCAGGGCACAGCCAGGACAAGAGATGAGGGCAGGGCTCCTGCGCTCAGCTTCATTTTTTAAGGCTTTGCTGCCCATGGCCGTGCTGTCCTCCCTGGGGGTCTCAGCTGGGCGAGCATGGTGCGGCGGCTGCCTCGCCTCTCCCAGCTGCGGTTGGGGGATGTGGTTTCCTCCGGGGTCTTTAGGCTTTCAAGGAATTTGGTGAGTCGGGAACAGTATCTGGAAAAGGGCAGACCAGGGGTATTAGTCTGGCTTGCAGCTGTGGTGCCGTGCTTTGGGAAGCAGCCAAACTTTGCTTCCATTGACTGCACTGGAAGGAGAAGCCTTGGGTCCTTCCCGTTTTCAAAGCTCTGGGACTTGATGTCCCACATAATGCAAAGTTTTCAGCTGATATTTAAACCCCGCCCCCCCTTTCCCATTCACCCCCCTGGCTGCCTCTTTCCTTCCCATCCCTCCCACAGTGGTCCCCGTGGGAGCTCAGCATCACCGGTCACTCACCCAGCGTCGGGAAGAAGCAGTCCCCAGGGCCGGGGGGGGACAGGGGGGTGCCAGGCTCGGAGAGCAGGTGCCGGCCAGACTCGGAGGGCTGCCGGCTGGTCATGTAGGAGAGCTGGGGTCGGGGCCGCAGCTCTGCGCTCGCCGAGGGCACCGCCTCGAAGACAGGGTTTTCGATGCCCTGGGCACTGCTGCTCCTGGGCAAGAGAGGAGAGGGTGTGAGGGGTGGGGATTTGCATTTTTATTTCAGGAGCCTTTTTTTACCCCCAGGGTTTTGGCTGAGCACTGGGAACAACCAAGCAGGGCAGGAAGCAGGTTCAGGCAGCGGCTGAGAGCAAGGGGGGAGCCTGGCGCAGGGGGGAGAGCTTAGCCGAAAGGCACTGTGGTTTCAAGCTCTCCTGGGGTGTGGGGAGACACATGCTCTTGGCACAGGCAAAAAGAAAGGAGGCACTTCCCACTCGGAGGCAGGGAAGAGAAACAGCGGCTGCCCAGAAAGGGGCAGGACCCGAGGCGTGGGTGCTGCCAGCATCCCCCTCGCTCTGCCTGACAAGGATACACTCTGGCTTCAAGGGGAGAGGACAAGACCCTTGCAGGGTCTGGGATGCAGGCAGAGGGGGTGTGAGGAGGTCAGGAGGAGCTGGAAGCACATGGGTTTCCTCACCTTTCCATTCTGACCAGCTCATGGGCACCTGCCAAAGACAAAAAAGTTAGCATGCACGCTGGCAGTGTGGTGCCCAGTGTCAAACCCAGACCCACTGCCAGCACTGTTTTCTGGTGTCTCACCCACATCCAGTTCCTCCTCTTCCTTTGCATTCCTCCCTCCCTTTCTCCTTTCTTCAGCATCAGCCTCTTCTTTGCTCCCAAATCTCCCTTTCTGCATCCCTACCACCTACAGTCTCCTGCCTTGTTTACTCCCTAGCCCAGCCTCCTCCCACATTGAAACCGCAGGCTCCTAAGAATGGGGAAGGAGGCACTTCCACCAGCATGGGGCAAGGCGAGGTGCAGCTGCGGTGCCTGGGCTGCAGCCCAGCCCCGCTTGTGCCTGGATGCACCCACCACCCGCCCGGGATGCCGTCCCGGGGCTCTGCAACATGCCACCCTGGTGTTTGGCTGCCCCTGCATTTGTCTGGGCAGCACCCTGTTATTTATTTCCTCATCCCCTTGGCAGATTCCACAGCCCGTGCTACTGCAGTGTGCTGGATGGCTGCATGGCGAGCATCCCCAGCCAAGATGCACGAGTTTTGGCCCAGACCATGCCGATGGAAAGTGCCTGGTGGAAATAACCTGTAGCTAAGCTGATCCAGCTTATTTTCTCTTCCAATGCCAGTAACAACCTGTGCTTCTCTGGAGACACCCCAGAAGCAAGTCCCCCTGGGTTTTGCCATGCCTCTTGGGTTAAATAGCATCCAGGTGATGCTCTGCAGCACAGAGAGGGAGATGCACTCCAGCCACAGCAAAATGGATGCATGAAGGCACGTGGACAGTCTTTTTGGCCAGGGATAGATATCGAAAGTGCAGTTCCTGTTCTCGTGCCTGGCATCATGCCCACTGCTGCTGCAAAAACCACTTCTCCAAAGGGTTTGCTCAGAGCCACACAGCCACCCACCAAGCTCGGTGAGAGAAACCACAGGGCCTCCGGCTTGCCCAAGGCCTGATGAAATGGCTCTGCTGGTTAAGGTGGTGCCCTTTTCTGCTTAATTACTGAAATCACTGGGAGCCAAGCGCAGGCAGGAGCCGACAGCCGGTTGCACCTCGGCGCTGCCTGATTTTCTAGGGCTGGGGTAGTGGGGAGAGAGGTGGCTTGCTGCAGTACTATTGCCGTAGAAATGTAAGGGGTCTTTTTAAAGATGGGGGGAGAAAAAGCATAAATAACGCTTTTTCACTCACTCACTCACTCACTCACTCACTCACTCACTCACTCAATTCACCCCAGTGGGACACATCCCTAATGGCCACACAGACGCAGCCCAGGAGATGGGTGGCAAGGGGAGGGTACGTACGTCTGTTGCTGACCGCTTGTCTCTGCTTGTAAATGAGGAGCAAGATGAGGGGCAGGCAGAGGATGCCCACAATGCAGGCGCCCGTTGCCAGCGCAGCGGCCGTGATATCTGCAACAGAAGAGGACAGAGCTGGAGTGGGCAGCAGGGAGGGTTCGCCTTGCACTTCCTTGGTTTCCTCAAGCCATAGCAGAAGCACAGGGCAGCACCGGCGTTGCCCTGTGCCTGATGGACTGTGGCTCCGGCACGCACAGGTGGTTCACTCCTAGTGGGATTCGCACTGGCATGCATTGCCGATTGTGGACATAAGCTCTGAGGCATCAGTTTAGAACCTTGACCAAAGTCCTTCATTGCTGGAGGACACCCCAAGGTCTTTCTTTTTGTCTTCTAGATATGAGAAGCAGGGGCTCTGATAAAGCCCTTTGAAGTCAACAGAAAGGCTCCCCAGAAAGGCTGGCAGCCTTTGAGCACATCTGTGGCCATGAAGGTCCATGTGGGATAGCTTGCAGCAGGGTCGAGGGCTGCCTAAATCAAGGGCAGATTCAGCTCAAGCCCTCCTATCCTGCGCATCTGTCTGGGGAAGCAGCCTCTTGCTCTGGTGTGTTTGGGGGGGGATTTTTTCCCCTTTTCTTTTTTGCCCAGCAGGACAAGGTGTCCTAGCATTTGGGACTGAGGGTTTGAGACAGAAAGCACTACTCGTGGGGAGGATGGTGCAGTTTCCCCTGACTGGGCTGGCCCCAACTGTGCTGCAAACCAGTTTTAGCAAAATCTGCCCATTTAGGAGCCAGCAAACAGAGGCAGACAGAGCAACCCACAGAGAAACCACCTGCATAGCGAAGTGTGAGCACCTCCAGCGTCTAGACACAGCATTGGGGGACCCTCATGTTGTCAGAGCACTCAAGCAAGATTTGGGTTTCCCCTGCAAGAGCATCTCTGCTCAGGGAGAGGTGGCATGGGCTCGGGATGGCGGCGGCATGTTGCAAGAGGTTCCTGCGACTCTTCAGCTTTCTGTCCCTTCCCATCTGCTCATGGCAGCGGCCACTAAATCCCTGACAGTGGTTTGAGGCGGGGCTCAGATGCTTTATAACAGGGTGAATGATCTCCATGGGCTTCAGGATAGTCACATCCTTGTGACGTGGAAACACAGGCCAAAAGAGGCTCTCCTCAGCCTGAGGACGTGCCTGTCAGATGCACCCCATGGGGACAGCCTTGGAAATCACCCTCCCAACACGTGACCGTGAGGTTACATCTGGACATCGGTGTGTTTATATCAAGTGGCCGTCCCTAGTGAAATACATGGGCCAGTATGGTGAGCAGTGCCTTGGGGGGGGGGGGGGGGTTCCTTTTACCTTTGCTGGTGGCAGTATGAAATGTGCAGTTTTGAAGCCCTCCTCTGCCTGTGGAGGAGAAGAGAAAAGCATGTTAGACCTCAGGGGATTCACTCAGGTACCACAGAGCTCCCACACCTGCTAGCTGCACTTGCTTTTGCTCACCAGTATTGAGAAAATCAGACCAGAGCATCCCAAAAGTAAAAGTTTAATCCAGGGAAGCTTACGCTGAGATTCCTGCTGCAAGACCCCTTTTCACTTGCAGCGGCAGGGCCCGTCCCTGACCATGCAGGCTCTTGGTTTTTTAGGTCTCAAAGAAAAAGTATCTATCCTAATGCTGCCAATCAAGGGCAGGGGATGTCTCCCCCTCCGGCTCACACCTCCCTGGGCAGCTCTCCCTGCTGGGCTGCTGCCCCGAGGTTATCTACGAGCCCTGCATCCTGAGCAATGCCTGCACCCCTTACACTCAGGCTTGCTTGCCAGCCACCTCCTTTTATGTTGAGGTTTGTTTTCGTCTCTTCCAGAAAGAGGTTGAGGAAGATCAGTGAAACTATGTAGCGCAGCTTTTATTGCGTTCCAGCCTCTTGCTTTATTTTTTCTTTTTTTTTTTTTTAATGTTCCAGTGTTCTCTGGCCCTAAGTCAAACCTTCAACATCTGCTGCTCTTTGACTCTTGCAACACGGCTTGGGCTTTCAGCATCAGCACACCCTGCCTCCCCAGCCCCGATGCTGCTTCCCGGCATCCCCCACAAGCCCTTATCTGCCGCCTTGCCCCAATGCACCCCGGCATGGATGCGGGACTAGCAGGGGCTCCCCTTGCTCCCCTCACCTTGCTGGATTTGCAGCTCCACAAAGCCGTGAGCGAACTGCAGAGTGCGGGTCTTGCCGTGCTCCCGCCTGGCCTCCATGGCATAGCAGCAGTAATTCCCGCTGTCCTGCAGAGTCAGGTTCATCACCACAATGTGAAAGGCACCATGGTGGTCGGGGACAAACTCCACCCCATGATGGCTGGCTTGCCCCCCAAGGGGGGATTTTTGGGTGCCGTTACCCGGCGGCTCATGGTGCCTGCCCAGGTCATGGTGCAGCTCCTTCTCGGTGACGTTGCGGATGTGCTTCCTCTCGGAGCAGCTCTGGTCGCCGTTGCTGCTGAAGTACCAAGTTTTGTAGAGGAGGTCGTGGCGGTCGGCGAGGGCACCGCTGATCCGGCAGGTCAGGGTGACGTTCTGGCCCTCGGGGCAGATGCAGAGCGAGTATGGGGTGGTGATCAGGAAAGATGCCAGCCCTCCTGCCAGGGAGAAGGCATGGTGGCTGAGTCAGACCCTAAAGCCCTGAGTTTGTAGCAAAATGGGGACCCCTGCCCAAACAAGCACGCTGTATCCCAAGAGAAGGGAGATGGGAAGCATGGCGTGAGCCCTTCGCTTGCTCTGTAGCAAACATCCCAGCAGGGCTGGAAGCACAACTTCACCCTAGAAATAAGCCCTGGAGGAGAGGCATGCTTTAAATATAGCTGAGAATCATCTTGTAATAGGAGCAGGGAGGCAGAAGTTTGCCCAGAGCTGGCAGGGCAGTGCGGCTTGGGACAGGGACAGGCTCTGCCCCAGATGCCTGCTTATGGGGCACCAGGCGTCTGCAAGGCGGGGCAGTGGGGTATGGCTTGCAAATGGGGAAATACAAGTGCTGCTGAGCTGGCTGCAAATAAACAGGAGAAAAAAATATAAATAAAAGAGCTAGGAGGAGCCTGTGCCCCCCGAGATCAGGCGGGGAGCAGGTCCCACCCTGCTTGTTTCTCAGCCCCTGGGGAGGAGAAGGGGGAACTGGCTGATGCTGACTGCGAGGAGCTGCTTGAAAATGAAAATTTTCAGAAAGAAATCCCTGACGGCTGCCAGCTGCAAAACATGTAGTGGGAGGCCTGACAGAGGCACAGGAGCATGTCAGGGGGGACAGAGGGAAGCAGAGGAGCGTACAGCAGCGTTACTGGTCCCGTCCCAGCATGCCAGTGGAGGGTACTGGTGGGTAAGGGAAGCTGTGCATGAGGGGAGAGAAAAGAGCAAATACAGGCGAGTCTTTGGTGCTCAGGCCCCACTACCGCTTTGTGTTTGCAGAAGTGCAAACATCACTTTCAAAAGCTGAAAAAAACCAAATTCTGGGTTCATTTTCTTTAAATTATTGAGAAAAGGATGTTCCTGGGGCTGGTTTGCAACAGAGAAAATGCTACGAGGACAAGATGTGCTTTTATTTTGGTAACATCCTGTTGTGCCATTAGCTCCGCCACTGTTTCACTTTGAGGTTTTTCACTTGCTATATCAAGCCAGCGTCAGTCACAGGCGGGGTGCACTGCGCCTGCCCGCAGGCCATCCAGCCGGGCGCAAGGCTCCCCATCGCTGGGCTGCTGGGAGAGCATCCTCCTCTGTGCAGGGTCACCGCCCTCACCACCCTGACACGGGGCTCCGCTTGAGAGAGCGAAAGTGAAAACGTCCCCCGTGCTTCCCACCCCTCGTTGGTTATTTATGGCTTTTGGGACGATGGTGATCTCTAAGCCCCGTAAGAACAGCCATGAAGCCCCCAAGACGCAGCAGCCTGCTTGAGGGTGCTTTGCAGGGAGAGGGGATTTGGGGAGGGGATCTGCCCCACCGGACCCACCCCGGTCTGCAGCACATAGTGCCAAGGAGTCCCGCGGAGCCAGGGATGGCGTGACCTCTGCCGAACCACTCCAGCTTCCTGCAGGCACCTCAGCCTCCTCCCCACGGCACGTGCAGCACGCCCCTGGGGCTGCTCTGGGGCAGAGGTTTGCGTGGCCTGAGCTCAACGGTGCCCTGTTTCTGCTTGTTTTCAAGCACCAGCTGCTCCCCATCCTCGGCTGCTGCTGGGGCCGGGATGCTTGTCCGGGCTGGCTGGGTTTTGGCACATAGCGGAGTGGGTCCCCCACCTCCTTGCCAGTGTTCTGAGCACAAAAGGCACCTCAGATGTGTTTCTTGATACCTGCTGCAACGGGAAGTGCCCCATTCACATCAGAGGTCCCCCGGGAGCCAGGGGAAGGGAAGCCAGGGCTCTATTGGAGGAAGCTGCACTTCCAACACCTTACAAAAGTATCTGCAGGACTCTTTCTTTGTTTTCCACCCCCCTGCTTCAAATAAAACAGGGCCGTGCCGCTCATCCCCACACAGTTTGCAAAGCTGTGCCTTACTAAACTATCCAGCCTCCACCCCCGGCGCTTGATGGGAACCGTCTGGATGGAAAGTCAACACAGCCCACGCTTTCGGCAGCGGCGCCCAGCCGCGGGGAGGGGCAGAGGTTACCACGTGTGCGAAGCCTTCAGCATTACCAACTTCCCTTCTTTCTCCCGAGGAGGGGAAGGCTTCCAAAAGCCATCGAGCAGATGAGAAAACAGTTGGGGAGAAGAGCTGGCGAAGTGTGGCATGCCCCATGGCAGTGCCAGGGAGGTTGTTGTTCCCTCCCCAAGATGTAACGAGACTTTAAAGCCATGCTAGATGCCAGATGGTGCCTGGAGGAAACGTCTTCTGTTGGTGTCTTTTCACTAAAGCTTGTGGATCTTAATCTTCCCTGGGTGCTGTGGGCTTCTTCCATGCCCAGACCCCAGGTTTGGCTCTGTCCCATCCCGCTCTGACCATTCCCTTTGAAGTCAGCACCACTGGCAAATGCCAGAATAAAGCCAGATGCCCAGCTCCACACAGCTCCAGCCAAGAGAGCCAGGGGAGCGCTGGATCCATCAAGGTCCAAGATGAGAGCTGTCGTCTTGTCACCATCTGGTAAAGACCAAGGAGGTCTCAAGCAGGTGCCAAAAGTGCCCCTCTTCCTCTTTGGCACCTCGGTAGCTTCAGGTCCTCCCTGCCAACCCACAGCGTTGCAACGGTGTGGCACAGAGCCAGGTGCATCACTGGTGCATTCCCAGTGCCGTCACTGCTGCCTAACTTGAAACCTGGGAGCTCTCCTTTCAGAGAAAATGAAATGTGAAAAAGAAAAGTGCTAAAGCCGAGGAGCCTGTGCTGCTTTGCCAACAAACGGCTTAAATAAAACGGGATTTCATGTTGAATTCTGGGTGGGTGAGCAAAGCCTCTCTTGGTTGCTCCTGCTAACTTTGGTCCCCCACCATGGCAAGTAGGTGTTTGATTTACACTCCTGTGACTTACAGAAGTGATTTCCACATCATGTCACCTCTTTCCACTCCAGGGAAATCTGAGCGGGAGGGCTGTGGCCTTTAGAGGGGCTTGCCTGCTGCAGAGGAGGGGCTGCCAGAGAGAGAGAGGCTTCTCAGTCCTGGAGCGAGGAACCTGGCTTTAATTTCTCTTCTGGGAGCTTTTGTAACATCCTCACATGAAAGTGCCGCAAGCCCCATCGTCACTGTGTTGTCATTACACTTCAGAGTTACCAGCTGGGTGAGGTATGCAGGGGCATCCATACCTCAGCACAAGTACTTACGGCAGGAAAGAAAAAGGAGAGAAAAAACATACTGAAGATGCCAGAGATGCCTATGTTAATGGCCCCGTCTCCTGCACCTTGAGGAGCCAAATCACTTTTCAGCGGCAGGGCCGCTCCCTGGGTACCCATCATCCAGGCTGTGGGGAGAGCAGCCTGGAGCTGCTGCACCCACCAGAGGGTGGCACATCCCTGGCTCGGGGACAGGGTCACAACACCGGGTTTGCACTTGGGATGCAATTTTGGAAAGCCCAGCTCAGCTGCCATCCCATGAGTGGAGAGGAGCTGCTTCCCCATCCACCTAGCTGCCAGCGTCCCCAGACTGCATAGGAGCTGGATGTCTCCAAGGGCTCTACTTCTCCATCAAGACCTGCTAAAATTAGCCGGGGGTTCAGAAAGTTTCGGCAGGCACGCAGTTGCACAGAGCTCAGTTCCTTTGGCACCAGGCTCATGTTGAACATCGGTGTCCAAGCTTGTTGCATTGCAGAAGGCCTCATGTTCAGTCCCAGCACCCCAGACGTGTAAATGAAATAATCATCTAAAGCCCCATGGAGATGCTGGGAATCACTCCCTGATGTCAAGAGGCTTGGATGAGAAGCATAGCACACTTCAATCCGCACCAGCCTTGCTGTCCCAGAGGAAAGAGGAGAAGGGACCCCCTGCCCCATTGCAGGGAGGCATCATTTCTTCCTGGGCCTGTGCCAGCAGAAATCCTGGAGGCAGTCACTTTGCCATCCCGGGACAGAGGGAGAAGCCAAGCCCGATAGGATGCTTGTCCTCTGCCCACGCAGGGCAGGGAGGGACCACGGTCCTTCCCAGCTTCATTCTCTGACCCTTACTCCACAGACAAACTGCGGTTTTAATTGCCACCGCCCCTGTTTCGCTGCCTGGCCCCAAAGACCCGGTACGAAAACATTGCCTGCCAGGGCTGGTGCAGTCAGGCGTGAAGCAGCCCTCTCCCACAGCATCCCCCTGCCGTGCTGGCAAGCAGACGGCGACCTTCCAGAGCTGGAAAGCGCTCACTCAGGGGAAGGGAAACTCAGTGGCCACACACGGCAGTCCTGGCCCAGCCGGCTGCCCACCCGAAGAAGCTGCCCGGCACATCCCAGCAATTACGGCAGAGTGGAGCATCCTTATAGAGGGCATCCCAGCCCTGCTCGTGCAAACCGCCTCTCTCTGCTCCCCCGGGGCTGATGAAAGGCTCCTTTCACTGCTGCGTGGCCAGGGACCTCCGCAGTGCCGGGGCAAAGTACGGTGCAGAAGCAGGGCAGCTTTTCCAGCTCGGGATCCCTGGCAGGCGGCTGGCAGGGACTGGGGGTGCTGCTTTCCTTCCATGCACAGTAGATCAAAGCAAAGGCGGAAGGAGGAAAACCCAATCCCAGAGTTTTAAAACAGCAGCTCCCCTGTGGCCCCTTTGCCCTGGTGTAACCAGCATCGCGTGAAAGACTGGCTTGATTCCCCCCACTCCAAAAACACAGGGTGAGAAAGTAAATAACCCCCCAAATGCCCCAAATTCCTCATGCCGAGGCACAGCCCTGGCTGGTCGAACGCGGTGCCCCAGCGAGGAGAGTTTCTCTGGGCAAGGAGGAGAGGAAAGCAACCTGGAGCTTACCGTGGGAAGCGAGCAGGCAGAGCGCGGCCAGCAGCAGCCCAGGCCGGGGGGACATCGCCTCCATCGCGGTTAGGGCGGCCGGGGAGAGCTCTCCTCTCTGGAGCTGCCCGTATGTTCTGAGCAGCCCTGCAGCGACAGCCGGACTTGCACACACAGGAAATTTCATTGAAATATTGCATGCAGCAATGGAGAGAACTGCGAGCACCCCCAGGAGGTGAGATGCGGCAGGGAGCTGCAGGCAGACGGGGGGGAGTGGCAGCACCCTCAAGGGACACCCCACGGATGGGTGACACTTCAGTCCCCACCCGTTTGGGCAGCAGCGGGTGCATTTGCTGTTTTTTTCCCTTACAGCATCATAGGGGGTAGCTTAGAGCAAGCTGATCCCCCTGTGTGTGTTTTTGGGGTGCACAGGAGGTAGCTGAGGAGGATGCTTGCTGTTCCAGGGGAGCTGTGGCTGCTCAGCCACAAGGTGCCCATCCTTTCCCCAGTGGGAGCTGATCCCCTGTGGACAATCTCCAGCTTGCTTGCTTAAAGTGCACTTTGCTTGTAATTATTGTTTTTCCTGTGTTTGTGAAGATTAAGCGGGCAGAAACCCTCCTGGGATGAACAGGAGGCAGGTACAGGGAAGGGTAACTCAAAGCAGTGCCAGCTCAGGGAAGGGAACAGAGCTTTCCCCAAAAAAAGGGGAGCAAAGTGTCCCCCTCCTGCAGCCTGTTTGCAAGAGGAGAAGGCCTTACTCTGCCCTCAAATAGCAAAGCAGCACCATGGGCCGACTCATGTAACTCCTCCTGGAGCCTCACTTCAAATTCAAAAGGCACCGACGAAATCTCCAGCCACCTCGTTTCAAACAGTGCAGGCAGACACCTGTTCCCTGGAAAGTGGAGCCCAGAGACACGTGGATGTTTGTAAACCGCAGGAAACTTTGCTGCTAACCTGCTCTGAATTTGGAGCATGCAGTGAAATAGAAGAGTAGCTAATTACTGTGCGGCTTTGTGGTTTTTACAGCAAACATGTCTGTGATGCTCTCGTAAAAAATGTAACCCTTCTCTGGCAGGAAGAAATTTGTCACTGGGGAAAGGTGTAGACACAAAGTCCAGAGACTCCAAGAAAATGGCTTATCTGTCCTAAGACCCCATCTCTGAGCTGAGCCCTTAGGCAGGGTAGCACACTCTTGTCACCTCCCCATCCCCAGGTGTGTCCCCATGGTGACACAACCAGAAGACACTCTTCAGTAAGGACATCCAAGTGCCTGTGCAGGGTCAGATACAGCTGGAAGAGGGTCAGGACAGGCTGAGCCTGACCAGTGGTGAAATTGGGGTTAGCAGGTAGATGATGGGACCTGAGGGAGGAGAGGCTGGGTGTCTGAGATGCTCATTTTTGCCATGGCAGCATCACCTCTAGGTACTTTCCATCCAACCACGTTGCCACCCTTGGTAATAACAACCAAGGTGTCCCCAATGGCAAGGTGAGGACTCACACAGGACTCCAAAGGCAGCGAGGCATGATGGGGTTCAACTTCTGGCTTTCCCTCTGCCGTGGGATGCTCCCTGGTGTTACCAGCGATGGTAAAAACCAGGTGAAAAGGAAGGGGATCCCACAGAGACATTCTTTGCTTGGAAACAAGAGTGTGATTTAATCTCTGTACCCAAACATTACCTGGAGATGCATCTGCAGCCATGGCTTATTTCATTTTGAGCCCTGCATCCCGTTTGTGTCTCTTGGCAGGGTTGAGCCCACGCTGGTCATTCACCTTGATGGGTCCAGCCTTCCCCAGCCAGCTTCAGGGGTTATGGAGCCAATCCCTCCACGGTGCTTAATGTGATGTCCCCATGTCCCGCAGGCCACCACCACAGTGAATGTCACCGTCCTGGACGAGAATGACAATGCTCCCGCTTTCCGGCAGCAGCTGTACGAGGTGACCCTCGATGAAGGTCCTGCCACGCTCAACGCCACCCTCATCGCTGTGCAGGCCCTGGACCGGGATGAGGGACCCAACGGCACAGTTGTGTATGCCATCACCGAAGGCAACATCTTGGGTACCTTCCACATCAACAGCGCCACAGTGAGTAAGGATGCCGGCCTCCTCCCAGCCATGCCCCCATCCTGCTCCCCTCACTCCTGGCTGCCCTCCCCTTGCAGGGGCAGATTCGGACAGTGAAGGAGCTGGACTACGAGATCAGCCACGGGCGCTACACCTTGATTGTCACCGCCACTGACCAGTGCCCCATCATCTCGCGCCGGCTGACGTCAACCGCCACGGTAGGGAGCTGCTGTCAGGGTTGCGACACTGTGGCCTCTGCGGGGTCAAGGAGTTCCCCCTCATACGAGCAGTTTCACATCTTCTTCCCAGTGGTCACCAGTCGCTTTTCCCAGCTGCAGCCAGTTTGCCCAGTTGCTGTGACCCCGCTCCCTCATGGGAGTTGCAAAACAGGGACGTGGGCAAGGGACGCTCATGGGTTAATTAGCCGAATTATTTTGTCCTGCAAAGACAGAAACAGAAGAAATTCCCTGAATTGCTTTTAAGTTGCATTATATTGTCTTTAGAGGTCCCCTTGGTTCTTCTTGCCTGAAGGGACAGTAGATAGTAAAGCATTGCTAGAGCATTGATTTCTGCTTCGTCTTTATCTTCTCCGATTATTTATCTGCTTTTTAAATTCCTTTTTCATTCCTTGTATGGAGGTTGTTTAAAGTCTCTAGTCATTTTTGTTTCTTCTCTCTATAGCTCTTCCATTCTCCTGGACTGCAGTGACCTGAACTTAGTGCACTGCTCAAAGTGTGGGGAAGGCAGACTAGCAGCTCCAAAGCAAATGTTTTGCAGGAATTGAATACACCGATTATTTTTGTGACTGAAACGAAAATTTGACAGGTTGTACAGCAGACGTTGTCCATGCCCAGAATGATTTTAGGGTCTGCAAGTGGAAGGGGTCAGTTAGATCTTCTGCCTTGGCTCCTTATCATGGACCATTGTGCCTCACCCAGATATCGAGCCAAGCGTTTTCTAGCCCTCCAAAAGGAGACAGGTTTTTATATTTGAAGAAAAAAGAGAAACCGAAGGGGAGACACCAGAGTGGGAAATTTCCATGGATAAAATCTGTCCCTGCGAGCCTGGCAGCACTGTGCTGCATGCTGGGGCAGATGGGAAGCCTTCAGATGTGTGCATCTGATACTGCTGGAGATGCATTCCTGGCCCAGAAAACTGCAGCGGAAACCTCAAGACCTTGGGTTTAACTGCCGGCAGGGAAGGCAGCAGCTGCCGGCGTGCTGCAGGCAAAGGCAGAGCTTTCCCTGCTCTTGGCCCAAGCAGAGACCTGAACTTGGAAACCCCTTCAGCAACAAGTATCGAAGCTAGAAGGGATAGGAAACACCCTCCCTACGTGGCCCAGGGAGTTTGTGCCGGCACCATATGAAAACATAGCTTTTAGGAGGAGGTTTAGTGATTATTTAAGATCCCAAGTGATGGGAAATCCATCATCCTGATAAGGCGTGCCAGTGTTTGTTTTCTCCACTGCTAAGAAACAGAGCAGAGACTGATACACTCTTCTGTAAAGATTAGATTTAGCCAGTAACAAATGCCCATCTGATGGATTTTACTATCCTTTAACCCAGGAGGTTGAAAGCTCCCTCATTTTCAGTATCTTTCTTGTAACCACCTGCACCACCAAAGCTTAACCTCTTATTAGCCACTGGAGACTCTCCTCCTCCAGCAGGGCTTCTCCTCTGCGCAAGTTCCCCGCAGCCTAGCAAGGGGGTAACGCTCTTTTCAATATAGTATAGTATAGAGCTATATAAATGTCTTCTATGTAGTGTGACTCAGTTAAAAAAGCAAGACTCCAGTTCGTTGGGTCCCCGGCTTCGCGGGCAGCCCCGTGGTCTACTCTGTCCTAAAATTGTTGGTGCTTTCGCCTTTTGAGGTCTGTAGGATTGATTTCTGGCCAGCTAAGTGTGTCGTAGGAAGGGTTGCTAAGAGGAGAAACATGCCAGCAGCGTTGGTGGTGTTTTGTGTTGGAACAAGGACGCAAGCTGCAAATCTTTTAAAGTTTACTCAGCATTAGGAACGAAGCCCTTGGTGAGCAAGCGTGCAGCTGGCTGCAGAGATTGGGCCTCTCTGAATTCATGGCTTTGATGGTCAAATCCATGTCTGTCATTATTGTCTATCCAGCTTGGGTTTCAAGATGAGAATGTGGAGAACATTTGGCTTTTGCATTGACTTCTCCATCATGATGCGTGGCCCGGAGGTTGAAAAAGGCCCCGCCTGTGTGTGGCTGGAGTTTCATAGTGTTGCTGTAGGATGGGCATGATCAGGAATAACTGAGTTTGAGTCTCTGAACTGTGAGCTGGATGTTTGGTGAACCCAGCAAAGCCAGAAATACGGGAGGTATTTTGCAATGTTGCCTGTCCATGGCTTCCCACGCTCATGACCAGCAGGCTGGTCTCTCCTTCCATCCCTCTCCTTGCACTGCCCTCCACCCTCTCGCCCTGACTGCAGGTGCTGGTGAACCTCAACGACATCAATGACAACCGTCCCACCTTCCCTCAGCCATACGAGGGTCCCTTCGACATCACGGAAGGGCAACCTGGCCCACGCGTCTGGACCTTCCTGGCCCATGACGGCGACTCAGGACCCAGCGGGCAAGTGGAGTACAGCATCATCGCCGGGGACCCCCTCGGTGAGCAGGGACGTGGGGGCATCACCTCTCCTTCTGGCTGCCCCATGGAGGAACTCTGCTTGCAGGAGCCAGAGCGGGAGCACTGGCGGAAGCATTTCAGAAAAGCCATCCTCCCAGCCAGGCGCTTCTGCGAATTCAGCCTTTCGACACCAGGAAATCCTGTTTTGAGCAACAGGAAACTTAACCTGTTCATGGCCAGCCAAGGAGGTGGCCAGGACTTGTGCAAGGGAGGAGGGAAATCTGCTAAACAATAAAGGCAAAAAAGTAAAAAAGGCAAAAAACAGACCGCAGAAAGAGAAACCGAGAGCTGCAAGCACACAGCCCCACAGGGTTTGCAAGGCATTTGGGGACTGAGCTGCTCTGTACCCTGTGGTGAAGCCGTAGCTCTAGCCCCACCAGCAGCTCAGAGCAGGGGGCAGAGGAGCCACAGGCATCTCCAGCCATGGGGACGTATGGCTGTCCCTCTGAACGGGTGGTGACTTAAGCTCAGGGTATCTGGAAGGCAGAACCCAGTCCTGTCTCCAAGCTGACCCTGCTGCAAAGCTTTTCCAGAACAACTGGGATGCAGCCCCTCAGCTCAGGGGGGTCCGTGCTGTGTAGCTCACCCTGCTCTGGCCATCTTGGGGCATGAGCAGGTGCTTGGAGGGCTGTTGGCACTTTCAGAAAGGCCCAACCAAGAAGTGTGAGCACCTCTTATTTGGCCATTCAACCCACGTCCCCTGCTCCTGCTGGTACCTGGGGGTGCATCAGTCCCCGGGATAGACCCCAGCTGCTCACAGTCCTCCCATATCTGCAATGATGGGGCACTGGGGCTGTTGTCCCCAAGCCCGCCATGGTGTCTGTCCCCCGTCTCCGAAACAAGCTATCCCCTTGGGGAGGCAGGCCATTCACAGCAGCACAGCACGAGCCAGGGCCCTGCTGTCTCCAACAGGGGAGTTTGTGATCTCCCCGGTGGAAGGGGAGCTGCGGGTGCGGAAGGATGCTGAGCTGGACCGCGAGAACATCCCCTTCTACAACCTCACCATCGCTGCCCGGGACCGGGGGGTGCCCCCTCTCAGCTCCACAGTGAGTCCCCCAGGTGGTGTGAGGGGCTGCTGGGTGCCGTCCCCCATCCCCGGCTCCTTCCTCAGGGTCTCCTCTGCCTTCACTCTCCTCCTCTCCTCCTTCCCCTTGTCCCTGGGTTTTTCCTCCTCCAGACTGTAGTGGGCTGCGTGGGGAAGCCCACCTCTTGCACAGGGGGCAAAAATGGATGGGAGGGATGGAAATAAGTGCCACGTGCCACACCACTTCTTATCTCCCTGGCAGATGCTGGTGGGTGTCCGTGTGCTGGACATCAATGACAACGACCCCGTGCTCCTCAACCTCCCAATGAACCTCACCCTCAGTGAGAATGCCCCCATCTCCAGCTTCGTCACCCGCATCCTTGCCCGGGATGCAGACAAGGGACCAAATGCCCTCCTGACCTTCGACATAACATCGGGCAACACAGAGAACGCCTTCTACATCAACAGCACCGTATGCCCCCGGGGGGGTGGGATGCCGGGATGCGGAGGGTGGGCACCCTTGGCCCCAGAGCCCTGCCTTCCCTGAGCACCCATGGGTGCCATCTGGCATCCTTGCCCTGACAGGAGACGCCCCAGGTGAAGTGCTCCTCACGTCCCTTGTACCTATTTCCTCCCTTTTTTCTTGGTAGAGCGGCATCATCTATGTAAACCGCCCACTGGACAGGGAGCAGGTGGCAGAGTACAGGCTGACTGTCACGGTGAAGGACAACCCCGAGAACATACGCAATGCCAGGCGGGTAATTATGGACACAGCCAGGGCCTCCAGTGGCACAGGCGGCAGGGTGGCTGGGAGGAGGGGCTCCTGCCATGGCCAAAACCAGGCAGTGCATTTACCCACAGCACTTCCAATAGCAGCCTCATACCCCAAAAGCATCTGGGGGTCACAAGGATGGGGCTGCAACCCCCTCCCCATCAGAGAACAGGACGAGTAGGATTTAGGGCAAGTCCAACATCTCATGTTAACTCCAGTTAACAGCAGTGGACGTCACAGAAGGTGGGACAAAGTCGAGCTGGAGAGCTGGACAACAACAATGACACTGGAGCATCCTTTGGCCCTGCCAAGATGTCCCACGAATCACCCTTTGGGGTGCAGGCTGGGAAGAGATGTCCAGCCCCGGAGTGAGGGTCCCTGCAGACCCTCTAGGGTGGTCCAGGGAGCACAGCATCATGGTTGCACAGGGCTCCAGCTTTTGCCAGCACCAAGCTGGAGCTGGGAGAGGCAATAGGTGAGCTCGAGGAAAGGACGTTGCAGTCATCGCCCTCTTGTCCCCGTTTTCCTTTAGGATTTTGATCTGCTGGTCATTTCCATAGCGGATGAGAACGACAACCGCCCCCTCTTCACCCAGAGCTCCTACCAGGCTGAGGTGATGGAGAACTCACCCCCAGGTAGGTCTCTCTTCGCTCCCTTAGGTGGCTCCTGGAGACTCCCTTTGGGGCCGAGCAAGGGGAGGTGTCTCCTGGCCATTGTGGAGGAGACAAGACACTGAGCAGGGACAGGCTGCAGGTCAGTGGGACGGGGATGCTGAGTATGAGGGGCTCCTGCCGACCACCTGGGGATGTCAGCCTCAAGGAGACTATGACTTTGTTCCATGCTGCTGGTGGAAACCCTTCCTGGCACAGGTCAGGCACAACCCTGCGAGAAATTGGCCCTGTTTGGGAATTGCTCAGTTGCAGACAGCAAGACGTGTTCATCGTGTTCATCGTCTGAGCCGAGCCCTGGGGGCAGCCCTTGCCTTGAGGATTCCAACCTGCCTGACGTCCCTGCAGGGGATGGGGACAGGGTGCCATCTCTCCATCACCAACACCTGGAGCTGCCTTGCTCCAGGGGTTAGAGATAAAATAGTCCAGCCTGTCCAGGTAGACATTTCCCAGCCAAAGGGCTAGAAATATTATTCTTTTTTTGGTTGTCTTCCTGCCATTTGAATCACTCCCTGCTCCAAGACCTCAGGTACCTCCCTGTCCCGCTGTTGAGGGATATCCCAGGCAAAGGGTTTGGGTGCCTCCAGGTGATGCCCTCAGTGGCTGGGTGCTGTTACCACCCATCTGACAGATGTGTCTGTTTGTTTTTAGCCGGACGTCCCTCCACCTCGCCTGGGCCTCGCGAGTCGGTCTGCAAGGCTGCAGCAGCTGCCCCCCTGCTGCTTCGTGCTGCACAAGGCCCCACTCTGTCACCTCCTCCATCCATTCATTGCTGTCCCTCATGCGTCACCAGGGCGGGAGGGGGACGAGGGGACTCTGCAGGGGGCTGCCACCCTCCCTAACCCTTGTCATCCCATCCAGGGACTCTGGTCACGGTGCTCAATGGACCCATCCTAGCTCTGGACGGTGACCAGGGCAGCAATGCCGTGGTGACCTACGAGCTCCTGAAGGCATCCCTGGACCTCTTCGTTATTGACAACAGGACAGGTGGGGTGGTTCAGCAGGTCCCCGTCCCCAGCCTGGAGCCACCAGGCAACCATGGTGTCTGTCACCGGGCTTTTCCCCTCCTCCAGGTGTCGTTTCGGTGAAGCCTGGTGACGTGATAGACCGAGAGGCTTTGCCAGACCCTTGCCTGGAGTTCACGCTGGTGGCTCATGACATAGGGGGGCTGAACAGCACCGCCAGCCTGGCAGTGACCGTTCTGGATGACAATGACAACCGCCCCATTTTCCAGCCAGCGTCTGTCACGGCACGGCTGCGGGAAAACAGCCCCCCAGGTCAGAAGAGGGCCGAGACTGGATGGTGGGTGATGGGGAGACCTGGGTGTCCACTTGGGACTGTGAAAATCCAGCTCCCAGTGTCAGGGCTGGCCAGGATGGGGTTGAAGGGAGAAACTGGGAATTGGGGTTGCCCACATTGTTTGACGATATTTGCCTTGGGACTGGGGGCTTGCTGCTGCTGCCCTCCAACCCTTGCTTGAGAGGGCTGTGTCCCCCCTTCCCAGGCTTCTCCGTCCTCCAGGTGACAGCCACAGATGCAGACAGTGGCCTCAACCAGCAGCTGGATTACCGGATCGAGGGTGGTGGCCAGGACAGGTTCCTGATTGATGCCACCACGGGGGTGATCCGTGTGGCTAACATCAGCATTGACCGGGAGGAGCGGGATGCCTACTGGCTGACAGTGGTGGCCGTGGACCAGGGCACGCCGGCGCTCTCAGGCACCGCCACCATCAGCCTCTTCATTGACGACGTCAACGACTGCCGGCCTGAGTTCATCAACCCCATCCAGACGGTCAGTGTCCCCGAGTCAGCTGCCCCTGGCACTGTGGTGGCTGAGGTAACTGCCATTGACCGGGACCTCCACCCTCGCCTGGAGTACTACCTGCTGGAGATTGTGGCTCGTGACGACACGGACGTGCTGGTGCCTGACCAGCAAGGAGCATTCGCAGTGGATTTTAGGACAGGTAGGAGAGCGGGAAGGGCGGCGCGGACCCCTCTCCTCGCTTCTGCTTCTTCTTCTTCTCTGCCTGGAGGTAGGTGTCCGAGGCACAGGGAGATGATGCTCACCTCCTGCCTCCCTGCTCTCTTCCTCTGGCTGCCCCGTCTCACCCTGCCCTGTCCTCTCTTCCACATCCAACTGACTTAACTAACCCTTTTCTTTCCTTTCCGGCTCTCGGCCCACCAGGTTTGTCTCTGTGTCTGTGCTCATTTCTCTCTCCGTGCCATCTGTCACCTGCCTCCATCTCACCCATCACCATCGCAGGCAGCCCCACTGTGGGCCGGGGGCTGCTCAGCCTTGGCAGACCGGACACGGGCACCCTTGCTGGGGGGAGCGGGGAGGTGACTCTGGGGTAAGTCGTGGGCAGCGGGGAAGAAGGGCCAGGAGCTCCCCGCATCTGTTTTGGAAGCACAGAGCTGATCTGGAAAAGAAAAGCACCCTTGTTGGAAAGAATACGGGACAAGTCTCTTAAAGACGCCAGGATGCCGAGCTAAGGTGGATGGGTTGTGCAGAGGAGCAGCAGTAGTTGCTCCCAAGCCCCTCTCATCCACACAACCCAAACCCTTACCCCAGCTGAGGCAGCATGAGACCCAGTTAGTTAGCTGGGCAGAGCGGAGCAGGCAGGAAGGCAGGAGATGGAGAGCAGGGGGAGAGAAGTCGTCTTCACCTGTAACTATTGAGCGGTTTCCCTGTTTAGCCTTTGTGGAGAGGCAGGAGAGCAAGTGCAGTGGAGAGTGCAGCAGTTGGCTGGTGCAGACCAGTCTGACGAGGGTCCTAGGTGGTGGGGGTGCAGGCACAGCCTGTGACCCCCATCTTTTTGGGGTTCCCAGGAGCTGTGAAGATCAAAACCCCCCTCAACCGGGAACTGGTTGCCACCTACGAGGTCACCATCTCTGTCCATGACAATGCCAGCGAAGTCATCGACCGCTCGGTCAGCGTGCCCAATGGTAAGCGTGGGCTCCTGCCAGGCAGCGCGCAGCCAGGGCTGGCCACTGCCGGGGGCTGGCACAGCCTTTTCCAGGCACCAGTGCAGCTTCTGGATAGACAGCAGCTCTCCCACCTCCTTCTCCATCCTGACCAGCAACTTTTCCAATGGGAGCAGTCCTGGACCAGCTCCCAGCATGTTTGGGTTCTCCTCTGAGCCCTCCTTTAGCAAATGGCCCAGACATCCCAGGGCTGTGCTGGGGATGGAGAGGACCATGTGCCCATAACCATACCATGGGAGACACCCGTTTCTTCATTACCATCCCCATGACATCTTGCCACCCTGCTCCTGGTAAATCCAGGCCCATGTGTGAGAAGGCACACACATATCAGGAGTAGGTCTGAAGGAGGTGAGACTGTCCCACAGCCAGCTCAGGACATAGCAGCTTTGCTGAATATTGCCATTTTTCTTGATGAACCAGCTCCATTTAGTTGGCTTTCCTGGAATTTCATGCTTGTATCTTTACAACCCTCCTTTCTCCCATCCTTCCTTCCCTTCTCTTTCTCACTTGTCCTCTTCCTCTTCTCTTCCCCTGTGGTTTCCACCATGGCCACAGCCAAGCTGACAGTCAACGTCTTGGATGTCAATGACAACACGCCCCGCTTCCGCCCCTTCGGGGTCACCTATTTCACTGAGAGGATCCTGGAGGGAGCCACACAGGGCACCACACTCATCTCCATCTCAGCGGTGGACCCGGACAAAGGTGCCAATGGGCAGATCACCTACGAGGTGCTGAACCTCTCCCCAGAAGGCTACGCCTGCCTTGAAGACCAGTCGGCAGGTTGGTGACCTGGGGAGGTGGGAGTCTGGGGCAGGTCAGTGGCCTGGGGCAAGTTCCTCATTTCAGGGTCTGCCATCCTCTAGGGAAGGTTGTGGCCAACAGGACGGTGGACTATGAGGAGGTGCAGTGGCTGAACTTCACCATCCGAGCTTCTGACAATGGCTCTCCTCGCAGATCCGCTGAGGTCCCTGTGTACCTCCAGATAGTGGACATCAACGACAACAATCCCATTTTCAGCCAACCGTCCTACCAGGTGAGCTGGGCTCCTCCATCCAAGTCCATGTGGGGCTGAGCAGTGCCTGCCCAGAAGGGATGGGCACAGAGCTAGGTGTTCTCCAGGGACGCCTTCTCTTCCCTCTGTCTGTGCTTGAACCATCTGAAGAAGATGCCCAATCCACCAATGTACTCTGTGTGAACATCTTGTTCTGGGTCCAGCTGTGCCCACCCCTGGGTGACACACTGCACCCTTGGTTACTGCCTGCTAAAACAGCAAGTGATACAGGTCCTGCCTCCTCCCTTTGCTTGCAGAAAGCTGTCTTTGAGGATGTGCCATTGGGTACAGTCATCCTGAGGGTCAAGGCCACGGATGCAGATTCTGGGCGTTTTGCTCTCATCCAGTACAGCCTGGGGGATGGAGAGGGCAAGTTTGGGATAAATCCCAACACGGTAAGGAGCCAACCAAGGCCGGAACAGAGCAGGAAAAGGGAGGAGAGGCTCAGATGGTCCCACCTTGTGCCTTGCTCCCACACCTCACCTTCTGCCCCTTCTTGAGTACCAGCTCTGCCAGATGAGATCCACCTGAAGGTCTCTGTGTGCTGCAGGGTGACATCTACATCCTGTCAGCCCTGGACCGGGAGAAGAAGGATCACTACACACTGACAGCTGTGGCCAGGGATAACCCTGGGGACGTCTCTAGTAACCGTCGGGAGAACTCCGTGCAGGTAGGGCTCTCCTCCTCTCACCACCCCTTGTGTGGTGGTCCGTAGCAAGGAGGTGTCAAACCTCAGGCTTTCCTCCCCAGCATGCTTGCTGGTGGCTCTGGGGAGGAATTAGGCAGAAGGAAGAGCAGATGATCCCAGGGGCTGTGGGGTGGATGGTGCGGGGCGCTTTGTGCCGTGGGGACGGCGTGTCGGCAGGAGGGGACAGAGCAGGAGGGGCAGAGGAGGGCGACGCTATTGTCTGCAAGTGCTCCGACGTGAATGGGTGCCCCAGCCCTGGCGGCCCCCATTGTTGGAGGCAGGAATTCAGCTAGTGGAGCTAAACGAATAGCAGGAAGGGCACTGCACTCAGGCAGCAGAGCTGCAGGTCACGGCAGGGGTACGGCCCCCGGGGGCTGCCCAGCCGTCTCCAGCCTCACATCACCCAGCTGGCTGTGCTTTGTTGAAGGTGCTGATCACAGTCCTGGACATCAACGACTTCAGGCCCCAGTTCAGCAAGAGCCAGTTCAGCACCAGCGTCTACGAGAATGAGCCGGCGGGGACATCAGTGATCACCATGACCGCCACCGACCTGGATGAAGGGGATAATGGCATGGTGACCTACAGCATTGAGGGCCCTGGAGCAGGTAGGTGCTGGCGGTGGGGGGCTCCTCCCCAGGGAGGAGGGCTATGATGAGGAGCAATTAGAGGAGACATAAGGTTCAAGCCTACATCCCGTGTCCTGCAGCTGGTTTGGAGCAAGGTTATGCACGCACTCCCGGGAGCAATACCGAAAGTGTGGAGCTTTCAATATTGCTCCACCGTTCCCAGTTCCTCGTGGCGTGGCATGTTATAGCTTTGCCTGACTTCGTCCTGCAGCCCAGCCTTGGCGTATCCTCTGTCTCCCCCACCCCAGCTGGGTTTTCTATGTACACAAGGGTGTCTTGGAGCAAACTCACTGCACGCTTTAGAGGAAAGCTGAGAGGGCTAGGAGGCTGTGGGTGGATAGTGATAGTGCCTGAAATCTAGTATATCTCTGCACACCGAGGAGTGATGGGAATGAGACAAAAGCCAGCATAAATGTAGAGGGGAATGGCAGAACGTTCATTTTCCTGAGACCCATGGGCTCCTCTGACCCCTGCCCTGTGCCAGCCTGGGCAGGAGTGAAATGCAGCCAGGGGTGGCCTGGGAGTGGGGCCCTTGGCACTGCCCAGTGGCAGGGATGCAGCAGTGGGCAAGGATGCTCTGAAAACCCTGAGACCATGCACACCCCTGGACTCAGGCAGCCGTCTCTGCACCATCACCCCTTGATCTCCCACCAGTGAGGGCTGTGCTTCAGCTGGTATACTGGTTTCTAATTGTAATTTGTCTGGTGCGAAGCTTCCTGAGCCAGAGATGTGGTTTTTCTGCCCCCAGAGGCTTTCAAGATCAGTAAAGACTCTGGGCTCGTCATGTCCCGGCGGCGCTTGCAGTCCTACGAGAGGTTCAACCTGACCGTGGTGGCCACAGACAAGGGGCGTCCCCCTCTCTGGGGGACCACCATGCTCCACATCGAGGTCATTGACATCAATGACAACCGCCCCATCTTCGTCCGCCCGCCCAATGGCACCATTCTGCACATCAAGGAGGTAAATCCCCTGAGAGGAAGCAGGGGTCATGGCACACCGAGACCATGCCTGGGAGCACTCCTGCCTACCAGTGGCAAAATCCAACCTCCATCTCCACCAGGGATGGAACAAGACTTTGATTTAACACGTGGCTAGAAGGTTTGGGTCATAGGGCTGGAAGGTCAGCAACAGCCCCTCTCCGTACGTGCGAGTGGGGATGCTGAGGCAGCTTTCGGGAACAGAAACCCCAGCAGCACGCAAAATAAGGAAACAGCCAGTCACTATGTGCTGAGCCTGTTTATAAACAAGGGTGGAAATGCTGACATTTAAGATGTTTCTCCTTTCTGGGAAGCCAGGCTTGACTCAGCCAGTCCCCGGCGCATGCATGGAGAGGCCACCCTGCCGAAAGGAGCCATGGCTTCACGTTGCCAGCCCCTGGTTGGGTTTTGGGTAGTGGGAGCCTGCTGACCCCAGTACAAGGGGGTTTGGAGGGCCAGGGGGAGCAGGGGGCTCATGTGCAATGCCGGAGCTGAGAGGATGCACATGTGCAAGCAGGAGATCCCCCTGCGGTCCAATGTCTACGAGGTCTACGCCACAGACAAAGACGAGGGCCTCAACGGAGCGGTGCTCTACAACCTGCTGAAAACCGGAGCGGGGAACAAAGACTGGGAGTATTTCAGCATCGACTCGGTCAGCGGGCTGATCCAGACGGCGATGCGGCTGGACCGGGAGAAGCAGGCAGTGTACAATGTGAGCCAGGTGGCAGCATGCCCGCAGAGTGGCCAGGACAGTCCCTGAGGCTGTGGGTCTGGCGCAAGGCTGGCAGGATGCAAGTGATGTGGTGGGGATGGGGTCGGCTGCTGCAGTCATGAAGATGTCACACCTTAGCAAGAACTGGGTGGTTATCAAGTGCTGTCAGGGAGTTGCATCCTGGTGGGCCAACTCCTAACTCCCTGTTAAATCCCAAAAAAGTCCTCCACCACCCAGCTGTCCTCTGTGTCCCTGCCTCAGCGATGTCTCCTGGCCTGCATGGCTTTGCCCAGGACGGCCCTTTTGCCTCTCTCCCCAGCTGATCATCGTGGCCTGTGACCAGGGCCAGCCAGCCTACGAGACCATGCAGCCCCTCCAGGTCGCACTCGATGACATTGATGACAATGAGCCCATCTTCCTCAGGCCACCCGTAAGAAGCCGGGATGGAGGGGATGGGACACAGGGGATGCAGGGATGGGGATGCCGGTGAGGACATGTGATGGAGCATGCACCACTGGGCATCACCATGGTGGGGATCACGATGGGATTCATTTGCTTTTATTTAAAGACAACTCAATGCTCATAACCCTCCCTTTTCTCGGGGTCTCTGGCAGAGGGACAGTCCCCAGTACCAGGTGCTCTCTGTCCCCGAGCACTCGCGGCCAGGCACCGTGGTGGGGAACGTCACTGGGGCGGTGGATGCAGATGAGGGCTCCAATGCCATTGTCTACTACTTCATAGCAGGTGGGTACTGAGCAGGGAGGGGATCAGCAGCTCTGCATCCCCCTGCACACCCCTCACCAAGGGTTTCTGTCACTCCCATTGCTGCCTTTCTGCCCTGGTCAATGGACGAGGTGGCATTTCAGAAATATCGAGCCCGAAGGGGGCTAACTGGGGACCCCTTTCTGCACCCAGCTGGGAATCAGGAGAGCAACTTCCAGCTGAGCCGTGAGGGCAAGCTGCAGGTCTTGCGAGACCTGGACCGGGAGAAGGAGCCGTACTACTCCATCATCGTCAAAGCATCCAGCCAGAGGAACTGGTCTCCTCCCCGGAGCCAGCAGGCAGGCAGAGCCCAGCCCTGGGACCTCAGTGGGGACCTAACCCTTCAGGAGGTGCGGATCTTCCTGGACGACATCAATGACCAGTCCCCCCAGTTCACCAAGTCAGAGTACACGGCGGGTAAGGGGTGCCAGGGGCTGGGGAGGGGCACCAGGGGCCAGAGATGCTCCGGGGAAAATCCAGCCAGATGACGGGGCAGTGAGAGCCAGCCTGGCCCCAGGTCCCTGTCCCGTCTCTCTCTCAAAGGGGTTGCCACCGATGCCAAGGTGGGATCAGAGCTGATCAGAGTGGTTGCAGTGGACGCTGACGTGGGCAATAACAGCCTGGTCCTGTACAACATCTTGGGCATCCGCTACATCAAGCAGCACTCCAATGACTCCGAGGAGGTGGCCAACATCTTCAGCATTGGTGCGTACCCTGCATGCCATGGGAGCACAGGGCCATGGCCAGAGACATCCCTGTGGCCAAAGACGTCCCCATGGCAAGGGTCACTAATCCTGGGCTTGTGACCGTCCTTCCCCTAGGAACCCTTGATGGGATCCTGCGAACCTTCGACCTCTTCACGGCCTACAACCCCGGCTACTTCGTGGTGGACATCATGGCCTCTGACCTGGTGGGCCACAATGACACGGCCATTGTGGGGATTTACATCCTGCGAGATGACCAGCGGGTCAAAATTATCATCAACGAGATCCCCGACAAAGTCAGACAGTTCGAGGAGGAGTTCATCAGCCTGCTCTCCAACATCACAGGCGCCATCGTCAATACAGATGACGTGCAGGTAACCATCCACCTTTGAGGTTGCTTTGAGGGGTAGGTAACCTTCCACATGCTGCTTGGGAGGTCTCCTTTGAGGGTGCCCTGTCCATATAAACCATAAACACCCCTGAGCTCTGAAGGTGACAGACACACCCCAGGCTGGGGTGTATCGAAGGGATGCAGACCAACCCCATGCCAGGCTTGAGAGTCTCTTGCCATGCGAGCACACCTTGTGGCACGCTCGGGAGATGCCCCAGGAGGAGAGACCTCTCCTGCACTTCAGACCTTGCTGTCTCTCCCCAGTTCCATGTTGACAAGAAAGGTCGGGTGAACTTCGCACAGACAGAGCTGCTGATCCACGTGGTGAACAGGGAGACCAACCGCATCCTGGACGTGGAGCGGTACGTCACCTGGCCCGTCACCCAGCCTGGCCTCGGGGAGCCTCATTAATGTCAAGATGCCCAAGCAACGCTTCTCTTCCCAGGGTGATTCAGATGATAGACGAGAACAAGGAGCAGCTGAGGAACCTCTTCAGGAATTACAACGTGCTGGACGTGCAGCCTGCCATCACTGCCCGGGCCCCAGATGACCTCTCGGCTCTGCAGGTAACGGCCCAGCTGGGGCTGGAGATGGCTGCTGCTCACAGGGAGGGTGATGTCCCTTCCCATCCTCCACGACCCTCCATGGCCTGGAGAGAGGTTTCACCCAAATAATTTCGGGTGGGTGCCCACTGTCCCAGAGGTTGCCACTACCCCTCTGTCTCTCCTAGATGGCGATCATCGTGCTGGCTGTCCTGCTCTTCCTGGCTGCCATGCTCTTCATCCTCATGAACTGGTACTACCGGACAGTGTGAGTAATGGCCAGGCTCTGCCCCACCAGCCGCAATCTTCCCAGGGGCCAGGGAGTCCCGCGTGGCTGCTCCCAGCCCTGGCAGTGCCAGCAAGCAAAGGAGGGCATCAGCTTCCCAACACCTTCTGCGGCAGGGCTCAGCCTGGGTTCAGAAATTGCCCCTCTTCCACCAAAATATTTAGTTTTAATATTGATAACACCTCTCCCTGCCAAGCTCACCATCCTTAGAGGGTTAACACTTGCAGGGTTGCAAATCTGTCTCCCCCTCTCCTTTCAAGCATCCTCTTTATTTTCTTCTCTGATTCACTGTATTTCTTTCGCAGGCACAAAAGGAAATTGAAAGCCATAGTGGCTGGCTCCACCGGTGAGCAGTTTGGGGTTTCCCAGCTGCATGAGACAGCAGGGTGCATGAAGAGCATGGAGGGGGTACACAGGGAGACGCGGGGGATGTCAGAGTGGTGTAAATCAGAAGCAATCCTGCCCAGCAAGGTGCAGTGGTGGGAGGCTTTTCTCAGCATCCAGGCTCTGCATTATCAACCACATCCCAGTGTGTTTCTCACACCACCAGTGCCTTTCTGGTCACCAAGTTTCCCTCCCCAGTAAAGAAGTGCTGCCCCATGGTTTGCTGTTCAGCCCACTGACATGCCACCCTGTAACCCCCACCCCTGCCTTTTGCAGGGAACAGAGGCTTCATGGACATCATGGACATGCCAAATACCAACAAGTACTCCTTTGATGGGTCAGTTTTTCCCTTTCTTCCCCTCCCCGGTTTGCCACCTTGCGGGACCACAGGCTGCTCCAGAGAGAGGGACGCCTGCATTTTGCAGCCAGGGATGCGCGGGAGGTAGAGATGCAGTGCCTCTCTGCTCTGCAGAGGGATGCAGCCAGGCATGCCATGGGGGGCATGACTCTAGCCCTGGGACACGTGCTTGCCTTGAGAGCTTTCAAAGCCAAAAGACCTTGTGCCTTCTCCTGTGACTCCGTATCTGCCAATACTGGCCAGGCTTGGGGTAAGCAGAGATGATGGGCGGGTGTCGACACACATCTGGATCCAGAGCAGCCAAATTCATGCCTCCACAGGGCAGGAGAAGGCAGTGCAACCTCAGCATCCAGGCTCTGGATGGGGTTAGGGAAGCTGCTGCTCTTTGCTGGTGCTGAGGGTTCCTCCTCTCCTCCGGGCAGGGCCAACCCAGTGTGGCTGGACCCCTTCTGCAGGAACATGGAGCTGGCGGCGCAGGCGGAGCACGAGGACGACCTGCCGGAGAATCTGAGCGAGATCACTGACCTCTGGAACAGCCCTGCCCGCACCCACGTGAGACACGGCTCCTGCCGGGACACCTCCTCCCCGCACGCGACGCCCGCGACGCCTCCTCAGCTGCTCTCTCCTCCTGCAGGGGACCTTCGGGAGAGAGCCCTCCGCAGCCAAGCCTGAGGATGACCGCTACCTGCGGGCAGCCATCCAGGAATACGACAACATTGCCAAGCTGGGGCAGATCATGCGGGAGGGACCCATCAAGGTGAGTGATGAGAGCAGGCATCCTCCACCAAGGGGTCTTCTACCACTACAGCTTCCAGGCTCATGGCTGCAGCTCCGGAGGGTGATGTTGCTCCAAAAAATGCTGGGATGAAGCCAGCCTCCCTCTGACCAAACCATCTCCCTTGGGTAACCCGTTGTCTCTCCCACTCCGCCCAGGGCTCTCTCTTGAAGGTGGTCCTGGATGATTACATGCGCTTGAAAAAACTCTTTGCCCAGCGGATGGTGCATAAGGCCACCGCCAGTCAGGGGGACCGCTCCTCGGTCTCAGAGGTAGACGGGGTGTGCATGGGCATGGGGAGATGCTTGCCGTGCCCTCTGGGATGCAGTGTGTCTTCCTGGCCCCACAGGCTGTGGTCACTCCCTGCGGCCACAGTCCCTGTCACCCAGTGGTCCTTCCATTCTCTGCTTGGCCACAATGAGCCAGATGCGGGTTTTCCACTGAGGCTGCTGGTTCCCCACGGTGCCCCAGCTCTCATGACCCCCGTGTTTCCTCTGAGCATCAGCAGCACCCTCTCCCTTGGTCTCTCCCACCCTGGGTGAGGACCCCCCCTCTTTGCAGGGTGGGCTCTGTCCATCACCTCCTCATCTCTGTGCCAAGGCTGGCTAAGAAGCTGTGAGTCCCTGCACACACACAGGGATATCTTCCCTCCCCTCTGCTCTTCTGAGCTTATCAACCCAGCAGGGTTTTGAGGCAAAAAGGCTGGCACAGAGGGTTTTGGTGCAGGAGGACTAGTGTGGGGAGAAACGGCTCCTTCCACAGCCTTCCCCCTTTTCATGAGGGGCAAAACACAGGGCAAACAGAGTGGAGGAGAGCAGTGGGACAGGAGACACCTTTCAGCCCTTCTGCCCCCATCCCTCCTTGCCTTTATCCACCCCCAGCCCATCCAGCCTTCCCTCAACTCCTTTCCTTGTCTGCCTTCTGCCCCACTGCCCTCATACAACCCCAAATCCCAACCCGGGTGCCTGAGCTGGGGCACCCACCCAATGAGCACGTGATCTGGCTGGAGATCATCATCGTGCTGGTGATCTTCATCACCACGCTCTGAGGTTGCTTCAGAAGAGGAGGGTCCCGGCCATCCCGCTGGCCTCCGGCACTGCAGGAGGTTCAGAGGTGGGGAAGCCAGGATCTGCTCTGTCCGTGGTGGTGATTCCCCTGCTCCATGGACCTTTTGCAGCTGATCCAGAAGGAGATGGAGGAAGAGGAGGAGGAGCGCAGCCCCGGCCAGGGCAGCCTCCGTTTCCGACACAAGCAGCCGGTGGAGCTGAAAGGTCCTGACGGCATCCACGTGGTGCACGGCAGCACGGGCACACTGCTTGCCTCCGACCTCAACAGCCTGCCTGAGGACGACCAGAAGGTGCTGGGTCGCTCGCTGGAGACTCTGACCACTGACTGCGGGGGCTACAGCGACCACAATGCCCGCACCGAGTCGGCCAAGTCCACCCCCCTGCACAAGATGCGGGAGGTGATCATGGAGAGCCCGCTGGAGATCACCGAGTTATGATGAGCGGTGGTGGTGGTGCTCCTCTAGGCAAGCCAGGGCCAGCGGGGATGAAGCACAGACCAGGGGGGCCGTGGCAGGGGCCAGGAGCACCCCAAGACCGGTGCTTGGCCCCCCCCTTCCCCTGCAGAAGGAGTCCAGGCCAACCGGTGCGGTTCACTCCGGCAGCCTTGGAGAGCTTGGCCCTGGGAAAGGGCTCTCAGGACCGGTTTGCTTTTACTCGCCTGTCATTTATCCATGAAAGCATTAAATTTTTTTTATTTTTCTTATAAAAAAAAAGGGGTTTTTTTTTACAAAAAAAAAAAGAAAAGCTAAACAAATCCAATGAGTCCAGGCTGGACAGGGGTGAAGATGCAGCGACGGTGCGGACGATGTGCCACCGCAGCATTCTCAGGCGCAGGCTGGGGACAAGCAGCCGTCACACCTTGACCGCAGGCACAGGGAGAGCTGGAGCAGCGCGGGGAGAGGCCGAGTCCATTTGGCATTAATGTCACCTTTCCGGCAAGGAAAGACAAAAAAACAAAAACCGAAGACATTTCTCCATTTTGCTGGCTTTACCAAAACATGTTGCGATGTTGAAAAAGAGAGAGACTGACAATAATTGGGGCTTCTGGATGTGGAGTGCTCGTGCGTGTCTTTTATGCCCTTTTCTTTCCCCTTCTCTCTTGCTTTTGGGTTTGTTCGTTTGGGGGTTTGTTTCCAGTCGTAACCTTGTGGAGAGTTTCGGGCACGGTCTGTTACGGGACTCAGAAATACACTGTCTATGGCTTTGGGTAATCTGTCTGTCGTCCTTCCTCCCCAGCCGTGCCGCGCCACGCTGGATTCATCATACCCAAACCACCTTTTGAAGAGAAACCCCCCCCTTTTTCCCTTAATTCACCCCTCCATCCATCACCTTCGCAAGACACCACCCTGGCTGTTGCTGCAGCCCAGATTTTGGGTGAAGCATTAAACCTCCCCTAGGTTTACCCCTCGCTTGCCAGCCCCCTGGCACCCCAGGACAAGGAGGCGGGAGACAACCAGCCGGGCTCACGGGAAGAGTTTATTTGTGGTGAGATGTTCCCGTGCACACTCAGGACTGGGCACTGTGGGTGTCCCCCCTCCCACGGCAGGGAGGGATGAGCCAGCGCCCTGCTGCCCCTCGCCACCATTCCTGGGTCGGCACTGGACCCCCCCAGCAGGGATGTGTGCGTGAAAGGAAATCTTTGCCCCCAAACTCAGTCATTTTTTGTTTAGGGGATACTTAAAATATATATAGCTATCTCCAGCAATCAGCTGGACACAAGTGTACTGCAAATGTCATGCAAAGCCGGGCACTGCAGGTAAATTTAATCCACTTTGTTTCTTTAACTGGTGACCACGGGGAAAAAAATTAAAATAAAAAGCCACCCCAATTTGAAGAAGGACCAGCAAAGCGCTGGGCTTGCCAAAAGCCAACGAGACCTGCGGTGTGAGGCTGCCAGCGGCCGGGAGCAGGGGGCCGGCGTTTGGGCAGCAGAAACCGTCCCAGCCCACAGGGACAGATCCATGTTGCAGGGTCTGGCTTTACAAGCAGTTCAGGGTGGGATGAGGATGGGGAGGGGGATGAGGATGGGGATATGGTTGGGGATGGAGATAGGGGTGGGGATGGGGATTTTGCAGTTGCCCTGAGACACATCAAGGCTGAATCCCCAGTCCTGAAAATACTAACAAGTCCCTTAACCGGATTTGGAAATCCAAGCCCCAGGGGTGGAAAAGGAAGCAGCAGAGGCGGCTGGGGCTCCCCACAGCCCCCGCCGGGGTGGTGAGGCCGGTGGGCTCCTGCCATCGCCATCTATGGGTGCAGGCGCATCCCAAGGGAGAGGGTCTGGGATCCTGAACCAAAATGGCGGGGCAAGCCTGGCCAGCCAGGAAGGTGGCTCCTAGTTCCATAGGTGACGCCAGCAATGCTCAACGGCCTGCGGGAGAGACGGGGAGGGATGGCAGGGGAGTCAGGGACCCCCAGCACCCTGCCAACCCAGGGGAAGGGACTTGGGTGACACTTACGTGGCACTCAACAGCCGTGGCCATGTTCTTGCACCAGTAGTGCGGGCCCCAGGCGCAGGGATCTGAGTCCAGGAGATCCTCCTCGGCTGAATCACAGGCTCTTATTTTCTGCATTGTGAAGGAAAAGGAGGGGGGGGGAGAAAAAAAAAACATGAGCACCCTTTGACCCCACTGCCCCTCTGCCAGCTCCCCCAGGCTTGGCCGAAAAATGCTCATCTTGGTCCGGGCTGCCCCAGGGAGCGGGTGCAGTGCCCATGGCACAGGGACACTTACGGTGCAGATGAAGGTGGGGTCCATCATCTGCACGAGGAGCCGCACGGCCTCCGGCTCGTACTGCACCACCAGCGCCTCGCACTGGGAAGGAGAGAGGAGGTGAGCCCAGCGCAGGGGGGCCGGGGGTCCCCACTGGGCTGGGTGCTCCCCCCAGCTCACCTTGCTGGTGAGCGGCGTGGGCAGCAGCTCGCAGCCCTTCTCCAGCACATTGCCCAGCTCCGCCAGCGTCTCATTCTTCAGCAGCTCGTTATCAAAGTAGGTGATGACGATCTGGCAGACGTTGCAGAAGGTGCCCACGCCAACCGCCAGCTGCTCCAGCGCGGCAGCCTCTGCAGGACACGGCGGGGCCGTTAGCACTGCCCCGTCATCCCGCTCCCTGGGGACCCGGTGTCTGGGTGCCACCCAGGTCCCCCCAGCTCACCTCGGTGGGCGTCCCCGCTCCGGGGGCAGCAGTGCAGCATGGTGCAGATGGCCCCTGGGTCGGTGGCCTCCAGCAGCATGATGACCACGGCTTTGCCGTAGGAGTCGACGAAGTCCTTGCACTGTCCGATGATGCCGTGGGGCAGCATGTAGCACACCTTCTCGATGTCGTTCACCAGTTGCTCCTGCCGGGAGAAGGTAGGCGGAGGGATGGGAAGACTCCCCCCTCCTTGCTGCCCCCCTTGCCACCCTCTCCCGACCCCTCCATCCCCAGACTGCAGCGGCGGGGCTCACCTCCGTCACGTTGTTCTCCAGGAGGCTCTCAGCCGCCTTCACGGCGAACTGGCACATCTCGCACAGTGGCGTGGTCCACTCCCCGTCCTGTCGGGACAAGGCGGTGGGACATGTGCCGCGCCCCCCCCCAAAGTCGCCCCCATCCCACCCAGCCATCAACCCCCACGAAAGACATTCCCCACTTTGGAAAAATGGAGATGCTTGAGGGAGAAAAAGCAAAATATGGCTCCCCCTTCCCAGTGTTTGGATTTTAAGGAGTGTGGCGGAGTGGGGGGATCCCTGCTTACCCCCAGCGTGCTCAGGACCTGCATCACCTTCTCTGTGAGCAGTGTGTGGAGGGGCACCGCCGAGGCAGAGGAGCAGAGTCCCAGGTGGCCACACAGCTCCATCGGGTCCTGGGGAGTGAGATGTCCTGAACCAGGTGGGCATCACCCCCTGTGAGGGTGAGCCTGCGCCCCCCTTTTCCCCCACAGAGGGCGATTTCAGCCCATTGGGGTGTGGGTCTCGCTTACCTCAGCCTGCTGCCAGTGGAGGGGCCGGAAAATGGCAAGAAAAAAATATAAATAAAAAAGAATTACAGCAGTTGCAAGCCAAGAGAGAGGGGAAAAATATATTTAAAAGTTTATAGCAATATAAAGCAGCAGGATTAATTAAAAAAACGAGAGCAGGGCCCCGCTTCTGCCGATGAGGTCACCTCGTCTGTGCTGCTTGGCCACCCCACCGGTGCCCACCAGCCCCCGGCAGTCCCAGGGAGCCGCTCACCCACTTACCAAGTGCCGGAGCAGTTGGGCAGCTGTGTCTGTGTACTCAGCCAGGTAGCGCTTGCACTGTGCAGGGAGACACAGCGTCAGCGCCTGAGGGGGGACACCCCACCACCCAGCCCCCCCCCCCCACTGCTTGAAAGCAGGCAGCCACAAGAGGTGCTCCCATGACGCGGTGACATTGGGGAGGAGAGGGGAGCCCAGCAGGATGCCGGCACCCTTACCCAGGGTGCCAGGTCGGGTGCCAGGCCCTCGCACACCCGCTTGGCATGGGCCACCAGCACTTGGGCGAAGGTAGCATCGGTCCCCAGCTCCATCTGCATGGCCGCCACCAGCTGCAGGCAGTCTCCGCACACCTCTTCTGTCTCCTGCGGGACAACATGGGGACACATCGGTACCCCCCCCAAATAAAACTGACCCTCCCCACGCCTGGATTTGCAGGGCTGGGCTTTAAATGCCAGTAGCAATCTGGAGCAGTTTTGTGGCCAGCATCTCTCTGGTCCCCCCCCTGGATTCTGCAATATCCCAGCCCCAAATTGGTGACACCCCTAATGCAGTATTTTTTAATTGTTTTTTTAATTATTGTTAAATAGGTGATGCTTAGGTGATTCTCACCCTTGAGCAGCATCAATGGCATTGGTGCCTGTGCCGCAGTACCTGGGCCTCGCCGTGAGGCAGGTCCTGGGGATGGAGCAGGAGGGGCACGTTGGCGATGAAGGGGGAGACCAGGTTGGCGAAGTCCTGAGCAGGGTCCGTGGGGGCTGGTGGCGGCTTCTGGAACTTCAGGGCCCCCGTGGGGCTCTCCCAGGGCTGGCACAGCTTGATGGTCCCGCACACCACCTTTGGGTCTGACTGTGGGAGCAGAGGGGTGGGGGCTTGGGGCTGCATCTGCCCCATTGCCCCGCTCCCCCCTGCCATCCCTGGGTCATTTCCATCCCCATCTCCATCTTGCAAAGGTCTTGTCCCAGGCTCTAAGAGCATCCCTTGCCCTGTGAGCCCCCAAGACATCACAAACCATGGAGAAACGCAAACCCAAGGAGGGTCCCCCCCCGCCAGTTACCAGCACTTGCTTGCCCAGCTGGACAAGGATGAGGATGCCAGTGTCCACCATCTTCTTGCACTTGACAGACCAGTCCTGGAAGGGCAGGTACTGGCATTTCTTATCCAAGAAGCGCCGCAGCTTTTCCTAGGTGGCAAGGAGAGAGCTCAGGGCTGGGCTGGCCCTGTGGTGTAGAGGGGGGACATGCCAGCCTCGCACCCCCCCCCGTCCATAACCCACCTCGGTGCGGTTGTCCTGCAGGATCTTGCCCACCACGGAGACCGCCACCTGGCACAGATGACACGGGATCCCCTTCTGCTGAGAGAGGGGACACGTCGGGATGCTGCCATGGCACTCAGACCCCTCCGCTTGCTCCCCCAAATCCCACCCCTCCACCAAAAAAAACACCCCACCAAGGGGCACTTGGGAATATCCTGGGGTACCCGCTCATTTTTGCCACTCACCCTGCAGACTCCCAGTCCTACATGAGCCCCCCCCAGGTAGGTAGCCTTGCTGGCTTACATGTTGCTGCTTGAGAGCATCAGCGGATGCTCCTCTGGGTGCCCAGCATCAGGGTGGCCAGGCTGGGATTCTCTCCCCAGGCCCATATTTTGGGGCAGGATACGTCCATCCCTCCATCACCCCGCATCCCCCCGCTCCCGGTGTGGTTACCCCCAGGGCCTGGTCCCAGATGGTGATCTGACAGAGCTCCAGCGCCCCGCACTTGGCCGCTGTCACCACGTCACGGCACCAGTCCTCCGGCCGCTCACCACACTCGTGAAGGGGGCTGGCCGCAGCTGCAGGGAGGGGGAGAGGAGACTGTCAGCCCCTGGGGCACCCCGAGACCAGCTCCTGCACCACACCAGCCTAGCACCCACCAGCACCCTGACCCCAGCCCTGCCCCGTGAGCCAAGGGTGATGCTCCTCACCCTCCCGCCGTGATTCACCACCAGCTTTCGCAATGGTGGCGGGGTTGTTGGGTTTTAGAAATTATTTTTTAAGCCCAGCAAAGGCGGCCTTTGCTGGGCCACTGCGTGCTGCCAGCTTTTCCAATGGGATGTCGCAGCAGCTTTGGGCCAGCATCAAAAGCAAAGTGAATTTAAGGGATCATCCTCAGCCTCATGGCACCCTTCAACACACTGGGGGGGCAGCTGCTTATAAAAACAGCAATAAATCTTGCAAAATGAGCAAACCAGGGATGCCAGCGCTCAGCCCCGTGCAGCAGCCGGTTAGCCACACCGCGGCTCCCGGCAATGATTGAGCAACCCCAGTTTCGGGTGGGTTTTTTTTTCATTTCCTCCCAACAACAGCATTTTCTCCTGGCTGCAAATCCCCGACGCGGCAGCATCACCCACCCCGGCCGCCCAGCCAGCACGGCGGCGTGGTGCAATGCCTGCGGTTTAATTGCCACCTTGGCGTGTCAGGATTAATTTGTGATGGGGCAAGTGTTTAATCCCATTGGGGGCTGTGCCCACCCAAGATGCAGCTGGGGGGGGTGGCGAGCAGCTGGCACAACCCAAGCCCTTTGCTGCCCTGCTTTGGCCAGGAGCTGCTCCGGAAAGTCAAGGGGCACATGGACAGACGGATGGACAGACCCTACTGCATACCCTCTTGCAGCTGGTGTTTCTAAGCAAAGCACAAGCCCCCCCCACAGCATTTGCATCCAGCTCTGGCCATATGATTTTGCACAGCAGGAATGAAGGCAAAGGCAGAAACTGCTCCTTCCACCCACCCTGCCCTTATCAGGTTTCTCCCCAAAAGCTGCTTTTCCTGCATGCCAGATTCTGGCAACGCCTTCGGCTTATCCACGGGACGTGTTGGGGTAGCAGCTCGAGATGCCCTGTGTCACCCTGGCAAGTCCCTGGGGGTGGGGGCTGGGGGGAGGGGGGCTCCCAAGCCCCCCACCAGCCCCACCTGCTCCCAAAAGCGCTGGCGCAGCTCAGAGGGTGCCAGGTGCCATTTCAGCCCTGCCTACCCCCTCAGGCTGACAGCAGCACTGGGGCAGGAGCGAGCCCCGGGGCAGGGTGAGTCCCCCCGGTTTCCCATGCACGGCTTCCCACACACCTCTCCAGCAGTGCGATGTCACCGTCGCCACATCAGCTGAGAGATATACATTTATTTTTCTAACCCTGGCACTAGCATCAGGGCGAACAGGAATGGCAAGTCAGCAGAAGCGTTAAGGGGCAGCACCAAAAAAAAGGAAAAGAGAGGAGGCAACAAAACAGCTTGTTTCTGAGCTGGTCCTGCCTGACCCACAGACACAAGCATCTCTCGCAGCCCTGTGCTGGAGACCAGACCAGCAGCATAAGGATGCTGCCGGCAATGGCATGGGGGAATTTCTCTGGGCTAAAGAACACCAGCGGTTGGGACCTGCACCTTTCTGGCTCACTGTGGCTCTCAGCTCAGTGCTTACTCCTTGCTCTGCTCAAGCTGAAACTCAGGCCACAAGTGCTGGACCAGAAAAATAATTAATAATAACGCCCATCTGCTGAGAGCAGAGGGAGCTTCTGCAGGTGGAAAGCATCACCACAGGGCAAGCAACCGGAGCAACCAGTGCCCCGTGAGCTCCCCTCCACATTTCAAAGCCGTGCCAGAGCTGCCTCGTGCTGAGGGGCACCCAGGCAGCAGGACATCAGATGATGCCGTTTTCAGCAAAGCCCCGGCACGGAGCTGGGGGCGAGGCAGGAACGTTCCCGCGCTGCCACAGTGGCCTCAGGCCAGCCGGTGCTGCCCCATCCCCAGCTGCCAGGCCCCCAGGGTGGGGTGGGCTTTGTTCCGGGGGGATCCAGCACTGAGCTTCAGATCTAGCAGGGCTGTGCTGGCATTACGCGGAGCCCCGGAGCGTGCCGGCCAAGCCGGCAGAGCCTGGCGAGCAGGTTGTGACGTAAACCCCGGGGGTGGCGGCGTGGGCCCCAACGCCCCAGTTCCCAGCTGAGCACACACCCCTGTTACAGCAAAAACGATAAATACGCTCTTCCCAGCATCAAAATCCTTCCTGAAAGTGTGCAGCGGCCCCCTGGTCCTGCAGCCCCCCCAGCCACACCATGCCGTGCAGCCAAGCCGCCGCCGCAAGAGCGGCTGCAAGCCGCCGGCTTCCAGGGCAGGCGTTGCCCGAAGGACGGACGTGCCGAGCGTGGGTGAACTTTCCTGCTCTGCCTGTTGCTGGCTGGAGCACCGCAACATGTCCCCCCACACACCGTCAGGCCACGCGTGCGCAGTCATGACTCCGCCGCCGCGAAGCTGGCACCTGGGCAGGTCACGTCAGCGGAGCTTGGTGTTCTGAGCCAGGGGTAATTAGGGTGCAAAAGGGGTTCTTCCCCCAGAAAGGGGAGGGCGTTTTGCCTACAACAGCAGGGATCTGCGGCTTCCCCAGGGAAATTTCCCCTGGAATAAGTGATTTCCCCTCAAGCAAGGACCAGGGGTGGGAAGGCGGCTCTTCCCAACTTGTTTCCTGGGGATGGGCAGGGGACAAGCCAGGTATCACTGTCTCACTCCTCTCGGGGGGATACCTAGGGGATGGCAGCATAAGCTCATCCACAGGTAGGATTTGCTCACAGATACCCACAGCCCTGGTGATGAGAGGTCTCCAAAGCACTGCACCCCGTCACCCCACCCGGAGCTCGGCAAGCCACGGGGGAAGAGGTTTCCTGCCTCCCGCACCTCTTACGAGGTCCCCAAAGAAAGGGGCAGCGCCATCACTCCCTTGTGCAAGGACAACAAAGCAGTTTCCCCAAAATGGCACGTAGGCAGCCAGCTCTCAATGCCAAGGGCAGCAGACAAAAGCAGCCCTCTCCCCCATGGCTGCCGAGACCCCCCGTCAACTGGCCTCACTCATTCCGTACCCCAAGCAAAACACGGGCTCCATCCATATCCCTGCTGTCTGGAGAAAGGAAGGAGCACACCACTTTTTGCCCCGATTGCGTCCAGGCAGGCAAGAGGTAAAGTAGGCGGTGGTGGTGCCTGCCCCAGCTCTCCTCTGGTACAACTCCAAAACCATGGAGGGATGAGGAAACACGCTATGGAGCTTAAACACTATAGCTGGGAATAGTTTTGGGGTTCAGAGGGGTTTTCTGGGCTCTCCTCGAGTCCTACCCCCAGGCCTGGCCTTACCTTGGTAGGAGCCCAGGCACACAGAAAGGATCAGCACCCAGCCCCTCCATTTGCTCTCCATGCCGTTCCTAAGATAGTCCTCAGTGGCTGGTTCCTCTCCTGTGCTGCTCCCAGACTGAGGAATCTTGGATGGGCTGGAAGAAGTAGCAAGAACCCACACCTACGCAGGGCAATTACCACACCCCTCTCCTTACGCCTTCATTATAAAATCATCACCAGAGCCTGCAAATGGAGGGAGGGACCAGAGCCAGGCAGGTATTCCCAGGAAGTCACAACCAGCCCAGAACCTGCTGCTCAACGCTAACCTCGCCACTGCAAAGGGTGGGCACGGCCGGGGAGCGCTGGCCTGGTGCCATGCGATATAGCTGCTTTCTGTGCTCTTCACTGAAAAGAGCATCAGCCCTTACAAAAAAAAGTTCAGCAGTGCAGATATTAAAGACCAGTAAATTCAAGACAAGTACATCAATGGCGTATTTAGAGGCAGCCAAGTAGTTTGCTTAAAGCATTTAAAAGACATTTATTTTATTCAAAATAAAGCAAGGAATGAAGACAAAAGGAAAGCCTCATTAAATGCAAGCCAAGCAGCCTCAGCAAGAACTCCCTCCAGCCTGCGCAAGGCAGAGAAGTTGCAACACAGGGCTGTTGCCTCACATCAGGCATTGCATTCGTCCGGGGAAGAGAGCAGCAGCTGCAATCCCTGGCAAGCCTCTTTCACCTGCAACTGCACTCAATATAACGAAGGCTTGATGGGACACGCACCTTGCAAGGCAATGGCAACTCAATGGGAACCCAAATCCTGCCATTCAGCCGCAGATTCCCAGTGACGTTGTGGAACATGCCTTCTCCTGGCTCCGCAGCAAAGGGGAAGCCAACAAGATCCTTTGGCAACTAGCACACACCAAGGAAGTGAAACACACCAACTTATTGGTTTACAGAAGTTTTTATTGTTCATTAAGGAAGCTTTGTGCAAAAAATCAAGACAATGTTTTTTTTAGAAAGCAACTGCACGTGTCCCCCCAGCATAACTCAAGCGGGTCAGGTGCGACGGTCCACAGGAAGGGAGAAAAATAAAGAGACTCCCAGCGCTAGGACAGGATTTCCCCCGGTTCACCCTGCCTGACAGGTCGCTAGCATGAATACTTCACTACTAAAAACCCAAGAAAATTAAAACCTTGCCAACCTGTAAGAGCAAGTATCAATCCACTCCCCCCGCCCCCCCCCCCCCCAAAATCACACTAAGAGAACACCATCCAGTTTAAAAAGATCAACCACCATACTACATGCCGTGGCGTAACACAACCCGTACCTCCAGGGCAGCGACACTGAAGAGAGCCCATTTCCTATCTGACATATCTACCCCAACTGCAATACACCGCTGGAACCACTGCACGAGCCTGCCGAGACAGAAAGCTGCAGGTATTTTACATCTTTAGGGGAAATTATTTTTCTTTTTTTTTTTTAAAGCCATGAGTGCTTCAGCGTTCTGTACAAATGCAAACAGGAAAGACAAACCAGTATCGCTGTCAATACTGCCCAGACGTTTAGTATGTACACGTAGTAACAAAAAAAGCTGCAGTCAAGTGGTTTTCCATTGAACAGCATGAAAATTACTTTGCTTGCTGCTAAAATGTTGTTACTGGAGCTCCCGCCTCACCCAAGACACCACAGGAACAGTAGCAGTTGCCGGCACCTTTCTGAACAGGACTGTAATTTTCAAAGCTCCACCTCTGCCCAGCTCCTCCTTCCCAAAGGTCTCCTCAGAGCTACTTTGGTGCCTCTATTTTGGGGGTTAACTTGATCAGAAGTACACACTAAGTGCTGCTAGGGGATGTAAGGTCTGTCTCAAGCAACATAAGTATGATTCTCATTCTCAAGGCCCCTACACCTCAAGGGTCTGACTTGTTTGCAGGGCAGCAGCCTGCCTCGAAAGGCTTTCGTTCAGAAATTCAGGCTATTTCCGTGGGATGCTGCAGAGGCGTGAAAGGCAGGTTGTCAGGTATGCCAGCAGAGCTGCCAAATACCTACCACAGTGCTCTTACCATCTGCCATCTCTGCTTGCTACTCGGACACATTTCCCAACAAAAATGGGAAATCTGGAAAAAATTTATACTTCAAACTACTCAGAAGGGCAAGTGTCAGTGAGAATGGGTGGCAGGAATGGAAACTGTCCGCAAGCCTCACAGCGCCTCTGAAGTTTTAGATGACTGAAATACGCTATGAGAGAGAAACAGGTCAAGGAACAAACCAGCAGTTTACAATAAAAAGCATTTTTCCATGCGTTCTGCCCTCTATGCTGAACTCACTTTGACATATGCACAGCCCCTGCTGACTTTTTCCCCTCCATCTTCTACTGACCCAGCTCGCTCCACCTCCTTGGCACCCAGCTGGCTGCATGTAGGAAGCTGCAAGACTAAGCAGAATTGAGCAACTAGGGTAAGAAAAAAAGGGAGCCATTCCTTAAGTACGTCAGCATGCTTCAAAAGACTGAAATACCACTGTACAGGGCTTGACAGTAGAACACCCATGCTTAGACCAAGTAGTCCAAGGAAATAAAAAGGACGTGATCAAAGGTTGAGGGAGGGTTTCCTTAGCTATGGTAACACCACAAGCCATAAGTGTGGTCACTCAAATGCAAATGCATCTTTTTAGGTACCAGTTACTTTGAAAGTTAGCTGGGCACACAAAGTCCCCTCCTCTGCATCTGTAGAGCTTTGAAAATTCCAGCCGGAGGGATTTCCAGATTCAACATTATCCCTTAGAGTTCTCCTACGGTTACACAGAAAATTAATATTCCAGCCAGATGTTAAAAAATGCAAAGCATATCATCTTCCCAATGCTGACTACAGAAAGACATTTGAAAGTTTAGTCGCTATCTTGCTCTCTTTTTAAATCAAAAGATAATAGTCTTGTCTCATTTCACCTTCTCTGTCATTCTTCCCAGCACCTAAAAAACACTTCAGCCTACCAATTAAAAATCTACAACACTGACTATTTTTAGGAGCATAATGAGTTAAACTGTACAATCAGAAATATCTTTGTTAAGTCAACAATGAAGATCTGATCCTTCAACAGCAGCACTGCTACAGAAGAGTTACGATAAAGGAACCTGAAGGTCAAATTGTTAATGAGGCAGAGAGGAGGGACATTTGAGATACAGCTCTCCGCCAACCTCGGCCCACATCTTTAAGAGCCATGGCAAACTTTCAGAACTGGAAATTCTTCTTCTAGTTCCACACATGACGTTTGCAGTGATCAACAGCCTAAAGGGAAAGAAACAGCATATGTTAGTGGAAAAAAGCCTGTTTGCAAACAAGTGTGCATCTACACATACAATTCAACGCCTTATTCCGAGTCAAGATCTTGGGAGCAAATGTGTTTTTCTTAAAATAAGTGATTCCAGAGAGGACTGGAATAAATAATAGCCTCGTCCCCACCCAGAAGCTTCAGGAAAGAATGCTGATGACCCTTAGCCATTAAGGCCTGGCAAAGAAAACATCAGACCACAGCAACACTGGAAGCCAATTTTTAGAGCCTGATGAGAGATCGTGACATGGTCTGTTGGCTGCGGGAACACAGACTAAATATAAAGCTTACATTGTACCTTACTATAGATTCTGAAATGCTAGCAGAGGGCTGGGGGACAGGAACGATGGGAAGAGGAAACAGCCTGCTTCAAGAAAGCTAAGAGCTATGGAAGACCCTCTAATCAAACTCAACCACCTCTAGCTAGTACCCTTTTGCTTCCTGAAACTGGAATTCATCCACTTGGAAGTGTGGTACAGAAGCCAGAAAAATAAGTTTATAAGGAGCTATCAGAGACCAGTAGGAAACTTGAGACAGAATCCTGCTTTACGTACGTTGCACTGAGCAGCAGTCTCCATGTTCTTACACCAGTAACCTGGACCCCAGACACAAGCATCATCCCCCAGGAGAGGCTGTTTAGCTGATCCACAGACTCCAAGTTTCTGTGAGAAGAGCAGCAGCAGAGTCAGCATCTTTCTATCTGCACGATGAGATCTCAACTCCAGCCTTACGTCTCAGCTTCCACCTGACTGAGTGTGGAAGCAACACTGAGGTAGCTTCAGGAGCTCCCACAGTACCATGCTCAACTGACAACTGCAGTCATACTTGCAGCTGAA
This sequence comes from Theristicus caerulescens, assembly GCA_020745775.1. Lineage (NCBI taxonomy): Eukaryota > Metazoa > Chordata > Aves > Pelecaniformes > Threskiornithidae > Theristicus > Theristicus caerulescens. Next base: position 90,816,754 of record CM036560.1, read on the forward strand.
CAAGTAGACATGAAGCAGTAGTCTGACACAAGGAAGAATTAAGTTACCAGAACTGCTTCTTCATATTATGTTTCAAGAAACAGAGCTTCTAGAAAGGGACCTTTCTCAAGAAATGTCATTTAACTTCCTCTCATCACATTCAGGACACACTACACCTTGTTACTGAACCTCAACAGTGGACAACCACTGGCAGCTCTTTTTTTTCTATCCTTCCTTGCACAAGGCTGGCAGTCAGACAGCTGTCCATTCAGTAAGCCCGAGGCCTTGCACAACCGCATTTGCTCCAAGCATTCAGCATGCTGATTTTTATTCCAGCAGAGTTTCTGCATGCTAGGCACTGAAAGGCATACAGAAGAGTAGGCAGGACTGTATCAGAGCCCATACTCAATAGATGTAAATGCAATACTCACAGTGCAAACAAAAGTGGGATCCATCATCTCTGCCAAGAGTTGCACAACCACGGGTTCATACTGTTCCACAAACTGAACACACTGTAACAAAACACAGGTTGAGAGATTCTCTTGTTAAAGCCTTAGAAAGAAGAGGAAGATATGGTCTTCAGCAGGCAGGCCTGTACACTACTCCAAACACCCCAATAATACACTCCAAACTGATAAACTAGAGGCTTGAGCTCTACAGATCGAAAAGGACTCAGCATTGCACTAATCACACAACTAGATCATTTTTTGTTAGCTCATACCTGCCTGTAGCTGTCCGAGAGATGAGACAAAGGAGAATCTTAGGATGAGAAAGGGGTCAAAAAGGAAAAGAACAAAGCAGGACAGGCTTTGGGAAAAGCAGCAAGCAGGACAAGCTTTTATTTGTAAGCTTAGTCTCTAATCGTGGAGATCACTGCTGTCTCAAGAGGAAAGCACACCAAACAAGCTGGAGACAAACATCCTGAACAGGATGGCAGCAATGCAGTAATGACTCTTAAGCACTTGTAGCCCAAGTAGTTACTATTCACTTCAGACCAGGCAGCAGCAGGAACGCTTCCCATCGATAGCAGTCAGCCCTCTAGTGGAGAGCCCATCTCCAAGGCACAGAGAGACATCAGCATTCTGAGCAGAGACTAATGGCACCGATTAATAAGCAAACCACAGCTATTAGACAGCCTCACAGCAGTTAACAAGAATAGCTGTTTCGTAGCTGCTTTAAGCCTGTATATTGTATGCCTAGTAAACTTACAAACAGGTGCCACTTGCTGACACTGAGCGGCCACCTAATAAGATTTCCAGGTAAATCTTGATAGCAGTGGCCTAACAGGTGTTGCTTTTTGCTGTCTCACTGGAATTATGCCAGCCTACTTCCAATTACTTTGTTAATCCCCTGAACAGGATCAGTGTTGAGGAAAAAAAAAACCTTCAGCTGTTCCCACCCACTGTTCTCAGAGGATTTCCAGGGAAACCTTTACTGACTGCAAATTAGTACAACAATCCAGCCAGTCAATTCAGGCCCTTAAAAGTCTCCATCTATTCAAAGGACCGCCAACCGCCAAGGATGGGGAGTGCCACAACCTAATCCCCCTGCATCCCAAACTCCTTCCAGCCTCTAGCAGAGGGAGAGATTCCTTCAACTCTGACCTGCATTACAACCACCATGAGATGCCACTCGCTCGTTTTTCCTCAAATACTCTGCAAGATGTTTCATCCTTCTGTTCATCTCTGTCTGCCTTGTTCTGACTGGAAGGCAGGGTGCCACACAGCAAGGCCTGTGTGGTCATTTGACTGCCTCAGATCAAGCCTCCTGCTCCCTCTTTTTTGCTTTACTGCACATGAGAAGTTGCTGTGCTTTGGTGCTAGTAACTGGAAAAACCTAGGAAGGATCAGGTTGCTGAACACAAGCCAGGTCTCAGCTGCACCTGTGGGCAGTTTGTCTCCAGCCAGAGACCAAGGCAGTCAGCCAAACACAGAGACCTCTATTATGAGTACCTGGACATTTATAGCAGAAGTAGAGACACTTGAGAGACGGACCTAAAATTAGCATGTAGACAGAATATCAGGTGAAACACTCAGAAAATGAGGTAGGCATAATTGTCACTGTAGGACCTATGTAAACCCAACAAGTCAACAAGGACAGCTCCCAACCATCAACAAGACCATTGCTTTTTAGCCTGCCTCCTGCACAAGCGCTTTACCTGATCACTGACAGACTCCGGCAGGAAGTGACAAACTTTTTCCAGCAAAGCTTCAATTTCAGCTGTTGTGGCATTCTTCTCTAGTTCTTTGTCTGCATAAGCTACCACCATCTTGCAGATATCACAGAAGCCACCTGCAGGTTTCACTAAAACTGAGAAGGAAAACAAACAAACAAAACCAAAAAAAACCCCAAAACAGATGTCAGTGCTTAGGTAGTTCCCTCAAACAGAAGAAAGGAGGCAGCATCAGCAAAGTCCTAAAGCATGTGTCCTTACAAGAGAGAGAATCATAGGTGAACTAGCTCATTTTGCAACACCAACTCCTCATTACCAACCTGGCTGCTGTGGAGGCTTGTTGGCTGCACAGCATTTCAGCATAACACACACGGCTTCAGGGTTCGTTGCCTCCAAGAGCATGTCAATCAAAGCCTGGCCGTAGACATCTATGAAGTCCTTACACTGGTCTTTGACACTTGCTGGGAACAGGTAGCAGATGACCTCCATTTCATGTACGATCTCCTCCTGAAGCACAATGAAGGATGCGTGGCAAATGAGGAACAGAAATCCGACTCAATTCGTAAGTACATGTTTTCTTACTCCATCCCACCCAGGATGGAAGTCTTGCTCTCATGAAAACAGGCAATAAAATTAACTTTCTTTCCCCCTCCAATACAGCCCCATTTTAGCCAAAGCCTAGGAAGAGGTACCATTTCCACCACTTACACACCTCTGTCTTGTTGCTTTCCAAGAGGCCAGTTACTTCTTTCACCATGGTCTCACATATTTCACACAAGGAAAAAGTTTTCTCTTGAACTGAGGCTTTCTGAGTACACAGAAAAAAACAAACAAAACAAAAAATCAGCACTTGACCACATTTGACAGGGACAATTCATAAAAGACCAGTCTAACAGCATTCACATTCAGGTGCCACACACCAATTCATTTACCTAGCTGGCCAGTTTGAGCTGAATTCAAAAGGTCATGCAGAACTCAAAACCAACCTCAAAGGTCTCAGTAAAAAGCCTTTCTGAATGAACATCACTTTGTATGACTAATTCAAACTACAATCCCCATGCGGTGTAAGGAGGGGAGTTGAATTTAGTAGATACAGAGAAATAAGCAGCCCCACAGTGACTGGAGTCAAGGGCAATATGAAGTGTTTTGTAAAACACATTAATTGAGGACAAAATTTACTAGAATTGAGAGCACCTTCCTGCTTGCAAAAGAAACCTAGAAACTGAGGGACTTGAGGGAAATTGTTTGGAGCCTGTTAATTAGAAGTTAACTGTCCTCAAGAGACTTTCCTTTCCAAAAAAAACCTCAGCCCATGTCCCACCCAAAGGCCATGGGAAGCTAAGGTGCTTCTCCAAACTCAGAGCTTCAGCATTCTGACTCTGATCACTCATCTGCACATGCAGATCACTGTCCCATTTTTTAAAAAGGATCAAAGCGTAACTCCAAATTTAGAGCAAAACTCAAATTTAGCACTTTGCCCTCTAACATTTGAGGTGTCATTTAGAATGGCTCCTATACTCTACTGCTGGAACAGGAGTTCCCATTTCAATCCTGAAGTATTATCTTATAGCTTCAGTTTAGCATAGGCTCTGCTATTCTAACTAATCAGTCAGCTCTCCTACTTCACTGATCAGCATCAGAAACAAGCAGCAGCCAGGGAGACTTGGATTATTCTATGTGTAAAAGCTCATATTTTTCTGTTACGCCTAGTTTATTAAACTAAAGCAAAAATGAAGGCAAAGCTGTTGGGTACAAAAAGTCCATCTTACCTCCACAGTTTCCATTTTCACTTCATGAACCACTTGAGCTGGCACCAGAGTCTGAAGGGGAACAGATTTCACAGAAGGACAGAACCCAACCATGGCACAAATGTCCTTTGGTTGCTGTAAAGAGATGTATAAGCAACTTTTAAAATCTAGAAGACTTTGCCCTTTCTATGGAGCCTGTGAGCAGGCACAAAGTTTTAAAAGGCTCCAACACAACTAGAAGTTTCATGACTACTTCTATTTCAAGTATTGCCAAAGCATTTGATATGGTTATAGGCAGGACAACTACCAGATGAAATTTAGCAGGTCCTTTAAAAGAGGAAGAAGTTAGGCCACATCCATTTAAAAACCCCATTTACCATGAGCTAATACAATATGCAAGCCCTTCAAAGGAGTTGACTTAAGAGCTACCAACACCAAGACAGACCACCAGCATCATGTTAGACCTGCATCCGCAAAGCTGCTCCCCTGAAAGTTTTAAGTAATCACAGAAGAGGCTAATTATCCTGACTTCAGAGTTCACCCAAAAGCTGAAAGAAATGCCTAGAAGAAAGGACTCCTTTTCTCATCCACGAACTACCTTCTGTAAAGCATCCAGTAACATCACATTTTGCAAACAGAAACAGATTCCCGCGTTACTGAACGCAGCCTATAAGAAACAAAAGTTGACCATGTTAAAACCTAAACCTAACCCTTTTTACAAGTATCTACAGTAACTGTATTTCAAGTGTTCCTTTCATAGCAAGGAGGAAAACAGCAAACAGGAAAAAAAAGCCTTTAAAAAGGCTAAGTCTTTCCCAAAGGTTTTAAAAACATACATTACTAAATGCAAAAATAAATGCTGGACATGAGGCAAATTGCTCTAAGGAGGCCACGTTATACCCACACAAAGTGGTTGTACAGGGTAATACAGAAAACTTGAATTTTCCCACCTGAAGTCTACTTAAGCTAAATGAAGTTACCTTTGGTCCTATGGGTAATTAGAAGATCATACCCTAGCCTGGCACTAGGTCATCAAGCTTCTTACAGCAGAGGCTTATGCAACAGTTAATACATCATGCCAAAACCTCATGCACAGGCAAAAGCAGTATCTCAAAGATAAGTGCTGCTTCAGGCTACTCCAGGCAGTACCTTTAAGTCAAGCCCTTTGGTTCATGCATTGTAAGAAGCATTTCTAGATATTAATGTTACAGCAACGCCCGCATACACACAACATGTTCTCTCACAGAGAGATGACAGACACAAGGTCTCCCAGGACTGCTTAAATTAAAAACCCAAATAGTTCTAGGAAGCAGGAGCCTAAAGGCCTCCCACATCTTCTTTTCAATTCATATACTCCAAACATCTATACCATTGTCCTAGATTTAAAGGTTAACCAATGAAAGACCCAGGAACAGCTTCACTCAAGCCCTTTTGAGCCCAGACTTTAAACCAGAAGCTGACAGGAGCCACCGGCATGCTTTTTCCACACCTATCCTTCTTGTACGAAAGTGAGCATATTTTCTGCTCTACTGGCCAAAGCATGATCAAGCTGAAATCTTAGTAGCACAAACTGGTATCTGGAGCTGGAAGTAGGACTGATGCACTGTAGGGAGTCTATAGTCTTTCTCTGGTTTAATCACATAAATATCCCTTGTATCTGTCAACACTGAGTACAATCACACCATGTACACAGCTAATAGAGCAAGTGAACTACAAGCCCTTTAAGAGCAAGAAGTGAACTACAAGCAGGCTATCACCACAGGCAAGTTGCTCACCTACCTGATCCTTCTGTTGACAGGGGAGATTGGAGACAGAGGAAGAAAGGAGAAATTAAAGATAACAGTTAAGAGGAAAAAAAAAAATGTCAAGCACTTGGAACTGCATATACTCTTTCCATGAAGATGATGGAATATGACATAGTCCCCACCCCAAAGATCCTTAGCATTGCTACAGCAACTCACATTTAACTGCACAGTGCCAACCAGCATTATTCATTTGAAGTCATTAAAGCATCCTGGGCAAGACTACCTCCAAAGAGCCTGAACAACACTCAGCCGGATGCAAGGTGTGGTCATATTCCAATTTCAGGTATTAACAACACAGTGCATTGAAATGCTTAAAATGAGAAACTAACTGTTGTTGGAACAAAGATTTGCTTCCCTCCCCAAATGCTTAAGAAGCAGTATGAGCTTCTAAGTAGCCTTTAGCAACTGGAAACAAAAAAGCCACTGTGTTGCCAAATTCAGGTTCAAGTTGGCCACATACTCTACTCATAAATTCACCTATAATTTGTTACATTACTTGTGGCATCTAGGCACTGCATTCTCTAAGGAAAGGCTTACCCATTTTTTTTAAAAGGCTTTGAGATCTCTGGATAAAGAGATGCTATGGAGGTGGTCAGAGGTAAAATATATTCTATGTTGCTGCAGACAACCAGAGCTGGTGCAGTACCAGCCACTTTCCATGGCTCCTGTCAAGAGCCCAGAGAGCAGGAGTCTTGAGATAGCAATTCCAGAAGCAGGACATTTAGTCTTGCTTCAAATAGACATGTTATCTCTAACACTTGAACCAATTTTGCAATACTGTGACAAAGACCAACTCTAACATGCTTAACACAGTATTTGGTGGGGAGGGGGGAAGTGGTGTAAGTACAAGACTGAGATAAAAGACTATAAAGGAACCTATGTAATGCATCTTCTGTGTTTCAAAGGATTAGAGTGCCTTTTGCACTGCTGAAGTGGTTGTGAAAGAAAAAAGTGCTAAAGAAAGCATTCCAAGACTGAAGTTACTATCCAATTAAATGCCAAGTTCAAATCATTAACACCAAGACTCACAGAGAGAGGGCTCTCCCCAGACTTTTACTGCAGTAAATGTTTCCTGTTTCCAAATAAGTTGGCTACACAAAGCAGAAAAATGAACTGAGAGCAAATATTATATTCTACTGATCTTACCATGTGCATCATCATTTGGATAGCCAAGTCAGAATATTCAGAGATATAGTTCTTGCACTGCAGGAAGTAGGAAAAGAAAGTCTTGTAAATATCAAATCACTTAAGCTGTAGAGTTAATCTAGAATTTTCTAATATATCTCAAGGTATTAATTTACCTGCTCTACTTAATAACTATTCTGGTGTCTTTCAGACCTTGTCCCAAATATAAGATGGCATTTCAGGTTACACAATCATTGCATACATAGCTGCTTATCTGATGAGTCCTTTTCTCTTCCTCTCAGGGCAAAACCACTCCCCCTCATTGATATGACCACATTACCCCGCCAGATCATTTTCATGAAAAAAGCCTTTAAGGGCTAGCAGCAATCTTGAGCCTTTTTCCTCCTCCCCAGTCCCATATACCCCACCCAACTTTCTTGACCAGAAAGTTTATGATTTCAGTGTTGTTATTGTTATACTGTGCAACATATCCTACATGTGACACACTCTCCTTTGTTTTATTAACTAGAGATTACACTGAGAGGATTAAGGCACTGAACAAACTATTTTGTGTTTGCATACATGAACAGATTTTTAAACAAAAAAAGCTTACCATATCAGACATTCCAGGTCCCAAACGGTCACACTCCTCCTTGGCATGAGCAACTAAAGACTTTACAAAAGATGAGTTTGTCCTCACAGCTTCCTGAACATCAGTAACCAGCTGAATGCAATCTTGGCATACATCCCCACTTCCCTGGACAAAGAGTGGAAGGAAACTTAAGTTGACATATCTTCACATAACACGTTTTAGAAGCTTCCATTACCACCAAGTTTTAAAAGCTATTTTGAACTATATACAAACTTTAATCAATATTCTATAGAATACTTAAAAGCCTGAGCTGAAACGAATAGACCAGCTACTGCGGGTATATGCACCAGCCACTAGATGGAGATTACGTACCTCCTTGGCTCTGAAACCCGAGATTAACTGTTAAGATACCCAATCTTCAAAATCTTTTGGTTTTGTTACAGACCATAGCGGGAAGGTTTCTAAATCTGGTGTAGATCTTACCTGCTCCACCCACAGCAGCTTGTTCTCTACCCACTCGACTATTTAACTCCCATACCTAGGCTTGCTATCAAGACTCAGCCTCTACTCACAAGTTCATTGTCTCATCTACTCCCCTCAACTATTTGTTCTTTTCTGTCACCTCTGGATTCAGAGACGAATGCTTCCCCTGAAGGGCACAGCTAGCAGATTACTCGGAATGTGGGAGAAATCTTCCTCCTTTGAACACTGGTGCCAAACTTGTTCTCAGAAGAAATTGCTTCCAGTAAGACCTGCTTGACTACTACAGTCCTGGATGGGAACAGCCCAGCACAAGACTTGTCTTTATAGACTGTGGTTGTTAATCCAAGATTATACATATGGTCCACAGGGGCTGCAGCTATCATCTTACTTACACAGGTTAAGGAAAAAGGCAGTTGTCTGTATGCAGCAGCACAAAATTCAATAGGAGGCAGTCACCCAGGTGAAGCACATCAGCTCAATCTGTGCCCAGTACAACAATCCCTTACCAAGAATCATCAATAAGTTCTTGTGCAAAGGAGCCACTGAAGCTCTGGAGCAAAACACATGCACTTCTCTTGCACACTGGAATAGCACTGCCCCCTTACCTTAGACTTCTGCTTGGGTTTGTCCTGAGGGTAAAGGAGAAGAGGCACATTAGCCATAAACGGGGATGCCAGTTCAGAGAAATCCAGCTCTGGTATCTTATTGGACTGGAGTTGTTTCTGAAGTTTCATTGCTGCAAGGTGCTTCTGAAGGGACTGGCACAGTGAGAGGGCAGCACATACAACTTCAGGTTTATCCTAGGGGAGATAAGATACATACATAAAGCTCTAGACAGATGGCACTTTTATATGAAGTTCAGAGTAGAGAGTCATTCAGCTGAAACATGACAGGAAGGAAAAATGTTTCACAGCAAAGGAAGCAGTCTTCAAATTTACACCATTAATTGCAACACCAGTGATCCATACAGGATTGAAGGATAATATGCATAATCTTATGTAGAACAGAAATTCAGGCATCAACAGGAGCACAACTTTTAATTCCAACAGTTGCAAATTGTTATCTACTTACTAGCTCTTCTTTGATCATATCCATGATAACTGGTAGGTAGGAATCCACAATTTCTTTGCACTCAGACACCAGGGTTTGGTCAGGAATAAACTCGCATGTCTTTTCCAAATAAGAGCGGATCTCATCCTATAAAAGATGAGGTAGGCTATAGACTATCAAAAAATACATATATTTTTTGAGATAGATGTATAGATCTCTCTCTCAAATGCTCTTTCCATTCCCAAAATGCAGGACACAGCCTAAAAAAAAAAGCCCCTTGGACTCAGGTAGGTCCAGGCAGGTGGCAAGCAAAACTACAATGAGGTTTTACACCACAGGTCTATTTTCCCCAGTCCTGGACCTTTGATGAGACCCTGTCAAAGTGAAAACACAAAATACTGCTTGCAAAGCCTGCACAACAGTCTTGCCAGCATAAAACATTTCTATTTAAGAAGAGGGAGTGAAATTATGGACTAGTAGGACAGTGATTTGTTTATACAAAGTACCCCCATGTTCACAAAAGAAAAAGGGAAAAAGTACCCACAAGCAAAATAAAGTCCACTTGGTGCAATCATCCACTTCTAGAGACTGTGGTATCCCACCTTTTCAGATCAATGGCCCGCTGACACAAGAACAATTTTATAAGAACCTACAGTCAATCAGGGATACATTAGAGCATGAGAGGCTCTAGAATTTGCTAATCTCTAAACCAGAAGAGGCTGTTTAAAAGCCTTTTCACCCATGTACTCTGGCCCCTTTCAACATTTGCTGCTTAGGTTGGGAAAACATCACGCAGACTACTCTTCCACCCCCTCACCTTGCAATCTTGTTATGACAATGAAATCAAATAGGGCCTTGGGGCAAGGAGAAGAGGAGCTCTGCTTACCTCGGTGCCATTATCCTTCAAAACCTTGCCAGCCACTGTCACAAGTTCCTTACACAAGTCACAGGGGATACTGTTCTGGAGAGACAAGCAGAGAGTTACTTTTGAGACTGAATTAAGTACCTGTAAATGCAATGTGCGATTAACAATACCAAGAACGAGCACCACATTTGGAATTGAAGTTAAGGAAGAAATACTGGCTGAAGCTAGGGTGGGAGGAGGCTATTCCAAGCATGTCCAGCTCCAGTTTCTTCAGTAAATCAACATGGTATGAAAAAGCAGGCATGCTACCACTTGCTTATTTCACCTAGTCCCACCTCCCTTGCAGTATAAAGTATATTGCCCTGAGAAGCCTTCTCCTGAACCTCTTTTAGCTTACTCTTCAAAGAGTTCACACTTATCAAGAACTTTTCAGGCAGCTTCACTCATTTTAATTGTGCTCTGCCATTCTGACATTCCTCCCTTCCCCTACTTTTCCACAAACTGAAACATATCTCGGCACAGATATAACCAAGGTGGACTGAATGCACCGGTAAGTAAAATGCCTTTTTCCCATAGGAAATTGTGAAACAATACCACAAACTACAGCTACGTCTAGTAAAGCAGGACTCGCATTTAGTACAAATGCAACTTGAAAAGCCACACTAAATGTAACATTTGTACCATTATTTACTATCATGGCTTTCATAATTTAGCATATGCTGCACCTTTTGTTGAACATTAACTTACGAGAAAGACACAAAAAGCTGCGTGCTTCTTTAGAATAAGCCTATCAGTTTGGCATTGCTCAAGTTAAGAATAAGAAAAGGCTCTATGAATTAGGAGTCGGTTTAATAAAGAGGAACAAGTCTGAAATCCACTAGCTCCATTCCACACATTGCTCAGTGATTGTGCAACAGGTCACAGGAGAAGTCAGCAGATGAGTTGTGCAAGACAGAAGTGAAAAGCAACCTTTACCTAGCACCCAAATTAAAGCATAGTAACCAAGGCATAGTCAGATGTAGCACTTAACTCTGATCAGAGACTTGAAAAATCTTCATCAGCATATGGAAACCAGCTACCTCAACTACAAGTGGAAAGAAGTCTCAGTAGTCGATACTTACTACAGTAGGCTTGTTCCAGACATTCTGCTGGCAGTGTTTCACCGCTCCACACTGCGATGCTGTCCGAACACTCTGACACCATACCTCCGGACCCTTCACGCAGTCCTTCTGCCACAAAACAGGGCTTGCTGCAGCTGCCAAAAAAAAAAACCAAACACACACATTCTTTCACAGTTGCACACTTGAATGATTTCCACTCCAAAGCAAGCAGGTTAATGCTCTACAGTATAACCACAATCTCTCCAGTATGCCACTTAGGTTTACTAACATTTTTAAGCACATTTCAATTCAGCAATTTCTGACCTAAAACATGAGTCCCAAATACAGACTACACAGCCAAAGAACTCAGAAAAACCATAACAGCTGAACTTCCCTACTGAAGTGCCCGAGTCTCAGCACCTCAGCAGTCCATTCCTCCATCATCCACCTTTTGTAAAAAAAAAAAACCAAAAAAAACCAAACACCACCAAAACAAACCCAAAAAAAACCCAAAACTGTGCTTTGCTTACACTTACTCTACACTTCAGGCAGCTGATTCCCAAAGCTACAACCCCCCTGTCCCTGCAGTCACTTCAACTCCAAACCAGCAGTCATATCTAGCTTGTAATTGCTGTGTGCATTGTTTCTCCCAGGTGAAACCACCCTTTTCTCATACAGCAACTGAGAGAACTAGGAAACTAATTGGATTAGAAGGCACAATGCCACACACATTACATGGAGGACTTAAGAGCCAGGTGCAGACCAAAACACTGATCATAAAGTTTCAAAAAAGTCAAAGCAAAAGAGGGACAGAAAACAACGTAAGACATGTTCTGTCATGTAGTTTTTAAATGCATAAAATCTATTTAGACTTTGTTTCCTCTTGGTCAGTTCTTCAACTGTGTACAGAACATTTTGTGGGGGTGGAAAAAAAGTACAAGTCCTTGTCTGGACATTACCTCCCACCACCTGGAATTGCCTTGCAACCTATGAAGTTTTGAAGTAAAATACAGAATTCCGTTTCTGGACAGTCTTCCTAAAGAAATGTAAAAGATCTTCACTATTAAGTAAGTAATAGGACAAGTTAATCAACTGCACCTTTTAGCTGACTTTCCAAGCTTTTTATTTTTTTATTGTGCTGTCTGGACCGGAAACCCAACTTCTAGTTTTCTAGAACCATCCTATCTGTCAGTAGGCTCAGTTTCTTCAGCAATCTCCTACGTTGCACTAACCTACGAAGAAACAACTCAAAAATCCTACGGCAGACAGGCTCCAAGGAAATCTGCCACAGTCTACACCTACAAGGCACTGCTGTCAAAGTTTTAGAAAGAAAAAAAACGCCCATTCAAACCTATTGGCTGTATAGGTGTTGTTTAGGAGCCATTATCTTCACATCAATGCTGTTTACACATCACAAAATACTGTAAAATTACATTGTCGACCAAGAAGCAGGAGTTAAGCTGTTTGATTCCTACAAAGCTTCTACTAAGGTTATGACAGATGAACAATCACTTTTCCATTTCTCATGTGTCTGTTCTAAGCAATTAGAGGATCAACTTAACGGCTGAATTACCAGTGCATCTACTAGCTACGTAGCCACTACACATCAAACAGAGCCAGATAAACAGAGCTTGATAGGTGGCATTCTGAAGCCTTCTCAACTGTTGATTTATAAAGCCTGTTTACACTGGATTTCACAGAGGAATGACCCATTTATTTTAAGAAAAATGTGCTTTGCATACTTAGTTTTCTACACAAGAGCATGAAGTTTGCCACCCCCTCTCCCAGCAAAAAGCCTAGATTGCATATTATTCTTTGGCAAGACAGCACACTAGGGTTGCTTATAAGACCACAGGAATAAGACTTCAAACTTTCTAATAATGTATAGCTAGCAAAATATTTACAGACGGCCTATTCTAAATTACAGCATTATTAATCTGGAAGCACTAGGAATAGTTAAGTTTCAAAGTTAGACTGGTCAGCCAAATAGCTGCCAGCTCTGGCAGGATGACAATAACCAAGTATACACTTGGTTGAAGGGAAAGAGTTATTCTTTCCTTTCAGATATTGGTATTGAACAATGGTAGGAAGGCTCTGCAAGGCAGAGTCAAAGTCTGGCTAAAGTCAAGCAAGACCCTGACTTTAAACAGTGGAATTAAGGGCTTCCAACTACATACAAGTATAGCTTTTAACCTATGCCTTTAGTTCTGTAAATCAAAAGAACATTACTCCCCCTCCCATTTGAAACATCTTGTAAAACTACAAAACTAAACTATAAAACTACAACACTAGTTATTCCAAGCAGTTTCTCAAACTCTCGATCTAAGAAGCTGTTTAAAACCCAAACCGAGGAATTCATGCCCTAACTTGCACTGGTTTGATCTAGCTCTTAATGAACTTTCAGTTTTTGTTTGGCTTTTTACTTTAAGATCCTGTCACTGTATGACTTTTCAGATCCATACCCAGTTTTGGCAGAATGTCTAACAGCTAGTCTCATTCATTCTTCCTTGTAGCCTCTGACCTGGTCATTGTAAGCGCAGGACAAAAGAAATACTATGGTTCCGATTTATGCTTGCTTATCAGCTTTTTTGGGTGTGTGTCTTTAACAAATTCCCTGCTGCATGGCTTCTGTATCAAACAGATGCTCACACAGAGTCAGTCACTAATGCTCTGACCTGCCAGGACACAGCAAGGGGTATTGGCAGGGCAGTAGGGGTTTGTCAGGTTACGACAGTGAGGCAGAAGAAAACCAAAGAGCAAGGCAGTAGTCTGAGACCTTTTGAGGTGAGCAGAGTACAGGTTGCAGATAATTCTGTTCAGAAGAAAAAAAAAAGTCTTAAAATTAGATTGATTTTTGACAATACATTAACTACTTGATGCCTCTGATTGTGCTGCTTCCCTGCATCATGTCTCACCAGTTTGGAAGGAGACAAGAGTAATTTCTCAGAAGAGACATACACAGCCGTATTTTGTTCAGATTCTGCTCAAAGCACTGCCACTGGGCACACAGTCACTTCAGATTTGAGAATACAGACATTAATGTTATCTGCAATCCTCTACATGAGACCAAAGCCACAAAATCTCAGAAGAGCTCAAAACCACAGGGACAGTGATGAATGAGAAGCAAACTGTCCGTAAGCCAGTGAACACTGAAAACTAGATATAGGATGCAAGTAAGCACCCCGAACACCTTCCTACTGGTATTATTTAAAGTTCTCACCCCTGCACAACATCAGAGCAAGATGAAATGCCAATGCACCTTCCTAATTCTTCCATCAAAAAAGCCAATAGATTCAGGAAACATGAATCAGCTATGTCATGAGAATGAACACTTTTCTACAGAAAATAAAACGGAGGAACAGTAATGTCCTTTCAGTTAAAGAGGACACTGGGGAAGTTCTTTCCTTCTCAGAAGAAAACTCTGCATTTGTTGCTTTCAATACAGATCTTTCTGGTCAAACAGCAACTGGGCAAATTTGCTAGGGCCACACATCGCTGGGCACATTTTAGAAAGCAGCTACAGAACAAAGATGATGCACATTAAGCATGGCTTCTTTGCTTCCATCTTCCACGGTGACTTTAAATATAGTTAAGCTTGTATTAGTTTATTCTGTATTATGCTGAAATATTTTTATTACATAACTCAATGTCTAATATGAAAGGCTGCACCTTCATTGCAACAGTATCCACCCTCTCTTTCTGAATGTCCTGGGAAAACAGAAACAAAACTAGAACAACTCAGCATTAATTCAGACCTTGCAGATTCAGAAAAGAATAGCCTGAAATCCTTTACTGTTCCCACTTTTTCCTTTAGTTTGTTCTCCTGCTTAATTTTGAGACAGTATTTTTTCTCATATGTTAACTTAGGCTGCAACAAAAGCAAATATGCCAGTGAAGTGTGTTAAGACCTTGTGCTGTTTCACAACAGAATGAACAGTTTTAAGTCTTAACAGTTATCTTGCCTGTTCCCTCAAAATAGCCTGCGCTGCAAGAAGAGTGACACCTTATGTGGTATTTCACATCCCCAGCACAGCAGCAAGCCAAGAGAAAACAAAGCACTGTCAGTTACCTCACACAACTCTTAATGCCCACTGGATAAACCCAATGGGATTACCTTCTTAGTTATCTCTGGCATCTCTTTATTTTATATATTGTTCTTTATCTAAGGTCACCCATTTTTAAATAGATTTCTCCTTTCTTTGTAGATTAGCTCTCAACAGTCGCATGTCATGCCACCCAAACCTGCCCCCCTTCCCTGAAGCTCTTGCAAGCCACTATTTTTAGAGCACCAAACAAGTTTATCTGTGAAGGCCAGGGTGTTTCTTTACTTGTCCTCTTCACCGGTTCCTCCCTTCTTGAGCTGCTTCAGAAATGCGGTTTCTTCCATTTTAGAAGGAACGGTCTTTGTTCCACCAAGCTTTTCCTAAATTAAGCAGTTAAAGAAAATGGAGGAGGAAGGACAAGGAGGGTAAAAATGCAATCCATGTGTAAAGGGTACATCTTTCAGATGTGAAAGACTTCAGCTTTCCAGCTTCTAGCCTAGCTGACAGGCTACAGGCACCCTAGGATCCTTGCATATGCTTGCAGCTTCTCAAAACAAACAAAAAAAGATTCATACCCACTCTGACCTCTGATGCTCATGCCTGACAGACAAGAGAAGCCATCTCCCAGAACAAGCGTTGCCTTAGAAACACAGCCTGAAGCCCAACAACAGAATCAAAATCCTCCACAAGTTGAAGGGTAGCAGCAGAAAAGGAAGGAGAAACCTCTTCTTTGAGGCCCAGGTCAGCAACCTAACACTGCCAGAACACCAGTAACACAGTCCTGACAAGTGACAGCTACGGCATATCGCATGGGGCCCTGCCAACGAATTCACACAAAACCCAGTTTAAAGGCTGCAAAGATAAAGGGAAACCTGCAACTTCCTCCCACAGTGGTACTATCCTACTTACTTCAGTGACTGTGCATTACTCCCAGACACTTCTTCAAAGCAGCAAATGCCAACTATGATCTCCTTCCTCAACACTAGGCATCTGGAATGGAAATGCTAACATACGATCAGAAGTTAGGGAAGTAGAGGTGACAGCCCTCTCAGGCAATACCACCTTTTCTGCTTGAAAAGCTTACAGAGCCAGGCATGTGAAAGCATGGTTCAGTTCTTCACTTCTCTTCAGGAAACAGGAAGCTAAAAGGAAGCTTATAATGGCTGGATTACCATTCTGCAAGGACAGCTACTGGAAAATTGTTAACATTCCCTCAAGCATTTGTGTTATTTGTTTTACAGGAAGAGCCAGCCTGAATTTCCTCCCAAGATTCTCAGAAAAACACCCTAAGCAATTCCCTTCAAAGCTGTACTGAATCTACTAATGAGACTTTTGTGATCATGCTTAAAAGTTAACACCTTATACAAGCTTCTGTGAAGAGGGATTCAATATGGGCCAGACCAGATTCCCTAAAGAACCAGAGGATAAACCAGAAAACCATCACCCAGAACACAAAGAAAATCAGCTTGAAGACTCAAGCCTCCTCCAAATCAAACTGCTAAGAAAACCTTGGTGTGAGCGGCATTTTTATAGACAAATTAACATGCAGTTGGCAAGAAAAAGGAAAGAGCTAAGCTGCTGTTCACCTTAATGGCTTGAAGTCAAATGTGGAAGATTACTTGGGGTGTTGTCAACTCTTAGGCCTTCATGACAATCTAATTTGTTCCGAGTACATTAATATATTCTTCAGGAGGGATGCTCTTTCCCAGGCTGTCCCACTTGGCAATGTTAAAGAAAGACCATTCGTAATCTCCCAGAAACAGCCCATAGACCAAGTGAATGCATCAGTCTCTGCCATTCTGTGCTCAGTTAGTTACTGACTTTTCCCCATTTCTTTTGAGAACTGCAAAAGCAAAGTGTGTTTAAGTTAAAGAAGTCAAGAGGGATCAACTTCTCTTCATCGAATCTTACAAAGTGTCAACAAGTCAAGGAGTGACCTCAACCTGAAGTTATCTGAAGGGCTCAATACTCCACAGCCTCTCTGGTCAGTTAGTGAGTTTAAGTAAAATTTCAAAAGCTGTAACCACATGACATGCTAGTAACTCATGCCAAAGGTCTACTATCCCTCTGGATTAACAAGACAGTAAAGTGACCACAGTATTTGAGAGATTACAGGCAATTTGCAGAAGAAATGGATGAAATCTGCCTAGCTGTTATCAGTATTCCAGATGTCGGTTAAAAATCAGTCTTCCTGTCCAATATCTACTGATCAGATATCAAGCTTGAAACATTTGTAACTAGTGCAATTCACAAGAAATGAGTTGTGAGTTAACGCCATGGTTGGGCTCTTCCTCAAAGTGGGGAACACATTCTCATTTTGGTACACTACCTCTGCTGTAAAACATTGCTCTTACCTCAGACGTTCCCTTGCTTCCCTCACCAGAAGACAAGCACAGCAAGAGAAGCAGTTAGTCTACGTACAAGGAATCACAATAAAGTTAAAGATAGAAGAGAACAAGGTGAGCCGAGACGGTAAAATCAGCTCTACTGTCCCAATAAGTTGTCCCAATTGCTATAAAGGTTGAAAGAAAACCATAATTTCCACGTTGACCAGAGGTTGCTACCAGGTTGCCAAGCAATCCCCAACTTCTGCCTGAGATTTTTCTATGACAGAATCTAGAAGAGATATTTGGATGTTCAAGGGCATCTGGCAGTCATCAGGAGTAAGCGGTCCCATACAGTATGTTAAGATATTCCCAAGAAGTTATGAGAAGCATTTTTCCCTGCAGCAGATCCCTGGAGAAATACGCCTAAATGTTTTGAACATACTTGTTTTGTCCATCTCCACTCGTTTCTGTTTTGGGTTGGTTTTTTGGGGGTGGGTGGGCAGGGGGTGGTGGTGGTGCATATTTCATACGAGTCTCTGCAGAAAGTCTGTATTGAACATCCTCTTTTCACCAGGCAAATATATTCACACCACAAAGAATGGAAAAGTCTGGTAGTTATGCCGAGAGCCATGTCTGTAAGAGAAGACAAAATGCCTGGCCACAGGCAGCCCCAGCAAAGCACAGGTGAAGTCCAGAGGCACCTAAAAACTTCGGAAAGCAGAAGGGCAGTTCAAGACACCACCATGATGAAACAGAAGAAAAGTCTCAGAAGCAACGCTCTTTTTCACACTGCTGCCAGGGAAGTGCTTGAATGCAGAACAACTGCCAGACATGGAAGACAACTCAACAGGAAGCTCCCTTAGGGAACAGGAAGACATTAGATCCCCGCAGCTGAGCAGAGAAAGTATGCCAGAGGGATGAAAAGGGACATTTTAAAGAGTAGCTTCAGGGAGGACAGCAGTTCACGATGAGAGAGCCTGGAAAAGGCGAACCATGGCACACAAGGTGAAGGAATAACCTACTTGGGAGTACAGTGGTGAAGCAGTTGATAGCAGGAAAGAAGAAAGTGTTAACCCCTAATCTGTGCATACTAATGGCTTGCATCCCAATATGAACATTGTCAAAGGATTTTAAACTTATGTCAGGAAAAAAAACAAGCCTTGAAATCTCACTGCAAGGTTCATTTACTCAGCATCGCCAAGAAAATCTCTCTATATGCAGACTTTTACAGCAACAGAGAACAAAGTTTAAAAACTAATCAGGGTAAACAGTGTCAACCTGAGACTCCTCACTCCAAGAGGAAGAAAAATACTGATATCTGAAATTAAACTTTGCTCCGTGACCAAGTACACAGACAAGCATTGCCTCAAAATATATGCACACACTTCAAAGACCACAGAATTACCCCCTTTAACTTGCAGTAGGAACTCTGGTATCTTAAAAGCAGCAAATTCATTGCATACAAAAGTTGCTGCATAAAGAAAAAAAAATAAACAGAAAATGGACTGCAAGTAAATCCTTGAAGAAAAAACAAACACAACCCTTTGTTTGTCATGTAGTTCTAAGGTGTTGCCCCAAACCTGCTTTGAAGAATCAGATCATCCACATGAGACATTGAAACAAAAACCCACTGGCAGCCAGCCTAACTGGTCTTGCTTCCCCCCCCAGATACAAAGTAAAAATCTTCCTGCCTGTTATACCATAAAACCCTCCCTGAAACAGTACAGTCCAACCTCCTGGAGAGTCGCAACTGACATCACCATCACCTGATGGAAACACCTTCAGTTTTGCTGACAAGCTCCCACTCTCTTGTTCCACGCTCTACACATCATCTCGGTTTTCACAGATTCCCAGAACTGCTTATTTGTGGTATGCTGAATAGCACAAACAGAGATTGTAAAAAGACCGCATAAGACTTCAGAGGCTCTGCAGAGGCAATCGTGCATTTCACCAAGCACAACCATGACCAGGCAAAACAGCTTGCGCAGCTCCTCCAGACGCAACCAAGAACATCTCTTTCTATTTATACCTCTTCTGCAAACAAGGAGGAGATTGTGCAAGGGCAGGTTTACACAACCCAAATGACTGGTGCACTATCGAAGGACCACTTCTTTATGTGATGGTTGTAAGGTGCCTCATACCCACAGCACTCCCTGTTACTCCTCTAAGAAAACAGGGATATATATTTTTAGGAGTAAGACGCCTTCCACTGTTCGCTTAATTTCATCTACAGTAGTGGGCTGCACCAGCCTAGCTTTTTTTGGTAGAAACCACATTCCCAACTAGAGCAAGCCTGCAAACTACAGAGCACAGTCCGAGTTCAATTATCTGCTTTTTCCGCATCCTGTAGAAAATTCAAGTCAGACTAACTCAGCCTTCAATTTTCCTGTCCCCAGATGTTCCGACCAGTGTTTGCTAGAGGAATTATACATTAGTTTGAAATCTACTATCTTGGGGGGGTGGTGGTGAAATGATCACATCCTCAAACTTTTTACTTTCCACTCCCAGCTTAACTTTTATTTTATCAAGAGGAAAAAAAAAAATCAGCTCAAGAGAAACTGCCTTCTGTTTTAACTGCACACCCAGCCTTCCTCCTTTCCTGGTCTCAAAGACAAGCAATAATCAAAGCGCATATTAGTAGTCCAGTGATCCCAAGTCCTCTATGCCCTGCTTTAATTCCTTCATGTCTCCCTTAAAGGGAAGATGCACAGAAGCACTGTAAGTAGGTCAACCAAAAACCCTCATGGCCTACCAGCCATGCTGTAAGCCAGCCAAGTAACTCCATTAGGATACACCACGGGTGGCTCAATTTTGATACAGCCAATTAGTTAGCTTAGTAGACAAAAATGGTGTTTCAAGTTGTCACAGCAAAATCTTCAGAAAAATCTGTACAATACTATCACAGGTGAGTCAGTTAGTATTCATAACAGAACCCTGGTGAAAAAAGACAGGTGTTTATTTGTGTTAAAACAGCGACTTCCTAAAGAAAAACAGGCCTAACAAGTCTTCTGCTATGCTCAGTTGCATACGCATGCCTTTAACAGGTAGACGAAGCTAACTCTCATTGCTGAACTGGTTTCTCATTACAATTTCCCTAAATACACTAATGGGAAACCTGGTGAATACTTCAAGGCAAATCCTTTTCACTTTTAAAGTACAAGAAACTACAACGATTTCAGTGACTTGGAAACAGTCCCAATAGAAATCATAATTGATGGCAGTTAATTCAGTGCAGAGCAGACACAAAAGTCATATTATTAAAGCAGATAAACATGCAGAGTGAAAGCTGACATTTGACTCCTTGTTAACAGCCTGAAAAGTCTGAGATTCTCCATTAAATTGTCTACATATTAGTATATTAAAACTCTGCTTAAGTACAAGACTAGCGTACAATCATGCAAGATCTCACAGGCATAATTTACTGCAGTCTGCCAGTTGGTTATTCCTATAGCTTTTAAGCAGCTATTCAGGCTTTTTTTTTTTAGTTGACTCGTGAAATGTTGCAGGTTAAACTCATAAGCAAATAAGCTCTTATTTAAAGGAAAATTCTCCGAAAAATCGTGTGCATCACTGCATTAGACCTTCAATCTCAAGGTTTCTAGTCATTCCATGCCACAACCTGAAGGTGCATTACCCCTCCAGCCAGTCTATGAATCATTTCTGTAGCTCTGTCTAGCTTCTGCAAAGTACAAAACACAAGCACTGCCTTTTTTAACCTCTGGTCCTAACGCTAAAGGCAGAATATCAATTATTCCCACCACCACCTTCACCTGAGCTACAGGAGGTAACAAAGCAGCAAGCAACAACGTTAGTGGAATTTTCCATGTGGAGCAGGAGACCCTAATGAAATGAGGCTGCTAAAAGCATGCAACAGAGAAGGCCACCTCTTGCCATCTGAAAGAGGATTAACACCCATCTATCCCTGAAGTGCCAAAGATAAATAGAGCTGCTGGCAGAAAAACAGTTTCTGCCAATTGCTCTTTTTTAGCTCTATAAGGTGATGTAGTTGCCCGATGAGCGTCAGATACAGATACCAACTGACCCGATGCTACCACAGTGCCACCAGGGAGGCATTTTCCTTCCAGCAGTGGGGAAGGCTGGTTTCTCACGGGGAGGGACTTCCCCCTGCCTTCACCTGATCGCTCTGCTTGGGTGACTCCCCGCCACCCCAAAGACAGCTTTTCCACCACAGCCACCCCGAAGCCGCCCTCCAAAGCCCCGCTCCCCCGCCCCAGGCCCCGCTCCCCCGCCGGGACCGTTAGGCCCCGCACCGGGCTGCGCCACTGCCCGCCGCCCTCCCTCCTCGCTGCCTCCTCTCCCCACCCTTTCGGCCGCCGGGCCCGGCAGCTCCTGCTGGGAGAAGAGAAACAGCTTTAGGCCCGGCCTCCCCCCGCACCGCCTCCTCACGGCGCCGGCCGCCCCTCAGCCCGCTCCCCCCCGGGCGGGCCCTTCGGGTGGTGAGCCAACGCCACCCCCAGACCGCCGGGGCTAAGCGTGAGGAGAAAGGGGAGCGGGAGGCGGAGGCCGGGCCGGCGGGGCCGCTTACCGATCACCAGGAGCCCGAGGAGGCAGAGGAGCCGCCGCGCCATCCTTCCCTCGCCCGCCTGCAATGCGGCGCCGCCACGGCCCCCCGCCCCTATATGAAGGCTGCGCCGGGCGGCACCGCGCATGCTCCTCCGCCGCACCGCACCGCCCCCCCCCCCCCGCACATGCGCCGTCCGCCGCCGCCGCGTCCCCTCGGGCCGGCGCGAAATGGCGGCGGCGGCGGCTTCCCGCTCCGCGCCGGGACGGCAGGCGCCTCGGGGTCGGGGGTGCGAGCCCCCGCCGCTCGAAGCGGCCCGAGCCGGCCAGAGGAAAGGCCCCACAGCCGCAAAAGGCGGTTTGCGCAGCGCCGGGCCGGGGCCCCTCCGCAGGCGGTGGGAGCACCCCGGGCGGGACGGCCGCCATGGGTCCCCCCAGGGCCGCTCTCGGCTGGTAGCATCTCATGGAGGTGTGCACCGGCAAGGAGGAGAAGTGCCACGGCAGAGCTTCCCACTCACGGCTTCCCATCTTGTTGCCTGGGGTGAGAAGGTGCTTGTTTTTCGTTGCTGTGCCTGGCAGACTCCTGCTCCCACTGGGCACCTAGGTGTATGGGTTGTCCAAAGGAACAGTAATTAAAAGTACAATTAAGAAAGGCGGCCTGAATTGGCTTGGTATCTCCCAGCCTCTTACTCCTGCCACATCCCTTGCCCACTGGAACAAGAAACTAACCCAGAAAAAAAAATGCAGTATTTTCCTACTGGATCAACCCACAGAACCAGCCCAGCTGAGGGCTGGAGCCAGTCGCTCGCAGACAGAAGCCAGGCTCACCAGGACTGCACAGAGCTGCTAGACCAGCTCCTCTCTTCTTTTAAACCCAGGCTCGGGGCTTTCTGTTGCTGGAGGAGGTGTCCCGCTAAGCTAGGTGCTTCTCACAGCCTGGAGAGCTTCGCTTGGACGTCCCCCACTGCCTCGCTGTAACTCAAAGACTCGCCACATCTGAAGCGCTTACGATCTGTGAGGCTTACCATGCCCGGTTCGTGGGGATCTTCAAGGTAAGCCCTTCATCTAAGGGCATACCTGGTATTACCGTGTTAGGTCCCCACCTACGTGTTCATTTTTCAAAGACCAGACCTGTTGATAATGTTTAAGGTGTCCTTGCAGTTTAAAGGTTAGGAGGAAGTGGGTCTGTTCCATTTCACTTTGCCAGTCTATACCAAACAGGGCAATGCACATTTCTTCTTAGGAAGATCTTTTTTAAATTAAAAGCCAAGCTAAGAAGCCACTGTGGGAAGCTTGTTATCGCACTGTTCTTTGCAAGATGCAGCAGGAGAGCTCAATGCTTGCACAGGGCCTTTGCCCCCTGCCAGTCAGCACAGCTTCATTCGGAGTCTCCAAGGCCTCTGCTATCCCCCCCCGCCCCGCGATGAGGATCCAGGGCGCTTAGGTAATTCCCAAACTGGAACCAGACGCACCCGGACTGAATCAGCCAGGCAGAAAGCCACCCCCAACGGCAATTTTAGCCAGACTAAACAAGCAACCTTTACTCCAGTGCTAAAGCCATCTTGCCTAGGCAGGGCTCGGCGTGCCTCTCTTATCTCGGGAGCACACACAAAGTGTTGACAAGGCACTTTGACTTTCTAACCGGCAGTCAGCTACTAGCTTAGGAACACAAGAAAAAAAAAAGTTTTGTGAAGAATATTTAAAAGGGGTGTTAAATAAGATTGTCTGGAACGGGACAGCTATTTCAGTAGGCAGGGTGTTTTCCTTCTGGGAACCAAAGGACAGAGGCAAGGAAGGACTAACATAGAGCTAGCGGGTGCTGTGCCCAATCTGTTCTCATTTCAGACACCGAGACTGCCCATGCTAGCCCAAGGTTCCCTGGAGCTTTGCCAATTCCAGTTGATTGGGGACTTTATTTTTTTTTTTTTCCTCTCAAGTACAGAGCATATAATACCTGGCCAGCAGCTTCCTGACCAATTGTCACCATGACATAGCTTTCCTGGTTTAGCCATACCGCCTGCTAGTTTTCTCACTTAAAAATGGAATTGAAAAAAACAAAATGGTGTCAAGAGTTAAAGCACTGGCCGTCTGCCATCGACGACAGGACTGTTTGCAAGAGTGGGAAGCCCCAAAGGGCAGCTCAGCCTGTTGAGACTAGGTCCAGCTCACAGACACGAGGAGCAACTGCACGAAGAGAGACTTTGCAGTGAGGGTGTGAACTGCGGCAGTCTGCCGTCTGCCTACCACCTTCCACTTTTGCGAAGCTTCTGCTCAGATTTGGGGTTTTTCCTGAAGATAAACCTCCCAGATAAGGTGTCAGATGAGGCTTCTCAGAAGGAACGTGGTTTGTCCATAGTCACATACGGCTGAGTCACTTTGCTGTGACTGGGAAAGAAGGGCACCTTCCCAGCCTAAACTTGATTTTTAGCCCCATTTTCTGGGAGGCACATGCTCTGCAAAGAGAAAGTGGGTAGGAAGAGCCCGTCCTCCCTCAGGCTCAAAGCTGTGGCTAAGCAAGGGACTCTCCTGCAGCAACCACATGACTCACTTTCCAGGGGCTGGCGTCAGGGAGCGCTGCCTCCCCTACCAACCAGTTGGACCGGGCTGGCACCACAGCCCGGCTGGCTCCAGAAAGCCTGATGCTCGGTTTTGTCATGCCTACAGCACATAAATTCCTTCCACTGTCACCTCGCCCTCCTCGAGCCCAATTCTCCACTTTGCATAAGCGGCACACGTGAGGCGTCTCTGTTTGGCAATCTCAGGAGGCCAGCCAGAGGCCCCTGCAGGCTCTGGTTTTGCAGCCTGCCGCAGCCAGCTCTGCAGGAGAACTGCTCTCATGGCAAAAAAAAAAAAAAAAAAAAAAAAAAAAAAATAGAGAGAGGCATTTTCTGCAGCAGCCTGGCTTTTGGATCATTTTGCATTTCCACTCAGACTGCAGCAAGCTGTCAGAGAGGAAGCAAAGCCAGCCACAAATTACAGCCTGGCAGCCTCAGGACGAGCCTTGGACACATTTGAAGTTTGTTCCAGTCCAAGCAGGAGCAGCCTCCCCATGACTCACAAATAGTTTGGCTTGTGGGTCCCGGCTGGGCTAGAGACAGACTCCCCACCCCACGCCCCCCCCTTCCTCGCCACTAACAGGCTGCAGAGAAATAGCTCCCGCTCTGACGTACTTCTCAAAGCAGGAGGCATCAGAGCATTTTCCGAACGGGAAGGCAATGCTGCAGGGACTGCATGCGAGGGCAAAGCTGCAGCTCAATGAGACCGGGAAGGGACAGGGCAGGTGTCCCTCCTGGTACTGGTGCTCGTCAGCCCCCATGCCAGGCTGCTCCAGCTCCCTAACACAGCGAAACCCCCCTGACCCGCAGAAGCAGATGGTTCTTTACTGGATTAGCGGTCTGAATCAGCCCAGGGTGCCGAGAGCACCACGCGATGAGCCAGCCAGGCTGCGGGAGCGAGACGGCAGCAACCCTACGCTTCTCTGGCCTCTCAGCCCCTCGCGTCAGCACAAACAGCCGCACTCTCTGCCCAGCCCAGCGACCGATGCAGCATTAGGAGTGATCCGTTCCTCTCCCCGGGCAGTTTTTCGCCTGGATCCGGCTTGCTGTCTGAATGCTTGTGGCAGCACAGGGTGAAAGCAGCTGAGGACCATCCCCTTTTGGCAACTGCACCACAGCAGAGATCTCAATTAGCACTGGCATGATCACAGGCCACGGTCCTTCCCACATTCAGCTCAGCCACAACTTAATTGTCAAAAGGGGTCACATGAAGTACACTGGCATAACATAAAGCCTCCAATCACTGCAGCTAATTCTCATTTCAGTATTTCCTTTGTCAGCTGTCACAAGTTTTACATTTTAGTTACAAGCTGCATTTTGTTTCAAGGTTTCTTCAGCATTTTAGGTACTACTTACTGGGATTAGACCCCTGTTCCAAGGCTGGCCATATCCCAGGGCAACTGTTACTTGAAACCAAGTAGATCAGCACAAAGAGAGTCAGCAGCCATAAATGCTTTGCCCTCATGAACCAGGATTTCTGACCAGTGCAGAGTCGCCAGAAAAGCAGATGATTCTGCCTAAATACAGGGGAATCAACAGTGCAGCATCACATGCACAAAGATGCAGAATCCCATTCCTGCTCTCATTGTGTGATCTTTTTGGGGTTGTAAGCAGTAAGAAAGCAGCCAGACAAGCCTCTGCAACAACCTTTGAAGGAGAAACAGCTTTATTTTTATAAATGGAAAGGAGAATTAAGTGATGTTTTTCTGTAAATCCTACTTCCCTCAAAAAAACCCAAAACATTAGAAATATACATCTAGGTTACCCAGGAAGAAAATAAAGGAAAATTAATAACAGACTTAAAAATATATATCAGAAATCCCAAGAAAATAAAGTCTGACGAAGCATAAGAGGAGGATGATTTAGGACACATTTGGTTCCCACTCATGCTACGACAGGGAAAAAGCTCCCCAGCAGCCCCCAGGAAGTGCTACCCCTTTTCTTCCCTAGCTTGTCTATAAAGATTCAAAGCAGATGACTCGGGCTGCTTACCGGGAGCTAAGATACTCTCCAATAAGAGGAGCAGGCTTGATGCTTTTTAGGGTTTCTGCAGTAAAAGATAGGAATGAACAGAAGAGTGCCCGTACCTGTTCCTGCCCATTGCTGCTCTCCCTCCCTCAGTCACATTGTGCTGTTGCATTGAAGCTCACCACCATTTTCTAGAGCAGCCAGGTCTTTGCAGGCTCATCTATCCCACAGAAGAGCCACTTTCCAGAAGGTGCTTTTAATGTATCACCGTTATTAAAAAAAAAAAAACAACAAAACCCACACACAATCTTTTAAAAACTATTCCAGCCCATTTCTAAGAGCTGGCCCCTCTCAGAAAGGATGGCATTGCAAAAACAAGCAAGTTTTTGGTTTGGGTGTTCAAAGCCTGGGGGTGGGGGGGAATCAGCACACCCAGCCCTGGCTGACACCCCCCTGCTGCTGGGGTATCTGCGGGGTGGTGTTGGGTCACGCAACTGAAGACCACCACTCTGTCAGCTTCCCAAAGGAAGAGAATATGCTGCCAAGCAGGGCATGCATTTTCCAAAGCAAATATGAAACGGCACAACCAGGCCTTGCCATTAACTCGGATGGGGATAACGAGTGCACGGGTGGGGACCCCGTGTGTGTAAGGTCTCTCTTTCGCTGTAATATTTTGAATGGAGCGGAGAATATCTTCCCTTCACAGAGCCCTTGGGCAGAGCAAGTGTTACCGCCACATGTCTCCGTCTTCAAGGAACAAAACTGAACATTGATCGGGTGTCACAGAGCAAAGACTGATATTCCTCTTTTCTGTGCATTCACTCCAAGGTAAAAGGCAACATGTTCCCCATCCTCATCTTCCACCTCCTCCTCCTCCTTTACCTGTCCATTGCCTTTGGGCTCATCACAGCTCTCAACACAGGACCGGCAGCTCCAAATGCCACTGCCTTGTTTTTAGCACTGCCGGCCAGAAATGGGCAAACTTGCCTGCCAAAACCAAAAATCCTTTACAAAATACGGGGCTGAGTTCCTTTTATTTGCTTTCTGCTTTGCAAGTTTTCAAGGATTACACTTGCAAGCTCTGAGGGTTTTTTCAGCAGTGCAGAGTATTTCAATCCAGCCCTTTCACAGCAAATGGAAAATCTGCTTTGACTCGATTCAGCTCACACGGAAACGATTAGATAATCATGGGACTCCAGGAGCTATGGCTTTAAGAAAAAGCACAAAGTATTATAGGCTTTGCAGAAAAAATAAGAGTTGGCAGGGAACAAAAAGCTACAAGGGCTCCTGTAAGGAACCAGACTGAGAAGACACCCGTCCCCCAGACTTTCTTCACACAATTTCCTCTGCTGTTGAAATACTTGCTTTCTCTTCCCTCATTATCCAAAGCAAAAGGGAAGGCACTGAAGGGAACATATTAATTGGGGAAGAAGGTACAAAACAGAAGAGTTCGGACCGGAAGTAAAAGCCAAGTAAGCTGTACTCAAAAATTTGGATGAGCAAATAGGGTGTTAGCTGGTGTGTAGGGAAAGGGGTGGGAATAGATTGGGGAGATCGTATAGTCTGAGATCTTAAAAAGCAGGGATCACACAGGGACCGCTGCTCGCTATGCTGTTGCAAAGTCTGCAGTCCCTTTTCTAGGTCACAAACTCGGGAGGCATCAGGCAGCACCTCTGCATGTGCGATCTCACCTCACCTGCGTGCTCATGGTTGAGGTCATTCAAGCCAGGCAGTGGATTTCAATGAAGTTTGCAACAGCAGCTAACAGTTGGCCAAAACTGGCAAGAGTTTGGATTAATCAAAGTCACAAGGACACAGTGGGGGAAATGATGAGTCCAGCTACTGCAGCTTCCACCGCAAGGTCTTTTATTATCTTGCAGTCACGAGTGGCACACAACCCACACCCAGAGCCGTGGGCATCTGAATAGCTGCCCTCTGGTATAAAAGGCTAAAAATAGAGTCAGAGACCCAATCTCCCTCTTCCATCATCCCAGCTAAGTCTGGGATTTACATGGTTGGGAGCAAGTTGCCCACTGCAGTGTTCATCCCTTGCTTGCTCCAAGTCTGACAGAGAGATCCCACATCAAACTGCCTGGGCCTCTTTTACTGTTTCTTCACCTTCCAGTTTCATAGAGCAAAAGCATGTTTTACAGCAGGAAAAAAAGCCAGCTGGATTGCAGCATGAGTAGGGCAGACAGCTACAATTCAACACCTCTGGATTTCACAGGAGAATTCAGCAACACCTTTCCCTGCTAGCAACCTGCCCTTCTGTGTCCTTCCCACCATTCACCCAACAGCAGCTGGGGAAACATTTGAGCATCTCCTCAAAACAGCAAACACAGGGCAATAGAGATGTTTTATGGATTCCATGGGCAGTGCTGTGACTAATGAAGCATTGCCAGCCTGCAGCCTGGTTTTCCATGGCAATAACAATTTCCAAGATTATCACCTAATGTGTGTCTTTGAGACTTGCTCTTCACCTCTTCCCAGAAATGAACTGGTTCAGTAAAGGCTTATTTTAACTCTCAATTTGTAAATTGCAGACATGAGAAAAATCAGCACCATATACCCACACAAGCTCAGCTACAGACAGGAAACAACTAGATCAAACCCCACCGTTCTGCTGACCTTTGTTTGCCACGATGAATGTCAAAGAAGAAACAAAACCCCTCTTGTCCTTCCCCAGGGAAGGGCAGAGAGGCGTAGGAGTTAGCCCTCAACCCTGGGCACTGTGATCCAGCCAGCTGCAGAACAAAAGCATGGCTGAGCCCATATTAAAGAGAAAAATCCAAGAAACCACTCTCTAAAGAACAGCAAATGTCGTTCCTGGCTTAACACACAGGGTCAAATCCACCACTTGTGGAAGGACAGAGAGAGAAACAGACCCAGGACATCTCAGGAGCCTGACACTAACCTGACCAAAAAAAAAAAAAAAAAAACACAAACACAAAAAAACACAAAAAAACCAAAAAAAACCCAACAAAATCTTCCCCAGTTCCCTTCATTAGGCCACACTGCAGCTGCCCTTTAAAACTTATCCAACAGCTGCTTCCCCTCAGGTTGTAATTTTTTGTTCAGCTGCGGCTGGCTGATCTCTCTCTGTGCTCCTTTAGTTGGACAAGGTTCAGAGCCATGTTCTGTCCTTGCTAACAGATCTGCAAAATGAGAGTTAATTAACCCTGAGAGATTTGGAAACTGTTTTTCCATAAAAATGAGGATTGTCAGGTTTGAGCTGCTCCTATTTCACAGGGAAGCTTAGAAAGCAAACAGGTTTTGCTCTTATTTGGTTTTCCTGATGCTGCCTGGGGCAATCAGAAGATATGTGGAATTTATAGTGATTTCTGGCAGAAGTGTCTGGGTTTCCCCATAGTCTTTTCCTAGCTTGCTCTGAACAGCCGGTCCGATGACAGCCTTCCTACCAGCAGATCAAATTCTTCTCTTGCTGCACTCAAAGGCCATCACGTAGTGGTGGTTCCTCCTACAGTTGTCCACACAGAGCGGGTGATCTCCAAAGTGGGCCTGGTCCTTCACTGTCTCTGAGACCTCTGGGGTTTACACCAGGAGGGTCCTGCCCTGTGTCACACGCCATCTCTCGTTCCACAACATGCCCTTCAAATGAGACCCGCCAAGTCCAGAGCTGCCAAGGTGGAGAAGCATGTCTCATACTTGCAGGCTGCCAGGATGCAGCAGGGCCACTTCCTAGAGGTGGGTTTTCCAGAGGTCCAGCTGCAGGGCTTGGCTGACCCTATGGGCACCCCAGTGAAGTCCTCTGGCATCTGTGCAGATACTGGTTCTCTCTTCTTTGTCTGCTCTGGTGCTTTTGTTTCAGCTGCTTCGTTGGAAAGGCCCTTCCCCGTTGTGAGCAAAGCTTCAAATGTCCTGGTACCCTTATTGTGTGTTAAGTAGCAAGGATTTGGTTATCACCAAGCCAGACAAGGTTTCCAGGCAGAGATGTTATCTTCCTTTTGCAAGCCGCCCGACAAGGCTACAGCATGACTATTAGGGGATTGTCAGAAGCCACCGTCTGCCCTTCTGCAAAGAGTGGCTGAGCTCCGGGAAGAATTACGCCACCCCACCCCCCAAAAAAAACCAACCTGGCAGTCAAGCAAACAAGTAGCAGTCATATAGCTCTGATCCTTCAGCCCGTGGCTGGGGAATCTCAAACCTGAAAGGTGTTTCGGAATAGGATGAATGTATGTCTGTCCAGACAGGGCTAAGTCAGGTTTCTGTGGGTGCACAGTGATGTTCAGAGTGAAAGCCTGTGCCTGAACTGATGCTGGAAGGGGCTGCCCTGTTGTCTCTTGCACCCTGGCCATGCACTCCTGTCAAGGGACAGACTGACCCTGAGTAGATCTGATCAGCTCCTGATACAACTAGAAACTCACCCTGCAAAAGAAAAGCAATAAAAGATAAGTTTTCAGGCTCATGTTGCTGCAAGTGTCACAAAGGAAGGGAGAGGGAACATGTGCCAGGGACAGAAAGAGAGCTCAGGACGGTCTCTTCCCTGCCTTAGGTGGATTTAAGCACATCATGAAATTGCAGGGCAACAGAAAAGGTGAGATACAAATAACATATTAGGGGGAAGGAAATAAGCTGCATCGATATATGTCGTTGATGAGAGTGCGCAGCTTCAGGGCCCTCTTCCAGCCTAAAGTTTCTTAAAGGTTTCATCATTTTCACAAAACAGCGCTGTGTCACAGACATCTTGATACCAAGAGTTTAGCTAAGATATTAATAACTCACTGTGGCCAGAAATGATTTTCATACTCATAAGACCATCTCATGATGTTGTCGGTGAGGAGCAGAAGAAGAGGACACCCCACAGCAGAGAGCATCCCTGGCACGTACTTCGGTGTGTGCCTGTGCCCCAGTATTACACCAGCAGTGGGGGTTTTAAGAGGAGTTAGCAGCTAACCTGCCACGTACCAAAGGTAAACCTTCTAGTTTTATAGCACAGGCTTCAGAGACGCATGGAGAAAGCTTGGTGCAACCTTGCAAATCCCATTGCAAACACCTGCTCTGCTGTGGAAACTTCGTGAACAAAACCCAGCGGGCACCACAGCCAAATAGCTCAGCACATACTGGGTGCTGAGCACCCAAAAACCTGAGTCACCCCTGGGGTTTTCTCGGTGCTGAGCACTTCTCAATAAAAGGCAGTTCTCACTTCCTTCTTTCGGAGGGGAGAAAATGGGACAAGTCACGGTTTTACAGACATTTCCTCTCCTGCTAAGGCTCAGAGTGGGTAACTGCTGCTGTTTAACACCATCAGCTCCTTTTTGCAGGGGGTTTCTCTTCATGCATAGGCTGGTCAGAAAGAAAAACCTGCTATAGGTCTGCATCAGTCTCCCGTCAGTGAATGTCAGGCAAAAGGAGCTTTATTTGGTTGATCCTAAATAGAGTTCCCTGCCTTGAATGATGTGTTGGGAGAGTAGGGTGCTCAGACAGGGAGTTTTCTGTGTTTGTAGAGAGCAGGGAGACCCAGATTTTACCCAGCTGAGGATGCTGCTGACTTTACTGAGATGCTGACAGGTGCTCGATGGCATTTTTTTCACTGCAGTGCCGCTCCAAAGCCAATGGCACTGGTAGAAACACGCTTGCAGCCTGCATGTGATCCCCCCTCCCTTCTCACTCGCCTTTTTTCTCTGTGCCAGAGACTTAAAAAGCCAAACCAGAAAGCACAAGGCTTCCTGCTCACTTGGGAGAGCAGCAGCCTGGGCTTGCTGGCGGTCCCCAGGATGGGGACATAAGAGGCATTTTCTACTGGTGTCACTATTTTAAGGTTTGCCAGCCTCTCTTCTTGCCAGACGTCCCTCTGGCTCAGCTGCTCTCATCATGTTGAGGTGAATCTTTGCTTTGCAGGTTTGGAAAGTGTTTGCGATGAGTAAACACAAACTAACTTCTTTATTTCACCCTCAGCAGTTTTAGAGAAGCAGAATTGAAAAAGGAACAGAAAATGCGGAGCGGGGTTATTTGAAGATCTTGAACATGTTGTGTGTGGGGGCTGCAGGAGGCAGCGAGGGAAGGATGTGCAGAGGTCAGTCAAAAGCACTTTAGCTGTGAACATGGAGTTTCCCACCAAGCTCCCCCCCTAATTATGTCTGCTTCTTTTAAGCATACCTGCTGGGGGCGGCAGGAAAACAACTGAAAATCTCTCTGGGGAGCTCAAATAATGGGATTTGCTGGGGCTGCATGAGCCAGTTTGCTACAGAGGACAGCTAGGAAAGCAAACACGAGAAAGCAGCCATCGCTACAGATGCTGGATAGAAACTGGCCAAGTATCAGTTCACCGTGGACAGCAGCAACTCCTTCCTTGGGTCATTTGCTGAGCAGAGGATGGCCTGAATAGCCCTGCAGCAAATAATTAGTTTCTTTAATCGATCCAGGCCCAGATGTTGTTAGTGAGTCAGGCCTAGCCTCCAGCAAACGCTCCTGGTTTATGGATCGCCCTTTCCATGCTGTTTGCTGGCCATCATCTCCCCCAGCCCCTGGGTCCTGTCAATGGGGCTGCTCTTTGGGCTTGCTGTCCTCTTCTACTTCGTGGGCAATTTGCTTTTTCTTCTTCAATGGCAATGCAGGCAGCACCTTCCCCTTGAAAGCTGACCTACCAGGGCTGTGCATCATGGTGTCGGGTCCATCGCTCTGGTCTGAAACACCCCCATGGGGAGGCTCTGCCAGCAAGGAGAGGCATTAAAACTAAGAGGGAGGCTCCTGGTGGCAGAAGAGATGCCAAGAGAGGAACGGGCACTGCGGGGGGGAAGGCGAGGCTTGGACAGGCAGCAGGCAGGAGCCAGAGGCTTTTTGCTTCATCCGAAAAAGAGAGGGGGAAGGAGGAACTGAAAAAGCAGATGTGGGCGCTGGCCACGCTCGCTTTCCCTCTCCAGCTTGCAGGAGCAGGAAGCACGGCTCGGCTCCCCGGCAGAGGAACACACACCCCACACACACACCCCAAACCAAAACCGGCGCTGAGGCAGCACCCGCTCCCAGTAAGGGCTGCGGCTGGGGGAGACTGGGCACCAGTTTGCACAGTAAGAGGTGAGGGTGCGGCCCGCCGCCGCCAGGTGGCGCCAGGAGCCCGCCGCGGGCAGCGGGCAGCGGGAGCGGGCAGCGGGAGCGGGAGCGGGCAACGGGCAGCGGGAGCGGGCAACGGGCAGCGGCAGCAGGCAGCAGGCAACAGGCAACGGGAGCGGGCAGCGGGAGTGGGCAGCGGGCAGCGGCAGCGAGAGCGGGCAGCAGGCAACGGGCAGCGGGAGCAGGCAGCGGGCAGTGAGAGCGGGCAGACGGGAGCAGCATCCCGTTTGCCTGAAAGATGGTGTCGAAGCACTTAGCTTCAAAGTCTGGCTTTTTTTCATAGTCTTTGGCGTGGGACCTATCAGTGGTGGAGAGGGCGAAACACTCCGTTTATAGTTACGTAGGGAGAGGTTTCCCGATAGGTGGGTTTGTGTTTAATTATTGAAAGATCATTAAAAAAGAAAAGAGATGGAAAAGTTTCAACTAATATTTCTGCATTCTGGTAAGCAGGCTAGCTTTGGCAGAGAGGGTAAACACATCCTTGTGAAGTTTATGTGGCAAGGGCATCATCCAAGAGGAAAAGTCCAAGGACAGGTGGATCGGAGATTGAAAATGGCATCTGGCCCTTGGAATAAAAACAGGTTTTTCACGTCTTTCACAGTGATGCCTTCCTCATATCAGCCCACATCCAGTGAGTCATTAGAGCTGTCATTAAAGCACCTGGGAGCGCTTTTCTTAAGGTCAGGTAGAGGTTATGGGTAGACACAGTGCACTCAGCTGGAAAACTGGGCTCTTCTTCAGCCCAAGTGGGGCATTGCCTGCTTTTCCCTCGGGGCACCGGTAGTCTTAGTGCTCTGGGGTGGCTGTGCATGCACCCACACGCACACTGCTGCCAGCTCCGGGGGTGATACAGCCGCAGCCTGACACTGAGAAAACCTTCTCCCTCCTCAGAGGCGGATCTTGGCTGGCCAGTTCAGGCTCTGCGCTAGGACCTGTGCTGCACGTTTTAGTTCAGTGTGAGCATTCGTGTGGCTTTAGGTTCCCCACCCGTTTCACTAGAGGACCTATGGGGCCAGAGGAGGCAGAGACCTTCTTCTTACATGGGTCCTGGTTCCCTAGGCCAGCTCGTGCAGCCATAGGAGGTCCTCAGCCCAGCCTCAGCTGGGAGCAGGTCCCATCAGCAGCCGCCCCGCTGTCCCCAGGGGTGAAATCCTTCCATTTGCAGGTGCCTGTCCAGTCCTGTTCCCTGAAACCACTGCACTCAAGTCCCTTTGGCCACTGGAGAATGATGTTTCCCGAGCTGTGTTTGCAAAAGACCCTCGTGCAAAAGGAAATCAGGGTGTTTGCGACTCGCATTTTGCAGCTGGCAGGTCATCCCCCTGCCACGCACCATCACCTCTGCCGAAAAGCAGCTCACCGTGGCACGGGCACCTGGCCACGAAAAGCAGAAGGAAGGCTGCCAACAGGTTTCCAAATTTCTGGGGAGCAAGAAAGAAATCCGAAACAAGTCCCTGCAGATTGAGCCTTGAAACGAAGCCAGGGCACCTTCTCCATCTCATAACCTCGGACAACAGGCGTCTTTCTGCTTTCTCTTGTTTCTGAGCCACATCATGACCTTCTGGGAAATAAAATCCTGAAATGCCTCCAGGGGAAGCAGCAAAGTGGAGGAGAACTGGGTTTCCCTTGCACTGCAGCTTCCAGACCGTTTCCAGGTGCCCCATCACCATGCCCTGCTGCCACACGCCACCGGATGGCGCTTGAAAGGACGTGGGTACAGAATTTGGCAACATCTAATCCACAGGCAACTTTCTAGGCAGAAGCTGCCCTGGTGCTAACAGCGCAAAGGCCAGTGAAGGCTTTTTTAAACCAGAGTCAAACCTGGTCACTGCCACATCATCAGCTTGGACTGAGGGTGGAAAATGAGTGTCAGATACCTTTATTCCCCAAAAACCCAGGGCATCCTCGTTGCTATAGCGACATGTCCCCCTTTCCTTGCTCCTGATGTCATTCTGGGGACGGCTCCCCTGCCTCCTCCGGCACGGCAGGCGTGTGTGTGCATGCACGTGTGCAACACAGGGAGCGAGGAGAACCGTCTCTGTTATCCCTGGGAGAAGAGGAGCAGGTGACGAAGGGAATGTGATCCCGCAGCTAGTGCAGGGCAGAGGAAACACAACTCTCTGCTTCTCCCGTCGCCGCGCTCAGCAATTTGCGGGGAGGAGAAGGCGCTTTGTTCCTCCCTGCGCCAGCTTTACTTATTGATGCAGCGGGAAGGTGATCTCCATCCGGAGCTCCGCCTGTGCCTGCAGAGCAGGCAGGGAGCGCACCCCGGGGCGCAGGCAGGTGGGCTTCAGCCCAGGCTGCGCCCCACGCTGCAGCTGCGTGGGGAAGGGTCCCTCCTCTGCTCCTGCCACCCCCCCGGGACAACCGCCAAAGCATCCTACAAGGGCAGTGACACCCTGCTAGTGTGGGTGTCCCACTCCCCACCAGCCTCTGTCTGCCCTCATCTCAAACTTATTTACATATTAGAGATGTATTTTCACCAAGATGTCCTCTGCCTACAAAAATCCAAGCCAGAATTCCCTGTTTCAATCGAAATAACAAGCAAGGAGCTTAAAAATGTTTCGAAACCCCACAAAACTCCTGTGGTGTGCGGCCAGCCAGACTTATCCGCTCTTATTGACGTGATTAACCTGACAGCCTGCACAGGCCTGCTTTTGCCTCATTTAGGCAGAGTTTGTGAGACGCTGCCCTTCACCCCGGCTCCATCGCCTGTGGCAGGGCTGTACCGGAGTTACCGTGCCCGTCTGCAGCCAGATCGCAGTTACCAGCTGTGGGATGCCTGCCACAACCAGAAAAAGCAGAAGGATGTATGGAGGGATGGAGTCTATACCATAAACATCACACCCAGGCTTTCCTGCGCTGATGTTTGTATACGAACTGTGCCACCAGCCCCACGTGCCTCTAATCAGCACTGGGCAGGGCCGCAACACCCCCGCGTGAATGTATGTCTTTAAATATATATGAGTACACAGGCGTATAGGTTTGCACACACCCACTCTTGCTGCAAGCACGGTGCTGGCACTCCGCGCGTAAACCTGAACACGTTACCTTCACTAATAGGAAGCCACTAACGAGCTATGCAGGTCATCGCACATGAATGCCAAGAAAACCTGCATTTTTTGCCTATGCCACATGCGTAGTGGTAAAACTATGCCAGGAATGCGAAAGAGGGCTGAAACTTTTTATGGGGACTATTTTTTCGGATCTCTCTCTGCCTGCAAAGCCAGATGTCTTTCAGCTCCTCGACATCTAACATTACAGAGCTCTGAGGGAGCTGTATGAATTTCTGCCCATAAGCCAGAATAGCCGTTTCTATATGATGTAATGCTCCAGACCCTAATCCTGCCCTGTAGGGACAGTGACAGCCAGTGTCCCCCAAACCTCCTGGTCTGCTCTGACTCCCTGCCCTCCGGGGGCAGACAGGCATGTGTTCACCAGCATGGCACACCATGGCCATCGCGTGGGGCAAACCCACCCATAGCGCCTGTACGGGGAAAAAATGGAGTTCGGTACTTTCGGGGAGACGGGTGCTGACCCTGGAGCCAGTTTTGGCTGGGGATAAGGAGAAGAAGCCTTCCTACACCTGCAAGGTGGTCACGGAGAAGATGGATCCAGGTTCCTCAGGTGGTGGGAGGGCAAAAGCTGGGACAGGAGAGGTTCGGAGCAGATATAAGGAGAAACGTTTTCCCCATGAGAAGAGACTGCTTGGAGAGGTTGCACTGGCTCCATCCTTGGAGGTTCACAGGACAAAGCCCTGACCGCCCTGGTGTGACCCCGCTTTGGGCAGGAGGCTGGACAGGAGCTTGTGGCCCAAATCGCCCCACGGTGCCCGGGAGGGGACTCGCCTTGGCCCTGGTGGGTGTCTCTGCCCTCCCAGCCCCCGTTTCCCAGCCCCCAGAGCCCAGGCGGCCCCTTCCAGCCCGGGCGATCCGGGCAGGCAGCGGGCGGGCAGCGGGGAGGCCGGCCCGGGGACCCTGCCCGGCTCCGCCCCGGGACCCGCGTCCAGGCGCCGGGACTGCTCCCCCCGCCGCCGCCCCGGGAGGGAGGAAGGAAGGAAGGAAGGAGGGTGGGAAGAGGGGAGGGAGGGAAGGAGGGAAGGAGGGAGGGAGGATGACAGCGCCGTGAAGAAAAGCAGGGGACCCGCTGCCCCCCCTCCTCCCGCACGGCAGGACCAGGCGAGCTCGCCCCGCGGAGCGGCCGCCGCCGGGTAGGTGCAGCGGGGGCCGGGACCGATGGGGCTGGAGCCGGAGCGCAGCAACCGGGGACCGGGAGCGATGGGCAGCGGGAGCCCCGGGAGCGGAGTCCCCGGGAGCGGGAGCCTCGGGCCGCCCTGGGGCGAGGGGGCGGATGGCGGCGGGGGTCGGGCCTTTCTCTCCCGGCGCGGAGGGGAGTTGCGGGAAGTTGGGCGTGCGAGGAGGGGCCGCGGTCCCGACACCCCTCGCCCCAGCCCCGGGGCAGCGGGAGCGGGGCCGGGGCCGGGGCGGCGGGACGCGAGGAGGCCGGGGGCTCGGCGGCCGCATCCCCCCGCGGGGGCGGCCCCGGGCTCCGCCGGCTCCTTTGTGCTCCCTCCGGCCTCGGCCGCCCCTTTGTCTCCTCCGTGCGGGGCCCCCCCGCCGCCCGCTCCCGCAGCCGGGCAGCGCCGGCGGTGCCTCCCCGCCGGCCGGGCAGCCGGATCCCAGCGCCCTGCCTTCGGAGAGAAAGTCCTCTCGGCACACAGCAGCCCGAGCAGTTCGCTCCGTTGCTTTCTTTCGGGGGAAAAAAAGAGGAAAAAAATAATAACTGGAATAAGGGCGAGCTCTCCAGCTGCAGCGCCGAGCTTCCATCTGGAGTGAAGCACGTCTGGGTCGAGAAAAGGAGACTTTCTTACAACCATCCCAGAGTTGCATCATCCGGCCTGTCAGCCCCTACCAGGGAGCACTGGAAAGTTGTCCTCACCCTTTCCCCTCCTGCCCCGGGGCCGCTGGGGCACCCTGGCCCTCGGCCGGCTCCCGGCCACCAGCAGCCAGCAGCTTTTCTGCCGGATCTGGGACACAGCCATCCCATTGGCACCCTACAGGCCCCAGGCACCCAGACGGGACCTGGCTGGTGTGTGGTTTCTTGGGGGGGTGAAGGGCCGCCCAGGCCGAGTCCTTGCTCAGCGCCTGCGGGGATTTCGGCAGCCGCTCCCAGCCACGTTTCAGGGAGCTGCCTGCACCTCGCCGCCTTTGCACCCTTTGCACAGCAGGACCTAAGCCTGGCTTCGGTCCCTGGGGGAAAGTGTTTCCTTTTCCACAGTCAACGATTTACGACACCATGCCAGGACAGGGATTTAACTCCACAATTTTCCCACATCTACCGAGTTGCTTCAGTGTAGGACTCGTTTTCACACCCCTGGTCTCCCTGCGCTGCCCCTGGGCATGGTCTGCATTTTCCCAAGGGCAGCAGGGATTCACCGGTGAACATCTCTTGCCACCAGTCCCTCCCAGAGGTCCCCAGAGGGTGACCTCTTCTCCCTTTTTTGGGTGAAAGGGGAGCGGAGCAGGGCACAGAGCGAGTGGTGACCCTCATTTTTGGAGTGGGTTTGGCAGAGGAGCTTCCAGGCTAGCGTGGAGCGGTGGGGAGAAGGAGCACAGGGCAGTGGGAGGGACTGTGGGCTGTGCACCCCAGAGAAAGGGCTCATTGAAGCAGAGATCGGCATTTGCGGTTCCCAGCGCGGCCGGGGGGCGACAGCACGCACAGCGGCCAGCATTGTGCTGCCGGTGCCGAGCAAACGGAGCCGGGCGGTCCTCTCACCCGTCTTGGTGGTCTGCTCTCCGGACCCCCTGGCATGTTTGGTCGTGCACCTTTGCTTCAGGTGGTGTTGCAAAACCCGTTGTTTCCAGCAAGTTGGTTTGAAGGTTGTAGGCTTGTTAGCCAGCTCAGCTGGTCCCCGCTGGCTCCTGGCCTGGATCAAACCAGGGCAACGTGCCTGCAGATGTGCGATTTTACCCTCGTGCCCATCGCTGATGTCTCTGAAAGTCCCATCACATTCACCGCGGGCTCAGGCGGCAGCGGCAGCTGTCCTCTCTCCTGGGTCAGGAGAAAACACCTCTTTGGACAGCACCCAAGGTGAGGGAGAGCAAAGACCGGTCTGTCCTGGCCACAAAGCCCGGGCTGGTCCTGTCACTGGCATTACTGTGCCTGACACCAGCCTCCAAATCCTTTCTGGGCAGCGCTTTTTGGGACATGAGGAGCAAGAACAGTTCATCTGGGTCATGCCAGAGCTCAGCGTGCCTCCTCAGGGGGATAATAAATAGTGGACAGCAGACAACCTCACGCACCTGGAGTTTGAGAGCACATGCAATGAAAAACGAGTCATTTAAGCAGTGCTTGTTTGTACCAACGCCCGCTGCTGCTGCTCCTGACCATAACCTCCCGTCTCTACCCTCACCTGTGTGCTTCAGCTCCTGGGGGTGGCTTTGCCCTGGGTGCCCAGTTAAGAGGAGAGCAGAGGACCAAGCCAAGGTGGGTTGAAGGACTGAGGGGCAGAGCCAGGAAGGGAATGAGGGGAGGAGAAACAAGTTTGGCTCTTGCCTTAACTCGAGGGGTCGAACACATGGAGGAGCAAACCCCTGGCCATGTCCCCCCCGGGGGGTTGCCTGAGCAGGGGGCAGTGCCTCTGCCCTTCCCCGTCCCCTCGGGGGGGACACGGCCCCTGCTCACACCCGGGTTTCTCTGTGTGGCAGCGGCGGGATGGGCTGGGGCTGCCGCAGGCACCAGCACCCTGGCCCTGCCCGAGCCAGAAGGACTTTGCATTCCCAACTTTCTCCTCCAATGGTCAGTTTCTGGGCTTCAATTTGACGAGGCTTGGGGCTATTCTAGGCAACTTTATAAACATCGTAGGAGGTGACTTTTTTTTTTTTCCCCCTTTTTTAGCTTGAATACACATGTTTTTAAACAAAACATACCTGCCCGGGCAGCCTCCTTAGCTGCGCCAGGGGGCAAACCGAAGCGGTGCCGCACTTGTGCCATGCCTTGGAGAAGAGCCAGGAACAGGATGAAAATTGCTGGGAGATGAAAGCAAAGTGGGAAGCGTCGGTGGCGCCTTTCCTTAGGCCAGCCTCAGGAGGAAGCCGGGAGCGGAAATAGTTGATAGAGTAAATACAGAAGGAGCTCAGCGTGGCTTTTTTTTTTCCCCCAGGTTGCAGACAAAGAGCAGCGGGGAGAGCAGATAAGCCCGTGCGCCTTATCTCTTTGTTGTTCCCCGCCTCTGTGTTTTGCTGGCTCGCGCTGCTGCTGTTAATCTGATGAAGCCAAGCATCGGGGAGGGAATGACCCTGGGGTCAGCAGGCTCAGCCTCAGGTCCCCATGGGCTTCCCTCTCCCAGGAGCTGGGCAGGGATGCCTGGGGGCTGGATGGACAGAGGGATCTTGGGCAGGGAGGGAGTTTGCAAGTAGGTGCTTCACCCCTGTTCCTCGTCTGGGAGCTCAGTTTTTGCCTGTTGAGTCACCGGAGGAAAATGTGACTTCATCCAGTCACACCTCCAGCTGGCTTCCC
The DNA here is from genome assembly GCA_020745775.1 of Theristicus caerulescens. Taxonomy (NCBI): domain Eukaryota; kingdom Metazoa; phylum Chordata; class Aves; order Pelecaniformes; family Threskiornithidae; genus Theristicus; species Theristicus caerulescens. Next base: position 90,857,671 of record CM036560.1, read on the forward strand.
CCGCCAGCCCGCAGGCGTCTTTCCTTTCCTGGATCCCACCCGGTAGGTGTTCAGGGCAGCCGGAGGAGGGAGATGAGAGCCCCAAGACCCTCCCTTTCCCGGCTCTCTGCCTGGGGAGGCCGAAAACTCCCGCTCCTCTTTCCCGGGGCAGGCGAAACGCCCTGCAGAAGGGTGGCGAGGGCATCCCTTCCCTCCTCCATCTTGCCACAGGGCCTCGCTGTCTTTGCCCTGGGGCTACGCTGCTCTTCTCACCCCACCTACAGCACCCATGGGAGCATCCACCCGACCAGTGAGCGCTGCAGCAGACTTGAATAATTTGGCATCTCCAAGCCCTTCCCTCCATCCGTCCTTGCTGTGGCGGGGTTAAGTTAACTTGCTAGTAGTGGCGGATATCCACCGAGCAGCTTTGCATGGGAACAAAACACCCTCCACCACTCAAAAGAAAAAGCCCCTTTTCTTCCTTTGACTCAGCTGGGAAATCCGCAAAGCCTTTTATCATCTCGACAGTGGGAATTGTGGCTATCCCTGCTAAAATGAAAAGCATTTCCAGCCTGAGGGATGGGAAAAGGCAGGGAGCAGCACCAGGGGAGTTCCCCCGAGCTGCATTTGCCCCTTTCCGGGGTGTCTCAGTGTAGTGCTTGTGGAAATTATTCTGCCTTGCTTTGAGATGTGCAGAGTAAGAAGAGAGCGTTGGCCGGCTGCTGCCTGCCACTGCTGGAGATGATGGCTGTCTGTCCGTCTGCTCACACTGGTGGGTGTGGATCCTGGGAGCGGGTGCTGGTGGCAGCAGCATCCCGTCGGCTCTCCTCGCAGCAGCGGGGAGCCGTCCCTGCGCCTCCCGGCCCGGCAGAGCCCCGGCGGGCGGCCGGAGGGGAGCACGCGGGGCGCACAGAGCCCCTCTGTTCCCGCTCACAAAGGGACGCTTGTGGCTTGCTCGCTGCCCCGGCTGGGCTGTGCCTCACGGGCCCCAGCGAGGAAGAGCTTCAGGATGCCGAGCAGCCTTGCTGGGTCACCCCGTGTGTCCCCCATCCTCGAGGCTCAGCCCTGCAAGGGCCCCCGCGCCTGTCGCCGCCGCCCTGCGGGTCCCGGGCAGGCCATTTGCAGCCGGCTGTTTATTTAACAAATTACATCTGCCCTGGGCCTGTGAATCAGGGTTTTTGCCAGCGCTGCTGGAAATGGCTCTCTGTGTCATCCCTGTGAATAATTCCTGGTCTGTGCATCGTTTGTGGTCTGGGGACGTTAGAGGGGGAAAACCCCGGGCTGGCTTTGCCCAGGGATTTTGTTTGAGCAAGTAAGTAGTTGCATGCCACCCCCCCTGTGTGCATGCTCCACACAGTGAGGGGATGGTCCCCTGCACCGGGGAGGCGAGGACAGGGATGCAGACCGCCGCCACCGCTCCCCGGGATGCCTCAAACCCAAAAGTCCTTTGCAGCAACAAAGCTGGCAGCTCCGCCGGGTGCTGAGAGACGCAGCCGCACACCAAGGGCTTTGCATATTTTATTTCTTCTCTCAGTTGCTCAAATACTCCGACAAGTCCTGTTGTCACAGGGGACCAAGGAGGGGAGACTCAGGGGGCGGCGTGGCAAAAGGCACCTGCCCCGGCTGCTGGCCTGTCCTGGGGAGTGGCATGCTGACAAACTAAACTAACAGGGCTGTTACACACGCACACATATGTATGTGGGGGGATGTCGGTGCTGTAGGGGAAAGGGGGGGAGCCGGGGGAGCTTGGGAGCCACCGGGGGTTTCCGGGGTCCCTGCATCCTACCGAAGCCCTGGTTCCCTGGGTGCATGGGGGTGGGTGTCTCTTTTTAGCAGCTTTTGCTGGGAAGGAGATGGTGCAAAGCCAAGCTCCTGTAGCCGAGTGGTTTGCTCCCGAGTGGTTTGCTCAAGCTGGGAAACTCCTGGTCCTCCCGCAGAGAGGGCTGGGGACCAGGCGGGCTCGGATGCTGCCCTGGCCACGGGGCGCCTTCCTCTCCTCCTGCCCACGCTCCCGAGGCTGTCCCCCCTTCCCAGCAGGAGGGGCATCCAGTGAGCAACACCGAAAAATGCACATTTTGGCCACAGATGGCGTTGAGGAGGTTTGAGCGTGACGCAATGCCTGGCAGGGCTTCCCCACTCCACGCCCTGCTGAGGGCTGCAGGTACCATGGCTCAGCCAGAGCATCTCCCCTCCGGCAAACCCCAGGGCCCCCCAAAGGACGAGGCTGGGCTCCCCCCCTTCACCCCTGAAAGCAGGGGTGGGACAGGTTGCCAGGGTCACACTGGCGGGAGCCAAACCAAAGCTAAATAGACTTTCCCTGAGTCACCGAAAGTCTGGCCAAGAAAGCGGGACGAGCAAACAGCATCACCCACGCGGCCGGCCAGACGCCGGGCATGTGAACAGGCGGCCAGGTAGCAGGCGCCGGCAAGCCCTGCTCGTGTAATTTTGCACACGTGACACAATGCTGGGGACGTGCCCTGGGGTCCCAAATGGCAGCTTTGGCCCCCAAAATCTCCACCATGTCCCACTTGGAATGTGGGTTTGGTGCACCTCAGAGCAGCTCCTGCCATCACCCCAATTTTGTTGGCGCTGGGAGGAGGAGGAGGGCTGTGGGGGCGGTCTTTTCTGCTGGGGGGGGGATGCCGAGTCTCCCGGTGGGTTTTGCATCCCTCACCGAGCGGTTGCACCATGATTTGGGTTTTTTTCCTTTTCGGAAAAAGCCCCCAGGAACATTTTACGCCCCGAGCAGTACTGGCAGCAGCAGCAGCATTTTCCAGCCCACTGTCATTCCTGGAAACCCTCTGGGTTTCATTTTCGTGGCTGAGCGGCCGCCACTGCTGTGCTGTGGGAAGGCGGAAGCCGTGCGGCCCCACGCCGGGGCCCTACGGTGGAGCCTGCAACGCTCCCCAGAAGTAGCTCTTCCCAGAGGCTGAGAGCCGCAGTGCCCTGTGGATCAGGATGAGGAGCTGCTCTTGCACCCAGGGGGGCCCTCGCTGCCATCAGCAGGTTTTTGGCCGGTGGGGAGCAGGCAGCTGTCGGGGCGGTGGGGATTGGGTTTCAGGGCTGGCAGGGGTGGCCGGCAGAGGCGCGGGAAGGGGTCCTGTCGGGCAGATGTATTTCGGGAAGGAGGAGGAGTTGCCGACGGGGTCTTCGGGCAGCTGCTCCTCACGGGCGGGATGGGAGCAGTAGGGAGGAGCCCTCCCTTTTTTCTGCTCTTGTCAAGACCTTGTTGGTTGTTCCTTGTGGGAAGTGTCAGCCTTTGACCCCTGCCTGCTCCTCCCTTCCCGCAGAGAGCCACCACCGCGCTGACCCTCCTTCTCCCCGCAGGCAGGGCCACGCTGGGCAGGGCCGGCGGGGCAGAAGATGCCAGGCGGCTAGCCCAAGAGACCTCCCTGGTGGGCAGGAGGGACCTGTCTGTGTGTGTCCCATGGAGATCCGTCGCGCTTTGCCCCAGGATTTCCGGGAGCTGCTGCACTGCCTGAAGATGAGGAGCAAGTACGCCGTCCTGCTGGTCTTTGTCGTTGGCCTCGTTATCATCGAGAAGGAGAACAACTTCATCTCCAGGTAGGGAGCAGGTACCTAAGCCAGCCCATGCTTTTAACCCTTTCTCTCCCCCACATCCCGAGCTCCTGTGCAGCAGGAGCCCCCCAAAACACCCCGCCGGGACACGGGGGTGGTCCCGCTCCCCTCCAGGCTGGGCTGGGTCTCCCCACAGGGTGTCGGACAAGCTGAAGCAGTCCCCGCAGGCGCTGGCGGAGGCCAACGGCACGGAGGCCAGCCCGGCACCGGCCGAGAATGGCTCGCTGGCCTCGCTGCGAGAGCTGGATGCTGCTTTCTCCCAGCTGAGGTCCCACCTGCGCAACATCACCCTGCAGCTGGCGGGCGATGGGGACCCTGGGCCACGGCGGCACGTCCTGCTGATGGCCACCACCCGCACCGGCTCCTCCTTCGTGGGGGAGTTCTTCAACCAACAGGGCAGCATCTTCTACCTCTTTGAGCCCCTTTGGCACATCGAGAGGATGGTGACCTTTGAGCCAGGGGGAGCCAATGCGGTGGGCTCGGCTCTCGTCTACCGGGACGTCCTCAAGCAGCTCCTCCTCTGTGACCTCTACATCTTGGAGAGCTTCATCTCGCCGGCGCCCGAGGGCCACCTGACGCCCTTCATGTTTCGGCGAGGCTCCAGCCGCTCGCTGTGCGAGGAGCCCGTCTGCACGCCCAGCGCCAAGAAGGTCTTTGAGAAGTACCACTGCAAGAACCGCCGCTGCGGCCCCCTCAACATCACCCTGGCCGCTGAGGCGTGCCGGCGCAAGCAGCATGTGGCCCTGAAGACAGTGCGCATCCGGCAGCTGGAGTTCCTGCAGCCGCTGGTGGAGGACCCCCGGCTGGACGTGCGCATCATCCAGCTGGTGCGGGACCCCCGGGCCGTCCTGGCCTCCCGCATGGTGGCCTTCTCTGGCAAGTACGAGACCTGGAAGAAGTGGGCATCTGAAGGGGAGGCTCCCCTCCGCGAGGAGGAGGTGCAGCGGCTGCGGGGGAACTGCGAGAGCATCCGTCTGTCAGCCGAGCTGGGGCTGCGGCGGCCGGGCTGGCTGCGGGGTCGCTACATGCTGGTACGCTACGAGGACGTGGCACGGGCACCCTTGCAGAAGGCGGAAGAGATGTACCGCTTCGCTGGGCTCCCCCTCACCCCTCAGGTGGAGGAGTGGATCAGCAAAAACACACAGGCACCCCGTGACGGCAGCGGTGTCTATTCCACCCGCAAAAACTCCTCTGAGCAGTTTGAGAAGTGGCGGTTCAGCATCCCCTTCAAGCTGGCACAGGTGGTGCAGGACGCCTGCGCCCCAGCCATGCACCTCTTTGGCTACAAGCTGGCCAGCAGCCCTGCCGCGCTGGCTAACCGCTCCTTCAGCCTGCTAGAGGAGGCACAGCCCTCCTGGGTCACGTAACGATGGGGGGGCAAGGCAGCGGCGGGGAACAAGGGGCTGCGGTCACGCTCCTGGCAGGCCTGGAGGAGACCTGGGGGTCCCTGCTCCCAGAGATGCTCCTTGCTGCTGCCGGGTGGAAAGCGGCAGCCCCAGGAGCCAGAGCATCCCAGCAGAGCCAACTCTGGGGTCCCGCAGAGCCTGAATTACACAATTTCTTCGGGACTGGGGAAATCGCAAGGGTGAGGGGCGGCGGGGAGTTTGGTGCTGAGGCCACCTCCCCATCTTGTGGGCTGCACCGAGGAAGAGGAGGGTGAGCAGAGGGTGATGGGGCTGAGCACCTCCTCATCGTCCACGCAGATAGGACAAGGCAAGGACGAGACCCCCACAGTGCCAGCAAGGACCCAGACCCCAGAGGCCTTACTGGTTTAGTGCCTTCATACACCAGCACAGACTGGGAACTGCCCCAGAGGTGTGCCGGGCCAGGAGTCGCCCGTGGTGCGCCAGCCGGCACTTGGGCTGCAATGAAATGAGGTGACTTTGTGGTTTGGTGCTCTTCAAAGTCGGTTTGGGGGGTTTGGGGTTTGTTTTTTCTCTTTTTTTTCTTTTTTCTCTGTGTTTTACATACCAGGGTCGCGGGGCGAATTTATTTATTTATTACGTGAAAAAGAGGGGGAGGCACTCCAGGAGCTAAGCCCAAAAGTCAGAGCAGCACAACATACCGCAAAGAAACAGAGACACAGCCAGACCCAAGGCGGCAGAGGTCGGATTTTGACCGGAGGCCACCATGTGCCCCCGGGAGAGCCCCTGGGGACCAACGGGCTATAACCTCCCCAGGCCCCCGGCGGAGCGTGGCCAGTGCCGGGGCTGCTCTCACCTCGTGTGAGAGTGACTGCGAACCTCGGCGCCTGCTGCAGGACGGTTGGACTTATTTAATTCAAAACAAAAATACAGCAGCTCAGAGTCCAAAGCATCTCCTGTCTCCTTGGTGTTCATGTGTGTCCCCCACCTGGGGGAGCCCCAGAAATATTTGCTGGTGGGTGACTGATAGCTGAGGTTGGGTAGAGGCACGGGGAGTTTCGGGGTGTTTGCCACATGCAGATGTTCACCGAGCAACAGCCTGGTGCTGAGCTGTCCCCTCCAGTTCACATTTAATGAATTAAAATACCTATTTTTAGCCTGCTTTGCATCACATCCCTTTACTCTCCATGTATTTTGGGTTATGGAGGCCACCCAAGGGAGAAGCCTGGCATTTCGGTGGAGCGTAGTGGTTGTCTCCGCCTAAGACTTGCTGGGGAGCTGGGGGAGCCCCAAGGGGTCCCCGCTGCTCCCCAGGCACGGCCAGCACCCCCACATCACCTCTCCCCAGACAGAGCTGTTGGCTGAAAGCAAAAATAAATAAGTAAAATCAGGCTATGGCAGCGGCTGGCCACAGCTGGGCTGCATTTCTGCCGGCGGAGGGCGGCCGGGAGGAACACGCCAGGGCTCCGGTGACGAGCCGTGGCTGGGGCAAGCTCACAAAAGCTGTGTTTTTGACCCAAGAGGGAGAACAGAGGCGGCATTGAGGAGCGCGGGGCCGGCCGGCGGGGAGCAGCCACGCCGGAGCCCTGGGCACCCGCCTGCCTGCCCGTGCCAGCTGGGGAGGTTTTCCGAGCGCGGCCACCTCTTGCCGGGGAGCATCTGGCCTCAAGGTGCTCGATGCCGGCCGGCTGGGGAGAGGGTGCAAAAGTGGGTTTTTCTTTGCATTGAGCAGCATAGGCGATACCCTCATTGCATGGAAGCGATGGAGAGCCATCAACCCCCTCCCTGCCTCGCACACAGCTCCCGGCATCGCAAGTGGCCCTGGGTTTGCCGAGTGAATCGGGTTTTGTTTGGAGGCTTCCCGCCGGGAAAGCGGCGGGGTCACCAAGGTCAGCTGGATACCCCACAGCTGCACGCTGGGAAAAGCCCACAGAGCTCGGCCAGCGCGAGGGGGAACACAGCCGGACCCAGGGCAATGGTTACAGGCAAACGCCCTTCCTGTGCTTCTGCAAAAGTACCCATTAGGTTGTCGTTTGGAAAGCAAATAAAGTTCAAATTAATTGTTGCTTTGCAAAACAGCACAAGGGCACTTCCAGAGCTGGGAAGGGGATGTCAGAGGGGTGCCCAGCATCCCCTTCCCATCCCACCACACACGGAGGAGCCTCAGGGCTTGGGCAAAGCAAGGTCTGGGGGGGGGGGAAGGACGGACAAATAAAGGGAAATACATAGCAAGCAGCGAGGGAACGGGGGGCAACTGTGCTGAGCTGAGGCCATTCTCACCTGCGCTGCCTGCACGGCCTCAGCCCCGGCTGGCTCCAGACTGTCATTTCTAGCTAAGCAAGAACATTTCTTCCTGGACACCCTCCAGCTTCCCGTCAAAAATGTCACAGGACAGAAAGAAAGCGCGCCCCCGACCCATGCAGGTTTCCGCAGGGGCTAATTGCTCCCATTAAACCCACGTAGCCATGACTCCCGCACAGTGCCAGGCGCACTGGGAAGCCACGGGGAACACGCGGCTCCTTTTGAGGCCAAAGCAGCTGAATTCTCTGTGCCGACCGGGAGGAGGTTTGTCCCCCAGGAGGGGCACCTCCTGCTCACCCTGCCCTGGCTGCTGCCAGGCCTTGCTCCGATCCTTCCCTATAGGAGGAAAGGCATGGATTTGGGAGAAAAAGTATGCATTGGGAAAGCTCCAGCAAGAGGCAATGCCTGAGAGCAAGAAAGTACCTGTGTTCAGACAGGCCACGCAGGACGCCCGCAGCAGGTGCCACAACAGTTGCAGCCTCACCCTTCCTCCATCCACACCAATGCCAAAAAAAACCCATCCTCTTTTCAAGTTATTCAAGCTTTCAGAAATAAAACAGCTCCTGAAAGGATCAGGTTTGCCTTAAAACAAGCAAAGAAATAAAAGAACACCCCCCCGCCCCCGCACTCCCACCCCTTGCTGCCCCAGCCCAAGGCTGCTCCCATCCCTCCCGTAACCTGCCCTGTGCAGGGCAGTGCCTGCAGCTGTGCTGCCTCCGGGCTCACCCACTCCACCTGCCACAGCTATATGTTAGGGGACATCCAGGCGCATTGTGGTGATGCTTACTGTCACCAGACAGACATTTTCTGCAAATAGCCCAGAGCAGTGCGGGGACACATGTCCCATGGGACAGGACCACCGGCCAAAGCCTGCTTCTCCTCTGGGTTATTGCAGGTGACATGAGATGATGTAGCACCAGTGAAAGCGTTAATAAATTATGTATGCACTGTTCCCCTCTAAATGGGATCCCTCTGGTTAATACTTTCCTCTCCCAGTCCAATCCAGACTTGACTTTGGACGGCAGGTACACCCTGCTGTTTCTCTGCCTCCCTCTCGGAGACACTCGGGGCTCGCTGGGGCCGTGCTGGCGTGGCTGGGCTTGCCATGGAGGGGCAATTCCTGCTTGAGCCAGAAGAAGCTGGTGCCCACCAAGTAAGAGAGCAGTCGAGGCAGGCAGGTCTCTGAACTGCCACCTTAGACACCGTGATGTTTAATGTGTGGCTGAGGTGGCAAACTGCTACCAGCAGCTGGCACGACGGATGTCTGCCAGCCCATGAAGCCAAGTTGCCAGGCTGACCCACAGAAATGCATAAAAAGGCCTTTTTCCAGCTTGGCATGAGGTTTGTCCCAAACCTCAGAAGCCGTGGCTGCTCTGCCAGCTGTCCTGACCCCCCGTCCCCTTCTCCTCACTTGCTCCAGCTCCGTTTAATGGGATCGGACAAGCTAATCCCCTGTGTCCCCTCGCAGCACTATCAGAGGGGATTTCTGCACCAGGGCTGGAGGGAAACCCATCGCCCAAGAGATCGTGTGTCCTCACCCAGCCCCGCTGGAGGCTGGATCCGCCCTTGCCCTTCACTCCATTGCGGGGCTTGGTGCGGTTCCCGGCTATGGCTCCATTGCCCGAACCCCGGGTCTGTGGGGAGACCCACGGGCCAGCAAGGGACCAGGGGCTGCAGCACACATGGACATTTCAGCATTAAATGACAGCCTTGTTTTCTGTTGTGTTTTTTTAAGAGACTGCATGCCTGACCAAACCGCATTTCTTGGTCTGCATCCCATATTTATCCTGTAATTACACCTTTGGACAAAGGCTGCCTGTCTGTGAGACTGATTTTTTTAAGGACACAGTTTTATTATATGCTGTGCTTTCACTGTAATGAAATCTTTGGGGGGGAGGAGAAAACTCCCCACAGTCTGGGGGTGAAAGCTGTTCTTTCTCGAAACCTGCCCCAAGAGCGAAGGAGCTTGCCCGAGCCCTCTCCCTTCCTTTTCCTGAGGAAAACCCAACCGCTGACATCCTTCCTGCTTCTCTACCACCCCATGAGGATTAATACCATAAAACCCTTCTCCGCGTTGTCCCGTAAGAGAAAAGTGCCACCGAGCCGCCGAGCCACAGGCTCCTCTGCTGCAGGAGCAGAGCCTTGCCAGAGACATCTTTGCAATCCTTATAACCAGCCGGCTAAGCTGGATAAAGCTGATTAAGCTCCTCGTTGCACCTGCCTGGGTCACAGCACAACAAGGGACGAATCCCCACAAAACGACATTTCCGCAAAATTCCTAATGGCCACCACGTGCTTGGCTCTGGAGGGGTAGGGAAGATTTGCACCACGTGAAAACCAAAGGTGGTTGCTGGAGGTGTTTGAGCAGGGTTTTCCTCCTCCGCACTGGGGGCTGCCACGAGCCTGGCTGCACTTCAGTTCCCCAAAATGCTTGCACTGGGGTGAGCCTGGAGCTCCAGAGCCTGAACTTGTAGGTGCCCAATGATAGGTGAGATGAACCTTGCCACCAGAGCACACTGAGCCTGGCAAACTCATCCTGTGTGTGGCAGCAGGTTAGGTGGGAAGCTGGGGTGCACCTCGGCACAGAGCCTGCTTCAGTCCCAGGAACAAGAAGAACAGTGTTGTGGCAGGGCCCTGGGAGAGAGCCCACCCCCGTTACCAGCTCCCTGTGGCTCTTCTGTCAGATACAAAGACCACCGGAATCACAGAGACCATTGCATTTCATTTTCGGGGTTTTCCTCAGTCCCTTTTCTGTGTGGGATCTGTGACCAGTTTATGGGTTGGCACGTACACAGTCACTGCCCGTAAATACACGTGACTGGCTGGTCCAGCCTGACCAAAATAAGGTGACTTTGGTGCTGTGGTTTATGGGAAGCGGCCAGCAGCTGGTCTTCTCAAGCTGATGTCACTGAAAAACTGGAAATGAAAAATGAGGTTTATTGGGGAGCGAATAAATAAAATGGGTCCTTGTTGATTTTTGCTAAAAGTAAATTTTATTTATAAGGTATAAAATAGCTAGTGTCAATGTTTAAAAGCAGCCAGGAACTGGTCTGAATTGATTTTTCCAGGCAATTCTTTGCCCTGGGCTGACCCGATTCCACCCCGGCTGCGGCAGAGATCCCCAAGGCACACAGGGGTGACCAGAACACCCAGGGCAAAATGGGGAGCCCGGGGCAGGTGCCAAGGACGGGCAACGTGGTTTGCCTAGCAGAGAGCACTCCCTTGCCTCGCCTCCCCTCCGGAAGACACAAAAATACCCTTTCCCTGAAGCGCAGCCTCGAGCCGTGCAGCTGGAGGGCTGCAGCCATGCTGCTGCTGCTGGGGCTGCCGCAGGACGATGGGCAGGCAACGTCTGCGGGCAGAGGGAATGTGGTGCCTGAGGCTGCTGATACAGAAGAGGATGAGCACACTCGTCCTCGGGTTTTGTGGAGATAGCTGCTAGCCAGACACACAGTCACAGAGTCTCCTCGGGAGCGATTACTCTGCAGTGAGTTTGATGACATTTATTGTGAAGCCCTGTGTATTTTCTGTGTTTGAGAGGGACGTTTTTCCCTCCTGCACTGAGGCCAGGACAAGCTGCAGCTGGAAGACATCTCCTTTGGTTTTACGGCAGGGACATTGTCAGTAGGGGGACAAACAGGACCCTTCCAGCTGCCCAGACTTGGACGTGAGGGACGGGGGCTTTCAGGCTGCCATGAGAAGGAAAGCAGCTCTCCGGAGGAGACCGAAGGGAGGGATGTCAACGCTCTTCCAGCCTGCCGAGGGCTACTGCAAAGTTAAAGAGGATAACCTGCCCGGGTGCTCATGGTGGGCAGGACAGGGAGGCACAGGCTTATAGGGGGGTCAGGCGAGCGCAGAGCAGGGGCACTTGTGGCATCCTAAGGTCTTCCCACGCAGCACTGCCGTACCCATCCTTTGATCTATCATATGATTTATCCCTGCCATCCCGCAGGGAGCGTACGGTCCACAGGGCAGGTGCAATGAAAAGGCCAGGGAGCCTGGAGGAAGCCAGGGCAAGCCGGTCGCTGCTCCCAGCCTCCCCACGCGTCCCTGCCGTACCGATCACTGGCAGAAAACAAAATCCTCTCTGAAGCTGATCAGCTCTTACTGCAGCCGTCTGTTTGCAGCAGGACAGAGAAAGATCATCAAAATAACGTATTTGCCAGTGCTGAGCACACACCTGCACGCAGAAGGCTCCCTCCAACCACAGTTTTGAGCACTCGGAGTTTCTTCCCGTTTGCCTGGAGTTGGATGCAAGGGTTTCATAAAGGCTCCTTTTACCTTCCCTGTTTGCTTGGGCACTGTTCTTGCCACTGACCTTGTGTGGCGCATGGAGTGAGTGCACTTGACCTGTAAGAGAGAAGCAAAAATATACTTTATTGATATAAAACAGTGAGCTAACAAAGTTCAATGGTAAATGCGACAGCAGTTTAACAAGATTCGATGGCAAGGTACGCTGGATTATTTACAGCATAGAGGACAGGGTCAGACAAAACTGTCAGGGAGACCCTCCCGTTGAGTCACAAGGTTCAGAGAGGACCCCCTTGCTTTCTAAATTCCTTGTCAGAGAGAGTCTAGGTGCAGCTGGATCCAATCCTAGTCCCAGGCTTGGTCAGCAGTTTATGTCTACAGGATTATACCTGCACAATCAATCCTTTATATCACTTAACTAAGATTTCAAAGTTTAGCATGCTATTAGTCACTTACCGAGGATCTGTTGCCGCAAGGAATTTCTCAACCTTGAGGAGTAACCTCGAGAGGCATCCCCTCTCAGGGGAGATCCTGGTGTGCAGCCCACTGCTGTGCAGGAGGGCTCAACGGGCCCTGGGCTGTCCACTATTGATGGAGTAAGATGATTGACTTATAATCATATTTGAAAGTTTTTGAAAGATGGCCCTGATCTTCTGGTGTAGAACTGGATTCCCCTGATGACAGCCCTCATTGCCTGGGAACTATGCTGTGGAAGGCTGTCCTTGCCAGTGACTTTGTCTCGACTTGAAGGCAAGCAGAGGACAACCAAACCTATCACTGACAATGCCTGGGAAGGCTTTGCCTTTGTCTTGGAGGCAGGATGAAGGCATTTGCCTTGTGAGCAGCAGCGTTAGGGCAGGAACAACATCTTTTTCTTTGTGGCAAATATACCTGAAGGGGGAAAACATCACGCGATAGGGAAAAATAGGGGAGTACTCTTGAAGTAATCAGTTTCTCCCAGCAGTGGCTATGTGCTGTAAAATACGTGCAAATGCCTGGCATGAAAAGCCACAAACTGCCTCTGTAAAAGCCAAAGCTGGGAACAAAGGTGCAGGGGAAGGGGGAGAGGGCAGCAGCATGTGGGAAGGGGCGATTCATCCTCAGCCTCCTCACCTTCTAGGGCTGGGCCTTTGATCCAACTTTGCTCCAGCAGGATGAAATGCCGGGGGAGTTATGCAGGTAAGGCCGACCCTGCCAGGAGGGGTTCACACACGGGGTGCAAAGCAAGCCTGTCCATGTAATTTGAGGGAAGAGCTTAAATCGGGTTTTGATTGCTGAGTTCATCCTTTTAGAAATGGAGATGGGTTTGTTTTTTTCCAGGTTTTGCACTGCCTTATCCTTTCCCAAAGCCGGCCATCACCAGGCTATTCCAGCAGCCTCCTCACAGATCAGTGTCCATGTAGATACTAGGAGAGAGGACAGGGAGCAGACCTGGAGCACTACCACCCTGGGGATACTTCCTAGCCTCTGGACATTCGTAACTCCTGGATTTCCTGGCCAGAACAGGTGCCTCTGTGTTTAGCAGCTCTGGAGGATTTATCTTCCCCGGATTAATCAAAATTATTTTTCCCCCATTGAAGGTTTTAGCATCCTCCTGCCCAGTCCTGTGTAACAAAAAGCACAAACCTGCCCCTGGCTTCTTTCAGCTGAGGCCGTGGGCTTTCCTACCAAGGACCTCCCTCTGCTCCCAGCTTTATCGTCAGCCGTTCCCTCCCTCCTCTCTCAGCTCTCTTCCAGGCTGAGAAGTCCCCCTCTGTAGAGCAGAAACACCCCCGATGCTTTCAACCCCTTTGTCTCCCTTCTTCCCCGTCCCCGTGCCCTTCCTGCGACGGAGGGGAGGGTGTCCAGTGCCGCACACTGGACTTGGACACCCGTGTCCCATCTCCCCACGGCCGAGCCAGCTGCACCCTCTGGCGGCAATCCTGAGTCCAGGCCCTGCTTCTCCTGGAAAAAAGACGTGAATTCCTTTGTCCGTCTCCCACCCACGAGGCTGGGGAGAGTTTTGCTCGGGACCCTGCTAGGAAGGGGTTTCGGCACCAGCCGGCATTGGCTGAAGGAGGGATGAGGAGCAGAGGGAGCCTTCAAACCAGCATGGAAAGGGGAGCGCAGGGGCAGCTCTGCCAGCTCACAACGCCGCAGTGTGCACAACAGCTATATTTATCCGCATGGCCGGCAGCTATATTTATCTGGAATGCCACAGGAGCCTAAAGTCTCCGTGCTGTGGAAGAACACAATCTGGATGTCCTTTCTACTGCAAACCTCCTTCTCTGCTCTCTGCTCCCCTTCTCTAGGGGCCTTCGCTACCTTCTCAGCCCTTCCCTGCTCCTCCTTACATCCCACTATCTCCACCATGGTGATGCTGGGCTCATCTTCCCTCTGTCCCTCTGCACAGCCCTCTCTGGGCTCCTTTTCCCGCTGCCGCTCAGAGCAGATACATCTTCATTTCTCTCTCCAAGGGAGCCGTTTCTCCCAGAGAAGGGAGCGGGCCATCCTCTGGCTATGTCATTCACCCAGCCTACAGTCTGGGCCAGTTTGTGGGTTTCCCAACGAGCCCCTCCGAGCCACAGATGCTGAGGGCTGCGAAACGTGAACTCCCCCAGAAGGGGCAGGAGCAGGGGCACCTCTCTGCTGCCAGCCCCCGGCTGCCCCCAAAAGGGGGCACTGAACCAACACGTGTTTAACCAACATTCACAGCTGACAAAGGACAAGCCAAGGTGGACAGACAAAGCCCAATGTTCATGAACTTTCCAAACCAAAACAAAACAGTCTCCTTTTTTGTTTGGTTCTTTTTTTAAGATGAGCTCATGACTTTTTAATGCTGGGGTTTGGCAGGACGGACTGCACACCCTCAGCATTAGCAGAACCTCTTGTCTTGCACAGCATCCTTAGGCGCTGCCAGGCTGTAGCTGCCATCCCGGAGCTGGCAGGCTCAAGCGGGGCCGTTCCCCTGGTCTCTGGATGTTTGCCCATCACCCTTAAAACACAGCCCTTGGTTTGTAAGATGCTTACAGTCCCCTTCTGATGTGGGGGGGACATAGGGAAGGTAAAAGAGGAAAAATGAGGGCCACAAAAATGATCAAAGGGATGGAGCGCCTCTGCTATGAGGAAAGGCTGAAAGAGCTGGGGTTGTTCAGCCTGGAGAAGAGAAGGCTTCAGGGAGACCTTATTGTGGCCTTTCAATACTTAAAGGGGGCCTACAAGAAAGATGGGGACAGACTTTTTAGCAAGGCCTGCTGCGACAGGACAAGGGGTAATGGTTTTAAACTAAAAGAGAGTAGATTTAGACTAGATATAAGGAAAAAAGTTTTCACAATGAGGGTGGTGAAACACTGGCACATTGTTGCCCAGAGAGGTAGTAGATGCCCCATCCCTGGAAACATTCAAGGCCAGGCTGGATGGGGCTCTGAGCACTCCGATCTAGTTGAAGATGTCCCTGCCCATCGCAGGGGGGAGGGACTAGATGGCCTTTAAAGGTCCCTTCCATCCCAAAGCATTCTATGATTCTATGACTCTAGGATTCTGTAGTTGGGACTGTGGTGCTCTCCCGGGCAGGTGCTGTAGCCTGGCAGGACACATTGCCCTGCTGCCCGGGAGAGCCAAGGTCTGCAGCCTGGGCTCAGACCTTGAGGAATCCAGCTCCTCCCTGCAGCTTTACGGCTGCTACAGCTTTATCAGCCGGCAAACGTGACTCCTCCCGCCGCGGGGAGAGGCGGAGAGGCGGCTGGGCAAGCAGCGACGCAGCCGCTGCCGTAGGGCTGGCCCCTGCTCCCGGACCCCGGCTCCCCGCTCCCCGCCTGGGCTCGATGGGATCCCGCCTCTCTGTGGACGATTCCGTGCGGGTGGTGGTGGTCGGGGGAGGCTTCGGAGGGACGGCAGCCGCCAGCCTGCTCAAGTCCTGGGCCATCCCCTTCGTGCTGGTGGACATGAGAGACGCTTTCCATCACAACGTCGCTGCCCTCCGTGCCGCCGTGGAGAGCGGTAAGGGCTCGACTGATTTCCACGGCTTTCGCCCTGCGTGGGTCCCAGAGGGCCAGCTCTTGCCCCCCACCAGTGACCACAGCAGCTTGGAGGTACTCAGGGAGTAACAAGGAACAGGGTCCTGAAAGTGCCTCCTCCGCCCCAGGGATGGGGAAAGACTTGATGTTTTCTGCCTGAAAAACAAATACTTGGCTCTGGGAGGACGCACAGACGGTCTGTGTTAAGCTAATTGCATGTCCGCTGGGAAAACTCAAAAACTACTCAGATGGTCTTTTTTTTTTATTTCAAGAGCTTAGAAGGTGACTAAGCTAAAACCAGCAGCAGCTGGAGGAGGTGAATGAATGTCTTCCTGTATCTGGCACTTGAAATGTCGAGCAGCTCAGCAGTGAGGCCCTGGGTGGCAAAATTCTGCGGGTGAGCTGCTCAGGCTCATCTGGGATCTCGCTTGGGAAACTGGGCTAACCCCATTACTCCAGTTGCTGAGGATTTAGGGGGAAAATTGCATGTTCAAGGCTGGGAACAAGCATCAGAAGGATGTCAAAAGCTTGGTCTGAGAGGCAGGTAACATGACAAAAAGCCTCTGACCTCCTGGCTGAAATGCCCTGGACCACAGCAGAGCACTTACTAGCAAACCAGTACAGGAGATTTTGGGGGGGGCAGAGACAAAGCAATCTAGCCGAGGGTGTCACCTGGCCTCTGAGGAGCTGATCTTGTCACCAAATCCGAGGCAAAGGTCCCGAAGCTCATTGCTGGGCAGAGATGACGCACAGCAGAGACACAGCCTGTGGTCCCAGCTGCACAGAGTGCTTTTGTCTGGGCAAGGATGGCATGAGGGGAGGAGGGAAGAGGGGTTCGTTAGCCTCCACAGAGGGAGATCTCTTCCCTGTTGTCTCCTCTTACCACAGGATTTGCCAAGAAGACTTTCATCTCCTACTCTGTCACCTTTGGGGACAGCTTCCGACAAGGCAAGGTTGTCAGCATAGACCCTGGGAGGCAACAAGTCTTGCTCAGTGATGGTGAGGTGGGTGATGCAATAACTTGCAGTGAGTAACCTGGCTGCCGTACGGGATCACCTGCTAATGCGGGGAGTCAGCCTTCAGCAGGGTGTGTTGTGAATCTCTCCTCCTTAGGGTTTTTCTTCAGCTATGTCGTGGCTGTGAGAATGCAGTACTCCAAATCTAGGCTATGTTGGCTTTGACCGGTGATGTCTGGTTGGAGAAGTGACTTGGAATTTAGGTTTCAGGCTGCTGTCCGTGCTTGGAGTCCTCTGAGGGGGAAGAGCAAGATGAGCAGGACCACAGGGCACCTACAGAAAATGTGCCTCTGAGCAGGAAGAGGAGTGTAACTCATCTGCCAGAGGGTGTGTGCAGGACAGAATCTGCTCTGGGAAAAACAAACTGGACCTTTGCCCTGGAGTTGGACAAGAGCTGGGAATGCTGTTCAGCTGCAGCAAACACCCCCGTATCTCCTGCGGTGCAGGTCAGCTGGGCACACGAACCCTGACCTAGCCAGTACTCCGGGGCTCAGGGTTCACACGCACAACAGGGTTCCCGTTCCGATGTAACCCTCAGCTTGGCTGAAATGCCTGAACCCAAGCCCTCTGGGAAGTCACCGACTGCTTTCCTCTAGGTTTCTGCCACCTGTGGGCAGATACACAAATGCTCGTGCTCAATACTGGCCCAGTAATGCTAGGAGGTAGAGAGGAACGAAACCAATGACCTACTTCTGTGGAGGGCTGCCCCAGAGAGAAGCAGGCCGTCTCCTATAAAACCAAGAGGCAATGTGGGGAAAGACTGCAGCATTTAATCATCCTGAAGAACCTGGCAACAGAGACCATCTTTCCCCACACACGCTGAATGGCACCATCCCTCCTAGCCAAGCTAAGTGACCTGGAGCTGTGTTGCAATGTGGGTGTGCAGTAAATACCACACCCCACCTAGTGCTCAGATGAGCTTTTATTCTTAAAGCTGGATTTAGAGCTCAACAATTAACCCTGGAGCTCAGATCCTTATCTAACTGCAGGGAGAAACAAGGGCAGCAGCTCCGATAACTCTTTTCAGCCAGAGCATCTTGTTTCTGTTCAGAAAAGGGTGAAGGAGAGAAGTCACTCTCTGGAGCCAGCTGTGGTGGCAGCTTCAGTGTCTGGCATAAATATCAGGTTATTTCCTGTAAACTTAGGGTAATTTCTTCAAAGCTTTCAGCTCACCTGAAGAACGGTGCTTCTCTCAGACCCTGAGGAAGGCAGTTACTTGGTGTCACCTGGACCAGGTCTCTTCCTAAAGTCTCTTTCTGACAGTGGCAAGTACTTTCCTAGTTATCAGTGAGAGCTGGAGGAGAGGGAATGAGTGAATAGTCCCTAGGAGGCAAGAACTGTTTTCCAGGCTGTGTTTTTAAGAGGTCTAACATCCTATTCCACCTTCTGCCCTCCCAGGAGCTTCACTACTCCCATCTCATTCTTGCAACAGGCAGCGATGGGCCATTCCCTGGGAAGTTCAACAAAGTCATTGACATGGAAAGTGCCATCCAGACCTACGAAGACATGGTTAAAGAGGTGAGGAATCAACTTACTTCCTAGGAAGTGCTGCCTGCTTTTGTTCAGCTTCCCTGTCCCAGACACCACTACGGGTATCTGGAGACATCTGTGTCTAAGAACAAGAGACCACAATGCCTGCAGGGACAGGCCAGGACAAGGAGCACGTGCTGAGCACGTGCTAGCTTGTCTAGCGTTCTGCGTGCCCCAGGGGAAGATCAGCTGTCCACACAAGGGGAAACCCAAAATGGTCAACAGTGTTACAGTGTACACAGGAAGAGTGCAAGGGGTTCTCATTTTTTGTTTCCTCGTAATGAACTAGGTGGTTTATTGCTGTTGGGCCAGTGCTGTATCTCAGACAATGTTGACGGAGAGGCTGAAGGTATCTGACTTCCGGCACTTAACAGTTCTCTTGTAACATGAGTTTCCTCTTTACTTCAAGATTGAGAAATCTGAGCGCATCCTGGTAGTGGGAGGTGGTGCTGCTGGAGTCGAGATGGCTGCAGAGATCAAAACAGAGTACCCAGCCAAAGAGGTAGTAGCATATTAGTTAGAATTAACTTCATCCTTGTTTCTGAGACTGTTCTTCTGTGATGGTCCTGCTGGAGGCATCTGAGATCACTGCAAATCAGGAGTTTCCATGCAATGGCAGCCTTCGCCCCTACTGCCCCCTCTTCCGAGAGCACCCCATAGCCTGTCACCGGCAATGATTGGCACTGGATGCCTTTCACGGGCTCACTCTCCTTGGGCATTAAGTGGGGTGGAAGGAAGCTATAGCTGCTCCCGCCTAGCATGCGGTGAGTCCTGTCCCATTCCTCTGTCCCCCTGTTTGCTGTTTTGTCCCCAACAGGTCACCCTCATTCACTCAAAAATTGCACTAGCTGATGTGGAGCTGCTAGATAGCGTCCGTCAGGAGGTGAAAGAGATTCTCCTCAGAAAAGGAGTGCGCCTCTTATTAAGTACGTACTTAACGATGCCTCTGAAGATCTAGAGTCTGAAGCTTTATAAGCTGCTCCTCCTTTAGGCAAAGCATCTCCTTCTGATGCCCTCTTTCTGACTTCTTTGACTAAGCATGGCTGCCTTGAATGCCTGTTTCTCTAGACGGATCTGGGCTAGCTGGGAATGGCAGCCTAGTAAAGGTTTGTGACCCAGGGCTCTCTGTTGCAACAGGTGAAAGGGTCAACAATGTGGAAAACCTCACGCCAAACCAGTTCCAGAAGGACATGGTAGTAAGGACAGAAAAGGGCACTGAGGTGGTTGCTGACATGGTGGTCCTGTGCACAGGGATAAAGATTAACTCTTCAGCGTACGCTGCTGCATTTGGTAAGTGAAAAAAAACCACTGGGTGGGGAGAAGCAACACAGTTCTTTGATGTCTTGTACTGGAGTACTGTGGAGTTAGGAATCAACCTTATACAACCTGCAGTGGTTATTCCACGATACAGCAAATGCTCCCACATCACGTTAAATACTTAACTGTGAAATGTGACCTTCGGAAACTTACAGCCCGTAGCTCAAGTGGCCAACAGTCTCTCCAGCTCCTTCTGCTAGTACCTCCAAGGAACCTTAGTGTCCTAGTTCAGCATGAGGCAGATGACACCTAGAAGTTGATGGTAACTCCTGCTGTCAAGGCCAGGATTTCATCCTAGGTATAAGCTTGCTGAGTTCTGAGCAAAACCAGGCTCAGCAGATTCAGCG
Organism: Theristicus caerulescens; assembly: GCA_020745775.1. Classification (NCBI taxonomy): domain Eukaryota; kingdom Metazoa; phylum Chordata; class Aves; order Pelecaniformes; family Threskiornithidae; genus Theristicus; species Theristicus caerulescens. The sequence goes on from CM036560.1 coordinate 90,877,350, forward strand.
TTCTTGCTGAACTGTCAGTGACACAGGGCGTTCAGCCAATTAGTTATTCGGTGATTGATACATTTTCAGTCCAAGTTCTCTTACAGCCCAATTTCAGTTGTGGCACTACAACTATGGAGCAGTATGACCATTATACGCTCTCTTTCTCAGGCTGCGTACGCTAGCCCTTAATGTTTCTTGATGTTTCTGCTGCAATGTCAAAGGATGGTTCATTGCATGAGACTGCAATAATTAACTACAGCAAGGCAAAAAGCATCTCTTCCCTGGCTTGTAGAAAAGAGGGTGAAACCCCAACTCCTCACTTTGTGTCAATGACATGTTTGGTAACATCATCAGCATTTTGGGGGCTCGGGCCACAAGCAGCAACACAAAGCTCCTTCTGAAAACTTACTGTTTGGCAAAACAGGGGACAAAATGGCAAGTAACAGTGCTTTGAAAGTTAACAAGCACCTCCAGCTGGAAGGCTATGAAAACATCTATGCCATTGGGGACTGTGCAGATCTGAAAGAACCGAAGATGGCCTACCACGCTGGGCTCCATGCCAACATCGTGGTGACAAACATCATCAACAGCCTGACACATAAGCCTCTTAAAACCTACGAACCAGGTAAGGTAATCTGCCAGCACCTGGCCTTAGCTGTTGGGCTGCTTTTCTGCAGGGAACAGCTGTTTAACACGTACACACCAGAACTTGCATGGGACGCTGATTAGAGGTGAAGGAACTCACAGTTGGGGTTGACTATATAAGCTTATAGCTCAGGCTTCATCTTACTCTTGCCAAAGACGCTGTAGACGTTAATTACCCGTGTCAGTCTACGGATGCATGTGTCCTTTTGTTACTAATGTCTTCCTGATAGATTTCCTGGTGGGTGACTGCTATTCATCAAACTTGTTTCCTTTTCTTTAAATTGCTTACTGTTCAATTGCTCTCCTCCTTTCTCCCCTTAAACTATACAACAAACACAAACTGAACAGCCTAGTCTCAAAAATCTAGCTAGGTGATGGGTCGCATTAATAAGCAAATGATGTAAATACTTACCGTAACTATGTTGAAAGCTGTTCCACATGGGTGGAGGATATCTGGACAGCAGTTTGGTTTTTAAAGGCTGCCCTGTCTATTTACATTTCTTTCTACTTAAATTTTGTTGTCTACCTCTTGGACTCCCTCTTGGGGGGAGAGAATCATTCTACACCATGCACACAGCCCAATCCTTCAGCGATCCCATTACTGAAAGAGGTAGGGCAGATGGTAGAAAGGAGAGAGTTGTAAGCAGTTCTCCTTGGGCCTGATTCTTTCCTTGTCATGCAGCACATGGGTCCTGTGTTTAGCAGTACGTGTGGGTATGTGGGGGGGGGGAAGGGAGGGCTTGGAGGAAGTGCAACACCTACATGTAGTAGGGTTTGATACTTAGCTTTGAAACTGTTTCACTTAAACCTCTACATCTTCTTTCCAGGGTCACTAACATTCCTGCTTTCAATGGGCAGGAATGACGGCGTAGGCCAGGTGAACGGTTACTATGTGGGACGTCTCTTGGTGACCATTGCTAAGAGTCGGGACCTGTTTGTCTCCAAGAGCTGGAAGACGATGGGACAGACAATGCCCTCTTAAGAGGGGATCAGTAACAAACCAGCAAGGATTACAGCAACTGGAAGAGGGTGAGGGTGCACTTTTATGGCTTGAACAGACTGATACTGTCTCCTGCAGCACCGCCTAAAGCCACCTGTCAGTGTGCTGCATTAAAGGGGTGGCCTGCCTTGCTGTAAAGGGGAAGGAGGCACTTTCCAAATGAAGTGCACAGAAGTTCTCATGATAAAAACCAGGGAAGGAATGTTTCTTTTACTTCCCTGTTGAGATAGCTCTGAGCAAGAAACTTGCTTTACCTTGATTTGTAACAATAAACACTGTGGTTTTCAAAATGTCTGTGGTTTGTTATGTGTTTTTTTTTTCCCTGGCTTTCTCTACTCTTGCTCTTCTAAAAAGTACCTGCCTCTTATAGATCTGGAACCTGCTCTGCAGCGTGTAGGAAGAATGGCTCGCAGCACTGCCTGGGGAAAGCTTTGAAAGCTGGCTAAAGCCTTGAAGAGGCTATGGTAATCCTGGAACTCAACAGTATATAATGCAGCTTTGTGTCAACATCTCCACAGCAGCTTTAGTTACATCACTTATAGCACTACACTTCAGCAGAACAGCTGGTTAGTTATGTGCTAAGTGTGACAGAGCAAGCACTTAATTACAGATGCTGCTGCCTTTTTTTTTTTTTTTTAAGGTGAGAAATTCCCAGAGCGAAAGTAGAGTTTATAACAATAACCACACTTGACACATCTTTTTCTTTTTTTCTTATAAAACAAACAAAATCACCATGAAATATTCTCAGTAATTACAGAGATAATTGTGAGTTAAAAGCAAAACAGAAGCTCCTCATGCATCACTTCTAAAATCCTTTTTCCCTCTCTGTGGGCCGGGGACAGAAGTTTACCATCTACCCTCGAGGGAGGGGAAAAGGGAGCAGAACATTTTTAAGAGCTTTCTTTAAAGTGTGTGTGTGTAAGTGTGTGTGTGTGTGTGTGTGTGAAAAATTCATCACTACAAATCTAAAATGAGGTTACTCTTTAAAAACTTCTAAACTAAAGTAACAAGGGACACTAAACAAACTCCTGAAAAGAGATGGTAACTCAATTGCTTAAAGTGATATAAATGGCTAGAGGATGCTGATAGCATGAAGAAAGTGGACTAAACCCCTCTCATCTCTAGTCACAGCTCTTCATCAAGTCACAACACATCACACTACTACCACTCCCCCTCCTCATCACATTGAAAAAATAAAACCCACCTCTAATGCTTTTAATGCTACTCAAGTTTGTTGAAAAATAAAGTTTCATTTGGCCGCCATTGCTACTTAGTGTCTAGCTTGGCCATTTCTTGCACATAGATGCCAATACTTTCACTGTCGAAGAGCAGAAAGTAAATGTTCTTCAAGGAGGAAGAGCTGGTGCCATCAAAATGGGTGGAAATAGCTCTTAGAGTCACCTGGGCTGCCGTCTGTTTTGGGAAGCAGTTTCTATGTGGTAGGGGAAGAAAACAGAACAAGTGAGTGTCAGTCACCTGTGCAAGCATTATGCACACGTAATGCTGAAAGGAACAAGCCATGGCTGTACCAACTATAGGCTGCTGTTAATATAGTGCCAGTTGCAGTTTTGCAATGTGTAAGTCCCAGAAGCAAACCCCAACATCTTGATAGCAATATTCAGCTGCTGCTGTATTAGTTTCCTTGCTGGTATAGTTACTGTTTTCATTTTCTTCTACTTTTTATATCCACACAAAGTTTTTTAATGCTCTCCCTTAGAATTAAACTTTTCCGTGCCATGCTGGGCAGGCTAAAAGGTTCAAGGGATGATTTTATTTTTAGTTGAAAACCAAAAAAAAAAAAAATTAACTACTTAGCTGACTTCCTCACTCTGTCATTAAAAATACTTTGCTTGAAACTTCAGTGAAAATAATTGAAATTACAACCCCAAGCCAAACTAAGGCCAAGACGCATTCATTCGTTCATTTTGACGGTAATATTCTCTCACCTACAATCTGAAAAGCTAAAAGCTACCAGTCTTTACAATAAGTGGACTTTTCAACTGTGTGGACATCTCTTGGCCCACATCCTTGAGATTCAAGTTTCTCGGCAACAGCATTTTTTCCATCTTAATCATTCTCATACTCCTTTGTCAAGTCTCAGAACCATTCAGCTGCAACACAGTTCCTTCGCCCTCATCTCCGTGCTACAAGGTAATTGGCTGAAAGCACATCGCAAAGAGCACAGTTACTATGAAGGTCAGCTGCTTTGCGTCTCTGTTTATATAAAAATATGACTGCTATAATGCTGGACATAATTTCAAGAACTGTTCTAAAGTTTGAACTTGATGCCTATCTAATGAAACACTCTGCTTTGCAGTATGCTCCTGCCTAGGAAGGTCTCCACGTTGTTCTACTTGTCTAATACTAAACAGATTCCTTGACCTAGAAAGCATCCCTTCCTGAAGCGATACATGTGTGTCTCTGCCACTGACATCTGGAGGGCAGGATACTCTCCTGCATTCCCTGCTGGAGTTTCTCCGCTGCCCGACAATGCTTGTAATAGTTCTGCTGATTTTGCACAATGCTGAAGAGCGTCGATGCAGTGCTTGCTACATGAGCATGTAGGAAGCCACGTACCTTGGAGAGTTCGGATGAGACTTTACTGCGACACAGTGAATTGTTTGAAGGTGAGTTAAGACCCAGCTGAGATCTCAGATGGGTCTTTGGGCATAACTCTGCTGGCTGCTCTTGAGTTTAATGCCTCCTGTTTAGATTCTACTGCATGATCATGCTCCAGAGGAAGTTAGATCCATGCCAAAAATACTGGCCAGCACAACCTAGCCCATGTCCTTCCTCTGAGGCAGGATTACATATAAAACTTCTCTGCTTCTGAAAAAAGTTTGTCTAATCTATACTTAAAGATCTTCAGTGATGAGGCTACATCAGAATTCACAGATAAGCCATCCCAGTGAGTAAGAATCCTTACACTTGAAAAACTACGGTATTTCTTTTAATAGCATCCAGACCTGCCTTTCCAGCGTGTTTTTTCTTTTTCCCTATCTCTGATAGCACTGTGATGTGCATGTGGTTTTAGTTCCCCTTCTAAGTTTAGTACTACTTACTTCTCCTTACTCAATTTCATGTTAGTGATTTCACACTACTTATCATATTTATATTAAAAACCATCCAAAAAAGAGCTTGGAAACTAGTCGTCAACAACTGCTGTGTCCATATTCACTGTATTCCAAATGATTACTAGCAAACAGATTTTCCTACTTTTAGTCCCTGGACAGCATCTGCAGCAACCCAGCTAACAGGCCTTTCTGACAGCAAGCTGTCTTTTGACTTTTTGAAAATGTTTTTCAGTTGATTTATATCTGCTTCACAGCACAAGTCATTTCATCTAAACTGCATTTCTCTATTTTTTAATGACAAGATCATAGAGGTGAAAAGCCCTGGCAGAATTGAGATATCCCACCTATTGCTACATTATATTAGTTACTGTAAACAGTCCCTAAGATGGGACAGAGGAAAGATGAAAATTCAAAGAACTGATACAGCCAAATTCCTGATCTACCCAACAAAACCAGCATTTCTTGTGCAGACATGTAGGTGGAATAAAATGACAGAAAAACCATTAAGTCTTATTTGAAAAACTCTGCCTTTTTTTCAGACAACCTTGAGGTCCTTTGATAAATAAAGTGTAAACCAGCAGCACCTGGTAAGACTTACTCTATTTTCTGTTAGCAGGAGTAATTGTAAGAGCAATAGAGAGTGAAATGGAACTAGGCAGCAGAAGGATCTGCACTAAGACTAATGCTCAAAGACTGGATTATTCTTAGATAACGCTCGTAGGAGACATGAGGTCTACAGAGACTATTTCTATTGGCATTAAAAGCTACAGTTCATTTTTGAAAGCTTTTTTTGAACTTTATTATTAAAGAGTGGTAAAACAATTTATCACATTTTGCTTTGACTGAACACTATAAACAAAGAGATCTGTGTGTAAACGAAGAAAAATCATTAAAAATTGCACTGCCCCCCTATTTATTCTTTTGTCCTGATCCATAAAAATATTATTTTGTCTTGAAAAGTGTCTGTGTAAAAATGGCATTTTCATCTCCTGTGTATTCAGCAATGTGTGGCGATTTCACTGATCAAAACTCAGTTTTACTTTCATTTTATTCACTACCATGCCAACACAACTGGACTGTACTATGTACTCTACTCTTTGGGCATTACTAACGAAATCAGTAGTTACATTTCAAATTAAACATAAGCGTGCAAACTCCAACACGGAGGAGCAACTTCTGCAGTTAGCAGAGCTTGTAAGGTTGCTTGTGATCAGAGACCAAGCAAGATTAATGAATGTCAGTTTAAAAAAAAAAAAAGAAAAGAAAAAAAAGAAAAAGATAAATACTTTGGATTTCTTGGTCAAGCACATTTTATTTGCTAGTTATTGAGAAAAAATGTGTAGTTTCACAGTAGGTTTCATAGTTCCCTTTTTAAAGCAGAACTATAGTTGAGAAACATTGATTTTCTTTTGAAAGAAAACATTTTGTGTGACTAGTCTGTTTAATATACATTCTCGGGATGACTTAAGTGAACACCTCACATTTACCTAGCTCAGGTTGCATCACTGTTACTTGCCTTCAGTATTATGCTGGTATAATCTTATTAGTACGAATGTAGTTTTAAGAAGATGCAGCACAGCAAAATGAAAGGACTTAAAAACAGACGTGGTGCAAGCCCATAGTAGAAGAATGAAAATTACTGCCTAGCAATAGAAAACACAGCAAGTTCACTCGGCTCTCCTGTGGCTTAGCCGATTTCTCTATATAAAGGCTTTCTGGTCGTTGCATGCAAACACTGCACTTCAAGCTCCTTTAATCTGAAGCACGGTGTCAGATGGCACCTGCCACAGCCCTCTCTGTAGGCAAAGTCGGCCTCTTTCATGCCACAGACCAGAGGGTACCTCTCCATCACAGCAGCAGCTCCCTGACAGCTAATTATACCATTGCTACCCGATACAGAATCCTCCCATGCAAAAAGAGTCATACCTGCCACTGGGAAATGGGGGGAAAGCCACGGACTTCAACTTCTTGTCTTCTGCAGCTGTTAAGCAGTTCTTTATAGTCTCTTCAAGCTGTTCTTCACACTTGTCTGAGCCCCACTGTGGGATGTGACAGTGGATGACAAACTTTGCTGCTAGGCCGCTAGACTGAGTAAGTGCAGCTAACACAAACGAAAATATAACATTTAGTTTTGAATAGAAACCACCCTGCAACGACTTCTCAATCCAACGTACTTTCTTAATTACATTACCTCTCCAAAGAAATACATTAGGGATTTAAAAATGCCACAATGGCTCACTTGCAATCATAATCTGTCTGTCTCGTCATTACTTTTGTGATCAATTGTTATTTCTTTGGAGAGCAAAGAACCCGGGGCTCATGTGGTTAACACACAAAATCAATAATATATTTTAGCTTTCTCATTCAGCATGGCCTCTGGATTCATTTTATGCAAAGTATCAAAACCTTGCACTGAACACAGTATCATTAATCCCCCAATAGACGATTTCTGCAGTGCTGTCACAGCCTTATCTGAATGCGTTGCACAAATATCTTGCATCATCATTACAGCTCCAGAGTGTTAGGGAGTAATATTTAGACCCACTTCACAACTGGGTAATTTCAGGCAATGACATGAAAATCAAAGATGTTTGTTGAACGTCTCCACCAGTTATGTCCAATTAGGAATCTCAGATTAATTTTTCAGAAAGCGTAATATTTCTCCAGGACCTGCAGAGTCCACAGCATGGCATCAGTTTGCTTTTGTTGCAATTGTGACCATTAGCACTTCTGAAAATCTGGGCCTCGGGAATTTCAGGTTAAACACCCTGAAATCAGCTGTGCAATTAATGCCCAAGGATGAAAAACTTGAATTTATTCACTTGTCCACCGTCACAGAGGAATTCTGTTGCAGGCACAGGAGAATTCTGTCTAACGTTTCGCCGTGCCACTTAAATTTCAACCAGAAGAGAAATGTCAGGCCTTTAACCATGGGGAGCAAATTGACTGAAAACAACACAGGTATCCTGTGAGCAGCACTTGAATTCAAGCCCATTAGGCTGGAGCTCAAGTGTTTGCAGTAGACCCCCAGCGATTAACAACCATTTATTATCACTTGCCTCAAAACCAGTAGAAGGGGCAATTTCAAACATAGCAACACAACACAGTGCTTGAGAGCGTACATTTTCCTATCTATTAAACTAAGATTATCTTATTTCCTGGGACTGGCTTAATAGCATAAAAGGAGTCTATTTTCTAGTTAGGTAGTGATGGTGACAGAGAAAAGTAGTTTACTTTGATGTTATGGCATATATTTTTGATTCATTGCAAAAGTGAAGCAAAGTATCTTGTACAAAATTCTCCCTGTCATTTGAGATTATAAAACTAGGCTATTCATTTAGGAAATTTTAAAAACTAGACTATTTAAAGCATTTACTTTCTTGGGTATTGAGATACTAGGCCAAATAAGGCACTGGAAGATACATTGTAACTTCTCTCCATCTGCCCTCCAGCCACCTTCAACCCCTATGAATTGGTTTAATTTGTTGACGAAGGAAGACATAATCTCAAAGCCCAAGCTATTCAGTGCTACAGATGTGTTAAACACTTGAAGGGAGCTCCTCTGTAATTTCTATTTCTATAATGTAACTGTAGTGCCTGGGAGAAGAGCAGCAATTTCTCTTCCAAAAAGCTTGTCAGTTCTAAAGATCGTATCACATCTTTATTTGTGTTCAAAGTAGCGTAATTGTTTGGATTATACTGTTCATCAAATATGCATAAAGCAGGATAATTTATAAACTATCACTGTTCTTATACCTCTTAAGTTAGACTGAGAGCTGTTTCTCATCCTCACTAAGGAATGCGGTACAAAAATATAACAGGAAAGATGGCACAAAGGTGACAGCACAAGTTTTCCTTAATTTTTGGACCCTCACAGATAGAGATTGCCTAAGTTAAATTAATCAGCCTTCTGTAACTTATGGTGGCACCTAGAAGCTCAAAGACTGGATGCACACAGCACACAGGTATCCTATTTTTCTTCCTTTTTTTCCCCTAAGCAGGCTGTCCGTATCAGGAACAGCTTTGAACAAGAAACAGAAACATTTACATCACATAAGCAAAGGCACATATATAATCAAGAACAGATCAGAATGTCCAGAGAAAAGAACATATGGAATGAGCTGTTTCCAAAAGAGTGCGTAGTATCATTTTTACCTTCAGCAACTTCCAAAGGTCCTTGAGATTTGCGAAGCTCTTTCACAGTTTCTAAAAATTCTTTCCCTCCAGCCTTTTCCAATGCCTTGCCTGCAAGGACACAGAGCAAAAGGCCTTGGCTTCAAAGTATCAGCATAAAAAAACAACTCTATGTTATTTAAAAGAAGAACATTGTACACATGTTATCCTGTTTCCTTCTATCAGCAGCAGCGGAAGTTATGTTTACCACTCTATCTAGCCACAGATAAAGTTTACTTTTTATTGGTTTTGAAAATCCCTGTATGTTATTACTAGAAATCACTTTAATATAATTATCTATAAGAATGCTATCTTACTTGGGCTTATGGCTAAAACAGTGAAGAGCGAGATTTTCAGGATTCAGATTTTCAGCCTCCAAAATCAGCTTAACATACAAACCCTACTGCTTTCTGAAATAAACACAGCTGGGATGCCAGTGAAGGTCTTGATGACTGACTCTATAAAACGATGATCCAAAAGCCTGTTACTGGATTCTGTGCCTCTCTATGCGACTGACCGCATATCTCTTTTTTACCTCCCTCTTGCTTCAATTTCCGTATTTGTACACCAGCAGTAATAATATTTCCTTATTTCACATGAGCAGTATAAGGCTTTGTACATGAGTATTTCTAAAGTATGTAAAATCCTACAATGAAAAGCATAATTAGAAGAGTTATTAATATATAATTTTCATCACAGAATTTTCAGAGGCAAATGTAAAAATAATCCAATAAAGACTGCAATAATCATTATTTACACCTTTGCTGCTCATGGGCTTGAACAAATTATCTGTGTTTTGATTGTTGTAAGCCATCATTAAAAAAAGATAAATTAGTGATTAGCCTGTTATACCTAGTCAGATCCAGCCTGATTTTCAGAAGTGTTGTAAGTGATATTTTATGGCCTGGGGAAGATTCAGATGAAACAGGATGGGATCCCAGCAGGCAGCTAGTAGACCAGCTACTGTTCCAACTCTAGATCTGTTTTTTTCTGCGTGTAGCAGAGCCTCACCTATTTCCTCCTTGAGGTCTATTTCAGCAGTTGTAGGGTGAACGATGCCTTCTACTTTCATGGAGCCAATATGGCTGATGTCACTCTGTGTCAGAGAAAGCTGTAAAACAATAATAAAAGAGTAGGAAAAAAAAAGTAATCCGAGTGCAAAATTATTTCCATATCAAAAAACTAAAATGAAAGAAGGCTGGATTCAGTCTTTCAGAGATCAGTAGTTTTATTGTGTTTAATATGTGTGATTCTGATTTTTCGCCTTAAGTACACCACTCAGATTGTTTAGTGATATGCCCACAGCTTGGGAGCTTGCTCCAGAAGAAGTTACTGCTAGGAAATTCATGTTCTAGCATCACACTTTGAAGAGAAAAGGCTGACTTTGGAAACACTTTTGTTTAAAGAGAAAAATACTAAAATTAAAAAGCTTTTCTCCTGTAGAAAACACTTGCCCCCAGTAAACTACTGCAGGGACTGAGAAGAAGGACTGAACGCTATCCTGATCTATAAAGGCTTCACCACCCACATAATTAATTTCCCTTTGACTTCCTGGCATAAATAAAATAAGGAATGCTTTACCCTGTATCCATCTGGATACAGGAACTGGCCAAACCATGATGTCTTAAGGTGCTCAAAAAAGGCTGCTCCCCAGATTTCACAGCCTCATCACTTTGAACAACTACAGAGGACAGAAACCCTAAAAACCATTAAAAAGACTTTAAAGTTGCTGAACGCTTGCCCGGCATGCCTCACTTCTTCCAAGATACACTGTAGCATTTATGTCCTAACCAGAACAATAAGCACTGTCCATTTTAGAGAAGGAAGTGAGAAGCTGCACAGATTCTGGAGGAACTTAGGACAGGACTGAACTCTAATAAAGGAGATCCAAGTTTCATTTAACCTAGCCAGATTACTGCTTTTAGCAATCTTTTGGATCTAGTATGTGTCTGGTCCATTCTAGACCACTGCTTTAGTAAGAGATGGGATCAGGCAGACCAAAATCTTAAGCGCTGTAGCAAAGGTATTAACAGGGTATACCATCAGTACAGGGGGCTTACAGAAGCAGTTTCAGGAAGAACACTTTTTCCAGATGACTTTACTATTGGAAATACTACTACTACTACTACTACTAAATAATCTTGACTATATCTCCATAGTTAATTCTGTAGGAAAACCTCCAGTTTCATTCACAGGGTCCAAAAATTAAGGAAGGCAAAATCTCTCCCTCTTGATGAGTACAGGGAAAAACAAATAAAAATGGGACAGACAGTTGGCTGGACACCAAGGACATGCAGGTATTTTGGTGGGACAGTTTTGTAATTCTGGCCAGGCAAGGTGTCACAGTCTGTGCTGACATGGAGAAGTAGGCATGCCCTGCAGGTCTGGTGAGGTCTTCAGTTTGAACAGTGAGAGAACGGCACCCCACAGCCCACTTTCAGATGAAGGATCCAGGCTTCTGGCGCAAACCAACATGTGGAAGTTCTGGGTGATCCTGGGACCTGGCCCAGAAATACTCTTTTATAAATAATAAATAGCCTAGAAGGTTAAACCTGGTTTGGCAGTATGCCAGGCACAACGCAGCCAAGTCCAAATTGAACAAAACTCTAATACAGCTTAGGCCAAGAAATGAATTAGTATGGTCCTCTATAGGGAAGAGAGGCTGGCCAGCATTATTCTTGGAAATATTTTAACTGCAGACATATTTTTGAGACCCTTTACCTTGCCCATGACTTGAGTGAGTTTCGGCCTTAAATTTGGGAAAACTAAAGGAGAACATAGAGAAGATTTTGTACTGGTGTGAGATCAAAAGCATCCTTCCGTTTATGCTAGGCTCCACTGATGTGATCCCAATCTGTTATAACTTTGTATTACCTTTTGTCCTGGCACAAGGCTCTTGGAGGACAAGATAGTGAAACCATCCCCAGGTCCATCTTCAGATGTTGAATTTGAAGCTCCTTCTTTTTCATTGTCCTTTTGTTTGTTCTATTTGAGGGGAGAAAAAAGCAAAAACTCTCAAAGGAAAAAAATCAACATTTACCATTATTCAGTTATGGATAGATTTAATCAGGTACTACAAACTTCATCTTCTCGGATCAATATATTACTCATAGCCTTTTAATCCTCAAAGATTATGTAACAACAGAGGTCTTCACTGTTTATGTAATGCTAAAACATCAGTGGTTCACCTGAGGCATTACATATGTTTGTAGTCACATTAAGAGTCAGGGCACCCACATCCATCTGTAGTTTTACTAACAATTAAGGTTGTATTTATGGGTGTGTGTGTGCTAGTTTATTTTTGCTGCTAACAGAGCAGAGTCCGTACTAAATCAAACTTAGTAACTTAGTAGCCCAGTCAAATGCTCCAACCTGAAAGAAAAAACAACTTTATGATCTGAAAAAAAAATCGTAAGTCTCAGCTAATAAATCATAAATCTGAATCCATATTGACAGGAGCGAGCCATCACACCTTTATACAAGCAGTCAGAATGACAAAATGAAATAACAAATAGCTGAAGTTTGAATGCAAAATCCCCTTTGTGGGACACACTCCTTCATGGAGCCTAGGTCCAGGAGCAGCAAACCTGTTCCTACCAGGGCTCCTCTCCTCACATCTCTCAATATTTGCTTTAAGATATGTCAAGAAGCTAACTCTTCCTAACAAGACCCAAACTCTGCATATGCACAATTCAAAGTAAGGTGGTAGCTGAGATCAATACACAGAGGCATCCTAGTAAGCATCCCATTAAGCAACGCTGTTTTCTTTTTAAAAGTTGTTTCTGCATATTCTCAGCTATGGAAATGTATTAAAGCTTAGAGGCCTCCAGAAAGATGGGCTTAACACAAGTTTAAAAAGCTTAGCTCAAAGCTTAATCTCGTTTAATCCTACTCAATCAAAAATTTAGCAGTGTTTTAAGATGCATGCTCTGGAATGACAAACCAAGAGCACTGATCTGGGTTACTGCTTTACCAAATTAAACCATTTTGGATGGTGATAGAGGATGGGCAACCGTAAGGGAAGGTGCAGTGGTCAAGTTCCGATTCCTTTATTCTTCTCACAACTCTTTTAAAAACCATTAACAACAGCACACCTAAGAACACATGAAACAAAGAGCTTGTCAAAATGACATTTATGTACCATGTCAGGACAAGGCCTCTGGACAGTGAAAAATCTTTAACAGCAACCCAGTAACTGTACAAGGCTGAAGGTGTGACATCTCTCAAGTAGAAAATGTTTTAAAATACAGCTTCCTTTATTTTAAAAGATAGAGTTCACTGCCACACAGTTAGTGTAGAGATAAAGATTCTACACAGTTATCAAGAAAGTATTACAAAGGGTGACATGGAAATTTCAAAACTTTCTGTCAAAGCTTTAAAGGTTTTTGTTACAGAAATTCATTACAAAATACTGTGTTTGCCTTTTATTTCTAAAGTTTAGAGAAAAAAAAATCCTGGTGTATCTATTATCAACTCCTACCTCCCATTTCCAGTTGTTACAAAAAAATAATGCAGAAGTGCTGACTTATTCTTCCTGATAATCTTAGCTGGTTTTGATCCACTCCCTCTCCCACACCACTGGAATCCTGTATCTCCCTCATGCTTACCTTTTTGGGTGTCCGGGCCTTGGTAGACTTTGCCTTCTTCCCACTCTTTTTGTTCACCATGGATTTCCTTCCCTTCTTCTCAGGAGTAGGTGAAAGGATGGTCTCAGATTTGCCTTTGGCACCCCGTTTCTTGGCCAGAAGCTCTGGCTGAATTCTGGGCAGGACACCTCCACTTGCAATAGTCACACCTTTTAGCAACTGGAAGGAGAAGCAATATAAAGGAGCACATTACAGATTCTCTTAGTCTGCACTCAAGCTATTTTTGCTGACTATTACATGTATGCAAGTATGTGTACTTCCCAAAGCATTGTACCTCACTTCCCAAAGCATTGTACCTCGTCCCTTTATCATGAAAAAAACCAAACAAAAACTATGAGGGAAAAAATCTACAGTAACAAGAAACCTGGCAGGTCACAGCAAGGTCAGCCAGCACATCCCAGAGAACTCTCTTACTGTACAGATCACTCACTCTTCTCTCTTTCAGTGCTGGTCTTCCTGCATATCTGTCCAGAAGCAGTGAGTGAGGGTAAGAGGAGATGATAAGCACCTGTAGGCTACTTAAAAAAATGATTGCACCACAGCCCTGCTCAAAGAAGGACTGGTTGTAGAGCCCTTTGGCAGGGAAACAGATTCAGTGAAAGCAAGCATGAGCTCCAAGAACCTGCTTTGCAGAGGTGAACAATAGGAAAGGGCTGTGATATTAGGTGGAGGACAAAATCTGGCTAATTCCTAATGGACAATAGTAGATTTAGTCCCCAGTTTACAGGCTAGTGACCAGCGCCATGGAGCAGGCAATGGGCTGGTAGTGTTAGCATGCTTTTCCCTCTTTCCTGGCCTCTGTTTTCACTTTTCAGTCCCCTTGACTGGAAACAGAGCTAGATGACTTCATTATTTAAAGCAGTCAAATTAAGTGCAGGAGTCTTTCAAAGTATGAATGATGTCATCCATCTTCATGTGGGGCCAACCAAGAAGAGATCCTCTGATGCTGACTGAACCTTTCTGGCACCCCTGAATGCTGCAATTCACAGCCCATGCCATGATCTCTCTTCTCACTCAACAAGTTTAGCAGAAGTGATCCCACCAGTGATCCTCAGAGTCAGAGCACCACCAACCACAGTCTGGGTGCTAATGGGACCTGGGCATACGGAGGGGGAGGCAGACCTGGAGCCAGCAATAGCAGAGTGTGAGCCAGATTCCTACCCAAGATGGGCCTCACAGACAGTGTAACAGAAAACACACATTTCTACAGCTTTTGGGAAAAGGTCTTCCATATGGCACATTTTCTTTAAGTTTGGATGTCCCTGAGGAAAAAATTAAGCATCAAGTTTACCCACTTCAACAGGACTCACAGGCTACGAAAAAAGCAAAATTTCTATCCAGAGGATTTAAGATCAGATATCTCAGAACCTTCTTTTTTGTTTGCTTTTATTCAAGTGGGCACAATCTTGTCTTCTTCTGCTCTAATAATTGTGTTCTCATTCATGTGTCATACTAAACTGTTTCTAACCTTCCATGGTAGCAGCTTCACTCATGCCACAGCATGTAACTCTCGCATTGAAATGTAAACGGGTACCTGATTCAGTTCCTCATCATTTGCAACTGCCAGGAGGATATGTCTGGGGGCAATTCTTCCTTTCTTGTTGTCTCGTGCTGCATTTCCCGCTAATTCTAGAATTTCAGCTGTAAACACATCCAGATAAAAATGAGTAACAAAAACGCAACTTATGTACACCCTATATACACATTTTACATCCCTTCTTAATATCCATTTACCTTTCCAGGGGTGTTTCCCAATATAAATGGTCTTTGCTACAGAAGGGCAGAAACCAAACCGCATTCAATGTATTTGTAAATTTACGTAAAATAATTTGTCCTTCCTAATTCCCTAAAGGATAGCTAGCAGAAAATATGCTAAGCTTGGTTCACATAACTTCTTTTACAAGTCTCAAGTCAGAATTCTCTTTCATAAAAAAGAAACACCCTATAAAAATGTACATCAGCAGTCCAAAATTTAGCAGTAACCCTGTAACAATAAGACAGTAAAGCATGCAACGAAACCCCAAACCTAGTACAGACAGTTCTGACAAAACAGCAAGGATTCTCAGGACCAGGTAAGATGAAGACTGAGGTGCATTTAAAGAAATACTTTGAAAGCCAACAAACTAGCCAGGCGATGCTGCAATTCTGCATTAAAGGGCATTGAAAATCTGTGAGAAGCTTCATTTCAGAACAAGATATGAAAGGTTTGACTTAGAGGCAAGCAGAAACAACGTAAGAGCTTCAATGCGTGAACTATTGGTAGAAAGTTCCTTCTATATCTCTGGGAACAGGAGGTCACTTCAAAAGTAGTTTCTCTAAATTTGCAATAACATTTATACTGTGACTAAAGTCACTGAGCTTTTTCTAATTGTTATAGAGGAAACACAGACACATCTTTCTGAGTTTGTTTAAACTGTAGCAATCAGTATAATTCATTAACTTACACAGTTTGGCCCCTACTCAAAAGTTATTTCTCATGTAAGAACTCTACTGAAACACTGAGAAAGAAGGAGAAGGGAATGTTTTGCTCCAAATAATCATACAAATCATATTCACACCTTGTTTCATTTTAAAAGAATCCAGTGTCCATGCCTTCTGTTTTTTTTTTTTTTCTATTTATGTCTCTCAGTAACAGGGGTAAGAGAGTTACAGCCCATAAGTTTCCTATTAATGATATCTTACTCGTTTTTATCAACTAAATAAAGAACTGTAACTATTATAAAAAGAAGAACTTTCATGAAAAATCTAGTGGAAATCTACATAATGCTCTCTGGCTAAAACCCAAAGGATTTCAACCAGAAGTTTAGCTCTCAGTTCATGGGAAAAATACAAGCTTTCAATTTCACTCAGTGAAAATAACAAAAGTGCATACTTGTCATCCAGTTTTCGCTACTATACAACACACTTAACTGAATGTTGGAGATGTAAAAGCCATTGTTTAAAATTATGTGCATATTCACAGTGAATTGTTTAAGAAACAGCTAGTGTCTGTTGAAAATTTTCACAATTATTCAACTTTCAAGAAACATTATCAAAGTTACAAAGGCAAGCACTTAAATTTTAGGAAATATTAGAACTGTGGTTGCGATAACTAGGCCACTGCCATGAGGAAAAAGCAGCGTACGATCGGACAATCGGAAATGGTATCACACCACAAATACACACTGGGCCTACCGTAAAAGTTAGGGCAGCAACCTCAGCTCTGGTATTCCCTAACTTTGGAGTGTTTGACTTGGACTTTAAAGAAGGATACTGAAAAGAGATCCTGCATAATCCAGCTATATTCACCCCTGTGGGGGCGGGGGGGGCTGAAAGTTTCAGACCCAACTCCCAGTCCTCTGCCAGTGGAGCTAAGGCAGCAGCAGACAGCAGGAACAGATTGCCATCCATTGTGCAGACCAGCAGAAAGCAAGAAAAGAGACTCAGACTTCTCCAGTGGGTTTTGCAGATTGGTGCTGATAGCAGAGGAAGATTGCGTCAGGGGGAAAAAAAAAAGCAACACATACTTACCGGCATGGTAACTGAAGTTCTTTCAGATGTGCCAACAACAGGCACATCCTGCTACCTGTGTGCTCACCCCACTCCCCCAGGTTCTGGGTCCTTTGGCCAGCAGCATCCTGATGGTGCACTCAAATGTCCTCTGCCTAATGTTAAGAGCAAAAAACGCAGAACACTCAAATGCCAGCCCTCTACCACAGGACACCGGGAAGAAGGGAATCCAAGGCAGAGATGATGTATGTGGAATATGCATATAACTTATCAAAGGATGCCAATTATTTGCATAGGTAAATAATTGCCTTACCTCCTTGTAACAATTGTCTATATGCATATTTTTCTAAAGCTGGAGGCAAGGACTCAGTCTAAAGAATAGAAAATGGCACTTGCAAAATGCAACATCAAATCTAGAGGCTTCGGTTATCACATCCTCTGCTGATAAGAACAGATCCCTAAAGAAACTCCTTTACATTTCAAGTAGAAACATCTTGACAGCTGAGGTTACCTAAATTCTAAGGAGACTAGCCTGAGAATATAGGTCCTATAATGAAGTCCTATACTATTACAAGCTCTCTTGATAATCGGGCATCTTGATGTTCTCAGACATAAGTTGGTTTTACTTTATGTCCTCTCAGCAGCAGACATTAAGAATTAAAGTGAAATCTGAAATAATCTTGCTTCCCTCAAGATTCAAAATCCACACAAGATGCCTCCACACTGGAAGCATAACTTCAGATTCAGACATGTTCGGCGCAGATGGCTAAAAGCTCATTTATGCACTACACAGTTCACCTTAGCCTCAGATAGACATCGAACATATGTCAACAGAGTAATACTCAGATCTGTCCACTGACTCTACACAACACCCAATCTTATTAATAGAGCCTTTTCTCCTGTTTGATAAGCACTCAGGTCGAGGGAAGAACATAACTGTCTTCCAACCGACACAAGCAGCAGCCAAGCTATAACCTGAATGGGACTACATCTTCTCATCCTGTGAAGTACAGGAAAAAGAGGTTTCTTTAGCTGATGGATCAACAGATGTGGAGTGTCTGGGAACTAAAAGCACCAGAGCCAGGCCAAAGCTATTTGTTCAGCTGAGCTCAGCCTGCTTTTGTGACGTGCTCAGCTGGACTGATAAGAAAGATATATGAGAACTACTGATAGCAGAATCAGAAAGATTTCAGACAGGTTATTTTCTACTTCCCCTTTAGGATAAGTTTTGGCAGTTGATGTTACACTACCATGTACAAATCTACCCAATAATACCTTTGCTCTGAAAAGACGTATCAGGTGATGGAGTCCTTGGTCCTCCATTTGCAAGTGGAAAAGTATCTGCTCGATTTGTCTCTTGACGGCAGATGAGTGAAACAGATAGAGGAGTATGCCAGCTGATGTCCTTTCAAGGAGGAGGTAGTTGCTGCTGTTGTGTTCTGCCCTAATTTAGAGAAGATGGCTTTCCACTGACATCTTCTGTGAGTTCGTCTGACCAGCACACCATTCACATCTTTGGCTTTCTAAGCAAGAGGCATCTGTATTCTTTGCCTACGTTTTGGGAAGGTGCATTACGGGACACATGCAGTTGATGTTTGATTTAGATGATGATGACTGTAGTCAGCCCCATGCACACTCAGAGCATAGTCTGGCATGCGTCTGTTTCAAAGTCCATAAATCCAATGGGACCGAGGCCAATTTTTCATGGAGTTTTAACTCTGAAGCCAGTGGGCCCAACACTGTTCCAGTAAACACAACCTTCTGGATAGGAATTAAGCTGCAGTTTTGCAATATGATTTTCAAGCCTAAGATATAAAACAGCATAGAGAGATTATAAAAAAAAGTCTTAGGACACTGATGAGATCTTCACATTAGCTAATCAGTCAAGGTAAAAGTACCTCTTCTTGAGATACATTGCGGTGATTGCTGGCATTTTAACAACAGGGTTGATAAGCTGAAGCGCAGATTTGGCATTGATAATGGCTGTGGGGGGCAGCCACACTCAATCTTGCATACAAAGGGAAAAATAGGGATCTAGTAGCTTGCGACACAGAACACGTACCAAAGTCAAAAGGTAGTCTGAACGACACGGCAACTGGGAATAAGGATGCTCAAGACGTATATGCACCATCCGGAAGATGATAGTCAAGAGGCTCAGTGCTTCAGGGCAACACAAACATAGGCCATCAACAGACCACGTGCACGGCTGATCGCTCACAGGCGAATCGCCGGTCCACGCGAGGCCCTGGATGAATGCAATCAGACAGCTCTGGTCCTGTTTGACCCTTCCAGCCTCATCCACCTTGCCCCTATCCCAGCCATGACTTGCTTTCCCAGCTCCACAGCCCATTGTCATTTCCTTGGCAGTCCACACCTGAGACTTCTATCTCAGTTGCCTTTCCTGGACAGTCTCCGTTTCTCCTGTCTGCTCTTCTCAGTTGTAGTAATACTCAGGCTCAATCTTCCTTTCTAGGTTTTTCATTATCAGCACTCCCTCCAGCCAATCCTTGGCCTATGCCCTATTTTTCAGACTTACTCTCTGGCTTCCTGGCAGGATTTTTGGACACATTTATTTGCCCACTGGTCATCAGTTCAGCTCTCCCCACTAGCCAGATCCATCCCCAGCTCTGTCTCCCACATCAATATTCTTCTCCCATAACCATCGTCTCCCCAAATTGTTATGATCTCTTCCCAGTCTCCTTCTCTGCCTTCAGTCCCAAACCTCTTGCCACCCATCTCTGTGCATTTTTTGCCTTCACATCAGAGAGCTTCCTCCCCTGTGCTGCCCAGTACTGCTGAGACCACAGAAAGCCCACTCCCTGCTCTCAGTGCTGTGACCAGGAGCAGCCAGGGACAGCAGTGAGAGGGAAAGTCCTTCTGAGCACCTGTAGCCACGGGCTGAAGCATGCTCAGCCACTGTGTGGAGTGGCCCATGCGCAGTCCTGTCACACGTGGGAGCTGAGAGGTTGAGGCATGCTCCATTGCTCTGGAGCGACAATGCATAGGCAGTCTGGGCAGCACTGGGAGCTTAGAGAGGCTGGAGCACACTCAGTGAGGACCAAGTCTTCAGAGATTTTAGCTGTTAAAAATCAAAGTAGTCTCTGCTGAGCATGAGCAACCTGTGTTTTTTCAAAGTTACAGCTTGGCCAAGGAGAGCAGATTTCTCTGAGATGGCAGAGACCACCCTTCCCCCTTCGTAAAGCATCAAGTCTCTGCTCAAACGCAGAGAAGCACCCAGGCGTTTAGAGTAGAAGTTCTCAGAATGTTTTAACATAACAAAAAAACACGGTTCAACCTGCTTCTGTGAAACAGTTAATGAACCAGACTCCCTTAATTTCCACCCTCCCATCTTTAGCCTGAAGCAGTTCCCCCGTATGCAGACTTTCAGCCTGAGTAGCCACCATTTCATAGTTGCAAGAGCATGAGAGAAAACTGGAATTTGTACTAGGAAGTATCAGATAATGTTAAGAAATGTTACCAGTTTGATATATAATACCCCTTTTGACAACAGCCTTGGAAAAACATATTTTGTTTCTAAAGGCTTCCTAAAACTATATTCACACATATATATTAGGAATAACTAGATCAGCAGGGTTAGATGTTGCAACACTTTTTAAATTGAACTATCCACCTTTGTCACCTTTTCCAACAAAACTCTGGATAAAGCACAGAAACTTTGGTTTGGAAAGACCACTATCCACAAGCAATACGTGTTTTCTTAGAAATATTACTCCATTCTATTACAATACATACAGGGTTGGGGTGAGAGGAGGTTCTCTCTCTGCTGAACCAAGCAGCTTAAAATAACATTCCCTTACAATTTATGTGGGCCCCTAGCCTACACATCTAGCAATTTTCTTGCCTGGTTGACTACAAATTCTTTTTTTCTAAAACAAAGTGTAGGCCCACACATAATCTGCCCTTACCATATTAATGATTTAAATTAAACTGCACTTACTAGCCAGAAGCAGAGCCAAGCTATACAGTGTTCTAGATCAGATAATAGGCAAACAGTGCTGTGCTGTATGTTATAAAAAGATGACTATAACTCCGTCTGCACTACTGAAGTGCTGCATATACCAGATGTGCTGTTGACAATTTATTACTCCACCTTGTAATAATTGCCACAGTTCAGAACAAGCATCTCCAAGTGTTTATCCTAGAAACTCCTTTGAATGCTATGGATCCCTGTGGAGTGGGAAAAGAAAAAAAAATATTTGTCCCCAGACTGAAGGTCAGCAGACTCATTATGCAGCACGTTATTCAGTTACAAAAGTTAGCGCAGTTTCCAAAACCCATGCAATATGGTTTTCATCTTGCAACATCCAGACATCCTGAAGTCCGTAGATGACTTCTAAGTGATTCACGATCAATGATAAAGTAAAGCAAACACACCTTGCTATAGAGAAATTCATATTTATGACATTCCTGAAGAGGCCTGAACCTCCACTAGAAAACATACAGAGGCCTACCGACAAAAACAAGGTTGAAAATCACTGTGGTAGAGCAGGGGAGCTACAAGAGCTATGAATCCTCCATCTCCACCTTTCCCCCTATCTCCCTGCAGCCTCTGAAGCATCCCTGCTGAATAGCACTCCATGTTGCAGACAACTAAACAAGCTCTCCAAGTGGCGGACTTCCCTGGTACAGCACAACTGCACCAGCTCCACCAAGAGAGAGATTTCTGCAGTTACAAGACTTCATTTTTAATGTATGAAACCGGATTGTGCAAATATGAGTATACATATGTTCTTAATGAAGTGAAAGATAGTCTCCAAAATAATTTAGAGAACTGATCTTTCTCTATGATGCAATGATCTTAATACAAACATGTTTGTTCTTACACAGTAAAAAAATAAAATAAAATCAAACGAGCAGGAGAGATGCTCACCATCTTGGATTTTGATTCTGCTTTTCAGTGATGTTTTGCTTTATTTTAAAACCAGCTCCTTTTCTGGACTTATCTCTTGAAGGAGCTGGGGGTGAACATAAAAGCAAGCTTAAACATTTTTATATTTCTTCCACATAAGCAATACTTTTTCACTCCAACTCCAGAAGTAGCCTCAGGGAAAAAAAAAATCGATTCTCATCCTGCAACTGATCAGCACAACTGTGGAAGTTTCTGTAACATACTATTAGGCAGCATCAGAAATTTAATTTATTAATAGTGAAATTATCACTATTTCAGATTTTCTCCACACCTTTGAAAAGAAACAGTGCTTTTATTGTCTGGTAGTGAGAACAAGCTTTCATGTGTAAAAAAGATAGCGATGTTTGCATAAAGACTAACATGCTGTTACATGGACAACCAGGCTCCATGCAAGCTTCTTCCCTGCCACTTTGGCAATAAACTATGCTCCTGAAACACAACCCACTCAACTAAATCCATCTGGGCTTGTGACTCCTCACAGATTCTCTAATGCACCTCAGTCTTGATCTGTAACACCTAAGTAACCTGAACCAGAATCCTCTCTCCACCGGGCACTGTAACAATTTGCTAAGGTGCTATTTTCCATAATTAAATAAGAAACCAAGCAGATATGATCGTAGGACAGTCCGAAATATTGCAATACATCACAGTATATTGCAGTGTATTGTATCACCATGTGACACCTGCCCCTTCCTCTGAGGTCAGTTTTAGAAAGGAAGAGAAAATAAAACTCGAGCTATGTGGGAAGATTCAAACCCTGACACAGTTTCTTCACGCACTTAGGCAAGCCAAAAGGATTTTTAAAACACAAACGAACCACCTCCATATTTCATAACACTTTGACACTGTTCTGCAAGGAGAAATGCAGGCAGGGAAACAGAGTTTGTTCACTTAAAAAGCACAATAAAGGTACAAGGTGGGTTTGCTTTTTTTCCTCCTGTTATTCACATCCAGGTATATCAAAAGCCTAATTCATATCAGTTTTCTCTTGGACAGAAACTACCTAGATGTGACTCCTCACTCTGCAAAGTAATAAAAAATAACCCTTCCACCTAGTGACCAAGCATCGTGCCTCTAAAGGAGAAAAATTCCATCCTCAGCCTCTTCAAAAAGCAAATTAATCTCCTTGGTGTTTTAAGCAAATTTCAACAAATCCTGCACTTGCAGAGCCTGATTTTCAGAAGTGCTGAACACATTCGTATCCCATCCCATGGATATCCCTGGCTTCTGTGTGTGATCAGCACTTCCAGGATCAGGTTCTTGGTTTACCTGCTAGGTACTCTATGACGGCTGCCATGTAAACTGGTGCTCCAACACCTATCCGGTACTTGTATGTTCCTTTCTTTAAGTAGCGCATCATCCTCCCCACAGGGAAAATAACACCCGCCCTGCTTGAGCGTGAGAGTTTGGACATTTTCTTCTTCCCACTTCGGCCCGACATCTTGCAGCTTTGTGCTTTTCAATTTGCTGGTGATTCTTATCCCCTTGCTCCAATCCAAAAGCTCTAAGAGAAAAGAAATGGGATTGGTGTTTAAGCATGTGAGAAACATCTTTATACATTATCTCATTCTTCCAGAAGAAAAAATCCAAACCCATTCTCAATACCTGTTAAAGCCAAGGCATTATTAATTAAAATTTGGATAACTGAAACATTTGCTATAGCTTTTCTTTTGACTACTGCAGTGTAGCAATATTACAGAAAAAGTGATTTGGAGAATATAACAAAAAAAAAAAAGAGAAATGCACATTAAATGAATTTTTAAAAACAAACAAACAAACAAAAACAAATCACACCAAGGCAGACATTCGCAGCATGGCAGATTTCCATGCTGATTCTTAAGTTTAGCAAGTTAAAAACAGCTGAGTAGTACTGGCATAATGGACAGCATTAAACAAGCTGAAAAGCAGATACTGGTGCCACCTGTAAGTAGAGGAAGTTGTGCTGCTTGCACAGGAGAAGATAAAACCTGCCTATGAACACACTGCTTCTTCACAGGTCTTTTATACGGGGAATTTCACATGCATGGCTGAAGAGGAGAAGCAGGCAAGCAGCTATGCTTCAAGCGCCTCCCCTCACACTGCTCTGGCCTCAGGAACTGAGCCCTGGGGGCCAGCTCACAGGCTTCACCGCCTTCATAATTCTCTCTGGATCACCTTCACAGCAGCTCCTGGGAGCCCCAGAAGCCTTCCTCCACAGAGCTAAGGGGAGGTCTTTAATCTCTCATCTTAAAAGGACTGGCTACCAGGTTTTTCTCTCCATCAAGCTCCCTGAAGATGTGTTTTTTCCCTGCATTAAGAGCCAATCTAGTCTATACACAGGAGCAAAGAAAAGAAATCTCATTTTCTCCTTGTTTTTCTGGCAACAGTGAGATTGCGGGTAAATGGACGACAAACACTGGAGTTAGCCACTCCAATGTGTGCATGCGGTCGTAGTTACACCCCTAGTTTTCGCTCTTAGTCACATAATGGGGAAGTTTTAATTCTGTGACCAAAAATTGTTTTTAACTCTATTTTGATAGCTGCCCTGGTGGCCTAATTATGATCCTGGTTACAACACAATAGATCAAGATTCACTCCTCTGAAATAAATGAAGAGAATGTCTGCCATAGATGGTATTTCTGTCAATGAAGGCACAGCTACTTAATTCCCAGTATTCATTTGCCTCAATGAAACAGGGAAACAAAAGGAGGGAGATAATTTGAAAAATATTACGATGACTTTAGGTGATACTTTTAAATTTTATCACAATCTGCATTTTAAATAGCCTTCCAAAAAAAAAAAAAAAATCATTTGACACCACTGCAAACCCTTGGGAACAATCAAGATTCATGCGAGGAGGGTACAGAAATCTGTGTTTTGTTCTTATCCTGCTTATTGCAAATCAAGTGCATATACAAAGAGGGTCACCTGTCCCATGCGAAGCCAGGCATTCACAGAAACTAGCTCATCCATGACAGCCAAATTCAAGGGTGGGTTTCTATGATAACCTAACTGGAATGCTAGTTTGATTATGATATCAAGGAAACAAAATCACCACAGGGTCTGCAGCTGTCTATAGAACCCTGGCATGTCCTTGTCTATCAGCCAGATAATTTTTTCTTTCTGCGTGCAATATGTTATGTGGGCATGATAACAAAAGTTGGGAAAGATTAAACCAGTAAACCTATCAGACATGGACACCTCAAAACCGATGCTGCTCATCATCCCACTCTGAGTTCCCTGCAAACTGCCAACCTGGAATCACGAGTGGTGGTAAAAGAGCTCATAAACTGCCGCTTGTAAGTGCAGATTAAAGGCAGTGGCCACTTCAAACAGATACGACTGGAAAAAATTCCCCAGCAATCCATTAACTGCATTGATGCAGGAGTAACCAGTTGTGTAGGACAGGGAACAATTGCTAGGAAGCAGCTCCGCTGATTAGGACCAGCAGGTTACAGGGCAGGGGGAAGAGCTGTTGTGAAAAGGCAAACCTTGCATCAAGGCATATAAGCAAGAGGACAGCCAGTGCTGAGCTGAGGAGCTACATCAACCGCAGATACTGCACTTCAGGCACGCAAAGCAACAAGAATCCAGAGGAGGGTGATAAGAACGATCGGACGGCTGACACAGACTAAAAGGCAAAGCAAAAAGAAGCAGGGAGACATGATAATGGTCTTCAGAGACGTAAAAGGCTGCTTCAAAGGTGGAGGGAGTAAGTGTTCCCTAGAAAAGTGACAGGAGAAGAGCAGAACTCTTACAAAAGCTGTGTAGCAGGGAGGAGAGTGGAGCACTGGACTCAGTCAGATGGCAGAATCTTCCTGACAGGAGAACTTTAAAACCGTTAGAGAATATATGTAAGAAATGGCACAGGCAGCGCTGGATCTGCCTTGGGACAGGACGCTGGACGAGATGATCTCTCAAGATCCCTTCCTCCAGCCCTCTTGCTCAATGAAATTTGCAATTTGTGACAAACCCTTTATAAACTTTCAATTTCATATTATGCTACCAATCAAACTTTATAAAGTGTCCTTTTCAGTTCGTGATAACTGACATTCAAATTAATGAAGAAATGTAGGCTGGGAATTGGGTTTCTAGTCATCAGAGAAGTTCTGGAACAGCCTTCTCTTATGAGTAATATGTGCAACAATAACTCATTTTAAGGTGGAACTTAATAAATATAGGCACTAGGCTACAATCTGATTCCTGCAATACCAGCAGGACAGTTTCATCACCCGAGAGTTCAGTCCTGCACTGAAATCCCTACAGAGAGCCATGCTGAAAGAGCACACTACAATCATGTATCAAAATCATATTAAGCTAACCTCTCATATATTTGCTCCTGTAGTACTAAATCCCAACTGCGTGTAAATCAATGAAAAAAAAGCAAACATCATGAGGTTGCATCCACAGAAAATACCGTGGTTGTACTTGATCTCTGTGATAGAAAATCAAAACATATTTGTAGAACTAAGCACACCGCTCGGGGGCATGGAGTTGCATTATATACATTTCTGTTTAATTAATCACTTCTGGCTCATTCTTCTGTTGCCTTGTTGAACTTTCCACCTCTGTCTCTACCCCTTTATTTTTCCCTTCTCTCTCACAGCAAGTCTCAGCCATTTTTCCCGCTGCTGCCAAGGCAACCTTTGGAATCCCAAAACATTTTTCCAAATACACTGCAGGTAACAGATCAGGTATGCTCAAGGAATTTTGTGAGAGCCTAAATACAAAAGAGGTTTCAAAAGTCTGCTAACACTGTCCCTCTCTCTCTCTCCTTTGCAACTTACACGGACCAGCGCATACTGGGGAGTGGCATATACAACAGCATGTTCTTGTCTTGTCTTGTCTCCTATGGGAGGTGATTGTTGGTAGGAGAAGCAAGATATGGCTTAGTCACATCTACTAGAAAACAGTTCCTGGGGACCTGGACAAAGAAATGTGGTACGCTGGGGCTGGAAGTATCTACGCTAGACACCTTGGAGGGTGGATGCTAAGGGAATGGTTCACAGGCTCAGGTGACTGTCAGCCCTTGGGATCTCAAAGCTCTCTTGCACAGAAGAGCTACGCCTGGTCTGCAGTGAGGCCCCAGGGGTTCGTGCCCTGCTGGCTCATTCCTCCCACAGGCAGGGGTTTGTTTTACCTTGGAGGATGCATACCAGCTCAGCCCTGACACAGTTACGTGATGCGCTCACCTGAACTGCTCCAAAGCTGCAAACAGCTGAAGAGCTACAAGTTGAACACTACCATCCTAATTGTTCTCTTCGGATGATACAGCTAAGCATCAAGGGCTTAGCAGTTGCAAAGCACTTGAAGTCTACCCACATGAGTTCCCTCTCTGCCAGCTGATTCATCGTCTCTACATTTGCCCTTATAAACTACAGTCTCCATTAAAAAATACAGTCATGCCATTTATGTGAAGTCCATCCTCGCTGACTTAGAACTGCCTCTATATCTGGCTACCATGACATCATGAGGCTTGGGCAATTTAAAGCAATTAATGTTTCCAATCCCTTAATTGGTCACGGCACACTCCTACTCTGCCACGACTCCAACGTCCCTGTGTTGCTATGGGGGATTTAGTAGCTACCAGATCTCCCGGAGCTCTCTACAACATGATGAAAATAGGGTAGACTTTTGCAAGCTGGGCCTTCCTCTGTGAATTAAATCTTCTTCAGAGCCCAAAACAACAAGCAGCACTTTCCTTCTGCCCGCTGGAAAAAAAGCTCTATTGCCTCGCTTCTCTCGGGTGGGTCTGCTGGCCACTTGGAGGGTCCCTCTGCTACAGACGCTACCACCCCATCTTCTTCCACCAGGGTTATCAGCAGAGGGTGATGGCTGCTCCACACGGACACTGGAGCAAGAGACTGCCCTGGCACAATCCTCTCACCATTGTGCAACTTGCATCCCGCACCACATCCTGACAGGTCAAGGATTACCAAAGCAACCTTAAAACCACTTTCCAGTCCTTCCTACACAGATGCTCAGAACAACAAAATCTCATAATCATCTTTAGGCGGTAAGGACACATATCATTTTTAGAAAATAAAGAATAACCTGCAGGCACAGAAACAGACTGCGACCTCCAAGTGAGCCTGAACTTGAAAAGCTGGCAAGGAAGCAGTTTCAGAGATTAACATGTCAAGATCCAGCAAGAAAGCATGGATGCACATCAAAAAGTTCAGTGCGGTACAAAATGCCTAAGATATATCAAATCTAAATTTTTTCTCTAAGAAAAATCACAGAAAACAGTAAAAGAAAAGAAAGCTTAGTTTGCACAACGTAGCACCAAAACTGTTGCAATGCTGATGGAGAAAAGTAAATTCTGGCCACTCCTCTTCACATTCCAGATCATACACAAGACAGAAGCAAGCGAAGGTAATAGCTACACCAAATATGAAACATGCAATAGCAACTAGTTATCACTAAATATCTGAGCAATGATTAGATAAATTCCCAGTCAGATTAAAACAGCTGGCATTGCACCTTATCCTTCTGGACTTTACAGGTGGCCACAATGTCATTTGGCAGACTAAAATTTAGCACAGCGTGCCAAGTGCCCTCCTTCAGACAACCAGAGGTTCAGAAGTGGGCATCACACTGGGAGCCACGCCAGAAGCTCACACGGACTAAAATGCTCGGGCACGGCTGGATGCTGACCTCTGTGCCCTGGCTCACAGAACTAACACCCGAGTCTTTGCAAGGCTTTGTACCGGAACAGTTTCTACTGAACGTATTCACCAATGACGCCTTGGACACCATTTCCAGATGGTTCACGTGTGCTTGGCATCTAGGAGTCTCGACTTCCAAATATTGAGACAACTTGCAGTCAGCAGGCAAAGACTGAAATCAAGGACATGCGGGACTATCAACACACCTGCACTTTGCTCACCTCCAGCTTAAGATCTATTTGAACAGTTAGGAGTTGACAAGCAATCCGAAGACTTTATACCTAGGGATCAACTTAGACTGCGCACTCATATACAAACACCACTCTCTGAAAATAACTCAGAAGACCTAAAGCAGAAGCTTGTTATCTGAATAAATCGGCAAGGCACGACCAATGTGCAAACATAGTGCTATTCAGTGGGCAAGCAGTACATCTCCCGGACCCAACCTACTCCAAACTGACAGACACAGAATGCGTTCCTACTGAAAGAAGTTTCACGGGCACACTGAAGCTAGAAAAACCCAGGGGGCCCTTGCAGAGGCAGCTTCCCCTCACAAACTGCAGAGGCTGACCCCCGTGGCGCAGCACGGCCCGCAGGCTGAGGGGATGGCCCTCGGTACTGACTCGGACCGAGTCTTCCTTCGACCTTGCTGAGAGCTGCCGAGCTCGGGGGGGGGCCAACCCAGCCACAGCCAGGCCCCTACAGCCAGCCCAGAGGCGCCCGCGGAGGAGCGCGGCCGTTAGCAGCCCCGCCCCGCGAGCGCCACGCCGTTGCCTGGACACATCCGCCCCGCCCACTCCCCTTCACAGGACCGGCGCGCGCCCCCATTGGCCGCCCGCAGCGCCGGGAGCGCGGCCCGAGGTGGGCGAGCCCCGCCCCGCCCCCGCCCGCTGATTGGCCATCGCGCCAGCCCCACCCGCGCGCGGGGAGCCCGCGCTGGGAAGAGAGCGCGCTGATTGGCCGCGAGTCGGGGAGCTACGGGAAAGGGGCGGGGCGGCTCCGCT
The DNA here is from genome assembly GCA_020745775.1 of Theristicus caerulescens. Lineage (NCBI taxonomy): Eukaryota > Metazoa > Chordata > Aves > Pelecaniformes > Threskiornithidae > Theristicus > Theristicus caerulescens. The sequence continues at coordinate 90,906,940 of CM036560.1, forward strand.
GCCGGCCGCGCAGGCGCCCTGAGGCGCGGCGGCGGGGGGAGTGGCCGTTGGCTTTCCCGCGCAAACGCTCCCCCCCCACCCTCCCCTCGGCGGGCTCGTTCCCGCCGTCACGGAGCCTTCTCCCGCCGCCTGTGAGGGGCGGCGGCGGTGGTGGCCGCCGCCCGGCGCGTCCCCGGAAGGGGAAGTGCTGCGGCTTCGCCCGGCTGCGGGGCGGAGGGGGGAGGGAGGCAGCGAGCGAGAGCCGCAGGCGCGCGGGGCCCCCGGCCCCCCTCCCCCCCCGACGCCCCCCGGGGCCAGCCCCGCGCGCGCCGCCGCCTCGTGCCCCAACCGTCGCCCGCGGCCGTTCCTCCCCACAGCCGCACCCCCCCACACGCCCCCTTCCCCTCACGGCGGCCGGCCGCTGCCCCGGCCGCGGCCGGTCCCTCCCGGGCGGCTGCGAAGAAAGGCAGCAGCAGCAGCGGCGGTGGGAGGAGGAGGAGGTGGGTCGGGCGGCCGGGAGCGGGGAGAGGGAAGGAGAGGAGTGGGCCTTGCCGCGGCCCCGGAGCCCCCGCGCCGCCACTCCTCTCACCTGCCGGCGCCCGCCGCCGCCTCCGCCTCCTCCTTCTTCTCTTCCCTTCCTCTTTTTTTTTTTCTTTTTCTCCCCCTCTTTTTCTCCTTTCCTTGCCCCCCCCTTCCCTTTCTGGCTCCCCCACCCCCCGCCCGCACCCTTGCTCCGCCTCAGCCGCCGGCTCTCTTCCCGTATTGTATGTTTCAATGGCGATGGCGGCGGCTCCTCTTGAGGGGGGTGGAAGGGGTTTCCTCCCGCTCCGCATACCGCCTCTAGGAGGAGTCACTGCAGCCCGGGCCTGCAACAACCCCCCTATCGCTGCCGCCCTCCCAGGCATCGCGCTGCTCCTCCTTGCCCGGGCCCCAGGGCTGCTGCTGCCGCCGCCTTCCCACAGGCACCCTCCCCGCCTCTTCCATCGCTCCCCCCCCCCCCAGCCCCACGCAGGCTCAGGAGAGAAAGGGCTCCCCTGACCCCAGTCCCCACGAGCTGCTGGGCTTGCATTAGTCGGGAGCATAAAGGAAGAAAACCCAGCTTCCCATCCGTTCCCTGGTCACAGGATGAAGGAGTTTGGAGCCATAGAGGTTTCTAGGCGGTCCCAGCTTGGGCTAACGCTCGAGGATAGGTTTTGAGGTGTCCTCCGCCCACCCTGCCCGGTTTTTGTTAGGAAGGGAGCCGCCCATCCCTGTATCCCTTAGGCAAGGTGACCTGCGCGTCTTGGTACGGTGCATCTAATCCAAATCTTCCAGCATCCCCAAACTGGCTTAAAACGGCCGTAACAAAGAGTACCGGCAGCTCTTTGTGTCTTGTTATGTTGGAGCGTTTAAGGCGTTCACAAGCTTTTCAACTCAGCCACGAGGGCTGCAAACTTAACTTGCTTTCTAAATGAAAGCTGAGGGTGGTTTTTTTTCCCCGCAGTTGCACGGATTCAAGAGCTTGAGCTCTAAGATACGCAATAAGTGATTGTATTACGAGTCTCACAGCATGTCTGTTGGCAGCACCAAATACATGATCACAGACTGATGCAAACAGAAGAGTGCAGGGCTACACCTCTTCAACTGATCTCGGGGATATTTTTACATGAAATGGGGTATATATCATTATTCCTGTACAAACATCTTGCATCGTTGCACTGATTTCACTTGAAAGGTATTCGGGGGCTATTGTAATGCTCTGTGAGATACAGTATTAACCCAGACCGCTCCAGCTCGCGTGCAACGATACTTTAGGAGGGTGGCTGGGAACAACAGAACAGGGTGATAAAGAGGCATCCATGCTTTCAGCTTTCCCTTTGTCGCTGTAAAATAAATCATGAAGATTCACTGGCTTCCCAGAGTTTGTTTTTGGCTCTGCCAAAGTAAACTTTTGTGTCTGTATAGAATTACATTTGGTAGGGAAAAAAAGCTTCCTTCAGGTTATATTAATTGTGGACCAAAACATCTCCCAAAGAAAGAGGGCATGAGTTGAGAACCTAGGGTTTTCTCTCAGTGACCCTGGGTAAAGCATTTCACTAACAGCAGCTGTATTCTGACTGTCATTAAAACAGAAACAAAGATACCTTTCCTCTTTTTAAGCAAGTCATTCAATGAGTAACAGATCTAACACATTTCTGTGGATTAATGCTTTGGAGTCTATTCTCTCCGTGCTTCGTTTTGAAAACAAGGTCAAAATGCTTTGAAACCTTAGGAGAAAAACTCACATGTATGAGTTTGAATTATTTTACATGTAGTCTTACTTGGATCTTCCCTGTTGAGACTTTGAACTTTGCAAAGGAAAAGTTATCTGTAGGATTTGAAGTGTATTGAGCCGTATTGGGAGGGCAGGGGGAATATGAAGAAGATCTTTCAAGTACTAAGCATAAAAATGAAAGACAATTTAAAACCCATGTGAAAAAGGAGGAAGAGGATTTACATTTTTCTGTTTCCAGATACAAATAATTGCATCCAATAATCCCAGCAATCGTGCATGTAGTACATGGCTTTGTAATTAAAAATAATTTGAGATGAGACAAAATAAGCATCACAATTTTTTGAAAACATTCCCAGTTTGTTACAGATTAACATCAAATAGTGGCTGTGTGATAACAACACAAACGTGTAGGAGGTCTTTAAAGAAAATAAAATTATGTCTTCTGTGTGAGACAAACTTTCAACATTAGGACAACTCATTCTGTTTACAAAAACATTTTTCTGTTTACAAACAACATTCTCCTTACATTCAGGCATATTTTCAGCTTTAATTTTGTGCTCATCACATCCACCACGTAGGTATGTGCCACTCAGATGGATCAGATGAAATAAACTGATGTAAGGGTGGGGCTCCTCTTCACATTTGCCTTTCATAGTATAATGTGGTCATCAAGTGTCACAGTCTTAGAAGAGGCTTACCACATGCAGTGAGTGCGGGGCTGCGGCCTCCTAAGACAGCTTTTGTGTTCCCTGAAATAAGAATCTAATTCCCTCAATTTCTTCTTTATCACCCACACCAGCTTGCTACCCGTTTTCACATTGTCAGTAAGAACAGTACATCCCAGGAGTAGTCACGTTCCTGAGCAAGTCACTGTGCTACTGGCAGTAGAGCAGGTATGAGAGAAGGGATCTCCTGTTTTGTAGCTTGTTGCCTACGTTATTTCTGTGAGGATTGCAGCCTGGGAAGAGTTTCTGTGTTTGGGGAAGCAGCACCTGCATGAAGAAAACCCAGATGCTCAGCTGCCCTTGCAATGGCTAAGGAATGGCCATCGACTCACAAACCGTAACGTGGCCTCCCTGCAGCAGGAGGCTGAAGGAAGCAGGAGGGCTAGAGAAGTGTGAGAGAGGAGGAGGAGGTCAAAGACCTTCATAGTGTGCCGCTGGTTTTAATTTTTTTAAGTCAGTCATAGATGTCTGAATTTTGATACCAATTTTCCTGCCTTTGTGGTTTTTAATTGTCCCACTATAAGGTAAATTTCACCTCTTTCTTTCTCCAGTGGATACAGCTCATCCTTAACCCAAATGCTAACAGCATTACACCTATGTTTTATGTTGCTTCAAGTACTTCTGGAAGATTGTGAGTTGCTTTGTGACACTAGAATAAACAATTTTTGAGTAAAATAGATCAGAGCAAGGCAGCATTTGAATGGAGAGTTACATGAGTTGTTCTGCAGTAACTGCACTGTTGGAACTGCCTGCTTTTTTGGAGCCACTAAGATACAAGGGGTTTTCTCTCCAGCTCTGAGTTCAGTGTTGAACACTAAGGCTGCAATGGAAAAGTGATAAGCAGTAGGTCACCTAAACCACGCGGTGAGGAATCAGCAGGGTGGGTATCTTTACAAATGCTGTAACGCAGAAGATGACTCAAAGTCCAAGATTTTTGGTCACGGTAGCTGTATGTTCTGGCCATTTAGATCTAGTTGTTCAGGGAAGAACTGTTACTAACTAGCATTCTTCAAGACAAAAATCTGCAATGCTGGATTAAAAGAGAGCTTTCTCCAGTCAGCAGGAGTGGAGTCTGCCCTCACTAGGTTGTGCAAAGACCATCTGCCAGTTGACTTCCGAGTGCAAATACAATCTGTTACTTTGTCAAAATAAACAACATATCTATTGACAGAGCGTTTATAGACTGCTGACTGCCTAACTCTCCAGCTATTGGAAAAACAGCCTGTTTATGGCACTCTCACTTTTGGACAGAAGCTGTTATATCTCAAACATTGTAATAAATATTTCATAGCTTCAGAACCAAGAGATACGGCTTTACTCTCGCTTAGGCTGGCAGGCATCCAGGGTCGTCCTGGCAGTACAGTAATGTCAAATACTTCGAAAGCTCTATCTTACGGGTGTATATAATCCAGGAATTTTATCAAATCAGTGTAAGCGTTGTCATGTTATTAGGATAACCTAATATGATCAAAGTTGATGTGTGTATATATTATGGCAATAGATAACAGATGTAATAACTGAGTTCTGCAAATAATCTGTATTTCTGTAATGACTTTTTTCCCCCTTCTTCGAGCCATTTTTTAACCCTTCCTCCACCCTCCATACTGCTTCTGGGCTTACTGTGCTAGTAGGTTGTGTACAGTGAGCTTTTCTTCTTCAAGAAACCAGAAAAGCTAAATCCTTACTTTTTTGAGAGCTCTCTTACAGTAGTATTTTTTAAATTAGATCATTAGATCCTGACATGATGTTTAAGGTAGACTGATGGTTAGGATGTCTTCAAAAGTCACAGATTAGCTAATGCTAAGGAAGAAGGAGAGAGGTCTTTCCTGCCCAAACACCAACTGATTCTAAAAGTTAAATGCTGCTTATTAGCTTAAAAAAAATAGCTTAAAAAAAAAAGTGTTTTCATCCTTGTTATTTAAAAGGGGTGTTTTAATCCTTGTTACTTATCCTTAAACACATCAATGCAGACCGCAGAGATCATTGTCTTGACTCAATTATTTCTTAGTCATATAAGTAAAAATATTAATTTAATTCAAATATTTGAATAGTCATGGTTATTCACAATAATCATGACTCTTTTTGTCAAATGGAGATTTATTAATATATCTTTCAGAACTGCAGAAAAAAGAATAAGGGAACAAAAAACATTGTGTTCAGTTGAGGAATACTCTGTAGGATTCCTCTCCACAGCTCAGAAACAACAGCCAGAAATGGGTAAGGTATAGGGAAAATTGTTGTGGTGATCACATGTATGGAATGGCTTCTCTGAGGAATTAAACAGGTTAGGACTTCTAGCTAAGAAAACTGAGGGGCAACATGAGAAAGGACGCAGCTGATTCTTTTGGCTTGTTGCCCTGTGCCTCCAAAGGAATGCGATTTTGATATTAACTAGTTAAGAAAACAACTAATTCAGTCTCTGAGTTTAAAGAAAACTGGATGGATAAAGTGATAAATTTGTGAGTGATGCATTTGGCCACAGATTAATATGATACCCAAGCGCTGTCAATCTCAGAGGCAGAAAAGCCTCCATCTCTGTAACACATCTGAATTTCTTGAAGCAAACTATTTGCAACAAAATGTTTGTGCTTTTACTGTAGCAGAGGTTTTTAGTGCAGAAAGTGATACATCCCAGCAGGTGTCTGGGGACTTCTGATGCAATTACGTTTTGGTTTTGGCATTTGTAGAACTACATTTCTTTCTTGGAGGAGCAAAGATGTAGCACTGTGTCATTGCACTGTTTGATCATCAAGTCACTCATCTACAGATCACTCCAGAGCTTGTACTGCAGGATGCTTTCTTAGCAAACTGGCATCCCACATATAAAACTAGATCGCATTTCCCACTTCTCACCATTTTGCAAAGGGATTTTTTGTAGTTATGTCTGATCAGTTTTTCCTCTGCTAGTAAAGATGTTTGTCCCTTTGCAGTTACAGTCTTTGGTATCGTTTGTAGCTGTGGTACACATTCCCTTTCTCCTCTGGTGACATTTATAAGCACATTGTCTTCCTGGCTGGGACCATTAAGCTCCAAGTTCTTTTCAGAGAAACTTCACAGGACAGGACAGCACTGCTTGTTTGTCTGCTTTCATAATTGTTCCCCAGTTTGATTTAAAACAGTCAATTTAAATCATTAGAATAACTGACTATTTTTCCCTGCTATCTACAGAGCCCTCAGGGGGGAAAAAAAATAAATATATATAAATAAAGGAAGACACATTGAACCAAGCCTGTCTTTGGGTCTTGTGCCTGTCTGAGGCAGTACACAGCAAACCTCCCAAACATTTATTTATTGCACAAGTGCAAAATTTTACTGCTCTCCTAAGGTATAATGATGTACATCCAGGAGCCATCATTTTTATAAAGCAAAAGTGATCTTAAAGCCTTAAGGAATTCTAGAAATTGTATGTTTCAAACACATTCTCCTTTCCAAGTTGGAACATCCAAACACATTCATTTTTCTATATAACTTAATGCATCCGTCACTGTTAAATATCCAGATCCTTGAGGCTTTTGCCTTGTGCTCCAAGGCTCATTTATACTTCTGCCCAGAGGAGGTCAGGAGCCAGGCAATTACTTTTGCTGTCTGGCAATTCAAGAGCTAAAAGTTTTTCAGCAAATCACTTTAATTTCAAGGAATCAGCGCTGTGTGGGTGCACGTGTTCCCTTTGGGCTAACACAGAAACAAACCCAGGTGTACAGGAGAGGAGGAATAAGCAGCCGTCTCTAAGCGGGGCGGGGAGGGAGAGATGGATGTTCCTGGAGCTGCCCGTTTCTCCCCTTTGGCTGCAAAAGGAGCCCAGGGAAACCTGCTCCGACGTAGATGTCTAATTTTCAGATATCTAAAGTTAGACAAGAGGAATATATCACTGTGGGGTATAGTGCAATCATCGTAATAGCTGTTGTGGCATTCGAAGCCAAAGGCGCCTTCCCCCTTATTACCATGCCTTGCCAAAAGCAAGTCAACGGGACAGATTCTGCTGTCCCCAGACCATTTGCCAAAGGCTTGGTCATCTGATTTGGGTTTGGTTTTTTCCTCACATTAGCAGGGATTCTTAGAAACTGAGCAAACATTTTACTTTAGATAGGGTCCCCTAGCAAATACCTGCCACCTCCTGGATTTTGAGGTAGATGTACGCCTTGTTATTCTCTTAATTTTGAGAAAAGTAAGACAATACACAAGGCTGATAATCATGATCGTTTCAGCATGGGCATAACTAGAGAGTCAGTCTCTACTTTCCTCTGGTCTTGGCTCTGTCCCCTCTGTTTGCGCTCGCTCTCTCAGTTCCACAATTCACGTAGCTTTGTGGTTTATGGTTGATTAATTGAGTGTCTTAAGAAAGAGCTCCAATAAGGCTATTCATGCAGTGGGAGGGTTCAGGCTGTCTTTATCCCATGTGGATTCCCCCGTGTCCAGCACTATAAGCTCAGCTGAGGTTGCTGCCTTTCCCTTAGCACAGGCACTAAGTGGGACTCCGTCCTCTATCCGGCCATCTATTTTCATAGAGCTGGTGATAACAGTGTTTTCGAGACTTCTGTCCCTCTGCCAAACTGGTTGAAATTTGCCACCTAGTTCCATAGTTACTGAGACTGACTGGCAAACAGCAGATGGCGAGATCTCCTTAGGATGTTAACCTAAAAACCATCCCCAAATGGAAAGATGACGCGTAGGTGAATTTATGGTTTATTATTTTCATTAGCTGTCATTTACAAAAGACAGAAACTATGTGTAAGTAAACAGGTATTTTTATAAAAGGGAGAAGAAAATATGTACATCTTATGTAACAAATGCAAATTGTACTGGAATATGTATGGCACGCGAATTAAAATAGAAACCTCACTAAAACATTGACACAAAGGAGTAAAACTTCAACACAAGGCACAGGGAATTCATCAGACTCCTCTTGGAAAACGATGGGATGACGCTTCAAATATGGTGTCACGTTTGCCATTGCAACAACCATCCAGCCCAAGACATCTTTTGTTACCTCCTGCCTGGTTTTTCAGCCCTCCTTTGGTTTTCCAAAAGTTCATTCCCCAAACTAACTTCCTCCTGGAATCTCTCATTGTTACTCTTGTAATGATGTCATGAATAGGCTCAGGCGTTTAAAATAGCAATATAGCTCTCTTGCATAGCACTTTTCATCAGAATATAAAACAGCACCTCGGAATAAGATAAGGACTATTTTCTTTATCTGATAAATGAATACTTGGTGATTAAATATATAAAATTTCCATCTTTCGCAAAAAGGTAGAAATGCTTTAAAGGCACTGTAATTAAGCAACAGCTTACTTTTACAAAACCAAACTTATTTACTACTGAGCAGTGATTCAGCGAGTTCTTTAAGTGTACCCCTAGTTCCAAGGGCAGGTGTGGTTTCATTGAAATCACTGGGTTAATGGACCCAGGACATAGGTAACTGAGGCACAGTTTTTGTTCTGACATAAAAATTCATAAGCTATTTTTCATTCATATGGATGGATATCATTTAACTGAATCCCTTTCCTCGTCCATGTTAAGTGTTTAATCCTTTAGTGTCTTTTCAATTTTTATCACACTGAGAAAATATTTGCTTAAAAACCTAATAGTGGAAAAAATATTGATAAAGAAAAACAAAATAATTACAATATTTCAATTCTGTTATGATCAGTAACTCCTTATGGCACAGCTATCTCTGCTTTTCTAAAATACTGCTAGAAATGGTCGACATGGAATTCAGAATTTCCAGGATTAAAAGACAAAACAAATCAATATTCTCATATTGCCAAGGAAAAAGTGGAAAAGAACAAGAAAATGCTCATTTTGGCTGAAGAAGCTCCTGCTGAGGTTGAAAAGATTGTGGGAAAGAACAGCCCTTTGTTCTCTTCATTCTAGCAATCATTTAGTGTGGAATTTTTTTGAAGGCCAAAAAATTCCAAGTAGCTAAACTACGTCAAAAGGAGTTGAAATAATGTCCTAGAATCAGCACAATGACAGTAATAATTACTGGTAACACAAAAGTATATTACAGCACTTACATTAATGAATGCCAAATAGCACTGGATATTTAATAAACAGGCTGAAAAGTTCAATATAAAAAAAATGTAAAAAGTGTATTTAGATTTAAATCTCAATCAGTGTTTATAAGAAATACGCAGAAACAATGCCCTGTCAAGATTTACTCATAACTCATCACTTTACTACAGGTATATTAAATATTGTACATTCTATGCCACCAAAGGGAAAAAAAAAAAGTAAAATCTCTCTTGTAAAATTCAAGGAAACCAGATATGTAACAACAGATTGCTTCAGAAATCATCCTCCTGCAGGGACTATGTCATTAATGTTTGACTAGTGTTGGCCGATGAGCAGATCTTTGACAGAAAGTGTCCCGGTATCAAAGAATTTGGTATCCAGATTGTACAAAGATGAGAAGCAGGGGCAGTGCCAATGACACAAGCATTCCAGGCGTGGGGAAAGTACATCAGGGAGGTGGTTTTCTGTTGCCGTGAGGACTGTGAATGCAGTGGGAGTACCTACACAGCTTTCTTGGTAGAGCTGCTTCACCGGAGTGGGGGACAGTCTCCCGCGCACCCCGCAAGGCAGGGCACTGAGAGCGACGCCTCTGGGCAGCATGGCGTGGTGCTGGGCAGGCGGGCTCTAGAGCGGGTTGCAGGCTGGCATGCCTGCATTGGCACCGCGTTCCTAATCCAAGGTGTCCTCCTGAAGCGAACCTCTTGGTTGTGCCCACACGCTCTGCTTTGGCTCACAGCACAAAACAGGCTCCGAATGTTGAGACTGCATTCCCACTATGTGGAACTGAACCAGAAGGTGAGCTCCAGCAGCACGCCTCGTGTCTGAGCCACTAATGGCAGCGGTTAGTGGTGCACTGGCCACCGGGCCAGACTAGTGCAGTCAACAGTTAAACCTCCTGAAACAAGGAGGTTCCTCGGCAGGACCTGTTTTGTTCTTCAGACCTACCCTTCTCCTACTGCGCCGATTGGTAACGCAGATATAGCCTGTAACTCAGGCACTGCGAGCTGTACCGCTGAAGTGCCCGTGGCATCTGCAGGCTTTCCCCACAAATCAGAAACTCCCCTCCCGTTACGGTGCTGTTCGACATCTGGAGTCAAGTTTGCATCATTAAAAACTGTGAGAATGTTGTGGAGTCAGGCCATTCCACCCTGCAGTCCTGCTTTTACTTGGGGGGGACACAGGACACACACGGCATGACAACCACAATGCTCTGCCCCAGTTTACCATATCTTTAAATTTAAAAGGGTGAGGGAGAAGGAGGAATAATAGAGTGATCCCGTTTGGTTAGAGAAGTGGAAAGAAGGTAAGTGCATGCTGCAGCTGAGAAGCAGCCTAAATGAGGCGACTGGGGGCCTCTGCTGCCATGCCTCGTTTGCTGCTTCTGCTCCACCTCCCTCCTTTGTGCTCGCTTGGGTACCTCTGCCTGTGGTGCAGTGGCAGACTGTGGCAGTACCGGTGTAAGCTTCCCCTTTTGCTCTCTCACTTTAGGTGCTCGAGGGACTGTTTTTCAAGGTCGGTCAGCTCTCAGCAGGGTCACCCTGTGACCACGCGGAGAGCTCTGCTGGCACAGCGAAGGGAGTGGTATGGAGAAGGTAACAAATGAACGGCTAGGGACCAGGCTCGGAGAAGGAGCCTGTTTATGGTGACCAACACGGTCTTGCTGCCAAAAGTCTCTTTCTCCTTTTCGTTGACATGATACTACCGCAGAAAAGGCTGTGGAATTTACGGAGGTGGCCTGCTTCCTTTGGAAGGCTCCCCAAAAGGGTGAAACTGCTTGGTTTGTGGCACTGCTGGTGGTGTGCAACATCAGGGTAAAAGCAAATCTTTGCAGGAGAGTAGAAGGGAAGATTTACTGAAGCAATGTTTTGAAACATTACTGTGAGAAAACAATGGAATTATCACAAAATGGAATTTTGACACTCCCAGCAAACCCCCGCCAGAGACAACGGACTGACAAACGGCGTGCAATGGAAAGCAAGAATACCAGTTCCGCTCCACAAGTTTCACAACCGGTCTTCTCATACCTACAGAACTATGTCTAACCTACTGAACTCTGTGTGTGACAGCAGTTCAACAAAGTCATGTTGTGCAGGAAAAAAAAAAAGGTTTAGCAGGTTTTTCTTTAAAAATATTCTGCAATATTCTGACTAATTCTGAGTCTGTTTAAAAAAGAACAAATTTATTTAATAACTTCAACAAGCAAGCAAAATCTTAAGAAAGCTATAAAGCTAAACTGGTCTTGCTGCCTAGCATTTTAAACAGTAAAAGCTTTACAGTCAACTCCAAAAACTATCAACAAACACCTACAATCTTGATTCATGTTTTGCCATGATGTTTTCATCAGGGCAAAATGTTTGACAAAGAAGGGGTACAAGACGGGAGGAAGTAGAGCAGGAAGGGCAGATAATAAAAGTGAGTGGAAAAATGATCAAAATGTGACCAGCAGAGATTTTCTGAAACTGCAGAAGAGAAAGTAGCCGTTTTGTCTGCGAGAAAGACATCTGGAAGCAACAGGGACAAAAACAGGGCAAGGGGAAAAAAAAAAAAAACAAAACAAGAAAGTGTAAAAGAAGAGGAGACCCTCACCCAGCGAAGCGTTTGCACGTAGGCTGAGCGTGAAGCAAAGCCTAAAGATAAGCTTGAACGTGAGTGCATTGCTGGATTTAGAGGAGGGAAAACAACAGCGAGAGACAATACATTAGTAGGTACCTAGCAAGAGCTTGCCTTTTTCAAGAAAGCATGTTTCCTTCCATTGCCATTTCAGAGCTTTCTAGCTAAGCCCGAGATTTCGGGCTGTAGAATGCTACTTGAAGAGGACACAGAGACTCTGGCCAGACTAATTGCTTTACGACAGACCACCTAAGATTGGAAGAGACCATTTTCAATTAACTGGTCCCTAACATAGCCCTTTAGAATTTTGTAAATGTAAAGGAAGAGTTTTGGAGAGACCATTCTGTCTGGGAGAGGTCACCGGTACCTGGTCCCTAGGCGTGGCCTGCGTGGATATGTTTATCCCCACTAAAAACCGGTTTGCCTATGGAAAGCACCATTTTACTACTGAACTTCGGGAGAAAAAACACAATAGGAATGTCCATAGGACATTTTGGGTGAGGAACTTTTACAAACTTATTCCAAAAGCCCATTAAAAATACACCTAAAAGAAAACACAAGAAAACAGAAAAGAGCAAACAAATCGCTCCCAGAAAATCAATAATAAAAAGCAAAATAAAAGTAACATTCTCAAACTATATATATAACTGTTTTCATTAAAAAAAGAAGGAAAAAAAAAGCACACCTACCGCCTGCAGTTCTGGTCAGGTTCTCCCCTCCGCCCCCCACAAAAGTAGTAAAAAGAAAAAAAATACAAATAAAATAAATTAACCCTTTCATCAACCTGGTTCCTAACTGAAACAATTTCTTCCCCTGCTACTCTATTGACTGAATAAATCTGTTAGAATTCTTAAGAAAAAAACTGCAATTCTTCAGATGAAACTGAAAGCAGAACTTTTTTTCCCCTGCTCTTTGCAATCCTGGAATTATTTTAACCGTAGAGGTTCCCTGCACTGGTGAGAGGAGGTGGGTGCCAGGTACAGGTCTCTTGATCAGAAGGTCAGGATTATTCCAGCTGAGTTGACCAAGGGTGTTTGAATGAAGGTTGTTGCCTTTCTGGGACTTGCTCTGCTCTAAAAGACTTCACTTTGAACTTTAAATCAGCGCTTTCTCTCCGAACTGTAATGTGAATTGCTTATCGTTTAGTTCTGCCTAACGATTTAGATAATATCATTCATTAACTCTAATAATAACGGCCCTGATTCACCAGAGTACTTAAATATGCAAATAGCATCATTTAGGCCAACAGGAATCACACACTCAAAGTTAAATACGTGTTTTGGGGCTGGGGTGAATGGGATTCCCAATGCACTCAATGAAGTAGAAATGTTATGAGTCACGTTCATATGTACTTAATAATTAATTTTAGGTTTTTTAATAAATTACAAGAGCTGCGGTGGAAAGACACTATAGAGTCCACGTGAACAGAATTTAACCTTCAGCAATGGGAACTGACTAAGGGATGCCAGATTTGCACAGCAGTTGGTACGAAGCATCCAGAGTTGTATGTTCTGCCCTTCAGGCAGCTGGGAAACGTCCTCTGCACCCCTCAGCACTTCGCCAAATCTTTATTTCCCTTCAGTGAATGTATTAAAACATGTAACATTGGAATTTAACCCTCGTGATCCTTATTTTCCATCTGGAAGTACATCTGTTGAGAGGTACTCACAGAAAGGGGCCTTAATGGGCCAGCAGAATAATATTTCGGGAGGGCTCCAGACAAAATACATCCAGTGTGCATGGTGGAGACCAAAGCAGAAGCAGAAGAAGCAAAGGAATTATTCAGTGAAACCAATTTTTTTTTTTCTTTCCCCACACTCCATATTTTCCTCCTCTGACAAGATATTTCATGCCTTCCAAATCCAGTACTGTTTTCCCTTTTCAGCAAAAAAAAGGTCATTTCTTTATAACTGAACAGGAGAAGAAAGTTTGTGATGAAAAGGTTAAAGATGGAATCATCAACAATATAGGTGGAAGTTTGTCATCCAGAAACGGTAGCAAAAAGTTTTATCGTGTCCTCTCTGAGCAGCACGCTAAACAGAACACGCGGGGGTTGATTGGTTTTTCTAAGGATAATTGTTCAAGAAAGATTCCTTTCTTGGATCAAAAGATGCCCCCACAGAAATATTGTCTGTCTTGCACTCATTTATACAGCAGCTGCTGGAAAACGAGCCTAATTCTTCATCTGAAGAGTCTGACCACAATAATAGAATGAAGTGAAAATGGCGAAAGAAAAAGAATATAAATGGTGTCGATTTCGAACCCTGCCACTGGCCTCTGGGAGAAGACAGAAAGCGAAGCAGAAAGCGTTGGCACGCCGCACTCCCGCAGCCCCAGCAGGCAGCATCTGGGCACAGATTCCTCCTGGCGTGCAGTTGAAGAACTCTTCCCAAGCCCCGGGGAGGGAACTTGCAAAACATCTCCAGCAAATCTTCAGGAAGGTCCTTCTTCTCCTTTCATTCCGCTGTCATTTCCCAAGCTTCTCCACCCTCAGACTTGTCTCACTTTTTGGCTATCAGCCACGGAGTTTGACCCTTGAAGCGGCAGACAAACGGTTTCACATGAGAACAGCCAGGCAGAGTTAATGATCATCAACAGTGACAGCAACCCAGCTACAGGTTTTAGTAGGGATGGACCCTGAAACTGAACTGTCAGGTTCAGGGCGGTGCAAAGCCAGCTCCTACCGTGGGGGTTTTCCTTGAAACGCAAGGCGCTTATGTTTGGGGAGAGTAGCGAATCAGTAACGTTCCACCGATTTGCAGCCTCTGGTTCATCCCCAGCGGCTGATGAGATTGTATCAATATCGGGGGCTGTGGGAACAGCAACCTGAGCCAGTTATCTATCTACTTCAGTTAAAAAAGACAGGCCGTGGTCTGCAGCAACCACAGGGAACGTTTGTCACCATTTTCCTACCTTTATGACAGGTGGGTGGTTATCTTAACATCTACTTTTTCCCCAGTGATAGATCAGTTGTCTTTCATCTCCTGTGCTTTAGTGCAACTGCTGCAAATAACCTCGTCTCCTTTCCCTCCGTGCGTGTGCGCGCCACGTGAAGTGCTGCGTTTTCTTGGTAGTCAGCTGCGTGAGGCACTCATGACTCAGTGCCCAACAGAGGCAAAACGTAGAGAGGGAGGCACCGTGGGACTGCCAAAATACCCCCACGCGCCAGGCGCCCGCCTGTCAGCGCCTCGTGTCGCAGGCTGAGCTCACACGAGCAGTGGGGTGTGCCGCCCCTCCTTAGGTGCCTGCTTCCTAGAAAAATCTGTGGGAATTAGCTACCTCCGTGCCCTTGAAGATTAGGTCCAAGAGCTGAGTTTTATTCACAGCTGAAGTCTATCAATCCCTTTTGCCAAGATGCAAAAGGAGCTGCTGGTTTGCAAGTGAAAGTAATAATTAAACAAATTTTCAAGTCAGTAGACTCTCCTCCAAAATATCATTCTCAGAAAGGTTTTAAAATGCTTTTTGCTGAATTAAGTTCAGCTCTTTAAGGGTACGCCAAAGGAAGCATTAAAAGAGCCTCAGAAGGTCACAAATTCTGCTGTCCACAAAAAGCACCTTTAGAGTCCAGCAGCTAATTTGAAGCCAAACCAATGCTACGAACAGAACGATCTGAGGTAACAAAGAAGAAAAAGGTAATAAAGATGAGAGCACATGTTGATACTCTGTATGCGTCTGCATTTTGCTGACAGAAAGTATCCGAGTCCTATGGAAGTTGTGGCACCAAAGCCTCTTGTGGTTTGCAGTGGTGTAAGTCAGGAGCCTCTCCACTGATAACAGAGGAATTATGCTGGGGCAAAGCTGTAAGTAAAGAAAAACCAAACCTCTTTTGCTCAGACTGTCCCTCCTCCCCGGCCTCTCTGCTGACACAAGTCGGGAACTTTCAAGAGTTCTGGCAATTGCATTTCAAGGTTCCCCCGTGCCTCTGGCAAAAGCTTTCTCTCTCACAAATGTATCAGTTGAAAAACAGCCCAAGAAATAAAACAGATACAGTATCATCCTGCGACTCCTTTACCTTTCAGTAGCTGCGTCAAGACAAGGTAACAGATGTATGTTTTGTTTGCTCTGAGATCAGACAAACCCAAGCAAAGACAATCCCATGCAGCGCAATCACAAATAACAGGTACAAAACAAAAATACACTACAAACACCAAAGGGAACAGGAGGCATTGGCAGGTTCTTCTAGGAACCTATAAGTTTTTGAGGACTAAACATAGCCAGCATTTTTAGAAGGGGCTGAAGCACTCAACCTACCTACCTTGTGGGCCAAGCACCACAAGACCAGAGTAGAAATTCACTGCTACTGCTATAACCTTCCAAAACCAAGGCTGCCACCAGTATACGTGCTTGGGTCTTTAGTAACTGTTTTGTGTTTAACAGGTGTGTAATTAAAACACCAGAGTTGTGTGGCATTCGTTTAAATAAGTGCTGTTCCAATTAGCCTAGCTTCACAGCTGCAAAGCCTTATAACAGGGAGCTGGGTCTTTCATTAATGAGATCTATTACTGAGAAAACACACAAGAATTCCTCGTGGCTCTGCAGTTCATTTTCTTTCTGTGCCATTTCAGCTTCAGTACCCCGAGCATCTCATGAAAACATCACGCATGGAAAAGTTTCATCCAAAGGACAATGTTGGCACGAGAAGAAATGGTTGTAAATATCATTAATTGGTTTAGGTTGAAAGTTGCAAGGAGTTTCCTAACTGCGAGAGCAATCTGAGTTGGGAACAGCCTGAGGGATGGGGAGGCAAGGGACGCAGCGTGGTAGAAGCCTGAGTTTTTTTAGATGAAGTTGAAGAAATTTCTGAAAGGGTGAGGTGACAGATGGAGCGCAGCAGCCAGGGGCTGGGCTCGGTTCCTCGGGCCGTCCCTGGCAGGCCTTTTCCTCTGCATACAAGAGAAGCAGCTCTCTTACTCTGTTGTTTTACTCTGATGGTGCTAAAAGGCTGTATGGAATCGGTTGGAAAAAGTAGCTAATAATGTGCAAACAGAATGAATAGTTGAGTATAGGGGTTGAAGAGCTGAGTATAGGCGGCAGCGGCGGTGGTGACCACTTCAGCTGGCACAGCTGTAGCCAGGAGAAGCTGTTGTGAACACAGCCCGCGATCCATACACCCAGCACCGCAGGAACTCTGGCGGGAAAACCTGTACAGTGACACTGGGGGAGAGGGTGCTGAACTCCTTTTGTAGTGGCAGCGTTCATCATGCAAAGAGCAGACTTCAGTGAATCGGTCTGACCAATGAATTACTGCTTGCGTTTCTCTGTTGAGATCTTTAAATACTGAGAGCTTCTCTCTGTCCCCCTGAAAATTCTGGGTTGCAAACTGTCTTTCCCCCTTACGTGAAGGAGCAAGGAAAGTGGATGTATTTTAGGGAATAGACTTAGACTTCCACTCCTTCGCTCATTTTCTGAGAAAAGTATAGTATGATTTCACTTCAGTCTGATAGTATAGTTTTTCTTGATGGGTAGTTTAGACTTGAGACATTAACAAAGGTACGTCAAGAAGGATAATTAAAATGTACATATGCAAATTATAATGACATGCTCTGCAAATTTGCATGTGACCTTCGGTTAACATTTAAAAAAGCCATGTGGATTGATTTAGCTAATAAACATTCATTAGGCTACCATCGAGGTATTCTGCCATATGCTTAATTTTAAATGAGGCTTTAATTAAGCTACTTGCAGGCCTACAATTTAGAAAGACGTTAGAATTTCTTGCTGACCAGGGCTCATTGTCCATGAGGTTATTCCAGCTCATGGGAGGTGCTCTATTTTATTTTTATTTATCATTATTTCGAGCTCATGGGAGGTGCTCTATTTTAGCCAGAGGCAAGTGACTAAGAGATTCTCTTTGTAGACGCTAACTCCATAGCTCTTGGGGAAGGTGTTACCGTTCCTGCGTGGCCAAGGAGCAGCCTCTAGAGGAGCTGGCGGGGGGGGCCGCGCTTGGCTGTCTGAAGCTGATCATGAAACAGACTTTGATAATTATTAATCACAGAATCTCTGCGTTCCCAGTGTATAGTGGCTACTGTGAGTTTTTTCCACCAATATGTTAATTTAGTCACCACAAAACTGTTAATATTTCACTTTAATAAAAAATACGTAATATTTTGAAGTAGTCTTGAATGATTCCAGCTTGAAAAATGAAAATGACCTTTAAATCTATACAGGGCCTTTGGGCACTTTTAATGCAATAATTTATTAAGTTCCTATATTCATCATGTGCACACAAATATCATGTAAATATTACAGCTGTACTCCATGACAAAACAAGCATAATGCAGACATAGAATTATACAGAGAACTGACAAACGGGGAAGAAGGGAGATCTAGTATTTTCTGTACAAAAAATATGCAGCTTTATGATAATTTGTAAAAATGCATAACTTTTGGCATTTCAGAGAAGAACACTGTATAAAAATAAATATTCTATGTACAATAACACACAGAGGCCAGTCCAGGGTTAGAATCATCACTGCAAAAGAAAACATAAACGGGTGTTAGTGACAATTCACTAACGATGGTTAGTGACAGCTCAGCAGGGGGGAACGACCACTTCGTGGGATGGAAAGACAGTGGGACAGCGTTGGGGAAGCTGGCTCCGGGGTCTCCAGGAGGAAAAGAAATGGTGCTGGATCTCAGCAGAGATCCTTTTCACTTCCCTGGGCAGTGAGGCTGGGAGGTTTGATCCCAGCTGACTCTCTGCCTCCGCCTTCTTCCTATCGCTGTGGCTTTAACGCACACAGCCGGTACCCAAGGTGGGCCAGAGCCTGAGGAGTGGCAGAGGGGTCTATGGGAACTGCAGCAGGGGACCCCTGAGGCAGCTGAACCACCAGACACAAAGGCAGAGTGGAGGGGACAGGCACTTACACCCCCCTTTCAGTGCTAGCCCAGAATCGAGCTAACAAGCCTGTTCCCAGCACTGGGGGGTCTGGCGCTGAGAGCCCGGCGGGGGCACCCAGCCCAGCTCATTCGCTCTGCTGACAGCAAGCCGTCAGCCCCTGCCCCGCTGCCACCGGCCTCCCCTGGCACCCGGGTCACCGGGGGTATGCCAGCTCCTGGCCTCTGGTAACAGAGTTGGCGATGTGGAAATCTAATTTTTGTGCAAGTACTAGAGCGCTTCAAGGCCAGGCAGCTCAAAGGCCACAAATACGATTCTCTCCCTTTTAGCCTATAAAACTAAACAGCCGTATACAAACAAGGGAGAGTTTTGCTTGCTGCTTTTCGGGGGTATGATCCTGGAAATCCCATGCATGCCTCCACACCTCTTTTGCTCTTAGCCAGGCTCATTGAAAATCATCAGCAGGACCTGTAGCACTGCCAGCTCAGCACAGTCACAACATTTCCAGGATTATTTTACCTTATTCCAGCAGCCTTGAACTGGAAGGCCATCTTCCCCCTGCAAAAAAGATGGACGAAATAGCAGTTTAGAGCATGGAAAACAGTGCAGAGAATGAGGAAAAAGGAGTGGGTTAACTATTACAGCTGCAACAAACAGTCTGAACCAGGGCTGGAGGAATAGTCTGAGAGATATTCCTCAGCCCTGTGGAGTGACCCAGACTTCTGGCTGACATAGCCAGTGTAGCTTGAAGCAAGGGCCGGGGCTCAAGAGGGGGGTTGCCTGCAGGCTACGCAAGGAACTTATGTACATGAGGTCCGTAGGCTTGTTCTCATTCCTTGCTGAGGAAGGCACTAGCCAGGCTTCCCTGAAGGAAGGGGGGAACACAGGAGGTCCCATTCAGCCAGGAAAATATCGCAGAAAGTTGGCAATGGAAAGCACAAGATGGCTGGTCTACATCCTCAGGCTTGACTCCATAATGCTGAGGTTATAAGCAAACCCCAGAGGCAGCATTAACCTTGGGCCCTGAGGAGGGTCTGAAAAAAAAAAAAACCGTCCTTTCTGCCCTGTTAAAGGGTTTGCTTTGCGATGTGAGAGATTGCCCAGCTGTCCTCTCTTGCCTCTGAGAAGATTCCGCTCCAGGGAGGCAAGAAGGTGGGCAGACCCTGCGCTGGCTGAGGATGTCTCAGCTGACTCCCTGAGAGGGGGCTTTTGCCTCAATAAAGTCAGTGAGTTTCTGCAAAAATCCCCTGACACTTTGGCAAACCTGAAGTCTTGGTCTACACATCCCAAGGTGGGCATGTGAATTTTTTTTTTTTTAAATGTTGAAGAAGGTTGGATACTTTAAGGGCTGTGCTACTAAAAGACTGAGACTATGTGGTTGGGAAATGCTTTTGCGAATTACTGCCATTAATTTCATCTCAGTGAAGCCCTACTTGATGTGAGAAAACACGAAATTATGTCAATGATAAGGTGCTCTTGAGCAGGAGATAAAGTCAGATGTAAGGAGCTACACCTCTGACATGAGAAGTCAAACACTTCTGCTGCGTGTGCACGTCAGATTCGCGGGCTATTGCTATTCCCCAGGAAAACTCAAGAGCAGGGAGTGAAATTGTACAACGCACGATGCAGGCACATTTCTTCTTTCAAATGACTCAGTTCTCACGTCTTCAAGTACTGTGTGAGAAATCTGCAGTGCATATCATCCCATTTGAGAAGGGGGAAGGAAAGAAACCAAACAGAAACGCAAATGCACAGTAGTATATTGAGTATACTTAAAGGAGAGGCACTTTCAAGGGACTGATGAAGTGAACGTTGCCATGATGCTACAACCATATTGCTTTCTGAATGCATTTTTTAGACTGTGGTCTCCTTCTGATATTTCCTCCCCCTCCCTCCCACTATGTGGAAATCCTGCATTACGGGTTAATTACTGGGTAAATTGTGGCGTTCCCATTGGTACATCGGTGGTGGTAGGAATGACTGGTGTAGTGCATTGCAGGAGGAGATGGGAAGTTAGGTGCATGAAGGAATGGGAGACGAGGGAGTTACAGCTTAGGGATCAAAGGAAGACCAGGGTCACAAGGAAGTGTTTGTTGCAGGCGAATTTGCCGAGAACGGAAACGCGACATGCTTATTAGTACCAAGTATCTCCTTCCACATATCTCAGATTTGTAAAGCATTAGTTCACAGCCTCCATAAGTTACACACATGGATGTGTCAGCTGGATGCTAAGCTTTTAACCTAGTTGGATCAAAAACCATGCTTATTCACGTTCCCAAGCTAGCTTGCATGCCAGAACGCTATATATAAAAAAATAACAGCATCTGTATTTCACCAGATTTCCTGGCAAGTTTCCCTTAACAAAAATAGCTATAAATAGAAGCGTACACTCTAATATGGCCACGCGGGGCGAATCCTAACTGAAAGCAAAGACAAAAAAAAAAAGGTAATCCACCAGGGACTGGTAGAATCCTTGCGCCTGTGAAATTAGGTGCTTTATTCAGCCAAAACTTACTCCATAGAAACCTGGCTATTATCAGTGGGAGGCAAAACACATGGCTCAGTGTTTTTTCTCCTTTGTGGACTGTTCTGGGCAGGTATTATTTCACCTGTGGGATTGGCAGAAGAGTTTCTTTCTATTACCCAGAATTTACGGAGCAGCAGCTGAGACTTTGCAAGTAGTCACCATTACAGACGCTGCCCCAAAGAGACAATGGCAGTGCACAAAGGAGGGAATGCTGGATGGAAGGCTAATGTTAGCTCTTCGCAAAGCTCAAATAACAAATGGCAAGTTCAGGGCTAGTTTCCTCAGGAAAATAAGAAAACCTTCCAAACTAAATGTGGCTTTTTTCTTTTGGACACGTTTTTCCAGCTAGTTGAACTAACTGATATCCCATCCCTTGTAAATGGCATCAAACATCTTTAAGTGAGCATAAACCTTGGAATGACCATCCGCAAGCAAACCTAGTCATGCCAAACAGGGGATGGAAGGGCTGGGGAGTACAGGTTTCAATGTATTATGGAGTTGTTGAGACTGCTGTAGGGAGCAAAAACCTCACCTGAATGCTGCATCTCCAGAAAATCTCAGAGTAAATTAATAGATTGGTGATGTTTAATGGGGTACTTAGAAATCAGTTGAGGTTAAGTGTTCCTGAATACCTTTGTCCTATAGTAGTCGGGTTAGATGAGGCAATAAATACAATTATCATCCTTTAATACTTGAATAACACGGATATTGGGAAACAGGCAATTCAAAATTCAAGTTTCTTGGATGCTACGGGTACCATTTATGACTTCTGGGGAGAATCACAAATAGGAATTGTCTAGCAGGCATTGGGGGAGATAAGAGTCCAGTTAATATGTTTCACATGGGCTTGCTAACAGGATAACTATTTTTTCCAGTCATCTTAATGTATGGGGTGACTGGGGTAATACCGAGCAGTGTTAGGCTGTGCTAGCCACATACAAGCACTTAAAAATAGAGTTAATGAAGGACACAAGCATTGCAACTCCTTGCCAGAAAGCCAAGCCAGTGCAGAGGCAGGTCTTCATACGTGAGTCTACTGAAAGTTCTCAAAGCGAAGGCAAAGGAAGAACCGAAGCGGTTGTAAATAAATTCGCATTCCCGCTACATTTTTCCTCATGCCGCAAAGTAATGCTGCCAGCAGCTGTGAATCACAGCATGAAGGCAAGGGCCTGTTTCTGACAACAGGATCGTGAGGGAAGGTAGGATGGAGATAGGCAAGGAAGGAATTGCCAGGTGTTTCTAGGGCATGCAGCTATATGGAGGCATCAGAAAATAACAACCAAGATACAAAAAGCAAACGAGCATGCAGGAAAGGGAAGGTACGCCATACCAATGGGCATGGGGCATCCAGGCCGTCCAGCCCAGGTAACCCCGGCTCACCCTTCTCGCCTTTAAAACCTCGGAGACCCTGTTTATGAAATTAACCACTATCGTTATTTCAGTTAATGCCGGTCACCTCCATGTCACGGGAGGAGAGGCCGAGTCCCCCACTGGGACTGTCGCAGGGCACTCCGCTGCATACCCAGAATACAGATGGCCCGTGTTTCAGTTTCAGTTTTGTCTGCATAATCAGTAATAGCCGTTTCCCTTCTGGTTTTCCACAATCTATGAATCAGGAGATACTTCTCTGAGTTAAATCTGAGAGGATGGGAATGGTGTTTCCTCCATTTTGAAATCACCCATTCTTCCTACCCTCACCAGGAAACCCAGCAGCTGAATTTCTAGATGCATGATCCACAAGTACTCCTGGGATTTATGGCAGTACTACAGATTTTTGGCAGTGTTTGCTGGAGCGTATGAATTTAGATGAAAACGTATACATATTGCTATATTCATTCATTTGTCTAGATTTATAGACAATATATTTTGACAGAAACATATCCCATTTAAAATAACTGAGATTTGTTTTCCCTCTGGGTAATGCAGCTCAAGTGCCCTGTGTCGCTCTCAGGCGATCACATCAGCTGGCCGTTATTCCAAGGCAAGAAAAACAGCATCCAGGTTTTGCTGTTACGTAGACATGATGACACTAAACATTTCCAGAGAAGAGCCATAACTAGCAGCAAAGGAGACACAGGGCTCGGTCCGCGCAGGAGAAAGCCCTGGGCTCCCAGCACATGGGACACCCCCATGTACCCCAAACCTTTGTGAGCTGCGGAAGAGGAAGGAATATAACCATGGTCGCTCAACAGCCAGATTGCTCAAAGGATCAGTGGTTGCCCACTGAAGAAAGCAGCTTTGCCATAGACTGCAGTGGGAACCAGGAGTGTTGTGCTTTTGCAAGACCATTATTTATGTTATGATTTCCTTCTTTCTTCCCCATCAACAAATCTTAAAACAATAATTGGATGAAACAGAACATACCAACGGACAGGGTGCATCTAATCCAGGCGCTCCTTGGTCTCCCTTATCCCCTTTAGACCCTCTAGAGCCTTTCTTGCCCCTCTCCCCCTGTAAATAATAGTTTAGTCCAAGAAAAAAAGAATACACAAAAAAACTTTAGGATCATCCATTTCAAACAAATGTCAGCGATAGTTTAAAAAAAAGGATAAACATTTAGGAAACATTTTAAAAGTAGAGAAATCTCCCTTTGAGATGTTAAGTGAAAAACAACGTATGGAGCTACTAACCGTTGCTTAGCTTCACAAACACATTGGCCATTGCTAAAATCCCACACTGACAGACTGTACGGGCTCTGCGTCAAAGGGATTACAAGTGCCTCTGAACTTTATGGAGAGGCCTGTAGTCAGCCAGCGGAGCACTCCTCCTCCTCCTCCATCAGTACCACCATTAGGAGACTACCTCTCCTGGCTTCCTATACATTCAGCGGTGGGGAGAGAGGCACCTTCTGACAACTGGCTGACCCTGGGCTCACAGGAGGGGAAAACGCTCCTCTGGCCAGCAGCCTGCCGCCTCCTCTCGACCTCCAGCTGGCCAGGAGGGTCCCTCCTCTGCCGCAGGAGCTCCAGGGTGGCATCGAGATGCTCGGTGCCTCAGGTGACAAGACCCCCGGCAGACCCCAAGCAGGCTCTCCTGTTGTTGTAGGAAAGCGCTGCTGGCCCAGACTCCCTGGGTTGATTGTACTCTTCTTACTACTCTGAATTCTCATTCTTAAAAGAAATCCTCATGCATGGGAGTGTTTTTAGCAGCTTTGCCTTAAACTGCTTAATGAACACTGTGTTTGCCACTAGGGGCCGCTAGATTTTCCTTAAAAGCTGGGGGTGGTTTTGTGTGGGTTTGGTTTTGTCGTTTTTGGGTTTTGTTTGTTTGTTTGTTTTTTAAGATGTAAAATTACTTCTGTATCCCAGAGCAGCAAAGCTTTAACTCTTTAACTTGAACGAGTGTGCTTGCTTGCCTGAGTCTGACAGTGCACTGGGGTGCATCAACATTGCTAAATAGAAGAGCGCCAAAGAACGGAGGAAGTACGCAGCCCTGACAGTCTGCACAGCCTGGTTGTCCTTTTGGGGTGCTCTGAGTAGTGCTCCCCCAGAAAAAAAAACTGTTAGACATGGGACTAGTTCCTAAGCAGCACGGCCACAGGGCAGCGACTGGTCCCTGACCCTCTTATTTAGCAGCACAGACATGCCCCAGGGAGGTGCGATTCTTACAATGGTTTGACATTACAGTTTCTCTGCAGGTTGAGTTACACCAGAGACAGGGCAGGGGGGGAAACAAATTAAAGCATCATAACCAAAGAGGAGGCTTGCTCTCTCATGGAGGGGCAGCATTAGGGCAATGAAAGCCAGCCACAACAGGGGCTGAGGGAATGCCCAGATGCTCTGTTGCCTCTCCTCACCGAGGGAAGATACATCCCACCCATAGCAGGCCAGCCAAGGCAAGGTATATCATGGGTATTTACCAGTTATATCTATACCAAACCTTTCTGCATAACAGGAAATTCTCAAAGCTGCTGAGCATAAAACACAGGGGAAGGGGCTGCTGCACAGGGAATTGAATTTAGGGTCCTTTGGGGAGGGTTAAAGGAATTAAGGGATAAAATCAGACAGCACGGGTTGCTGTTTCTTCTTTTTTTTAAAAAAAAAAAAAGTGTTAAACCCAAAGCTGGCAAGAGAAATGGATGGGAGAGGAGAGGCAATGAGGAAAAGTCACCCAGAACCAAGCACTGGAACAGAGAGGATAATCCAGGAAAATGCGGCATGGGTTGCTCTGGAGGAAGGAGGAAGGAACCAGGAAGAAAGGCGGAAGAGGAGGAAGGGATAAAGGGGACAAAGGTGGACCTGTAGGAGCGAGGAAGACGCACATACACACAAGAAAAAAAAACACAGGCATTAAAATAACAGTGACGATATCAGCTTGGTAGCAGAAGTCCAGGGTTTACACTTTTTCAGCTGGGTTGCTTGAAAGGCCATCTGTCTCCCTTGCTACCTGGTGCCACGATACTGTCTGTGCCTGTCCCCAGGCACAGCTATGCTGTACTCCCACACCCAACAAAGGGCAGCAGCAGCATTTCTGGGATTTAAAAAGCACCGCTCTGCCTAAAGTAACAGAGGGGATTTTGGCAAACTATTTGGGAGCTTAACAAAGTGGATCCTCATTTTTAATGTGCTCAACACTGAAAATCTTCATATTAAAGTGCCGTGCATACTGTTGCTGCCTCAAAGAAAGAGAGGCATTTCAAATGAACACGTCTCCCGCTTCCAAAGAGGCCAGTATTGTATCCCAGCCCCCTGTGGAACAGGTCAGAAGCTGAGTGTTGCCTTCTCTTTTTTCACTTCGCAGCTTTCTTCTTGTTCATTTTGAAGTCTCCTGGCTGAACTGCCATAGTTTCACCAGCAGTTAACTTGGGAGAGACTATCCCATGCTTCTGAGGAGGTTCTGACGCAGAAGCCGCGTGTCCCACTGTAGGGGAGACCTCGTGCTCAGCTGGGGATATGGGGCTGCACAGCAAATCCTGGGGAACCGGCACTGTGTCCAGTTCTGCTAAACAGTACTTGTAACGTGTCTATAATGACTTCAAAGAGACGGAGGCATTCAGACAAAACAGCTGTATAAAGGGGCCTCACCACAACCGTGCTGTTTAACTCTTGTGAGTAGTAGTGACCTGTTCACAATTTCTGAAGAGGGGCAGGAATGAGGGGAAGCCCCTCCACAAAGACTCAGTGGGAAAAGTGGTACTTTCTAGGATACCACCTGCAAAGATATTGCACTTGCCCATTTCTCACGCTTTTTCATTTCAAAATATTGGTTGCAGTGAGGCAAAATGCACGCATGCTTCGAGGGACCAGCAAAACTTGCCATTCATGCTTTCCAACTCGTCCTCTACAAGGAGGCACAGTTTCTTCCACTTTTCATTTGCTTTTATGTGAGAGCTCAAGGAAATCCTATCAGCCTCCCTACAGCCAGTGAGAGACCCTTCTTTTAAATAAAATACCCAGTTTACAAACCAACTGAAAAAGTCTAGGAATTCTGTTAAGGTTATTTTTTGTTTAGAAGCCACACAAACAAAGCAAAACGCATCTTAATGAAGAGGAAGTTAAGAAGCAAAGCCAGAAATGCAATGATTAAAAAAGGGGAGAACTTTGGAGCTCCCATGAAACTTGGACCTTTCTCCCCTAGTTTAAGATGCCAGTTGGCTACTGCTTTCCAAAACTGCCCATTCTGTGCAGAGTAAGGTCAGAAATACATTGCAGATAAAGGACAGAGAACACTCACTATGTATAAAAAGCAAATTCATATAATGAAATCACCACACGGGCACATGCACTGTAAAACTTTACGTTGTCAGATAAACTTAGGTGATACCAGAGTCTTACGAAGAGAAGGTGTATGCGTGTGAGTACTTGCGTAAAGACATACACGTGTACTATATTGAATTGTTTGACATATTTATACAATTGTAATCTTACAAAGACTCTAATCCAGAAGTCATTTATATTTCTAAATATAAATTATATTCAACTATAGCTCTCAACTATTTTTATCAAAAAGATTCAGAGCCTTAACAGGCAAGAAATTCCTTACGTTGTGATGAAAAGCAAGGAGTTTCTCAACATGCACTTTTTAGTAATGTTTATATTTCTATAACACAGGTGGTATGACAGAAAAGCAGCCATTCACATTATTGGTTTTGACCCAACTCTTCACCATCACATCCATTCAGGACAACGCCTGAGAAGACTTCATGTCTGATTCTTTAAGGTAGGCAAATTTAATTTATCTTTTCCAAATTTCCATCTTCCAAATTCTCTGGAGGATCGTTTGCTAGAGGGCAACCTTCTTTTTCATGCTTCAGGGGGAATTTAAAAGTAATGTAATAAGATTTGCTGGCTCCACCTCCATTAATTCTCATGAGAATGCCTACACACATCAGTAAATAGATAAGCAGGATTTTAGGATTTCCTAAAGCATGCCACGTTGGCCTAACTCTACTACACATGAAGTCCCATGCTTCAGTGAGAACAGAGCCATGACAACAACAAACACATTAGAAAATCCCTCCTATAGCTTTCAGGTAGATGTACCGCAATGTCCCAGGTGATTATATGAACTACAGGTATCACCTTCTAAAATACAAGTCTGTAAAGTTACTTATATGAAGGTGTAGCAGACAGAATTACATGCTAGCTACTTGAGGCTGCTCAGGAGTTAACCGGTCTATGACTGCATGAAGAAGTTAGTAACTAAATACAAGAAGTTTGCTGGGTAACTTACCCGGATTCCTTTGTCACCAGGTAGACCTTGTAAACCCTGAAATACATCAACACAGAAAGAAATACTTTAAAACAAGTAGGCCCCATTGTATTCCCTCTCAAAAAGAAGAATGTGCGCCCAAGAGCTTGGTTTTTTCCATTTGTACCAATTGCTCTGTGGTTTAAAAAACCCCAGAACTTTTCCAACAGACAACCTCCTCTTCACCTCCATTAGACCATCCAGGCTGTAACACCACTACTACTACTCTAAGGGTTCTTCAGATAAAAACCAAACTACTTAGAGAATGCAGTCCCTGAAAAGAGCAGCAAACTTCCTTTTTTGTGTTAAGCAACGAAGCAGCTCCATAATTACATAAAACTGGAGTTCCAACTTTGGCCCCATTTTGCAAAAAGTAATCCCAAACAGTGGAAGTAACCTCACTGAAGGCAGCTTTTGTCATGGCAATGACAAGCCAGGGCCCTCTCAGACAGGTGGAAGGCAGGCACCCAAGCTGTGGAAAGGTAAACGGAGCAGATGTGCTCAAAGGCGGCATTTTGGACTAAGATATGTATCCTGGGAGTCCCATGCAGCTTCTTTTGGTAGTTTGAGGACCAAGGTGAATCAACAGTTTCCCTTCAGCTTCATCCACCTCATTCGGAATCATTGCTCTGAAGTTAGCGAGCTCTTTCTGTTGCTCCCATAGCATACGTAAGCCTGTAACTTTGGTTCTTTAACACCTAACCTAGCTGAAATTGCAAATGGTATATTACAGTAGCATCTTAAGCAATCAACCACAGCAAGGAAACAGGCACTGTAGATAATAAATCCCTAGTACTCCCATACTTACAGGAAGCCCTGCTGGCCCCATTGGTCCTACAACTCCAGGATCTCCTTTACTGCCCTGAAATGGAGACAAAAGAGTAGGAATTGTTACATTCCTATTCAGTACAAACAGGCAGCACAGCAGTGGCTACAGCAGCGCTATAGAAGAAAAGTAAAGGACACGTTTCAAAGTACCTAAAAACCCCCAAGGATGAGATACTCAAAAACCGAAGAGTCCCAGTTGAGGGTCTTATATGCACAAGGAGAGAGCAGTTCCTGCTCTGAAAAAACCTAGAGCTTCTCTATCCCAGGGAACTGTGGTATCTTCAAAGAAGTTACAGAGCATTGGTCAGTTCTGAAGCAAACTCACCCTTTCTCCTTTTGGTCCTGCTGGTCCCGAAACCCCAATTGGTCCTGGAGTACCCTGTAGTTGTAGGAAGGAAAACACATCAGGATATTTTTATTCTCAGGCCTCATTAAAGCCAGGAGACACTGCTGCTCCTTTAGGAAAAAGCACAGCTGGGAAGGACAGTCTGGTAGTGGAATGCATCTAGCACCACTACAGCTTTCAGTGTTGGTGACGATGGATTTGAAGCAGTTGTTGTAGGCAATTTGAAGAACATGGGAACTGCTACGTTAGGTCACACCAGCACCATTTTACAGAGCCTTATTTTTAATTTTGAAGCTATCTCTTGACAATTGTTGCAGCAGGCATTTCTACCAGGTCCACAGGAGGGAATTTTTTTCTCTCTAGTTTATATCAGACAAGGCTGAAAGCTGTAGCAGAATAAAGGCCATTTAGATATACAATAAGCAATTTGCTTTTCTTTTTCTTTATTTCTTTATTTTCTTCCCCCCACCCACGGAGTCAGTTGAGTTGAGCAAAAATGAAAGAGTTTGGTTACTTGGTGGCCGGCAGCCAGTCAGTCATGCAAGTTGAAAAACACCATGCTGCAGAGATGAATGCAGATGCATACAGACACAGATGCAAACTAAGAGGGGTATCATTCAGTCCCAGTCCCTCTGTTCCCTTTTTGCCATTTATGTCACTCCACCAGGCTCTCAATCATGCTAACAGGAAAACCCAGCCTTTTTGCTAGCCCTTTGACACAGGGGCCATCTCCCGCTAGCATACCAAACTTACTTCCCGGTGCTGCAGAGACTTGCTTGGGCTTTGGGAAATGAACCCAATCAAAGCTTATCTTTCATGTGGGCAATACAGCAGTTAGGCAATAGTCCTTCTGGCTAAGATTCAGGCACTTTCAACTCTGTATAGAGTCCTTGAACTTGTTGTGGAGTATTCCCTGTTGGAGGGTCTCTTACAACTCTCCCAGACCACATTCTGCAGTCTAGGTAAAGCATAGCCTTCAAATCTGTAGTGTGTAGTACACCCACCTAACTACACAGTTTAGGTAGGCATTTACCTTCCTAACCCTACATCACATCCTTTTAGATTGGCAAGAACTTTGCTAGCCATTCAGGGATTGATCTACAATTCCTTCATGGAGCCTCAGTAAAGAGATACTTTTGAGGCCCATTACCTGCCTTCTGGGAAAAACAAAGGAGAAGGTTTCTGGAACAGGGAAGTCTTTTTCTAACAGCCTTAAGGAAAAGGGTCTTGCACTTTTTAATGTGAGCTTGCAATCCTTAGTCACTAAAGTAACCCCTCCAATGTCAGCAGGATGACTCATATGGATCAGGAGAGGTTTTCAGACAAGATTAAGATCTGCAGAATATAAGTGGAGAAGTGATTCATGCAGCACACAACTTCAACACAGTGCATGAAGTAAGAAAAATCACTCTTCTTAGATCCATGCACAGGAGTTCACATCATGGAAATCTTAATTGCTTGCACATATGCATCATTTTAAGATCATTTAGTGTCATGAAATACATTGAGATCACACCTGTACATTTATAAAATTAAATCTACAATTTCCCAAAACAAGCGAGTGTAAAAGCTGCCATTCAGATTGCGTTCAGAAGTTACAGAGCAACTGAATTATTTCCAGTTATTCTTTTTAAACAGCCAAATGGATTGTACATGGGTGATGCATGATTTCCCAAGAGGCATTAAAAATATCTGGCCCTTATTTAACAACTGTTACCCAAGAATAGCAGAATGGTTTCCAGAACCAGGTTAGCATTACTCATCTCATTCTGAATTTGACAGACTGAGCAGCTTAGGCAAAAGGAATTTTATTTCCTTCACATCTCACAGCCAGTTAGCAACAAGAGGTGGGAATCTTGCATCCTCCTGCTCCACTATTAGATGTTGCTACCTCTCAGATGTATACATTAGACTGGAACACACTCCACCGCCCCCACTCCCAGGTATCCAGGACTGAAGGAAAGCATGTTTGGAGTTGCTGAAGTTGCATGGCATTCCACTGCTGAGAGGTGAAGGGCTAGTCCTACTTGCAGAATGTCTTTTAGATGCAACTTCTCGTGGCAAGATGCTTACCAGGCTATGGAGAGATACCTGTAAGCATACCTACAGCCCATGGCAATGCAGCCGTAAGTGCCATGTGTGAAAACAACACACAAAGCTTTTTGCTCGCAGGACAAAACACACAGGAATTATTATGCCTAAGACAAGACTGAAGAGCTACTGTTGTGAAAAGGTGGCAAGCAAGGCTACCATGGAGAATGACAGGATGGAGACCCCTCACAATAAAGAGGAAAGGAGAACAGAGCATCATGGAACCATGCAGAGGTTTCATTCGTCTTGTTATGGAGGAAAAGTGGAACAGATAGGCTGTGATCCCAGGATCCAGACAGACTCATAGCATCAAAAAAGACAAGCGTGTGACATCACCTCTCAGTCTAAGTTTAACCCCCCTCCCAAGCCTGCTTTGGAGAAAAGAAGGTTATTCCTGGTGTAAACAAGACTCTGGTGGAAGAGACGAGACAAATCACGATACTGGGGAGGAGGAACGTAGGGTAATGGAGAAATGGAACTCACCGGTGGTCCAGGCCTGCCGTCTAAACCTGAAGCACCCTGAACAGACGGGGGAGGGTTAACAAAAACAAGGCAAGAGGAGAGGGGAGGAGGGTGAGGGGGAAAGGAGAGGGGAGGGGAGAGGTGAGTGAAGCAGTGACTTGAGACAAACATATGCTTGCAATAAACAAAAATTAAGATCTCAAGGACAGGTGATGGTACTTACAAGCAAACCAACAAAAACATAGAAACACTGAATACATATAATGTTGACCTGCAACTTTCAGATCCCCTTAGGAATGCAAATTTCCCTCTCTCGGTGCCACCAAGAAAACCCCTGAGGAAGCTGTTCTGTGACAGTGGAGTCGAAACCTGCGTTGCCTTTGTGGCAGGCTGGGCAACACAGATGAGGTACAAGGCTCAGGGGCCTGTGGTCACGGAGTTCATTTGCAAGCAGTGCAGAGCCATCAGCCGTTCAAGTTCCTACCAAGAAACCCAGGTCCTGTAGGTGCACACTTAGTCAGCTGCAGGCTTGCTCTACTCTACGTCTCTTGGCCAGAGGAAGAGGTACAGAGCCAGTTGTCTGGAGGTTTATAAAACAGGTGGCTCATCTTCCTGTGTCACCAGTGCAGACTTATACCAGACTGAGATTAAGTGGCACTTTTCTGTCCGCTTGGCTCTTGCCCTGAATTTCCTCATCCATAAGACCTAACAGTGGTTCTGCCCAAGGCCCATCTAGCCCAGTGTCTTGTCTCTGACAGCAGCCAGGAGAGAAAGCTTAGGTAGCCTATGAGTACCAAATACTGAGTTTTCCTCCACTTGAGTAAGACAAATTCCTCAGCTTGTTGGCCATACAGAGAAGCCCAAGGCTACTGCAGACAATCAGTGCTGAAATGTGCTGAAAATTCTGGCATGACATCAAGCCCTAAGTCACACATGAAAAGGCAGCAGATCCAGCTCTGGGGTTTTTACAGAGTCTGTCTTTGAAATACTTCAGTACCTGTTTGGCAGTTATTAATACAACTGCATTTAGTTTGACAGGCTGAAAACACACTGGATCAGGCATGGAAAAGCTTATGAAGAGAGTTAGGTAGCTCTGAGGAGGGATACAAGGTCCACAATATCTCTCTGTTCTTACTGACAGCTCACTAACTGTGCTTTCTAGTTGGCCAGCTGATATTGTTGATCCAAACACAAAACACTTCCAAGATGACGCTTCTGAGCCTGTCTTCCCCCCTCCACAGCTGTAATGCAAAAAGAGTGATGCACAGAGTGCACAGAGTGATTCAAAAAGCCAAGGGACCCTGGTTTCTCATTGAGCTCGCCGCTGTAGGAGAACCAGCTAGCATGTCCCTGCCACACTGATGAGCTTGTCAGGATAATTGCTGGGGCATCTTTTACTCAGATGGTCACAAGGACTTCCTTCCCCTGTCCTGATACCACACAGACTTGAGAGAATACCACAGAAAGCTTCCATTTGCATTTCTCAGGGCAAAATGGGGACTGGTTTTTTACTTCTCACTGCTTCCCTGAGGCGCAGTCCCTTGCATGTGAGCCTTCCGAAAGCATCACTTTCTCCCCACTGGCTCTGCGTGGAGCCACAGTGAATCCACTCATGATGAACTCACTTGAGTGCCTAGAGTTAGAAAAGATGCATCCAGGCCCTAGAAGGTAACTGCTGTAGCACAACTAAAAGAAGAAAACATTTTACAAACAAAGACACGCACATTTCAGCCAAAGTGAGGGACAAGGGATCTGGGTGATGGAACACAGGCCGACAAAGTCACACAGTACACAGGATGGGCTTTGAAGTGCTTGTTTCCAGGCAGTACATTCAGCAAAGGGAGAGGGTGTGCTCTGCCACCAGTGCTTTTTATGAGGAGAGAACCTGGGGGCTGGCAGAGCCACTGGGTGGGACCAAGTTACCACTAATTCATGACCAGCTGTCAGCTCAGACAAGTGGGCGAGGAGGCTTTTAGCAGATGCGAGCTAAGAGCTTCACAAAGTCTTCAGCTTTGTATCTAAAGCTCCTGTAACTTCTTTATAATCTGCCACAATTCCTCCTTGCTAAGCTAAGCAGCGCAGTAACACTAGTCTAGGCTGACTGAGTTCACAGACAGCAGGGAATACAGCAGGCTTCAACCTTGTCAGGGAAACCATTGATTCCATTGCAGAAGTGATAGGAAAGTACTGGCTAGTGAAGAAGCTGGATGCTTTCAGAACCACCAAGCTTTTGTACAAAGCCTGGCCCAGGTGACAAACTGCTCGGAAGGTGTTTCCTTTTCCACATCTTTTTGACATCTGTTTCTGGTCTTGCCCCATTGCCCTGAAGTGCAAAGAACCCACAGGAAAGCTATTGCTTTTTTTTCCCAATCCTGCCAGCAGCAGGAAGAATTAAAGTGGTCACTCATCGATTTAACAGATCTAAAAGACAAAGGTTCTGTACAGAAATTGAAGCTTTAAGTTTAAAAAGCAAAGGCACAGTTATTTATAGATCGTCTCTTTCTCTGACTTTACATATCAAATCCCTGCGTGCGTCTCCTATTGAGGGATCTTTTTACAGCTGATATAAGTTTGGCTCATAAAGTTCTGCTTGCTTCCTGGATACTTACGGGTAATCCCAGTGGCCCTCTGTCTCCTTTTTCACCCTGGGCACCCTTCTCTCCTTTCATTCCATCAATCCCCGCTTCCCCCTAAAGGAAGGATGGAGCAGAAAATAAACCCACCGTAACACCACTTATATAACAAACATTCCTCCCTTCAGAGAGTGCCGAAGCGGCAGAGAGAATACAAGAGGCAACAGAGCAATGCTTTAGCCTGATTCTCAGTCCAATCCAAAGAAAACCAGTATCAGTCAAATGATATGTGTGTGAGCACCTCTTTTAAGTCAATGGCAGTAAGAGGAGATTCAGGCCCAGTGGGTAAAGATGGTCAAAGGGGAACTGAGCTCACTTCTGTGTTGCTCTCCCTGCTATTGCAGGGAGTGTCAGGTAAATATAAGTGACCAGAAGTTATCTGATAAGGTGGTTTTACATTTTAAGATGTGGATTCATTGGAAGTGAATGACAGGTGTCCATAAGCTTTGGAAAAAAAAAAAAAACCTGAAATATTTTTGAAAGACTTTTGTAAATGCAAAGGCATCAATTTCAAAATTTGGGAAAAAATTCATCATCCCTTTTCCAATGGTATTTTTAAAATTCTGTATTATAAACTATAAAGCAGCATTAAACCAAATATTCCTTTTTCATAAATTCAAAATGCATCCCAAAGCTTCCCCCCCACTCCTCTTCATAAAGCATTTTAAAACACTATCTTGGTTGCATTTTGAAACAGGAGTGTCAGAAGAACCAAGTTTGCACAGAAACGGTAAGCCTGCTTGCCGTACTCTTCTACAGCTGTAGGACAGCCCACTGCTGCCTCACTCCACCAGCACTTCAGTTTCCATACAGCCATGTGTCCCTGCCTTACAACACTATTTGGCTCGAGCACATACCTGGAAGAGTTACTTATTTCTGACATGTCTGCAAAGGGTATAAAATGCTCTTCCTCACCACTACTGAAAGCCTCATTATGAAAAGACTTATTACAAATTGCAGGGATGGAACAAAAACTTCCACACTGCAGGACACCTCATTGCACCGGGTAATTAAGCCTACATGGATCCTCTGTTCAAGGAGAAACTGGTGCAGTACTTCCTCTGTCTAGAACCCAGTCTGTGCTGTGCGAGACTTTCACCTGCATTTGTTTGGCCCATGTTCCAAAGACAACTGCACCTTACAGAAGTTTCCCGGACACTTGATAGCAGCGGCTAGTGAGTTACAGACAAGCAAGACAGATACCTGTATCTGTAATCAATACCTGGAGAAAAGATGAATCAGGATAAATATACCATCCCCTTTAGCACCCAAATAGCGCTGCTAACCAAATACTAAGCATAACCAAAGAATTAAGACTTCCCACATTTTCCAATCTTTGTCAAGAATGTCAGAGGAAAAACACAGCTCTCCTTGAACATTTCCACTCAAATATTTTTTCACCTAGGTACTGTTTTACGGCAGGCAAACCAATGGTGCAGGCTGAGCATAAACACATTTAGATGGAGATTAGAAAGCTTCTAATCACCAAGAACAGTGAAGTTCTTGAGTGGCTTTACAGCCGAATTTGCAGGGTATAGAACCTGGCTAATTTTAAGCTAGAGCTAAGTTACTTAGGATTGTATGAGAGGCTGTCCATCCTGCTGTACAGACCTTCACCCTGCAGACAAAGATTTCAGCTGTGTTCTCATGGGAAGATTTCCAAGGGCCAGTGGCTTCCCACTTCTCTGGGTGAAAACTGGAGAAAATGACCAGTTTTCTGGGTCCTAAAATGAGAGCTGCTAATCCCTTTCCTTCAAGAAAATATTCAGAAGTATTTGTCCTCTTACCAAGATGGTAAATAATGTTTGCAAGCTAGAAGGTTGTTACTGAAAAATTCTTGCACCTGGGACAGTCTAGTAGGATTTCAGGATGTTGTTTTGCAGCCTTACCTTCGGTCCTGGGAGGCCCTGAAGACCCTGTAATTTGGGACGAGAGACAAAATATGAGTAATGTTTAAGGATGTGCTTT
The DNA here is from genome assembly GCA_020745775.1 of Theristicus caerulescens. Classification (NCBI taxonomy): domain Eukaryota; kingdom Metazoa; phylum Chordata; class Aves; order Pelecaniformes; family Threskiornithidae; genus Theristicus; species Theristicus caerulescens. The sequence goes on from CM036560.1 coordinate 90,942,909, forward strand.
AAAATCCAGGTATCCCAGTTCAGCGTGCGGCATAGAGCTTTCACTTTCTGACACACTGAGGTCATAAATGCTTAGCCCAGAGGCCTCTTTATTTGTGTAAAGGGCACTTCATGTACTGTTCTCATCGGGTAATGAGGAGGCTCTCGCCAAGAACAACCTGGCAGTGGGCCAGGCTTGCCATTAAGACCATTTTTGCAGTTGATCCCTTTAATCCCGTCCATCCCCTCTTGCTACTGTCTTCCCTTTCATCTCAGACTAACATAACCTTCTCTCTTTACCTACCCAGCCCATCGTAGCTCTGACCTACCCTGGGGGGTGGTTTTGGAAGTTATACTAAGCATGTTCCTGTTTCAACACTGCAGTGTTTCTGGCTGTTTTCTCCGCCCAGAATCCTCCCCAGCCACTTCCTGCTCTATCCTCATTCCCAGTGCCTTGCTCCTCAGGTGAATCACTGAAAACTTACTGGAGGTCCTGGTGGGCCTTGGGGTCCAGGGGGGCCAGATACCTAGAAAACAATGCAAGAGAAGTCACTGTCATAACCTGCTGCCCTCAGAGGTGAAGAGGAACTGCTCGGAGGGAAGGCAGGGCACAGGGTGAGGCTGAGCTCTACTGGGCTTGGAAACCTGGACTCCCCCTAAGGACTGAGTTAGGAAGCGGCAGCAATCCAGGACAGAGTGGCTGAGAAGCAGCAGCAGGACTCTGCGGAGAGTTATGCAGCAGTTGCAGGCATTTAGGAGGAAGGAGAGCAGTGAAAGTTTTTTGGTTGTTTGTTTGTTTTTTTTTCTTTCAGAAAAAGGTCCACGTCCACTACTCTACACTGTTTCTGCAAGGAGGCACAAGGTCAACAGTTAGCAGCTGTTTAAAAAGATAGGAAAGAAGGTGGCTGCCCCCCCCCCCTCAAAAGTGTATTGATAGCCTGTGGGACTCCTTGCTGCAGGGCGCTACAAAAGCTAGGAGTGAGCTTTGAGGGGAGAATGGACAAATTCATGAACCCAAAAATCTATTGAAAAAAAAAATATATGTAGATACATGCAGGTATTGTTCAGGAAATCCCTTCACCACAAATACTGAAGAAAGTATTTGTTATGCTCTACATGATCTTCTATTCTTCCCTAGGCATTCATTATTGATTGCTGCTTGTGAGCTAGATTGTTCTTGTGTAAAGGAAAAGTAGGGCATCAGGAGCTAGAGGTGGCTGGCAGTTCAGTCCCACAAGATGAGGCTTGCTGTCCTCAATGAAGCGTGTGTCATAAGAGGGTGGGATGTGCTGGTTTTCAGCAGCGCTGCTGCCAAATCATCCCTCCCCTACTGCCGAGATTGCAGAAGGAAAATGAGAAAGGTGACCTACCGATTCTCCCGGCTTTCCTTTGTCTCCATGCTCCCCAGGCTCACCCTTCTCTCCCTGCACACAACAACAGACCCTGTCACCAGCTGCACTCTGGAGCCTCGCTCCATCAGGAGCCATCTGTGAATGACCCATATGCTGAGAAGCAGCAGTTACCCAAAGGGGGAGTAGGAACATACCATGTATTTCGCAAACAGCTCACCTGTGGCTCTCCTGCATCTCTGCTCCCAGAGGAGACACCCTACAAAGAGGGAGGCCTCCGGGAGCGGTATCTCATGGCTGTGCAAGGGGAGTGCCACAGGGCTTTGTCTGCCTTTCCCTAACAGTGGCCTGACACCTCTCTGCTGCACTACAGCCTCGAAGGGAGGGAGCACAGCAAGTGGGTCAGCAACGGTGCCATGCTGCCAGCAAACTAGGTGTCTCAGCTGACTTAGCCACACAGGTTCTGCCAGAGCCAGCACCTCCAGGTGGCAATGGGAGCAGATGCTGAGCTGGCCCCCTGCCTGCTGCTGGAGACCTGACCTGATGGACATTTGGTGACATCCATAACACCTAACTCTAAGGGGTAGGGGTCTGAGGCTCCCCAGATACTTGGCACTTTGGGAAAAGAACCCTTATGCGTTGCTCTACATTGTTTTCTCTTTGCCAAGCAGGAAAGAGCAGCCTGTCTTTTTAACTCTTACTGTCAATCCTGGAAGTCCAATGGGACCCGGCAATCCTGACGGTCCTGGCATCCCTTGGTCACCCCGTTCGCCTTTCTCTCCAGTGGGGCCATCAAGACCCTATGGATCAAGAAAGATTTGTGGATTTTTTGCAAGACTAATTCAGGCAGTCATAAACATCATTGCAAGAGAAAGACTGGCTCTGGTCATCCCAAAAACACACTGGAAACCCCAGACAACCATCAGATGCCCAGGGAAATGCAGGCCTTCACTAGTATTGAAACTGGACATGCAAATGCCTGAACATCCTCATAGAATCGTTTAGGTTGGAAAAGACCTTTAAGATCATTAAGTCCAACCGTTAACCTAGCGCTGCCAAGTCCACCACTAAACCATATGCCTAAGCACATCTACCCGTCTTTTAAATACCTCCAGGGATGGGGACTCAACCACTTCCCTGGGCAGCCTGTTCCAGTGCCTGACCACCCTGACCCTCCTGTCATTGTGGATGTGCCCGTCCCCAGAGCAGGGATGGGGGACTGCTTTCCTGCCTCCAAGTTCTGCTCATGGTCATGCAGGCTGCTGGAGTCTGTGCTAGAAATCACTCCCCAACAGCTAGCTGTTGTGACAGCAAGAGTTTTATCCTAGTAATCTTATAGAGAGGCAGAAGCTTGTTGCATAAAACCCTCTTGACTAGTGCTGGGGACACGAAAGTTGTGACAGGCTGAAGCCGGGAGACTGGGCACTCTGCCCCAGTTAGTGGCAGGGATATAAGTGGTTACCTCATGCAGTTGCCCTCCTAGGAGGACGTGTCTGCTGATACCTCAGCTGCCTTGCTCCCAGTCAGGCCTGCTTGCTTACAGCAGCCTTTCAGTTTAAGCAATATGCTGGATAGCAAGCTGAGGAAGTGACACAGTGCCCAGAGAGCAGGGCAGGCAGCTGGGGACAGCCACTCCAGCAAGATGGACAACACTTCTGCCAGGGAGCCAAGACCTCACTTCTGTATTGGTACACTTCATACAGCAGCAATGAGGTGCCTCCAGCACCCACCCCTCTGAGGGGCTCCAAGACATCCAAGAAGTTCCAGGGCCTTGCCCCATAACCTGGATAGCCAGCAGTGCTCCAAGACACTTCAATTTACTCACTGGTGAGCCGGCTTGTCCTGGCTCTCCTTTATCACCCTTTTCTCCTGTGACCCCAATAGGGCCTGGCTCTCCCTTTATTCCAGGTGGTCCATCCTTTCCTGGCAGTCCATGAGGTCCAGGGGGGCCCATTTCTCCAGTCTTGCCACGTGGTCCCTGAAAGAAATCCACACAAGACAAAGTGAAACATTTGCAGATAAGAGTAAGGTTACTCCTGCAGAGCAACTCCCTGGCCTGGAGCTTCTTTCACTGCTCATCCTCTGACAGTAATGCCATTTGAGGAGTCATGGGCAGGACAAAGCAGATTTGCCATGCCATCCCAACTGCTCCTTGTAAGTTAGGACTTTGATAAACCATTAATGCTCATTTTTGTGAAGCAAAATACTTTTTTCCCCTGTGGGAAAAGCAACTGTGCAATGTCAGTGACAGAGATGGAACATACTAACTCCAGATAAGACCACTGAAGGAAAGAGCAATCCACAGAAGCACCGTGTCTTACCTTTTCTCCATCATGGCCTGGAGGACCTGGCAAGCCAATTTCACCCTGAAACACAAAATTGTTACTTTGGCAGTTTGAAAACAGCTATTCTGACTCCTTCTGCATGGCATTGTGACTATGAAGGGTGGGCATTACAGAAGTAGTCTTCAGGGACTCTGGTAACTAATAGTCACATTAAAAAAAAAGCATGGAAACCTCTGTTGAAACAATACATTGTGTGACTGCCCAAGAATTTCACTAGCCTTGTTTATCCTTAGAGTTCACAGCCCCAGTGCTATAACACAGTCCCCAACCAACACAATCCCCACACAGAGATCAGTTCCCATAAGCTGCTTCCTCAAGGGAAGGGCAAGTAGAAAGGATTCTTCATCTTTCAGATAAGGCATTATCATTGTGGGAAAAGAGATTTTCAGGAGGAGTGGTAGAGGCCAGCAGGACAGTCTGATAGTACTGGACAAGGAAAATAGGAGCATTGGGGAGGGTTGTGGAGCGGAATTCAGCCTGAACCACTCCTGTGTTTCCCTTAGTTCTGCAAGTGCTGAGCTGAGCAAATACCTTCTGTCCTGGTGGCCCTGGAGGTCCAGCCATGCCCGGAAGTCCTGGGGGTCCCTAGATAAAGAAAAACTCATTTTCAGATTATCAACAGGGCTTTTACTTTCATGTTTTGAAACCAAACAGCTCTTCTGCGTTTAAGGGGAAATCACAGGGGAATTTTCCCAGGGACTCCTAAAATTGTATTTGCTTGGGAAGCGGAACAATGGAGATTCCTGAGTGAGCAGCAGGCCAGTCCAAAGTGCGTTATGGATAGAATCATCAAATTGTTTACGTTGGAAAAGACCTTTAAGATCACTGAGTCCAATCGTTAACCTAGTGCTGCCAAGTCCACCACTAAACCATGTCCCTAAGCACCACGTCTACACGTCTTTTAAATACCTCCAGGGATGGAGACTCCATCACTTCCCTGAGCAGCCTGGTCCAGTGCCTGACTACCCTTTCAGTGAAGAAATTTTTCCTAATACCTGATCTAAACCTCCCCTGGTGCAATCTGGGGGCATTTCCCCTTGTCCTATCTCTTGTTACTTGGGAGAAGAGACTGACCCTCACCTCGCTACAACCTCCTCTCTGGTAGTTGTAGAGAGTGACAAGGACTCCCCTCAGCCTCCTCTTCTCCAGACTAAACAAACCCAGCTCCTTCAGCCGCTCCTCATAAGACCTGTGCTCTAGACCCCTCACCAGCTTCGTTGCCCTTCTTTGGACGCGCTCCAGCACCTCAATGTCCTTCTTGTAGTGAGGGGCCCTCACTATTTATAAAGAAAATGTATTTCTTTACATTTTCATGGAAGAAAATGACCACAGCTATCTGCTCCTGAAACTGAGATGAACTTAACAAGGTTTTCCCTTCCTATCTACAAAAGAGTATTTTTACAATAGAGATCGCAGGAAACACTGTACTACTTACATCCCAAGCACAGCTTAAGCAGAGCTAAATGGCACTAGTATTTTGAGCAGATTTCCTGATCACTCTTGCAGTTACCCCTTTAAGGAGACCTAGGGAGCAGTTTGGTCTAGCAAGTGATGCTGCTTACGCCCATTTTGTGCTGCCCTGTCATACCGCATTTTAAAAATCCATCTTTTTTCCTAACCAGGTTTCTTGTCCTGAGAAGGAAAATACGGGGACACTTTTTCCCTTATTTTGGCTCAAAATAACCACTTTGCCTCTTTTTGTCTTCAGAGGGCTTGTAGTCACTGCTGTTTTAAATGATTGGTTTTGTACAGTACTGTTATGTCAAGTTATACTCACCAACAGTTAAAATACGTCCTCCCTTCCCATCACAGAAAGCGTGCACCTCAGACTGCCAGTATAAGCTTTCTTGCAAGGCACCCAAGCCCTGCTTTTTCTCTGCATTGGTCAGCCCCCCCTTGCTCTTCTCTGCTCCTTCTGAGCACTCCCTGTTTGGAGCAGCATGTATTAGCTCTTAAAGCAGAGGAATAAAGGGCCTGATTATAATTCAAGTGCCAAGATCAGAAGGCAAGATGAGCTCTTCCTTCAGCTGTCAGCTGCCCCAACTTTAGCTCCCAAGAGCAAAGGCCAAATGTTTTAGCTGCACCTAAATTGTCAGGCCATCTGCTTAGGATGAAGACATGGCTACTTGCTTAAAACCATACAGCAAAGCTAGGAACTCACCATCAAGGCCAAAGTTCGTATTTCCTAGAAAAAAGGAAAAAAAAAAAAAGAAAAAATCAAAAAGGAAAACAGCCATTTGAAAACTAAGCTTTTTCCTGGGGGTGATTTGTTCTCCACTAATGTAACACTGGTCCAAATGAGCAAGGAGCCTACAAAATGAACAAAAGCAAAAAAAACCCAGCTCTGAGTCCCATGGAGCTGTTTTTCTACTATTTCTCCTTTTTCCAGGTAGAACCCCGACTAACCCAGAGCTGGGCACAGCTGCTCACTCACTGCACACCATCAGTGCACACTTCTGAGGAAGCTTTGCAGTCCTTTTATTCACCATCTACCCTGAGCCACGGCCCACTCTTGAGGGGATTCACGTGACCTCTATGTCCACACCAGCATTAATATATCAACTAAACAAGGTGCACTTGTATTTACCAAAACACTGTATGGAGTGAGCTGTGGGATGAAGGGGACTATGGAACAACCAAGTACTTCCCTTCGCTGCTGCTGCCAAGGAAGCAGATCTACATCATTCCCGGTTTTCTGCATCCCCTGGGAAACAGTAAAGCACCCAGCAGTCACCTCATGGGACAGGAGGGCAGTTGCTCACCTGGAGAGCTTCGCTGATGTTACCATCGTAGTCCGTCATTTCATCCTTCCCAGGCTCTCCTTTGGGGCCCTGCAAAAGACCAGGTCTGTAGCCAGGGCTTGAGGATCGCCCTTCCCATGGGGTACTCAGAGCTGTGGTTCACCCTGAAAAAGGGGTCTCGGAGGGGCCTGTTTCATGAGCCTCCAATTTTTCATTTATTGAGCAAAGCTCTTGAAAACACATTTTATAAAGGAAATACTACCAAAGTGTAGCCAGACAAGCCCAGATCACCATGCCATGACCATCAAAGCTGGTATGTCTGGTAAGTGGTGAAGTTGAGGCCAGAATGCAGGAACTGGATTGTCTAGTTGTCAGACTTGGGCATGCACCAAACACTCTTCTGCTGCCCTTTGTTGATATGCCAAGGGCCTGAGTTCAGACCAGGGTGTCCAGACCCACCTCCTCCTACAAATAAGCCAAACATTCACCCTGAGGTGGCTCAGAAGACTTTTTTCCCCTAAGGTGGGGGTGTCTTCTGATGAGGGTATGGAGTGGAGAAATGGCCTGTCTCAAACTTAGCCATTGCCCAGCTATAAGCACTTTCAGTGATGGTGAGAACATCTGTCAAGAAAGCAGAGGCCCAGTCTAGACTGTTAGTGTGGTCCCACTATCCTTAGACCCTTTTGAAGGGCCAAAACTCTTCAAGTGTTAGTGAAGGGACACCTACCCTTGGGCCCATGGGTCCCTGGTCTCCTGGTGAACCAGGTTCCCCCTGTAACAAGAAGAACACGCTGTTAGCAAAGCCTATCCCTTCACTTGCTTGAACTTCAGGAATTGTTCTCTGCTAGTCCTCTGGAACAGTCTGGGACTAGACAGCTCTGTTTTAAAATGCTCCTTTTCAGCTAAGTTTTGTACAGGTAGGAACAAATTTACAGCTACTGAACCTGGAGCTGGGTTGTGCAGAAGCACTCTGTACCTTTTCCCCCCGTGACCCTGCAGCACCAGGCCGGCCAATGTCACCAGCTTCTCCCTGGGAGAAAGAGAAAGGGAAAGGAATGGGTTTGTATTGCATGGAGGGGGTGTGACTCCACTGCTGGCTTTGCATTTCCAGGAGGAAGAACTGCACCAGCCAAGTGCCCCTACCATGCTTGCATCTCCTCAGGTAACCCAAATCTCCTGCCGTGACTTCACACCTGGTGCCCGTCTCTTCTACCCAGTGCAGAGGGAGTATTCAGCATGAAGGAAAGCACCCAATTCAGACCCAAAGTAAGTGCACAGGAGGGCTGTTCCAAGTACATATGAGACAGGACCTCAGATTTAAGTGTTCTTGGTGTCCTTTGCCAAGGGGCAGGATTTTACTACTGCTGCTGCTCCTTGAGGAGGTAGAAGAGGAAAGGGAGAGGAGACTTGGAGGGCCTCTGTCCTGCCTCCCCGTGTCCACCCTGCCTCGGGTACCACAGAGACTAGATGCTGTCATTGATTCTGAGCAACTGGTTTCTCACAGAGCCTAGAGGGGAGTTACTTGAGCACAGGGAGGGTATTTTCCTCCCAGAAACGCAGTTTACAAACTCTCTCACCTTCAGCATTTAAAACAACAAAACTTAAACACCCTGCAGAACCTGATATCCCCTCAGCAGGTAATCAGAGGTGGGCACAAGTGAACGCAACCTTTGCCCCTTCCTACACACCTTCTGCTGGGCACAATCCCTCACACCACACAACTCACTGGAGGGAAAAACACTCACCTTTGGTCCAGGGGGCCCAGGCAGACCTGGAGGGCCAGGTTCTCCTCTGCCTCCCGCCAGGGCATTCTCAGCATTTCCCTTCTCTCCCTGTTTGCAAGGAAGAACAAGCCATGCATCACAGTTCAGTCTCTCCATCTCCGTAATTTCATTTGCCAAACTGTTGGCTTAGAGAGGCAGGGACCAAGACAAGGTCCATCAGCTGGCCTCTTGATAGCCCAAAAACATCACTGCTACAGAGCTACCAGCTGTCCAGGAACCAGGCCAATATAGTTCTGCCTGGGGGCTCCACCCAGAGCCCTGCCAGCAGTCACAGCTATTGTCATCCCTTTGGCTGCGGCACTGCTGCTCAGCCCGTATTCCCCAGGGCCATATAAAGCTGCCTGTGGACAGACCTCATCCCCCGGCCTCCAGTCTGAACACAACTGTATTCTTCTACTGTTGAAATTGAGCTGATAAAACCACCTGATGATGGCTTTTTTTGGTATGTCTCCCTCTGGAGCTGTAGTCATCAGCCAGATAGTCAGCCTTGCAGACCACATCCTTTGCACAGAGCAGATACAAAGGCAGTAACAGGAAGGCTTTGCTCACACCAAGTTGCCATTACACCCTCATCCTTTCCTGAAATGGCCACTGTCATTCAGTGCACTGTCCCCTTTCCCAAAGGCAAAGCACCCTGTGAAAACTGACTTGAAAGGTATGATTTCTATCCACATCTCAGAGCACAAGGAAAAAGCCACAGCTTCAGAGCTTAGCTTTAGCTGACCTGCCGTGGGTCTCTCTGAGCACAAGGCTACTCTTACAGCCCAGAGCACAGCAGTGCAGCTCCCAAAAAGCCCACCTCCTCCTCACACGTGGATCTTAGAGCAGAAGGGAGACTGAAATGCCATGTTACACCTGAGGTCATGCTTTTAAATGGGGACTACTGGAACACGATTCCTTGCTCACGTTCCCAGGATCACAGCCTTCCCCTCATTGCATGAAGGCACACAATTCCTCACAAAAAGACATCCTTTGTGTGGCCCCATCGCATCCCTGGCTGGGGTTTCCTGTGCTGACATCCAGCTGAGCTCTGCAGAACATGCTGCTGTACGCTGTGACAGTGACCTAAGAGTGCATGAGCTGCGCACAGCTGGCACAGGATGGAGGAAGGAAAGGAGATGAGAGTGGGCCCCCCCAAAAAATCAGACAAGATACAGACCTTCGTGCCAGGGAGTCCAGGAAGCCCAGGGTCACCAGCTCGTCCCTTCTCACCCTGTTGGTAAAACAGACATGGTCGGGCTGACTCTGCAGGCTCTCTGTCCTGGAGAAGCAGCCAAAGGATGAGCTGCTCCTGGTTTCAAACCCTCTTTCCCTTCCCCAGGGGATTTTTAGGCACAGACAAGGCATCCTTCAACAGTATCTGCTCAGGCCAGTGAATGTTTTCTCCTGTTCGTTTGACTATCTCTGCACATCACTGCCATTTCTCTCCAAAGGAAGGTGAGTGGGAAAGGGATCCAGGATCCCCTCTGTGTATCTTCCTTATCACTCTGGTCTGCTAAACCCTTTTGACTACCTCTGCACATCACTGCCATTTCTCTCCAAAGGAAGGTGAGTGGGAAAGGGATCCAGGATTCCCCCTGTGCATCTTCCTTATCACTCTGGTCTGCTAAACCCTTTTCCCTGTCAGCCCTTCAGCATAGGTTCTCCCCATTCCATTCATACAGAGAAAAAGTTGTTGCCCAGGGCGAATTTTATTTGGAGTGCAGGACTTTCTCCATGCCCTGATAGAGTTCAGCTCTTTTCACAGAAGTTGTCCACTGCTTGAGTCCATCCCAGTTTTCACAGCTCCTTGTTACACTGTGAATTACACTGCTTTGCTTTGGCAAAGATCTCACAACCAACGCTCCCACACCTCTCCCAATGGTCATTTCCTGTTCCCTAACTCCAAATCCCAGTCTCATCATACTCTTAAAAAAAAAAAGCAGCGTAGCATCTCAGTTAGCAGCCAAGCTCTGTGACATGCAGTGGTGGTGAAAAGCAGTGAAAACAGGAGTGGCAAAAATGGCAAAGACAGAAGATGATGGTGTAAAACCCCTGACACAATGCCTAGAGAGCAAGGGCTGCAGGCTGAGCTGCGGGAGGCACCATGGCATATGGAGGATGCCACAGGGCAGTGAGCAATGGAGGGCGCGCAGCACCCAGCCTTCACTTGGTGAAATGACTTTGCTTAGTTCACCATAACGTCTGGGTCGTCTTTTGAATATTGGGGCTCAATTAGTGGTCTGATGTTGAAGTTACGTTCTATTCAGCCCATTCCATCCAGCTGCTAAACCCATGGTTTCCAGCTACAGTGTCCTGTTTGGGAGCCTGCATTTTGCCAGGACAGAGAGTGATATCAGAGGTTTCTGTTACCATAAAGAGATGTTTCAAATGCATCATCAGAAAAAGGTGTGTTCTTACCTGCAGTCTTCACACCTCACACCTTAACAACTTGTACAGATTACAAAGAGCAACTCAAAGCCTCTTCCCCCAGCAGGTGCCTAGCTCTCTCCAGAACAGCGGCACACCAAATCAGCAAGGCTAGCAGAGAGTTCCTCTTAGTGCCATGCCGTTGCCTGCAAAGGCTGGTGTTGCACACTAGCCTTGTGAGAGCTCAAGGGCACACATCTGACATGCAGGGGTGCTCCAGCATCAGTGCTCCAGCAACAGACATGCACTGGTTGCTCCATGGAAAATAATTAACAAGCAGCAATCTTATATTTTTTAGGCAATTCTAGAGTGCAGTGACCCCTTTCTCGAAGGTAATTTGGCCTCCAGCCACCTGTAAGGCCCCCACCCAGCTTTCCTCCCCTGCCAGAACATGCACATTGCTGCCGTAAATTAATGCTTCTCTCCCTGGAAAGAAGGAAAACATTTGCAGGACCTCATGCCCAAAGAAAAGGTTTGGCCTTTGGGGTTTTTGTAAGAGTATAATCTCTAATCCTGTCCCAGGCCTCTGTAAACTCCTGATTCTGCCTTGCTCAGCTTTTCGTATCCTACTTTTCATTCAAGGACTAGTTTTCAGTACACATGCCCGTAAGAGCTACTGAAAACTTCCTGTGCTGCCTGAACGACGATGTAAAGAAGCAGCTTTCTTGAGGAGGGCGGTCAGATTACTGAATCCCTGTTTAGGGTGTTATTTCTGGAGTCAAAAGATGCAGCACTGTCCTTAGTCATTCCCAGGACAAGACTACATCCCAGGCATCTCACGCCACCCTGCCTGCCACCAGCCCCCCACCTCCTGCAAGCAGGAACACGCAAACACACTTCACCAAGGGGGGCAAGAGCCAGAAAAAGGACACATAATCCCCTGCAAGCACGACAACGCAATGCAACGCAGGCTCCCGCCAGCTCCCGCTCGCAGGGAACACAGCACAGCACTGCCAGGACACCAAGCCCAAACACGCAATGTCCTACCCGCTGCCCCCTCTTCCCTGGCAAACCTGGGGGGCCCATCCTCCCTGGGACTCCAGGATCTCCCTTCGTGGGGAAGAAAAGAGACAGAGAATGTGTCTGTTATATGGCTGTTGCACGCTGTAACATAACCCAGTGAACCTCAAACAAGAGGAGCCAGCTGTTCAGAAACCAAGCCAGCTGCTTAGTGATGGAGAGTGATGGGGTATTTTTGTACCATGCCCGCCACAGGAACTCAAACCAGGTCATGCTACACTGAGACAGGGGAGACGGTGCATGACAGAAGAACAACCCCTGCAGTAACACGGGAAGACTTCTGGTGGACACAGAAGTACTGGGAGGCAGAAGGGGGCAAGGGAAGGGGGACAGGGAACATACTTTCTAAGCAAAGTGTGCTGTGCATATTTTGTGGAGTAGGGAGAAAAGGAGAAAGGCAGCCGGAGGATATTCCCATCAGCACAGACATGAGCAGGAGGGAGGGAATCTGCTTGCAGTATGGTTCCTCTCTCACTTGGCATCACTGTATGCTACTAGCATTTTGCTTACACTGGCAGGTGCCATTAGGGCCTGGATTTGGGCACTAGGAAGTACAGAGCCATTCCTCAGCTCCCTCAGCTGCTCTGGGAGGGGAAATAAATAAACAAACCAGAAATGCAGGCTCAGAGCAAAGCCTTCTGAGAGTACCTTTTCTCCTGGAGTCCCGGGCTCGCCCTGGTGAGGGAGAGACAGGAAAATAAAGTGAAAAACCAGGAGGAGAGAGTACAAAACCTCCTAGAGCTATCAGAGTGGAAGAAAGAACATTTGTCTTTGGAGACCTTGGGCTTGTAAGTGCGTGCATGAGGATGCTTTAAATGCATATTATTTGCACCTGGAGCTTGTTTTATCTTCATTAGCCAGCTCCTAGGCTGCTGTAAGAAACCAGCAAGCCTCAGACAAGAGGCTTTTACGAAACTGAGGAACCACCTTGCAGTATTTCAAGAGAAGGTTTACCAGACACAAGAGAGCATAATAAGACAAGACTCATCTGCTGGCATTAAGGAATTTGCCTACTCCTAGCTCTGCATGCACAGGAGCAGAGCAAGGCTGCGGTTGCAGCTGGGGTGGGGAGGAAGCTGTATTGGTACGGGATCAATTTCACATCAAGGAGGAAAACCCTCCCCACCAGCCCCGGAGATAACTTCTTTATTTCTGTCTTTTTCCCCAGCAGCTGGAGGGAATGAGGACAACAGGTCGTTGTCTCATTGCACATCTTGGATCCCCGGGGTAACTTCCAGCCCCCTAAATTTGCACCTGGCCCTTTGCTCTGTTGCCATCCCGACACTGCTGTGGAGCATCACGAAGTAGCAGGGGTGCTGCTAGAGACGGGTCTAGCATCTCTGCCACAAGCAATAGCAGTTCTGATATTCCCCTTTAGTGGGAGCTGTCCGACCATTTTCCTGTGCCTCATGCGCGCCTAACTCCAGCCCTCGCTCTTAAGCGTGCCCTATTTAAGACATTGCAGTGTAGTGTAAAACTGACCTTCATGCCTGCGGTGGCCATCCCAGGAGCGCCCTGGCAGAGAGAGGAAAGACAGGAACACCTTGTTTGAAATGAATCGGACACAAACTTTTAAAAACAAAACAGTATCAGCCAGGTGGAACTAAAAAGGCAAAGTCCTTTTCCTTTCCAAAACTCAGAAGTAATGCTGTAACACCACACAGCACGCATCCTCCTTCCCTGTGCAGGTCGTTCACCTATGGCAGTGGCTCTGCTTTCCAGAAAGCTCCTCCAAAGGCAGACATTGTGAGCACAAACCAGTCAAGACAACCAGATTTCCACACCCCCCCCAGTTTTAGTCCTGCAAGTGAATCAAAGGACAACAAGCAGAACAGCGTCAAATAATGGAGGAATGCAAAGGCAGACTGAGGACCAAACACCCAGTTCAGCGCTTGATCCCAGATGCATCAGCTCAAGCATCCCGAGAAAGGCCAGCTCATCCCCCAGAGCCTTGGTCTTGCTATTTCCCCTCATTCTGTTTTTATCACAGAAGACAAACCCTGTGGTAAAATGTTTTCAGGAGAGCTCTGAAGCCAGCCACCTTAGGGGAAAAAAAAAATATATATAAATATTTCCAAGCACTGCAATCCAGGCGTCATTCTGCAGCACTGAGCAAGCCACCACCGTGAGACCACAGAGTCCAGCCTGCCCTGCAATTCGAGACAGGTGCTTTGAAACTCCAGGAGGCAGCTGCTCCCACAGGGACAGTCACATTTCCCTCGACAGCACTGATGCAAAAAGCAGGTCTTCTCTATCAACCCTTTGCTCTAAAATCTCTGTATGCCCTGGGTTAGTATTAGTTAGGTCCTGGTGAAAAGGTCCAGTTACAAAAGCAAATATGAGGGATAACAAGGATCTAAGGAGAGGGGAGATGGTGAAGTAGTGTTAGAAGGTGGGAAATGAGTGGGGCTGGGATGTAGCACATGAGGCAGAGAGGAGGACTGGGAGCCAAGTTCAAAGTGAAAAGAGCTTGGAAAAGTTCAAACAAGGAGGAGTGGGGAGCCAGAGAGCAGCAGGATCATACCTCTCAGCTTTCTGAAACAGAAATCGGGGACAAAGCTAAAAAACACAAGGACAGAAGATGGAGATCAGGGATTCTATGCAATAAAAGGGGAAAAAAGCATTCCAGATCGTCTCAGGGGTCAGTAGGTTTTAGTGAACACGGGCTAGAGTCATGAAAGGGATTACGTGCAGCAAGTGGCTTGGGTTAGGCTTTCACAGTGCATTTGGGATGCCTGTTCCTCACTCTTTGGCCTTTAAATGGCAGTGAATGCAGGTGATGTTATTTTCTAGTATTTATCCTAAAACTGCAATGCACACACATGCAGGCTTGCTCATACACTGACCCTGATTCATCGCTGCATTAGTCCAGGTTCACACTTGCATAACCCTGCTGATCGCAGGGGACTAACACACATTGCTGAAGGTTGCAGCGGTCACTTGGGACCCCAAATTTACAAAACGCCAATTCCCTAGAAACATCAGCGATTGGCTGCTCTCACTAGCATGAAGCATTAAGATCCTGATGTTGCAAGACAGCATCAGACTAGGCATGCCATTTGCTTTGTAAAACAATTCTTCCCCCGCTATCTCCTTCATAAATTAGGCCTTATATTTTGCAATTTAGAAGCAGAAAGAATTCAGCTGAGGATAGTCATTGACCAACAGACACACACACAAATCCAGGTGATGCTTGCGCATCAGGGACAGTCGAGTGGTATGGGTGAGATCAGGCAGACAAGCGTCACTCCGCTGTTTACAAGGTACCTTAGCGCCATGTCTTCCTGGCAGCCCTGGCATGCCTCTCTCCCCCTGGAAGCAGAGCAAGAAACACAGAGAAAGAGAGCAAGAGACACGAGATGAGTCCTCCCAGGGCTCTGTGAGGGATGCCCAGGGCGCAGGCGACGAGGAAGCCTCCTGGGTGAGACGGGGCACAACCCATTTTCCCCACCTGACTCTCGCCAAGCTGACTGCCCTAGCCAGGGCCATTTCCCATCAGCGGTACCGACCCTGCTGGAGCACCACAGCAACAGTGCTGGGAACAAAGACAGTTTCTGTGTCCTGCTACCACATCCCATGCCAGGATATTCCACAGGGCACAGGGAGTCACTCAGCCTGCAGTGACTATAGGATAGACAAACTTATCTGGAGAAATAGAGAATCCAAGGGATGCCTTGTATTGTTAGCATGAATTTTATCTGGTGGTAAATGGAAAATAAACCATCTTTAGACAGTCTGCTTACTGCTGTTATTTTGTTCTGGGTGTTTAATCCTTGCTTGGAAGGACTGTTTAGCAGGGATAAATGTATATGCTTTTTTTAAAAGCACTTTTTGTAATTGTGGCATCCTGTAAACTGTCTAATACCATAATATACATGACCTAGGCAGTGTGAGCACCTCCTACCCTATGCAGGATACTTAACTATGGTATTTTCAGCTGTAACAAAAATAAAACAATAATTATGAATGCTTTGTGCTGGAGAAGTGGGGACCACTCTCTGTCCCTCCTTCTCAACTGCACTCCCTGTTTGTTTTTTTTTTTTTTCTCTTAAATGAGACTGAGCAGAGAAGACCAATGCTTTCTGCTGGGAGGCACCCACACTGCTCACAGAGTCTGCCCCCACAGAGCAGCCCTGCATGTGAAAGTAATTCCCCATCCTGGAGACTTTCCTGGAAGAAACTGCCTGCCTGAAGAGCTGTTTAATTATTTAGCCCTGCAAAAGCAAAGCCACCTCAGCGAGAGGGAACAAGGTAGCCCCTTACGGGGGGCAAGTTACAGAGCAACCACACTACCCTACATTTTCTGATGATGGCCTCAGCTCGCTTGCACAGCCCCCACTGGCACCGGCAGGATCACACAGGTATTAGAGCTAATTAGAGAACAGGAGCAACAAACATGACACTGCACCATTAAAGAGCAGAAAGAAACCCCAGAGCCAAAGCCAGAGAATAAGCAGGAAAAACAACTCTGCAGAACGTCTTTAAACCCTTATGTATTTGAAAGCCGTTGTAATACAGTAAGTACCCCCTGGGCCGATCCCTTTGCGATCCCCCGGTGCCCTTTGGGCAGCACAGGGTGCCACAGCCAGGCAGCAGCAGCCCACCGAAACCAGCACTGGAATGGGGCAGCCAAGCCAGAAGCTAGGAAACATCACCAAAGGCAGATATGAAAGGCAAAATGCCCAGTGCAGGTCCCCAGTGGGCTCCAGGAAGGCAGCCAGCATCTCCAAGCTCTCCTGAGCTTCATACTGATTTAAGAAATACCTCTGTGCTCCCCAGGCTCTCTGGAAGAGTTAGGCTATGCCTAACTATCCCTCCAGCACAGAAGAGACCCTCACCCTACACCTGGTACAAGCAGCTTTATACCCACTCAGTGCCAATCATGACAGCATGTCCCGTGCTGATCAGCTCGTTAGCAGTACTGGCCACAAGCTGTCAATTAAAACAAAGACCCTTCCTTTTTTGCTCCTTGCTGTGAAAGGCAGAATATGAGGAGGTTATTGAGCAAGATTGTGCCAGTTTTCTTTATTGCTCTTTCCTCAGAGCATGAGAAAAAGCCTCATCCTAAAGACCTTTCAAAAAAAAGAAAGAAAATGCCAGTAAAGCTGAATGTGATGGCTAGGCTGAGGGGCAGTGAGTCAAATGCTTATTCAAATGACCCAGGTGATCACACTTGCTGGTTGCCTAATAGCCTTCATGGGACACAAGTACAAATGGTGGCCACAGAAGAAAATAGCTGAGAGTATTTATGTTGTGCTGCATCTGTTACTGGGTGGGGAGAGGTTATTAAATGAAGAAGGGGTCTGTATGAAACCAGCAAGCCTCTTCAAGCCTGAAATGTTCTTCACCGCCAGCAAAAGCAGTGATGCTGTGCAAAATTAGTCACTACTGCTAAACTATGAATCATAGTGTTTGTCCTGGGCTCCTCAAAACAAAGAGAAGGTAGAATCTAGCCCAGGTAATTGGATCCGAAGATGGACACATCAAAAGCCTTCCAAAGTCCCAAATGATCCTCCTAGGTGGGAGGATGACAGAAAGAAGCAATTTCCAAAGACAACAAATGCATGTGCTGTGCGGGTGTTCAGGAGCTGCTGCTGGGTGATGTCTGGCTGCTGATTTAAGGGTACCTCTGCACTTCCATTTCAATTCCTCTGAGCAAAGAAGAAAGGAAGTCGAGAGAAAAGTGATCCTGACAATAACAAATCATAGTCTGTGTGAAAGAAGAGGCTGCTATGGGACTGGGGAGGTGGCCCTTTGGAGCTGCAATTTAGTACCACAAAAAGCACGGCAGGTTTCATCTCCACTCTTTATGAAGTGGGATGAATAAGGGCCCAAGTAGCTAGAGCGTGTATTCAGGGTCGCCCTGAGTCATTGCTCTCCAACACAGAACAGAGAAGGCTCTCGCCTGTGGGTGACCCCGAGACATCACTGGAAGACTTGGAGACTTCCCCTTTGCCAGAGCCCAAATCAAGGGCTGATCAGTCCCCGTACATGGGTGCAAGCAGAGCAGGTGTCTGCTGGCAGTGCAACGCAGGAGTATACGCAGGGGTGAAACACAGCTTCTCCCTCCAGCCTTTTCTCCCACCCAGGCCAGACTCCAACTTCAGCCCTCCAGTTCAGCTTAATGGGAGAGCACCTGGCTGTTGAGACAGCAGTAAATTCCTAGCACCCAAACCACAGTAGTTCTGGATGCAATTCTGCTTTCATTTACACGGGCACAAACCAGGAGTGATGCCTTTGTGCTTGATGGAATTACACTGATGTGAAAATGGACACGGCAGAACCTTTGGACTTCACATGCACTGCATTATTTCTGAGGAGGTATTGTTTTCTTGTAGGAGGACAATTGCTGCTGTTCTATGCAACTACTAACCTAGAGCCTGCATTCCCAAAGAACGTTTTTTTAAACTCGATGTAGCAAATCCATGTTATGTTCTGAAGGGGCCTCTTCTCCCTTCAAATAGTAATCCACCCAGATGGAAAAAATATAGAAAGTGTATATGCTGCACGATAAATGGGATGCATGCCACATACTAAATGCTTGAAATGTACGTGTCACTGCTAATGCCTTTCAAAATATTACAGGACCAGTCTTTTCTCATGATGTTTAAGATATATGGCATGACACAGTATGCTCTGACTGTCATGAACACTTGCCAATGTTGTAATGTTTTAAGCACAGTCTATGTTGAGTAATATACTTTAAATATATGGGTACAGTAAATTTCAATCAAATCTATAACATCTGGGCATAGACCATATGAGCCTGTAAAATGTGTCCAGAAACAGACAGAAAAGCCTGGTGCCAAACCTCAGCCTGAGTTGCAGAGTTTGAGTGGATTTGATGCGTCAGCTAACCAGATTTTATGAGGAAACCCCAACCCAGCCCATCAAATGGAGAGATGTAACAAATCATTAGCAAGCTTCATAGTCAGAGAAATATGCCTTTGGTAAGAATCGAATTCCACCAAATGGATAAAGGCTGCTTTTATTGCCTGAGCTTGGAGTGTCTGTCTGTGGTTAATCAGAGCACAGATGTGTACTCCATTAAATACCCCACAGAGCTGCCTCAGACCCAACTTCCTCTTAAAACCCATCAGCCCAAGGAGCAGTATCTCCCAGATGATCTACCACGGTAGAAAACCATATTTCTCATGCCTACCTTTATGCCAGCGTCCCCTTTTTCACCCTGCCCAGCGAAGACCAGAGAGGGAGGAAACACAGAGAGGGACAGTGAGCATGAAATCAAGCAAGCGGTACAATCGTAACAGCGAGGGCCAAAGAGAAAGTAGCCGAAGTAGGGAGCGTGCAATAAATGCAACCCCAGGCCTCCAGACAGAACTGGCTCCTGCTAATAACATGGTACCAGCTGAACTCTGGCTGCAGCCCACCCCTCCCTGGGAATACAAGGCAGTTTACGTTGCTGGAGTGGATGCTGGAGGTTGCCCATACTAATGCTTCCTGCATGTTTTGGGTGTAGACAAACCATCGATCCATTTAAGGGACCAGAATATCCTCATTCTCCCATGCAAAAACCTCTAAAGGCTGGGTCAGTTTTATTCTTTAACGGAGACTGGTGCAGGGCTGCACCTGGCTCTGGTTCAGGACAGCAGGGAATTGCTCTGGCCAAAAATTGCTCAGGCCCTTTACACAGGAGCAACTCTTTCTGTTTACATGGCTCATACCAGGCTCCAGAGAACTGCCTCCAGCCCCTGACCCTCCATATTCCTTTAGCGCATCTCTAGGTTTGAGTGCCACTTCTCTGCCCTTGGGAGATGGCCCCACTGGCTCTGAGTTTAAGGATTACCTTGGGGCCAGTAGCTCCAGGGAGGCCATGTGCACCGGGCAGGCCTGACTCGCCCACCTCACCCTGAGGAAGAGAAGAAAGAAAACAGAGGAAGAAGCAAACACAGTAAGCAGCAAGAAAAGGAGCCTGTGGGATGCCTGAAAGGTCAGCAAAGATGTGAGAGGGATGTCCCGCACAGAGGTGCCCACCACACACCAACCTACCTACCATCTGGGTCTCTCTGGGAGAGGAGCACCATTCTGCATGAAGACAGATATTCAGGGTGCAAAACATATGGATCCCACGATCCTATATTATATCAGAGCTAACACCTTTGCTCAACTCTTTGCCCTCTTTTCCCTTTCCTCTGACCTACTCACCAGGAAGGATTTTTCTCCCCTACTTTCATCCATTCCTTCCACCTTTCCCAGAGAAAGGTCACAACCTCGGGCTCATTCCTCTGAGATCAGTGCAGGCTCTTTGCTTGCTAAGTAAATTAGCCAGACAAGTTGTTTCATGTAAGAGGAGATCGTAGGGAGGCCCTCGCTGCGAGGTCGTTGCAGGGACCCCCTCACCGCTGCTCAGAGCTGCCCGCCCAGCGCTCACACAACAGGATGGGCTCTTAATGGAAAAACCGACAGTTTGCTGGAAAAAGAGGCAATAAATTGCATCTGTCTGCAGGAGTGGGCTGTGGTCCACGGGGGCTATAATTTCCACTTCCTGACATAACAAAAACTTCTCAGTTTATACAGAACTAATTAAAAAGCTCTCAGGTCTTGCCATTTTGCTCACAGAGCACCCATAAAGCAACGTGGAGATAACACGGGACACAGGACTCCCACCTGCTGGGAACATTCACCTTCCTCTTTTCCAGCTGACATCTCTCTAGCACTATCTCTTCATTCCCCCTGTCCCCTTTGATCTTCCTTTGTGTCTTTTCCCTGTCTCTCTTTCTGTCTCTTCATTACACCCTCTGGGCTTGACAACCCTGCTGTTAATTAGCTGCTGCTGAAGACATTCGGGCATTGCCAGCTTCTGCCTTTTAACGTGGAGCAGGATCAACTCTTTCCTGCTTTATTCCAGGGAGCAATACATAGCCACGGATTTGGCCCTTTCCAGCCTCCTGTTCAGATCTGGATGCACAAGAGGTATATTTCAGCCTCGAAGTAGGTGTAGAGAGGCACACAGACAGGGAGACATCTGTACCATAGCTACTGGAGAGCTACACCTCTGGGTCCAACCTCTCCTTATGTGGGTGACGGCAGGAGATCTGTGAGCCTGTCACAGCCCCACGTCCACTGGGAGCAGAGGGCTCCAGAGGAGTCCAAAGATTTGCAGCCATGATCCCACAAGACATCAGTGCACCTTAATTCATGTAACAATATTGGAACTCCTTACCTTTCTGCCAGGGTATCCCTGAATCCCAGGATCTCCCTGCAAAAGGCCAAAAGACAAAAGAAAGTGGGGTTTGGCCTGAGAAGGACAAATCCCTGCTCTTTTCCCTGGGGAGATGCTGCGATGGAAGGGAATTCCATGGGGAAAATTCACCTTTTGCTCAGAGTGACTCCACTGAGTCCCTGACCCTTCAGCCCTGTGGGTCACTGTTACCTGCACTGGACTGAGCCCTAGCAGGAAAGGTGCAATAAGCACTGGCAGCTGCATAACTCATGCCAGCTTCATGCCCCAGCTCTGCAGTTCCTATCTCCTCACCCTGGCTAAATATCTCAAATAAAAACAAGGGGGGTGGGGGTGGTTGCAGCTGAAAAACAACAACAACACACACCCCCCCGCATTTTGGCAAGTGAATAAATGGGAAACTGTGGTGGAGTTAACAATAGCATTGCAAAATCAGTTCCTGAAGCGCTGGTAAATGCTTTGAGAGTGGAAGAAGCCAATAAAGCTGTGTGTGGCAAAGAATTTTGCAAGAGGGGCTGATGAGGCGTGCCTTGCTCAGTCAAGATGCAACTCAGACGTGTCGCCTGGACAAAACCCATGAGTCAGCACACGGGCCGGGCCCCAAAGGCAATACTGAACTGGGTTGGAAATATTTTTCAGCTATTCTATGTAACCTCCTTTACCCCTCTTCTACCCATTAAAATGTGCATGTCTCTCCTTGCCAGGAGCATCCACCTCTCTGTTTATCATCTTGCTCCCTCTAAGTGAGGCCAGATGTCTCACCTTTGGTCCAGGAGGCCCAGGTAAGCCCTGTAGATAAAATCAAAACAGACACTGGAGTTGGCAAATGTAGACAACATTACATGGACTGCAGGGTGATGGGAGATGCTGACTGCTTCGGCTTGAAATGCCCCTTTACAGAGATGATTGGCACTAGTAAGCTCAAACAGCCCCGATCTATTCTTCATGTAGATTAATACTATCTTAACCCACACTCCCAAATAAATTCATGGCCATAGCGCTCCATCCCCCCAGGCCTGGTCTCACTGAATCTGAAGACCAAAAAGCTGCTTTGCCTTATGCGTTGTGCTCCAGAATCTTTTCTGTTTCTCTAGCTTTGCTTGGGAAACTTGTTCCCAGCCCACTGTGCAGCTCTGGAGTAAATCAGGCGTTTGCAGCTTCCTCTGACAAGCTAAATAGAGAGAATATATTAACAAACAAACCACTTGTGGTTTTAAATGAGAAATAACCAAACAATTTACCTGATACAAACCATAAAGTATACCAGATATGTGTGTATGTAAATATAAATAAACAAAATATCCATACAGGAGCTGCCTTCCTGATGTGAGCAGATGGAAGGCGAAAACTACTCTAGATACGCTCTGAAGCCTATACCACCTTCGGTGTTGCCTGCTTATAGCAATTCAAATGTTTAGTCATCACATCTATGGCTCCCTAGAGCTCAAAGAGAGATGAGAGTGCTTACAGGACATCCGACCCCTATATTGTGTGTGGAGAGGCACTTTTGCCTCAGAGGACAAGACTTGCTTGTCCTGCTAGCAACCCTTGAAAACTCTTGGAGATGGAAACTCCTTTCATGCTGCAGTCGCTGCAGGGCCAGCGTGCCATGTTTCTCCCCGCAGCTCCCAGGAACCGATCTGGTTTCTGGTACCCACCTTTCCATCTCTGCCAGGCTTCCCAGGTTCTCCCACTCTGCCCTGTTGCAAGAGAGAAGTACGTTAGCAGGATTTTCTGCCCTGTCCCCTGCCATTTAGCAATAGTATTATTTTAAATGGTGCTTCTGTTCGCCCTCCTCAGCTGCTTGCTACCAGCCTGAGAACAGGACAGGGGCAGGACTTCAAAGGGGTCGCAGGGATTCTTATCAGTCAGGTTTCTGCTGTGAGCAGGATAATTACACCCCACATGTTACTTCCTCCCTGTGACCGTCTGCAGAGGTTGAGGAGGAGGAAACGGGCCTGGTGTCACCCGCTTACATGTGGGTGTTCAGATAGCAACAGTGCGGGGCACACGCCTCCGCCTTCCCTCCCGCTCCCCCTCCTTCCTGGGAACTTCTTCCTCCCCACACATCCGTGTCCCCTGCAAATCTCCTGTCCGTGGCTCTCTCGGCTTCAGAAGAGGCAACAAAGGCCAGAGGAAATTGTCCGTGCCCTAGGGAAAGAGGAAGCAGAAGGCTTTTTTGTAATTGGACTTACGGGAGGCCCAACTGGCCCGGGCTGTCCTGGGGTTCCTTCGGGTCCAGCCGGTCCAGTGGGCCCTGGCGGGCCAGGGGGCCCCGGGGGACCTTGGATTCCCGCTTGTCCTTGTTCACCCTGAGGTTTGTTAAAACAAGGGATTATCGGCAGGCAGAGCGAACCCTTCACACCACCCCCCCAGGGGCCCAAGGCAGGTCAGCCTGGCTGAAGCAGAAGAGGTAGAAGCAAGTCCCAGGTTAGTGCCAGGAGAGGTTTCCAAGAGTGAGGCAGAGCCCCGCTGAGGACGGCCGGGCTGCCTGGGCAGCAGGAGCCAGCACCCTACAGTTTGCAAAGACATCAGAGGCCACCTTGTCAGAGTTCTCTTTAAAAGGGCTCTACAGATGACTGAGCAGTCCAAAGAGATCTTTTTCTTCATGAGTCAGTCAAGTACAATTTATATGTCAAGGCCCACCATCTCTTGAGCTTCTCAGGAGGCTTTCCAAAGCACTTGACAGTCATATGTGAAGCAAAGCCTCCCGTGACCGCACTGGCACTTCCAGGCAGAACCACAGTATCTTACCTCAGCCCAGTTTTTTTCCCTGTGCTATATTTGTTGGACAACACTCCCTCTGTTTTGCCAAGGACCAAAAGTAGAAACGCCACAAAACCAAAAGAAAATAACATGATCATCATGGCATTTCTGGAGCCTGCCCAAAACAGGCCTACATACACCAGGCAGAGCTTGTTTTTGTAAGATTTAACAAGCTAGTGCGTGCAGAGCCACCTGCCATTTTAAGCTCTCTGAAACAGAGCCGTTTCAGCTGGTTCCTCCCCAGGCCCCTCACAGTAGCCATTCGGCGGCTGCGGCTCATGCCTCAGCAATGTCATCTGGCCCAGAGGACCTGGACTTGGGACTTAGCGGCACGGAGGAGACAGTGGGTTGGAAGCACCACGTTTGAATACCAGACTGCTGATCTATAATTGATGAATCCAGCAAAATCCTAAGGCACCGTGGCACCCACGCTAAACTGTTAGTCTCACGGGCTCCCCTCCCATTCCCCCTCCCTAGATAAAATATCATGACATCCTACTGCTAGCGACCCAATTTAAATTTGAAAAACTCTTCTTGGTGGATCCATGGGAAGCTAGAAATCAAACATGGTTGTTTCTCAATTATAAATCAGTGGGCGTGCCGTTTGGTCTCTGCTGCATTTATCCTCCCTACAGCCTTATACACTGCTGCTGGGTAAAATTAAGTCTGCTCTCACGCGCTTGTGTGTTCAGGAGAACGCACAAAATCTGTCCCCTGCATGTGTTCCTACCAAGTGTGCTGTTTATCCTGGCTGCCTTTAGTAAAACATGCAGATTCAGGGATGCTTGCTTTATTTAGAATGATAAATGAAAGTAATAAGCTGCAAATTTCATCCCTTCTGCCATGAGCTCTATTTAAAAGAAAATTTCCAATGCGCGGGCCAGGCTCACGGGAAGCTCAGTCATGTGTGGAGCAACAACCTTTCTCCTCAAAAGAGCCGCCGCCTTGCCACCTGACTTGCAGCCCACGCTGGGAAGCCTGCCGGGCCAAGGCAGGGAAGATGCCCTCTCTTTTCCCTATATTGTCCGTGGATCCTGGCTCACCCTGTGGCCCATGCAAGGGAACACAGGATCCTTCCTGAGCTTCCGTGTCCTCCATACTCAGTGCTATTCAGCAGTCCTGTAAATGGTCTTGTAGCTTTTGAATTTGGATCCAACGAAGACAAGAGGTTTGGAAGACACTGGAATATATTTCTAGATTTCCTCTTGCCCTGACCTCTCAGCCCAGCTTCAGAGACTTCCCTCCTGTTGCATCTTACAGCACCCCCACTACGGGTGCATGAAAGGGCACATGCATCTTACAGCACCCACACCACGGGTACACCAAAGGGGGCTTTGCCTGTCTCTCTTTGGCTCTCCCTCCTCTATTCCCACCTCAACTGCTCTCTGTCAGCCCAGTCCACGCTCCAGGTTTAGGGCACTGGAAATGCAGCACAGTGCTGGGAACAGGTGCTGGCACCCTGGCGGGGGACGGGGAGATGGGGAGAGCTGGAGCCCTGCACCAGCATGGGGAAGGGGCTCACCCAAAACTACCATTCGCATTGCCTTTGTTTTGCTGCCTCAGACAGAGTGTGCTTTGCGTGAGTGACTGCTCATCCATACAGATCCCTAAACATGCAAAATATTATTTACCACATCATTATAGTCTTATTAATGCATTCAGCACAGAAAGACCCCCACAGGTCTAACTAGTCTGTAAGTGGATACAGTAAGTTGGAGATGAGGTGTCATTTTCATCAGATGTCATTCATATTTTTAGCTGTTGACTGGAGCTATTTTTCAATCCTTTTAAAGACCAGTTAGCCACTCGATTGTGCCTCAGCAATGCAATGCTTGTTCAGCCTCCTGACACAGGTCTCCCTCCACTCAGCTCATGTCTCTGCTAAGCCCAAGCCCTTGGGCAAAGCACTCTTGCTGATGTGCTCAGAGGCAGCAGCAGGATTTTCCTCTCTCAGGTGCTGGTGCTAACATTTATTTTGCAGCCTCGCATTTTTTCTTACTGTTCATATGTTGGGCTCCTGGAATTGCTTGGTGCTGGCAGATCTGCAGGAGTGGATTACATTTTGTTGCACTTAGGGAATGAATATGGCAACGGCAAAATGGATCACAGCAAAATTCTCCGGTGAAGTTAGCCCCTGGGGACAGAGGGAATTTGCAGTCTTGGCTGACGACAGGACATGGGGCAGCTATTCAAGTTTCCCACTTCATCCTGGATACAAACTTCAGCTTTCAAAGCCTTTCCAAGAGGTCAGTCCTTGGCCTGGCTCTTCGGATTGCCGCTTTGAAGGGCAACCAGTGCAAGCCGTAGGGCTTTGTGTGGTGCGAACGCTGAATCAATAGAAACTGAATCGAGACCACAAGCTCAAGTGATAATGTCAGGATTTTGCCAGCACTGGGCAAGGACCAGGCACCTCGTGGTAAAGGCCTGTATTGCAGACTGCAGTTCCCTGCTAGCATCTGACTGTCTAGACAGGCAACGGGGTGACAAAACCCAGCCACTTAATAGAGGGTGCCCAGCACACTTCAGCAGGGTAATTACAGCGGTTTGTCCACACAGGAAAGTTAATCCCCATTGATGGAACAAGGAAGCTTAAAGTGAGCTCATTAAAAGCTACATGAACTCTGACTATGGACACTCTTATTCACTATTCATATGTCCGTAATTCATTTTATGAATTCATTCCCAAAATAAACTGAACTAAACATGAATTATGGCCCTGGAAACCAAAATAAATGTGTTTACACAAAGATTTAATGCAATTTAATGAAACCATTATAAGAGCTTATTTAAACACATTTTCCCAAGTGTCTCAGACTAGACTAGTCCTTAGAAGAAGCGTTTGCCTATTCATTCATCTCAGTTAGATTTCACAGACATTAGCTGCATTTCAGCAAGAGGTTTCTAACCTCTTCTGGAGATTGAATATGCAGGAACTGACTCCTTAAGGTAGGGGACTGCTTGTCGACAGTCCCAAGAACAGTTTCATGGCCCATTTCTTTTAGTTTAAAAAACTGGCTTCACTGCATTTCTTTTTAGCCACATTATCACATCAAAGATTTCCTTTGCTTCAAAGAAAGTCCCTCAGCTCTGCCTGAGCCTCTTGGAAACCTCTCTGTAGGGGAAGAAAGACAGGTAGCAAGCTGATTAATTGCAAGCATCGAGGTAGGCTTAGAAACAGGCAACAAGGAGGAGAAGTCTACCTGGAAAGTGCGTCTCTTTATGACCGGAGGTGGAGCCAGCCGCACTGAATTGAGGAGAGGCAACAGCTGAAGAAGATCAAACCAGAAGGTCGCGGGGCAAAGGAGGCCATTAGGGCACCAAGAGTCAGAGAGCAGCCAGGGGAGAGAACAGAGAAGAGGGGAACAGAGAGATTGCCGTGAAAATAAAACACCGCGTGAGAGCCGCGCAGGGCGTGGGTACCTGCCAGCAGACCTCTGACCTCCGCCACGCCGTGCATTGCTCACAGGGGGATTTGCCGCGTGCCAGCCCTGGCAGGCGCAGGGTGAACACTCACCAACCTGGTGCTCCCACCGCACAGAGCTTTTACCACTTTCTCTGCTCAGAAATAAAACTTACCTGGGGATTTTTGACTGCAAGACATCCCCCACTGGCTCTGCTAAGCTCTCCGGTGACAGGACTGTTTCTCTTAATTTCTCATCATCAGATTTGAGGTAACTATCAAAATGCCAGTTTTCTCCAAGTTTTCCAAGTATGGTTTCCTATTTCTTTCCATCTTCCCTTACAAGAAACAGTGTATCTCCAGGTCTCACCCTTCCTCATGGTGTGGAAGGGAGCGGAGAGATGCTAGCAAGGGCCAGCAGCAGGCATCACAGCCAGCAAACAGGTCCTGGTGTGGTTTATTTAGCTGAGCAGACACAGCCATCATGGCCAAGGGAGAAGACTAGACCTTGGTGCCTCTGAGCCTTGAGCAGGGTATTGCCTTGGGAGCCTGTGCTTTGCTTTTCCTTGTTTAACAGTAACATCAGCCTCTGACTGCTTATAGCCAGGAATGCTGCCTTAGGGCACAAAGCTGACCCGGACACACAGAAATCGAATGCACTGAAGCTCAGGAGCATTTGTTCATCCTTCTGCTGTATCCAGTTTCCACTTGCATGCATGCTGCTGTCAGCCTGGCACCCACCATGCCGGCTCCAGGCCCAGGAATGCTCCTCTGGCCTGATCCACTTTCCTGTTCCTATCAGTTTTCCATTGAAGCTGCTCTTGATTTACACAGGGAGAAGAGAAAGAGTCTTTCTGTGCTCAGGCACAAAAACATGCCCCCATGTGCAACGTTTCCCCGTGTGAGCTGTGCACTCAGATCTGAGAGGTGTCCCCATAGATCTCCCATCACAGTAACCATATGCATCCAAGCAACGCACTTTAATCCCTTTAAACACTGTTCTTTGTGTTTTCAGTGAAAGCAAGGATCCAGTCCTGTTGCAAAGTGAAGTGGCAAGCCAATATTGCAGCATTGCCGCCCTGTTATCAGGCGGTTGTGTTCGAATGCACCGATTCAGACAGCCACAAGCTATCACAACAAAAGCAGGGCTGCTGGAAAATCAGCTAGGCTGATTTTATCTGAAGGAAATCCTTCTTTTTCTAAAAGACAGTGCAGGAGGCCCCATAGCTCAGGAGAGCATTTGGGACTGCACTGATCTTCTCAAGGGGGATGTTGCTGTAAATCCTCACACCCCCATGCTAGGTGTGCCTAGCATGTCTGTACCAGTGGCCCAGACCCAGCTGAGCTGTCTTTGCCTAGCTCCTCAAGTGCTGAAGTGTATCTGAAATATTATGCAGCTTACCAGGGATGCTGGAAAGGATAAGAAGGAAAATAGAGAGAAGCAGTCCTGAAAACAGAGGCGAGACAAGACCCAGCAATGGATTCAGGTGCAAGTGGTAGAGTTTAGAGAAGAAACTTGAAGCCTCTTCCACCCAGCTCCCTCCCTGCCTTCTCTGTCTCCCAATGACAGCGTGCAATATTGGATCTTCATCCTCGTGCCTTTGCATCAGAACTGCGTCCCATCAGACCATTACCCACAAACCTTTAGCGTAAGGATCTGGTTAGAGCGCAGGGCTGCAAGGGTGGTACTTAGGTATTCCTAGGGGACAGTGAAGACACATGACACAAACGGGGTCAGTTAGACACATGCCATTTCTGAGAGCAGATGGAGCATGGCTGGTCCCCTTCTTCCCCGAGCTAAATGCCCTTTCCCAGGGTGGCACTTGGAGCAGCTCGAATGGCCAGCTCACACCGAATGGGTAGCCCCATGCCTGGGCTTGTCCCTTACAGCAGTGCAGGCCATACAGACTCATACAGAAAAAAAAAAGGAAACTACAACATGAGCCAAGGCATACATCCTAACCTTACATTTCCTTCCTAAGAAAACAAAGACAAAACAAAACTGAAACAACATCCCTGGTTTTTCAGGATGCTGGTTTTCATTTCCTCACCCAGAATATCTGAAAAAGGACCTTGTCAACCAGTAAAGCAAGAACAAATTGCAATTCAGTCAAATGTGTAGCATTTTTACAGCAAGGCTCATCCTAATTGTCATTTTGGGAGGAAGAGATGGAACTGCACCTCGGTGGGCTGATTTGCACCTGTGACTAGACCCTTTGAAGACAGCCCACCCTTGGGCTGATCTGAGGACAGTCCCCCTTCCCATGAGCACGTCTCTGCCTTGGAACGACTCATGGGCTTCTTAAAATGTTGAGCTTGCTGCCTCATGAGACCAAAATTACCTCCATGAGAGCCAAGGAAACATCATCAGGCTTTGCTGGGATGTGAGGCTTTGCACCAGCCCTTTCCCCACTGTCACAACCCTCTGGCGTGTCACCCCGGCGTGCCCCCAACCCCGACCCACCAAACCACTGTGCCTTTGCCCCCAGCTCTGAGCCCAGGCTACTCCCAATGATGCACAAGCTGCATCTGTGTTTCCCAGTGTTGCTGCGGGTCCTGCCGCTGCTCTTCACCTTGAGCACTGAGGACAGTCGGAGCCAAGGGCTGTAACGTGAACCCAGGACACCTCTAGGGTGAACAATGTTGTTAGCTTCTTTTTAACATAACAATCTAGTGAGCCAGCTCGCTTAAATAAACACAGCTGACCAGCTATTATTGTACCGGTACTGGCACATACCAATGGCCCTCTTCTCCCTCACTGCCAGCCGAGCTCTCTCCCCTGCCTCTGCGACACAGAGCATCCAGGGCCCTGCTCCCTGGGGCCAGGAACCAGAGCCCAGCTAATTGTCCAGAGGCCCATCAAAAATAAACAGAAAGCCTTTAAGCCTGTCTCCCTGTACACCCAGATTACAAATTCCAGCCACTTCATATGATGTCGTTCCAATGCATTTCCAGTGGATTTTCAGCACTCCGGTTGTTTTTAGAGCTGCTTAAATTTTACCACTGTAATCCCCTCAAACCCCATGATGTACTCTCTCCTTTCTTGGCTGTGGTACATGCCAGCCAGGCCAGGACAAAGAGGCACGTGGGGCAACATCCTGGCTTTCGTTAAATGCTTGCTAGCATCAACCCTCCCTCTCCACCTCTTCTTTGCAGACAGAATGCCCACCAGGCCTGGGGGCCAGCATGGGGACCAGCTCACCAGGGACCACCCAGAGCACCGTGGCCAGGGGTGGTCAGGATTACTTTTGGGCAGGGAGCACAACCCTTCCTCTTGTCTCTCTGCAGAGTTGAGGCCAGCATGAGGGAGAAGGAAAAGGGAGGAATGATGACAGAGTCTCCCCGAGGTCTGCAAACCCCCACTGCTTCTGGCCACGCAACCACAGCAGAGTTTGTGGAAGCAGGACGGAGCTGGTGCAGCAGCGCAAGGTGTGAGTGGGTCACCTCTACTCCTCCAGAAACCCCAGGTTTTGTTGGGTTTTGGGGTGAGGACACGGACCTTCCCCGCTCCGGCACAGAGCATGGGAGGGTCTCCAGGAAGCAGCAATGACAGCATTTAGCTGGGGGTCAGCCCCAGTGGGCAGGAACAGACCAGGGAACCGACATCCCTCCTAGAAAACCTTATCTGCTGCTTTTCTGCGAAACACATCAATCAGCCGTGTGCTGCCCTCGGGGCGCCGATGACGCATCTTGTTAATGAAACGATCTATATTACCAACAAAAAGCCATTCAACTGAAGGGGGATTAACATGCAGGAAGGCACGGGACAGACGATAATAACACTAATGACTTACCCTGTGCGGGTACTCTGCACACTGACCCTGTGAAAGAAGAGGATTAAAAGGAAAGAGTTTAAACCACAGAGAGGACCAAAATAGACACGCAGGGTCAGATCCACAAGGTGTAAATCATTGTGACTATATTGAATTCAGTGCAGCTATGTCAATTTGCACCCGACAAGCACTGTGCCCCCTGTCCCCTCTCCCCAGAGCCCTCTGTTCTTGCTGTATTTCTCAGCCACTTAAAGTCAGACCAAGCAACACCAAGTCCATCGAGTCCCTTCCCTGCTCACTTTTTACATTTAATTTTCAACACGTCTCCCATTAAACTTACCTTTTCTCCTTTTTGTCCTGGGGGTCCCTATAAAGGTGATAAAGAAAGTCCTCAGTAAATGAAGGAGTTCAGTGCATGCAAGGGGAAAGGGATCAGGAGGATGTGCAATTACAAGAGATGGGATACTTACGGGTTGTCCCCTGGGACCTGCAGCACCCTTTAAAGAAACATATTGTCGTGAATGCGAGATGGATTCCCGTTTACAGTGACAAGACAACAAAAACCCTCAGTGCATGGAATAGGTGGAAACTCAGCTTTTAAAAACAATTGTGGGGAAATGTTCCCAAGAGAGATCTGGGTTCCCTTTGTTACTCAAGTGAAAATGCACGCATGTTCTGGCTGCACTGTGGGGGGCAATTATTAAAAGGAGAGGGGAAAAATCATCAGGAAAACACACCCTTATTGTTCCCAGGACCTCAGCTGACAGTGCGTCTCCTCGGCCGACACACTGGGATCAAACCAGAAGCAGCCAGGGCTGAAGCCTGAGCTGCAACTGCCTGAGCTAGGGTTGCACAACAGGGGGATGTCAGCTCACCCCTCTGCTGAGGAGTGGGGAACGGGGATCTTCAACATGTGCTCGCCAGAGGTTTACACTGACACTCAGGCTCAAAAAACAGAATTAGCAGAAGAAAATATTGAGCATTTCAGTGAGTGAAGGTGACTACAGAGCTGCTAGCTTGGCATAGTCGTGTTTGGGGATTTCATCATCAGAGATGTCAAGAGGAACAAGACCACATTTGGGCTTCCATCAAGTGTGGCCTAAGTTTATAATTTTCAACCAAAAGCACTTTAGTACGATGCACATATGAAACAGACCTTCAAGAGGGGGAAGAAAGATACTTAATACAAAAAATATGCTTTTTTTTTTTGTTAGATAAGTTGAAAGCTGCCAGATGGGTATTCAGAAAACTTTCCATCAACTTTTACTTCTGCTATGAGGCCAACCACGGAAAATGTCAGCTCCCAGAGTATATTTAAAGAACGTAATTGCTAACTGCAAGAAAAACATACCCCATGCGTAACTAGAGAGTTGCTGTTGTGACATGATGAATCTGATAGCCATAACGTAAAAATTACAGACGTGTATCCCAGCACTGCTATTATGAAGTTACGGAATTAGGGACACAGCTAGTGCGTTAGCTGAACTAGGATCGCTACCCTGCCTATGAGCTCGTTTCCAGCTGAGAGGCAACGTAATTTCAAACCAACCCATCACCTGCAGACAAACATATATTTTTTTTACCATCTCCCCCTTCTGTCCAGGATGACCCTGCAAAAGAAAGAAAACATGCCACAGCCTCAGCCATTGCAGTCTCTAGAAGATGTTGGCTTAACCTGCTTACCCCTTGCCTCGGGAGGTACCCGCAGTCACTGTACTTTGTCGAGGGAGGTGCAATGCCGTGCACGTGGAGCTTCGCTCACACATCTAACAGGACACCACTCTTTGCTACCCAAAATGCTGAGAACAAAGCTCTGGAGGATGAATATGGGGTGCAAAGGCTCTGCGGGACATGGCCAGGACATGGTTAAGCTCCCCTCAGGCTGGCTGAGCGGCTACAGCTGAGTGCAGCGTGCTGCGCCTTACTGGGGCTCACATGTGTGTCCCCAGGGCAGTATAAGAGAAATGCTGCTGGCCTTGGCAGGGTGATGCTCCTCATGGCAAAAACAGGGTCCTGCTGTAGGAAATTAGGTGCCAGAGGTATGTGCTACCAGCTCCTTCTCCATTACAGCACAGCTAGAGTAAGTGTGGTGGGGAACTTGGCTAAGGGGCTGCCTGGACCTATGGGTTTCATGTCAGTTGGGTTCATACTGAAGTCACTATATTTGTGTCTACTTCTCTGATGGATGTGAAGAACTTGGGTCTCTCTCTCTCCACTACAAAGCTGATTATAAGGATGCTTTAAGGACAGCATGGAGGTCTTTAGGGTCCTTTCCTCTTCTACTGCAACTCTTTGCAGCACAGGAGCAAAGAGAAAGAAGTTGTAAGGTTGACTTCAAATAAGGCTGTCAGCTGAGTAAGGCAGAGGGCTGGTGCCTAGGGGCCTGCTCTGTCTGTCTGATTCAGGGTGGGAGTGCCTGCTTTCCCTGCAGCAGCCAGGCTGTTGCACTTGTGAAGGGCTATTGTATAGATTTGCCTAGAAAGGAAGCAGCCACACTCTGCCTTCCCTAATCTCCTGATTCCTGCATCTCCCCCAAGGCATCTGTGGTATCCTTCTGCCTGCCAACCTTCTAATTTTCTTTTAATCCATGCATGTGCGTGACATTGCAAAATAATCCTCTTAAAAACATACTCTATAACAGGCAGGCTGGCAGGACAGTGGGACCTAGCAGGAGGCAGGGCAGAAAGCCTTGAGAGAAACTGTTTGCTTACCGGTTTGCCATCCAAGCCAATAGGGCCCTGAAATAAAAAAA
Organism: Theristicus caerulescens; assembly: GCA_020745775.1. Lineage (NCBI taxonomy): Eukaryota > Metazoa > Chordata > Aves > Pelecaniformes > Threskiornithidae > Theristicus > Theristicus caerulescens. The sequence continues at coordinate 90,976,428 of CM036560.1, forward strand.
GAAGCAATTATGAGAAATGCTTTCACCAGGGTGTCTGTCCATCCGCCCCAGCAAGCATTATGTGTTGCAAGATTGCACAGGCTGTGGAAAGGATGCAGAGGTGAGGTGACTTTCTCTGCCCTCCCGCCAAGTCCTGGCAGGTCCCTGGCCCACTGGGTACCAGACCAGCTTCCTGATTGCTTCTGCAGGGACCTGCTCCCTCTCAGCCCATTCCAGCAGCAACACTGGACACAAGAAGGGAAGGGAAGGGAGGAGAGATTCATGGGCAATTTGCAAAAAACCCTCCACATTTCAAATTTTGCAGTGTCCTGTAAACTAGTTGAAAATCAGCAGTTTTCTCCAGACTTTGATTTAAAAAGGCACCCACCTTTGGGGGAAGAGGAATTTTTGCAAATGATAGAATAATAAAAGTATCCCAGGGAAGAGGTGACATACAGCTCAGCAGCATGTTGAAGGTACTATTTGATGAGAAACAGGCTCTGCAGAGGGCTGTCCCACCCGGCACTTTCTCATGAACTGGGCTGATTTGTTTTCTGCTCCTCTGAAAGCCAAAGACCTCAAAGGCCTCGAGAGATCTGCTTCTCCTCAGCCCAAGGGCAGCTCACAGCCCCCCTTTTTGCAAAGGGCAGAGCCACAGAGCCCAGTCAGACGTCTCGGAGGCTGCCAATTCCTCCCGTTTTCCAGGCGTGAGAGTCTCCCCCGCAGACCTGCTCTGGCACATCGCGTGTCCTGGAGCAGCAGCTGAGCTGCCTGGCGGGAGCAGGGATGCGGGGGGTGTTTGTGTTTGCCTTAGGCTTCCTAGTCGTCCAGGATAAATGCATAAGAATAAATAGCAACCGTTTGAGTTCTCCAGCAGCCTCAATGCTTCAGACAGTGTTGCCAGCAACTGTAGGACTGAAATGAAATTTGCTTTATCCTGTCCCGGGCTTATTTTCTGTTCCCTTGCCCATCTGTAACACTGTTGGAGACGAATCACCCCCTCATGCTTTTTGTCCTTTCCTTTTGGCATGACCAGGGTGTTCAGCCTAGCATGGTCCCCAGCTGACCTGCATCACACAGGGCCCCGTTTGGATCACAGGTGCTCACTGCTATTGCAATATCACCACAAGGCTCAATTAAGGTTGGAATTTCACCTACCTAGGGGTTATTTTCTTTGTTTAGGGGTATTTCTTACGTTGGTTTTCTTTTACTGAACAGATCTGGCTTCAACTATGTTATTTTAACACTTGGGGTTTTTTAAATTAATTTCCTTTCAGAGTTGTGTGGTTTGTTTTTTTTTCCCTAAGTATCATTTAAAAGAAAAAAAAAAAAGAGAAGAAAAACAAATGAAGAAAGAATTACTTTTTTCCAGTGATACCAGGTCAGGTCCTTCGTTTCAGACAGAAATGATGAGATACAGCAAGCACTAATGACACTTCCTAGTAATATTGCACACCCGTACCTCATAAATTAGTAGTTACACTTACCGGGAATCCAGGAAAACCTCTTGTTCCAGGCTGTCCCTGGGAAGGATGAAATGGAGACAGCAGTTTAGAGGAACTGAAGTGGATTTTGACTGACCCTAAGTCCTCTCTACGGAGCCTTTCCTCCAGCCCCTGCACATTTATCCTACAACTCTCTGAAGAGTTACCCAAGACCCAGTTCCCCTCCAAGGGGAAAGCACCTTGGGAAGGAGGGGAAATCTCTCATCCCCACTCCAATTTGTACAGGGCCAAGAAAATCCTGGAGCAGGTCCAGTTTGGACTGCAAGCAGTTTCCTTGAAGTTTCTACATTAATTAAATGGGTGTCCCTAGCCCATACACTAGGCTTTTGGAGTATATTCCAGAGGCTGAGCTCATTTTATGGCAATTCTTGCTGCCATAAACTGGAGGCGTTTAATGCAGGGTGCTGCTCTGTGCAAGACAAACCTTGCAGGTCACTAGTGTCTAAATACAGCCATCCCTCTTCTCCTCCTCCCCTAATCTCACGTCCCAGTGCATTCATTTTCCTCACAAATAATTCTGGAGAAGAGATGATTTTTTTTTTTGCTTTTCTGTTTTTTTCCTCTGAGAGCTAAGACAAAAAGGAGAGTTAGGCAGTATGATGAGAGGAACATGAGCACCAAGTCCTTTCCCCCGCCTCTTTCTGGCTAGTCAGCATTGGCTACCAGTTTGGGATCAGGTACAGCAAACACTGGGTTAGAATGTGTTTGGCAGCTTCTTCATCACCCACTTAAAAACACTGGAAAAAAAAGAAAATGTCCTGGCTGTTAATTTTTCATAGTTCTTCAGTTTCTGGGACCTGTGACATCCCAGGTCACAGTTACCCTAGATTTGTGGGTATCCAGAAAAGATACCACTTTACCTAAGGATTTTTTAATCTCAGTTTCCCGAAAAATGTGTGAGCCAAGTCAGGAAGCAATATGGACCAGACTTCAGCAGATCTGGAAGCACACCCATGTAGACAGAAACAGCAGGATGAGGTAAATCCTGTACCACGCTCATCGAGTGACCGCTGCGGCATCTTGCCTTCCCTGAAAGCCGTGCTACGATGCCAAAAAGCCCAGGTTTCTTATGTGTTCTCATGCTTCATTTTCAGGAAGAAAATGCTTTCTTGGGCAATTTGAGATACCATGACCAGACTCTTTGAGTCCCTCAAGGGTCTCCTAGGAAAGACCTGGGTATAAACAAGAGTTCACTTCTGAAAAGAAATGCACATGGGTGCATCTCTGCCTTAAGCAGAGTCGTCCCATGTGGTGCCGAAGGAAGGAAAGGGGAAAGAGGGGACGGGCATGCTGGGCTGCAAGGCTGAGGTTTGCCACAGTGCAGCAATGCTAATCCCATGGGAGAGAGTTCAGAGCAACATTGGCAGGGAAAACCTTCACCTTCTGGTTACATCTCCTCCAGCCTCCCTCTACCTGCAGAGAGACTCAGTGAAGGTCTGGCCCTTCAGAGATGGGGCCAGATAACCTCTTCACAGAGTCTGAGGGATGCCCCTACCACAAAATGCCTCGCATTGTGCTGAACAGTTGTGTTTTTATACACAATGCTAGCAGGACCTAATCCCATTTGCACTGTTTTTTTAGTTCTGCAAAGTTGAACTTGGTCAGCTTTGCTTTGCAAGATACATATAAAACCACCTGGTCCTGTTGGCCAGTGACCAGGAGGCAAGATAGGCTATAAATTAAAGGATCTGTACACCGCTGATTTCTGAAAAGGCAAGAATCAATAAGAGCCTAGCCATAATTCATTAATTTTGGTTCCCTGCTGGACACCTCCCTGGACAAGAAGTGCTAAAAAAAGAATTAGGGAGAAACCCTGGAAATTGTGCAATTTGGCTTCCTCTGTAGACTACAGACTGCTGCCTCTTTCTCCTTGGAGGACGGCAGAGTGATTTGCATGGTATCAGGCCAAAACAACAGTTCAGCAGCGAGCAATTCCAAGAGACTGTTTTTGTTGGGTGACTGTTTTTCCTTGTCTTCTTTTTAAAATGTTGATCATATGAAGTATGTAATCCCAGGAGCTGCCAAATCATGGAGACTGTCTGTTTCTGCCACTATCGGTGCACTGTCCCTCCCCAGCCAGAAGTTAAGCAGCTCTGAGCTCTAGTGAAAACTTTAACCTCCAAACAAAAATCTGGAAACTATTTGTCATCCCACGTCTTTCCGAGTGGCCTCTTGGCCCGGGTTTCCGTGTTTGTCTTCAGTGCTCAGCTATCCTTTTGACCTATCACCAGCTCCCCAGGAAACTGGATCATCTTCACAGTAGGCTTTGGGGGTGGAAGTGTGGAGTTGTGCCAGTCCTGGCACCTCCGGACTTTGACTGGGATAGGCAAAAGCGCATTTTAAATATCATTTGCCATTTAAGTTTTCTGCTGCTTTGGAGATGCAACGTGTTCTGCACTTTCCCAAACAGCAGCAAAGGCAATGAGGCAAAGCAGCAGCACCAAAGCAAACATTAAAAATTGTCCTGCAGATCAGGCATGTGTCCTTCAAGAAAACAGTGGTGCCTGTCTCTGTTTGCAGGACCTACAGTGACGCGGACTGATGGCTTTTCTCTCCAATTACTATAACCACACTATCCAGAAGGCTGAGAGCTACATTTTATGAGAAACAGCAAAAGCAATGAGGCATTTACCCTCCAAAATCTGCTGCTTGTGGAACAGGGTGGTCTCGCTCAGAGCTTGGCATTGAGAGACCTGCCAGCCCTTCCTCCTCGCCTGGCCACATGGCCAGGGACTGTCTAATGGGTATAAAACACTTGGGAAGACCTGGTTGTGTCCCGGGCTTCAGTTCTGTCGCTTCTCAAATTCCAGTGTGCCAGGCAGGTGGGCCTGGGAACCGGCAAAGCTGTTTCTTATTAGAAACACTTATCATGGGGCTTTTGGAAAGTTAATTGGAAAGCCAGATGTAACCAAGTGTTTGCACTGCCTAGGTCTCTCTCACTTGACCTCTGCTGTGAAACAAAAGTTGCCGGTGGCCCATCCTCTCTGCAGGTCAAGGACGGTGCTCTTCACAGGTTAATCAAAATCGGAAGTGCCCGCTGAGAAGGAGAAAATTGAGTCTCCAGGTCTTTTTTCATGGAAATCCCTGGTGGAGGCTGTGCAGTGGGAAGGACTGCCTGCATCCACACAAAAGCAGAGGCTTGATGGCTGAACCGCAGTGCAAGAAACATCCAGCATTTAGGGCACGTAAATGGTCCAACCCTTCATGTTGATCTTTTTTTATAACCCTATCCTTGCAAAAACCTTTGTCTGGCTGACTCCTTGCACCTTGCAGGGACACTTTTGCCAGAAGAGGGTGAGAAATCCTGCCTACGCTTTCCTTGGCTCCCCAGCCAGCTAAGGGACTTTCCAGATAGCTGTAACTGTGTTGTCGAAGAGTTTCCAAGATTTTGGGTACTTGACAAGGATCTCTGAACAACTCTGAACTACCCATCTTTGTGAGTTCCGCAGTCACCATCTTAGCTCTGATCCTGCTCTTCTGCAAAATCAGGGGGTTTGTCTTCTGCTAATGAAACTAAAGGCTGACATCAGCCAGGCAAAAGGCATATTTTCTCCAAAAGCGGTAGCAGCCCTGTTGCAAGAAGAAATATGCTTCTTCATTTTAAATACAGGAATATGGTTTCCTTGCAAGGGAAAGCTTCCTCATTTGTTCTGGAGTATGAGCTGTAATTTCATTATATATAGTATATAATAGCAGTATAAAACCAAGCCCGGCTTAGCACGGGAACCACATTATACAGGGTTTTTGCTCTCTCCAGCTGATGCTGTGTCTTACTGCCCCTCCTAAGTCTTTCCCTGTAACTTGCCCACATCCTGCATCAGTCAAAAATAGAGAGAAAGGCCACTTACGGGTGGACCGCGGGGCCCGATGATAGACATGCCTGCTTCTCCTGGAGCACCCTGCAGAGAGACAAGGGAGAGGAGAAGGCATGAGAAAAGGAGGAGAGGAAAATACAAAGACAATTATATTCCCGTCAAGACTGGGGTTAAATGAGGGTGCTGAAGATGTGATACCTCCAGGGCTTATGGGGCAGCTGCTGTTCTGGCCTCCCCCAGCTCTTGCCCCACACTTTGGGAAAAGAGATGTCATTTGGAGCTACTCAGACGTGCCAGAAAATGGAAGCTGCACAGCAAGGGAAACTATAAACACATAAAACACTTTCTGGCAAAACAGAGGTTCTGCCCCATTACAAGTGTGAAAGATGGCCTGAAACCCTTGCTGTTTCCTTCCTGCGAGTCCAGGAGGACTGTGCCTTGCACAAGAAAGAAGAGAAGAAGGGATGTGATGGGCTCCAGGGAAATGGGAGCTGCAGGCAGCTCACTGGCTGTCTCCAGAAATGCCTTGCTTGTGTGCTTCTCAGACTCAGTTGGGATGTGGATGAAAACAGCAAAGTCCTTGCTGGAAAAGAAAACAGCTGCCTCTCCAGCTCCTAGCCACCCACGACGTGCGATGGGCAGGACATGTCCCTGTCTTTGGAAAACATGGCATATTCCTGAGAGGCAGCTCCAGAAGCGCCCAGGGCTGGGGAGCCTTGGGATGGAGCATCCCATAAACCAAGCAGCCTGTGAGCAAGCAGAGCTCTCTGCAAAACAAAGCTGGGGCCTGCCAAGGACCTAGGACTCTCACGGAGGGCTCTGGGGAAGCATGGGCAATTAAGAGTGATTTTTCCCTTGTTTGTTTGTATCTGTCTGCTGACCCTTCATGTTGAAAGCTTTGGCCAGAGAGAAATGCAAGGACACACAGAGAAAAAGCAGGGTGGCATCAGGCGGTGAAATCTTGCTCTGTTAGATAATGTTGGCTCCAATGAGGAAGCAGAAGCTTGAAAGCAAGGAAGGAGAATCTCTGTCCTACCTTGCCCTTCCTTGGTGTTTTTCTCTCTATCTCCTATGAATAGGAGCAAATGGGCCTGGTATGGCAGTGCCCTGCATGATGATCCCTGTATCAGGTGAATATTCATCCCTTTCCTAGTTTCTACATGTTGTTATTCAGTTATTCACACCCCCAAACACCCTCACCCCGCTGTTCTTGCGGGTGGGAGGTACTCACAGCTCTGGGGAAAATACAGCAACATTGAAGTGTCAAACACTTCAAAACATGGGGGCCAGCAGTAGGATGCTTTGCAAACCACCGCTTCCTTGGAGGGACAAAACACCAATTTGCTGCATGGCAAACAGTTTGGGAGATGGCGTCCCACAAACTTAAACCATACCATCAGTTTTCCTTAGGAGGAAGAGGTCTCACCATGTCAGAAATAGGAGCGTGCCATGCCATTTTCTTCCTTGCTATGGCTTGCACTGGGAAGCAGGCTACCCTGGGAGGCAGAGGGGAGCTACGGGTTGATTAGGGCAAGTGGAGCTGCCAGCAGGGAAGAAACTCAATGGTTAAAACCCAGGAAGCCTTGAGGGGAGCCCTGCATGTGCCCGCTGGCTCTTGTGCTGTTAGTAAATTGTCATAAACAAGAAATGCAGCATCTTCGGAGGCTGAGTGGCCTGGAAGGAATTTGGGAGACAAACTCGCACTGCCGGGGAAGACAGGGGGCAGCCCAGGGCGGGGGGCGGGGGATGAAAGCCCAAGCTGGCTGCAACAGCCATGACTGTGACCAGGGGGCTTGGGCTGGCCCTAGAGGAGGACAGTCGGGGATGCTATGGGCTGAGAGGAGCCGACTCACCTTCTCTCCGGGTTGCCCTTTTAGTCCCTGGGTCAGTGGCACCCGTCGCAGCCACATGCAAGAGGGTGCAGGGGCGGGGCGGGGAGAGAGAGAGAGAGAGAGAGACACAAACACAGGCGTCAGCGGCAAGGGCACGCTCCCCCACCCCAAAACCCTGGCTGTGGGGCTGGGATAAGCAGGGTGGCCTCAGCTCCTGCCCCAGCCCTCTTCCCCATCCTTGCTCTGGGATGCCCGAGCGAAGAGCAGCTCCAAAATACAGCGCTCAGCCAGGCAGGGGATGCCCCCACCTTGTTCAGGGCAGGGTTATTTGGAAACGGCAGCTGCCGGTGGCAGGCAGGGGTGCATGTTAGCAAGCCCACGGTTAGCAAGCCCAGCCGGCACACGAGGTGGCAGCAGGAGGCACCCAATCAGGGGGGATGCTGAACCAGAGGAGGGCCTGAGCAATGCAGCAGAGGAGATGGAAACACACACACCCCCGGCATGTATGCAGATTGCAGGGCTGGCCACCCTGCTGCGACCAGGAGATCCCCTCAGGTGTGGGGCTCAGGGAGGGTGGCTTTTCTCAGGCTGACACCCACCAAGGATCATTCTGAAAGTCCCCACAAAATCTTGAGGGTTGGAAGAGGATGGGGAGGATAAGGCACACGCAAGAGTTTTGACTTACCGGCCGCCCAGGGATCCCCATCGCGCCTTTGTCTCCCTGGCAATTAAGGCAAAATCAGAGGCAATTGGAAACTGGCCAAAAGCAAGGTTATAAAACAGCACAAATGAGATGTGCCACAGACACGGCTTCGCGCTGCAGTGTAAGTGTCCAGGGATTTTGAGAGAGGGAGAGAGCAAGTTAGAGAAAGAGGAAAGTGCATTTGCATGTGCCCGAACCTGTCTTTAAGAATATGCGTCAGCCACCAGTTTGCTTGTGCGTATGACGAACCAGCACATCTCACAACAGAAATGACATACGGTGATTTAGGCAGAAAAAGAAGGGCAAGAGTTTTCAGCCTAACAAAAAGTATAATCCCAATTTCCAACACTTCATAAAATCCGGGTTCTGGGAACTGGTTTCCTGCAGTAGCCAACTGTCACGTTTTTCTCTTTCTTTACCAAAGTCATCTGGGTGTTAGCTATTTATTTATAGAGTTATCACTTTAAAACAGTATTCTCTTAGACTTGAAAATACAGTCCTGTCCAGAAGCAAGAGAAAAATGTGGGAAAACAAGCTGACACAGGAAAAAGCATGTCTGGAAGAAGACATATGAGCAGCTGTGTTCAGTGTCCTCTACCCCTTTGAGATACTTCCCAGTGCATTGCCAGGGTGTGAATGATCCTAACAGTGGTTCGGGGAATGACTTTGGGTCAGGCAACACTGAAGAGTCTCATAAACACATGAACACAAGAGCAGTGGCAATTTTCTTCAGCCACTTGCCTACAAGGTAGTTTTCTGCCTCTTACAATTAAATTTAACTATGCAATTTAAAAAAAAAAAAAAAAAAATTAACCCCCTCTACATTCCCAGTCACCAAAAATGAAGGCTGTGCAGATTTGTAAGATAGCTGATTACTGAAAGGATCTTGATGATTATGGCTTCAGCGGTCGTGTAGCTTTTGCTCTATATTTTGCAAAAATGACATGATAATAATCTCTGTTCCATTTCCAGCAATGTTTGGGGTTTCCATACGTAAAACAGAGTGTCCTTGTCTGTGGCTGCCTGCATTTGTAGACACAAACCCGGTTTTCTGGTTTCTGCAGCTGGAGACACCAGCCCCATCAGTGCCACCTCTTTGTGCCTTCCCCCATGTTCAGTCCCAACATGTGTGAATGTAGTCTGAAATCTCTGGAAGGGGAATGCTCTTAACTCTATTTGTTTTGCCGGGTGCACGCAGAGGCTCCTTTGCCTGTGCATCCCAAACTCGGACATTATTGCCTGGGATCAAACGATTACCTGGTGAAAGTTTAGCCACTTCCCTCTGCGGAGCTGGGGGGCCGTTCGGTATTGGGGGCATTCCTTTCCATGTAGCACATGTTTTGATAAATTGAAAAGCAATATAAGCTTTGCAAAAGCATCCCTTGCAGATGGATGAAACGCTAAACAGCTGCTTGATTTTAAATTTTGTAGATGATATATTATGGGAAACTGCTTTCTTCTAGGGTTTTAGGCGGGTTCTCAGTCCCACTAATATTTGCCTATCTCTGTGTGTCGGCAGCAAGCAAAACTCCCAGTGTCAGCATCTTGCCCTGGGATTAATTCATGGCTGCTGGAGAACATAATGCTGAGTTTTCCTGTGCTTTTAGTCCCTTAAATGCTGCTTTCCTCCAGATCTGATCTCCCTCATGGTTTGAGGTAAAAGCTCATTTTATTTCTCCTGGCTCTGCTGTGGCTGGTGCCCGAGCAGGAAGAGCCCAAGGTCGGGGCTGAGCTGTGTCTGGCCCACAGCGAGTACCTGGTGTTGGAGCAGTACATGACGGCACCATGTCTGGTATGTGACTGCGCAGCGTTACAGCCCTCCAAGCAATAACAGCGAAGGGGGAGCTCCCGGTAGGACAGCAAATAAATGCCAGATGTTTATAAGGAAAGGTTGTCTGTGACAGGGAGCCAGGAAAGAGCACTCGCGGGTGGATGATACCATGTAGGCTGGTTACGAAGTCATGCGAAGCTGCCTGCAGCTCCCATGTTGGAGCTAGAGAAGCACGAAAGGCAACAAGCAGGCTCTGTCCTGAGTCGCAGTGAGAGCCAGCAGCACCGTTTGCATTTCGTTCAGTGGGAAACTGCCTGTTATGGCTGTTGCAGTCTCCAGGTGAGCAGCAGCCCAGGGAGCAGGGAGCCCTCACCAGGAAAGCACACAGCTGTAACCCCAAAACCCACGCTCCTTCATCACACCCCACTGGGACTTTTGCATTTGTCCCAGAGTGACTTAGGCCTTTTAAATCCTGCTGCAATTAGCAAGCTCCATCAGCAAGAATACTGCAAACTGCACCTCTTCAAACAGACCCTCAAGCTGACAAAGGCATCTTCAAAAGTAGCGTGTCTCCCACATGCAGGAGGGTTCATAGGGATTATATTACCCTTAAGTTTGGTCCTACAAAGCTCCTGTCGTCCCTACTCTGTTACAAGCCATGTCCTGTTCACCATATGCTGTTCTTCCACATCATGTTTGCTATGCGAGATCACTACCTTCTCCCAGTTTACAGTCCCTGGAGGCCTACTGATGAAAGGACTGCCAGACAGAGAGCGTGAGGGAATGAAAAAGAAAGAACAAAGTATTTACCTGGAGCCCTGGTCTTCCTGTAGGGCCCTGAAACAAAATACACAGAAAAGACGAAAGTTGGCTTCAAACTCTGAAGGGAGGGCTGGATAAAGAGACGAAATCACATGTAAGGGTTTAGGAAACAGAACGGTTAAAAATCTTTCCACAGCTCCTTGACCATCAGTGCTGATTGCTTCAGTTTCCTAATCTCCTGTTTGTGAAGTTTTCTCTCCTTTCGGCATGGCTCTACCCACAGCTCTCTGCACGGGCTCTGAAGGTATCTGCAAGTCCATGGAGAACAAGTTAATTACAGGGCTCTGATTTTCTTCCTTAGTTTCCATCTGCTAAATATTATTTTTTCATGTATGGAATTGCTGCAGTTGTCACAGAAATGTTGCATGTTCAGAAATGGGAGAGAAAATGTCCGTGAGAGGATCTTTTCCTTCGGATGTGGTCCAGACGGCGAAAGAGTCCGGGAACCTCAGGACTATTGCATGATTTCATCATTTCCTTCCTTCCTTTGCCCCTTTTAGTCCCAATCTCACCAAATTTCTTACATGACTGCGGGTTGCCCTTGCCTTCACCAAAGCCTCCATTGACATCAAGAATAGTAGCAGGAGCATCTGTCGGGCAAGAGGAGAGCGTGAAGGCCCCTTTTGCTGCTGGGGTGTTGCTCATCCGTTTCCCTAGCTTTTCTCCTGGTCGTGCTAGACTACAAGCAGGGCTCAGTGCATTTCTAATGAGGATTTCTGCCCATCCCCACACTCAAGCCGACACTAGCACTGGGGGCTAAGCCCTGCCGCCCGGCATGTTGTGTTTTGGAAGCTGGGGAAAAAAGCCAGGAGAGAGATGTGGGGTCGTCAGCACTTTAGCATCGCTATCCAGAATGATGTGTATGACAACCAGCCAGGCAGGAGCCCAGGTCTGTTGCTCATAAACTTGAGTTTCCATGCGGTTTTAATCATGAGAAATATGAGGGGGGTAAAAGATTTCCTATGGCGACATGGAGGACTCTGCTTGACTCTTCGGCAGTGAACTTTTGCTCACAGTGACTGCGCTGGTCTCACTCGCGAGCCGACCAGAAACCCCAGAAGTCCTGAATGAGAGGAGGGTGATGTTAGCCCAAGACAAATTCCACTTTGGCTAACGACGCTCAGTCTGCCTGACTTCCTCTTGTTATTTCCATTGGCTGTAGCATTCCTCATGGCCCGTCCTGAAAGTCTCCATGCGGAGACAGGTTCAGGGGTCGCAATAGGCTGGGATACGGTAGCATATATTGTCAGCACTTCTCTGGTGGTCCCATGTGTTTCTGCCAGGCTTCAATCTTTCATTATGATATTAAGTTTCTAACCCTTATTGCTGCAGAGAAAGCCTGGAGTGTGCATCTTCCTCACCCTGCAAAGGCATAGACCGCTCTATGGGTGGAGTGGCAGGGACAGCCCTGGATGGACTCCACTTGCAGCCCCCTCCAGAGCAGTGCTTTCCTCCCTGTAATCCAAAGCTAATGCTGGAATACATCCACTGCAGCGGCCAGTCCTGAAAGTCCCTGGGATAAGCTATCACTGAAGGTTTGCGTGGATCAGGGCTTCCAGCTGTAAAATGCTTTCAGACCTTTTGGCCCGGAAGGTGCAACTTTTTGGAAGATTGTTGTCATTAAATCGGGCTGTGCTCATATATCTGTGGGAGTTCAGCCTATAGCATTTCGACTTGATGAAAGGGGAAAATAGGTTGTGCAGCAACTACTTCTCCTCAGAACGTCATCTGCAAACTGTTTAAGACATTTTTGCGTGAACAGACAAAAGATGACTACCGTATGTTTAACTTCTCATGTTCCTTCACAGAAACCAAGTATAGTTACTCTATTGTACATGAATATAAGCCATTTCCTCTGGAAGGACCATGCTAGAGACAATATAGTGTTTCTTTATAATCCTGAGAGATGTCAATACGTGGCCTCATTCCTTGCATTGCTTCTTCTGGTTCACTGTGGGTCTCTTAATAGCTGTAAGAAAACTTCTGCAATAACCTAGCTATTTTCCTGAAGCCTAAATCGTCTGCGCTGAGGTTTTGCATTAGCTAACATTTGAAAAGGAAGCTGTCAACACAATTTTTCCTCTGAAATTGATAGTTGTGCAGCTATACTTGAAGGCCCAACAGTTCAGCAAGCCCGGGTGAGTAGCAGGGAACAAGTCCCCGCAGCTCAGCTCCCACCATGTGTTTGCGATCTATCTTTCCCTTTTTCGCAAACACGTCTCGTTCAGCGTGTGGCATCCGATGCATGTGAAGCTCATACAGTTGATTCCCCCAGGGTATGTGGGGCCAACTGGTAACACACACAAATATCTGCACCCCTCGCGTTTGCCATGTCCCCATCCCTGCGCTCCCTCTGTCTCACACTCGGAAGCTGCGATGCAGCTGAGAGCAATCCCACCCCAATATGGGTCCTGAGCACCCGCAGTACTTGCTGTTTGGGAGATGCCAGGGTGCCAGGACTGCAAAGGCGGCTACCATACCAGACACTACAGACAGGAGACTTTGCTAGTTCCTGCCCCGCAAACTCTGTGTCAACAGCTTCTAAAACCAGAGGGGTTTGGTACTTACAGGTGGACCTGAAAGAGAGAAGAAAAATAAACAATTATTAATTTTTTAATGCAATAAATCCTAACAAGAAGGGCTAGATAAACACATCATTGTACCATCTTTTGGGGTTGATCCTGATGCTGCTCCCATTTGCTGAGGTATTTTCACCATCTCCCTGCTGATTAATTAAGGTATCCCCACAATTAGCAGGACTGCTTACTGTTACCACAAGTGTAGGGCAGCTTCAGAAAGCCCTGTGTTGGGAAGGCCATGTAAGTCAGGCTGTCAACACTGTTACACTCATTTTTGGTCCCTTGGCACAGCAATCCCCTCCCTGAGCGTGACACTGCTAAGCATGGGGGACTCATTAGTTGTGTGACTCCCCCTCACATCCTGCCTACTCCTCAGGGCTGAGAAAATTGAATCTTGGTAGGCCAGAGCCCCTTTGCTGCTAAAATGCCCATGCATTTTCCACCAGCGTTGGTGATCTTGCAAAGGTGTGAAAAGATTAATGAGGAAACTACAGCTATTAAACACATCAGGTACCTTTTCTCTTTAGTACAAGCTAATTTTCCCCTTTGCTTTGCCTCTGTTCCCATAGGAGCCAATCTGCCCTCTTGAAAGAAATTCCCTCAAATCATTTCGGTGTTTTTATTTTGGAAAGCCTTTTGGAAGCTGCCAGTGTACAGCACTGCATCTTCCTTGTACAGACCCATTGAACAGTATATATCAGGGCTTAAACAGCACATTTCTTTCATCAGTTCCCAGAAAATTCCTCAAAACCCTGACAGATATTGTGTGTGCGGAAAGAAACCCCTGGACTCACTATTTTGTGGTTTCCTCTCTGTGGGAGAAGCGAGACACACCATACAACTGTCAGGGGTTTCTACATTTTCCATACTTTATAGACACTCTGTTTTCTTTTTTTTTTTCTTTACATAAAGTGCCAAGAAGTAAGACTAAGCAGTGTAACAGGCGAGCTGACAGATAACAGGCAGCAACCTCTTCTTTGCACGGGAGGCAGATGTCACAGTGAGCACCTGCAGAATACGTCGTCATCCTGAAAATGCCCCTGGCTGAAAGTCCGCAAAAGAAACTGGAGACTTTGGATGAACAAACATTTTCCGCATTGGAAATCTCTCACTTAGCGTGACTCCTTCATACCGGGGACTACAGCAAATGGTTTGGCTATCAAGTTTTGGTGACCTAAAATTGCACTGTTAAATGCTACCCTTAGACTTTTGCTCCGCTTTCATCATGCTTGATCAAAAAAGTTTAGCTCTAAAGGATACCTTTTGGTTAAAACAAAAAAAATAATAAAGTTTAGCACCTTCATGGTGACCGACAGAGCTAAGGTCAATGTTCACAGCCAGAAGGCTGAAGAACTCAAAACAGCTCCACCCAAATTTAGGACAGGAGCTCAGGGGGGACCCAGATTTGGTTGGTCTGGCAACCACCCATCACTAGTGTTGGTGCTGAGGTCACTATCCTACCTGGTATGCCAAGTCTAAACAACAAAAGGGTTTCTGATCAGAGAGTTCATTTTCGAGGGCAAGGTCAGACTCAGATCCAGGAATCCTAATTTATGCCAGACTGGGAGAAAAAAAGTAAAAAAAGAGTTTTTTGAGTCTGGCTTGGCTGACAATAAAGTTCTGTGAGAGAACTGTTTTGGAGAGATTTTGTTTCAGAGTGAGCGCCCTGTCACAAGGTCAATGCTTATAGCTTGCCAATACACGGACTTTATTTCCATTAGCAACACTATAGACCCTTAATAACCCGCCTACCCGTCTGCGCAAGTTTGGGGCACTTGTGGATTGCATGAACCAAACCGTTTAGCTAATGTTGAAAGCAAAAATTTAAAGGCAAGCAAACCCTGAGCCATCCCTGCCCTTCCAGACCAAACGCGACCAGACAGCAGCACAGCCTGTAATGGTATTGCAATACTGCTGAGAGAAAACATAAGCTTTTGTTTGCTCCAGAAGCTATGTCCACAGAGCAGAGTAAATCAGCGATGCCGGCAGCTCTGGGCCCATCAGGCCACGCACCCCACACAGATCAAAGGCAGGAGGCATATTGGAGGCCCATCTTTGTTATATGCCCTCTATAAAATTAATGGTTTTGTGAAGGGGGAGCTGCACAGTCTTGTGTAAACACACATCAGTGAGCTGCAGGGACACAGTCTTGGCTGCAATAAGTCAATCAGTAGAGACCATCCAGGGACTGGACTCCAAATGCTGGGACCGTCTACATGATCCAGGAGAAAGCGAAGCCCTCGGATATAGTCCCTTCTAAAAGCAACATCATCTTGCATGGGCTGGAGGAGGAGGAGGGAAGATGTCCCGAGGACAGTGGGGAGGGAGGAGGTGCTGCTGGATAAGCTGTTGCAAAGCACCGGGGATTTTACAAAGTGAAATAATGCTTCAGCAAAGTGGATTTGTCATGTTCTGTCACGGTGATTAATGAGAAGCCTGAGCAGAGCTTCTAAAGAGGCTCGGTCTTTAATATAACAAGAAGTAATTTAACGCACATTAAAGGAAAGAGTGGGCAAAGGAGGGAGGGGATCCTCACGCCTCCGCTCTCAACCGCTCTAACCACTGGTGGCCGGGCTGTGCCAGCCTCTCTGGGGCAGCAGCAGCAGTGCTGCGTGCAGTGCACCAGGCTTGCCCCTGGCCAGGGGTCTGGCAGAGCTGCGCTGGCCTGGTCAGGGATGCTGGCAACCCTGCAAGCTTACAAGTCGACCAGGCTGCACAGAACCCTTCACAAAAGCAACATGAACTGCAACAGAGTCACCACAACACCACTGTGTGTTGTCCCCCATGCTCCCTGGCTCCTGCAGTCCCAGCCAGATTGGGGCAGCTGTGTAGAAAGAGGCCTGATTGCCACCAGGTGGGCCAGGTCTCAATGGTGGTGAACTCCAAAATGCTCCACAAACAACCAAGAGCCAACAACCTGGACAGCCACAAGTGCAAATCACACCTATGGAGGTTCTTCCTCTCCCATGTTTACAGCAGGCTCTTTTGGGGTGAGACGGAGGTAGTGCTGCTTAGGAGATGAGCTAGATCCCCTTTCCATAAACAGCCAGCAGAGAAGGGACAATGAGTCAACAGAGCAGGGATCAAAGCTACTGTGAACTAAGCCCATTTCATAGCTAAGCCCAGCCAGCAGACAGACCCAGAGCTCCCAGATCACCAAATTCCTCAGCCTTGCACAGAACAGGGAGCCCACATTTATAATTAGCACCTCCAGATCCCGTGTGTTTTGAACCTGATCTTGCCGGGACCAGAGTGATGCCAGTGCTGGCGTGCGGGCTGCAGCACGACCGTCCGCCCACAACGGGCAGCTCAGGAAGAATCTCTCCGTGCCGGCATCTCGCTGGAAGGCACTGGAGGGCTGTAAGCAACTGCAATCGCTGTTTATCCAGCTGTGAGGCTTGTTGAGCAGCGGGGGACGGAGGAGGGGACAGCGCAAATGTGTCGGGAGTGGACGAGTGGGAGGAAGCAGCGGCCTCCTGCAAAGAGGAGACCTCCAGAGCACCTTTGAAAATGAACATTGAGAAAACAAAGAATTCTTGTGGGGGTACCTTGGGTCCCTCCAAACATATGGCCTCGGGAAATTAGCACCATCTGCACTGTCCCTTCTCAGCTGCTCTGGCTTTTATGCAGATAGAAACTTTCCTTAAAGAAGCTCTGCCTTTCCTGTAGCCCAAGTGAGCAAATGAGCAGCCATGGTCTGCAGTCAGGATGAGTCCACCATATTGCACATATAGAGGGGGCACACCTGGGATGAACAGCAGGGCTATGCCGCAGAACCCTGTGCTCACTTGTCCTGCCCCGTGGCCCATTCAACCAGTGACTATCTGAAACAGAACTGCAACGACCCCTTTTCCCTCACCCACACAAAGAGATAAAAAGCCCCACTATAGCCTCTTTGGGCTCAGAAGGGGGGATACTTAATTTTGTAAGTGGGTCATATTTATCCTAATCTGGAAAGTCCCATGTCCTAGAATATCATATCTTAAAAGCTGGACAGTATTAGAGTGGGTCAGTGTGGTGTGAGACCTTCTGCTGATGGCAGAGATATCCTCCAGCTTCGGAGACAGCAATGCTCTCTGGACTGATAGGATCATTGAAATGATCCCATCCATTTAAGGGCATTTCCTGACATCTGGAAAAGTGTCCGTTCTTAAAAGGCTCTCAGATGCTGTTGCTTAATTTTTTTTTTCCCCTCTAACTTCATGGATTCAGGCAGTCCAGTGTTCGCAATGTGGGTGTCTTCCAGCTTGCTCCAAAAGCTCACATACAAGGGATTTTTTTTCTGCTCTATAGCATACAAAAGATGAGGAAGACAGAGAGGGAACATAAAGACATTATTGTTGCTTCCTTGGGTCATCCTTACTACACACTTCAGCAGAAGGGGAGATGTAAACATGTAATCCATCCCTGTGAGGAAATCCAGCCATTTCACAGACCCAGAAGGCAGCGTTAGCGAGTTAGAGAGATACAGTTACTTCCTGACATTCAGGACTATGTTAATTGATAACAAGATAGCTGTGGCCAGGCAATTAGTTATGAAATGCTGATTAAAATGTCAGCAGCCCAAGCACGACCTTACCCAGGGTGGCAGCGATCCCCTTGTTTGTGGCCTCAGGGCATTCATTCAGCACCCCATTTCGGAGCAGGCAGACCCCAGTTGGGTGCATGGAGCCCAGAGGGTGGGCTTGGCCTTCTTTAACGGCTGGCCGTGCTGCAGTTTTCACACAACAGATCCAAGGTACTCATAGTCTTTTAGAGACATCTTCCCTACCTCCATCAGGGAACAAATGATATGAGGGGAGGTGGAGGGAGCATTAACTTAGCAAGCTGCAAACAAAAAGGCAAAAATGCCATGTGCCTTGCCGTAATTCAATATTACTAATTGTAGGGGAAATTAAAGACAACAGATATCTTCAAAATAATAAGAAAAATTTTAAACTACAGTGATTACCCAAAGCACACCTTCAGAAATTTTGCTTCAGGTATTGTCAGCAATAGCAGACAATCTGAGACAATCGTGCCCTCCAGAGAGCACGAGTCCCTTGCAAAGGCCAGGCCCCTCCGTCCCCAAAACATCCCACTCTCAGCTACACCCTTGCAGAGCAGCAAGAGGTTCTTCAAAGGATCACAGAAATGTTGGACAGCAAAAAGGCTATCAGGATTTCACTGCCAAAAAATGTGACCAACGCTAAGCTGAGGCACCAGGTTATGCCAGTCACTCAAGCTCGTCTCCGAAATCAAACCCATGACATCACCGAGACTCGGCAGTTAATATCAGCAGCTGTTGAGGATAAAAGTCACTGCTCAGGCACTCTGAGCATTCCGGTACATCACCACCACCACCAGCCCCTGCCAAGGAGAAGGCCTCAAGCACAGCACCGAGAGGAGAAGTCCATGGGAAGCCACGCCCAAAGTGAACAACAAGGTGGAGCCTAACAGGAAAATTAACATGATTAAGCAGCAGCCTCAAAAATAAAAGAGAGGGTCTGATAGTGGAGTTAAGCCACAGACTCTAACTGAATCTCCAAGCATCTGCTTGTTTCAAGAAACATCTATAAGGACAACAGGAGCCAATCGGCCTCCAGAGCCATAAGAATCTGATGAGGAAAATCTGGGCCATTGGCATAACCACAGCGAGCCCGTTAGGCAGATAATAGTGCTCAAAGACGAGGGTTCAACAATAGACAAACAGAAATATTCTGACAAACATTTGGGAGAGCCCGTTGTGAAAACAAAGTGCAGGAAAGGGCCAAGAGCAGATGGCCCACACGGTGCTGGCTGCACCCAGGACAAACACAACGCCTCCGGCACTGCCGGGGGAGAGACAGTGGGATGGCCGACACAGGGCAGAACAATGCTCGTTTCGGGCAGGCATCCATGGGTCAGCAAGCTCTTTCCAAGCAGCAAACAATCACATTTGTCCCTGCCATGCTGAAGCACTTAGCACCACAGAAAGCAGAGAAAACAGGGCTGGGAAGGGCCCCCGGGGTCAGCTCGCCCAGTGGGTTTTCGCGCTTTGGATCTGGAGGCCCCCTCGGGCTTTTCCAGTAGCGGTGTGGACCCCTGGATGGTAAATTGAAACCGGATGGTGGCAGGCTCACTCCGCTCTGCCACCTTCTGCCAAAGAGCCAGCGTGCCCCCGGGCTCACACAAACGGCCAGCCAAAAACCCCTGCTCTTGACTATCCCCTTTCTCTTCCCCTTCTGCCTCCCCTAAGCAAACCAAACAGAGATTAAAGGATTCCTGGGGAATGAGAGGGACACGAAATCAAGGAGGGAACATCTTCAAAGCAACCAAAGGGAAAAAAGTCTCTACCTAGCCCATTTGGGCAAATATTTTCTCTAACCTGTTGCTGTCCTCTGGAGATGGAGACACCTCACTCTTCCCTAGTGATCTGATCCAGGCAATACCCATGCCCTGACTCATAAGACCATATTTATTATCTTTCTTAGAGACTACCCAGCATTTCCAGTGTTGTTGTTTAAGTCAGCCAATGACCTCTGATGCACAGCAAACTCGAAGAACAGCTTTTTTTATTTCTCTCCTTTTTGCGGTTACCTTTTATGTGTTTGAAGTCTGCTGTCCTGTTCCCCACAGCCGTCGCTTGTCTTTAGACTAAACAAAACCTAATTCTTTCAGTCTCTCCACAGAGGCCATGTTTTCTGGACCTCTGGTCATTCTCATTGCTCCCCCTCAGCATCCCGTTTGCCTCTTGAAGTGTGGTTCTTAAATAGCAACCTGCTCTCCGGCTCACTGCATAAGTCAAAGGCAGGCAACTTGGTGAAGGCAGAAGACATGGTGTCTATTTACCCTATCCACAGGGTCCTAATCACAGAGGAAAACTGAGTTCCTCCCTGTCACCAGCTCTGCCTTGCCCTTATCTTCTGAAATGTCACTTGTCCTCCATGAGCCCTCAAAGGCTCAGAGATTTCTTGCAACGTTTCTCTAAGAAGCTGGTGCCCTCTCTGTCTGGTGTGACCAGCTCTCATGCTCCAGTGAGGAGGAAGGTCTCCTTCTCACTCACAATGAACTACTTCAGCATTTTCTTGGTGTCCTTGACAGTCCCACCTCACCCTAGACTTTCAGGTTTTCATCTTGCATACTTATTCATTTTAAATCCTTCCAGCTTTACTTTTCTTCTGTCTTGAATTTCAGCTCACTGAGGAGTTTATGATTTTCTTTAGTTGATCCCTTACTATAACTCCTTTGCGCTGGGATGCTTTCAGCTCATGCCTTTAACAGGGTTTCCCTGCCAGACTGCCGAGTATCCTCAACTTCTTCACCAGCTCTTGCTCTCCAGGGGCACTACCCCAGTAATTCTCCAGCTCCTTCTGTGTTTTTGAAGTCCACCTCAAACACCTGGACATTTCCACAAGCACCTCGTAACTCTTAGTCTGAAGACACACAAGCCAATGCAACAAGCTACCACTCCAATAAAACCCTACTCTTGGCAGAGTAGATGTTTGATAGTGTCTCTGCAGCTCCCACCCCACATCCTCTAACACATCCTGTTCCATGCCAGGAATACAGAAGGTGGTGTCTGAAAGCTCTGGAGATCCAAACCGGTTTGAAAACTGCAGCTGGTTATTCAGGAGAAGTCTGACATTCCTCCATTGAGGAGCTGACCGCTTCTTCAGCACTCGGTCAGGTCCTGCACAAGTCCTATTCCTCAGAGAGCTGCAGAATTAGGAAGGAACCACAGGGAAAAACTGGCCAAAGTAAATCATGGCTGGGTAAAACAAAATACAAAATCCACGGCACTTTTACTTCCTGCTGAAAATTACAATCTCTCTCATAATGTGGTTGTCTGGGAAAAGTAGAGAGTTGGAACTTACTATAGCTAATGATTATTTAAATAAATTCTCTCATTATGCACTTAAAATGCAAATGATACATTTTACTCACTTGTCAAATTGCATAGATTGATTTTCTTCCTATATCATTTTTGCAATTAGCAGCTGATTTTAGTATCTAGTGCACTGTTACTTTTTTTCCCTAATTCTTGTTATTCTTCCCTCTTTTCCATCTGCTAACTCTTTTCTTCTTCCTTCCTCCTTCCAAAATACTTTGCAACTTTTATAACAGCAAATTCTGTCACCTACCAGTGAAGGAACAAAAGACCATTGTGTTCAATTTATCTTTTAATAGACTCCTTCCTCAAATACCTCACGGACTGCCAGTACTGTCTTCCAGACCCTGTCTCACACCCTTTTGAGTTATGAAAATGTTTGGGAGGGTCTTTCCTTTAACCGAGACATTTTTCCACCCAAGATGATTGATAGCTCCCAGTTACCACTAATTACCCTATCAGCAGTTGGACATAAGCCTAGCCACAGCACTCTTCCTCCAGAGGCCAGCAATGCATCCCTGTCGCTCGTTATCCTCTTCTTCAAGGATGGAACAAACTGACTAATTAGAGACACCATAAATTCTTCCTTCAGGCTCTTTCCTGATGCGCTGCCTTGTTTCCAAACAGAGCATGTGGAGGAGAGCGGGGCTCATTCTAGTCCTTTCAAAAGGAAAAATGCGATGGGGTTTCTGAGCCCAAGTGGGTTTGCTCAGCATGTTTTATTGCACAGGAAGAGGAGAGCATTCATTCATTCATTCAAATCTAGCTGATGCTTTCTTAGCACGTCTCGAACTCAGAGTTTTGCTTAGCTTGGCTACCCCCACGCAGGGCTCTGCCTGGTAGGAGCCAGGCTGGGGAAGCACGCACATATGGAGACAACCCGCGTTGGCTGACAGGGATAAAAGGATTCATGGCTTTCCTTACCTAGAATGAACTGAGCGTGCAGATCCCTTCCCTGTTGCCTCCAGTTTGCTGCATGGGAAAAGCACGTGGAGAAACCCATGTGGAGGAGGCGGCAATGGTTGAATGCATGCCAAACCATGCGGGGCTGGGGACAGCGCATGCTCCACACCAGCCCTCGATCCAAGAGTCACATGTTTGTAGCTTCCCTCCCTAAAGAACCTGAGAGCCACTTCCCATCACTCTCCCAAGAAACTCCAGGACCCCTGCCCACTAAGAGTCAGGTTAATGCAATAGCAGAGCACAGGGATCTATCCAGGATGGCTTTGAAATTCAGGGAGAGAAATATTCACAACCACACCTGATAATCCCCATCTCCTCCTGTTTCCCCAGAAAAAAAACATTTGCTATAAGCACACAGGTCATCCCTAAGCAACAGATCACCACGCACATGAACTGGGGGTGAGCTACAAAACACAAGGCTACATCTTTCAAAAAAGCCCCACTTCTTTCCCCCTCTCCTTTCCTTCTGTTTTTAAGCCCAAGTTAAATCACATCACACAGGGGATGCCAAACAGCCTCGCAATACTACAGCTTCTCCCTGGGTTTCAGACAGGTCAGGGCCAGGTACATCGCTCCCTGGTGAGCAGTGGGCTGAGACATGGCTCCCTCGCTGTGGCCAGGGCTGTGCCAAAGACCCATAAGCTCTGTGGGGTGCTTTTGGCGTTCCAACCCCTCTTTCATCTGTGTTGCACTTGTATATAGTAGGGTTTAAGGGAGAGTTAATTTGTAGGCAATGGCTGCCATTTTGGGAGACATAACTACTCCCTCTTTGCTGCCAAAATCCCTCTAATAAGGAGCTAATATTTAAAAACTAAATAAAAAAGGAAAAAAAAAACCCAGCCCATTGTGTGCTTCAGCTCTGTTAGGGACGAGGCCAACACACAACTCCCAGCAGCTGCCGTCGCCTCCAGCAACATCTCCTCCCTCGGATGGCAGCAACTGATGATAGAGGAGGAGGACAAGCAAAGAGCAGCCACTGGGATCTGGCCATGTCCACCCAGTGCCACATCCTGGTACCAGGTTCAGCCTCAGGAAGACCCCTTCCCAAAGGCAAAGCACAGCCCATGGCCCCACGGTCCTCTACCTGCTGCTGGTTGAGCTGCACAGCAAGGGGAGCCTGGTGTGGAGGGGATTGCTGGGTGGTCCCCAGCGTAGCACACACGCTGCCCGGAGCAATACCAAATCATAATAAACAAGTCCCTCGCACAAAGCTCTGTCAGTTCAGATTCCAATTCGGCTGATATAATCTTCATTTTCTCTTTGAAAGAAAGGAAAAAAGGAAAAGCAAAAAGAAAAAAACAGACATCCTAAGGGAGAGGAGTGAGGCAAGCGATGGATTGATACTGCCCGTGTATGTCTCAGCCCCCCCGGCGTGGGGAAAATGTGCTGTTAATCAGCCACCACCCTGGGGAATACGCTGATTTAATTACCTCCTGCTTGCACAGTCCGGCTGCGATGCTGCTTGCCCAAGACATCACATGAGGAAGAAACAGACACCGAGCCTCGGCAGCCAGGTTAGAACAGAATAGGGGAGCAGAGCAGGAATCATCCTGGCTCTGGTTTGGGGAGCGAGGAGGTGAATTGGTCTGGGGAGGCTGTGCGAGTGGGCTGCCTCCCAAACACATATGTGCAAGAGGTAGAGAGCATCACAGGGCACATCACTGCCTCCCAGAGCCACGGACACTGCAGAGGGGATGGATGCATCAAGGAGTCGTCTTTCCCCTATCTGAAACACAACCTTATTTTGGGGGAAACACAGCAAAGACGTGCAGTGGGCAACAAGGGGGTTTACAGGTAGGAAAGGGGAGAAATAGCCAGATGAAATGAAGGGGAGATGCCCAGTTGGCAGGCAACATGCCACAGCCCTCTCCCCTCACCGGCTGCGTGGCACAGACCCTGCACGTGAGCATGTCTCTCCAACCCTCTGGTTGTCATGCCACTGGCATTTTGCAACGTTAATCTGGGATGTGTCGGAGCATCGCTCTAATGAAGGCAAATATTTTCCAGGGCTTATGTTTCACAATGCTTATGAATGTCAAAGAGGCAGCACACAGAGGGGCAGAGACCTGGTCCAGCTCCTGGAAGGGGAGAGCTGCGTCAAGTGCATCCACCCTCAGAGCAACTCACTGGACAGTGACTTTGAAGCAGCTTCAGCACAAGACATGGGTTTCTGCTCTCCCACCTAGGGGACAGCCAGGATGTTTAATAATTAATGGCTGTACGCTTGCCTGCAAAGGCCAGCGCAAAAAACGTCGCTGCGTCTTTAACGACTGCCAGCGATGGGAAACTCATTGGAGTGTGTGTTCGGAGGGGAAGAAGGTTAAGATGATTAACTGGTGCTAACAAGTTTAGGATGTGGAAGAAGTATTTTCTTGGACGTCCATCAAAGAGAGGATTGAATGTTCCCTGCCGGGGGGGTGGGTGGGGGCAGGCGGTATGTGTTTAACAGATGAGGTTTCTGCCTCCAAAGCCCGCCCAGCCCCGCATGATGCAACCTCTCCCTTTTAAACACTGCCTCTCCCCCTATACCATCAGCTGTACCTGTGGCCCCAGCCTGGCACGGGGGGCTGAAAGGTGATCCAGGGGAAGGAAAGCCGCCCCGCCGCTCTTCCTGTTGATCTGCGCCCTGGGACACCCTTTGGGCACCAGCAGATCATCCTGGCCCTTGGTCCCCACCGGCAGGGGCAAAGGCGCAGGCGGACGCCCGGAAGAGCCAAGAGGGAATCAGGTATCAGCACACCAAAACCCAGAGCCCCAAAGAGGAGGGCTCCTCCTGTTCCTCTTCAGCCCCGCTGCAAAACCCCACTCTCTGCCCTGCCACAGGGATGCCAAACAGAGCCATCCCTGCCACTGGCCAGGTCAGCAGCCTGCTTTTTACCTCCCCATTGCCCTTGAGCGTGCAGCGACAGCTAACATTTCGCTGGAGCAAAGTCCCCTTGCAAACAGCTTTGGAGCGAGCCACTTGGCGCCTGCAACATCTCCCTTGGCCAGTCCTGGGTATTTTTGGTGCTCTTTGCCGGCTGGCGGGCACCCACGTTTTGCGCAAGGGGCTTGGACGCTGCCGGGCGCCGTGCCCCGCCGTCAAGCGTGGCGGACGGTGAGACTCGCCCTCATTCCTCCGGCCGCCACAAAGCTGCCAGGACGGGCAGCACACACGAGACCCACGTCGTGGGGCCCGGACGTGCGTCAGCGGCTGACGCAAACCAGCCCGGCCATGTGCACATAGCCCAGGCCTGGGAAAAATCCTCCACCCCGGTAGCGCGCTCACGCTGAATCAAAGCCATTGCCGTACAGTAGCATTGCAATGTGCTCTTCGGGTTTCCCCAGCCAGCTGGGATGTTTTTGCCTTGCTTTGTCAAGGCACTGATTTATGCCCATATGTACCATATACATCATAAGCACAGGCACGCAATGGTGTAATCACTTCTACCAAACATCTGTACACAAAGCCGTCAAATATGCAGAAGCTCCCTGCTGCAGCCCTCAACATGCGTCCCGGGCACCCCACAGGCAACCTGTCGGGCCCCGGTCTGCGTGCGGGGTGCCATTCGCCACTGGGCCTGTTATTTGGATGCGGCCTAGCAGGGACAGTAAAGGTCACAGTGGGACCATTACCTGGTATAAATCGGCACAGCTACAATGCTTTTTCTCCTGCGTCAATCTGTCCTGCAGGCTGGAGCCCGCCATGGCGGGTATCTGCTCCTGTGCAGTGCTGTGCATCCATTCCTCCCTCCAAAATCTCTGTCTTTCCCATGCATTTAATCCTTGGTGTCTTTCTGTGCACCATGCCCTTATTTGGGGAAGAGGTTAGTTTATCGCTGGTTTTGGATGGAAGATGGCTTTATCAAACAGCCAAGGCTTATCCAGGGCTGGGATATAACATTTGGGATATAATATACAAGCACCATTAAAGTTAACGTTTGTGCCACCAGGACTCATGCGCACCTGGACGCAAATGTTCACCTGTTTACACCTTTGGGGAGAGTTCAGCCTCCAGAGCAAAAGACCTGCAGCAATTCTGTGTGTTCGGGGAAATTTCCTTCCAGCCAGTTTAAAATAAAAAAAAGCTTAAAATAAAAAGTTTTAAATAAGAAGGCACATAAAAGGACAAAGAGAGGAGCCCTGGGGCGTCCAGGAGACAGGCCTGAACATTGCAAGAGGGAATTATACAAACAAGCAGATGGCTGTAAACAAACAGGCCACCCTCTTGCAGAGCACTTGTGCCCATCATCGTGCCTCAGCGCCTTCCCTTTTTAATGCATTGACTGTTTCAAACCATAGTTTGGATAAAGAGGGAAAGGCAGAGGGTTTTGCCTTCCTAACTACCAGCATGGTAGCACCATAAGGATGTGCTAGCCCCTCCAGCCATTTTGCAGCCTGGGCAGCACTCACAGCTGTATAAATGACTTAGGCAAGCTTCCTAGTCTGCACTGTGACAACAACAGCAGGTTCATTAAAATCAATTAAATACTCCTTAATAAAGTCAGTCTAAATCCCAAACGCAGACTAAGCCGGATGAGTTGATGCTTAGAGCGATAAGGAGCATCCTTGCTCCCTCTTACCATCCCTCAGCCATGGATGTGGCAACCTCCAGGTGGCAAAAGCGAAGGCAGGGGTAACTCCTCGAGCCGCTCCAGGCAGTTGCGTAAGAGCACAGCTGCCTACGTGTTCGGAGAAAGAGAGTTAAGCGACCAAACAAACTGTTTGTTTGTTTTTTTCCTGAATTGTTCATCCCCATCTATTCATAACTGCTCACAGAATCCGTGGAATTCATTGTGTGGTATGCATCTTCAAAACAAATGAAATAACAGTATGCCTAAACCAAACAAACCCCAACCCAAAATACAGCCAGCAGGCCAGGGCGCACGAGCAACCTTCGAGGCTGAAGTGTGTGTATACTCTGGAGGGCCCAAAAATGTGGATGGGGGGAATATATTTAAATTTCAGGGAATAATAGAATTCCCAGGGAGATTTCTTATAAAGAGGGGGGGGAGGAGAAGTATTTAAGCAATGATTATGCTGCAGTTTTTCTTGCAGATGTGCTGTGCCATGGGGATACCATGCCAGCGAATTGCATCTTCTGACACAGCAACGTGCTGCTCTGGCTGCGGTGGTGCCAGATGCCCATCCGTGGCAGCCCAGGCGCTGCTCCCTCTGGAGCTCAGCTCTCCGGCCAGCCTGGCCACGAGGGCTTTGCCAGTGCATTCAAGGGAAAAAGGCAATTCAGACAGCTCAAAACTTTTGGCAAGGAGCGGCTGCTTGAGACAAATGTCCTTTTTTCTGATTTTTTGGTTAGAGGTTGTCAAAAAGCAGTGTTTAGACACACTTGAAGCAGAAAACACCTTTTCCATACTTATCATCCTGAAAAGGGGTCAAATGCAAAACCGTAGCATTTCAACTAGTTCAATGCACCTCCTGACAGGAGAGCCATGGGGACGGGTGTTTCATTGCACACTCCCACCTCATGTTCCTCATGGGTCTGAGCCAGGGCCACTGACACGGCTCGTGGCTGCCAGTGTTTAAATAGCTGGGATGACCTTTCCACACCCTTGCCCTATGCCAGGGATCCCAAACACCTTCTCCACCTCTCGGGGCTTACCTGTGTGTTCAGGCTTTTAATCTCACAGGAGCCCTCAGATCTGTCTGAGCAACCCCAGCAAGCTGAAAAAGGATCACATATAAAAATGACAGCAAGAAAACATAAAAGCCACAAAAACAACGTGGCAAGAGGTGGAGCACCCCAGCCAGAGGGTGGGGCAGGGAGCAGGCAGGACTCGGGCACTTATCCCCTTTTTGGCTCACCTCCCCAGAGGTGTTTCAGGAGGAGACAAGGGAGAAATGGATGCATCCACTTGGATGCAATATCCTGCCTGGGTGCTGCTGGGCTGGGGCTCAGCCCGTGTTGCCCAGGGGTCTGCCCCTGCTGAAGCCATCCCTACCACCCCCTCATCCGCCAGCCCAGGTCCTGCCTTTCCCAATGTTTCCTCTCTCTTCCAAGCTGCCTGTGGGGCCAGGCAGGGGTCAAGACGTGGGAAATCCTGCTGCCTCCTGCCAGCTGGCCCTGCCGGTTCTGGGTGACACATCCTGGGTGGGAGCCAAAGCCCCGCTGCAGTCCCATGCTCTTTCTTGCTGGCCTCCTCCAGCAGCTGCCGCTGTGCCGAGGGGTCCAGCCGGCACGGGAGGGGTGTACCCAAGGGGGCAGGCAGAGGGTGAGCAGGATGCCTGGACCCAGTGTGCACACCATGTGGCCCACAGCCCCGGGGTGCAACCGGGGCCACCGCTGCACCTTTGCTCTCATGGGGCCACCCTGTGAGAAAGGAAACAACAGCAACATTTCTGAGCTGCAGCAGCTCCTGCTGGTATTTCTGTAAGGTCAATCGGAGCTGAAGAGAGTGGCCAAGTGGCTTTCCCTGTGCCCCAGGCTGGTGCAGACAGGGGATGTGGGTGAGGTTTTGTACAAGAAGAAATGCCCAGGGGACATTCCCTTGCAAAGCCTCAAAGACATTCCTGAGAGGACCCCAGTTCCTGGTCAATGCCAAAATCCTTGCAGCTGCCCCGCACCAGCCTCCAAGCCCCTGTAACAGCAAAAGGCACATTGGTTTGTGGCGGGGTGGTGCAACCTCCCTCTGACCGCCAGTCCCGGTCCCCAGGAGGCCACAGGGCCAGAGCTGCCTCCTCCCGCAGCCCAGCTCCCTCCTCTACTCCCGAGTGCTGCCACGGGGAGGGATGGAAAAGCCATTCGGCATCCCTCTGAGCCGCTTCCCTGCTTGCACGGCTGACCGCTTCCAGCACTGCGGGCTCCCAACCTGCCCAAGGAGAAACCGGACCAAAACAAGCATTGCGGGGGCAGAGGGAAAGGAGCCAGCCTTTTTTTTTTTTTTTTTTTTGTTTAAGGGATATTGAAGACTGGAGCAGAGAGCCAGCAGAGTGAAAAACAGCCACGTGGGGACTGTGAAAATAGGAGCTGAAGAGAAGAAGATGGGAAAGGTCTAATAAAGAGAGTCACAGTATGTAAAATACACAAGCGCCCACCTCCGCCAGGAAGGCTGTGGGAGGGGGTTTTGGTGGTAATCCCTGGCTGTTTGAGACTGTCCAGGCAGACAGGGTCTGGATCTGCAACTGGGTCTGGATTAGACCAGGAAAGCTTAGGTTTTCACACTGTCAACCTGAAACAAAATGCTTTTCCCTCACAGCATTTTGTTATTACATGGCAGAAATCAAGGGAGGTCAGTTGGCTGTGAGAGGATCCTCCAGCCTCAAGTAGCTCTCCCAAGCTCTCAGCCACATCCACAACCCATATGGAAAAGAAACATTTCCCTCATCTGAGCAAAAGTCACGAGGGGAGGCTCGCTTCTAGAAATCAGACCCATGGTCCCACCAGCTTCTGCTCATCCCCAGAAAAACTCCCCAAGTCTCATCCTAGCACACAATGACCTCAGATCAAAACCTGTGCTGAGCTCCCTGTCAACACTTGGCCCCGGCGTGGCGCAGGGTCTGCGGGTGGTGAATAGCTGGGTACAGTCATTGCTGCTGTTGAGGCTTTGGGGCCCCTTCCCAACCTGTAAGAAGTTGTCCCAGATCAGTCTGGCAGACAGCAGGGACAGAAGGAATCACACAGGTTATCTATCAGACAAAGGAAACCAAGTCATTAATTACGCAGGAAGGTTGTGCTAACCTTGGGGGTTGTGTTCTCCACACTGAGACACTGCTGGAGAAGCCCACTGCGACCTCTGAGCTCAAAAAACACAGTGCCAAGGAGTGACATCTCGCTCACAGGTAGTCACACCCAGGCCCAGCCCAAGTGATCTGAAGTAGCAGCTTCCCAGCCAAAGGAAACTTATATTTCCTTATCGTTTGCTATAAATACAGCTGCACTGTTTTCCTGACCGTGTTACTCCTACAGTCCTTATCACGCAGGCTCAGATAGCCACAGCACAGTCACACACTTCACGGTCTTCTTGCTCCCCTATTCCCAGCTTTTCCAAACCATTTAGGTTGACAACCCCCTGTGTCCTGAAGTTCTTCTATGGCAATGGGTGACCCTGCCCAGGACCTCCACATCCGTACTGAACAGGTCAGCAAATGAACTTGTCTTCCTTTTCCCCTTCTTTGCCATGCAGGGACCTGGCTCACAGTTAGGGATGAACTCAAATGTCACTTCTGATAAACATTTATTTTTGGTGAGGAACATGATGTGTTTATAGGCAGTGGAGCAGGCCAGTGAGAAGCAACTGGCATGCGCCAAGTCTTGCAACATCTTGACGCTTCTCAGTGCTTCTGAATACCTTGGTCTCCCGCACGGGTCACACTGTCTGGTCCTTAGGGCATTTTAAACACAAGGGAAAAAATGCACTGGGGAAAAGGATTCCCAAGGTCTCAGGCTGGAAGAGAGATTATGTTGAAACAGCACGACAGTGCTTTCAGGTGGCCTGCGTTGCATCAGCCTGGAGACCAAAGGGAAACACCCTGGAGCAAAGGGTCTGAGAGGAGACAAGGGCTGGCTGAAGGTGCCTTCATTTCTGCACTGCCCAAAGCCAATCAAGACTTCTTCCGCCACAACATCAGCTTTGGACCATCACTTCATTTCCCTTGATGGATTAGCTGGCAGGGTGGGGGAAATTTTTACAAATAGTTTCTGTGTCCATAGGATATTTAATGAAGACAAGCAAGTTCGGCAGGTAAAAAGGAAACCTGAACCTTTATGAGACATTTATTATTATTGTTCTCCTGAATCAAAGCTGTCCTTCTGAAATACTATGAGCTTAACGGAATGAGCTGGCACCTAAGCATTGTGAGAAATGCAGCACCGACTGCTGCTGTGGCTTCACAAGGGATGTGGGTATCTGTAACCAAGTATTATGATCTTGATGCTGAAATACTTGGGCGATTCATCTATCACACACATGGTGTAAGGGGTCACGTTCAGATGGCCTCAAAAATCAATGAATCTCTTTTTTCTCTGCTCTGCATTCAAGTTCTAAGTTTTCATCTCCAAGCTGGCTCAGAAACACCAGGAGGATATTCATTCCTGTGGTTTTATGGCATTTATATGTTAAGTCTAGGCAGGAACTTGAAAATGGAGTAGAGCTATGATTTATGTTCCCATTGAAGGGAAAGGGTTGAAATTTAAAAACAGTTGAACTCAGTTTTGATCTGATCATTGGAGAAGAGATACTTAGAAGATATTTCATTTGTATTGTATTTTAAATTTAAACCAAAATAGTTCCTGTTGCTTCTTGCTCAGACTAAAAAGAAAGTCCAATGGTCCTGGTCTGGACTAGTCAAATCAGGCATTTTCCAATGTTCTAAAAGTCCGGATCCTGGAATTTAGTTCTTTACCATCACAAACCTGTATAGCTTTACCCTTTGTTTTTACAAGCTGCTACATTACAAAGCCATTTTAGTCTGATAAGAGACTGTGCCTCCTACATCTGTACACAGGTCTAAATACACTGATTATGAGACAACATTACCTACAGCAAAGACAGACCCCTTCATCATTTCATCCACCACTACCCCACTGTTGACCATACTTAAATACAGTTTGATATGCGTACCACCAGACACTGTGAAAGACCTCACATTGGGCATCAAAGAGAACCAAGGGAGAAACCACAGAAGATGAAAATGCCGCTTTCAGATGCTCATCCAGACACAACTTTCCCTGCCTCTTTCTCTTCAAGATGAGCTTCAGCTACTCAGTTTGGATATACCCATTCAAAGTCTCCCAAAACTCCATCGACTTTGGATGTGAGTGGTAGCTGGCGCTTCTCTATTTTTTTCTACACAGTCAAACGCATCAAAAGACAATGAGGAAGGCTGCATGATTCATAGTAATGGAATGAAATGCCATTCACAAATGTTTTTTCCATAGCAATTTGTCACTTATTGTATTGAAACCACTTCAGAAGATGTGTCTCAAAGAGCCTTTTGATATTAGCATGATTAAAAACATAACACAATTAAGCAATCCCATAATATTTCTGTATGTTATATGAGCGGGACCTTGAGTGACCACTTCATTCAACCCCCTGATAAATGGCTGCTTCTAACAGAAGGCTGTTATTCCACAAGATGCCTCAGATAGTTGTATAACACCAAGGAATTCAAATCTTCTTACCCCAGAGGTATTTTGGTTCACGAAAATTTAGCTGTCCAGCTTTGGTGTTGGGTCTAGCCTATGTGTCTCAAACCTTCTCAAATCAGCCAAGAAAGATGCAGCTCTCAAGAGCCATTGTGCCTACTTCAAAATTGATGTCTAAAATTAATGGGAACATTTGCCCTCTAGATGTATCTTTGTCTCTTTATTGACTATCTACGTGTCTACCTGCATATCTATCACTTTTCCTGCTGTTTCTGTCATGTGAGGAATTAGTATTTACATAGGTACCCAACTTGTTACACACATCCCTATATTGCTTTCCTATACCTCAAGCACACTGTTACGCAAGTATGCATAACTTTGCATTCATATACTACACAGCATTAAAAAAAGCTTTCAACAAGATGTTGACAAAAAAGGCCCTT
The DNA here is from genome assembly GCA_020745775.1 of Theristicus caerulescens. NCBI lineage: Eukaryota > Metazoa > Chordata > Aves > Pelecaniformes > Threskiornithidae > Theristicus > Theristicus caerulescens. Next base: position 91,008,773 of record CM036560.1, read on the forward strand.
CCAAAGTGCTAGCCGCCCCAGACTCCTACCTGCCGGGCAGTTACATCGCTGGTGTGTGTCTCGAACTTCTCGATGTCTTGGCAAGTGGAACTTTAATTTCTGTCAAGGAAGGAAAAAGAGCAAAAGGATTCATTAGTACTGTTGAAACCAAAGCCTAAAATTCTTGGAAAAGTGGGACTGGGGGGTGCTGCCCAAGTAGAGATGGGAGAGACAGAGCAGAACAGTTTGGGAACGAAGAAAGGCATTAAAGTTCATAGTCTTTAACTAGAAATGTGGGGTTTGATTGGAAGCAGGCTGAGGGAGTTTCGTAATGGCCTCCAAATGTGGTCCTCCTGACAGGCATTACAAAATGAAGAGCCAGCAGTGGCAAATAAAAAGGTGGCTGTGTCCTCATGAGAAAGGCACATTTCTCAGAAGACCCACTCAGCAGATGAAAAATGGAGATCTAAAGCAGGTACTCTTCCCCCCTGCAGCAGACTCCTTATGCTCATGGAGACACCTGGAAGGACAGAAGGGTCCCACTGAAAAATTGCGGCTGAAGGTGGCCTGAAAACAGCAACAGCATTTCCCAAAACCTTTAGAGGCTTTGAAGCTTAATTTTTCTCCAAGTGCAGAACAAGACAAAACCTATCAAGAGCTTCCACAAGGAGGGATCGTGTCAAAATGTTCCTTTCCAGTGAGTCTGGATTTCTAATGGTGCTGGTGTGTCAGTCTCCTTCTCTCTGGCCCCATCTGTGTAACTCTTAAAGGGGTGATAAGAGTCCACCTGAGGCCATCGCATCTTTCCTCACTGGAAATGTCATTAAAATTGACCCATGTCCTGAGCAAAATGCACTTTAGGGACAGCATCCACACCACCCCTCATACGCTTTATTAAAGTAACTGTGATTTACTGAAGAAAATGCAAATCAATCCAAATAAGTTATTCATTAATGCTGGTGAACCGCACTTGGTTAATGATTTGAGAAGACTGAGCTGCCGGGGTGCCTGTGCTAAGGAGTCACTCCCTCTTCCCTTCCAACCCTCAAGCCCAACTGTTCATCCCGATTGCATCTTCTTATTGTCTGACCTACTTCACAACCGGGGCCAACATTTCAGAAGAAATAGGCTTATGTTGGGCTCAACAGAAGCCCATGCCCAGCATCATAGAGAAATGACTTGATTTTCACAAGTAAGTGAGCACCTTCCTGCAAGAAGGCATCAGTTTGGGGAAAATTTCTTTTAGAGAGGAAAAAAAATAAAGCAACATATTTCTGCCTGGGATGAGGGAAGGCAGAACTGACTGGAACACTTCCATTTTTTGCTTTGAAAGGACTGGCTTCTTTATTGCAAGTCAAAATCAGTAAGGGTTGTTGTGACTGACTAGAAATTGAATATTTTCAGAGCTTTTTTTTTTGCATGGTAGACTGAAATGTTTTGATAGTGAGTTGATTTGATATCAGGGCAAGGAGAGGGTTTCACACGAGGAGAGTTGCCAGTTCCCATACAGCATTTTATCTGTGTTTACCTTCTCAGTTTAAAAGCGCAGATATATGAATCTTTGTATTTGGGCATGTTCCCATCTAGCTGCCACCCCCAGATGGCATGGCTTTGCTCCGCAGCCCTGCCTGGTTTCGAACACTTTGTGCTAATGGTCAAACATGGGCACAAATAGGACAGCAGAGCCTTTATTTGGATACTTGCACTGGTATGTAGACATACGTGTTCCCGTTTCCATCTACACATGTGCCAAACAAAATGTCTGAACACGAGACTGCCACATTTGGGTGGGATTCTCATGTTGGGGAATTGGGCTTAGCACAGGGAAGGGGTGATGGTTCACACAGGCAGGAGCAGAAAGTCATTTCCTAACCAGTGAGGGTCTGACACACTGCAGCGGCGCCCTTTATAGGACAGAAATCTGCAAGGAAACATGCAACAGATCCCTGCCCTACCATGTGCAGAGTTACCCCAGGGGCCAAAGGGGAACAGCTGGGGGGAAAAGCAGAGTTCAGGTTTGCTGCAAGAAGCCTTGGCTGGGTTGCTCTGCCAGCACACAAGTTGAGGAGCAGCATAACTGGACTTACCAGGGGAAGTGATGACCCAGCAGGACTTGAGCACGACCGGGAGAGGAACAGGAACGATAGCATTTCCCCACAACTATCTGCAGGGCTGGGGTAGTGGAAACACCTGGGACAACTGAAATAGCCTTCTCAAGGATGGGGGCCCCTCAGGAGGGAGATGCGGGTGCTGTTGGGCAGGGCTGGGAGCACAATCTCAAGCACTGGTACCATCCAGCCATCGTGCACCCACTGGCCTTGGGCATCTTCCCCATCCCTGGCCATCGCAGTGCCTCCCTGGAGCCCAGGAGCTCTGCACATCCCTGGGGAGTGCAAAGGGCAGTGGTGCCGTGGGACTGCTCCCCTTCAGTGGGAGGCAAAACCTACCAGGAATTTAGGAGCGCCTGGAGTTCAGTTTCCTGCACAGTCTATTAAACAAACATTGACTGCAACAGAAAAAATCCTTGGCTTCTGGAGACCTCAGTTCAACTTTGGGTTGAGATGGTGAAACAAAACGAATTCCCAGCCTTTTCTGCTTCCCTCATTACCACTGTGCAAAATACCGCCTGATCCAACATGAGAAGCTGGCTTTGCTCAGGAGAGCAAAAAGAAAGGGCTTTCCTTTAAAACTGGCCTTTCGAAGAGAAAACTTCCATTCCCAGGTAACAGGAAACCATTCAACCAACCAAAACCCTTTTAGGGCAAGGTTGACTTCTGCAAGCAAAAATAAAACAACATGGTCTCTGGGAATCTAGTGTTTGTGATCTCCTTTCTGGGATCTGGGGGTTTGCTTTTTCACCTGAGGGACACCTAGAGCATGAAACATCAGAGCAGCAACTGGCTACCTTTCAGAAATGCTAAAAACACTTCTTACAGAGAGGATTGGCTTGTCACCATAGCCTGCTTGCTCTTGCCTGTCATGTTTTCCAGTGACATAACAGCTGCACCTTCCCCCTACACATATGAAAGTGGCTGAAAAAGCCTTTGCCAGCACTGGGGCCACAGCTGACCAGCTCCCACGTGGGGAACGTGCACCTCTGTGTATTTAGGGAGCCACCACACATTGCTGAGTGCGGAAGAAAGGGGAAAACCCTCTGTCTGCAAGAGGGCAAGGGAAGGAGGGTCGGGCTGAAACACATGCTGGCAACAGGCAATAAAGCTAGCACGGGCTTTTCCCATGAGTTTTTTTTAACTCACTGCTAGCATGACAGGACAGGGCTGGCTTGAGTGGACAGAGCAGTGAAAGCAAGACCTCTTCTGACATTAAAGGACCATGGCTATGGCCTCCTAAACCTTGCAAGTGCCTGTCTATTTTGGATGGGCACTTGAGATTAGGTGAAAGAGAGGGCACTTCTTCAAAGGGGGCAGATTAATAGCTCTTTAGCAGACGTAGTTGTTTGCAGTCACCCGGGGAGGTGAAATAATTTCCCACCACTATCTCCAACAGCTAAAAGAAACATGTCTCAAATAGATAATCTATTACAACCATCAGGAGGATTTCAAGGGCTGGTGGTTTTGTTAACTCTCATTGTTTTATCTCCAATTTAGCTGTTTTTTCTTAAAGGTCCAGCTCCTGGAATCGCAGGACCATGTGGCGTAGAGCAAAAGCAAGCAGTGAGCCCTCCTAGATGGAGCAAAAAGCTTGGAAATAACACCATCTAGGTTCAAGGATTGCAGGCAGCTAGAAGGAAACAGGACTTAGCTATGAAAGGAATTAGAAGAAAAAAATAGATCTCATGATTTTGGGGTGGAAAACACTAAGCTAAAGATCAAGGCAGGGGATGCTTAGAGCATCTTGCTGACCCTGGGAAGCAGAATTGAGCAGTGTGCTTTGAGACACTGAAGCAAAAGAAGGAAAAAAAAAAAAAAGCTTTACGTTGGGAGGGAAAAGGATTTTTCAGGTGTCCCTCCTTTGCCCAGAGAGTCCCAGGGAAATGAGCCTATTTGGAAAGCAGTGAGGATCAATGCTCCCTCCCCATCCATGGCACAGCCCCTGAATCCCTTCAGAATCACTAAAGACGCAACAAGTACCTTCAACACAACCCCCTGAGAGGCTGAGCACGGTGCAGAGGGGCAGCTGGTCTTCCCCCAGGCTTTACAGGGTAACTGCTGTTGTCTTAAACACACACACTTCAATTTCTACAAGCACACAAATTGTGGGGTTTTTTTCCTAGCAGCAGCACTGAATCCATCCTGCTCTCCACCCTGCCGAGCTTTCGGCAAGCAAAATAGTACCAAATGTTACCCAGCATGGGAAAGGACCTTGTTTTCTTCTTTGGAAAGCTTTGCCATTTCTGCAAATGCCAGTAGTGAGTTTATTTGTGCTGTTTGTATGAATTTCTGATGCCCCATAAATGCAGAGGAATTCCTATGTGGAGCTAAAGTTTTCCCTGAACTACCTGCATCTGGCCCATTCCACACAGATGTTTTTGTGGGAAAACTTAGCCAATTTGTGTCTGGTAGAAAATTCCCCTCTGGTATTCGCTGACACCAGGCAGAGGTTCACACAGAAGTGAGTGAAGCAGCACTGGTCAGGCTGCTTCTGGGAATGCATCTTTCTCCCTCTCCTTGCTCATCCTGAGCTGAGATGGAAACTGCCACAGCCAGCCGCAGGTGCTCCAAAACTGGGCTCCAAGACTGGGAAAACATCCCCACCAGCTGGCTTAAAATTAACATTTTAAACAAACCGACCCAGCTCCCCTCCCTGCCAGTTTGCTTTATTTTTGCTTGTCCAGAAGGGCACCTAACAGGACTTTAGCATTTTGCACTTTTCAGTGCAATCCATACAGTGTCCCCACAGCTGCTTGCAGACCCCGGGGACGTCCGGGGCACACCTGGGCACAAACATGACACAGTCTTGAGGGCACCACATGCTCCAGCTCGGAGCACAGAGCAGTACGGGTTTTGAGCATAACCTCAGCTAGCTCCTCTATCAGCCCTCACAGACTTTGCTTCTTCACATCCCTCCAGCTGATCTTCACAGACACCAGAGCTAGAAATCTGCTTCTGTGCCCATGGCTCCCCTCACCTCCCACCTCCCTGCCCGGCTCAGACCAGCTCTTTCCAAAGCCAGGGTTTCTTTAAAGCTTTGCTATTTTATTTTGTGATGGATAACACTGAGCTGGCAGCTGTGAAACCCATTAAGGTCAAAACACCAGGAAATTCTGCAAGGATGTGGCAGTGAGAGGCAGTGAGAGGCAGCGAGGGTCTGAGCAGGGGGGAATGAATATCCCACTTTCACGTCCATCACGACAAGCCCAGCCACAGCCCCTCTCCTCCCAGTCCTGCTCTGCACTGTCTCTTGCTTTCCTCGTTTTTATTCTCCCATCCTTTCCCTGCTCCCCTTTATCTTTCCTGTTTTTCTCCATCCTTCCAGCCACTCTGGGAGACCCATCCAACTTAGCCCCATTAGACCTAATGAAAAGGAGGACCAGGAGGATTTGTTTTTCTTTCCTAAGCAAAAGCCCCATATGCCACCCCACCATCTGTCCGCCAGCAGACCCCCACCCGGCACCTCGAGCCGCTTGGCCCACACCAGTGCCTCTGGCTGAGGTGTGGAGGTCTGAAGCAGCTGTTTTAGGAGCTTAGCTGAAGCTGGCAGTGGAGTCCGAGAGGGTCTTTTCTCCTCCCGTAAGCAGCAGACTTTCCCAGGTGTAAAGGGACAGGAGACCTGTGCCAGGCATCCCTGCTCCTTCACAGGCTCTGGCGCCTTTCTCCAAGCTATTTTTGAAGCTGTAGCCCAGCAGGGAGCTGGTAACTCCGCTGGTAGCCGGGAGCAAGTGCTGGCCCCTCAAGTAGTGGTTCCTGTCCCACAGCTGCTCCCCACACTGGCTGCGGCGGGGCTGGGGCCACCCCCAGGGGCTCAGGAGGGGCTGCTCAGAAAAGAGGGGTGCTGCCGGGCATGTGGGCATCATGAGACCCCCATTTCCTTGCTAAGCCGGGCTATAAAAAGGCAGAAAGGTGCTGTGGCCAGCAGAGCCAGCAGGATGCAGGGGGCCATCCGGCCCCGGGCACCGCTCCCGGGAGGCGTCCTGTGGCACGTCTCAAATCACTTGGTAGAGATAAACTGCGACTTCCCAGGAGACTCGTGCCAGCAGCAACGAGGGGAACGCTGCACGTTATCTCCTGCCCGGTGGTGAGGAAGGAGTCCCTGCACAAGGGTGCAACCACAAGGCACAGGTCCAGCCACTTGCAACACTTCTGCCTCCCCAAAAAGCTTTTCTCTGTGGGGTATTGCCCCATGGACCCTGTCTCCCCCTTACTCCTCATCCAAAGAGACCACTCAAAACCACATCCCTCAGCTCCTACCATGTTTGCTAACTCGAGGTTCACAGCTTTTGGCTGCAAACCCCAGTCAATCCAGGGACTGCTCCCACAAGACCCATAAACAGTAGCCGAGCCTGTCAGCTGTAGGTTTGAACTCCTTACAACAGACCTTCACTGCTCCTAGAAAGCATGGGGGGGTCCCCAGGTCCACCCGGGTGCCAGGCAGCACTGCCCTGAGGCAGGTCCCAATAGCCACCACTCTGATCATCCCATTCCTTGCCTCATTTGGCAACAGCAGCACACAAGATTTTTTCAGACACAAACAGTTTTGGGGCTAGCCCTGGGGATCTCTGCAGCCTGTCTCATACCAAGGCTGAAGTAAACAGAGAAAAGGAGAGGTGGGTGGAAACAGCCCCAGCTCTGAATCTTAGCTCTGAGCCTCCCCCAGAGCTGTGGAAACAGGTCAGTGTGGACCTGCCTGGAGAGTTCAGAGACGTGAGCCACTGTCTGCTCCCTGACACATGTCAAAACCACTTCAAAGCCCCAACCAGGTGAGGAATCCTGCAGGAAACTCATCCTGCCCAGGGCAGAGGAGCCCGGGCAGCCCCCAGCAGCATCAGCACAGCAAAGTAAAAGGTGTCAGCAACAAAAATCTGCACTTTTGATCCCTCTTTACTGACCTGCTGAAGCTCAGGCTTCTTCAGCAGCAGCTCTCCCCCATCCTCAGAGGAAGAGCCCGCTGGCTTCAGTGGAGTTTGGATGGTGCTCAAGCGGGCATAGCACAGCCATATGCTCTGCACTGATGCTCTGGCAGTACCAGAAACTATCCTGGCAATGCCAGTGTGTCTCATTTTCCTGAGCCAGGAGCCATGGAAGGGGTCAGGGCTGGCACGGCGGCGAAGCCAGCCTGTCACAACATTGGTGTGTTTGCAGTTACCTCCTCCCGTAGCCACGCCGGCTGTGGCATGCCTTGCCTGTCCCTCTCCCAGGGCTCAAACACACATTGAATTCCCAGGTTTAATCTCTAGTTCTAAGTCTTTTGGCAGGCAATGACACCAGTCACCAAACGGAGAGGGCTGAAGGCTCTTCCCTCCCTGCCAGGACCAGCAATGAGGTTTCCCCCTTTGCAAAGTGCCGAGGCTCAGCCACAGCACAGGCTGGGGCAGGGGGAAGCAAACGCCAGGCAGGTTTGAGAGGTGGGAGGGACCTGAAGGCACGGGAAATTCAACTTAGCAACATCACTTGTGCAGAAACACATTTTTAAGGGAGGAAAAAAACAGATAACGCAACTATGCAAGCATGCACGTGCCTAAAATCTATAGGACTGCAAATTATACAGGCAAAAAGAAAGGACACCGACCTCATCAAGCAGTTGGTCAACTCTTCCCAAAATAGCTGTCTCCATTTGGTCTGCCGAGAGCCAGGCAGGGAGCTGTGTGGGTCTGTCCGCTTCCAAGTGGGACACCCGGGACTGCAGATCGGAGGTCCGAAAGTACAGCAGGAGGCTCAGCACCAGAGAAAGCAGGGAGACGCCAGGCAGCCCCGAGCCCAGCAGGAGAGGGAGGCGGCAGCATCTCTCCCCATCGCCGGTCCTGGGGGGAGCCACACACCCCCTGTCAAAAGCTGCTTCGCCGACGCCTTTCCAGCTCTTCTCCTCCAACATTCCCTCCCTGTCCTGAGAAACAATAAATAAATAAATAGAATAAATAAAGCCTCACTCCTGCTCCAAGAAGCACAATCCAGAAGGCATAGAAAAAGAGCGTCCAAGGGGATCCCAGTGCCAGTAAATGACAAATAACAGCAATAATGACAAAAGTGGATGGGGAGGGTCTTTAAAAAATAAAAACAAACCACACACACATAAAAGGGGTGCAGAAAAAAAGGATCCAACTGCAGCAAAGAGTGGGAGGGGGAAAAAATATCTGATCAGGACTTTATTTTTCCCTTCCTAAGCTTCAGTCTTTTGGTTCGCTGGTAGGTTTTTGTTTCCTTCTAAGCTGCCAGTTTCAGTTCCTTCGCAGACCGGCCAGGAGCTCGCACATGAAAGTCCCCATTAGAGAGAGGTAATTCTCAGCTGCTCCGGCGATGTTGTGCTCTGGCTGATCGTGGCTCCCCTGTAACATGACACACTCCCTCCGAACTACGGGGCTGGGATGAGCGAGCTGCACGGCTTCCCAAAGTAACCTCCTCTGCTCTCCCTCTCTCTCCACCTCTCCCTTGCTGCATGATTTATTTATTTATGCAAAGCGCTGGGGTGGGATCGGGCAGTGGGACGCCCCTGTCCCTCTCGGTCCCCAAACCACCTCTCTGCCGCCAGCCCTTCCCTTTGAAGTGACTCTCTCCGAGGTTATTTATAGCAGCAGGAAAGAGATTGTAAAGCAGAGGCTGGGCTCACACCAGCCTGCGTCTTTCTTTCCTCACCGCAGCCGAAGGGCACTTTACGGGATGGTACAAACGGGCCATCGCATCCCCCACGCAGCCCTGAGGCACCAGTGGTGGGGTATTTTCACCCCAATATTTTGAGGATAGCAGCCAGGCAGGGTGAGAACCAGAGGGAAACATCTGGAAACAACAGCTGGCAGCTGAGGGCTCTGCAAAAAAACAAGCAAAGGGCAGCAGGGAACAACACCCCAGGCAGGCAAGCTGCAGTGTGAGAGGGGAACCTTATGGGCTTGATTTGGGCGTACAACCTGCTGAGCCTGGGGGGCACCAAGGGCATCCAGAGGAATTAATCTGCTGAGGCCCTCTAGTGAAGCAGAGCTTCCCGTCGCCTCCTCCGTGTCCCACCGGGCATGGGGCGCCAGACAGAAAACCCCCTTGGCAGGGAGCAGTGTCCCCAGTACGTAACGTAGGGCAGCTCTGAGCCACACATCTGGGAAACAAAGCCTCTTTCTGTTCTTCGGGAGCAAGGGAGGCCCACCTCTCCCAATTTTTCCGAGCATGACATACAATATTTTATCCTCCAGGGTGACATGCAGGCTCTGCTGAGTCCCTCTGTCCGTCCTTTGATCCCCTTCTTGAGCGCACCCAGCAGCGAAGCAGTGCGGGGCCCGCTGTGGTGCACAGTCATTAAAACTCGGGCAGCAAATTGGTCTCTTAAAATCTGGCTCCCTTGTGGCTCTTTTGCTGTCATTTACACGTTTTAAATGAAGATTTTGCGTGCAGTCTGTGCTGGAAATTACTGGCAGAGAAAACTCATATTCATCTCTTGCCCGGTCTCCTTTTCAGAGGGCTGGAAGAAATAGACCTTCTGGGAGCAGGTTAAAGCGAGCACGAGCTGTTTCTTCTCCACCAGACAAACCCTTGGAGGGCCCGGTAGCACACAGCCCCGATTCTTTGAATGGCCTCATGCCTTTCACAGCCACTCGCTTCCCCAAACGGGGTTTTAGCGTCTGCAAGGCAGGAAATCCTTTCTTTATTTCTTTTAGCAGGTTTCTTGTCATCTCGCTGCTCAAATTCACCTTGCTGCTCCGGCACGCATGGAAAACACCCCTCTGACGGCTGCAACCTTTCAACAGTTTCTCATATGAGTGGGGCAGAGCTGTGTAACCCACAGACCCGGCGCACGAAGGGTGTCTACTCATTTGGGAGGCACAGCCGTCCCAGTCTCCTACCCCCTGCTCGGTCTCTTCCCAGCTATGCCTGTGTTAGCAGCCTATTTCTTTGTGAAAGGAAAAGGAGTCTGTGGCTCTGCCAGAGAGAAACAGTGGCCCATGGAGTTACCCAAGATGCCATCTGCCATCACAGCAGATAAGCAGACAGTGAGAAATGAAGGGGAGATGCTTAGAGGCTGATGATACAGCGTTTGGGAAGCAGAGATCTACACAGGGAAATAACAGCTGGCAGCTGGGATGCTGGGCATCCTAGAGACCTCTGAAGTATGCTACTTAAAGACTAGGGTTGAATTACTGATGACTGCAGCTACCTGCCTGTGTTATACATAGCTTCACCAAAGGCTGTGTCTCTCTCTTTCCTTTGTACCAGTCCAAGCACTGAAGTCATGAAAATGCACCCTCTAAGCTGAAAACGGAAATCTGCTGGGTGTCTACATTTCTTTTCCCCACACTGGTTGGGGAGAGCTCTCTGCTCTCTCGCTCTGATTTGTGATAGAGATCCTGCTGTCCAGACACGAGCATCGCCTGAATGACTCTATAAGTGCCTTTTCCTGCCTCCCCGCCAGCCCCTCTCCAGCTGATCAGTTCATTTAGGGGGTATGTCATAGCTGCTGCAGGCTGGGGAGCTGCACTCAGCTGAGTTTCACGCGGAAGCCTTAGCTGCAGATGTGCAGGAGGGTAATTTTTCTATCCGTGAGGCATTAAGGAGCCCTGTCATCCCATGCCAATACAAATGGACTAATTTAACTATGAATCTGAGCCAACTGCGCATGTCGAGTCTGCAGCACTGCTCGCCAAACAAGCTGCCTCCAGAGACGGGCCCCGGCACGTGGAGTCATCTCATCGCTCCTTGAGTTGAGCACGGCCCAACCTTCAGCTCTCTCAGCAGCCTCAGAGGAGGTGAGTGCCGGCCTGAAACCAGTCCTCTTGCAAGTTCATGACTCTCGAGGCTGGTCAAGTAGAAGCAGATGCTCAGTTGCAATCAAAGGGACTGATTTCACTGACCAGTGACTCTTGGAGCAGCCTAGACTGCCCTCGATATGCCGAGCTTGAGGCTATATCCCTCTCTCCTCAGGGAGGTTGATGCAATTCCTTACAAGGACAGCAACCACACACTTCCACTGCTTGTAACAGGTCCTCTGGGGCAGTTATGGACCTCAGCACAAACATGCAATGGTTACGTACAGGTATGCAAGCCTCCAGGTTTGTCAGTCTGTAGCTGGTACTGGCACTTTGTCCTTCTCAGGGACATTTGTACATGGGCAAAGTGCCTTACAGAGAGGTCGCCCAGTGCTGCTCTGCAACAGATGTGTAGCGTTCACAAAGGGGCATGATGTGGGGATTCCTCGCAGTGCACAATGCAGTCTCGTTGCAAGAGACCATAAACCGTCTTTGACCCCAGGTAGGTACCGTGGGCATAAACCACTCCATGCCACAGGCCAGAAATGGAAGAGCCAGGCATGGATGAGGTTCTCGCTTCTATGCACATGGTTCAAGCCAACAAGGTATCTACAGCAGGTCTTCGTTTGGCCTGGAAAGGGGTGGGCAACAGCAGCAGGCCTTCCTCACTTTCCTTCACTTTCAGCAGAGCCTTTCATAAAAAAAAAAAAAAAAAAAAGGTGCCGTTCCTGTCACTAACTGGAAGTTGAAGCCAACTGCATGGAGATAGCCGTGCACTTGATCCCACCAGTAATCTCCAAAACTGCTTGAGGAGAACTTTCTGTTTTCAGGCCATTTACTAGGGATAAAAACCTCACCCCACTTCTTTTTCTTTCTGTTCTTTTTTTTTTTTTCTCCCCTCTCAGGAAACATGGAGGTCTTGGTGTGCTCGAACGAGCCATTAACTAGCAGCCGACATCTCCAGCTATTGTAAATATATTAACTCAAGGCCTTTCACTGCGTTTATTAGACTCAAGAACAACATCTGGAAACAGATGTTTTCTGAGCACAAAGGAGAGGAGGGAGGAGGGGAAAAAAACAAGGGGGAGAAAAAAGGACTCTTGAAAGTGGAAGTGCATGGGTCTGAAGATCATCCCTTTGCAAAATGCTGCTCAGATGGAGGACTGCAAGGGGCTGAGGCCAGTGCAGCCACATCCCTCCTAGGCAAGACAGCGAGACCAGGACATCTTATGGGGGCCTGTTTGAGACAAACAGTGATGGGGGAATAGAAAGACTCACATCTGCTTTCAGGGCCCTTGTGAGGAACAGTCATAGTGCTCTCACAAAAACAGGATACTGGGGGGGAGAGATTTTGGGGGTTTTTTCCTTTCCTGGTCATGGACCTTCCTAGTCCTCAGTTGCTCTGTCCCCCACAGACCGCCAGGCTCATGGCAGGGTAATGTCACCTTCCCAGCAGCTTGGCAGCATCTGCCAGAAGGACCCACTGAGTGGGCAAGGTCTAGGGTCCCCATGGGACACCACCACACTGTCCCATCTGCCCCAAGCAGCCTTTCCTCAAGGGAAAGCAGAGTGGAAATCTCCTGTCCCAAGGACTGTGAAGGACCAAGGGATCCTGCTGTGACTCGGAGTCTCAATGCCACGGCTCAAGTTTAGACAATATTTGGAGAATTACATCGTGTTACTAGGGACAAAAAGCAAGCAGGCACATGCATACTTAAAAATATATCCCATGACATTATTAGTGAAACTCCATTCTCAGCTAGACGCACTTTGGCTTAGGTACCAGAGATGCCTAAGGTACAATAAAGGTCTGAGACCAAAGCTTCCCTGCATTTCTTTTGAGGGAAATGCTGTTGCACCCATACACATACCTTTTCTTTTTTTTTAAAAAAAAGGCAAAACCACACAACAAACAACACAACCAGTATTTTGTCATCTTTAACCCCAGGTTCACCTCTGACATCTCCAGCCCTGTCTCTCCTCTGATATGCGGCTACAAATACTTTGCTGGTCAGGAATATTGAGTATTACCTACCTAATTTAACAGATGTTTATAGGAAGTATTAAGTAGCCTATGGAGTAGAACAATTCCCGCCCGAGGAGCTGCTCTAACCCATTGTGGAGTTATAGAATAAAGACACATTTGATCCTTTGGGAAAAGGGTTATGAAAATACATGGAAAAAATGTACTGTCCATGCATAGTAATATCATGGCTGTTTTCAATCACTTGGTCTCCTACAAAACAAAAGGGCTCACTGCACAATATAAACTCCTAGCCTTGACAACAGCAAGGGCAGCCAGTAGTGTCTGGATGGGGCTTTGTATTTTCATAACCCTAAAATGCCTGAGCTCATTGTTGCCTCCTTCCCATCAAAGCCAAACCAGCTTCGTGCAGCCACAGGGGTGGGAACCTGTCCCCGGAGCTGTGTGAGAACAACTGAGCAGAGCCAGGGGAAGGAGCGGGAGCCCAGCCACCAGCAGCTCCTGCAGACGGTGGGTCAGAGCCTCTAAGGAAGGATGAAGCAAATGCAGGTTTTGCACAGTTTGGGGCCAACCCTTCCTAAAGGCTGACCACCCCCTTCTCCCTCACCCCCCGCAGAGGGAAGGCTTTGCAGGAAGAGAGCTCCAGGCAGCAACCGGTGGACGCAGTTAAGCTGCCCACAGTCCTCGTGTTTTAAACTAACCTCTCACCTTTTGTTCAGAAGATGAGGGAAACCGCTCTGAGCAAACCAAACTCTGCACCCTTCTTTGTGGAGGAAGGAACTTTTGTCCCCAACAGAAGCATTTCACAGCCAAGTTTGGAGTGGGGAGATGTTTTACTTCTTTTCAGTAGTAGTTTGCTTGGGTTTTTTCCTCCTAGTCTGGAGCTGATTTTTAATGGGTCATGCTCGGTGCTGTTGGAGTCTGTAGAGATGGTCATCCCTGCTGGCCTGATTTTCACTGTTATCTTGGTTCTTGCAGAGCCTGGGTGGGAAAGAGAAGCTAATTAAGAACAACGTTGCTACAAATAAGACAAGAAAAAGCCTCCACCCCTGCAGCACTATTCCCCCATATCTCACTTGTCTAAAAATACACACAGCAGCCTGCAGGAGATGGGTTTTGCTCAGGTCTGAGGTATACCTACCCCAGGAAAACTGCTTTGGAAACACTTGTAGTTTTGGTGAACCTGGGAAATCCCTGGTACAGACCATCGCTACAAGCGCTCCGCACGGCTAGAGCAGTGCAAAGCATTAGCTATAGCAAAGAGGCACTCAGACTGAATGCTGAAAATCTGCTCATAGAGGTGGAAAAATAAGAGTGAGATTTTCAGGCTTGAAACCAGCAGAGCCAGCTCCAAGGGTGAGAGGCAGCTATCCCTGGAACACAATGTTCTCCAGCACAAGGCTGGGGCTCCGAGAAGGAGCTCCTCAGTTCCCCAGTGCAACTCCCCTCGGCCCCTTGCTGAGCAGAAAACCTCCCTTTATTAAAGCCAAGCTCAGGCATTGCATGCTCAGTTAGTTACTCATGCACCGAGGTGCTTGCCACGGTACATTGGTACGCATGGGACTGATAAGTCAGAGCACTGATTTGCATTTGGATTTACCATTAAATAGTTTAGTGAGAAGCTACTGCTGAATCCCTTCAGCCTCACTGCCCAGCTGGGCTATTGCATCCACCCCAAGGCCCACCCTCCTCCTGCCTCCCCCTCACCTCTACCAGGCACAGGGTTCCCGTTCATCCTCTGCTGCCGATTTCCACACACATCGCTAAGAAAACCCTTTCACTTCACCTTTGGGAGATACAGGTCAAGCTTGTATCCAGGCTGCCAGCAACCTGGGACAACCAGTCAACATATGTGGGGTGAACATGCTATACAGTGAGCTGGAAACTTCAAAATCCTGGGGCCAAGCAGGCCTGCTGTCCTGGTTTCAGCTGGGATAGAGTTAATTTTCTTCTTGGTAGCCGGTATGGGGCTGTGTTTTGGGTTTAGGACGAGAACAATGGCAATGCTAAGTACCGCTAAATAGTCGCTAAGTAGCGCTTACATTGGTCAAGGACTTTTCAGCTTCCCATGCTCTGCCCGGTGCACGGGGGCTGGGAGGGGGCACAGCCAGGGGCGCTGACCCAGACTGGCCAAAGGGCTATTCCATACCATATGATGTCATGCTCAGTATATAAGCTGGGGGAAGAAGAAGGAAGGGGGGGACATCTGGCGTGATGGCGTTTGTCTCCCCATGTAACCGTTAGGCGTGATGGAGCCCTGCTTTCCTGGGGATGGCCGAACACCTGCCTGCCCATGGGAAGTAGTGAATTAATTCCTTGTTTTGCCTTGTTTGCATGTGCAGCTTTTGCTTTACCTATTTAACTGTTCTATTTTATTTTACTTCAATTATTAAACTGTTCTTATCTCAACCCACGAGTTTTCTCCCTTTTACCCTTCCGATTCTCTCCCCCATCCCACCGTGGGGGGAGTGAGCGAGTGGCTGCGTGGTGCTTAGTTGCTAGCTGGGGTTAAACCACGACACCTGCCCAGGGGAGACCAGATGCCACGTGCATACCCAGAGGCAGGCAGAGCTGTGTGGAAACCAAACCCTACAGTGCCGGGACAGGCGTGTGTCCCTGTGCAAGCAGCCAGGGAACCCACAGCAGCTTTGCACAGCCTTTGAAGCTAATGAGTCAGAGCTGGGAGGATTGGGAAACCCAGACTAAGTGTCAACTGCACTGGGGAAGCAAGAATAATGAAGCAAGGCTCCCCCAGAAGACAGATTGTTTCAGAGTCCAGGAGTGAAGGGGAATGGATACAGCAAGCTCAGGAAATTGAAAACAACTTTTCGTAAATACTTCCTCTCTCTCCAACACTTGGTCTTTTATCAAAGCTCATTCAGACCCTGACAGCAGCGCGCAAAGTGGCTCTGCTTTGTCGTAATGCAAAAGACAGGCCCAGCGGCCGGGAGATTAGCGGCTAATGGAGCAGAGTCAGGTTCAATTTCCCTGGAAATTGCTCACAGAGGAAAGCCTGGAGACGAGGAGCACCACTAATGTCCTTCTGCAACGCCATCACTTCCCGTGCACAGGGCAAAGCCCTCGCTCATGCCCTCTGCCTCCCCACAGCTCATCTCTGCACTCCAGCAGGAGGGAGAGCAAAGCAAAAGTGAAGAAGGAAGGACTTGAGCCCCATCCCTGGGAGCAGATTGATGGTGTCAGAGAGCAGCGTGGCTCCCTGTGTCAGGGTTTTCCCTCCCGCCACTGTTGCTTTCGCAGCACCTGATGTAAAACCTCCTGGCAGGGTGGTTAACCTGCCTTATTAAAGGCAGGTCTATCGGCAAATCCTCAGCCATCTGTGGAGTCTCTTCCAGCTCATTGGGTTTTTAGTTGTCACCAGGGGTTTGTCTCGTTTTAGCAGCGTCACAAGGGGAACTATGGAAAGATGCTTTTCCACCCCAAAGGTACTCTGTCAAGAACGGTTCACATGTTGGATGTATGGGGCACATCCAGGGCTGCAGTATTCCTTTGGGGCACCACATCCTCATCATACTGGGACACCCAAGGGGCATCTCCGAAACAAAACAAGCTGTTTTCTTGGTGCTCTAAGAGAAAGTGCCCAATTCCTCTCACTTGGGAATCATTAAAGCCAATGGAAAAAACCCCTTTTTTAGCTTCCCTAGGCTTTGCCACTTGTGTCTCACGCCAGCTTGACGTCAGTGTAGACACTCCAGATTTATGCTAGTTCAGAAAAAGGGAAGCAATTGTGACAGATCCCAATGAGAAGAGGGGAGAGCCAGGTCCTCCAGCCACAAAACTCAGTATCCATGTGGAGAAGCCAAGCCCCCCATTTTTACCACAGGCACCTGAAGCCACCTCTTAATGCATTATAACATTCTCCCTCTTTCTCCTCAATAAATCAGTGCTATCCACTTTGTATGCATGAGAATAAAAATAACTGAAAGTTACACTTGAGCACTGGTACCTGCTTCAAATTTGAGAGGCCTGTTGCTGATTACAAACAGCAGGGAGTAAAGTATATATACTTACTAGATCAATATTAAGAAGTAGTAAACACACCCTTGCAATTTCCCTTTAAGGACATTAGCCTGTAACGATGGTTCACATCCTTCAGGCTCAGAATATCTCCCCCCCACCCCCCCAAATGCTGCTACTAATGCAGAAGATAAAAACACACTTTTCTGTTTTAAGAGGGGTCAGCAGGGAAAGAGACTGAGAACCCCCCTTCACAGGCGCTGTTGCCCACCACCCACCTTGCAAACACCCATCCTGCCCGTGTCAAGCAGCACCCTGCACAGGTCATGTACAGCATCATGGACTTTGTGATGATCAGGACAAAGCCACCATAACGTGTGGCGGTTTGGTTTGCCTTTCTTGAGGGTTCTGCTGCGTGTCAGCCAGGAGAGAGCTGCCTCCCACCGGTGCCCCTCCTCAGCAGCGGGGAACAGTGCTTGGCTGCTTGCACAACTGTCCCTGCATATTTGGAGCGCAGGGGTTAGCGCGGAGGCTGAAATATCATGCCTATCAGTAGGGCCCTGTGAACAGAAAATAGCAGAGGATCTGGTGGCAGTTTCCTTTCAAGACGTACAAGAATAGCAGCACACATCTCTGCCGGATCATATGGACTGAATTCCTCAGCCTGAATCCTTTGGCTTTGAATTCTGCAAACCATTTTTTCCCCCCTTGGCTTGTTTGTTATTTCAGGACCACTAAATTACCAAGAATGGTTTATATTATATAACCACCCTGTCCTTATTGCGTTTCGGGGAGGAGACTCTGACAAACAGCCAGATCTAATTTGTACTTTAAATTGGCTTCTGGGCCAGACAGTCATGCCTTCCAGATGGAAAATCCAGTTGCACTCACCAGCAGATATCCCAGTGCACTTGGCTCCCAAATCAGCTTTGTCCAAAGCATATTCTGGCATGCAATTTGGTTTTTTACAGTCTAAGAGAGACTGATGGTCACTGCAGTCCCTGGTGAGGCAGCATTGCTTTCCATCACCTGTACCAGTTCAGCTGTCAGCCTTGCCTCACTGTCCTGTTGTTTTTCCTAGAAGCCTACTCGACAGCTGTAGCAGCTTTATAACTGCCAGATTTGGGATTTGTCTCTCTGGGAAAGTCCTTTCAGGTTGCCTTTTCCAAGGGTGACTCTCTGCTACGCTTGCTTAACTTGTTTAATGCTACCCCAAATGAAAAATAATTTGAAGAAAGCAAACGCCATGCTTCTTTTCACACATGCAAAGATTGGGATGGCGCAAGATCCTCTCGCCTCCTGCCAGGGCAGAATCAAGGACACATTCAACCTTGGTTTAGGTTACAGCCAGGGCCTGGCTGGTGGCATGTTATGCATGGGACACTAACATTGGTCACAGCCACAGAGTGTTAAAATATTGCCATTGACAGCGACAAGCCTGAGCTGTCGTTTGCTTTGTCAGGAGCTAGCAAGGCAAGGTGGCAACCGCCTGGAGGCAGCCCCCAGACATGGCTGGGAGCAGGTCACTGAGCTGCCCTGTTCCACATGTCCAATTTGGGGACCTGGTGGGGACAGCAGCCCAGGCTGAGACACACAAACTATATCTCACAGGCAAGTGCAGTGCCGGCGGCTGGCCACTTGCTGGTATTCATCCACAGGGAAACAGTATTGGAAGATGCCCATCATCTGCACCGGAGGCAGGTGTAAGCCTGCATCAAGGGTAGCCTCAGATAGGGGGTCTGTGGGCTTCCTTACAGTCCCTGTGGGCTTTTTTTTGTCCTTTTAGCCTTTCTCCCACAAGCCACGTATTGTTCTAGGGCTGTATGACCTTATGGATAAACCCACAACTTGGTCCTTTTCCCACCTCTGCCACTCTTCTGCTTGGTGGCCTTGGGCATGGCCTTTCATTCTTTGTGTCTTCATCCCTTTCCTCCTCAGTGAAATGAGGCCACTCTGTAAGTTGCTTTAAGATAAACTGCCAACCAGGGTTATCATTCAAGGAAAAGAGATTAATAGACTGCCAGTCACAAAGCGTTTCAAGCTGGAGTTATCAAATCCCTACCTTGCAAGTCCTGAATCCCGTGCTGCTCAGGAACACATCCTCCTCCTGGTCTGGAAAGACTCCTGTCATCATTTAAAAGCCTGGTCATGTTCATCTCACACCTCCAAGAGACACAGGTCATGTATCATCCGGGGAAAGGCAATAAGTGGTGCTGAGGGAGACCTGAGAAGCCCTTAGGGGCAGCACTGAGTGAGCCTCCTTCACTCTTAATGCTTTGTGTGGTGCTGATAGAAGAACAGCCATCCCATTGCAACCCCTCTGTGTCCTTCCCGAGTTTCTCCATGTTTTCAGGGTCTTTGTCTGACTAGCAACATGCATAGGACTGAAATGAGCTTTTTGGGGAAAGGTTAAGAACAAGCTTCCTTGGGGCCATTGTCTGCGGACAGCCAGAGCTTACAAGGAAGGTCACAAGATTGTCAGTCATGCTATAAGGGGCAAGATCACTCCTGAAAGGCTTAATGAGAAGCCCACCACTAAAAGCCAATGCTGCAGCTGAGAGCATTTGGGCAGACTCGGTCCTGACGGACCTTGCAGCGGGCACAGCATTACACAAGAACAGGACCACAGTGGCTGGCCTGGACAGAGAGGCTCAGCCAGGCGCGTTTCTTGTGTGGGAGAGCTGAGGTGTTGAGCAACACACAGCAGAGACAGGCAGATCTGCTGCCAGGTCTCCACTACATAGCCTAGCAGTACCCACACATCTCCTGAGTCTCCATTTCCCAGTACCTCTTATAGGGACACACATTTAGCAAAGAAGTGTAAACCACCATCAAATCTGAGTGGCTGCACTTTACAGCCACTTCAGCTCAGGCCCAAACAATTGCACAGAGTCCACAGTAGCAAAGACCAGGCCCGTATATCATTTTAAAGGAATAGTTTGTTTTGGTTTCACTCCCTTGCCCACATCTCTCCGAAATTGCCCTCTGTTTGTTTGGGATGTCTGCAGGCATGCAACGTTTTCCCAGCTGACTTCACGGGGGACACTGCCATCCTAACAGGCTCTGCCTTTGACTCCTGTGCTTCTGTGGCCAAGTCGTTGGACTCCTCTGCGGAGTAAATCAAATGACGTGTGCAAAAGCAGACATGAAAAAATAACATATGCAGAAGGTCTGACATGTTAAAGTATGAGCAATAACTGCAGGTGTGCAAGAGAGCTCCAGGGCTGATGCTTATTGCTCCACTGGATAAAAAAAGTCTCAAGGACCAGGGAGCTACACAGCAGGATCCAAGTCAAGCTCATGCAATTCTCCCTTCTCCCTAGAACCTGGCATTTTGGAAAGTGGGGAAACTGCAGCACAGTGAACCCAAAACTGCTCCCCCCAAACACTCTCAGGCTGTAAACAGCCCCTGCCCCTGTTTAAGGCTCCCCTCGCACAGGACTAGGAGGCCCAGCAGCAGGGACTAGCGAGAACTGGTTTCTGAAAAGATGGAAAACAAGTTTCCTGCGGGAAAAGAAAAAATCAGGCTTGTTTTACTTTGAAGGCTTGTTTGTTTGGCACCTTTGGAAAAAGGAAAGAAAACAGTGACTTTTTTGATAAAAAAAATGCCCAAATGCAGAAAGAAATAATGAAAAATTAAATAAGACAGTTACGTCTTTTGACAAAAAATGTTGGCTGGCCACACTGCTATATCTAAGTCAGACATGGCTCAGCATCGCTCAGCAGCAGCAAGGGTCCTCACAGACCATTGCTGGCAACAGCCACCGAAAAATCCTGTCCTAGCTTGGAGCTCACACCTCCCTGCTATTTTTATTAATTGTCTGCAATTTCTATGAATGGTATGATCTCAGCAGCATACATGTTTATCTATCTGTTAATGCTGTGCTGTCGCCTGCTGCACACCAGGGTCACTGGGTCTTCTCTTCTTGCTCTGCCTCCATAAAGACAGTGCCAGGTTTGCAGCAGCAGCAGCCTGATACCTTTTTCCACTCCCACCCTACCGTGCCAAGAAGCATCCATTGTGGATCATGGCCTCCTTCCCTCAGGGAATTTCTTTCATAAACACCTTCATATGGCTGATTTCTTGGGGCTGCGCTTCCAAAGAGCCACACGAGGGTTCCTGTGGGGAGCTGTTTTTGGAAGAGCAAATGGTAAGCAGTTAAATATTGTTCCTGGTAAAAAGCTGGGGCTGTGCTAACAGCAAAGCAGCCCAACAAGCTGCCTCATGCTCCCAGCCTCACTAGGACAAAACTGTGAAGAGTGATCCAAAGAAGTAGTCTTCAATACTCCCTTTTAGCCCTAAACCACCTAATCTCCATAGTCATACATAAAGTATATGTGATCCTACAATAAACTGAAGGGAGGGATACCTTTCTTGACATAGCTGTGTCTGAATTCACATCATAATAGCAATAAAATTACATTATCTTCAGCTAACTTTGCACATACCTATCGAATGTCCCATAGACAAAACAGGTTGTCTCATGAAATACGTTATCAGTATCATGTATCAGTGTCAAAGCAACTTTTCTTCCTCCTTACTTAGACAAAACACGTTCTTGCCCCAGCGAATTAACACATTGTGGGTTACACGATTATAGAAACCCAGGAACTTTGCTGCCAAACCTGTGCAGCCCCATATTCATCATCAAAGCATCTGGTGCTCCGAAACTGAAAACCCACCCAAACACTTCCCTTAACTCACTTTCAATGAAGCAACTAAACTAAAAGCCTTATGTGGACCCAGCAACCTGAAATAGCGTCCACAGGGCTTGAGCCTGGTCTGTCCCTTAAACCCACAGCCATGTAGACAAACCCTACATTTCTGTGCTTGCTTTCTTCCTCTTCCTCGTATAAATGATGTGACCCAAGAGCAGACTCTGGCAGGTCGACCGTGTCCTGCTGCCTGTCGCCCACCCAGCCGCTCTCACACACACACATACACCCTCATCAGCAGGACAGGGGAGAAAATGGGAGGAAGAAGCCCATGGGTAGAGACAAGGACGGGAGATTCCTCACCAGTCACTGTCACAGGCAAAATAGATTCCACTTCGGAAAAATTAATTGGACTCATTGCCAATTAAAATAGATTTGGATGGTGAGAAACAAAGGCAAAATTAAAACCCTTTCCTAAGTGTGCACTAGTGCACACCTGCCCTGCCCCACCATGGCGTCTCCACAGGTGGCAGGGGAGTCCCTGCCCCGATGCCTGGAGCACACACACCCCTCTCACCCCGCCCTGGTGTTCACAGGGCTATTCCTCACTTTTTTTCCCTTCATTCCTCTCTTTTCCAGCATTTTTCCCCTTTCTTACCTCCATTTCCCCAAGGCGTCACACCAGCAGGGCTGAGGGGCTGGGCCGTGCGAGCTGCTGTCAGAACCTGCTGGAACCGGCCGTGCCTGAGGCAGCTCCCACCTCTCCTCCCAGAGACCCCTCGGCCCCGCTGCTGCCCCGGGGCTCAGGCACCCCTCCCCAGGCAGAGGGGACCTGCCCAGCCTCGGTGGTCTGGAGACCTGGGATAAACGGGTGCCCGCGCTCGAGGAGGAGCCCCCATTTCCTCACAGGGATCACCCGAGGGCTGCGGCGCTTTGCCTCCGGCCAAAGCCGCCATCTCGGAGGGTCTCGCGACCTCGTACACACATGCGCCCGTATGCTCGACGCACCGCTCTCCCCACCTCGACCCAAGTTTCCAGAGATGACAGTAATTAAGTTGTAAATGCTGTGCTTTCTTTCCCCCCACCTCCATATGTTTTCACTTCAGCCAAACAGCAGAAATATTTCCTGGCAGCTGTCTTCAATTGAGGGCAGGGAGGGAGGTAAGCTGGTGGAGAGACCCATGGAAGGGACACACTCTTCGAGCCTTTTTGGGTGGAAAAAAAAGAAAAAGGGGGGGGGGAAGCAGGAGGAAAGGTGTCATTGCTCAGTTTTTCATGTCAATGATGCTAAGGACAGCTGCGATGAAGGCAGGCAGTGAGCGCCCACCCCGTTACCTCAGGTCTGGCTGACAAAGCCTGCCCAGCCAGCCTGCCCTGCGCACAGCTGCTCCTGCTCCGAGCTGCAGCCTGCCGCACCAAGGAGGGTGCCCACGCCCGAGGTCAGAGGAGCTTCATAAAAGGTGGAGCGACTTTGCAGAAACCTGTCTGGAATAGCAGCCCACCAACAAATCCCTCCAGGATGCCCGATTGCAAGAAATGGAAATGCTGGGGTGGGGGGCGAGGAAGAGGGACCAGAACCCAGACCTTCAGCCCACCCAAGTCCATGTCTGTGGCCACGACACTTTCATGCAGAAGCATTTCAGTTATCCCTTGCATTTTGTAAACCAGCCCCCTCCTGCTCCCCTGTCCTTTATAGCTCCTTGCGTCAAGGGCTGTTAAAGTCAGGGCAGCACAGCGAGGATGGCTAGGCACCAGCTCTCCACTCTTCCATCCAGCACGGCGATTTGGGGACAGCAAACAAAGCTGGCAGGCAGCTGGCAGGCAGCTGGCTTGGCATGAAAGAAAGAAGCCAGTCTTTGCCCAAGGCACAGCCAAGCTGGGTGAAAATTGCCTTCACCACCAATGGCCAAAAGGGCACAATGCCTTTGCTGTCTTGGGAGCGAGGGGACGCTTTCACACACCACTTTCCAAGCCCTGGAAACCTGAAGTGTCCCCTGACATGTCTCCTCCTGATCAACAGCCTCCTGCATTAGGTCTATAGAGCCCATCGCATCACTGGCAGCAAGGGGTGGAAGGTGACGCTGTCTTGGCTTTATTCACGCTTTCTTGCAATGAGCTCGTGTCTCTCCCAGGGATCTCTATTCACTTCTGGATGCTGAGAAAAAGGTCCTTATCTTCACTTGTGCGTTTCTTTGCCTGAAATCAAACGAGGAGAATCCCTCCCAGAATTAGCACAGCAGATACCAGTGCAGAAGCCAAACCAGGAACAGTAACATCAGCAAACACCAAGCTGGCCTCAGCACAACACTCCTGCCTGGGAAAGCACACAGGCACCACGTACGTCCCCACTGCTGTGCACTCACATGCAAGCTGCAGGGCCAGGGATTAATCTCCCTGACCAAAACCGGGAGCAGGAGACAGGAATCACAGGCTGAAAATCAGAGCTGGAAAAATCAGGGACCACAGAAAAGTGGAGATGAGGATCCAAACCTGCTGCATGTTGGGGGGTGCTTGGAGCTGGGTTCAGAAACCGAGCTCTGGCCAAAAACTCGACAGCTCCTCTTCACTGGCAAGGACTCATGCCATCACATTTCTGGGCAGAGCTGGCCTGATCCACATGAACGATATAAGATGGTGTGGTGAAATATCACCTGTAAGTAGCTTTTGCTCTTATAAGCTTATTTCACCTCACCCCCATTCTACACACACACACACACACAGAGCTTATTTTCCTCTTTCTATCTGCAGGACATGAGGTTTTCTCTTCAATATTATAACCCTTCCAGCAGATCCACATGTACTTTTTTTTCATATCCTTGCTGGGACATGTTAAAAAAAAAACTGACACAAAGCTGTTTTCCATGGCATATCCTCCACACTGGCTTGCTCCTTTCTACAATCCCGGCCCTTCTCCCAAACCCACCTTGTACCGAAAACTAAAGTTTATTTATACTTGAAACACACTCCTGCTGTGTCCCAGCCCCTATGTTGAAGTACAACAGCATTGTGAAAAGTGCCTGCCGTTTCCAGAGGGAAAGCCCAGTAATTAATGGCTATTTGAGCCCCAGCTAATCATTCTGCATGTGTTACCTCTGCACAGAAGCCAGCAAAGTAATAAAATCACCAGGGCCGGTGTGAACTGCTGGATTGCCCAAAACGTAATCACCTGCTGCTATGGTATTTCCATAAAACCCCATCCCCTCTTCTCCCAGGCCACACCACCCCCACATTTATTTTGCTGCACCATAGCCTTGAAGAAAAATGTCCTCACGCAGGTTTTGTCACGTCCTAGAAAACATCAGAATATCTCAACTGGGCACCTGCTTTTATTCTTCACCTTGATAGCCTGCAAAAAAAACCAAAAAACACTAAAACAAGCATCACAGTTAAACAGGCAGATGTAGCCACGTTCAGTGCTCAGAGCAATGCTTCACGTGGGAATATCCAGAAAATCCTAATTTTGCAATCTCCTCTTTACCTTTCAGGTTACTCTAGGTCCCCAGTCCTGCGATGGGAGAAGCTGAGCCCCACCTCTTTAAGCAAGAGCTCCTCCTTAGCTTTTACAGCCGTGTGCATTCAGGAAGGTCGCTCTTGCTGCCACGCTTCCAGGTGGTCCCAATTAATCCCACGGAGTTAGACCACAGCACGTAATCGGGAGCTCGCCCATGCAGTCGGCAACTGGGAGCCCCAGACACGCTGTATTTATCTGTAAATCAAAGTGAAGCTAAGCAGCTCCCTGGCCCTGACAGCATTGGTGTGTCTCCCAGAAGATATTACAAGTGATTTTTATGACATGCTATGAGTCTTTCCACGTTGGACAACGTGTTTACTCAAGAGTTTCTTCCAAAAAAAATGCCAGGGGCTGTCCATTGGGACCAGAATAATTTCAAGAGGATATGCCGTCCTATTTTATTTTTTATCCATCAATAGCCATTGTGCTGTTTAAAGAACTCAGAAGAGTTTTGTTACTGGAAAGCTTTTCAACGCTTTGATTTCTATTTTTTCCCCCTCTTCTTTCTCTGCAAAATGCCACTTACAATTCCCCATCATTTTTTTTTTTCCTCAATGGTTATGTTAAAACTCCTGCCCAAAGGCTTCTGGCCAAATTTTGCCCTCAGATATGTGCATTCAACTGCCGGTGAAGTTAGTGGCTTGTTTGCATGCAAGTTGGAGGAAGGAATTTGGCTCCATCGACAGCATTTTCCGAGTGGCCACAGAGTGCACGCACACCAATTGTTTGGACCCGCGCTTCAGACACCACGGCCCAGGGGCAGCCAAATTCCCAGACCCCCACAAGATCACATACCAAAATCTTCACACTGGTGAGCTGCGCAGGAAGCATAGCTCAGCCCTCGGCGCTGGAGCAGGGTGTAACATGCCCTCATGGCATGCCAGCGTGGGAGCCGAGTGCTGGCTTTGCTCTCCAGGACCTCACCACCTTTTTGGCCACAACACTGCCCAGCTGCAGAGCAAAGTCAGCACAGAGGAAAGCTGGTGTTACACATTAATAAAAATGTGTATTATCCGCATACTGAGGATCTTCCTGGGGTTCTGGTGGACTGCTGAGTGATTCAGCTCATGTAGGACCCTGCTTGCTCTCCACTGATTAGAGAGGGAGATGGATGTCTCCATGCGCTGCCTGGAGTTATGTCACCAGCCACCCACACGCTCAAATGTCACATCCTATCTGCCACCCCACATGAAGACAAAGTGCTCCCTGCCAGCAGATACCGCTGAAACTCCGTCATGGGTTTAACACCTGTGGGACATCCAGAGGGACATTCAAGACAGGCTGAATCCTCTGTAGCACTTGCAAGGAAATCAGCTGGTTCCTGGTGGAGGGAGGTTTGCTTTCGTCCTTCCTGGCATCTGAAGACATACAGCTACTCTTCCATCATCTGCTCCTGTTCACACTGGTACCTCCAATGTGTGGTGGCAGAACAGAAGGGCCTCAAGGGTGGCTTCTCCAGCTCCTCTGATTGACCCTGGCAGGAAGGACAGCAGGTCACAGGCTGTTTTCAGGACTGTAGCAGACTCAGATAACAACTCAACCGACGTTGTGCCCAAAAGTCAGACAAGACCAAGCTCAGACCTTTCCCACAGATATATGTGCATTTAAATGTGTGCGTGTGCGCACATTTAAATATATACAGGCAAACATATATACAGGTAAACATAAAATTCACACCCCTCAGCCCTTCTTGATTCTGGTAAAAAGGAATTAGGATGGATGCTAGCCTTGCGTTTCAGGATCCTGGTGTGACCAAGCTGTCTTCGAAGAAAACCTGCTTTTGGAAAATCTGGCTCCTTTCCTCTGCCCATGTGCGTGTGTGGTGGTCGTCTCTGTGGATGGGGAAATTAGGACAGAGGAAGCAGCGCTGTGTGCGGCTGGTCCCCACGTTATTTCAGTTAGTGGCAGGGCAATAACAAATTCCAAGACGGGTGGAGGGTGGAAGAATGAACCAGCCCAGCATTAATCTCTTTTGTTCATTCAGCTAACAGCATAATCTCCAAATGTCGACAGACTGTTCTTCAAAAAAAAAAAAAAAAAAAGGATAAAGAGCAAACGATGTAACATGCCCACCACATTTCCAGCCCGAAGGCCTTTCTGGTATTTGTGTCTATCTCTGTTCTAGTCTTAACAACCCCTCCTCTATGCTGAGACACATAGGGAGAAAACAGCATCCCTGACCCAGGACCCAGCCAACATCCTTTTCAAACCTGATTATTCCCTCTCTTGGGTTTTGGGAGCCAACCTGAACACGCACCAAACCAGGTTGTTCATAGAAATCTCCCAGGTTAGCTGATGACAAATAAGGCATTTCCAGTCTACAGAAGTTACATTTTTGTCAATGGGATTGCTTAACAGCTCTGGACCAGCACCTTCTTCCAGAAATACATAATTGTTTCCTGACCGTTAAAGGCTGCAAAAGCTTTCAGTCATTCAGTTGACTTTCTTGGCCCTTGTCCTGCAGTTCATGTTCTGCAACAGTCCCACTGACATCTGTGAAGCTGATCATTGAACAAATACTCCTTGCCATCAACAAGAGCATCGGGAGGTGACTTTGCAGGCACACACGTGACTTACAGACCTATTGGCATAGTGCAAGAGTTTCAGACCTTCTGCCCAGACAGTGCTTGCAAGCGATGGACTTCCAACAGCTTTGATTTTTGACCTGGAAAGATTTCTAACCTTCAAAAGTCTCCGTACCTCAGTAAATGTGAGGTTTTTTGGACTGAACCTGTTCTCTGGCATCCAAGTAGTCCCAGTGGAGCTGAACCAAAAAAAGCCCAATAAACTGCTCGACTAAAAGAACAAAAATAATTGTCCCCAAAGGAAGAACCTCTCCAGTGTCTTGGCTATACAACACAATGATAAAACTGAGTAAAACTGGTCTGAGTCTCTGTTGACTCCAGAGACCTGGATGGATTTTGTTGCCGTCACTTTGAACTGAAGGACACAAAAGACCTTGTTTATTCTTCCTTCTTCATTCCCTGCCATAAAAGCCAGGAAATGCAGTAATATGGCATTTCCAGTGCCATTTCATTCACTTTGTGCCTGAATTACTTTTATTTCCCAAGGCAAACGGAGAAGTCTGAGACAAGTGTCTGTCCTTAATTCCAAATTTCCTGCCATTGACCAATTTAAACCATAGATCTAATGTTGTTAGGACAATATTTTCTTCTATATGTGTCTTACTATTGATGTTAACCACTTACTGTTTATTTCCTACAGCAGCTGGGGACATGGAAACATGTACTGAAAGGGCTGAGTCACCTCCCTGTTGTCTAATGTTAGCCTCGCAGCCTGGACATGGCTCAGTAAGGACATTCTTGCCTCCAAAACCAGGAGTCCCCCATCAGGGTGGAGCACAGACCTTCAAAGAGGAAAAACAAGTAGCAAGGAGGAGCACAGCCAAATCAGGGAAGGCCAGACAAACAGCGAGCGGGAACGGACAGTCAGACCTTAATCCCGCTAAACGGAAAGCGGATAGCCCTGATGGGAGGGGAACTCTTGCTACTCTGTCTCGTAATCTGAACAGCCAGGATTTCAGCTCTTTGTGGACAACCAGAGCTGGCAAGGATGGGGGACAGCCACTGCCTTTATCTCCTCCCCAGTTTACACCACCAGCTGGAGGCGAGCCCCCAGCAGCAGCCCCTGGCACCAGCCTGGGGACCCCCCATGGACTCAGCTTGAGTTAATAACATCCATCTTCCCTGGGAGCCAGGGATTTGTTGTGGAAACGCTGCCAAAAGGGCCTAACTTTGGCTCCTCTTCGCAAACATTTGTGGAAAGGCTGCAAAGCATCTGCTGGGACCCCAAGCTGAAGTGAAGCCAAAGGCAAGCAGGGAGAGATGCCCTATCAGGGCTATGGTTCCTGCCAGAGATGTGGTGCAGTATCAGACCCTGGGTCTCCAGGGCAGGGATGGGTACAGGGTCCTCTCCTTCCTTCCCTCCTCCTTTCCAAAATCTTCCTCCAGAAAAGAGGGGAAAGGCTAGATCTAAGGGGCCCATAGGCACCAGGGATGAGAGCTCAAGAGCGCCTTGCTGCCCACTCCACCTTTGCACCTCTCCATTGGTAAGGAAGGTGCCGTTTGGGAGATAAGCAGTGGTGCAAGAAAAAAAATAATTACTTTCTTATTTTTTTTAGGGAAAGAAAAGAAAACAAAGATAGGGGATATGAGACTGCCAGCAGGAAACCAGGTCTTAGCAAAGTAAGGTGTAATGAACAGAAAACACCAGTCCATAGGGCTCTCTGCAGGGGACAGTCACAACCGTAATGGAGCCATCAGAAAAATATTGTTTTCCTTGCAGTAACACCTCAAGCCCAATTTACTACAAAGAGGAGAGAGCTATAAAAGAGTGGGAAGTCTCTTCATCCACTGCTGCTTCCCAGGGACTGCATGAGGCCAGTTCAATTTGCACCTTTTATCACCCCTGCCTGCGTTTCACTTGTTTGCAGGAACCTTCTCCCCAAGGCAATAAAACCAAAATTACTGCAGAAAGCAGGCCGTGGAAACGACTCGCCTGGAATTCAAAGGGGCTTTGCTGAGGAGAGAGCTGCCAAGAGACACCATTGGACCCCTCTGCCTCAGGAACCCAGCAGCCCCTGATCCCACTGGCACCCTTCACACAGCACCGGATGTCTGTTCCTTGCACTGAAGCGGTACAAGCCGAGCTCCTCCGTTTCTGTGGGTGCCCTCCCACCCATGCATTTCCTTCTACCTCCACTTGAAAGTCACAGCCTGATAGGAGTCTGGGGGCTGAGTCCACCTACAGAGGGAGATTTACCAGCTCTGCTCGATTTTTCAGCTTGCAAGCTTTCCCCCAGCTTGGCTGCTTGCTCTTGTCATAGAAATACAGACTGACCCTCCAAACTTTTCATCTCCATTTCTGGGAAATGAGGGTCCACATGGGTCCCTGCCTCTCTCCTGCTGCAATGCTGTTGAGGATGAGAATTGCCTTGAGGACCACAAAAAGGAAAGGAGCTGGTGCAGGCACCAGCCAGGACACACAGCACCTGTGTGGAAAGGCAGCAATAGGGAAAATAAAGTTTTTTCCCAGGGGGTTGATCAGGGAGGATGTTTACGTACCTAACTATGTTCAGATCCACGGGCAGCCAGGATCATCACTGCTGCCAGCCCCCAGTTCGCTCCAACCTGCCAAGGCTACCTTTGCCCATCATCTGCATGGCTTTATACAGGCAAGAAATTGGAAATACAGGCAGTCCTACTTTTGTGGCTGATATTTGCTGTGAGCTGATAAACTGCAGCTCTTCGGGCTGCTGTGACCTGCCAAGCACCCCCTCTCTGACCCAGTGCTCCTCTCCCACTCAGCTTTGCTTTCAGGAGAAATTAGGCTGAGTTTCAAGCAAACCTGGGCTAAGCTTCAAGTGAGCCTGAGCCAACTCCTAATTTATGCCGTCAGCATATTGTTTAGGGTCAAAACCATAAGACACATGGAGGCTTCACCTCATTTTTGTTCCAACCTGAAAGCACATCTGAGACATCCTGGCTGCGTCTCACTGCCGGCAGTCGCCTGGATCATGGCACAAGGCAGGACTCAGCTGGGAGCAAAAGCAGGCGGGTCTCAGAGGCCGGCCTGGAGCATAGGGTTAATGCACGGGGTCCCAAGTCCAGCCCAGGCAGTTATTTCAGGGTCATGCTCCTGAGTGATAAATTCTCAAAAAACAAATCTCAGTGCAGCGGAAGACGCTGTTACTCTTAATTAGGCAGAGCTGCATCTTAGCAAGTAACCCTTTGGCTGCAAAGGGGCTGTGCATGAGGTGACATAGGAAATAGGCTTCTGGAAGCTGCCAGAGGTAGCATGGCTGGACATCACCCCCGGTTAGCAGGGTTCAGGGCCAGGGCATGAAGGATATTGCTCGACTAGGAAAATGCTTCTTCATTTAAAGACATCCCAGAGAATAATTGTATTTTATGGATGCTGGGGTACAGGGGGGGTTATCATACATGTCTGTCACTCTGCAGGCATCAGACACTGATGATATTTAGCTTTGCCCCATTCTCTTTGCTCCCAGCCCCTTTTGAAACATCACACCTCTCTCTGGGCCACTTTTTCCAGGGCAGGAGAGGAGATTTGCACTGGGCACGAGGGCTAGAAAAGCCACTGACCCATTTCCATAGCAAAGCAGGCATCACAGGCCAGGGGTGCACATCTAGAGCCCTTCTGCTCCCCACACGCTGGCTAAGACTACTTGCACCACATCACCACTGCTGGAAAGGTGGTTCACAATGCAGAAAAAGGTCTCTCACCTCATAACAGATCTGCTGCCAAACTGAAGAGCAGGAAGGCAGACTTTCTCCTCTGGAGACCTCTACTCCAGTCCTATAAAATTCACAGAGAAAGGTTTTGGCAGGTTAGGGCTTTGTCTGCTCTGCAAAAACCAAAAAACACCTTGAATTAACAAGGGGAGTGGTAAATCAAACCAACAGTGGGGCACTGAGATGGGAAGTCCACCCTGTTCCCAAGTTTTAGCAACAGCACGGATTGAAAAGTTGGCCAGGCTTTGCCAAGAACATCTACCCCATGCAAAAATTCCCATATATGTGTGGCATATAGGTATGTCATACAAAGTGCATATGAGCCACCTCTTCACAGCATCAACACAAGGGACAAACCATGGTCTGTGGTGGCAACTGGAGGGTCTGTATCTCTTCAATGGCAAATGCTGACCTCAAAACGGCCACCAAGACAATGACATGGAGGCCAGCATCTCAGTGGAGGAGAACAGAGGAGCGCAGTTCTCCTCTGCAAATTTTGCTCTCCTCTGAGAAAGTTTAGTCTTGCTGGGAGGCTGCATTTATGTTGTGGCAAAGGAATTGCTCCAAACTGGAGATCAGTAAGTTAAACAATCTCCCCAGCTTGTCTTTGTGCTGCAAACATGTTCCACAGCACTTCAATAGTTTGGGCAACAGTGGGGTTGTGGGTCATGTATTATTTCTGGCCATCTGGAACAAACATTAACCACAAATAAGCAAATTTGCTTGTTCTTTACTGCAAAGAAAGAAGAGCCTTGCCAGAGCAATGCTCGTTTCCACTGATGACAGATGTTTCGGGCATGCTTGGGTACCGGCTGCTGCACGTAAACCAGAAGCCACCCTCCTCCATCCTGAGGAACCGCCAAATATCATGGGCTGAGATTCTGAAAAACTAGAAAGAGGAGGGAAAAGAAAAAAAAACCCACAACCTTTTAAGTTGACTCAAGTTTACTTTTTCCCCTGGGTTTTTGACCCGGTGTCCTTGTGGAGCGAAGCTTACCCAGTGGCTCTCTGCTCCTCCTTGCCCTGCCAATTTTTTCAACCCTGGGCAGCTTGCAGGCGAAGCAGAGCGAGCTGCCCAGGACAGCCACATGGTTGAGGACGGATGGGCACGTATAGGCAGGGCCCCCCATGGACCATCTGAACTGGTTCCTGGAAAAATCCCCAAGCCTGGGGATTGCAAACTTCCTAAAGCACCAGCCCCACATTCTCCGTATCCATACGCACACTTTCTCCCCCTCCTTTTCATACACATATGCACACAGGCGGCTGCTCTCTTACTTTCAACCTCCCACACGAGCCAGAGGGACAAAATGAAATCAATAAATAACTGCTGTTAGCTCCTGCATTTTCAAAGTAGCACACAGGGATTTGAGTACATGTAACTTCCATTAACCTCATTTAGAGTCAAAAATGTAACACCCTGGCCACCGCTCTGCAAACATCAAGACTTTGCTGCAAGCCACTAGTACTGGCAAGCCCTCACTATTTCTTTGCCCAGATCAAGGTTGGGGTTTGGGGGTTTTTGGTTTTTTGGGTTCCTTTTTTGGTGGTTTTTGTTTTTTAAAAAGAGGAGTAGCTGCTGTCCTGAAGTTCTCATTTCCCCCTGTTATTGTTTTCAATTGCTGGCATTATTTAGAGGAGGTCTGCGATCCAGGACCATCACATCCCCGTATGTCAGGACTTCAGTGGCAGGCTGCTGAAGTGCACTGCACTTTACTGCTAAGCTGCGTGAGCTTGGAAGAGGTGCCCAGGCAGTCCCGTTTCTTGCAGAATTTGCCCTGAAAATGGGTGCACCAAGAGCTCCTGGCTCAGTGCAGGAGAGGTTTTAGGTACACACTCTGCTTTCTCTTTCCAGGTTTGTACATATGCATATGTTTATACCAGGATAGGGGCAGAAACCAGCAAGAAAATAAAATCGACAGGAGGTCAAGGCCACCCCACTGGTGCTCAGGAGCTGCCAGGGCACTGCACCATCGGTGCTGCTCTCCCACCAGCCAGAAGCAGGTACACATACAGGCACATAAGCCTCACAGTGGTGCTTTTGGAGAGCACATCCCCTCCATCATTCCACAAATCCAGAGGATTTCCATGAAGAGCTGGAACACTGCAGAGTGCTGACAGCAAGAGCTGCCACCCAGAGCAGGAGAGCAGGGAGCTGTATCCCACCCGGCTTTAGCAATCAAGATAACACTGCTGCATCCCAGCATTACAGGCATTTGTCATTCCTTTGATAAACAACCCTTTACACCAGGTAAAAACCAAGAGCTCACTTGCTGCAGGAATTACTGCAGCCTCAGAGCAAAGGATTTCTTATTTTTGTATTTTTCCAGCCCTGATAGGCAACAGATGTAATTAGCAAATGAAAGCAATTGCAATCTTCCTTGCCTTTGCTCTGAGTTGCACCACGCAGCTCTCCAAACTTCAGCACAATAACACGTTGCTGTACATTCACACTCTGATCAGCCTGGACCTTTGATTGTGTATTTTTAGAGAAGCATTAGGAGACACAGCAATTGTCTTCCTTTTTAGGAAATCCTTTTCAAGAATACTAATTTCTGATCAGGGCTGGGCGCAGAAGAAAGCACCTTTCCCCAGGAAAGGACCTTCAAAATGTTTGGCAACAAGTTTGGGAGGCAGGTGAATTGTTGCAGGATTTTCCTTTGTATTCATTTTCTCTTTTTATCTACTGGAAAGAGAACAAAAAAGAAAAGATGATTTTTTTTTAAATGACAAAACATAAGCCCAAACATTTTTGTAAGAAAAATGGAAAAGAAAGGAACATGTACACTTAAATTTCATGTAACTGAAAACCCCACTTCAGGTAAAGACACTTCCATAAGTGTTCGCTTCCTATGGAAAAAAAAAAATCCATTTACAACACTTTTGTCTAAATGTTTTTAAACAAATGCCTTTTGTTTAAAGAAATTCAGCTGCATCTCAAGCAGTTTAGCACATGTAAAGAAAGCATGCGTGCTGCTGGCAGAGATGTTTCTCGTCAGAGCATTTGCAAGGCTTTTTTATTAAAAAGAGCAGCTATGGGCTCTTTTCCTCTCCCTCAGCATCACCAGCGTGTATGATGAATCCATGAGCTGAGTTAGTGGAAAAAACGTCGTTATGTTATACATTAGCTAAAAAAATTATGCAAAGACTAGTTTTGCTCAATGAATGACTTGTCTTCGGCTACATTTAAGCAAAGCTTTCAGGTCACACCTGGAGACGAGCGAACAAACCCCAAAAAGCTGTATTTGTACACATGGATGCACTTCCATACACCTGGTCATAAAAGAACAAGTCCATCTACGCAGAACAGAGCCACTGGCACAGGAAGATACATGCCGTCGTACACAGCTGTGGAGCAGTAGAGTTTATGAAACCCCATTTACTACATCCTCAGACATCTGGCTTGGACTCTCTGGTGTCTGATGTGAGCTGTGCTCACACACAGCCTTCCCCTCAAGCAGAACATGAAAAGATCTCTTTTTTTTTTTTTTAACCTTTTTGCAAGGGCACCTATTTTTCCAAGCCCCAAGAAAATTTAAAACCCCTGGTGATTTCTCCCTCCCTGCCCTTAGCTCAGGCTGAAGCTGGCCAGTGGGGACGACACATCAGAGGCCTGTGCACAGAAGCGCTGCTATCAGACCCCACTTCATTTCTGTAAGAAGCTGGCCAAACCCATCAGCAGACACAACTGTGCATAAATACTGAGTCTTTGCTCAATTATGTACCTACATCCAAGCATGGAGCGGTATAAATGACAGTAGAAAATGCTACCTACAGTGCAGGAGCGCAGGTGAGGTCTGCCTAGAGGCATGCACAAGTGTCCCCGCACACCTCTCTCACCATCAGCCTTCCCCTCGCATAGCATGGGATCTGCCTCCCTAAAAATAGGCAGCCAGCCGACAGCTGATCCCCACACAAAAGACCCTCCGTATCCCAGGAATTTCACATGGCCGACAGACAGGGGAGCAGTCCTGCTTTGTGCTCCCAGCCCCAAATACCACCGTCAGTCCATCCATCCCTAGCGCCGCAGCCTGCAGCATCCTCGCAGCTGAGCTCGCTGCAAGCCCCAGCAGCCCCACACACGCCCCCACAGATGCCTCTCCCTGAATCCTGCCACAGGGAAAGCCGGCACAGATTTACACCGACATATAGAAACCTAGGCTTTTCTTATTCTTGCAGGCTGGGCTGATTTTCCATTCACACAGATTTTGTGATGGGTCTTTCCACTCATTTTCCTTTCCCAGCCTAAACCAGTTCTTTTCGCTCCATTTTCGCCAAGTCCTTGTAGTCTTTATGGCGATGCTTTACAGCATCCATGCAAGCTACTCAG
The DNA here is from genome assembly GCA_020745775.1 of Theristicus caerulescens. Lineage (NCBI taxonomy): Eukaryota > Metazoa > Chordata > Aves > Pelecaniformes > Threskiornithidae > Theristicus > Theristicus caerulescens. Next base: position 91,044,323 of record CM036560.1, read on the forward strand.
GGCAGGACACGCATGTCATTGGAGCCAAAACCTTCCAACCCCAGCAGCAAACTCGGAAACAAACCCAGACTCTGAAAGGCAGAAAGCTGCCTGAAAGGCATCAGCAAAGTGCTGCCATGAGTAACGCTATGAAAATTACGGTGGTTTTGAAAATAGCCAGCAAGCTTGGGGAGAACTCACTGATGCACCACCCTTGGTATTTTAAGAAGCAGTACCCCTGTACCATGGGTGCTGCTATTGCAAAGCAACTACATTGCATCAACCCATCATAACCATACCATCGTTAGCCTGGTGGTTTTGTTCCCACCTGAGAGGGTGTGGGAAATGGGGTAGAAATGTAGCCTCTGGGTACAACAGCACCTCACAGGGGAGCACAGCCCAGCCAGAGGAGGACATGGCAGGAAAAGCCTGGGCGAGGCTAGAGGCTACCTGGCATGGCCAGCGGGCAGGACAAGCCATTCCCCCATGCAGAGCCCAGGCACCCCGCAGGAGCAGCGGCTGGGGCCAGATGAGCCCGGACCTGGGGCAGAACATGGCAGGTGTCACCATAAATTACCAGGGATAGAGCTGGGACAAACCAGGCACCTTTTTAGGATGGTGACAGGCTCGCATAGAGAAGTCTGGGCAGTCGAGGCAGGAGCCAGCGGCTCCAGGCTCTGGCTAGGGGGTTAGCTGGGGGGTTAGTCCATCCAAGTGCCACCTGCTATGGCCAATCAGCACCACAGAGCAAGCCCACCATGGATAGATGAAGGACTGTAACAGGCTGATAAATGCCTTATCTTGTCATTACATTATCCATATGCACTTAAATCCCAGAGCAGATTTCACCGGCTCGGCTCAGCTGCATTTCCCCGCTCGCGCCTGCCGGGCTGGGCAGGAGGAAGGTGCAAGCACTGCTCTGACACCAAATCCCTTTGTTGTCTATTTATACCCTGCCCTCTGGAAGCAGCTCGCTAGCGGCTGTCACTTGGCATCTTATCTCTCCTCACTTTGCAAACTGTCTCCTGGCAGCCCCACAGCACCCTGCCGCAGCTTGGGAGACTGCTCCCTTCCCACTTGCTCTTTTTTTTTTTTTTTTAAAAAAAAAATCATCATAAGGCACCCAGACTGCACTGTTTGGCTAAAAGGCAGGGCTTCACTTCTTATCAAAGGCACGAGGATTTGCCGGTGACCCCAAGATCCAAACCATTACCTTAATTTTGTTCCTGGCATGCAGGAGTTGATGCCTCCTGCTGCACAAGTGGGTACGTAAGGCAGGGCACTCACTAAGATTCATCACAACAAACTGCAGCAGTCCCTGCTTATATAGCCTTAGATTCAAAGCCCTTTGAAAGAATTTCTGTATCATTTTCCTTATTTTACAAAATGGAAAACAGAGGCACAGAGGAATTAAATGACTGCACATGTACACCCAAAAACCATGATCCCAAAGCCCGTGAGCTTGCAAGCCATCAAGAGCACCAGGACAGCAATGACTGACCTGTGGATGCAAGTAGCACCTACCTCCCTTCATGCCCCTCTCAGTCAGCATTTGAGGCTTATTCTGTTCACATCTGCAGGGGCTTCAAAAAAAAAAAAAAAAACCACGACACCAAACTATGTTCACGAACCACGAAACCGGTATTTGAATCAGTCCAGAGAAAATTTCCCATTAAACCATCTCCCCACGAGGCCTTCTCCCTCCCGCAGATGTAGGGCAGAGAGAATGGAAGAACTTTTCTCTCCCTGGGTCTTTCCAAAACCACCATGGGTAGCACCGCAAGCCCTCCTTGCTCTGGTGCAAACCCAGATCTCTGGCACAAATGCAAACCTAAGGAGCTCTTGACCCTCCACCTGAGCGCATGTCCAAGGGCAGGGGGGCTCAGGGCCGCACCCCCTCCTAGACCACCGCTGGTGTGTGACAAAAGCTGTAAACCATGGCCAGAAAGGGTGGTCCGTCAGCTGCAAGAGGATACTGGTCCCTGAGCAGTGGCTGGTGAGGCCATCTCCCCACTCAGGAGCCCTACGGTGGTACAAAAGCCCAGCCCCACATGGGGACATGTCCCAGGGAAGGACCATGGTGCACCCAGCAGGGATGCTCTGGGCATCAACCCTCTCTTAAGCCCCATTTTTCCCCACTCTGAGGGATGGGGTGGCAGACAGACACCCAGGCATCAGGACTGACGGATGGGGTTTATTTATGAGCAGTGCATGTCTCTGCAGCCCAGGGAGCCTCCAGCTGTCTCAGGAGCCACTCACAAAGCCATCAGGCCAGAAAATGTCAGCTGGGCCTGGGGGAGCCCTCCCTCCCCAGGTCCTGTTGCACAGTCAACTGGTGGGAACAGAGGAGGAAGAAGAGGGCAGTCATGGGAAGCAACAGGGCTGTTGGCACCTGCTTGTCACAGAAGAGCAAAAAGCAAAACAGCCAAAGCAGGGAGAAGGCAGGAGCAAAGCAAAGCTAGGCTCTCCAGGTGAAGGGAAGGCAGTGGGGTGCCAGAGATGCACGATCTCACCACAAGTGGCAGGGATTGGCATGGGAAGAGGAGCCACCTCACAAGAGGTTGGCGGGGGGGGGGGCAAGAACCTGTAGGCACTATAGCATTCAGCAAAGTCCCACAAATGGGTTTTGTAGGCCATGTCCCAGCAACAGCTTGTAGGGACCAGCCTTTTTGGGGCACTTCTGCATCTGGAGGCAGACTGCAATTTTTGGGGAGAGGGCTGATTTGCCTGGATGAATCACAGGACAAATGAGCTTGAAATTGGACTGTAGAGGCTCCAAGATGGAGTAAACCTCACCTCCACAATAGTCTGAGAAGACCACAGTGCTGTTATAAGCCATCTCAGACCATCCTCCACCCTGAAACACAGCTGAGTTGTTGACCATGTGCAAGAGCTCCTTATTTAGCCAAGGCCACATCCATCCCAGGGATGAGCAGATTCCTCCTGCCAGGAGGAGCCCGGTGACAGCAAACTCCAGCCGCTATGACCAATTTCCAAAGTATTTTCCATTTGCTTTCCTGAAATCCCTTTGCCTTGAGCTGGAGGGCTCTGGGGCAGCCTCAGAGGCTTTCTGTGTGCCTGGGGGCTGGAGGGGGTGTTCACTCAAGTATTTCAAATTAGTTCAAAACACTGGTAAAGCTTTGAGTGCCACATGGTTTCCTAAAACTTTGCTCCTCTGGCCCAGAAATGCTCATGGGAATGAAAGAAGCAAGCATTGACTTCTGCTTGCAGCAAACAGATTGCTTGGCAGCACCAAGAGCTAAAAAGAAATCACCATAAAATGCAGTCCTTGTGCTATTCATGCTATTCTCATTTTAATGTTTTCCCTGGAATTTGGGGTGAGTTGGTTTGTGCAGAATCTTTACGTTTCAGCTCTTCTCACCAGCTCAATTTGCCCCAAATAGTGGGTTTGCTGCACTCTCCAAAGGAGGATGCCCCATAACTGGGCTCCCTCTCCTACCTCTGGGCTAGTTTTCAGGCAAAGCTTAAGTACCATCCCCCTAGCAGGCCAGGGTCTGACAGCTCTCCTGTCAACATGCTTTTTCCCAGCTAGAAGAGAAACTCTAACTCTTCTCCTCCCTTAACAGCCACATTACAGCTTGGTAAGAAGCATTCATCCCTTCGCTCCTACCTACACATTTATGGAGGTGCTCATGTGCCTTGGGGGCCCATAAGGAGCTCTCAGGCAGCACTTTCCATTACACAAAAAATTGCTGCCCTGTAAAGTTTACAAATACTTTATGTGCACAAAAATACAGAAGCAAAACCATCTCATAAGAAGGTTCAGCTCAGGCAGAAAGCACTCCGGGCTGTAAAAAAAAATAACTGCAGCTTTAGTGATGTCTCCTGTGAGACAAGGAAGCCTTGAAAGGACATGCGACACCCCCAGGAGCACTGCTGGGGACAGGCTTGCCATCAGCCCATGTGCCCGCTGTCACAACAGCGGCTCCCCAAGCACCCTCTCCGTTTCACCCAGCCGGGTCTTCTGTCCCCATTATTCCTCCTGGCTGCCGGTCCTCAGAAACAGGCTGGAAACGCGGTCCCAGCTCCGAAAAGCTGCTGCCATCTCCTGGAAAGAGGCTCCTTCCCTGGAGAGTGGCGAGAGCATGCAGGGGCCGCCGGGACGCGTGCCAGAGGGGACCTGCGGCCACCAGCACCTGCTGCTCCGGGGATGGCCTAATCCCCCCCCCGTGATGTCATACCTGTCACTCTAATGACCAAGGGTGATGTCAGAAAACAGGATTACAGGCTTGCACTGCAGAAAGTCGGTGGGGTCCACGGGGGCAAGATCTGGGATCAGCCTTGATTTCAGCACAGGCTTCCCGTGGGCAAGAGCACACTCCTTCCTGATATCTTTTAACCAGCATGGGCAACACTTGGGCACCAGGGCTGATTTCTCCCCCTCCTGATTGCAAAACCAGAGCCTTCTCTGGCAGGATGTGCAGGATGGCTCCCCCACGCCAGGCGCTGGGACCCCATCACCGTCAGGAGGCTGGGGGGGTGAGGAAATCATTGCAAGCCCCTAGCTCTCCTTTCATCTGCAGCTACCGCACAGCTGCCCAAACTATAACCTGCCGCTGCCATAGGTTCACAGAGATAACTTGCAGTCCCAGAAGCCTCTCTCTGGCACCGATAGACATTTTCATAAACACATCTGTCAAACAGGGTTGGAGAGGATTTTTTTCCCCTAAAAAATAAAGAAATCCTAACCATCTCTCCCTGATACCACAAGACTAAGGGGTTCAAATTGCCTTCCCTGAACAGCAGTGCCCGCCAAGGCACAGCTGATGGTCCCGCAGCAGGCTGCATGCCGCCCATGAGCTGGCCTGTGTGAGCGTCACTGCAGTATTTATATCCTTTTATTATGCTTTAAACTGTTGGGGAGAAACAGGTGCAGAGATGACTGCGAAAAAGTGGCCAGCAATGTCCCCCCCTGAGCCCCGAGCTGTTATATACACCAGCATGGACACACACATGCAGGAGGACAGAGCTGGACCTTTTAAATCCCCACTGAATGCCAAAGTCATGGATAAAATCAGTCCTGGAGGAGGACACACACCAACGCACAGTAAAGATCTGATGAGTAGATTAAACCCTCACAGGCAATTCCTCTGATAAAGACACCCCGCTTCAGCCCACACAGCTGTTCAGAGGGGGCACAGCCGGCTGGGGACAGCCCCACGCACCCCAGGGAGCCCTTTCTGGCTACTTCAGCCAACAAATCACCGCTGCCCTTCTGCTGCCACCCCGGGAGCACAGCCTTAGCAGGAGCTGTTCTCCCAAAGGCCCCCAGAGCAGGATGCGCAGCTATGGGGCTGCAGAAAGGCCATTTGTGGTGTATGTTGGGTTTGGACTGTGCCTCTTACCTTGTTTCTCAGCTTGCAGTTGCAGGGGGTATTTGCTGGGGTGCACCTGTGGGTCCTCCACAGTGAGGTGGGGATGTCTCCTTCAGAGAAAAACTCTTCTGGACACAGACCAGGCTCTGCCCACTTGAGATCCTCTGAAAACTCCCCATCTTCTTCCTTAATAGTAGGTTGGTTCGTACCTTTCCTTGGGGGATCCCCAAAGAAATCTCCTTTTACAACCTGAGGCAGAGCCACAGTATCATCCAGCAAACTGAAAGAGAAGCGTGGCCTGGGCGGGGGGGGGGGGGTGGTTTATTGCCCTCACCCCAGCCAGGGTGCCACCATCTAACCAGAGATGAACCTGACTCAGACTTTCCAAAGGCAAAATTAAGAGACAGCAGGAAGACATCGGTAGCTTTATAGCCTCAAGTCAGCTGGAGCAAGAGTGAAGTGGCCTCACCAAGCAGGTCAGAGGCACCACTGATCAGACTGCGTTTGCGGACACCTCCCAGCCCTGTCCAGCCACATCACACACTCTGGGGAGCACCATGCAATGGTTTCACGTTCACAGATGGCTGGCCACCCCTCACTTTTCCTTAAGACAGGTGGAGGGTGATATTAGGATTAGCAATATAATACCCCAGTGCCTCAAGCCCGCCTGGCCTGGGGCAACAGCATGCTGAGCAGCAGATTTCAGTTGAAGCTCATGGACGCAGCTTGCCTTAGGATGCATGTGGTTTTCATGGGAAGGAGACAGGAAGCCTTGGTTTAATTGATCCAGCATTAACACTTCATTGCTAGAAATCGAAGCTGAGTTTAGCTTTGAAACCCATCTTTTATGGGCAGAGGCATTACCCGGTGCTGCACCATACTGTATTACCCCAGACCAGGATAAAGCCAGGTGCCACTGTGACAACTGTTATTCAGCCTTTACTGAAAATGAACCCTTTTCCTTCCCTTTCTTCCCCAGCAGGGGAGGAGCAGAGGCATCAGTGTCCCCTGCAGTCGAGCACCTCATAAATCTCCCCTTTGGAAAAGCAGGGCAGCCCCGCTCTGCTCCTGGGGAAGAAAGCAGGTATTGTTCAGCCTCGGGCTCAGGTACGCCATGGGGAGTGTCTGCGCTGAAACCCAAATGCGTGTGCTGTGGGACAGGCTGCTGCGACAGCCAGGACAGCCCGGACTGATAAAAGACCACGGGTTTCCTCCCCGCCAGGCTCCAGAGAATAATGCTTCCGATTTTTACATTGCTTCGAAGATTAACGATGCGCTTTATAACATATCAAATAGAAATACTGAGATCAGGTTCACCTCCACTGCTCCTCCTGTACACAGGCCAGGGGTACGTGTTTGCTGGGCAAAACGGGGGTGCTTGTTTCCCCCAGTACCATCCCCAGCAGGACAGAGCAAAGCTTTTGTAGCCTGCTTGCCAGCATCCTTCTCCTTGACTTCAAGGCAAAGCTCTGGGCACCTTTCCCCACCAACAGCCTGGGTTTGCAGATCTATATAACATCTGGCTCAGCAAGGGGAGATCCCCGTCCTCCATGTCACTGCCATGGGGAAAACACTTCCTCTCCCTTCACACACCTCCCCCGGGAAACCAAAGGTCAGGGAGCCAGAGGGAAATTTATGGGCTTCCTCTCCTAAAAGACTTCTCCAGATGAGTCTCCAACACTGGATTTTTTTCCCAGGTGAAGGGAGAGAGGAGGGGAGGAGAGGAGATGGGTAGGGGCAAGACTGCAGGTCATATTTTTCTGCTCACCACAAATGCATTGGGCAGCGGGGCCGGTGGGTGGCCCGGCTGCTACTCCTGCTCAAGCTGAGATGGCGTCAGAAGATGTCGGGCTCAACAGGAGGCACAAAGCCAGCTCAAGCCCCGAGTTCCCAGCTTGTACCAGACCAACGGCAAAAATCCCCATAATAGGAGCAGCAGCTAGAGTTGCCCCCTGGAAAAGCTCCTTGTGCAAAACAGTGATATTTTGGTGATTTGGTGCAATAACTCACACTGGGAATAAGCAGCATTTTAAGGGGAAGATGCATGGCAGGTACTGTGCAACACCCTGCCACCCCGTTTTGGCCAGACCAGCAAGCACCAACTTCACCAAACCTCAGTGTCTCCTTGGGCAGCAGGGCCCAGGGGGTGACATTATTTCAGTGCCCTTGCTTTTCATACCAGTCACCTGCAGGCAGCCGGCACAGCAGGACCACCGGCATCATCCAGCCTCTCCAGATCGCCTGTCAGGAAGAGGAAATGCCACGCATTTTCCAGCTGCTTGTACCTGTGCCAAGTCTAAATGCCACCCCTAAAAATGCCACCGGCTGCTCACCCCCCAGCCAGGCCACCACAGCCACCCAGTTATTTTCGAATGAGGCAGCAACTTGAAGCAGCTGAGCGAGACCCAGCCTGGGCTTTTGCACCTCCCAGCGGGGGTCAGAGGGTGACAAGCCCGGTGTCACCCACCACAAGGCAGCAGCAGAGCCACGATAACACACTCAAACTGGCTGTGGGCAGGGGCTGACATCCCAGGAGCTGCTCTTGGCATCCACAGGACACCAGGGCCTTTGACCAGTGCTCCTAATGAAATTAAGCTCCTGCAATGCTTCTGTCTGATCAGCAGCCAGCCCCACATTGCTTTAGCCCGAGCAGCTTTGATCCCTCTGGCAAATGACGCCAGGCACCTTGCTGGCTCCCCTGAAAGCCGCAGCCTCCACTCCCCAGTAGAGAGAGGGGGCAGCAGCACCTCCTGTGGGAGCACCCCTCCCACACAGAGCAAAGCTGCCTGTGGCCCCATGCCACTTTACATCAATGCCCAGCCATGAAAAGCATCCCTCAGCCCCGGACAAGTGCACCCAGCAAACCACGGGGCCCCAGTCACAGCCTGGCTGGAGCAGCTCTCCTGATTATTTTTTTAGTTGAACAGTGCCTTATTTCAAGGTCTGACTTATTCTGGGTAAATGAGGATGAAACCATCCAGCCACTGAGAATTACCTTCAGGTTTCCAGCTGCTTTCCTGCCTCTAACAAGCAGGAGAGCGTGGCTGGGACACTTCAGGGAGGCATTAGACACCCCAATGCCCCACAGCCCTGGGGGGCACATGGCAGGGCTGAGCTGGGTGTCATCTCCCTGCAGCCCAAGCCATTCCTCTGGGGGATTTGCACCTCCCAAAAACTGGCATGGTCCAAAGGCTATCACATTGCTGGCACTAGGCAGGGAGAGCTCAGCAGCATCTCTCACCTCCCCTCCAAAAGACATCCCTGCAGCTGGCGGTACCCAAGCAATCCTCCCTGACATCACCCTGAAACCAGTGGGAGTTCTGCTGTTAAAGAGCTGCCACTTCCCACCCCAGCCCCACATGCATGTCAAGGCACGATGTTTCAACAGCACCCACACAGGGTGCGATGGGCGAAACACCCTGGGAGTCATTCTGAGGGAAAGAAATGCAGCAGCTTCAGGTCTGCAGCCCCTTTGAAGGCATCAGTCTGCAAAGGCAGCAAAGCCCAGCTTCCAGCACTGCAGGGTGCTTATTTAGAGTGAAATAACGTACTTTTTTCTGTGCAATGCATTCCAATCGCCTCTTTGAAGCCACCCTGGATGTCTGGACCAAGCAGACCCACCTGATGCCTGTGAGCATCCCAGGACAAAAGGCTTCTGTGAGGATGAGGCGGTTGTCCGGGGCGGGAGTGCAGAGGCCACCAGCGGCACATGTGCAGCTGCCCCAGATCCAAAGGGATGCACCAGCACAGCAGGGAAAATTGATGATGATGAGGGAAGTCCATCAGGCTGCGTGCTGGCCCCGCAGATTGATGGCCTCCGCAACGAGCCGCGCATAATGGCCAAGTTCAGGCTGCAGTGGCCGCAAGCTGAAAGGCAATGGCCATAAATAAGCTGGGGAAAAGAGGGAAGACAGAAGGCTGGCAGGGATAAATAAATACTCACACTGCAGCGGGGCTGGGGGGAGGCATGGGGAGAGGGCTGCAGCACCAAAACAGGATGCAGCCCACATTGGGATGGAGATGCTGCGACAGAGGTGGCTGTTTTGGGGTGAGAGCTCCCTGTTCAATAACACCAAGTGAGCTGTTTCCCCCCCACACACAGGCCATCTTCTCACCCAAAACCATGACCAACTGCTAAAGGGGCCACGTCACGTCCTCCCCCAAAATACAGCGGGGGGACAAGAGTAACCAAAGGAGCTTGGTACAGGGGATTTTAGAGTTATAATCCCACCATTACCAAAGCTCCAGCTCAGTCTCACACTTCCCCCTAAGACCTTTACATCTCAGCAGGTTTCTCCATGACTGACCTGGCTGGCTGGGCTTCCCTCATCACCTTCCTCAGCCAAAAGTACCAACCTCAGGCTTTTTCCCCCCTTTCAGTTATTGCCCACCAATGAATAGCGGAGATGGGGGGAGCAGAGGGCACAGAGATGGAAGTCTCCCCTCATTGTCCCCCATCTGCTTCATTCGGGCCAGTTACTCTTCTCCGGCTCAAATAAGCCTTTTGCATTTTGTTGTGGTCTCTTCTCTCTTTTTCTCGCCTCCACCGTTTTGTCAAGAAAAAACCTTGCCCAAAGAGCCACTGTGATTTACTGCAGTGTTGACAAATGTTAGAGCTTGGGAGCCTTGTAGGAACCGCTCGCTGGCAGCCTGCCTGGACAAACATACTAAAAGTCAACCCTGGCGTGGATATTTGAGGAATTAGTGTCCATACAAAGATGCATTAAATACAGGGAGAAAGACGGGCGATTTTTACAACGGAGGCTTGAAAGCTTCCTCAGACTGTTTAACATATGGTGCTTCTCCTCTGCACCTGCCCCATGGCCCCTCATGAGAGTGGCTCCCAGATTCCCATCCTTGTCACCGAACACAAATGCCACTCAAGTTTAGTTCCCGATGGACACTGCCTGTCTGGCAGGGGCTGAGCCTACCTGCAAGGTGGGGTTTTGTACATGTGTGTTTTAACAGTTAATTTTTCCCCCGACCCTCTCTGCCAGATGGGTTTTGCTGGTGGTGGGCACATCACAGAGCAACCCCTGCTTGGCCAGGCAGAGTTCCCCACTTGCTACCAAAAATGTATTTTTAAATGCAATAAGTAAGAGGCGGGGGGAAATCCATTAATCCAACTTTTTGCTCATGAAATCCTTACATCCAGCTTAGCCATATGGGAACACACGAGACCCAGGGTACCCAAGCAGGGAGAACCATCAGGAAACCAGAGACGAATTGGCCAATATAATGATTTTAAAAAACTCTCAGCGTTTCCTCACTGGCTGCCAGCAGCTCCCCAGCCCTGCCTGCATTGGCTGGACCTTTGCTGCAGGCAGGCCAGGCCAGCCATGCATCCCACACAGCCCTGCTGCTCTGCTATTGTCATTTGCCCAGATCCCAAGTGCTGCGTTACAGAGGAATATTTTGTGTGCATGTTGTGTGTGTTTTAAAGGTTAATTCCTCCACCAGCACCTTCTGCTCATCAGATTTGTTCAGCATCGTCCACACTGTAGAAAGCAGCCCTGTGCCAGGAGAGGCATGCTCAGCCTTGCAAAGTGCAGCCAGGCAATGTTCCTTGGCCGATGCCAAATTTCCAAAAAACCAAAAACAGAATATAGAAAAATATCATGTCCTAAAATAAAAAAATAAAATAAATACCCCCTGGGGCTCTTGATAGAACAAAACATTTTTCCCAAGCAAATCCATTCCCATATATGCACTGCCTGGCTCTGAAGAGGGGTGGATGGGGATGGCTCTGGAAAGGCAGTTACATGAACTGATGCACTGTAAATCTCCTGCATTAAGTGGGATATCATAACCCGCGGTAATTTAGCAACTTAAGGATCATCATGTCGACCCAGCTGACATGATGTTACCTTAGTTTACCTCTACGTCCTGCCTCCAAAGCACAGCTCCCTGCCCATCACACAAGATCCATAGGAGCACACCAGAACAGAGGGATAAGCTACTGGAAACCTCTCCTGGGTATTTATGCAGAGGGCAGGAAACAAAAGGAAACCTGGAGGTCACTGGCCAAGCAGTGCCTTGCCAATACTACTTCTTGGGGGAACATCTGGGGTCCCTACCCACTCTCTGGGAGAGCTTTCCCATATCCACTGACCACAGTGGAAACGCAGCAGCACAGCAGATCAGGTTGGAGAAGGGCTGCCCAGCCTGGCCGCCCAGCTCTTTGCCCCACAGAAGGCTCCCCAGGCACCTTCATCATTTAGGGCTGCAAACTGCCACAGCCAAATACATGACCTACACATGTTCCCCTGGGTACAAGGGGCAGACAGGCCCTTTGCCAAGCAGAGAGGATGGACTCAAACCAGAGCTGGGGAGGGAACGGGAAAAAAAGCTTCCCCCCCCCCGCACTACATCCTCACCCAGCAGGGCCAGCAGAGGCAAAGCCATCCTGCTTCAAGCCTGGACCTCATGTCCTCACCCCAGAGGTTTGCCTGCACAGCTGCAGCCAGGAGCAGGAAGAGGAAGATCCAACTGGAGGGTCCCACCTACCCACTCCCCAGCACCACTGGCCTCACATCAGGCACAGCTTTCCATTCCCAAAAATGCATTTGCTGGATGAAACCCTCTCTCCCCCCTGCCCCATGATGGCTTTTCCCCACCCAGCCTCTTCCTACTGAAAAGCTGCTCCTCCATCAGGTGGCCACCAAGGACCCAGGAAGGGACTTTAATCTTCAAAACAGACAGGGCATACAATGCAGAGGGACCTCACAGAACAGCTCTTCGGCATGGCAGCTGACCCACCGCCATGGAGCAGGAGTGAGGAACTGCTCAGCTCTCTCTCCTCAAACTCATACCCTTCCACACCAAGCTGGAGGCAGAGAAGGCATAATAACCTCAGGCCGGGCTTAAATAGAGCCAGCCCATGGGTGTGGGGAGGCCCCAGGTGAGGCTGTTCAGGGCCGTTAAGGCCAATTAGTGCCCCCAAGGCTCAACACAGGGAGATGCAACTAATAACTAATCCAGGGGTCCTGTCCCTGCTGGGGCTTGTCCTTGGGGGGCTCACAATGCTGTCTGCCCCTGCGCTGTGCATACCCATTGCACTGTATTTCACTGTGCCCCGGTTAATTCTGCACCCAGCCCTGCCAGGCAGTTAAATCCAGTGCAGAATTAGTGCATACAGCCTTTCTTTGCCCATCTCCAAAGCATGGACCAAAACTTGTCCTTGCACCACAGAGTGTTCGCTGTCAGGCTGAACCTGTTGCAGTAACCATGGGGCAGGGACTCAGGGCAAAAAGCCTCTTTCTTTGCCCTGCCAGGCAAATAAAGCTCAGCTCAGGTACGAGCCGAGTCCCGAAGCACAGGGAAAGAGGCTGCTCTGGCCATGCTTCCTGTTGCAGGAAGCCCTGGCACCGCTGCAGGGCCGCCGGCTCTTCCCTCATCGCTGCCAATCCAGCAGCTCCAAAGCCCGGTCCCAGCCAGGTCCAGCACATCCCAGCATTGCCAAAGCTGCCTCTCCTCCCAGCCCGGGCTGCAGCACCTCCGACAAAGCCCAGCCTGTTCCTCGCCTTTCCACCAGAGCAGCATATATCACCGGGCTCCCCTGTCGGCTTTTCCATAGGAGATGGCCCCGCGATGAATGGGTCCCTGTTTTGCCCTTGTTGTGGGACAAGAGGGAGGGTTTCAGCCTCTGTGACACTTCATAACTTGGGATTTTATTAGCCCCTGGCTGCTCCAGTTCCAAGAAGCTCTAAAAAGAGACTTTGATTTCCAGGGTCTGTTTTTTCTTTGGGAATTAAAATACTTTTCATCATCACAAACGGCACAGCAGAGTTACAGAAAAAGGGAAATTAAAGTAATTGGGGGGAATTACTGGAATGTGCGGGGCCTCTCCGAGCGCATCCCCCCTGCGGGAAAGGTGCTTCTATCCCATCTCAGTGGGGCAGGAAAACTCTCTGGCGGGCTGATAGGCATTTCTCAGCCTTTCAGGGACACAGTGAAGCCCTTCTGTGTGAACCCAAGGTGGAGGTGCGGTGGGGAGCCCTTGGCAGAGGTTTGGTGCAGCCTGTCACGGGCTGCTCAGCTCCAAAACCCAGCTCATTGGCTTGTCAGAGCATTTACAAGCCCCTAGACTCCCACAGAGCAGGAGCAGAGCTATTTAATCCGGGTGAAAATATTTATCTGTTGAAAAATAAGAAAAAAAAGCTACTTAGGAATGCTGACTGGAGTTAATAAAGTCAAGAAAGTCATACAAAGAGTAATAAGAGTTGAGAAAGGGCTCTTCAACTTCTATTTTAATACAAACACTAGATCAAATGTGTGTTGCTGTGCATTATTGGCTGAAGTACACCCGTCTTACTGATTTCTTCTTTCCAAACCATGAAGGCTTTAAAACCCTGCCCAGCGGGCTGGACTGCTGGCCCAGGGAGCTCTGCTGTGGTGGGAACCCATCCTATGTTGCTCTGGCAGAGGCCACGCAGTTTCACCCTGGCGAGCCGGGTCCCATGGCCAAGACATTTTTTTTAATCTTAATTTTTTAAAATCATTCTTTTAATATATCTAAAGATTTGGGAAAACAATCTGGCTTCTAGAAATATGAAAATGCTGGGCCAGCCCCTACCTGGCCAGTGCCCCTCCAAGGTGTCCTATGGCGTGGGTCTGTGCTGGGGTATCCTGGAGGAGCGCAGGGGTCCAAGGATGGAAACGGTGCTTTACTCCAAAACACTCTATAGCAAAAACCCCTATAGACACTGCTCCCTGACCCTGCTTCAGGCCTTGCCAAACCCTGTTTCCACCAGCGAGATTTTCCTGCAAGAGGTTACACCAACAGTAATCAAGAAGCCGTGGGGATCCCCCGTCTGCATTTTACAAGGCCAACCTTGCCGGGGTGAAAAGTACAGGGGGATCAGCAGGGAAGGCAGCTCAGCCCTCTCCCCTCCCACCTGCTTGTAGTTCTAATTTGCTTTCTGCAAACCCCTGCTTCTGCAGCAAAGCCAGGTCATTGCCACAGCCTTACCGGGGCCAACAGTTTGGGTGCGATAATGAGAGATGAGAGTTGGTGAAGAGTTGGTGGCAGAAATGCCCCATGGCAGGCACGGAGGGACAAGGAGGGGCTCGGACCACTGCAGCCCCATTGCTGTTGCCCGTGTGGCATTTGCAGGTGAATACAAAAGGAGCACGGAAAATGGCTGACCATTAAAGTCATCTTCTCCTGGTTTTCTGCATCTTTAAGGGGAAGAGCAGGTGAGGGGCCAGACACGCTGCCCTCCCACAGGAGTCTCTGTGCCAAGGCCAGGACAGGTGGAAGGACAAGTGGCAGCATCGTCAGGGGACAAGCTTGGGTGAGCAGCCACAGGAGGCAAACTTGGCCAGTGCTATAAGAAATGCATATTTTCCACCCCCAGGCACCTCCTCCAGCATTTCCCCCCTCTCCAGTAGCAGAGCTCATTTCTGCATGGGCCAGGCTGCTTGGGAACAGCGCGAATGCAAAAACTGAGCAACTTGCTGAAATAATAAATAACTGGCAAATAAGCAGCTTAAGAAGCACGCAGGGAGCTGCAAACAGTCTCACTCATCCCCTCCAGTGACGGGTACAACCGGGACAGCCATGGCCGTGCCTTCAGGCCAGGAAACGGTCTAAATCGGGCTTCTCCCCTGCAGTATCCCAGGCTGCTTCCTGAGATATTATTGTTTTCCCTCGCACTCTTGATGTATTGTCCCAAAGCATATTCGGGGTTTCCCAGCGTATGCCAAGAAACCGCTGGCTGTGACGCACCAGCCTGTTTTTAGGCTGCCAGCAGCCGCTCCTTCCTGCAGGGAGCCGGGAAGCTTGGCCCGCCCCGGGGCTCCCCAGGGTTGCCCCACCTTCTGCTCCAGGGGAACTAAATGCATTCATTTTTAACACCGTCAGGGGATGTGAAAAATAACAATTTTGGGGAAAGAGGATGATGAGCAGCGTCTCTGTGGCCCTGTGAATTGCATGGAGCCATCTGCAGAGCAGAGCCTATTGCGCTGCTCCAAAACATAAACCATCCCCTGCATTTTCCTGGATTCAGCCAAATAAAGGGGGGAAGAAAAAAAAAAAAAAGACCAGGCCACACCTTTCCTCAGTCTGGTTCCCAGGCAATAAAAATATCTTGGAGCGGGAGCCCCTGCTTCGCAGCTCGACCACTGACGGAACCAGGTTGTGGGCCAAGGCAGCGGGGCGCCTACCTGTGTCGCTTGGCTTTGCTTTCCCATAGAGTGCATTTTGAGGACCCCAGTTCCCAGGCAGCGTTGGCAGAAGACATATGAGTAAGGAAATTAATGGCCTTCCCTTCCCGATGCTCCCATGGACCCCCTCCTCTTCCTCCTCCTCTTCCTCCTCCTCCTCCCTGCCCATCGCCTGCTTGCGGCACTGGTGAACCCCTGCAAACTCCAAAAGCTCCCCTGGGGACTCTACACCCAGGGCCACGTTTTTCCAAGCATCTCTCCAAATATATATGTCAGCAGCAGAGAGGGGAGGAGAGCAAGAAAAAAAGCATTTTGCGAATATCCATCTGTTTGCAGATCATTAATTCTCCCTGGGGAGCCCCCAGAGCTCTCTCATCTGCTTTTTGCTAAGTTTAGGTTAGGGAGGTTTTCGGGTGCAAGCACGGTCAGGGAAAGGCAAAGCTGCCCTGGGCTTTAGCAGATCACTCAGGAGGAATTTGCGCAGGCAACAGGAAAACTGTTTCCCCGGCTGGGAGGCATCCAGTCAGGACAGAAACAATCCTGACCGCTTCACACTCCCATGCTGAATGCTTTTATAAAAGTAAGAAGAATAGATGTTTACTCGCAGGAAAGCAAAGAACGGAAAAAGTTATCAACACCATTGTTTGCCGCAAATAATTTCACCTTCTCTAGTCATATGGTGTAGTCAAAAAAAAACTGCTCTTTTTTATTTAACATCACATACCGGGGACTATGTAGCACCTACGTAGCTGGGCTTGTCCCTGGCTGGCCCCAAGGGCTTGGCTTAGACCCACCCCACGGCAGAGCCCATTTCCCATCACCTCTACATCGTTTTCTCGCTCCTGGCGCCTTGTGGTCAAGAAGACCTGACCTGAGTCCCGCTTTTACAGCTGAGCTGCCCCTCTGCGGCTGCAATTACAGCCCTTTAATTGCCATTTATGAAACACCCTGCCACAGCCTGGAGCACAAAAGCCCAGCTAAGAAACCATCTCTAACCTATGCTGGCTGCAACATGGTTTGCCCAGGACTGCCCCCCACCGCACCGTAGTGGTGTTTGGGGGTTCACAGGCAGGCTTAGGCAAAGTCAGAGCAGCGAGGGACCAAAAACCTCCCCAAAATATTGCTCTTTAGGCATGTTGTAGTTTGTCCTTCCAGTGACTTCTCTTCATTTCTGTTTGAGCCCTCTTACTTTTGGAAAAAACAGAAAGCATCCCCAGACTCCCTGCACAGGGTTGGCTTGTTTCTGCAGGTGATTTGCAGGGAGCAGAGTTAAAATCGGCTGTGTTTCAGAGGTAATAAAACACCGCAGATTGGCTTCACAAAAGGCGTGCGAGGAGGATGCCGGAGTAACACCCACGGGCACTGGGAACAGGGTGTGCTGCTCCCAGGGAAGAGTCCTTCCTGGTCTGATCCATGGCTCCCTGGTTTTCCATCAGGACCTTGCCAGCCACGACCCAGCATCGCCTCCCGCCTCCCCTCGCAGCCCTGCACAACTGATGGCTCCCTGGAAAAAGCAGCGTGCCCGAAGCCCTGTGTCTTGGCCCGTGTCCGGCCAAGGCCAAGGGCACGGGATCCCAGCACCACCTCCTGGCAACGCACCGCCATGCACGGCCTGCATGCCGGCTGAGGCCAAAAATCCCCCAGCAAGCCATGGGGACCACCCGGCGAGAGAAACCAGGGGCTGTGCGAACCCCAGCCTTTCTCTTGTCTGTCCAAGCCTGGGTATTTTCCCCTTTCCCCGGCATCATGGCCGGCCCTGGAGTGGCTGCGGGCACAGGACCCCCAGTTGCATCCCCCCGGCGAGCGGCAGCTGCCTGCTGCAGGGTGAATAGCAGCACAGCTCGCCCGAGAGGCGACCGAATTTAATTCGAGATGAATGGGCACCTCCCTGCCGCCCATGACATTTTCATTGCAGGCTAACAAGGGGAGAAAAATCCAATTAGGTGACAAAGGGGGTCCCTAATCGGCCGTGCAGCCCGGCGCGGGGCAGCCAGGATGGCGCGGCATCCCGCGGGAGAGCAGGGACAGACCATGGGAAAACAAGCAAGCCCTTGAAAGAAGTCCTCTTGTGATATTGCAAAAGCCAAACCATAGGATGGCAAGGCTGCTGAAGTGCACACAAAAAATGTAGTTAAAAAGACAGTTGCAATTTGCACCTCCAGGGTCCCATCCGTAAGTCTCCCAGGTCACTGAAATAAATGTAAAATGGCCCAAAGTGAGGCAGGCAGGGCAGGAGCATTTCCCAGGTACAGGGTTGGAGGGCAGCAGGATAAATAACCTGCAGCCAGGAGCACACTGCTCCTGAAAGAAAATATTACAATAAAATTTGTCAGACTCCTTCCAGGGGATCCACCCACCACCGAGTACTCAATGAAACCTGGTTCCAGGAGCAGGTGAGGATGAAGCACATCAAGGTTTATTACCAAAGGAGCAGTTTCAAACCACAAAAGATTTCAGCTAACCATGGGTTGCAGATTTTTCCAGCAACAGGTGCCCTTTCGCAGTTTTAATGCATGTAGCCAGCAGTACCATTTATCTCCAAGCTCTGGCACCTAAAGCAGGGGTGGGGGTTGATGGTGGGACCCCCCTCGTGCACAAAACCCCTCCTGGCCAAATGCGGGGACGTCGGGGCATTGCAGGATGCAGCGAGGGCATAGCAATGCACTGGGAAAGGCGAGGGGGGCCACGCAAATGAATAACAGCTGGGTTTTAAAGAAAGGGTGATAAATGGGACCGCCGCACTCCCTCGGGAATTATTAACGGAGGGGGAGGCTGAAACCTTGGCTTTGCCCCGGGAGCCGGGCTGCGTGGTGAAAGCCGAAGGGTGGGAGTGGGCAGCGGGAGCAGATGGCTGGGGGTGGCCAGGGGTCCGGCCGGGAGTGGGGGGGTCCCCACCGGCACAGCGCAGGGGGCTGTGGCAGGGTACGGTGGCTGCATCTCCCGTGGGACACAGCTGGACCCCCAGGGTCCTCTCCTCCCTGGAGCCCCTCAGGTGGCTCCAGCCGCGGCTCCAGGTGGCCACCGCTGAGTATTGACCCAGCGCTATCTCAGCTCCCACCTTATCAGGGCAAGGGCCAGCTCTGGGCACCAGCACCTGCCCCATTAATCTTCCCCCTGTCCCATGGGTGCGAGGTCTCGGCGGCTGAAACAACCTGCCCGGGGAGGGAGCGGGAGGGCCTGGGCCACTGGTGCCCGGGACCTGGGGATGATGGATTGATACCTGGGAGGTGACAGGGAGCGGGTTTTTCTTTTTCCCTTTAGCTCCTGCCAGTGCCCCTGCCCTGGGGAGGGGAGCGTGGGCAGACAGGTGCCTTTATACCTGGGTATATTGGTGGTGGTGTTTTCCACTGAAATTTAGGTACTGAAGACTTGGGAACATGGTGCCCTGAGGAAGAGAGGAAACGAGCTCCACTTGCATGCACAGGGTGGGAAGGGAGGGAGAGATTATTTCCCTGCAATTGCTATCTGAAATAACAAGCTGAGCCTGAGCCCACGCTTCACCCACATCCTTCAGGGTGAAGATGGAGATGTGATCCCTCATGCCAAGGCCCAGTCCAGGCAGAGCTGCACAAAGTCCAGGCAAAAATCACATCTGAGTCCCCGGAAAAATGAGCTAAAACCTCGAAGCTGTGGCTGAAACAAAAGCAAAAGGCTTCACGGCTTCTTCATGGCTGCAGCTGCACAGCTCCTGGCTGCAGGGGTTAAATGCAATCAGAAACGTCCATGGGGACCATTAAACACAAAACCTGTGGGAAGCCCCATGCTTCGACCAGGGCAGGAGACCCAGCAATGATGGGGGGGTCTGAGGTGGTCCCAGATGCCTCATCCCCACCAGCCCGCTCTCACCCGTGCCCCGGCGGACACCACTACAAGAGTGCACAGAGCTGTGGAGGGGCCAGCAAGTGCGTGGCAGAAAACTCATGTCTCCTGCTTGCCCTGGCATGGGTTTTCTAGGAGCATCCCCGATCAGAGAAGTAACCAAGGAGGCAGGATGACCCAAGTAAAGCCAACATTGAGCTTTTGCTGTAAAACCCACCCGAGGACACTGTGTGTCCGGGAATAAAGAAAGATGCCATGGATATTATCATGCTCCTCCTCCTCCAGGGAGGTAGAGCATCACTAAACAGCCTAAGCTGGGAAGAGTCTAAGTTTGCCAGCCAGGGACTTGGATTCACAA
Source organism: Theristicus caerulescens (assembly GCA_020745775.1). Lineage (NCBI taxonomy): Eukaryota > Metazoa > Chordata > Aves > Pelecaniformes > Threskiornithidae > Theristicus > Theristicus caerulescens. The sequence goes on from CM036560.1 coordinate 91,063,982, forward strand.
GCAGATAGGACCCACTCAGAGGTTAGTTATCACAGCCTAGCCCAGTTCCAAATACAAATACACATTGATTTATCCTTTTCTTCTGCTCTATGAAGCCCACAGCTCCAAAGGAGAGAGGTGCCCTGGGTCAGCCTTGTTAGAAAGCAGGGCTGCGGCATCAGTCATGTGCTGAAAAGCCTCTGAGCGGAGGAGAGGACGCTGCGGGGAGAGAGGCCACGCCGGTGGCTGCTCCTCGGGGAGCTCACTGCTTGGTTGATGCTTTTGCCCTCTCCTTAAAAGCCTCTTAAACTCTCAGGTTATGTTTCCTTTGGTACAGAAAGGCCCAACTCTTTTGGCGAGGGCTCCACATGAACCCCGGGCAGGGCTTGAAGGCAGCTTGGGGGTGCTGACGCCTGGTGCCGTTCCCCCTCCCACTCTCCCCGTCTGGGCTGCGCAGACGGGATGGAGTGTCCCCCTTCCTTACACAAACTTGGGATCTCCTTTCAGCTATTGCTTTTTTTGTATTGATTTTTAAAAGGGGGCACTGCAGCTTTAAAGAGCTTCCCAGACTTGCCTTTGTGACCGGAGAAGAGGGTGGGGTGGTGGCGGAGGTGGGGACCCAGAAGAATGAAATAAAGAGAAGTACAACAAAAAGAAGTTAAAAGTGTGAGTGACAAGTTTTCGGCAACAGGCTTCAGCCCCTGTGGGGTCGTTTGGGCGAAGAATGGCAACAAATGAACAAATGAGCTGGATTTTCATGCTTGGTGGACGGTGAATGAATAAGCATCTTTTAAAACCCTATCAGGAACTCTTTGGATTGTCATTATAGCTGGGAGGAGGGGGGGAAAGGCAGACTTTTGAGGGCTGACCATGTGAAAGAATCCCGATTCTTCGCCTTTTCTCTGCTGGCAAGCGCGGCTACACCGAAACGTGCGGGCGGTGCGGGAGGACGGGCGTGCAGCCGCAGCCGAGCATCCTGCGACGGCCCAGCACAGGAGCACCTCTGGGGAACACCGGGGTGCCCCGACGCACATTGGAAGAGGCGAGAGGGCCTGCTCTGCTCTGCTTGCAGAAGCCCCCACTGATTCTCAGCGGCGTGGAGGGGACAGGCAATGGTTTGCAGCCCCGGCTGCCTCCTCTGCCAGGAAACCTGACTGCAATGTCAGAGGCAGACAATGTGAGAGGGCAGGAGGCGACTCACTTAAAGCCGTATTTAGAGCACAGAGTGGAGGCCTGAGGTCAAAGGAATTGCCCTGGGATTATGGGAATCACCTTCATTTTCTCGCCAGCCTTCAGACACAAGGGAGCCAGCCACGAGCAAGGAGGAGGGGGATGAGTCTGTCACCGAGGAAAGGACCCCGGTGTTTCACCTTCCCTGGCCCTGGCAATGAGCCTGGCCCCTCTGAGCCATGCAAATAATTTACAGGCTCTGTTTTCAACTGTTTGTTATCCTCAGTTCCCCCATTTTAACCTTGAGCAGAACAGAGCGTTGGTGAGGCAGTTGCAGGAGACTCTGCTTTGGAGGCATGGCCAGAGTTTGCTGAATATCCCTACACCCAGAGTTCAGCAGTAAAATGCAGCTATGGAGGAGAGGGAAGGTTCAGGAGGAGACAGGTTTAAAGCCTCCTTATTTCTGTAATAGAGGAAAATATCACATCTTCAAAAATCTTCTTGTTTAAACAGAAAAAGGTCTAAAACTGAGTGTTGCAGGCATGAAAACATCAGCTTGTAGCAAGGGGGTCTCCCCTGGCTGCAAAAATAAAAGTTGAATGTGCCTTTGCATGGGATTTCAGCAACCAAACCTGGCAGTGCCCAGGTTAAGTTTGTTTTCAACCCGTCGCCTGCAAGTATGTGAGGGCACAAGCCTGCGTCTCTGAAATGGTCGCGGTCCCAGCGGCCACCTGTTTCTTCCACATCAAAAAGTCCAGAGGCCATTACAGCAGCCGTGGTTATAAAGGCCGGGCACTGGTGCTGGGACAGCCCCATCAAGAGAAATGAGACCATCATGCACTAAACATAGTGAAAAGATAAATGGAAAAGGAGTCTTTCAGTCTTCATTATCAAGTTTCCATGGGTTTGCCAAAACCATAGCAACCAGTTCAAGCAATGATTAACCTAATAATGTGGAGGCAAAGAAAAAAAAATGCATTCAAGCCCCTAAAGAAGTCACTAGTTCTCTAGAGGTAGTAAATCCGCCCGCACCCCCCCCTCTCCAACATATAGCCCCACGGCTGGAAGACCAGAAGCATCCTAAGCCTCCAGCGAAAAGAATCTGCAATGCAGTAAAACCCACTAAAGTGAGCACTTTTCCGAAAATACAGCTGTATAGACATCTTTGGGGACTTTTGTAATACCAGCACTCGGGCTCTCCTTGCCCCTTTTCTTGCTCATATAGACCCTGAGCTCCCTTTTGCAATTTTTTGCAAAAATGCTACTTTTGCAGACTAAGTGAGTGTGTTGTTATCCTCCTCAGTCCTGTGGCACACACAGATAGCTAGGGCAAGGTGATACCTCCCGTAGGGAGATATCAGAGTGGAGCTGGACTAGCAGGGAAAACATTAAATGATTTTATCACCCAAATAATCACGGTGTTTCGCCTGTGGCCACACACGGAGGCCTTGGAGCACTTTGCAGACTGTTAGAGTATGAAAACAATACACAATTCAGCCAGAAAGGGGGGAAGGGGGAGGAATACTATTAGGTCTTTCATTCTGCCTATCTGATCTACGATGCAGATAGATCACGTTCAGGACTATAACAGTACACACAGAGATAGGCATACACTGCTTTTTCCTAGTCCTCAACCTTGCCCCATGGCCTGTGCTTCTCCAGCAATGTGGGTATTGCTTCTGAAAGCAATGAATAGGCAAAGCAGTGGGGCTTTGCATGGATGAACGGGTCCCAGGAGGCAGCAGAAAGAGCAGATCTCCAAAAAAGCTCAAGCAGAAAGTGAGCCCTGCTTGCCTTGCTTGTCAGCACTGGCACCACGGTGCCCTCACTCCCTTCTCCTGGGTGCATGGGGCACCTGCAGTTCCTCTCTGTGGGACAGTTCATTGACCGAGGCTGGATCAAGCGCACGGGAAGAGATCACCGCTCCTCCAAACTCCACCAAGCCCTGTGTGCTTTCTGAGCTGCAAAGTGTCTGGTTAGCACCAGGGCCAAGCCGGCCTCTCCCTTCGCCACAGGACTGGGCGATGTTGCCCGCAGCCCACCTGCACGCACACCACCCCGCAGCCAGCCTGAGCCTGGGCCGAGTCCAACAAGTCCCGAGCAGAGAGGCAGCGGGCAGGGGTCCACACCAGGAGGGGTTCCCCGGAACCTCGTCCCCGGCCAGGGCAGACCCCGGAGGCTGAGCCCCGGCGGGGGGGGAAGGCGGCGGGGCAGGGAGCGGGGGGGCACCGCACCGCTCCCCCGGCGCGGCCCGGGCCCGGCCGCCGCCTTCAGCACCATGGCCAGAGCCCGCGGCGCCGGTGCGGGACGGGGGCGGGGGACGCTCCGCGCACCGCGCACCGCTCCGCGCACCGCTCCGCGCACCCACCGCCCCCCAACCCCTCCCCACCCCGGTGGGTCTCCCCCACCCCAGCCCGCCCGCCCCACGGCTCCCGGGGAGCGGGAGCAGCGCGGAGAGGGGGGGGGGATGGAGGGGGAAGCCCCCCTCCCCATCGGCGGGGCAGGGCGGGGGGCGGCGGGACAAGGGCGCCGGGATCCCGCACCCGGTCAGCTTTCACTCTCCCCTCTTTTGTTGCGGTGCGGGGGGGGGGTGTTGGGGGGCGGGGGGGGCTGTTTGTGCGCGCGTCTTTGTTTCCAGTAACCAAATTTCTTTTGTTCTACAAATTGCCTCAATAGCGTCTCTTTGCCGCGGGCAAACGGGCTCAGCTGAGAACAATTAGCATCACAATGGGCTTTTGGCCTCGCGGGCCGCTTTGTCTAGCGACTGCCGCCCCGCTGGGGCAGCGCGGAGAGGAGAGGCGGCCCGGCCGTAAATCTACCAGCTACAAATTGAGTCTCTGGGAGGGGAGGGCTCGCGGGATTCATGCGGCTTCTCTTCTCGCCGTGGCGTGGGAGGTGTTGCTTTTCCCACCTCCTGCGTTTTGAACCGGCCTGACGCTCCCCCCGCCCCGCTCAGGGCTGCAGGGGCCGGCTGCGGCCGCTGCCCCTCGAGCCCCGGCTCCTGCCCCGGCTAAACCCTCCCCCGGGGACGATGGGGTCGGGCTGGGGCAACGCTGCCCCGAGGACCCGCACGGCCCCGGGAGCTGGAGCGCTGTGCCCCGGGGACATCCCCAAAATAGCCCTAGGGCCGAGCCGGGCGCTGAAAATCCACCTGCGTGGGGAGAGCTACAGCCGGGCGCACCTTGCCAGGACGCGGAGGGGGGAGCGGGGGGACGGGGTATCACACGGGCCGCCCGCAGCCCTGCGGGAAAGGGCTTCCGCAGAGAGAGCCCGGCTTTAAATGCTTGCGTGGGCCCCGACGGGCACACGCCGGCCTGCGCACAGACGCTGCACCCCGCTGCGCCGCTCTCCATCGCCGCTCCTCCCCGCGCAGGGGAGCGTCCGTACCCCGCACCGGGCACACCGCCCCCGCAGCGAGCACACCGCCCTGGCACCGAGCACACCGCCCCCGCAGCGGGCACACCGCCCGGGACCCGCGCAAACCCACGCAGGGCCGGCGCTGCCCTCCCCGGCGCGGGCTGCGCGGGATTTTGAAACCCGCGGAGATCCCTCAGTACAAAAAAAACCCACGGTCTTGCACAGGTCTGACCGCGACACACTTTATTCTCTTCTTCTTCGAAAAAAAACCAAAATACAGCCGCGGGTCCCCTCCCCGGTACAAACAGCCGGACCACCGCTGTCAAAACCACTCTTATATACAAAATATATATTTGTTACGAAATATAATCAATAAATACCGATAGCGACAAATTAATATAATTTACCGTTTCCGAGTACAAAACCGTGATTTGTTTCTGTCCGCCCGCTCCCGCTGCGCTTCAGCCAAGCGGGACGGGGCGGGGGGAGCGGGGCGCCCGCCGACCCCCGGCGCGCAGCGCGGGGACCCCCCCTCCGCCCCGCCGGCTGTCTGAAGGCCAAAAGCGGGGGGAAAGCAGCCGGGCGGCGGGCTCAGAGGAAGGCGGGGAAGGCGGCGGGGCCGCGGCGCAGGGCGGCGGGCGGCGGGGCGGCGGGGCAGGACGAGTCCCAGGGCCCGGGGGAGGCGGCGGCGGAGGCGGGGGGGGGGCGGCGGCGGCGGGGGGGGCTCGGGCAGGCCCTGCTCGGCCAGGCGGAGGCTCTGGGTGAGCGCCCAGATGTAGTTGTGGGCGAAGCGGAGCGTCTCGATCTTGGTGAGCTTGGCGTCGTCGGGGAAGGTGGGCAGGACGCTGCGGAGCGCGTCCAGGGCGGAGTTGAGGTGGTGCATGCGGTTCCTCTCCCGGTCGTTGGCCTTCATCCGCCGGCTCCTCTTCTGCTTGCTGAGCAGCCCCTCGCTCCGCGCCTTGCCGCGGCCCCGCCGCGCCTTCCCCTTCCTGCGGGCCGCCGCCTCCCGCGGGGCCAGGGCGGCGCGGGCCGGCGAGGCGCCCCGGCTGCCCGCGGAGCCGCCGCCGGCCGCGGAGGGGACGTCCTCGGCGCCGCCGAAATAGGGCTGCCCTTCACCCGGCGAGCGGTCGCTCTGCGGGGCCATCCTGCAAAGCCAAGCCCGCCTTAGCCGGCGGGGAGCGGCGCTACGGCCGGCCCGGAGGAGCCCTCTCCCCCGCGGCTGTGCCCGCTGAGCCCCGGCGAGGCTGCGGGGCAGGAGAGCGGCTCTGGCTCCGCGCCCCCGCCGCTCCCCCCCCTCCTCGCTGATCCCTCGAGTGCGGGCAGGAAAGGTTGCGCGGCCGGCACACGACTGCCGTTAAGCCCCTATATATATAGGGCCGGCAGACAATGGGGATTTCCCGACCGGGCGGCGTGTGCGCCCCCCCGCCCGCACCCACCCCTTGGCACGCTTTTATCTTATCAGCCCGGCGGGAGCGTGCCGGGACCGGCGCCGCCCCGGCCCCGCCACGCGAGACCCCGCCGGCTCCCACGCCGCGCCGCCCCGGGACCCCCCGCCCCCGCCCACCCCCCTCCTCCCCTCGGCCCGGCCCCCGCCCGCCCTCCCCCGGGCCGGGAACCCCGGGCCGAGTCGCCGACCCCGAGCGGGGAGGCGGGGGCTGCACCTCGGCCGGCGCGGCCGCGCACGCCGGGGCTCCGCGGGGGGCTGCGGCGGGGGTCGGGGCGGGCGGCCCCGGCGGTGACAGGGGGGTCCCCAGGACCCGGCAGCGCAAAGCGGGGCAGCCCCGGGCCCCGCGCCCCGGGGTGCCTGGGGACGCACCGCCGGGCCAGGCGGGGTCCCCCCCACCCCGGTGCCAGCCCTGAGGGATCCCCCCGGCCCCGCTCCGGCTCCGCTCCCCTCGGCAGAGCCACAACCACCTCCCGCCGTCCCGGCGCTGCGGGGCGCTCCCGGGACCCCCACTCCGCCCCCGGGGGCGGACGCGAGGGGACCCCGCCGCCTCCCGCGGCCCCTTCCCTCGCCCCCGCAGCGCCGCGACAGCCCCGCGCCCCCGGGCACCGACCGGCGGAGCTGCGGGCGCTGTCCTGCGGGCGGCGAGCGCCGGCACCGGGGCGGGTGGGGGGGACACGCCGTTCTCCTGTTCCCCCGCGCCCTGTCTTTGCTCCCCCCGGGGAAACGAGGGCTGGGTCCCGCGGTGGAAGGGCCCCCCCACAGCCCCCGACCACCGCCGCCCCGCCAGCCCGGCGCTGGGCCCGGGGAGGACCGCTTCGCCGCCGGGGCTCGGTGCGCAAAACGTGCCGGGGACTTTTGCGCACCGGCTGCGGCGGGCGGCGGGGACCGGCCCGGGCCCGGGGCACCTTTCCCCGGTGGAGGGCGGGGGGCCGGGGACGGCGGGACCGGGCCCCCCTTGCACGGCCCGGCGCCTCCGGGGGTGCGGGCAGGGCCGCCGGGGGGGCGCAGCCCCGGCGGGGCGGGAGCCCCCCCGCTCCTTCACCAAAGCGGCGCGGCGAATCCCGGCCGGGGCTACCGGCGCCGGGAGCGGCCGGAGCGTCCCGCCCTGAGCCGCGGCGGGGGCGCGGGCATCTCCCCCGGCCCGGCCCGGTCCCTGGCCCCGCGGGGCGGCCGCGGGCGGCCGCGGTGCGGGGCGGTGCGGGCGGTGCGCGCTGCCTTTCCAGGGGCGCGGCGCGGCGGGCGGGCAGCCCCGCTCCCCCGCGGCGGCGGCGGCCCTCGGAGGGCGGGGGAGCGGGGCCGAGGGGGGCCGGCAACCGCGGCGGCTCGGGCGCCCCTTCTCGAGGGGCGGCTCGGAGGGCAAGGGGAGGATGAATAGGAAGGGCCCGGCGGGGTTTGGTTGGTTTTTTGTTTTGGTTTTTTTTGTGCCTGTGCAATTGGATGACAAAAAAATCTGGCGAGCGAGTTTCCAAGCCTCAGACTGCCCACTTCAAACGTCCTTCAAACAAAAGCTGAAGAGGAAAAGAAAGCCCCACCTGGTACCGCTGTTTGCTAAAATAATAATAAATAGATTTCGTTTAATAAATAATTACAGGAGATTGTAAAGTGGAGTGCTTTGGGAAGCATTAATCACGGGGCTGGGGGCAGACATCACCTGCTGGCAAACAAGACAACTTTATTGTTAAATCACCTTCCCACTGCCACTTTCCGATAACTCCCTCCCGTCGCCACAAAGCCCGGCCGGGTATGTTTACTCATAGTTAGCATAACAAGCACCATATTACCACAAACGTGATAAAAATCTCCGGGGGCACCGCGGCGGGCTCCCGCTCACACCTGGCCGGGCCGCCCCGGCGCGGAGCTGGCACCCAACGGCCCTTCCAGGAGGGGCCCTTCTGCCGTTTACATTGGCCTGGTTTATGCTGCTTTATAACAGGTTTACTGCAATCCCTATCTCCCGGCCCTATTTGTCTTATTTTATTGAAAACATATGGTAACCAGCCCGGCCCCGGCGCATCCCTCGCCTGCCAGGCGTCGGGGACGTTTTGCGAACCGGGGCCCGGCCGCAGCCCGCCTGCCCGCCGGGGGCTGTTTGCCCGGGAGAGGCGAGGGCAGATAAGGCCGGGCCCGCTCCCGACCCCTCTCCCCCCAGGCTCGGGAGGCCGCCGGCCGCTCCGCGCCCTCCGCCCGCCCCGGGGCCCGCCGGTGCGCGCCCGCGCCTCCTCCCCGCGGGACGGCGGCGGCGGCGGGGGGACGCACGGCGGAGGCACCTGCGGCGGCGGGGCCGCCCCTTCCTTCCCCCCGGTCCCCCCCGGGCCGGGGCTGCTCAGGAGGTACCGTGATTTGCGGTGCCATATGTCGAGCGGCTCGGCGGAGCGCAGCCCTTCAGAGCCGGAGCATAATACCTGGGAGCCGCAGCCCCGCGTCCCCCTTTGAGAGGGCAGCGCGGCTGGGCCCCGGCTCCGCGCCTCTGTTTTGTGACTTTATTGTGGCGCCCAACAGATGCACGCCTGCCCCTCCTGCCCCTCGCCCCGGTGCGAGCGCGCTGCTCGGGACACAAGGAGCACAGATGCCAGGCGCAAGGTGCACCAGATGCCCGTCTTTGTGAACTCAAACAATATTTCTCCCTTCCTCCCCCCCTCCCGCCTCTATCCTACAAGAGGGAGAGGAGAAGGGGCGCAAAAAGGAAAATATTAAAAAAAAAAAAAGAATCGGAGAAGAAAGGAAAGCGGCGGCAAGCGGCGCCGGGAGCGCGTCTGCTGGAGCCGCCCGACGGGGCGCACGGCCGGGCGCAGGGAGCCGGCCCCCGGCGGGGAGGGCGCAGCGCCGCGGGGAGAGCCCGGGGAGGCGGGCGGCCAGGGCGGGCAGGGGCCGGGGGTGCCCGCCAGGGTGAAAGGAGCCTCCCCGGGACATCATTCGTTAGGCGGCGAGCGCTGAGCCAGCGGTCCCCCGGCGCCGGGAACGGGCAGAGCGGCAAAGGCTGCCTGGGAAAAGAACGGCAAAGCCCGTTTCGCCACCGTAAATCTTCCCGCCTCTTGTGGCCGGGGTCCGGCACAAGAGAAAGAGTCCAGAGCAACTGAGGGCTTGGCTAGCAAAAGCTCTCCACGGCGTGGGCCAGGGCTACTGGAAAGGATGTCCCCCCCTTGGGTGACCCTTCCCGCGGAGGCAAAGTGGGCTCTGCTCAAGGCAGAAGGGGCTTCCCACTGTGCAAGGAGTAACATCTCCCTAAGGTTAGAGCCCCTTGGACAGCACTGGCACAAATCCCACCAGCTGCAAATACCGATCTCCTCCATAACCGTCGGTCAGCCCTTGCCCTCTCTGCGCTGCAGAAACCTGCCTCAAAGGCCCGATCCATGCCAGAGCTGATGGGTTTTTCTCTAGCCCCACCGAGAGCTCGGCTCTGCACCTCACAGAGGTGCTGAGGGGGCTGAGGCTACTCAGGGGCAGGAATAACCCAACGGAGCCCTGGGGTGAGGGATGCTCTCACTGCACCAGCAGAGGAGAAGTCCTGATAGTGCACGAGGAAAGAAAACCCAAGAGTTTCCAGTGTGTGATCCCGCTCGGCAATAAACCTCTGTCCATGCTCACGTGCCCTTAAAACACAGCCTGACAGGACATGGCTTCATAAGGCTGCAAGAGCAGACAGCTGTTCTGAGACTGAAACATATTTTGGGTCAGAACGCAACAATCTCAAGTATAGCAAAAACCTGGATTATCTCTGGAGAGGAAAGGAAAAGAAATATCATGGAAAGGAAAGGCAGGGAACAAATACCAAGTACAAAAGGGTCAGTCGGATACTGGGCTGTGATGCCTACAGGTGGGTGCTGTGAAACCTGTTACCTTAAAATATTTACCCAACCATCCAAGTATCTGCCCAGGTAGGGAAAGACGGTCCTCACCTCTCTGGGAGTCTGTCGCCTCCCACCATTCCCAGTTCTGCCAGGCTTGCTCCCCTCTCCGCCTGCGGCAAGTGGTTCCTTGCCCCAGTCTGTTTCACCTGCCAGAAAGAGGGTTTCTTTCTTCACGCTGACGACAGCTTGGGCAGACAGAATGGGTTATGCAGCCAGCACAGTCTCTCATTTGGGTTTTCCAAGTGCTTTAAGCTTTACAAGAAGTTTCTGGTGAGATCTCGCAGAAGCCACCACCGCCACAACATTCCTCTGATGGTTGAACGAAACACAATGGGGGCTCAACAGGCGTTCAAGCACATGTCCATATTTAACTCGTCAGCAGCCCCAGTGGCCCAGAGTGAGCCCATACTTGTGTATCTGCCTGCATGGAAATCTCAAAGAATAGCTCTAATTAGCAATTTACTGTCTCCACAGCTACAATACAACAGGAGGAAGCTTTCATGGCAGGATGTCTCCAGCACTCAGACTTCACCGGCTGGCAGTGGTCATCTTCAGCTACCAGATGGACAACACAGACTTGAGGCTTCAGTATCCATTTGCATCAACCCTCCTTTGGCCATCAATCAATAGCCATGGACCGTGGATATGCTGATCTCAGACTGCCATCTTCCTGATTGGCTCTTCTCTCCTGTAAGGGCAAAAATCTAACTTCTGGCATTTTGATGCACAATGAGATTATAAGCGGTGCCGACTGATCATATTGGCTCTCTCTGAAACTCCTCACCCCCCAGTTGCCCATCAAACAGACAGACGGTGCTTCCTGACCTCTAAAAATAATTAAAAATGTGTTTTCCTCTCTGATTTAGAGGCTCCACTGGTCAAACTTTGAACATACCAGAAGGCACCAGAGCTGGCTTTTGAGAAGTGAAAAAGTTGCTAAAAGCCAGGAGTCTGGAAGGAAATTCCCCGCCTGGCCTGGAGACTCACACACCGCTAACCCCTCTCCAGATCTTCACTGAAGCCCTCAACACAAGACAGAGCAAGACATGGGGGCTTTGACCCTTCCTTTGCAAACTGATGTTGCTGCCACATCACTGCCACCACTGGGCGATGTGCCCAGCGTGGTGCTGGGGCCACTGCTCAAGCCGAACCACTGCTAGCAGGAGGGATGTCACCTGTAAAGGTGCTGCGTGGATGTTTTGCCTGCTGGCCCCGTGACCTGCCCAGGACCAGCTCACACTCCTCCCAGCGCCGTTCCCAGCTGTGCTGTAGACATCTGGCAGCCCTCAGTGCTGTGATGACAGTGCTGGTACCGACCATCCCAGGGGGTTGAATGCAGCTGCAGCCCCCACACCAACCCAAGCAATGCCAGCTGCCGTAGCTCACCTGCCCACACCCCCAACGCATGACCCCATCCCCTCCCTGACCGTCCCTGTACCAGCCCCGTCTCTTCCCGTCTCCTCCTTCCTTCCAGTCTCAGGAAGAAGCATCCCTCCTCACCCACCTTCCTCTGTCCCAACCTCACCATCCCCTCACTCCCATCCCTGCATCTTCGTGCCCCTTTCCTGGCACTCCTTGTGCTGGTGTCCCCACCAGGCAGCCTCGGTGCCCCATCCCGGCTTTCCCCAACTATCCCTGCCCATCTGCACACACCCCACCCAGGCTCCCAATGCTGATACCCCTCTCCCAACCCTTCATCTGGCATTGGGGTCCATCTGCTGAGACCCTGACCCTTCAATCAGAGCCTTCTCCTGCCCTGCGCTACTGCAATGATGAGGAGAAGACAAGTTTATATCCAGAAGGGATCACTTTCTTCCCTGGGTCGAGGTGTATAACCAACCTGGAGAGCCCAGGAGTGGCACAGCCCCTCCTGCCAGCCCATGCCAGGACCTCTGGGAAGGTGAGCAGCCAGCCTGACTTCTGTATCTCAATGAAATATGATGTATTTGCAACAAAAAGGAAAAAAACCTCTGAACATTTTCACACAAAACACTGTGCAATCATAACACAGAATTTTAGCTGCAGCCCAGCTCTGCAAGACAAGTTACCACCAGCCTGTATCAATCCTTGGCAATACTATTTTAGGGAACCACAATCGAATCTCATGCCAACAGGTTGTAACAGTGGGAGAAAGGCAGTGATCTCATGACAGGTAACAGCAGGGAAACCTCAAAGCACTCACCCACCCAGGTGCATCCAGAGCATTTTAGCCATTTGTGTGGCTACGCCAGCCCCCAGCTGCAGGGAGGGGGGCACCGGCTCATTGCTGGGCTTGAGCACGAGCTGGGGGGGATGCTCCAGCCCACAGCCCAAGGGGCAGCCCACAGGGATGGGGTTCTTGCCCACAAAACCCCTTGGGGACAGAGACTATCCCCGGCCACCCCATGAAGCACTGCCAAGTCCTTTGAAGCCATGCGAGAGTCTGAGCTGGGTCCCCACCTTGCCGCACGTCTGCGGCACAGCGCTGGCACTGGAGATGTGGGGGCTACAGGGCTGCCGTCCCCCACATGAATGCCCATGTCCCTGGGTCCCAGCACCTTCCTGGGTTTTATCAGCACCCTTATCAGTTTCCTTCATTACCACATTTCTTCAAAACTACTACAGCTCCTTCGGGCACCCTGCCCCAGCCACCTCCGGCAGCTCCTGGGTACCAGCACCTTTCGGGGGTCTCTGGCTCCAGCAAAGCCCCCATGCTCAGGGACACAGCATCCCACATCCCCTCATCATCTGATATCGCCTCACTCCAGGGGCTCCTCCTCCCTCCCCCAGCTCTTCACCGCAATCCCCACCATTTTCCACCATCATTTAAGTTTCTGAAGTAATTTCTTTTTTCTTTTTTGTCCCCTTTTTTTTTAAGGCAAACCATCTACCATATGTTCTCCCCTGAAAGGGGCAATTGTTAACAGATCATTAAAACACCGTGGCGAGTGCTCTGAGATTCCTTCCCTCCATCTTACGCATTATCCTGTCTCTGTCACCCTTTCAATGCGGCTTTGAGGGCTCTGCTTTTCTAACTTCCTCCTCGGAGGGAAAAAAAAAAAAGAGAGAGAAAGAGCCACTAAAGTGACCCTCTTCACAGCTCTCCTCCTTGCTTTTCAATGTCTTTTTCGACACCCAACAATAATCGGGGCGGGGGGCTGGCGTGCCGCTGCTGCTGCCGCCGGGCTGGGGGCGGCAGGGCCACATCCTGCCCCGTTCACGGGGTGCCAGGGTTGGGAAGGCAGGGTGAGGTGCAGCAGGGGTGCTCCAGCTGCCCCATGGGTGCTGACGGCCTCTCCTTCCGCTGCTGGGCAATGGGGCCGCTCGCCATGGGATGCACAAAAGGTGCATCCCATCTGTCCCAGTCCCTTTGTCCCCGCTCCTGGGACGGGGGCTGCGGGATGACCGCATGACACACACAGGCATCCCAGGCTGAGATAGAGAGTATTTCTTACAAAGCTCATTTCCTAGGTGGATCGGATGCTTTCGGTGGCATAAATACATTTTATACAGAAATAATCTAACAGCTGGCTGGGAACTGAACTAAACCCAGAGATGGAGCTGTTTTGCAGGGCTTGGACATTTCACCTCCCTTTCCTGGAGAATGAACACTAATTTAAGAAACATCAAATGCGGGGAAGCTGGGGACCGTCAGGGCACAAACTGCATTTACCTGAGCCACGGTCTCAGCTGAGGTGAGCATGGGCCCAGCACCAGCATCTGTTCCCTTTGCTGGGACAGGAACCTTCCCAGAGCTGTGCCCGCACGTCTCCCAGCCCCATGCACAGGGAGAGGGACCTCAGGAGGGCTGTGAGCACTGTCAGCAGCAGCAGTCTTGTTCAGTGTCGTGTTTAGCGATGTCATTTCACAAGGAAAGCGAGCCAACAAAGCTACATCAAGCCTGGGATACACCTGATGCTGTGGCAAGACAGGGGACTGAAAATCATCCCCATCATCTCGGATGCCCTGAGATGAGCCAAAAGGGCTTGCAGCTACACAGCCCCTCACCACTGAGAGAAGGCTGAGAAGACTCAAGAGAAGCAAAGGCGTGTCCCAACAGCAGTGTTACACATGCCCGATTCCAGCCTGATGGCTGCCAAACTCACTGTGAGCACCAGCAGCAAAGGTCTTGGGTTGAGGGACACCTTGTTGCAGGCTCCCGACTCTTGTGATGAGAAAGTGCGAGGCTTTCAGAGCTCACGCTTATGTTCCTTACCTGCATCTTCTCCCCTTCTGCCATGGACTTGGCCATTTCCCTAGGGGACCATGTTCCCTGACTCACCACAGCCTGCAGCCAAGCTTCGGGCACCATTTGCACCACTCCTCCGGTGTAGGCACCTTTCCCAGCACCAGCATGAAGCCCTTTGAATTTGCACTGACCCATCCCAGCAAAGGAGTGTGCTGCATGGGACTGGAGAGCACCCAGCACCCCCACTGGGAAGGATGGGAAGGAGGGAGCTGTCCCGGGCAGCAAAACCCAGTTACATTGGAAAAAAAAAACAAAAACAGAAACTTCAAAGCCCTGCACGCTAACTTCTCCAAGAGCCAATGTTCTCCAGCAGCTCCACAGCTTTGCCAGTGCCTGCACATAGCTCCAGGGACCTTGCAGAGAGCTCCTTCCTCAGTCTGGCACCTGCCAGCCTGACACCGCAGCCCGTTCCCCACCACCACCCCAGCTCTTGTCCTTCAGCCAGCAGGTTTGTCCCAGTACCCTCCAAACCCCCCAGGACATCGTTATGCTTATTTTAACCCAGAAAGCTGTAGCCTCAAGCGGGAGGAGACGGTGCTGCTCTGCTTTGCTCCAGCCGAGGGATCAGCTCCACACAGTTCCCACTGCGGGGTCACTGGGCATCCCAGGAGCACTGCAGCAAGCAATGCTCAGCTGGTGCCAGCAGTTCCTTGTGCTTCCCGGGCAAAGCCTCCCCATCCCTAAAACCTGCTGCAGACAATAACACCCCACCCACGGCGCTGACCCACAAGAAATCTCCAGGGAGGGCTGAGCACCATGACAGGGGGGTTGATCTGCAAACCGGTACCCAACACCCAGAAGCACAAGGCGGCTTTGCCCTGATGTGCATGTCCCAGGCAAACTGGCGCTTCTCCTCTCCTTTTCAGGACAGCAGCTTTCAGCTACCTCTACCTCTTCATCAAGGAAAAAACTTTCCATGGAACAAAAAGTACCTCCTTCAAGGGAGCATGCTGGAAACGGGCAGGACACCCACTTTCCTGAGGGGATTTAACAGCTGCCTTTGCCAAGGTCTCTTATTGCTGCTGCAAGGCAAAATTTTAGCCCTTATAGCTGCAGAGACAGACTTCAGGCCAGGAGCTGAATCCAAACAAAAGCAGTACTCCCATCCTGAGTGCAAAAACAGACTGGAGCTACATCAGTTTTAAGCAGCACAATGGACTGAATGTAATTGCAACAAGTTAAACAGCAGCGTTGCTCTCACCACCATGGATGAAGATGCCGCCCTCTCTCCCCCCTCCCCAGAAAGGCGTAGACATCAAACGAGGATGCAAACTCAAAGCAACTTCACGTGCCGCCAATGTGCTTGGGGTCAAGCTGACCTCCCTGTCCCAGCAGACCCCAGAGGACCCTGGGCAGCAGGAGAACCTGCACTCTGCGGCTGAACACCCACCAGATTATTTCTTACTAAAAAGCAATTCCTGAACCCATGCAAGTACCTTTTAATAATAAGCTTGGACAGAAAAGTCATGAGCACTGGGAAGTCCTAGTGAAGAAAAGGGCCTTAGGAATAAAAATCTGTAAAACAACTTTTACCTAAATAGTTTTTAGATCTTAAACAACGATTTTTTTTCCCCATCAGTAGGAAATCAGCTCATCCCACCTCCGAGGCTGGTTTTCCAGGTCAGGTTGTAATGAGCAGCTGTACCCCAAGTGCCCCACTCTGCCTCATGAACAAGTGCTAATTGCTGCAGAGGTTCGGGGCTAACGAGGGATTTCCAGCTTTGGGGGGGGATGAAGCCCGTGGAAGCTGTGCCCGCACAAAGGGACTTATTGAAGCCTGGCAGGGGACAGGGCCACCGGAGAAACCCCGGTGCCAGAGCACAGATTTAATTCACGGTGAGCAGAGATTTAATTAGCGCCTTGCGCTATGGCATCCCCACACCACCAGAGGGAGAGCTGCTCAGCATTTCTCCTCTGGAACTGCGCTAATTAAAGATTTCTATCGCGTAAACCATCGTACAGCGTATACCGCGCACAATGCTCCAGCCAGGCCCTCAGCTCACCAGCGTGCATCACCCGAGTGCCGTGCCAAGATTGTGCCTGGATGGCCTGTAGTTATTTGAAATATAAAGGTAAATCTCTATTTCTAGCTGAACGGTGCATAATTCTCAGTGCAAAACCCCTCCGCATTGCTGAAACGGCACAGTGACCCTGCTCCCTGAACCCACAGGGGAGGGAGAGTGGTTAAATTAGGTATCACTGCCCAGTAGCTTGGCAGGCAGCCGGCACTGAGGAGTTGTTGCAACCCTTTGGTTTCCCGGTTGTTGAACAGGCAGCTGCTCTGCACAGCCGTCCCACGAGAAGCAGGAAGGCTCCGGGATGCAGGCAGGAGAGAGGCAACGCAGGGGTCAGGCAGCAAGGACCGGCGGGGGTGATTTTTGCAGGCAGGGACACACAAACAGCTGCCCAACATCCGCGGAGGGCAGGGCGTTCGGGGACGCAGGGAAAGCAGGAGCACATGGAGGATGAACCATGGGAAGCTCACAGTTGTCGGAGCACTTTAAAAATATACACACACACAAAAAAATCCCACAACAGTTCTGGGATTTTGCAGAGTTGCCTCCGTCTTTTAAACAGCAGGCAAAGAGCATTTTTAAGAGCAAGTTTAAGGATGCATCTGCGAGGAGTGGTCCACCTGTTTTAAAATCAACTTTCATATCAGCTGTCTAGAAAAGCCCAGATGATCTTCCCCTGTGTGGCCACAGTGGTTTTCACTTACAGCCAAACGCAAAAATCAGACCAGGACAACATTTTGAGTCTGGCCCTTCACATACTTCCAGCTGATTTGCTTGTGGACACGGGGCTGTGCATATCTTAAAGGAAGAAAAAATTGGGTCAGTGATGCGTGCGGACCGCCAGCCTGAGGTGAGCCACAGGTTCACTAATGCCACATCACATCTCCTCCAAACCTCGCTCATGTGGACGAACTAGGCAGAACAGAGCACGTCCCAGCAGGCTCAGCATAAAACCAGCTACTCGTAAGCACACAAAACACCTTGTGCACACTGCAAACCCATTCAAAAATCTGTCTACTAACAGGACATGAGCGAGGCACGCTGCAAAGAGCCAAGCCTCATGCTTAAGAGCAAATTCACGCCACCATCGCGGTCTCCCCATCATCTCCCACAGCTCAGGCACCTGGAGGCAGCTGAGCAGAGACCCGCTGCCTCCCTCTCCTCCAGCCGCCTCCTGATGGGCACCACCCTTCCCTCCAGCCACCTCCAGCAAGGAGTTAATTTCCTCAGCTCTGAGGGAATGGGAAGGGTCAAGAGTATTTGAATTAATCATTTATTAAACAAAGTCACATATTTAATTCGTGATTGTCAAGTAAACCCCCCCCTCAAACACTGCACATGACAGAGAGCACTGAGGATGGCTGAAAATTCAGTATAGCCCACAAATTTCCTTGCTAAAGGAGAACTGCTCCCTGGTGTCCCCAAATACTCTCCCTGTTCCATTTAAACCGCCCAAATTTTAACCATGCTTCCGTTATCTCCTGCTTTCCCAGATACCTTGTACTTGAAACCACCACCACATTTACAAGACACTGTTAGTAAAGAAAGAAAAATTACCTTTGTCATTCCCTCCTTCACAATTCATCACAGCCTTCCGGCCATCTCAAATTCAAGCGTTACTCCCCTCTTGCTAAAGGCCAGGGCACAGCTCTGCCTCTGGCAACAGCTCAGCTCTTGATGCTTTCAGCTCCCACCTTCCCAGCCCTCTCTCCACAATAAACCAATTTTGGCTTCAATCTTCCTCTCTCACCAGCAGTCAGCTTGGTCCTCCGAAGCTGCCCCCTCCTTTGCCCCTTCCTCTCTTTGTAGACAAATCCACCCTCAAAACACACCTTGCTTCTTAACTACCAAAATACATTATTCAGGACATAGTCCAGGAAAATGTAGGCGACAGCGATATGGAGCAATTAAATACGTAACCATGTGCGGGACCCAATGCTAGAGTGTGCTGTGTAGGAAATAACCCCGCACTGCAGATGATGGGGTTGATAACGCAGCGGGATCTCTCTCTCTCTAGACATCGTCAGAAACACTGAAGAACTGGATGAGTCATTTTTTGGCTCCTGGAAAAGCATGAAGCTTCCTCAGAAACCCTTGGTGAAGGCAGAGAGCTAAGCAGTAAACACTGAGTTCTGAAGAAAGCAGAAAACACGATCAGGACAAGGAAATTAAAAAAGCAGAAGAAAAGCAGCAAGGAGAGAATGATATCAGATATTCTGCTGTATGGCTCAGCGGAGTGTCAGAAAAGAAGAGATTCACAAAGACAGGATATAAACCAAACCCGCCTTATTCTCATCCTGAATTTGTTTAATTGAAGCATCACAGTAATTAGGTTGTGCGTTTCACCTGCAAGCCTGGCTGGGGCTGGAAAGACTGCAGAGAAATGCTCAGGACAAAGCAACAGCAAAAACCCCTGTGCTCCTGGTGACTTCCCAAGAAGTCACTAAGAGAAGCAAGCAAGGCACAGACCTTCAGTGACTCTGTCCAAAACCCCAGGCAAGTCAGCGCCCAAGCCACAATCACACCTCAAGGTATTTCTGCTTTTTGACTCAGCATCTGATGGACAGGCTTAACTTAGATGAAAATAAGAAGCATTTTAAACAGAATCTTTGTGCTTTTTAAAAAAAAAAAGTTATTTTTTTTATTTTGACAAGAATAAAATTTACAAACATCTCAACATACAGAACTCAAAAAAAAAAATCACCTAGATAATTTACTAAAGGGGAAAAATACAGTACATACAAGACTCAAACATCCCATAAGTTTATACAAAAGCCAGACAGTAATAAATTGCATTAAAAATATATCAAGCATTACCTGATTGATTCAACATTGGCATCTGCCCCATTATTAAAAGGCACAAAAGACTGAGCAATGAAAGTGTTCAGCATCACATCCATTATTGTCAGTAAATTGATTGAGATTAGCATAAAAAATTTACTAAACAGATATTTAATATTCACCATGTAGATCAGTAAGAAATCTTTTTTGGAAGGAGTAAGAAAATAAAGTTGGAAAGGACAAACATTTAAATACGACATCCCGAGATGCAAAGGCTCTTCCTAGAAATCTACCTTCAAATCTTCCCAGAATAGCTTTCCCGGCTGCATATCACTCAGTAATCATTCAAAAAAGATTTAATTATCCACAAGCCCACCTTCCAGCAGCATTGCGATACCGCAGCAGCATCGTCAGCAGCACGGAGACCTTCTGGTACATCTCTGGTTGCAGACACACCAAGAGCGACGACGCCAGGGCGGTATCGGCATGCTGCCGACCCGCCACCGGTCTGCTGGCTGATTCATTACACCCGCAGTCTGTAATAGCCGCAGAAGCCAGCGCAAACCAGAACAGGTGGATTTGCTTTTTTTTCTTTTTTTTTTTTTTAAACTATATTTGAGGTTTCCAAAGTCACCCTGGGTAACACATGCAGCAACCGGCTCCAGCAAACTCGGGGGCAGATCTCTGCCCCGCTTCTTCAAACAGTCTTTCGCTCAGCTTGTGCTCAGTGATGATATCTTCCACTCGAGTTATGTAAAGCAAGGATAACAACACTCCCAGGAACTGCGAAAAGAAGGGGCATCTCTAGTCAGAGATCAAATACTGCTTACCTAACGCTTCTCGCAGCAGTTTTTTCAAATCAGGTATACATACATCAGATATATGGGCAGGTATGCAGTATATATACAGAGAGAATCTCACATTGTTGTTATTCTTTGCATATAGGGGTATAAACAGATCATTTTTGTTATGAGTTAATACAGCTAATTACTACCTCTGTGCCTTGGAGCATTAGAAAGTCTTAGCAGACACAGCTAGGGGGAGGAGAGGACTCAAAAAAACCCAAGCAAACCAAATCAACCAACCGAACCCTGCAATATATCACAGTAATGCTACTAAATTACCGGAATGCCACCTCAGCTTATCAGTTATGTTAAATTTAAGTAAAAAATGATAATTAAATATAGTCAAATGGGCATACCGTAGCAACAAATCAGGTACTTCCTTTAATGGATAACGCACTGGCCCCTTCTTACCTGGGGTAGCAATATGGCAAACAGCACGCCGGCCATGATGCTGTAGTTGTCCAAAAACCAAATAAGCACTGCATTTGTGCACCCACGGACATATATAACATGCTGAACACTCAAGCGCTGCAAAATAACAGAGTAGACACTCAAACAGGCAGTTCACTGGTGTATGATACAGTAACACACGATACCTGAAATTTCAGGGAAGCAAATTTGGTCCTCCTTCTCATCTCTTTAAACCCACTGAATTTGACACAGATCTCATCACTAATTCTTCCACCTGTTTTTTGGTTGTTCCACACCTGAACAAGTTATTTTATTTCATTTTATTTTTTTTAAATCTTCGCTTACAACTACTTTTCTAAATGAAATGCATCCAATTCTCATTTTAGACCACTCGGAAAAAGAAGTCATCTCTCTCTAGCTTTTATCTCTGCTTCCACGTTGAAAGTACAGCAGTAGAAAAATATAAATTGCGGACCGAGTGCTTTGCAACAGACTCTAAAAAGGGCAGGAACAAGAGGATTTCAGATTCAGTCCTGCAAGCTGCGCTGCGCCGTGACCCCAACCCATAATATAGAAAGCACTTGAGGCTGCAAAGGGTCCTAAGCAGATGAATGGGGTGAAGTTAAACATATGCTTAAGTGCTTTGGGCATTAGAGCCAGGCTGGAGCGTTTAGGTGATTAAGCCATAAATCAATGAATCTAAATGAAGACAGGTCATATGTAAAGATAACCAGTAATCCAAAAACCAACAACTGAAGCTGGCATTGTGCGCCAAGTGCCACAAATGAGCTGGGGAAAGGCGCTTTTTCAGACCCACCCCCTGCACCAGCACTCCAAAGCTAGGAGTGAAGAACTCGCGGCAGATCCAATTACTGATTTCCCTTCTTAATCACTCCGCAATTAGTGCCTTGAGCCAGCAGTCTCTACTCTGGAGTCACTGGGGCTATTCCCAAGAGGGAAGACTGAAGAAGGAGGAGGCCCCATCCGGCTCCTGGAGGGAGGAGAGGGCTGCCAACACAACCTGGGAAGTCCCACTCCTCTTCCAGGAATAACTATTACAGGCTTAAAAATAAAACACCCCTACTGGGATATAAAATACTTAGAAACACCTAAGTTGGCTCTACCAAACCCGATTTTACTCAGTGAGAAACTCTGGCTTTTAAGTATTAAAAGCTTTCCCAACTCAAGTCACTGCTTAAAAGTAGGAAAGAAGTTTTCTTTGCATTAATTGTCCAACTAGCATAAGGGGGATGAGCTTTGGGAAGTCGTGCTTCATGCATGTCAAACAAGGAATCATGGAAGATACAAAGAAGGGAAGATGCCACAATCAAACAAGATTAGGTTTTTTAATATACAAAAGTTATTCCAGATAAAATAATTTGAATTGCTGACTTAACTGTCTGGTAGATCTAAGTATGCAGGAGACAATTTTATAACTGACCAAAAAAATGCAGAGAAGCACCACCCTTTGCCACGACAGGGTGGACACTGGTTACATTACCTCTTTGTCAATGGTTTTGTATCCACACATAGTGTTGATAATGTCTGTCTGAAAGGAAAACAACAAATATAAACTGTAGCAGAAAACAAAAATCACAAAAAAAATATTTTTTACTCTTCTTGTGTTCTCCCAGCTCATATAAAGCAACAACAGCGTTACTTCCCAGTCCAATACCGGTTTCTTCCAGCAGCCCCAGGGTCAGATTTAGATAGAGCTCTACATGGTTTTAGAGAAATCAGTATCACCAGTGTGTCACGACACAAGACATCTGAACCACATCTATCCAGCAAAACCAGTGTGGCATCAGAAACTGAAGCTAGCTACAACAGAGCTGTAAGGCACAGCTGTTTCCACAGAACAAACAGCTGGTTTTAATTTTAAGGCCTTAATAACTAACACATCTTATTAAGGAAACCAGGGGTTAACATGGCCGTCATGCCATCACGATGACAAATCTAAGCTCAGAAATATCTAAACCCCAAATAACGTCCAATACTGTGAATGCTTACATGAACATTTTACAGGACCAAATTTATTATAATACAATATTTTTTACATATCATTACATATATGAATATAAAATTCATCTCTTTTTTTAAAGACTGGGTCCTTGCATTCATCACAGATTACTAATGCATTTTCTGTAGTCATTTCATATTTTGCTTGCGTCCTGAAAGTCTACCTGGCCTGGCAAAGCTAACACAAAAATACTGTCCTTTACTTACAAATCAACCAACGTAAAGCCCACCGGCATCGAAGGAAGCAACGTACAAAGCCAAAGACATGGAGGAAAATGAGAATACACATGAGGGAAACAAGGCACAGCAAACTCTACTGTATTGATAAGCCCTCCCTCAAAATTAAGACAAGATGTAGAGATGAGATTTCTAAATGCTGGGGGCCTCTGAGCGGTAGGCTGGGGTTCCCAGGTCACCTCCCCAAGAAGGAAGAGGAATGTTTGCAAAAGATGGAAGGAAGCTGGATGTTACACAATGGCAGAAACACCAGCCAGGGTCAAGTTTTTGAAGATCCCAAAAAGCCAGGCTCTCACCTCGAACACGCAACTGTCTGACAAACAAGGCTCAGTGCATTCCTAAAAAAAAAAGCTCTGACTATTTTACAGGTCTGTTGGGAAAATGTGAGGAGTACCCATCTGTCAACCACAGGTAATAAATACTCTCGGAAGTCAAGGTTTGCAATACTAGGCATCAGCGTGTTGCTGTGCCTGCTGTCAGTGATTTACAAAACGTTTAAGCCTAACAGACAAACACATGGACATTCACAAAATACGTGACAACAAGAACATAGTCACATCGTTTAATTTTAAACACAGCATTTGCTAACAGGATATTGCGCCACAAGAAAAAGTACACAACGGAGATAAATGCATTATAAACAAAGGTTTATAGGCATTTGGGGACTAATTTTTATCTGCTACACTAGTGTAAGTCTTTAATAAATACTTTGACTTGAAAATAGTTCCTTCAGAGCCCCCCCCCCAGTATGAGCCTGGCTCGTCTTAGCACGAGGCTTTTTAAGAGGATCAGAATCCAACCTCCAACATTAACGGGAGTTTTCCATGACTACAAAGTGAATGAGTAATCACAAACCGTATCTGTAGTTTTCCAGGACAGAAACCAGCCTGTATTTGGAAGCACTTGTCAAACATAGAAGATTTATGCATCCTCTGGTTGGGTTTTTTTTCTTCTCAAGGCAGCCAGCCATACAGCCACGGTGTTAGTGTCATCCTGCCCCATACGTGTCCATACCACTTGGACTTCACAAGGCACATCAATGGCATCCCGATGCGGCAAAGCCACAAGCCCTACTGTACCGCAGCATCTTGCTGAACAGCCTACCCTTAAATAAGAAGTTTGCTTGTTATTTTGGGGCTTCTGCCCGCCTTTCAATTAACTTCACTGAGCTTAACACTTCGCAGGCTACCTTTAGGCTGCAAGTAGTCTCACCCCCACCTCCCCAGTTGCCAATGAAGCATATGGAGAATATACTCCGTTTTCCTCAGAGTTCTTATTTTAGCGCTCTCCTGCCTGACAGGTTGTATTTGAAATCCTCAACGTGTTTGATTATTTGTGCCATGGCTGAAAAGGCACATTGCATTATTAGTCACTGGTTATTGCAGTGCTTTGCCTTCACAGTACTGCTGTATTTCCACACACATGGACGAACCTTTTAAAGCAAGACTTCAACAGAGAAATAAGACATACAGAAAAACAACAAGCAGTATTTTGAATGACCCATGAAAAGCCAGATTGCTCTTTACTAGCCAGCTCTATCTTCCTTTGCCATCAAATGAGGGCAAAATCCTGAGCTCTTCTGCTCCGTGCTGCTGTGGATCAGCACATATTATTTTCATATACATGACTTTCTTATTCTCAAACACCTAAGACTTAAAACATAACTGTTTAGCTTTGGTTTCTGAGAATAAATCAAAGCTCAGCGCAGCTTTCAACAGACTCCTTCTCATACACAAAAAATGTGTAAGCATACGTAATAAACACCTTCATATTCTACACATTTCTCAGCAATTGCATTTTTTCCCTTTTTAATAATTAAACACCCATCCTTAAGGCAGACCTTGAAAGGGCAGCACATAACAGGCACCGGTAGGCTATCCATCATAAAGTCTACTGTGTCTGCTCTTACACATACTCAATTTCTCTGTCTCGTGTTCAGACCAAAGACCAAAACCCAGTAAGGCAGGGATTGCCCGTACTGGTTTTAAGTTGAGGAATAGTTCTTTATCAAATTCAGCATTACATCCATCCCTCAAATGAAGAGAGATGAATTAAAACTGCTAAAATTTATATAAAACACAAGGTCCCTTTATATGGAACTTAACGCCTGCTCCTAGTGCTGCCAGCACCAGTTAATACCAGTTAATACCAATATCATAGACTGAGAAACTGGTCCAGACTCCAGCTGACAGGGTGTCCTTCCAGGGAGGATTTTACAAGGTGGGCAGTTTTCAAGGATGGGTTAGGGCAGAGGAGCAGCTCCAGTCTAGACCCGCACCCACAAGGATGCACTGACCCTGAGGCCATTTGCCCACATTTCTGGCTGTTTCTGGATGATGGGGTCGTTCCGTTTGGTTTTTAATTCATGCAGCAGCTGGTGCACATCACTCCAACCCCCACCCAAGGAAGCAATCGGGGCCCAGGCTTCCTGGCAAAGCTGGAACAGCAAACCCTGGGGAAAATGTCAGCAAGACTTAATTTTAAGCAGCCCTGGTCCAGGAGAGCCATGAGGTTAGAGGAGCTCCGAAGATTCCTTCTGCCTTTCTAGGACTGCGTAGTGGGACAGTAACACAGACCGGAGCCAACACATCCAGTTCATTATTTTCTCCTTTTCAAGCTATCGAGACCCACGGATCCATAGCTCCTATTTTCAGGAGGAATCTATTTTCTTTCGCGTTTTCCCCCAGCCTTTCTAAAGTAAGGTAACTTTTTAAGCAAACGCCAGCGACCAGGCAGAGAGCAACGATGCTGAGAAGCTGGGACTTGGACTCACCTTATTTGTGACGCAGCAAGTGTAGGGCACCCCGCAGGCCAGCGGTCCTGGCGCCGCACAGTTGTGGTACGCGTTTTGTGACCAATCTTTATAATCTTCCCCACCGCAGCACTTAAACTGGAAAAAATGACACAAAAGGCAAAGGAAAAAAAAATTCGTATCTTAACAGAAACTCTTCTAATAACTAGAAAACAAAGTAAAAATAAAGCAATTTTAAGACCACTGAGCTACCCAGCAATTCTGTCATTTTATCAGCAAGGCATATAGGAATGTATACGATAGATACAACTGAAAAGATTTAAAGATATAGGTAGCGTTCCTCTGTCACTCATCGCACTATTGCCTGAGGTGCCAGAGCAAAGGACTTACTGCTAAGTTCCACCTCCCAACTTTTCTGAGCTGAAAAACTATCTTTTCAGGTCTGGACATCATTAAGCAATGTTTTTACATTCACTCCATCTTGAGCTGTAAGGTACTGCTTCAATTCTTTAAGGATTTTGACTACATTTCTGAATGAGTCTAAAAGACAAAAGTGTTGCTATAAGGCATAAAAAAAAAATCTCACCCAAACATTTTGGGTGTAATTTAGTAGAGCTGAGATCTGGCAAACAAATACTGTAAGTTTACACTGACTTAATACAAATATTCACTTTACATTTTAAACAAAGGGGAAAGGAGCAGTTTATTTAATCACTAAAATGTATATTCGCTGTACGTACACAAAATTTTGGGCAGTGCATGGAAACTTTAAAGCATTATGAAGTCTAATGACAAAATTTCCTCAGGATGGTTGGCTTTTGACAGACTTTCCATGCTAACTCTGTTTTTCAAAGCAGGCTGCCATCTCCATAACGATGTCATAAAACATACATAACGCTTCCTAAGTTAACTTTTTTTTTTTTTAAATCATTATTTGGTACGGTCACTGACACCACATGGGCCCTGACATCACATTTCTGAACATTTTCTGCTTCTTCTATAGTCTCTGAACTGCATGGCAGAACTCTTCAATAATCCAATAAACATTTCAACACACCAGCCTGAAAAAAAAAAGAGGCTGTGAGTCAACTACACGTGCCATTAAGTAATCCTCAGCTGGGCTCAACACAATTTCTGAATTTTAATTACAGGTATATACACTTCCACGGGCATTTCCTTTGAATAACCACCTTGTTAAAGTGCTTGGTACGTGCCCTCCAGTGAAAATACAACGGCCCAGGTTCCAACAGCCTAATTGCCACCTAATTTCTCTTTATCCACTGCCTCCTGTTAACAAGAAGCTTTTGAATGCCTTGGACGAGCCAGCAGAAACACTTAGTGTAAGAACTTGGGTGGAATTTAGGCTGAATTTGTCTGAATCCGGCTGTGGGGCCTGTATAAGCCTAAATGTTTGCAGGATCTGGTCTTGAGCATCTGAATCACGCCTACCAAGGCAAAAGCTGCATTTTGCTCCTGCTTCTTGCAGTGATTTAGGAGGCTTCAAATGCCAGTGGGGATGCTGGAGGAGCCCTGCCCGCAGCAACACCGTAACAGATGACGCATGAGATCTCATCCCCCTCGTCAATAAGAATTTGATTATCACATCACTGGAAATCACTGGAAAAACTCAAAGCTGTCACCCAGGAGCTACCACATCTCCGCACGGCATTAGTCCCAGGGAGAAAAAAAAAAAAAAACAAAACAAACCAACAAACCTGCTTTTGAACAGAATCCATTATGTTCTTGAAGTCTAAATCATCATAGTAATTCTCAATTCCTCTTCTTATATTATCGTTCAAAAAGTTGATTGTCTAGAAGGCAGAAGTAAAACAAGATTCATAGGTTACACACGCTGGAACAAACAGGTTAAAGTGACAAGTGTAATTGATGAGCACAAGAGGAAAGGCTTTTTTTTTTTTTTTTTAAAGAAAAATAAATGCCAGTTAAAAATCAATTATAGCACCGTCCTGCAGGGACTGACCATCCACCCTCTTTTAAGGAAGCAGCCTTGCTGCTGGTTTTGGGCTGAGAAGTGCTAACTCCTCCACCTCCCTGAGACTCTGGGAACGGGAAGGCAGGATCCCTCTCACTGGCCTCTGGGGATCCCCAGCATCTTTTGGGTGACAGAACAGCAGGTTTGGGTGGTGGGTCTTGGCACCATGGTCTGCACCACTCCCTGGGCAACAAGAGCTGATTGTCTCCCTGCTCACCATCTTCCATGAATTTTATTTTCCATTAATTTTATTTTCACCATTTTATTTTCCAAGGAATCCGTAATTGCCAGATAATGAGCTTTATTCTACCTTAAGCAGAAAAAAGTGGAAAAGATCTGGTATCTGTATGTCTTATGGTCATGGTTTTGAGAAATATGGCAGTGAAGCGGTGGCAGATATAATACGGTATCTCCTCAGCTTGCCATTTAGAAATCAAATCAACAAAACACTTTTAAAGTTCAGAAGATGGGGGGGGGGAAGAGTATTTAGTTTTCAACATCCAGCACCATCATAGCACAGCAAAAATTGAGACTAAATATAACCAGAATGTAACAACTTTCAATCCAGCTGCTAAAATGATCGAAGCTAAATCCTTGCAGGTCAGAAAGAAACCTGAAATATCCCTACTTACTTTCTCGTTATTACAAACTGCAACACTTAAAACCAAAACAGAACAAAAACGATTATCACATCGATGATTAGAAATAAGAAGGGATTTTGCAGGACTATCCTAACTGGCCAAGAACAAACAGCAGCAAATACCGACTACTCTTGTGCTGCCATATCACCTCTTGCGCCACCTGTATCACCTCCCTGAGACTCGACAGATTTGAGAAGGAAACAGAGAAAGAAATGGGAAAAATCAATGAGACATGCAAACCAAGCAGCATTTAAATAGAGGCTATTACCCTAAGCTTTTATTAAATAATTCCTTCTCCTCCCCATACTAACCCCAACTTCTCCATTAACCTCGTAAAACAAGCAAAGAAACCTGTCCCTGAGCAGAGCTGTCCTGCTCAGACACGCAATACACATGTCGGGAAAATGCTTACTGCACAAAAAACCCCAACAATACATTTTCTTTGTCCGAAAGTCAACAGCAATTCTTCCTCGCCCTCTCAGCAAATACCATCTTTGGCATTTACTTAATTTTCTGTCAACCAAATTCTCTGCATCCCATGATGCCCACACTCCTACACCAGGCAGGCAGATCTTTTCCCTTCAGATGAGCCTGGCGCTCCCACCACAATTCAGAATAAATCCTTGCTCAGGGCCAAGGCAACACCTGCGGCAACGGCTAACAACGGCTTCTAGAAATGAAGATAACTCATCCTCTGCCCTCACAAGTCAAGTTCACGACTCCAGCCCAGCATGGATTAAGAAGAAAACACTAGCTAGGGAGAACATAATACTACTACAAAATAACAATGAGTTGCTATTTTTTAAAAAATCTTTTTTAAAGCTTTTTTTCTTTAAATAACATATGTAACATAGTACATATAGTACAAAGTATGACTTTGTTTTGTGGAAATGAAATCGGTAGGATTGGGGTTGGGAGGGAAGAGGTCTTATTATTCAGCATCTCCTTTTAATGCTCATATTTTGCCAGATTTGAAAAAAAAATATCACAGCACAGAAATCTAGTACTTGCCATGGTGAACACATTTATGTTTTAAAACACTCCTAACAAAAAAAAAAGTCTGCTGCTTTCTGTTTAGAAAAATTAAGGGGTTTATATAATTATAGCATGCTTGTAAATGATGGGGTCTCCTATAGAAATTAGTTATGTTGCTTATGGATGTGGGCAGGGAAGAGCTGTCCCTTATATATGGTAAAACATTTTGGCCACTAAAAAATAACAAAGGCTCCGAATCCAGCTGGAAACTGCCCAAATCAGCAGCCTGAGACCCAGATGGCAAATGAGAAGCAAGCACTTTGTAATACATGAAGAGCTGGAAACTTGTTTTGCCTGTATTGCATATTCTTAGTTACCAGATTTTCTCCAAATTCTTTAATCTGGAATTCATCTCCAGAACGAGTGGCTAATCCCACCCATCCCCAAACCTGAAAGGCATCTGAAAAGTCTGGTCCTGCCTTCAGACCTCCATCAATTAGCGCTCAGGCGACAATCTTAACGCCTTTTTTTTTTTATCAGTAGCATAGCTGTACTGTCATTGATCGTGACTAATGTTCTTGGTGATCAAAACCTAAATGCAAGCGGCTCACCTGGTTTCTGAAGATCAGGGCCACCACTCCACCAGTCAGCTCAATCAGCAAGCAGATACCAAGAATGTACATGAACTGCAGGAAAACAATTGCAAGTGAGTCCTCGAACAGAACAAACCCCAATTACTCTTTCAATTAATGTCCTTAGGTCTGTAATATTCAATTGCCAACGTACTTGGCTTTCTCCATATGAGATGCCATTTTAAAGAAAGATATAAAATTATGGTTTTGCTCCTATAAAACCATTCATGTCACAAGAAAGCCTTTTTTCCTCACTTGAGTCATTCTGGGTTTTGCCCAATTGGCAAACACATTATTTTTCTGCTTTGAATGGACTCAAAACCAATAGATGCATTTATCATGCCAAGATACCTCTCTCCATAACAGCATCCCAGAGAAGCATATTAATAGACTGCTACAAACCACACCAAACTTTATGATTTTATGCTTCCTACAAAAACAGTACTTACCCGTTAGCTTTCATTTCTTAGGTAAAGCAGTGGTTTGGATTATCTTAAAGCACCTTCTACTAAATTGCCAGCGTTAAATCAAAGCAAAATTCTGGGCTTGGTACCTTTCAGTGTGTTGCTTCAGAAGAGGGAACTGAGCAGTACTGCATTACCGAGCCAGCTGAGCGCAGAGGCGGCACGATGGGCACTAACAGGACTTACTAGACTGAGTTGTAAGAAAAATTACACCTGCTAGCTCTCAATTTATTTATTCATCCGTTTATATATATATATATGTGCTCACTCACACACAACCACAACATATGCATCTGTGACTACTTATCAAAGCACATGCAAAATATGAATAATACGAAGAAATCCATAGCAACACCATGAGATAGCTGTAATGTGTGAGTACGTGAAATGTTTTTCCAACCCAACGGATTGTTTAGATATAAAAGATGGCTGTTACGTGAATTTAGGTCTGCTTCTTAACGGTGAACTTTGTCAGGAAAGAAGTTTCAGGATCTCTCATCTGAAAATAATCTCTAATGCTCTGCCCCGAAAGCTGGTTTAATTTCTGTGCTCTCAATACCCAGTATCAGTGTCACGAACTCACCGGACAGATACCTTTTCTCCTGCTAAATCTGGAATCAGCCTGAGAAGCAGACATCAGGGACTTTCTTCATTTAAATACCCTACTGGGTTTGCTACCACAACGGGAACAGAAAATGTCCTTGGCATCAGAGGACACACCACCACGCTCAGAGTGAAAGAAGCCACCACCGCCTAAGGACAGACTCTCAGTAAAATTCTAGCCTAATTTCAAAATCCAGTTACCTCTTGATTTGGCCTACTAACATACCATGTATTTGCCGTTTCTTTACATTGAACTGACATGAAGGTGAAAATTATGTTTTCACGCTTTACTTTTAATTAGTCGTACGTGCAACTTCAATCTGCGACCACAGCGTTATACAGGAATTTCCCTAAAATTTCCCCTTTCAGAGGCACTGAAGAGAAAATCTGTGTCCCTTTCATTTCCCCCTTAGGGTCCTTATCTCAAAGCCCCGCAGTGCTATACAGCTAACGTCGTTACACTCATCTCTCCATCTCCCCCCTACACTCCACTCCCCGGCCAAAGGCAGACAGACCCCAGCCACCGCCAGCCTGACAGACGCCAGCCTGACCTGGGGTTACTTTCTTTAGCAGCTTCCTCCAGGTTGAAACAAGAAGCGTTTGGAGGAACCATCAGAGACCGCAGCTCACATCTGCTCTTGAAGTCCCAGCAAGAAGGTTCGCAGCTTTAGGAAACCCCCCAGTACTGACAGGGGAAGCTGCAGGCGGGCTTTGCCTTTTCCCTTGGCCAAGGGGCAGCACTATTTTCTCTTCTCCCACACAGTTCCCCTAAGCAGGGCACATGCCTATGGTACGGCCAGACCAGAGAAAGAGCAGGCACCGTGGTGCTGGGCTAGCGTCAAATGGTATGTCAACAGCTGAGTTTGCACAAGGTCCACGCCGGCTGATAATAATTCACATTCCTGGTTGTTTTCCATAAAGCCCGTAACTACTGGAAAGCTGTTTTTCCCAGTGCCGGGCTCTGACCCTCGCCTGTCCTGTCACCGGCAAGATGAAATACTGCTGCTCCCTGATGGAGGGACATCCACAGACCATGGTTAGGGGACCACTGCCATAAAGCAGTTTTAGATTTAATTAAAATCAAAAAAGCAACTTTATTAAAATATTTTTTCAGTGCAGACATAGAAAGAGTTATGGGTTTGAACTCAGGTGACACTGAAAAGCAAAATCAATAAGCTCTAAAAATTAAGAATAAAAAAACCCCAACACTTACTGCTTGAAGAAGGCATAAATTGTCTCTTAAAGAAGCCAGTACACCCACAAAAGATACGAAGAACATTATAGTGCCCAAAAGTATTAAAATAATTGCTGGGGCTAGAAAGGCACTTTCTAGAGTTTTGTACTTCTGTCTTTCAATTTCTGCATAAATCCCAACAGCGAGGACAAGGGCTCCGATGACCTGAAACAGAAAAAGAGAAGAGCACAGATGTTACCCTTTCTCCCAGTAAATACAGAGATGACATTTGTGAGTACACACGAACCTGTGACTATGCACTTCAGAATTAATTATAAACAGTTAAACACTCAAATCAGAAGTATGGATAAACAAAAATACCTTAAAGACTAAAGCAGAAAAAAAACAAGTTAGAAAAAAAACCCTGAGATTTGCTCATTTCAAGAATATATTTAATAATGTTTTAACATTCTGGAAGTTAAACTACTTGAAACATACATCACTTGTTGAAATATAATTTATTACCCATCTGAGATCTCATATATTACATACACTAGCAAATGCCATGGCATGAATATTGCTCCTTTGCATGTCTGTCCGTCCTTCCCTGTCTGTGTGTGTATGTATATATATACACACACAATATATATATAAACCACATATATATAACACTCTCTCTATATATAAAATATATATATATGCCCCTAACACAACACAATTTCTAAACCAGTCTGCAATCAACAGCTTATACGTCCCTTCCTATCAGCTCCTGTTGTATTTAGGCTCAGTAAATATGGCCAGGTATATCCTATACCTCCACTCCTCCTGCCATTAGGGGAAATGCACTGGATTAAAGAAAAAAAAAAAGCCCCCAAAAAAACCCCAAACCTGCAAGTTTGAAATTACACCACTTTCTTGAGCACTACCAGATAAAGCTGACAAGCAAAGCAAGAAGTGGTGCATTTCATTTAACAATGTAAAGATATTTCAATCAAAATAATTACAGCTAAGTCAAAATCATTTGGTATTAAACCTACGGTGCACTGCAAGTTGCTTTGAATTATGCTGAATTTGAAAAAAAAAAAAAATAGCCCACAACACTTAATCACGAAAACTGCAGTGGAAAAACTTTACTGCCAACTCCAACAGCCAGGCACAGCCTCAGGGTAGAGCCCAGACTCAAATCAATCATTTTGGCAATCTGATAAACAGCATTCCCCTTTTCTGACACGACATTTCGGCAGTAACCCCGAGTCTGCGCCCTGCCCACCAACAGCGGACAGCACGTTTCTTCAATATAAGAAGCTTTTTGATCTCACATGGTGTATCCCCGACAAAGGTCTAGACGGACACACGACATACTTAGTTGCAAGATCGTGAGCCCAACAGTTTAAATACTTTTTTAATTATGAGATATCTTAAAATAAATAACAACTTCCTGGAAATTCTTGATTTTCTACAGGTAAGAATAAAAAAAACAAAGGGCGCTATGTGAGGAATGCCACCAGGTTGTCATTTAAAAAAGAAAAATCTCAGAAGGGTTCACCCATAAAAATAAATATACCGAACCTATTTAAAAAGCAACTTAAAATTTTACATGACCAAATTCAGAGTAACTCTCCCTCTGACAAATTCAGAAATTGTACTGATTATGGAAGGCAGAAGAGAAAACGTGGTGGACAAATAACAGGTATCCAAATTTAACATTTACATGCTTCTACTGTAAAACTGTAATTAGGGGGTTTTTTATTACTAAATGGTCAATTTGTAGCATTAGTTTTATTCTTTAAAAAATTCAATTATTTGAGTAATGAAGTATAAATTACTTTTCAAGCAGAAGACAACATAAACAAATAAGTTTGAAATTTTTAAACACAGATATAACAATCGAGGAAAGAGTCTCAGAACCATACAAAACAATTACAGAATATAAAATTGGTGACTGTACATGTATATGTGACTCAGGAGTTCTAGTAGTATTATTATTTTTAAAAAATAAAAATAATAATTAGAAATTAAAAAAAACCAAAACTAAAAACTCGATACCTTTGTGTCCGGACCACATTTACCCTGCTCGGAAAGCAGCAGATAACGCAATTTAAAGACAGACTATCCTGCAAAAACTACAGCACCATTAACAAGCTCAACATTTGCCTGGTAGAGTCTTTGTTTAGAAAATTTTTAAAACAAACAAACATTGGACACAAAACACAGGGATTAAAGCCTGATGGGGATTATCTAAATTTCAGAAGTGTGTTGTTTCAAGACTAGAACATTTACTGAAAAGTCTTTCTTGGCCATAGTTTTCTCATCAAAACATTCAACTTAAGGTGGTCTTTAGTTTTAAAGATTCAAAGGTGCCTGTGAGTAGAAATACAAGATGCATTCCCACTTTAAGAGCTTAAGATATGTAAACACATACAGAAATATTTATATATGCAAGTATCTTCATCCCCTTCCATCTGCATTTTGCTCATACACCCGCCAAGACTACTTCTAGCATTTTAAGTGTAAAGAAAATTCAGTCCTGCCTTTCGTTTTCCAAAACCAGCTTGGCCTCAAAAAACAAAAAACCCTGCAAAAAAAAAACAAAACAAAATTGCCCCCTCCCCACCAAATTCCCACCCATTACAGGTCCCACCACAAGGACCAAGGTGGCTGATATCACATCACACAAAAATGACAGGATTAAAGCTATCTCGTGACCCACAGGGGATAAACAGGGAGCTTCTCACCACTCCTCTGCTCTCTTCTGCAAGTGCACCAAGCCGCCTGCTCTGGAAGGCTTCCGGATACCAGACGTGAAAATTATGACACTCCCCAAGAAGAGGACTACAAAATACCCCTGTAATAAAGCTCCCTCGAGCAATCCTAAAGTAACAGTTCTGCAAACTGTGGCATGCAGAGGGCACGTGCCACAGGGAGGCAGGAAGGCTCACGTTGCAGGCAGCAGCACCGCTGCTACACACGGCGAAAAGCATCAGCTAACAAATAAAAAAAAAATTTAAATAAAATAAAATTAGGAAAAAAAAAGTCTTTAAAAATCTTTTAAACCTTTACTACGGTCAAACCAATAGCAGCAATTATTTATGCCAAGCAGATGTGCTAACTGAGCAAGCATCTCACTTTTGTCTCTTCTCCAGGACTGTGCTCTCCCTTCCTGTGACCAGGGGTGGAAATGCAACTTTTACATCGGTAACCACAAATATTTGTACTGCTTACATCCTGCATCCTTCACAACAGCTCCCAATTTGGCAATTCACGCTGTGTCTGCAGGAAAAATTAAGTGGCCTTGACTCGCATTAAATGAGTATCCACCAGCATATACCAGGAACTTTCTCTGGGGCTTTTCCAGGCACAGAAGTTGCTTTCCCAAAAGAAAGGAAAAGCATTTATTTCTAAGTAGTGGTTTTAACCCTGTATTTACAATACTTATTCTTAAATAAAGTGCCTACTCAACAACAGCACCTTCTGTTTACAACGCTGGATGTTGTTTCAGCCAGGTGAGAAAAATGACATTACAGCCTCATTCACCAGCAAAACAGTTGCCTGAAAAAGTTACGGTGATGACTAGTTTTTAAAAAAGCAGTGGGTGACGTGGGAAGGCGCAGCAGCGACAGGGCCTGTAGCAAACACCCCCTCCGGCACTCCCAGCAATGCTTTCATTTCCTTTCTGCTTTTGGATAAGGCTGATATTTAGTTCCTGGTGGTTTTAAGCAATCCCAGGAACTCGAATCCGGGTGTTCATCACTCGTAAATGCACCGGAGGAACAGCAACAGCAGGGAGGAAACTGAATGGCCTCAGCATCCCATGCGTCAAAGCCCCAAAAAGCAGCAAAAGAACACAAATCACCCAAAATTTAAGCAAGCCAATACTCCACAGCCAAACTTTACTTCCATTTACGCCAATTTAAAAAAAAAAAAAAAGTCAGTAAGACTAACACAGCTGAAAAAAGAACCAGACAGCTGACATTTATGGCTGATGAGATCTGCTTCGCTAAGCTAGCATAAAAGAAAATTTCGAGAGAGAAACCCACACGCCCTACCTCACACAATACGGCGTGTGTTCGGCCCAAACGCCGGGAGCACGCTGCCCAGCGCCAGCCTTCCCAAGAGCAAACGCCGTCAGCCCCCGTCCTTCCCCTTCCCGCAGCCCCCATCACGCCTGCCGTCCTCTCGCCCTCCCAGAGCAAACCATCTCCCCAGCAGAGCCGACAAATGGAAGCACTTGGTTATAAACAAAGGCAGAGCATTGAAAATCCAGAGCAAGCAACTGCAAAGAGTAAATAAAATCCTCGGGCTGCTTGAAAGAGTCTTTGTCCTCCAGGGACACTCAGAGAAACGTTTCAGAAGGGCCCTTTTCTGCTACCGGATTATTTTTTACATCCCACCAGCAACGGCCCTTGCTGCCAACAGAAAATGCGGAGTAGACAATGCGCACAGTCCTTCATGAAAGACATGCCGCAAAAAAGGGGTTGAAAAATAATGCAACAGATTTCCCTTTTCTGAAAATTGCACCTGTGGAATAGCTGCTGTGGAGTAACGCAGCAGGAAACTTCGGGATCCCAAAGAGCCTGAATTACACCCGAACACTTTGCATTTCAATTCTCATTCATCCTTAAATCATAGCTTTAATCAGACACCTACTATCAAACCTAGCGGATCTAAATCTCATCTCCCACGCAGCACGCCAAAAGCTTTACGCTCCCACCTTGTAAATACTGCATCTACTAAGACAGAAACACAGACCAGCAAAACAAGAGCTCAAGCGGCGTTTGAACTGAAAGAGCCAGAAAGAAACCCCACCTAAGCATCTCATACATCTGTACAGCCTGCAGCCAGCACAGCCAGACAGCATCACCCCGGTACCCCGGAGCCTGAAAAGGCACCTTTTCAAATCACGCTCCTTACTGGGAGCCCTGATGGCCCCTTCCAGCTGGGGGTGCCTGGTCAGGGCAAATTTGCCACATTTGAGGAGTTAGAGGTAATTGTCTGGACCTTGATCTGGTAATCGCTGGGACTTGATCGCTTTCAGCAGACAGCACGTGGGTTTTATCTGACACCTGGTTGAGGACAGCAAGTGTGACACCCCTTTGAGTTTTAAAGCTTCGCGGTATCATCTAGCCACGGCTCAGAAAAGGAATTATCCCATACGCCAATGACCAACTCTGTAGGGCAAAGGCTTTATCTACCCAGCTCCCCCAGGGGGAAAAGCAGTATTTTAATACATGCGTAAACGATTTTATCTGCCAAACTTCCAACCCCACAAGTCCCCGTCCGCCAAAACCAGTTTGCCACTGCCCGGGGAAGGCCGGGGAGCTGCACGCAGGGACACAGGTGTGCCAGCCGCCGCCTCGGCATCGGAAGCATCCAGTATTGCGAAACCCCGCTTGCCGGGAAGCCGCGGCGCTCCCCGCGGCAGCCGACCCCACGCCCCCCCCAACTCCGGCCCCACGCAGGCCGCCGGCACCGCCGATGCCCGAGCCTCCGGCTGGGGGGCACCGCCGCCGCCCCCCGCCCGCAGCCCACGCGTGGGCAGCCGCCGCGCCCTCCTCACCCAGAAGGTGGTGGAGTAGGTGATGAGGGTGAGCTTGAGGCAGAGGTAGGAGAGCCGCCCGCAGTACCGCGCTTGCTCCGCGTCCCCCGTCGCCATCCTCCCGCCCCGCAGCACCTGCCGCCGCCCGCAGCCGCCGGCCCGGCCCGCCCCGGCCCTCCCCGCCCCTTCCCGGCGGGCCGTGCCCGGGGGAGGGAGCGGCCGCCCCGCCGGGCGGGTCCGGGGGCTCCCCCAGCCGCTTCCCGGAGCGGGACCGGCGGCTGAGATACGCAAATAACGCGGGGCGGGGGCCGTCGGAAGCGAATGAAAAGCTCCGAAAGGCTCCCGCCGGCGGCTTTTTCCTTCTTTTTCCTTCTTTCTTTTCGCAATTTCCTTTGCAAATGCCTGGCTGCCGAGGGGTTGCTCGGTCAGGGCTAGCCCCGCAGCTGGAGGCGTCAGAAAAAAAATATATTGCTACTCAGCCAGCCAGCTACCGCTGCTGCCGGAGCCCAGAGCAACGCACGCATCCATAAACCTCTGCCGTTGCCATTTAAGACAGCATGGATAAAAATACATAAATGCGAAGCTGCTGCTTGCACGCTGGGTTTTTTTGGTTAGGCATAGATAAACATCGCAACGCAGAATCCTTACGCTCTACAGCAGCACAGTTAAGCAATACCAGAGCATTTACCTTGCATTATAACACCCAGAAAATTGCACGTGCAAAGAAGGTCCCATCCTGCAAATAACATGGCGCAAGTGCAACAGTGCACTGGCCGCGTTTTCTGCCTACACCGATATTTATCCACGTCCCGCTGCCATGGCAGTGGGTCAGCGTTGGGTCTGACACAACGATCATCAACTGCAAACACCATTCATGCCTACGAGATGAAATAAGCCCTTTCAAGCTGGCAGTGCTGCACTCCTGTCCCACAAAGGACTATTTTCCTCCAGGGGAAAAAAGTCTCATTCAAAGTGGCAGACAACTGTCACAGAGTTGGTTGTTGCATCCTGGCTCAGAGCAGAGACAGTCAGCATTGAAAATCCGCATCTGGTATCAGAGAAAATGAAGTGCGGCAGCATTTATTCTTAAATTATCTAGCAAAGAGACTGTGGAAAACCTCCAAGCTCTGTAGGTAAAACTGTTTAAGTGGTCAGTCGCACATTGTTTTGTTAGGTACGTACAATAAACCAGGAGTTGCTACCAAAACATCTTTTATAAAGCCTAAAAAATATTCCTGGATAATTCTATTATAAAATGTGCCATTGCTTTTGCATGCAGTGCTAAACTCTGCTTCTGGCAAACAAATAATCCAGCCTAGGTCCCTGCCAGCAACATCACCTCTTACATTTCTGACAATAATATATAATACAATGTCCTAGAGCATTCATCTTCTAAAATATCAACAACTTCAGTTTTCAGACAAATTTGCAAATATCCCTGACACTTACCAATGGCGTGCAGGCCGGAAATCGCATCGCATATCGTGTAAGTGCTGGGAATTAGGATCTACCACACCTTCTTCATGTCTCACGGGAATCGTTCACATCCAAACATGTTCCTGTCACTTATGCATTTTCCTTGGTTGTGTATTTAACTAAATTAGTAGTTTTGGTTTGACTTCCTTTCCTAATGCCTTACCTTGTCATTCATGTTCTGATTTCTGCTAATAAAATTTCAGGGCACGACCAGCTGGATGAGGAAGCCGATTAAAAGGAGTGTCCATTTTCACGTTGTTTTTCCCTCTGAACTGAGCCAATACATCAAAACAGGATTCTGTTACAAAACTGTATGAAAATAATTGAATAATGCTTTTCTTTGTCTGAATCCCAGGCTTTGCCTGGACAATGAAACGCCAAGATTTCTGGACCCAATTAGTATAGATTAGCAGCAAACGGTGGTTTAAAGTAAGATGTTATGAATTGCCTGCAGTGCTGCGGGTCCTTCAGGGTTGTGCTCTCTCCACCTCAGCCCAGTGCAGCGCAGAGCTGCAGTTTTCCAGCCGAGAGCTTGGCATCTCTGCCATCATCAAGGCAGGTCACGCATTACAGCACCTGCTCCCCGGGCCATCCAATGGTTCAGCTAGTGGTGGCTTTGTTCACAGTAAGGATCAGTAACTTCCACATTCCCTCCCTCACCTTCAGGGCTACCTGGGTTGTTGCAAATGTGTACGGGGCATGGTAGATCCTGTGAACGGTCTTCAAAAGCCATGATCTGCTGAGCGTTTGACCCAAGGCTTTGGGACATCTGCAGAAAAGGGAAGTGAAGCCACAGGTAGCCCTGCACCGGGGAGTGTCAATAAGACCCTAAGCTTTTCAGAGCTACCAGCAGCATTTCAGCTGCTTTCTTCCAGCCCAAGCCTGGCTGATAAAGCTGCAGTCTGACTGCAGGTTTCCCCACCCAAGGTGGATGCTCATGGTCCTCACGTCCTGCTCTCAGAGCTTTTCCCTAGACAAAGGTCCTTCCTCCCAGAGCCGAGTCCAACATGCAATATGATTAAAGCCTCTACTGCCCATATTACCTTGTAATATTTTTCCAAAACCAAAATGCACCTTATTCTCCCTTCAGGACCCACATCTTTTGTTTGCATCTCTCACCCTTTGCACAGGCCTGGGATCAGTGACTCAGCACGGCAATGTTTGGCCTTGAACAATCGTGCCCATGATAAAAACAACAGTGAAAACAGCCAAACCCCAAACTCCTGCTCTCAGATAGTCCCTTTCCCTGGTATAACTCCAAAACCATTGGAGAGGCAGGTTTTGCCTATAGTCCCAGGCAAGTGCGACTTTCCTGAGGAATTTGGAGCCTGCCTTTGTAAAAAAATTGCTCCAGTTGGTAAGTCAAAAGGCCGACAGCACACGCTACTTCGCTGGCCAGGTTCCAGAATAACCTTGTCAATGCACAACCAGCAAACGAATAAAAGGTGTGGGTGTGTATAAACAAAAGCAAGTCCCTGCTGACTTGTATGATGAAATGTTGACCAAAGGGTGGCTGCTCTCTGATTATCACCCGAGTAACAGATCAGGGACCGGGGCAGATGGTTCACAAGAAGGCAATGGTGCTTCCTAGGAAATGTGGGACCCCTGACCATCTTCAAATTCAAAATCAGCCGAGAGAGGTTTTGGGTTCACCACTGAAGCGTGAAAAAGTACAGTCCTTTTTCCAAGTGTCTGCTTATGTTCTGCTTGCTGTAACAAAGACTAATAAAGCACTTTAGTTCCACTCTCAGCTAAACATATGGAGGTTTTCGCTCATGTTCTCCTTGGGATTTGAAGAGATTTGAGCAAGCTGAAGGAAAAAAATCAGAAGAACACTATTAGCTGTTGAATTCATATTGCAAATCATGCAAAGCCGTCCTGGATGGCATACAGAAAGTGGAAGGTTCGTAAGGTGTTTAATGAGGTGCCAGTGGAAGACTTTCAAGAACAGCCTAGAACAGCTTTGCAATCCACATGAGAAGATACGTACAAGTGTATTTTTGCAGCTTCTGGGTAAGGCAGCGAATGGGATTACCTGCAGGTAAGTCCACTGTGAGGAGAAGGAGATGTTACATATAGTACTACAAGTATTAATTTTTAAAAAACAATACTTGGGTAATACCTACTCAGAGAAGACCTGCTTTAAAGAGTTGTGGTGGTTAGGTGATGGATTAACTGAAGGCTGCCTCCAGAAATTAATGAAGCAAGGAAAGAGTGCAGGCTGAGCTGCTGGGAAGGATCCTGAACCAATAAATACTGCCCTGTTACAGGGGGGGCCTGCCACAGCTGCAGCTCCAGCAACTACAGGAGCTGGAAAACCACTACCATCCCAGTGCCGCACACACAGGGAGAGTTTTTCCTTTATGCTACTCAGCAGCAGCTTTCTGAATCCTGAAAACAGGTTTTAATATCAGAAAATAGGTTTTAATATCTGAAAACAGGTTTTAATACCTGAAAAATTTCTAGCTTCAAGCAGAGCAGGCATGAGCTGGTGCCAAGTGCTCTTTGAAATCTCAGCCTCAATATGCCGCTTATGTTTATGTCACTGCAAAGCTGAGAGCGAGCAAGAGCGCTGTGCTCTGAGCAGAGACAGGAGTCAGGGGTTCCCCTTCCCTACAAGGACTAGATACTCTTTCTTGCATGCGTGAGGCCAATAATTTTCTGCCGCACACGCTGGGAAAGGGGATGCAGTGGTCTGAAGGGGGAATGCCTCTCGTTCAGCCCCTCAGCATCACGGAGCGTGGAGGCTGGGAACTGAGGCTCCTCTGGATGTTTCTATGCTAGAGAGCAGCTGGAGAAGGATTTCTGGAGCTCTGGATGAGACCCTGGGTGCCAGCTTCCCGCTGAAGCCTTATTAGAAGTCCCAGTTCAGGTCTGGCCTTCACGAATGCCTCTCTCCTGGCATTATTCGCTGGCAACCCTTCAAGCACCAACAGGACATGTTGCTGTAATTTAAATAAATTGAATTGTGCCAAATCTACTAAATGTGGCTGGTCGAGTTGTATTATATAGGGCAGTCACCATTAAGTAAAATGTATTAAAAATGCAGATAAGCCTCCAAATAGTTGCAGAGAGCAAGACCACCTTGCTAAAATTGTGTTGAATATATTTTGTTTCTTTCTTGCTACAAGAGATTGCACGAAGCCAAGAAGGGTCCTGGAAACGCAAGGATTGCAGGACTGGTAAACCCAGCAAAGTAGCTACCCTTGCATTTAAGCCTACAAACCCTGATATAGCGGCGTGTCCATTTCAGAGATTATTTCAAAACAAAAAGAGGGGGGGGGAAGTTTCAAGTACCACTTTGCCGCATTTCATTTGATGTCAAATTGGCTGTTTAGTTTTTGCCTGCAAGAGACTCCACCTCCTTTCAAAGTTGCCTTAAACTCTGTAGAGAATTTATCCCAGTACGGCTCCTGCCTCACGCTTAACAGTTACACAGGCAAAGAAAACCAAATGTCCTCAGTCCCACTGCAGAGGATTCAGATACCTGGTGCCTTGGAAAACCGCTGCGCTAAAAAAGAAGGATTTTTGCTTGGATTGAAGTGTTTTCTGGCTTGATACTTCCATTTATATTTTCTTGGCCCTAAAAATAATTTAAAGGAAGAGATCGCCTGTCACTGACCTGGAAAACACACAGCCCCCCCTTTATTTTTTCTTCCTTTTTTCTTTCTTTTTTAGAGGAAAAAGAAACTCAAGGGGGAGAGTTGTTCTTCAGTTTTCGCTCTTCAAGCGTAGGTTAAAATGCCAGGCAAGGAGGAGGCCCTCAGTATCGCTCATCTCCGCCTGGAACCGCATTACATCACTTGGAAAACAGGACGAGTGGACATGAGACATCTCATCCCGATGTCTTTTTAACGGCACTCAGTCATATGCATGGGGATTCGTAACACCAGCATCCACTGCAGGAAAACGAGCAGATGCCAGAAGATTTTATTTTACACTTAGCCGAAGAAAAAACCATGAGCACATTTTCCATTTTAAATGCTAGCAACATTTCACAGGCTGACTCCCTCGAGGACAGCGGCAATTGGACGGCGGTAACCCAGTTTACCCAGCCAGGATGGCAAATTGCTTTATGGGCTATCACCTATTCCTTCATCGTTATCACATCCATCGTTGGCAACGTCACCGTCATCTGGATTATTCTTGCGCACAGGAGAATGAGGACTGCTACCAATTACTTTATCGTTAATTTGGCTCTTTCAGATTTGCTGATGTCTGCTTTCAATACCATCTTCAATTTTATTTACGCCAGTCACAACGTCTGGTATTTTGGCGAGGAATTCTGCAGATTTCAGAACTGGTTCCCCATCACCGCGGTGTTTGTGAGCATTTACTCCATGACAGCCGTGGCCGCAGAGAGGTAAGATGAGAATGGAGAAGATAAGGTCTGAAAAATTTACTGTAAGTTATAAAAAATTATTGCAATACTTTGTGCAATTGGCCCCCACCTACTGTGTCAGGTGCCTTATCAGCAAGGCGGGAGGAGTGCCAGGCAAATAGACTATGGGGCTAGATGCTAGTTATGCCATGAAAGGAAGGCTCTTCTGTCTTATCCCTGGCCTGAATCACACCCGAATGTGTACCGAGTGGAAGTGGCTGGTGTTTGATTGTTCCCATGTTACTGATCATTAATTGTTTCCCAGTCATCCTGCAAATGCCTTTTTTTAAACCACGAGAAGGGCCTTTCATTTGGACAGAGCTGGAGCCATACGAATATGCTGCAGGATGCTGAAAGTATCAGCATCCGCAATCCTGCCTGTGAGTCCAGCAAACCACCAGAAATAATGGGAATTGGATCAGAAATGGCAGGGTCTGCTCCAATAGTTCACAAGAATGACTTATTCCAAGAGGGAGGAAAGTAATTACAGTGATTTTGTTTGACTTCTGAGGTAATTTGGCATTTTCATAATACTCTCTTACATCTGCCAAGTCTCTTTTACTCGAGCTTAAATTTGTGGAGTCTGAATGTGTTTATAACTCATTGTTAAGTAGCGTGACGCTGTTTTTCTTTTTACTAGAAAGTGGCCAAAAGTCCATGGGAATTTCCTCTCTTAACAGCAATGGCCTGTAAAAGAAGTACAGGAGGTTAAGCTCCCTTCTAGGCTCTCTGCCCTCCTTCCCTCCGTCCTTCCTGTCTCCCCTCTGTTTCTTCTCTCTGTTTCTTCCAGTCTCTGCCTGGCACAGGGAACATCTGTATCTTCCATCCTATGTCCCTGCCGCAACCCTACAGTGAAGGTCTTCCCCCGGGCAGCCGGACCCAGCATCCAGAAATACCTGGCGGTCCTTTATCAAGCCCTCCTGTTGACTTTGCAGTTTCCTTCAGGTTTCCTCCATTCCTTATCAAGCATGCGTATCCACGAAGGGCCCTTCCAGCTCCCTCGGGAGCAGAGCCAGCGTCCCTCTGGAGCCATCCGAACAGTATTGCTCC
Organism: Theristicus caerulescens; assembly: GCA_020745775.1. Lineage (NCBI taxonomy): Eukaryota > Metazoa > Chordata > Aves > Pelecaniformes > Threskiornithidae > Theristicus > Theristicus caerulescens. The sequence continues at coordinate 91,107,996 of CM036560.1, forward strand.
CTGAGTCATCGGGGTCGCTTTCGTAACTCCCGCCCCTGCTCGCAGCAGCTCGGTTCACCCCAGCGCACCCAGCCTCAGGAAGCAATCAACAGACAAATCAAACCAGATAAACAAACTAGCAGGAGAAAGAAGGCTTTGCCCTGTGTGCGTGTAACACCCACTGAAGCCCACACCGGAGCGGGGGATATGGCCCAGACTGACACACAGCTCCCACAGTACAGGGCAGTGGCCCCTGCAGTCACTGGAAGGATCGCTAATAAGCACAGGGACGAGTGATGTGTTTATCAGCCTGCAGTTGTCCAAATGAAAGCAAATCCCTATTTAGAAGCAATGGCAGCTCAGTTTTAGACTCGAATACTCTTTTGCTGTTCCTGGCTTTAAATCAAGGGTTGTTGGTAACTGCTATTTTATACATGTGGTCTGCCAAAGAATATTATTTTTTTAAATTAAAAAAAAAAAAATCCATTTCAGCCTGTCCTCATGTCTCCCTACTCTTATTCCTTGGGGACTTCTGGTGAAAGTACCTATCCAGTCAAAACCTCTGTAGTCACATGGCAGGGAGAACTTGGCATCTCACTGCAAACCATATTTAGCTATTCTTTGCTTAGCCTTAAAATAGATCCTGACACTGTCTCCTGGAAACTCGTGGCTTCCATTTATTGTTATGAGACCTTGCGTCCACTTGGGCTCCGTTGTTTAACTTCGATAAAACAATGTCTTTTGAAGTGGTTTATTGTAAGGAAGAAGGCTAAGAAGTGACAGCTCTATAAGTCATCTTTGTCTGCTGTGGAAAAGGCCCTGGCTGTATTGCCCACCGTTGGGTTTAGGACCACTCCGTTTCCCCGTTTCAAGCTGCTCTGTGTACCGGAGCAGCTGTTTCCACTGCACGCTTTCCGCAGTGCTCCAGGCAGAAAAGTAGTATATCAGATCAGGTTTCACACTCCAGTTAGCAAAGCCTCCTAGGCCCTCTTCGGAAAGCGTGCAAGAGTGTCCGAAATTCAGCTTGTTTTGTCTGCGCGGGATGAGGACCGGAGGAGGGGTGCCGGAGCGTGGTCCCAGCATCCTGGGACATCACAGGGAGCGGGGCACAGAGAAAGAGCACAAGGAGCAGGAGCAGCAGCGGGGCAAAGGCAGCCCTGCCACACAGCGAGAGCAGCCAGGAGACCTCAGCAGATTCTGTAAATCTCCCAACTTGCAGGAGCTTGCTTAAAAGCACGGCTTGCCTCGGGGGTGCACCCCTGGCTGAGTGAGAAAGCCTCCACCCAGCAGCCCTGTAATACTTCCAGTATCTGCAACACAGGCTGCTACGTCAGGCTGCTTTGGCAGCACAGTGGGTGGCATCATTTATACCCAGGACTTGGAGTTCACCAAGAGCCACAGATTGTGGGTTTGGGCACTTCTGTGGGTAAATATTCTGGAAAATATTTGCCACTTGATTCCTCTGTGATCACATTCAAGCATTGTATAATACTGCCTACAACAAGCCATAGAAAAGTAAGGTGACATGAAAATTTTATAGCTAAATAAGGCTCTGCTGCTGTGCAGCTCTGGCTTACTTACTGTGCTGTCTGTCCGTGCAGCCACCCTCTGTCCTGCAGCAGCAGCTGGGCAGAGCTCCCGCTCAACAGCCTGGCCAAAAGTCAACACAGAGTTTGTCAAGATTTTCGCTATGAAAACCAGGAGGCAATTGGCATTTTCCACTCTATTTTGCCTTTGTAACAACCATGACAAAGAGTACAGAAACCATGACAAGAAATGCATAATTGATTATGTACTCATTACGATACCATGCATTTCTACACGGGGAACTTAAAACCAGAGAGCGCCCTGGGCTTGCAAGTAATCTAATAGTCAGATGTGCCATGAGGGCTCTGAGCAGGTGTGGGACGAAAGGGTCAGCCTTCCCCTTCCACCGCAAGCACAAGCGCTCAAGCATTTCCAGGCAGAGGTGGATGGCACATGAGTTTTCCACGGCTAAAAATCAGCGGGGAAAAATTCAGGGTAAAGGATACTCAAGACCCCAATCTGCTGTGGTGATAATATGGGGTGTCAGAGGAGATTGACATAATTAGTAGGCAAAAGAGTGTTTGGGGTGGTTTTTGGGTAGAGGAAGGAGAAGAGGGCATAGTATTAAACAGTGCATAACTCCAAACTAACACAAACAGTTCACAGCATGAAATTTCAGACCAAACATAAAATATTTGAAAAATTACTTTGAAAAAAAGCAAAATTCAAAGTAAGGGGAATACTTGCAAGACCATATGCAGAAAGCATAGATGGCTGCTTCCTCCTCACACCAGAAGCATCCATCCACCTGGGTTTAATATATTCTGCCCTAAGACTTGCAATCGTCCTCTTCAGAAAGGATTTAGCTCCTTCTAATTATTTATAGCCTCGAACCTATCAAAATGTCTCTATAAATAAAGCCCACTATACCGTCCTGGTGAGTTTTTACACTTGCTATATTTGCTGTATAGTTTACCAATGCAACTGTAAAAGCATTACCTATTTTTCTTGCAGGTACGTGGCAATAGTTCATCCCTTCAAGCCCAGGCTCTCTGCTGGAAGCACCAGAATCATCATAGGGATAATCTGGCTGGTGGCATTTGGGCTCGCCTTCCCACAGTGCTTCTACGCCGAGATCATGACGGACAACGGAACGACGAAATGCATCGTCGTCTGGCCCGATGACATCGGATCCAAGCACCAGCTCACGTAAGAGAAACAAGAAAACTCCCAGTTCATGCAAAAGTTAACTAGGAAATCCATTTCATCTCCAAACTGTTGGCTACAGGCAGTACTGGGAGAGAGGGTGGGGGGAACCACGCAGCAGAGGAATACGGGTCTGGGGCAGCCCATCTAGGCTGAGCTTAAGCCAGCTGTGGAAAAAGCTGCCAGATGATCATGGCTCAGAGTAAAGAAGAGTGATGCGCCGTCCTCCCCTGCTTTGAAAAGTGGTTATAAGATCTAGAAACCATAGCCACAGGGCTCAGTGGATTTAAGAGAGACCAGCGCAAAAAGTCTCCAAACAAGCAATAAATCTTGGTTCCAAAGATTTTGGATTTTCTCCTTCCATCAGGCAGGAAGAAACCGAGTATCTTTAATGCTGAGAAGCCACATAATTAGCTAAAAATTATGCTGCTCTTTGTGGGGAGGGGAAAAAAAAAAGAGGAACATGTTTCAAACATCCTAAGGTTTTATAAACTGACTTATCTGGGCACACATCTGCGCTGCCAAAAGCTCCTAACCCTCACAGCAATTTCCTCCTGCTTTAAAGCAAGATTGTTCAGACAGATGAAACAAGCCATACCCTGCATTCAGGGGATCTGCTGTGATTAATCACCATTCAAAGCACATGAGAAGTTTCAGAAATTTATCAAGCAAAACATATTTATACAAAGTAGTAATGGAAGAACTGCAGAAAAGGAACAAATTGATTAACAAAATGGAAACAATTTTTCAAACCAAAACCAAGTGCTAAACTCCCCACATCCATTCTTTGCTGTGAACACTTTTGCCCAGCTACGTGCACCAGGGACATTTCTCCCTTCTCGGTCTTCATCTCTGGCAGACAGCTGGATGCCTCCTGCAGTTAGTTATTACCAAACTAACCGGTTTTCACACTAATATGTGCCAAGTTCCAGGAGCTTCATCTAAGTTTGGCTGAGCTGCAGCATGTTCAGCCATTGGTGGTCAGTTGTTCCCAGTCTCCAGAGACACAGAAAAGCAAGAGTAAAATCAGGCTCACATCATGTTGGGTGATGTTCCTCCCGGGGCTCTTTGGCTGGTACCCCATGGCACGTGCTGGGGAACACAGTATGCCAGCCTCCTGTTGATTGAGAAGGAGGCATAGTAGATAATCACTTATATAAGCTGCACCAGGGGAAGTTTAGGTTGGATATTAGGAAAAACTTCTCCACTGAAAGGGTAGTCAGGCACTGGACCAGGCTGCCCAGGGAAGTGGTTGAGTCCCCATCCCTGGAGGTATTTAAAAGACGGGTAGATGTGGTGCTTGAGGACATGGTTTAGTGGTGGACTTGGCAGTGCTAGGTTAACGGTTGGACTCAATGATCTTAAGGGTCTTTTCCAACCTTAACGATTCTATGATTCTATATAAAGTCACTGATGACTATTCCATTCAGATGAAAAGTGTGAGGTTTATTTCTCCCGCATCCACTGTTTGGGAAGGATTGAAACAAGAGTTTCCCAGCATGCCAACGAAATCTCTGCAGGCTGGAAAGGTTGGTCCTGAACGCAGCAAATAACGGGGCAGGTTCCTTCTGGAATCCCCAGCTGAAGAGCAGCAGCTCCCAAACAGAACAAATCACTTCATTCACCAGCTCACTCTCCCTGAGCAGTCTCCGATTTGCAGGTTTCAGTAGCCCTCCTAGGAAGGAAGTTGGAAGCAGCACTCCCCAGAAATCATCCTGAGTGATGGATCTGTCAGGACAAATGCCTGCAATACAGACCAGGGAGAAAAAGCCACATGCAGCCATTCATGTGCTAGTCCAAATACCGAGGAAAAGAAATACTAAGAAACCCAAAGAAAAAACAAAGAAATGGAGAACCAGGTTCTTCTGTTGACTGAGGGTCCTCCAAATCCTTCTTAGTCAATTAAAACCAGCTTTCAAGACTTCTAGACTTCAGAACAAAGGAAAATACTTCTCTGCAGGAAAAATGTCTATAATTATGATAGAAACAAGTCCAAAAAAACCCAAACAATGCACTACTGTGACTGCCAGTCACTGCCTGAGAAATCTTTGATATGAAGGGACTAAATTTGTAGAAGTTTAACCAAAATAAAGAACCTTAACCACAGAGGATTTTTCTTCTGGTGGCAGGTTAACTTTGCAGCAAAGTAGCAAAACTACAAGACTAAAAGTTTCTTTTTGCCTTGTGCTCAAGCTTAGGCTCCTGTCCTCTCCTCCTCCTCCCAGGATGGGAACTCTAAAAGGGCTTTGCATTTCTGCTGCGCTCCACACACGGTCTTAGACCTTCAAAAGAGGTACCGCTCTGAGCAGACTTGGGAAGGGTGGAAAACAAAAAAAAAATGTGGCAGTGATAACTTGCCACATTTCACAAATATAATATTTTTCAATACGCAGCCACCGTTCTGATACTTGCAACCACCCCAAGGAACAAACACCACCGAGTGCCCCAGCATCAATTTCAACAGCACTCTTGCAAAGCAGTTGACCCCGCTCGCTAACGCAGCGAGTAACTCCAGAGCGTTGTCGTACTGAGAAAGACCATTTGCACCCAGCCTTTTGTGGTCGTTGCCAGCAGCGTGTGCCAGAGCCCTCCTGCCTAATCCTAGTTTTTACACTGTTTATGCTAAGTTGACAGCTGCTCTAACCGAGTGAGCAGGTTGTTTCCTCCCCATAAATGGTGGTTGCTTAAAATAATCAAACCCCAGCATGAGGGAACCACCAGACGCTTGTGGGGTAACATGGAAAGCTAGGAAGGGCCAAGATAAAATACAGCCGAAGGAGATGCCAGCGCTTTCAGCTAGAGCAGTAACCGAGTAGCCTGTTGGTGATACATGCGTGCACTCACAAATAAAAACAGCCAGCGACACAAATACAGCAATGACTGCCACTCACTTTCTGCATGCTATAAGCAGGCAATATTTCTTCCTCGCTATCTGCGGCGTCTTCCCTGCCAAGTTTGTGCACCCTGCTAGCAGCCAGCTACGTTTTGAAGCCCCTGATCCAGGTTTTTCCATTGTTGATGAATTAAGCTGTTGACACTATTGCATTCATCAAGTTACTCTGCAGTTTTTGAAATATTCCTTTTCCCTATCTCTGATTTAAAGGTTCATATTTTCACAGCCACAAGTCTTAGACGTCTCTCTTTCCTGACTGCAGTGGGATAGCAAAGTTCAGGGCAGGTGGCCATGGACTGTAACCCTCTGATAAAAGATAAACGATACTACTCCATCTCTAAAGAGCAGTGAATCCAGTCTGAGGACTAATCCTCACAACACAAGAGAGATGAGCTTTTGTTGTTTACCGAAGTCCCTGTAATGATGTTTGTAGGCAAAATTTCTGCTTCTTTATGCTTTGAGGTTGAAGTTAATGGGAGCCAGACATACGTGTCCAAAAGACAATTTTTGAAAGAGCCCTTCAAGAGACATACTGACTATGAAAACGTGCCTGTTCTTCTTTTTCAGGTATCACATTGCAGTGATCGTGTTGATTTATTTACTGCCTTTAATGGTGATGTTTGTTGCATACAGCATTATAGGAATTACTCTGTGGAGCAGTGCAGTTCCAGGCAACCACCTTAACGGAGTCCGCTACGAACACCAAATTAATGCCAAAAAAAAGGTCAGAAATGAAACTTAAAAATAATTACCCTCAGCACACCAGCCCTGCTGGCTCCAGTTCCAAAAGGGAGCTTGCATTTGATACAAAATCTTGCGGGACTGGGCATGAAAGGTTGACAAAATATTTTGGGCTGGGGGTAAAGGGCATCACCCAGCAAGTATGAAAAAAGTGGTGATCTACATGCACCAGCCAGCCTCCAAGGAAGAAAGGCTCATGTCGGTAGGCAGTGGGCCAGTTCGCAGCAGTCCTTAGAGAGTAAAGCCCCGTGTCCAGTGAATCTGCACATCGCAGGATAAACCAGGCCCAGGAATAACACACTGGTTTTGTTTTTCTAGTTTGTGAAGACCATGGTGGTAGTTGTGATTATTTTTGCTGTCTGCTGGCTGCCCTATCACATGTACTTCATCCTGGGGAGCTTCAAGGAAGACATCTACCAGCAGAAGTACATTCAGCAGGTGTATCTTGCAATCTTTCTCCTTGCCATGAGTTCGACGATGTACAACCCCATCATATACTGCTGTCTTAACCAAAGGTGAGTGGCATGCACGTGTGCGCGCAGAGAAAATGAAAATATCAGTCTGAAAAAGCACAAATCTCTGGAGGTGAGAACAACTGTGATTTTCAACTGCTGCCCATAGGCCGCATAGACAAGCTAATTTATACTCTGCTAATAATGCGAGATTAGCCACACTGTACAAATGAGATTTTAACTCAACCTTTAAGATTTTCTGCCTCTGAATAAAGCGCAGGCAGCATGTGTATGATCAGCGCAACCACATCTGCACCAGTTTCCACACGCAGATTACCTTATTTCCAAGGAAGGAGGGAGGAGACTCTAATCCCTGCAATGCATCTGCTGACCTAATGCTGGGCTGGCTTAACCACCCGCTCCTCCTGTGCCACCCAGTGCAGCCCTGAGGCCCCCACACATGCATAGGGCTCATCCCCATGGGGAGCAGGAGCAGCCCATGGGTGACTCCCATCCGGGCACACCGCCACAAGCAAGCAGCTGGGAGAGCACAACCCCATCGTGCCAAGAGATGTCTCTCTTGCTCTGCGCTGAGAACAGGCCGCTCTCGGCACGATGTTGGGCTTGGGGAGCTGCTCTGGCTGCCCTGCGGGTCTCCATGCCAATTCCTGCCTGCACGTCCTGCTGCCAGACCTCTCCCTAACCCACATCTCTCTTCACCCCGGCTGCACACGCAGTGAGCTTTAAGGGTAAGAAATAGTTATCGGCACACCTCCTCCAGCACCTCCAGTGCGGTTTCACTGGGACTCCACCAGCAAAATGCCTAACTCCAGAGTGATGCTAGGAGGCTCCCTCCTTCAGAGTGTTTCAAACAGCATCCTGCCCGTAAGCTCGCCAAAGAAGGCAGTTTTGCAGCCCATTTAGCCAATCTGCATTTAACGTAAACCACCCAAACACATCCTCCTCCTCTCTCAGAAAGCAGACAGCTTCCTCATTTAATTATTCATGGTTTTTAGAAAAGTTTCCAGTGGGTAAACACATGCATTTTCCTCAGATGCTCTGCTTCTCACAAATGGTGTTATCAGCATGGTCAGCACCATCTACTGAGCACATCTAACATCCTGGCATTTGACTGATCTTACATATTTACTTAAAATATAAGGAAATTTGATCATGAACTTGTATTGCTCTGTTTTATACATTTAGCTCTTCACCTCACTCCTTGATTTCAATAGAAACTTTTTATTTCCGTGGTCATTCAGATGTAGAACGAAGTCATGCATTTGTTCTTTCTCTGTACTGTCAAAAAGATCATTTCACCATTTAATTTCTTTTCTTACATTTACAGGTTTCGTTCTGGCTTCAAATTAGCCTTCCGGTGGTGTCCATGCATAAAAGCAACTGAGAAAGACAAAGTTAAACTTACGTCCCCATCTCTTTACCAGACAACCCACAGGAAGTCAAGAACAAGTTTCAACACAGAAACCCAACTGAATGAGAAAGAGAAGACATCGATTACCCTCACCCAGCTAACGCTTTGATTTTCTCCTCCCGGTTCTGGCTCTATCCTAATACACCATTTCAAGGCAGCAGATTTGTAGAAGCCTGAGGCAGGTCTTTTTTTCTGGAGCAACTGTTTCCTATGGGACTTTTTCAGATGCCATCAGCATTGAAAGCAGTCTGCTAGGTCCAACTATCACCCAGCTACAGATGCAAGTTCAGCTCTCCCTTACACCAACAACTGCGATACAGAACACAGAGATTTTGCCCATGAGGTCAAAAAAGCAGGGAAGCAGACCTGAGGCAGTGCCAGTCAGTAGAACATCAATTATTCTCTTCCTGATAGCGATCTCCTGCTTTCTGTTCCACCAAGACACTTAAATCTGGAAAAGAGGTGATGGAGCAGAAAGGCTGGGGCACATCTGGCCCAGTTTGGATGGACCCTCGGGGCTGCATGGCAGCTAAGTCCCATGGCTCAGCAGCCCCAAGGCAGACAAGACTGTGGAGCAAAGCTTGTTTACGACAAAGGCAAATACTAACGCATCCAGACTGAAAAGCCTGCCCTGAAAATTTTCTGAATTCTGGGATTTTCATGCCTGCAATTTCACCAGCACCATCTCTCATCAGTTAAAAGCAAGAAAGTTATTTAAGACGTCGCCATTGCATGGATTTCTATAACCTTGTACCAAAATACAATATCTTTTTCCTATTAAACTGTGCCCAAGTGATTCCTCCAACTTTACATAGTTAATTGCAGTGCCTAATTTGGAGAGCGAGGCTCTCTGAAGAGTTGGGAGCCAGGTGTGGCATGCTCACTGGCTCGGTCAGGGCTCATAGATCCAATCTGAATCCACCTCCTTTACCTTCTCTTAGTCCTAACTGCAGTTCGACCCATTGCTGTCTTTTCCCAGATAGCCCCTTCATCTTCCCTTTCCAGACTTACCCCATTTTTATCATCACTGTTCTTCTCTTCTCAGGTACAAAAATAAAGGCTGAACTATGTCATCTTCAAAGCCTGAGTCATTATGTGCAGGCATGCAAAACAGCAGAAGCTGAAATATAAACATTATATATCAAGTAATACAGCATTTAATACTGGTGTGATAAGTAGCACCTCACAATCACCTTCACCTTTCATGACAGGTTTGTATATAATATCACAGAGCCATACCTTAGTGTACAAACAGCTCCTACAATGTTGACAAGATCCAGTTATTTGAAATACTCCTCTTTGCTCTGTGAAAGCAAAACTGCAAAGTGTTGCCAGGCTTGACCTCTGCGGTAAATTCAGAGAAAAGATTCATGGCTTGAACTGAAAGAGTACTCAGGGATATGATTTTCCCAAGTCTGTTTCAATACAGGAACCAGCAGATATATCTTCCTTCTCCACTTAATCTTCTTCACCTCCCTGGCTGCTGTGGAGAACAATTATGTTACACAGAGGCCCAACAAACCTGTCTTGCTAATGGGACAACGGAGCACAGGGCTGTATGCCCTTCTTAAAAAGTTCATTATTTTAAATCATTCCAGCAGGTAGTTTCTAGTCTAGATGTTATCTGTTCATCTGTCCAGCCCCCTTAACTAGCCAGCCTGCTCTTCCCGAGACCGCATGGCTGGGGTGCATGCAGGGCAGAGGGAGAGCAGTAAGAGGCATTTACAGACAGCCACCACCAAGTCTTTCTTCTGAAGGGATTCAAAACAATTTGGGAGGGACACTCTGCAAGGCACACATCTCTGGGATCAGACTAGAGGTTGCAAAGACCCTTGCTCCGAGGAACTGAAGGAAACCTACACACAGAGTTCACTATTTCATATACACAAGCTGTACCTCTCCCATGCCCAGCTGATGTGATTGTAAGGCCTTTAAACCCTGCAGCTTTCTAATGTGGATCTTTTTAGACCAAACAGGCCTATCTTGAGCATCCCATCTTCCATCACGCCTTAACAGCCAGCCAGAGCCTATTCCAGATGCCCAAGTGTCACACGTGCTGGCACTGTCTCCCCCGTGCAGTCCCTGACAGGCACCGACGTTTTCTGACAGCTCACAGCATCTCTCTGTCTCTTGTTCGGGCGCAGAAAGCAGAGGATGATTTCTTCAGGTTGCTAGTGAAACTCCCCATGCCCTGAAGGACTCACTGCAGATCCTGAGATGTTTCTCCACTAGAAACAGCAACAGTTAAGAAAGCAGAGACGCTCTGAGCCCTCGTTAGACACTGGAAGAAAAGGCACGCCAAGGCAGACTACATTATTTCCTGTGATAGATGAGGTAACAGGAACACCATGCTCCATAGTAAATACATGCAATTCTTCATATAAATATAGACATGATTAAATACCACACAGCAGTAGAACACCTCCAGGTCAGCAATAAATCCCTCCTCTGCACAGTTAGTCATGCTCTAAGCAGCAGTGGAGTCCCTGCAGTCAGTAAAGAAAAACATTTGAAGATTCTCATTTTTATGGCAAAGGAACGAACAAAAAGCACAGAACGGGGTTCAGAAGTTCAGAAACACTTTATTTTGCCTTCTGCTATTTTCTTAAGAAAACAAAACAAAACAAAGTCTGCTTGTTTTAAAACCCATTCAAAAGGCTTCTGAGAGAACCCCCAGAGGAGTAAGAAGCGGGTAACATTACAACAGTGGTATGCAAATGGTCTTTTCCCCAGGAAATATAAGATATTTGTGTTCATATTGCAGTAATTACAGCTTAACAATTAAGAGGACTATGATTTTATTCACCAAGCCTAGAAGCTTTAAGTAAGACATCTCAGTCATTGCTTGGATAACATTGGAGACATTTCTTCGGACAGTTATAGCTTGCGATTCACTTGGAACGGTTTCCTAGGGGTAAGAAGTAGTCTGGAAATGGAAATCCCACCAGCTCTCCCTTTGGAAAAGAACTGCCGTGTCTTATCGAGTACATCACCTATGGTCCACAGTAGGAAAAGTTGCACTGTTAGAAACACAAACTCACTCCCTATTTGTTATGAGCTGGATCCAAGAAACAAAACGACCTATGCCAGCATCTCCAAAATTCACAGTCACCCTGAGACCAAGTTTAACTTCCACTTCTCATTCATCCTCTATCCTGCACTGAGCCTAGCCCTCAGATGCTGAAGAGCTCTGATCCCAGGTCCCCAGGCACGGCTCACACCACCCCTACAGCACTGCCAACGGCAGGCATGAGATTTACAAATCTTCACGCAATTAAAATGCAATGTGTCCCCTGTGCCCAAAACCCTTCTCACTTTCTTCTCTCTCCTATTTGGGGTCATAGCTGCACATTAAGGGTGTCAGAGTCTATTCAAGCTGTAATGTAAGATGGGTTATTGGAGAAGCACAACTTTAGTGTATGCAAAAGGGGCTTTCATATACAACTCCAACACAGGACGTGCAAACCAGCGGTGTATGAGCACCTGACACTGTGATTCTCCAAACATTAACCCTATGCACACAGCGAGGTTACAGACCCTGACATGCATCAGACTTCTGCAGGGACACAGTATCCATCACTGTGTATCTGGCAAAGCCTAATATAATCACATTGGCTTTGACGCAGTGGGCTGAGGTTTTCCTGCACTGCAGATCCCCCTGCATGAGACAGGGCATGAGACGCACCCGGACAAACTACATGCGCCCTAAGATTTGGGTGTTGTCAGCTCTGTGCCTCTGCTGAACTACATTAGGAAACACAAGGCATGGGGACCTGGGTGGAATCCACCCTGTTTGAATCTGACCCCGAATGCCCGGGAATAAAAACACACACACAAAACGCAGGCACCACTGGGATTAGGTTGCAGCTCTCCCTACACAATAGCTCTTCCCAAAGCACTAAGCCACCAGCCAACAGCACCTCTTCCAGAAAGAACCACTAAACACCAGTTAACGCACATCAAAAAAGTTTAATATTTTCACAAGTATCACGTAACACTAGTATCAGAGTTACTAGTGTGCAAAGTAAAAAGACTCTCTACCTTTGCAAAACCAGTTAGGCATGCAATTTTTCAGGTAGACACACACTTAAAGCTGCAATGACTGTTTGAGACTCACATGTTACTTTACAACATTCACTCACAGTGCACCATAATGCATATTGAAATGTTATCAATAGGTAGGGCAATCCAAATCTTAGGGGAGTGGAACGAGGACAAAGAGGAGTAGCCTGCAAATTTCCATCTACTTTCTGCAGGAAAAGGCAGCAGGGAAACCCATGCAGACATCTCAAATTCATTTTTGGTAGAAGAGCGGGAATTAAGGACTAACTGTGTGGTCTCCCTCTTTGCAGAAAGTGGCGTGACTTGCAAATGTTATTCAATGTTTGCCTTCCTAACTGCATCTCAATTTAAGTAATGCAACTGGTATGCAAATATAATAATGGCATTGACTCGACAGAGGACAGGATACACCAAGTGTATATGATCTTTGTTGTTGCTTTAGTCCTTGGAATAAGCTGGGTCCGATTCTGGCTTTGTGGTTTGTTTAGTTTATGCACCCGGGCCCTCAAAAGCAAGCTCAAAAGCAAACCCTTATATTCCTTTCTGATCACTAACTTTAGCTGAGTGTTTGTGTTTTGAGTGGCTGCTTAACAGTATTAAAGATTAAAGCTTTGTGTGGAAGCAAATACCCACTTAAGGCGAGAGACGGAGGTATACACATCCGAGTGACACTGTCTAGCTGTAGATTCGGTAGAAGGGCAGCTGCAGTGCCCTGATCTAGACTAACAAGAAGAGATAGAAAATATTTTTAAGAAGAACTCTTAAACAGAAGAATACGGCACAGCCTGCGCAGGGACCATAAATCTACCGATTTCCCAGGTTTGGAGATTTGGATTACCCCAATCACCAACCACTTTGCTTTACTCTTCAGGGATTTCTTGCCGAAATGTGACAGATTTCGCCCGGTAACACAACACTATTCACAGAAGCAATGGGAAATACCAGTGGAACCAGATCTTTGGGACAAGGGCGTTTACTTTTACCATGACAAAACAGGCATCAAGGAAGCAAGTAAGTTGCATCATCAAGTCCCACTACAGAGTTACGTGCGTGCACAGTGCTGACACACCATAATGTTTTCACAATCGCTTTATACGGAACAACAGCAGGTAGATACGCAGGAGGGAACTGTTGCTTCCCCTTCACTAAAAGCATCAACACCCAGGTCTGGTGGTCAGTGTGCTGGCGGTGCGCTTAACAGGGATGCTGCAAAGAACACATTTGGTACGATGCAACGGTAGCTCTCAATGCACATCACTTGGGGGCAATTTTGTCTCAGACAACAACTGATTTTTGACAGCTGCAGAAATTACAGACTGATTCTTCCATGACCTACAGATGGGGAAGGTACCAACAAGGTGAATAAGAAACATGCAGATTGGGGTCCAGAAACAGGAGATATTATTAACAGCACACATTCTATCTCGTATCCTATTTTTTATGTCATTAGTTGTATTTTTTTCCCCGATAAAGCAGTGAGTTCTGGGTTTTTACCAGTTCTGACTATGCAGTCGCTGCTTTATGAGAAAGTGCTCACAAGACAGAATCGGGGCCGGGATTGCGGAGTTCAGTTCTGCTCAGCATCGCGAAGCCTGCATCCCACCGCTGTGATGAGCGCTGCCCCTTTCCCGCTGCCGTCCTCTGACAGCAGGAAGGTCACGTCGCAGTTGGGTGCCAGGTCTTTGACTGTTTGGTGCATGATCCTCGAAAAGCTGCAAAAGGAAACAATGGCAGTGGGTGAGGGAGGTCCCACAGCATCTGCAGAGCATAGCACTGCCACAGGTCTTTGCAGTGCTTCCCCTTTCACCCAGGAAAGAACTAAAATGCTGGAAACTAGGGTGGATTTGAAGACTGGGAGCAGTGGGAGGTAAAGGAAAAAAGCACTTCCATCCCACCCCTGCCTCCTGTCTGCGTGGGGTTAACCCAGATTGCTAGTACCACAGCAAAGGGGAGAGAAGAGACCATGTACAGTCGTCTCCTTCCCACCCATCTCCCGCCATGCACACCAGAGATGGGCACTAGTCCTCTCCTCCTCCTGCCGCCAGCTCTTTTAGACTCCTGCCCTTGCCTGTCATTGCCTGTCAGCAGCCCATCTCCTCTGCACACCGAACAGAAATATCCTCCAAAGAGGCACCAGGCATTTTAGCACTGCTCTGTCATTGCCTTTGCATAGCCAAGAGATCCTTCCCTTGCTGTGTGGCTTCCAACTTGTCCAGCAAGCTGCATCCCCTTCAGTTTGCCACTGCCCCAAGAATCCTTCACAAGTCCTTCTTGATCCTCTCGTTGCCCTTAGAAAGCCCTGACTACCCCTGATTAAGATTCTTTTTCCTGGCTCTTATCCTAGCAAGGAAGAGAGACCAGTTTGATGCGTCAAGAGAAAGGATGTACAAGCAACACGCTACAGATAGCAGGTAAGCAAATGCTAAGAAGGCAAATACTCACTGTGGATGTAGTTTGTACAGAGTCCCATCCACACCAACCGTTATCTCCAGGTGCTCTAATCCTCTGTTCTCCCTGATTTTATCTACAACCGCAGCCATTCCAGCGCCACACAACTGAGCTGCTCGCCTTGACACCGCTCCACACACGGTCTTGACAATGATACTGTCGTCGCAGGTGCTGTTGAGCCCCAGCTGCTGGAGGATGGCTCGCACCTGCAGCAAGGCTAACCTGTCACTGCAGAAGCAGAAGAGCACCGTCTTAAATTAAGGGTTTCCCTCAGTCAAGCCACTGCCACAAACCCTGCTGCATTGATGGCTGCATCCATGCACCCACACCAGGCAGCGGCCCTTCCTGCCAGCACAAAAGACCTCAGGGAATGCAAATTCGTTCACCCCAGCACCATGCTGCAATGCAGGAGAGGGGCACAGGCAGCAAGGGAGGCTCCGAGTTCAGCTCTGCATTGCCTCCCCTTCTCTTTCCTTACCAAAGGGCATTTCAGGAAAATATTTTTAATGACCAACTTGGGGTTTTTCCCCCCATAAAGACTCAACAGGCTTTGAGATTACTTTAAAATACAGAGTCTGAGCAATAAAGACACCAAAATATCCAGTAAAGAAGTGCTCATTCAGCTAGGGTTCATTCAGTTCAACAATTATAGCTAGACACACACAAGGGGCACAGGAAAATGTCTTGATTTCCAAGCAAGCAAATAAAATGATACAGTAAGGGAATCCTTGACAGCCCTTCCCATGATTTAGCAGTGAGCATTGCTAGAAATTCAGATGATGTTGTAAAGAGTCCTTTTGCACATGCACAGGCTCTTACTGAAACCAGTATTATCTCTGGAGAACCAAGCAATGCTCTCCAGGTGTCCCTCCCCTCCAGCAGTGTCACCAGATGAGCGTTACCACACTAGTTCACCCTAAACAGCCTCCCATGCAGTGCTCTTACCTCTCAATCTGAGAAAGGAACTTGGTTTCAAAGATATGTCTGGTCTTCAGTGTCTCTGAAATCTGGCCTCTGAACAGGAACCCCCGTTTGGTGAAGTCGATCAAAATATTGCGGACTATTTCCCCCAGGTACATCCCACTGATCATTTTCTCATACCTGTAATGAAAGACAGCGGCACAGCTCAGAGGGACACTGCTCGTATTTGCAAAGGCAGCATTGCAGCTGCGTTATCAGCCACGTGTCCTGCCCGCGCACACTGAGGACATGAAATACGCAACTCGATTTATACAGAATGGCCGTTTACTAGAAAAATTGGGCAAGAAAAAGCATGAAGACTCAGTGGGAAGCCTTGTGAGCCCATCTACAAACACTTCATCTATTCCTCACTACCATGGTCCCCCAGCCAGGCTGTTATTAATGACAGCTGGTATTTCTCCCAGATGGAAGAAATGAAAACCTGTCGCCAGAAAGCAGAACGGTGTCCAGAAAGCCAAATTTGCCATGCATCCCCCAACTCCTCCAGCCCTGAGTGGACCCCAGGGAAAACTTGTCTCCACTGCACAGCATTTGGGAGTCCTCTTGAAGCACGGCTAAGACCTTCAACAGAAAAAGCTCAGTGGCTCCGTGCAGCAAAATTACAGGAAAACCACAAGGTACAGTCACTGCGAGTGCAGCATTTTTAAGGGAGTCCTGTGCTGCAAAAACCTGTGAAAAATAACAGAAGTGAAAAGGTATGTCCGGCACGTTCACAGGATCACTGAGCTGTAAACTAGCAAGCTGGGGGTCCGGGGTTGGTTTATGCTTTTCTGTTAATTCCAGCACCTGGTTTCCAGTAGGGAACCAGTTGTCCAAAAACCACAGGGAGGAACCAAGCTGTCCTGAATGCCTCTTGCCCCCCACTTTGCACAAAGGACGCGAGTTTCCCACTTGCAGGCCTGCCCCCAGGCTAGAGAGAGGGAATATCTTCCACCTGCAGAGCTCTTCCCACCACACGACAAGGAGCGACCCATGAGCAATGCTCAGCAGCGGTACAGGGCAGCCCTGTGCTGAGAAGGGCAGGAGTCTGCTTTGCACTCCTTCCTCCCCAGCATCATTCTGGTCTGAATGGAGCATTTTGGGGTCTGTGAGCTGTGCCCTTACCAACGAGAACTGAACACTTTTCCATTTATTGAAAAGTGCATTCAGTGATGCATCCTTTATTTCACCTCCTGAAGCTCTAAAGCAGGGTTTCTGCCCTGGATTGAGCAGAGCCCAGCGCACCATCCTGCTGGAAGCAGGCCATGCAGTCCATTTAATACTATGAGCTCTCTCAGGCTTGTACCCAGCAAGCGTCCTCCCTCTTGAGTGCTTAACTCTCTCTGGAATAAATTATTCCCCCTGGCAGTCTCAGCTACTGCCTTTGGCTGCTTATTCCATGCCAACTCTGCCGCTGCATCAGGCTCACTCAGCATCTGCCTCTCTGGGTCTGTTTGAGCCCTAACTTCTAAAGAGCTTCCCAAGGGAACCTGCCAACTTGTCTGCATCTCCCAGGTTTTCAGGCAGATTTACTCTAGTCACAAAATCTTTTTAGAAGATGTGGCATCAAAGCACTGCTGCAGAAAAATTATGAAAAAATTTAGTCTGGGCATGCAGCAGTCTCAGCCCAGTTTTACCAGTGCTGGGTACACCTCCTTGTCAGCCCTTTCTTGAAGGAGGCAGGGAAGCACTTGCCCAAACAAGAGCTGGACCCCCAAAATGGGATCCAACCTCCAGGGCCAAGAAAGGCAGGTCCTCTAACATGACATATTTCATCCAGAAAATTGTCTGAAATAAGAGCTGGCTGCAACTGCTAGAAAGCTCCTGACTGCTTTACAGTGAGCAACTCCAAGCTCCAACCATGCTGGCTGGTCCAGGCTGAGGACTTCTAGAGGCAGAGCCCTCTACAAAGAGAGTTCAGCTAAAAGAGATTAACTGAGACCAAGAGCAAAAGAATGACAAGCCATCTTCAGCCCCTCGGTACAACACGGGATGAGAAAAAGGGTCTCTCAGTAATTTCAAGTTCTCGCCAGAAACCCTGCTGCAGTCCCATGGCAGCAAATAAGCTGCAAAAAAGCAGCGACCAGGAAAAGAACAGAGGAGGGAGATCCCACAGGATAGCAGGGCTGCAATCATTTTTGACTCAACCTCTCCCTTCTCCAACTGGGAGAAATCCAATTCTCTCTTAAGAGCATTTAAGGCAGCCTGGCTTATACTTAGCACACCATTTATCCTGCAGTACCTTTGCTTTCCAGCATTTAGTGAATAGTCATCAACCGCTTTGTCATATATTGTCCTGATGTCGTCCAGGCATCCATTATCCCCGAACGCTCCCCACTCCGTATTCACGCACATCCGTCCTTGCTCACCATCCACCATCTCTATGTTTCTCATCTCTTCCATGTAACAGGCATTGCTGCCAGTTCCTGAAAGAAGAAAATACCAAAATTACTCTTTGTTTGGAACAAAACAACACTAGAACAAGCATGACAGCCCTGACAAAACCTTCGGGGGGATCTTGAATGTGCTTTTTCTAAATGATGCAGTCAAATCATCATTTGAAACGTCATGAAAAAAAAAACACCACTCTTCAATAATCCTGAATTGAAGGAGAATATTAGTGCTGTGGAGCCGCTCAGGGCGGCTCAGAGAAGAAGAGGCTCACCCAGGCCAGCTGGGCTGAGGGTCCCACGCTACAGGGAGGAGCAGCAGTGTGGCACTTTTGGCACACCAACCTTCGTGTGCTTCTGAACCCAAAACCACAGTGAGCAGCCAGCTGGATTTTGAAGTTAGGAACCACCTTCCACAAAGCCCACAGACCCACAAAATACAGGGGAAAATTTGCCGAACTGAAAACCTCAGCAAGTTCTGAGGCATCAGGCAAAGAAAACCCCAGGGGTTTTACCAGCTAATTGCAGGGTATTTTTTAGTTCTTGCTTGTTTTTTTCTGATTCAAATTGCTTCAATAGTTTCTCCAGCAGGAAGGTTACTTCCACGTTGAAATGATGCCATATCTGATTCTGCTTAAAGAGGATCCTAAGGAGCGTGGCAATTACAAAGTGCTCCACGTACACAGAGCCTTTAGGGAGCAAAGCTTTATTAGCAAAGAGAGGCAGCTTTTGCTGCTACCTGAGGCAGAAGTTTTCTTGAAGCTGCCTACCAAACTCTCATTTAACCCTGCATCACAGATTCTGTACCAATTACATCAGCAAGTCTGTTTTCCTTTGCGATTTTTTTAGGGTACTATATCAATAAAGTCTGAGCAAAAATAGATCCTCCCACAGTACTCCCCTGCTGCAGGAGAGCTGAGCCACAGCACGGGGGGGAAAGTCTGGGCTTGCAGACAGAGACCCAGGTTTGCAGGACCAAACCAGACCAAACCCAGTTGTGGACCATCAGCACTGGCCAACCTCCCAACGCCAAGTCTCATCGTCCAGAATGAGCTAAGTAGGGGCTGCCTGAATATGTGGATACCTATAAAATACAGGCTGTTAGACTGACAGGCTTTTAGATAATCTCCTGTTGCCAGCAGATGAAAAGCAGAGACCTGGTCTCATCAGTGGCAGTTTCCAAAGCATTCAGCAGTGGAGACTCAAAGCATTGGCTCTCCTGGGCAGGAGTGGTGGCACTGGGCAGAGACAGGGCATCAGCATGACGTGAACTTGCCCTTCCAAGAATATTTTTCCCTGCCAAGTAACAGTGGGAAAGTTCACCCGCCTCCCTGCGCTGGGGAGAGCAGGGCGATTGCCGGCTCACGCGGGCTCCTCAGCAAGCACCCTCAGTCTGGCCAAGGCAATTCAGGCAGGGAAGAAGGAGCTGTCAGAGCCCCGGGGCTTTCACTCTCATTATCCCAGATGTACTCAGGCCACCTCTGACCCCCTGCTCTGCACACAAACACACTAGCTGGAGAGCTTATCTGGCAGGGCTGCAGCAGACGGTCCTCAGAGGACGCTCTCAGCACCCCAAGGACACGCTGTCCTTCCTGCAGGGAGCTCTGTCCCTGAAAACACACCACCGACAGAGCTGCGCAGACACGGCTTCCTACCCACACTGCACTGTGCTGACTCATCCTGGACATTTTCCAACTGTCTGGAGGAGAAATCAGTGGCGTTTTATTTTCCTACAAGCCACCTCACAACTGAAAGCGTTCTTAAAGCTTGCAGGTGCCTCGTCCCCTTCTATCCCACTCAAAATTCATTTCTCTGGAGAGCTTTGGGAATTCACACCGCCTTGTGCCACAGGGACCCCAAGCGTGGCATTTGCAAAGGCATCAGCAGTCACCTGTAGAATTATTTCAGCTGTCTCACTGCTGGGAAGGGAGCTGTCAGTCGCTGCACTTTGTCTATCAGAGCTTTCCATCACATGCCATTCGGGAATTGTGGCTGTGCTTTACAAGTTTATTCTGAGAGACCACATGCTCAAGGGAAGCTGTGGGCTACCTGAACACCCCGGCAGGGAAACTCTTACGGGCTAAACTAACAGATACTCCAGGAGCTGGTGAGGCTACCTGAGCCCGTGTTTGCTCGCTTCCCAAGCAGCACAGTGCTTTCCCAGTTAAAACAGGCAGGATTTGTTCAGCATTACAGCCTGCGCTTATCTCAACTGATCATGCACAGAACTAAGCTGGCTGTTGAATTTTGCTCTTAATTCCTTCAAGCAGCTTGCTTCTGAAGGGATAGCTGTTACTCTCAAAATCTTTCACTCCTGGATACCCTAGCTATATTTTCAGTTAACTACTGAATGTTATATACAACATAAATAACCACAGTTAACCACAGGGATGTCTCCACAAGAACAGAGATAGATGTGTCCATGTGCTGTTTAATAAAAAAGTGCCAAATAAAAAGCAGCTCTAACACATACCCACAATGAGTCCGATTTCACAGTTTGGGTCTTCATAGGCACAAGTCATCATTGTGCCCACTGTATCATTCACCACGGCCACCACATCCAAGTCAAACTCCTTTGGAACAGAGAAATAAACCAGTGAGAACTCTGGGTTTAGGGCAACCCCTCACACCACAGGGGACACGAAAGGAGTACAGCATTGGGAACTCTGTCAAAGCACACTGGAAACAAACAACTGAAAGTACCAGCATGATTTTATACATGCAGAAATAGGCACTTAATCTACTAGCAGGTAGCTAAGGCTCCTCGCATGCTCTACCTACAATAGACTATGTCTTCAGAAGAAAGTATATTCCTGGCTGTTCTCTTTGGCTTAGATATAAGTATAGATCTTGTATATAGGCATGGTAGAGGGCTATTGCCATTCTGTATTACAGCAGTGCAGTAGCAAATCCAGTAGCAGAGGTTTTTAAGCCTCTTTTTACTTGCTGATACTTGCTTTTACTTGCTGATGCTCTCCGCAGGCTATTTTTCTTCCCTTCCTAGAAAGATTCAGCTAAGCTGCTTGACGCTTTTTCAAGAACAAGGGTTGAGAGGGGGGAAAACTGTCATTTAGGGTGCACTGAGGTAGATTCCTGAAATCACTACATTGAAAACTCCTGTCTTCTCCACGCTCAGATGCAATGAAAATTGCCACGGGGTTTGAAAGAAGCCTTGGAAGCTCTGCCAAGTTTAGCAAGTTAGAAGTGTCTGGGGAAAAAAAAACAAGCAATGAAACAAAATCCCCAGTGTGGCTCATTTTGAGTAGCAATTTCGGTTTGGTGGCTGAACTCTCCTATTTCCATTACACACCCTCTAGACCATCCTACGTGGCGGTCAGGCTACAAGCCAGCATCAGAGCCAGCGCAGCCACACGGCATCGGGGGCTGCTATATCAGGACCTGCTGCAAGGCAAACACCTTCTGTGCAGGACAGGAGGCACAGCCCATTCCTCAAGGCACACCCAAACCCTGCGAGAGGGAACCAGCCTGACCCATGAGGTCTGTCAAGTCTGGAGGGGAAGGAAGAAGTAGGAGGAGAAAAAGAAAACAAAACCAAAAGAAAAAAAATCACCTCTCTCCTTTTAATTCCTTCTCTAAGCAAATACACCACATCTTCTCCCTCACAGTCTGTAGCTTTGAAGCCTTTTGTCCAATTGAGAAGGATACCCTAAACAGAAAGAAAATAGGTTATCAAGTTTCCCAGTGCACTACAGATTGCCCCAAAAATCCTACAATCCTCTAAGGGATGATCACTGAGCATTTCTGTCTGATAACTTCCCTGCATTTGCTCACCTCCCCAGCCCATCAAAGCACAAAATCACAATGCTTCACACAGGTGACCACAGGTTATCGCACACCGCAGCTCCGACCCCACGGTCCCAGCAAATGGCCCTGAATATTTAAGGCCAGTCAGTACATGGACTCATAGAAGCCCTCGGCTCAAGGAGCAGGTTCTCCAGTATTCGCCAACATGGGTGCTACATTTTGCTGATCAACTGTCTTCTCTCTCAGTCACACCCCAAAGTCTCCCTGGCTTGACCAAGCCTCCTATCATCAGCAAGATGACAGCATTTTAGAGCTGGACATTTGAATGCTGCTCCTAACATCATTGGCTCTTTCCTCCTTCCTTGTATATGAATATTCATCTTATTTTCGCTAAGACTTAAATGTTACTCTGTACCCTTGACATGTCAAATGCTTTAGTGTGAGGTTATACAGAAGAGTCTCTATGAAAAGGAATATCTCTTTATATATGTGGAATTTGCATCTAAAACTACTGATCATGCTTGGTCTCCAAATTTCCAGAGCAATGCAACAAACTCAAAAAGAAAAAAAAAAAGAAAGTGTGACAGAAACAACAAACTCAAAAAAAAAAAAAAGTGTGACAGAAAATATGTCTGTCTTCAAAAAAAAGTGCTAAGGAGACAGGAAACTATTAACAGCTGCACAGGTGGAGTTGGTGGAAGTATGTGGCAGTGAAGAAGTTAAACACAAAAGCGAAGAGAAAAAGGGTACACTTGACAGGGACATGCTGCAGGCTACAGTGTCCCCCGCAGGGTGACATAGCCGAGCAGGCCCTGGTCCATCTGCTTCATCCGGGGAGACCAGATCAGCTG
Organism: Theristicus caerulescens; assembly: GCA_020745775.1. Classification (NCBI taxonomy): domain Eukaryota; kingdom Metazoa; phylum Chordata; class Aves; order Pelecaniformes; family Threskiornithidae; genus Theristicus; species Theristicus caerulescens. The sequence continues at coordinate 91,130,702 of CM036560.1, forward strand.
GGGAACAGGAGCTGGCAGCAGGGATGGACTTTTGCTTACTGCTTGCAAAACCCAGGAAGTATCACAGTCCAGCAGTTTTATACAATTGGAAAAAGCATGATACCTTAAAAAAGGGATATCACCACCATGGAAAATTTAAATGCTCTTATCTGTCACAGCCATGGGTTGAGCAGCATTTGCATTACTACCTTTAAAGGGACTATTTATAGGAGCAGCTGTACTGGTCAGGGTCAGAGCATGAACCCTCCCCTTGTACAACCTCCCTGTAAGTGTCACATAGATGATACGAAGGCAGAGAAATCAGGCCTAGCATAAGCACAAAAGCAGATTCAAAAGATAACTAAGGAACTTACAGCATCCAGACTGGTCTGCTTGCAAGGGAAGGAAAATGTGAAGCCAAGAGGAAGACGTGCGCCTTTTATCCCCATATAATCCAGGAAGTCAGAAATGCAGGTAACGATGTGATCAAACAGCTTTAAAGAGAAAAGTCATGCATTTGAAGTTGTACATGTTACACGCTCTTAAGCAGGTACTTAAAAAGTAGCAGTGCTGCAAAAGAGAAACACAAATTCTCACCTCTTCTCCTGTTCCCTGCATCACCTCTATAGGAATGGCATAGATCTTGTTGTGCATCTCAACTGTTCTCCTTTTACCACTGCGGATTTTCACCAGCAAAACTCTAAAGTTTGTCCCTCCGAGGTCAAGTGCCAGAAAGTCTCCGTTCTCTGTAAAAGAATGTGTGTGTGTGTGTGTATTTAAAGAACCATAAGCAAAATCTTAAAAAGGGCTTTCTCCAGAAAGCACTTTGATATAAAATCTCTTGGAAAACTCTCAGTTGGGAAGATCTTCATCAAAGGAGGATTTTAGATCCTGCTCTGACTATTCCAGCCCTTTTTTTTTTTGTGGTTTTTGGTTTTGTTTTGTTTTAAACCAACAAGGGAAAGAGGACCCACACAACTGTTCCCTGAGAGAAAGTAGAAATTTGGCCAGCCACCCTGAAATGCAAAGAACTGCTCAGGTTGTGCAGACAACGTACAGATGGGTTTGGGTTATGAGCCCCGCTGTGGTTCTCTCCCCCCGGGCCCTGGCTTGCTTGCACCCTGGGGCAACAACACGGGGCCGGTCTGCCAGCAACAAGCACAAGGGCAGTGCAGGCTGCCCTGCCTGGGGCTGGGATTTCCTCCTTTGCACAGCTCAGGAGGCTCCTGAGCTTCATTGCACCAGATCTGCTCACCCTCTACCAAATCCAAATCCCATCGCTGGGAGCCCATTTTGGGCACCCTGCAGCCGAGCCGGTGCCCTCACTCCAGCAAGTGCATGCCTCTACCTGTCCCATCGGGCGTGCTGCGGACAAAGGTGGGCAGCATTTTCACTTTGGCAGTCTCATGAGTCTTCTTCTTCAACCCCGCTTCCATCTCCGCCCTCATCCTCTTCTTCACCTGCAGCAGCTGCTCGTGGGTGAGCTTGAACTCAGCCAGCGTCTCGTCAATGAGCCGGTGCTGTTCCGACAGCCGGTATGCCACCGCCGTCACCATCGCTGCTCCCTTCCCACTGCCGCTCTCCGACAGCAGGAACCGCACTTCTGAGTCAGGCACCAAGCGCCGAGTGGTTTTGTGCAAGCGCCGGGCGTACCTGCGGGGAGGAGAAGCTGCAAGCCCACTGTCTGTGTTGCCTCCCCCACGGCTCCCAAAATCTATGCTGCCAACACGGACTGACTGCAAGGGGAGTGAGGAGCCTCACCATGCCTGAGCTAGCCATAGCCTCCCAAGTAGGAAAACTGCCAGGGGAAATGTAGTTCTTCCCTATGGCCTCTTTTCTCCTGAACACCTAAGGAAAGCCAGCAAAAAGCAGAACGGAGCATCAGAGTCTCATGCCCTGAACCCGACCCTAGATGGGAGAAACCTCCAGGCTCTAATGCTGCTCCGATCTCCTCTCTTGGGTTCGGCAGCTGTCCTGAACTCACTGGTTTAGACAGTGTGGGGAAACAGTTCAGAAACAAAAATTGCCCAGGTATGTTATCTTAACGCATCCTAGACTTGCCCATCTGGAAAAGCTATTCCAAGAATGCTATTTTGAAATTTTTTTGTTTGCCAAAATTTTATGTTTTTCTTTAACTAAGGAAAATCCTTTTTTCAACAAAATAATGGGAAACTGAAAAGGAACCGTTACACATTTTTATCCTTTCCAAAGTTTCCCCATAAACATCACTCAGCCCTCCCAGCCAGCTCCAATGCCAAGGTAGGTCCTGTGTGCTATGCTTCTGCTCCCCTTCAGTACCCACAGCTAAATCCTACAGCCGAGACTGGGAACTGACTTATCACCAGTTATTATTTACTAAATAAAAGCCTTTTACCATGTGTGCATAAACCATACCTGCACACTGCCTATTTCTTCCATTTCTTTTTTCTGAACTTGGAAACTCTTACACAAGTGCTGCTCTCCTAGCGCACACAGGCCAGCAGCCACTCCCAAACATCTGCAGCGCTGGGTCTTGGGCACTTAGATTATTTTTCACACTAAGACTCACACCAAACCCTGTGTGTGTGTGTCCAAACAGGACCAGGTATACCCACAGCAAAAGACCTCAACTTCCTCTCTCATTTTTACATAAATCTAAACAGCCATTTGATTAAAAATGTAACTTTCAAGATAGGGAAAAACAAGACTAAGCCAGTTTTTAAAATGTCACAGAAATGTAAGCACCATCTTTTCCCCGTTTTCCAGGTATATCTTCAACAGAAAAGTCTGGAAAAAAGAGAGTTCAGCAGTCATTTTCAAAACAACTGAGTTTGAATTGAAAATGGAGATCAAGGTGCATTAATGCAGGTCTCCTCAAAGCCCAATCCATGGGCACAAAGTAATATTTTGTACAAAGAAACTCTCCTTCCAAGGGGTCTATGGAGATCCCTTAAGGTATGTGCTCAGACCACCATAGTTTTCATTGATATTGCAGTATCCTATTTTGGTTCTTTCCTTTGTGGTTTTGTTGTTGTTTTAAAATCTCACCCTGCTTCTTCAGTTAGAGACATCTCTCCACTAAGCTCCCCATCTCAGACCAAACCCCCATGCCTCATCTCACACCCAAACCGCATGCCTGGGTGACATCGTGGGGTTATATGCTCGACCCTTTGCAAACCAGAGGCCGTGGCCAGTGAAGAGTGTTAACAGCAGGAGCAGAGGGACTCACTGTGGGTGCATCTTGTAGAGGGAGCCATCGACCCCCACGGTGGTCCGGAGGCGGCCAACCCCTTTGTTATCCCGCAGCTGGTTGAGGATGGCACCCAGTGTGGAGGCTACCAGGTTGGCCGAGCGGAAGGACACGATGGTGCAGACATGCTGGACGGCGATGCAGTCCTCGTGGGATGGCTCTACCCCCAGGCGGGTTAAAATTTCTTTGGCTTTGTTCAAACCTTCTTTGCTCCTAGAAAGAGAGTGCAGTAAAGGATACTCCTTAGTGGGGGAGCTATAAAATGCAGGATAGAGGCACATCCAACCATGGGTGTCCCTGCCTGAGGTTTGAGAAAGGGGTTAGAAAGAAAATTTCTTAGAGATCTGGACTGGGAAGCTCCATGAGGCTTGAAATAAAATGCTCTAAATATGCATCCATTCATGGATAGAAACAGCTTTCAATTAAAGCCTGGTGCAAACATGCCACCTACAAAACATGCAATTCCAGGTACTATAGCAGCCACCCTATGGGCAGGATTACTCCCACATGTACCCAAGAGCCTGCCCTCCTTCCAGTTCATTTCCCACAAGGCAACAGGTACATCATGTCACTGGAAACCTGTTGAACAATAACCTCTCCAACACAGACCGCATTTCTGAGCAAGCTTCCTGTACTTCGAAAGCAAAAGCACAAAGCATGGGACTGGGACCAGCCCCGTCCCGCGGAGCCAAGGTGTCCCCCGGGAGCACAGCATGTAGCTCAGGCTGCAGTTGGTCCAATAGCGCCAGACCCAAAGCAGAGCAGCAACCCCATGACAGCTCCTTCAGTGCACCCCCAAGAAAGTTAGCAACTTCCAAGCACTTTTACAGACCTGGAGGAATTGAATGCTTTTTCATCACACTGATGCTTTAGACTTCAAACAGCTGCTCCTTTCTGGAGCAGGAAGCACCAGCCCCACAATTCAGCACAGGCCTGAGCGTACACCTAATCCCACGCTTGCTTGCTCATATGTCTCAATAAATCAAGCCCAGTGTGAAAAACAAAACCCTGAGCGAAGGTTGCCTAAGTGATTTCATCCTAATGGGTCTCTTTTCAGACTTTTACAGCCTCACTGAATTTCTGCCTCTTGCACTGCATTTTCCCACATTAACACCCAGCCTGAGAGCAAAGTTTCTGGCAAAACTTTTCCATGTCCAGCTCAGTCATCACCCAGACAAAAACACAAGGAGTATATCTTGTCATTACTAACTGCACTCCATACATCTTTTTAAGGATGCCTGCGTCTTGCTAGCATCAGCTAGAAATTTGAAGCTGCACAGGGATGTGCCCCCTACTTATAACCAAAGTGCTCTTCAGGGAGCAAGGTGGGATTTCAGGGCAGATTTTGCTCTTAATAACTGAATTTCTCCATAACTGCATTTTTCTCCTTGTTCAACATTATATTGGTCCATTACATGGACCTCTGTGGTGAAGACAAATGAACACACACATTTAATGGAAAGCTGTTCAGACAAAACGGTCTGCAGGGACAGGAGTAAAACAGGGCAGGGGGCAACAGGCATTGTAGAAGTTACTGGCTGTTCCCTTGGCATTGCACTTGCAATCAACAGTACCTCTATACATGTGCACCAAAATCAGCAGCACTTTGAAAAGAAAAGCCGGCCCAATGACTACAGTACAAGCTATCCCAGTGATGTGAATTTTAAAAACGCAGGGGGAAGAGCCAGTAAGTACTGACCAAAGGGGTGATGACACCATAAGAAACCAACTGGCGCATAGCTCAGAGGTCACCACGTAGCACCCGGCACTGCCTACGAGACTGAATGCTCTGCCTTGTCACGCTTGTTTTCTTTCTGCCCAGCAATCCCGTGGATACAGCAAGGAGCAACACAAGTATTTGCTAGGAGGCACTAAGCCAATTCACTGCTGTGTTCAGCTGCAGGGTAGCAACTTCTGAGTTTTTGCAAGCAGGGTGAGAGGTAGCACAGCGCATACCCTGTAGCTGCATGGACTGGTAGGCTTTCATAGTTCCTCCCAACACAGAAAAAGGGAGAAATCTTGGGGAGGAGGGCACAGACTGTCTGCTGGGGGTCCCCACATGCCAGCTCTGCACCTGCGCTGGAGGATGGCAGCCACCCCCAACGCAGCACATCTCCCCACAAAGCAAAAAGAGACGCTGGAAAATTAACATTAAGAGTCGCTGTGAAACCCAGGGGGTGAAAAGGGATAGGTACTCACTTTTCTATGGCAGAAACGTGCTTCGTCTCAAACTTCCCTTTGGTGAGAAGCTCAGGGGTGATTCTCCCCTCAAAGAGCAGCCCCTCCTTGGCCATCTTCACCAGGATGAGCCTTACCAGCTCCCCCATGTACAGCCCGCTGACCATCTTCTCAAACCTGCAGGAGAGGACAGCAGCAGTCACCCACCCATACACGGGCAACCCTGGGAGGCAGAGCCCAGCTGTGCCACTGCACTGCCCGGCCCAGCGTGCGGTTTGCCTCACCACGGGCAAAGTCGAGCTTTCTTGAACTGCTGAATTCGTAACACAAGTGGAAAATGGAGCCCAGAGTGGAAAACAAAAGAAGCAAAGTTCACAAATAACTGCCTCACTCACAGCTGCTTCCCAGGATTAAGGGATCCACGGTCGATCTCTCGATCAAACTCGGTCCTGATGTCTTCTAGCGAGCCATCATCTCCAAAGGCCCCCCACTCCGTGTTAATGCACATCCTGCCCTCGTCCCCTTCCACCAGGTCAATGTGCCGCATCTCCTCCATGTAACAGGCGTTGGTGCCAGTGCCTTTAGGGAAAGGACATCAGAAGGTGCTAACCAAACAGGCCAGGCAAAGGGAGAAAAGCCACGGGCATGCTGCAGCAGCAATGTGCGTTACCAATGATCAAGCCAACTTCGCAGCGCTGGTCATCAAAACCACAGGTCATCATAGTCCCGACGGTGTCATTCACAACAGCCATGATATCTGCATCATAGTCCTGATGGAAGAACAAAAACATTAGTTGGACCATATGGCTTCTCTGGAAAATGTTGCTTGTGTTTATCACCAGTTTGCTTATATCAACTAATTTCACAAGGAGCAGGAAACAAATAATTTGTCTGGATACCACAGCTCATCTTTTTAAATATCACCTGTTCTGTCTGCCAGTTCCCTACCCCACGTACCCAAGAAGACAACGAGAGCAGACTAATGCACCAGGCAAACAATAAAACAGCAGTGGTGTAATTCTAGATAGCAAAGACCTGCTCTCACATAAGCACCTTTAGGCAGGAAAGAGAAGGGCTGTACGTGAGGGAGGGAGGAACTCTGCAGTTAAATATCATGGAGTAATTTGATGCAGTTGCTTGAGGAGTCAATCTAGAAAATATTCCCAAGTTACGTATTTCTCATAGAATTCACTTAAAACATCTAGGAGTCTTATTTCAAGTGAAGATTTTAATACAAAAATATAAGCAAATAATGAAATAAAATAAGCTATCCAAATGACATGCATTCATTCCTTTCCGGCTTCTTCAGTGTGTTATTCTACCTGGTACCAAGTCTGATGATAGCAACTGACTATAGCAATGTTGTTTGGTGACAGTAAAACTCAGGTTTGCTTAAGAGTCCACAACTGCCCAAATAGAGCAAATACTGCCCAGTTTCTGATGAATTTGGATGCTGAGTAATCAACATATCACCTGGCTGCAATCATTATGCAAACCAAAATTCATTCTATCTCACGCTCAGTGCCTTTTTATTTGTTTAAATCAGCAACCTGGTCACCTTCACCCTCTATAAAATCAGCAGTGAGAAACTGCAGGGAGCAACACAGCTCACTGAGCCTGAAATCCCCCTTCTCTTCTACTCTGCTTCTCTCCTGCTCTCAAGCAAGGCGGTTGCACAACTCAGCTGAGCCCAGACCATGAGACGCAGTTTCTCAGGAATAGGACGTGTCGGTATCGCTGAAAAGCTGCGGCACTGACACACAGCACTTTCTCAGTTTTTGAAGAGTGATAAAATTGCTGAAGGTTGCCAGTGACAAACCACAACATAGTAACTCAGTTTTGTGCTATGAGCTTCCATATAGCAACCCTGACGTCGCTCCATTTTCCCAGTAAACAGCAAAACCGTACTTCACGTAAGAAAGCAGAGCTGCACCTTCACTCAGATTACACCCTCAAGTCAGTGACATGAAGGGTGGTCCCTAGCAAAGAAATGCCAGTTTGCTGTGATGCAGAGTTAAAAGAAGAATGAAGTACAATTTACCCCACGTTTCTTGATGGCCTTGTTAAGCAGCCTCACAACATCTGCTCCCTCCACTCCGCTTGCTTTGAAGCGCTTCGTCCAGGTTATCAGAATACCCTGATAAAACAAGAGAGCAATATTCAACAGGATGCCACCATAAGACACAAATTGATTTTTTTTTTCCTTAAAAACAAGATTTTATACTTCAAATGTATCTTCAGGTCTCTTTTCTTATATGACCCAACCTGAGACAATTGTCGGTCTTCGATTCTCATTACAGTAAACTGAAAGATGGAAAATTGTTTTCCCCTCCCTTGCTAAAAAATGGTTTGTTTCCATTTTGCATTTTCAGCCCACTCTTCTCCCTGTTACTCCTCGACAGTTTTTCTTGGAAAACCATTTAATCCTTTTGGGCCATGGAAATTGACTGCTTTCAGAAAAAGCTGACTATGCGGGAGTGACTAAAGAGAAGGGATGTGATGTTTGTACGTCCAGGACTCGGCTGCAGCGGGGATCAGACTGCTGCACATTTGCTGCCTGGAGCACCAGCTGTCTGGGCTTGTTTCACTGTGGGATCGTGTTTACAGGTTGAGGCAAATGGAAATGGGTTGAGGCAAATGGAAATGCTGGAAATGTAGCAATATATGTCCCTGACTTACAGCATGGATCAAAAGGAAGTCCTGGTATTGAATTCCTTGTCTGCAAACTATCATAAAGAGCCTGCAAATCCCCTAAGGTAATGACTACATCTGATTTTCTTCTATTTAGACAATGCCAAGCTGATTCAGAGCATTCAGTATATAAGTAAATAATAATAAAAGAAAGAAAAGAGCATTGACAGCAGTCAACAGGAAAGACTACTCAAATCAGCTCAGCTTTTCATACCCACCACAACATTCACATCTATCACAACAGGAGTCCAAGAAGCTAGAAACCAGAAAAGCTGAAGCCTATAGGCACAAGCAGCCATTGCCTGGGTGTACGTTTGCCCATATCTCAGCTTAAAAATCAGCCATGTGTCTTGTGCACATTCGCCCTCCCAACTGGCACAGGGGACAGAGGGGTCAGGGCAGCTTTTTCCAGACCAGGAGGTATTCTCCTACCATTAAACCACAAACTCAGTTTGCCTAAGGTTTGCCACTGTGCTGCCCTCGTTAGCATCATTGAGAAACCCAGCAAAACCCCACGCTGCTGCGCAGAGAAATCATGGGCAAAGCCCACTCTGCAGGCACAGCTTTAACGGGCAAAAGGGCCCCGTGTTCCACATAACTTTTATCATTCAGGAAACTGGTCAAACCACACTGGCAAAGAGCAGGTCCTCTCAGCGTGACTGGCCGCCGGCTGGAAGGATTTTTTGCTTTGCCAGCAAGGCCTTGGCATCAGGGAGGAGCCCTTGCAGCGCAGCAGGGTTGAGTGGGACCCAACCATGCAGTGCCACCTTGTCACCCTTGGAGAAACCAGGGACCACCCTGCCTCCTATCTGCTCACCAAGCACAAGAAACCAGCACCCAGGCAAGCGCGGCCTCACAGAAGCAGCAATCCAGGAACAAATCTGGCCCACAGAATCCAGAAAAACATATTTTTCAAACGCCAAAAATATCACAAAACCTCTCAGAAAGAGAGTTTTATTTTTTATGTGTTTGGGTTTTTTTTATTCAGAGACACCCTCCCTTGTCTCTTACTATCCTCCTCCACTCTGCCACTGCTCATCTCCGAGCCTCTATAGGTGTCCCCAATCCATCCCACATGCTACTTGCCTGCCCCTGCCCCACATAAGCATAGAATCATAGAATCATTTAGGTTGGAAAAGACCTTTTAAGATCATCAAGGCCAACCGTTAACCCAGCACTGCCAAGTCCACCACTAAACCACGTCCCTAAGCACCACATCTACACGTCTTTTAAATACCTCCAGGGATGGGGACTCAACCACGTCCCTGGGCAGCCTGGTCCAGTGCTTGACAACCCTTTCAGGGAAGAAATTTTTCCAAATATCCAATCTAAACGTCCCCTGGAGCAACTTGAGGCCATTTCCTCTTGTCCTATCGCTTGTTACCTGGGAGAAGATGATTTCATCCCAGCCGGCTTGAGGAAACCAGCCTGCAAACAAGCACCTTTCATTATGCAGCTAAACACATTTTCTCAAGGGCAACCCAACTTCACAACCACATCCCCAGCATGACTCTGCTGTGGTCAGTAGCCTGAGCCTTACCATGCACCGTGGCCAGATTGGAGAGCTGCACCAAAATCAACTCATTTCTTCCAAACTGATGCAGGAAAAGGCAGCTCTCTGTTCTTAATTACATTCAGACCCTGAGTCAGCAAGCACCCTTGGTTTCAGCTCTCAGCATCACTTAATAAGTATGAAATGTAATAAAAATCGTGCCTCTGCTGGCCCTCCTCAGCACCAGCATCTGGGGAGCTGTTGCACCAGGCTAACCTAGAGACCTACAAGCTAGAAAAGCAGGTCGTGCTTTAACAGTGGAAGCTTTTTGCGTTTTGTGTGGATTTAAACTTCCCTGCATTAATTTGCTACACCGTTGCCATAGCAATCCTGTATGAGGAGGCTGCTGAGTCATTTGTGATATAATGAGCAAAGGAAGGAAAATATAGTAGCATCCCTGTCATGGGAATCTCATCAGTCACTTCATACAATGCTGGCTATTTCCATCCCTTTTTAAACCACGTTGCTTCCAGGTGGCCTTGCCCGATTGCCTTCAGCGCTGAGAAACCAGCCGGTGGCATGGCTCAGCACTGCTGCTCAGGAGGGAGACCCTGATCCGGATCGGTGCGTGCACTTGTGAAGTTCAGCAAAATCTGAGCAAACACTGCTGGACTGGGCCCTTCCCAGTTACATCCCATGGAGAGGTGAAAAAGGCTGCAGAGGAAGCAGGCAAAACTGCTGCCATGTTTACACGGTAAACCATAATACTGAGGAGCTCACCCAGAGGCAGTACAAAACATCAGATGCCTCTTCGTCATCTGTTAACCAGCTCGTTCAGACAGAAACATAAACACAAACATGAAGTCTGACAGTGAAATATAATACCCATTTATCCTGAAAATGAGACCTGTCTGGGATACTGCTTTCATAGCAATGTTTTAATAACAGGGTAGCTCTTCTGCATATTAAGAAAATTGTGAAATCTTCTTACCTCATCTAGCTTGGATTGTCGACATGGGAAAGAAAACGTAAACCCGACTGGTAATTTCTTGTCTTTGATTTGCTGTTTCTCCATAAAGTCTCCCAGGCATTCAGCAACATGATCAAAAAGCTGTAAGAAAATGAAAAGTATAAAACCACCACAATTAGAGATACAGTTTCAGGGCAAAGATATTTCAAACTGCATATGAAAACTGTACTGGGTGAGGGGAAAGGGGAAAATATCTGCTCCAAATTTTTAAAAATATATAAATGACACAGCTATGAAAATACTCTCAGGCAGTGTATATCAACACCTTAATAATTAATAAATTATGAAATATGTTGTCCTTTTACACCCATATAAAAACGCTTTTCCTGAAACAAGCAGCACGTGGCTCTTGAGTCTGCCATAACCCTTCTACTTAACATTTGATGAGAACAAAAACGTTCTTTTAACTTTCCAATAACAGGAAGGACCGACTCAACAGAACATTTGGGATCCAGTCCCACAGGAGGTTGAGCACTTTCACAGTGATTCAGAGAAGATAACATCTGCTTCACTCAAGCATTGCTGAGACCAGAGAAGCCAGCACTTTGCACGAGCCACCCAAAAGGACATCATCTCTCAAATCTATTCTTAAAGCACACAACAAACAAACAAAAAGGAAACCCAGGGGATTCGTCTAAATATTTTACATGCTCTGAGAAACAACCCGAAATGGGAACATTTTCTACATATTTTAAAATGCTGAACTATGCAGGCAGCCTGCACCAGGCTCGCGGGTACCAGTTCCTACCCAGACACCTCAATGGCCCTTCGATAGCACCCCGTGACAATAGGACAATGTGCCCACCAGCCAGGCCAGGAGCCAGGCATGCCAGGGAGTGTGTGGGCACGAAGGCGAGGGATGTCTCTCACACCGAGCTATTCGGAAAGCTTCTCAGGTAGATCATAGAATCATAAAATCGTTTAGGTTGGAAAAGACCTTTAAGATCATCAAGTCCAACCATTGAATCGCAACACTCAAAGCTGAAACCAAGCCCTAGCAATTGAAGCAACAAAAGTACACATTTGTATCTACCAGTACCAAAAAGCTAGACATGCCTTGAACTGACCCATACCACAAATGGATGTCAAACTATTTACAAGTTGCCACCTGCCCCAGAAGATAACTGTGCTTCACGTTTTAACTCTCTGCAAAAAAAACCCTGTCTGCAGCATTGTTGGGACAAGGCCAGGAAAACTGCCCAGAAGATTGGGGATAATTGGGAGGGAGTACAAAAAGATATTTGTTGGTTGCAATTAGCCCGCGCAGCTTTATTAAGAACAATTTACAGAGTCTCGAAGAGATGGGAAAGCACCACAGACAGGCTGCAGCAATTACAAAAAATGAAGAGGAATATTTTGCCATTCAAAGCAGGTGAAGAAGTGATGTGTGCAACGTTACAATTTAATAGAGCACCTTAAACCCATTCCTAAAATGAGGCCAGATTTGATTAAGCAGAAGTACAGCAGTTTCCCAGGGAAAACGTTGCCATTCATTGTCCTGGGCAAATCGAGGACATTTCACTGAGCACACGCAGTGAAACGGCATGGGAAAGCAACATACACTGCTGCACTTCTGTAAGACTATTTTCAGCTGTCCAGATGAGGGAGAGAGGAAAAGGAGTTATGAAAAGAACTATAGTTAAGTAATAAAATATGGCAACTTCTCCAGGAGGAACACAGAAATAACAGGCACGTATGTTTTTATTATGCTTTCCATCTGAAAGTATCTTGCTAAATACTCAATCCTACTAAACTTTCAGCTGCTCCCAAGATTACAAACGACAACCAGGGGCCAACCCCAAACCCCCCAGGAATTCAGACAGAGGGAAGCAGAAATATTGACTGTGGATGTTGCTACAAAAATCCCTCTCATGCAATGAACCACGACCACCTAGAGAAGAGACAGGATCTGCTTTGTAAGTCCAACTGCAAAAGATCCCTGGGCATTCCCAATGCACTCTGGAAAGTCCGTGTACTGGCCGGTGTTTGCCTGTGCAGTCCCGGCACAACCTGCTGAAGCTCGCCTCCATGAGTTAGCGCACACACTTGCTGCAAGCAATGCACCGTGAGTCATTAGAGCTCCAGGCTGGCAGCAGGGCGCGCGAGCGTAACCCGTGCCGCAGCCTGCGCGGGCAAAGGTGGTTAACTATTACCCACATTCTTGACACTACAGTAGCAGTGTCTAGTCAGTAATGCATGGTCTGGCTGTGCTACTGTTTTTAATAAAGCACAGAGGGAAAGCACTGCTCAAAAGGAGAAAAGAAAGAGAGAGGCGTTAATTTCGCTACCATTGACAGTCATAAGATTTTTCCTAAGGAGACTCAAGCAAGCATCTGTATGTGCCCATGCCCATATTAACATCCAAACCTTACAAATGCCAAATAACTCTGACAGGACAGTAGAGGCAACATTACACAGTTCCTGTGGATTTCATTAAAATAGGGCAGGCAGATTGAGGAAAAATCCAAATCCCTGTCCACCCACAGGTATGCAGTAGGGAACAGTGTGAGCCCAATATTTTATCAAATGTCAAAGACACGGACAGAGCAAATGCCGCAGCCAAGACGAAAGGACCAGTCAGATTTTACACCTTTATAGACCTGAAGCCATACAACCATGAGAAAGAGCAAAATTATATCAGGCTTCATTACTTCCTCTGGCCATGAAGTTGCCTGCTCAGGTTGGGCTCTAGGAAGTCTCCACAAGGATGCATTTGGCTGGCAGCCAGCACACTTTGGCAGGCAACTGAAGATCTGAGCTCAAGCTCAAGCCCCTGAATAGGGAAGATTTAAGGAGCAAGGAAACGTAGCTTCAGATTGGGAGAACAGCCACAAATCCATAACCTGCCTGCCGCGGTGGCAGAACACAAAAAGCAACACGAAAATCAAGCTTCAGGCACGCTCCCGTTCACAAAGTTGACACGGAAGACAGGCTTCTTACAAATTTTAGACCTGCCATTACACCGCTGAAGTCAATGGGAGTTTTGCCCTTGACTTTGACAGGGAACTGTCTCTGACTGGCAAAGCTGTCAGCCCGTGCCTGACAGATGGGCAAAAATAGAAGTTTGAATGCAATGAAGTAGAAAATATCAAAACGAACCATACTAGTGAGGCATGAAGCCATAAATCACAATCCCTTCAATAAGCTGATTATGTATTAGGCTTTAAGAGCATAACTCACTGAAGTTAATGACATAGCTTGCTGAAAAACATATTAGTAGCCTACCCTGCACGGGCAGTTCAGTCCAAGTATTCCACTAATCTGGCTCAGAGATTTCAGAGAACCTCAACCGTACGCATCAGTCATAAGCACCAAATCATCACCTGCCTGTGCGCCTCCCAGGCATCCACCATGCTTCCCTGTGAGGTCTCACAGCAAGCGTTTTAGTCGTGGTTGGATGTTGTCATGGGACAACTTTGAACTCGGATGCAATTCTGATGATGCTTGCAGTTCTCCTCTTCTTTTCCTGGTACTTAAATACTGGGAGTGACTGTCCCCCCAGGGTCAGTGGAAGCCTTGCTCGCCTCTCTTTCAGTTTAAAAGCCATGACAAAGCCTATCAGTCTGAGCTCCATGCTGCTGGTTCCCGACAGCCAAATGGCCTTTGGATATTTAAAAATTAAAACGTAAACACCACAAAGCCCTGCAAAGAATGCAGACCTGATGTCTCTTTTCCTGGCTTCTCCTTACCACCATTATCGTGTCTCCATCAAGTCTCACCCTAAGTCAGCCTGCCTTGCCTGCCCAGGGCAGACACTTGCCCCCTGGGTGCGCGGGCAGCCCTGCTGCTTGTCGGGTCTCCAGCTCCCAACACCCCTCGACTCCCGACACCCCTCAATGGACAAGCAACCCTGTGCTCCAAACCTGCCTCCAGGCAGCCCACCCGACTTCCCTGCCTCCACCAGCAACTGGCGGCCCAGCTTCCCTCTAAAACCATTCCATGGGAGAGCCCCTGCATGACCTTTTGGCCAGATAACAAAGTAATAAGGTTAGGAAAAGTCTTTACAAGGAAGGTATTTTATTGCCGTGGTTCAGATATCACAGCAATGCTTATACCAGTGCTACTTACAAGCCATGACTCCCCTCTTACACTCACTATTGCATAAGAATGCAGCAGCAGGTATTAGATATATACGTTACGGGCATTAAGTTGACTACAGAAAATATATTAAGGGTAGAAATGCTGTTTGCATAATTTTTTCTTTTTTTCCTCTTTTGTTTATTCTTCTGAAACAAGCTCTAAGTTTCCCGCAGGTCTCATACTCCTAAATAGCACCTCATTCTAGTAAAAAGTGTAAAAAAACTTGCAGTTTCCAACTATGAAAATTACCTGTTTTGTCTTACACTGACATGGAGACAAATCTGTCAGTAAAACATTTATTGTACTCCACTTTCTGATCATAAAAAGAAAATAAATTCTTCCAAAGAACCCAATTTGAAATCCAAGTAAATGGATCCAAACATTTTCTACGCTTGGAAGAGGAGAGACTAAAAAAAACCCTATCATTTATTCAGCAAAATTAAGTTGAAGTTGTGCCAAAACATTCTATCAGCTTCCTGTAATTTTTCTAATGTACTTGTACTTTTCATGAATGCTGAGTTGCTCAGACTGCCAGGTCAGATATGTGGCTGTCATGGGTATTTCTATCCCTCATCTAACATTACAATTGCAGGGTTGGTCATGCTCGCTGCTTACAAAGACTAAGTTGTTTTCCTGCTGTCCATTCCTATCAGCGGAAAGTAACTTTACTACAAAAGTCAGAATTTTTATTTCTAGGCCATTTTTGCCCTAACTTAGCCAAAAGTCTCCCACACAATGACAGCAGATTTGCAGCACCCATGCATGCTCTATTACACTAGCTACTGCTTATTTATTTTCAGTATCGACAAAGAGCTGTAGTTGAGTCTGTGCACGCTGTAAGTGCAACTGTTAAGCTAAGGTCATTCTTGTGGTTTTTTTTTTTCTAAAATGGCAGTGTGAAAGCATCTACTCTTTAGAGAGACATCCTAAAGAAGAGGTGCTTACCCGTGTTCCGCTGCCGTGCATGATATCTTCAGGCGTATTATAAATTTCGCTTTCCATTTGTACCGTCTGCTTTTTTTTCATGTGATACCTTCACCCTCAGAATTCGGAAATAAGAACCGCCAAGATCCAGTGCAATGAAATCTCCTTTCTCTACGTGGAAAACAAGACACAAGTGTTTAAAAATTGTATGCAACACAAATTCGGGAAACATCAAGCTCTGTTAAGTATAAACCATAGACAAATGTCCAGCGTCTACAGCAAGGAAGTTCTAGCTGCAGGGCATCCACGTGAAGCATCAACCCGATTCCCTACAATTTAACATGAAGTTGGTGCAATAGCAGCACCAACCACCATTGATACACAGCCAACTGCAACAAGGGTTTATCCAAAAAGAATGGACTAACAGCGGACAGTCTGTAGCCAGATCTCATGGTGAAGCTGGCAGAGCGAAGATCTCAGGAGAAAGCCAAAAAGATGTTGAAAACAGAGACAAGTAAAATGAAGGGATGCCAGACCACCGATGAGCAGTCATTCGCTGTAAATAAACCTGTCTCATTTGGGCAAATAACAGCGAATGATGGCTGGATTGTGCACTACTCTAAAATCAACAAATTACACACAGATGTAGTTAAAGCAGGAACCACTTATTTCACCCCCAGAAGCTGAGATTCACTGCAAACTGCAGTCAGATAACAGAAGTCAGAGAAACAACAGTCTGAAAAATCACAGGGCAGCCCTGCACTGCTGCAGGAGTTATTCAGAAGTTGCGACCCCTTGTACAGAGCTCCTAAATAACTTCCCAGGAGCCAGGGAAAGAGTTAGGATACCTCCATCTCCCTCTGTGGTGGCGAGAGATTTGGATTTCAAAGGTCTGAAGCCAAACCTGCTACTCCCCCAACACCACAGACTTCAGGGTGTAATTCAGGCAACAGAGACGCATGGTCTGGCTATCTGAGGAATGACACTTTCAGCACCCCCTGGAGAGCAAGGCAAATATATTTGACTGAACCGCTTGTGCTACCTCACCTTATCAGAGAGGAAGCAAACAAAGACAGTGATTGTTAAAGTCTGCAAAAAGATAATATTTAGGGAAGCAGTGTGTACAACTTATCACACAGGAGTGCACGTCCAGGCTGCGGTTAATCATAGAGGCTCTTTGCAAGCATTTGTGTCTGCACATGGCATCCCCGGCTCACCGAGGCTGCTTGGAAGGCAGTGAAGCAGAGGCGCACGGCGCTTTCCCGTCCTGGTTTCCTCATCGGTTTGTACCTTTCTGCGGTGTCAGAAGCCCCCCGTGCCATGGGCGGGATGAGCTGCCTCTCCCACATCCTGCACCATCGATGCGTACTGCCAGTCCCATCCTGCAGCGCTCTTTGGCCTCTTTCATTCTTCCTTCCAACTTTAAACTATGACTTTGGGGAGGCCATTCCCAACATCACCATTTTTCCATTTCTACCTGTGGAAAGACCTCTAGCAGTTGGGAAGACCAGTATCTTTTGATGTGTCTCCTCAAACTTCGACTCAGCTCTCAGAGCCCTCAGACCCCATGCTGTCACCAAAATATCGGCTATGCAATTTATCCACGAGGATTTCCAGACCCAGACTTGCCTCTGAGATTACCCTGCCCAATCTCAGATCAAAACTCCTAAAGTCTGGCTTAGTGAGCTGTTCCTCCTCATTGCCCCATGCACCTCCAGGAGCCCGCCCAGCAAAGCTGAGGAGTTGGATGAGGTGTCCCTCGGGACAGGACCTCTAGCAGGAACAGCCTAAAAGAAGCAAAGACACTGCAAAAGCTCTTATGGTTTTCCAAGGTTGCAGTGTAATACAGCAATCAAAACACTGTCATGTGAGAAAACACAAAGAACAATAAGCTCTGTACAGAAAAACGTAGCAAAACGACAGTGGGAGCCCATAACTCCTAACAATCCTCCTAATTTTACTGCATTGCAATGCAACGTTTTCCTCTTGCTGCTTAAGACATGGGCAAAATCAAGAGTTTGCGAAAATACAGATCTTGCAGTGCTTCCCTACCTGTTTCTAAACAGCATGGCTTTAAACATCGCTTTGCTCCAGTACGACTGTCACTTCATCCAAACTGTAGATGAAGTTCCCTTTATCGGGTTCAGCATAACAGATTCAGTAACTCATAACCCCCTTCAGCGCAACAAGACCGGAAGCAAAACATTTACCACAAGTGCCTCCTTGAGCCAAACACCCGAATAAGCTTTATCGTATGAGTATCACTTGTCCAATGCAAGTCATTAACTCCAATAAATAACGGAAAAATCAACACTGGACCAGATGGCCCTTTTCCAAGCTTAAACGCACCTCCGTACATACCTCAAACAAATACTGCACTTCAGAAATATCTTCCCTGGCAGTAAATTAACAGATTAGCGTGTTTGATTTCCAGCACCATCAAGCTCATTGCGAGGTAAAATTTCTTGAGAATTGTCCTTTTCAGTTAAAAAGAAAAAAGAACCTGAACTAGAATGTAAAGTTTTCTGTATGCGAAGTAGCAGTTTTCTTTCAGTGTACTTCATGAATTAAACCCAAGTAGCAGCATTTAATCTATGCTTTGTAACACCAAGATGCATTCAAACCTGCTGTAAATTAATTTAGGAAGGTCCTTTGAAAGCATTTTGAATTAGCTTGAGATACCGTTCTGGGCACTCGTGACAAAAAAAACTTGTGGCTTTTGTAAATTAAGCAACTCTGAATGAAGGAAAAAAACCCTGCTAACACCAACGCCTCCAGAGTCTCCAAAATTATTACTCAAAAGCTCCTTGTTAATAAAGTACACGAGCACAGATCTAAAACTAAACAACAGTATTTTTCTGAATAGTCAGCTCTCATAATAATAATCAGACTCAGAGGAAAAAGCTTACAAGGCAGTAATTAGAGACAGGCCAGAGAAAAGGGCAGGCTTTCAGCCTCTGGCTTTTACGGAGGGACAGCTGAAGGCAGAAATTGCTGTCAGCCGGGAGCCGAACCCACACTTTGGGCATAGCAACACGGATGCATCGGCGAGGGCCCCCCCAGAGCCTTTTGGAGGAAGAGGGAAGGGGGCTCTGCATCTGCACAACAGCTGAGCTGGACGTGGCAGGCACGTGGAGGCGAGTCAGGGAAAGAAATGCCATGACACCCACCCACAGCAAATATTGCTCATACCTGGGGTCAGAACATGCCTCTTCTAGGCAAATAATGGAATGGTTTTGCCTGCATTTCTAACAGCTATGCAAAGAGACACTCGCAACATGCATATACAGATTATTATCGCGTTATACAGAAACTGACTGGGGCAAAGCACTGCCTTGCTCTAATCCATGCTGCAAATACACTGCCTACAGTGTGCCTGTCCTGGAGAGGCTGGCAGGAGCCAAATGGGCACAGGATCAAGAACTGAGCACCCTGTGCACAACACACAAGGTTGCTTTTTTAAGTAGGTGTGTAATACGTGATCTGAAATTCATGCCTTGACACACAGACACGCATATGCTCGGACCAGGACTACCCACTGCTCTGGCTCATGCTCGGTCCCAGCAGCATTCAGCAATCTCTCCCACCTCTCCTGGCTGGGCACAGATCCCCTTTTCCCTGTGCCATATTGCATCTTAAAGTCGCTCCAGTTTGTGCCATGGAACAATTTGCAAAATTATTTGACTCACTGCAAGCATCTCAGACTTGCTAACCTGCAGTGCCTGATGGAGCAGGGTACTGGGGACAGGTCTGTACTCAACTGAACTCAAACAACACATGAAGGAAAAAAATGGGGATTTCAGAGTCAGTAAAAATGCTGGAATTTCATGCAAAAGCCCTCAAGTCACCTCACCTGCAAACCCTTAGAGCAACCTCTGCCCGTGACCCAGCTGTGTGTGGCAGCTTCTGGCTGTCTCAACAGGCTGCGAATTTCAACACAACGTTTCAACATAACAGCCAGTAGTGCTAAATTAAGGGAAACACAGGATTCAAGTTTGTTCTCCCTTTGGTTTTTTTTAGACAGAGAATCGTGTTTCAACTAAAAAACTTAAGGTGGCAGAAAGCAACAGCAAAGCAGAACTGTCAAAGATTTCCACCCGCCAGATAGCACGATGTAACACAAAGCACCAGGCTTCATGTTCTTTCACCTAATAAATTCTTGGTTTTAGCTCAGAAAAAGCCTCAAAACAGGTAACCGTGTTATACAGTTCTTGCAACTGTGCAATTTCTGCACACAGGGACATAATTTGTGGTAGGCACCAAACTACAGTTAACCAACTCATGTTACATGAGAAGGAAATCCAGTGTTACCACTAAATAATAAACACTATTATATACTGTTTATAAATATATTTATACACTCTCCATATAGTATTTATGTTTTTTATAAACACTAAAATAAGTAATATTGGGCAATCTTGGTCTCAAATACCAACACAACATCTTTTTGGTTTCTGATAGCTCTTTGTACCACTTTTATCAGGTACAGTGAGCATGGAAAAACCGAGGCCTACATCCGGATGGAAAAAGCTCAGTACACCAGAGCAGCAGCTTTCGAGCCATACACTGCAGCCTCCTTGAGTTCTGTGAGTTTGTCCTACGACAGCCTGCAAGAGGTAGCTACAAAAAGCAAAACAAATGTCAGGAAACTCAAATTCAGCATGTAAAGGTTCACACTTCCACTGGGGAAAAAAAAAAGTAGAAGAGATGTTGAGTCAAACAGCAAACGACTAAAAGCCACTGTATTTGTTAAGACTCTAGATCACATGAGTATGAATTGCCTAAATCAAAAATCTTCCTATGTTAAGTATTGATCGTTGGCAGACAAATCTCAGCGTAAATGTATTGAGTGTTAGGGGGCTGATTGCTAGGAAGGGCTCGCGCATTGGCATCAAAGTGGGTTTGACACAGGAATCACAAAATCCTCCAGCATCTGTGGGAACAGACCTGCACACGGAGGGGAGGCTGTCTTTGAAGTGTTGTCTGGGCTTGCCAGAAAGCAAATTGCTCTTGTTCTTGGTAGCGCATTGGTGTATTTCTAACAGGTTTCCCATGAAGTGCACCATGTTTAATACAGAAAACAAATACTTAACTCCTTACCTGAACCGTCAGGAATGGACCTCACAAATGTAGGAAGCATCTTCACTGCAGCCGTTGGGTTAAAATCTCTGGAGAGGCCGTTCTTCATCTCTCTCCTGAAGCGAGCCATAATGTCTATCAGCGTTTCATCAGAGAGCCGCATGGCATAAAGGTATTTATCAATCTGGGGAAAAAGGTAAACACCACCACAGAGTGAGAGACTGCCCTGAGGTGCCTGAGCAGGGCTATACCTCTCTTTAATTGCAAGGATAGCGTCTAGCCCCAGCATGGCCCCGGGGCTCTGTCCAAGCTGACAACAGAGCCACACACTTCATGCCTTGTCTTTTGACTCAAAATCAAGGAAAATGTGCAAGTGCTAGGACCTACGTGAGCTGAAGCCCAACCCATCCTACTGCCTTTCCAAGTCAAGACCCAGTCCCACATCACTCTGCCTCCTTTTTCCATGCAAAACAGTTCACCCACAGCCTCGCACCACTATCTCCAGCCCTCGCCCCACTTCTCAGCTCTCCTGACTGTCTGTGAGCTGAACAGCTGAAGCAAAAAATCCCTCTTTTGGAACCTTGTCCCAGCTGGGGTGATGTGGGCATCGCTGCAGTCCACAGAGGTGCCTTGTATTTAAAGCCTTTCATTGCGAAGGACTTGCCACAGCCGTTTTGGGGCTACATTCCAGGCTGAGAAATTATTTCTGTGTAGCAGACCATTTTCCCTGTCCCACTCCAAAGCTATCACAGCCAGAGGGTCAGGAGAGGCAGAATTTGGCTGTAGGCAGGTAGCATCTTCCTCCGCAAGATAAAATATCAAATTAAAAGTTGTTGACTTCTCCCTTGTGGCTTCCCAAGACAGGAACTTTCTTTACCTCCCTAGAAAAAGGAGGCGGTTCCAGTTCTCCAATAATATTGCTTTCCATAATATTACACCCATCTTCAGCATCAGGAAGAGAGAGAGATGCTTTGATGCCTCAAAAATACAACTTGGCCTTGGGGGGGTTCTTGCTAAACGCACATGTCCCACGCCTTTTACCTCAGCTACCAGTCTATTCTTGCCTTGTTTTATTATCTGCCTTGGAAATTTGGTTCTACAAACAGCTCAGACCGAAGCCACACCTTTGGGATCACTTTTACTTCCAGCTTAGCAGAACCAAGAAAATAAAACTGTGTGTATGTTTTCTGTCCTCAGCAAAACTGAAAAAGCCACCTCATTTTAAAACCCAGGCCATTTCTGTGTCAAGGCCATCTGTGTCTCCTTTGCTGCTCTGGAAGCCTTGAGAGCAACTCATCTCTCAGCTGGCGTTATATCCTAACAGAACCACAATAAAACACCCCATGTGAAACGTATGTATGCAAGTGCTCCATATACCAAGGACTTTGAGATGGGAAGCGATGAATAATGCCATTTGCAAAGGAAATGCAGACAATCAAAATGTAATTAAACCCTAAACTGACTGTAAAACCAGCACCAATTTAATTCCTCCTGCAGAAAGTACTTCTGTCTGCACGTAGTCAAGGTCTGCACCAAAGATAGCCTATCTCCCCGAGCTAAACGGCCTCCCACCGTGACCAAGCATTTACAGAGCTGAGGGAGGAAGGCATGGATGGATGGAGCTGCTGGGCGCAGCTACCTGGTCTGATCTTGAACCACAGGGCTGGGGTGGGGGCCAGGCAAGCCTGAACCGCAGGGCCACTGCCAGAGGCTGCACAAGCTGCGAGGTGTTCAGTGCCATTGCTGGCAGAGGAAGAGCAAAACAGTCATCGAATAGATGCAAAGAGGAAGCTACAGTGCAACAAAATGATACCACGATAGTCCATGAACCGGTGAAGTGATGGTGCAGGTGTATAGCTGAACAGCAGAAGAGCTGAGCCCAGGTTCTCTGTTGCAGAGGACAAATGTGAGACCCCAGGGCAGTATCCCCACATCCCAGCTGTGCCCTGTGCCGCCCCGATGGGTTGACAGCCCTGTCGTGGTGACAACCACAGTCAGCCACTGGTGTCATTTCACCCCAGGAACAAAAACCTGGCTGGGATGCACCCTCTCTGCAGCCCCAAACAGTGTGCAGACGGATGCAGAGGCTGGTGTCGGGCTGGACGGGAAGGTCTCTCCTCCATGGCAAACCCTGCCATAGGGTTTTTTCAGCAGAGACTGTCAAGCCATGATGTCAGAGCATGAGGTTATTCCCTTTTAAAGCTGGGGGGGAAGGGGACGACGACCCTCTTTTAAGGCTGAGCTTTCGGCAGCCCACACAGCCACTCGGAGGCCTGATTCCCCAAATCTCCCAGTGAGAGCTACACTAACACATCATTCACACAGTCAGACTTCACTGTGCAATTAAAATACCCCCCCTACAAAGCCCTGCTGCTGCATCCTCCTCCCAAAACCAGGGCTGAATGATTCCCCCCCCACCAAAAGCCCTCTTGTAAATGCAGGTTTTGACATTTGCACGGTCAGGACCAGACAAGTCTGTTCTCCCCACCTCTGCCCCTATGCTACCCTCAGCAGCGAGGGACAACAGGAGGGAGGGCTCTTTTTCCTCCTGTGAAAAAACCAATGAGCACCGTCAGCGCCCTTACATAATTGGGCTGGACCCTCCTGCACGCAGTGAGCATCGCCTCGCATTGCATCACGTTGCGTCGCATCAAGGCCATCTTCACCACTGAGACTCATGGGGCGGGGAGGGGGGAGGAGATGGGGACTAAACCTCAGTTTGAAACAAAATCACTCCTGTGTGTTACAGTTTCCAAAACTAAAAAAAAAAAAAAAAAGCAGTTGTTTTTTTCCAGGCAGGAAAAGGGTTAGTCATTCTGGCAGCGCAGCTGCAAGGGGAAAAAGCGCTGCTCTCCTGCACTGGCAGCACCGGCAGCCCTCCGAGGGACGGCAGCCCTCCGAGGGAAAACCCTCAGCAAATAGCCATAAATAACTGGGGGGGGCAGGGAGAGCTGGAGGCTGGATTACGGGATGGAGGTTTAATAACTCCCTGCAATAAAAGCCGATCAGAAAGCAAATCTCAGCCTTATCCAAAAGGAAGCAGTGGAGGGGTTGGCAGGGATGGAGACGGGAGCTGCCAGCAGCACCCGGCCAGACATACAGTCCCACTGAGGCTCCCGTGGCTGTGGCCCCGTGGGAGATGGGTCCCAGCCCTTTTCGGGAGATGGCGGAGAGCAGGAGCAATTTCAGGCAGGTGGTTGTGCAGGCAAGGAGCAAAAAATGCTCCTTTATTTAGCTGCCATCTCAGAGCCACCCCCCAGGAAGGGCATCTTCCCAGAGTGCCACTATGGGAGCCCTCCAAGAGCTCAGTCATCTTTTTGGTTTTTTCTTTTTCTTAAAAAAAAACCAGCCAGACAGAATCTGTGAGCAATTTTTTTTAAATAGAATTTCATAATCTGAACCATATGCACATATTTTTTCTTGGTCACACAGGAAAGACACTTTTTGTACTTGGGGAAAAGAAGTTTCTGAAAATCCAGCCATAGCAGCAGCCTCCACGGGAAGTTGTGAATAATTATAAGTGCATAATGAAACAGGCAGCACCGAGGGCCATTCCTTAAATGCATGCCTCATTCCCCGGACACTGACAACAGTCAATGGTATCCAAAAACAGAGCACTCTCACAATTTCAGAAATTATTAGCACCTATTTTACTGACACAGCCTTTGCATGAAAACCCTTCAGCATGTAAACATTTTTTCTGCGGACCTAATCATACTCCATACTCCTTTCAGCATCAGGAAGATTCATCAGGAGCCAAGGCATGTTAAAACAAGTAGTTTAGACACCCTGAAACTGTTTGTGCTTACTTATGATTTATCAGATTGGTTCCTAAAAAGCCTTTATACTGGCAGGTCACAACTACAGGGCTTTTTTTGATGCCAGTTGCTACATTATACACCCCATTCCATCACATTCTCATCAAGGTTAAACGACATTTAAATGTCACTCTTGGATTGCAAGATTTTTTTTCTTCTCTCCTCAGATAATACGACAAAAAGGTATTGTTCCCCTGGCAGACAGAAACCAGGCAACACCTAGAAGCTCCCTTTGCTGGGGCCAGCTCCTTGCAGGTACAAACCTGTTGGAAACAAAGGTACTCAAAGGCAGTTTTACAAAAGCTCCCCCGTGCACAGGCCAGCGGCACAGATGCCAGGGACGCTCGGTGGTGCCCACAGCCCTGAGGATGGAAGTCAGCCTTTTGAGAAATCGAGGCCTCGGTTCGGGCTGTGCAAAGTCCTCTGTCACAGTGAGGATGCTCAGCTCAAGCTGCTGCCCCTCGAGGATGACAAACATTCAGGGAGCAGATGTTTTCAACAATATCTGGATAATTTATCCCACTTGAAGTAAAACCACCACATGCCTATTTATATGGTACAGGGCATCGTACATCACCAGCTTGCTTCTGCACAGTAGGGTCACGTGCAAGTGCACATACGGGTGGTTTCATGGGAAAATGCCCCCTTGCAGGGGCTGCCAGGCCATGGGGCTGCCAACATGTGATGAACCACCCCCATCTTCAACATTACGCATCCACCCTGCCTATTCCTCCCGCTCGCCACAACTCATCTTGAAAAATGTTCCAGAAACTGCAAAGTGGAAAAAAATTACTCTGAAACTTAAGGGAGTGTCTAAAATCCAGCAAAATCAGTATGGAAGCAGCACACACTAGTTCTTAGGTTCACAGTATCCTGAGGGCCTGAAACCACCAGCCCCATCTGTGCCCCTTGGCAGGGATCCCACGACAGAAAGGCAGCATTAAGCACACAGGGACGGGAACCCCAACAAAGGAGGAAACGGGGTCGCAAGAGCAGAAGGACATTCAGCCTCCGAGCAGTGGAGACCCCTGTAACAAATCCATGCCTGGATTCACCTCGCCAGTATTTTTAACCCTTTCACACCCCTTCTTTGACCCACAGCAGCATCCTCAAGGTGACCTGCCACCTGTGCCACCAAATACTGAGCCAATCGCTGCCATAGAGCAGCGAGGCAGAGGAGCAGCCGTCGCGGCCAGGAGCCCCACGGGGCAGAGTAGCGAGAAGGGGCAACGCCTTGGTCGGCAGCCCCCGGCCGCAAGCACGTACCAGCAGCAAGTGCTGCTCTTCCGGAAGCAGAGAGGAGAGGGAGGGACCTGAAATGAAGCCATGCAGGCACGTATTCCCGTAAGCCGCCCACGGAGATGGAGCACAAACCCCTTTGCCCCGCGGGTACCAGGGAGCAGAGCCCACCGGCTCCCAGCGGCTGTGGGGCAGCAGAGCAGTGGGGCAGAGCCTCTGACTGCCACAGAAACCCTCCCCACAGGACAGCCAAAAGTGAGTGGGCTCGATATCCGTTCCATAAGGATATAAACAGGAAAAGATGTCTTATACCCTCCAAAACCAGTAGCCTGCTTTTTTTTTTTTAATTGGATTTTATATTCTTTATTTTCTTTTTCAGACAAAACCAGACTGATCCATAAGAATGCTTTACAGCTCCCTGGCCAAACGTTTTCCCGTGCCGTCAGACAATAGCAGCCTCACAGTGCCAAACCAGCCTGCAATAAATAACCCCCGGGAACACCACAGTTTCCCCTGTGCCTGCATGCTCCCACCGCGCCTTCCCCACGCAGCCCTTCTGCTGCTCCTCGGCCAGCGCGCACCCTTGTGCTTATCTTGGGTTTCTAAATATAACAGGCGCAGTGAGACAGAGAAGGCCTTACCCAGGCATGCATGCCTGGCACCAGCAGCAGCACTTACAAATCCCCTGGGAAAAGGAAAATAAGGGGCCTGGGGAAAAGGGAGAGCCATGTATGTGGGGCCAGAAAATACAGAGAGCTGCAGGCTGTGCACAGCCTTCAGGTCCTTGCAAGAACCACTGGGTGGAAAAGCAAAAGACCTAAACCCCGTAAGGAGTGTGGAAAATCTGGGGTGCTGTCTCGGGTTTTATCCAACAGAGGAGTGAGCATGGGTGAGCATGTCTTGAGTGGGGCAGGATGGGTCGCCCACACACAGGAGCTGAGGTCTCCCTGGGCACAGGGGGAAGCCCAAAGGGAGGAGGTGCTCTCCTCCCGCCAGGACAAGCCCTGAGACCACTAGAAATCAGCCCTGCTAACGCTGTCGCTGAGGCTTCCCCAAAATATTTTTGGGATGCCTTCAGCAGGCGCTCAGCCAGGCGCCTAGCTGGGTCACGCAGCACCGCCGTTGGAGGTGGCAGAGGGGAAGCCTCTGCTTCCTGACGTCAGCCCAGCTCTGTGACAGGGCTTGGTGATATTTGCAATTATTTTCCCAATTTGTGTCCCTGCGTCCCTAGCCCCACGCTCTCCACTCCCTACAGCTCTGCAATATGCTCAGCTGGGACCTAACTGCCATGTTTTTATTTATCCTGTGCTCTGCACCCATTTCCTTGTGGCAGTGCTAAATCCCAGGGCTATACCAACCACACAGCAGCAGTCACCTAATGCTAAAGCAAAAGAAAAGCAGCCTATAAAAATACTTCTTTTTAAGCACAACTCACAACCACTTCCTGCAAATTCAGAAGCTGCAGCGACACATAATTCAAAAACTACCAGCTCTTCATCTTCGTCACCCCCGTGCTGGAGTGACAGATGCCCACAGGCACCCTGGGGAAGAAGGGGAAGTCCCCTCTCCAGGGATGCTGGTGCCCACACAAGCCTGAAAGGACAATCACCATCACCACCACCCGCATCGCCAAAGCCTCACGGTGTGGCCCCAACTCCTGCCCCGCTTCGCCGAGCTGGGTTTCCGCGGCCTGAGCGGCGGCCAGCCAGTGTGCATCACCCACGCCTCCGCACTCAAATCCCGCTCCCCTCTCCACCGGGGATGCTTTGGGGGGCCGTTTGGCTGGGCTTAAAAACGGGTTTATTCCCCATTCTCCCATCGCGGGGTCGCTATGGGGACAAAGCAACAAAACCAACAGGAAAAAAAAAAAATAAAAAAAAAAATAAAAAAAGCGATCTGGCCTGGGGGCGGGGGGCGCAGCCCTCCGCCGGGGGATTTCAAATCTACCTTTTTGACCTGATCCTCCTTCAGCTCCGTGAAGTAGTAGGCCAGGAGCTGGGCGGCGATCATCCTGCCGGCTGCAGCGGGCGGCTCCGCGCACGCAGCGATGCGGCGCCCGGGGATGGCCGCGCCGCCGCCGCCGCCGCCGCAGCGCCTCCCCTTCCTCCGCCTCCTCCTCCTCCCTCCGGCCCGGCTCCGGCCCCGGCCCCGGCCCCGCCCGCAGCCCCGCTCCGACAGCCGGGCGGGGAGGTGCCGGCGGGGGGGCACGGAGCACGCTCGGTGTTATTTCTGGCAGGCAGAGCCGGGAGGAGGAGAAGGAGGAGGGAGGGCAATGCCCTGCCGTATCCCAAAGGGTCTTCATGCCTTGGAGACGAACTGCTGAAGGCTTTCCGCTACTCCTTGAGCTCTGCTGTGGTACGGGAAGGGCAAACTGAAAAACCAACCCCAAAAAATCCTAACCCAAAGGTGTTTTCAGAAGAGCCTCTGCGCTCAGAAATCTTTGAGGAAATAGCAAAACTGCAGGAACCTCCACTAACACCGAGCGTCCCCTGCCCAGGTGCGATGCCTCCTCCAGAGCGAGCGGGACCCAGCCTGGACCCCCTGGGCTGAGCTGCGGGGAGACTTGCAGGGGTGCCCTGAAAGGCGGATAACCGCTTCCACTGTTGTACTTTTGGGGATCCCACATTCATATTCCATCAGCAAAATTCCCATATCAAATACACTGACGGACAGGACCTCCGCTGTCCATGTTTTTACCATGTTGGGGTGCATTCCCCAGCACCCCAAGGAGGCACCCACCACCGTGAAGCCTCTGAGGGCCCCACATCCACATAAGTGAAGAGGCGCAGTGCTTGCTCCTCCAAAAGCCCAAGGCCAAACGCAGATGCCAAGGTGACACGTGTCAGCAGCCTGCAAGGTTTTTGCCTGCACCCTGTCCGTCTGCAGGGACAGGAACACACACCCATGCAAACAGCGAAGATGCTGGAGGCATGATTTGCATAGAGATTGTCTACCGAAGTCCAAGTGATTAAAAACCTGTTTCTGGAGTTTCCGGCTTCCTTTTCACTGCTACTTTAATTAAATGGTTGCACTGGCCAAAATCACGAGCTGCTTTGGCAGACACATCTTCTTTTAGACTGCCCTAGTCACTGCAGGCAGAGTGGGCAGGATTTCCTTCTCCACTTCACTGCGTTAGCTTTAAGTTTGTTCTCAGTGAGATTTTTCATCAAGCATTTCACTGATCTGCATGTGTTACTCCTGCTCGTTTGTTTGGCAAGCTAACGAGCGAACATGCCTGCGCTCCCCGGCGCAGGCGGGCTGCCTCGCTGCAGGCGCAGCAGCATCGCCCTGCGACCAGGTGCAGCTGGAGCTCGCGGGCGGCACAGAAAAGTGGGGCTGAGCGGCATTGTCCCGACAGCATCCGGCAACGTCACCCAATCCCTTACACAGGCTGACCGAACTCTCGCTCAGATGTCATTCACTGTTCAGCCACGCTCTTCCTCTTCTGCCGGTTAGAAACTATCTTTAATTCCCAGCCCAGGCTCGCTCCTGTTTTTGATCCATCTGTCATCTGCTAAACCTTGTTTTTCAGCTGAAATTGCTCTCCCCGCTCTCAGGTGTTAGCTTTCTATAAAATACAGAGGAAAGTAACCATATACGTCCTCAGCTTTTGCTTCACTAGGCTAGACAAACCTAGCCCTTTTTTGGTCTCCTTTCCCTGAAAAGCCCAGGCTGGGTAGCAGCCTTTTTCCACACTCACTCCAGCCTGAACTCGTCTCTATCGAACATGGCAGCTAAAGTCAGGTAAGTTATTCCGGAGAAAGCCAAAACCCCTGTGCTGACATCGACTGTTCTCCTACTGGAAATATGCTACCAACCCCCTTCCCATTAACAAGCACAAATCCTGAGGCTCCCGAGCCACCGCTCCCAGGAGATGGCAGACCTTTCACCACACGCCAAAAAACCATCCCTGCTCCTGCTTCCCCAAAATTCAGAAGCAAAAAGTCGCTTTCTGCACATGTGCATTTATATTTGCCTTTTGTTGCTGTATGAACACAGCCGGGTACTGCTCAATTCCCGCAGGCTGTGTGTTCACGGAGCTGCCTCTACACAAGGTTTACAAGCCCTACTCTCTCTATCCCCTCCAGCTCAGATACCTAAACACCACCTAAATACACAATACTCACCTCAGTTACCTTGCTGCAGGACTGCTTACTCACTCAGTTAAAACAGCTGGAAACAAGCTCAAGTTGTTTTCAACTAATCTTTGACCAAATGAAAGCAATTCAAACCATCCCCTCTGGCTCTCAACCAATTTGAGTCAGCCAGCTAAGAGTCTGGGAAGCCCAAAATATTCAAAGTGGTTATGAATGAGAATGGTCTTCTCTTTAACACGACACCTGTCTTAAGAACGTGCAAGAGGAGGACAAGTTTGTTTTCGTCATGTGCCAGAACTGTGACATAGCAGTGAATTGAAAATTTCACAGATCATTCAGGTGGCTTTTGGCTCCACCAACCATTTGTATTACAGCATATTTCAAAACTCACCAGAAACAACTGCCTCAGATTTCCTTTAAGCTACAAAAAGCAAGAAGTAAGTTCAAAATACCACTACTCTGAAGCCCTCTTGGTTCTGTGCAATGAAAATAAAACCCACGCACATTACAAATCCCCAAATAAATTAAAGAATTAAGTATACACTTAAGCAGGAGGTGGTTCATGTGACAAAGAATAAAGTATGCACTTAAGCAGGAGGTGGTTCATGTGACAAAGTCAAAAGCAATTAAGGGACGGTTAAACAAGTATTGCAAATAATTTGGTTTGTCTTCAGTTGCTGAGCGTGGCATTCAGGAAAAAATGAACTCCACAGCCTAAAAGCCATTAGAGAAAAAGTAACAGTCCATCCAAGGCAAAACAGCTGCAGTGTTTAAACATTTAGTATTTTTAAACTGCTCCTTGCAAGGATAAGTAAAAGCGCATGAGCAGTTTTGATGCTGTAACCAGCACTGCGATGAATGAGCTTTCCTCCTACCATAGAGCTGGAAGGGCAGCTAAATAACCCTATGGACACCCAAACCATTTGCGAGCCCTCTTTGCGTTGCCAGGCCAGCAGTGAGCACACAGGTGTTATTTTTGGGGGGCCCAGCAGGAGCAGTGCACAGGCTGCCCAGCATGACCAACCAGCTCTTCATCTCCACCGCTGCGAGTCTTTCGTACCTCTTACCATCTAGCACTGTTTTTCCCCTTCTGCTTTACTGGAGGAGATCAGTTCAGCAGCCAATTAATTACCGGCACCTAATGTACGATGCCAGGCATCCAGCAGGCTATTTTGAAAGCCACCGTCCTTGAAGACAAATTACTGGAGGCTGAACGTGGCACCTGATGACTTGCAGCTATTTTGATTGTGCTCTAATCTTATTGTCCAGGTTTAACTGTACTGAAGTATTTCAACTGACTGAAGTAATTCAGTGCCTCAGGTCTCCTGGGTGCATTTTTTTTCTGCTTTGCCTATTTCTTCATTAAATGTTTACTGCTCTGTATAAGTCTGCATTCAGATTTTACTCCTATACAATGAGGGGATTTTGTTTTTAATCATGTCCATCACATAGTTTTGATGTACACAGTTGCTAGATGCTTTCTACTTTTGTAAGGAAACAATGAAGTTGTAGTTGTGTTTGTTGTTCTTAAGTGTCTGGAAAACAATCAATCCACTTTTCCCCGCATTGCATTTTCCTTTCACAATAATTAAAACAAAGTGAAAGCAAGCGCCATCTCTAAGAAACAGTAAGTTCCCAGTTCATGACAGCACCTCTGACTAACAAGGGAATTTTTAAGTAGCCTTTGAAGCTCCCATTCCAGGGTAGGAAATTACATGTTTGCACAAAAGAAATCATCATTCATTTGTGCTGAACTTGGTGCAGGAGCTACTAAGAAAATCTAAAAGCAGCGGAGATATTGATTTGATAAGCAATTCAGCCGGACAAGGTTAAATGCATTATGTAATTTCACCTTGCCAGGAGGCACAGCAAGCAGGCACTACCGCATAGCCAGCCACGATGCTTTATCTCATGTTTCCCCTATTAAGAAATAAGATTAGCTAGGAACGCCTCGAGGGGAGCTCATTCCACGCACAGGAAAGGCCGCGCCACATGCAGATGAAGCAGCATGTGTTTATACAGGGTTTTTTATACTCCTGGTACAGCACACCAGGAGTATGTTTCCAAAAGATGAGTGCTTCCCCTGGGAAACATGGAGCCAAGCATTGAATAACAAAAGGGCCAGGACAGGCTTGGTGCATCTCGCCGAGCTAACCACCACCACCACCACCAAAGTGCAGCGGGTTTTACATGCGCCTAAACACTGGCAGGGCTTGAAGCCAGGGACTGTGTGAGACTGCCGGACCCTGCTCTGGCAAGAGCAGTCAGAGAGAGAGTGACCACCTCTGGCCCCAGGAAAGCAAAACCTCCCTCTCCAGCCCTCCGGCGACAAAGGCCAGTGCTAACAACTGGCTAACAGCCGTTTTTTCTTTTTAATTTATAACTTAGTTTTATATTTATTTTATACATGTGATATACAAATAAATATATTTTTATATTATCAAAATTATAATTTATAATTATATTAAAATAATTTAATTAAAAAAGCTAACACCATTTTCCGTGCCTGGCCATGCATACGGACTGTTGGGCAGCATCACCACCATACACACGCCACTGTCATCACATGCCGCAGCAGCTGGCAGGGGCGCAGGCCACACAGGTCTGTGCCCAGCCCCAATGCTGTCCTCATCGGGTCCCCCAGAGAGGTGTGCAGAGTCCACGTGATGTTGGGGATACTGTGAGAAACCATCCCACGTACTTCAGCCTCTGCCTCTCATGAGGGTTGCCGCAATACCCAGCTGTGTTTTAGGCACAAAGGCTAACAAGGGATTCTGTCCTGTTTTGTTAGAGTTGTTCTAGGGAGAGGGAGAGCTACTTTTTAATAAAGACCCTTTGCAAGGAGTTTAGCACCATTCACTGAGCTGAGAGCTGAGCATTTGAGGGCCAAATGACACTGCACAGGGCTATGGCTTTCAAGACTTAAATCCCAGTGACCTCCAAAGACAGGGCAGTATTCCTGTGAGCTGTGTACTACACAACTAACGACCACAAACAGCCATGTCTAGACCACGGCCGTGATGAGACAATGGAGAAGGAAGCAAATCCGGCAGAGGAGGAGCGTTATCTACTAGTTCACACGGGAACAGAGACTCCTGGGGCAGATGGAGATTCTCTGTGTCTCAGCTCCCCACATCTGAGCATCAGGCAGCTGTGTTTGCTTTTATTTCTTTAAAGTAGTTGCTGTTCTTTAGCATCAGAGGGATGCAGAGAACATAACCCCCACAAAAACAGAAGGTGCAAACCAGAAAGCAGATAAGCACAAGCCCAAAACTTACAATAAAGCCCCAGTATTTGGGAGGCCTGCCTGACTATTTCTTTTTAAACCTCGTAGTGATGGCAAGCTTCATTAAATTGAAGGCAAAACTGATTACTCCATCTTTAGTTAACTGATACTTTCAAAAGCCACGGGCTGCACAAGCTACACTGCAAAGGACTTCTCTACCCAAAGCCTCACATATATGGGAAAAGAGGAAAGCGTTCCCAGGAGTCACACCGCCACAAAACTTAACCTCTAGTTCCTGCCTTGCACAGCAGAGCTACTCTATGCAGCTGAGGAAGTTGCTAAAAATTCTAAGTTCCTTAGTGGTTTCTTGTGCAGTGTTTCAAGAGAGAAAAAAACCCAATGCACATGAGTGGGCACTAAAGGCAGCACAGCTGAAAGGTCACGCTTGCAGGGAGGATGAGCAGCACTGTTTGCATCCAAGCCTCCCCTGCTGGCTGGAGGTGAAGTGGGACAAGGAGAGGTGTTTCCCTTCTGTACGGAGCGGAGCGTATTCTCTGGTATTTTATAATGTTTAAAAGCAACTTGAAACCCCAAATACTGCCTCATGATGGATTTCTTCCTCATAGCAATGCACCCAACAGCTCCAACATGCAGCAGCTATAGCAAAGGGGCACCTTTCTCACAGCACCATCTCCCTTATGCCGCAGGCATCCACAAAAGCAACATGGGGACTGACTGGAAGAGACAACCCCTTTTGCTGTGGGGCTGATGGATAAACCAGGGAACTGTTTCCCCAAAAGTTTTCATTCCCCAGCAGAGAAAGTGAAGTCGCTGTTGTGCTAAAATGCTTTGTGGATGATTACAGGCATCTCCTCCCCCAGAGAAGAGTCCCCAGCCATGACAACATGTCTGGCTCAGTGATAGCTCTAGGGAGTGCAGGCATAAGCCCCTGTCAACCCACATTGCCAACAGCCGTGCTGCTGTTGTTACTCATCGATCCCAGCCAAGGAAGTGTGTGGTTAAAGCAGTATCAGGTTAAAAGTAAGCAGCCAACACAGAACACAATGCATTCCTGGCCATGCAAGGTGCTGGGTCATGTATTAATGCGAGTTACAATGAATTAAGTCAACAGGTTTTCCAACCCACTGTGTTTTCCCAACATAGATCCAGACTGCTCACATCCCTGGGCACTTTGCATGCAAGTCCACTCACTTTGCTCCTCCCTTACACACTAAAAATGAAATACAATTGTAATCCATCCAAACTCATCTCTTTCTTCTTTCCCTTTCTGTCCTGGGTATTCACCACAGCAACTTCTCTCTCCCCAGTGCCAGAATTACAACCCATTTTACATCTCTGCAAAGGAAAGCAATAACCATCCCAGTTTTCTGAGTCAGCTTGGGCCCCTGCATTAGTTTAACATTTTTTCCATTGAGGTGAGAACTGCTGCATCAAGCAATCACTTTTTCTAATGCATTGGTAGTAAGTCATTATTGCAGATCATATACGTATAAAGCAGACCATACATGAACACACACACATGTATTTATATGCACACAGAAGCATATCAACAAACTCAGTTTATAAGGCAATAGAAGGGCGGTGGTGTTATGGTGATGAACCTAATGTCAATGAGTTGCCTTTACTGACCAGCAGGTGAAGCATTTGTTTCATTTCATAAAACACCTCTTGACTCCAGCAAACTGAAATGAGCACAAATGCAGATTTCTGATACTCTACTAAATTTCCAATGCTAGTAAAAAACATTAAAAGAAATTACCCTGAAAAAAGGGTAAAATATAGAGTACAAACTGGTTTGAAATTTCAGAAGTCAAGGGATAAGTTTGAAGTATTTGCAGTTGTTCAATTCAAATCTTTTATCTTGAGAAGAGGCAGTTCAATACCAGTTAAAGGATGTCTGCATAACCAGCAATTCACTTAAGTGATGAGGCAGTTACAATTACTTAAATGAAGGAAAAGATAACCTAATTTATTGTACTATATAGAGACAGCTTCCCTAA
This sequence comes from Theristicus caerulescens, assembly GCA_020745775.1. Taxonomy (NCBI): domain Eukaryota; kingdom Metazoa; phylum Chordata; class Aves; order Pelecaniformes; family Threskiornithidae; genus Theristicus; species Theristicus caerulescens. The sequence goes on from CM036560.1 coordinate 91,165,785, forward strand.
ATCTGCTTTCAGCTCCTCACAGATCATGGAGTTCATTCGTCAAAGTTTAGCTCAAAAACACCCACTGTACGGGAAGACTTACAAAAACAAAGCCAATCCTTCATCCTTGCAAAAAGCAGCTAACCCCCAGCAAACAGCTGGTTTCCGTGCACTGGTGTGCACTATCCCAAGAAGGTTTTAATGGCACAGTCCATATCAGTGCCTTTTAACTACAGTGTGTCTTTTCTATACAGGCAGTAAAACAGTAATGAAGAGCTTGTACTTCCAGCACAGAGAACGGGACCTGCCCCTCTCTTTTTGGACTAATAACCAGTCCAAAACAAGGACTGGTTATTAGTCCAATACCTCTCAACCCAGGCTAAGAGGCCAGTTTCCACTAAGTACACGCCTTTCTCCTTGATCCAGCATTTGATGCTAGCGAAAATCAGTTTGCATTGCGAGTCCCAAACCCAGAGGGGTGCAGGCCTTAATTACAGAGGCTTTAGGCTCATCCTCCTTTTCCAGCAAGACCCAGTGTAGGAGACTCTCCTCCCAGGCCAGGTTAATATCCTCACAACATGGAGCTCTCCCCAATACTAAGTTAACGACCCCCACCCTTTAGCCCAGAAGGGGTGCAAAGCAGGTACTTACTTTGCACAACGGGGAGCAGCAGTAGCCAGGCACATCCAGGGTGTTCGGCTCCTTCCGCGTGGCCATAGCAGGAGCACCTCTTGCCACGTCACATTGTCATCACAGGGGGCTGTCAACAAGAAAGGAGGCAGAATTGTAGGTTTTCACATCTTCCCTCCCCCCCACAACTTCAGGATGCCTTTGAAAACCACATGCCCCACAGACAGGTGCTCTCTTAAAGACCCATCCAGTGACTGGGACACAGCAGATGCAGACCCATGGTTATCATCAACCCAAGAGAGAGGAGAAACTGAGGGGGTATGGGCTACGGACCACAAATGTGACCCAGAATAATGGTGGAAACGGGGAACGTGTTGGCAAAGCACTGGCCCTTGCATGGCTCCAAGATACAGTGGTGCCCTGGGATTCCCGCTGCACACAGGGAAGGAGGGTTTAGCAAGCAAATGTTGTACAATAAAACACCCAAGTCTTGCTAACAGTTTGTTATCCTAATTAGAAGAACCCACCAAGCCTTGAAAATACAAAACATTCACGTTCAAAATCAGTACAGGAAGACAGTCACAGATGCTGGACTTGCAGCTGAACACCGTCCAGGAGCAACCATGGATTTTGAGGTGCTCTGTGATAATTTGGTGATACCTTTTTTGGCCAAAGTCCAAATCTGTCTCAACAGAGACTGGAGGCAGATGCAAATGACACCTCCAAGCAAAATTTTAGCTTCTGCAATTTTACAGGCTGTCATCACAAAACATGTTAGGGTAGGATCATAAACCCAACAAGGCCAGCCCTGTAGCATTTACGTGGCCTGTTGGGGGTCCTCCTCTCTCCCCACCCCAACATTTGTTCCCTCAAGCCACTCTGGCTCTCTTGGGTCTTTCTGGGTGCCTGTGCCCAAGGGCAGCAGTGGGACTGAGGGGTCTCTGTGAGGAGAGGTGGACTCCCCTGAGGCCTGTGGGGAGACTGCGATGGGACAGGTATCCGTACTGGTGGACAGTGGTGCACACTGATAGCCCTTCTACACTGGGGAAGGTGTTGTTTTAATTTTGCCTTTGTTTCTCACCATCCAAATGTATTTTAAATAATTTTCCCCAAGTGGAGTCAGTTTTGCCCATGATGGTGATCAGTGAGCCATTTCCCATCCTTATGTCCACCCATGAGCTTCTTCCTCCTATTTTCTCCCCCGTCCTGCTGAGGAGGAGACTAAGAGCGGGCTGGGTGGGCGTCAGGCAGCCAGACACAGTCAACCTGCCACACCAGGTCAAATACAAACCTAGAAGAGATTCTGGACTCCTATTTTCATTCTCAGATTTTCACACACAAAAAAAAGTAGAGAAGGAATAAACAATTTTCAAAAACTCATGTATGTGTCAGAAAGAGTTCTTATTTTAATTAAATAGGTTTCTCCATCCCTCTGACCCATTCCTGGTAGTAAACCTGAGAGTCTGGCTTCACAGTACAGCTACAAGAGATGGGTGATGGAGCATCAGGTTTTTTTAAATCTAAACCAAGAAGTTTTTCTTGTCATCTCAGTGCTTTAAATGGGTGACACAGCTCTATGGGCTTCCTGCTCGACAGCTCTGGCCCCAGATTTCAGCAGCAGTCCCCAGTACTCGCTGCAGCAACACATAACCCCATCCTGCTTGTCTCACCCTTCCTTCCCTAAGGAAGATATAGTTTTTGGCAAAGCAAAAGTATCGTCACAAAAGCCCCAATATCTTAGGCCACTACAACTCATCCCCTGCTAGCTCCTTTGACAGCTGCTGTGAGTTCACCAGTCCCGTCTGGGACCTGACCCAGCATCCACAGACCCGTGGTCTCCCTGAGGGCGTCTCTGTCTCCCAGCAGGGTTACAGATATTTCTGCTCTGACATTTGGCATTGATACAAACAAATGTTTTAATCACAACTTTTATCTATAACCATGTTTTGGACAGATAACAGCAACAACAGTCTGTGGTTATCAGTCAACATTTGAGACGCAGAAAATACCCTCAGCTGTTTTGTCACCTGCCCTTAACATCAGATGCTAGTCATTCAGGTTGCCAGCATGAAGCTGCAGGGATGCAGGTATGGTGCAGGTGAGGAGGTCTCATGCCTTTCAGTATCAGCCTGGTCAACCCCTTCCTTCCCCCTGCACAGCAGTGTCATTGCACATGGTTTAACAGATGCTCTCCTGGGTGGTGGGACGAGCACCCTCCTTGCAGAGCTTTTGGCAGCACGCCAAGTACCCTCAGTGGATTTTTGCCTCTCTCTGCAGCACTGCATATTCAGAACAACAGGGTTCGACTTGGACTCCTTAAGCTTTGACCAGAGCTGGGACAATAAATCCAAACAATTTCCAACTGCAAAAGAGGAATTTGCTTAAAAATAAAACTGAATTTTTCACATACCCTTGGCTTTATCTGGAGAGCAGTCTGGACAGTAAGACAACCACCAGCACAAACAGGATCCCAAATATATTTAAAGAGCAAAAGAGTTTCTCTGCAGTCGGGTGACGATGGTGCTTCATTTGGATCTGCTTTCCAAACACTTACACAGCACCCCCTTCCAATCACAACATGCCACTTTGAAATGCCAGTACCACTTAGCTCCTGAGTCTATTAGACCATGAAGCAATAAACCCAGAGAAACAAAAATAACCCAGATACCTACTTTAGCACCCAGTTGAGTTGACAGGTGTTATCCCGAGGGCTCTGTGGCAAAAGCATCCTCAGAAATGCCATACCTTGACCTTTGCACAAGAGGCGGCATGAAGCTGATCTCCAAAAACCGTAGCGTCTTCCCAAAAGGTGCTAATATTAACTATGGCCCTTTGTTTCTTTGCACTCAAGGTTTCTCCCTGTCAGCTTTCTGGCATTTGCCAGCGTGGTGCACGCTTTACTAGGCAGATATTGAGCTGCAAATTCCTTCATACTTCTCTATCCACAGCATTCTGCAGCTAAAGCACTAGCCAGCCGGCAGATGAAAATGCCACTTACTGCTTATTCCTGCTGCAGTTTGTTGAATTAAAACCTCTTTGTTTGCAAACTGTAAACAAATTCTTCTTAATCTTTCAATAAAAAATGTCAATTATGCTCTCTAACAATGTAACTTCATTGTGATGAAAGAAGGCATTGCTATTGCTCTAATCGTGATAACATATCAGCTGTTTTTAGAGTCAATTCCTTTTTGTGCAAAATTTAATGACCATGCAATTATTCAAATTTCAGACTAACAGACTGAGCTTTAGACCTACAGTGCTGCTCCCTTGCTCCGAAAACACACACTTGAAAGCAACAGAAAAGTCTCTAGAGCAGAAGTTCCGAGTTCAGAACGCAAACACCTTTACAATTCATTCAGCACAGCCGGACTCGGGCCCACGTTAAACACAGCTACTTCATTGGAGAGCCAAGGAAAGAAAGCCAAATCCTCGGCACGCTATCACAGGCACTTCTCAGGCCCATGGCTTTCATTTGGCTTCACTGGGAACCGTGTTTATGTCCGGCTTCCTCGTCTCTCTCTGGTTTCAGTGCATTTCCTGCAGAAACGCTGGCCACAGCAGATGTGCCCTTCAGGCATTTCAACTTTTTTTTTTTTTTTCTCATGCCAGTATTTATCCCATTTGTTTCCAGAATCAGCTGCAGCTCCCAAATCAGCGTCCGTAACTTTCCGCTTTGAAGTATTCAGGACATGCCTGCTGGGAAAGCATCTTCCTTGTTTACCTGCTCAGACCCTCACAGACCTTCCCTCTGTGCCCTTCCGCCATCCATTTTCTCCTCCTGCAGAGAGCTCCCCTCTACGACGAAGTTGTCCATCACCAGCTAATCTACTCCATTAACCGCTTGCATTCCAATAACCGCTCTCGGCATCCTAACCATGCTTTATTTATGCTTTCATGCAGCCGCAGCCAGAGATGGCTGCTGCCCCAGCATCTCAGCTCACCCCATAAGGTGCCTTTCCCCCCCGCTGAGGGAGTGCCTGTGCTAAACTCAGCTCCGCGGGTCTCATCCCCTCCACATCTACCTGCTCTCCAGCTCTCTATGGCAGCGGAGGACAGCCTTTTTTGCTCCCAGGAGGGGACGCAGCCTGCAACGATGAGGACAGTCCTCTACAGTGGCCTCGCAGGCAGTGGTCCCAGTCCCACGGCTAAACAGATGGCCCAGCATCACTGCATGATTTGGCACTGGCCAAGCCAGCCCTATAGGAACAGGGACTTCCCAGGTGCACAGAAACCTTTAGCAAGCTGAACATCCAAATAACAAGCAGCAAATTAAGAACAACAGAAACAGCCCTCCAGAAAAGTAAATTGAATCAACAACACTGGTGGTTTTGAGAACTGAACCCTGGTATTTCTGAAATGCCTGACGCTGGGAGCTACATCTCATCTCCAAGTCCAAAGAAAATGGATGCCAGTTAGGTAGCAACCCCATTGCCTCCCTCCCCTTTTATCCTGCGCACAGAACAATAAAAAACAAACTAGTTAACTCAGGTTACATCCTTGAATAGTCCTTGTAATTCACTGCTTTTAATATATCACACCTTGCATTGCTGTCATCCCTTTTGCCCACTATTATGACTTAGTTGTTCTGATGTGCAGTAACAAATTTATGGAGAAGCTTTGACTGTTGATGCGCCATACTCTTGACACATCTCTCCCCTCTTCTCCAAACAGCCTTTATCCTTCCCAACAAAAGGAGAAAAGAAAATACAGTGGCAAGTGAAACAGTCTCAGTCTCCCCCATCTCTTTTTAAGTATGGCTTTGGTTTGGTTTTTGTTTGGTTTTAAATTATGCTTTTCTAGATAAACATAAGAATTTGGGGGTTGGGGTTTTTTTGGATTTGAGGTTTGGTTTTCATTGGGGTTGTTTTGGTTTTGGTTTTGGTTTTTTTGTATAACCAGTCAGGAAAGATCAAGGGTGAAAGGGCCTTTTTTCACTCCTTCCAGCAAGCTCCTGCTTGCTGAGGTTCCCCAGCATTTGGGTCTTCAACTCCTGCACAGGAGACCTCTGGCCTGGAGCCCTTTGTCCATTTTCCTGTAGCCAATTCCTTGTGCCAGTGGCTAGGGTTTTCTGGAGGAACCCGTGTTTACCAGGTTTCTTACCAAATCTTCTCCCTTCACAGCACGCAGCTCTTACTACCTCTAGAGGTGCCTGGGCTTCGCGAGGCCCTTGGACACAGAGTGCAGACGAAGCGTAAGGCTGGGTAGGGAAGGGGCTGGCATCTGGAGAACGTTAAAAAGCACACAACAAGATTAAAATTATTTTGGCATTCCCCTCTCAGATAGACATGACCCATCACGTTTACAGTACCTTCAGTGTGCACCTGCAATGTGGTAGTATCAAATGAGAGAGCAGAAAACATTAATCAAACTTTTGGTGTTTTTATATCTTGCTTTAGATCAGCTTTACAGAGTGGATGCAGCGCTGGGACAAAGCAGACATCTGATTTCCCTTCCCACTCTCACCCCAACAGGCCATCCATACTCATGTACAGGAATAGGTCTTTATTATTATTTTAAAATAAATAACTATATACATATACATCACTTGACAAGCTACCCACTTGACAAGTCTCAGAAATGCTCTGGATGAGCCCTCAATGACAGTCCAAGGCAGTGGAGGTCCTTTCTAGAGAAACAGTAAGTTTACCTATAGCTGGACAACACTCACTGAGTCTCCCCCACTCCCTGCCTCCCTCCCTCTTCACCTACTGCTACGGTGACATTGTATCTGAGACCCCCAACAAAAGCCAGTTCATTTCACTAAATGCAAAGCAACAAATCACAACGCTACTTTCATTTTGGTATTACCTACATTTCAGTCTCAAACTCCTTTACACTAATCTGCTAATCCTATATAATATGGACTTCCCAAGAAGGGAGATTATGCTAATCAGGATTTCTGAAGGATTTACACATGATCCTATATTTACTTTTGAACTTTGTCAGAGTGACAAAGGGAATATGTCACCACTGAGCTGCTACTGCATTTTCTCTGGATTACGAGTCAAGCAGCAGCGCTGTCCAAATCTATAGCCACCAAAATGTCTCTCTAGCAGGCAAACCAACATATTTAGGATCATCTTCTCCCTGCAGATGAAAGAGTAACTGCAACCATCTACTGGGAGTTTCTGAAAAGCACAAACCTTAGTACCTCCACTCAGTAATACTCCTACCACACCTGTGATTTAAAGATCTTTCAACTTTCCAAATCAAATGTATGACCTAGATCTGAAAAAGGATGTTCATGTCTTCAAGAAGCATCAAAACAAAATCAGTAAATTCAAGAAGTACTAAACATATTGACTGGAGGGAAGACCCACAAAACACACGGAAATGAAGCATCACCAAGCTATCCAAAAAGCAGTAGAAAAACACATCTAAGATGTGAAACTGGAAGAATCTCATTTTATTTTAAATTGACTAACAACTTCATGTGATGAATTGTACTACATATTTTATAGCATATGGTATGCTGTGTTATATCTAATGGAAGGCCTCTACTTTTATTTTAAGCTAGGGGTTTAAACTGAATCACCATATACGATGTGCAAAGAAGGGTTTTGGTTCAGCGGCTTAAAAATCTATACAAGGGAGATTGCAAGTTTGCAACAGTCCTTAAGCTTTCACATGTCGACATAATCAGGAACATGATGCTGCATCATTACCCAGATGGAGAATGTTCTGTTTTAGAGTCAGCCAAAGCATCAGTGTGTTTATGGGATCCCTGGGAAACTACAAGTGAAGTTTGTACCCCTGGTAAAATCCCACAGTAGCCAATGCTTCCCTTCTCCAGGGCTGCCCAGCAAATCTTTGCTCATTCCCTTTCAGAAAGCAGCAGCCTTCCCAGCTTGGATGCCACCTCCCTGCCCGGCAGATGTGTATCAGAGCCCCGTGGCAGCAGCCTGGCTTCAGAGCAAGCCAGCAGCCTGCAGAAAAGGCAAGAGCATGCGTGTCCTGGGCCTTAGGGACCTTGACAAAAGCCGTAGGTCGCTGAGCACTTTGTGAGCAGTTTCAGGTTCATGTGATCGGATTCCACAACACCCACAGACTCACTGGAAAAAAACTGCGGATGCAAAAAAATATTATTGTGTGGGCCTAATCTACTGCAGAAAAGGAATAACTGCAGCTGAGGTGTAAACTGACTCTGTGCAAATATTTAATTTCCAAAAAAGACTAAAAAGAAAAATTAAAGCAATATAGGATTTCTTTCTGAATTTAAAGCAAGGATCCGTGCAAGGGGTTTACCTCGTTTTGTTACTGATTTGCATTCCAATTGTGCAGAACAGACTTCAGAATAAAAGTGCAAAAGATACTCTGCACCATACTTACGTGGCCATCCTGGGGCAAGTCCACATCACCTCACTCCAGCTATACAGGGACACATTTCATCCACAGGTGCACTTTTGCACGTTAGCACAATCCACTCCCCCAAAAGTACACAGATAGTACAAGATTTCAGAGTGCCGAGGGGAGAAACAGCCAATGCTGAAGAGCTATTCTAGGCTATTTCTAGGCCCCATATAGCCCCAAGCTCTGATGTTTTTTTTCTTCTATACCCAGCCCCTCCACATTTAGCCTGTTCATCACCAGGGAGAAAAATCCATTCCAAATAGCTCTGCCCCCATTACATAGCAAGCTTTGGTTTCTGTAGCTCTGTGGATTCTGAAATATAAAGAAAAAGTTAAATATTAAGTTTCTTGACAAAAGGAGGAAAACATTAAACGTAATATGAGTTCACAACTTGTTTCTTCCCAATTGCTCAGTATAGTGAGCTCAGCACCATGAGGAATTCCTTCAGAAGTGAAAATTATTTCCAAGTACTACTTTTTACCCATCCAGTGACTCTGACACAGACACAGAGTTGTTGATAAGTTTCTTTTAGAAACTATGAAACAGGAAAGGTCTGTAGCTTCAAATTTTGAATTTGCCATTGCTAAATTTAAACCTGTCGGCATTGTTACAGATTATTACATAAACCCAACTACTTATCCCCCTGCACGATAGTTACTTTTGACCTAACTAGGCTTAAAGCACATTTCTTGGCCCCGCTTTCTCCTGCCAGCCTGAAAGGAAGCAAATACCCAAGAAGAGAGGATTAAAGGAGATATAGGAATACTTGAGAACAGAGAATAGCAGGCTACAGATTTGCTGCTTCTCTGTACCATATTACTGTTTCAGTTTATTCTGATGGGTAAACCAGCTGAGGAATGTTTGGTCACAGAAGGGCACAGGTTATTTTCCTGGTGTTTGCATGCCTTTGGGCATGCTACTGCCAAAAAAATGGTGCTTTATCAGCGTCGAGAAACAGGCAAATTTGGCTGCAATTTGACAGGCCTTATCCACAAGCCACCTTCATCATAACTGCAGTGCTGCTGAGTACTGTTATAGATAGGTTTAAAGAAAGCTCCCACTTGTCTACATGTTCTTCCCACAACTCAGAAGAGGCACTAGACAGAGAAGCAAAGGCTCACAGCACCACAGATTTATTTACAACAGACTACAGACAGGCAGAGCAGCAGGCAACAGAAAATGAAAACCAAGGATAAACTCCCTTCCACAAAATGGTAACTATCCTCCCATGAACAGGCAAGGAGATAACTGAGGGAAAACAAAGAGGAGAATTTCAGAAATTCAGGTGACACTTTTTTTCTCTTTACACAGGTATTTTGCCAGCCTAAAGATGAACAGATTTGATACTCTCTAGGTAGCTCTGACATAGACATAGCAGACTCTGTAGCTGCTTCTACATCCTCTCTTTCCCCCAGTATCAAAAGAATCAGTCACAGTCGGAATCCATCCAGCGTTGGTTTAGGTTTATGTGCGCTCAAATGCACTAATATATTTTGATACAAACTGATATTTTGTGGAATCATATTTTTTCCTTTACATTCATCTATTAAACATGCCTCCTGTCCTCAGCGAAGTTTTACAATACAACACGCTTGCAACCAATGTAGCAGTGGTGGGGGAGCATCACTGACCAAAGCTCATTAATTTATTTTACTTGCAGATTTATTGTAAAACCTGTGAAGCATTGAACAAGCATGTCCACTAGATACGTGCAACACCAGGATCTCAGTATTCCTTGAGCCAGGCCAAGCCAAAACTAAAACACACAAAAATCCTAAGAAACTGCTGATAAATTCAGTTGTGGTGCAGTAGCTTAATTAAGCCATTGTAAAAAGACACATTTGGGGTTGATTTATTTGTTTGTTTTGTTTTCACTCTCCCATGTGCAATGCAGGAAGTACAGAACTGAGTAGATTGCAGTATGCCAAGACATAATGCCAGTGGGGAGCAGAAACACCTGATCCAAGTTATCAAAGGACAAAAATCCACAATCCTGGTTGGTCAAAAACCAGCTGCTCCCTGAAAACAGGTACCTGTGTACTGGTGTCTGGCAAAGCTATCTTGAATCACCGCTCAGAAAATCTCTAGTGCACACGCCTGGCAGTGCTGAAATGACTTGACCACTCATTTTTACTTCTGTCCAACATTATGCAATCTTTTTGCTACTGCAGTAATGAGGGCAGCTCCCTTCCCACTTCCATCTTCCGAGAGCATGAAAGTCACATCACACTGAGGTGCCAGTTCCTTCACTGTTTCCCGCAGGACCCTAGAAAAACTGAAAGGAAAGGGAGAGAAGAACAGAACATTTTAGCAGCTGTTTTCTGGTCTGAGATCTTTATATTTATCTATTAGCAAGGAGCCATAACCTCAGCCAACATCTTGCACTAGTTCTCCACAACATTCCTTTCTGTTTGTTTTTCCTGCTATTCATGAAAGAGACAAGTTTCTGTACACAATCAGATTTTAATTTCTATTTCTCCACTTTAATTTTGTTCAGCACGATGCCAGACCCCCCTTGCCTTTAGAGATCATGGAGGTGGCTCTCTTCTCCCAGCTCAAAAGCTAATGCATCTGCTTCCAGGGCTTGCTCACAAAATAATGACCCAACTCCAAAAACTCAACACAGCTTTCCATCTGGGACACCCAGATATTGCAGAAATCCCCCAAAACATTGAAAGATAAATACTAGAAGAGTAAGTTCACTCAACACCCCAGAGAAAAGAGCCTCCCAGTGGTAACTGGACTTAACTTTGCAATTTTTGAACCTTTGGCTAGGCAAGGGAAATTACAGGATGCAGGGAAACTTGTTAGATCTTTATCCCTTCTCATTTTTTATCATCTCAGCAGAAAGCTGGTACAGCTCAGTACATTTTCACAGTGGAAATGAGCGAACAGCAAAGGGAAGCGGTACTCACTGTGGATGGAGCTTGTACAAAGTCCCATCTACTCCAACGGTGATTTGCAAGTGCTCCACACCTCGGTTTTCTCTCTTCTTCTCTACAATAGCCGCCAGTCCTGCCCCACAGAGCTGGGCAGCTCTCTTCGAAACAGCTCCACACACCTCTTTCACTATGATGCTGTCGTCGCATGTGCTGTCCAGGCCGAGCTGCTGCAGAATTCGCCGGACTTGGAGGAGGGCAAGCCGGTCACTGCGCAGAGGGAAACACATACAGCAGCAAGACATTAGGGGAAGCTGCAGCAGGCATACAAACGAAAGTCTTACAGCTGAGACTTTGCCATGATTCAAAGAAATTGGGACCACTTCTCCAACTCTAACAGCCTCCAATTGTTTTAAGGCAGATTCCAGTCTGAATTCAGATTGAAAACTTGCTCCTGGCATGCCCTTTGCTATGTTAGACTGTATTTCCAGAAGGCAGAAACAGCAGTTATTCACCTAACTCCCAAAGTCATGAGGAAGCTGAGCCAGATCAGCCACCTGACTGTGTTATTCTTGATCTCAAGGCTGAGACGCTAATTTCCAAGGTTTTCAACAGTAGAAATAGCCCGGAAGACCACTGCAATCATGTATAGATATGTAGGTAAGCACATATTCATGGGGTACTTGTATATCACCGACTTCTTTTTTTTTTAAATAAGTACTATTTTAAGTCCTAAAAGAAACACTCCAAGTATAATCATGCTTGATGGTTAAGGCATCCAAGATAACACAGCTGTGTGGACAGGAAATGATAATTCATATAATTACAGAATAATTCTGGAACGTCCCAAGTTCCTTGTTTTTGGCTTTTATTCTGGGGCTGGGGGAGCAGGGGGCGGGGGCGGAGGTGTTGTCGTGGTTTAATCCCAGCCAGCAACTAAGCACCACACAGCTGCTCGCTCACTCCCCCCACTCCAGTGGGATGGGGGAGAGAATTGGAAGGGTTACAGTCAGAAAACTCGTGGGTTGAGATAAGAACAGTTTAATAATTGAAGTAAAATGAAATAGAATAGTAGTAATAGTAGTAGTAATAATAATAATAATACAATAATAATATACAAAGCAAGTGATACACGATACAATTGGCTCACCACCTGCCAACCGATGCCCAGCACGTCCCTGAGCAGTGATCGCTGCCCCCCGGCCAACTCCCCCCAGCTTATATACTGAGCATGAGGTCATACAGTATGGCATAGCCCTTTGGCCAGTCTGGGTGAGCCCCCCTGGCTGTGCCCCCTCCCAGCTTCTTGTGCACTGGGCAGAGCATGGGAAGCTGAAAAGTCCTTGACCAGTGTAAGCACTACTTAGCAACAACTAAAACATCAGTGTGTTATCAACATTATTCTCATCCTAAATCCAAACCACAACACTATACCAGCTACCAGGAAGAAAAATCAACTCTATCCCAGCTGAAACCAGGACAGGTGTGCAAAGAAGAAAACTATAATTGACTGTTTGAAGGAAAGGGCTCCACACACTTGCAGAAGATTATTTTCTAGAGGTCCCAGAAGACCTTAAGGATTTAAACCATGTAAATCTAACAACTTTACCTCTCAATCTGAGACAGGAATTTTGTTTCAAATATGCCTCTTTTCGTGAGTGATTCCGAAATCTGTCCTCTGAACAGCAGTCCTTGTTTGGTTAAGTCGATCAAAATTTGCCTTACTATTTCACCTAGGTACATTCCACTGGTCATTTTTTCATACCTGTTAAGTTATAAAAGAAAAGAAATGTGCTTTTAAAGAGATGGCATGTTAGCTCTGTTTAACATGAGTGGTACGTACATGGCCTATCAACTCTCGACAAATCAGTAAAAGCTTGCAGAGTAATAGCCATTGAAATCCATCTTTCAACCATCAAAAATCTGTTGCAGTGACTTCAAGTGCAAACATTAATTACAACATATTTACCTATGTTAAAAGGTAACAGAACTAGAAAAAAAACTTGCAATATTAAACAGAAGATCACATTAAAGCCAGAGGCCACACTGAAGCGAAACATTTCCCTGTTCCCCCCATGCATTCACCAGTGAGTCATATGTAATCAATGCTGTCTTTACCAAACAAAGAACAGTCAAGTTCAGTTTACCCTCTGTACAAGTTGTAATTTACCTTTGAAAAAGAGGAGGAACACAGCAAGAGCTACACTTTGCAGGGAAATCTTAAGGGTTGCACTGTTTGGTAACTGCCCCAAGATGAAAACGGTGCTGTGGTAACAGAAACAATGTACACCTTTGTTTTTTGTGTGGATATCTGCATTACTTACCATGCAACAAATTAAATATAATACTAAAATTTCCCTTCTGATTATTCATTCATTAAGCACATTTTAAAAAGCAGTCAGTGTGTCTCCAAGACTGACTTAATCAGGCTCTTAGCATCAGGACCATCACATTTACCTCTGTTTTCCTGGGTTTAGTGAGCCTTCATCTACTTCTATATCATATTTTGTTCTGATGTTGTCAATGCAGCCGTTGTCACCAAATCCTCCCCATTCTGTATTAATGCACATTTTTCCTTCATTCCCTTCCACTATTTCTATGTTTTTCATGTCTTCCATGTAGCACACATTGCTGCCTGTTCCTAGGGGGAAAGAAATGACAAGGCTTCAGCCAGAAAAGTGAAGGAGCAGCTGAAGCACATGGAAGATAATTGCAGCGATCTTAAAAGCTCTCTTCTCCGTATCTGAAATTTCAAAGATCTCTCCATATCTTACATAAGCAAGTGCTAGCCCGTAATGCTAAGAGTGCTGTAATTTATCACAACAGAATGTTACCAAGTAAAACGGGTCCTGAGCAGAAAATTCCCAGTGTAGAGGAATGAAGACTCTGCTAGAGGTCAGAAATGGCCTTGGCAGCTGTTGGCAAGCACTGATCAGTCATTGCTGCCAGTCTGGTTGTAATGCACCACAAATCATCTTGCATGACAGCATGCTCCCAAAAGCAAACCCTGCCAAGAGCCTAGCAGCCAGTCAAGCAGCTACCAAGTCTGAAATTATTTGGTGAACAGGGCCTCATCACTTCCAACACGGGTTACATTAACTAATATAAGGACTAGTTCTCCAAACAAAATGAGATAGCTGGTGCACTTAGCCAGCCAGAAGAGTCTATTTTCCAACCGCGGCTTCATATCTTACATGATTAAACTTGGAGGGATCTACTGGGGGAATCATCTAGAAAGCCCCAAAAGAATTCATTCAAATTTTAAAAAATATTTTCTTGTTCCAAGACCTATGACCTGGCTACACAGTAAATATCAATACACTTGCCAAACTGAGTATTCATGCTATATCTACTGTTCCCATATTCTTCTACCAGGCACCATCAGAGATATGATCAAAAGTCCAACAGATTCAGGACCCTATCTGCTACAGGTACTATTACATTCTCTTTTAAATACCGTACAAATCTGCCAAGAACTCCAAGTGACTAGTAACACCATATATCAAACTCAAATAAAAGACGTTGTTTTACAAATTCCAAAATAGGGTGTGAAGCCTAGCACCTGCATATATGCTTTCTTCTTATAGTGGTCACTTCAATATCACTGTACCTGCGATAAGGCCAATCTCACAGTTTGGATCCTCATATCCGCACGTCATCATTGTCCCAACGGTGTCATTCACCACTGCTACAATGTCCAAGTCAAACTCCTAAAACACAAGTCACAATCAATAGTGGGGTCCCGGAGGAAGATGGAGTCTGCATTAAATACACCAAAAAGAGCAGAAGATAATAGCTCACATTTCTTCTCCTGATGGCCTCTCTCAGCATATCAACAACATCTTCCCCCTCACAGTCTGTTGCCTTGAAACCTTTTGTCCATCCCACAAGCGTTCCCTGAAACAGAAGAGGAAAAAAAATGTAAGTCAAGATAGAGAGAAGACTGGAAGTTCCAAGCATCAATCTTTTCTTGTCTCCACCCCCCTCTCCCTCCTTGCTTTTTTTAAATAATGTATTTCCCTGGACAGGTTACTGTGAGTGTCTAGTGCAGAGTGTGTGCACATGTATTTTTGTTACTCAGCTGCTGATGGTAGTGACTCCAGATTTACTCAGCTATTTATCAAAACACTGCCAATTCAGTGCCTTCTAACACTCTTTTCTCATTTGGAAAACCTTCCCATCTCACCATCTTCTGTGCGCATAGCCGTTGCATTATCTGGGTGGGAAAAACTGTAAAAATGCTTTTGCTGTAAATAATTAAACATTAATGTATATCTACTGTTAATTTTTGGCTCATTTACTGAAGGACACTTGGTATGATCCTACTACTCCAGGCAACACTAATTTGTTTCTTTTTGGACAGCGACCTGGCCTGACAGAAGTAGTTTTCCAGGTTACATGAATTAGCCTTCCACTCGGTAACTGGTTCTGGACTGTCTGTCCAAATAAGAAAAAAAAAGAGGGCAACTGGGAAAAAAAGCTGCTCTTTAAAAAACCCTCAAGTTCTAGCAACAGTAAGAGATCAAACACACAGGGCAACATACTATGGGACCCTGACACAGATGTGTCTCACTCAGTTTACCACCACTGATGTAGAATCTGTTTCCTCATCATTTGTCAAGACCTAAATAACATGCTGTAGGTTTGGAAGGCATATTGAGTGGTCTCCTCACAGACAGCCAAGTCCTATTGCTATACTCTCAACTGTGATCTGAAAATTGAGACAGAGTAGACTAGCTTCTAGACTTATAAGCTATTGTGAAAACCACCAGGACATAAAAACGTTCAATAAAATAGCAGTCTCTCATTTCCCCAATATCCTACATATTTGACTAGAATTAAACAGCACAACCTCCACCACCCCACTTTGGAAATGCATCAGAATAATTGAGAATTATTTCTTCCTGAATTTGGGGGGTTTTATTCTAATTTTTCTTACATCAGATCTGGAAAGATGAAGATATGGTATTTGTCACTAAGCCATATATGTCAAATTAACAAATCTGAGACGTCCAACCCTTCCAAGCTGAACAAGCAAGCTCAGTTCTGCCCACTGACACTCAACAAAAAGAAACTAATGTAGTGCAGAAGTTATACAGTCAGAGCTGTGCAGCACAGGAAAACACCCTGGCATTGTAGCTGAGCAAGTAGAAGGAGGCATCTGTACTCTCTTGCTATTGAAGAGTTAAGGCAGCATAAGAGATTCCTGGGCTATTAAAAATATGTAGGCATTTCACTATCATAAGGGCTTAATCTTTATAGAATAAAAGCAGGTAACATCCATCTCTTATCAGATACAAGAGGTGAAAGTTCTACCTCCCATATGCATATAGGATAACTTTCTCATGAAACACAACTAATTTGCACAGTACAGTAACAAAATCCCCATAAAACAGGTGAAATATTCTCTCCAAAGACTAATTTGCACCTATCTATCCATCTATCTATCTGTCTATCTCTCCTCAACCTTATAAAGTCCTACTTGGAAGAAAACATTTAGAAGAATAGCTTTTTGCTTGCAATCTGCAAACCAACAAGTCACCCTCACCCAAAACAATGTCATTTACCAAGCAGACACACAGCTGTCACTTGACCCATTCTGTGTTGCAGTTCTTACCTTGTCAATGCTGGCTTGCCTGCATGGGAAGGAGAAAGTGAAGCCCAGAGGCAGTCGAGCACCTTTAATCCCCATATACTCCAGAAAGTCTGCTATACACTGGACAATATGGTCAAAGAGCTAGAAGGACAGAAAAAGCATATAAATCTCACAGTAATCCCATGCAATGGGCCTTGGCTGGATTAGTTAAACATTCATTAGAGGTTACCTCTTCCCCCGTCCCTTGCATGATCTCCAAAGGAATGGCAAAGATTTTGTTATACATTTGCACTGATCTTCTTCTCCCACTTCTGATTTTGACCAGCAGAACCCTGAAATTTGTCCCACCAAGATCAAGGGCAAGGAACTTTCCTTTCTCTGTAAGAGAAGAAAGGTATTTCATTTTGGTGCTTCTCATAGAATGTTTGCCAGTCAGAATGTCATACTCTGCCACACATCCCCAAGAAACTTCATCTGTGCCAATGATAGCACACTGCTCCCTATGGCATTTATCCCATCAGTCTGCTAGCACGGGGCAGAAGGGCCAGCCAGATAACATTACAGGAAGCACCAGTTTTCCAATATAAATCTCACTGGCTTTTGTCAGAATAATTGGCATATTCTTCCCGGAAAACAGACAAGCAACTTTCCTGCACCACCTCCAGGTCATCATGAAATGACTTCACCTGTTCCATCTGGTGTCCCACAGACATATGTGGGTAACATCTTCACTGTGGCAATGGCTTGCGTCTCTCGCTTTAGCCCATATTCCAACTCGGTCCTCATTTTGTTCTTAACTTCTCTGAGGGTCTCCAGGGACAGCAGAAATGGTGCAAGAGCAGCATCGATTTGCTTGCGCTGAGCAGCCAGCCTGTATGCCACCGCTGTGACCATAGCAGCCCCCTTCCCACTGCCGCTCACAGAGAGGAGGAACCGAACATCACAGTTTGGGACCAGCCTTCTCACCACCTTGTGCAGACGTTTGGCATACCTACAGGAACAAAGCATTTCTTTAGACTCTCACAGGCATTTCGTGCTTGGTTTACTTCACATGCACTTCCAATACATGCACACATCCAACAGTATAAGTGCTGAAGCACAGCCAGAGGAGCGCAAGGTCAGAGATGGGTACAATGCTCCTGATTTCTGGCTATTGTACAGAACCTGTACACTTATAGGAACATGAAGATATCTCTAAACAAGTGCCAGTGCCAAGGGAGAGGGACACTGGAGAACAGCCAGGCAACAGTGGGAAATCACAATCACAATCAGAGAGTGAGAGTCTCCGTCTGGAATCAGACTTCCATCCAGTTTGGGAGAAATGTTTGGGAAAGTTTGCAGTTTGGGAAAGCACAAGTTCAAAAATGAAAAAAAAAAAAAAAAAAACAAACCAAAAACACACAAAAAAAACCCCAAAACCCAAAAAAAAACCTACCCACAATGAACTGCAAGTGCCCTGGAGGCCCTGGACTTGAGTAATCAGCTGCTCTTCCCCAGACACTATTATCCCATGTGTCATGTTGTTCCCACCCCACCCCAAGTTCTAAAGCCCCTGAGACAGCTTAGCAATAACTAAGCCAGCCTGATCCTCTTCACTCCACCAGATCTCACTCCAACCCTGCAGCAAAACCAGCAGTTCTCTGAAAAGCCACACATACATGCAGATGGAGACTCTTTGCAACATCAACACATGGCCAGCAATTACCAAATCCTCTGTAGTTACTTACTGGGGATGGGTTTTATAGAGTCCCCCATCAATCCCAACAGTGGTTCGCATCCTTAACAGTTTTTTATTCTCTCTCAGTCGGGTCAGTATGGCTGCTAAGGCAGCAGCACAGAGGTTGGCCGAGCGGAAGGAAACGATGGTGCAGACATGCTGAACGGCGATGCAGTCCTCTTCAGAGGGAAACAGGTTCAGCTCTGTAAGGATCTCTTTTGTGTTGCTCAGACCTTCCTTATATCTACCGCAACACAAAAGAATACATCATCTAATGCAAGTATATTAAGGCAGCACATAAATCAGTATCTTCATGTTGGCTCAAAAAGAAATGAGAAAAGACCAGGGCACAACCTATCAGGCAGCATCATAATTGGTTCCCATAAACCAGTAATGTCTTTCCTGCACTATTCCCAAAAGTACCTGGGGGAGAGACCAGACTTTTAAGAGGCTGCTTCCTGGGGTTCAGTTTTCGGTGAGACATACCAATTAGCTGGCCAAGAAGGGAACAGGATAAAATATTTAGTCCACAGAAGGAGAGCACAGGAATAGATGTACAGCTTCACTCAATAAAACAAAGAAAATTATTCCTGGAGTAACAATGTGGACCAGGATTCCTCTTCAAAAACACCAGAATCTGTCAGTTTTCCATGTAGTTTCCCGTTAGGTGATCCAGAGTCTGTACTACATCTCCACAACCCCAGTATTCCCACATCACAGAAGCTGAAAACCGCAACAATCATCCCATGTGCTCAGGTCTCCAAAGAGAGGTTGTTTAAACAACCTGCATCTGTGATGGTTAACAATACATTTGCTACTGTGGTACTTCGCTAAAACTTTATCGTCTACCAATTCCTTCTTACAAAAGGATCAATTTTCTCCTAGGCAAAGACAAAATCAGGTTGAACAGTTCAGGATTGTTCCCAGTACTCACAGATTACAATTACACGTTAATTATCATTGCTGTGCTTGTGAAAGACTAACAGCCACTCTCAAACAGCATATTGCAGGTTCTTACTTTTCCATTGCAGACACGTGTTTCATTTCGATCTTGCCTTTAGTAAGTAGAGCTGTTGACACTTTCCCATTGAAGAGTAGACCTTCCTTTGTCATTTTTAGGAGAATGAGTCTTACAAGCTCCCCTAAATACAGGCTGCTGATCATCTTCTCAAACCTGGAATGGGGCACAGGAAGGATTACAGGTGTTCGCCAGCTTGCCAGAGCCATGAAAAGTTTGAGCATCTTAGGTTCTTATGCAGGTTGATCACATTTAAGCATATACAAAAGGGGGCTGGGAGCTAAGTTGCAGATGGGATGCTATCCTGAGGTCCTGGGACCCAACAACAGCCTCTCAGAATAACTGAGTGATTAAAGAGAATATTCAAAAGACTTGCGAGCAGCTCAGCCAGGAGAAGCAGTTTTGATGAAACAGGCTTTAAATATGCCCTTTGATTACCTTCCTCCTCCTTCTTTACCCCTCCACAGCATCACAACAGAGCAAACCCTTATTTTTAATGACACATTAGCAACTGCAGCAGCAACCTCTTCACCTGTAAGGCAGGGAGGTGTGAAAGGTACCCACCCTTCCCAAAAAGGGAAAGGTCTGGATAGGACAGGACCAGGATTAAGTCAACTCGGGTTCACTCAACCCCATTCCGGTTCCAAAGGGGCTCCTGGCAAAAGCTGGAAACTCACTCAGAGAACTCAGACTTCCGAGGCAAATTAGCCAGGGAATCACTTACAATTGTTTTCCAGGATTGAGAGATCCCAGGTCAAGCTCCCGATCAAACTCTGTGCGGAGGTCATCCAAAGCACCATCATCTCCAAAGGCACCCCACTCTGTGTTAATGCACATCCTCCCTTCATCACCTTCCACCAGATCGATGTGCCTCATTTCCTCCATGTAGCATGCATTGGTGCCGGTCCCTGTGTGTGTTGGAGCCAGTGCGGATAAATTACCTGTTTGTCCCAGGTCTGCTTTTTGTTTGTTTTAAGTCCACATGTTTGGGAATAAGTCAATATATTGTCTTTGAAAGAAAATATAAATACATAACCCTGTGGTACAGGATGCTAATATCAAGCCACCTGTACTTGTTAAATAATCATTTCATAGTGAGTGAAAAATATTGGAAATCAATCTAAGGCTTGACTTGTTAAAAATTTTTTTTTTTTTCCAAATGTAATTCTATGTGCCTTAAAAAAGCCACCACGGTGCATGAAGTGGATACGCTGTTGAAAGCGTAGCTGATCCTAACTACCAGACGTGAGAGGAATTCAGCTTTCTCTGGACAGACAGACAGTAATTTTCTATACAGTCAGCAGAAAAGTTTAGTATGCTGGTCACAACTGAACCCAGACAAAATGGGAACTGTGGTATTTGATGGCAATGTGATCAGCATAAAAACAGCTGCTTCACAGAAGGCAGCCAGGCTTGAAAATCTGACCATTGTTTTTTTTCTGTTTTCTTCCTGCTCTTTACTGTACTGGGACACTCCCTTCTACTCCAGATTTGTTAGGATTAAACAAATGAGGGGCAAAAAACCTACTTAGTGAACAGAAAAAATTACCAATTATGAGTCCAACTTCACAGCGCTGGTCATCATATCCGCAAGTCATCATGGTTCCCACGGTGTCATTGACCAGTGCCAAAACATCAACATCTATGTCCTAATAGCATAAAGATGGGTGATTAACAGAAAAAAAGCTTAGAAAGCCTCCTGTGTGTTAAAGCAACAGCATGCAGACATATTCCCTGGGTTGTCGCTTGAAGGCCTGGTTCAAGAAAGCTCTTCAGTTGAAAGACACTCTACTTCCTTTTATAACACTATCCCCACAACCCTGTAAAGTAACAAACATCTCTGAATTCTCAAGTGCTTGGCCAGCCAAGATCTTTGCTTGCAGGATTTTTTTTTTCCCCAATCCAACCTCATTTGCCAGAAAAGCAACATGTTATTGGTTTGAATTTTGTGATATGCTAGCACCCGTGTATCTGTCCTTATGGGCTGCGTGCTAGGATAATGTCCTACCCACTGAGTAGATCCCACCAAACGGGACAGAAAATATACCTACATAAATGCAGCTATTCAACAGAAGGCCATGTACCAATATCACACTCAAGTAAAAAGCCTTTCCATCAAAGCTGTGCAGTTTTGCTTTCACACCAAGGTAACTTGATAAAGTAAAATCAAAGTTATCAAAGGATTCTTTAACTCAGATGCCAACACTAGCAGGGGGCTGGACTTCACCCAGGAAGTCTCAGATCCTTTGTTCCTGCTAACTACAGCAAGACTGACACAGAGAAAGAAGTGAACCAAAATCAAGGCTGGATTTTTACCACATGAGAAAACAGAATTTCCTCTTTACTACAAAGATGTCAAGGTTTGGAAAGATGCTTTGTATTTCTTAGATGATGTTACCAATAACACTGAACATGAAAAAGAAGGCTTTCCAAAATACTAAAACATAATATTATTCAAAGGTATACACTAGTTCAAGGGCAGATTTAATCATGTCTTACTGCTGACCTCAAAAATTACCATCAATCACTCCATCCCACAGATTGAAATGGATGGGCAAGTCCTGGTAGAGTTAGGTGTGCCAGTTTGAGATGATAGCTTCCCAACCTTCATCCCACAAGCCAGGCTACAAAACACAGCGTGTATCCACATCTTACCAAATAGGTTCACAACAGACTCCCTTTAGTTCAGACAGACAGTGGAGCCATACTGGTTCACTGTCACAGCCAGCCCGGTTTATCAGTGTGCAGTTGCCATCACTGTTAGACTGACCTGGGACAGCCTGAGTTGCAGTTGCATGTCCCCTTCCACAGCTTCAGCTCTGAGGGAGAGCCCTATATACTAGATATACAGCTATGTTGGACATTTGTTACTGGCTGGCTGTCCTTGAAGGATGTCTGACAACTCCCAAAACAACCCACACACCAACAGCTGCTCTCCCAAGAGGACAATCTGAGGCCACTTAGGTTCACCTCCTGCAGGTACAAAACTTGCCTTATGCTTCTGGAGGGCCTTGCGCAGAGAGCTGACAACATCTGTCTCCTGAACTCCTCGAACTTTGAAGTGTTTCGTCCAGGCAAGAAGAACCCCCTGCAAAGTAACAGTCCAGTGACCCAAAAGCTCCAATTTTAGCATACAAACCTGCCACAAAGACAGCCAAGACCAAAGTCTGTGGAGAAGCCCACTATGTGTCTCCACACATTAAAATGTTGGCCAAAATAAGTCACAGCAAAACATCTCACCTTGGGGTGCCTGTCAGTACAAACACAACTAAACAGGTACAGTTATAATGTCCCAATCCTGCAAATGCATCGCCCTGTGCTTTTTTTAAAGCATGTGTGGCTTTACTGATGCTCATCACAAACTAATAGCATTAAGCACAAAGCATTTGCAGTACTGGGACCCAAAATACAGATGCCTAGAAATAAAAAAGAGGCTAGAATAAGAGGCCACAAAATAATTGCAACTAGCCCTTCATTTCCCCATACGGCCTCTCAAACAGCTCAGCTACAGGTCTTTCTTATTTAGAATCAACTGTAAAAAAATAAATTGAATGAGAGTGATTAAAAAAGAAACATGCTTCAGGACACAAAAGTATGCATTTTACAGTCTAACAGTTTTCACACAAGGGCATGTGGTTACTATGGAATCACGTACTGATTAAGTAAAAGAAGAGCTTTTGCTTAAAGATCATGTTGCCCTGAGATTGGAAATGAGTGTTTGAATGGTAGTCAAGTCTAGTTAAATGTTATGGTCATCCATGCCTTCTTCAGAGAGCTATGTAAACATGACCCCACAAAAAGGCCACAGCATAACACTCCCATGCAATAGCTTCTCTGGGTTTTGCAAGGAGCTAGGCTTGCCAATAATATTTCTTTTTGTATCTTACCTCTTCCAATTTGGTCTGTTTGCATGGAAAAGAAAATGTAAATCCAAGAGGTAACTTCTTATGCTTCAGGTTTTTCGTCTCTATGAAGTCTACCAGACAGTCAGCAACGTAATCAAAGAGCTGCATGAGGAAGGAGAGGACAGAGTCAGGCTGCATCTGGCAGGCGTGCGCTCAGGCACAGCACCACCACAGAAGACCCTGTGTGCCCTACCTCGGCTCCGTTCCCCTGTATGACCTCCTTGGGTGTGGGGTAAAACTTGCTCTCCAGCTGGCTGCTCTGCTTCCCGTCATCAAACACCTTCACCCGGTGGGCACGAAACTGGGAGCCACCCAAGTCAACAGCAAGGAAATCGCCCTTCTCTGCAACACAAGTGGGCAACCATCACCAGTGATGGCCAAGAAGCATGGCCCAGATGCCATGCTGAAGGCCACAGCCCAGGGCTCCTGCCACACCATGGCCACAGGCTCTCCTGCCCCATCATGGCAGATCCTTATCCTGTGGGCCTGGGAGCATCACCAGGAAGGCTGAGAGCTGGCAACCCTAAGCAAGGGTATCAGGTCTCTCCTGTTAGCTTGCTATGTGGCATCTAATTTCATTTTATTTAGCAGTCTGATTTTGCCCACCCTGCTCCTTCCACAGCAGCATGTTTTCAAGCTGCAGAGGGATAAGCTTTTCAGCAAGAGAGGCCCAAAGCAACTGCAAAGCCAATCAGAGCACACAGGGGCTGCAAAACCATACACCTGAAATGTGGGGAAATGGAAGTTGGAGAGCGTCACCTACATCCAGTAAAGGATGCAGGATTTGCAGCCCCGTGTTAAGACTTGTCCCTACTGCAGAAGCCAACTTCCAAGTGGGGCAAGACTAATTTGCCACTCAAAGTCAACCAACACAAGCATTTCCAAATGCCTTTAGGTGTTTCTGTAAAAGCACCATCCTGTTTCTCAGTCAGCAGCACTCTCAGCTCAAAGATGTTCTTCTCTAGCAGGAGACCTCAGACGGCAGGACAGTTTGGCTTCACTGCTACAATAAAGTGATTGTCTATTCATCCCACACACAGGAGAAGGCCCTTCCCCAAAGGAAAACCCAGTGGCATGTGCGTAGCCTTGCGTGATCTTTGTTCCACAGTCCAAACACCTGATTAAATTTTATCAAATCTGGCCCTGAAGGGAAGGCAGCAGGAAATTCTACCTGTAATACCATGGTCAGATATCACAAAGGTGAGGACGCAAATTGGGTTACTCAGTAATCTGTGACATTAGTCAGACCATTAATCCCTAAATGATTAAAAACTGATGATGCTCCATATGGGTCATTTCAGGTAGCAACACTGAGGGCACTGAAAAATCTGAAGTTCGTTGTTATTGCAAATGGGAAAATCCAGCCAAGTTTGAGGTGTTTAAACCTCTTGGAAGTTTTGACTGGAAACAAAATAACGAAGAAAGATTTTGCAAGAGAGCAAAAATAGAAAAATCAATGTGATACTTAAAATAGGCAGTGTGTCAATAAGATATAGCCCAACTTGACTCTGCGGCATGTCCTTGACACAGCAGAAAGGTCACTCAGGCCAGAAGAGCATTGTCCAAAGCTGGCCTTGAGGAACATGAAGTCTTGCAACAGTGATGACACTGCATGCAATTTTCCAAGTCTCCTGACCTCGGGTGCTCCCTGCAATTTCAGGACAGGGTCAGTGTCATGTAAGATCTCAGAACCAGTGACGGTCCCAGAGCTAGCAAGGGCTAAGCTAATATTTCTTTTTCTTTGGTGAAGGTAGCAGCAAAAGGAAGAGTGCCCAGTTCCAGCCAGGCAGGTTCCGAGGGGTTTGTATATAATTACTCTCAGATATCCCTCATTTCAAGCAACTAGCCTCCAAATGTTCCCTTTATGCCATTAAAGCCATTATTTCTCATTTAATTGTAGGAAAGTTACCTTCAAAAGACATAAAGTCCTGTGGAAATGAGGTACAAAGCAAACATCTCTCAAGTTTTCTGCATGAACAGCTGTCATACACTGAGTCCTGACCTAGGCCAGACACAAGTCCTGCACAAGTTCAGAGATTTGGTTAAACCTGGGAAAAACATCATCTTCTGTCAGCCTGCACTGCTGGGAGCCAGCTGAGCCAGGAGAGTTATTTTGTATGTGCACACTTCTCCAAACAAGACAGGCTCTTAGATCCTACCTCACTTCACATCCTCCCAGAGGACTCTACTGCATTTTCTCCCTCTCTAAGTCTCAGGGGCAACTGGAAACAAGGATCTGGCTGCAGCAGCAGAGCAGGCTGTTTCCTGGTAGACCCCATCCAGAAGCAGATTTTCCCAATGCAGAAGGCAAGGAAGGGCAGGAGGGGATCACTTTTTGAGGCAATAGAGAAAGCAGTGCAGAGTGTGCTGTCAGAAGCCGAGAAGGGAATCACAGCTCCGAGAACGCAACATTGCTGCCACTTTGCAATTTGAGGGGCTTCACTGCAGCATTCTGCCTTCCCTGTAGCTCCATGAACGCCAGGGCCACAGCATGGCCCACATCCCCACACCTGCAGCACACTGCACTGCAGGGTCTGAGCTGTAGAGGCTGCCCTTGCCGTGTCCAGCCACAGCTCCTGCAGCAAGGCCTGCACTAGGTATAGTCACGTTTGCAGATGAAAGAGGCTGTTTTCTGAGCACTTACTAGGTCCTTTCCTCAAAAAAGTAGCACTAGGTCAAAATCCACCTGGCGCAGGGAAAAAACCCTCTGCCAGCACTCCCCCAAGCTGTTGTCTCCTCAATAACACACCTGCTTTCTCAACATGAGATAGGCAGTAACCCGAAGCCACTGGCTGCCCTGTGTCTTTGCTGTGCTGTCCTTGAGTACTGGCAGCAACTCATCATCTTCCTAAACCAGCACTGCTGTGATGGAGCAGGGGGAACTCACCTGAGCCATCGGGAAGCGAGCGCACAAATGACGGCAGCATTTTTACTGTTGCTGTGGGATTCGTGTCTCTCCCCAGGCCCTTCACCATCTCGGCCTGGAAGCGAGCCATCACGTCCAGCAAGACATCGTCGGAGAGACGCATGTGATATAGGTACCTGTCAACCTGGAAAGATGAAAGGTGTTACTCAGGAGGCATGCAGGCTCCTCAGTGCTCAGCAGCTGCCCGGGATGAGCACTGCTTTCACATTACAAAAGGACTCTCCTGTGTGTACCGGGGAAGCTTCCTTTATCTCTCCAAGCAGAGAAAATGCAGGAACTTCCTAGCCACTTGCACTAGTTTTCTAACCATGAGGGGTGCACTTTGGCATGAAGGATCGGAAAATGCTGAACTCCAATTCCAGCAGCGCCCTTGCATTACGCTGGACAAGAATTACTATGCTCATTCCCACCCACTTGATGGTCATGAGGCTAAACAGATCCTAAGGACACAAAAGAATTGCTTTCACATATGTAACAAACTGAAGGTGAGCATACCACCTGCGTAAACCCACCTCTGATTCTACAAGTTCATTTCATTTTTGACCTCGGCACCTAAATTCCCTTGATCGTCAGCGCAAGCACGCTCCAGGACATCATCAGAACATTCACTCTTATAAAAACTTTGTTTTGAAACTGTTTAATGCAGCCTTGGTGAACAACTGTCAAAAAGTTAGCCATCTATTCTGATGGCTCAGTAACTTGCCAACATACATAAGCCCACGAGACTCGCTTGAGAACCTGACAAGCTGTTTTTACACCATCCTCTCCTCCTATACATGTAATGAACTAGAACTGCAAAGTATCTTGACCTGGTGAGAATTTGACCTCTCTGAGTCAGGTCCAGAAAATGCCATCGGTACCCAAGCGTGTCAGCCACAACCTGAAAACATCTATTCAGCTACTGCTTCACTCCACAGACAATTAACTTTGTTGGCATGCCAGGCTGGAGCTCAAAGCCTTTTTCTCACTACAGCTCTGTCCTTCATTCTCTTGTGATTCTAGGATTACATCTAAAACACATTTTTGGGTGCAATCAATATCGTTTCTTAAGGGTCTATAACTTGCAGCATACAGCAAAATCAAAGCCAGTTGAATTTAAAGGGAATCAAAAGTACCTATGAAGTAGCAGACACTCATTCAGATAAACTGGTAGAAAAGCTAATCAGTGTTTCTGCACAGCTTCATCAGGGCAAAACTTAAAGTTTTATTCTTCAGGACCACACACTGCTTGGACTGACATTTACCTGCAGGGCTGGATTCACAGCTGTAAGGTGGCCTAGAAACTACATAGCTGGGTACCACAAAGGACTAACGCAGCAAAATAACAATCTGTCAACATCCAAATACTTTTCCGCTGGGGAGCCAGACTTCGGTGCTGTATGAACAAACATGATGCAGGCATAATAATTCTGTGCTCCAAACAGCTGGATATCCCCTGGAGGGTAATCCATGTTAACATCCTACTCTCCATGACATGAGACTCAGGGCCAGAGGCAGTGGGGAGGGGAGAGAGGTGGGACAGCTTCCAACGCTTTGCTAGTACAGACACTCAGCTCTTGGACCATGGGCTACATTATTATGCTGCTTTATCTGTTTGGAGCATTTCATCAGTCCCATTTACACAGGGAGGTCTGGAGGGTTAGGAGAACATGCACAAAACAAGTCCCACCGGCAACAAGGCAGGATTTAAAAGGTAGCATTGTTTAAACAGAGGAAAACGCAGGTTGTAGATAAATTGGCCTCTTCTGCAATTTGGACTGGCTACCTATATGAATGAGGCACAAACTAATTACTTACTCACAGTCCCATTTTTAAACTGATGGTCAGCAATGACCCATCTGAAAGAGCCAGGACCCTGAAAGTAACTCCAGCACTTACCTAACAGCAAAACATACACACACAGAGGAGAAAGTCTTAAACTACAAGATGCAATTGGCAAGGAGCAGCAGCTGCCTTTGGATACAGCTGTGCCTTGAAAATGCCATTATTTAGATCTTTCTTTGTAGCTCTTATTTGCACAAGCACTTGATTTCCTCCAAGGCTTTTTTAAGGCCTCACCACTGTGTAGGATCCACCGTCTCAGCCCAAGCACCAGCACGGCTTTTTTGGGCATACAAAAAAGAAAAAAAAAACAAATAACAAATAAAACAATAACAGGAGACATATAGCACTCGCACATTCTCACACAGACCCAAATAGCCTTGTGACAGAAGTCCCAGTGGAAACAAACCTAAACAGTAAAAAAAAATGACCATGTCTGTTTGCAGAGAACACACACTAGCTCCCTGCTCCCCATAGAAATTGCATTCCCCACCCTGTAGAGCCCAGGAAAGCCTGCTGACTCTCTAGTCTGATTTACAACCAGGGCAAGGGCCTGCTCACATACCGTTTGCTTGTAAACACAGGAATGGCCAGGCCGTGCAACACCAAACTCTGTCTCGCTGCCTCCCTCCCACCGCACAAGGACAGTCCTTGTTTTTAAGTGGCTTGCCTCAATTATGGAAACAGCACTGTTTTCATGGCAGGGAGGCTCTTGTTCTTTGCACCAGAAAGCAAATAAGCCTGGGGAGGGAGAGGTGGGAAGGCATTCATTCTTTCTAATCAGGGAGAAATCACCTCTGCTCCATACAGCCTACCCTGGGCTTCTTAAAAGACATCTCTAAAAAGCACGTTTTCTTGCCTTCAGGCAGGGCTAGTTTGCACCTAGCAGAAAGATTTAATTTTTTAAATGGCTTTGCCAGAAGTCCTCTATCCCCTCCTCTCCACTGTCCTGACTTCAGGGAAGTCCTCTGTCAACTATACTCTGGATGTTTCTTTGAAGAGCCCACTCCACCCAAGCACTGCTCCACAAGGTCTCTACCTTTCTTAGTTAAAAGTAGGAAAAAATAGTGCTGTCTAGATCTTAGATCAGATCCTCATACAAGGAAAGGGCATTGGGGCCCCCTTCCGACCATATTAAACCCTGGGGATAAAAGGGCTATGACTGGGAGACAGAGTCGGAGACCTGTCTTGGACCTCTCTTGAAACGCTTCTCTTCAAGGCAGAATTAGTGGAAGAAGCCCCCCTAAGAACAAGCCACTCCATGTTTAAGCAAGGGCACAGAGAAGACAAGCCAGTGTTGCTTGCTTTACTGATGAGCTCAGTGGTGCAGGCGGATCTACCCACCCAGACCTTGGACCTCCCGCACTGCCACGCGTCTGCAGACAGCCCCACCTCCAGCTGGCTGGAAAACAACAGGACAGACTCTGCCAGCAATGGCCACCAGAAAGCACTCAGTGGAGACGCCAGGAGAACAGAGCACCCGCAGGGGACATGTCTAGAAACCAGAGGGCCTCTGACCCAAGAAGCTTACAGGTCCCACGTGGTCTTATGATGGAGAGCCAAAAACCCATTACAACATGGCCATGAAAGTAGATTGGGGAAGAGCAACCATTAGGCAGCTCACTCCCGGTACCGATGGCTTCAGATCTGGGCCATCTTGAGCTTCTCCAACTGTAATTAAAGGTCACATCTATAAACATCAGGGTCATCAGCCAGGTTTGGCCAACCAGAGAGCAGGCACAGGCACTTCTCCCACACCAACACTAGCTAGAACTGTCTCTTGAGTCCCAGAAGACCTGGCCCAAAGACCCCAGGAATTTTCCCTACCCCTGCTACAATGTGAATGACTCTGATTCCTACTCAGCTTTAGAAATCCCAATTTTCACGCTACACTTGCAAAGCAACTCAGCAAGAGGTTCCTTTCTGCCCTCTGGACTACACCACACCATGCCAGATAAAGTTTAAGCACCGCTTTTCCTTACTGAAGATCATTTGCTCCGTTACTGGAAGAGAACTTAAAACTGTGCAGGGAAAAGCACTAACCAGACCTATTTTCACACTTGTCGAAGGTTTAGGGTCGAAATACTTCCTACCCCATTTGGCTGTATGGCTTTAGTAGATTATGCCATTATCTAGTCTGCATTACATACTGCAGACCCCACAGTATCTGAGTAACACAGTTCTCAAAACAGGAATCAGCTAATGCTGCATCTTACCTTTTTTATTTGATCCTCTTTTAGCTTTGTGAAATGGAAAGCTAGCAAGTGGACGGCAAACATTTTCTTGAAGCAGATGGATGAGTCAGGAGTGACAGAGCTGCTGTGAGTAACTCCAAAGCGACAGGTCTTTATTCACAAAGCTGGAGCTAGAGAGACTTCAGCTGAGGCATTTCCCCCAGGGTGAGATAGTGGAGTTCCTGGGAAATTGAGTCCAGAAATAAATCCATCCAGTGTGATCGGTTCAATGACTGAACTTCTGTCTCTTTGTATCACCCCCTCCCATCAACCCAAAGTCCCTCCCTCCCCAGCTACATACTTCATTATGCCAGAGCAGGCACCTGGAGAGCTGCCAAGCTGAAGGGGAGAAAAATCGATTTTGTTACTGCCCCACTTGGGAATTGTTACCACTTCGCAATGTAGTTGCTACGCAGCCTGCCCTGCTTCGCCCCGCTTCGTTCCTGGGGGGCTGACAAACTCCCACCAGCACAGCGTGCAACAAAGTGCTGCAGGGAATCTGGAAAGTTAGAGAGGATTTTAGGAGGTTTCTTCCCTCTGTTCAGCACTCCCACTTGCGAGACAAGCTCTTCTGCATGAATTAACTCTGCTCTAGTTCCACACAGTGCACCCTTATCTGCAGCTTTTTTTCCAATTAAGCTTCAGCCGTGTAAAGGAGCGAAGAGACACACAGACCCCTGACCCCAGCTGAAATACCTCTTGCGCAATTTCCAGCAGAGAGGTTTTCTACAGATTATTGTCCCTTCACCCCTCCTGAAGACAAAGTTTCAGACCAGTGCAGGTCCTTGGTACTGCAAAACCTGGGGAGGGGACAGATTTACCTGGCAGCCAACAGTGTTGATATCAGACTGCCTCACTTGGTAAATGCCTTTAACTGGCAGCACAGAGTGCCTACAGCAAGAGTGGCTTCCTTATGCCATCAGATCTGAATTTGATGCAGGCTATAACTACTCCTCGTCTCAAAAGTTCATTCTGAACGCAGAAGTGTTTCCAGGATTTTGTCACTGTATCAAGTGATATGGAGTATGGAAACATCATCCAAAGGAAACCGGGTGAAATGTTGACACAAAGGAGAGAAACAGAAAAGGAAACAAAAAAAAAAAAAATAGGCATTCTTATGGGGTAATTAGAGGCTCACTCTCAAACTACACCTACAGGCAGCGTGTTTCCCCCCAATTACTGTTCAGTATTTCAGCTGGAACTGAGTACACTTACTGCACTGGCAGACAATCGCCACCCAAAATTTTGCAGAACAAGATTACAATTAAAAATTATTTTGATAAATTAGAAAAACAGCCTCAGGGCAGGGGGAGAAGAGGGAGACAGAAAGGGGTGTGGGGGATGCCAAGTAACGGGAGAAAACACAAAGAACTACTGAACAGAAGTAGAAAACTGTCTACACAGATCCAGAGTGGGCCAGAAGCAGCCAGTTAGCAGAAAAGGATCTCAGGCTATATCAATGCATAGCCTAAAGTGGACCCAACAATCTCATGCTATTATAAAAAAAGTATGATTTTTTTATGATCATCATGCTGGGCTGTATGAACAGGAGTATAATCCACAGACAGACAAAACAACACTCAACTCTATACTCAGCACCAGTCTCAGGAAGAGGACTCTGCCCAGTCCTGGCAGCTACAGCACATCAAGAAGGCATGGATCAGAAGGAAATAGCTCTGCTGAGCATCATGAGCAGTCACAGGTTACATTTTTTCAGCCTCTGATCACAAGGGAAGACTGAAAGAGCTGAGGGAGGAGAAGGGAACTCCCTCTGCAGAGACAAACTACACAGAACCTCTGCTAGGAAAGGTTGAGGTCTTTCCCCCCCCCCCCCCACTCCTGCCGTGCATCAGGGATGAGCTCTGGACACTGGGAGATCCTGCCAGCTCTATTTATTTTCCACTATTCTACAACAAGAGTAAAGCAGACAGAGTGGCTGAACAGTCCATAAATAGGGCTTGTTCTAAAATTAGGCTTTTGATCTTCAAGAGAAAGGGAGAAAAGAAAGAAGAAAAAAGCCACACTACCAGCCAGAAAGCACGGTTCACTTCTCCTGTATTCATCTTTTAATAACTGCTGGCTCGTTAAGTCAGACACTGACTCCCAGAGGGACTGTCTCTTTCCTCATTGTTTACCCATGCCATCTGAGTCACAACCCCTCTGGCCAGCAAAATTGAAAACATCACCTTTCAAGCTCCATCCCACTTTGATCCAGAGCTCATTGTGTCTGTAATACAGTAGATTTATTTTTCATTCTCTCTTTTCTTTCTTTCTCTAACGGATGCCACTGGAAAAGGGTCTCAAAGATCTAAACGTTACTAAACTGGCAGCAAGCTCTGTTAAATACCTGACATGTCAGAATCACTGCGTAACTTGTTCACTCATCCCTGGTGCATCCTAGCTTCAGGCAGGCTGTTGTGCAAGAAAAAAAAAAACGTTATCTCATTTCCACACAGACAGCAGTTCAGTGCACTAAGGGCCCAATACCCAAGTATGTTACAGCCATTTTGTATGTATTCTGGCCAGTACAGGGGAAACAATCCAGGACCAAGTGAACAGATCAGCTCCAATTGCATGCAGCTTGGAGGACTGAGGCAATGTTGTTTTTTCCCTTTGTTAGAGCTGCACCCAATAAAAGTTAGTCAAAAAACCCTCCCTTCCCCCTTTGCAAAGGCCAACAAGACTTCAAAGTTATAATACCCTCCCCTCTACTTTCTTCTCCTGCAGTTCTCCCTCCAAACCCTGTCTCAAGGCACAATGGAGAATCCTGAAGAGGCTGGTGTTCACGTAGCCCATCTGCCTCTCACAGCCTTGCAGTCAAAGGCCTGCAGAGAAAAGGAGCTCACAGCTACAATGGGGAAATTCAGATAAACGTCTGAGTACATCAGCTAAACATGAACCAGTTACCTCCAGAAAGAGGTACCCTATTAATAAGCATTTTATTGCTGGAGAAACGCATCTGTCTTTGGTGAGGTATCAAAGGCAGTGGCAACACTGGTTGCTGAATTTGGCACCCAGATTAACAAAGAGATGGTAGACAGGGCTAGAGGGGAGTCATCAGGAGAAATCCTTCTTCCAAGACCAACCCTTAGAACATGGTTTCCCTCCCAGCAGCAGCAGCTTTGTTCCCCATTATATTCCCACGAGTTCATCAAAACTCAGAACAGAAAGGGGTCCCTGCATTTGTCCTGCATATGCCTCTCCTAGGGCAACATCAGCAAAATGAGGCAGAACACCTGAAGTGACTGACTGGAAAATCCACTCCAAGGATAGACGCTATTTAGAAGAGATGGAGACAGCACAGACAGAAAAGAGCACATTGGCTTAAGAGAAAGAAGGCTTTTACCAAGTAGTGCTGTTACAATCAGCATTTTACATTTGCAGCATAACAAATAAACACACAAAAATAAATTGTGAAATCAATAAACTTCCAAACATCTGTAACTTGAATGCCTGAAATTAATCTGGAAATCTGAACACCCGAAATAAACAGTTTTGCAAATGTGATTCCCAGATCAAGTGAACAATATTGTTGATGCTGTTTAAAAAGTTTTGGCATAGCCCCATGAAGAAGAGCAAGAGGCCACTCAATCCTCCCCCAGGGGCTTGCTTGCACAGGGCATGTTAAAAATGTGCAGCTGGCATAGCTTTGTACCACACCAGTCCAGATTGTACCACATGGGACCAATTTGGCAGCCATTCTAATGGGAGTCAATGACAGCCACACCATTAGCTCAGAAGAAAAGAAAACTTTCATAAAAAGTCAGCCTGGAAACGCCTGAATAAACTTCAGAGCTCTTAAAACAGTTACTATGGAGTCACTATGGAAACAAGCAATGAGTTAAGCCAAGTGCTAATCTCAGCAAAATACAAAAAAGAATGCTTATAGTCATTTAGCTTCCTTATTGCAAGGCTTGCTGCTCAAACACAAGGCTGGCTTATACCCCGACATCCCAGCCACTCTTTCCTTGCTCAAAAAAATACACTAGTACGCAGCTTAGTGTACAATGAAAGGATAAATTTATCAAAACAGACTAGAAGCAAAGTACAGTAGCAACGCGGGTCTCCTGCAACCCAACCCCACACGCACTGGGGGAAAAAAACAAGAGGAGTCATCCTTGCAGAAGTGTGGTTTTAAACAGTGGTTCGCAGATTCAGCAAGGAGTTTGCAGTCCAAGAGGTAAGTAGGCAAATGTGTGCTGTCAAAACCCATCTGCAGGCTTGAGCAACTACAACTTCCCTTTGAGTCTGTCAAGTGCAAAGGACACAAGGAGGCAATTGATACCACTCAATCACATAAACCACACCACACAAGCTATTTGAATAGTATCAAATGGAATACATTTGTAAGGGTTAATTGCAAGTTCACATTCTGTGCAAGTCATGTTGCTGTTAAGCAGAGGCTGTCAGGACTCTGGGAAAGCAAAGCAGAATTACTCATCCGCAAAGCAGAAAATTCACAACATTCATATGGCCACTGCAACACATACAGAGCTGCTTGGTTTTTCTCGAGGGAGGAAAGAAAGATGGGGCTTTGCAGGGGAAGGACCTAAAACTGTACCTCCCCACCAGTCTGGTACTGAAATCGGCAGGAGATCATGTAGACTAGAAACATTTACACACTGCTTGCTTTTTAGTAAATAATGGGGAATGAGTACATGAAATACACTGAAAACAGCTGTTAAAAACATTTTTCAAACTGCTGCAGACTTGTTTCTGAACAGCAGCTTAAAGGATTGATACTAGGAGGAAGTAAAGGGGATTCACAGCAAACTTTCAACCTGCAGAAACATGTGGTTGATCATTTTAGAAAGTCAGGTATTTGATACAGTGAAATTCAACCCGGCTTTTACAAGTAGCCCAACATTAACACACGCAGGATCTGCAGACCTGTATATAGCCAACCCCAGAAATACGGTTGCTGCAGCATTACTCTCCTCAGACAGCCGCAGCAACATGTCCTAGCGCTGAAACCCATTTCTGTGAATACACAGCAGTATCAGCATCTGATTCTTTTCACTCTCCAGTGTCCCTACAGGGGGCTCAAAAGCTACCTTAAAGCTGCTCACACAAATGACAGCATCTGCATGTGTATGAAAGAGGCATAGCCTGGTGGTGCACTGCCTTAAACATTATTCAATGACACTGCATCAGGAAAAAAAACTCCTTTTCCTGAGAACTTAGTTCCAACAAATTAAACCTTCCTCCAAGTGGTAAGCACCTAACTTTTCCACTTTATGATAGCCACAATAAAATAGGTATGTGGAAATACTACTGGCACAAATATCAACCCCCAAGCTGTTACTTAAACTATAAGCTGTTATGTGAGCTTAAGTAAAATATTTTATGTCTCCTCTCAAA
Organism: Theristicus caerulescens; assembly: GCA_020745775.1. NCBI lineage: Eukaryota > Metazoa > Chordata > Aves > Pelecaniformes > Threskiornithidae > Theristicus > Theristicus caerulescens. Next base: position 91,201,201 of record CM036560.1, read on the forward strand.
ATTCAGATATTCCAAACAAACTGGCATGGAAGCAAAAAAACATTTATGAAGTGCAACAGAACAAAATAATTTGTATGAAACTGAATTAGATAAGTCAAGGAGAAACAGACATGGGAATTTCTCAAAAGTAAATAAATTATACCTATGCCTCTAACACCTCCTCCTTTCCCCCAAGAATCATAATCCAACTTTTTTTTTTTTCCTTCCCCCAAACTTTGCCTGAATCAGTGTGATGAGCTTTTCCTAGGAGAAAGAATACAATTTAACGAGCAAGGCCAGATTTTGCTTTGTTTCAGTAATTACCCCTCAGATGACAAAATTGGAATTTACTCAAAAATTCCTGTGGCCAGAATTTCATCATTCCCCAACGCATTAACACAAATGCTTTTCACCTCCTTCCACATTTTCACAGGCCACAAAGGTTGGAGGCGCATGACTCCTATCATCATTCTGATCCAATTTCCTGCCACGTTGTTCATTATTTGTTCATTATCTGTTAAACTCTGCCCTTTGGGAAGGGATGGAATGAGTAGCTAATTAATTACTAGTGAAATATCTGATGTTTATTAACAACGTGAGGATATCTTGCAAGAAGACATCAAGTTCAAATTTTCACATAGCAGCAGATCATACACTTACGCTGAATACCATGACTGAAAAAGTGTACAGCTGACTGGTAAAAGGAAACTTATAGCCTCTGAGCTTTTAAGAGTCCATTCCTCTGAGTGCTTCACGTAACTGGTCACAGGAGAAGGAAAAACATCAAGGAGCTGCAGCAGTGTAAACATGAAATGCCAAAGAAGTTATTAAAATAGTATTTTATTTTATTAATAAAAACTAAACAGAATTAGGACATGGTTCTATTTTTTCTTTTTCCCCGTTTCCTTTGAACTATTCTGATCATCTCTTTTTGAACCAAGGCCATATCTACCATTCCTGTGCTGATCCTGCCACTCACTCTCCAGCTGTCTCAGCATTTCCTGCGTTAGAAGTCCTTCACGCAGCAATCTGTTGGCAAGAGATCCACGTCCATGGCTTTTCAGATCCTCCTGCCTTGTAGCAGATCGATAGGCTTTCAAGTTCTTTGCTCTTCTTTCTCCCGAAACCTCCACTGCAGCAATAGAGAGTGCCTCTGTGGATTTTGCACCATGACGGTCTGAAACTGGCCTGGTATCCCTCTTAGTCCTCGAAAGAGGAAAGTCTTCTGACACAACTTCTGCTGTGCCAGGAGCAGCTGCAGATTGCGAAGCTCGGATCAGCTTCGTGATGTTGCAGACACCAACTTGTATAATGTCGTCTAGTTTTTTCTGAATATCCCTTACAAGGACAGCATCAGGGAACATATCCATGAAGCGGTAACTGAAGAGAGGCAAAACAACACACAATTAAACCTTTTCACTAAAGGACTGCTCACTGGGACAAAAACGAGATACATACTATGTAAAGTAAAAAAAAAAAATTATTACATGTTGCATGGGAAGGCCACTGTATTTTAAGTGGCATTTCAGCTGCTCCAGTCCAGGATCACCTTGTTTCTAACTTTCTTTCTCTGTCAGTCACAAACTGTTCTCTGCAGAACCCACAACTTGCTCCCACAACACAGCTAATTTGCATTTGTCAAGATCCTCTAAAGGGTCAAAGGAGCCCATACTGCACCACATACACACGGGCTTGAAGACACTGCTTTTCTAGGACTGTAAGTCATAAATATTAGGAAAAAATAAAAATAATTTTCAAGTGCAAAGACGATACCTTAACCACAGATAGAGGTCAAAAACATCATGAACAGCTTCAAGGTGTACAAGTTCTTTGATGTTCTTTGGAGCAGCTAATGGCCATTTGGTGTGCCGACAGAGCCAGTCAAACGTCAGAGGCTCATTTCTACTGAACTGTCTTGCAAACTGAAAAACAAGCAGATTCAGTGAAGTCCTCAGTCAGGAAAGAAGAAATCCCAAATGAGTTAAATTCCCTTGAGTCTGTATACATAGAATACTCCAGAAAATACCTGCTTTGTTTTACACAGCCCAAATGCCACACATTCTTTTACTTAATTACTCAACACAGGAGTCGCATCTCCTTTCCAAGGCCTCATTAACACAATTTGTCCATGAGCCATGCACAGAGTTAAGCAACAAAAGTATAGAGCTATCCAGAAAAGCATAACACTGAAGACATGTGATTTCATCTAGCAAAGCAAATGGACTTTGTCTTTTTTTCTTCTGCTCCTGTTCTGTTAATTATCTTGTTTCAGAATCTCCAGGGTTGAGAAAATGTGAAATGTGTTCCCTGAGTTAGGAAACACACTATTCACAACCCAAACAGATTAATCTGCACTAGAAATCAGCCCTTCTGAAACCTAGATAGCTCAGCACAGCTCTTTTACTAACAGATAAACAAGACAAATAAGATTTAAATTTAAAATTTTCAGGAGCATTGATGACTTGGAATAACTGCTTCCTAACTGGCTGATACCAGAAGTTTTTTAGTTTGTGGTTTGGTTGTTTGGTTTTTTTCCCCCCAAGGAATGGGGCTTAAATTCACACAAGCATTCACAACAGCCTGCCTACCTCCCTCCAATGTCACATTATGCCCCTCTGCACCTTTATTACATGGGATCTGAATGCTCAGCATTTTTTTAATGAGGCACTTTTTTTTCAACTCTTTAAATCAATCACTCAATTTTTAAAGAACATTATTAGCCATTTTTTAAAAGCACAGTTATAATATCTGTGACATGAGGGCACCACATCAGTTTCATTTTTACACTATTTTATTAAAAATGTTTAATGCAGACTCTAAAAGTGGACAAAGGCGATACTGTCTAACGAAGTAACAGTCCCAAATAAAATTATTAATCCTGAAAAACTGAAATCAGCTGACTACAAATTCCTCAAAATAATCAGTCCAGGGGCACAGTGGCAAATAGTTCATCCAGGCCTGAAAAGTGAAATGACGTAATTCTGATAACAACTTACAGCACTGTATTTTCTGGGGTTTTAATTCTACGTAACTGTATTACAACATCAGCAATCACACTTAATTCCACATTCTTTTCTTTTGTTGACAAGCTAACACCTTGAAGCAGCGGTATCTTGGTTTTTAAGGACTACTTTTAGACACACGGTAGTGCAAAGCTTAACAGTGCACAAGTGACTACGTAACACAATTCTGATCTCTCTCAGTTCAAAGATCACCTGCAAGGCAAGCAGTAGGATTCTCTGAGGCAAACAGCAGAAAAGCTATCCAAATTTTAATTTACATCACAAAATGAGAATCAGTTCTCAGAAGTTAAAAGCTTTGGCCAATAAAAATGGTGAAGAATGCAATTTAAAAAAAAAAAACTCTCCAGCTCTTTTATATTACTACCTGTCAGCACTTTAAGAATGCTCTCAAATGATGTAATGACAAAACCCACAATAAATGTAGCAGCGAGATACAGCCTCAATGCACCAAGACCCCCTTGCTCCAATAAAAATACCACATTTTTTGGAGGAAAAAAATAACTGACCTTCAACAATGTGGTACACACAAAAGGCTCTTTTCTGTTCAAGGGTGCAGTGCAGAAGACATATCGCGATCGCAAATTTAGTGGAATGTGCTGAATCATATCTGCTAGAAATTTAAAGTCATCAATATTGCAGACAAAGTAAAGCCCATCGACTTGCGAGAGACTCACAAAAATATCCTGTGAAAATATAACCAAATGAAGAGGATGTTATTACAGGGGAGGGTTGTTAGACTTTGTATTACCAAACCAAAAAATTATTTACTGTTTCAAAGGCTAGTTATACTGAAAGAACAGTTACAACTATCAAATTTGACCACAGTAATAAAAAAGGGGGCAGGGAAGTTCCCTCTTTTAACAGGATTTTCAGAAAATTCTCTAACACAGGATCAGAGAAGAAGACATAACGCGCTATGCTTTATTTAAGCATTTTCAATTAGTCTCCTAAGTAACAAATACAGTGTTCTGGAAGTGTACATTTTAATTACAAAGAACACCATCACAGGAAACAGTTACTACTATGTTTAGATCTTGTTCCAGGTTTGTCACTTAGCATGACCCAAAAAGCTAACTTTACAGCATAAAACTCAATAATTGAGGTATTTTTAGCCCAATGTCAGGAACAGATCTTTTTTTAGGAAGAAAAAAATCACAAGATAAATACACTATTGCAATAGAGGAGTTCAAAGTATACCTGAAACATATCCAAGGTTTGGAGAAACAGGAGATGCCACTGCACATTGCAGGGGAAATTTTTATGGGCTCCCAAAATTATTTCTCTAGTGTAAATCTTTGAAAGATTTTTTTAAAAAATCTTTAAAGAAATACTGAGCTTCTCAATTAAATATGTGACTGAATACTTAAGGGATCAATAATAACATGGGTTTTTTATCTTAATACTTCTATGCTAGCCCAGAAATTCTCAATAGTAATATTTTAAGGATGTGCTGTTACCCTACCAGCCTAGGTCTTCCGAGATGTCTTCCAAGTATCATCTTTTACCTCGACGTCAGAAATCATACACTTTGCTACATAACAGCACATCAGCAGAGAACAATAATAGGCATTTAAATCCATGAAAGCTGCTAGGAATTTCTCGGTGTACTAAAAACTGTGATACTATTTTTTTAAATACAGCATTGGAAGCTTAATTTCCACTTTAAAAGGTTTAGGCACTTCCAAAAATTCTACTATCCAGCTAATGATGAGATCAAGTAGATCCCACAAAACCTGTTTTCTCAAAGTTAAGCAGACACTATTTTACCATAAAGTCCACAGAACCAGGAAAAAAATCAGGTAGCTCTCAGATGTACAGAAATCTGACATGATCAGCCCAGTTTCCCAGGAATTTTCACATAAATTTACCAAAATTTCAATCTCTAATGTTTTCAGCCTCAAACCAAAAAGTCTACATTTAAAATACAGGAAAGGTAAAATGAAAGGCCGTTGCACACTCTTCAACACGTGTAAACATATTTACACACTTCAACAGCTTTCAAGTTTATTATAACACAGAAAAGTTAAGCATTCTAAACATATTTGCAGTCCCTGCTGTGGTAGAGAGAAGAATCCAACTGATAAAAGATACACACAAGGCTGTCTGTTAGGTTCCCAAAGTGCATGTTCATACAAAAGCAGTGACTACAAGCAATGCTTAATTTTTAAAGCAGAAACTAATATTTTGATCATTCTTACAATTAGATTGGATAGAGTGGCATCAGGGAGATGATAAGCAAACATTTCTATCTGCTCAGGAGTAGGATGTAGGCCAGCTGCCTGAATGGAAAATAAAGAAAAAAATTTCCATTAATTTCTAATATTGTTCTTAAGTTAGTGCATCAGAAACAAAATCTAGAAAGACAAAACGCAAGAAACCAAAGCACCCTACAGAGTTCAGTTTATTTAGCACACTTATCTGGAACTTAAGAACTTCTGTGTTTGAGTTTTTAATTCTTAAAAGAGCAGCTTCAATATAAATGAAATATTGCAAGCCTCCAAATGGGACATGTATTCAAAGTCACTCCGGCATGATGCAATCCATTTTTATTACTAACTTGTAAACAGACAGAAGGAAAAATAATTTAGGATCAGTACATAGTAAAACAGCTCCAGAGCACATTTGTACAAACTGGGTACTAAGCCTCTCACCTTCACAGGGCGCACAGGCTCACTCAAAATTTCCTTCAACTGCACAAGGTCATCACGATGCATTGTAGTGACTTCTCCTTGTTTGAAGGACGAGCCGTAACGCCCAGCTCTGCCTGCGATTTGTAGAGCCTGAGAGGTTGTAATGGAGTCTATTTCCTTTTCTCCCTTCTCATTGACAGTTGGCTTTACTATAGAGTTAAAAATTATTCTTTTTATACACCTGAAATATTTGAACAAAAACAAAGAGGAATCCTTTTTTTGTGAACTATTTCCAATATACAACCTACTACAGAAGAATGAAAGCCTTTTGGCTTGTTGGGGTATTTTTTTGAGCTTTTTCCCCTCTATAAATTAAGGGACCACAGATACTACTTACGGACACAGCGTATTCAAAAGGACAGCACAAAACTACTGGTAGTTGCAGGAGAATCATCATTCCTACACACATCTATCATGTTCTAATAGGGTCCCAATCCATTCATCATCATCTGCCTCAATAGTTTATAGCAATGTGACTACATCACCTTCAGCAACAAAATACATCTGTAACTGGACTGAACTTGCTCTACATTTCAGAAATGCAAGAGACTGATACTCTTGACAACCTAGCACATCTGACTCCAGTGAATCGAAAGGAACTTAACAGTGCCTATTATCACACAGAAGCAGGCCAAGTGAGCCATTTAATTCTTAGAATCAGCTTTAAAATTAGAGCTTAGTTCTACCCAATCAAATTGAGCACTATTTCAGAATTAAAACGTATGTACTGTGTTATCTAGACATAGCAGATATCTAGACAAATTAGTCAAACTGGGGAGAAACAAGTGAGGAACTTAATGCAGGTATCACACCTGCAAAAAAAAAAAATCATACCATAACCTGCTCCATGTACTTACAGATTAAGTCCCATTCCAATTGCATCTGTAGCAACTAAAATTTTGCATGGATCATCAGGATCATTGAATTTCTTTGCCTGTTCAAGTTTTGTTCCTAAAACAGAATGACAAAACACTTCACATAGCAAACTCTTCTTACAAAATAAAGACAATATATATCACTAAGCCCAATGCCTTTCTAATAGGCTGAGGGAAAAAAAAATTGTTATTTGATTGGTATTTGGTTGTTGTTGGGGGAAGGGGGCAGGAGGGATTTAAATCATTCCCAGAGCTCTGGATAGACCTCATTTAATTACATCTATCTGACAATCAATATTAAGTACATAATAAAGGTCTAATCCCAAGATTAAAACACGAGTCAACAAAAGTTGATTACTTTCTCTAACTACATAGAGATGCAAAACTAGGAAAACTTGTACTGCTCCATTTTTAAAGTTTTTCTAAGAAAGCAGCAATAAGCAGAAAGTTCCCTTAAAAATAAAAGGAAGTGTGCTTTACCTGGTGGCAGACTGCCATATATGACAGCACATTCTAAGCCTCTGGCTTCAATCTGTCGACTGACAGAGTAAATGTCATTCTTACTGAAACAGACAACACAGTCCCCAGGACGGAGGTTATCTAAAGATTCTAAGGCATAATCCAGCACAGTAAGAGGAGTGAGTCTCTTGTAGTTTCGGACCTAGAATCAAAGGAGTTGCAAAGATAATATGTTTTTAAATGAAAAATTCCTGTGGAATATCAGCCAGCATGGTTATCACCACAATTGATTGTAACACTGAGGGACCTCTCACAGTCCTGAAGGGATAATTACTGGGGAGAAGGTGACATACACCTTATGCACTTGCATACTTGCAGCACTTCCCAAGCTGAGAACTATATGGCTTTTTCAAGAAACAGAAAAACTATATATTTTTACATGTAAACTAGATTCAAGAAAAGAAGTATACAGGCTATGTAGCAATTCTATCAAGAAATGAGAGTCTCTTTTCAGTCATCTGAATGCTGTAACTGGTCCCCTTTCAGAATTACACACCCCACCACAGACAGATATATAAAGCTACAGCTAATTCACCGGGAAATCATGCCAGCTGGACTTTCTTAGTACCAAATTTTATATTTTTAAATACTCTTCACAAAGGAATCTTCCCAAGAAAAAAAAATATTTGTGACAGCAAAGTTGGGTTTCAGAGATCTTTCAATCACTTTGTTCCGGAGGTTTAGCTCTTTTAACGTTCATCATCATATGGAGAATAACTATCAACAGATCCAGTAACCCCAGCAAACTTGAGGGCACTGTGCCCTCCAAGAAGAACAGAACTGTAAAGAAAGCCCCTCAACAGCTGTAGCATTCCCTGAGGGGAACTCAGCAAAGCACTTATCTTCCTTAAGCAAAACAATACCACTATTTAAAAATAAACAAAACCCCCCAACCAAACAAACAAAAAAACAACCACCAAACTTTGAAACATCTCCTTTGGTTTACAGGAATTGGGAAACATTTTAACAAGAACTCCTGCAAGAGTAACTTTGATCAGTGATACCCCCAAAAGACCCTAAATTTTTGCCTGTTTTCCAGGAAGGAGAACCTGATGTTCTGTCGGTAACTTTACAGAATTAAAAAGCTTACTTCAACTTCCTCCCCTGTAGTGTACATGAGCTCTGTCACCAAGTCTATAGCAGCAGCTTCTCCACAAACATGGATTTCTTCCGCGCAGAGTCCTGAACAAGATCCAATGAAATAAAATGCAAAATGTCACATATTTATAGACAACAGTAGCTTTAGCTGACTTTTAAGTTACCCAAAAATTGGATTTTGCTTGCTAAACACATCAATGAGGACTGTATTTCATCTCCTTCAACATCCCAGATCAGTACCTAAAGCCTGTCCCACAATACACTACTTCCTTAGAGCTGCTCTTGATCTCATATCAGCAAGTGATGCTTGGAAATCCGCTACTATGATAATCAGAGCAGCTAATACCTTGTTGCACCCTCTCAGCCAAAACAAGATGTACCCTCAACCACTGAACAAATGGAGCAAAGCTTTGAATATGTTTTATTTAATACTACTAACCCCCAAACCACAGCAGAACTGAGGAGCTTTGTTCTCTGCATGACCTTCTACAATTATGAATACATCTCTAATGCAATCAGAATAGAAAAATGGAAAAAAAAGGAGGTAGGGGAAGTGTGACAAATCATCCTGTTAAACTTAGCATCAAAAGCAGTGAAGGGAAGCGTGGGGGGGGAAATCAGATTCGAAACTTCGTTCAAAATCTGAGGAGAAATGAGTTTCAAATATTCCTCTTGAAAAATTCTAAAATTATCAAAAGAAGCATTCTTCTAAGAATTTAACAGATCAATGCAGCTCTATAAATGAGCCGTTTGAAATTAACACCAGAAGATATTTTATGTTCACCATGTTGCCATACGTTTAACAGTGTCTTTTCATAACAAAATCTCTGAAAAATTGTGGTGTTTTAATTGAACAAAAAAAGCATACTTCTAGAAAATAATCAATGTAAAAGGACAGCACGGTGTAACAACACAAAGACTCCATATTATCCAAGGAAGCAAAACTAAGGGAGGCATCTGTATAACTTAAGAGAATATAATTTTTAAAAAATATTCATTAAGTAAAACATGACAGGTAACTTGCTGCACGCAGACAAATCCTTTGAGGCAGAGTATCTCTCTAACCTGTGAGAAGACACATGAAGAAACAATAGTCGCTTTTATTGTGCATCACGTATTGTAATCAGTTACGAATATACTGACTGCTAAGCTTGAATTTAATGTGCCATTTATAGTCACATTAAACTAGTTCACTGTCAACACAAACAAGCTTACCTAGAAGGGCTCTTGTCCAAGCCCACCCTCTGGCAGGATCTCTAATCATCTGAATTTCATCAATCACAGCAACTTCATCTTAAAACAAAAAAGAAAAATATGATGCACCAAGGAAGATCATCTAGAACAGCAGTACAACACAGGAAGGAACTCAAAGGCTTTCTAAAAAAGCTTGCTCAAATCAAGACGATCCTCTACCACCGAAAAGCTACTCTGAGATGATCCAGGTTTTATTAACTGCTCTAACATAGTTCAGAAATTGTTCAAATACTGAAAAGGAATAGCTCAGCTACTTCAGAGTCCAAGCAATAATACACATAAAGATACCATAGATATGGCTGAAACAATTATGTATACATACAAGGCATATTAGTGCTGCACATTTCAATGGTGCAAGCAATATGAGGAGCTTGTCTGGCATCTTCATTGGCATACACACGCTCTTCTCCTGTCACCAAGTCACATGGCACATTCTAAAGGAATTCAGAAAACTCATGTTAAGTTTCTTTAATATAACAGAATCCCCTTTCCAAAGTGGAAAAAATCAGTTTCTTAAAGTAGCTGCTAAGACAGTATAATGGAAGCTATACAGAAAATAACTACTCAGCCTTTTGAGACTTATGACTTGTATTTAAGTGCTATCAGACTGAAGGGTATAATGAAAAGGTAGTATCTGTAATTAGATGCCCTCCCCTACTCCTGCAGGAGATTACATCTTCCTCTGAGCATTTCAGAGCTGTCACATCTGCAACAAAAGAACTATCAGAAGAGCTGTAGTACAAGGAGCTCATAAAGCAAGGGCCAGCAGTGAAAGAGCCTTGCAAGCTCCAGCCTCCTCCGGTTCATCTGGTGACTGCCCTGTTGTGTGTCTCACCTGCTGCCTTATACTCACACAGCAAGAGTTCATGAGGACTAGCTGTGACAGACAGCAGGGGCCACCACCCTCTGTCAGCTCTACACTCGCTGAATCTCAGGCAGACGACTGCTCCTTCCATACCTACAGCCACCTGTAGAGTCACGCAGGAAGCCCTGTTTAAGCCTCAAGGGCTACGTATGATCCATGAGCTGCCAAGTCCTCACACACTTAACACATGGGAAAAAAGTGCAGTAACTCTACTAACAAGGAACATCACTACATGGTACCCACATTCACTACACAGTACACATTACAGATATCTCCTAGGACGAGCCAATCTTTCTTAAGTGTTGCTTTGATAAACCAATAATAGGAATTACAAATTCTAAATCACAGACTTATCAAAAAAAGAGAAATCACAAGAACATTTGGTAAACGCTACTGTACATACACACTATGCTGCATTAACATGTGATGTGTTATTGCAATGCTTCAGAACTGGTGTGGTTCTGTGCAGCTGGAAACACACTGATGAGGAGCCTTCAAAAAGATGCTGGAAGCAATTAAAAAAAAGTACTAATGAAAACTTCCTCTAGGGACCTGATATAGGGCACTGCTCTTCAACTCAACACATCTCAAGCTGCAGAACTTTTTAGTAGATGGCTGAGTGAAATATATTTAAACATTGAAGCAGAAGGTTGCGGGAAGTTAAGCAAGGGTAATTTCTTGCGTATAAGCTAAAATAAAGGTCACGGGCAAAAGATGCCACGGTTTCCACACTGAAAAAGCTAAGAGTAGAACCTAGCTAAACCCAGGGAGGGAAAAATTACAGGAAAATGGAGGCAAGTTACAGGGATGATTGCACAGCATGTGCTTTGGGGAAAGTGATGTTCCATTTGGGGAAATGATGTCCCATTCTGCACACCTAAAGCAGAAGTGCACAACTGGTATTCACATGAGCTGACACTACTGCAAAGCAAAGGCACCCGTTCAAGCACGCTGCTTCACGGACAACCTTAAGCAACTACTGTACTTTACAAACATGCATTCGTTACACTGTTGGATGAGGATGTAGGTAAGTAATATAACATACTGACAGCATCATTACTCTTTTGGAAGATCTCATGAGCCAGAAGTTTTAGTGGACCGCAGTATATTCCAGATTTTGCTGACAAAAATCTCTGAATAGCATGGTAAGTTTTTCCACTGTTTGTAGGACCGGCATGGAATATTATCTTCCTCTGTATAGCTCTGGCATCTGGATACCTAAAACATACACAAAAAAGCAGATATGTTGAACATTTATCTGGTGTTCTGGATACTGATTCAGGGGATATTGTAAATTAGCTTAAACATTTACTTTATTAATAGAATTTTTAATGTGCGTTGAAAGCAGAAAGATCAAGTTCTTAAATAGAGACAGTATGAAGAGGTTACTATGTCTTACACATTCATCTTCTAAATCATACAATGCTTTCAAAGATTTAGACTGGAATTCACACGTTGTGTTCAAAAGAATTCTCATTACTGTGGTCTCTCTCCTTAGGTATACTAACATTTCAATGTTCTGGCGTGCTACCGCCCAAACAGATAGAGCCAGAAGACAGCTTTCTGGAAAGGCAATACCAACTCAGTGACTTTCATAGCTAATACAATCTTATTTTCCTTTTAATCGATTGCAATATATCTTGTAACAAAGATAATACTTCCTGACACAAATTATTGTAAAAACAGAGAAATGGAACTGAACATATAGTGCAATTATACATCATAAAGCTTAAGTCCACAGACTATGAATTCTATGACACTAGGAAAAGAAAACACTGCAACCACTTAAACACACTGACCAGTTGGGCGGCAATCTTAAATCACTGATCTTGCGCAGATCATCCATACAGTCCAGCATTGGAAAGATCTGCTTTGCGTGCCTCAGGAAAAATGGAAAGAGATCATCCACGTGACCTAGAAGACAAATCCATTTAAGACAGTTTGCATGCTTGTCTGAAGGTGTGTATCTTCATAATAAACTTTAAAAAAAAAAATGCTACTACTTCCACCACACACTTATGTAATTCTTTCAACTTCTGGCTCTCTACAAAGTTCAATAATTATCTCAATGGCAGAAAGGTAAACTAACATGAGTACACAGACTCATTAAGCAACGTAACTCAAATACAATAGAATCATAGAATTGTTTAGGTTGGAAAAGACCTTTAAGATCATCAAGTCCAAGCGTTAACCCAGCACTGCCAAGTCCACCACTAAACCATGTTCCTAAGCACCACATCTACACGTCTTTTAAATACCTCCAGGGATGGGGACTCAACCACTTCCCTGGGCAGCCTGTTCCAATGCTTGACAACCCTTTTGGTAAAGAAATTTTTCCTAATATCCAATCTAAACCTCCCCTGGCGCAACTTGAGGCCGTTTCCTCTTGTCCTGTTGCTTGTTACTTGGAAGAAGAGACTGACACCCACCTTGTTACCATGGAAAAAAAAAAATCTTGTTTCAGTATATTCTCTCTGGTTAGCCTACGTGTCTAGAGAACTTCTAAATAAAATGAGAAGCTATGGAAAAGCTGGATGAGAAATAGCTTTTCTGTCCTAAGAAAATCTTAGCCTTTTCTTCCTAAATTCATGTGCTGCTTTGGAATAAAATAAAATAAAAGCTTCTAAAATGCTTTTATGAATAAACAGACAAAAAGACAATAGTTTGCAGCTTCCCTAAGCTACTAAGACTTGGGATGCTGGCTCAAAATTGTGAATCTTCAGTCCCTAGGTGAGAAAACAAAAATAGAAAAATCAGCTCAGAAGAGACATTCATGTTCACTCTTCTGAATGTTTGCAGAGTAGACATGTAGCCTTAAAGGTCTCATTTCAGGTCACACCCCAATTGTCCAGCTCTCATAGAATTTCAAAGAACTGTCTGGATCTAAAAAAATTGTTATTATCAAACACACACACACACACAAAAAAAAAGCAGTGTTTTGGTTTGTTTTATTTAAATTGAGAATTAGTATTCAATGAATCAAAATTATTGTGAAAAATTTGAAAAACTTAAAAACTGTAGTATTTTCAATTATAATCTTTGGCCAAGCAAACCTCAACTAAAAAACTTCAAAACTGCCACAATAAACAACCCTTTACACTCCTATATATGTGAGTTTTAAGGCATACATAAACAATGCCCATGTATAAGTAAATAAGAAGTGGAAGTGAGGAAATCATGTGGGAGATTTTATGCACAACTAATACAAGAAGATACTTTAAATTTCCTAAGATGGTAAACATTTAAAATCTACACATTTACATTTTAAGAGAAAACTAATGGTCACTGTAACCTTTAAATTACTATCATTAAAAACACATGTACTATGCCAAAGTTCTGCAGTTCAAACTGTGGAAAAGGCTGTTTCTGCTGTTACCAGCTAGCATCACCTCTTAGTTAAGTGATTATGACACACGATGCAGTAAGCAAGCAAACAACACTCACTTCTATTAGTGCCCCATGGAAATGGAGCACAGAGCTGTGTTCCCAAGTACTCAAAGCCACCTGGCCAGGAGAAAGCTCTCAAAGTGCCCCCTAGTGACTACTGATTTTTTAAGAGAGGAATAAATGGAACGGTATTGTTCTCATTTCAGCAATGAACAGATGCTATAAAACAACAGGCTGCTTCTTGCTAAGACCTCCACCTCTTTTGTTTCCACTTCAGAAGATTTAAGGACAGAACACTCCATAGGATGGGCACAAATGTTTCTGATGGGGAAGCGGTGATTTTTAACCTCTTTTACAGCATACTAGGGGGGGTCCACAGGTACCTAGGTAAGCATACAGGTCAAAAAACAGAAAAAAAGGCATATTTTATTTTACAAGCACTCCAGATACTTGCCTGCACCACAGCATATATCATTGAGAATAATATGCAAATCAGCACTCACAGAACTGGATTCCATGATATACTTCCTAAAGCTTATAAACGCTTGGTGAAACAGGCGAGCTGCAAAAAAAAAAAAAGAACAAAGTGAATGTGACTGGGATCACAAAACTGTATTTGTAAATGCCCAACAAAACACTGAAGGAGTCCATTAAAAACCTATACCTTAACATGAGATATTACAAGTAAATATAAAGGTTATTTGAACCAAGCGACAGAGACAACCTAAACAAGCAGTGTCATGAGACCCATAAAAGATCAGATCTACATAATACCATAACCGGATAAAAACAGATTTCACATTTAAAAAAAAAAAGCAAACTTAGAACGTTTTCTTACCATCTAATCCATTTTCTGCTCCGAGTCTTTGGATTTCTTTTCTTTTGTAGAACTTATTTAAGTTTTTTAGAACTTCACCTGCAGAAACAGGGTAACATTTTTTTTAGTTTACTCAAATTTAAATCAATTCTGCTGACCCGAAGATCATGGCTCATAGTCTCATTACTTTGGAGAGAGGGAGTCTTTGCCATGCTGAACAGACTCAAATGATTTCTCCCTAAATTAAACACAATCAATGATTGAGCCTATTGTGGAAAAGGACAATCTTAAACTGCAGCAGAGTAAGAACTGCCATGAAGATGAAGTCAGCATTTGAGAGACACTCTCCCTGGTACTTGATAGGAAAGCATAAAGGTGGGAACCTACAGCCAACATGTTATGGAACAAACTAAGTAAGGTTTGGGGGTGTTTTTTGTTTGCTTTTTATCAGCACCTATCAGGAAACAGTAAATCTGCTTAAACCACTTGGTGACAGCTTTTACTAAACATCCTGAGAGACTTTCTTCCCTCCACACTGCTTCCAAGACACACTCTCCAGAAAGGTCAGGCAAACCAGCTGCAGTATTCTTCCTATTTCTCAGGTTAAATAAAGGAGGAGAGAAGAAAACTTAACAGACTTTCTTCATATATATCACAAGTAACTCAGATTTGTTTGTATAAAATCTCTCATTATAAAGTTATTAAAAAAATGCTTTCCCTCCCCTGAAAGGCAAGTTCAGAGTGGCAACAAAACTGTATCTACTAATGTACACTCTGAATTTAGTTTATTAAATGTTAGTTAAATCACAGTGGGAAAATTGTGTCCCCTCCCCATCTATACAGATCAGAAATTCACACCAATCTAGCAAATATCATGAGCACCTATCCATAAACTTATGTTAGTCTCAAAATTGAAGTCTACAAACCCTACATTATAAAATGTCAGGACTGATACTGCAGCACACCACTGGTCTGCCAGCACAAGTCACTGAACACAACACTGCCAAAGCTCTACTCTCTGCAATTAAATCCATAACTCTCTGAAGTCCCTGCCATGACATGGAAAGCTTCCCATGAGATCAACCTTGCCTCTCTTTCTAAAAAACTACACTCTAGAACAGAGATAACCCACTTTGCATAATGAAGATCATCAGGTGACAAGAATATGGCAAAGTTCAACTGCAGGCAAAGCCAGAAGCACAAGAGCAGTGGCTACAACCCATACCCCATGCATGGTTACAGTCATCTATTAACGGATTAACCTACAGTCTGAAATGTTCACAAACGTAACTAAGCAAGATTGTCAGCAGGCTTACATTTACTACATAGACATCCATACTCTCATGAGAAAATGTTTAGGGGCCCAGAAATCAAAGACAGATTGGAAAACACTACATTAAAAGAAAGCACGGGGCTAAATTATCTTCAGAGCTTCCGTAAGAAGTTATAACAGTTAACACATCATCAGCCACATATCTAAATTCACAACCTACTGGCCTTACTACAAGATTAAAAGGTCAATGCCAGAACATTTGTTACTATCCAAGGCAACATGACATTGGGACCATCACAGCCCTCAACATCCAAGGTCACGATCCTTCCAAAGCACAAATACTTGTCTTAACAATAAGGTATATCAAAACAAAACAAAGCTGGCATTGCAGTCCAACTACACATGCCCACATTAGCTTAATCCAACTGCACGTAGTACTTTCTGCAGCAACAGCTAGCAATCAGGGTGCATAGTCAGAAGATCTGTGTCCTGCCTCTACCATTACCCTTTTGACCATTCATTCCTGTTTTAAGATTTCCCTTTCTTTACCATTTCCTCATTCTAGAACAGTATTTTAGCTCTTACTCCTCAATTACTTTGACTTCTCAGAAGCATTTTTTAAGGTTCTGTGTAAAAAGACGGCCTGACTCTGCCGTTAAGTTCAGAAATTACACGGCTACTCTCCAACGTATCAGGTTCATTTAGATGTTTCAGCCCTATTTGCAGGAAGACTTTTCAGTCACTTTCCTGCATCTGAGACAACAGTCCATTTCAGTAAGCCTGTATGCTACCACTGGGGCAGATTAACGGTTTTATTTTAAAATTCCCCCAGAACTATTAGACTGCTATTGTCCAGTCCAAGCAACCTTGTCCATCTAACTACTCCACTTATTCAGGCACCTCCTGTTTCTGACGCATGAATTGTTGACAACAACCTCATCTTTCCTAGCTTACATTTCTCACCAGTAAGCAGAGCCCCGTGGTCTGACAATTGAAGCCACAGAACTGACACTCAACATGACAACTGAGTATTAGGGCTCCAAATCAACAACCATATCAAAGATCCTGTGAAGCCACAAGGCACAAAGTGCTTATCTTTCATACAGTAGATTTTTCTGTTTATGTTTATTTAAAAATTGTTAATGGATCATCTCCATACCAGGAGGCCCACATTCAAACCAAGCCTAATTAGTGCTGCCCACTGACTTGGCAACGTTCAGGCCTGGTACTGAAGATCATGAAGCCAGGTACCAATCTTTCAACCCCTGTACTGATAGCAGATCACCTACCTTTACAACATCTTCTCTCATTGCTCTTCACACTCCTTTCTTTCGATCCTACATGCATGAGCAGACCTCGTGTCCTTTTCACCTTCCTATCTAATTTCAACATCACAGGGGTTTTTTCTTTTTTTTTACATAACAGCTCCTTAGATATTTCACTAAAATGTGCTCATGTTTTACCTAGCGACTCAAAAATTAGCTTGTTCAATGAGGCAATCATACAAGGGGGTTAGCAAACACCTACTTAGATCTTAAATCATTCCATCATACAGTAATTTCATACTGTTCTATTGTAATGCACATAACACTGTGCATTTGGGCTTTTCACAAAAAGGACATCACCATCACACAAATATATCAGAAACATTACTCATGTAAAAGCAATGAAAGGCTACAGAAAGACATATTCTGCCATAATCTCTGTAAGAAAAGCTCAATAGCAAAGCTCATTCTACCTGTAACCTACCTGATGCACCAAAATTGAAAGCATACATCACCACTCATAAGGATCCACTTCCTATGAAGTCGTAGAAAACAGATGCAGCCATGAATGAATTCCACTACATGCCATTAAGTGGCAGGTTTGTATAAAGGTTTTGCAAAAGTAAGCTTCTAAAAAGGCTTCTGTTATACTGACAGTGTTTGACTAGTGTGAAAACTATAGGCACTGTCTCACTTCAGCAAGTAACAAGCTAACAAGGTGGTTCACACTAGAATTATGCACACTGTAAGTAACAAAGTTTCTCCACAAGCTGAAATCAGAAAGCCTGTAAACAGAAATTTGTCTTTACTGAATCTAGTTTAGCATTTGACAGTATAATCTGACAGAGCACCTTCATTCAAACTATAAAAAACCAAACAGATACATGATACTGTGTGTGGTCACAATCTGAGGCAGGGAAGCAGAGGAAGACTATTTATTTCATAAAAAAAGAATGGATGATATTTGCTAAGGAAAGTCTCATTCAGTTTCCCTTTTAACATTATTGATGGGTTTCAAAGTACAAAATTACTGACAGCACTACAGGCCAACAAGCCAGATGAGCACCGTACTGGTCACCTGGCTGGTATTCCTTGCAAGCCTTACATGAAAAAACTTCAGGCTATTTCAAGTAGTTAATTCTCACCTGTGGGAACGTAAATAGTTTTAGCCAATCTGTTCTCTCTCAACAATTTAGCAGAGACCAAACAGAATCTATATTTATTTTCCCAGAGCATTTTGGTTGTAACTTTGAAGAAATCCAACATAACCACTTATCTAATAAACGAGACAACGAGTAACGTACAAGTAAGATGTCACCATTCATATTTACTAGCATCTGAGGAATGCACTACTAATTTAAGCCAACACTCAAATACAAGTCTGAAAACACCACAGATTTTTTTGCATTACAGCTGTTCAGGATTTTTTCCTCCCAGCTAGGCTTTTTAGCCTAGGTCAGGGCCAGGTATTCTTTTTTCAAGGGCTCTGAACAAGTTAAGATCATTTTTCCATGTTTCCTATACCTGGGGTTAATACAAATAATATGCCATCAGAGCACTTAATTAGTAGAACATATAAAGAAAAAAAGTTTCCATTTACACTCTCAATGCTTTGGGATCACCAAACATCAAAAAGGAGCAAGAACTTGTTTCTTATTTATCGAGTCTTTAAATATAGTGTTCTGGCACAGCTAGATAAAATAAGACCATTCCTGAGCAGAAGACTGAACACGGGTGAAGAATGAACAGGATGTATGTTTTATAATTAAAGAAAGCACTGAAAAAGCAGTTACAACTCACTCAATAGTTCTTGAGACATAATTATAGATAAAGACATCAAAGAACAGAAGTGTAGGGCATCTATAGGTCAACAACAGAATTTCTTCTCTGTTTCCACTTAGATGTCAAAAAATTAATGTGTCAAGTAAAATGACAGGATATATACCTAGCAGATACCTAAAAGAAAAACATAAAACATTGAGAAAAATGTCATTTGACTTCAGGACTGAAGTTCAAACTCCTGTTCTGCTTCTGACATACTCAGCAGCTCTCATAACACAGAGGGCACTGAAGCAGATAGGTCTTGACACAGCTTTCCCAGTTGACAAACAGAAACCTACACTTAACATTTACTTGCTCATACTTTAAGATGAGCAAACCCAAGAACGCACAAACAGACCTGCACTGTTCTAACTGAAAATTAAACTTAAGTTTCTAACACCGATGGCCAATAACTAGAAATACTGAATGCTTTGCCCAATTTTGATCTAGGCACATTCACACACAGACGATGCTCCTCTGTCTATAACACCATTATTTGAGAAAACTATGACTTCTAAGGTTAAGACACAGTTACGGTTTCGGAACGCCACAAGATTTCAATTTAGCTGCGTGACCCGCCCCCACGCCAAGCACCTTTATCCTGACTGCGCCGAAAAAGGGAGTGGAGGAACTAGGCCGATAGATTTTATTTCCACACAGGGCACGCCTAATGGGCCTTGGTAAAAACCTCGCTATCGGTCGTGTGACCTCACCTGACAGCTTTCATCCCACTTGCACCTTCGGAAAAGAAGGAAAGAACCGGAACGAACGGAGGGAGCGGCGGGCCCCGGGGGGGGAGGCCAGACAACGCCCGCCCACAGGGCTCAGGCGGCCGCCCGGCGGGGCCCGCCGGTTCCTCTCAGCCCTCGCAAGGACCCGGCTGCCGCGGCCCGAGGGAGCCAGTCCCGCAGGCGGGGGCAGAGGGGCAGCGGGCCTCCGCTCCCGGCGGGAAGAGGGCGGGCAAGGCCCACGCCGCCCCCTCCTTCCCGCCGCCGTCTCACGGTCCTTGGCCCAGCGGCCGCCCGCGCTCACCCTTGTCGAGGGGCCGCGTGAGCTCAGCGCCCACGTCTTCCTCGGCCCCGTCGCCGACGGGCTTCAGCGGCACGGGCACGAAGAGAGAGGTGTCGGGGGCCCGGGAGCTGCCGTCCCCGCCGACGGAGGAGGAAGAGGAGGAGGATGCGGCGGCGAGGCGCAGCCGGGCGGCGGCGGCCCCCCCCATGGCGCAGGACGAGCCCCGCGCGCGCCGGGAGCCGCAGGAGCGGCCACGCGCACCGCCTCATCGGCAGCGAAGGGCAGCGGCGGCGGCGGCGCCGGGCTCGCGCGTCATCGCGCGGCGCCCAACCGCCCTCCGCCGCCGCGCACGCGCAGCGCCGCCCCCACGGCGGCGGCCCGCAGCAGCGGAACCGGCCGCGGGGCTCCGAGGCGGAAACGGCGTCAGAGGCCGCGGCCGGGCCGGGCGCCGCCGTCCCGCCGCAGAGGGCAGAGCCAGTCACCACAGAGGACGCGGACGTTAGTGAGAATACAGCTGTTTTAATTCAAATAGCAGCTCGGCATGTTTCCCGTTTATTATACATGGTTGCACAATCTGAGGCTGGTTAAATACAATCAAGTTTTCAAAATATCTCAGAATCATTTCCAGGTTACAACATGCAAGTGACCATGAAAATATTTGGCTTTTTACTTTATTCTTTAGATTTCTGAACAGGCACTTACATCAGGGAGTTAAATTTGCTCTCCAAGATATCCACGTTAGAAGTATCCTAGCATAAAGTACAGAGAGTCTTTGTCTGCTTTATCAAAGTGCCACAGTAATAAAACAGTTCTTACAGAAATGTAATTCGATTATTTACTTACTCATAAAGTAAGGTTACCAGTGACACTTGCACCAGAGTTGAGAAGTCTTGGTTTAAAGGCCAAGTGAACCACAAGCGCAAGTAGCCTTCCACACAGCAGGCTTCGTTTTACACCCAAGCCCCGCGTCTGACAACAGACTACGTGCTCGGTTGTGAACAGATGAAGGCTAACTCCTTTAAGCTATTTCCTCAAACACTAAATGCATACGAGATGATTAAGACAAATGATCTGCTGTGCCAGGCAAGCTTCTAACAGTTTTAAGGCTTGCCTGGCTTCAAAATACCTTTCCAGAAGACCACAAAAAGCTTGTTTGCCCTCATAACAGGCCCAGACAGACTAGGAGGAGGATGTCCTTCGAGGACGTTTTGCCTCTCCTGTCAGGACAGTGAGGAAACAGACTGTGAAGACAGTGGAAGCATGAAGCCAGGAGGAACCACAGAGTTTCATGTATTTGCAAAATAATCAGTGTCACCAGCATCTATTGCATCAATAAGATAATTACGTTCAAATGGTTTGCCCGCTCACCACCTGAAGGTGAAAGGATGACAACATCTCTACAGTCACTAGTTACTGGGTAACAAACCCCCAAAAGTCAGGAGTGACTCACATGAAAGCATTAGAGAAGTATGGTAGAGAGAGAATTGGGGGAGGGAGGGCAAAGATGCTTCCTAACATTCTTTGCTACTGACAGATTCAAAGCTTCTTAGAAACCTTGGTAAGGTGTCTGAAGGCTCCACAGTTATCATAGTCACAGTGCATACACATGCAGTTTCAGTTAAACCCTGTCTAACGTAGTAATTAGAAGTCTTAGGACAAATTCACCATAAACCTTGATTTTTAGTGTGATTTAGTCAACTGTGTCTTACTGTAGTTTCAAAACAAAAACAAATAAGCAACATTGGAAAGAAACATGCAATAAACGACATGAGAGAAGGGAAATGCTTTAGTCTACACTGTATAGGTGATCAGCAAAAATCAAATATACCAGCCTACCATGCATGGAAATAACTAGATTTAGGCTTACGCATATCCAAGTGCATACAACATTATCAAATAAAAGTAAATGTGCAGTATAAAATAGTAGCTTAAGAAAGTTCCAGTGTTTGAGAAAGCACTTTATTTTAAATGTATATACATACTTGAATGTTTAACTGAAGAACACTTTAGTAGTATGGTAAATGCAGCACTGCAAGATGAAGGAAGACAGTTGTAATGGGAATTTTGGCCTTCTTTTCCCACAGGCTGCTGCCATCTTTAACCTGCTGAAGCATTGCAAAGTTTTTCACCTTATACCAGTTCACATTTCGGGTTGCTCAGCAGATGCTTGTGATTCGGGAGATTCAAATCGCTGGTGAAAGTTTGTTCGTTGTTTCCTCAGCTTCTCAGGAGCTTTTCTCCATAAAATTATTTCCTGTTTGAGGAAGCAAACACTTTTGAAATCACCATTTACCATTAAGCCAGCAGAATCAAGTATCTTAAGTTCTTGACAGGCAAAGACTTTGGGGGGGGGGGGGGGGGTGGAAATACACACCACAAAAAACTCTGCATCCCCATTACTTACAGAACAGTGCAGAACATATGGAAAGTAACAGAAAGATGACACAATTAAGTTTACATATTTAGTTACTGCCTGAACACTTACCTTTATCAATCTTGGGCAGTCACCTCTTCCTTAACAATCCTACTCCCCACTTTAATGGTATTAAAGGGTCCAAGAAAATTTTCTTCCTCCCTTTCTCAAAATCCAAAGCCCATCCATAGCCATTGTATGCTCCACTTACCTTTTGTTTTTCATATTTAATTATACTGCCTTGTCTATTCTTTAGAAGGAAGATTCTGATCTAATCCACATGCTTCATTCCAGTGACGCTCTTCACTATTCCTTTCCTCAGCACATCCTCAACTTTTGTTACGTTTTCAGTCAAATGTCTTAACCCTTATTACAATTTTGCAATTTTGAACTTAGATTCCCCTCCCAGAGTTAGCCCATCTGCAGCAGTTTAAGCTAGCAAGCAAACAAATGCACCCATAGCTCATTTTACCCAGTGTTTTGTCTGGATATTCACAATGCAAGGTTGTTTTGTGGCACTGAGCACCCTATCCTTGCTGAAATGGTACCCACCATCCCCTTGGCTCCTTTTTGCAAGTTAACATTTTCTATGCAGTTTCCAATGCATTCACCAGCAAAAATGCTTAAGCCATACATGAAGCACAGGTCACTTCTAATGTGTTGAACATTCAAAGCAGTATGCACAACAGCCCAGACAGTTCTGCAACAAGACTGACCGTACCTGTTGTTTGAAGTATCGTCTGTCTTCTTCATCCACAAGCACTAGATTTAAGAAGTACCTCACCGAAAATTTTTTGTTCACATCCCTCATTGTTGGAGTTGGGTCATAGCCTGCTAAGAACAGTCTTATAGGAATCGATTCACCTTAAAAAAGAAAGTTTCAATTAGTTCCTTACAACTGGATGTCATTAATGCAGTTTCAGAAGACATGCAAAATAAAGGCAGTTTCCCAAGCACTGTCTGTGCCCCCATCCTTGGTTAAAAAAAAAAAAAAAAAAAAGAAAGAAAAAACCCACCACAAACACACACTGAGCACAGAGGCAAGTGTGAAATCAAAAGTGGGAACACTTTCTCAGTAGAAGCATGGTAGCCAGGCAAGACAAAAGGATCAGTATCTTGAACTCTCTAGAGCTGGTCTACACCATGGAGTCAGGTTTGAACCAAAGTGATAGAAGAATCAGTCATAGAATTTCCAATGGTAAATAAAGGGTAAGAATTACTAGGATCCCAAGTGAAATGCCTTAAGTCGATGAAAATATCTGCTTTGAATAGGAAAATCCACTATCATTTCAGCAACCTAAGGCAAAGCGTAGTTTCTCCAAGAAAAATTTATACAAGTCATCTCCTCTCCTCCAGACTTTTTTTTTGTCAATACAGTTTTAACTCAAAAATGCTTACCCTTTAAAACAAGCACAGTTATTTACCTTTAACTGGTGCACCATCCATTATTTCATACTTTGCAATGGTTTCAGTCTCTGTTGTGGTACTGGGTCCTGGTGAAACAAGTTTTCTGTGAGAACACATGCTTCAATTTTAAACGCTTACAAAGCTTTATCACAGCAATTTCTACTCCGCAGCATTTAAATTACACAACACCGCATTTTTTGCTTTTATCTTGCATAAAGGTTACACACAGCTAAAGCAAGCAAAACCCTCTCCCAGGCAAAGCATCTCCTTCTTACTCTCTCCTCCCCACACTGACACAGAAGAGGCAGTAGCCAGTGCTTCAAAGGAGCACTTAAGTCAGGGACAAGCATGCAAGGTAGGACTTGTGAAACAGTTCTGTTTAGCAGGCAGTGCTAGTGACTGATACTTTAGGCCATGATCAGACTAGAAACCTGATGGGTTATCAGCCAGCACAAGAGCCACCTTTCTCCAGAGCCTAGGATGAAGAAGCCAGAGTACCTAACTAATTTAGCCACAAAAGCCAACAATAAAGTAGAGCTTTCTGCCCTTCCTCTGTTGCTATGGAGGCTTTCTCATTCTCCATGCAAGCAGCTCACTAGGGCCCCAGCGCCTGGGGAACAAAGTCACGAGCCACAAGCTCTTACTGCCTTCCTAATTCAAGGGCGTGAAAGCCTGATCTGCAATAATCAAGGTGTTTCTGCCTCAAAGCCTCTTGATATGTCCATCATACCAGTTTTAGGCTGACTGAAAATGACACATTTCTAGAACATGAGAAATTTGCGCTAATCTTTACCAAGCCCACTTTACCAGCT
This sequence comes from Theristicus caerulescens, assembly GCA_020745775.1. Lineage (NCBI taxonomy): Eukaryota > Metazoa > Chordata > Aves > Pelecaniformes > Threskiornithidae > Theristicus > Theristicus caerulescens. Next base: position 91,225,710 of record CM036560.1, read on the forward strand.
AATATCTGCAGAGGCAAGGGGTACTTCAGGATGCGTTTTACACCTTGCTCTTTATCTATCAAGGCTGCTTAAGCTGCTGCATATTTATGCACGAGTTCCATTAACAATGGTTCACGTTTGTGAAGCTAGCCCAACATTCACAATCCAAGAACAATGCCACAGACCTTAGGTAATGTTGACTACTAAGTATGATTACCAAAGCACAAAATGCAAATGGTAGTCAAACACCAGTGAGAAGGAAGCACATGGAGCACCAGTTTAGCCAAAGCTTCAACTATTGACTTCACTCTCCAGGTTTGCATAAGGCTCAACAGGCATACAAGCTGCCATTTCTTTTGGACTTTGTATCTCTTACCAATTCCCGTAATCTCCTTTTTGATCAGCTGCAACTCCATGTGCTGAATTTTTATTCTCACTAAGAGGAAATAAATTTTTCCAACAATCACATCCTTTAAGTGATACCTTTAAAAGAACAGAATGGGGGTTTTCATTAAAGAATAAAGACAACTTTTACACCTTCTTGAAAACAAGTTATACAGGCGATTACCTTATCTGGACTGTTAATTACTCAGAGCTTGCTTCCCCACTGAGCTAAGCATCTCAGCCAGACCAGTGCAATTAGCACCTTTCCACCACTGCACTATTAGTAAAGGAAGTACTGTAGTTATATTCAAAAAGCTTAAATGCAGAAATGAAGTCTTAAATATTTGCTAGTAACCTTCCCACTAGTACTGAAGGCAGAACAGACAAGTATTGCACAAAAAAGACCACTGTGTAACTAGTAACCAAACAGCTCAATACAATAATCACGGAAGATGTTGCTTTACATTTTAAGTCTCCAGATGCCAGGTTGTTCATCAAATATTGCATACTCTACCTTTTTATCCCGAGATATTTACTTGAATGCATTTTGTTCTAAATGGCACTTACTTTGACTTATTGTATTCAAACTCTATATGAAGACAGTCTTCAATGCCTACTTCCATTTTAATGGAGTTGTTTACATCTGGGTACGTAGCAAGCTGGTGAACAATCAGATCATACTCTTTCACCAAGTCTGACAGCCGTCTCACTATTGTCACTTTTAGAAAATACCTAGGAAGAAAGCCATCAAGTTAGCCGTAATTATTCAGAATTGCATAAGTAAAAGCCCTTAAGTTCTGAAGTACAGGTATTCTTTGAAAGACAAGAGTACATTACCTTAAGACTAAGCAGAAAAGAATAAGACACCAAAATAGAAGACAAAACACTTATAGGTGGAAATGTGAAGGGGAGGTTGATTGGTTGTGTTTGGTTTTGGTTTTTTTTTTTTAAAAAAAAAGAGACATGGACTGTTTTCACTTGATTAAAATGAAAGAATTTGGTCTACACAAACAACACCAAGCAATTCCAAATAAAGTAGAAAAGACTACATTATAACACAATCTTAACAACTCCAATCAAGGCACACTAGCTACTGGCTGTCATATTTCTGATTTGAAATCCAAAAGGAGGAAGCGGGGGAAGGGGACAGCATAATTGCTACATTATGAATTTGCTGCAGGGGCGGAGGGAAGAGAAGGCTTAACAGTTACAAACCTCAGTCTGACGTTGGCACCAATGTAGGATTCGTATGGCTTCTCAACCTGCATGAATTCAAAGTCATAGCTTCTGTTTTGGGTCAGTTCTCCAGGTAAGGCCAGTTCTTTCACTAAGTTTACAAATTCATGAGTATTGCTTTTGTCATTGAAGAGCTCTAAAGTTGAGGAAGTTAAAGGAAAACATGTTTCAGTGTTTGTTTTTAGCAAACAAAATCATCTCTAATTTGGCAGGAGCAGGTGGGAGAGGACAACAGAAGCAATTAATTTAAGTTGTACATATTTGACCAAATGTTTTATGCAGTTTTTCAAAGTTATCTTCAGTTTCAGCAACCTACAGTAAGCATTCCTGAAGAGCTAACTGCAATGAACAGAACACATATTTGAAGCGTCACTAGTATGGCATCTTTTTTTAATGATGGTGTAGCTAGCTTTAATAAGTACTTCTTGCCTTCCATTCTCTGTAATTAGCACTGCCCGATTGTGGCTTCCAGCATTCACTGCTGAAGGGACAAAAGCTAAGCAACATCAAGACTGGCTCATTTATAACAGGTCAGTGATCCCAACGGGTATCTCGCAGATCAACACCACCTATATGGTTTATTATTACTACTAGTCTACAATCAAATGACTTATTATGACCACTGGTCTAAGTCAGTCATTTGGAAACAAGTTCTTAATACATATGCATAGACACACCAGTTTCACAGCAACGGCATCTCTTGTCCCCAGAGCAGTGTCATTATTATTCATCCCTAGATCTATGTCATGCAATTCTCACCAAGATAAAAACTTGGGAAGTTAGAAAAAGTTAACATTACCATAAAAAAAATCCAAACACTTCAGTATAGAAAAACAAGCTTCTCTACAATTCACAACTGAAAATATCAGCTAAGAACATTAGTGGTAGTTGGTTTTACACAGACTGAAGCTTTTCCGAAGAGAAAAAATGAAATAAACACACCAACTCCACAGTTTATCATTGCCAATTTGGTAGAAACTGACACTATCTAGTAACTTATTTTCTAATATGACTACAAATTATCTAAGGTGTACTTTGTTTGCTATAGCAAGCATTTATATAAAACGTTTATTTACTATTGCATATCCAATACTTTTTGTGCCAGTCAGAAAAGTTCTACTCTGAAGAGCTGGTTTCAAATATGTCTTTGACATGCAGCTGGAGCTAGTCTCCAAGTAGTGCAGAGATAGATCACACTACTGGGATGCTTTTTGTATTACTGTATTAAAACTTGAACGGATGCAAGAAAACACGGACAAGTACAAAAAGCAGTAACTTAAACCACTTCTACATAACTCTGAGGATTTCTAAACAGTAGCACAACAGAAAGACCCAGAAACACAAAAAATTCAAGAAATACTACATCAAATTAAAGTCATTCAGAGAATAAAATTTATGCAGAGTAGATGAAGAACAGCCTGTACAGCTATTAGAGGACAACAGACTAAATGAAGCTGACATATGTAAGCTCCATTTTTCCCTACCTCTAAATGCCTCATTCCCATCACAATGCTGCTTTATTCTGAAAGTTTGCTTTTACAGCCCCACCGATCAAAACCTCAAAGCATAAAGCAGCAGGTGTCAGAACTCAGTCATACCTGCTACGTAACAGTTCAGACATACGGTACTGGAGCCTACTGACCAATCAGAAATAGAGAATTTGTGAAATTCCAATCAAAGTCAATTGTATGAGGTGAAAATTTGAAGACTTACTTCCAAGGTGAACAATAATGCAAACAGCCCTCTAACAGAAGGAAGGAAGGAATTTTAGCATCAGCCTATGGGTGCAGAAGTTACCTCGAGTGGTAAGAAATTCGACATCATCAAGATTCTTTATAGTTCAAACCTAACCTGGCTTAGATACAGTTATAAAAAAAATTACATTTTTAATGTCAATACCACATTATCTTGCTAAAAAGCACAGAGATCTTCTGAAGCTTCAATACTATTTTATGTTAACAGTATACAACTATGTTTTAGAAAACCAACAACCAAGGAATTATTTTAGAAGTGTTTTCCTGTAGGCTGCCCCATCATTTCTTTTCTATGCTTCTCTTTCAGAGCCAGAATTAAAGACAAGAATTAAGTCTGTCACAGTAGGTACACTTCATATTTTGGCTTGGAACCTTAAATATAGGCAAAACAAGGCACAAGCAGAAAAAAAAATAATCAAGTGCTTTGATTTTGCTTATTACATCAAGGTCATTCATCATCTATAGTCAGAGGGAAGACTGTGTTTAGTTAAAAATGAATAGTCTGAAATATATGAAGCAGAAACCATGTGTACCATAGTCACAAGTTTAGTTTTTAGAAGTCTCTAGTGGTTCTTAATCAAACTCTTAACCAGTCTGAGACAGACGGAATACTCGCCATCCCAGTTCCCCCTCCCATGTACACATCTTCCCTCCCAATGATTTTCTGACTAGCACAAATTAGTACATCACTTGCGTTAAAATGAGTAGTATATAATTTTCCTTTGGCACTTGTCATCCACTAACCCGATCAGGTTGCAATATTTGACACAAACTGCTGACAGTCACAAGTGCAAAGTTCCATAAACCACGTGCACCTAACATCCCTTTTATAGCTTAAAAACTCACCAATTTGTCCTACAAATTCAATTCTAATTCCTTGGTGCTCTAGTCTCTTCCCATGCTGCTTAAAGGAGACGTTCACCTACCAAGGCAAAAAAACCCACCAGTTAAAACTTTTCAATGCTTTCACTCTAATACACAATGTTAGTAAAAAGGAAAGTACATCACTACCTGCCTATGAAAACTGAGACCTATCAGGACGTAACTGAGACCTAACAGCACTATCCAAGCTTGAAAGCAACCAAATCGAACAGCTGATTAGGAAATTAAGCATTACGCAGGTACCACTAAAGCATTTAAGAAAAATCTAATCATCCACAAGACTGAATTTAATAAGTAAGCTTGAAACTTTTGAGTCCCAAAATTAAGAATCTAAGCCAGAGTTTCAGTAGAGATTGCATAAGCCAGTTGTGACCCTCTTGCCATCTTTGAAGGTAGAGAGCTTCAAAGCATCTTCTGACAGTCACATTTGGAAGTCCAAAAAAGAACTGCCATGAGATTCATTCCTTTCAAGTCAAGTGAACTTAAGTCCCTTCCTCAGCAGACAGCTAAGTATTGGTGTTAGAGAAGTCAATGAAAAATAACAGATAATGAAGCCTACTATCAAGGCCTGCATTTGTGAATTTGATTCTCACTATCAGACCTTGCCTCACAAGAAAAGATTCCATAAGGTTACTTTCTATGGAAACATGTAAATATTAAGCATATATAATGTTTCCTTATGAAGTAGTGATGACCAGAGAAATTCCTTTACCTTAAAATCCAGTACATCATTGACATCCGAGTAGGAAGTCAACCACTCGAATAATCTGTCTTTGTGGTAAAAAGGAGGAGAGAGGTAGGGGGAAGTTGTCCAATAAATTACTGGTCTTCCAAATCTCCTGATCCCACTGTGCTTGTGTTAGCCAAAACTCATCAGGCACCTCTCAGGTGTTGCTGATACAAGCAAGAAGTGCTCAGGCCAGTGAACATACAAACGCTAGTTCCCTCAGTTTCCTGAGTTTGAGGCCCATCTTGTCAGAGTTCTACATCCATCAAAGAATCTTTCTAGAGAACCAAGATCTTAGCATGGAAAGATATCTTAAGAGCAGGAAGATACTCAGTGACAATATGTCAGTCAAGATCAAAGTAGGTATTTAGAAGTCAATCTCAGAACCCAATACCTGGTTCACATTTCTTGGAGGAAGAACAAATCATAACAGAAATATTCAGAGAATGAGAATGGCTCCAGTAAAACCAGAGTGATGGCAAGGAGTTCCTAGGTGCAATACCAAAAGTAGAGAATCCCTCTGGCAATCTCAACTTCCCCCCCCCCCAACAATTTGGAAAACAGTTCTTGTCAACTCTTGTTGACTCAGCAGCCAGCTGAACTTAATATGTTGCTCCTCTGATGCAATTCCAGAAAACACTTCAGGGCATGAAACGTAAGGCTTAGCTTACAGGGTATGCAAAGCAGGTTGGCTGCACCAGCCAAAAATTACTGTTACACGTGTCAGGTTGTGGATTTTGGAGTTCAAGGGGAAGGGGAAGCAGGGGGATCCAGTCTGGAATAGTTTTCTTGTCAGAAGGAACGATAGGATTGCACACAGTTGCACAAAAACCTTATTCATAAATACAAGATCACCAGAAACAAATAAACAGCTACTATTCAAAACGTTCAGTCTTATCAGTTGCCTGAATGACTAGGGTTAAAAAGACCATATATAGGAAGACATCAAAATTGCAGTTCTTGCTTATACCAGACTTTCATTTAACTTACTAAATGCATCTGCATGCCAGAATCAGTACAGTAATTAACAGCCATTTAAAAAAAAAAAAAAATTACCTTTCCTGAAACAGATTCTCCATCATAGAAGAGAAAATGCTTTTCTACTTTACCATCTTCTGTTTTGATTTCTGCTGTTTTTCGTGTTTCAGCATCATTAAGAATAACATCAATCTCACAACCAGGACCGAAAAAGCCTCCAAGAAAACTCTGGAATAAGAAAAATTAGATAAGTTACTACACAGCAGACACTCCATTTTAAATGCGGTATTTACTTGCAGCCGTACACTACACATTGGTGAAACACACTTGTGCTCCCATGAAGTTACAAAGCCATTATGTATTAGAGACCCAAGAAATAGCGATGACAAGACAGCTGTTCATCTAGCAAATAATTGAAATCAGGTCAGTAACAAGCAGCAACAGCTCTTACAAAATACAGTGTTTATAAAAAAGTACACAGTGTAATTACCATTATTACTACTACACTAAAATACTAACAAATATTTAAAACATTACTGTTGCAAACACAACTTTGTTTTTTGTCACTGCAAAGGTTCCAATCACTGATTTCACTTCAAAAAAATTAATCATTTTTAAATCACACTTAAAAAAAAAAATCTTTTTAACAAATTTATTCCATCTAGTTTAGGATTTCAGATATTATGCCAAAAACTACATATTGCTTTATACCCACTATAACTTACTGCCTAAACAGCAGTAATAAGGATGATCAGAAGTAGGAATAATAACAGAGCAAAGTAGGGTGAAAAGAAACAACAACAGGGGATGTAATACAAGACCTAAAGCATCCCCCAGGCTGGCGAAGGGGAATAGGGACTTCTATTCGCTGCCTCTTCCTACGCCCCATAGTTCTCTTAGCAATCGAAGAGAGCAGTAGCAGGTTTAAGAGGCAGTGGTTCTTCGTACAATCTACATTAGCTACACAACTCTGCCATCAGATAGAGTGGATGTTACAAGTTTACCCATGATACTGCTCCAGGCACCAATCCATTACAAGCATTAAATGTTTGTCCTCACCTTACAACAGCATTCCCTAGGCACGAACTTTTGACCAGCACCAAACACAAGAAACTAAGAGAGACCATCCTTTGACCTCGCACAAACATTTCTTACAAGAAATTGCAAAACACATTAGAGGCTCTATGGGAAACTCAACAAGATTAGTACAAAAGCCTGCATTTTCTCCTAAGAATTAGGCACTAATCTGCTTTGATGTACTAAAGCAGACAACACTTCACTAATTCAGTGTGATTTTGGGCTTTTTGGAGAAATTGTATTATGTTCTCAAATGAGAGCATCTGCTTCAACAATGAATTTGGTATACATAAAACAGACATTCTCACTTCACCAATTTAATCTCAAAAATTGAGTAAGAACACATTTCAAGACATTCTGGGGACCTGAAGTTTGAAATGTAGCATTAATAACAAAAAGTCTAGAAGAAAGTTTGATCTGAATGCTGCTGCCTAGCAGCAGGAACATTGAGTGACTTTTGCTTACCCCTACAAGTCAAGCAAAGACATGGCGCAATTTTGAGCTATAAAACAGCAATTCACACAAGACTAAACCGACTTTGTATTTGTTCAGATAGCAAGCATCCCTAGTTCAATCCACAAAGATGTATATAACTAACTGAAACCTAGTTACATCTACTTCATATTCTCACAGGAAAGCAGCAGCAGATGACCCACAAGGTGGTCAAACTAAGACCGAACAGTCCTCCAGGTCTCTGCCAAGCACATATTTGCATTAATTGCTAAAACAAGAAATAGAACTTTTTTCTCTTTAATGACTGCACACTAGAATGAACCATTCTTGATTTTTGGTTCCTGGCAAAGGGGGAAAGAGAAAGAAGAAAGTTTCAACAAAAATCCAAATCTTTAGGCTATTTTTAAACTGTTACACAGATTACTTTCGGGCATGCCCATATTTTTTTCCTCAGAAATTCTGCATTCATTCCCCAGATTAACCTTATACTCTTTTTTCCCCCAAGCAAACAAGGAAGCACATTACCTTTAAGTGAACATTATATAAGATGGTCTCACAGTGCCTTCCAAATTAAGAACCTGTACTATCCTTTAAAGCAGTCAGCCAGAACTAACACTGGTAACACATCACTTCTCAAGACACTGCATATGAATATTTCAACTGTATCCCTTAGAGATTAGCCATGATCTCATCCAGAGAGGACAAGAACATATGGAATAAAGAAATCAGCAGCTGGTAGCTCCTCCAGTTGCTATCAAAGATACTGCTACGGGGAAACTATGCAAAACAAGAAGTATTTTAAGAAGCCATCATATGGCTTATTATGTTACAGCTTAAGAAAATTAAGACAGAGAATTAAGGTTTTCAGAAGCTGGCCAAACGCTAGGCTATGTTCTTGATTTCATGCAAAAGGCAGACGCTGAGGATTTTGCTACATCAGGACCGAAATCAATCTGCATTCAGTCCTTATGTGTTATAGCTGTACTAAAGGACTTGTAGGACTCCCAGCAGCTGATAACCAGTGCAGAAATCCCAGCCTCAGCTCCACATGGAGCCCTAAAAAGCTTCTGCGTGTCCAACAGAGACATGTGTTAAGGAATCCACATGCTTCAGAAACTCTAAGTGCACTGATCTAGCTGATTCTTTGAAATATATGTTTTCTTAAATCTATACATCACAGCACACCAAGAACTTTGCCTAGGCCAAGCCTGCTAAGCACAAAGTGGCCGCTATTTCACTAGCCCTGACTGATTAGCACCAACCGCTGTCATTTTAAGCGCTGCCTTACGGGACTGCTGAAAGATCTACTGATGTTTCCAGGACTATCACATGCACTTTCCCCAAAGCCTCACCGACAGCAGCCGTGTAGGAAAAACGGAAGCCGAGTTTCGTGACTAAACCCCGTATTGGCGAGGGCATGTGCACACGGAGGAGAAGCAAGGCAACGTTCCAAGCCTTAATCCATAAATTATACTAAAAACACCCCAAACCTTTGTTTTTCGCCCTCTCGACCCCCGCTGTTTTGCCAGCTCTCCCCTGAGCCCTCCCCGCACAGCAGCAGCTCCCGCGGGGAGGCGGCCGCCGCCGTCTCCCTCCCCGGCGCGACCCCACCCGCCGCGGGGCGGCCGCCGCCAGGTCCGGGCGCAGCTCGGGGCGAGGCGGGCGGCGGGGAGCAGCGCCGCTGCGTGACGCAGGCCGGGCAGGGGGCGGCCAGGCCGGCGGCGGGGGGGCCGGTGGTGGTCACCGGGCTCTCCGCGGCCGGGCCGGGGACGAGAGGAGAGACAACCGGCGGCGCCGGCGGGCAGACCGCGCTCGGCGGGGCGGCTCTCCTCCCGCACAGCCCGCAGCCACAGGTGGAGAAGGGAAAGGAAGGGAAGAGACACCGCCCGGCCCGGCCCAGGCCGCCGCCTGAGGCGGCGGGCGCGCGCGGAGCGGCGGTTGGCGGGTAACGGCCCGCGTAACGGCCGACACCCCACCTCCCCCCCCCCGCACTCACCATGGTGCGTGCCCCTCCGCGGCCGACGCGCGCTACCAGCACCAGCCGCCCCGGCCCGCGCCCCTGTCATGTGACCTTACAGCCCGCCACGCCACGCCCCCCCCCGCCGCACGTGACCGCCCCCCCTTCCCGCCACCGTCGCCACGGCCCGCTCCCTGCCCGCCGAGGGCCGGCCCCCGCGGGCGGGCGGCGGCGCATGCGCTCCGCGGCGGGAGGGCGCCGCCTGGCGGCCGGGAGGCGGCAGCGCGGGGGGGCGCGTGTCTGACAGGAAATAACGGTCGGGGGCCGAAGCGTTTGGCAAGGTTTTGTGCCTTTTTTTTTAGGGAAACACGAGCAAGGAAGTGCGGGGCAGGCGCTCGGGCGGGTTTTACGCGGTTAGCTGAGTTTTGTAAATGCGCAGGCGACTGCCACCACACAAAGGTGTTTAATTTATTACCCCTGGGGCACGATAACATCCACACAGATCAGGCAGGGCCCCCAAAACCTGTTTTCCCCTGATTGGGGTGGCTGCCCCACCCCTAAAATGCAAAGAGCGAGTTCAGACCAAACAGATTTTTCTGTAGTGAGTGAAAGCAATAAAGATCTCGAGGCAAAGTTTTTATTAATTGGGAGCTGGTTTAAAACTTCTTTGTGGCCATCGCGTCCGGTCAGGCACTGGGAAAGGGGTGCAGGAGGCGAGGGAGGCCGCCGCCATCATGAGGAGGTTGACGTCTTCAGCCCTACAGGAGCAAATCCTCCTCTGTTAGCTTTTGCTTCAGCTCGCTGCCTTGCGGGCCCGCTAGGAAGACGGGCAGCTTTGCCTCAAAGAAGCCATCACCATCGCCAAGCCCTGACCCAGAGGCTGGCTCCACTTCCACTGCGACATCAGACCCGGAGCCAGACTCCTCATCCGAGAGCGGAAATATGTCGCCCAGCTCCTGGTATCTTTTCATCCTGAAACACAGAGTGGCAGCTAGTTTATTCCAAATTTATTATTTTGTTTATCATCTCTTAAGTAAACACACTGAAGCCTCACATTCCCATGGGTGAGCCATGCTGTGACAGGACTGTCGAGGCCAGGCCAGGACTGTGAAGGGAATACCAGCCATTTTTGGGTGCTAGCATTAATGACAAATGTGCAGCAAATGAACTTACAGGGACGGGTCTGCCATGGGAGGAAGGATCCTGTTGGCTCCGCCGGTGGGCATGTAAAACCAGGGCCCCTTCTCTTCGATGCAGTTAGCGGACCAGGAGTCAGGTCGGCATTTCACTCTCTTGTACCTTGCCTTCTGCATCGGAGCACCTGATCGAATCAGCCATGCGTTATTCACTGGGACCAGGACATTATTCACCAGGACCTATTAACTTCATGAGCACCTAGTAAAGCTTAAAGGAGCGGAAGAAAGTAATTTGTGTGGCCCTGATTGCTCAACTTCTGAAAACTAAATTAACCCTGAAGACTTTTTTTAAATGGCTACTGATATCCTAAGTGACGTCCTTGCTATCAGAGACATTGGGTGCATCTCGCACACGGCATCAGGAAGTCCATGGGAATTAGAAATGGAAAGCCCATGGGAAACCACTGCTTCGTGCCAACGTCACAGCAGGGCTCATCCCCAGCTCAGGGCATGGCACGTCCACGGGCGACCTGCGGGCTTGGCCACCTGCAGTTCTCCCCAAAGCTGGTGGAGGTATCTCAAAATCTCCTGGGGACAAGCCACCCCAGCAGAGAGCTGGCTCTTGCACCCTCCCTTTCTCTGTTGGCTCCAGCGAGGGTCAGAGCCAACTCCCCTTTGGCTTTATGTTCCTCAGCTCAGCCCCTTCAAGTTCAATAGGATGACTTTTGGTGGGGAGATCAGAAACTCAAGCCGTGCCAAGAGCCACCTGCCGTGGGAGCAGATTTGGGGATTACGTAGGCTCTTGGAGCATCTCGCTGGAGGAGAGAAGGTTCAGGCATCTCCTAGACACAGCCCAGCATTACATAAACCCACGGTTTTGGTTCTGGTGCCCCCCAGGTGCCCGATCAGGGCTGTCGCTGAAAAGGGGGTCTTCAAAAAATACCAAAAGGAGAAAATAACGATCGCATAGTAAAGATAAAAACAGCAGAATTTCATCCTTCCTCTTGGTCTCATGTAATTAATTTGTTCTGAAGCCTCCTGGCGCATTCTCCCTCTGTTGGCACTTCATCTAGTTTTTTTCTCGGTTTCTTGGGAATATCTTTCTGTAATTACACTTCTCTATTGCCCTATATATTTCCATAATGTACTAGATGACTTTCAGCTACCTCCTACACTCTCCTGTAAGAGAAAGATCTCATGGGTATTGTTTCCTGCTTCTTTTACAGTGTATTCCTTTTTCATACTTATTTTCTTCTCAGCATATTATTAAGAAGGTTTTTATTAATAACAGTGTCAACAAAATAAACAACAGCAGCTGAATAATTTGCAAATAAACAACATACAAAAAGCAGGCCATAATCTCTCAAAGATCAACCTCTGAGTGGTAGGTACATAATGAAAGCCTATCACTATCACAGCCTTGGTCTGGGGACAAATTATACTCTACTTGCTTGAAAAGCGCTTCTCTCTCACAAGAAACAAATCCACAGGGTACATGTCATCATGAATCAACATTTCCTTTTAGTTGTTTTAGTGCTGCGTGTTGCAATTTCTCTGCCCTGAATAAGCCGTTTAATTTCCTCATACTTACAACTAGTTTCCTTTCCTGCCCCCCCAAGAAAGGAGACCGTAGTAGTTATGACATGGGAACTGTTGCATACTTTGTCTGTAACTACATAACTGAGTAACAGTGAGTAACTGGACCACTATGAAAGGGCCAGCTAAGAAAAAATATATTGAAATATATGGATTGAAAATATACACCCATACAGCAACTTATTTTATGAAGTCTTTTTCTCATAGGGGCTGGGAAAAGGACACAGAAATGCTCCACTAGCAAAAGGCCCCTTTTCTTACCATTCCCCCTCCAGAAAACGATATGTTAGCGAAACAGGTTTTCTGAGTAGATCTCAGTACCCCTAGAAGAAGGTCAGTTTGAAAAATTCAGAGGCTGCCTACTTGGCCTACACTGCATAGCCCAGAAAGAGGATTACCGAGAGAACAACCGCCCCGTTTTACCTTGTGCTGTGTATCCCACAAAGAGGATTAAACAAACAGCCAGGAAAATCCTCCTGTTACATCTGATAAGGAGCTGCATTTTGGCCGGCATCCCCGTGCTCACCACCAGCCTTCACACGGCTTCAAACTTCAGAAATACGACGGGGCGAGGAGATCGACTCTTAGAAAAGGTTTCCAAAACCTCAAACCCAACCCATAACCTGCGTCACCGCTTCCTGATTGACAGGAGTGAGACATGTACAGAAAAGTCCGGCGCTCTGGCCTCCCAGCCTTCATCACTCCAAAAAAAAAAAACGTCCCCACTGCCTTCATCTCCAGTTTTGCCCGAGAAGCAAAGCAAACCCGGGACCAACCAGCCCGACAGAAGGCGTGTGCTGCCGGCAGCTTGTGGTCCAGGCATGCATCCCGCCCAGCGCCTCCCCGGTGCTCAGTGGGCTCTGGGGCGTTTGCTCTTTCATCTGGAGAGAAAAAGCAACACTTTGTGTCCCCTGATTTTCAGCCAACTGCGTTTTGACGTTGACACCGGCAGCGATTTTCCCTGCCTCAAGCCCATGTCAGTCCATCACGAGGGTTAGGAGCTGCCTGTTTGTGGTCAGCGCAAGTTTCACTAACTGGGAAATAATCTTTTTCCACAGAAGTAAATTATCTCAAGAATCTCATGCCTTTCTTTTATGGAAAGCAGGATCTTAGACATTCACAGTGTAAGTGAAAAAAATTATTAGAGAGTAGGTCCTGGTAGAAACGTGTCAGCTCCTTTCTGAAAGGGCACACCGGATTTGCTCGGCCTCAACGGCTGATCCGGGGCAGCTGGGTCATCGTTGCGCAGTGTGAGCATCCCCGGGAGCGTGGTAAAGGCTTTGGACAGCATGTGGCTCCGTGAGGAGCCTGGCTGGGAAAGCCATGAAAGCCCTTATATACATACATGGAAGCTGTCTTTCAGCTAGCTCATACCATTTGCTTGCCTTTTAGTTGGGATTAAACCAGGCTTGAGTTCACTTAAGAATAAATTACATACAACGAGGTTATCTAAGCGGTGGGAGTTTTTCTTAGTCATACCATTAGCTGCTGGATTAACTGGGGCACGACATGCGGGCCTAACATGCTGCCAGCACCTTCGACAATGCTGTGGCTGAGTGTAAGGTGTCTGTGGTAAACCTATTTTTACATGCTGGAAAGTCCACGGAGGCCCCTGGAGGGGATCTGGGCTGAGTGGTGACTTTCCCCGGGGCACGGTGCTCTACCAAAACCCCATGAGTGGCAGAGGAGACCCCTCCAGCTGCTCCCCTCTCCGGGCTGGGATTTACCACTGGACCGAGAGGTTGAGCTGCGCATTCAGCATCAATGCATTTTATTATGAACCATTGCCCACGGGGTTTTTTTCCAGCACGGGAAAAATAGAAGACTCAAACCAAGCAGGTGCGGAAGCACTCGTGTGCAGCGGTTATTCCTACCAGCCTCTTTTCTACTTTGTATTTTTAGCATCAACTCTTTTTTTCTTTTTTAAGGTGGTGCTCAGCATCAATATGAAGCTGGGCGAACGCGTGTGAGGAGGTGATCAGCCTCCGCCCACTGAAGGCTGCGGAAGCCATTCTTGCAATAACACCTCTCATTTTCCGCTGGTCACGGGCACGTGCCGACACCTTCCACACCCACCCAGCGTGAGCAAACAAGTCCCCACATGGGGGAAGGAACCCTCTGATGGCTATTTCTGCCCTTCGCACCAACCCAGGGCTTTTGCCATCCTGGCACTGGAAGCCCCATGGGATGCGGCCGGAGCGGTGCCCACAAGCAGGCACAGTCATGGGGGGCCAGGGATCCTGTGGGAGCAGGAGGAGCCCCGGGGGATAGGTGGGAGCTGCCGGGGGCAGGTGGGAGCTGCAAAACCCCCGTATCTGGAGGGGGATCTCGCAGAGCCGAATTATCTGTCTCGTACCATCAGCCGATGGGGGAACTTGTAGCGCTGGCAGTTTTGCCACACAGTTTTGTTATTTTCTTGTCTGTCAGCGGCGCGCCTCAGGAAATGAGATTGCTTTACAATTGGTAACCATGGGAAGACCAAAGCAAATTTTCCACTCTCCCGTCTCACGTACACTTGTGTAATGGGGGCCAGAAACCCACGGGGAGCGTCAGCCTGTGCCCATCTCCTCCTGTCCTGCTGCACTCCACCGGTGCCCGCACCCCACTGCGCTTTGCAAGCAAAAAGCTTTCCACCTCCCTACGAACGTGGAAATGATACTGGAGACCTGGATCTGAAGCAATCTGGGATGTGCAAGTCGTAAGAGTAAAGCATGCCCTTTTGTGGAGTGTCATGGGATGCCCAAGGAGCGCTCTGCAATTATTTACCTCTCTGTAAGCACTCAGTGCATAAAATGCAAATAATCAGCACACATAAAAAAATCTCATCTTGAGCTAGAGGCCACAAGTTGCAGAAAGTTAATACACTTTCTTTTTTTAAACAGAAAACAGCATACAAGATATACTATATTGGGATGCCAATGTTGAAACGTGCCATTGCATGACTATCAGAGTTTAAAAGAAAGAAGATTTTTTAAGTAAAATATTTTAAATCACAGAGGAGAGGACAGTCACCGTACCTAGGTCAGCTACCTCAAGATTTACCTCCCGTAAACTGCAAGGAAGGTTCATGGGATAATATTGCTCTTGCATCGATTCTGTGTGTATAGACTGGAAGATTAAATGCCCCAACAGAATAAGCCTATAAAAAGAAGAAAATAAGTGAGGAGCACTTTGAGAACACAGCTGGCTTCTGGAGCATTTCTTACAACTACTACACTGAAGCGCTGCCATTATTTTCAAATCACATGCAAAGCAGATTAAGAGCTCTGCATTTTTTTAAGGCATTAATGTGGGGAGCGGGGGCTGGCAGAGGGAGGGGGCTGCCTCAGCACTGTGCACCCAGCCCCTCGACCAGATGCCCGGGACTCTTCATTCTGTGCCTGAAAAATCTGGGAGTAGCCCCTAAGCTATAATAAACACTTCAAAATCTAAAGTGATGAACTGGTCCTTAGTTGTAACTCTTGGGGCTGTTTTATCTCCCAATCAGCTTCAGGAGTAATTTAGTAACATCACTAAATGGGGACCACACGGCAGGAGTGCCTGGTATGAGGACATTCATCCTGCTGCTGAGGGCAGGGTATGTAGGGCAAAAAAAATTCCCAGCGGTCCCATTTCAGTAACCCGGAGGGGCATCATGGGGGTGTTTCAGTGAATTCTTTGGTGGACACCAACCCCTGCCCTGCTCTAGCCCAGATAAACGCTGCTGAAGCAGCTCAGTCCAGACGAACAGTCCAATGTAGCCCATCAGGCTGCTCTCTCTGCTGCTTTCCCCTGCCAGGAAACGCAGGTTTGCTTCGCAGCTTGTATTTCTGATGAGCAGAGAGCCAGGTGGATGGGCTCCCATGGGTACACAGGCACCCATGGTCCTGGCGCTTATCAGCGAGGCACGCAGGCGAGGCGATAGCCGTCCAGACGGGGGGTCCCGATAAGGAAGTTTCTCATTCATAACTGCTCAGAAATCAGATAAACCCTAACTGCTGTAGGGTCACTCTGCTCTCAGGGGTCAGGTTTTCCCCTGTCCTGGCCGGTAGGAGCTCAGTCCTGGCTTCAGGGAGGATCCAGGCTGACCCCTGCACCCCTTGAATGCTCCTCCCCAGTGCAGCAGTGAAGCCAGAAGCCAGCTGGAGCAGCTGGGGTTCCCAAAGCACTGGGCCCTGCCTGTGATGCTCAGATCTTTATTTGCTCCACTGGGAAAGTTGAAATACGTATTTTGTACAGGTCACTGCTCTGGGGAGCAGCCAGTACAGAAAAGGCTACATCTGGAGCTGGAAAAGGGCGTAAAGAGAGAATGATGTTAACAGAAAAAAAGTAGAGGTCAGACTGAGCAAAGGGGAGAGTGTCTGAGTGGCAGCTGGGTTGAACACAAGAAGCATTTTTTTTGCCCATCTCGTCTTTTGGGAAGGCAGAACAGGTTTCTTCCCCAACACTCGCTGCTGAGGTGGGACAAGATCCATCAGAACTAGACATCCAACGGGCCCTGAACACATTGATCCATCTCAGAGAGTACCCACGAGCTGCCCTGTTAAATGCCCCAAAATCACCCTGACCCCCCTCAGCAGCAAGCTCCCCTCCAGGCAGGCAGCCCAGCTAGATTCAAGGATGTTTTTTGCCACCAGCTCATGTTCAACCAACCAACCTTTGGGGACTGACAGCAAAAATATATCCTGCCTCAAAATAGCAAAGAGCTGGCAACCCAGGGAGGGAGGTTTGGGTCGACCTGAGCAAAGATGAATTCTTAACCTGAGTCACATCTGAGCTCAGTGCCTGGCCCCTGTGTTTGCCCATGTACCCGGAGCATCACGGCACACGCAGCAGGGCAGTACGTGGCATCCCTCGGCCTCTCGTGCCGCCGCCTCTTGCCTCCAAGGGCAATATCAGGACCTGGCCCGTGAAGATAAGATTCAGATCTTGCAAGAAATCATTAACGCTCACACACATCGCGTAGAAATCGGACATTTGCTGCCATCTAGATCACACAGAAGAGCAACTCCTCGTTTTTTCCCATGATGAAGGTCAACAAGCACACATGGAGAGATCTTTGCTGGAAAGCCACAGCTGCGTCAAGATCGAACGCAGCCACCGACTGACGGGAAGCTGCCAACGGCCTTTCCCCATCAGCAATCTCCCCTCTGCCAAAACCGTTAACTGAGCAACGGGCCTGTCCTTCAGGAGGAAAAAAGCAGCTTTCCTTTGTGCGATGCTTTCTGCTTCCACGTGCTTGAAGCCTGGCGCAGCAGGAGGTTTTGCCTGGCAAATTCAGGACTATAGTTTAAAAGAACAACTTGTTAAGTCACAACACAGCAGCCAAGCTCCAGTTTCTGATTAGGAAGGCCATTTCAGTAGCTGTCCTTCCTTCTCTAAAACCTCATCCTAGAGCAGCACCAGCCCTGCGGTGGAAGCGCCCAGCCCTTGCTGGGAGCCGGACCTGCACGGTGGAGTGAGGGGAAAGGGAGTCCCCTTCACGCAGCTGCTCATTGGGAAAACACCCCTAAAAACACAAAGAATTAACTAGGGAGAGAAGGACCGTGGGACAAATATGTTTTAAAGGCAAAGCCTGGTGCCCTGTTCCTCCACTGCTTCTCCGGGAGCGTCTTTCCATTGCAAACCAGTTGGCATTACCGCATACTTAGCTGGATCGAGCTCGGTAACCTGGGTATTAGACACAGCTATTTTTCTGTGAGATGGTTTCTCCAGCTCAGGACAACCTCACGCGAGTGAGCTGCTCAGCAGCTTTTTAGATGCTTTTTATTAACCCAGGCTCTTCCCCCATGGATCCATCCCGTGCAGCTCACCTTACCTTCACTCCCTGCGCGAGTGCAAACCTATTTCTAAGCACAAGCACCGCCAGTGCTACATAAAAACTTCACACCGTGTGTGGGGAGAAAGAGCATCAGTAAAGTTGGGAAGATGAAAAGGAATGGGAAGCACGGACACTCCTGTGGAGACCTCGCCATGAACCAGATCCACTGCTCCCATCCCATGTGTAAACCAGATCCAGGCCACAATTAGCCAACCCTTTACCTACGGTCGCAGTTTTGTGACCTTCACTGAATTGCTGGGGAAAGAGGTGAAATTACATTTAGAGACGAAGAAAGCAGGGGGGTTTTATTCCCTCTTGACCAAAGGAGCTAGTTTTAAGTGTGTTTGTTTTAGTAAAAATATCCTTTTGTTTTGAAATGTGACACACACAAGAGAAAAAACAAGGAAAGGCATGAGAAGCAGGCCTGCCACGGCAGCCCGTCCCCGGTGGGACTGGCACACCACAGCCCACCGATCTGCTCCGTGCTCCCGGGGCGGACGCTGCTGCCACACAAAGCAGCACGCTCCAAACAGCCCTCCCTCGCGTTCGGAAACGGCACATGGTGCCAGCGGAGCTGCTCTGCCCTTGGTAGCACAGAGGATTTTGAGACAAGCATGTCCCTTTAGAGAACACAATTTGCATTAATTAGGGAAAAAAAAGCACTTTTTGCCTTTTCCTACTTCAAAGAGACAGGCTGTATAATAGTTCTCTTTTTTCATCTCCTCTAGCGCAGAAGAGGACTCAGACAGGGGTCAGCCAGCAGGGAAAGCCGAAGCCTGGGGCAGGATTCATCTCATCTAATGTTTCCAGCAAAGAGTGCAGCAGCCAGGAAGGACTGACCAGGGAGATGAGAGTCACAAGACCCTTGCACTTGCGATACCTTGGGCCTGTATGGTGTAGAGAGCAAAGTGTGTCCTTCCACGAGCCCTATGTAACACCAGCAACTCAGTGCCATAAGAAAACACTAAGGCAAAGCACACGGAGAAGTTAAAAGAAAAAGGAATTGAGAGTTATTTGCCAAAAGTTCCAGATGTGGACAGGCAAGATGGATAGCAGTGTGTGACATTCATCAGGGCCAGGTGTCCGCCCAAAAAACATCGGCAAATATTCAGTGTTCAGAGTAAACTTTGCTGGCAGGAGGTTATGTTGTTCTTTATTGCAGCCTGCAGACCACGTGCTGGCAATCAGATCCAGCATCACCATTTTCATCTCCTTGTCTGTCCTAGACATCGCTTCTAGGGTGTCACTAGCTCTGTTAAGAATTCCTGGCTTTCTGGCAGAAGGAGGCTCTGGGCCCACCTGACTGCATCCTCTCGTGCGCTGCTGTGAAACTTCTCGGGTGTTTGCTGAACCCGCTGGCTCCCCAGAGATGGGCTCCAGGCGAGCAGGAGGAATTTCATGGCCAACACTTGGAGCAGTTTGAGACCCCGCCTGGGAACCGCTTGCTCTTGCTCTCCTCCAAGACAGTTAGCATACAGGAAATCATCTTGTTAATTCCTTTTTTTTTTTGCCCCACGCATTTCACCCGTGGATGTCAGAGTAGCTGACGCAAGTGCTTGTACTCCTCTTACGGCGTTCAGTGACTAACACCAGCTCACTCCATCACATGCCCATTGCGATCTTTCACTCACTCACCCAATTCCTCATAATTCAGCAGAAAATTGCATTAAAAACCTCAAACAGTGAAATCCTTGCATCCTTGTCTGATGCCAACTAGTAAGTCTCTTTTACAGCGACAACGAGCATGTAAAAAGACTTCAAGTATTTTTTGTGTACCAAATGCCAAAAACTCAAGCACTAAACATTTAAAACATTGCTAAAAACACCTGAATTAAGGTCTTTGGCATTAAGGGACCACATTACCAGTCACTTCTCTCTAAACAAACGCTCAATACAACAGACATTTTCTGTTCTGAAGTCAAGTAACAGGTTTGCAAAACGCGTTGTGTTTAGTACCCTCTCTGTCCAGCAGTCTCTGGCACATCGTCCAGATCTTCAGCTGTAAAGACACAATCGTACAATGGTTTTGGAAAAAAAGGCAGCCAGACAAATAGTCCTTGTCAGGAAACCGCTGACTGTTTGTACGCCTACCCATGACAAGGAAGAGCTAGAAACCACCAGCCAAACTGCAAAATTAAAAAGTACTAGCAGACACTTCGTACAGAGTTCCTGGGACGCACATAAAAGCAGTTTTCAAACCAAACTTAAAATCTGCATTAGTCATTTGTGGTGAGCTCTAAAGTAGCCAAAGATGTTGCAACTGAAGAGGAAAGTTAGTTGACAAATACTTCTCACCGCAAATTTACGCGCTTGATTTTAACATAACAGTCTTTAGTTCTGTAACTTCGAGACTACAGAAGGGCTGGCCTTGTGAGCTGCCAGCCTAAGTCCTCCTTTGCAGGTCTATTTCTGGGCATTTTATAATGAAAAGTTCCACAGAAAACACCTAGGAAACACCGACTAGCTCTGTCTTTTAAAAGAAAAACACGGGTAAAGCTCATCTTCGCTCTCTTGGTGCTGGGTGAAAGGAAAACACCAAAAAAACCTGAAATGCATAAAGCCATGCGTTAACAAGATCAGCACTGTTTCTCATTGTCTGATGTCGGGCTTAATCAGGCTCCTGCAATATTTCCGGCTGTGGAAGCGCAGCAGCAATCACACCCAGCGCGAGCGCCGCACTGATACATTGAGGCATCTCCATTTTGCAGATACAGAAGGAAACGATCTGCCTCGCCAGGACCACGCCAGGCTGTGCCGGGGCAGGACCAAAACTCCCAACAGCGGAGCTGTCGGGTGGGCAAACAGAGCAAACCCAGCCCGGGGACCTTTTGCTTTTGCCACGCCGAGGCAGCAACTGCTGCTGGCTGCTCCCCTTGCAACACAGGGGACCTGCTTTCCTGCTGCGAAGGAGAAGTGAGGGCTCGCTTCTGCCCGCTTCCCCTGGTATTTCGGCTGGCTTAAGAGAGGAGAATGGCAAAGGACACAGCTATCGCCTCCTGCCACTCTCCTCTGGTCCGGTCCCCTCAAGGGAAAAAAAGAAAGAGCCTCCTTTGATGGGCTTGTAGGGAGAGACAGAGAACAAGGCACTGGTTTCTTTCTCTCCTGAAATATTTAAGCACAGCCCAACCTTCCCGATCGACCCATTTTATAACACATACCTTGTCTCTAGCCGGCATGAGAATTAAAAGCATTTCAATTAAAACAAAGCTGTGTTTTTAATCAAACCAAATTACTTCTCATGAGTATTATGCACTATTTGAAGAAGTACGCTGAGGTTATAGCCTCCGAGTTCAGGAGATCTCCCACTCGATACGAATTCTGCACAAACATGGGCTTCTTGTAAATCTCACTGCTTTATGCTGGCTAAGGAGAAAAAATAGTAGAACAAGAGAAAGGAGGTTTCAGTTTTAAGATTCTTTTGCCACACAAAAAGGAATAGAAATGCAGGTTAAATGGAGTTCACAGGAACCTAATCTTTAATTAATCTTTGAAATAAATGCCTGACCTCACACATACTTTACAGTTAAAACTCAACATTCCTGAAGGGAGCTTTGCTGCCTAATCCAGCAAGCTCCCCACACACACACTTTTTTTTTGAACTAAATACACAATCTTACTTAAGTTCATTCTCTCAAATCATTGAACAAACAGGAATTATTCAAAAGGTTTCCTTAAAAAGACATGCCTTAAAAGAACCACAACATAGTGTGTTGTGCTGAGCATCTGGCACTATATAGTCTCCAGTAATAAAATATACTTAGCTGGTGGCAGTCTTGAACGTTTACTATAGGAGACGGAGACTTGGCATCATTGGTTTCTGTAACTCTGTATGCATTTATATGAAATGTATTTACATTGTACTGCACAGTTTTTAAGACTTGCAAAGCCGAAGCGTTCTGGGATATCTTCGGAGGAGAGAGGTCTCCAAACCCCAGCACCAACCACACAGCTGTGCTGAAAAAGCTCTGACCCCTCTTATTTCTGGGACTTCTTAATCTGGACCTGCTCCTACCTGTCTGCTGAGCTCTCACTAGGATTTCGGTGAATTTGGGGTGTTCCTGTGCACACAACTGCTGGTTAAAAGGGACACATCACCCCACGCTTCACTTGGCTTTGCCTACCCTGCAGGCAACTTTTAACACTCGCTTCAGACCAGTATTTGAAGGATATGACAGGAAAAAGAAAAAAATTATTTTGTATGCTGGGATAGCCCACAATCTGTCCTTCCCCAAATTACAAGTAAACTACGTTTGATGAGCCAATCCTTGCTCTAAAAAAATTTGCTGAAAGGCCCTCAAGGGTGGAACATTGAAATATAGGGGAAAAAAACCCCAAAAAACCAACAACCCCAAACATATATCACCACCTTCTACTTAAATATGAAGCTAACAGTTAGTAGAAAAAAAATTTAACTTTCAAACTATGAGTTTGTGGTAAAGTGCACGCTAGCTTTAATTGAAATCATAGACAAAAACAACGCGCAATACAGCCCACTGAGAACTGTTTCACTGAGAAACTATGGGCTGCCCTACCTTCAGGCCACGAGAAAAACTGAATTAAAGATCTGACAGCAGAAAAGAAACTCGTAAAGGCTGACTAGACAATTATTTAGTAAAACAGAAACAACACACACATGCACACTCTCTCCTTTATTTTATAGGCATGCAGGTAGCTGGTCTAGTTTTGAGTTTTGCTGCCTCTCATTTCCAGGACCCATTTGTTGGCCTATTTGTTTGCGGTTAGAAGCCTTCTGCAGAGAATTCTGCAAGCTAGAGATTTTTACCACGTTTAAGACGTACACGCTTTCTTGCTTGCACATGCTTCCCCCTCACACCCTCCACGCTAACGTCATTTTTTCCCCCTCGTATTCTTGCATTTTCTGGAATAATCCAGTTGTTTTGACTATTCTCCTTCCATGCCCTCTGTTGCTGTAAACACCTTCCCACGAACGTGACAGCGATAAGACTGCCGGTGCAGACTGGCACACTAGTGCGCACCCCATCACCTTGTCACTTCACTTTCCCCATAGCCCCTGGCATCTCTGACTGTAATCTCTTAATATATGGTTGGAAAACGTGCTCAGCCTACATTTTATCTAAACCGGGTCCTGGTTCATAATCCTTCTGTGGATACGAGAAATATAAAGACAACTTCTGTGTACGTTTTGGGTCAGATATGCAGCCTGGTCTTCCATAAAGAGTAAATAGGTGGCTAAATTAGAACAAGGCAAAGGTAACAGGTTGTGGAAGAACAGGAACGTTGCCAGATCAGCAGAGGTCCTTAATGACAATCAGGACAGCTTTAATAGAGAAGTCAGCAATCGATGGCACACAGACAGCTTTTGAATAGCACCTCGACAGCGCTGGGATCTGCAGCAACTTCAGAGAAGTCCCTATTTTCAGCTCCTGCTAAGACAGCACCTGGGCTCCCTGACCAACGCAAGGTAAGAAGCCTTCCATGGCATCCCAGGCCTTTAAGCTGTATTCAGCAACAGTTTGGAGCACTAAAGCAGAGCACCTCTACCGTGTGAATTCTCTGCACTGTAATAAAGAGCAGGGTATCAACTCCCGCCACAAGCAAGAAAGTTTGCTGCTTTCTGGCTCTTGGTTCTGGCACTTCAATTGCTCACGTTTTTACCGAAGACGCTCATGTGGAAACACTTTCACAACTATTTATTTTGGCCAAAGTTGTAACGTATACCCTATCTTAGCAAGACACAAGGAAACAGAATTCTAAGGACCCTGAAAAAATATTTAGCCAAGCTAGTCCATTTATTGAGCTTCTATCAACTAGGTTTTTATTAATGGGGGAAAAAAAGAAAACACTGAGCAACATACAAAATAAATATTGAAAATAACATAAAGTTCCCTTTATACGGATAAAGTTTTCTGGGGACAAAGGTTAGAAGAGGTAAAACATATTCTAGTTGGAAGAACGTGCCTCAGGTTTCTTAGAAAAATTTTCCCAGAGAAACACATTCTCTTAAACAATTTTCATACAGCACTACATTTAGAAACTGAACCATATGCCGAAGGAGAAAACCGTAAGGGAGAAAAGGTTTATATTTACATACAGGACAAACAATACAAAGCATTAGCTGGACATTCACTTTACGTTTAAAGTTTATACCATTAGTGTGGGTGAGCTACTGAACTGGAGAGCTCTGAGTTTCTCACAGAGTTACACTACTGCAGGCTCTAGGTGGACTGCCGAACTGCAGACACCTTAGTTCTATCAATCAGTACGGAAGCTGTCTGACAGCAGTGGCTTTGACAGATATCATTTTAATAGTGCACATTTCCTTCAAGGCAAATATTTATATGAACGGACACAGTTTTGCTCTTAGCCTCTCCATTCTTGTTGGAAGAAGACCCACCATCTCCTTACTGAGTTCTAGTTCAGTTTCAACAGCACGGACAGCATTTGGGTACTTCTCACAATAGTCTACCAGAAATGTGTAATATTCCAATGATGTCTGCATATTTTCCAGCTGCTTTTTGCTATCCGAAGTAATAAGCTTACCATACAGTCGCGCAATATGAAATTTAGCCACCATTGCAGGGCGAAGAACATCCTCCTCGAGCTCTTCAGGAAACACCTTATCTGGGTTCCTCAGAGAATCTAAGAAGAGTTCATAATATTTGATCGCTAACTGAGCCAGAGAATTAATTTTTTTAATCGTGTGGGAGTCTAGCTCCTCTAACCTGTTACCAATAGCTACCTTTAAATCCATCATCTCATAATAGGTGTCGGCTAGTTCAAACTGAAGCTGCCTACTAATCAACAGATAGTACTGTGGATTCAAGTCTGCATATATAGGCTCCAGCATGTCTATTCTACGTTTGTGCATTTTGCAACGTCTCTCATAGTCTTCTTCAAAGAAAGCAAGTACCTTAAACAAAGCACTGTGATCCTGAACAATTTCAATATGATCAGTAACATAACCATCAACCTGAAAGAACTCTTTTGCTTCCCGAACATAGTTCTGACCAACTAGGAAGATTTCTCTGGCTTCTTGAAAATCTAAAGGATATACGCTGCTCACTTTCTCTTCCATGGCTAAAACAGAGTCACATATATCACTCGTCCCAAAAAGGACAGCTTTTTTCCTGCCCTTCTCTTTTTCATCCTCCTCTTTTTTCCGTTGGGCTTTAAGTTCCAATTGCCTGTCTGGATCCAGTTCTCCTATGTTATCCTGAAATGACAAAGCATACTAATTAAAAATGCATGTGGCTTACGAAGAGTGACTTACACTGAATCATTTTATTTATGAGTTACCTCTGAAATACCAACTAGTTAGGAACAAGACAGAAGAGAAGACACGTTGGCATATTAGACCTTATATTCACAAAATATCACATAAATTACAGTCTCGATTCTGTAAAAAGACTAACACAATTTAGTCTCCCTACCCTGTGTGACAATATAGCCAAAACAATAAATGTAAAGCCCAAAGGCCCTGCTTCTGTGAAGCATTTCAGCGAATACTGAGTTTTAAACATTCAAATGAATGATTAAATTAATGAAATGAACACTTGAATGAGTCAAAGGCTTGAATGAATGAGAACACCAGCACACAAAACTGTTGTATATTAAGATGTTCTTATACTAGCAGTTAAATAAGAAGTGATCTGCCAAATCAAGCCACAAGAAAACGCAGCAGAGGAGAGAAATTTGTGAAGTTGCTGTACAAGCAGTGCACTGATCACACTACAGAGCTGATCTCCTATCTGTGCTTATTTCTAAGTGCTGCATTAAAATCAGAGCATACTACGCAACACCTGCAAACATCTATTGTATTAGGCAATTGTTTATCATTTGCTACCAACTATGAATTGATTTCTGTTACAAACATCAAAATAGACTTTGTTTTTAAACAACGACAGCTACAGTACAGATTTTCGGTTACCTCAAGTAATTTCCGAGCACTTTGCAGGAGATTCAGGCAATACTTAATCCAGCATCTTGCAATTTCAGCTTTTCTCTGTCGAAGGTCCTGTTGGTCTTGCTCCGTTTCACCTATTGAATGGACATAAACACATAAAAACCTTAAGAGAAGTCAAGCACTCCAGCAAGAACCTCAAATGTTACATGCAAAGAATACGTTACTTGTATTTAATTAATTTTTCCTCATTTTTAGACAGAAACATGTTCTCCGTGTTAGTTTATATAACAATTCTGTAAACTGTCATTCTGGTAGAAAACATATAGATGAACATGGATTTGTCATGCATCAATTCTTCCAAGAAAACAGATCATAATGTATGTTTAAAAAGACTTTCGATCTTGGAGGTGTTTCACTGGAAAAGATTTTCATGTCTCTTTGTTACAAAAGAAAGAAATTGGGACAATTTGTTTTCTGAGATTCAGCTGCCTGCCCAGTAATTGTTTCGGAAGATGATGAGGGCATTTATATTGCAATGGGCCCCAGACTTGCTACCAAAAAAGGGAACAAAAGTAGGGGAAACTGCCTTTGCTTAATCTACCTGGTACCAACATAAGATTTATTAGCTCTACAACTTCTGTATTTGTCTCCCCACAGTCTCCCCACTGTTACAAGTGGCAGCACTGCTGATGTCTCAAGATAACATTTTCAGAAACCGAATGGATTTCAAAGAGAACTCATTGCCCAGTCCCTAGGCAGAAGGCAGTGAGCTAGCTGAACAATGAGGGGACACTGGCATTCCTGTTCACCAAACAAAAAGCCAACTTCAGACTCAGACCCACTGTGTTCATTATCTTTCATTAGAGCCAATCAAGTTGTTCTTATTAAGGAAATAAGAATTGTTGCTAAGAAAAGGCACCTTTACTAAATATCTCTGTGTTTGTTTATATTCCAAGTAGCATCATAAAATGAGTGTGCTTGAGAGTGGCCAATGCTGACTGTGTATTAGTCTTCCTGTAAGCTAGAACTTTCTGCATAATGATCTTCAAGTCTACAGCCCAGCTCTCTGTACAGTGAAAAGGAAGGGAAAATAGGATAAACGTTTACTCCATTGAAACAAAACACAAATATCACTACTCCTGTTTGGTGTAGGAGGAAGTCAAGATAGAAGTTAGTTTACTTGACCAAAAATCACACAAGAAATCTATAAAGTACAATTAAAAATAGGACTCTTATCTACCATGTCCAGTCTTGCACCTGAATTTGAAACTGTAAGTGACTGCATGCTTCTACACACCTACCAAAAACTTAACTTCTTTTTTTGGCTTAACTATCATATTAACGATCTCTGACAACCATGCAGTCACGTGGCTACGGAAGCCCATAAACACTGATTCCGACCTACTGAATATTTCATAATATACTGTTTTCAAGCAGCCTAACAGATCAGCATAACCTGACTCATGACAGCCCTGTTTCCCTGAAACTAAAAAGCTTTTGGACATCATCCTCAAAGTACTTAAATAGTAAGAAAGGCAACTGCATAGAGGTCTGTATTTTTTGAGCTAAGAGAAATACTAAAAGCAATTAAATTAATGTACTGTCACTGAACTTCAATTAAATAAAGCTCAGTTGTGTCTATTCAGGTTATATTTTAGCCTGAAATAACAACATCAAGTGGATTACATAACTTGTGTTCTAAACAGCTCAAACCATTAAAAGTTAACCAATATATTCACTGTTCAAAGTCAGAGTTATGAACTCACACAGGGGCTACCCCGAGTACTCACTCACTCTCTTATGAGTTAAAGCTCTATTGATTTGAAGCTTTCAGTTGCATAAGACAGAATGTAAAAGGCTGTGCTGTAGATAAGCAAAGACTAAACCTAAACCAGACGATTTCTGTTGAGTACTGACACTATCATGTAACCACAGGTCCTTAAAATTGTGGTCAGTTCTCTAAACGTTTCTTTTATTGATCTTTGTGCTGAACCACAAAGTTTGTCCTTTGCATCAATACCCAAAACAACAACTAAGGGAGCTACAACTCCAAAAATAGCTGTTAACGAGGTTGCAGCACCCAACAACAAAAGACAATACAAGTAACTCCTGAATTTGGGGGTTTTAAGAGCTGTAGTTTCCCTCTCTCTTTTAAAACTATTCCCAAGAAGCATCTGGTTTGGTTCATTGAATCATTGCCCTCTGATCACAGAGAAGCAAAGGTAAGCTGCCTTTTAAGCACATGTGCAAGGACAAATGGGTGAACAGAGACACTGCCACCACTGAAATGGATATTGGTTTAAATTTCACTTTTATTCTGGTATGCTTTCTGAAACACCAGCAAGAAGCACTTGAGTTTTTCCTCACAGGGTTTACTCACAGCCAACCTTAAGCTGTAGAAGCAGCTCTTCCAAACCATGCTACTTTATTGTTAATTAAAGAGATTTTAGAAAATTAGCACTGGATAAGTCTTGTACATACTGCTAGACTTCACTTCTAACATTATGTATCAATGATGTTTAATTCACAGTATTTTATTAAAAACTTTTATATGAACTTACTGTCTTCAGCAGATGGCACCTGTCCAGCTTGGCTAAAGATGACACTGGCTGCTGCTAAACAGTGTCGGGACTCCATAAAGCATTGCTGAGAGAAACAGAAACAGCAGCATTTATCACTGGTATAAGTGGCCCAAGCACTGCTCTCAGCTTGGCTAAAGCCCTCGCCTCAAATCGTAAAGATATATGAGCACAAGGGAAATGGTAGAACTGAGAGGCTCTGGAGCATATTCCCCCGGACACTGGAAGAAAAGACACAATTTTTCCACGTCTACTGCTGAATACAGTATTTTCTAACCAACCGTTTTCTCTCTACCACAGCCACAATAGCAAGTCTTGCTTTTAATATTAGATACATACATTGTGAACATTTTCACTGTTCTGATCTATGCTACTATCATTTCCTTGCGGTAAAGGAAGTGATGTCTTGTGGTAAAGACTGTATCACGGGGTGTTAGTCGGAATGAGCTGGACATACGAGTCAACATTGTGAGTCAGATATAGATTCCTTTACTCATATTTGGCAATGCATTGCTTAATGATTAGTGCTATCAATGCATCAAAAAGACATGGAAATGACAAGTTCCTATTGAAATTAGCATTAGTTGTCTTAGCTATGGCAGAATTCTTTTAAGCATCAGAAAAGACCATCTAAATAGTCTGGAATATAGAAATTCCTAAATAAAACTGAAGCATTTCCTAACATAGTGGATTATTTAGAGTCAACATAGATGTGTGGAAGCAAACAGCTACCATCTTACATGTTCGCTTTAATGCTCACATAGGCTCACACAAGTCTTAAGCATGTGCTAAAGTACAAAGGACAATAATTTATAGGAAACATACAACACGCAATACCTCAGTCCTAAGATGTTTTTGTTTTTAAACTCTGGATTGTAAGAGAACAATATGATTATAAGAAACAATTTAAAATTAAGTGATTACTTAAGTTTTACTTACAAGCATCATGTCACATCACTGCTAAGACTTCATAAACTATAGAGCTCTTCTAATGTCTACACCCCTGCTCATTCCTCCCACTGACATCACAACGCCACAGGAAAGCAAAGCCACTATATCCTCTTCAGAAGAAACTAACAGATGTTTCATGTCAGAAGACAACTTGTGCTTTTACAGGAGGACATTTTTAATTGAACACAGTATCCTTTCTCAAACAGCTGTTTAAACAATTGTCTTACTTGATAGTTATATTTATGATATAATTACAGCAGAAAAGCATTTGGTATATTACCTTAGAGAGATAGTACTGTGACAAAGTAGCAGCATTGAGCGCCCATTCTACCGGGTAGTAGCCACAATACTCAAGCTGTCGTTTAAGGGTAGTATGGCAATACTGAGCAGCCTTCTCAATCATCTCCAGGTGTTGGTAGACTTGTGCCAGATAATACAGAGTATGTGTATAGGCTTTTTCAAATCTGGAAAAACAACAGTCTCTTTAGATTTCTTCTTTTTTTTTCCCCCTCCCTAAATACACCTTCATAAATTAAAAAAGTAATAATAATCTAGGTATGCTGTTATGCACCCACCTTTTGGATCTTTCTTGGTCTGTGAGTTTTTCTTCTTCTGACATGAAGTGTTCACTGGGATCCAGGGGAGGATTTCCATCCTGCAAGAGTACATGATATATTCAGTAAATGACATTTCTCTTACTTTGTAACATAGTGCTCCCTCTTCTGGCTGCAGACGATTTACCATTTTTTCAATTCCAAATTCAACAAAACTTCACATAACACATCTATGCCTATCTGAATGTCACATCTCTGGAGCAATTCCACAAAACTCATGAGATTTAGAAGAAGAAAGCCACAATTCCACATGGAATTACAAGGTTTTCAGCTTGCAGAAGACTTCTGCTTACATAGTGTAATGTAATGCATGCTGTCTGCACCAGAAATACTCAACCTGGATTCTACAGGACTATAATTGGGTGTCTTTAGCTTGTACAATAACATAATGGTTTTTAAAGCATCGATTTAATACTAAGCATGCCTTCAAGTGTGAAATATTCGTTTGCCCAGCTGCACTAATCAGTAACAAGAAAACATCCTGCAGGAAGTACTGCAAAGAACATTATGTGCTGCTCTCGCCACTGTGAAATGACTCCCTTTATTCACAAGCTGGTAAGACTATTTACTCAAATATATGAATAAGGCAACAGGCATTGTCTTTGGAGGATGAAGCTGCTAAACCTTGATATAAGGCATGATGTACATTGAAGTTATTAAGGATGTGAACTGCTTCATTTAGAAGTGTTTTTTTGTTTTTTAAACCATGAGTTCTGTCAGAATCCTTATACAGAGCTAGATCTTGTGACACATACAAAATAGTTTATTTTCCTTGATCAAGAACAGAAAGTAAGATATTGTTGTGCACATAGAAGTAACTCTGATTTTAAACTTATTTTTGTGCATTCTTTCACATTAGTTTCCGAGATTAATGGCAGAATGGTGACAACTATACATCTTTCAGCAGTGCTCTGTTCAACCTTTCCTTAAAATGACTGTCGATAAAGTTACAGTCAGCATAACTGGCAAACCCAACAGAAGAACATCACTTATGGCTAAGTTTTATTAGTCTGTGCTTATCTAATTTCCTTTGTAATTGTGAGTAAGTTCAGATGCCAATTCTAACACACTTCAAATGAAGACGTCTTTCTTAACGGTGGCTTTTTGCCACTACACAGTGCATCCTGGAGGATGTTCAACATGTCTGCTAGCAACAGAGCCCAGTTTAGTACACAATTTTCCTAGCCCTTTCCTAAACCCATTAATATCTTAGTCCAAGAGAAAGTAAGGCAATAAATAAGCAGGAGTCCAGAGAAATACTTTTCATAAGATAACAGGGACTCAAGCAGGGACAGGAGCAACAGTAGAGAATGCATTAACTTTAAAGGGAAGAAAAAATACTCTCATGTTCATATTTCTTCTCATTAAAAAATCCGGAAAGGATTTGTTTGTTTGCTTTTAATGGAATTTTTTAATTAATTTTCAAAGATGAAAGAATGGGTTGGAAACAGATACTGACAAATAAAAGCGTGGTTAACCTACCAGGGAGGTATCAATTTTTATATGACCTTTTAATCTTTAGGGTTTTCTGTTTATACCTCATTAGTTTTTAAGTTGTGAATTAATAACCCTCCATCTTGTTTTCTTTAGAGATACAAAGGCTTACAGCCTTACAAAGGCTCCCGAATCTTCCAACAAGATTTGCAGTGCATTCTGGCAAGACTAGAGCTGACATTCCTGCAAAGAAAGCAACTGAAATGACACAGTAAGCTAGATCCTTGTCTCCTTCCTGTACCTACAGATTTATCACCTGATGTCAAGCCTTATGCCTTTAATCATCCTCAGGAAGAGCTCTGCAACTGTCCTCTTCCAGGTGGACTTCATTAGCCCAAGCTCCTGCCCATAGAGTTTAGCACCCTCAGATTTTCACTGTACTGCATTAAACAACCAAACAGCTCTCCTCATAACAAGATGTTGTTACAATAACTAATTATTTTTTGAAAATAATTTAAAAATAGATGTGAACTCAAAGCATTCAGGAGAAGAAAGTAAAAGAATCTTTACCAAAATAATCTTTTTCTTGCAATTGCCTTGGTTGTGCTCTAGTTGCTTTAGGGGAG
Organism: Theristicus caerulescens; assembly: GCA_020745775.1. Taxonomy (NCBI): domain Eukaryota; kingdom Metazoa; phylum Chordata; class Aves; order Pelecaniformes; family Threskiornithidae; genus Theristicus; species Theristicus caerulescens. The sequence goes on from CM036560.1 coordinate 91,257,758, forward strand.
GAAGAAAACCAACCCCACCCAATTTATAAGTTAACAAGACCCAGTCAGCACGCAACTAAATCCACCAGTTCAGGAAAATGCCTCAATCGCCAACAGCTTACCAAAGATTCCCAGACAGGAAGGCTTCCTGATAGCCTAAAAATTGGGAACGTTAAGGAAAGTATACTCATATTTTTATAGTTTCTGAATGATGACTATTGACACGGTTGTACAAATCCTAAGGATCAAACACCACTGCAAGGAACTCAAGTCCTCTTTATAAACCATAAAGCAGCTAGACAAGCTCCCTCATCCCCTGCTTTTCTTTTTTTTTTTTTTTTAATTCTTTGCAGATTATGTCAAATGCAGTTCAGTCTGTTCAGAGAAACATGACACAAGCCCGATAAAGTTACCACAGAAACACTCTTTTCGTGTAGTTGCTTTTTTTTTTTTAAAAAAAAAAGTCTTTAGACATAGATACATTTGACCTTATATAATGCTCTGAAATATAAGCAGCAAATTAAAAAATGTTGGGGAAAAAAATGTGACAAGTGATCTGATGTGGGCTTATTAACAGTCACATATATATACCCTCACCAGGCAGCAAAGCCCCAGGAGGAATATTCACTAGCCATTACCCAACAATGAATGCAGATAACTAACAAAAACTAACCCTTTCAGAAAAGCCCACAGTAAAAACATGAAGCGTTTAGCAGCATTGTTTAATCCACTGAAATATATGGTAGTACCGGTACAATTCCATAATCACTGGAGCAAGTGCCAGAATCTTTTAGAGGCAGTGTGGAAGCCAACAATATCATGCTTGGCTGGGTATAAATATCTAAGTTGAACATCCGGAATTAATTAGAGAGAGGGTCTGTAGAGAGATGTAGTATCTCTAGTTGGACCAACTGATCCAGAGGGCGGAAAATAAGCAGACAAGCTTCTCAGCACAAGTGGGCTTTTTTTTCCCCCGGATCCACTAATATCTCCTATCACTGTAGACCAGCATGGCTAGAAAGGTGGTAATACAGCCGGAAGTAACCGATAAAAACTAACCCATTCTAAAATTTCCACAAGAATAATCTGTGCTATACACCAAGTTAATCTAAAACCTGAACTGCAATTTCATTAAACTAAGTTCTGTCCAATATTTATAGCTGTCCTGAGACACAGATACTGCTCCTTTAAGGCCACAAATGTTTTTAGCTCACTCAGGAACTGTCCCTGATGCAAGTCAGTGTCGGAAGAGCTTTGCAAAGAGCTTAAAAATAGCACAAGGGAGTCTTTGTTGATACACAGCAGAATCCACAACTCAAAAGGTTGTTTAATATGCATGAGAGGTTTAGCTGTTTACGAGATTGTCCTCTTGGATATGGAACTAAACTACTTGCCTCTCCGCAATATTGTGCGGTCAAACCATGCAAATATTACAGTTTTGTTTCCTTTTCCCACTGAAAGCAGTGGATTGACATTTCACAGCATTTCCAAGACAAGATTAAGAACAGTCTTAATTAAAAGCCAAATTCTACCTGGCTTCAACTTTGGATTATCAAGTCAAAGAGCTTTCAAAAAGGACCATTATCTTTGAGCAAAAGTATTTTCCTGAATAAGTCCATTTTGAAATGAACAAGTGATCCTCTAGTTTGCCTCTTCCTATGCTAGCAGTACGAATCATATCACTTTTCAGAAGTATCACAGCAGCCAGCATAAAGCTCAGAAACTCAAATTCCACTGTATGTTACTAAAACTATAAGTGGCACGTCAAAGTAAGACCTGCCACAATATTAATAAACACAGTACCTCTTTCATGTATTGATTATACAAGGCTTCTGCAGATTCCAAGTAAGTTTGCGCAGTTTTAATTTCATCCCTTTCAGACCACAGGATACCTAGATTGTTCTAAAAGTAAAAGGAAAAACAAAATAGTTATTTTCCCATTATGTTCCATTTACATTACACATTTTCTCCAAACAATTTATCAGTCTTCATCCATATATATATATATATATATGTTCTAATACAATGGATTTCAAAAACCAAACATTGTGCCCACCTGTTTTTTTGCAAGTTGCTCAAAAAGGAAGGTTCTCACACATCAGGAAATACATACAAAAGTCACCTAACAAACTGCAGTTTTCTGCGTTTACTCTGCTAAATTAGGACTGGTGTGTTCAAATAACAATTCCACACAGTACGTTCTGCATCTGATTCATGCAGCTTTTATATCATAAATGAATAGCATAAAAAGAGCCAAGGAATTATAAATTTGTCATCATAACTCTGTAGAAAAATTTAACAGGAAAAAGATATGCTAGGAATGAATGCTGGTATATTTTCAACAATGAAAAGAAATGAAAAGAACTGTTAAGATACAAAAGCTATGGATTACTGCCTTCAAATTTAAATTACATCAATGTACATAGTAACTTGTCACTGCATCTGTGAACCCACCTTTTACAAAAAAGTACCTCTAATTTTATTAATAAAGATGAAGGCATTAATAACAATCCATGTCTGATGTGCTAATTTAATTCCTAGGCAGTATTCTCACAAAATCCAACAGGGCTAAAAAAAAAAAACCCAAAAACTTAAAAAGACTTAGAATATGTAGTTGTGTGCCAGCCCTGTGTCCTTTTCAATTCTATTTATTTTATTATTTTTAAAAGAAAGCACCACATAGCATTATGTTTATGAACAGAAATACTTTGCCCACAGCCATGCAGTGGAACAGACCAAATTTAATTAGACAGAAACTGTCATACACATCCTTATGCAGGAGCTCAGAAATTAGGAGGGCTACAGAAACAGGCCCAGCAAGAAAATGGAATGCTCCTTCTTTCAAAACAGAAGCCAGTGCCATGACAACATACTCTATACAACCTAGAACGTGACCGATGGAGAAGTACGGCCACTGTTGACAATTACTGGTTTTATATCAGATTTTTTTTTTATTAAATACTCAAGTCTTTTACAGCCCTGGGGACAGAAAGCTAAGGGTATGCTCACTTATCATCACTGCTCTCAGCTGCATGCCTGATGCTAGTAGACTTGTCTTGCGTTGGACCACAGCACTTCACATGCGTAACATAGAAACTTCATCCTGCCATTTCCTAAAGGCCCCAAAACAGGAAAAGCCATGCAAAGGACAGCATTTGTCCCATAGAGAAAAGCACTGCTTTCCAACACACCACTTCAAAAGCACAGTGGAATCCCTGGCCCTCAGCTACAAAAGCAACAGCTCCCCAGCAACACACACTGGGAAGACGTTATCTTATTTTGACTGGCTTCTCAAGCAATCTCCAGTCTCATAATGGGTATCAGATTTGTGGCAATGTACCCAGACCATCACACTGAAGGACAATGAGCAGATGTAACCTCATGAATTCCAGACAGCTTGGTTAATTTAACCAATGTAAGACAAGTCACTGTTTAACTAGCGCCTTTCCACATAAACACTCAATTCCTTGACAGTTCTGCAATGTTTGACAAGGAAGTACTACCGAGCCTTTTCTAATTAGAGCAGCCATTTTTGACAGAGACATCTAAATAAGTGCTCTATTTAATTTGAAGTCTAGAGATAGATATATAACCATACAACACTGCCATGATGGAGCGGTTGAGCAAAGACCCAGCCCTTTTGTGAATCTTCATATGACAAGTACTAATTTTGTTAACAATATTACTTTCTTCAGTATAAGGAGGTGGATATTATTACTTCTAGCCCTACAAAACTGTACTTACTCATCTGCAATAAAATGTAACAGCTTGAGAAATAACAGGCAAGGCTGACAAGCAAACAAGTGACAACTTTTAAGAACAATTTACCTTTTCAGGATAATGCATAAATAAAGCACCCCCCAACTTTACTTTGACAACAGATGAGAGTTAAGGAATCACAAATACATTTTGGACATACTGAGGTCTTCTACTAATTTATTCTTGCTCAGTTCTTACAAGTTCTGTCTCAGTCTATCCTGAAGAGTACACTGCTTTGTCAACACGCAGTTTCTATTAAGAGAACACACTGTTAGGTGCTCTGCATGCCCAGAGGCATCAGCAGCAAGCTTGACAGAGAAGAGCATCCCTCCACAGCCTTCACCTGTGAATTGTTTCTTCGAGGGTGAAATAAGCGCCAGCAGCCCTTACATTTATTACTATTAAACAAGCCATAGAGATGAGGGGATCGAAGTGCCATGAATCCCCATTACCCCCTTTCCAGCCCGTTGCAAAGACCACACAGCACTGCCCACAGACACAGCACCCCCCATCGCCTCACACCTCCCAAAGACACCCCTGCCTCCCAGAACCCCTCAGAGCCCCCGGCCGCAGGCTCCACCGGCACCCCCTTCGGCCTGCACAGCCCCGCCCCACCTGGGCCTGTATGTAGAGGGAGACGCAGTCCGGGGAGAGGCGGTGGGGCTCCAGGAGCTGCGTGCAGCGCTGCAGGTGCTCCTCGCCGGCCGACAGCTCCTCGGTGTCGGTGTGGTTGACGCCCAGCTCGTACTCCAGCACGGCCCGCCGCACGGCCACCAGCCGCGCCTCGCCGCCCTCCTCGGCGGCGCTCAGCAGCTGCTTCACCTCCTGCAGCAGCGCCCGGGCGCTGTACTTGGACCGGTAGGGCTCGGTCTCCGGGTCCTTACGCGACTCCACGGCCGAGAGCGTCCGGGCGGTGCGGAACTTCTCGCACACCGCGGCCCACCCGCCGCCCGCCGCCGCCATCTTCCCTCCGCCGGCCGCCCGGCGTCACGCGCACCGCCGCCTGACGCGCCGCCGGCCAACCAGCGCCGCTCGGCGGCGGCGGCCCCGCCCCCCCCCTCCCGCCCCGCCGCCATGGCGGCCGCAGCGGCGCCCCCCTTCCCGCCCCCGGCCCCCGCGCCCCCTCTCCCGCCGTTTCACACGCTGAGCGTTTTTCCCCACGGCCTCCGTGACGGGGTTGAGGGCAAGCGGGAGCACCCTCGCGGCCACCAGAGCGCCCGCGCCCGTGGGAGGCTCTCGAGGAAGGGTGCGGAGGGGCTTGATCTCAAATTTTTCTGAAAAAGATTTTTTTTTTTTAGAACCAGATTTTTTTTACGCGAGGGCTGCTGAACAGGCAGGGTGCAGTGACTACACGTTCAGAAGAGCATTGATCTCCCAGCGCCGAGTTTCTGGTGAAATGCTCATCCCTGAGACACGTATGGCGTTTACGGCAGGAACATGGCAGCAGCTGGTTTGCTGGGCAAAAAGAAAAATCTTCCAAAATACCCAGCCATTTCAGCAAACATGACTTTTAGCCATCCTCAAAGACAGGCTGCTTTATCAAGGAATAAAGACAAAGAGGAATGTCCAACAGGCTTTTTTTTTTACTTTTTGATAAAAATCAGCTCAGTCCCATATCTGTACCAGAGGTTAATCAAGTGACCTGTTAAAATCATGTCCCCGGTTTCCATTCTTAAACCAGCTGTTTCTCTTGAAGCCACCATCACCTTGCCTCCCGTTTCCGAACCTGGAGAACCCTCGTCCTGCCTCCTGGGGGTACTCTTCCAGCTCAGGCAACTCCTCTGCCACCGACAGCTGCCAGCGCCTGGTGTCCTTCCACTGTTCCTGAAACAAGACCAATGTAACGAGACTTTACGTGCCTGCAGGTGTGTCCAAAGTACCCTCTATCATTAAAAGCAACACGGAATGCAAAGGCATTTCCATACAAATCCCACCCTCGACAAAATAGGTCGGCAGATCCCTCTTGGGAGACAACTCACACTCCTGTGACAAAGGATACACGATCACAAAGGGACAAGAGGGAGTGAAGTCAACAGAAAACTGGGTAACTCAAATACACTGGAGAGGTCAAAACCCAGAGTAGCCAAAGAACACAGGATTTTGTTTAATAAAATCAGGTAATATAATGAGAACTGAAATGAGAAAGAGGCATGACAGGGTATTTTCTAATTTTGTTTGTCTATGCAACGTCCTTATTAAAACACAAACCTTATCCTCCCAAACCACCCTATGTTTAATCCTATATATGGCAATCACCAAATTCCAAATCACCAGGTTTCAAAGCCAATTCTGGCTATGAAAACATACCTGTATGTTACTCAGTTCGCCAACAGGGATATCAAAGCACACCCCCTATAACAGGGAACAAAAAAAAAAAAAAAAGAAAGAGGCATTTGCTTTCCAAAAATATATCCAAGAACAGAGACACACAACTCCAGACAGGCACCACCTGCAACTGCTCATACACACTAACTGTAGAAACCAGAAATGGTAAAGCATGATCTTTTGGGGGAAGCTTTTTATAAGCTGAAGAAAAAAAAAACATTTAACACACAAAAGCTCAAAACGAAATGCAGATTCAAATGCTCTGTGCTGACAGCTGCATGGCCTGCAATCAGCCTGTCTGTTTGAAAGTAAGACAGGCGACATCTGGCACCACAAGCTCTCTGCGGACACACTTGCACAGGAGACAAGTGTCAGGAGCCAGGCTGACACTCAGGTGAATACTGTACCCATCAGGTCAGGCAGCCAGTCACTGCCCTGCTCTACAGCTGTCTTTTCAATACAGTGGTATACACTGTTAGCACAAATTTACAATGAAAGAATAAAGGTCACAACAACCACTCCCACTATATATATATTTCTGATGCCTTTTTTTTTTTTTTTTTAGGAGAGAATTCCTGCATTATCATTTAGACGCAATGTCTCCATTCAAATAATTGTCTTTTAAAATACTCAACTAGCTGTAAGGGTGTTTTTTTTTTTTGGTTTTTGGTTTTGTTATAGCGTATACACAGACAGCAGTTACAGGGGGCCTCATGATAGCTTACCATTTTCTGAGAAATGAGACCGAGTAGGGCTAGAGTGAGGTATCAACATTTGTATACTGGTACTTCAGAACTCCTGCCACAACCACTGCAAAAACTGGCCATATGTGTACACACACATCCCCCCTCCTTCCCCAAGGCTGGGCCATCTTACCATCTTTCCCTTGAGGAAACGCATTGCAGATACTTTGGCATCTACTTCCTCACCAAGCTGTTCTTTTAGTCCTCGCCAGGCGTAGCTCATGGTACGCATTTCTATTGAACACTTTAACACCATGGTCACAAAGCCCTTCAGGAAACAAATAGAGAAAAATGTTTACAAGACTAAACTTGGTTGGACAGCCTGTAACTCACTAACTAATGATCTATGCAATAACTTCTTACTATAAGGTAGTATTTAATCCTAAGAAATCAGCTTCCCAAAAGCAGAGCAACTAAAAGCCTCCTCAGAAGCTGAAGGCTTCCATCTAACCTAGGATTCCCCATTGATATGAAGGCCAATAGCATTTCTTTATTTTAGCCAGAAGCAGGCACACATTTATTCAACACATAAAGTTACCGCTAGAAAAGGGGTAAAAAAAACCCAAACTGATATAAGCACAGTCCAGTCACATGCTATTTCCAAACCAGTGGTACCACACAACGAAATGGGCCAAGTTCTCCCTAAACGCATCAGAAAAACAAAGGGCTGTACTTTTCTTCTGTCAAGATCTCTTTGAAATCAGGTAATCACGTGCTAGACTTATTTGAAATATTAAAGAAATGTAAAAGCTTCCCGGGAAGGGAAAACTACAATAGCACGAACCAACTGATTAGCTTGTAAAATGTCATTAGTTAAACTCTCTTAGAGCAAAGTCTTCGATCACCTAGATCTCTGGAGAAATTCTTTTAACTCTCATTACAAGAAAATTTACTAACTGATTTCAAGTTTCTCTGGTTTGCTGCAGAGTGCCAGTAAGAGGTGACTTCAGTTAAGGAACAAGCAACAAACCAGAAGCTGGGAATAACAGCTCTTCAGAAACCCTACTGAAAGGGCCTGAGAAGATGCCACGCTTGGACTGGATGCAAGCAATTCATTTATCCATTCTTGTTAACACAGGTATAATGTTACTTACCGCAGTTGAGTTGAGTAAGGAGCGCTGCTGTACGTAAGATGCTCCAGAAATATGGGCTAGAGCTGCAGCCAGGGCATCGACTGCCCCTTTTTCGTCTATGAGCTCTTTAGCAGATTTTCTGAAGTAGTCTACTGCAGAAGGAGGAACGGCCTCCAACAACCTACATGGTCACAACAAAAGTTCAAAAGATCAGCAAAGGCCACTTGAAGTGCAGTCATGTTTAAGACAGACTTCAGACAGCTTTCAAGATTAACGAATTATCTCTAAAAGCCTTGGCTATCATGCTCATGCTTCACTACCACTCATTTTACTCAACACCTTCAGAATGCTGAATACCCACCTTCTCTGTTCATTAAGCCAAGCCTCTTGAAAGATGTGTTAAAAACTGAGGATGTACAATGTGGTATGTTTGACAGCACTGATAAAATCATCAAGAGAAGGCTCTAAAATACCAGCATTCTTAAGGCCATACCCAAGAATCCACAAGAAAGTGTTGCCAGCAAATCCAAGAATCCCTTGCTTTTACTTCACAATGAAGAGATGCAAACCACTACAATGCCACTGCTGGGCTGGGGCAAGGCACTTCTTGCTCTCAGTGCAAGCTGATTAAATTGGTTATTTCTGGGACAGGCAATGAAAACAAGCTGGGAAACTGAGAACAGCTATTTCTCTAATGCTATTTTTGGTACACCAGCACCTCCCACCATTTTTCAGTATGTTGCGAACCCAACATATGCCCATGATCTCCTTTACGCTGTTCGAATCCTTGCTAATTATAATCATCTCTGTCAATGCACTTTCCACCAATGGGGCAGCAACTGTAAACAGAGCTGCATGGAATAAAAAACACAGCACTTGAGAATAAAATGATATAAAGAAACACAGGACAGGGCTAGAACACCCTCACTACTGCAGAGTAACTCCTTATTATAGGAAGTATTGCTCTTTATACACTGCTACTGTATCATCTGAGCAGACAAAATCACTTTCCCCTCATGATAGTAATTCCCTGTTCTAGTATTGATTTCTGATGATATAAACAAAGGTTAATTTTTGCAAGAACTTAGAGAACATTATATTCTATGAAAAGGTCTACGTTCAAGCACACAGAGGTTTATTGATATCATCTTATGAAAACAAGTCAGCATCTACATGCAAAGCAGCTGACTGCTACAACATAGGCAAAAGATGTGCTCACATAGAGGTTTGATCCCTTAAAGCTTTGCATTAACAGCATTGTTGTTGGTAACATCTCTAGACATCTTTTAAGAACAGGCAAATAAACTTACTTTTTGGCATCATTACTTGAAGCTTTAATTACATCTGTAGCAGAGGGAACACCTACGCGCTTAAATGTAATCCCCTAAAATCAAGAAAACAAATTACAGTTAAAGGTATTTTCAGCACTCTACAACTCAACCCTACCTAAGTCACAGTATTGAGGCCTCTAGTTACTGTTTAGAGCATCAACACAGTCTTTACTTAATTTAAGTTATCTCTGAAGCTAGAATAAAGCTTTTAAGCTCCCGCCTTTGTTAATCTGGAGCTACTTTACACCAGCTTACATGCAGATTGTAATGCAAGGCATGGTCCCCTTCATGCATTCCTGCCACAGTCTGCCTGCAGACATCAACAGAGTACTGCCAACATGGGAAAGCTCACGAGACATTAGAACGGGCTGATACAAAAGCATTTACAAACACCTCATATCAACATTTTAGGCCTATGGAACGTGAGTGCCATACTGGACTCATAAGCAGCCCATGGTTACATGTCTAAGAGTGGCAGAGTCTTCTTAGGAGCTGAATAATTTCATTAAGCAGAGGTCTGAGGTACAACTCACCGCTTTGTGCTCAACTTGTTTCAGAAGATCTTCTTCTCGTCTCTGAAATAAACAAATGCAGATCCCAGTCCGGCCAGCTCGACCCGTACGTCCAGAACGATGGATGTAGGAATCAACATCCTTCAGAAATTCAGATTAACATGAGAAAACCTTATATCATTTAAACCATTGACATTTATACATTGTGAGACAGAAAATCCAAGCTAAATTCTAATTCAGAAGCCTAAGGAGTGATACATTATGTGTCTATACCCAAACTTGTAACTACACAAAAACCACTCAGGTTTGTGTACGCCCAAGGTATGCTGCCTCAGGTTTAACAGCCACTATTGACATAAGTTTGGGGTTTTTTGTTTGTTTTTGTTTTTTAAATAAAAAGCTCCACTGAAATTTCAAAAGAAGAAAAAGGCAGCAGGAGTATTTTAGAATTGTTATGAAACTCAACAACATTCAGAAGGGATTCAGAAATGCTGAAACAACAATGTCACAAGCTATCTTATGACTTTCCAGAGTAAGTGAAAACCATCACTTTTATTTTAATCAAAGCTCAAAATATAAAAGCTCAACTAGGAAATTCTAGGCCTGCATTTACAAAAAATCCACTTAATTTGTTAATCAGAACATAATTCCAGTGAAACAAAGGAATAATCCACTGTTCTGCCACAAAAAAAAAAAAAAGAAAAAATTACAATTTTAGTTTCCCCTAATGACTTACTTTTGGTGGTGAACACTGTATAACAAGGTCAACCTCAGGAATATCCAAACCACGGGCAGCTACATTTGTTGCAATCAGAACTTCAAACACACCACTTCTAAAGCCTTTTAAGGTAACTTCTCTCTGCTTCTGTGGAATGTCACCATGCAATGACTGGGCATCCTGCAGTGAAACAAACCATTAGGATGTCATTTAACAGTGGAGTCTAGGCTGCAGTATCTAAAGACATTTAATTACAAAACACAAAACATTGTGCAGAGCAATAGAAAATAATTACACAGCTGACACCAAAAAAATATAAAGCATCCTACTTTGTGGTTTGATCCTTCTCTGGGACAATAATACTCAGAAGCAGTAGTTTTACCATAATGTTATTATTTGTAGCATACCAACAGCAGACTGTACAATTTGCAGTCTGCCATGCCAACAAGGGCCTACTTCAGCTTTCACTTCCACTGGAACAAATGGAAGCAACTTTACGTAAGCAGTGCTTGTCAAGAGTTAGCAGGAGACTTTGCTCCCTTCCCTGGGAAGCCATCCCAAAACACACAGAAGCTGAAGTGAGGTTTTCAGGGCATTCCCAAACCCTACAGGTGATCTGAGTGACCTTCACTTTTAATGGGACAAGGGACAGACCAAGTGTTTGACAAGGAGAAAGAAAAGAGTCACAAGCTCAGAATTCAAACGAATAACATGCTAAAGCAGAACTTACTAGCATAAGAGAAAAAACACGTCACATACTGACAAAAAGACAAAGTCATTGGATTTACTGTGAAAGAAGTAGGGCCAACAGACAAAAATTGTTGCTGCAGGATTTTAATGTGGATGGTATATGATATTTATCAAATACTGGGCAAACCATGTATTCCCACCACTGCTCTTTCACCATAAATTAGTATTTAGTATCAAACAGGATTTTCTCTGAAAAAAATCCAGCACCCTTCCCCACTCTCAAAAAAAGGGTGCTAATTCAAGCAAGCATGGCAAACCTGCTCAATATACTACCTGAGGTCTGAACAAACTATTAAATGACCTTCCAAGGACAACAGGACATTCTGTTCTAGCATATTAGTTGGATTTTCCTGAACACTGACTGTTCAAAGAGTAAAAGCCATTAAGAGATGGGAATCCCAAGAGCACACTAAGACAAGATGGAATATGTGCACTGTACTAGCTCCTGTTTATTACCATTATTACTATCTCCTGGTTATTCAGCATAAGCCACGTATTTTCCATTGATCCGGCCCTGCATGATTTTAAAGCCAAAGGAAAAAATTCGTAATCACAGCCAAGAGGGTATTTTAATTGCAAAGCTCCACTTTTAGAAACAGCTTTCATAAGTCTTAAAACCACCCACAGAAACAACTTCATCCATGCAGTTGCAACCTCATATTTATTTCAGGGCATTCAATCCCTGAATGTCTGTAACTGCTGCTCTCCCTTCAGATCCCAATACCTGTTTGAGCGAAGCATTCATAGCCAGTTCATTTGCTTCCTTTTTGGTCTCACAAAAGACAATGGTCCGCCCATGGCTGCCACTGTAGACTTGAATGATGTCCCCAAGAACTCCTGCTCTCTGAGATGAGCGACACTGTATAGCCAAGTGCTGTTTGGGAAAGAAACGTGATAAGCATCTAGGTTAAATCTAAGCCACACACAGGACAGACAAAATGAACACAAAGATTTTTTTTTTTTTTTTTAAGCTTGCAAACCACTGCCCCCTTATGAAAGCTTTGCCTAAAAAACTTGTGTGTCATTCATGTGAAAAGTCATTCCACACCCACATTTGTAAAGTCAATGCAGAACCCGTCTCATCCAGGCCACACGCTCTCAGGACCTGCACTGCTCTGCAGCAGAATCACTCACTTCCACAGTTGTAGCAGTCCTTTGAGTTTTCTTTCCAATCAGGTCAATCTGTTCATATTCATCTTTCATGTATTTTTTTGCTACATCGTATACCCATCGTGGGCAAGTTGCAGAAAACAGCAGTGTCTGGGGGTTGTTCTCAGAACCTGGAAGGAAAGGCCACAGATTTCAGTCATCACAACAGACTCGAACTTGAGAACTGATAAAAAAAAAAAAACAGAGTTGCTCTCAAATTGAGAGGTTTATATGTGCAATAAGTCAGCTACAAGAAGAAAACTTAGAAGCAATGAAAACATTTTTAATACCCTTTAGACACCAAAGGCAAAATTACAGTAATTTTAACTGGACCAAAGTGAATCTTTCATCCTGCCTGAGAAGAAATGCAAGACACATTTTTAGATCATCTGCTAAAAATGGTTTAGACCATGCCTGAAGTCCTCCCGCATACCTGAAAGAACACTTCTCTCAATTCCTCCTTGCCTGGTATTCCAATACTAACTAGCTGTGAACAGTATGGCTACGTGCAAAGGAAAAAGGCAGGCTAAAAAGGACACTGCAGACCGGGGGGGAAGACTTATATAACAAGATAGATTACCCCAGGTAAGAACAGTTTAACAAACAGTATCTTGAAAAAGTCTAACCTACCTTCATAGCTCCATAGGATCAGACAGAAAGAAACACAGGTTGCAAAAGAACACTATTATTCTCTACAATTTATTTTCCAGTTATGAAGAAAACTTTTAAGATTGAATAATTATGACAACTCTTCCAAAACCTATACAGATTTCCTTTTTTAGAAGATCATCTGTACTTTTTGGCTGTCAGGACAAAGACCAACTCTGCAGAAATGGGGAGAACGTTAACAGTCAAGTAAAAATGACAGTGGCTGTACTGGGTCAAACCTAAGATCCGTGAAGCTCATATACTCTCTCCAACAGCAGTCAAGTGCAGTTAACAAAGATGTGAAGAAACCCTGCCAGCAACCAGTTTTTTGTGACTTCCAGAGCCAGAAGTGATACCCTTGCTTTTAGTAATCCTTGATATTTCTACTTCCAGTAATTCAAGTCACTTTTCAAAACTTTTGGCATTAGTACTATGTGGCGAGGAATTTCATGCTATTAAAATAACCTCCTTCTGCTCCTCTGTACCTGCTCTCTGGTGGCTTTGCTGAATGGCCATTACATCAGAAAAGAGCAAATATTCCCTAGTTGTCAACTTTGTATGATGACAAGTGTATAGACACATCACAACCCTAACCCGATGCTCAGTCACCTCTCTCAGGATGAAGAACACTAGGGCTTAGGGAGCTGGGTTGGGTTTGTTGCTTTTTTGCCTTCCCCCCCGAGATGCCATTCCAGCCCTTCAGGCATCTGTCACCTTGCTTTGAACTTTTTCCAACTCTACCTTGCCCTTTTCTCTGAGGTCCAATACTAGCATTGCACAAGGATTCAAGTTGAGGGTGCACCAGCAGTTTTCAAAGTAGTATAATTGTGGTTTCTGCATTGTCCTCTATTCCTTTCCTGATGTCATAATTTACCTTTTTTATAAGCAAATCCTAAGATTTCTTCCACTTGTTCAGCAAAGCCCATGTCTAACATGTGATCAACTTCATCCAAAACAACATGCTTCACGCTGGAAAGTTCCAGCTTGCTATTCTGAATGTGGTCTTTGATCCGTCCAGGAGTTCCCACTAGAATATCAATACCACTTTTAAGGAGATCAACTGGAAGACAAGACAGAAAAACAAGGACAGTGTCAGAATGCTAAGAGACAACAAGGTAAAAAGCTACCAGTACACAGCAACACTTCTAATTTTAGAACCAAAAAACTACTGCTTTTCATTTTAATTTTTGAATAAATCACTACGTCCAGCCTGAGTAACAAACAAGTAAGCTTAACAGTGGTCCAAGTTGCTCTGTCAGGAATACCAGCTAAACCACATGCAAAGTTACAGTAAGAGATGCCAATTTCTAAGCAGCAATGAGCTGGCATTAGAAACCTCCAGAGCTTTATCACAGAAAAACACTTCAGTTTTTCAGCTTTTTCATTCTTTTTCACAGCTACTTCCGGAGACAGACAGACAGAGCCACACACACATACACCGTTTTCTCTTTTCCTTGGACAGTCATCTAGTCCCAGTATATGTCCACACAAAAACCACACAAACACACAATAAAGGAGAAACTAAAAGGACCAGTCACTTTGCAGACCCACAATCATTCTTTTAAATAAAGATTTACTGGAACTAAAGTAATTCAACCCAGGCTGTATGCTTCCTTTGAAAGCAATATCATGGTTCCTGATTGATTTAACCCCAGGCAATGCTACCGGCTTGGGGAGGAGTGGCTGGAAAGCAGCCTGGCTGAAAAGGACCTGGGGGTGATGGCTGACAGCCGCCTAAACATGAGCCAGCAGTGTGCACAGGTGGCCAAGAGGGCCAATGGCATCCTGGCTTGTATCAGGAATAGTGTGGCCAGCAGGACCAGGGAGGTGATAGTGCCCCTGTATTCGGCACTGGTGAGGCCGCACCTCGAATACTGTGTCCAGTTTTGGGCCCCTCAATTCAAGAAGGACATCGAGGTGCTGGAGCGTGTCCAGAGAAGGGCAACAAGGTTGGTGAAGGGTCTAGAGAACAAGTCTTATGAGGAGCGGCTGAGGGAGCTGGGGTTGTTTAGTTTGGAGAAGAGGAGGCTGAGGGGAGACCTTATTGCTCTCTACAGCTACCTGAAAGGAGGTTGTAGAGAGGTGAGGGTCGGTCTCTTCACCCCAGTAACAAGCGATAGGACGAGAGGAAATGGCCTCAAGCTGCGCCAGGGTAAGTTTAGGTTAGATATTAGGAAAAACTTCTTTACTGAAAGAGTAGTCAGGCACTGGACCAGGCTGCCCAGGGAAGTGGTTGAGTCCCCATCCCTGGAGGTATTTAAAAGACAGGTAGAAGCAGTGCTTGAGGACATGGTTTAGTGGCGGACTCGGCGGTGGTAGGTTAACAGTTGGACCTGATGATCCTAAGGGTCTTTTCCAACCTTAACAATTCTATGATTCTATGAAGTGAAACTCCGAGGGGGAAAAAAAGCCCGTTTTATTCATGGAATGCATTTAGAGAAAGCCAACTGCGATCCAGTTGTAATTCCTTAGCGTTTACTTACGCTGTGCTTTATATGGAGTTCCTCCATAAAAACAAGCCACTGACAGTTTCCTGGTGAGATTCTTGAAGTCTTTGGCAACCTGAGTAGCCAGTTCCCTGGTTGGAACAAGAACCAGCACCTGGAGGGAGTGAAGAGAGACAAAAATGCAGCTGTGCTTGGGAGAGGGTGCTAGGAGAAAAGGGTTTACGTCATGTCAAACAGCTTGTACACCCATTCTTATTCTACACTTGTTCCAGAGGTGCCCACGCCATCCCAGGAATATTTCCTGCCACCTGGAGCCTGCACATCACAGCCTCATAGCCAGCAAGAGCAAACAAGGCAAAGCATTACCAGATAACTGAGATGTAGAACAGTGATATTTTTTTCCTTGAGTTAATGCCAGATAAAATAGACACCTCAATAACGTTACCAAGGACAATGAAGGTGCAGTTCAGCATTAAAGAATAGGAACAGTCACTAAACAATCTGTAGTAGTAAGATCTCAAAAGATACATAGCATGATGCACCATAGCCATATATCCCCCTTCTCCACCTAGCTGCCTTCCTGCAGTATCTATCCTCCCACCCTCCATTTTAAGAACGAAATGATAAAACAAAGAGCTGAATTCTTCTCCAGAAATCTTTCAGACAGTAAGATTTTAAAACTTACATCCCTTTTAAAGTTAATAAAATAGAACGATGAAGTAGGCAACAAATCTGCAGACTACAACAGTTTTTCAGCCTAATGATAAATATATACACTTCATTTGCATGGGGATATCTGATCACAGGTATCTGGCTACCAATTCCATCTCATGCTTAAGTAGAAATGTAAACATCACTTGCATCCATTCAGTTGAGTCTCCAGACATGAAGGAAAAATAAAAACCCAAAAGCCTTCAGTTATCACCATGGAATTTATAGTGAGAAACAATCTCAGTGAACAGAAACAAGTCCAGCTGACTCAACCAGTATCTGAGAAGAGGCAGGGGATTCAACCCCAAAGCCACATGCTAACTTCTTGAGGATAGCCATCTCCCAAATAAGGTCACAAGGTACCCTAAAAGTGAAATGTGTTATCGCTGTGATGCTGCAAAACCTCTGTCATGTTGTAGCTCCTGATCTGAGGAAAGTGTTCAGTATTACCAACACCAATAAAGGACAAAGTAGTCCTAAAAAAGTCCCCAAAGCAATTACAAAATCACTTCTGAAAACTGCCATATTCTAAGGTTTTGGTGTTAACCCTTAAGTGGTAAGTTACTTTTGGTGAACGGCCTCTTCTTCCATCTTGCGAGACACTCTGAAGTTTTTCAGTCAGCGGAAGAGCAAAAGAAAAGGTTTTCCCCGTTCCTGTTCGAGCTTGAGCAATTAGGTCTTTGCCATCATATATGGGCTGAAAAGTCTTCACTTGCACAGGGAACAGGTATTTTACACCTCGAGCTGTAAAATAATCCAAAGAGGTTTCATTGAAAGGTGCCGATTCTACTGCAAGCTGAACAATTAGAAGCCCTCATATATAACTAGCCCAAATACGTAGGGCACATCACGTCAAATCCTGTACACAACAGAAGGTGCAAGTTAGAAGAAATACACATCTGTGTGTTTTCTCTCCTACTCTAGATCAAAAACTATTCCCTCTTAAACACACAGCTGAGTATTCACAATGAAATAAAGCCTTCTTTATGGTGTTTAACTTACATTAACTCACATTAACTAACCTTTGAGAAGGTTGATGGTGTTTTGGGAGAGAGGAAAATTGGAGAAGGCGCCTGCTTTTGCTTCTTCTGTCAGCTCCTAACAGGATAAAAGGAAAAAGAAAAAAAAAAAAAAACAACTTATTGCCCCTAGGAAATGAGCAAATAACATACCCTACAGAGGCACAGAAGAAAAGCTGTGCATTTACTTTATCATTGCAGTTTTACCAGCTACTGCCTTTCTGTTTAAAGAGAAAGAAAACCCTTGCGATGCACATACTTCACAAACAAAAATATCATCACAGTGTAAAGTGGGAAACTTGAACCCAGCCACCCTGTATTAGAAGACAACACACACTGACACAGGCTGTACCAGGTAGCGTGACAGAATTCCTACAAGCGAATCCTGTTTTTACATCAGTCTTGAGTAAAGACTTCTTGCCAAAGGTCTTCCTGCTCTTGTTAACTGCAACAACTTCTGGAAAACCACAACTACTGCTACCTCATCCCTAGTTCAGATATACCCGCACTACCTTTTAAGACCCAGGGCAAATGAAAGGGAACAACTGCCCCTTCCGTGTGATCTTACCACATCGTGCGCATATGCTTGGCAAGTCAGGAAAGGGAAACTACTTGTTAAAAATCTTAACTGGAGTCCACTGAAATCATTAGAAAACTGGTTTTCACAGAAAAATGTATTTGGTGTCACAATTCACCGTGTGAAGCAAGAATTTCCCTCTAAATCACACCTACTCGGTACGCCACGCAAACAGCTTCTTAATTTTGCACACCATTAGAGGCTTACTTAAAACTCCCTGTTTAGCTTCTACTTCAAAGATCCAAGAGATCACATCATTACACCCAATGTACAAAAAGCACTCTTGTGATCCATATTCCCATCTTAAACCCAAGAGAGAAAACTACCCACAGAAGGCCCTATATAGGGGAAAGCAAGCTGCGAGGCCCTCTCGCACGTGCGGGTGAAATCTGAACAGGAAGAACTCATGAAGCAGGAATTAATGAGGATAATCATGACCTTCCCCTACAGGACACCTTCCCAAATACTTCTTCAAAGGGCCTGCCAGGAGAGAAAGCGCTGT
Organism: Theristicus caerulescens; assembly: GCA_020745775.1. Taxonomy (NCBI): domain Eukaryota; kingdom Metazoa; phylum Chordata; class Aves; order Pelecaniformes; family Threskiornithidae; genus Theristicus; species Theristicus caerulescens. Next base: position 91,276,001 of record CM036560.1, read on the forward strand.
CACAGCACAGAGCGATCCATATGGCTGGGACGGCAACTGCCTGTGCAGCAGGGAGAAACCCTTGTGCTGCAGGACATAAAATGAGTTGCCACACGAAGATGAGCTAGCACATGGAAACTGCTTCCTGCTAGCTAGCCTCCTCCACTGCACGATAAGCTACTCCAAATGGCTTGGCATTTACCACGAGGGGGAAGAGCACAACAAGGAGACGCGGCTGCCACGTGTTGGTGCATGTACTGCTGTGCTTCCCTCAGCTTGGGCAGAAACGGGCATGGTGCCGGGCGCTCGCAGATGCCCAGGAGCCGTAAATCTAAGAAGGGGAACAGTGGCAAACGCTGCCTATGACAGCAGTTTAACACTCCCATGGCCCTCACACCCCAAATCTCCGCACAGCACCCAGTACATGTTATTAAGCCCACTCATTACCAGTGGGACTTTAATTAGGGAAGATAAGGGCTTGCTGGCAGACCGTTACTACCTCCGCATCGCTGTCCTGCTCTCCATCGGCCGCATCGCCGGATGCGCTCTGGGCTGCCGGGGATGACACATCGGCGCTCACAGCGGAGGAAGGTTTCACCGTATGCTCGGAGCCATCACTCTCTCCTGCCAGACCGCTGCTCTTCTTGACTTTTTTTGTCTTCTTGGGCAGGGGGGGCTCAAGGTCACCGTCACCCAGCCCGCTCTCCTCAGGCTGGGCCTGCTCGCCCTCCGCCTTACCGCGCCGCTTCAGCTTCTCCCGCCGCTTCAGCTTCTTCTCCTGGGTCTCCTCCTGCTGAGGGAAAGCAGGCGTTACACGGAGGAACCGCCTCCCTCGCCCGCTCCCTCCGACAACGCGCTGTAACTCGGCTTTAACGCCTGAACCCCGGGGCCCCGCGGCCGGGGCCGGGCCGTACAAAATGGCCGCCCCCACGGCAGCACGTGGCGCGCGGCCGCCCGCTCCCACCTTGACCTTCCTCCGGCGGCCGCGGCGGAGGGACTCGTCGCCCGCCGGCGCCTGCGGCTCGGCGGGGCTGGCGGCGGGGCCGGCGGCGGGCATGGCGGCCGGCTGCTCCCCGGAGAGGTGCGCGGCAGCGCTGCTGCCCGTCTCGCAGCGGCGGCCCCAGGATCCGCGCCCCGCCCCGGCGCGCAGGAAGTGAGGCGCGGCCGGCGGGCGGACCGGGCGGCGGGGCAGCGCCGCTGCCAGCAGCGGGAGCAGCGGGCCCGCACCGGCGCCGGGCAGCCAGCACAGCCGCCGCCGATCGCTGACCGGGGCCGCCGCCCGGGCCGCGGGCAAGCCGAGCCGCGCCGCACGGCCACACACGCCGCCCATGCAGGCGCTGCGCCGCCGGCCCGGCCCAGCCCGGCCCGCCCCTTCCGCCGGCGCTGCGCGGCCGGTCCCTCCCGCCGGCTTCCCCCGCGCCCCCGGCTCCCGCCGCCCCGCTTCAAAATCCAGTAACCAGGCTGCTGCATCCCACGCATCCATACCTGCAAAGCAACACCTACGCTATGTAATAACGCGTGTAAATGCCTCCTGTACAATAACAAACATACTCCAAGCGTGCATACTCAAACTATGCTACTCGCTTCTGCCCAACACACGCACTTTTAAAACCTTCTGACATAGGATATGAACTTGTAAAATAATATTTTATTTTTTTTGGAAAATGTACAGGTTTGACCAGGAGTTAAGATCTATATATTATACAGTGAGCCAGGCTACAGTTTTGAATGCGACAGCCATATTCTGGAACAAAGATTCAGTTCTTACGGTTGAAAGGGCAGTATGAGAAAGAAAGGAAACAATAAGCTTTATTTTTCTTGTGTTTTTTAAAGTGAACAGGATCTTGTCTATGACCAAAGTAGTACTGAGGAAAAAAAAAACCTGAATGGCAGATTTTCCCAAGTGGTACAAACACACAGGAACAGCCTATTTTAATGTAATATAAAATACTGCAGTCCCATTTTTTCCACTTCTGGATTGTTCAAGTTAACGATCAAATGCTCTGTCAAAACTTCGTTTCTGGCCTCTGCTTCTGAATCTGTTTCTACCAGAGCTACCACGCCGCCCATTCCTGGAGCTTGAGAAGCTTCGGCCATTTCCTCCACCCCCTCCTCCTCGCTGTGATTCTACTAACTCCGGTAATTCAGTTGCCACGCACAAACGCCATTGTTTTGAATCTTCCCATCTTGCCTATTGAAATAAAATCAGACATAGCAAGTTAAATTCGAGGAACGCAAATACAGGGATTTCACAATTATTAAATTTGCTCAACTGAAAAGGTAAAATCGTGAGCCAATATAAGGGATTCAAGTTTCTAACTAAAGTGGTCAATACTGGTTTCAAAGTTTTAAGCGTAAGAGCTACAGCTGACTGAGTGCACCTCAGATACTATAGAACAGAACTGAAACCCACCTTAGAGCTTTACAGAGCAGCCTCATCAGAAAACTCTTCCCCACCTTTCATTTATTAAGAATACCACTACCATTACTGGTCACAAATCCACACCCTCCCCTCAATTCCCCTCTAATACAGAACCAAAAATTATTTTAGGAGTGAATGAATGCCAAGGCATGAGGGCATGGAGATGCACTAAGGGAGAAATACCTGAAGGAAAGGTTGGAAGTCTAGGGAATTTTGGCATGGGAATACTAATTCTGCCAAGCAAAAACCTGGAATTCACTTTTCTGTGGAGAGAATTCTGGGTGAAAAGAATGAGGGGTGGGGAATAGAAAAAAGGGGATTTTATAGTGTAACAAGACTTGTTGCCTACAAAGATTAATCCAGCAGCAGTAACAGGGGGTGGATTGTTCAAACCACCACTCTTCCCAGTGCAAAAGTCTCAAGCTACAGATTTTTGGAGACAGGGGAATACTTTAGGAAAGGAACACTGTATGCTTGTTCTGTTCTTCAATTCCTTCAGACATCCCTTTTGCCACTAGGAAAGGTAGGATACAGGCTACATAATGTTTTCTGCCTAACCCAGTCCAGCCAGTTTTATCTACAATCTGCTGTAAACAGAAATTTAAATGACCGTACCTCTATTTCCTTTTGGTCTGCTGCAGGAACATCAAAGCACACACCCTAAAAAGAGAGAATAATTTTAACGGATACAAGTCTAGCCTTTTAATTGACTGCAACTTTATAAAAAAAGAAAGCCTACAAATGTAGGTACTAGAACAAACAGTTTTACATTTCAAAGTGGTTTTTTAATAGAGACTTAAGATACTTCAAAATCTTTGAACATTGAGAGAGTTACATCGATATTTCTCAAAACACCATACTTGCACTTCCTTAACATTTTCCTCAGATACACACATTTTTCTTTCCTCTGCATAGCCAGTACTTCCAATTCACATTTTTTTGCTCTTTAACAATAAGCTTATAACCCTCTCCATCCTAAACTGTGGTGCATTCGCTTCTGCACTACTTATTTTGTAAATTCTTTCAAATCGGAAGTTTTAATCTAAACTAAGAAATGTATACATCCAGTAAACTGAATATTTAGGTTCAGACTACAAATCTGAAGTTAACCTACTTGAATTATTAAGTACAATACATAATGCGCACATTAAAATGCTATTCTTTGTCCAAATGAGCAATCTGGATATTGAGAATTACAAATCTGATGTAGGGAAAACCATCCATAGATAGTGTTCCGCACATCAAATACAGAACAATGCTGTGAATAGAGAGACAGAGGCACAAAATCAAAACAAGTCTTACCAATTAACGTGGTATCAAATATAATGTGTGAAGGATACATTAAGAAAAAATTTCAGAGATGGAAATAGTAAAAAGTTCACTGACATAAATTAGTGTCCTCAAGTCAAATTTAAAATCAGAAGTGTCTGGCCAAGAAACCTTGTGGACTATGTGTGAAATTCATACAGCAAGACATGAAGGTTAACTTTTACACAAAGATGGAACAAAAAACAGAATACACACAGCACTGAAGACAATAATTTTTTTTTTTTTAAACTGTTGTTCAAGTGTAGGTTGTCCCTTGTTTTAGGCTTCCTAGTTTACCAAGTCTGGGTATCCTCATTACTAGCATACAGATGTGCTGTGATTTTGATGATTTGCTAAACCAGGTGCCATCAACACCTGACATTTTTACATCTCTCTCTTTTGGGGACTTCCAAAAGGCACATATGCAAACTGCACTCATACCAATCTTAATGCTTCTATTACAAATCTCTGCATAAAAGTTCATCCAACATCTGCCTCTGAAGTGTCCTCTCAACTTGTCCTCAAACAGTTTTGGAATGTTTTTACTTTGTCTATTGTTCTGCCCATCCCACACCACCTTAAACCACGCAAAAACAGGGAAACACAAATGGAATCAGTCTCTGTAACAACGCATGGTATATGGTGCCTGTGATGGAAACTTCGACATGGATATGAATGAAGTATGCATGGCAACGGAGGTGTCTAAAAGCACCAGAAAAATAAAACAGCAGAATAAGGGATAAGAGAATGGAGTGTTTTGACAGTACATAAATGAATTAAGTCATCAAGATCACAGCATCTCTCTGTACAGTTTTATTGATCAGGGTATGTTGAGAAACAAGAAATACACCCAGAAAAAACACAAAGACGGAGCAAATCAGCAATAATGCCGAACAACTTGCAAAAGCAAGACATAAGTGTTCCTTGTCCTCTGTGTCACAACAAATAATCCTGGACAGACTATTTGATCCCACATTTTCATGTTTGTGAAAATGCATACAAATTGTGAGACAAGAAGAGTGAGGAGTATCACTTTTGTTTAAAATAACTGTCTCTCAGTGAGCTTTGCTACAGTTGTTGCAACGCTGTTAAGTATGCAACCCAAAAAGTAACTTTCTGATCTTTCCCTTTCAGGTACCAGAAATATGATGGACATGCACTATCAGAACTGACTGTCCTAAGAAATCCTGTTCTATGTTTTGTCTTTAAGGCACAGTAAAGATGGTTCGTACCTTTTACCTGTTCTGCTATCCCTATAGCCATGCTACATACTGCATTATACTATCTCCTTATCATGTCAGTGGAGCAGAGCCCTAAGCCTCCAAGATGCCTAAGCCACTAATAAAACAGATTGAGGCCCATCCTTCTACCAGGCAACAACCAGAAGAGCTCAGCAGCAAAGATACAGAAAAAAAGCTTACCATTTTTCCCTTGAGGAAACACATTCTGTTCACCTTCCTATCAACATCATCACCCAACAGTTCTCGTAGTCTTCGCCAAGCGTAGCTCATATTGTTTATTTCTTCAGAGCAGCGTAGTATCATTGTAACAAATCCCTAAAGAGTAAGAAATTGCACATGCTCCATTCAGTCAGAGGAATAAGCTTCAGCACATCTATCAGACAGGAGAAACCTGCTAATTTACAGTTTATAAACTAAGTTTTCAAGAGGATACTGTTATGGGAGAGCAAGTATATTCATAGCCACTATATTCTTGCTCTAACCAAATCTGTAGTTCCTAGTGGCTTAAGTACAGTTCCCATCAACAAAATCATAAGGAGACAAATAATTCTCCATTTAAACACCACAGAGGTGTGATGGTTTTGTTTTTTTTTTTTCAGATTCAAGACAAGCATTAAGCCATATACCCTTACCGCATCTGAGTTCAGCAGGGAGCGCTGTTCAATCGAAGTAGCACCTGAAATATGGGCTAGAGCTGCAGCCAGAGCATTAACTGGTCCCTTTTCTTGTATTAGCAACCGAGCAGATTCTTTGAAATACTCAATAGCAGTTTGAGGAACAGAATCCAGACACCTAAGTAATTAAAGCAAAAAAAAAAAAATTATACACTAGTATTTACTAGGCTCTGGAACAGAAGAAAAACAGCAGTCCAAGGCTTTAATAGTGATCAGTTCAGAGAGACAGCAAAGAGCAGTCCAAGGCTTTAATAGTGATCAGTTCAGAGAGACAGCAAAGAGCAGTCCAAACAGCCCTTCTGAACTAAGAAGACGGGAAGATACAACAGGGCTTGAGTCACCGAACATACCTCATGGCATCTTTGCTGGAAGCTTTTATTATATCTGTTGCAGTAGGAACACCAACACGCTTGAACGTAATGCCCTGAAATTTAAAAAGCAAAATACAGATGAAAGTTACAGACCATAAATAATTCAGTTCTAAAGAAACAGTATTGGACTCCAATGAAATAAACATTTAAATCTATCATTTTTCTTCTTCTCACCTTTTAACTCCCAACTTTTGCTAGTGAAAATTACAAGGTTAAGCTTACAGGGAAATGGGTAACACTTAAAAGCCTTCTGTGTACCAGGGCAGTTTAAATGATCCAGTGACCTTAAACTGAAATAGAGACCATTTCGGCAGATTCCAGGGGAAAAAAAGTCCTACAAATTCTAAATTATTAATTTTAGTCTGATTTACTTGGATTTAAGTACAAGTTACACAGCTTTTCTAAATGTAAGTCTGAATTTTATGTGCCGAGACTAAACCATCTCATCCCAACTGAATACTTAATTGGCGAGAAAACTACCATATGGAACAGCGTACAAAGTGCAAAAATGGAAGTAACAGTTCTCAGTAAAGCTACACATATGCAAATCATTGATCAGATGATAAGCCAGGGTGAACACTAAACTGAAATCCTGATAGCTTTTTCTCATTTCCACAGGTAAAATCTTACTGGCATTTGCTGAAAAAGCGCGGGCATGAGAATCAGCAGGGCTCCCTGCTCCAAAGTAACTGTCAGTGTACCCAAAGTCTGCAAGAAAACTGAACTTCAACTGGGTGTTTTATAAGCTGTATTCTGTAACTGAACTATTGAAGAAAACATGAAGATTTTACATGCTACCCTAACACATTACATTTGAGTGCTCGTGATTAGAAAAAAACCTATACTTTACCGCTTTTTGTTCCACATATCTTAACTGATGTTCTTCCTTTCGCTGATAAAAACAGATACAGATCCCAGTTCGTCCAGCTCGACCTGTGCGTCCAGAACGATGGATATAGGACTCCACATCCTTCAAAATAAATAGCCTTATGACTTATCTAATTTATTGTAATTGAATCAATTCATTGCATTCAAATAACTTAGTAGAAGCTATTACAGTTAAGCCTGAACAACACACAATAACTGCATCACAGAATTAAATTAAAAAAACATTGTTTCACTAAAGTAAAATGAATAAGCTTTTCAATAACCCTCTAAAAATCACGGTTTGAAAGCCAGAACCATGAGCATGGATCAACTAAGTCTTGTTTTGGCATCACCACAGAGAATATGCAAAAACATTTTGAGTGTGTATACCTCTATAACAATCCCACTCACCCTCCTGCACATCAACTTGAGCACAGTTACTGAGATATTAATAGCGAATTCACTGAAAAATTATCTTGTTTCTTTTAAACCCTCTTAACTTCAGCCAATGTTCTCACTGTTGGGGTCCCCTCCTCATATATGCCCCTACTTAGTGAATCATTCTTGCAAGACAGTCTTTCTTCACTTCCCACTGCTTCCAGACTTGCAATCACTATAAATGGCCTTGAAGGGAGAGGCTTTGAAGAGCCTTAGAAGAAGGCATTTTAAGGAGACCATCTTTAAACATGCTAGGGACTGACACACTCTGAAAAAATCCTCTAAGAAACTACTTCAGGGCATTTCATACCCTTAAATGCAATGCTGATAAACTCTGTGCGGTGAATACCATCACCTGACAGGATATACTACTTGAAAACAAGACTACAAATTATTACAAGACACCCAACATAACCATCTCCTACCTTTGGTGGTGAACTTTGTACAACCAGGTCAACTTCAGGGATATCTAAACCACGGGCAGCTACGTTGGTTGCAACCAGAACTTTAAATGTACCGTTTCTAAAACCTTTCAGTGTGATCTCTCTTTGCTTCTGAGGAATGTCACCATGCAACGACTGGCAATCCTGAAAAACAGTATTATTATAGGACTGTACCAAAATCCAAGACAGTGCTCCATTTTATGGTCAGTTTTGAGTACAGTATCTTGGTATTTGATAGATACCGTATGGCAAGATATAGAAGAACTGAATTACCAGAGTTTATATTTTAGGTGTCTTACAATATTTACTCAGTACTTCTTATTCATATACCTCAAAGACCTTTAACAAAGGCAGGAAAATAGAATTGCAACATGTGCCTTATCTCCACCTCTAATTGCTGTGACCTATGAAAACAACTATGTCCTAACTTACCATCCACACCATCTATGCAAGGCTTAGCTGTTTCAAAATAGTCATCGACAATTTTCTCAGGCCTTCTTAGTATTCATTTAGACATCCTTTCCAAAATAGTGTTGCTTCTTAATCCCCCTTAATATATTAATTTCCCCCACTACCAATTAAAGGATTAAAATACAAGTGGTCCTAAAAAAAAAAAAGAACTACAGCTTCAAAGATAATTTTGTTTTAATCCAAACATTCTGAAAGTCCTTCTGTATCACAGCAATAACAAGTATGAAGACCAAACATACAAAAATTGTTTTTTCTTCCACTTCACCTTTCATAGCTTGCCTGTAGATGGCTACCATGTTTTCCACATGTAACCAGAGAATGATTTGAAAAAATACTAACACAATGCTAGGGTCAGCACTGAATTCAAAAACTCTTTTTCAGACAGTTTTTGATTCATGTCAGCTGGTAAATGGAATAGGCATATATTCTGTTAGCGAGTATTAATATGCTAAAACAGAAACATCTAAGTAATTTCCTTCTCTTACCTGCCAAGATCAGAGTTCTGCTTTGCCTATTCAAGATTTGATATCACTAACACCACCAGTAACATAGGATAAGGCTCCACGCTCAGGTTTAGCTGTTACTGAGGTCATCTAAGAGTGTGGGAGAAACACTCCTGAACACAATTGTGGCAGATGAAAAGGCTTCTCCTTTCCCTAGGAACACAATGCTATACTGCTTTCTAGACATAAGCTAACTCTTCTCCTCAGTGAAAACACGTACAGAAAAAGTAGTTGCTGTGATACCACCACCAAAACCGAGCATGCAGTGCCAGTGTCGCTACACATCATAAATATTGCACCACTACATCAACGAATTATTATCCACCAGTGCTAGAGTGTGTCATACCACAAATCTCAGGAATACACTAGAGGTCATTCACAAGAGATGGCAGATTGAATTCTTTCTGTGTATACATCTTTAAACTCTTCATAACAGCTAATAAAGATCTTAATAAAAATACAAATATAGTCTCTGTTATATTACAGCTCTAAACCCCAACTGCCCTCCCAACAACACTAATTAATGTCAGCATCACAGCTCAATAACTGCTATTCCAGTACCCATGACCTGTTATCCTAGTAGTTCTCTAAGTCTACCACCGTGTTTTAATCCAAGACAGTCTTATCTACAGAAAAATTAATTCACAACTGCTTCATTTATTGTCAATGAGAACTCTTCTTTTAAGAAAAAAAATTCGCTGCAGCCCAGTATCTGTTAGTGCAGCCTAGTCATGAAGACTATAATGCTGTAAAATTTCAACCAGTTTGTTTTCTTTTTAAAGGTTCTTCTTTTTGGCAGTTTTGAAACTACCTGACACCTGCAAAAGCCTGCCTTACCCACTTTGAAAATCTCTTTAAAACTTACTCAGCATAGGTCTGCTATCAACATAGGGTTGATAGATCTATACATCTCTGACAGGTTTTGTCACTTAATACAGATGATAAAATACCTGTTTGATTGAGGCATTCAGAGCCAGTTCATTTGCCTCCTTTTTGGTCTCACAAAAGACGATGGTCCTCCCATGGCTGCCACTGTAGACCTGAATGACATCTCCAATAACCGCAGCTCTCTGAGACCAGTGACACTCTATTGCCAAATGCTATGGAAAAGAATTCCAGTGTTTAGCTTACATAAAAACACAAGATTCTTTTTTAATACATTTGAAACTGTAAAATCCAGAAATACTCAAGAGTTATACAGTCTCCTGAGAGGCAAAATATGCCAACTCATGTTCCTGGAACATGCAAAATCCATAATTACAGTAAGAGGAAAAAAAGATGACAGTTTACTAATAACTTTTTTAAAGCAAGGAAAAAAATCCAGGAGATGTTATACCATTTCTCTGGAGGACAGTTACTGGTGCAAGATTTTGTCACAGTTCTATCGACTAAAGCTTTATGTCAGATAAAGTGAAACAAATAAATACAGTGTGTTAAAAGCTTTTTTCAAGCACAAGATTAACATTCTTCCAATCCCACTGATACAATTATGATGTGTCCAACAATCTGACAAAGTAACCGCTAAGCAGTACTTAAGCAGAAACAGTATCTTATTTTATCAAGTAAAGACAATTAATTCAGGCTTCTAGCATATATGTATTGTATTCCTTGCTACGGTATTTACTGCATAGCAAGCAAAGGCCTAGCGAGGTGAGATACCACAGGAAATTTGAAAAAATCTCCTGTATACAGAATAGCAGAATTTGACTGTGATGTCCGTGGCGATTTAAAAGAGCCAGGCTGATGTTAATGTCTGCCTTTTGCTTCCAACTGGGATAAATTCAGGTACCACTTTTCTCTGAAAACCAACAAAACTAACTGATAACTGAATCCTCACTCTACCTGAGATATCTACATGGTTACCAGATGCTGTTCTAAGAGAGACACATCCTAAACCCAGGAACAGTTTGACTAGCTGTAATGTGCCTTACGCTTAAAAAAAAAATAATTCTCAAAACAACTTTCAACATCATTCTGATAATGTACCTTAGGATGGGATGACCATTTGTAGCATGAAGGAAAATGCAAAAGGCCTGAAAACATTCCACATTAGACAGATTACTCACTTCTACTGTTGTAGCAGCCTTTTGAGTTCTTTTCCCAATAAGGTCAATCTGTTCGTATCTAGACTTCATGTATTTCTTAGCCACATCATACACCCAATGTGGGCAAGTTGCAGAAAACAGTAGCGTCTGGGGATTGTCTTCAGAATCTTAAAACACAGAATAATGTTTCACAAACTTCATATGTTTCATCTTACAGATGCATACAAGTTGATTATATGGGTTATTCAAAATATGAGGTCAAATATCAGTATATAAAATAAAGAAGGCAATTTTGCTTTTTCAATTTGTTACCAACATCTGGAGAAAAAATACTCCAGAAAGTCTAAATATTTTCAACATTAGGAAAAAAGTTACTATGACCAAAAATCCAGTCTATTTTCAAGTAGTGAAAAGGGTAAAAAGCTTCTTATTTCTTTTAACTGGAAGAAGTTCAAGTACAACTTATAGATAGGTGTCCAAGAAAGTTATTTACAGATCCCTAGGTACTGGATTTTAAGTTTTGAAAAGGTCCTATGAATGACTGCCACTTTCACAACACTTTCTCATGTATTGTGTTCACAGTACATTTCCTACAATAGATAGTATTCAGTTGTTTCTAAACAAAGCCACCTTGCAACTTTCAGAAAAATACACCTGAATTTTAGTAGACTAAATTATTACTAATATTTCCTACTATTTGTTTAAATATTGACATTACCCTTCTTGTATGCAACTCGTAAAATGTCTTCCACTTGCTCAGCAAATCCCATGTCCAGCATCTGGTCAACTTCATCAAGTACAACATGTTTCACTTTGGTAAGGTCCAGCTTGCCACTCTGAAGATGGTCTTTGATTCGACCAGGTGTCCCAACCAAAATGTCAATGCCGCTTCTCATGAGATCAACTGATAAACAGGAAAGAGAAGAAGAGGAGTGAACAGTGAACTAGGGAGCATTCTCTACATTAGAAACACATGGTAGCCAAGTAATAATGAAACAGCTTCTTAAGCCATTCATAAGTACTCTCCTTACAAATTTAAGTGAGAACAAATGATGAACAGGAGGAGAAAACTTGGGCGGGGGAAAAAAAAAAAAACCAAAGCTGGTAAGGTAGAAGTTCTACTGCTCTTCCTGAAGGAAAAAAGATTTCCTATCTCCCTTCCCTCTCCCCATGATTTAAATAAAGTGGCAAACAAAGAGCTTTTTTTAACATAATTTGGAAATAGTTAGCTCTTCTCAAATTGTCTATCTTAATTAGAAACTTTACAAAAACCTTTATTTATTTGACTATCCAAATCACTGAAATCAGCTTCCTCCTGAAGTTCTGCAGGAAAAAAAAAATTCATCCCTAATGTCTCAAGATATATTACAATGAAAGAGTTTATTCTCATTCCTGCTCTCACTTGCCTTTTTTTTAACCATCAAGACAGTAAATTATGCTGTCACAATAAAGAACTTCTCCACTTTACAAATCCTCTAGATATCCCATATCATACAAAAAACGTCCACACCCACTCACAGCTCTAAGATTAAACACTTTTTAAAGAAAATATAAATGTTTACAATAACCTAAACCCAAATACTCTGTATAAACACAGTATAATCTCTTTCACTTTAAAGTACATTAATAGACAAGGAACACCAGGAATATAATTGAGAGCTACGGTTATTTCTCACCATAATAAGATATCTTCTCAGCTACTGAATTCCCCATGAATACTCTCCAGTTCTTGAATTAAAAGTGTGTGTTTGGAAGGACTCAACTGCATTTCTCAAATATGTCAGTCAATTGACATTTCATTTATTAGTGATAAGTCACTTACTTTGTCCATTATATGGAGTTCCTCCATAAAAGCAAGCCACTGTTAGCTTTCTCGTGATATCCTTGAAATCTTTGGCAACCTGGTTTGCCAGCTCTCTCGTTGGGCAAAGAACTAGTACCTAGACAGAAGAAAGACAAACAGATGTTCTCTCAGCATGGCTTCTGCCAAGAAACCACTAGACTTCTAATCATTACTTTAGGTCTGACCACTTACATAATTTAAAAAAAAAAATCTAGTTTAAATAGTTATCTAAGCAAAGATTAGAGAAACACACTGCTTATGTCTCTTGTAACAACATTAATCTCCTTCAGCACATACTTATGTAGGACAGGCTAACTTCTTTTTAAATGAGATAGACAGGAGGTACTTCAATCTTATTTAACTTTAGCTCTTGAACAGATCAGCTGCAAGTTTCCTTCTACGTGCACATATGCTGTTTGAGTACAAGACTGAAGGATTTGGATAATAAAAGGTTTTTACACATGCTCGGTAACGCTTCACAGTCCTGCAAGAAGGTGTAAGAAAGAGCCATCAACTGTCTCTCAGCTTCCCTGGGACTCAGGGAAACATATGTTCAGCCTGCAAAGTTGGTGTTCAGCATGGTTCTGGAGCCTGGGCTGATATCCCCGCAGAAGCAACCAAGGAACCACCCTCTCTTTCAACATACAGGCTTCACCACAGGTGATGGACAAGCTACTAGGTAGGCAGTTTAACTAATTTAGTTTAACATGCGGTCGCAGTACTGCTCTCAAACCTGGCATCAGTGGCTTGACAAAAGGAAGCTTAAAATCATTATCCTGTTACTTCTTTCAACATTGAAACACATTACAAAATGAAAATAGTAGTCTACTATGGTAGTGTGAGGCTTGAAGTCTTTTTCATTTTAAGACTTGTGACCCCCTCAAAGAAAGCTTTCCCCTTTCCACAAGGCTGCCAAATCTAGAGCCAACACTCTTGTCAGACAGCCAACATGATGGGCAGATGCAAATAAAACAGCTAGTGCTAGTTTTGGAACGAGTTTCAGGTAATTTATGAGATGGATGACAAGATGAAATAAACTGACAAAAAAATAATTCCACTATTAATAGGGATATGATAAGCTTTAGAGAGCATCATAAGAATTTATTGAAAAAACATACATGGTATTCCCTAGCTGAATGCAGACAGCTCATAATGAATCTGCATTCTCTGAAGCAGAAGCTTCAATATCTGGTGGTGGTCCTAGTGAAAACTAAGTCTATTTTTAAAACCTCCCACTATTTACATGTTTAAACAAACATGTTTAAGCAGACAGCTTTTATCAATCAGAAAAAGTTACTAATCTGTTACTAATTTGGGAGAAAAACAAGCACCCAGTAACCACTGGACCCAGACAGGTAAGGTGACTAAACAAAATTAAATAGGAACATGTTGAACACCTGTAGTTTCGGCCTCCCTGTAAGCAGAAAAAGGAACTCACAAGTGGATAGAGCTATTTTGCTCTTTACTCTTGATCAGAGGGTATGAGGCAGCTCAGGATGCAGGCAAAGCCCAACAAACACAACTCTCAAAGAATCTTTAATGTGGGTTAGCTCATCCCTGCACAAACTTGAAGAACTTTTCCAGCGGGTTAAAACTCTGAATCACTCTGACATAAGACAAAGCAAAATCAGCATTCCAACTAAGCACAGTTACCTTTGGTGAACGGCCTCTTCTTCTTTCCTGTGAGTCTCCCTGAAGCTTTTCAATTAAGGGAATAGCAAAAGAGAATGTTTTCCCTGTTCCAGTTCGTGCTTGAGCAATTACATCTTTGCCAGAATATACTGGGTCGAAGGTCTTCACTTGCACAGGAAACAGGTACGTCACTCCTCGAGCTGTGACAATTTCAACAGAGTTCCTTAATACAATCATTTTACAAGTGTTCTTGCATACTTTTCAGAGGAAGTTATCCCAAGCAGAACTTCCATAAACTCTAAAGTAAGTCAGGACTATATTATCATCTTCACTGATTTATTTAATCACAGAGGTCATCTGTAAAGTGTGCCCTGGGACATTTTATTCTCCTGCTTCATACCACCAGACTTAGTGCTAGCTGGGACAGATGAAGTTACTAGCCTTTAATGAAAGCCATTAAGTACTGCGGCTTTATGTATCTAATACTCCCCACCTATCCGTGAAAATCTCTTCCTTTCAAATAAACATACGTCAAACCCACTTCTATTATTCTCTTAATTCACACTAAATCATGCACAAACAAATGTCAAAGATACTAAATATAACTGGTTTTCCTTTACTCACACTGAAATAACTATAATAACTTTTGATTGAAAAATTCTCACATAGAATTAATTTCTTTTTTGAGCTTATGTGATTTAAAATTCTACTGTAAAGGCTGAACTGGGCAATACTGCAAACAGAAAAGTATTTAGAGTAGGCAATCAATATGCCTTCTGTATAGCATCTGTGCTTGCATACACATAAGCAGAGCACATCTCAAAGCTCATTGATTGAATACGTTGAGCACAAAAACACATGACAGAGATAATTTACTTTCTGTGGTCACATCAAGCCAAGAAATTTACCTTGAAGAAGCTGAACAGTCCCTTTGGAAATAGAGAAATTGGAGAAAGCACCCTCTTTCTGTTCTTCAGTCATCTCCTGTTAGGTAAACAATAAATCAGATAACATTCCATGTGAATATCACATGACCATCAGAAAATTCAAGGTAATGGCATAGGCACTAGTGTCATACCCAAGGGTCAAATTTTCAGTGACAGTATCACAGCTGTAGCTAAAGAGCCTTCTTTGTTTTACTTACTATCATATTTCAAAGTTAGTCAAGAGTGATCTGTAATTTAAGACTGTTTCATATCTAATGGCATAATCCTGTAAAGGCAAAGCACCCAAATTAAAACTCTGAAAACTCTTAATTACATTTTAACATTCTATTTTAAATAATTACCAATGGCCCAACAGATTATGTTGTAACATGCAAGTGTCAGGCTTGATATCAAGCCTATTTCTTACTTCCCCATGAATACAGCACAGCGATTTACAGATACAGAAATCAATCCCCAGAAGAATAACATTACAAGGCAGAGCATCAAACGCACCTACTTAGTAATGCATCACTTCTGTATACATTTTAACAGCACAGTGATTAAAATGCTAAGCGTGAGGAAAGAATGCTAACTCTGGAAACCATGGAAACTCTGGATGCTTTGTGAAGCATCAACTGGAACAAGAAACAAAACAAAGCAACATCAGAACATACAGGTACAAAGACTTTTCAAAACAAATCCTAGATACAAGCAGCTTTGTTTCCCTTCAAAAAAAACGCAGCTCATGTCAAGCAGTTTTAAAGGAACCTAAATCAAATACAAATAGTCAGACAAAATAAAAACATTCTTACAGAAAGGCTTAAGAAGACTTACAAAACTGTTACAACAGGATATTTTATTACATTAAGGACCATCTTATCATGTTAACAACTACTATTTAATAAGATAATACATAAAAACATATTAATACATAACTTTTATTTTTCCACTAGCTAAAACCAAATAATTCTTATTTCATTAGAGAAGTACTCATAATACCAAAAAGAAGTCAATTAAACTATATTTGTGGCAATTACAATCGTATCTAATGATGCTGAATCATATTAAAGCACCATCTCACTGCAGCTTGTCTGTCTGCCAACAGCTACCACAGTACCGGACTGTTGAAGTGAGGGAACCATGGTGCACTGATCTGAAACTTCAGGACTTTCATAATTTAAAATTTCTGCAAATAATTGACAGAAGAGACAGTTCAAGTAGCTTTAAACCCTGAAAATTTACAGCAGTCTTTCCACTGACTGGGAGGAAAAAAAGGAAAGATAACCTGTTTTAAATTTAACCTTGTTGCAACACAGGAGTTGAAAGCTAAACACATTACTATAACTAAATCAATCATTAGTTTTACCTGCTCTTGCTCACTGTCACCATCACCACTTGATGTTTCACTAGAATTACTGTGCCGTTTCTTGTGGGCGGATTTAATGTTTAAGGAAGATAATCTCGTGTTCTCCGAGCTTTCTTCTCTTGCATCACCGTTTTGTTTCATTGCACTCCTTGATTTCTTGAGTTTCGGGGCATCAGTGTCATCCTCCGACTGCTCACTTTCATCCGTCTGAGTCTTTCTCCTCCGAGATTTGTCATGGCGTTTAGATTTCTTCTCTTTTTTCTCCTTCTGGGAAGGCACAGAGCAACACGGTGGTAAATGAAAATACACGCACGTGATCCAAGGGACACGAAACAGAGAAGACGTTGCAGAACAGTTAAAACTAAAAGCCTATGTTCTAGTTATTGACGGGGGCGGGGGGGGGCTAGGAAGCAACAGATCCCTCCCTGCCGCGGCGCCGGTGCCGCCAGGAGGCATTTTCCTGACCACGAGTCACCCGGGCCTTCATTTTCGGGACTCTTCCCCCGCTCCCGCATGCACCCGAGAGCGCTCCCCGGGCCGCTGCGGGTCGCGGACGGCCACATGCCTGCCCCATCAGGCCCCCCGCCACCCCCGGCAGGGCGGACCCGGCACCAGGCGGGGGCCGCGGCCCAGCGCCGCACGCCGTGCAGCCCGCTCGCCTCCCGGGAGGCCCCGCCGCCGCGCACGTGGCCGGCCGGCCCGCCACGCCCCGTGGCCGCGCCGCGCACACCCGCCCCGGCCCACGCCACCGCGGGAAGGGATAGCGGGGAGGGGGGGCGCGACCCGAGGCAAGACCCGCCGGACACAAGCCCCAGCGTGCAGGCGAGGCGAGGCGGCGCGGCGCGGCCAGGCCGTAGCCGGCCACGGAAGGCCCCGGAACCCTCCCCGGTACCTTGCGCCGCCGCCGGCTCCTCTCCAGGGCTGATTCGCTTTCCATAGGGCACTCGGGATCCGACTCGGCCCCGCTGCTGGCGCTAAACCGGGTGGCTTCAGGCATCTCCGCTCGCCGGCACCCGCGCCACGCCGCTGCCGCCACCGCCGGCCGCCGTGTGACAGAAACAGAACCCGCCCCTGCCCCGGCAACGCGGGGCGGGGCCGCGCCGCTCAACCGCCGCCCGCCAGCCAATAGCCTACCGCCCCCGCCGCCGGACTACAAGGCCCGGCATGCCTCGGCCCCCCCCCGGACTCCAAGACCCAGCGTGCCTCGCGCCCGCGAGGCGGTGGAGCTCGTGGCGAGCTCCGCGCCTTCGCCGTCCGGCGTCCGCCATGACGGGGGCGGGCCTGCGGCACCGGGCCGGCGGGGAAACGGCCACCGGCGCCTCACCCGCCGGCTTTACACCAGGGCTTGCCGTATGCCGTACCCCCATTACGCGTGTAAGCCCCTGGGAGGAGTTTTTTTAAGGAAGTGGAAAAGGTGCTGGCAGGCAGCGGCAGCCTGAGGCGCCGAGGGCAGAGAGCTGCTGGAGAAGCCTGAGGGGGAAATGCTGGTACCGGCGTGACTGAAACCGGCCGTGGGCTGAGGCGGACGGGAGGGAGCGCTGCAGGGCTCTGCTCAGCGCCAGCCAGCACAAACGCAGTTTCTTCCACTTCTCCACAGCCAGAGACACCTTCCCTGAAAGAAATCTCCCATAGCTTTAAACACTGATAACTACAACTTTAGCCTTCTGTCTCCATAACTACTGGAGACAAGTTTTCAGTAGTGAAGAGCCTAACATAGTCAACAACAGTATGACCAAGCACGTCTGTAAGATTAAGGACCACAAGCCTTTGGTGATTAGCTGCATGAAACCAGCATCGTCTGCTTTTAGCTGCAGGAAGAAATCAGGATTGAGAAGTCAAAATTAGTCTTCTGAACTAAAAGCTATAAAGTGATCCTGATAGTTGCCAGGATGTTGATTAATTAAGAGAAGGAAAGGGGCGGTCAGGAGCAGAGCGGGAGCATGCTGGCCCGCAGCAGGGTTTCTCTTGAAGCAATGCCACTCCCCTGCACCAACACATTTTCATTTGCAATGGCTAAATTCTGTTTGCCAGATATAAACCACACCAAGTAGATTCAGGAGGACAGCTGAGATTTCTGCAGGACACAGTGCGAGAACCTCGGGATTCAAGGAATTTTTGTAGTAACAAGGTGCGTGCCAATCTAGTTCATTTGCTTTGTTTTCTGGCAGGGGAGATGGAGCACGTTGTTATTTCTGTGGCACAAGTAGGAAACACTTCCAAGAATTACAGTGTAAAACAGTCCTGTGCAACTGATACAGTTCCTATTAGAGCAATAAATACCCTTTCCAGGTTAATGGTGTGATCTGAATGAAGTATATCAGTTCTCATTTTTATTATCCCAGGGACGCAAAAACTAATTAAAGATGAGAGCAACAGAAATACACATTAGCTCTCCAAACACTACGGTCAAAAGTTTTAACTAACAGCTTTGAGTTAGAGGCAAACTCACAGATGTGACTGACAACATTTACAGTATGGTTATGTTGTTACAAAGGGAAAGTTTACAAAGCTCATTAAAAAAATAATCAAATATTCATGACCAGAGTTAGCTGAAGCAAGGAATTTTGTTGCGATTGTCCTTTCACTTTGTCCTCCTCTTTGCATTAGTATTTATGCTTTCAGAATTTGGCAGGAAGCTTCATCTTCTTTTCAGTCCATCTAAAATAACAGAATTATTAGATGTCAGGCTTCACATTCTAAAAATAAACTGAGTTGGCCTAGCTTCTGGTACCACAGATGGCATCAATACAAACAATCAAAATTACCCTTTGAAATATATTTTGCTAAAGAGTGTCCAACAGATTTCAAGTGTTCATGCCCAAGTAATACACTAGAAGTGTGCTTGAAAGAGTGCACAGCCAAAAGCTGCTTAAGGAAAAAAAAAAAAAAAAACAGAATTTCCTTAAAAACTGTAGTATGTGATTTGTCCCTTTATGTACTAGCTTCTCAAGGTGACAGTGCATATCTAATGAGAACTCAAATGGTTTAATTACACTTAAATACCAGTCATTTAAGATCTTAAGAATATGTGATGCTATAAAAAAAATGGATGTGATTTTTCTCTCACAGCATTTACTTGTGTTCTTGCCAATTTAGTTAACAGTTTTGTAGGTCTTCTCCACATGCAACTGTGTAAAAAAAATGTTTCATACCAATTTGTTTTCCATTAAGGAATTTTTCAAGTATAGTTACAGGCAAAATGTTCCCTATGAAAGGAAGCAGAAGCTTCTAGCTCAATTGATGTACACATTTTCCTGTCTATTGCGAGCAAGTTGGATAGTATTTTGTACTTTAAATTTTGATTGAACACATCTATAAAGCACTTTTTATCCTTCATCTACAACTGGGGAAACTATGACAATATCCATAATGTCATATGGCAAGATCGACGCAAACTGAACCTGTCTGCTATCAGGAGTGTATCAATCACCATGTTTAACACTGAGTTTATCAATCACCATGTTTCTTCACAGTTCTGCACTTGGTCATCTCCATCTGCAAGGCACAGCTCATATTATTTTTTCACCTTATGAAAACAAATGCAAAATATAAACAGCAACATTTGTATAGCTGATTTAGGGGGAATGTTCATGTAAAAAGGCATGGTAGAACTATATGGTTACTTCCAGGACATAATACTGACATTTTTAAAGATAATAAGAATTTTGTTGTAGGGAAGGGGTGTTTATGATTTACAGCAACATTTCTGCCTAAATCTGATTGTTAATTTGAAGATAAAACATCTAACATAAGTTACATGTGTTTTCTTACCTTGGGGAGTCAATTCCACTGTCTCCTGTAATGCTGTGGTTTTCTGTCCCTTCCGAGCGCTTCTGTCCTGATATCACGGTACATGCATTCCTAAAAAACAGATCTTTTTTTCCCAGAGGGTTTCTCATTTCTTTGGTCTGTGAGCCCAAAGCACAGCATGCCACTACTTCACCCATCTCATAAGTGAAGTTCTGCAAAGTGTCAGCATCTGAGTCAGCCTCATTAGTGTAGCAGAAATCTGCTACAGCTGAAGCCTTCGCACATGCAGTAAGGCCAGTTCCTTCTTCCTTTCTGTGACCTGTCGGAAGAACCTGACTGCACAAACAACTTCCTTCTGTGAAATCTGGTTTTGGATGCTCTTTTGAGCCATCTATTGATTCTGCAAAACTAGCACTTCCCTTATGTCCATGCTCTCCAGAGTCATGTTTATTTACAGTTGTGTTGTACTGGGTGGGATAAGTATTAACCTTACAGATTTTTAGGCACATAGCTGTCCCCCGCTTTTGCACAGCTTTACTCCAGTCTCTTGTATCTGAAAAAGCATGGCCGGGAGGCAGGTGACATGGTTCATTGCCTTCAAAATTGTCATCCACATTTAACGAGTTAGAGGTGTCACCATCATGTGCTTTTTTGGTACAGAAGATGGCAGTTATCAGTAAATCCTTCACTTTCCAGCTTCATTGATGCAGGATGGCTGACACCATCGTATTTAATTGTAAGTTCACTCTTTTTATCAGTCTTTTGTCTGTATTTCACATCAATGTTTTTTACCAGGTTAACATTGGCTGTATAATTTGAAAGACAGACATTTTGAAATTCATCTGCTGTTTGATCTAATAACTCACATACAGTGTCAGCTTTGCACCTGCAATACTCATCTTTCAGATGTAATGAAAATTTTGCATCTTCTTTGCACACACCATTATCTTCAGTGTAGGAGTGAGGGGATTTTTTAATATCCCCAGGATTTTTTTTGACTGTTCTTCTGTAGATGTTTTCTTCAGAAATATTACTCTCCAGAAAGTATTTACTTTTATTATCTATTTGCAAAGTACTGCCTTGCAGGTAACTAAAGTTTTCACTTAAACTGTCTTTCTTTAGTTGGAGGGAAGACCTGTTAGCGTGGAGTAGTTTGTTCTGCTTAGCTTTGTCAGCCTGCATTTCAGTAGCCAGCTGTTCAGTTTCATAGTCAAAGGTTTTTGAGGAGTCCAAGGACCGTGGTCTTTGTAAAGTCCTTTCTTGCTTTCGAGTCCTGGACTTTATCTGGCTGTTAATAGTACCTTTGTACCCTTTTGCATAGAAGTTGCGTCTCCATGACAGACCCTGAAAAGGGTTCTTAATTTGTTTTTTATATATGACATGGGATTCCACTGCTACATCAGATGGCTGTTGGTTTCTGATAGGCAGTGAAGGGTTCTCCTCCAGTTTCTCATTTTGGGATGTGAGCTCATGTATGTGAGATTTCCTGTTGCTTCTGCTAATCTGCTTCTCTTTCTTTGGTTTGGTTTTCCTGGTGTGTTTTGCTGTTTTACTTTGTGTCTGTTGAACACAATCTTTTGAAAGATGGTTTTGTCTGACTATTGACGCTTCAGCCGAGGTACCCTTACCGATATATTTTTTCTGCTCCTCAAACTTCTGCATTAATATTGTGTGTTTCATCACATTATCAACTGTGAGAGCAGGGTTAATATGCTTGATGATTTCATGTTCAATATCACGTGGAATATTGTCTAAGTCATCTTCATCCCTGACTGGCCATTCCTTCGGAGGAAACTGGGCTGAAAAAGTGGAGTACTCCTCCTTATGTTTTTCTTTTTTAGAAGCACTTCTCCAGAAAAGGCCAAGGCCAAACCTTTTGCTTTTCAGTTTCTCTTTCACAGATGTCAGGGATTTGATGGTGTCCCAGGAGTGGTTTTCAGCAGATGTGGAGACCCCTTGAGTTTGAATTGAAGGCTTCAATTCACTGCAGCCTTTCTTACATCCTCCATTAGGTTCATCGTTCATTAGCTGCCGATGTCTTTGTTCACAGAGCATATTCTGGTCAGGGAAACAATGGCAGGATCTGTAACGGGATACCGTAGGAATGTTTTCTTTCACTAGGTCTGCACAGTGCTCAATGTTTACCAGGTAAGTGATGGAAGGCAATGAACAGCAACAACCGTCCTCCAACGGGACCCTTCTATTGTCTTCTGTGGCATCATTTGTGATAAAGTATGTGTTGGGAGTCACAATGAAGTATCCTTCTCCCGTATGATAGATTTTCCTTTCTTTAATTAGAGTGCCAAGGATATTATATAAGATATTGTAGGAGGGAACTGCAATGCCTACAATAAAGATACAGATATTTCAAATCAGAAATAAGTTTTCAAATAAAATGCGAGCTGGCCAAAAAATAAATAACTTACAACAGATGTGGAAGCCACTGAACATGGAAGCCACTGAACATGAAATACCCAATGTATTTAGTTCACAGGATTCCAAATGAAGTTTGAAACTGACCTGGCAACTGAAGTTTGAGTAAGTCATACTCAATTTCAACATGAAAGTGTCCAGTATCACTAGACAGAAGGCAGGATTGGTTTTTTTTAATATATCACCACTCTGCTGAGCTTCCAGAGCCAGCAATTGTTGTTGCACCCAGCTGTTCCCACCCACAGCCCTGGGCTCCCTGCAGAACTGCCCCACTCTGCCGCCATGTCCACACCTGCAGGGCAGCGAGGGATGCCCCAAATATCGGGGCCAGCACAGGCTGCAGCCCTGAGCCAGGGAGAGCCCTTCTGGGCCAGCCAGGTGAGGGCAGCACAGAAACATCATCCAGCCGAGAGCTCTGGTAGGTGCAATCGTGCCGGTGTCTTACAGATCTGTAGAACCCTTTTTAACTTTGCCAAGGCTCGTTCCTCACTCATGAGGCAAGGTCACCCCCGTAGAGGAAGGTAAAGGCCAGTTGCATTTCTGGTTGTCACTGCAGCACTGCTGTGATGAAGCTTAGGATGTTCTCTTTCGAATAAGTAAGTATGTTCTCTTTGTGTCTATCAGGATATGATATTCATGAGAGAGACCTTCTGCCAGGTACAAACCAAACAATGTGTTGTTCAAAGCATTTCCCTCTTGGCAGGTTATTTTAACAGTGGCTTTTATCACTCCCTCTGAAGCTTCTGGTATAATTTTGTCAGATGGCAGTTGCTTACCTCACTGAGACTGGTCTCAGCTACTGGTTTTCCCTCAGGTGTCACAGTCCCAGAGTCATTAGTCTAGTGACATCTGATCTACTGCCCCAGGCTTCTGCTGATCTCCTGCCCACGGGAATGAAAACTTCCAGCAAGGTGAAAACATAGCAAGAAATATGCTCTCTCCCTACAAACTTTGAGAGTGCTACTTCTGGCTGACCTAAGAATGCTACCTTGCGGTTGTCTCAGTGCACATATGGACCACGGCACATTCCTGGCAGGGTTCTGGGCCAGTTTATGGGGTTGCATTAAAATTTTTCCCACTAGTGAAAATGCTTACCAGATCAACCTGTAACGTTTGCAGAGCTATAAGGTTAAGAAGACTCAAAAGAGGAAGCTCAGTATCAAACAAAGCAACCTCCTGCAGAGGGCTATAATGAGCCTTTACAAAGCCTCACATGCACATGCGTGCACACGCTTCAATATTGCAGATCTAAGGGAAATAATTGAACATTTTTCAGATTGAAAAGAAAACGCAGCATTTAAGGGAAGTGGCTGCTACCCCATCAGAAGAGAAGGATAAAGCACATTTAGTGTAAGTAATTTGCTTTCAGGAAGGAAGGTGCTGGAATTTGACCAACGAACCTGAATTTGAGGCCAGTTCTATTTTTTAATAGCAAACACCAGATGTAGACTCCTACCCAGTCCCTTTGCCATCAAAGTCAGCTATGTTGCTGTCTCTTAAAGGAGGACTCAAAGTCTTTGTGATCTGACACACAGTCTATTTTATGCTGTTCCATATCTGGTACCTAAATACCTCGTCCATGCTTTCCCACCCTCTAGAAAAGGCATACTCTCAACATGCTACTGCACTGAGTTCCCTCTTATTCTCAGAGAAGAGTTATTAAAATCTGTAAAAAGGATTACATTCAAAACAGTGTTAGTGACACTCACAGATTGATGAGAATAGTATGCATATTCAGGTATTCTACCAGTTGCCTGTTAATTTTTATTCTTTCATATTGCCAGCTTTGCTTGTAAACATTCAGTGATCACTTGCCCAATATCAGAAACTCAAGCTTGATGATACAGTCACTTCTAAAAGGAGAGAGAAACGGACACATCACCTGGATAATTCTTCACTAACTGCTCCATTAAAGTTTCCTGTGTGACCATCACATGATCTGCATTCATGTCTGATATGGTACGGCATATTCCTTCTGCCAGAGGAATGGAGTGTGACTGCAAGAGAGGATTCATGAGAACAGGGGTCACATCACCTGCAGTCTAGGAGAGAGGAAAAAAAAAAAAACAAAACACGATTGTTTGAATGGAATAATGTTTCATTTTTTCCATTAGCTGCAACAGATTTTCACTGAAAATTTCTTGTCTTGCCTCAGAACAAGCACCTTATCCTCAGATAATTTTCTTTGGCAAATTACTCAGAAATACTTCTCAGAGAAGGGAAGTGACTCTAATGCTTTTCAAGTGCCTTTGTAGCGAAAGAAACAGAAGGTTACCTTAAGCACATTAGTTTGTTTGGTATTAAATTGCAGCTTAAACCATCTTTTAGCTTAATAAACAGCTGAGAGAGAGAATGATGTCTGATGACTGCTTACATATGAAACCATGCAGAACCTGTATTTCTCTAAGTAGCTAATCAAAGAGGTCAACAGCCAATAATCTAAGAAAAAAAAATCTTTTCGCTGAGTCAGAATGCAGGAAGAAACAGACCAGCAACCGGCTTTGTCCCTTGTCTAGCACACAAATTTGAATAGAAATGGTAAAAATTCCAATTTTAGACCAGGCTCTAGAACTAGAGATTATCTACTAGACTGGGCAGAGGGCAAAAACTCTTGTTACAGCTGCATGCATTTTTTAGGCTACATCACCATCTCTTCTGGTGAGAGACAGTAATGTTGTCCCTGTTCTGCATGATGAAAGCAGAAGCTCAGAGGGGCTGAGAGCGTGGCCCAGCTCCCCCAGTAACTGTGCAGCCCCAGCCCACAGGCTGAAGAGGGTCTTAGTCCTTCGCCTCAACTCCCCCATCCATAAAACACAAAGATAAACACTGCCCTCTCCCCTTCACAAGAGGGCAAGGCCAGTAAGAGCAAGCCCAGCAAGTTCTTCTGACATGGTACCAGTGAGCGATGTAGGGAAACCTGAAATAAGTATTATCCCTGAAAGCTGATGACAAAGCACAAAGCAGGGACTCACCTGAGGTCTGTGCATACAATAAGACAATGGCAGCATACACCTTCTCAGAAAAAAAAAAGCAGCTTTCTTTTTTTAAAAAAGACCGATGGTCTGTTCCCAGTATCTGGTGGTGTTCTGTGCTTCCCTCTTCTGTGTTGCACAGAAAGCCCCTGGGTATCCTCAGCTGCCAGAGCAGGCAGAAGGCAGCAGGGACTCCCGATTACTTCACAAGGCAAAAACTAGTGTTAAATGCTAACAGTAATTTTCCCGCAAGTAAGAAGTGACATTTTAGATTAAGTGATATTCATGTTTAACTGAACTGCAATTGGATAGTCTGTTGGATGGCTCTGTAACCCAATATTTATCCTTTAGGCAGAAAACTACAACACAAACATTTATCTGAGTAAATGAATTAAGCAACAGCACTCTGAAGAGCTTAAATTGCTCTTGACCTTTGTTTTACAACTGCTGCTATGTTCAACAAAAAGCACTCAGAAAAAAGTCCTGGCATACAGTTTCCTCAGTGATGTTGCTAGGATACTCCTTGCAGGTGCAGAAACCATTGCAAGCTTTCTTTTTGTATGGGAAAAGACCATCAGCATTCAGTAATAACTCTTGTGAATAGTTTGCTGTCTCAAGTCTCTGCTGTAGGCACAGCATACTGCTGCCAGTTTTACCATTTGCTCCTGCAGAGCACCAAACTGCTAAGGAGTAAAACACCAAAAGTTATTCATTATCTTTTTTATTACTATTATTATTATCTTGCTATCATTGTCTGCATCTGTCTCACAGCCTCAAATCCCATGTCTCTATTCAGGGAAGGCCCTTTCAGAATAATATTTAAAACAAAGCGTTAAGCAAAAGCCTGCTTGATACTGAAGGAAAAAAACATACCACTAAAATAGTGTTCAAACACAAGTCTATTTAAAATTATTACTACAGATCAATAGTGCCAGAGTACACACATGCTAACAACATGAATATTAGATATCATTCCCTCCTGACTTTGAAATGAAATCTGAAATAATGAAAGCAAGAATTAGATCATTGGCAACATTGATAAGCAATGTGGGAAAAGGCCCAGGCAGCACCCTACAAGTGTCTATCAATTTCTTGTTAAAAACTTTGTTGATTTACTTTCCATAGTTAAATAACTGTTGTGGTTGCACTTCAGATGTTCTCCCAAGTTTGATGGAAACACATAAAAGCTGCATGCCTTAGATTTGCACAGGGAGCAGTCTTAACGATTTGTGCAAGCTATGTCTCATAGGCCTGGTGCAAAATCACCAAAATGCCACGCCCTTTAAAGCTTCTCAGTATCTGTCCTTTTACAGCTCAAAAAAGACTGCAGAATCCCCTGCCCCCTTCCCTACTCTACCTAAATCATCTGACGAGAATTATTTTCCTGGTTTCCTCATAGTGTTTATGAAGGACTTGCTTATGCCTATGTGCAAGGTACCTATGTCAGCAGTCAAGGAACTCAGGCTAATCCTCTTGCTCGTTTAAATACAGCACAGTTCCCATTTCACGCTCTGCAGCTCTTACAGAATCATGTTTACCAATGCCAATCTGGGCAGCTTGCCAGTACTCGTGTATTATTATCCTTCAGTTTGGTTTACCTGTCTATTCAAACTCTGCTCATTACCTGGACACCTGAAACCCAAGACGACCCTTTTGGAGCACTTATTGGTCACAATGTGGGGAAGTCATGTGTAATACAAGCATTGGATAACAAGACCCAGCACACAGAAAAGCCTCTGGGTATTCTTGACTAGCACAAAGTGAATTTTTGTTCCATCTCTGTAATGTGAGCTTTATCATTTTTCACTGAGTTGTTTAACAATTGCAGAACTTTTGCATCTTCTGACTCTAAGAAACATTACATACAAGACAAGTTTGATCTGGGTAAAATCCAGGCTAGTTCTGGGGAAGTGAACAGAGATATTTTATTACAGTAGCACTGAATTTACTTCTTAAAAGTTCAGGTAAACAATTTATATAACAACACAGGGTTAACAGTAAATTCATTCCAGGAAAAAAAAAAACAAACAAATGCAAATAAACTCCCTTATATGATTCCACTTATATCTGTTGAGGCAGAGAAGACATAGCACCTGGAAATGGAAGATTGACTTTTCTGTTTTGTAGTGGGAAAAATCTATCTTGGAATTACTTTGTATGCTCTATTAAGTTGAACATACAAAAGATCCCACAGATGCTGTGCCTCTCTGCATGAGAGCCCTGGTATGTTTGATACACTTCACTTTTTGCAGAAATGCACCAGGAAAGCCATAAGCAAGTACAGTTCTGGTAGAACTGCAAGGCTTTTGCTTTTCTATAGATTAGAGCACATCGTGGTAATGTAATTTTTGCTATAAAGTGTGACCACGATGTGCTCTAATCTATAGAAAATATTTTTGAACATTAATGGAGATTTTAGAAGATGTTTCCTTATTAAAGAACAAAAATTTTGTATAGGTTATAAAGACAGAGTTAAGATCAGTAAAACATTTTCAATTTTAAGTATATAACAGGGAAACTCTATGTTGGCATAATTATTGTGTGCTAGATCCTGTTTTCAGAATCATCCTTTACTGAAGCAGAGAGTAAATAGTTCAATTGCATTAAAACTGACAAATCTTGTAACATGTTTAATCTGTTACTGAAACAAACAAAAGCTCTCAGAACAGCAGACAATATATTTCTGTTGTTTGATTATTTTGTACAGCTCTCAAAGAGAGAAACAAAATGGTTAAGTGTCAGTTAAGGTCACTGACACTTCAGCAGTTGATGCTAAAAAAGAAGCTACAAATACATCAAAATGCCGGATTTCTATACCTACTGATTCCTGCAAGAACAAACTCTCCCAAATCAGGACAATTAGGCAAACAATGTCCTCCATTTGGACTCAATTGCCGATTTTTACAAACAGAGGATGAGGCCATGCAACTTGAAGGAAAAACAAACAAACAAACAAAATCGAACCACTTTTTCACTTTTCTGCCTTCCCAACAACACCCGAAAGTCTAGTCCCAACTGCAAGCGTTATGAACTTTAAAGAATATGACCTATAAATGCTTTCTGAAGCTCCTAGCCAAGACCCATGAAATCCTAACTCTAATCTTAGGGCTAATGGCAACCCACAGCCATCTTTTCTTTCATCAGCAATAAAAAAAAAAAAAACAAAACAGGCAGGTATGGTGAAAACAAAGCAGGATTCAAGAAGAAAGGCAAGAGTTCTCTCCTGCAATCTCGGTTCAAGCCCCCAGATAGGAGCAAGTTACAGAGCAGACACCAACATGTTCAGTGTGGTACAGTTTTCCTTAAGCCAAGCACAGTGGGAAAATTTTTGCCATTGAAACATGTATCTGTTCTTAAGAGAGATCAACCCCTTCAAAACTTACTGAGGCCACTGACGTCCACTTAAACGCTCCAAGAACATCTTGAGCGCAGATTTCAAGCTCCAAAGGTACTGACTGAACGCATGAGCAAGCATGCAGCTTCAAATAGACTGTTTAAAAGAAAACAGCCCTTCTGCTTGCTTGAAGACAAGCAGGCAAGTTGTCCAGTGGAGATCTGTGTTTCGCCTGCAACAGCTGGCAAAATAGCCAACAAGCAAAACCATGTAAACACATCTGCCTTTGGGGCACTCCTGCTGTTCACTGCATAACTGGCAGAGAAACTGAACTACGAGCAACTCAAGAGAATTATTTTTCATATACTTTCGCACACCGATAGCTTTTAGGTCACTTCACATATGGCATTGACATAACCAGCACAGCTAATAGCAAGGAATATCATCTTTAACCATTTCAGCATTCAGTGTCAGGTTTGATCATAAAAGACAGATTGATTCAAAAGCTTCATTGCAGGGAGATAAAAATAATACAAAATGAAACAGTCCCAGGTAAGTTGCAAAACTGTCAATGACTAGCCCATGGAGCCAAACAACAGAACAGGAATAAACAAGTCATTGGCAACGTCTCTGGCTCCTTTAACTGTCTGCAGATGCTGCCATCCGCTGCTACAGGAATTTGACACAAGCACATCTTTTCCACTTGGCCTGGTCCAAAAAAGCCCCTTCGCAACCCTGGCATTTCTCCACTAAAACAGTTCTGCCTTTTCCTTGCTCCCAGCCCTGTCGTCTCCACAATAAATCTCAGACCATCCAAATAGCTTTTTAATGTCAAAACCTTTGTCCTAAGCAGAAAGCATTACTGGGTGTTGGTTAGGTACTTACCTATACAGTAAAAGACTTACTATAAAAACATCAGCATGCAGTTGTGCATTCCTGTGCCTGTTCAGCTGAAGGTCAACTCCAACTGCTGCCATATTCCCAGGGCTGACTCCTTTGCCTGGAAATGTGCTGTCCCACTAAAGGCAGTCACAAAAAGTATACAATATAAAGCTGCAGTCATAGGAGTAAGATTTACCTACAGTCATGTCTGCCCTCCCCAGAATGGACCAAAATTCATTTCTTTGCACACTCCCTGGCTTCAGCTCACATTTACCCCAGCCAAGGAAAGTCACACGCTAGGCTTTCAGAGGAACAGCACCCACAGAGCTATTCAAAAGAGACATAGCCCCCTGCATAGGGTTTCCAGCAAACCATGAATCAGGGGACACATGACAGCTATTATGTCCAACTCGCTCCCAGGCAACACTTGGCCAAATCCCACCTACCGCAGAAGAAGCTGTCAGAGAGCTTGGTGCAGTTGTAGCTTCCCTCAGACCCAGGCCCCTGGCTTGCAGTGAGGACAGGAGCCACCATCACACACTGAGGTGGAACGAAGCAGGCCTCAGATCTTGTTTCAGGACATACCCCACTGCAGGGAGTTTTTTTTATTCAGCTGAGAACAAAGCTTTGACGGTATATGGGCAACTTCACACCTGCCTGAGCAGCTCATGATGTGTGATGTTGATGGATGCGCACAGCCACTTTTCCTTTCACTCTCTCTAAACAGATATCCAACTTTAAAGATGTTCCCTATGCTAGAAAATAAGTTTCTGCACCTTTTCATTGGGCTGGAATTTATGGCCCACATCAAAAAAACAACCAACCAAAAAACAGTTTAGAAATGAGAAGCAGCATCTTCACCACCACAAGAGGTCTCAGAGGAGTTGTTTGGACACTGCAGATTAAACAGCACTAGTTTGGAATTGAGGACCATAGCCTGCAGTTCCCAAACCTTTCTCCATGGCTTTGGCACTATTAAACATCCTTTCCATGTTTCAGTTCATCTAAATTTCAGCCAAAAGGAAGCGATAGAAGACAAACAGAGCAACTGAGCACCTCCACTGTATTACAGAAGACTCAGTAAATATATCTTTTCAAAAGCCAGTTTAGCAGAACCCTTACTCTGAGGATACTGGGTTGTTGGATCTCACAGACCAAGGTGAAACCTCCGATGGAAATTACAGAGATATGCAAGTGCCTGCAGGATGTTGAAAATGTAGGAGAACAATTTCAGGTGAAAAAGTAAATGATGCAGTCCATGAAGTACCTAAGCAAGTGATCTGAATGACAGGCTAGCTTTGCTGCAATATTTTCTTGGGAACGAGCAAAATATTTCATAATTTCAATGGAGTTTTCAACCTTGGAAATTCAGCATATAGCTGGCCATAGCCCACAAAAGAGAAATCCAGTATCCAGAAAAAAAATATTGCTACAAGACAAAAAATAAAGCTCACTTTTTTTTTTAAGAAAAGCAGAATAAAGTTCACAGAGGTTCAGTTTATTTCAGTTTTTCAAACAAATAGTGTTTCAGCTTTCAAAACAGACTGAGTTTGCTGAACAAACAGCAGTTTCAGTTGTTTCATTGCCCAGACATCTTTCTGCTTCAGTACAAATCAGGCTGCGTATGGAAAAGCTATGCACTGCCACTGAATGGAACATAGATTGCTGCTGATGCATCAGTATAAGATAAAGCACACTAGGAAAAAAAAACCACTTGTTTTGCATCATATATTAATGGGCTTCACTGTGTTCTCACCAGTGAGGGCAGTTTGTTGGGTTTTGCATATTGAGCTTTCTGTTTTGATAGCACTGTGTGAGTCACATCAATGATACACACTGCTAGCATCTCTTTACTTCAGTTCTCCCAGGAGTGTTTTTATAAAACATAGTAAGGAATTGGCAGAGTGGCTCTGGATGTATGTTGTTTTAGAAATGCAGATACCTACATTTCTCTAACTTGATGTTTAAAAAATAAAAAAAAAAACCAAAACAGATAGGTAGCAAGAAAAATCCTGTGCAAGTACCACAGCAATTTTATCAGGTTAAAGAAAACCTTACTGCCATCAGCCTCAGCTTCTCTGTGCACGTCATGCTTCATTCTGCAAATTTTTAGCTCACGGACTATATAATCAGAAGATCACTAAAGCTCTCTAAGTATGAAACAAGAAGCAAAGTTGTCTGCATAAAGCCACTCACCTCCTTCTGATGATACTTCTAATCAATTTTTATTTGGTACTGAATAAAAGCAAGCCTTTTAACAAGGCTCCTCAGTATTGAGGAGGCTCATATTACTCACACAGCAACAAAGGCCAAGAGCATCCTGGGCTGTATTAACAGGAGCAGAGCCAGTAGATCAAAGAAAATTATTATCCGCCTCTACTTGGTGCTTGTTAAACCACGTCTGGCATTCTAAGTCTAGTTTTGGGCCCCCCAAATAGAAAAGACATCTATAAATAGGGGCGAATTCAGCAGAGGGCCACCAAGATGGTCAGGGCTGGAAAACTTACCCTGTGAGCCAAGGCTGAGGGAACAGGTCTTGTTGAACCTGGACAAGAAATAGCTTTGAGGGGACCTGAGAGCAGCCCCTTAAGAAGATGGAGCCAGGCATCTGTTGGAACAGGAGAGGTTCAGGCTGGCTATAAGGAAAACTTTTTTTCCTTTAAGGACAGCACAGCAGTGGAGCAGATTGCCCAGAGAGGCTGTGCAGTCTCCAGTCCTGGGGTGTTTCGAAGATGTGACTGGATAAAGCCATGAGCAACCTGGTCTGACCCCATAGCTGACTCTGCTTTGAGTAGGAGGTAGGATAGGCTCCCAGGAATAAAATAGTAGTCCAGTCATCTGGTTTAGTTGGACGCCGGTACCTTTGCCTCCCACAGCCACTCTCACCCCCCACTTCGACCACCCTGCTTTCTGTAACCCAATGCAATGGCACTTCTGACCTCTACTAGCTGTGAAGTTTTCTTGGGTTGCACCCAGTTAAAGAAAAAAGGTTACACTTACATCATGCTGTTAATGAGACCATGCAAAACAGTGTCCATATGGTAAAACTATTGGTTTTCTCTTCACCCTTCAAATAGCTACTATTTTCATAACTTTTTTTACATAATGCAACTCCATCTGTACGGGCTCGTTGTTAGAGCTAGTGCTCTCCACAGTGAGGGAGTGGACATGTCCTAAAGCAAGATGGCAGTACAGAAAAGCTAAAACTAGCCTTGAAATGAAGTCTCTGATTTTGAAACTGTATCAGTGACCACAGCTGAAGCATTACTAATTAATGCAATTTATTTCATTAACTACATGATATTAACACAAACGGTTGTCTTTCTGAGACAGAGAAAAAAATAGCACTGTTCAAATTACCCTCATCCTAAAAGAGCATTAAGGCAGTTAAGATCTGCCGTTCAGGATTCAAGGTGCAAGAACTCAAAAGACTGAGGATAGCACAACTCAGCCTGTTTTCTTGAATTTTGTTTTCTCACTCAAAAGACAGAAGCAAGAGCTTCTTCTGCTGAAAATCTTTAGCACTGAGAAATACACAATACATACCAAGTTCTTCACAACTAATCTTGTAAGAGGTTATTTTTAGAAAAATTCAGAGTAAATTAAACTGAACACATATTCAACTGAAAAAAAGGCTTTTATAATACAGGATTAATACCTTAGTAAGAATTTGATATGAAAATGCATGAAACGTGCAGGGGGATCGTCTCATCTGAAGTCAATGGTAAGGGCTGAATGCCAGCTAAAATTAGGTGCTAAACATTATGAAATAATGTAAGGTTTACGTAGCCATTACACAGAGAGAATTAAATTAGTAAGCAAATAATAGCAAGGTAGAGAAAAAGTTGTCCTTCAAGGAGTACAAATGTTTTCTTCCTTTTTTCCTCCTGAAAATATATCGACAGAGTCACCACTGGAACAACTGTTATAACCAGGAAAACCCAATTACAACAGAATATAAAAGTTAGTAAGTTCTGAATCAGATACCTTACTGAAAATAACTTTAAAAGTAATATTTGAGAATAAAACAGTTAAAAACTCAATTAAACTCCTCTTCATGTTCTGGCAGCCTATACACAGCAGTGCAAAATAAAGCACCATTTTAGGTCATCCACTCTTTTCAGGCCTGAAAAAAATAAAAAGGAACAGAAATGTAAGTAATCCTAAACAGTCCAATACTAAGTATGACCACATACTGTGAGTTACCCTTCACAGAAGCCAGCACCATTGAAGTACAAATTTATTCTCCTTTGACTTGCAAACCTATATCGCTGTTTGTGAGGCAGGATGAAAGACACTGGAAGAAAGGAACTCCAAAAGAAAGAAATCCCACGAAGCACATCCCCAGCCTCTTGCTGAGCTGCCATCCTCATTAAGGTTGTGTGGTCCTGTGTGTAACTACAGAGTGCCTGACAAACAACATCCATTCCAGAGTCATGACCTTTTGTAGGCAAAACAGGAATCAGCTACTCACAAGGCCATAATTTCATCTGTAGCTTCATTAGACATGCAGCAGAACAATGCTGATGCTGAAATTAATTGCTGTGAACAAATTTAAGTTATTCAAATGAAAATAAATCTGTTCTAGAAGCTTGCCAGGTCCGTTTTGGAAAATAATTTGTCTCTCATTTTAAGCAAGGTTGAGAATTGCTAAGAAGTAGAGGATACTCAAGTATGCAGTTATAGATGGACTCCAGGTGTACTGGTTCCACAGGTGGCACTTCAAAACTGTTCCTGAAAGCTGGCACAAATATGCAGAGAAGCTCAGCATGTGAGGACCTCCACAGCGAGGTGGCCAGTGCCTGCAGAGCCATGTGTCAGCACTGCAGAGGTCACTAATAAGTTACATTTGGGAGTCATCACACAGTAACAAATACAGTTTCCCAAAACTGCCCCCCCCCAAGGTAATTACAGCCCAGTTTTACTTCTTACTCCTCAAGCTGTTGCTGAACCTTTTTCAGGAGATTCAATTCCACCCCTCTCCTGCCACAGGGATTCTGTCTGAATATCAAATTAGCGTTAAACCCTCCCCCAAAATCAAGGAGCTTCAGAGACCATCTCTGCCCATTTTTTTTAGTTCCTTTTCTGAGTGCTCCTCTTCTCCCTGTTCTGGGAGACTCACACAAGGGAAAGAGAAATGAGGAGCCAGACCTATCAGATTTCTCCACCAAATGCACAAACAACGAGACCATGAAACAATTCCTTGTCTGATCTTATTCCAGTTCGGTCAATACCTTCAGCAATAAGGGATAAAACTTAACACTTCACAGAAAAGTGTACTGTCCTTTCAATGTCTCCCTTCAATAGGATATTTTCCAAGTGAGATAAGTTTGCAGCCTGCAGTAGGGACTTAAAGCTCAGCAGAGCTCAACAAGCAGACCTCAACACATTATGTGAGCACAGAAAAGTCACAGTCTGCATGCCAATCCCAGCCTCAGCCTAAGTGGAAAATGCAGGGCTTTCTTAGCTTTCCTTGTGAATAGTTTGTAGCCCTGCAACGGAGTTGCTGAACCGGCAGCAAATTCAGCCTCTAAAGAAAGGTTAAGAAAAAATGTTTCAGTTTTCTGTTGTTCGCTTCTACCCAATAGGAACCACAAAAAAATGGAGTCAGGCAGTTCAGGCACATAGAAAATGCTGCTGTCAAGAGAGAAGGCAGGCTGGGATGACAGAAACGAGCTGGTTATGACCAAGGACAACAAGCAAGCATTCTCCTGGACTGATGGCCCCAGTTTCTCTCTTCAAAGGCTCTGGAGGTCAGTGCCTTCAAACTGAGTATTTCCAATTCTATCTATAAATCTCAGCTGAGAGCCCCCTACTCCTCTCCCAGCACTGCCCCGCATGCACCCCCCGTGGCTGTACAGGAAAGGCGGGAGAGAGCAGTTTGCCCTTCGTTTGGTTAACAATTGACTGAACAACTCAGCTAAGCACAGGAGATGGTCCGACAGCGGATGTTAGCATTTCGACAGAGACTGCTCAGTTATCAGATCAAGAAGAAGAGTTTTTTTAAACTAGCCCCTGCTTCACCCTCTGAGGGAGATTTGAATTGCCATGTTTTTTCCTTCTTCCCTTTCATCCCCCAAGGAAGAGATTGTAACAGCTCCTACCCAGTCCTGGGTGTACCATGCAAACCAGAGTTGGGCTCCACATCAGAAGGACAGAGAAAGACATTTTGGATTTTACCTGGGAATAAATACAGAAGGACAGTTTTTGATTCTTTATAAGCTTTTGACACTGGATTTTCCCTTTATTTGATTAATCTTCCAGTGGTTGACATCAGTCAAGGTGTTATCTATTCCGTAAAGTCAGGATGTCCAACTCCCCAGTGTGTTTCTCTAGAACAAACCTCATTTGAACTGCTGGAATAGAGTAACACAAAGATCTGTGGGACCACAGTGTCTTATGATGATGAGGAATAGCCAGGAAAGCTCCTTGAGATACAGCAGTGAGGAGGACTTCTGAGTGCCGAGGGCTTTAAAGCCAGCATGCAACAGGGACTGGAGCATGCCAAGACCCTAGTATAATTCTTCACTGAAACGTGACTTGTCAAAATTACTGCTGCAGTGCTGCAGATGCCCATTGCTTCTCACTTACTGTCTAGCAAACAAGTGGTTGTGGATTAAAAAGGAAACACCTCAAAATGGCTAGCTGATTTTTCTCATGAGTCTGAAAACTCAGTCTCGACACTTTTCATGTACCATGGCCAAGGATAAAGATACTGCAGGCCAAGTGATTCCCATCACTGACACCTGGTGCCCCCAGATACCTGTGAAAATTCACCAAACACGGCTGGAGTTTGCAGACACTGCTATTGCTACGTGCTGCAGGAAATGTTTCCTAAGAACCGCTTAGGACATTGCTTGGTTCCCAACATCCCAGCCTTTAGTCATGAAGCATGAGAAAACCAAGTAGCTTGAATTCCACATTATTGCAAACAATAACATGAAAGCAGGTAGATTTTTAAAAAGCAGTCAAATCTCTATATAAAATAAAGACAACAAATGTGATACCAATCACTTCATTTATAAATATTGTCAATTCCTTTAAAAAACAAACCCCAAGAAACCTTTATTCCTTGCATTTTAGTTGTCTAACTTGTCACTGGCTTTTCTAGAGCAAAATATATATAAGGAACAGGAGAAAAGTTTTCCAAAGCAGAAAGTGGTCATTATGATGACTGATGGAAGAGAAGGCACAAAATACATCCATTTTCACCAGAAAATTACCTAAATAAGGACACTCAAATTGCAAATTTGTTTCAGTTAAGCTTCCAGAAATCAAAGTAAAACCATGAAAATGTTGCTTCAACACCAATTGTCTGAAAAAGTGAAATTCACAAAGAGAAGCTTCTTCAAAGGTGTTCAATTAAAGAAACTGTGAGAGAAC
The DNA here is from genome assembly GCA_020745775.1 of Theristicus caerulescens. NCBI lineage: Eukaryota > Metazoa > Chordata > Aves > Pelecaniformes > Threskiornithidae > Theristicus > Theristicus caerulescens. Next base: position 91,313,284 of record CM036560.1, read on the forward strand.
TCTAACTTGTTAGAAACCCCTTTGGGTGTTACTGCAGCAAGAGACGAAGATGATAGGGGAAATTATCTAATTCATTTACCAAAGTAATTTACATTTGGATTCAACCAGCCATGCTATGCATCAGAAAAGAGGTTACTGGGAAGCAAGGAGGTAAAAAACAAAGGAGTCAAGGACTCTCTCTAAATCATCCCCAGGAGACCGGCAAGTAACATATCAGTATTCACCAGTGATATAAAACTTAAGTATAGTAAGAAAGAACCATTCCCAACATACCTAGAGGTATTACTACTATTTAGATGGACACCAGTAAGTAAAACACTGTTCTTCCTTATAACACCTCACCTGGATTAATAAATAGTTAAGAAGTCAGCAGGCTACTTGTGATCAGGGAAGATGAACTCACGCTGGAGCAGATGCTAACAGAGTTTAGTGAAGTCACCAGAGTGCCCAAGAAATAAGAGTGCATGAAGAGATCAATTTTCTAGTCAGAAAATGGGGCTGCGACAGGGAGTGGCTATTCTCTACAAATTATTGGGAAAGAAGGGTAAATAACAGGAAAAAGAAAATCTATGTGATTTAAGCTAAAGCCAGTGTTAATAGAAACATAAAGATGTTGAGCTGGCCAAGGACAACACAGGCTAGACATCAGAAATTTTCACGTTAAAAATTTTGAAACAGAACATTGAGGAATTCCTCAAGTCTTCCAAAAGTTGACAAATTTCTTTCTTCAAGAAATAATTCAAAACTGCACTTTTACTCAAAGAAATGCTAGTTAGCTTCAACAAAAAGCTTTTGTGATCTAATTACTTATTTGTGATCTAATTAATCTTACTTGTGATATTATTATTACCTGCCTGAGATAAAACGTACTTCTAACTTAAAGTATAATTCATCCCTGGACAGAGAGGATTACAGAGCTACATCAGGGAAAAATAACAATAAACCTCTCAAATAATGACAGCTATGAAAATCCCTCCTAACCTTTGGAAATCCAACTGAAGAGGGATTTGCTGGCACTCCACCAAGTACCCAGTAGTTACTATGGGGTTGAACAGCTGTAAGTCTTCACTTCAGCATCTTCTACTCGGTCTTTGTTAGCAGCATTCCTGGTTTGGCCGCTAATGCTTCTGATCCTTTAGTTTGGGGAAAGTTAAAGCGCAAGCGGCTCACATCAAAATGTTAAAGCAGACATCTGAGCTGACATGAAACAAGGACTACACTGCTCACTTATCACTTACCTGCATTATGCTCAGTAATTAGAACTTGGTATGTCCTATAATCACCTTCAACAGAGAGCAATCATAACTAACCACGTCAAAACCACACAGAAAATTGCAAGAACTACCGAAGTGCCATGGTATTGTCTCCTCCCGCTAAAGGTCGGACAGAAAAGAGCCGCCTTCCAGGATGCTCCACAGGACGAACCAACACAAGCCCCATGGGACCAAGGGTAAAACAGACTCAAGGATTAATGACCCCAGCATACCAAAGTCTGCCCCCCCTCCAGGAACTGCAAACAGTAAAGGGATTTACTGACCAAAACCAATGCCTTGAGTGAAAACTGAAGAGCTGTGAAGCAGCAGTCAATACCAGGAACAGAAATTTAATCTGCTTTGCTTGTGAACCACAATTATCATGCTGGCTGGTGTATTCTGCAACCACTAACGTTTCGGAGGACTCTTCGTGGCAGCCTTGCATTAAGAGCACTCAATAATCCAGCAGCTGTACTTTTATGTATAGACTAAGCCCTCGATTGCAGCCTGGCCTCATTAGACTGCAGAGGTCACTAGCACAATTAATTGAGTATGAACTAATTGCAGGTAGCAAACAGAAATGATGGCAAAATACCCACCAGTGCGATCTAGTTTAAAATACTCATAAATTTCCCTCAAGGTTGTTTTGTTGTTGTTACTACTGCCAGATCTGATAGCATGTTCTCTGTGTATCCCATGAAAGTTAATAAATTCAATTTAAATGAAGGGGGGAAACAAGACAGTGCTGCAATATGTCATCTGCAAAATTCTCATCTTCTAAATTTTTAATGTGAATAATTACATATTTAAGGTAGCAACCTGAATGTGCCTGAGCCTGATTTCTTCTTAGATCTTCCATCAATTTCACTTCTATGCATTTTTAGAAAAGATTTAACAGATCCCTTTGTAGTTTGGTGGTGTTTTTTTTTTTTTTTGTCAACATTTCCAGAAGAATTAAGACTAAAAGCAGCTGCTGACTTCAGAGCATCATGTTTACATTAGGTAGCAAAGTGCCTTCTCTCCCAGGCAGCTGTCACCCCACCCATGGTGCTGTGTGACCTCCGCCTTTACCTTCTCTGGTGGCAGCGCGTTCTGCAGCTCTTCCTCAGAGAAATCTTTGTGCCGAGTCAATCCATAACATCCAGCCCCAGCATTTCTTTCTATGCGTCATCCTTTGTCTAAAAACGTTCATGATGAATGAAACTAATTTAGTCTTCCACTGGTTATGAATGCACCTTCCAGTTCATTGCAGTATCAGTCTCTGGACACATTATATTCAGTCACCTCCTCCAGGAAACAACATTACCCACAACAAAATACCGAAACCAACCAACACACCTGCTTCCAATCATATTTTCCCTAAATATTGAGTTCCCATGTCTACATTGCAATGACTCACCAGGTCACCACCGACTTGACTTCAAACCAGACTACCAGCAGCTGAAACCCAGTTTGTCCCAGTGTCCATACTGACGGGGAGGCTGTGCCTCTGGAGAAAGCTGTGGTGGTGATGCCCCGCTTGCTCCCCGCTTTTCCGCCAGCCCGGCTGCAGGATTTTTGCCTGCCAGGATTTACACCGATACCGCTAATCGCAAAATGCCACAGACAGAAGTTACCTGCCGTGAGAGAGTGGCTTGGTACTTCCAGCTGATAAAGCCTCTGATGGCAGCTCAGGCTACCCTGCTTGAATCAACCAGCAGCTCTGCAGAACAGAGAGGATCTCACCATCAGGATCACACAGGCAGGCAGCGAAGGAGACAAGAAACAGTCAAGATGAAAGCAAATAAATTCAGTGGCGCTGGAGGGCTCCAACACTGGCTATGTGCTGCTGCCACTGTGGTCAGCCTTGCCGCAGCTCTCCCATCCCTGCTGCTCCAGGATGGAGCACTCTCCCTCCAGAAAATCCCACTCTGGGCTGGAGGAACCTGCCTCTACTTTGCACTAAAATTTCGCCGAGACCAGAGTCCCTCCCACCCCACCCCACCCCACCCCCGTGTTTTCCTCCCCCAGGACCAGAGCTCTTGCCCTGTCTCAGATTACGCTTTCATGAAGTGAGGCCCTGGCAGAGCAGGCAGGGGAGGCACCGGTGCAAAGACATACGGGCCACCCTTTAGCGCTGCTCCACACGGTCTTTACATGTTACTCGTTGCAGTTTGTTCCTATTCTGCAAAGCTACGGAGTGACTCTTCTCATTTACTGTGGAAAATCCTTGACAGGCAAGATAAGGGCACTGCTAGCTTTGGAACTTGGTGCTCACAGAGCGATTTTGTGTCCAATTCAGTGCGTTCTTTAGGAAATTTGTGTAGGTTCTTAAATTGCATGTTGCATTTGAATAATCTTTTTTCAAACTGTCTTCGTTGAAAAAAAAAAGACCTGAAGCGGATTCATTTTCCTTTTCTTTAAAGCATGAAGTAGATATTGCAATGAATTCACTGCTCAGAATATCTGCACAGCCCTCTCTTATCAATCCTACCTATTTTGAGCCCCTGCTACCCAAAGGTCATGCTATACAACTTCTGCTTTTGTCCATGGATCACAATTATTGTACATTGTATTACCCCCCCCCAAATCCCCTTTTGTGCTGTCCATCATTACATGACCAAATCACAAGACTGAAAATGCTGACTGCACATTCCTTGCAAGCATATTACTGGATCCCACGGATAATCAGAGGATTTATTGATGTGCTGCCACCAATACATGTCCCAGTACTAAAGGTCATCTATTTTTCCTCTCCCCAGTATAATGAAGATACGCCCCCCCCAAGAGGTCATTAGCTTGATTTCAGGAAAGGCACTGAGGCAGAAAATCAGGTTCAATATTTGTAAGCAGCTAATCCTCATTTTCATCTGTTTAGTCACATTATGCATGGCTTCCTTAGAGAAGATACTTGACACATATAAGCTTTTCTCTGTAAACAAACGTTTTAAGAATACTCTTAAGTTGCATTTGGAAACTCTTCCCCAAGATTTTACAACTTGTAACATGAACGTTTTACTAGTTACATGTAATGTAACATACTTAGTAGAAGTACTTAATTTGTGGGAATAGTCCTCTGATAAGGCATTAGGAGACAAGCTGAAAAGGAAAGTCTGTTATGAGAGACCTAGTCTAACTCTTATGAAACACATGAGTCTTTCCAGATGTTTAAGAGAACTTCCAAAAGTCTCTCCTTTCTTATTAGAGCCAAGCTGAAACTGTAACAACCCATCTCCCCAAGCTGTGTGTACATTATACTTACAGCGAAAATTGCCTACTTCTCCTTTACCTTTTCCTTTGCACAGACTGTTTTACAGTAAATCAGGTTGGTCTGCGAAACAAATGTTTTTTTGAGACCAGTGTTGCAAGGTACTTTTATCTCTATTCATTTCTGTGACATGGCATGTGGCAGCAATTTCCGCTTTTTTATATGCGGATCTGCTGGCTACCATCCAGCCCTGCTAAAAAGGGACCGAAAATGAAGGTTGCTGTTCTCCAGCTGTTTCCACCCCTTGCATGACAAAACAGGAACGTAACTGGATGACCCTGTGTCAGGAAGACCAAAAGAATTAAGCCGTATAGGGGAAAAAAACCAACTTGCACTCAAACAAATCCTCTATACCACTAAAAAGGTTGTAAGCAAGTAATAAAGCAAATTAGCATTCTAAAAATATTTGCTGAAAAGCAGAGTAGTGAGAGTTCAGACTGGGATTCTCTGCAGTGTTCTTCCTCTCCACTCTTCCCCTCTACCCAGCTGTTTGTTCATGATGAAATGTAAACAATGATTCAGTCATTGATTCAGGATCCTTTCACTGGTGCTCCTCACTAGACTGAGGGAAAATAATCTAGGAATCAATTTCCCATCAAAACACGTGGCTTCGGGAATCTGTTGCCTTGGCTGAAATCCAGCTCAAGAACTTCCTCTGAATATTCAGAGCCCCCTCACATCATTACCTACTTGTTCCAAAAGATCACTACGACAGTCCAGTATCTGCTAAGGTGGAAGATCCTAGAGCATATGAGAGAAGGGACTTTCAGAGGCACCCCATGGACCATATTACTTGCCTCCCACAAAGAAGTGAAATGGTCAGACCTCACCACGGTGGGAGATTGCTGGCCTATGGGACGTTCACATGAATGTGCCTTAACACTGCAGACCAAGTTATTAGCAAGAATAAAAGCTAGCTATGCAAGCTCCTTCCTCAGCCAGGGGGGAGATAGGGAAGGGAAGACTATTAGTTCTAAGTAGAAGGACATCACTGAACAATTTCAACAATTTCAATCAACAAAGTATTTCAACATGCACCTGGGGCTTAACATGCTCTGTAAATGGTCTGAGTGAAGTACTGCAGGAACCAAAGAAAAGCTCTAGTAGTTTAACCTCATAACCCAGCACCAAAAACCAAACTGCAGCATGCAATAAAAAAAATCTACTCAGCACCACTATTCTGCTGTCATTTTAGAGAGAATAAAGAGAACTGAACTAATATTGTGCTAGACACAACAGCTTGCAGGATTACTGAATCAAACCTGAAAAGACTCTAGTTCTTACATGCACTGTAGAGTACTCGACCTGAATCCTCAAACAAGTCAGAATCCATTTGTTAAAGAGAACAATTTAAAAACCAGCAGGATACAAGAAATCAAAAGCGGCATACAGCTGCAGTGTCACATATTTTCAATACAAATTTAGGTATCGGCTATCTAGAAATTCAAAAGCAATGCTCCTAACCACAGTTAGAACACTACAAAACATATGACTTCAGGCAGTATTTGGTGTGTTCCAAAACTCTAAATTTATACTCTGTATCATAATGCCATGGATTATATAGTGGATGAATAAAAAAGGAAAATTATTTTTGCTTGAAAGTAATGCATTTTGTCATTAGAGCTTTTTACTGTGACTACTTTCGTGCAATACCTCTAATGATACCCAGTGTGCAGGACATGAAAATTTGGTGGGAAAACACTGGCAGTTTTGATAGCTGAGTAAAGGTATTCATTATTTATGCCATTTTTATTGTCACACTACATGGCAATATACAAGTCCCAGCTGAATTTCTACTTGAAGCATTTCTGCTTTCTGGAAAATATTAGCTAAGTGTACTGACTGTGCTACCTAAACGTTTTGCAACCTATTGCTGGCCATAAGACAGTCACTCAAAATGAATTATTTTATATTTTATATTTTTAAATATAAACTGCACTGAACAAATGCATTCAAGGTAAGAACCTGACCTGGGTACACAAAGATTACAGAGAAGCAAGAGAAAAAACACGTTTTGTGCACATTCCTGATAAAATTATCAGTGAAAGTTAACTGCATTACATAAGTCCAAACAGATATTCACACAGTACATTACTCAGCAGAAAGATGGACTGAAAGCCATTCATCTTTCTCAAAGCAGTTAAAACATTGAAAAAATGTTATGTTAAAGGACTAGGCTTCATAATGTTAGATTCTGAAACAACTCAGTTGTAAATGCTGGATCTGTGGAAAACCAGGGGCAGCAGACAGAGAATTCCACCTTCTCCCTTGTACGCTTCAGGGCACCCCAGGCTGAGCCAGAGGACACCAGATAAACCAAGCAACAACATGGAAGTGATTTTGCAGCAGCACCCAGGCTCTACAGGCACAAGCGTCAAGCACTGGGTGAGTCAAACCAACAGTACGTATCTTCATCATGGCAGAACATGCAGCGGTGCTGGAAGCAGCTCCATTATCCTGCATGCAATCCTCACCACTTCAGAAAACTTTGGCAAAAATTCACTATTGGTCTATTTGCCACTGTTGCTATGTAGCACTGAAACGATATACTTCTGCCTTTTCATTATCAGAGCAAAAGCAAAAGGGCCTCAAGAGTCTACTTTATTCTAGACCATTTTGCATGCAGATGTATCACATGGAACTTTCTTCCTAGCCTTATTCAGACATCCACTAGTCTGAACATCACTTTGTAAGGGTTTAACTCATTAATTCCCCCATACTAGACAAAATACAAAAGGGAATTGAAATAATCTATAAACTGAGATCAGATTCCATTTACTGGCCTGCTGTAGCAGTGCTTTCTCTACAGAACAAGGCAGTCCGAGATTTACTACTTTCCACAGAGCATCTATGATGATTTTAAAACTACAAACAAATTGGACACTGAGGCATCAGAGTAAGACACAGCTTAGGCTCGCTTTTACCAGTCTTTCACCAGCAACTGAGAGGTAATGAAAGACTTAAACATAGAAAGCCCATGAGCTGGGAAGTGTGGACATGAAATGGAAAAACATCATTCATAAATTAAAACTCACAGAAGATTGCTTCTCCAAACCTCCATTACTGATACTGTATTTAATTTTCTTAAGAATTAGTTATGTTTCTGGGAATATTACCAAGAAGCTTTAGCCAACAGCCAGCATTGATGCTCTGTATATAGAGAATCTTGTGCTGTTTGATAAAGCAACTTAAAACAGTCTGTAGAGGTGTCTGTTCTTCCTCAGATTAGTGGTGCTTCAGGAGACTGGTCAAGCTCTATGTAGGCTGTAAAACTTTTCCTTGGTTTTTTTTTTTCTTTATTCTTTACCCTTTTAGCTTCCTTTCCAACATAAATGCAAACTGTACATAGTATCTGAAACACTATTACATCAAAGCAATATAGAAAAAGATTACACTCATTCTAACAAATACTTTTGTTTCTTAAATACTGTAAAAATCTGTATCATTCCAGCAACTACCTCACAGGGCCACTCACTGAAACACAAGATGAGGCCTGCTTGTTGTGACAACTGCTTTCAGCTTAGCAGTTTAAGGTAAAAACAGCCCAGCAAAATATTTCAACAGACGTTTCAGTGTGCCTAAAAAGAGGTTACCTTAAATTCTAGAATTATTTTCTTGTATGTTCACACGTACTGCTGAAAATTCATGAACAAAGTATTTCAAACGCAATCCTTTCAAAGTCCATTTAAATAAACAGTGCTCAACAAAAATGAAACATGCTGTCAACAATTTCTACAAAGGTAAAGGTGAAAAATATAATTTGATTACAAAAGAATTTGTTAACACCATCTGTACACCACAGATAACGCTTTTCATAAGATTAATTTATCACCATCCTCATTCAATCATTCTAAGGAGATGTTATCTCTTAATTCATAAAGCATGCATTTTCTGTGTACTTATATGCAATAATTAGTGTTTCTATAGTACTTCCTACTTTAGTGTGAACAGTTAAGATACTATACAGTGACTCAACTGAGATGAATGAGGGGGAAGCTTATGCATGTTATTTTACTGAAAAGATATTTTACTTGTCTAGCTCCAAAAGAGCCAAGAAAGGTAAGTGATAGAAGCACCAGCTAAGACTCTCTTGAACTTAAATTCAGGCATTTTAATGTGTATCTCAGTAAAGCTACATGAGTTTCCATGTAGGTTATTCATACATATTATGGCACTTGGACTCTCCTAACAGGTATTTAGTTACCTAGGACATCTAGGCTAAAAAAGAAAAGGTCTGATAAAATTAACCATTTCTATAAGAAAACACTTCTGTCCCAACCTTCAAACCCCTTGATTTTCCTGGAAGTTGCACCAAAATACAATTGTTCATATTTCACATTATTTGAATAAGTTGCCTTTGACAATGATGTCACGTTAACTTTTAAGTTTAGATCTCTAGTGATTTATGAACACAAAGGAAAGCAATCTTACCCACTTTCAACAAACCAAGTTGTGCCCTGCTCCTTAGTAATTATAACATGGAGTACTGATACTTGTGTATCCATTCTTCTGTTGGACTTGAGTCTTTGAAGTAATTACATATCTTAAGAAAGAAGTCCAAATTTAATTAAAGGCGGCTTACAATGGTAGCTTTTTCTCCATGTAAGGCATTATTCTGACATCTACTGGCCTGGTATCCAACCATACATTTTAATACACTGCATTTGTTATTAAGAAGGAGCATATATATTAATCCAAAGATAAGAACAATTAAAGGAACACAAATGACATACATTTAAAACAGGCCCATGTATTTTCATATAAATCTCACAACCCTACCAGCATTTTGGTAGGTTTCTATTGCTTTCTTAACTCATCTGAACTACTGTATATTATGAGGCTTTAATACAAGCAGCTTTGGGGAAGAAAGTTACATTTGGAAGGGAAAAGAAAGTTGTGACAAGTAAAAAAAAAAAATCCAAGAAGCTTTTTAAAAAAAAAAATCTTTACTTGCAAAATTAAGCAGCATGCTATTTTGTGATTTATATTTGAATTTTAAAAGACTAATTAGACCGAAATAAAAATAAAAACCTAAAAATGGCAATTCTATAAATAATGAAAAATTTTGATTTCACTAGACTTTAATGAAAAACATTTGGTAATTAAATACTTGCTACTGTTCATTACGTTGATGAACTTTATTAGGGTTAAAACTATAACAAAGTTCATCCTAAAACATTTTGCAATGCAAAATTATTTTCACTCGAGGAGTGTCTCAAATTGAATGCTAAGAATTACAAGCAATCTTCAGAAGCAGACACTCACATTCATAAAACTTTATACACCTTTTGGAACTAAGATATTTATACTACTAAAATCAAACATGCATCACTTCCCATACATTCTGGTATCATGATTTATATTACATTATGTAACACCATTCTTCTAAACAGCAGCAGTTTTATCATACGTTTGCTCCATTTTCTTTGGATTTCTGATCTTTATCTTCGTTCTTCACAATATCCTTTAAAAGAAAAAAAGGGAGAGGATAACATGAACTCTAGAAGTGGTATTTCTCATGTGAACTGTAAAGGAGCATGAGACAAAAGATACTGTTTGGTGTCAACTTTAAATGCTACATGAACTGATATCTTACTCTGTTTACTTATAACCAATTCATATTTCCAGTATCTTCCTGAAAAATTGAGGGGGCAGAAACTAAGTGTGACTTAAGCACTTCTGAAGAGAAGCACAAAAACCATCCCCAGAAGCCTCACTTTATGATCTAAGGTTTAGGGGTTGTTGGGGCTTTTGCATAACGATACTGATGACAGATAGCTGCAAGGTACTGCCAGTTTAATAAGCTACTGTGACTTATATGATGCATCACTCGTATCCTACAAGGGGGGGAAAAAGTTCTAACATTTGTCAAGTTTTCTAGGGGTTGTGTGTATGTGTGGTTTTGTTTTGGTTTTAGAGCTTCTGTAGATGCTATATTGTCTTTTCAAAATAAATGTAGACAGAAGTAGAAGCAAGGCTCCCTCATAGTACCAGTTTGTCACTCAGTAGCCTTCATAACCTACTTCTATTCAACCTTACTTAACAGGCCCCCCCAGCATTCCTAGGGAATATGCAAGTATCTTTCTGTACAGGGACAGAAATGCTCTGGAGCATTATGCAGTTTGCTTAAAACTCATTTTAGTGAAATACCGCCACATAAACTGAAATACTTAAGTTCTGCCTTGAAAAATTACTCTTAACTGATCAAACAGAAGAACAGATTTGGACTGTTGGGGATGGACAAGATCAGGACAGGAAAACATTAAGATGGTTTGAGATTTACATTAATATTTATACATTTTTTAAAACAGTTAAGTCAAGAACATGTGTTTCAAGCTTATAAGATACTACTGCCCTGAATTCATGTGAAAATTCTTTTTTATTCTGAAGTTTTTGTTCTGATAATTTAGTCTACAGGAAGTCTGCATACAATAATAAAAAAAAAAGGAATTAAACAATTCTAACCTGTTTAAGAACACTCTGTATTTCATCCATAACAGTAGCTAAATTTTTGATTGTCTTATTCAGCTGACCCTCAAATTGCAAATTTTTATCATCCGAGATCTTCAAATTTTCTTGCAGTTGGCCAAGGTCCTTCTTCACTTCTTTAAGCTCCGTAGATAGACTTTTGTTAGAATTCTCGAGTTGTAGTATGGTCTTTTCATCCTCATCTTAGGGGGGGAAAACAAAAAGTCAGTCACTTCCAATGCTGTGTACTTTGCATCTTAATATTCCATTTACATGCCAACACCATAACTACTAATTTTTAAAGAGTAATAAAAACTGCATTGCATTACCATTTGATAATATTCTGACTACATTTGGAAGTCTTACATTCAACTTGAATAAAAAAAGATAAAAGCATTTCAGCATGGTGACAATGGTACTCAACAATAGCTGGTGTGCAAGTTCAAAGGGCTTGGGAAATAGAAAATGTAAGTTTACAGTAAGCAATTAGTTAAGAAATTTACATCACAAATTTTACTCAAATTGGTTTATCTACTTAAAAAGTCTTAGCATCTTGCATCCATGTAAGTACCACCTTCAAAGTAACGTCCCACCTGTTTTTTCTTCTAGTAACTGAAGCTTTTGTTCTATCTCTGCCCGCACTCTTTCACTCTTCTCCAGCTTCTGTAAAAGGCTCCCAACATCCACCATAGCTCCATTGTACACAATGAGGCCAACATTTTCTTCTATGGCTTTTGATTCTTGCTTTATAGTAGGCGATGGTAACAGTAATCTGTTCCCTGTATTAGATTAAGCAGCATTAGGAAATAATCATTCTGTCATTTTCCAGTTCTAGTGACCAACCTCAAAAACTTCTTAAAAGAATAAATATAGATTCAAGTTTGCTGGTCTATCCCTCACATTCCTCTCCTCCCTCCTTACGCCAATTCCCTGCCCCCCCAAAGGAGCATGTGCTTTCATTACATTCTTCTCTGCCTCCTGTCTACCTGTCTACAGTAATTTGTCCTAAAAAATCAGGCTCTGTTCTAGTACCTACAGCACTGATCCTCCTGACTGCAAAACTGCTGTGAATAAGAAATGTTGTTCATCAATACTCAACATTAACCTCTGTCCTCCTTCCTGTTCCAAGATACTAAGATTTATCCTATACATTCAACAAGATGTGTTGGAAGCCAGAAATACTGTAATTTATGAACTGCCCAAGATTTACTTTTTTCCAAACTGGCAGGTTCCCTGCAGACACGAATTAGTTCTGCAGGAAAGCAAGTATCTCAGAACTCTCATTATCATTCACACAGAAACAATTATCTGGAAGTTTGTGGCATTAAAAAAAAAAAATACCACCTAACATATCTTCCTGTAGCTCTTCAGACTCTTCTTGATTTTCTTCATCTTTAGAAGTATCTGTTAGTCTTCTGTAAAAGCAAGATTCTCTAAGCACTACTTTATTAAGTAGCTTCTTGACCTAAAACACAGCCATGGAAAGAAATATGGTGTTACTTAATACACAGACATTGTATTACCTAAACAAGAACATTATACTTTGGAAAAAAGAGAAATTGCACAGCTTTTTGAGCTTTAACATACCGGGGCTTAAAATGAAAACAAGCTGGGGTGGAGAAAGATACCATTTGGAGACAAAAGCTACGTATTCAATATGGGCATATTAAGAGCTGCAAACTTCAATTTACAAAATATTAAACTAGTATTTCATTGTAAGCATGAAGTGGCTACATAAAAATCAGGGTTCAAGTATGTAAGAAACAGCCTTTAGAAGCTAAACTATATTCCTCCCAGTTACAGCATTCCTGTAATATTTTCAAAGAGATTTCTATTACTATACAAAACCTGAGCACGTGACAGGTGTAGTCCAAGAGTGTACAGTATCTCCTCCATGTCCTTCTCCAGAAGATATCCACAATGACTTTGATCAAAATAAACGAAAGCCATCAGAAGATCCCTATTAAGAGTTACCATCTGCGTCTTGTCTTTCTCCTACAGAAAATTCATTATGGGATCATTAGGAAGTTAAAATATAATTTCCCCACCATCTACTAAAAACACGTAAACTTTTCAGTTAACAGAAGTCGTCTTCTTTTCATTTTATCATTACTTTCAGTCGAGTGATTAATATAACTAGCATTTACCTACTGAGCTCAAATATAATGTAAACAAGCTATTTAGGACAAGTAATCTTTCAAATATTTGAAAATCCCATCCACAATGGAGAGTAACATCTGGTAGTCATACTTTCCTTTTGTTCATGCTAATATGTAAGAAAATTTGTAAATGAATTAACCTATTTAACAAGTAATAGTAAACATCCCTTCTCCTCCCAATCATATATTCTACTGAACAGCTGTTTTCAAAGTGAAATCCCCATAAACATGTAATGGGTGAGCATCCAGCTCTCACAGCTACAGCAGTTCTGCAGACTGTGTTTTCCCATTATTCCTGTTCCTACATCTCCTATTTTTCCTTGAAGAAAAAAATAATCAGAAACTTGTTTTATTCTTGCATTTATAAAGAAAGTTTAAGTGTAACAAATCAAATTTATGCTGTTCCTTAATCTGAACTGTGGAGGCAAGCTATTGGCCTCATGACATGAAAAGCATCCATTTTCCTACAGGGAGATGTAAAAACATCATATAACGATTCCAAGCTTCCCAATTGAAAAGCCAGTTTATCCATCAAGCTAAGCTTCTGCTTTTCTTCCGTAAGAATACAGCAGTTTAAAATAATGGATAAAATAATCACATATTCTGCCTCCTACATTCACATACAGCATTAGTCCTCACATCTTTCAGACAGATCAGTATCTCATATAAAGAAAGTTCTTCCAACAGCTTTCACCCAATGAACTTTAAAATCTAAAAGTAGGTTGTAAACACCTTACCCAAAGCTGTCACATGTTCCCTACCTTCTATATACACTTAATGTTTCAGTCCAGAAGTGCTGAAGGAATCAAGGAGTGCAAATAGGTCTTATAATAAAAATAAAGTTAAGATCTAATTAGGACACCTCTAACAAGGTTATATGTAGTTGTTAAGAAAGGTGTTAATTACTTTATCTTTAGACGACCTCTCTTTACAATGCCTATTTCCCTCTCTTCTGTCCTCCCGTTTGTTCATTTCCTCTTCATCCCGGTCTGTAAAACAAAGAAAATTCAGCACATTCACAGCAAATTATTCTATAACCCATTATCTCAAAATACATATGTTCATTGAAAAAGTTCTCATAAACCCCCAAATATCTGAAATTAATATATTTCCCTGAAAATAAAAAAGAACAAATGGCATGTGAGTCCTGTTAAATTTTTATTTTTCTCTTGTCTTATTTTAACATAAGCCATTTGTAATTTTTTTTCCCCGTGTTTTTTTCACACACACAGGATAGAAGAGCCGAAACAAACGCTAACTAGGCCAAAATGAGTTCCGCCAGCATCACCATCTATTTAAGTGGTGTGCAGAAAATTACCACAATTCTCCCTAATGAGGCTTGGCAGAGTCTGCATTCAGCTATGGTTATTCCTATTAGGACAAAATCAGTACTATTTACTCTCAAATATTTTATATCATAAAAACCATATCAACTATATAATTAAAAGCATGTGTTTATACTCACGTCTGAGTGAGATATTACTGATCCAATGATTTGGATTCTCTGAAAAGTTACAGATCACATCGCTTATTAGATGTGAATTACAAACTACAGTTTTTTTGCTTAAAGGTAGACAGTACAGTAAAACTAAATCTAAAGTCAAGAGAGAAAGAGGAATATGACAACTGCAGGGACGGATTATGGCATGCAGCTCTGTACCTTATGTGCAAGTCTTTGGTCAGAGAATCACGTGCCAAGTTCAGCTTTAAGCTCACCTTTCTTGTGAGAAAAACTTTGGAAAAAACTATGTATCGCAACACTCGTCTAATTTTGCCAACACGTTTCTGAGAACCAATAGCTTTCTCCTGCACCTCCATGGCATGTTGGATTGTTCTCAGCAACTGTGACTGGGAATGGCACAAGGACAGATTATGGGAAGTAGCAGCACTTGTACAGAACAGACAAGCCCAGGGCACTCTCAGCCAGATTATAAGCAAATAAGAGTTATTTTGGAAACCACAGGTTAGCACCAATTTTTTAAGGCTGGTGCAGTACTCTGCCAAAAATACAACTGAAAATGCTGGTTAGAAAATGCTGGGGACTGCAGTACCTAAGCAGTTCAAACCCACATCTCTAGCAAAAACTCTCCACAAAAGGACAAAAACCCCAAAGAAGTACAAACCAAAAACCATACACCATATCTTACGCCTTTCTGAATCTCCGAGCAGGGAAAGAGGGCTACTGCTGCTCCCTGGAGACAAGAAAGTTCCCCAGCCCCCTTCCCAGTTTCTTCAGTAAACACAACTCCACCCAAACAGAAATCAACTCCTCGTAACATCATGTAAAGAGCACCCCACACTACATTCTGGCCTAATAAAAACAGGATGACATTTCAGAACTGAGGAATAGGAAGTTAGGCACTTAAAAGTGGCTTGGTTTTTCAGAGGTGCTGAATACTCACATCTCCTACTGACTTCAATGGGAGTTGCGAGTGGTCTGCATTCTGAAAAAAATAAAACCACTTCTATATGCATGCCTTACTTTGAGTACCACAGCTAGTTTTATATTAACTATGTTCATACAATGCCTAGCATAAAGGCACTTACATTTTAAGTAGATCTGGTTAGAATTACTAAAATAAAATTAGTCTAACAACACAATTTTAAATTGTCTAGTTCCAGTGCATTCTCCAGTTTGAAAGAATATATTCAGTGGCAATAAAAAGATTTCTGAAAGCCACAAAATTCATAATTCAAGATACCTTCATCTTCGTCTTCAGCATCTTCTGCCTCCATTGGATCATATTCTTCTTGATTATTGTCATCTTCAGTTTCTTCTTCATCTTTAGAATCATCTTTCCTTTTATCTTCCCTCTGTAACAAAAGTTCCTAAAAATTTATCCAGTCAGAACTAAAAACCAGGAAAGGAAAAACCTCACTACCGTTCATTCAAAATTTGCATATGTTTATATTTAGTCACTTAAAAAACCAAATACAAATCTATGTGATATAGCTGAATGTTAAAATACCCCCAATACACCTGTAAAATTTTTAAATTACTGAATACAATTGCAGCATATTTAAATAGATCAATGAGTCAAATCAATTTAACTAACACTACCAGACCTGAATTTTCGAAAGCAATACAGTAAAATTCAAATAGAAACAGTTTAATACTGATCCAGACAGGATAGTACTTCATATGAACTAGCTGCAGACCTTCTTTTCGTCTCTATCTTCTTTTTTGTCTTTATCATCTCCAGATTTTCTCCTCTTAGGTTTTGGATCATCTGTTTCATCATCTTTTTCTTCTTTTTTTTCCTTTCTCTCATCTTTTTTGCTTTTTTTGTCTTTTTTGTCCTCCCTCTCTGGGAGAGAAATCAGTGCTTTGTAAATTCTGACACCAAAATCTCTCTGAAGCATTTCATTGAAGAGTTCTGCAAACAGTGATACCTGTACATAAAGGAGAATGAAAACAGAACTGACAAAAAGTTTTTAAATACATATTAAAAATCTGTACACTTATGCTTAAATAGCTATGAGGTGCTATCTTACCAACTTTCACCATGTCAGAATTTTATGTAGTGTCAGATTTCTTAATATCTGCTTTGAATATGGAAACCTTAAACAACTTTATTTCCTGCACTGCAGTAGCTTAGGACCTAGACTAGCTGTATAAATTATAAACTCAGTTCCATATCTGAAAACCTGCGCATTTCTTCTGGATATCATACAGTGAATATACTGCTATTGTAAACCATGTACCAAAGACCGGACAATTTTTTCTAGGTATTGCACAAAGAAACTAACTTAAACAAGTTTTATTTTGCCATGCTATCATAAACAATTACAATTGAAGAATACTGCAATTATCACACAGAATTAAAAAGAAATGAGAATGGCTAACCGTAAGCAGCATAGCTGAATTACCTCAAAGGAATGTTCTTTATTATCTTCTAATCTATAGTCCAGAAGAACACTAAGAGACATAATGCTACAGTCAAACTTCCCACTCTTTGCTGCCCAGTTAGGATGTACGATGATGGCTGGTTCATCAGGCAAGATATATCGTCTCTCCCGCCGCTGACGTTCCATTTCTTCTTGACGTTTTCTTTCCTCTTCCTACAAAGAGACAAAAAAATGATATACAGCATATTCCAAACCTGAAGTTTCAGCCTCTATGTTAGTTTTTAGGACTCACTGCTTTGAAGAAAGTGAAGGAAAGCCTAAGCTGCTGAATGCAACACAGAAGACAGACAGAAGTCACAGACTAGAATTTCCAGAATGCATGCTGTGTCCACTGCCAACACTCATCTAAGACAACTGGAAGCTTGAGCAACACAAAGAAGGACATCCAGTGTTGTTTAGCCCACAGAGCAAAGAGCGCCTTCCAGCTATCTTATGGTGCTAACCGCAGCACGTTTATTTGACATTGGAAGGACTCAAGCTAGTTCACTTCAAGAAACGGTATGCAAGCTAGCAAAGGAGTCAATGCTCCTGAGGGGTCTATTGTTTGTTTAGGGGTGTTTTAGAGCTGTACAGTACAGTAAGCTGTCTTACTCCTTACACAGGAAGAGCAAAGGCTTCATACATCATCTTCTCAAAGATATCCAACACAGCTTTAACACTTCGCAGATGACAATTTACTCAGCTCTTTTGGTTATGGGAAATGCAATCTCTATAGATACAACTGATGCAAATCAAAACAAAAGGTTAAAAAAGGTAAAATACCAAGCAGCTTACTGATTGCCAAGAGAGACATATTAAAGTCTTATGAGTATGGAAAAAAGTCATGGCAGAGCTTGTGCTTTTTAAAAAAGCAAGCACAATCCAAGCTCCCTCCCCTAATCTTAAAGAAAGCTGTGGCAAGAACCCCCAAGATAGCAGAAGCCCATCCAAGCTGTGGGAGAAGGCAGCAGCTGACAGAATTAGCAAGTACATGGCCTTTGCTCCCTCAACAAGGTTTATAAAAAATTTCAAATCATTCCATATTGGTTAGCAGGTAACACACAAAAAGGCAGGTTTAAAAGCAACTAACACACAATACATTCTCCAGACATTTATGCCCCTTTTCTGTGGTTGAGCTTTGGCCTTAGTGCACGGATCTTGTTTATCCTTGTGAAATAGCAAAACAGACAGACTAAGTAGTACTGAAACACCAACTGCAAAACTGAGAAACTTCAATACACAGGAAGTTTATCCAAAAGCAAAAATTAAAGCTTCATAACAAGCTCCAAAACAAACCTAAGCAAACCATTAGCCATGTGAAGAAACTGGACTGTTTGAGACACTATAACCTTGTACAGACTGGAACCTGCCCTCCTCCCATTTCCACAATAATTCCCTAAGGCCTGTACGCCACTAAAAGCCAATACAACTAAACAGCTACTTTTCACGTAGGTTTAAGAAGTTAAGATCTTGTTAACTGTGTTCACCTGTTCTCAACCATAGTTTTTCTCAGGAGTTTGGGATTTACTTTTCCTTACCTTTAACATCTGACATTAATTCAGACACCCTTAGTGCACTTGCACATCTCAGCTGACTTTGCTGATATGAAGAAATGCAAACTTGCCAAGATTTCGTTCCAATTCAGCAGCTCAAGTTACAGCAAGAGCTCCCAGTACAGTCATCTGAGAACTACAAAATCCCAACACAACTAGGCATATTCCTCTACTTTTTATACTTATATTTATTTATACATATTTTATATATGATATTTTATGTATTTATGTGTATTTAATAAGACTGAAACCAAATATGTCCAAAACCTAACCTCTTTGTCATCTTCAGATTTCCTATCCTCCTCCTCTTCCTCTTCTTTCTCAGACTTCTCTAGCTCCTTTTGCTCTTCTTTTTGTTCCTCTACTTTCAGCTGCTTTGTCAGTCGAGCTATCAACTGAGATTTCAGTCCTTTAGAGCTAAGGGTTCGACTTTCTAATTCTTTACGAAGGTCATTTACCTGGTAAATAAAAGCTCTGTAAGTGGTATCAACCAGTGACATTGCAAAACATTTGATTAGCAGAAAAGATGAAGTAAAAATTAAGTAAGAGCACTGGAAAGTCAACTGTATTTTTTAAATCTGTACTGAGAAACACTAATATTTACAGATATATGAAACATATTACATTTAAAGTTGTGTTCTCCTCAAAGAACCCCTTTTTGAGGAACTTTTCACAGGGGCAGGGAAAGGATTTTACTATAGTAAAAGAGTTTATTACTATTATTCCTTTCACAGAAACTTTTTATTATGTCTTCTGACATACGTTTTTATATAATTATTGCCTTTTTAAACTAACATTTAAGTATTTTAGACCCCACATTTTTAATACAAGTAGATACGATCAGATTACTGCAAAACCTTAATTTTCCAGTTAATGTAACATATGTGATACCCTTTAATTGTACAAAGTTCAAAGGGTCAGAATAGTTTCAATTAGCTGTATTCGCTTATTAAAATCAGGAGTCACGCTTGCATACTATGATATCACATCTAATACCTATAAATCAGCAAGGAAGATAAAACACTACTGAAGTTTTTTGGTCAGTTAAGGGAATATACAGCCATATTTCAGGTTGCGCCTTAAAAATGAAAATGTACAATGGAATCAAATTTTAAGAAAAGTGTTAGTCACCTTCATTGTTTTTGGATCCAGTTTAGACCAGTGCGTAGGTGTAGAGATCTCTTTAGCTTCCCCATCATCCTTTTCCTCTTCGTCCTGACAAATAAAATTTAAAAATTATCATTCAGAAAGCTTGAAACCATTTCAGTTATTTTTTAAATTCTGTTGCTGATCTGTGCAAGGTCACAACTGTTTCAGATAGTCTTCTCCTAAAGTTATTATTTAGACAAGTTCACACACACATTCTACCACTTTATAAATGATCACAGTGCCACTCAGCCAATACAAGCCAGATCTGTGGAACACAAAAGGGTGATAAGCAACACCACAAAGAATATTGGGGTTACACAGACACTGCTGGTCTCCATTAACCACACAGTGTGTGATCTTCCCCCAGATTTTAAATCCCCAAGATTACTCTTTGTTCAGTCAGACCTTCCCTTATTCCAAGTTGTTGATCAGCCACATGGCCTGAAATTCAGATGTTTCAGACTAGTGTTTGTTCGATTTCAAATATCACAATTAGAACTGGCCACAAGAGAGAATTTAGAAATTTTAGAAAATGGCAAAATGTTTAGAGACAGCTATTCATAAACTGCATCTCACTCAACAACTGGTCCCAGATTCCAGCAACTACGTCTACGATAAAAATTTTCTGCGCATCATAAGCACAATTTAATTCCGTTTGTGATATCAGCATACACATTTAAAGTTAGTGAACTAGCTGAAATAAAAATAAAAACCAACATTCACTACACTGCTGAAAGCTGGTTTACCAGTCATTGTTACCAGTTATGTTCCTCCTATGTATGTATGTTGTGTAGTATGTGGTGTGCATTTTGTGCCTGTGTTCCTGTGCCTGTGAGAAGCAGAAATAGAAAAAGGGATTAGCGTTCAGTGCCTGTTCTCCATCAGCCTCCTTGCGTTCACCCTGAAGCTTCTCGACCAGCTGCTGCTTGTATCCTCGGGAGAGGGTTTCCCACTCTGAGCGGGTGGGAAGGCAATGCCAAACATCCGGGAAAAATAAAACCACTGTCTCCACATGAGCTGGAACTGTACGCCCCTTGTGGGTCTCCTCAGGGCGATGGTAGCGAATCTCTGCAAAACGGTACCTGTTGCAAGGGAAGAAGCATGTTGGAAAAAAAATTCTACAATACATTTTAAAGAGCCTAGATCACTTGTAGCACATCAAGTAAAGAAACTTTGCTGCAAGACCTTGAAGTTTATCTAAAGAAAAAAATTATGAAAGCCATATTTTCTCTTTTGGCACAATTGTAGAAAGGTATCACGATTGAAAAGGAGGAAACCCAACAAAATTCTTTTTTCTGTAACTTGTTTAGCACACACAGGTTTGATGCGCAAATAAAAGTTGCTGAAGCACTTTAAATTTAGCATACAATTGACCTTCCTGGTATTAGTAAAACTGCAATGAGTGTTAACACAGGACAAAAACTTACCAAGAGAAAATATGGCTATATAACGAACGGCTATTTATTTATAACAAAAGAACAATGAAATGAAGTTCTCTTGACGATCTTCTCCAGCTATGCACAAAATGAAAAATATTTTCAACGCACATTCATTAAAAAAATTACAGCATAACATGTCAAAATAAATCCAGAATTTTTAATTAGTTCTTAATGCAGTATTCAGCACAGTTGGCACCAGTCAAGCTTATTACAAAACAGAACATCCTTTGAGTAGTTTACCTGCACTACCAAGAGCAGCCGACAAAGAGGTTTTTCCATCTTTTTTTTTTTTTTTTTAAACTTCTGGTAACAGGCAAGTATTTCTACAGTGTACTTTGTTTTGCAGTACAGTACTTACCATTGTGTGCACACACTTAAGTCAATCCCTGTAAGAGCCTTGCAACAACGAATAGCCGTCTTTATCAGCACGGAAGGGTCCTTTTCTGGATCAGGTCCATCCAGTGATGGGGACCAGTGTCCTCCAATAGCCATAGCTTCATCTTTGCCTTTCATACCCACTAAAAACTAGACAAAAAGAGTCTTCTGAATGTTCCCCAGCTAGGGGTAAAGAGCCATTTTTCCCAAAGCACAAAGAATATTTCATAGCACACACACTGAAATCCGTGAGTAAACTGTCACATCATTTTGAAATCTGAAAATGAAAGTCAGTCAAGAAAGAGTTCAGTTATTTTTTTCCACAGAGTATTTCAGAAATGGAATAGGTTTAAAACATCATCACTCATTCTTGTTTGCAAGACTTTCCACCAAGTTGCTTTATTGGTATAAGCTTGTTCGTTTGTAATTAAAAGCTTTCTAACACAAAAGATAAACAGATACTAATTTAAATGGTGTCCTAATTCCGATACACATTTAGAGATGTTCCTGCTTAAAAGTGATAAAGCAAAGCTACAAAAGATAAGACAAGAGCATTATATCTATAAATTCAAGTACTCCCATTTGCTTTAAGACAATGGACTTTAATCGAAAACAAGTCTGTGTTGTCCTGAAACACCATAGCACTTACAGGTTGTTCAGTTTAACAATAGTTAAATTTCACTTAATACAATGGTTACTTAACTGTTGCTTTGTTTGTATTCTCTTCACAGCTGAGCCGTTAAATAAAAGTCTAAGTGCTTGTAAAAAAGGCTAACAAGGGTAATTATTATATAATTAATACAGGTTTCTCCAAATATCTATTGTTTAACTAAGGTGAACAAAGCAGTAAATATGAAAGCAGTGAAGATGGAGCTCCTATAAACTGGAAAAAGAATTGACATATAAACTAGGTCTCTCCAGAGGAAAAATGAAGCCATCATTTAGCTGCCTACAAACTCCTTCCTTATCAACAAATATTTTAAAGCTCTACAACCAACCTTTATTGCCAAAAGTGTCTGGCATTGAAGCATATTTACCTTTACAAGTCTAGCAGGATGCTGAAATCCATCACGAAGTTCTTGGGGATCTTCAGCCAGAGCACATGACTTGTGATAGAGATCCTCCATACTAGGACTAGCCATCAACATCACCTGTTGTGTAAGTCAGATCAGTCTTGTGAAGGTCTCCCACTATGACTGGTAAACAATGACCACAACTTGCAAACACAAACATACCACTACTTTTTCCTCAATGTCATAAAAAATCAGAACAAGTAAAGGTAAAAAAACCTGTAGAACTCAGTATTAAAATGTCTGCCAAAGACCAATTTCCCTCCTTCCCACATGGATGTGTGATCTTATTAAAAAAAACTAAACTGAAAGCATATAAAGGCAACATGCTTCACATGTTATCACTATATGCCAAATACCCTATACCAAGAAGCGCACTGAGTACATTTCTGGTTTCAGTAACTGACTCCTTCCATTTTGTCACAACCACAAGAGAACTGATCAACACATTCATCTGCATCCTCGTACCATCCCGTTAGCCCAGCCAAATCTAACAAGGTTACTTTATATCCTGAACAGGTTAATATTATGAAACAGGATGCTATTCCTCAGTTACTGAATATATTTTGAAACTTAACCTTCTGAAAGAGAGCTCTTGCTTTGCATCAATAGACTGAAAAAACCAGTATGTCTGATATTTGAGCCAAGACTTCAAAGTTTCTATACACAGAAGGCAAGTAAAGCCTTTCAGAAATACAGGGGTTAAAGAAGTTTTGTTTCTTAAAGTATCTTAAACTTGAAATACTTCTAAAACAGATTGACCTAGAAATCTCAGACCTATTTTAATGAAAGAGCTTTCAAATGGAACAGGTTTTAGGAAGACGTTTTGACACTGAGGTCTTTTATACATCATTATAGCCCTTGCTGCAGTGTTTTTTGACATTCAGATAATCCCAATATGCTCAACTACTTTCAACAAAATAATAAATATTGAGATGAATCTGAAAGAAGAAAATATCACTAAATGGAAGACCACAAACTGCACAGAAAGGACCCTTGAAGGGAAAAAAGAGAAAAGAAAAAAAAAAAAAGGTGCTCCATTAACTATTCAGAATGAATTGCCTAAGAAATACATTCAGAGGTCTTGCAGGAGCTGACTTTCCTCTAATCACATCAGTGCAACTGGGTGCAGAGTTGGAAGAGACCTCAGTAAAAACAAGATTTAGGACAGCTCTAGTAACAAACTGAATTTCAGCCATGATTCTTCACGCTCCACATACTAGGTCTTTACTGAAAAGTTTAAAATGCTGTATTTTGCTCAAATGGCTGTAGAGTATTTTCAGTTCAGTTATACTCACTTTTTCACCCTATTGGTAAAAAAATTTCTAATGAATCGCCATAATACTGGAAACCCATACAAACCTTTGCACTGTATAGATGATCAGCATCGGGTGGATCAAGGACAGCAGCGTTTTTATCTATAGGATCTACTTCTCTATGCATTACGTAGAAATTACAGTAGTTTCCCAGCTGAAATGGTCTAGACATAGGAAAAGCATCCACCCATGTAAACTGAGCATCAAAGAAATCGCTTGGGATATACAAGTTCTGGTAACGCCTCCTCAGCTCCATCATATCACAGCTACGGCTGAAATAAACAACATTATTTGAAAGATACAGCAATAAAAGAATCATTAATAAAGCACACAATTAAGAGGTATATTAATTGGAAATACAACCGTTGTATAGTTAATACTATATATATAAAATTTAAAGAGCAATATATTTAAGTTAGAGTGTCATGGACTGAAGTTTAAAAACAAGTAACTACTAAACACTCTTCCGATTAAGGTGTCTGCGTATTAGGGAATATTTATTAAACAGGGTTATAAAGGTATTTTGCAGTAGCATTCAAAAATAACAAAGAACCTAGACTAAGTTTATCATACAAGGTTCTCAGCCATTACATATTTGATTTTTCTTTGAAGTTAAGATCATCATTTAACACTCAGTACACACAGTAATCTGTTCCCACAATTGGAGTGAGATGTAGGTAAACATCTGGCACTATAAACATACCAGTCCAATGAAAACTTGGAAAACTGAACCGTGTAACGAGGAACCACACGTCGCGGTCTTCGAGGCGACCTCTCCCTCTCTCGTCTAGGTGATCTCTCTCTAGAGCGTTTTCTCTGGGGTGATCTTTCTCGGGACCTACGTCTCTCTCGTTCTCTTTCACGACTTAAAAAATAGATACAAATATTTTTGCATGCTGGTAACACAAAATGGTTTCTAGAACAACAGAAGCTAGACCTGTCAGAGATGACTCACAAAAAGGAGAGGAGAAGTTCCTCATAGTTTGTTTCAGTACACTGTCTCTTGTAAAGAGAGACTGATTATGCAATTCTTTCAAATAGACAAGAACTCATCACAAATATCTAACAGTAAAGCCACTTGTACGTATCACTGATTCCCTCCGGAGCAAGCAGCTCAGCTCTGTTTGAAGACAGGTCTTTACAGAATGCTTTGATTATAGTCTAGTCTTCTACAACATACCTCCTGTCATCTTTTCGGTTTGGCATAGGGTCTCCTCCTCTGTCATTCCTCCCGGAAAATCTGGATGGTGGGTCTAATCTTCGAGCTGGCTGAGGCTGTGAAACTAGACGAACAGGGGGCTGTAACAAACCACCTGAAATAAAAATTTGCAAGATCAATACGTAATAGGGGGCAACTATCTACACTTTACAAACAATGCTGCTTTACAGTTGTTTCACTTGTGTACATTTTCTAAACTAACTCTAGAGTCAAATAAATATTAATAACACCCATCCCAAGAAACTCAAGAGACCTATGCTTTTCTTCACTGATGCAAACTGAGACTCTAGTAAGTGAAACTGGTTTAAAAGCATCTTCTTGAGAGGGAAGCTAATATAATCTAAGCACACAGAAGCTATCATAGTAAATAGCTAAGCCTTTTCTTGGAAAAGTAATTTGTTTTAAGATAGATATACTACCTACTCATTGAACTAAAGAAAACCTAAAACTTATTTTTGAGGCTATTCATAGGTAAAAACAATTAGTTTCCTGAAAAATTATTCTTTAATCAATTTATTATACTGCTGCATCAATCCCCCAGCACATACTTTTGCTGTCTTAAGACATTTAACCAACTGAGTGTAAATGGAGCAAACATTACTAACACCAATGAACAACTAGGACTAATTAGATTGTAATAAGCATTTATCCAAAACTGTCCTGCTTAGGTCATAGCTTAAGATCTTCTCCCCTTGCTTTTACTGTAGGTAAGACAAGTCTTAATTTTGTCTTATTATCAATCCTGTTACTGATTCTTCAGCCACTCAAAGTTCAAGTGACCCCACAACAACCTTTGTTTTAGATTTGCCATGTTCGTGGCAGTGTTATCTTCTTTCAAATGCCAACTTGGCTAACTGAAATAAATAAAACACAAATAGAGAAATAATAGCTTTAACAATACAACTGTGTGAAACCTGATCTTGTTGAATGCTCCAGAAGATGCTGAAGAACAAGACTGCCATTGATACTTTCAAATGCCCAACTTGTCAAAGTGTCAGAATAAAAGCTACACTGAATTTGCTTTCAGATTATGAAATCTTAACATGAACATAAGTCCATGGGGATTTCACTAACCAGCTGATTCTTGAGCTACTGCAGGCAATGTGCCTTGCATATAGGTGCAGGAAGATGCATATTCAAACTGAAAATTCTATAGTGTCCTTTCTGTATTATTTCAACTATTACTTCAGTCTTCTGACTAACAAAAAAAATAATAATCACATACTAAGCACAGAAGGACTACAACAAACTTTGTGCACTAAAGAAGCACCTTTCTGCTGTGGCTGCTGCAGTAATGGCTGAGGCTGTGTCTGAAGCAAAGGTGTGATTGAAGCTGCTGATATCTGTGCCTGCAACAAGGACTGCGGCTGCGGCTGTGCCTGAACACTGAATGCAGTCTGCTGTGCAATGGGCTGAAGAACTGCCGGAGGTGTCTTCAGTAATGGCTGAGCTTGCGTCTGGTTCTAACAGCAGAAGAGAAAATGAGTTGTGAGTGAGCTTGAATGAGAAGCAGTCAGTGCAAGTTACACTGGGTAACCCCATGTACCTGATTTGGAAGTGTCTGGATCCTTTGTGCATTCCATTTGAATGGCATATTAGGATTGTAAGTAGCTTCTACCAAAACTCTGTCACCCACCTGAGGTGTCTTTCCTTTAACCGCACTGCAAACATTGCAGAAAATGTATTGTGAGAGTCTTATTTAGCTAGTTTTACATTTACAAGTTACATTTAAAGTGGAGAGAAAGTAGATAAAGTTCATTAAAAAAGCTTATAGGAACAGCATCCACCCCCAAGTTCAGTGAAAGTACTATCTGCTTCAGTTCTGAGTATGCACAGGAATTTAATTCCCGTCTTTGGCCCAAAAGCAGAAGTTCCCTAAACAGTACTGAGTAAAGATAGGCAGACAGCAAGTTATATGCATTTAATCACCCACAAATTCTGCAATTTCATATTATAAGGAGCTTAATACCTTCTGAGTCTCCCAGCTTTGGGTTTTGCATTAAGAAAACTCAAAAATTCACATAAAGGAACTCACATCTAGTGTCTTGTTAACTTATTTGACCATCTGACTTCCAGTGTTGACAGAAAAAAAACATACTAACTGCAGGCACTATCAATGGAGTCACAGAATTAGAATGCAATAATCTAAACCTTTTATTTAGGGAAGGTATCGCAGAGTACATCTGCAGGCAAATATTTACATCTTACCTAAGTTGAAAAAAGACATCTTCATCCACAAAACCAAATGTATCATGTAGTTTAGTAACTACCCCAGTGAAGACACGCTGCTTTTGTGGCTGGGTTTGCTGTTGACTTGACCGGGGTGCTGGATAAGAAACAGTTATCTGGGCTGCCGGTTGAGGAGTAGACAGGCTAAGACTGGTAGGTAGCGCAACAGCTGGCTGCAAGCAAAATAAAGCAAACTATAAATCTTATAACCAGCTGACATACCTACAAGGAACTGTTCCTTTACCCGTGTAGACAGGAGTTTAAAATGTCTCTAAGGCAATTATTCTGAATAGAGATTTTCAGAACGTGGAAGTTGGGGCTTTTTTGTTGGGTTGTTTTTGGGTTTTTTTTTAGATTAATTTTTTTTCTACTTTGAATGAAGACTGGCTCTGTTTATCCTTTTCTTTTAAAAAAAGTCAACTTCTCCAAAATATACACATTGTCTAGAAAAAAAAATTAAGACTGCATTATTGTTTACAGGTAACCCGTACAGTGGGCCTGAAGAGGAGATAAGTTCCTAACTTTGCTAGGAATACACACTTAGAGATTATTCTCCATTTATATCCCAACTGTAGTGTTGGAAGTCAGTAAAGGTTGAGGCTAACATGAACCCTTCCCTTAACTCAACAATTCACATGCTTGCCTTCTTACAAAAGCAGAAGACAGTAAGATATGAAATTAAGTAACCTATTTTTACCTTTTTTTTAAAGCACGTTTAAAAGGTTAAGTGAAAATGGAACTAGAGCAACTTACAGTCTGTTAAATGGTTGCATGTTTTAAACCTGTCAAGCTCAGCAGGATTCTTTTTAAACCTCTCTATACACATACTGCAATACTGTTAACACAGAAAGTTAAATTCCTTCTAAAAGGAGAGAAAGAAAGATTTTCCCAATTTGTTACTTACTGCAAAACAACTGAACACTTGAAGTTCAAACAAAAAAATTATAATGTAATCAACACACATATTCCCTTCAAGATTAAGGAAATGTGGTTGCCATTAATTTTTGAAACCAAGGCTATGCATATTTTAACATCTGGATAAAATAAACCTGTACCAATAAAATGTCCATTCATATTAGTTCATTTTACAGATTAAACTACCCAAGATGTCACAAATTTGCACTCTTGCATTATCTGTGTTTGGGGATGAAGACCAAACAATAAAACCAAACTAACCTGAGTTAAAAGGGTCTGCTGAGGTTGCTGCAACTTAAAATAAATAAAGTTATAAATTAATTTTATATGCTTAAGGAAATTGTACAATTTTACCTCCTCTTTACAAGTAAGAGTTTTTGCTTAATCTGAGTCAGTTAATGGTCCTCTGGGGTTTGGTCATTTCAGCAGTTTGCATATGCATAAAATTTTGCTCATGTGGTTAATTTTAAGATTGTATAATCCAGGTTTATTCAGTAAGCAGAAATGCTGGGTTTTTTGTAACTGAAAGTTAATAGCAATACCAAAAAAAGTTTTGGCAGCTGGAGAAGCTTAGGCCTGTAATTTACATGTCCTTTTATTCTTTTTTCAAAATCCTGTTAAGTTCAAAGACCATAAGAAAACGTAAACGGGAACTTTTTTTGGACAGCATCTTTCCAGCAGTTAAAATACACGGCCCTGTTTAGAGCAAAGTTTAGCAGGAATAGTGTACACATGGAATAGTATATATTTTTAAATTTCCTTTTTGCATGAAGGTAGGCAGGCTTCCATTCTGGATACGTCTCTCCAAGTTTATGAACTTCAAGCTCTCTTTGATTACAAAAAATATTACTTAGTTTCTTTAACAACTTCCCATACGAGGATGATTTCGGAGACAAATCCTACAAGACACACAACCAACATTATTTTTAAAGTTATTTGTGATGTACACAGTAAGAATCAGACAAACCTGTTGCTGTACACTATAGAGAGTCTGCTGAGGTTGTGAATATTGCTGAAACAGATAAAAGCAAAATATCTCATAAACAGGAAGTATTATTACCCCAATAATACCAAATACAAGTTATCTGCTAAGCAAGTTTTAGGCAGACACTATTCACATTTAACAATTCTAATACAAAACATAAGCAGTAGTATCAACATATATTACTTTCATAACAAATATTCGTAGCCTTTAGAGCAGACTCTGATGTGCTCTTTCTAGCTAAAATCAGCCATTTTTGTTAAGCCTGACACTTATACGGTATCTAGGGCACAGTATGAAATCATGCAAAATGCTATGAGGGATACATATAGCGATGGAAGATACTCGGAACTTGAGATTCTCAGTTTAGGTGCAGCAAAACTCCTTGTCACAAAAGGCTTTCCACAGCTAAAAGTCAGCACCTCCATAGCCAAAATTCCCACCTTCACAGATTAATACAACTATTCATAGCTGTAGACCTAAAATCCCACCGTTTTTTAAACAGGTTTATACTGCAGTGTTCACCATTTCCCATTCTGCTTTTCTCCTGGATACTTTACAAAGCCACTGTTTTATATTGTTGAAGTTCATACAGTCAACAGCCAATGCTCCTTTTTCTTTACCTGCTGTAATGCAGCTGCTGCAGCTGCAGCTTGCTGCTGTAAAGCAGCTGTCTGAGTTAGCTGATAGTTCGTTGGTGTTTGTGTAGTTAGGCCTGCTGCTGCCAATGCCGTCTGCTGGGTGTATATTGTAGGAGAGGCTCCAAGCAGCGATGGCTGCTGTACACCAAGAGCAGCTGAAAAGAGAACACACACAATAAGCACTAACAGCAACTGTAAACAGCTGAGGTTTCTGACAGTTATACTAGACGCAGTACGTGATGCTTCACTCCTGAGTCAAGCTCATGAAGTAGATAAATCCAATTACAAAATTCAAGATAAAGGATCACACCTCACTAGCTTCTCTTCTAAATTCATTTACAAATAGTACACCACAGCAGAGGCACAGAGACCACTTAATTTCCTTCTCTCAAGCTGCTCATGATTTTATAGCTCTAGTAGCTGTCATCCCCATCTGCACCCACCCCCAACACACACGCACACTGTATTCCTTCTTGAACGTATTTCAGGTTTTGGATGAGCCCAATGAAGACTGTTGCTCTGTTCTGTAAATTATTTACTACATTTCATTCTATCGGAGGGCAAGAGAAATCTTTACGGTAACAGCAGCTATGAAACGGAGGCTTATAGAACGTGTCCTCTGAAAATGCACAAGGCTTCGCTTCACTCAGTACTGTCTTTGTCCCCGAGTGAGCTGGATTTTGTAGATGTGGGGGCTGGTAGAGAAGGAACAGCCTTAAAACAACAAGGAGTTTAATCGGTCCCCACATATAAAGGGACCAAGTCAAGCTCTCTCCAGCTCTTACTAGGAAGCCTTTGTGCTGCCCAGACTCAAACTGCCTAGAAGGAAATATGAGTTTATTTTATTGTCATATCAGCTTTTAATTCACTGCAGAAGATTAAGCAAATCATGAGGAGCAGCTATTCACATGCTATGCTTCTTATGCATGCCATACTTCTGAACATGGTACGCTTAAGCCTTATGGTTGGAAATTTTAGAGACAAAGAGCCCTGCACAATGCAAATCTGAGTGAAGAACTGCAAACATATCTGGAA
The DNA here is from genome assembly GCA_020745775.1 of Theristicus caerulescens. NCBI lineage: Eukaryota > Metazoa > Chordata > Aves > Pelecaniformes > Threskiornithidae > Theristicus > Theristicus caerulescens. Next base: position 91,344,222 of record CM036560.1, read on the forward strand.
ACCTGCTCCCTCTGTGGCAGGAGTTTTTTAAAAAGTTATCTGCAGCTGCATGATCAAACATCACTTCACCAAGCTATCAGTCTAGTCCACATGTTTAAAGAAAACCAAAGAGAAACTCAACAGGGAAACACTGACAGCAAAAGCAGGTCAGCCAGCCACCTTCAGAACTGAAGAACACTCAAGTTGAGCAGGGTTCCTTTCTCTTCCAAAGCCATTAAAGAGGCACAATGAAATGAAGAACAGATTTACAGTATTTTTCCTGCAGAGTTTGTGCTCCTCACTATTCTTACTGATCCAAAATGAAGCTGTCATTCCTGACCCAGGGATGCAGTAAGATTGCTCGTAGTTGGTGATCATCACCACAGAATACACAAAAATGCTGTAACCAACTCAACAGATCTGAATGAGGTAACCCTCTCTACCATGCTGTTCTTTCCAGCAGAGTACAATCTTCAGAAAACAAGGTGATGGCACTGACCATCTTACAATTTCGGAATGAAACATGGAAGAAATATATAAGCAACAGTGAAAATAATCACCATCACTATGATCTGTATCAAATATTGTCACATAAGTGTTCCAGAAAGTAATACTATTTTAATGGTGAAATCAAGCATTCTATAGTACAGCAACATTACAGTATTTCCAGCATTACATGATTTTTCCCTGGAAAATTCCAACATTTGGTATAAGCCAAGCAAGCCAAGTCTGAGGCTTCTCCTGTGACAGGCCCTCCATCCTCTTCCCTCCTCCTTGTCCATCAGCTGCAATTTGAATGTGCATTTCTGACCATCCAGAAGCACACTGTCATCTGGAACCTCACCAATGCCCCACATAACGCACCTTAAACAGACCTTTACATCTAATGAAAATGCTTTGCTGCTGCATCCTGGGACAACTTTCACTTTTCTTGGCTGCGCTATTTTGCTGGCTCACTCAAAGCAAATAACCAACGCATTGATCTTTCTCCTCTTATTTCCACATGCTGAGCAGAAATTCCTATTAGTGCGGAAATTCACTTCATGCTATTACTTTTAAATCTGTTTGACTATGCTAGCTATTGTCATTCAGTCTAATGTTCTATTCTGATGTTGTACCAACACAGGGGAATGGAGCTGGGAGACGTCATCAAGCAAGTTTCACGAGTTCTCTTACTTTTTGTACCAAGGATACCCACAAAAATATTAACATGCTTGCTCCCAAAACCAGATCTTGGGGTTACTCTGCTCTTCAGTTTCCACTATGACAATTTCCCTTCCAGCATAATCCATAATTATCTCAGACAATTCCCAGCACACCCTAAGACTCTTATCCCGTTTTGTCCATTAAGGAAAAAAAAAAAAAAAGATTTTTTTTTTGCCACCTCTACTGTCACTTTATGAGCATTTAATATTAACTGGGTATCATGTAATCTACAACACTGCAGATCAACTTACTAACAAAGGGGAAGGACAAAAGACTGCTGAGATCCCCTCAAAGGATAACACCTGTAGTAACAGGTTTTTCAAAGCTGTATCTTGTTCCTACCGATCTGCCCCGAAGTATTCAGGAGTTTAATTTGACTACCTTTCATCTACGTACTCATCTTGGTCAAACAGGCTCCAATTAGACAGGCGACTGTGTTTACATTACTAGTTTAAAAAAAAAAAAAAAAAGGAAAAAATCACACAGGAAAACAAGAGACAATGAATTGAAGACTGACTGTGGAACTGACATCTGACTGCCATATTATTACTATTGGCAACAAGCATCTGCAGTGACAAACAATAGCTTCTTAGGATTTGTAATTATCTCCGTAAGTACAGTGATGGAGATGTCTTCCTTCAAATGCAGTCTAAACAACTTCCATTCCCACCAAATACTGCACGGCACATCCATCTGAAAGGGCTCGGATAGAAATTGGAGTCCTAGGCTGCAGCTCAAGCACCTTTCTAGGTAACAGAAATTTCTGTTGTACCAAACACAAAGACAGTATTTAGTAGTCCCTCTTGCTGCTTCTAAATTCCAGAGACCCTTTAAGATTAAGGAAACATCTTCAAAATATGTAGCTACATGTATCTCCTTGGTAAGTGATGTAGATTTATTAGGATTACAGTAAGAGAGTACCCTATCCAGGGCTTTGGACACTTTTCACAGTTGTCAGAAATTGTGAGTTTGGGTCCTTGGGTTTTTAAGTTTCTTCAAGCTTAACACACTTGCAATATAAATGCCATAAAACCTACTCCAAAAAAATTCCTTTTAACAGGCACACAATAGAAACTAGGCTCAGCATATTTATCACAGGACATCCGTTTACAGCAAGCCAGCACACTGTGCATCAGCTACTAGTTCTTGCTAGTTCATTCCTGTCCTATTCTTACACTTCTCTTTAGTCACCTTATCGGGGCCACCAGCAACTACAAGATATTGAGCTTCAGGCACTTTTGCTTTCATCAGGTGCACTATTCTTCACTCTAATGCAATGAAGTCTTGATATAGCAAAGACGACAACACCAATCAGCCAGAACACAGCATAGCTAGGACTTCCCCTTGACTACAGTTCTATAAAAACAGGCTTCACTATGCAACCAGAAACTATAATCCTGAAAACAGCATATGCCAAGCACTGCGATACAAACCGAAGACCTGTAAAAAATTAATAGCTGAGAGAATAGGAGGGGGATTCTCCTTTGCAGGAGTGTCAGGAACTTGCACATTGTTATGCAAGTATAAAGAGTACTTGCAAAAAGCAATCTGTGCTATCTAGGAATTTTATAATTTTTAATTTTTTAAACTTTAATTTGCTGTAGTAGGCATGATTTAATTTATGTTTTAACAATGCTTAACCAGCACAGCAGGGACTTTATTCTAGTTTTAGTCATGTGATGCACAAAACCATGAGACAAGGAGTAGAGAAACAACTTCACTGTGTTACAAGGAGGATTCTCTCTTCACACACAGATCTTTGCTGGTACCTGGAATTACCTGTCTCTCTTCTAATACCACAGACACAGACAGTAATTAGTAAGCTATCCCAAAGGGATCCCAGGAACCCTTCATTACACGGCATGTCACTCTAAAACTACCATAGAGTGTCACACCTTAATAATTCCTTAACTCATATAGTTACTTCTTCACCAAGGATGGCCAAGGCAGCATCCAAGTCAGCAATACAAAAAAACAAAAACAAAAACCCACCCCTGAAATTACCTTTTTGCAATTATCAAACTGGGTTTATGACACCATCAGTCACCACTTTTGACAACAGCTTAGGGAAAAAGCTATGTATCGTGTTGCCTGTGTTACAAAAATCAAGATCTCTTTCCCCCATACCCAAGCACCTTGATGCTTTGGAGAAGGAACCTGACACTTGGAGAAAAGCAACTGGCACGCATAAATATATATAACACCTTTTGCCAATCCTCTGAAAATACGTAAGAGTTTGGTAAAAGTAGTTCTTTTAAATCAGTTTATGAACATTGAGCTTCACAAGGGTAAGCCAATCTGCACAACTTCTTGAGCGCAGCCACAGATGAGAAGCAGTACATGCTAGTCAGCATGCCTGACCACTGACAGCATCTCTCTTCGTCAGGCAAGCACCCAGCTGGACAGTCATAGCTTCATGTTGAAAGGTGCATGAGAGGTGACTACTTAGCTGCAGTTCAACGGTAAACACTGTTCTTCAGCTCTCAGCAGGCCCAAAGAGTACTGCATACTTTTCAAAAGAGTTTTCCTGTGCTCTGTATTATAAATCAGAATTGCCAATAAAAAAAGAAGAGGAACAAGTATGTACATGGGTAGTAAAACAGGAGCTGGGCAGCAGAGTCCTGGGGACTGGATTCAGTAGTACAGACAGGGAAGAACAAGGACACAGGCATGGTGATTGTGTATTGCAGTAGGAATAGGAAAGCGCTGCACAGAAGGACACAAGGAACTAAATGCCTTCAAGTGATACTCGAGAGAAGATACTACAGTGTGAAAAGGGACACTAGGAACATGAAGGAAGGTGGAACTAACACAGGAAGAAGGTACAAGTGCAACCAAATGTTAGCCTTTAATGGCTGTAATGTTTGAATTAGGTGCTGCTGGATCAGATGAGCAGCTAAAAATCCCTGGAGATACTGTCCTCATTGAGCAGGTGAAAAAACTCTCACAGCAACTGATGCTGACTAGTCCCATCCCAATTAAATTTTGCACTTCATTTAATTTAAGGAGGCTCAGAAGTAGGCTAACCAAAGGCAGAGTCATAGGAACAGGAAAATGGCTAAGAAGTTGTTGTGTGCTTCTAGTGCCCTTGCTCCATCCACCTCTTCTCCAGGGCCCCCTTCTGGTCCTAGCTCAGCGAGGTCTAAGATGGCTGCCAGCTCCTCCCCTTCAGCAGGTTTTATGCAGCTTTCCCTCTGAAACAGGACATGGAGCTGGCCCTCAGTCCTCCATCACTATTTTTTATACACTAGCTGTCACATCAGCCAACATATCAAGAATACTCCAGCCCAGATGCTGCCATCCTTTGATCGCTCCAGGGTATCACCCAGTCAGACACAAGAACCAAAAGCAAAGTTTGTCTCTCCCATGTTCACAATGCCAACCCTTTCCAGCTGTTAAGCAACTTCTTACAGGAGAGTAGTGCCATTTGGATCAGGGAAGCGTGAGCTATTCAGAGAAACAGCGCATAACTGCTTATAGGCAGCTGGCTAGGTACAGCAACAGTCTAGGTAGAGAGTGAGACTGAATGGGCATGGAGGAAAAGGCACACTGGGACCAAGTATCGTGAAACACATGGCAGGAGGGGTGGTGGCAGTTCCCTGATGATATGCCCTCAGATTGGACCAGTGCCCAAAGTAAAAACTGGAGATGGAGGAGTCATTTCAGGAAAGAAAACTGAGTCAGGAGAAAGATTTGTTCTTCTCCCCCCCCCCACCATGCACCTCCAAAGAATGGCAGGCATTCCCAACTTTTGCTAAGCTCCCAGACGTAAAACCACTGACAAAGGAGGTATGTCACTCAACCTCATATCAAACTAGAGCAAGATGCAAAGAACAACTGCAAAAAACATACAACTCTTTAGAAAGACATCTCTTCAACAAGGTTACTGCCTGTGCTCACATTTTGACATCCCAAATCCTCAAAGTACCACAGCTTTGTTGAAGCCTTTTCACATCAGACAATGAAACTGCAGTATTTAGGAAACACTTTGTATTCAAGAAGAGAAAAAGGCAGCCCAGAACTGGAAATGGAAGCACCAAGATTCACCACGCAGCAAGCTTCACATTCTTGCCTCAAAACCTTTTATGCTACAAAACAATGTGCAACATGAAAATCTAGCCAGCTAGGTTTTTAAATACACTAGCCTGCGATTAAATAAGGCTTCTTAGCTAAATCAAAGGAAACCCTCTATCATTATCAGGGCAATACCTTTGGTTACAGGGATCCTTGAGTTCTAACCTGGCATTAAAAAAAAAAAAAAACAAAAACATACCCCCTCCCCATCCAAGCAGCAGATTTCAGAGACCTAGTCACTATGTGAAGTCTGTCCGATATATTTGTAAACATTGATTTAGGCTGCCCAGGAAATCAAACTCAGGCAGCACTTAAAAAAAAATCTGTAATGCCTTATTAGTGCTGTTGTTATTTAATCTAGAGCAATGCAATTTGATGAAAGGTAATTTGATTTGCACATCTTTGGATATGAGTAACTTAATATCTTGTTTACTGACTAAGAGAATCAATAAAAATTCACCTGGGATTTTACTTATCACCCCTTAAAAAAAACCCCAACCCAACAGCTAGTATTAGGCAACGATCTTTAATGTCTCTATTGTGTGAAAAACTCCCAACTTAAGCCATTTAAATAGAATTTAAATAACTTAGTTAGCATGGTGCCACTCTTAACTGCATACCCAACTATGGAATCTCCAAGTCTACTAGATGTCAGGGTTCAAACATTAAGTGATATGTAAACTGACCTGGCTGAGATACTGCAGTGGCTGTAAACTGAGTAGCCCAAGGGGGATTCTTCTGTCCTCCAAACTGAGCCATGGCGATAGGCAAAATCTCCTGGGTGTCTATCTTCTATAACTGCAATCTATTAAAATAAAGCGCAGCTACAATCTTTGAAACATATACCATCAAGCTATTTAATTCTGGGTCAAAAAAAAAAAAAAAAAAAAGTGTTGAAAGATTATCTTTGCACCCCTAAACCTGGTGGGCAACACGCATCAAAAGCGGGAAACACAAAAAGTTGCAGGACAAGTTATTATCTTCTCCTAAGGCACGATCTCCACCCTTCCCTTCTTAACAATGGGACTAACGCTATTTAAACGCAAACATTTATTCACGTTTCCAACGAAGACTAAGGAAAAGATGACTCTACAGATTTTTATTATTATTATTATTTCTTTTACCGGGCCACCGCCGCCGGGAAGCGCTGCCGGCAGAGGCGAGGCGCACGCGTTCAGCCGCCGCTCCGTTTCCCTCTCCCCGCACAAGGGCAAGTTCACCACGCGAGCGTGGCGGGGCCGCTCACCGCCCCCCGACTTCCCTCCCTCCCTCTCCCCGCGCCCGCCGGGGGAACCGCCCGCCCCTTCCCCGCAACGATTAAATTAAAAACCGACTTTACCCCCCCGCAGCACCGCTAACCCTCCCCCTCCCTTTTTTTTTTTTTTTGCGCGCGCAGCCTCAAATACCCGCCGCGTAGCCGGGCCCCGCCGCCGAGGAGCGGAAAACACGGCACGGCAGAGAGGGAAAGGGGAGGCGGCGGGCGCCGGCCTTTCCTCCCGGCCCGGCGGCGGCAGGCCGGGCGGGCGGGAAGCAAGCGCCTCCCCACCCCCCCGCCGCGGCCGCCGCCGCCCGTCCCTCCTCCTCCTGCTGCTGCTGCTACTGCTCCTCCCGCCGCCCCAGGCCAACAATGCGGGCCTCAGCGCGGGCTCGAGTCCGCCGCGCTTCCCCCACCCCCCCACTCCCCCAGGCGCCGCCGGGGCCTCCGCGCCCCGCGCGGGCCCCTTCCGCCGCCGGCGGTACCTGAGCGGCGCCTTGCCGGAGCCATCGCCAGCCCCTCCGAGCCTCCCGCACCGAGCGCGCCCCCACTGCGCAGGCGCTCCCGCCCCCGCGGGCGGCGGCGCACACCGCTTACGTCCGGGCCTGCGACCGCGCGGCGCCGGCGGGACCGAGCGCGCAGGCGCAGGGCAGGGGCCGGGCTGGCGGTTGGGCGCGCGCCCGGCCTGCCGCGTGCGGAGCGGCCGTTAGGCGAGGGGAGGGGCCCCGGCGCCATCTTGGCCGGGACAGGCGGAGGTAGGGCGGGACTGGAGGGCCGCCATCTTGCAGCTGGGCCTAGCTGGTTCCGCCTCGGCCCTGCCTCCCCTTTCGTCCCTTTTGGCTACCGCAGGCGCGCTGCTCGACCGTCTCTCTCCGCTGCCCCACAAACCACGCGTAGCTGGCGTCAGGCTGGGCAGTTGTCAGACACTTGTCACGCCACCTCACGGGTGCCTTATCGCTGTAGGAAATAGGCAGCCCTCAGTCTGAAGCAAAGCCACAAGTGAGCCCCCGAGAGCTGATTTTATGCGCACAAGCATTCAGACTGTTGGGGGGGGGGGGAAGGGGTATAACAGGATCATCTGAGGTGAAGGAAGAGCAGACTCACCAGAGGGACTCATCAAAGCACTTAAAATGCTTTGAAACAGAGATTGCAGCCAGGAATCATTGCAGTAAGTAGTTCGATAGTTCATGGGCAACAGTAACATGTCTTCCCTCTTTTGATGTTATAAAGAGCCTTCCATCCCTTAAATAGTTTTTTACACAAGTTTGCTTTGAGGAGAAATAGGCACATGGGATATTACTTAACATTTGAGAGTAAAGTAAACAAGACACATTTTGTAAAAAAATGGGACTTTTAAGTGGTTTATTGTCATTAAAAACAAAGTTACTGATGGAATAAAATCTTGAGAGGCAGCAACGTTAAAACTGTCGCTTGCAGTGGGCTGGATTATGTTGTAGGAAGGCAACTAAAGAAAGAAGCAGCAGACCACCAGGTGAAGGTAAATTTCTTGTCAGCATTTGGTACTCAATAATATACAAAGACAAATCTGCCTTAGCCCTTTAAAGTATATTGCAAATTACATGAGGGTTTAGCTCTTTTACACAAATAAGCATAGTTCTTTATTTTTAAGTCTACACATTTTAAATCTTACTCATGTCTCTTCCTGGCATAACTGCATCCAACTCAGTTGACTAAGGCAGAATCTGTACTCTTGAACCTGGAAATAAGATTAGCGGCTAAAAAGGTAACAGGGCTCTCTCCCACGCTATAAATGAAAAGGACAGTGGCAAAATTTTATTGAAGGAGAAAATAATGGTCAGCAAATGTCAGAATTTTATGAAGTAGCTCCATTCTTCAGTCTTTTGGCCCAGGGCCTTTTTATCAGAGGATACAGAATTCTTAGAGATGCTCTCAAAGAAAGCCTTAGAAGCTCATGGGAGACCACAAGCCTGATTTCCTGTACCTCAAGTAGAATATTACTTCATGTACTTTCTCCTTTCCACATCCATATTGCTACCATTAGGTGGCAAATTTTGCCACTGCCATTTATAGTACACTAATGACTCCCTTTGAATTCTTTAGGTCTCTCTATCCTCTTTTCAAGATAAACCACACTGTAGTGATGAAGAACAGCTGTAATGGAAATCGCAGTGAAAAAATGTGAGCACTTCCAGTCTTGTTTCTTCAAATAACTCTAGGTGCCCTAAGTATCTTTTAAGTCCATTGGGCAATTTCATCCAAAATTGATGAAGGGGCAGAAGTCTGAAAGATATGACATATCTACAAGTTACCTTAAAATAATCGGGCAAATTGAGAAAAAGATACAAATTAGAAGGCAAAAACTGTAAAGCATATCCTGCTTCTGGCCGCCTTCGTGGTTATGGGAGTTAAGAACAAGCTGGGGACATTGTGGAGAGAAATTATAATTTTTAGAGCTTATAATCAAAAGAAAGTCATATGTATTTTGTTACAATCACTACATTTAACAAAGATGAATGGAAAAGCCCAAAGAAAAGAACTTTAGTATCTGCTACATATGCTACATAGTAGTAAAATCTCATAGTGCAAGTCGTTAATACTTTGGATCTCTGGCCTTTAGTGCTCAGCCGCCTACCTTTGCTCAGGAAAGCCATGAAGTTGATCTATGGCACCTTTCAGAGTGGTGTACATGCTCTTTACTAACCGGAGTTTTTCTGGAATGAAAACAGGTATATTCCCTTTGAACAGAGGCTCATTTGGTACTTGATGAAATACTGTTATTTAAAAAGGTTTAAAACTACCAGCTTTCTGGATCTGTGACTAAAAGAGCTCTCAGAAACAACACCTCTTTGTATTCCACTTAACACAATCACAGAAATAAATACATTTTCCATTACCGCAACAGCGCCCAGCATTATGGATTCAGCACTGTAGAAGCAACAGCTAATACACCAACAAGTGTAAACACTGAAGTAGGAAGTAAAAACATGCTGATCTTGATATTGGGTGTAGGTGGAGGGCAGACTGAGAACTGGATATCACAGGTCTCTAATGAGCATACTGGGTGTCCAAAAAGCTAGCGTATGGCTTGCTTGGAGATAGAGGAGTTTCTCCATTAGGTCAAGGAATATGAAATTGTACTGTTTCTGCATACGGTGTAAATTTTTGGACCTGCACTGATGTTGGTATGTATCAACATTTGCCACATTGTATTTGTTATTTGGTGCAGTATCTCACCTTCAGCTGAGAAAGAAAGAAAAAAATCCTGTAATTAATTTCAGAGATACAAACACAAATGCCCTTAGTGAAGCTGACTAATTACTCCAACTTCAGATCCCCGAGATATTGGAGAAGCAGAAAAATAATCACATTTGCCATTAAACAAATCTTGACTGTCTTCAGAGTGCCCCTAAGGTGTCTCTGTGCTGCAGGGGTTTTACAATCTAAAAGGAATGACTGCGTATCAGCTGCAAATAATACTTGGGACTGCCTTTGGAAATGAGTTCTACCTTACAGCCTTAGAAAAGCAGAAGTCCCATTTTTGAAACAAAGTGAAACAAGAAACTGTTATAATGGTTTAACCCAGCAGGCAGCTAAACACCACACATCCATTCGCTCACTCCCCCTACCAGTGGGATGCGGGAGAGAATTGGGGGCGGGGGGGGGGGAGTAAGATTTGTGGGTTGAGATAAAGACAGTTTAATAGGACAGAAAAGGAAGGGGAAATAATAATAATAATGATAAAAGAATATACAAAATAAGTGATGCACAATGCAATTGCTCACCACCTGCTGACCAATGCTCAGCCAGTTCCTGAGCAGCGGCCCCTTGGCCAGCTTTCCCCTAGTTTATATACTGAGCATGACGTCATATGGTATGGAATAACCCTTTGGCCAGTTTGGGTCAGCTGTCCTGGCTGTGCCCCCTCCCGGCTTCTTGTGCACCCCCAGCCTTCTCAGTCGGTAGAGCATGAGAAGCTGAAAAATCCTTGACTTGGTGTAAGCGCTACTTAGCGACTAAAGCATCAGTGTGTTATCAACATTATTCTCATCCTAAATCCAAAACACAGCACTATGCCAGCTACTAGGAAGAAAATTAACTCTATCCCAGCTGAAACCAGGACACCTTTTGAAAATGAGAACATGGCTAAGGTTGGTTGTAAGGAAATTATAAGAACTGTATGCTGCAGGTTTCCCTAGTATCTACACGAGCTTTACTATTACTCTTTAATAAATCACTATACGTTATTGACACTATTAGATAGAGTTTGACACCATAATAAATACATTATTGCTGAACACCTGTTAAATAGTGTCCTTTATACAAAAAATAAGCACTTATCAAACAGTTGTCACTGTACAGCAGCAACAGAGGTACTGTGATATTTTTCTGCATCAGGTAGAAAAAAATTAGTTTGAGATACCTTATGAGCGTGCTGTGAAAGGAAAATGTAGAAGAAAATGTGGAAGAGGCTTATTTTTGGTTGAAGCAAACCAGAAAGAGATTTAACTGTATTCATACTATGTATTTAGGAGAATTAATTGGAGGAGAAATTATAATCTTCTAATAAACATAGTTTTGACAATCTGTACAATTGAGAAGACACAGAAATTAGTGTTTCGTACCAAACGTGAAGCTACTGGACAGAAAACTAATAATGGTCAGTAACTGGTCATATTGTATCTGTCCAGCTAAATATAAGACCTTTGCTAATTACAAGGAGATGGTTATTTCACTCAATTTTGATGACTTATCAACTTTGAAGAGGAAAGATAATTATATTATGGGGGTTTTTTTTGTATTCTTGTTGGAAATACATTTCTATGCATCCTGCTCAATTCCTGAATTAACTTTCAGATCTATATGTGTTATTACTGGAACCTGCTCTTTGTAGCTGTTGATGGGTTTATTTATGTATTCTCTTCAAGGTCAGAGAAGATCATTCAGAAATTCAAACACGCTTTTACCTTTCTAGATACCCAGGAATACCTGATGATAACAACAGTTCAGTTAATGGCTTTTTTGACACTTAAGGTGTAGGAGCCAAGTGCAGCATATAACCTTCTGAGCAAATTATCATAGTTTTTTTCCTGCACGAAGAATTCTGTTGTAGTCTTTGTGACTGTAGTCATATGTACTGCAGCTTTACACTTCCCCAAACACATGATACATTCAGTACCCCAAGTTTATTACATACTGTTATACAAAGCATTTGACAAAAGTGTTTCTGAACTGGCCAGATGCCTCAGGAACATAGGAGGGACATCATAGAGTTAAATTAACCTGATTAGGCTTAGAAGATTGCAAATAACATTTATTTATTTATTTGTTTTTAAGAGTCCCAGGGTAAGAAGGGAAAGGCTTTTATGGTCTACTATATTGGGACAAAATTAAATGGGTTGAGAATGGACTCGTCACGAAGTTTAAATCAGTATAAATGCTCTAGCATAAATAAAATAATTTTTAATTATTTTGAAGCTAATACACACCAGGAGCACAGGGAAAGTTTTTCATCTTGACATAAGAAGGAAATAAGAACAATCAATCACTGGAAGAACCTCCCCAGGGATGTGGTGGAGTCCCTATAACTTGAGATTTTCCAGACACAGCTGGACAGGATGTTAGATGCTCTCATCTAGACTGCCTTTTCCACCAAAGGTTGGACCAGATGATCTTTTGAGGTCCCCTCCAACCTGGGGTGTTCTGTGATCTATGAACAACACGTACAATATATTTAACTGGCAAAGTTCGCCATCTAAGGGAATTGGTAGTGACTCGGTAAAATGACTTAAGATCATGCTTTCAGAGAGCTCAGAGAAGAGAATCTTATCTCTTGGTGAAAGTTGTTAGCATTTATTGATATTGCAAAAGTAGCTGGAGATCCTAGTCTGAAAAAGGTCCCATTTCTAGAGTTTTTATATAAGGACTCTGAATGGGTTGTTTGTAGATTTTCATCAGACTATTTACTGTCCTGGGTTAAAAAATTGCAGTCTTACAGTACAGAGAAAGGGCGGTAAAGTCTGTACATCCCCTAAATACTGAATTTCTGTCACGTCTCTCGTCCGTCATATATGTTTGTGAGACTGAATGCACTGGTAACCATTTCCTTAAATTTAAATTAAAAATACATGTATTTGACAAGAGGTTGGTCCTTCCTAAATTCAAGTTTGACCCTATGTCCTAGAGAGCTGAATCCTAGAATATTTTACAGAGCATCACACAGCTGTCTGCATTCGTATTACATGCAGAGGTTTGACCCAGTGAAATTATTAGGGGATTGGTCTTGATGTAGCACATTTTACTACCTCTCATATTCATGCCACTCACATCTCTAACTCAAGAATAAGGGTTTCTGCATTTTGCTATGGTTTATACAGATTGAATACAGCATTTAATCCCACTGTGATCTCAGTAAGTGGTACAATGTTTATTTACACTGAATTTAGAAGGTAAATGGCATGAATGTCTTTCCCAGGCATAGGAAAAAAACCCTCTTTATTAAGGTTAGTAGGTGTTCATAGCTATAATTTAGCCTTATTTGAATATCTGGCACTACTCCTGGTGCTGACAGATGGTAGTGCAGGGGGGCTAAGGCATACTTTCACTGAGAAACCCCAGTGAACTCCACAGAAGTACCAAGAATTAACTCTTAGACAAGCTTTAAAGGTTGCTAGAGGTTTACAGAATGACAAATGGTAGAATGCACTTCTTAATACTCCACAGCTGCATTGTGTATGGTACCACACATATACTCCACAGCTGCATTGTGTACAATACAATTTGGAAATACATCCCAATATATTTCACACAAAAGTTTTTAATTGTCACTGTGATGGCTAAGGGGGATATGACAAGGGATATATAACAAGGCTGGCTTCATTCCAAAGAGGTTCTGACAGAGAACTGAAGCAACTCCCTTTTTAATATAGTCATGTCCAAAGCTGAAGTTAATTTATGAACAAATAAAAATATTTAGAGAAACAGTACCATTTTTGGAAAAAGGTCTGAAATGAGGTAAAAAAATATGTAGAAAAATTAGTCTGGTAATAGGATAGTGCTGCCCACAGTGACAGCTGGACTAGAAAGGAGAGGCCTCTTTAGATGGAAGTGATGAAGGTCTTTTCTTACAGACCTGCTTTAGTGCAGGCAATGGTAGTGGCAGTACAGAAGAGATGCACGCTATTAAATGTAGCCTTGCTGTTACCTGAACTGTAGTTGTTGGCTGCAGTTATGGCATAAAGCCTTCCACAGCCTCTGTGGTTACATTAAAAAAAAATAGGCTGAAGTGATCCATAAAAATCTTCAGCTAAAAAATCTGGAACACAGACTAGATTAAAGGAAGAGACATATTTCTTTAAAAATAAGAAAAAGAAACTCTTAACATGTTTCTGCTAATAACTTAGAGGATATTCTGAGGTAAACAGAAGAGTGAACAGATTGTCAGTGGTGCTGAGATGAAATGTCACCTCAATACCGTCTCAGTGCTCTGTTAATGGAGCGGCTCACCACTAGTGAGGTAACTACTAAAAACATTTCTATTTTGGTTCTGAACTCAGATCCCTACACAGAGGCCTGCAGGGTCTGTGTTGTTTACAGCTATTCTTCTGCCAATGCCATGAAAGCTTGGCTTTCATTCAGTTGAACTGATGCTTGGGCACAGGAATTTAATATAAGTAACTAAACATCTTTTTCTAACCAAGTATAAAATACACTTTTTCTTCTGAATACTCCCATTTGACACTTCAAAATTCAAAGAAATACATTGTTATGATTGAAAAGATGCATTAGAAGAAAACCCTGTTGAAAATTGTTTTAGGTGATCATAGTTAATGTGAAATTTCAGAGAAACACATTTCTTGCAAAAGCAGGAAATCTCTTTTCGGAAAATGTAACTATCTTTTAAGAGTAAAGTCATTTCTGAATTAAAATCAGACAGATTTGATTTCAAATTTTATGACTTTTGGTTTTGCTTAACCATTTAACATTCGACTTTAATCAGAAGTACTTACCTGAGTCTTATAGTTCTTAGGGGAGTGCAGGATAGCTCTTACCTAATGTTGGTTGAAGGAGAAAATATTATGAATGTTAGTTTAATGTGAGGTTTCCTGTCTAGGGAGAGCTATAATGTTTGGATCATTCCTCATGATTCACGGAAGATAAAGAGGCGTAATTCATGTTGACCAGGGAGCACAGGAATAGCTACCCTGCATAAGGGCATAGGTTTTAGGGATCCCTTTCTTCTTAACCAAGCTGATGTTGTATTCAAGTGCTTTAGGAAAGTCCTCAGTACCTTTAGGAAGGCCCTGTTTTTCTAGGTGTATCAGATTTGATTGTGTATACGAGAAAGGATTTCTCATCTATCTCCTTATAATCTTGGGGTAATCAAGCGATATGAAAGACAGAGTTCATGCACTTCTATAGACAGGCAATAAAGAAGAGAGATCAGAAGAAGAATCCTGACCACCTTTAAAACCTTAGCTCCCTTGCTTGAAAAGCAGGAGATTGAGAGCTGAGAATCTATTTCCCTTCCACTACTGCCTGCAATGTTTAGCCTCTTCGCATAGCAGAGCACAGGGCTATGACCTGAAGGACAGGCAGGCGCATTCCCAGCGTGGTACAGCTGAGTGTAGAGATTCAGAGATTTAACTTGCTGTGGACTATGCGGCTGCAATTTACAGGAAGAGCAGGGAACATCTTGAGGACTTCTATGTGCAGTAACAGCCCCAAGTAATGCCTCTTTCGGCGTGAGAGGGCAAAGGAGAAAAAGACTAAAACTCTAGTATTTACTCAGATGCAATAGAAATTACATATAAAGGGAATACTTGCCAGTACTCTTTGGGGTGATCCAGAGTACTTGAAAGGCTTGCTGGTGAGCGCTTTACAGTAAAGCATTCTTCTTTTTTTTTTTCTTTTTTTTTTGGACTATATAGCTAGTCAGACCTCACAAGAGCTACAGCCTACGGGGGGGGTTGTTAAGCAGTGGCACACCTGGACCACGTACAGCTTCTTACCCTCATAGAACAGGATAATTTGCAACAGCCCAACAAATCTCACCCTTAAAATTTGTAGCAGCTGTAATGCAGGTGAATCCTTACAAGGCTTTCTGCTATCATGGAAGTGAGTTAGGGTCCTACCATAGAAGTGTTTGCTTGATGAAGCACAGGATTAGACTTCATTTGCCTGAAGGGATTCCTCAAGTGAAGGGAGTCAGTCATCAGCATGCAAAACCAGACATCTACATGTAAAACAAAGCGGTCACAAGAAACTGAACTGCAGACTTGTTACACCACAGGAGGCAAAAGTTTTACTGTTCTGAGCTGAAAAATAAGGCTAAGTCATGATGCCTTCAGCGGCAATTCAGGACTACTTCAGGATCAAACAGGGAAGTGTTACCCAGTTATGTTACGAATGAATGGAGATGTACATGTGACACAGTAAGGATTTTAAGTAATTTTTGGCCTGTGTAGAAAGATATTGACATTTTCAAGAATTCAACTGCTAAGAATTTTGTATAACTGATGTATATCATAAAAGCAAGAGTATCCACAAATAAGCAGGCTGGACAGAGAATTGAGCAGCCTGTCTTGGGAATCGTGCTCCATCCAATGGTTATTGAAATAGCTGGGTTTAAATTTCCACATTTTAAATATTTTTCCAGTGTGTCTTAGATTGAAAACACAGATGGGTATTGGTGGTAATTATTTTATTTTAGACTATCTAGGACATTTTTTGAACCAAAACACTACTAATTGAAGCACTATCTTGTGTTTAAATTATATTTGAATATGATGCTTGTTCTGATGTAGAAAATTCACAGGAAGTTCTATATTTCAATGAATACCCCATTTGAAGATGTAAACTAATATTATAAAATAATATATGACAACAGTAATCAGCATTACCCTTATCGAACAGCAGTCAAACCCTGCTGTTCTATGATCTTTATCAGGTATTAAGAGTACTGCAGAAATGTGTAACTGTAGCAGTAGCAAAAAAGTTTATCCTGCAATTTAAACTATTGTTAACAATTAATAACATTTAAATAGGTATCATAATTTAAGGCTATAGCATCTTAAGAATTTAAAAGCAACCAACTGTGCTACATCAATATTCTATTATCTGTATAATTTATATAAGAAATCTAAAATATGAGAATGCACTGACGCCACCTCTAGGTGTTGAGCTCTACAAGATAAACTCATGTTTGGCAACCTTTCAGGGATGTCAGGGCAGGTAAATTTGGTTTGATTTTGTTCCCACAAGCTACAGGTGAAGCTGTGTTTTAAAATCCCGGTAATATGCTCCATAACGTATAAAGAAATGTAGCTCTGACTGGGAACATGCTAGGCAGTAGCAATGCCGGGGGAGGCAATAAGCAATTGGCTGGCAGTTCCTGAAAGGGAGCGGGAAAATGTTGCTTCTCATCAATGTCTCTTCCTCGATAACGATGTTCTTGGGTCTGCTCCCAAGTCTAAGCGCCATTCAAAAATCCATGTGCTTTCTTAGAAACCTGTGCTATAGGTTACAGACTCTAATATCGAGCTGTGGAATGCATAGGTCTGTTGAAAGATTTAATGGTATGGTTTAGAGAAGGCCTGGGGCAAGTTGGGAGATGTTGCTATAAAAACCCAGCAATGATTATCCTCTGAAAGAGCAGCAAATTACATAGGAGGGTAAAGGCCTTCCTGTTGGATTGCGACATTCAGCTCCCAGGAACTAGACACACCGTATCATATAATGTAGTTTATTACTAGGGAATTATTGAAGCCTGAGGATAGCAGCATTTTTTTTGCCCTCTAGGAGATTCCAGTTATCTGGAAGATTATTTTAACAGCAGCTTTTGCTACTGCACTTACTGGAGAAGGAAAAGAAGCAAATATGAACAGAGTTGTATTCCTCCTTTTCTTCAGATCCGAACAACAGGAATTCTGTCTAGTATTGTTGTTCTGTGCTAAAATGTCACATAGTAAAGCGGACTACCGCTGAGGTCTGTTTTGTCTTGAGAGAAAAAAAAAAAAGTACCCTCTGATTTGAAGCAAATAAACCCTAGACTGTTTCCATTGGATGGGAATTAAAAGCCACAGTGAAGGATTCCTATAACCTTGCTCTGCCAGACAGGGCTGGCAGAAAAAAGAGACAGTGTGTAGATGTGCAAACCGTTTTGTCCTTTTTAGTCAGAAGATGATGAAGTTCAGAATTTTCTGGCTGCTTCTCTTGCTGTACGGCTCTGCCTGGGACAGGTCAGTCCTGCGTGAAGCAAAGGCAGCCTGACGACAGGGACCAGATAGCTGACTGATTTATGCCCGTCCCTTTCCATTGTAGAAACCCCGCTGACTCAGGTGAACCTACTGTAGTCCTATAGGGCTGAGTTAATTCATAAATGTGTTTCTACAGGTAACAATGGTTGTTAGTGATGAGAGCAAGATTTCTGCAGGGAAAATGGCTCATAAAATGAAAATACTTCTATTAGCAATTATTTTCTTACTCCTCACTTAAAAAGATGTTTCATTGACTTCTGTTTTACTGACTATAGGATAAATTATATAAACATACAGAATCTAAAGGTTAGTATTTTTATTAGAGTAACTCCTTGCTATTGTCAGAACATCTTTGATGAGGTTCTCGGCACTCTCAGATATGCTGCAAGACTAGACTATTTCTAGGTTTAGAATCAGTAATTTTTTAATTCCTTGTCTAAAATTTCAAGCCATGTAATGGTTTGAGATGGGGCATACATGTAGCATTATATGCTGTATTATGAAGCAGGGCTGTAAGTTGTATGGTACACGCTCTCCTGGCCTAAATTTTAAGTCTTTACTTACGTCAGCATGACTTTGTTTTGGTTTGTATTGGGAAAACAACTTTCTTTTATTTCTCAAAGCATTTTACAAGAAGAAATGCATGAAAAATGCAGGAAAGAAAAATTAGACGACTAAGTGCAAAATAGAAGTATAAAATTTATTTAAAACCACCCACAAAGTTCTGTGTAATCAGGAATGATACAATTTGTAATAGTCTTTTTAAAAACTCATGACAAGATTTAAAATATATTTTCAATTACAGTATTCATTTAGCCTTATTCAGTTAGGACAATTAAAAAAAAAAAAAGAAAGTTTACGTTCTAAACAGATGAGACACACAAGAAAAATAGAACAGAACAGACAATTTCCACAACAACAATTTTTACATGTATGTTTCAATACTAGTATCAACATTTCAATGCATCTTGCTACATAAACATGAAATCATGTACAACAACTGCTTGCACCAAAAAACATAGCTTAATTAGATCTTTCAAGTAACATGCAGTCACAACTCACAAGTCTTCAAGTACTGCTGGTAAGGGTTCCCTTGTCTGCAAAGAAGATTTTAAGGTTCAGTTTCTCAGCTAGCATAACTCTTCACAGCTTCACCAGCCTCATGAAGCTATGCTCAGTTATACTAGGAAAGAATCAGGCCCCAAATGTTTTTTGAGAAAAGAAGTAATTTTTATACTTTCTCCTGTAAATACTGTGACATAATGAAGTGCTTTTTCTTTCTGATTTTTTTCTCCCTGTACATCATCTTTTGTTTAAAAAAGTTAATTTTATGTTCCAGATCTAAATACAGTAGGTTGGTAACTGGAAATAATCCAAAACTGCAAATTCAAGGTTGAAAAATAAATATCAAATGCATCCCAAAGAAAGAAAGAAAAAGAAAGAGAGAACAGAAGAAAGAGAGAAGGAAAGAAAGAAAATGCTGATTTTTTTTTTTGCTTTGGCATACTGTTAATCTTTTAATTTTGCAAAGCAGGAAAGAATTCATTAGCCATAGCATTTCAGTACATTGTGTCCTTACATATTAATGTTCTTTCTTACGACAGCAAATTCTGAACAGTATTTATGACCTGGTATGATATTGTCACATTACGAAGAGCTGTCTCTTCCAAATTGAACAAAGAATCGTAGAATAATTCATTGTTAAAGACTGAAATGTCTGCATGTTTGTATTGGTTAGAACTGGCTTTCTTTTAGTGGTATTGGGATATCACATTTGTTTTTCTTGCCTACAGTTATTTTTTCATTTTGAGGACAAGAGATTCATGAAGTTCAGACGCTGCCTTTTGAGTTGCATGGATTAGACTGACATTCACAAAGTTAGTACGAAATCTGTTCTCATTAGGCTCTGCAGCATCGCTGCAGTTAAGAAATTTAAGAATGAAAATATATTTCCCTTTCCTCCAACTTTTTTTGAAAGAGAAGTTTGCATTGCATTGCATTTCATAACTGCAATGTTGTGGGGCATGATGCTTACTTACATAAAGCTTCCACTGGCAGCAAGGGAAGCTCTGCGTGACTCAAGCACGCAGGGCGGTGCCAACAGTTTCACTGTCGAGTATCGTCACGGTTAGGGCAGTCAGAAAATGTTGGCTTTTAGCTTTGTGTCTCAAAACTCACCCCAGTGTGACAACACCACACGATACCGCACACCCTGTTGGGTCTTAAGTCAGAAAAGAATGGAGTTCAGTAGACTGTCACAACCCCATTTTATATACTCAAGTAAAAGGGATCAAGTTATAATAAAGAGAAGCAAGTATTTTAAGAGAAACTACCAAAGCTTAGAAATAGTATTATTGACAATTCTGTGAGATTTCTGGCCAGGCCGTTACCTAGAGGTACCAATCTTTTACCCCATTCTCTTTGTAGACCATGCTGGGAAAATGACAGCCAATGTAAGTGAATACTTAAAACCTGATAAAAGCCAGCTTCTTTTCAACTCGTGTTTCTAAACTAAGAACAATCTGGATGTTACTGGCCAGTATGTGCACAATAGGGATATCACAAAATTGATTTCAGATGATTGTACAAATCAGTCATTTGGTAACGGTTTTGATTTATACTGCTGACCTTTATACCATTATCAGTGTAATGGGATACTCCGAAGGATGTAAGCTAAATCGACATCCATTTAAGGCCCCTTTATCCTTTTAATGTGATGCAAAGGACAGTAGTATAAATGAGAATCAGGGCCTTCCTTCTTATTTTAAGATGACTCTCAAACCCTAGACCCTTTTCCATTACAATATTATAATAAAAATACAGATATACATATAAAATATTGATCAGGTCACAAAACTTTCCACAACAGTATTCAAATGTTCTTGGCAACAACTGCAATACTGAACATCAAACTAGCAGTTCCCTTGCTCCACTGCAACAGCACGTCTTTGGAATACAGTTCTTCTGCGGTAACTGGTAACTCTGTACATTAACTGCCAAATCTGTCCTCCTCCTTATGTATGGAGTTTTTTGCGGTCTACACCTGCGTCCTCTGACTGTATGAGGAAAGCTGGTTAGGTGTGCAAAGTGCTGAAAACAGCATTGTTCATCAGTCACACCAAAGAGAGCAAGTCACCTTCACGCTAAGTTATTTAGCACCCCAGTCTTGCATTCACTGCAAGTATGCTGTTGGAAGATTCTAGCATTTTAATATAAGTATGTGTGGAAAAATTACATGTATAATGGTCCAGTAGAAGAAAAGAGACAAAGATACTGTTGTGGGAAGAATTGAGGATACAGCATCGAGAAGCATCTCGTATCTTTTAAAACTGAAGTTACGAGTATGTGGTTAAACACTGCAAACAATGTTGGGATGATGAACTGGATTGAAAAAAGGATCCTAAAAGTCTTTATGTCTCGGAAAGAGGAAAACAGCGACACTGACACCCCTATACCCTTTAATGAAAGGCATTAAGTACTTAATTCTTTTCTGCTCAAGCTCAAACAATTCCACTTGCTGCTACAGAGGAAGAACAACAACAACAAAATCCATTGTTCCACTCTTTTTTCCAAGCAGTCCTATGTTAGTTAAGGCATTTAACTTACGCAATACTTTCTCACAAGGACTATGACTGATCTCTGCACAGGGATATAACCAGAAGATGTAAAGAAACACTCCTGCTCTTGTGATTGTGCAGGGTCTGCAGCATCTGTCTTAGGTCTAAGAGCTGGTAGAGTAACTCAAAAGAAAAGAGGGCATTCCACAGAGATGCTAGCAACAGAAGCAAAAATCTTGTAGTCTGAGAAGGGGTGACTTTCCCTTCTCAGGGGGCGAGCAGTTTTCTTCTAGTCTTGCAAAGTCTCTTTTGTTTGGCTACTTGCAGATATAAGAACAGAGTGTAACAATTACATCAAGAAATCTGAAAATTAACTGGAAAATTGATTATTTGATTTAAAAAATAACAAAACACCGATTGTGACAGATAATGAACTGTCCCTCTTTCCTGGAATGAAAAAAATATCCAACTGCAATATTCTAGGCTCCCTATGAGAGAACATGAAGTAAAAAAAACCCTAGAACTGTCATATATAGAATAAAAGATGACTGAAAGAAATCGATTTTGGAAGAGTCATAAGGAGAATAAATTCTTACGATATTCCTGAGATGAAGATTGGCTGATTTACATAGAAAGCAGCGACAGTGTGCGTGGGGAATTCACGAGCAGGCTGACAGCTATACTGCTAATGCTGAGTACTGAAGCAGATCTGCAGAGGGATAGATAGGAAGAACTTCTGGAGTAGTTACAAGCATTTAAAGCATTCAGCAGCAGGTTATAATGTGATCTAGCGCTGACTGTGAAGATAGCTAACCACAGGAGACGATCCAGAAAGAGACCATGGAGTGAGAAAGGTGGCTGTAGTATTTGATGTCATCTGTACAGAGTAGAAAGTAATACCTACTAATCAACGCTAGTCAAATTAAGGGTTCTTCAGGGAGACAACACAGCATTATGTAGAATTAAGTCTTCATAATTTAATCCAGTATGTAAATGACAGTATTAAATTTTGCTCGCTCCTCTGAAAGAACCAAAAATGTTTTAATAGGGAAGCAATAAATACAAAATATATTTTCAGCCACGCTTTAGAAGAAGTGATCCCTATGTATACTGGTGCCTGATTTGATACTATTAGATATCCTTGGTGTTTGAGAAAGCCTCAAGCATAAAACTCTTTCCTTTATGTAATTATAATATTGCAGCAACATACTGGAGCAGCACGTAAGACAACTTGTGAAAACTGTCTAACTAAACATCAGGTAATTCCAGAAGACAACGAAGCCAGTTTCTGTGCTGTTCCACTAAGTAGCCACATCCTCAGGACTTTTAACACTGGCCACTCTGTTTAAGATTAAAGCAGAACATAAATGTGTTACAGACTAAATAAAAAAGCTTATGAACGTAAAGTTAGATGTACCAAAAAAAGTGTCAATATAAAGAAGTACCCTGGCAACTACAACGTGTACAGAGAAGGCTGTCTGAAAAGCTAATTGTACCTTCACAGCTCTGCCTGCAACTTATTCGTGCTGTGCATCCCATCAGCTTTCCACTTTCTCTAACTTGACCATGGGATGGAGCAGCAGACTGGTGGTGACAGCCGTGCTCGCTACCTTGTTTGTCTACACAGATTAAAGACAGAGTGACCAGCTCTTCCCCTCCTCTTTGTTTTTTTGTATTGTTTTTTTCCTTAAACCAGTATACACAGGCAGAAAACAAAGGAAAGCTTACTGTCTCCAGAGGAGCTGTGGCAAGAGATGGATTTGTACGTGTATCCACAGCTGTGTGACACGACAACACATCCTTACTGGTTAGAAACAATGCTGTAACACAGACATTGCTGTGCAGTACCGTGGTGTCACAATAATCAATGGCAACTTTCTCTACAGTTTAATTTTACGGAAAGATATTCCCTCTACACTTCCTCCTGAAAGTCAGATCAACACCTGATAAAATTAAGAAGAAAGCCAGAATTTCCAGATGCGACTGGACTGTTCCCCATCCCTAATCGTGTTATTTAAGATCAGATCATAGACAGCATCACAGGTTGCAGCTGGGCAGACACCTTTCACACAAGAAATAAAACACAATTTTATGGAAGATATGTCACAAAGACCCTGATCTGAATTTTAGCGACCACAATAGACCTGAAAGAGAGTTTGTTCAACACTGCATGAATGTAATTGCTGTTACGTATGAAAAGTGTGGAAGTGGACGTGCAATTTAGTTTTTCATATATCTGAGGGCACAGTTATTTCCTCCTATTAGCACAGAAATTACAGGATTTCTGTGGAAAAAAAGAACAAAATCATATATATATATATATAAATGGATTACAAAGCTGATGACTGCTTGATAAAAGGAGCTTATTTCAACATGAGAGAACTTTCATGGGAAGTGAAAGGGCAAGACTGACCTTACATTTTAAATATAAAAACATGAAGATGCAGTTTTATTAGCATGCTTCCACAACATCTCTCTCTCTTTGATCAACCTATCAGGTAAGAAAAATCAAAAAAGCTGCCAAGAGCATGAGCCTGAAGGTGGTCTGAAACAGACCTGCCTGCATGCCTGAAACTTGAGGTGAAGGTATTATGTCTCTCTACAGACCCTGAATCACTTCTCATGCTACGAACAATACAACCTCTGTGTTTAACCAGAAGTACAACATTTACTCCAAATCTCTCTCCATCTCTTCTTGCAAAACCTCTTAATTGTGGTAGGGTTGCAAGGGTCTGAGTCGGCACAGACTTTGGTCAACTGTATCCATATCCATCCAGTTACATGTGAAAATTGCATGAAAGCTTGATGAATGAGCACATTGCAGTCAATGGGGCTGCAGCAACGTAAACAGGACCCAAATTTAACCCACCAAATTTAGCGTAATACTGCAATGATATTAAAAAGGTCTTTAAAAAACCCCAAACAGTTGTATGTTACAAATAATCTTAAGTACTAAAGAAGTTGTCATTTACCCATGCTTAACATAAAATGTTGCTTAAGATACTACAGTTATTTCCTGTTCTAAGTATAGAGAAGCACTGTCATAGGTAAGATAAGGACTTTTAATGGCAGTTATTCCTAAGTAAAAGTTAGCTTAGAAAGTCCTCAAAAAAAAAAAAATCTGAATACAACTGTCACAGCTAGAAAGTCACAAGTATTTGTAAGTTCTTAAAAAGCTTTTTGGATCTTGTGACTAAAATATTTATAGAAATACTTTTTTCTATTTTCTGTAATACAATAGCATGTTACAAATCAGTAAGCGCACAGAAACTGCACGAGTACAATTCACTATTTAATTGGGCACGACTGCAGTAACTCCAATGGGGACTCAGTGAGTCAAACAGAACCGGCTCCTGCAGAAAGCACTACTCCGTCCCTCCAGGGTGAAGGTGGAGTGATGGTACTGGACCAGTGGACAAAGGGATGAGAGACATTTCTTCTGGCAAGTCAGAGGTGTGCCATGTTGGATCACGACAGTTTTTGCTAGCGTACTGTGACAAAGGATCAAAAGACAACCACACCCCACCACCAGCCCACACCATAATCCATTTTCTGTTTTTTTTTCACCCAGAGCATAGTGCCAGCTGTTGGAAACCAAGTAAAATACGCAGGTCTGACCTAGCCAGCTACCTTAGTTTTAGATCCAGCTCCTAATCTGGCCATCCTGGAAGGACTTTGGTAAGGGGTAAGAGCAAATGACAAGTGGTTGTGTGGGCTGCAAAGGAAAGCAACAGACCCACAGATTTGCAAATTTTAAGAGACAAATACTGTTATAAAATGACAACCTTACTCAAAACAACACCGTTTGTGTACAAGACTGATAAATATTCTGAAATGTTACAATAAATAGCACACAGTTGTAAAAACAGTAAATAGTTGCATTTTCTATACCGCAGTACAGCAACAGAAAATATTAGCTTCTCAAATCACAACCTGCTATGTGCCACAGCAGGAAACAGAAGTGGCCAGCTAACTCGCCTGTTAGGTCCACCTTGAAAAAGTAGTTACGTGATAGACAGTCAAGGAAAGAGCACCATGAACGATATTTGATTGTATAGATGATATATTTTTCTCATGTAAGTAATCTTAATAAAGTAGTAACTGTGAGTTTTAGCACCTATCAGTTAATAGCATTAACTATTATGTTAAGATATACTTTTCTCTGTTAAAATTGCCATTTCAAAAAAGGTAGACCTGGACTTACTGAACGTCTATTGGTGCAGTCACTTGAGCGGTGACTTGCCGGGGCTATGTTTGGAGGTATCCGTTTAGATCCACCTTTCAGTTTCTCACTTCTTTGAGGGAAGCTGCTGGTTTTTCAATGGAACATTTTTATCTTGAAGTTTCCAATCATACCTAAGTTAAACATGGGCATTTATAGGGGAAGGTTTAAGTAAAAATGATCCACTTTAATGATCTGAACATTTTAAAAGGTAAAGAGATGGCTCTGTAACTTACTAGTTTTGCGTAGAAAAATTGTTATTCACATGGGAGCGCTGAGTGAGAAATGATTTTTTCAATTTGCATTATAGAACCTAAAGCTATCGGCACTATCAGTGAAACCAATAAATGAATCTTTTCTGTAAATGACCGATCGTCGTGTCGGACAAGGGTTTTCAGATAGCAAACACATGAATGGAACAGCTAGAGAACGTACAGTACTACTTACTGTAGGGACAGCTGGAATTCTTACTAATCTTCGGCTCACCAAAAATATACAAGTTTTAAAATGGAAATCTAAGGCACACAAAATACCATAATGATTTGATGTATACTGTATATTACATAGTCAAGAAGCATAAAACTGCTGGTACAAAACGATGGCATAATATTGTTTCTGTTTTATTATTATTTACAATCCCTTCATATCCTCTATTGGAACTAATATTAAGCTTTGAACTAAAATTTGCAGCATACCCGGTTTTTACAAATTTTACTTAAAATAGGTAAGATACAAAGAACGGGTTCAATTCGGCCATCCTCTGCCATCAACATTTTTGTTAATTTCGACAGGAATCTGTAGAATTGAACCCAAGGTCGTTACATAGTGATTGCTACTTCAGACCTTGCTCCTGCAAACACTACACGTGTGTACATTTCTACAGGAGAACAGTCTCATTGATCTACAGCCGCATTTAAGTATTTGTAGCACCAAGGTCCTAACTGGCACTATGTGTTAAAAATGCAATTTATGTACTTTTCGTACCGAAACTGTAAATATAGCGCTTACAGTTCAACTTCTCAAGGAAAAAGCACCTTGTCTAGGTTTTAAATAAAGCAGATCTAGATAGTTCATATTCCTCTGTTACAGCACCACTACATTATAATATTATCAAGTATATTATTAGTATATTTTCGCACTGGAAAACTCTGACCTCGTTATACCTACAGGTCACCCAGCCGGGGAGGACTCCGAGGCAGAATTAAGGTACAGCTTCGTCTCTGGGGCCTGATCCTGCAGCTCTCAGTCACGAGAGGAGTCCTGGCTTGAGCGGTCCTCCTGGCTCTGACTGGGCAGGTACGGCTACGCAGAGCTGTTCTCATGGAACAAGTTGCAGGATGAGGTCGGTCCTTAGCTAACGTTGTCATTTGGTAATTTGTTTAAATAAATAAGTTTAAACAAGAAATACACAGGAGAGGAGAATCAGAAAGAAGAGTGGGATGCTACAGTATTTAAAAGCAATGGAGTGTCTGTTTTTCTTCTGGTTTAGCAAATAGTCATTTCATGATATGTCACTTTTTCAACAGAAATGGAGAACATAAATTTCATATGTTTGGAAGGAAGAATACAACCCTTTCTCTACATGAAATGTATAAATCACTTAAAAAATTTACAGAACATTTTTGTAAAAAAAAAAAAAGAACTTAGAAAGCTGGTGAATATTACAGGTGGGTTATTCTTAAGGAAAAATTTGCTGTTAAACATTAGAAATTTCATACTTTTCCAACACTGCCTTTGTATTTTCCCCGAATTATTATTTTTTTTTTCCCCGAATAGAATAAGGCAACTCTAGGGGGTATTTTTTTATCCCAAAACAATCCTACCCCTGAGGCATTAGGAACATTTGGTTGTCGTGTTAACTTATAATGCTCCAAACGAATGAGATTTATGCACTTATTGCTCAAAGAAATCATAACAAATGCTGCCTTTAAAAAACCAAATAATATTCATAACTCCCAATAGCAACACACGTATTGACAAGACGTCTCCTAATTTCATGTTTGTACACTCTCTTGAAAATAATAAAATGTTTCTGTATTTTATAACTGTTGTTTATATGCAACATAAAATCTTTGATGAAAAAGGGCAAGTCTAAAAACAATCACATATGCTATTAAGCATACATACTGCAGCTGTAACAATATGGAACTCTACACAGCAAGAATAAAATGATTTCTTCTGTAGAGTATGCACAAACCTTAGACAATATGATCCTTATACTATACTATTTCAAGTTAATTTTAAAAATAGAAAGTGCTTTTAAAATATATATTTACAGCTTAAAAACAACTTCCAGCCATCATTACCAATAACTTCATTTCATACATAATGACAAATCTAGAGAAGAAAATTCATTGGTTTTCTAAAAGATTTATCTGTAATTTGGACTATATAGCAATGGTTGGAAGTTGTTAAAGCAATGGCACCATGAAGTAATAATTCAGCTTATTTATTTTTAACTGTTTGATGTGGTTAAGCACCAAGAGCTGTGTAGAGCTATTACCGTATAACTTGATTTAACACCATAAAATGTGAACCTGTTAAAATCCCTATAAATGATTTTTGTAGTAAACAGACTTGATTTAAAGCACCAAAATATAAATTCCTAAAGGTAATAAACTGAATGATTCAATCAAGGTTAATAACCTAAACAAAATCTTTTTTAGAATGTATTAAAACTATACAACTTTTTTTTTTTTTTTTTGCTTAAAATGTGCTTGAGCACCACCAAATGTTAAAGTCACAGTTTAAGAAGAAATCCCCCCCCCCTTTTTTTACCTCAGCCTTAAAATGGTTGAGATGAGCAAATAGTAAACGACACGAGACTTGTTCTTTAACAGCACCTTAAAGAAACACTGTGTAACACTGCACCAAGAGGAGGCATTTGATACTAAAACCTATGCCCAATGGTTGTAAGGCCCTGCAACTCGTGTAAGGGCATAAGAAGATACTGTTATTACGTTATCCTTAGTTACTGTTAATGCTCTGCGTGATGGAATTTGGTTGAACTCATTGTCTTCATAAAAAATATCTCTGTTTTCACTTGTTTGCTTTGTTTTCCTGCTGTTAGAGTTTAGTTGAGTATTCTCCGTTCCTAATCTTTCTGCTTCTTTTTCTTTTTCTTTTGCCCTCTCAGCCATCTTTGCTTCCCACATGGCTAAACCATGTTTTGGCTCATTTAAATTTTTGTGTTGGTAGAAAACTAAAGAAATTCTCGTGGGATGATTGCGGTTGGGTTTTTTAATAGGTGTGGTAGCATGGAGTTCACGTCTTGCACATTCAATTAAGATAGAACCATGAGAAGGTGCCACAGCAACCCCGCCAATGTCATCATCCAAAAAATTGTGCTCGCTGTCTGACCACAGTTCCTCAGCTTTTTCTTCAGAATCAGTCGGTTGTCCCAGTGCACTGTTTTGCTTTTCGTCACCACAGTCAAAATCGCATATCTGTTCCCGATGGGAGCTGCCCTTTTCCACTGGGCATCCATGGGAACAGTCAGCTTCATTTCCGACTGCATCCTTTGCTGGCGAGCTTAGCGGTGCTGACAAATCACAAGAGCTGATCATCTGCGAAGAAGGAGAATTGTCTAACTGAAGCTGACAATTCTGTTTGTCTGGCTGATGTTCAAGTATAGTGGGCAGGGGGTCTTTATGGGCTGGGGGGCCTGGAGCAGTGACCTCTGGAAGAATCGGTGGCACACCATTCATCTTCTCATTCAGCAAAATTCCAGTATAATCTTTGACCGACACATCAAAGTTCTTACAATTAACATAAGGTGTCACGTGAGGTTGCTTACTACTGCATTCAAAATACCCGTAGGGAACTGAAAAATCTTGTTGAATATTAGTCACTGCTGTTATGCCAGGCTTATGTGCTAACGATGAATAAGGATGTAAACCATCCACCTTAAAAGGGGAGGAAGCCGTATACTGTTTTAATAAGGAGCAATTTTTAGTAGTGTTTGAAGCATGTTTCATGGCATAGAGGTGATCGGAAGTCTCCGTTTTTATTCCAGGTTTTAAAGCATCTGTTTTGTTCCCTAAAAAAAAAAATGCACACCAAAGTGTAAGTACTTTTCCTCAGTTAATAAAATATACCTTTTATAATGTTTTCATACGTGCTTTCTAATATGGAAGATACACATGATGACTACAGATTTTTCAAAATGGTTATTTTTAGCTTTTGGGGAATATCTCTATGACCGTAAGTACGTACATAAGAACCTTGCCGAATTAACGCCTTAACCTTTTCCAGTCAGACTGCTGGTATATAAAATAGAAAGGTATTTCCCAGAGGGATGAATAAAATAAACAGATAAAATGAACCACTCAGTCCTGATTCACACAGCCCAATTCTACGCAAGTGCTTCCCAGCAGCTGACTGCTGGCCTTCAGCACTGCCCGGGCTAGCAGGAAGCACTGTGTAAAAGTTTTTACAGAATTGATGAAATTTAGTCTGTCTGAAATTAAGCCTGTGAAACAATCAAAATTCTTGGCTGCCTTAACCCCATATTATCATCGAAGGAAAAAGCGTGTTCATAGATTTTGTCCATCGTAGCAAAATAGTTACTGAATTACAATGATTTGTGCATTAGCAAGTAACTACTCAGAAATTTTATTTAAAAAAAAAAGAAATATCTGGCAACATACTCCAGGTAAATCCATCCTTACAAAGCTGCATCATGTGATTTGGCTGCCTTCCATGTAATTGCCACACATTAATTATTTCAGATCTTTGTGGAGACGTACTTATTCAATTTATGTCAGCTCCCTAAGCAATTTCCAGTCATGGCCCCCTGCAGTTGTGCTTGTTTGTGGAACGGTCGCCTCAAATGACTCATTCTCCTCATGGCTAAGTTCAATCCAGGGTCCACTGGAGTAATGGGAAAGAATTCCATCGACTTTGATGGGCTTTGCATCATGCCCTGAAATTGCTTTCCATGTGTTTTGCTGGCAAACTGGCACCCCACAGAGAGCTCTCACATATTCTCATAAAAGACCGTCTCTGTCAGTGTTTCTTCTTTGTTCCATAAATACACAGAATGTTTAATTGCTTTACTGAATATAGAAGAACTATGCTTTCTTCTATTCTGTCTTCTAATAATTTATAAACAGTGATGGATTAAAAAACATTACTTCAATAGGAATGCAAAAAAGGCAAAGTGGGATAAATTATGGACACAACAGTTAGTATGCAAATAGTGAAGTTGTGGGGGAACATAAGGAAACCGCACCAACTCTTTAAAAACCTTTTCTGTGAAATCAAACTCAAAGCATTTAATTTAATTAAGAACACCCTGCCAGATGAAGGCCTTCCTCCAAAAGATTTGAAATACAGCATCTGAGAATTGCACTTTCCATCATCTCTGAAGAGAGACCTATATTCTCTGAAAATCAGTTTTAACAACCCGCAGCACTCTCAAAATGGCTGTGGCTCCAGCAAATTCCCCAACTCTTGCCAGAAGCTCCTTGCCCTGCGGGGCGAAGTAGCAGACATTAAGAGAAGTTAATTCAAATACATGGGTAGAGGGAAATCAGTAATGGTTCAGATAAGGTGGCCTTGCTCCCCAGGAACTCCTCCGGTTCAAACAGAGCCTGGTGCACCTCTGCTGGGAGCTGCTGGCCGAAGCACTGCTCTGCTGTGGCCACCTGCAAAACTGTCTCTAAGTTGGTGCTTCATCTCCTGTTCTATCCCATACAGGCCAAGAAGAGTTGCTAGTATTTATGGAGACAAAAATAACCTTTCCATCTGTAAAGTTTATTTGTCCAGAATAATGTGGTTAAATGACAGGACTATATAAGGAAGGATGTAAGGCCTCTATCTTTAATACGTATTTCATAACAATTTAGGATTTCAAAGGCTCTCGGCATTAGCACAAATGTGAAAATTAACAGTTGTGCTGCTTGCTGTTGGCAAAAGGTGCATGACAAGTGCACCTTATTTAGTACACAGAGTTTCTACAAAGGACTTGGCAGAGTTGAGATTCAAACCAAGTCTCCACATATGCACACTCCACCAAGCCAACTTAATCTGTCTCCAGCACTCAGAAGGTCCTCCTTACCACCATCTTTGCTGCCAGGTAAAGACAGTAAAGAGGACAAGAGAGTCTTCTCTTATCCCTTTCTAATTTCCAGTTCTCTGTGTGGTGAAGACGTGCAGGTTAGAGGAGTCTCTCAAGCTTTCCAGCTGGGGGATACTGCAATGGCTCTGAAATGACGGTCAAGTCTCTTCCAAAAGAACATACTACATCTACCTAACAGGCGATACGGCACAGCCGGCCTCGTGACTCCTTCATGATCCTCCCAGGCTACTCCAAAGAGCGATAGCCTGTATATACCACGGTTATCTCATCTCATCTAATTGCATGCTCTCCATGTTCTTTTTAATATTTAAAAAGCCAAACCAATCTTCTAAACTGTTGTCCTCATTAGTAAATCGAGTACTATACATACACACCATTTATCAATACCTTTTCCTTTACAGTTGAAGTGTAGCTAAGTATCCTTTTGTTCTTACATTAGGAGAAAATTTAATAGCAATCTCTGACTTGCTTAATGTACCTTTAGCAGTACTTTATTCACTGCTTACCTAAAACTATCGTCAGTACTTTTTTTCCTCCCCCAGTAAGTTTTTCTATCTTTTTTTACTATTTTTCAATCCTTTGTCTTTTGTTTTATGTTTAAATGGTGTGACCAGAATTGAATGCCCCTATTAATATGAAGGGATCTTGATTTAAAGAATCAATTCTTTCCTCTGGTTTACCATCGGGAGTGACTACTGGACGGTCTAGTTTCAACTCCCCTGTCTCACAGGCCCTTTGATTTTGTTTTCATATTAAGCCTAACAATCTCTGCTAGACTAAAATTTTCCATTCCTCAGGACTAAAATGATACCTCCCACTGGCAGAATGGAAAGAACCAATCAATGACTGATCCCCTATAACCACCAAAACACTGTATGTACAAGTACAATACCGTAGCATTCTAAATCCATAATTTACAGATCTTTGCATTTTACTCTGGCTGAGGGGCAGGGCAGCAGTGGTGTGCTGAGGTCGTCACCCAGGCATCGGCCTGTATAACCAGAGTAAACACATAAATGATGTGCATAAATGCTTCAAGTTATTTCTCTCGCGCAGAGCACATCACCTGGCCCTTTGCAAACCCGAACCTCCTCTGCCACTGCTGCCCAGTTAGCGAAGCCTCTTTGGCATGGTTCACATGGCCAACTGCAGCACTACGTGCCATCAGCAGATTTGGGGACTACAGGGTCGACATCTATTTTGAGGGATTCTGCTATCAAAACTTCTATGACAAAACCTGCACTTCTATGATAGAAACTAAATATTTCTATTCACATTCTTATTTTTCCATCTCTGAACAACTTTCTCACTCATAGAAGTATTTCTTCCTCACTCTGTGACTTACTTTTATCAGCAGCCCTTTTAAATTACCAAAATACTTCAAGTCCAAACGAATTATGTAAGTTGGCTTGTTTACACAGTTATTTTATTATTTTTGCATGTTCAAGGAATAAAGTTCTATGTTCCCAAAGCATATGGCAAAACTCTGGATATTGTACCATTTCTTAAAGGCATGGTTTTCAGATATCGAAGCCATGCCTGTTTGTAACTACAATGTCACGTACAGGTAGGCGGTTCATAGCTCTACTTCAGTGTTTCAAAACAATGTTCCAGTGAGATCAGACAATTTCAGAATTCCTTCCCAAACCAGAGCTCTCTAATGCTTCCAGGACTTCCAGCCCGGCCCGAGCACGATGGAATTTATTAATCGTTGCTTCGGAGTTATTGTTGGACGTCGTCCTCAGCCTGAGGGGGTCCTTTTATATTTGTTTCAAAGCCTGGACCGTGTCTCCTAAACTTGCTTGTAGGTTAACTGAACGTCTGTCTGATTTCCTAGGGGCGTCAATAATACTGCTTTTCTTGTTCTTATTCCATCTTGCTATATGCAAAGTTTATTGGTTGCCCTGACTCCTCTACTGAGGCAAAGCAGGGTGCTGAGTGCAAATTACAGAAATGTGTCAAATGGATTTTTTTTTCATTTTTCCTCCCAAAATGCAGACATTCTGCTAAATACATTTAACTAGTATTCCTCCCCTTAAATCTACTACATATATCTCGATGCCTCTCATGAAATAAAATTCAAAATCAGGGCCGATAAAAGGTAGATAGGCTATGCTTTAATTCCTTTTATTTAATTTTTTCCCCCTCTAGTCACAGAATCTAAGTCCATGGCTTCCCCCACCTTTTCTTTCTTTTCTACTTTACTGCAAAGTCCCATAGAACATTTCTATCCTCTAACGCCCTGGTCCACAATCTGACCCCAGGTATGACAACATACATCAAAAGCTCAGTCACGTCACGATTCTGTGTTCCACCAACACGTGTTGTAGCAGCAGACTCTGGCCACAGTTATCTTCTTGTAGCAGAACAAACACGGCGCGCCTTTCACCCGGCTGCTGACAGGTTCCAGCTCTCTGGCCCTTGCTAATAATATTTCAAGGATCAATTTGAGCAGCACGGTCTTATTTGATAAAACCTGGGGTTCTTTTGCAAACCCCTTGCTTTGCAGCAGCATCCATGCCATTTATAGTTGATTATCATCAACTCAGATTCTGAGAAAGCCACTGTCTTTCACACAAAGTGGCTAACACAGTTCTTGTACTTACAAACGACAGAAATTCATGTCTATTATTTAGACAAACATTCCTACAACAGTATTTCAAGATGATCCTACTGCCATTATTTATTGGAATAAGGGAACTTGGAAATATTTCACTGGTGCTAACACACCACCACAAACTTATTTTTGGGCGATAGCCCGTTTTTTTTTCCTGTGCCAAGAGAGAACATTGACCACAATGACTTGCTCCTTAGCCCCTAAAACGCAGAATATACGAGTATTTTATAAAACTGAGTATTAAGGAGCTTTTCCTTCCCCTCCCACGGGTAAGAGGCAACACAGTATCAGAAGAGACTGGCAGAATTTAATAAGCAGCACTCACCTAAACAATGCAGAGCGTTGCCAAGACTTTCTGGGGCTTCAGTTTTCAGCTTTACTGGTGTTGAATATTTTTTATCTATTAATGGCTGCTTTTCAGTCGGGGTCCTCCTTGTGTCTGGTTTCTTTTTCTTGGTAGCTCTGAGAGGCTCCGCTAACATTCGTACTTCTCTGGGGAAAGCTGTGAGCACCTGTATGGCTCCGGCTTTTATCTTAGCTTCCAGTCCCTCTTCGGTGCCGAATTCATCTGTTTGTGAGATTTTGTAAAGAGGCAACACATGGAGCTGTTCATCGCTTGGAATCACCCCCACTCTCCGGTTATCTTCCTTCGTTAACGTACAGACCTGGCAAGAACAGAAACATTTACAAATACAAGCACATACACAAAATACAAAAGTTATTTAAATATTTAAGCAGTCATCCTAGACTTCATTGTTTTCTCACATTTGATGGCCTCAATGCTATGGGTCTTTCAAATGGAAACATCTGACAAGTATTTTGTTTGGTTTATGATGACGCAGAAAAAATATTGGTACTTGAAGAGTAAGACCAAGGCATGTGTCCTGGAGAGGAAACAATGAAACTTTGGCTCAACTCACGCTATCCACAAATATATGCCAACCTTGGTAAATAATCTGAGCTGTAAATATACTGTAAATTCCTAAGCATTCAGATTTTTTTGGTTTTATATATATTTGATGTTCAGATTCATTTTTAAGGACTAAAAAAATAAGAAGAAAAGAGAAAATATTCTTTTTGGATTGAACAAGAAGTTTCTGTGACATGGAACTGGTTTTGGTTTTGGCTGGCAAATAAGAAAAAAAACCCCAAGAGTCACTCATACTGCTCTATATTTTTAGCAAATCTGAGCTCGAACTCCCTCCCTCTCCCTTTATACACACTGTCTTAAATTAACACCCTTCCCCAACTCTGCCTGCCTGCCGTAATGAAGCCACGAGCCCCAGCAAATGTTTGGTTTCTCTTTGGCCACTGACCTACTTTCTCTTATTAAATTATGTGTTGTGAGATACTGGAGCCACCAGGAGAATGCTGGGTAGATCCAGTTTGATAAGGGCACATCAGAAACGTGGATAAATATTCTAACTTATTGCAACGGTAATACTTACTATAATTTTGCCGAATCACTGCTGAACCTTTGCCGTATTTACAATTTTCAGCAGTTCTAGAGTTCCGGCCATTATTAATATTAGCCCTTCACCTTAAAGGAAGCTCTAAAACCAGCAGTACGCTCGCTGGTTTCATTCCCTGCTTTCCAAGGGATGGCGGCAGTTTTACACCTATGAGCACGTGTACGAATAGTCACGCCATTTATAGCTTTATTGATTACATTCACAAGAGACCACTGTTTTTCACCACAATATACCACATTACTAGAAAGCCATGCATGAATATCATGGCTTAGTTAAGGTGCTGTTTCACAGGGAGTTGCTAACTACACACATAGAGGAATTTGAGCGCCATCCAAGGATGAGATGATACTCCCTAAATGGAAACGTTATCATTCCATCATTGTGTAGGCAGAATCTGATGCCCATCATAAACAGTTAATCCGATTTCCCAGAATCTTGTCACCATGCCTGACATTCCAGGGGAGAAGCATAAGATTATTATTTAGGGGGGACAAAACCAAACATTTTTTATTTTACAGCACAGCTTTCACATAAAGGCATCACACAATTATTTCTAGAATAATAAAATTACACAATCACAAACTAAAAATCCTAAAATCAATAAGGTGGTGGTTAGGGCTTTATAAATAGCTATATGCAAAGCTTGACAGTTGCAGAGCAGCAAAAGGAGAAAATCTGAGGGGCACAGACAAAGGAGAAGAGCTTTTCAGGTGGCATTTTGAAAGGATCGAGAGAAGGGCTCTTAAGAAGGCAAAGTGAAGGGGCAATTAGAAGCTGATGAGTAGCGTTTACTGATGTGCTTGCTCCATGCGTACTTACCTCTACCGGGCAGCCTTTGGACTACGAGGAAGATTTAGAAAAAACAACAAGTTGTTCCATGAGCAGCAAATGATGCCTGGTTCCCTACAGACTTCTCCGTCCCCGCGCTCCCACACGCCCAACCCCAGCACGGTTACCCCTGCTCCCTTCCGTGCCCCGCTACCACCTCTGCTGGGCACCAGCCAGCGCAGGCAGGGCCCGGCCGAAGCTCGGTGCCTCCCGGCTCCCGGGCCAGCAGCTGCACGCGGATTAACCCGAGGCTGCGGCCGTGAGGACCCTGCCACCTCCTCAGCGGAGGAGCTAACCTGGATCTGCCTCCCCCGCACGGCAATGAAATTGCACAACTTGGAACAAGAGGTTAAAAATCTCCAAAGACAATTAAGTGCCTGCAAAGTTCAGTGAAATCTGGTTGGAATTTGCCAGCAGATTCCAAGTTGTTCAGGAAGGGTGAAAGAGGGTAGGACATATAGAGAGCACAATTACATATGACTCATGTTCTCAGAAAGCCCAGCACATCCTCCCCTTCTAAATTAAAAACAAAAGCAGTAATAAAAGAAGCATGGAGGCCTAGCTCCCACTTGTTCTCATCAGAAACTGTGCGATTCTCACTTGCCTTTTAAAATATTCTGTCCAACCTGTGTCAGGACCTATGCACTAGTCTGAAAAATGTCCAGACCTTGAAGGTTCAATCCACAATCCTGCCTATTTTGAAAATTGAGACCCTCATCCAATTTACAGTTCTAAATTTTCAGGCATTTCACCAGACACTTTCATGGAAAACTGATCTTGTACATTTATTATTCTTTTCCATAAAAAGATTTACTCTTAAAAATGTATTAATCATCTTTCATCTGAGTTATAATTAGGCAAAGGTAGATTAGCTCTACATATTCACAATGCTTGGCCCAGGGGAGAGCATACAAGCAGAGATAAAACTCAAAGCTCGTATTGGTTGAAGGAAAACCTATTTTAAGCACAAATGAGTATCTGTCACTATCACAAAGCCAGCACCCCCTTTAGAACAAGAAAGCTAAAGAACTATTTTGAGGAACTAAAGAAGATGAGGGCTGCAGTATATTGGCAGAACTATGTTGAAATTATAGTCAACTCCAACACACGCAATATATTCAATACTGAGTTAGAATACATAAAATTATTAATGTATATTAAAAATTCTGTTAAAAGCCTGAAGACCACTACACCTACAGCCTAAATACCATGACAGCAAATTTAATATATGTAAAATTTCAAGGTGAGTGTCCCCCACAATATATTTTAGTAGAAAAGGAAGGACACAATGGCAAGTGCATAACTGCAAAGTTAATGTTACGGGGAAACCAGCTATAAATTAAGGCCCTAGAGATAAGCTAGCAATTTACAGCTGAAGTAGAGTAATCCACCAAATGAGAAACATCCGTTTCAAAAGCCAGTCTAATATTCAGATCTGTGCAAAATATTCCATGAAGAAACTTAAAGGGAAGCTTTAAGGGAAGTTAAAAGCAACATTTTCCATCAGTACTGATACTGTGCGGCAAACGGACTAAAATTAAACCCGAATGTGAGAAAATCATGGGCTGTGTTAAAGCCCAGTTACACAGTGAAGCTGCATATCCTGCTACTCTCAGTACTTTTTCCAGAACATGCAGCTAAGTCATCCAGGATGCTCAAAAGCCAAAGAAAATGTTGGCCAAGTGGTTTGTTTAGGTTTCCAGTGTGCTTGGTGATCAAAACCATTACCTATTCTGGGTTTAGTGATGTCATGGTAAATCTTGCATATTCAGAAAACTTTTTTTTTTTTTTAAATTTAAAATGCACCCATGAACTCAATGTAATTCCCTCCACAGATCTCCAGAGAAACACCTGCAGCCACACAGCTCCCAGTGCAGTATTCTGGGATGCTCTGATCTGCCTTTGTCCTCTTGAACTTCACATGTAGAAATGATGTAGCCTTTTCCACTGTGTTGTAAGAACAGATGTTTTCAATTCAAGTTTCAGCAAAGCGATCAAACAGCCTCTCTACACTTGAAAGATGGAATCAGGTTTCCTGTACTCATCTTCCCTTTGCAGACGGAAAGCAGCAGGTGCCATTTGGGACTCTGAGGTGCTGCTGCATCATCACTGCTTACCATTGCAAACACGATCAAGGTTGCTTTTCCTTTACAGCCAAGACAAATGGTGTTGTTTTATCGGCCTGTTATACCCCGAGTAAGCATGTGTAAGTCTGAGGGTCAGAGAAGGGAACCCCAAACATCTTTTCCTTCTGACCCCTATGCACACACAGAGGAAGCGTCATCAGGCAGCATTTCTGTACCGTATGCTGTAACATGGGTATGGCGCACAAACCAAACCACTGTCTGGGAGCTCGCAGGTTGGCAGAGTGAACTCCTACTGTTTCTCCATTTTCACAATATAAAGAACAGTAACAGAAATCCTTCCTTTACAGTCCCGTGGGGTTTATCTTTTCTACTGTTATAATCTGAACCACCAATTTAAGCATCTAGTACTTCTGTAGCTCACAAAGCAAGCTGTGGACATGGCCCAGAATGTAGTCTAACCACTCAGAGAGACATTCTGTCATTTATTGCAAAGGCCTGGACCTATATGCAATGACTTGATGAGCTACAACTACAGAAATGCAGCAAGTTATTGGAAGAGCACAGGATTGATTATTTTTCTTTAAATAAATCAGGAACCGTTTGTTGATGGATTGCTGATTGACACTGCTGAGTTCTGCTGCCAATAATAAATTTTATATTGTAGCTGCCCTCGGAGCATAGATTTATCTTCCTCCCCTTCTTCCACAGTGCCTGCTACAGACTGCGTGGCACCATCGATTACCCATAATTGCAGCTGGTCTCTCTCCTTCCTCAACCCCAGTGAAAAGGGCGACATGCGCCCGTAAGATGAGAAACACCCATATACATGCTATGGAACGAGCGAAGTCTTCATGAAACCATTTTGTTCTCGGCACTGTAAAACCTCATATGTCAGTGATTCAAATGGACTCACACAGGTGTGAAGAATGTGATCCTTTGCAGCTAATCCAATAAAGAAACAGAAATACTTACATTTCACAGACTCCATTAATAACTATAAAGCTTTTATTTGCGTGTTGCTCATTTACAGTCTAGCTTCATATCCACAAGGAACACTGCACCCTAACACTGCAGTTGTAACGTACATCAGTGGCCCTTATGAGAACGTTAAAAGATGACAAAAGAGTCTGAGTAAAAGTGGATGGTACGTTTATTGACTTAAAAGTTCTTAAAAACTCAATTCATAGGCAGAAATTACTTTTGCTTCTTTCAGATAAACACGTTAAGTTTACACCTCTGTAGAATTGCCAAGCGTTTTCATTCTACTACAGAGCAAATGAGGAATATTAATTTTTATTTTTAGCTTTTCTACCAAAAAGCAGCTCTGCTAAATTCAGGGCATGATTTTGCTAGCCAGGAAAGACGTTCAGCAAATCAAATCTCCCATGGTAATCCTCAACTTTTGTAAATTAAGGTGTACTGTGCTATCTTGTATCTACAGAAGACCTTTCCAAGACTTTTTCCCCCACTGCTAACAAAAATGACAGCCTCATTTATTTTCAGAGTCACGTACAAATAATGCAGCTGATCATCGAAACACGTACACCCAGAAAAAAACAAGAATGCTTTTCTGAAATCTGGCAGACACAGAGCAGGGGAATCGTTATTGGCAGCTCATTAGATAATATATTCTTTTAAGTACACAGTAAACTCCATGCTTATCATTAAACTCATTTAAGTGCTTTGCTGAACTCATGTCTGTGTCTGGTTTAAATAATTTACATAGATTCTGTTTTTCCTTTACTTTCAGTGCACTGTGCAGTATTCCTTTCATATTTGTGGTAAAAGTGATTCACCAGCAACTGAAGGGAGAAAATGAAAAGGTGTCACTTATGCCATAAGTAGCGATGATAGAGCTGGCAGCATTCGCAAATACCACGCCAGAAGGTATTTATTTTAACCTTTTCAGTCTACAGAAACTTTAGGTTTTATAAATGAAGATTTTTGTGTCAGAATAAGAAGGGAGGGAAGAAATCTTACCAACACTAATGAGGTGCAAGATGACAAGTACACTTAGTACAGACTTTAAACTGTAAGGTGTGACTACCATTTAAAAAAAAAAAAATCAAATAAACAAAATACAAGAGAAAAATAGTAAAGAAAGTTATGGACGTTTGAGGTTTGTAAGGCAGTGCAAATCATTCTCACTCTGTTTATTACCACGTTATCAGAAAATAATCATCTATATGAAAGCTGTTCACCTCAACTGTATTACTTGCACATAGTACATTTTACAGACAAAGTATGTCATAGTTAAGATGTAAATGACTCCTCCATCATTATTACCAGTGATCTGTAAGAAATCAGGGTATTTTAAACTAAGCAGGTAGCCAAAGCAGCTTCTGGAAATAGATGGGAATGCAGGAGGTGACCAGACAGATGCTAGAATCACACATAGTAATTTATTTTTGTGGTCTTACCACTAGTTTTCCTATTTTATTACCGAATTTGATTGCAAGCTAAATTTAACAATCCTAATTTTGATCATCATCAAGATCATCAAGAAAGCCCAGCATGTCCTATCCCCCTGTTTGCAAAACAACAAGATTCTTTGCTCTAGGCTTCCAATACGTACCACTGTAACCATACACCTAGACAGACTAACAGACAGCAAGCTCTGCATGTCCTGTGAATCGCACCCACGTCTTCTCACTGCGAAGGCTGTACATAGATCATCAGGTAACTCTGAACTCTAATTCACCTCCCAAATGCCCCAATTCAAGTATATAAATTGAATGCTAATACTTGCAACTATTTCCTATTTATACATAGCCCTTTGTTGCAAGTATGTTAAAATAAAGAGATGTCAAATCTAAATAAAGAGAATATCAGGTATGCAATAGGTATTTGTATGAGTGAGCTATCTGATGAAAATCAGATCCCAAGGTATAGTTTTCAGCAGTTATAATGATTTGATAATGTTCTGCAAGACTTATAACATTTGGCAGAACTTGATAGAAAGACAATTTTAAGTCCTGGCCTACATAATGAGATACCTTACACAGGTTGTCATTTTCCATGCTGCTTAGATTTGGAATTATTTGCAAACGCACCACGTACAATCCATAGAAAGAAAATATCAACACCGGCAAGTAAAATCTGAAGCTGAAATAACATCAGATGATTACAGATAATACACGTCCGTAGAACTATTCCCCAATAAATTCCTCAAAAAAAAAGGGGCTAATTGTCCCTCCAGCCACTTCTGGCCATAAGTTACAACTTTTCTGGGATCCAATATGGCAGAATGAGTAGCGGACTCAGTTTCCATTTAATTTTGTCTTTAAGTTAAGAGGCAATGTAGCACTTAACAAACATATTAACAAGCATATTAACAAAATATTATTATTTCCAGAATGCCTAAATTAAATTTCATTAAAAATGCTGTTTATCATGAAAAGGAAGTCTCCTTTTCAAATTTGGGATCTTTAAGAGCTTTGAATTCCTATGCTTCAGAAGCTTTGAAGTGACTGTACTTCCACATGAGCTTACTCATAGCATCTTACTAATATTTTGCAAAGTACGCTTCCAGCATTTTCTTATAAAATATCTGCATATAAGTGGCATTCAATGCTAGGAAAAAATATTAATCTATGCAGGACTGGCATTTCTGGTGAATTCCGAGACCTGCTTCCATATTTGAAAGCAACGGATATTTGCCCAACATACAAGCACACAATTAATATTAAGCAGTTGTTCCAGTCATTTCATTGCTGTTACATACAAACGCTAAATGTTAAGTATATGTGTAAATGCAACGTTTTATTCAATCACAGCAACATAATAATTCAATTTTAATTTCCAAGTTTAAAAAAGACTGTTTCTAAGCAGGCAGAGATTTTAGATGGATTTCTTTTTTCCAGATATGCATCCTTTGACGAGAAATTATTCTTGAATCTTACCTCCACTGATGTACAGAAGTCATCCTAGCTATTTAGAGCATTACAATGCTCTAACAACTAAAAAAAACCAGATTGTCAGTTTTATTTTATCTTTTCTCATTTGAGATTGTCTTTCTTCACAACTATGGTCTCAATTTCTAAAAGATCACTTAACTGACTAATTCCCAACGGATTTTCTCACTAGCAATCCAGCAAGGTATTTGGGACAATGACCACATCTAAAAAACCACACCTGTGGGCTTTCCTTTCATACTGAGCCTTAAAGATCAAGATAATCACCTGACTCCACCACCTACCCCCTGGTAGCATACTCCCTGCTTTCTGACTAGTAACTGTACTAACACGAATCATAGAATCGTTTAGGTTGGAAAAGACCTCTAAGATCATCAAGTTCAACCGTAAGCGCACAGTGCAAGAAAGTGAATTTGATGAGAACTGAGCCTGGGGGAGGTAAATGAATAATGAGTTTGTTTTAGCTCTTCCTCTACAGAAGTGCATACAGCTCCTCGGTTGGATCGTTATTTGAACATCAAACCTCTACTGTGAATAGCTTATCTGTCCTACGGCCAGTCCTCTCCAAAGGGCCCGGGTGTCTTAAAAGAATTAAGGTGTTTTGTAAGGAAGGATCACT
This sequence comes from Theristicus caerulescens, assembly GCA_020745775.1. Classification (NCBI taxonomy): domain Eukaryota; kingdom Metazoa; phylum Chordata; class Aves; order Pelecaniformes; family Threskiornithidae; genus Theristicus; species Theristicus caerulescens. The sequence goes on from CM036560.1 coordinate 91,387,371, forward strand.
CCCATGCCTTTCTCGATCTGTTCTGTAATAAGATGAACTTATGTCCTCTGTAGACCAGTAATAAATAGATGCAAATAACATGGGAATTTATAAATAGGAACATGCAGTTAATTTCATAATACCTTAAAAAACTTCATGCAAATGTACCCACTAAATCAAGCAGCATTTAAAAAACACACAGTAATCACAACAGCAAACAGTACAAATGAGAAAATCCCGTGTACATACCACAGTGCTTCCATTGTGCATGTTATGTGTGTCCTTATGGGCGTGGGCACAGAAATCTATGCAAGCTGTTACACCAGAGAAAGGCCTACCGTCCTTGGATCCGAGCCGACAGTCTGGGCCCATGTGTTCATTCTCCACCTAAAAGTAAAATAAACTACAGGTACTTGGGACTGAAAGCGAGCGACTTGGAACCCCATCAGCCACATCTGCACTTGTGATGGAAGAAATGCAGCCGGGAAGAATGATCAGAAAGCGTGTATTTTCCTATGAAACATGCAACACTGTGGACTGGATGGCAACGAGATAATCAGCTCAACCAGAGTCAAAACGTCTTTAAATAATAATAACATTTTATTTACAGTATTATCTGTAAGCCTTTTACTACACACAGCTCAGGGCATAACTTAACCGTCAGCTGAAATAAGAAAGGTGCGGCATTTTAAAACTAACCAAATAAAGCAAGCGCTGTAAGTAAGCAAGGGGGTTCACCATATCTGCGAGGTCTGCGGCTTCCACCCATGAACGTACTTCGGGGTTTCATCTTGTTTTAAAACTAGGCTGCCTGTTCAGAGCTACAGCTACGCCAGCTGAATGTCACAGACCTACCTGGTTCTGGAAGGCTTCAGGAGCAAGCTTTTTATAAACTGGAGCCACATCAGTAGCTAAAGTTTGCAAATTATTTTCAAGAAGTTCCTCCTGCAGAGAAAGGCAACATTTAGAGCGCTGTAATTTGCTTTAGAAGAATCTAATCCAGTTTAGAGATGCCTGACAAGTCAGCCTCGATCTTATATTTTATTAATCTGACTTCTGTTCTGCTGCCCTTTGTCACCAACCATAAATAAGCCTAGTTTTACATGACTAAAATACCAAAGTTGTTAAATATAAGTCAACCAAATAACAGTGGAGGATATCTGCTAGGGCAAAGAAACCCAACACACAAGGAACTGGTTTCTGCATCATTTCCCCCTTCCGACACAGACAGTCAAGGAATGAAGTATGTCCCACCCAAAATAGAGAAGTAACATCTAGGAGAGAAAAAATTGTATCATGTGCTGAGTGGAGATGGAACCCCGGGTCTTCTTTTAGTGTTTTGCTTATGGGGCCGTAATTTATGTCAATACAGCCCTGCTAAAAGAATCCTAGGTTTCCGCCTTCTTTTTCTTTTAATCGTATGAGCAACTCCCAATAGCATTTAACATCAATTTCAGCTCTCAGGGGAAGAGGTATGTTTCTAACATTGCAACAGAACTCTTATCAGGAACATCTGATAACTAATTTGTTCTTTGGAGGTGCAAAACTTAGGACTGTATGGAAATAGCTACTAGATTAGGAAGTAATACTCCTTTCCTTGGGGTAAGCCATATAAACATGGAAGTAGCTAGGTGGGCTTCTATGGCAGTGTAACATTTAAGCTCTTATTTATCGAAACAATCCCTAAATTCTTTCCCTAAATTTCTGCTTTTCCAGGAAAATCACCAACCAACTGGGGAAGAAAAGGGTGGTTACATACTCCCTATTTTGTTTGCCTCCAAGGGCCAGACTTTGAGAGACAACCGCAGCTTCAGTTTTGCATACTGTATAGCGGCAAAAAATAACAGCTTATTTTATTTTGTTTAAAAAAAAACCAACCAACCCACTTATCACCATATATTGTAAACATCAATGTATATAAACATATAAGGATGCTTGCACGTTTTTCAATGTGATGTTACATTACCGAATGATGCTGTATTTTTAACTCATACTGTAGTTTATCAACTGTTGATTGCTACCACAAGTTTTTCTGAACTGCACTGAAGGTAATGCATCCTTAACTATCTATCCTACGCACTATTCTTACCTAGGTATATTACACCCTTAACCTCATCTCACTCCATCCAGTGTCTCAAATGATCCAAATCTTTCTGGACTTCAAACTATCTTCTTCTTAATTTGCTATACCTCCTAGCTTTATGTCATCTGCAAAATCATCGATATCCGGTATTTAGCTAAAAGAAGTATCTGCTAGAAAAAATTAAGGACAAAACCAGATGAAGAGAAAAATTGACAGGTTACGTGTGTCAAGTGAACAGGCAATGCCAGACAGCCCTCAGGAGCGGGGCATCATTTCTAGATGCTGCTGTGAATGCCACTGTGCCTGACTAAGTGTCTGCATGGAGCTCAGGGTGGCCGTTTCACAGACTGAGAGGAGGAGATGCCACTAACAGAGCCTGCAGTCTCACAGAGTATATTCGGATCAAAGACAGATCTATTTGAGCTCGCTCATAAGAGACCTGGCCCAGCCTAATATTTCATTAGACAATACGTACGAAGGTTGCCGCCTTTGTTGATTCCCCAGCTAATGTTATTAAAAACATTAGAAACCTACAGAGAAAACACATGCATAGAATGCTCCATGCACAGCACTACGCAGGGGGAGAACCTAAGAACACAGGGTCACAGAGAATAGAAAAGGATAAAGGAGAAGGAACAGGATTCCTAAAATGAAAGAATGCCCAAGAAATATGTTTTTCTATAAACTGAAAATTTATAAAACAAATTCCCTCTTGAGACAAGCGGGGCTATTTTCAGCTTGCACTGCCTTAGTCATGTATTCAGTGAGAAGGAGGGCGGAAGGGCCCTGTGTGCTCTGTTCTGCTGAGGCAGAAGTTCCCCACTTCAAGCACTAATGAAGTTTGTGAATACTCACAATGCGAGTGGACAGCACAACTCAGAGGAGATTGAGGGTTTTGCATTCACGCACATATGCATAAAAGATGCTTCATCAACTCTTTCAGGAAAAAATTAGGACTTGGGAGGAATATTTAGCTCCGGTCAATCAACTGACATCTCTCTCTTCCAAGAAACAATATTTGCGTACATACACATGTGTACACTACACGTTAAAAAAATGCAAGAATACCTCTGCTACTGTCTGGACTTCAACCAGCTAGGTCTTTTCTGTAGCTGGCAGCAGTGGAGTTCAGGAGCCAAGAAAGAGTATCGGCAGGGTAACCCAAAGGGAGAACCAGGTAACTGGCTGCCCTATAGTCTGTGTCTCTAAAGCATGCCAGATGTGCTAGTAAAGGCGTGATACTTTTATCTAGGAGTTCCCCAGGGAAGCGGGGTTAGACACCCCTACAGTCAGAGCAGAAGGCACTTTCGAGTTACCCTGAGGACTATATGTTCATCAGGCAGCGGTTATCAGTTTACACCACCTTTATTCCTTCCTCATGAAAACATTTCCAATGTAAAAAATTACTTTGGTTGGGTTTTTTTAGAGGTTCGTTACTTCACATAATCCATCACTGTATTTTCTGTGCTATCTCAGCTTTATGTCATTAACACTCATAAGCAGCAATTACAGTATCCTGCATCGTATTTTAGTGTACTCATTCCTTCAAGAGTGTTTAAAAAACCACGTTGTCCATAGAAAAACCAGTTTATTCTAGGTGGCGGACAGAAGACCAGGTTGCCAGCTGGTCGGACAGCAGTGTGAAAGCAGTGTAACCCAAGGTACAAAATTTTCTATGACAAGGCAAAAGGACTGAATCTCTGAGGTACAGCCTTGGTGCTTTAGAAAAACCTTTAGCTCTCTTTTATACTTACAAAGAATTAACATTTCATACAGAGTTACACAGTGGAGCTAAATATGCATACAGAAAAGCATTTAAGGATAATTTTAGGGTATTTAAATACATAGTAAATGACACTGAGTTTTCATACAGTGGAAAAATTATAAATACTACCGTTACAAAACATTTAGCTGGGTGCCTGTGCGATAAGCTACGCATACATGTGTGAGAGAGAAGGGGTGGATATCCATAGATTTCATTTCTAGTTCTGAAAATCATCAGACTAAGTATTTGGAGGAAAACAAAACAATAAAATAAAAAAAATAAATCTTACTTGTTTAGGGTCATCAGTGAGAAGCCTGAATTTCCTGGGGTTTTTGCTTCTGGCAAACTTACAGCCATTGAAATACATACTCCATGAACAGCCAAATGAGAATGACGCTCCACAAGTTTCTGGATCAAGCCCTTGACATGCACAAGTACGACTATGAAAGGAAATAAAGACACCTCAAGTCAGCTGACAATGCAGCTCTTTTTTTTTTTTTTTTTTTTAGGTCAATGCTATTTGCTATTTCTTTTATAACACACAGCGTAACAACACAGGAATTTACAAAACACATGGTTTAACCAGATACTTTCTGTTAAGCAAATGTTTATGTGTAGAGGACTGATTTTCTTCCCCATAAAGACAGACTCAACTCCCCAGAGTCCCCCTTCTGGGAAATACATAACAGTTATAGCTAGATAAATGTACCCATGCTGCTTGATTTTGACTTCTCCAGTTGGATAAAATTTTCATTCAAGAAAAAACCACTCCTACTAAAGGTTACTCCTAAATCTAATAATTATTTTGTTATGTACAGCAACACCATTAGCTCCAAACTGATCCAACTTTCCAAGTGGAACAACCCTACTTAGCCCGACCCTTTACGAACATGAGCATTAGAGTCAGGTCACTGTACAGCTCTAAGAGCCTGCTTAAACGCAGGCTACGCAAAAATCAGCACAAAGGCAGCACTGCTACGGAGCCTCAGTTGCAATATATCATCTAGTCAATTAACTAAATTCCTCTCATAGAGACAGAGAGGAAGATCCTAATTTTGAGTGTTCAATCTCTTGTTTATTTTAAAAAGTCACGTATCATCTTCTTAGCAGCTCTTTAGCATGGCCGTGTGTGCAAAGGGCAGACCGAATGTCTTGGGCAGCGCGCGCAAAGGCAGGAGAGAAGTTCACCCTTTCCCGGAGCGTAGCACGTACAACTATCACTTAGAGCCCGGTCTCTAGGAAAAGCCAGGAACTAAGTTTTATACTGAAATGACACCTAGTGGTTTGCAATTTTAAATGGGTTTTTGTGTATTTATTTTATTAGTCTTATTAGTGAATTCTCAAGTTAGTTATTGCAGAACATTCCAAAGGCAACACAACAATCATTTCCTATTAAAGTAACTTACTCTTCATTTAACGCACATCTACGGCTGGTGGGACAGCCGTATTTTCTGAGACTCTGCGTCAGTTCTTTGTACAGTGTATCAGCCAGGAGATGAGGGATCCCCTCCCAGGCCAGGATGAGAATCACGATGACGGCAGTTTGACAGTGGTGTCCTGCACGCTGACGTACCAAGCACAGCAACTTTTCCTCATCACTACTTCTTCGTATCACCTGGAAGAATCATTTTGTTTATTCTTTGATAAACGTAGGAAACATGTAATGCGTTACTCTTCTCTGGGACAGGTAAAGCCTGGAAGAGTAAGAAATACTGCTGCCCAAAGAGTGTCCATCAGCAAGCAGGACTGCGACAGCATCAGACACTGATGTCTGGTGTAGAACATGATTTTGCGTTGCCTTTTTACCTGTAGAAGAAATAGCAGTACATTTTACAGGAGGAGGAATATTTTAGGTGTTCTACACAAACAATAAAGCAGATGCATTGAGAGGAAAATAACCACTAGAAGGAAATAATAATCCTGAGACAACAGGTCCACTGAGAACCTAACAGTTACCTTGAAAATAATACAGAAAACGTACTGCCGCAACCCAGAATGCAGGTCCATAAAAGCACATCACAAAAGCACATGTATGCATGTGTTAGGATGGTTACCACAGTTACCTATCAGTACCTAAAATGGTTCCCACCTTGCAAAGTTAAGACTAGAAGGAAGCGATGAAAAGAAACTGTGTTCTTAGTGAAGGAAGCAATGACATTTTTCAGAACATATCCCTAGACAACCTACATTAAAGTTCTTCGCAGAGTGCTGAAGTTTTCATAAACTGTATGATACGCAAAGCAACCTTTGTCAACCTTATCCATAGAACACAGACTAACACAATATGCAACAGGACAATATACCACTGAACTCAAAAAAAGAAAAAAGCTAGACAGTCCTACTCCCACATATTTAGGTTTTTATCACAATCTGAAACGGAGTTGCATTGTGAGACCACCAAAAAAAAAAGCATTAAAGCTAAGTAATACAAGAACATAATCTTTGAAAACACGTTTATCTATTCTTCAAATGTGTTTTAGCCAGCATAGCCTGGCAACAGCGTCCAACAAAGGTGTCAGGACCTCAGCATCAAGCATATTAGGCCTGGACTTCTCTCAGGCACTAGAGGCTAAATCCTCTTCCTCGGCTCTGTCGTACATAGGATGGGGGCGAGCAAGTCTCTCTTCCTTACTGCGTGCTGAAGGTGAGCCCTTACGTTGCAGATATCCCCTGCCAGCTCCATAGCAACGCGCTTGCTCAGGGCAAGGGGTCGCTCACCCTGGCTTTCCACCCAGCGCCCCCTCTCCATCAGCAGAACTCCCGGAGACGTGTTACTCGTCATAGACTATAACAGCAGGAAGGCAACAGAGTTTCCCTTACTCTTTGAGTACCTCCAAATATCTGAGTTTTCATGCAGATTCCCTATTGGACTGATGTCAAAGCTTCTTTGTTGCCAGACATGCAGCTGTCATTCATATGTGACCTCTGATCAGCTCTGAATATCTAAATTATTTGAACCGATTAAAAGTGGGGACCAAAGTACACCTGCAATTAATCTGCAACTGGAAAGATTTTCAATAGATGAACAGTTTCACAGGGAATCTGTGCAGGCTTAGCAGGAAGAAGCAAGCTTAAAGTTAATGTGTGTCAAGAGAGAAAGTATCACCCTTCTGAAGTTAATCATACACAGTCTTACAATCAGCCTTAAACTTAATGAGAAAACAAGAAAATGCATCTGAGATACCATGACTGACCAAGCAGTACAGTACTTTTTATAAAGAAAGAAAAAATAATGCAACTCATTTACATTTGAGTGAGGTTTACAGAAAATCTATTATGGCTGATACACAACACAGGTTATTTGTGTTAGTGTGAGTTTTACATTCCCGAGGCAGCACAGTTCCTTCGATTCAGAAGGAGAGGGATTTAATTTTGTTACCCTGCATGAAGGGTGATGCTTTTAATCTCTTTTCTCTTTGTTTGGTTTCTAGACTTCGTAACTTCAGTCAGGAAATCTGGTACCTCTTAGTTTCTCAGTACAACATCAGGTTGCCCTTTCGGAGTTCTCATATAGCTCTGAACTGGAAACGCACAGTCCAGGAAAAATGACAAATGGACAGGAAGGAAAGTTAGAGTTTCCTTTAACACCACACTTCCCTGGAGTTAAACATAGATGGAATTTGCTTCATTATGCATGCAGCAGAGAATGCAATACTCTTACTGGACCCAGAAACATTTTACAGTCCATCATCTTTCAGGCCACAAAGGTAGCTGATGGATTTATTAGTTGTCTGAATTTAATTCCTGTGGCTCTTGAGCGGTTACATCATATGCTCATCTGACTCCTACAGCTGGAGCGCCCCGGAGACAAGGCACTTTTCTCGCCTGACTGTTGTGCTCTTAGAAGAGCGCAGCTTGCACCGAAACAATCACGGTTCCTCCGGGCCCGCAGCCAGTGACAGCGCGGACAAAGCTGGAGCCGGGTTGCTTTTCCCATATAAACTGATGATGCCCCTTCACAGGCCATGGCTGACATTCTCAAGGCAGTCATAAACAGAGCCTCCTTTCTGTAATAATAATAAATCCGCAGCAATACCACACTCAATATACAGAAAAGCACATTTGAGCAGGACAACTGAAAACTATGGAATAAATCCAGCCAACAGAAACACCCTGTCGTTCTTGATGATTTAATAATTTTTCTAGTGGGGGAAACTGCCACTGCACTGTTTGACTTGGTGACTTCTTAGTTACATTAACACTGATGTAACTCTGTTAATTTCCAACTTGTAATTTGTTTTCCAGTGCCTGACTACATCAAATAAATTTTCGAACTCTACAATAGATTATATGTATATTGTATTATATGTATATACATACTAAGCTAAATAAAACTGACTGCATTTGCTTTTGTTACTAAACTTGTTGTTATCTGAGTAATTGGTACAATCCAAAAATATGACTACAAGCTGTGTACCACTTATCAAGATTTTGCCTGATGTGCTTACAGATCAGATTTCTTACTATTTTTCTAAGTAATGGACGCATTAAGGCTTTAATTGGCTGATCATTTCTTCAATTACTCTTTCGCTGTCTCCAGTTTGTTTCTTTATTTCTGTTCCAGTTTCTGCAGCCTGAAATTACTGGGGATGGTTCCAAGATCTTTTCACCCTTAAACATCCCCAAACCCTACAGTGTTTTAACCAACTGCCCCCGCCCCCCCCCTTTTACTTTATGGAAATATCACACTTGTTAAATTCATACAACAGCAACACCGTCTTAATGATGTCATCAGGAGAGTAGCATATATAAAATCTCAGCCTATGCTTTAGTTCACTTTATTCTTTTCAGTGTGCATTTGACGCAGTGGTCCTCCTCAGTAAGGCAAATGGAATTAGTATACTGTCACAGCCACAGAGAATATGATAATAATGCAATTTATTAATCAATTCTTTATGCAATTTAAAATGCGTATTTATTTGCTGTTGAGAGGTTGCAAACATAATCCCCAGTGTACTTATTGTTTACCTATGAAACACTGAGATGCCAACTATTAAGATAAATATGCAACACACAAAGCAAGTCCCTGAATGTTTCCTCAGACTGCGAACAACGCACAAATCAGCTGGCAAATCTTGTCTCCAAAAGCTGTTGGTACTACTCGTGATTTCTGTGATGTAGTTAACAACAGTGATAAAGTAAATAATTTAATACTTCAGTTTGTTTAATTTTGGTCCCTAATGCATTTAAAAGGAATGAGAAAAAAACCCCATTTGTTAAGTGGTAGAACTTTGAAGCTAGCTTTTTAAAATGGAAGAATAAAAACTTTTCCCCCGCAATTACTTTTCCACACAAAATAACCACACCTTCTTAGTGACTCACATAGAAAAATAATATCATCAACAAAACAGACTTGTAGTAAGTTTGTAAAGTATTGCGCAACACTTAAATGTCATACGGTCATCTTCTTGCAGGTATGTGGGGACAGATTATCCCTGAACTCATTTTAGCAAGCAATAACTCTCATCAAAAGATTCCTACATTAACAATGAATCATCTGCTTCAGCTGCAACGCAGCACTTCTGGAAAGCAACAGACCTGACAAACTCCTCCACAATGCTTGACCCGATACCCATCAGCCCTGTTCTGCACTCACAATAACCGGGCATGAAGTTACACGCTACCCGCTCCTTCACCCGTCTGTAACATAACCATGTCTAGGACAAAATGAAAAACCAGCTTTCTTATGGACATACGTATTTGGACACACAACAGTATCATCCTTGTAGGTTGCCGATTTGGGCAGGATGCTCATTTACTTCGGTCATTTTCAAAACCAAGCTTTGTACATCCCTCCTATGCCGTAGTTGGGCACCCACCGCTGCTTTCTGTACCACGCCTGTCCTGCGTCACTATGGCTATCCTTGTGTTCTTGTTTACGTGTATGTCTAAAGGAAGACGGCAATTCGAGCCCAGATATTCTCAAATGGCTGAACCTGAGAATCTGAGCAAGTCTTCAAGGTGAGCCACAGCCTGACAGCTAGGACAGAAATCCAGTCAACAGCTATTACGGTGTCATACCACAGCTAAACCGCTGGTTCTACAAGTCACAAAGGTAGAAGTTTACCCAACTTTCTTAACAGAAAGCATGAGCCAAAAACTAGAGTATATTTATTGAAGAGGCACCATACGCAGCAGAATTTGCTCCAGCAATTTAGCAACAAGTTATGGGATAAACAAGAGGAAAAGTTAGTTTTTTCACTCCCTCACATACAAGGATAGTGAAGAGACAGAAAGGGATGCTAAGAATTAAAGAACTGAAGAATACAAGAGCAGGACGAGGTCAGAGGAGTGGACTGTCCAGCCGTATCTTCATCCTGACAGTGACTGAGAGGAGTTGCCTAAGGATGAGTAAGAAAGGCACTTGGATGCAGAGGTGCTTCTCAGCAACCGCCAGGCACCTTCCAGCCACCTGCCGGCAGCTCGGGGGACATGCTCGCTCCCAGCTTTTGAAGGATTTGCCTTCTGTGCATTTGTCCGCTCACTTCTAAATCTATGCAGCATTTTACCATCCACTACATACCTGGGTAAAGCTTAATCCCAGACTACGTGAAAGAAAAAAAACATTACCTTTTCTTCGTGCTGAGCTCGCGCCCTGCTAGTGCCCTCTAGTTTTGGTACAGGATTGCTATTCAGCTCTCCATGCCAGCAACGGCTCGAGAGCCCTGCTTTCTCCCCTTCCCCCTCTGCCAGGCTGTTGAGTCTGTACCTCTACCTGTCCTTCCCAGTTCTGCTGCACTTTCTTGAGCTGGGGGACCAGAACTGCAGACAGTATTCAGGATTGGGGTGCAGCATGCTTTCTCACAGAGGCATCATTATGCTTCATGTTTTCTTTATTCCTCCCCAGTAATTCTCACCAGTTCCTTTTGCTGTTTTCATCACTACTGAACACTGAAGCTGATGTCTAATAAACTATTATCCCAAGCAGTAACACTCAACCTAGCATCCATCACTGTGTGTAAGAAACTACAGCACTACACTTTTTGTGTAACTTTGTATTTCTCTGTCATTTTAGCGGCCATTTGTTCTGGATCACAAGTCCTTCCTGCTCCTCATGATATCTGTCCCTCCTCTTCATTATCCTGAACAACTTTCTACCATCAGCAGTTTGTCACCTCAGTGCCTCCCACTTCTTTCAAATAATTTCTGAATGTATTGAACAGCATCAGTAAAGTTATGCTATCAATAAAACCTGCTTCAGCTGTCCAAATGCTTGAGTTCTACTGACTCGACTTATTTCTTTTAGATCGTTGAAGCAACTGTCTCAGCCCTCGGCAGGAGCTCTAGAACAAGGCATAAGTACGCTGTGAATAAAAACTACTTGATGTCCTTAAACATAAGCCAGTCTATCTAAATTAGCACGTACATGACTTATGTAAGTAGCTAAGAGTCGGGCTGCAGAAGCTCAGCGTACCAGATGCTGAATTACCACATGGATGAGAAATTACTTTCCAATTTAGGATCACCAGAATGGTTGCGTTAACTTTAACATGATATAAACCAGACACCACTAGCAAATAGTATAAAATTTTAATTGTGAGTTAAATACACTGCTATAAATTACCGGATAGGAAGAAAAAAATGGAACCAACAAAAAGGTCCTTTTTAGGTTTATTTCATCTCCATGTGGTTCCACTGCAATAATCTCTCCAGCCCATGCTGAATTCCTTCAGTAAAATAGCTGTATCTCCTCTGCAGGATATCAATAGTTGATTTTAAAGTGAGAACATAGGGTAACTGTTCACTGTAATTTCCTGAAATAGGCGACTCATTTAGAACAGTTTGGCTCCAGGTTTTCTAACCTGTAGATTTTGTTTCTGCGCAAAGTCTGTGTACGGAGTCCTCTCTACACAGGATGAGATTCTCATCTAAGCTACAATTCCATAATAATCTACACCAGTGCAAAGCGAGAGCATAGTGCTGTTAAAACCTGCTGCTGTTCTAGCAGGTGATCCTGTGTAACAGACGGCAGGAGAAATGTTCTTGCTTGCCACAGACGTGAGTCTGCCCTCCTTTTTCCTAATTCACCCCTACACATACATTAAACCACATTAAACTCCTTTCTTGTTGGAAAATGTTATATCCTTTTATTCTCAGCATGTCTAAGAGATACTGAAACAGAAATAAGTTCCATTTCCCTAAATTCTCTCTTCTCGAGTACTATCAGACTACATCAAGAGAGTTAGCACAGAACAGTTACCGTCAGTCACAATACTATGAAGTTACTTAGCTATTTTTACAGGAATATCACTGAAGTGTGATATCTGCAATTATCTACAAACACCTTTTTCAAGTTGCTACTAGAAGTGGCATTGTACCATTTACAAACGAGCAAACTGCAGTTTATATAGGTTAAGTGATTCTTCTACAATCGTGCAACCAATACTGCAGAAATGAGGACAAAATTCCAGTCTCGACTCCCCCTGCCCTCTTACCCTCCTGACTCCCTCAAACTTCCCTTTCTGTTATATTGCAGGCAATGGTAAACTGCACTTTGCATGATATGGATGACAATAAGAATCTGCTCTCTGTTTGTTTGGATGTCCGATTTGTTTTAATTAAACTAGTGATAAGAGCAACTTAAATGCTTGCTCATTTATAATACCCAACTTGGTTTACCGTAACATAGCTTTTTCATGTTTACTCTATTAAAGTATTTGAGCAGTTCTGCATACAAACAATATTTAAACACTGCTGTTTACTCCAGAAACCATGTAAAAGCTTCTAATAATTTTGAATCTCAAAGCATTGCAGCACTTAACAAAGAACGGCTTTACAAACATTTTTGTCCAAAATAAACTCCTCTAATTCTGTATTTAGCAGGTATGCCTCCTATCAAACAGTGAAAATAGTGCCTGCACAGCTATAGTACCTGCTACGCACGCTAACTTAACGTATTACAACATTACGGCAAGAAAGCGATGCTCTAATACAGCGTTGTCCAAAAAGGTGAACAAAACCCCACGACCACCACCACCCTCTCCATGAGCCGAAATTAATTTCCTTCCAGACTTTCCCTATGGAGAACATCATTTAATCATAAAGACGGTTTAACAAATGAAATAAAAGCTTGAAGTACAGTAAGCTGTTTAAAGCAGAATGGAGCTGCACATTCTACTTAAACCTGTGGCCAGGGGACAGTCAGTCCAGGAGAATCTACTTTAAAGCCCTTTTCAAATATATTTCAAAAATTCCCCACTCTATAATGTCTCACACAGCACAACAGCTTCACTGTCCCCTAGCTAGCAGTGCCACACCAGACCTGCTGACCATTTCACTGCCAAGCGGGATACAGAAAATAAGTATCAGAGTCTGCTTACAGGTGCCTGACTCCCTGATGAAGTGGTGCTCTGGCAGCTCAGCTGATTAGTAACGACCATCCGCTGCGAAGTATCTCGCTCCTTAGTCAGTTCATTTTCTTTAACAAATTACACATCTCTTCTAATACTAACAATAACTTACACATAGAGAGCCTAGAAGGTGGAGTAACTGCTCGGTTTCCTTGCTTTTTCAATTCCCAATGTCAATCACTTTCTCAACTGAAGCTGAACTAGCAAACTGAAAAAAATCATCTCTGCATCTGCAGAAGAATCCATTGTTATTAAGGCTCATTCAGCACTCAACAAATTGTAGTTTCTGGCATGCAGGTACAAATTCCTATCAGTTCAATAATCTATAAAATCTTGGCTATAACAGTGGGTTATCTAAGGATTACTCTTTAAAAAATTGATTCACTAATAGGTTCAGGTCTGTACAGGACTGTAACTTCAAATTTAACTATATTTTAGAAGTATTTGTAATCAGATTTTTTATCTATTTTTAATCCACCCTGACTTTTTTATTATTTATATATCCTACCAATATACAACCAACACTACAGAAAAGATAATAAAGATCTGGCAAGTTCTAACTATAAAACCCAAAAAAGGCAGACAGTACAGAAGTGAAAGAGTTTGAGAAAGTACTTGCAAAAGGCATAAAAGCCCCATAATACTGTATTTTCAAACAAATTAGAGCCACCAGCAGGCTAACAGAATCTGAAGGGTCAACAGATCATCCAAGTGTTTAAAAAAAAAAAAAGTGCACAGAGAAGATAAAGCTCAAGATGCAAAACCCACTTGTGCTGTGTTCACAAACAAGAAGTTTGGGAAGATTCCTATGTCGGAAACCTTCACAGGGGACAGCTAAGGATTTTTTTCTGAAGTTAAAGCCCTGACAAAAGTGGTTATAGGACAATAGCAACAAAAAAAACCCCAAAACCAAACAACCATCCCCCCCCGCCAAACAGTAGCAATTTGCCAAGTTCAGATGACATCCACCGAAAAAACTCAAGGATGAAACAACTGAAGTATTAAATGTGATGTGCTTTGTCTTGATTTATAATACATTAGTACCAGAGGGCCTGAAGATTACCAAGAGGACACCACTTTGTGAAAAGACCCTAGAAGAAATGTTGATTCAGCGATCACATTAGCCTGGTATCTGTGTGGGGCAAAGCAGCAATCACACAGGAAAGTCTGATGCACAGGGAGAAGTCAAATAAACTTTTCTGAAGTGAAGTCACAGCTCAGTCATACTGCAGGTCTTTCTGGATTTCCAGAAGCCACTCAGTCCCTTAGTAAAGGCTCTTAAAAAAAACCCCTGATGTATCTTGGGACAAATCAAAAGACCACACATGAATTAATTGGTGAAAAGGCATGAAACAAAGGCTGGTATGTCTCCGATGGGAGCTCTGTAGAACTGCATCCAAGCTTGTGCTCTTGAGCATGTTTGTTAAGGGTAAATAAAAGGATGATAACATTTGTTGATGACACTAAGCAATTCAGAGTAGTGAAGACAAGCACGATCTGCAAACAAATGAAGGAGTAGTTCCTGCTGCTGAGTGGGCAGTAAAATGGCAGACAAAATTCACTGTGGCTGTGCATATTTAATGCACATGGTGAAAACAATTCTATTTTTAGACAGAGATGGACTACGAGTTGGCCATTACCATGCAGGAATGAGAATCTGGCATAATGATAGAAAGCGCTATGAAAATGCCAAATCACTGCTCTGCAACGGAGAAAAGCAAAAACAACTGCTAGGAATTACTGGGAATAGAGCACAAGGCTGAAAACATTATGCCAGCATTTTAACTCCTAGCATAAGAGAACAGGAAGGAAAGGAGAAATAAAGATGACAACATTTATGAAAGGCAACTGAACACAAAGACACTGTCTCCAGCTCAGGGCACCACAGAGCTATGAATTACTGGAAACTAAGCAAGTCTTCTAGAGGCAACTGCCCTGCTCTTACACCTTTCTGCTATCAGTCAGCGCTGGAGGCAGGATACCGGCAAGAAGGACCTCTGCCCTGACCTGGCCGTTTTTATCGCTTCTTATCTCTCGTCTTTATTCAGAGCTGGAGCCTTAAAAATTGCACTGCAACTCTAAACAAAGACAACAGATAGCAATGATAGCTAGCCGACCCAAGCCAACGTCCACTGAAACCAGGAGAAGGAACCCATAGGAGATGGGTTTAATCCAGAAACCATGAAGACCCGAAGCTGACCTCCTCTGAGGTCAGTGACACGTATCTCTGACTTCAGTGCAGCAGGACAATGCCTACAGTGAGTTACTCATGAACAACTAAGAAATTCATAAACCATTTTACATAAATTGAAGTAATTTTAATTTACCATCAGACATACCAAGAGCAGAAAAAAAAGACCAACACCACATCCGTTGTCAGCTAAAGCACTGATAAAACAATGGGACCGATATGAGTCAAGTCACTTAGCACTGGCTGGTTATAGGGGATGCACAGTAACATGAAACTTTTTATTATATGAATGGCCTACTAAGAATGACAGGCCAGTAATTTCAGTACTTCAAAGGTTTTTTTTCTTTAACTTATTATGAAGAAGTACGATGAACTTGGACAAAGCAAAAAAGCAGAAGAAATCCAAACACAAAAGAAAGACGAGTACCTTTACCCCGGCATATGTCACAGAATGGTAAGGTATTTTCTAATCACACCATTATCACCTACACAGATATCCACACATTTGAAATCTCTGGCAAAACTCTATTAATTCTATTTTGACATAAAAATGAGATGATACAATTTCTGATGCAAAAAATATCAGAGGTCAAGCAGTCTCCTTGCCACCGCATGTAGTGAAAACAATAGCAAGCTCATCTTCACTGCACACAGTTTAGCTCATGTGGGTGTCAGCCTAATGCTTACACATGCAACTATAATAAGGTTTCAAACCCTAGGTAGTATTTACTGGTAATATTCAGGTTCAACTAATAGGAGCATTCTTGTCCAAATCCAGAGGGACAAAGTATCACCCTAAAATATAATACATAAAAAAAATACAGAAGAGACAGATGTTTATTCCTTCTCAAAAGAAGACTGAAAGAGAAAAGATTCTGCAAGTTTATGGTAACCTGAAATCGAAGGAAGAAAACGTCAGCTCCTTTTGGGGAAAAGAGTCTGTCTCAGTAAATGTTTAACACAGCAGGCACATGTTTGGAGCCACTTAAGCGAAAACAATTTAGGAGGGAATCACTATTATGAAATGCAGTCACTAACAGAAGAATGTATGGACACAGGTATTTTAGAAAGCCCCCTTTAATCTTAAAATGTTTTCAGTGAACCAATAAGACAAAATTATCTAGTGGAAATAGGGAAAATTAATTGGGAAAAAATAGTTCAATATGATCAACAGATATATTCAATTTTTTCTTATCATATTTGCTTCAGCAGAGCTCCATCATGGTGCTCTCACCGACAAGCCTCCCCTAAGGGCAACAGCTTGTCCATCTGCAAAGCAGAAATGAGTCTGTCCCAAAGTACACCGTAAATGAGTAAGTGAAAGTCTCTGTGCAGCTGACAGGACCTTGTGACTGCAATTATCAGACAGCACAGCAAACTTTTTCCATACACTTTCAAACAAATTTCACAATTATGTTTTGTTTGGTCATAGCCAAAACCCAAATATGCTCTGTTATAAGGATTAAAATTAGCATTGCCAATAAGTTAATGCAACACATTAAGAATACCAACCCCAAAATGTGGATTTCATACAGGATGAAACAGTTCTACAGAGGAGATTTCAGTGATTTCCTTCCCTCTCTTGTATTGAACAGTCACACAGTAACAGTTAGCAGACTTGGAAAAGCATTCATCCTCTTTAGGTCTGAACTCACACACAAAAAAAGTCACTGCTGCATAAAACAAGATTGGAGCTTAAGTTAAATGAACATTAAAGCTTACTCTCACAAAGACTTTGCATATAGAAATGTGAAAATGTAATTAACTGGAGAGCAGGTCCCCACACCTTAAAACAGCCTTTTCTGCATGCATCTGAGTGCTTTCTGACTGCCATATTGTACACACATGTTGGACACCTACAGCCACGCAGATATACAATAAAATCTATACTTTCTGTTTTACATAAAAGACAGTATGCTGGTACTGGCAACAGAAAAATCAAGGTTAAGAGTTAGTTTTAAATGCCTTCTTCCTTTCAACTGTTCACAACTATTTCTAAGGTAAGATTTTTAACTCCTGCCCTCTGTTAAAACTGAATGTTTTATTTCACAGTTGAAACACTGCGAAAAATCATTACGTTCTTTTTGGGTCAGTTAAGAAATTAATTTTACCATCTCTTTTTCTTGGATGCTGATTTGTTATTAAATATTATCTGAAGCAACAGGCACATATGGGATTCCTTTCTGAAAAACAGTTTATGTATTGAGTATGAAAAACACATTTTGACTGTTCCAAACATAAGCAGTAAATGTTTAGCATGCAATACCATTCACATACAATATGTAATAACCTTATTTTTCTCAGGTAGTTACAAACGCTAGTCTACCAACTGTACAGTTATCTTCATCGTTTTTTCAATCAAGTCTGATATTCCTAAATACAGCAATAAATTTTTTTTCTTTTAACAACCAAGTTTTTTTATTAGTTTACAAGATTTCCAGTCTACTTTTTACCTCCCTCGGTGGTTTCAGCAAAGATTAAGGACAATCAATTCTTTCCAAGCTCTTTCCTGGAGCTTGTGTCTGTTACCTCATTTCCTGGCTCCTATGAAGCAATGTGAGACAAGACTTTGGTGAAAACTATCACCATAACATTTACATTTCCAAATACTGAGTTCAGTTCCTCAAAAATAGTAATGAACTCCATGGCATATGAGATTGAATGTCCTCATCCAGCACACACTCTTTTCTTCAGGTGTTCATACAACTGAGAAGGGTTTTAAAAAAATGTTACTGGGTAGTTTTCCAACTCTCCCAAGCAACCATCCCTTCTTTTCTCTCTTTCACACTTCCCAATAACATATTTCACTAGACACTCCAACTTTCAGACACTGTCAAGGCCTTCTTACCCTTGATTTGGTCATCTCTGCTAGCTCTATTAAGCACCTTTCACACTCATTCAAACCACAGCATAACATATAGCACCACATCCTAAATTTAAAAAAAAAAAAAAAAAAAAAAAAAGAAAAGAAAAGTTTTCCTTAACATCATCATTCAGACAGACTTGTAGATCAATTCAATGAAGAACCAGATCTTCGTTAAAGATCAGATTATATTTAAGCTCAAGGACTACACATCATTTGGTATTTAAAAGCAACACAAAACAATTTTACTGCTGTAACATAAAAACTTACCCACTTGGCAATTGGACACCCCTGAGAGCTTTTTCCTTCCTTTCCTGTATAAACCACTACCTCTATTCTTACAGCACTTCCTTTTGCTCCATACCTGCATTAAAAAAAGTTCATGAGTAAAATGAACTGCCATAGACCACTTTAAAATAGGAAACATTTTCAATAAAACAAGAATAACACGTTTATTTTTACTTTACTGAGAACAGAAGAAAAATGAAGTATTTATAATGTCAAAAAATACTTCTAAATTTAAAATCCTATTTGCAAGAGTCATTTTTGACATCTCTCTCCTGATAACAAGCTTCTGCCACTAAGGAAACATTATTTGGGGAAGAAAATGTTATCTGCATGTAAATCCTAGTGCACTTAGTCACCAACGTGACCTTTCTGTCCAGTTTTCCACAGCTTCTTTGCACATAGGACACTAGAGAGCCTAATTCTGCCAGCTGCTGGTCTCTGTCATTCCTATCGACTTTGATGGCACCTAAGAGCACACTGCACTTGAAATTCAACCCTAAAGTTGCAAGAGCTCATAAAAGACACACAAGTTTGGAACTGAAATGCTAGTGCTCACCTCATGCACATCTGAACAGGAAAACACTTCTCAAATGAGTACAGCAAAAAGTTTAGAAAAACAAAGCTAAACATCGCACCTGATGTCTCATAGCTCTTCTTCTTTCCTGTTTAGACAGTCAAAAATACCCTGAGCATTAAATGCTGAATTTTCCTCACCTGTTCTCCATTATTTCTCTCACAGCAGCAACACTTGGTCCTGTCCCGAGGTGTGTGTAATATGGGCCTTCATCTTTCTCTATAATTTGCTCTGTAAGCAGGTTGAGAAAACTAAGTTGGCACATAAAAAATTTATTTACACCATTACAAGTAAGCTTAGAAATGGTTTACAGAAACATCTTCCAAATTAAATTACAATATATGAAATTTGTCCCTGAAATGTCATGAATAAAAGAGGATGACAGGTTCTTCTCCTCAGAGGCATCAAAATTGTTTTATACTTGTTTCCTCCTATTGTATTCCTCCTGCTAGTATTTTTTCTTTATGTTATAAAGTAATCCTAATTATAGTAATATTTTGCATGCTTTACACATTTTCGTTACAGGAGCTGGCACGTACTAAGTAAGCTACGCAATATCCTTGTTGGTAGGAAAACATTATTAATTCATTTTAAACAAAGGAGAATTGAGGGTGAAAAAAAATTAACTCATAGTCATATACTACAGAATAGAAACCATAATCCAGGCCTCTTAACTAGCACTCTGTTGATTCAGAACGTTAAAGCAAAGATGAAACAATCTGCCTGTGTACAATTTGTTGTTAAGTCTCCAACTTGTTTTTCCATCTGTGCGCTTTGATAGTCTGAAAACACAGCATGTCTAACACCATCAGTCAAGCTGTATTTGCAAAATCCTCAATACTGAGTTCGGTCTGACATCTCTTCCTGTAACACAAATTACTACGCATGTGGCTTTCTCACGTGAACGCCACCTTACCTCTCCCCTCTGCGATGAGAGGCGTCTAGTAGCCTTTGACATGGACTCTTCAAGGCAAACTGACATCGGTCATCAGGACTAACAGTGACTGTAACGAGACTGCCCACAACTACACCCTGCCACTTATCTAACAGCATTTAGGCAACAATGACAATATACTGGGAAATTTTTGCCCAGTCCATCTCAGGCAAAAACTAGTTCTATACCATAAAAATCAGAATCTTGATACGCTGCAGATAAATTCACATAGAGCACAAGTCAGCAATGACAAAACAACAAATAGAAGAATTCCTTTTCCTCCTGGGTGTAAATTTAAGTAGAGAATTTAAACCTGCCAGTTGCAATACCAAAAATACTCAATTCTGCTGTGCTTTGCAGGCCCAAAGAACACCAGGCAAAAGTTACAGGAAAGCAAAAAAAAAAATTTCCTCCCACTTCCTAATGGCGAAACACTGACCCTTTTGCAACAGCTCACTAAGTGTCAAGTACGCTTCCTCACATTAAAGGAAACAACATGAACACACCTCCATCTGAAAGGTACAGGCAAAAGTTAGCAAAAAGACTTACCAACACAGTCACAAGTTGGCAATTCAGATTGTCCTTTTTTTGTAGGTGTATCTATTAAATTTTTTGTAGGGGTATCAAGAAACTTCATAGGTGATTCAAGGAAACTGCTGAGCGTGTTTTTTGCTGGAGAACACCCTGAGTTGCCTGTGCTCTGGGGGTGGTCAGTACCCAAACCGGTTGACGTCAATACGGTCACTTCGCCCGCACACTCCATATTCCTGAGAGCTTCAACGGAACCTGGTACCTGGGCCCCACCACAGGGAACAGGCATTACCTGCGACTTCGGATCTACTTGTTGTTGAACAGCACCCTGCTGAATATAGGTTTTGCCTTCACTACGCATTTCGTTAGCTCTCAGGTTAGACTGATTAAAAGCTTGAGGCAAAGGATGCGTCTGACTGACATTCGCTGTTTGCTGTACCTGAGAATTACATTTTTCTGTAAACATCTGTAGGTTTTCACTTGGTCTGTTCAATAAGGATGCTGTTTTCAACTGTGAAACAGCCAGAGGATTACGGGAGGACAGGTCGCTATATTGGTTATGTGCAACAACTTCATTTTTCAGTGGATCAATGCCTAGTGGGTCACTGGAGCCTGCAGTTTTGATTTGCTCATTCACCACTTCAGAGCCAAACAACCTGTCTTTTTTTTTCTCTTGCGGTACCTCAGGTAAACACCTATGGAATTTTATCTGCGTTTGCGGGAGAAATAATCTAGTTTTTTCTTGTGATGCTAAAGTATTTTGATTCAGTGCTCTCTGTACTTTGGTTCTTGGAGATTTTTTTTCAGACGGAGCTATTCTGGAGTCCTGTGGCATGGTTTGACCAAGCTTGTGCAGTTTTGATGATATCCAAATGTCCTGCAACTCACTACGCTGGCATGACAACAGCTCTAGCTGGTTTTGATTATTTTGTTGATAGCGTGCTTCTTGAGGCTTCTTTTTGTGTCTTGGTTTCCATGGTACAGCATTTCCTTTTTTATTTGCTGGTTGTTTTTGCTTTAACAGTAAGGAACTATAATTATGCCTAAAAAATACAGATTCTTTTTTCTGCAACACATCTTGGTTATATTTTGGCTGCCTCTCCTGTGATATTAGATTAAGCAGTGATGCCTTTATGTCATTCTTCTGCTCTGGATTTGTCTGGTTTGATTCAATTAGCGCTGCAAGTTGAGTTAGTTGTGTAGCTACATCCTCTTCATCCTGGCTGTGAATTCCTCCTTCTTTAATCAAAGAACTAGCTTCCAAGTTCAAATCATTACAGGTTGGCTTTTGCTCTAACTGGCCGAGAGTTTCCAAGTTGTTACTTGTTTGCTGGACGTGACGTGAAGCATTGCAATACTGTGCAAGGGTGACTGGATCATGGGTATAATTTTTCTTGGTAGTATATCCTGAAAATGATTTTGCATTAGATGTTAAGTCAGTTTTGGTATCTCTTGAGGATAACTGTAATTTATACATCTCACCAGCCAGAGTGGCAGGTTTATCACGCAATTCAGAAATTGAGCTTTGGCCATTGTATAACACTGCCTTATTAGGGAGCTGCTTCTGCGAGTGAGCGCAGTGAGCCAAGAGCTGTTGCTCATTCTGTAAGTAAGTGTCTTTGATTTCCTTTAATGCAGAAGATGTGAAGGAGGATGAGATATCCCTTTTATAACTATGGAGCAAGTTGGAAGTTGCTTCTTCTGTACATTCAGTACTTTCAGTTTTAGCTGGTGAAGTTGTTTCTAAAGGGACTTCGGATAACTGTGTTAAAGCTTCAATAGCTACAACCTGCTCTACAGTTAAATTTCTGTTTTTAATCAGGGACAAGAAAGTTGGCTGGAGTGAAGAATCCTCATGCTGTGTCTCTGCATCAGGTACTTTAAAGCCATCCTTCCCTACATGCACTTCCTCTTCAGGCAGTGGAGGACAACGCAAGCTTTCTTGCAGATCCAAAATGGAACCCGTCTGCAAAAGTGACTTATCAGAATCCTCAAAGATGCTGCAAGTGCAGTTTTCCTCTTTCATTAAAACAACGTTTCCTTGTTTTTCTGGGTGAACACAGCCAACACCAGTCGTCAGAGAGTTTACTACATTATTCAGATTAGCACCCTTCGTCCATTGCATATGGGAGTTGCTTGTCAAATCTGCCCTTTCTTCTACGGATACTTTTTTCAGCGAAGCAACTGCTTCCGGTGGTGAATAATGTAGGGTTTTTATGCCATTTTTGATGGTCTGTGCAAATGATTTTTTTGGCTCAGCTAACTGACTGGGAGAGACTGCTCTTTCACTGTCTTCAGCGTTTTTCAAGTGTTCGTTGCCTGTCACAGTTCCATGGATATCTCCGTTGACATGGACACCAAAAGATGGCTTCTCGTTATGTGCCCACTTCTCTGCTTCTAAGCCTGTCATTCTTTCTTTCTCCTTAGACTGCACATTTTCAATAGGTACTGTTTGGTTTGTTTTCACCCTGTATTTTTCACCATGACCACATATACTGCATTCCATGAGTTCTGGTCTGCGGCCATTTACTGGTTTGTTTTCTAAATTTGCCTATAAAATAATAATAAAAAAATTTGTTGTAACAGCTGTTCAAAAACATTAAAAATAAGAAGTATAAGATTTACAGCAATTAAACCCTACTTTGACAGATATGAGGAATATCCTAATTAAGCACAGGCACAGACGTTGGAAAAAAACCCAGGAAGTCATAAAAAACCCTGAAGCCTAAAGACCCTATCCATATTTATAGCTATTTTTCCCCACTGTTGGGGGGGGCAGAGGAAGAAAGAGTGTGCATGTGGTGGTGGTGAGAGATTAAAAAAATTAATGACCATATAAAGGATGTTAGCATTTAGAATCAGATCTAAGGACTCTATTTTTAATGAATTTGCATAAGCAGATGAAAGTCTCCCTTGAGTTCAAAGCGGGACTGAAATCTAAAGGCTTGTACCACAGAAAGTTTAGCAGTAATTTGGTATAATTATACCGATTTGGCTAGACCAATAAACTAATACAACACTTGGTTGGACACTCTAGCAAGAATGGCTGGTTTTCAGGCATAGTTTCAAGTCCTTAAAAAATGACAAAACCTAAGCTGAAATGGATAGCAAGCCAATTAACACTAGCTCACCTGACAGTTACCCTCTAAACACTGTTTAGATGATAACTTCCAGGTTTCTGAATAGTCTCTCATGTAAGCTGTCCTCAACGGTATTTTAGTAAACTCTAAATTCTAATATTTGGTTAAATATATTCTTCATCATCACTGATATTATACAATTCATGTGGTTGAAGCAATGTCAAAATCTAGATAGAGTCAGAATGCTGTGTCCTGGAAAGAATATGTATATGGGCCTTGAAATAGTATTAGGGATATGAAGTAAGGAGTTATGCAATTTAAGTTAAAAAAAAAAAAAAAGGCAGGAACTCAGGCAGAAACAGCAATAAAAGGCAGGAATCCAATTTTTATTACATTAATCAAATTTTATTTCTGTTTATATTAAATTTTCTTAAAAAAATAATTCTAAGTCACAACAGACAGTGCTGGTACTTAATCTTATTGTAACATCTATGAGTTATTTAAATAATCTGTAGCCTTAAGCCCTACTTAACAAGAAAACCAGTACTGCTTTTCAAACCAGATATAAGCAATACAACTAGTTAATTAACCATACGTTGGCACAGTACATCTTAGTAGTTCCCAGAAAACAGCACCCAGTTTAATATAAAACATTCAGTTAAATCAGACATGGTTTTGTGGCCATACCAACTATAAAGTGCATGGACTTCTCTGAGAAAATAACTCAGAAGAACAAATGCAAAATAATTTATGATTAATCATAACCATCGAGATGGAATTACCAGAAACCCCCAGGCAAAACAAGGCATATGGACCCAGCTCCATCTGGAGCCCAGTGTTCACCTCACAACTGATTCCCAACTGATAAAAAACAAAACCAGGAATCCATAGCATGCCCTAGATATTATGAGAGGCATCATAAATTCTCATGGAAATGCTAGGTAAGAACATGTCCAGCACCTATGCAGCTAAGTCAAACCTACGGAAATTACATTAGGAAAGAAAGATACCTTATTTAATACTTTTTCATTACACAGAGATGCTGACTAATGGTCTGTGAGCCTGAACTCCTCTGGATCCTGGTCATTCTCAATCAGTGATCCACAGACTCAGGGGATCACTGCACAATTTCTAAGGGATCCACAAAAGCGGTTAAGCAGGGGTAAATGCATTACACAGGCCTCTGCAACCATACCAGAAAATGTTTTAAGGGTCCACCACTGAAAAGTTAAAATGCACAATTCTATACCTGTGCAAAAGCTGAATTTCAATTACCTTAACTTCAGAAAGAACCAGAATATGAAATCGCTGGTTTTTCTTCAGCGAAAGTATACCTAAGATCTCTATCAGTCCAACAGTTGTCCCAACCATGTAAAACTGTTATTAAAAATTATTTAATTAGACAATTAGGAGGCTGAGGAAATAGAAGCAAATAGATTAAAATAATTCCCCAGCATGTGTACATTTTCAACACGATAACACAGTTTTGTATTCCCTTCATTTTTAGAGGGTGTCACTCACTACATTAAAAAAAAAAAAAAAGAAAAATCTAAGTCTGGTAAATTGAGAGCAATGAGAGGTGGGGGGAAGCAGGAGGGTTCATCCATGATCAGCAGAGACAGGAAGATTTGACACAGAGTCCACCGAGCACTCAAAGTGCAAAAATGTCATCACACTTCTCTCTTAACTATGTTGTTCCTCAATAAAATACTTTAATCTGACCAAAAAGCACTGCTACGATCAAAAATACTCAGTATATTCCCTAATCTGCTAGTAGTGTACAGGTGCAGTGCTGTGTCCCCATAAGACCCCAGTGATCCCAGCAGTAAAGCGAGATTTCTTTTAAAATAAAATTATTCCTCATACATCCTAATTTCCATTAACATTACTGGAAGCTGCCCACATGCAATGAGGAAGAAAAAAGAACCAGATGAATCATATCATTGGCATGATTTCATTCATATTTTATTTTTCCACACAAAGAATATCATCATAAAATCGGATATATTTTTAAATCAAACTCTCTTCCTTTTGAGCACTATGTTGCTTTTTCTCTTCTGTTACTGAACTGCAATGAATCCTAAAAAATACCTTTTTCTCTCCTCTCTTACCAGACTTTCCAGTGGCCTTTTCTGTATAATATGTGAAGTTATTGTTTCCCAACATAAGAAATGCAGACATGCTAGCAGAGGCAGAGCTCATTTGATTCTCCTCCTCAACCTAAGTCTGGCAGACCGAAAGTAATAGCTCAGCAAAAACTTTTTGCAGCTGAACAACCTAGAAGCAATCTATCTTCAAGTCCTGAATCAGGACTCAAAAAAGATGTAGTGAAACTACAGACAAGGGTACCACAATACCAAGCAACAGTCTTAAAATTCATGGAAGTTAAGCACATAAGTCTGATCTGATTGATTTCTAAATCTTTTACACAAGTGTAATGAAAAGCTGAAGAATAAACCGGATCAATAAAAGTAATTTCCTCTCTTCCTCATCAAGGAGAGCACTACTCTATCTGGAGACATAAAGCACTAACAAATCATGCTCAAGCTCAGACTCTGCAGTAGGTAGTGCTATTAGGACAGGAACCATAAAGTACAGTCTGCTGCAGCCATTGCTGTATTACTTCAACCAGACATTATCTCTTATACACACACACACAAAAATTTCACTCCACGAGCTAATGCTTCCAGCACACATGAAAAGCCAGTTACAGCAAATCATTTCACCACTCTGAAAAGCATCAGACTTTAATATTAACTTCTCTTTTAACAGAAGACACCTCTGAGGTAATGCAACGAGTTCACTAATTCACAATCAAAATACAACGCTAAAGCTACCCTAAAGACATTTCCACATCTTCTGAACAACAGAGAGCAGGCCATAGGTTTATGTCTCGTTTCAAACCTCTATAGGTGGTAACAACACATATTGCACTAAAGGCCACAACCAGAAACAATTACTCCCATAAACCAGAAATAACAGATGATGCCCAGATCACCTACTGATAAAATGGCTCTACGAGCAACTCGTGACAAGTTACACTATAACCAATGCCAAGTCCCCCTAACTAGCCTTCCCTATAGGATTCTGCCCAGGTCCCCATGAGAATACAGTACCTAACAGATCAAAAAATACTTGTACCTCCTAGCTTGTGCTACGCAGTTCTTCCAAGGTCACAACCTTCATCAACATAAAAGGATGAGCGGGTGAGAAGCGTTTGCACTTTGCATCTCTTTTCCATTGCAGTGCAATGGGTCAGTTTGGATGCTGCTGCTGTGTCTGCAGCCACGCAGCCAGCCCCACATGCCCTTCCACGTTGGCACAGCGCTGGCAGATCCTCAGAGCTCAAATACCACAACAGAAGTTTTCTTTCAGAAAAACTGTTTGGAAAAAAACCCAAGTATACTTCATCTAACATTCGAACAGCGTGTTTTATTCATGGTCCAACTGTCAGATGTCACTGCTTCACCAAGAGATAAGAAAGCACCAGCCAGCTAACCAGCAGCAATTTACTCCTATGCAATTTATTCCTACTCTCTAGTGCTTGCTCCCCAGGACATGCAGAAGTTCAGTGGAATTCAGGACCTGCACTGTACAGGACCAACACACAGGGATAAGGAGAGAAGATATGGACAGGACAGGGGATAGGGAGACAAAGAGCACAGGTGTGGAGAAACAGTTGCTTATGCCAAGTGCTACGTTGAAAGCTGTGCGCTGGTTAGAACAGAGACGAATGTAAGGCTGTGGAAAGTATAGGCCACCTTTAAGTACAGCCAAGTTTTTTCACATTCCAAAATAAATGCAGATACGATAATACATTTAAGGATAAACTTCTATTTAAGACCACACTACTTCATGTTTGACTACTGTAACGCAGACAACAGCAACGTGCTGTAAGTTGCTGCTCAAGGCTGCAGCCTGAGCAGGGTTTCCGAGCAGGCTCCCACCAGAAGAGAGGAGGACAGCTGAGTAGGGGCCAAGCTGCAAGCTGGGGCATATTCCCATAAACCTCATCAAAGGCATAAAGCAATTACCACCACACTTGCGTAACAACCATGGACATGAAACAGTCTCTTAGCATACTGCACTTCTACAGCGGCTCAGGTAAGGCACATTTTCTATAGGCCTTCGTGCAGAGAAACAGATTGGGGCCCTTTATTAATGTAACGCAGCCTGCGTGTACAAGGTGTTTTGTTCCTCAAGAGAACATCATTCACAGATGGCACTGAGGGACAGGACAGATAATAATTCTGCATTTTAGAAGCTATTGCAATCAAAGCAAATAACCTTTACTCTTGGCAAAATGATGTAGACAAGTTTTAGCAGAGAGGCTGGTTTATACAGAAAGTCAGGGGAGCAAGAGGTTCTGCAAATCTGGAGAAAGCAACCTGACCCGGGATACGCAGCAGAGATCACTCAGGACGCCTGGGCTTCCCTGGAGGGATCTCCCTCACTCCCAGCTCCCCTGCCCCTGAGTATCAAATCCACCCAAAGCCACCAACTTGAGTATCACAGCAGGTACCATTTCACACTGGATCTTAACAACAGCTGGAAAGTCTGCTCTAGTTGATGATGTATTTTTTTTTCATATCCATAGCCACAAGGGCAATGAACGTTCTCCAAACTACAGCGTAGCTCTCTCCTTCTCAGTTTCATCTCCATTTTATCTACATTTATATCCTCTTTGCTATGTTCTTCAAACACCAGGCAGCTTTCCCACCAGAAAAGTTCCTTATCTTGTCTTTCCATGAGGAATTAATACGTTATGGCTTAAAGTCTTTACACCTCTGTTCTCTTCATTTTCTCTCCTACAGCATTACCACAGTCCTCCTGCCCACCTTGTGTAACAACTTCAGTGAGACCACTTACAAAGAAGATCTACAGTATCAGACCCTAAGGGATGCACTTACTAACAAAATCAAAAACTACAGGATACTAATTCTGGCCCTAAAGGCTTCAAATGGTGACCCCCCAGAGAAGTGTATTTATTGGATTACTACTTGGAAATAGGCTCTCTCAGCCACAAACTCAAATTATTGTTTCCATCAACCCTGAGCTCTAGGTTGTGAAAGCTACAAACAGGAGCAAGAAAAAATACAGAATGAAGGACACCCCATCCTCCTACACAGGCACCTGAGAAGTAGATGTGTTAAGAAAGAAAAAAACCCCAAACATTACAGTACTTTTTCTGCCACAGAAGCAAACACAAACAAGCATCTTGCTTGGCGGTTTTTGTTTTGTTTGGTTTTTGGGTTTGGTTTGATTTGTTTTTTACTGGTGTTTTGAATTACTCAATCATTTGTCTCCAACGTTGAAACTGAGCACTCAAAGAGACACTGGCAACTCTGGAAAATCTAGCACTCAATTAAGCCACAAAAGACAAATCATACAATCAGCAGCAATATGTATTCCCTAATACAACCTTCCCCTAATGTGCTTTCACTCAAATGCAGAGATGAAAGAAATTCAGTCTTTGAATTTATCCATCCTAGCTAATCTCTCTTGTGGTCTACTCATTTATGAAACCATCACCATAGCATTAAGTACTGCCTGGCCCTTAACTGTAAATGGAGAATCATCACAGTGTTCGTAACAAGGTCTTCAGGGAACAGATCACAGCTATATGTAACATTTTTAGCAACCACCTGAAAGAACCGTGAAATTAATACTGATAGAAAAATAGCAAATAATGAAAAGATCAGACATGATGCTTCCTAAATTAACTGGCAAGCCAGCTGCAAGCACACATTTCAATGCAGCTAAAGGTGAAGTTGTGTATCCAGCAACAAAGACATGGGACTATATTTACAAAATGCAGGTTTCTATCTTAGAAAGCAACATCTTTAAGGAGGACATTAACATGGCCAATAATCAACTGCACAGTAACTATAGAAACTCCTATTGCAACTTTATGGCCAAAAGGGTTAGTGAGATTCTTGTGTGCATAAATAACAATATAATTAGGAAAAGACGGGTTACTTTCTATCCCGTACTTGGCACTTTTGCACCTGCTAGTGGAATAAAGCATCCAGTCCTGGCATACCCAATTCAAGCAAGACATTGATATGCTGGAGAGGGCTTGAAGGACCATGAGAGTGACAAAGGATTGAAACATCTTGAAGTGAAAGCCTCAAGTTCACTCTCTACTCACTCTCTGCAATTTACCAAAGGAAATTGAAAAGCCACAAACTGCGGCTAAATCTATGTGGAAAAGAAAGCTGATAACAGAAGGCTCCTTGTTCTAGCAGACAAAAGTATAACAAGACTCAATGACTTCAAGTTAAGGCCAGAGAAGTCTGGACTGGAACGATGGTGCACATTTTTGCAGCGGGACAGAGAAAGAGTAAAGAATCTTTTAAGCATCTTGTTAGGTGTTTTGATGCACTTTTCATCCATGGGAATTTTCAAATTCAAGTTCTTTGAGGTATTTTTAAAACATGATACTTAATCTAAATACATTGATACAGTCTTACCACCTCTCAGAACAAGAACAAGTGATCACAATGATCTTGCCTGGCATTACCATATGTGAACCAAACTGATACAAGTTAATAATTTTCCTTCAGTGTCAGTTCAGTAAAGATCTGAACTGCTAAAGTGACATAACTTTTCAGTTCCTATAATCTAACCAGGAAAATATTCAGCTCCTTAATTTAGGACCCAGTTTAAATGCCTAACCATCTGTTGTACAACCAATTACATTATTTATGCTACATGCTGGTAGCTGCTTTGAGACCAGATCTGCTAAGGACACACAACACCGTAAGCTAACAATGCTAAGCAGCCCTCACACGTATATATAACCTCTGAAATATCAGCACGGGTCCCAAATACACATTGCAACAAGTCACATACAAGTCTTCTCCAAATTTAAACATCTATATTATGGGTATATTCTAGCCTGATTTTAAAGCTGATGAGGGGCCACAAGACTAAAGGAATAACTAATACTCTTTAGCAACAGAAAAGCTGGTGACATCAGAAGAACAGCTAAAGGTAATGCAGATAAAAGAAAGAAAAATAGTCATGCTGATCACTTAGGCCACCAAGCTGCAAGGCTGCAGCCCTATTCAGGATTTTGCATCTATGTTTTGCTTATTTTCATGAGGAAAAAAGCCTAAAAAAAGGCAAATTATGTTTCGCTTCTGTCTCCATCAGAGCTAGCAAGCCTATGGTTTTAAATAAAGCTCAAAATGGAATTTACACTGTATGTAACTTCCACTTTCTCTTTACAGGAGTACCAACTTTCACTCACATACTGGAATCACAGCAATGTTGTTCTGGACCAGCACTGCAACAACAGTGGTGTTTGCATTGCAGAATTCAGACAGTGATCATCTGTCACAAAAGTAAATGCTTTACATTTTTAAATATGCAGAAATTTTTCCTCTTATTCACAAGTTCAGCAAAACCTTTATTTTAGGAATATTAAATGTAGAGCCAAATTTTACTACAGAGCATCAATTAAATTATAATACAATACAGACAACACCAACAAAACGCTGATTGAGAAAGGAATTCACAGTCAAGTGTCAGGACACAAACCACTCAATTTTAAGTCAGCCTTGAAAAATCCTAATATTCCAAAAGGCTTAATATTAAAGCTGTTAGGACAATAAGGGCAGCCAAATATATTCTATATACTAATTTTACATAAGGTAATGAAAAGTGATTATTGTTAGTTCCTTATATGTAATTCCTGTTTTCTTTTTTCTTGATATTGGTTAAGTTTCATGTATTTGACATTTAAAAAGAAAATACCTTTATAAGAACACATGAATTCTTCTTACTTCCTAAATGAAATCCTATAATTACAGATTTATTTTAGTAGGAAAATCTTTTGGTCTCTACATAGGCAAGGCTCCTACTAATGTCAATGGGAAATTTTGCTGCAGTAGTATCTGCTAAATTAACTTTCTCATACTTAGTAACACTAAATATAAAAATCTTAGTACAACATTGCAGAAAGAAAAAAAACACAGAATTGAAAATCCAGTGCCACTCAAGTAAGTTTGGGGCTTCCCACTGATTTTCTCCCACATCAGTTACTAAAAGCAATAAACAACTTGCTTAGCAATATGGTATCTGATTCTAAACAAGTAGTGCCCGTTTTCAAAGCATTTTCCAGATATTACTATCTATAAATGTATGGACAAACAGCAAACACTGACAAGAGATTTCTGGAATTTGCAAAGCTGTCTCAATTATTTCAATGGCTACACTACATACTGCAAGTACAAGTATTCAATAAAGCTCATAATTCAGTAGTAAATACAAACAATATCAACAAAACTACATACCTGGAATAGGCTAATAGTGTTTATTTCATAATGCAGTAACTTCATTAGAACACCTAAACAATGTATCAATATCCTATGCATCTGATCTTCCTCTACACATGTCCATTTTCCTTCCTTCCCACAAACTATGTTACTTCTACTGACTATTTTATGACATTTTTGATCACAAACATTTTCTACCTTTTTAAGAAGCTCCACCTCTAAATGCACTAAAGTGGAAGACCCAGCACTGCACTAAACCACACAGTGACAGTAAAGATCTACAAAATGTGCAAAACCCCTCCAAAACCACTGTAATCGCTAGGTTCAGCCTGGCCTTACTCAACACTTCCCAGCTTCATTGTGCCTCTGCCTCCACCATTCCTGGAGAAGAGGAGGAGTGGCGCGATCCTCACAACTGCTCTGCTACAGCAACAAATGAGTTAAAACAGAAAACCCTACTCCTCCCTGTCCTCCTCTCAAAGGGCAGCGTCCCGACATTTTGGGGAGTTGAGTTGTGGGGGCAAAGAGTAGCGTGATAGCGCTGCTGGGCAACCAGCACAGGGGTCCTGAGAAGGAGGTGGATGGGAGAGGGGGCCAAGGGAAGGAGCGTGGCTCTGCATCCTATCCATCTCACTCAGCACCACAGGAAAAAGTCCACAAGGGACAGGCTTCAACTCCCCCAGAAGCTGGCTGGAAAAATTAATGATTAGAAAATTACTAGAGTAGGATTAATAATTTACAGACCATTTACAAAGGCCTTCTTTGTCAGGACTCCATTCAAAAAATGTCCACATACATGAGTAGTCTTAGCAGTACTGTACAAACAAAATATGGAAGTGCTTCATATGTTCACATGAGCGCATTCATGTGGAAGAGCTGGAAACGCCGCACATGGAAACGTGCTACTAAATTATCACCATAACCATGCCTGCACGCATCAAGAGAGGTGCATGAGCCTATCAAGAGCAAAAAAAAATTTAATCCCATTTAGACAGACATATCCAGCTTGAAAAAGGTCAAAATTAGAAGAACATTTCTTTCAAAAAAATGATACCTACTTTTTTTTAAACTAAGTTAACAGCTAAGTTACTTATTTTTTTAAATAAAAGTTAACTAATTTGCGTAGGCTACTCACATATCAAAAGTAAGCTCTCCCTATCAATAAAAGGGAGCAAAAAGGCACATAAGAAATAGGCAGACACTTTCAACCAGTACTCAGTACTCAAAGCAATTTTAATTGGTATTTACTGAAGGAATATGTTCCAAGGTGATAATGTCCCTTTAAAAAACACAAATAAGATAAGTATTTTCTCGACAACATCCTTTCCAACTTGTATGACACCATTCTGTCATCTTCCTCTGTAAAATTCCACTGCAGTGCAATTCCATCCATTGACTCGCTCATATCTTATTTTTAAGGGGAAAAAAAAGTAATAAAATTTAATTTCTTCCAGCTAAATATCCTGGCAGATATTTTGCACTAAAAAAATACACCATAATTTAGAATAAATGTTCAAAACCAGTTCAATCCATGCTCGCTCAAAGAATTATCATGAACATTAGCAGTTACTTTCCTTAACTCTTGTTAACACATATATGAGCTTGACAAAAAAGTGTATTTTTAATTTCTTTAAGCAGCAAAACTAAAACTGCATCATAAAAAGGGCAACAGAAGGTCTGCAAAAGCAACTTTATATTTTTAAAGTTGTTTTTGATAAGAAAGACTATGCTTTGTATGTGTGGAAGAGAAAAATTAAGAGTGCTCAAGTATCTATTTGTAGCTTTGATGGAAATGAAACTTTTACTGGTTCCTAATACCGTGTTTATAAACAAACCAAAAGTTCTAGATACTGAGTCATCTCTGGCTTTTGGCTTGGCTTAAACTGACGGGATTTTACAGAGTTTAGCAGGCATCGTTCACACTTTTCTGGCGCACACGATTACCGTTACAGTGTTTATGCATAAACACATAAACAGAATCAGTCAGAGAACAAAGAATGTGCATGCAGTTATAATACTTACTTAGCACTGCATATATTATTCTGGATCTCTCCCACAGTCTCTTCCCTTTTTTTTCCCCCTCCTTTTTATTTTTTTTTCTTCTTCTTTTTCTTTTTTTTTAATCTCCATCAACGCAGCAAACATCTGCAGCCATCCAAATGGTAGCCTTGGCTCCACAGAACCTAGTAGAAAGACCATGGACTGTACTTCTTCATCAGCTGTATCTTGATCTGTGGGAGGTTTCCTTACTGGCACCACTGCTCTCTATACTTGGTAACTGTAGATTTCCCTGACAATATGATGCCATGTTCAACTGTCCCATTCTTCTGAGCTCTGTGTTAATAAACTTGCACGTGACTGCAAACATTTCCCCACTGTTAAGGAGAGGTGCATTGCACTGCCCGAAGTGAGTGAGAAAACTGCTAAGTGGCTAAAAGGAAGATGATAGTAAGTGAAGCAGGGTGTATAATATGCCTTTTGAAATGCAGGCGAATGACCTTTTAAGTATGAATCCCTTCTATATAGACCTTTCATTATCAGGAATAAAATTAAAGAATCATCTGCTCAACCGGGGAAAGCACACAATATAAATGGTAAGAAAAACCATGAGTATATTCCTTCCTTACTATCCATTACTATGAACTCACAAAGACTCTTTCTTCAATGAGTATTCGCTTGCTAGAAGTGATGAATATTTCAGATGTTCTTTCAAAATAAACATGGAGAACCTAATACAGTATTTATGGCACAGAAGAATTTCCTACATGACTCCTCCTACAATAACCAGAAAGGAGCACTAAAACACAAGTGTGGAAAATGACAAATAGTAAACGAAAGGTACCATATAATAGTATGTATCACTTTTAGTCTTAATGTTTATATCTGTCCAATCTGTTTTCAACAGGAAAGCATTGCTTATTTTCATCCTGTACAGAAGAATTTGTAAATATGTTGGTCCTAAGAAGCACAATCAGAAAGGGCACTAGCCCTCCAAGTAAATAAACGTGCATCTATAAAACTTAGGAGGATCAGAGAAATACCAACTCCATGTATTATCAGAAGAGAGAACTACAAATTCTCCTTTAAGAAAATTTACAATATTATTTGAAGCAAAATACAAAGAAAAAAAAAAGGAAATATTCTGTTAAAATTTTGAAGGTGTCACTGGTCAGATGCCCTCAATCACTACTGATCATTAAACTTAAGGTTGAGGTTATAATTCAATAGATACAACAATACCACCTTACATGGCAGTCCCACCAATAACAGAAGCCAGGTTAGAGAGTCATATACCAGAATGTCATATTTCTAAAAATGCCCTGGTAAAGAAGCCTGCAAATTATGTAGCTTTTTCTAAGTTTACTGCAGCTGATGGAGATAGGAAACCTAACTTAAGATGACCAACCTCTCTCCTCCCCTCCAAAAAACAAAGGAAAACCCCACCAACCCCAACCTAGACGTTTCACGAGGTGCCTTCAAGAGTACCATGCCTTACTTGGTGCATGCAAGTGAATAAACTCTTACGAAATACACTTCAGCACCACAAAACAAAGACGAATAGTAGAAAACACAAAGAACAGCACCTAAAACCAAAGAGGAAACACTGCAGAATCAATTCAGCAAAGGAAAAGTCAAACCAGAAATAAACCCAAGTCCAATGACTACCATATGATACTACGCACACACAAAAACAGACAAGCCTTTCCATTTAAGAGCCAAGGGAAAAAAAAACCTCTTCAGAAGGCTTTTTGGAAAGGAGAGGAATGACAGCATCATATTACATAGCAACCTGCCCTGCCATCAAATCAGAAACAGTGGTAAAAGGAACTCAAAGAGAAAAATCTGAAGACCCAGTATGAACCCCTACTGTAGACAGACACCTAATACAACAGATCTGCCTATCAGGAAAAAAAAAAAGATTTTTCACACTTTGACAGAACAGGTGTCATACCAATTACACATTACAAAGCTGAATGACCCATTCACAAACAGTCCTTATTTTGCATGCTACTATCAACTTAACCGCACAAAACATAGAATGAACAAATGCTAAAGTTTTCACTACACCTATGCACTACATTACAAGAGCACCAGTAATTGAGTAATTAAAAGCATATCCATGACAATGAAAAATGCTAATTTTTTAATAGATTAATTTATTTAATGAAAGAAAAAAGCACTTGCTAGTGTTGTACAATCACAGTTACTTTTAGCATACAGGGAGGTGGTTTGCACAACTACTCCCACATGAAACAACAGACACCCTTGAGGTTGGACATACTTGCAAGTCAAATAAGGTTATTTGCTCCTTCGTTAATCTTAACTTTTAACTTTGCTTTGTCTTACAAAATTATAACCCCTTTGAGCAAGTTTCTGTAACATGTAACAGTGAAGACAAAACTGATAAGAAATTGGGATGTTTTCAAGTAAAATTACACTACAGACATTCAGCATTTATCAAATCCATTATGTCCAATAACTTCTGAAATTTTAGTGTACTGAAACAATACTAAGCTATCTTATATCACGTTTAGCTGGTATAAGAGAATAGTTCTACAAAGCAAGTTTAACAACGTGTATTTTTTTCTCATTTTCCTCAGCTTCATCTTATGTGTACCATCCATCTTACTTGCACCATCCATCCTCCAACATGTTAGTTTGAAACAACAGAATGACTTGTTTCTATTCAAAATATTCTAAAGACTAACCGAAAGAGGCAGTATCAATGTACTACCTGTTACTTTTTTAAAAAACATTAGCCACAAGTGTAGTAGGTCTGTATTTCGTTACAAAAACTAAAACGTTTCCGTTTGAAACACCAATCTTTTGTTACCATGAAAGATAGCCATCTTAAAAATCTTGAAGAAACGTGTAACCACTTGAAACTGAAGGCTGTTGTAAGTTTACAAAATTTTCAGTTTCACTTGAGGTGGTCTAAAGTTTAAAGAAAAAAGGAAATCAAACCTACAGTAACATACGCATAAAATTTCCGCTTCCTTTAATTTGATTTGCATTATAACATTGACTTCTCACATTAAATTTCAGATGCCAGAAAATCTGTATACTAAAAACCCCACCAACATTCAACGGCTACCTTTGGAAGTATGAAACTAGGAACAGAGAAAATTAAAGTGAATCTTCAATGCACTGGAAAGCCAACTTTTTGGTCTGCAGACTCGTGCAGAAAGATTCAAGTATGTATACAACACGCTGGAGATAAAGAGGAAAAAAAGAACATGTTCTGTGCTTTTAAAATTAGCTGATCTCCTGAATAGCTGGAAAGCGCCGCTTCCCAGAAATTAACCCTTTGGCTTCCTAGTCTATATGACAAGAAAATGCTGCTTAAAATGGGAGGGGATAAATATTAAAGCAATCATCGGTTACCTTTAAAACTCTTTGCTTCCTCCTCTGAGGTCTTTTGTTTTCAGTTAGAACCTAAAAAAACATCAAATTGCAGAATAAGTTGTGGTCACAAAGGCAGACACCTCCGATTTTATGATCAAACTGCACAATATTTCTTAAATACCCAGAATGCTTTACATGCGGCACTTTAGAGGGCTGACGGAGGCTCTACGCGGCCCCTCCGCCGCCGCCCCCCCGACACACGGCGACACCGGAGACGGCCGAGGGGAGAGGCCCCCCCCGCCCCCCTGGAGCCGGCCTCGCTGGTGCCCCGCATTCCTCACAGCGGCGCCCACCGGGCGGCCATCTTGCTTCCTGCCGCAGCGGCGCCCTCCTCCAGGCGGCGTCGCGGGCGCGAGCCTCGTGCGGCCCGGCCCCGCGCCGCGCCCCGCCCCCGCCCGCCCCGCGCGCGCGCCCGCCCGCCGCCGGCGCGAGGAGCCGCGGGCCGGCCCCAGCCAATGGGGCGGCCGCCGCCCGCAGCGCCCCCCCCCCCCGGCCCCCGCCCGCGCTCGCGCCGGCCCTGCCCAAACAAAGGGTCTCCTGTGCGGGCGCCGCCGCGGCCGCCCGCAAGAGGCGGCACGGACTCGCCGCGCCGGCGGATGCGGAGCCGCCGCGCGCCCCCGCGGGCGCGCGCACGGCCCGGCCGGGGCGGGGCGGGGCACCCACCCGGGCAGCGGGTCCCGGGATCTCTCGGCTCCGCGCGGGCCGCCGCGTGCGGGGTCAGGCGAGGACACGGCCCCCGTGCACCCGCACGCATGCACGCGTGCGTCCAGGCACGCGCAGAGAGGCGCGCGCCGGGCGGCGAAGCATCGGAGAGGGCCCGGCGCCCTCCGTGCGAGCAGCGGGGTCCCCCCCCGCCCCGCGGGGGCGGGCAGAGGTGGGGACGCACCGTGGGGGGCAGCGGCCAGGGAGCGTGCGTGAGGCCGAGCGCCCGGGGGGCTCCGCCGGTGACGCTCCCCCTCGCACCCCGGCGAAGAGTGGAAATCGCCGCTCAATCGGAGGACGCTGCGCCTTCCTTGCGGTGCGCAGCCGAGGGCCTGCCCTCCCCGGCTGCCCCGAGCCAAGGGAAGCGCTGCGCGCCACCAGCCCCCTCCAAAAACTCTGCCTGGGACCAGGAGCCCAGCGCCCACCCGACCCGAAAGCCAGCAGGCTCGCACGGACGCAGGTCGCCCGCCATAGCCCACGGCGTGCGACCCACACGGCCCCGCCGCAAGATACGGCTCCGTCTTCACCTGCTCCCGCAGCACCTAACGCAGTGTCTGCTGCAAGCAGGTCACCATGTGAGCAGGCCACCATAGAAACATGAAATGCAATTATTTTCCCACGTCTCCACCTGTTTAAAGCGTTCATCCAGACGGAAGAAGGATGCCACAAGTTTTCATGCCAAGCCCTAAGGTACCAGGCAGACACTCGCTAACCCTGGACAACAAACAAATAACAACGTATCTAATGCACCAGTGGTCACCCAAGCATTTACTGAAACGATTTGCAGTTGACATCTAAACCAGAAAGCTGGCCATGGATTTATGCACTACACATGAAAAAAACCTGTAAGAACATCTCAGCAGCTACAGACCGCAATTTAAAACTGTTTTCTTTATCTGCTGCTAAATTACAAGTGTAATTTGTGTCCAGTTAATGGTGCAAATCAGTTAAGTAGTGCAAATGCTCAGATGTGGACACACAACTCATTCTGCAGCGTATCAATCAAGCAAGAGAAAGCTGTAGCTCATTTTTCTTGTCTGATGC
This sequence comes from Theristicus caerulescens, assembly GCA_020745775.1. NCBI lineage: Eukaryota > Metazoa > Chordata > Aves > Pelecaniformes > Threskiornithidae > Theristicus > Theristicus caerulescens. The sequence goes on from CM036560.1 coordinate 91,426,443, forward strand.
TACCTTGTACTTAAGCACCTCATTTGTTGCACCAGAGTACCGTATTAATAGGATTTAGGGTCAGGTAAAATGAAAGTACGGGTCTGTAACGTTTTCCTAAAACACCACAAGTCTGCAAGGGTCTTTAAGCGTAATAAAAACAATAGAGGTACGTACACTCGGTGACCTGATGATTCTTTGCAGTTTTGGCTATTTAAGATGCTTTACAGTCCAGAAAAAAAAAATATTAAAAAAAATATTTATTTTGTTTGCTTAGAAACCTAAGACCCAGTATCCTGATTCAGTCCCCAATTTGTTGCGTGCGCTGGACAGCACTTAGGCGGTAGTTTCAGGTTTCCTTGTTAGTTAGGCAGTTTCCCCTCCTGTTAGGATGGGTCCTCATACACAAGGAAGGAAAGAAACCTCTTCAAATAAAAATTGCTCTGTAAAAGCTGTAAGAACTGGCACAGAAAATAAGGAGCAGTGAAGAGGCAACTTTTTAAACACATCCTCTGAAAATAACTAGACCCCAAACTAACCCATTTCCCTGTCATTTAGGCCAGGATCAGAGAGAATGGCAAAGAAGTGTGAGTTGTAATTATTTTTACACACCCACGGAGCATGCGTATGTAAAATAAGAGTAAACTGCACTACTCCAACTCCCTGCCCTGCATCCATGGAGTAGGGTGTACACAGCCTTGCTCATCTTTGCCACACGTTATCAAACTCCTCTAGCCCATGTGCTATCCCCTTACAAAACTCTCAAGTATCATATTCAAAAGGAGTGGTTTTATGCGCAGTCATTTTAAAATTTAACTGGCTTAAATATTTCTGGAGTCTATTGTAAAATAAATACCACAAAGTCTAAATTTCTTGATTATAACTAGGTCTGGCTAGAAAACAAGAATTCCATTTTGCTTTTATTTTTTTGAGATTTCGACATTTGGTTGTGTTCCAAAAGCAGAGCAAACCTTTCAAAAATTCAAGAGGAGACAGATGGGACGTGGGAGACCAAAGTTCAAGCCCCTGGTCTGCATCAGGCAAAATGTCCTAACCACCGAGCTGCTCTGATAATTGTCTCCCCCTTTTTAAGTTTTAAGCAGAGATTTCATTTGGAACCTTGAGAAACTTTCCCCCAAAAACAGTTGCATCAAGACAGATAGTAGCTGTGAAAGCCTTCTGTTAAATCAGCATTTTCCATTCAAGGAATGGCTCACTGGAAAGTTCCCAACCAACTCTAATTGCAGCATCCTTTTTAAATATGTCTGGTTTTTCGGCAGCATGTTAAAAACCCACAAGCAAGCAGGCCCTTATTGTTATTTAATATTTCATGTTACTCAGATTACAGCTATTAAATAAGAGGTCTCAAGACACCTTGGTCAACCCAGTGAACTTACACTCAGTGACCTGAATTTTTTTCAGTTTGTTGACTCCAGGTCCCACTAAACCATTAGTGGTCCCTTACCTAACACGAACGAAAGCTCTCCCTGCTAGATGCTTTCAGCCCAAGAGGGCTCCTGGCCCAGGTAGGACCCTGGTAACAGGAGCCGCTCATTTTGGCACCCTCCTGGGCCAGGGTTGGGGCAATGGCTACACCCAGGAGAGCAGTGGCCAGCTGGGAGCCAGATGAGATCCGAGTCCACCCGCCCAGCCAGAGCCCAGCACACCACCAAGTGCAACTATCGTGCACCACAGCCAGCTTGATCGATGACTGCAAGCACCCAGAAGGCAGCGTTTTCATCCTGCGCATGTGCTGCTACATCTGCAACACCCGCCTGTGCAAAACAGGAATCCTTTATCCAAGGAGAAAATAATATAAATGATGGACCACCTTCCCTATCTACGTGCTGGTGTTGAAGCCTGTGAGATCCTTGCCCCACACTGCAATGCATCCAGACAGCCTTGACACACGTGACAATGCAACAGCAGCAAAGCAGACCGCTTCTTGAAATGAAATATGCTTTTTGGTAGAAAATAGCTGTGACATAGCCTTCAGTAACTGCTATACTATTTCAGAAGACAGCAGTCTTGGAAGGACAAGACAAAAATGTGAAAGCATCACACTCTCGTGTACATAAACTTGTCAAACCCTATTTTCACTGTCAAGCATTCCCGCATTATTCATTCTGAGAGGGACAGTAACCCAATATAAAGCCTTTTTCCTCTTCTTTTCAAAGTCTGCCTCCATTTTTTATTTACCAGGCTGCTCTTTCAAAAAATTCAGTAAGCAAAAAAAAAAAAAATTTTAGAATTTTTTTCATACCAGCTACTAACCGAGCAGTCACGGTGTGAATCCCTCAGGAAGAGGGGCATTACATATAACAATATTGCTACGCACAGGGGCTGTGAACTAGAGCCCACAATGCTTTATCCAGACTTTCATGATGTCACGGCCCTGCAAAACCCATTACATTCAGCAAGGTAAAGTATCACTGAAGGCTTATGTGGATGTTATTTTTAAGTGATATTTTTCAAGTCCAATATAGTTTTCAAATCTTTATCTGGATTATGTGTGAATTAATGAAAATAACAGTAACGTAACTAATACCAGCTCCAAACATGCAACCGATACTCTCTGAGGGTTGAATGCTTGTGTACACATGGGCATGTGTGTTGGAATATGCACTTCGGTCTACATTCACGGCTTCTACCAGCCATGCCTTACTCCCTATAACTGTAAATGCACATAGGTTCTTCAGGAAAAACAGCACTTTTTGTTTTTTAAACAGTACACACGGACTGCCAACCCCTGCACTGGCTTTCCTACAGCCTTTTAATGTACAGAGCTCTCATTGACTTCATTGTGACTTTTGCCTTGTTTAGTTAGAATGAGAAGAGAGAATTCCCTTTAAGGCAAAACACCAATGTTTAAACGATGCCCATGAAGAGCATGTCTATCCCCTACACCCTCCTCCCAGTGAATCACCTCCAAAAAATGCTTACATTCCACCAACATGAGAGAGAGATGCATGACTCTTCTGAACAAGGAATGCACTGAAGCCAACCTCATTTCTCTTAATTATTATGTTCACTTTCTATACCATGGACAGAGACCTACAGTTTTGGTTTTTCCCCAGCTGCCCTCTATTTGAAACACATTACTGTCACAGAAGTCCCAGCTGTTGCAGTCTCCGTCCTACCAGTTTGGGAAAACACAATGGGATTCCCTTCCAGAGTGCTACAATCTTATCTAAAGGATAGCTGCCGAACAGAGTGATATAGTGTTTCCCATCCCCCAACATCTCCCCCTGTATCTCAACATCTTTAAAGAGCTCTTGTAACATATCTACATTGTAGAAATACTTTCCTCTTTCATTTTCTCAGAGCATCGTTTCTAGAGATTACAAATGAGGCAAGGCTCGCATCTAGGAATATCTGAAAAGGCACGAGGTTTCATTCAAATACAACTTCATAAGGAAATACCTGACATGTTCTTAAATGTCAGGAATACTTCATTTCCTCCATGCAGTACTCTGAAACTTCATATGAAATTTAACAAGAAATGAAGGAGGCCTCTGGTGCAGCTTTAAATGCATTGTACAAAATGCGACCAGTTTAATAAAATAAAAGCACACCAAAAAAAAAAGCTGCCAAAGAAAAGAATAAAAACAAGGAACCTCTCATAAAGAAAGCAAAAGGAGCACCCAAAGAGGACAAAGGTGAAGGGGCAAAGCTAATCTGCAAGGAGAAGGTCAGCCTGAGCAACAAGAAAAGAAGTATGTTTAGCCTGGAAAACAAAGGTTGACAGAAAAGCTGGAGTGCTTCCTTTCACCCACCCTGCCAAAACCCTTTTTAAAACATGGCTTTTAGATCACTTCCTACTGCAACTCCACCAATTCTCTCCCATGAGCTTCTACAATCCCACTGACTAAATATACAAAAGGACATAATGTTACTACTCTTTTGCTGTAAAAAGTCAGGATCAGTCTCTATCACCTTTATTGTTTTAATATATATCTTCAGTCACATTATAGCTAACCCTCCCCTCACTTTTTTCTTTTTAAGAGCATTTAGGAGCAGTTGAGATACAAAGATGTTTTAGAATGAACTTTGAGCCAAGCTGTTTAAACCTATTTCCCTAAACATTATAACTTAAAATATACTTCCCCTACGAAGGGGAATATATCATATCTTCTCAATGCTACAGGACTTTTCTTTCTGCTTGCCTGCCTCAAAAACAGAACGGACTTCTCTGCAAACCCTGGTAAGCACAGGACAGAGAGTGGTGAAAACAGGAGGTCTCCTGAGATCTCCGCAGCTGACAGGAATTCCTACCTGCTGTAAGGACACGCCGTTTTAATGAAACTGCTATCGAGAAAGGTTTTGCGGGTGTGTTCTCCCCAGTATGAACTGCTCCACTTGGGAGCACAAACTGGTGCAGAGACTTGAACCTCAGTTTCCCACATCCCAAGGCAAATGTCCCAGTGACTTAACTACCGAGACAGCGTCTCCCCCTCCGTGGCTCAGGCCCCATGGGATCACACGAAGCAGAACGCTTCCAGCAGGACGTGGAGGTGCAGAGACTAACTCTGCAGCTCAGAGGCCAGGGAATTCAACTGGGATGTGGGAAATCTATGTTCAACTCCCTACTTACCTGATTTAAAGCCTGATCTTGAACTGATATCTCTCAGAAGGTCAGTGCTGTTATCACAGGGGCATACAGACTGTCTTTTCCCCTCCTCTTTGTTCCAAAAGTAATGACCTGGGTTATAAAAGGCTGATGGATCAGAAAAATGAGTAAGAAACACAGAAAAAGAAAGTATGTATGGGGGATGTGGTAAAAGACAAAGGGAGACAGGCAGGAGAAATGAAATGAGAGAAACAGAAGAATAGACAATTAGAAAGGCAGAGAGATGTGAAAGGGGAAATGCAGCTACAATTTGATCCTGAAGTTTTAACTTTATTTCCACCAAATCTGTCATCACAAGCAAATTATTTTATCTGAATTAAAGAGCAAACAGCCTGCCTTCCTTTGCTTTTTAACCTTAAGTATTTTGAAATACAGACCCTCTCCCTAATAATTTGCAGTCTCCTAAGACTACCCTCATTCCTCCCCCTCCCCACATTTTGCACTTAAATCTTTCTCATCTCTTCATGCTCTCAATTAATTCATTGTGTTGGCCAATATGCCAATATCTGGAACACAGTTAAAGCCATACTTACCTCTGATTTTATGCATTTACACAGCAAGAACAGGAATAACTCCAGCTCACTTTAATCTACACCTCTATAGATGACACGAGAAAGTTACTATACAACCTGTTAGCTCCAACAGTAACCCTAAGCTCTCTAAAGCTGTACAGTGACCTTTGCAGAATTTTAAGATGTACCTCAAGCCTCAAAAGAGTGACTTAATTTGCAACTTCTTTGGCTTACCTCAAAAGGTAGTGTGATTGGTGGTGGTGGCTTTTTCAGTTCTTCACATTTTCTCTTTTTACATATCCGGTGACTAGTTTTGCGTTTCCTGCAACAGCTGCATTCTTCACAATTTGTCTTCCGCAGACAGGGCTCACAGACTCCACAACGCCTTCGTTTCTTTTTCTCTAGCATAGGGAGCAGAGATGAATATGGAACAGGGTAATCACCAGCTGGATTTTTAAGAGAGGATGGCCCTGAGGCCTCAACTGCTTCAGTGCTGCTGCTCACGTTGTCCTGAAACAAATTCAAGCTTACTCCGACTCTTCCCAGCTGTGATGAATAATCATTATGCTGCAGTCTTGAGTCAGCTGGCAAATCTGCATTTATGGCTTTTTCTGAGGCAAGAGCAGAGATTTCCATGCTTGAAGAAACAACTCCATGCAACTCCGAAACAAAACCTTCAGAGAATTGTCCAGAGCTTTCACCACAGATTTTATCGACTGTGCTTTTTTCTAAATCTGGAGATAAAGTGGGGACATAACCTGAATTCAAAATTAGTGTCTCTGCATCAATACATCTAACAAGCTGTTCAATGTCCTCCACTTCAATATTGTTTAAAGAGGTATCGGAAACTGGTTCACATACTGTAAATATGTTTTTTGAGTCAGATTCTGAATTCTCTCTTGTACAGCTCAAATCTGAATTTGAGTCAGGTTCTTTGTGAACAGGTACAAAATCCACAACCAGTTTCACATGTGATTCTGCAAGCGAGCTTGCACCTTCAAAATGTAAAAGTGAATTTGATTCAGTGGCAGCTACAGAGCTGGAATTTGAACCAACGTCTTTATTCTCAGACTCTAAATTCCAGCTTGCCTTCAAGCAGGACTCTGCAAGTGAGCTTGCATCTTCTAATAAATGTTCTTGTGAGCTAAACTCAGAGGTAACTATAGGTGCAGAATTTGAGTCTTGTTCTTCACTAGGTAGCACCAGGTCCGACTCTGCTTCAATGTGAGATTTGGCAAGTGGGACCGACTCTTCTAACAGTACTGCTGAGCTGAGGTCTGAGGTATCGATAGAACTGGAGTCAGGTTCTTTACTGTTAGGCACCAGATCGAAGGGAGTCTCTGCACACACCTTCGAGTTTGATTCAGAGGTGATTATGGAGTCAGAAGGAGAAGACGGAAGCACAAGCGCAGCATCTTCAACCAATGCTTCAGCTGAACTACCCGTATCGAGATTGCTGGGTGTCTGCTCACAGGGCAGGTCTTCATGCTTGTATTTCACCTCTGACGCTTCTGTATCGTCATCAGTTACCTGACTGCTTGGAATGGAGTCACTTGTTTCAGGTATTTCTACCTCTTTGTCTTGACTGGCACATGTGGTAGCAGGCTCTTCGCCTATACTACATGGAGTATCTTCTACAGGCAGAGGAGCCAACTCATTTTGTGCTAAATCTTGTTTCAATACTCTTTCGCCTGCTTCAACGGGTTTTTCTTCTACTACTGCCAGGGCTTCTTGTTCATGTTTTTCCTTTGTTTCTAGCCTTTTTTGTGCTGCAGCTTTCCTGGGTTTTGCAATTGTTGGAGTTTGGGACAATCTACGGGAGAATGATCGGTTACGGAGAGACATTGTAAAGCCATTGATGTTGAAAGAATCCTGGTTATGAAAGAGGATATTGTCAGCTTTCTCCAAACTCACCCAAGATGCTCCAGACAAGGTTCTGGTTACACTGCTCCTGAGAAGTCTACCTGAAGAGCTCATGATTGGTTTCTTTTCTTGCTGTTTTTTCTTAACATCTTTTTCTTGTGCTGGCTTTTTGCCTTTTCCAGAACTAACAGCTTTTGTGGAAGTCTTTGTGGTTTTCTTTCTCACTTGGCTAGATTTCTTTTTGCCCTGGTTAGTTTTCCTTTTGCCTAACTCTTCCTTTTTGACTAATCTGGAAGGCCTCGCGTGGTGAGCCATGTCTGCGGAGTAGTAGAAATGTTAAGAGGAGAGATGGAAAAAAATCATGAGCTCTTGAGAGAACTTTTCAATAGAAAACTGCATACTCCCATCACTGCTCTCTGTGGTGATACAGTGTTAACTCTGAAACAGAAAAAAATATAAAATAGCATTAATATAATTCTAATTAATGAAGTGTGCAGACATATTTGACCAATTTTTAATATTTAAAAATACAGAGGTAGAATTAGAAAAACTGGTATTTGACAATATGTTCAATTAACACAAAAGCTTTGAAAATATTAGCATACTGCAAAATGGAAAGCTTGCCTAAATGCCTATAACACAAATGAAGAAGCAAACAGAGCTCAAATGACCGGGAAACATCACATGTTTACTGTTTTATGTCAGTTCTAAGAAGTCTGAATTTTCTCAGCCTTATTCACAGTTCATTAACTACCCCTTCCCTTGAGTAAGAACAGCTAAAGTTTATGTCCATAGCTTTATGTTCAACAGCATATCTATTGCTGTAAGGACATTCGGGGAAAAAAGAACAAAGCTGAGTTTATTGTGTGTGTGTGCACTCATACACCATCACCAGGGCCTCATCATTCCATTCTTTTACCATCCACCACGGTACAATTCCAGATAAAATGACAGAAGCAACTAGCTCCCCAAAGATGTCTAACTTGTTGTGTTTCTCACAGGGGAACTGGACCAGGGAAGAATTGCCCGTCCCAGTGTAATCTCCCAGGATAACATACCAGTGCACTGTATTACATTGCAAGCCTTGATTCTGTCCTGTCTAGCTATATCGAATGTATCATGCAGGCAGTCATCTCTGCTTCATCATTATGACTAACATATTTGCCTTCAACAAAATACCACACATCTCTCCTAAGCTTTCATCCCCAAACACAACTGCGATGCAGAAGTCCCCCAATTCCCCAAATACTATTCAGTCATTTCAGAAGATACAACAGATTCTTCATGCTCCAAATCAATTTCCTTCAAGGTGGGTTGGGGTTTCTTAAACGTAAAGCAATTCTCATAAATACATAGTTTTTAAGCACATGGTGCTTTTAAGTACCTGTGGAAGGCTTTTAAAACTTTATTTAGCTGTTTGAGTAGATCAAACAAGTAGACAAAGGCAGCCTAAAAATGGGAACAGGCAGAGCCAGAGCAAGAGACTCTAATCTCAGACAAGAGGGTGCCTTCCCTTTGTCATCGTTCCTTTGAATTCTTTAAGCCCAAATCAAGTCACCTACAGGCCACCTGCACCTCACTGATGGGAAGAGGGAAAGAAAAGGAAAAACAAGAAGCATGGGGACGATGTCTAAAATCCTGACCTCTAAGGGAGGTAAAGAAAAAAAAAAAGGAATCCTCGCTTCTAAAGAAGTAAAAAAGGGAAGAAGGGTGCTACCAGGCTCCTGACACCACCACTCCTTCCTATGGCCTCAACCCCACCTTGAAGCCAGCAGGGTGATCTTACCGAGGCTGCACTTACCCACAGCCTGGTCTGAGCCCTGCTGAAGGTGGGGAGAGCTATGCTAGTGCAGCCCAGTATACTTAACACCCCAGAAATGTTTAATGGTACTACACCGGCCAGGTGTGGCTGGTGTAGGGCAAATGAAAAGGCACAGGGCATGTGAACAGCAGGCTCCTCGAGCAGAACAGACCCCCAGACCACAAACACATATCTACAGCACAAGGGGTGCAGAAAGCTTACAACCATCTGCACCTAACAGCGCTGCACTGCACCAAGATAAGCTCATTAGCCAGCTGAAGGGATGGTCCAGCACAACCAACACACACGGCCTCTGTGCGGGACCACCAGCTCCTGCTGCTCCCCAAACCAGCACACTGGCAGCGAGCTTGTTTCTGACTGTCTCAGCGTGGAGCAGGCTGCCCAGTGGCCACATTACCTACCAAGACTAGCAGTAACTCCCCAAACTCCTTTCAAATAGCTTATTTAAAGTATTTTGGAGCCTAGCTCTTCTTTGTTCAGCAGTAGTAAGCTGACTGGTCCTGTGTACTACAATGTATAAACCAAGTATCTTACCTAAACATGCTGTGATTATTCGGTATCATATCCTCATATTACATATCAGATGAACATTATTACTGAGACAGGAATTTTTCCACACACTCAAATACCATTTTAGAGCCAGCATTGCTGTACAAGACAAGGCTAAACACACTTGTAAGATCAGATCAGAAAATAATGCCCAGCAAACAACACAATAAACAAGCTAACAGCATCCCTGCTCCATCACAGCAAAACATCCAACCTGGAGAGCCTAAATAGGCAGGTGTAGTGGTTTATAATGGCGGGCAATGCTTCCAAGGCCACAGAAGAGACCTGAACAGCTCCTGCAGAAGCACTCTATAAAAGTTGGGTCAGACACTGAAATAGCAAAATAAATACAAAGCTGAAATGACAGTAATCCGAGTGCTCTCCTCCCCCTACCCTTCTCTGGAGACACGTCGGGGAAGGGGGACATGGCCATTACTACTCACTCCATGAACTGAGTGTCAAAGAGGGCATTGGCATCACGTCAGCAGGTCCATGAAATACTTGTTGGCAGCCTGCAAAAAGCTTCCCCAGTTTCTTGTGGTTTTGACAGAGACTGGGCTCCTGATTCCAAAGGATAGCCTGGAGGGCTGCAAAACCAGTTGGAAGCAAGCAGCAGGCAGCGTATCTGTAGCCATTAGCAGCAGGCGCTACATAACAGTGGCAGGAGAGGAAATGCGAGCTACTTTCAGAGACTATAGCCAGGAGAGCAAGGAAGAAAGCAAGCAAACAAGAAGGGCCAGGCAACATGGGAATGTGTGAATCAGGAGGGGAACTGAAGAGATAAAGTTTTTTTCTCTTTATCAGCCCTGAAACAGAAGCAGAATGATGAGAGAAAACAGGAGATCTGGAGTGGAAAGAGAGACTGGATTTTTGAAGATACTGAATGTGTGTAATGCTTTGCTCATATTACTTCTCTACGTGAGCAATTGCCACTGCTGTTGTGGAAGTTTGGGAAGCATGATCATCAAAATCATCAATTAGAAGCTTCATTCATAACAATTTTGTAATTTTATTTTTTAAATCATCATTATAATTACATGATAATACATCTTCACCTGCATTTGGAAATTGCAACATGGTTGCTTCAGGACTGAAGAAGCAAGACCATCCTGCTGTTTTTTTTCTCTTAATACTGAAAAACATACCAGTCTGGCAAGAATGTAGAAAAGTATCGAAGCCAAAGTGTTGCTTCTTTTCAGGGCCAAAATTAGAGGCTACGAACATCCAGTGGCCGAAGACTTCCTTTTTTCTTGGTAAACAAAGAATGCCGATATTTGTAGGAAATTGACTGCCATTTAAATACTGTGTTAAAGAAGATGGCAAAAGCTGCTAGTATTTGTCTTGCTCAGAAATGACAATACAGGGGCACAAGAACAGCAACAGTTTGATCCATTTTGTTTCAATTTTGTCACTGGAGTGAATTTAGGTTTTTCAGAAGAGATCTGGGCGATAGATCCCTAAAGGAAATTTTTTTTTTTTCCAATTAATACTTGACTTCAGTTATATTTGTCTGGGACTCTGAGCACCTGACCCCCAAGGTGACTGTAAGCTCTTGGCAAAAACGCCTGTCAGCAAGAGATCTTTGCTCCCCTTAAAGAAAGCCCATAGTTTTGATGAATACTAGTCTGCCACAATAACCTTAACCACTAGATAAAAACTGTCTAACTTTTTTTTAAATAAAGTTCTAATAAAACTAAATTACATTGTTATTTTGTTGTTTACTCTTCCACATTTGGGACCAAAATATTAGGTAGCTACAAGCTCGGTATTCAATTTTTGTTTTCTGTAAACACTAGGAAATATTTTACCTTCCCTTTTCCATTTAAAGTACTGGTAATGACTCTGTTGATGCCTGCAGCAGTTGCAAATTGCCTCATGTCACTTCTTAAGGACAACAAATGGCTGTATCACATTGGTCACATTTCATAGCAAGAAGTTAATTTTATTTCCAAAATATTTATGTAGACTTAGGGGGATTATCAAACATAAACCTCATGGGGCAACATAAGAACTTGGCAGTTTTCCATCACCCTGGAGAGAAACAAACTTACTTCAGTGCTCTCTTCCAAAAGCCAAATCAGGTGGGACCTACTGTACCCTCCCTGAGAGCAGAGGACAGGCGTCCCTATGAAGTAAAACAGGTAATAGGTACAGGAGGGTTTGCAGGGAACTGCCCTAGATAATAACAGTGCATCCCGAAGCTGTTTGTTACTTGACCTGACTTATCTCTTCTAATTCATGTGCAAAGCTGAAAGCTGGTTTTAAGGCCAGTTGCTTAAGTTTTGCTCATTCACAGTAATAAATCTGGAGCAATCCCACTGACTGCTATAATCCTCAACAAATACTGCTAAAAAGCTAATCAAGGGCTAAATCTTTTAGTCCCATCTTGGCCAAAATTCCAAGCAATTATAATGAGAATTTTGCCTCCAAAGTAATTGGGGAATTTAACCCCATACTGCTGGAATGCCCCGGGGGCAGGGGGGGAACAAAACCAACCCCCACAAAACCCTGCTTTTCTTATTTACTTTCCCTGTACACAAGAGCATAAAAAAATAAAGCAAGTTTTCCTTTTAGAGGTAGTGTCCACCAAGATTCTGTTCCATACCTTGATTCTTGTTGGAAGATAGGGGGGGAAAAGAGATTAAAAGATGTGTTCTCATAAAATGGTGGCAGCTTTTTTATGGCATCATGAAAGAGAGCAAGTGACCCCTGAACAAACACAGCTGAATGGGGAAAAAAAATGACACAGCTAGGACTAGTTCAGCCTGGTTTCACTACAGTTAGACAAACTAATTAAATACATTTTGTTTCAGTGTTTAGGTATCTTTTAAAAAGTCACTTGAGATTGGCCTGGTGGGGAAACAAGAGCTGGAAGCTTTCATAAAAGCCACTTCATGTGCAGGCCGCAAGCAATAAGGGCCACAATTTGACTTAAAAGTTGTCACACAAGCTCAGATCTACAACTTTGAGCTGAAAAGCATCTCATCTTCTGGCAGCAAATGCTCTAGAGGAAGATGCAAGAGACACCAGAGAAGACAGACATTAGATAATCTAGACCCTAATGTTAGGTGCAGAAGTTTTTTTCACAGTCTTTTCAAGATTGTCACATCATCTGCTTATTCTTCCCAGCTGCATCAACGTCAACCTGCTTTTCAATCTTGCCTAATTCCCTGCATCTACTGATTGCTCTGTACAACACTTTGTATGTGAAAAGAAGGGAAACGGGTTAGGAGGAGGGAATTAGCTTTAATTTTCCCTTTCTCCCCTTCTTTAATCCTTGTGTACCCATTTGGTTTTGGTTAAGAAATAAAAATGAAACTTCTCATCTGCCTTCTCAGTACCATGAGTTATTTCATACACAGTCTTGTGAAGAGGCCTCTCCCCCTTCCCAGGGCGGGCGGTGGCATTTCCCCCAACTCCCTCCGCAGAGACACCCCCACTCACCACCCTGCAGCCCCCAGACCTCTCCTCCTGCAGTCCTGTTTCAACTGGCATTTCTATGATCTCACAAGCCATATGAGAGTACTGTTTTCCATTTTACTATGTATAAGTTTTCTGCTTTACTTTCCAGGATTATGCCACTCAAGGCATATTTTATCCACATATATTAAACCTTGACTTAAGTCAACACTTTCCAGTAGCATAACTGCAAATCTGGGATGGGTGCTGTAGGATGCCACCTCAGTTTCTCACAAAGGTGTACACTCAAAGCATAATCCTTTTGCCACTGACACCAGTAACACCAGATGATGTTGAGACCTTCATCCTCAATATTTGTCCTTGCTGGACCCTGAAGGCCACCTCTGTGCTTGGAGGATAAGTCTGGATAAGGCAGGACTGCCACCACATCCTACTTCCCTCCACTGCGTGGGGAGCCAAAGACAGCTGGGAAATACACACTCACAATGAATTCAGCAAGAGATGTCAATGTTTAGCATTTCGCAATGTCATGACTTCAGCAGGCACCTTGGAGCCTGCACAGTGAGTGAAACAGATAAAAAAATACCACAAAAAAAAAGCCCTCCTGGTTTAGGGAAAGCTCTATTAGAACAATAAAAACAGTGTGGCAAGGAACCACACATGCTTAAACCACAAAACCAGATTAAGCCTCAGACAAACAACTGGCACCAAAAATCCATTGTGAAGACTCGCACTGCATGTGCAAGTATCCTCCCTCCTGCCCAGGCAGGAGCACAGGCTTGCTTTAACCTCTGTTCAGTGCAGCTGAACACTGACCTTAACAGGGGGAATGAGAAAAAGTAAAAAGATATCAAGTAATTTCTAAGGGTTCACCAAATGAAAGCCCTTTCCACCAGAACACTCCAGGTACTCTTGAACAAAAAAAAGCAAGCAAACCAAACAAAACCCCTCAGCTAATCATATGACCCTCTAATTCTGCATTTATGCTGTTTTAAACACTGAATTTCTTTTTTATAATATTTGACTCCATTCTTCAGGGGGTGTGCCTTTTCCTAAAAAAAAAAAAAAAGAAAAAGAAACCACTAACTGAATCACCTTATCTCAAACTCAATTAAAAGATGGGGGAGGTGGAGGGAAGAACCTTCAGGCAAAGATTAAGCCTGGAAAATTTCAGCCTGAAAGGTGTTTTGAAATGTAAGTAACTGAAAACAGAAAGCAGGATGGAAATGCTTAGGCCAGCTTTAACAACCACGGGTAGCACGCCAGCCATAATAAAATGCTATCAGTCAGGATTTTGAATTATTACACAGTGAAGGCTTGGGTCTTGCAGAAACCATAAACGTCAGAAAGTTCCTTGGTACATCTCACCTTGAATCCTTCCCCAAATACCTGCTTCACGCAACCCAGCCCTCCCTGGTCTCCTCCAAGCACAACCGACCCCTCCTGTCCAGAAGGACTGAGCCTCACCCTGAGAGCAACCACCACCCGTCCTTGTGCTGCTGAAGAAACTGCTTCTAAAAAGCTTCTAAAAAGCCTTTACAAACAGGGCCGCCCAGGCTACCTGCCCAAGTTCACCCAGACCAAAAATAAATGCTACATTTTCTGGATTCAATCTCTGCTCCTAATTTGCGGTGACTGACATTAATGAAAAGAAGGTGATTACTGCACAGACTAGCCTTCTGCCTCTCCACAAGAGTACCTTAAAAATAGTACTGAGCACAGCTGGGAAGAGCTACTATTTGGAAGATTTTTTTTATTATTATTATTTTCACAGGTTTCTCCATTGGCTTTACATTTTAAAGAGACACTTTTGCCCTAGAAGTCTGCTCGGTCCCATTTAAATATCTAATGCTGCAAGTGCATCTTTGTCCAGTTTTGCCATTTACTGCATTAACGCTTCTAGAACGAGAGCTCCTCAGCCAGATTCACGCTGGTGCATCTGCCCTGGCCAGCTTGTTTACAGGGGCCGACTCTCCCTGCCCCACACAGGGCTGTGCACTGACACTGGTGTGCTGGTGCCCTGCTCTAGATGCCTACTTGCACGTTCCCCTCTCCTCCTTAAAGGAGTAGCATCTCACCACGCTGGGCTGCCGCAATGTAGGCCGAGATGCAAGTGATGCGGACTGCATCGCTCTTTAAATATCTTTGGGGTGCAGGATAGGCTGGCTGGGTGTAGGACAGGCTAGGCACACGATTGGCGCGACTCCTTTGACTACTGCTTTGCCTGGTCCCTTTGCAAATCCAGCATGCTCCAATGCTCCTTGGGCATTAGCAGCCATACCTTTGTAAGGCTGACCCGTCCTGCCTCCCAGCAGGCCGCCTGCTCCTTTTTCCTTACCCATCCCATTTGGTGAAACGCATCCTTCTCCTCTAGCTCCATCACGAGCCCGGCAGGGACCATCGCCAGCAGCACCGAACCTCCAGTTGCCACAAGGCCACCACCTCTTCACCCCCAGCTCCCAGAGCAGCTGGATAGGCGCCCAGGAGCACCTTGGGGGCTGCAGCCCCGCCGGGCTCTCGTTCCTTTAGTGCAGGCAGGCGGACCCCGGGGGGGGGGGGGGGGGGGGAAAGGGGCAGGCAGGGCCCGCCTCGGGGGGGGAAGGCAGCGGCTCCTCGTGGCCCGGCCCCGCCGCTGGCCGTGCCGCCCGAGCCCCAGGAGCCCTCCCCGGGGCTGCAGACAATGGGGCCGGCCCCAGCGGGAGCGCTGGGGACCCGCAGCGCCCATCCGGACGCGCCCGGCTGCTGCGGGGCAAGAGGCGGGGAGCCGGCCCCGGGGATGCTCCCCCCCGGCCCCGCACACCGGCGGCACCTCCAGAGGGTGATGCTGCTGCACGGCCCTCGCTCGCCCGTTTTTCTGGGGGGGTGGCTGCAGGGGTTTTCCGGCTGGCCGGGGGCCCCGGCTGCCGGGCAGGGTCCCTTTAATTGTTCCCTGCCCTCCGCGAAGGCTGCAGGCAGTTTCTCTCGCCTGGCGGGTTTTTCCAGGCAGGCTCTGGCTGCTGCAGCGCAAACACGCTCCAGCACAGCCAGGGAGACCGGACTTTTTCGCTCTTTCGGCCAACAAACTGCGTTTTGCATTTGAATAACCCCCAGCCTGCCCGCCTGCCTTCCTCCCCGCCTCGAAACGGCCCGACCCGCGGGGCTCCGAGCCCGGCCGCGGGGGTGCCCCTGCCTCCCCCTCCCCACTCCCCCTTAGCTCAACTTTCCAACGAGCCAAGCGCCTAAGCGGGGGGGGGGGGGGGGTGGTGTAAAAAAAAAAAAAAAAGAAAGGGAGGGGGTCCGAAAGCAGAGGTCTCCGTCGCCCCCCCCGCCCGCAGCAGCCCGGGACCCGTCCCGCACACGTACCAGGGCTGCGGCACGGCCAGCCCGCGGCTCACAGGAAGGGGCGATGCTGGCATGGCTTGGCGGTCGGCGCTGGGAGCGGGGGGGCGAGGCGGGGTTCACGGCCCGGGCCCCCGCGGGCGGGCGGCTCCCATGGCGCGACGAGGCCAGGCGCGGGAGAGGGAGCCCCGGGCCGCGAAACGTGCTCTCGGCGGCGGCGGCGCGCCTCGCCCCTGGCCGGACCCTCCGGGAGGGAGCGGGGAGGGGGCGGCTCGGCGGGGCGCTCGCCGCACCGAGCCCTCCCGGCAGGCGGCAAAACGCGCCCTGGATCCCCGCGGCTGGAGCGGGATTCGCCGCCCCCCACACACGCCCCCGCGCTGCGGGGGGACCCGGCGGCGGCAGCGGGGCTGGCCCGGCCCGGCCCCGGGGAAAGAGAGGGCGAAGGACCGCGAGGGTGGCGGCCGTCCCTCCCCGGCTGCCCCCCGGGAGCCGCAGTCGGCGCGCCGGGCTGGTAACGCCGGGGATGATTTAGCAACAACAACATCATAAATAAATAAAGTGACGATAATAAAAGACAAATTATTCCGTTACTTGCGGAGGCTGAGGTTTGACGCCGCATGCCTCCCGACCAGCAACGGAGGTGACACCCTCTGAAATCATCCCTTTTTTTAGGCTGGAAGAGGGAGAGCCTGGTCAGCGGCGACGGGCGAGGGGCTCGCCAGGGGCCAAGCCCCCTTCTCCTCCCACGTGCCGCCCGGCAGGACCCCCCAAACGCCGGCGTCCCCCCGGGCCCGGCCGTCCCACGCGTGGAGCGAAGACGCCCAGAGGCGTGGGGAGATGCTGGTGGAGAGGCAGAGCTGCTGAGCTGCCCTCTCCCTCCCGCAAGGAGGGGGGGGGAAAAAAAAAAAACAAAAAAAAAACCCGAGTCTCGCTCTCCCCATCCCCCACCTCATCCATTAAGAGCCGCTGATGATATTTGCTGCTCCTTCCCAGAGGGAAGCGGGTGAGCAAAATATTATAATAAGAGGAAGAGTCGGTCCAGCCTCCTTACACGACTCATTATCACTACAGCCTTTTGTCAGAGTGGAAAGCAGGCCACCAAGTCTAACGTCTCTTCGGACGGGAAAACAGATGTTGGAAACTGGATCTATGAAACAATATCCCCGAGCACTACTGTTTTAAAAAAAAGCTTCATTATTATTAAGTCTCTAGCTGTTGCAGAATAAAGCACTTCAAATGTGAACCGACCCATTCAAATGCGAGCCTGCAGAGAGTCTTTTCTACTGCATGCAAGACAGCAGTACCGTCCAAATCCATTCCTATACCGACACTTCAAATGCCAGTGTTTTGCTAACTATTTTAATTGGCATGTGGGAAAGGAGAAGCAGAGGCACAGATCCACACAGCTTCTTGTTACTGCTGCAGTTCAGTGCCAGTGGGTAGGTACCCCATCACCAGTTTGTACCTCCATCCTCTTCTCCCTTTTATTTCCTTGCAGTGAAAAAGGAATACAGCCTGGGAATCTTAGCCAAGCTCGCAGACATTTCAGATGCAACAAGGTGAAACCAACACCACATACACCTGAATTTTGAACATTTGCCTGATCAGCTCTCAGTGGCAGCTAATTTCAGCAATGCACGAGTTCTCTTTGCTGGGTGTAACCATATCATATCCTCCTCAATCTGACAGTTTGCTGAAAAGACTGCTTTTCTAGAGCACTGGATATCAAGACTTCTGTCATTCCAAAGACCTGCCCTGCTAAAAGAAGAGGTAACACAAGCTATTTTTATAAGATAAAATGAATAGAGTATTTGAGAAGTGAAAGAACTATTGCTCTCCAAGTGCTGCTGTGCACAGAAGAAGTAAGTAGAAGGAACTGGAACTTGATGATAAAGCCCCACATAAGCCAAGTATGTGTCTTGGGAAGATGGTAATAAGTTGGAAGTTGTGGGCTTGAACAACATGCAGAGCAAGAAATTAGTAACTTGGAGGAAAGCAACAAGCAAGGAGGGCTAAGGCTTGGTTAGAATAAGCAGGTTAATAGGAGCACCCAAACACCAACATGGACAATCAAAGCTCCATTAAAACATGCCAAAGGCTAGGAAACAAACAAGAATTAACAATTGTTCATTTTCACAACCACAGACATATATGCTCATGGTCTTTTTCAACACTAATAAATATCCCAGGAAGTGAGTAGCACCAGGTGACAATCTTTCCTGGCAACACTAAGATACTCAGCCTACTAAGACAAGCTGAGAATAACTATTTGGAGAAAGATCTCACAGTAATGACCAGCTGAGCAACAAAATGGTGGATAAAATCCTTTCACTAAAATACAAAGTGAAGCATGTGGGGGGAAACATGGAAATCATGGCCTCTGAATTAGCTACTATCATTCAAAACAGAGATCCTGGTACTACGACAGATACTTCTGTGAACCTGTTCTGTGTGCTCAAGCAGAGTGTTCAAAATCATTACAAAAGAAGGGGAGATCAGAACAGGAAACATCACTACACCATCATTATTTAGTCTAGATCTACTGTCTGCTTACACCTTGAATATAACATGCAGTTACGGTCTGCTGAAAAGTTTCAAAGCGGAACTTAAAAAGGCACAGAGAAATGTAGCAAGGATGGCCAAAAGCACAAGGAGCAGCTAAATACACCACGATTTTCATCCTGGAAAGGCAGCAATCTAGGTGAAATGCCAACCAATATATTATCAAAACAAGAGCAGCATGGGAAGTGTTATCAGAGAGCCAACAGTCACTGTTTCCCCGAAGTGGAGGATATCAAGTCAATTTATCAAACAGATGCATCAGAACAGCAGACAGCTACTTCTTCATGCAACATGTTATCAAACCATGGAACTCACTGCTACAGCACATTGTAGATGCTAGAAACTTCACAGGTTAAGTTTTTTTTCAAGCAAAATTAATGGAAGAAAGTTTAATCAAAAGCTACTTAACACAAAAGTACTATTTTAGCTATACATTACTTGAAGCTGGAACAGCACGCTGAGGAAATAACCCTGTATGCTATTCAAGCCTTCTTCCCTGTGTATGTGCTACTGGCTACTGTCAGGGGCAAAGTTTTAAGCTGGTGGGACCTTTGGTCTAACATAGCGCTACCATCCCTGGGTTTTTATCCAGAATAACATGCAAATTGGTACATACCTGCAGAATGAATAAAACTGGACAACATAGTACCAAGGAATACAGTGCATAAACCTGTAACTAGCTCTGCGTTGCAGGCAGCTCTGACAAAATTTGAGTCTGTGGTGAGTATCAGGGAGCTGTGAGGGGTAGTTGCTCCCTGAGAGACAGGAAGCCCCATACAACAGCCAGCAGGACAAGGACCTCACTAGCCAGCCCCACTGTACACACACAAGGCAAATAGGACAGGCCTGGGGGAGGTATCCACATTCAGCCAGGAGTCCAGATAAGAAATCAGCTTCCAGGAGATGAGGCAGGTCTGAGGTTGAACTAAGAAATCAATGTGCAGGTCAGAAGCAGGTCTGGTGACCCAGTGCATGAGTAAAGTTAGACACAATCCAAGTAGATACTGAACAGGCTCCATGATGACTAAACAGGGCCAAGGCCAGACTCCAAGCCACCAGAATCCATAGCTCAGCCAGGGCTGAGCTTAAATAGAGCTCCTGGCCCCATGGGCAGAGGATGTGGGTGGAGGCCCCAGGTGCAGCTGGTCAAGTGCATTAAGGCCTATTAGCGCCCTCAGGGCCCTGACCCTGCAAACAGAACTGTTCAGGTATGTCGGCCCTAAATCAGTCCTGCAGTCATCTGCATCAGACCTCTGCAACAGGTACGGCATCAGTCCAGGCTAGGGAAGGTTAGATGTGTCACTGATGCTGAACCTAAGTTAAGCCCTCCACAAACCAAAAACTCTAGGAATTACACTGCAAAGACACCTATGCTGCTTTGTAAGGGAAAGATTGGATCTAACCAGGCCTATCTTGGCTTCCCTGCCTCCCTCACAGTGGAAATGTGATGCTGAGACATTAGAGATGGCTCCTTGTGTGATTACAAAGCATGGATTAAAGCACCTACCTTGCAAAGCCTCCCTTGCATTTGTTAGCTTGGACTCCAGTGTGACAAAGTGACCAGATGTGGTCACAAAGCTCCCAGACCAGATGGGACATAGGATGCTATGTGCTGCTGTATTGGGTTTGTGTGGCAAGGTTTTGGTAGCAGGGGTGCTACAGGGGTGGCTTCTGTGAGAAGCTGCTAGAAGCTTCCCCTGTGTCCGATAGAGCCAACACCAGCCGGCTCCAAGACAGACCTGCCGCTGGCCAAGGCTGAGCCCATCAGTGACAGTGGTAGCACCTCTGGGATAACATATTTAAGAAGGGGAAAAAACCCTGCACAATTGCAGTCAGAGAGAGAAGTGAGGATATGTGAGAGGAACAACTCTGCAGGCACCAAAGTCAGTGAAGAAGGAGGGGGAGGAGGTGCTCCAGGTGCTGGAGCAGAGATTCCCCTGCAGCCCATGGTGAAGACCATGGTGAGGCAGGCTGTCCCCCTCCAGCCTGTGGAGGTCCACAGCAGAGCAGATATCCACCTGCAGCCTGTGGAGCAGGGGGATGCCTGAAGGAGGCTGTGACCCCAGGGGAAGCCTGCACTGGAGCAGGCTCCTGGCAGGACATGTGGCCCCATGGAGAGAGGAGCCTGCGCTGGAGCAGGTTTGCTGGCAGGACTTGTGACTCCACAGGGGACCCGTGCTGGAGCAGTCTGTTCCTGAAGGACTGCACCCTGTGGAAGGGACCCATGCTGGAGCAGTTCATGAACTGCAGCCTGTGGGAAGGACTCATGTTGGAGAAGTTTGTGGAGGACTGTCTCCTGTGGGAGGGACCCCAGGCTGGAGCAGGGGAAGAATGTGAGGAGTCCTCCCCCTGAGGACGAAGGAGCGCAGAGACAACGTGTGATGAACTGACCCCAACCCCCATTCCCCGTCCCCCTGCGCAGCTGGCAGGGAGGAGGGAGAGAAATCGGGAGTGAAGTTGAGCCTGGGAAGAAGGGAGGGGTGGGGGGAAGGTGGTTTAAGATTTAGTTTTTATTTTCTCATTACCCTATTCTGATTTCATTGGCAATAAATTAAACTGATTTCCCCAAGTTGAGTCTGTTTTGCCTGTGATGGTAATTAGATAGTGATCTCTCCCTGTCCTTATCGGCCCATGAGCCTTTCGTTATATTTTCTCTCCCCTGTTCAGCTGAGGAGGGAGAGTGATAAGAGTAGCTTTGGTGGGCACCTGGCATCCAGCCAGGGTCAGCCCACCACAGCTGCACTGATGTGGTGCTGTGCCTGCATACCCAACTGAACACAAGCCAACCGCTCCTAATGCCTTTGTATTTGTAACACAGATGATCAGATAAATCACCCGCAGCATTGTTAGTTGGCAGTATCTGAAAGAGAAAAGTCTTGAACAACATGAGTTTAATGCAGAAACTCTTGAATTCTAATTGTGGTTTTGACAACAACTTCCTCATTTAGTCTTTCCTGGCCCTGGTTCTGTAGATAGTATCTACCTGCCTGATTGGCACCAAAAATAAGTTAACATTTGTAAGCATGCTGAACACAGATAGTTTAAGCATTAACACCATTTTACATGAAGTAAGGCCAGAAGAGACTACAATTTAATCTTCTGACACCCATTATACAGGCCCATTACATTTATTCTAAATATTTCCTATCAGATGTTCCTGACCTGTGGTGGACAGCAGTTTGCCCCCAGTTTCTATTTTTATTGGAAATCTTGGCCCTTACTTCACTGTATGATTGTGCAGAATGATTGTGTTGTGCCTGGCCAGTAAACACTAGGTCTGGGAAGGCATGGCTAATTTTGCATGGACCAACCTGGCATTTTTGGATGCTTCAAGTCTACTGCACTTTTGCAGTAAGCCATGTGATACCAGAGGGCATGAAGTGCACACCTCTTCCCTGCATCCGAAAGAAAGGAAGATGCCTGCTTAGCTAGAGAAATTTGGCACCACTGTATTTGCAGACTCAATGATTTCCCAGAGTCAAATATTTCTGTTCCTTAAAGACCTCACTGACACGCTATGGGTAGGGACTGTCAGGGTCCTGAGGGTGCCAACAGGCCTTAATGGCCCTCACCAGCCTCACCTGGGGCCTCCACCCACACACCTGGTCCATGGGCTGGGAGCTCCATTTAAGCTCAGGCCTGGCCAGGTAATTGCTTCTTGGCTGAGCTATGTTATAGGTATGCCTGTTTTGAGTCCTAGCTCTGGCCTTGTTTCTTGTCTGGATCTGTCTGCTAGGTGAACCTCAGACTTGTCTCCAGCCTTGTTTTGGGCCTTACCTCCTGCTGTTCCTGACTTGCCTCTCTGGATGGACCCTGGACCTGCTTTGTGCCCTTGCTGTGACTGTTGATGGAGCCTGTTCCCAGCACCCAGCTTTGCCTGTCCTGCTACAGGACTGTGCCCTGTTGGTGAGGATACTACCTGTGCTGTGGTCACCCTTGGCTCCTAGCTTGTATCACCTCAGGAAGCAGCACTGTCCTGTCTGCTTGCTGACAGAGATGAAGAGAGCTCAAGGTGCCACACTGGCAAAGAATTGAGATTTGCTCAGGTATTTCCAATCTGCAAGCCATAATGCCTGTTGCAGAAGGAAGAAAAAAAAAAAATCCTCAAATTCCTGAGCCTCATGTGGGAAAAGTTCTGTGCTTCTGGGAGTTTTGGATATGGTTTAGGGCAAATGAACAGATAACTAGATAGATGTTACTTCAGATCACTAACTACTAAAGACCATAAGCAAGCATAAAGTGGAGAAAATCTTTCTGATCCCTATAGCCCAGAGGTATGACACTTGAGGATAATCTGTACAACTATCTCAAAACAGAGCTGGATGTACATCAGCATTTTAAGAGCACTGAAAATAATCTTTTCAGTGACAACTGCCATGAGGATAGCTTACCTCACTTTAGCCTTGATAATTCACTTCAATTGATAAATACTTGAACCATCTTTACAAAAACAAGCATCCTCAACAACAAAATATTCAGAAACAAATTACAGCTATTGATAAAACTACCTACCTGCTTGAATTTTTCTTCAAGTTAGCAGCTCTGCTCTTGAGTATCTTGACTTTAATGTCTTCCCCTGTTTATCATCAATCTGCCAGGGAAGGATGACATAGTGTCAGGCATGAGTGTAACATGAGCAACATTAAAAATGCTGATGACTTTTAAGAATGGGTCATAAAAGAGAAGTCATGAGAGAATTCTGTAAAGGGCATAAACACTTCAAGGTAAAAAGATGAAGTGACAGCAGTGAGAATGTTAAGATTTGAAGGTGCAAATAATGAACTACTACAGAAGCTAGTAAAGAAAACAGAACTTCAGAGCATTTTATACCAGCAAGTATTAAGAAAAGCTACACACATAAAGCTCATTGCTGAATTCCTTTGTGTGTTAGTGTATCTCTACGAGATGTTCTGTTAAATTTTGCAACATAATTTTCTTATTGCTTTCCTAAACAGTATGCACTCATGGTGCACACTTCCCTAAATTACAAGGGTTGACAAAGTACCTTCCCGAAATATCTTGCCTGTATCCAAAAGAGGTAACAGCCCATTTATGCAGTTATCTGATTTTTTTTTCTAGTCACTGGTGAAACTCTAGAAACTAGATGACTTTCAACTGTTAGTGTAGTTGCAACACTTCTCTGAGAAATCAGTAAATAAATTAAGTTTCTACAGTTGGAGCTGTTAAAGCAGTCTGATTGATGTGGCAAGGGGGAGGCTCTTCCTGAGCAGAATCCCAAAAGAATAGAAATTGGCTGGTGAAAACCACATCAACAGTGACTATAAAGCTTGCTTCAATAACTCATAGAACAGTTGCTTTTCCATTAGAGACTTAAACATCAGAGTGACTTCAACAAAAACTATGAATTTCCCGGGTATATTAAAAAATGTAAAGAGGCTTGACAGTTTTCTGTTATAAAGGACTTATTCCATATTTTCTGGAAGAAATCTGTCCACCTTTGCTACATATTTTTTTTATTGTTGGAAAAAAATGGTATTGTAACGGCCATTTCCCAAATATATAAATGACATAATGATCAAACAGTACAAACTAAATTTTTTCCCAATGCTGAAGCAAACTTAATTTTAAGGAATGCAACCTATTAAAGGAAAAAATGAGTAATTTCTGTTGAAGGCAGTCTGACACAAGCAGGAAGAAAAAACATTCCAGCAAATTTGTTTGGAAATGGGTTCATTTTACTTGTGCAAGCATTGAAACCTGTTTGACTGTTTTCTTTATGTTTACAGACTGACTTTTTAAAAAGGGATTTTGGTATATGAAACACTTGAAACTCCGTTTAAGATGTATGGGGCAAAAAGTGTATGAGAAATGTATGAGTAACTGCAGAAAACTGAGAGAAAAGCTGATAGCATGAACTTTCTCACCAGTGTCTGGCATCAGGTATGCTCTCCTTCCTTATACCATGCACCAGCATTCAGAGTCCGTGTGGGTTTTTTTTTGGGAGTTGAGGACAAAAGTTTAGCTAAATGCCTGCTGGAAAGCCCTATACACTGTAGTCAACAGAGACATTGCAGAAAACCTAAAAAATTGCAAAAAATTTTGACAGCTGCAGAGATGATACTGGGTTTGACCTTCCTGATTCTAAAAAAGCTGAACTTTTTTTTTTTTTGTAATATCTACTTCCTGTTCTGATGCATTTTGAAACTTGGGTATGAATAAAAATACTGAGTATTTTTTGCTAGATATAGAACTGTAATTGTAGACAAAAGAAATATTGATGTTCTAGCACGAAGTTTAAGTAGCTACTTAAATGCTTAAAAAAATCCGTGTACTTTACTGTATAGCCTAATTAAAGCTATTTAGGTTTTGGATGCATGCACCCGCAGGTCTAGAAAGATGTGTTTCTTGGAAGAGGGCATCGACGAGCATTTGTAAGCAGCGGCCGGCGATCCCCGGGGGCACCAACGCTTTCCCCCGCCAGCTGGGTAGCCGGCTCCCTCCCGGCCATCCTCTCCGCCGCATCGTGCAGGCCGGCCTGCTCTGCACCAAGCGAACGGTGAGAACCGGCCGCCGCGGCGGCTGCCGGCGGGTTAACTCGGGCCTTGCCCGGGCGACCCGCGGCCTCCCGAGGGGAGGCGGCGGCGGGGCGGGCCGGGCCGCCCCGCACCCGCCGCCTCTGACGCGATCGGCAGGCGCCGCGGCGCGGCCCGCCGGCCCCGGCCGTGGCTCGGCGCGGCCGGGACCGCAGTGACGGCGGGGGCCGCCCCGAGCTCCGCCCCTGCGCCGCGGCGGGGGCGCCGCGCTGCCCCATGCGCTGCCCGCTCGCCGCCTGAGGGAGCCGCCGCCGCCTCCCGCGCCCGGCCCTGCCCCATGGCTTCCCCGGCGGCGGCGGGGCCCGGCGCCGCGCTGCCCCCGAGCGCGGCGCGCCGTGACTTCTACTGGCTGCGCTCCTTCATCGCCGGAGGTGGGTGCCCGGGGCGGGCCCCTGCCCGGCGGCGTGCGGTGCCCGCTCTCTGCGGGCCTCCCGCCGGCTGCCAGGGGCGGGGGGCCGGGCTCTGCCGGGGGAGAGCAGGGGAGCTGGGCCGGGCCCTGCGAGGCCGCGCCGCGCTGCCAGGCGGCCGGGGTCCGGGGGCGGCGCGGCGGGCAGCCGGAGGTCACTTCCGTGTCAGCATCCCGGCGAAGCGGCTGTCGTCGCCTGCGGAAGCGGGGCGCTCTCTTTTCCCCCCTTCGTTCCCCAATGTGCCAGCGCAGGTGACTCGCTACACGCCAGCGGCTCGCACGTGTGTCAGCACCGGCGAAGAGCCCCGAGCAGCCGCCGGTTCGGTGTCCCAAGAGCCCAAAGCCTCGTTAGGGTGCTTGGGGGCGGCGGGTTATCCGCGTCCTGACGCTGCTGCGGCCGCTGTTGTGAAGATGAAGGTGGTGCAAAGCAGAGGCAGCCTAGCAAAAGCAGCCCCGCGTTATTAACCTCTTAGAGAAAAAGCCTATTTATTCTTCCTATAGGGTGTCCTCCCAGCCGCCTGGCTTGCAAGGGAGTAGGAGGATGTTTTGGTTATTTAAAGTTTTCGCGTCAGGCTGCGCTCGCTGCTGGGTCTGGCTCTGGAGTAGCGCAGGGTGCACGGCGGGCATGTAGCCCGCTCCTCTGGGAGGGCAGCTACGGCTGGTCTCTGCAGAAGGAGGCAGGGCGGAAAACTCCGCAGTAACTTTCTCTGAAAGCTTCTGCTGCGACTTCAGCAGCTGGGAGGCGGTGGCCTGGGTTTTTGTAATCAGGAAAAGTAGCTTACACATTTCCTTAAGGCTTTAAGGGTTTTGTAACATACTTCTGATAGGGGCTGTTTACTTGTCATCGGGGCTTTTTTGAGGTCCTAATTAGTTTCTCCTCACCTATTCAATTTAAAAGTACATTAGAATAATCCCTTATGTATCTGCTGACGTAAAGAACTTTTGCATGCCGTCACTCTTCTTTTTCCCCTCTTGGAAAGGTGTTGCAGGATGTTGTGCCAAAACAACTACTGCACCACTGGATCGAGTAAAGATTTTGCTGCAAGCTCATAACCACCATTACAAACATCTAGGTAAGATGGCTGCTGCGTGTCTAATTTTTGGTTTTAAATGCAACGTGAATGGTTTGGGTATGTTGATTTATTCAACGATGTGGCTGATAAAAAAAGACGCTAATCATACAGAAGGTTGTATCGGTCTGGTTAGTCTCTGTGCTGTGTTTTTGTAGTATTTAAAAAGAAAAACAAAGCCCTGTATGAGTAAGTTGCGGTATTAGTTGATGATTAGAGATTGAGATGTCAGAATAATCCTCAATAAGGCATATAAGAGCTAGGCTTGATCTTCCCCTTCCTGAAGCCAGCAGGAGACTGGTAATCACAGGTTCAAAGCTTGGATCACTTATGTAAAAACTGTCACCCATGGTAACTGCTGCAGTCTGCTACAGTGATTGCCCCTTTCCAGGGGCTGTGGGAATGGGTGCCTTTCGGAGCCTGGTAGCCCTCACGGGGGCTGGTGATTACAAGACAGTGACCGCCGAATCCTGCAAGACTCACGTGCACTTACGCTTGCAGCCAGCAGCGTGGCTGATGTGAATTGAAGCTAGAAGTGGATCTGTGCTTGGCGTAAGGTGCAGGTGATCTGTATTCGGCGTCTGCCTTGCATCATGGTGAGAGGATAAACTCACACTTGTCAGCATGTTCAGAACCATTCTCTGTGGGGCTGTAACAGTGCCCTCTTGTGCATAGTATTTGAGGTATTTTATGTCATATGTTCTTGAAATATGTTATAACTCATGTTCCGAAATTTAAGTGTGTTACAGTTGTCAAAAAAAAACCCAAAACATTGAATTGGTTAAGTTTACATGTAATGAAACTTTGGAATTTTTAACTTAGAGACTAAAGATAAATTTTATTTTTAAAGGCTGGAAAAATATATCTTGAAACAAAGTTCAAGGGCTATATATTCACTTCACTGTACCAAAAAGGGAAACACAAGTAATGTGGCATTTTGGTAACGCAGTCGCATAAGTATGCACTCAAATCTGCAGTCTAAGAATTGAAGGCTGAAATAACCGGTTTGGCTGATATTTTAAATCCTTATTTTCCGTTTGCTTTGTACTGTGCCATAATTGGCATGTAAAATCTTATATGCTTCCCTATTTAGGGTGTTAGATAGGATTCTGATTATTAGAAATGTGTCTGACTTGAATGCATGTCCTTGTTACATGTAGGCAAAAAAGAAAATTATGTGGATGGGATACCTATAAGTGCAGAGACACGATGGATTAGTTCATCAAAGTCCTCACTAAATGTTTTTACTGCTCTGGCTCTGTGGAGTTCATGCCACATGGATCTCAGAGCATGTGTTTTAAGAAGAACAGTAACTCATCATTCCAGGGTAGAGAGAAATTCTAATCATGGCATAAGTATTTTCAGAGGCATGTAATAAGCGTGACATCTTAAAAATACATTTAATATTGTATTCTTAGAACCCCAGAAACTAATTAATACGTGCTTTATTTAAACTTCAAACAGAAGTTTGTCAGCTACTCTTTTTATTTGCCTGAAAGATAAATGTGTAAGCCTTTTTCATGTTCAGCTCTTATAAGTAGTTGCATATGAATGAAAACTGCTTAACTGTTACAGTTTATTCTTTTACAAAAAAAAAATTAAAAAGTCAATTTGATAGCAATTGTGCATCACTAATAATATGTTTATAATAAAACTGTAGGTTTTGCCCAAACTTTGTGTGATCTTGCATTATTTCCCACCTATTAAAAGGGAATAGGATTGCTTCTTGTTGCAACAACTCTGGGACAGGAAGTGTGAGATGTTTAAGTTGTAAGTAATGAGAGCCTTAAACTTGTTTACTTCATTTCCTCAGTGATGACATTTAATCTGTAATTTAGCATGTAGTAATATTAGGTTGTTTTCCCATGGTTTTAGATTTTTAACTATTTATTTATTTATTTATTTTGAATTGACTGAATTGCAAGTCAACCAGTTTCCTTCCTTCTATTGCTGGTATTAGCTTCTGGGGGAGGATAGTATCATCTGCAGTAGGATTGCTTGTGGTCCAGGCAAGTCGTGGGGCCTGAAATGCATGAATTCAGAAAGAGGTCCACTGAGTCTGGGAGGTGAGAAGGCTGATAAAACTTAACCTTAAACCTCCTGCTTCTGGCAATGTTTGGGCATTGAAAGTGGATTTTCCATTCTCCGTAGTTACATGAGCAACATGATCTGGCCTTAGTTCTACGCATACTTTCTTATTGTCAGTAATACTTGCTTGATCCCCCCCCCCCCCCCCCCCCCCCCCCCCCCCCCCCCCCCCCCCAGTGTAATTGTTCAATACCTCTTTTTGTATTGCTGGCAGGAGTGTTTTCTACATTGTGTGCTGTCCCCAAAAAGGAAGGTTACCTTGGGCTGTATAAAGGAAACGGGGCAATGATGATTAGAATCTTTCCGTATGGCGCAATTCAGTTTATGGCATTTGACCAATATAAAAAGGTAGTTAAATTTATTTTGTTTTCTTTTTTTCTGCCTACAATGAATACAGATTCTTGAAGTGATTGAAACTAGCACTGAAACTTTTGTGTCTTATTACTTAGCTGCATGTCTTTTCTAAGGTTGCTTAATTTTATCTGAATCTACCCATTAAAAATGTCAGGGCAACAGTGAAACTGTTTGCAGTGTTGCTTACAGCAAAAAATTTCCACTGATTTTGTACCTTTGTATTGTTGAGAGTAATACTTTTTTTTTTTTTAAATGAAAGATAAAGGTAATCTAAAGTCTGCTGCTATTTGTATTGCTATAAGGTAGCCCTTTGTGAATAATGCAGGAACAAAATGTAAAATGGAACCTCTTTCTTATGTTGTGTTGGGATTCTTAGTACTTGACAGATGGAACAACCTAAATTTGAAAGTCTGTCTGGACATGACTGTTATATTTGACCTGACAAATGACATTGTCAGGCTCTAGATAAAAATGACCTGGAAGAAAAAATGCTCGTTTCAGGGTCCCTCAAGATTTGTGGATTCCTTTCTGCTCTCATGCATTAACTCTTTCATAATAAATACATAACAAATCCCTGCAACATCTTTTGGAGGTCAGGTGTTAGCATGAACATGTTTTTAAACATTGCTTATATGTGGTGAAAAATACCGTTTTACTGTTAGTGATGAGGAATTCTGTGTTTGAAAGGTCAGATTTAGTACCCAGTGAAGTAAATTGCATGATCTTTACTGAAGACAGTGAGATTGAAATTGTGGTTCACTTCCCTAAAGAGCAAATTTCAGAAGGCTGATACAAAGAAGTAACTGTAGTGAGTTTCATATGTTCTTTTTTTGTGGTGTAATCATAAAGGCTGTTAAGCTATGCTTGTTTTATGTTGTGTTGAATAAAAGACTGCATGCCATGCTTTATAATGAAATGATTTATGAATCTGCAAATTTCAAGAAACCATTTAGCATCATAGCAGTTTCTTTTATCTATTAATTGACAACAAACATTCAAGATGTTTTGCAGGAATGTGTAAAAGGGGAAAAAACCCCCAATTCTTAAAGAAGGAAGATATGAAATTATCTTCTTTATAGCAATAACTGCTTCTTAAATAGTCTCAGTTATTTGATAAAAGCCTGGAAACTAGTTTCTAACTTCCTTCCAGGACGTAATGTAACTTTGGAAGTTCTTGCTCTCAAAAGCTTGTCCAATCTCTCCCTCTCCCTCTCCAATCCAGTTAAAGCCTTAAAAATATCTTTATAGGAGTACATTTCACAGGCTGTGCACGGAAGAAAAATTTACTCAAACGTGTCACGTTTCAACTTTGCTCAGTGTCCTTTGCTCTCTATCATGCAACAAGGATAGTATTCAGTTTGCCTTGTTTGACACACATTAAAGATAACTAAATAAACAATTAATCTAGTTTCTGAAGTAAACAGTACAAATACTTTCAACTAATCATTCTGCCTTGTTAGTAGAATTTTAGCACTTCCGTGTTTCTACTAAGAAATTGGTAACAGCAGCAATGTTCAGAAAATTCTTTTAACAGTAATTAAGTGCTCTGGTTTGAATTTGTAGTGTTGTAAACTTCTTGGAAACAGCTATAGAGTTTGCATTAATGTGCTAATAAACTGTGTGATGTACTTCCCTGTATTTTCTGATATACGACTGTTGTAAATGTTCCGTATTTTGTAGGTAATAAAGAAGCAACTTGGGATTTCAGGGCATGTGCATCGATTAATGGCTGGATCCATGGCAGGTATAGTTTTGTACTTGGATTTCAGACATCCCTTTTGCTGAAAAGTTAATATTTGTTTAGAGGATGATTTGTTGTGTTTTCAGGTCAAACTGTTGCAAATTTGTATTATGCAAAAATACTAGTAAATGGTTAATGTAACAACTAGTTGCCTAATTGAAAACTGTTTGTCTAAGAGTATTCTTTAAAATATATTTGTTCAAGCATTGAATTCTGTGCTATGTTTTAAAGCACAGTTTTATAGTGTTTATTATGGCTTTTAAAAAATGAAAAATCCAGTGTCATCAAGATGAAGTATAAAGATGCAGGTTTTAGTAGAATCGGCTCATCAGCCTGTCTGCCATTGCTACTACGTTGAGTAAAAGCCCATAGAAATAGAGAACTGCAGCTCCTTAAATAGGTGGATTCTTTGGATTTGCCAGAAATGTCTATACTTAACATTAAACGCAAGATTGTCATGATACTCTTTAGAGCATATGTGTGAATGTTAAAAAACATCATTTATCAATTAGTGCAATAGCAGTAGAAAAACCCCACTTGTAAACTGCCAGTATATAGTATGATTATACATTTCTATTTTCCTCTTGCTAGTCATTCAGCCAAAAGTAGCTAAGAAAAACCAGGGAAAGGTAAGTAATAGCGGACTGATTTTTAATCAAGGTGGTTCTTTGTGTGCTTTTACCTTGTAAAACAGGCTTAATACTATCTAGTGACAGTCCTTAAATAGTTATGAAATAAGTATTAATATTTAGCTTCTTTTGCAATAAAAATACTGAGGTTTGTTAAAACTACCTTCAGTTAAACTAGGATGACCTCATGAAAGTATTTTGGCTTTGCATGCCATGAGACGAAAAGGAAAGACAGTGAAATGAAACAATTGAAAGATCCTAAAAACTAGCGAAACCCATTTGGGATGATATGTTCCAGAACTGGCTGGCTTTCTATCTGAAAGAAGTGGAAAAAAAAACCATAATTTTTTTTCCCCTTTTTTAATGCCTTCCCCCTGGTTTTAACTGTACTAAAGAATGCTTTATTTTTTTTTCTCCCAAAAAGCTTATTATTAGCTTTTTCAGGAGCCTTGTTAGAGACCTGGAACCTGACTCATGAGGCACTCTGAAAACACTAAATAATCAGCTTAACTGTCAGTGTTGGACATGCTGGAATTCTTTGCGTAGATAAATTAATAGCATCTGGTATCATTTTAAGCACCTTACTGGTTAAATCTGTTTTGTGTAGTTAGCATAACAGAAATAAAATTAATATACAGTACCATCTGGAAACCATGACCAAATAAAATGCTTTGTGTGGTGCATTTAAGTACGATACACTCAGTAGCCTGGTATTGAGAACCCCAAAACTTGAGTAGATGAGCTAGACTTAGGTGTGTGGTGAAATGAATATAGCAGTCAGGTATAGTAATAGTATCACATGTGAGTGTCTTACTATTTGTTTACTTGGTGGCATTAACTGCTTTTTGGGATATTCATTAGATAAATAAGAGGGGAGGGTTTATATTGAGTATGCCAAGACGGGGAGGAAGGAGGTGCTAAGAAGAGCGTAGAGTTTGAAATCGAATACAGAAGTTCACTCGCTGGATAAGGAATTAGCTGGATGGTCGCACTCAGTTGCGGTCAGTGGCTCCATGTCCAAGTGGAGACCAGTGATGAGTGGCATTCCTCAGTGGTTGGTATTGGGACTGGCACTGTTTAACATCTTTGTCAGCGACATGGACAGTGGGGTTGAGTGCACCCTCAGCAAGTTTGCCGATGACACCAAGCTGTGTGGTGCGATTGACACGCTGGAGGGAAGTGATGCCATCCAGAGGGACCTTGACAGGCAGGCCTGTGCAAACCTCATGGAGTTCAACAAGGCCAAGTGCAAGGTCCTGCACATGGGTCTGGGCAATCTCAAGCACAAATACAGGCTGTGTGGAGAATGGATTGAGAGAAGCCCTGAGGAGAAGGACTTGCGGGTGTTGATTGATGAGAAGCTCAATGTGACCCAGCAATGTGTGCTTGTGGCCCAGAAAGCCAACCGTATTCTGTGCTGCATCAAAAGAAGCATGGCCAGCGGGTCAAGGGAGGTGATTCTGCCCCTTTACTCTGCTCTCATGAGACCCTACCTGGAGTACTGTGTTCAGCTCTGGGGCACCCAACATAAGGACATGGACCTGTTGGAGTCCAGAGGAGGGCCATGAAGATGATGGGCTGGAAGAGGCTCAAGGAAGATGGCTGAAGAAGAGGGCTGGAGCAGCTCTCCTATGATGACAGGCTGAGAGAGTTGGGGTTGTTCAGCCTGGAGAAGAGAAGGCTTTGGGGAGGCCTTATAGCAGCCTTCCAATATCTGAAGGAGGCCTACAAGAAAGCTGGAGAGGGACTTTTTACAAGGGCACGTAGTGATAGGACAAGGGGTAATGGTTTTAAACTGAGAGAAGGTAGATTGAGATTAGATATAAGGAAGAAATTCTTCACTATGAGGGTGGTGAGGCACTGGAACAAGTTGCCCAGAGAAGTTGTGGATGCCCCACCCGTGGAAGTGTTCAAGGCCAGGTTGGATGGGGCTTTGAGCAACCTGGTCTAGTGGAAGGTGTCCCTGCCCGTGGCAGGGGGGGTTAGAACCGGATGATCTTTAAGGTCCCTTCCAACCCAAACCATTCTATGATTCGAAGTTCCTTAGACTTGCAAACAAAATAAGAAAATACTTTTAAAATCAGTTGGTAATTTCTTGCTTTAAGTCCTGTGGCTTAGTCTCTTGTTGGCTTCAATAAGGGATATTATTTTGTTTCTTCCAAGTTTAAATGACTAAAGAAGACTGTGAGCTGCATGCACCCCAATGTTGGTGGAGAGGGGTCTTCACAGTTTCCTGGAATCCAATATTGTGCAGTTGAAAATGAATAGCCCTTGTTTCCCTTTCCTTTTTGTCCCCTCTACACCATCTAGCCACACAACTGTCTGCTTTCACTTCTGTGTATGCTACTGATACTTAAATCTTGCTTATGTCAGTGTTTCCAACATTACTAGCAGTCAACAGACCCGAATCAGCTTCAAAGTGGTGGGGAACATTTGAGTATCTTCTGTAACTGATAAACAGGATCAAAAGCATATCCACAGGGAAAAACAAGGCGATGAGGATGGGGGTAGTGGAGTGAGAGAAAAGAAAAACCTATTGTGATGCATATATTTAAGGAGGCCAAGTTAAAGTAACTGTGGAAACTTTAACTCTGAATTTCCTGAGCCTTGTGTGATTCAAATTTCAGCTGTAACACCTCATTAACAGATAAATGGTGTATAACTTCTTTTAAGGAAAGACAGAGCTGGGGAGAAGATAGAGAAATCATAGAGGTTAGTGGGGTTTAGGAGACAAAATGATCAAATAACACCTGTATCACAGGATGATTTTGCAAATCTAAATATTGTTGTAGTTTTCTAATTGAAAAATCTGGATTAAAACACAGAAATGTGTATTTCCTCCCTTGCACTTTATTAACTTCACAATAAAAAAAGCTGAAAAAGACTAGATGTTATCTAGAATAAACTCAAGTTCCATGAAACTGATACAGAAAGCATGTTTTTGTTTTTATCTTTTCACTTTTAGTAAAAGCAATTAGAAAACAGTACTGATTGAGGAGGATACTGCTGTCTCAATTTTAAATAGTATGTAATTAACAGTTACATAGTTGAGTTAACATTTTAAAAGAATCTGTGCTGTTTATTTCTTCAGGTGCAGTTCAGAAAGAAACAGAATTATGTATTGGAGGTCTACAAATATTAGGACTTGTAAACCAGGGAGTTCTTTAACCTGTCTGATAAATATGCTTTGTCATCAGCTATTTCTCTTTATGTATAGTTTCTGAAGCTTTGTTTTGTTCAGAAGATGCCTCCTTGATAAATTAATCTACTTTATACTAGTTAAGGAGCATATCTTCTGCAGTTCAAGGCTGTGACTTGTGCTTATCACTTTTTGAACTGTGTACCTCTGAATCACCTGCTAGTACTTAATTTGATCTATGTAGTTATTGATAAAGTACAGAGAGCATGATACAGAAATCATAAAAACTTGTGTATCAGATATGTTTGCAGTACCTGATGTTTATAAATGTATTTCACTTGTTTTTTTTTCCTTGCTCCAGATTTTTTTTTTTTAATTTTCAAAGAAAGAAAATTACTAAGAATGGAGGAATAGTAGGGAAATTGGGAGACAGATAAATCTCTGTACACCTAATCTCATTGTTACCTCCCAAAGCCTGGGAAGCAAATCAAGGACAGTCTAATTCCTGTTGTGCTTCATTGATGCTAAGTCTCAGTAAAGGTCTGTGTAACCCAGTATCTTGTCCCCAAGAGTGGCCAAAGGTGCTTGAGGACAATATGGTAAGTGGAGAATGGTCTTCCCCTGACTTCCTTGACTTCTGAGTCAGCATTTGCAATGAAGAAGTCTGCTGTTTTTGAAGAAGTGGTTTCTTAGAGGAGGGAAGAGCTACATTGCTCTATTATGATTATTTCAGGTCAGACACTGGGAATTGCAGTATGTATGTCTTAACTGTTGAGATACTTGCAGTTCTGTCCTGTTCAACCAACCACGGGAGAGATTTTTGGCTCAGCTCTTGTTACTTGGGTAGACTTTGCTTCCTCAAGACAGGTAACCAGCCTTAAGATGTTGTGGTCTGACTTCTGATAAGTCATAATATTTAGGGAGTAGCGTCTTAATTTTGTAGACTTCACCACAATGACTTTGTGTCCCAATGCTGGCCACCATTCCTTGCAGAAAGGGTAGTGTCTCTTCTGAGCCCCAAAGGAAATCTTGATCCCTTGTGTGTACATTTTGCTTATATGAACAGTAAGCAGTAATATGCCTCTCCCAGTTGCTTCAAGAAAGCATATTTTGTGGCTGATGTTACAAATCCCGTTTTTTTCCAGAATTCATGGCTAGAGGATTTTAAGTTAAAAAAAAAAAAGAAATCCTATTTAAATCCTTACTACATATGGTTTCTTTCAGTTCCATCTGATTTTTTTTTTTCAGTTGTACTATTTTTGGAATGTGTTCACTAGTTAGTGCTTTCACTGAGCTTTTGGTTGGTCTGTTTGCTTGCCTTTGTTCAGAGAATGTTCCCGGATACATGTCAGTGCATGATTGGAAAGAGGAGGGGGATAAAGTCTGTTTTCTGAAGTGGGATGACTTTCCTGTGAACTCTTAAGCTCTGTAAAAGCTTTTTTTCCTTTTTTTTAAATTTTATTTTTTTAAACTGCTTGAATTCATCCATTTTACAGTATTTCTGGACATCTCAGGCAATCCATTAGGAAAAGGCTGTAGTTTGAGGGACTGCATTTAATAATGTAGGTCAGTGGAAACAGTCCTAAAGTTGCTTTGGTGTTTTGCAGCTTCCAACTTCTGAACCCTATGGGTGAGATAACACCAGAAATCAAGTACAGATGTCTGCTTTTTGTTCAGAGGAATCGTCCAAAATCTCTGAACGAGATGTTTTTGTCTTCTACAATAAATTACTGGTAGGATACTCCAGAAGGCCACAAACTTTACTCTCAATTGACAGTTGACCTGTGTCAGCTTTTTGGATAGCTCACTTACGGTGTTCATTTTTTTTTTTCTCCCCATCTAATCCTGATATCTTCTGTCACATCATTCAGCTTACTAAAGTTGCTTTTTTTTCTTTCCAACCATAAAGGTTATGAAGAGTGTGTTTGCTGGAGTTGTTATGTTGTGTTTGGGTTTTGTTGTTGGTTTGTTGGTTTTTGTTGTTTGTTTGTTTGTTTGTTTGTTTGTTTTTCCCCTCCCTGTTGTGGTTTTCCCTTGACCTTGTGGAAAGAAGGGGAAATGATACACCTACAAAAAGAGTTATCATTAAGAGACTATTAAAACCTAAGAGGAAGTGGCAATTTCCTGCCAGCATAAAAAGTGTGCTTATCTTCTGTAGGACCCATTTTTTAAGGGTGTTGTTTAGCTAAGTCAGAGCAGCTGCTAGAAGACAATCACAAAGGTTTTTGCTTTCTTTTTCTCCTTTTCCCAGTGTGGTTTGTTTGTTTGTTTTTTAGTGACAGTGTTATATCACCAGAAAATGACCTCTGTTTTTAGTAAACTGTTTTAACTATTCCCTCCGAATCATTTGTCAGCAATTAAATGGTTTACCTCAAAAACTAGCAGTAGGAAAGAATTTGTTATTCAGGTAACTGTTAGAGGAGTTGTTCTCTGTACTGGAGTTCTGTTTCCAAAATTACAAGTTGGTCAGCATCTGATCAGTTTTGAAGCAGTTCATAACTGGATGAATCCTAAGATTTTATTTTTTTGGCATCTGAAGTTTAGAAATAGCTTTTTTTGGTCAGAGTTTTAAAACAAGTGCTGGTGTAACAAACTATTAAAATGCAGTATTGCAATGCCGTTATGTACTCTTTATCAGTATGATCCTGACTTTATTTTAAATGTCATTAGAATATATTTCGTATTTTCAGATGCAGTAGATAGATACATGTATCTATATCCAGTAATCACATCAAATTCTGACACAACCTTTTTGAAATTAAACATGTAAATTTGGTGGTTTGTTTTTTTTTTTTTTTTTAAGATACGGTAGGATTAGGTTACATGGTTGCAATCCAGTAAAGCTGATGCACTTGACTAGCCTGATGCTTATGAGCCTTGGACTTAAATAAGATTGCTCATGTGAATACAGTTAGGCCCATAAATCTTTGGAAAATCAAGGCCTAGGTGTGCAGCTTCAGTGAACACAAAGTATAAACATAAATCCTTCGTGTGTTGCTGAAGTTAGTGTTCCTATTTGCTGATTATAAGTGACTTTAAGTGTTTCTTTAACAGAATAATTTGTATATGCTATTATATTCACTGCCACAAAAGGAAGTTCTAATTTTCAAAATAATCCTAGAATCAGATAAGGTGTAGGTGAGTTTTGTTTGCTTGTTTTGTTTTTGTTTTTAATAAAGGTATTACGGCAGTGATTTGTACTTACCCTCTTGATATGGTTAGAGTTCGTCTGGCGTTCCAAGTAAAAGGGGAACACAAGTACATGGGAATTATCCATGCATTCAAGATGATTTACACAAAGGTATTTTTTTCTTTTAATCCTCAGTCCTGTCAAAGCAAAATATGCTCTTTAAAGAATGTTGCACTGCATTGAAAATAGTGGCTTGGTGGAAAATAACATGACTTCATTGCGTGCACATTAAATTTTTTAATATAAAAAAATTATCTGGATGCTTCCTTCTATTTAGGCTGCTAAGATGTAGCCAAGACTTATGTAACTGGGAGGTCAAAGACAGCAGAGAGGAGTTGCTTTTTAAGAACAAGTAGTAATGATACAAAAAAATTTGGGGAGGAGGGATATGTATAATGCAGAAATGTCTGCTAGATTATGATGTTGGATGTAGATTTTTCTCCTTCGTTTTCATGTCTTTATCTCCTGCGGAGCCAGGCAGTTGTCCCCTCAATTCTTCAGGCACAAGAAATGGAACTTGATGTTAGCTCCTTGGTGCTAGATGATGCTAGTCAGATTGCTGTCATGTGAATCGGTATGAACGTATAACTTGTTAAGGCATTTGTTGTATTTCTTGCCACAAATGTACTTGTCTCTTTCTTTCAAAGGAAGGTGGTTTTAGTGGGTTCTACAGAGGGCTGATGCCAACTGTTGTAGGAATGGCACCGTATGCGGGTAAGTTAAAAACAGAATGTGGCAGTCCTTCAGTTTATGTGTGCTACTAAATTTACATAATATATTTGCACACCTAGTTAATTAACTTCTGTTAAAATCAAGCATTCTGTTTTTTACTGAATGGAGAGGGGAGGCCAGTAGAAGCATTTGATACTCTTCAATCTTCATCTAGAATTGATCAATGTGTGTTAAAGCATCTTCAATAGGCAAAGCCTAGCTTTTCTGAAACTTGTAGTTGAGAGGGAGAGAGGTAAAGAAGTGGTTCTTTCTCTTCTGCTTCCCAGTTTTCCCACAAGAAAGCATGTCAGATATTTCTCTTAAACAGGTAGATCCATGAGAGAGCAGAGCGCTCTACAGATGGAAGCTTAGAGCCTCTGTATTGGCTCCATCTCCTGGTGACTTTTATGTAAATACTTACACAAGCTAAAGCAGTGGGTGACATGGGATGGAGGAACATCAGAACTGCCCAGCTAAACTACACTCATATTGAAAAGATGACAGATGTTCTTCAGTTAAAAAGATCTTAGGAGTTACTCTTAATAGCAATCCAGTAATGTAAAACCCACAGTCTAGCTTATTGAAAGCATTCTTTTAATGTTAGTTATAAACACTAATTCATTTGGACAGAAGTTACTGTAGAAGTTCAAAATATTATTTGTCTATTTCTTTCTGCTTAAGAAAACCTTCTAAAGGAATTGGAAAATAGTTTCATTTTGTAATTGCAGCTTTTTGTTTATGATGATGATGCATCAACAAATAGTTTGCTTTTTTGTGAAAGTACATAAAATTAAATTTCCTTTTAGGTTTTTCATTTTTTACCTTTGGTACCTTAAAGAGCATTGGACTTGCTCAAGCACCAAACTTGCTTGGACGGCCTTCATTAGATAATCCTGATGTCTTAGTTTTGAAAACACATGTAAATCTGCTGTGTGGTGGCATAGCTGGAGCAATAGCTCAGACGATATCGTAAGTTTGGGTATTGTTTTGTTGTTTTGTTTTTTTTTTTTTCCTATATAGTTCTTCATTCTAAAGAAACTTTTATCTGAGAATATGATTTTATGTAAGTCTAGTTATTCGTAAGGTTTTTTAAGTCAGGTTAATCAGACACTGGAATTCAGTTATTTCCTATTGTTTCATTTACTAAATATCTATTTGATCTTCAGGGTCTTTAAAGATACATGCATTGAGTCAATTAAACAAATTCAGACAAATCTCCTAAAATCAGTTGGAATCTCGTTTGGTAAGCTATGAAATTTTGACCATGAACATAATTTGCAGAATTTTATTATTCCAATATATTTTCAAAACAATGTAACCTGTGAAGCCATACAATTAAAAACAAATCTTAGATATAGTATTTGGCATTGATTTTTCTTATTACTTTGCCTGCTTTCTCCATTCTCATGCTGTCCTTGTCATATTTTATTTTGTCCATAAAATAAATTAATTTAATGGACTTACATGGCATCAATTTTTCACTGAATCACTGCATTACAAACGTCATTTTCTATTAATCCTTAAACTGTTAATTTTATTTTTGATTCAGGTGTCTTCTCCCTCCAGCGTTTTACAGACTGTTTTATACTCTCATCTGATCTTCATGTGTCTTCCTTACTCGTGCCAAATGGAATATATTAAGAGATCTGATTTGCTGGTTTTGGTTGTATAGGGGAAGTCTCCCTTTTTGGAGAACTTTCAGCTGTGTTGAGAATCTGACCTGGATTCCTGACTCACTGAAAAGGGAGCTTGGAGGTTGCACATGGACTTCTTTGTATTCTTTTTTAAACAATATTCATGTAGTCATCACACATCTGGTTGATCTGCTGTTCAAATATCTCCTCTGTAGATACCCCCTTGATGTAACTCGTAGGCGAATGCAGTTAGGAGCAGTTCTCCCAGACTCGGAAAAGTGCCTGTAAGTATTTTCTTTTCATTCTTAGTAACTGATTTCTCAGATGTCTGAGCAAAGTTAAATTCTTAGTTTTAAAGTTTAAAAAAAAAAAGCAACTCCAAAACTACTATGTTGTTAATTTCTTCATTCTTTTAATGAATAAGTTTCCACACAGGCAAAAGCTGCCATTATCACTCTGGGGTTAAAAAAAATAACTGAAATCACGATGGTACTTTTGTTACTAATACTCTGTATTAGCAACATAGGGTTTTTTTGTATTTTAACTCAACTTGCTATGTTTTTCTTTAATATCGGCAGGATCCCTAAGAGAGATACTGCATGCTTCTACTAAAATGACATGTTTCAAAGTGTTTTTTAATGGTGCAGAATCTATTCCATAAGATGATTTTACATAATACTGTTTTATTTGACCTTTCTTGTGTTTACAGTAATGTCCCAAACCCCACATGTAGTTGGGGGTTCCTCCAGGTTTTTTAGTCATATGCTTCAGTCCAGGAGAAATGGAAGTACCATAATATCTTTAAAATCATAGTATTAAATCAGCTCTCATCTTGAAAAACTTTCTGAATTTCAAATTGTCTCAACCAAATTCAATTCCAGGACAGTTTTATCTTGGTTACTTCCAATCTTGTAGAATTGTGTACGTCTGAATCCAGCGTGATGCAGTGTGAACCTCCTGCATGGCGAATTGGATCTTACTCACTGTAGTCTGTCTTAGTGACCTTCCATAAACAACATAGATGTTGCTTACTGTGAAAGTTGCTGTTCTGTTTTCCTTAGCAGCCTAAGGTTTTTTTTTGCTTGGCTTTTTTCCACTCCAGATAATTTTAAACCAAAAATGTGTTAATTGTTCTTGGGGTTTTACTTTCTGCATTTGTGAGAATAACCTTTACAGACGTTAGGCTTCCCAGTTTAGCAATATTGTTGTGACCGTGTCTGGAGAGAGCTGTGCCTTGAAGGAGAGTAGACATATGTCTTTAGAGGATGAGAGGATAAAAAAAGTAGGAAATCTTGAAGCTTTGAGGCATATGGAAGATGTTCTCTAAGAGAAATGTCTTTAATAGCTTGGAAATACTGAGCACCTTACAGATTTTTAGTCAAGGGCTTTGCATTTAATGTCCATTTGCTCAGTTGCAATATAAGTATGTGAGGAAAATCATTCTCCTTGCATATATACTGCAAATTCTACTTTTAATAAGGTCAAATATTATATACTTACACAAATCCTAGCAATTGTCTTTTGAGAGAAAACACTAGGCCTGTGTCATGGTGGAGGAAGCTATGCACATGCAGGATGTAGAATACAGAGCTAAACATAAATTTTATATGCGGAGCTTTAGAAGGACAGGTACGATCCTGTGCTCAAAGAAAAAGAATGGGATACAAGCCCTAAATACTGATCTTTCATGCAAGAAGTGTGTGCTGCATTGGGCAAATTATGTTTCTGTTTCTCTGTGTTACATTTGTAAGAAGAATCGATGCTTCTCAACTCCTTCCTGCCAGATAGGCAACAGAATATGCATAGCCATTCTGGTGTAAAATGTCTTATTGTGTCTTTTAGGGCAGGTATTTTCCGACTGAAACTTCTTTAGATGGGATTGCGCTGTCCTCTTTCCAATTCCAAGCCCTTGTGCCCAAATTTCTTGCAGAAGCTCAGACTTGTCTTCTGAATCCTAAAAAGACTATAATGCTTTGCTATGTGGAGTCCCATGGGTTTTTCTCCATAGATTTCTTAAGAACCAAGTAAAACAAGTGTCTTGTATTTGAAGAAGGTGATTTTGACTATTGAGTATGTGTATCCAATAATGATTTGAGTTCTTATTTTTCCAGTACAATGGTGCAGACACTGAAATATGTGTATCAACAACATGGAATACGAAGAGGATTATACCGTGGTTTATCTCTAAATTATATTCGTTGTATTCCTTCCCAGGCTGTGGCTTTTACCACATATGAACTTATGAAACAATTCTTGCACCTCAACTAATTTTTTTTTTAAAGACTTTCCTGTAAAACTACACTATCAGTCCTCAAATTATATTGGTGAGTAAATTACTTGAAGTTTAAAAAAAGCTATCTGTTACTGTGGAACTGCTGTTGTCTGACACTTTTATTTGCCAAAATGTG
Source organism: Theristicus caerulescens (assembly GCA_020745775.1). Classification (NCBI taxonomy): domain Eukaryota; kingdom Metazoa; phylum Chordata; class Aves; order Pelecaniformes; family Threskiornithidae; genus Theristicus; species Theristicus caerulescens. Next base: position 91,469,022 of record CM036560.1, read on the forward strand.
GTTGATTTCCTGGAGTCAAACCAGGAGACAGATCAAAATAAATATTAGTTAGCTATAAACATTTTTTTTTTTTGCACTTGATCTTCTAGGCTTCATTAGATTAATGTTAAGAATTACACAGTTTTAAAATTACACCCACATTTTATATGGGTTTCAAGCTGTTAGTTATTTAGCTTTATCACCATTCCAGGAGTTACACACATGGTTATATTGCTTTTTAAGCTAGTAGTTAGACATCTGTTCTTCTTTAAAAATTAAATTGAATAAACCAATTTGAACAAAATGCAATGATTTTCATATTCAAATACTTGCCAGCTCTGTAGAAGCTGAACTCAGCAGACCACAACTTAAGCATCTTTTTGTTCTTTTTTTTGTACAAGTTTTCTGTATGCAAGATCAATGCATGTATCTTCAGATTGATACATATGAAAGTCTCTTCAACCATTTTAATACATAATGACAAGATGTATTTAACATTATTAGAAATCCTGCAATTTGGAAACCAGTTTCTTGGCATACATTCTATTCTAAAAAATGCTGTATCTACACATAGAGAACCAGGGGGAACTCTTACAGTGACAAGTGCTAGAAAAGATCTCCTTAAGGCAGTTAGTATGGGCCTAATCTTAAAAGACATTTCTGTACCTATTCTGTGGAGCTGAATGTTCTCAATTCAATTTATGGAAGGCTGAGTATTTTATGTACTTTCCAGTACTAGCTTGTGTAAACAGGTTTGTCCCTACCTTAAAACATGGTGACAAACAAGACTGCATGCTGCTGCGTTTACTTATTTAAGCATATGGACCATATTCAACCTCTGCGCAAGAAGAGAAAATGAAGATTGTATCGGAGTCTGTAGAGGTGTACATGTACTGTTTCTAAAGTATAGTATGCAATAGACTATTCCATGTTTTCCTTCTCCTCCAATTCCTTTTGTAGTGGGAATTATTTTCCAGATTTGTTTATACATGATTTGCATTGGTACTCCTGATTTTACTCACTTGATTCAGGAAACTGTAAAGCATTTACTTTAAGTAAGTTATTTATTTATTGTAAATATTTTAGCAGTGTCTTTTAAGAATTGGTAATGGTTATGTTAAGTGGTGGATGGTAAGATCGATTTCCTTAATTTTGACAAACTGGATTTTGAGTTACATATTCAATACCAACTTTTGTGGCTCAATTTTTTTTTTCCCCCAGTTTCTTAAAAGTATGTATTTCTTTGATATTTAACAATGTAGCTATGGACAGAGAATGAGATGTATTTGAATTTATTTTATTAAAAGTTTTGAACTAATGTCTTTGTGTGATTTGTACGTGTTGCAGCCAGAACGAATGCATGTTTCTGGAATTAGCTGTATGTTTGCCCTTGTAGGTAAATCTGTGCAACATAGTCATTCTTAATTAAGAGACAACAAATAAGAATTTTTCATCTGATCTTCAGTTTCACTTAAAGGAAAACTAACCAATATCACAGTGAATCTTTATCTTTAAAAGTCCTTGTGGGAGAGCTAAATCCACTGTATTTAAAAAAAAAAAAAAAAAGAGGAGTGATGTGCTGGTTTTCTTTCCTGTATTGTTTTACTGTGTGAGCAAATAAGCATCTTCTCAGGTTCCAGTTCTTTGCTATGTTAATACTGTTAAGGATGTTTAAATTTAGAGTTTTACATCTCAATTTTACTAAAAGTGATACATGTGAGGAATTCAAATAGGTTTGAGCTGTGTCATGAAAAGCTAAGCAGTTCTTATGCAGAATAAAGCAGAATCCAGCATATTCACTGTTGAGAGGAAAAGAGCAGTAAGAAGTGCCCCCTAAAAAATTGAGTAGGATATTGAATGTGAAAAATAGACCTACTGGATAAAACTATGATGTATATTCAGGACTAGTTTTTTTCAAAATAAAATTTAAAAGTGTATGAATAATTTTAAATTTGGAAGCATTTTAATGCTTTTGAGCAAGGTCTATGAAAGAAAAATACTTTTGTCCAGGGGATGGATGGGAGGAGACTGGAGTTCCTAATTTTTTTTTTTTTTAATAGCTATTTCTAACTCTTTCTGGAAAGCTTGTTCAACTATTTCTTATTCAGTTAGAACATAGAATTTATTTAGAATATCTGACTACCACAATGGAAACATGGGACTTAATTGTAAATCCTCTTTCTTTCTCCAGTGACAGCTCTATGAAAACTGGGTTGGTTTCATTTTGAACTACTGAGGGATTTATTCCCTTGTTTTTTCTTGTCTGTCTCATCAGTATTTTCAGTGTACTGAACAAACAACATCTAATTTTAGCTAATAAGTACAAGATTAGGCTCCAGCTAAGATCATGTCTATGCCTTAATCACATACTCTCCAATTATTTTTTTCTGTTTACTTTTTCAGCAAATGGAGGGGGCCTAAATATGTTTTTGACTTTATTTCCTAAAAATTCATATCATAATAATCTCATAACTAATAGTTCTCTCCAGTGAAGTAATTATTTTTGTGAAGAACTGGTTATGTAACCTTGGATAATATTTTTAAACTCTGTTAAACCCACCTATTTCCAGTACTCTTTGCCATAAAAGTAGAAAAGGAAGCCTCACCATTTTAGGACTCCTTCAGGTGAGGTAGTCTGATACAGGCTTATCCATGATAAGTCTTGAAAATCTCAGTCTCGGGGGTGGGGTGGAGTGGGGTGGGGGGTGTTTCCAGTGATTAAACATTGTGTCTTTAAAGTAAACTCCATACTTCATCTCCACATTCTTACAATTGAAAATTTTACCTGCTGTAACTAAGGCATCTATGTATGACCAATATTTCAGTTTGCAGTCATTACACCAAAAAGTTTCATGTACTTGAACCATTTTTTCTACATTGATTAATTCCAATGTCTCTATTTTGTTACTAATATCCTCCAGATGTCTTTTGTTGCTCATTTAAATGACCTCAAAGTGGACAAATTCTGCTGTCACTCTTCAAATTACTCCCCTCCTTCCCTGAAAAAAGGAGCATGCAAGGCACTTGCGATAAGCCGCCTTTTATGTTTGCAACTCAAAGCAACTATATTTGTTCAATTCAAATAGGTATAAAAGAAAAGATCTCTGCTTGCTCCTTAGCTGTGTTTTTATTCTGTGCAATTAGTGTGAGCGAGTCTGGTCAGCTCAGAGATCTCTGCTTCAGTGACGTGAGTGACAGACTGCCCCTTCAGGGGTGGATCCCAGGATGCTTCAGGCTGGTCTGAGTTAGGTTTCCTGTATTCTCACTCTCCTTTCCACTCCTGTTGGCAGGATCTGACCTGTTCTCTTACCACAGTGCTAGCATGGCTGCACCTTTGGGTGCTGTTTGACATTTTGCCTCATCTGGGGTAGCTGGACTAGATATCGTGGTGCTTCCACTGATCTGATGAAAGGTTAACCCACCAAAAGAAATGAATGGGTTTTATTGGCATCACCTTACTGAACCAGCTCACACTGTGGCTGCACACTTGCTAGATCTGATGCAAGGTAAATTTAATCTCAGATTTAGCTTTAGGAATAAACTTGCTACCTGGGGTGGCAGCAGGCAAGTATATGTTACTGAGTCAGTTGCTGGGGAAGACAGAGCTGTAGGTTCCCCTCATAGATTTCCCTGATTAAATCTGTGGCCTAAAAAATGAGGGCATATAAAGCATGTTAATTGTTCATAAGTATAAATAGCTAACTCCTTGTTTGTCACAGGATTGGAAGGAACAAATTTCATTATCTTGTGATAACAAATTTTTGACAATAAATTCCTGAATTTACACAGTTCAAACTTGCTGGAGAATGCTGATGTATCTTAAAATTGTAAGAACATTTTTCTCAACCACTGATGCCAGAAAGAATTGAAAGAGCCATAGTCTGAACATTTTAGTGCAACTTTTGGTACTAAAGTAAGGTTTGGTATTTTTCTGGATTTCAGAGGCTCTGTGTAGAGGTTCCCCAGACTGCTTGGATTTTAGCTAACTTCAAAAAAATATTTAAAGCATATTTTGTACTTTTATAACCATATTCTGTTAATATATTTCTTTTTTAGTGTATGAGAGATGTATAGGCAACATGAAAGAGACTACAGAACACAAGGTTATCAAGTGTACAAAGTAAAAGTATTTATGTAATCTCTTTTAATACCATACCAAATTATGTTACTGTGCATTTAATACTATCAACACATAACTATTAAATTACAAGTAAGCTTATATTAGAGGTTCTGCAATGGAAAGCAACATAAATGTAGTTCACTGCATGTATTTCAGGACTATGCCAAAGAAAAGTAAAGGGGCTAATTTAAGAATGTTCTCACCTTTTAAAATGCAAGCTTTGATCCTTCCTTTGGGATGTCTAACCATTGGCCAAAACTGCTGTTTTTGCAGGACTAGAGCCTCATTCTGTTTCCCAGTGTTTGGCTACATTAAAGAGATACAAGACCAAACTCTTAATACATCATTTTCCTGACATTTAAACTACAGAACAGTCATACTGATATATTAAGAATAGATTTAATACCTGTGTCCTTCAATCTTTGCTATACGTGATGGTCTCAGCTCCAGAATGCCTTGCGGAAGTAGTGGCCAAAAAAAAGAGCGAAGAAAGGAAATTGTGTATCTGAAACTTCTGTATCATGCCACAAAGCCTCTGTCTGTCAGTGAACAGTGCCGAATGTAACAAGCAGCTCTTATCAGAGAAAAACTTTGACTCTCAGGCTGAGATTCACCCATAAGCGGTTGGGAGCAAAAGGCACTTCTAATTTTACCTCATAGCACTGCATTGGTATCAGAAGAAGGGCCACTGTTGCAACAGCAGTTGACGCTGTGGCAACAAACGTCAGGTCGGGCTGAGAACCACCCTCCCCGGCACAGACGTAAGCGCCACCGCCAGGCTCCCTCACGGCGCGGGCCCCGCCCCCACAGCAGCACCTGCAGCAGCCGCGCGCCGCCTCGCGCCTTCAACCCCTCTGCCCGCGCGCGGGAAGCGCGCGCCCCACCCCGCCCGGGCGGAGAGCCGCCCTCCCGGCGCCTCCCATTGGCTGCGCTAGCGCTCTCCCCGCCAGTGGCCGAACTGGGAGGGGAGAGGGGCGGGGCTTCTCCGGAGGCGGGCGGGCGGGGGGGGGGGAATGCGGCTGTACTGCGCCTGCGCCCTGGCGCGGTGGCGGGGTCTTGTGAGGCGCCGGGCTGAGGGGATCCGCACTGATCGGTCTGTTCGCCTCGGGGCCGGCTTGCGGAGCTGAGGCGGGACGAGCCGTTCGCGGCAGAGGAACCGCTCATGGCGGAGAGGTAGCCGCCGACGTGTGGGGGAAGAATAAGTGGGCGGAGACGGCCGCGAGCGCGGGGGGTTTGAAATTTAAAGAAAGCTTAAAAACTTCCCCCGCCTCGCGCCCCTCTCTCCCTCTCTCGGTCCCTCCGGCTCCGGGAAGGCGGAAAGGAGTCCTGAGGGCTGCTGGAGCGGGGATGGGGCGGCACAGGCCGACCTCGGGGATGGGGGAGAGGTCGGGAGCGCTCGGGACCGCCTGGAATAGGCGGTGAGAGGATCCCGCCGCTGCTTAGCCAGTAACTGGCTGGGCAGGGTCGCCTACGGGGCGAGGTGCAGGCGCCTGGCGTAAGCTCTGTCCTTGCCGGCGCCCTGGAACTCTAGCAGGCATCCCTCGGTGTCAGGAGAGTGGCTGGCCTGAGCGCTCTGTCTGAAATTTTGGCCATGGGCCAAATGAAAACTGGACCTTGAATATCAGCTTTCTAATTATCTTTATGTTGAGGTTAAGGGGGGGGGAATTTAGTTCTCTGTGTTTGATGAACTTGGGCGGTTGTGGGAATTCTTATGTGCTTTACAGTGTTCAAAGAGATACAAGCTTTCTCACAAGCACAGGGTTGCAGTACAGTTATAATTAATTTCTAAATGAATACAAATATATGGACACCAAAAGGAAGCACTAGCTGTAATAAATAGCAACTTACTTAACGTTTATGTCTCCTTCCTTATGTCTCATATATCCAAATGCTTGTTTTTCATCCGTGTCATCCAAAGAGACAACGTGGAAACATTACCAGAGAGATTTCCTACGCTCTACCTGTATAGAACTAAAAAAGCCACACTAAATGTATATAAAAATTGAAGAGGGTTAAAGTTGGGTTTATACTTGAAGCTTTCCCTCTTCTTGTATATGGGTTGGCTGTTTTCTTTTCAAATACTGTTATATCTTTGTGATGAATTGTTACTTCAGTTTTCAGAAGAAAGTGAACGACTCCCCTGACACAATACTTAAGAATGGGTTGAACAACAGATACTGTGTGTTGGAAGTCAGCGTAATACAGAGAAATGGAAGTGACCCTGAGAAACGCTTGACAATTACAGCATCTCAGTCACTGGAAGATACAGAACTGTGCATTCTTAGGAATGGCTGGTAATCCATACAGAAATGTAGATGTCTGGAAAGAGGATGAAATATTGGGTTTTTAAGTCACTTTTCTTTGTGTTGTGTTTGAGATGAGTTTTACTCTCTTAAAAGTGATAAGAAATCCTGAAACAACCTTTATCTAATGTAATATTGTCAGTATATTAGTGTAATGGATATTCATCTTGAGAGAACTCGTGTCGTAACTTGTGTTGAGTGGATATTGCTACCTTAAAGTTTTAATTTGTTTTTGAGCTAACAAACACCAAGACAGTAAGCTCTAAGCAGGGTATTTTGTTTAAGTGTTGTCTTACAACAATTGGAAGTGTTCTTCTAAATGATGTACCCTCATTGTACATGTAAATGTACAAAGCTATGTCTGTAAAACATGAGGTTTTATACAGTCTGTTAAAATCACCTTAGCTTGAGCTCTACTGCAGAAGTGTGTTGTTTTGTTTTTTTTTTTTTTTTCCCCAAGTGTGAATCGGTGAGGATTCTAATTTAGGTATTTGTGCATTGTGTGGTATGTTATGGAAGACTAGCTTAATCAGCGCATGCTGTTTGGCGCTGCTTTTCAGTTTCCGTGCAAGCCTGAAAGATGGGAGAAAAGAAGTCTAAGACTCCATTTCTTGGAGGAGCAAGTATAAAAGATCTTGAGCCCTGAAACTTTTACAAATATTTTTAGATTTTTCTGAGTTTCTGAAACAAGTAGAATTGTTAAGTACAAAGGTAGATCTCATGTAATGAAAAAGTGTAGTATGCCAGTATAAAACATAATGATACTAAAATGGCTTAATACATGGATCTGGAATGACTTGAAGTCAACAGGATTTCCCTACGTGCAGGTTGTCCTGACACATGATCCAGTACTCAAAATTATTGAAGTTTTGTCAGTAAAAATTCTTTTATTCATTCTCAAAATTTATTTAGATCAACTTAAAAAAGAATCACAATAACCTCCTGTTTTGAAGTATGTTGAATTTGATATATGAATGTATAATTTCTAATATGTGGTGTCCTTATCTTGCAAATGGTTGTTCAAATGTATTACATTATAGGGAGTCTGTTCCGGTTGTTCCAGGAGACATCATTCATTTAGAAGGGGAGTGTAGCTCCGGTACCTGGATGATAAATGAACAGTCTGGATACCTAGTTCTTTACCCAGATCTGCTGCTTTCTGGCACTACAATATCACATAGTATTCGATGTATGAGACGAGCAGTGCTGAGTGAAAGGTTTAGGGTAAGTGTTAATTCTAGAGCATCAAGCATATCAATGGGTCACTGTTTCACTGAGACTAGTGGTTTAGCTCTATTAAAACTGGCTGAGATGCTGTACTGCAAAATGTTGTTATTAGCTATTCATAATGTTTACAACACAGAATAATTTAGAATGGAAGCTGTCTGTCTCTGGCTGGGCTTCTTGTGTTTTTTTGAGAATTTCAGCTAAAATAATCCTATATTCTTAATATAATTAATGGGGCAAAGAAATGGTCTTCCCACTTCAAATTCTGGCAACTTTTTTGATAACCTCTTGCCACATTTTGTGTGGATATGAATCCTCTGTGAGGGATGTGCCTCTTGTTGGCCATATGAAAACATAACCATACTTGGCCAAGTTAAAAGCCTCTGAAAAAGGAGCCCATTCAGTTAAGACTCTTTCTTAATACCCTATGAGAAGCAGGCTTTAGCTCAAGATCAAGCTGGAATATATGTGTACTGTAATCAGGGTTTGTGTGTGCTAACTCTGGAATCTGAATCTAGCTGTTGGAACTTGGAAAGAGGAAAGTTGTTTTTTTTTTTTTTTTGTGGTAGTGTCCTTGCTGATATGTGGATTCAGCTGAGGAAAACTTTCAGACATGGTGGAAGTAGAAATCCAAGTGGGCAAGGGAACTGGAACGGAGTGGTAAACAGCCCCTGGGGGCCTGTGACTGAAACAAGAAATTTAAGTACAGGGTGAGATAGTGTCAGACCTTCATTAAAGGGGTAATAGGAATAAACTAATAATTTGGGAGTCCTGAGTCCAGGATAACACCACCCTCCACTTGTGAGTGGAAGCCACAAGTGCCAGATCTGTAAAAGATACCAGTAAGTACTTAAAACCCGTACTGATTAGATTTCCAGTTGTTTGGTGGTGGCTCATGAGAGGTCATAACTTACTACCACTTTCAATTCTTATGAGTCTACAGAGCCCAGTCCTGCTGATGGTTGATGGGTTTCTGAGCCATTCTGGTGATACTTGGAATAATTTTGTGAGAGTTAGTAAAACACAGTAAACTGTTTCATGCAAAAAATAGTATCTGTAAGACTGTAAAGATAAGTATTTGCATTAGGAAATACTTAGGCAAAACTTGCTCAAAATTAATTTTAATCTTGTGCCTTTTTCACTTGTCAGTCACATAGGGATTGTATCCTAACATTATCAGGGATGGCATAAAAATGACAGAGAAAGCAATAGGAGAGACACATTTCAATTTGGCTGTTTTCACGGTCAGGTTTGAGTAGGTATTAATTAGTGAAGTGAAAACTCTAATGATCTTGCAATTAAATAAGTGCAGTCCATCATGTGCAGCAAATAAAAACTGGAAATTTTATAGAAAAGTTTGCATGAAGTGGGCATAAATCTTTATGTATATATGTGTTATATAACATCTGTTGCAGGGCTCCGAGTCTGGTTCACGCCAAACACTCATTGGTACAATTCTTCATGAAATTTTCCAGCAATCAGTGACAAATAACTTGGCACAAGAAAAAGTTGAAGAACTAGCAAATAAAATTGTATATGGACAAAAGTATCTCAAAGAAATGTAAGTAGCATTGCAGGTATCTTTTTATGTTTGGAAGACAGGGTAGGAACATTTGGACTAGCAGATAAATTTCTACTTTAAAAAATGTAGCACCAATATTGGGAGAATATTCTGCCAAATGACCTTGCTTAATGAAACTTGGGTATATTTTAGTAAAATATTTCCCTGTTTCATAATGTAAAAGTCACGTAAAAAGCCTATTATTTAGAATATTATAAGCTGTATGTTGGGCAATGTCAGTATCTGTTAGCTCCAGGCAAGTTGGAAGTTAAAATTGTAACAAGATTTATTACTCTAGTTCTGTTATGAAGGTAGATATTTTAAATTGTGACTGCTAAGATTACTTAAAGGCTTTGTGTCGCTCTGGGCCTCTGTGTTTGAAACTGTTGATTTGTGATTCCTCTTTGCATGTGTAGGCTACTATTTGTTGGGATTGAAATGTTTTATATAAAAGTCTGATGGCTGTGGTCATTTACCCTTGTATGAACTTTTTGTGTAAAAACCCACTTGTATTTCTCTGTTGCTGTAGAACAACAACATTATTTCCAGTGAATGCCAGCACTGAATTATCTAATGCCACATGATTAGGTTCTGCTTTCTTGTGTATTTGTAACTGTAGCAACTGAAGAGGATCATGATTCTTTTCCAGTTAAAATGGTCTGAAGCCTGTCAAAATGTATATGAAGAACAAATAGCAGATCAGTGTATTCAGACAAAAAGGAAATGGTCTTTTTAAATTTTTTTTAATCTTTTCAATTTTGCATAAAGCATAGCAATAGCCATGTTTAAATGCATGAGTCTGGTACTCCTTTCTTGCAGTCTGTTAGTTTTGTTTCATCCCATCTACCATGCTGATGCTTTCCTTGTGCTACACCTGTCATTTCAAAAGTTACATCAGAAATGAATATAGTGTATTCTATTTCTTGTAATGGATGTTCAGTTACAGTTTTATGAATTAAGCGAGTTGAACCTTAATGAATCTGTCACTATCTACAATTTATAGATGTTTATTCAAACTTGACAGTTATTTCCATTAATCTTGTTAGTACCAGCAGCAAATCTAATATTTCTGTCTCCTTAATGTGCGTGGCTTTATTTTTTAGGTATTACTTAGATCTGAAACAAACAGAAATAATGCAGGAAGTGGAAGAATATTTGCCATCTTTTTTTAAATGGGCTGAAGACTTCATGCACAATCCAGCTAACCAAAATAAAATGCAACTAAAACTGTAAGAAGCCAGAATTAAAAGTTAAAACCGTTCTAAAACTGTAAGAAGCCAGAATTAAAAGTTAAAACCGTTCTAAGTTGTATATCTTGTTTGGTTCACTTTTAATCTTTAGAACAGCACCTTTTATGCTAAAACAGTTCAGTGATACGGAGCTAATTCATGGCCTCACTGCCAAAATAGCTAATCTTGAGACTGCATGTTTAGCTGCCATTGTGAGTACTGAGGAAGACATTAAGACTGAGGGTGAACTGACATAAAAATCTTATTGGTCTTAAAATCCTTGTAAACTGTGGTTCAAAGTAGACCTTTTAGTAATTAGAAAAGCAAGCATGTTTAATCTACTGGCTAAGCTAGAAGTTACTGTAACTATGTGCAAGACTACAAATCAGAATGTGAAAGTATTTGTTAATCAAATGTAATTCTTCACTAAGATAGCAGTTTATCAGTGAAATGGTAATTTTACTCAACTGCTGCTGAGCTCTTGTCTATGGCTTCTTGCTGCTAATGGTAATAGCCATAGGGTGTTAGAGTTTCAGTGAAATAGCAGGTCTGAGTAAAATCTGTATGCTACTTTCCAGTGTATATCATTAAACTTTTTGAAGAAACAAAATGTTTTAGAGTGTGCTTAGTCAGAAAAGACTAGAACCTATTAAAAACAGCTTAAGATTCTTTTTTTAACTATTAAATTTAAGTGAATAGCAAAACTACATGCCAATGTGCAATTTAAAGTAACTTTCTGATATGCTTCCTCTATTAATGGGAAGATAGTTTGAGTGAGACTCTGTGCACTTTAGAAATAAAGTTAGTGCCTAAAGAGTGCCTATAATGCAAAAATATTAAATATTTAATTCCAACACATTTTAATATTAAGAATTAAGGGAAATTGTAACTTCTGACTTAATTTTCTTCCTAGGGCAAGTGGTGAAAAAACAGAAGATTTCTCTTCTAAGATAGAGATTGTAGATATCTTAGACATTGAAGAGAGTATCTGGTCTCCCAGGTTTGGGTTGAAGGGAAAGATTGATGTTACAGCCAGGGTGAAAATTCATCGCCAGTCTGGAGTACAGTCTAGGATAATGCCATTGGAGCTCAAGTCTGGCAAGGAATCTAACTCCATAGAGCACAGAAGTCAGGTACAAAAAACAAATGTCTAATTTCACTATTAGTGGTTATGTGTACTTTTTTCTTTTATTAGATGACCTCTTTTGTCTTATGAATGTGAAACACTTTGTAGGTAGTATAATCTAGATTTATGGATGGCAGATCCTGGCATGCCCAAAGCTGCTGATGTATAATGAAAGTGAACTGAGGAGTGAGAAGTACATACATTTACTGCTTTCAAACACACTTATAGTTTTTTATCTAGAAACAGCTGTTCCTTAGTCTCTTCTTACTACATTCAATTATTAAGTTGAGGCAAACTGCTTCAGGAATTAGTGTTGTACATCTTTCCAGATAGCTGGTCTGATCTAGAGCTAGTAACCTTGTATGAGCTTTTGTTAAGGAAGATGCCTTTTAATTGAAATCCTTGGTTAGGTGCCTACTACTTAGGGCTTTGAGATTACTTGTGATAGTAATGGTTGCTTAACCATATAAATGATGGAAAAACTAAATACAGCTTATAACGTATTTTGTTTTTAATACATTGTAATAAGCTTACATATAATGTTTGCAGGTTATTCTGTATACACTGTTGAATTTAGAACGGAGAGTAGATCCTGAAGCTGGATTTCTTCTTTATCTTAAAACTGGTACTATGTACCCTGTTTCTGGAGCTCGCATGGACCGAAGAGGTAAAGTTGTTCCCCTTCCCCAGAAACCATAATTATCTTAGTTAAAATGAAACATTTTAGTGATAGTTATAAGGTTTACTCTTGTGAACATATCTGTACTTAGTGATGTATCACTTGTTATAATGTTACTAATTCCAATAAGCTTATGTTAAAAACTTGATTGTTTTAGTAATACTCCACTAGGACTTTTCTATATGAACACTCACTTCTTAGCTTACTAAAAAGTTGATGGCTAGTTCCTTTTGAGTTGGAAATTATTACAAACAAACCCCAAAACATCAGCTTAGTTTGTTCTTTTCTTGACAGAATTAATGAAGTTAAGAAATCATGTGGCATTCTACTTAACACACAGTACGTATAAATCTGCCATGGGAAGACCTCAATCGCAGCTTGCTGCTTTGCCTCCTGTAATTGATGACAGTCAAGCCTGTACATATTGCTCCCAAATACACAATTGCTGTCTATACAGCAGGTAAAAAAAAAGTTTGAATTGTGTTTTTAAATAAGCTTGAATAATTGTAGCTTTTGATATTGTGATTTCATTTTTGTGGCTGACAGTTTCTTGTTTCTTTATTGAGGACTCTTGCACCCCAAAAGAATGTTCCATAGACCCCACTGCAACTTTTATAGTGCAAGTCCCTTATCTCACAGAGACTTGATGTGTTTGCTCAGGTACACTTTCTGCAAGACAAAATCTGAGATAAGTCTCAACAAAATACTTGATGATGATAACAGATTCCTGTTATATCTAAGTTAATAATTATGATTTTAAAAATGTATATTTTTGCAACTCTTTGAAATGGGCAGTCTTTTGAGGCTGAATTATGGCTTGCTCTTTCACTTTGGCTCTATAAGAGATTGTTTCCCTGTAGGGTATCACACAAGTAATGATATATTGATATTACTCTGCTGAAGTGTTATTGCATCTCCTGTTAAAGAGAGGTCATGAGCAAATAGTTGATGAATTTTTACATAAATTTATTGAATTTTTAAAAAACTGTTATAAGTTTTAGTCTTGTCTTTATGCTGCATAAAACACAAACAAAATTGTATACTGAAGAGATCAAATGAGATATGTTAAAGCAGGAGAGCTTTTGGGGTGATCTTGTGTAAATATAATGCCTGATTGCTTTTAAAATTGTAGGGGTAAAAGTGTATGTTGAGGGAACTAGCTTTGTGGGCCTACATGATATGTTTTTGTATAACAGTTTTTGTGAAATATTACTCCTAATATTCAGTTGTTACAGCAGCAGGATTATTAGTAACTGGGTAGCTATTCACTTCTGAACTAACTTTTTTCTCTTTGGTTGCATTTTTGTATATGTGATTAGGTATAATGTTGATTGATATTTGAGATAAATTGACTTGAAGTCTGCCTGTGTATTAACTATTAAATCCGCTTTGCTTAGCTAAATCTCAATATAGTATTCATATGTTACAAAAAAGGAATAAAAGATCAACTATCTAAATGTATACAGTACTATCCTGGAAATGTCTTTAATTGGTCTTTGACTAACTTATTGTCCTTAGTAATTCAAAAACATAGAAACGATGTAAACTTACTAATGTGAGATTGTTCATATGAACAAAGGATACAGATTTAACTTTTTCAGTGATGGTAGATTAATCTATCTGCTATGTTACAGTATATATTTAGATTGGCATTATGTACATATAGACTTGCAAGAAAAAAAGATACAAGTTGATTCTGTACTGTCTTTGGCTCTACTCCTAGAGCTGTAGAACAAAAGATGGACAGCGTGTCTTTTCCTCCTGCTATGGTACCCATTATTGAAAGAGAGACCCAGCACCTGAAACCCTCCCACTTAGAGTATTTCAGCCTGTGGTATCTAATGTTAACCTTGGAGCTGCAGAGTGGAGAGGGTAAAAAGGGATATAAAAATATATGGATGATACCTTCTTTGGAAAGGTAAGATGCAATTTCTAACCTGGTACAAATGATGCTCCCTTCAGTAAACTGGAAATGAGGCATTGTCAACTTGTGTTTTCTAGTGCTTGCAGAAATAGTCAAACATGCTACTTATGTGGGTAGGTTCTTTGTGAGATGTGACCTAACAGAGACACTAGCCTACTAGATTTATTGGTTTTGTATTTGCAATACAATATTTGGGGTTTTGTTGTTGTTAAGTCACACATAGGAAGCAGCAAGCTGCGGCCTCAGTCTTCAGAAACAAAAGTGGTATAATTCTGTTTCATTTGTGTCTCTGGGGGCTGAGGCTGGGTGCTGACTGTGAGCCTAGCTTGCTGCGCTGGTTTCCTGAGGGTTTACTGGACAAACAAAGATGAGTTTTGGATGATACCTCTAGGTGTGGCTATGAATGTGGATAAAAGCAGACTAAAGGCTCTTGCTGGCTGAAGTAGCATGTTATTATACATCACCTAGTCCAGCAGCTGTGGAAGAAACAATTGGCAGTTTGTAGGCCTGTTTCAAGGCATCTGTAGAAGTGAAATGTTAGCTGAGTTGTTTTACATGAAACAAGCAACTCCATAAGCAAATATGGAACATCTTACTGAAGTGGATCCATACATTTCAGTATTAGTTTTTTAACAGGAAATTATAGGTAACTATAGCCTAAATATCAGAGTCTGTTCTTGGAACACATACAAGGGTTCTATGTATTTTTACAATCCTTTTCTCGTCAAAGTGGCTATTGTAAAGTGGCTGTTTAATCTTCCTCGTTCTTGTTGTGTGTTTAGGTTGTTTTGGGGAGGTTTTTTTTGTTTGGTTTTATGTTTTGGTTTTGGTGGTTAGTTGTGGGTGGTGTGGTTTTCTTACTTGTGTTTTTTTTAATATTTCTTTTACTGAGAGGATCTTAAAATATATTTATTTTTCTAATATCTTCACAGAGAGAAGGCTGGAGATTGTATTGGAAACATGATCAGAATTGATCAAGTGCAGGAAATTTCCGAGGGACAGTATCTACATTTTTTCCAACGTAAAAATGGTGCCATACCTGGAACAAACCTATTGGTTGGTGATAGAGTGGTTGTGAGTGGAGAGGAAAATGGTTTACTTGGTTTGGCTACTGGCTATGTTAGAGAAGTCAGTGTGACAAAAGTCTCCTGTTTGTTGGGCAGGTAATAGAACAAAAGTAAAAATATCTGTTTGAAGACACTATGATACTGGCGTCAGGAAGGGTACTTCTAGGTGTCCAGAAAGCTCTGATATGGTCTGACTTTTCTTGCTGGGCTTGGGGAATTACCCTTTGGAAATTCTTGTATCTTGATTGAAAATGTCAATACTTGGTCAGTGTATATGCCTGTCTAAGTAGGTTGTTTAAAAGTATGCTTGCAAACTCCATTTACTTACGTCTCCAACATGAGACTATAGGGATACTGTGATTACTATGTTAATAGTAACTTCAATTATTCAGCCTTTAAATTGGGTTCTGATCATGTTTTATTCAGATCAGTGAGTGTTTCTTCTAGCTATTGCTTCACTCTGGGATCTCTAGGAGGTATCACTTAACACATAGTAATAAGGCTTTAATCATCAACATGCTGCTTGTAAACAGAATTATTTTGTCCATGTTACTGTCATCCTTCAGGAATTTGTCAAAGCTCCCCAAGAACACTGTATTTAGGTTGGATCACGAAGAAGGAGATTTTGGTATAGGAGTCCCCTTTGAAAACCTTTCTAAATTGATGAAAGATTCCCCTGTCAGGTATGGAAAATCAAATTAATTTCACACTTCCAATATTTTCAGATAAAGTTTCTCAACTGGTAACTCTTGATTCTTGTTTTTTTTATCCACAGTGAAAGGCTCCGCAACTTGATAATTGACTTCCAGAAACCATGTTTTATTCAGCATTTGAGCTCTGTCCTTCCTCCGGAAGCAAAGGAAACTGTTGCAAATATTTTAAAGGGTACGAAGTGGTTTCCCCAAAAATCCTCTGTTTAGTAGTACATCTCTAGCCAAAGCATTTATCACACTAAATATAAGAGTATTTTCCTACTTGGGGTTTAGTGATAGTTTTTGGCTTAAAAATTAAAAACAAGTTCTTACCTTACATGTCTTCCTGTGATTAAATTAGTCATAAACTAGTTGGAAGACATGGCCAGATATTTGATTAGAACTTTTATTTTACTTTTATTAGTTGCTCCAGCTTGCAGTTTCAAACAAAGTGCCATCTGATTACTTCTGTAACTTTTCAAAAGGAAGGAACAGGGAGCAGGGAAGGCTCTTGGGATAGAGGAAGCATGCTTTGAGGGAGTGGAAGGAGATGGGCTTTGGTGTAAGCATTCACTTGTATAATCACTCTTGCTGACTGTTAGCTACTCTGTAGTGTGGGATGCTTTGTGGCACACTTTTTTTTTAAACAAAACTTGTTTAGGTATTTGGCAGTGTCTCATTTGGTGAAAATACTTCATTGATCTCTGACAGAGTTGTCTGTGAAAACAGAAATTTAATGGAATTCTCTTAAAGCAAGTAGAACCTCTTATAAAAACTCAGTCTGAAGACTGAAAGATGTGCCTTGTTGCTTTGGGGACTAATTCAAATAAGAATTTTGCCCAGCTTCCTGGAAAACTGCTGAAAGGATAGAAAATGAGAGGAAGGAATTTATTCTGAAACTCAAGAATGACTGATTAAGAAGTACTGGAAGACAGGGAGAACAGTGTCTTCCCATACTTTTAAGCCATATATTTTCTTTACAGAAAAGCACTGATAAACCTAGATGTTTCTTAGTATTTTTGCTTGAGCTTTGCCTAGTCCAAATAGCTGGAACACTGCCTATTTGCATCAGACTGGGGAAAAACAGTTTTGATGTAACGTTTCTTTGAATCAAGATGATGCTGTATGTGCAGTTCATTTCCCTTTGAGCCATGTGTTTGAACATGAAAGTGGGTATGATCAAATAGAAATGCCAATACAAGATATCATATGGAGGTGGTCATTTAGGATATTAGGCCTTTTGTGACTTTGTTTCTAAGAATAAAGATGTCTTCAGTGATTTATTTCTAGGAGTGTAGTGCAGACACAGTACTGCTTGTCTGTGTATTATGTTTAATATCATTACTTCATTAGAACCTACAGACCTACTCTGCTCAATTCTTTTCTTTAAGGGCTTTAGTGGAGGATGAAACTATAGTTTTGTTTTATTAACTGTAGCAATTATTACAATGATTATGAATCTTCTTTAATTTTTATCTTTCTTCTTTAAAGGTCTGAATAAGCCTCAGAAACAGGCAATGAAACAAGTACTACTTTCAAAAGACTACACACTTATTGTGGGTATGCCTGGAACAGGAAAAACTACTACAATATGTGCTCTAGTAAGATCATGTACCTTGATGTTGAAATATTTTTTTTGGTGAGATTTAGAGGAGAGCATTAAACAAACTGTGTATAAAGCATACTCTCAAATTAATTGTCATGACTTAGTCTACGGGTATCTGCATAATTTCAAAGAAGAAAACATTTCTTAAGAACTTATATTTGGTAGAACTAAAAATGTATTTTGTGGAGTAGGATTCTCTTCTGCTTGTGTAGGAATATATGTGGGAGGGAGGAGACTGAAGTGTGATATTTAATCACTTCTGTGACACTATAATTTTAAAATTCTTTGGGCTCAAATGTCAGCAAGTCCTCAAATCCTGAGTTTCAGCTCAAAAAAAGGACTCCTTGGGGAAGCCAGTAACTTGTCCACTGCAAATTGTATAAACCCACAGTGCTGAAGCTATGTTCAGCCTGGTAACCATCTCCTCTAGTTGGTGGTTCTCTTCCCCCAGGAATGGACTGTAGGAGCATACTGGATTCAGGCTGTGGGCTCAGTGAATTTTTCTTGAAATAGCAGCAGCATCTTACTTCCAGTTGTCATCAGCTTGTGGGGAAAGGGGAGGCTGGAGAGCAAGCAGCTGCTGCTATTAACAGATCAGTATTATATTCATTCTACTGAATCTGTTGTGGCTAAATTGTCACAGAGAACAGTGTGTGTGGGAATGGGCTGCATGACTTGTTCTTACAGTGGCGATCTTTAGAGTGCAGTTCCTTCTTTTCAGTGCAGTTTGCGAATGTGCATGGATGTTCTTAACTCTTGCTGTTTGCAGCATGCATAGCAAGCCTGCTGTTTATGATAACTATCGGGTCTGTTGCCTATATTGCTTTGACAGTAGCTAACTGGCAGATCTGGCCAGAAAGACTGATATAAATGAAGACATACTTGTTAATGGCTTCCTCTGAAATGTCTTGGTTTTTTTTACTCGGTCAAACATGGGATTGCTTATTCTTGTATGTAAACTAATATTTTTTTTTCTTCTTTTCTTTCCCTTTGCCACTCGTTAGGTGAGAATTCTTTCTGCTTGTGGCTTCAGTGTTCTTCTGACTAGTTTTACACACACTGCTGTAGACAATATCCTGCTAAAGCTAGCCAAATTCAAAGTTGGTTTCTTGCGCTTGGGGCGAGCTCAGAAAGTTCATCCAGATATACGGAAATTTACAGAAGAAGAAATTTGCAGGTCCAAATCAATTAAATCTGTAACGGATTTGGAAGAGGTCTATAACAGTCAGGTGAGAAAAGTGTTTTTGCTGGCCCTGCAAAATATTAAGGATAATTACAACTAGTATTCTGGTTGTTCAGATGCTGCAGAGAAGGAACTCATCCCAGGGGTGTGTTACTGGTGTGAGAAATCCAAGCTGAAAGAGAGACTCAATTTCTGCATCACTTCAATTTCTTTATAGCCAATAATGACCAATATTAACAGTCTGAAAGTTGAAAATAATTTTTTATGTCTACATAAAATAACTAATCATTATAAGTAATAATTTCCAAAGACTCCAGTGCTTTTATCTGGATCTTGTGTTGGATTGTTTACATATATATCCTCTCCTAAAGTGGTCTCTCCTGAAGTGTGGTTCCTTGACAAATTTATCTGTTAAGGGGGTGGTGATTAACTGCTGTGACCTCCTCTATCTTTACTTACATATTGTTCCTGTCTGTCCCTTTTATCCCCCCCAATTGTGCTAGTTGTGCCATTTGTAGAGTCAGAGGATGGGGAAGAAGCAGCGTGGTGTGCTGTGGAGCTGATCTGGTCAAACACTAATTTCTGATTGAAAGACTAGTGCTGCCTGTGTGAATGTTAATGCAAAGGGCTGTAATGGGAGCTGGGTAAACTGAGTCAGTGGTAGCTTTAAATTAAATTCGTTGAAAGAATGACACTTCATGGTAGTTGGAGTAAATGCCAGCATTGCAAAAGCCACCATTTAGGTTTTTTTGATGGACGTTGCACGGATATGATTGAAGTCATGAGGGTAGTGACTTAACGTTTTGTATTTTAGTCATTTTAGATTGCAGTGGAAGCACAGAGGTGGGAAGAACTGTGCTGCTCTTTTATCTTTTTGGAATTAAAAAATCAAAACAAAACACATAGTTTTCCAAGGTAGCCATTTCAGCACACTCCATGAATTGTATATGCATAGAACCTGATGTCACTCTGAGCACATGGCAGGAGTGAGTTACTTGCTACAGTCTGTTCTAAAGCTGGTTTTAGTTTGTCACTTGGAGTCGATGCAAGAGTATGTGAGGCCAATATGTATGCAAGGTGTGCTGGTCTGATTTCAAGGATTAATGATTTATTTTATCTTACATTTTAGTTTAGTGTAATGGGAAGATTATTTTCTCTCTTAACCTGGAAAATGTAGTGCTAAAAGATATGTAGATGTATCTTATCCTTAAAGTGTGTCTCAATTTTCAGCCAGTGGTAGCAACATCTTGCATGGGAGTAAATCACCCCATCTTTGTTCAGAAGCAATTTGATTTCTGTATCGTTGATGAAGCTTCCCAAATAAGCCAGCTCATCTGTCTGGGCCCGCTGTTCTGCTCCAAAAGGTTTGTGCTGGTAGGGGATCATCAACAGCTGCCTCCACTTGTACTGAATGCAGAAGCAAGGTAAGATAAAAAGCTGCTGGACAATTATTAGTAACATGAGTTCTGGGAAGGCTCTTGCAATATTTTGCCTGACACATTTCTGGATTTTTTTTCTTTGTTTGTTTTGTAACAGAGATCTTGGCATGAGTGAAAGCTTATTTAAAAGGCTGGAACAAAACCAAAATGCTGTTGTCCAATTAACTGTGCAATACAGAATGAATAGGTATTTGAAACTTTTATTTATTACATTGAGGTTTTTAATGTGGAATTGAAACCACAAATTTGACGCCTTTTCTTGTTTTTTAAATCTTCAGTAAGATTATGTCACTGAGTAACATGTTAGTGTATGAAGGCAAACTGGAATGTGGCTCAGAGAAGGTGTCAAATGCCACTGTTAACTTGCCCGACCTAAAAAAACTGAAACTGGATCTTGCAGATGCTTCAAAAACATGGTTGAAAGAAGTACTTGATCCAGACACACCTGTGTGTTTTCTGAACACAGAGAAGGTAAAGTTCATTATGCTCTCTTTTCAAAATTGTATTTTTGATGCAAGTTCTCAATACAGTCAACATGTAAAACTTCACACAGCTTAGGCTAAAATATGTAACTTTTAAAAATGGTTTTCTAGTTAGGTTTAAAATGCACAACATGCAAAACTCTTGTTAGTATAGCTGATCAATTGGGCTGGTACAGCTACTGTTGGAAGCATTGCCTCTGAGAGCAGCTGAAAAGTTCAATTCAGATAACATTTTAGAAAATATTGAATGTACTATAGACTTTGTTCTCATGTACAGAATGTAGCTCAAAGCGTATAGCCGTATTGAATGCCCTTACAACCATAGAATGATCTCATTTCCAGCGGCTGAGCATCAGTGGTGTCTAAGCTGTGTGCCAGTGGCAGGAATAATTGTAATTCTCCATTGAATTTTGCAGAGATTCTATACACTGAAAGCATGAGGGAGGAGTAAGTTGGTTTAGGTGTGCCCTTTCACAGAGACTCAAATTTTTGCCAGAAAAATAAAACTCTAGAATGGGTAAGAATTATGCAAAAAACCTGACTTCTAGGCAAAATGGAGACGTTTAAAAGCATGTGGAAAAAGATTAATAAATTAGTACATATTTGTGGTCTGTAGTACTTGCTGTCACTGTAGTTAGTGACTGCATTATGAAGATTTGAGTCCATCTTCCTCTCTATCAGGTTTTATGCTGTTTCCTATTAATACTGTGTTTTGCCAATAATTGCATCAACTGGTGATCTTTTATGCTGACCCTGGAAAGAACTCCCCAGTCTTCCTGTGCTCTCCAGGACATTCTACAGGATTCATTTTTTTTAATAACAATTCTGATAGATTCTCTTCAATGATCTAAAAAGAAACACAGTGCTTACTTTAGTGACTTAGGCATTTTTAGAAGTTTCTCTAAACTAAACAGGGGGACCTTTTCCAGGAATGCCTCACCAGCTGCTGTCCCTTTAATACAAAAGCAGACAACTGGTTCCAGGGAAAAGGTTTGTTCCAATAGGAAGCTGGCTGATCCACTGTTGATCTTATTAATCAGACCAAAATTGGTAATGTGAAAGCCAGAGTTTCTGTTCCATTTTAATTCTTTTTTTTCTGTAGAAAGCCCGTCTTGAGTATAAGACAGCTGTTCTGTTTGTAGAATCAGGAGGAAAGTTTCACTTTCCAAAATACTCTTGGTTTTGTTGAGACATTAGGCTCTTTCTGGACTCCCTGTCAAAACTCCATGTATTGTGGTGGTCATAAAGGGGGGGAAAAAAAAAACCACACAACAAAAACAAACAAACAAAAAACCAAACCAAACAACCCAAATCCCCCCACCATAAACAAAAAGAGCATTTATTTTTTCTTTGACTTTACAGTGTTTTTTTTTTTTTTTTCCTTGTGTACTGTTGTTTGTAGTGTAACCAAGAAAACCTTCTGAAGAAACATATTTGGGGGATACAAAAGGGGAGAAAGGAGAGGAAAAAATATATGATACCACCAGGAAGCTTGCATTTATTATGCTTATGTGTTAAAAAAAGAAAAAAGCCTCTATTGTTTTCCTTTTAATAATGTGACATGTTTGTGACAGTAATTGGAAATCTATTTGTTCCTTTTCTGCCACACCCTGTGTCAGTCTGCACTTCCTCTGACAGCTTGGGTCTGAATGTTGAAAAAGTATATCCTTGATTTAATGCCAGTCTTCTGAGTAATTCTAGGCTAAAGTTGTTTTTGTTGGGTTTTTTGTTTTGGTGTACTATGTGAACATAATAAATATAAATGTAAGCATGTGTTGTTATAAGTATGACCTAGCTTTTAAGAACTTTTTTCCCCTAAAATAGTTTTTGTATAGTTTTTGGCTACATTAATGCTAGTGTGGTTAGAAACCAGCTGTTCGTTAAAATAGTGCTTTTCTGCTTGAAGAAAACTTGGGCGCGTGCAAGTTTGGAGGCTTCTTAGGTGTGATGTTTTCAGAATACTGAATTAAAAAAAAAAACAACAAAACAACAGCACAGCTATAACAGTATAGCTCTTAATTCAGTTGTGATATGACAGGTCATAACAGACTGAGTGTGTGATGGCAGTGTAAAAACAAGTTAGCTTACAGTAAGTATTAAGCTGTGTAGCTGGTGAGACACAAGCTATGGAGAAACTGCTGTTTTGGAAAAGGCAATGGAATCTTCTAATATGAAGGAAAATATTTTCTGCTTCTATAATTATGCACCATACTGGAAACATACTATGTCATGTAAAAGAAGCTTGGAGGACACGTTGTAGAAAAATAGGATTCTTGCTGAAGTATGTGGTACCCTACTTAAGCAAACACAATTCAGACTACTTTTTTTGCATGTTGCTGGAATCCTAAAATAAACTTATGGATGCAGTAGCCTACTATTAATATATATATATGTGCGTGTGTGTGTGCTGTCTGGAGAAGACCGCTATGTAGAGTTGTAGCAGTGTCACATATAGGTCTTATGGGTTTGTCAATCTCTATTAGATTTTTTTTTTGTTCATTTGCAGTGTTTTAGCGTGCTAGGCATTGAATATAGATTACCCTTGGTAAGCTATCCAGTCAGTTGAATTCCTGCATTTGTGAAGCTTTTGATGCATATTGTACACTCAGATGCTGTATGTGTGCAGTGGTACTGCTGTAGCAAGCAAATACCACTTACCTGGAATACTCTTACAAATATTAACTATGTATTACTTTACCCACATGTTAAACATTATAGCGATTTCCAAATTCAGCCATTCAGATGATATTGGGGTGGTTGGTTGGAGAAATAAAACCATTTGTAACAGGACTCTGAGAGTGTTGCTTTAAGTCAGACTATACCACCTCCCGTGTTAAATGGCAATGCTGTCATAAAAACCTAGAAGGAAAACTGAACAAAGTGGCATCTAAGAAAACAAAGTTGATGTATGTCACTAGTATCAGAGGCAAATAGTGTAATGGGTAAAGTAGTAAATGGCAGTAAATGAGTAAGGTAGTAAAGGAAATTCAGAGCCAGAAAGCAGTTTAGTGTATGCTCAGTTTTAGACTTTTTAAAGAAAGACATTCGTTACTTGACTCCAGAGGTTTAGCTGCATGCCAGTTTACTAGAAGAATGACATAAGGGACACATTCATTGCTAATGATGCTACTTAAACTTTAGAGAAGGAAAGAGCTAAGCAAAGAGATAAATTATAAAACTGTGATACCAAAATGACAAGAGTTTACATTCTAAGCTTGTTCCTGGCTTTCTGGTCTCATTCATACATGATGCAGGGAAAGGGAGTTAATAGTTAAGAAATGGTAAATTCAGTGAATACTTTTTTTTTTTTAATTTGGAAGTTTAATTTAATACTACTATTTTGGATAGTTCTTCCAGTAGTTTTAAATGTAGGCTTTCAAACATCTTAAAAAAAAAAAAAAAAAAAAAAAAAAAAAATCCTTTCTGCCATGGAAATGGGGAAAATTCACTGTAAATGTTGTTGTATGGAAAGCCTTAAAACAAAAGTCCCGTGTAAAGTGTAGTTTGCTCTCTTACCTTATCAGACTGGGAAATGTCTTTTTTTTTTTTTTTCCATATGATATATATTGTGTGAACTGCAAAGTCAGCTGTTCGAGCTTTGGCAGTTTCTTAAGGTGACTTGCTAGTACTAGAAACTCATTTCAGCAGATCACTTCAACTTGTTTTGCAAATGCAGTATTCTGAAGTTACAGTATAGGCTCTTATACTCTGTACAATTTAGCATTTAGCCTTATTTTTTCTTAAAACTGTTACTACAAACATATGTATGATATGGTGAGTTAGGGATCAGAATATAGTATGCCACTGTAGACAATAAAAGTCATTATTTTCTGTTTATATTTTTAAAGGTCCCAGCACCAGAACGTGCAGAAAAAGGTGGTGTAAGTAATGTGACAGAAGCTAAACTAGTACTCTTCCTCACATCCTTATTTATTAAGGTATCTTTTACTTTATGACATTGTTTGGAGGTACACTTTTATAATTAATAATTTCTACATTGCTATAGTAATGGCAACTATATATATTGGGTTATTCTTTGTGGGATAACCTTAAGGATAAATTGAAGGTTGGCTACATGTCGGTATAGTGAGGAGCTTGAGGACTGCATTCAGTTCCCTGTCCCTTGCCTGGTTGGATTTGGGATGCAAAAAAAGCTGGATGCCAAATTCTTGTGAGAGATGAGGACTTTCTTGTGAGGGACGGGAGAGGATTCTTCTTTCTTCTTTATTGCATCCAGTCAACTGCAGGAGCAGTACTGAGTATCCCAAGCTAACTGCAGTGATAGTGGTTTTTTCTTCTGTTTCTTCTTCACTCAGGCTGGCTGTAAGCCTTCAGACATTGGCATTATATCACCATACAGACATCAATTAAAAACAATCACTGATTTGATTGCAAAATTGAAGGAGAACAGAGTGGAAGTCAACACAGTAGACAAATACCAAGGAAGAGACAAAAGTATCATAATTGTATCTTTTGTTAGGAACAGTAATGATGAAAATGTAAGTTGGTCATATAAACTTTGTTTCAGTCAATTTCAATAGTTAAAACACTCACTTTCAAAATGCATCTATCTATATTAAATTCTGAAGTTTAAAAAAGCAAGTTACATTTATTTAACAGCTTGGCAGCCTCCTGAAGGACTGGCGACGTCTTAATGTTGCTATCACAAGAGCCAAGCACAAACTAATCATGGTGGGCTGTGTTCCATCCCTGTGCCGCTATCCTCCTTTAGAGAAGCTACTCCGCCATTTGCAGTCTGAAGCAATGATATCCTTTTTCTCTACCCTGTTTTGTGAAAGGGGAAAGGTAAGATTGACTTACTGGATTTGAGGTAAGGGTGGGAAGATCTTTGATTATTTAGGTTATACTTTTAACACTGATTGGCAACACAGAACAAAATGTGCTAGTTAAATATGCCAAAAATATACTTGAGATCAAGCTAATAGATG
Source organism: Theristicus caerulescens (assembly GCA_020745775.1). Lineage (NCBI taxonomy): Eukaryota > Metazoa > Chordata > Aves > Pelecaniformes > Threskiornithidae > Theristicus > Theristicus caerulescens. Next base: position 91,494,588 of record CM036560.1, read on the forward strand.
GATATAAACCTTCACTGTCTTCAAAAGCAGAGAAGGCCCATGCTGATTTGCAAGTCACCTTTGACATAATTTTTTAATTTTGAGGCCTGAAATTTTAGTGTTTAGTGCTTTTGCATTTTTTTTCTGTGATTTCGCATTTTTTTCTTGGCATCTTAATGTCAGTGTGATTGTTTTCCTCAGAAGTACCATGCATTTAAACACGTCTGGTGAGAGAACAGTTCGTGAATAATGTTGGAATGGAAAATGGTGTAACTTTCAGATGACTTGTTAATTTTTTTCTTTGGCATTGTACACAGTTTGATCTAGACATGGCTGTTTCCATCTCCTATTTAAATAGGAAAGGTCTCGTTAGCTGCTTTCATTGCAAACACCGACACATTTTCAAACAAGTTTTGTGTTTTTGTGAAAGCGATACGTTGTCAAAATGCTTGAGAACTACTTCCTTAACTTGCTACATCTTCAATCTTCCAGCAGGAGCTCATGAAAGTATCCACAAGTGTAATGTTTTATGATTGTGAAGATGGAGAGTTTTACGGGCATCTGTGTATTTTCTTCTGGTGCTGCTGAAAGTAAATAACTGGTTAGTGGGGTATGAGTGCTGATGTGCACTGGTTAATCTGAATGAAGCCAGAACAAAAACCACATTAAATTATTTTAAAGGTTTTCTTTCAGTAAAATAACAGTACACATGTCTGTCTTTAAGCTGATTGTTAAGTTGGTCATTTTAGTACAGGTGTACTTGTAACAAACCAGAAATATGAAGTGTTACGTTCCTTCAGGTACTGGATAGTTACTTCAATATTCACTTCTATCTTGATGAGCGGTTATCTGCATAAATGAATGGGAAACACTTGAGGCGGAGGCAGGGACTAAACCACTGCTGCATTGACTCATAGTTTTCTGGCCTCAGTTTGGTTTTAAAGACTTTAAAATGTAGTTTACAGACAGTAATTCCATTTGTTAGAATTCCTAATTCAGATGCTGTGTTGTGCTGTTTGGAAAAAATTAGGAAAAAAAAAATCTTTCTCTTCTTCAAAGCTTCACATTCTTCTTTAAAGTGTACTTCTGCTTTTTTAAATACTGAAGTCTTTTATATTTATATATGTAATGTAATTATCTCTCATATGAAGATCTCTGACTTTTCTAATCCCTTGATTTTGCATACATCTGGGAGAAATGTGATGTTGATTCACTTAATTCCCTTTTATGAACTAATGTATTTAGCAGATAAATCTGTTGAAGTGAAATGCTGCCCAGTTCAAGATCATAGTAAAACTCTGGTTTCAGTTTATCTGATCTATAGTCTTGTCTTAAAAAAAAAAAAAAATTCCCAAGAAACAAAACTAGAGATGCAGCTCAATAACTAAGATGTTTACATGCTCAGGTTCTATTTTTTGTAAAGATAATAGCATAGGTACAACAAAAAATATCCTTTACTTGACATATCTGGTTTAGTTTCTTTATACTACCTCATACTCTAGACTATGACTGAGAAGTTTCTTTTCAAGATCGCTTGTGGAAACATCACTTTTTTCTTTTGACTCTTCAAAATCATTAGTATTTGTTTTCTCTTGGATCAATATCAAGCAGTTGTGTACATATAGTTGCAAACAAACTTCTAGATGTTAAATGTGGGCACTTTCACTCTTTTTTTTTTAAACTGCTCCCTAACTTTTTGTAATGTTTGAAGTAATAAAAATTTGATGTTGGTTTTGTTATAGTTGTTTATACTTTGTTAATACTTTGCTTTATATAATACAAATATTTTGAACAGTACAAAAATAATTCGAGTAGTTGACAGGATATCCTCTTTTTCAGGTGAAAAATACATGCTTCATCAACTGTGTGTATGCTCTGGGTCTTTCAAAAGATAAATAGGGTAAAATAGACTCTTATTATGGTAGTGATTTCAGAATAACATATCATTGTATAGAAATGTTTAGGATCTATGTGTAAGTCTTAAGATTTAGCTTATCTGTTTTCTTATACCAAATTATGCTTATCCAGGAAATTACCTGCATGCTATAAAAAAGTTAATAAATAAATTAGAGGTATTGCCATCCCTCCACAAAGTTGCATGAGAAACAGCCACAAGAACAATCACTTATTTCCTTATCTACTTCTAAAATGCACCCCTTCTTGTTGTTGCATGGTAAAAATTGGACTGAGCAGAGATCTACAGATTAAACGTTTTGAATAGTAGTCTCAAACAAAATTGAGATGTGATTCTCTAAAACATTCTTGCATTCTGATGAATATATATATCTCTCAAAGGAATATCTCGTAAAAGTATGACTTTTTCTGTTTGGGGCCTTTAAAACAGCTTTCTAATGCAGAAACAGTCATTGATACTGCTGGAAAACATAGAGACACAGAGTGAGCACTGCCTTACTGCATTAGGTGTTACTGGGATTCTTTAAAAAAAAAAAAAAAAAGAGAGAGAGAAAGGAAAGAAAAAAGTAAATTGTTTTATGCCAGACTAGTAGGATCAGAGCCTATTATGACTGTTCAATGTTTAAATGTATAGGTTCCTTTTTTCTTTTAAGAGGTGGGAATCATGGATGTAAGAAGCAGCCCCGTCACCATGGGCTGTGTTCTACCCCTGTGCTGCTCCTGGCCTTCGGTCCTCCTTCCTTGCAGGCCCAGGCAATGATATCCTTTTTCTCCGTGCCATTTTGTGTGTACTCTTTAAAATGGGGTGAGGTGAAGCACATGTTCTACAGCTTGCTGGTTAGCCTTCCTTAAGAAGGGGGGGAGGCAAGAGGGTGAGTTAGAGTAATTACTAAAGCAAAGCAAATGGTAGTGCTTAGGGTGCAGTAAGCATAAACCAAGATCCCACCTCTATATGAAAAATGCTTGGTGTTAAACACCTCAGACTTCTGCGGCTACAGTGGTTTTTGGTTTTCTGGTGAGATTCAATTTTTTTTTTTCAAATTAAAAATCAAAAACTTGTAAGTAATTGAGTTATCTGTGTTTTTTGAAAATACCAACTTTTATTCCCAGCACGCTATGTTTTGAGGTACTGAATTCAGAGCTTTTCCTAGGTGTTTGAATGTAAGAATAATAGTATTTGTTCTGACACGCGCTACCCAGCTTTAGAGAATTACGATTTGGAATAAAAGTCAGGGCAGCGTCCTGCCCTCCATGCTCAGGGCAAGGGATATAAGCAGTGCAGTAGCAGCAGCCCTGTAGGTAAACGCTGGCTGTCGGGATGCGGGTTATCGCGATAGGAAGAGAACCGCCGCCTACCCTGGCAGGGCCGCAGCGGCCGGGGGGGCCGGGGGCGGGTCCTCCCGCCGCCGGGGGCGCCGTTGGGCGCGGGCGGAGGGGCCGGGCCCACGCAGCGGCGGGGCGGGAGGAGCCGCAGGGCCCGCAGGGAGCAGCCGAGGCGGCGGCTCCTCCTCTCCAGCCATGGGTGAGCGGCGGCTGCGGCGCCCGGGGAGCGGGGCCGGGCTGGGCGGGGGGCGCCGGGGCCAGCGGCGGGGGGGAGAAGGGGGCCTGCGGCGGCCGCCGACCCTCAGCCGCCGCGGGTAGCGGCTGCGAGCCGCGCTGCGGCGGCGCCCGCACAGGCAGAAAATGTCCGCTGCGGTTGGAGCGGGGCTGGGGACGGCCCGCGGCCTCGGGGGGCGGTGGCGGGGACGGCCTCCGGCCCCGCGGTCTGTCCGCCGGTGCGGGGGCCCGGGCGCTGGCGGGTCTCCCTTCTTCCCTCCCAGTGGGAGGGAGGCGCGGCCGGCGCTCCCGGCAGCCAGGTGGTGTGCCGGGGGGCCGCGCTGTGGGAGCGCTGGGGGGCTCGGGCCGAGTGGGGGAAAGCACTCGTTTTCTGCTATAGTGTCGGGTGACACAGGGAGACCTTGTTCAGCCTGTAGCCGTAGTGACTGCGCGCTTCGGTTTTTGGTTTGTGGTTGTTTTTTTTTTTTTGCACAAATACTGCTTGCAGTAAGGGTTTGGCTGCTCATCCAAACTGGGAGAGGAATATTGTCTCTTGGGCCAAGCCTTGCTGGTCAGACTCTGGTGGGGCTGGTGACATCGGTGCCACCTGCAAATAGTCCCTTCGGGGGCTGCTGCTTTGGGGTGAGAAGAACCCTTCAGGGCCCTTCATAGCTCATTTTGCTCCATGTACGTACAGTCTACCCCATACAATCCCTGACCAGCAGTTACTAGAAAATATGCCATGTAAAAGTCTAAATCTTGATCTTTTTTTAAGAAGCGGGTGAAGAAAAATAGCTATATGCAGGTAGACCATGTGTTAAAACAGACCTAAAATGCATTTATGCCTCAGAACGACCAGGCAAGAGGGCTGACAATTAAAAGGACAGTAGACGTAGAGGTCTGTCTGTGGGGAGGATCAGCTCCAAGAGGCAAAATGAGGTCACCTGAAAAAGGAATTTGTAAGATGCCTTTGGGGAAATAGACTTGAATATGTAGCAAGGGAGAGCTATCCACCTGAAGTCTGAATCGAACAAGGCTTTTTCTACAGTAACATTCATATTTAGTACTGTCAATAGCAAACCTACTAAAAAAGCAGGAAGTCTGACATGAGCTTCACCAACAGAAATGCTCCTGTTGTTGCAAGTCTCCATCTGTTCCAGACAGGGCTACTGATGCTGCTCTTGGTAGGGTTGGTTCAGTCCCTGGCAGCTGAGCAGGCAGGAAGTCAAGAGACAAACTAGGGAGCTGTGACTGCTAACTGGGTAAATTTGTGCCAGAGCGCTGTTACTAATTGTCTGCTGTGTCTTCTAACATCTGTTAGTGTTTTCTGTTGAAGTACTGGTAAATTGAGAGACTATAAAAGTAGTTTTTAAGGTTATCTTACGTACATCATCTTTTTTTTTTCTTCTAGAAAACTGAGATAGCTTAGGTTGTATGGTAGTATGGTAATTTGATATTTGCCAGGCAGTTAGGAATACAGAAATTTAGAAAGTAATTTTCTAAATTTCTAATATCTAATACCTAAATAACTAAAGCTGTGGTATGCAAGAAATGAGACAAGTCATTTCATTGCTGTTTGAGGAATCGAGAAAGTATCCATCTGTTATAATGATTCAAGTTGTTTTGGTTTTAATGTATACAATTCTTTATGCTTTCTGATGTGCAAAGAAATAAGGTTATATACCAATACTCAGATTTGCAGAGGAAGAGGCTCACATTTTTTCTCAGACACAAATCTGTATAGATATTTTGACATCTGTGTCTCAATGTCTTAAAAAAGATCATTTGTGTTCTTCATGTTTTTTAGTTAATTTGATAGATTTAACTGCAGAAGACAGTAAATCATCAACTTTTTTCGCTTCTTTCCAAGTTACTTTGATCGTGGTGAATAAACAGAGGGTTGTTCTTTCTCTGTTTAAGTTTGGCAAAATAGAGGATGGCCTGAATGTTTGAACTGCTTCATTACAAATGAAAATAAACTGAGAATCTCCTGAACACTCTGGTTTCAGTAGCAGGAGCTCTAAGAGGAGGAACTTTGTCCATTCTGTCAGATTAAGATGATTTTAAAAAGCCATGGGTTTTTACTGACTAGATTTAATCCCCAAATGTATTTTTGTAGTGTACATTTTGCAAAGTTTACCAAAAACATTTTTAAGTTAAAGCAAAACCTTTAGTTCTTAAGCTTTCTTGTGTAGAAAATATTTTGTAGTTGTATGAGAAACTGAAATTTCAGTATGTAATATGTAATATTTCCCTGAAACTGCTCCTGGTTTACTGGCTGATACAATGTACAGCCTAAGAAGGAAAGCATGTGTTCATGTCACTGTGAAATTAAGACTGCAGTGGAAAGTGATTATATGTAAGAAGTATGTCTCTTTCTGTAGGTAGACTATAATACACCAAATAGATATTTACATTAATAGGAATGCTGCTTTGATATCATGGTAAGGGCACTCATTGCTGTTATGCAGCAGAGCTTTTGAGTGCAGCATTGATGCCTGTGTTAATTTGCAGTTACTGACTGCTTCTGAGATGTACTGAGACAACACAGTACCTGAGAACTGACATTTCCGGCCTTGTTTTTTCATTCACCTATTAAAACAACGTAAGATCTGTAAGGGTATTTGTTGGAGTGGATGCTCTTCTATTACATGGTGGTTTATAGCACTTACTAAATTATTCCTTTGTGTTTATCTAGATTAAGATAAGTTTTTCTTTGAACAAGGTGGTCACAAAGCATTTTATTATTTTGCGTCTCTTCTAAAACTTGAATGATAACTTTTTTTTTTTTTTAATTGTCTTAGCTGTAAAGGACCCTACAGCTGTAGAAAGAGCAAATTTACTGAACATGGCTAAATTGAGTATCAAAGGACTCATTGAATCAGCTTTGAGCTTTGGCCGCACTCTGGATTCTGACTACCCACCTTTGCAGCAATTCTTTGTTGTCATGGAGCACTGCCTGAAGCATGGCCTTAAAGGTGTGGTAATTGCTCTAGCTGCATATTTCTCATCCCAAACATGCCATTTTTCTTCCTTTCTTTCTTGAATGACATAAAATTGAAGTGTGTTATGTTGCTTTAAGAAGTGAAGAAAATATGTAAATCGTTACCTTTTCTAATTAATAGTGTCGTTATTAATACTTTACAACATATATTTCCATATTTGCCAACTTTTGTGTACCATTTGTTGTAAGCGGTCCAGAGATTACCACAACTGCATGTATGTATGTAGGTAGCTTATATTTTTAGCTGGTTATCCGTTTTCTATTGTTTCTTCTAGCACAGCAATTTTATGTTCACTGCAAAGTAATTCGGAAGATGGCTTTGGATACTGGTAAACTGACCAGTGTTGCAGTTACCTGTTATCTGGAAGTCTAGGCTCAGTGGTTAACCCTTTGGTCACACTAGCTATTTTGAAGGAAGCTACTCCAGTAATTTAAATTAATTCAGTTACTTAATTTTTCTTTTCCTAGTAAGAAAATCCTTTCTAAGTTACAATAAAACCATCTGGGGTCCTCTGGAACTTGTGGAGAAACTATATCCAGAAGCTGAGGAAATAGCAGCAAGTGTCAGAGATTTGCCTGGCCTTAAGTAAGTAGTATTGGTAAAATACAGCAAGAAAATAAAGGGCCTGATTGACAATCTACAGATGTGTCATGATTTCACTTAGCATTAATCAAACCTTTGAACAGCTAGCATGTGGTATTGGGGAGAGCACAGGTGAATCTTGCTAGCTTTTCATGCTCTGTACAGAACAGCTAAAAAGTAAGATTTTTGTGTTCTTATGTTCCTGGGAGAAAAGTTTTCTGAATGGTGGACAAAAACAGTGCAAAAAGGAACAGGTTGTGTATCAAACAGTCTGCAGTCTAGAACTGCAGCAAACACATGAGTCTAGTCAGCAAAGGCTGTATAAAAACAAAAGGTAATGTACTGAAGTGGAAAGTATTAGGCAGCTTTTCAGATTCTTGTGTGTAGGGTCCTTCTCAAATGTAAGTTTATGCTGTGAACTACAATCTCCTCCTATTCCTCTGTACTCTGCTTTTGTATTTAGCTTTATAATTGGCCATACATTAAATTCTAAAAGGGTTTGGTTACATTGTGATTGGTATATGGCAGCATATGGGTTATAATTTATAGCTTTAGACCTTATCTACAGCACATAGGTGTGTAAATTATTATTTACTCTTGTATCAGGCCAGATGAAATAGTACCCTTTGCCAAGTGTGTTACACTCTTCCTGTCCTGATAGAGCATTTATGTGCTTACCACTTCTTAATTCTGCAAGCACTAGAAGAGGAGGATCTAAAGGTCCAGGTTTAATATGTTGGATATGAATGTTTGCCAGTTACATACATTTTCATCTTTTTTGAATTGTCTTTCTAACATACCGCTGAATTTGTAAACAAGTATGAGTTAAAGCTGGAATTCAGTACCTGTTGTGTAGACCCAGAGAATAGGATTGGGAAGGCAAGCTTGCATGATGAGTTGTAACGGACATTCGGTTATTTTTCTCACAATTTCTCTGAAGACTTCATAAGCGAGTTGCAGAAAGGAGTCTGAATTGTTGCAGATGTTTTATTTCAGCTAGAAACAGGACTTTCAAGGTTATCTTTACAGGCACTGTCAGGTTAAGAAGGTACTTACAGGAAAACAGCACCACTCTTCAAAATTCTTTCCATGCTTCTAGCCATATACTCTGAGAACAAAGCACGTTTCAAATACAACGGTGTGTAGAAAGTTGCATGTTTTCACTCTCTGAGCAAAAGAGTTACATTTACTGTCAGGCTCTTGTGCTTTCTCTGTTCCTGTTCTTTCCAGGGTCTGCTCCCAAGCCCAGCTGAGTTGATGAAAATTTTCCTGATATTATCCCAAAGCTTGGAGTCAAAGTCTAGACTTTATGGCTTCCCAGACTGCATTGCTCAACTAATAGCTTAAAATACCCTTTCAGAAATACCAATTGCTCTACCAATAGACTGATAAGATGTTTAAGACAGTGAATTAATTGATATATTGTTGATTTGGGACTGTTTGTCTTCATGGCCTTTTTTTCAGAACACCACTGGGCCGTGCCCGGGCCTGGTTACGGTTAGCACTAATGCAGAAGAAAATGGCTGACTATCTTCGCTGTTTAATCATACAGAGAGATCTTCTCAGGTAAACTTAAGTAGATTTTGTTTATAATTTATTTTTAGAGATTTAGTCTCCTGAAAAAAAATATTATTTTCTATTTGCTACTTTTTAGTGTATCCTTAGTGCAGCAAGGTGTAGTTTCTGGCCTGTGGGCTGATTTCTTCCAGGCCTCAGGGTAGAGGGACCAAACACCGCTGCCTCATCAAGACTGAAGGCCAGCTGATGGGTGAAGAGATATTTCCTCCCCATCATGTAGGTGGGCCTTCTGCAACGTGCCTGACTGTTCTTTCATAGATGAGGTTGATGGGGAAGGGCTCCTGCTGCATTCCTCTGCCGTGCAGAACACGGACTAGAAACCTCTGGAGATGAGATGAATTTACCCCTACCATATGCATGGTTTCCTACTGAGCTACCATTGCATGGAGGACTATTGCCTTGAACTTTCCTTTTCTTTCACAGTTCTAAAACTGGCATTGTTCTCTTCTAGTATAATTTCTCCTTTCTGATGGGGTAGTTGAAGCACAAAGGGAAAAAAAACCTTGTCAGCTTAATTTCAGTTCTATAACCTATACATATATTTAAGACTTTTCTTGTATGCCTAGATAATGCTGGTATGTCAGGATGACATTGGTGTTCAACAGCTATGGACTTTTCCACTGAAAGCACAGTTTGTTTCATAGAGTCTAAAACTTTATTTAAAAAATGCAAGGAGGAGGAAGTAAATGTTGGTATTCTATTGTTTAGTGGAGTGTTCTTCTTTTAAAAACCTTTTTATCATTTCAGCCCTTTCTGTTTCTTTTCTCTTACCCATTTAATGTCTTACTTGGCTTCTTCAATTTCAAGCATGTGTTCATTAAAGTCCATACCTTTTTTCATACAAGGTAAATTTTTTACCATTATTCTTTTGCATTCTCTAGTGTTTCTTAACAACATAAGAATTGTCTGACTCAGCGTGGCCAAACATCCATCTGCTGCAGTATTCTGTTCAAAAGTGGTTAATAGCAAGTGAAGAGGCTTTTTTTATTAAAAAAAAAAAAAAAAGGCAAAATAGCAAAATAAGTCTTGCCCCCCCCCCCCCCCCCCCCCCCCACCCCCCCCCCCCGATTTCCCAGCCCTCCAGCAGCTTGTGGCTCAGATTTCTGGAGCCAAAGGTAGTATCTTTGTTTGTAATAGCCTCTGAGACAAACCATGCACTTTCAATTTTAAATATTTATGAGGTGAAAGTATGGGTAGACGCAGTTCATCTTTAAGGATGTTGGAGTAAGGCTAAAATAAGAGAAACAATTCAGATTTGGATGTCAGTTATTATTAATTTATTGTATGTAAATACACTGAATATACCAATAAGATGCAGTTTTCTTCTTTAACAGTGAATTTTATGAGTATCATGCACTAATGATGGAGGAAGAAGGAGCAGTTATTGTTGGGCTATTAGTTGGGCTAAATGTGATAGATGCCAACCTGTGTGTGAAGGGAGAAGATCTAGATTCACAAGTAAGTCAGTACAGGTAAAGTAATGTACAAGCAATCCCTAAGATTTTTATGTACAGTGAATTTTGTTACTATGGAGTTGTGACTTGTTAGAAATCTTACTAGAGACTGTTTAGGGCGTGATCCTGCTCCTGGATCAGTGGAGGCTGTTGTGTTAACCTCAGTATCAGTTGGGTCAGACCTTCACATGGTGATAATTGTCAGAGTTCAAGGGTAAAGTTTTATGCTTTGTCATCAAATGGATGCAATAGTGGCAACACAGAGTTCTTTCCATCTAAATTGCATAGCTCGTCCTTTTCCTTTGTGGCAGAAATATAGTTCCATGATCAGTTTATCCCATTTGGTTCATTTATTGTTGTTCTGGAACTTAATAGGAATGTTTCAAGGACCCGAAACAAAAACCTGCTTTGCATAGTGTAATAAAAGACCTTGTAACAGGGTGATTGCTTTCAGTCTGCAAAACAAGACTTAGAATTCTTCCTCCTTTGCAAACTGCTTTGACTTTGAACTCTGATCTTTTCCAAGAAAATCTTGACGGATTCTTTTTAAAGGCAGATGCACAAGTACTTATAAATAAATGTAGGCTGTGTTCAGTCCTGATTGTTTTTGTCCAGCTTCTTTGCAGAAAAAATTGTAATAGTTTAAGTTGGCAGTGTTACGTTTACAGTTGGACTCGATGATCTTAAAGGTCTTTTCCAACCTAAATGATTCTATGATTCTAAGTGATTATTACTGTATTTCAGCATATATTTGATGAAAAAGCAATTTCTATGGCAAAGAAAAGTTATAGCTAATTGGCTATGTGTGCTGTTGAGTCATAGGGTTAACTTGTCTTTGATTGTTCATTCTAGTTACTATCTAATGTTTTAGGCATTGATCTTGTGTTACCAGAAGACATAATATTGAAAGGCCTGTAATTATAGAAAACTTATTAATGTACTCTTCTTAGTATTGAGAATTATATGTATGTATTACAAATGACAAAATCTATTGCTAGCTACACCTTTGTTGTCTGGGTCACTTGGTGGCTTTGCTGTAGACAGGAGATAAAACTTGATTTGAGAAGGTAGTAGTGGCTGTCCAGATGCAATTTTAGAGTAATTCCGTTTGTGAAGAGTAGTAAATAAGGCATCTTCTCAGAGAAGCCAGAAGCAGCAAGTTGTATTGAGCAGAAAGGGAAACTTCTGAAGGATGATGGAAGTTGCATCCAGGAGCATAGTTTTGGTATGTTAGAAGAATGCTATTCAATGGTGAAATGTGTTTATGCACACATGGAGTATTAAAACAAAATTTAAAAAAATGTAAAGAGATAACATTTTATTTTTTAATAGAAATAGTATTTTGCTTTAATAGGCAAAATGTGTTTTTAAAAAGCTTTTGGAGGAGAGACTTTCTAGAAAAGATACGGAACAAGTAGAAGACCATCATAGGAAACTGACAGGAGAGCATTGTACAAACCAAGGAAATGTTAGACTTAGCAAGTTACTTGTATTCAAAAGCTAAAGGGAGCTCAAGAAGGAAGCAGTATATCAGAGAAATTGAAATACTTTTGTGAAGAGGCTGCTAGAGACCAAAAAGGAAGGATTTTGGTAAAGCAAACATGGTTAAATAATTTTGCTAGAGGTTCATGAATAGAGTTGGAAGCAGAACTCATGGTAATGTTATTTATAGTATATATGATTAAATTACAATTGAACAGAAAATAAATTAATTAGATTCAGATTTAGAAGGTTTAAAAAAATGAATGCAGTTGAGTTGGCACACCTGGGAATCAGCAAGTGTGGAGAGGTAGCATTATTTGGCAAGGAATATTGAAAAGCTAAACATGGGGGAAACATCAGTGGGAGATGTGGCGTGATAGGAAATCATGTGAAACACTACAGACAAATTAGCACAAGTCTGCTCAATCAGTGATAGGGTTGAGTGGTATCTGATAATTCCCCAAATGAAAGTCTTCCTCTAAGTTCTTGGCTAAGCTCAGTCAGAGGTGAGAAGTCATCCTGTTTTTGGGATTTGGTATCTGGCACGTTGTTAATTTTGTTCAAAGGTAACATAATTCTTAACAAATATGTGAGACTACACTTTAAAAAAAATGTTGTTCAAAATGTTATGGTTCAGTTTTTTAAGCTTCTGGCTGAAACTGGACCGATCTTAAAAAAAGCTGAAGTAACTGAGGTTTTAGTAATTATGTAGATACAAGACTGAACATCAACAGCAGTTACTTGTATGATATGAAACTGTGTACATTTGCTTTCCCCTAGGTTGGGGTGATCGATTTCTCTATGTATTTAAAGAGTGATGATGACATTGGGGGTAAGGAAAGGTATGTCCTCACCAAATACCTCAGATTTTGCATGTTAACGAATGATTTCTTGACTGGTGTCCTGTTCTTTGTAGAAATAAGTCAGGTTCCCTAAAGATGAAGTTTTCTGATCTCACAGTGTTGAGAAAAATTGTACGCTACATTGTTCGGTATTGCTAGTTAGCTGGATGAATATTTGCACTCTGAAGCAAGCCTCAGCAACATCACCTGCTTCCTTTACCTGATGGACAGCATTGGAGGATTGCAAGGTGGCAGTGAAAAAGAACCTGCTGACCTGTAAGCCCTCAGCTTGGGATTTAGTCAGTATTTCAGAGAACCAGAGTTACGGCAGAGTAAACAAACATCCTTTTTTCCTTTGAGACTGTATATGTTCTTATGTTTGATGTAGGGAAATTGTTTGCAGTTAAAGCATTGGGGTTTTTTGTCTCTCACTAATGTCACAACGTGTAAGTCATTAACTTTGTGATTGTGAGATGAAGTCGCTTGCTTTCTTTTAAAAAAGCACAATTAAGATGGACATTTGCATATGATAGGTATATTTTCAGTACATAGTTCACTACATCATTTTGTTAAAGCTAATTTTATTATGTGCTTGCTTTAGAAATGTACAGATTGCTGCAATTTTGGACCAAAAGAATTATGTTGAAGAACTAAACAGACAACTGAAGTAAGTATTACTTTGAAGTATGCATGTCAGTCCAGGCTTACAGGTAAAACACTTGTAATTCCTTTCGTACCACAGCTTTGTGAGAGAGAACTTCAGAGAAAGGGGTGCAAATTCTTCATGTTTAGACTGAGGATGTAGTGAAGTTGAAAAGGATACACTCTTCTGCAGACACTCGGGAAGTCTCAGTTTTCATGCTTTTGTTTTTGACAGTCAGAACCTTCATTCTTCAAAGAAATGAAAAACAGCAGGCCAAAACTGATCAAGGTCCATACAACTCAAAAATTCAAAGGAATGAAAAGCTTGATCAGGATTTTAGCTGCATTCTATTTAACAGTTTTCAAAAAGTATTATTGAGTGTTCTGGGTGAATCCACATGGTTTTGTTTCTTTGCCTTTTGTAATATTTTAGTTTGTAGCTTTAATGCCTAGGACCAAAACTGAATAGGTTCATTGCTTGCTGGAAACTACTTATACATTGTAGGTTGTGGTTCCTGTAGAAACAGTTTTCAGGAAAGTGGCCTTTCCCCTCTGCTTTGCTGGATGGAGCAAATATAGCCCACCACTGTGTTTGTTACTGTATAAATAGAGGAACAGGGATCGTAATTCTCTGAGGAGTATTGTACAAAATTAAACAGTGTGAGGAGCTAAAGAAGAAAAAAAACCCTAAAATGAAACAACAAACCCCCACAGAACTTCTGTAGAATCTGTAGTATAGCTGGTCTTCTTGATCCCTTTTTGAAATGTAATAATATTTTTTCATTTTTAATGCTGGTAATCTTGATGGCTATATGGCTACTGTTGGGGTAAAGATATTCTGATTTGAAACTGTGTCAGTCACTGAGCAGAAACCTTCAACAGGACAGAATAACTGAGTGCGTCAAATATGAGCAAAATGAAAAGAAGCTAAGGAGGAGAAAGGAACTGTCACGATTAAGAATAGTGGTGTTTGTGTGATGATAGCTGTCATTCAGGTGAGCCCTTGTGTATTGAGTATGTTCTTGTATGCTGGTTTATGCATGGAATTAATTGCAAACCAGTGGTTCAACAACTCTCCTATTTTATTTCAGGTCAGCTGTTCCTTTCCACACATCCTAAAATGCATTAATCTCCTCTACCTTGCCATTCTTAATGAACTGGTAACTTCTGAGGACACCACAGTAGAAATATGTGGAAAAGTAAACGATGTTACAGAATAGGGTTTTTTTTCTGTGTGTGAAGTGCAGCCTAAAAAAATGTCCTTACAGCAGAAATAGGCAATCAGGTAATGGAGAAGGCCTGGATGTAGTTTGTTATGATAAAAAACCACAGAGTAATAAAAGGGAGTAAAATTCTGATGAGACTTACAAATGAAGTCAAGAAGCATCAAGAAAGAGGTAGCCTGAGGATAAATCTCAAAAAATGTGGACAAGCAAATAATTTTATAAAAGAAATGGGTTTTGGAGGAAGAGAACCTGGAGAATGGTTTCGTTATATGGGGGGGAAAACCCAAGAAGATTGTAAACTGTCTTTTAAGGGAACTCATTAAACGTTTGGATAAAATATAGTTGTGAGGATAAAGGAAAGGGAGAATACATGTAAAGTCACACCCAACCAGGAGTTTAAGTGACAGGGGTGACATTGGGAGTTGGAAAGAAGTATATAAATGTTCAACAAAGGAGACTAATTTTCATATATTTAGGAAAACCTCAAATAATGGGAGCAGACCTTTTAGCACTTAACCATTAATCGTTGTACCTCGCATTAAAGCTTTTGAGCTTGATTGAATGAGTTTTGATGTAATTTTGAATACCATTTTTTCTTTTTCTCTTTCAGTAGCACAGTTAGCAGTCTACATGCAAGAGTTGATTCACTAGAGAAATCAAACACTAAACTGATTGAAGAGGTATTATTTTCTTTTCGTAATGTATAATAGATACTATTTACTTTCAAACATTGTTTTTCTAAATATACTTACATAATTTTAATCTACAGAAGTTCTGTATAATGTGTTCAGATACTTGTATTTTGGCTTGAAGAAAAGGTGCAGTAGCTGCAGGGATTTGAAGTCAGCTTGCCTAGGTAGCCTGAAGCATCAGTAAATTAATTCTGTAGAACGTCACAGTTTCCCACTTTGGACAAAACCAGAAGAAAAGCCTTTCTTAATGCCAGCTGTCAGTCTGATTTTGTGCAGATGACTAGTCCATAATGGATGACACCAGTTGCTACAAAGAGACAGAAAGTAGTTCACCAAGCAATTTCTGTTACCATTCTCAGCTTTAGCCAAAGGAATGTTTCTTGCTTATTGTCTAGCTCTGGTTTTGTATTTATATCCTATATGTCTGGTTATCGTTGATGCTTGACTAGATTCCAATATTTTTAGCTTTATAAGAGAGAGCACAATATTTTTTTGATCTTGAGCAATAGTTAATGTTTAACAAATAATGAAGTGTAAAATTGAAATGTCTAAATTCAGCTGTTGAAGGGATAGCTAGCTCGCTCTGGGTGTTAATGTATCCAGATAGAGCGAAAACATTTTTTCTGAGTGTTAATTCTCAGAGTATTCTGGTTCCTTCATAAGCCTTCAGCCCAACTGTTTACCTATTTTGATCAGCTGGCTTATAATTCTGACATTAAGGTATATACTGTAGGGCCCAGTTACAATGTTTCCTCTTTTGTAAATATGTTTTCTTTTCATCTGGGAGAGGTTTTCTTATGTAAATTTCTCCATATGGTATATTACGATGTCCAAAAAAGAACAAAACTGGATATATTTGAATCCAAATGGAAAGAAAAAATTTAGGATGAGGAAAGAGAATTGAGGGTCTTTAAGTCATAATGAAGCAATGAAAAGAAAGCATATTCTTTACCAGACATGAAATAATAAAGTATCTTGAATACACATGCTGTTGTGTAATGAAAGTGCCTCATTACTAAAACCAGGAGTTTTATGTTTTCTTTAAAAACAATTAAACCTCTGTTGGGCAGACTGTGAGAATAGAGCAGAGAATGTCTTGGTCTTGCATTCATCAGAACATTTTTTTCTTTATTTCCACTCACAAAAGTGGTCACACTGCTTTTCCTTTTATCTTTTCTTTTTTTGTTGTTTCTTTTCAGTTAGCGATAGCCAAAAACAATATAATTAAACTTCAGGAAGAAAACCATCAATTAAGGAGTGAAAATACCCTTATTTTAATGAAAACACAGCATCATCTAGAGGTATGTTAGTTTTACCATATTTAATGTAGTAACATCATGTGGTTCATTGTCATTCAAATGTTCTTACATCGCAACTTGAAACAAGCAGTAGTTGGACCAAATCTAAAACAACTTTTATTAGGGAAGGGACCTATTCAATCTGTGAAGCTTTATATTGGCATCAATGTATTGAAATTATAGGACACTAGATTATTTTATAACTATATGCAAATTTTGTAGCATTTTTCCTTACAGTCTTTCTATTTTTCTTCCCTTTTTTCTTTAGACTGTAAGCTATATCTAAGAGCATTTAAGGCAATATTATCTGAAAATCTTGTCAAAATAGTGCGTGTTTTAGTTGGCAAACTGTCCATTCTGACTGTCTCATTATATGAAATGTCATTTGGAGTAATCCTGTATACGGTTGCTGAAATTTTTTTTTTAAGCTGTGATGGGTAGCTCCTTATGTAACTTCTTCTATGTCTTTTACAGGATAATTGGTAAAAGCACAGGTTAAGCAGATGTTTGGATTGCTCAGTGCTGAAATAGTTGTGTATTAGAGTGACTTACTGAAAGAGGACTGTACTGCAGTACAGATGTTTATTTTGCTAGATGTACTCAATTCTCGTTATAAAACTGATGACCACATAGCAGAAACAACTCTTTCCATGTTTGTACTGTGCTTGGAGAATGTATTTTTAAGTTCCACCTCCCCACCCCCAAGTGTTAAATTTATGCTATTAATTGCTAAACTTGTGATGAAGAAAGATAGATTCTCTATATCTTTGTAGGCAACTAAAGTGGATGTTGAAGCAGAACTTCAAACATACAAACACTCCAGGCAGGGTTTAGATGAAATGTACAATGAAGCACGTAGACAGCTTCGAGAAGAATCACAACTTCGACAAGTAAGTGTTCTTTTCTAGGATTACACAGCAGTTCCAGAAAAGATTATGCTTGAGAAGAGTCAGTATATAAATATTTCTAGTTTTGCTTTTGCTGAGCTTAGATGCTGCCTTTGATCAACTTTAATCTCCTTTTCTCTAACTGCCTGTAATAAAAAGGTTTTTTTAACGGAGCAATCAATACCTCAATATTTCTGTAACAATGTAGCTAAAGGATAGTAAAGAAAATACATTTTCTTTGAGAAATTTTTAGATAAGTTGTTAGCAATACTGTATGTATGCTAAATCTTTCTTGTGAAAATAGAAATCCTTTAGTTCTGTTTTTGTAATTAATACTTAGGCAACTCTATGCAACACTGGCAGGGTAATTTCTTATTATGTGGGTTGTCTTCTCCCAAGGTTAAAAAAAAAAATTGGTCACTAGGTACATGAGAGTGTAATGTTTATGTAGTAGATAATTTGCAAAGAGGGGCAGAATTTCTGAAGTGGTGAAATAGGTGGTGCTGCAGCTCTGCAAGAGTCAGCTTTTTTCTTTTTCAAAACTGAGAGAAAATGTTGCATAATTTAAATATTCTGTGTTGCATTGTGCTTGTGTTTTATAGGATATGGAGAATGAGCTCGTGGTTCAAGTTAGTATGAAACATGAGATAGAACTTGCCATGAAGTTGCTAGAGAAGGACATCCATGAGAAGCAGGATGCCCTTATAGGCCTTCGGCAGCAGCTTGATGAAGTTAAAGCAATTAACATGGAAATGTACCAAAAGCTGCAGGTAAATGAACTGCTGTTAAACTGATGAAACAACCTGGATTGGAGTGAGAGAGATGCATTACCATTTTGTTTAGTTAAATACTGCTGTTTCCTTAATTTTTGGTTTCTTTCTGCTTCTTAGGTCAGCTTGTCGTTTTGGAACATTACTGATGCAAGCATGATTTCACACAAAGCAGTTCTTAAGGCAGTCACTTAATGTTAGTGGGTTTATAGAAGAAAAGAGCATGAGAATAAGATCATGGCCTAATAACATGTTGTGTGGAATAGAGAGAGTAATAGTATATCTAGTGATAATGACACTTTTTGGCCTGTATTGTATAAAAAAACAAGAGAAGGTAGGCACGTAGTGAGGAGTTAAAGAGGAGATCTGAACTTTCAAAGTAAGGAAAGGAATTTGGAAAACAAGGTTGTGTTAAATGGAAAAAGCTAATTATAGGGTGGTGGGTTTTTTTTCTTTTAATCTGTTAACAAATTAAGAAAATCTGTAACAATGCAATGCTTCTTTGGGGGAATATGGATCTGAGAAACCCAACCAAACACCATGGAAGTTTAGCAGTGAATTTATGCAGAACATAAATTTGATTTATGGAATAAATTACCAAAACCAGCACAAGAAACCAGTCAAATCCATGGCAGAATGAGGGGAAAAAAATCAGGATGCTGCAGAGACATAATTGAGATGGTAGACAAAGGATGCTACTTCTTCACCTGGAACTGTGAGGAAGCTGGACCAGAGGAAGAGAAATAAAGAGCTGGAAAGAAAAATAAGAGAATGTTCTTCAGTATGTTAGGATCTGTAGGGTTTTGTTTTTCTTTTAAAGCTGTGCTTCTGGGGACTGTGGGTAACACTGATTTCACTTAATGACATTCAGACCCACTTCCCGGGCAGAGTAAAACAGTTCAGTCATGACCAGTCTCTGCTGTTTAGGGACCAGTTGATAGTGTTGGTCTGTATAGCAAGGATAATGCTTTACATTTTATTTAGATCTTCAAGCTGCGGTTATAACAGCTCTGCAAGCAATCAAAATTGTGAAATGTGTTAGTAAAATTTGTAAAAGATTTTTAGGCGCATATGGTAGCTTGAAAAGAGTTGGAGAACCTTAGGGATTTCCAGGACTAAGCATCTTAGTTCTTTATTGGTAAGGTTCTGATGGCCTACTTAAAAAGATGATCAGTGAATTTAAGTTGACTTGCAAAATGATTAACTAAGAAAGGAAACCAAAATGAAAAATGTATACTTATTAAATAGCATCTTAGCATCTACACTTGCAAAGTAGAAAACTACAAATTTGCTAGGCATAAAATTGTAAGTACTGTCAACTACATTTTTTAGATGGGAATGTTTAGAAAGAAACAAAACATGAAGCCATTTTAACATTTTTCCCTTCAGATATTGAAGAAAAAAACCCCATGAGGTAACAGTGTAATGTATACCTACTTCAGTTTTAACCTCTTTTATAACACAGGTTTCTGAAGATGCTATGAAAGAAAAGAATGAAATAATTGGTCGATTAGAGGATAAGACCAATGAAATTAATGCAACTATGAAACAACTAGAACAAAGGTACAGGACCATCTTTGTTTTTCTTCATTCATTTCTCCATCCCCTTACATTTTACTGCATTCCTACACAGTTGTCACTGAAATGTAACTTTCAACTAGAAAATTTAAAAAGAACCTTTCTGAAACTTTAACTAGTGCTTTACTGTTTGATTTTTTTTTTTTCTTTTTAACAAATACACTTATTTTAAATACAAACTTAATCTTTCATTTTTCTTCCTCCACCATCTTTCTTCCAGTCCTAGGTTTTTGTGCTGATATCAAAAGTTGTTCTTTCAGCTGTTTCAAAATTCTGATTCATTATTACCTCTTTTTTTTTTTTTTCCCCACCTGAATGAAGTGCAATAGAAACCAAAGCATTGATCTTGCTTATACTTAAGCATGTGCTTAATATAAACATTTAATGCCTTCATGGATCACTGCTGTATTTGCTGAAGCTCTTAAAATTGTTGTCTGTTGCTTTGGAAGTACCATTATTTTCAATGACGTAATGAGTTTTTACACTGAAAGGTTGAAAAGTGAAAGACTAAAATTCCAGTACATGAATTTACATTATGGTTAGACTGCATGTATTAGATAATACTAAAATGTGATTCATATGTTTTAATTTAGTGGCCTATATGCAACATCGATCTTTTTAATTGTAAAATATAACATACCCATAAGCCCTGTCATGTTGGTGTTTGACATGTCTTTTTTTTTTCATTTAAATCTGATTATGAAAAACATGGTTATGTATTAAAAAATATAGTGACATGAATATTCTTTTATTGACATCCTTTTTTCCTCTTTTTTCTTTTTCTTTTTATCCTTTATCCCAATTTTTGTTTTTACTATTTTGCTGCCTTCATCTGTCTTTGATTTTTGTCTACTGCATTCATGAAGTGACAAAGATCTGTTAACTCAAACTAGGACTATTGCAATGTCATTCGTCAAATGTGCCAGCAATGAAGCTCAGCACCAGTATAAACTTGTGAAAGATATATCATTCTGAAAGCTCCTCCAGATCTGTTGTGTTTAAATAATTACTGATAAAATACACCTTAAGAATTTTAAAATTACAATTTTAAATATAAAGTGGTATTAGAAATCCTGCACTGTAACTGATCGTAGCTGGGTTCTATTTTGTTTTCTGAAAGAACATCATCTCCGATCTCACTTTACCCCTCTAAAAAAAAAAAAGAAAAAAAAAAGTAAATTATTGCACTGTTATTAAGCAAATGTAAGCTAGTTTTGTAATGCTATTTAATCACTTCTTAATTGTCAAACAAAGTTTATTTTAAAAAGTTAGCTATCTTTACTTTGACTGTACATTTTTATGACATTTGTTTCTAATCTAGTGATTTTTCTTGTTCTTTATGGTACTAACAGATTTCAAAAGTAGCCCTTCTGACTAGTATTTCCCTTCTCCCCTGCTTATTTCTTTCACTTTTAGGCTGTATTTATCCCAAAAGCATGCTCTCTGTTGGGTTTTTTGGTTGTAACTAGCACTGTTTTCTTAAACAGTGTGACAGGAGTTTGGGGGAAGGAGGGGTGGAGCGCTATATCAAAACAATATAGTTAAAAAAGAGGGTGGTGTCAACATACATGTTCAGTATGTACAGTGGAAGAATTACAGGGCTTCGAGATAAAACAGCTAAAGCACAATTCCATTTTGCTGATGTGACGTGGGGTAAAATATTTTCATGAAGTTAAAATGCGTTTGGAGCCTGGACTTAGATGGGGCTCCCGACAGGGAAGGCAACACTCTCTAGCAAATTCTGTAGCTGTGACTCCTGCCTAGAACAGCTGCACCATGATAGCTACAGTGGAAGTTGTAATAATAAATAGGATTTACATTCAGGGCCCAGATCCTGAACTTGTCTAACTTGTTTGTCAGCTAAGGATCTTGCCTGTCTGTGGCTTTGTCTACACTATAATCACAACCTGTGGTTTTGCCCAACTCCTTTTCCCTCCCTCCACCCATCACTAGGCAGTCTTTACAACTCCTGTTTCTGCTTTGAGTTGCTGCTTGCCTGCACTGCAGAAATAAGAGAGTTTCAGCTGCTGACTGCCCTTCATGCGCTTCCCACTGTTTGCTCTGAAGTGTGGAGGGGAAGTTGACTGGGAAAAGAATCTTAGGGTCTTTCAGCAGAAGGGAATGTGTTTGCAAAAGTGGAGGCAGGACGCAATAATACAGAAAGGCTTTCTACTCCGTGATCATATATTACCTTACTCCTTGGTTTGGAATCAGAAGGAGCCTTTAACATGGGTTGTCTGCTAAAAAAGAAAAATAAATATCTCCCATCCTCAAAGAAAACCCAAACCAGAAACACTGAATAAAACAACAAGTAGACCATAGCAGAAGCGGGAGCGTTAACCATCTCACGGTCATCTATGCAAACAAGTATCTGCCTCACTGTCATCTGAATTGCAAATCCTGCTGTGAACTCGGTCCAGCTCAGCATTTGTCCGAATTACAGTGATGCAGTTAGCCTTGGTGCTAGTCTAGAGGATGGTGCTGTAGCCTGGGTTGGCTAGCATGTTTCTTGGGTAGCAAGCTCCCTTTCTACCTTGGTTGTGGAAACTACACTGCAGCTTAATTTGTGATTTAGGGAGGGTTTTAACTTGCTTTTGGTGCTACTGTCTTGTGTAGCTTCATTCAGCTTCTTTTGCTCAGTGAACTGACCCCGCTTTTTCCCAGTGTTCTCCTTTCCATACGTGTTTTGGCCCTCTGTGCACTACTATAGCAAATGTGACTGGGAACATTCTTAAAGCAACTGGTATAGTTGAATGAGATAGTACACACTTTATAAGGTAGTTTAATTCCAATCTTTTTTCGCTTGTTTACTGGCAGCTTTTGGAAACTCCTGCTGGTGCAACTTCATCAGTAGAAGCACAAATGTAGACATATTACTGACTTAATTTCTTTTTAGCGGACATTGGGAGTTGTGACTTACTCTGCATTCAGCTAGCTGCTGGGAAGTGAGAAATCAAGCACAGAGAATATCACAGATTTCTCCCACCACTTACCTGAGAGGCCCCTGAAACAGTTTTGTAAAACAAGACACAGCAGGTGGGGACATTCAGTGGTATTTTACAGGCGCTTTTACTCTCCTGCCTTTTCATCAAGACAGGTGTAGCCGTGATACAGCACAAGTTCCATTTTAGTACCTTTACTTTTGTTACATTACATCCATCTTTTTTTGGACTGAAGAGGTGACCAAGCAGAGAGGAACCACAGTGAACTAATGGATTCCAAGGGGAGTGAAGCAGAAACAAATCCCTGGAATTCAGAAAGGAAAGGTTAAATTAAAAAAAACCTAATCCCTCACTTCTTGATTAATTGGTTTAATTTATTTTGTCTATAGTATGGAGCTATTTTAACCACTGTAAGAATGCATTATTTTTAATACAGATTATTTAAATTAATTTCATAATATGATGTAGTTGAGGTAGTTCTATAAATGTAGCGGGACCTGTCAGGGTGTGTCTTGCTGTATTAGGCTAGTTAAGTTTTTTTGCTGTCTGATTACAGTGCTCTGTATTCAGCCTTATGCCTGAATTGTTTTGAGCTGCTTTTGCACAACACATGCTCTGCCCTGTCTTAATGGGTGATTAGTACAAGCCAAGTACTTTTACAGGATTTACTTAAAAAAAAAAAAAAAAAAGCTTCCAAAAATAACACATGAACATATGCTAAAGGAAAAAAAAAAGCATTAACATATATGCTTCAATTCTAAAATATGTATCATTATGCTTTGGCATCTGTTATTCATGAGCATAAAATAAAACAGTGATTACTTACAGTGATTACTCTCTTACTGTATGAAAAACAGGAGCTAGTTCTCTAGGCATTGTATGGATTTCTCATTTGAGTTTGTGAGTTTCCCCCAAACTTTGTTTTTATTTAGAAATGTTTCTATTTCCCCATTTTTCTTTTATTTGTCTTCTTCACCCTCTACACCCTAGTTCTAGCTTCAGTTTTACCCAAAGTTGATTTGAATTACACCAGATTGCAGCAAGCAGAGAAGGCTCAAATGGAGGCTGAGGCCGAGGATGAGAAACTTAAACAGGAATATGTGAATAAATCTGAAAGTCTGCAGAAAGAATTCTCCCAGAAGGAGGAACAGCTGTAAGTATCTTTCCTGTTTGGAAAAATATACAGTAGTAAACATTCTACATTGCAATATGTCCTGTGTCTTAATACAGGCCGGTTGTTGATAAATGGTTTTGAACAGAATGTAAATACTAAAGATCTTCATGTTAGGTACTGACAAGGTGGAAGAAAATATGCCATTCCAAGAAAGTCAAGCTGCCTTTGAGTGCCTCTAAAATGATGTGCAGCTTGAAAGGAGGGGGAAGAACAGCATTATTTTTTGTCTAAAGTGCCAGCTTAATTCACAAGGAAATTATCGTAAGTGGGGGGGAAATACGTAGTGATGTAGTAGTAGTAATACACACTTTTAACAAAACCCACAAGTATGTAGTAGCATAAACTTAAACAGAAATGGCATAAGAATAGTTTAATTGATCAGGCTTATGGATAAGGTAGAAGTGGTTTAACTTACCACTGTGCAGGAAATAAAAAATAAAAATCCACTGGAAACATAAATATTAAAAAGTAATATAAAAGCCAGCCCTCTACCCTTTCTCCTGTTAAATCCTTCAGTACTGATTTAAATAAATACGTAATGTAAAAAGCTCCCTGTAAGGGCAGGTGTTTTCCCTGTTTGGGAAAAAAACCAAGTAAATTATTTAAGGCAGTGCAAATCTGTGGCACAAGGATTGGGGCTTAAAAATTAGTGATTTCCAATCCAATTATTAGCCCACTCTGCCTCTTTTACAACTCTGAATGTTAATAAACTTGTTTAACTGTCATGACAAATGTTCACTTTACTACCACAGTCATCTTTGCAGATTTTGGCAAAAGAACAGTTCAGACCCCAGCCTTAGAATTCTGCAATTCTGAAACCTCAAGGTCATGTTCACTTCTGATCTTTTCCAGCCAGATGCTGAGGTAGTGTCCCAAAATGTAAGTCTTTCCTTTAAAAATGATTTTGGTTTTAAAACAGGAAAATTAATGTGGATACAGGTTTTCCATCAAAAAACCTTGCATGACTACTCTCAGATTTTTTCCTCTTTTATTGTGTTGGCAAAATTTAGATGTAGAAGGTTGTCCTTTGGTTTCTCCATAACATTCTAAACACCAGCTTTTCCATGAAACTGATAGTGAAATTCCAGCTAGAGTGGATCTTCAATCAGAGTAGCCCTAATTCCTCTAACTGGACTCCAGTTAAACTAATAGAATTTATATCCTTCTTTATGTTGAACCTCAGCAATGTAGGAAGCTCAATAAAAATAGTAATTTAAAGTCCTTCCTCCTTTATTTTCAATTCTGTTCAAAATGCCATAAGCCTTAGTCTAAAATAGAAGATTCATATCTAAGGGTATAATATTAAATAATTTTTATGAGCACCAGAGATACATGCAATCATTGTCTGCATCACCAATGGCAATGTGGTTGGTTAGTTAGTTTTATTTTAGAAACAAGCTATGTAAGGTTAAGGGGGCTTTCCCTTATGCATGTTTTTAAAATACTTTAGAATTTTGTGGTTAATCTTCTCTTGCTCATTTATTTCAAAGGTCAGCTCTTCAAAATGATGCCATATTCTTGGTCCTTTAAATACATTTCTTTTTAAAAGCATTTTCGAAGTGACAATGTTTTGTTTTATTTGTTACACTGATGTCTAAAATATTATAATATTGATACATTATTTCTGTTTTAGAAAACATGTAAGTTGATCATTTTTTTATTATGATAATAGTATATTGCACCCAGAAATAAACTAATTTTTATTTTTAAAAATCATACTATTGTGCACAGTGATTGTTTTTTTTGTTTATTTTGCATATTCTAGGCTTCAGCTGGAAACAGATTTGAAGATAGAAAAAGAGTGGCGGCAAACCTTAGAGGATGATCTTCAAAAGGAAAAGGAAACTGTATCTCATCTGAGAACAGAGACCCAAGAAATAATTAACCTTAAAAAAGTAAATTCTGCAGTAAAACTTGACTAGTAATTTAGAAATTGACTGCAAAGTTAATTATGGACTTAGACATGGTATTTTTAAGAATTTCTGCAAGTAGATAAAGATTAGATTCATGTATTCTCACAAAAAGATTAAGAAAAAAAATGGGTTTTTTACTCCGCATTTAGTCCTCAGATCAGAACTCAGTGCTTTGAATAAGAAAAAATGAAATCCTTGTTTTCCCTTCTCAGTTGCTATGAAAACTCTGTCTTCTCATCGTAGACCAGAAAGTGCTTCAGCTTCTTTCTGACTTGGTATACATGGCTATATAGCGTTGTTGATCTCCGCAATCAATCGTTTTTATTTTCTTCCTGGAGAGGTCTGCAGAAGCAAAAATGCTTCATCTCTTGGGGTCTAAGAGTGTTTAATCCTGAGTTGTTGTTGTTCGAGTTGGATTTGAGAATAATTCATTCACTTGGCTTTGTCAGTAGGATCAGCTTTGGGTAGTATCAGTTTTCTAGGCAGGAGGCAAATACAATTTTGGGAATAAATGGGGTTTTTTGTTTGTTTGTTTTGTTTTTGTTTTAAGGAGTTCCTTAAACTTCAGGAAAAGAACAAGCAACTGAAAAGGATATGTCAAGACCAAGAAGCTGCTCTCGAAGAACTGGCATCCAAGCTGAGCGAGTAATTTTGTTATTCATGATAATGATTATTTTTGTCATATAAACTTGAATTAAGAAAAATTATAGGATGGTGGTCATGTGGGTGGTGGAGCACTGAAACAGGCTCCCCTGGGAGGTAGTCACAGCGCCAAGCCTGACAATATTTAACAAGCACTTGGACAACACCCTCAGACAGATGGTGTGAATTTTGGGGCTGTCCTGTGCAGGGACAGGAGTTGGACTCAATGATCCTTGTGGATCCCTTCCAACTCAGGACATTCTGTGATTCTGTGTGAATTAGACTGTATATGACAATGTTACCTAGGCAGTTATCAAAAAGAAATACGTCTAGTTAGGTCAGGTCTGTTTATTTTTATTTTTGGCTGGTGGGCTAGCTGTGAACTCATGGGTAATTACAGTGCTCTGAACAGAAAATCCTAGTTTAAAAGGGCCTGGGGGCATTAGGAGTTGTTTTGCATTGAAAACGGTTGGCTAGTTTGCATGGTGTGGCATTCCCAAAGAAGAACCCAAGTAGAAGATAACAGCTCTGGCTCCAGCAGGACAGTGCTTATCTTTTTGTGAGGATGCATGCTCATGGGTTCCTTTCCTTGAAGAGGTGAAGATTTTCTGTATGACAATCGTAGGCCATTGTTGCTAAGTCTGTAGAGGATGTAAGGCATTACCTTACCAAAACCCCTTCAGACTATAGTGAGCAATAAGCTCTGAGCACAGCTCGTTACGTGGTGTTAAAGTTTCATTTAATGATCTCTGTCGTCTAAGTAGTTTTGCCGCGCCTAGTGTGGACTTTCCTGCCCTATAGAATAACTTAGTATATAGAATCACTTACTGTGACTCAGTCAATTCTGAGTGGGTTGGCACTGGATGGCTGTGGGGATTCAGTCAATTCTGAGTCATTATGGTTTCTCCATAATGACATAATGTGGTCTTGTACAAATCCAGAAGTTTAAATTCTGGTTTTGTACCAGTGCTGTGTGCTAGCTTTAGGTATTTGCACAGAGCCATGCTGGTACAAATATCTCTTATCCACATAACCCCAGGCAAATTCACAGGCATTCAAAGGATTCTGAGCTCTTCGGAGAGAGCTTGTCTTTGTGTAGTGCTTAGTACAGCAGGGCGTGATAGTGATTGCATCTCCTGGATGCTGCTGTAATACAAAATACTAACTAAAAGTTCAGAGTACTTTGATTATAATTTTTTAAGTACCTACAACTTTTAAAGTTGTTAGACCGTAACTGACAATATAGAAGTTTGAAATAGCATTATCTTATTCTTTAGGTCAAAGCTGAAAATAGAAGATATAAAAGAAGCGAACAAAGCATTGCAGGTTAGTAGTATTTGGAGGAAAGAGAAACTTTTGTTTTGACTGTTCCCTTTGAAATATTTTGTAAGCATGAGAAGACTTCTCTCCAACAGCAGCTATTCAGAAGAGACCCGTTGTATGACTTCCTCCAGTGGGAGAGAACCACAGACTCCCTGAAGCCTCACGGGGAAAAAGATACTCAGCTCTTTTTGATTTTTCTTGTTTGATGCATGGCTGTTCAGTTTGACATTTTTCTTGCAATGGTACACCCTTCTATATTTTACGAAGTGTATCTGGGACAGAATATGTAGCCAACTGAGCTTAAATTATGCACTACTTCTTAGTGATCAATAAATATTTGATCAGATATTTGGTCAATCAGATATTTGAATAAATATTTGATCAAAGTGCAGGGAGCACTTGAGAGCAGAGATTTTGTCTGCACATGTTTGATCACGTGGTAAGTCACCTTGTGTATTATTTCAGTCCAAGTAAAAGTGTCTGAAATGGTTTTGTTGAGCAGATTCCTGTTTTTATTAATAGGTTTAGGCAGAAGGAAATTAACAGTTCTTGACACTGTTCTGGTTTTTTTTTTTGCTTCCCTGCATCTTGGGGACTGTTCCTATGTGACAGGCAGGGAAATAGGCTTCAGCTCTGAGACTTGGATACCTTTCTGCTTTTCCCAGCTCAGCCGTTGACCAGCTTTACTACCTCAAGGATATTCTCTTTGCGCCCATTCCTGCTCTGTCTTGTCTCATAAGGTTTTGCAGTGTTTTGGAGCAGTCTTGTACTGCTTTAGAGTGTCTTTGTAACATGATACTGGTCTCAGGGCATTAAGCAATTCAGGCAGTTAAATGTACTGCTATTGATTTGTCTTGTCCCCTGGAACCCAAACTTTAACTTCATCAGATACATATAGTTATGATAATTTTTTCTCCAGGGCCAGGTTTGGTTGAAGGACAAAGAGGCTACACATTGCAAGTTATGTGAAAAGGAATTTTCTCTTTCCAAAAGGAAGGTAAAACTTTAACAAAATTTCTTCCAACTCGTTTACATGTGTTATGAGAAAAACATTAATTATCTTAGAGATGCGGCATGAAATGTCAATGCTCAGATGAATGCATAGTTATTTTTGAGATGTCTTTCTAGTTCTTTGATATGTACAATGCAACTGGGCCCTAATTTGAAAAGAAACACTGCCTTTTGGTGAAGTGCCACAAAGGAACATATTAAAAATATTCAACCTACTTCGTGCAATCATCATCTCAAATGCTTGTCAGCTCTGGCACTGTTACAATTTGACATGTGTGGAAGTCTTTTTATGGCATTTTTTTTATACAGTAGACTAAGAAATTATGAGTTTATTGTCGTTTTAAAGTAAAATGTGATGTTGATTTCCATGCTTTATTAATGTGTACAGGAATTTTTATTTTACCTTTTTATGTTAAAGCTCTATCAGAATCATCCACTGTCTTGAATATCATTGCTTATATTTTTATATAGCAGAGTATGTTCTTAATCCAGGGATTGAATGAAATCTGCAAAGCATATATATATATATGGTCCTAGACAGACCATATATCTATCTTGTCTATCTATGGTCTGTCTAGGATTGCATCATAGATGGGGATTTAGATGAATTATTTTTTGAAAACTGATTCCATGCTCACACCAAAGAAGTAGAAGGAATCACATTTTGGATTGCTCTGTGCATATTGTTTATTGGTATCCAATTACCAAGTATATTTCCATTGTAAATTTTAATTTTTAATCTTCTCCCCATTATTTAGCATCATTGTAGAAACTGTGGTGAGATCTTCTGTAATGCCTGTTCTGACAATGAACTGCCTCTGCCTTCTTCACCAAAGCCTGTTCGGGTCTGTGATTCCTGCCACGCAATACTTATACAGAGGTGCT
Organism: Theristicus caerulescens; assembly: GCA_020745775.1. Taxonomy (NCBI): domain Eukaryota; kingdom Metazoa; phylum Chordata; class Aves; order Pelecaniformes; family Threskiornithidae; genus Theristicus; species Theristicus caerulescens. Next base: position 91,523,943 of record CM036560.1, read on the forward strand.
CTTCTAATGTGCCATAAGATTATTTTACAAGATATTTATTACCTTTTGGTATTTAGCTAATCCTGTTTAAAAAACAAAACAAAAAACAAAACAAAACCAACCAACGAAAGAATGTACAGCAGTATTTCCAGAATTTCAGGTAAGCAGTTGAGAGTTGCGTTTTCAGGGTACCATGGAGGAGTTACTTGTCTGCTTCCTCTTGAAACAAATAGAGAAAATGGGACCCAAACGTAGAAAATGCTCATGTTAAAACTACAGATGACAATGTTAGTCTAACAAATGGCTCAGAAGCTCTTTTGGAGGAAGCAGGGCAGTTTAGAGAGGAGACTCAGCTTTAACATGTATTTGATGAGTATCTTAGTCGTTATGATGGTCTTGAAAAAGGTGATACGCTTACCTGCTTTTACAGGCTAGTCTGCAACAAGTCCAACCTAATTCTGCTACAGAATGTGCCTGTGATATGCTGTTGTGAAGCAAAACTGTGCGGTAGCTAGTTTGAAATTGTATTTTAAAAAACTAATGCAATTAATGCAGTGGTCCGATAAGTTATTGCCAAGTACCCTATTTGTTTACTTCCCCTCAATTATCAAGATCTGATGCATCCAAGAAAATTGCACTGACAACTCCGTTCTTTGTAGTCACAGGTGTAAGGGGAGATTTTGTCAGACAGGTAACAAACAGTGCCTCTAGGCACTTGATGAACGAAGGTGCATTTTGCTGAATTATTTTTTAAAATGAACTATTAATTTGACATATCCGTGTTTCCATTAAAAGAGAGATGTCCATCACAAAATCTTTGCCTGATGTTGTCTGTAACCTTGAACAAATATCTTTGCGTGACTTTAATCTAAGTCATGCTTTCAAGCTTGTACGTGCGGTCACTGCATAGCTCTAGAAACAGAGTGAATCTGCCACCAAGAAAGGCTAGGATTGGATTAAATACTGGGGACCGTGTCCTTTCTGTGTTGGACAGGAAGGTTCTTCCTTATTTTGTCATCATCTTTCTCAAACTTTCAGAGTTTGTTCCTAAACTTCATTTTTTTTCCCAGAGCGCTTTTGAATACGTCTAGGTCTGACCACTCTTCACACTGATGGTAACTTCTGCCTCAGTGTAAATCCTTATTCTTCCCGTAGGCAAATACAAATACATCCTTGGATAAATTGTCCTCACTTCCACGTCACTGCCCTAGAGCCGATCTGCCCTCTTCCCTTAGCCGCTCATGCGATGGGGTCCAGCCGTGGAATCTCCGTGCTCTGGTCAGCGCTGACCAGCCGTCAGCAGAATTATCGGCCCTGTAGTTCCTTCAGCCGTGGGCTTGGAGTATTCCTACTAACAGGAAAAGGGAGGCTTTCAAACAGGTCTTTTAATTGTTCTTGCACTTTGTTTAGCTTAGCTTTGTCTTTTGAGGATAGGTATTTAGTTAATATTCTAAAAGCTAATACAGCTGTTCTTTTTAACATCTGAATGTAGTTGCTTATGTAGCTTTTGTAAAGAAAAATGTTTTTAAAATTACCTGATGTAACTTTTTGTAAAATACAGAACAAATACTTGTAAATCTGTAAATAGCTTTTGGAAAAAAATAAATTTAATTGATCTGCAACTTAATGGGAATAATGTCACTTTATTTAAATTTGTAATTTGGAGTGTTTTGAGTATTTTATTATGACTTGTTCAAGTTGCTTAGAAAGTCTTTGCATACGCTGGGGAGTGGGGAGCTACCGTGCTAATGACATAACAAACCAAGTGCTGCTCACATGCCTCCTGAAAGCATTCCGAGAATTTTTTCCAGTGGGTTTTATGTGGGGCAGGTATGGAGGCAGCAGGGTTTGATCTAGGATACAGACGATGCTAATCATCTGTACTGCTTTAATAAGAAACTTTTCAAAAAGTATGCAACTAAACAAAATTAATTTTAAAATAGGCAATCTTTTAAAATAAGAATATAGTGCATTTCCATGACATGCAATAAATTAAATTTCTGTTAACTGCGATCTTTTCCTCTCCTCTGTGCTGCCCTGTTTGCATGGGAAAATGTCACTGAAGTAGTGTGTAAATTACTCAGATTGCTTTTACTTATTCTAAGTAAAACTTCTGCCTTCAACGAAGTGGTGAATACTGTACGTTTGGTGTGCTTTTATTTCCCTTAGCATCAAACTACGTACCTGGCCTGCTTTTTGCAGTTTTTTGGACCGCACTATTATTAATGCTGTATCCTTGTCTTTCTATAAAACCCTGTTCTTAGACAGACTGCGATTCTCTATCATCCTCACGCCGAGCATAGGAAGAGCTGTGGGGTACCTACTCCATTCATCAAAAGAACCTGTAACTGTTCACACAGCATCAGAGCAGCCTCATTTGTATTCTTCTTGGGAAATGACTTCTGACTTAACGAACTGGGGCTGTTAGCAAGTAAACAGAGAAAAATATGCTCCTCCTCCTCCCCACACAGGGATCGTACGAGCTGCGCCCACCTTCTTGCAAAGGTGGTTCACTTACCGTGTGTGCACCTGCTTCTCCAAAAACAGAGGGGAAAACGCCGCCACTGCCTAGCGCTCATCACACGACTGCCTGCATCAGCGCTTCTCGGTAGGCGAAGACGCGCTTCAACGCCTTGTACTCTTTGCAGCAAGGGCTAAAATACCTCCTTGCGTACAGGGATCAAATCTAAAACTTCCTCACCAACTGAGCAATCTTTTTGCATAGGTTTTCTTCTTGAAACCAATTCCTCTGCAATTTAAACGCCACTTAAGTGACTTGAAAGGTTCAGTGCTGAACGGTGCTGGTTCCCGGGTGAAGTGCCGCTGTGGAAGGGACAGGACAGCCTGAAGAGATTCACTGTCCAGTACAGCGGAATCTCACTGGGCAAGACTTGTTCAGCGTGCTTTTTGCTGTTTGCTTGGTTACAGAAAACAAGCTCGAAGCGTAACTCCCGACCTGCTCTCAAAAGGTAAGGCTTAAAGAGGTGTTGGCCTGCCTTCTCAGAAAATGGAACGCAAAGCATACCCGAGTGAGGAAAGGGTACAGAGCCGACTCTGTTCTACAGCTGCTATGCTGCTAGAAAAAAACACGCTTCCATTAAGCGTAGACATCCTCTGCCTTACTGTAAGCTGTGTTTTCCTGCAACTGGATTAACTCTTGTCCTGACCTTTGCCATCCTGGTTTTATGAAACACACACTTTTTCAGCAACAGGCCAAGAACCCACTAGTTTTTTTAAAAGCACCGAGTTAAAACAAAGCCCTGTAAGATCTCATCTTCCCTCCCCTTCCTAGCCAAAAATATTCTAGTACTTGGAAAGCATCCTATGCCAATGACCCTTTCAGCTATTATTTCCAGTCACTTTGACACAAGAACACACTCTTCTAGTGAAATAAACTCCATTCTCCTCTCTCCCACAGTAAGACATTTATTACATAGATAACACAGTACTAGCAAAACAGGTGACAGACTTTCAATACCCAAGATCACATTTGACATTTGAAGGGAGGCATTGAGGACAAAGCAGTTAATTTGGGAGATCACACTGGCTCAGAAGAATAAATACCTTTTTTCATTACACACCAGGTATGTTAAGTGTTGTCAAACAATAGTTTCTTACATATCTTACATGTCACAAATGCACAAAAGGTTTTATCAACGTGTTTGGGTTGTGTGTTATTTAACAAGCATTGGGCTTGTAGTCATTTTAGAGATACTTTGCTTCTCATGAGCTCACCCATATAATGGCTTGTCAAGTTTTGAACAAATACAGACAAATCAGCTCTGCGCAGCAAAAAAAAGCTGAACCATCTTTCAACACAATTTCTAACTTGCTTCCAAATCCCCCACTCTTCCCAAAAGCAGTGTTTGTGGGAAAAAAAATACTATGGAGATAGCTTCAGATTAACTTGTATTTGACTTATTTCATGTTAGCTAAAAGCTCTGCTAGTGTTTTAGTTTGCAAGTTACACATGTGAAATGCAGTATCTAGGGTTCTGCAGCAAAGCGTGGAAATGAATGGCGTTGCTTGGTTTTGTGGAGGCACAAACCTGGGGCACTACGCACTCACGCAGTTGGGCATTTGAAGGTGATGGTAGATTGGGTAGTACAAGCAAGAAAGCTGGAAGGATGACTTTGAGCCTCCACAGCTTTACGCTGGGTTGAAATTATTACATACAACTTATCAAAAGGGTTTAAGAAAGATTGTTACCAAATAAACTAACCTATTCATCTACCTTTTTCCCCTTAAACAAGTGAATTTTCCAAACTCGTTCACTACACCAAGATTACATAGAACTGAATCAGTGTTCATAGGAGTTACAGTACAACCACCTTTATTGAACCATAGTACAACATCTTAAACCGACTGTAGTCTTGAATATGTAATACATCCTTAGGAGTAACTAGTATAAAAAGTATCAACATCAGTGGTTTGAATATAAAAATTTATTTAAAGTCAGAGTATGCAACAAATAAAACCTACAGAAAACAGATTTTCCCATCACAATCTGTTGCTTACCAAATAATATTGTGAAAACACATTCCTTCAGTCATTATAAAGTTCTTAAAATACAAAAGAAATTAAATTTTGTAAGAAAGTCTAGTAGACCAGAGACTGTTTCTTCCAGGATGTTTTGCAGGAGCAAGGCTATCCTTCAATACATTCCACGCCATCCTCCTCCACCCATACTGCCTTGCCCATAGTATCCTCCACTATTTCCACTGCCACGACCTGCAAACAATTGACACAAGGTCACGCATACATACCTTAAAAAAAGAAAAAATGTGATGGGTAATACAGTCGGTTGAAGGTGACTTAACTTATACTAAAATAACAATACTTCAGCACTATTTTTCTAAATGAGCATTTGCTGCAGTAGCAAAATGCGTAAACCCCCAAGTGATTTACAGTTTAAATTAAGCCACCACCCTCCTTCCCCTTCTCCCAGCACAAATACTCCGCAGCCCACCACCCTTCCCGATTGTCCATCAGAAGACGGACGTAGCAACGTCTTCACAAAATAATGCATTTAAAACAGAATTTTTACTTACTATATCCGCCCAAGCCATCAGGGGTTCCGTATCCGCCACTGTAATTGCTACCCATTCCCATTCTACCAACAGAGCCGTAACCTTGATCTGAAAAGCAGAAAGCGCATCGTTAGAAGCCTGGGACTCCTGAGACTTGGCAAAGCGTCAGCTAAAGCGGGAATTGATGCGTACCCATTCCATCTCTGCCATAGCCTCCCATTCCAGAGCCACCTCCAGCAGTTGAATTCAGGAATAGTTCAATATATCGATGCTCTGTAGGAAACAAAAAGCCTTACTTTCTATTTTGTTTCAGAAACCAGAAGCACAGATACAAAGGAAAAAAACCCCACCTTACAAGTAACCGTTAGAAGCCCACAAAAACCGAGTCTGAAATGTGGCAAGTGGCATAAAGTCTTATCATTTGTATATTTACTGCACAGCAGCTTAAGTGAATGCAGTTTAAACCCTTATGTTCAGTTTACCCTTATATACCCTGCTAAAGCCTGGCCAACGGAAGCTTCAGGTGAACACGACACTCACGCATGTGGTTTTTATCCTTAGACATGGCAGCTACTGCATCCTCATGTGTTACAAATTCCACATCCGCCTCTCCTGTGGCTCTTCCATCTGCCCCAATATCAATGTGAACTCTTATAGGATTCAATGGTGAGAAAAACTGAGAACAAAACCAAAAGCAAAACAAACCAAAAAATCACATTAATGCAGAATTGAAGCCAGGTACTTTTTTTTCATCCCAGTGGTTAGTGGAGCACTGCATTAATTTCATCTCATCCTACCACATAAATGTAATTACTAATTTGCAAAGTATTACTTAGCGATAGTGGACCTTCAACATTAGGTCAATCTACACTTACAATCTATTATTATTACACAACTTGAAGGGCTCCAGCTACAGAGCTTGAGGAGCTTTCTTTAAAAGCAAAGATACAAACAAAAATTCCTGCCCACACACATTGCTTTAAGCAACAAGTTCTAATATGATGCCATCCTGGAAAAGGAAAATAATTACTTTGTTTGTTTTTGAAGAAGCAGAGACAAATCTCTCAAAGCAAAGACATATTTATGGAATACAAAAAAAGCCCACTGTCAATCAGATGGACCTCAAAGAGATACAGCGGTACTTCTGACTAACAGCCTTTTTACCGAACAGTATGTGCAAACGAACCTTTGGTACAGTACTGAAGTACTACTCATCAACTTGCAATAACATGCTCTGAATCAAAGCCTCAAGTTTGGCCCTTGTTCTTGAAGAGTCTTTAGACTAAAGAAAACAATCAAACTGATAGAAGAAAATATAGCTCCATTTAAAAAAAAAAAAAAACAAACAAAAAGAAAAAACAAAACACCACCAAAAAAAAACCAAAAAAGAAAACAAGCACAAGCTTCAGAATGGGGTTCTGCATATATAAAATATAGGTGCAACTAATAACGAAGGAGCTCCCCTGTAGAGAGGCTATGTTTAACCAGGCCTTATATCCCAGGAAAACTCTTCCCCCTACAAACAACACATCTATACTGACACAAGAATGTATTCCCTAAATCTTGCAGATGTGCTGTTATCTGCTACCTTGATCTCTTACGAGAAATGGGATACCGTCCCCTCCAGCCGAACACAGCTCCCTACAGTCTTCCCACCCTGGACCTCCCAAAATAAGTCTCAGGTCAACAAACAAATACACAAACTACAATCAAAGTTCCACATCCTCTATCGCTCTTTTACAAGATTATAAATCTTCAGTTAAGCTTAAACAAACTTCTGAAAGCCTTAAAATGAAGATACTGATTGCAACAACTGTTCTCTCTCCAGTACACCTTTTATGGAAATGAAAGAGCAGAGTACAGAGATTAATGTTAAATATAGTTTGGCTGACTTCTTCAGTAATCTTACCTCAGACATTACCTTTACAAAAGCTCGCTTACTCCTAAGCTTTGTAAAACTCACAGAGGGCCGTGACTTTAGTTAGCAGATGTATTAGAGCTACCAATCACTTGTTTGTTTGAGAACTTTAACCGAGTTTGGAATAGGAAAGACAAGAACATGCAAACTCCTGGCATTAGAAAGCCCTTTTCCCCCATTGTACTTACATTAGCAATATCATTTTCTGTTGCTCGAAAAGGCAGTCCTCTCATGTGAACAAAATGACCGCCACCATGGAAACCCGACCCTGCATCTCCAGCTCCACCATAGCCATGTCCTCCCATGCCTATTACAAAACCCAAACCAGACAAAACCACACAGCTGTAAGATCATCATGGAAAGCCAGAAAAGTCATTACTACTGTTTTTCTGAAAGCACTCACTTCTATGCCACTGAATAGAAGATGTTTACGCTTCCTGTCTAGCGACCCAAACACTTAACCAGAAGATATCCTAAGCAATATATTTACATTGTTCTGAGATTCCCCAATCCCCCCCCCCCCCCCCCCCCCGGTTTTAGACAACCTTTCTTTACAAAATAATCTAATGAAGAAAGTTATTATTTCTTTCTTGGAAATACTATGTCTTACAACTCAAATAATATAAAAATCTTTCTAAACAAACCATTAAGAATTTTTTTTTTACCTCTCCCATCTCTCATTCTGTCATCATAGCCATCATTTCCATAGCCATAGTTATTATAGCCACCATAATCATCAAAGCCACCGTATCCTGTGCAATGGAGAGAAAGAAAGGGATGATTACATTATTACTGAAAATTCACCAAGCGATGCACAAGAGTCAATTTTTCAGTCTTTGGGCACCCAGAAGAAGCCTCTACAGACTGTTAAACCTGGATTTATGAACAGAGTGAGAATGTAAAATTCCATTTATATAGTAAGAAGACTGAAACATGCAAGTGAGAGCTCAAATTCTGCTGAAAATACCGTTTCCTTATTACTTCCATTAATCTTAAATACTAAGCCACATTTTTTGATACAAGTACAAATTTTTTGAGAAGCGTGTCAAACCTAACGGGTACTGCAGCTACTGCCATTTCTTTATTTCTTGACAAAGATGTCAGAAACATGATACTGACAACAGAACCTCCATTCATTAGATAAACATACCACCGTCATATCCACCACCTCCTCGACGCATTCTGTCATACATACTTCCACGCCCAGCTCCATAATAACCCCCTCTTCCTCCTAATGGTCTATCATATGGTCCAGGTCGTTGTTGTCCCATCATTCTTCTTGGCATGTCACAGAATCCTCTGATTTCGCTCTTACTACTTTTGAAGATTTCAATATATCTAATAAAAGAGGATTTTCAAGGCACCAATAAGAATACATGCATAAGCTGTCTGAATATTACAAAAGGCCATACTACGTTTTCTACAACTAAACGTACAATCCAATAGAAGTGACTAGAGATACCATACAACTTAAGTTTCTCCTCAAAACCGTAAGAATCTTAAGTGTATTAAAAAAACCAAAACACTTTACAGTGGCAAAAATTACTGTGTGAAAATTCTAGCTGTACAAATTAAGCATAAAACATGTCTTTCAAGTATGAGAAACATACTGTTGAAAAACAATGTCTAGCTATAGTAGTATTTAGCACAAATTACCCTACACAAGAACGATTGAAACAATTTTCTGAGTTTAGCAAACTACCCAGAGCAATACTGTCTCCCCCACCCCCCAAATCTACTGTATTTCCCAAGTTAACTTAGGATCAGTTATAAAAATTCTTAAAAACAGCCAGTTCCATATAATGGTCCCCAACCCCCCCAAAAGCATTACTGACCCACAACCCCCAAAAATAAAGATTTAACACCATCCCAAACTCTCCATCCCCACCTGTGCCCTATTCTTTCCTTGTGTTTCCCCAGAGCATTTTCTGCTATCTCCTTTGAAGCAAACTGCACGAAGGCCTCCCCTGTGCTTCTCCCCTGGTAGTCCAGCGTCAATGTTATCCCATTTGGCACGATTTCCAACCCTTTAACCCAAGGACAAATAACCCCATCAAGGGGAACAGTGTTAAAGGCTGAAACATTCCCATCTGTAGCAAATACTTAAAGCATATCTAAACAACAACAACGAAAAAGAAAACCACCTTGTTTCCCCCATCACCCAACAATACAAGCCAATGATCTTTCATTAAACATTTATGGATTTAGCCATACTTCTGTTCATACTATGCAAAAATACAACCACCTAAGTTACATGAAGAAAATATAGCTACCAATCAAGCAATTTAACTGATCCAAATGCTAACATTCAGGTTATCCCCATATGCATAGTATGTTTACCACCTCGACAAAATTAGATACATACTGTGTTTTACTACATCTATGGTTATTTGTACTTCATTTACAGGGCATAATTCTTACTTAAGAAAAACTAATTTAACGCAATCCCTCCCATCCACCCCATTAACAGCTATTACAAATTAAAATGTGCAAAACATTGCGTAAAAGATACAAGAAAACTCAGTCACTATTCTTCGACTATACTAGAGGTACCTTGGAAAAACTGAACAATCTCTTCTTTGCTGCAACCAAATGGCAGGCCTCGAAGTCGTACCACTGTTCCATCATTAGTTGTATCATTTGGCCCGTTATGTTTTCCACTCCAGTCCATCTTTTATTTAAATCAAACCCTACAAAAAAAAAAAAGGAAAAATTTTGAGATTCCATATATGCCTAAGTCTCTCCCCTCCAAGGAAATTTGGTAGTTTTTGTTCAGATAACTAGTATTACGGATAACGAGCTTTAATTCTGTTATGTATTTTAAATCGTACTTTATCACATCTATGGCACACACATCTAAAACCACCCCAAACTCTAATAGGGAGGGCAGCACGTGGGTAGGCACAGCACATAAAGCTCATTATTTACTCAGAGCACATTGAGCATCCATCCTATAAGGGTCTGTGTTGTTTTTTTCGGGTTTTTTTGTTTTTTTTTTTTTTTAAAGCACGGCGGTTGAAGGAGTAGGAACCACGCAACGGTTCCTGCGTGGAAACACAAGGCCTTCCTTTGTCTGCAAACAAAGCGCCACGGGCCGCGCTCCCGCTTGTTTTTTGTTTGGGTTTGTTGGGTCCCCCCCCCCCTTCCGGATTCACCGGCGATGCGTTACCTCGAATCAAAAGGGCCCGGGACAAGAGAGGGAACCGCAGGATCACCTTGAGGGGCAGCAGCGGCGGCGGGGTCGGTGCGGGCCGGGCAGCAAGGCGGGCGCCGCATACCGAGACCCCGGCGGGGAAGGGGAGCTCGGACGGGCGCGGCGGGGGCGGCTCGCACCGCCCTCAGCCAGTGTCTGTGTGTGTGAAGGGGGCACGGTGGGCGCCCCACAATGGGCCGTGCGGCCGCCGAGCCCCAACAGCGAGGGAACCGCGATCGCCGCTCTCGTCAGGCGCGGAGCGACACCCCTCCCCCCGCCCCGCCTCGCCCGCCGCCATCCTCCCGACCCGCGGCGCCGACTACCGCCGAAATCGCGGCCCTGACCCACCGCCCGCTCCCCGGCGCCATTTACCGCGCCTCCCCAGGGCCGCCCCCCTCCCGCCTCCCCCGCTCCCGCCCAGCTCCCCGCCGCGCCCCGCTGCCACCTCTCCGCCTCGGAGGAGCTGCCCGGCCTCCGCCCGCGCCACCTCAGTCCCCCGGGAGCCCCCGGCCGCCGCACGCCGCTCTCCTGGGGCCGTCGCCGCCCTCAGCTCCACCACTCAAAATGGCGGCCGCGCTCGGGAACGAGGCTCCGCGGAGAGGCGCCGCGCCGCCCCCTCCCCCACGCCCTCCTCCGGGAGCGCCGCTGCCCGCGGCTGCCGCAGGCGGGCGCCGGCCCCGGCCCCGCGCCGAGGGGCGGGAAGGCCCGCCCGCCCCAGGGCCCCAGCTCCCGCTGCTATCGCCACCCCGCCTGCAGGCACCCCGGGCGGGCCCGGCCGGGGCTCGCTCGGCCCGCTCCCCCCCCCACACTCACCGGGAGAGCCTCGCACACCCCTCGACGCGCCCCGGCAGGAGCTTCTGCCGGGAAGGAAGCTCCTCCTCACTTCCAACCGGCCGGCGGGCTCGAAACCTACGCAACGAAGATGGGCAGGATGGCGTCCCGGCCGCGCAAGTATCGCGATAGCCACGCCGCGCTGCTCAGCCCCGCCTAGGCGGCACCGGCACATGCGCGCCTGCGGGGAGCGGCGGCGCGTGCGTGGCGGGGCGGGCGATGCCTTCCCGCCCGTTCCTCTCACCGCGCCGGCGGCAGGGCGCGTGCGCGCTGGGCCGGCGGTCACGCGCGCCCTTGTGTCCGCTTGGCGCCAAGCGGGCTCCGCGCGGGGGGCGGGTTGCGCGAGCGCCTCCGCGGGCGCGGGCCGCGGCACGTGCGGGCCGCCCGGGGATCGGCTCCTCACAGCGGCGGCGGGCGGTCGTGCTCGCGGGTCGGTGTCCCTCAGGGTGTCCGGCTCCCTCGGCTCGGGGGGGCCCGATGGGGACGGTTGTCCCCTATGGGCGCCCGGAGTGGCGGCCCGCGTCTCCTCGGGTTTGCAGCCGCGGTAAAGCCGCGGCAGACCGGACCCGGGGGGAACCTCGCACGGCTCCTGCCTTCCTAAACGCCTCCCCGCGGGCCGGGCTGGGCCGGGCGCCGGTGCTCGGAGGGCCCGTTAGAGCGTTCTGGAGCTGGTAGCAAGCGATCCAAGAGGGAGGTTAAAAACCTGTTGTAAAAAAATTGAAAACAATCGGTGCTGAGCGCTGGGGGTGTGGAAGGAGGCCTGAGTCCATGTACGTGCTCGGCTGCGACGGGGTGGGGGCCGCTGGCTCCTCCTGCCGGTAGGGAAACATTAACTTAGAGTTCTGCTGTCATTTGGGGGTAAAACAGGTTAGAAAGTCCCTTGCAGAAAACAGCTTAAGACTAAACAGACGAAAAGGACAATGCAAATTCCCGTTTTTACGGTTGATGCGTTTACAAACCGGCCATTTTCTGGAAATCCTGCGGCAGTTTGTCTGCTTGAAAATGTAAGTTTAAAAAATAACTTTTATGAGGGACTGCAATGGTATTTACCATTCTGTACTTGACCTGAGCACTCAGCACTGCATTAGGCTTTGCTTCCTTTACTTAGGAGCTCTGATTGCAAGCGTAGTTTGCCGTTGCTCCAGAATACAGAGACATTAGCATAGATATACTCTCTTTCTGTCAGAACGATTTCATACAAGACATGCTTTGTATTTTTTGTGGGGTTTAAAAATTTTTTTAAAAGGAATATACTGGGGTTTTTTTCTGAGTTAAGTCAAAAAGAAACGGCTTCATTTCTTGAGCCAATGGATTCAGAATGAAATCTCTGAAAGGAAATGCAATACCATACAATCATTACTCAATTTTTTTTTTTAATGAAATGTTAAAGTGTGGTTTTTGGTTTTGGTGTGGTTTTTTTGTGTGGGTTCCCCCCCCATTTTTTCCTCTATAATTTTTTTCTATGGAAGGAAAGAGGGAGAGTAGAGACCTGGATCTGAGTCTTGCACCATTAGTGTGTCAGGTTCGGCTTTAGCCAAGTTTAAACAGCCAGTTTTTATTGCTTCAAAGTTGCATGGTAGTTTTAGTGCAATTGACAGTAGTCATCCTCCTCATCAAGGTGTTCTGAACAGTTGGTACTAATTGGTACACTGTTGACAATTTCTACCAAAAACTAATTATTAAACTGGATTAGAAATTTATGGGCCTTATATTATTTGTATAATAACACTTGATGAGAATTGTAAGTATGAAAATATATGTAGAGCAGTCAATGGCAGCAGCTTGTCCTGACAATATGAATCCTTTCTAGATGTTCCTAAGCCTATCTAGATCTCATACAATATAGCCTACTTACCAGATCAGCTAAAGTTATGACTGAGAACATCTCACTTCAGAGGTATTTTTGGCCCCCTAAAATCTAAATGCTCCCTCTCAGAATGAACTTTAAAACTATGAGCTTCTAATTGTATTTTTATATTAATTTTATTTTATTACATTAATATATTGTGAGGGCAACTTACTTGCATATTTCCTTTGGAGTGTTGAGATTTTAAAGTTTTTTTTCTATGGTACCTGGGGCTAGAGGCTTTAGTTTCAAAGTTAAAGCTGAGATTCAGTTAAAGCTGAGATTCTAATTCATAATTTTATTCTAAGCTCCAAGAGACTATTTTGCAGCTAGCAGCAATATTTCTGTTCTCTGTTCCCTTCAGAGTCTCAGTAGATACTTTACAAAAACTGTTGGGAGTAATGCAAGAATGGCAAAAGAAGCCTTTTCTGTGTTTCAGAAGTGCCACAGGATGGCAGTATTTCAATAAAGTTCTATTATTTTTAATAACGTTTTGGTTGGTCTTTGTTCTGGTTTAGTATCTTTTTAGTATCTAAGTGACAGAACGATTTTCCTGAGGAGAGACGCTCGCTACTGTAAAAGTCAGAACAATACAGGTCTATGATACGCATCAGTAATTGTTTCATACCTGTAGTATGGGATCATTGGATGAAAAGGATTAAAGTTGTTAAGGGAAATAAGTAAAGTTGGCAGGGCAAATTTTTCTCTCTCGGAGGTTGAACCTGACCAGGTCTACTAGGTACTTGTTTCATTTGTGTTTCAATGTTTTAAAGACTAGATTCTCAAACCTGGCCAGTCAGCATAATTATGGGGAAAGAGCAATGGAACAAGGGTGAAGTAGAATTTTATACAGTTGCTACAGCTCGTGTATCCTGGGATCAATGTTCACTGGTCTAAATCTGCAGGCAGTTAGAGCAGAATATAGCGAGCTCCAGCATTTTTGTTTTTCGGTTTATCTCCTCTCAGCTTCTACTGACTTAGCATACTGTTCATGTTGTTCAAAGAGTAGTATCGAGGGTATAGCCGTAAGCGCTGATCAGCCATCTTGGCCATTGCCCTAGCCAGTGCTACGTATCTCTTGCTGGCATGGATTTTTCAGAGTTATAAAAAGAGAGTTGTAGTTACTTTTAGATTACCTTAATAATGACTTCTCAGTGTGAGTTTAAAAAAATATTTGTCTTCATGGAAAGACTGAGTTTAGTTTTTTTGGTGATTTTATTTTCCATGTATTCCAAGAATTTGTAAGCTAATAGGACAGATATTAGAAATGCCCATGTATCACAATGATTGAGCTAGTTATCCCCTTTTATGCTTCAAATTTTTTTTACTCAGAAAGTATTTTGAACTAATAGTGAATCTATGTTTTCTTATAATAGAAAGTGAAATTACTGTATTTATTTGACAGAAAGTTTGATTCTGCTTTTTTTGGCCTGCTTTTAATTGGATTTGTTGTTTCATCATTAGGACTTGGATGAAGATTTGCACCAAAAAATCGCAACAGAAATGAACCTTTCAGAAACAGCTTTCATCAGAAAACTGCACCCTGGAGATGACTTTACCAAAAGTGAGTGGTTCTGTTTACCCACCAAAATCTCTTACAAGGGAATTGGAAGACACTGTGGGTGCATTTATAAGGAATGGTGTGCTAATTTGTAAGACAACCAAAGCAAAATCTTGGAGTTGTGATGTGTCTTACGTAAGATAATAATAATAAGCCTTTTGCACATGGATTCTTTAAAGTATGTGTGCTGCATATCAAATTCATTTTGCAATATACAAACATTTATTATTCATAAATTGGACCATTTGTTTCAGTGCCTTTTACTAAGTAAGCAAGTTGTATATAGAAATTCTCCTAAAAATGCTATGCAAAGATCCTTCAATTAGTACTTCCATTACTACTAATAATCTCCTGAGAAAATTTCTTATTATACCAGCAGAAGAATAGAGACGGAACATGCTTATTCCATAAAAAGTGAGTAGAATCTGGCTTGGCTGTTCAGGAAATCATCACTGGGGTAACTGTAAGCTGTTATTTGAGTTTGTCACAAAATCTCATAAGCTGTCCGTGGAGCCAGTACTGGAAAATACAGGTTTCCAACAAAACTGGGAAATCTGAAGTTGCCCAAATCAAACACATTAGGCTGCTCATTTGATTGGTTTGAGTGGAAGGACTTCACTGGTGTTCTTTGGTAGGGCATGTATATATGATGGGAGAGGAAATGGAGAGATGCTAGACAAGCTAGAAAATATCAGACAGAGTCTAGTCAAAATTGCTTTGTGGATTAGTTTTCAGCTGAATCAGTTTGCTGAATCTGCTCACTTTGCAGTTGTGTGGTGGCATGAGCCAAGGGGCTGGGACACCACTAGCCTGGAGTTAGATTCCAGGTTAAGGTATCATGTTGACATGCCCTCGCTTTGGTATGACATAGTGGCAGAGAGAGATAAACAGCTTTGGGGTTTTCGTCTGTCTGAAAGGGGCCCTAGAACAGTATGCAAAGAAACTGTTCTTTATTGTTTGATTGTTTGTTCAGGAAGTGGGATTTTGTACAGTCTCTGTGATTAAAGAGAATTTTCTCAAAGTAGTAACTATCATCACTTGGTCCTATTATTAATAAACTGGAATTTGTTTTAGGGTTAAATTAATTGCTTGAATCAAGAAGTGATAATGCTTTTCATTTTTCATGTTAACATTTTTCACGTTAACAGCTTGCCAGTATGTTTAATACATTTATTTATTTTCAAGTCATCCATATCCAACAGCCTATAAAATGCCAGCTTCTTTCTCATTAAAGTGCTTTTGATATTAATGGGAGTAGACTTTGTGACATCAGACCCACCCAGCTGCTGAAGAGGTTCACAGTTTTTTTGAAGGAATTTAGTCACTGAGCTACACCTGAGAATGTGTGTACTGAGGGGTGGTGGGAGCAAGAGGAGACCAGGAACATCAGAATGTCATTTATAAGACTATCATCTGCCTTTGGAACATTAATTGGTATAGTAAGGGCTCCTGGACAAAGCGTATGTTTTTCCAGGAGTATGAGTTTGTGATCAGTGCATTTCATTTAATTTTAATTTTAAAAAACCTGCATTATTTTAGGGATACATTAATTTATGAGAGTACAAAATGTCTTCTCAGTCTGAGTACAACTGTAGGTCTCAAGCATCCAGGCAGGTGTTCTGAGTCACAGAGCTTGTCTGTCTCTGGTCAGTCATGGCTGACTCCATTTCCTCCTGCTTTCAGCCACAATTTCCACTTGGGGGAGTGCATTAACACGGCAGGGAAGGCTCACAGCTGGGTTCTGTGTCTGCCCTGTCTCAGAGCACTTCTCTGCCATGTCCATTAGTTTCATCCACTAGGTTTTGTTGGAATTCTATTTGTTTTCTTTAGATAGGGGACTGACTTCAATGCACTAATTTTTCACAGGTTTGGGTTTTTTGTTAAATATCATTTGTTTCTTTTGCACCTTTTAGTTGTGTTTGTATGGTAATTATTCACTTGAAATATATTTTCATAAGCGTTATCTTAAATGCCATGGTGCAAGAACTCTGCAAAAGCTACAGGAAACCAAGTATAGTGAACTTGGGTTCCAGTTTTTTTAAACAAGAAATAGAAATACGATTTCTAGTGAAATGAAGGGTTAGTATACATTAGAGGCTTTTACCAGACCTGACTGGTGATTTAAGCAAAATAATTCATAATTGACCTAGCTCCGATACAGGTTCCATTATACCAACAAAACTATTGTTAACCCCTAAAGGGTAACCCAGCCTGCAGGTGTATAGAGATCGCGACTGTGACTTCATAGGATTCCATAATACACAAGGACATGAAGGCTTTATCTTCTAAATTCTCTACTTCATTACAGATTACCACAAATACCACAAAAATCACCACTAGCAAGTGTACCTATAATTAATAAAGTGAATATATATATCTCAAGCTATTACAAATTATTATCAGTGATCAATAGTATAGCAGGAATCAATAATAGCAGCAAGAAGTATATATATAATATTACAGGTTACTACAAACGTCAATAGTCAAACTTACCAATAATATAACAGTAGATATGATAGATTACTTATATATACTTATATATATATGTATATATGTACTTATATATATATGGTACACACACACATATATATACATATATGGTACCAGGCACATTAAATAGATTCCAGAGGGGGGGACAAACCGAGCCCAGAAGGGGATGCAGCCATCCCAGACGTGGGAGGACGAACCAAACCGAGCCCAGAAGTGGGCCCAGAGGGGGACCAGTAAAATAACAGAATCTCACTTCAAAGCTGATCTGTGTCATGGAATTTGGAGTCAGCCACGTGTCCCTGGCAAGGGTCCATGATCTTGTAGAAAGTTCGTGCAGACCTGTTTAGGAAAGGGAAAAATATATGCAGCACAGAAAGTTCTCGGACAGAGAAGCTCCATTTTGGGTAAAAATTAAGTAATTTTTATATCACAGAGACATAAGAGAGCGTAGGACACCACCACTTCAAGAAGCCAGTAGATGCTGTTAATTTCTGTTTTTCACCTGGAACAGCCAATAGATGATGGTGTTTTCTATTCTCTCAGACCAGTTTTTATTTTTCCAGACTGTTTTTGTGTTCTTTCAGTTAGAACAGCCAGTGGCAGTTACCGATTCTTACTTTCTCAGGATGTTTTCCCCTTTTTTCCAGACTATTTTTCACCTTTTCAGGTGCTAAGTCGCTGTTACAGTTTGTTGGTTTTGTGCTTACTGATGATATATCTGCATGTCTCCAGTTTCTAGCTACCCAGCAGCACTTCAAAGGCGCCAGCTGCGCTTCTCAGGGTTGCTTCTGCTTCTTAGGCCTAGTTCCCAGGCCAGCAGGCATTTCTACTCGGCAGCCCCTTTGCTCTTGTAACAAAGCAGCTTTCCTCTTTAGTAGTAGACTCCTGTTGTTGACGTGACTCAAAAGCAATAGTCCAAAAATCAGTACAAAATAGGTTCCTGAAAGTGTGTTTAAGACCAAGACTGATTATGACATGCATTTTGATTAACTGAAATGTCATCACTGAATAAAGTTTTGAGATAAAGTGAAGAAATAGACTTCTTCCACTTAATACCGCTAAATAAACTTTATTTTCAAGGTTCCTGTTTTGGACTCAGATGGTTCACCCCAGCCAGTGAAGTTCCTCTCTGTGGTCATGCTACACTTGCAGCAGCTGCTGTGTTGTTTCACATACAAAGTATGTTTACAAGCTATTTATTACTATAACTTTTTAGAAAATTTACTTCTAATTAAGAAGGTCTCTATTTTCTACAACAAAGGCAATTAAATATTCAGAACATTTAGAGAACACATATGGAGATACCTTAGGTATTGTCTTTTACAACTGCTCTGTAATTATAAGGTTGTAGTCTGATGCCTACACTTGGATTCCGATGCCCTACTATTACTCTTGTTTAAGAAAAGTGCAAAATATGCAAATGTCATTTGTGAGAGGTACAGTAGAATTTGATGAATAGGGAATATTGCTCTTTCTGTTAAAAGGCAATTCCCATTGATTCTAGGAACGTGCAGGAAAGATTCACTGGCAATTGCTGTGTTTATTAGCCTCAGCAGATTGTTTATTGAGTTAGTTGGGAATTTTGTCTCAGAATACAGGTTTACTGTAGTTAGCTGTTTAAGTAACTTTTTCTGAATATACTGAGCTACTCTAAGAGCTATAATAATTTAGATTCAAATTCTTATGTTTGATAATGTTGCAATGTTCTCTCTCTAGAAAACACGAATTCAGTTCTCACATTTGTGACGCTGAGTGGGGAATTAAAAGCCAGACAAGTGGAACATCATATTGTCCTGGACTTACCACTTTACTTAACCTACCCACAGGTCAGTCAAAGTTTTATTCATTAAAGGCTTTCAAGGAAAGTATGTCTTTATGTTTCTATGTGTATGTAAGTATATCTGTCTATCTGTAGTTGGATAGATACGCATATATGTATATATGCTCTATTTTTTACAGTGTGGCTTTTTTTTTTTTTTTGGCCTCAGGTACTTCAGGAAGTAGAAGAGTTAATAAAGGTAAAAAAAGAATCTATATGTGGTCTTAGAAGCACATTTATCATAACTATACCTATTTTTATATATTAAAATGGTTGAAAAGTGGCAACATGGCATTGCTTGACGTACTCCTGAACTTGAAACACTAAACTTTAAAGGTCTGAGTCATGCAGCTCAGGAAATGGAATTCTCCAAAATGCTGCAGTTGAACTTTTGTCTTCCACTACCATTGACTGGAATGTCAATATTTATTTCAGTGGCATTTTCAGCCTATTGTATGCATGTGAGAGCAATCCAGTGTCCTTGCCCTCTTCTAGGTCCCTGAATTTCTTTCCAAGTTGACATATACAGAGCCTGTAGCACCTACCCGTATCCTTTCAGGCACTTGATGGATTTACTTTTCTTGCTTGCATGTGCTTGAGGGCTGCATGAAAGACCTTGCATAAGCCCTGTTCTAGCAGGGAATTTATTTGATGAAAATGTTAAGGAAATAATATTTCATATTCCAATGGTGATGTTTTTCTTTGTCTCCTTTAACTTTTTCACCAGGCAGCTGTTGGTGACATGATTGTTCAAGATCTCCGTTATTCTCCTGACACAAAGAAACTCTTAGTCCGCCTCAGTGATGCTTATGAAAGGTGTCTTACACTTTTTTTTTTTAATAATCCAGTGTGCAGAAATTGAATCTGCTTATTTAACCTCTGTTTCTTACAAACTAGGCTCTCTTATCTAATTTTAAAACACATGGATATTAAAAACCCTAATTTAAACTCCGGTGTTAAATAGTTGTTTTATCTTCTCATATGAGCTTATTGAACCTGGAAAACTGAATAAGATCAATCTGAAATCTATCTCCAAGAAAAGGAGGTGTAGGAAACAGTTTTAATGATGGCGTATTTTCCCTATCCCTCTGAGTAAAAAAATGATCCAGTAACCTAGCAGGAAATTAGGAGTCTTGCTTCTCAAATGAAGAAGTAATAGTTACATAGCTGTAGAGGTCCGC
The DNA here is from genome assembly GCA_020745775.1 of Theristicus caerulescens. NCBI lineage: Eukaryota > Metazoa > Chordata > Aves > Pelecaniformes > Threskiornithidae > Theristicus > Theristicus caerulescens. The sequence continues at coordinate 91,543,791 of CM036560.1, forward strand.
TTAGTGAGACAGGGCATATTGACAGAATGCCATGGATTCTTATTCCCATTTGACTGTAATCTGCTTACACATACTTAACAGCATCATAAGTAGCTTTATAGAGGAAATTCCAATTCAAATGATTTCAAAGCATTTATTAATCTCAGCTGAATTTCATCGTTAAGTTGAGTATGATTTGAGTATGTATTGCCAAAACACAAATTCTTTAATCAGACCAAATTACTATTATTTTCACTTGAAGTTTGGCCTAACTAATGTTTAAAGATTGGGCTACTGGAGAGATAAAAACATTCTCAGCTGAGTACTTGTTATTTTTACTCTTTCAGACTTTATTTTGTAGGGAGGTATCTGCAACTTCACAGACTTGAAGCTGTTGTAGAGTGCTTTAGAATCCTGTGAAGATCTGAATGGCATTAGTTGTTTGCTTGCTCTGAAAGGAGGTGGAGTACCTACTCTTTGCATTCTGTAGTGATGAAGTATTTCTTTCAATGATTGAAATGTTGAAATAAAAGTGTGCATTTTTGTAGCTAATATTCCAGGATGCTTTGTTTTCAGAAATAAATAGGAAATGCACGGCTTGAACTTTTTTCTCTGCTCACTCTGAGTATATTATATTCACAGTAGTCTTCTGTCAAATGACATTGGGAGGACAATGCTAGGAATCTTGTCTCCTCTAACATTTTACTATGGCTGTCTTGGGATTGTAGAGAAGATGGTTTTGCAGTTTTCTGTTTCTTTTCAATACTTAAATTAATGTAAAATGAAGAATATGGGCCACTAAAATTCTATAATTATATTCAAGGTCTGTGTTGGAAGAACTGCAAGTGAGTGCACAACACTTTTTGTCAGCTGAAAAGACAGGAAAGGTGAAAGGACTCATACTGACTCTTAAGGGAAATCCCAGTGGAAAACATAAAGGCCATGATTTTTACTCCAGATATTTTGCACCTTGGTATGGAATTCTGGAAGACCCTGTTACAGGTATGTGTTTGTGTGATAAGTGATTCTTACTCTTGTTTCAATTCAATTAAAAGGTTCTTATTAAACTTTATGAATCTGGTTTTGTACTTTGGATTCTCTCTCCTAAATTACTGTTTTATATGGACAGCAGGAGCGTGCTCATTAAACTGAAAACTTTTATGAGTGGTGCCAACTTATTCAGAAAAAATCGGCTTCTTGCTGTCATCAGTCCAGATATTCCTGTGTCTTTTTCAGATCTTTTCCCTGAAGTATTCCAATTAGAGAAAAGTGAGAGACTAGTTTGATACTGAATGAGTATTGCAGTAGAAGTTCACATCTGCTTCTGTTGGTGTTTTGGTTTTTTTTTTTTTTTTGCGCTTCAGCTGAGATGTCCTCTACTTCCATGACACTTATTGTGGATATTCTCAGGCCAATGAATAATATGAACTCAGCTAGTTGCATATTTAGGGGCAGGAAGGCTAGTTCTCTGCCCGTTCCTTTGATGTTCCACTTAGTAGGTGTGATGATGATTGCTGCAGAATGATGTTATTTGCTTAGGTACCAGTTAATCACAGGTTAATTATTAGTCAGCTGAGAACTTGATCAAAAATGCTCATTAAATGTTTTGCTAAATAAAGAGAAAACTCTCTTTGTTGGAATAATGCTAGTTATTTAGCACTCCTAGCAGAAAGGTTTACAAGAAATATAATCCATGTATTTCAGGGTTTTTTTTTAAGCTTTCAGTCCTGCTTTCCTGATAAAGCCAGGGACAGAGTCTGGTAGACATATCTAATCCGAGAGCTCATTCCTTAGGATTTCTGGGAAGACTAGTATTGATATGTAGGAAAAGCTAGAAGTTTCCTGAATCTCTGAGATTTTTCTAGGCTTGTTATAGCTCACTGTTGCTTGTCTTCCATCTTCGTGTCCTTTCTTTTATAGAAATAAATCTTTTTATTGTATTGCTGAAGTATAATTTTAACAGTGTTATGACTTTGTATTATATTTCTTTATAATGATTTCTTAATAAAGTCCTGGTGTCCTTGAGCCCTGATAATTATCATTACATCACAGTATGGTTTCCAGCAGAGTGTCTTTGCCCCTAGCTGCTAATGTAGGCTGAAGCAGCATTTCTAGCTATGAATCTGAGAAGTCACCCTAAGTTTTTAAGCCATCTGTTGGTCAGAAAACAGGAAATTGGTCTTTTAGTTTTCAGAAGCTGTGGTTGAGACCTTAAAGATCTCCCTGAGTTACATCCTGATGCTTACCAGCATTCGACACTGAAAAAAACCCTAAGGTTTTGTTGTGGAAACTGTTAGGAGAGAAAATGCTTTTGTTTTACACAGTGACTCCTATCCACCTGTTCCTAGTCTTAAAAAATATCCAAAAGCCTATTCAGATTTTTGATGGGTAGCTGTTCATGTTTCATTGAATAACATCATGTTTAGATGAAGAATATTTTGAGGTTCTGTTATTAGGAAACTTCACTTCTGGTGAACAAATGAGTACTTTGGCTCAAGTATTTTAATCAGTACTATTTGTTATTCCTACCAATTGTGGCTAATCATGAAGCCCTCACCTAGGCAAAATTGAAGCCAGAGGATGAGGAAGTAATACTGCTTTATTGTAAACAAATGAAATGATAAAGCCTTAAGTTCTGTCTGCTGTGCAAACTCTTAGGTGGTTTTGCCCTAGACACACATATGGCACTCGATTTGTTTATGGCACTTAGATTTTGAATGTGCTTGCTCTATAACGTAGTGATTCTAATTTAATTCTGTACTTCGTTTTCCAATTTCTTTTAAGGATCTGCCCATGCTGTTTTAAGCAGCTACTGGTCAGAGCAGCTGGGGAAGAAAGAAATGCTCGGTAAGAGAAACTGTGTTCTTGCAAAGCTGCCTGTTTATGTAAAAGTTACTCACTAAAAAAGTTATATTATTACTGCAATCCAAACTGTAGCAATAACTCCCTATCCATTTTCTCAATATGAATAGAATATTATATGGTATTTTGTGTGTGAGGTAATCTTTAAGAAATTGCTTTCTTCCCTACCCTCCAACATGACACATCATGCCTGCAGGGAGTTAGAAGTCTCGCTTTCTGCATTGTAACTCTCTGCAGTTACTTTTTGATCTCAGCTTTTGGATTTTAGTTCTCATAGCCTTTCATCATAACTGAAGCTTGGTGAACTTCAGATGATGTTGGGTTTGTGTTTTGATTGAATTTTACTTCTTGGTCTTTATGGCTTGCACTTTGGGTATTTGGAACAGGTATTGGTATTTTCATTCACAATGTGTACTTTTCAGTAGAATTTGGACAGTGTTTTCCTTTCCCCTCATGTATATTGAGATGAGATGGAAAAAAGTCATATGGTTTCTGCCTGATTTTGGAATTTTCTTGAGAATTACTCCAGATTAATCCCTTCAGTAACTTCTTTAGGAAACTTAGGGTTTAGAATAGTTAATGTTACTATTGCTAGATAAGAAGAGATGACGTATTTTTAACATTCAGATTCTATTTACAGAATGTGCTTTATGGTACAGGTTTTTTTCTGGTTTCTGATACATCTGTGTATTTAAGTATGAAGATCAGTTTTCCTCAGGATGATGATCTTTTACATGGTAGCAAGGAAGGATATAAGAAAGAATAGTCACTTACGTGACAAGAACAGAAAGAACGTGACTGACCTTAAATGTTTAAGAATGGGGCCAAGATACATGGGCATTGGCAAATTTTATTTGTTTGTGATTTTATTTGCAGTCTTACTTTTAAGTGATTAAGCCTTAAAGGAATCTGAGATGACTGGACCTCTGAAGTCAAAGAGGAGATTTATTGGTGGTATTACAATCAATGAGATATGCTTATTAGATCACATATTTGTTGTTAAGCAAGAAACTGAAGAAGTTGGTGGGGAAAAAAGGAGAGAAATTGTTAATACATGACAACACTAGATAAAGAGGCATTGGGTGTCTCTTCACTTCCTGTGTTTCTAGTGCTTTGCCAGAGAATGGAGGAACAACAGAAGCAATACAAAATACCCTAGTACCTATCTGGTTCCCTGAGAAGGGGCAGGGGATTACAATTCTTTTGTGCACCTGACAACAATTAAGTCTTTGGTAACATTTAGTTCAGAACAGAGATTACGTCCCTCATCTAATAGGGTTCATTTTCCATAAAAGTAAACACTTTTCAAAACAAACAGCTACCTTGAATATAAGCCTTCCTGTATTTGGTCAAATGAATCTCAAAATGGATTTTCTTGTGAATGATAAACTCTTTAAAGGATCTGTTTGTGCTCCGTAGCTCAGTACGGTAGTCCACAATGACTGAAACTGCCTCCATTGTGAATTGAAGGAAAGGTTTAACATTCTGTTCCAAAGATCTCATATTTGCATTTACATCACAGAAATCAGTGATAGTTTCCATAATGCTGGGGGGAAAAATCCCAACATATTTTCTGAAGAGGAGAAACTGTCTTTGGTAATGCGTCCTTATGGACTGGCTGTTTCTCAGAAGTTTTTGACATTTTCGGATGTTAATGTGGAATTTAAAACACTTCCATGCCGTCTATAGACACTGCTTCTTTAAGTAATGAAACAGACAGGAATTCTGTCTGTATTTTTAGATGATACTTTCTACCTGTTTTGCATTTTCATGTATTCTGTATGTACTGTGCCATTTCCTCTTTCAGAGAAACTATCTCAAGCAGCAAAGGCAATTGATGCTGTAATCAGTTTCTCTAATGTGTTTAGCACAAAAAAAAAGTCCTATCTTCCCCCAAGACAGATTCCCCCCCCCCCATATTTCATGCATATATGTCCTCAAACTTCTTTTGTGGTAGAAATCATACAAAACAGATTTAAAGAGAACAAGTTCATTTGACATCTGATCAACATGTGGTCTCGACGTGGGTTTATGAGAAATAACTTTTCCTTACATGCACCTGACTGAGGGGTATCAGGTAGTACTGGGGTGAATTCTGTTACTAATGAAAGTATTTGGAAAAGGTGGCTGGCAATCAAGAAGATTCCATATCACCAAAGATTAATAAATAAGAGCATCTTTTGACTTTTTAGAAACCTTTGTGGTAGTGTCGTGGTTTAACCCCAGCTGGCAACTAAGCACCACACAACCGCTGCTCGCTCACTCCCCCCCCCCGGGGGGATCGGGGAGAGAATTGGAAGGGTAAAAGTGAGAAAACTCGTGGGTTGAGATAAAGACAGTTTAATAGGTAAAGCAAAAGCTGTGCACATGAGCAAAGAAAACAAGGAATTCCTTCACTACTTCCCATGGGCAACCAGGTGTTCAGCCATCTCCAGGAAAGCAGGGCTCTATCAGGTGTAACAGTTACTCAGGAAGACAAATGCCATCACTCCAAATGTCCCCCCCTTCCTTCTTCCTCCCCCAGCTTTATATGCTGAGCATGATGTCATATGGTATGGGATATCCCTTTGGTCAGTTGGGGTCAGCTGTCCCAGCTGTGTCTCCTCCCAACTTCTTGTGCACCCCCAGCCTGCTTGCTGGTGGGGTGGGGTGAGAAGCAGAAAAGGCCTTGACTCTGCGTAAGCACTGCTCAGCAGTAACTGAAACACCCCTGTGTTATCAACACTGTTTCCAGCACAAATCCAAAATGTAGCCCCATACTAGCTACTATGAAGAAAATCCGCTCTACCCCAGCCAGAACCAGCACAGGTAGCTTCTGTAATATCCGATACCTTTTATTGCAAGAATAAAGGAAGATTTTCTTGCATAAAATGAAAGATCTGTTAGTTCCAAAATAGATCAGATATGAAATAATATAAAAATGAGGAATGTTAAATCTATTGGCAGATCTCTCTGGGTATTGTGACCTCTAGGAGGAGGTCAGCTGCATCTCTGCTGAAGTATCAGACATAATTTCCTGTGTTTGGGTTCTCTTCCTACTTTTTTTAGACCAAATTGTCAAACAACAACCACCCCCATCAACTACAAAGAGAATTTTCCAGTCTTTTTACAAGGTGAAATACTTTATGATCTTTTTTGAAACTGTGTACATATCCTTGAATTTAAGCTGAGTGTTAGATCAGAGTTCAGTATCAGTCCTTGCCTTTTTTTCATTTGAAGAGTCTCTGCAATATTTAAAAAAATATAATCTCTCATATCAGATGTATAGACTTTCATAATTGCTAATGAATGTAATATTTAGCATCTGTCTCTGTATCCAGCCCTTCACATAGTTTTCACATTTCTAAGATAACATTTATAAACATGCATAAGGAATTCGATATAACAAAAGGGATTATAGGGGACTTTCCAAATTATTGTGAAGAGGCTTTATCCAGGACAATTTTTAATCTCGGGTGAAGCTAGAGGAATCTTTCTGTACCTGTTTACTTAATAAGTTGAGGGGAAATTTTGGTTCTTGTTACTGCCTTTAACTTCTCTGATTCCTTCCCAATAGAGAAAAGGTTTATAGCATTTGAGGGTTGGGGGCACAAAACCCAACGAAAAAACAAACTTTATTTTGGTAACTGTAAGATCATACTTTCACAAATTTTACCAGGATTTCTTTCAACACAAAGTCTGTCCCATCTTCTAACTTTTCCATCTCCTCACTTTTTTTTTTTTTTTTGGTAAAGAAGCTGCTTTATTCAGGTAGACTAAATCTGCCTGTATTTAAGTTTTTGCTAATTTGAATTCTCATGAAGTGAAGAGTTTTGCAGAGTTGTAATTGCAGCTTTCATCTTTCCCAGGTAATCTCAACATATAGATTGGCCACATCAGATTTATACACAATTGTAACAATTCTGCCAAAGGAGAGCTGTTTCCCTCCATCCATCACCAGATTTATCCACCTTCTTTCCTAGGATTAAAAAAAAGTCTTGGTGATCTTAACTTCACATAAGTTAAGGAACAAGTGCTTCTTTCATCCGTCCTTTTATATAGGATTTAGAAATTTAACGAAAATAATGGTGATTTCTAAAAATAGGTATTTTCTCAAGAGTGGCACTTGTTCCTGAGTTGATGTCATTGCGATGACGTCATGAAGTAAATCCATTAATCCTCAAATTCTGTAAGCAATGGTCATTTAGATACATCTAGGCTGATAAGAAGCTCCTCAAAACAACAGGATAATATTCGTACAAGGCTACTGGCCACCTTGTGAATGCAGTGGTGCATGATTCTATGAATCTGTGATATCAGCATGCTCAATCTCACAGTCCTTGTACCTACTCTTAAACTTTCCTCTGTCTCAGCTTAATCACAGAGGAATTCAGGGCACTGTGAATTCAGCTGTTACATATTATTTCTATAGATCAGAATGTACATATTTGTTTTTGTACAAAACATGTATGAAATGTATAGATAGTATGAGATACTCCTAGTAAATACGGACATGGAATGGGTGTGCAGCACCTTTGTGATCCAAAACACGAGTGCGCATCAGAGATGCTTGAATGTCTCTGGAGACATTGCTATTAAATGAAATCCTCTAGGTATTGAAATGTTCCATGCAGGTCTGTGTGAAATATCAATGTGTCTGTGTGAGAGAAGGAAAAGATCAAGTATTATTTTCATATAAGATTGGGTAAAATTTTTTCTTTTTTTTTCTTTTTTACTTTTCCTTCTTTTCCTCTACTTTGAAGGTTTCTTAAAATAAAATGAACCAATATCAAAACAGTCTCACTAATCCTGCCGTGAAACAGACAGCACTGGTTCCACATTTAAAGAAAGAAAAAAAAAACCAACCAACCTCTGAAGATTTGAAATAATTAATCTCTTTTATTTAAATCTACTATCAGGAGGGCGTGGGAGAGTTTAGCTGTGTATCCCCACTTGGCAATAATAATTGATCAAATTTAGCATGGTCTGGATCTTTAAGTGTCCAAAATACTCCAACTGAAGGCATTACTCCATACATAGATGTCGTTCTGACAAGTTAAAAACAATAACTGGTAGTTCTATAAATGGAAAAGAACAGAAAGTATCAACATCAATCTTTCTATAGCTCCTGTTTCTGCTGTTTTGGAGTGTTTACTTTGTCTGAAAATCTAATATCCTGTTATAAGAAAGAGGTTTCTTGTCAGCTGTGGCTGAGAAATTGTTTTAAAGCATACAGTATATATGCCGTCTGTTAGAGATCCTGTGCTCTGTCGGGATCTGAATATAATCTCTACCCAATTTACAAATTGTGGGTTTGTGAGGACAAACATGTTCTTTGGCTTTGAACAACTTTTGTAGTAGTTGGAAATTCACTGAGTAAGGAGACTGTGAGTGTTAATTCCTTGTCATCCATTTACAGCCTTTTACAAAAACAGCACTATATGAAACTCAGACCTTTGCTAAATGCCATCTGAACCAGACTGTTTTCTGATCAAGTAGTTGTGCAGCTAAAATTGGACTACTGAACAAGTCTACAGACTCAACATGCTAAATGAGCATTATCATCCCACCTGTATGTGACTAAACAGTTTAGGCAAAAGTTTAGTTTTGTAATTATTTACAAGTGGAAAGCTATTTCTATTTAAACTTTATCCAGCTGTATTAAATGATGTATTCAGGATTATATATATCAATATCTGTTCCCATCTATGTAAGAATTTGGTCTCAGTTTGTGACAGCTGAAGCAGCATCTATGTTTCTTTGTAGACTTTTCCCACTGGCTGCTTGAGTTTTATTTACCCCTTAGCTAAACACATTCTTTGAACCTAGTATCTGCTTCACATGTTCAATACCAGTAAAGCGGTTCTTCATTCTTATGCAGATAATACTGGTGTTCTTCCTTCTTACCTACAGAAACTGTCTATCCCATGAATAGGAGAATTCAAGACTTCTTCAGATACACAAAAGAAACTTGGTTGGCTACATCACAGCAAAGTATCCTTCACTACTTGTATTAACCAGCATCTTTGTCAGACTCAATAGACAAGTTCTAGTCTGAGATACACCCTCAGCTAATCTTCATCTGTAAAGACAATTCATCCAGAGTGTCCCTGGTACAGTACTTGCCCTGGTGCTGCTTGCTTTCTGGAGACAGAGGCCTCATTTCCCTGAATTTTCATGGATTTTTAAATAATTTGTGATAGATACTAGTTTTTTTAACTGTGGATTCTTGTTTCCATTTAGCTTTTCAATGTTCCCGCCGTGGAGGAGAGTTGAAGATTTCACTGCGTAATGATGGAAGAGTTGACATTGCGGGGCAAATAGCTATTGTATTAAAAGGAAACCTGACTTTCTGAAGAAATTGACCCTAACAATTTCATCTCCCACACCTTCAAATTATTCATATTATGCTGATTATATCTTAGCTCTAGGCAGTGAATCACCACTGTCCTCAAAAGTCTTTGATCACATATTGTCCATTTTTAAAAAGTGCTTGAAAATGCTCACTTCTAATCTTCAAGATCCTTGGTATTTTTTTCTTCACTTTCATCTTGCCGTTTCATATGTACACTGACTTCAGAAAATGTCCAAGGACAGCTATCTTGATTTTCTCCTTTTAAATGATTCTTTTCTTTATTTCCAAATTCCATGTTAAAAGCCATTCCTGCTTCCTGGATTGAATTGTACACTTTTCTGATTGATAAAATAATCAAACTTTTTCCATATTCAGTTGTTCTCCATGAAATCTGACTACAGTCCTTTAAAAAAAAAAAATCTTTTCTCTGCCATATATTGAAATGATGCTCATGTTCATTAATTTACTTGAATTAAAATATGAAAAAAAATATAAGTGGTTTAGAAATGTGCTTTATGGTTCCCTTTTCCGAACAGTATTTTTCAGAGATGAATGGTATTGCAGTAGCTCGTAGTACTGCTGCTTAGTCAATATTTTTAATTAAAGTTTTAGCAGAAAGATTTAAGCGATTGACATAGTGATGCACATAAAACTGGTTAAAATCTGAAAGAAAACTATATTGGTTACAGCAATATCATTTACTTTTCAAAGACTGAAGATTTGCTCCTAAATTAAAAGTTTCTTCTCTAATTTTCTTCATGAAATGTACTTCAGATTTTGCCACTTTTTCCTTTAGTGTTCTTGTCTTTCTCTGGATTTATTAGGAATATTGAACTGTTTCAGTTACTCTAGCTAAAACTCTATTTTCCCTTTCAAATCACTTTTGTCCTAAGTTTTGCTTTAGTTCTTTTTCTTTGCAATATTTCAGGATGAAGTATTTTGAACCTAAAAGCGTTTTCATACTGTAGGAACAGCTGGCTGTCAGCCCTTTATAAATGATGAGGAACGTAGTTGTGCCAAGTTCCTCTATTTCCAGTTATTTTGAATTTTATCGTAACTTATGTGTTACTTAAGGCCGAGTAGCTGGAGGCAAGTAGCAGTGTGAGAACCCTAGGATTCATTTGAAATAAAAGTTTCTAGCTCCTGTTGCTACACAGAACATACCGAAAATATGCAAAGCTCAAGAGCTAGGTGGCAAGCAAAAGGAATCGCCAAATGGAAATGCGTGTTCTTCTTCCGTATTCAATCTTGCTGAAGTTCATGGACCTGAAATGTGGTTTATAAACATGGACTCATCATCCGATGCAAGACACAGCTATGGAGGCAGCTTAACAGCAATGTTGCAATGGCATATTTAGCAGCCACCTTGACCTTGCCTCTCACAAAGCAAATTGATCACTTTCCAGCTAGTGACCCGGATCTTCTTGAGGAGCAATACTGCAAGCTTGTTTTGCTGCATTTGCTACTTCCTACTGGCTCGTGCAAAGAGTGAATCTGGCACATAAGCTGAGATGCTTTGGAAAAAAACAACCCTCCATAAGAATATAAATGGACCAAAGAAGCAATTATTGTTCACCTGTCCACATTTAACAAATAGACAGTACAATTATTTTTTTTTTACTCAAGGGGACTAATAATGAACAAAGCCCAGTAAATTTTAAATATACTTGCTATATAAATTTCCTGACCAAACCAATATCTTTGCTGCTTAATGCATGTTTTTTATAATTTACTACTACTTTGTCTCTATTTCTGTTCAGGATAGAAAAATCACCAGAGCTCAGATGGGAGACTATGCAGTAATGTGTTTGTAATCAACAGATTAGTTAATCAGCCATGATTTATTAATGATGAATTAATTATACCTGATTGTGCAGTTCTGCTGCCTAAATGGAGCTTTAAAAGAGTTATTTTATTAATCATCATTGTGCTAATTGCAGACACTTACAGAAGGATTGCTAATTAAACATGCAACCATATGCAAAACAAGCAAGGCTGCTGAGAGTGGCAAGAAAAAGAGCACTCATTTTCTGAGTAGCAACTTTATTCTCATGAAATATTGTGTAGTTGACTTGGTGATCCTAATTACTTACTAAGATTTTAATACATTGCACATTTTCAGTCAACAGTAAAGGAAATTAATTGTTGTGACAAATTCTGTCCATCTTTCCCAGTGCAAAAAATAGGTTGCGCAAACTTCAAATAAAATTATTTAGAATTTGTGTGGCTTTGTTTCACGTTTTCATGCAAAGGATTTACCTGTTGGTTTTATTAGCTGTATATAGATAACCTAACTTAACTATCTTAACTTTGAGCAAGATCCTGAATGCTAAGTTACCTTAGCACCAAATGAAATGTCTGATTGCACTTGAAATGAGAATTCAGACTCAAAATTGCATGAGTTTCACATCAAGAAAAAGAGGAACACGGTGATGTTTAACTACTTTAATTTCCAAAAGCCAAAGTCAGCACAGAAAATGCAGAAAGGGAACAGTACAGGTAGATTTCTGTGAAGAGACTACTATAATTTAAATAAACATTAGTGCCATCTGATCTTCAACCTACGCAGCACAATTTTTAGGTCCTTATAATGCTAAATACAGTCTTTGAGTGCTATAGAATTTCATGCAGGCTTCATCATCATGGACTTTCCATGGACTCTTTTTTTTTTTTTTTTTTTTTTTTTTTAATGCAAGTTGCTAGGCCTTCCTCATTAATTAAATAAAAGTTTGTTTAAGAATTTTCTGGAACTGCCTGCATAATATTACAGCTATTAATATAGAAGTTTGGAATTTAGTATTTCTCTAAGAAAATGGTTAACTTGCATTGTTTTGATTAAATTAAAATGTTGAATCAAAAGTTAAATTAAGTGAAGACACTAAGTGGAAGGTTGGAAAAATGGAGTGTCTCTTTGCTTAGTGTTTCTGGTGGAGAGGATTTGCAGAACTGTTTTGTGCTGCTCTCTTAAGACTGTAGCAGAGAGATGTGTTGAACCAGGAGCAAATTATGTGAAGGGAAAATACAATTCCAAAAATTCCTGTGCGCTTGAGAGTTATTTATCATGAGAGTGTCCAACAGAAGGTCATTAAGTTACAGGCCACTGTAAGTTTTGAGTAAATCCCTGGCTAGATCCAACAGCCAAAACATGAAAATTTAAATGCACATTTGCTCATTTTACTTTTTTGGTGTGTGCCTCTGCCGAGGCATAGCTCATGTAGGGACCAGGAAGAAAGCACATAACCCTGAGGAAGGAAGCAAAATAAGAAAAAAAATATTGAGCAACAAAAACCATGTAAGTTTGTTGCTATGGAAATGAATGTACAGCTAAAAGGGATGAAAAGAAAATGGGAAGCCATTTTTTTAATTCCGTAAGCCATTTAACAGATTTGCTTAAAGGATTCATGAAAATACTTTGCATTTCTTTTGTGTTGTCTAGATGAGGATAGACAGAAAACATATATTGAGAACTTGTTACCAAAATTGAAAAATTTTGCAGAAGGTGGGAATAAAAGGTCTCATGAATGTGTGTGTACACAGCAAGACGTCATAGAAGGGAGCCATGTGTTCCATAAGGGATAGGAAGGGAAATTAGCAACAGATGAGGCAGTTATTTCTGGGAAAGGAAAGATTTCTTTGTCTCAGTATTCATCAGAGTGACAGGGAAACATGCCAGGAACAGAGGGAACCTTCCCAGAAGTAAAAAAGGGGAACTAAATTACAATTAAGGGTGATGACGGATCAGGTAAAAATGAAATTAGTTCAATTAAAAACTAAAAAATCTGCCAATTAAGCAGTTTGATTCTGACTTCTAATTCCCCCCCCCCCCCCCAGAGGAGTAGGTGTCTTTAAAGTAATTACCAGACCTTAACAAAAAGACAGAACAAGGGATTTTTCTCAATTGCTGAGTCACTGTCCTCTTATTTTCTAAAATTTACTGCAAACCATAATTAAAAATTTTCAAAAGAATGGGAAAGTGAAATAACAAAACCCAATATTTTACCAGATAGTTGAAAAGTGTGAAAATTTTTTTACTACGGGTCAGTTTTAGACTAAGACCTCTAGTTTAGACTTAACGTCTAAAGCAGAATGTGAAAAAAAAAAACATTTCTAACTGTTAGTTTTAGTGAGAGGTGCACTTTGACTTGTGTTTTTGCCTCACTGATTGGTGAAGGAGGACATTCCCTGGTTTTTAATGTCATGAATCACATAAGCCCAAGTTTTATCCATTTTCCAGTGTTCTGTGACTATTTTTGGTGACACACCCAAACCAAGAAACCACTTTCCCATACGTAATTTTTGTCCTGTTAAAAATTACAGAGTAGATAAAATACATTAAGCAAACCTAAGAAAAATTCTCAAGAACGTTTCTAGAATTGTGAAGAGGAAGGAGTTTGAAGGAGATGAAGTAGATTTGTGAGGAGCAGGAAGAGGAGAAGGAGGCGTGATGTCTGTGTAGAGACTCTGTAATATGTGAGCATAGTTAAAACACTTCAGGGCATGCCCTCAGTTTTTGCCACTAGTTGAAGTTGATGATGCAAAGACAGTTTGTATGGTCTGGGAGTCAGGTTGAGAGATGTTAGGCTAGCGAAGAGATTATGTAGAATATAGTAGAGCTGGAGCAGAGTATGAGGTGTAGCAAAGCCAGGAACCTGAATTTGAATTCAAATGTTTCTCTGCTGACCTTTTGCTATGCTTTGGATCCCAACCAAAGGGGGCTTACCAGAGCGCCCATCCCACCAAGCTCAATTCTGGTGGGAAATTCTAGCTGGAATTCTTGAATTTTTCTTTTGTTTTAGAAAGCCTCCTTTCTCCATATATATTTATGGCTGTAAAGAGAAATGAATTATAATCTTAATGACTGTGAAGGTTTCAGTCACCCATATTCAGAAAGAAACTGCTCCTTTCTGAACAAAATAATTCTGTTTTAAAAACAGCCTTTTGGACTTTAATATATTTATGCGTAGCAGCTTTCTGAAGATGTGTCTGATTGACTTACGTGTTTAACATCACAGCCTCTGTTCTTACCTGTGTTTTTAATGAGTAAGGTTACTACAACTTTCAGAAAAGTTTCAGCAGTTAATAGGAACAATAAACAAAGTACCCTCTTAATAACAAACTGCAGGCACTTTCTCAATAAAGTTACAGTTTCAGCAGAAAAAAAATGTAGATTAAAAGGAAACACCTGCTCCTGTAAATTACTATGCTGCAGGTAGCAACCCAGGAGACTCTGCAGATGGTTCTGTATTTGCAAGCCTGACCTCACCACCCCTTCATCAATCTCTGACTGATTGATTCTCTCCAAAGCAGAACACGCCATATCCCAAGGTACTAGAAGACACCTTTGAATTAGTTCCAGACAGAATACCAATTAAGTGGTACTTTTGTTTCATTTTGGAAGTTCTTAACAAAGGATTCAACTGTCTCATCAAGCACTAGCGCTGACTAAAAGGTGGTACAGTCAGATAGTTCCAGAAAGAGCTTGCAAAGGGTACTTCAGGAGGTGTAATCTTTGCTAGATTTCCCTGCTGACTGGGAGCATGGATTAAGTTGTACTATGCCCTAGGATTTTGAGGTGGGCCAAAAGAAGGTGGAATCTTGATCCTTAAAATGGTACAATACAAATTCATTACTTCAGTTAGCCTTCCCTGCCAGCCAAGAAAAGGTAGAAGAGAGATCATAAGTTCTGTATGTTCATTTTCACTCCTCAACTGTTTTCAGGCATCTTACTTCTCTTATTGAGACCTGAAGAGTGATTATGTTGATCTTTTCTTAACTAGGACAAATTTTCTCCCGTGCTTCTTCCAATGTGTACCTATGCAAAGGCCTTGTACAATGGTTTGAGATGAGTCTAATCAATACATCCTTTTTCTTTGTGGAAGAATACATTAACACACTTTCTAGAAAACAACCCTTCTGAAAAAAATAGATAGAAGCTTGTGTTCCCTCTCCAGTCTTACATGTTCCTATTTTGCTACCCACATTCCTCAAAATTCAGAGGAAGACAGAGTGAGATGGTGATACATTTTGGGCTTTAGTGATACCAGTAAGATATTTGGGTTTGTCTCCTCTTCACTGAGCAGTTTGAAATTTACAGCTGCTTTATTCTCTGAATGCCTGAGATACATTAAATGGCTTCCACTCACCTTAAAGAAGATACATGCTTTCCCTAAAGATTTAGAGAGTAAGGGAAATTAATCTGCATGCAGTTTGTCAGAATTCTTTGTAGTTTCAGACTTACTGGATTGCTGTCTTGGATTATTATGTAACTTTGGTAGTCTTTTCTGCATTTCATAGATACATATATATAAGGCCATCATCTAATCTGATGACTTGAATGCGTATCGCAGACAGTAATAGTCCACAAAGCAATCTGTGCACTGAGCCAATACTTTGTGATTTAGGTATAGTAGAAGAACATCCAAATTTAATATAAAAATGTAAGTTTATGAAGGATCTATCATATTCCTTGGTAAAATATCTAGGAATTTTCTGTTGAAAATATATACTGTGTTTCCAGTTCATGGTTTTCAAACTTTGTCCTCCAGCTATTGGATCTTTTTATGGGTTTGTCTGTTAGATTAAGTAGCCCTTGCTGTAAAGCTTGCATTCTTGACTTTTTGATGCTGTAGAACTTGGGCAGGAAATTTTCCTGGTGTTTGACTCTAAAAGCATCCCTAATTCTTTAAACTGATAGCACTTTTATTCAATGCACAGTCTTCAGTCAGTCTGAATTACAAAAATATAGTTACTGCTATGCTCAGACACTTTTTTTTAAGCTGTAAGGAAAAACAAAGTAATACATACCTTTTTGCTTCTCAATTGTGTATGAAGAAGACCAGCTGCACCAGAAATATAGCTGCCTTACTGCATTTTTTGCATTAGGAATTAAGGTCCGTGAGCAGTTGATGACATAACCACAAAGTATGCAATTAAATAAGCAAGATTGTGTCATTTATTTTGTATATGTAAAAGGAAACCTGTTTAACAGAAGTGGCTGCATATATTGCTGTAAAAAGCTTTTCATTTGAAATTTCCACTGTGATATTAAGTCTGAGAAAACTTCCCCATCCTCAAGTTTGGATAATTCAAGAGAAGACTCCACTAAAATCTGATAGAACGCTGTCATTCGAGATTCTTGAAATCGCTGAAATAGTAAGGAGTGAAAAGAAACAACTATCTTCATGGGAGAAAAAACAAACAACAAGCTTTTTGATACCAAATATTCAGTCCTTTTTCCATATACATTGGATGAAGTGAGTTTTTGCTCTTCTAGTCATGGTTGATCACTTTTTATTCTTATGTACCTAACCGGGAACGTTGTCCTTTGTGCATTCTAAATCCAGCATTATATATTAGCAATCACTACATTAAGTGTTTCTTTATTCACAACCAGCTTTACTAGTAGCTTTTAGAATATACCCGTCACATCTAATTCATTATAGTTTGGAAATGTGACACTTGGGAGATTTGAAAATCTGAAACATCAAATGTTACCATGTGCCTAACTAGAACATCTGAATCTTTTAGAATTGCATTTCTTTTGATGGAAAAACCTCTGTGGCGTCCTGCTGTCCATTTGGACAAAAGAGCAGATGTGTTATATGCATGTGTGCATGTGCGCTCATCTGTCTATGGCAGGATGTGAACCAATATAGCTACAAAAGTTCCTAGTTAATTTGGAAAGCATTAATTGCAACATCAGCCCTTACAGTTAATAGTGTAAACTTTTGCTTAAACTGAGTGTGGATAACTTAATTTGCATAACAGTTTGATTATAAAGTAAAAATCCAATGGTAAAGTACTATAAAAAATGAAGTGAGGTGTATATATATATTTTATATGTATGTATGTATATGTATGTATCAATTTGTTTTAAGGTTTCCTTTTCTTTTACCATATATTTGGTTTTGCCATTTTTCAGTAAGCTTCAAATTTCAGCAAGTAAAGATAACATTATTGTAAAGGTTTTTTTTTAAAAGTAAGTAAAAATGTGCTTATGGAAAACATAAAGATTTAACACATGGCCTCCCAGAAAAGGTGAATGCTATGCTTTCATTAAACAAGTCACTTTCTAGTTCACACTAACAGCATTATGAACTGAGGTCCTGGATGACCAAAACTTACAGCTATTTTTGACTTTGGACACTTGATTAGTCCCATTAACTGCAGTAGGATTACATAAATATGTGAAATTAAGCATGTATGTAAAATTAGTATATAGAACATCTAATTAGAATTCTCATTTTCTTCCCTAACGGGATTTTTGTAGGACATTTCTTCACTTAACGTTCTGAAACATATTCATGGAATATTTACGTGATAACTATTATGCATTACTAAAAGAAAAGAAGTTAAGTCTGCAGTAGTGTATTTTAAAATATAGTATACCCTTATGGACATACAATATTTAAAATGCCATGAGAGAGGATTTTTAATTTACAAAACTGAATACATTAAATCTGAATTATATATATCAAAAGCATTTGATCCATTATTTAAATAATTCAACTGATTTCTTTATATATATTCTTCTACATGTATTCTATATATATTTCTTTAAATAGAAGTGCCTTGAAAAAGGCACTTAGCTAACAATTTTTTTTAAAGTTGCTAAATATGTTATTAAATAAGAGAATACTTCTATCTCATTTTTATGAAGCACCATTTGACAATTCAAATCCTTGAAAATGTTACTGAAAATACTGTCAATTCTTATTTGTACATATTTCTTGGTGGTCATATTTATTTTCTGTATTTTTTCAGTGCAAAAGTGAAAGTTAAGAATGCTTCCGAATAAATATCTGGACTTCACGGCTCTCACCCCAGAAATGCTGTTGTGAAATACTCTGAAAACTGATTGTAAGTACATTTATGTAACAGTTTTGCAAGTATATAAAGTGAAAGATAATCGACAAAAGTCTCATTTGTGTAACAGCTTTGACCCATTAGGGGCTTTTAAATCATGCATCACTGACTTCAGGGTTGCTGTTGTCAAGCTACTTACAGATCCTAGTTAAATCAGGCATTTCATATTTTTGCCCTCATTTGCTTTTGTTTACCAGCAGGAGACAAAATATTTAATTAGTTTTGGGGCATTTATAATCTCCTCTGGGCCAGCTCCAGCCACAACGCTGGACGCCACTTCTGAGTTAATTCCAGTCAGGCTGGCCCCTCCAGTACAACATATGGGTAACCTCTAAGCCTTTAGCAAAAGTTGCAACTGAACTATTAGCGGGGTGGGACCTCCCTGCTGGGAAAATACTGCGCAACAAAGCAAAAAGGGGCCAGCGTCACCAGTGGAGGTCAAGGCAACACTTAGACCAAACAGCATCTGGCAAACTGTGCCAAGTAGAAATCAATGAGAAGCAGGGCAGTGGGTAGTAATTTAATGCCTGTTTGCACAAGAAAATAACTCCTTCTGAACTGAAAAATTATTTTATAAAAAGCTTACAGCATCCTTTGGCATCACCCTCTCCATTGTTGCTTCATATATTTTTATTTCAGTCAATGAACTATATGGCACAACCTATGCACGATTTTGTTTTGGGCAAGCAACATTAATTGTAGCATTAATTATGTTTCAGGAGATGAAGAGTTTTGAGAGTCTTCTTCCTAATTGGTTAGGAACCAGATGTACAACTGTAATTAATTTCCAAAGTGCATTACATTCTCTTCTTCAGGTTACAACAATGAGTCAAAGGGTTTGAGAAGAAAAAAAAAAAACAGTCAGTTCCAGAGACTCTAGATTTCAGCCACTGTAAACTGTTGCAGCTCAGCTCACTTGAAACCCGCCCTTGTTTTTCATCTTCCTTTTATTCTCACTTTCTGCTCCTGCCTGTATCTCTGCTTATATCTCATCTTGTGGCCCTTGTTTCTCCCCATTGTCTTTCTTTGCTTTTTCTCTTTTCCCTGAAATTCCAAGTGCTGGTGTTTATCTTAAAATATTGTAAGCAGGCTGCCATTGAACTCAGTGGGATTACTCAGGGCTTAATATTAAACACACTAAAGTCTTTACAGGTTCATGACATTAGACACCATATTTTATCCCGTACAGAGCTCCTTTCTTGTGCACTTTTCTTCTCAAAACGGGGACCATTCTCCATGGTTTTTGGTTTTTGTCTGCTAGTCAAGAAGTATTTCTGTTTATAACAATTTCAACACTCATTTTCATACTTAAACTACTTTGTGTTTTCCTGCACATTAATTCTTTTTCTACTTTGAGTGATGCAGGTTGCAGATTGCAAGTCTTTATGGTGTAGAAATTATACACAAGTAATAGTGTTTCATAAATAGATTGACTATCTTGAAGCACCCACTTACATGCCTTCTTAGTTTTCTGTGGTGCTGGGAAGATGTCAGCTTCAGCCTGATGGTCTTCATGCCTCTTGGTAGAGAAAAGAATAGCCTATAGACAGTGACTTTTCACTGTAGGAAAAAATGAAGAAAATGAATGTTCCAGCACTTTGGTGGAAGGAATAGAAACCTGAATGTTCGTAGAGTCCATTATTGGTCCTGTGCCATGCAAGGATGCCATGTGAGGAAAAAGAACTCACTAGAAGTGGACTAGCTGTTGGTGTCTGGGGGGAGAAACGGTGCTTCTACTCAGAGACTGCAGTTTTTTGACAGTTATAAATTATACAGGAAAGTTTTAATACAGTAGATAAAATGCTGCAAATTTGTTTTTGTTCTGCTTTTGAAGTATGTCAAGCTACTTGCTTGACCAAAATCTGCATGTGCAAGCAGATTGTTTGTTTGTTTGTTCATTTTTAAATAAGATTTTTTTTCTGCTGATGTATCTGGGGAACTCAGTGGGAGCACATTCTTACATTCCTCTCCTTTGATACCATGAAGCGCCTTTTATATCTCCCTTTCTCTACTCCTCTTTCTCCCCTCAATAGTAAACAGAAAACTCCACTAGTGTAAGAGCTGTCTCTTCCCTAGGCGGTGATAAACTAAAAGTTCATTGCCAATACAAAGAGTCTCTCCTACTGTATGAACAGCTTTAGTTTTCTCCTGTGTATCAGCAAGACAATCCCCACACATTAAGAGAAAAAGGTTTATGAGAAAATAAAAAGGAGTTGTCTTTTCACACTTTGATAATTAATGATCTTCAACAGCTAGCTGGGGGAGCCCTAACACCCTACAACTGTAAGAACGTGCTACGACATCTGCAACATATAGTTAGCATTGTTGCCCAAGGTCTTGTGAAAGCCAGAAACCACAGCTCTCCACAAAGCCCAAGTAAAATACATATTACTGATTAGGAAGTAGTTGGATACAGGCATAATTGAATTGGAAATTATAGTATTTGCCATTTTAGGTATAGGATTAGACATGTTCTCAGGAGGAATTTTTGTAAATGTAATACTTGCACTGAAAAAAAGGCATAGATACTTCTAGGGAAGTAATTTAATTCCAGGATGAAATTCTGAACTGTCTCTCAGCATAGCTACCTGTTCAGTTTCTGTGTTTAGGAATTTTTGTGGTTTTCATTCTGAATTCCAAAGAAAAAAAAACAATTTTAAAGGCTAACTTTTGAATGATCTTGGTATTTTTTGTCTAATTAAAAAGAAGAAAAAGTTTTTTTAAACGTAGAACAACTAAACTTATGGGGTTTTTTTTTGAACAGTGATTGTTTGCAATAACATTAATATTTTTTTTTATGCTTCAGGTGGCATAGCAAATAGGTAATTTAAGAGTTAGTTACTACAATGTAAGAAAGAATATTTTTAACAAAGTCAGCTCGGGGAACTGACTCACCCTATGGCTGTGTTATTGCCTACCTTGCCAGTGTTTGAGAGGAAGCAAGCACCTAGGGACGGGAAAGGAGTAAGACCACCTGTTTCAGCAAAAGCCTGAAGTTTCAGCAGATAAGATGTAATAACAAATCACACCCTCTGCTGAGATGACATCCTAAACTGCATTACCTTTGTTGCTCGAGATTGACTGTATCTTTTGATTAAGGAAGAACACTGAGCTGATTTTCCTGTTAAGAAGTTGTAGTTCATCCATTCTTTCTAACAAGCTTAGAATTTTTTTGTTTTGTTTTGTTCGTAGCACTGGTGTTGCTTCAGTGTCAGGGATCTCATTAAAATTAGGTATGTTTATAAACTTTTAAAAATAAGCACATTAATACTACTTCACATATACTGGTACATAAATTGTTGGGCTTTGGCTGTTACCATCTCTGCAGAATCCACTTGGAACAAACGTCTCTGGTTTGAGGTTAAAAGGACCATCTCATTGTATTTGGAGGGCAGTGTGCACAGGAGGTGAAACATGGGAGTTTATCTCACTGTAATCTCAAAGATGCCCTCATATTTACAGAGGTGATTGTGATGCACAGGAGTGAGGACTGGGCAGGATGACAACTGGATGAGAGACATCTGAAAAAGTTAGAGAGAGTGTAGGGGCCACGAAAGAGGGAAGTCAGGACCAAGAGATAAATAACCCCTGGAGTACTGCTCCCTCCAGAATCTGGAGTTGAACCCAAGAGTCCTGAGTTTATAAATTCCTTCTGCTATGAGGAAATATGGTCAAATCAGCTGATGAAATATGTCCCAACCACCTACTTTATCTTTCTAATCCTGAGGTACCTAATGTATTAAAAGATAATAATTTCTCACTTGTGCTGCTAGTTACCCTGTTAGAGGTTTTTCACAACAGGTTAGAAAAAAATCTATCAGAGATCATAAAAACAGTAATTCCTGTCTGGAGTCAGGAGGGTAAACTAGATGCCTTCCCTCATCTGTTTCTCGGTGCATAGCATAGATAGTGCTTTTAGTAAGTCTTAAGCTACATAGTAAAGGAAGGTCTTCTCTGGAAGACTCTTGCCTCATTGAAATTGGGTATATAGGAAAATAAAAGATGGCTAAAGAAACTGAATTACATCTTAAATAAGTGGATTCTGCTCTTGCCTGTGCCAGAATGGCTATGTAACGCCTAACAAGTAATGCTAATTTTTGTGACGTGGTTGTTGTGGGCATATTTGTACTGCCCAGTCCTACTGAAGCTAGTGCTGACAAGTTAATTCATGTTTGAAAGATGAACAGAGGATCAGTGTTTTGCCCAGGCTAGTTAGTTCAGCTGTAGAGCAAAACTTACACAGCTGTACTACTTCAATATCCCAGCTTCCTTGTGCAACGCTAGTTGGATGGCAAACAGTGAACATTGTGCCAGGTAACTGTGTCCCCCCTATTGCGTGTTGCTTATAGGTCCCTTTGTGAAAAACTTCAGGCCAGCTTTTGCAGATCGCTGAGCATGCACAGGTGGAAATGATCTTGATAGATAGCTATATTTTTAAGCACATGAGAACCTATATGATGTGAAGTACTCAGAAAATTTGCTAGGTTTTTAATGATACGTCAAAGCTTTTTTTGCTGCTTTAGTGGTGCAATGGGTTGCAATACCATTCTAAGTGGAATCTGAGGGGATCAAGTGCATCCTCAGTAAGTTTGCAGATGACACCAAGTTGAGTGGGAGTGTTGATCTGCTGGAGGGCAGGAAGGCCCTACAGAGGGACCTGGACAGGCTGCATCAATGGGCCGAGACCAACTGTATGAGGTTCAACAAGGCTCAGTGCCGGGTCCTGCACTTGGGTCACAACAACCCCAGGCAACGCTACAGGCTTGGGGAAGAGTGGCTGGAGAGCTGCCCAGTGGAAAAGGACCTGGGGGTGCTGGTTGACAGCCAGCTGAATATGAGCCAGCAGTGTGCCCAGGTGGCCGAGAAGGCCAATGGCATCCTGGCTTGCATCAGGAATAGTGTGGCCAGCAGGACCAGGGAGGTGATAGTGCCCCTGTACTTGGCACTGGTGAGGCTGCACCTCAAATACTATGTTCAGTTTTGGGCCCCTCACTACAAGAAGGACGTTGAAGTGCTGGAGCACATCCAAAGAAGGGCAATGAAGCTGGTGAAGGGTCTAGAGAACAGGTCATATGAGGAGCAGCTGAGGGAACAGGGGCTGTTTAGCCTGGAGAAAAGGAGGCTGAGGGGAGAACTCATCACTCTCTACAACTACCTGAAAGGAGGCTGTAGCGAGGTGGGGGTTGGTCTCTTCTCCCAAGTAACAAGCGATAGGACAAGAGGAAATGGCCTCAAGTTGCTCCAGGGGAGGTTTAGATTGGATATTAGGAAAAATTTCTTCACTGAAAGGGTTGTCAAGCACTGGACCAGGCTGCCCAGGGACGTGGTTGAGTCCCCATCCCTGGAGGTATTTAAAAGACGGGTAGATGTCTTGTGTATATGTATGTGTGTATATATATGTATGTAATAGTAATCATATATAATGTATAATGTATAATATATAATATAGGTGAGAAACATTTTAGACAGTTAAAGATTTGAAACATGTTCCTCTAGTACCATGATAAAATGAACCCTTTATCATTTTTGGTTTTTTTAAGAGGTTTTACACCTCCTGTTGTAGAAGCATGCTTTAAAACAAAGTTACGTTGAAAAGAGTATTCTGTGCAGGATCACTGAGGAAAGCTATGCTTTTTGAGCCTCACCTGGGGGAAAGCTACTTAAGAAAGATAACGTGGAACAGAAAAGGATGACTGGCAAGGAGAAATGGGTAAATTGAGAAGAAGTGATAGCTGGAGGGTAGTATGGCAAGCAGAGCCTTAAGGGTGGTTGGGAGACTTGTTGAGCTGTTAGAAAGAAAAGCTCACCCCAGAGAGACTTCAGAGGAAAATTAAATGTTCTAAGAACTCTGTAGAAAAAGGTGTCCAGTATGAGCTTGGGAAGCCCTAGGTGAAATGATTGTAAACTCATCTTACTGCTGTAGATTGCTATTCAACTTCCCAGTATGAGTCAGTGTCTAAATTTCCCTTCAGTTCAGGGTACAACATTCACTTGTGAATTATTCTATTTTCTGATTGTCCTATAGCCGTGATAGGGAAAACAATGTAAATAACTAAGGAAGTAAAATACATTATTCTGCACACCATGGATTTCTAGCCTGTCTTGGCAGCTGAGTCAAATATTACTAGAAACTGGGCCCTTAAGGATGGTCATATTTTGGTAGTTACCCACCTGCTCTTAATTAAGCAGCATACCGCATGCCAGTCTTTCAGCTTTGCTCAGTATAAACTACAGTGGTAAGAAGTCTTGATGAAGCTTTTAGAAAGGATCTACCTGAGATGAAATAGTGGGTTCTGGCTAGAAAGGTGAGGTAAGATTCTTGCTTTGATATATTACTTGTATATGTTATTTTTAGTACAATTAGAGAAGAGAAGGTATTGAGGAATTAGACTTTAACCAGAAATATTACTTTCGCTTCCGCTTAAAATTAGTATTTGGCCACAGTCATTCCACAACAAAAGTAATTAGATTGTGTTTTCCATAGTAGTACAGGTGGAAGATATCCAGCTTTTCTTAGTGGGTGCTGTGATAATCACATCTGAGTTATTAACTTGGATATCTAGCAGACAATTTTTATGTGTTTCTGTATGTAGTCATAAATCCTGAAAGTAGTTAATTTCTTTAATGGACTGAAAGTATTCCTTATTTTCCTAATATCAGTGTTGACTTAAAGATGATGAAATAATTTGATTTATGACTGAAATAGCATTCTTACCTGTCTCTTGTTTTTCTTTGAGAAAAACACAATATTTTGATTAAAGATACTGTTTTAGAATTAAAATACGAATCAAGAATAATGCTGCTAGGGTCATGGAGTAGCACTGAATTTGTACCTGCATAGCTAGAGGTTCAGAGATTGAAATCTGAGTAATTGAGTAGGCACAGAACTTTTTTCTAATTCTAATGTTCCTCTGGCTTGAGACTATCATCTTATGACAATAAAATAAGAGTAAAACGGAAATTCTTGAGAAATGACTGATGTACAATAAAGATGAGACTAATATAAGTTGGGATCTAGAAAAGTTTTTAGCACCACAGCAGCATATCAGATCAGAATATATTAACAGCTTTTTGAAAACTTATATCATAAAAATCTTGAGAATCATTTGAAAAATTATTTCAAAGAATAAGACCTCTGAGAAATGATTAAAAATAAATGGAGGAGGGAATAGAATTACATAAGCAATAACTGAGACAATCTGAAATGTAAAGAAAATCAAGCCAGGTGAAGGAAACTGGGGAAAATTTCACTGACACCCTTTCTGTTTTTGACTGAGCAATAAAGCAGTTTATTTGCTAGCTTGAGATAACGTATTTTCATATGGCTGGTGGGCTATGCAAATGAACTAAATTAATTTGTGTGGATAAGACCTTAATACTTAATTTTCTTATTTCTCTTTCATAAAGCAGAAACTTTAAAAAATTGTAAGTGATGAAAAGCAGGCATTTTGATCTGCCACGGAACAATTTTAAGGCTTGCCTATAAGCTATAAAATCCTGTTAGGGGGTTGTTAATCCAGATGGATTTGGGCCTTTGTCCTGTGATTTGCTAGTAAATCATTTAAGGTAAAGTTACAATTTGTTCAGTAAGAGAGATAAATCACAGCTTCTCTCTTGAGATTATGCCACTGTATTAGTCAAAGCATGATAATGGTGGTGAATCAATTAGGAAGGGGAAAATTAACAGCACTGCCATGTACTATGTTGCTATGCATTAGTGGAGTAAAATACAAAGTTTTTAAGAACTGTGATTTTCAATATATTTGAAGTCTTCATTGTAATTCATACTGGAAGGACATATTAAGTTAAAAATAGGAAAACTGCTGACAAATGAAAAGATACATTATTATACCATATGATATTTTAAAGGGGTGCTTTTCTTATTTCTGGTATGAAGTTAACAGCACTCTTAACACTCAGAGTGATTAATTATTCAAATTAAGTAATAGCTATCTCATGAGAATGCACAATATTTATTAACTTACAAAACACCTTAATTTTATTGTGTTCTTTTACATTAAAAATCCCTTGAGATTCGTTTTAAGAGACAAAGGATTTAACTAACAAACTTATTTGGGCATAGAAGGCTGTAGCACTAAAATATGCTCTAGCAATAGCATGACGATCAGAGGTGTATTTTTTTTTTTCTACTGCACATGCAATACTTTCCGTGAAACGTCTTCAGAAAAAGAAATATCTCACAAGTTATAATTGCTGATCCTTCTGTGAAAGCCTTATGGTGCTGTGGTTTTTGAAAGGTGCAGTGTTCTCAACTCTCATCTCTCACACACACAAATAATCAGAAATTTTCATTCAGAAAGTAGCATTTTAATGTGTGGTAGTAGTTCTTTATGTTTGGGAGAATAGGTCAATGCACACAGATAGGAATGTTGAACATTTATAATGAAATGTGATGCAGTTGTACATCTTTAAAAATTGAAGATGTGGCATACATTTTGATAATGGAATAATGGAGACTCCCTACCCCAACTATCATCTCTGTTCAAGACCATTAGGATTCAGAATATTAAGAGCAGAGCAACTGGGCGTAACAGCCTACGTTCAACATCTGTCATGCTGGAGTCCATTAGTGTTCAATTGCATCCTATTGTTTTTGGATTATTCACCCTCATTTCATTGTCATTGCTTCTGCTAGGGATTAATCAGCTGTTTACAACTACACCAAGTTTTGGAGTCATAATGAAAACAATTGAGCTATAGTTCTAAATAAATATACAGTATTCAGTCTCTAATGAAAAAAGTTACTAATTTATGAATGCTGGTAACAATTTAATTAAGTTTGAAATCAATACAGATAATAAATCATTGTGTGGCAGGGTTCTTTTTTTACCTTTCATATATATCATAAAATGATCATACGATATTTCCTTGTAAGTTTATGTAGCTAATGGTTTTAATAATACAAGCACAGTAAAGCAAAGATGTTTTGATTATGTGGTGGGAATGTGTGTATGGTGGCTTCTTTATCATTACAATTGGTAGCAGAAATGATCCCTTACTGCCAGCAAGCAGATTTCTTTTTTTCACATCCTCTTTTTTTCTCTTTACCTATTTAGGGATATGACTAAAAAGACACTTTTTTAAAAAAATTCACATAAAATACACATATATGCTTTAAAATAGTGTATTAAAAAGGGCAGTTTTCAGACTATTTGTATAATTACATGTTTTTGTGTATGTCTATGTCCTAACCTATCCAAATATTTTTACAATCTTTATTAGATAAATCCATAGCTACATTTTAACTGTTTAAATATATTTAAACTATTTTAATGACATTGGATTTGCTGACGTGTGAATACATAATCCCCATTTTTCTCAAGGTACTGCTCTCTCTGCAATGTTGTCTACTTTATACAATATTAAAATTGTGAGTCTTGAAGGATTTCTAATAATTTGAGTCTACTTATTTTGGTATCGTATAGTGCAAAACAGTAGTATTCTCGGCCATATACCATTAAGCTAATTCTCCTCTGTTTCATTAGAACAGTTATTTCTTCTACCCTTAATACTGTCTAACCAGAATCTTCACGTTTTAATGTACAAATACTACAATGCACAGAGAATTTTTTTTTTCCTGAGTTGCAACAGATTATCCATTGAAAGGATCTTTTGCTTAACTGCCCAGAGTCTTGTGGGGCCAGCCAGACACTACTCCAGATGGCAAGTTGTTAGGGCTGGACAGAATGGCTTTGGAAGACTTCTCAACAGATGAAAGCTGTAATGTTCGGATTTTACTGTTCTGTTTTTTTTTTCCCCTGTAGTTCCCAGGGTGGGAAGGTACTGGGATGGAAGCAGAGTGCCGCCCGCCCACCTGCTACCACCTGTTTAGCTTTTGCAGTTTCTATAAAGCCTCATCTTGTCTGTAAGACACAATCATTGCTTGCCGGCAGGAGTCAAGAAAGGAGAGGTTTCTGTTGTTATGTCTTCAGATCGCAACAGTTCATCATTTCAAAATACTCTCCTAAACTGAATCAGAACTTCTTTCTTTTGAAATGATCATTTGGAATTGATGTGGTTTTAATCCATTAAGATCCTTTTTGGATTAAATGGACCATTTTCTTCAGTAACATACATTTTGAGAATGGAGATTTCAGTGTTTTCTATCTCTCTGAGTTTAAAGAGATTAAAAGAATGAAAGCATAAGACATTAAAAACTCTTTATTCTCTCTTTAAACAATAAGAAGACATTTCCAGACATTTCCAGAAGAACTAGAAGACCTTTTATTTTATTATTATTGTTATTTTTTTAGATGCTAAGAAAAATATCCCATCATTGATATCTGGAAACAGATTCAAGAGGTACGCAGGCTACTCACATGAGTGCTTTCCCTACCACTTTTTAGATACCTAATTTTTAAAAAGTAATCTTTGTGTGTGTGAAACTGAAGCTGCATCGAATATGAAAACCTGTAAATCCAGTCATTTGGATTCAGGCGTAGAATCAGACATCCAGTGCAGAAGTGGACCAGGCTGTGTTGTGAAGTGCAGTTCAGAAAGGATGGAAAATGCTGCAAAGAGAAGACTGGCTGCCAACGCCAGGGAGAGAAGACGGATGCAAGGACTGAACACAGCCTTTGATCGTTTGAGAAAGGTGGTTCCACAGTGGGGGCAAGATAAGAAGCTGTCCAAATATGAGACCCTTCAGATGGCTTTGAGTTATATCATGGCTCTCACTAGAATACTTGCTGAAGCAGAAAGGTACAGTACAGAAAGAGAATGGATTAGCCTTCACTGTGAACACTTTCGTCCGGAGAGCTACCACCATTACACAGGACAAAAAATGGCAATGGACAGTGATCCTTACGCGCAGCGAATATTCAGCTATCACCCTGAACACTTTCAAATAGCTAATTAGAACTTCTTACGAACTAAGAATATGCAGCAGGCCAGATGTGTAATTTAATAATTAGCAAGAGTTAATCTGCTTGAATAAGGTAATATTGGCATTATAATAGCTCATTCTTGTTTGCAACTTATACTAATTTGACAAAATAAATTTTCTTTGAGAACTTTAAATCAATATGCATTTAAGAAGACTGAATTTATTTAATGCTGGCAGAAAGCATACTTTTAATTTGAAATCTTTCTGACAGTTTCTTCCTAGTTCATGTAGTTCATTTGATTCTTCTATTAAATAAGTTTTTGGTTGGTTTTTTTTTTTTTTTTTTTTACTGTGATGAATCATGACAGTATTTTCTACAGATCATGGGCCAAATTGACCTGTGGTGTAACTGAATGGAATAACACCAGAAATTAACTTCATTCCATGTTTTTATTTTTATGTCAGCTTTAAAGTTATTCTTTTGTTTCTTTTCACATAAATGGCTCCCATGGAAAAAGTTTTACAATGTATTGGAGTTCTAGTCCTCAGAGAACTAACTTTCTTAAACTTTGTAAGTTTGACGTATGGGTTCCAAGGTTTGTGTAGGTTTGCTTTAATCCAATTTATGGTGTCTCCTGTATGCTCGAAAAAGAGCTATTTTCAAGTCACAGAAGGAATGTGATTATTTTCAATGGCTGTAAAAGCACATGTGATTATATACCATAAATGAGAATGCTCATGTGAAAATAATCTAAACTTCTAGGTTTTTGTAGACTTTAAATGTTTGAATTTTATTTTTCAATTTTATGTTACCTGGAAACATTGACAGATTTTGTAAATCATAAATAAAGTGTTTTCTATGATATGTCCTCACCAACTACCTGAAATTCCTACTCTAGGAATTACTTACTAGTGGCTTTCCCACCCCAAATGTTACACTACTTCCATCACAGTCCTGGCAGTTTAATGTTCAGAAGAATCAACTAGCAAATGATGCTTGCTTCCCAGTTAGAGTAATTATGTACCTTCTGAAAAACAGCCTTTAAAGCTAAGAGTTTGGTAAAAAGTTATAGAGCATTCTTGCAAAGCAGTTGAGTTCATTTCAGCCCTGGTGATGCCCTGAATTGCCTTTTGTTTGTTTGCTTCTTTCACTTGTGGAGGACAGAAGGATCTGGGTAGAAAAGGCAGAGGAGGAAAGGAGGTTGGGAAGGTCAAAAAATGAGTAGGAGCAGGACAGCTCCTGTGTGTAGCAGGATGTAGAGTCTGCAGAAGTTCGACTGCTGATGTCTATTGTGATGGCAGCAGACTATTGAAGCTGAAGGGTAATTCTGCCAGTGCTTGTTTCCAGAAACAAGCCCTTGCTAGTGTTAGCCATGAGGGAGAAAGAGAAAAGGAGCTGCTGTCCCAGAACAGCTGTTGGTGGGTTTCCAGCAGGGAAGGCTAGCGGGTTCCCTGCTGACTGCTGCCATATCTTATATTTTAGAATTCTTTCAAATGACAAATGAATAGCTTTGATAGGAGTTATTTTCAACAATTAAGCAGCTTTCAGTGAAAAACAAAAGCATCAATAGGAACTAAGCCCTGTTTTGGGGGAGAGGGACTCTGCTGCAGGAACAGTTATATACAAAGACCTGACCTGACTGTCTGGCTTCTCTCAGAACCCTTATTGACGTTTTGCCCTTGGTCACCATCGTGCAGACTAGTACGTTTCCTGAGGTGGGAGTTGGACGGTTCCTGGAGTGAAAGCTGCTGCGACAGACTTTCAGGCTAGGTTAAACACATATAGAAGAGACACTATATATTCTGAGCAACTCTCGCCTTTAAATGCTGGCATTCAGGACTGTTTTTTTAATGTGTATTTTAGCCTCTCTAAAGGTAATGAATAGTGTTAATTATTCAAATGTGGGCTTTTGCTTCTTATGAATTACATTAGATCTTTATCAGCAAGCAGAAAGCGAATTCAACCTTCTGGGAATATGAAGTCATGTTATTCACCAATTTCTTTGCAGAAGTTCGTATAGAGAGAATAGAATTAATTGTAGTCCATCATATAGCCAAGTTAATACTTTTGAATATTACTCATCATTAAGTGGCAAGTTTATGTATGTAATAACAATCAATACAATCCTTAAATAATTAAATGATGTGCCATCTTACACTAATTTATTAGCTGTAAACTTTAGGCAGACATTGTGTCACCTGCACTGCTAGCACAGTAGTGGGTTTTCCATCCTGAAATGGGAATATGATGCAAATAAATTGTGCAATTGTATGACATGGAAAACTTGGCTTAGTGAAAGATTGCTGTCTAAACCTTAGGTGGGAAGGGTTATACCAAATAAAAGTATAAATACCAGAGTAGTATGCAAGAACAGTACTGATGTGTTTCTGCACTACTGGCATATAATTTGATTTCGTGGGACATGACATTGCAGTTTATATGTAATTTTCATAGAAGTACTTAACATCTATTTCTCTTCCGGTTTTGTTTCTTCCATGCAGCATTGTAATTTACTGTCTACTGCATATGATGATCGATATAATTGTAAAAATAATGGATTAGTAGGCAGTGAATGATTAAATGATAGTAAGCTCACATAAAGAGGAACAAACCAAGACAAAACATAAAATATCTGTGGTCACGCTACCAAAAATTATTAAGAAATGAAACTGAAGTCCTAAAAAGCACTTTAATGCAGTACATACCTTGTGAACACTTTGTAAATCAGGTCATTGCATCAATCTCTGCTGTTGAACAATATGATAAGATTATAATCCCCATTCTCTTAAATTTGGTTGTGCTAGTGGGAGGTGAAAGTTTTATTGATCTCTTTATCTATTGATAATAATTAGTAATATTACTAGTGGAAAAATTGTGATTTTATATAATGCTGTAGTATTTTTGTTTCTTTGGAGGGTGCAGTGTTGAGCTGGAAGTTGGAATTTCCAATTTACTATAGCACAGAAGGCAGCAGAGTAAGTTCTTTGTAGTGTATAGACAGCTGTCTGTCTACTGATGATCTGTCAAAGCTTTTTGGGGAGTGAACTGGGGAAGTTTAATCGTTAAAATTTCTTTCTGAAGGCAGTCTGAAAAGCAGATATTATCCGTGCTGGTTGGGACTTCTCAAACTCAACAGCTATTCAGGAAGTCATTGGTTTCTTTTCATAGCTTTTGTTTACAAATACTTTAGTGACACTTTGTGAAATGTAAACTTGACGATTTAACTTGGGTTTGATTATTGCTCCCAAATATTTGTTCCCCACTGGCTGTTTGATGCTTTTCAGGTAATGGCTATGACCCTTCTTCTGTACTGGACTTTACTGGTATGGGCATTTGAAGCCCCCCTCTCCTTAAATAATAATTGCTTCCAGTGAGCCTCCAAGTGAAGCAAAAGCTTAGATGCTCAGAGCTTGGTGTGTTCTTAGTGCCTGAGTTTTGTCTGCTCATAAATTTTTGTCTCACTGAACAGCACTGCAAACCTGAAATACTTCTGTTTGTAGTATCAGTACATTGTAATTCTAGAACCACATCATTGTGAAAACATTGGGGATGAGAAATGCTTGCTTCGTTAAATATTTGTTGCATGCTACACACATACACGTTTCGCTATTGAAATTCAGTGTGAAATTCCAATGAACTATTTGTGGGAAATTAACCTTTATTCTTCTAAAAGGTTCAGACTGCAGGGTTTTCTATTTGAAGTAGCTATAGATACTCTGCTTCTATCATTCTTTGAAACATGTCACCCTGTGTTGACAAGGTGATCAGAGTTATTTTTTAACTTGGAACTGGAGTGACATTTTTAACTGCAGTGACTTTTCAGTGGCTGAAAGCAGAATAAGGTAGCATGTTCCCAAAATGTATGTTAGTAACAAAAAGTCAGTGGTTTCCTCCTAAGTATTGAGATCATCAGTGGATATGTATTAGCACGTCTTACAACTTTAATTAATTCCAATTTTTAGACTTCTGTTTTCCATCTCACCATTTATAAGGTATTTAGGGCATGGTCCATCTTGTACTATACACACATACAGGACAAAGCTCAGTTCTTGACTGGAATTCCTAAATGGTGCTGCAGTACAAATTCTTAAAAGTAAAAATGTTGCTAACCTTAGTTATAGTCTTGTAAAGTCAATGACATTACAACTTCTTCATGTGGGGAAGCATGAGTATCATTAGATTTTTTTAATATTTAGCTAAGTTTCCTATACCATGTTAAGTAGAACTTCCCTGGTGAAATCTTTTTGGAAGTCCCTACTGTGATGTGATTCACTAGGCACAAATTTAAAAAAATACGATTTACAGTCAAATTTTTTATTTTCCAAAATAAGCTTTTGCCTTAAGGTGGATACCCTTACACTTCCAGCTAGTTTCCAGCTATTTGGGCTAAGCAATATGGATGCAGTTTTCTGTAATTTAGGAGTGAAATTTATCTAGATTTTAAAAACTCAATAAGAATTTACAGAACAGCTTCTTTTTGCTCTAAATATGTTCAGCTGTTCTATCTCTACAAAATATCCAGGGGAAAAACAAATGCACTGAGAATAAAGACATGTTTATTAATTGAAGAAGCAGTCCAGTGTTGCCTCCACACAGATATCATGTAACAAACATTGATTTCACCTGGTACTCGGGCACTTTTAAAGAGATACTTGATGTTTTTAACTTTAATTACATTTCAAGAAAACATGGCTTTAAAAAACCCAAAGCAGCCCCATGTATAATTTTTAAATATATTTTCTACCAGAGTAGGTTTTAATATTGTCTGCTGATTTTTTTTCTAATTTGTAATTCAGTTTTGATTTGTACAGAAATTAGCATGCAAAATATATCTTTATAGCCAGGTAGAAATGCGGAAGCATGGTTACAGTTACATGGGAAAGCAGAATCAGTACCAGCAGATGTAATGGGGTGCATCCTTTTTTTCCCCTGTTCTCTTCTGTATCTGAACTATAAGATACAGCTTCCTTCAAGTGTTGGTTTTGCATCTGCTGCTCATTTAAAATTCATTCCAAAGTCTACTAATGGACTGTTATACAAAGAATATGTAAATAATTCAAGTTGAAGACCTGTATAGGGAAGAGTGAAATTTGGTGTGGTTTGTGTGTTTGTTTGGCCCTCATTCAATTTTCACTTGTTCAAGTGCTGGATACGCAGCTAAGTGTTGAAAAATAAGTCCTCTGTAACAGGTCTCCAGTGCCCTACTGCACAGAAAGACATCTAGGAGCATTGGTCTAGGCCCAGTAAACAGGTATTTCAGGGTGTGTGTGGGCTAGGCAGTTAGATTCTGCATGAATTTTTGAGACACAATGGAGTTCAGCTATGACAGTCTGTAGGTAGAACTATACGCTCAAGCATAGGCTTTGGAGACTAATTCTCCAAGATGCCGAGAATTTGGCAAATCTATTGACCTTTGAAACGTGCAAATTCCCCTACAGACTCCTTGGCTTCTGCTCTGGTACTCCTGAGAAAACTTGTTCTTTCAAACTTGGAGGAAGGGGCTGAGGTTATCAGAAAAAGAAAGCGTGATTTAAACCCAAAGCAAATTGATATTAAGAATTGTTTAAAAAAGCAACAACTGTATTTCACAACTACCTGCTAGAAGCATGGCTGGTATATAACTTGACAGTATTTTATGATTTTCTTTGAAATAATGTAAGGCATTGTCGTGGTTTAACCCCAGCCAGCAACTAAGCACCACGTAGCCGCTCGCTCACCCCCCACCGGTGGGATGGGGGAGAGGATCGGAAGGGCAAAAGGGGAAAACTCGTGGGTTGAGATAAAAACAGTTTAATAACTAAAGTAAAATAAAAAAAAATAGAACAGTAGTAATACAAAGCAAGCGGTACACTGTACAATTGCTCACCACCCGCCAACCGATGCCCAGCACGTCCCCCAAGCAGCGATCGAACCCCTCCCTGGCCAACTCCCCTGCTTATATACTGAGCATGATGTCACATGGTATGGAATAGCTCCCGCCCAGTCTGAGTCAGCTGCCCCGGCTGTGCCCCCTCCCAGCCTCCCATGCCCCTGGCAGAGCATGGGAAGCTGAAAAGTCCTTGACCAGTGTGAGCACCACTTAGCAAGTACTTAGCACTACTTAACAAGAACCAAAACGTCAGTGTATCATCGACATTGTTCTCAACCTAAACCCAAAACACAGCCCCATACCGGCTACCAGGAAGAAAACCAACTCCATCCAAGCCGAAACCAGGACAGGCATGATTCCATTAATCAGCTGTCACAGTAAAGTTCTGAGGAAACCTCTGGTCTTATTGCAGACTTTCACAATTACTTGAACACATGAAGGACATTCTTGTATGCAACTCTGAAGCATTTATTTAAGTTTAGGTGAGACAAAGGGAAATACATTACTGAACAGGCAGGTGTTTGTTTTTTCCTTTCATATGCACTTAAAATATACTTTAAAACTGACATTAACATTTTTCTTCCCAGTGAGAATGCCTTTGGATCAAAAAATAAAAAATATCAACTTTAATCAAGAAAAAATTATAAAATAGAATTTTAAGGCTCAAAGTGAACATCTTTGTATTGGAAATAGTAAGGCAATTAACAATGAATCACTTCTCCAATATTTAACAGTTAAAATATTTCATTAGGTCTTGCTAATCATTTTGTATGAAGACATTTTCCAGAAACTAATGCTTTTAAACCTGGTAGCACTAAGAACACAGTTCTTAAAGGAATTCTTATTCCAGATTTGTTGCTTTGAAGTACCTATGATTACTGTAAACAGTTGGAATTGGCGATTGTTTAAATATTAAGATAAAGACTGCAGACTTGGCTTTTCGTATGTTGAAGTGTGTGCTCTCATCTTCTCCTCACGTTAGCAGACGTGAGGCATTCAGAAGGTATGCTCCACCTTCCATATGGAAGCAAAGGAACTCAATCCAGCTGTTTTAAGGCAAGAAGTCCAACGGTATCAATGCAAATTGCTATGTGATGCTGCTGATGACTGGGTTTGCACCAAGCTGGACCAAAATTTTAAAGCAAAGATAATATATTTGCTTTCTAGAATTGCAATACAAAAGTTGTCATTTCTGCTCTTCTGTGAAATATGCTGTGCCTCTCTTTGATTGTATACAAAAACAGGACTAGAAGGAAACAGGAAACTAGATAAACCTACAAGATTCTGAATCAGAAAATACTGAGAGGTTACAAAACTGAGCATTTCTGTATCTCACTGATACAATGTTATGCTCCACACTGTGGTGATTTAATAGGCTTTTGGAAGATAATAGCTAACACTGACTTCAGTGGAAGTTCTAACATTGATTTTTGTTGTTGCAGTAGCCTGCCCTGAATAAGAGAATGAAATACCACATTAGTGTGAAGTCAAATGGGTTATTCAATTAAACAAAAACAATGAACAGCCAAGCTGTTCTGGAAGGGAGCACAGTTGCATAGTCTCTAGTGCATCTTGACACAGTATGATTAGATAGTGCCATCCTTCACAGGACATGAACTCAAACAGCATCACATGTTTTGTGACAACTCAGTGTCGTCTCCGCTGCTTACACAAGCCTTTTTCCCTTGGCTTTTCCATCAGTTAACAACACAAACATAATTTTTGTGTCTTTTTCTAGCAAGTCTTTGTGATGAGCACATCAGTACTACTGATTAACAGCATTTACATCCATTCACATAAGCTTCCTTTACATACTCATTTTATGGGCTCGGTATATGCAGAGGAGAAATGTCCTGTAGCAGTTAACGAGCAAAATTTAACGACTACAGAATATTTAGGATCAGATTCTGATTTTGTTTTTATCAGATGCACTGAACGTAATTGAAATTACTGACTTCTGCATTATGTAAGGAGATGTGATGGGTAAAGTTTTGATCCTTTTGCTAGTAAATACTGTCAAGGAGAGAATATTATAGTTCAGCCGACAGACTTCGGTGATCCACTCTCTGTAGGCTACCTCTCAGTGAGACTTCTGGGGCTCCTTCTTGAATGACTAAGGATTAATCCTTCTTACACAGATTTTTGGAAAAAGTCTTTCAGCAGTGGCTTCTTGTCCTCTCACTTCCAAAGAACTGAATGTACATTTTAAAAAAACATTGTACCACTTAATCCTCAGCTTGTCAGTTCAGGTTATAATGATGTAAGTTTGGAGACATTCCACTGAAGTCATGGAGAACAGGTTGAAGAGATATGGTTTACATATTTTCTCTGTGCACTTTGTATTTTAATTTGTACTGAGTTTTCGGGTGTGTTGTCTGATGTTGTAAAATATGAGAACCACTACTACTGTCAGTAATATTAACAAGTATGATTCCAGCACTGGTAACCAGATATTTGCTCATAGTAAGTACTAGTGTTCCTTTCTTCTAAACTATGTAAAGAACTCTGATTAAAGTGATCACTCTTGTAGTTAGAATTGCCTAATAGGATATATCCCAGTCAAAAAGGAAGAGTTTGTGCTTGCTTGAATTCTTAGTTTCTACTCAGTCTATAGGTAACTTAATCCACATAGGGTATTTAGACAGGCAGTGGAAAGTAAAATAATTTAGGAAGTATAGAGTGATTTAGTTCTGAAGGAACCTCAGGAGGTCATCTGGTCCAACCCCTCACTCAAGGCCAGGCAAGGGGGCCACAGGGGAGTTCTAAGCAGACAATTGCTTGACTAAGCCTGTGCTAGGTATAAAGTCTGATGGCTGATATACAACTTGGAATCAACATCTACTCTTCAGTTCTGGCAGGAAATAATGGGAAGACCAGGGCTGTAGATGGGAGTAGAATTTGATCTCTTGTGTCTTAATTTCCTCTCTTCCCACTTCCCAACAGCACTGGATTAAATAAGCGAAATCCAATAACTTTCCTTGGATTATTTTCCCAAGAGTAGTTACTAATATGGGAAACTTTAAACTTTGGGTTGCCCAGCTCTGACTCAGTCTAGGTTTAGTTTTGGAATCCCTAAGGTATCCTAAAAACAAGTGAAGGTAAGAGGAGCAGTAGGTTCTCTATCCTGGAAAATCAGACCCACAATGTGTCCTAAGTTGGGCACCCCATAACTGAAGTCACTTGAATCAATGCATCACTTTTAATAGCTATTTTATTTTGTTTGCCAGGGAGGAGGTACAACATGGGCAACAGCTGGTATTTATGCTTTCCCACTGAAATATGTGCACCTTCTTTTGTCTCTCAGGATAAGAATGTATTTTGGCTTCATGTCTGGGGTGAATTGCCTGAGATTTCTAACAAAAGCATGAAAGTTTTAATGATGGTTTTGTTTTATAGTCTTCACTCAGGTGGGAAGTGGAACAATACAAGAAATTCACTTCCCCTAAACCCTTAGGGAACCAACAGTTAGAGACAACATAAGCTGTATTTGTAGGAAACCCAATGAAAGGCTATCTCTTTCTCAGTCTCAGGTGTATCCAGTATCCTTTGCTCTTAAGAGAACTCCTTATTGTTTTCTTTGCGTATATAATTTTTTTTAAGTTACATTTTTAACTTTTAAAAAATCCAAATAAGGTCTAAAATGAAAGTATCTTGTTAATTTTTGTTTTCATCTCTGTGACTTTCATCAGGACTTTGTGGCATTCTCCAGCCATGTTGAAAGCAGTAAGTAAGAACTGCTTGAAAACAATGTCCAAAGAAGAGGGATAGCAATAATTTAAAAATGCAGGAAATTATCTTAGATATTCACAGATTCTATGTGCTGGGAGTTATTAATACAACTGTATAGATGCTAAATATATTTAAATCAATCACTAAGTGTTGTCACTTAACACCTTCTGTTGCACTTTCATTAAATTGCTTTATATATTACTACTACTAGTTACAGTAGGTTTTTTAGCTCTTTGCACCTAACTGTTGCTTAACTTTATAACTTTTGTATATTAACAGGATTTTCTCTGTCTTTATAGTAGACACCACACTGGTGATTATTTCCTAAATGATGGCGAAAATTTAAATTCCACCAGATCATAATTCCTTTTCAGT
Organism: Theristicus caerulescens; assembly: GCA_020745775.1. Lineage (NCBI taxonomy): Eukaryota > Metazoa > Chordata > Aves > Pelecaniformes > Threskiornithidae > Theristicus > Theristicus caerulescens. The sequence continues at coordinate 91,582,651 of CM036560.1, forward strand.
TAGTTAAAAAATGAGCTAGATGGTAGATGCACTTTTCTTTTAGTCAGGTTAAAAATTAGAAAAAAGAAACATATTTAAAAACAGTGGAGTTACAAGCTTGATATCATCTGTGTTTAAAGACAGAGAATCACTATCATTGTAAAGAAAAAAATATGAAGCACATCTGGAAAATAGTTTCAGCTATGGGCTCTAGAGAACATGCTTCAGACAACAGGAATTTTGGTTTCCTATGTTAGCGTCCTATGCACATGCCCTCTACCTTACTTTATGAATCCTTACACCATGAGTACACAGTTCATGGAGTACACACACACAAAAATATAAATATATAGGGTATACAGCTGTACCTACATGAAACACTATATTTTATCTAGTCTTGAGTTCAAAAATTCTAAGATTATCTGGCATAATAATATATAAAAATGAGTTACATCTTTTCCCTTTAACTTGTGCTTTGTTATCTGACATGGTTTTTTTTAGAATTACATTCAAAGTCATGTTGTTTACCCTCATTCAGGATTGTTGTTATTGTAATGTCGATGTTTTCACTGGCAGTATTCCAGCAAAACATCATCAATCCTTAACATGGCTTGCTACAGTACAGTAGCTTTAATTCAAGCAGTAAAAGTGGTATCGGCTTTTAAGTGCTGAAAACTATGTTTACTATGTAATTCTTAGCAAACTACACAGTACTTAATTTATTGCACAACACTCCATACCACAATTATCCTGCAGTAAAATAATATGCAAAAGTCTTGTATGATATGTTACTTGCAACATTTGCAGCAGCAGTACACTTAATTACAAACAAGTTGCTTGTAAACTTTGAGCATCTTGACTTGTACCTCTTTTTTTTTTTTTTCCCCACAGTTCTGGTATCTCTGCAGGTATAACTGGAACAATTGTTTGTTTGTTTTTCAAAGTTCTTCACTCTCCACCACCTTTTGGGTTGGGGATGAAAACAGCATAGGGCTTTCAGTAGTTGGGAAGGCAGAAAAAATGTCGAGTCCTTGACCGGTAAGGTTTGCGTACCGGCTGCCACCAGGTCGAAGCTTTATTGGTTGTGGAATTTGACGGTGCCACTGAGCTGAAGCAACAGAAACAGAATAGGCTGTATAAACCTCTAGTTAAGTTAGCAATGAAACAACAGAAATCAATGCACACAACTGAAAAGTTCCTTCCAACATCCTTGAAGAGAGCACAGCATTGTTGTTCCCTGTTTTAGGGTCTGTTCCTTCATATATTATCATTTATGTAGGTTGTATGTTGAGTAGTTTTATTGATGTCTACAGGTGGAATTCCATCCCTGTTCCATTCAATGGCAACATTGACATAGATTTCACTAAGTCCAAAATTTAATCATTTAATCTTTGGAGCCTTCTCCTTCTTGCAATCAAAACTAAAAACACATGATAGCATGAACAGAGATGAACAAACTGGACACGGCTCTGATTTTGTACTACTCCATCCTCTGGGGGACTTTTCTTCCTGATATTTTTTTGGTGGTATTTAATTTCAAAGTAATAATATAGGGAAATTTTTTAAAGAAGTGAATACAATTTTTATTTCCCTTTACTACTTACTTACTACTTACTACTAGTAACACGTTTCCTAGATTTTTTTAAAGATACTGAAAGAAACGTAACCCAAAGACACATATTCAGTAATTTAAAAGTAACATTCAACATGCTCCTATGTGAACAAATACCGTCACATTTTGTAAGAATATTTAGCTGTTATATAATATTTAACAGTTGTCATTCTTAAAACACTTCGGAAAGTGGAAATTTATATTATCTTTGCCGGTATTTATCTGTACAAAACCTCCAGGTCTGCACCCAAACTGGACAAACATATCTGTCAGCATTTAAAATGAAAGGGTAGAAGTTCAGGCTACAATACTCTAAGAAAAGCTTAGTGTGGGAGACCTACAATCTACATTTTAAGCTTTGACAGGAAATGTTCATTATCTTTTCATGCTGAATTTTGACCCTGTCTATCCGGAAATATTTGAAAAAGAGCCTCCTTTTTTCTTGCAGCCCCAAATTTGTTTCTATTTGAACAATACAATCATTATTTACTGTACTGCTTTCTTTGCACATGGAATTGCAAATATCTGACCACACTTTCAATCCCCCAACCCGATCCATTCAAAATAGCACAAAGAAAAATGATTTCTGACACTGCCTTTGGTGTATGAGACTTGCAGAGTCTTTAGAAAATATGGTTGGAATCAGGAAGCATTTCTTTCTGTTTTTTTCCTGTTTGTACCTTGAATCCTTTAAATGAAAATTTAATTTATGTCTGGCAACATTTAGATACCTCAGGAATTATTTTTCATTTTATGTGACCTTTTTTGAATCAGACTCACCAGCCCTCTTGAACATCATTACATTACTATTGTCTGTATCACCACAAGGTGGCGGAAAACTGACAGAGATGCACCGGCGACTTGTGGTTATCCCGGATAATTAAGTCATTAAGTGTGTGTTTGTTTGTTTGTTTATTTGTTTTTAATGAGAAATACAAGGTTGAAAATGTGGGTTTTTTTCCTTTGAGGGTATGGCTATAACCCAATAGTTTGTGGAATGTGTTTTCTGTTTTATTATGCTGCTTAAGTGATCAAAATACTCTCTTGCTCTAGATAAATTGTCTTAACTATTACATCTTGCACAGATACAGAGTAATTAAATGATGTGCTGTAGTTCTTGAACTGGGCTGGGGCCTTCCGGGTCCTAGACAAACATATTAGATACAAACTAGCCTCCATTAATTAGACATAGTTTGCATCATACATGCTCCGTAGAAGAAGGGGTCTACTTTCTTGTATGCAATTTATTGTCCCATCTCAGGTCAGGGCTGTAACACAGGCATACATCAGAGGTAACAGAGTTAAGGTTCAACTTGAATACATGTTTATTATATGCTTATGTATCATGGGAATTTGGAAGGTGGAAAATGGGAGTAGAGAATACTGTGCAAAACCTCTCCTCTGTTTTTTCTCTTTACCTGCCTTTAAACTGATGCAGGAGAGGTAATTTGGCCATTTAGCTGTATCGTTATACCTCCTCCTGGTGGCGATATTAAGCTGTGTCCATGCTGTGACACTAATTTCTGATCCACATTAAAACCAGCAATTTACGGACTAAGAAATAGGTGGGGGTTGGGACCAGGCAAAGAAAATAAATTCTGATTTGTTTTATTTACTAGCCAATACCTACCGTATATGTCAAGTCTAGCAGTACAAGAGGCAATACCAGCTTCATTTTTTGCTGACAAGGTATACCAGCCAGCATCTGCTTTCTTGGCAGGTTGAATCAGGAGGCAGACATACCCTGTTGTATCTTGATGCATGCTGGGAAAACAAGTGTTTTGGAATTAGTATTTCTCAAGAGCATGTCAACTTTGAGATTTTACAACATATACATTAAATATGAAATAGATAAGTTGTAGCTTCTATTCTCAAAGAAGTAGCAGTCCGAGACATTTATAGTCAATAGATTTGCTTTCAGTATGGCCTCAACCAATAATCAGAGTAGCTGAAATCTGTTCTTGCTCCCCTCAGCTGTGCAAAGCCATGGTGTGACAGTGTGAGCAGAACTGTTGCTCTGTATGTGTTCATATTGGAATTGTTTATTGAATTCCAATGAAGTAAACCCATGCAAAGCTGCTGCAGTCATATTGTGGTTTTTTTCTGGTTCAGAAACTGGAAGAATAACATAACAAATACCAAGAACATTTGTACAAAGTTAGGATATTTTTCACAACAGTAACCTGAGTGAGTCAGAAACTTTCTTATGGCACCCTTTTCCATGAGAAAATGCTTGAGTGGCAAAATCATAAAGATTCATTTGGCCAACACCTCTAAAAGAAACCTGCTTCATTATTCCCTCTTCTTCCTTTGCTCTTCAGTGATCCAAGACTTTCTGGCTGCAACTTCCAGGAAAAACTATTCAGTAGTGTATCAGAGAAGTGAGGCTCCTCTGCTCTCTAGGCTGTGGTTGGTCCTTTTTATTAACCCAAGTGTTTCCCTCATTATAAAGGAAAAGGTGGGAGATGAGCACATCAGAATACTTGAAGTTGCAGGATGTTCTGAAATTTGAAATTTTGTGTCCTTGTGAACTGGAATGAAACATCAAACCACAGAATTTCAGGTCAAGAGAACATTTTGTGCTCCTGACAGCTCTCATAAAAAAGGGAACGTTCACTGTTTGCTCCCTGCACTGCATAATTTGCCTTATGCTGGGGGTGCAGTAGTATAGAAGCTCGTGCACGTCCATATCTTGATACAAAAAAGGTCTCGGCTTCAGGCAGGAAGATAATAGCGAGGCGAGATAGGGGCAAACAAGGACAATGCTGCCCATCGCTCATGTGGGTCTGTGCAGAACCAGTCGGAAGCCTTGGGGGCCGGCAGTCTGGCCATGACTGGCTGAAATAGCAGAGGTGTTACAAGCCTGATGTTAGCTCCTGGCATTGTGAGGTGTGGGAAGTTTCCCTTAGTCGTTCCTTTGCTGAGCTGAAGCAAAAACTCGTTTTCTAAGCTTCTGTGAAACAACTGGAAATAAGGCATTTTAGGACAGTTGTTAATTTTACATTAACTACAGAGTTTGCATGTGTATAACCATAATTCCTGTGAAAGTACCAGTACTTGAAATAAATCCTTGAGTAATCTGCCTAGAGACAGAGGAATAAAGACTACAGGCTGTAGAAGATCAGAGGCAGGTGGGCTTTTTGGAGGGACAGCAGTGTCTGAGTGGGGACAAGGAGACTACTGAAAGATTTTTTTTCAAGTAAGCTTTCCCTTGTGATAGGTGTGCGTTCATAACAAGTGCTGCTGTGGAGCCAGTTTTCTTTACAGATAGCCTGCAGGGTATGCATGTGAAAATGTAGTACTTCTTGAAGCTGATCTCAGAGATCCAACGATGGCATCAAATCATTAGTTGGAGCCAAGTGAAATAAAATATTAAAAATCAGATTTGTGCTGAAGTAGAAATCTTTAAAAAATAAATGAAAGCAATTAATTTCTCATTAATTACAGCCAGGCACATTATTTCATCAGCTTTTCTTTTGCAAAACCTAAAAGATAGCGACGCATTTGAATGCAAGAGCTGAATCCGAACGTTGTTGTATTTTGTGAGCGTGGATCAAAGTTTTTGCCTATGTTTGTGACCAAACTTTGTTATCAGCCTCTGTATCTGATATGCTAAACTCTTATTATCCTGTGCTCTGGGGCATTCAAAACCGTGTTCTAACTGTTCTGAGTTTGAATTCATCCATAGTTAGAAGTAAACTGAGGAAAAAATAGTTTAGAGAGAGAATAAGGTGCTAAAATGCATTAAAATACCATATCATAGTATCTTTGATAAGAAGATGCATATGCTGTATCAGGTCTATGGCCCAAAAGGTCTATCCCCACTCTCTGAAGCAGTGGCATATTATGCTCCAGGCCTTTATTCTGAACCAAGGAAGTAGCTATTGTTCACCTCACAGTGAAGCTAGCTTTTTAAAACTTTAAGTGGGTGAAAGAAGTTGTTTTAAGAACATTCCCTGTACTTATCACACAGGTTTTCATGCAAACAATTGGTCCAGCCACAAGAAACTCCAAGCATGGGTACGATGGTACAGTACCTCATCCTCTCTCTGTTTGATGGGATGGTCTCATTATCCTTCTTCCAGTAAAATATGGGGGGTGGCATTCCCACAACTCTGCACTCTAATCTGACGGGGTACCCTTCAGGAACACCACAGTTCTGAAGCTTCTCCAAAAACATGGGGGCTTTTTTTACTTCCTTTGCTGGAAAAAGAAAAAGAATTATTGAACAATAAATATTTTATTCTTTGTTTCTCTTTGAACAGTATGGAAGAACACAACCAAAAATTATTCTTGTGATATCAAAATAGGTTGTGAATTTTTAATGGGATATTGGAAGGAAGGTGAAATGCTGTGACATAGCCTCTGTAAGGGAACCTAAAATAATAGGCAGAACTGGTGTTTGTAAACAACTGCATGGGTCTAAACATCCTACCTTTGCAGGAAATTAATGCCAGATCTGTGAATTTCAGTATCTCACATATTGTAAGGCTTTAATAAAAGAACAGTATTCAGATTTGTATTTTTCTATTTAAAAACATTTTTAAACTAATAAAATTGGGACAGAAATCTAGGAGACCTCAACATGTATTATGAATTCAAATCCTAAGCATTTTCTGGGGAGAAAATTAAGAATGTCATTTTGCCAAGACAGGAGAGGTAAAGTGATGATGAGACAGAATTCTTACAGCCCTCTGTTAATAACAGGAGTACACCTATCAGCTGACCACCAGGTCTATTTCCCTCCATCAGATGAGTTTTATAGCTGTTGAACTCTCCTAATATCAGTGGATTAACTATTTATTTATACTTGGCTGTAGGGAAACTAGGTAAGCTAAGTTTGAAGAAGCGCATACAAATAACTTCATAATTGTGACTAGTTTTTCAGTGATTCTTACCTACAACAGTGAGCTCCAGACTGAATGAATTTTGTCCTGTTTTATTAGTGGCAAGGCAAGTATAAGTTCCAGCATCATTTTGTGAGAGAGGATCAATAAGCAGAGAGTGAACTCCATTCTCTCTGACCAGCATCTTGTGGGTGCCGTCTGGTAGCACAGGTTTGCCGTTCAGAAGCCACGTCAGGTCTGGAGTTGGTAACCCACTCACCTAACAGACAGTGAAACAGTTAGAGACAGATGTCAAACAGACAAACAGATTTTAGTAAATTCATAGGTAAGCCTTTTTTCAGGTACCATCTGAATTATGTCAGACTCTAGAACAGAAAGATATTTTTTTTTTTATTTCTCAGCTTCTGTTTTTTCTACTGACTAGTTCCAACAGGGAGAAAAACAGAAAACAAACAAGCAACAAAATCTCAAGAGAAACAAATACATGAAATGCCTAGATTTTTCTCAGTCAGAAAGGAAGAAACTTGGTTATATATCAGATTCACAAAAGACTCCTAGTAATCTGCTAGTTTTCTTTTTTTTTTAGTGCTGAGTATAAATCAAAACCCTGGATCTAAACCACTACAGAGTTTAATAGAGGTGCAAGAGAGTTCTATACAAATGACTGTATCTTGCAAAATTTGATGAAGAATGATATATTTCTTTGTAGCTGTTAAACTTACATGCTTTAGAACGCTATAGATTAAGGTTTTTTTAGAAAGATTATTAGACTGTATTATAGTCGTAAAGATCTTTCCAATAGATAGAAGTACTTACTCATGTCTAAAATATTGCTTTCCAAACAATATTCTGCAAACCAAAGAAAGAGGGAAGTGGAACTTGCCTGAACGAGGACTGCTGTCTTCCAGGTTTGTGCGATACCAGACATGCTTTAAGGCTTCACAAGCTCTGCCAGGATAGCAGAGCTAAGAATAACCAAATTCTTTGGCATTCTCCCTAGTAAACTTTTCATCGTAAATTAAGTAGTAATGAATCTTGTTCATCTTCAGGGCATTAACTTCTGCTTCAGAGCTTATACCCTCTTCAGGGTAGGAGACATTCTGGAGTATGGAAGAGGTCCGTGTCAGCACTACCACCTTTGCTGTGCTACTGGGACACAGAGGGACTACCAAAATATGTTGGAGCAGATGAGTTTCTTAAAGCTGTCCAATAACAGGATGTTCACTGTGTGTACTCTAACCTCTGGCAACTCTCTCATGAGGGGATTTGAATCTGTAAATGGGGATGTTTCTGCATCTGTCTATGCTGGGGAAGCATAAAATGAACTGGGCTCTGTTCCCTCTTTTCAGGGAGTATTAATCTTCAGTAATTCAGTCCAATACAATGGGAACATTTGTTTGAACAGAATGCAACATGCTGAATCCTCTCTTTCTCATGGTTTTGTGCTATTCTGGATTATGTTCAAGAATCTGATAATGGAGCAGAAGGACCTGTCATGCCCAGATGAACTTCTGGAGTTCGAACTGGTAAAGGACACAGTGAACATATCTAGTAATTTGAACAACCTTGTAGGTGAGCCTTCTATTTCTGGGGTTGTGTTTTCTGTGTTCTTCATTCCATGTAGCATGTGAGGCAATGGCAATAAGAAATAATTTTTAAAAATTAAGCATTAAAACTTTAACAAAAAGTGTTCATGCATGCAATAAAGAACATGAAAACACCTAGCAATATACGTACAGAGGTAGGGAAAATGAATAGAAGAAACAGTTAATACCTTACAGTCCAACCTACAAAGTCGCCCTTCGTGTGCTACCATGTCACCTGGAGCTTGTAGAAAGTATGGCCTGAAAAAGCGTTCTTGAACTGCCTCTTTGTCTCCTTCTGGGACCCGGGGTCGTGTTCTGCAACACAAAAATTGCATGTATATGTTTGGAAGTCAAACTTTTTTTTCCTAATGCTTAAAAAAGGAAGAAATTCTGGAAAAGGATGAACAGATAGCTTGGGTTAAATAAAAGGGCAGAAAAAAATGGACTGATTGTCATTTAATACTTGCATATTTTCCATTTAGAAAGATTATCAAATTAACTATATCGTGTAGTATTGTTGGATTCCCAAGCCGTCCTTCACTTCTTTTTGCTTTTTTGGCTGAATTTCAACTTGCTAATCCGTCCCTTGCTTTTAACGCCACTGCAACAGGTAAATGAAATAATACTTTACACTTAAAGTTCCCTGTATTTGAAGATTACCTTCAAAAATGTTACATTCTAGAAGTGACCTGTTGGGAGGGAATTGCTGCTGTTATTTCCATTTTATGGTTGAGAACTGAAGTACAGAGTGCATTGAAGTACAGTAGCTAGTTATTTTGAATGCCTTCAGTAAGAAGCATAAAGAGGGTCTGAAGGACTTTCTTTCCTTTTACCTGTGAGGCTGAATTGTTGATATTCGGCCCCGAACAGGGATACTCTGAACCATCAGGTGGCCTGAACAACTGATTCTCCCCTGAAAATCACAATGGAAACAGAATTAATAGTTGGTTAACAACTAATTTAATTTTAAAGTATAAATATTTAACATTTACAATGCATTAGGATTTATTTTTATAAAGTAACTGAACTATAGTGTAAATATTACTTTTTCAAAGCAAATGCTATTAGCATGCGGTGGAGTGCAGTTGAGGCAGGGGTTTCTTTGTGTGCCTAGAGCAGTGTGTTTCTCAGACCCTTCAAGGCTGTGGCAATGCATTTAGCAGTGGTGCTATGTAAACCAGCTTAAGCAGTGTCTGCCCCTGCTTGTTCATTCCTGCCACTGTGTCTCCACAGGTACTGTCTGCTAGTACCTTTGTACTAGCATACTTGTTCATGCAGCCACACAGAAACTGAAGACAGATAGTCTTTATCCTAGATAAAGATTAATTGTGTTTAGTAACACTTCCAAATTTGATATAACTTCTTGTTTCCCCTTGCTCTGTTCTTTCTGCCTGAAATATCATGTCTGTCTTGTCACCACATCTCAAAAGGTATCTATCAGCAACAGAGGCAGGGTCAGAAGATAGAGCAGGAGTTATTAATGTGAAAAAATATCCTTAATGATTGTGACTGGGATGTGTAAGAATAGGGGAGGAGTTTAATCATTCTTCATTACATGGTTTCCTCTCCTATCCTCCGAAGCATCTGATTTTTGATACAGTCAGCACTCGATGTCAGACTAGGTGGCCCAATCTGTGTTCCTATTAACATATATTAGAAAAAGATGAAACAAGCATTTTTGTTGAGGAAAATAAAACACCTTACTTGTGGGTTTGCAGCCATAATCGTGTAGTTGCCATCATCATCATTAGTAGAAGCTTCAATATGTAAAGAACATGTTCCATCTTCTTCTCTGTTCATTTTGAAATGTGTGTTTTTCTTTGAAATCTGCTTGCCATCCTTGAACCAGTATACCTGTAGTGATCAGATCCCCCCCCAGTGACTTAACACTTGCTCTGTAGTGGAAGAGTGACTAGAAAAAATGTAGATAAGAACATGATATAAGTTGACCAATTGCTAGTAAAAATTTTAGAATATTATCAAATTTGCAGATCAGTTACAATGTGAAATAGAATGATTCCAGGTTGGACTCAGAACACTGCATGTCTCCTTTACATAGCTGGGCCTATCAGGTTCTCTTTTCTTGGCTATAGACACGTTACTGGTTATGTCAGATCAGTTCTCATCTTTCTGAGAAGTTAATTTTTTGGGAGTTTATGAAGTTCTGTTTCTCTTGGAGTCAGCTGGTTGTGAGGTAGTCCATACAGTACATCAAGGCCTGATACATGCTCAGGAGCGGATATTGCTATTTTAGAAAGCTGGGGGGGAATAATTTGTTGTAGAGCTCTCTCCATAGAGCCATGTTCTTAGGAGTGAGACTTTCTCGAGGGATGTTAGAAAATAGTAGGTAGTTGATTTTTATTCCTTTACCACTAACAGTGAGAGTGACCTACCTTGGGAACAGGTATTCCAACTATTTTGCAAGTGAATGTAATAGGAGATCCTTCCATTACCCGAAAATGCTTGAGTCTCTTGTCAAAGATCGGTGCTATGTATTTGCCTGTAGGGATTTCCTCATGTTGGACTTCATCATCTGATTCATCCACTGGGGTACGTTCAAGGCGAAATTCTATTTCGTTCATCAGCCTCTGCTCAAAGCTTGAGATCCTGTATTCCTGCAGAATGAGAGAGGCACGGTTCTGAACAAGACGAGTCGTGTTCTGTGGTATTTGTAGTCATTTGCGCTTTTAGACTAATTCTAAAATGAGTGAAAATAAAAAAGCCTACGTGAACTAGGACATATTGAAACATTCTGAATTTGGTCTGCAGACACAGATTCTCACTGCATCTTAAGTCTGCAGAATGTAACTAATGAAACTGAGTTTTTTCCAAGGCAGCTAAAAAATCAAACTTGTAATTCCTCGAAGTCCCTGTGAAAAAACTATACTCTTGCACACCTTTGACCAAAAAAGATCATTAAAATATACCAAATTTTTGAGGATTTTGTGTTCAAATATTAGTCACCTGCTAATTATAGAAATGAATACTGCTATATATTTCAATTCAGAATTACATAAGGAAAACTATACCTACTAAAAGAGAAAGCCAGGAAGAAAATGAAATATTTTCAGAGTAATTTACCTTCAGGTTAAAACTTGACCAGATTTCTAACTGGTGTAACTGAGAAAGCAAAACATAACACATTTAAATCCTTAGAAGATTAAACAGATAAGGCAAGAAAACCAGTATATTCCTACATAAATGACCATTTCCACATAGTTTGATGTGATTATGAGATCAAGGAGACAGAAGTGGCCAAAGGTTGAGAGGTTACAGAGCAGTTTTGAGGAGATGGGGGTCTGTGGGACTTGGGGGTGAGAGGAGGAAAACCTGGCAGCCACGAAGTAAAACAAGTTGGAAATTGCCATGGTGAAATAAATGCCCTGGTAATACCCGATTTTGGTACTGTAATGGTAGATGTTGTATATCAGTCTCTTCATCTAAAATCTTTTTTTGGGGGGTTGCTCTAAGGTCAGCTCTAGTAAAGATTAGCTATGGTAGGAAAAGGCAAACAGCTCAGAGTAGGACAGGACTTTGATGAATGAACTCTCTTTACTGGAACTGAGTCCTCCTTCCACTCCTCCCTTCTTCTCTGATGCTGCCGGGCTGTTCCTTCCACACAGCTTTGGAGCAGTGCCGATAATTACAGGGTAACAGGAGTGTTCACAGGGAGCTTAGATTGCTGGGTCCCCCTTTCAAGATACCTTCCTTACCTTTAACACTCTCCCTCCACTCTGACAGGGACAGTCTGCTCTTTGATACTTTCTTCAAATGTACCACTGTGAGTACAGCTTTGCCCAGCAGGAGTTTTTGAGCTTGCAGGTCTGTAGAAGTGTGCGAGATACGCGCAGGGTGGGAGCCAGCCACTAGATGGTGTCATCCACTTTCTTAGTTGGCTTTGTTTGCTCTGTGGGCTGGCCAACAGCTGGTGATCAGCAAACAGCCTTATAAAGTTTCATCTTGTTGAGCTTTTTTTTTCTTTCACACAGCATGTCTCAACAAATCGCTTTACTAGATCAAATTCTAATCTCAGTTAAGCCAGTGTAAAACCAGAGATTCTGACATTTCTGACCAACCAAAGCTATCATTTTCCCCTTCCGATGGCGAGGGCTGATTATGGTGTTCTAAGGGAAAGTTAAGCATCAGTCTTTTACCCTTGATACTGACAAAAAGCCTGTATATTTTTAGGAACGAAGAATCAAGTAAAAATCAGGGAGTGACTGCTATGTTTTAAGCAGCAGCCATGTCACCAAAATGGACTCCAGCCATATTTTGGTTCTAGAGTCTCCCATAAATTAAGGAATTCAGACCTAAATACTTTGTTGCCAGCGATGTATTGAAGAACATATTTGAAATTTTGCTTTCCTTCCATTTCTTTGAGAGCTTTAATAGTTTCCTTCATGTTGTTTAGGTAGCTCTTGACAGCAGAGAGCAAAATCTGTGGCAAAAAAATTGCACTTACTGAGAAAGGATTACCTTGAGTCTCTGAATTTTCCAGTAGGACCTGAAGATACTATACATAATTCTTCTAAGAGTGAAATTGTTTTCAGGGATTTCACATGCTGTGGAGGCTGATTAAGGATTAATTAAGATAGTGGTAATCTCTTTTCCTCCTTCCCTTTCCATCATCTAATGATTTGTCACATGAATAAAGGCCAGGGCAATATAGCAGGTATGGTACAGAGAGTCTAATTTCTGCCTGTTTAAACATGTTACTGTTTATTGTGTAATGACCTTCTCAAAAATTATGTAATTATTTCTGGATATTGGTTATATAACAGCATAATCATAAAGCTAAATACACTGTTTTGCATACATGTTTCTCATGTATCATATTTGAGCACTTTTGAGCACTGTTATTTCCTTTGTAAAGATAAGCCATTTTTCAAGTGTTATGTATGTTTAGAGGGCAACAGGGCTCATGGACAGAGTAGGTGAAGTGACTCACAAATTGGTTATCTCAGAAGCTAGACACCGTAAGCCCATGAAGAATTTTTACTCTGAGAGGGCAATTCTGAACTCAGATTAGAATAAAATGAGTGGGGATGAAAAGTGTTAAGACTTCTCAGAGTCAAATAGCAACCAAAAGCAGGAGTCTAGAAGATTAAAAATTGAAAGAGGGCTATTGGAAGAGCCAACACCTCTTATTTGCTAAGTGCAACATAATAAATAACAAGGGAAGAAAAAGTAAGGGGCCTGCATCTGCTCCCACATCCAAACCCATTCAATCTGTGTAATCTGAAAGTCAGCAGACCAGTTATTTACTGCCCTGTGAACCTTACCAACAGTTAACATAATTCTTTTATGGCAATACGTAAATCTGCCACTGGACTATCTTAGTTGAATACAGTCTTCAACTCTGTTGAGCTCCATACATGTTTGATTAGAGCTACAAAGCATGAATGTGATGACTTTTTTCAGGACGATGTAACTAATCTCTAGATCAAATTTTTCTTTAGTTCACTTTTCTGGTGACTGTGGCAAAAGCAGGTTTTGGAAATGAAAATTGCTAATGACAAGAATAATGTTTCAAATTAAAAAGGCAGTATTGTACTTTTATACTTTTAATACATCCTCAACTGTAAAGTTGAAGATTGGGGAATCATTGCTTGGTCTCTGAAGTGAGTTTTTGATCATATGGTGTTCTCTAGCAGAAGGAAGTAATGGGGCTAGGAAGGCATTACCATTACACTTTCAAGGCATGATGTTGATAAGTATGGTATTGACTCAGAACAAAATGCTATAGAGTGGAGTTAAGAGGCAATGAAATACTGCAAGCAATGGGAGAGTCCAGTACTGTTTATAGATAGTTGAGTTTAGTCAGCAATTTTTCATACTGATTTTTTTTTCAGATTCATTGCTGTCCAAAAGAAGTTGTGGTATGTAATAAGAAATTGATAGTATAGGGTTGCTGTAGCCATGATAGCCTACAGATGAAACCAAGCAATGCTGATTGAGACAGTTCACATCTTTTATTACCTCTACGCTAAAGGTACAGGTTTGTCTTAAGTTGTCTAACCAACTAACATAAATTAAACTTAGAGCAATTATTTTCAAACTGTAATTAACCTAGTGTTTCTTGCCTCTGTTTTAGATCTGAAAAAGTTTTCTGTGAACACAAGTGTATCATTTTTTTCCTGACTGATCTGCTGAAGAGACTAACTTCTTACAAACTTTACTTCATTAAGAAATATGGGCAATTCTTCCTTTTCAAATGTCTGCTTGCTGTAGAAAATATGATAGAGGAAGGAATACATTTTATGGAGCCACTTTGAAGTTAATCATGGACAGGTTTTCTTTGACATTTCTTGAGTGCATGTGACTCTGGATGTATGTGCCCACACAGAAAAAGGTATAAAATAAAAGTAGCAGTTTGTCAGAACAAATGCATATTGCTGCGCTACCACGCTGGGCTATCATTACTGACGGCTGCTTCTCTGCCCATAGAAGCCACAAGAGTCATTGTGTTTCTGTGCTAACGCAACAGTCTCTGGCTAGGAACTGTGCAGGCTGACTGCATGTGTTTGGACTGGTCATTTTAAGGAGTTATATTCAAATATACATTTTAAATTAGAAAATATTGCAGTTAGGGTTCCCACAGCCCCAAAGTGTTGCCTGTGTGTTATGCTCCTACTTCAGTCTTTGTCTTTCTAAATGCGTTTAGTGTGCATATATATGCTTATATAAATTTACATACAAACCAACAAGACTAAATTAACATTGCTGTGAAAATTTTAATGCCATCATATATAGACTGAAGGTGTTATACCAAACTTCTTATAAGGAACAGGAATCTCTGAAATAAGTGGAAATACACAGTTATACAGAGAATATAATCTTGGGGTTTTTTGCTTGTTTGGTAGATTTTCTTCTAGGATTAGCAAGAACAGAAAATATATGTTAATATAGCTTTCTGAAGAACTGGTTTTATCACATAAGCCATAAAGCTATTTCTGAATGTGATTACATAAGTGGAGTAGGGCAAAGTGTTTGTGGTTGTGGTTCAGACAAGTATTTCGTAAAGCGTCACACAAAGAACAAGTCAGTGTGATCACTGGGTACAATGTTAAAACTAGGCTGCAGTTCAGCATACTAAGGAGACTAAGGGAAAGAGTATCAAGGTTCAAGCTCTGGTTTTGGGTCAAAAATATAGGGTTCCAGCTGCTTTTTGGCAACTTCCCTGGAACATGAAATTTTTACAGACAGGAATTCACACACTGGTTTAATATAGTAGCCAGATGTTTAAAAATGTGCTATCTCCCAGCTAGGAAACTGTAAAATTCAAGCTCCTATCTAGAGGTGTAAATGTTCTGTACAAATTAGAATATATATAATACATATATATATTATAATTGTACATAATTATCTATATCAATATATGCTGAGTAGACTGCAACTTTTGAAACCTGGATATTTCACTTACATGCAAAAGGGGAGTAGGCAGTGGTGGTTGCATTAATATTGGCAGGGTAAAAGTAGAAGGGTACAAGACTGTTAAAACTGGCCAGAGCAAAGCCAGGAAATGTGCTGGTGAATATCTGTCTTAAGCAGTTCTGTACCATTTTTCTCTAGTCATTAGTAGCACCTTGTAAGCGAGCTGTGCAGCATTATTGCCACAGAGATGTGTAGTGCATTCAGTATACGATTTGACGATGCAGGTGAACCAGTTTAGTTGCCAGCTTGTGCTAGCAGCAGCATTCCCTTGCTTCTCTCCCTGCTCATATTCATATGCTCCCACACGTCCCTCCTGCCATCACTGTTGGTCATCCGATCCCACAGTGACCTGTTCTGCAGGAGTGAGCTAGAAGAAGGTTAACTCAAAAAGGAAAAAAAAAAAAAAAAAAAAGCCAGACAAGTGCTAGTGGGAATTTGGGGCAGGTGGAGCAGTGAAAGGCAACTTCTCTTCTGGGGAGTCGCTAGCCTTTGCACTGCCTTGGCAATATTGTAGGGTGCTGCTGGATGGTAGTAATTTGACCAGTATGGCAAACAAAATCTTCTCTCAATGCAAGTCTTGTTGAAGGTATGGATTCACATCATTTTGTCTCTGTGATCGATCTATTTGGCCCCATCACCATGATTTTTTGAGCACCTGACAGCAAGGCACCCTTCAGGGCAGGGCTATTACTTGCATTTTACATGTGAGAAATTGACGCCTAGAGCTAAAAGTGACCTGTTAAGGTAACACAGAAAGTCTGTGACAGGACAGGTAGTTGGATCATGTTCTCCTAGATCTTGAGTCAAGTAATCTAGCTCCTGGGCCATTCTGCTACCTGAACCTTTTTGGCAAAAAGGGGAATTGCATAGACTGTAGTAATTCCTGTAAGTTTTTAAGCACCTTTGTGTGTGAATATGAGTTCTAAAATCCTGGATCTGTTGAAGTTAAAACCCTTCTTGCTGTTGACTTTAGCAGGATTCAGATCTTAGTGAAAATACATGCTTGCAGTTAGTAGAAGCTTGTAGCATCAAAATATTCTGATGTTAGCATAGTACCCCATGGAAATTACCACAAATAGAAAGGCTAGAAGAACTTTATTTGAATGTTGATTCTCATATACTGTATAAAGACATAATTCTGTTTGCTACTCATTGCCAACTCCAGACAAATTTCCCAATTTAATCCCAGTTTTGTAACTTCTACTAGATTGGCTTTTTGGCAGAGTTATTCTAAATCCAGTTAACAGTTTATCTAAGAAACTGGCATATATTGCATCTCAGTGTCTGTTTCCAAGCTGTAACACTCCTTGGCTTCAATGTCTAAACTAGGCTACTCTGACTGACATCTTCTGTTTTGTTTGGATTTTCTCTCTCCCCCCCCCACCTCTCTCTTTCAGCAGCGGGAATCAAAAACCAACAGATTCAGTGTGCATGCTTTTCTTCACTTATCATGTCCCATGGAGATGGTATCATTGAAGCAACTTACTTCTTGACATTGGGCCCTCTTACGTGGAACAAGGCATGAATATCATGCTCTCCAAATGTAAACACAAGCCCTTGAAGAGTCTAGCAAGTCATCTGTGGTACATGGCTAGAAAATATTCAAAATGCAGTTCAGCTCAAAGTGATAGAGCAGGAGGAAAACAGAAGAGAAAGCAAATGAGGTTTGCATCTCCAACTCCCACAGACTTATCAGCTGGAGTGAGCAGCTTGAGTGTGTGTGAAAGCATGAGGAGCTCAGGTTCCCTTTCCTAGGTGGTAAGTTCTGCAAGCCAGGATCCTTACCAGAAAAATCTGTCTGTACTTTGTTGTTGATTAGATCTAGATCTTGAGAAGACAGCTACAAGTGGTTGTTCAACTATTCATTCCCACAATTATTGGGAGTTTATACCTATTGATGTCAAGATCTGGTAATTTGTCTTGGTCAGGTTCTTAAATCTCTTCTCATTTATAGTATAGAGCAAACATCCTTAGTCTAAAATTGCCTACATTTGCTGGCCTTTGGGAGATAGCGTGAAGCTTATTTTTGAGCAAGGTTTTTGGAGTGATTGAATTAAGTGTAATTCTTGTGCTCTGGAGAACAGAGCTCTTGGTGGTTCTTGCGGCCTTTCTGAGGCTGACTGTTTAGTATGGGAACTGCAAGGAGATGATTCTGTTTGATCAGTGTCGAGGTGTTAGTGGTGATGTGGCCTGTGTGATGAGTTGGGCTCGGCATATGGCTTTACAGGCCGTGGTTTTTAATGATCTAAAAGCTTTTGGACAAACCCTGCATCTCTTCTGCTCTGAAATTTCTTATAAAGGTTTCCCTAGCAAAAGTGAAGAATATTCATGTGAGGGCTGTGCATAATTTTCTAAACAGCTGTAGCTTTACTCTTTGTCCTAAAAATAAGGCAGTGACCACACTGCTATCTGGGTCTTAGATATGACACAACCAACCAGCATTGCTACATGATACTCTTCATAGTAAATGACACAGATATGTGAGCACAGTTTGTAGTTCTTATAACCAAAAGGTATAAACCAGGCCCAGGTACGTAACTCACCTTTTCTTTATTATTGCACAGTTAATTCCTTTATTCCTGTACAGGATTTTGAGGCTTAATTACCGCATTTTTCTATTTTATATTACTTGTATAGCAAAGTTTTGAGGAGATAATATAATTAATTTCTAAGTTTTGCCTGTAAAGCTGAATTTCCTCTATTTATAGTCCCATTGGTGAAGCCTGTAAATGTTTTCAAATACCAGGGTAAAAGAATCAATTTGCATTGCACATTTATATTTTTTTCCATTTGCCAGAGTCCCCCCAAATTCTCCATCTGCCCTTTTCTCCCCACACATCTTTTTGTTTCTACATGGTGTAGCCTAATTGAACATTACCAAGGTATTTTACTTGTAAGGAAGACAAAAGGCCCAGTGAACTAGATATTGACAGATTTTGGGAAGTGGAGATGCTAACACTGTCTGTGCTCTCCTTTTGTCAAATGGTGCAGTAGCCCAGACACTCACTGACGTTATGAGACTTGGATGCTTTGTCTCACAGGATTTCAACCTCAGTCTCCAAGAGGAAGGTCTGAGCTCCATGCTAATAAAACATTATGGGGACAGAGATGAGAGGACAGGGAAGTTCTTTGTCCTTCTTGTCCTCTTTTGCTTTGCAGAAATACTGAAACATCCACTGCAGCAAGGACAAGAATCCAGGTGTTTATCCTACTTCCTAGGCAGGAGAGTGATTCTCTTTCTCTCTCTCTGTCTCTCTCAGTCTGTCTCTGTTTCTTTTCTCCAACACAAACTGGAAGAAAGAATTCTAGCAGCTTCTTCAAACATGCCTAAACATTAAGCTGAAATGCTCTCTGAAGTGTCCTGCTAAAGGAGGGCCTGTTCCACACTGCCTGAAAGTCTTAAGTTTTATTCATTGAGCTGGAGAAGGTGAGAGAAAGGGTCAGGTCTGCTGTTAAGGGAGCTGTTCTGAAAGGTGGAATTTCTAGATTTTTATCCTGCTGATAAAGAATGCTTAATTATTTGTGCAACCTGGGACAGCACCAACACTACACATACCCCCTGGCAAGGGGTTAAGCTGTCCTTATGGGAGTTAAGAGTTATGAATTCAGCTGGCCAAGGAAGAAACTGAGTTAAATCTCCTATATCCTGGGATTTGTCCTAACATCTTCCTGCAATTGCCTAAAGCTAATCCTCATTTAGTGTACCTTCTGTTTGAAAGAACCGAGCAAATCTGACTGAAGACATTTGTATAACTGAACCTCTTTTTTTCAACACTCCTAATTGTGATGAAATTTCACCTGGCAATATAGCATACTACCATCTGCATAAATGACAGGTATGGTTTTTTTTTCTGGTAAAAATGACAGCTTGTTAGTGCATGTACTTGGTCAAAGTTGCAGCTAGAATCTTAGCAAAATCGTATTTGTATTTCTGTCAGCACTGCATGATTATCATAGCTGTAGAAGACCAGAGACTAATCTGTTCTGTCTCATGCAACATCAGCAGAATTACCAACTACGTTCTGATTCTGGGTTTCTTTATTGTTGGTGATGAATGATGTACTGGATGAAACAGAAGGAGTACATCTGGATTATTAGATATCATGCTGAGTGCATAATGCTGACACTTAGGAAAATCTTGACTTGTAAGCTAAACACTTTTCATATGGAAGTCAATGATAGATAATAAATAGAGCACCAGGATGTAAATCACTCATGTTCATTACTGCACTTTATATAGTAATATAAGACAATACCAGTACTTTAAGACACAGACTTGTCATCTGCAGCTTTCATTCTGGATGATCCCTACATGCTCTGCAGATATTGTAAATGAGACCAAATGATACTATTGAAATATGGGGTTACAATACAATTCTCTAAATAAAAATATGCTATAGGACACATTTTATGAGAAGGAATCCTTAAAATAGCATGTAGAAAATACACGGAAGCCAACACTTTGAGATTCTTAATGAATGCAGTACAGCATCCAATATGCAGTGATCTCTCATCAGAGGAGAGTTGCATTTGTATTTATGAGAAAGTGAATAAGAAGCCCTTCCCTACCATTATAATAACCAATTTAATGCAGATATGCTGTATATAGGATGAAAATGTCTCCTTTTTAATTCTATGTTAACTACAAGAGGAAAATAAGGACAAAATCTATGGGTGTGAATCCAGCACTCCAACAAATTATTTTCATGATGTTGATTGTTCTATAAATGGCAAAACAATAAGAATTTTGGAAAATACTATGCATCCTCACATCTCTTTAAATAATCACTGCTGTCACTGAGGAGAAAACTCAGACTTGAATTTGCTGGAGTCAGTCTGAGCAGTGGTTTTCCTGGGTGTGGAAGAATAATCAGAAGTGATTAAAGGTGGGAACTGAGGGGAAAATCAGGGAACTTTTATTGAGCAATCCTAAAATTGTTTTCTAGTTCATTACCATTGGCATTCTAATTACCATAACAATTAGAGAAGTGCCAGCTTTGAAGTTTTTCAGTGTTTGGGGGATTTGGGAATTGAGATTTTGGTTTGGTCTCATACAGAAGAGCAAATAAGTGTATAAATAACCTTTGCTGTCAGCAGATAACTGACACTAGTAGTGATCGTTGTTTCTAAAGGGGTTATCATGCAGTTAACTCGAAAGACTGATTGGTATTTCACAGTAGCTCTCTAAATAATTTGTCTTACTACCATAGCAAGTACAAATTGTAACACTTGTGATTCATCTGCAGAACACACTGCTTGCCAGTTGTTTTACTCAAAGTGCTTTGGCAGCGTGATCTGTCAGAAAGAAAGGTCAACAGCAAAATTAAAAAAACAGGGATTACACTGCCATTGTCCACAGAGGGTAATTTACTCCAGAGACTCCATGGCTTTCTGCTTATCTTTGCATGTTCTCTGTCAGAAGGGCTAACAGACCTTGTGAAAAGTTCCCTTGTTGATGACAGATCAGGGTAAACCATTATTTGCTGCGTTAAGCCTGAGCTGGTGCGACAGCTATGGAGGGCTCTGTGGCCAAGGTGAGAGTAGCATAATTGCCTGCAGACAGAAAGTTAGCTAGCAGTCCTTAGTGTGTCCTTTGTGTGTTATTTGAGGGTGGCTGAACCTGATTTACAGTGATTTCAACCTCAAAATATTATTTCATTTTTTATTTCTTCCTTAATTTCGTAGATACTGCCCAGACGTGGTGAATTGATTGATTCCAGTTAAGAATGAACTGATATTTAGTTCCTTGAACTGCCTAAAAGGCTTGTTATTTTGCTAAATTCTAGTAATGCTAGGCCTAAAGTTCGGTGTAAGCCAGTAACAGCTACCAAAAGCTTTGTTAAGGTCCTAACAAGTCCCTGTCAATTCATATAGGTCGGGAGATTTGGAAAAATAGGTTTAATGCTAAAAATTGAATACCGCATTTTAGTTCAACCAAAGTAAAAACAGAAACAATTTCTTAAGCAATTTGATTACTTTACTGCTTAATTTGTGGTAAAAATATAATGTATGAATGTGTATGTGTGCTATGAGTTGAGCAACTTGTAAGGTGAAAAAATGAAATCCAATGTACAGAAGCTTCCATGAAAAGAAAGAAGTTTTACATTCCTACTGGTCTCTAATAGAGATGATGAGAAATTAAAAATGCTACTCACTCACAAAGTAAACCCTCTGCAACTGCATCCTCTCATACTTCCTATTTAAGGCTCCAGTTTGCTATTCCAAACCAGTACTTAACACAAAATTTTACTCTGCAAAGTAGTGTAGCAGCTCAACCACAGAAACACCCTGTGTTTCACAAGTCATAATACATATCTTGTTCATGAGTGACATTTATTTTAATAACACTCAATTTTCTTACCTGCTGACTACTTTGTTGATTAACATCCTCCCTGAAACGCAGTTTTCTTTCCAGGTCCTTTACAAGTGCAGCTTTATTTTCCCGAATAGAATCATCTGTTGCTAATGGCAGAGGCTTCAGATTTTTCTTTGTTAATCCCTGGGTTGGGCTATTAAAAGAAAATTCTGATACTAACATGCAGCAACCAGTATATATATATTTTTTTGTTATTTGTGTGATATGATATGTTACACTTCAGTTTTCTGGAGGAACCTATTATTTATTTATGTAGAAGCCAAAGCACAATATGGGATTTGATTTTTTCATACTATTTGAATGGTGCCTCCCATTCCCATGCCAGTAGGAATTAAGGACACACATCTTAAAGAGAATAAGCATTATGATACTATAATAAGCATCTAAGTTCCATGATATTTATCCTGGAATAATGATGTCACAATGAATGCTAAAGAAATGTGTATAGGTGTTACCACAGGTGTACAATTTGTACATTTTACTGTATCAGGCAATAATTTAAAAGTTAATACAATTTCTTATTGATCTTTATCTCACATCTTCATTGATCATTTATTCTTCCCATGAACTTTTACTTCTTTCATTTCTCTCACCCTTTTATGACACCTTACATCGACAGTTATTTTTACTTTATAGGTGTAGTCTGTTTTATTTTAGTAAGGTTTGAAAATAGTTGAATTCTTAAATAAGACTGTTGGGAGACTGTGAGAGTGCACTGCTGAAGGACAGCAGCCGCACACTACTAGAGAGTGTGCAATGTTCTAGTGTTTTATCAGGAGTTGGCATCTTAATAACAGGGGGTCTAGGTAAAAGGCATAACCAATGATTGCTGTGCAAGCTATCTTCCTTTTGTTGTTCTGCAGACATGGTGATCTCTCACTGCTTTTGTAACCAGAATTATTATAATTGATAATGCCAAAAAAGGAAACTGAAACTTCAATAGATATTCACAGATCAGCCCAGATATTGTTCAGGTTCCTTCCTGATCTTTTGTGCCCTCACTTTGACTCTCTCCCATGTGGAGATCTAGATTTGAATTTCAGCACGATGAGCTCTAGTTATGTGGGATTTCAGCTCTGGGCTGGGACCCAGGAAAGGCGAAATGAAGAAAACAATATTTAACTACTCTACCTGGTAGGCATTTAGGATTTAGGTGGGTAAGGATTTATTTGGTAAAGCCTGTACAACAGTTAGAAAAAGTAAAGCACTTTGCAAGGGTTAAGTGCCATTAATGAAAAGAGAATAGTGCTTGAGCACTTGTGCACCAGCTGTGAAGGGGAGGAAGGGGAGTGGATGAGTAGTTGCAGTTGATTTTTGCTTGCTGTTGCAATGTTGTGAAAGCAGGCCAAAGGCTTGAGTTGGGTATAGTTAAAACCTTCACTGTGAACCTTATAACTTTATTATGTATGCCTGCCCACGATGCCAGGGCCATGAAGGCCTCCAGGCATGTGCCAGAGGGTGATGGCGATTATGTGGCTATGCTGGGGATCTAGGAAGTCTGGGAGCAGGAGTGCAATAATGGCTTAAAGGCAGGATTTCTTGGATTCAGTGGTGAATGTTATGTATACAGGGATGCTTTTTTTCTGTTATAATTACAGACTGGTTGATGCAGTATCAGCAAAATAGTTACGAGATCGTGACTTACTGATGGCTATCACTACCTTGAAGTGTACCATTGGTAAAAGGGGGAAATATTCCTTGTTTTGTGCAGAATTTGGAGTTCTATGGATAAAAAGTTGTATTGATCTACTGGTGTTAGCCATGCTAACATAGGGTTCACCTATTCCACAAAAGGGATATTAATTTCAATTCTGCTAGTAAAGAAGGAACTCTTAAGGTCACAACCTTTCCAGTACATCATCATCCTTATTTGCTTGTATGGTACTAGCCATTTTGTCACAGAAATCATGCTGGCTGTCAGTTAAAATATTTATGTGCAAAACATTAACTCTCTTGCAATTTTCTGGGGGACTTTAAATATAGAAAGTATTGCAACCAGAAAAATACCTTTACATAAGTTATTTCTTAGATCTACCTGGACTAAGAAATAACTTACATTATGAGGTACCTTTTAAAACTTTACTTGTTGCTTACAGTAGGTAAGAATGTTTTTATAGCTCATATAGGCAAATGGTCTTAGAGTGACTTATCCTGCAAGCTCATGAAATCTCTTTTCTCCCATAGTACAGTTATGAATCTCTGAGCCCCCAAATTCTTGTATATCTGTTTATAAACTCCCATTTCTCTATCTTGAATTTATCTTACCCTTGATGTATCTTGTTATAGAAGCTACTATCCCTTCCTTTCTTAACTGAAAGTAAAGGTTAGTTGAAATGACCAGAATATATGAATAACTTGCTTTTCTATTTTATGAATGACTTGCATTTCAGTAAACTCTCCATTGAACCCTTGAACAGAAATACATCTTAGTTTCCTTTATGAGTATTTCTTGCCCCTGCTTCTGCACGTATGGTTTATGCTACTTACGTGGCTGGTGTACTTCTGGGCAGTCCCATAGCATTGGTTGATGGCACAGTAGGAAGTGAAGGAAGAACAGCACTAAGGAAAGCTACTGGATTCTGAATCCAGCCAGTTGGGGAGATAGGAGCAGGAGTCACACTCTGCGGCTGAAACTGTTTTACACTAGCTGTAGAAAGTGTTAACGGAGGTACCATGGATTCTTTAGGGCTTGGTAGAGACTGTTCACTTTTGCTTGTAAACCCTCCTGAAGACCTCGATTGGGCAAGTGGAGGATTTCCTGTGAAATTTTCCTTGTTATTTGTTCTTTGAGTTCCTTGAGGGACGTTGCTGAATGTTGTAACTGAGGAGCTAGAAGAGGAGCTGGTAGGCGGTGTGGTTTGTGGTGGTAGGAACTGCTTAGGTCGGGTATAGATGAATGCTTGTGAAGCAGAGGCTTTGCTTTGTTTGTACATAGTTGAGGTGGACTGTTGATGGAGCGAAGTAGCAGAATTCAGTAAAGCTGTGTTGAATGACAGCTCTCTTGTAGGTGTCTGATGCACCTGCTGTTGTTCAAGCAAGACTTGGTTGTGGAGCTGTTTTAACTGGGTCTGATCACTGCATGTAAAACAAAGATGAGCAAAATTGGTCACGAACCCTGAACGTGCTGGCTGACTACATTTCCATATGTGAATTGCAAGAGAAAAATGCTATGTCCTGTAAGAGGTAGGGGAAACTGCTACATGACAAATTCTCTAACATTATGAGAACAGCATAACATTAGTTTGCTACTAAAATAAACTTTTCCTTCCTCTCTCCTTCTTTGCCAGAGGCCCAAAAGCATTTTGTCTGAAAATTATTTGACTGAAGATGATTCTTACGTTTTAACACATGAAATATAAATATAAATCTTATTTGAAGATATTTAAGGGATAGCATTATCAATTTTTGCTCTACGTCACCTTAGTCCCTCTCTGCTTGTGTAAATAGGAGTAGAATTTGGTTTATCGATTTTAAATGAGCGTTTGTAAGCCAGATTGCAGATATTTGGCCCCTGTTAGAGTGATCTCTGAAACCAGCATTTTGGCGAATAAAGCTTTGTAATCCACCAAAAGAGAGATTACCAACGTAGTTTAGGTGGCATTGACATTCGGTGACAGGCAGGAGTGCATCATTCAGAGAGGACTTGCATTTCATGCAATTGTTGTTTCCTAGATACCATCTACTGTATATGTCTTCAGGGCTTTTTTACTTTGCAATTAAGAAAAATTATTTTGCCTTGTCAAGTGGTTTATTTAGGTATTATGTATATGGAAATACAGCATATGGAAAATGGGCTAACTTTTCCCTTTCCAAAACCAAAAAGGACATAGAGGATATGGAAAATGATCATGTAATAAATTGTCAAGTATTAAATAACTACTGTTACAAAATGAAAAATGCAGAAGTAGAGACCAACCACAACTGGTACTGACAAACCAAATACATGAAGTCAACAGAACTTCTTTTTATTTAAAAAAATTATTGTTTCTATAATGTACTAAATAAAAATCACATTAAAGGTAGATAACGATAGCAATTTCAAGCTTTCAAAAAGTAGGATGTTAGAGAGTTAGAAGTTGTGCAATCCTGATTTTGTGTCCTTCATATACACATCTGCATAGTAATGCACACCTTTGTTACAGTTTTTTGGGGGGAGGGTTTTGAGAGAAATGCTGCTTTATGTAAGCACTGGGCAACTTAAATACTGCTTCTGCTCTGCCCCTAAACAGACTATAGCTCTGAAAGTAAATAGGGCTGTGAATATGAGCTTAACAAATTAAACAAACACTGCTCCAAGTTCTTCCTCTGCTACATGGTATGTAAGTTCTGTCTTCTCACTTGTAATGTTTATGCTATGAAATTACATCCCTGCTGAAGAGTACCAATGAATTACTTTATGAAGTCCTTCCTGAGACTTTGGTTAAAGCTTCTGCCCATTTAAGAAATGAAATTAAGGACTCTGCATGCTTTTTGTTAAACTAGATTTGGGAGGTTTCAAAAATGCTGAAAAGATATTTCTTAATAAACTGCCTTGTGAATTCCATAAATTGTCCTCTAAGAAAACTATATTACTTCTTAAAATTTCCCCTTGAGCTCACAGTGCACTACTCATGCAGGTGCTTTTTAGTTCAAGTGGTTTCACATTTTCAAACATTTCCAACTATTTTATCTGTTTTAGGAGGAGATTATGTTTGTGAGACAGAAAAATCATGAGGCGTGGCCTTTGGGACTACAGTTGCTAGCTAGTTGCTAGCCCATACTATGTACAAGACTGAATATGTCTGTTTTTGGCAAAACGGCATACTCAGAATTGAGTGAGAGATATTTGAAGAACCTGCTTTTACTTTGCCTGCATAAAAGCAGTGGTGTACACCTTTTGTTTGCAGCAGAAAACATTGTGGAATTAAATACAATTTCAAAGGGAAAACATTTTCCTTTTAAATTTGGAGAACACTTTTCCCAAGAGGGATATACAGGAAAAAATATCTAGCTCTGTAGAATATGAGAGTATGGTTAATTATGCCAGCACCATGTGATACTATCTTTTTGTTCTGTGTTTGAGTTTTTTGCTCTAGTGCAATAGTGTCCTGGTCTGTTGATACTAAATAATATCAGTGATGCTCCTGAGACTTAGAATCCCTTTTACTTACAGCTTTGGCTTAGCCAGTACAGGGGGGGGTTCCTTGGATGGTGATGTTGGCTCTGGTATTTTCATTGGCTGTCCATTTATCCTCTCTTGGAAATAGGTGGGTCTGATTTGGTTTGTAGCGCCAGGTCCATCCTCTGGTGATGATTCACTTCCTTTATCATCTTCAGGCAGCTTGAAGTGCACACGGAGACCTATCTTGGAACTCGATCTGGGTTCATTGTGGTTCACAAGAACACCTTCAAGCTTAGGTTTGGGGGTTTGATTTACTACACGATGGGAAGGAGTACATGGGGGAGGTTGATGTTCAGCAGCAATTAAGTTGATTGAGCTCATTGGGTGAAGGGTAGCAGCATTACTACTGTCTTCAGATGCTGAAATAGCAAATATCAAACTTTTGGTGATATGTAAATACCATAAATTATAGTGAAATGAAATCACAAGAGTTACAGTTGGAAAAACACACTCTGATGTCCTTCCAGCTGTTGGTCTCAGTTGTTTGACCTTGTTTGTTTAACAACAAATTCCCTTAACAAAGGAATATTTTAAAGACGGGGAAAAAAGAGACACAATTCTAGTTCGGAAGACCCAGCAGCGGTCTTCAGCCATGTCCCCCTGTGAATTCCACCAGCATCTCTGAAATACAAACTTTCTTTTCAGAGAATTCTCTAACTTTTTAGTTATGAAGAACACTGCCAGAACTTGAGCTGAATTGGAGTCAACAGTGCACTATGCTTTTATGTACTGTACTTCGCTCATCTAACTGCTTAGTGCGTTGGCAGCATACATTGTGTAAGCAGTATGAAAGAATCTGTTTTGAGGTTTCCTCTTTTGGGCTCTGCACCAAAGGGTTATTGAAACAGCAAACTAGACAGTCCATACAGATTGCCCAAATCTTGAGGTCAGCAAGAGGTGTGTTTTTGGAAGGGCTGTGTGGGATTCATTCCCTAACATTCCTTGTTCCTTCACGTTTCTAATTGGGGAAGGACACTTTGAAAAGACATAGCAATCTGTATGTTCAATAAGCAGCTTGGACTGTACAGTGCAACAGCCTGCTCTGCTTGTATTTACTAGCAAGCAAAGGACTAAACCAAACTCTTACCTTTGACAGTTAGATGAGCTATACTAGATACTGTGCCGTATTTATTGCTTGCAGTACAGGTGAAACTGCCAGAATCTTCTGAAAATACTTCAGCAATAACAAGAGTACAAATTTCCTCTGCAAAGCATCAGAGCAGTATTGTTACTTGAAGTGAACATGCATTGAACAAACACACAAAGCCTTGACTACCCTCGGGGACATTTCCTTAAGGTTTTCCGCCTTGCTCCATCTGATTTTAGTTTCCTCAGTATTATCAATTTTGGCAGCCTTTGTGTGCAGCAGCTGTTATCAGCATTGTCTGCAGCAACTGGTACCCTCTGTGCTCCAGCATGCCCAAGGAAAGTGAAGAACAGGTGTCAGCAGTGTTTGGAAAAGATTAGAAAATGTTTTCCTAATCACATGAAGTACAGACTTTCTGAAGAACTTAAAATTTAATTTGGAGAAATATAGTGTACTCTATACTCACAACTCACTAAAATATATGGTTTTTTTCTCTCTTTACAGAGTGAAAGATTAGTTATAATTAACTGGGAACAATTCAAGTGTAAAAGATGTAGAAATACAAAACACATATATATAGGCTGGCATTTTCCAAAAGTACCAGTGCAGATTTGCAGATAGAGGGGATTGTGCTAATTGTGCTTATAGAAAGATGCCTTTTCACTTCTTTGTGGAGAAGACTAATGGGCACCAAACATGCTAGCAAAATTGTACTGGCAAAAATTAAATTCCGTCTTGAAAAGTCAATCTGGGGTTATGACATTCCTGTCTGACCAGTATCTGACATGTCCGGGCAGCACTACCAGCGAATAAATACCTATGGTGATGGGATTTTAAATCTTTCATTTGGCTGGGTAGCTGGGATGGGAAGGGAGAGTAACATCTAAAGTGTATTGAAATGCAGGCTGATAGCATTTCTTCAACTAGTCAGTGACTATTTTGCTACCATTTTGCAAGAAACTTTCCTAAAACCCCACAGGATTAATATTTTATGAGTATTTTTGTAGAAGACCATACCACACTTAAACTTGATTGTTTCATGTCATCGCTGAGGAAAATCTAGTAGCAACAAAGAGATTATTTGCTAACAACTATAGGAGAATAATAGTTTATTATAGTACTAGGATTATAGAACTAGTTTAAGGCATTATAGTATCTAGTTTATAGTACTTGGATTTGCCAACCACTGCATGCATGGAAATCCAGATTCCTTCTGAATGAGCAGCAGGTGATGAGGCAGTGACAACTGCACCCAACTGATTACCCTCTAAAAACTGCTTCACATTACTCAGCAGTGATGCCACTGGACAGTAAAGGAACGGCATTGGTGGGTTCTGGTAGAAGCTCCATTTATTCATTCCTAAGTCTGAGCGAAAGACATTGCAGAGAGAGGGAGTCTCTTTCAAGACACTTTCTGGGGTGAAAAATTTTTAATAGAGCAAGGAGAAGAGTTACAGAAGTTTATATTCCATAAGAATTAATACTCCTTTGGTAATTTTCTGTCTGAAGAGGGGCAGCTTTATATTTTTAATAGTGAAAAGCCTAATGGGGAGAGTGATTATCTCATGGAGAAATAATCAAAATCTATAAGGCTCCTTTGCTCAAATCATGCAGAGTAGCCTACATTCTGCTCTGACCCTTGAAATATTAGCAAATCCAGCCACTTTTATAGGATTTGCTGATATCAGGGGTGGAACACCTGATGTGATACTCTCATATTACGCTGGTAGGGAGCAAAGGGAATGGCTGACATGGCTAAACATCTGATGCAATGTTCCCTAACTGGTAAACTAGATAAAAATAGCTCAGTCCTACATCATCTGGTGTACTTCTGAACCTCAGATATATGGAGCACCCTCATGCATTAATTTTGCTAATCTTTAGCTCATAAGGTGGTAACATTTAGGTCCTAAGTTGGACCTGGGTCAAAGCAGAATGGGAACGTTATTTTCTTCAAGAGTTATAGAATTAATTCAAATTATATGTTTATGGAACAGTCTACAGTGAAATGCATCTAACTAGTAGCTATAGGACATGGGGAAAAGAAGAAATTATGTTAATTAAATTATGGAGTTTAAATAATCAATATTTTGTGAGGTTAAATCACCACATTTCTATAATCAAAAAAGTGTGAGCCTTTTGATGGTCCTCACCTGGTTCAGCCATAGATCGTGGTTCTAAAGGGAAGGAGAGCAGAATTAGTAGATTGAATAGACTTACTTTTGCCAATAATTTTTTTTTCTTAACACTAAATATGAAGCTTGCTCTTCTCAGTATGACGCAATACTCCTTTTGATCCAATTCTCTGTTTAAGGGGTGGTGACGACAGCCAGGCCTTGTACTCAATGGTATGTCAAATCCACTGAGCAATATGAACACTTATGAACACTTTTGAGAATTTATGAATAGGAAATAAATTCTGCAAGAAGTATTTTTTTGCAATGTTAGTACTACTTTATTGTGTCTTGAAGACAATTTCTGAAACTATTACATTCATGAAATCAAGTTATGATAAAACATTTTTCATTTAGGTCTGATTTAGTGTGGTATTTAAGGAATTTCTATTGAGTTTTAGCAATTTTAGCATTCCAGTGACTTATGAGGAAACTGCAGATGTTTTGACTGCATTTGAAAATTAAAGTAGAAGTATATGTTTACAACCTATCGTGTCATGTGCATACACATGTATGTGTAAGCATGCTAACATGTACATTAGGTTACTTTTGTGGATAAAAAAGCAATCCGCTGCCCATAAGCACTATTGTAATAGCACTTAACTAAAAGATGAGGGATTTGTGGGCAATGGAACTCTACATAAATGGTGCAAAACCAAAAACAAACAGCAGAAGTAAGGCTGAATTAGAAAAGGACATTGAAGTGGCAAAGGGATCAAAGCAGAAGTTCAATAGTTTGGAGAATCTCAGACAAATGCTACCTGTGAGTATGCCATTCAATTCATCCACAGTTTTGGCTTCTGGAACCCAGATTTATTGCCATAAATATGGCTTATATAGTTCTTACCATTGTAGTAAGCAATTCAAAGTGTTGCTATGTTAGCAAGTTTGTTGCTTGCCTGTATTTTATTAGACACAATATTTCCACACAAGAAACATACTTTTCTGTAATATCCTAAAATCTGGAGAATCTTCTATCAGTGTTCCTTCTCTATACCATTCAACCTTTGGGGAAGGAGCTCCTTTCACCCGACATTCAAAGACAACAAGCTGCCCCTCAGAAGCTGAAATATCCTGTAACATCTAATAGAGAAAATGAATAGACAGTCAGTAAATGTCTTATTGGTCTGGAAGTAATACTGATTTCAGTAAGATTTCATAAAGCCACTTAAATCCTTGAATGGCTCAAGAAATGCATAATTCCTTTTTTTATCTTTGGTAGCTACAAAAATTCATTATCTCTCCATACAATTAATTGACCTCTTTAGTTTTCAAATACGTCACAGAACAAATTACCTTTGTAAATACAGGAGCAGCAATTATAGGTCTTCCATCCAGTCCTTGCAAATAGTTAGTGGGGCTTTGAGCCTGTAGATTGCAAAACATCACATGATGATGTTTAGGTGTACAGAGGATATTTTTCCATATACAGGAGAAACATGTCTTGGAATGACACAAAAGAGATTTTGGTGGGTGAAGTCCAAAGCAAAATATTTAATGCAATGAATAGAAGTTGCTCTGTTGTAGGCAACTGGTAGCGATCTTCCTGAATAAGAAAAATGCTATTATTGCCTTATTGAGCTAATCGTGGCAAGGAAGACTTCACTGTGGTGTATTATAACATCTGTCATTAATACTTCACTAAGGCAAATCTAAGTAGGTTGCTTGGTGGTAGTCTCCTTTTAAGAATTCTTACTTACAAAATATTTATGGATGTTAATAAGGAAAAGTTAAGTCAAGTCATGTGTGTGACTGCTACTGTAATTCTTCTCCTTTGCCAAACCCAAACAGTTTACAGAGCTGGAATATCACCCTATTAATCCTACTCAGTGAAATCAGAATGAAATTTTTCTCCTCCTGGAAAACCTCCTTATATAACTTGATTAACAGAGTTTTTCATTTTAGTGAAACAGAAGCTGCCCCAGAACAGCAGAATTAGGGATTCAGTATCTCAGGAAACATAGCCAAATTTTATAGATGGTGTCTTATAAGCCAACAAGATTAAAAGTGGTAATTTTTGAGATAACTATCACTCCTGACTTAGGCAACCTCTGTCAAAATGGCAAAATGTCGCAAAGGCTTAGTTCTATTCTCTTTGTAGTCAAAAGTAAACGTGCATTACTTCACCTATTCAGTATCTGTTTATTGGTTACCACCTAATTCTAGGCTGTAAACATTAAAAAGGCAGTGTAAAGTGAGTTTCTCATTACCTTTTTGGTTTTATTTTTAAGTAAATATGGCTCTTCATTCCCATTAGGTAAGAATTCACAGTTATGAATATTCTGATAGTTTGCAACAAAAAGGACTCGAAATGCATGCTAACTTTAATTAGAAGGTCTTTGATATGGATATTAAAATGTGATGTGGTAAATAAGCATATCTACATATAAAGTAAACATAGTAGTGAAATGATTTAGCTTAAAATAAGTTTCATAGAAAGAAAATGATTTCAAGTGAGTTCTATAGAAAGGGAGAGGAAAAACTTATAGGCTGCCGCTATTGAAAGTGAATGAGTCAGTCTGCAATGTGAAGAGGCCAGTGAGCTGACTTACACATCCAAGTGCCCTTCACGGCATGCAGTCTCTGACCTGCTGGAGTGCACACAGATTCCCGCCGCTGGCTGAGCTAGCGGCAGCTGCTCCTTCTGCTCACTGCCGCCGAGATGCCTGTAACCTGGGGATGAAAGGTTCCCTTCCCTTTGCCAGGTGCTAAAGGTTAGCTAGTAGGCAGGGTATCTCTTTTGTATATGCAACTACTGTATGGCTGTAAGGCTCAAAGCTGAAGTTCAACAGGAAAGCGAAAACTAGAAAATTTGGGAGTTCTGAGTCACAAACTGTAGAAGAAACACCTTTTTAAGAGCTTGCTTTTTGTCCTTGAAATTCACTGTGTTGTCTCCCTTACCTGATTAACTGGTGTTGACACAGGCTGGACAGGTACAGACGCAGGCTGAACCATGGCAGATGGTGCCTTGGAGGTTTCTTGATGCTTAGTTGCAGTTCTAACAGCAGGAGATGCTGCGTTCAAGGAGGTGTCAGCTGGTTTTGGTTTGCTGTGAAATATTAACCAAAAACAAGTTCTCTAATTGGAAGCTAGAGCTATGTGTGTGTCCCTTAGTTATGTCTGTCCCAGTTACATGTCAACCCCAGCCTCACTTCTGGGATTGAATTCCAATTGATCTCAACTGATACATACTCCTAGGTAAATTGCATTTTATAAGCATCAGGCTGCATGTCTTGCCACTCTAATCTCTCATACTTAGTTCAGTTACACCAAATGTAATAAATGGCCTGGATTAACCCAACTGTGGCTTTAAAGCTGCTGTTACGAGCTCTGAACAGCATGGGAGCGCAATGCTAGTTTCTCAGAGCACAATGCTAGTTTCTCGTGTGCTGCTCCCTGAGCTTGTAAGAAGATTTGGGCCTATAAGGTAATGAAAATACCATGGTCTGCTTGGATATAGATTCAATAATTTACTGCTGAAAAATAAAAACAGAGAGAGATGCTTTCTGACCAACATATCATGCAATTTTGGTAGTGTACAGGTTGGCACCTCTTCACTTCTTCTAGGTTGTTACTATATGAAGTAAAAGAGTTGACCGTATTTATTTTTATTGCAAAGTAAAATGATGCAGACAATGAAGAGATGGTCTTTTTATTCAGTTTGAGGTATGTACTGGCTGCTCTGGAATGTACCACAGGTCCCCCCAGGAAAGCCAGCCGTCAAACCAGAGGAAGCCTTACTCAGAGTGAACATACAGTTGTTGTGATAACTGATTTCTCTTTTGAAATTGTGAACTTTTTGCACCTGTTCTCATATTAATTCCCTTTAATTACAGGTGTTCAGATTCATGTGATGACAGCTGGAAGCTAAGCAAAAATAAAGACACTCTGATTATACCCAAACCTGATCTGTCATAATTCTGTCATTGGAGGACATCCCACTACAATGTCAGAGCAGTATTCTTTTTTTTTTCTAAGAAATACAGAATGCAATACATTACTGCACAATTTAATGAGGTAAGCAACTTAGAGATGCCATCAAGTGATCAGGATCATGGTCAACACTACATTAACACCTAATGAGATGAATAAGAAAAACCGTTATGCCTGAGACATTTGGAAAAATCTGAGCTAGAACTATGAAAAACGTAGCAATTCGTCCCAAAACCTTTGAGATCATCTTGATCTTAAGTTTTATATTAAACCCTTGCATTTATCAAAGTCCATAAACCAATCCAGTCTGGAGTATTTTATGACTTTGAAGTGAAAATCACCTAAGACAGGATTTGCTGACGGTCTTCAGTCAAACACATTGTAGTGTTTTGTATTTGCATTTTAAAAGAAAATGACATTTGTAATGAGTATAACCCTCCCTGATAAATAATGGAAAAAAAAACAGGGTGCATAAGTCTATCTGATTAAAATTTCCTCTTTATAAAGCACTGGTTGCTTTTGGAGTTGAATTAATGCATACAAAGGAGTTCAAAATAAAAGATTGATTATTTTAGTTTTCAACCAGTCTGACTCCCTTTCCAGTTAATAGAAAGACTTTGATTCTGAAATACTATAGATTTCAACTGCACTGGATCAGGTTCTAAATGTGCAGGGAATGGATTTCATTTAGGAAAAATAAAATTATTTCCCAGGTTTTAGATTGCATCTGACACCTTTTCTTTCTTCTTATAATTAAGTCTTTTATACCCATCACTTCTGTTTACTCTAATTCATATGTATTATTTTCCTTATCTTAAATCTAAATAATCCAGGTATAGCCATCTTCTGCCAAAAACTTCATGACATGCCATATTTTCATGTGAGAAATTTCACTACACTGTTTTTCCAAGTCAGATGCTTAAATCAGCATGTAAGTTGGGTCTAGTCAAATGGTATCTGTTTTAGAAAATTAATTTTAGTAGTTTAATTGCTAAGGTAACATATTTCTTCTTATGTTTATATTTAATATTGAAGTCTCAATTCTTAAGCTAAAGTTGAAGACACACAAGCAAATGTGTATTTGTTCCATACTATTTGTAAAGCAAACAAACAAACACACAAACAAAACCCAACCCAACAATTCAAAGAAATCCCAAACAAAAGCCTAATGTGTTGGAAGTTGCAAAATATCAATGGAAACTGAAATGTCTACACTTGTGGGGTTTTTTAACTTTAAGAAATATGGAAGATGTAATTGATTTTAAACTTACTGATCCATTTCGTCTTTGATTATTTCACCTTCAGAGTCAGAAGAAGAGACTCCTATGAAAAAGAAAAAAAAAATCACTTAGCAGAGGGTTTTTTGGAGAAGTTTATCTATGAATGATAAAAACCTTTATTCAAATTTCCTCTAGAGCATTTTAAGGATATATATTATAAAGCTATGCTGAAACAAAAGATTACATTGCAGTGGAAATGAACCAACATTGCATACTGTGTAAGAAGCAGAACTGCTATTGACATGAGGCAGATTTGGGATGAGGTGTGACTGAAATGAGGAAAACAGCATCCAAGAGTGAATGTATACCTGGGTCTTCCTCAGGTTCTCTTTAAAATGCCACTACTATGATTTAGTCTGTTGTGAATCAAGTAAGAGCTTTTTTTTTTCCAGACACCTGATACTACCAGTTTTTTTTAAAAAGGGGGGGGTGGGAAGAGAGGTAGACCTGGAATCATAGCTATTATTCTTAAACTAGTGCCTTGTAGCAGAGTTTGGAGAAGGTACTAGCTCGGTTTACTAATAGCTGTCCTATGAGACATTTTACACTTCTGATTCAGCCTTCACTGAGTTTGGAATTTGCGTTTTCTCTGCAGTTCCTGCCAGTAAGCATCTCCATCAGCCATGGCTTTCGTCCAACATCCACTGAGTTAGGTAAAAGCAGGCCTTGGCCCCAGTCTTGAGAACTAGTAAATCCCTGCCAAGCACAGACATCTCCCATTAATGTCAGGGGCAGTGCAGATACTAAAAAAGGATTCGTCCTTTTGCTGTCAGATTAGGGATGTGAAAGAAGAATAACAGTAGAGCAAAATTAACCTCATATTAAGTAGGGTAGGTGCTTTAATTTATGAATGGTCCCACTGTTACCAGTGATGGTACTCATAGTATATTTCTCTGCCTGAGAAATGGAAAAAAGACAAAAGAAAAATAAAAGATTCTATGTCTTTATTTTAAATTTGTAATCCTGCTAGCACAATGATGGATGCAATCTAAAACCATACCCAAAAAAATGTTAAAAAGAAATATAATAAATTCTCTTAAGTCAAGTAGGATATATTAAAAAGCATAAGGAGAAAGAAGAGAGACCTAAATCTGCAGATATTTATTCTATTTACAGCATCTATCGTGCAAGTAAAATATCAAATTGCTGGCATATTTATTTTGGTTACAAGGTCCCAATAACAGGTTAGGATGAACCTATCCTATATTCAATTTGTAATAATGACTGTAGGGAAAAGTGATTAATAAGAATTAGACACCAAGTTCAGGTTCTTATATTTCTGTATAGTAACCACAGACAAAAAATATAAGGTGGCATCAGAATCTGAATATTTCTAGACTTCTGTCTTGCAGTGAGATATATAAAATCTCTGGGAAGCAACACAATAAAATTATATATAAAGGGCAGTCACTTGTCTGAAGGGCATTTTACAGAGAAATAATAAATACATTACTAATGACAAAAAGTGTTGACTCCCTGCTCTGTATTTTTTGTGACAAATCTATCACACAGTTAACATACAAAATACATAATTGTATCTTAATCCTGTATGGCCAATTTCAACAACCAATGTCCTCAACAATTCTAACATTACCTTCTATGTAAATCTCTGCAGAAGTGGAGTCTGTCCCATAGATGTTTGAAGCAAAGCACGAGTAACGTCCCGTATCCTCCTCAAAAGCTTCAACAATAACCAATGAGTGTTGATCACCTGTCTGGATAATTTGAATGTCTGGTGAGTTTTCAAGCTCCTTCCCTTCACAGTACCATCTGCAAGGCAAAAAATATTGTTTATCAGTTCAAACAACTTGACAACTAGAATGACAATGTTGGAAGTCTTTCTGATGATGAAATGGGTGGGTTTTAGCCTGAAGATTCTGACAGAGTGCTGCAGGTAAATGTTGAATCAACAGTCATAGGAATTAAATATTTATGATTTTCATAATATTCAATTACAGCAAATAATAGAGCTCCTTTCTTTGCAATATTTAAACATACTAACAAACTAGTTTATGTAAGTGACTCTAGCACTTATTTGTCTTGATATACAGATTTAAATAGTAGAGTAGAAGAGCTCTGAATTTGGAACGCTGTCAATCCAGCTCTGAATTTCTCTTGAAGTACATTCAGATCTGTGTTGTGGCTTAAACTGTAGCAAAAAAAAAACCCTAAGTAAACAAATTTTCCTCAAACTTGTGATTCCAAAGTTCATGTTGATTCAGAATGTGACTGAAATTTACTATAATGTTATTCTTTGTTTTGTCATATATTTAAGACGATCTGCTTTTTATAAAAGATGGCATAAGTGTATCACAGGGAGAGAGAAATGATCTATTACAATATACAGGCTCGTCCTTACAGGGACACAGCCAGTGAGACAGCTGGACCTTGAATTCTTTCCTGCATCATATTGCTGTATTTCTCTTTTAAACCCAGTTACATATCCAAGAATATATTTGGCCCTTTAGTGACTTCACGCTCTCATCTAAGGCATTTCTAAGTCCTTCAGTGTTCAGAAGAGTTGTTTCAGTAGAAAATGCAGGAATCCAAGCAAAAGTAAAATCAGCACCTGAAAAGACAGCTCCATAGGATGTGTTAATCACAGTAACCATCAGCTCAACCTGAGAGCTAGTAGGAGGGGAGAGCAGGCCTGATTGCTACTGCTTTTTAATATGGAAAAGACAGAACAGAAAGAGAAAAAGCAGGTGGGTTTGCAGAACCAGATTCAAATTTAATACGACAATCTAGGTTTTATAGAGAAGGTGTAGTACTATGTATAGCATCCAGAGTTAAATGTTTGGGATAATACCTGTATTTTTAGATAACTAGCTAAATTTGAAAAGCCAAACTAAGGTGCACTCATCTTCACCATAACTTTCTCATAAATATAGATAGATGTAAAACTCCACAGAAATATTTGTATTTTCTGTTTACTGCTGCTTTCTTAACCAGGTATGGTTGATTAATGCATCTTGTGCCTATGTGGGCTGTCATACAGATAACATTTTTTATTCAATTGATTTTTTAAAATGAATAATTGTTTCATCCATCTTTATATGGTAACTTGGTAGAAGTACCTGATGGCTTTTGAGGGCATACAAATGCTATCAAAGCAATGGCAAATGTATTTACTGTTATATATTACAGCATAAGATTAGTTGTGGAAAGGATAAGGATAGCTTTTTGAGTAATAAATTGTATTAATTAATATTTCCTGGCTCATACTATAAGGTACTTTGATACATTACCATCTCAAATAATTTAGAAAAACATTAATCAATAAATTTGCTTAACCATTCAATTGTGTTCACCTCTTGGAAGCACAACTTTTTCCAAGTCTGTGCTACAAATTGAGCATAAAGAAAACCCCAAATTAACATATTGGAAAAAAAAAAACCTATAAGACAGTCCATACCAATGGAAAATCAGAATTTAATAGAAATATAATGTAGAATTGAAAAAGGAGCCTCAAAGGGACTATGAGGTATGAAGGAGTACAGATCTGGAACTTAAATGCTGATTACATAGCTAAGAAGTAAACCATGTACTATTTGTGCACCATCAGTCCTAGCTGTCCAACATGGCTTTCTTAAAGTAGACAGGGTATTCGCCAGTCCACTTCAAGTTGCATATTAGTGTAATCTGTAGCTGTACAGTCAACTGACCTGAATGTACAGCTTGGAAAGCATACAGGTCTGCCTGTTACGGAGGGAAGCTCCTGCACTGTAGAATGAATCATACTGCTGAACACAATTTCCCCTTTTAGAAAGGCAAACCTTTGTAGCTAGAGAGCTAGAACTGAAAAGTCTTGGTTCGTGTCTACGTCTGCTTGCTTATCCCCTTTTACAAGCCTCCACTATAACAAGAATTGAAAACAGGTCTAAGAAAATTACTTTTATGAATTCAACATTTCTGATTGCAACAGAGAGTCATGTAGTAAATACCATCATGTTAAAAGAGGATGCCAGTACGGTGTAAAATGTCCCAGCTCTCTTCCCTGACATTTCACAGCTGAAGTACAGCTTTGCTTCACTAAAATACATCCACATCCTTCTTGCAGGGTTTTACCAATAAGAAACTGGCACTGATTTATGTAGAGAACTTTAAACAAAGTTACTCATTTCTCTTCCATTTGAGCCTTAGGGCTCTGATAGACAAACTCTTGCAGATTTGGCAGCAATACTTTAAAATGTTAAAATCTTGATGCCGACTTCTCTGCTGGAGGTTTATCGCTCTGAAGCAATGATGACAGGTTCAAATGTGTTCCTAGGCCCAGCTGCCCCAGTTCTGGTCTAATGAAAATGGGTTTGCACCAGGACACTAGACGTGGATCTAGGATAACTGAACCATACAAATTCTCCTATATATCACTTCTGGTGAATGTTAATAACCATAAAAGAAGGGATTGGGCAGTCAGGAGGCTACAGCTGCATCTTAAATTGCCACAGGTGTTTGCTTGAACTCAGTGTGAGCCACAATGATAAGGGAGTATTCCTCTGTCCCTCTGAAGTTTGACATAGTTCATTTGCTAGGTTTTCTACCAATCTGGTGGGCAAAATGAGATGCTCCAAGGTACTTTCTGTCAGTGGACAATCTGCCTAGGACAACACTTTACTCCAGGGTAGCTTTCAGCAGCCATTTGTGCTACTTCTCAAACCTCAATGGAACTTGTTTAAGGTGCTTCCCAATACAGTGTAAACAGTGTTCTGGATATTAATTATATAGGATTCCTGTGATCCTGAAGGGGGAATTTTTTTAATTCTATGTACAATATGGTTTATTCTGTTGTTTTCAAGATTTGCAATTAGTGATAATTGACAATGGTCACATTTTCAGGAGAGAAGACCTAAGGTTCATGTACAGTTGTATGACTACAAGCACAAATTAGGTATATGAACGTACAAATTACCTTCTAGGTGTGTAATTCATGTAGGCAACTGTGTACTTAGGGAGCTGAGTCATGGCATTTACTCACGTCTTTTTATATACCTACCTCATGCCTTTTCCTTATAATGTAGTCTTGTTTAGCATGTTAGCTTTAGCAGATATGAAAAACTATTAAAGAGAATACCCATGTTCTAGAATTTGATCTCATTTTCAGCAGCATCTTTTCAGAACATTCAAATAACTTATGTAGTACAGTGATATTTTTGTGTCCACTCAAATGTGGCTCCTCACTGCTTTATGTGACACACAAAGGAAAACACATTATACAAAATGCTGCGATATAATCACCAGTAAGATATAAGAACTCTTTGTGTTCCTACTGATCAGCTTTTTCAATTAACCTGTTGTGTTTGTGTAGAGATAAGTCTGTATTGCATGCCTTTGTGAGGCACAATTCTAATTGCCTATAAGCAAAATTAAATACACCATGTAAGCTATTTCTTCCAGTTATTTTAGTAGTATGTGAGTAGTATGTTCCTTTAGTAGACTCAAACAGACAATGAAGCAGGACTGAGTTAATTCTTTTCTTTGCAGTTATTTTTTCCTTTGACTAGTCCAAAATTTGCCACATAAGTGATTTAAAACTTCAGGAATAAACTTCTGTTTCCAGCCTGTGTTTAGTTCTCCTATGCAGTGTGTTCTTTAGTCACTATTTTCACCATAATGTTAAAGGATTTTGAGATTAAGCCAAGAAAAAGAGTGTGCTATGTGTATGTTATCTCTTCGCAATGCTTATGAATGAAAGACAATTCTCTCCTGTGAAATTAAGCCTTATGTAAATCTTTGGTATGGCCATATCTACTCCTTGCTTATTAACATTTTATTTTATTCTTACCATCAAAATGTTGTACGTGGTAGCAATGAAATGTCAGTTCCAAGGGGAGTTCTGACATTGAGATACGTGGCGTGACTGAAGTGGCAATACTCCCTGTCACTGACATTTCATTCCTGCCATGAATTGTAATGATAGCTTCATCATACAAGGCAGGTTCACATTAAGCACAAGCAGCGTCATCCGCTGTGCCAAATTCATCCTAGGTCTTAATCCATTGACTTGATTGGAGTTGCATGTGAGAGAAGTTTGGCTCTCTAGGCTTTGAGCACTAAAACAGACAAATGTTTTCATTTGGCAGCCAGGAAAAAAAAATCTTAATCAATCTTAAGTGACTTCAGTCTCTAAAAATCTGCAATTAATTGCAGATCTAGTCTCCTTAAACAAAGCAGCACTAAAATGCACTTTTTAAGCTTTGTATGCCTATGTTAAAGGAATGTTTTCATGGAAACCTTATGACATACAGCCTGTTTTTAGAACATCAAATCCTCATGACACTTCCAGGATAGCTGTGTATGCCAAACCA
The DNA here is from genome assembly GCA_020745775.1 of Theristicus caerulescens. Taxonomy (NCBI): domain Eukaryota; kingdom Metazoa; phylum Chordata; class Aves; order Pelecaniformes; family Threskiornithidae; genus Theristicus; species Theristicus caerulescens. The sequence goes on from CM036560.1 coordinate 91,624,425, forward strand.
TGCAATGTGATTCATAAGTAAAATTAACCTAGGAGTGATGTGCCAAACAATTTGGGAAAAGTGTAGGCACCTCTGAACTTGAGGGAATAAAGAGTGCTCTGTTCACGGAGAGGAGTGAGTGTCACACCTATCATTACTCATACAGAAACAGAGCTGTAGAAGGAAGCACAAGAAGGAGGTCATCAAAACCTTCAACACTTTGGAAATACGCTACACACTTCTCTTAAATGCTTATTTCTAACCTGCAGTAAAGTCAGAGTAAAGTAATCAATCAATAATTGTAGTAGTGCTCTTTAATTGTAAGCTAATGTTTGAGCTAGCTAGAAGCCCATATACTATAGTATCAATCTTTGTTCATCTCTTCTATGTCACTGCATTCAGCTGATGATAAGTGAAAAATGGGTAACATTTAATTGAAACTTCTTTCTAGATAGGTAGGCTTAATGAGCTTCCTCTAACATGTGGGCTTGTTACAGTAAGGCTGAGTTATCTTAAAAAGCGGTTGGACAGGTCTATCTGTATTCAGCCAAGCAGGATTTAGCTTTCCACATATTGATACTTAAGATCAGTTCCCAGTTTCTTCTCTTGCTCCGCCAACCAATTATCTGTCCCTCAGTGAGCCCTCGTATACGCCAGATAGTTACCTACCAAGCCTGTAAATTATACTGCTTTATCATTGCCAATTATATTTTGACCCTGATCCATCATGAATGTCATTTACACCTTTTACATCATCAATTTTGGTTTTGTACTGTCTTGCTTTCAAATGTGGTATCTGTCCATCATATTTTCCAGTCCTTTCCATTCCTGTGATCAGCTTCTTTCTAAATCTCCTGTCTCTAATTTCTCTCTTATCCCCATTACATCAGTTTAACCATCTGGTTGCTCCTAGTGTTGACTGAGAAACTACGTTACAGAGCTTGTTGAATCTTGTTCTTGTTTCACAATGCTCTGAGTTCCCACAGTAGCACTTCTACACTGTAATATATATATTGTAAGCATTATAAGTAACTTGGGATTCCTTTCTGTAATTAGGAAGTCCATTTTAAGTCAAAGGATACACGCAAGCATGCATTGACACACGTGTGTCCAAAGGATGCTTGTTTACTGAGTGTGCTCATTCAGCTAAGTTGAAGGAAGAAGAAATCACGCCTTAAAGTCAGTCCACATGAAGCTTTCTTTCATCAGTTGCCACCTTTCCAGTTAGTCCTTTCCTGGAACTACTGATTTTTGTATCTGTCTTGCTTATCTATTAGAATTCTTCTCTCCTGGCCCAGCTCCACAGGTGCTGAACTAACTCACCACAAACCTCAGAAAACTGTTACCCTCAAAGCAAGACCATTGCCAGTTCTGAGCCCAGTTCTGGACACAGTTCCACAACTATGGCCAACAAGATGCTTCCTTCACTATTTTGGAAGCTTTGCACAGCAGCTCAAAGACAAGCACTATTTTTAGTGAGAGAACCTGCATTCTCATGGTCCCCATGGTTAATGGAACACATACCCCAAATTACACTGTATTTTCTGGTTTCCTCTTGCTGTACCAGTGACTAAAAAGGTCATGATCACTGGAAGCACATGAATATTTATCACTCAGGCAAGTGAATTTTTTTACACCGTTTCTTGGTGTTACTCCTGCACATTGGTGGAGTTGAAAGAATCTTGGATGAACAGGACAAAAGTTTTCTTAACAAACAAATATGGTCAGGAAACTGCTCAAGCAGCTAACATTCGCAGCTTTCTCCTTAATACAGCACATACATACATACACACACAGACACACATAAACAAACACAGGGGGAGAGAGAGTTCAAACTTACCCCCTTGTGATTTATCTTTTATTTGTTGGTTTAAATTGTGAAACTGAAAGCTGAGCCTGATCTTTTTCTTGAGCTTGACTGCTTGGGACTGATTTTCCCTATGGGACTTCTTTCTCCCTGTCCCTACTTCCCTTGGCCTTGGGGCATCAGCGTGTGAGTTCTGGACTTCTGTGTTAGCTCCTCTAAGACTCTGATTTCGCTACAAGCATGAGTCAGTAAACCAAGTGTGCATTTCTGTTTGGAGCACTGTATTATCATTGGAAAAGTCTGATGGATGCTTATTCTATAAAAGTGTAACAGCTCCTGTATTGACTGTCATTCACATAAGTAGCTTATTTTATTATTTACAGTAACCAAAATCAAACTTTGAGATAGAAATTTCAATGGAAAAGCTTCAGTTTTGTTGGGACAAAAATAGACCCAAGTTACCCATCATCCAATTCTGCGGAATCAAGTGGTCCCTGAATTGGATGCATAGGCATCCTGGCCATCCCTGGATACTCCATGGGATGAGTCATTGTTCCTGGGTTCTCCGATCTGCCCTTGCGAGGCTTCAGTGACTTTATAGTGTCAGCTTCTAATTCAGATAGTTGTTAAACGCCTAAACTTAGATGGCATGAATACCTTGTCACTTTTATGTATGTGCCAACGGCATGGGCACGATGTGCTGTTATAAGGATGGTGTTGTGGCCTTCTGGAGAAATACATAAAATTAACATTGTACGCCAGAGTATATGTCTATAAACAAGCAATTCAGTGTTCACCTTTTCTGAATACAAAGAAAGCCAGACTGAGTTTGTGTACAGGTCTATATACATAAGAGTATTTCAGTTGTTTTCTTTGTATTATAATCTATGAATGATGAGAGCAGAAAAAAATTATTTCTCATGTCCAGGGATTCTACTGACATTTTTAATATCAAAAAGATTTATCAAGGCAAGTGCCTGGAGAAATAAGTCTCAAAGTCTTTTATAAGGAAGTCTTCAGAGAGTGGTGCTAATATCTAGGGGATGATGATATTTCCTGTCTGTTTTCTGTCAAAAACCCCAAATTTCTGGCACTATTTTCTCTTTCGATCAGACTCCTCTCTGAATTTAAGGGCTGAACACAATACAACATTTATAATGGCATAAGCTCCATCAAGGGAATGCCTCAAAATTGTTAAGTAAAGCAGTGAGTTTAGACATGAAGCATAGTAGAAAGCATATTCTTCCCAAACAAGGTATTTCCCCCAGCTTTAGAACAGATTCCTCTTCTATAAACAAACCATTAGTCCTTTGGAAGTTCACATTCCTGTCATGGACAAGAGACCTTGTGTGGCACAATGAATCAAGGTCTTGTTAGGGACTGACAACCTACATGTTACCACTAAAGGCACTAGTGGGGCAAAATGGTCTGGCAGTCACAGTGCAGGGATCCTGTGAACTGGGTAACTTCTTGTCTTCCTGACAAGGTTGTCCATAACTGCAGGCAGGCCAAAACAAGAGGATTCATTTGTAGATCCTTGTTCCTATGTACTTAATATTGTGTCATAAAAGTTTCTTCCTTCTGAAAAATTAGCAGCTGGTGTGCCAGAAATCCAAGGGAGTGGAAGACAAAGATTCTTTACCACAGAAATCTTTGGAGCTTCTGTCTTTGGATGTTGAGATAGTTTTCATTTGATGAGAGTGCCTATTAGTTTAGTGAGAAAGATGATAAAAGGTGTTGACTGCAGTAGAAGTGGTAGTAGTGCTGTAACCAGCATTGTCTAAGTATATAAGGAAGACAATGAGCTGACAATTGGAAAAAGTGGACCATCTGTGAAGCTCAGAGTCCTTTAATTAGATGCTGAAGATGCAGACAGTTCTTTTCAATATTTAGAAAAGCAACACAGATTTCTAAAATGCCTATAAAAGGATAGGCATCCATCTAGACTAAGGGTATCTATGATACTGCAGATATTAGAATGCAAATATGTATAGTACGTCTCGAAAAGATGGATAGACTTTTCCTTTCTATTGGATTGCTACAGTCCCAGCAAAGGAAATATAATACCACCACTGTAATTGAGAAGTAAATTTGGCTAATGAGCTCTAGATGAACGAATTTAGATTTAGAAATGCTGATGAGATCTAAGAATTTTCAAGATGAATTTAAAAGTTACAATAATCTGTTTCTCATTCCACTGATATTGAAAAATAAAGTGTAGCTTTTCCATATTTCCTTTCATCTCCAGTGATCTTTGCAAATGTTACTTATTTAAGTTTCAAAATCCTTATAATTACCCATAGGTGAAAACTGAAGCATCAGAATTAGCATGCTAGTCACACAACATGAATAAGTATCAATTAATAAGGGTGTCTTATACTGATAAAATGGAAGTGTTTTTTCAAAGGTCACGGCAGAATCGTTGTCAGAATCTGAATTAGAACTGAGCTGTTCCTGGTTATTTGTATAATAACTTAAATTAACTCCTTTCCTCTGTTCACATATGGATGTTTTTGGTTTATAGAAACCTATGTTTACTCATCTCAAATACCTTCAGATGTTGGCCTGAGGTCTCATGGCCATTGGTGTTCATGCATAGATGGTTTTGGTTTATAGGAACCTGTATGTTCACTCATCTCAAATACCTTCAGACATCAGCCTGGGATCTCACAGCCATTGGTGTTTTTAGCTGGTTCACACAATCATCGGTCTTGATTTCCATAAAGATAACTAATATTTCTCTCACTAAGGAGTTAGCACTTTCTTTTAATTATGGAATTTCAGTATTTAAAAACAGTTCTCTAAAATTCAAAGAAAATAATGCATCCCAAAATATGTTGTCTTAAAATATAAGCAACCTTTGATATGACTTAAAGAAAGCAATTTTTTTTTCTTAATAAATTTTAATAACCAAGATTAAGGGACTTCTGCTACAGATTACTGAAACATACGCATCAAAATATCTGGAAAGAGTAAGGCATACACCTGCTGTTACAGAAATACAAAATGGCATTTTGCAGAATATGTTTACCTGACTTCAGGTGCTGGGATTCCTACCACAATGCAGTCCAATTGCACTTTGGTTCCTTCAGGAACTTCCCTGCTCTTCAGTTTTTGAGTAAAGCGTGGTGGTTGTCCAATAGGCTCATCAGAATATACAGATGCAGATTCTGACTCTGGTTTTAGCTCTGCACTTGTTAATTGATTGATAGATTCCAAGTTTGCCGCCTGTTGATCATCTGTTTGTTCAAATGCTTTGTTTTCCAAGTCTTGAGGTACTGGAATGGAAAGCCTTTCTCTGCTTTCTGATGTGCTAGATAGGCTAGAGCTACCTTTTTGTGCAGACTTATTCTTCGAATCAATTTTGCTCCTGTAGTTTTTGCATGTTCGGGGTCTTATTCTTTCAGAATTGTGAGCTTTGAAAAGTGATGAGAGCTCCTCAATAAAATCTGCTGCCTTGTTTAGGAATTCCTTTTTTGATTCCGATTCAGAAGGAAGGTGTTGCTTCTTTAGGTCTTGAGAGCTCCCTTTGGAGCCCTTTGTATTTCTGACACGGTCCTTACAAAAGTTTGAGTGCAGGCCATTGTCTGATGTTTTCAAAGCTGAAGACTGGGCCATTTGTTTGTGTTTTCCTGTGTTTTTCAGCTGATCTGGGGGATGCTGTGAACGTGCCTGAAGCTCATCCTGTTTAGTTTCCAGTGGATTCTGACCAATAGCTTGTCTTGCCAGGTTTACACTTTCATCTAACTCTTCTTGGCTCAAAAAGGCAGAGAGATCTGGAAGGTCATCTTGGGCAGCTACCTCATCTGAATCACCAGAAGCATTGCCATAATGGAAATTATGAGAAGCTGGTTCTGATCTGCTTCTTTCACTCTTCCCTTGATGTTTAGTTTCAGCTAAATAACTTTCTCTCAGAAGCTGAGATATTGAAGTTGAGGATTCTAAACTGTCGTCTTGCATGCTGCCAACAAAAAGGACAAATAGGACCACACCTTATCAATAGCAAATTTTTTGATTGCACACAATTACAGGCTGCTGAAAAGCAGAACACATTTTCAAAGTGCACCTGTGTGCTGAATATTAACTTGTAAGTATAGCCTTGTTTTAAAGGCCTGCTTCTGTACATACTGCCAGATACTATTGCCTTTACCCAGTAAAATCCATCTTTTATCACCTACTGTTGGTAGCCTTACATAGCTAAAGCAATGGCAAGTGTGGTAATTTATACTTTGTTTCAGGCAAAACTTCAACTACAGAGCTATTAACTGAGTTTCAATGTCAAATCTTTATCATTGCTGATGTGTGTTTCTTAGCTAAGAAACAACCTCATCAGGTAGATAAAATGCTGGATGTTTCAAGGACTGAAAGTTGTGAGAGAATAACAGTACTTTTAAATTAAGTAAATTTAGCTTGGAAGACACTGGAGTAGTAAGTGAATGAACCCTCAAAAAGCATTTGAGGGATGAGAGGAGGAAGGAGAAGGGGAGAGAAAAACAAAAATATTCTATAATGACAATTTTTCATTTAAAATTCTTAAAGATATTGCATTATAGGAAGCAATAATGGTGCTAAATGTACTATGCCTTCTTAAATTAAGCATTATTTCTAATAAACTATTTAAAGTAAGTAGAGAATTATGTCATTATTCAATATGAACATCATTTGTACAACAGGCCTTTCAAAATCATTATCTTAGGTCATCCTGATTCTGAAAAAATGTACCACAGATAAGAAGACAGTATCAGAAAGCCCATACTTAACCTGCATGCCTGATAAGCAAGGCTAAAGTATCTCTTTTGGTACTTAAGTAAGTACATCTGCATAATATGCTCCCTTTTATTTACACAAGAGCCATGATGAATGTAGAGGGATTCAGACATCCTCTTAACACACTCATCTTAAGGTGGCTTAAATATGAAGGCAAATAAGACAAATACTCTTGACAACCTTTCAGTGAGCTGATACCTCACAGATATTGAAACAGGTGCATGACTAGTTATTGGATCTGTCTCTGAGAATACGCAGTGCACAGTAGCTCTCTCCTACTTCATTTATGGCCTGGCAGGTCTTGCTGTGATGGTTGCAAAATATTCCTACCCCAAGGTGTCTGATTTGTCGCACTGCAGAAGGTTCTGTTCCTGTCGTGGTGTCAAGAGGAGGGAACATGCACGCCCTTGCCTCAGCCATTTCCATTTGTAGCCTTATGTAACAGCTTTAGTTCCCAGAGAAAGAGAAGAAAAGTAAAAAAGGTATCTACGCTGTGAAAGGCTTTCTGCTCTGTTAGTGGGACAGTTGTCCCTGGAAAAGGGCTGGTAAAAAGCAAATGATATGGTAATATCTCATACACTATTTCTTCCTGGAATGTGAGTTGCATTTCCGTATTTACAGAAAGGAAAGCTTCAATTTAAACTATATATTCTTCTTCAATGAATGAACATACAGCTATCATATTCCGATGTGCATTTTGAGACCTTACTCCCTCTGCCTGAGGCACAATTGTTATATTGAAGTTCTTTTTCTTAAGTAAATATTTGGCGTTTTAGGTTTATTGATTTTATTGTTTTATTTTGGTAACATGAAACAAGCAAAATCAGTAAGACAACAAAGGCACGCAACCCAAATATTAGTAAGTTTGTGCCTGTACAAAAAATGACAATGAAATACCATATCAATTATATGCTTCTAAGCACCCAATCTAGTCCCTGCAGCTGAGCCAGGGTCTGCAATACTAATTGAACACTTGGCGTTAGATTATCTGGCACAGTGGTTCAGGGAAGCTGTGGCACGTAAGAGAACATTGATTTGGGAAGCACACATGAGATAATGTTGTACGCTGTTTCATGACTGGACAGAGTATGTAATTTAACCTCTTCAGAGAACAAAGAGGTCTCCGTGAGGCTTAAAGTTCCTGCTCTATGGATACTACTTTTGCTTGCTCAGCTTTTACTTCTTAAACAGCTGTGCAACCTTACTGAAGCTGAACGTGTTTAAGGGGTTATATTATCTTGTTTATGTGCTGATAGCATACTATGTGCTGTAAAGGTCACAGCTAAAGCTACAGTTTCAACTCCGAAGAGTTTAAATACATTCTAGCATAAGGAGTTTACAGCCTAGAAGACAAACCTCGCACGTGAATGAACTGCGGACCTAGAATATAGCTGTAACATAGGGCAAGTTTGCTTTAGACCTCCTCCCCGTGTGCCACCTCGTATCTACTTAAAAACAGAAGGGAAGAAGCAGAGCCATAGCCAATCTCTTTTCTCTGCACCGTGCAGCTGGCTTAGCCTGCAAAAAGAGAGCAGTGTGTGCTTTTAGTGGGATGTCATAGAAGGTACAGTCTCTCAGAATATCTCTGGAGGGATGCAGCTACATGCTAACCTCTCTACATGTGGCTATGGCTAAATTATAACATCCAGCTGTATGTATCTGTGTAGCTTTAGATGCTACAGTGGAAGGCTGTATTTTACATGGTTGGAGAGGTATGTATTTTACATGGTTCCAAAATTGAGTTTGCTATGTTTCTTGGCCACTCTTTCTGAGACATTTTAGAATAGCACATCTTCATTTCATCTCAATGTCTGTAAATGTCATCAGAGCTTAAAAAAGATGGTGTAGTTCTTTAGAGAACACCGGGCACTCTAAGGAGGAGATGCAAGTGGGGAAATAATACTGTGTGATCAAAACCTGCCAAAGGAAAATGAAGTTAAAGAACTCCTGCAGTAATGTTGTTGAGAGGGTATATGAAAATCATCTGCCTGTGACTATTCAGGGTTTCATTTTCCTCTGTTGTATAGCTATTGCTTGGTTTTCTCATTTAAGTGCTATGTCTATTTCAACAGAGGTTGTTAATCACAGTGCAGCTTTCCTGCAGATAACTATAGTAAAGCAACTGTTTGTTCAGGATGGTTATTTGAGACTTTGTTCTGGGTCTTGCATAGATTCTATTCATCTTCTGAACAATGCATTGAAACATGAAAGAAATAATTCCTGCTAATGTAAGAAATAATTTCTGCTAATTCTCTTAAGGGGTATTACTGCAATATGAGGAGGTGCTCTCAAAGAAGATGTGTTTCAATTGGCAAAATAGCTTTATAATTCTAGAATTTAAAATCTGTAAATTGCAAAAAAGTATAATGAAGAAGCCACTGTCTGATAGCAAAAGGAGGAAAATTACATGCAAATTACTGTAAAGTAACAAAAACAGGGGTGCCTATACCTGGTGAAAATATAAAATGATAGAGGAAATTAAAGTAGTCAAATAAAAACTTTCTTGTACTGATGGTTCATTTTGGCTAGCTGTATTGCAGTTGTATAAAGCATCTTCCATTCGGATGACCAGGCTAGACAGCACAGCCATACGTGGAAGAGCAAAACCCACTTCTCTGTCACAGTCCTGAGTGAACATGTAGGAAGCAAAAGGACAAATTGCTGGTTCAACCCTGTCTCTGCCCCTCTGAGGGCAGCTGAGCAGGTGTGAATGGGAGAAAACAAAGAGTCGCCCAGCAAAGGAGCTGGAACAACTTCCTTCCTTCTGCCCATGGGAGCAGAAGGGGTAGAAGGGAGCAGAGTGCTCCTTCTGGTGTTGGGAAGCAAGATATTGATGAGAGTGAATCTGATGCCAAATTCTTAATCCTTAGAGAGCCGTCACTTTTCTTTAGAGCTCACCCAGGGTCAGAATATTATATCTAACTCTTCTCTATTTTCAGCTTGTGTAGAAGATAACTTTTTATTCTATTTTTACTAAGGAAGAAGTTGGGTACTAGTCAAATGTAGCACTTTGAGGCAGTGCTTGGCTACTGAAGTTTTAAGATATTTTGAATTATGTGATATTTCTAATTAAATGAAAAATGTTGAGTTTCAGCAAATGTAGCTGGGAGGCTACCAGACAATCAAGTTACAATTATTAATTATGCCTTGCTTATGCCTTGAGAGATGTCCAGTTTCTTTTTTTTTTTTTCTTTCTACAAGGAGTTATACTCTACAAGGACTACAGAGGACTGATTGAGGGAAGCACTGGGTAAGCTGAGCCATTCAGATTTCACAGTCAGGGGAGGACAGCTTTGGTTCAAATGAGACCAAGAAAACAGCCTGACCAGGTCTCTGGGCTAGATAGCAATAAGGCTGAATTCAATATATTTTCTAAAATATCTATTAAACCATCTTTCTAGTGAGCAAAAAGATACCACCAGAGGAACAACTATGCTAATACAGGTTTGATTAATGATAATTAATAATAATTTAGCCTTTCTGTAGCCAAAATTGGAAGCTAAACTCCAAAATTAAGATCTGGTCTTGAATTCAGCCTTTCTCTTTGCCTGACTTTCTGGATTGTTTAGACTGAGATGTGGAATTGGCCTTGATATGCCTTGAGCCTTCCCTTTAATTTTTCCTGCTTGGGACTTTGGAACAAAAGTGTCTTTGTGGCTGCACAGAAACCATCCCACAGTCCCCCAGAGTGCAGTGGCACAGCACGCTGGCACTGAGTGGCAGTGCATGGCACACCGCTGCCATATCATGGGGCTAGCAAAATGTATACAGTAATTGCAGATGTCTCTGTTGAGCAGACAACTGATAGCTCTGTTGAATAAGCAGTAAGAAGGACAAACTAGTAAAAACACAGTAGACAGCAATCTGTGGTGTCAATGAAAGCACCAATAATTTTGCAGACTGTAAAAATCTGTTTTATAGTGAACCAGTATTAAGGGGAGGAATTGTAATGCAAGTTAAAAAAATAGCCCTAAACTGGTATTATTTAGGATTGAAAATGGGATACCTGACTCCAGCAGTCAGCAGTTCTCTACTCTTGACTGGTTCATTACCTACATCACCAAACAAATGCATTGAAGGCAACATTTTTTGCTTTCCTGGAACACTAACAGCAGTGACCTTGGGCACCTATTGTCTTGAGAGGGATCAGAGGATGTCATGAACAAAACCGACTACATTAACTTCTTCAGTCTGCTAATTCAGTTTCCACTAGCCAACTAATTGCACAAGCTTTCTGAGTTTCCAAGAGCCTATATTTATGGCAATGTTCTCTCATTAGCCAAGTGATCTGTAGGATAAAATATTCACAAAGGTAGAATTAGTTTCCACAGTTTGTTTTGGCAGTGACTTGACCTGAAAATCCTGACATGGAAGCAGGAAAATCGCACCCCAGGAAGCTTGCACAGTGTGACACCAAACCCTTTCATCTCCTCTTGTTTGAGGCTTGTTAGACTCATTGAGTCATCACTGAAAGAATCTGAGCTTTTCCTAAGAAAACAGCAGTAGTGAAATCTCAGCAAAACTGAAGGGAATCCCGGATATATCTGAGTGGAGATCCTCTGTTTTATTTGCTGAGAGACAGCTTTGAATGCTTGATGCCCTAAAGAAGTTTTTTTCAAACACTCCTCTTTATCGTAATGAAGAGGTTATCTGCGAATAGCAGATCTAATGCAAAAAGCATTTGAACATCTTTTGCCTTCTGTTGTAGTTAAAAATGAGTAATTTTAGTCAGTACATGTTGTTCCTGTCTGGCTTTTCAAGCTACCGTTACTTTAATTGAGACTGCTTTTGTGTGAAACCCCAGTACCAGGACTGCTAGCAAACTGCTGCTTCTTCCCCTGCATAGTGGCACCTTTGTGGCCTTTACACAGCAAGGCTCTGGACCTGTACACCCAGCACCTCTGTTTGGAAACTGGAAAGTTTAGCATGTATTAGAAGCTATATCCTTTTCCGTTTAATTTAATTGCACATAAATGGCATTTACCCGTACACTCTTGAACACTAACAGTTATATGGGTGTTTCAAGTGTATGATTACAGCTATGAAAAACAAGCTAGGAGATGACACAAGTGATCTGTCTTGCAGACGTTTAACGATCACAATCACATTCTTATGTCCTTGCAGGAATTCTCACTTAGCAGTTGCCATTGTCACTGTTTCCATTACTGCCTGTTGACAAGCTGTAGCTGCTCCAAGGCAGATCTTGAGACTCCAGGCATAGGAGAGGTTAGGCTGGAGCAGGGGACTAAGGCTAGAGGTCTTGTGTGTGTTTGGTAGTGTGAATGTAAGATATTTTTAATAATTGTATTTAGAAAGCTATGTACAAGAAGGTGGTTTACTTTTCTTTGTGTCGTTGAATTCTATTCCTTGTAATGAATCAAGAAATTCGGATAACTAAACTCCCATTTCCAAGTAATGTAATTAAATAATGGAAAATAAGGAGAGAGCCTCCAAGCTCAGGAGTGTAACAGCTTCTGACGGAAACAAAGTCCCTCTAAGAACAAGTAGGCTAAAGGTTATCTCCATGTTTAGGAAACATCCTACTTCTTTATGTGTATTTCTCAATATAATATTTTAATGTTCTAAGCATATTTTGCATTTTCTTCTGTCTCTAATCCATTTTATAAATTCCAGACCTTAAAACACTCGTTTGATTGAAAGTCTAAAAGAGGCTGGTAGCTGTTTCTTGCTCACTGTTACATAATTTTGTAAATACTGAAAAGACTGGTGGTGGTGGTGTTTTAAGTATCTTCATGTACTGCTGTTCTTTGCTTTAACGTAGATGTCTGCTGTTCAAGGGATTTTTTAGTTGCTGTTATAACTGATGTATGGCTACTACTGCTTCTATTCAGAAAAATAAGTAGAATCAGGCCCTCTTTTGTAAATAAAACGTCTAATAGTCCAGCTTCTGCCCTTAGGTACATTGCAGTATAGATCTGGAGCAACTTCACTTAGACTGCCTAGGATTTACTTGAAGTAGCTGTGTTATGTGTGAATTACTAACTCCTACCTCGCAGCCCATGTATTTGTAAATGCCACACAGTTACATTTTTTAAGTAGCTTTGAGGTAAAATGCAAAGTTTTCCTCTACAGACTTGAATCTTAAACCTTGAAAAGTGTTACCTACATACAATTTTCTAAAAGGAAGGGAAAAGAGAGAAAGGAAGGGAAGAAAGGGGAGGAAAAGGGAGGAAAGAAGGAAAAAGAAGGTAAATATAGAATATCCAATATTTAGAATTTTGGGTAAACTTCATTATTTTTAATAAATTTTTAATGGCTTGGGAGTTGAACAATGCCTCATCTTTTTAATACTTGTGATAGTGGATTGGGGCCTTAACTGGTACAACTAATTCTAAATTCCTTTTAAACTGAAATTGCTATCTGGCTTTTCATTAGAAGGGGAATATAGAATTGAATTATCTATATACAGTTATATATAATCTATATTTAGTTTAAAATATTATGCTGGAGTAATAAATAATTTGATTTACAGAGATATAATTTAACGTGAATATTTTATGAAGATTAGGCAAATAATATCAAACCACAAGCAAGTGATTTGAAGCTGGGAATATTTAAGAGTCTAGGTTTCTGTAGCAGATGATCTATCTAGACTGTTTTTGGAAGTGATATTGGTCTCCTCTAACACAGCTCTTGTCCTCTTGTCTGGAGGTGTTCACCATTTCACCCACAGGCATTTGAATGCGACTCAAAGTGTACAAATGTTAAAGCCTTAAAAGCACCTATTTTGCTTTGAGAAACTTTTAATGAGCCTTAAGAGAACCTATTTTGCAAGCAAATAGTGATATTTATCCTTCTGGTGCTAGAAATGTGAGAGGTGAAATGCGTTCTTCACTACCACTGTATTTAGTCCCTAATGTCTCTTCCCTTTCCTGCTGACAGCATAGTCACACAGCCCACAAAATAAAAAGTTGGAATTCATCATCTCAGGAATGGGATGGGATAAATCTTCTCTCCAAGTCATTCTGCAGAAGACACTCAAGAGGCCTGTGTGCACTTGGAGTCATGCCCTGGCCTGTGACCTCAGTGTTACAGTAGTGGGCACCCTAAGCAGCATGAAATACTCAACTCTGCAAGGAAAAACCACATTCAAAGCTGTTTAACTTTTTCAACATTTCCTTTGTACTATCATATAATGAAAAGACCTTTTTTTTTTTTTTTACTCTGATCACAAAAAGTCTTTATTTTTTCATAATTAATATTGTTCCTTAGTAGTTCTCAAAATGAGAACTGAGATCCTTTCTTACCCATGTCTCAAGTTCTCTTTGCCTCTTCAGTGAATCTCCTTGAACTACAAGGTAAACAATATCTTGAAGAAACTCCACATTAAGTCAAATTGAAACTGAGATAAATGTAATCTGATGTTTAAATTAGAAGGCCAAAAAAGAACCACGTGATGGCTGTCTTTGAGGCCTGCCTGAGGTGCTTCTCCATCCTCCTCTCCCGTTGACCTGTCAAGGCTGGGCTTCAGATGTCAGGGCAAGCTCTGAGTGTAGCAGTTCAAGTGCTCGTAATGTAGAACAAGTTTTTATTGACTCAAGTAATGTATGCAGTCCAGTTTGCTTCAAGGATTGCCCATATGAGAAAGAGTTTATATGAAAGCCCAAAAAGATACAGCCGAGGTCCACAATTTGGTGCTGAATGTACATACAAAAGTCCTCAATGGAAAATATAACTAACAGGCGACAATATTCATTTACCCTGGTCCAAACACAGGCACACCACTCTGCAAGCTTTTCATGGCTAAAACTGCAAATCCACTTTCATGGACTGTGACCCAAATGATTTAAACTAGGTAATTTCTATTATTCCCGCTAACAGTATGCGTGAGCATTGTAGAAATCCACAAACGCATGCGGTTGAGGACTACTGTAAAGTTTTAGTCTGGGACTGAAGCTACAGCTTAGCTCTCAGTGTTAAAAAGTGATTTATGTATTGCATGGGCTCAGTCTAGACTGACAAATCACAGCATGGCATAAGGTACTGTAATGAGAATCTGCACAACTTAAAACACTTAGCAAATGTCTCTGTTCTACCCATGTATGTAAGTGGCACCGATGTCAAGGGAATTGTGCACGTGTATCTGAAGACTGGACAACTGACTGCTTGTGTAGCCAGACTGAACAATGCACAAACTGGACAAAGAAAAGCCCTGAAAGGCAGGGGTGTGCAAACTAGATTGCATTTGCCCATCTTTTTGTCTGGTAATTTCAAATCTATGGGCTGTTTTGTTTTTAAAATGAGATTCAATTTTCATACAAATACTGGTTCCTAGTGAAAAAGGGAACTAAACCCTTAAATTAGACACGAAAGAAATCTGGCCTGCATTTTTTCACCCAAGGTTTTTCCAGTTGTGCCTTTCTTTTTTCACACTCTCACTGTATTTGTTTCTTTTTGTCTGCTGTTCTTTCTTATGCTGTTTCATCAGCCTTCCTTAAGAACATTGTAACATAAAATGTTATACATTTGAATCATATTTTCAGACTATGATGTTTAAATGAGACTTATATTAGGTGGAATTAACTTACCTGTCCCTGTAGAATATTACTGTTTATGAAAACAAGTACTAAACCAGTTCAGTTTTAAACAGAAAAGTAAAAATATATATTTTTTTTTGGCCAGTGATTTAGATTCCGATTTAGATTGCATTGTCCAATTGCTGTTATGGTATTGTGGACATTTTTAACAAACCATCTTAATGTTGTATTTATGGGCAAATATACCTAGACTGCTAATTCTTAGCAGCTGTTGTTAAGAAACATTCCTTCAGTACCACAGCAAGACCTGCTGTAAAATCTCTAAAGAACGCACAGGAATAGCAAACCAGCACAGAGCACACAGTTCTCCTTTGTCTTTGATAGTCTGTCACATACAAAACTGAGCTAACTCCTGAATTGACTATAAATGATTTTTGATCTGTAAATATCATTCTGCTCAGCTACAGGAACTCACACACCTCCTGTTGCTGTTTAATTTTGTTAGCCCTTTCTGAAAGAAAAAAGAAAGACAGAAAGAAATATCCTGACCTTAGGAACCTTCAGGAGGTGTAGGAGAGGGAGCAGAGCAGTGTTGAAGTTCATGAAATTGTTCCATTAACGTTTGCTGATTTTGTTTCCACTCTTAAACTCTAGAGCTTCTTCACAAATGTAAACCTCATGACCAAAACAAAACTGCTGATAAAGTAATCAGTGTCTTTAGCATGATTTGTAGAATGTTCTATTGACGTAAACTCAAGAGCTACTCTGTTCTCTTGTCAATTGTTGACATATTATTTTGTAAAACTTAAGATGGGCTTCTGATTACTGCTTAATGTTGCAATATATTGGGCCAAACATTTGCTACTGACAGTCAAATACTCTTCTGAGAGAAAGAGAGCAAGGGAGATAGTGAGAGCTCAAGGGGGAGAGCTATGCCCTTCTAGCAGGACTGTTTCTGCAGCTGTTGTGTACATTAATCCAGAGAGCAGATCTCCCAGCACTAAATATAGCCAGTAGGGTCATTTTACACGACAAAATAAATAAATAAATAAATAGAAAGCATTTAACTATGGGCTCACGTTAAATTAGGTTTGATTTTGCTTAAGAAGGAAACCCAAATTATGGCATCTCGGTTTAAGGGTGAATACCAGAATGTAAATATTTCAGAATGTGGAGGGAAAATAAGTGGGAAGAAGAACAACACAGTCCCGGCAAGGAACTTTTCAGGTCATTACAATCTTCTGTTGACTCTTTGGAGGAGTCAGACTGGCTCCGAGGGATTTTGAGAAGCCCACTAATGCTATTCAAGCCCTTTATAATGCTGCAGAACATTGTTTCTCTTTCACTGCAATACACATGCCTCAGCATAATTTAAGTCAGTCAGTTTAAAAATTATTTGTTCACTGTATATGTCTTATCAGCAATAATTAGCAGTCATATATACATGCTTATCAAACCCTTCTGCACCTGTGCAGCAAAATCAAAATGTAGACCAATCTAAAGTTGAGGGATTACCTTTTTTAATTCTTCCAGAGGTTGCTGCCCAACCCTGGCAGTTAGTAGCGATGACAATTATCCAGAAGTGTGAGATTAAAGTTAAGGAAGCAAGGGAATTCTTCGAGTCCTCAGGAACAGAAACAGCTAGGAGTCCATACAGTGAAGGAAGTTAACCTTCGTTATTGTGAGGATGGCTGTAAGAAGCTGGACAACCTGTCACCACCGGAGCAATAGCATTTGTCAGTTTGCAGGTCCCAAGTTATTTTGAGCGGCGTAAACCATGTGCCCGCGGAGCATTCCACCTCATTGGACAGGGAATCCACTGCTCTGACAGCACCTATGGGCACCGAGTGCCTTCTCCTCACTCATGAAACTTCCCCTATAGATGCTTATGTGGGTTTTGCTGATTCATCCAAGAGGCACTGTAGTGGCATTGTATTACTCTTGTCAGCCGGTTGAGACTTCAGCGTTTTAACATTACTAATTATTGCTATTGTCTTTATGTTTTGATCAGAACTTGAAGATTACCAGTCACTGGGAAACCCGTTAGCCGGTAACAATGTAAAAATTTTGCAACTCCAAAGGCAAACTCAGCAAACGCATGTGATTTAATAGTAAAATATTCCCGACTTCTTTGAAGTATTTGATTTAATAAACACAGCGCAACCATGCAGAAATCCTTAAGGATGGCCTGTAACTACAAATACTCAAAAAGCTAGAACTTCTAAACTTGTTATTGAATGCACAGAAATAAACTGTTGGGGGAAAAGTAATTAAAAGAGGCAAGTGAAACTTAGCTGTAAATAAAACTGAGATATAAACATAGGTGGAATAATTTCAAAATATTTTAAGCAGTACACAGAGAAACCCTGGTACTATATAGAATTTCATTTTGTAAAACTGAGCTACTGGTTAAAACCTTGAGTAACTAAAACCTACCAATCACTTGGAAAACATAGAGACTAGGTTTTCTTTTCTACTCATCCTAGACACCAGCAACAGAAAAAAATCTGTAATTCTAAACAGTTCAGCTTACGAAAAATGCCGCTTGATTGTCAATATATTGTTTTATTAAAAATGCTCATCACAATTCCAGTTTTAAAAGATTATTAAAATGTTATGCATTTATTATGGGGAATTGATATATAGCCCTTTCTACAGCTAATGATGTAATTAGTTGGCCTTTTGACCTTCTCCCAATTCTCTCAAAATGTTATCAAGTGACTGCCTTTGCTAGAAAAGAAGTTCTACTGTGGGATGTAGTTCTTCAGAAAGATGTATTGTGAGGCATAACAGTATGAAAAAATCAGAGGTAAAGGCAAGTCTTTGATGAAAAATTTCCTGATGCACTGGAGGTAGTTTTCTTTTGTTTCTCTCTCTTTTTGTAAAATATCATTGTCAGAATAGCTTGTGAATCAGCTTGTCCTATGTTTCAGATAAGCATCTATCATCTGAAAGGGTCTGGATGTATTCGGGTATCTTTGCCTACAAGAGTAGCTTGCAATACTTCCTCACCTGGCAGTGTCTCTGGTAATAAAAGCTCATTCTAATGTCCTCTTGCCCTTGTTCTGTCATTATTTCAGAAGAATATAACAGCGCTCAGTGTGTTTATTCTGGGGTGTTAGAAAGTGCCACCAGTGTCTACAGGAGAAAGAATTGTCTGTTTTACAGCTCATCAGTCTCTTGGCTTAATTTTTAAACCCATAAAAGGAGTTTGCAGTATGATTAAAGATACAGGCAATGTTGTGCATGTCGCAGGTTGTGATTCTGTACTAAAAGTGTTGGCTAATAGGCAAATACAGATTGCTGTTGCCATGTCTGCCTCTGCAAGGGACAGGCAAGAGTGCTAAGGCAGATCCAGAGAGAGTTGATATATTGATATATAAGAGTTGATATATATCTCTCTCACATTGGCAAAAAAATAACAAACAAAAAAAGAAAATGATGGTCCAGCACTGCTTCTACATTGCAAAAAGCAAGTAGACTGTTGTGCTGGTTTTGGCTGGGGTAGAGTTAATTTTCTTCATAGTAGCTAGTATGGGACTATGTCTTGCATTTGTGCTGGAAACGGTGTTGATAACACAGGGGTGTTTCAGTTCTTGCTGAGCAGTGCTTCCAGAGTCAAGGCCTTTTCGGCTTCTCACACCACCTCACCAGCAAGGAGGCTGGGGGTGCACAAGAAGCTGGGAGGGGACACAGCTGGGACAGCTGACCCCAACTGACCAAAGGGATATCCCATACCATATGGCATCATGCTCAGCATATAAAGCTGGGGGAGGAAGAAGGAAGGGGGGGACGTTTGGAGTGATGGCATTTGTCTTCCCAAGTAACCGTTACGCGTGATGGAGCCCTGCTTTCCTGGCGATGGATGAACACCTGCCTGCCAATGGGAAGTAGCGAATGAATTCCTTGTTTTGCTTTGCTCATGTGCACGGCTTTTGCTTTACCTGTTAAACTGTCTTTATCTCAACCCTTGAGTTTTCTCACCTTCCGATTCTCTCCCCCATCTCCCCGGAGCGGGGAGTGAGCGAGTGGCTGTGTGGTGCTTAGTTGCCAGCTGAGGTTAAACCACTACAACTCTCACTCACCCAACAGTGGGCAATTTCCTTTCTCTAAAAGGACACCTAAGTACAACTAGACTATATATTATTGTGAAGAAGGTCTGCATATTCTGAGAATTACAGTTGGGAATGTACAAATTAAGATCCTCCAGGAGCTTTGTGTGGAGACCAGGAACTGATATGCAAATGGTAGAAATGACAAATCAGTGTTTGGATTGTCAGCAAACTCATGTCCCAGTGTCTCTCCGAGACTGACAAAGGGGTTCACATCCAAAGGGCTCCAACTGATAGCAAGAAAAGCTGGTATCAGATACGTCATAATAACTTCTTACCATGCTGTCACAAATGGGTTCGCGAAAGTGTATGTAATCCTTGCCATTAAGCTGATGAGGTGCTATACAACGCAATAGAAATTTGCTCTTGATTTACAGGAACACAGTACATGCTTTTGAAAATCAAATACTTACTTCCTATAAGATACAATTACAGGTTTCGCATGGACTTTATTAAAGCCCAGTCTACAAAAGAAAAGAGATAAAGAAAAGAAACAAAAGAAACAGTGATATCATACTAATAATAACACTTGTGTCTTCAATTTTCATCTATAAGAAAAAGTTTTGAGAAAAGACACACAAACCACCTTCTGCATACTAGTTTTATTAATTTTTTTCTGAGCGATGATTGGGAAACAGCCAATATACAATACAACAGCAGACTGTTATTGCCCATAAATATGCACAATAGCAGCAATAATCATTGTGTTCTTGTGACTACCACATGTGATCTTCAGTTATATGGAGCAGGAAGATGATGTTTATATAGCTATCTCACAAACAGAAAATGTGGAGAGATGGGGAAAACTGGAAAAGGAGGAAAAAAAATCTCACCATGTCTAAGCAAGATTTTCTACTAGATCAGGTTTTTGCCCATGATTGTAATCCAATTCCAAATTGCTGTCAAAAATATTAATATTGTCTTTGTAATTGGTCCTAGATTTCTGATAGGGCGTCAGATTGTGATTTTTTAAAATTCTCCTTGGAAATTCTGCAACCAAAATACTAGATCTTCCATTTCTTTGAAAGCTTCCTTAAGGTTCTTTACAGTCAAATTCTAGTGAGGTAGTGATTTTGCAGATCTCTCTGGAGCCCTGTGGAGCACAGGCTTACTACCCACTTTTGGTTTGCATCCCACCAACCACTGGTCTTGCTCATACCAAGGCTGAACTCCTTTCTTTCTAATGCGGAGTATGAAATAGACATCGAGTTAGACAAGTTTGCTCTAATGGGCTGAAGGAGTAACTTCAGAAGGGAAGTTTAGCAGATCTGTAACCATTTTGCTGGTCAAATATGAATGTTGACTCATAAAGTACCCAATTTGTCTTTTGTTATACTAGCCTGGTTATGCTAGCTTATTCCAAGGGCAGTGAATTGCTCCCTCCTGTACAGCTTTGGACAATAGCAATAATGTCTTCTTGAAGCATCAGTGACTAGTTGCTGCTTGAGATATTACATTTAAAGGACCAGTAATTTGAACAGCAGTGGCAAGCCCTATTTCTCTTTTAGATTATAGACTTGAATGAATTACCTTGAGGCCATTATTCTTTTGGTAAGAAAAGTGTTAACAGCGGTTTTCTGGATGTTTCTGGCAACGCTAGTTTCAAAGTGATTTGCAAACCTTGTGTAAGATAATATGAGTTGGATATTTTCTATTCATATCATTATGCAGTGCATCTCTTAGCATGAGCCTGCCAGGTATTGTGTGATTCTAACTCAGATTCTAATTTTAGAAGTGCAGACATATCAGAAGGATGAAAGAAATGGTAGCTCTTTTCTGTTGAAGGCACAAATAATAATGTTGACATATTCCTTCAGTGTCTATTTCTTTTTCACCCAGCCCAAAACAGGCTTTATCGTTTCACGGGGCAGCACTCATGTGAGGATTGCCTGAGTGTTACTACAGAATTTTTCGGTCTCGTTAATTATTTAGATGAAGTGTACTAGTAATTTATGGGGCCTGATGCTGTTTCCAATGAAATCAGTGATTGTTCTGTCACTAACATCAATAGGAGACGAGTCAGACTTTTCCAAAAAGTTAATTATAACCACAGTAATGAAAGCAGTCTTTCAGTCATCCACACAATCTCTTGCATGCTATCCTCATCCAGTTTCATCCAATGTTCCATCTATTTGCTTTTCAAAATGAATCAGTAGGAAAAGTATACTAGTATTTTGCTTTGTTGCAGTAGAAATGGTACAGCTGAAAACTGTTATAAAGATTTCTATAAAACACAGAGATAATCCCCAGAACATGAAATAATTGATGTTATGGGTGGCAATTGTAAAAGAGGATTTGTAAAATCCCTTTTTTGTAAAAAACTTTTACTGAACTGTAGAAGTGTCATATTCTTTAAGGTAGATTCCTTGCCTAAAAAACATGGAGGACACGGTGTCCTTATTTTAAATTATGATTTTTTTTTTCTTGTGCAGTATTATCCATTGTACAATACTATCTCATATCATACTAGCCCTTCAGAGAATTTGGTCAGCTTGCAAAGGTGCCTGTAATACAAAAGAGTTAGCAAAAAGTGTCTGTTCACAACCATTTTACTGTTCCCTGTATAGTTAATATTTTATTAGGTTCTCCTACATTCTTCCTTTTGTAAAAGAAATTCTGTTTTTATGTTGGGATATCTAAACAACATTCTACAAGCAGGTGGGTTCTTTAATTTGCTAGCATTCAAATTTTGTAGTGGATAGTTTCCCTTTATGGTTGAAATATAAAGTGCGTGAGCTCTACCTGGAAGTGCTCACTTGGCTGAGTAGAATCTCTTTGAAGTTGCCATCATCTCTGGGTGCAGGGTTTGGCTCACATCAGCCTTCTTTCTGGGGTCAGCACTACCAGACTTCAATGATTTGTAGAGCACACAGCAAATATTGATAAATAGAGACTGACAGTTGCCCAAAGAAGCAAAAGTTTGATGCAACCTGTTATATAAGATTGTTTTTAAAAATCATTAAAAAATCAAATATAGAAAAAATGGAGATAATACTAATGAGGATTCCTATCTATAAAATCCAATGACTTGGTGGAGACTGTGTCTGGTAATCAACAGAAACACAAGATCAGAAATCAATGGATTAAAATTAATAACCCAGAAACTGGGTTTGATTACTGAACAAAATATCAAGGGGATGTGCTGTTCCATTTGTGACTTTCTTGGGGCAAGTGAAGCAGGAGGAAGCTTGATTTGACACTGATGCCAAAAAACCCAGCTTGATTGAAAGGTGTGAGATTTACAGTCAGGTTGCTACTCCCAGCATCATCAGAGACTACAGGATCCATTCTGACACTAAGGATTTCACTAGCCTGATTGCGAGGCATGACTAGTCCAAAACAGACCATAAAACGGGATCTGATAGTGCCAGTTCTACTGTCTTCATCTAATTTGGGACACTATGATATGTGAGATTTGCATTCTTACTATGACCCTCTCCTTCCCTGTCTTCTTTTATTTCCTCACTTTATTTCTTGACTTTCATGTCTTCTCTTGTTTTTAATAAGAACCTGGCTTAGCAGACAAGACTAATTTTGCTATGTTGTTTCAGGTCTCCAACTAAGAGAGCACCAGTTGGCACCAACTCAGTCCAATGCTGGTACGGGTTTGCCAGATCTTGCTGTAGCTGATACGACGATGGACTTGTTTTCCTCAGATTATATGTACGAGAGGGCACTAAGCCAAACACTGTGTTTGTACTTCTGCTGTTCTTTTCTGGGTTTTGCTCTTTGTGGCTTTTTGTGGCTTTGTGGCTCTTTGTTTTTTTGTGGCTTGTCTAATTTGTGCTTCAGATGAAAAAAGGATTAAACCCTAGCAGCTACAATCTATCCATTTCAATTGGCTTCTTTATCTTTCTTCAGAACATACATCTCCAAAACATCTAAAAAGGGTGTTTATAGCCATGATTAATACCAACTGAACAGATTGTCAGAGGGACTGGTACAAAGAGGGGAGGTACCTAAATCTAAAGGAAAAGGAAATACAGGAACGTTACTAAAGTGAAAGCCATATTGTATACTTTATATTTTGATTATTTGAACTTTTTCTCCTTTTATTTGTATTGTAATAGAAGTGTAATATTTTTTTATCATGGTAGCTATTTCTGTGGTTGATATTAAGCAGACCTGACATCTACACTGTCTGCCTTTGTTAACCACTTACTGTTGGCCAGAGACACGGTTATATACATGAATGCTTTTGATTTGGGGTTGAGATTAACACAACAACACATTATGGATTGTATTTTTAAAAGTGGATTAAGAGTCAGTCTAGAGAGGCATATTTTGTAACCACACAGTCTCTATTCCCAATTACACATTTGTCAGAGATTTACAGTGCAGTCCTTATTCTTATCACTTAAATGGCATTGCACATCTAGAACAGAGAGCAGAATTTCATCCAGGCTACTTACAAAGGAATTCCAAAATCCTTAAAGAACTGAGTGACTTCACTGAGAGTCCATCTGTAAGTGCTTTTAGCATAAAAGAACAAAATAACTCTGGCTATTATTTGTGGAAACCTGATTAATGTGAGTTGCAGGGTAATGAGGAAAATATACTCAGAGGTTCTTGCCTTCTGTCTGCACTAAAAACATAGATACCATTTATATAAAATATAGGTATCTTCAGTATCTTTTTTCTTATTAGGTATAGTGGCTTTCCAGTGTATTTCTTCATTTTACATTAGAGGCCCTGAGGCCTACAGCAAAGTAAATACAAAGGGCCAGGCAGCTGGCAGGAGCCTGAGGCAACTCAGCCTAATGGTAGTGTAGATCAGGACCTTTAGGATTTGAGAGTAACCAAAACCAGAATGAATGGCTGGTGCTTTGACCGTCAGAGGCTTTGGTGCCTGTTACAGACAACTAGAACGGTAGAGAAAATCAGCTCTAGTCAGATGTTTAATAGGACAAAACATTCAATAACTTAGTTGCCAAAATTACACTTCATGAGATACTCCCCTAGAAGAGAATAAGGAGAGGGCAGTCATGGATAGTCCACATTTTTAAAATAGTTTCTTGAGACCTCTTGCTTTCCAAGCACATTCAGGTAGGAGTTTCAGTGTTTTATCAGCAGTGTGCATGGCAGTCAGCTCATCTCTGCACTTGTGGTCATTGGATCACCTCAGCTAGGTAGGCCTGGGATAAACAGTTTGGAGGACAGCGACATGATTGTTCAGTGAGGTGACTAGAGGAACTAACTAAAGATGAGAGCTTAACACGCATAGATTAGGCAGCAGGAGAGCATAGTTTGATAACAGTTTGCTAAAATACAACAGAAGCAAACTCCATGGAAAGGAGAGGCTGTGTATAGTGTATTACAATGGTGCAACAGGGTGAACTGAGAAATGGTCAGTCTGAAGGGCCACAGCTGGTGAAGAGGGATTGTATCCATACTTACGTGGAGCCTATCATCTTGACACATGGTGGCAGCAGAAAAGCATGGCAGTCTTTGTGCCAACAAATAAAATGCAGTAATAGCCTGTGGGGTAAGGGAGCCGTGTTGTCTGGTTATAGCTAGGGGAATGAGTGCTAGCTGCTATTATTTGACACCTTGTGCGTAGCGTTCAGAAAGCATTGACTCTGCCCAGCTCTCTGATTGTACAGACAAGGGAAAAAAACCACTTCTGCAGAAGTTCTATTAAAAATTTTAAAATTTTAAAATTTTAAAATTTTCCTCCTTTGTATTAAAACAATGCCATTTTGTAATGAAAAAAATAACTAGGATATCATTCCCAAGCTCTGAATCTCATTAGGTGACTGATTTGAGGAATAGTTACTGTTTTACCAGCACTTTAGTGTGTCACCTTCTTATGCACACTTGAGATCAGTTTACCAGCCCCTCCCGATGATGCTGGCACTCTTTCCCTTATGCTGCCTCATCTGTCTGGAACGCCTTCCCTCAGGCCACTGAGTCACCTTCCCACTTTAAATGTTGCTTTTTTCATTGTAATTTTAAACGGACTTGCATTACAACATAATTTGTAAAAATTTATATGAAAATGCACTGCCAAAATTGTATCTATAGATACCAATGATGCTTCAAAAAACCTGGGTTTTTTCAGGATACAACTTTACTGACAGAATTAATTTTAAAATAAGGGTCTTTTTTGTCAAAGCACAAGCAAACTGTCAGAAGGAACAGAGATGAGAATTAAAGGAATTTGATAGTACCATCTTATTAAACACCAGAAGTATCAGAATCACTCTGTCTAGCTAAAGAACAAGTGATACTCAGGTAATGTAAGCTCGCTTACTGAAGTAAGGATCATGACCCAGAAAATTACCTCAGAGCAACAATAGCAGGAGGTACTGGCCATTCCGACTAGCTATGCAAATTGTTAACTATGCCAAACATGACTTTTTTATAACTACATAAGACAGAGAAAGAAAGAGAGAGGAGGATATACCTTTTCTAACAGGAAACTAAATAAGACCTCTAATTCATTTCAAATAAATTACCTAGTAGTCAAAAATGTTTATGGCTGCTTTCCCAGGCCACATTTAAGCCAGTGGTTCTGCTTATGCAGTTGTCAGTCTCCAGAACCATCTAATTACCAAACAGTCAAAATATCAATTTACTCAATGGAAGGAGTCAAAAGATATCTCACAGGATTTAAAATATATTCCGATCTGATAAACCACACATATTACAAGCCAAGTTTAGACCAACTCATACATCAGTGACATATAGTAATGCCATGTGCTATCACACAAGTTATAAAAAGGAATTTTTTTTCTGCCTAGGGTGCCTTTGAAAATGCTTTTTTAAATGTCTCACTTCTTTTTGCTTCAGAAAAGGAAGAATATTGGAAAACTCTGAACTGTGACACTTAGAAAGAAAATGCAAATATTATGGTAAGTATTTTTCATTTAATCTAATTAGTAAAGGCCTCAAAGCACAAAAAAACCTTTTTGGCATGCTTAATTGGTGGTGTGGGGCTGTGGAAACGTGATATTTGAATTAAATTTTAGACATAATGCTCTTAAAGTATATGCTTAATGTTAAATCAGGACAACATAGTAAATCAAGAAAACATCTATTTTATAAAGAAATATTTACTAGTTTGGAAATTCAAAGACAGGATATGAAGACCAAGCCTCTGTTTTCATTAAATAGTTAAAAAGATATACTTTCAATTTTCTTACATATTTGTTGAAAAGCTAAGGGATTGCTTGTGTAGATCCAGTTGTATATTCTCATTTGGGGTACTTATCTACCTTCATATTGGCCAAGATTTTGACACTTGAGTAACTAGAGGCAGTCACCTAAATCTTTACTCACCATTTTTTGAAAATCAAAATACATGTTTTGAAGAGACATACATTAGAAAGTCTCAACCCTAATGTTTATAATCCATGGATATTGTATATGAAAACTATTCCTCCTGTATAGAGTAGGTTTGTTTTGTTGGGTATTGAGCTGTTGAATAGGATTTAAGATGTTTGAGTGAACAGAGAAGTTTAAGTGGGTGCTGGAGCAGGAAGGGGAGCCAGAACTGCTGGTATCATGCTGTGATGGATAGGGTTTCGTGAAATGCATTTCAGTTTGCTGACTGCACTGCATGAAAGGAGTATGAACATGTATTTTTTCATACTTGACATACTCAGTTGTGGGTTTTTGAGCTGTGATATAAACCCATCAAAACTCAGCTAGTTTAAATTGGCATTAATTCCATTGACTTCCATTGAGAAACAATTTACCCATCTGAGGGTTTGACCCTAGAGGAAAGGGAAGCAGGGAAAATGACGGCTTTGACTTATTGGCTGGGGAGGGTCAAGAGAAAGAACTCAGTGGGAAGAACTTCCAGAGTTTTCCCAGCTTTAGTCAAGATAATAACGTTTAAAATCCAAGAACCAATGAATAATTTGATTTCCAAGAATGAGGCCTCTAATAACAGCCTCCACCTTGCAGATGTAGCTACTTTCTGTGCCCTCCCATCGGCTCCTTTTGATTGTGTTCTTGAAACTATTAAAGAGGGATAACAGTGCTCCAAGCAGTATTGTTTCCTTTCCCGGTTTTAAATAACTTAGGAAAGAAACTCTTTACATACTGTATGCTTCCTAATCCTGAAATACTTGCTCTCTATTTATGTGGAGCAAGAGAAAACCTTTGGTTCTTTTGCAGAGGTGTGAAGATCTCTCTGGTCTAGATACTGAGATGCAGATTTTGATGCAGCCAAATGTTTACATCAGAAAATATGTGACAATGAATATATTATTAGTTTCCGGTTTTATTCTTTTTGTGTTGTTCATTCTATGTCCAAAGAAATTATGGCAAAGGCAAGCATGGTATTTGAATCTTTAATTTCTCGAATATTTAAAAAATTACAAGTTTCCTGAAATATAGCTATAAACTTAAATTTATTTGGTAATTCTTGAGCTTTTAAGTCTCACTTCAAAATATATAAATTTAAATTATATTTTAAAAAACATTTTAATTCTACTTGTCAAATGGTATGTCTTTTAACTCGCTGTGGTTTTGTTAGAAAACATTAGGAAAATTAATATAACAACAGTATTTGTTTTGTTGTTACTTGAGCAAATAGTGAGTTCTGTATCCAGTCAAAATTAGCTGTAAAACTAATCATGTAGGAACTTTTAAAGTGAAGACTTCAAAATTGTATGTATGGCTATTAACTATTCGAAACTAAATCTTAGCCAAAAGATAACAATTTTCATAAATTTAACTTGAAAATGTGCAGATGCTGTAAACCCAAATACTAGATTCTTAAGAGATCATCGCTGATATAACTCACTGGAAATTATGACTATTTGTAATGGTTATAAACGAAATGCATCAAGGTTCATGTCTATTATAATTCTGCAGGGAAGCCAGTAGGGATTATTATAGTTATGAACAGACTATTTTAACACTTATGGTTATTCTAAACTCAGAAGATAACCCAAACAGGTTTATAATGGTGATGAGCTATTTAGAGGCTCAAACCTGAACAGGAGGTCAGGAAAAATTATAGAGATCACATATCATTTGCCTCTCAGGAAAAGTGATTTTTAAACCTAATGCTGTTCATTACAAAGCAACCACTTGGCCATAAGGCCAAATAAGCATTATTTTCATTCATTTTACTAAAAAAAAAAAGTTACAGTCAAAGGAATTTAATTTGTAATATTTATACTGTCTGTTAAAGAGCCAGTTTGCCTGGCTGAGTTTGCTGCAAGCTTGTAAGCATACAATATTGTTTGTATTGAATTGTTCATATTTGCAAAAGTTTTATCATGTTGGGCACAGTATTTTTTTACAAGTGTATTGGCTAAAAAATGTTGTGGGAGTGTTTTCTGATGAAATTGGAGTTTCAAGCTGACTTTCCTGCTGGTAATCTGTCTGGTTTTGGATGTCTCCACTGGGTCATGGGGTGAAGAGAAGCTGCTATGTCTCAGCTGGATACTGTGGAAATGCTGTGTCTTTTCCCAAGACAGTCTCGGGAACAATCTCTCTTGAACCTGCAGGGATCCGAGCCCTAGGACTACTTTCAAATTTCTCTCTATTTATGTTTAAGAGTAATTTTGCTGCTCTAGAACCCTGCCCAGAAGCTGGAAGTAGCCCTTTATTGTTCTTTTATGAAAGTAAATATATGTGTCTTAAGCGAGGACTATCCAGTGCCCCGCAAATGATCATTTCTGATTGGGATCAGTGATCATATTTAGTGGTGGCCTAGTGGCTTGCTGACATTAATGACAAGAAAGCCTTCATCAGTCAGATGTGGGTGATGAATCGCTGCTACCTCCCTCCCTATCCAAGAAAAAAAAGCCAGCTAAATGCAATGGAAGTTTGGCACAGGTGGCTGCTCTACTGTTTCTGCTTCCAAATGATATAGAGTTGCTTTGGCCTCCTCTTTACAAGCTTGAAATTTTAAATTGAAACAGTTTTTTGTATGCTGGTAGACTAAATAAACAAAGAAACATTATCCCAAAAACATTGTCCCAAGATTTTCTGGAGAGAAATAAGAGTCTCTAAGTCACTCATGTTAAAAAATCAACAAGAAGATTGTCAGCATTTTGCACAACTCCAGTGTCAGTAAACAGAAATGAAACATTACAAGTTTGTGGCAGTTATTCTTTCCTAAATGGGAGCTTAGTAAATATTGGCATAGGAGAGCTCTGGGAACATGAGGAGTCAATAGGTTTCTGTACATACGAATTGTGCAGTGGGTAGCAGCAGAGATTCCATTTTTCACACAGTTATGAGGATTTGATTGCTCATCTCATACAGCTTACTTTCCTTCTGTCTCCAAAATCAAATAAAATTTTTTTGAAATCTTTTATTCTAATGCTAAGGTTGAGACTTACATCATAGGAAATTCAGAGTTACAGTTCTCCAAGGACTCCAAGCTTTGACTGCTCACGTATAATTTCTGTGGAGCCCCTTAACAACCTCTGCAAGAGAAATCTAATTTTCCATCTGTCCAAGAGTCTTCATCCCCTGTGAATATTTAATCCACTTTTTGAACAGAGATGTCCTGTACTGTAGTTGATACAAATGGCACAGATTCATTACCATTTTGACACCACATTTCAGTCCATGCTATACCAAATATCTATCAGTTGCTAACTGCACCAAAATAGATCTCACAGTATCATGCCACTCTGGGTTTCAGTAATACATGTGAAATCATGAGTTGTTTCTTGAATTAAATCACAAAAGCTGCAGAGTACTGTCCAGCCATCTTTACTAAACAGAAATACCTTTGTTGCAAAATAGTCCCATAGTTTTGAGCGATAACTAATAGCAGAAAAAGATGGATGTAGTTTGAACATACAGGTCACAGTCCATGCCTCAGAGTTATTATTTTCTTCCCAGCTATTCTTCGCAGAGTCCTACCATAGGAATAGAGAAAACAGCATGTCCTGACAATTGTTTAGGCACAGGGCCACAGGCTGTTACACCGAGCTGATGGCGGTGTCCTCTGCTTCCTAGAGGCGCATGCTGTGTCATCTTCTCTCCTAGCAATCAGCCCTAACATCCATTTCATGTCATGCCTATTGCGCTCTCTGATATCGAAATGTTTCCTTACAGTTTCTTTTTTCTCCTCATCTGCAAGGTTTATTCTGGTCTAGGACCTTTTCCTTCACTATTTCTGTTCCCATACCCAAACACATCCATGCTTATCTTTGCACTGCCTGGAAGTTTTTTTCTCTCAGATCTTACTCCTTGTAAAGCCAAGGACTTTATCACCCAAGCAATGGGGCAGAGAGAGAGCTGAATATCAAGAAAAATTCAGTCTGGCTCAACAGAGAGGGGACTTTATCATGGTATTTCTGGTTTCCATACCAGCACTATTTTTTCTTCCATTCCCAGTTCTGTTCCATTAACAACAAACTTAATTCTGTGAATTAAATGCCAGCTCCCACCACACCTCTAAGAAAAGAGACCATCAGTGTCATTTTCACAGTTAGTTTTCCCCTGTGCTGTCTCCCAAGCCCCCTGAGAGAACAGATCTCCCTCCACCCCACCTCTGTTTACACGAGCACCTTTCTTCTTTCACAATCAGGTCACTCTGTGCTTGGCATAAGAAATGACACTAAACAATCCAACATGGAAATCTGCAAAGAAGCCAGGAGTGCTCACCATGAAGTGTTGTGACCAGCTTGGGTGTGAGCCTCAGTTCTCGTCCTCTCCTGCGCCTCTTTGTTCTCCTCAGTGCAGTCTGCTACCTTTCTGCCTGCTCTTTACGAAATAGTAAGAAGGCTAATTTTAGGGTGCTTCATCATCCTGCCATGCAAAGACACAGTGTCATGTCAGAATCAGCAGCATGTGGCGCCGCTTGGAGCTGCTATTTTATAAACTGAGGTTCAGTGTGTTCTCAAGTTGGTCTCTGCAGGGCAGAACTGGCTCAATTATTGATCTTGTGTTCCTATAGGATTGCACCTTAAAAATCAAAGATCAGTTTTGGCCTGACCAAAAGCCCAGTTTAATGACATCGGAACTGGTGTCTCAGCATCCAACACTTAAGCTAAAAAACCCAAAAGGTTACATGGGAATTTCCTGGTGTTCAGTTAGCACCTGGCCTGCTGATCTATTTATAGCAGAAAAATTCATGTAATAGTGCGAAACATCATTGCAATAGGAAGAGAACGTGCCACATGTGGGAAGGGGCTGCACTCCCAGCCCTCTGTGTGGGATGCTCGAAAACGTTCAGCATCTTCAGCCCCAACCTGAAGGTGCCTGGGCACTTACGTGGCTTCTGCCATACTGCCAGGATATGGGGTAGTTGCTCTGAGTGCCAGCTGCAATTTGTGTGGGCTTGGGGATACTGGATCCACACAGGAGTTTGCGAGGACAAGAGCTTCATACCTAATGCAAAGGTCAGCTGGTTTCCTTCATTATACTCTTCCTGTCCAGGATTCATCGTTGTCCTTCATTGCTTTTCCATTTTCTTTACTTCCGTCATCCTATGAATTGCATTCATTTGGCTATTTCAGCTATATTTTGTGTCCTGAGAGGATGAGGGGAAAGGGGCATTGCACGGTTTTGTTCTTGCTTATGTTATTTGAAGGTATGACTCCTCAGCTTATTAAGCTTATTAAACAGCTCCCTTAATTAGGTGCCTCGAGTTAGACAATGTGATTTACCTTCACAAACAGGTCAAAAACTGTTCATTTTTTTCACCATATCACCATCAGTTAATAATTAATTGGTCTTACTGGTAAGCACATTTGCATTTGAGCTAACCAGAATCATTACAGTGAGCAGGGTGGGCAGACAGAAAACTAAAACATGCTCAGCTATAAAGTAGCAGAGCATATAGAATATGTACTCTGTGTGTATGCATGAGTCTGTCTACATAGGCACTTTCATTAATTATTAACATCAAAATACCGATACTGTGAAGAATATAAGGATAAAATGTAAAACAAATGGCATAAAAGGGTCTGACTGTACCTTGTTTGTAAGGCTATTTGCATTCTAAAGCCTTTCCTTTGTCTTAATCAAGAATATTCTACACAAAGGCTTCACACAAAGGTTAGTAATTTCTCACAGCAAAATGCTGACATCTCTAATTTCATGTTATCAGCTGTTCTGGACACCCATTTCTATTTTCCGTAGTCTGTGACACATCAAAGTATAAAACAAAGGGGTTTGAAATGAGGAATTAATGTTTATAAAGTACGTACTGACTGTTGCCAGGAGAAAATGGAGGCAGAGAGCAGAGTTCATCCCTGTTATTAGCTATACAGAAAGTTTTGTGCCATAACACTGTAGCCTTCAAAAACATGTATATTAACTGAAAGATGTTTTCCCATAATAAAGCATAGAGTATACGTTAGTTAACACTATATATGATTTTTTTTATTTTTGTATTATCTGAATGGGTGATTAACTGGGGTACAATTTAAAAAACGCAAGTGTGTGGACAGCAATCACCAGGCAGTAGCCACACATTGCTATTTTAATAATGGCAGGGCAACTGAAAATAGTTTCCTGCTTGTTGTGACCATCAATAAAGAAGGCTGTGCAATTGTAATAGGAAACCCTCTGTGCTAAGGCAC
The DNA here is from genome assembly GCA_020745775.1 of Theristicus caerulescens. NCBI lineage: Eukaryota > Metazoa > Chordata > Aves > Pelecaniformes > Threskiornithidae > Theristicus > Theristicus caerulescens. The sequence continues at coordinate 91,657,096 of CM036560.1, forward strand.
TTAGAAGGAATAAATCTCTTCCTTGAAGTTAACCAGATTTACATTTCTTGTTTTCACTGAATTTTGCATCACTGCAAAATCCTGGGGTTTTTTGCAAGTACTAGAATGGACGTAGGGAATTTTGAGGTGCAAGCGTGCCTGCCTGCAGTTCTCTTGACCGCTGCAACTACAGAACCACATTTTGGCAGATTTGATGCCAGTGGATGTAGAACTGGTTGTACTGAGTGGCCGGGAGTCCAAGCAGTGATGCGGCATCAGGGCAGGTACTCCCTTCCCGCCACTGCCTGTGTATCCTTAGCCCCATGAAGGAAGGGGCTTTCTCAAGGCATTAAGGCAGGCACAATATGGCTTCTCTGGCACAGAAAAGAAAATTTGCTAAGACACGTAGTAAGTGGAATAAAAATATGGCTTATACTTTATTTGAAGACACATTTGAATTATTTAACTCACAGTAATCTGATTTTAGGACTAAAATAGTGCTTTTAAATAACTATGTCTGTTACACAAGGAAGTTGAGATCTGTGCAACATTGTATGTTGTTTCATGCTTTATATATTTCTTATTTAATGTGTTAGGCCAGTTATACCAAAATACTTCCCTATGTAAAAATTGTACTGGGCATATAATGTTCTCTTGAAGTACATGGACATATCCCCACATGCTGGTCAGAGGACACACTGCACAATGAATGACAGTATTTAAAATCTACTTCCCAGTGTATTTATTCACAGTTACTACTCTGGTGGTCGCATAAATAAAAGGAAAAGGAAGTTTAGAAGATAACGAATGAAATGTTTTCCTCCATTTGCTATGTGTACCAGCTACTGCTAACCTTCCATTCTTACATGCAGAATGAAAAAAGGCAAATCACTCACATCTCTCCTTTAAATAACAAACCGGTGTATTTGCTACCCTGAAAAGTGCTGCATCATTTAGCCTCTGTCAGCTATGCAACGATCTCATTTTCTCCATGTATGAATTTAATATTTCTGGTTTGGATCTTTGCTGATAAATTTACAACCGCAAATCCTGAGAAGTTCTGTAGAATCTTATCTATTTAGATACACAAAGGAGTGTTTAATGGCTGGACCAAGACATCTCATTTGTTGGGTTTTTTAAAATGCTTTCCGTTACAGGGCAAAATGGCACCAAACACAGAACCTTTCTTACCCGTAGTTTGGAAAATCACTTGCTGTGAAGTATGCCTGGTCCTGGCCTTTTTTACTTCCTGACCTACATAAAGGTGGATCGCAGAACTCCTATAGAGAGGCTGCTAAATAAGGAAACCACATTTGGATTCCCAACCCAGTCCACTTAAATAAATTGCAATGGATTTTCCTCCCAGTAACTAAGCAAAATCCTAGGAAAAAAGCTAAAAAATGTCTAGCGTGTAAACTTATCTTTAGTTGCTCCACTAGTGGAAATAGCGTTTTAACATGCCCACCTTGTGTATGCTGACACTGAGAAAAGCTTGTAAGTGGAACTCAGAATTCAGAAAACCGCATTCATTTCTGCCGGAGGGGTAGAGCAAACCCCCGGCACCCAGCCCTCTCCCTGATCTGGGAGGGCCAGCGGCCGGGCAGCCGCTCACGCCGCTGCCTCAGGCTGCAGCACCGCCATCGGGATCGCCCTCGGCGAACAAGTCCCTTGTGTCACAAGTTAATTACAGGGAATTGGGCGTGTGAAGAACAGTTTGTTCCTGCTTCTACCCTGGCGGATCCGGTTCCTTCCTGCTCACTGCTCTCATTCTTTTTGTGCCCTCAGAGATCAAGCAGAGGCTCCTGCAGATCTCTGTAGATGACGGATAAGGAACAGCAACACGCAGCCAAGTCTCTATCCACTCGGCAAGGAAGGAGAAATATGCCATCACGAAGACCTCTTCTCAGCAAACACAGAGGGAGTGATTTGCCCCAGAACACACTCAATTTTTTTACTTCTTAATTTAAAACCAGGGATGTAATACAACGATGGTATGCTTTAAAGCTGCTGTGTTATTTTGCGCTCGCTTGTTCCCAAGCCAGGAGTTACGTCCAGCTGCAGTCACCACCCCAGAGTGAGCACCTGAGCTAACGGCACCCTCCCGCACCCCGCTCTGCTCTTCTCCACTGCACCGGGAGGACGAAGGCATCGCTCCAGCATTCGTCACTTCACGGTCATTCTCCTAAATGTCTTTTTTTGTTGTCAACTTCTCGCTACAGCCGCGTCACGGCCCAACAGCGGGAACCGAAGCCGCGCGGTGACTCCGACCGTCACCTCCCTCCGAGCCTTGCTCGGGGCCCGGGAGCGCCCCCGCCCCGCAGCCCCCCGGCCCGGCTCCAACTCAGCGCCCGCCGGCACCGCCACCGCCAGCACCGCCCCGGGCGCTGCCTGCCGCTGCCGAGCCCCGCCGAAGCCCGAGTGACGTCACGCCGCGCCGCCGCTGCGTCACCGCCCCTGACCACGAGGCCGGGGAGGGAGGCGTGCGGTGAAGTGGGCGCGCGGCGGCCCCGCCTGCCGAGTTCGCGCCTGCGCAGGAGCGGCGGCCGGGCCCTGTCAGCGCTCCGCGTCGGGGCCGCTCACGCCCTCGCGGTGGCCGGTGGGTGCCTGCGGCGGGCGCGCCGGCTTTGGGCGCGGCCTGGCGGGGAGCGGAGCGGAGCGGAGCCGAGCGCCTCACCGCCGGTGAGTTCCGCCGGGCCGTGAGGCGCCGCCGGACCTCTGCGGACCCGGGCGCTGCCGCCCTTCGGCCCCGCGGGGCGGAGGGGAAAGTGGACGGGGCCGCGCTCCCGGTGGGCCGGCGGCTGCGGGAGCGGGGCGGGACGGGACGAGCGGCGGTGCCCGCGGCGCGGGGGGGGCAGGTGCGGGGCGGCCGGTGGGCCGGGGCGGTTAGGACCGTTACAGGGCGACGCCGCTTAGCAGCTGCGGGGCGCGCTGAGGGGACCTCGGCGCCTGGCGCCGCCCCGCCGGAACGGGCGGAGGCCCCGCTCCGGCCGCTGACCTGCGCTCCTCCGCCGGGGCCGCCCCGGTCCCGCCCGCGGCGCGGCCGCTCTCTCCGGACCCCAGCCCGGCGGCGGCGGCCGAGGGAGCTGCGCTCCCGGGAGGGGAATCGTTAAGCCGGTGCCGCAGGCTGACCGTGTTTGGCAGCGGCGTTGGCCAGGGCGGGCGGCGTCCCGCTCCGCGGGGCAGCCGGGGCGTGCGGTACAGCCCTGGGGACCGCCGGGCGCGCAGCCCGCGGCTGGGGCGCTTTAAGAGCGCGTCAGTGCCCCTGCACAGTGAGATTACGCGGCCCGCTGCAGCCTGCGGGAAACATCCAGACCCTTCCTGTAGTACTGTTACTCGCTCTCTGCTAGTATAAAACGGGCTGGGTGGTTTCCCTCGCGTTCTGTTTGGTGTCGGCATTGGACTGCTTTTGACGTCACGCACGGTAGTATCCAGCAGCTGACAACGTGAGCTGGCTTTCATGACTACATACAAGGATAACATACTGCCGTGATTTGAGATCAAAGTACAGAACGTCTTTGGCTACTGACTCTTCAAAGAAAAAAAAACCAAAACAAAACCCCCACCTTCTGTGGAAATTCACATCCATTTTAGTAGAAGAGAGAACTTTTCTTCTTTTTGCCCTGCTGGAGATGGAGATAAATCTTCACTACAGCAATCTCGAAGCACTATAATCATACATCTTTTCTACCTTCTTGTGTTGCAGGTTGAAGCTTGCATTGCAGTCATTGCTACAGACGTGTGAAACTTGCATAGCTATGTCTTAACCGAAGGAGTCTTCATTTTGATATCCCCTTCTGAATGTGGTAGGATATAGCTAGTGATAGCTAGGGAAATACTTGATCATGCATCATCTCCTGCGATAGGTAAACAGAATGCAATATATTTTAAGCTGTTTGGCTGTTTTGGTTGGGTTTTTTTATGAGATCACAAAAATAAGCATCTTGTTTACTGCATTTTGACTTTTGCAGAGAAAAATAGTTCATCCTGTTGTGCTGACAAGAATTCTGCCCTTTGGTTTATGTAACACTTAGCTGCTAACTAATAGCTTGCTCCTCTGAGCAGTTTTATGTTTAGGTGGTTTATACGTGTTACGATCCCATGGAATGTAAGACTGAATGCATTTGTAGTGCATTGTATTCCACATTCCATTATTCATGCTGTCTTCCAAATAATGGTCACAGGTGAAAATTTATAGCAATTTTACACTGTAGTGCATTGATTTTTAAATTGCTCTGAAAATATGGGGAAACTTACACTACACTTCCGTGACAGTAAGTAATAGTGAAAACATTGTCATAAATTCATTGTCATCTGCAATACTGAAAATGAAGGAGAGGTGTAGCTTTGTATCCTTTCCAAATAGGTACAGAGTCTGTCAACACATATACTGGTAATTGCAATTTAGGCATTAGGGATGGGGGGGTTCCTGGAGGAGTTTGTATATGTGGCCTCCTGTTACTGCAGAGTAACTATGAAGCTGTAGCCTTTGTTGGTTTCAGTGCAAGGTGGGGGACTTGAGTTTCAGCTGTTTATTTTCTTTTAAATTGTAAGTGCAGTTGACTCAGAGTTGTTTAAATGTAATGATTGACACATCGTATTATTCTTTGTGTTGCATAACTGGATTGATCAGAGCTGACCAGTTTTTTCCAAGATATGAGTCAAGTGTTGTTTTTGGGGATGATCTCGAGGCCGTACACGATGCTTTCTGGAGTCATGCAGCTCCTTGGGTAAAGCAATGAGCCTGTACTGTCTCCTTAAAAGATGCTTGAGGTCATTTCTACTGGCTAGAATTGGTTGTGACTGCCATTTATATAGTTTTGGATTAGGGATCTGAGAAGTTTTACAGAGAATGATATTTGAAATTTTTAAAACAAAGTTTTATAAAACTGAGGACCTGCACATCTTAAAAGTTGTATCTGAAATGGGAAGGAAAGCATTTTACTGCAGAGTTAATGTAAATGCTGTCCAAGAAAGTAAATCACACTCTTAAAAATTGTTCAGTGTTTCAATATATTGGTATATACAAAGTGAACTTGTGGATTACATGCTATATAAAAGATAACATAAACGTTAGGGACAATACTGAAAAACTGTATGTTTTCCTTTTTTTTTTTTTTTTTGAACAGCTACACAGAAGGGATATTCTAGAAAAGTGAAGCTGGAAGATCTCTGTGATCAAGAGAAGCATAAACATGTTGTGCTGGGGAAATGCATCTTTTGGACAGCTTGGATTGGGTGGAATTGATGAAGAGATTGTTTTAGAACCCAGAAAAAGTGACTTTTTCTTAAATAAAAGGGTCAGAGATGTAGGATGTGGACTGAGACATACTGTTTTTGTCCTGGATGATGGGACTGTTTATACATGTGGATGCAATGATCTAGGACAGCTAGGGCATGAAAAAGCCAGGAAAAGACCCGGTAAGTTTCGAAGTAATGAATCGTGGAGAGTATGCCTGGTTGTGCATGTATTTTTTGTTTCATTATGGTACGTCAAACCCAAGACTGCCAGCGTCTGTGCATGTGCTGAATTGTATGCACAGTAGTTCTTCCAAGAATGGGCATATTTTTAACTTGAAAAGCATCCCTTTGCTTGGATTGCCTCTTGTGACAGTTGGAAATAACCAACTGTGAAACATGGCTGTCTCCCCATATTTTTGCCTGCCATGCAGCTGGACAGTGCTGCTATTTTTTATTTCCAGCATGGAATCAGTTTACCTAAGGCTGTGGGGACTCGGTGGCTGTTTTTAATCTCAAGGGGAGGTTACCTGCTTCAGTACATGGATTAGCGTTGTACTATGTGTATGGGTTTGGCTACTGGAATACAGTAGAAAAGAATATTTGGCATACCATAGTTGAGAAACATGCTGTGTATTTTTAATCGTCTAATATGTGATGTAGAGCAGGTCTGATTAAAGCAGTGTTCTTAATTTTCTTTTTTTTGAGAACTAAAAATGAAACTTTTGATAAGACTTTTCAGCATATGCAGTGCCGCAGGAAGAGGATTTGGGAAAGCCTAAAAGATGCAATGTAAAACTTCTTTGGGCTTTTTTCTTCCTATCGATGTTTATATGCGTGTTTCTGCTTCCTGCTAGTGCAGTTCTATAGCAGAAGTGGGTACACGTCTTGCAGGGACTGCAGAGGAGTGTGCACACGGGCTCCCTTCAGAGCTGTGCATGTGAGTCATATCTGCGTGCTACTGAGAGATATGGAGCAGCACTTCTGACTGTTCTTATAGCGTAACGTAAGCAAACTGAAAAGGCTTCCTAAGAGTTTATTCTAATCACCGCTATAGCAATTTTACAAGTTACTTGGCACAGTAATTGATAAAAATATTTCAAATGGAAATAAGGCATTATGCAGTATTTTAGTAATTCTCCATTATTCAGAGTTTTGGATTTGGTGCCAAGTAAAGATTTTTTTTGTGTAGTTGATATGTAACTTTTAAAACTAGTTTGGACTTCTATTGGGAAACACTAAATGGATATTAAAACTGATAAACTTGAATCCTGTGCAAACATCTGCTTCATGAATGTGAATAGGAACCCAGCTTGTCAAACTTACTCTGAATACTTGTTACCCACTTTGAAAATGATGCTGAATTGTCTTTTAAATCTAAAAGTTACAATAAAAATATCTGACCTTTAATTTTTTTTTTTTTTTTTTTAAACGGCCTTGTATGAGCTTTTATATGTAATAGTCAAACACCTACTATAATTTTTTTAACATGCTCAGATACAGCAGTCATGAGGATTGTAATGTCCTTCTCCCTAATTTTTCTTTCATCTAGAGGTTACTGACAATACTGTTGAATGTTCTAATGTGAAGTCAGTGCATTGGGATAACGTTACTTGTGGAGTCTAAAGAGGCTCAGTATCTTTACAAATGGGTGGATGCTCTCTTTTGAATGTATTTCTGCTAACTGAAGATAATTTTGTCACTGACTGCATGTCTTTGCCACCTCAGTGTCACCACTGGCACTATTTAGCTGTGCTGTCCCTCTTTCCTCCCCACAGAGCTCTGCTTGCCATAGGGATTGTGTGAATGTTTCTTAACCCATATTAGGCGAAGTCAGCCTGGCTAGTTTAGCAGCTGGTGAAGATAGTCTGAGCTAATCTGCATGCTGTTGCCCGCACTGGAGAGCGCATACATGACCTCTTCCACTGGCAGAGCTGTGGAGGCCGTAATGGGCTGAGTTGGGGTGGTAACCTCTTTAATCAGACCAGCTGTTTAAAAAAATGTGTTACTTTATGAAAACTGAGTACCTGGCATGTTGCACATACTGTTTTGAAATTGACTTAGGCTATGGTAGGCTGTGTTTACAGTGCATGTTACATTGATGATACACAGGCTTTTTCAGTGGTGTGCCATTCTTAGGCAGGAATAGAATATATGTGTTTGAAAACCAGGCATAAAATGTCCAAGCAGGCTCTTATTTAAGGGGACTGTTGAAAATTCCGGCCTTAATGACAGGCCCTGATGATATTTCTCCACTTCACTGTTGCTGAAATGAAAACGTTAGGCTTCTGATCACAAATCTTAAGCACGAAAACAAACTTTGAGTTTTTCCAAAAGTATTTAAAGGTATTGATGCAGGCTACTGGAAGAAAAATCACAGATATTTTAGTGTTTGCTTTTCAGGGGCGTGCACTGCATATCTAGAAAAATTACTCTTTAGCATCTGTTTCTACAGTATTTTGCATTATAAAGAGGACATTGTGTAGCTCATTGCAAAATCAGTAGCTTTAGTCTTTAATTTGCCCTGCCTTGTTTTGCAGCCTTTTTTGTTAATAATCAATAGGTGAATTTAACTTGCTGTGGTGCAGTGTTTTCCTCTTGCATAATGTCTACACGTGTAGTCATTTGATAATAATCTGTTTGACCTTAATGTTAATTGAGTTTCTGCACTCATTTTCAGATGGCAAGGTTAGAAGGAACCATTATGATCAAGCTGCAGTTTTTGTACACTTCTGTATATCGTTCCAGATATAGTTGTCTGTTTTGGCAGACTTCTGGGCTTACTTCTGTGTCATTTCAGTTGGTATCGTAGTACTGAGTATAGTTGTCTTGAACAACACTAGCTTGTTAGTAGCTTTTTTTTTTAAACAACTAACTGTTTGTTTGTTTGTTTTTTTAAGAGCATGTTGGTGCACTGGATGCCCAAAATATTGTAGCTGTATCGTGTGGAGAAGCCCACACTCTTGCATTAAATGACAAAGGTCAGGTGTATGCTTGGGGTCTGGCTACTGATGGACAGCTTGGCTTGCCGGGAACAGAGGAATGCATCAGAGTGCCCAGGTTAAAAATAATTAGTATATATAATAAGTTGTTTGTTTGTTTGTTTTTTAAAGGTACTTAAATCACATTGGTTAAGATATTCTGCTGTTGTAATTAAAAACATGTATTTGAAAGTGTATTTTAGCTATGGCACTTGCATGCTGTAGACAGTTTCCTTTCTCAGAAAGTCGGCTTATGTGAGAAGTGTGTTATGGGTTTGCTTGGTTTTATTTGTTGGGGTTTTTTTTCTCTTTTTTTAATAGTCATCTACTAAAAATGAGAGTTATGTTGGAAAAGTAGGATGGGTGTTTTAGGAATGTAAATAGGGATTGATAACTGCCATTTAAGAGAAGTTAAAGAGAAGTAGAATGTTAAACTTTAAAAACCAGTTGTGGGAGTACATTCAAAGAAGGTACCTTTGCTATCTGATCTTCATACCTCAGGTTTCACCCCGAGGTTTTTTAGCTGTGATCAAATAATATGCCTTCTAGTTACAAAAATGAATGCTAGCCAGATTTCACTTGGTTGTTTTCAGAATGCTGTAAGCATTCCAGCTAGCTGAAGTCCACTTTTTTACTGCGATGAATAGGTTCACTGAAATCAGTGGAACTGTCTGTAGCAATAAGTTTGCATGTTTGCAAGCTGCAGGTTTTCTTCTCTAAAATTTCTTTTTTACATAGGAAAATGACACATGAAAGTAACAATTTCTTGGAACATTAGTAATATATAACTTTATCATGGCTATCTGTGACATATGTATAAATACGAAAGATGTAAATAACTAATATAAAGGTTATTAATTTCTGTATCAAATTTAAAAGCCCACCGGCCTTTTAGAAACTCCCATTTTTCTCAACAAAAGTTCAAAGCGTACTAGATTTCATGCACATTTGTATGTATTTGCAACTTCTTTATAATATTGTGCAATACTTGATAGCTCTGTAAACTGAAGTTTCGATTGAAGTTAATGTTGGCAGAGATGAAAAATTGAGTGTTCAAATTTTAACAAAGTAATTCAATCTTTATATCTAGTATTGATGTGAAGAAGACTGTAAAACCTTTTCTCTTTTGGAAACTAGAAAGTAAGAATAATTTTCTTCTTGCATCTGATACTAATTTCCTCCATTCAGCTGTGTGACATCTTCCTAGCACATGAACCTCCCTAATTCTTCATTATGGTCTTTTACTGACTTTATTAATTTGAAAATAAGACAGAACCTGCCCTTGAAGGTGTTAGAAAAGAAGCAGTTTTGACTTAAGACTTCACTAAATAGCTTCTAATTAAAGTTAGGATATTTAAATTACTTTCATATATACTTCAGTGAAAAGGATTCACTTTTTGTATATTACCCTTTGGCGTGACTTTATATTTCATACCATGACCTAGCAGCTTAATTCTTTCTCTGTTTTCTTCCCCCCAATAGAAATATTAAAAGCTTATCAGAGATCCAAATTGTTCAAGTTGCCTGTGGTTATTATCACTCATTAGCACTCTCAAAAGGTAAGCCAGATTCTTCTGAAGTTTTGTGTAATTTCTTACCAGGTATTCTAAGGGTTTCAACGTTTCTTTTGTCTTTTTTAAAAAGGAAATGTTTTTTTAAACATACTACCACTCAGCACAGATGGGATTTCAGGTTGGTAAGGGAAGTGTAATTCAATGATGGAAGCTTGAATTTAAAAAAATACATGTACAAACAAATGTTGTGTTGTTCTGCTTTTTTTCTTGCTTTTTATCATCTTGCTTTCATGTAATTTCCTTTTTAAATTCATTTTGGTTTCTCTCCTTTTTTTAGTCCCATTTCTTTTTCATCCTGCTAGCATGCTGCTTTGTCACTCGTCTATTTTAACCTCTAACTTCAAGTTACTGATCCTTGCAGGCAACGACTTTCTTGCCTGCTTTTCTGTTGCAAAGCCTCTGTTTTGTTGGTGCTTCTATAGTTAAAATGTAATGTCACATTATAACCCACCTTTTGAAAGGTTTAAACATCTATCTTCAAGATTTTGCTGGGGCTAGTTAGTATAGCTATCCAGAAATGAATATGAATTTAAATTTGCTGCTTGTTTGTTTCATCATGACAAAGGAGAGTTGTGACCCAAATTTCTTTTTGGAAGAAGTGGCTGCTGGATGGGGTTAATGGAAACTTAGAAACTCAAAACAAAAATTCCAGAAAGATTGTAAAGTTTGACAGTGTTTCTTAACAATGTGTGGTTAAAATATAAACTAAATAAGCTGTGGGGAGGGAGATGTTAATTGTATGCTGGATGATTTTTTTCTTTTTCTTTAAATAATAATACTTTATACTGACTATATGTGCCTTGATTCTGTATGTGACTTTTCATGGGCTCATATTGAGTGTTTCTGTGCCATTATGTATTCCCAGGCGTCTTTACCATTATAACCTAGTGAGGTTCCTTTGTTTTCAGGACAAGCAGGCAGAGATTTACAAATAACCCTTTGCTAGGGTAAAGAACAGCAGTAGAATGTGGGGAGTATCAGAATTATGCTGTTAAGCATTCTATTGGTCCAAGGTGCAAGAATATAATAGGAATTCGCAATTTAAAATTCAGTCAGTGTTTTAAATAGTTACAAGCTTCAAGTACAGCATCACTACCCTGTTGCCAGTTCATGGATTTGCAGCTCTGCGTTTCTGTTCTTCACAGGGTGTTTTTCTGTTGTTTTTTTTTTCCTGGTTGTAAGAGAACCTGCAGAAATACTTGCAATGTAGCAAGGTTATGGCCTTAAAAATAAACCCACACAGGGAGGAAAATGGGATGAACTTACTTGAATCAGGCATTTTGAGAGGAGACTTCGTAGTATTTTTAGATCTGTATATGGGATATTGATCAGGTGGATCAGTTCATGTGATTCTAAGTGATTGGTATAAGATTTCTTTGGTGTTATGAAGATTGTTTTGCATAAAAGTGGTGATTTGGGTTTGTTGGTTTTTTTTTGTCTGGTTTGTTTTGGTTTGGTTTGGGTTTTTGGTTGTTGCTGTTTAAATAAATAAATAAAATCTGAGAGACCTGTACCCCAGGGGATGGGTTTCATTGTTTTCCATCTTGATAAAACCATTATTGGAAAGGTGGAGGTAGGAGGGACATAGGAAACACTGTTTGAAACGTATTGCAGCAGCAAAAACAAAATATCTTTGTGATTAGGTATTGATCTTCAGGATGGTAAATACCTTGGCAAAACGTTGGTTGTTCAGTAGAACATTTTCTTTTGGAGGCAATCTTAACATAAACAGCTCTCTGGTTTGCGATTCTTAAAAATGTTTTTTTCTTTATAAGACATCAAATTACATTATAAACTTTGTGCTTCATTGCTCATATCATTGATACAATTTAAGTGACATATATTTTAAATTTTAAAATACTGTATGTGAAAATTAAGTATGTTACTGTATAAAAGCTTAAATGAGGCTTGTGATTGGAAATTGGAAATTTTTGCATGTCCAGTATGCAACCTCAACAAGATCTCTGCATAAAAATATGCAATGGAACAGGATCTTACTTAGTAATGATCAAAGTTAACTTATCTAACACTTTCGAAACAGGAATCTTAAGAGCAGTTTTGAGGGTTTTGCATGTGATTTAAATACTTTCAGTCTGATTAAATATTTGAGTTGAATGTCTGCAAATTACATGAGAATGCTTAGCTTCACAAGTCAGTAGTTTGTATGTGTTTTCAAACTCAAAAATATTTGAAGAGTAACTAACTCTTAACTTTTCTTACAGTAAATAAACTTTATATAATTAAACTATATTGATTGTATTTCTTTTTTTTTTTTTTTTTCCTTTAATCAGGAAGTGAAGTGTTTTCCTGGGGACAAAATAAATATGGCCAGCTGGGCTTAGGTTACGAGTATAAAAAACAAAACTCCCCACATGTGATCAAATCTCTGCTGGGAATCCCTTTTGCACAGATTGCAGCAGGAGGAGCTCATAGTTTTGTACTAACTCTTTCTGGAGCCATTTTTGGATGGGGACGCAACAAATTTGGGCAGCTGGGTCTTAATGATGATAATGGTAAGTAAACATTACTTCTGTAAAATTTCATACTGAAGGTCTTGGTTTGTGAATCTAAAGACAGAGGTATTCCTAGAGAAGGAGCAGACAGAACAAACCTTTGTTGAATACTGATATCATATGAGATTGCATAAGGAAGACACAGAGTTTTTTTCCTCAGCTGTTTTGTAGTGAAAATTCTGACAGTGTTATGTTGAAATTCTAGCCTGCTTGACTTGTTTTCTTTCCCTGTTCTAGATTTTTCTGTGACTTAAACTTTCTAAACGGGATTGAATTAAGATTCTGTGCAGTAGTTACAGTTTGAACTGAATTTTAGGTAGATGAAATTGCTTGACAAAACCAGTAATCTATCAAAACTATTTGGTTGTCCTTAGTAGGCAAGTTTAAGGCATCTTCATTGCTTTACTGCCATGTGGGTATCTGCCTTTCTCAGGCCACTTTTGATAATCATTCACAATTTTCAGCTAACCGTTTCCAAAATTTCGTCTATTAGGGTGTTGATACTCATTAACTATTTTAAGCAAGTAGTTAGGTTAGACAAAAAATTGTTTCTTCGCTGGTTGTATTATGTTACATGCACAGTATCCATGTGCAGGGCTCCAAGAGGGGAGTATATGTTATCAGGTTCATGTAATACACAGTTTAGTATAGAATGATCTATAGCTAGTTTCATGAATTCAGTTTTTCTCAGTGGTTCGTTGTTCTCAACACCATTTAAAATAAGAAAAACGTGTTGTAGTTAAAACGTGTATCTGAATTAACGCTTTAAATCTGATCACACTCATGTAATAAGAAAATTAGATGTACTTTTCAGAAATCAAATTTTCATGGGAGACTTCAGTTGCTTCTACATATTCTTTGGAATATGTATGACCCCAGTTTTTTATATAGCATCACTTCTCCGTAAAATCCCTTTTTTGTGTCTTGATAGGGCTTTTTCCAGGCATCTTAGTGTACCTGACAAATTTTAAGACAGCATTAACATTTAAAAAAATTGCCTTTGCGCAACTGGATGACAGAGTTGATTTGTTCTGGTGATAGAGGGAAGTTAGTTGTGCTTCCTAATTATTCAGTGTTCCATTCTATTACACATTTAGTAATATTGAACTACGACCAACTGATACCAACTTATAGCAACACTTGAAAAACATGAAGCACATAAACAACTTAAAACAACGGTCATTTGTTTTCTTTTCTCATGGCCAATGTACATGGTCTAATGTACTGTTCCATATTTCATGATTTATGTATTGACATATGATCCTATGTGAGTGAAAGTGAGACTGTTTGGTACAAAGTATTTCAGTATACTAGTCTCTGTTTTTCTGCAATAACGCTTCCGTCTCAAAGATAAATAAATTCAGTCACAATGATTGCATTACGCTAACAAATTTAAAGTGCTTGTTTGACTGGAACCCGATTAGAATAAATGAGCAAAACTATTTGTTTTCTGATTTTTATTTTCAAAATAAGCGATCTACTGCTGTATTAAACCTTTCAGACAGGTATGTTCCTACGCTGCTAAAGTCACTGAGAACTCAGAAGGTTGTTCATATATGTTGTGGAGAAGATCATACTGCTGCCCTTACAAAGGTACAATATTTAAAGATATGTTTAGGCTTTGATTTTTGAATGTTTTCAGGCTACCTGAATAGGAAATAATAAACAAAATTCCACATAAAATTTCTTCAAAGTTTATTGGATGAAGTTGAGGAAACACTGGAAGAGTGGTTAAGTAGCTGAAAAAACTTATAAAATACAAGGAATCTTTCTGTAGTTTTAAATGTTTGTCAGTGTCCTGGTTTAACCCCAGCCACCAACTAAGCACCACGCAGCCACTCGCTCACCCCCCACCGGTGGGATGGGGGAGAGGATCGGAAGGGCAAAAGGGGAAAACTCGTGGGTTGAGATAAAAACAGTTTAATAACTAAAGTAAAATAAAAAAAAATAGAACAGTAGTAATACAAAGCAAGCGGTACACTGTACAATTGCTCACCACCCGCCGACCGATGCCCAGCACGTCCCCCGAGCAGCGATCCAACCCCTCCCCGGCCAACTCCCCTGCTTATATACTGAGCATGATGTCACGTGGTATGGAATAGCCCCCGCCCAGTCTGAGTCAGCTGCCCCAGCTGTGCCCCCTCCCAGCCTCCCGTGCCCCTGGCAGAGCATGGGAAGCTGAAAAGTCCTTGACCAGTGTGAGCACCACTTAGCAAGTACTTAGCACTACTTAACAAGAACCAAAACGTCAGTGTATCATCGACATTGTTCTCAACCTAAACCCAAAACACAGCCCCATACCGGCTACCAGGAAGAAAACCAACTCCATCCCAGCTGAAACCAGGACAGTCAGATTTGGTGAAATTGAGCGTACAAAATATAGCGGTTTTGATGTGACAGTGTATGTTGCATTATTAAAATTGTGCAGATACTGAAATTTACAGTAGTGTATCCTAAAGAGATTAGCTGTTTTCCGACTGTAATGCCTCTGGCATTGCTGTTATCACTGCTCAGACCAAGTTAATTCTGAATTTAAATTAAATGCTGGGGGGATTGGTGCGTGTGGTTGTTTAAAGTTTTCTTAGTGAATTGCTATTTGCTATTGTGGTGGATTGACCCTGGCTGGATGCCAGGTGCCCACCAAAGCCACTCTATCACTCTCCCTCCTCAGCTGGACAGGGGAGAGAAAATATAATGAAAGGCTCATGGGCCGAGATAAGGACAGGGAGAGATCACTCACCAGTTACTGTCACAGGCAAAACAGACTCGACTTGGGGAAATTATTTTAATTTATTGCTAATCAAATCAGAGTAGGGTAATGAGAAATAAAACTAAATCTTAAAACACATTCCCCCCCACTCCTCCCTTCTTCCCAGGCTTAACTTCACTCCTGGCTTCTCTACCTCCTTCTCTCCAGTGGCACAGGGGGACGGGGAATGGGGGTTGTGGTCAGTTCATCCCATGTTGTCTCTGCTGCTTCTTCCTCCTCACTCTCTTCCCCTGCTCCAGCCTGGGGTCCCTCCCACAGGAGACAGTCCTCCACGAGCTTCTCCAACGTGAGTCCTTCCCACAGGCTGCAGTTCTTTATGAACTGCTCCAGCGTGGGTCCCTTCCAGAGGGTGTAGTCCTTCAGGAGTGGACTGCTCCAGCGTGGGTCCCTGCAGGGTCACAAGTCCTGCCAGCAAACCCGCTCCAGCATGGGCTCTCCACGGGGTCACAGCCTCCTTCAGGTGCATCCACCTGCTCCAGTGTAGGGTCCTCTGTGGACTGCAGGTGGATGTCTCCTCCACCGTTAACCTCCATGGGCTGCAGGAGGGCAGCCTGTGTCACCATGGTCTCCACCATGGGCTGCAAGGGAATCTCTGCTCCAGTGCCTGGAGCACCTCCTCCCCCTCCTTCTTCACTGACCTTGGTGCCTGCAGAGTTGTTTCTCTCACATATTTTCACTCCTCTCTCTTCTGGCTGCTGTTCTGCAGCAGCTATTTATGTACTATTGGCAAACCAATAGAAGAAATTGAAGGTTTACATAATCCAGTAGTGAGTATTATAGTGTGAGGTTCTATGAAAAGTTGGTCATTTATTTCAAGGCCAATTTGGGAAAAAGGCATGTATTCTGTGTCAGTGTGGCATGTTTGTACAGAGATGTAGGAATTGATTAAAACAGAGCTGAAGTGTGTCAAATTGCCTTATATGTAACTGTTGGCTAAATGCATTATTTTGAGTCTTATTTTTAAACTTCTAAACTTATTTGGAAACTTTTAGGAGCAACATAGAATGTATAATGCTAGTGCTTTTTCTTACACTTATTTTTAGCAACGAATAGTGTATTTCAAGCATCAAGTGATGATAACTACCTTTATTTTGTGATGGGTAAAACAGCACGTACACGTCTTACTTTAAATGATTGACTCCTGTACTTGTCTTTTTGTGTTTTGATAGTTGGATTAGGCTTCAACATTTAGGTATAAATCAGTATCTATTAACATTTTGACATTTCCTGTTGTTCATCACACTTAAAATATATCCATTTATAAACAGAATATTTTGAGCTTACTACTAATAGCAGTATAAAAAAATTCTGGGTGATCAAGATTTGGGCAAGTGACTAAATATCCATTTCATGTCTGAATCTGTTGAATTCAGAATATTGTAGTAGAAGGCATGAGAATTTTGAAAGTAATTATTTTTAATGTTTTATTTCTGAAGAAAACAAAACTGTGTTTGTTTACTTTTGGAAAATGTATGGGGGTTTTTTAATGTGTTCATTTGAATTTTGACACTGCAACAAGTGAAAAGTTGTTGTAAAGAATTTGATCTGCATAAATGTGGCCATAGTTTTGTTGTTTATACATGCTTAATTTTCTACAGCGAAAGGAAAAGACTGTTCACAAACAATTGCTTTTTGTCCTAAAATATTCTCTCACTTTGACTGAAAAAGATGTGGCGACTTTACAGTCCTGAAATTGATATCAATGTATTGTGCAAAGTTAGGGAAATACAGAAAACAGCAATGCGTAACTTGGATTCTAAATGTTTTTCCCTTTTTAATATACAGAAGTTAATTTCAAACTTGCTTTAAAGCTGATGGACTCAATTAAGATACTGAATCTACTGTAAATGTTTCTACAGATTATTTATGTCACCCATTTGTATAGCTCCATTTTTCCTTGCATGATAGGCCTTGCAGAATGAGTGGTCTTGATTTATATCTTTTGTAGACAGTACTGTGTGTATGTGCGAGCATTCTTCAAATCCTTCTGAAATTCAGAAAAAACCTGTCACTGTTTGTTATCCTGATTCAGTGAATGAGGCTGTTGGTTTTTCTCAGTGGATGCTGCCATTTTAATGATGATTTCCAGCAGAGGTCCAGTCTGATGCAGAGTAGCATTGAAAGAAACAGCTTTGCAATTTCAAAGCATTTGAAAATGGAAAGTTTCAAAGTTGTTGTAAGGTAAGTTGTATAACTTCTGAAAATGTTTCTGATTTAACATTCTTTCATTAAAGTTTTTGGTTAATTTCTTGATTAAATTAATCAAAAACACTTTTAAAAAATGACTTGCCTTACAACAAAGTTTACGTTTTCTGGTTTCTCGCACTTTCAAATAATGAAGCTGACTATTTCAGTCATACTCTGCATCATCTGCCTGAGGAGGGCGGCTTCCTGTTTGGTAATTGCTTTAAAATTTATATTCAGAATTTAAAAGCCAAAGTACACTTCTTTAATTGTGTGAGTTTATATACTGTTGTAGTTCATCAACAAAACTGGAAAAGAGGAAAAACGAGGATTAGTATCTATTAATGACACAAGTTAATGGCAGACTATTGTATAGTAATATGGAAATTACAAGAACGCGATTTAACACTAATAAGGTAACACTTGGTACCTGTGCCACATTTTCATAACTGCAGTTAACTTGTGACCCTTCTGTATCTCAGAGCCCTCTTGTGCATGTATATTTTTCTTTCCTTTCCCCACAATTCCAAAATTGTCAGAGAAGGAGATTTATTAAACCCCTATCTCTGTTAAGTTTCTTGTTCTGAGATATACTATCATTTTAATGCAAATAATTTATTTGTTTAGGAAGGTGGGGTTTTTACATTTGGAGCTGGAGGCTATGGTCAGTTGGGTCATAACTCTACCAGCCACGAGATAAACCCAAGGAAAGTTTTTGAACTTATGGGAAGTGTTGTGACGCAAATCACTTGTGGCAGGTAAGGTTTATTCTGTGCTAGCGCTACAAATCTTATAAATAACTTGTTTTGTATAAAACTTCATGTATATTGCAATATGAAGTGTTTTTTGGCTTACCCTTTGTGGTTAGGGAAGACAAGGTGGACTCTAACAAAAGATATTTAGAGACCTTACTGGGATTTTTAAAACATTCAATAGAAGAACTAAAGGAAGTTACACTATTTGAGAGGCTCTGATTTTCTAAACTGAAACTGTGAATAATCGGTGTGAAGGTGTTGTTTATTGCTGTCGCTTTATAATTTCCTATTAAAGAACAGGTGTGTTTGGGGAGGTACATGAGCATCACTGAGGATAAGTTTAAAATTTGGAAACATAACTTGTTTTGGAAATGCCTGTATTACTGTATGGCACTTCAGTTCCTAATGGGTTTTTATTGTATGTATTATAATAGCACTCAAGAAATTGGAAAAATTCCCAGCACACATGAAAATGCTCTTGTCTGAAGAATTACATTCTAAGACGACAGAATGAGGGAGGCAACATAATTTTTTAGGAGATGGGTGCACTTTATTTGTGTTAAAGAATATGTAAATGTAAACCTATCTTTCTAGCAGTTTGGTTGACATTGAGTGGACCCATTCCCTTTTAATAGTTTACATAAATTCAATACTGGTTCTTCCCAGGCCCATGATGGGAGAGAGAGCAACTAGAGTTGAGGGGATGGGAGAGGAAAGGAAATGTAGCCAATCTGGTAGAAATTGCAAATTTCTGAATGTCTAGAGATATGCTCTAAAGGTCAGATTGTGGCTAAGCAGGGGTTCAAGGCAGAACCTGGCATCGCTGTTCCATGAACTTTTCCATGGAATATTGCCTGTTGGAGTATAAATGCAGTATTGCAAGTGGCAGCGTTTTGCCAATAGACAAGTGGAGTGTTTGATGCTACGGGACCTTTACCATACTGTTCAACGCAATTCTTAGGCTGGTCAGCACAAAGCGTGTTATAATGCTTAGGTTTTTGTTACTGAATTTTGTTTGCCCTAGGCAGCACACTACTGCGTTTGTTCCTTCATCTGGAAGAATTTATTCTTTTGGACTCGGAGGTAATGGGCAATTAGGTACAGGCACAACCAGTAATAGGAAAAGTCCCTTCACAGTAAAAGGCAACTGGCTTCCTTATAGTACTCAATGCCCGATAATCACAGGTAAGCAACATCTGGCATATTTTCTTCTTGGATTCCTGTTCCTTTATAGTGTTTTACAAATCTTGAGATCTAAACTAAATACGGGCTATAATCACTTTCTTCCAAACAGTTCATTTTCACTGTGCTTTGTTCCCTAAAGTCCATTTCTGCTTTAGGAAATACATGCTTACTTGTGGTGTTGGATTAGGTCCTTTATTAGCACGAGAACTAAAACTTAGAGCTGTTAGCGTTTACCTCAGTTAAAGGTAGTCTTAACTATTGTATTGCAAAGATTTGCTTCAGTGAGGTTATGTAATGAAGGAACCTTTTTCTAATTGAGTGTTGATTGACGTATCCTAATCAGTTCTCAAATTCACATTTTCACAGTTGCCTTTTTTTTTTTATTCCTATTGCAGACAGTGAGGAGTGTTATTGTGTAAAGAAAATTTTCTCTGGTGGGGACCAAAGTTTTGCACACTACTTTTATCCACAGGTAACAAATTAAATATACTTTGGTTCCAAAGTCTGTCAAAGTTAAATTTTAGTTTTTCTGATGCATTTTAAAAGATTTTAATATTGAAAGTGCATGGCTACATTGTGAAGTTCATTAGAGCAATGTGGAAGCACAGGACGCTAAGTCAATTTAGCAATTGGAGGACTTGTATCCAGTTATTGAGTGGTAGCTGTCAGTTAAGCTCTTGAGGCTTTTTGGCGTAAGCTTTTTTCCTGAGTGATAGATTCATGCACTTCTTTTCCTTTTATGAAGGAAAAGGTGATTGAATATTTGAGCTCTTCACCCCTGCCCAGCCTTGCTGAGTAACTCCTGATTGCAGCTATGCTGTCTTCTGCTCTGTAGCCATGTTAGCATACCACAATGATGAGGAAACAAGTAAAGCTTTTTGCTAAAAATGATAGGTGGTGACATAGTTTGTTACGTGATAGAGTTTTATGCTAGTCTTAAAACTTAAGTTTTAAAAGGACAAGAATCGATCTGTTTAAATTCTATTACGGGGGGAAAAAGTCTAGAATAACTTTACAGTAAAAATGGCAATGTGAGACTGTGATGGAAAGGAAATGCTATTGGAGCACGAGTTGGAAGGAAAAAGCAAGATGAAGATATATGACTGGATTTGTATAGGGACTATTTCCAATATAGCCCAGCAGATATTAGAGCATAGGGGTTAATGAAGCATCAAGAGTTGAGTATGTGGGGTGCAAACTTATTTGGACACAAAGGAAAACAGATTTTAGTGGGAAACATGTTTGTTGTCAAGAAAAACTGAGTACAGGTCAGGCTTGCAGCAACCCTTTGTTCCCACAGCCTGTTGTGGTTGTACAGAATCAACAATTTTTCTAGATTTTTTTTTTTTTTAACCCCTAAATTTTGATTGAGTTGCGGTAACTATTGCTGTATTTGCGAGAAGCTTGTTTAGCAGGCGTAGACTGGAAAAATTACTTATAATATAGGCTCAAAACTTCTTTACTAAAACTCCTTTCTTAAAAACTATCGTGTGCAGTTTTCTAATCACTGAAGTAGATTTTTGACTGACTAATTGAGGTGAACTGGAGACTGTATGAATGCAGTTATTGTGGCTTGTTCTGTACAAAAAGTATTAGCAATAGATGAACTTTGATGCTGCAAAAGTATCCCTTTTGGTACTCCTTGTTTGGTAATTTGTATTCAATTCTTCCAAAGTTATGTGAGTACTGTACCCCTGGGACTTGTCTGTCCTTGCCAGTTAAGGGGTCTCAGCCAAAATCTGTTTGTTTTCCCAAGTTAGTTTTTGGGCAGCTCAGTTCCCTGAGTTGTTTCATTGTGGGTTTAAATGACACTTCTGCTGGATACAAGGGAAACAGCAAGAGGGTTTCTCATCCTCATCCTATAGGATGATTTCAGAAGTACTGATTTTTGGCAACAGCTAGTCATCATCATACTGAGTCAGCTATGTTGTCAGACTGCACGCTCAGAAGATACATGTTTCCTTTTACTAGTTTAACCTTATTTTTGGTGGTGTTTACTATCTATTTTTGAACAGTGCTCCTACTCAAAACAGTGGTCTTGGTTCTGTTCCTCTTTAGTATTAGAAATTTTACTGGAATTCATGTGGTATGAGCAGCACATCAAAATGCAGCTCATCTGATGGTGCAATAATGTTCAGAGAAACATGATTCATTCTCAGAGGAGTCTGATGGAAGTGGGGTGGGAGAGCAGCTGTCCAAAAAATTGAATGGCTCTTTTTCTGTATGCTCACAGCCTGGAAGCGAGCTAACTGGCTCATAGTGACTAGGGAGAAGAGGTGTTTGCTACTCTTGTATAAAGGTTGTCTAGTGTTCATCATCTAGAAAAGTACTTGTATGTTTATGGGGTTTACCACAAAGTAAGCTGTGGTGTAAATTAACAATCTAGATTTTTTTAGTGTATGCTCTGCTTTCATAGTGAATGCAGAACTGATAGAATACAGTAAATTTATCCATGGGCTTATTTCACAGTAATATTCCAGGTAGGCAAATTATCAGTCAATGAAGAAATAAAGAGCTCAACCACAGGATTGATTTTTCTGGAAATCAATTTTGTGTGCCTGATTCTTTACGCTTTCTTTTAAAATTTAGAACATGATGCCACCAGATGATTTTAGGTATCCTGACTTTTTGAAGCAGATCTGGACTGTGAATGAAACGTTTATTCAAAGATTGCTGACTTTCCCATCTGGAAGACTTCCTGTAGAGATAGCTAAGTGAGTGATGTTGAGGAAAGAAGTTGTCTTTCATAATTTTACTTATGAATTGGGCATTAATGGAGTTTTGTACATACATAGCAAAGCTATTTTTAATTACTGATTTTATGTGCAGAGCTTTTGCTGTGGTTTCATTGTCATGCTTGTCAAGTAGTTTAGATCCTTTAGTCTGTCATCTCTGTCACAGTTTAGATGACTATACAATATTAAATTAAGTATCTAGTTGCACACTGAAAAATAACAGTACGTGTAAAGGAATATGAGAACAAATCAAAGATTATTGCTTCTACTTTATTAAAGGAGGATGCAAAGAAATTAAAAACAAATCGCAAAACTTTCTTTGATTTGAGCTGTCTTAAGCTCTGAGTCTTGAATGGAGGTTTTATCTAGTGTTGCTTAGGCATGTAAAAGTCAGAGTTCCATCCTATGTACAGTATAATTTATTAGGGATTAAATATAGTTTTTCATTGCAAATGCTAATTTGTAAAAGGAAAACAAAATAAATGTAACTTATTTCGTATGAACAATTTCAGTGAAATTGATGGAACATTCTCTTCAGCTGGGTGCCTGAATGGGAGCTTTTTGGCTTTGAGGTAAGCGGTCAGGCTTTTAAACAAATATTCCTGTGAACAGAATTAATGGTGACTACCTTCCTAGTGTCTCTTGTTTCAACTGTAACACCTTCCCAGTATTTCCTTGTCTTACTGTTGCTCTGATAGCCGCAGTTTAAACTAGCTCCTTTACTGCCATGTGGTTTGTCAGCTGCTCCAAATGCAGCATGTCTTCTGCCACTCTTTGGAAGTGTGTGCCACCTGGCTGCTACCACGTAAGCCAGCAAAACTCATTACTTCTCAGCCACAGTTTGTATATAATTCAAGGGGAATATATTGCACAGGCTGGTTTGGATCCTAGGGTTTTTACATGATTGTGTTGCAGTTAGAGAAGATTTTTTTCAGTTGCTTCGAAGGTCATATAAGAAATGGAAGCCTGATACTGTGATCTCTCATGTTTTAATTCCTTAGTAAGTAGTGCTAAAACTTCAAGGTGGAAAAAGTTCTTGAGTTGCCAAGAATACAGGATTCAGTCTTTTTCTCTGTATTTTTTTCCTTGCTGCAGCAATGATGATCATTACAAAACCAGCACTAGATTCTCAGGGGTTGATATGAACGCTGCTAGACTACTATTTCACAAACTTATACAGCCTGACCACGCTCATATATCGCAACAGGTTTGTGCTGCATGTTTTCTTTATGTTTGGGATTCTCTCTCTGTGTTAACACCTGTCCAGAAATACTACTGTTATGCTTGCTCTGACCCTTTTAATAACTTCCTTTACTCAATAATATATCAACTGCAAATATGTAAAACTGTGATGTGTTGTGCCAATTAGGTAACACATCAGCATATTGTATGTGTCTGTATTTTAATATTTAATATAAGGTCTTTTTTCCTAAATGTAGAATAGTCTAATTTAAATTCTTGATGTTTTCTAGATTATTTTTTATCTAGATGGGCATTTGTTTGAATTCACAATTGCATTAAAATAAACTGAATTTTATGATGTACTGTAGGTGGCAGCTAGTTTGGAAAAGAACCTTATTCCCAAATTGACCAGCTCCTTACCAGATGTTGAAGCTTTGAGGCTGTATCTCACTCTACCAGAATGCCCACTGATGAGTGATGCAAACAATTTCACAACGTTAGCTATTCCCTTTGGAACAGCTATTCTGAACCTAGAAAAAGCTCCTCTGAAAGTTCTTGGTAAGGAAACTGAATTCTTTACTGTTAAAACTAGGGATCTCCAGATGAAAATGTGTAGAAAGTCCATCAGTGAAGACATGGTCTCAGCAACACCTGCTGTGCATTTACAGTTCTATAGAATTCCCCACTGAGAAGGTTAAGGGTTAACATTGCTTGATGTGTAAGAAAGCACCTATTCTTGTGCTTCTGGGTGAGTTAACTGGCCATCCATATGAATTTATCTGGTATTGTAATTTTTGGACTGATTCCATTTGGGAGGAATTAAACTGTGTAGTTCAGTGTATTGATATGTGTCTTCACACTTTAAAGTGAAAATTACATGGTCAGACAGCTAACAAGCTCTAAGCAATTTACAGGAGTGTTGCAGAGCAGATGTTAAATTGTCTTTATTTTGACTACAGCACCTGTTCTGTTTCTTCTGAGAGGTTTTCTCACTGATCGTAAGATGTGGTCTTCAAATATGCAGCTGAGAAAAGCTCTATTTTTTTTTTCTAAATCTGCTTCCTTTTACACCTTCTTATTGTGACTCCTGTCACATGAAATTCAGCTTAAAGAGTTGAGGTTTCAGAATATTTACTTTTTAGTTGGTATCTTTTTGAGAGGGTGCTTTCTTCTTCCTCAGTTATTTTTTGTAACCCATCTCTTGTGTTTTTCAGTAGTTTTTGGTGAGAGTAAAGAGCTTGTCTGCTGTAAAGAAAAGCAAACTGATAATTTCTTTGAACTGTATATCCTTTTTTTGCATTGCTTCACTTTCCATTGCTCTCAGGACTGTTTGCTTAAGTCAAGGCTTCAGGGTTTGAGCCATCTGTTTTTATGTCAAAAGTTACTTCATGATACTGTTGTGTACTCTGGATGAACAGATAATTTAAAGAGTTGGTGTGTAACAATAGAGCATTTGAATAGAGGTTTCGTTATTTATACAAAGAGTAGTTTGTTGTTTAAATGTCTGCACCACTCTTGCCCTGTTAATTTTGGGGGGGGGGAGGGGAGTCTTTGATAACTGACAAGTATGCTTTCTAGCAAAACATGTTTTTTAGTTAAAAGGATAGCATAACATAATGTTGTAGTGGCAAGTACTAAGTTTGTGTGTTCACCATTTGTTGACAGAAAATTGGTGGTCTGTACTTGAACCTCCATTGTTCCTCAAGATAGTGGAACTCTACAAGGATGTCGTAGTCCACCTCTTGAAGTTGTGCAAGATTGGCATTCCAGCTTCTGAAAGAAGAATACTTACCAATTTTCTACACACGGCTTTCAGAGTTCTGGAAATATTGCATAGAGTATGTTTACATCAGTTTTAACCGATTACTTATCTGTGTTTTTGTCAGCATCTGTGTGCTGTGTAGTTGTTAAAAGAAGTTAAGTTACTAAAGAGTTTTAAATACTTAGGCTTGCATCTACAGAGGTATCTGTAGTTGTTCCATCTGGACCTATGAACCATTGGAATTCTGGATTCCAATCTGACATGGTGATGGAATTACCTATTTTCTTGGGAACACAGACTGCCCCAGTCAATTGCATCCGTGAGGGTATGTTGGAAAGAATTGCCTCTTAAGCTTGAAATGATGGCAAATAAGATCACAAATGGAAGATAAGAGCAAGCTGTATTTTGAATGAGAAAGATCTGCACAGTTTTGCCAAGACAAACATTTATTTTCTAATTTGTTTATTCCATTTGTTAGTATTGTAACTTAATTCATGAAAACTAATGAATTCATGAACTTTGAACAAAAATAGCCTAAATCATTTGGAGTAACCAGACTGTGCACATCACAGTGTATTAATTGCTGCTGAGGTTTCCCTTCCCAACCCCTATTTTTTTCCCCTCTGTAGTTTATTCTGGTCCTATGGCATTTTGTGTTTATGTGCTAAAAGAGCATTTTAGGCACTCCTTAAGGTGTTGGTCAAGTACCATATTGGTACAATCTAGCAAAATGGGCACAGGTGTCTAAATTGGACCTTTGTGTGCTGTACATAACAGCCCTCCTCCCCGCGCTGTCAGAGAGAATGGAAAAGATTTCTGCTTTGGAAGTTGGAATGTGTATGCTATGGTTTGCTCAGCTTTTCTTTATTCTTTTTGGAGACCATCAAATTAAGGCTGAGAGTAAGACTGTTTAGTAACTATCTTGTGTTAGAAGTGCAAGATGTCCATTACAGATTCCCATTTGGAAAGCTGTTGGTATATAATAAATTATTATTTTGCTGCCTTTAGAATTTCTGTCACTGCTCAGGCTTGCAGTAGCTTTAAGTCTGAACAGCTGAAGTTGATCTTAAAATCTTAAAGCTTCATGGGTAGATGTAGAATTGTAAGTTCCTTTTTTTTTTTTTTTTGAAACCCAGCTTTGACTAATATGTAGCTACACTGTAGAAATAGTTAAATGTGTACCTATCCTGCTGCCCAGCTATTTATGTTGGTATAGTCAATATTTAGCTGATACGGACTAAAGTAAGAGTTAAAAAAGGGCCTACTTATCTGGGGTATTTCATGGATTTTCATGGATTTAGTATCTAGTGGTTTGGGGGGGGTGGGGGAGAAGTTTGAGAAAAGTAGGCTTAGATTATCTGGTTATAAAGATGGAATCGGGCATCTTGTTGTTTTGCAGTTACCGGTGCTTAACAGCCCTTGGGAAAAGAAGTGTGTGTTAGGAAAGTGTGGATGCTTCTGGATTAAATTTATACTGTAGAGACAAGCCTTTATATAAAGTTATTTTTCCACATCCCTGTCTTTTTCTAAGCTTAATGTTTTTAAATAGAAACTGTTCCTCTGGTCATGGGTAATAGAGATAGTATTCATACTGTAATTAAGAATAGAGTTCATGAATCATAGTTCTTAAACTTGTACAAATACAGGAACAAGTATTTATTCCATTGTATACATGAATATGTATATTCATCACTGTTCCTGTGAGATCATATGATGTTTCAAAGTGGCAGCACTGTATTGTGCGATGCTGTATGCTCAGTTAATCTTATTTTTCTTTGCATTTTTGATGGGGTTCTGAATAATCCATGTCTCCATGTCTTTAACATTGGATTTTGCATTCTTGTAGGCACTGTTGTTTTTCTAGAATTTCTTTAGTAGCTGGGTGTCTGTGGCTGACGTATCAAATGCTTGAAAAACATGGAAAATGTCCTTTTGAAAACTGTTATAGAAAGTGCTAATAAAAAAATAAATTGCACTTCTTCAGGTAAATGAAAGAGGACAAGTTATACAGTATGACAGATTTTACATTCATGAGATACAAGATTTGATAGATATCAGAAATGACTATGTCAACTGGGTCCAGCAGCAGGTATTTGGAATGGTAAGTTGTGTTGGTTTTGGTTTTCTTGTGGTGTTCCCCCCCCATGTTTTGTTTTGGTTTTGTCCCTTTAGAAGCCTGTAGATGGGCTTTTTTTTTTTTTTGTGTGGGCACTTTCTTTTCATAAAAATATCTTCACAGATCACTGATGCTGAACAGACTCCTCTTATGTCAGGTATTAGCTAAGGAAGAGTTGTTAAATAAGTGTGCTCCTTGTGGGGTATCATTCTTAGGACTGACGCTGTTCAACATTTTAATCCACCAATTAAAAAGTGATTTAGAATGCTGTCATGTGAGACTTGCCATGTCAAAAAAGTTAGGAAAGTGATAATTCATGATAGGAAAACATCCAGAATAACCTGAATTGCTATATAAGATAGGTTCAGTCAATGAGAAAGCTGAAACTGTCTTGGAAAACTAAGTCTAGAAGCATAATAGGGAGTTACAAGGGACAGATTACTAACATAGTTTTCTGCTTTGAGTATCACAACAGGAACTGAGATAATTAATTCCTGGATCTGTAAACAGGAGAGTGGTAAGTGGGAGTAAATTAACGACTCTGCAGAGAATTAGTGAGTTGGATAGGATTTTGCCACACAGTTCTTTGACTTAGACCTTGAGAGAATATTAAGTTAATATGCTTTCTCTAGCCACCTAAATTTAATTTTTATGCAGTGGTACCTGGAAGGTCCTGAGCATGGGAGACCTACTTTTGCTGTATTTTATGCATACAAAGCAAGTGATGCTATCTACCAAAGAATTAAAATTGCAATGTAAAATAACAACAGCAGGGAGACTGGGGAGCATAAAGAAATAATGAATCAGTATTGGCAGTCATGACAGACGTTTGTTTCGGCCAAGTTTGTCTGAAAAACTAACTGGTGTGTGATGTAGGCTGGTGTTGGTAGCTAAGAGGGGTGGTATACTAAATGAGATGTAGAAGCTAGGGATAAGTATTGCAGGGGCTTGGAATTAGAGGCAGGTTGTGTATTTGGAACAGACACGGGTGTTCCAGTGAAGGGTACAGAAGTGGTGGAATTTAAAAGATGATGACTTTTGCAACTATGCTTTAGATGGATGTAAACAAACCCAGATTGCATATGTTGTGATCAGAGAAGAAAATACTGAATATGGGAAAATGAGAGCTGGAAAATTGCTTTGTAATGAAAGTCTTAAGCTCCATTTGTTTAATTAAATCGGAAGATTGAGCAGTAGCTTGACGTTACTGAGAAAATACTAGATACTGTCTTTTCCTTTAATCATCATTATTTTGTCATGAATTTGTGCAGTTTCAGCAGAAAAAGTTATTTTGATAAAAGTTATATTTATTATAGGACTGAAAGAAATTCCATGGCCTTAGTCAGATCTCCTTCGTAAACGGGGTTGGTGACCTTTTCCTGCCTTCATGTCCACTAGTTTCCTGTGTTCTTCCTTTTAAAATGATAAGAAGCCCTACTTGCCTATTGAACCAGTAATAATGAATCAAAATTTCTTTTGCTAGTGTAATTTTTATTGGCATAACTTGAGGCAAAACTGTTTGCTCAGTTCCTTAATTAAAACATGGAGGGGAAAATACAGAAGAGAATCTCAGAAGTATTCAGCGTATTCTCAGAGAGAAACTTGGAATAAAAAACTTTTATTCTTTCAATGACAGAAAAATGAGTGGGGAAAAAGTGAAGGTACTAAATAATGAACTATTGATCTGAAGAAGTATTCTTGAAATACGACTTAAAGGAGTTGAGAAAAACCATTTGAATTAGGAATAAATAATAGCAGATACAGTAGGAGTACAAAATTGCATAAATCTGTGATGAATGGGGTACTCAAATCTGATGTTTCGTGTAGGAATTGGGGATAGAGATAGAAAGCAAAATATTCTGGCCATCACTTTCTGTGAGTCATGGATATCTACATATTTGACTTCTGAGTCTCACAGATATAGTCAAATTTAAAATTTATTAGTTTGTCATTACCTTTATTCTTTTTCGTTCCCCCTGCCCCTGCTGGGTGGAAACGAACTTAGCTTTCAGTGCAGGATAAGGAGGGTAGCATGGCACCAGATGGATAACATAGTCTCTTAGCACAGTTGATCTAGCTTGTTGTGGAAGTCTCCACACAGTCCCAGCCATATGTATTGGTCTGTCTCAAATTTCAAGAGTCAGTTGCTTTTCTCATATCATATCTTATCATAGACCCAAATTATTCTTGAGACTTTATGACAAAGTGGTGGGGTTCTTTTGTATTTTTAAATTTTTACTCGTTAAAAATGTTTTGCATTTAATTTGACATGCTGCAGTCATTTGAGAATGCAAATACATAGGTAAAAGCAAATGTCATTTATTATTGTATGGAAAGAAACATTTAAAATGTTTGATTTTTTTGCATCCAAGAAAACAGTACTTTAATGGTCCTTTTTTTAAAGACTGATATATAGGGTGTTGAAAGGCATGGTTGTGTTTGGTAGATTAATTAGCATGTTTATGGTTGATATTTATTTCTCAATAAACATTCTCGGGGGGGGAAGCTGTAGATAAATATTTTTAATTCTACATCAGAGATGAATAATCAATGCAGACACTAATGCTGCTTTTTCATCTTAATTATTGCTACCTTTGTGCAAATGCTGTCATAGGATGTCAACCATGGATTAACTGAGGTAAGATTGGTTGCAGTCTGATTTCTTTTGCAGAATGTAAGGAAATCAGAAATATGAATGTTAAGGATTGTCTGATGTGTTCTATTGGGAGTAAAGCTTTAAGTTAGTATGGCTGTAATCTGAAAAGCTTTTTGTGGGGCAAAAATATGTAATTCTTTGTATTGCAAATTCAGAGCAGCATTTGAAAACAAGGACTACTTTGATATATATAGTAGCCGTAATAAAAGTTCTGAAATTAAAATGTACTAAGTGAGAGTGGTGTTTGTGTGTGTTGTGTTTTGTGTTTTTTTTCCTCATGTACTAAACAATTGAAAATCTACTTAATTTTCCTAAGATGCTTTGGCCCTTCATTGACGATGAGTAAAGACTTCTTTCTCTTTTCAGTAAAATAGATGTGTTAAATGAGTACTATTGCAGTGGTTTCTTTAACCATGATTGTGGGTTTTAAATAAGCAGAGATATGACACGGTTCTTCTCATTCTAGTTAACAGATATTCCTGTTACAATTTGCACATACCCATTTGTATTTGATGCCCAGGCAAAGACAACTCTCCTACAAACAGATGCAGTCATACAGATGCAGGTAAGAGTCTGTTTTTAATGAGTTTTTTATTTTTATTTTTTTTTTTTTAGTTGGGGGTCTTGGCGGGTTGCTGGTGGTGGTGGGGTTTTGTGGGTTTTTTTTTGTTATTTTTAAACTCTCTGTAATCTCTTTTCCATAAGAATGAGGGATCTAGTTTTAATCTCAGGGTATATACATGATAGAAGCTAGGGGTTTTGTGGGTTTGGGATCTCATTGAAATTAGATTGTTTAATAATTGCATAAATTTCTAAGGAACTTATTTTCCTTTCATTCATGAGATGGCTTTTTTGAGGTGTTAACAACCCGTAGTACAGGTATTAAAAAAAAAACCAAACAAACAAAAAAAAAACCCCAACCACCACACCCAACTGAAAACCAACCCCACCTCCCATATGAGCAGACTTTAAATGGTATATGTGTAGAGCCCAAAGCTGGAAGTCAGTTTATCTTGTTAGGGGCAGCAGCCAAGTTAGAGTTACTTTTAATTTCTTATCTTGATGGGACTTAGGTGCTAGTGCTTTTCTTAAGATTGGTAGTATCAGAGAGACAACATGTTGGCACCACATGAATATCTAGCACACACCTAATTTGTCGTTTCATCTGTCATGCCACCTACAAAACGCTGGTAAACTCTGAAGTCTGATCGGTGTCTGCAAGGCAGTAGAAAAGAAGCTTATCCTGAAAATCTAGCACCTACTTGGGATAGTGGGAGTAGGTTTCCTGATCTTGCAGTTCGCTGAAGTTTTTGGCTCTTTTCCTGTTAAATGCAATTATATGTTACTCCTAATTTGTTCACTTATGTTTTAACTGGAGACTTTCCTAGAAATTAGGCACTTGATACAAACAATTCTATATCTTGACCCATATCTCGTCTAGAGATAGATACACTAGACAGCCATAGAGTAACTGAGAGGATCTTACGTGTTTTCATGATTGTCTAGGTAGAACTGAAACCAGTGTGATGTGGTGAGCTATACTTTTGTTCAATGTTGGGAATTTTTTTTTTTTTTAATAAACATAATCCATACCTGTTCAGTTGCTGTAAGGGTATAATAAGTCATATTCTTAAAAAAGGAAAGAAAGAATGAAGAGACACTACAGCAAAAGTAACAGCAGTAAGACCACCAGCCCTTCCCCATGTTTATAATGTTTAACATAATAAAAGTTATTGTTTTGAGTCTCAAATTAAACAGAAGAGATAAGTCATGCTCAAGTAATGGGCTTATGTAGAAAAATAGTAGCTTGCTTTTGTAGTTCATAGTAAAAAATAGTTTCTTATGCCTTTAAAAATGTATATGTACAGTCAATACCAACATTTGATGAATTCAGGGAAATGTTCACATTGAATCTTTCTATTAACAATATTAAATAGTATTAAAACCCATGAACTTTCAAGAGTTCTATGCCATTCAGAACATTTGCAACAGTATTTTGTTTTTTAACAGTTGTAATACAAAAATTATAATAAAAATGAAATAGATGAACAAATCACTTTTCTTTCTGTGAATTAGTTTTTAATGGAT
The DNA here is from genome assembly GCA_020745775.1 of Theristicus caerulescens. Lineage (NCBI taxonomy): Eukaryota > Metazoa > Chordata > Aves > Pelecaniformes > Threskiornithidae > Theristicus > Theristicus caerulescens. The sequence goes on from CM036560.1 coordinate 91,688,811, forward strand.
GTTTTCACGCCAGATTTATATTAAACAGCTTACTCTTCATTAGATGAAGTGCGGGGTTTTTTTGCTTCCTTTTGTTATCTGAAGTATTTTGACTGGAATGTCAAAAACTGTATCCTAAGACTTCCCTGAACATTAGCATTGATGAAGCTAATGGGTAAGGGAAAAATATTTCCTGACATGAAATGTTTCCCAAGATAAAAGGATTATGAAGCAAATTTGGGCAAATTCGGTAGCTCTCATAATAGCTATTCCCATTCATGTCTTCTGCACTTTTTAAGACAAAACTGATGGACATTTAATGTTGGCAGGAATCTTATGTTACCTACTGACACTTCCACTTTGTTTCTTTTCCAGATGGCTGTTGATCAGGCTCACAGGCAGAATTTGTCTTCTCTCTTTCTGCCAGTATTTGAATCTGTCAACCCATGCCTGATACTAATGGTACGGAGAGACAATATTGTAGGAGATGCTGTGGAAGTCCTAAGGAAAACAAAGAATGTAGACTACAAGAAGCCACTCAAGGTATTATCAGCACATATTGCTCAAAGTGTCTTTCACTGACGTGCAAGTAATTGGGAATATTTTTGGACAAATCTTGTTTCACAATTCGTTTTTAATTCAGTGCTAACTGAATTGTGTGTTTCAGGTTATTTTTGTAGGGGAAGAAGCTGTTGATGCTGGAGGTGTTCGCAAAGAATTTTTTTTGCTCATCATGAGGGAGTTGCTAGATCCCAAATATGGAATGTTCAGGTATTATGAAGAGTCCAGACTGATCTGGTTCTCTGATAAGGTAGGGTGCAATCTATAGTAATTAGTTTTCTTTTAACTTACAATATTTATATTACTAATGTATGAACATAGTAGTTTGTAGTAGTTTTATTTCAAGAGGAGAAGCTGAAATAAGTATTCTCAAAAAATGTTCATTTTTGTCATTGTTAGATCAAAACTTTCCCCTTCTGTTTTTCCCCATTCCTCGCTTACTGCTTACCAGTTCTCCCCAACCCAGACAAGCTTAGTAGGAAGAAGTGCCAGCCAGAGTAAACTGATTCTAAGAGCAGAATCAGTAAATCAAGGTGGCAGAGAAAAATTCTTAAAGTGCCGTGTTGAACAGGTCTTTCTGTGTTCAGTCACGTTTATGGGTCCATTTTGTAGGTATTCATCTGGTCATACTTTCTCAAAAGTTTTGGTCACTGACTTTTTAGCCCTCTTTCAGAGAAAAACACTGACGAGGGGGGCTATATCACAAATACCTGAAAGTTAACATTTCCACAATGGTGTTTTAAGCCTTGGCTATTAACTCCAAGGGAGTCAGTAGTGAGCTCTTCCCTCCTCCTCCTCCCAAAAACATTTTTTAAAAAAATTGACATGTATTTAAGGACTCAGTAGTAAGTCACTAGCAAAACCAGAATCTTATTCCAGTGCTTGCAGCAGTATGCATCACTTGTAACACAAAATATGTTTTATCTCAGGTTTTTTTTTTTGTTTTTTTTTTTTTTTAAGTAGAAGAGTTCTCTTTCCTTGGATTTCAGTGTGTGTCTCAGCTGGTTAAAACTTTATCCTGTTTTCCTCAGTACTTATGGATACATACATGTTCAAAGAAAATATAAATGAAACTCACTCAGATTATACTGCACTGTATGCTTTTTTCCTGGACTCTGCAAGATTAAAATAACTTCTTTATTTTAAACCATTGTGTCTGTTTTCTCTTCTTAGACCTTTGAAGACAGCGACTTGTTTCATTTGATAGGTGTTGTCTGTGGGCTAGCAATATATAATTTTACTATTGTAGACCTTCATTTCCCTTTGGCTTTGTACAAAAAGCTATTGAATAAGAAACCATCCCTGGATGACTTGAAAGAGTTGATGCCAGATGTTGGCAGGTAAGCAAGAAAGAAAAATGAGTGTTACTAGGAATTAATTTTTAATTCAATGTATTCCTTTAAGAACATAAAGAAAATGGGTTATTTTCACACTAACGGGATAAACAGCTCAGAGTAGCTTGCAGCCATTGTGTCATTTGAGAAAGGATACATGCTGTTGTTAAACACCTGCTTCTAAATGCTTGGGTTTAGTATTTGTGTCTTCCGTTTCATTATCCTGCAAGAATTTTAGGGGAAAATAATAGTTGAAATTCAAAACCTTCGCATTTTAGCCATTAATTTTATAACCCTAAGTGTGAACATAGTTCCGAACAGCTGATTTAGTCCATCAAGGAAATATTTTTGCTTATTTCAGGAACAAGTACTTGCTAAGTATCTGCCCTTGAGTAGGGATTTGAATAGCACTAACATGTAGGAGGTTCAAACAAGTGGAAGTGGATGTTTGATTGCCTCAGTGTTGGGAATGCTAAAGTTTTCATAGATTCAAGGAGAAATCAAACAAGTTAACAGAAGAGCCCATCAATGGTTATTAAGTACTTACCACCTCTGGTATGGGAATCCCTTAGCTGAAGACTGGGAGATGAATCTTCTGTCTTCACCCCTGGAGATATTCAAAAGGAAATAACACTACAAGTAATAGCAAAACGATTGCTTGAGATTTTCCAGCACCGCCAAAGGTGCAAGCCAATGCACTAATAAATGAAATAACAGTAGAAAGATTTTTTTTTTTAACTGGAATTATCAAAGCATAAAGAATACTTCAGGATAATAAGTTCATCTTTCTTTCCACTGGTACAAGTACTTTGCAACTTATTTTGCAGGGGAATGCAACAGTTACTGGACTATCCAGAGGATGACATAGAAGAAGCATTTTGTCTTAATTTTACTGTGAGTTTTATATAGTGTTTATATAAATGTATATACTGTAAGTGTTTATATAGTATTACTTTATATAGTATTACTTAATACCATCTATTATAACTGCCTCTGATGGAGCGTTTGAGCAAAAGCATCAGCTGCTGATTCCCATGAATTTTAGCATCTGTCTGCTGTTCATGTTGCTGTTAGCTAAGTGGTGGGAAGAAGTACTCTACACAGTAAATAAGATTTATACTATTTTTGTTTGTTTTAAATAGATCACTGTGGAAAATTTTGGTACAACAGAAATTAAAGAGCTTGTTCCTAATGGTGCTGACATTCCTGTAGTCAAACAAAATAGGTGAGTTTTATGGGTTACAGGGTAGTTCAGTGTTGCTGTCTGCCTCGGGAATGTAACTGTGCTGCTCTAAGTACCCTTTGCCAAGCTGTTACACTAATGTTGGAGGCAAAACTACTTTGCTTGTTTTTCCAAGCTGTTCTCATGTGTATTGTTAAAATAGCTATTGTATTTAAGAATTTGCTAGCTGTGGAGAGGCTATCTAATTTTACTCAGAATGTGTAATACTGCTTTTCACTTTGAACTTAAAAGTATTTTGAAGCTCTTTAGGGCCTGTTTTGATTACACAGTCTTCATTTTATAAGATTAAAAATGGTTGTGGTTCTGCAGGAAGTTATATATAATTGGAATTCAGTGAGTAATGATGAAGACTTCAACCTAGATGCCATTATGTGGCAACTGTTAATATATAAAATACTATTTCAGAGAAGTCTTCCCTCTGTAGAGTGGAAAAATTAATGTTATATAGTGTTATTGTCTGAAGAGTGTGTGAGGGGTGGTTTTTTTTCCCCTTGGTCAAGGATTCTGTTACTTCTATTTACAAAAGCAGCCTCTTCCACCCTTTGTTACCTTTCTGCTCCTGGAGGATAGGCAGAATATATCTGGTGGTGCTTTTGTCCCTTTTTGCAGAATACTACCATTTTCCTATGTCTTTCTGTCCATTCCTCTCATGTATTCCTGTCTGTTCTTTAATCTTCGTGAATTCTCTGTGCTTTTACTTCTCCTAGAGTAAAGGGGGTATTGAATGGAAAGAAGATACTCTATGAGAACAGAATGCACCTAGGCTGTGCATGGTAGGAATGAGGGAGAAAATGTACCTCTCGGCATGTTCCTAGAGGGCAAATATTTTGGGCAACGTTTTCTGTAACTACCTAGGTCTGTCGTAGAAGAAAGAGTGATGATAGAAGATTCTGAGGGTATCATAAACCTGTACATAGCCATGTTCAGTGACAGTACCTCCCACAATGGAGTGATTTTTATCCTCCTGACTAATCCTACCATTAAGAACTGCATTCACCACCTATACTTGTCACACTTTTTTTTTTTTTTTTTTAAATCCTTGGCTCATAGCTGAGGATTTGTGATACTTTATCTTAAACATGATAACTCTGAAGTTCTGTGGTGGTGGTTTGGCATTCTGTGACAAAATGACAGTAAAATTGCGGCTGAATTACGAGAAAAGTTTCAAGGTGGCCATGGAATGTATGCTGCATTGTTGTCACGGGTTGTCTTGCAGCAATGAAGAATTCCTGTTTCTCAAGATCCAAGTATTCTATGATGCTTTAATTCAGTTTTAAAAATATTAACATAGAGTATAATAATGCTAATTAGCTTATTACTATGAATTTTCTCTGGAGCAGCCTTTCCTTCCACTGTTAGTATTACACAAGCTACCTGCCTTTCTGCTAATTACATAGCGTGCATAAAATGGATATCTCGTAGAGCGCTGGAAGAGGAGGAGCATGATTCACCACTTTGCTCATCTCCAGTATTTTCAGTTCAACAACTTTAATAAATGTGTCGTCAAAATGTGTTTAGATGATTCTTTAAATTATTGGTGATGTTATTCAGATACTGTGGATGTTGTTCAAATACCTTGGGTTTCCACAGAGAATGTGTGTTGGTAGGATAATTGTAATCTACAACTGAAGTCACTCTGTCAGTGTGGAAACGAACAGTGTTAACTAGGCTTGATTAAAATGGAAACTAAAAAAAGTCATAATCATAAATACTGCATCACATCAAGGAATTTTAGTTCTCCCCTGAAATGCTGCGGAAGATGTTTCCAACAAGATATGAGAACTCCTTGTACCGAAGCACAGATAACAGGCAGTCTGTTTTTCAGTATCCTAGCTCCTTTGTGCTGATCTTTCTACTGTATAGGACTCAAATGTCCATTTGAAGTTGATTTGCATTTTCAGTGCAGATATGATAATCTTTTTAATTAAAAAATACACCAGCAAGTATGACTAGTCGGTTTCAGGACACTGCATGTAACTCAAGCCTTTAAGCTTGTTGCCATTCAGTTCAGTTCACTGCAGTGCATACAAATAAGATAAATGTTTATAGCACCTGAAATAAATAACACTAAATGTTACTGGTTTTCCGTCTACATTACAGACTCTGTCTTGAGGGGTGTGGAGGGGAAGTCATTCAGGTTATCTTCACTGTGCTTGTAATGTGAAGCAGAGAATATAATATATTAGGATCCTTTTTGCTTAACTTTCAATGCTGTGTTCTATACAGAAATGGCTACTGTTTTATTCCTAGAAGGGTGACGTACTTTTCTTTTTTTTTCCCACTCTCAACATAATTATTTTTTTCTTGTTTGGACAGGCAAGATTTTGTAGATGCATATGTGGATTACATCTTCAATAAATCTGTGGCTTCCTTATTCAGTGCATTCCATGCAGGCTTCCACAAAGTATGTGGAGGTAAAGTTCTTCAGCTCTTCCAGCCCAGCGAGTTGCAGGCAATGGTGATTGGGAACACAAATTATGACTGGAAAGAATTGGAGAAGGTAAGAACCATAGTTAGCTATTTGTTTCATATATTTTTAATTTCAAGATGCAAAAGCAAAATCTTGAAGTATCCTTTTGAGCTCTGTTTTAATTAATGTGACTTCCAGCCTTGATTGGATTGACTGCGTGATATTTTTTTTTTAAATATCAGTGAATGAAGATACTAAAATATTATTTACCTTCCTGCTTAAAGTTTTTCCATCTAATTTCTGAAGGAAGTCAGACTTAGAAGGAGAGGAAGAAAAATCCACAGAACCAAAAGGCAGCTGTATACAGTGTAATATGTTAGAAGGGGGAAAGTAAACAAAATGCACACAGTTAATAAAAGTAAATATTCTTGATTGCCAAAATTTGCTGTGAGACTTTGTCACTACTTTATTGGGATTGAAAATGCTTTGGAGTACATGCATCTGTCCAGGTAGTTGAAGTCAGACTGAACAGCTGAAGAAAATTGACCAAGGAAAACAGTAATATGTCACTTGCGGTATCCCTTTACACAAACTGCATTCATTCTACTTTAATGTCAGATTATCCTACTAGTTCTATGTGCAACCAATAACCTAATTTCCTCTTCATTTTAGAATACAGAATACAAAGGAGAATACTGGGCAGACCATCCTACAATTAAAATATTCTGGGAGGTTTTTCATGAGTTGTCTTTGGAGAAGAAAAAACAGTTTTTGTGTAAGTATTTGAAACTACTTTGCAGAAGTTGCTAACTGAACAGGATCACTGTGATTTCAGGCTCGTGCTATAAGAGGGCAGATGTAAGTATTTGTCTATAATGATGTGATTAACTTTATTTGGAAGAAAAAAATCATAGTAGAAGAAAGTGATTATGAGCTTGTCTCTGATTTTGCGGGGTTGCCCTGAATGATTCAGGGTGGTTGGCAGTTACAAGATCGCAGTAGACCAGGGCAGCATTAAAAAAATAAAACAGAAAAAAAAACCAAAAAAAAACCCAAACCCAAAAAAACCCAGCAACCTAAACTGCTAGTGTAATTTATCTGATGACTAGGAATTTTTTTCTGTGTTTTTGACATAAGGCTCACATCCTCCAGTTTTTTCATTGCACATAAATGGAATTTTTGAGTTATAACTGATTGTAAGTACCTGAAGGGGCTGATATGAGTGGAAATGTACAGGGAAAAAACAAAGTTATAGAAGCTTCCTGTGAACAAGCTTTTGTTGAGAATAGATCATAGATTAGTTTCCAATTCAGATACATTTCTTATTGAGCAAACTAACTCTGTGTATTTACAAGGTGCTTGCAAATGCTCAGTAAAGGCGTAGCCATTGGATTTTAAATAACAAATTCTGATGCATTGAGAACTTCCTACTCTTTTTTTTTTTGTTGTTGTTGTAGGACTGGTTTCATTTGCTAAAATGAAAGGTTTTCTGTTGATATATCACTTGTTACATTACAGTTAAGAGTTCATATGTGTAAGCTGGAGATTGGGTTAAGTCATTATTCTCTGTTTTTCAAACTTAGCAGAACGATTTCAATATGAAAAGCTAACCACTGCTGGAATAATTAAGAAATGGGAATAACAATTAGAACTGCATATATGACATACACAATGTTAGTCTTAAACTGCTTTCAAGACTTTGTTTGTCTGTTTTTTCTTGGCAGTGTTTCTGACAGGCAGTGATCGTATTCCAATTCTTGGAATGAAGTGTCTTAAACTAGTCATCCAACCAACCGGAGGTGGAGAAGGTTATCTTCCGGTAGCTCACACTTGCTTTAATCTTCTTGATCTTCCAAAATACACAGATAAAGAAACCCTAAAATCTAAGTTGATCCAGGCTATAGATCACTACGAAGGTTTCAGTTTAGTATAACTTCAGAAATGAGAGTTCTGTGTAATGTGGGATCATTAAACTAACTTTTTGTGTCTTTCTTGTGGTGGTAAATTCAGTGGATTAAATGATGGCGTTGATAATATAACTGATTATTCGCAAAAACGTTCAGTGGTACAGATATTCCTGGGAGCCAAAAAACATTTACAAAAATGAGGAACTGTCTTAATACATACCTTCTTGTACAGAACCATGTGGATTTTGCCATCTTACAATAAAAACGAGAGTATTGTGAATGGGAGTCAAGTGTCACTAACATGAATTAACATTTCACCTTATGCAAACAATTTGGCGTGTGAGTGCATGAGAGACTTGCTTAAGTTTTTCAGATCACTTAGTAAGAACATTTAACTTCTTCCCTGATAAATTCACTTGGTAACTTTTCATTTTGTAAATAATAAATTTTTGTGATAAAATAATTATGTTCCAATAGCAGTATGGTTTCTATTGCTTGTAATTGAATATGAGCTTATTTTATGGCTTTTAACAAAAAAGTGACTACTCTGATTTCTGAAGATATATTTTTCTGGTTTGTTTTAAGAACCTTAATAATGAAAGTGAGTGTTTAAGAGACATTCATCTTCACAATGTACAATCCATGAAGCAGTCACTTAGTGCCGCTGCATACAATGGCATTTTTAATATGTGGATGGACAAGCTGACTTAATACACTGTTTTATTTTTAAGGACTAATTATGTAATTAAGTGGACACAATTATAAAAGAGGTTGATTTATCATTTGAAACCTCTGCAGCCATGTGTCAAAAATACAGCTTAAAAGATGCACCGGACAATTGTTGCTGTCAAGAGGTTAAACGTTTATTTTTAAATGCTGAAAGCGTAGTTTATGGTTTCTAATAGAATTTTCACTTTTTTCCAGATGAATGCATTTGAAATAACTCTCTAACACCCCTCTCCCCTTTTCTTAAGATTTTATTTTTAGTATAATTGCCCTGAGACGATTGTGCTTAGCTGGACACTTTCGGATTTGACTTTCCTTCTCTGGTTAAATTCCAGATTTTGTGGTGTTAATGCATATGTGACTTGCAGCTGTGAAACAAATATTTATTTTTTTTAGATTTTTAAATGCAGTGAAAAAATTCAAGCTATAATAAAAGACTTGAATGAAAACCTTTGTTGGTTTATGTGTATGGATGCTTGCATCATGCATATTTCTTCAATTGGAGGGCAACTTTTGCATGCATTAAATCCAGAGTACAGCTAGGATACCAAGATCTCACTTGAAAAGCAGGGGAATTCATTCATTGTAATAAAGTGTATAACATGCAGTTTCTGTGCTGGCAGTAGACGTGGATATAATACAAAGTACAGTTAAAATCATTCTTTTTTCCATAACACTGGGTTTTTACAGCTTTCTCATGCAGTGTAACCTCTAGTAATTTCTTTGTATGCAGCCCATATTCTATCTTTTCCAACATTTGTTACCTGCCTGGCTGAGAAATTCTCCCTCTTGTGAAAAACAGGAAACCAACAAATACTAAAGCACCTTAGTCTTACTATACATGGAAGAAAGAAAAGGAGAAAAGAAAACAAAAAAAATTATGCCTTCATTTTACCAGGTAATATTAAAACACTGTTTTTTAAATTATGAAACACCAAGATTGCAAAGGCAAATTTTCAAAAATTAGGAAGTGGCTAATGTAAAGCTGTCTTCTTCCTTTTTCCGTTGTGTATTATTACATGATCAAGTGCTAGCTTTTTTTTTTTTTTTTCCTACGGGACTCTTGTTTCATTCGGTGTACAGAGTTGATGGTGTTCACTGAATAATAGGGGTTTTTGTATATTCAGTTGTGCCGGTCCAAGTCTAATTTAGTGCGTATCATCTAAACCCATCACTATGTTTATGTATTTAATTTCCGTATGGGACTTTCCCTGATTTTTGCTGTATTGGATTTTTCATAAATATCAATATTAATCGGAAAGATGAGTAATAGCCTTAATCTGTAGATGAGGGGGTCTGAGACAGAATCCAAGCCATAGTTACTGAACACTTGCCAGTTTTTGGTGCCTGATTTAGGATGTGCTAGAGAACTTATGTCCTTTGTCTTCGAACTGCAGTTATTGTTGACTAAAGCTGCTGTGGCAATTACTTCATGTTGCTGCAGAAGTTTGTCCGGCATCAGCAAGACGTATTTACTCTCTTGGAACATTAGTGGACATCAGTAAGCGTTGGGAGGCTGGGGGGTGTTGAATGGCAGGGCAGGGCTCTGTCACTTTCCTCAGCCCAGCGTTCACCTGAGACTTCTTTTTGCAGTTTTGGCCTTGGTTTTATCCACCTCCGCAAGAAGCGGAGCTGGGTCCTACAGAGCATCATCGTATTTGCTAAATGCTCCTGATTATCTTACAGGTGTTAGCTCAGTCTGTGCAGTGAGACAGGTACCCTATTGCAAAACAGACATTATCTACATCAGAAGGTAAAAGACTTTCATGTAGTACGAGAACAATTAATAGTCATTCTGTTGCTTCTGTCAAGCAGTTTAATACTTTCTGCAATACTTGTGTTGCCGTCAGTTCTGTTAACAGTTCTAACAGCCCTGTGCAGGATCTCTACAAAAGTTGTATGCTTAAGTCTTTCCTCTGCCTGGAAAAAGGTGGGCAGCGGGAAGTGCTTTCTCTTTCTTGGATCGAGTATCATTTTGCATACAATATTTGATGCTGTGCATCATGTGAGAAAGGGGGAAAAAAAGATCCCTTCCATTCTATGCTTAGCTAAAATAGCCATGGTGTTAATGAAGAGTGCCTAGGGCCTTCCTCCTTGTCAAATCTCCAATTAATCAGGAAAGCTTGCATACCACTTTTTTAAAAGGGTAATGCAAGCAACTGGAGGATAGTAGTAGTTTGGGCTGCAGTGGGAGCATTTTACAGTAACTAAAATCTTTAAAGAAAGTATTTTTATTTGATAATTAAGATTAGCATTTTGATAAAGATTCAGAATTATCACTGGAGAATGCTCATTGCATGTCAGACTTGTATCCATCTCCGTCATGGTTACTAAAGGAGGACTTGTCATAGCAGTGCAGTCATGTACTGGATTTATTGCACCTGTCACATTAGTACAGGGCTGAAGATTGAATTTGCATGACAGAACTATACAGGCTGTTTCAACTATGTGTATAGCAGAAGTTTGTCCCTCGTTTTCCAGGGAAAATTGAAGAACACTGTTGCCCTGCACCAGTGTAGAGCTATTAAAGCAGTGAGCCCTTGCGTAAGCATAATGACTTGTCTCCTTTGGCGCTTTATGGGAGTTACTACTAATAAGGCTGTTACTAATGTAGAGCGTCAAGCTGCGGTATTCCCTTCAAGAAGGTTTATATGCTATTTTAAAAAGGATTTTAATTCATTGCACTGCTCTCTGCTGCAATAAACTTGATTTATCAGGAATAAATGAAGTCTAATGTAATCAAATATAAACCACTATAAAAGAGAGCCCTTTCTTTAAAGGCACAGGATGTTCTGCAGTTAAGATAAATACAGAATAAAAGCTTTTTTTTAATAATATAGTTTTCGGCATGATAGACTGGTATATATAGTGAGAACCATAAAAATGGCTGTGTTGACTTTCTCCATTGTGCAACCAGAACTATGTACTTCTGTGTACTATGTACAACTGTCTTAGTTGTTGGAGGGGGGAGAGGAAAACAAAGTATTTGTTTCTCCTGATAAGTGACAGTTCCCATTGCTTACCAAGCGGGTATTTCTTAATTGGTAGGTCGGTGTGGGGTTTGGGTGAACTGATCATCAAGCTACTATTTTTGTCTTTCAAGGTGCTGTTCAGGGTTTTGTTGATCAGGTTTGGAGCAGTAACTTGAAAAACCTTACCTAGACCTTGAAAGGCTTAGAGCATCTTCTGTCACCTGCCATAGCCAGATGTAATACTACACCTTAGAGCCCCAAGAAATCCCCTTGACTGTTTTCCTGGAACAGGTACACAATAAATAAATAAATAACACCACCAGCCATAGTTTCTATACACTTGAGTTCCCTGACCATTTGACTGAGTCCTCATTTTTTTTTCCTTGAAGAAAGGAGCCTGTTCATGCCTATACACGTTATTTAGCTCTGCGCTACCTGTTGCACTGAATTCCTTTCTGCAAGTGGAGTATGCTAAAACTTTCTCACTGCAAAACTCCCCATTTCTGCACTGATGCAGATCTGTTGAATGAAAAAGACGTCTTCTATCTTCCAACCGCAAGACAACCGGGGGGGGGGGGAAGCACCTAAACCCAACTGTGTCAATACCATAGGTGTACTAGAACTGTGTAAAAGTATCATATGTACAGACCTACTCGCCTCTTATTACCAGTAGACTGAACAGTGTGAGTTCCTGCGTATCCCTTGGGTTTGAACATGCTGTATTGATCTTTAACAAAACAACAAAATGTGTTCCTGATGCCAGGAGTGTGATCAAAGAACTTGTGTGGGCTAGGGTAGCAGTCAGCATTATATATTTTTTTTTTTTCCAGCCAAAGGTACATGCATCAGACTCAGATTATTAGAAAGGAAAATGAGGTTTATGAATATGGTTCCACATACGAACTACAGAGCTCTTATGTTGAGTATAGTTAGTGTGTATGGCGCTAGTGGGGATCTCTATCTCACCAAGGCTCCAGGTGAGTCTTACCAACGGGTCATGCCCAGAGCACACGAATCCTACACTGTGCAGTGCCTGGGGAGCTGTGAATGGCTACAGGCATTCCCTGCTTCCCCCCACATGCCTGATGATGTGAGGAATTTCAGTGAGGAAACAAAAGATAGCATTACGTGAAGACTTCGGTTTGAGTAGAGTGCAAAACTTGTTTCCTTCCCTTTTATGAGCAAATACACCTGCTTTTCCATTAGAAGGAACAGAGCTGGCAGACTAGCTTAAAACCAGCTTCCTATAGAAACTGCATTTGCCATGTCTTTGAAAAATGTTAAAGGTGAAACTAATTTAATTATTTGTGGCTTAATTCTGCACAGAGGCTATGTGGGTGCACCTGCTAGCAGCAGTGCTTGAGTGCTCTGGGAGCTACCTACAGCATCTCACCAAGCCCGAGGCTATCCACTGGCAAGGTAGGAATACCCTAACGCACTCTGAGGCGCCAAGATTAAATCGGCAATGAACAAAGGGAGAGGGTAACTGAGGAGATAAGGGAGATCAATAGTATTATTAGATGAGGGAGTAGCTGGAACAGACCTACAGCAGCAGTTCGGAGGAGTTCTCTGCTGCCCACACGCTGGCCATAGGGGATTAGAGATGTCTGTACCCTTTGCCAGTGGCCAGTAGTGAATGCCTAGAGCAGTTTTAAAGGTTGGGGTAGGAAGGTGGTGATACCCCACTGTAAGGACTAAGGGTAATCCTCTAGCGTACAGCGTTTCTGGGCTAGTTGCTGCGTGGAGCCCAGCGCGGGGACGTGTAGCAGCTTCTGTAGCACAGCTGCAGAGCAAGCAGGGGCTGGGTCGGTGTCGGGGCCTGCAAGGCCTGCTTTGCACGGTGCCACCGCAGCCCCGAGCAGCAGGGGAGGGAGCTGAGCTGGGCTGCCGGCAGCTGCAGCTCCCCTGCGCGCAGGTTAGCTTGCAGTGCGGTGTCCCGTCTTAAAACGGAGCGATCCTTGCCGCCGGCAGGAACCAGGGCCGTGCAGCCATTGCGTGCTCACCCCAAGGGCGCAGTGCAGCCTTAAACCGCTTTCCCCTGCTGGCAAAAGGCCTCTCGCCAAGCGCCCTCGTTTCCCCCAGCTCCCTGTCGGGAGCGGGGCTGCTGGGCACTGGCGGGGGCAGCTCCGGGGGGCCGCCCCGTCCCGCCCCCCCCGCGGCGGGAAGCCCGCCGGCCCCTGAGGCGGGAAGCGGGGCTGCCGGCGCGGTCTGTCACGGCGTGTGGGAGCCGGGCTCCAGCGCGGCGGGGCTGGCGCTGTAAGTGTGTTTCTTTGTGGCTTTCGAAAGCTTACTCACTTACTAGGAATATATAACATCTCTGGCTTAATTTGTAGTTTGCATGCAGTTGCTTTGCTAGCAGCTCTTTCACAGGTGATGCTGGTGGAGGGGCGGCTCTGTGAGGGGCTGGGCTGTGGGGAAGTGGGGTTTGCAGGGACGGCAGGGTGTCTCTTGCTCTGGGACGGTCAAAACAACAGTCCCCTGGTCACAGAGCACTCGGGTTTGTGTCTCTCTTAAGAAACTTAGTCCTTTAAAGACATATGGTCATGTATCTGCTTCCACCATCTCAAAGGCAGGGGAAATAAATGCTTAGGGTGTGCCTTACAAGGGTTTGCTTGGTCTGTTGTTTAAAAGGTCCAGTATAAATAGTTGCAGCACAGCTCTTGGAAGCACTCTGTTTCTGTATTTCACTTGAGAACTGCTGTATGGGGTTAATCTGAGGTACAAGTTGTCTCCACCTGTAGTTAGTCTAGGTGCTTACAGGAGAGTGTAGGGAGAGGAAAATACTCTTTTCTTTGGAATCCTCTTCAAGGAGCTTGAGTAGTCCTGTCCTTCCTGAATTTGCCCAATTCGTTTTTTGAGGCCGCTTTGGGCTCCCACAGCGTCCTACACCAGAAAGTTCCACAGTTTGTGTGCGATGGTTTACTCCATTGCTTCTGCTTTTCTGCATCTGCAGCTGACTGGTCCTTGGGCCTCATCTTGTGAGAGTAAATAGCAACTCTCTTCCCTTCATGCACCATTATTAATATTATTATTACTTTTCCTACTAAGTCCTAGCAGCCTGTGTGTCTTCTGAAAACTGCTGAGCAAAGAGTGACTATACTAAGAGTACTGTTATGACTCCATGACTTTCCTTGATCAGTTATAGCTGGTTTAGAAACCATTGTTACCTAGACATGGCCAGTTGTTTTAGCCTGAAATTCTGCATTTGGAACTGGATTTTATTCTCCAGTCACTCTGTAGATAAGTATACTATGCAAGTAATTACAACTGCCTTAAGATTTGACCATTCTGATTTGGTATTTAAGCATAGATATTGAACTTACTTAAGGTACTGAACTGTGTCTTCCTTTTTCTCAAACTTTTTTTCAGTTTTTCAGAGTGATTCTGAATGCTGGTTTCATTCAAATTTTGTACTCTTATAGCCTCTCCCAGTTTGATGTTGTTCAACACTTTGCTATCATGCATTTATAAACATCATGTATTTTCCATAATCAAAAACTAATTAAAAATGTACTAGATTCAAGATAGACCCATAGAGAATACATGGCCATTAAGAAAAAAATCATTACAAGATTTTTAAATATGGACTTCTTTTACATCACTTGAAGTACTTTTGCAAGGTCATTATTGTGTCTAATGTATCAGAATAGGCTGAAAGGGGGCTGGGAAATGGCACCGTCTTATTAAACAAATGCTTGTACTTTGCTTTTTTCGGTGTGTCTATTTAATGTAAATACTAAGAAAGACGGTTAAGATGCTTTCATAGGGTAGTAATGCAAATTATGAGACAAGTAATCTCCCTTTTTGAGACTGTACATTTTATAGCTGGAACTGAACACGCTCTTCCTTGCTTCCAGATGAATTTCATGTAAATATGAATATTCATGCTGAATACTTAGGGGTAACAAAGAGCTGTGACAGCAAATGTTTCCTCTCCTCATCCCCATCATTTGCCTTATGGTTGTTTTAAACAGTATTTAAAGATGACATCTTTGCTACAGGGAAAGGATAGTGTGTGAAATGGAGGAATAAGGCGACACATTGTAGTTTGGGGTTCCTCTTCTGTTCAAATAATATTGGCAAAGATACAAGAAAGAACAAAAAGCAGAACTTCATCTAGATGTAGAAAAAGGTGCAGCTGTTTTATTCTAGAGGAAAAACGTTTTCAAGTCCTCTCAGAGTAATAAGCAATTGATAGGGAAACATCTGTGTAAAAAAATTCTTAGTATTTTTAATACTTTATTTCATGTCTGAAGTGTGCAAGTTTTCTAAATAATTTTTTTTTGTCTAATATGAATGTAATTTATATTTGAGGGATGGCGGTTCAGAAGTACAGTGGAATCATCAACATAGTAAGGTGTTACATAGTGGAAAACCAGTTAAACCGGGCTCTGGCCCTCGAGGGCCAACAAGAGTGGATCTTTGCAGTGCGCGTGGGGTCAGTACAGCTGCAGCCCCCAGGAAGCCACAGGACAAACCAAGGACTGACCCACCCAGGGCTCTCTGCAGTTGGGCTTCACCTGCGGCCGTGCTGGGCAGGTGAGACCACCACCCAAAGGGAAATGCAGGCTTCACCTGCCGGCATTACCTGCATGAAGGCAAAACACAAGTGAAATATTTGTGTACGTGATGCCAAAATATGCCCCGAATTCCCGTGCGGTGCAGGTTCCTTACAGGGAGCTTCTCCTGGACGTGGCTGTTCAGGGTTGGGGTGGAAGCAGCAAGCGCCAAACACCAAGGGAGCTTTGGGCTGGGTAGAGAAAGGGCGTCAGAGCTGCAAGGTACTGGAATACCAGCAGAAATAAACTCTCGTTCAGCAAATACATCTAAAGATAACGAAGGGTTTGGAAGGAGAAAAGTAGTTTTCTGAAGGACAAACAATGCACTGTGGTTTAGGAGGTCATTTTTCCAAAGACAGTGCAGAGTAGCTTCATGCAGGCTTTTTTTTTTTTTTTTTTTTTCCCCTCCAAGGAGGTAGATGGAAAAAAGCAATCTACTATATAATGCCTTACATTAGCTAGGGTATACCTTGACTTTATAGGGCATCTTTTGTTAAGTTTTTAAGATCTAACTAGAAATTAACAGAAACCAGAAATCAAATGACAATTTTAATAGACTTTAGAACAGAGTGTACGAGTATAAAACACTGGTTTTGTATTTCAAAAGTTGCAGGAAGATAGCCAGTCATTTTAAACAGTCTTCTACAAAACATATGCCAGTAGATTACATAAAAGACACTATATACAATATAAAAGAGCAGAAAACAATCCTCACTGTAAAAATAATTTAAAACAAAGTATTTCAATTTAAAATATCTCCTATAGCACAAACTAATACATTGTGACATGCAAGTGAAAACTAAACATATTGCATTCTTTAGTGTAGCCAAATAAGAGCTGTATTAAATTTGGACAATGAGACAACATGCCAACATTTTCTCATGAATACAGGAAGCTGTTCTTAAATATTTATTAACTGATGTATCTTATGTTCAAAGAACAGCTACTATACATCTTCCAAAATGTAATAAATATTAAAGCAAAGTATATGAATAATCTACATCGTAGAGTTCATTTGGGCCAATGTTGAAAAAGTGGTTTATAGAAAAATGCTGTTTCACTTACTACTGCACTGTGCAATTTTACAAAATAGTTCTAAAGGCTTGGAAACAATCTGCACTTGAAAATTTGCAACATCCAGTTTTAAGGCAGCCTAGCACTTGAATATACAATGTAGTAATTTGAGTAGCTGCTTTGCCTTTAATATGCAAGGTGGAGCTAGCAGGTGGAAAATTATTTTCCTAACCTGAGATATGACCTCAAAACAGCGTGCTTCCAGGTTAGGTTATTAATCTGTGTTTTATCCACTCAGCAGTATAAGCAGAGGCCCTTGGTATCTGAGCTAGCTTCTCCTGGTTTCGTTGCATCCATAAGTATAAAGGAAGAGCTTATTTTTTTGCACCTTCTCACATGCTGGTAGAAACACTATTCTGAACTCAGCCTAGCTTCCACATTAGAGCCTTGGCAATTTATCAAATGCTATTTTTAATGCAAGCTGTGCTATATTTGACTTGTGTATGCAATGTGAAAAACTTCTACTGTGGGGGATCCATTTTGTTTAAAATGCCAGTATTATAATTGCTAAGGAGCCAATGTCAACATCGCTTCATGTCCACAGGAAGTATTAAACTCGGTAACCTAAGCATTTTCACAGCACTTCTTGATCAGTCTAAAAAACATAGGATTTCTCAAGTGCTCACTGTCTTGTTTCCATTTAACTATCTACTCACATTAAGTATGTCTCAAACATACAAAGTAACTGTTAAAGCAAAAAATTAGCTGCCACAGTAGGTCTTAGAAAATGCCAGTGTTTAATGACAGACTAGGCGAGAATGAAAGGTTTAGCAGAAGCATAAGAAGGTTTTAAATAAACCAAACTGTTACAAAGCAAGAGGTGTGAAAATACCATTCTTTGGTCTAAATTAGCTGTTCCCTTTATATTAGTTTAACATTCCAATGGCTTTTTCAAAACTGTTTAAAAATAATATAAGCTGAAATTCATTAAGCAAAAATATGTATTATATACATGGATGCCTGATCAGACAGATGAACTTAAAAGTGAACATAGTGACAATTGTTTAGATATTCCTAGTACCTTAAAAAAAAAAAAGATGAGTTAGTGTTGAGTGCGCAGTAATAGAATTTTATTGAAAAAGGTAAAAAACTAAGCATGAAAATCTGTTTTAGTTGTTTATAAACACTACATCCTTATGGTTTTGTTGCTCTAAATTCAGACGTAAACATTCATTCTGACATGCCAAAGCTCCTAATGCTGGTGGAAAGTTCCTGTAACCAGTCAGTGATCACTTTACAACTTGTTGCTTGGATGATCAGTCCCTGCAGCTTCATTTGTATAAGCTGATTCATCAGCTGCCGATTCATCTTGTTCAACTCCATCTTCCCCAAATCCAGGTTCCTCTTCCTTTTCAGGAGCATCCTCATCCTCTATGCCATTGTAAAACTCCTCGATCTCACTCTCATCCTCCACATCTAAGCTCTGACTACGACATGAACCACTTTCACTACTGCTCCCGCAAGAGCTAGAAGATATGATATCGTCTTCAGAATCTGAGTAAACCTCAGCACCGTGGAAAATATAGCGATTTGGTGGTAAAAATAGATACTGAGTACCTGAAACAGAATTTTAAAAGTCAATAAAAAGCTAAAATAAATTATTCACACAAGGTCTTGCAGACTTCTGGTTAGAAGGTACCTACCTGCATATATGTATTTTCCACAGCGAAACTTAACTGACAAATCAGATTACATCAGAACACATTTATTTCAATGTATGTGTATTTATTATGAAGCACATAAATGCTTCGCTGGAAAGCTCAGCATTCCTTCTCCCCCCCCCTTTGACACAAGAGAGTGTTTAAACGTCAGGTTTTAGCAGTTTTTTTCATTGGTACACGTATTCATGGCTAGATTTCCATTATTTGTAACAAAACTGGAACCCACTGCACAAGAGTATTTGACGAAGTTTAAAAACAGCCTTTGCTTTGGAAAGTTGCAATTTAATACCTTGTTCTTTATCCATACCTATTTTCTAGTGTGGTAACTCCTTACATCAGTTAAGAGACTGCATACTGGAAGGCTTCCTTGGAAAGTCTAAAGTTTCCTTCCAAATGTGCCTGGCTCCAGCTGTGAGATTTGGTTTGCAACTCCTATCATGACTTCATCTTTCAGTTCTACTGCCCTACCAAATTATGACCTAGTGTGACCAGCTTCTGAACACTTGAGGATCAAACTAATTTTTCTGAGAATGCATTTGAAAATGTTAGAGACTGATTTATTTTTTTATACATACCTTCAGCCTCCTAAACTTTGATCTTTTTAGGGAGTATGTAATCACTGATTATAAAAACTATTATGAATTACAAAAAAATTTCCTATTGGCTTCTCCAAAAGAAATAAACAACACAATGATGAGTTACGTAGACACTTGTCTGAACAAAAATAACCACCAAAGCCCACTGATTCCCTCAAGGATAACTTATTTATTGCTTTAAGGTAAGTCTAGAATAAACATCTTGGCCAAAAAATGCAAAATACTGAAATGAGTCAACACTTACCATCCAGCCTTTTGCTAATCTGTTCTTTTGCAGATCTGTTTACCCAGCACTTCTTCAATATTTCATTTTTTTCTTTATTTTCTCCATTGTTAGATCCATTTTCCTTCATTGTTTCAGAGTTCATTAATTCACTAGTAGGATTTTCAGGGTTTTCTGATATCTGTGTGTCCTGAAGCTTTTCCTCTGTGCAGGTCCCTTTAGTTTCTGAGGCAGGATCACAGTTTTCTACCTTACATTCAGCTGGGTGTTCTGAAGACACCACCGAAGTATCTGGTGGAGTCATCCTTTCTGGTGAACTAGAGTCTTCTGAAATGTTTAAAGGGGTAGGCGGTAGCTCGGCTGAGTGTATTTCAAGCTCCTTGTGCGTTCGTGGAGGCTTTTCTGTTATTTCTGAAAGTTTTACTGAGTTGTAGCAAAGTTTTGTATATTCGCTACCTAGCCTTTGACATAATTCATTAATAATAACATCACAGTCTCCAAGAAGCTCCACGTCAAAGTGTAGATGAGGCAAAGGTTCCCTATTAATTAAGATCTGAGGCACTTCATGGGGGATGGAACCTACATATAGAGAGAAGAGAATTTAAAGGTAGTCACTTCAGTTTCACTTTCAGCAGAGATCTACTTAAAAAGTTTGATTCCTCAGACTTCTCTTCTTACACTCACTTGCAACAAGACCAAAACAGACAGATCAGGAAGAAGACAAGCAAATCTCCAGTTTAACAATAGCAGTTTGAGGTGCTATGCCTACTGTAGCCTATATAGATTTTCTTCCCTCCGCTTTTTCCAGCAAAAAGTGTTCCTCTACTTCATCACCAAGAAACACATGCACAGAAATACTGACTACAGCAATGTTTGGTCAAGTGTTTAAAAGATTATTAAAATTAGTACTATAATCTCTTAGAAGAACGGTGTTGATTTTGTGTATTCCTTCTATGTCCTTAAGTGCAGATGAAGAATATACTGCTGGTAAACGACATCCCGTTAATTAGGTCAAAATACTTCCAGGTACAGTCTGCACTGTACAGGGTTGCTCAACCCATTTCTGACATTTAGGCTTCCAAAACCCACCAGTTTGGTAACCTAGCATCTATTCTTCAGATAACCAGCTGATGAAATCCAGTTCTAGGACACAGAAAGAGCAATGGTTTGTGTAGTGGATCCTAACTGTGCAGTCCTTATGCGTTTCCCATCAGCCTAAACACTAGGCTCTACCTCTTGTACAGCGAAGAGGATGTTATTACAAAGTCCATGGGTGCAGTACTGTTCCCAGTTAATAGCAGACACTAAGCCCACGTGCTTCGCAGGCTTACACGTGAAGAGAATTTCTTAAGTACCAGTAAGTCTCGCACTCAGTAGGCAAATAAATTGCCTGTCATGGGATTTTCTCAGCCTTCCCGAAGGGCATTTTTCTATAATGTATATTAGCAGAGATGTTTTTCTATATCACTTTTAAAAGCTAAGGATTCAAATGGTGACACACTACATAATGCCCACGGCATATCATTTAGTATTAAGTACTGACTATAACATAAGCTACAACTCAGACACCTGATGTACTTGATCTGATTTTTTATACTACATTTATCTTTTTAAAGATGATTCCTTTCTAAATCTTTCAAGTAACTCTGAAAGCATATTGCAAGCAGGGAGAGAAATGAATTGAATCTCAGAACAAAGTCAAGTTTTAGGAGAGTAGTTTTTCACATTATCATTTCACTACTTTGAGATCTGCCTGAAGTGTAGAAAAAGCACTTAGAATTTGCTACTTTCTCTATTTTGCATTTCAGCTTTACATAGGCAATCAGTTTTCATCTTAGAAAACTAGATGCTTAATCTAGTTTTGTCACTGAATCAAGCCAAAAGCATTTTTTAGAGCTTTTAACTGAGAATTTCACTTTGGATCCAAATTTTTGGAAGAAAATACTACCAGAGATAGTCACTTACTTGGAATCAATGCTACTGGTCTTACTTTCAGTGAAGACCCAATAACAATAAGGAGATCAACTTCATTTTTGTCGTACTTCATGGCACGATGGAACTGCTCAGGTAAGTTCTCTCCAAAGAACACTATGTCTGGCTTCATGATAGCGAGTGGTTCATCAGGTGGACATCTGGGACATCGAGGTACAACCTGCGTTAGAACAGCTTCTATTACTACAATTCAAGGCTGCGCCCTTGAAAACCTCAGATTTTAGCAATTCACAGTGACTTACTTTGGGAAAAGGCAAGGAAGTTTCAGTGATTATTTCCTCATTTCATTTTTCTGTGGATGTACAGACAAGTACATTTCCTACTCTAGCCTGCAGCAACTGCAGACAGAAATAAAACTGCAGCAGGAATAAAGAGGGAGTCCTCTTAAGTCAAAAGGGAGAAACCACGCAGATCTACACCACAGTTCTTATCTGACGACTAAGCCAAAGTCCAGAAGTCATGCTCAGCACCAATGAGTAATTACCTCCTATTTGATAGGAATATATTTTTCTTGGTTTAATCAGAGCAAAACCATGGATTTCACTGTCAGTTCCCATTGTAGGATCTGATATAAACCCCTTTCTAATCAAAGAGTATATTGTAGAGCTTCACCGCTCTACTTTCTCCTCTCCTCCAAAAGCATGTGTGTGTTATACACATAAAGCAACATGGCACTGTAGCAGGTGGCTAGCAAAAAGCATACAGGACAAGAACATAGGGAATAACTTTTGTTTGGTCTCCCTTTTAAACTTTTCCAATTCCTCCAAAAACAGAGCATAATCCTTGTTCACTAAAAAAAGTGGACAAGAATTACGTTTGTGGAGAAGTAGGCTCCCTTTCCTCCTGAAACCAGATCATTTTCTGATCTTTCAACTCTTTCCTGTCTTAAGACTTCTTCAGAGAGAAGAAAAACAAGAAGATGAGCAATGTGAGTACGTACAGACAATACTTCAGTTATTAAGCAACATTTCTTTCAAATAGTTTGTGTCTTCTCAGCTGTTGTGTTTAAATACGATACCGCAGAAAAAATCTAAGGAGCTAAATGTAGCTGCAATCCTATAGCAGTCATCACAAGCAAATTAGTGCTATGTAAAGATGTAGAGAGATGTATATTACCTATTGTAATAGGAGAATAGATGAAGATTGACATTTAAATGCATAACAACTCCCTCTTGTACACAGAATATATGCATAAAAAATAATACAGAACTTAGAAAGTTTAAATCAAAGAACTAGTCTATGGATGTCTGTAGTAGGACAAAAGACAATGCTTTCCATATGAGAAAACATCACAAGTAAAAGGTCTTCCTCTAGTGTCAAAGGACCTTTCCCTAAAATTTAAGTCTTTGAACAAAGAATCCAATCCTTCTTTGAAGAAAACCTTGTAGGAGGCATGCTAAGAAGCAATATGGCACAAGACCTAGGAATTGGTATGGAGGAAACCTTCACCACATACCCAAGCAAACAAGTGTCTAGTAACCCCATGCTAAAGGGAAACCAACTCTAGTATTCCCCAGAAAGGAGCAGATGGGTAGAATGGATCTTGAACTTTTTCCTCAGATCTTTACATTTTAGAAAGAGAGCTCATAACACACAAACAGCTGAAACTTTTCTGAAGCTTTTTACTGTGCTGTCTCTTCTGTTATGCTAGTGATGCCTTTGCACTTTCAGTTGGAAGCGTAAGGAGGGAAAATAATTTGCTCTGTATTAGGAGGAGGATGAAATGCAGACCTCTAACTTTTGATTTAAAGAGACCAAGTAATATTAACTCTGTTTCCATCATTTCTCACAGAAGTCCAATGACTTGTGACTTAATGGATCTCTGTAGAGCAACTATCCAAATCATCTGAGTCGCTGTAATGGGCCCATAAATGCATTTCAACACTACACTACTCACCAGCTTCTCTGCTAATCCTCAGAAAGGTCGTCAGTAAGGGGGAAGATCTATTCCAAGAGCTGAAATTGATACCAAGAAGTTAAAGCTAGATAATTGGCCACTCACTTGCCTAGGGTCCTCCTTCCCTCCAGAAGTAGCGCTCCCCCAAAACCCCACCACCTCTGCTGATGTATTTCTCTAATGAAAAAGAAATGGAATTTCTCGTTGACTATTAATGTTATGCATGTATCAAAAATGAGATTAGTAAAGATTACGTTGGTTTAAGAATATCCAAGAACTAGTGCATGTTTTCCATTTCTTGGGCCTTTTCCTAAATCTGCAACCCTTTCACTCTTTCTCACAGCTGCCTAAAATAGTCAAAAGCAAAGTAAAAGTGATATTTTTGGAAGTGACTGAAAATTGTTTTACTCCAAAGTTCTATCTGTATGATTTAGAACTACGGCTGCTTCTCATCCAGAAGCATGGCTGCGTACAGCAACCAAGAGAAAGAATCATGCTATGGGGAACTAGCACGTTATCTTGGAAGTGGCAAAGAATGAAGAGCAGCAACAAGAAATTGGTAGTTTTCTAAACAGATGATCTCAAACAATGTTCAGTCTGTAATACGTTGAAAGGCAATCCTGGCAGAAATATGCTGAAGCACTTACGACCATCAGAGGATGGACCAGAGTAAAGGAAAGGTAATATTTTTAGGGAAAACTAAGGACCTGGGGCCATGTATAACTGAACTTTCAAGTAGTGGAGGACAGCAGAGACTAGAAACTGGACTATCTTTTGGGATCCAGCTGCCAAAACTGTTTTTGTGACAGGGGACTTGTTAGAGAACAAAGCTGTTGAAATGGATCGTGTTTTGTTTCGTAAGTACAGATAAGGTTTCTTTTGATATCTAAGGAACCAAATTCTATATTCTAGGGAGGCAACAAAAAAAGAAACTGCATAGCACTGGTTTGGGAAATGCAGGCTATGGAATAAAGATAATGATGACAAATAGAACAATTTTTTTTTCAGGCATAAAGGAGGAAGGATATGTTTTCTTTCAATAGCGCTGTTTCTTCTTGTGTGAAATTATATTTGGCAATATGAAAATAATTCAGTATTACAGCTAGGGCCTGCCCTGGAAAGATATACCTGGCAGCAGTACTGTAAGATTAGGGCTGAGAGACTGAGTGTAAAAAGCTCCTTCAGTCTCATCTTGGGAGTGAGACCCCTCTTTGTTCTCATGCAGAAGTGCTGCTACAGGCTTCTTCTCTCCACTTCCCCACGCTTCCATTACTGACCAGCAGCAGGGACGGGCCATCAGGGCAGAAGTTTGGTTCAGCATATAAATGTACAATGATTAAAGTGTTGTTAGGAAAAGGAGTCCTGACCACTAACAATCAGAACAGAAAATTACAGAATGCTTAGGAATGGTTGTTTAGACAGAAAAAAAACCTAAACTCCAACCATCCGGCTTTGAAGGTAAAGGAGCAGCAAACATCTGTAAGATAAAAAGTTCTCACAAATAATATTCTTAATAGCAAAGTAAACCAGATTTCACATTCAATATTTC
Organism: Theristicus caerulescens; assembly: GCA_020745775.1. Lineage (NCBI taxonomy): Eukaryota > Metazoa > Chordata > Aves > Pelecaniformes > Threskiornithidae > Theristicus > Theristicus caerulescens. The sequence goes on from CM036560.1 coordinate 91,713,494, forward strand.
AGTGTTACAAAGCTTCAGGCTTATGAGGTTCACATTTCTTAAGCTTTAACTCAAACATCTCTTCTGAAAGGCTTTCATCGGGTTTCATTTCAAATGTAATACTTGAAAGATTTACATCCCTTCCATGTTTCTCATCTAAAGTTGCAACTGTGGACTCTAAACATTTATCAAAAGCACATGAGCCTGCAGAAAGAGAGTCCCCTTCCATTTGTATAAACAGGATCTTTTTGATCAGAGAATCATCATCTCTGTTCCTTCAAAAGAAGGAGAAGAAGAGCAAAGAGGGTCTCACCAAGCCAAAGGTTCACCTGCTCTGACAGAGCAGAACTAACTCCTGCCTTGGCCCTGGGGCACTTCACACCCAGATGTGGGGAGTCTGGAACATGGAATAGTTCAGAAATCCTAGAAAGCACGTGTCAGACATCTCATTTGATCCTCCTCCTTCCTCAGAGCCTGCTCTGTAGTTAGCAATTTCTCTGTGCATCATCTACTGTTTAAACATATTTCTAATGTAGGTAAATGCTCAAAGAGCAACTGATGTTATAAATAGCTAAGAAGGCTTTCTCAGTGTGACTGTGAGTTCAGATTAACTTAAACCAGGTACAAATCCAACTTTCTACTTACCATTTCAACCTCTACTTTTCTTGGCGGTGCCATTAAAGATGGATTCCTACGGTTTTGTTCTGCTTTTTCCCATTACCTAATTTTTGCAGTATAGTATTTGAGTATACTTTTAAATACTAGAGGAAATGCTAAAATATAGATAGGCACTTTTATGAAATACATGCGAAAATATGTAGCCCTTTAAAAGTATATCTTTTAAGCAATCCAAGGGTGGTGTTTTGGGGTTTTTTTTGAGAGTTACTTATTAGAAAGCTGCAGTGAGTTAAAGTAAATTTTTACCTGATTGAAAATATCTCCTCGAACAACTTCACAATCAACTTTGTATTTACAGATCAGGCAGGAAGCTGTTGCAAAGGAACCTGAGGGGAAAAACCCGTATGGTAGAAATAAGGACTTTCAGTCATTCAGATTTGGTCTTTTTGCCCAACCTGTTTTGACACAAAGGCTGTTATGCTGCAATGCTATAAAAATCAGTCATTAAGAAGTAATTTAAAATAAAGATAAGATACTTGTAGTACTAAAAATAGTTCTTCTAGATGTTAGTCAGCAGAAATCTTGTTTCAGGAGTAGGATATGCCACATATATGTCAACAAAAATTATTTTGTGTCCTCTCATTCCCCCAACCTGTGCAAGCATATACAAGGAGGAGAGAACAGAACCTTCCCTTTTCCTCTTTACACAATTAACGGTAGCGGCGACAGCTCTGCAAACAGCAGTGGCAGGACATGAACCCACGTGAACTCAAGAAACTGTAGTTATCAAAGGACAAAACAACTAAGAAAATACATTAGTAAGGACTTCAGCAGGGATTGAAGGGATTGAGAGCAGCCCTGAGGAGAAGGACTTGGGGGTACTGATAGATGAAAAGCTGGACATGAGCTGGCAATGTGCTCTCGCAGCCCAGAAAGCCAACCGTATCCTGGGCTGCATCAAAAGAAGCGTGGCCAGCAGGTCAAGGGAGGGGATTCTGCCCCTCTACTCTGCTCTGGTGAGACCCCACCTGGAGCACTGCGTCCAGCTCTGGGGCCCTCAGCACAGGAAGGACCCATTGGAGCAGGTTGAGAGGAGGCCACAAAAATGATCAGAGGGATAGAGCACCTCTCCTATGAGGAAAGGCTTAAAGAGCTGGGGTTGTTCAGCCTGGAGAAGAGAAGGCTTCAGGGAGACCTTATTGCGGCCTTTCAATACTTAAAGGGGGCCTACAAGAAAGATGGGGACAGACTTTTAGCAAGGCCTGCTGTGACAGGACAAGGGGTAATGGTTTTAAACTAAAGGAGGGTAGATTTAGACTAAACACAATGAAAAAATTTTTCACGATGAGGGTGGTGAAACACTGGCACGGGTCGCCCAGAGAGGTGGTAGATGCTCCATCCTTGGAAACATTCAAGGCCAGGCTGGATGGGGCTCTGAGCAACCTGATCTAGTTGAAGATGTCCCTGCCCATTGCAGGGGGGTTGGACTAGATGACCTTTAAAGGTCCCTTCCAACCCAAAGCATTCTATGATTCACTATAGGCAACTAAATAGCAGTACTGTTCCTTTCAGCAGAAGTGAGAAGTTACAGATACATTATTCAAATTACTGCTCTGAACTTGGTATCAAGCTTAGCTACCATGTTTATATTTGGCAAGACCATGTTAGGTTGGGTGCTCCAGCCACTTGGTAGCTCTAACTGGCCTGTTTCTAAAGCAGCTGAAGGTGATGCCCAAGTATCTGGTAGAGGATTCATGTCTCTATCTGTCTAAAGGGAAAGCTTATCAAGTGGCTGTCACATCAAAATACACAGTGTGAAGTCACTGTGGGAAACCAGAGTGGCCTTTCGGTGCGCACGTGTCCAGGAGAGGGAGGCCTACAAGGGCCTTTTATCTGCTGAAGGAATAATGCTGGAAGTTGACAGAATGCTGAAGAATGAAGTGAAAAATTGACAGATTTTCTCCTAACCATGAAACAAGGCTTAAAAAAAAAATTTTTTTTTGAGATCTTTTTGACCTTGCCCTGGAATGTGCCAGTCATACAGTAAAAGTCTGGAGCTCTCCAATCTTTAATGGTGATACGAGGGCAGTAGGAAAGCCCTGTGACTGAGTAATGTACAGGGGGGTACAAAAGCCTCTCTTCAAAAGGAAACTTTTAGAAAGGTAACCATTTAAATGTTGAAAGCTTTGCAGAAGCTAGGAACAGCTAAAAACCTCTGGTACCAAAAACTTTATCTGGAGTATTATTTTAGGCCACTCAAACCAAAGATATTTTCTGCTCATAACCTACGCACAGCAGCCAACCAACACTTACACTGCTAAATGAAGGGATTCTGGGACTAAGTACAATATCCAAATACGCTTTGGGAGTATTGTATGTGGATAAAACAGAGTGAAAGCACAGAAAAACTTGGAGCAGATCATTTATGAACAACCGGCAGTTCAGGTCTGCTAATCACCGCTGGCGTGGAAAGTGCACAGCTTCTGAACTGCTTGCTCAGCATGGCAACTCCCAGAATTTGAGGGGTTCCAAAGATTACAGGAAGTATGACAGTTATTATTTGCTCATTATAATTTGTTTATAGTAATAATTTAGTCCTTTTTGCAGTGTGTTAGGGACACGCCTGTCAGGCTAGCACACCTAACCCTGTCTGAGGCATCTGTTGCTACCTACTTGCAACTGTATTATGTGAGTTATTTTTCACCCTCAAAAGGACTTGATCAAGAAGTTACGCTGCCCCATACACGAGTCATGTGTAGCCAGCAGGCCACTGCCTCTGATCACTCAGCTACAGCAATGGCAAGGAATAAGATCTAATTCCAGACATGTTGGTTGAATGCAAAAGCCATTTTAAATTCAGAAAATGCATCCAAGACACAGTAGTTTTCATAGCAGCAACTGTACTGTAGGTCTGCAGTGTGAAGTGGGTTCAGAGGTTCATATATGAACTCCTTAAATCATTACAAGGTTCCTTGTCATTTGGCACACTGGTGATTGACTTGCCATTGCCACAGCTAGACAAAAAAAATAGAATAAATATAGCAGTATGAACCCTTACATAACAGAGTTTCAGTTTCTCTTTAGCCACTATCAGTGTCAACTAGCATTTGTTAAAGAGCAGCATGTATGTCAGATAAAGTTTGATATGCTCAAAACAGCCTTCGCTAATTTCCAAAGGCCCCCAAATCTCCAAGTCCATAGCATGTTTTTAAAGAATCTTTTTAATTTAAAATCAACTTATACAGGACATAAACTAAAAATGGTCTGAAATCTAATTACTGTAGTGTGCAACTGAAAAAAAATGGGAAGCTTGAGTGTGGCAGTGATGTGCAAAAACACAGCTGTGTAAGAAGTTCATGATAAATGCCTCATATGGAATGACAACCAAAAGAAAATGCATGACATGCTAAGCACAAATGGCAACTAGCACTAGATTTAGGTTATTTGACAGGCAGGATTCTACTGCATGCTGTTTGGTCACCGCGACAGAGCACCATGTTTGCTCTGTCTGAAAAAAGAAAATTGATGAATTTTCTGAGCTAAGCTTTGTAGATATGGAAACCAAGTGAGTTTGGTCCCTGGAAAAGGCAGAATTAGACAGACGGGTCTTACAGACATGCCAACACTGCTTTTAAACAATGTATTTGCCAGAAGTCTACTAAATGATCCCAACATGCACTTTAAGAACTAATTTTCTGCGTCCTTTCCTTAAAAATGAATCCTTGGACTTCTAGCTTGACATTTGCAAGTTCTTGGAAATGGAAAGCATATCAAGCAACTATTAAGAGATTCCACTTAATCTGGTATCATAATTACAAAATGTGTATGACACTGAAGGTGTAACAAGATGATCTTCAGTTCAACTGAACTGAACTGGTGATTGATCTACAATATTTTACACATGAGATAAAGTCACTGAAGTGTCAGGATATTTTAAGATTTCAATGGAATATAACCTAAATAACAAATCAGGTAACAGCCAAAAGCCATTTCATTGATAGACAGCGAGAGGGACCTGTGCAAAGACCGATTTCCACACCATATTCTCACATATGAATACAGAGAGGCACTAAATACATTTTAAAAGTTAAGGTCTAAGCTTGTGCAAACAGGGTGTGGATCTTCACTGATACACAAAGACCACCATTTATCAAGCATAATTTCTGAAAGAAGTATTTCGACTTGAAACATTTCTGATTGAAATATTTAAGCTACCTAAAAAAAATTCAACATTTTAAAAGCAGAATATTTGTTGCCAAGAGATACCAATTCAAGAAAAAAAAATTAATTGCAATAGCGATTACCTTGTCACATGCACCAGTAAAAATCATTCCTACACATAAGAAAAGTGAAACCAAACCCACTAACCATGACACTGTATTATCCTTTGGATTCCTGCAACCTGTTCCAATGTGTCTATGTTCTGAGTATAGTTGCGAAGTAGTTTTCCTTCTTTATCCATCAAAGCTATGAACTTGTGACAGAGAGATGGCTGGAATTGTCCTGGATAGATTTCCTAGGGAATTCAGAAGTACATTAGAAAGTGTAAATGGGTGGATACACAATGTCTTTATTTCAACTGCAGCAATTCACACAGAGCTAAATATTATCAATAATGATTATGTCAGCAGTTAATGTTGTCACTCCCTTTGCATTTTGCCATTTCTCTCAGATCCAACTCTTCTATCAACAGCTGAGCTTCTGATCATGTCAGGGTGACATATATGGTTTAACTGCAGTCTGACAAAAATTTCATGAGGAATTTCGATTCTGGTCTTTTGGTTTGGGATAAGCCGTTTTTACTCCTCAGCATTATCAGCAGCCGTTCCTAGAAGAGGGAACCCAGAAAGCAGAATGGCATTGGATATAAAGGGGAAGACAGGTGGTACTCAGACCAGCTTTGCCAGTTTAGCCAGTTACAGCAGTCATCCAATTAAAACTGTATGGCTTAGCAGAGCAATTCCACCGTGCCTGATAGATGCTGAGCCCTTCCATGAGATCAAGGTAAAGGAGGAAGGTATATCTAAAGAGCATATGGAAAAAAATGTAGGTGTTTTTGTAGAATGATTTGATGTCTGCTCACAGGAGCCTGCCAAAAGGAAAAATTACATGTGGACACCCAGCTGAAAGCATCACACTTTTAGGAACCTCTGCCTAGAGTTGACCACCCCTGCTGGTACCCCTGGTTGCTGTGCAACAAAGAGGACAGCAGCAGCACCACCGCCCTGTTGCTCAGGAGCACTTATTTAGGGGAGGAACTTGAATTCCAGACCTTCTGCTCTCCAGTCACTCTCTCACCACTGAGCAGCAACTGGGCTGGAGTTCCACCTGGGCAAGCGAGGCCTTTTTACAGAAAAAGCACAAGAGTCACTGGCCAAAAGTAAGTTAACAAGAAGGAGGCTGCTGCCTGCCTTTACCAGTAGATACTTAAAGCTGAACCAAAAGTTCCAGCACAACAGTGAACTGTTAAATTAATCTTTGTGACAGCTCTGCCTTCAGCTACCATATAGCCCAACTATTAACAAACAAAAAAACGTTTGTGAAAGCATTTGTTTTTCCCCAAAATACTTCAAGTTACTCATAATTCTGAAGGTACATGGGTCTTTGGAGTTAAACTGCAGGAATGATCAATGATTGCTCATAGTGCTATTACCTACATTATGACTAGGCTATTACACAATTATATTCAGATATTCATGTGGTCCTAACAGCTTTTATATCTTAGTCTGAAGAAGCAAGACATGTTCTGCCACTGAGCTCTGCAAATTTACTTGGCCATTCTTTGCCCCTAGAATTAAAGGAACTTAAGATTTCATAGAATAAGAAATCAATATTCTAACTGAGCTGATGGACAGAAAAGGAGAAGGAGGAGAAATTATTTTAGTAAAAAAGTATCAGCCAAATTGGATTTGAACTCTTCTGGTAAAACCTGTCTATAGACAGGCTTCAAGTAAGTTGGGTTTTTTTGTTTGCTGTGGTTTTTTTTTGTTTTTTTGGGGAGGTTTGTGTTTGTTGGTTTTTTTTTTTTAATATTAAAAAACCAAGGAACTGAGTATACTAATGAGCATCAAAACATGTTAGTATCTGGATAGGTGGCTTTCAGAGAAAGCCAAGCAGCTGAAGAATGCACTGATTTTTCTTTTCCAATCTTTATAACATAATAGAGCAGTAGTATAAATTGTGAGCAAAGGGAGGAAAGAGTGAGCACAACTAGTAGTGATTGATTGATTTTCACAAGTCCTTACTGGTCCTGTAGTAATTCTTATAATATTTTGGTTTATATTTTTTTGTCCCAAGAAAATTCCAGACTAAATGCAATTATTTTTTTGTTCCTACATATGTCTACAGCTTCTACAATTCCTTCTTGTCTTGGAGATGTTCTCCCTGCTTTTTAAACTGTTTAATATCACTAACATCTTTCAAAAAATTGCTGTGTTCTCCCTTTCAAGTGAACACAGTCCCTGCAAAAAGGCTTTAATTCTCTAAGATGTACAGATCCTTGTGACAGCTGTATCAAAACCTGAAACAAGAACTTATTAGTGCATGAAACTGCTTTAGTCCTCTACTGTAAATACAGTGATAAAATGTGAATATATTGTATGACATTCAAGAGCATGCCATAGCGTATCAAATTCAAGTGTAGCTTTCCACATTACTCATGTGCTGGCCAAAAGTTTCTCATATTCTTTCATTTTTCAGAGACAGTAACAGCAGCTAAGATTACTGAGGTTTGATTGAATAACTACAAGTTTTTATTTATCCTCCCTAAAATGAGAGACACCCTCTAGAATGGTTGTCTATATAATGAACTTATAACAGGAGTGTAAAAATAAGCTTAAACAAAAAAGAGAGAATGTTGCTAAATATTTCTAATAAGGCTAGTATGTGGTTGCATACAATGACTGAAGTTAACACTGAGAATAGAAAATCGATACATTGCAAAGACCTGCCCAAGGAGAGAGTTATTATGCCACTGAATGAAGTCTCTCATTAAAGTAAATTCAATATATTAACATATTTTTCCATCTTGTTTATAAAAGATGACAAAGATACCACTTTGTTAACAGAACAGTTTTGTATCTGATTTATGCATTTTAATATTGTTATCTGTCTTTACTGACCAAGATAAGAACTGTTGGAAAATCATACCTTTGCAAACTTAAAAAATGGCCTGGGATCCTTTCTGAAGTATTCTATATCAAACATTGCTTGAGGATCTGGAAGGTCTGGGAAGTCTACAGCAAGGCGTGCATAGATGCCATCTCTTGATCTAAAGTCAGGTATTCCACAAGACACAGACACCTGAAATATATTTTTGCAATCTGAAATAAGTGGAACTGCGTATTCAGCTATAAAGAGTTGCTATGATACAAACTATTTGGGAAATCACATTTCTGTATGCTCGCAGTGCTCAGAGACATTAAGAACAAAACCAGTCTGGGTTCTCTGTATTTATTTTTCTTTTTATCCTTTTTTTTTCTTTTTTTTGGATCAATATAACAATTCCCAAATCACAAGCAGGCGAAACAGCACTGAAACAAAATTTGACAAAAAAAACCCTTTAGTACAATCTGTACAGGCAGTAATGGGACATCAGAACTTACTTTTACTACTGGAAGTTTTGTAAGAAGTGAACACAAATTTAAAATACCGTTGCATTAAATTTGATTAGTAAGTGTTCATTGATCTGCCAACTTAGGCTTGAATATTTTTTTACATGCTATCACAGTAATAGAATAATTACTTTTGATGAATAAACCCCTTTTGATAAAAAACCATTGTTTATCAAAGCATTGCAGTAGTCAATAAAGACTAAAGTTTATTGTCTCAGACTACCCCAAAATACTATGGGAAGAGGAGGAGAAATAGTGTGGGAGAGCAATTATAGAAAGAGCAAGACCAGGTAATAGGAGTAGCAGTGCTTTTCTACCAAGCTGATTTGAATTACTTGGCTTTTCTGAATGGTGTCACACCCTCTGCATATGAACAACAAAAGCAAAAAATGATCGACTTTTGTATCGTGATCTGGTACATAGGTATAAAGCTGCAAATGTACAACAGTTTTAAAATGTTCTTTAGTAAAACAGTGAGTAATCTTATTACCATCATAGAGCAGCACATGTTAAAAGTAAAATTCAGTCTACTGAAATCTAATCAAACTCTCCTTATAATCCTTCCCCCCAACTCTTTTCCTTTTTTTCTTTTCGAGTCCTATTCTTCTAGCCCCTCTAGCTCCATCAGGTATTTTAAGAGATCCACTCACATTTTGTTTAAAAAATCATTGCCTTTGTTTCAAATGAAAAAATGCCCAGGATAGAAGATGTTCTGGAACAGGTAGGTGTGATCTTATTCCATAACTATTTTGCATGGAAGCAACTGTTTAAGAGTTTACATGTTTATTTTCTTATAAGAAGAGAGATCTTGTTATTTCCAACTTAAGCTCCAGTCTTGCAGTGTGCACCATTCTAGTGGACAGCTGTGCCTCCTCTTCCCATCTAGCACAATTATTTGATTACGGACGTTGCAAGGGTCACATCACCTGTGTGCTGTAAAGCACTGGGTAAGTATTTAACCAACTGTCTATATATTCTCTCACTGTCATTGCAGCAATACGTACCCCAGCTCCAGTCAAGACCATTACTTTTTTGCATTCTTGTAAAAGTTTCACAGCATCGTCAATAGTATTAATATCTTTCCGTTTTTTTCTTTTTGGTGGTTCTGAAAGAATGTTTATAACAATTTGCCACAGTGTCATATCATCCAGTTCAGGTGGAGGGATCGTTTCTGGTAGCAGGTCTTTCAGAATTGTCCGTGGGTCTGTACCTAACATGAGATGCTGCTGAACAAAAGTGTAGGGACCTAAGAAAATTAAAAAAATATATAAATATTTAAAATTGAGCCAAGTATTTCACATGATTATGATCACCGTCCCATTTATTAATGCTTGCTACTAGAATTTTATTAATCCAATTTAATGCTTTGTCCATCAAAACCTCTGGATGTTTTGGTCTAAATTCTGAAGTGATAGTATAGCTAGGGTTTTTACTTATTATTTTATGTTAACCCATGAAGGATTTCACAGAAAGTTAGCCGAGGTAGAAATCCCAGTTGATAGCTTGATGGCTCTTAGAGGTGCACTTATTTAGCAGCAAGATTTTCACAATGTATCTCCATTTTATGGCTTCATTTGTATTTTTCCAACATTTTGTAAGGTATTTACAGCAATAAGTTGAACACACAACAAACATACATATACTTTCTAGTCATAGTATAAAACATCAGTCTAAAGAGACAGATAGGGCCCACCAATCCATGCACTTCTGTTGTTCTTTTAGTTGCCTAAGCTAATGATTTCAGACATGACCTCCTAAAGCCATCAAATCAATCTTTCCAGAAACACTCGAGGTTAGAGCGGTAGAAGAAAAATAGGTAAATCTTAAGAGGCTAAACCGACTAAGAGGACCCAAACAGCTATCACGAAGGCTAGTTACAATACATATAAAGAAAACAATTGTTCTACATATTTACCCAAAAGGTACCAACAGTGATCTTGTAACGAGGGATCAGCAAAGACAACGTATGGGCAGATTTTAAGTGGAATAGTGTGTTATCGTAATGTGTTTTCTTGCTGCTATTCTTACCAATACTGGCAAAATGAATGCTGTGGTATTATCGTGCCTGCGTAAGACAAAAGACCTCGAGTGCCAACCCCACTGCACCCTGGAAGCCACTGTCCCACACAAATCACCACTGACCTTAGCAGTTATCTTGCCTCCATGCGAGGCGAGAACTTTCGACCGAGTTCCTAACTGCCATGCTTAACTTATCCGTTGCTAACATGCAATATATATGCAGGCTAATAATTCCCAAGCTGATGTTACACTTAGGACAGTGAGCCCTACGGACTGGCTAAAATCATACAAGAATCATCTTCTTGTTCCTTAAAGAATTCACACTAAGTAGGTAGGCTAGAAATACGCCACAAATCTGTTCAATTTAGCGAGTCTGTGTATATGCTTTTAATTTGGATCACGGCAGGATGTCTACACAAAAAAGACATTGACAATTTTAATCGAAATACAGCAAGTTGAAAGAGGTTCATTTTTAAACTCCTTAAAGAACACAGAGAATACAGTCAACAACTCTAAGCTGCTCAAAAGCAGCAACTGCCGATTTTTTTTGCAACAGAAGGAATCATTTGAAGACTGGGAAGAATTAAGTAACTGTTCAAAGGCAAACAGCATCTAAGAACATTATATAGGCTTCTACCTATACGTGGTCTTGGGGTCCAATCACTAGAACTTGCATGTGAGGCTCTGTCATCTTCATCACTATCACAGGAGTGAAAACCATTGGCTATGATTTCATCGCTAAAAAGGAAGTTATCTGCAAGACAGCACAACAATGACAGGTTACACTTGAGCCACATGGCACAGGTATATATGTAAATAGATCACAAACCCTAAAATTGCATGCTTTTAAATTTGATTGCAATGAATTACAAATAGGCAGCTTTGTCACTTAGACACAGAAAATTTCTACTTTTTTTGACTGTATAGATATGCTTTCAAAGTTTCAGTAGATTTACTGCAGGATTTGCTATCTTAAAACTGGGCTTCAGTGGGCTGGATGTTGACCTTAGTGAAATTTTCATTCTATAAAGTGTTTGGCATTAAGGATTTTGTATCTCAAAAAAAATCCTAATGTTTTAAAAGTACAATTAAAAATGCCTTTTTCTTACAATTCTCACTTCATTCAGCTCACTGAAAAATTGGATAAAATGAAACCGTGTCACCACTTACAGACCAATCTTTGACGAGGTTCTAGGAGCACAGCATTTTAAAAGAAACCCACCCATACGCATTTGGCTACGACTAAGTTACAGAATTTTGTCAGGCTGTTATCTTGCAGCTGAGCTGCAGTAGGTGACTGCACACACACTTTTATGACATTTCAGTCATGACAGAAAACGTGCTACCTTGAACCACCCTCGCTAAGTTTATCTCATCCATTTTACCCTGCAGCTGGGTTTGGCTCAGAGTACCGCACAGTTACTTCGGCTCAGCGCGTGGCCGTAAGCCAGAGTAACTCAGTCTAACTTCATCACATATTTAGATGAAGGAGTCCAAAGAAGAACGAGATACCTGTCTTACAGCATGCGTTATTAAGCTAACATATAAGGGGAAATCTAAATTTTAACCTGAGCGGCTTATTAGACTACTAAAACTTCTTTTATTGGCTTTATTAGAAATAAAGAGAACGAGTTTCAGTTGTGCTCTCTAAAGCAAAGAATCACTGTAACAGTTTTCGATCTCTATTTGAATAAACCCCACCCATATTTTAGCTAGGTTACTTCACCTTACTCTTAAATAAAGATCACCACAAAACACCATCATTTTTTATTCAGAGATTATGTTGTCCTGTTCTTTCCCTTGTTGGCATAAATACTTTATTCTGATTAGAATGGGAAGAGGTAGAGGACAGAAATTTGCTTTTTGTACTTGCTGTCTTGTTCTTCCAAGACCACGGGTGCTCACTGACATTACTGTTCCTTATTATTCATCTACGTATTTACAGCATTTCACTTCCATCTCATTATGCATTAAATCAGTGAACACGTTATGCAAAAAGCATTATGAAGAAGAAAAAAGTTGATTAGTACACATCAGCAAGTGTGAAGTACAAGTTTTACTAAAACGACCTTCATGTCTACTGCATAAAGAACCAAAGCTTACATTGTTAAAGGCTTATCGCATCCAGGTCACACTGTCTTGTATTTACGAAACACTGTGACAGATACAGGCAGGCTGAAGTGCCAGTTTAAACTGTAACCCTCCCCGGGTATTCGTTTGATTCCTCAGAGGACTAAAGGGGATGCTGGCCAGAACGAAGCGATCTGCAGCAAAAGATGCCCGAGGATCTGAGTAACTTGAGCAAAAAGGCTTCGTGTAAGGCACTGATGAGAGATCATCAGCTTTACTCTCCTGCTGCTCCAGTGAAGTTTTCAAATACCAAGGCTCTTCCAAGCTTATCATACAGCTCTGTTCCCTTTCGCATTGCTTTTGCACAGGCAGAAATTTTCTGTGGCGTTTTACTATGGAGTTAAAGGTAAAATATCTTTAACTGCATTCCAGGATAAAACGTAAAGACTTTACTGGCAGAATGCGGTATACTTGTACCTTTTAAGAAGTCTTTCCGAAGCGCAACCTTAAAAACCAAAATGAATTAAAAAAAAAAACCCTCGAAACCTATCTATCTGTTTCAATACTGCAATGCAAGGTGCTTTCATACTGGTACTGCCCAAACAGTACGCTTCAAACAGCATCTGCAAAGAAACTTTTTGGAAGATTATAGTTTAGTTTTGTGCTGCAGTCACTGAAATCTTAACCAAGACTGTAACTTGAAGTTATTTAAAGAATTGTTCAAGACTGCTGCTCCTGTGCAAGCTTCCAAGAAACAGAAATAAAATGATTATCACAGCAGAAACTCTGAAAAGGAAACAGGGCTTATAATTTTTCATTTTTAATAGCTTGTTGCCAGCAACACAGCAAAATAAGGGCTTTCAGAAACGAGAGCCGAGTCGATCTCCTCCTACGAAGCCCAGCACGAGAAACGACGGGCTCTGACAAGGAGCGACTGGGACGAGGATCGGTTAGGTTCAGAAAGATGGATGCGGCAGCCCGCTCCTTAGGGGGGCGAAGGGCGCGCCGCCGCTCGCGCCGCTGCCTCCCCCCGGCACCGGCACCGGGCAGCGCTGGCCCCGGGCTGCGGCAGGCGGACACCGAGCCCCCCCCGCCCCCCCCAGCGACGCGGCCCGCGGGGCCGTCGCCGGGCGGGAGATGTCGGGCGGCCGCCGCGGCGAGGCGCCCGCGGGGGAGCCGGCCCCGAGCGCCCGCGCAGGGAAGAGGGAGCCCGCCGCGGCCGCCGCCTCTCCCGACGCGGGCTGCGCGGCCGGGCCGCCCCCTCCCGGCGGCGAGGGGGCGGCTCGCGGCCCGTCCCGCCGGGCCGAGCGGAGGAGGGGAGGGATGGGGTCCTCACCGGGATGCGGGGCCGGCGCCTCGGCCGCCCCGTTTGAACACTGCGCCCGCCTGCAGCCAATGGCCGCCTCCGCCGCGTCTTCGCCGGGCGCCGCCTCCGCCCCCTCCCCCCGGCCCCGCTGCCGCGGCTGCGGAGGCGGCTCCGCCCGGGGCAGGCCCCGCAGCCCGGCCCTATTGTCCGCGCCGCTCCAGACCGCCGCCGCCGCCGCCTCTTCGTCCTCCTCCTCCTCCTCCGCCCGGCCGCCGCCATCGGCGCTCACGGCCGCCGCCTCGCCCGGCAGCTCCGCCGCCACAGCGGCGGCGGGCGGCGGCCCCGCGCCCCGGTCCGGGCGTTGGGCGGGCGCCGCGCCCCGCCCGCCGCCGCCGTCTCCCGAGTCCAGGCGCTGGCGCTTCGGAGCGGGCTCGGCGCTCTCGGCGGGGCCGCCGTCGCGCGGACGGAGGAGCGGAGTCTCCTCGTCCGCCATCTTGGCGTAGCAACCGCCGCCCCCCTCCCTCGCTCGCTCGCTCCCGCCCGCCCGGCGCAGCGCGCAGCAGCGCCTCCGCCGCGGCCCCCTCCCCCACCCCCAGGGAGCGATTTAAACCCGGCACGTGACCGCGCCGCCGCCCACGCGGGCACCCGCCCCGCGGAGGCCGCAACAACAACAAACCGGGTCACGTGGGGGGGGGGGAGGTGGAGGGGGCGGGGGCGCTGCCGCCGTCACGTGACGCTCGTGCCGGCTCGGCCCTCGCGCGGCGGGGCGCTTTTCCCCTCTCCCCCCTTCCCCCCCCGTGCACGCCCCTCGCGCCATGGCGGGTTCTCGTCACGTGGCCGCGTGTCCCCGCGCGAGCCTCGCCCAGGAGGGGGCAGGGAGCGGCGCGGCCGCCGCTGAGGGGAGCGGGGCGGGGCGCCGGGGCCCGCTCCTCTCTGCGGCGCCCAGGGGCGGCCTCCGCTCGGCGGCAGGCGGCAGCCGCCGCGGCAGGCCGCCCACGGCGGGAAGGGGGAACCCAGTCCCTGCGGAGCTCGGCCGTCCCCCCGGGCTCACCCCGCGGCGCGCCGCTCCGCTCCGCCGGGGCGCTCCCGGGAAATGGCGGCTGCGGTGCGGCTTGGCGGGTCTCGGTGCTCCTCTCGTCACAAGCCGCGTGAGAAACCCTCGGGCCTCTCCGGCATGGTGTGCAGAACATCAGATAGAGGACGCATCTGCCCGAGGGGCAAGCGGTGCTTCCTGGCACGGGCTTCGCCTTGCAGGCGCGCGTTGTCGGGCTGCCAGGTGGCTGCGTGGCACCCGGCGAGGTGAAGCCACCCGGGAAAAGGTGTGCGAGCCTCCCTGCGAGCTCCTCCGCCAGTCAGGTAGCGTTACCGACAGGCTGGTAGCGGCCCTTCGTGTTCCGTAAGCCCAGAACAGAGCTGGAGTAAGAGGAGGCCTATTTACGGGGTTACGGCTTCCGCCGGGGACGTTGGCGTGCCCGCTGGCTGCCTGGGAGAGGTTTGGCACCTGCAGGTTGAGCTTGCGGTAGGGACGCTTAAGTACATTACCGTGGTACTCGAGCGCCTCAGCTACGGGAAGTTTTCTGTGGGGGATCAGCACCCATCTGAGCAACGGCTGTTTTAAGGATGGAGCCCATGTAGCGTACGAGAGACCTGGTGGTAAATTGCGAGAGTTGGGCCTTGCTCTAAAGACATTGGCGCATTCGTTCTTTTTCACAGCGGCATTCCCTGGTGGGACGTGCGCGGCTCGTAGCTGGGGTGACCTGCGCTTTTCCAGTGCTCTCTTCTGCTATGTAAATTGTAGAGACCATCCTTGGTGGCCGACCTCGGTGCTGCATGGTGGATGATCACCGTACAGTAGATATGGAGGTGCCGCGCGCGGGCTTTCTTAGATGCAGTGTCTCTTTCTGCCTGGAGCTCTTGTCTGCATAGAACTCGGCCCCTTTCCCAGGACTTCTACCAATACAGAATTGTGATCTAAACTTCACGGATAGAAGTGTAAATATTGTTTTGGTTTATGTTACTGCTTAGCATCACAAACTGTTTGCAGAATAGGTTTAGTGAATTTAATACAACTGAATCCCTAAGCTGAGTGGCAAGACCAAGATTAGACAGGTAGAATTTCTCCCTTGCAGGCCTCGATAGCAACAGCTTTTAAAAAGCTTTGGGTTAAAATTGTTGATATATGGTTTCTGGCTTCAAATGGGATTGTTTTATAGATAAATGACTTTATAGGTAGTATATGTATTTGGGAGGGGATTTTTTTTTTCCTCGTTCTTTTAGGTATTTAACAACCCCAAAAAGGTGTACGTGCCATTTGTCACGCTACCTAGTTCTCAAAAACAAGCTATGAAGTAACCAGATGTGAAAGAAAACGTTTTTATTATTCCGTGCAAATTTGTATGCAAGCGTTCTTTTTCCTTATTGAAGCTGAGGCAAGATTCAGATTTCTTAAAAAGCACGCGCGAGATGCTTTTGTCAGCATGTAAAGGAGAGGTGTGACTGTAATATTGTTGTTTTGGTGCCTATTTATGTGAAGACTGCCTTCTAAGGAAGGAAATGCGTAAGTGATGCAGGTGTACGATCTAAAGCTTCCTGCGAAGGTGTCGGTGAGGAAAGGATTCAAGGATCCTGAAGCTGACTTTAATATTGCAAGCGTGTGTACATGCTAGTGATGGGGTTGCAGTAGTTACCCCTAAATCGGGAGGTCGCTTTGGTGGTGCTTAGGTCCTCTTCTATTTCTGCAACTCGGAGCGTGTGTGGGGACGAGGATGGAGCATGAAATGCAAAACTCTTGTGAGTTACACTGTGCCTCGAACTTCTTGAAAATGCGTACTCTGCCCTCAGGAAGCAAACCAACTAAAGTCAGTTGAGAAGAACTGGTACTGGAAGGTTTGATTTATTTTATGGGAATAAATTCAAAGAGAGATTTTCCAGATCTCGCCGTTTTATTTAAAGGGCCATTTATGACTTTTACAAGTTGATGGTAAACCTCCTGTTACACTCAACCAGAATTCAGTTTCACTCTTGGCTCTAAACAAGCAAAATTGTTGATAATGTGTTAGGAGCGCAGAGAAACGTTTTGTTCGTGGTTGGGTACAGAGAACAAATACGAGATTTCCTCACTTTCAGTACTGTTTGTACGTTCTGAGCAACACTAACCAACACGCGTAGACACGTAAGCTGTGCCATCTCCTGCGCTGTGATTCTCTTTCAAATAAAGTTTATGTCCTGAAGGCAACCTTTGTGGTTTTTTCTGCGTATTACGTACAGGTTCTCTTGCACTCCTTTTTTTTGGATGATGCTTTGCTCTGTCAGTTGTCCCACTGAAGTCAGAAGGAGCAGTAAAAGACTGAGTTCTTACTCAGTATCAGTATTTTGTGTCCTCCACATGCAAACCTTCAGGCTGCGCTGTGGGACCCGTTGTGTCCCCAGCACTGGCGGTCGCAGCGGGGTGGGGCGGGAGCATGGTCGCTGCTGCCGTTTGCGTCAAAGCCCTTGGTTATTTGGTCTGAACAGACAGGAGCGTAGACGGGACCGAGGCTTCAGCCAGCAAATTCCCTGGGAACGAGCAGCTTGCAAGTCTCAGGGTTTTGTCATCCGAATGCAGCCCTTGGCCCTGCAGGTCAGCTCGCAGCACAGAAATAGCCACTGAAGGCTGGAGGGGAAAAGGGTTAAAGAGCTTTCCCTTTCACCTTGCGCAAATACGCAAGAAATACTTGGACAAGAACCGCGCGTCAGGGGTGCTGTTGGGAAGAGGGATGGCTGTTTGTTTTTTTTATCCTCCCCCAAAGTACAATCTATTTAAATATTTACATGATCTCTTGCTAAAAGGCTTTTTTTTTTTCTTTCCTATACTGTTCTGGTTTATTATTAAGTTATGAATGAGGGAGAGGGAGAGATTTGTAACTGCTAATTCTTCCACTTTGATGAAAAAGTGTATCGTTTTATTTACTCAGAGAAATATGGTAGTAGTGTTTTCTAACAGATTTAAATGCTTTCACTGAGGCTTGTGCTTTGCTATTTAATATTATTCCTTCTTTTCAGGTACTTTATATATTTTATAATTTTAATAGGTTATCTGAACATACAGTAAAAATAGGAAATTTCAGACAATACAACCTTGAAGAGAAGGCAGTGGAAGACTAATATTATATGTAGATAATTTCAGAAGATTAAGAAGATAGATAATAAAGTAAAGCACTTGTAAATGCAGGAATTATATCTTCTGTATTTTACAAACAGCTGGGAATGGCCACGAGGTCCTTCACTGATTAAGACACACCTCTTCCAGCCTTGGTCACACCCTGGGCATCTGTTCTGCGTAGACTCTCCTACTAGGTCACTGCATCTGAAATTGTGTAACTATTCAAGGCATCTATTTGTAAATGTGAGTTTAAAGAACCAGCGATGTTCAATGACGTGAAACATCTTGGATTACAAAGCTCTTGCAGGGATGGGGAAGGTAAATATAGAGCTCCTCAGACTCCAGAGGAAAGACTTCAGCAAGTGGTTAGTATTACACCTGGGAAGTAATCTTTTTCCATCGGTAGATCCTAGGAGACAGTGCAGTTAAACACGTCTGTAGTCTTTGTTGGACTGAGGCCTTGATTGTTAATCACAGTTCAAAATTAAAAGTATTTGACTTCAATGTAAAATGAGTTTTACGAGGAACGTGTTTTGCACACAGACCTTCAAGATGCAATCTGAAAGTAATTTAGCATGAGAAAGAGTCTCTATTTATTGGATAGTAGGCAGCAAGTTGTTATCAATGTTGTCTTTTCATAGTCTTAATTTTGTCAGACATGCAACTGAGGTACCAGAGCTGTTTGTTTTTCAGGCGTAGTATGTATGTACCCTAGGCAGCCTTCAAAGAGTAAAGATTCACCCCTTTCTGTTGAAGCAACTGACAGAGCTCTGAGAGGCTTTGGCAAGGTCGGTACTTCATTCTTAAAAGTTTGCAGCCCTGTAATCGTTATTTTGGAAGTAATCCTTACTCTTTCCTGTAATTACCCGTATAATCCCCTTGTCAAAGACTGTGGCAAAAGTTGCAATTAAAAATTAAGCAGAAAATATATTTTAGTATATGCGGGCTGAGGTGCAGGAAAGCCTTTAGGTACATGCCTGATTTCAAGTGGCTGTACACGTGACGGTGTGATTTAAATCTCAAATGCAGCTGGATTTTGGTTAGTATCCAGAGCTCCCTTCGGTCTGGCTGAGCCCCGCCGTTCAATGGTGAAGTGACTTTGGCAACTACAAATCCCAGGGAGCGTTGCCATCGGCAGGTTTGTGCAAGCAGATTGGCATCCTGCAGGAACCAATGGCAGCAGAGTTGAAGAAAATTCACGTGTGTCAGCTGCTGGTATTAAAAAGCGCTGGAGAGAGCCGGCGCCCTGAGTGGCGATTGCCTGTTTCCCTGGGCTACTTTTAACCCCCTGCGTGAGCTTCGTATTGATATTGTATTTTACACCCCCTGTGCCTCGGCTTGAAAAAGCCCGCTGGGCTGGTGCAGATGGATGCAATTCTGAACTGCGGAGCGGACGACTTGGAAGATTACTACAACTTGTTAGGATGCGATGAGCTATCCACGGTAAGAGCCTTCCCCACCTCCCCTCCAGGTTAATGACAGTTTGACCCTGCTCGTCTGGCTGCGGGGGGGAGTTGAAGTTGTTTATCTCTACAGGCAGGACTATTTGAAATGCATCATGAACCTTCTTCCTTGCCACTTTTGTCTTTTAGTATCTCCCTTCGCAAAGCTCAGTTTTCTGATCTGGATACCGATGTTAAGATCCTAGAATAAGGCTTCTATTAAAAGTGTCTTATAGAACAGGACTGTATTATAGGTACAGCTGAAATAATGGTTTATTTATTAGTGTAGTTCGGCATGTGATATGGTTATGAATCGGGAGCCAACTGCATACATTTGACAACATCCAATTAATATTTTGGAATATATTTTCCATTTTAAAAGATGAAAAAAAGCTATTTATATGCAACTAATGCAATGAATGTTCATAGCTGTAGGTCACTGATAATGCTATTGAGTTTCTCAGGTTTTATACATATTTTTTTCATTTTTTAAAAACTGTATTCATTGGTTGGGAGGAAAAACAAAAAATAATACCTCTTTTTCATCATATTAATGATTTTTGAATGCTAATTTTAATGACATTCAAATACTAGTTTTACTAATTTGTTTTGGTAGCAGATGCATACTTTATAATGAGATCTAGCTAAGCAATTGTTGAACGACTTGTAGCTAAAATAAGTGTTCTTTTTCCGAAAGGCATCCAGACATCATTTTTTGGATAGTCTGAGTTAGTGGTATGCTAATATTTTTTAATCTAGTTGTTCTATGAACTGGAATTGTGTTTCAATTTTGGAAAAGGAGTTTTGATTACTCTGCCGTAATGAAGGATGTATTCAGTGTGGATAAAAGCTGTATTTTGCTCAGTAAATTTAACCAGATGCTCTCATCTGTCCTAGTGCTCAAATGCTGGGAAAATACCTCTGTCTTTTCTGTCACTGAAAGCATACGAGCAAGCATCTTCGATCTGGTACGGAAGGCAATTTAAAGCCTTTCATGAGGTAACTCCTAAAACGTCATCCCAGCAGAGGGCGGTGTTAAAGTTTCGATGTAGGCTTGTTTCCCAGATGCTATTTCTCATTTTCTACCCCACGCTACTTGAGGGCTTAGCAATTAATGAATAGTTCAAGTACACAGGAGAATGATTTTTCAGATTGCTTCATAATGACATTACAAAGATGGAATAAATGCTAATGGGTCCTGAAAAATAATCCGTCAAGTATTATTTGTTGAGAGAAGCAGCAGACGTTACTAGATTATTTTTGACGTGGGAGGAGGAACTGAGATCACAAGTGGACTGAGTACCGTGATCGCCTTCCCTCGGGATGGCGCACGCTGCTTCTAACGTTTAACAGAAATTTGAAGCGTTACAGGTGTTTTGCAATCACATTACTTTGTACACGCAGTCAGGCGTTTGTAGCAGCACAGGCTTCTTCAGGCATCCCCAGCACATTCCCAGCTGCAGCACTTTCATCTAAGCTGCTGAATATTCTGGTCTTGCTCTGACCTGGTTAAATTTAAGCACAAATAGTCCCAATTTCTACAGATTTTCCCTGTAGTCAAGTAAATACCCGTGTTCATTTGTGGCTTCTTGTAGAATTGAGCTCGTGGACACCTAGTTCATCTTCAGACTTGCGAGGAAGAGGGGAGATTTAATCTACATCCTTCCTCCAAGAACAGTGTTATTCATATATTGTGGGTATTGGATACCTTTCTTGGTAAAACATCTCACTGAATAGTTTATATAAATTTCATATATTTTGTATAAACGTCCTATAAACTTTTCCTTCTACTGATTTATTTTTTTTAACTGAAGACTTCCAGGCTACCCCTCTGCTACTGTACGTACTTTAACTTTAAAGTTCCCCTTTATATAACCAAGTTTTAGAGATGGTAGCTAGCTATATAGTAACCAGTTTCAATAAGTTCTCTGTAGAATGTATATATTTTTAAGTGTCTTACTGACTGGAAATATACCACCTTGTATCTGTCCCTCTGGAAGGAGTTACCAAGAAGAGCAAAAAGTGTAGAATTCTTAAAATACCACTGTAGACCACATTTTTCCCAGCATACGATGACAAAATCTGGCCAGCTAGTTGAGTAAACTGTAATTTTATTCTAAAGAAAAAGTGTTATGAGCCTTAATTTTGAAATAAATCATGTAAATTGTGTATGGATATCAGGGTTTGAAGGATGAGGAATTTATATAAACAGCCTTTCTAGCATGGGAAAGAATAGTAGCTAATTGATACCTTAGGGCAAATTGTTGTGAAAGCTTAAGCTGTACTGGAATGATATAAAGAAGTTTTGGCTTCTGAATTATAAGAAACAGCAAGATACTGTGAAAAATCTGAAAATTGGAAAATCTAAGCTGATGCCCACTCCGGTGGTTTCCTGTATTTTGTCAACTGTTAATATGTCTGTGTGTTTCCAGTGGTTGTAATACTTTATGGTCCTACAAGCTGTGTGGGAACTTGTAATTAACTGAGAAACTAATACATGCCGATATTCTAATATTGATTATAAACGTATTCTATTCCAAGCCAACCTTTTTGCACAGCAAATTAACTTGACAGGAAGAACGTGAACTGCTAGCTACCTACCTTTGGGGTATCCAAGATGGAACAGTCATGTGCTACTGGCTAAATTTCCTAGGAAGAGGCTGTGGAGAAAGCCACCCGGGCCCACAAACTGATCTCCAGCAATCCAGGAGGCCTGTGCTTCCTGCAACGAGACTTTGTTAAAAGTTCGAGTTGATTAAACAAAGGGAAGAGCAGCTGAAGTGATGCATTTTGCCTGCCTGGTCAAATGTGCGGAAAGGGTTTCGCACACGTGATCTTTACACGTTTTCCTTAAAGCCAGCTTGCCATACTGGATGACTGAGCTTCACAAAAACAAGAATAAGGATGAGTGCGTGGAAAATGAAATGAAATAAGCAGTGTCACCGACAGATGGTTGTTGTTACCTATTTTGCTTGGACTAAAGCTTGTAAAAATGAACAGGAAAAAATCTTTCAGCGTTCTTCATTGTTCCTCCCAACCCCTTTCAAAAAGGAAATTTGAAAATCTTTTCTGTGTGTACGTATTTACTCACTTTAAGTCTCGACGTTCTGTTTAGGTTGAACAGATTCTTGCAGAATTTAAGATTAAGGCCCTTGAATGTCATCCTGACAAGCATCCTGGAAACCCCAAAGCAGGTATGTATTCTTCCCTGTTTAAAACAAGCTATTTTTTCCTTATATGAACATGACTAGTAAGATATTAAATTCAGCCTTAAAACTTTATTAAATATTCTTTTCCCCAATATATTTTGTCATGCGTATTGAGCATATTGTCTTTAAATAGCAAGCTTTAATAATCTTTTCTAACCCTTGCACACTCCTAGGTGATAGAGCAGGAAGACACTTTTTGGATTTCCCCCCCCCCAGGACTTACTTTTTTTTTTTTTTCTTTTCTTTCTATGGTAGAACATCTTTTAATCCAGAAATCATTTATGGAGTGTATCCCTTTCTAGACCTATGAAGTTGGCCTGCTTCCATGCTCAGTGGCGTTCGAGTGCCATATTTGCGTCAACTAGTTAATTTCCTTCCACGGAGAAGCCCATCAGGAACACGTTAAATGTCCTTTAGTTTCTTCTAATGTAATTTAATGACTGGAACTAAAGAGGAGGCAGCACCACATGAGCAGTCAGCTGTTTGCAGAACAGCAGCTAACATTTGTGGTTAGGAAAGCGTGCAGTTCATTCTACCTGTGACGGCTAAGCAGCACCTGAATTATTTGGAGACAATCTCACCCATTCATAACCACAAGATAGCTCTAATCCAGGCTCACCGATGTCTGAATAGTTTATATTCTTATAATAAAGGTTGTTCTGATCATAATTATGGTCCCCACCAAAAATTTGTTGTAGAATAATTAAACATGCTTCTCGTTTTGATTAATGCACAAAACTTTTCCTTTGGATTCTTCCTATTAGTTTAACTATAACCTGAACAACGTAAGCATAAACTGAACCCTATAACCTACCTACTTGCGTGAGTTTGACCTCACCCACGCCCTGCTCTGAGACAGCAGAGCTGGGAGTATGGCAGATGTTACATGAGGCTCGCACTCCGCTGCCTCCAGCAGAGCTCTCAGCAGGGCTTGGCTTTCCTTACTGATGCCATCCTAGCCTAGAAGCAGAGAGTTGACAAGGGGGCGGGGGAGCGTTAAAGGTGAAAGAGGTGGGGTTTTTCACTTTGAGATTCCCTGACAAGGAACCCCCTGAGCTTTGGTGTTTGAGAGACAATCTGCCACCTGTTAACAATAACCTGAATATTTAACTTGTTCTAAATGATAGCACAAGTACCAAAGAAACCAATGGAATCAACTCTGCAGAAAATTCTGGCTGTTCCAGCAGGGAAACAAGAGACGATTCCAGTGCACAGTCCTGTCCTGTCTACACCGCTCCCCAGTCCCGTCCCGTCCCCCCCCAGTTAATTGAAACTAAGTAACTCAAAAAGGGAGGCCGAGCGCCAAAGGTTGGAGCAGCTTGCTTTGTCAAGAAGAAATATTTTATGCTCCATTTACCTGAATGTGCTGTATTTACTTTAAATACCTTTTTACAGTGTTGGTGAAAGTTTTCTTTATATTTTTTATTTCATCAACTTAAAGCTCAATAAAGAGTAATTAAAGTAGACCTTTTATTTGTTGAAAACTAGTAACACTAGAAAAAGGATACCTAATAGAACAGCCCCCTCAGCCTGTTGTCTGTTGTTTGATTTATAGGTATCCATTTTGATTAGTGTTGGGGCTTAGTGTATTTCAAAAGAACTCTAATTTGTAAACTGGAATAAATGAATAATAGTCGTAATAGATCACTGTAACATAGGTGACTTATAGATAAAATCTAAATCTTTATAACCCTTCTACAAATAGTAACATGCAGCTGCATCCTTAGTAACTGTTTAATGAAAAATTAGCCTGTAGGGAAAAATAAGAGCTCTCATTCATGCAGTCTGGTATTCAAGATAACATTTTAGCATATGTAGAAAACCTACCTAATAAAATGCACAAGTTACTTCATTTGAACTATATTTAGATTCCTCCTCTTGCTTGTCAATTTTTGTGTGTCTTTTTTTTCCCCCCTGCTCATGGTTTCTTGGCGTCGTGCTTTGCTCTGGCTTCCTTGCTGTGGGTGCGCGTTCCTTCTAAGCATTCTTACTGCCTTTTTAAGGTTGTCTACAGGGGGCGACTTGTGCCTTTTGCCTACCGTACTCCGTAGGTTTCTCTGAACTTAAATTGAGGAGATTTTGAAGCCGGTAGACAAATGAGCGTTTTAGTCCTCGTTTGAAAAGGATTTCAGTTGTCCGCCAAAGGTGCTACAATCCTAAAGCCGGCTAAAACTTTGCAAAGCTGGAAGCAGAGCAACCACATACCTCCGTCCCTCAGCTCTCCTTCTGTCTCCTCTACTCTGTTTGCTCTAAGCCGTTGTTGGCAGCTCCCCTTTCACATCTGAACTAATTTCTTTGAAAACAAATACTGGCTTTAGTATCTTTTTGGTTTGTGTTCTAGTGGAGAATTTCCAGAAGCTGCAGCAAGCTAAGGAGATTCTTACTAACGAAGAGAGTCGAGCGCGTTACGATTACTGGCGACGAAGCAAAATTACCATCCCGTTCCAGCAGTGGGAGGCCCTGAGCAATTGTGTGAAAACGGTTGGTGGTGTCCGAGTTTGGGCCTTCAGGAGGAGGGGGAGGTGGGGCCGGTCCAGAGGCAACGTCGCAGTGAGCGAGGGGATGAGTTCAACGCTTCTGCTGCGGTGGTGGGTTTGGGGATGGGAATAGTGCAGAGGGATTCCTGCATTGAGGAAATTAAGGAAATTCGGGAAAAATTGGAAGGCTACAGAAGCCCATTCACAGAGGGGGTTTAGGCTAGTAGTTTTAGAGTGAATTCATCAAGTTGCTGCTTTTATGTGCATTATATGAAGTTTAAGTAACTTAAGGGCTGTTTTCAAATGCTTTGCCTCTGTGGGAACCCTTTCTGTATTTTCAAAGCTAGGACCTTTCTATAATATATTCTCCTTGTGGTATATTGCTTATCAGATAGGTTTTCTTGCTATCTGATTAAATAAAGAGCTCATGGAAAAATCTAGAAGGTAGGTTCCTTGGAACCCTGTGCTTCACACAGGCCTTTGGAGGGGCCCTGCTATGCTAGTGGGTGATCTGTGACGGGCACAGGTGTTCTGAAGGCTTTTCCCTCCTAATTTTGCTAGTGAGATAATTTGATAGTGTGTTCCTAGTAGACCCTAATTCCGTAATGTTTGATTTATTTTTTTTTTCCTGCTTATTAGGGTGAATGATAGTTACAAGTCAACATGGTCAGATTTTAAGGCAGGTGAATAAATGTTTCCCTTGCCAGTTCTGCCCACCTCAATTCTCCTTACGAGAGAAGTCTGAGAGCCTCTTCAACTAAAGCATTACGCCTGAGCTTAAATGTCTGCTGGAAGTATCCCCTCAAGCTTAGTTCAGTTCCGAACAGAAGTCATTCCACAGACTTTAATAGTAAAGCTTTCCAAATTGTCTTGTTTCCAAAGGGCACCTTGAAATCAAGGACAACTTTGAAAATGGACATTTTCTAAGTCACTCAAGCCCTCTTAAAAAATTGTCAGAAGTCATGACAGAAGAAACTGGACAAAAGACCCTTAGAATTATTTGATGCATTTGTGCATTTTGTTCTTCATCCCCACCTGACATAAACGATCCTCTCAGATGCTATTTGCAATATGTAACCGTGCTTTCCCCTCTCCTATTGACCTGCAAGCTTCTCTCGAATATGTGCTTTGTTTAACCATTTATTACAACGATATAAGAAAGAAAAGAGAAGTTCATTAAAAATCTTTTAAGGCATAGGAATTAGTTCTTTATTTGTTATTTTTGCATTTCTTTAGTCAATGCACTGGGCTGTCCAAAGTAAGAAGGACCAAATGCTGGAAGCTCCTGACTTGAATAACAGCAACAACATAACTAATAAGATTTGGGCCCAACAGACTGAAAACAACGTGGACGGATTGTCAGATGGGAACAGGGAGCAAGAAGATGTTGCAATTCCTGATGTGAAACCAGAGTCTTCAAAGAATCCAGACTCCCCAAGTAAGTGAAACCAGCAGTTACAGAAAATCGCGGTATCCAGGGATTGGCCTGAAACAGAGGCTTTTAGTCATGAGAAATTCTTCTCCTGAATAATGTGTTTAACTGGTAGCTTTTTTAATGTGGTTTTGGGTTGGGGTTTTGTTTTGGGCTTTATGTTGTTTGTTATTTATTTATTTTTGAAGCTTTCTTCCTCCCTACCCCGTGTTTGCTCGCTTGTTTGCTAGTAAAACCAGAAACTGGAGAAGGAAAATAAAATTCTTCTAAAACCAAGATGGAAAGTTCTGTTTTGCTGCTATATCAAAATTTAAAAAAAAGCAATTATTTTCAGTGATTTTTTTAATAACTTTAAAAAAATGTTAAAGAAAATATTACGGTATTATATTATTTTTTTTATCCAGCAATCAGTACTTACGCACAGTTTGCATCTGATGAGCTAATGAGGACTAAAAATTGAGACTTGAAGGCTTCTTTTGTATTTGAACAGGTTTTTTAAAATAACAGTGCGTGCACCAGAATAAATGTGTATTTCAAAAGCTGGCATCTGGCCAGTCAGTATTTCCTGTCTGTTGTTTAGGTTGGTATGCCTGAATCAAAGTTTACCTACCACAACGGCCACCCACTGTTTGCTTGATCCTTCAGGAGTTTCATAATCTTAGGCTTATGTTATCAGAGAACTATTACTAAACAAAGTCCTCTCATTTCTTCCCAGCTGGATCAAACAGGAAATTAAGTTGAACTGTGAGGGTAGCAAAACCTAATTTAATCCCAAACATTTGTGGAATGCAGAAAATAGATAAGAAAACTCTACAAACGAATGTATGCAAGGCATAACTGAAAAGTTTATATTTAAAAATTATGCTCTATAGAATTACCCTATTTGCTATTGGTTTGTAATTAAATCATCACTGTATCCTTTGTAAAACAGTAAACTTTCACAGGAAAGAAAACATCATGTTGTTCCTTGTAATCATAGAATGCTTTGGGTTGGAAGGGACCTTTAAAGGCCATCTGGTCCCTCCCCCCTGCAATGAGCAGGGACATCTTCAACTGGATCAGGGTGCTCAGAGCCCCATCCAGCCTGGCCTTGAATGTTTCCAGGGATGGGGCATCTACCACCTCTCTGGGCAACCCGTGCCAGTGTTTCACCACCCTCATCATAAAAAAATTTCTTCCTTTTATGTAGTCTAAGGTCTAATGGTGAGCTTTCTTTGCAGGCATTTTCTTTCCCATAATTTTTTAAAGTTTTAATTTAATTTCCATAGATTTGAATGGGAAAAATATCAAACCTGTCAAATGCCTACTTAACTTATCCAGTGGGCATATATTTATATTAATAAATGTTAATATTAGAATATATGTATTTGACAGGGCCTGTACGTGCCTCAGTATTCATACTTGATGTTAGGATGTTGGTAATGCTTTTGCTTTGGTCCAGGAAAATTTATTATATTGGATTCTACTTTTAAAGTGGATATTTTCAGTTCCTGTCTGCTGGTCTGTAAGAATTACGGTCTACAACTCCACGTAGCTATTTCAGCCTGAATAAGAGATTTTAACATTAAGTCTGGTAATAGGTTTCAGCTGCCTGATATAGGAAGATCACATTTTAGTATTAACAGTCCATAGATCATAAAACCATAGCGCAGGGTCTGAAAAACTCCGTTACTCCCTAGTATGTGGAAAGGGCCATCTGTGCCTTCCCTCCGCGCTGCTGCCTTTCACGTACTTGGAGACTTATCAAGTCACCCTTTATCTCTTCTTTAGGTTAAGCAAATGCAATTTGTTCAGTTTTTCTTCATAAGTCCTTTGCTGGACTGCCATCGTTCTTGCTGTTCCCCTTTGGCCTCTTCCCAGCTGATGTATATCTTCAAGTTTGGTGTTTGCTTGAGTTTTTGTTCAAACAGTGCCAAGAATACAGAGGTTGTCCCTGCTAGTCAAGAGCACTGGAAGTGACCAATTTTTTACTCAATTTTTGAGGGAAGATTATAAAGTATTATTTCAGAGAATGTGCTTTATACATGTTTATAATAATTTACTTGCCTTTCTCTTTTTTTTTCCTCAGGATTTTCAGAGGGAAATTACTGGCACTTGCGTTTCCGCTGGTCAGGGGATGCTCCATCAGAGCTTCTGAGGAAATTCAGAAACTATGAGATCTAAAATGCAAAATATGCAAGAGCGTGAGATCATCTGTTCAACAATTCAGTATTTTTGTTGTCAGCAGTTATAAGTTATTTGTATTTTGTATTCATTCATTGTGATGTGAACGTTGTTTGAATAAATGTCTTAATCCTGATTTGTTAACACACATGCTATGAGCATTACAGATGGAGGTCTTTTGTTTAATAAGCAAACTTTAATAAGCAAAGCCCTTTTCAGTATTAACATAAGTCACTTTGTGAAGTTATCTAACATCTTATATATTGTTTCTTGTATTCTTAAATATTGTGTAGTGAATAATATTTTTCTCGATACTGTGATGTTACAAAGAATGTACTCTCGGTAGAACCAAAAGGCAGTGTCAGACTCCAGTGTATCGTCCTGTTCAGGGATGATCTTCCAAAAGCTATACGGCAATGAACTTTAAACAAAACTGTGCTTATTTCTAAGCTATGTACTCTGCTTCACTTCTCCATTGCATTGTACTTACTGTAGCGATTTATAATGCACGCATGCACAACGCTATTACAAACTTACCTTGTTGGAGAATTGTGATCTTACGATATAGATAAAATAAGAACCTTCTTATTATCCAAGAAGGTCACTGTGATAGATCAAGCACTCTTAAAAATCACTTGCTTTCTATCTTAACCAGTAGACTTTTTGCACCAGCTATTTATTTTGGAAGGCAGTTCCAGAACTTCACTTCTCCAGTTTAGCAACTTTCTTCTTAAGCTTTATCGGTGGACAACTGATACCCCTTGTATGTGTGCCAGCGTTGTCCTGGGGCTTAATAGTAATTTCCCTCCCTGCCCTGGCCTGGGGGACAGGGTCTTATCGGGGTTTTGTGTGGTGAGGAATCAGGCCAGTCAGCATTAATGTGTACAAAATCTCACATGAAAGGTTTTTGGTATTTTGGGCAACTTTTCAAATTCTGCATTGTGTTTGTTTATTTTGTATTTGCTTTCTTCTTTGTAAACCTGGCTAATATGTCAGGCATTGACATTGTGGTTTTGTGCAAGCAAGTAATTCCATCAGCAACAAATAAAACTGCATGCGTACAGAAAGGGGTTGTTTTCATTTTTTTAATTGAAATCCTCTACCCACCACAGAGATCCCTTTTGAATTTCTTGTTATTAGTTCCCTCAGTGGGTAAAAGCTTAAGGGAGTCCAGTTATGAATCTTGGGCATCTCCACGAAAAGTCTACTGCAAACTACAGTCTTCTCCCAACACGGCAGCAGTATTACGATGCCTGTCTCTGCCTGGAGTGACATGTTTGGCTCTTGCAGGGGTATGATGTGCTGACTGACCTACTGCGCTTCTCCTCTTTGGTGCCCATGTGCTGTAAATTGTAACACAAGTGCCTGCCAACGGAACCCTGATAATACGTGTATCTTATTAACCTCATTAGTGTATTTATTCGGGTGCCAGTTTTCTTTACAGGGGTTGATACCAGTGTTAATCCTGGTTGTGTTTGTACCAGTTTATAAAAGCTTAAAGTACTGGTGTTGCGCTGATGCAGCTACATTGATCCTAGATTTTATGGCATCAGTAGCAATAGCTATTTTTACAGCACATCATCCTGCTTATCCAAAATCTTGTTTTTTTTCCTTCTACATGCTTTTCCCTTGCATATTTTGCAGCTGAAAACGTTACAGAGATGAGATTAATAATTCTCTAATATCTGCTAAATGTAATTACAAATTTTCTTCTAGTGCATATACTGCTTTCCTTTATATACAGGTATTTGCTCAAGAAAGACTTTCAATCCATTTTGTAGGGAGGGACTGTGAAGAATGTCAAACAAAAGAAACTCTAGTTCATGTGAAGGCTAGAAAGTAAGAGGGTACAATTTTTCTCTCTTTAACAAAAAGATGGAAATGCAACCAGCTGGAGTACTTTGAATCAGACAGCAGCTGCGATTCTCCTCTCCCTGTCTCACTTGCTCGTAAAGGTAAAAGGGGGGAGTTGGATGGATGATTTAGCACCTAACCAGCTGGTTTCCCTTGAGAAGTGAGTGTACAATAGGCCTTTGAACAGCAAACTCATTTTTCATGTCATTAAAACTGATGTCATTCTTAGCCAATTATTACATGGTTGGTTTTGGCACAGCACCTTTAGATATTTGTTCCGGAAGAATAATTGCAGATATTTTGAAGCCTCTTAGCCCGCTGGAAGCTGATGGCAAAACTTGCCTTTTGCAACATACCTGCGAGAGATCAGTACTCTAATTTCTATTTGCCCTAGTGAAGGGGGCAGATTATTAACTGGAGCTCTAGCACACTGATACAGACTTTTTTTCTATTTACGTATATATTTAACTTGAAATGGTCCAAATTTCTGTATTTCTCAAATAGAGTTGAGTTAACCTATTCCTAGCAGAGCAAACCCAGAGCTATTGGAAAGCAAGAGGAAGCTGTGCAGCCTGTTTTGCTTTTGGGCCAGCACTGAGGGGACCTGACCTGTTGGCTAGTAAGAACAGTTAACTGGAATAAGTGGGCAGCCCAGTTCTCTCTCATGTTAGAAAGGAAAGAAATACGAAGCTGACAAATTACTTGGTGTTAGATCATGCAGAACCCACCCCTCAAGAATAAACTAACCTTTTTTTAAAAAAAATATATAGTATTTTTAGAAGTTTTTTTGCTAGTAGCATGAAAAGACCCAGCAAATGTCCCACATGACATCATCCACAATAACATGGTGCCTTGGCCTCTGCACTGCTAAGCACAGAACATACTTACTTAACATGCTTAAATGTTAATTGGAGCAGGGGTTGTAAGGTGGGTGTCTCAAGCTCTGCAAAGATGTGATTAAGAGGCAACAGAGTCAGGTATACATGGTTTTTCAGTGGCCCACAGAGACCTTAACTTTCTTTGCAAAGTGGAAACAGCTGCGAAAGGACAGTTTTGCGTAACAGCACAAACCCAGATACTTTGTATTAGAACTAGGGTCTGTGAATCTCAAGTTGGGGGAGAGGGCAGCTGCCTGCAAGGGATGGTAAGGTCCCATTTTCTTCTCTAGCACTGCCTGGGAGTTGTTTAGGTAGGCAACAAAGGGGCCTGAGCCTTCTGGGTGTCCGAGGGGTCTGACTTGGTGCGTGCTTCCACTACACAGCCATTGAGCATTACCATGCCTGAGTGCTTTGTTAGCTAAATGACTTAGCTTAGCTTGGTATGAAAATAAACAGACCTGTGAAGTGAGCCTAGCTCCTCTAGAGCCCACTCAAAAGTATTGATTGAACTTGGCCGTTACTGGACTTGTGAGGGCTGATGAGGTTTCAGCTGGAAGTTATGAGATAGCAGTGGGGGTGCAGGTGGATGATGATGATAACAAAACACGGAGAATAGGGCCTGTTGTTTAACATTGTGTTTCTAGGGCTCTCAAACTGTATCAACCAGTTTTGTAATATCAGAAATTAAGCAACTATTTAGCCAGCTGTTTACAATGAAACTGAACAGCTCTGGGGGGGTTCTTGAATTATATAAAATTAATGTGTCTTTAATTACTGCTGTCATGCCCGTTCTTGTGCAAGTGCTGAATATATAAGATTGAGAATGTTCTAGTTCTTCACAAGCTTTTTGTTTTGCCAGTATTTTCCGAGTTGTTTTGCCAACATTTCCTGGGTGGCAATGTAAGAGTTAAAAGTTTTGATGATGAATACAGATAGTATATGACTTAAAATCTCAGGCTGAGTAATGCTGAATGACAGGTAAGGTTGTTTCCTGAGTGCTTGTTTTCCTCTTTGAATGAGAGAGGGGGGAAAAAAAAGAAAAAGGCAGTTTATATGTTCTATAATAGAAGCAAGTATTCTGATGATTAAAACAGATACTGGGTAGCTTTAATTTCCTGAGCATGAACATTGCTATCTTACACTTTCATATCCTGAAATGAGCAACAAGACTGCTGGGAAGGTAAGCAGTGAAGCTGGTATAAAGCTGATGAAATTACACAGCAAAAGATAAAGCAAGTCAGTAAGTTGTCAGCCTCTGTCACTGTCAGATAGGGTGATATTTATCAGTTAGTTTATGCTGGGTATTTTTATTGCAGCCCCGTGTACATGCTCCTTCTGCTGTTATAAGAGTTGCCAGGCCTTCCCCCTGATGGTAGGTGCTGCATATATTTGTTCTCTCACCTTCCCTATATTAGTGTCTTCTCCCTCCCCTGTTAATGGAGATGAGACTCTCCTTACGCTCTATCCCAGCTTTGAAAGGCTTGTGTCTGAGTCATTACAGTGGTGCACAATACAGACTGGGAACTTTTACACGTCTTAGGTCTCTGATGGATATCATAACGTGTCACAGGTGAGGGATGCCAGAGAAAACAGATTTTCTTTCCTCTCTATTCCATCTTCGCAGTGGTTTGTTCTTGCTCCCTTCTTCTGGCGGGGCAGTAAAGGGAGAGGGGTTACTTTTAGAAAATGAAATTTGCTGCCAATGTTCGGAAGCTTTCCAGTCTTGGTGTGCAATGTGGTTCTCGGTGCTTTGGACAAAAAGACTTGCTTGCTGCTTTGTCAAAACTGCTTCTCCGAAAATATCAAAGGACTTTTGGCACCAAAGCAGACAGCCTTTCTCAGGAGATTCTGTTTGACTCTCAGGCATCAGTCCTTACAGAAACTACATTTACTTTGTCAGGATTGTCAGAGCTGGTCCTCTACTAGCAGTTAATTTCCATGGAGCCCCCAAATTTATGCTGGGTAGAGGACTGTCAGCTCCTCCTCTTTCTCATAAACAACTCTGTGTGAATGGTATCGATGGGATGGGGGAGGCAGGAGAATGAGCAGAAAGGTCTGGAGGAATGACTGTTCCAGCTGGTTGGGCCTGGGTGCCTTTGGTGCTTTCTGCTACTTGTGGTCCTCACTTTTAAAGGATCTGAGTCTTCCCCAGGATTCCCATGTCCATCCTTGGCCTGCCACTGCCAAAGGATGAGGCTGCTTGCTTCAGTGTGGGTAGTTGATGATAAAAAGGAGCATGGACATCTTAAGCATCAAATTGCTACGCTGGCTGGAGGCACCCTGATCCCTGAAGGTACTCTGCAGTGGGCCTGAGCCAGGTTTAGGGAGGAAAACTGCACCAAGCAGAGATATGGAGCAGTACCATGTTGAGCCCATATGTACCTTTTGGGGTCTGGACTCCAGCACCAGATTCATTACTGCCTTGCTCTTTCTCACTCTTACAGCTGAGGTTTAAAACGGGAAGCAGATCAGAACAGTAGCACTTCAACTCTTTGCTCCAAAATGCACACGAAAAGTGATAGGAGTCAAGAGGAGAGCACGGAACCTGGAACACTAGTGCTGCTGATGCGTATATAGCTTTAGTAGGCTGTTTGGCAGTCTTTACTTACTTTCTTCTGTAATTACAAAAAAATTACAACCCCCCCCCCCCCGCAATTAAAACCATATGGTTCTTCCCCTTTAGTGCCTTGATGGGAACATTTTCATAAATCTTGCTGAAGGGTGAGGGTGGGAAATAACTTGGGTGTTCGCTGCTGCTCTTTTATTTCTCAACTGCAAATTTTAGGGAAAATCAGTTTCAAGGTGAAAAAGTTCACTGAATACAAATACTTCCTTAGACAGAGGAGATTTTTGTTGCTTTTCTGACAGACTACCCTCTTATTTTTCAATAAAAAATTTAAAATAACCATGTCTTTTGGTGTTGGTCATTTGGTATTTCCATCCCCAGCAAGGTCTCAGTGAAAAGGACATCTTAAAGTTGCAAACTTCCTCATAAATATTTATTGGGTTGGTGCTCTGTCTTCAGATCTATTAAAGCAATATGAAACACGTCTTTTGGAAATAAGACACTTCAAGTGGTCAGTAAAAAAACTGGCAACTTCTTCAGTGATGCGGTTGGAAAGAAGGACTCCGTGCAAAGCTTGCCCACTGTGTTTGTTTAGTATTTTGACTCTTTTAATGCTGTCTTTTTATTAATTCGGAATGCTACCCAAAACTACATTACACAAAAGAGAGTTTCTCTCATCTGTTCCAGATTACAGGGGTGGGTGGGATCTTCAAGTTATAAAAGAACAAAAAAAGAGTTTAAATTCCTGACTGATTAAACGAAATCAAGCCTTATATGTGGAAAAGAAGTTATACTTTTTTTAATTTGTTATCTGAAATGTGCACACTCACTAAAAATTTTGATATTTTGCAGAGTGACTAACATGCTGTACTGCTCTAAGCACACAATTTTAAGCTGCTGTTAGAATACAAATACACTAAGGTGAAAGTAGCACATGTACTGCACCTTAGCGAAGGATGCTGAAGTCGGTACTGTTGAATTTAAAAACTGTCTCTTCTGCAACGTCTGAGATAAGATGTCTGATTCCAGTATCCCTTGGCATATACCGTCACATGTGAGAACTTAAGGGAAATGCCTAATGTTATGGTCACGTATTACACAGTATCATTGTCAGTTATTTGCCAGTTTAAGATTCCCTCTGAAGTGTAACCTCTAACACTTGCAGGTGCCTTAACAGACACCAACACCCAAACTTGAAATCCCTGGAAGCCTTGTTAGGGTAGCACTTTGAAATGTTCATTTTGCTGCCAGCTTAAACAATTGTTTGTCCCCTCTTTCTTTTATTTTGTTCTGAGAAGGGATATTTCAATGATGTTTCCTCTTCTTCCCTCGCCTCCATTTTCTGATTAAATTAAGTTGCACTGACAAAACATGATGCTAGAAAGAATGGGTTTGCATGCGTTTTTATCTCGTCTTTTAAGAGAGAGGAGCGAAAAGTGGTTGTTCCTGCTCTAGCCTATTTTGGCCTCTGTGGAAATGGCCTTTTGCTTATGTCCAGCCTTCTCTTACCCGATTTTGTAAATTTTTCAGCTCTTCACTAATGCTGAGGTCACACATAGGAGGAGATTGACACATCTGAGTGGTGAAAGGGCAGTTTAAGCCAGTCAGAAAGAGGCGATATGTGCATTTGCGTAGGGGGATGTGCCTTGTTCTTCTGTTTTTCCTGGTTATTAGTTGGATAATAACTTCTGTGGGTTTTTTTTTCCCCTCATTGCCGGATTGCGTGTGTGTGCGCTTCATGCCTGTGCAAAAGGCTATTGAGGACAGGAAAAGATGATCGAGGACCCCCTCACTAGAGGTCTAGGAGTAATCAGACCAGCTTCCTTCAGGAGAGGGAGGGTTTGACAGAGCAAATGCATTCAATATAGAGCAGCCTGCTGCTGACAAGATTTTATGTATTTTGTGTTAGCTGTAGGACATGGGGGCAGGACAACAGCCCTTTGGGCAAATCGGGACACTGTCTGTGTGTAATGCGCTGGATTAATCCTGAGCTTTGCACTCGGGCAGCGCCTGTCCTGCCTGCAGAGGACCTAGAAGGTCAGCTGTGGAAAGCACACTGATCCCCATGTGTCCCTCTCCCACCCGCTGTTCATCACAAATGTTGTACATGCAATGCTGGAAACTCGCCCTGGGACCTGTTGCTGCTTTGGTACTACTTTTATTTTTTGACAGAAGCAGGGGAGCAGTGTGTAGGCACCGACTACGGAGTTGCAAGAAGGCAAATACTAGATGGTCCCTCTTGCTGCTGCAGAGGCACGTTTAACAGTCAGAGAAACCAGGAGTAAAACCTGCGCGTTATACGCAATAAAAGACGACGGAGAAAAGTAACCCCCACCGGGCCGCAGCGAGCAGGGTTCGAACCTGCGCGGGGAGACCCCATTGGATTTCAAGTCCAACGCCTTAACCACTCGGCCATCGCTGCTGCTGGTACTTGTATACCCGGGCTGAACTCCTTATCGAGCGTGCCGCCGCCGGAAGTACCCGCCCCCGACCGTGCGAGGGGCCAATGGGCGCCGTCGTGTCTCACCGCCGCTCGCTCCGCCGTAATGGCCGCCCCTCAGTCTTCCCCCGGCCTGCAGCACCGTGCCGCCCGACCGGAGGGCACTGCCGAACGGGCGGCTGGTGGAGTTCTATTTTCAAAAATAATATTTGTGCGTGGGGAAGCAGGCGCGTTAGTTGCCGCTGTCGCCTTTTTAATTTCCTTTTTTTTCTTTCTTCCCTGTTAAAAGAATTGCGCCGCCGGAGGCTTGCGGCGGGGGAAGTCGGTGCCGCCTTCCGTGCGGTGATTTTTGGCGGCTGCAGGCAGCCCCTCTCGCTGTTGAGAAGCCCGCCGGTGCGGGTCACTGTGCTCCTTCAGCGTGGGGAATAACGTGAATAAACGTCCCATGCAGCTGTTCCGCTGAGGAAACATAAATGCCAGTTTGTATGCTGCTGGGTTTTGCAACCTGAAACGCAGAGGCTGTGTCTACTCCTGTAAATTAAACGTGCCTGGGAGCGTTTGCAGGCGCACTTGAATTTGCTAGTGAAGATGCGGCCAGCAACTACTACAAAATACAGTAACTATGAGGCATTGCATTAATTTTTACAGTGGTATTATCTTAAGTTTTTCCCTGCTTTTTCTAGTTCTGTTCTCTCAACTATTACAAAAGTTCTCTATCACATGGCTTTTAGATGCAATTTCATTCACTGTGGATAGGTTTTTTTTTTACCTTAGCAACAGATAATTGTGTCACCAGTAGTATAACAGAAATTAAATCTAATGACTTTGCGCATATGCTGCAATGGATAAAAATAATCATTTTCATTTTCATCCTTTTTGCAGGGTATGTTTATGCTAGGAATTTTACCCTATTTTCCCTGCTATAGTCACAGCTCTTGTTAACACTTTTTTTCCCCCCCTTTAAAATAACTGGAGTGATGTTGATGATTGTGCCCCCCCCCCCCCCTTTTTTAACGAGTTATTGATCAAGAAGCCCTCTTAATAGTTCTTTAACTTTCCTCAGTACCAAAAATATTGCTGGACTAATGAAGATCTTAAAATAGGCTTATGAAATTAGACTTTTGGGACTTTTCTCTGGAACCTGACCTGGGGAATGTAGAGGACAGACATCAGAAAGCACAAGGTGTTTCTGTAATTTTAAAAGAATTCAGTTATTTTGTTGTACTTCAATATTTATTAAATTCACTTTACTGTTCAAGTTAATACAGCTTTTAAAAAGGTTTTGCATCATTATCTTGAATTGCTGATTAGCAACAGGGAGTTAGGTTAAGTAAGTTTGTGGTCCTTGTCAGACAGCTGTGGCTGCTCGGTTCTGTGTTATGAAAACCAACAGAGAATTTGTCCCTAGTTTTGATGGGAAACACTAAGAACAGCAGTGTTTATGGACCACCTGTAGAAACAGGGATGCTTCCTTGGCTGCACGCAGGCCTGCTATGGTCACAGACCTTTAATCATCCCTCTAAAGTAGCCAGTAAAAGGCTGGATTGATACAGAAAATTTGATACTACATGTAAGTGATGATTTTTTTTTTTCTTGCACTTAACTGCATAGGGTTCAGTGTTACTGTTGATTTTATCTGTACATTTCTTCTTTCTCTCCTGTACATCTTTTTATGTTATTGTGGATATTAAAAAAAAAAAAAAAATCAAACTTCATTTAGAGTTTATGCTTGTGCTGTTTGCTGTGTTTTAGATAATGAGGTACATTTAAAAAACATTAACATATAAAATGGCCCTTATTATCTTACTTTGTATCCCCCTATCCAACCCAGTGGTTTAGCCTCATAATAATCTTTGTGTAAATTGTTGGTTGTTTAATGTGCTTATACCCTAAGTGATTTGGACTGTTTTGCTGATTCCCACGTAGCTTTGTGTGTTTGGGTAAGGCCCTCAGAAGCTGCATTATGCCTGATAAGATGCTGTCTTTATCCCATAGCATACCTGATTTCATATACATGAAGACAAAAAGCACGATTATACCAAATTTTTATGATTATGTAAATAGCAAATGTGTGAAGAGCAGGGTGAGGAAAAGTAGTGCCTTCAGTATACCACATTGTAGCCAAGGGGAACTTCTTAAAGAACAGACATAGAAGTGGAGACAGTCAGAGATCATGTTTGCTGGTGGAGAAACATGTATTTCTCAGGTGTAAATGCCAGAAAAGACTTATTGGGGCTTTTAGTACGAAGCTTTTTTTTTTTTTTTTTTTTAATTGATTTGAGGACAAGGAGCAGAGCTGTTTACTTCTACACTAATGGATCTGCTGCAGATTTATTTTCTTTACAGAAAACAGACTACTTGAAATCCATACAAGTAATTTGGTTCAGGAAGATCTTATGAAATGCAAGAACATTTTTACTATTCAAAGCCAAAGGAAACCAAATTATAACAACACATCAAAGTTCAGATTTGGTAATACTCCTTCAAGTAAGGGTATTTGTTCTAACTGTTCCTGAAGGGATTGAACCACAGCTGTTGGTTTTTGGTTGTTCTTCCCCCTCCCCTTGGATGGAAATTTATGCATATATGCTATATATTGCTCTTCATGTGCTTCTTACACGTATTTGCCTCACAGCACATGCATGATGGATAGGACTGAGATTTCCCGTCATCCAGCAGGCAATTTGAAGCTTTGAGTGAACTGCTGGATATTTATAAATACTGGATAATTAAACAAAATCTTCACCTTCTGAATAGATGACATTTCCAGGATGAGTAAAGGGTGGTAACTTAGATGTATATTCTGGTCATGAATGAAGGCCTTTGAACACTTAAGGTTGTTTTAATGACCTAGAGACCCATGCAATAAATGGCATATTATCACCTTAGTCTTTTATGTTATTTGCACAAAGTTATTTTACCCAGAAAACATTAACACAAAACTTTTAAATGCTTTACATTTTGAATTTTGCCCACTTATTAAGGACAGTTTGTAAGAGGGAAAAATTCCCCTTATCTGTATGAAATTTAAATATGCCTTCCCTGCTTTTCCAGATGCCTTGTTCTGTTATTCTCATTGAAGAAATGTGTAAAAAAAAATCTATTATATTACTGGGAGTCATAAATTTAAAATGTTCTTAAAGTCTAAATCAAAATGGTCTTGTTTTTAGACTCCAGAAACAATTCTTGCATTTAATTCTACTGAAGTAGTACTTTGTACAGTGGTTTCTGAGAACTCTAGACAACTTTTTTCTGTACTTTATTGAAGGAGGGTCTTTTTTAAATACTCCTTTTCTTGACTGAAACGTTAAATACAATTCTTTAGTTAATAATTTTTGATAGCTGGGTTTTTTATTAGGATAATTCTTCTGTAAGCTGAGAAAATATGGAAATTGTTACTTATCTACAGAGAGATTTTGAGCTGCATAAGGAAAATGTTCAAGAAAAAATGAAGAATTGGTACATTTCTTATTATTTTACATGGGTTTGATAGCAAGCACAATGAATGTGAATGGTATCATTAATGTCTGTGAATGGCATCATTAATGCCTGTACTATGCAAATATTCACATCACAGGAGGTCTCACGCTATTTGACCTCTGTTCTCATAGCTGCCCCAAACTATAATAGCACAATTCCTGTCTCTCAGGAATGAAGTTAATTGGCATCAATACTAAATTATGGGATCATGTTTTGGAGTTTGTATTTGATCTCCTTGTCAAGACATGTGTTTTAAATCTACTGAAAATTATGCTGGAAAGACAATTATATTCTGAAGCCATGCAAAATGCAGAGAACCCAAACAAGACACAGCAAAAATAAATTACAGTGTGGTCTCAGTAACAAAAGAACTTATTTACTTGGAAGAAAGAGAGGGGCAGTTATAGACACTGACTGAATACAGGCTCAGACTATACTCAGCCTTTGGATTCAATGGAAATGCCCCCACTACCTATTACCAAATCCAAGCTGCTTCTTTAAACCAAACTTATTTGATGCCAAACCCAAGGTTACCAGTCTGTGCTTACAAATGGTAAGACCATGTCCTTTGGAGCACCTTATACTTGAGCACAGTTTTGTGCGGTGACACAAAGACACACCGACCGCTTACTAATTGTCAACCTGGAAACCCTTGGAGGGCTGACAGCTATGTAGGAATAGCCAATGCATTTCTAAA
This sequence comes from Theristicus caerulescens, assembly GCA_020745775.1. NCBI lineage: Eukaryota > Metazoa > Chordata > Aves > Pelecaniformes > Threskiornithidae > Theristicus > Theristicus caerulescens. Next base: position 91,753,878 of record CM036560.1, read on the forward strand.
ACCACTGGGGTCTGAGGGTTTGGATCTGGAGCTTGCGGGAACACTTGAGTTTAGTTGTTCTCCATCAGGCCTTCCTTAGAAGGTGAAAGCCTATAGCGTAACCATTCCAGGCCCATAGGCTTTTGCCAGGTTGCAATGAACACAGGCTTGTAAAGAGACATCGAAAACATACATGCAGTATCCTGAGCCATTGAAACCTGGAAATAGACTCAGTATTCCTTTTGTCTCACAATTTGCAATGTCTAACTTTTATATTTTGAATTTAGGAGCCTTTATTTCCTAGCAGGACTAAGAAGAAACGTATCTTTTTCTTTAAATGATAGTTGCCTTTATTTTGTGTTCACATGAATCTAGGACTTGAGATAAATGTGCAATTTCAGTAAAACATCATCAATCATAAGAATTGGCTGATTTGTAAATGACACACAAAGTGTTATATTTAACCAACTACATTCCACTGAATCTTGAAAAACTCGGTGTCTGTCTCTCTAGAGAAAATTGTTACTTGAGCAATGCTAGAGTGACCTCCAGTGTTCTTTGTGCAAGCTGCAAGGAGAAAAGCAGATAGGATGTGTTGCGGGTATCACATGCAAAAGGAGCAGGTTTAAGCACTTTCATGTAATAATCTTTGAAGACGAGCAGTGATCAAAAAGGGATTAGGGAAGAATGGTATCGTTTGCAGAGTGCTATTTGAATTCTAGCACTTCATTATGAAGCTATTGTGTTCCCAAGACAGAAGGAGATCTTACTACAACACAAATCACTAAAAATATTCTAAAGAAAGCCTCAACTAAAATAGCATTGCAGTGTTAAGTCCTAGATACTGAGATAGGGAAACTCAACAATATCTAAAAACATCATTCAAACCTTGAGATACAAACCTGAAGTAAAACACTGAAATTCCTAAAATGTAATAAGGTCTGTTGCCAAGTGCTGGAGAGCCTCTGCACGTACAGGTATTTAATTAATAAAGCATGCTACCTACTGTACATAATCTTGTTTTAAAGACCTTAAAGTCTGAGATACTTGGCTACATCTAAGAGGCTGAGGCAATGTGAGGGGAGAGAGGTCAAATGAAAACTGGTCTCGGGCAGTTTGAGCAGGATAGAGCTTCCCCAGCATTCAAGTAGGCACTTGGCTTTTAGATGCCTCAGCCAGCTGCTCAGGTCAACTTTTACAGATATCAAAGAGGGAGATCCTTGTCCCCGGTGGGCAAGTAAACTCACCTGTTTTGGAATGGTATGAGCAACTCTTCAGAAATACTTTCCAGTAGCCATTGAGCAGCCCTGAAGATGACTAGATGCGAGACTAAAAGCCTAACTAAAGCGTTTGGTATGTCATAGGCTAAAGTTAGCAATGTTTATGCATATATGTGGTTAACTTGCATACAATGATATTGTCAAAGAATTGGTTCATTATCAGAATTCATGCATATAACATTGCTTTATGAATGTATTGTTCTATAATTTTAGCATTTTTTAACCTATGGCACCTGTTTTTAAATGGGAATAAAAATTACAGCTGACAGCCTTCAGGAAGGATTGTGGTATTTAGAAAGTTTTCATAAACTGAAAATGCAATTATAATATACTTGCTTTGGAAATGCAAACTAAACAAAAAACCATCAGTGCTTAGAATTTTCCTTTATGGCAGTACTAAATGTGAAGTACACACTAAAAAAAGCTTTAGTATATCTCATGGGCTTTTAATGAAGATTTAACAGGTCAAAAATGCACATATGATAACAGATAAAATTTCCCAATGGATAAGTGTGTTTTGCAAAGCAAATTTATCTCCCAAAGGAATCTTAAAAGTTTTATTTCTTAGTCACTTAAAACTAGCAAGAGCTGGAAACTGGAATAAATAATGGAAAGAGAAAAATCTGGTTTGGGACTGTTATATAAAATAATAGTACTAGGATAGGTTTGCCCCTATATTTTTCACGTCTTTAACTTCTGTAAGTAAAGAGGACAGATACTGCAAAATCTTTAATAGGAATATGGACAATTTAACCAACGAGTAGGAAAAATGCGCAAGTGATAATCAGCATGCAAATGTATTCTTCAGCATTAAATAATCTCTATATTATTACTGTCGTCTTTAGAAATACAGAACTGAGCCCCAAGCACTGCAACGCTTCAGTTTTCTTGCCTTTTTTGACCTCATGTGCAATGTTCATTTGGTAATGCCTATTCCATCTCTTCTCACGCATTTGCTCTGTGGCCTTTTACTTAATCGATCTCCATCAGCTTTACAAATGCAATAGTTTCAACATTTATTCCTGTTAGAAATTATTAATATGTTATGTCTGTGATGCTTGCAACAGAAAAATTAGATTAGATTCTGCCTAAGTTCACAAGAAACATTTACAGCAATGTCAGTGGAACAGTAACTTTGTGCTTATGTGTATCTTAGAATATTCAAGAGTAAATTTTACATCTCCCTTGAAGAACGTGAATGAATTAATGAACCCAACACAAATTGTGTATTACAACAGATAATGCTACCACCACTAGACTACATAATTCCATGTTTTCTTACTGAAGAAACTAATGAATGACAATAGCAAAAATAATGCTGTATACTGAAGTATATTTCTTCTGTATTTCTCTCATTTTATCTATTAGCTTTGTAGATCATTTAACAAAGCTGAATGCCTAAACCATACAATCAATAAAAATTAAGAGTTTACTTCAGAAAACTCTATATGGCTAAAATTTTCCATTCTGTGTGCCTAAGAATGGATTTGGGGACCAGTTTCAGGTACAGAAACAAAAGTGGCTTCATTTTGGAGCTGCTATATAATCACATTATAGCCTGCCCCTATAGCCTATTGTTTCATCAACTCCCCCACATAGTAGTTTGTTCATGCTGTGCTGTACACCCTTACTCTTAGTCCACTTATTTAAATTCTTAAATATAGAATTCGTTTTTGACATTATTTTTCTGTATTTTATTTATCCTAAACTTCGGGAGTTCTTATGGCATCACTGAAAAGCCCCTTAGGGATCATTTGCTGTTTCCATCTATCTTATGCATAATAGATATATTCATGGTGTAAGACTGATGTTAAATGCATGTTATTTCTGGTGTGCTGCTTTTTTTAATACAATATCCTTACAATCATTTAGGATCATTTGGGGAAGAGTGACTTATTTAGCTTTTCTCCAAGTTTTTGTTGCTAGTTCCATTAAGACATTTGGAGACTATTAGATATGAATGCTAAATAAAATGAAAAGCTATTATTCGTCACTTATAATTCTAACCACTACACCAAATTAACTTGCCTGTGAAACAGATACTAATTTAGTGTGATTTTTTTTTTTTTTTTGCATGCTCTATGAGAATTCTCCCTAATTAATTAGTCAATAGAGTTGTCAAGTTTCAAGGAGTTTGCATTTCATCACACTATGCTTTCTGGCACAATTTATTTAAAAAAGAACCTAGGTAATTCTTTCATGACATAGGTATGTTTTGTATTTCCTTTCCTAGTTCAGAACCTTGTACTGTGCTCCTCTTCGCTGTTTGTTGTCAAACACGGTCGGTCCCTTCCCCTGATTTACCATTGTGCTTCCTTGTTTTGTGGCTCCTGTCTCTTTGTTGGGGCTAGTACAATGGTGCTCCACTTCTCTTTGGTTGAAAACATTCTGACAGAAGTATACTAAAATTCCGTATTAAGTGATTGCTAGCTTGTGAAGTATTTTACCTGCTTCGCTTTATTTGCTTGACTCCACATTTACAGCACCAGGATCTAGTGCTAACAACTGAAATGCTATTTCTGGTACGATAACATGCAAGAGAACTTTCAATCAACTGAAGTGCTTAAGACTTGACACAATCTGATCTAGTAATCATGCATTAACATTAGAAATGTTGAATGGAATCCTGCTATCTTAAACCAAAAGGCTATTTAATGGATATTGCAGATGCTTATCTGGATAATGGAAAAGATTAAACCCTTTTCCTTTATTGAGATTAAGACATTAATTACTGGTTGGGGGATGGTAGCATTTTTAGAAACTTTTAGCATGTTTGTTACTTAAAGTCAGAGCTCTGCTCTGGCTTCCCCTCTTCTGGTCTCCCTCAGATATGAATAGTGAGTACCAATGTAGTCTCTGGGACACAACTCTAATAAAACTTTCTCTGTCCTGAAACAGAGAAGGGTTCTCATGGAATATATGTTATTTTGCCATTTTCTTTTTCTGCTATGGATAGCTGTAATTTTTGTGAATATGGAATTTGTTCTGGGACTGAACTGCAACTAGAGGATGCCAAGAACTGGAGGACTCAGATGGCTCAGGTCCCTGGTTATGACGTGGAACTTTTCCTTGTTTGTCAATTTGTCAATGATGACAAAACTTTGTGCAATATCATAGCTGCTGGGCAGCTTCCATGGAATTAATTGGTATTACAAAGTATTTTTTTATAGACATTATCTAGAAAAACAACAAAAAAATCCTGATAGTTATGTAAACCAAACTGTTCTTTTAGTGCTGGCCCCTTCTGGTCAAAGACTTAAGGCTGTTGGCAGGGTAGTGCTGAAAAAAGTGCCGATGCTTTTGACTGATGTGTTCATTGTATGCAAACATAGCTGCGGTTTCTTGTGCTCTGGCTCTACTCACAGGTGCTTAATCAACTTAGTTAAAGCAGCATTTTAGAAGAAGGAAGTATAACATCTGTCAACACAAGTATGTGAATAAACATGTACTGTTTGCTAATCTGCTTATGCAGCTAAATATTAATTTAGGTGTCTAAAAATCCATGCATATGCAAAAAGAGGTACACAATTTCATGTTGAAGCTTTCATCTAACTCTTGAAACTGTGACTCTTAATGTTAACAGACTGTATATAGAGTGTGCTTTTCCTTTTAGTCTTCTCATATGTTCATTAATGGATCCTTTTTAGAAAGATGCTATTAGTTCTACTTAAATTTTAATGGAATTATAGGTACAGTGTTACAATATTATCAAAGTAGATCACTGGACATCATTGTAGGTGTCAATACAGACAAATGTTTAGTTGCATTCTTATTTTTAAGTAAATAATCCTAGTAAATTTAAGCATGTGTGCAGTGCATTACTGGATTGGAGCCTTTTTCCTTAATGCATTTTTACCAGATTTATTAGGTTTTGTACAAAAAGCATATTCCATGTTTCTACTTGGAACTGTTTTATACACGCATTTCCTACATTTTTATGAAAACAGAAACAAGGTAAGTGGATAGGCAAATACCTCTAATGTTGCAGGTAAGTGGATATGCTTTCAAAATCCAAGTATGCTAAATATCTTATGAAAATTCTTCTCTATGTGCCAAAAATACCCTCATGGTAGGATTATTAATTAGACCTGGCTTTCACAATGCATCTGCAATACTGTAAATAAAGAGTAACATATTTACCACCTGTATGAAAATAAAATATGCTTCTGGCTCCCATTCTGTATTGCTTGACTTTTGTCCCCGTTCTGAGCACAAATCCCTGTGTAGGTGTGGAGACCCTGATTTACTTCAAAGACTTGTTGCCTTTTGTACGATTCAAATCTTAAAATACAAGACTTTTTTTTCATTTTTCATTTAATCATATTTTTCCAGTTTGATAGATTTTTTCCCCATAAAAATAATATATTCAGAGTCTATTTAATAGTTGTAATTAAAAGCTGTGATTTTGCTGAGTTTTACAGGCTATTTTTCTCATTGCCATTACACAGAGGAATTATGATATTGGGTAAAACCAGTAGGTGCGTCTAGCATTAGTACCTCCATATTAGCAGATGCTTTCAAAGAAAGTTTACATGAGATAGTGGGCAATTATGAAAAAATCCGTTAATCAGAAAATCTCCCTGTTGATCAGTGGTTGGCTTAACCCTGAAACACGTATTTGTGCCTAAACATAAAGTCTATTTGTAGTATTGACAGGTTGCAATTATCCTGGGTAAATGACCACCCTTACTTCAATTCCTATTAAGCCTCAGTGACAGATTGTAGCAATAAACCTTTGCAATTCTTTATACCTGTAAAATCAAATACTTTGTATATTTTGAATTATAAGACTTTGAATGTAGGAAAGCTAAACCTCAGTAACAGACAGAATAGATGCAACTTTGATTATCCTTTAAAGTCAATTTACCATGGGTCTTTCAGCTCAATGTCCTCTTTTGTTTCAAACTAAGCTTCTACATATACTCTGTTATACAATATTAGAAGATCTGTTAGCATTTTGCTTGTGCAGAAATCTATGGTATACAATATTAGCACTCATGGTTAAAAGTTTGATTTTTATAGGTCTATATTGTTGACAATTTGTGTCGCTGGTGGGCTGCATGTGGAGAAACATAGTGGTAAGGTGCTTTTGTTGAACTGTCTGAGAACCTTGTGGTCTTCATGAATATTCTAATCTTTTTTGATCTTTGGTTATTCTCACCTTTATAGCCTACATTTCCTACTTAAGAAAAATATTCCTGGTGAAAATTCCAAAAGATAGTTGGAAGAAATAAACTTCAAGCAATGGAAGTCTTGAGATTTGTGTCTTCTCTTTGTGTGGATCCCAAAAAGACCTAAACATGGGTTCAGGAACTGCAGGCACTGCTGTTTCATTTCTGACGCTCACAGTGATATGATTAATTTTGCAATTTAAGCTTCCATAGTGCTAATTTCATACTGCATGGCTTCTCAGTGGTAGTGGGAAGTAGTGCCTTGTAAGCAGGCTGTTTTTAAAGAGTTCTCACTTTAAAAAATATTGTTTGTATAAAATTACAGCTTATGGATTCAATTACAGTTCTGAAAAGTTTTATTAAATAATAATGTACAAACATGAAATGTATTAACTCTGCTCAGTACTTCCATTAAAAGTAAATAAGTTAGTAAAGCAACTGAAAATAGAAAGAAATTACTAATTACTGAATTTACTTACAGATAATAGTTGAAGGCAAATGGACAGTCAGAATATTGGAATGTGCTGTCTGTAAAAGAAAAAAAAAAATCTTTTATTTCCGAAGTGATTCAAGTGACAGCTAACATCAGAAGTTATTGCAGCCATGTGAAATTTTGTTAAAGAATATGATTTTAAAATTTCCTTTGGCTTAGTGTAGTCTAAATTATTTAAGTAAACATGATGACATCTATACTGGTGGACATAGGGGTAAGTCTAAGGTCCTGGGTCTGGTCACACACATTCTGTCCATGCCCTGATGCCATGTTGGGGCTAAATTCAGCCACTCACCAGTTATGAATTTTTGACTTGCCTTCTGTGGGAATGAAATCCAGGTACACAAAATGTATGAAACTCTGATGTTAATCAGCCAAGTTCCTTACCTGGGTGATCACAGACCATGACTGGGATGCACTACAGATTGTATCCACCCAATGCCGATATGGATACCTCGTTTGATTTGAAATTTGATTTATTTTTATGGATACCTTGTTTGATTTGAAATTTGATTAATGTTCCAACATGTGTTGCCAGCAGTGCTGGGTCTGACTAGGTCTAGCTCTCATTCAAAGCTGTGAAATTCTACCCAGAGTCCTACAGAAGAACATATGAAAGCAGAACCTTGCATTGTTAACCAAAGGAAAAAAAATCATGGTTAGTAAAACAGACAGGAAAACCTACTACCTGAAAAAATAGCATATGTCAGAATGAGTGATACATGAACACTGACATAAAATGATTTAGCTTAAAAACCACAAACAAATAGGCTTAGTGCACATTTGTATGGTCATTTCTCACAACTACTGCTAGGAAGTGGATCTGACAGGAACATTTGCCAATAGCAGGATCTGTTTGTGGAAATTTCATTTTCCACTCCCTGGGAGCAGAACTGGCATTGTGGTGGCAGGTCTTCTCACAAGTTTGCTTAGGAACAGCTTTCTCGGTAGGTGCTGTTGGCAAACAAACCGCAGAACAAGAGCTGTTTATCGCGCGGTGTAAAAGAAGAAACTTTGTTGATAAAGCAGCAGTTTGGCGGGCCGAGGGTGAATTAAAAGCGTGAGGTTCCCTCTAGAAATTACCTGTCACGGCAGAAACGGAGAGGGGAGGGAAGCGCCTCCTCAGCGCGCCGCGTGCCTCTCAGGGGCGCGCGGGAAGGCGGCCTTTGGGGCGGGGCCCCGGCCGCGGGGGCCGTTGGCGCGCGCAGAGCCGTTGGGGCGGGGCCGCGGCTGTTGGCGCGCGGAGAGCTGGTGAGGGTGGTCCCGGGGCGAGGTGGCAGCGCCATCTGTCCGCCTGTCCTGTCAGCGGTTAATACCGGCCGTCTTGTCGTTCTGCGGCCATTCGGGTGCGAGCCAGGGCCAGAGCGGGGTGAGAAGCAGAGGGCGGCAGGGGGTGGGCTCCCCTCACCTCAGACCCGCCCTCTGTCCTGGGGGCGTTTCGTGCCTGCCTCAATTAGTGGGGCAAGAGCACCTGTGTCCTCCTGTGGAGGAGGAGAAGGGGTAGAGAGCGCGAGGGGAGAGAGGTGGAAACAGGGAGCTGGGCACGTTAGAATGCAGGTTGTAACAGGAACGTGCGTCTTCATCAGGCTGTTGAGACAGGCAGCCCCCTTGGCGTAGAAACTGGGAAGACTCTGAGGGGCAAAGAAGAAGTATATGAATGTCCCCTCTTACTGAAGAGAGAAAGTGGCTCAGGGAGGCATTTCTTGACACAATGGTAATACTCTGGTGTATCATGGACCTGGTTGCTTTTTGCTCAGTGCTATTTTGGGATTTTTAAACTGACTTCTGTGGCATGAATGGTACGAGCATGTATGTAGGCAAAAATATATTTAATATAGGGGTTTTGACAGATGTCTTTTAGTGTAGCTTCTTCTGCTTTCATCCATCTTGCCAGCCCACTTGCCAGGGAAATGCATGTGCTCACCTCTGCTGCCCTGTTTCTGGCATATTAGTGCAAACTTTCCTCTCAACCTTTACCAGCAACTGCCTCAGCAGAATTTGAAAGTGCTTTCAGGGACTTTTGTAACAAGGTGGTTATTTTTATTGGTTTGGGAAGGCAAGATCCTTGTTCAAAACCTGCCAATTCTGACTGCAGCCCTGAAGTCACCAGAGCTTTTGAAGTAATCCCTCTGAACAAACACCATGAATTGGAGAGAGAAATGGAGGGAAAGAAGGGTTGGGAGTAGGGTTTTGTGTACTTTTGCTGTTGGCTTCTTTTTTCTCTGTTGGGTTAAACCTTTTGATATTGCTTAATGGATATGGTGCTTGGTTGGTTCATTTTGTTTTAAAAAAATGAAGAATAAACTCCCTTGGTATGAGAGAAAGAGATGACTCCAGCATATAGAGTTCTTGTAATTTGTCAGAGGAATTGCCAAACTGCTGGCCTATAAGAAGCTACTGAATTCTGCAAGTACCTGAACGAGCGATCACCTATTTTGTAAATTTATTAAATGTAACAGAAAAGGACAGAAATCTTTGAACAACAGAATACATTTATCTATCTAAAAATACACCTTTTTAAAAATAAATTAGATATAGAAGAGCACAAGTCTTATGAGGAGTGACTGAGGGAGCTGGGGTTGTTTAGCTTGGAGAAGAGGAGGCTCAGGGGAGACCTTATTGCTCTCTACAACTACCTGAAAGGACATTGTAGCGAGGTGGGTGTTGGTCTCTTCTTCCAAGTAACAAGCGATAGGACAAGAGGAAATGGCCTCAAGTTGCACCAGGGGAAGTTTAGGTTGGATATGAGGAAAAACTTCTTCACTGAAAGGGTCGCAGGCACTGGACCAGGCTGCCCAGGGAAGTGGTTGAGTCCCCATCCCTGGAGGTATTTAAAAGACGGGTAGATGTGGTGCTTAGGGACATGGTTTAGTGGTGGACTTGGTAGCACTAGATTAATGGTTGGACTCGATGATCCTGAAGGTCTTTTCCAACCTAGACGATTCTATGATTCTAAAACAAGGGAATTGAGAAACTCCAACAAGTTTTATTTCATGATTACTTTAATGTAGTTTTCATAGCAAAATGACTGGCATTTCTGTGGTGAGAACTCATTTTTCTGTGTGGATGCCATCCGATTGGATTGACCAGCAAAACATTGCACAACAGCAGATTAAAACTGCTCAGCAAAGTTAGTGACAGATGGGCTAGGTATAGAAGTCAGACGATTGAATTTAGGAAGATTTAAAGTTATGAGATAAGGAGTTACGACTAGTTAATGGAGAGCAAATGTTAAAGAGGCTTGGACAAGGTTACAAGAAGTCTGTTAAGGAAATCTGGAAGACAGCCAAGGTGGAAAAGTACAGTATATAGTAGTTTACAGTAATCCATACCATTAACATATTTTTAGATATTGTGTGTGGAATATTCTAATGGTACTTAAGAATTGGTGCTGCAGTGGCATTTGCAGTGGGTACTGCAGAACTTCAAAATTTGCAATGCTTAGTTCTAACGACACATGCCTACCACTTTAAGTGTTTCACAGGTGACCTGTCAAACCCAAGTTCAAGTGGAAAAGCTTTATAACAACAAATTAATAGGAGGGTTTCTTAAGATAAAGACAACTTGGGAATGATTCAGGTGTCTGAGTGTAGGCATCTAGAGCCATTTTAGACACTTTTGGCCTCATAAAGCATCCCCATATCCAGCCCTGGCATATGTGGTTGAAGTCTATGGGAGACCTGCAGTACCCTAGAGGCTTGTATGATGTTTACCCTACAGTATCTAAAATGGCACTAGCTGCTTAGCTTAAGCAAGTGAATCCCATTCCTCATTTGATAACACAGATGACAGGACAAAGAACTTCAAATAAAACAAGCATTTTCCACACCTCTCCTTAGTGTACCTATTAAAATAAGGAGGATCTCTGTTCACCACTGTAGTAATTTGCTTCATAAATGAAGCACTGATGCAGTTAAAAAGATCTAATGATTAAAAAAAGTGTAATAGGGATCATCTACATAACTCCACTTTTCTATATTGAATCTTGCAGTTAAGTGAATTGCATTTTTATTTGTTCTTAACTTTCAAATAACATTCATGAAGTAAATAAGAGAGCTAAGAAATGCTGAGAAATACTAACTGCAGTTAGTAAGATTTAGACTTGGATTGCATCACATAGTTTTAATATACCATTCAGAAAATGAAATCTTTCTTAGTCCAGCAGCTTTCCTCTCTGACTATTGTTGTTCATGCCTTCTAAATTCATGAGTTGAAGGTGAGCAAAGAAAGGATTATCTTTCAAGGTTGAACCTTGAAAAAATTCTGGGAGGAATGAATTGTGAATAAAATTGTAAGTTTAACATGGCAATACCAGGTACGTTTCCCCATAATAAATTATTGTATCATCTAGGAAAGTCTTCTTAGTTTCTATGAATAATATTTGATGCTTTTGCAGGGGAACAGAATCTTCTGTAAAATGTTCTGTATGCACCTTCTATCTGACTTTCAAATCTTTTCCTTCTATGCAGCTTTAAGTGCAGAAGACGCTACTGAAATCGGTTGGCCATTTCATAACAGGGCCCAAATGTGATTGGTGCCCCCCTCCCGCTTCCTCCAGCTATTTCAGTACTGTCTCTTATGTCTGTCCAAGTCTTGGGTTTCTTCCCCTCACCTGTGAGTAGTCACAATATGTAATCATTCCTCAGATCTCTTTTTTTTTTTTTTTTTTTTTAATTTCTAGTTGAGCCTCTCCAATGCTGTTAGCTGGTGTCAGATTACCTCAACCTTCTGTCTGCCTGTGCCCTTTTTACCTCTAAATTAACTAAAAATAGCCAAACTCCTGTGGTTGAAATTTTCCAAAAAGAAAATTCAGCCTGACACATGGACCTCATACAAATTTTCAGGCTGAATGGTTTAATACCATTAAGATATTAAGCAGCAGAATAGAGAGTCTCTAGCAGAATAGATGTAAGTATTGAGCAGCCTCTGCCTTTTCAGAGTTACCAGAGTTTTTTTACATGAGTGCTATTGCATACTACACTTCAGGGTACTCAAATTTGCTATAATAGCAAATCAACAAAAATTCACTCATGTCCATTTCCTAAATGTCTGCCTTGGTGGAATATCTTATAAATGTGGGATTATTGATCTGGAAGTATGTTTTGGCTATTTTGTGAAGGTAAATGAGGAAGATTGTCATGTACAGTATGGTTTGTATGAACTTTTATGATATGTACATTGAAACTATATTTGACCTGGGTTTTACAATAATGGCCTTTGCTTTTCTTCTTCCCCTTTCCCCTCTCATGTTCAACCTAAAACTCAATTGATTTCTGAGGAGGCTTTGCCATTGACCTCAATGCTGTCTGACTTAGGGTCTAAAAGCTCAGTGCCAAACTATGTTTGCAAGACTAGGAATGAGCTTGGGTTTTCTTTAAGTGGTATTTTCAGTAGCAAGTTGTCAGTGAAGTCATGAACTAACTGTTAGGAGGAGGGCCTAAATGGGTACTGCCCTCCCCATTTTGACTCTCTTCCCCTCCTATTTTTTTTCTCATAGACTAGGAATGACAAGCAACCATTTGCTATCTCGCTGTCAGTGCCTCTGGAGTCAAGCTGCATCAAGAGGAGTTCTTCACAGAGCTCTTTCTAGGATCTCTTGTTAGATTCTTGATACAAAAGGTAAGATTGAAGAGGAATGAAGGGAATTTTCCACTTAGTGAAAGAATATGAAGCTGTGAATGGGACTATAGTTGCTTAATCAAACAGTTGGCTCAAAAGTTTGAGTTAAAAAGCTGGTTTTGTTAACCACCTTTCTAGAAAAAGAACTTTTGAACATGATTTTTTAAATGTTCTGAATATTTCAAATCATCATGATCTTGTCACTTGAAGCCAGTAGCCAAAGTTGTGCAATGTGTTTGCGTATTTTCCAAATATGAAAAAACATATTGGAATATTGGAAAAGGAAGGATAAAATGTTGCATGGATGCTGTTATTTTCAAAAGTTTAACTTATCTCCTGGTACTTTGCTGGATTTTGCATCTAATGTGAGGAACGTTTATGTAAATGTATGTTTATCACCTCCATGTTGAAAATACCGAATTACTGTACAAGGCAATTTTATAAAAGTATTTTTTTATTTTAAAATATAAAAGGCACTTGTTTATAAGTGAGGGGTAATGGAGGGCTGTTACATTCAATATAACACTCAGCATATTTAAAAAATTTTATGTACACTAAGACAATTTTCCATTATGTAAAATCCATTTGGATTCCTCTTATTAAAGACAAGAGCTATGTTCAGAGCTAGTGAAGCCCCAAAGACATCCAACAGCAAAGAATTAGGGCTGATGACAGGCATTTAGAAAAAACACATAATGAATTATTGCTGTTCTCTCCTATTCCTAATCCATTGGTCGATGTTAGAAAACTGTTCCGCCTTGGAATGCTCTTTAGCTACATCCTTTTGAGTTGGAATGAGAGCAGAGGTAAAAATGGGCAGGAATATCTTTAGTGTTTATTTTCGATGCTGTTTCACTAGAAATGATGTATCAACTAAGTAGGGTTTTTCTTCTGAGCCACAGATTTGAAATGGGTTGTCTGAGTTGATAGAGGAAATAGGGTGCCATGCAGTGCCAGGAGCCCCACTGGAAGAATTGATCTGCATGTCAGAGGTCTGTCCTTGTATACAGGCATGGCATGGGGGGATTATGGTTTTGCTTAAATACTGTTTTTCTGTGCCCTGTTTTTTAGATCGTGCTTTTGTGGGTGCTAGCTAACTAGCTGCTTGCCAACATCCAAAAGGATGCAGTTTCTGAGAACCATTTCTCTTTTATTTTCATGCATATCTCAAAATTATGAGAATGAAAAATGCTTAAGAAGTATCAATCACATGCTACCCTTAATTTTGGGGTTGTTTTGTGCATGTCTGTAGACAACAGGGAAGAAGAATTATGCTATTTGGGTCACTGGACAAAACAAATAATGCAAACCTTTATATCAATTTGAAAATAGTAACATAAAATGGTACATGATGGTGAAGCATCCTGGGGTAATGCATGGGTATGAAACAACAAAATCAGTTGGCAAGAGTAGCAGCTCTACAAAGAGAAGGGAAAAATGTGGGGTTTTTACCTCATTTTAACTGAGTAAGAGATAGATATTTGTTATGCAAAACAGTATAGTATAATGTTGCAATAGATAACCCTCAGCAAATAACAAAAAGGGGAAATGAGGGGATTGCATTTAACAAAAATAAAATTAAAAAACGTTTTAGTAGCACATCATGGAATTTTTTTTTTTTTTTTTAATGAGTTGAACAATATCCTATTTTTAGTGGAAGGTCAACTTGAACTTTATTTAAACAGAGTCTCTGGTTCTGAATAGAGATAGGAACACTTTAAAAGTGATAACAAAAGGGAGGGCTTGGAGCCAGACCTTCTTAACCTATCGTTACCAGCACAGGATAGCCATCCATGTAGGAACTGTATGCTACTTAAATAGAGAGGGGTCCTTGTTCCACGCTCAAACTGCATGCAGTGAAAATAGCACAGAGACTCATGTGGAAGGATTTTCTTTTTTCTTTAAGAATTTGAAATGGGTCCAAAGAGAATTAATGAAAACCTTTTCTTTTTGAATGAAATGCTGCCATCTGATGGCACACCACCTTCTCTTTTTGTCTTTTTTGAAGTAAACCCTCTTTCAATATCTTAAATATTACAACTGCAGTTCCGAGACTCCAGTACCTGCAAAAATGTACCTGAAGTGTTATGAAGATAAGATTGGTAAAGCATTTCTAAACCAAGCAGGATTGTGTTGATTCTGCTGTCACCCATAATGGTGTATATCCACTAGAATTTCATCTATATCAGTGGAATTATTTCGTTTACTGCTAATATAGTGAGAGCATTGTCAGGTTCACAAGTTTCCATGGTTACACTTCAGTGGAGAATATTTTCCTTGCTGTGGCTGTAGGCTCAGGACCATAACACACATTTTTGGATAGCCGTTGGCTGAAAAGCAGAGTCTGGTATGCTAATGCAAAGCCAAAAGTTCTGTAGCTGGTCAGGCTGTAGGATTCACACCTCTGCTGGAATGTCTCCTAGGATTTGTCAGTGTGTTGCAACTGGCTGGAAGTGTGTGCGTTCAACCAAGGCAGTAATTTTGATAGTATGTTTAAGGGAGAAGAATGTATTAGCTGACCTTACTAAGAAATACTAGTATCTGGGTAACTTTGACATGAGTATGGAAGATGAGATTATATTCTTTAGATTTGTAGTGTAAATTGCGTTTGGAAATGTTTTATTCTTTTTATTGGCCTCAGTTAAAGAAAGTGTGAGTAAGGTGCTCTAGTGACTAGATGGTTGTATAGTTGCAACTAGATCATTGCACTCCATCCGTGATTCTGCCACTGGCATTCTGTGTGATCTTGAGTAAATAATTTTTCCTCTGTGATTCTGTTGCCTTATGTGATATTGGAAGATGACCTCTGCTTGAAAAAGTGCTTTGATGGAATGCACCGTAGAAAAAGTAGGCATGACTATTAAACAAGGAAAAGAGAGCATGTTCTGAATGTTATAACCCTGGGAAGAATCTTCATTTGCTATCTCACTACACATCAGAGATTCTGCATGAGACAAGTTCATTGAGGTGTAATGCTTTCTCCATCTCAAACTTTTTTTTTCCATAAACCTTAATTAAAGCTTTTCATGCCATTAGGTCGGTCATAACCTGCTCCTTGCCATGTGGATTCTCTGGTATCCAGTAAGAACTAGGCTTACGCTGTGTTCTTTTCCTTGATAGATTCATTATAAGGGATGATGTATGAATCTATTTATGCTGAGAACTATGTTGAAGAACTTGGTGGAAATCTTGTGTCCTTGGGAATTTCAGCTGCTTTTCACATGTGGTTGAAGTTGGCTAATGGATTAAAAAATTGCTCTAGGGAGAAAGTAGACATAGAGGGAAGTGAAAGAGAATGTAAAAAAAAAAAAACCCATTTGTTTTTTCTTTTTTGGTCTCAGCATTAAAAATTATCTTCCAGTTACTTCACTGCAGATCTACACCTAAATGCAAAGCCTGTTTAAATAAAGTAGTCTTCAGTGAATAAATATTATTAACGGATCTGAATCTTGCCACCTTCTTCAGTTCTCCATCTCTTCTTTCCTTTGTGGTGTCTTTGCATTAACAGACATGTTTCCTGTTACTAGGGATAAGCAGTGATAAAATCTGAGGTGGTTAGAGTGTAACCTGACAGCTTTGTATGGAAATTTAAATAATTTGGCAGGTGCATTATAGGTTTTCCCTGGTGTTAAATGGGCCAGATCCTTCCCAGGTGTCAGAGGTATTGTTCCATTCCAGGGCATGGTCTGGCCCACAAAGTACAGCAGGTCTTCAAGCAAAAAAAGTCCATGCTGCTGTATTGCAAACAGAACTAGTACATTTTAGCATTCTGAATATCTTATTTTATGTATCAGCTAGAGGATTAAAGAAAAAAGCAGAGACTGTTTTGTGGCTTCTGTAAAACCTGATTTGCACTTGCTGTACTGACTCTGTAGCAAAAGGACTAACAAATTTTATTCCCAGAGTGGTGTTGGCACTGGTTGATGAAGCTGTATAATAAATATTGAAATTAAGAACAAATAATAAAACATATTCTATTACATATTCTCAGCAATGTTTCACATCTTAGAAATCCTCAGGTGTCTTGTCCATGTGTATCTTGTTTAAAAATACTAATCCAGATGACTTTGTTTTAATATTTTGTCTTGTCTTCCCTGTTTTTTAGAGGGCAATAGGCCTGTGCATTTTATGAAATTGATAGGATAACATATTATATGTCAGTGTAGAGTAACATACAATAGGAAAAAAAACCCAAAGAAAACAAATCTGGTGCCAAGTTACTGTATGAGGGCCTTATGAATCCCTTTGCTGTCCAGCTCAAAAATCTGAGACTGAGTCATTGCCTTGAGACAGAAGTTGGCATACAATCAGAATGTATGGGAAGACAATAGCTGTGCTGAAAATTATGAGAATAAGCGCCAGAAGTATCAGTAATGACATGTTTCATGCCATCTAATTGTTCAAAAGCTTTTTAACTTTGAATTTTTTTGACATATTTGTGCTCTAGTATATAGCTTTAAGGATGCCCATCCCCCTGCCACCCCTCCAGCAGCCACTGTGTCCTGTCAGTCATCCTGAAATACACTGGAGAGCTTGTCAGGCAGTCCCTTGCAGATGCCTCAGAAGCCAAATAGTGAGCCATAGCAGTTGCACTGAAGTTCCTAACACAAGGAAATTACATAGACAGTTGCTTTAGTGCTGAATATGGACCATTTATATTCTAGGATAGGTGAGTGATGTGCTATTGGCTTTCTAATGATCTAGCAGGAAATAGATTCTAAAGTTAACGTTTTCTAATTTATGCAGAATATCTTTGGCTCTGCTTTCTGACACTAATTAGTTTATCTATGTCTGTATACACTGTACTTATAGATTGTTTTAAAGCTGCAGGTACTATGTTCACATTGTATTGCAGATGGATACAAACTTTGACTGTTTTTCCTGTGTGTCTCTTTCTTACACCAAAAGACTCAGCAGTTTCAGTTTGGACACGTCTGCTGAAAAGACAAAATTCTCATTATCTTAAAGTTTGTAGCACTTGGTAGGAGTGTGCAGGTGGTTGCTTTTCTGGCTGTTCTGAGACACAACTGTATCTTGTGACACATGCTTAACATCCTAAGTGTTGTAAGAGCTGCTGGTCTACAGTGCTGAAATTGCCTACTGTAAAGGTTAATATAATTGAGTGTGAGGTTATAGCAGCCTTTTACCAAAATATCTCGCAGTCAAGATCCCTACTGTAATTAGAGGGCATATTATACTGGAGTAGACCTATGCATTTTAAAAAAACAGAAGATGGACTGTGATTCTCTTTTTTTCCTGAGGCAAGCACAAAAATTTGTCGTCTTAATGAAGATGATCTGGAAGGACAGAAGTTCACTTTTTAAGTGGAGATACCAGAGAAAACTCCAGAATGATCTTTACTGGCTGTGTGTTTTTCTTTCTATCGCGTATCGCCCTTGCCTTGATTTTAAAAAAAAAAAAAATCCTATTTAAATACTGATTAAGTAATATGGTAAATAACAGTAAGGAGAGCCTAGTAAGTTAAAAATATGTAGTCAGGGTATCAAAATAATTTAAGATTTTGTAGTTTTCACTGCGTTGGCTTGCAAGCTTGTTTTCATATTTTGGCTGCTTTAAGGAAGTTTCAGGAAGCATTAGAATTTTACTTTTGGGAAAAAAAAAAAAAAAAGACTAGAATCAGCAGGTGAGCCCTTAAGTAGGTTATACCTTAGAATACAATTGAAATTTTCAAACCCAACAATTTTTGCGACTGACTTTCAGTTAATAGTAAGTTATGGGCCTGACCCAAGGCTAAAAAGCTATTGTTGAATTCAAAAGCCAGTTGAGCCAGGTCTCAAGTGAAGAATAAAAATGCTTATTTTAGACAATATGCTAAGGTTGAAAAAACAAAGCAAAAACCACCAAAGCAACCGAAAAACCCAGAAAAGGGAAAGTCACAGCACATGGATTCACATTTTTCTGATCTGCAAAGGTGAGATTGGATTTGTAACGCTTACCAAGCTTGAGACTGCTCAGTGGTAGGATTCTGGAGCACAGTGATCTCTAGTAAGAGGAAGTGACTATAATTACATTTTTATCTGCCAAATTTTAGAAAAGAACTCATCATTGTAGATGACCTGTAATATAGGAATTAGCGCTGCAAGAATGGAGAGCAGCTCTTGCTGCAAGCAACAAAGGTTTTATTTCTGAATTTTAAGTAAAGCAGCTGCTAACACCCTTCTGTCAAGGAATTGTGGGGAGGCCACTGTGAAGTTGTATGAATGTATCTGCAGAAAAAATGACCTGGAAATCATCTAGTGATTTCTTCAAATCTCAGTAGAAGCATGAAGTGCTATCTCCATCCAGTTCTTACCTGTCCCCTTGCAACTGATGTATGTCTTTACCAGAAAAAAATTCACAGCACAATTGATACCATCTATTTGCAACCGTTGTGATGGATTTCAAGAAGTACCCATATACTGGGAGGCTTGTAAAAATGTCAAAGATAAGGGTTGTGAATCAGCAATATCATAAAGACTTTTTTTTTTTAATGTGAATAAAAGGCAGATTAATTGAAGTGTTGGCCAAAGATTTAGAGAACCAGTGAATTGCAGATGGTTTAAAAAAAAAAAAAAGTCTCTGTTTTCAAGAGTGTGAAATGATGTGGTTTGATGCAATCCCAGTGAAGCTGGAGGAGAGTATCTTGTTGAATTGAAAGGCTTTTTGATTCATGGGTGGACACAGCAGAAACAGCTTTTCAGCAGCATGAGTACTTCTCTGCTGTATATTGATAGGCTGCACCAACACACTGACAGGTAGGCACAGACGTGACACACTATTTGCCAACACTGCAGAGTCAACCAAAGGTGCGTGCACTACTGTTTTATTATGGGAGAGGCAGTTTAAGAAGCTATTAAATCACAATGCAGTTTGGAATTGAAGCTAACTAAGAAGAGCAGGGATGTGAATGACAGACATTTATGGCTTTCAGAGCAAGTTATTAGTACAGTAGGAAAGCTTACTTTAATGGGTTAAAAAGGATCTCCCGTTAATATTTGCTATCTTTAATTCAAGAGTTTGTGTGGAGGTCTGAATGTCGGTGGGAACCTGGCTTCCAGGTTACTGATAGTTCCCTTGCTAGAATAGTAAATGTTGTTGGAAATAACTATATAGCTGTAGCTATAAGAAAGCATGAATTTTAATCTACTTTGCAGACACAGAACCTTTCTGAATATTCATTGTTTAATAAAATGATGAAGTTAATAAATGTTGGCCCTTTGAGATAGCATTTTGTACTAGACCTCTCACTCTTGAGGTTTACAGAGTTTACTTACATCATTATTTATTAGTGTATTTCCAAAGAATTATATGGTTGAGAAATTGGTTTTGTTTTTAGTTTCCATACATAAAGAACCAATGGGTATTAACAGTAAAAATCAATATAGATAAAATTAAAAGTAAAAAAAACCCAAACTTGCTTCTGTGAGTACAGAGTGGGCATGTCTTTGGCCTGAGCTGTAAGAATAAGCTCTTGTTACAGAGCTCAGCTCACCAAGGATGTTATGTGCGCAATATAAAGGAACCAGGAGGTGTTGCACTTTCATGATGACTTAAGTTGTAGTTGTACGAAGCCCTCTGGGTAATTGTGAATTTGTCTCTTAGTGATTCCTCCACTAAACAGCAGATAGAGCCTGCCTTATTTCTTGCTTTGTTGCATATACAGGGTATTATCAAGAACTAATAGCCTGACCATAACAAACATACTGGGCTAGATGGACTGTTGATCTGATTCAGTAGGATATTTATTGTGTTAAATGTGCTTGTAGATATTTTGAGTTCGTTGACTTTTGATGTTGTCTGTCTCTTGTGGTTCTCCTTGGTCTGAAATTCTGAAAACATTAGTTAAGCAAAGTTTGGAAACAAAATATTTTGCCTTTTGGGAGCATGCCCTAACCACTAGCCTCTACAGCTATGCTGTGTTTTCAGCCTGTTTTGTTCTGAGCTCTGTGAGTAAATAAGTATTTTACATTGAGTAGAACAGAACCAGCAGAAGATATGGAGTCATCCATCTCAAAGCACTTTGTAACAGCTGCAGTGAGGCTTTGTGAATAAGAGGTGTGGTCTGTACACTGGCATAGCTACAACTTGGTCACGTGAAGGAGGATACATAACAGTTTGAGCTAGCAGAAGGGCTTCAGTCCTTTTCCTGACTAGGAGCCACCACTTGTTTCTCAAGCAGTGAATGATGAGGGGACTCAGTTCCCTTCAAACAGAGGGATAAGGTAAACTGGAGTATTTCAAAACCGTGGGAGTATCCTACCTACTGATTCATTGGACAGAAAGAGAACCACTGACAATGGCCATTTTGGGAGTCTCAAATTTTATTTCCTTGGGGTTTGTTACAAGTATCTAAAAGTTAAATGTGTACAATATGGCCAAATAATTTGCACTGACATTTCTAGAGTTCTCTTTCTATTATTAATTTCCATGGAAGGAAAAGTATAATTCTGGTCAGCCTGATCTCAAGTTTTTGTTCTCTTTATCTTTTGACTTGGAATTAAAACTGTAAAATCAGTTCTTTACCTATGCTATCACCTGACTGTATGCAGCTGAATCTGTGGGAACTTAGGGCTGTGACTAGTATAGCTTGTAATAAAAGAATAAACTTGGCCCTTGTATAACCTTTACTAAGAATGGCAAACCCCTAAATTACCTTTAACCTTAATTCTTTAATTATCATTCATATTATCTTTGCTTGCAAGTGAAATGTGGATAACTATTCGGTGATAAACAATTTGGATCCACTTCTACACAACTTGCTATAGAAACCCTAAACTTACTGTGTTGTATTAAATCAATGCTAGGTTCCCCGGAAGGTGACAATATATCTCTTTAGCCTGCACAGTCGCAGTACCTTATTACTTTATTATACAGCAGCAATGGTTGTAATAAGTCCTGCTTAAAAAGGACAGATACCCATTATTAGTGTGTTTGAAGTCTTTATTGACTAAAAAGGCTTTGCTGAGCTATGTTTTATGGGAAGTTAAGTTACTGGAAAATTTAAAATGTCTTTTATTTTGCGACAATAATCAGTTGCATTCCTACTAAAGCACAGTTATAATTCTTTGTTGGCACACACACATTTCACTGCGGCTAAAGGTCTGAACCACAGCCCAGTGAACTCAGTAAAAACCCTTAAATTAACATCAGTGGACTTTGGCTCAAGCTCCTAATGAATGATTTATTCACTTTAAAGACCTTACTTAGCTTTACGTCCATCTTATTGACTTCAGTAATAGGCTTTCTTGACTTAATCTGTCTTGACACTTAGAAAATATTTGTTATTACAGGGTGTAAAATAATGAAATGTTTCACTTAGTCCTGCTATTAATTGCCAGGACTTTTAAGGGCTGCTGAATATATTTTTGTTCTTAAAGTGTTTATTATGACCACTGTAATTTGGCACATGGAATAAGATACAGGTATTGTGCACAGAGCATTAATGTTTTTGTTTTGTAATAAATTCAGTAACGTAATACATAATTTTTGCTTTAAAGGTCCTTTTTATTGACTACTAGAGAACTTATATTCAAAGGTCTTCCAATGCAATTATCCTTTTGTGTTTTTTAATATATGGTCAATTTAGAAATCCGGAAGAGAAGACAAGGAATTATATGTACTTTAAATCTATTATTTTACAGTTTATGCAAGTATCTGCATGTTTTTGTCACAATTTAGAAATGAGGAATCAGAAAAATTCATTTTATCTCTTGAAATCATAAGCTTGTTATGGAACCAAGTCTGTACTCCCATAGGCAGTCTCTGGGCTCTGACAGAGGGCAATGAGACTTGCGGTCGTGGCTAATAATTGCTTATTGCAATTTTTTTTTTTTTGTTTTGTACCTAGGTGCAATGTCAGCGAAAGTGCCAAGCATTAAACTGAAAATTGATCCTCGGGATCTGCAGATCCAGACGTTTACAGTGGAGAAATTATTGGAACCATTGATAATTCAGGTATTATAGTATCGCAGAAAATAAATTGGATAACCATAGAGGGAAGGGAACAAGGCTGAATAACTTTGGCTAAGGACACTATTATGAAAGGCATACCCACAGCTCTTCTGTATTTGTAGTTTACTCTGGCTCAGAAACTGTCCAGGGGGATCTGTCTTCTTCCAGGTTTGGTCATTCATTTAGTCACTTCCATTTTTGCAAGTGCCACATAGTATATCATAGCAAATGTTGCATGTTCTAGCTGGTCTCTTGTACAGTATTATTTAGTGGATGTTGAAATGTAGAATACACTGCAAATGGATTTCCAACACATGAAAAGTTTCATATTTTAAGTAGTGGACAGAGTGGAAAAGAAGAGCCTTGAAATCCGTAGGTGAGTTTCTTTATCTGAATTTTGAAAAGAATTGCATTCTGTTGCGTTTTCGAAGAGATGCCCTAAGAACAGTGCAGTTGTTGCATATTGCATATTTTAGTGCTTTTCCTTCCAACTAAAGAAAACTTTGACTGAGGGATTTACAGAAATGCTTTCAGGTTTGTTGACAAAACTTTCTTTCTAGGAGGAGTAATTTCTGTGTGTATTCCAGTTCTATTTCAAGTATTCACTGGTTAAATATGCAGTGCTTAGTGTGTTAAAGATTCTCGCATTATCTCTATATTTGGCATGGATTAGAAATGTCTTTTTTAATACAATGGAAAGGACCTACTTGAAGACCTGACCTCATTTTGCAAATAATGTGTGTAACTAAGAAAGTGTTAAAAGACCTCTGTAGCAATATGTTACAGGGTAAAGAACAGAGTTTCTATGTTGAAACTCAAGCTATTTTGAATTTTCTCTTCATTGTACTTAGAACAAAGAGGTTGGGGTACCTGCATTTAATTAGTCAATTACACATAGCACAAGGATGCCAGCTTATCACTGTCCTTCAGCCTTGCCAAGATGATGTAGATCAAACTACTTGTCACAGCTGTACACTGCTTATTTAGTATTCTTTTCCTGGTGCCTGAGGGTATGTTTACATGGCAGTCACTGCTCTGGCTGCAGTTTGTGTAGGTACAGAAAGGTGTGACTTCATTCAGAATTTTCTTTCACTTGTTGATGTACAAAGAATACTTTGTTGTTTTTCAGATTGTAAAGAGGGTCAGGTATAATGGCTATGAAGTAGTTTCAGTGGTTGGTTAAGATCTTTCCAAGCTCTTTGAGTAATACTTCTTACAAGACAATAACTTTTTGTTAAATAGGTTATGTTAACAATCAACAAACAAAACTGATGCTGGGAAGATGACTGTTGGTAAATAGAGCAAAGCCAGACTGAATACTGTACTCTGGCTGTTATTCTATTTATATACATGTAAGAATTGGGGGTGTACGGCTCATAAAAAAAAAAAAAGTAAGGACATATCTACCAAGTTTTCCATTATTTCAATTTTTTCAATTTGCAACTTTTCTATTTTTTAAAAAAAAGGTAAATTGTTTTAATTAAGACTGAAACAATTATTATTGTACTTGGACAGATATTAAAGGAAAAAATATTTGTTTCTTCTACAGCTCATGGGCTTCATTTGACTGCACTCAGCCACTTAGGTACCTGGTAAATTTTGTTATTCCAGGAACACACTTCTTTTCACACACACTGCTCTGATGACATCTTTCCTTCTTTGTCCTGGGAGCCAGTCCTTTGCATGCTGTTTCCCTGAGCTTGCCAAAGGGTGGTGACCAGATAAGGGGAACAGTCAGATTATAATTAAAGAGGAAGCACATAATGACTGGAGGGAAGAAGAATACAGAGATGAAAGATGAGGACACTAAAATGATGAGTATGTTTGGTGTGGTGGTTCTCACGTTTATTTGGACTTTCCTGTTGGAAAAGTCCTTTATTTATTCCAGAAGTGCTCTAAAAGCTAGGAAAAGCGAAGAGGTGCTGATCTTATTTTATAACAGTTCCAGGAAGAGTTGCTTTTAAAAAATCAGTTAATTCATTGAAATAAGTTTCTCTTTAACAAATAAAGTTGTATGTTCCCCATTTGAAACTTTTACCTCTCCCTAACTCATCCAGTTTCTTTTATTCATTTTTTCATTATCATCCTCAAAATTTCTTCTGTTATTTTTGACTTGATCGTTTTTTCCTCCCTTACTCATTTGTCCCTTCTGCAAGATTTTTTTTTTCGGAAAGTAACCTTTTTATCATTACTTCATTTCCAGCTGTTATTAACTGAGCTGCCTCTCGCTCATTTTGTCTGCCTCTATTTATTTATTTTTGCCTGGGTGTGATTGACGGTGTATAAAACCTCAGTTAACAGTTCAGTGGTTTGTGGGAAGTCGTCAAACTGGAGCATCATATGTGGATGGATTATAAAATTACTTTCAGAGTAGTAGGAATAGATGTCTGGATAGACTGCATTTTAAAACCTTCTCTTGTACACCAGTAGGTCAGACTGTGCTCAGGCAGCTGCAACACTGTGGGTATTTTTAGAGGAGATGAAGAAATGTAAATTTTGGCCTGAGTTTTGCAGGATCAAAGAAACCTGACAAAACAGAGAAATACAGTTCCAGAACAAAACAAAGAAACCATCTAACTAATTTTTTTTTTAAAGCTGTTCTCAAGCGTCTTTAAAAAGCTTGAGTCTGTTAAAAATGGAAATGCTTTGGTTCAAAGAGAATATGATTTTGGCTGTCTTTTCCACCTCTCAACCTTAATGCTTTGTTTGTTTCATAACAGAACTGTGGAAGGGAAACTTGCATTTTGAGTGGGAAGGAGATGGAAAAAGAAAAATGTTGAAAATGCAAAACCAGGGATTAAAACTAATACTCAGT
This sequence comes from Theristicus caerulescens, assembly GCA_020745775.1. Taxonomy (NCBI): domain Eukaryota; kingdom Metazoa; phylum Chordata; class Aves; order Pelecaniformes; family Threskiornithidae; genus Theristicus; species Theristicus caerulescens. The sequence goes on from CM036560.1 coordinate 91,779,186, forward strand.
GAAGGATGATTGAGATGCTGGAAATGAAAACTGATCTATGATTAGAAAGAGAATTAGACCAGTCACAGATAAAAATGAATAGTATTATGGTCTGGTCTGATTCACTTAGCAGCTGCTGCTTTGAACAGAGTTTAACTTTATTTTGAGATTTATGTTCTAATTTAATAGTCATGTAATGCTCTGGTAGGAAAGAGTCAGTGGAAGTGCTTGAGCTTTTCTGAAGGCTGTCCTAGCCAGTGATGCTAAGTGTTAGAGCAATCATTAGGTTAAGAGCATCAATATGGGAGAAAATGAAGACAAAACCAGCCTGTGTGGAAGTAACTTTGCAAATGACTTTGCTAGATTCTCTCTCTTCCCTGCAATCTGCAACTGGCAGTGGTGATCACTTTGAAACTGTGAAAACAGTATGACACGTGGTTTCCTATAAAACCCTCTCCAACTTGGCAACTTCTCCATCCCTGGAATAAAACAATGCCCCTAAATTGCAATGTTTGGGGGATTGCAGGGGCAGCAGTCTTACTTCATTTCCCTCTTTGCATCCCGAACAGTGGCCTGACCCAGGGTGGTAAGTTCAAATAGTGCTGTGCAGGGCTCTGTAGAGGTAGAAACTCATATGTTGGAAGTGGCATAATTGCATGAGTGTAATTCTTTGTCCAGCCTTATAAACTGTACTCTCATGGGGATGTGCTGCTAGTTGCACTCTGTTTTCTGTGTATTGCAAAAAAGTTTCTTTAATCCTGTCCAATTGCCCCCTCACCAGAAGGGGTTCTCTCTGTCTGTGGCCATTATTTTATTTTATTCCAGGTGCTTTGAGGACATTAGTTTTGAAAGGAAGGCTTTCAGGTAAAGTTCTCTATCAATGCATCTGGCACATTAAAAATGATAGCTGTCAAAATTTACATCATTCAGCTGACAGCTACCTTGATGTAAATGTGGTACATGCTCAGACAAACAATCTTTCCTTAATTCTGGGCTTTTATTAGAGATGCACTTTGTCATGGAGCAATTAGTGTGAAGCAATCAGTAGGTCATAAAGCATTTTCATTCGCATAGCTGATGTCTAATATTTGTCATGCTTGTGCTAGATTTACTCACAAAAGATAACAATTAATGTAATGGAAAATATACTCTTGTTTTATCTCATCCTCAGAGACTGAAGTCTGTTTAATCTTTTTGCTATACTATGTAATGATTACAGTTATGGCTAGGTATAAATTTGCTTCTGTAGCAAACTATTATAAGACTTTTCTCCTTTTGAATTTATGAACAAGTAAAAGTTTTGAAAGATATGACTTGATGAGATTCATATAGCTTCATTAATTCATGCAGGAAACGCTTCATAACTGCCTTTGCTCTGTAGACATTGCAAGTCTTATAAGCTGTAAATTTGCTACTTATTTGGATATTGTATCTAAAGCTCTCGCTCTATATTTGTGTGTGTACACACACACACTTAATGTATGTGTTGTGTGTGTATGTATACATAAGCAAATATTTGTAAGAGCTTTTCCTTGCCAAACCTCTCGTCTTCTATCTCTTTATATCTTATACATACATACGAGCTAAGGAGAGTTTATGGCTGCAAAATATAGGTAGGTTTTATAGAATATGTAGAAACACCCATGTATTTTAGTCCTTTGCATCACTGATGAAAAATAGGCAAGTTGAAAGGCATTTATTCTCTCCTGTCATCCACAGCAACAAAAGCTTGCTCACACAAGAACATACACTGTTGGTTTTAGTTCTGTGTACGGTAAGTTTACTTTATGTGCACTGAAAGTGATTAACAAGTATTCATTTGTATGGGCAATACTTTGTTATCCTCAAACATCTGAAACAGTGAGCAGGGGGCTCTGCTGTTGTCATCAGATCACTGAGATCGTGTTTTGTTTTTTCAAATGTCTAGGGATTGCAGTTACACTGAACTAAATTTTAAACAAAAAATGTTTTATGATTGATGCTTTAAAATACTTTTATATTAATATCAAAGGTGAACCAAATCTTTTTGATACTCAAGGTACCAAGACATTGTTTCCTTAACTACTGCAGTATTAAAAGATTGACTGTAAAGGCTGGCAGGAACTGAATATAGCATTGGAAGAACTGCTGCACAGTTCCTTAGGAATTCAGTATTTGGGATAACCATGACAAAAAATCCCACCCCTTCAGCCTAATAAATAATAGCAATAATGGGCAACAACAACATGATTCAGCTTTGCAGCTGTGATGGCATATGGGCTTGAAAATCTCACTTAAAAAAACCTTGTGCGTCTAGCACAATGCTGTTGCTCCTTCCAGAGATACAAAATAACCTCTTGACAATGATTTCCACTGAATGCTGGGAAACATGCTATATATGGCAATAAGAAGGTGTTAATAACTGGAAAGGCAACCAGGCATGAGCAGGATTGATGGGAATATGTTTTTCTTTTTTTCTTATAATGATATAATTTTGACTGTGTATTCTGCCACTACAGTACAAGCTGTGTTTGACAATGGATCAAAAGGGCACGCTATATTAGCTACTGTGTAGTTCAATTATTTCTGTGCAGGATCTGCATAAACTTTTTGCATTCAACACTGGGATTGTGTGTTAGAGAATTCAGAGTATTTTTTCTGTATTCCTTAATCTCCATGAGCCAAGAACTACCTATGAAATTTTAACTTGTATTTGAGATCAGAAGCTGCCTCTGACATTTCCTGACAGTGATGCTAAAGATGAAGGGTCTTACAGTCAAGAGTTTTTGCTTGCAGGAATGATTATTTTTTCATATTTTTCCATTTGTTTTGTTTCCTTTCCTCCTCCTCCAAAACCTATGAATGAACAGTACATAGAACAGTATTTTACATAAAAAGGAGACTACAGTAAAAATCTGAGAAATAGAATATATTATTTTCTGGGAAGGATGATTAAATAGTTAAGACGTTTAAAAATATCTTTTATTTGATAGGTTTTTGGGGCAGCTTCCAATTTTTTACAATGTTTTATGTCTTTCTTGTTGGAAGTATCAGCCTGTAATCTCTTTAACCTGCTCTTAAAAATATGATCATTGAAACTGCATTAAATGCTCTAGAAATAACGTTATAGTGTTTGTAAAAATAAAAGATATTAAGATTCTTATTCCCAGTGCATTCTCTACCAGCTGGCTGATTTATGTGCAATGAATAATTTCATTTACTTTCTTTGAGCCACAGTCAGAAAAATACCCAAGCCCTCTTTAACAATCTGAGATAGAGTTATTGATGTTGTTGTCTCCCTTGTGACATGCCAAAGCAGTTGATGTCAAGTGGCTGGTCTTCCTTTTTCCCCAAAAATTCCACATGAATGATGTAGGGGTCAGGGCTTTTGTCTTTGAAAGATGTGTTTATAGAAATGCTTCCCAGAGGATATTTCATGAAAAGCACGGAAGTGCGTGAATTCATGAACAAGATCTAAAGGTGAGCTAGGGCACAGCTAGCATGCTTCTCATTATATACCTGTGAATGGAGCCCTTTTCCATAGACCAGCTCAAACCACAAGCTGTACTGCAGCCATTAGCTAAGTTTGCCTGCTGGACTGAGAAATTCATAGGCAGCTTTTGCTTTGCTTATACAATATAGTTGAAGATTGGAATGCCATTTAATAAAATGAAGCAATTGTATACATATAAAATGTGTTCACTGAGCTCCAAGACTAGATCTGTACTTAATACTATATCGTCCATGTTCTGGCACAGAGAACAGAATAGAAGGAGGATTACAAAACATCAGTGAGCTTAATGAAAATAAAGTATGTTTTAAAATATCTGTATAACACTTTTCTTTTAAAAATCTTTTAGGAGTCTTTCCTTAGTGTGACAGCTCAAACAGTGCCTTAGAGAATAGTCTGTTAGAAACATTCTGTTGGAGTGTGGAGGCTGTGCTCAGATGATGAGGAATGTGGAGTGGGATGCTATGTAAAAAGAAGTTCTTTATGGATGTTGAAGTGCATTGTTAAAAAACGTAATTTGGACAAAGCTGCAGTAAACCTACTAGATAACTTGGGAGATTGAAGCTGGAAGTATGGGAAGATTCAGCACTGATTATAATTCCTGCCTTGGCTGAAGCCTCCTTAGATAGCCTTAGGAATTTTTTTTTATCATGAGGAAATTTTAAAATAAGCAGTGTCAGGAGTTTGCATCAGGGTTAATATAACAATGAGATTTCTGTTGACTTTGCTTTGGTCGTACAAAAAGAAGAATACAAAGATGAGGCATATTAAGTGAAATTATCTGTCAAATTTGATTCAATAATTTTGGCCATTCTCAGTATGTATGCTGAGGTTGCCTGTCTCTCTTTAAAGCAGGAGGAATCTCATTGCTTATTCTCAACTATATTAATTTTTTTTGAAATTTAAATTTGAGAACAATATAAATTCACTTATTATAGAACTTACACCACTATTGTCTTTTTTGTTTCTTTTAAACGTAGGTTACAACACTAGTGAACTGTCCACAGAATCCTTCTAGTAAGAAAAAGGGCCGTTCCAAAAGAGCTCGTGTCTTGCTAGCTTCTGTGGAAGAAGCCACTTGGAATCTGTTGGACAAGGGGGAAAAAATCGCCAAGGAAGCAATTGTGTTTAAAGAGGAACTTCATGCAGCACTCGCTGATGTCCGGAAAGAGAGTAAGTATATGACAAATAATTTAGGCACCACAAGGAATTAGTTTAACCATGTAACACTGGTATCAAAATGAAGCTAGGATATCCATGAGAAATATGGTTTGATGTGCAGATGTCTGAACTTTGAGTTCTCTAATTGCATATTCTCAGATACCACTTACAAGGAGGTAAAGTGTGCAAGCTGGGCCCCATTGTGGAAAAACATTTAAGTCAGTGGAAGTTTTGTTGTTTTGTGTGGTGTCATGTTGTCCGTCCCGTCCGCCCCCCCCCCCCCCCCCCCCCCCCCGCAATGAAGACAGGATGCCCCTTGTTAATTTTAGTGGCTGTTAAGCACAAGTTTAAGTTAATGCATGCTTTAATGCTCATCTTGAGAAGAACTCTTTACCTGAATCTGGGATTAAGGCCTTTTAGTTAAAAATTTAAAAACAGAAGTCTTCCCTCTTTTGTGCAGTAGCAAGGGTTTAATTTGGGAAGGTATAATAGTCCTGTTTGGAGGTATGTTTTCAGACTTCAGTAGGAGGAAGATGGATTCTTTAACCTACTGTAAGAGTCATCCCCTCATGATAGAGCAGCAAATCTTTGGTGAGTTTTGCCATACTCCATTTCCCCATGACCTATCTCCCCATATGCAACCAGACTCCCAGAATAGGACTAGGTTTTATGATCTGCTGAGAATGCTGTATTAGCCACTTTCTTTGAGGCTCTTTGTTGCTTTGTTGATTTTTACTCTCGCCATGGATAATTAGGGCCTATTGGGTGAATATGAAGGCCAGGCTCAAATAGTAATAAGCCAGATGACAGACATCCAAAATGTGTTCCTGCAGAAATCAGCCTTGAAAATTGGTTCAGGAGAAGGTTTCAGAGGAAAAAGGGGACAGAAGAGTAATGCTTTTAGTGCCTGGTCATTTGAGAATTATGTCCTTTCATCAGTGCTCTGTGAATTTTGTAAACAAATGGTTCCCAGGGGTTGCCTGGAATCGGATTAAGAGGGGCTGATGAAAGCCTTCCCAAACAAGCAGGAGCAGACAAGCAAAAAACAATGGTCTGTACCATAAAGTTATTGTCAGGCCATGTTATTGAATGAGCCAGCAACCAGGCTTGGTTTTATCAAGGGGCAAAGTGGGCTTCAGTTGCCTTTTCACTACTGAGCAGTGTGGTTTATTTTCCTATGCCATGTGACAACTTGTGCCTGTTTATATCAGGTCTTTGTATCACCCTCCTCTTACTAAAGTTGCAACTTAATCAGGATATTTTTGTTGCATTTTATTTTGTCTTCCTCCATGTGTAGCTGGGACAGTTTCTGAGTCTCTGCTGTTGTTCAAGGTAGTCGTTACTAGCTATTGGCTTCCTCTGGATCCAGAGATGGCTGCATTTTAGAGTTTGATATATGCATATGGTGTCTGAGATACCTTAAGGTCCTTTGTGATTAAAAGCGTAATGACCAGCAAATATCATTGTTATCTGTCACACTGATCAGCTGAGGCTTTTCAAAAAAATCATTCATTTTGGAGTACTCTTAAAATGTTAACCCATCCATTCCAGGCTGATAACACAAGACAAGAATAAAATATATAGTTCTCTATTGATTTTTATACATAGATAATATAAAAATATTTCACATTTTCAATTTATTTATTGATTCTCAGCCAAGACCAGAGATAACTACAAAAATAAATAATACATAAAGTAGATTATATACACCTCATACATTTTAAAAGAAAGTTAAGTCCATGTTATCACCTATCGTTATGCAATGACAAATTGAGTGTTCACAGCCGATCTTCCTCCAAGGATTTGCCAAACTGCATGAGTTAATTTTAAGAAGTTGGTGAACAATTGTAAAATAAATAGCAGTTTGTTAATTTTGAAGATACTTTTAGTACTTTGAAGCTATGTATTATTTTTAATTTGTGGTGTGCCACATCATATGTAACTTTATTGCCTGTTATTCAAGTCACATTCTGCTGCTATTAAATGTCTCATGTTATTTACTTCAAGCTCTTTGAAAGGATGTCATAAATTCTGGTAAACTATGCTTGCATGCCATGCATGTCATAGCCTATAGTATTTAATTTTCTGTGGGCATATTTTTCTGCGGTGACTGGCAGGTATTTTTATTAATATGCTCTTAAATAAATTATGAATTTTTGCATGTGGCTACAGCCTGTATTTACTATGTGGTGGAATTTTGAAACAATGCTCTGGATGATTTCACTCAGATATGAACCAAACCATCAGTCCCAGAGTTGCATACCAACATCTGGAAAGAATAAATACTCTCTCACCTCTTCTCTAATTTTAGCTTGTGTCGCTCACTGAGATTGTCGAGTTGAAGACTGTGACATGAGAATTAAATGCTTATTTCTTTTGAATGTCAATTGCCAGTGTGAAAATGCTGCTTTGTTACTTTTGGAGCTCATTAATAGGGGTTCCTTTTAGAGGAGTGATAGACTTTTTTCAAGCTGCTGCTGATAATCATATTTATAATAATGTGTTGGGGAATAAAGGGGCAAATTAGTAGGATAAAAGTGAACGATGGAGATAAATAGAGATTTGCTGAATTAAATTCACATGATGCATTTGTGACTCATCTAATGTCTTCAGAAATGGGGGCATGGGTGTTGCTTTGCTGACTGCAGTTTGGTCTTGACAAACACTGTCAGCAGATGAGATTTTGGTCTCTCAAATTCAGTTGAGTTCTGCTAGTGACATCTGAAAGAAAGTGTTGCTATAATGGGTGGCAGACACCTTCCCTGGGTAAGTCCAGTTTCTGCTTCCTTTGACATCTGCGAAGTTTTACAGAAGATTTATAGTCTTGGAGCTAATCATTTTAATACAGAGGTCCTCTGCGTTTTTCTTTGAGTTTCCTCTTGAGAAACATACTTTTTAAGGCCTATCTCTAGCCACGTCTTGATTCACCTTCTTCTGGAACTCTACTAAATGAGTCACCAGGGAGGCCTGTGGGTGATGGACTACATGCATAGTCCTAGTAACTGCCTAGTAACTGAAGAACTGCCATGTTTTCCTTTTGAGCTGGTTTGGTGAAGCTTTGTTAAAGGGCACTCATGTACATATTTTTATTCTAAAATAGTGTAATAAACCCAAATATAAGTATTTTGAAAAATTCTCACTGCCAGATTTCATGTCTACAGCATTTAAAAAAAATTGCCTTCTGACTCATAACATGCTGTCAATTAATAGTAAAATAATTGACCCCTATACAAAGAAGTAAGAAGCATTGTTCAACCATGAACGCTTCTGACACTAAACATCAGACCATAATTAATGTCCTCATTCTGATATTTAATAAATTTTAAGACAAAAAAGTGATGTAGTTTAAGTGGGGAAATGCTATCTTAGGAATTTGCATTAAAGTCTAGCGTTATACTTAGGATAACGATTTTTTGCATTTAAGTCAAGGTGTGATTGCTTATAGTTTTCAAACAGTTGTACAGGCATAGCTGAAATGTTTGGTATTTATTGACATTGCTTACTGACTATATATGGTCAGAAACACACCAGCTGTTGTCTGTGTTGTTTCTATTGCAGTGTCAGTGTTTCATGTGTTTAGCTGTTATCATGCTCAAGTGTGTTCTTAGATAAGCCTTTCATCACACATAACAGTGAATTGAAAGCAAGTTATTTGCTGGAGTTACGTTTTGAGCCTTCAGTTACTCTTTAAAAGGAAATTTAAAAAAAAAATTGATATTCCAAATGTCTATATTTAATGTCTTTTGACATTAAACAGGGGAGGCAAGACTTTGATGGCATGGAAGAAACTACCATTCACTGGCAAGAAATGGGGAGTGTAATGTAAGGATATTTACTAAAGGAAGGGGATAGTGATCTCTTGTATTACACTGTGTTCTTATTTGTCCCCCCCCCAAAAATCTTAAACATGAATGTAGCTTTCTCATTCTACATTGAGGTACATGTGTATGCTCTCCATCTAAGATACTGTCATTCTGGCAGACAGAATTTAGATATCCAAGTGGCTTAAAATAATCTGTGCTGTACACACTGTTCATCAACACCAAGAACAGACCCCTTATAGAAAAGTTTCTGACATCACCATCACTGGATCAGGTGTCCCTGAGTGGGAGAGGGGGAATGAAGAGATGGGTGTAAGGCACAAAGGGGGTGTGTGGTGGCTCTGATTACACATTAGGAAGAACTGTATGAGATGTGGAAGTGGAACTTCCTGGTAGGCAGCGGTGAAATAATTGCAGTGCAACAGAATACAGTGGTATCTGAGTGGGGTAAGAGACTGTGTGGCAGGAGAAAAATGTCCTGTAACATCTACAGAAAGCTATTGTGAGAGTCTGAGTTATCATGGTGTTGATACCTCCTGCATGTTCCTAATATTCAATCTGCTTTGCCCTGACACTGATAGTGTCACTTCCAGCTGGCTGGCTGAAGCCGAATCCTTTATTTGCTGTAGTAGATGAAGATGGTGTCTGTGGGAGCAGAACAGGTGATTATACTAGTGACTAGTATTGTTTAATCTCTTGTTTTTAGAAAGGGTAGGTTGTTTTGCGCTCTGATATGACATTGACTCCCAACCTTCTCTGGTACTGATTCTACTTATATGTTAGTTCATGCCTGCGGAACTTGAGGGTGGAAATACTAGTGTAAATCAGAGTTTATAAGTTTTCTATTATTGGTATAAACCATTGATTCCCCCCCCCCCCCCCCCCCAATTTGAGACTAGGACATTGGAAATCCTCTCTTTTTACTGACTCTGGTACCTCCCTCCCTCCCTTAGTCAATGGGCTCCCTTTCACAACTGTGTTTCTCTGGAACTGTAAACCTACCAGCCTCTAAGGGTGCAGTTCAGAGGAGTGGGTGACAGGACTTTCTTGGCAACAATATCTCCTTGTGGGAGGACAAGAGAGTGGCATAAAATTCACTGCATTCCATGTGGATTTCACACTGCTGCAGTTAAAAATAAAAAATGAGCCAGATGTAAAAACAAATGGAAGAGAGAGAAATATGATGCTTGGATAGGATTTAGTAGGAGAAAGAAAATCTATTCAAAGAAATAACAGAAGAAAGCATAATTCTGATGGTCTTGCCTAAACCAATAAAGAACACTTAGCTGTTGCCTGAGTGTGATTTTCAGCACTGTCTCTGAGGGGTGCTCACTGACTGCAGTTAGTGGTATTACTGCAAGTATCTGTATAGACAGATTGCCTGCCATCGTCTGGCAGCCCAGCAGAAGTGTGTACCTTTTGTCAGCTATTTGCCAAATTTGCCAACAGGCTTACAGTTGACTTGTTTTTAAAGGAATTTTCATGTAAGTTTTTGGATATTTTTGGTGCTGGATAAAGTGCATGGATCCTCTAACTTTTTTAAAAATTACCTCTGGCTGAACTGTGTTTTTACTTTTCCCTATGCCCGAGCATAGATTTTTGTAAGCCCATGCATAAGTAGTGGTCATTTGACAGTAGCAGTCAGTAGCTGATCAGCTAATGGAGGTAACACCATTTACTTTGGGAATCATCTATCTGTGTGTGCTGAGTAGAGTCTTGGAAGTATCTGCCTTCCAATAATTATGTAGTTACAATATATTCTGACTCTGGTTCTTTGAATTGCTTCTCACTTGAATGTCTAAAATAATTGAAATACTATGAATACTCCCATCTTTCTGCTTCCCTATTTGTACCACTAAAAGGGCACTGTCTTTCATGTTTCATTGTTTGTGACAAATGTAATTATGGAAGAATATCCACTTGATGGGAATTACAATAAAATGGATGAAATTGCATCGAACTGTCATGCTGTCTACTGCATTTCCAGAAAGTTCTAACATCATGTTGTTGTTGGAGCTGTCACTTTCTGCTGCTTGTACTCAGAGCTCCTATCTGCCTAGGCTGCATCACATAGCTCTGTTTTCGGGTCATGACTTTATACTTGTTCATCTGGCCATCCCAGCTTACGTCCAACTCATTTCTAAGGGATTGGTCATATTTCAGACCCTTCTGACTTGTCTTTGCTCACACATTCACTTTCAGAATGGTTGAGGTTGGAAGGGACCTCTGCAGGTCATCTGGTCCAACCCCCTGGCTCAGGCAGGTCCACCAGTCTGCCCTGGACCATGTCCAGTCAGCATTTCAATATCTGCAAGGATGGAGACTCCACAACCTTCCTGGTCTGCCTGTGCCACTGCTAAGTCACTCTCACAGTGAGAAAAATATTTTCTGATGTTTAGATGGAATCTCCTGTGTGTCAGTTTATGCCCATTGCCTCTGGGCCTGTCACTGGGTGCCACTAAAAAGAGTCTGGCTCCATCTTCTTTGCACCCTCCCTTCAGGTGGTTATAAATACTGATGAGATCCTGCTGAGCTTTGTCTTCTCTAGCCTGAACAGTCCCAGCTCTCTCGGCCTTCCCTCATATGAGAGGTGCTCTACCCTTAATCATGTTTGTGGCTCAAGTACCCGGAAGATATCAGTGTTGAAATGGTACTATTTTCAGATTTTAGGACTATTTGAGGTTTTGAAGTGTCTGAGGTGCTTGAAGGACACCCAAATCCATATGGCCATTCTCATCTGGAAGGCATAATAGCAGAGACCTGGGCAAATAATCACATGTGGGGCCTGTGAATGTACAGTTCAGCCTTGTGTTTATGGATGGGGGAAATATTACATTAGAGGTTTCTGAGGAGCTGCTGTGCTGTCAGAAGATTATGGTTTTGTTCCCAACTTTTATTAAATATTCCTGGAAATAGCACTGTCTCCTGTCCTCAGCTAAGCTATATCTCACTTTTCTCCTGATCCATTCAGTTACTAACTCATAGGCTCACCATTCACTCCTGTCTGGGCTTCTCACAACCAAGTACTTTCATAGAATCATAGAATCATAGAATCATTCTATGATTCTATGATTCTATGATTCTAACTCATAGGCTCACCATTCACTCCTGTCTGGGCTTCTCACAACCAAGTACTTTCACTCCTTCCTAACCAACCAGTTCCTTTCTAATCTGTAGCTCTGCTCTCCTGGTTGGTTTTGTTTGGACAGTTTTTACAGTGAGAGACTCTACTAGCAGGATATACAGAACTTTAAAAAGTTGTTGGTTAGTGGCTAACACATACAACACATGGCTAAGGCTAATAACTGACTGAGCAAAGTGTTGATGTATTTATTATCCCCAGTAATGCTGGCCAGACAGTTGGCAGTCATGTGGGAGAATCTTGGCCTCTGTTGCTCCTTTGGAACTGTGGCTCAGTTTTGCAGAGTTATTTTGCAAGTTCCTGGGTCTTTTTGCCTAAGGTTTATAACTTTTCATGTCAGTATTTTTTCCTCTTAGATTCTTTGGCTACTAATTACTACTATCTCTGCAGCTCCACTTCTGTCTGTGTTTTTACTTATCTTGTGTGGTGTTAGCTAACATACTTTCTTGCATGTTACCAAAAATTTTCTCAGCTAAGGTCACACAGTTGTACTATACCAAACTAGGCCTTGGATCACAGAGAGCTGAACCACAGGGCTGAGGATTCCACGTAGTCGTCTTCTGGTTGGTTGATTCTCTCCCTGTCTCTGCCCCCCCCCCCCAAATTTTCTTCTCAAAGTAGCCAGTTCTATTTTCTTTTCTTATTGCCTTCCCTTCATTAAGTATCTTCTCAGTTTCTCCAGACTTAACTAGTTTTCAACAGAAGTTTTTCTGAACTGCAGTTGATTCTGTGTCTAAGAAATTTTAAGTTCCCTAAAGGTCACCAAGTTGACTTGCTACTTATCTTTTTATCCTGGGAAGTATGTGAGGTTGACAGACCACATTTATCTTGGGCTACAAACCTATTTGCAATTCTGGCTTAAAGTGATGAGTTAAAATAAGTTAATAGCTGCTTTGCCTTCGTTCGCATGGCACAAGGCACTGCAAAAATAGTAGTGAATCTGGTCTGTTTGCTTAAATGTGAATAAATAACAGGTAGTAGAATACTGCATGCTGTTTTATTTCTCTCCTTATAAACACTTCAGATGTTCTGTATGTCAAAAAAAAAAAAAAGAGTCCATCTATAAATAGTGGAACAAGGAGAGCCTGTCTTCCTTCAAATTTGCATCTCAACACTTCTGTAGATTCTTTGAAGCTTAGTAGTAGGTGAGCTTTTACTACCAGCCCCAGCCTGCCATCAGTGAAGACTTTAACTTGGTCTCTTTCCTGATTTCCTGTTTTCATGGAAAAGTAGTTAGCTAACTTTGAATATCTTCCCCTGTGTAAAAATTTTATTGAAGTTGGTCAGAAAGTTCAAAAGTTACCAGGTGGCCAGTCAAACAGTGATGATGTTAATTTTATTGTCTTGGGAAACAGCGTCTCCCTGATGCTTTAGTCAGTATTTGATAAAATGAATCCTCAGGGACCAAGGTGGACAGCTTTACACTCATATATCTTAATTGCAGAAAAAATTTCCATTGTTTCATGCTTTCTTGTCTTATTAAGACATTGCATGTGTCAGCTTCCTGTTTTTGTGCAAATGTTTTTAAGAATCTGACAGCTATAATGGTCTGAATTAATACTACAGTGTACACATTCCAAATACATTAAAAATATGTGATGTTAACTTTTACTTTTAGAGCCTGAAAGATAACATGTCAAATTTAAGATATTCAAAACCAGTAATTGGCAGGACAAACAGATGGTAGTTAAATACTATGAAATAAAATGGAGACAGTTTGTCAGGTTATTCATTGGCATTGCTTGTTCTCAGAAATTTGGAAAGTTTTCTTTCTGTTTGAAGTCATAAGAGAAATGAAAGGGCAAAGATTTTAGTTTTATGATAGTGTATATGCACTGTATTTCCCATGTCCTTATTAAGGCACAATGAATTGGAGAGTTAGTATCTTCAATTTCTACTAAAACTTCCCAAATTGCTATTAATTTATTAACATTTGTAGCAGTCACCCTCAAAAATACATCTAAAGATATGTATGCATGTAAGTAGCATTTTCTCTCTCCATTTACTCTCCCCCCCGAGAATTACTGGGCTCAAATCAGTGCTTTGAAACTTCTTCCAGTACTGAAAACGGGACTCATCTGGAGAGGGGTTTCTGTCCATTGCAGATGGGGAAATAAAAAACCTTAAAAATCGGTGTTTCTGATTAATATTTGATTTTTCTTTCCTGTAGGTTTTTTTGTTGTGATGTGCTCAGCTATGGTGCATTATCTTACCAGCTACTAGAGAGAAGTTCTAATTTGCTGTCCTGAGCACGAGAAAATGATATTTTACTACTTTCACCATTTCGTGATGTAGCAGGTGCTAGAACCAGATCTCAGATTAGCGTGATTTTTATTTATTTATGGAGTTTGCCAAGCATGTACTTAAGATACGTGAGTTGCACAAAGACTTTAACAAATCCAAGAGAAAACCAGAGAGCACTATTCAAGATGGGTGTTCCTGGAAAACTGATGAGTTTCAGCATGTTGGAAGTATTCAGTGTTCTGACAATCAGGCCAGTACTATCTCAGGTACTGGTATGGGGACTCTGTAGTAATTGGTAGATTTATTTTTGTAGCCTTTGCTCAATATTTTTTCTCAAATACGGTTTCTAGTAAGAGCAGTAAAGCTTGTTTTTTCTCTGAAACTTGAGAAATGAAGTCACATATAGAACCAGTCTGGCAAACCCTGGTGCACTTAAATAGTTCTCCCTCCCTTCTGATTTAGGGAGCACATAAAAGTCTGTATCTATGTAATTACAGGAAATCCCTTATGTTTGTATGTATTTCTATGAATATGCATTAATTACTGATTGTATGTATTTTGTACAAACCTTGTTGTCTATTTTTTGATTTGAGGACTCCAAAGCTTATAAAAACACGTACTTGGTTCAGGTACCAAAACTCTTTGCATGATTTTAGCTTTGACTTTACTACCAGATACTCTGAAGTAGACACGCCAGTAGCATTCCTGCATGAGACCTGTCCAGACTTCTTGCCTTTGAGTGAAGCTATACAGTGCTAAGGGTACTGTGAATTTTATTTCAGAAGGCAATATTCTCTCCTTACTTTTCGTCAGAATTTGTAGAACAAAATTAAACAAAAATTACATGTTCCTGCACACTCTCTTTCTATGTAGAAAACCTCTGTGATACAAATGACTGCTTGGAGAAATGTACCCCATTCTTATATCGAGACTTAGGTAATTTAGATATAGGAAGAAAGAATATTGCATAATAAAGGATTTAACTCTGCAGCAATATCAAAGTTTTTGAATGCCATATTTTTCTTTACTGTTGAATCCAAAATCTGGGACATGTGTAAGGCAGTTGTCAACAAAGGGCTGGCCTTATGAATATGTAGTCTTTTAATAGATGCATTTACTAATGATGTTTCCTAATTTTAGCACAGCCAAAACTATTAGTTTTTGTGACTTTTGATCCATCTTTGGTTTCCAAGCTGATACAGAGAGTTTAATTGGTCAAACATTTATTTTAGCAGTTTGTGCTTGTGTGACAGTTTTCCAGTGCTATTCTGTGTAGAGTGAGTTCTGTCAAGGTTGTGCCATCACTAGCAAAGCTCCTCAGGTGATAACAGACTTTGAAATGCTTTTAGAAATGAATTCAATGGCTTTTTTTTTTCTCAGATTAAGTCTAGGTGACAGACTGCTGAAAGTAAACTTGGGTGTTTGTCATCATTGTTCTTATTGTTAAATTTCATTTGCAAAACTTGATGTTCGAGAGCAGTATATTATTGTCTCCTGGCACAGTTACTAGCTCCATTGCATAGATTTCACCTGTTTTATGTCAGAGTCAGATGTTTGAGTGTATGAGATTTTCATTCCATTAACTTATATTTGTAACGAGAAGAACAATATTTGATTCCCTTCTGTGACCAGGAATTATTTAATAGCAAGGACAGCAAAGTACATAGTAATATAAAAAGCAGTGGCTAGAGAAGTTTAACATAGAGCCCCTGGCCTCGTTGTGTACAGCTAAGAGTAATGGTGTGATAGCCAAGGGAATTATTTCAGAATTAAATGATTCAGAAGAACAGAAAGGGAACATCATTCAAAATGTAGAACATTCTGCATGATCTGTAATAATTGACCTTCATTTCAAGGCATTAGGGCAACAAAGAGATTCCAAATTTATTGGCAATACTTGTGACTTGCCAAATAACTGATTGAGTTTTAAATATTTTTTCCTGGGTGTTGCAATATAGCCTAAGGGAATTTATGTCTTCATTTTGCAGGTCAAGCCTTAAAGGTATCAGCAGAGGCATTTACCAGTGATCCCTGCTATCTGCCTAAGAGGCAGGCTGTTGTCCAAGCAGCACGATCTCTGCTTACAGCTGTCACAAGGCTTCTAATTCTGGCGGACATGGTTGATGTGGCATACTTACTGGAACATTTAACTGTGGTGAGTAGAATTTGACTGCCTTTAGCCAGAGAAGTGTCTGCTGATGGTTCTTTCTGCCTTGAAAATTCTTTTTGCACTTGAAAATTGCAGATCTCATGCACATAACACCTTGGCAATTGGTAAAAGTGTAGATTCTAGATGAGATTTATAGAATGTACCAAAAAAAAAAAAAGTCTTCTAACTCAACGTATTTGATCTGGGGAAGCAAATGGTTATCTGTACAATTATATTTTAACTTCCTTTTATTTCTTATTTCCTATTTTATTACTTGATTTCTTGTATAGCTTTTTATGCATGCAACTTTCTTAATATTTGTGGCAATAGTAGGGAATAATTTATTTGTCAAGAATCTTAAAGGTGGAATTTTATGTGAATATTTATGGAGGGAAAGAACTGAGTATGTAAGAGTTTATCTCTCTATTCAAGTTGGTTTGTGAGAGAGATCAGCTAAAAGGAGAGGGAGGAGATGTGTGAGAGAGGCCTCTGGTGACTCCTCAGCTCCAGCTATATATTCTACACTGCAGACAGAAGACTAGAAAGTCCTAATGTTTGCAAAGCTTTAAAAATTGTGCAGAGAAAATATTCTCTAAAAGCCACTTAATTTTTTCCCTCAAGGGAATAATGTGTTTCAGAAGGGCATACCATCAGAGTGCTATGTTTTGGGTCATCTTTTTTCCCACTTTGCTCTCTTTATACAGAAGGGATGGTCTCATTCTTCTATTCCCATATAAAACTAACCAGTCGTTGGGCCACTATTGCTGAATTAGGCAAAATGTTCACACTTCTGTTATTCAACATCAAAATACTTTCTTTTCTACATAAACTTGACTTCCTTTAATGTCAGCCATAGTGTCCCATGTGAGCAGGCTTCCTTCCTTTTTTGAACAGTGTGATTTTAATCTTCCCAGCATCGTGTGTCTGACCACAAAAATGTGTTTACTGAGTTTTTTGTCTGGCTACTTACTCCATTCAATCTGGTGTGTGTCTTCGCTGGGAAGAGCAAGGAATTGTTCTATTTTTGTTTCCTTTTTTTTTCCTAATATCTTCAGTAATGTGTGACAGACTGATAAAAATTCAAAGTTCTATTGACTTCTTAATGTTTCAGGGCATAGGTGAATACTCGGTACCACCTCTAATAATGCCTCATTGCACAGGAGCCACTGACTTAAAGGGGACCGTTGTGAAGCAAGTTCAGTTTGGTGAAGACAGGGGAATGAAAATTTAGCTCCCAATCAGAGTAGGAACAGTATTTCATAAGAAAACAATGTTGTGTGGGTTTCAGTGCTGTGTTTGAAACATCCAACATTGACAATTGTTGGAGATGCAGTATAGGCTAAACAAACACTGACTTGCAGAAGCTTCTATGTTGTTACATATGTATGAAATTTGTTAGCTGTGAGAGGGGTGGCCTATGTCTTTTGTACTGTTTGTGGAAAATTTTCTTAAATTATATTTTTCATTGGTAGCCTGTTAAATTTTTACATATGTATTTTCATAATCCTAGATGCACCCTTCTAAAATGTTTTCAATATGTTTTACATGAGAGAACTAAAATTGGGTAGTTTTGTTTCCTCGAGTTTCAGTATTTATTAACAACCGTATAATTCACTTCATGATTTCCATTTGAAAATGAAAACAAACAATAATTGAAAATCGTAAAAGAATGCAAAGAATCATTCAGGGAAAACTCCAACACTGCAAAGAGTACAATTAAGTTTTCTTCTTCTTCCATACTTTAATTTAGTTCTCTTAATAAGAGTGAGAACTGAATTCTTCAGTTAACTCTTAGAATAAATTATTGTGGCGTAACATTCTCCAAAATGCTTATGTAGGAAGACTCATCCTAGTCCTTAGAGGAAGGTGGTACATTTTCCATATTTATTTAGTCTCTGCCCTGGCTGTTGAACTTGCCAACAGTGGTATTAGCTGTAACCATGTCTTTCTGTGTTGACATCTAATTAGGAAATTGACTTAGAGTAATTTCAGCATATGCTACTGAACAACCTTCAAATTAGAACAACTTTTGGTCATGACTAACTGAACCAGATTTAAATGCAATTAAATATTTTAATGAGTCTCAACTTTGCTCTTTTCAAAGTCCTTAACTTTTATATAATTTAAAACTCTCTTAGGAATTCAGTTTTTCTTTAATGTGTACTTGCTCCAACAAAAAGACATTGTATTCACACAGGGGCTGCAGCATAGAAAGCAGACCTTGTCTTTGCTGTATCAGCTTTAATATTCTCAATGTTTGCATGCTCATATGACTTGAAAATCATCTCTCTTTAAAAGTCATTAGCAGCTTTTCTTTGAACTTCTTCTAAAATTTTAGTACTTCTACTGTTTAATCCTCTTCACAAAAACATGGATGTTACAGCTGTTATTAATCATTGAGATGAGAAATTTCATTGCCCTTTATTTCCATAACTCTGAGCTCTATAATTGTCATAGAACAAAATTAAGAAATGTAAAGGACTGAGCCAAAATTAATTTTAAAAATGGGAAGAAACCCCGGAAGTAATAGTAGAATAAATTAAATGAAAATTCTAACCAAGGAGGTTTTTTTGTTTGTATGTATAAAATGAAAGAAAGTGGTCCAGCATCATCAAAGAACTCTGTAGAGTATTAATCAGATCTTATTCATTATGAAAGTATTTCATGGAAATTTTCTATTTATGTATCTAAAGAGTGCTGAAAGTTTTTAGTTTTGCTCACTCAGTAAAGCTGGTTAATTCCAACGCTGCCATTCAAAACATTTGAAACCATACTTACTTCTACTGACAGAATGCAGTCTGGATCATTAAACTTTAATTTCCTCTGTCATCTGTGCATAAAAATAGAAAGGAAACAATGACAATGTGACTAGCTGTCATATAAAGGCTCGTCTAGTGTTACCTGTCACATCTGCCATTCTGAGTATACCTAGGAAAAAAAGATGAATCTCAGCTACCTCCTTCCAGTTTATGTAGTCTATAAGAGTATTGTTTTCTGTACATTTTACTTAGACTTCGGACTGTTTTTGACTTCTGTGTAATAAAATCTTTTATATAAAAGAGAGTATAATGATGAAAATACTGAATATTTTTGTCACAAAAATACCAAAATGCAACTTTTAAACTCTAAAGAACAGGTCAGTCTATTTGGAAGAATTTGATAAACCTGGCAGGAATTTCACTCCAAATGTCCAAAAACATACCTTTGTGAACATGAGATTAGCTTTTTTGAAATTCCACTAATAAAGTGGGGAGAATTTTGGTTGTTTTATAGATTCTATAGAATCTTCACCCAGCAAAGTGCGTATCAAATAATGCATATTAGAAGCCAGTACAGATTCTCAGTGAGTGATCATATTCTGGCACAGTACCCTTCTAGCCATTTGTGGAATTTACGTCTTTAGAGGAGTATGATGGTGCGGTGCAAACAGCAAGCTCGTTTTAGAGTTGACTGAGAAAATAAAGTACATCGCACTGGCAAGAAAGGTTTTGCTTCTTTAAACAACTTAAATGTTTTTAAACAGGGAAGACTTTAAATAAATAGCTGTCCATATCTGAGTTTCCATACCTATTTTAGAGTTTGAAGGCTCTAATCAAAAAGTGTGTTGTAAAAAATGTAGTCAGACGAAGGGCTATATCATGTATTGCGCTCTTTGCTGAATCAAAGACTCTGAATAGTTGTATTACCAGCCTCATTCATTATGGTTAGTAATGCTCGATATTATTTAATTAAGTGAATTAACAGACTAATGGAATTGCTTGAATTTATTGATCAGAGGAGAAACAGCAAGAAGGTAACAAGTTCTGAGAATTTAATTCAAAGTGCCTTGGCAGTCTGTCTTTCTCTAATCTATTTCAGATCATGCTGAGCCAACATGTTTTATCTGCCTTTTTTCCCTTCTTGTCATGCTTGTAGATTTACTGTTTAAGTCTTCATATTTTTCATGAACGCCTCAGACAGCGTGGTCTTTATAAAATGCTTGCTTAGAGTTATTTAAAACTCTTGCCAGGAAAAAAAAAATGAGAATGGCTACAGATAAGAAGCAACTTGTGAACTTGGGCCCTGTGGGCATAGTGCTGTCTGTTCCTCCCTTCCCTGCAGAGTATTCATCAGCATTAAAAATGTTTTGAGCAGGAGAAACACAATATGGTTACGTAAAAGAAGAGAGGTAAGTCATCTCAGGCTTACCTATGCTTCAGATTTAGGCATTTGATTCGACTCGCATAACTCTGCTTAAACTAGAATTTGACTTGCTCCCTGCATTACCTTCTGACTGTTTTGATATTGTGGTATCATGCAGTAAAACACTAAAAAACTGAAAAAGGGCAAAAAAGAACGTAGGCTACGCTGGGGGTACAGTGCCAGGTTGTAAAACTGAAAATGATCAGAATCTTCCCACCTTCCTTTTGGTGGGCATGGGTCACTCCCATGGCAAGAAAAATCTCTGAAGATAAAGGGTGTTAAGAAGATGACAGGAGTCTTTG
This sequence comes from Theristicus caerulescens, assembly GCA_020745775.1. NCBI lineage: Eukaryota > Metazoa > Chordata > Aves > Pelecaniformes > Threskiornithidae > Theristicus > Theristicus caerulescens. The sequence continues at coordinate 91,799,656 of CM036560.1, forward strand.
GGAGAGGATTTGGCTTCTCCTTTGGTTCATACTCATATTTATTTTCTCATCAACCAGAAATGGATTCTTGCTACCAATCGGATATGCCATGTAGGATGCAGTTGTTTGTAATCAGGGCTACAGTGTTTGTCATTGCACTTTGCAAATTCTGTGGCAGTCTAATGTGCAATAAATGACAGAGGAAAAGCAGCTCCTGAAGAATTACTTTTAAGAGTTGGGCTTTTCAAAGTGAACATCTTTTTGAGTGCAACAGGAACCTGGATCCACTTCTGTTCTTGGTATAGTGGCCTCTTGACTGCTGCTTTGTACTCCCTAATGACTCGTGGCTTTACAACCCTTAGGGCATCCCTTGAAACAGCCATTTCTTAATGACTCTCTTCTAACAAACTGTTGCTAGGGAACGGACTCCCCAGTCACTGCAGTTCTGTTTATGTAATATCTGGTTTTGGTCTTAGCATGGGAATTGCTGAAAAAAAGAGCATTATCCTTTTCTTGCCAATCAGAAATACAGCTTTGAAGGGACCCTAATTGGTCAGCTTCAGGTACTACTGTTCCAGAATTTCTTTGAAGTGAGCAAGCCTGAAGGCTCCTGAACCTGTTTTACCAGAGCACAAGAAAACCAAAGGGGGTATAGTGGCTGTATTTCCAAGAGAAAAACACAATTGCTGGGTTAAAAACACACTTAAATGAAAAGGTTTGAAAAGAAATCCAGTCCTTGCTTCTTTGCAGTATAGAACCTTCCCTTCAGTCTTATTTCTAGTTCAGTACCTCTCCACAGATTTGTGTCTGCAATAGACTCTAAAGTGTCATCTTTATGTGTATTGAAAACTTTTCTTTGCTGTGTCGTGGTTTAACCCCAGTTGGCAACTAAGCACCACGCAGCCGCTCGCTCATTTCCCCCCCCCCCCCCGGTGGGATGGGGGAGAGAATCAGAGGAGTAAAAGTGAGAAAACTCATGGGTTGAGATAAAGACATTTTAATAGGGAAAGCAAAAACCGCACGCACAAGCAAAGCAAAGCAAGGAATTCATTCACTACTTCGCATCGTCAGGCAGGTGTTCAGCCATCCCCAGGAAAGCAGGGCTCCATCACGTGCAACGGTTACTTGGGAAGCCAAATGCCATCACTCCGAACGTCCCCCCCCTTCCTTCTTCTTCCCCCAGCTTATATACTGAGCATGACATCATACGGTATGGAATAGCCCTTTGGCCAGCCTGGGTCAGCCCCCCTGGCTGTGCCCCCTCCCAGCTTCTTATGCACCTGGCAGAGCATGGGAAGCTGAAAAGTCCTTGACCAGTGTAAACTCTACTCAGCAAGAACCAAAACATCAGTGTGTTATCAACATTATTCTCATCCTAAATCCAAAACACAGCACTCTACTAGCTACTAAGAAGAAAATTAACTCTATCCCAGCTGAAACCAGGACAGCTGTCATGTCTAAGACTTAGGTGTGGGTCAGCTCCCTCAGGAATTTCTACTTCCGAGGAATTTCCTAGTTTTGCTTCTGCTGCAGGCACCGACTGCTATCTTTCACTGTTTTCTGTCCTACCTAGAAGGGGCTCCATGAGCAAAGCATGCTTGGTAGATTTGAGAGAGGATAATTTCCATTTCTTCCAGAGTGTCTCTGCATGATTTAGAGTACAGTAGGAGCAGACCCTCAGCCTTAGTGGTGGCAGGGCAGATAAATACACAGCCTTCCTCCCTACTGCTCAGCCACTGCCTCTTTTAATAGAGTCATGGCTCACAATAGCAAAGGAAAATCATGCCCATTTACCACACTCTAGCAAAAAAAAAAAACAAACCAAAACCAAACCCCAAACAACAACAAAAAAACCCAACAAAAAAGCCAACACCCTGCCAAAACAAAACAAAACAACAGGGAGAGAAAGCAACAGGAGGGAATAGGTTGCCCTCTTAAAACTCCTGCCAAGGAGGGAGTGAGTTTTGACATCTCTTGAAAACGGTGCATGTAGGGGTGGGTAGACAGACCTGGGAAGGGAGGATATAAACTTTTTTTTTATTATGAATTAAGAAAAAGAGTTAAGGAAAAGATTCCTAAAGCTGGGAAAAGCTGCCTTAGACAACAGTGGTATCTGTTTGTATCCCTGAGATGATGAGAGACAATATAAGCAGCAACCTGTCAGTTACACAAACCAGGAGAAAATAGTTATGAAAGCAAATTTATCGGGACTCACTTGGTCCTAAGCTTTATACAAACTGTTTGCCCAACCCAATTATAACGGGAGGGGGAGTGAAAGAAGTGGGGCTTATTTTGAATGGATAAGGCTTTCTTTAAGTAAGATGGAATTTTACTGGTTTGGTTTAACATACATGGTATGAAAGATATTTATATACTAATATTTGTAAAAATAAATAATTGTAAAGTTGTGAGACAATTTCAAAATGGAATAAGTTGTAAGCATAAAGCTTGGGGAGATCTATGATACAAAGGTGGTTTGTAGCATAGGTTAACGCTGAATGCATGAAGTTGCCAGAAGTTCAACTGAGTTTGAGAAATCTGTATTAGGTGTGGTGATGAAGTTTGAAAATTATTTTGGGAAGGTGGGATGTTAGAAAAGCAGACACCTATTTTAAATTATTATTTGGACTATGTAAATGCCTGCATGCTCCAGTCAGTGACTCCATTGCAGTAGACTCTCTTTGGACCTATCAGGAAAAAAAGAACATTGCTAAATCGTTTCCTTCTGAGTAGTTATTAATGTGTTTTGCTTCTACTGCAACACTTACTTAACACTGAAGTGCAGTGTGCGGTGCTTATAAGAGAATAATATGGAAGTGACACTCTGAAATTTCCTTCTATGAGCGCTCATCTTGGAAGGCAACTTCTAGGTTGGTAAAATAGCCTTGGAAAAGCAGTTTCTCTTGGCAGATTATTGTAGTATAGTAATGAAGTCAGTGTAATGTAGCGTGGTTTGTCTGATCAACAATTATTTGTATCTCAAGCATGCACAGATCATTCTGATCTAGAGACATTTATTTTATAACTCTTGCTTTGGGAAGCAAAAATGAGGAACTGCGTGCAAAACAAACAGTATCTGCTTTATCATCAAAATGGATGTCTTCAGACCTTCTTAAAATGAGAGCAAAATCATCTGATATTTTCTGAATGGAAAAAGCTGTGTGACTTACTCTCCATAAACCTCTCCAAAGAGGCACGTTGCACATTCCATTACACCAAAATACTGGGAGAGCAACTATTTTCTCATATGTGTTCAGTAATTGGAATTTAAGAGAAGTTTTGAATGTTTTTTTTTTTTCAACCATTTCTCCTGGTGATTTAAAATAGTAAATTTGGTGTAATTTAGTCTTTTAAAGAAGCAGTACGTTATTAAAACAGGAAGGTATTTTTTAATGAATGACTTCCTTATATCGGAATGGAAATAGAATTTGCTTCTTGTCCTTAATTCAACTCCTATTAATCCATGAAAATAAAGAGAAATAGTTCACAAGTGGATAAAATAGTTCAGTACTCTATTTTGCTGCCCTGCACAGTGGAAGATGATAATATTGATGTTCTGAAAGACAAATACTCTCACTTCTGCAGCTGTAGACAAATCAGAAAAGAGCCATTTCTCCTTATTCTTGAATAACAAACTGGCTTTTTGCAGCATTGGCCCTAAATCTGAACCAAGTATGTAGAAGGAGACTAAGCAAAGGATGTGCCATTTGATTATGTCACCCTTATAACTTAGCTAGACTCCCAGGCAAATGACATTAAAGGTATGTGGTTTATGAAATAGCATAATTCACAAGCTGAAGAAGCATTATCTGCTGCCTCCCATACCTCTTTCTGTTTATATGGAGATTGTAAGGTTATTAACAGGAACAAGACTTTGTACTCCATATTTAATGATGTCTTCTCCCACATCTCTGCATTGTAAGCAATGAAATACTTGGCACTGCATGTTTATAATCTCATATTTTTGTGGCTGGCCTCCTGTTTAGTTGACAAGCCATTAATTTTCATGGCCCACATTGAGGTTCCCAGGCTTGTCAAGGGAGTCCCATTAAACTTGGAGAGAATTTTGTCCACCTCAGACCAAACAAGCTCAAATTGTATAGTGCAGAAGCTACTTCCTTGGGATTCCTTAAAGGACGCTACGAAGTGCAGCTGCAAAGTTACGTTATTGAAATGTAGTAATAAACTAGACTTTAAAAATCAGAGAGCAACTGCTTTTAATATCATTGCTTATTCCACAAATACTCATATTATGAATCCAGTTTGCTTGCAACAGCTAAACATGGTAGCAACAGTGAACAGTGACCTTAACCTTTTACAGAAAGACGCAGAGCTAAGAGGCAACATGAAGAGACTTTTAAGTCTTTATTAAATTGGATAAATTAATTTGAATGAAGATCAAACATAGTAAATTTTAACTTAAGTAGCATCAAAATTTTAGTATGGTTTCCTGTTGAAACACTGCAACCACTCTGTTCATGCCTTGGCCTCTTCTCTTTGAACTCATTGCCTCCTTTCCATTACATATGACAGAAGAACAGAAGTTCCAAGGTTCCTGAAAATAGATAGATGGGTAGTGGAGAAAAAGCCAAAAAGGCTACATCAGGAGATGTTACAAAGACACCAGAGGATTCTCAGCCCTTATAAACAACTTTACTGCAGGAGAAACTTCAGTCAGAGCTCACATCTCTTCTTTGATATTACAATGAATAAACTGTGAGACTATAGGAAATTTAGTCCTGATGCTTACAGTTTTACTTACTAATTAGACAGAACCATGATCATTGTTTGAGAGGAGGTTGCAGGACTTTACCATGCTAATCAGGGTCATCATACTTACGAAGAGGCCACGTTAATAACACTTTTCTGGTCCATCCACATTTGGGATCTTCATCACTTTCAGAGTTTTAATGGTATTAGTTGCTTCAAGATACCTAAAATGGGACTGCGAGAGTTGCTCCACTTAGTTTGAGAAATCCATTGTGTGTTGATTTCCAGTCAGATAAGTGTGCAACCTTCATTCAGCAATGTCTTGACAGTGCATGTTCAGGACGTAGCGTCTGGTATGTTACCCACCTTGTGTGTTTTAGTGCCATGGTGCTTGGTTCTAGCTTTACAGTTGTTGATTTTGAGGTTTTTTTTTTTTAATTGTGAAAGGAACGTTGTAATGTTCATTAATGTAATGTACTGTTCTTGTGTTTTGAAAAGTTAGAAAGTTGTCTATGCAGTATCCGTGCTATGGAGTTATCTATGGTAACTTGACAAACAGAAGCAGCTCTTCAGAATTGTTGAAATACTGAGGCGAGCAGCTCCAGTGCTGGCACGATCGGCTCTAGTGCGGTGCACAGGGCAGGTTTCCTGGACCGGGGGAACCTCATGGGGAGCAGAGAGAGCCGCTAGGAGCCCGCAACTCAGGCAACAGCGGCTGACAAGACCAGGCCAGGGCCAGGAGCAACGGTGGCCAAGCCCCTCCATGCATATAAAAGAAGCCCTTAGGGAGCACTAGTGACTAGTAGCGCTGCCAACAGGGCGGGCAAACAGGATGTGGCGCAGCAGCAAGGGCATGGCGCGGCAGTTTGCACGGAACGGCATGCAGGAAGGGCGCTGAAGCTCTGCCAGCTCAACCAGGGAGCAATGGTCCCAGCAGAAAGCCATGGCTTCTCTAAGCTCTGCACCCACCACAACTGACGCAGCTTCCCAGACAGAGCTCTGGTGGGAACGTGCTGCCACCCAGGTGTCAGGCTGCAGGATGTGCCCCTGCTCTTAGGCCAGTGCCAGATGGCAGCAGTGAGCACACCTGTGGGAGGTGCGCCTAGGTAGAGGAACTCCTCTGCTTAATGACAGAGCTCCAGGAAGAGGTGAGTAGGTTGAGGAGTATCAGGGAGAGCAAGAGTTGCACCCTGCCTTCCCTGAGACAGGCCCAACAGACAGACAGGACGCATGACACAGAGGATTCCCTATCCTCTCTCTGCCTGGCCAAACACAGTGACTTAAGGGATAGGGGGCAATGGTGACAAGTTCCTGCCCAGCACAGCAGGCGCGTCTCCTCTGTGACTATCCCTTATTCTCAGGTGCCCTTGCATAATAGTTATGAGGCTCTGCAAGTGGAACCGAACAATAACAAGGATGATGGTTCATATAGCTTGGAGGTGTCGCTGAGGTTAAGTCAGCCTATGCCCTGCGTCAAAACTGCTTCCATAAGGAAAAAAAAGGTGGATCATTGTCATAGGAGACTCCCTTCTGAAGGGAACAGAAGGCCAAATATGCAGACCTGACCCACTTCTTACGGAAGTCTGCTGCCTTCCTGTGGCCCGGGTTAAAGATATGAAGAGAGAGCTTCCTACCCTCGTATGGCCCTCAGATTACTATCCATAATTGATTTTTCAGGTAGGCAGAGATGAAGTTGCAACACGAAGTCCAAGGACAATCAAGAGACACTTAAAGGCCTTGGGACAACTGGCTAAGGGATCAGGAGCACAAGTAGTTTTCTCCTCTATCCTTCCAGTTGCAGAGGATGATGAGCAAAGAAACAGGAAGAGCCAGCAGATCAATTCCTGGCTCTGACCCTGGTGTCACCAGCAGAATTTTGGGTTTTTTGATCATGGGTTGGTGTACACGACACCAGGCCTGCTGGCAACAGACAGGGTGCACCTGTTTCAAAGGGGGAAAAGGATCTTTGCACAGGAGTTAGCAGAGCTCATTGAAAGAGCTTTAAACTAGATTTGAAGGGGGAAAGGGATAAAACCAGGCTCACTAGAGATAAGCCTGGGGGAGGCAGGCCAGTGTTTGAAGGAGCTGGCGGAGGAGCTTGCCAAGCCACTCTCCATCATTTACCAGCAGTCCTGGTCAACCAGGGAGGTCCCAGATGACTGGAAGTTAGCTAATGTGACGCCCCTCTACAAGAAGGGTTGGAAGGAGGATCTGGGGAACTACAGGCCTGTCAGCCTGACCTTGGTGCCGGGGAAGGTCATGGAACAGATCATCCTGAGTGCCATTATGCGGCATGTGCGGCACAACTGGGGCATCAGGCTCAGCCAGCATGGGTTTATGAAAGGGAGGTCCTGCTTGACTAACCTGGTCTCCTTCTATGACAAGGTGACCCGCTTAGTGGATGAGGGGAAGGCTGTGGATGTTGTCTACTTGGACTTCAGTAAGGCCTTTGACACCGTCTCCCGCAGCATTCTGCAGAAGCTGGCTGCTCACGGCTTGGACAAGTGCACTCTGAGCTCGGTTAAAAACTGGCTGGATGGCCGAGCCCAGAGAGTGGTGGTGAATGGAGCCAAATCCAGTTGTCGGCTAGTCACGAGTGGTGTTCCCCAGGGCTCAGTGTTGGGACTGGTCCTGTTTAATATCTTCATCGATGATCTGGATGAGGGGATTGAGGATTGATTACTGAGGGCCCTCAGTAAGTTTGCAGATGACACCAAGTTGGGTGGAAGTGTCGATCTGCTGGAGGGTAGGAAGGCTCTACAGAGGGATCTGGACAGGCTGCATCGATGGGCCGGGGCCAACTGTATGAGGTTCAACAAGGCCAAGTGCCGGGTCCTGCACTTGGGTCACAACAACCCCAGGCAACGCTACAGGCTTGGGGAGGAGTGGCTGGAAAGCAGCCTGGCAGAAAAGGACCTGGGGGTGTTGGCTGACAGCCACCTAAACATGAGCCAGCAGTGTGCCCAGGTGGCCAAGAGGGCCAATGGCATCCTGGCTTGTATCAGGAATAGTGTGGCCAGCAGGACCAGGGAGGTGATAGTGTCCCTGTATTCGGCACTGGTGAGGCCGCACCTCGAGTACAGTGTCCAGTTTTGGGCCCCTCACTATAAGAAGGACATCGAGGTGCTGGAGCGTGTCCAAAGAAGGGCAACAAGGTTGGTGAAGGGTCTAGAGAATAAGTCTTATGAGGAGCGGCTGAGGGAGCTGGGGTTGTTTAGTTTGGAGAAGAGGAGGCTGAGGGGAGACCTTATTGCTCTCTACAACTGCCAGAGAGGAGGCTGTAGTGAGGTGGGGGTCGGTCTCTTCACCCCAGTAACAAGTGATAGAACGAGAGGAAATGGCCTCAAGCTGCGCCAGGGAAAGTTTAGGTTGGATATTAGGAAAAGCTTCTTCACTGAAAGAGTGGTCAGGCATTGGACCAGGCTGCCCAGGGAAGTGGTTGAGTCCCCATCCCTGGAGGTATTTAAAAGACGGGTAGATGTGGTGCTTAGGGACATGGTTTAATGGTGGACTTGGCGGTGATAGGTTAATGGTTGGACTTGATGATCTTAAGGGTCTTTTCCAACCTTAACAATTCTATGATTCTATGATTGAGGGACGGTGTGCTAGCGGGGTCCTTCGGTCTGCCGTCTCAGTGGAGGTAGGGGATGGAGATCCATGCAGCAGCAAAGATGCAAAGGCTATGGATGTGTTATAAACCACAGAAGCACCTGAGAAACACCTGGTCACGAATTAGGGCTTCTCCCTGCAAAAAGGTGGCAGGATTAATAGCCCAACTGAAGTGCATCTATGCCAATGCACGCAGCATGGGCAACAAACAGGAGGAGCTGGAAGCCATTGTGCAGCAGGAAAACTATGACATAGTTGCCATCGTGGAAACATGGTGGGATGACTCGCACAACTGGAGTGCTGCAATGGATGGCTATAAACTCTTCAGAAGGGATAGGCAAGGAAGGAGAGGCAGCGGGGTAGCCCTGTATGTTAGGGAGTGTTTTGATTGTCTAGAGCTTAACGATGGTGACGATAGGGTTGAGTGTTTATAGGTAAGAATCAGGGGGAAGGCCAACAAGGCAGATATCATGGTGGGAGTCTGTTATAGACCACCCAACCAGGATGAAGAGGCAGACAAAGTATTCTATAAGCAGCTGGGAGAAGTCTCACAATCGGTAGCCCTTGTTCTCGTGGGGGACTTCAACTTACCAGATACCTGCTGGAAATACAATACAGAGGAGAAGAAACAGTTTAGAAAGTTCCTGGAGTGTGTGGAAGATAACTTCCCGACACAGCTGGTGAGGGAACCAACTAGGGAAGGCGCCCCTCTGGACCTCTTGTTTGTGAACAAAGAAAGACTGGTGGGTGATGAGACAGTTGGAGGCCGTCTTGGGCATAGTGATCACAAAATGATAGAGTTATTGGTTCTTGGAGAGGTAAGGAGGGGGTCAGCAGAACTGCTGCCTGGGACTTTCAGAGGGCAGACTTCGGCCTGTTTAGGGGCCTGGTTGACAGAGTCCCTTGGGAGGCAGCAGCCCTGAAGGGCAAAGGAGTCCAGGAAGGCTGGATGTTCTTCAAGAAGGAAATCTTACAGGCGCAGGAGCACGCTGTCCCCTTGGGCCAAAAGACGAGCCAGCAGGGGAGAAGACCGGCCTGGCTGAAAAGAGAGCTTTGGCTGGAACTCAGGCAAAAAAGGAGAGTTTATGACCTTTGGAAGAAGGGGCAGGCAACTCAGGAGGACTACAAGGACGTCGTGAGGTTATGCAGGGAGATTAGAAGGGCCAAAGCCCAGCTGGAACTTGATCTGGCTACTGCTGTAAAAGACAATAAAAAGTGTTTCTAGAAATACATTAGCAACAGAAGGAGGGCTAAGGAGAATCTCCATCCTTTATTGGATGCAGGGGGAAACATAGTGACAGAGGACAAGGAAAAGGCTGAGGTATTTAATGCCTTCTTTGCCTCAGTCTTTAATAGTCAGACCAGTTGTTCTTGGGGTACCCAGCCCCCTGAGCTGGAAGACAGGGACGGGGAGCAGAAGGAAGCCCCATAATCCAAGGGGAAATGGTTAGCGACCTGCTACACCATGTAGACACTCACAAGTCTATGGGGCTGGATGGGATCCACCCAAGGGTACTGAGGGAGCTGGTGGAAGTGCTCACCAAGCCACTTTCCATCATCTGTCAGCAGTCCTGGCTAACCAGGGAGGTCCCACTTGACCGGAGGTTAGCAAATGTGATGTCCATCTACAAGAAGGGCCAGAAGGAGGATCTGGGGAACTACAGGCCTGTTAGCCTGACCTTGGTGCTAGGGAAGGTTATGGAGCAGATCATCCTGAGTGCCATCATGTGGCATGTACAGGACAACCAGGGCATCAGGCCCAGCCAGCATGGGTTTATGAAAGGGAGGTCCTGCTTGACTAACCTGGTCTCCTATGACAAGGTGACCTGCTTAGTGGATAAGGGAAAGGCTGTGGATGTTGTCTACCTAGGCTTTAGTAAGGCCTTTGACACCGTTTCCCACAGCATTCTCCTGGAGAAACTGGCTGCTCGTGGCTTGGACGAGTGTACGCTTTGCTGGGTAAAAAACTGGCTGTACAGCCGAGCCCAAAGAGTTGTGGTGAATGGTGTTAAATCCAGTTGTCGGCTGGTCACGAGTGGTGTTCCCCAGGGCTCAGTATTGGGACCAGTTCTGTTTAATATCTTTCTCAATGATCTGGATGAGGGGATCGAATGCACCCTCAGTAAGTTTGCAGATGACACCAAGTTGGCCAGGACTGTTGATCTGCTGGAGGGTAGGAAGGCTCTACAGAGGGACCTGGACAGGCTGCATCGATGGGCTGGGGCCAACTGTATGAGGTTCAACAAGGCTCAGTGCCGGGTCCTGCACTTGGGTCACAACAACCCCAGGCAACGCTACAGGCTTGGGGAAGAGTGGTTGGAGAGCAGCCTGGCTGAAAAGGACCTGGGGGTGCTGGTCGACAGCCAGCTGAATATGAGCCAGCAGTGTGCCCAGGTGGCCGAGAAGGCCAATAGCATCCTGGCTTGTATCAGGAATAGTGGGGCCAGCAGGATTAGGGAAGTGATCGTCCCCCTGTACTCAGCAGTGGTGAGGCTGCAGCTTGAATACTGTGTTCAGTTTTGGGCCCCTCACTACAAGAAAGTCATTGAGGTGCTAGAGCGTGTCCAGAGATGGGCAATGAAGCTGGTGAAGGGTCTAGAGCACAAGTCTTACGAGGAGCAGCTGAGGGAACTGGGGTTGTTTTAGCCTGGAGAAAAGGAGGCTGAGAGGAGACCTTATCACTCTCTACAACTACCTAAAAGGAGGTTGTAGCGAGGCAGTGGTTGGTCTCTTCTCCCAAGTAACAAGCGATAGGACAAGAGGAAATGGCCTCATGCTGCACTAGGGGAGGTTTAGATTGGATATTAAGAAAAATTTCTTCACCGAAAGGGTTGTCAAGCATTGGACCAGGCTGCCCAGGGAAGTGGTTGAGTCCCCATCCCTGGAGGTATTTAAAAGACGGGTAGATGTGGTGCTTAGGGACATGGTTTAGTGGTGGACTTGGCAGTGCTAGGGTAACGGTTGGACTTCATCTTAAGGGTCTTTTCCAACCTAAATGATTCTATGATTCTATTCTATGATTTCTTCTCTACTTGTGGCCCAGCTTTCCTCAGAGTAAAAATCAGTCCAGGTAGTTACCCAGTAGTGCCACGGAGAGCAAAAGTAGTAAAGGAATGTTATTTCTCAACTTCCAGAAACTATGTTCAAAGTACTTTGAAAAAGTGACAGGCAAAAAAGAGCTTCTGTGGATCTTTTATGATTATTTACATTTGGTTATTGGTGAGAGAGAGAATAAAATAAGTTCTGGAGTATTAGTATTTCTTTATACCTCTAGACAGTAAAAATGTCAATAGGAGGGGTTTTCTTGCCTTTCACCCAAAAATGGTGTTTCACACTAACAGCAGAATGATACAGAAAGATACAGATGTGGTTTTAAGTTTAAAATATGTTGTATGTCCAAGGCAGATTTTTCTGATTTCTTGTTGATGGTAGTGAGAAGAGCATATGTGTGTTTTCTTAAAACTGCTTGTTTGTTTTTTATTTACTCTTGAGTTAAATTTTAAAAAACCATGTTTCCCTTGCATCTAAAGACAGATGACTTCTAAGTGGATGTCCTGGCCATTACCCATCTATTTTATTGAAGTGTATTACCCTTATCGTTACACAGTTGGTTCATATTTACTCATCCTCACACGCTGGTTCTTATATCTCCTTCCAGAGAGCCAAATGCATTATTAATGTTTGGGTTGCTTCAGGACATAAGGAAGTGAGTGAGCTTGCTAGTAGAGTTCCTGCCAAAGGAAGAATTGAAGCTATGGGATTAAGTACATCCTTAAGAGGATGATGATGATTCTACAACTGTATTGTAGTCTAACATGTTGATGATAAAAAAAAAAAAAGATGCTTAAAAAATACTGTACCTTATGTCCACTTAGTTTGGGAATCATTAGAGACCTTTTCCTTGTATTACTCAACCCCATAACAGGGTGCAGCAGCTTTGGGGTAATTTCTGGAGAAGTGTGTCATGGTTCGGAGGTGAGGGTATATGATGAGCTTGTACAGATACATTATGAGCAGTTTCTTACACACTTATAAGGAGGGAGCACTATGGATAGCTTTTGGTCAGCTTAAACTGTACTCGGGTCTTGCTTGCAGATGTTGTAATTAAATTGCTTCCACCTAACAGGGATACCTGGGGAGTGGGAACTGGTGAAAGCAAGCGTTGCAAACTCAAGGCTTTCACAGCAATTCTGGAGCTGAAATAATATCTGAAAACAACAGATCCTACAAAAGGTGAAAGATAATGAAGTCAAACAGAAAAGAATGGAGAGTCTTGTGGTTTTGTCTTAGCACTTATGTTCTGTCACCGATGTTGTTACAGAATTCAGTGAAGCATACTTTGGATGAGAAAGCTTTCTTTTACTTTTTGGTAGCAAACATTTCAAATGCAACTAGAAAGTCTCCAGTTAACCTCTAGTGGTGCTGAATGAGGTATAGTAAGATAAATTACAAATAGATGTAAATGTTGCCTTAACTTGCTTCTTGGTTATGAGAGCAGTGAGACTGAAATAAAGGCTGCAGCGTGGCGAACGAGAAGTGCTAACTTGCCTGAAGATTCCAGGATGTATCTGTCTGTTGTAAATTGTCAGCTACAGTCCACTGCAGCTGCTTATTATCCCCAAAGAGGAATTACCTAGTGGCTGTTCAACAGCGTGTACAGCTTGGGCTTGATCTCAGTCAAATGCCCGCAGAATGAGTCACACTATGGAGCAGTCTACATCCACAGTCAGCACTAGAAGTCAGTTCTGTTGTGAGTGTTTTAACGAGGGACTGCAGATGAGTGGAAGTTTTTTTTTTTTCCTTCTGCTCCTATGGTTCATTTTTCCAATTCAGTGACTGTAGTTTTAGCAGAGGTATAGAGAAATGTGTGCTGTAGTTACTACCGAAGTGCTTGGTTTTCCAGAACTGACTGGAAAGCAGTCTGTTTCTTTTGGTCTTTTGCCTCATTCCCAGGGCATCAGTACCACATGCAAGCTTACAGGAGGTACTTCATCTAAAGGGCCTGTAACTGTAGTAAGCTAAGTCAATATTTTGGATGGATTTAGAAGACCTGTAGTTCTTCCTGATTATATCGGTGTAAATAAATGTTCATAGTCTTGCTTCTGGTGGGAATAACAAAATATGTCATAACAAAATATTTCTAAACTACTTACAGCTTTACAGCTGTCACATGATTGTGAGGTGCAGAAGAATATTTACGGATGGGGAAACAGAGAAAGTCAGAGAAGGTTTGTGATTTCCTGAAGGTAGCAAGGAAGCTGTAGCTCCCATTCTCCTTTTGCACAAATCTTAGCCTTTCTGTTACAGTTCCCTACAGCTGGGTTGGTATTATTAATCTCTGAAAAATGCCAGTGCTATTTTTAATAATAGTGTATGCATGAAAGAAGTTTTAAATTTAAAAGTAAGGTCTGTAATGAAGCATAATTAATGTTGTCAGAGCTTTCATACAGAATGTGAGCACGTTGCCTATATGAGTATCCGGTCTTGCAAATTACTCTTAAGTAAATTAACTTGATAAGGAGTACCCTGTTGTATATAAGATCTACTGTTATGCTTGATAGAATGAGGAGTTCATGGCCTGTATAAAGTTGCATATGCTTTTATTAGTTGGAAAAAAAAAATCTATATGAATATATTCCATCCTGTAACATGGCATAGAAAAAGAGTTAACCTTTAGAGATTGTGTTAATTGCTAGTGTTTTGTCTTACGCAAGTCTGACCTATGAAGTTAGAAGATTTAGTTTAATTAAATAGGGCACATGTACTATGCTTTGAGTTCTGGGATTGATTTCAAAACAAAATTGAAGGAAAGTCTAGAAGGTGGTATACTCAAGAGGTGACACAGCTCCATAACATTAGTATGTAGTAGAATAAAATCCTAATACAGTGAAAAATACAGCAACTGTGTGAATGATGGTATTTGTTTTTTTTTACCATCACAGTTTCAAAGAACGTTTGAATCTTTAAGAAATGTATCCAGTAAATCTGATCTACAGAAAACCTACCAGAAGTTTCGAAAAGATCTGGAAAATCTTGATTATTTGGCATACAAACGTCAGCAGGTAAGGACATGGAAGCTTGGTAGGAAGACATAGAATACTGGGCATAAACATAGTGGGTGGTAAAACTGATGCATTTGATAGAGTTGTTGTTCTATCAGTAGGGTTTTATGCTTTGTGTAATGTCATCAGTTAAGCCAGTAGGAGGGGTGACAATTCTATTTAATGCATATGATGTTGGACTGTATGGTTTTTGATTTCTCAACAGTGAGTAAGATGGGTAAAGCAAATGAGTGAGACTTAGCAGACTATTAAATTTTTCATTAACACATAGCATTTTTTTTTTTAATTAAAGGGCATAAAAGTTGGATTTTTTGACTTGAAAAATGAACTAAATCCACATAAGTTAATAGAATCAGATATTGACTGTGCATGCAACCTACTAATTTTTTCTTCTTTAGAAATGAATTTACAAGGCTAGATTGCATAAAACTTTGAAGTGTACGCAGTATTTGATTCGTGCTTGCAAGATCAAGGTTAAATCGAATTGTTAACATATATTTAATGTTGGACATGCTTTCTGTCACTTATACATGGTTTCTGTGAAAATGTCAGCTCTCATAATAGGTCTTCATTTCTTTTTTGTGTTCTTGGTAAAATAAGACTTTGCCTCTTTCAGAGCATACTGATGAAATGCTCTAACATTTCTATGTGGGGATTGTTTTGGTTTATATTCTGAATTCTGTCGCTTGGTGTCAGTGTTGTCAAACGCTTCGTTTGCTTGGGGGCAGATCACCTACAGTTGTTTATATCAGGTAATTGATTAGATAGTTAAAAATTAGAAAAGGGCTCAGGGACAGATGGTATCTGAACACATGAATATTTGATTCTTGAAACAGGGAGGTCAGGGAGCAATTGGCTTGGGTGAGTTTCAGTGTGGTGGGAGCTGTTATTCTGGTAGCACTGTAGCATAGTTCTTCGTGCCCTTTGACATGGGGCTGCCAGCAACCAAAAGACAATGTTTTAACTGGCAACTAATGTAGCTTTATGTTATCTGATCTCATAATTATGTCAAACATAATAAATGTCACATCTGCAAGGGCCTGGAGAGTGTTTCTGAGCCAGGGAAGTGTAAAATCTATAATTACTTCTCAGGCTATCGTCACACTTTTATTGGGAGTAGCTTTCTCTAGTCTGAATTCTCACTCACGACTCTACAAAATTCCTTGTTATTTCAAGTGATTTATGTCTGGTTCTCTAGCAAACTCTGAATATGCTTCAATAACATACTTAATTTATCCTTGAGCAGGGCATCTTTTCTCCTGTTTTCAGATCTTCACTATCCTTCCCATCTCAATGTTTTGCACTTCAAGCCATTTGGAGAATCTCAACATGCTTGTTTAATATCAGGCATGCATATATCTCCCCATGCTGTTTCTGCTCTATATTTAACTATGTTGGCAGAAGCTTTTGCATTTGGAGGTACTAAAGGTGTATTAGGTATAAAATCACTTCCTGCTTTCAATCACAGAACAGAAGATAAGCTGTTCTATCTTCTGTGATTGAATTTTTCTAAAATGTTATAAAATGCTATTAAAATAAATTAGGTAAATGCTGAAATTATTAAAAAAAAAATCCCAACCCCCAAAGCAAAAACAAATGAGGAGACTAGAGCTGTTCTCTGTGTCTTAGTTAATTTGCATGGTATATCTGATCAGTACTTTTATGGTTCTCTTGAGTACTGTTTTACCTGGTTGAGATACTGAGATTTTAATCTCAATAGAACTTGCTTGGAGAATCTGCAGTGAGGGATTTGAAAAGCTGCCATTTCTATTTATTATAGAAGATGCTTTGAATTGTGTCCTGTTTTGGAAAGAAAGTGATCTGTCTGTGAAAAGATTAACATTTGGTTTGATTACTGTGCAAAGAGCACAGACCTGGATTGGGACTGAAGCTGTTCTGAGTTTGTGACATTTGTATCTGAGTTTGTGGAGTGCGCACATTTAATTGATAAAGACTTACATGCTCTCTGATTAGATTAAGGGTATATTCATAGCCCCACTGGCAAAATGTTGAGTCACTACCATCTGTTTGGAGACAAACAATTGTATACAATATGAATATGAATCCATTCATGGTAAAGTGTTTTATGTAGCCAAAGTAATGAATATTGCTTTTGAATGAAATATGGTTGTCTGCTGCTGACCTTATTTTTTAGACATGAGACATAGAGTGCAATATAGCAATGTAATTCTTCAGTGTTGAATTTTACCGGACAGATGGGAAATTAAAACTGTGCTTTTTAAAGGATGTTTAAAATGACCCACGTTGACTCTGATTTATAAATATAGACCAAACTCCTATGAGTGGTAGAAGTATACAAGAGGCAAACATGTTTGGGATGATGGTTTATATTAAGTCGTTTTTAACTGACAGGTTTCAGAATGGGGTAGAAGATCTTGAGTTTTCAGATAGTCTCTTTAAAAGGGTCAGTGAGTTCAAGAATTCAGTTCTGGCTTTTTTTTATACAAAAACACCAAAGCTGTTAGCATATGTTGGTCAACCTTCTCAGAGCTTTCAGATTCTAATTTTGTGAATAGACTGAGTGTATGTATGAGCTGGCATGGAACTGGTCAGGGTGGCTAAATTCTTTGGTGATTACAGAGGAGGAAGATGGGCAGTTCTTGGGAGACTTTAATGTTGCAAAGCTGAACTGTGTGGATGACATCTAGTATTGTGGTCAAGAAGCCTGAACAATGCTCTTCACCATTCTTCTGTGTCCCAAACACAATATGAAATACTGAATCGCATCTATATGCCAGGTCTAGTTACTGTTGCTGTCTGTGATGAACTCCCACCATATTCAAGTCTGCTCCCAAATATATTGCTGTGTGTCAAAGCTTTCCTTCTTACTGTTGGTTAGTGGAACACACATCTCCATCTCTACAGACGTGCCATACTTTTCCAAGAGAGATGGCTTATTAGCCAAGTTAGTTGGAAGTATGTTAAACTCAGGCTAAATGAAGAAAAAATACAAACAAAACATTTATACTCAACAGTGGAATGTAGGCTGACCCCTTGCAAATGTTGATAAATGATGGAGGTGAAGAAATGCACAGGATCTGCTCACAGTCAGGTTGTGGTCACTTGCTAAGTGCTGGCTACTGCAGACCCACCCACCACAGCCCTGGCATGGGCTTCGTGTTCCCATGCCTTTCATTCTTCCCATTCTGGCATTTGTGTGACCCTGCATAGAGATGCTTCAGTGTGCTAAACTGACTTAAAACTACTTGCTTTTCAGTAATCTAATTATATTGTTACTCAGTTGCTCACTTAGCACTCTCTCTCCCCCATCCAGATGGATGTCCCTTCATCTGTCTAACTTGTGGTGACCTAATCTTTCTGCATGTTTCTAGGGTTGGGTTGCATCCACTACAGAAATTTGTTTGGGTTGAGAATATCAGTTTATAGCCAGGCTGCCATTTTGAAGCCTTTCAGGAGATACCTGTCTCCAAGAAATGTAGTTTTTCTTTCTTGTCCAGGAGATAGTCTGGCAATTCCTTTGAATTAAAACAAGCTTTTAATTTCCTTGATACCGACTGTCATCTCTGAAATTTGAGTAAAAATGGATAGCTCTGTGCCACAATGAGTAGTAAAACTATTCTCTTGCTTTGTGACTTTTTGGAATGCTTTCAGTAAGAGTTAAGTAAGCTTTACATTGAGCATTGCTTTATATCAAGGTAAATACTAACACATCTGCAATATGAATATTTACAGGGGAAATGACAGGACAGGACAAAATGGTAAAGCACTTTGGGATAAGAGGGGACTTAGTGATAGATCCCAACACTCTTCTTGGGATACTGTAGTAGGTGCACACTTCCTTTTTTCTTATATGGGACTTTGTTCCTATTGAAGGGAAGTTGTCCATATATTGTTCAGCTGGAACAGTACTGGTTTAAGGCCATTCATTATAATGATCTTACTGTAAGGTCATTTCAGGAGTGTTGGCAATAGCTACAATAAAAATGGATTTATAATCAAATTCAGTGGTCTTTAGCACCTGTCACACTGAAAAATTATTGCTGCTGCTGCTGTTCTTAGTGTTAACAGTGCCTTTAGGACGCCTGTAGCAGTGCTGGCTGTAATCCAAAGACACTTAATTTTTACCTAGAAGTCTCCAGCAATGTGGTAATCTAACAGTTGACAACAGAACTTTAGTATGTGAACACACACAAAAGCAGTATCCTATTGTAAAGTTATGCTAATTTAAGGTTTACTTATTTGATTTGATTGTATGCCCTCAAGGTAATTGTGTGTTAAAGGACTGAACCTATGTGAAACCATTTTGGTTATTCCATTTTAAAATATTTTTAGGATTGCTTCCTGATGGTTGTTGTATTTAGAAATGTTTTAAGAAGTTGCATTAGAAACTGAAGGAGCTAAGGGCTGTATCAGAGGCAGTTATGGGGTACACAGTAATTTACTTTGCTTATGGGAAATAATGCTTCCAGGAGCTGGAGCAGAGCCCTTAACCTGTTTTACTTCAGAGCAGTCCATCATTATCAGTACTGCAGTTGTCTTCATGATCATACAGGTCAAATTTACATTTAAAAAATGTTAATTTTGGCATGAAGACTTATTTCTACAGTCAAATGGTATTTCTCTTTGTTAAAATGGAATAAGTGCTCTTTTATTCTCTACCTTTAATTGTTCACTTTGCTTTTTAAGATGGCATTGTGTTGAGCATGAGATTTGTTCACCAAGGCGGTCTACTCCAGAAACTGGAGCCGAGTTTTCAAAAGAGATTATCACCTATCAACTGGCAGGTTTATTGTGTGACAAACACTTTAAAAAGTATGCTGAAAACTGGAGGGAGTTCAGGGTAGAGGTGAATTATTTGTTGTCAAGAAAACAAGTATTATGATGAAAAACTTAAGAAGCTCAGTCATTGTAGCTTATCTGGAAAAGGTTATGGCTTAGAAATATCACAAATAGAGGTACTTAACTAAATCCTTATTCTAGTACACAGAAGTATGACAAGATCCAATGGATAGAAGTCAGAAAAGTTCAAACCAGAAAGCAAATGAATGTTTTTGACAATTAACTACTGAGATGGCTTAGTACATTAATCACTGCTTGTAGCCTTTATATCCATAATCCATACCTTTCTAAAAGATGGGAGTAACTGAGATGCAAATCAAAGAGCAGGAATTATTACGGAAATTTTTAAGGCTTATGCTATTCAATGAATTTTAATAATATTTTTTTTCTAGACTTAAGAATGACAGCACATTTGGTTGTGTATTTGAGGGTAAACGCAGAATTATGTCTTTTGAATTGCCATCCTGGATTAATAAATGGATGATTTGTTTACTTTTGTATTTACCACTCTGCCACTGTCTATTCTTCTGCAGGGTTGGATGTGTTAAGAGTTCTTGTTTAGGAATTTTCAAACAAGCCTAGCACTAATTTTAAGCACATGTAGGCATTTGATTCTTATAGGCTTTTCTGAAAATGCCTTCTTTCCTTTCCTTCTTTAATATTTAGTCACACAATATAAATTATAAAATGGAAATATAGGCTGTATTTCCAGTATTCTATCTTATTATCTCCCCTTGACATAAGAACAACTATTTATCATGTTGTTGTGTAATTAAAATAATTGATTTATGCATTCATTTAAAAAAAGTAGACAACAAATCAGTCTCAGTAGCTAAGAGAGTGTAAAATTATGACAATTCTGTTTTCAGCCACCTGACACTTCGTAGTTCCATGATTATAGCTCTGTCATTTAGCCATTGCTTCTGTCTGTCTTGTGTGTCTATATGGTTTGCTTAATGGTGAGGAGGTTTTCCGTTCCTCCGCCCACCCAAAAGTGCTGATATTCCCTTGTTTAGAATTTTTATTATGTATTCAGGGTGGTGGGGTGGAAGAGTTTTGTATCCCTCATCAACTTTGCCACTGTATGCACCATAGTTTTACAGCTCAGCTCTTCAATGGCATTTGTCTGTCTGTAGTGCTAGCCTTGCACGATTTTAAGCTGCAAGCAGTTCGTATCTCCATGTGTGCAATTTTTCCATCTCTGCATGGAAGCCAGACCTCTGAGAAAAAGTCGGGCCTTTTCCATTTGAAGGAAAGAGAAATCGAATGACAAGGGGGGGGGGGGGGGAAACCATGGTAGCGAATTTCTTTAAAAACCCCTACTGTTTGGCAGCTTCTGGGTTTTTATTTTTGTGTGTGGCTCATGATATGGAGATCTGGTGTGCTCACTGTGCAGCTGCACAAGGAGCAGGAGGAAGGTTTTGCTGGTCTTCTCATAGATACAGTTTTTACTTGCAGGAATCTGAGTGTCAAAATTAGGTAAAATAGACGAGAAACCTTAGGGAGGAAACCAGAAAGTGTAGTTGCATAGTTGGTCACATTTGCATCTAAGTGCCTGATACTTTTCCTGTGGTTAATGCCAAAGCTGCCTGATGCTAATGGCTTCAGAATCCAGCCTGATGTTAGTCAATGAGGGAATAACAAGAAGCTGATTTTTAGTAAGTAATTAGAAGTTTCATTATAAAGGGGTACTCTAATTTTAAAAAAGTATTGAAATTTCTGCTGAAAGTATGAACACTGATGAACTGAAGAGTGGATGGGATTTCTCTTTTTGACCAATAAAGGTATATCTAAAACTCAAAGAGGAACCATTTGCACTTAATTGCTTTTTCCACAGCTGTGATAAATGGATGAAATTTAAAGAAACATATTTTTGTCTTCCAAATGTAGGAGGAGAGTAGTAGTCACTCAAATCCTGCTGAAAATCCAGTCATGAAGGTGAAAGCATAACTGTCTTGCATGTCTTTGACATATTCTCGTATGACCTAGTGTGTTTTGGAATTTGGGGGAAATGGACAGAATTCTGGTTTATCTTGCATCCAGAATGAGAATTATGAGAATTAATCTCTTTCCCCCTTTCATATGGTCTGTGGAGGATATACGTAGTTAGTATGTAAAGCCTTTAGCCTCCAAGATATGAAGAGTCGAACTATTATCTGAGGTGCCCATGGCAAAAAGCCCTTTAAAACTTTGATATTACAAGGGAAGTAAAATAAAGTAAAAAAGGGATGTTCTGAAATAGTTATATATTTTTCAGGAATAAAACTAGTGGTGCTGTAAAGAGGTTGAGATAGATGTGTAGGGTTTGTTTAAACTTGCTTCTCACTTTCTTGAGAAAACAGAAGGACCTGTAGGGAGCCTGGGACTTGAGCAGAGGGCTAAAAGGGGCTTTCCCCCCTGCCCCAGTCTTTCCAAAGCTCAGTCTGTTGCTGTTTCTGTGAAACTGAGTTACTGTTTCTGTGAAACTGAGTTACCTGCACCCAAAATGTCCTCAGTTTGGGTAAAAGATTCCAGTCTAGTCTTGTCTCTGATAAATGTATCTAAAATGTCTTGGGAGCCAAGAATGGATGATGCTTTAAGTTTAACCGTGGAGTGCCCAGGTAACTTAAAAACAAACAAACCATACAAAATTGAGTATAACAGTGGGAAGGAAATGAGATCTTCAGCTAGGAATTAAATTACAGTAAAAACTAAGTAAGTAACGCTAAAAGGGCATGACTTAAAAAGCTGACAAAGAATTTTGAGTGCGTGCCATGGGGGACTTGCAAACATCACTTATTTTGTAGCTGAACATTTGGTATGGTACCATATATGTGTCCTATATGAATTTTGATGTGTGGGTATTTTATTTCAGTGGTATCTTGTGGCTCAGATTAGAACCCTATTCTTTCGGTAGACTATAAACTGATTTTTGTTTTTTCCCCAAATGAAATATACTAATACTTAAGATGATACCTTTATTCTAATGCAGGACAAAACCAGAATTTGTGTGATGTAAATGGGGTCAGAGTCTAAAGAGAATGGTATTTACTGGTCAACAATAACTGATAATATGACAATTACAGTATTCTGTTAGGCAGCAATGTCCTCTCAAGGAGCTAACAAAACTGTGTTTATATACAGCAGGAGTGAGGTGAGCCTTAAAAGGAATAAATCATTTTGGGGTTAATAGTTTTTGATTTCTCAGGAGAGTTTATTGGAAAAAAAAAAAGTGCAAAGTATTTATCAAGTGTATTTTAACAGTTGACATCACTGGTAAAGCAGAGTTAAGTACTCTGTTTCATGTTGATGCTAGATGAAGCTGTGCTACATGCTGAGCTCCTGCCACTTTTAAAAAACAGTGACTGATTACCCTGACCTGATTTAATCAGCTGCTAATCACCTATGTCATCCTAATAAATTCCTGTCCCACAGTCCCTCAATGCTATGGTTAGTGGAGCTAGTCTGTCCTTGCTGCTTCCCATTTACTTGCAAATGTTGACCAAAAGGATTGGCTATTCCCTTGCCAGGACCTTGTAGAGTGCAGTTTTAAGAGAGCGCAGACCTACTGCTCTAATTGCAACCAAGGAAGTAAGGAGTAAGGTGGAAGGAAGGAAGTATGGTGAAAAAGGGAGAGGCAGATTTTCAGTGATGAACCAGGCAAAGTTCCAGGTGATAGGTTAAAGTGGACACCTTTAATTTCACTGTGTTGCTCCTGCTCCCCAGCAACACATCACTGGGCGGTTGAGTAAAAGTAGTGAAAAATGTCATTTTGCAGAGAGTGTATTATCTTTTGAAGTAATAGCAGCTTTTGATTGGTCTTCAGGCATAATCCATAGCAGTGTATGTTTTAATTATTTAGCCCTAATCAAAGATGTGGGAAAGCAGAAGATCATTTCTTTCAGATACAATTTGCTCTACCAACAGGGGTGTCCTTGCTAAACCTGTTTACTACAGCTTAATTTGTACCCACCAATGGTTCAGGGTGTGGCTGTTGTAACTGCCTGCAAAGTCAGTAAGCATACTGTGGATTAGGCAATGTGAGGAATAAAGCAGGATGTGTAGCAGAGTAGAATTTTAATGATGGAAAAAAGGTCAGATGAGAGACTACTGGAGAACCACTCCCATACAGGCCAGTATTTGGACTTACCTCTCTTTGGTTTATATCAAGAAAATACAGTGCAAATTTAGGATGATGCAGAGATTCAAAGCAGAAACATTCAGTGCTTGAAACAGCAGCGAAGTGATTTAGAATTAATTTGATTAAGTCTGTGAGCCTTGTTCCTTCAGCCTTTCCTAATGCAAATCTATTGCTAACTTTAAAGTGGTATTGGATTTTCTTAGCAGAGACCGTAAGATCAGGCTCTCTATCCTAATTATTAGGATTTTTAAAGAAAAAGGTATTCTCTGAGCTGCTGGAGATGCAGTGACATTAACTAGCCTTGGGTGCATATGTTGAGAATCTTCGATTAGAGAGTGGTTTGACAAAGTGACTACTTGCCCTTATTTCAATGATAATTTTTCTGGCCTAAATAATTAGAGTTCCTCACACTTGCAAGGACGATAGAAATAAAGAGCATCTGATATGGAGGAATAACTGTGGGTGAGACAGATACAGTGCTCTAAAGTAGATTATATGATTTAGCCGAGAGTAAAGGTGAAATAATGAATCTGTGTATTAAAATGCACAAAGGAATAATTCTGTGCTACAGAGCCTAGACTCCCTGAAATGGCAGTCATTAGCTGTGACATTTCTGGTACAGATAACTGCTGAAACTGGTTGGATTTTTTTATTTAAAAGTTATGTTTGGGTATATGTATTTTTTTTAAGAGCATGAGACGGACAGACTGGCTGCCTTCTACCCAAAAATAGTATTTGCTCCAAATTCAGATTAAAGTTCCTGTTCTATTTGATTCGTGAGGCTTAAACCAACACGGTCTAGTGAGTTTGATATTTGTAATTCTGGGTAATGTGTCTCTTCTCTTGACAGAGGTTTTTCAGAGCGTTTCATTTGCTGATCCGCTGCAAAATGGGAAAAATCTTGAAATCTCTGGGATGATTTTAGAATTACAAGTGGTCACCAGCACTTCTGATGAACAGGAGAAATCCATGTGTTGGTGCATTAACATTGTGTGTAGTGATCCAACATAGGTTAATTACTTTAAATGGATGATTTTTTTAAAACTTGGATTGAAAACAACTAAATACAAGATTTTTAAAAAAATGAATTGAAAGCAACTAAATACAAGGTTCTTGGTATGCTGGCCTGTTAGTCGTAATACCTAAAATCCTAACAGCACTGAAGTAATCACCTTGGTAGAATTCAGCTAGCCACTGAGAGAAATTCCATTTTTTGACCTTAAAGTTATAAAAGGCATACTTTCATACCTCCAAATGCTGATATCAAACAGGCATCTTTGGCTGTGGACTTTGGAAATCAACACATTTACATGCTCTAATATTTTATAAAACCACAAAGAATTGCAAACCACTCCACTATCTTTTCTGAAAGTTGTCTGGTTTTGCTTTCTTCTGATAATAGTCATGGCAGTCTGAGTTCACCTGAAAGTTCCTGGGCAGTCAGTGTGGGGTTGCATTCTGGGATATTGCATGGGGTTCCTAGGGTGTTTCTGTAGGTGTTTCTGAGAAACCACCTTTCCTGGAGAAAGATGAGACAACACAGTGCAGTGGCTGCAGGCTCCAGCTTAGTTCAGAACACAGGGGTAATTGAAGTACTGTCTCCTTACAGATAGAAAATTGTGCTGATCTTGTTGCAGTGATAGGCAGCTTGCTTCTCTGGGCATACAGTGCATCAGATGATTGATAGTGGCTTGCCTCTGGGCTGGCTTGCTGGGCTCCTCTGAACCCCTTATACACGTCCAGGATACACACAGAATAAGACACAGAAGCTGCGTTTCTGTGTGTCTTGTCTTGTCCACTTTATGATCCACATCTGAACTGTAATCAGTGCAAATTTTGTCATCATATTCATTCTGTACATGATCAGCTTCTTATTCATGAACTCTCTCCATAACAGAGAACAAGTCATAAATTTTAAGAAAAACCCCTGGATGAGTTTATGGTGCCTAATACGATAATCCCCATGTTAGCCAAATTGCTTTGAGGTATACAAAGTTTTTGAGAATGGTAATGGAAATGGTAAGAGAGCAGTGGTTTGAGAAACGTATCTGAGCTTGGCATACTTCAAGTTTGTATGACACGTTTTCTGATAAGTGGAAGCTCCTCTGAATAGAGGATTACTTTTTAGTAAACTTCTGTATTGAGGAAATAATCAAGGATCATAAATGATCCACTTTGCAGGGGACTTCTTTTATAGTGTCCTGCCTGCTTCCAATTTATACTTCGTTTTGTCCAATGTCTCTGTTATAATCAGTATCAGTAGATCTATATGGCCCAGGTGGTCTATGGAGACTGTTTTGAGAATTACCATCTTAGGTCTTCTGCCTTCCATTTTATTTTATTGACTTCAATACTTAGTTTCTATACTCTGAGCTGACTTAATTTATACTGGTTTAAATCAGAAGTAGTTTCAGGAAGTTAATAGTGTTATAAACTTACACCAATATTGCTAAGGTCAGAATCTATTCTAATTGGACAAGAGCAATTTCAGTAAATTAAATGTTTTAAAACTAAATTGCTTGCCTCTTACTTTGAGGCCTGGCTTTGTTCGCTACCAGAACACAATTCATGTGAATTGTACTCAGAATGAACATTAAGAAGACACACCAGTATTACTATTACTGTATAATTCACTTTGAGATAATAGAAAAACTTTTAAAAATTGTCTTACTTTGGTTGCATGGGTAGACTTCTTCCACAGGTATTTTCTGTGCAGGGGGTACCAAGATGGGTGTGTGTGTTTCATTTGGGTTTTTTTGGAGTATCTGTAGTTGTACTTTTATTATCTTCCTGAATAGTTTTGTGTTCAGGAGAGCACAAAGCATTCTACCTTTTAGAATAGTCCAAAGAATAGTAGAATCAAGTGGGCTCTATAACAATTCCCCATGTTTTAACACTCCCAGCTAAAATAACAATTCTTTGAAGTGTTCCAGGAGATATTGAGCAATCTTTTTCTTTTTTTTTTTTGTTTGTTTGTTTGTTTACTCTTCCTTGTTCAGAAATAATGCTCCTCCTGAAATCCATTGTGGTGATTTCCATTAATTATACTTAGTCCTGTTGCTGGGGAAGAATTTAACAGCAGTAAGCTTTGCATGGACTAATGTAAATTTAACCATTACACAGCTGTGAGCACCACACATCTCTCTCCTTTGTAAATGAGTATGATCTTAATGAATTATATCCTTGACTTTTGGAATAGATAATAACCTACTAGAGAAGAGAATAAAATACTTTGTGTGTTCAGGAGTGGTTAAGAGTGGGCTTAGCAACTGGGAAAAAAATGGACTTGATAGGTGAGTCTTAGTTGCTGTGTTTGTTCTGTTGATCTTTTCCTGTTTCCAGATAGACAGGCAAAGTAAATTTTTTGAAACCTGCAAGAATTTTGCAATAGAAAGGCACTGATACAGATGTTAAAAGAAAAAAAATCTCTATATGGTCATAGAGGAAGAAATGTAGTACTTTGAATTGTTGTGAACTGCTTATGGATATAAGGGAACTGAATAGTAGCATCAGTGAATCTGAGAGATGTGGGAAGAGAGAGTAAACAGAATTGAAAGTACAAAGAAAAGACAAAGTACAGCCTCAAACTTGATCACAATTCTTGTTCGGGAATGTTTCTCCTTCTAATTATTCTGGCCAAGAAATTTGATCTGATCTTTAACAGGATTAGATAACACTTGTGTGAAGCTACATGAAAATTAATGGGATTGCTTGTTGAAGACATTTGGATATATATCTTCCCTGTTTTGCAAAACTCTTGTTAGGATGGAGGACATTAGAGAGGGAAAAGAAGCAGCAGTTAATACAGGGAGGGAAGATAGATGAGAGAGAATCAGAGGAATTCTCTCTTCTTCTAAGTGCTATTTTGGGGCAACTCAAAGTGTGCCTGTGGATATGGAAGTCTGTATGGGTTTTCTTTGGTTGTTAATAAGAACCATTAGTATTAGAAAAGTCTAAAACATTAGAAAAGTTGAAATATAAGTGTAAATGTCACCAGAGAACCTGAGCTTTCAAGGCTAGTGCTCAGTGGGGGACATCCTCTTGGAAACTAAGGCTGTGCCTGATGCCCTTGTACCTCAGAACCATGGAAGGCCTGTGGTTGTGGGCTATGCAGGTCTTAAGACCTCCTTCTGCTGTGCATAGGAAGGTTGGGAATATTTTCTTCTCCCTCCTGTTTTCTTGAACGCCTTTTCCACTTCTATAAAAGAGTAAAATATACAGTGTTCAGTACCTGTTAATATTTTTCCCTTTTGCTAAACTGTGGCATTCTACCTGGAGAGCAAAATATATTTTGTTGGCTGTTCTTATTGGAGCAATAGAACTTCTAGTTATGAGTTGAGTGCTGTATAACTTGCCTCAGAACCAGGCAAGGAAGGTCAAACCCTTCCATGTTCAAAAAGCCACCAGTCAGATTAAGCATAAATTAGTTTTCCTGTGGTTCAAACTACATCTCAGTAAGTTATCATTAACGTATCTTAGAATGGAGAAAAAAGTAGTTGAGAGGTATTTGAAGGAATCATAGAATAATTTAGGTTGGAAAAGACCCCTGAGATCATAGAGTCCAAGTGTTAATCTAACACTACCAAGTCCACCACTTCACCATGTCCCTGAGCACCACATCAAGGAGTGTGTTTTGGGGAGAATGTTCATCTTTTTTGGCTCTGATTTTGCCTGATAAAAAATATTTTATAAATAGAGATTTTACATGATACATATGAGAACCAACATGTAATTTGTTTTAAGCAGTCAGTGCACTTTGGAAGGAATGTCTTAGTGTTCATGTCAAGATACAGCTGAACTATCCCAGGGCAATCTTAAAAATTAAATTAGGCTGAAAATAACAGGGCCAATTATTTGATAATGGAAGTTTCTGTGATTGTGGCAATCTGTTCTGTGTAGAAAAACAAACCCTGTTCTTTTTAGTTCTGATAAGTCTTATTTAAAAGAGAAAGTACTAAAAAATTAAAGATGTTAAGTATAGTTGAAGTATACATGATTAAATTAACAGAGAAACTACATGCAAAACACTTTTGCAGGTGAGATGAGTGTTTTGACAGGTGTGGTACATTTATCACAACACCCGTCTCTATCATTCAAATAGTATTTTTCTTTTCTGCTTTTGTTTGCTTTCTTCATTGTATCTGCTATTTTAGTTTTTAGAAAACAATGGTGTTGTATGCATCAATGGGATTGTGGTCTTCCTGACTTCCATTCTAGTCTGCCCCCCCAGCTGATACGTTGTGGTGTTTGTAAGATTCTGAATGCTGGAAGTGGATCATGAACTTATCAGGAATCACTTCCAGCAAATAAAAGTGCTAAGCTCTTCTCCATAGGCCTGGTCCTACTGTATTAATGCCAGACAATTTTGAACCTGGAGCTCTGCCAGTAGACAAGGTGCCTGAAGTCAGAAGCTTTCTGCCTTCTCTTTGGAAGCTATATCCTCTTTTATCATATGCTTAGATAAGAACCTTGGGGTAAAGATCCTGACATACCATATGCATTGCACAATGCCAAAAGCATCCATTACTTAAAATAATCTAACCCTTCAAAAACTTCATCATAATGCTCTGGACTGTGAATGTCAAGAGGCTATGGACCTGCCAATTGTCTGGGTTTTCCTGGGCTTGCCTTGGCCTTGGAGAATGGTTTTTCACACAGTGCTCTTTTTTTTTTAAGGGGGAAAAGTCTTAGGTATCTTGATTTTGGGGTATTTCCTTCTGTGTCCCATTAAAAAGCAGCAGATGATTATTTTTTCTTGAGGCACTCTTTTTTTCCCCACCTCATGTATCACCTTCTCAATTTTCCCTTGCATCTTTATGTTCCTAAGTGATTGGTTTATAAGGAAGGAGGAGAATATTAAAACAAAAATTATGTAAAAAAGAATGTAACTATGCCACTACACATGGAGAACTCTGCTAACAAGGTGCTAAACATAGTTGCAGAGATCATAGATGGACATAAAGAGCAGCAGGATGTGTTACAGAATGGGACTTGCTCAGGGATGGTATACACTGACTCCAAGCAAAGCACCAGTACTTTACCTTGATTTAAATAGATCTTATTCAGTTCTATCCTTAAATATGCAGTTAATAGCCCCTGGTATCTCAACTATTAGTTGACTAGGTTTTCAGAGCCAAGCTTAGGCATAAGTCACCATAAGCAATTGCTGAGATTGGCTGAATGAAGTGTTGTAGTATTCGCATTCTCTCTGCCTGTGCTTCAGGTTGCATCACATGTAAGAGCAGAGCTCCTTTTGCATTCCCTGTGAGGCTGGGTTATTTCCATGTACCAGACTCTGCTTTTATTGAATCCCCCAAGACCCTGTGGAATGCTGCAGCATGCAGCTACGTCTTGGCCTTTCGCCTTCCTTCTCTCTCTCTATTCTCACACAGCTCACCAAAAAGCGCTGGCACTGTACTTTTTTCTGCATCCTGATGCTGGGTTATTGTGCAGATCTGAGTGGATCTATTTAATGTGGGGAAGTTCAGTGATACTAAAGATGTACTATGCACTCTGTAGTATTTTATGTAGCTGGGTATGAGGAACTGGGTGGGGTAGCAGATACGCTCTATAACTTTCTGAGAGCAGGTGGAAGGAGGCGGTCCTTCAATGTTTTTTGTGACACAGAATGTGCCTACATACCCCTAGCCTTCCTGTCCTTGTACTGTTCTTAGGCCTTGAACAACACATCCAATACAACCCTGTGAAATCTGAAAGAGGCAAGTGATAACTCTTTTGAGAATGGATTGAATATGCTTTGGGGAAACCTTTGCTCAAAGGATCCCAATAATTGACGGATTACTTCCAGTGTCTTCATCCATCCATAACTGCCTGAAATGCTATGGCTCTCTGCCAGCTTCATTTTCTTAGGACCCACTGTGCTGAAGACCTGATCTTGGCGCTCCAACAAGGAGGACAAAATAGGCTTACCACAATTATTTGTCTGCACTGCTGAGGACTAATGATTTTCACCTGAAATGGTCCTATTAGGGTTTTTTTTTTTGTGCGGCAGTTCTAGAGAGAAATGCAGACATCTGGCAGGAGAAAACTAAGTCTTTGTAAGCTGCAGAACACAAAATTTACTTATATAAAACAACAGCGATCTCATGTGCTAGATAGTTCGTTGATAATTTTCTGTTAAATTCTAATTAGTTGTCACAAGAAAAAAAAAAGTAGTATTTCTAGTTTTCAAACTTGTTTCTTTTTCATGACTTTTATTCCATGTAGCAATGGTGGGAGTAAAATCCAAAATGCTACTTTTTGGCTCTTAACAGTCAAGGGTCATGAAGATAAATACATGAACAGAGTTAATTGAAAACTGCCTGAGAGCAGGAGATCATCAGCAACAAAGCACTGAATCAACGAACTTCATCAGTTACAAAAGACAGCTTAAAAATCTTTAAAATCTGGCAGGTCAGTTCATAGCTTCAAAGTGATTTCCTATTACTGGCACACACTATATGTACTTGCAATGAAAATGGAGCACAAGGATGACTTAACAAAGAACAGTAGTTATTTTCTATAAGGTTTGTATATTTGTTGCTGGGCAAGCTGCTTAGCCTTGCCAGTAACGTGTCAAAGCAAATCTGATTTTTGTTGCTGTTGAACTACCCATATGTTGTGGTTTAACCCCAGCCAGCAACTAAACACCACACTGCCGGTTGCTCACTCCCTCCTACCCGGTGGAATGGGGGAGAGAATCGGAAGAGTAAAAGTGAGAAAACTTGTGGGTTGAGATAAGAACAGTTTAATAATTGAAATAAAGTAAAATAGTAGTAATTGTAATAATAATAATAGTAGTAATAGACAAAGCAAGTGATGCACAATGCAATTGCTCACCACCTGCTGACCAACGGCCAGCCAGTCCCTGAGCAGCAGTCACTGCCCCCCAGCTAATATACTTAGCATGACGTCATACGGTATGGAATATCGCTTTGGCCAGGTTGGGTCAGCTGTCTTGGCTGTGCCCCCCTCCCAGCTTGTGCACCTGGCAGAGCATGGGAAGCTGAAAAGTCCTCGATTTAGTGTAAACACTCCTTAGCAACAACTAAACCATCAGTGTGTTATCAATATTATTCTCATCCTAAATCCAAAACACAGCACTATGCCAGCTACTAGGAAGAAAATTAACTCTATCCCAGCTGAAACCAGGACACTGTAACATACATGTCCAGGTGAGAGAGAGGAAAATATACAAAAGAAAAAAGATGCCAACCAGTATGAGTCCTCCCGCTGCCACTGTGGGAACCAGCTATTACATGTTACTCTCTCCTCTCAGTAAATCACTGCAGTGAAGGCTGTAAGAAAATCAAATACATCAAGGTTCCATCTTATTTCTTGTATGAACGTGGTCGTGCTAAAATGAATGTTCTCACTGCTGAATGAGAAAAACAATCACAATCCTAGATGTCTCTGAAGATAAAATAGAAATACATTACATCGTGGAATGTACAACTGAAAAATCTGCTGTCTTCTGAGAATTAATACATGAACAAATAACTCCCTGGTGATCTAATAACCCCCAAATAAGCCAACATTTTTTCCACTAGTGAACTGAAAACACATTTTTCTTGTATATATGTATTATTAGTTATAGAGTTGGCCAGGTATTTCATGTTGGAGTAATCTGATAGGAGAAAAATGTTCCATCCTTAAATTACGAGATTCTTTTTTTTTGCGGAATTGCATTTCAAGGGCATCAGATTGACTAAATTCAAGCTACTAAGACACGGACACTTTATGTCTTAAACTGTGTATTCAGAACATGCAGAAAGTCAGAAATGGGGGGGCAATGAAACATTTACTAAAACTTGCATTAAGCAAGTTAGATTTATATCAAATGTTAGGCTTTTCTTACTGATATCAACTAGTCTAAAGAAAGTAGTGGGCCCTGATAGCTTCTTAAATTCATAAGAACATTCTGTTTATAGTAGTACTCCTGGCAAAACATTCATGACATATAGTGTTGCTTAGACTCAGATCTATCTCATTCCTACAGATGGCAAAGGTCTGGTCCTTTGGAGTTCGTGCAGATATGTTGTCTTAAGGCAGGTTGCTCAATGCTCTAAATGTAGCTAAGTGCATTTGTTTGTGAGGAACTGCATTTTACCTTTATTTTGCATGCAGATGTCAGTCATGACTGCATGTTGGTACATTAATGTTAGACTACTGTTTTGCTTTAATGCAGATGAATTGTATTTAATATCTTCTATTTGTCATCTTCCTCTCTGGAAGTGCTCCAAATGCTTTATAAGACTATATATGAGACTTCTGTAAATCAACAAGTAAGGGGGTCAAAATATATATTACTCCCATAAATTGGTGTTGAGGAATGAGTGTTGTTTCAAGAAGAGGTGAATGCAAAATAAAAACTGGGAGATTTTCGTTTGTTTTTCCACATCATGGAGCATACAGTAATTAACACCCTGAGCAGGGCAACAATCCACATTACAATTAGACAACAGAGAGACAAAAGCACCAGTTTTAAGTTAGAAGACTAGACCTGCTAAAGAGAAAAAATCTAGAAGCATATTGCAGATATGAACATACTATATTTTGGATGAACATTTTACTGTCACTGTCAAATTCCCCCCAGCTACCTCGGTTTAGGCCAGTGTGTTTACAGCATGAATTACAGACAGAGCTTGTAATATACAAACTTGAAACTACTTCTTCAAATAAATGTTACAATAGAGTACTGAGGTCCAAATGTTTTGCAGCATTTAGGATATAGTTGTTTGTTCACAACAATGCACTCTCAAAGTATTTAATGACATTTATATAGCCTTTGGTTTGTAACCCTAATATATGTACAGTGGTAAAAAGAGGTGATGGCCTACTAGAATAGCAAACCAGAGATGTTTGCACTCTGGAAATACTTCCAGCTCTCTCTCTGGTTCCAGTTATTTCTTCTATGGTTTACCAACTTCAGCTTCACCCCTTAACAAGTATCTGACAGCCATTTGCACCACCCACTCCACTAGTGCGTGTTTGTTTTTCCTGTGCTGGCATGTGGGAGTGCCATTCTGCCAGAAGAGTTGGGGAGTGCTTGTCCTGGAATGCTTTGGTAATAGGATCAGTGCATTTGTGGTTTGTTTTTTTTTTAATGGGGTAAAGTAATTATTTTTGTATAGACCTCTGACATTTTCAGAATATGAATGCTGCACAGGAGATCACTGTGATAAAGTAGTATGCGTGCTTGTTATGGTTTCTTCTATATGGATATTATGGGATCCTTGTTTAGGAGAATATAGAGAAAAACACCTTTCTTTTTCTATGCAACTTGCATATTGTATTTAGTGATAAGGTTTTGGTTTGGTTTTCTCTCTATGTTCCTGTTGAGTTAAAATGATGAAAAACATTCTTGGGTTTGGTTGCCCACTCTGTGATCTGCAGGAGTCTGTGTCCGTGTAGACTTACTTCATAGCTACTTGCAGTGAAACTTAAATTTATTGAATGAAGTATTCTGATTGCCCTTGATATAATGTAGAAAGTACTCTTGGATTTTTCCAAATTAATATTGCTGTTTAAATGTGAGTGGTTTGTAACTGGAGGCAAATGTTTGATTTATCATAGAATCATAGAATTGTTAAGGTTGGAAAAGACCCTTAAGATCATCAAGTCCAACCGTTAGCCTACCACTGCGAAGTCCGCCACTAAACCATGTCCTCAAGCACCACATCTACCCATCTTTTAAATACCTCCAGGGATGGGGACTCAGCCACTTCCCTGGGCAGCCTGGTCCAGTGCCTGACCACTCTTTCAGTGAAGTAGTTTTTCCTAATATCCAACCTAAACTTTCCCTGGCGCAGCTTGAGGCCATTTCTTCTCGTCCTATCGCTTGTTACTTGGGAGAAGAGACCGACCCCCACCTCACTACAGCCTCCTCTCTGGCAGTTGTAGAGAGCAATAAGGTCTCCCCTCAGCCTCCTCTTCTCCAAACTAAACAACCCCAGCTCCCTCAGCCGCTCCTCATAAGACTTGGTCTCTAGACCCTTCACCAACCTTGTTGCCCTTCTTTGGACACGCTCCAGCACCTCGATGTCCTTCTTATAGTGAGGGGCCCAAACGTGGACACAGTATTCGAGGTGCGGCCTCACCAGTGCCGAATACAGGGGCACTATCACCTTCCTGGTCCTGCTGGCCACGCTATTCCTGATACAAGCCAGGATGCCACTGGCCCTCTTGGCCACCTGGGCACACTGCTGGCTCATGTTTAGGCGGCCGTCAGCCATCCCCCCCAGGTCCTTTTCTGCCAGGCTGCTTTCCAGCCACTCCTCCCCAAGCCTGTAGCGTTGCCTGGGGTTGTTGTGACCCAAGTGCAGGACCCGGCACTTGGCCTTGTTGAACCTCATACAGTTGGCCCCGGCCCATCTATGCAGCCTGTCCAGATCCCTCTGTAGAGCCTTCCTACCCTCCAGCAGATCGACACTTCCACCCAGCTTGGTGTCATCTGCAAACTTACTGAGGATGCACTCGATTTGTGTGGGTGAGTGATTTGGAAGAAAGAGTTCATGCTTGTATGTTTTTAGACTCTGTTGTTCATGCAGTGGAGATGGCAAAAAAATAGATTTGTATGAATATAAAGTATCATAAGGGAGTGGAATGTTTTGTAAGTGAAAGATTAATCTTTTTCTAGAGTCATCTACTTGCTTGTAAGAAAGTGATTGTGTCTTCATTTTTATGAGAACTATGAGAAACTTGAAAGTTGTAGTGGTGCTGCTTCTTGATACTAAATTTGGTTGTCAGATGTTAAACCATTTGTGACTTTTATTTTTCCATATTTACCTCAAAGTTTGTTAAGAGTGAAGTATGCCTGTGTCCTGGAACTGAATGACTGAATATTTTCAGAAGTAATCTGCATGTTCAGGTGTAGTATATTTGATTTCCTTACTCTGTGATTTGTGCATGTGCATTTCTTTTTGTATTTGGCAATCATGAACTGTGTATATGGGGTTTTTATGAACATGGAGAAGATTGCAGCTATCCCTACTGAGGACAACCTAACACTCTCATATTTTTATGTGTTGCAGAGTTATGTGCAAGCCCTGTGAGGCTTAAGGAAGCAGTAAGTTTATTGACTGATGGTCCTTGTTACCCTATCAATTAACCCAGCAGGATGTCTACAAGCAGCTTAGATTCCAACAGGAGAGCCAGTGCTCAGAGATTAAACTACAGGGGTTTTATGGGGGGGGAATAAAAATTTTTTGCAAGAATGGTTTGTCAGTCTTCCATTTATTCTTGGTAAAGGAATATCTTTTTATTTTTTTTATAAGGTTTCTGCTCTGTCTAGACAGTAAATAAAAAATAATCTTTTTTTTTTTATGTGCCAGGGTAACAAGCATGTGCTTTCTCACAAAAGTTGGTAATCTTTTTTTAATCATCTTTCAAGGCTTGAGGTAGCAGGGTTGACACTCAAACAGTTGTTGTTTGAGAAAATTTTCCCTGTTTCTGCTATCTAGCCTGTCTCACATGGAAGCATCTTCTCGTTTGCAAGGAAATCATAAATTTCATTCCAGGTAGATCTTCCCACAGCATAGCTAATCTCTCTGACAAGAAATAAGCTCATGCATTAGATGGAATCATAGTGGGATAACAGCTCTGTAAAGCTGTGATATATACAGAGTCGAAGTTTTATTGGTAACATCTTTAGCACAAAACAATTGAGTCATGTTTCAATCGCTCCATGAAATTCAGAATTTTGAAAACTCGGGTTAGTTTTCTTACAATAAAAGATTGCAACATGCGGGACAGCGAGAAGGCCGATGGTACATAATTTGCTTCATAAAATGCTCTGAATTTCATGGAAAAAAAGTACGGTGGTGTCTGAATTTGACTGCAGAATCTCCATATCACTGGAAACAGGCCACTCCAAATTTTTCTTTCTCTCTCATATTAAGAGCATTAAAAAAAAAAAAATCATAATTTTCTGAGCATAACCACAGAAGCGAAGTTCTCCATTAGGTACAGTTTACACCAAGAAGGTGAGTTTATTTGGTGATATAAATGGTACCTTTTCTGGACACAATTTTATTGGTATGGATATATTGATAAAGCCTTTGTGTTGTGATAGTCTTTGTGTCAAATTGCTTTGGGTGTTACTAAAAGTATGGAAAAAATCTAAAGAAAAATATATTCAAATCTATTTGTGTTTTTGTTTTTTGTTTTTGTTTATTTTAAACATAAACTAAAAGGTACATCAAGAGAATATTATTCTGGTTTTCCACTACAGAATTAGATAAACTATATCAGTAATGTCAGACTATGACCTACTCTGACAGTTGTCTTATCTAAAATTTTGTTAAAACCTCCAGTGACAGATTCCACAACATCCCTTGGCTGTCCTTACTTTTCACTGAAAGTTCCTTTTCCTAATGTCTAATCTGAATCCTCCTTAATACATTTAAGATCATTGCATCTTGTACGTTCTACTATGGACATAAGAAGCAGGTTATTCCTTTTTGCTTTGCTGTGGTCTTGTGTGTATTATCGTGCCTTCTCTCAGGCTTCTCTGCTTTAAAACAATTAGCCACAAATAATTCGGTCTTTCCTCCTAGGTCATGCATTTGACACGTTCTGTTATGTCCTGAGGCTCGAATAGTTCTACCCCTTTATTAAAGGATGCTGGTGATAAGTAGAACAGAAGGGTTTATTCTGGTGTCTTCTATTTACATGTGTGTGATTTGACTTCTCTTGTATGCACAATCATCTTTATGATCCTTGAACAATCTCCTGTGAAGCGTTGCCTAATCAGTTGTTTCTAATCATGCATCGTGCAGCTGACTGTTCCTGCCTACATGTGATGACTTGTACTCATCCTTACTGAACTGTATCCTATCTGAGAGCATCACACCTATTTATAAACATTATTTGAGTTCAAATCCTGCCCTCCAGTGCACTAAGGGTCCCTTGTCCTCCCCCCACAACAAATCCCTTTCTGTTTTCTTATCCAAGTTATGTTGCATAGTGGGGCACCCAAAACAGACCCCTGCAGAAAATCATGTAATGCATTCTTTGTAGTTGCAATGAATCATTGATAACTGCTCTTAAGAACTCTTCATTGATTTCAGAGTAATTTAATCTATTTTTTTCCCATTTATTTATGAGAAACTCACATGAGACTGTCAAAAGTCTAGTCATATTATGAGACATTTACTACTAATCCTATGACTGCAAGAACAGAAGAAGAAGGAAATCAGACTGATTTGGCAAGACTTGCTCTGGACAAACCCGTGGGGGCTATTACTCATTCCTGCGTTTATTTCTAGATAACTAGTGTACTTCATTATTTGTTCTATTTTTTTCCCCCAGGAATTTAAGTGTAACTGACTGGTCTAATTCCTTGATTTCTTTCTTTGAAAAAGGAGTAGTCAAGTTTGCTCCCTTTCAGTCTTCCACTGTCATGCAGGTTTCCATGCTCTCTCACAGGGGAACACTGGTAGCAAGGAGCGTTGATAGCTTTGTCATCAGTCAGTGAGTTCTCTATTGTCATAGGGTTATGTTCATTCAACCGAACTGCCTTAATGGAAGACGTTGCTGTTTGTGTTGCAGGTTTTCATCATGCCTTTCCAAGAGTAACAAGTGCCATCATTAAACTAAAGGGGCTTTCAGTACTTCACAGTTTCTCCACATTGGTTAAAATCAAATCTAAAAGAGTTTCCCTCTCACCACTTGCTCCACCTTCATTACCAAACACTAATGCATTTCAAGATCTTGCTGAACATCATCTATGCTACTATATTCCCTTCCCCACTGGGTAGTTCAAAGCCTGTGTTGCAAGTCCTGCACTTTGGATGCTTCTACCAGCTATATACAGAAAAAAATCACTTATGTTCTCAGTATGGTTTGCTGTACAGATCTTCCTCTCCCCTGCTGGTTCACTCTTGAGAACTCCTGTTTTCAGCAGCTTGCTTGCAGGTCTTGCTGGGACATGGGACTGCTGGGTTTTAATGTCCTCGTTCACACACCTGTCAAGGTTCCTGTATTATTTAAACCTTGTGTAAAAGCTTATGCAACATTATGATCTGTAAAGTGTTCCACTCTAAGGAACTTTGACAAAGTTTTTTATAAAAAATATTATAAAACATAACACTTTCATATTTGTGCATGAGAATCAATATTTATATTTGGACTAGGTCTAAGTGCTCACTTTATATATCTGGAAATAATAAAAATTTGGCTTGAAAGCTGAAATGCTTAAGGGATGTTATTTTCAAAGACTGTGCCAAGTTCTTTGCCCTTGTCTTATAGATCTGCTCAGTACGTTTTTATTGGTTGAAATCATCACCTTGTGAAATGATGCATGATTGTTAGCCATAATTGAAGGAGAAAATACATTCCCTAATTTTCTGGGAAGTAACATATCTGAATATTCTACAGAAGAAGCAAGAATTACAGAGGATGCTTCATTTGTTGAACATTGTCAATGATGATGTGTGTGCTATTTTGGTTTGACCTTCTTTTCTTTTTTTAAGTAAACCAGTCTGGAGCAGTAGGGAGTGGTGGTTAGAATAAGATTTTCCTTACTGAAAAGTGAAAGAAAAAGAAAGAAGAGGGAGGTATGTATATAGATGTCTTTTAAACATTTTCAAATTTGTTTTCTCACAGCTTTCTTGTGTGACCTTGAGCCAGCCTCTTAGTACTAGACCTACTGGAGGACATCACTAAATGCCTCCATCCAAGAGCTAAAAATCTATAGGTGTATAAGGACTTGCCAGTAAAATTCTGTGGATATTTGAAGTTCCTTTTGTCAGGCTATGACAGATTTATGTCAGACTAGGTAAATCCTGTCAGCCTAAGATGAGAAGACAGGAGGATGGCCCCTATACTAGGCCAATATGGCATGGAATCTTCATATTAAGCATTTGGAGTCACTTGTCTTACCCATGTGAAGCGGTTCCGTAGAGTTCAGTCTGAGCACAACTGACACACCTTTACAGGGTCAGAGGCAGCATAAAACACATAGTCTGAGCCACTGTTTTTTGTGTTTGTGGTGTTTTTTGGTGTTTGCTTTTTTTTTTTTAAATATGAGAAAAACCTGTTGTTCAAATGCTGAAATAATGCAAGTTAGAAGTGGAATAACAGTTTGGAATGTAGAGCCCTGATGAGGAAAGACTGTCTAATGAATGATGTTATGTCATGGTGAAAATGACAGTAATAGTAGTTGGTAAAAGAGTATCTGAAGGGAATGTTATATTGTATTGATCCAAGCCTGACAGACTGTCGTGGTTTAACCCCAGCCAGCAACTAAGCACCACGCAGCCACTCGCTCACCCCCCCACCGGTGGGATGGGGGAGAGGATCGGAAGGGCAAAAGGGGAAAAACTCGTGGGTTGAGATAAAAACAGTTTAATAACTAAAGTAAAATAAAAATAGAACAGTAGTAATACAAAGCAAGCGGTACACTGTACAATTGCTCACCACCCGCCGACCGATGCCCAGCACGTCCCCCAAGCAGCGACCGAACCCCTCCCCGGCCAACTCCCCTGCTTATATACTGAGCATGACGTCACGTGGTATGGAATAGCCCCCCCTGCCCAGTCTGAGTCAGCTGCCCCAGCTGTGCCCCCTCCCAGCCTCCCGTGCCCCTGGCAGAGCATGGGAAGCTGAAAAGTCCTTGACCAGTGTGAGCACCACTTAGCAAGTACTTAGCACTACTTAACAAGAACCAAAACGTCAGTGTATCATCGACATTGTTCTCAACCTAAACCCAAAACACAGCCCCATACCGGCTACCAGGAAGAAAACCAACTCCATCCCAGCCGAAACCAGGACACAGACATATACTAGTTTCTCACAGAAAAATAAATTCTCTTATAAAGTGTTTCTCTGCCTTGGCACTTCATGAAAGTCAGGTTAGATGAAATTAAAAACTTTGCAAAATGACTGAGCTGTGAATGGAAAATGGTTTAAGAACATAATGCTTGGGAATGACAGACAAATCCTGCAGGAATACTGCTCCTGAAGTGCTTGCTCCAGGAACCCTTAGTACACAACAGCAAAAACAGGCTCTGCCAGGAGCAGTTGTGTCTTCTTGCTGTGTTTTTCTAAGGCTGA
Source organism: Theristicus caerulescens (assembly GCA_020745775.1). Classification (NCBI taxonomy): domain Eukaryota; kingdom Metazoa; phylum Chordata; class Aves; order Pelecaniformes; family Threskiornithidae; genus Theristicus; species Theristicus caerulescens. The sequence goes on from CM036560.1 coordinate 91,840,012, forward strand.
GCTTGTGTTGCAGTTATTATGCCTATACTACTTGCCCATACTTCAGTGCTTTAGTAGATAGAACATTTGCACCGGCAATGGGAAACTGGGATTTAGTGCACTCCTTGAACCTGAGAGAGTTAATGCAGGATGTAGATTTTTTTTTTTTCTCTCATGTGGATGCTCCTGCCTGGCCACAGGTTAGGAGGCAGAGGTAGGGATCTCTCTGTCTCCTATGAACCTCAAGTTCTGTAACCAGTTAGAATTATGTAACAGGTGAGCTTCATAGCTCACTCCTGGCTAACAACTTTGTTTTGAGGGAAGAACTCATAAGCCCTATTCATGAGGTTTCTGACACTTGAACAGTAGGTACCTGTACAGCCTTTGGATTCCAGCTGTTTGAGGGTACTGCTAAGCTGGAACAATGCTACACAGGGCCGAAACAAAACTCTAAAAATAGAAATCAGTGTTGCATACACTAACAAATTACTTGTTAGTCTTGTCTTGAATCCAAGACAATATTCTTACTTTGTAGTTTGTGACATTATCAAGTTGGGCTCTTAGTCCTTCTTTTTGTATTGTCTCCCCAACACACCCACCCACCCCTTCCCCAGCACATATTCTGCATAAAGTTGCATTCTGTATTTTGCATTTGCATAATGTTACCCATGTGCAGTTTCCCTCTAAAGCTCACTTTAGTTATTCAGCACTTAAATTTCTTATCCAGTCACTCTGCATCAATTTTTGTTCAATCTGTCTCCTTCTCCTCCAAGCCTTTCTGTCATCTGTCATCCACCCCTCATTTCCATTTGTTCATTCTAAAGGTATTTACTCATTCATTTTGCTCACAGAAAGATGTTTATTGCATTAGATTCAAACAAACATAGCAATTCCACCCACATGTATACCATTTCCCTTTATTCTCTTCTGTCCATGCACAAAAGATACAGTACTGTTGGGTGTGTATGTTTTTACGTAGGGTCTGAAGGATTACCATTAAGAGTTGGAGTGTGTGTATGTGTGGACTGACAGGTTACAGTGATTTTGTGCATGGAAGAAAGAGGGCAAAGGATGGGTCATGACAGAGGTCACTGCCCCAACCTAGTTTTGACCTTCATGATCTGAATTCATCCTTCCTGTCCCTCTGGAACTCGAGATCCTTGTCCCAGCCCAGCTGAAATGCATTGGATTGTCTGCGATATCTAGGCCTGTCATCACTGACTCTTTTTCTCAAGGACTTGGGAGAGCACAGTTAGACATTCCCCTTGCTTGATGGGGCTCACCAGGCTCAAATATTTGCCTTTGTTACCTAGCTTTTGTTAAAACATGAGTCTGTATTGTAAGATCTTCCTGGTTTAAGAGTGCTACAGCTGGTTCCTTTTCAGTATAGACCTTACTACTCAGTTGATCTACCTTGAAGTCTGCCTTCATGTCATTTAGCGAAATTGTGGCTTTATAGCTGGTCATTATGGAAGAAAACTTTCTTTGTAGGTAAGATTTTGATACTTGTAACAGTGCTTTTATAACTAATGATAATAAATGCTGCTGGCAATGGAACAGTGAATACTTTCCTATGTCCAGTTTAAATCTACGTTTATTTCCTTGAGTAAGAAAGATTTTTTTTTTCTGCATGAGTTTAACCATGGATCTAACTTTATATTGTAAGAACAAGAGATAATATTTCATAAAGTCTTACTCTTCAGTCAAGCTTTACATATGCAAGAACAATTATATTAATTTTAGCTGTAACTTGGTTGGTTAGCACTGGGAGAAAGATGAGCATCCTCTTTGATTTGTAGGAGAGAAGTACAAACTGTACTGCAGGACAATATTATGTAGTTGTTTATTTTAGCCAGATCACAGAGGGTTGCCAAAAAAAAAGGCGCATTTTATTGTATAAACTTACCAAGTTATGTTATCTGCACTCAAGAAATTCAGCACTGCATTCACTAAAGTGTAAAAGAGATTAACAGACCACATGGTCACAGAGTACAGTTAAATATCCTTCAGGGAGAGGAGAACTGGAGGCTAAGATCTTCTAATGATGATTCCCTTTTTCATTTTTGGGACCTGGGAAAGATGTCTCTGAGCAGTTCCTGCAGATGGTATGTCTGAAGTGCAGAGTTACTGTACTAAAGAGATGTATTTAATTTGCATTTGGAACATGGCCCAGAAATGGAGAACGAGACCTAGAAGAATTGCTGTTATGGATTCAAAAGGTCTGATTAGCAGACCTCTGGTTGGTCTTGCATGATCTTGACATGGTCTAGTAATCTGCAGTGAGTATAGACTGAATATATAAAAAGTTACAGTTCAAACATATTATCAGGAAAGTACTTCAGGTTGTACTATAATACAATCAATACTAAATCTAGTTTGGAACAGTCAGTTTAGGCACAGTCAGTTCAGAAAAGATTTGAGAATAAAGCAGCTATTGCAAGTGCTGGTTGAATGGGAGCTACAAGCATGGAGGAATCAGGTGTTTGAGGCATATTCATGATTCGGTTTTAGTATATGATTTCTAATCAGGGACTGAAAAACTGTTAAAAAGCTAGGAGAAGGCAGAGCCTTGTTACTATCTTCCAGATCCTTCTGTATGCTGCTGTACTGAGGAAATGCTAACCATGAAAATATAGCGCTGAGAAAGAGAAAGCAATTCTATTTACACAATAGCAATTTCACTGTAAGACTCTGTCCACAGGATGTTCATTGTACGTGTATTTTAGTGACATTACAGCTGTATGGCATGGCTTAAATTAACTTTTACAATCATTAGAGAGGTAAATGAATGTCATAGCTGTGTTTGTTCGTGGATGTCACTGATGTTGTCCAGTCTCTTCTGTAACTAGGCAAGCCTGCTGCTGAGTTTCTTGTGTGCAGAAACCTAGTTGTGCTCCAGCCCAGTACTTAGTTGTACTCAGAAATACTAGTTGTGTTCTCCGAACTGTTCGCATACTCACAAACCATTGTCGGAAATGGCAAAGGGAAAGTAAGAGGCAGAAGTCCTTGGAGCTGATGGTGTCAATAACTTTGATATGTATTTTGAATAATAGCTTGCTATTTTGGTTAGTTATTGATTCTCATTACTGACTGATACAGATATTATACTGTGCTTCTATCAAGGACAGACACTAAATAGAAGTATTAACATTTCTTCATACATTCAGATGAGTAAGCTAATGCTAAGTTAGTCTTTGCTTGAGCATCTTGAGAAAATACTGCAGTATTTCTCCTCTTCTGCTAAGTAAGCAGAGGCCAATAAATTGTTTCAGGGTCTGAACAGAGTGTGCAGCATTACATTTAACTTCCTTACTGATTATTAGTTTATAGACAAATAACACATGTTCCAGGAATGAGCTGCTCACCATATGTCTGTGGGTAAGATTCCTGGCAAAGGTTATGTTTTCACTAATACTAATAGCCAGCATTCTTAGAGCAGTACTTTGTATGTCAAGGATCTGAACCTAAATGGAGGGGCGAAAGTCCATGGAACTAAAATTTGATTGCAGACTAAAACTGTGGAGATGCTGATTATGTTTTATTACTAAATTGATAGATGGAGAGGAGAATATAGGTACAGAAACAATATAAGGAGTAATTTTCTCTCTTTATTTTCTTCTCTTTTTTTTTTCTTTTTTTTTCTTTTTCATTTTACAGGTAGGTTATAGTTTTTAAACACAAGTAAAATGATAGCAAAGTGTCCTGATACACTTGAGCCTATCCCCTCTCAACTCAATGGGAAGTGTCTGTTAGAGAAGTGGACTGCATTTTATCACAGGAAGGGTGGATAAATTCTTTGCTATGGACTGTATAGAATTGAACCTAGGAGGTCATGGAAGGGAGTTAGTGAGAAAGATAATTGAAAGCATGCAAAAGAGTTCTTGATCCTGGCCTTGGCCACTTTCTTGGCTTATTGGAAATGAAATGGGAAGGTTTTTATGTTGCCCTGGAAAATGATTCATTAGAATTGCAAAGAGCTAGCTGAGAAGCTCTTAAGAATCTTAAAAAGGTTAGAACAAACGAAGATTAAATTAAAGAAGTGTGTGTATCTCTGCCTGCTCACTGCATGAATCTTGCCTAATCTTTTTCCACCACTATTGTCAGCAGTAAAGGATTGTCCAGAAAGGCAATGTACTCCCTTCCCAAGTGTCTTCAATAGTTTAGGGAAGAAATGACAGATGCTTCTGACATAGTTGTGAAATTAAAACAGTTGTCAGGGGAGGGAGCAAAGAAGGCAATTCTGAAAATAAAATATGAACAGAAATAATGTAAAAAAGATTTGAGCACTGTTGGAGTCCTCAAAAGAAGATGCAGAAGAGAAATACTTTAAGAAGATTCAAAATAATTTCAATGCATTCTCTCTCTGTCCTTTCTTCACTACTTTTAGTAGCTTCTTTCTTCACTGCTTTTAGTAGTGTCAGTAAGACAGCTCTTAAAATCTTTGTCTGTAAGTAGAGATAAACCTTAACTAGGAGTCTTGCAAGGATTGTTACTAGGAATGAGATTTTTAAAAATGTAATTAGAGAGGACATTTTCAAGTATTTATGCAGGGAGCTGTCACCTATCCATTGCGTGCTGGTACCCTTCCCTCTAGCAATCAGTACCCATGGAGGAAGCAGAACTGAGGATACCGACCACCCACATTTCTTAGCAGTCTGTGGGTTGCTGGTAGGTGAGTCTGCCATAGGTGCAATTGTACTAGTGACCTGCAAGGCCATTGTTCATATAGCTGTTCCTGCTAGTCCATATTACTCTTATTCTCATGGTCCCACAGTTTATGGATCTTTGCCTAGGGTTAACTCCCCAGTGTGGGAAGAGGGCTGTCAGTATTCATGCACATCTGAGTGGCGTGGGAACTAGACAAGAAAAAAGTAGTGTTTATTTAGACTCCAGCTAGTCAGCTGACTAGTATAGAGATCAACCTACCTATCTATTAAAAAAAAAATTAAAGCTAGAAAGCAGTATTTTTTAGTTGGGCAACAATTTACTTGACAGCCAGGAAAGGAAAATGTGTTTAATTGGGTAAGTACTTGTTCTCTTTCCTGCCATTCATTTACAATCACCATTGTTCATGTGGCTTGTGACAAAGGACTCTGTGGTGCTCATTCCTAAACCAAATCAGAAGTTTATGAAGCTGTGTGTGAGGCATGCTGTGAGCTACACACCCCAATATTTCTAATTTTCCAGGTTCTACTGTAGCAAATACCCAAAAACCCCAACCAGAGAAGTCAGACCCTGGTGCGTTCATTGATATTCTTTGAGGCAGCTGTGACTGACCTAGTCCTATTCAGATGTCAGAGACAGGATGCTTGACTAAAGATACATTTAGTCTGATCCATATAGGTTATTCTTTTTTTTTTTCTTTTATGGATATTGCTTTGTGCATGCGTCCTCTGAAAGTGAAGTGTTCTGCTGAGATCTTGTTTCCAGCCTTCTCTGATACAGAGTTTGACAGATATAGGAAATACATGTACAAACGTGACTGTGTGCTCTTGAAAAGCTGTTTTGGGGATGAAACCATGTTTTGTGTAGTCAGGTATAGAAACATTAAGGCACATCTCATGCTGTTTAAAAAAGAAAAAAAAACCAAACACAACAAAACACCCCTCTTCTGGTGGGTTCAGGTGAATTGATGTTAGCCATAATGTAAACAAGGTTCCAGGATATTGCAGCACATTTACTATTCTGGTAGTTAAGTTGGAAAGACAGACTTAGGGGACAAAATGAAAACAGTGGTCCTAGTCAAAGAATCTAGTTTGAATTAGAGCTTCCTTTGTATTGCTAATGTGAGTTCAGTAGAGGCAGTACTAGCACTGGTGGGAATTGTTCTGTAAGATTTTCTGGCACAGACAAGATTTATTTAGTTAGAAAATCAAAGTTAAAAGCTGAAGCATGTCCATTACTTAAATATTAAAATGCATACTTGCCTTTTAGCAAGATGTGCTTAATTGTAATACTTAATCCTCTTTTTTGGAAGGAAGTAATGCTAATAAAATGTAACTAGTTAAATCTTATAAAAGTTTTAAATTAGAAATTTTACCATGCATATAAATTTTACGATGTTCATACATACTATAAGAATGGTTTGTGAACTTTTGTGTAAAGGCTTTATACTCTTGTATAATAATTTTACTGCAATATTATTTTATATGTCACAAAAATGTCACAATGGTTTATTTATGACTACCAGCTCCTCTAGTTTCTCTTTATAGAGATTATTAAATTATAGAGCCACAGAATAGTTCAGATTGGAAGAGACCTCAAGAGAGTCCTAGTACAACCTCCTGCTCAAAGCAGGGTCAGCTTGGAGGTCAAATGAGGTTGCTCAGGGCTTTATTCAGTTGCATCTTGGAAATCTCCGAGGATGGAGACTGCACAACCTCTCTGGGCAACCTGCTCTACTGTTGGGGTGTCCTCCTGGGGAAAAAGATTTTGCTTAAATCTAGCTTGGACCTTTCTTTCTTCAACTTATGCCTGTTGTCTCTCATCCTCCTACCATGCGCTGCTGTGCAGACCTTGACTCTGTCTTATTGATGACCTCCTTGTAGGTACTGGAGGGGCTGCTGTTAGGTGCACCCAAAGTTGTATCTTCCCCAGGCTAGGCAAGCCCCATTCTCTCAGCCAGTCCTTACAGGGAAGTGCTCCAGCCCCCTGGCAATTTGATGGCCCTCCACTTACATCAGCACAGCTTACCCATGTCTTTCCTGTATCAGAGGGCCCAAAACTAGAAACAGTTTTCTAGATGTGGCCTAACAAGCCACAAGTAAAGGGGAATACTCACATCCCTTGACCTCCTGGCTATAATTCTGTTAATACAGCCCAGGATACTTTTGATCCCTCAATTCCTTAAGCATCTTCCCAGAGAATCACTTCGGCACTACACCTGCAAGCTCATATCTTCGTTGGCATGACTAGTGTCAGTGAAGTATGCGTTTGAAGGGTTGTGGCCTTAGAACTGTATTGTGTGTGTAAATTATACAGCAAATCACTTTTCTGTGGAAGATGCATTTAAATAGAATATAGTGCATAGACTTTATAAATTCTATTCTGTAAATAGAATGGTATGTCTGCTTATGGTTCAGGTGTTGTTAAAGGCAGTATCATAAAGCTGTTTTCTGTATTCCTTTAGACATGAAGAAACTTCTTCCTGCAGCCTTGTACACTGCTTCGTTTTGTAACTTGCAGCAGTGGCAGACCATATGACTTAGAATTCAGTAGGCTGGTAGAATCAGTGGTCAGTCAACATACGGTTGTCTTGAGTGGAAAAGGATTTAATCTTATTTAACAATTGTTTTGCAGTTGTCTTAGAAGATGAATTATTTTCCAATATGTCTAATCCATATTTTTTTGAGTATAGGAGAGTTGTCTCAAAACCAAAGGAAGCAAATACTTGCTTGGCTGGAAAGAAATACCGTCTCCTGGCTTATGTTTTGCAACTCATAAGAATTCTAAATAAATAAATCAGTAATGCTTGCTCTTCGTTGCAATGGGACTGGGAACTGCTAGATAGGAACACACGATACTGTTTCACAGTGGATTGACTGCTCTATATTTGTTGCTTCCATAACGCATTGTGGTATTGTGACCGGTAGTGACTGTAATTAGGGTGGCATGAGAAGGGGGAAAGGCAGTCTACCTAATTAGAGACTTGTTTCCATGTGTTGGTTCTCTCATCTCTCTGGAAAGAGTTCGTTCCCCTGACAACATTGGATTCTTTGGGCGCCTTTGAGGAGTCCTGAGTACTACTGAGGGGCCATCTATTCTCATGCCCCTTTCTGAAACTTTAGTTTTAATACTTTCTCCTCACTGCTGTTCTTATTTTCATGTTAACTCCTTGGAAGCGTCGTGCCTGCACCTCAGCAGAGGGGCAGCCTAGGGACAGTTTGCACTTTCTGTGGGTTTTGATAGGCGTTCAACATTGTGTCAGCCCCTTTATCCAGCAGAATTACTGCTAGTAAAATTTTTACCAGGTGTCGTAGTTTGATACCTGTACTCCTTTGCTGCAAAAATTATCTGTGTAGATGTTTGCTTGGAAGAACTGTAGAACTCATAGCTATGTGACTGTAGATCTATTCATAGTATACTAATAAATACCTTGTGAAAATAATGGCGTTTTGATAAGACAGAATTTCTGCCACCTCCACTGTTACATCTTTCCATAGATATGGGGAGAGACTTGGAGAAGTTTGTGAATTGACAGATTTTACCTGTACATTGTAATTCATTATGACATTGATGAGAATTTCTATGTGGCACAGAGGAAAAGTTATTTTCATAATAGAAAATATAAAATTGTATTCTCATATCATGTCCATTCAGTGTAATCCCGTCATGACAGGAAGACAGAAATGCAGCTGCTACACTAGTAACAGAAGAATGAATGGCAATGTCTCTCTGTTACAGAGAATCATTTACTGTTGCTTTTTTTTAATACCGTTTTTAAAGAGGAACAAATCAGAAATTTTAGCTATAAATACTTTATGAGCAGGACTTCAGGACAGTTCTAGTAGTCATCACACCTGTTTCCCATAAGTTTTTTACTCCATGAGCTGGACAATGGCTTATTAAAATGATATTGTTGAGTACATTTTTATAATTATCTCTTTCTGTGAATATATATAACAGAGACAGGCAGATGGTGTGTATATGCACATACAATCAATTCTAAATTTAAACGCAGAGACAATGCAAAGAGATGTGTAGCTTTTCTGCTTCATGTCTGACACTACCTGTCATGTACATTATTTATTAGATTTATTTCTGTAGTATTGATTAATTCTGATCATGTAGAAAGGTCCCTTCCAACCCAAACTATTAAAAAAAACCCCAAAACAAGACATGTAACTGGACCAAATGAAGACTTTTTTTTTCTCTTTAATTCTCTTTCATTTCTCTTTTATATGCTCTTAAAAGCAGTCTTTCAAATATCTTACTTAAGAAATTATTTTACTTTAGTCCATTAATCTTTGGCGGTGATTATAATTTAGATTCTTCAGTCCAAACTAATAATTTTAGAGTAGGTAATGTCTTACTAAACAGAATGTTCTTTCACAGATATATGTTTGTGTTTCTCTCATTGGACTTTTTCTCTTTACCTCCCCAGTCATCTAGTTAAGTCGGCATTTCCTGAACATCATCAATAGTTTTCTATAATACCCATATATATATATTAACTTCAGTTTGTTTTTGTACCCGTTAACTTCTCTTAACAGATGAAACACTAAATACAAGGTGTATTCCTTGAAATGTTCTGACCCGTAAATCAGAATATGAAATAATGATTTGATATTCGGGGTTTTTTTTTAATGTTAGCTTCTGAAACTTGTCAGCTCTTCCTGCCTATTTGTCTTTTGTAAAGGATTCTTCCAAAATACCAGTTTGTGTGCCCAGGAAAACTTTTACCATATACACTCTTGTTCTTTGGGTAAGTTAAACCTACATGAAGTACAAAACTTTGCAGCACAACGTTATGTACTAGAATGAAGGTTTCAAGCCAGTGATTGTGTTGTAGCTGTAGCAGTCTGAAGATAAAAACTTGTCCAGGTTGCAGGAGAGCTAATGCTTTTATTAGCTAATAGACAACGCTTTTGAACAAAAGCATGCCTGCTTTTTTCTCCAGATCCATGAATTGTTCTAGTAAAATACATTATCAGCCCATAAAGAATCCCATTGTTTATATGACTGCTTTTTTCTTTTCTTTTGCCTTCTGAGAAAAATCTAAAGTAACTGTTTTCTCTAGTCCAAAGGTGCTATTTTTTGAAACATAAAGACAAATCTTATTTTTAAAAAATGCTAGTTTCTTTCTCATCTCCCTACCTACTCTTTCTTATTTTAAATTGGGACTCAAACATTCATGGGTGAGAGTGGGATTGAGATCTAAGTGTTCCAGTCTAGCATTGGTTTGCTTCTATGAGCAAAATACTAAAACCTGCTTCATACTGTCAATCAGACAGCTTATGGAAGCAATTGCCTATCTTTGACAGTCCTCATTACTATGAAACTGTCATTTTTGTATTTGCTTCTCACATGTCTGATTCTGCTGATATGAATAGCCTTAATGATGAGGCGGGGGCTATACATGTAAGTGAAGCCTTATGGTTTGATTTGAGTGGTAGTTTGTATGTGTAAATACTGATACGTTGTACCATGACCTGTAGGCTTGCTTTTCAGAATGACTAAGGAAGCCTGCCAGACCAAGCTAGGAGGACTACCATTTTGCCATCATATATGTTGATTTAGGAAACTTTCCTTGCTGTTAAATTTTAGTAGCCTCAGTCTGCTGTTAGTAATGTTACTGGCATTCGTAAGGTCTGCATGTGCATTAGGGAAGAGTAAGCCATTTTAAATTTCCTGGAGAGCCTGGTCTTTGAAAGCTTGTATGATATATTGGGTGTCTCTGTTGAAAACCAACACCCACCTCCCCCCACCCAACCCTACAAAAGCATTGTATGATGTTAACTTATTGTCAAATACTGCACGTCTTCATTATTGGATTTAATTATATTGCATAAATGCTAAGCAAATATACACTGTTCTTTGCATTTTTCATATTATATTTGACTTGTTGCAAACAATTTTTTAGCTCTTTGGCTGTAGGGCTTTTTCCTTAAGATTACAGTATTTTTCCATTATGAATGGTTAGAAAATACTTTATTTTCATAGCAAACCACTAAACCAGATGTTAGCTTTATCCCGTGATTGAAGATAGCATGTAGTTACAGAAGCATTTCTATCTGGGAAAACCATATTTTTTCATCTGGAATAATTTGAAGAGGATAACCTTTGTTCAAGTCACCTTTTAATGATTTGTATTTTTTTTCAATACTGGTAAAACTCAACAGAATTTAGTGCAAATATTTAGCACGTTATAAATATCTCGTATTCATATTTTTAATGGCTTATACATTCTTGGGAATTTAATTATATGGATGGTGCTATTGTAAGAAATTCAGGAAGGAATTAAAAGACAGTGGCAGAATAAATCTCGTATGACAAGCATTCAGTATTTTCAGGTTATGTACTTCTTCATCTGGGAAATAAGTTGTTTCAGTGGCCCCTAGTTGCCTTAAACACAGTATTAATAAACAAAAAACAGTGTTTCAAGGGGATGAAGTGGAGCATTTTTTGAGGTACTACAAAATCTGCCATTGAAAAAATGGAAAGTCACTTTGCTAGGCTTACAATTTCTCACCATTTGACTCTACAAAGATTTTATTAAGGAGTTGTAGGGGAAATCAAAATGTGAAGAAGCAGTACATTTTGAAGGTAAAATATGAACAGATGCACTGGACAATAGGAGGGCTGCATGAGGCAGTCTGCAGGTGTACAGAGCAGCAGGAGGTTTACACAAGTCAACATTCATCTTCATTCTGAAAAATTCAGTAATAAAACCTGAAAGAACTACATTAATATCTTTATAATGGAGAAGTCATTAATTACCACTGAGTTACAGTGCATTGGGGAAGACTGGTATAGAAGTAAACTGTTGGTTTTTTTGTTATGAAGTTGAATATTTGTGGGGATGTAAATGATATACACTTATTTATGACATAAATAAGATGAACCATTTAGAAATATGGACTGTAACTAATTTTCCTCTATATCTGTGGAAGTCTGCAGGATGTTAATGGTTTGTTCATTAAAGCCTTACTCACATGAGTAATTTCATTGGAGTCCTATATTAGCCGCCTTAGCATAATGGAACAGCTGACCTCTAAACTGGTTACTTTAAAAGATTAAATTCTTTTCATGTATATGTCTAAATTTGTTGGTGCAGAGGTAAAGAAAACAAAACAAAACAGTAAAAGTACATTAGATATTTGCATTGTAAATGTTTTAACAGTCACTGACTGAAGTCCAATGCTTTACTTCAGAAACACTTGTGAAAGAACAGGCCTTGTAATTTTAAAGAGTCAGCTCTAACTTTTGGGCACAAATATTTCCTTAGGGTACTGCATATTCCATGACTATGTTAATTCACCCTTAGGAGAGTAAAAAGTCAATATTCATATGATACTGTAATCCAAGCCAAAAGGCCATATGGCTTTGGTTCTGCCATTTTTTAGTGGATAAAAATCCCGTTGAGTTGAATGAGACTTGGTGTACAGAGACTTAAAGCATCAGTCTTCATGGCCATAATCCAATAAAGCTGTTTAAACGTGTAAGTAGATTCACATGCATGGAGTGGTGGCATAAATACAAGCAAGGATACATTTATATATTGCAAAATTGCTTCCAGGAACCAGTCAGCTCTCTAGAAGTTTACAACTTGAGTTTACCTTGAAAAAATTGGAAAATAATTTTGGTTTTGAAAGTGTGTTTCCATTGAAACTAACCTACACAAAATTATTTTAATATTGTTAACATCTCATTCCTAAGAAACTTTTAAAAAAAGGAAAAAAAAAAAAAAGAGGGGGCAGGGGGAAGAGTTTTGACCAGATAGAATTGCTGTGTTTTGACATTTGTTGTCAAGGTAATGCTAAGCTACTACAGCAAGTTTGGAAGTTCAGTTCAGCACAGCTCAATCACTTACTTAACAAAACCACAGTCAACTGTTCAAAAAAATACACCTGTCCTGGTTTCAGCTGGGATAGAGTTAATTTTCTTCTTAGTAGCTAGTAGAGTGCTGTGTTTTGGATTTAGGATGAGAATAATGTTGATAACACACTGATGTTTTGGTTCTTGCTGAGTAGAGTTTACACTGGTCAAGGACTTTTTCAGCTTCCCATGCTCTGCCAGGTGCACAAGAAGCTGGGAGGGGGCACAGCCAGGACAGCTGACCCAGGCTGGCCAAAGGGCTATTCCATACCGTATGACATCATGCTCAGTATATAAACTGGGGGAGTTGGCTGGGGGGGGCAGTGATCGCTGCTCGGGGACGTGCTAGGCATCGGTCGGCGGGTGGTGAGCCAATTGTATAGTGTATCACTTGCTCTGTATATTATTATTGTATTATAATATTATTATTATTATTACTACTATTCTATTTCATTTTACTTCAATTATTAAACTGTTCTTATCTCAATCCACAAGTTTTCTGACTTTCACCCTCCCAATTCTCTTCCCCATCCCACTGGGGTGGGGGGAGTGAGCGAGCGGCTGCGTGGTGCTTAGCTGCTGGCTGGGGTTAAACCACGACAACACCTTACTAAGTCCTTCCTGGCATTCAAAGGGGTGCTGTAATCTTACAAAGATCAGCTTTCCATTTTTCATTCATGCTCTAAATTTTTCATTATGTCATGCATTGAACAGCAGATACGACCTTGTGTAGATTTATGGGTTATTTGGGTCACTTCATGATCTTTCTTGATACATCTGCTTTTAAACAAAGGGTAACAGAAAGAATGTAGATTGGAGTACTTAAATATATGATAAATAATAAATTCATAGTACTAAAAAGTAAATGCTAACAAACATGTTGACTGATCAAAAATATGATTAGCCTGTAGATTAAAACAAGTCTAGCTAATCCTTCCATAGTTAGCAGCATTTTATAGAAGTGAGGTTCACAACGTAGCTTGAGATTGTAGGCCTAATCCGTTAGAATACAAATTAAAGTCCATATCAAAGCATTTTGGAATGTTATATTTTGATCTTTCATCTTCAACAGTTTTTTCATTTAAAGCATCTTAATTCTTTATCTAAATATTAGCAATAGAAGAAAACATAAGATTTTCAAAATTTTTTCTAGGGGATAAGACAGGAAAGAGTTTCTTGAAATGCATTGCAAAATGGCATTTCATTGTCCATAGTACTTCTGGCAACAAGTAATAGTGACACATAAGATATCCTTGCATGTTCTGGCTTGTATGTGCCACCCTAAAAATATTTTCTTCCTCTGCTGATGTCTGGCAAGTGAAAAAACCGAACAAAATACTCTGCCTCTTATATGTTCCTGTATACCTATCACCTTGATATTTGAACCCTGCTGCACAGTCTTTCCAGTGACCCTAGCTCTAAAGACCTGTCAAAATCTCTCGATTATATAGTCTTAAAGAACTTCTGTAAGATTAGTAAGGAGCTAAGTAGGAAATCAGTAATGTCAGTACACATGCAAACAAAGAGCGACGACTCTGAGAAAATTCTTTGTTAACTAATAATCTTTAAACCGTAATATTAGGAAACAGGGAAATATTATGCTATTCTGTATTTATTCAAACAAACAAAACCCTGGGTTGATAGTTGGTTAGATTGAGTAAACAGAGGTTACAACAGTCATTAGATTTGCTAGATTTGCTTCTAACAGGTAAAAGGATATAAGATTGATAGAAATTCAGTGGTATTGTTAGCATTTTTTATTGCTAAAATTAAAGCAAGTTGTTGTAGCACTAGTTTGTAGTGTTTAGTGCTTGTAGTTTTTTTAAAAAAAGTTCATAAACTGTGACAAGTACCTGCTGTTGTTCTTTAGCACGGTTGTGGCGGTTTATCACAGGATGCTAGCTTCTTTCTTCTGCTACATTGTAAAGGAGCTAAATCCTAGAGTGTATTTCTTCTCTGAAAAGCCTTTTAGTAACAATGGAACAGTACAGCTATACATTTGTTTCTGACTTCTGTATTGAATATCCTTACCAGAAAAGTAGAAAATTCACCAAAATAATCTCCAGTCTTAAAACTGGCATTTGCTATTGGAACTTGGTCCTTTAGATGTTACTACAGTAATAAAAATGCACCATAGTGCAACAGACGAGTTTTATTCTGCATGGATTATATATAATTATAAATCCAATTAATAATGAGTGAATAAGTAAAAAAAAACCCTACAAACTTGTATCCCAAAAATCAGATTGGTTTCGATTTGGTACCTGCAACTAATGCCATTAATATGCTATCCGAGTAGAACAACTTGCACAGAGTTGTGGGTTCTCTGTCTTTTGTTTCCCCCTCCCCTGCAAAGGGCTCTGAAAAGCCTTTTGGGACAGTATTCATTGGGTTCAATGTAATTCTGGAAGGCGTAATTCTGGTGATTGGCAACAACTCCAGCTCTGTGGAATCCAAGACTGTCTTTGACAGAATGGCTTGCAAGAAGAGTAAACAGAGAAAGGTGTTTTTTAGAAATATGGGTGTTCCCCTCCAGCCAGGGCATGGTGGCTGCAGCAAAGGGGTTGTTCAGCTCTATAGTGTGGCTTTCTTCTACTAAAAGAACTGTCAGGGCCTCAAGACGCAACCAAGGACATTGGGTGCACATTATTAACAGCAGCTGCACCTTCCCTGTTCCTTGCTTTTAAACATGTTAACCATAATGCTGTATTCCAGTATGCTGCTGCCTTCAGCAGTGCTGGAGCTGGGTCTTTTTATTATGGTTTTTGAACTGATCACAACTCTGAATGAAATGCAGAGGCACCTTGTGCCCTCTCTTGCCAGATAATGAACTGAAGCTTCACTAACTAACCTTCCTCCCTTTTAAATTCAAGAGTTTTAAACTTCAGTGAGATTTCTATCCAAGTTTGAAGGGTTACTGTACTGTGTGTAGACAGCAAAACACATTTTTAAGTTAAGTTCTGACAACCAATGTATCTCCCTTATCTGTCTCAGTAGTTACATCTTCAAAGAACTCAAGCAGATTCTTTTTCTCACACTCATCTTAGACTTACAGGTCTATAATTTCCTCGTGCATCTATTGAGTGCTTCCTTAAACAGTTTTGATGCTTAGTGTTCATCTCTCGTCCATGGTCAGTCTTCAGAGTATTTTATGTATGAATAAAAAAGATGGTTCATACAAAACTTAATCTCCCCAGTCTTGTTAAAAAAACCCCACAAACAAACAAACTAGCCAAACAAAAAAAAATTTGCCTGCAGAGGAGCTGATTCTTCAGACACTTGATGGCAGGAACCATATTTAAACAGCATAGTTTGTCCAGCAATAGAGAATTGTTATAATTTTATTTTGGTTATTTTCTTACTGCAATAGCAGTGACTTCGGTTAGGTGAATCTCAAGGTTTTCAGATTTATGGTGCTTTGTTTTTGTAAAACAGTGTCTTAACATGATGCAGTGTAAACTGCAGTTCTGCGGTCTTTCCTGAAGTCAGTCTATATTACGAGGCTTTATGGTGAAAAGAGTCTCTTCTTGCATGTGAAGTAGAGGGACTTTAGTAAATGGAGTACTTAATAAACCAGAGTACAGCCTGTATAGGCATGAATAAGCTAAGAATAATTGAGATTACTGTGAAAACATATTTATGGTTATTCTTGTTGTTTTAGACATATATTTGACCTATATAATATACATGATACACTATAATATATGAAATACAAAAGCACTTCAGAAACATAATTTTTGGCTAGCTGCATTGCAAGGCTGGTGAGGAAATTGAATTTAATGTGTACACACACTCATTATAACTGTTAGTATGATCAGATCTATTTTTACCTGTTTTATTGAATATCTGAGTAGTTTGTTAACCATCTCTACAATGTCTACTGTTTTGGATATGAGCATCCATATTCTTTCCTTCTGTGAATTTCCATCAAAGCACTTTAATTGATCCATATATCTCTTCATGGACTTCCATTAACACCATGCATGCAGCATATCGGAAACAGGGTTAATGACTTCTAAGCGATCAGGGACCATCTTCATTTACATGCTTTGGTGAAGCCAGACCCGTAGGGCCTGTCATGTTGGGATGGCTCTGTAGCTGACCTAAAATTCTCTGATAGACTGAACTGCTTTTGCTTCTCTGTTCCTGCTATGATGACGTGCACAGAACTGTGACCTTAGTAATATGCAGTATACATGGAAACAAGAAAGACGTGTAGACCAAGTATAGTCTCTGCCCTGCCAGTTTGCTATCGCTCTTCTGAACAGCAGTGTTGCAGCACTTCCAGTGCACAAACACACCAAGCAGCAAAAGTGAAATCTAGACCCCCAGTGGCAGGATCCTCTTGATTTCAGTGGAGCAAGGATTTCATGCCTGATCACAGCTTGTTGGCAGGCAGAAATAGTCCTAAACTGGAGGCATCGCTACTTTTGGGTCTCTTCAGCAGTTCTGTTTTGAGTAGAGTTTCCCTTGATTTCACTGGGAGTTATGCTTGAGGACGCAGAGCTGAGCAGAGGCTTCATTGCAGAGTATTGTATTGCACTACTTGTCTGTGCAGGAAAAGGTTTCTATAAACTTGGAGAGTATTGTACTCAAGGTAAGATCAATAGTAAAGCAGTCTCATTTTGGTTGATCTCTTAATACGCTGAAGGAGCATGTTCAAATATTTCTAGTGGGGTCTTTTGGTATACAAATGGCTAATATTTTTTTTTACAGTGTGTGGAAATGCTTGGTTGAAAGGTAGTGGACCTAAAAAATTTCCCACATTGAAAGTTAATTTGCTTTTCTATCAAAATATAATTTAATCTTCCAAAGGTCAGTTATGTAAAATTTCACAATAGTCATAGGATCTTGTAAGTCTGAAGGACTGCTATTAACAAGATGGAATTGTATTATTCCTGCATTTACAATTTAGCAGTGGCTTATGTAAAAAGATAATAACCCGTCTTTCCTCCCATTGCTATGCCTAGAAGGCCAAGAATTATGGAATGTTGTGAAGCCAAGAGATGTTTTTCAAGATCTGCTGTGAATGAATTGCGTGGACTACTGTCAGGTGTGCTCTTGCCCATTTTGCTCCAATTTACAGCTGAATTTTTGCAGCCTAAAGAATCTACCAAGGATCTCAGTTTTTTGCCTACTTCTTGAACCAGTACAAGATAGCCAGTAGAACTTCTATGTGTGTTGAAGTCTTAAAAATGCTTTCAGTAAAAGCAGGGAGGAAACTCTCCTGGAGAGAGGAGGCAGCTGGTTCTTCTCAGAAGACACAGACCATGCTGAGCTCTGCATGTGACATTTAGGTTTTGGGGTACAGAAGGACAGACAATGGCATACAGCAGGTATGGCCTCAGTGTGAACTGAGTGGCACCTGAAAAGAGCAGAGGTGAGGTGATGAGGGTGCTTTCCTGAGGGACCGGTAATGATGGGGTAGAGTGGGACAGGAAGCAATGACCTGAGCCTCAGGAACAGTGTGGCCAGAGAGCTGTCAGGTTCTCAGATCTCATATAGGAGCTCTCTCCTAGCACAGCTCTGGGTTTTGGTTGTTTTTTTTTTTCTTTTCCCCCTCTTTTTGAAGATGTCTCCTTGTTCTGAGTTGCTGTTTTGCACAGTGTCAAATCACAGCTTTACCAAAGGGCTGCCACTCTCTCTATGTTTTTGTAT
The DNA here is from genome assembly GCA_020745775.1 of Theristicus caerulescens. Classification (NCBI taxonomy): domain Eukaryota; kingdom Metazoa; phylum Chordata; class Aves; order Pelecaniformes; family Threskiornithidae; genus Theristicus; species Theristicus caerulescens. The sequence continues at coordinate 91,858,186 of CM036560.1, forward strand.
GCTTACCTGATGGAAAAGGTGCAAAACTCCTGTTACCTATCAGTAGCAAATAGAATCACCCATCTTCAACAAACACAGCAGATTATTTATTTATTTTGACCATTAATGGTTATGATTCTTTTAGTGGGAGTGGCTGCCTGCATGTTTCAGAAAAATATCATCAAGCTGATCCAATGGGTATTTGTGGTAACCTCTGCATTGGTCAGTATTAGGGACTGAATCAGGGACTTCCAGCTTCAGGACCAAGTATATGCATTGATGTAACTTAACCAGAAGAAGCAGAATCTGTAGTTCAGAATGCTGCTTGTGAGGATCTCCTTTAGAGGAGCAGGTGTAATGTAGTGGCATTGCTGGCTTACACGTGCATGTCCTGTCTTCTATGCAAGAAATGTTAATAGTTCATATGAAAGCAATGTGAGCCTTGACTGCTGATAAATTTGGCCTTCGTGTATTTGGAGTCATTTTTCTGTTCCTCATCAAAACATGTATGAATGTGAAACACTTTGGAGATAGCTTATCAAGGTGTATTGAAAATTAATTTGAGCCCCAGACACTTCTGAAGTCACCTTTTTGTCATTTCTACTTTCTTCTTTACTGTTGGTGGATAAAAAAATATAATACTGCTTCTCACAGTTCTTTTAACTTGCAGTTATTTACAGTCTTTCCAATAGACATTTACAATGTATAGTTTTATTTTGCTCTCCATTATAGTCCTGACTGAATCTTTAAATCTAAATGTGAGCAGAGCTGTATTTTAGAGTCTTCTGTGGTTCAGGTTGCCCAAAAGCCAATGAAATCACAGTCATGTCAAATGTGGCTGAAATGTGGGATAGATAGGGGCTCATGTAAGTGTCCGAAACAATTCTTGAAGGTATAATATACAGTAAAGATCCATGTTTGGTAAACTGTATGCAGTACATTTAATTATGTATAAATTTTCATGAGAACAAAGTGAGTTAGCACTTCTCAGTGCAAATAATGGAGCAAATGGATTATTTAAAGTGCACATTGAAATGGAAGATACTTGACCTCGTTTTGACGTGCTCTTCCTTCTACAGGTCATCCCTGAAAATGCCTGAGCAGAAAGGGTTTTCAACCATATTTCTGTTTTTAATGTATATAATGTACTTGTGGTTTATTTACCACCAGTAGTGAAATTGAAAATATATTTTATATATAATGAAAATACAGAAAAATGTACACAGATATCTGTGTATACTTACTGTTTAGTTGAGAAACTACAACTTTAATTAGTCTAGGTTTGGAAGATTTTGTTTCATTTAATTGCAGCATTGGAATGGGAGATAGTAAACCTGAAATGGTATAAAAAGGTTTTAAGTAAATAGATAAAGAAATACAATTATTCTCTGTGTACATTTTCCAGTATACTTTCCCATACAGAGTGAACTTTCAGGCTATAATCTTTGGAATGGAATGACTGAGAAAGAGACTTCCTGGTCCCTAGTGTGTGTTGTTAAAAGAAACTGGAAAATAGACAAGGATGTAACTCATTAGAATTCTCTATGGGGAAGAAAAGTCTACCTGCAGGCTATTAATATTAGTTCTAGAAATAAATCCAATCGGGTTGTTACCCACTATTACAGTTTGTGCCTTATATTTGTGCATGAATTCCTTATTCTTATTGGTATTATAAATACAGTTAAAATGTGCTCTCCCATAACTTTAGATAAATTTTTCTTTCTTACGTACAGTTTATCTAGAAGAAGGGAGGTAATATGTCTTTGATAAAATTGTTTAAACAAAAAATTTTCATTTTCCAAAATGAGTGACTTCTCAAGGAAAATAAATTCCTTTGGTCACTATTTTTGGTGAGGAAGTAAAGATTTGCAGTAGCAGCAGAATATATTTCTCCTTCAAAATTTGCTGGTTCAAAACACCAGTCTGTAGTTTGAGTTGCAATAGTATTTTTCTTCTGGCATTCTGTTTTATATGCTCAGAGCTTTCCAAATATTCATCCTTAAGGCTGAAATTTTTCATGGATGACCTTTTCTCAGAGGTGAACTTATTTCTCAATGCAGGAGAAAACACTGTCTAGTTCCTTTACTTATAAAGTTATGGGGAAGACACAGAAATTGAATCTACTCTGGAAGATTCTTAAAAGTTAGTTTTATGTTTAGTATGCTCAGTATAGAGTCATGATATGTGCTTTGGTGCTTTTAAGATTAAAATTTCCTTTTAAAATGGCAGACAATATATACCTTGAGATTCTGTATTACTCTTTCTGATACAATTCTAAACAATCCCTGAATTCTTAAGGAACCATAACATCCACATTTGGACATAATTTTAAGATAACTTCTAAAGAATTGTCTGTTACAGTTTTCCCTCCTGACTGACTCATGTAATACTAATGTTTTAATCACAGCAGCTTCTGCAGGCAGGCAAATACAGTTTCTCTTTTAAATAAATGCCCCCAAAGCCAAAAAATAAGTCATTATTTATCTATACAACCTGGAAAATGTGGAGATTGTTGTTAATGTTTGTTTGTTCTTTGAAACTATTAGGGTCCTGAATCAGCCAAGCATCTGAGTGCCTTTTTAACCACAAATAAGCAAGTATTCCAACTGATTCCTAAATCATGTGCTTCAAAGCTTTGCTGTTGTAGACCAATATTTGCAACGTGTCTGTGCAAATCTAAGGAATAGAGGGCATAAAGTGCAGAGGGAACATCAAACATTCTTTTTTTTCTTTTTCTTTTTTTTTTTCTTTTTCTCCCCCCCCCCCTTTTTTTTTCCTTTCCACAGAACTGAAACAGTGGGAAATGGTGATCAAGTAATGAGCATAAAATAGCAGTAAAAGGAGAGCATTTGGTAGAAACATATTTATGAGACTGAAATTTTGAAGAGTAGAACTCTTGGGTTATGCTGGCAAAACTTCATGCCCTAAATATTCTTTTCTCTGAAACTGTTAACGACCTATCTAAAGAGAGCTGGAGCTGGCTTTCCACCTAGGTAATGAATTCCAGGCGGTATGTCGTGTGCATTTGAAATTGGGGCTTTAGAACCTTTGTAGTAAGTTTCTTGGGGAGAAGAAACTAGGCATATTCTCAAAGCAGGTTGTTTTTAATTAGTTCTCTTCTACAGATTTTTCCTCTCTCTACCCTAATGTAGAAAATCTTCCTTTTTGCTCACTTTCTAACTTCTCTCTGCACATATCTTCATGCTGCACTTGATAACCTTGCTGAACAATTCAAGTTGCCTAGGTCTTGATGTGGGATTATGCATTTTCAGCTGTGGTCCTTGTATTATGCAGACAGATCAGTGTTTTCAAATGCAGTAGCCTGGTTTTCTGAATTGCTAGTTACACCTTTTTTCTCACTGAATGGTTGGTGTTACGTCCCTAAAAATATATCTCACTGACTTAAGACCTCAATGGCTAACTGGCTGACCAGGAAGTGCTGAAAATTCCAAACCAGCTGTGTTACAGCAAGATGGGATTTTTTTTAAAGTGGATTTTAGTGGATTTTAAAAAGCAGTGATGAGTAACATCTGTATGGAGATAACTGTGTGTTATGAGGACTTTTTCTATACCGTGGTGCTAGTGTTGTAAGGAGTTTGTCTATACCATGGTGCTAGTTGTAACACTTAGCTGCACAAGTTTGCAATGATAAGATGATTTTTCTTACTCGTGGACCTGTTCTGCAACCCTGTCTTACGCTGAGTGGTAGTGCTATATACTGACATGTACACATTGTGTATGTGGTCAGCATGCCTGCTTTTGATGTGCTGGCCTAGTTGCAATTATTAAAAAATTATGGTAAGAAATCTGAATGTTCCAATCTAGATGTAAATTTTAAACAGCCTGCAGGATAGCTTTGATTTTACATGGTTCTTTAGTTTCTGGCTTGTTAGTGAAATCAGCAGAAACTTTATTAGCAATGTTAAGCTGCAAGAATATGCAGTGTGTTTTGACTGATGGTGGTATTTGTGAACTGAATTTGTGTTTTGGATATGAGAGGTCATTTTCTGCTATAGAAAAATCGAAGCATTGACCAAGACCTTTCTGGATTAGGTAAAAGAACACAATTCAAATTTTGACTTCAGCACAGTGTGGCACTGAAAAGATAGTGTTCTACAAGGCTATTGGCATGTAGCTTTACCAAGTTGGGATGAGCAATGTGGAGATGCAGTAAGTTGAAATACTTTTTTTTTTTTCTTCTTTTCCTCCTTAGCTCCTACCTCTTCAGATACCTGGGTATTTCCTGCCATCTGAGACTGCAGATATTGTAGCAATTCTTTTTAATACCGCATCATACGCTATGCTGATGACTGTTGCTTAATTTTGATCTGTTACTCAAAGATCTGTTAATGCTTCTCACACCGAAATCACTTTTTGACTACGATCATGCAGGGGAAGACAGCTGAGTAGCTGTGCCATTGTCCACCTGCCAAAATTTTAATGCAGCCACTTCTAAATCTGAAGGATCAAACATGAGCTTTTTCTTGTCACTGTTGCTTTTGGCTTGCACTGCTCCAGACCTTTCAGAAATTGTGCTTTTCTCACAGGAGGAGTGAATATGGAGACAAAACGAGTGCTCATGTACAAAATAAAAGGAATTTTTGAATAATCTTTTGCAGAAGATCATGTACTATCTATATAGAGTCACTTCATGTCTGAAAATAGGTAACAACAGACATGGTAGAGCAGGCAAACTGCTGTAGATTCAACTTAATCACTCCCAATTAAAGAATAACAATCAAGCAAAAATAATACAACGCTGCTGTAAGAACTCACCTAGTACATTGCATCAACAAAATCAAACATAAGGATTCTTTCAGGTATTGTAACCCAAAGTTTTTGGAACAGCACATGAAATGTAAGAAATAATCCAGAAGTGTTATCTATAGGTATGTTTGAAACATATGCGTAAATATTTTGTTTATTTTTTCAGTATTAGGTAAAACTGAATGTGTTTGATAACTTCTGTAATTATAATTCATTTATGATTCCTTGCCTAAATGGTCATCATCTCTTACCACACACATATAAGCTGTTTTGCTTCTCTATGGATAGTTTCCTCAAACAGTAGCCAGAAAAGAATATATATGAAATTCACTGTGGTTTTGGTTAGTAGTCCTCCAGGGCTGTGATAAACTAGTAATACTGGAACAAATTTTAGAGCCGCTGCTTGTGTGTGACCTTGAGACATCCAGGTCTTGCGCTTCCCTGCAGCAATTCTGGCTTTCTGGGTCTGTGTTTAAGGCTTCAGCCAACCCAGTAACTATATTGGGTGTTTGCCTAATCTCTCACTGTTTTAAGAATTGGCATAGGGTTTTGCTCCAGCTCCACTGTGTTCTCAGTGGGGTGTACATGCCTCTCATTGAAGCCTTAATTTTCTTCTTGCGTCAGTGATCTTGGTAGAAGGCATGAGGGCAAAAAGCTTTGGCTGGGTTTCCTCTAGGTAAAATACATAGAGGAGTTTAGGTAATAATACTTTCACTTACTTGTGCACTCAAGGTATTGTATTTAGGAATACCGAGACTCAGAACAACATTACTTTTTAGTAATATTTGATGTAAATATATTTCTAAATCTGCATAAATTCTATTCATTATTTTTGCAACATTTCCCCAGGGATAGGTCCTCAGCTAATAATCCTTGGTACAAAGAAGTGATTGCTGGTGGGAAATATAATCTTTTGTGTAAGTTTTCATCTTCGTCTTGCATTTTTAATAAACAAAAGAACTGGTAAGTGAAATACTGCATCCATTTTGTAACAGTAATAAGAATATCAAGAAATGCAGTGTACCACAGGTGGTCAAAGTTCCTGGCCTTTTGACTGCATACCCTAAGCTTTGTATGTCCAATAGCCACGAGAGACATAGCGTAAAACCTTGGAAAGCCTAAGGCAGGGAGAGGTGACTTTAAGTTCACAAGCAGGGGTTCCTGTGATCACTCAGGATATAGCTGAACCCTGGGGTGATTGGGTGATGGTGGCCTGCTTCCTTGAAGAGACAGGGCTTTTGATTATCTAATATCCTTCCTTGCATTCCTGCTCCCCTAGTTGGAGATTACTCATATGATCAGCAACATGGGAGGACCATTTAAACTGTTCTTATGTCATGTGCAGTTCAAGGGGCATAGACACCCCATTTGCATGTAGAGGGATGTGTCTGCATTTAAAATAGATGTGACAGCTGGGGTCAGATGGAAATAAGATCCTAGGTATAGGAACACAAATTCTGTTTAGTATTAACACTGTTTTGTTCGTTTGTGAGGCGTGCTGGCTTGTAAGGAAATACTTGACAACAACTTTGAAAAATAAATTGGAAACATTCTTTGTAATGAAAATATTTCAGACCTTCACAGGAGTTTACTCAGGAACTGCAGTAGTGCCTAGAACCCACTAAAAAAGCTAAACTTGTTTGGAATAACAGAGTATAGAAGTGCGGAAGAGAGCAGGCATCTGTGATGAAAAATTATAACCACACTTACTCTTTTTAAGAACTGCTTTTAAAGCTTATGGTAGTCATGTGATAATGAAGGGAAAGGCATGCAGCTTATCCTGGCAAGAATTCAGTAATCAGTGAAGACAGAGTTCAGTATGATGCCAAATTATATAGTCACATTATAGTCTTCTACAAAGACAAAAGATTTTGGGAGATTTGTAAACATTAGGGCCTTCAACCTTCTCTGAAAAACGTATTTACTGTTAAATGACTGCAACATTAAGTGCTTGAAAAATATAAAAATAGGGACAGCTATATAACTGTTGGACTAACGTAGAATCTGTTGCTATCAGAGAAGGGTCTGTCTGTTGGGCTTTGGATCAAACTGGATTTAACAGGAAGTTGCCAGCATTCCTGTTAGTACTGGCCTAAATCCTCATGGACAGCATTTCAGAAGCTCATGAAAAGAAGAGCTGGAACATAACCCATTCTTTCCAAAACATTCTCAAAAAATAAATGAGAGCCATTCAGTCAATACATGATGTGCAGTGGGTATAAATCTTTCAGGGCTGCAGATGAAATCCAATGTGAAAAAATCTTAAGAGTTGAACTGCACAGTATCTGGTTCTACGGGAAGAGAAGTCTAACTGTTCCTGTGTACTGTGGAATATGGCTACCTTCCATTTTGTTAGGAGAAATTATTTTGGCTTCCACAGTCTTTAATTTTTTTAATGAATAAATTTTATCAAAATGAAACTGCTTCAGTATTAGTATGGTAATACAGAATTCAGTAGATTTCTGATCATCCTAGAGTGTCAGAGAAAATGTAAGATTTTTAACATTACGCAGCTCCCTGGTACATGAGAGGTGTTCATTTCCCTTCTAGCTCATGACCTGTTTAAAACTGAGCGGTGTGATGTGCTTTACATATTCCTTCTAGTAAAACCTGAATAAATCTTATTTTTTTCCAATTTCAACATTTGCTGCCATAATTTTCACATGATTGATCACAGCAACCATTAGGGATGTAAGGTTACAGGATTTGGAACAAAAAGCTAGTCAGACAACATTACACTAGGTTGTTTTCAATGACAAACTGAAAATAAAAAGTATGATGAGCAGTGATATTCTGACTGTTAACATCTTTGACCTGCAGGGTCAAGAAAAGTATAAATGTTGGAAGAAAAGAACATGCTTAAAATTTTTGTTCTAACTTTATTATGTAACTTAGCATTTGTAGTGTTTAGGTATATTTATAGATCTTTTTTTTGGGTCACATATTTTTGCAGTCTCAAAAGTATTCTCAATATCATAGATGATTTTATGGATCTAATAGAAACATGGATTTAAATTCTCTTGAATAACCTCTCAGGTTTTTCCTTGGCTTTGTGAAATAACTGAAGCTCTTTTTAATGTATTGCTATATACGCTTCCAGGTTTCTTGTTAAATTGGTATGACCATAAAAGATGATATACATTGATAAAATCTTTTTTGTCCTTTTTGTATGCATAGCTTATTCAGAAAAAAATGACATAACTATGCTTTTCCTAGAGTTCGTTTTATGTAAATACATTTTAGTGTCTGAGTCTTAAATAACTCATTATTTCTTCCAATTGGACAAGAGCCCTGGCTGTTTACACAGCTGCTCATACAGGCATCCTCCCTTTTTGTTTTGTCTTTTGGGTGGCATAGTCATCTTAGGGAGTGTTACATGGCCAGAGAGTGCTGAAGCCACTGCCTCCTGCTGCTTTGCAGTCCCTTCGTGTTGGTGTGCAATATGCAGGCTGGGGACTTGACTTCTTCCCTCCAGCAGAACAAGAGGAGATATGAAAAACTTTTCTTCTTCCTATAGAAGTCTAAACAAGATAGAAATGGAAGATGGTTTGTCTCCTCCGTAACCCCCACCCCTTCTTTAATCCTTGGTGCAGTAGCTAGGAAATACAATAGGCTATCCTTGGCAACCATAGGGAAATAAAGCTCAATTATCATTAATGTGTGGTTGCTAAGGAACTCCTGGTAGTTTCCTAGCTGTCATGATTGGACTACAGGGATTTTTCTTTGTCCCTGCAAGTGAATCTCCCCATCTACTACTCAAAAGAGAGCTACCTCCCTTTTTTTCCCTCAGAGTTGCTGAATGGTCCATTGATGTAGAGGAGGAGGGAACAGGAGAAATAGTTACACTGCACCATGAAGAAACTGCTAGGTCTGATAAAGACTGGCTTTCAGATCTGTGGGAGAATGGATTCCATGGCGAGTTTTTATGTGGCTGAATTAAGGTGTTTGTAAATTGCAGGGTTGGAGTCTGTACTCCTTGTTAAATCTTTCAACTATTTATTAACGTATATACGTATTATGCATTGACAGGGTGTGTTTCTGACATAGTACTTTAGGAAGAATGCCCTTATACAATGTTTATTACCTATCACTCATTGGATTTCATAAATATTTGGTTGTCTGCATTTTCAGTAACACATATTTTCAACACTAATAGTTTTAAAATGTTCAAAAATTGCTCAGCTTTACAGCTTGTCAAAGAACGTGCACTGATTAAATAGGCATTTTTGGTTTCCTTACTGAATGTACATTTTTATCATATTTACCCAGTTTCCAAACAATCTGACATTTGGTAAACTAATCAGTAGAGATATTTTCCATTATTTACTGAAACATTTCCAAAGAAATGTCAAAATTTTTCCATGTATTTTCCTAATTCTTAATCCTTTTTAGCACTTGTGAAGGAATTTAACATTTAATCGATTCTGCTGCTGTTACATACTATTTTTAGATTGAGCCAGTGGTAACTCAACTGTGTTACCAAAGTAAGGCCTTCTGTGGGATTTAAAAACATGTGGTGTCATAGTTGTTAAGGGTTGGACTGAAGTTGTGTGTGGGTTCACTGATCTATTGGAATAATTCTCTATTTTCCAGAGATTCTTTTGATTTTTTTAGTATTTGTAGGAGTCATTTTCTAATTGAAATGCCTGCTCACTAGTGCTGCAGATATTACTGCTTTCTGTTTAAATGGGCAGACTTCTCAAATGTTAGAATTTCTTTTTTATGGTCAGGTGGAACAAAGTAATCTTGGCCTTTTTCTTTTCTTGTGTAAAATGTCCTTGAGACCAGCAAGTATTTTGCTTTATAAATGACTTAAGACACTTAAAATGTATTTCCCTTTCCCTTTTCTCCCTTTCCCTTTTCTCCCTTTCCCTTTTCTCCCTTTCCCTTTTCTCCCTTTCCTCCCTCTCCCTTTCCTCCCTCTCCTTCTCCTTCTCCTGCTCTTTCTTTTTCATTCAAGTCAGTGCTAAAGGTCTGATGGGGCCAGGATGCCAGCCCAACTATTTTAAAGGTGTTCCTTTAAAGTTGTTGCTTTAAAGCTCTTCCTTATTTCTGTGCCAAAGTGTTTAGGAAATTCATTGAGTGCAAAATGACCGACAGACTGCTGAGCAGTGACTGTTGTTTATGAAATGTATAGAGATGTGTCAAGGTAGCCGGTTCTTTCTAAGCTTGTGAGTTGTATCAGAACTTCCACAATTACAAAAGTAACTTCATTGAAGCTTTAATTTTAGGATTTTCAGTTCTCAATCTTTTGGTCATTGAGGACAGTGAATACAAAACACAAATGTAGATGAAAATGTTCTTAACATTGCAGCCAGTCTCTGCCTTTTCAGAAAAGTTCTTTCCTATTTCTAGTAGGCTGTGACTTGCATGTCGGAGTAAGGATAACTTCAGGGGGATTATGTGAACTGTAATTTCTGTGTGAAGGGCAGGGCTGGGGTATTGAAGAGCTGTGTGTTCATCAAGGCTGGGTTTGATGTTTTCATCTACACAACTGCCTCTCCATATTTTGTAAGTGCTGAAGTCAAGCAAATAAACTTGAACACTTGCAGTGAAACATGACCAGTGTCTCACCATGGTCAGCCACTGATCACATTTCATGTATGAGAACATTATATCTCTGTTGTGCTGGTCGAAATAATAAACTGAGAAGACAGTCGTCAGATGAATAGATAGAGGCTATGATGTCATGAAAATTTGAGGTTGGAGAGTTGACTCCCAAACTGTGAAAAACTACTTGAAAATCAGTTCAGTTCAGGAACGTCTATTTTCAAATGAAAAAGACGGGTTTTCACATTTAGCATAGGATTCACAAAATCAATTGATATACACCCAAATTAAGAGAAAAAGAGTATAACAACTACTCAGATCGTAGTGCAAAAAAAAAAAAGACAAAATTTTCATTAATTTACTAATCTACCCAGTGTTTCCAAGAAATGAAAATGGAAGGTGACTCATTCACTGTAAACATGGAATTGAAAAGAAAATGTATTAAATGCTATGAGTCTTAGCCCTCTATCCATCCATATGTACTTTTGAAACAGCAATCATTTTTATATTCTCATGCTGATTTATTCAAACACATAGTGAAGAAATATATGTTAGTTGACTTAACTTTCCTACCCTTTGTCCTCTTTCAAAATGTGAGACAGGTGGCTTAATACAGCTTTATGGTGGATATGAAATTTGGAGAGCAGGAAGATAGTTGAAAAATGTTCTTTTTGAGTACTGTAAAGTGTCATGAGTTATGACTAGGGATATACAAAGAATGTTTTAAAATAGAGCTGGTGTAGACTAAGTTAAGTTGTTTTGTAAAACAAAGCATGGCTCTCAATTGTCCTTGCGTGCTGGACTGCGAATAGAAAGCTGATCCAGTGCATTGCTTTTGGGGGAAGGAAGTTATAGGAAGCACTTTCTGTTCGTTAGCCATGAGTACTTACTGCTGGACTTCTTTGTGGATGACCCCATCAAAGTATATGACTGGCCTGAAAGGACAGACCTTCTGAGACCACATGCTTTTTCAAGGCAGGTCCTGGTCATCACTACCAATTACCGACTAGCTGATTTTTGAAGGCTCCTCATTTTCAGTAAAGCAGTTCCTGACCCTGGAACCCTGTTGTATGACATTGTTTGTAAGAGAGTAATTGTGAGAGATCCCACAATGACTAAATGCAAAACTGTCATGAATATGATCTAAACACGCTGTGAGAGGAGAGATTTCAGGGTGATTACTGGTTTGGTGTAGTTAACAGAGACCCAGGGTGATCTAAACCAATAATAACAGACATTTGTAAACATTATTTGTCACATGCTTGCATGGAGAGAGTAAGAAGACTTTGAAACCTCCATTGCCCTTAGAACAGATTAATGCGATGTCTATAATTTGCCTTCCTCACTCACAGGACCAATAAAGCAAGTAAACAAAGGGCTCTTAGATGAGGAAATTGAAGAGGAGGGGAAGACGATGATGGCAGAGGCCCATCAGAGGCCCATGATTTTAATCAGTGGGGGCAAAAAAACACCACTTGATGAGATGCCTGTTGAATTTTACGAAACCTTTAACAGTTATTAAGTAAGTTCTCTGCTTATGTTTAATCAGCTCTCTCTGCTACTTTTCAGTCTGTGTAGCACTAATGACAGCACTCTTGTGATGTATAAAGATCCTCTAGATTAGTGGTCTGCAAAGCTGTGGTGTGTCAGGGTATGTGGCCGATTCATGGAACAGTTGTCAGCGGTGTTTTCCAAGAGATTTTTTCACTTAGAAGTTTGAGATTTGTTCAAGAGTCTGTGAGAAGTTTTTAGGCCTGATAGTGTGTTTGGAGCTAAGCCTGAGAATTGTTGTAATAATACAGATTCCAGAATATAAGTAATAGCTTTCTAAAAGACTTTTGTGAAAGGTTGGAAGATACATCACTAAATTATTACTATTAATCATTAAATGAATATTACTGTGATTCATGAATTATTTTCCACAGATTCTGTGAAAGAAAAATTATATCTCTCAGCAAACACTGCTGTTCAGTAAAATTTCTGAGGCTCACATAGCAGAGACACAAAGCGTATGGGATGGATTTAACCTGTAGCAAGGAAACAGAGAAGCAAAGGAATATGGTAGGCACACACATCTGAGTGAGTGCTGATTCAAACTGTCATGTCTGTGTACAACTGTACAGAGATGGTCAAGAATCCCAAAGTTGTCCAGCTGCATCAGCACGAATTTGCACAAGGCTAATAAACTTGGATTTCCTTTCACTGTGCTACACTGATCATTGTAAGACAGCTGCAAATAGTAATCCTCTGTATCTGGAGGTGTTATTCTGGGACAGTAAAATTATGCATTGGCATTGGCATGGCACTGCACTGTGCTAGCATATTGAAGTTTCTTCTGGAGTTGAGGCTGTTATCTCTGTATCTCTGTGCTGTGGAGATGTATTACACTGGGTCAGTGCTAGTGTGGGGATCTCTGCACCATGCTTTGCTGCACAGGATTATGTTCAGGCTTTTAAGTAACTCTTTCAGGTGCAGTCTGATGCTCCCTGGAATAATTTCAAACCTACTTGATAAATAAATTTGAGATGCCAACACTACTGAACTAAGGATACTTCAAACCTGGGACCAAAACACAAGCATTACATTCCATATTAGGTCGTTCTGTAATTTAGGAACTTGCTCAGACATAGTGAATAACATATATGTGTAGTAAGTAGTTGTTTTTAATGTCTTCTTTTTAGATATCTGTACTTCACATGCAGCTTGCTCATCAGACCATCATTATAATTGCTGTGCATTTTTGTTTTGTAGCATTTAATGTAGTGGCTGTGCAACCTGCTGCATTGAGCAAAATTCACATGCACGGGTCTGTTTAGCCACAAGGCCAGTAGAGCAGAAGCACAGCCCCTGCGTACTTCTGGCTTGTTTTGACAACATGCCTGATATTTTTACATAAGTCTGTGCAAGACAGTTATTTTGATCATGACTGGAGAAATAGATTCAGTTTACTGACCCATAATGAAAACCTCTTTATGCCTCTTTAACTCTCTCCTGTTAGTCAGGCACATTTCCTTCTGTATTGGAGGTGAAATCTCTCTTTGAATAGTCTGGTGGAGAGTTGTGATATTTGTTATCTCTTTGAAAATATGTGTTCATAGAATCAGAAAAGTAGGTCTGAAGGGAATGCAGGAAGTCATCCAGTATCCGTGCATCCCAAACCAGAATTGAATATAAGTGAGCAATTCCAACAGATTTTTTTTCTTTAAAATATCTATCCCTATCTGTGCTTCAACCTCTTTGTACAATCTATCCCAGTATTTCAACTATCCTTGCTGTCAAAATGTTTTCCCTTTTATTTAATTGTTTTTCTTGCTGTCATTTAAATCTGTTTTTTTTTCTTAACTATCGTCCACAGTGATCACGGAGAACAGATGATTCACTGCCTTTTTATATATTTGAAAAAGATCCATAATTCCTCTAACTTCTTTCTTTGCAGCCTCAGTCTCCTCTGTTATTACTCTTAATTAAAGTGGTTTTTTTACGACTCTTGTGCATGCTTAGTGCTCTCTTTTGTTTTGAAGAGAAGTTTTTGGATGAGGGGCGGGGATTACAGTGCCCACAACTATTCACAGGACTTCCACTCTGGATTTATCATTGTTAAAGATGCTGAAAGGTAACCAGAAGTTTTTACAGGCTGCAATCTATTAATTCACTTCACTTTGATATTTGCTGTTTTGGGCAGAAATGAAGAAGGATTTACAACAGGGCAGCATATTTCCCTTGCACTAAGCTTGTGAATTCACTATTGTGATTCTTTTTTGTAGGACTGTAATATAGCCAGCAGTTTATTTTTCCCAGTTTGAGTACAGACATTCGTGCATGTTGAAATGTGTGCTTTTAAAATTTTTTTAGGTTTAGGTCAGTTTCTGCAGGTTATCAAGACTACTTCAGTTTTAATTTTGCCCTTTGTCATCTTTATGTTCTCTTTCAGCTTTCTCTCTTTTTCATAACCTTGGTTGAGAATATTTAGTTTTTCTAGATGCAGAAAAAATTTCTGACGAGCCTTATTTGATACATATTTCCATTTGATAGCGGTCCATTGTTATCTATTCCAAGATGCTCCTGCTGCCGATGTTTTTGTACAGTCCTTAACACTAGTTTCATTCAGAGCATGTTTTCTAAACTGCTTTGAAGAAGCTTGTTTGTGATGGGGTTAAAAACTATGCTAGAGAAATGGCATATGTTATTGTCTACTTGTTTTAGTCACACACCCATGGCCCTGTTATAGAAAGAAATGAGATTGTTTGAGCCAACCCAAATTAGCTTAATTCACTTGTCACTTTTTTTTGTGCTTTCAAATAATCTTTTTTTTTTCAGAATTACAGTTAAATTTCTATCCCTTCCTCTTCCTTGTTTTCCTCTTTTTAAAGAATCCCCACTTTCCAGGATATATTTTTTTTCCTAGTTCTCTAATTATCTCATCAATACTCCAACAGGGTCTCAGTTTAATCACTTATGACTCTCAGGCTTGATTAGGGTGTGATGGGATGAAATTAAACAGGTTTAGGCAATTTGAATGCTGCCAGGTTATCCTAAGGATTCCTTAATGTGTTCTTTTCCAATGTTAATCTGAAATCTTACTGTTTTTTTCTGATTTTAATGACTGATTGCAACTGATCTTTCAAGTCAAGTCTGAAGCAAAAAAAAAAAAAAGGCAGTGAACATTTGAACATTTTGTCTTTCGCAGTATAATCTGTCTCTGGAGATTTCCCTCTAGTGTTCCAGCACTTACTTCCTCATCCTCCTACTAGTTCAGCATTTCCAGAACCTTTTCTTGCTGTGTTTGGTGTCCCTGGTTAATTCAAGCTTATTTTATGTCTTGCCAGTATTGATTTTTGTCCTTTATGTGTTTGTGTTATTCTTTTAAATTTGATTGTAGCAATCTGACCTAGTTTTTATTTTGGATAGGCTGCCTTCATCCTTCTGAGAAGGTAAAGAAATATTTGAGGATTAACCCATTTGGTCTTTTTCTCTCCATTTCCCACATTGTGACTGTTTGTCATAGGTCACTTTGTCAAAGTCGTCTTTCTTCAAGTCCTTTCTTTTTATTTTGCTAAAGGAAAAAAGTAATCAAAACTATATCATGACAGAGTAAAATGCATGAGTCAGATGGCATCCTGCAAGCATATGATGGTGTAACCTAGACGCAGAAAGCAGCAACAGGCTGTAGCCTGTGGGCTTTTTGCTCTGATGTGGCAATTACTAGAGTAGAACTAGGTCGCAGAAGAATCAGTGGTCATTAGTATGAGAAGGAAAGCTTGTAATCCTTGGGAATGCAGAGACTAGACCTGTGACTTGCCCTGATCTGTTCAAGAGAGATGAGCAGTGCAGGAATAGATTAAGAACTGTACTGTAATTTATTTGGAAAAAACATAAGGATATCTGACCTGTGAAACTTGTGCTGAAGTGTATTAGCCCTGAGGCATTTCTAGCAGGATTGGTTAGTGGAGATAAAATGGCTCCAAGATGCAACACACTCAGCTTTATCTTTGTCTAAATGGTAACAGATGGCATGCATCCACTAGAGAATTATTTCATTGAGAACTCCAGCTCCTTGTTAGCAACTGTGGAAGAACACCACAGATTACAGTGAAAACAAACAGGACTTCGGTGCTTTTTTTGAAGGTTGGGTAGTGAGTGGTGCAGGTTTGGTACCTATGCTCTAGCTCTGATGCTCACCAAACAATTTCTGGTTTTCTGTGTAATCCCAGCCATTGTACAGCAACAGCAGTCTGGAAGAGTGTATGTCTTTGTATAACCAAGTGTTGGTGTCTCCTGGATGTCATAACTTCTTTATTTGAGCTTAGTAACCTTATTTCTAATGGCACTCTTCCTCTGTGGACTTTCTTGTTTATTCATTCATACATGTTTTTCCTTGGCACTGAAGCTGCTGCGACAAATGAAATATTTTTGCTGACTGTCCTGAGCAAATACTTTTGATAATTAATCTGAGAAAACTGAACTGTTCAGAAATTTTCTGAATTAAAATGAAGTTAAAATGAGTTACTGGGATCTGTTTTTTTCAATTTGTTGCCCATTGGAGCACTTCTGAGTATGGTAAGGGTTTTTTTCCCTTAATGATTTAAATATTGTGAGTAGTGCATTGCACCATGACTGTGCATAAGGCTTCCTAATGAAGCAGCAGCATAATGTAATTTAGTTGCTATAGCTTATCCATTTGATCTTTAGTGTGATAGTAAACTGCAAATGCAAAAGTATAATATTCTTCAAAGCAAATCCACATGATTTAGACAATTGCAGATGACGTATAAACAGAGAAATAATTCTTTACGGCTATTATTCTAATCACTCTAATCCTCCCTCAATTGAAAGTTTCGCCAAGGAACTGCAAGCAAAGGAGTTTCAAAAAGGTTTGCAGCATTTAAGAGTGGAGTATTGAGTCCTACAGAACTTAATCTATTTGTGCTAGCATATAGAACCATAGTCCTGACAAAAAAAGTATCTATATCTGTAAAAACTGGAGATCCTGTGCACTAATGTGGAAAGTGGAAAACATGGGAATTTTATGTTGAATATTTCTGGATTTTAATATACAAGATGGGCTGCCTTGATCTTTTGGCTATGTTAACTACACCATATTGTGAGCATGTGCCTCTTGGCTTTCTCATAACTACCATCATGAATTTTCTGTTCATGAAAAGCTGAATGCCTTCTATTGATTTCAGAGTGAAAATGTCTGTTTTTCTTCCTTAACTGGACAACAGAAAGAAGATAAACTCATTACCTGTAGTTTTTCTAATGGGCAGTCTTGCTTTATGGTTTGTACGAACTATCAATTTGAAGCCTTAGATCCCTTTTAAAAACTAAATCTTTAATCTTTTCTAAAATAAAAGAATCTGGCAAATTCTGAGAAATGTATTCTATCTAAGTGATAGAATGATTTTTCTTTTAGGATTCATTACTGACTAGGAAGACTTGATTAGAGTCTTTGATTTTTAACGTATGGTATTTGATGAACTGTTTGGTCCAAGGATTTGATACCAGTATATGGGGCCTTCATTTGAAGACCAGAAGTTCTAATCTGAAAATTTTTCTGATGATTAGACATGACATGTAACAGCTGTTCTCTGTCTTACTGGCAATCATCTATGTCCATTTATTAGTCTACCAATGCCCACATCATAATTATTTTAAATTAAGCAGAAAGTATCTGTCTAGTCCCATGGAGGTTGGTGACGTCACTTGTGTTTTCAGTTAGATTTATGTAGTCCTTTGCTGAATCAGAACCTGAGTAAGAGAATGACTTCAGCAGAGAGTAGGCACTAAGTCTCTCATGAATCAGGTCCCTTTGTTAACTTAAAAAAGTTATTTCTAAAAAATGTTCCTTGCAGAAAAAGAATGAGTTTTAATGACTTTGAAATGGATTTTCCCGGTGTTAATGGATAGATAGATAGATAGTCTGTTGAAAAATTCTGTACCTCTCCCCGGAGAGAAACTGCAGAATAAATTATTACTTAACGTAACAATAAAGTTTGGGTCAATTCTTTGAAAATAAATTATTCGTCATTTGAAGGTCATGCTGTGACGGGTACTGTTTCCAGCTCAATGACTAAAAGCTTAGTCATCCTCTTCAGTTTCTCCTGGATTGGTGCCCCGTGTGTAGGAACTGATCTGAGCTTGACAGGGACCAATAGGGCAGTACATTGGTCTGCGTATTGATAAGGAGCCTTTTTAAAGAGTAAGATATTAGTAACATTCATTTTTTGGTTTTGTTCTCTTTAAGAAGCGAACTGCTACATTTTTGAAGCAATTTTTTTTTGCACAACAAAAGTAGCTAAAACTTGTTTTACTGATTTATCCTCTGAAGGTGTCTCTTCCCCCCCGCCCTGTTTTATAACAGGGAAGAACAGACCTGTTTTCATTGAGAAGTGAAAGTTTAGGGAAACATGGACTCAAGTAGTCATTGTTTCTGTCTGGGTTTCCAGATGCACAGAAGGGTTCTGTATGGTTCCTTCACTCTAGACCCCTCTTCTAATCAGAGAAGAAATGTGTTCGGTTGTCAGAGGTCACAGCTCTCGTTGGTTCTCCAGCATTCTCTGTTAACCACATCCACATCCCACTCAGAGCAAGCTGGAGCTTAGTGAGTTTCCATTCGACATGTGATTTTTCATCAGAGGGAGGACATCAGAAAGGAGCACTTTAGAATATAAGGCTGCTTTGAGCTGCACCTTTGCAAAGCTTTCCAAAAGCTACTAATTAGTCCCTGCAGGTTTTGCTTAAGTCCTGAGTAGTAATGTTAACAAGGTTTTGCACACTGTGGTACTCTTCAGGTACAAGGTCTCAGGGAAGGAGGAGGAAATCTACCTTGATGAGTTAATGAGTTAAGCAGCCTCATTTGGAAGCAATGATAATTATCCCATTATTTCCAGAGGTGGATAAGGAGTGTTTTATTTCCTCCAAGTTGACAGCAAGCCACAGATCCTAACCTCTCTTGCACAACCAGTTTGACCCAGAATTTTCACTTGAGGGGGGTATCCTTTCATTCAGGCAGTCTGCGAAGCACCATACTCTTGCAGCAGTACTGGCCACGCAATCAACCAGTGGGGGAAAAGGTGCCTAGATACTTTAATTGCACAGATAATTAACTTTTGCTCCCTTATAATATATGCTAGTTGGCTATGTAGTTTTCTCAGCTGATTGCTTTTTTTCTGGCATGTATATGCATTTATACCACTATTTTTGCCATTTACTGAAACTGCAAGTTTAGCCAGGTCAGATAAAACGTGTGTTTTGGTTTTGCTAGTTACTCTCTAATTACTGTAAACTGTCATGATTATCATCACTGGAATTCTCAGTACATAGTTTATGTACTTACTCGCAGTCAGCTACACATCTTATTCTCTCTTTTGAAGGATTCTCACTAATTGACACACGAACCTCCTTGCAGATGACTAGGCGCAAGTCCACAAGCAGTGCCTCGTAAGGAGAGCTGCCAGATGTAGCGAGTTGTCTGGCAACATATGTGGCACTGGTCCAGAGCCATCAGAAAGTTTCCTTGCAATATAGCAGCTATTGAATGCAACATACAAATGCTGTGGAAAAATTTTGTTATGATAGGAAAAAAAATGTTCTTATAAAGATGTTACACTTTTTTCCTTGATTGTCCGAAGAGACTGTAATTATCAAAATTGTTTTCCAGTGGGAATTGTTATTAAGTGGTTGGATTTTTGGCAGCTTCCTATTCTTACTGTGGCATTAACAGGCTGAATCAGCAGCAGACTTGAACATATTTCACCAGCTTTCACAAACCTGAGTTTTTAATACAGTGCTCAAAAGAATTTCAAATGTTTTGCTTTTGGGACATTTTTCTGTGCTGAAGTGATTGATGAGACTGATTTTTAAATCTAGAAATTGGCATTCTGTGACTGCTTAACAAGGACAAATTATTTTGTCTAAGTTAGAAGAAGAGTGTCTAAAAAGCCGGAGAAGTAGGTAATAACAGACATTCCACAGCTGCTGTGTGGGTGTTGTAAGTTAAGTATACAGAATGCAGGTGCATTTGTTAAATATCTTTTTCAGGGGGGATTTTTTTTTGTTGTTAGTGTATGAGTAGCACTTTAATGGAAGAATATTTTCCATGCTACAATTTCCTAATAGAGTTTCCAGTTTGGTCACAATTCTGTAGAGAAAATGTGGGATGAATAACATTGAAATTATGTTTGAGAGTTGGGCAATTTTTAAACAGATTTCTTTGGTTTCAGTGGATGGCTCAAAAAAAAAACAAACCAAAACCAACCCCAAAAAACCCCAAACAAAACAAAACCACCACCACCCCAACACAAAAAGAAACCCCCAAATTGGGTAATATATGGCTTCTTAGACTGAGATAGGAGTAGTTTTTACTTATAGGTGATTAGCATTAATAATGCTTGAAGTGAAGGATGATTTAGCTGTGGAAGAGTATGGCTGCCAACATGCTGTAGGACTCCATGTGCAGAACCTTCTTCTTCGCTCCATATCACAAGCTGTGGAGTGAGCGCGCAGTACAGCTGGGCTGTTCAGAGCCTCAAAATAGTCTGTGGGCTTGCAGTAGTCCAGATGGCTTTTGTTTCTCTTTGGGACCACTATTCTTTTGTTCTCCGTTAGATGATTCCTGTGCCAGGTGCTATTCTTTCCATTTCTGTAATCTTTAAAAGGACTGCGATTTCTTTTTTCCAATTACTGTTATTGAGATACTGAGAATGTCACGTACATTTAACAAGCTTTCCTAAGATTGCTGCAGTCCCATATAATTATGAACGCTTCCTGCCTCCTCCTATTCTATTCCTTTCTCCCTCTAGCCTGATTGTGCTTAAGAGAAGAAAAAGCAGAATGTGTGGCTAAAATGAAGTATCCCTCTGCTCACATGTTTATTTTCTCCTTTCCATGTAGTTTCTCTTATCTATTTATAGCATGACCTATTTCTGTTGTTTTGTGTCAGGAGCAGAGTATCCCTCATGTTAGGTTTATGCAGTGCTTGTATGCTGAGGCCTAAGCTGATACTATGCAATCCTACAGCAAATTGTACCAGCAGAGGAATGGAGATCCTGTACCTCTCTCTTAAAGAGCTAACACTGCAGAATCAGAATATGGTTCACAAATTTAAAATCTCTTGCAGGGGGGAAACCTATGAAACTCACTTTTGAAATACACAAATACACAACTGCATCTCACATTCGTGCTGAAAAAAGTTTATATTAGAAATGGAGCTTGCTCCATGAGCAAGAATAACTTTTCCAATATTGTGTAAAAGTAGACTATTATAATAAAATACAAAAGATTTGTTCCCTTTCAGAAGGCAGTTATGCTGCCTAGCTTTGAAGATGAGGTCTCTGAAGATTTACACTTTTTTGAAATTCTGTTCACTTTTCAGAAATGATGTTCTAATAATAATCTAAAAAGTAAATCGATTAGGTACTCATTGAGTGTGATTTATCATTTTAACAGTGAGGTATTGTCTTATGAAAGAAGTTTTAATGCTGCATTAATATATCACAAGAATAATCTAGAAGAAAGGAAACATTTCAGAAAGGTTGTTTTCATGTTAAATAAACTTTCCAAGACAAAAGAACTCTACTGCAGTTTTTGTATAAATGCAATTCACAGTCCTGAAATTATAAGATATTGTGTTGATTGTAGTGTGGCTTAGGGTGGATACAGAGAGAATATAATTTACTGCGTTCTAGTCTCAGCAACCCAGGAAGTTGCACCACTCATCCAGAACTATAAATGAAAAGCACTCTGGATACTTGTAAATCTTAGAATTTCTGAGTGTGCTGCGAACGGAAGACTGATACTGTAATGAGATGAAAGTAATTGCATTTAAATTAATTGGGCAGAACTTAGCTAGTCAATGAAAGAAATGCTTAAGTCAACTTTTTAAAAAACAGATAATCCAGAAATATAAAAGAAGACTGTTGTTTATGTTATGGTATTCACAATTTTTTGCAAAGACTTACATAGCAGTTTCCCCTTGGCTTGTGGAGATTATGGATCAAATCTGTGTTTAGTGAAATTGTTATTAATAATTGGAAATTATAGGCTCATCAGTAACATGGTATTCATCTCAGAGGAGTGACTGCTAGCAAGAAGTACACAGTGGCATGAAGTCCTAATGCTTAAGTATTCAGCACTTGCTGAGCACATAAAACTAAGTTTCTGCATGAAATGTGGAAAAAAATAAGTTTTTACATGTGTTGAGATGATTTCTATTTGATAAATGATTTGGTCATGTGAAGTACAGTGCTGCTTAAACTGCCTTACCTGGCCTCATTTTACTAATGAGACCTTACGAAGTGAAATCTAAAATGCAAGGTTATGTCTATGGTAGTAGCTTCAATGATGGTTGTTGAGCCTCTGTTCCTGTCTACCTTATGTTATTTCCTTCCTTGACACACAGCTGGAGAGAAAAAAGGAGTCTGTTGCAGAGGAAACCAGGGGACAGAGAAACTGAGGTTTCCCTCTGTGTTCTGTGACACTTGGGATGTTGGAATCCATCTTTCCCCCCTTATCAGGAGGGACCGCTGTGTTTACCTGTCAAATCACATACCTTGAGAAGATCTTAGGCCTCACAAGACATATAATACTGAGGCCTGATAGCTGTGTGTACTAATCTGCTATATCTGCTATTCCTTCTGCTTGTTGCAGAACTTTTCCCCTACCTCTTTCCTTAATTTAGCATTCCTGCTTTTTAACTTATTTTTCTCCCATATTTTCTTCCTCCTTATCCTCTTACCTACATATCTTTCCTTCATTTTCCCCCTCATTTTTGCTTCCTCTAATGTATGCAGAGCCTATATCCCAGGCACAGTCTCTCATTCTCAAGAGCATGGGGAGAATATGTGAGGACTGGAGGAAATCACTTATATATTGACTGGTCATAATTGACAAACTTCCGCTGTGTGATATGTAGCTATATTATTGTGGAGTCTTTTCTTGTTAGAGGTGGGGGGAAGGTGGGCTTCTGTGCACAAGTCTTGCTCATGGCTGTAGCTGTGAGCAGCAAAGGGGCTCTCTCTGCAGGAAGCTGATAGAGCAGATCAAAACACTGGCCAATGTTTTGATGAGAAAAGTACATGGCAAGCATCAGGTAGTATATAAGAAGTATGCCTTCTGATGATGAATAGGCTTTGGTGGGATACAGATATAAAAAATAAAAGAGCCTGCAGACAGCAAACCATCAGGCCTCCAAAGGGTAATATGGCAATTACAGATAATTGCTTTAATTCTGTAGTTTTGCTTTTATTTTTTGAGTAGCCGCCAAACTATGCACTGAGTGACTAACTGGAAGAATAGTGTGTGATTACTTCAATACGATGTCTTATAATTAGTATGGAGGAATAACTTACTTGCTGAGAGTATAGTTTTTAAAACCAATTTAGATAAAATTGCTTTTTCACATTGAATTTGTGACATAGGCTTAAGGTTAAAAAGTATTTTCAGTGTGACAAAACAAATAAGGAGGAGATAGAGATACTGTCTTTCTGCTCCTTTACCTTGTCTGCCCTGGCGCACTTACATGATGTGGCTTCTTTGTCAGAGCAGTCTCCCAGGATGATGGATTCTGAGTTTTCTTCTCTCTGAAAAGTGCCCTAACCATTGTAGAGTATCTTGTACTTGATCTTTATTGTTGCAACTGCAACTTTACATGATAATAAGGGAAGCAAATTTTAAGTCAGTTATTCAAAAAATGGAAATACTATGGTTTCTGAAGAAAATACTGCTCAGACTATATTAACAGAGGGAGAATGCTTTCCTTAGCCTTTAAGTTGAAAGTGTCTGAAGCCATCTTTTCTGTAGACAAAGCATCAAATAAGAAAAACCAAACAACTCCCTCCAGATATCTCATGTGATCAGTTTTAGCCCAACCTATTCATTCATCAAAATTATGAACAGCTGAAAGCAGGTCTTTTGGTAGTGGAAAATGTTACACAAGCCAATGCAAAGTAAGCCAATTTTTTTCACACTTTGTATCTCACCTGCAATTTATGGTTTGTTTTTTCTTCATTAAGTTACTCCAAACTTAACTGGAATTTGAAGTTCTACATGGGTGGGTGGGTGGGTGGAGAAATCTACTAAAATATTTCCTCCTTCCAATCTGTCAGATTTGTGGAATATGGGGTAGTTAGCCTTTCACCATGACAAGTTTTGCATATCCTAAATAGTAGGAGCTTTCTGCATCAAAGATTCCAAAAGAGTACTTTGAGGTTAGTGATTTACATGTATGTGTTTTTGAATCTTCCATAGCAATACATCACTTATCCTTTACCCTGACAGGGACCATTCAAGCAGAACTTGGTTATTATATAATTCCCTGAAAAGGAAGATTCCTTACTTTCCATAAAGCTACAGCATATTCACTTTCAGCCCTTGAATAATGAAAGTTAGGATCATATTTTAGCTGAAAGGGACCTCCAGAACCTAGTGCAATGTTTTGCTCAAAGCAGGGCTAAGTAATGAGTTAGATCAGGTTGCTCAGGTCCTGTCTGGTCGACTTCTGAATATCTTTAAGGATGAAAATTTCATAGCCTCTCTAGGTCCCTGTGCAGTGCTTCACCCACTTGTGGTGAACTTTTTTCCTCCCTATAAGTCTTGATGGCAATTTGCTTTCTTCTCATCCTTTAGCTGTGGACCTCTGAGAAGAGTCTGGCTCCATCTTCTCTACAACAGCCCTTTTTGTAATGAAAGACTATAAATGGGATCCCTCACTTTGTGCAACCTTCTCTTTTTAAGCCTGAGTATGCCTAGTTCCTGCAGCTCATGTTATGTGCTCCAGCACAGCTAACAATCCTAGCTGCCTTCCGCTAAACTCTTGAAAGCTTAACTAACCTGAAAGCTTGTGATTTATTTTTGAGGAAGCATAAAATATACCCATCTTTCCAAAATTTTCTAAACTATCTGCACAGAATCATGTCATAACGTTTTGCTCCTTTATTATTATCAAGGGAAGCAGAGAAAGATTGATGTTATTTTTAACCTCTTCAATTTTCTTTCTTAAATAAAATAATTTGATTTTTTCTAGATTTTTACCATGAGCCTGTAACGTTTGTGTCATTTATTTTACAATTTATAAGGTTCTGGGGTTTAATGAATACTAATGAGGTCTCTTTTGATTCAACAGGGGAAAGAATGGCTTATTTAGAAACACTGAAGTCTGACTAATGTAAATACTTCTTGACCAAGAAGGCTGTCCTACACTCTCTAAATTGTCTGAGGTCCTTACAGTATTGTAGTTTCTAACTAGAAATGCTACTGATGAGGACATTTTCTTTGATGGTGACCTTTCCTCAATGGAAAAACTAACCTCATTATTGTTTGTGCAAAAATGCTAGTCATAGAAATTGGTGTATTCTATTAAGGCTTATTATGCTGAGGCGTTTATAAGAAAAATAATAAGTTGCTCCAAAGCAAGAATTTGATACTACAGAGAATAACTGTACTTAAACAAAACCCTTGAACTCAAAATCTCAAGCAGTTTAATTAGATGAATCTCTGGATGTTATAATTCACCAGTGTTCTTCCACACTGTTGTTTTAAAACTGTATCATTAAAAGAAAAAGTAAAAAAAACCCAAACAAAACAAAAAGGAAAACCAAACCCAACTAATTCCAGTAACAATTTTTAGCCATTTAGAGGAATTTTCCATTTCTAATGAAAAGATTGAATTCATAAGGAAAAATTATGAATATAAGGAAAGGTACCTATAGGTTTCTCTCCCTTAGATGAGTCCAAAAAATAGGGAAGTCAGCACATGAACAGGTAGAGGACATTTTGGCAAAACTGCTGCCACTGCTGTGTGAAGCTGGAAGTTCTTCACCATTTCCTCTCTTCTAGGCAAAGACCATTATAGGCTATTTTGATCTCTGCTGGGGTAGGGAGATGATGATGACAAGGTGAAGCAGATTTGTTTGTTTCTGATGATGACTGCGATCCGCTGTGGATTCATATCTTATTCTTTAGGAGATACAGTGCAACTCTGTAACTAATATATTGAGGGATGATTTGGTGAAGGTAAAAATTTCAGTGTTTCACAGTGTCCATAGGGTCCTCATCGAATTTTTCTAATGAACTTTAAACTGCGACTGCTTTCTACTGCTTTTTCTTGTATTAATGAGGATTGTTATATTTTGGATGATGTTTCTATTGAACACAGCCGTCTTAAACCATGTTGCCTGTGATACCCCTTGTATTAAGAATTGTGTTGAACCCACTGAATCGTAACAGCTAGTGCCATATGAGATAATACTTACAAACAGGCTTGCTGTTTTGTTTTGTAGTATAATATGTCTGATACTGGGATAAAGCTGAATTCTGACCAGTTTGAAGGGCTTTCATATGACTGAACGTTTTATAGAGCATTCAGTTCAGAAAAATGGAAATTATGTATTGGAACTTTTCTGATTTTCTGCAACAAAAATTATAATGAAATGTCTTATTTCAGATCAGCTTATCTCAGTTGGATTTTTTCATGGGACTTGAACACCTTATTACTTATATATTTAGAGATCAAGAAAACTGCATTTACCAACCTTATTACTATATAAGAAATGCACTGCGGGGTTAGCTGTCACTTGCTATGAGACCAGGAATACATTGTCTCCTACTAAGTCATTTCAACTATACAAGTTGGAAGCTTACATATAAATTAAAATGGGAGTTTAAACTACTGTTAACAGACAGTAGTCTCTTAAGATAATATACATACTAGGCAATGCAGTTCCATACTGATCTCATTCTTGAAGGAACTATTTGTAATGCCTTCAACAAAACAAAATCATTTTGGCATCATGGATTTTGAAGTTACTTGTGTTAATAAAGATGTTATTACAGAATGTTTTTATAAATACAACTGTTGAAACGTCTGTTGTCTGGAAAAAAAAAATTCAGAAGTTTTTCTCATTTTCTGAATCAAAACCACAGGCTGATAAGTCGTACTTCCTCGTTAGTGAAAAATTCAGATCTTGTTCATCCCTTAAAAATCCATTGCTTGGTGTTCACAAATAAGCAATCATGTATAACTGTTAATGGTCTTGTCACTTTGGGACCTAAAACTTTGGATTTCTTCCATAAAATTAATGAAATTTTGCAGGTTTTAGATATTGGTTACAGTGTATACCATTGTTATAGCTACTGTGTTATACTATGTATTTTTATAGTATATTGGGTCATACTCTTGGGCTGGTCACACTATGCTGTGAAGGTGATGCAAAATTCTCTCAAGTGTAAAGAAGGAGTGTGTGATACGGTGGCTGTCAGTACTGTTGGTAAGGATGCATCTTGAGAAAAATTCCAACTGTTTAAACCTTTGCCCCTGACATTTGCTTCTTGTGGATTTGTATAGCATACAGCTGTTGTATAGTATAAATCATGTGATCAGATTTTCTCAAAGCATATTCCATGCAAAATGTAACATGCTAATCATTAGCTTTTTACACATTTCTTACATTTATTTGATAAAACTCTTTTGGTATTTATGCTTTTTGAATTTTGTTTAACACTGGTAAGAATTAAATGGCATTCTGCATTGAAGTGCCATCAGGGAATATGAATAAAAGTTCTAATCTAAATAGAATCTATGTGAGAGTAATTTCTAAATTTTAGAGGAATGCTAAAACAAAGAAATCAAGTTCTGTATTTGCAGCATTTCTTGACAGATACTGATGCTGTAAATTATACAGCTGTTCTTCCTCTGTATGGATTTTGTAGTACTCACAGCGATTTATAGGTCCAGAGTGCAGCTGCTGGAAGTCATGTATTCTCAGTTCTGTATTAAATCTATCATATACAAATGCATTAACATTCAGTACAGAGCTCAAGGGCTTATGGCTTTTTCTTTCTTGCTCTGAGTTGCTGTCCTGTAAGTGTTTGCAAGGTATGCAGAAAACAACATTAAAAAACCTTAAACTGATATACAATGAAAAAAAAAAAGAAACAGTATCGTTCATGATTAATACTTGAAACCAGCTCATTTCGCAGTTTAAGCTGAACAGCAAAACCAAAACCTACTGTTAACATTTCTGAAATTGGTAATGCTAATATACTTGTTTTGATGGATTAGCACTTCGGTTCCATTTGCTTGAGCACCACTCTATGCATGTCAATTGTATATGTCTTCATGTTACAGAAACTTAATATTCCCTGCAGTGTTTGAATTGTGCGTACCTTAAGAGAGTGTGTGAGGCTATGTCATTGATATACTTGGTTCAGCTTGTTTTAGTTTCGGATTTTTTTAATTAGGAAAAAAGGAAACTATCTTATTTTAAATATTTGGGAGGTACTTATAATGAATGTTTAAAAATAGTTAAACTGTAACTGGACTTTGACAGAAGAATAGGGGCAAGGGCCATGAATATTTGTTGCGTATATAATCTGTGAGAAAACAGCAGTTGAAACAGGCTGCCTGATATGAGTTGTGTACCTGTTTATTGTTGACGATTTCACATCTTTCATATTGAGATATTATATTTAGGAAAATTGAACTGTGCTCTGTTCCAAGACCAAGAGAAACTTGTACCTAGGGGAACTTGAGCTGATTTGTTGGAGAAAGAGATCCTGAACTCTTGTGGCAGATGGAATACGTTTAGACATGATTATATGTATAAGAAGAAGGCTAAACCAGAACAGGCTAAATGTGAAAGATCTGTCTGTTTGGTATCGGTTAAACTGTGTATCAGTGAAAATGCTAGTGGACCATGTATAACATGATCTTCCACTACTAATAGTTTTACTTAAGTTGTTTCTAAGTAGCCTAATACCACTAAGGCAGTGAATGAAACAAGTTTTCAATCTAATAAATATCCCCAAATTCCTTCTCATTTTAAAATCTCAAAAAAGAAGCAAGTAAGAAATAATCACATATGGTATTAAGAGAATTTAATAAAATTGCAGAAATAAGTGATTGTGGATAAATGTCATTCTGCCACATTTTTCTATGAGTCATCTTCCATTGAAAAAATTCCAGGCCAAAATATTTCTTGAAAGCTTAACAGCTCTTTTCTCTGCATTGTACTATATAAGAATGTTGGTACTTTCTATTTTCCATACCTTTGAAATAACTACAGTATGAAAGATCTTGTATTGAGTCTTGCTCAATGTGTTTTACTTTGATTTTTTTGTATGAATGTTTACAGAATAGTTTTAACCTGTCATTTCTCACAAATGCCAGTTTTCAGGTGTCTTTACTCCTATGAAAGAAGTTAGGTCCTGCTTTGACATATCTGCATTGTTTGCCTTGTATTACTTTACTTAGGTAGATGTGTATGCACAAATTTCTTGTCTATTGAAAACTGTGATAGGTTGCTTTAATATTAAGCTTTACATTAAATTATAAATTATCTTGACTTCCAGAAATACGTGTCAGTCTCTGAGCTCTTTTCTCTCAAGGGTGGATGTTAACCAGCAGATTATTTAGCTGAAAGTGTGAGATGGAATTTTAAACAACATAGGTCAAACTAGCACTAACTGATATAACACGCTTCTGAAACAAATGGTTAGACCTACCAGCTCTTCAGCTTTCTGGAAAGGTGCTTGGAATCAAGTGAGGTTGGTATATCACTGCCTCCTTCCCGTCCATTATTTCTTCATCTTAATCTTCCTTATGCTTTTTCACTCTCACTCTTTTGTGTTATATCTCCCCTGTTTCCTGTTTTCCTCTCTTTAAATTAATCTATATTTCTGCTGTATTTCCTCCCACTCTTTTTCCTTGTTTCCTCTCCTTCACATCTTCAAGAGCCCTCTCCTTCTCTTCAAGATGTGATAAGACCTGCTGGAGGTTCCTGACTTCAGAGCCCTCTCCCTGATGAATGTTTCCTGCTCTAGTTCCAGGCAGGCTCATTGATGACAAATGTGACCATAACTGGACTAGGAGAAAACCTTTGTGAGCTAATATATTAAGAGGGATATGTCTGCAGAAAAAGGATTACTGGACTTAAAGAAAAATTCTTACATTAATTCTTACGGGGAAAAATTGCTTTGCTACCTTTCAAAATCAGCTACTTCATCTAGGAGACTGATAGTTAACAGAGCAGGGTATTAGAAGTGTGGGGATCAAATCCTGAAATAATAGATAGAGAAGTGACAGCAAGGTGTTGCTCTATCATCTGTAACTGGGCTAGAAGTTGCTGAAGCATATGAGACACAGAATATTGTGTAGTAGTTGCAATCTGATGTAACAAAGTCATCAAAAGAAACTGTATCTTCCCTAGCTGAACAGCAAATTCCTGAAAAACATTAGTAAATTAAAAAAGCTTGGATATTAACCAGTCATGGGCAGTTTTGATACTTTGTATAAGATACCTTTGCTTTTCTGTGGTATTATATATCAGTTTGAGTATGATCATCGGTTAATAGGTATAGATACAGAGAGAAAGTTGCAAGGCTTCACCACTAGTGGGAACCTCAGTCCTGTAAATCTGATTCCTGCTTGCTCTAAGTTGACTGAAAGTTATGGTTTTATAAAGACAGTGCAGAGTTGTCTTAGAGGCAGAGAGTATTACTTCAGGCTTAGTCCTGTGATAACATTGACAAGGCTTGGTACTGTAACACTTCACATTTTGTGTATTCATGCATAAGGCTGATGCAAACAAACTCTGCCTACAGTTTATAGCCATACAGAGTATGTATATTTTGTGTGTGTGTGTGTGTATATGGTGTATATATACTCTGTATACACACTGTAGTATAGTTCAGCACGAGACACTAAGAACTGCTGATGACTTCTGAAGTCAGGAAAAATAAATCTAGAGGCCAGTTAAGACTTTTTTAGTAGAAAGTTAGCTTGGAATTCCTGACAGTCAAACACTAGGTTCCTGCTTTTGTCTCCAGACCTAGTCTATCTGTCAGGTACATCTTTTAAAATGGCTGGCTTCTGTGGTGCCTGCAAACACTGTTGTTTTGGGGACTGTCAGTGTTTCAGCATTGTCTGTCTATCGGAGAAGAGAAATATGAAAGGAAATTTTTTTTTATGTTTCTGAAGTGTAACAGTGTCAATTTATTGTCTGAATACCTGTTTGAACTGGAGTCATCTCTGGAAATCTATGTATTTAAAAAAAAAAAGGCAAAATGCGAACAAACTGGCATTGGGAATACATGCTTTCTCTATGAAGGAGCAGATGAGATATTTTTAAGAAGAGTTTCTAGTGAGTTTCCATCTCTATGACACTGGAAGATTTAATCATTTGCTTTCTAGACTAGTTAAATCTAACAGTGACTGGTGAAGGTAGTGGCAGGATTTTGATTCAGTCAATGAGAAATGCACAAAGGCATGTTTAAACAAATTCCTTTGATTCAGTGCTGTTCTGAACTTACTGGCATACCTTCTCAGTGGTGTTTAACTTGCCGTGAATGCATGTAAGGTGACCTTCTATGGTCAGTGTAGTACAGCTCTGTGATCTAGTGGTGTTTCATTTGTGCTAACAAAGACATTATCATAACTCGACGTTTTTCCCAATGTGTGTTTGTGTCCTTCTTTTGTACTGTTGTAGTCACTTGTGTAGGTAGTCAGTTCAGATGTATAGTTAAAAGCCTGATGTGGAGGAAAGGAGCCATTAGGTTCTGCTGTCCAACTTCGGTAAACTTCGCATTTTGTGGAGTAGGCAGGGTCAGCTTTATGATAGTGTTTATAACAGGTGATCCTTGCTGATGGTAAATGCTTATCTGTTTAGAAAAAGGTATTGTGGGGGTGCAGCGAGGGCTGGCTGCTCCCTGAGGCAGGAGCCTCACCAGCCAGGGCCCTGCATCAAGGTGAGTTGGGTATGCCAGGTAATCGTGACTGGGTTCAACCAAGAGTCCAGACCATCAGGAAAGTTTGTGGTGATGAGGCAGG
Source organism: Theristicus caerulescens (assembly GCA_020745775.1). Classification (NCBI taxonomy): domain Eukaryota; kingdom Metazoa; phylum Chordata; class Aves; order Pelecaniformes; family Threskiornithidae; genus Theristicus; species Theristicus caerulescens. Next base: position 91,889,804 of record CM036560.1, read on the forward strand.
TCAGAGGACAAGCTGGGAAGTCACTCCGTGGATCAGGTTGAGGGTCAGGCCTGGTGAGAGTAACCAGGTGAGAGACAGCCCAGTGATTGCTCAGAAGCACCATGGTGACAGGGCAGGCCTGAGCTCAGGAGGTCAGTCTGTGGGCTGAGGATTGGATCGGGGGGCCCGTGGCCTCGTAGGGGGGCAGCTGTGGCTGAGCTGGAGACCGGCGCTCCTACGACATAGCTCAGACAGGGACTGAAGGTCCCAGGGTGAGCTGAACTGGGGCTCCAGTGCCCAGGGGTGAGTGGATGGAGTCCCCAGCTGAGGCTGGGCAGGGCCTTTGAGGCCTAGTAGTGCTCTCAGGGCCCTGACAGGCATAAGCCTTTAAAACCTGTGTGAAAGTAGTATTATCTTGCAAAAACTGACACAGCTGAAGGGCAATGTGGCAGTCAGTATCAACCCCAGATCTTCTTCACTTGCTTGTCTGTGAGAAATTTTCCTTCCACTGCATAAGACTACACAGTACTTAGGAAGTATGTAAACTGGAGCCTTACCCAGATAAACAGCGCATGAGTGCACTCAGAAGAGTTTCAGCTTTGTTATTGTCTTTGATTCACTAAATACATGCAATTTTGCAGTCACTTTTGACTGAAAGCTGAACAGTAAAGCCCAAGTTTAAGCTGTGATAAAAAGTAATGGTTTTGTCCCCCAGCCCTATACTAGTATGAAATTGTGGGGGTTTGTATGTCTGTGTTTTTCCTGGATATAGAACTCAGTTCAATGACATCTGTCTCTGCAAAGAGTGAGCTAGGGGACTGCAGCACACTTTATTTGAAGCCACCTTTGTGAACCTCATGTTGACTGCAGCTGGTGCAAAATACGGCAGTGTGATTTATACCAACAGTGATGCTTGGATCCCATGAGTTGTGCTGATATGAATACTCAGTGAACAAGAGCTGGCTTCCTGGTGTATTGTGCTGTCAAACCTTAAATATATTAAGTGTGATAAAGAGCAAGTTGTTTTTTGGTTTTTTTTTTCTTTTTCTTCTTATTGAAACTTAACTGTGAAGGTAGTTTTCAAGTTTTCCATTTAAAATCTTCTTGTCCGTTGGCCATGTTTGGCTGGAACAATCCACAGCTAGGAATCTGTGACTATCCATTCATTTTCCATTCTTATCAGGGACAACCAGGTATGAGGAAGACATAATAGTATGTCCCAGGGGGGCTGGGACAGCAGCTGGGGGAAGTATACTGTACTGGGTCTCTTAGATTGGCAGTGGTTGGAGACAGGACTATCTTTGATCTAAACTGGTCTCATATGACATATCTAGAGCTCAGTTGCTGACTAACTATGGAAGAACATATCCCAGACCAGTAGAAATAGTCCACTAGTCTAAAAAGAAATTGGAATAAAAGGAAAGTGGTCAGCTGTGAAGAAAAATAGGCTAAAGCTCAGTAATGTAGCTGGATGAACTATAGATGCTCAGATGTTATGGTATGAAGAGACTAGTAGTAAGAACTGGTTTGGAAAATTTCTTCTCTGTAGTTCTATTTGTCTTCTGCCTCTGTGCAGGTGGAAGATGATCCATCCATACTTACAACAATCTCTGAGTAACAAAAAATATGGCTGTAGTATGTGTTCTGTTCATTTTGTTCTGGTGCCATGTTTTACAGATATTTCAATCCTATATGTACATATTTTTCCCTGTATGATTCTTTTGCACGCTTGAGTAACATGTTGTCTTGTTGCATTCTGTGCCAAAGTTAATGTAGTATATTTGGGCAAGGGTCAGTACGTAGAGCACCTATTTGAGTCCAACTTTCAGTGCAGCCAGATTTGACACGCTGACCTTTAAGAGTCTATGGTCTTAGTTTGGAAACTTGTCTAAAAGTGTGCAAGTCATTCAAATACGTTCTATCAAAGGATAACTTAAAATAAATGGTATACTTTCTCAGTGTTGCTTCCTTGTGTTTCCTAGTGGTATATTCTCTTTGACAAGTAAGAAAGGAATCGGACCATTTCTGTATTTTTCTCTCCAGTGGAAAAAGTTTACGGACTATGGGTTAACAATCTGTTTGTAGAGACTAACTTCCTTCTTCAGAGAACTAGCTACATTATTCTGATAATCCACATATGCGAAGATTTGATAGAGAAGTCACTCAATTGTAGCGTTTTTTTGCCCGTTTGTGCAGAAGATCAGACTAAGATTATCAACTGTCTCTTCCTGTTCACATGAAAAATCTTGAGGAAGTAATTCTTCATCAAGGTGGAAAAGAACAATGGCCCTACAGCTTCTTTTGGGGCTGTCCAAGGCTCACAACTGAAAAACAAAATAGTGATGAATTTCATGGGTCTAAGCATTAATTTTTTTTTTAAATGTTATTGAACAAAAGTGAGGCTCTTCATAGGTGAATTTACCAATACCATAATTCTGAAACTCTACACAATATTGTGTGAAACAAAATATTCTGTGTTTTAAAAACATTAACACATTGAATTTTTTGGACTGTTTCTGGACATGTTTCCAGATGCTTTGTTATCAACTTGCTGTTACTGGCTTTGTGTTACTGGCTTGCCACTTTTGGATTTCTTAGGAACCCCTCGTTCCTGGTTAGACAGTACTGTTTTAGAGGGAAAAAGTCATTTGGAAGGACTTTTGAGTTTGATTATTTGCATATGATGCAGCAAAGTAAGAAATGGTTAAGAGCAGAAGCCAGCTAGACTGAAATGTTGTATCGACTTACCATTGTATCTCTAGGTCTGTAGCTCCCTTGCAACACAGGAGAAAAGAGGGCATTCTCTTGTCTTTTCATTTATTTGTAGGAAACATAGATTTGCTAATTAGAATAAGAGTCTGCGTTTAAAACTAATAACACTTTTTGCTGAGAGCGCACTGGATAAATTGCAGATGCTTTACCAACGTTGGAGGTGGAGTAGTATTTAGATTTGAGCACACTGGGCAATGAAGTCATTCCTGCACAGTGGTGATTCATTTATATATTGAAAATGTAAAAATATGTTAAGTATTAATATACCCAAGAAAATAACTCAGTTTTCTAATTCAGATGATCAGCTGGTGAAACAATTGTCTGCTTCTGTTTAAGGCTCCACCTCTCTCCCCCCCCCGCCCCGCGCTGTTTGTGGTGGTTTTGTTGGTTGGTTGTTTTTTACTCTATCCCTGAGATTTCCAAGCTAGCCTGAGGAAGTAAGATGCAATCCTATGTCCAATGCATATCTTGCAGTAAATGAGATTTTTAAAAACATAGGACTGGTTCATTTAATATTGTATGCTTTTTTCTTCAGCCATAAACTTAAAAACTTTATGCAGTGAGAAGTGGACACTGTGATGCTTTTGTAAATAATGCATTATAATTAGACTTCAGCTTGCTTTAGAGCAGGCTGCAAGCAGCTTTGTATGCATTTTGTTGTTCATTCTTCATTGTGCCTCTTCTCATCGTTTGAAGCTGGTGCCACAGGCTTTTATTGTTCTTATGTGCTATTTTCCCTCCCTTTTTTATTTTTCCCCTGAATTTAACTGTCTCCTTCACCCAAGCTATTTTGCAAATATCTACTAGGTTTTTTTCAAAGGGAGAAGATGCAGAAGGAGAGTGGGGAGAATGTCTAGAGTAAAATAGGATGCGACAGGAGGTTCCTTACAATCCTGATGTTGACTGCATGATTGCACCGAAGTCCATAACTTTCAACTGTCCAAATAACATCTCCTGAGCTTGATTCCTAGAAACAGTTAAATCTGACTTGACAGCTCTGTCGAGCTGTGTGTTACTTGTCCGGGCTGGCAGGAGGCAGTAGGTATTTGAGAAGATCTGGGTGGAGAAGGGAGGAACAAGATGAGTGTGGCAAGATCCCTGAGTGCTTTAAGTGTGTACATAGCAGGGAGAGAGGAACAGGCGGTGGCACTTCACAGGGATTGCTTCTCACAAGCACCTTTTTCATTTCCAAACCTTCCATGCTTCCCGTTTTCCAGGAGTACAGGTTTCTCATCCCTGACATGCTGTTCCTTTCTGCACTATGCTCCGGACATGTACTGGTGGGGCAGGGAAGCAAACACAGGAAATTTGTTTAGAAGCGACAATCACAGAATTCCTTCCTTAATCTTGTCTGCACCTCTGTCCTTCTCTAGTGCTTATGAAGACAGACATGTCTGGGAGGAAAGACAGCTAATTTCCAAGCCAGTTTTCTCATAGGAAAACTGTGCTTAAAAACAAGCAAAACGTGGGCAGTTCATGGTGCTGGTTACAAGACACAATAAAAATGGGGGTTGTTTTACACAGACTTTGTTCATTTCTCATAAGATAAAGATGATTCAATTGTAAGAATTGTTGTAGCCCATTTTCACAATCTTTGATGAATTTAACTCAATGTTTCCTTAAACAGAGTAGAGATGGAAAAAAAATATGTTTATACATTACTTGTCAGTTTTGAAGTTTTGAAGTGCTTTTGGAAATAAACATCATGTTCTTTTGCTGACAGGATTTGAAATCTAGCAATCAGCGAGATGAAATTGCTGCAGCACGTGCATCCCTGAAGGAAAATTCCTCTCTCCTACATTCAATATGTTCAGCTTGTTTGGAACATTCAGATGTTGCATCCCTTACAGCCAGCAAGGATTCAATTTGCAATGAAATACAGAATGCTCTCAATGTAATTTCTAATGCTTCCCAAGGAGTTGGAAATAAAATGGGACAACCTACATCTCACACAGCTACTCTTGGAAGTGCACTTGATGAGCTTGAGGTATGTGAACCTGTAAACACGTGAGGCTGCAACATTTTTGGAAAAATGGTTTATTTCATTTCTTAAAAAAAATTAACTATTGCTATCGTAAGTGATGGCCCTAAAGGCATTTGATGCTCTGCTTAGTCCTAGTCTAAATAGTATCACTCTAAATTATTTCATTGGGAGGAATCACTTCCTTCAGAAGAGTTTGGAATTAAGTCTTCATGTATGTTCAATATTTGACTTCCTTTGAACAGCAGGCAAGTATTAGTTCCAAGTATGTCACTAATGGTGGAGAATTCACATCCTTGAATAAGTGGACAGAACCCATGAGTTTAGCTTACAAATAACAGTGATTATCAGATGATGGTGATCACTGCTACCTTGACTGCATTTGAACTAGTGCAATGCAAGTTGAAGTCCTTTACTACAACACTTGTCATTGGGATCATGGTGTAATTTATGTAATTGAAGGATTTAGACACCTAATTATGTTTTCTGCTTATCATTAGGTAAAGTGACATAACCAATATGTTTTCACAAATTGTGCATTTCTACTTCCATTATTTAACCAAACACTTGGGGAAAGTCAGTTTTTCCTCTGCTCCCGACCAGATCCTAAGCTTTTGTATGGAGCTTTCCCTTTTTCTCATGGCTGCTCTGGCTCTTACCAGTGTTATTTTCTGTTGTCCTGCCAAAAATGGTAAAAGGCTTCCTGTAGATGAGATTACAGACCATGCTCCTCAGCTGATGTAACTGATGTAGGCCCAGATCAACAAAAGGAATGAAAGTTTCTAAACATATTTGCAAATATAGGTCTTTTTGGTTGTGAGTTCTCAGACTTATGAGATCTCCACCTCAGAACTCCAATGTTGTTGACACATTTTCAGGAGGGTTGATGTTATGACTGATGGTAATAGATTTTGTCTAAAATTTTCAATGAAAGGTTAGAAAAATACATTGAAATCCATATATGACACAAATCTTGTAGTGGCAGTTTATTGATCAAAACAGACCTCTCCGTCATGCTCAGAGTTGAATCTGGCAGGGTTTTTCTCCCCAGAGGAACAGGCTACAATTGCCCGTGACATGTCACCCTTCCTTGCTTCTCACAGCGGGTTTTAAAATTATAGTTTCTAATCTATTTTCTTAATAAATGGAAGAAAAAAAGAAACATTCAAGAGTAATACATGATTTGTTACAATGAAACGCTGAATGACAAATTATATACTTTAAATGAGAGCTATTATTTACCTGGTTTACTTACAAATTTTTCAAACAAAATTTGGCAAAAGAATTATATCTTCTGACTGTAGATGAATTCATCTTGACTGTATGTGAGTAGTACTATTTTAATGATTTTTTTTTAACATATATTTAAATGTATTATTGTGCTAAAATTTAAGAATTGTGATAATCACAAAATGAAAAAAATTCTCTTTTGGATTGAATTTGTTTTTACTTGGAAGCATAAGAACATAGAAGTCTGACTGTTGTAAAAAGCAATTTGTTTATGGAGTTTTAAATATAGTTTTACCTAGGTAACACAAATGGGAATTGAAGCTGTGTGAGTTAGATAAAGCACAATTTATAGAGCATTTAACTTCTTAAAATGATTTTATGAATTTGATGGTTGCACTTTTCTTTCTTTACAGAAAGTTCTATTGGCTAAGGACCTGAAATAACCTTTGCTCTGTCTTCCTGTTGCAAATACAGTGCCATGAAATAGATTGATGTAGTAAATAGTCTGTTGGGAACAAATCTCATTAAATGTTTATAGTGTGGAAATGTATCACGGAGCTGACCCAACAGTCTAGTATCTAGATGTTTTGCAATGTCATTCTTCCTTTGCCAGTGCTGGCAGTATGAATGTTATTACAGATTTATAGGTGAGGAAACCACCAGTAAAATTTGAGCAGATAACTCTTAAATCAGTAGATTCTCAAGAATTCCTCTTAAAGGCTCCATATAACTAGCATGTCATTCATAAATAAACACAAAATAGTAACATTACTAATTTAATTGCATATTAAGATCTGTGTTAAAAGAGCGTATGGGTGCAGGTTATCTAATGCTTTTCACTGGTCTTGCATCTTCTGATGTAAAGAGATTTCTTACAAAATGATACAGGTCTTGCATGCCTGACTCTCGGTCAGTGTATTCATCTGATACATGGTCCTTTAATGACCATGGCTGTCTAGCAGAGCAATTATGTATGAGATGTCAAAATACTGTAAATCAATCCAAAATGTCAGGAAATATAACCAGGTTTCTGGATACCCATGATCCCTCTTTTTCACAGATCAGAAGACCAATGAGGGAGAAAATAGTGATCTAATAATTCAGTTTTAAATGCTTGCTTACGTTTAAGAACTCAGTTAGCAAACCACTGTTTAGCCCTGTTAAAACAAAACTGCAAAACTGCTTGTTGCATATGTGGTGTCTTCTCATTGGTTGGAAATTGGATCGTCTTTCCTGTGTAGATGTACTGATCATAAATATTTGATGAAATTGCTTGAAGAATTTAATCTGTGGGCAGAATCTTAAGTCTTATTTTCATAGTTATTATTGCCTAGATTTTTTTTTTTTTATTTAGAACTGAACTGTAGTAGCTTTTTTGCCAGTGCTATTTGTCCATCTTTGCATCAACTTTCTACAAACTGTCTCCTAAAGGAAGACATTGCTACTCCTGTTTTGTTTTAGCTAAATGGCTAAATGGCTGTAGCCTTCAGGTGTGTCTTAGTCTTCCACAATCAATGAAGCTGTTTCTTTCTGTGGTAACACTTACATATTCTACTTGGCAGGTGTGTTTTACATTATGATGGACATTGTATGTATAGCCTAGTGTTGAGGGTGCTTACTTGAGATATAGGAGTGCAACAGTGAAGTTGCTGCTCCAGTGACCAAGTGGCACAACTCCAGCAGAGGTGAGGTACCACAGAACACTTTGGTATTAAGGACTGTAATGTGAATGAGGGAGACAGAGTTTCAAATCTCTAACACAAATAAACCTGTCTTCTGTGTCAGAAATTCATGTCTTGACCTCTGGATAATGACTGTCTTAGAATGCCTTCCCATGTCATTCTTAGAAGATCATCGTGGACGAGTCTTTCATGCATAAGATTAGTTTGAAATTATCTATTGAGTGTAAGTTAATTGTATTTTTTAAAAGGTAAATATTTAAACATTAATGACTAATTTTATGCCATTTTCCAAATCTGTATTAATATGCTAGTTATTAAAGTCAAAGCTTTTTTATTTTTAATTTTGTGATGTCTTTGGATATAGCCAAAGTAATGAAGACATAATGCAGTCATTAAACACTTGTTATGCAGGAAAACACAGTTCCTCCTGCTGAGAACTGTTTTGATTCTGCTTTTAAAGTTATGTACTCTTACTTAGAGAGGTGACAGCTGAAAGGGGTTAATTTCCCCTGCATTTCAGAGTCCTTAATGGCACTTACCAGTTATTTACAATTTCCTGTACTACATTTCCCTAATTACCTGCAATGCATATTGTGTTTTGAGACATGTAGTAACTTAGCTTGCCTCCAGGTAAATTGGGTGCAGTTTTCCTTTCCATTCAGCGATAATCTCACTATTGTAAGGAAGCTCAGCAAAGAGAAGAAATGAGGAAAAAATGGATGCCCTATACTAATACTCAATCTGTCTCTAAGTTACCCTTGTGAACAAGTGGTATTTTACTGCCTTCATCCTTCCAGAAAAGTGTCTTCAGGTACATTTCCTTCCTTCTGTGGAAATAGCTATTATAGAAAAGGACACAGAAGTCTTAATGTTTTAATTTCAATAGGTAGGCTTCTGATGACAACGTTAAGAGCTGGATTACTGCTCCTATCAGGCCTAGCTCAAGAAGTTGCCTGCAAAAGCAAAATGACTTCCTATGCTGTTGCCTGGGAGAGCCAGTCTGGCTTCATCTGCTGCCAGCAAGAGGTCAGGGTATATGAAGATATTTCAGAGTAGAAGAGCAAGCCATCTTCATTGTGTCCAAGCCCTCTTTCTTTTCTTTGGATTTTAGTCTTCATGGCAGGGTCTGCCAGGCCCTGGCAAAATTTCAGCTTTTCTTCTCTCTTTCTCAGAGAGGGCAAGAGTTGGATTTTTTGTAACTACCGAGTAGTTCTTAACTGGCTCCAACTTCTCTACTTCTGCCAAAGAGGATGAAAGCAGTGGACTGCCTGTTTCGTTTGCTCTATCTTTGCTAGTGGGCAAATTATGGTTCCATCCCAGTTTGGCTTTGGTTCCAAAGTTGCATGTGAGATTAATGTTTCCATGATCAACGTATCTTTTACGTCTTTCAATTAGGAAACAATTAAGAGATACATAGGGTTAACATGCTGCTTTTATGGATATACAAATAGCTGTATTTTTCATCTTCAAAATATTTAAGCTCTTTCCCTCCTGCTTGCACATAAACTCCTTTTTGGTATATTATATGTATCTAGATAGGTGAACATTGGTTTGAGAAAATCCAGGAGCTTGGAAATACATAGTTAATATTTTAACTTAATCTAAGGTTGCATCTGCTGGATGCACATAAACACCTGACATGGACCCATAAACTATTTTAATGGTCCATTCTGTCACTTGCTGAAACAAGTCCATAAACATAGTTTTAGACTTTTTATAGTCTCTCCAAATAGACAACAGAAAATTGCACTAGCAGTAGCACTGGCCTGATTTTTTGTGATACTCTGCAGTGGTATGAAAATCCCAAAATTCAACACAGAAAATGTGGAGACAGACAGAAATTCACTAGTACCTTTTCTTTCTAGTCATTGTCTGTGGAAATTTGAGGACTGGAGTTCATGCAGTCCCAGTTTGTGGTACAAAGCATAACATAATCCTAGAACTTTAGGCCCCAGAAGGTCTTACAGAGGTTGTTTAAGAAGATTCATTGTCCACTGATTTTATGTATGTTAATAGGTAGTAAATATGGGGCTGAAGTACTGACAGTACTTCAAGAACTAGAATGCCTTTAAATGAGATGGAGGACTTCGGGGCAATGGAACAGTAGTGGAGGTGAAATGTTTAGAAACCTACACTGATCCTGCAAGCTGGGAAATACAAGCTTCCATGTGAATGATGCAGTAACGCAGAAAGAACCTGAACATATTTCCTTTGGAAATATTCAGAGTATGAAGTCCGATTTTTCTCTAGTTTTGCTGGAGAATCTCCCAGCTGTCTCAAAACAATTCTTGTATATTTCAGAAAAGATGGGAGGATTGAACCTGTAACAAAGTCTTCCTTTCCCTAAATCATACCTAACGTGTATGAGAATGTTAATAATAACCAACAAGAAAATTTCAAGGTGACTGAAGTCCCCTTTCCTAGCTGTTGAAGCTTTTATCTTATGATGTTCTAATAGAACACTTTCACTGTCTTAGAATTGCCTAAGCTAGACAGTACCTGAAATTGTGATATTAAATCTAAATTGAAAAAATAATTAAAATTCTCCAGCTTAAAAGTAGCCTGGCACATACTGGATAAGCACAGATAAGTTCTGATTTACCTGACCTAAATTCCACTTAAGGGTATGTGGCATAGTTTTCTTGTTTAATATTTCTTCTGAAAGCTTGAAACCACATATGGATGTAATGAGTGAATGGATTTATGTGGAATATAGGCTTGGTTATCTGGACCATAATGACAGTGTTTCAGATGTTCAGTTAGATTAAAAATTACTAGTTTGAATTTCTTTAAATGCTGAAGCTCGAATATACTTACTTTCACATTTCATTAAAATATCACCTCTTCTTCCTCTTTAGAATATTTGCTTGACAGACGAATGTAATTAATTTTATCATGCTAAACCAGTTGTCTGCTTTTGTTTACCCTAGCTAGTGAAAGCAATAGGACACTTATATCTATGTCCTTTTAATTTTTGAACAAAAGCTACTATTTTGATCTCTGCTCATGTTCAGCCTTTTAAGGTAGTAGCAGTGACTTTCTGCCACAGTGTGGGATTGCATTAGACTAAAAATCAGCAGAACTAGACTGCTCATGTAATCTGATTTAACATTCTCAGCTGTGAGCTAGCACTGCTGGTTTTGTGTTAAATCCCAAGGTCCTCCTGATCTCTAAAAGTCTAAATTTTGAAGGTGTTGAACCCCTCTTTCAAACAAAGCTGAGACTCTGGTCTGAGATAGATAAAACATGGAATATTACTGAGTTGTGAACTCATACACAGTGTCATAATTGTACATAGACATTACAAGCTTAGTGTAAGATACATATCTTCTTTTTAAGAATTTACAAGGTAAATATACAAGACATGCCCACTGTATGGGAATAAGGAAGACAGATGACCCTCAAGAAGTGTAGACAGACACAGGAAAGAGTTTGAAAGAACAAATACTTTTTTTTTACAACTGCAGTGACAAAACTCGAAGAGGAGAAACAATGCTGGCTGAGAACTTGGGAAGGCGACACGCAGTTGCCTGTTTTAAGACATACCTTCTGTATGGCTGTGAACCTGGCAGTCTGGGCCTCGGTTCTTTGCTTATAAAATGGGGTTGATAGTTTTTTGTTGTAGAGTAGGGTGTTGTGAAGATTGATAGAGCAAATAGATACTGCAGTGATAAGAATGCATGCATATTTATAAAGGTAGACAAATAGTATTTCTGTTTCCAGGAGAAGTGAAATGCCTTGTAGAGGAAGAAATGCCAGATACAGGTGTAGGAGAGACTGAAGACAAGGATGAAAATCTAGAATCCCATGCAGCAAAAGTAGGAATCAGAGGAAGGACTCAGAGACAAGGCAGTTGTAGTCAGAAGATGTCAACATGGCCTGGAGGTAGATGCGATCTTGTTCTACTTGTTCTGTGAGCTGCTTCGGTGTGAGCCAGCTCTGGCCGGAAAGCTCTGTTGCTGTTTTAGCCCTGGGTCCAGCCAGTAGGATTTGATAACATGGATATTGGCTTAGAAGTAGTGAGATCTGAATGGCAGAGAGAACTTGGCTTTGTCTGCAAATGACCTGCATGCATAGCCCCAGTAGGGAAAACAGAATCCGCCATGGTCAAAACTATTTTGGATACTTCAAGGGGAAAGGGCTAGTTCCAAGTCTAGGAAGCATAATGTCACTGTGGTTCATGCGAGTAAAAATAAAGCAGCAACTTAATTGACCTGACTTTTCTTACCTGTACTCCTAATGTTTTCCAGAATTTAATTATCCTGGATCCTCTTGTAGTGAATGAAGAGAAAATAAGGCCATCACTAGAGAAACGTCTGGAAGCTATTATCAGTGGAGCGGCTTTGCTAGCTGATTCTTCCTGCACGCGCGATTTTCATCGAGAACGCATCATTGCTGAATGCAACGCTATCCGCCAAGCTCTCCAAGACCTGCTTTCTGAATACATAAACAATGTAGGTAACCAGACTTTTTTCCTTTTTTAAATTTCTATCTCAAATCCTATTTTAGTGTATATTAGAATTTAACCTATAATTAGTGTAAATTAGTTTAACCTATATTTCTCAACATGCTCTTTAAAAGGTTGAAAGGAACATTTTTCTACATAAATCTAAGCAAAAGCTAAATAAATATGGATCTCCAGAAATAGTAAGAATTATATTATATCATACAGTCTGTGAAAAATGCTATATTACAAGATACAATGTACATGTTTAGGTTATTTTATGCTTATTGTGAACTGCCACTAGTACAGAACAGACATAGTCCTTTGTATGCTAGCAACAAGAGTTTCTTGATAATTTCACTTCCTGAACCAGAGTTTTAAAATGTAATCTCTGTTCCTGTAGAATGCAACAATTTAATAATAATTTGTTAAAATGTAAGTAATCTGTTAGTATCATTTTAAAGTAGAGTGTTCACACCACTATATTTGATTGGTGTAAGGAGCACCAAGTTACAAGTGTAGAAATGACTTAATTGCTAAATTAGAAAGCTATGACTGTTCGGTAAATCCAGAAATCTGTTTGTCTGGCATGCTTATAGGCCAATTCATCTGTGAATTTTTGAAAAGGGATAGAGTTTGATTGTGTTTTAAAAATAACTATTAGATTTAAGGAATGGATTTGGCACTTCTTATGTCTGGCAGTTAAATGATAAAACAGTGGAGACTCAGATGCTATTAATATGGGTACACAGTGTTAATCTCATGCTTTTCCTCTGGAAATGTTTTCTGTAGGCATACTGTTCTTATCTAAAGATACTTCAAGATGATTCATCAAGCACATTGAGAGGATAATTGTATGATACAGCTATTTGTTTCTTTTTTTTGGAAGCTGAAATTCCTTTCTATTGTGTCAGTTATACTAGTTAACCCAGTCCAAAGCTGTTCTAATGAGACTGTTTTCTTTGTCTTATCCTGTTGTCATTAGGATACTGAAGTGTAGGGACTAAGATAATCTATGCATATCAGATGTTTTTTCATTTCACAGATATTGTACTTGTTGATATTTTCTTTTAATTTATGGGATGGGGAGGGGGTAGATGGGATTTACAGCTGATTTATTTCATTTTCTGTGAATTCAAGTTGCTCTTTCAGTCCCTATACCAGACAAAAATGCTTTCATATTTTTACTCGAAATTTAGCTGCAGTTTCTGTTGAATGCAACATAATTCTTGAACCTCTCTGGTGGTGCTCTACACATGGGTTAGCTATGTGAGATTTCTTTAGCTCTGGTTAGCTTAGAATGTTAGTCTTTGATACCTTCTTGTCATAGATATCTGTTGCAATATCTGTTCTAGGGTGGATCAGGTTTGATGTTATATGGCTGAAAGTTTAATAAGGGAAGGCATCAAACTTCCAGTAGTAGCCAGAGCGCATAGGAGGATGCAGATGTGGTGTATAGCAATCCATATTAGTCCAAAAGATTGCTGCGGGTTTGTTGCAAGAAAGCTTTGGGGGAATTCTGTGTCTTGCAGGAGTAAAACTACATGATTGTAAGTCAGTCAGATGGTCTTAAATTCTTGGACTCTTGAAACAAAATTGTGATTTTCTTTTCTATTTCAGAAATAGTCCTGGTTTTAGGGTTACATAATGCAGACTAAGGGGAAAAAAAGAATACATAACCCACTCCACTGACTTGAGAAAGTCAGGAAGCAGCTATTTAAATATGGCAAAAAGGGAAAGTGTCATACAATTTGCTGCAGAACACAGTGTCTGTGCAAGGTGGCAAAGACGAGGAGGGAAGCAGAAAAGAAGAAATACAAAAGATTTAAAGGTGTAAGGTGTTACACCAGGGTTAAATGACGGGAATGAATTTAAAGTTTTTAGTTTCTCTTAGTGTTCTTGATCTGCTTATACAATTAATATTGATCTCAACGGAAAAACTCTCACCAAGAATAGTTTATGGCTATTACTGAGACTGGATTAAATAAGTTTTTCAATGAGAAGATTATCAGGTGTCAGTTACTTTATTTCACAACTCTAACTCACTGAAGAATAGATGATAGATCCAGGAGACAGTGCTGATTTATCACTGTCTTCTGGGCTCTTCTATTAATAACTGCAATAAGCTAGGACTGCGAATTCAATGAGCTTTAAAAATTATGCCAGCGATTTGTTAACATAGTACAATTTAAGGACTAGGTTGTGATTCCCTTCTTCTCCTAGGGAACACTGTTGTACTCCACAAGAAATCGTACTCTCCACGTAATACTTCATGTGAGTCTGTGTGTGTGTTCTCGTGGTGTATTTGTGCCCTGCGCCCAGAGTGAGGTACAGAGGCTGTGTACCACAGCTTGTATGTGGGAGTGGAAAGTTTTCCTTGCCCACTACCCACAAAGGGCATGTTTTTGCTCCTGTCTTTGTCCTGATGGTGTATGGTTCACAAAACATAGCCTGCCCAGTTCTTTTCAATCACTCTCATGAGATGTAGTAGTCAGCTGCTTGAAAGATTTTTTTTCTGGATATGTGTCTGTCATTTCTTACTAGTATATTGGTTTGATTACTGATGGTGGATGTGGCCTGCCTGGGTAAGTGTTTAGCTTTAACAGGATCATTGCCAAGGACTTGAGTGCCTAAATTCTGTGTAAGTTAGTTCTGCATCGTCTGTTTTTTTGAAACTAGCCCTCAGTGCCTAAACAAATGTACAGGAATTTAAGATTTAGCCCTATCTATTTGGAACAGTCTAAGGAATATAGCTTTTGTGGTTCCTAAATTTGGTTGTTGTTTTTTTTCCCCTGAATTATTCCAAGTCTCTAATAAGCCTTAAGGACATCACATGAAATCAAGGGCCTGTTGGTGTCAGTGATAAAATTTAGAGTTTTTACTGCAAGCTGGGAGAAACATCTTTTTAGCAGATACTGCCTTTTACATAAGTGTCTGTTTTTCACAGAGTGAGGTGATGCAATGGAAAGTTAAGCAAAATGTCCTCTATAGTAATAAAGACCCACTCTGTCTCCAAGAAGCTTTAAGCTTTTCTGTTCGCAAAGTAACTCAGACATATAGTAAATTGCAAATATATTTATAATTCTTCTGAAAGGCAGCGATTTTTCTTCTGGTATTTCGGAATTATTTGTGTACTATTGTTATCCTCTCTGAAATTTACTCATAGACATGTATTGTCAAGGGATATATTTGCATTTCAGGACATCAAATAACAGGAATTACTACTGTGAATTTGGATAGCTTATCAATGGCAGAATCATACTATGGTGTGTGGATAATAATGTATCCACAGGAGCAATCATTTTGTTCTAGTAATAAGCACTTGCATTTTCCAAATGACAAGCTCTTGTCTTGTCTCTGCTCATCCTTTAAAATGAAAAGTTATTGAATACATTGGAGTGCAGCAATACTAACTCCATGTTTCTTGAGTTCTCTGCTTTAACTCCCAGTGACAATAGGGATATGCACTTATCTGGGTGATCAAAAGGGATAATGAAGTTGTGATTGAGTGTGGGTTAAAGTGGCTGTTGTGAGCAGCAGTTAGGATGATTGCAGGCAGTGCTTTCTCTGCCTTCATTAAATAGGGAGGATATGTCTGAAGAATTATTCTGCACCCACCTGTGGGTTTGAATAAAGATCACTGGCTAGACTGTTCTGACAAGGCTGAAAAAAAGTTGGTAAAGAAAGGTCAGATATACTGATGGTATGATAGCTGCTTTCTTGAATTAGTTTCCTTACTTTTGGAATGTTGGTTCATGATATTTGAGCTTTATTAGTTTCTCAGCTTATTCTGGATATTGGTTGGATGTGTGTGTGCCTTTTCTGATAGGCTGCAATTTCATTCTTTCTTGTTGTGTATTTCAAAAACTTCTGTTTCTTAACTGGGTATTTATGTTAAAATTACCTAAGTTTTTGGGTCAAATAACGTCAGTAAAATAGTTTGCATTTTCATTGTTATTTTCAAAGGTTTTGCATGTTTTCAAGACTTCTATCTTTAAAAATAGTTTCAGAGGAAAATCTGAAACATTGAGATCTGAAAATATATTTATAAAAACAACATTATTTTGTTCTTTTTAAATACATTAGTCAACTTCATACAGATTTGAAAAACACATCAGTACCACAGAATAATTGATCTTGTTAAAAATATTTCATAGAATATTTCACACACAATTCACAGAAATGTGTGACTGTGCAAACTAGCAGTGACTCAGTAATTTAGTCTGCAGTTCTGGACGTCCCTGTGCTTCTTGTGCCACAGGTGGTGGTGGCTGCTGCTGCTTGCTGTACCACAGCTATACCATGTGTGTGGCACTGCCATACTGAGCGTGGCATGGAGCAGAGCCAAGCCATCCCTTCTCACACCAGCGGTGGTTTCAGTCTCTTAATGAGACATTTAAGAAAATGGGAGGGGACTAATGATACATTTTGCCTTGAGGCCAGATCAGGAAGTGGACTGAAGTTGACCATATTGTAAATATTTATATTACATATCTAGGGTACTGTTAATCAAGTCCTGACCGTCCATGTAGCCTAAGGGCAGGCCAAGCTGAGGCGGACTATAAATCTCATCTGCTTTGTGGCAGACAGCATCGGACCACTCCAGGAACGATGCTGCAAGGGAGATGAAGTAGTTGGTGGCAGATAGTGAAGCACCCATATTGCATGTAGGGCATACTTGAATCTCACTGGGAATGCTGCTGCTGGAGCTTTATCTCCTTGGGTTCCCTGAAGGTTCTCTGAAGCCTGTTGCTTCACCACAGGTTTGTGTCCACAACTTCTGGATATGAGACACATTTGGATTTGAGGTGTATTTGGATCTTAGCGCATAAACTGAAATGCTGTGAGGATGAGACTAGGAGCTAGGATCCCTGAAAATAGGGGATAACCTGAGACAGGGAGTGAGCTGGACTGTGCTGAGCCCTCTAAGGAAAAGGTATGCAGTACAGAGCCCTCTGTAGCCATGGGGACTGTTCAACTGCAGGAAAGATGATTCAGTGGATAGTTGGGACTTGTGCAGTTGTGTCTGTCTAGATTTCAAATTGTAATTGTTGTTCACTTAATGGAACCTGAGCATTGGAAATTGAAAAGCAGAAAGTGGATGGAAAACCAGGAGTCTTTATTGATGGCATCGTTCTGGGCCTTACCCTTTGTCTCAACTTATAAATTTGAGTGCTGTGGCGTGCTAATGCCTTGCTTTACCCCTGTATTGAGTACTCTTTAACAACAGCTTAAGGTCTGAGCCACTGTCTCTACGTAGAGACTGCCTGTGATTGATAACATTTTGTGCAGTATTTTATTGCCATTCTTACTCTTTCAGAGTGGAAGGACATACAGATACCTCAAACTTCATGTTACTTCTACTTTATGGTTTCCTGATGAAGACTTTTAACACTCCTCCCTCCCTGGAGAGAGGGAAGACAAGACACTTTGGTTTATCATCGCCGTGGTGTGGCGTATCTTGCATTTAAGCTACTTAATCTTGCACTGAGCAGTGGATTTTTCATTTCAGTGCTCAGGAGGAACATTTTTGGTAGTTCTAGAAATTGCAAGAATTCCTCCAAAAGAGTTATTTCAGAGTGAAGAAAACATTTTGTTCAGCTTAAAAAGGGAATGTTTCATATTTTTAATTTGAAGAATTGACTGGTCGTCTTTGTTAGATATTTGCATCTCTTGGGGCTATTTTCCCTTGATCATGCATGTGCTATAGCTGCAGGAAAGTGGATTACTGATGGTTAATAATATGTATATGAAAAGACTGGTACTCCATAAATATGAAATTAGGGCACAAAATGGTGTCTCTTACCAGAGAAAACTCACATTGCATGAATCAAATAACCTAACTTGTGAAAAAGCTCCAGACACTTTTCATATCTGCTACAGCTCTTTATGGTAAAGCTTATGTTCTCCATTCACGTAAGGGTTCGCCTAACCTGTTCCTGTTAGATAGGCTTCAGAGAACACAGGCTATTTCAGAAAACATAATGTTTGCCACTTTTTCAGTTTCATTAATTTGGGGCTAATTTGCATTTATGTTTTAGAGTGGGGGTATAGTGAGCAGTCTAATATGAATATTTTTTAATAGTATGCTGAAAATGTATTTGGAATGTATAATTTCCTTCATGAATACATTTTTCATTACTTAAAGACTTAAACCTTCTCATCTCAGTACCTGCCAGCTACTGTTTGCTCTTCTATAGAAAACTGCTATGGTGATGTGTGTTAAGATTTTGTCATAAGAGATCTTCTTGCCAGATATCAAAAGTATTACAACCAGTCCACAGATCGTATATTGATACATGTCTAAATATGTGTATTTTACCATTTTCACATTGTTTTTCCTTTGTTGTTGTTGTTGATGGTGAAACTACTGGAAGGGCGTTACCAGTTCTGCTAAGGCATGTACATCTTTTTACAGAGCTCCAAAACATGTTTTTATTGTAGCTTCCAGTAAAATCGTCTGTGTGGCTACCTGATATTGTGAATCCGTAAAACTGATAATTCAGCTCATTAATTAAAGAATCTAAGAGCTATGACTGAAGAAATGCATTTGCATATACAGCTTTGTACCTTTATCTGTTTAGCTTGATGTGTCTGTAACTTTCTCCATGTAATGAAAATGATTCCAAACAATCATATATGACACAGCTGAAGATTACAGAAACTGTTCAGAGTTATGTTAAATATGTTATTTGTTCAATAATATACTTTAGTTTCAGATGCTCCAAATTGTTGCCAATGACATCTAGGGAGCTGAGAATAGGGGACTGTTTGACTTGTCCTTCTTGGTTACTTCCACTTTCTTTCACTAATATGTATCTTGAAAAGTTCTGTGTAATTGCTCTCTGGTTGAAGAACTGAGCCCAAACTTGGCAGACTAGACTAACCGGGGAGTTTGAAGAAATTCCTTGTTAAAGTCTTCAAGAACAGAATAGCTGTCGGCTATTCATGCAAGTGGTTGAACTAACTGACTTCCTGAAATCCTTTTTTCTGTATTTCTGTATAGGAACATGAACAAACAGAGCTTGTATTCACGTCTTTTTGTAAAAAGAATGGATTCAAATGTTCTTATTTTACTGTCCTCTTCATATTCAAACATTTCAAAAAACTGCTGTTCCAGAGAAGTTTGGAAGTCAGGTATAGCAAAATGTAAACTATAAAAATTTCAATGTGTGATGTGTGGGTGGAAAGTGTCACTCAGATTTTTCTTATTCAGGGTTTTTTTAATGCCTTTATCGAGTATTATGTTTTCAGAAAAAGGATTTATTCCAGTAAAATTGGTATGCCCATATGGCATATTCTGCTGGCATTTATGCAGGAAAACATGTAGTTATCATAATTCTGATGTTGACATTGGCCAAATACTTAGTTCAGTTGACTTTGAACACTCCTACAGTGGGTTTTCTTACATTTTATATGCAGTATGTGTAATTGAAAATTATTTTTCTAAATGTTAACTTTTGTCAACCATTTAATTTTATAGAGAAATTAGATATGAACTGTTCAGGAAGAAGATTTTTAGTGTGCTTAAAAAGCAAAAGTAGTCTAGCGAATTCTCCAAATAGATTTACAGTTGAAAAATAAGCTGCAGTTAAATTTACCTGATTATAGATGGTCCTACAAAATTTGCAATAAACTGGCAACTATGCACGTGAGCTAGAGAAAGATAATGAAAGATTTTCTATTCTTAAGCCCTGTTTTTCATTTAACGGTTCTGAGCCAAGGTATTTCAGGATTAATCGGATCTTAACTTAAGGCTTGCATTGAAGTAATGTAGCGTGATGAGCGACTCATAGCTCTGTAGAGGATGATTCAGTACAATAATCAGTAATTTGTATTTGGTATACCTGACAGGACTGGAAATATATTGGGTTGCTGAAGACTAATTTTTTTTCAGGGAACCTTCAATAAAGTAGCATTTTCCTCTCCAAGATGAAAGAAATCCTTGATTATGATAATAAACAAGCATTACAAATAAATATTAAAGTATTTGTTAAGTCAACATCTACCTAGCTGTTTAATTTACAAGACTTTTTTTTTTTTTGTTACAGTTTATGGAAAATGGTTGTCATTACATGAGGTTTTTCTTGACCAGCTTCCTATTTTCTGGAGGATGTTAAAGACTGATCATTTTTCTAAATGTTAGTATGCCACTTCTAGGAACACTACTGAAGTCTGGTGTTTCAGAATGCATTGATCTGGTTTTTTATCCTCTGTATAGGACAGCTGATTTTTGTTGTCCAAATACACGTCTAAATTGTATTCTGTTTCAGGTTAAAAGGTATTTACTTCTTGTTTATGTAACAGTTAAAAAGATCAGTGTTAGTTTAGGGAACTCTTAGTAGAATATTGATATTGCAGACAAATGAAGACCAAATCCAACTTTTTAATGAACGAATTATTTTTTCTAAAAAAATCCAAAATGCCTTAAGTTCTTCTCTCAAAAAAACCTTAATTACTAAGTATGTAACCTACACTACCCCAAATATCTCTGTGCAATCTTTAAACACGTGTTTAGTGTGATAGCATGCTGGATGTTGTTTACAGTGAATTTAGTCAGACTTCTGACACTGTCTCCCATAACACAAACTGATGAAGTGTGGGCTAAGTAAGTTGACAGTGAGGTGGGCTGAAAACTGGCTAAAGTGCTGTGCTCAAAGGGTTGGGATCAGCAGCACAGAGTCCAGCTGAAGGCCAGTAGCTAGTGGTATACCCCTGGGGTCAATACTGGGTCCAGTACTGTTTAACCCATTGATGCTCTGGATGGTGGGAGAGTGCACTGTTGGCAAGTTTGCAGATAATACAAAACTGGGAGGAATGGCTGATGCACCAACTGGTTGTGCTGCCCTTTAGAGGGACCTCAACAGGTAGGAGAAAATGGCTGAAAAGGAACCTCATGAAGTTCAACAAAGGGAAAGGCCAAGCCCTACACCAAGTTGGCCATGAGCCAGCAATGTGCTCTTGCAGCAAAGGCCAACATCCTCCTGGGGTCCATTAGGAAGAGCATAGCCATCAGGTCAAGGGGGTGATCCTTCACCTTTACTGAGCTCTGGTGAGACACATCTGGAGTGCTGTGTCCAGTGCTGGGCTCTCCAGTACAAAGGAGACACGGCTATACTGGTTAGAGTCCAGTGGAGGGCTGTGAAGCTGGTTAAGGATTTGGAGGGTTGATCATACAAAGAGAGGCTGAGAGAGCTGGGATTGTTCAGCCTGGAGAAGAGAAGACTCTAGGGGGATCCTATCAGTGTGTACAAATATCTGATGGGAGGGAGTAAAGAACACAAAGCTAGACACATCTGACAGGACAAGAGGCAATGGGCACAAACTGAAATACAGAAAATTGCATTTAAACAAGAAGAAACTTCTTTTTCTGTGAGGGTGGTTGGACACTGGAACAGGTTTCCTACAGAGGTTGTGGAGTTCCCATCCAAAACCCAAATGAACACGGCTTTAGTTGACTGTGTTTTGAGCAGTGGGTTGGACTGGATGATCTCCAGATGTCCCTGTTGACTTCAATTTGTGGAGTCTGTGATTCTAAACATTTGAATAAATTCCAAAGTCTGTGCAACTTCCTGGATGTCCCTGCCAGCTTCTTTTAATATAAATTAAATCCCATTATTTACTAATGGAAGATAAAAAGATACTCTGGTAATGAGGGTAGGACAAGAAATTACGTAAAGTAGTAAAAAGAAAGTTTCTTTAATTTGAATAATCTCTCACAATCTTGATGTGGTGAAAGGGAGAGTAGTTACTAAGTTGAGTTCTGTGCTAGTTAATCCTCTCTATAAAACAAAGGTTAAAATGACACCTTGAATTCCTTGTAGAATTCATTTGGGAAGTGGTTGATTAAAAGCTCTCCCTATGAATTTCATCAGCCAGAGTGCTGAGGTCTACTGCATGGCTAAAAACAAATGCTTTTTCTTGTAGTTACTCAGATTTAAGATATTTGTATGCCAGCAACGTATGAGATGCTGCAGTTCTTAATTTATAGAACCAGAGGTAACTTCTCTTTGATAGAAATGGAGAAATCTGCATAGTTGTCAACTGGCTTTTCAACTTAATTTCTTGCCTAACGTCTATTGATCCTTTTTTATGAGGAATGAGCAATGGAGTTTTATGTGAAATAGCTTATGATCACTTTTGATGAAATCAGTACTGTATCATAAAACTATAGCATAAAAAATTCTAATGCTTTGTCTTTACTGTTCAGCCAGATCTTAAAACAGTGATTAAAAAGAGATTGGGGGCCTGAGGATCTAAATCCAAGTTCCACGTTTCCATTTTCTTTCCGAAAAGAAAATCAAAATGTAGCTTAAAGAACAAAAATCAGATCTTTGTCTGTGGTCATAAACAGCATTTATTGGCACTCCCTTTTTATTTTAACTTTCATTTCAGTGGATTCATTTCCAGTTGTTGTTTCTCTGTCTGATGTGCTACTCTTCTTTTTCTTAATTACCTAAAAATAAAAAGGAAGAATATTCTTTTTTATCACCGTATTTGTGACCAATATGTATTATCAGAAGGCTGGAAAAGTAAACAATCAAACCAAGCCCCACCATCATATTAATTAAAAAAAAAAAGTCCTTTCAAAATCAGCTTTTCTCAAGAACTGCTTCTTGTGGTTGTTTTCTAAGCCTGCGTTGCCAACTGGCACATTTTCTT
Organism: Theristicus caerulescens; assembly: GCA_020745775.1. Classification (NCBI taxonomy): domain Eukaryota; kingdom Metazoa; phylum Chordata; class Aves; order Pelecaniformes; family Threskiornithidae; genus Theristicus; species Theristicus caerulescens. The sequence continues at coordinate 91,912,554 of CM036560.1, forward strand.
TCTGTTGAGTATGTGAAGAAAATAAATGTCTCAAATCAGACAGCTGCAATGCTTAGTAGAATACATTAAATAAAGTAAATTCTTCTAATTACTCTATTTACTGGAAAATCCTTGCTATCTTAGGTTCTTCTAATTATTTTTAACCATCGTTTCATTATCAGTAGCAGAAATTAAAGAAAATTTATACAAGATGGAAAGAAAAGATAAGCCAGCTACTTAACTAGGGGCTGTACTCAGGAATAATCTAGGATTATCTTTTCTATCGAGTAGAGATGTTTCTAATTTTTTCAAAACCTTAATATTGTATAGGAGGAATTATCAGTCTGTAAAAGGAGATAACTAGTAAAGGAATCCCTCCTTGCATTATCTTACTGAATATATTTAGCTCTTTGCAGGAGAAACGAAGAATAATAATCAATTTGAATTCCACATAAATAGGAGAAAATAAGAAATATAATAATTACATACGCCCTGGAAGCAGTTAGTGGAAAACAAAATGTGGAGCCCAAGGTAAATGTCTTCTCTGGAAACTTGATTGGTACTTTTTTTTTTTTTTTCTTAATACAGCAAAAGAGCACTGTATTATTAACGTGTCTTTACTAACTGTGCACATGCACAAATGGACAATGTATATGTGAGAAAGCATACAAGCAGGAACTGTTTTGGTCTGATAATGATGTTTACTGTCTATTGTTTGGAATAATAAGGAAGAGAAATAGATGAAAACTTTGCAAAGTTCCATAGAAAGTGTGAACGAAATCAAACCAAACAATGACTAGGTAAAGGAATCATGAAATGCTATATGACAGCTTGTAGCTATTTTTTAAGGAGGCAAGTTCATAATGACATTTTTGATCCTTGCTACAATTGGCTAGGAAACAGACTTTTTATTTCTTGGCTGTCAAGTTACTGGAAAACGTTTTCCTTCTAATTTGAAAAAAAGAGGCCTAATAATCTTCTGGATTCTGCCAGCCACTTCCTGTGTTCAGCTGTGCACACATTAAAGCAAGATTTCGAAATGAAATACACTGGGATGTCTTAGGTGATGCTGACTGATATTGCCAAGATTATTATCAGTTTTATACCTGTCCACTCCTGAACAGCTGTGGACCAACTGACCAGATTGTTGAGATGAGAGATGAAGTATTATTCTAGATCCCAATGGGAAACCAGAGTGCTGTTGCATATGAGTGAGCATGCAAAATCTGAATGAGCCCCCAGTAAGGCTGCCAGGTTCTTAGGCTGTTTGGCTTCTTAGTTATTGTGATCCTCATAACACCTGCCTCTCTGAGCTGTAAGAAGAGAATTTTTGTAGAGCAAGACTACTCAGGGACTGGTACCTCCAAGTTCTTCCCAGAACAGACTGGCAGCAGCGAATCTGAAACTTTCAGATTTTGGTTCCAAGGCCATCTTGTAGAGCTGGCAGGGCGTATGCCCATGTTTTGTCAGAAGATCTGCTGTGCTTGCTCTATTTCCATGGAATATTCTGCTTTTGATAAACTGGCAAAATTCAATAGAAGAAAGATTCCTCTGGAGAATTTCCAGTAAGCTGTATTTCTGATCTCTGATGTTGTGCTTCGATTCTTGCTATGTTTGTTTTTCAGTTAGTCTGTAGCATTGTCAATGCCTTTTTAAATGTTTGATAGAATTGTAAGCAAATAGTAAGCCCTCTGACTACTTCATTTTCTCTCTGTAGCTTTCACCAATATTAACTTAATCATTGAAACTATTAGTTAAAATACAATCATATAATATTTTAGGTTATCAGGGACATCTGACATCTGGTGATACTCCCTGCTCAAAGAAGGGCCCACTACAAAGTTAGATCAGGTTGCTCAGGGCCGTGTTCAGCCAGGTCAGATTTCTAAGGATGCAAATTCCACTGATTCTCTGGGTACCTATTCCAGTGTTTTATCATCCTCATTGTGAAGCAGTTTTTCCCCCTCTATCTCACCAGAGTTTCCTTTTCCCCCTTGCGTTGATCTAAGTGCTCAATTCAGCTGGAATAGGTAGTCCCATTGTGTACTTCTCATGTTTGTGCTGTCAGCCACTCAGGTCTGTCCCTTTCCTTGTGCTAGCTCTGATACTTAGGTTACCCTGTCTGTCACCTCTAGTCAGCTTGCCAAACTGACTATTCACTTGTTGTTGTTGGATTAATTTTCTTTCACTTTTACTGAGCTAAGTCAAACTTTGAGAAGGGCCCAAAAGCTCTATATGCATCCACAGGGAAACAGGAATGAGTAACTGAGAGTGCAGAAGTGGGCTAGCTGAGCAGAACTGTCCCTTTTGTGGGCTGTGAGCTGTTAACTCAGTCCACCCTTCGAAATCAGAGATACCCTCGCACTTTCTCCCATATCCATCTGACTCATCATCCTTTCCTGGCAAGGTGTGTGTTACGGATTCATTCTTAACGCATGTCTTAAGCCTCAGGTTGCACCCATAGAGAGGTTCTCATTAGAGAACTTCCTAACACCTGTTAGTTCTTGCAGCTAATTCCTCCTTAGAAAGCTTAGAGGAGTTTTTCCTCCCTGAATTTTTTCTGGTTTTCACTTCCATAGAAAAATAATGCTTATTTTAATGAAGAAACGTGAGCCTGATTCACTTTCTTGGATATACCAACACCTCTTTTTCAATTAACAGCTCTTCCTTTCAGAAATAGGAGAGGTCTCCTGCCTCCTTTCACCTGTTTTTGTGCCTCACTGATTTGTTTCAGTATGAAATGCGTTTTATGCTAGTCTATATGTTCTGCACGTATCTGTAGATTATAGTTGGCTCTTGGTTGAGACAAAAAATAAAAATGTAGTTAGCCAGGTTAGGGAAACTGGGTTTCCCAGAAACACACTGTAACTGAATAGCGTGGGGGTTGTGCATGAGCCACATGATGGCAGTTTCCAAGGATGAGGTTAAAGAAGGAGGCAGATGACATTCCCTTGAACATACATTTAAAAAAAAAAAAAAGAAAAGGAAAGGTAAATTTTATTAGTAGAAGGATCATTTGCAACATGGGGAGGAGGCAATCCTACTCTGTAACACTGGTGAGGACAGAGGTCAATTGGGTGATGTAATTCAGGCTTCTGTATATTCATAGACATTGCCAAAGAGTTTGGCTTTTCCATATCTGGAGCAAAAGCGATGTTTGGCAAAGGTCAGTTATTCAAATTATTTGCCTGGCATTTATTTAGATACAGCTCCAGTGGAATACTACTACAAACCCAAATAGTTATTACAATTTAATTAAAATAGGGAGGTGGAAAAAATAACCAGGAGGAGCATTTTTCGATTTTTGTTTTCACCACTAATTCAGGGTGGAAGTTTTAATTTTTTTTATTCTCTAGTTTATTATTGTAGTGGAGAGTCCATGTGTATCTATGGTACAGCTCTATAGGCCAGCCTGTAAATCTGGAATCATGCATTGTTTGCAAACAGCCAGAATATGATCCTGTCCTTGGTACTCTGTCTGGCTGGTGGTGAGAGTGAATCTTCAGTGGCAGGAGGACGTAAATGAGGAGGAGTTTGAAAATAGCGTCATAAGATTGCTGTGAGATCTAGCTCTGTGCTTAGGACAACCTTGCAACATAGTGCTCCTGTGGGAGTACTGGGAAACCATTGCTGTCATCTGTCTATGAAAGTCATACCTTCCCCTCAGTTCTGTAAGGCCTGGCTGTTGGCTAGATGAAGATTTTTGTATGTGGCTTCTAGGTCAGAATGGCTGTTTGTTCCTTCGTCCAAATAACAAACATTCTATTGCAAAAATAATACAGCAAGGCACACACCAACATGTTTTTGCATAGCATCAAAGACTTTTTTGCTCTGTTAAAAGAAAGAAGTAACTAGTGAATTTGAATAGTGAAGAAGAGGATGGAAATCTGAGAATTGGAAGTAATTTAGTCAAAAATACTATGAGAAAATAAGAAGCATGATTCTAAAGATTACAAGTGAAACAGCAAAATCATCAATTAAAAAGATTGCAATGAAGACAAGGGATTCCAAAGAAGGTAGAGGGTAGGAGCTATTTAAAGCACAAGAGTAAACTTCTGGAAAAGTGGAAAGCACAGGAAGAGACCAACTTGCCTGTATCAGGAGCTATTTAGTGACTGGAAAATAAAACAGAGATGCAGTGTAAATAAAAAGACAAGCATTGATTGTGAACACAGCCAAAAAAGCTGTGGCACAGAATGTGTTAAAACCAGTAGAAGTTGCATAAGGCAAGAAGAGAAGTTTCTACTAATCCATTATTAATAAGAGGAGCTAAGAAAGAAAGTAAAGACCTTTCTAAATGGGGGACAGTAACTCAAAAATACTGTTATTTTTCAACCTGCTTCAGGTTTCATGTAAATAGTTAGCTGGGAATAAGTGCTTAATGCAGTTAATAAGACAAAATGAAATACATGCCAGAAAGAGGTTAAAGAATATTTAAGAAAGGAGTTTCTGAACCATTGGCCTTGATTGTAAAAAACAGTGAGGAATGAGTATTTGCAAATAATAGAAAAGCAAAACTTATCTCAAAACTAGGGAATTTATAGACCAGTCCCGGTAACTTGGATAACCAGGAAGAAGCTGCAGGAAATCCTTAAATGTTCATTTCCTAAAAATCTTCAGGATAAGAAAGTGGTGATAAACAACGAGCATGAATTTTCAGAATACATTTTGTCAAATACATCTAGTTCTTTTAACAGAATAGCTGGCTAATGGTTAAAGGGGAAGTAGTAAATGTGATGTAACTTTGCACACAGTGTTTCACGCTGAGAGGAGGATGTTTTCATAAGCAAACTTGAGAAGCATAGTTAACTTTGTATTAAAGGAAAATAGAGTTCACTGAAAAAATAACATTCCTAGTGAATTGTTATTTACACTATTGCGGGTCAACTTGGGATAGTTTAATAAAGTGTGATTCTGCAAGGACTGGCCTGGGTCCACATATATTGCATGTTTTCATTAATAAGGTGGCTGAGGGAATGAAGAGTGGACTTAGTGGGAGTTTGAGTGATGCTACCCTGGTGTGAGTTCTAAGTATTTTTTAGGATAGTAAAAGCAACACCACCACCCCACCACCACCCCCGTTTTTTTTTAAATTTGGAGAGATGGTCTGAAATCTGCAAGTTGAAATGACAAGTGCAAATGATTACCCTTGGGAAGAAGTCAGCTGTATAAATAAAAATGCAGGATTTCTGGCTTAGCAGGGGTACTGTTCATAAGGCATTGGGAGCTGTAGAGATGAACTCTTAGTAAGGCTCAGCTCAGCATGTACTTTTGGGCATCACAGTTTAAGAATAGCGTGGACTGATAAGAGGAACAAAAAGAAGCAAGGATTTTAGAACGTAAAAGAAGTAAGAAGAAACTGACTTAACTGAGTTTGTGTAATTTAGAAAGGAAAAGATGGAGAAGAGGAGGAACACAATAATGTTTTCGAATATGGAAAAGGTTTTTATAAGGTGTATGTCGTTAAGTTGTTCTCCATATCTGTTAAAAGAAAGACACAGGTAATTGGCAAAAGGCGAAATCTGTGCAGTGTTAGGTTAAAAAAATCAACCATATAGATGAGTAAACACTGGAACAGGTTACCTTGGGAGGCCATAGAGATTTGTTTATGGATACAGTTAAAGACAAACATCTGTTTGGGCAGCTCTAGGAACATTTGCGCTGTTTCAGAGTGGTCGGGATGGAAAAAGTGACCATGAGGCCCCTTCTAGCCCCACTGATTATTGGCTTACATTTTTATTAAAGTAATGTTCCCAGTCTTCATTGTGCATTTTCTTACTACAAATTGTTTTTTTCCCAGATTAGTGTAAAATTGTAATGGGAATGCTTTTCATATGCAGTGATCAAAACTGGACTGAAATTTGGTGGGGCTTTTAGGCTTCCAGGTTATCTACAGGTAATAATCTGTCCCTTCTACAATTTTGCCTTCAGTATTTGGGTAAAGCTGGATACACAAAAGAAGCTATTAATAGTTGTATGCATACTAAGAGTCTGTTTCCTCATGAGCTGTGTGCATGAAAGTAGTACATTTAACAGTGATTCAGCTTATCATATCAGTAGGATTTTTTTTACCCTGCCAAATTTATAACTACATTAGAAAGATTTATCTAAATTTAGTATTTTAGAATCTACCTAACAATTTTACATCCTATAATCTGTTCATGAACTAGAACTCAAGTACAAGAAATAGAAGATTGGAATTTTGCTGTACAAGATTAAAACTTTAGCAACCAAATTGCGTTTCTGTAATGTAATATGTGAGCTGTTCTCTCATATTAACATTTTTCTCTGAAGAAAGTTGATATGCACTGTAAAAAACCAACCAACCAACCAACAAAACAAATCTTTCTAGAATTTGGTTGTATGGCAGAAATCTGCAATAATTTCCCAGTGTTAATATAAAATCTAATAAATAATATTTAATATTAAACATTACTCTTTTTAATTACTGTTACTTTTAATATTAATTATTTTAATTATTATTTAATAATTTAAGAAATGTCAATATCACTGTTCTTAGCGCTTTTATATAAGAGGGAATATCACTTCGCTTTCTTTTGACTCTGGTTGGAGGAGTGATTTACCTAACGTTTTGTCAGGCAGATGAAACTTTGCCTAACCTGTTAGCAGGGAAACAGCCAGCTTGACAGGCCACGCATGATAGTGTTGTTAAATGTTTATGCTCTCAGTGTATTCTGTATACACTTTATACCATGCTATTTTAAAACCAGGATGCGTTGCCCTACTTGTTGTGGTTGCTGCACTTTGGATTTGAGGGAGCTCTGCAAGGTCCTGGAGGCTGCTCCTGCCTTTGGGGTGTGCATAAGTGAGGAAACCACCTGGAGCGCGGAGTGGGCCAGGGTGCACCTGGGAGGCAGGAGGCTGTCCCAGGCCTGCACGTCCATAGGGAGTGGACCTCCAGCCAAGCCTCACCTGAAATTCGGAGAGAGGAAATTTTCCCAAGGTTCTAGAGGAGGCTCTCTAAGATTGCTGCAAGCTAGGAAGCTGCTGCAAGGTGTTGGACGAGGAAGCAAGAAAGGAGTAAGCTACCCACTGTGTCAGGGTACAGATGAGGGGGAAACAACCATTTTCATGTGTTTTGAGTCACTTGGCCATCTGAGCTTTCTTTCTCGGATAGTTACCCTGTTCAACTTTATAACCTTTCTGCTCTAATAAACAGAAAGGTATAGTAAACATAGCTTTAGAGGTTGAGTGTGCTTCTACTACAATCACGTGAAAGAAAAAGCTGGTCCTGTTCCACCCCGGGACCCTGTCACACTGTGCCTTTTTCTGAAATCTGGTATGCTAAAGGAGTAGAAAATTTGCAAGGGTGATGATGCGATTTTGTGTGACTAATTGCAGTGCTACCCGCTTCATGAACTTCTGCCAGATGTCAGGTAGATTTCTTGTAGAAAAGCTGTTCACGAAAGCGTGTCTGCAAAAACAGCACCATGAAAACTGGAGCAGGGCACTATGTTGGGTATGTTGAAGATGTGACTCCTGTTGTCAGCTGAAAGGTCCTTTTACAGTAACTGGTTAATGTTTCACTGGCTGGAATATAAAACCAACCCAGAATATGTTTTTACTTTTCATTAGGCAGAAATCATGTAAATATAAGACACAAGAGAGCTTTGCAATTCTTTCTGAATTTTTACTGGAGCTTTAATTACAAACTGATGGATTTATTCTGGAATAGATTGTAGTTTTTTCATCTGCTTTAGTTGAAACAGCTTTTTTTCTTTTTCCTCTTTCCTTTTCTTTTTTCTTTTTTCTTTTTTTTTTCCCTATAATTGGGTTTGGTGGTTACAAAAGAAGAATGACTTCATTATGTGTTGAACTGACTTTTTCACAATAAGCTTGAGAATCTGAAAATATACCATCAAATGTCACTATTTTATGTGATAGATTTCACAGTTTAAAACACAAATTTTTTCCAGAGTTGAAATGAGAATTGCTGACAGTAAGGAAATAAAAATGATTGATGGACTGCTTACACTTGACCAGCTGCTAATGAATTCTCACTCAATATCTTGTTAGCTTGTGCTGAAGTAATACATAAGGCAACCTAGAAAATAGCCTGAAGTTCCTAAAACAATAAAGAAGAAAAATTTAAGTTATTCTGACACTTTTGATCTATGAACTGTGATATAAGCTGTGACTTTTGATGTTCTGAGATGATGTGATTGATAGTATAATTTTTGTTATTCGATTGTTTACTCTTTACTGAATGTTACTGTATGTTATATTTTGGCTCAGAGGCAGGGAGAAACATTGCTTATTTTCCTTGTTGGCCCCTGGAGCCCTTGTTCAGGTGGAGCTTTCTGGAAGGAAGGGAGAATGCACTTCCTTTGAGAGATTTTGGGAGAAATTTCTAGAGTTTCCTAAGCTAGAGACTGGTCTCTTGGAGGAGACTTCAGAGAAATAAGGTAATATTTCTGCAGATCCTAAGGGAGTTTTATAAAGTTATTGCATCTCAAAAAACCCCCGCTGAGAGTTCTTAGTCTGAGAACCAGCTTGTAGGAAAGGAAGGGTACATGATGAGCAAGGGAGGGATTGGCTGACTAACACTTTGATTTTTAGTTTTCTTTTATCCAGCAGGACAGCTTTTTCACTCTTTCCGAATTGTGCTGCAGCAAAGCATAACTTTGATTCAGTGTCTTTTTGATTCTTTTAAGGAGAAGGTGGAGGAGGTTCTGGTCAAGAGGGGGGCAGTCTCTGGGAGGCTTCTAATAGCTGCTTCTCAGTGACACATAAAATTTAAATTCTTAAATCACTATATGGATGAGTTGGTTTTTTTCAGTATGAGAAGGAAGGAGTTACCCTCTCATCAAATATTCTTTCAAGTATAGCAAATGTCTCAGAAGGCTGCAGGTGAGTATTTAATTGTGAGATTAGCTGGTGTGTTGTGGCTATTGCCTATGTCAAACTGTGCTACATAAAACACTCATTCTTATCTCCATTGCTGACTCCTGACTGTCATCTGTAGAAGTGCAAAAATCCCACTACTGTAAAAGGTCAAATCCTCTAAAGCCAATGGTGGAACTTCAACTAACCTTAATGGAGCCAGAATATCATCTTGTTTCAAGGAGTTAAGCTCAACTCTGTGGATATAAAAGGACAGCTGTGTAGCATCTGGTAAAAATAAGGGGGGGAAGGGGGTCTTATGAATTTTTTAAAAAGTGTGGTCTATGTTGAGTATTACATGATGTGCTTTTTGTTGCTGCCAGACACCCACGTTTATTGTAGTGTCTTATAAACATTCTTTGAAAAACACACTCAATATTTTTATTAAAATACAGTCCTGGTTATATCTCTCTCTTATTGGAATTGTGCTGTGTTTTTGATGTTTTGACATTCTCTCTATGCAGTTTGGCTATTCCTTTCTCTTTCTGTTGACATTCATGATGCAAGATGGAAGAATTTCTGCAAAGCAGAAGGAAGAAATTGCGGTTTGACCTACTGTTTAAGCCAAGGAAATTAATAAAAGAAAAAATGTTGAAAATTAGTGTGAATTCATCCTGTTTTCCTCACACATTTTTTTATCTGTATTTTGTGGCAGCTGAAATTTCTGACCAGGACTAGACGCTGTATGTCTCTCTTGGCCTCAAACTGCATGTAATTATTCAGAGTGTGCCGTTTCTCCTTGTAGGAAGCCTTATTACCCACAGGCAAATGTAATCTATCATCTTTTCCTTCACCAATTCCCCTTTTCCCTGTACCCCAAAAGAAATCAGAAAAGATTTATAAGGGTCTGCAGCCCACAAAACCTGCTTCATTATCCTTAAATCAAGTATATCTGATTGCAAAGCTCTTATTTTTATAAGAATTTTGGGAGCAGAGTATTTTACGGTTTTTGGTGTGCTTTTACTAAAGGTGAAAAATGCATTTTTTAAAACTAATTCTTTTGAGAGTTATTGCTGCAAAGTAAACGCGCTTTTTGTCAGAAGAAAAAAAAATGGATGTACCTTGAGATGTCCAAACAGAATGAAGTATTCAAGCTGGAAAAATAACATCAATTCAGATAGTATTGTTTTAATATATATATTGTGTTACTATCCTATCCTTCTGATGTAACAGAACATCTTATTCACCTGTTTTTACTGCCATGGCAGATGAGGTGGACAGCTCGTTGAATCTAGATGTCATTGTGTTCACTCCCCTTCCCCAGAGGATTAAATCTGATTTGGGACCAAGGAGTATGAATGAGGAGCTTAATTTGTGCCTTCCCATTTTCATTACTTCCTGTTTACTTGCTTATCTTAACCTGTTACCATAATGACCAGTTACACAGTTTTGTCAAGTCCTTCATGGTTGAAGCATTTTGGTGTTCCTTTTACATCTGCTTCTCTTACTGTTTTCTCTCCTTTCTTTCTCCATTTTATACATCTACCTCTTCTCCTGTAGAGATAGAATTAATTTTTTTCCTAGTTGGATGTATTTCCTAAAGTTTGTGGCATAGGAAAAGATGTTTTTCAGTGAAATGCTGATTCATTTTTGGACAACGTTAATGGAGATACTGGCTTTGCATGAGAAATAACTGTAAGGATCTCAAGAATTGTTACTGGTAGTTAGCACATTTCACCCTCATTCTTAATTGCTGGTTTGCTTATTTCTCTCTTCAGTCAGACAATAAGCTTATAAAGCAACTCATACTAATTCAGCTTAGTTGACCTGTTGATACTACAGTGTATATGTTAAAGGTTTCTCTTTTATAATGCTTGCTTAGTTTTTAAATTATTTTCCAAGGTTACCTTTATAACTGAGAGTCTTGAAAACGGTGGTGTTAATGGAAAAATATACCACTAAAGCATAGCAGACCTTTGATTTTGATAGGCAGCATTGTATGTCCTCATTGTCCCCTGTAATTGAACTAATTTTCATATGAGCACTATTTTGGTGTCCTTACATATATTATTGTTTATTTATTTATTTATTAATAATTCTGTCTTTGATTTACTTTTCCACTTCCCTTGGTTTCCCTTAAGTCCTCTTAGGAGAAACAGGTCATAAGCAATAAGTTATTTTTAACATTAAAGCACTTGATTGAAGCGCTAATGTAGAGTTATTTATTTGCCTCCCAGAGCAGTTAGAGAACTGAGATTTAAATATTTGCATATGTGGGTCTCGTCTTCTTTCTCTTTGTGGCCAGTTACTACTTTTAGTTCATGTATATAAGGACAGCTATTTTATCCCTCTTAATGATTTACATTTGGATACTGTCTTACTGTTTACTCAGATATACAGAAGATATTTAGTACTAGACAAAATGGAAATAAAATGTTTTTCATTTGGGAGGAAGGCAGAAGCCTTTTTCATTATCAGGTTGTTTGCCTGTGTGGATTCAGTCCAGACTTAAATTTAATCCTTCTCATCTCCTATTTTATTTAGTGCCTTATTAGCCCATACCTCCTTTTAAAAACCAACCTTAAATATTTTCTATTCTAGCTGCATATAATTTTTGAAAATATATTTTTTTGTTCCTGCAGCATAACTTAGTTGCATCTATGATGTTTATATCCCCTTTCTTTACATCCTCTCTCAGGAGTAACACTGAATTATCTCTGCATTTGAATCACTTCAAGTTTTAGCTGGCGATGCGAGTGTTTTATTTCAGTAACTATTGTATTTTTGTGGTTTAAATATTTTGTGCATAAATTTCCCCCCTCCTCCAAATTTTGTAAAAGAAAAACTTAAAGTCTTACAATAGGCCATTAATGCTTATTTCGGGAAGCATAAGTTAATTTATTCTTTTTCTAAGAATAATTTTGGTTTTTAGTAAGATACTTGCATATTACATGAAGGAATCTTAGAATATAATTTAGCAGTATAAATGATGTGAAATCAGTTTTTAATTTCAGTGGGTTTCTTAATTTCTTTGCTAAAGAGAAGGTGGAACTTCAAGAGTCCTGAGGCAAAATGCATGCAGGTAGGGAAGAATGAACAAGTGCCAAAGCTTGTGAATATGGGAGAAGAGACTGACAGCAATTTACATTTGAGTTGTCATTTTAAATTTAAACCATGAGATTGATCCTGCAGTGCAGAACAGAGGCACCTGTTTGGGATCCAGGTATCTTCAGCAAGATTCTTTGTAGATTCAAGGAGTTATTCAAAGAAATAAAGAAATGGAAGAAAGCTTCAAGAAAAAAATAGCATAGAAATGGCTATATTTAAGCCAGACATTCATAATCCTGTCTTACAAATCTTTCGAATTCATCTTAAAAATGGAAATAGAAATTTAATCAATGATGGTTATTCTCAATCAGGTTCACTAACTCCATTCCTATTTAAGTATATAATTTTTAAAAGATTTAAAAAAAAAAAATGTACTTGTCATCTTCACAAGCAGTACATCTATCTTTCCGAAAGCTCAAATTTTGGAAAATACCTTACTTGCTTTTCTTAAAACATCATGAGAGTTTCAGTCAGTAGTAACCTGTATGTCATTTTTCAAGGTGGCCATGACATACATGGGTGTAGACCTCCAACAGCTACAGTAGCAATTAGGTTAGGCATAAGGAAAAATATTCTAATAGAGAGAATAGTTAAGCATGGATACAGATTGATGTAGATACTGTGTTCCCCAGAGACTGAAGGTTTTTGAAGAAGTTAGAGAAGCATCTGTCACAGTAAAGTTGATTTTGCTTTGAGATGGGGAGGGCATCATGTTCACTCCTTCCAGTTCCACTTTTAAAGTTTGTGTTGTAATCACTTGATGAAAGTGGAATTAGGACAGTTTATACTGACATCTATTAATCATATGTGTTCAAGCTTTACGGTGCAAAGAGATAAAAAAACCCCAAACCAAAACCTGACACCACCTTGTGTAGTGGTAGAATGGAAAAAAAAAGATTGATTTTGATTAGCAAGTTATAACATTAGCGTATTTGAGAGTTTATATTTGCAAGATCTAGTGGTGAAATAAAGGGCACTTGAGTCAGACAAGCTTTAGAGTGTGCTCGGTAGGCAGCAAACCTGTTCAGCTCTCGAGATGGATACCTGAAAGGCATTTAACAGGTTTTTTTTCCCTCCAGTAACTCAGACTGAATATTTTTTTTTATTTCTGGCATTCTCTATTGTGATAGTTAGAACTTGGAGAAAGAGGCAAGTTGCAGAAGTGTAAGGAGAGGAAATATGAACTGTCTAGATAATGCTAAAGCAGAAGACAAGAAAAAAAAATCTTCATGAATCTTATTTGCATATTCAGATATATTGTTGGTAGTTGTATTTTTTCCTTTCCTGAAAATGAGAATAAGACTTTTGGATAGTGAAGTCTAGACTAATTGTGTGAGTTTACAGGTTCTTTAAAAATAAAGTTACCAACAGCAAGACATAAAAGGGAGGTGCATCATCATTACTAGAAAAATAAATCAGTTTCATTATTTCTTTTGAAAGAATAAATGACAACAAAATGTACTGGATATGAATAGTTCAGTTAATGGCTTTCCATGCCTCCTTTATGACACACTCTTGTATAAAACTACTGAAATTATTGAAGTGCACAGTGCTGGAGGGACACATCGTTTTCTTTTAATGAGTATTCTCATCCCTAGTTGATGAGTTTTTGTTCTCTAAGAAGCACAGAATTAGTATATACAATTTTTAAATTATTTGACTTTGAAATATGTTTCATTGGTGCAATCACTTTATTGTAGATAGAACTCTTGCTGAATTGCATTCACCTTAAATGTCTATTTCTTATGGAATACAAAGTGGAAGGTACTCTCTATGAAAGCTGGGAAAACCATATTCTTGTATAACTGAACATTTTTAATTCCTTTAGTGTTTATTACAATAACATCCATTCTGTTTACGTCAGTTGACCTAAGGCAATTAATAAGGCAATCATTAATTCCATACTAATGCAACATTAATTAATTAATGCTCACTTGTATATTAGTATCGTTACATGTGTCATGTCTATAGTGGTGATACTTTGAAGTGTCCACTATTATGAATGTATTAGACTTTTAATGTAACAGGACTGGGTATAATGAATTCCATGCTGCAGGCTCATTTGCTGTTACACAGCAGGTGCTCCTTTGTAGTTAACCATCTAAAGAGACAGTTTTAAGAATGAGTTATTGACATACAAAATTGATGTTGATAAAGTAGAATATAAGCTGCATGCCACGTGGGATTTTCACACTTGTACATGCTGCACTTCAGCTTACATAAAAATTCTTGGCAAGATTCTAGTGGCAAAATGTTAATTCCTTAGGTGTTCATTAAAATAACATTAATCATGAACCCTGATGATGTTCACATTGATTTATTCTGAAACTTTATAATTAAAATTAATCAGGTTCTATAATTAGGTAGAGCAGGAAAATGGAATTTGGCCTTGTTACTTTATAATAGAACTATTCATTCACTTAAATGTTAGAATTTTTTTGAGGAATTTAATGAACATCTGCTTTTAAATGTGGATCATACAGTCAAACTTTTATCTAAGAAGAGGTTCATGTGTGTCTTTCTATGTTGAAAAGTGTTTTGCAATACTTTGTGAGAAACAGGCTTATTTTTTGTTTACTGTTGTGATGGACTTGAGAAAGCTGAAAAATATTCTGCTTTCTGGTGAGCTGAGTCTTGATTTTAAGAACCCCCCCGAGGGAAATCTGATAATTAAATCTACAGGGTTTCAGATAATGTCTGTACTTTAGATGACTGGATAGATGTTATTCAAGCTACCTGGAAGTTGTCAGTCTGTCATTATTAATTACGTGATAATCATATTTCTGTGTCAAAAATGGAAGTGAAAAGTGTTATTATTACACTACTCTATCATTCATTTCTACTAGAACAAAGAAAAGAGGCAGCTTTTCTTGTCAAAGTAAATTTACTTTCTGCAGGACTTGTGAATGTTACAAATTTATATGGCTTCAAAGAAGCCGTGTACGTGTTCAAAGGGGGACTATTAAGACACCACATTTGGCTCAGTAAGTCCCTGACCTACAAATTGCTGGGCACTGTAGGGGCATTCTGGGGATATACTGCTGTGTGCTTGTCCCATTCTTCAGTTCTTTGGGTTTCATCTTTCAGCTGCTGTTCGAGACAGGTTATCAAGCCTAGATGTACCTTTGATCTGACCAAGTAAAACCACTATTATATTAATTTACAGATATTTATGCTTTACTGGTAAAATTTGCCTTCAGGAAGCCCAGGCCCCTGAGACCCCTGCAGAAGTCTGGAGCAAAAAGATCTTTCCCTCAAGAGAGGAGGATCAGGCTAGGGAACATGAGTTGAACTGTTCTTTCTCACCTGTTCAACAGACTATTTCTGCTAGACCAGTTGGGAACTACATACAGCTGCTTGTATTTGACACTACACATGATCAGTAATTTGTTTACGTTAACCATCTTTGAGTACCTACATTGCTAATAAAGCAATTTCCAGAATTTATTACAGTTCCATTGATACTAGAATCCTGGCTTTATTTTTCTAGTCAGTGATGTTGCCCTTGCAGTTTTGTTTTGTTTTTTTTTTTACCATTCATGTTATGGTTTTTGCACAATTTCTGTTCTCTTGTCCAATCTGAGGATTGGAAATAACAGTAAGAGATAAAAAATGCCTTGAGAGAGGAGAAGTTGAGTGGCTGTCAGTAAAGCAAGCTAGTACACAGCTTCTGAGGTTTGTACATTTCCTCTTTGTTGTATGTTGCCAAAAGAAGTCTGATATTTGTGATGTATCTCTGAAAACTGTATAGATATATATTTTTTTTTGTTAGTGGTAGCTCTCAGATCCCTTGCAAATATTTTGTACAACGTCTTATACTGCAAATTTTGATCACTTTTTAATTGAAACTAGCATTTGCTTTCTCGTATAGGTGTTACTGTGGTGTTTGTTATTTTTTTATATACTGTCTTGAGACATATGCAGTAATTTGTCAGATTAATCATTAATCTTCCTATATACCTTTTTCTTTAGATGGGATCTCCATTAATGTACTTTTGCTCAGTTTCCTAATGGATGTTTCAACCCTGTAAATCGCTGTACAAGCATGATCCACTGGTGGATGGTGTGAATGGTTGCTTGTAGCTAGATTTCTTTATAAATTGTCTGGGTTTTTTTATTGATAGAGGTTATACTCTCTATCGGTTTTTATTTTGCAAGCATAATGAATTCGCCTAGCTTTTTCTTGGTAAAATGATCTACCAGGCTATGGTAGTGTCATTTAACTGTAAGACTGAGATTGATGCTGTTGGCTACCTCTATTTCTGGTTTATGGATCTTACTGCAAAGGGCAATGATATATGACCCTCTGTAAATAAATATTTGAACCCATAGGCTCAGCCTACTTTCTTCTTGCTAACTTGTAGCTTAGGTGATACTTTTTTGTTTTGTCCACATAACTAGAGCATTTACTATTTCTGTGCACTCCGAGTCAGTATATAGCTGGCAATAATCTGTTAGAAAGCAGGCATACAAACACTAACATAGGACCTTAGGAGTGAGTCCTTGTTTGAGTTAGCTTAACCTATATTTTTTTCATTATATGGATTTTTTAGGGAAGGTACCTACCTGCCATCTAGTTTTCCTGAAGACATCTGCCTTGTTGAGAATAGCAGATTTCGGGTTGATGTCGTCCGTTAAAAAAATGGTATCCAGTTATATGTATGGCAATGTATGTTTCAACTCTCTAGATGTGGGGCGGGCAGGTATTCCAGTGCTGCTTTGGGCCCTGGGATGTTGTATCTCTTTCAGAGCACTGGAGTGGCCCACTGGGGTTACAGAGAGCCTGGCACTACAAATGCCCTGGAAGTTGTTGGTGATAGTATAGCAGACCTGTGAGGTGCAGAATCGCTGCTACTTCTGTGACCCTGCTATTCTACCATTTGTCTATTGATATGTTGGTCTGAAACAGGAGAGGTCCAAGACAAACCAGATTCATTGAAGTATGCTTCATAATTGAGGAAAAGAAACAAAAGGAGAAACATTTGTGTGTACGTGAATATATACCCAGTTGTGCTTGTTTAACCAGATACGTCAAAAAGATTTTGTGTCTCTTGGCATAAGAAAATATTTTATCATGTTCCTTAGCCTAAGTTCATTAGAGTGTCTAACACGGAAAATATTAATGTCGTACAGTTCTCCGTACATTCGAAGTACGTGGAGCCTTTGAACAGTTGTGCATTTTGAGTAGCTGCATCAGTGCCAGGACGATGTTCATGCACTATAAATATTTGAGGGCAGTGGGTCAAGGTAAAGAAAAGGAAGGACAGAGCAAGAATAACTGAAATAATCTTTTGGGAAGACAGTATTTGATCCTAACAGCTCAGGCCTTCTATTATGAACAGAATGCCTAAATGTTAAACCTTAAAACCAACTTTGAATTGAAGCCGTTAAATTCCTCCTGTACTACAAAAGTCACTCGACTCCAGAATGACACCTGCATTTTATAATTAGCAAAATGTATTTTCAAACTGTGCATAGTAAAATTCCAGCACTGTAGAAGATGACCAGAAATTCAAGAACCCATGTAGTAAAGAAATAAGAAACTGAAGTGTGAGTGTTTAAGATGAGTCTTAAAAAGACAAGTAATGTTTTGAATAGCAAATAATTTATGCAAAATATGTTACAAAATCTAAGATGCTAAATAAATAACCAATACAATGTATTCTGTTTTGACACTTTGTTTCCACTTAAAAGATAGTGAATGCAGATTCATTTGTTAACAATATTTTGAAGTTATTTTTCATTATATTTGCTTTATATTTTGTACAAAGTTGAACTGTAATTTTAAATTTCAGTCTTCTGCTTTGAAGCTACATGAAAATATGGGGGATAAACATTCAGAAAAATAGAATTGTGGTTATATAATTTCTCTTTATTATAAAAAGTTACTTCACCATATGAAACTTTTTTCTCCTATATTTTGGAAGGCTCGTGTTCCCTTTTATATTTCACCGAGTTGGCATGATATAATGTGTTTCTAATTTCTGTAATCTTTTATGATTACAACATGAGGGTAGTATTATAAAAGTTGTTCTCATACAGTATTGAGAAGTCTTGAAGATTTAAAACCAAAGAATGGGATATAAGAATGCTTCCATCCAGATATTAAATGGTAGACAAATAAGCAATGTAGTAATTGTTAAAGACTTGATACTACATTTTTTTGTTTGTTTTTAAAGGTTTTGGGGTTTTTTTCTTAGCTTGATGCATCATAATGTTACAGGACTATTAACCTTTACGATTTGGTCTGAATTACTATATTTTTAAGCAAAGTAGAGGTTTCTTACTTTTGAGAAACATTTCACATTCTAGGAGTAGTATAACTCTTAAGGGCTTGTTTCTGTTGCCACTTCTGTCAGCAGCTATCTTTGACAGAAGTAGATTTTGGGCCCATTTATCTTGAAGTAGAAATACAAATGCCTGATTTGGCAGGCTATACTTTCACAGCAGATTTTTGTAAAGACAGCTGCCTATCAAAGTCTCCTGTCCATATTGTCTTGCAGAACAGTGAGACAAAATATCATCAGCATCGGCTAACGGTTGCATACATAAACTTTGTTGTTAGAATATATCTGTTTGTCATTACATTTTTCTGACTTAGAAATCAGGCTGTATTTCAAGGCAACAGGTAAGTTTGAGGAGAATCATTACTTTTTTTTTAATTTTCACTTATAAGAAAACTTGGCTATGTATTTCAAGAATTTCTTAGAAGTCTGAATAGTTAAACCCTCCTTTTGGTTAATGCATTACTTCTGGAACCAGTAGATAAAATTCTACGCATTAAACATGGTAAAAACGGTGCATATTCTGCAAAGGACAGAATTCTAGATTAAAGTTTTCTGGGCACAAAAGCAGTAACAAAATGATCCCTACAAAACAGAGTAACTTAATAACACAAGAAATAACTTTTGTTAATTTGAAACTTTAGAAACTGAAACTTGTAAAGTAAGATGTAATTAAATTATGGTACTGTACATACCAGCTGTTCTTGGTAATTGAAACTTTACAATATGAAAAATACATTACATCTGTACAGTTTATACAGGTAGGTAGGATGAGTTTTGAAAAAGATTCACTTTAAGGGTCATACTCTGAAGTCAAAAAAATACTGCACAACTTAACTAATTACAAATTGTAGACTTGAAACAATTAATCTTTGTGATTCATTTTTAATTTGAACAGGGATCCTAGAATCCATAATATTATGTCTTCTCACTTCTGTCCATAATGTTACATAGAATTTGGTTGCAGCCTCTGCTACAGGAAAAAAAAATGACAACAAAAAAAACCCAGTTAAGCCAGCTGCTGACTGTGTTCCTTGATTCGTGCTGTTGTTGTTATTGTGCTCAGATCCAGATCAGTTTCTAGGTGTGTTTCCACTGTTTCTTCCTGGTTATTCGAGTCATAGGGCTTGTGAGCAAGCAGTTCATGATGTACTCCACAGTAACTTATCGTGGGCTGATCGTAGGCAAGAAATGTTGACACATTCATAGACAATGGTATCTAGGGGAAAAACAAAGATGAAAAACAGCCAGTTACCAAAAGATATAATCAAATTGTACTTGCCTGAATTTGATATTGAAGAAACGGACTGTCTAAAAACATTGGCTAATGTCAAATATAGTGCTGCATGTAAAAAATCTCTTCCTTCTCTCTCTCCCTCCACCCCCTCCACTCCACCCAAACCCTAGTCTTTGCTAGGGTGTTTTAAGCCTAACTGCTGCCACCTTGATCTTGTGGCCCAGAGCTAGGTGTGTGCTTGAATGTGTTTGTGAGGATTAAGATGTGAATGAACTCAAATTATCTTTAGAATGTAATTAGCCTCTGCTAAAATCAGTCTATCAGGGAGGAGAAAGAGGAGTGACTCAATTGGGGATATATGGAATATTTAAAATGAAATTTAAATGGCTTTCAAGTTTAAGAGTGGGTAGTGGATCTTTCTTGAATACATCAGTGGGTGTGATACCTTTGGTCTCCTGGGAAATACTCAGAGATGACACATTTCCTATCATTTATAGCATAAGCATCAATTTGAATCTAGCAGCTTTCAGTAAATATTGGACCATGGTAGATGGTAGCTTCATCCACTGTTATGCTATGGTAGCTCTGGAAGCTTCACTATTGCAGATTTAATTCAAATGCTTTAGGCTGAAAAGTTATTAAATTTTTTTTTTACTGTTTTCTTGGGAATTTTGAACACACCAGCATAGAATTATTTACAATACACTGTAGAATCAGAGGTGAAATTAATACAGATTTTGAATTGTATGTATTTGTACTATTAGATTTCTTTTTATATATGTTAAGACAATTGAAGGATGAAAAAGGTGACTATATTATAATGGCTGTGTGAGTCATGCGTTAAAGTATTTAAAAATCAGATTTCCAGTCCATTGTAAAAGTAAAGAGGACAACCTTTATTTGTGACTTTTATTGTTCTCTTGCTGTTATTTTGAAGACTCACTGAAATGTAATAAAACTAAATATGAAGGCAGGTAATATTTAAAAGCACTGTAATTTGAAATATGAAATAATACAAGACAAAACTGTTTCTCATTAGCACAGCTGGTTGATGCATTTGGATGTCCCACCTGTAACTCTACAGGCGCATGACAGCATGGTGGAAGTCCCATTATAAACACTGCTCATATGCTATGCAAAACATGGCGATAGACTGAAGAATATAAGGAAATGGATGACTTTTCTACCTACATATGAGATATCGATAGCTCATGAAGACCTAAATAACATTCAGCTTAGAAGATGGATGTATGTAGCATATCATGTGATCCCACTGTCTGAATCGGAAGAATATCAGTTAAACCTGTGACAAAACTGCGTCTTCCTAGGACAGAATCAGAAAACCAGTGGAATGTATCTTTTTCTATCATGACTCTTGTATTTGAAAGATTTAAGGTTAAAGACACCATACTGTATCATAGGTGTCTGGTGATCTGTATCTCTTCACTCACAAAAATTCATGAGCTCTCTCTTCATTTCATGTAGCCACCTTGGATGTTTTGTTTCTGGTTTTTTTTTTTTTTCTCATGATGAAACACTGGATGAGCACATCAGGCTTTCTTAAAATAATGAAAAGATTTTACCTGAGGAAGAACTCTGGCATTTTAAATACATGCAATAAGAAGAAACGCTCCACATTTTCCCCCCTTCATAAACACCAACAGTATCTTTTCTTAAACTATCGAACCTTTCCTTTTACAGCTCAAAATGTATTTCCTAACCTAATTTCATGAATGCGGCCTGCTACTGGATGGTGTCACCATGGGCATGGATTACTTTTGGAGGCTGCAATGCAATGAATGTGTACTGCCTCCTGCAGCCTTGCTTGCATGATAGAAGAAAGGCTACCATGCTACGCTATGTCCTCATCATTACTGTGATCACATCCAGAACCCTGACCCCTAAGTGATCTCCTCAAGTAGCAATTTCAATACAGCCAACACAGTTCTTAAGCCCTACTGTAAACAGGACTGATCCCCTCCCTCCCAGGTTGATTGTGCCTTCAGTTCTCCTGGTACTGTAGGGTAAAAACATCTCTGGTCCTCTTTGTACCTAACCTAAAGACTGCCATAAATGCTGGAGATGGGATGTAAGCAAAGCCACTTCCATCTCCATTCATGTTCTTTTGACCAGACATATGTGCCTGAGAGACAGACAGAATTTCTTGCTGAATGAACCACCTTAGTAACCAGTGAGGCTAGAAGGCATGAGATGTCCCAAAGAGTATACAAAAAGGAAAAGTGGCATAAAGGCTCTGGCTGTACAGGGAATCATGTAGACGTGTTGGTACTTACTTCTTCTCTGCCCACTCAGCTAATTTAGTCATATTTGCATTGCCCTTTTTTTTACAGGAGCAAAAGGTGATGAATGGCCTTGAATCACTAATGCCTATCCACGCTTCCACAGAAACCAGACAAAATGTTGTACAATCTGGCTTCAAAACTGCTGTTGCCCACATTTGGTTGGAATAGTCAGTGCAGAGATATTTAGTGCCACATCTATCACAATAGAAGATATGGGTTGACATGCTTCATAAAAATTAAAATCTGTCTCTGTATGTTTGGCATAAGAGCTGAGGCTTGCATACATATTTGAAAAAGGTTTGTTGTATGTATGTTGGACTGGCAAAAGTGTGTGTGTGTTATGATCTTAATACCTGGTCATATTCTCAGTAGCCTTTTTTCATGTATTTTTCATGTAATGTATCTAAATTGCTGACATTTGATCATACTCTATTCTCAGCAACATCAGAATGGAAAGGAAGCAGAAGGGATGAAAGGAGCAGTTTAACTGCTTCAGACCTATAGTCAGAAACAAGCTGATTATGGTTATGGGCTTGTTCTAATGTCTTTTCTGATGCTGACGTGACGGCCTTGCAGTAAAGCAACTCTACAGGAAGTTGGTCAGCAGTGTAAGGTGGGCTAAGCAAACTGTATGTGCAATTGCCGTGAAACATAAACAATTGCACATATGCATTCTTTCATGCATACACATACAGGCCTGAGTGGGAAGCCACATAGGAGGAGATCTAAGGCCTAGCTGAGATTAGAGACGGAGAACAACTTTTGGATTAATGACATTTTCCTTAGTCTGGTAAAGTTTCCATTCTGAAAAAAATTAGCTTGTGTAGCTCTCCATTGCTGTTTCCTGAAGTGAAAAATTGTGTTGGCAATTCTACCTTATTCTGGGGAAATATGAACCAGGAATGATGGCACTCTTCAGAAGAATCTGCACTGGTTCTCTTGTAACCAGGTCATTCCTGTAGAATGCAAAATCTGCAACTTTTAGAAAATTAGTGATTTTCAGATGTTACAAATCTCCCAGATAGTTTCTTCTGACCTACTCCTTTTCTCTTGTTGCATCTTTTTTCCCCTCCTTAAGTGTGTCCCCTTCTGTGTCTGTTTCCTAGAATGGTCAGGATCTGACCACCTGCCATATATCTTTTTAGTGTAAGTATTTGGGGAAGGAGACTTCTTGGTCACTCCAGTTCATAGCACAGCTCATTTGTAACTATCAGGTGAAGCTGCTACCAACTGCTGCTTTATTGCTGTCTAGGTGTGCTGGATCACTTTGGGCTTCTCAGGTTATAGTCCTGGAACAGAGATGTCAGCCCTCATGGCATGGTTATTAAACAAGAAACATCCCTGTTTGTATTTCTTCCTCTGCATTTTTCCCTCCTGTTTTCCTTCTGATAGTGGTATGCGTCTCAGTAAAAGTTCTATCTCTATAAACTTCCTGTTCTTTGAACTTTTTTAAAATTCAAATAAGTAGTACCACAGCATTTGTAATGATAGCTCTCATCTCTTTGACAGCAATTCTGGAGTAAAAAACGCTGCATTGTTTAATTACTAGTGATGTGTGAACTTCATATTGTTTGGAGTTCAGGTTCAGATGAGCATCCAAAAAGCCTTGGCTTATCTCAGATTTACAGTTCAGAAGCCTTAAAATTGCAATTACTATTCAAGGAAGCATCTGTCCTGCAAGCTGAATTTCATTGCATAGTATTAAATTTCTGTACAGTGTGTGTGTGGGGAAGTTCCAGCAATCCTATAACTTTTCAGTAAGGAAGTCTAAAACTCCAGACTTGTTTTACCTAGAAAATGTACCTAAAGGTGGCATTTACAAAAATGTACAGCAAAGCAGATTTTTTTAAAAAATAATGCTGTTCAGTCCTGACAAGAATGTAACCCAGTGTTTGGGATGTTGATGTTTTCGCATTTCTGTTTTGATCCTCACTGGCAGTTGAAAAGTTACTACAGAGTAAAAAGAAAGTTGATTTTTTTTTTTTTTTTTTTTTTTTTTAAATGAGGCTGAGAATTTGGTTCTGGCTTCTCTCTAGCAATTACAGGCATCTGCAGGAATTAGGTTGTTTTATCCAGACTGCAGAAGTATATTCACTACTAAACAGATGTGAACTGGTTGGGGAGGCGAATGCTTCTAGCTACAGATGAATATCTTGGCAGTCAGCAAAGATGGGAAAGGTTCTAGGAAAGGCGTACAGCATTTATTAAGCTTCTGGTGTTGTGGCTATGTTCTTATCTGATTGCTTGACATTGGCTTGGCTTTCATAAGAAACAGAATTGAATTTTTTTTCTGAATTTATTGTATTTAGAATTAGAGGCAATATTTTCAGCCTAAGGATTTTGCTATTTTGTTAAATTTAATGGACATGGGGTGTTCAAACCTCCTGGGGGGATTTCAAGACTCAGCCATAGAATCCTGGAAATGAAAGCTTGGAAACTAAAGGCATAAGGGTATAGCCTGGAGTGGCTTAGGAATGTAGGCATGGGAAAATATGATAGGGCAAAGGAATATTATCCATGAAGATGGCAGAGATAAGGAGCTGAAAAACAGAAAATTATGAACAGCAGGGATGAAAATAAGTAAACCAGGTTGTACACTGAAATAGGAGAATAAAATGAGCTGAAGGATGGAAGCAATAGAAGTGATGGAGTTGTGATATATCATTCTGAAAAGGTACAGAATATAGGAATTACAACATAGGCATGGGAATATATCAGCATATGGTCAACATATGAGAATTAAACCTATTTCATATAGAAGTCAGTGGAATTTTGCTATTGGCTTCAGCAAAAAAAAAAGGGGGAACAAGCCCTTGTAATATATACAAGGCAACCATAAGGTTTTGTTGGCATAAATCAAAATTAAATGCTTTATTCATGACCACTGTGAAGAATCCTGTTATTTTAAATGAACCTCAAAAAAACCCTGATACTTTACCATCCATTAGTCTGTCTTTGTGATGTATGTGCCATATTATTTAAATTTATTGGAGGTTAAATTTTGAATAGTACTGTTTTTGAATCCTTATGCATGTAAAACAGAAAAAGCCTTGGAAGGAATAGACTACCTTGGGTTTATTAGCTAGAGAATACATTAGAATAAATTATAATTAATGTGTTTAAGAAATCTTATCTAAATTGGCTCTTTCATGAATCTTAACAACCTGATTTCAGACTTTGAATTACAAGTGAAGGCAGTTTCTGTCTTCATTTGGGAACCCCCTGAATTCCTAGTTTCTCTTCTGTTTCCTATACCTGCGAACCTCACTATTGAATGTTCTCAGCAAAGCATCACTGAACCCATTTTATTCATATTTACTAGTCAATATTTCCAGGATATCTTTGATTCTTCTCTAAATACCCCTATTTCCCGCAGGCTTTCTTATTTGCAAACCACTTGTCAAATTGTGGTGTGTTTTTGCTACCTCTGTTTTCTCAGCCCCCTCTCAACTTCCCAACTTGCCTACTCCGAACTTCATTATGCTGTTCGCTTTAGCATGTTCAGACACATTTACCTGTTTTCCTCTGTCATCCTCTGTCCTATTTTCCCATTTTTCTCATCTGCATGTTTCCTATCTTGCCCTCTGCTTTTCCTTTCCATTTCTCTAAGTCTTTGCTTCACACAATGCCTGGTGACTTCTTCTGCATCTGCCTTTTGCTCTCCAGTGACTCCATCCCTCTGCCAGCCCACCGGTTCTGTCCTCTGGCCTACCCCAAGCTCATTCCACTGAAATGCATCTTCTCCTGCTCTCTCTGGGAGCTGTCTCCTGTAGCCAGAACTACCTTGCATAATGGAGGCTATAGGCACAGTTTTTCGTTTTTTCCTGTCTGCCTCTTTTCCATGCAGTCCTCCATAGGTGCCCTTTTGTTTTCATAGGCAACATTGCAGGGCATTGTAATGCCTGTCCCAGATTTTACCACAGACCTTTCGGAACATTTTACCCTGTTTTCTATGTCCTGGTTTTCTCTCAAGAGGAACTGATTTTCCCCAAACCCTTTTCCATTGCTCTCTAACACTGTTATTGCCCTAAGAGGGCTATATTAACTTGGTTGTTTCTTTTTCTTCTGTTGCAATAAGGTGCAGAGAAAATGCTATGTAAGAATGTAATCCAAAAAGTCTTGTTCCAGTGGTGCCGGACTATAGCAGTTCTGTGAATCTTTGCACTCGTGATAGAAACTACTTCTTGTTCTGAATGGAGAAAACCATTTGAATATACACACCAGGCACAGTGCAGTAGCCTTGCAGATACTCTGCTCCGTAGTGATTCCTGTTTCGTTCCAATAACCTAGGTAGGTCTTGGAATATTTGCACTACTTTGCAGGGTTCTGGTTTATTGATAAAGTTGCACAAGAATTACCTGAACACTCTTTCAAGCTTCTTAACTGGCTTCTTCTTGAAGCTGAGTCCCTGTTCCTTATGGAGTCTTAGGAGAGGACTGTAACAAGATTGTTCTGTGCCTTTGCCTACGTCTCCTGCCCCTGCACCCCTGCGTTTAAATCCTGTCTGTGATTTAGGCAGGTCTTGCATGTAACAGGTCCCTTATTTTCTCTCTTAAGTAGCATGTCCAATGGCTTTCTGTGAAAGCCCTAGGGTGTCTGGTAGGTATAGTTATGAAAAGAAAGTACCTATCTGATTATGATCTTGTCCCATTTCTTTCATTGTCTGCTGCTTCAAGCATGTATTTGCTTAAAAGCGCTGTGCCATGAAGCAAGGGAGATAATTAAACTCAAGCTTCTGTTAAAGGAATAGAGAAACCTGTTATAGCCAATTTGTGACAGTCATGGATTTACAGTTCAGATCCTCCTAGCTCCTCTAGCAAAATATAACTCAGCCATGGGGGTAAGGTTACCAGAAGTTACTTTTTGGTGGTGGTGGTATTTGCATACACTGTGAGGAGGCCTTACTGTAAGGCAATGAGTACCTCGGATTAAATTGTGGTCCCTTTAAAGTACTAAAAATGGATGGCTGCAAAGAGTGCTAGTCACTTTTAAAGATCTTAGTTTTCCTTTAAACTTCTAAATTCTTAGGTGGTTGTTCTTTAAAACTTGTGTCTGCATATTTCAACCTTTCAAAGTCCAAATTCTAAAGGCCTGGGAAAGGGCAATATGTTGTTAGATGAGCTGGTGAGAACTTTGGCATGAAATGTCACAAGGCATTGGTATTAACTCACCCAGCTTTACTTGTGAATGGCAGGGAGAAGTTGTGCAAGTGAAGGAATGCAAAGGGAAGGATGCTTTCAAGCTTTTTCTGCTTCTCTCAAAATTCATTTCTACTCAGTTCAGGCTGTAATTAAAAACCTACCAAAAGTGTAAGCAGTAACAATAGCTTTCATTGAATAGCAAAATTTTTCTTCACACAAATGTTACGCTAATGCCCTCTTGGTGAGGGAGAATTGTGTTTTCTATTCAAAGGGCACATCTATTCAGATGTTGTACATTATTTCAACATGAAAATTTCTGTTGCTCAAGAACACTTGTTTTTCTGCTGCTATGATTTTCCTTCTCTGCAGTAAATCTGGGCAATAAAGTACAGTAGTGATCTGCTTGCATTTGGTAGTTTTTCTATTCCAACATGTTCATCTCTGGTTACCTAAATTGAGGTCCCACATTGTGAGAAATAAATGCAACCGAAACAAAACATGTATTACTATGCATCTGTTTTGTGCCCAGTCTTCACTGCCACGTTAGACTAAACATGAGTCATAACTGTACATTGTTATCAGAGAAAGACAAGAGTGAGGAAGCAAAGGACAGATGAGAGGTCTGCATCACATCTGTATTTTAAGCTTTTTAAACCATCCGTTCAGTCACACTGAATGTGAGGACAGTTATCTCCATGGCAATATATGAAACATTATTTCAAAGCTCCTATTGAAGTAACTGCTGCTTCTAGACTTGACTTGTTCTAGTGGCTGAATGCCCTGTGTTTATATTGATACCAAAAAAGAAAAAGCTTTAGTAAATGCATGATTAGAGTTATAGTCCATCAGTAGTAGTATTCTTATCTGTTCACTGTTTAACATGAATTTTAAGTAATTCATGATGCAGCATATTCCCTGGGAGAGGAGGGTGGTGTTAAAAAGTAAAAATCACCTTTAAAAACAAAGGTCGGTACTTTTGAACCTTTGTGTTGAGTGTTGGACATGTAAACAGTAAGCTGATTTTTTCTGAGGGGTGGGAGAGGGTACAGAGAGCATTCAACCACTGTTGGGTTCCGTGAGAAAACCATGCAATTTTTTTTTTTAGTTATATCAATATAGATTTGGTATCTTAATTTTACAGTAGAAGGAATTGGCAAAAATTTTTCAGCAAGTTGAACATCCTAGATTTGACAATGGCCTTTGCCAGTTTTTGAAATGCCAAAGTGAGCAACTGCTAACAGCTGCTACAGAATATCACCCCTTTCATTTTATTTTTAAGAAGCAGAAGATAAGGAAGAGGAGGAAGCAGAACTAAAAAGGTTTTATTTTTCATTCTGATTCAGTTCATTCAGGTTCAGACTAAGAAATAGTGAGCTGTTGTTTCCTAGTTGCTGGACGTTTTGTCTTGCATGTTGTTAGTTTTCTCAAAATTTGAACAGGGTGACATTTGCTTGACATCTTTCCTTCCTGCAAAGAATGTGACATTCATGGGATGAGAACAACTTGTGACTTGATTAGCTTTAATTGCTTGCTTGACTTTGAAAGCAGTATGTATTACATTTTATTTTAGTTAGACATTCATGTTAGCTATTAATGTTAAAAAATGAACAAGTTATAAATACTGTTCTGCCTGATAAGGTAAGTATCTGCCCTGCCTTTTTGATTTTTTTTTATTTGTTTGTGTGCGTGGGTTCTTTTGGTTTGCTTTGGTGTTTTGGTTTGGTTTTGGTTTTATTTTTCTTTTTGTACCTTTAACAGGCTGCAGTTTTGGATTTTTTTTTTTTTTTTAATGACAGTCCTTCAAGTTCTAATGTAGTAAATTGAATTGGGGAAGTAAGTATGAGAGTGTATGATTATGAGTAAAAATTTATCCTTTCAGTTGATACGTTGTTTGAAATATGCTTCATAATATTTAATAATGAGGTGTATATTACTCTAAAGTATTTCTAAAAATGTTATTACAATTAGATCCATATCTCTTGAGCACTAACCTTTTTAGGTTTCTCATTTGTTTTTCATTTGTATACAACACTTGGTGTTTATTAACAGGCTGTGAAGGCATAATTACTGAAGTATTTAAAAAAGACAGCTCTGAACTTTATTGGACTAAAAGTAAATCAAGACAGATAAAGCTTTTACTTTAGATGCTGGATAAATGATAGATTCTGTTCAAAGTATTAGATAGCAAGCGTTTGTTACATATAAAAAAAGCTAGCTGTTTTTGTCTTAGTAACGTTTGTTGCAGCTTGCAGAACCTGACCATCATACTGTATCTTAGTTATAATTCATTATTTAGCTATCAGTAGATAATCTTAAAATATGAAGAATTTGCATGAATAAAAAGCACATGAAAAAAGACACCTTTGAAAAGTAAATAATGTGTTTGTAGAGACGTCTCAAAGAGAATACGTTTGTAAGCCACATGTATGTAGGTAGATGTGTATGTATTGTATGCATACACTTCTAAGTTTTGTGGACAAACCCTAGAAGGGGTCAGTGCAGCTCCTTCCCTTCTCCCCTGAAAGTTTTAGAATACTAAAAAGGAAACTAGACTTTATTGGTATATGTAGAAGGAAGGGGAGCTGAATGAAAGGAACCAATGAGATTAGTTTGATTTATATTATAGATTTGTTTCATATTTAGGGGAGGTCTATCTCCCTTAAAAAAAAAAGCCTAAAGTTGAAGAAACAACATATTACAGTTAAGTTTAGAAAAATTTGTCCAAGCCAGGCTTAATTAGAGTGCCTTGTTTAGTTAAATACCCTAGTGCCTGGTCATGCAGGATGTCTTGCAGAATCCGAAGGGAAGATGTTTTGTTTAGGAGAGCTCTGTGAAGAGTAAGGCCTGTGCATGGTATTCTGTGGTATTCCTCTTAATGAGCAAAAATCGCTGAAGAGTGGCTATATCCAGTATCTAATCAGTTATGGCACAGACTGCAGTTATTTTTACAGATTTTCATTAAGTGTGATTGTTTTCGTTGATAGTTGAACTTTTTGGCCCACCATAGGGCTATAAGTAGGTTTTTTTGAGGACTCTATTCCTCAAAGGTTAGATTCTCATATATTGGATAAGCTTGTGTAGAGTGTGATTAATATGATCTTATTTTCTTTATCCTTCTCTAATTATTTTAATGTAACAAGCAATTTTAATATTCCCTAAGTGCTATAACAGGCAATCTCATTACTTTTCATCAGGCTTGTTTACAGAGAAATAAAACAGCAGCAAAATAAATAACACTGAATAAACCAGAAGTTGAAGTATTACCTGCTCTGAGTGTTCAGAACCATGAGTCAGACTCCGAAGAAGTCATGAGCCTACCTTAAGAAAAGGAGGGTATTTTTGTTGATAGAATCTTTAGCTTCTTGTTTACTTTTTGTTGTGTGAGCAGTTGGGGAATATTATATAGCTTTTGTATCTAACTATGAAGACTAGGTTCTAACTTTAGTGAAAGCTGAAGTTCTTAAAGCTCCAATAGCAGGGGCTTTAGGAAATATCAGGAAACTTGATAATACTGACGATATAGATGTCTTCCTTTTTTTACTTTGCCCTTTCTCTCTGTGTTATCTCCCAGCTGTTAACCTCTTCTTTCTTACTTCTCTTGTTTTATTGTTTTCCCTCTATTTCTGTCTTTAAGAGGAAGCATCCTTCTTATTATTAACCATATTAATCATGTGCGTAACCTCTCCATCTTCCAGTTATATTATTGTTGGCTGCCATTAGTCTATTATCTCATTTACCTTTGCTTTTCTTTGCATTATACTGTATCTCTTTGACCGCTTTTCAGTAAAGTGCCCTAATGCTCTCTTTCTTTAAGTGTCATATCCAAAAATACGCTTTCTTGACTCCAGGAAAGGAGACAGGA
Organism: Theristicus caerulescens; assembly: GCA_020745775.1. Classification (NCBI taxonomy): domain Eukaryota; kingdom Metazoa; phylum Chordata; class Aves; order Pelecaniformes; family Threskiornithidae; genus Theristicus; species Theristicus caerulescens. Next base: position 91,943,312 of record CM036560.1, read on the forward strand.
AAGCCTGGTGGTGCTGGGACAAACTCGCAGTGAAACCACCTGCTGCAGTTTTAAATTTTGAGCATTAGCTTTTAGCCCTTGACATTTAAACAGTTCTCCTGCTGAATGGACTGTGATTTTGGGTTTACAGTGTCCAAAGTCTGATCCTGCCAGCTGTTGCATGCAGTTGTGACTAGCCTACTAGAATGAGCTGATGAGACATCCATGTAGTTAATCTAGTGTTTGTATAAATTGGAGTTGTATGGGCCAACAGATGCCGGGGCCAGAAGATTTATAGATCTGAAGGGAAAAGAACTTGTGATATCCCTGAGACCAAGAAGGAAGCCTTACTTACTTGCTAGTTTTATTTTTCTCTCTCAAAATTTTGTGTCTAGAAAACCGAGTTGAAGACAAACTTGATGTATTTCATTTGAATTCTACGTTACTGATAGCTTGAGATTAAACTGAGGTATCAATTTAAAAACCACAACAAACGAAACCTGATGCTTTCAACCCTCTTCACCTGACATTTCTGGAGAAGAGGTTTTCCAGTCACATTTATAGCTGTCAGAATCCTCTCCACAGTGTTCTTGTAACTGAAAAGACATCACATACTTTCAGCAGCACAGGTGTGCTGGCAAACCCCTTCATGCGGATGCAGCCATGCTTAATTTTATTAGCTTAGCTGCTATCAGTCAGGATGTTCCTCGGCTGGTGCAGGAGGTCTGCTGTTAGATTGTTCTGATGAGTGTGATTGCTATTACAGCTCTCTCAGCTGACTTTCAGTAATATTAAGGCATTTGATGGTCAGTGATATGTTATGATATTAGGAATTTTCCTATGTAATGAAATATCAAGTCCCAGGAGCCTTAGGAAGTGTGTAAGAAAGGTTAAAAAACCCACAATATCCCCCCCACCCTCAACCTCACCTTACCCTTCTCTGATACCTCTTTGTACTGCTGCATTATTTTGTGAGGCAATGCTGATGTTGGCCAAAGCATACCTAGATATATATGGCATGTGTGGATTCATTTAAAAGGCGTATCATGAAAATGTCTCTTTGGATGTAGGAAACTGCTTATGAAGAATGAGAATGTTAAGCGTGTGCTTTTTATTTCATTCTCAAGTGTGTTGCAATATAAATTCCACTTTTTACATTTTAAACAACCAGTTTCCATGGAGTGATGTCCTCTTGTGCACAGTGTTCTCAAACAAATTAATAAATCAAATTAAAAAAATCTAACTTACATTCATAGCTTGCATCAGCTTATGATATGAGTAACATTATTTGAATGACTAATCCAGACACACCTGTCAGAGATGGAAAACCTGTACTGAGACTGCTTTAATCCGTTTGCTGATTTTTATGGTCCCAAAGTCCCTTGAAGTACCTGACTGAAATCCAAATGTGCTCCACATGCTGAGTTTTGCATGTAGATCTTTAAATTAGTTGGAAGGTGTAGACAGAGTCCCTTGGGATTCAATCATTTGTTGAAGCTTAAATGATTTGTTTATTGCAGGAAGGGTTTTATTTTTAAAATCTATTTTGCACTGTATAATGCATCTGTTCTCATTGAAAAACTTGGTACATGCTGCACAGAATTCCAGGAATTCTTTTCCCATCCTTCCTTTCTTGTTCCTTCTCCCCACCAAGCTGATAAACAGCTAGTTTTTGTTTGTCTTGTTGTTGCTCTGAAGTACACTGAAGAAGCAAGAGCTGGGAGCTCCTGGCTTGGCTACAGGCAAGTTAGTGCTATCAGTGGTAATTTGCAGCTGTGTGTCACAGCGAGTGTTATGCTGAAACTCAGGCAATGCCTGATTGGCATCACAGAATGGGGGTGGAGGCAGACAGGTTGATGGGGGTTAACTTGGGTGTACACAGTCACAAAACAACAGTTAAGGAGTAGGAGTCCTTGTTCTGTGAGGTGGGTTTGTGTTGCTCAAAGAGTAAAAGTGAGGAGTGGAAAGAACCGGATCATCATCTATCTATTCAAAGAATAACTAAAATAGGCAAGGTATCAGTTCTCCATATAGTTACCATTACACTTTAGTTAAATAACTAGCATATTGCTCTTTTCTAATTGTTTGAACAAGGCCATTTTCATGTATCTTAAAAAACCCTTCTGAATGATGCCAAAATGCTAGCGCAGCTTTGGCAGAGGCTCTCCTGGAATGAAGTCCTCTTTCTTTGTTAGTGGTAGAAGAATTGACATGTTCACCCAGAGAGAAGAGACTTCCTAAAGGATATTGTGAGAAAAAACTCAAAACACAGAAAAATTTAAACCTAAAGTCAAATTTCTAACTGGAAACTTATAAAATGAATAGTGATTAATATATCTAAAAGAAGAAAAGGGGAAATTTACATTTAATATTCAAATAAAATAGTGCTTTAACAGACTCGGTTCTCGGAATTTACCATGCAATGAGCAGTGTTTTGTTTACTTCTACAAAATAGTGTAATTTCATGAAACTCATCTGAGTGACCTATTTCCGAATACATTAGTGCATAAGCTCTGCGTAATTATTTAAGTAAATTAAAGAAAGATCTTTGTTAAAAATTGAATTATATTATAACAGAAGGCTAATACCAGATGCAGCTTGAAAGGCAAGAGCAGGGGTTAATATAATTTATATATCTCATGCATGGGGAGCATGGGATATATGGTTCTTTCAGTTCTCAGGAAAGGCTCTTAATAAGTTCACTGTGTTTACCTGACAAATATAAAATTGTTATTTTCTGATGTGACAGTAGTAATGATACAGTGTTTCTTTTCCTTACCAAGACATCCTCTACATATATTGTTTAATATTTGTGCTAATGAAATAATTCTATTTTTTTAAACTCCTTTCCCTCTGTGAGTGTGTTTAAGTGGCTTTCATATTATATTTTATCACTGTATAATTCTAGAGAGAAAAAGCTCTGTTAGATTCCCAAGCAGTAAATGTTAGATTATTTCTATTGATAAGAAATATTAATATTTGCACTTGTTAAAATATTTATATCATATGCATCAGTTGCACTGCTCCTAAGACATTTACATGGCACTCAGGCTGGATATTTGTATATCTGTCCATAATTAAACAATTCTTCAATGTAGGACTACAAACTTTGCAGGGCAGGAAAGCATTATTTGGCCAATTTAATATTAATTCTTTCAAAATCCAGGCCAAACATTCTGAGCATAAAGTGGCAGTTTATTGATAGCCAGGCTGTTCATGATCCTTTTCACTCTTAAATGCTGCACTAGTTAGCTGCTGTAGCAGATTTTCAGGAAAATTATAGGAAGCAAGGGAGCATAGACAATACACTGTGACAGAGTTAGAGGTGTGCAGGCAAGGGACCAAAGCTGAGTAGAGTAGTTTAAAAAAAAACCCAAAAAACAAACCTGGAAAAGTTGTCATAGACCTTTTTGGTTCATTAAAGATGACCTTAATTGCTGGTTTGCATGGTTCATAGAATTGGGACTGGAATTCGGAGATTTAGATATCCAGGTGACTCATCTGCTTAGCCCAGTGTGGTAGTTACCAAAAGCCATTAGGAGGCTGCTCTGTTATCTCTGTACATCTGACTCCTTTATAGCCCTCGTGGTACAGGAACCTGAATAGGGCTAATATAAAAAAGAGCCACTCTCAGTCTATATCTGGGTTATTACTCCCCTTCATGGCTTTTTTGACAAGTGGACCTTAAAACCCCATCCTCCTGTTGATACCAGTGGTATCCCTTTCAGATTTGTACAGGTAAAGTGCATTTCCCCTTTAAAGAAATCCTCAAGTAGTGAGGGAAATGAAAACCGTTTAGGATATTTAGAGCCAGCTAGTTAAACCCAGTCACTTTGATCTCTTCTAGTACCCAGTCATGCAAATATGTTTACTTTCTTATATTAACTGTGGAGAGAGACATCAATACGTACTTACTGCATAGCTATTTTGATTAGCATGTTTTCTTTAGGTCAAAATGGAGTCATGTTGCTGTGATAAAAGAAGCAGCTTGTACTATTTTTGGTATTGTGGGTAGGCAGAGGATGGTCCTCTTCAGAACGTGCAACCTGAGATGTTAAACAGTATTAAAAAAGCCCACATATATAGCAGGAGCCCAGCATGAGTTTAAAGGAACACACAAAATGAGTGATGAGCAGCACTGCCAGAACTTCTAACAGGTCTGGCCTGGAGAAAAAGAATGGAGTCTGAATATTTTTGAAACAAGTGAAAATATTACAGAAAATGTAATAAATGTATTCCATTTACGTAATTCTATATGGAAACTTCCACAGAATTTACAAGAGAAGACGTGTTTCTGTTCAGGTAGCTTATTTGCTGTTGGAACAAGTGAGAAGACTCTGTGGAAAACAAGACAAACTTTGAGGGCTCAAGAGCTAGGCATAGTAAACCAGCCCAGCTGTGTGCAAAGAAAAATTAAATACAGGTATACTAGATGTTTGTCGGTCTGCTTGGCCTAGTGGCGGTATTTACTGCCTGAAGGTGGTAGCGATAGCAGGGGCAAGCGGAGGAAGACTGTGCTGGTAATAAAGGAAATTACCCTCTGTATTTGAGAACTATAAAGATGATGTGTGAGCCATCCATATTAATGGGTGTGTGCATGTTAAAGATAATTAAATAGTGCTGCTTTTCAAAATGTTGAGAGATGTACATTCTGAAGCTTGCATGCTCTACTTGCACTAGCTCTAGGCAGCTCCTGATGATAGAATATGAACATCCACTTAGGTGGAAATTCAAAAAACTGAGAGATTTTGGATACACAGTGAATTAGAATGAAAAATAATTTAGGACTTTTGAAGTTTTTTACAGCACTGAAGCATTTTAATTTTAAATTAGAATATTTTTTTCTAACTCTTTTTGTTGCACATGGTATTGAATAATTGAAGTTGCAACAATGCGAATTATCAAAATTGTTTTTTGAAAAGTTAATTAGAGTTTAAAAATGGCAACAGTGTATTAAAATAATAATGAGAACATTTTGGTCTAATCGAAATGTTCTAGAATTTTTAGTGAAATATTGTGGATAGATTTTCCTTTTTTTTAAAAAGATTTTTTTTTTTTAAAACACATTTCATTAATTGTAATTTTCTGATGGAAAAAGCCATCCATGTGTTTTTGACCAATTCTGTGTACCTTGAGAATAATTCCAAGGATTGGTTCCTTTGCTGAGGCCGGATCATGCCATTAGCATATGGTGTTCGCAAAGTACTGTCACATCTTGTCTGAGACATCAGATTCAGACAGAAAAGGCCATCTAGCAACAACAGATTGAGTTACTAATAGTAGTAATTCAATGCTTAGTGGCTGTTACTAATTAAAGGACTTGTCATGAAAGAATATAGATAATCTCTATGTCAGTTCTTCTTTATCACCTGGCTGCTTGAGCAAACCACTGTTTGGTATATGTTATGCACCAGTATGTGGCATGGATCCCCTTTTTCTTCCTTTCAATTGCCATAGGCATTTCTGGGTTCTCTCTTTTGGAGTGTAGCAATAAAAAATAGGTGCAGACTTTGACTTGTCTCATACAAAGGGCTCTGATGCTACTTATTCTATATAGTATTAGGAGTTTTAAGGCAAAATATATCATGAGTAATGTGGCTTTATGTAATCATAAATTTCTGTTTTGATATTTATTAGCCATAAAGAAACAAAAAGGTCAATTAGTATGTGTCACTTCTTTGGAGTGTTGTTCTCTTTCATGGGATTGCTGACAATAGTACAGTATCAGCTTACTTGCATTGGCTTGACTTTGATTCACAGCTCAAGTAGTGTTTTGTCAGTGAAGGAAGAATAGGATTTTCCTCCATTTGGTTAGTCACCATGGAGTGCTCTTGTGGTTCTGCAATCGTAGGCAATACCAGATTACCTTTGAAAAACTGCTTTTGAATTAGAGGATGCTGGCATGCATTTGGATTGTTCCCTGTGAAAGTACTGGATGTTCAAAGTAATGTTTACGGATCTGATTTTAGAAGTCATGCAGCAGATTCAAGGCCTCATTGACAGAAGGCTGTATGAGCTTAAATGGCACTTAAGTGGATGCTAATGCACCTGAACCAGAGACAGCAACCCCAAGTCATCTTCCTTATTTTTTTGACCTGTAAGTTCCTGGGGTGCTGCAGTTCAGTGTTATTTGTGGACTCAGAACCATCCTAATTTGACCACCAGGGAATCCATCAGCTGTGCTAAGCGGTGTTTGGATCTGGAAGCTGGATTAAGTGGTGCTGAACACTGCAAGAACAGAAGGTAGATGTTTGCTTACAACACTGGTTACATGTGCTGACAGCACTACATTTCATCCAAAGAATCTGAACAGACCTGAAGAAGGACCAGTATTGGTGCTTGATGAGCCTATATCTTTTGAGACCACTGTGTGATTCCACAGAGAATTGTCTTGGCTAACTTTACCTCTTATAAAACCACCCCTAAATCCATCTTCTTTGAAAACTTTTGTGTAAAACTTTCATTACAGGAATTTACATGAGAATGACCAAAACATTTCTAGGACAACTTTTTCAAAATCTGGATTTGCATGCTTTAATATGCACACCAGATGGGCTAAAAATCTGACCAAATTTCACAATCAGGTGTCACAGGCAACATCTAATTAAATGTACAAAGCAAACTTCTAAATATTTGGGCAGAATTTCTTTAGGGTGATTTTGGAATAAAAGAGAAATGTTTTATATAACTTCATATGAGAGAGATGTTTTCTGCCTTTTTAAAGAATAGTTTGCTATTTATCATTTTGTTCCTTTTGGTAATGTGCTTCGCACATTAAAAATAGATGAACAGAGAACTATTCAGCTGAGCTAACCAAAGACGCAGATGGCTAGTACAGAAACCTGCCAGTCTCTCAAATTTATATTGGAAAATTCCTTATGAAAGACTTTTTACTTTGAAGCTGGTGAAGTTAACTGGAATGGATCACGTTTGTTTTCTAGCAATGGATTTTACAGTTGTACAGACAAAATTTCTCTAACGTCATGAATGTTAACAACGCATTTTATAAATCACATAAACATTCAAAAGTAGTATTATTGCTCAAGGAAAGGATTTGATTACAGGGAAGCTAATTTAGATTTCAGCGCTGTTGAGATAGTTCATTCCTTTATGTGCTGAGTCTGTGGCACCTGCTCCTAAATCAGACAGCTGGCTTTGGTCACCTAGAAGTCTGTTAGAAGACTTTGTGCCTCCACAGTGGCTTTGTGTCCCAGCCACACACGCAGGTCCTCACTTGTAATTTGCCTTTCACACAGCCGTCTGGGCAGCCACAATCTTTGACTTTATCTGCACTCTGGATCTGGCATTGATAGGAAATGGATCTGGAGAAGGCAAAGCACTGCCTGGAAAAGATTACTTTTTCCTAGGACTATTTCAGAACTTGGTGGAAACTCTTAGTTTGACACTCTGTTGGAAGAGAAAGGTGATAAAATAATTATTTTATATATTATTTATATATTATATAATATTTATATTTTATATTATTATTTAAAAATTATCATCATGATTTTTGAAAGATACAGCCAAGTTATTGATTGTTCAAGGCAAATGCACAATTTCACATGTATGAATTTCTGTAGTAAGTGGAGACTGGCTTGAGAAAAAAGTTACTTTAAAGCAAACTGGTGTGTAGATTGATTTATGCTGCAGTGATTGCCCAAGAAAATGCTCTTGCTTTACTCTCAACACAAGGTAATCCTTGGTAGTTTTTCTGCCAGTTAAAATAGTACCTTGCATTTTCTCTACCAATGTTTTCACCATTCCCTAAGGTATCAAAGACATGTCATATCTGAAGATGGTGTCCTTGGCAGTACAGTGAAATGCACTGATTAGACTTCTGGATATCTGAAAATACTGAGCAAAGGTACTCTACTCAAGGAAGTAAATCTCTTAGCCTACAGTCCAATGAAAATGCTCTTAAGGGAGTTTCTACATTACATACTCTGGTACAGAGCTGCTAACTCAAATCCCAGAAACAACATAGTCACATTAGGTCTGTGTGTCTTAGTAGCGCTGCCAGCCCCATTGCCTTTTGTTTATAAGCAAGCTTAGTCAGAGTTGGGTTACTTCCTTTCTCCATCGCTCTGTGTTCTACAGTGCAGACTTACGCGCAATGTCTTTTAAATCTTGTAACAGCGATAGCTTAGAATTGGCTTATACAGAAATAATAATTAGTGGTTTGAAAGTAAGAAAGCAAACTGATAAAGAACACTGTATTCAGTGTTACCATTGTCTGGATGTTACTGGGAGAAGGGATGGAAAAATTCTGTTGCAACCTACTCCAGAGATAAAGCAGCAACTTGGAAAGAGTGCAAGGAAAGGAGGAACAATTAATTTTAAACTCAGGTTGTATCTGTAAGATATACCCCTCAGCATCCTAGACATCCAGCTTTTTCAGTACATGCCGTCATTCAGTTCATGGAGTAAATGTAAAATTGCAGTAGAGCTTTCAAAACACCCTTATGAAGTAATTTTCTGAAAAGTAGTTATGCACTTTGCATAAATGACACACATTATCTTTTTTGTTTAGAAAGAAAAGCTTTAACAAGCAAAAAAAGTGAAAAGAGTAAAAATTGTTATTTGCCATTCAGAGAAGTTATTGTATTGCTGGGCTGATGATTTGCATTAAATTGTTGATATGTTAATTTGTTCTTCATGACATGGTCTGTTTTAATTCATAAGAATAATACCTACAGCCTAATGGGATTTTCAGTTTCTGAGGTTCTTTATATTCTGTTTTTATTTGATTAGTACGTGGTGCTTTCACACATGTTGTTGGACTAAAAGAAAATGAGGAGAGACAAACAAACAAATCCTTAAAGCACTCTAGTCTCTAGCCTTAATCTACCTCTTCCTTTCTGCCCCTGGAGATGTTTGAGCAACATGTGCTACTGCTTTATATCACCTCTTTGCTTCCCTGCAGCAAACACAGTCTCTAGACTATAGCATTTTTACTGCATGTGAGCAACCAGATTGTTATTCTTGCCGCATTTACTGTACTTCTTTCACTGATACTGCTCTGCTGCCCCCAAGGTCTGAATGACATTGATCTGATGCTCACAGCCTAGAAATAAAGCCAGTATGAGCTGTACAGAAATCTCATGGCTAGTGCAAGGAAATCATTAACTCTTGCAGCTTGTTCAGATAAATAACAGAAGGTAAGGAAATTGCAACTTAGCCAAAATATGAGAAGCATGATGATATTGCTGGGACAGGATCTCCACGGAAGAGCAACACAAATGCACATGCCATGAGAAGAAGGTTTTAAAAAGCTAAACTTGTCTAGCTGTCTGATTGGGAAAAACTAGTGCAGTGAGAGCAGTAGTATTTGAGAGCCTTAATGCTAGGTTTTCAGAGTTATGGGAATCTTTGCCATTGTCAGGCTATGTATCTTTGTTAATTTCCTTGTTGAAAACACCCTTTTGGAGAAAAACTCTCCATCAATGAAACAGTTTTCTTGAGAAGTATTGTGTTTTTTTTTTTTTTTTAAAGCATAGTATAATTTATTGATATCTCTCTCCAGTGTTGTTCTCCTTGGTCAGGGGTCCTTTTTAATCTCCCTGTTGTGCTGTGGTTGTAATATATTGAGTTCTGTGCAACATCATGGTAGCTATTCAGATAGACGCTTTTTCATTTCCTTTTCTCCTTTACCTGAGGTAACATAGCATTTCTTCCTATGTAGTTTTGCTTGTTAGTGACTCTCTCACCGGACATCCCTTTGTACGTGTCTGGCACAGCACCTCATTTGCTTGTAAGAGCTTCATTATATGGACATGGTAACATGCGGATTGGCAGAGCTTTTTATCTATCTTCATTTTATTTTGTAATCAGGAATACGCCTGTTCAGTGGATTACTCTAACATCTAAAATATATGCAACAAATGTGTGTTTTACTGAATTTTGTGGCATCTTCTGCTTTGATGGGTAGAACTGTATGTCCCTTTTTATTTTTATTTTTTTCAGTGTTGGAGGATTATTAATACTTCTCAGCTGCCTCTCTAAATGTTTTTCTTCAATCAGGGCCAACTCTAACTTGATTGAACAGGTGGTTGCTTAACCAGCAAATTGTTTAACATAAAGCCCCAGCCAGGATGTAGCTTCTTATAATTAAAAGACTCATACTGCTCCTGCCAGCCATCTTTTCCCTTGCTCAGCATTGCACCACCATTTCAGACAGAATGTGCAACAATAAAATAAAGAACATCTCCAATGTTAACCCTGTCTCATCCAAATCACCCAAACGTTTCTCATATGTATTGTGATATTAAGGTGCCATAAAACTGGATGGGACCTGATTTCTGTGTCTCAGGAGAAAGTATTTCTTTTTATTTCTACATTTCTTTCGAAGATCGCAATCTCTTCTTGTCACTTTAGGGGGGAAAACCCCAACCCAAGCATATGGTTCCACCTTTGCATTGCAAAATGCTGTCACTCAGGGACTCCAAAGCCAGGGCATGAAGTGAATGTTTGGACTGCGTGTTGCTGAAAGAGCAAATGAATAGCCCCTGACAGGGGGGCAGAAAGAGAGAGGCTCTTTGTGTTCTTCTCCTTACCTAATGTCCTGACTCCCTCAAAGGCTGGCCCTCCCTACTCTTGTTTGGAGGCTGTGGCTCACAGGGAAGGGAAACAGTTCTGCATGTGGGCAAGAGGTCCAAATAATGTCCATTTTTTCCCTCAGTAGTTTGAGGACATATTCAAAACCTGTAGGATGCTTACTCTTGGCGAATAGTTGTCAAAACAAACCAGCCAACCCAGTAGCTAATTTTTAGGAGGTTTTTAACATATAAGTCATCAGTAACTGCCTGGATGACAGTCAGCATTACTTTCCAGTGAAACACATGGACTCCTCCATCACCTAAGCAGGCAGACTGCTCCATTGCCCGTATTATAATACTGTATCCGAGCATGATTGTTAATCATACAAACATCATAACTATAGGGCATTACAGGGTCTTTAAAGTGACTGGTCTGTATTCTATGTTGAAATCTGTAGTTTTGGCTCTTTTATTTATTTGTAGAACTATTTGCTATAAATACAAGGTGGATGGTTGTACCAAGATGCGTAATTGGCAAAATGAGATTGTTAGCACTGCAGTCCTAATTTTTGGATTTGAAAAATGTAATATAATTCCAAATATTTATGGTGACCTACTTAGAAAAGATGAAGTACTACTATTACCATGCTATTTATGTAGACATGCCAAATATAAAAGACGTCTGATATTGTTACATTATAAAATATTATCCCTGTTTTTTTGGGTAAAGTGCTTTTCTCATGTACCAGTTAATAGTGAATGCAAAGAGTTTTTAACCAGATGTCTGAAAACGGATCCAAAAATGCTTTGTTCAGAACAAATCTAATGTTGATTGCCACCAAAGGGGGAATTGGAGCCTCCAGTATAGTTCAGCTTTTGTAGTCTGAACTAAGCAACTGGCAGCTTGTTTACATATAAATCTGCACTGAAATAACAGAAATTCCGTTTAATTTACATCCTTTTCATTTTTTTTGAGTGAAATTCTTTGTGCAGAAAGATTTTAGCGTAAAACTTTCCTACTCCATTTTTGCCTTTTTTTTTTCCTGAAGTTTAAACAGTTGCTTGTGGTGTCTGTAGAATACGCAAAAAGTTAAAGCTGTATACTTCAGATTGAAAAGGCTGGTTAGACTGGTTTCGTTTAAGCAGCAAGAGAACTACATACATATTTATTCCTAATGTTACTGGGTGCTTATTGCCAAATTATCTTGCTTGAAGTATAGGATGGGGATCTTTAAACTAGTCACCATTAAATATTCCTTTTCTCTTTTAATTGTCAGTGTCTTAACAATTTCATAGATATTTCACATTTTTGTTGCATCTACTTACATCTCATATAGTAGTATATCTCTGTGTTCAAATAAATTATAAGAATTGAAGATTGATACATCATCTTGGTATTGTACCTAATCTGTTACTATACTTTAAAGCATTATGGATGCTTTGATCAAATAATATTTTCAACTGACTACTGAATTAACAGTGAGAGAAAGATATATTCAGTCTCCTTGACAAATATACTATTAGTCCTTGAATAATTCCACAAATCCAGGCTTTGTATCACAGTCTGGCCTCTTGTATGTACAGGTTGAAATCACTCATTTATTAGAAATCGGGATGAGAGAATTTGCTAAATCAAGATTTCAGAGTATTGAAAGAGTATTCAGTATCATTTGATGTCCTTTCAGAAATCTCCTAGTTAACTGTGACATCAGGGCTTAATACATGATAGTGGGTTATCACATACAAAATCTCAGTTTTATACACGGCACTGAGCATCTGTTTATTTTAAGTGATTTTTTAAAAGCTGTAGTCAGATTGTAAACTGGCTTTATTTCTAACATCCCCTGTTAAACTCTCCCATGCATCCACCCTGCATAGTTGCATTTGTCCACTATTTGCAAGTTACACCTTTTCAAAATGAATATGTTGAGTAACACTGTAGTTTGGTGTGTATAATAGCCTGGCTTTGAAGTGTTTGTTAATTGGTTATGATGATATCTGTTAGGTATGTAAAAGTGTTACAAAGAACATCTGCTCCTGTCATAATTGATGCCACTTTTCATCAAGATCAGTACTTTAAGCTGAATAGGGCACTAATTAATATCAGAACTGGTCCAATTGTGAAGAATTTTTCCTCTGTCTACAACTGTGGTCCATTTGCCTAGTATAGCAGTACCAATCCTGATTTCAATCCTGTCCAGGTGAAAGGTTCTTATACTGTTTCAATTTTTCAAGGAAATCCTTTGTGTTCCTGGATCCAGCTCTCAGTTCTTTTGCGGTATGCTGCATTTCCAGGAGGGAAGTGAAACAGAAATCTGATGAATCCTGCCCTTGAAGAAATACTGTGCCGTTATACTATTTCATGGCAGTTCTTATAATTCTCTCCATTTGTCCATATGTGTATTTTCATTTTTCACTTCAATACACACATAAAATATGACAGAGTTCCAGTTGCTGTGGGAACTTTGATTTCCAATTTTCTTATCTTTACTTTTAAAATCAAAGTGTTTCATTAATGCCTATTTCTTCTGCTAAGCTTCAAAAAGAGTGTATTTCATTCTCAGCCTACAGCTACGACTGGTTAAAGCAATTTTCATGGTAGCTATAGACAAATGCACAGTAAGTGAATTAGTTTTTATTATACTCACAGTTCCTTCTCTTTTCTGTTTGATTTCTGCATGTTCTTGTGTGAATTCTCAAATTTATGTATATTAAAATTGGAGAGAGATGATTTCAAAGCTGTATGCATGAATTATTTTCTAAGAGGTCACTCCGTGCTCCTGAGCTGCACACATGAAGAGCAGAGCTGGCATACCTCCATTTATTGAATGCATGCAATTGATCTGCATAGCACATTTGGCTCAGCAGGTTCAGGGTGTATTGAACAGAGGCAGTAGACATGCCTGACTCAGGAAATCTGCTTAGAGCATGTGCCGTAACACTAAAATATCCTATGTGTCTCAGGTTCCCTGTTGCACTTGTGGTACACAGTGTCATAATCACAGTTTTCTGCCTGGTAGCCATACGAACTACAAACACTTCAGAAGAAATCTGAATGTCTATTTTGCATATTATATGTATTTTAATAGCGTGTTTTGAAAGTAGATTTTTAATGTATTTGTAGCATAGGCTGTCTTTCTAGTTATTTGCACATAGCATGAATGTTATTAAATTGAAAAAACAGTGATAAAATGGGTACTTTAAATTAGATCTGTTAGTGTATGTTAATTTGACTATGATGCCATAGGAAAACTTCGAAAGTGAAAGAGCACATGTTAGGGAATGTGAACTGGAAGGTGTACTTATTCGTTATGTGCTGAAATTATGAAAAAGGCATGGCATATGAGGTAGTTCGTTGCCAAAGCACGTGTAATAATTCTTTTACTCTGTCCAGCACTGATGGGCATTGGCTGGAGAGCAATATTGTCTAGTATTGAGCAGTGTGGTTAGAGAAAGATACAGAATAATCAGAGACTGTCTGAAGGACAGCATCATGAGAAATCAGAATCTAGAAATGATGACTTAGGGGAATGGTTTGGAGTCTTTAGTTAAGAGAAGATGAAGTAAGATGTGATAAACCCCTTCAGATATATAAAATGCTGCTGCAAAGAAGGGAAGATCTGTTCTCCATCCATGGTGCATAAAACAAGAAGCAGGTCTTAAATAGGATTAAATTGGATTAAACTTCTCACGTTAGGAATAATTAAGCACTGTAATAGATTGCCGGAGGAAACAGTGAAGTGTACTTCACAAGAAGGAAGGCAGAAATAGATTAGCCAGACTTCTGTCAAGGATGACAGCATCGTGGCCATTCCTGCTGGGGCAAGTGACGGACAAGGTGATCTCCCCAAGTCCTTTCAGCCTTATTCTAAAATGTAAGTTTTCAAAGATGCTTTGAATCTGAACAAAAAAATTCCCTTTATTGTGTTTCCAAAGGCTGGTTTGATGTAAACATTTTCTCAGTAAGCTTCTAGATAGAAGATTTTTGTTGTTGTAGTTGTGATTGGCATATTCCTCCCCCCCCCCCAAGAAAACAAACCCCTTTTTAGCCTTGAAAACTTCCTAGATAAATAAAGGCTGTTGATTTTTCCCAGAATTAGAAGGTATACATCAAAGAAACACACTTTTGAATGAGGATAGTTCTTGTTAGGTAGAGAAATAGAGCCAACAAGCAGGTTAAAAGAGAATTTGGAGAGATCTGTGTTTTGTGTGGGATCAGAGACGTTCTTGCCAAAGTCCCATCTGTTCAGTTTTTATTCAGCTCTGTTTTCTTTTCACCTCTCTGTTGTGCTAGCACTCCAAATGGAGACATAACTGACTAACTGAAGTCCTGAAGTCGTGCTGGTTGTCTCTCCAAATTCAGGTATCAGAAATAGTGACTGAGTTTTCATGGAGAGGTTTCATTGGTAGTAAAGTCACCTTATTAAGGAGTGTCTGATCCAGGAAAGCTTAAGAAGCTGTCTTTAACAAATGGGGAGCAAGTAAAGGAATGATTATGCTATTCTGGACATAGATGGCAGCCCCACTCCCCAAGATTTCTGTGACTGACTGAGAAATCCCGTATTCAGGACTCTTTGCAAAGTCTGTCTGTGTTAGTGTATGTGTTAATCACACTTATGATGTTCCTCTTTAAGAGTTAAACTGTGAAACAGGAAAATCACACCTTAATTGAAATTATGGGAAAAGATGTGCCTGAAAACAGAGAACTGAATCCTCTGTCATAAGTATGTAGCTTATAGCATATGGCATAGCTGTGTCATAAGGAAATCCTGGGTAGCCTGTAGCCTGGGAATGTATTTAGGGGCTGAGTGATTGAAGGGTAGCACCTACAGCAGGCTTAAAACATTGGAAATCGTGCATTTGCATCTTATTGCAGCACCCTTGTGGGTGGCCTGTAGGTCTGAGGAATATTTCTTTGTGTTGATTGTTGGTGGCTCATTGGAGATACAACAGAATATTTCCTCTTGAGAGAGGCACTCCTAGGAGAAGAGATTATTTCTATTTTATCTTGAACTGGTTTTGCTGAGGTAATATTTTGCTCGAAATAGACGGCTGCCATTTCTGTCTGTTCTCTGTAGAAGTTCTAACGGCGTTTATCTCTTCCCTTATCCTGAAGAAAGAGACCTTGGTGAAAGTGGTAGCAGTAATTGGGAGAGATAGCCCTGTAGGATGGACAGCATGGGCTTTCATGTTTGAATTACAAACGATTTGGTCTAGATGGAATATTTTTCCCCTCATCTAGCCACTTAGAATGGTATATATCATAGTTTATTTCTGGGAGAGTGGGATAATGGATTTTATTAGTCTCCTACTTAAAGCATCATAAATCAGGACTGATTCGACTGGGTTTATGCTAATAACACAGTAGATGTAAAAGGAAAACAGGGGTTAATCTGCTGATATATTTCATTGGGGTTTAATAAATTCATGACACTTGTCAAAGTAACTCTTGTGTAATTTGCAAAATTAAATGTATATATTCTATGCTACTTAGGTTTTTGTTTGGAAGCTAGGCATCTTTTTGCTAATGCTTCTTTCAGAACCCTTAACTTTGGCAACGCGTTCTGGCCTGGCCCTCTTTTCATATTGCGCATGGCAATGAGCTGAATATGCTGCAGTACGGTAGCAGAATGAGTGTCGAAGCAGTGTTGAGTTGGCATAGGCTACTTGCTTCAGAACAAATTCAAAAAGGATTGAAAAGTTCTCACTGCCAGATCTATTTGTAAAGAAAATCATTCAATTGCTAGGAGGGTATCTGTAATTGCATGTTAAGCAGCGGGGGGGTATCTGTAATTGCTGTCTATTCCATATACTTTTTTTCTGAGAGCACAAGTCCATACAATTGCAGAAAATCAGCTTGAAGTTCAGGAGTTGTTAATTGGCCTCAAGGTTTGTCTTCATCTTTCTACAACAGTTTTGCCCAAGCTTTTAGAGTGCTGAGTTATTGGCAAAGATAGTGAAGTTTTATTGGAAATGATTTATTGGTATTTTCTAATTCAGATAATTAAATAAAGCAGATTCGCAGTTTTGGCCTCACCAGTGTGGCTAAACAGCATAATGTGGTGTGTGAGAGAATTAATGTGTAGGTAGAGCCTGTGTGCAGTACAGTTGTTTTGCGTTGCCTCTCCAAGCACAAAGATGTGTGAAGTTTCCATCTCTATTTCTGTATCAGCAACATTATTAACGGAATTGATAGTAATCTGGTAGCAATCCTGGTGGATACCACATGGGGAGCTTAAAAGCTGCTTTGGTACAAGGGGCTTGCTCTCCTGGATTGAGATCGATAGGAAGCAACAGGCTTCATTTGTTTTAATACTAATGATAGCAAAACATTGGAGCAGTTTGTGTAGGGAAGGTGTGGATTCTCTCTCATGGGGACATCTTTAGATATCTGTCAGAATGATCGAGGAAAAATTGATTGTGTCCTTTGGCTGAGGGTGCACTAGGTGACTTCTTGACAACAGAGCAATGTTCTACAGTAAAGGAGATTTTTGCCATCTTGGCCTACAGTAGAAATAAACTGTCTTTTGTATTAGAGTTACAGATATGTCAGAAGACAACTCAGTAAGTATTTTGTTTGACATAATACCACATTGGAACAGCAGTTTCCCACTGTGCTCGAGTTCTGTGTGCTACGATACCCGTGCAGCATCGGTATCTACAGAGTTTGCTTTGCAGTTCTTTCCTCTGAGATACTCCGGTATTCGCTGCAGGTACTACATCTGCTTTTAGACATAGCTAAATGATAGCGGTCTGGTTTTTCTTGCAAGTAGTTTCTTCCCAAGATTGGCTGCCCACCCATCTCTAGCATATAACAAGTTATAATAAGCCATTTTATTTCTAAAGCAGGTGATTTTCCTACAAGATCTCAGTGAAAACTAAACTGATTGTAGTGCAAAACTTAGCAGGTGTGTTTCTGGTTTTTCATATATGACCAGAATGGAACTATTTTAAATGTTGAAATCCTCTTTACTGGGGCATAGACTACAGAAAGCTTTGTGAATAAATACTTTGCTAACTCTGGTCTATAAGTTTCCTAGGGAAGCTGATCACATTTGACAAGGGAAATAGGATTCCACAGGAGGTTATATGAAATTATGAGATGATGCAAATGGAAATATATTTTCTTGGGGGGAGGAGAGAGAACAACTTCTCTGTAATTGAGTTACAGATAAAATTTAATTTAAAGGGTCCAGCAGGCTTGTTTGAAGTTCAAAGAAGCTTGTGCATAAATTTGGCCTGCCTGGAGTTATTGCATCTTAACATATATAGCTTGATCAAAAGAAAAGTAGAAATGGAGTAGTTCCAGAAATCCAGACTGATTAAGTCAATCTTTCTTGCCCAATGATGGAATTTGGAAAAATATCATTTGGTCTTCTCTAAAGCTCCTCCTGGATCAAAGGATTTCTCTTCCAGCCTTTCTATACTAATCACACAGTGAAAAAAATGAACTTCTATAGGGAAAAGATGATGGTCTTTGTGATCTATTCAAGTTAGCAGTTCATGGGGGCTGCTGCCCTGAAATATAAGCTACAGAAATGCTAAGTCAGTAAAAATATTTCTTGTCCCTTTAATAGCTTGAATTTACCTTTATGACAAACTTGCAGAATGAAATAGTAAAATGCAGTGCGATCTGTAAAAGTGTACTTATTTTGTGTGGTGATTTATTATTTTGTTTCTATGAAATGGGGGGCCAATTACTTGAAGAACTTCTGGATGATTCTGCTGGCAGTGCTCTACATCAGGAAGAGGTCAGTAGCTATACAGAATGTTCATGGGATAGGATCTAAGTATCCAAGAATACATAGAATACAGGTTCTTCGGGAGGTATGCATTTCAATTAGCAGGAATAGATGCTTTTTAATTAGCTAGACTGAAAAATCTAGGTAGTGACAAATGCCCTGGTACCATTCTTAGCATCCCTAGTTTCTGGAAGCCTTAATTTAAGGAAGCAGGACTTGAAAGTATAATTTATGCACTAAGATGGGACAGGGTTGGACGAAGATTAATGAAGGCAGAGAAAATCCATGGGACTGTAACCTTTTACATAGCAAATACTGTTCTGTGATACTGACAATTTTCCAGTCTTTTAAAGTCTAATAAAAGCCAACTTAGGGGAAATAAGAAATAAGTACAAAAGTTTTCTATGTATATATTTCCATATATTCCATATATAGTGGAAATCCAAACAAGGAAATTATAAAATGTTCTTTTTAATAAATTTTGATCTGCTGGACACAAGGCCATTTTGGAGCTCAGCTGACTGAAAGAGGTCTTTTTGTAGGCCTGCTAATCTACCAGTGTGAAGCTAATTGCAGTATTAGAACCTGCCATATTTTATATGTCGTGGTTTTACTTTCTACTGTGACGGTATTTGTATCATTTCAGTGCCTCATAAATACTCTTTGACAGTATTTAAAATAGGCCAAAGAAAATATATTTAGGTGAGGTAGTTTTAGTATAATGAGCAATTTCTGCTCCTTTCCCAGCAAGCTTTTGTGCAATTCTAAAGGCCTATAAGAGCCACTGAGGAAGCTGACTTTTATGCAAGATGGGAAGCGTCGTAGCTCATTTTAAGTGTGTGTCTAATGTTCCTACATGCCTAGTAACTTAAAATCTGGCCTCTATTCGAGGTGGTGCAACCCTTTAATTCTATTAGGCTGTTAAAAAGAATATAAATCTGTTCAGTCACTGACAGCACGGTTTTTTTATTGTGTGGTGATTTGGGATTATGAGAGTTATGGGGGAAGGTGACCTTGATGCAGGTTTAAGTGCAGCACTTCTTAACACAATGCAGTAGAGAACAGCACCGGTGTTACCTTAATTATGTTGTTAAATGCACTAGGGATGAATTACTTGAAACAAATTAAGCAAGTGACGTTCTTATTTCACAAACTGCATTTAATCTCATGCATGGGTGTGTTTATGATAGAGTTACAGCAATACAGTAAATTAAACGTGAATAGAAGGCCTGCCAATATCTTCATAAGCAGATGTTTTATATTTGAACTAACATAGAAAGAGGATATACCTTAAGTCATTCAGGACAAGAAGGTTGAAGTCTCATGTATTTACTAAAAAAGATAAATTTGCAATTTTCAGTAGTTAATATTTGCTCTCTTATTTGGTCTGAAGCATCCAGAAAGAAATTAGGCTGATCATCATGGAATAAAACTACACTAAACGGAATTTTGCAATGGAATTTTGCAAAGGAATACACACAGGTGATAGTATAAACAACTTCAAGGCTGCTGATACTTATTTAGTAGGGGCTTTGACATTTTTTACCTGTTGTAGGAGTTCAGTTTTTCATTGATGTTAATTAGAAAACCTGTATGGTGTATGAAAATGTTGTAAATGTATTTAAAAAAATTGCTACCTGTCAGTATATTTCTTACTGTATTTAATGAAACTTCACCACAGCCTTTTCTCAACAACTCTAGCTAGCTATGGGGAGAGTTGAAAAACCTAAATGAAGGAAAAAAGTTTTGAGTTACATTAGTATCCTTGATATTCCCTTATTTTTTTAGTGTTTTGGCCAAAACAATTTGGTACATTTGACCCACATTTGTCAAATAGCTTTAGGAAATCATTGTTGCCTTTTGTGGTAAATAAACTGTTTGGAAGGAAAATTCAGGCAGCTCTGCTCCTTTGTAATTGTGGTGCAGAAATGTACTCATAATATTGTGAAACACCTATGTACCCATTCACATGTGGGTAGAATTTGTAATTCAATAGTTTATCTAATGATTGCATTCCATTTTGCAGTGACAGTTTTCATTAAGACTACATTTATTCAGAGGAAAGCTAACCTAATAAGAGTGCCTCAAGTTCAGGGATTTATCCTTGTCGTTTTCTAATATTTTACTTATTCTGAAATGGTATAATTTAGGCATAACAAAAAGTTTTGGTTTTTTTTTTTTTTAATTGTGCAACATTTTTTCCAGTTGTTTAATGTGTGTTACTTGGAGAATGTGCAGTATGTATTTGAAAAATCACATTTTTTTTTCAGATACTGAGGTAGGACTGAAATGACTGTTAAAAAAAAAAAAAAGATAAAGTGTTTGGTCTAAGCTATAGCCACAGATTTAATTTTTAACAGAAAGGGTTTGCCCCATCTTCTGCTCTGATTTAAATTATCATACACACCAAAGGAACTTCTCTTTACCCATTTTAGCCTCTAAAGTGTTACGGACCAAATGCAATGCTCTCAAACCTGACCTCTCATCTGTATTTGCAGATAGAGACACATGTAAGGCAAAAGCAGTTTTCAGAGAAGAACGATTAGAGACAAACATACCTGCCATAATAGTATATGTATATACATAGTATAATTGTTCCTTATGTTGTAAGAATAGTCCTTATGATTCGGAGGTCTTCTTTTTTATGTGTAAAAATGTTTGGGGTTTTTTCCTCTCACCTAATAAAGCCATCATTTTTCTCACACATTTTTCATAAAACTAAAGCTGTAAAGTCATTGCTGTAAATTTATGTTATGAGTATGTGCATAGACCATTATGGTTTTTGCATTTCTCTGTTTTAAAGGAGGCAAGAATCAAGCCTGTAAAGTCTAACACAAAAGTAAAGCAATGACAAAGTCTGGAAAAAATAATTTCAAATAATTACCGAATGAGCTTTTAAGAGGGCAACAGGATATGCTTTTTGAGGAGAAAATGAGTTTGAAAGGTGCCAGCAATATGATTTATCATGCATTCCTGGATAATACATCACACCAAAATCCTATTTATCTAGTCTATTGCTGTTGGCAATTAATCTCAAACACGGATATGAAGCATACTGAGAAAGGTGAAATGACAAAACAGAGAAGTGTCTGTACCTGCTATAGGATCTCCTGTAATAGCTTTGTAGTCTGAAGTATGGGGATGGACTAGATGACCTTTAAAGGTCCCCTCCATCCCAAAGCATTCTATGATAAGTATCAACCAGACAGAGATCAGGAGGAGATTTCTCCTCTGCCCATGTTCCATGTTTAAGTAATCCTGTTTGTCAATTAATGAACATCTTGGTGGTGTAGTGTTTTTTTTTTTTTAATTTCACACCTGTACCAAATTTTATTTCATATTACTATCACCAGAAGGGTTGGAAAACAACATTTGAGCATTTTATAGACAAGAACAAGGTAAATCCTGGCTTGAAGAGCTTTGTATTAGTTAATAGCATTATAGTACATAAATAGGGTTGCTACTTGATTGAGTTACCTCCTCTTTTTTTTTTTTTTTTCCCCCTTTCTTTCTTACTTCCCCTGCCTCCCATAAGACAGGTACTTGGAAACTGTGGTTTCAGGACATTTGACTGAAGATTTATTTAAGATTAGTAGAAATAGACTTGAATTGCAAAATTTGCATCCAGATCTTAATATCTTATGTCTCAGAGTTCTGGGAGATATTATTTGTATTGTAACATTTTAGAGACAGTGTTTGGGATCTACAAATAAGCTCAGAATTCAAATGCCAGCAAAATAAACACATTTTTGGGTTGTGCCTATTTGTAATTATGATGGATGCAGAATTTGTTAGGGAGGTCTCTCACAGCAGTTGCATACAAAATAATTTGGTTGTTACCTTCCCTTTCTTCTCATACCTCATCTCCTTTGAAAGTCGCTATTTATCATTTTGTGGGACTGGTGAGTAAGTGCTGCTGAGTCAATGCTTGATTAGTTTCCAGCTGGTCCTGTGTGAGTAATTTATTTAGATGCCAAAAAATCAAATTAAATTTTCAGAGTATTATGGCTTTACTAGAATTGCAGTATGGTGTTGTCATCGTGGTGCCATCCCCAAAGACTCCCATGGCCAGTGACTACTCTGAAGTCACCTCCCCAGACTGGCAGTGACATCATTCTGCCATAGTACAGCAGTCCCTCTGGATCTTCATTAGCTTTTCCAACAGTGTGATGTTGTCACAGTACCACCAATGGCTTCCATTAATACCAGCTTGAAACTATTTTGACAAGAAACATTGCAGAGGGATTTTTGTCATGAACATATGAAAAGTTTAGTTTGAAAGTTTAGACCTGTTTCATGGGGAGAGTGGCTTCTGCATATCATGATGGGTATCTCTGGGAGAAGGCAACCTCATTTTTCTTTCTACTCTTTAATCTAGGGTCTCCTCTGCATTACAGAAGCTTTGTGATATGGTACCAGGTTAAATTATTAATACTTTTATCTTTCATTAGGCCAAAAAAAAAAAAAAAGATACGGCTAATTATTGACTTCACTCAGCTTCAACTGTTCCAAGAACTGACAGGGCTAATGGGCAAAGTTTCAGGCCAGTATTGCTTGTGTTAGAGGAGCTTCTAGAGAAACCACTGGCTACATCTGGATTAGTGAGTGCAATAGAGGCAGATGTGTAGAGTGAAACAGTTGGTGAGGAGGACCCAGAGTTTGCACTGTGTTTATTTTCTTTCAGACCATGTCTGATCTTGTGGAGGGACCACTCACAAGCAGTTGAAACATTCTTGGAGCACATCCTCTGATTTAGTTTCGTGCAAAAGGAGTGTAGTTGGTTTGCTTTGAGGTCACTACGCAATGCCAGCCAAAAGGTGATAAGCTGCTGAAGTGCTTGTCTAAACGCACTGAGACACATGTATGTTCAAACAGGTCAAGGTGGAAATTCTGCACTATTTAAACTGTGGATATTGTCAGATGTACTAAAATTATTTTTCCTCAACCATTAAGGCAGTCCACAGCTATGGTTAAATGGAGATAGGGGTGGCAACCTCTCAATCGGTATAGGGTCACCGCAGATAAAAGGTGGTAGGAACAACAAATAATACAAAATAGCTATATTGCTGATAATGGATAAGCTTCATGATTCCCATGCCTCCCGAATTGTCATTGTTCTTTTCAAATGGGAGTACCTTAAGTGTCTTAAGTATTTACTATGATCTATCTGAAAGCTACAACAGCTTCTGTAAACAAGAGAGTTTAAAACTCACTGAATTCAGAAAAGTCATCAGTTCCCCTGCTTTCAGGTTTCTATATAATCCTAAAGTTCTCTGGAGAAGTGTTACAGCATTACAGGGTATGATATTTGGCATCTGCATTGCCTCAGGAATATTTTAATGATTAAGGCTTGTCATTCATCTCCTAAAATCCCTGAGAATAAAAATAGATTTTATACTAACGTAATTTCTGAAACAACACAGTCAAGAAAGCAGCTGGGGCACATTTCACCTTTATTAAGGAGTTTGGTAAATGAATAGACTAGTGCCATAAAAATCTACTCTGACTCTTCTCTCATAATTGAGGATCCACTGTAGAAACCATAACCATGACCTTAAGCATTCTGTGTCCAAAAGGGAATGTATAACAAAATGTGTGTCAAAAGGTAGTGTCTCACTGGAGGACTATAACAAGATTGCTAGGCCCTCTAGTTAGCTCTGCTCCTTTTATTGGTAACCTTTTTTTCATGTTAGAAGAGGATCTTTTAGGGGCAAGAAAAAGGTCTGTGTATCTACCTGTTGGTAGTTGTTTGATTAAATCTTGTGATGGCCAAGGAACTCTGCTTCTAAAATCTTAGGATAGATGCCTTAAAAATAGCTCAGTAAGCATTTCTTGTATTTATCAAAACTAAATTTAGTACAGCATCTGTCAGAGATTTGAGGTTTCCCATAATTCAGAGCATATAACCAGAGATGCTGTTTTGTATGAATATCAGTTAGTCAAGCAAACCTAGGGAAGTAGGTTAGTCTAAAATCCAATGCGATGAATACAATTGCAAGATACTATCAAATGTAACCCAGGGAAAAAGATACCTTATCTAAGGGCAAAGGCTTGTGAAATATCACTTTGCTGAATCCAGCTTTTGATTCCCATACAAAGGGCTCGAGAACTACTTCCTAGCAACTCAGGAACCTACACCGATAATTTTTAAAGAGGTTACTTCAAAATAGCAGTGTGTTGGAATGAGTTAGGTATTTCTGAGATGTCCTTCTCGTTCATTGCCTGATATTCCTTCATTCCCTGTACACTCAAATGTGTAGAAGTTGCATTCTCGTTGTAAACCCCCGGGCCTCTGTGCAATCCCATCAAGGCTGTGTTGATACAGAGCAACAAAAGACAAGTCTCAGGAAGGGTTCTGTATAACATGATGGTTTGGGATAAACAGAGCATAAATCTGGAGGTTCCTTTTTTTTGCTGTTTAAGCTCATCATTGAAACCCAGGTTTATTCCCTTCCCTTTTCTTTTACTAATTTTGCTCTGGGACCTCATTTTCCTGATGTTAGAAATTCTTTAATTTCTGATTACAATGTTATAGGGTCAATATAAACATGTTTCACTGCCTTTCAGTTTAAATTAACCTTCTTTTTCTCTGGGGTTTATTTACTGATATATACCTAATTTTCTCATTTGTCCTTAATTTTTGTATACTAAAAATCTAAGCTGTTAATATCCTTTCATCCATCCTAGTGATTGTCATGCAGGTTCTTCTCTGCATCAGAGATTCACTTTGAATCTCTTTCTCAAATATACCTGAACAGAATTATGTGCTATCCAAGAGCAACTCCTACTTGTACCTTTTATAATAATGTTAACACCTCTCTTTCTTTACTGAAAATTACTCAATTGGCATGTTTAGGATCAGCTTTACCTTTTTCACAGCCATATTGCATTACTCCTTCATAAAGGTTGGAATTGATTAATACATTAAAATCTTTTTTCTTGCTGTTATTTCCAGTGGATAAGCCCATTGTTTTAAAAAAAAAAAAAAATCTCTTAATGCATGACTTTGTACTTTCCCATCAATTTTAATCTTTTCCATACTACTGCAGTCTTCTCTGACATCTCTCCCTTTCAATGTAAAACTCCAATCCCCCTCTATTGATGATTCCTCATAAATTTGTGTATCAGCAAATTTCATTAGCATAATTTTACTTTTTTGTGCTAAGATCATTAATGAAAATACTGAGATAACCCATTTATAATCTCTCACCAGCCCTTTACTTTCTCTTCAAACACTGAATTTTTGCTTCTCTTTTAACTAATTCCTTATGCACTGCAGAATTCTCATTACTAATCTTCATTTCTTCATCAAAACTAATAGTTTTTCCAGGCAATATATCAGATGTTTTATCAAAGTCCAAATGGGAGCTGTGGCACAGAGAAGTAGTATCTTTTTGGGGAAGAAGTTTCAGAGCTGAAATGTAGAATTGGCGAGTAAAAGCCTTATACAGGAATGAGGGTCAAAAAATAAGATGTTAATTCTAGAACGTGGCAAGTCAAAGGTGTTGTTAGAGTCAGAGAGAGTTGCTAACATGGTCAGTTTCATAGACAGATAGGTTGTTAGATTGTTAGATAAGTAACGTTTTAGATTAAATTATAGATGTAGATGTTATATGTTTGGGGCGAGGGGAGTAATACAGTCCCTTGAAAAGTTAATCAGCAAACTTCAGGGGTTTGATCAGGAGGCTGACACACAGTGGAAGTACTTTTCACACGAAATTGATTTCTGTTTTCTTTGATTCAGGAGCCAGCATTGCATCTTTAGACTAGCTGATAAAAGTTTCGTTACGACTACTCCTTTTGCAATTGGTACTTTGTTAAATCCTTTACCCTAAACTTATAGCTCATGTTGTAGGAATTAGGACTGAAACTAAACTGTCCTGGAGTGACAGAATTCAGGAATCAAAATCTGCTACTTTTCTTGAAAAATGCAACAAATTCATTGTTAATGACTGATTTACTTATTTCTCTTGTTTTCGATGTTGTATCCTTTAAGCAGGTCTAAGTGCTATAACCATATACAGTGTGAAAATGTTGACTCTTATTCTCTGAGTTTATAATCTATTTAAGTAATTAGAAGTAATTGGATTATCAGTCAAATAAGGGAAGCACAAGATCACAGTCCCATTATAATGTGTATATAGGCATCCTGACAAAGATAAATGTTAGGGGATAATCTGGGGGAAGAAAGCTGTTCGAAAGCTGTTCAAATTTATGAAACTGTATATCTTAGAAAGCTTGTAAAATCCAACTGTGTAAGAACCTGTTTTACATCCCATGGGTGAGATTCTTATTGTTAGAGGCCACGTCTAAGCAATCGAACGTCAGGCACCTGTTTTGAAAATGTTTTGTGTCATTATTTCTTTGATCCCTCCACGCCCCGCCCCCCCCCCCCCCCCCGAAGTGTGACTGCATTAGTTCAGAAGGTTTGTCCACCCCCAGCAAATGTCACAGCTGTTAGGAGCTCCCATAGCTTCCAGAGCTGCTTTGCAGTTTTAAGAGCTACTCTTGCTTGCAGTGAATCGTAAATAGCACCTAAAAATATGCTTCCAGCTGGAAGCCTTCATGCAGTCCCCCTTCTCATTCTTTTAAAATTACCCCGGTGGGCACCATTGTGCCAATTTCATCAGAGTCTAACAACTTAATGGGCATGAGTTTCTTTCACTAATCTGGAGGTGGTCTCTGCAGAGCAAGAGAGAGTAGCAATAAAGAATCATTTTCAGCAGGCGTCTCCTGAGATGAAGAAATGACTGGGCATTTGATGAACACGAATGCACAGAATCTTAACCAAAAGAATTCCGGTGGGTTTTGTGTTTGAAGCGCTGCTATTATGTCACCTTTCTGAGGAAGTAATCCTTTTTGAACACAGAAACCTTTCAAGAACTTTTACAAAGGAACTTTGTATTTATATTTGCATGCGTGTAGAATACAGGAGGCTGGATTTATTTGAGAAGTATGACTAAAATATGAATTAGCACGCTGTTTTGTGGCTTTTCCCATTGATTTCAGAAATTGGTATTATAAAATAAAAATCAGATGGTAATTTTACAATGAGTCAGCATCCATAACTTTCAGGTTTGGTCCAGATGAGCATTTACAAGTTTAGATACTAGTGTCTATATTGATGATCCTCCCTTGCTTGTCCCATCTTCATGATATATCTGATATAATAGTCTAAACATCAGGCTACTGGGCTGTTTTATCCAACTATTAACATAGAATCAAGAAATAATGCAACTTTTTATTCCTGAAGTTGACTCAGTCTGGTGGCTCATTGCAGTCCTCAGTCAGTTTACACCAAGTGGGCATGAGCTACACCTTCTTTTTTTGTCTTCTGCTCCTCCTATTCCTTACATAGTTGGTAAGAAACTTCCATATTGGAAGTTTGAGCTTATTTTATAACATTCTTTATAAACATGAGCGGAAGAAGCTGTAAATCTGATTACATTTATTAAATAGAGATCCTGCACTTCAGATGTGAATAGGATAGTAAGAATCTGAAAGAAAATTAGAAATATTATAATTTATCCTATTAGAAGTTCACGTTAAGTGAACTTTAGTGGGAATACGAGCAAGCTGTATAACATTTTGACATATCAAAACTATCCTTCATGTATAAAAATACTTAACCACTGAAACATTAGAGAGAAATGTGACATAAGGCTGAGCTTATGGACATAGTCATGTCCTAAATGCATCCTATTGTTGCTGGCTTTAGCCATTCCCTTGTTCCCCTGGTTTCTGTGTCTCCTACAAAAACCATGACTTCTAACAGCTGGAGGAGAAGGCAGTGTAGTAAGAGTGCATGGAGGGGATTAGTGAAGTTAATTTTCAAATACTCCAGATGAGTTTCTTGGCTGTCAGCTACTTCCATTAGGCAGAAGCCTGATGAGTTCCAATTTGTGCCTCCACAAAAATGCTGAAATGTGTCTGCTGATACATTATTAAATCTGTAGGGCCAAATTTTCTGCCAGTGTAAAAATTCCACTGATGACATTTACAGCATCCAAAGATTTGGCCCATTATTAGCTAGTTCCTTAGCATTTAATTTTTTGTATTGGCACTATAATTTATTCAGGAGACTGTGACACCCAATTACAGCTTTTTATTGTAAGAAAACACTGTAAGATACCTACTCAATCTCAGAATTATTTTAAAGTCAGTGAAAACTAGTGATTGGTACTGGGAGAGATGCCTATATGGGGTAAGATGACAGAGAAGTGACTAGTAAAATCCAGTCAGTAATCTGAAATAGGCAGTACTCTGCAAGGCTTTCAATGTCTTTTAATGCTGTTGTCAGACCATGGAGAAGAAAGACCAGTGGTAGCATAAAGTACTAATGGACTACTGCCCTAAATAAGACAGCTTCCTAAAGATCTGAAATGGAGCAGTCCTAAAAATTGTGGCATGGTTGATAAAATTGATTACTGTGAAAATATTACTAATTCTGCACACAGGCTAGAAAGTAATGTGTTTTACCTAGTATTTTCTTTAGGCAGCAAAGGCTTTTGTCCTTCTGAACTTCCAGCATTTCTGCCTCACGTTTTCAGCTCAGTTGCATTGGTGTTAGTCTTGAATACGTCCACTGTATCCAGTGGAGTGACATTGTGCTTGCTTTGCAGCAGTTGAGAAAAGAATAAAGCTAAATGCTGGTAACTGTTTTTGGAAGAAACAAAAGGCATTACGGAAGTTGTATTTTATTTTATGATTACTGTTAATTTTAGAGTTTGCTGCAATGGCTTGCTTGGCACTCATAAATTGTTTACTAAGGAGCTGGATTATAGAATTATCTGGTTGATATAGACAACGACACCTCTTTATCTGTCTCTTCTTTTGCTGAATTCATAAGTCTAACACCTTTTAAAACTGTGATTATCAGCAAGGCAGTGCTTGCTTTTACTGCAAACAAAGGCACAGATTGAGAGGTAGGACCAGTGGATTCTTCCCTTTAGTGAGTCTGCTAGTGTAAAGGAAGCTTCGGCTAATGAAAAATCCTCATGTTCAGGGGCTTTTTGCGAGGGAGAGAAAGCAGTGTTGCCAGGTCGTACTTTCTTGCCTAAATGGACAGGGAGGATTTAATCAGAGTTAATGCTCCTGTATAGGGGACTTGCCCGTCCTCCTGCTGGCCCTGTTATTTAATGAACATAAAGGCAGCTAACAAAAGTCTGGCAACACCACGTGTTCTGAAATTATATTTCCTGTAATTTTTTTCCATCCTAACTTTTCTTGATCAACAGCAGTCTTAAGAAATGTCATGAATAGTAATAATTTTTTTTTTACCTTTTTACTCATGAAGAGTGAAACGTTTAAGATCCACTGGAGAAGCAGTCTTGGAAAAGGCACACCACAACATCAGAGGTTAGGACTCGTGAGTATTCACAGAGCTCTATGGAAATGTATGAACAAGACCTTCCTGGCCTTGTTCATTAATATCAATGCTTCAGTTTCATAAAGACTACATTTTATATCCACATTTACTATGCACCAAAGCTGTGCTTCTACTAGCAATATTCTTCTAGTACTGAGTCTTTTGAACTCTCACTTTAAAGGTGGAATTACTGCAAATCATCTGGTTTTGTGTTTAATGGTTGATAGGATATAGTATGCTATGCCCACATAATCCTGAAACTTTAGCTATAAAATCTTGGCTAATGAAATAAAGAGGAAGTTCAGATGACTCTTTATATTAGTTACAGTATCCTGAACAGTTAAACAATTTGTTTATGTGAACTGACATGTTTCGTTTTAAACACCATTGCCTGGGTTTACAAAGGGTCAGTAAACTGTGGTGGGATTTCAGAGTTGTGTCAGTCCAGTGCAGAGGCTATGAGGTGCAGAAAACCTGGCTTTTGTCACCTGCCTCTGCCAATGGCCTGGTAATCTTTGGGACTTCCCTTTCTGAAGCTCAGTTCCCTCATCTCTCAATTATATTTTATATAATGCTGGCCTTTGGACAGTGCTTTTTGATTTACTGATGAACTGGGTGATGTTATTAGTCATTACCTATTCATGCCTATCCACATCTTTATAAAACTGTTTTGGAGATAAGTAGTAATGCAAATCTTGTGCTGATGGCATGAGAAATCACACACTGAAGTATCAGACCCAAGAGTTGATGTGTACAGTGCAACAGGAAGGGCCGTGAACGCAATGGGAACATTCTTGTGAAAGCAGCACTGCAGAAATGCAGGCCATACTGTGGTGGTTGTCCTGCTCCAGTAAAATAAAGAGGCAGCTGGCATCAGAACAATTAGAAGTTAGAAAAAAATATGGCAAGTGGAAGTACAGGTATCTGTAATGCGATGTAGAAGAGTGATGCTTTGAATCACACTATCAATGGCCTAGGTTAATGCCTTGAGTATTTGAGTTATGCTGTTTATTTTGCAAAACAGAGAACATACTGACATGTCAGATTATTCAGAACTCCAGCATCAGAGTTGCGTTAGTCTTCATATGAAAAATAAAAACGGCTTGCTTATAGCAAAACAAGCATTGGCTGCATGGAAAGAAGTGCCTGACAACTTTAGACTCCCTGTAAAGGGTTTTGAGGGCTTGCATTGGATACACTTGTGAAAATAAAAGGTGAATGGGTACTTTACAGTTCCTTCAACAAGGCTTTGCTTTTTTTTTTTTCCTGATAGAAATTGAATTTATGCTTGTCTGTGATAGCTTGAGAATTAAGAGGTTCTTCACCTTTTTTGAAGTCTTTTTATGCTGAGTTGTCTGTTGGCTTAAAATACATTTGATTTTTATCACCCATGGAAACAAGTATAACTAAAGAAAAAAGCTTTTTAGGAATAAGTTTGTGCCTCTTTTTATACAGTGTTTAATAAGATGAATAGAAAGGTTTTAACTTTTGTGTTAAGTGTTTTGAGCCTTTAACTTCTACTGGCATGATTACATGTGACTTCTACTTTCTTACATTACTTTTCTCATGTCACACTTAAAATTATCAAGTCCAAATCAATGTTAAATTGAAGAATTGTATCTGCTGAAGACAGAACTTCACGTCTTTTGTGCACAATGAAAATACATGTGGAAATTGCTTTCTCTGACCTTAAGCCATTCTTCATTCTTAGAGATCATGTGAAAGAACTTAATCCAAATGAGATTTTCAGCTTCAGTTTTTCCAGAGTATTCTTCCCAACATCAATCATGATATGTAAGGCTGAAAAACTGGTCTAGAATGCTTTTTAATGAGCTATGAGTGACAGTACTCATTTTCCTTTGGAAACAGGAAATGTAAAGTGATGTTAAGAATCAAATTACAAAATTCATAGTATGGAGTTACTTATGATTTGTTACTTATGATATGTTACTCTAGTGCTGGGAGAATACCAGGTCAGTAGATATCTTTTTATTCTAAATGTAGCAGAGAAAAGGATTTTCAGGGCTGCCTTTTACTTTGTTTCTTATATGAAGCACTGGCAACTTTTCAAAAGTGGGAAGTGTTCAAAAGTCATCAACTGGACTGTCCGAAATCACAATATAAGGTTTGGAAAAAGGAGATGAGGAATGAATGCATTTAAAAGTTATTTTTATTTTTCACCTCAGTTTTGGAATCTTTACTGTTGACTTAATTCATATTTTCAGTCTTTTCCTCACAGCCAAGACAGCAAGACTTGAATTTTTTTTTTTTTTTTTAGTAACATATAATTCACTTTTCTCACCTTTGTGTGCTGGGAAAATACGCACACAGCAAAATCTCAAGAGGTGGGAGACTCAGTTGTATTTTTACAAAGATAACATATTGCTGAAACATTTACAATACTCATGCTTAGGATAAGTGCAGTTTGGATACTATTTAGTTATGAAAATGAAGTATATTGTGTTGGGTTTGGGCATCACTCTTAGGATGTAGACAAGCTGGAGAAATAGAAATGATGAGAGGCTTAGAAAATAACACCTATGAGGAAAGACTGAAAGAGCTGGGCTTGTCAAGTCTAGAAATGAGAAGATGAAAAGTGATGAAGCAGTTTTTCAGTATGCAAAATACTGTTGAATTTGCTCAATGCCTTCAGAAGAAGCTATGTTCTAGCAGTTTAAACTTAACTCTTGAAGTCAAAGTGCCAGACTTCAAGGCTAAAACTAAGATATGAGGCACTTTGCAGCCTTTTGCAGGTGAGAGAGGAAAAAAATTACAGATTTGATTGTTTCCATTCTAGTATCCTCTTTCTGAGATATATAAGACCACATTTTGAGGTTGTGAATGATAAATATTTTTAACTAAAGGTCCTTGGTCTTTGGGTGAACCCTTGATTGTCTCATGTTGGATTCCAAAATAATGATTGAGAGCTTGGGCAGACAGGATGGGTGTCAAGATAGCCTGAGTACTTTGATTTAGTTTTCTAAACTTTCTTCAGTGCGTATGCTGTCACTGCCACATAGAATGTCACTCAATATTATTTCATTTGAACAAGACCAAACCCTAACAACTCATGTCCTTATACTATGGCTGTCGTAGAATTAACAGAGTGAAGTTGCTTCCTGCAAAGACTAATGGATGCACACCATCAGAAGATGAAGCTATAAAAAATGAAATTTCAATGGACATTCCTCTTCAAATACCTCCAGTGGTCCTTTAATTATTTCTTAGAATTTGAATAACATATCTTCATCCCCTGTTAAGCAGCAGAGCTCCACTAAGGTCAAGGAAATTATCTTAATTTAAACTTGCTGAGGATATATATGGCTGTGAATCATCTGAAAGAGCCAGAAATAGTTCTTATTCTAAATTTGCTTTTGATTACAATCTCTTTTGTTAGTGCAATTCCTTATCTGATGTGTAGGGGTACCTTGAACATAAGTTGCATTTCTTGGCTTTTTTTTACAAGGACACTAGTAATGATGTGTCTGGGGAAAAAAAGTAATGGACAGATGTATGCAGCATAATGTAACAGGGCTGAATTTAGGTCTGGGTCCGGCTTCACTGGTGGTGGTGGTGTTATACATCAGCAGAGCTTCTCTCTGACATGTTCTGAAGTACATATTTTGGGATGGGGATACTGAAATACAGCCAATATGTCTTCCACCATTGGGAAGTTCGCCCTAGCTGCTTTATGTACCAGTTACAGGTAGTCTTCAGTAACAATTCCCCTCTTACAAACATTTCTGTAATACATTTCTGATAATATATGCTAGAGTCAATACAGTCCCACTGAATAAAAAACTATAATACTTTAAAGTGACTCATGCACAGTAATTTAGAGGATAGCTGCCTACAATTTCCAGGTGCCATCAATCTCCTTGGTAAGGTAATTTCCTGCCTTCATATATACGGAGGAGGAAAGGATACACCATGAATTTCTGATGATGGGGATGATACTTAGCCTTCATGTAGTGTTTTTTGCCTTCAAGGCAGTTTACAAGTATGACTTAATGTTCATCATATCCCTCAAATTTGTTAAGTATTAATATTCCCATTTTATAGAGGGGGAAATTGAAGGAAAGCAGTTAGATAATTTTCCCAAGACTTTGGAAGGAGTCATGGGAGTAATTTTCAGTCCTCTGCCTAGACTATGTATTCCTTCTTTTCCTCAGATGCTTCTGTATTTATCCCACTGTTTCCTAGTGTAAAGGACTGTACCAGTATTGGACACTATGCAGTGTCAGAGGGTGTGCTGACAATTAGAAGTAGTAAATAATTGCTTTGGACATTTTTTAGAAATTCGTAAGCTAAGAATTTTAAAACTTTTGAAAAATGTTCCCAAATGGTATTTAACATAAGCACAAGAGATTTAAATCAGGTGGTTAGCTCACTGGGAGACATGAAAGAGTCTTCAAAAACCCTTCAGCCACAAGAATGAAACAATGTAACTGCTTGGTCGAAATCTTACTCAATTCAATGTTGTTGGGTGTTTTCCGTTAACTTCAGTGAACTTAAATGGAAATCTTGGAGGTAGCACTTGCAGATTTTTTTTTTATATATTTATATTTATTTTATTTCTGTCTGTGTCTGCCATTGCTTTTAACTTTTCTATAGCATGAAACAAAAATACAAGTGAAAGCTGCAGATAGAGAAGGTTTCTTCTGAAGCAATGGGGAGTCTGCCAGGGAGACAATAGTGGCAAACATTGGTATTTGCTTACAAAACCCTGGTGTCTGTCAGAAACATATTTTATTAATATAAGACAATTCATAAAAGGTCAAAAAAATAAGAGAAACCTTATTTACTCCATTCTTTTAAGCAGAACGTTGGCACAGTTGAATAGGAGTGCCAGATCTAATCAAAGGACACTATTTTTTAAGACGTGCAGATCTAAAAGCTATATTTTATACTGTGTGTTCTATATGATGACCATTATGGTACAGAAATGTACATAGTATTGAAGGGACTGTTCAGGAATTTACAAAAGGTAAAGATCATGGTTTCTGATGTGTAGATAACAGCAATTCAGTGTTCTTTGGCAAGAACTACGTTTTTCTACTTGATTTGACTCCTGTCTGGAACTTTTATACATTTGAGTCCATTCACTTGCCAAGCCAAATGCACATACAGTTGAAGGGTATGATTTCTTATACACCTGATGAAAAGATTACACTTAAAGTGTAAAGACAAAATTAGCAAACTAAACGTATTTTATTTGTATGAATTCAGTGGTTGTGAAAGCCAGAATTGGTATATAGTCAGCTATCAGCTCCTTTCCTAAGCTAGCTTTACTAATGGGTTTTGAGTCCCAAGTTTCAAACTTTATTTCACAGACCTGGATCCCTAAAATGAAGAGAGATTAATCTATGCTGAATTAATTCAACTAGCTTTGGTAAGGTGAATATTTTTTTAAAATAAGTTTTGTAGACTGGCATTCCATTGTAATGCCCTCAGTATAGTGGCAGTTAAGGCAAAAGTTCTGTATGATGTGATTCATGAGATGATAGGACGCCAAGGCATTTAGGTCGCGTTTGGTGTGCTAGCACAGGTGGAGAGAAGGGCTGTAAAGCAAATATACAACGTTGACTGTCCACAGATGAAAGAAAAGGAAAAAAATATAGGCAGGAAAGAGAATAGAAAACAAATTAAAAAGGCTTTTTGATTCAAACCCAAAAGGATTAGAATGGTTTCTTAATGATTTCTTGATTCTGAATACTTTCAGAACTAAATTTGTGATTTTTGACTGAGGTTTCATGTTTAGAAAAATAAGCATTTAGCTAAACTAATTGTGTGCTTGTGGTGATAGCCATACTTGTGCATCCATTTCTAGAATTTAAAAGTACTAACCTTGCTTAACACTTTCTTCTTTCACTTTAATGCTAGTGTGGTGACATAGACTCAAAATACCTGAATGTTTAGTCTTTCCCTCTGTTATTTTGGTCATTAGGAGCATTTGAGTTGTCCTGTCTTTGCGCAGGTTTTTTGTTGTTGGTTTTGGGTGTTTTTTTTGTCTGTCTGTTTTGTGTTTTAAGAATAAATCTAGTAACTTCTAATTCATTGTCACATCATGGGGGAAGGTTGGCTATTTTGAGGTTAAATATCAATTTTTTTTTTTCGGGTAAAACAAGCTAATGATCATTTGGGTTTGAAAAGTAGCTTTTTGTACTGATGTGAAAGCTAATGTTTAATTTTTAGGCAGCATATTTTTTAAAAAGTTTTTCATTCATTAATACCTTTGTTCAATGCAAAAAAAAATTTTGTAATTATAAGTTTTTTTTTAAATTTGAAAATATTGAAACATATTTTAAAATTTTTAACTCTTTCAGCCTACTTTTATTCAGTTTCTGAAATTTTCAAGTATTTAAAAATAGTGAAAGTATTTTCACAGCTCAATTTTTTCAGCAATTTAGTTTAATTTCTAAGTGCTTTAATGGCAAGCGTTGTAAAATTCAAAGCTTTTAAGCTTCACATTCTTTTGACTCTTCTGTAGAACTGACATTTCTAATGACACAAATTGTTGTGCCTTCTGTCTTTTCGAAATAAAAATCACCTGTGTCTTAAAAAAGATAGAGGTCAAACTCGGTGTGAACAGGCTAGCTGGTTAAAAACCGACAGGAATGGAGACAAATGGACACATAGTGATATCCAACCACATCTCCTCAGCCAGACATATCTGGAGCAAAATTTTCTCCAGCTTAATTCTGTTTCTTTCTTCCCTTTATGGAAAGAGACAGCACATTTCCCTAACAAATGATTTGCAAGGTGAATATATTTATTGACATTCTCTGTGCTTTTTAAATGTGATTGGTACAGTCCAGCAAACTGGAGCGTAACACACCAAAGTGAGGTGCAGAATGCTTCAACTCTCTTCCCTGGCTGAGTGTGCTGCTTTTTTCAGTACCAGCGAAACACTTTCCTGCCTTTCTTTAGAGTGATGGGCATCCTTTCAAGACAAGTCACAGCCATTCTTTTTGCAAATTTAGCAACAGCTACTGAAGTATGTGTGGCAAACAGCATTACCAGAGGTTCACTGTTCATGGATGTTCAGTGTTGATGGAAGCTTTTACTGCCTTGGAAGGAGAAGTTACTTCTTTTCAATTCTGTTGCATCTAATGAGCTGAATAGTCCACTGCGTCTTTCCTTCAATGAGAATACTCATACAGTCTCTCTCTTACATTCTGCTCCCAATATTCACAGAATTTGTAAGAACTTTATATTTTTAAGAGCTCTGCCCTCTACTAAGTTAGGCCAAAAATAGGCTAGTTGGCTAAAAACTAACAAGAAAGGAGACAAATTGGCACTTGCATATATACAAGCACAGAAAACCGTTATGATTTCCTAAGGAAATCAGGCTTAAGAGATAGCCTAAAAGTAGCAGAAACCTTCACACCCCAAACACAGCTCTGCCCCTCTAAACGTTCTCCCCTTCACCCCTCCTTTTTGAGAGCATTACGGGAGATGTGCTAAGTAAAGACAAGCTTCATATAGCTGTTTACTAAAGCTCTTGGGGAAAGTCTAGCAAAATATGCTTTCATAAATAAAGCAGAGTTAATTAAGAACCACTTGAAAAGCTACCACAGGGGAAAGTTGGGAGAAAATTACCATGTAATGTGTATGTGGTTAGCAGAAGTGTATTCTAGCTGAAATGAGGCTGATAACCTTACTGGGAGCTGGATTCATCCATTCTTTCTCATGTTGGGTAGTATCTTATTAAGCAAACGATGTCATTAAATTTGATTGAACTACTTGGCAATAATAATGGCAGCAGAATAAGGCCTTCCCTAAGCAACTTGCAGCTAAAAATGTGATAAAGGTCTGATGAAGTTACAGGGAGGGGTACTGTGTAATTATAAGAAAAGACAATTTTAATGCATGTGTTTATTTTCAAGTCAAAAGTAATGAGTTCTATAAGAAACATCAAGGGGATAGTGGTTACCTGTAATATAGTAGGGAAATTTAGTACATTTCCTAAATCAGATTTTATGGGGCGTAGTTAGAAAAGGAAAGCAAACCTGGTCCTTGAGAATAGGGTGTCTCAAGAGTTAGTAACTAGATGTGTAGTCTGTGCCAATGGACATTTAGACAAAGGTGGCAACTATTAATGCTGTTACCATCTGCTGCGTGATTGCCTCTGAGAAGGCAGTTTGGTTTGAATCCATTTCCTAGCAGTCAGATGAGAGCGGCATAACTCTTACGAAGGTATTTCAGAACTGGTCTCATTTGTCTGAATGTGGCACTGTGGAAAGAGATGCTATTAGGTATCTGGATGAATATGCCTGTCACAAGAATTAGCTAGTTATGGTATATTTTAAAATTGCATTGGGGAAAAAAGAACACCTTTGGGGGCTTTAGAGAAGCTTTCTTTTGGGCTTTCAGTGGTTGAAAGTACTAGGACATGTCAAACATAGAGGAGAGGTTCTCAGGAGATTGTGCCTTTTAATGTCCTCTGGCCTTGTGGTTGGTTTCTGCATACATTTTATGCACATGGAACACACCTGACTGACATTGTCTGTTTTTATTAGCACTAAATTTTGGCATGTAAAATCTGTACCATCGTTTTTTAGTTCAGATCTGCTCACAAATTGACTAATATTGTCTCAGTGCTGCAAGACAGATTATGTAATGTCTCATATCTATCTCACCTGTTGGGAAAAGACTGCAAGACCACACATTTGGAAAAAAATGTGAAGAGAAAAGCCACAGATACTTTGTCGCTTGCAAAAAATCTTTGTACTTGCTATGTTGGGTAAATGCCTAATTTGTTAGTCCCCTTTGGTATACTGGCACATACTTATTTCATCCAGTTATGCTAACAAACTCAGTCATGATGAGGATGGCTTCACCTTCAAATGGGGATAAGTTACTTTCTCTCAGCTTACATCCTAGCAGGCTGCTTCTCTTCTAAGTAGAGAGGGGTTACAAAGTTTGTAGACATATTTCTTAGGAGGACTGCTTGCTGTCCAGTATTGGGACTTTCCAGAGTTTGGGATGCTGATAGGTCTAGCATTTTGATTCAAGAGCATCTCTGACTTGTATTTTGGTTTTCTGCTGCTGCTTTTCTCTGAAATGTTTTATTCAGGCATAACATTAGACAAGCCTAGCTGCCGTATTGACTTTTGTTCTTGGTAGGAAGCCTGCACAGACACAATACTGCTCTGTAGGAGGTGTACCTTCGAGTGACAGTTTCTCCTGTAGCATTTGGCAGAGACTCAGTAGCAGCTAAACTGGGATTAGCCAAGCCTACCCTTTTCTTCTGGTTTAGGTACAGAAGAGAGACCTATAAGACTGATGAAGGCCAGTTTTCTACTGAAATGTATTTTCTCCTGTATTATATAAATCAGAGTTTGGTTATAGCAAGCCCTGTGGCTATTGGCTTGTGAAATGAGAATTTTAGGTAAGGATCAAAAAGAGAAACTATTCAAACATTGAAAAACAAGACAGTTGTGGCAGTTCTAGCTGCAGTATACGGTATAAGGAAGTGGAGAGCTGGAGTTTTCTCTTGATAGAGAAAAAAAAAATTACTAGCCCTATTTGTGTAATTGTCCAGGCAAAGGACAGCTATTAGGCATTGCAGAATTTACATACATGCATGCCAACAAAAACTATTCTTCTCAGAGGATTTGCAAGACTTTCAGGCTGTGGAAGGCATGGGACACTACGTAAGACCATCATGCTCCCCTGTATCAGGTGGGCTGTCCTGTCAGTGCACTGCTGAGCCATCCATTTAATTCAGACAAATACTGTCTATTCACATTTCATTTAATGAAATATACTTGTTAAAATCCCATGTTTTGAAAAATCCATCTGTATTTTCTTTCACAGTTTTGGTATTTCTAATCCTATTTTATATTCATATTCTGCAGTTTTTAAGCTCCAAAGTGTTGGCAAGTTTCATGATTGCACCAAGACCCCTAGGTGGCATTTCAAATCAGCTGTTAAGAGAATAGTATACAGCACAAGTGAGGAAAACTAAACTGATATAATCTGTTGTCTTTACACAATCTGCTCGCTGAATTAATTTCACTGACTGGCAGCAGGTGAAAGGAAGGTGTGAACATCAGAAAGGTTTGGGTAAATGGCAAGCCTTAACTTTATTTTTCAATGTAATGGTCAGGTTTAAAATCTGCCTGTTATGTCTGGAGCCTGTGCTGTATACTGGGGAGATGGGAGGCAAGTCTGATTCCATTTGCTTTAGGGATTTTGGGGGGGACATGGGAAAAAAGGTAGGATTATTGTATGTTTTAGTCCCTTCACACAAAGTTTTAGTCGCACCTCATAACTCCCTGTTGTGTTAACCAGTTTTTTATGTTTGGCCTTTTTTTTTTTTTTTTCCCTGAGAACTGTTTGTAACATATGGGCTATCAAACCAGACTCCACAACTAAGTGCCATACACATCACTTGTTCTAAATATTATCCCTTTGTATCTGCCAGAAGCTAAATACCTTCCAGCCATATGTATTTACACATGATAAAAGGTCATAGTCATCTCTGAACAACTTTGCATGCTTAAAACACTTGCTACTCTATCCACTCATATTGCTGCCAAATTCCACACCATATCAGCAACCTCCTAACTGAGCTGCCTTGAAATATGCTGCTGAATATTGCCATTTCTATAGAGAAGGATGTGCCGTGAAAAATTGAGTTTATACCCACTTTCAGGGAGATGCAAGGAAGTAAGAATCTTCATCATGTTTCTTCATCTTGCAGTTAGTGCATAGACTTGATTTATCCTGAAAGGTGGAATGAGCTTGCCCTGTTATAATTAGCTTTAGGTAAATTTTAAATGAGCTTGATGACATCATATCTGGCTACTTCTGCTTCTCCTATATTTCTGAGGCATCTTTATTACTCATTGTGCTGAATATGTGATTTGTAGTTTATTGGCGCGGTTTCTATATTGGTGTGGTTTAGAGTCTCTCTTTACTGGAATACATGCTGATTTTACTCTTTGATCCTAGGGAGAGAAACTTTTAGGACATCTTGTCGTTATTTGGTCCTGGAACCTCATCGTTCACCTCTCTTGCTAGCCTATTGACAGTCACTCATCTTTCTCTGTATCGTTTATACATCTAGCTGTTTATGTTTTGTCATGTGCAAATTTGTGTTTCTTTTCAGTCTATTTTTCTACTTACACTGACAAATTTGTAATCCATTACATTGCTGTAACCTAAGACCACTTCATGTTTTTGATAGCCTAATATAGGAAGTATTAAAGTTGCATAGAACCTCAGATAAATTGTGGTTTTTATTTGTGGCTTGTAAGAAGCTTATGTATTCTTTGCCAACATCTGGCAACTCAGAAGCATGGATGAAACCGAATGAAAGTTGCTCTTAGCTACGAATTGTGTTTGCTTCAGTGCCTAACAGTGTGCTTTTACACAGTGGTCTTTCTACAGATCAGGCTTTCTTCCCTGGGTAGGATAGAGGCAGTAAATACTATTGCTGTGAGAGAAGGATGAAGAGAAAACTGCAAATGGAGTTTGAAGAAGTGCTTTCTGTTACCCAGTCTAAATCTTTATTGCAAATTACTGCATTTTTTCTTGTTTTTTTTTTCCCATTCATTATTGATAATGTTAATTATTACTCCTTTTGCTACAAATTTTTATAAGTGGGGGATTGTTCTCTCATTTCCCTCAATCTTTTCCAAATTGAACGAATTCAACACATTATAGGTAATTTTAACAATATTTCTTCTAATTTTCTTTTCTCTTCTCTAGATTATTTTACCTTTTTCTTTGTTTTCCTTAAAATGCAGTATCTGCAACTGGATGCAGTGTATCGTCTCAGGTCAATTAGAGTGAAATAAATCTGCTAGACTTCCTATGCTTTATATAAAATATCTATAAAATATCCTGGAGCCAACATTAATTGCTTGTCCTATTTGAAGGTAACTCTGGTATCTGTTCTTTCCTCCCTCCCATTCCATTTTTTATATAATCATTCTTCTTGAGTACTATCTCATCCAGATTTCCCATCAGCATTATTTTCAGCTTTTCTTGAAAATCTTCTTTCTCCTAAATTTAAGTGTTCTAGGCTAATTAGAACTGTGGGGTAGAATTTAAAAAAAGCTGCTCCCATTCACCCATGGTTCTTCTGAAATGTAATTAAGTAACAAATGTTACAGTGCCTTATGCATAAAAAAATCTAGTGACCCATATTCACAGTACTTATGCACCATCGATTAGGTAGTTTTGATGCCACTAACCCTTATTCTGACCTGTATTTCAGATGTTTTAAAAATCTTCTAGGTGACTTATTAGTGGGAATCACAGAATTTCAGAAATATTTGTTATGCGAATCAGCTTTTCAGATAGTTATTTTCTTTGGCTAATCAGAATTCCTCTCTCTTCCTTTCCACACAGCCCTTTCCTGGCCCATTAGAAATCACAAACAGAGAGGACTAATGGCTTCTGACACTGAAACAAAGCTAAGGCACCATCCAATTCCCATAATAAAACACTAGCAAGTCTTTCATTAACTTTCATGAACGTTGTTTCAGAGTGAGACCAGTTTTGTCTGTTAAATAGCAGTAGGATTATTTCTCTAGACTTGCAGCTTGAACTATATTTGGGTCTGATCTTGTGTATGTTTTTATCCAAGATTCCCACTGAAGTCAATTACATTTATTGTTAGTATATTATGGGCTTGGGGATTTCTTCTGTTTGACAATTTCTTCTGTTTGACAATTTTTTCTGTTTGGCAATTTTTTCTATTTGACAGTTAATTGGTGTGTTATCAGTAAGTACCTCAACACTATGCTGTTTTGTACTACTTAAATTTAGCAATATTGTCAAATTAAACAATAATTACATACTTCTTTTTGTATGAACAAAAGGCTTGCTTGCATCATAAATTCAAAACACTTTTCAAACGTGTTTATGAAGTTCATTTTGCTTGTCTTTCTCTTGTGACGGTATAAGAATTATGTGTGCATGAACTTTGGGCAGCAGAATGAGCGTGTCCCTGACTTCCAATACAAATTGATACCACTCCTTTTCTTTCATTTTTACATGGGAAAGATTACACTCTGAACTCATTTACTTACTAATTGAGCAAATATGACAACATAGAGTTCTAAAGCATGATAAATGAAACTGTGACCATGTCTGCTCCTTTGTTTGTTTATTCAGCCACTGGCAGCAGCATAATCAATTACAGCCTCCCCAGGGGTGCATTTAGTCTGCTAAGAGCTCCACTGGGGAATATGTTGTTTCATAAGCAGTCTAAGGTTTCTCATCCAGCCTTATTAGAAGCTCTGGGTTTCTGCGAAGCTGAAGCTTTGAAAGGATCCTACCTAAGCTGCTTTTTGGCAGAGGTCAATGGAATTAAGCATTTTGCATTATTTTTGTAAATTAGGCCTCTACCCCTGTTTATGTGCAAAGCTGTTCCGCAGAAAGCTCTTTCCCCGCTTTCCTCTTCATTTTCCATTGATGAAAAGATGTCTTTGTCCTCAAGGAGAAGGAACAAATGAATTTTTCACTCATCCTATTCCAATTATCTCTTTCAACTCAGTGACATTTAAAAAGTTGTATTTTCAATAAACATACTACTAGGATGTTCCACACTGCATATTAATCTGGGTAATGAAATGTTGCAGTAAATATCTGTTAACTGTGGTTGCATTACATAAAAAAAAATGGAAAGAAATGATCTTGTCATTTGTCATCAAGCGTGAAAGAGACACTCTATGACAAATTGAGTTTCACATTGAAAAGGCAGAGAGTTCTTATTTTAATTCATGGTTATGTAATCATGTTAAATGAAGATCAGTCAGCTCTTCAGTGCCAGCTAGTTTTGAACAGAACTTGTTTGTTGTAAATCACTTCTGTCTATACTGTCTGGCAGATATTTAAGACTTCACAAGGTGCACATAGCACTAGAAAATTCTACGGTAGTTTACAAAATTTTTCCACTTACTTCTTCCAACCATGTTTCAAGGATTCAGTGGTACGAGCCATCATTTCAGACCTATGGAGGTCAATATTTACAGCATTAGTTTTCTTTGAGTCACTAACTTGACCTTTATTTTAATATGAAATAAAAAGGGGAAGAATAATTCTTGGTGGTTAGGAAATGTGGGAAAATATTATTTTCTCTTTTGTTCTTATAAGAGTAATCTGATTCCATTTTCCAGTAAAGCGGCTATGTTAGGGACTGTATTTTGTCAACTCTCAAAAAACATTTCATTAAATGATTTTTCATAACTTTCTCGTTTGTTCTCTGTGAAGCCCAAGAAGCTGGTTTTGATGAGATTAAGAACACATGTGCTATAATTACTTTAATTACTCACCATGCTACACCAAATTCTACTGGAATTCGTAAAGTGAAAAATCGCCTTTCATAAAGGTTTTGTATGTAAAGTGTTCTATGCCTACAGCATAAAGTACTTTCTCTTGCTATCAGATACACTGTGAGAGTACTGAGGAGCCTAAACCGGGTTTGAGTGAACCTGAATGGTATGG
Source organism: Theristicus caerulescens (assembly GCA_020745775.1). Taxonomy (NCBI): domain Eukaryota; kingdom Metazoa; phylum Chordata; class Aves; order Pelecaniformes; family Threskiornithidae; genus Theristicus; species Theristicus caerulescens. The sequence continues at coordinate 91,987,402 of CM036560.1, forward strand.
CATATTCATGGCAACTTTGATCCAAGTAAATGCTGAAATATTTGCCGTTATTTCAGTGTTCTTGGGAAATACCAGTAAGGTAATATTTTTCATAGACTTATGGATTAGGAAATTAACAGATAATCTGTGCAAAATTGGTTTTAAGTGAATTCTCTTCAAGGATGAGCTCTCAGTATTCATCTGCATGTCCACAGCCATTTTAGCGTATGTATGGATTGGCAGTGAACATAATAAATTTCATGATTAAGTTCAACCAAGAGTTTTCTAAAATCTGTTCATGTGAAAGTAAAGGAAGATACAAGAGTTTTAAGGATAGATCTATCAAAGATGGTATTCAGTTGCTATATGCTCACTCCCGACTTACATGGGTCTTGCTTTGTCTGTTTCAGTAGGCCTGTTCCCCTCAGCTTTCATGAATATATCTGATGCACAGTAATGGAAGAATTTGACAGTTAGATGCATATGCTAAGTGGTAGCTTCCATAAAGAACGTTTCATGCTAATTTTTGGCAGTAGTGACTTTGTTTCTGGATTTGTCTTTGACTTGTAATTACTTCTGCAGTCTCAGTTCCAAGAGCCCTTGATATAATCTCTCTGCTTCCTTTTCACCCTACTCCTCTACACTTCATTCCAGATGAAGTGAACTGCGATGCACTTCCTAAAAGGTCCTACGGCTGAACTGTGTGTGTCTGAGGCCAGGCTGTTTCAGCAGGACCCCTAAATTATTGTCTTGGTACCTCTGTGCTTTTTCACTTTAGAATGAGAGAGACCGGGGCGGGGTGGAATAAAACCTAACAAAAAACCCTAAAAGAAAACTTTGTCAGGTATGGAGCTAAAGATAAGCCAGAAGGCGTGACTTTTAAGCCGCTAAAGAAGGACAAGGGCCTAGAGAATTGCCAAAAGGCAATTCTTGCATCTATTTAGTGTCATTGAGAAACATCAAAGGGCTTCAAAGATGGTTTGTCTGAGCAGGATCTGAAAGGAAATAAATTGCTTATTTACAGACAAATACAAATGGCAATTCTGCTTATGAAGAAATTCTTATTTCATTTTTGAATGATTACTGCTGGATTTGCAGAACTGGAGCTGCTGCCATTTGATCCCTCTTTTAGTTTATCACATGAATTAATTTCTGTCCATTTGTATCTGTGAAGCATGTGGTCTTCCAGCCAAAAACCACAAAGACATCAAATTTAAATCTCAGAAGTATGAAGTCTGTTCTGAACATTTATATAAAATAATGAGATAAAGAACTGAAAATAGAAAAGCAACAGATTTCTAGAACTTGAACAGCTTTTTTGCAAATTGGCTATTTATGGAAAACTCATAGCCAAATGTTCTTCCCCGATGCCTTGCTAAACTGTGTCATGTTACTGGAAGTCTAAAAATCTGTCTCCACTACACATTACATACGCTGTAACTGCTTGTTTGCAGTCTGGTAGGCACACAGAGGCTTTCTGTCTTGTAGCCTACTGCTGTGAATAAAAAACCTCAGTGATTTGAGCAGGATGGAAATGTTCATAAAGTAGAGGTGGATAGGACCTGTTAAGAACCTAAGAGAGATGCTATAAAGGTAGGAGAGTTGCCCAGGACCATGAATATTTTCTGTCTTTCTAGGTGGAGCTGGGGCCTTCAGTTGTGGTTTCATGCCCTGCTTAATATAAGTGTGCCCTTGAGTTGCTTGGGCTGAGCCAAAGGAGGGAACTGATCCAGCCTTGGTAACTTGATAAGGATTTGAAAACAGCAGAAAAATTCATTTTCATCTGAATCAGTGCCCTGTGTGAAACCCCAAATTCTGCTCAGTGTGCCCAGTACCCGGTCTAGTGCCAACACAAAAGAGGGAGAGCAAATCCCGCCTGTCTTTCCCATCCTTCTTCACAACAGTCTGTAATTAGGTCAGTTTAAAGTAATTGTGAAGCTGCAGCCTGGGGTGAAAAAGATCAGCAAATTCTCCTCCTTGATAAGGGCTTCTCTCTCATTATCTAGTCTGCTAATTTTCCTGAAGGCCTTGCAAACAATAGACTTTTGATTGCCTTGTGTCAGCAGCAGAGTCTAGCTTGTGCAGTGAAAGCATGCTGAAGGCTCAGTCCTCTTTCCCCCTGCTCCCGGTCCTTGCCTGCCTGCAGCACCCTGGAACTTCCCTCCGATGCTCCAGGCCTCCTGGTACTGCTCATTAGCACCTTTCTTCTCACTTCTTGACTCCTATCAGCTGCCCTGTTGCTCCTTAGGATGTATTCCTGTATCTCACTGCTACTATAGTTTGCAGCTGGAAGTACTACTGTTGTCGGGGAGCTTGGAGAGTAGCTTTGCATCTGCAGTTTCTTTTAAAAGCTGACGTAGTTAAGAACAAACAAGCAAACTAGACCAAAACCACAGAGAAATGTGTTTATTTTTTGTCATGCTGAAATTGTAACATTTCATCAGCTGGATGAATCGAATCGAACAAGTGACTTAAAAAAGAGAGTGGGTAACTGGGTAGTTCAGACACTGATTGGGGACAGTGGTGCTAAACTTTAAATCCCAGCTCTGCCTAATTTGCAAATAACAGATTTAATAAAAAAAACAACAACCAAAGTCACCCAACAGTCTGTCTCTCTCCAGTTATCTATCTCAGGCTGAGCTCAGGACTTAAGAGCTGATTATCTACAAAATGTTTAGAACAGTGTCCCAGGCACCGGGGAAATATCTAAATGGTCTGTCTTCATCCTTCCCTAGAACAAAAATGGCATCAAAGCCTCACCAGTGTTTTGTCGGATCTAAATACAAATTCCCTCTGGAGAAGGGAATCATTAGCAGTACTCACTGGTAAGTGATAGACCTCACAGTGGTTACCTAAGGGAAGCATTTTAAAGTGTCAAGTCATTGTAAAGCTTTTGGGGGTTTCTATTGTTTCAGCACAGTAGCCTGCTGGCTAATGAGTGTTGGTTCTCTTGCATGAAATACTGTGTGTTATCCTGTGTTCTCCGGGCAGGAGGAAGAGTCTTGAATTTGAGGGAGCTTTGCTTATCTTAAAGATTTTTTTTCCCCTTCTATTATATTCCCAGTCTTCTGTGTTTTCGGACCTAGATAGTGTTGTCCTTAGCTCCTGTGGAGACAAGTTACTCATATGAGTTTATGGAAACACGATTGATTACCATTAGCCAATATAAGTAAGGGGATCACACTCTGGCCCTTAAGCTTTGTTTTTTCTTCTTTATTACAACTTCTAACACATTTAAAGGAGACATTAGCCCTGGCTAATTCTAGACCTGGGCAAATCCTTCACAACGAATCATTTGCTCTAGACTTTATTTTTGCTCTTGGAATGTTGGGGTGTGGATCCTAATGCTATATTAATAAATTTTTCATTTATATTATTTTTTTCAGTATTGTTGATCCGTAATGTAATTTTTCTTTCTTGATGTTTCATTCTGAAAATAAAAAAATGAGGCATGTTGTTTTATTAGTATTAGATGGATGAGTCATGTGGGAGAACCCAAGTTTCCTGACTGCTCAAGTAGGTAGCCATTTTTGGCTTGCATACTGATATAAAACGTTTTCAAATAATAAGTTTGTGACTCAGGCCAGGAAAGCATAATCACTCATAAATGTATGGGAAGTAGACAGAAGAAGTGTTGTTAGATTGGTAATAAGGAACCAATTTTAAAAGACTGTTCTGGAAAATCTGCATAATTTGGGCAGTCCTGCTTACTACAAGGAAATGCAGATTGCATCTAGATGTAGAGCTTCCATACAGCAGATTTGTTCAAAGATCACTGCAAGCAGGATGAATTCCTACTGCACCATTGACAGGGCACACATACTTTGAGCTGATTTTTAAATTATGCACCTCCTTGAAATGACGCTAGTATAATGATGCGATATGAACCTCATGAAAATATCTTTCTGAGCAAAATTCTCCCTCAGCTATTTTTACTTAAATGTTTGGCTTGCTCAGAGACCCTGAACATGGGACCTCTTTGTGTAGTTGGCTGATAGGAGCTGTCATGCTGCCTTTCTGCTTTAAAGGGAACACTGCATCATTCCTTTTTGTGTTTTTAAACCGCAAATAATTTTTAAAGCATGAAAACCAGATAAATTAGAAGGAGTCATCCCTGTATTTTGAACAAGACTTGTTCTGACATAGAATTGCTTAATGTACTACCCTTGCATCTCTGAACAGTAATGTTGAGTCACTGAAGGCTGTATGTTATTTGAAAGACCATATGCTTCTGATTAATGTGAAGTGTAATGTATTAGAGCTTTTCGGAAGTTGAAGTTTGGAGCTACTTCTGTTTTATTTCATTGAGGCTGACTGGAGAATCTTGTCAAACCAGGGAAATTTTTTTCACATGTAACAGCCATCTGGCAACTATAGCTGCATTGGAGGGCTTACTAAATGAAAGCACTGGTGAGTTATGGGCTATGCATTAGTGCAGATATATTAAAAGTCTTCTGAAGATGCTGGCAGAATTCTCATATTGCTAAATGAAATACAAATTAAGGTTTAATTGCTAAATCCAAATCTCTTCTGTATTATAAAGCTTTTCCTTTTACTGTTGTCAGAGAAGAAGTACTAGCATAGCATATTAAATTAACGTTTCTTCTAGAAGTCACAATGGTACTATGTAAGTAGAGCTGCTCAAAAAATATCTTGTAGAAGTTAATAGAAAAATATTTAAAAGCTTTGCAGCAGAAGGTTTAATTATGAGCTGCCTAACATGCCTGGGCAGGAAATGAATGCCCTTCAGTTCCTTCCGTGTCCTGAACAGCCTCACAACAGGGGGAGATTATTTCTCCCAGCACTGTGTTTAAGGCTGAAGAGTGGGCAGGCATGACTCGGAAGAGGGTTGAAGGTCTCCATCTCATTGACTCCTGAGACCGTGGGCAGCACAGTTAAGCCAGCTTGCCAGGCAAAATGGTCTACACTAAATACTAGCAGGAAGAGATGCAGACTGCAGCAGAAAGTGCACAGGCTGGGAGAGAGAACTTGGGTTGCTGGTACCCGTGGACATGTAGAATTTCTCCAAATCTGAGCATGGTGTACAACTCTCAGATATTTAGGGTGTAGCTTTAAAACCAGCCTAAATCAGTTTGTTTCATTCCCCCTAAGGCTCTGTTCAAGGAATTAATGATTAAAGTGAAGATGGTGGCTGTGAAGGGTTGGTTTTGGAAAAAATGAGCGTATCCCTTGTTTTCTTCACTCTTGTTTTTTAGAACAGATTTAAAGATCCATTTGTATTTTTTTTTTCCATAGAAGTGTACGCGTGACACACTATGCACAACTTTTGTTTAGATTTATAAAACTGCAGTGCTTTAGTGAATCTCTAAGGCTTTTGTGCCTGATCTTGATTAAAGCAGTGCCCTTCCAAAGAAGAAACTGCTACAAGGTAGAAGCAGAAAACAGCCACCATACCTGCACTTCAGTGCAATATTTAACATTGCTGTATTAAACTGCAGAGCTACAGTCATCTTTTTTTTTTTTTTTCTTTTAATCCCCTTGTGTCTCCAAGAGTGCTTGGATTCTCCTCTTCATTATCCTGCTTTCCCTTTTACTCCCCGCCCCGAGTCTCTTAACTTTACTCTTTCTTTAACTTCTACTTTAAGAGCTCATCAATAGGGATGTGCTGTACAAAACCAGAAGCTTGCTTTGAGGTCACGGACCTTGGGCCCCATGTGTGAGTTGACAGGGACGCTTGAAGGGGAAAAGGAAAAGAGCTCCCTTCTGAATCAGGCCCAGGCAGCTTGGCTTTTGGGGGAGAGGGGCAGTAACAAATAGAAGCAGAGCTTCCTGGGGGGGCTTTTTAACAGGGTGTCCCCTTGCTCGTCTCCTTCCTTCTTCGGTGAGCTCTTACTTCAGTCTCCCTTGGGGGCATCCCCTTACATACAGCCTTCCCTTTGCTTAGGAAAAGGGGGAGTTCACAGATCTTCACTGCCTGGCAAATGGCTGTCTTTCCCGTCAAAAACTTTAAAAGTATATTTGTGTTAGGTGTCTGCCATGTTGTCAGCTATCAAATACCTATTGGAGTGTGATGAATAAGGGCTGGAAGAATTTTGAAGGTAGGGGAACAGTGACGGTGAAAGAAAAACAATGTGTCTATTTTAAACTAGCAACTTGGGGTTTGTATAATTATGGTGTTCAAGAAGCAAAATAACACCACTCCAGGAATTAATTTTACCTTGAAATAACAGAAATGAGTTGGAGGAAGTTGTTAGTGGAATGACTGGAGCTAACTTTGCCACAGAACTACATAAAAAAATGTTAAATTCCAGTATTTAAAGAAGTACCCAATGGTGCCCAATTCTGTTAACCTTTGAAAATCCCATCTGAGAGATATGGGATTGAGAGTCTAGAAAGCTGGATTTTATTCTGTCTGTGTGACAATTTTGATTTTACGTTTTACAAGTCAATCTCTCCACAATGGATATAATTTTAAGAGGTTTCTAGATTTTTAATTAAGAACTAGTTGTAAAGCTCGCCCAGCTGTTATTGGAGTCCTACATAAAGTTTCAGTAGCTTTGTGAGGTGTGACTTTGCTTTACAAAAGACTCCTTAACTCTTTGTCAAGACTTTTTAATTGTCCATTTGCCTGTTACTTTGGTTCTTTATTATTGTTCCTACTATTTCACGTTGGATGGACATTGTGTGTACTGGTCTCCAGTTCCTTGTGTTCAAGGCTTTTTAATAACGACCTGTGTCACACGTGCTGCCTTCTGATCTTCTGATACAGGTGTGGTTTCAAAGCATTAGATGGCATGCCACAGTGATTAGTTTACTTGAATTTCTTTTGAATTTGGGGGTGAATTCTGGCTGGTGCTGATGAGTTCTTACAGTTTACTTTTTCAATTTATTCTGCAATGAAATGTCATTTCTTTTTTGGTCACATTTTCAGCTGCATCGTCCTTTGGGAAAGATTAATTTATGGAAACCTCCCAAAGATTTTCTTCACTAAATGTGCAAAAAGACTCGTGTAGTTTTTCTGCAATCACTGTGCCTTCTGTGGTTAGTCCACCTTGACGATCCCACAGACTTTGGCAGCCTTCCTGCTCTTCAGGAAAGGATAAAGTAGATGTGCTATAGCTTACTGTATTGTTGCAACTTGCTCCTTAAACTCTTTTGTGGTCTGTCATACTGTGTTTTTTACAACTAACCTGCCATGATTTATATTCCTTTCTGTTATACTGATATGCGTACACCATGATCTTTTTTGACACTGTTGTTTCTTATACCCTCTCTTAACCTGCTGTTTAAACACAATGCCTTTTTTGCTGTTAGTCTTTCAGCAGATGTTTTAGAGGTGGGTGATATATGCTTGCTCTCCCCTTCTACTATGCGATGCTTACATAACCTTCATGCTACTTGCCAACACTTACCTTTTGATATTTTGTTTTCTTTTAATAAGCTTTCATTTTTATTTAGCTCACCTTTTTAAAATCAAGTGGATTATTTTTGGCTTTTGTCTCCTGTAGAGATGTTGAATCTAAATATATTAGGGTCCCTCTTACAGACTGTCGTCTTGGTAGTAATATTCTCGATGAGGTCCTTGACATTGCTGATGACTGTGTCACAAGTTGGTTTTCTTCTAGTGGGTTCCCTGTCTAGCCTCTCCATGAAGTACAATCTACAGATTAGGTTTGGCATCACAGCATCTCTGAAATAACTAAACCCTACCATTATTTCTGGTTTTCCTGTGCTAGCAATTATTCTAATTTCTCTGGGCTTGACAGGGTTGCTGTTGCCAAATGACAGAGATACGATTGTCCTTAATAATATATTTTTCCTGTATTTGGACATGGACTTTCAATTTTGTAGAGGTTCTATGTTATTTATTGCTACATTTCACCAAGCTGTGATTTGATTCTAAGCTATTTGTAATATGATTTCTTAACACGATTTCTCTATTGACATGAGTTATCACATCTTTTCTTTATCCTTTATGCCCAGGTACTAATGTACCAATAATTGATCTCTTTCCTCCAATGCTTCAAAACATACTCACTTAGAAGTAGGTGTTCTAGTTTACCTGTCTCCTTTTTAACCTTCTCAGCATTTCTATAGAAACACATGTACATTTGGTTTGGTTTTCTTCTACCTCTTTCGGGAAATGCCCTCACTGTTTTGTGTTTGACTTTGGCCGATGTCTTTTCTACATTCGTGCCTGTGGACAGACAGGGGAAAGGAGACGTGAAGTCTCACCACGCATTTATCTTTCTCTGGGGATTCTTTGCTTCTTTTACAAAGTGTCAATACTCGGATGAATTTTGCAGGTAGACTGATGAGTGTCTGTGCTCTATTATGGATTTATGTTTATGGGGGCGGGTGACTCAAATTAATGAAATTTCAGTCAGTTGCTTAAATCCATTCCTGAGTCAGCCTTAGTTAATACATTTGTCGTGATTGATTTTGAGCATAGTTGGAGATGCTGAGGCTGAAGACTTGCCCTGAAATCCGCAGAACGCCAGGGGACATTGTGAGGCATGCTGCTTGTTGATAGCATTAGATAAATTTTTTGATACTATTCCAGTTTCACTTTAGAAATACAAGGCAGGTGATACAAGGACAAGAGGGAGCTGCAGTATTTTTAGTGAGAAAAGAGAATGTTTGTGTCATTATGCACACTGGCTAGTGAAGAATAAGCTCCCAAACAATTAGGGTTAAATGTTTTTCCATACTGCTTTGCTCTAGAAATTTGACTGAATCATTTCCTAAAATAATCTTAAAATTATTGGCAATAACCTATCCCAGGGAGAATAATGCGAGATAATCTTTAGTCTTGTTTTTGCAGTGAGATGCATAAAGCTATATAATGAAAGGATTTTGAACCACAGCAAGTTTTGGACGCATATGGCAATCGTGTTCCCTCCTTTCTCTCACCATCAGGTGCTGTTTTACAAGTATGTAACATTTTACATGCAAGCAGAGAACAGCTGATGTATTACAAAGTGAGAGAATATTTAACCTTCTAGGGGGCTGTAAGGACAACATTAGCACAAATACATCTAATCTTGATCTAATAATAGCAGGCAGATGAACTAACAATATTCTGTATTAGATGGAAATTTCTGTAACCTAGTTGCAAATGGTTTTTCATTTAAGTTTTGTTTGCTTAAATTGATTACAAAAAGAAAAAATAAACCCTGCTCTGTTGGCACCTGCAAGATAAATATGTCTCTGTTTTTTTTGTAAATAAAGGTCTGCATTTCATTGACTATGAAAATTGCAGTATTTCTACTTTCGCACAAGACAGCTAGTTTTCTGAAGCGTCTCTCTCAACAGGTGTGTTATAATGGCTTCATATTTTGAAAAGGTATGCCTTTTCTAAATACATATCTACAAATATTTGGAGTAGATTAAGAATGAACACTCTACAGAACTGTGAAGGGAAAATGTATATGAACAATGTTCAAACCAGAGCTAAATTTTTAAAACCCTGTTTTAGCCACCTAAAGAGAAATTGCCTGTGGAGACTGGAATCTTAAAAAAACCCCTATTAAAGTAGTCATCCAAATGTTATTTTAAGAACATCCATCAGCTCATTCAGTTTGATGGAATTAAGCAGGAGTATTCATACCGCTAAGATTTTACTGTGTCTAATTTAGATGGATGGATGATAAGAGACTTCATTCATAATTTAGGGATCAAGTTTGCTCCTGTGAAGTTAGGTGTGGTTGCCTGTCCTTTCCTCTCCCACAGTGGCAAGAGGCCACCTCATGCCAGTAATATACCTCTGGAATAGAAGTTAAGGTGCTCATGTTCGGATTTGGTAGCCTAGCTATAAGCACACAGGCTTGTATCTTTTTATGTGGATTAGCATTCAAAAGAAGAAGTTCTGTTTGGATTATAGTGCCATAAAGATATCTGGAGATATCATGGTATTTAATTATTGTTGTTAATAAGCAGTGGCTCCTGCTTTTATATATGTAAGATATATAAAAATATGTTTAATTAAAATGTGTTAATCTATGGTGTCTCTATGTGTGGCATAAAGAGGGCAAATTATCTTTTTAGTGAAAAATAGCTCAGAATAGACAGTTTTTGTAAGATGGTATTTTAATAGGATAGCCAAAAATGTGACTGATCTCATATATGTGTTTTATAAACAAATAATTTATATAATGTTATTTTTCTTCTCTTTTTACTCTAGTATGGTGGCATTCATGCATGGATTGTTAGAATAACAGACATTACTTGAAGTAAATATGCCTTTATCTGAACATTGGCTATGCTTGTAAACTTGCCTGCTATTTGTGTCTAGTATTACATACACTTCGATTTGCCAACTGTAAAATAAATAGATTTTAATTTTTGTCATTTACATGCTTTTGCAGTGTACATCAATAAGACTCTAATCAAATTTAATCCTACACACATTACCGAATGGTAGTTTTTGCCATAATAAGTCTTGATTTTCATATTCATCTCACTGATTTCCAAAGGGAAAGTGAAAGAACTGCATTCTCCCTACAGCATGATAGCTTTGTAATAAACTTTTCTAGATTTAATCCAGTGCATATGAATGAAGATAACAGCTGTATCTTTACACTCTGTTAAGCCTTAGTGCTTTGTAGTATGTCTAGCCTAATATAAGCACATCCTGTTGGAAACGAGCACTAAGCATAATTAAATCAGAAAACAAATAAATTAAAGATAACATTATGGGGTTGACCTGAACTCACCAAAGAGAAAAATTCGGAACCGCTGCTGGAAAGTCCTTCTTATGTGTTTCCTGGGAGATGGTACGGTAGATACTTGAAATATTGCACACAGCTGCTTTTTATCTGTCTCCTAAATGTCATGTCAAGTAGATGTGGTAAATGGGGGCTAACTACTACTGTCTTAGGTGCTTAAAAGTAGCACCAACCCAGAAAATAATTTTTTTTCCAGAACAGCTTTACCACAATAGCTAATCAATTCTGTCTGACTGGGTAAAGAAGAGTACATTGACAGAATTTATTTGGACTCTCAGAACGCCTTTGCTAGGGTTCCTCATAAGAAGCTATATAGGAAACTAAATAGTCCCGAGGTGAAAGGGGAACTGCTCTTCTGGGGTAGGGACTGGCTGGAGATAGAAAACGAAGAGAAGGAATGAAGCGTCAGTTTTCCACATGGCATAAGGTTAACAGCAGGGAGCCCTCAGGTGTTCAGGTTAGATTCATGCAGTACAATTTGAAGTCTCTGTGAAAGGGAAAATGGCAAAATGTGCAGATCATATAGATTTGTTTAGGTCTGTCAAACCTAGGAAATGCAACCAGGACCTTCCAGAACTCAGCAAAGCTAGATGACTGAGCAGTACCGTACCAAGCAAAATTAATTGACAAATGTGAAGTAATGTCTGTTGGCAATGGTAGGAATATAGAAGAATGGTAGAATATAAACATCTGCTGTTAATATTTAAGCAAAGTGTTAGCAGTGAAAAAAGAGTATATGGTGCCCTTCTGTGTTCAAAAGGCTTGTTCAGAGTACAGCGATGACATAAATGGGCTTATATGTGATAGACTAGAAAATACACTGAAAATTAATAAATGCCTCTGTGTAAATATCTCACCTTTTCTCTTGAGTCTATGTTCAATTCTAATTATGTAATATGAAGGAAGATTAGTTGAAACAGAAATGGTTTGGAGCCTGCTGAGCAAAATGTTTCGAAGCATTTGATTCAACGGATAAGGAATTGATTTTAAAATGGCCTATTAAAATCTTTTTATTCACAGTCCATAATTCATCAGTAGAACTTGCTGCCAGAACTCAGTGATGTTAAGGTTTCAGTAGAATTTCTGCATAAAAAGATTTCATTTCTAAATGTATAATGAGAACACTTACAAGTATGTTATTTAGAATTAAAAGTATGATACGTGATCTACATGCCTGAAGGGATAATATGTTAAGGGCTAAGACAGTAGCATCTCTTTCTCTAACTATTGTAGCCTGTCTTTTATTATTTTTTTTAACTATGTACTTCTACCTGTTGTTAGACACCGGTTACTCACAGTTAGAAAGCCTGCTAGGCAGGTCTAGTATGACATTTCCTAGTGTGATTGTGATATCCTTAGCTCAGGAGAAAGCACAGTTAAAAGCCCTGTATATATATTCTTTCAGTTTATGAGGTATTGCAATTGTCTGTGCTTCTCCAAATGCATCCCTGAATTTAAGGTAGATTATTGTATCATGTATCATCATGATCTGAGCTTTTTAAACAAAGTCACAATGGGATTAAAGAAAACAATTTTCATGTTGATATTTATTTCAGTTTGATTCTGAGTTTCTCTAGAGCCATAATCTCATTAGTATTCCAGCTCCTTTGTGATGCTAATGTGGTCAACGGAAGCTGGAACAGAATTTTCAACTTGTTAAGCATCACTTATACCCCCTCCTCACCTGCCATCATGTTTTGCAGGGAGAGATGGAGAAAAGCAGCATTTGGCAGTTTGTAGCTGGTCCCCATTTAGGAATGCAGGAGAACTCTCCTGAGCTACTTCTACTGTAGAGGATGTGGTTTCCTCACGCAGAGGATAGGGTAGCCCGTTCCTTGGTGTAGTCCGGTTCCTTCTTCATAATCCCTTGTTCTTTCTGCATGGGCAAGCCTGGCTCTGTGTGCTCAGAATGTGTCACTTTATTATGATATTGCTTATACTAAAAAAAAAATTGACTATATCTTTCAAGTTGTCTGGTTTTTGGATGACACGTCTTTCATTTCTATATGTATTATTTGTGGTGAAGCATAATACTGACATGTGGTAGTTACCAGGTTAGATCACTGCTTGTCTTTATTTAAGCTGGATTTCATCAGTTTATCATAGACAAGTGTGTTTCAATGCTACTTGTCGGTACTGACATAAATACTAGGATCAAAATGGGTTACTTTTGAACAGTAAACTTGGATCTTTTGGAAAAGATAACCACAACATCGGCATGCTTTTGCTAAGTCATGTTGGGTAGGACAAATAGTAGAAATCAATATATAGAGATGAGCTATGAAAGTGAATTTTGTCTGGCACTATAAATACAAAGTTATTATTTCAGCTGCTATTAATAAAAAAAAGTTTAGTAATACTTGATTATTAGATGCTAAATACAAAATCTGATTTTATTAATTTTCTCAATTTATAGAAGGTATTCATCTGAATAGACATTTGCAGTAATAATTTTACAATAACCTGACTGTACATGAATCTCTGGGCAATCATGTATTCACATCGGATCATGAGCCACTTTAGAAAGAATAGCCATAATTCACAAAGTGGAATGAGTCTTTTAAAAGTAAAAAACTCAAACTCTGGATTTATGATGGTGGTCATAATTGCTGGAATGGATATTATGAGAGTTTTAATTTGTTTATTTTATTGGAAGATATACAATACTTTTCAATGCAGTGTTGTTCTGCTGTCAAGCATTATGTTTCCCTAAAGTTCTGTAGGCCACCATCATCTGTTTTATATTTGTCAGTGTAGGAGGAAAGCCTGCCAAACCACAACAGGCCTACTTGATTTCTGTGGTGATTATAAGCTCTGAGTAATTTTATTTTATGGTTTGACAGGCTATAGATCTTCAAGCAACACTTCTGAAAGTGCGCTATTATGGGATTAAGGTTATATCTTCATTTAAAAAATTCTGTACCTTTCTAACTTCAGATGGTAGTGTCTGGGGTTGCTCCCTTGCTGCTGCATAATCCTTCGCTCTTACTTCATCTGACTCATGTCTCCTACCCAATTGCCACTTTCTTTGTGAGTAAGAAAAAACAATAAAATAATATGAATGAATAAACTTTAAAAAATAGAGTAAGGATATAGAAGGAATAATGTGTAATTTCACTGTATAAAATGAGATTATGTTAATGTGACAAGCAAAAATGTGATCAGCACTGCTGCTGAAGTAGGGGCTAGACAGTAGCTAAGATGAAAATGTAATGTTTACTATGTATGCTGGGGTGAAGGCAATTCCCATTAGGGTCTCCTGAACTGCAGCTAAGAGCTACATAGTTTAGGAGAGCCAGACTCCCTTGCACATTTGAAGCTATGAGAGTTACAGCATACATGCCTTTGGGAAAACCCTATAAAGTTGCTCTGACGGTTGTGAGACACTCATCACTGTGTGTGATGGGCGTTCTTCCCACCCATCCCACAAAGAGGTCACCGTTTGAAAAAGTTCTTAAAATGCAGTGAGGAGTAGCCCTTTTCCCAACTACTGATAATATACAACATTCATTTGAGCACCAGTTTTAAGGTATAAAAAGAAATGGGAATCCACTCTGGCTTGATTAAACAAAGTTGCCCTGAGTTGTGTTGAATCAGCAGTCACACAGATCTAATGGTCAGAGCTGGGGACTGGCGGTGGGAGGCTGAGGATCAGCTCCCAGTGCTGCCGTAGTCTGTAAGGAAACCAGATCAGGTGTCTTTTCTGTATAAATGTCATTAATAGTATCTTGTAAAGTGTTTCAAGACTCTCTAATGAAAGGTGCTTCAATATTTTTGTTGTTAAGATTACTTTAAGGAGTGACATTTATTTCTGATTACAACTAATTAATTCTATTATGAAGCAGTTGGGGAGGAATGTTATAATCTTTAATTTATTAATTAATAGATACCTGACTTGATGAGCTGTTTATTTTCTGTTAGAAATTCCTCGAAAATTAAGTGGGGTTTTTTGTATTTGATACTAAAACTCCGAGTAAGAAGAATAATTACTTGCCAGATTGATGAGTTTTATTTCTGCATACACCAAGCAAAGAAACAAAACAAAGGAGATGTCGTTCTGTTTTACTTTGTTCTTCTTGAGGGTATAATTTCGAGGAAATCTTTGTCTTCATGTCCTTATTTACTGCCTTCCCAAAACATAAACAAATGTGAAGGTGAGCAGACAAACATCACAACAGATATTTGGCTCACTGGGGGACTGACTTGACTTGGAAAAGTGAAGATACTTTGGTGCTTTGTGGCCTCGTTTGGTTTGGGAGGGACTGGGGGCTGGTGGGCAGCAGCCCATCTCCTCTGCAGCGGCACACTGCAGCGTGTCAGAACATTGCCTGCGCCTCTTGCCAGACCTTCCCTCCTGGAGCATTAAACACAGGAAAGGCAGTGATATAAAAGATTTACAGAATCCATTACTGAAAGCCATCAGCCTGTAAAACTCAGAAACAAAAAACAACGCTTTTTACAGCGTGTGGTGGCTCTAGATTCTTCTCCCTGAGGAGGATTTGGGACATGACATAGAGTATTATCAGCTGTTTCTCACCTACAGGTCAAGATGGCCTGAACCGCCTCAACCCGATTTCTAGGAGACATGAGGAATCGATGGTGCCATCTTCCTTTCCACTGAACAGACTGGCCCTCTTCTACAGCTTTTGTGTGTAATAGGAGCTAATGAATATTATTTAATCAATCAAACCTTTGAAAAATAGCATGGAAAAAGGGCTGTTTATGATGTAATCATCCTTTCTCTGTAGTGCTGACTTCCCTCGCACCTTGTACAGTCATCATGAATTTTCTAAATCTTAGACCAAATGGTTCTGTATCTTTCATAAGGGACTGTAATTTCAACAGGAATAACACTGCGTGTCGCATTAGCGTGATGCATGTCTGTGAAGATCTGTGTAAAGTGTAGGCCATTCGTGGTTTCTGGGTCTATCCCTCAACAACAGTAGCATAATGTTTCAGCTTCTCCAGCCTGGTCCTCATGCTGTACAGAAGTGTGTAGATGCTATGGAAAGGGCACACTTCAACTGCTATACGTTGTGTTGAGAAGGGGAGGTGGCATGTTAGGCTTCTTTTCCCTGTCTCCTTTCCTCTCTCAATGGCTGTGCTGAAAAGCTGATACTGAAAAGAGTGGATTTGTTGCAGCCATCGCAAGTCATGCTTATTTAGTGAGGAAATTGTTAAATGCTAAGGCCTCTTGTCAGCATGATACCGCTGTCCTACTTTCATACTGCTGATTTACAAACTGCAGCATATGACAGTCTTGTGTAAAATTCAGCTAACCTTTTTGAACGCTTTGATGCATGAATTAGTTAGGAAGGTTAAACTTTCTGAAACACCCTTGTGGCTTTATGGTAACTATACCCACAAAGTCCTCGTGCCAGTGCATTCTGAATAAGCTCTGTCTTCCTTTGAGTTTTGTGGGACTCTTATCCTTTGGAAAACTCTTAACTTGTCTTGAGTTCCAGCGGACCAATCTGAGTCAAACAAAAGGAGAGAATGAGGGTATGAGGGTAGATTTCCTGCTTTTTAACAGCAGTAGAGTTTTCTGCTGGATTTGTATGGATGGCAAAAATGAAGAGACGAGTATGCTGTCCTAGCCATCCCTCCAGCCCTGATTCATCCAGTCGATTGACAAGAAATTCAGGGTTTGAAAGATAGTCAGGTGTTGACTACTCAACATGACTTCTTGGGGAGGTCTGGGGACTTACTGACATGGCCACTATCAAACCAGGAGGCATTTCTTTGTTACAAAAGCAAATAGCATCTGTGGTGCAAAGTTAGTGGAAATTTCACAGGATTATTGTAGAATCATAGAACCGTTTAGATTGGAAAAGACCTTTAAGACTGTCAGGTCCAACCATTAACCTAGCACTGTCAAGTCCACCACTAAACCATGTCCCTAAGCACCACATGTACACGTCTTTTCAACACCTCCAGGGATGGGGACTCAACCACTTCCCTGGGCAGCCTGGTCCAGTGCTTGACAACCCTTGCAGTGAAGAAATTTTTCCTAATATCCAACCTAAACCTCCCCTGGCTCAACTTGAGGCCATTTCCTCTTGTCCTATCGCTTGTTACTTGCGAGAAGAGACCTTAGATTCTTAGTGAAGATTTGAAAATCTCTCTCCCTCATCTATTTGAAATCAAACTCTGTCACATTAACTCCAAGTAGGGAAAAATATGTTAAAGGCCTTGAGATAAATTTTTCATTAGGGCTGGGGAAGATGACCAGGGGTTTCAGGAAAAGAGATTTTTTTACTTGTGCTGCACGTTTGCTTCTTTGCTGTATTTACTCCAGTCTCAACTCTGCAGCCTGAAGGCTGCAAGCCTGAAATTAAACTCCTAAAATTATAAAAGGATAAAATAAAGTGAAGGTTGATGGTCACTGGCTTCTTTCCCACAAGCTCTGCAAGCTTTGAATTCTGGAACGTTAATAGAATAGGAAAGCATAAGGCTATTGCTGTTATATATTGTTCTTCTTATAGTCAGTGTTACTACTGTCAAGCAAAACAGCACTTCCTAAAAAATAACACACCTGAGCTGACAGTTAACCTGAGAAAGCTAATGCTACTGTTGAAGATCCTGGCAAGTGCACTGTTTTGTCCATTAAACAAACTCTTAAACAGAATGAAACCAGCAGAAGAGGGATGTGCAGTGATTCTTCACTAATCTGTGTTGCTTCAGTGGCATAAAAAGAATGTAAAGGTATTTGCAAAGGTAATTGCACTGCCCTGAACACCCATTCAGTATGGTTTTGCCAACAAGGGGCCCTTTTGCAGGCTGCACCGTGGAGGTCTACTTGAATTCGCCTGTTAGAAAGGAAAATATGGCTTAGAACAGCTTCTTTTCAGTCATTTTTGGTAGGCTCATTGGACAGCTGAACGTAAAGCCTAATTTTTCTCTGAAGGATACAGAAGGTCGTCAGCTTACTGAAGGTTTCCAGTACTCCTTGGAAAAGATACACAGGCCAGCCCAGTCAAGGTATTTGACTAGAGGTCTTGAGTTATAGGTTTGAATTAGAGGATCATTTTAGAGTACTGTCACAAATGATCCACGTTAGCTCTGGGTGAATGACCAATTGGTCCAACATGTGAAGGAACTGAGTCAAATACAGTCAAAACTGAAATTCAGCTGAAGATGTTTCATTTTCAGGTATCCACATGTTTTACCATTATTGACTAAATGAGCCTTGTAATTATCACAGTGACTTTTACAATGTGTAAACAGAAGTAGGGAGGGGCTGTGTTTTCATGTGTCTGCTAGTTTTGAATGGTTGACTTTTATTCCAGGCTGTTTTCCAAACAGTTTAATGCCTATACATCTTCAAAGTTAACATTCCTTTGCAAATCCCCTTCTTCTTTCTCTTACTCATATTAGCATGCAGCACCACTGCAGTATGTTAGCAAATGCTACACAGCAGGTGGATTTCCACTTTCAGTCCTCCATCCTCTGCCTGGCACAGGTTTTCTATCAGCTTTTGCAGTTCTTCCAGTTACCCTCCCCCTTCAAAGCTGTTAATATGTTCTCCTGAATTCATTCAACAAAATTGGACTTACAGATTGATGCTGGAAATAACATGTGATAGTGTTTGTTTTTTCTCTGTGTTGGGGATGCAGGGAAGTGGAAGAGGAAGTATTAAATTGTATAAAACAAGCATTAAATTGAATGAAGGTGCAGGTAAGGGGCACAGGCTACAGATATTCAGAAGGGATCTCTATGGAAATGGGTGTTTTATTTTAAACCTTTTAAAAAGGGGAAGACTCCTTGTTCCAGAATGTAGATTGGAAATCTTTGATTAAATCCTGAAACAGCCCTATTAAATAGACGCAAAGTGTTCTGTGGTACTGAGAAAAAAGGGATCATGGGTTATTCAGCTGCAGTTCTAAGAGAGCCTGTTATAACCATGCATTTTAATTAACCAGATCAGCTGAAGAAATGTTGTCTATATACTGCAGCATAGCTGTCCGCCTTGAAAACTATGCTATCGATAAACAGAGGACTTCTATTTGCAAAGGCCTTTTTAAGTACGTTAAAAAATGCATTTGGGAGAGATTAATTAATAATTAAGCTAGCGTGGAATTAACCTTGGGCAAATGTGCTTCCTTTTGGCAGTGTAGGGACATGTCCTGTCTGTCCTATCCATATAGTGCCCCAGTAAAGCATTGATACAAAAAATTCAATTCTCTGTAGCTAATCAGCATGCTGTTACAGCAAGGCCTATAATGTGAGATAACTTTTGTTTTCTTATGCATAACAATTTTTGAATATTATGTTAATTTTTACTTAAAATTGATAGGATAGAGTTCCTGCAGAACGGTACAAGTATTCAAAACTGCTTTATTTTATTTTTTCTTAGTATTTGAGCATAAATCACTTCACTGTATCGCATTTTACTTGTTATTCGATCAATGAGTCTTCTCTACTGGGGGAAGTAATTTAAAACTATTGTGAAAATGTCTCTAACATTTCTTTGTTGCTGAAAGCTTGCTTGGTGTTGGAGCTGAGGTTGTTTGTAAACAAAGCTTTGCAGGGGCAGAACTTGGTAGACTTGGTAGAAATTCAAGGGCATCTGGTACACTTATATGTAGCCCTTGGATTCTCTTTTTATTTCTGGGAAATAGATAATCGAAAGAGAGGAGGAGCCCAGACTGGAGGAAAGAAAGGGAGTGGAGTGGGAGAGAGAAATCTGAAAAAGAAATCAAAATAATGATACTTTTCCTTCCTATGAGAAGTAAGCCTGATCTAGGGCAGTCTTGCAATTGGGAAATCCCCACAATAACCTTCCTTACGGTTATAAGCACATACAGAAAATCCTGCAATCTACAATAAGGTTGAAAATTCATGAATCCCAATGTTGCTAAATTGAAATGAAATTTGCAGCTTTCGGAGAACATGACTGACTCTCATGTCTTCCCCCCCATCCTGCTGTAGTAGTTCACCTGTAGTTCTGTAAATCTTTTTCCATTGCTCTGCTGAATTAATTCAAATAGAGGATCTATCCAAATTCATTATAAAAATTTATAAGCTCAGGCATGCTGTGCAGTCTGCCATTAGTGTTGATATTACTTATTTGAAAAATTAAAATGCTGGACAGTTAGCCTAAAATACCATTTTGACAATTTCTTCTCTCCTCGCCTTATCACCCATACAGCTTAAAAGACAGACTCCTCTATTTTGATTCTGAGGCAGAATTTTGGTACCTGCCAGGTGAACTTAGTTTTGGATAGGCATGCTGCTGGATGGCTGAGGAAAGGTTTGGGAATGTGGAATGCTTTTTCAGATTAGCTGCTGGGACTGTGCAAAAAAGTTATCAAATAGCTTTAGCAAGCTCTGCGCAGAAGGTGTCGTGAAGTTTGAATCAGCGGCAGATCACAGCTGGTTAGAGTGTCACACTGGCTGTTCTGGGAGCCCTCTCGCTTAGGGAAGAAGGTCATCTCTCTTGGAAATGACTGTCAAGCCCCAAATACGTGTACATGCACGTTCACAAACAAACAGGATTATTTTGATATCTTTTTCTGTTGATATTGGAGTGTTGACATAAATATGGGACACTTTCTTAAGTGTATATGAACTAAGTGGAAATAGTGAGTACTTGTAATAAATTCTCACTACAGTCTGTAGGTAGGAGCGTTTTCTTTTCATCATCTCATTTATGAGTTTGAGCCATTAACAGCTTAGAGTGCTGAATAAGGATTTACATTTAATTGAAGTCCTCTGTTCTTAGCTGACAAGATGTATTTTACACACTTGATGGATGTAATTAGTGTGATGAGGCTTTGGAAGAAATTGGCTTTGTTAAATTTAGAATTTGCCATGTCAGTTTATACATGAAGTCAAAGCATACGTATCAGTATTTCTCTGGCTTTGGAAAAATAATTTTTTTATTATTACTGATATATAGGTATTTTTAATTTAGGATACTGTTACAGTCCAAATACAGTATGCTTTCAGATTTGAGAATGCAATTTATTATGTTATGATTTCAGATTATTTTATACTGCTAGAAGATACTTCTTACATGTCAGAATTTACCATTATATGCAATGGCTACAGACAAACCTGTATCCTTTGGATAGCAAGGAATTGTGCATAATTGTTTAAGTTACTGTGCTTTATTAAGCTTTCGTAGAAACAAACCTCCATGAATACTGCTGGCCTTTACTGCATGCAAATTAAGGGCAACTGCATACCACTCAGTCACTTTTTCCCCTACAATGTTAATACCTTCTGCTCAGCCTGATAGGCAATAACTTCTCACTTTAAAATATTTCAAGGTTTGTCCCAAGAAAGGTCATATGCAAAAATTAATAAAAAAGTAAGAGAATGTTGAGATGCCATAGCTGTGTACTGTAGGCTTCCTTAGGCTCTAAAATAAACACTGGCTAGAAGTTCAAACTCTCAGTGAAAAGAACTTGGTTACTGGCAATTACCTGCGGACTGCCTCACAAAGTTTATTGCTTCCCCTGTGGCAAACAGTTTATTTTTGACATATGTATTTTAAAAATAGGAAGCCGCTTATGCAAAATGTGGAAGGTATAAAGATTCAATATACAGGATTCTGATTTAGAATGTTAGACAGTTTTCCCCCATATTCTCTGTGATTGTGACTTATTCAGTAGGAAAAATGAAAAATTATTTTTGTGTTGCCAGTGTCACTAGGGATGAATAGAAATAGGCTGTCCAGCATCATGTATGTTTGAAGTATATCTGTTCTTCAATGAAGAAGTTGCTGGCTAGTAATTGGAGCTTCTGAGCTTGTATAATAATACTGCTAGTTTTTGCTGCAGGCCCACATTTTTTATCAGTAGTGTAGCCTGGAAACTGTTGTTAAGGATAAATAAAAGTAGGGAAAACTGAACATTTAGTCCCCAAAGTACAGAGACTGTTCGTGATAGGTACAATTAGCCTTAGGAAAAGTTCCCACTGAAGGGTTTCTATCCCCATCTGTTGTGATCCTTTGTTGGAAGGTGAACAGTAAGTATATTACACTGAGTCACAGGTGTAATATCACATGAAATTAATTTTTGAATTGAAAATTGCTATTATATGCAATGCATATATATTCTGGATAGTACAGTGTGATTCAGAAGAAGCTGGCTGGTATGAAGCAATGTAGAATGAAGCCTGCACTGTTCTGAGGATATGACTCATATTACAGATGGCTGGAAGGCTAATACTGTGATACAAAAGTGCTGTATTACAAGTAATAGTGCACTGCTAACAAAACTCTGAGGTACTGGGATGATTATTTGATGTTATTCTTTTTTTTGTAGAGGAAAAGATGATCCTTTTCTCAAACTTTGGCTAAATATTTTTGTATAAGATTACTATGATTGTTATTAGTGAGGAATGCGGGGAATAAACTCGTCTGGTTAAGAAACAGACTCCAGAATCTGTAGCTGTTTTTTAAAGAGGTAATTATTTTTCTAAGGTCAGTTAATTTTAACTGTGTGCCAGGAATTAGTGGCAGTCCCTTTTGTAGTAGGTTAGGCCATTTCCCAGTATATACCCTTTTTCAATATGTACCGCACCCAATGTTAATAAGGTACATCTGCCACTGTCTGAGCATCATTGAGGTCCAACTGCTTCCTTTCACTTGCAAGAAACCTTGCCAATGTCTCTGGGAAGGTAATTTTATAGACTAGCTTCATGAAGCTGGTTAGAGCACTTCATAGACCATACATACAGTCTTGTTCAAATTTTGAATTCTGGGTAGAAGGGGAGAGGAGATAATGTTCTGTCACAAAGGTTGAGTGCTCAACTATTGCAAGAAGTGGGTGGGATCTGAGTGTTTAAATTCCCATTTGTAGCTTTGAAAATCTTTCCTATAGTCTGTTTTAAAATGAACAGGATAATCTATAGGAAACTGAAAAATTAGTAACAAAACGCTAATTAAGATGAAGTCTAAAGTGTTTTTCTATTTGACTCCAGTTTGCATTTTGTAAATTGTATTCCCTTTTTTATACTTTTATCATGTGCAGCTTTTGCACAACTTACCACAAGCCAAATAGATGCTTCTGCATAACGTGTGTTAAAAAAAAAAAAAGAAAAAAAAAAGGTGCAAACAAGAAACAATGTGTGTGCTAGAATATACATTATAAAGTCTGTATTTTGGAATAAGGAATCCATTTATGATGGTTGTATTTTCAGTGGCTCAGAGATTGTATGACTAATGTATTACTCTTGCTTATTATCTACACTCTAGCAAAACACATGTTCAGTCTTCACGTTTCCTTCATCTACAGCTACTTTTAATCTTGAGGGCAATGAAAGGAAGAATTACAAAGGCAATTAGGATGCCCAGCTTCCATTGGAGATCTTGTTTTGTACCTTTGAACATTTTGTGCATGTTTTCTCCCCTGAGTTATGGCTGAACCAGGAAGGGGATGGTAATCTCATTACATTATTTTGAAGTTGATTTGTGAGTTTTGCAGCCTTCAAGGAAGTGGAAAATATAAGTGCCTGATTTAAAATCAGAAACATGAATTCTACAGCACCAATTATTATAGACACTAGTTAAAGAACTGGTGTTCAAACATTCAGTAAGATGTTCCTGACCATAAAGGGCACATGTGAGACCCAACAACAAAGCCCATGATTTGACATGAAGCACAGAATAAACACCATGAGAATGTGCTCATCTAGAGTAATGTACATGTTACCAGTTAGCAGTATCATATCATTCCTACAGATGTTGAAAATAATCATACAAGAAACAATAAAATAGTAAGATGAAATATATTTTGGTTATTCCCATATCAACTCAGTCTCACAGCTTCATAAAAAGGTGTCTTACATTATAAGAAGGTATTTTCTCCCTCTCATTAAGTTAGGTGTGAAATGAAAGTGAGAGAAGTTTTTTGTTTGATGTTTAAAGATGCCCAGAACCAGACAGTAGCAATTTAAAAAAAATAGATGCTTAAAATGCTTTCAAGAAATGCATGAACATTTCTTTAACATTCCAGTTTTGCTTTAGAATGTGATTTTATCTCTTTTAAAACCAGTTGTTTAACTTCTGAAAAAGCTGAGTGATCTTCCCTAACTTTTTACTAGCCCTGTAAGCTATATGCAGTCCTTTTCCTGAGCCTTTTCTGTTTTCCATCTCTCTGTATAATTATGCACATGAACAGAAGTGCCCATAAAGATGCAAAGTTTTCATATAGTTAGTACATCACACTATGAGATACAGTGCAGGTATAATATGTAGGAGGTACTGCTGGATTTCAAGTGAGAAGAACTAATAAGGGCTGAGTTCATGACAGCAACTTCTGTGGACTGCTGCCAATAGCAACGTGTTTAGGTTTTTTTCTTTCAGCGTTAAGCAATGAAGTTCCTGGGAGACCTAGCTAGTTAAATGTTTCTTTAGTTTGAAGAAGAAAAGGATTTGCACACAGAACTGGGCAGATGATTTTCTCAATGGTGTAGTGAAGCAATAAACCTTGTAATGTGTTTATGTCCTTGTTTGGAGTGTAAGTAGATGAGTAATTAGGATGTTTTATTTTCATATGTCCTTATGATGTATTAATAGAGTCTGGCTGCACTGCCACAAAACGCTTTGAGAATTTGCAAGGTTCAACTGTAATTATGAAGTCCTACATGATCTCAATGCTACTGCTAATGTTGAAGTAATAGAAATTTAGCATTCAGTCAAGAGTGTAAGCTGTGACACATAGTCAATGTATTAGTCACACAGGAACATAGGAAGGGAATGGTTTTAGTGGTTAAGAAGACATGTTTGAGGGCTTTTTGGAGAACGCTTTTTCAAGATTACTTCTCCAGTCATTCAGTTTCTTCTGGGCAAGCGAAAGAGTTTTTGAGAAATAGTAAGAAACTGTAAGTGAAGAATGAAATATTTTGTTTTGTTAAAGAGTTTGGTTGATTCCAGTAATGAATAATCTTAAACTTGTGGTTTTTCACATGAATATAAAATAGTTCCTGTAATAACTTCAGTAAGTTTCATTAAGCTGTTCAGAAAGAAGAAGTTAATAAATAGGGATTAACTGCCCTTTTGTCCCTTCTCAGTAAACAGTGCTCATTCTTACATTAGAATGCTAATGCTATGGTCATGATAGTCTAACAATACGAGCAAGACACGAATTGTAGGGAGATGTGATTTCTATGATGAGTTGGTCAAATAAAAGATACTGCCTGCTACTTGCAAATCTTTTTTCATTATTGCTTTTAAATGTTTGTGCTCGTTCTAAACGAGATTTGCAATTTCTCTGGTAGGTAAAATGTTGGCCATCAACTCACAGCTAGCCATCCCAGACTGTCTTGAATAAACTCCTTTTTATTACTTTACAACCTCCTTGGTGATCTGTTCATAGCTGTAGAACACAGTCACTTTGTACTATTTTTGCATCCTACTGTGTTCCATTCACTGTTATGCCAAGAAATAGTTTGGCTATAACCCTGAGGATAGCATCAAAATCCTGTACTGTACCGCTGTGATGACACCCATTCTAGAAAGCCTAGCTAGGAATAAAAATCAAGGCTACATGTCATGAACTGATAGGTGACCTCCAAACACACCTAAGTACATAAAAGTTAGAAACACGACTGTATTTCATTCAATGTGGAGTGAAATGAGTTCTTGCGCATCTTCTTAAGGGAAACGAAATCTGTCTGTTATCAACAGAGCTGTAATCCTGATTTCACTGGCTTATGTCATTCACTGTGGTTTAAAATTACTGCCAGTAATACTGGCATAGTACTCTGGGGCCTAAAGTAGTTGCTGCAAAACATACCAGAGATTGCTGCAAGTAACCTCTGCCCAGGTAAATATGCTGCATATTCATGTCACTGGTGAGTTTCCCATTGTTTGGCTTTTTTATTGCTTGTGAATTTGATCTTTCATCATTTGCTTCTTGTCCCTTTTGTACATTGTGTGTTTTCAAGATGAAGCTGTTACTTTAACTTGTTCCCAGGTGGTGAGTGCCCTTCCTTTTGATGTCTAATAATATCTTTCTCTCATCATTGTAAAAATAAACTCAAAATTTTTAGGTTTTTTTTTTTTTAAAAAAAATTCTGCTGTTAGGAAGTTGAATGAGTTGTTCATAGTCCGAGTTTATTTTATAATATCTTAAAGTCACTTAGTGATGTTTTATAAGTAATAAGTTCTAAATCCGTGGCCACAAATTTGTTACAACTCCTGTCCTTCCTTACGTATTATATGCTCCTTGCCTTTTACTGACAGTGGTGACTTACACACTGGATAGACCATTGCTTGCTAGCATTCATCTGCTCTTACTTTCTCCACTCATTCACTACATTCAAGTTATGACTCCTATACACAGAGATGAAGTTAAAATACAGTTGAATACTTAGTATGCTGAAAGGATTTGATGCTACTATCATGTGATACAGAAGAATACAAAGTAGAAAGACAAACACATCTGTATGTGAATTGATACAGACAATAGATACCTGTGATTAAGCTAACTACCCGCTGGATGTCACTATTGTTCCACAGAAATTCATCTAAGAGAATATTTATCTAGAGTTGAGTGGCTGACAGCAAGGACCATTACCTTGCAGCAAACTGAAAATTTCTAATTGTGTTTGCAGGATTATTGTACATTTATGTTCATTTTGCAATTGCATTTTATATCAAGGTTCACTATTTCATAATAATAAAAAACCAGCATTGCCAAACCTTAAGCTGTGATGACTGTGTAAGTGCAGATAGTGAGTAATGAAAACCTACCAGCCAGTAGAGAAGCTTGCATTCATTATACTCAACCCACTTGTTCTCATTATTATTCTCTTACTCTGCAATTGCTGGAGGTAATCTCAACACAGTGAAACATTACCAGTCTCCTTGAATTTGCTTAGTACATTAGTTATTTTCTTTTTCCAAAGATGTGCATTCTGTGTGGTTTATTATTCTGAAATACCACTTGAATATTCCAGGAGCTAGCTTGGTTAGTTGAGAGGCCAAGTAGTTCACTGGCTAGGAGGATGTCTTGGAGTGAGGAGACTGGATTATATTCCCAGTACTCAACTGGTGTGTGATCTCAAGCAAATTACCTCAAATCTGTCATGTTTATTTGCCATCTTCTATCTGTCTTCTCAACATCCCTTCTAAACATTTAATGTGAGAGATTGTTGGAAGGTGTTTGCACAGTGGCTAGCAGAGGAAGTTCTGACTTCTTTTAAGATTTTTGGGGTGCTACAATAAAATGAAACAGTCTTGTGCAGTGATTCCACCTAACATTTGTCTCCACATTGTTTAAATAAACGTAGACTGCAAAACCAATGAAAAGGAAAGCAGGCATGGAAGAGTACTGCTCTTTGGTGGTAGCCCCAGGACACCATGTATGACTCAGGAAAAGGAATAGAAGTTGATTAAAAAACCCCAAACCCACAACAAAACAAAACAAAACCCAGACACCTTCAAAATGCATTGTTGCTCTCCCAAACTTGGAATATGTAGACAGCATCAGATCCATTAATGGAAAGCCAGGTCCTTAGAGGCACTCAATCACAACTCCTTCAAGTTGGTGCCCAAAATATTTGTCTGAAGGCTTAGGGGTTTGTAAGAGCCATCATAGCTATTGCACATTCTCTGAGGATTCCTCGGCATCACCCCAGCAAGGTTTTAACAGTTTTGTGAGAGACTGGCACCAAAATATCCAAAACCCAAGACAAAGTGGGATCAGAATTCTAGACACCTGCTGCCCAAACTGGAGAAATTTCTTCTCTGGAATCTTTGAGGATTTAACACTTCATTTTTATTCAGGAAAGGGGCAGCCTTTCACAGGGACTGAAAGTTGCTCAGCTAAGACCAGGTTGTTTCCTACGAGATTATTAGAATTTGTGACTGGTGGCCTAGCCACCCAAAATGAGTCACTTCTGTAGTGTTTAAGTTGACAGTGGTGAGACTAAGTTTAGCTTAGTTCATATAGTCTTTGCACAGATGAAAGCATGGGTTTTGTAATGTGTTTTAACATGCTGTGAAGCTGGTTTAAAATGTTTTCTAAGCAATAGCCACTAGAGTGGGATTTAATAACTCAGCTCGCAGGCCTCAGGCTGTGCAAGAAAGTTCAAAGAGTTACACTGGGTATCTTACTTTGTGTAATCAGACAATGGTTTCATTATCAATGACTATAGCAACAATTACACATTCATCTGTGTTTGGTATGTGTTTGGAAATTCATGAAAAGTGAATCTGTATTTTTTCAGGCAATAAATTAATTAGTTGATCTGAGCATGTCTGTGCTTGAATATAGACATGTTGGATTTTCATTATTGTTTTTGTTATCCATCTATGATTAATGACATACTGGCCTTATTTTCTTTTTCGTGCCCATAATTAAATATTTTTCAAAGGGAGCTAGTGATAATTTTACAGGTATTGCTTTCTGTAGGAGGTTATGGATTGGTTCTTTCTGAGTATTGTTATGGTTAGAACAAGGCATTAAAGAAACATAAAAGGAAGCATATAAAGTCAAACTCAATTATATAGAACTCGTTGACAATCACAGTCCATTAAGAAGTATTAGAAGATGTGTTGAATATTTTCAAATAACAAAAATTATAAATTAATAGTATGAAATTATTTTCTGGTTGGAGTTAGCACTCCCAAAACTAAATAGCAAAATTTTCTTTTATTTTTATATATATTTTTATATATATATATACATACACATACACACACATGTGTGTATGTATGTATGAACATATGTATGTTTTGGGCCAAATTGTCTTGTTTTGGCAGTAACCACTGCAGATGTTAAAGCCTGTAGAAGTACAGAGATGGTTCTTAGCACGAAGTTTACAGCAAACTCTAATCCTTCAGTACAGAGATAACCAAGACCTGCTGGTAGGAAACTGAATCCCATAATAGCTAAGATAATTCAATGTGTATTGACTTTTTAATAGCAACTTCCAAGGTACAACTCAGGTTAAAAATCAGTCTGCTCAGTCCTGCTAAAGCGTCTCAAGCACTTGCATTATTAATTGTGTGGGATCCTCTTTGTACTCAGTAAAACGGGGTCTCAGTGTTGAGGGTTCGGTATAGTCTCAAGCTTCTACTCTCGGATATTTCCTCACTACAGTCCTTGAAAATGAGAATGGCTTCATTATGGGAAAATAAACAAAACAAAACCCCTTCAAGTGTATTAGTTCTTTTTAAGAGATGCTTTCTAGCTTTGTTTTCATTGTATCTAGCATATTTCAAGGTGATTGGCTGTGATTAGGTTTTTTCCCAGTAAAAATTCAGGGGAACATTCTGCTAAGGTTTTGCTTTTTCTAATCTGCTGCAGTGAAACTGCCTTGTAGAAACATTCCCTCCCAAGGGATTGAAGACGTACAGTTTACTCTAAGCCAAATCAAGTCACAAAATAGAGATAATTAAATTACTGACTTGCTTCTATATAGGTGCTGCTGTATTATTTCAAGAATGAACCACCACCCCCCATGCCTCCCCCCCCCCCCGATAATCAGAATAGGAAGTATGATTTATTTGGAAATATGGGGGATGTTATATTCTTCTGCAACCAACAAAAAGACATGACTTTGGGAGAGGGAGGGCAGGGAGTAGCTGGGTTACAAATCTGTATTTTATCCAGAAACACTGATGAATGACTACACATTAAAAATGAGTATCTGTGAATTCTGGTAATGTCATTAGGGTTTTGCTAAGAGAGAAAAATAATTTGTCACTGATTTCTTTAAGGATTTTTGGATGCACTCTTCTCAGATCAGTGAGTAACCAATTTTCTCTGAAAGCTCTTTACAGTTGTAGTGTTTCTAAAATGTACACTGTTTGGCTTTGTAAGTAATGAAGCTTTATTTAGTTATTAGAGGGATGGTGTGCAAAACACATCACACAACCCTAAGAAGCCCAGCCCAGCAAATAAATAGAAGAAAATGACAGATTTAATGATTTCCTCAGCTACATTAATGTCTTTGACAGTCTTGAAAAGAGAATTTCTAATGAGCGCCGAAACAAATGTGTGCAGGAAGTGGTCTTGCTTTTGCTGCTGCACATTTGAGCTCCTCTAATTGCATCAATAAGGAATTTCTGCTCCTCATTTAATGAATGCCTTTTGACTACTTTCTGAAAGGCAACTGGATGTAAGGGATAAACACTGGCACCTTTTGTATCAAGTCACATAAACAGGTTTCAATTAATAGTTATCAGCCCTAGAAACACTGTATTATAATGCAGTACAGTAAATCCCATTGTACATTTTTATTTTAAAATTTTTATTAAGCCTAGATTTCCCTCTGCTTTGCTTTTTGTGTGATACCTCATGTCCTAAGACAGTGCTTTAACTCCCCACTGGCTTTTTATTATATCTTGTGTTGGGGAGAAATCAGGCATTCTTTCACAGCTGTTCCTGCACCATCTCTCTCCTCAGACAACTCAGAATTCATATCGTGCTACAGTACCTGGGTCTTTAGTTTGTTCTTGGTTCAAAAAGTGAGTTTCAGAGCAAGGGCTGGGGTTAGGTTGGGGGGAGACGCGGGGGGGGAAGCTGAATTTGATTTTTTTTTTTTTCATTGTTTTCATTTTTCTCCCTAAACAGAGGCACACTCGCTGCAGGTGCAGTGGATTACTTATGAAAGAAGTTTTCTATTTAAAAACAAGAGAGACTTTAATGAAATCAGTAGAGGGTTTGTACAATAGGTATTGTATTAAACCAGAGCTCAGGCTTCACATTGATTGCGGTATTTAAATTTCAATGAGTTGATTATGTATGAGAGTAAAATGACCAGTATTATGAATGTACAAAAAAGTGACATGGAATAGCTGTGCCAGAAAAGTGAGAAAAACGTTCCCTTTATAGTCCCTAGAGTTCAATAAAGCACTACTATTTCCCAGCTTTTAAAAGCTCTTTTATCACAATGGTTCATACCTCACATTCCCTGGAGCCTGATTTGTTATACGTGCAGGGTCCTGTTCCATTCAGCAGCATCTCACTGGTTTCAGTGTTGGTAGGTTTGTAATCTACATAAAATTCCTGTGTGCTTGGAGTCATTTGCTTCAGTGACTGTCTTTTCTTTTTCCTGTGCCTTCGCATGAGAGAGCGCTGCTGCAGCTGCTTCATACTGGCTGGATAACGCTTCCATGACACATAGATTACCAGCAGGATCACAAGCACAGACAAGAAAAGGGCCACGCTGCCTGCTATGATTTTATGGAAGGAGATGTGTTCTGTGTCGTGCTCGGGTTCGGAGCTCGATTCAGTTGCTCCAATAGTTGGGGGCAGAGGGGGCTTGCTGTCGTGTTTAGGCCTGGTGAGTTTTGGTTTAAACGTTGGCTTTGGGAGAGCTCGAGCTAATTCAAACCTTTCCGTGGTACTTTTGCTACAGATGCTGTAGTTTTTCACTGCATCAATAACATTCACCCCTTGCAGCTCTTTGGGGCTGGCACAGATAATTGTATTTTCCCTCAGCCCTTTAAAACTTTTAAGCCAGTTTACCAGAGAGCAAATGTTTCTGCTGCATTCCCATATATTCCCGGCAAGGCTGATATCATTGAGGGATATCCAAGAATCCAAAATTTCTTGACCAATAAATGTGAGCTTGTTTGAATCCAGGTTGAGGCGCTGTAAATTGGGCACACACTGAAAAACACTAGGTCCACTGAAAGCTTCTATTTCATTGCCAGATAAATCAAGTCTTTGTAATGAGCTCCAGGTCCAGGACATAGTTTGTCCTATCACACTGATTTTATTCCACTGTAAATAAAGGTTTTGAAGGCTGACTAGCCTTGGAAAAAGTGCCAGGTTGAGCTTAGAAAATTGATTGTGCTCCAGATGAAGCTCTTTCAGTCTGATCATGCCTGCAAAGACATTCCTTGCTAAACTTCGGATGCGATTATAACCCAGGTCCAACAGTTCAAGGTTCCTACAATCTTGAAATATTCGAACAGGGATGGTTCTTAGGGAATTGGACCGCAAATGTAAACTCAGCAGCTTCCTTAAGCCCCTGAACTGTTCAGATCCCAGAGACTGCAGCTGATTGTATGACAGATCCAAATTCCGGAGATTTGTCACAGGTCTGAAGGTATTATTAAGAAAATAGGAGATTCTGTTGGAACTCAAGATCAACTCTTTTAGTCTGCGTATTCCATTGAAAGCATTTTCGTCAATATTGCTGATGTGGTTATGGTCTAAATAGAGCCAGGTGAGTTGATTAAGACCTTTAAATTGATTGTATTTTAGTTTTTGGAGGCTGTTATATCGAAGGGACAAACCTAAACAACCAGCAGATATACTTGAGGGAATCTCCTGCAATTTCTGAGATTCACAATATACCATTTTGCCTTCACACCTACAGCCCTTAGGGCATCCTCGTTCAGCAGAAGAAAGCATTGTCAGTAATACAGTAGGGGCTATTACCAGAGCTACAGCTGATCCGCTCAGTAGCCTAATTACATTGAAACCTGGAAATAAAAACAACTTAGAAAAGTTATCCCCCCACACATCAGTCATTTCTTTCAATCATGCTACAATCTTTTATTTCAACAATAATTTAAAAATCCCTAGCTCGACTCAACTACTTTTCACATTGTTTTCTTTACTCAGATTTTTTTAAAGAATACCTTTATAGAAATACTGAAAAACAGTTGGGTAAAAGGTGTAATCCCTAAGCAATTTAACTGTAATAACAAATCACAGCAAGGTAAGTCTATGGAGTAATTAAAGCACAGGCTATACAGTGGCTATGAACTATACATTAAAAAAATAACATGAAAAACATACCCATCCTTTGTGTTGTTCAAAGGTCGTCCTTAGGTCTTTTGTTTTTTGCTTAGTGTGCCACAAGCATGGCAGCCCCTGTCAGCTGCACTGTAGTGAGTCAGGGCTCGCTGACACCCAGGAAGAAAAATTGGACCCCTTGGGAGATGGACCGATTTTGGAACATTATTCTTTGCCAGCCATGCAGAACACTCCAAGAATAAATCAATCCCAACACAGCATTCGCAGCAAAATGTCAAATTCTTCCTAGGTAATAGGATCTTCATGGATATTACGTTTTTGCATCTTTATAGTTAGGAACCTGGCTTTTAAAATTTCTCTTTATAGGAAAGCATGTTAGATTCCTCCAAGCACCATTTAGCTATCTGAATTCACACATCTGTATTCCATAGCACAGCAGTTCCCTTACTTAGTACCCGATCCGGCTAGGACGCTGCTTTGTAGCATAGAAGGTAGAATAAGCCCGTGCAATGAATAAGCTCTGCTCACTTCTGCATACTGTCATTCTGAAAGCTCCGTCCGACTGTTGCTTTGGTTTCGGGGAACGCAGTCTTATGTAAAGCTGCCCCCAGTGGTGAAGAATATTATGGGCATGTGCAGAAATGTCTTCCTTTTATCTTGCAAATGAGTAAGCTCTGCTGGGAAAAGAGTGATTGTTCTGAGTGACTAATAGGAGCAAAATGGTCAGCTTCAGTGTAAACTAGTGAGGTGTGCTGAAATAGCCAAATCCTCTTAGTCTCTTTTGCTCTTTGTGAAAGCTGTTTTGCATCCTTGAGCTTAATAGCTCAGCGTGCGCTGCTGAGACTTTTGTCTGAAGGGCTAACATGGCATTTGTAGGACATAGATACAAATTTTTGGTCATAAGGGTTTTTTTTCTTACTGCGTTAGCCGTGTGTTCACATGACCTTTTTGCAATAACTCACTATTTTTTAGCAAAGTATCAGCCCCCTCCGTGTGTCTCTTATCAAGCGTTTCCGTGGGGACACTATATTTTACAACATGAAAAATGTTTTGGAGCTGACATATTGCCTTTTTGCTTTTTTCTTCTCTGTTAAAAAGCACAGTGCCAGGAGGTTAGAAGAGAGTATTGTGCTCATTTATTTCCCAACTTGCTGTCACTTCGTTCCACAACACTAACACTTCAAACACAGGCTTCCATAACCCTTACAATATACGGGCTAAGCAGCTTGGTGTAGTACCTTAATCAGGTGAATTGTTTTGACTGTAGCTTATGACACAGACAGAATTTTATGTGAAGTTACAATATGCAGAGCTTTTTTAGATGTGTGACTCTGGGCAGTCCTTATATATCACATAAAGAGCCTTTTTCTCCTTCTTTACTCTTCCCTTCTTTCCTGCATGCTGTAGAGAAAGGACACATCCTCTTATCTGGGCAGAGCAAAGGTAAGATGGCATTACAGCAAATGCACCATGCTGGCCGTCTTCCTTCACCAAGAAATATGTGATCAGAGATGATGGTGGGGAAGTGTAAAATCATGGCTCTTTGTTGTGCAAGGATAGGCTAGAGCCTGACGAGAAATGTGCTGCTCGTTAAAAGAGGAGTGCAGATTACAGTCCCTCAAATGCAACCAGACAGCTCTGAGAACTGCTTTTCCTTTCTGAGGCAGAATCCTTACCCCTTGGAATAATGTGCTTTGACTTTTCCCTTATTATTCACTGCTGTGAGCATAGAAGAACTTGAAATGAGGTGAAACCTGAAAATTTCCACGCATTAAAATGCCAACATTGCCTAGTACTCAGTCTGTGAATGACTTCAGGCTTAGAGTAATCCCTCTAGTATTAATGCACCCATCTATAGTGCCTAAATTAGGAGCACAGTCGCCCCTGGCTAACAACTATGAACATCTTTCATATCAGGAGTCAGAAATACGTACCTGCATCAAGGCACATCCTGTGAAAATTCTCCCCTTTGGGTCAGATTTGTGGAGAGGGAAAGGGTTAATTCCTCCATTAATCTCTGTCACCGTCACCATCTCCCATTCTCTACTACAGCTTGTTTCTGGCTCTTAAATCTGATCTGTAGGGTTGAGGAGCCAGCGACAAACTGCAGACTGCACTGGGAACGGTGATAGTCTGGGGAGCTGTTCTGCTGACAGGAGTGTCACGTGTCAGTCCTGGTGTGCCTGTTATAGGTTTTCCATCACGGCCTTGGGGGCTCTCTGTACTTGATGGAGCAGGATTGGCAGCTTCAGAAGGCAATTCAGACCTTCGGTAAGCCAATTTGCCTCTTGGAACTGCTGCTCTTCTTCTGTTGACAGTAGAGGATGCCTGTGACAAGTAAACTCTTTATTGAAATGGCTCAGCTAGGTTCCTAAACTTAGATGGCATGAAATTAGGTGTAAATCTTCACCTGGTTCAAACACAGCATGTAAAGCTTCAGATAACGTACAAATTCTTTCTCCTGAAGAGCTGGTGCTACTTAGTATACCGGCTCAGTCTGAGCCTTCTCCCCAAACTTTGCCTGTTCTCTGGCTTTTCCTCTTTTTGTCTTCTCACCCTGCTCCATCTTCGTTGTGGAGTTAACAAGTAACTTCTCTGCCACCATGAGTCAGCAGAGATTCAGTAGCTTTTCCAGGGTTTTAATAATTGCCAATATACTGGACAAATAAGAGGGAACAGCCACTCTTTTACCATGAGTTATCTTCATTTTTCTGAAAGGGGTGAGACATCAAGAGATGAACAGAGAGAGCATCAAATCTATGTTAATGGATTGCCAAATTCAATTTTCTTTACTGAGATCCTTTTTGAATTACACAAGCAGGAAAAGTGCCAGTGTCTGATAAACAGTTTTTTAAAATTACATTTCTGTATCTTCATACAGCTGAATGGGTTCTTTTCAAATTGTGGAAATAAAGCTGCTCCCAGTATGAAACATTCCATACAAAATTTTGGACCAGTCTGGCCATATGATAAACTATGAAAAAGAGAGAGTTAAGTTAAAGCTGCATTTTAGATAAGAAGATACCGTTTGTAAGTGGTTGAACCTTTGCCTTTTATCAAGTACACCTTATGTATCTATGCAACCCCATTGCATTACCATTTAACTCATGTAACCAGGAAAAAAGAACTTGAGGCCAAACTGGTTAACTTCTCTTAAGGATAAGCTAGCTTTCATTAGCACTAATACCGCAACTCCTGAGTGCCTAAAATCCAGGAGTCTGTTGAGGGCTTAGTGTGAATTTAACTTGTACTCTGTGTGAGTTTGTGTGTATTCATTCTGCAGGATAGTTGCTGTAGTCACAGGGTGTTTTAAGTTCACCTCTGCAGCATTGCTAGGCGGCCCTGTCTCCTGTCCTGGAACAGCAGTTCCCAGTCAGGAACAGGAGGTAAAAACTGCAAGTAACAGAAGTCTCAATGACTTCACACTGACTGAATATTAGTGCTCAGAAACAATTTATTCCTTCCCTTCTGCCTGTGAAGACAGCATTTTAGGCAATTCTGCAAAGAGAGATACTCTTAAGAGAAATATTTCATTTATTTGTGTGCTCTCACACACAGCCTGTGTTTTGGGATTTCAGCCTTAGACATAAACTGAGATGCCACAGAACCTGGGAAGCTTATTAGTTTTGGATTGTATGCCTCCATGTTCACTCCGATTTGTTTCTCTGGGCTTTTTCTGAGGAGGAAGATGACATACCTCAGAAAACACATTGACAAATCTGTTGCTAAATATGTCTTAACGTTCGTACAGATGAAAAGCGATGCATTGGGCGGAGCTGTGATGAACACATTGTTTTCTTCATCAGCACGACAAGCAAATTAAATTCAAAGTTGTTTGGAAATGACGCAGTATCCCAGGGTAGTGATGGCCCAGATTTCTCTCTTGGTACTAAACTTTCAATAGGTTTTCTGCCTGGACATTGTTCTAGATAGATTTCACTACTATCTGGTTTTGCAGTAATTTGCTTTAATTTAATTTTATGTTTGGTTTTGCTTATGTAGTTAAATTCTAGTATATTTTATTCTTCCCTTCATTCTGGCTGTGGTCTCTGTACCTAGCTGCAACTTCCTTATGGAAAGCTTAACATGAACTGCAACCAGAATAGTAAAGGGTGAATCAAAACATGGCATTCACTGTGAAAGCCTGTTCCTCCAGAGGACTGGTTTGGAATTGAAACATTTTGCAGAGGAAAGGGGAAACGGCAAATCTTGCATTTTTCAGGGTTATGAGAAGGTACCTGTAATGACCAGGTACATCTGTTAGCTAAGTACATTTGAAAAGGAGAGATGACAGAATTACCGGGCTGCAGTAGAATGGGAATGAGGGGTGCAAGGAAGAGATGTATACTTCCCAAAGCATAAGGAACCAGCAGTTACCAGGTGCTAGTGGGTTTCCATGTAAATCAGCAGTCAAAAGCCTTCCCCTGTTCTGTCACTTGCTTCTCATCAGCCTTCCTCAGGACATTTCATGCTTACTCTTTAAAATGCAGTTCTTGTTTAATGATGTTGTTACAAAAAAAGAAATCATTTTAAAAAAAAGTTTCCATTTCTGCTACTCCCATAAGAAATCCATTCATAAAAGCAGTATGATCCTTTCTAGCCACAGTGCATTACATTCTTAATGCACAAACTTCAGAATTTAGACTTCTGGATACAGTATTTTTCTGTCCACAGATAGAGCTCCTGGGTCCAGGAGTGCCTTTATGTGTGTAATCGCGTGTCCCTTTGGGGAACCGTAGTTAACAAGTGCTGCGCTGTGTTCTTTTTGGGTTTATGAACTGACAATGTATGTCTTTCCCTTGACTTTATTTCACTATAAAGAAACTAGGAGTCAGCTGCGTTAGCAATAGTAGCTTGTTCTAAATGGTACTGTAGTGTACTATCACTGTATCATTACGAGTAGATAAGTCTAATAAAATGTGTTTGCAATTTTTGAGCCAGTGATTAAATGAACCTGCTGTTCCATGAGGATCAGATTAGAGCTGGGGGAGTATAACTCCTAGTGTAAATATCAGAGTGTGGGAAGACAGAGGGAAACTCAGGATGCAGGATTTGCCAAAGGCAGACATAAGGAAAGGGAAGTGTGGGAAAGCCAGGTTCAAGGAACATGCAGGCAAGGGAAACCAAGGCAAGAGAAAATGTCCTGAAGAAACAGGGAAAGAGGACTGTGAGTAGGGAGGGTCTTATCCCAGCAGTTTGTCAGTAGTGACCTAAAGGACCATGGTGGTACGTGTAGATGGGGGAGGTGGATAAATGAAAATATCCCCTTGCTCTCCTGCTAGGAACAATTAGCTTTGCAAGGCCTCCCCTGGCCTCTGTGAGGGTGAAAGGATCCCATGTTATAAATTCTGTGATAACCTGAAGGAACATCTGAAGCTGAATAGAAGCCATGCCCCCTTTCTGGGAGTCAGTAACCTCTGTAACATCCGATTGCTTGTAGAGGACATCAGGGACACATCTGTCAGTTTGTGTATACCCGGAGGATCTCCTCAGTGCCGTGGTTCACAGGGCAACACAGGCTATCGCTTTCCTCATGCACAGTTACACACTGTTGAATAATGAAGCTTTTCCAGCTGCACAGTTTTGTTTAAATCTGTGCTTTGTGGATAGGTCACAGGGGCCTTTAACTGTCCCAGGGTAGATAATGCTGCATACAAGCCTGCAACCTTTGTTCATGGCATCCAGTGGCTAGATTTTCTGGATCCTATCATAACTCCTGTATCCTTAATGAGGCATTGGACACTCAACTGCTCCCCAATTGACATTTTGTCCTAGGATTTTAAAGGTATTTGAAGGCAAGCAGCCTGTGCGTCAGTGTCATCCTCTGGAGACACGACTACAGGAGATGCAAAGCTATCATTTCACTCACTCTCTGAAATCAGTAGGTGCCGCTTCTGTTTCAGTGGATTTAGTGTTGATTCATTCAGGCTTGTCCTCCAGCATCGTGGTGAAAGGGGAATATGAGTAGAAGCAGCAGAAGGCAAATGATCATCACTGAAGGAAAAGATATTAATTACATCTTAGACATAGACATACATCTCTTCAACCTGCAGAGCATGAATGATACACACCGTTAGTGCCCTGGAGATGTGCAGGTGCAAAATGAAAGGCAGTCTTAGCGGCTTCTGCTTGTGATTCTTCCTGTAGTCTCTGTGAAGATGCCAGGGAGGTTAAGTTAGAATAAACCCAGGCTTGTTGTAAATGCTTCCCACTCTTTTATGGGCCAGGATACCATTGCTGGAAGAGTGCCTGCTGTCTTATTGTCCATGCAGTGCGTATGGGGTTTATGTAGCCTAAAGTATTCAGAAACCCTTAGGTGTCGCCATGAAGTATGCTTGCCTATGAAGTATGATTTGTTCTCCTAGGGGTATCTGACTTCTACTTTGCTATAACAATTCTGCATATGCATCAGTGGCAGACTATGATAGGTGGCAAAGGTAACGAACTTACTTCTTGGGGAACCAGATTAACATGGAGGCCTTCTAGAAAAGTTTT
This sequence comes from Theristicus caerulescens, assembly GCA_020745775.1. Taxonomy (NCBI): domain Eukaryota; kingdom Metazoa; phylum Chordata; class Aves; order Pelecaniformes; family Threskiornithidae; genus Theristicus; species Theristicus caerulescens. The sequence continues at coordinate 92,026,238 of CM036560.1, forward strand.
GTTCATGGGGAACTCTGTAATGGCTGGGACATCAGGCTGGAAGCATTGTGTAACTGAATTCAAGCAGAGTTGCAGCCTGGTCCCAGCAATGTGACATCCCTGGTGCAGCTCTGTGCTGCCATGTGAAGAATCAGAGGGGATGGGGAGCAGCTGATTTCAGAACATGTACCTGGGTGGCCCTTGAGGCTCTGTTTGATATCACAGGCTGCTCCAAGCTCTCATCGGCTGAAGAGTACGTGACTTGCCAATGATGGTCATGGTTGATGAGTAGCAAAAGGAAGGTGTGTAGGTCTTTGGTGTCTCGATAAGACTGAGGAGAAAACCATGGGGCTATTCAGGATATTGGAATGTCTGGCTCTATCTGATAGTCTACCTAGAACTAGTGTGATGAGCAATTTAACTGTGGGTTAGTGGAGCATATGCATGCACATAAATACTTTTTCTTCTTTGGAGAATGAATTGGAAAACTGGAGGCATCCTCCGATGACGTTTTCCTTTAAATGGTTATGTTTCAACAGAAGATTTATGCAAATAAATGTTTTCTGACAGAAAGATACTTTGTTGGGGGGGGGGGGGGGAATATCCTGACAGTGTCCAGTTCTAGCCAGAGGGAAAGGAGGGTGCTCTGAGCAGGTCCTGTCTTATTGGTAACAACAGGAACAGTAACATTTGACTAAGGATTAATGAGTTGGTGTAGTGTCAGTAATATGGCCATTTTGACAGTGTTTTATTTTCCACCAAACCCTAGACCTTTTCAGTCTTCAATGTTGATGTGTAAAAAACCTCAAGGCTAGCCTTTCCTCCTTAGCTGTTCCCTCTACCTTCATGCCTTTGCCTATAGCTTCTCCTTCTGAACTCCTACCCTATGTAAACTCCTCTGAGGAATGAATATTTGTCAGTTGCTCCAGCATAGAGCATATATATACAATGAATGTTCACACATGTTCTTATGAATTTCAGACGTGTTCCCTATTGCACATTTAACTAGTTGCTCCTTGGCTCTCCAAATGAAACTGCCTTGCTATCTCACTACATGCTGAAGCTGTAGAGTTAGTTATTCTGTCAGGTCAGCGTGGGAATATCTGTTGGCTGCTGTGGCTCCTTGACTGCTGGAGGGAGGCAGCTGGCAAGCACTTTTGTTATAGGAAAACCATGACGTCCACATCATATCAAAAGCCATTAAAAAATCTTATAACTTGCTTTCCAAACTTCAGCTTTTACCCTAATTTTCTTTGGATCTCAGTATCTCCACTTATGAGAGAGGGATAGTGACGTTTAATTATCCTATAGTTGGTCAGCACGATAGAGGACTTGCTTCACTTTTTGTCTGACACTAGTTATTTTCAAACACGTCTTTTCCATCAGCTAAGCCATCTATTCCATTTTGGACTTCCAACACAAGTTATTCCACATCTGTTGTCATTTTTATTACTTGCTATGGGTATCATTTATTTTGATGCATTTTTTTGAGATAGAATGACTAAATAGCAATATTCCATGTGAGGACAACATAGTCATCAAATATAGGGAACCAGGCTTCTTTTTAAAATGCAAAATTATCTCAAATCTTTGGCTAATAAGCTTCTCAGCTTCTGTTCACTGTAGGACCTTTTTTGATGTTACAAGAGTACCATTTTGAAAACTATTTAAAAATCTGCAGGATATTACCTTTAATTTTCTATATAAAAATAGTGATGGGTGGCTAACATTTTTCATCTAGTTGAAATGAAAGATATGCATACATAGCATTTCTTAGGATCAGACCTAGATTAGTAGATAAGACTATTCTTGTAGGTAGAGTTACTTCCTAGTCTTATTGCTCTTCAGTGTAAACAGGTATACAGGTGTAAGCAATTGAAGAGTGCAGAATACCTTGATTTCATTTGACCTGTTGAAATATTCTAAAATAATTTCCAGTTTCTCCTTTCACTTGCTTATGCATGAAAAACTCTACAGAGAAAAAAGCATTGTAGCTTATGTGTATTAGGACTCATGCTTGGACTCAAGCGTGGTGTTCGGAGATTGTGATTTCAAATCCAAAGACAGAGTGATGTGTTACTATACAGCGTTAGTAACATTTTGAAGAGAAAACTAAACATGACAGTTGAGCAGATTTGCAACTGAAAGAGAAAAACATGAACAAAGTTAAGAAGCATATAATTATGTTCATTCACACTGTGACTAGCATAAAAATGATTTATTCCAAATGGTTACAGTTGCATGCTTACTCACTTCCTTCCCTGGCTTCAGCCTAATTCTGTTTTCTGGCATTTTCCTGCAAAAAATGTTTGTTCTTTTTTTCATCAAAAGTTTTAGATTTTTGTAGCTTTTACTAATTTAATCAAGTCTTTTTCAATTAAGCAAGCTACAGCAGTTTTTAGATATTCCAGCTTTGGTAGCTGGTGTTCCTGAGAAAGCTCAGAATCTTAATTATACTGACAGTCTTGGTTAGTTAACCATCCTGTAATCTGCTTCTACTTAGTCACAGAGGTCACTTGTCTGTGCCTGGTAATGATGGACTAGAACTTTCTGGTTTAAAAAAAAAGAATACAAAAGGTGAATTATTGCAGGTATGTTTTGACTATTCCATTCTGTATTTGCCATCCTTCTTATTCTTTTCCCATTGGTGTGTCTGGCAAGCAGAGGTCTGAAGAAACCATATGTGATTTAAATGACTTATTAGCTCCTCTTTTCAGGCCATGTCTACCCAAGAAAATCGTCTTAAATTAAATGTGATTAAATAAAAAATCAACATACAACCAAACCCCGGCATATTTAAGTGATTTACAAAAGTGCAACAGACTCCCTTATAATTAATTTCAAAACAAAAATCTTGGTTACTGCAGATTTATTTTGGTTTCTGTGACAGTATACTGTTTGTTAAAACTAAGTATCTTTTATCCAGTAGATAGGACAACAAACAAATGACAAAACCAACTCAAAGGGACTCAAATATTATGCATGGCGTTTGCCTGCTGTGTCACAGTGTAAAACAATAAATATCTGCAAAATGTTAATTTCTGATTGAGCAAAATGTTGAAGAGTGCTGCAGGCACAGGGAGGAAGAGAGGAAGCTGACATGAAGAGAAGAATTAGAGTTTTCACCCTTTCTTCTCTTTCTTGCAACAGTAGTGGGATAGGCATGTTGTAGTTTTTACATTTTGTAAATCCTTCTATCCAGTATTCTGTATCTCCTAAGTAGGTAAGAAGATTAAAAACACCTTTCTCTCTTACAGCTTAGTTGCATACAGAAAAGGTTAGAAAACAAGAAATGCTGCCAGTTGATAACCAAGTAGAGACTTGGGTCAGCCCACATAGTGGAGACACAGGAGAGCTGAACCTGAGTGAGTCAGCGGCTCCATTTCTGTGTCCCTAAATGGTTACACGAATTGGGAGAAAATAGTCAGGACTTATAAACACGGAGTTTCAAAATCAAACATTTTGCTTCCAGACGCGCAGGAAGCAGATGCATCTCCATCCACTTGTTCTTACAAGGTACCTCTGTTGTCATAGATATATGACAGAAAAGTCTTCTGTCTATGTAATAAGGAAATCGTGTGGCTTGCTGATTTGATCTTACAGCATATGTTTGTGTCATCATTTATTTGTCATTTGGACAAATTGACCGGATTGAAATCCAGAGCATGAATAGACATGTACCAATATAATTAACACAACAAAAATACTTCCTGTGGGGATTTCTACTGCTGTGTGTTGAGCAGTTTGCCATGTTCCTTTGTAAGACTGTAAGCTCCTAGGAAAGGAATGCACTTTATTCTATCAGTGTAAGACTAAAAAGGACCCTACTCTTAAGATAACTATGTACAAACCTAGTACGGGGAACGATCATAAATAGAATGATGTCAAAATGTTGTTTAGTTTGAAATTCATAGGAAAAGTAGAAAAGAAAGACTTTTCAGGGGAAGCTAAATATACACTTGATTTTTTTACTTCATCAATATGCATCACTTCAGCTGTATAGTTTGGTTTATACTATGATAATTGAACACAATACCATCTCTGTGGGATTCCTTCTAAGGTGATGTGCCTTGGTGCTGTTTCCATGCATAAAGAATTCACATAGGATAGTAAAAGGTAAGACATAAAATTCTCGTGTTTCAATGTAAAAGCCAGAAAGTAACTAATGGGTGTTAGGAAAAGAGAAAAAAAAGGTACTGTGTGGCCATGTTACTGAGTAAGAGCTGTCTCCTATGAAGATCTTTGCAGTTTCCTTTAAAACACCTAGTACTTGCAACTCTGAGACAGAAAGCTGGAAGAGATCCAGTGCTCTTATCTGACAGCAATTTCAATGTTCTTCTCTCTCTGTGTGATTTAAAGTCAAGTAGAAATATGCTGTTAGAATAGAGATATCTGTAAATGGATAAAAGTCTTGGAGTTCTATCAGAACACCACTGTATGAGAGAATCTCCAAAAAGAAAACTACGAATGTCCTTGATATATTTGCTCCTTACATAAATATCAGATACTTGCTGATCAAAAGATTAACATTTTAAAGAAGTTGATAATTCATATGTTCATGTAAAGACCAGGGTTTAACATTCCACCCTTTCGTACACACAGAAACATGAGAGGAACACAGGAGTGAATATGCCAGGCTCTGTAACAGTTGAACGGCAAGACTTGATTTTGCAAAGCTCCTTAATTTTGATAAAGTTTTATCCAAAGCCAGATGTAGAAAAGGTTTCCAGTAACAGTTACTACTCTGGTTATTCGTGTCTGTGCACAAAGTTCAAATCCACTTGTGATGGTTATTGTACCTTTAGTGAGAACTGTGGAAGCCTACTTCTGTCATTACCCATTACTGACACGGTGGGAATTAGCATAGTACTGATAAACTTTCAACTTGAATCTTCTACTTTAAAAAGGTTGTTGTAAATTAGATCAGGGACACCGAGAAAGAGAGAATTCCTACTCTGTAGCACAGTTTTTTACAGTCAAGTGTCTTAAGTGATGACAGTATTAATTATCACATAATGAATGTGGTTCATTTGCAGAGTTTCACAGTGGGAGAGGATTCTCCATTGCTATATTTCTCTCTCCCTCTCTCTTTGAATATTTAATTCTATATCATATCAGGAACTAATACAACAAGTTGCATCCAGAAGATTAAGGAGGTGTTGCTGATCCTTTTAAGTCTGGCAAAATTAGCCTCTTAAATATTCAGCATATAATTTAATAGATATGCTAGTGACCTTTCTTCTGTTGCTGTTCTCTTTCACAGCTACTGGAAATACTTGATGGCTATTTTATGTCCTTTTATTTTAAAGCGTTTATCTAGTACATTTGTATTCTTTGCTTACATTGCCACTTACCTGGTATTTTTTACTTTAGGCCACGCGCAGCAAAAATGTATGAAAACCTGTGTCCCCCACTGTGCCTAGAATATATTTCAAAAAGAGTAAATGCTTTCAGTGCTTTGCAAGTTTGCAGCCTCTGCCACCCTTTGCTAGTATTTGTCTTTTGCTTTCTGCACGATTTGCTTGGTCCCGTATGCTACTTCCTTGGCAGAGGCTGGCTGGAAGTGTCACGTGTGTCAGTAGCAGCTTATTCGACTTGCCGCAGTTTAATGCAAAAGCAGTCAGCAGCAGCAAAGGAGTCTGCTTTGTTTCAGTTCCCGTTCTTTCCATTGTTGCCATTCAGGAAAGGCAGAAACCACATATGAAACCATTTATGAAATCATTAGGGAGTTTCTCATGTTCTCAAACAAAGAGAATTAAAAATTATGGAAAGTTTTACTCATAATTTTATGAAGTGATATACTATTTAAATACTTTCCAGGAGTGCTAGTGAATAGGCATATCAGCGAGTCAGATATAAACGTGTATGTCTGAACAACAGTAACCTTCAGCACATATTTTTGATATCTGTCAGAGGTCATTATTAGGAACTTAGTGACAAGTTTCATGATTTACCATAACAATTATTGGGAGTATGTTTTGCTGCTTTCTGTTCCCTATGGAATTAGACTGTCTCTATTTGTCTCTAATTTGTACTCTACATGATTAGAACGAGGGTCAGAGGTAAATAGTTTACGTAGAGTCACTGTTTGGATAGTTTTACTCCTGATATTCAAGGTGATTCATCTATCATAGTTTATACTAAGATTCCATTTATGCATTTTTAATTTAAGCATTAATAACTCTTATAGAACTTGTGAGTGTTAGACGTGCTTGTGTGTGCTGTAGGTGATGTTTTTAGAAGACTGATAAAATCCAAAATGGAAATATTTTGTTGTCTTGGAGTCTAAGACAATCTATAGGAGTTGTTGCTGGGTTTGAAACAAAATGAATAAATGGGAACTCACTATAAAGTGCTGCTGCGTCTCCTGAGTTTTGTCATTACCTTTATTTAATGGAATAGGTTTTGGCATTCATCAGTCAGCTGTACTGGCCTCCCATTGTCTTGACTTCCCCAAGAAAGGGAATTATTTCATGTGAAGAAAACGCAGTATGAATCTGTCTGTTAATGGAGACTGCCTTCATAAGTCAAGAGCCATGTAAACACCATAGAGTTAAAATTGGCTTGGCTCTGGTTGTCACAAGAGGTATATACCATTTAGTCTAAACATACTGGCATGAAAAATGTTCTTCTGTTATAAGTAGCTGTCCCTCGTACTATTAAATGTCTTCATTTAGGGTTAGGGAGCTATGCTGTAACATTGTGTCTTCAGTTTGCATCTTAATTAACTTTGAACTGAAGCAGATAACTTATTTGACATTCTAAAGGGGAGCTTTTGTGTCCAGTTATTCAAGATTAGTATTCCATGGGGAAAGAGGCTGAGATAATGAGATTCTCACCACCTTGTGAAAAGTCCCTCAGGTACTGGTTAAAAGTCTTGTTTGCAAGGTTCATTTCTGCTAAGTAGTATGAGAATATAGGATGTCATGTTTCACCATTCTCAGATCCTTCTTAGATCTACAATTAAAGGTCAGTTTAAGTCATGCATATTCATCCACGTTACACTGAAGTGAGTAGTTTCTGTGAGCCTGTGTGTGTATCCAAGTGCGCTGGTAGCAGTTTGTAAGGTGTCAGCCTTCGGGTTCATGGCAGCTTGCTGACAGTGGTGGTGTTCTGTGATTTGAGGTGTTTTCTTTCTCCGTGCTCCCTTTAATCAATATATAAATCTAAGTTGAATCACTTTCTAATGCACAAACAAGTAAATAAACATCCATTTGATATATATATATATATATGAATTTTTCTATAGCAGACAAGGGATGTGTTTTGATTTTCCTGAAGACTGTTGCGAAATGTTATTGCCCTGGAAAAAGATTACAAGGGAAATGCGATAATCCTTTTATCAAGATGCTTGTCATTCCCATTTAATCGTAGCTGAAACAATAATGAACACTTCTGAAGACAGTCAGTCTATCTGTGCTCACAGCACTTACTCAGTTGGTTCAAACACTGTATAGATAAACAGTTTTGTGCGACTTTCAAGTAAATTTCACTGCTATTCCTGAGCTGTTCAAAAGTGCAAAGCTCCTATGCACACAGCTAGAAAGAAACTGAAGTTATTGTATGCATCACGGTTCAAAAAATTAACATAAAGAATTTTTCAAGATAATATAACATTCATGAACATTCAGTGCACTTTTCTCTGCAACTCATTTCCTGTGACTCAGACCTCTTGTTTCAGTTGAGCCAAATAGGGATTATTACATAAAAAAAGAAGCAAAGCATTATATTTACTGCCATATTTAATGGCTTTATCTCAGTCTATGGTATGTAATTATTCTTGCCAGTTCCATAGGATACTTAATAAGAAATGCTGAAGAGGTTTTTAAGGAAATTTCTATTTTTAATGTCTAATTTTTAACCTGTGGAGTTTAACAGGTCAGATAAAAAAAAGAAAGAAACAAAACCCCAGTATTATCGTGAATTCTAAATTGCTAAAAGGGTTTTTCTTAGGCATTCTTGCAGTCTCTTCGGGATCCATTTCTTGTTCAGGAAATGCAAATGAAAATAAAAATATGCTTGAACCTCAGCAAGTAAATAGAGCAGCTAGATAAAAAGGTATCAGTTTTATTAATTCATTCAAACCTTTTCTAACCATGAGGAACTTTGCTATTCTCATTTTGTCCATGAAAAACAAACAAACAAACAAACAAAACCAGCTGATTTTCTAGTTGGCTGCTGACCATGCAGGTTTCCATCTCAGGAGGTGAAGGTATGTTTTCAACTTTCTTTCCATAAGACAGTATCTTATTTTGTTGTGCAGTTGCTCACTGTTGCATGTCAGCCTACCTTGCTGTTACCACCTTTAAGCTGGGAACAGCTTCTCTAGATCTATAATATAACACCCCCATCCCACCCCCCCCGTACAGGCAACACATTTTACTAATGTAAAATGATTAGAATTTCTCCACATATATAATTTGCTTTCTCAAAATCCTGAAATCTCTCCTCTCTAAAGTCTTGAAAATCCTTATTATAAACAAGAGTAACATACTTAATAAGTAACTATAACCCTGTGTTTCCATCCTTATATTTTTAGCCTTGTAAAGGTTTGGAGTTTTTCCCCCTTCTACTTCAGACTTTCGATGTTTGAAAACAATAGTCAGTCATGTTCTTCAGTGCTTTCTTTAGTGGCTGAAGAAAAGAGGGAGTCACTGAATTTTGAAAGTGAGATTTTCATTTTTTTCCTGACATCAGGACTTCTTGCTGTCTTACCCATCATCATGGACTTGTGCAAATGAGCCAGAGAGCCTCAACGCTATTTGTTACTGTCGAAGAAGTAAATCAACAAGAATACATGTGAAATGAGTGGGTTATCACCAAGAAACACTTCTTTCTAAAGAAGAATTCCATTCCTTACATTTATTTATGTCTTCTTCCCTATCTGGCTTTTTTATTTTGATCTTTTCACCGAGAGGAGCACCAACTGCGACCCTCTTTACATGCTTTTGAACTGCCTAGATGGTATTGTATGTTCATATAGAAATTTTATTTTTTTTTTTTTCCCTAGGAGCTGCTGTTTTAGTAAATTGACATCAGATTTTATGTTGTATATATTAGAAACTGGCAGGGAAAGTTACCCCTACCCTTTACCAGTTTTCAAGTTTTTTTTTTTTTTTTTTTTTTTTAAAGTCACAAATTGTGTTGAAAATCAAGGCTTCAGGGTTTATTTAATGAGGTGATGATTTTCAAAATGAGTACAAAATTGTTTCAGCTTATTTGAAGTACTTTATGCTGATAACTTAGAAATGTTTCATTTAAATATATATGAATGTAGAGAAATAGGAATTTTATTAATCATGTGCTTAAAATATTAGAGTTAGTTGTTGAATTTCTTTGAATTTGAAATGGTTTTTATTTTTACCCACTGGCCTGATTTGGTTTTGGATTCTTATAAAAAGCATCAAAACTTCCAACACATTTTATCGATGAAAAATAGAGACCGACGTTTTCCCACAAGTCATTTCAGGTTAAGTTAATCAGCATTGTAAGTATGATTCATTAGAAAGTTAATCTACTAATTTAATGATATTACGCATATATATGTAGAACTATGAGTTTTTAGATACATAAAACTGATCTAAAAAAAGGTCGGTAAATAGAGGCCAACATGGAAACTAGTTTTCATAGATAACATTGCAGTCTGTGCAAATTTTGTAGGTGGGCTGTTTGCTTTGTCAATCTAAATAGATTAACATCTTTAGAGATTGACTTCTAGAAATTGTTTAGGTGTGTCTATAATTTATTGTAATTTATTGTTTATCTTGGTCCAGAAATTTGGATAATTGAATTTTTTAGGGTTTTTTTTTACTGGTCATTTTTCAAATTAGCTGTTCCCTTTATACATAATAAAAACTTACAAGACATATTCTTGAAACTATAGGAACTGGGAAGTAAAGTTAAGAATCTGTTTCCTCAGAGAAGAGTCACAGCTCTAGGTGTGTTTGGGCATATGTCTGTATTGGTATCCCCCTTGATGTGAGAGGTAGACAAATGTTACAGTTCTGCCAATAGCTTTGCTTAGGAGGAAGGGTAAATGTTGGAGGCAAAGATTATCTTCTTTGTTAACTCCAGTTTCCTTGTACGCAGCAAGAATCAAAGAGCAGTTGAGTTAAGCCTTGTCAGTACTGTTTCAAATCTCTTTCAGCTGGACCACAGCCCAAAAAACATACTCCGTTATTTTTTTCTGGGTGCTGCAGTCCCAGGGTCTGATGGGATTAGATCTTCTAAATTATTTTGTGACTCATTTTCTGTGATATTTCTCTGTGGTTTTCCCTGCTGTACATATACAAGCCTCCATAAAGCAACAACCATTACCACTTTAACTATACGGTCTAATTTCTGACCAGTTTTGCATGTCTTGTTTTTTTGTGTGACAGTGACATATGCTTGTCTTTTATCCAGATAAAGGCTTCTGTGGCCATTATTGGACTGATTCTATGGAAGTGTAAGGACTCCTCACAGTTATTTTCAATAAAATATTTTTTTAGAGTTATAGTTGAGGTTGGGATTTTCTCGGGCTGTCATGCCTGGGCCCACACTGGGTGTGCCAAATGTAGGGTTGTGCTGACGATTAAAGTTACAGATTCTCATGTTAAGGAAGGTGCTCAGAAGCAGAGTTGTAGTAGAGCTGGGGCAAGGAAGATCACTGCTCTTGCTGAGGAGGCATTTTATCATTTATGGACATTTCATTATTTACTGAAGCTATATGAAGGTAGATGGGGTTAGGGTTAGGGAAAGACTAGAGCTCTCCATTTTGGGGTTGGTCTAAACAGTACTGACAGAATGAGGATAGGGCAAGTGGTATTCATTGCTTGGGAAAAAAATTTAATATTTCCCTGGTCAAGTCCAAAGAAGGGTTTGTCTTATCTATACTAATATTATGTCCTCTTCAGATTAAATCTGAGTGTCTATGGCCAAAGAATTTTTGTGTAATTGCCATAACTTTATTTAAAAAGGCAATAGCAGGTCAAACTCAGAAGTAGTATGCATTATTATATGCCTATTTTCATATCTGGGATCTTCCAGAGCTTTATAATCAGACAAACATGTTTTGAATGGGGGGGAAAAAAAAAAAGAACAGCTTTGATTTAAGGCACAGAATGGTTAATACTCCTTCCCTTATTTCTTCTCTGCCAGATAAAACTCCCACCACTTCAGTGTTGCCATGCAATAAATTTTATTTTGTTGTTTTTGTTCCTCCTTTTACTGGTGATTCATTGAGATTAAGCATTTGTTAAACTGCACTTTTAAAATTTCTGTTTATTATTTTTCTATGATTGGTATTCTGAGGGCTGCTTGAAAAAGTCCACACATTTTTCCACCAGGTGAACCCTAACTCACATTTTCTAGAATTAATTTTATTTAAAGAAATACAAGTTTAAAAAATCTTGCAAAGTGACCTTTTTTTTTTTAATAGAGAACAGACAAATGGATGTATTTGCTATTGAGCTTGGATGAATACTAGGGAAAATTACCATGCAATGTTCCTCTCCTCCACTCAGTTCCAAAGCATTTTCTTGTCACTATGCTCTCATCAGGAAAGACTTTTTTTGATAATTGCTGTCTTGAGTGGAGTTTTTTAAAGTTGCTCTTTCATTCCCCTTCTTCCCCATGTCTGCACCCAAACAACTCCACCCTACAAACCTTAATTTGCTTAATTGAGGTAAAAAACAGGCATATGTTGGACTCAAACAGCTGTACTGAAAGAGGGATCAAAGAAGGGTGGCTAGCGTAAATGGAGTGCTGGATTATAGTCATTGTGGGATTAGGGTAGAACACCACAAATCCAGATACAAATCCAGGGCAGGAGGGTTTGAGATGACAGCATGGTGTAGCAGGAGGATAGGAGAAAGAAAAGCAGACTGCTGGATCTAGAGGGAATTTTGGGAAACAAGGAAGAGCAGGACCTTTGATAGTAAAAATGTAAATATATAATATTTTATAATATATATAAAAATATCTTTTTGTTTTACATATGCCCACAGAATCTCTGATATTTTAATAGGAGGACTTTCCATTTATTAGACCGTTGCCAGGGTCCAGGTAGTACAAAAGTATTAGTGCCGGGTCCTGCACTTGAGTCACAACAACCCCATGCAATGCTACAGGCTTGGGGAAGAGTGGCTGGAGAGCAGCCTGGCGGAAAAGGGCCTGGGGGTGTTGGTCAACAGCCAGCTGAATATGAGCCAGCAGTGTGCCCAGGTGGCCAAGAAGGCCAATAGCATCCTGGCTTGTATCAGGAATAGCGTGGCCAGCAGGACTAGGGAAGTGATCGTCCCCCTGTACTTGGCACTGATGAGGCCACACCTTGAATCCTGTGTTCAGTTTTGGGCCCCTCACTACGAGAAGGACATTGAGGTGCTGGAGCGTGTCCAGAGAAGGGCAATGAAGCTGGTGAAGGGTCCGGAGCCCAAGTCTTATGAGGAGCAGCTGAGGTTGTTTTAGCCTGGAGAAGAGGAGGCTGAGGGGAGACCTTATTGCCCTCTACAACTACCTGAAAGGAGGTTGTAGCGAGGTGGGGGTCGGTCTCTTCTCCAAAGTAACAAGTGATAGGACGAGACGAAATGGCCTTAAGTTGCGCCAGGGGAGGTTTAGGTTGGATATGAGGAAAAATTTCTTCATTGAAAGGGTTGTCAAGCACTGGACCAGGCTGCCCAGGGAAGTGGTTGAGTCCCCACCCCCAGAGGTATTTAAAAGATGTGTACATGTGGTGCTTGAGGACATGGTTTAGTGGTGGAATTGGCCGCGTTAGGTTAATGGTTGGACTTGATGATCTTAAAGGTCCTTTCCAACCTAAATAATTCTATGATAAAGCTTATTCTCCCTGTTGGCTACCCTTGACATCACCTTTGTCCTTTGGACCTCACCACCTCTACAGGAGTAAAGCACTGAGAAGCTGATTGGGACTAATAGTCACAGTAATGTGGTTACTTCATTTACTCTAGGTTAGAAGTGCAATTGGGGGAAGTTGTCACCTGATAGGGAGTAACTTGCTGGGTGTATCAAACTCCTTGAATGCATTTGGATTAGGCAACTTTCTGACATACTTGCTACAATGAACTAGTAATGGCTGAAGTTGTACTTTCATGCAGTCCAAATCCAGCTGTGTGTTCTGCTGCCAGACATTTAACCAAGTCCAAAAATTTGATAATTTAATATTCTGTACATAATTTCTTCTGAACACCACTGCTGGTATGATTGTCGTATAATAACTGAGGTGGATGTGTTTGATATTCTCAGATACTCACTGGTTGCTGATTAGGGCTTTTATATAACACAGACTACAGAATAGGTTCTGATGGCCTTTCCTTGTTGGGAGGTCACGTAATCTTTCAGTTTAATGAAACCATTTGGGTATACTGAATAAGAGAAAAATCAATTTCTGAGGTATTGATTGGAACAAAATTCTGAAGGTCAAGTATAATGCTTGATCTTGAAGTCTCTGGCTTAATTCTCTGTTTAGCTAGGTATTAAATATTAGGCTTGGCTGTTCATCATGGATCAGGATCATGAAATAGAGAATGAAATGCTGTTTTAGGCAAGAGTAGCTGTCTGTCTCTCTGCATTTAGGACCACTGAATGGGGAGCATTCAGGGATGGAATGGTTCTAGATTTATCAATCTTCAACACTTGCTAACATAATTTTAAATTATAATACAAGTTCTGTGTAGGTCTTTAATGCATAAATTATTGGCTGGAGCAGCGACAGCAGGCAGTATACAGAAAGGGTTAATCCCAACCTTAGGAGTTTATAATCTCACTGAGAAAAAGACATGACAAGTGTTTTCAAAAGACTGGAAGAATGGAAGATAGGATAGTTCTTTTCAGAACTGAGCATAGACCAACTTTCTGTACAGCTTGATGGTTTGACATCATTGACCCATATTGACTTCACTGGAAAGTTGAGAGTACTTGCTGCCATTATTTAATTGATGCTATGAAGCTATCACAACAGACACAAAGTATATACAGTAGCTTCACTGCTGTTAGAATCATAGTGCTTTGGTTTCATAGCATTTTATACACTGATAAATTGGGGTAATCTGCCAGCTTTACCTGAAGGGTGGACCTTAGCACAGATAGGAAAAGCATATTAGACAATAGGCAGACAGACAATTAGACAGAGGAAAACCTGACTGTACTTTGGGTTTCAGTATTAGTGTACTTACATCTTTAACACAACCTATTGTTGTCCACATTCTGTGATGGAAGATTTTTGAGAGATTTCTTTGGATTAGCTAAATATTTAGTAGTGTTGTTATGACTGCTTCTCTTTTCAGAGTTATAGCTGCGTTTATGGAATGAAATGCACATTTCTCTCTCCACCCTCACTGTTTTACTTAATGATAGTATGTAAGGGTGTTAACCTATTTCTTGTATTGGGTATGGAATGCCCATCTCCAGAAGGTCTCCCATAGTTGTCCTACCCAACATCACATTTGTTTTCTTTCCCACTAGTTAGGCTCATGTGAAAAGACAACTTGGGAGATGGAAAGACATGGTGAATCTTTCTGCATAGAGCAATTAAACATAACAAAAAGAGAGGAGGAACAGAGTAAACAGACTCCAGCAAGACACATTGTCTGGTTGGAGTGTAACGTAGTCAGACTGAAGGTATTGGACACTGCATGGAATGAGTTAAACTTCAGTCCCGAATCTTTAAAATTCTGTTTATCCTGCAGCAAGAAAAGGTCTCTCTCTTTAAGGGAAGTTAAAATTATTCAATGGGAATAAAACTTTTATGGCAAAAATTGTTCCCTGAGGAAGAATGGAATTACAGGAACATAGAGCCTTGCCTGCCAGTCTGGTCTCAGTGGAAATGACACCTTGCAGAAACAGCATTTGTTCATTTCTGAGTGTGTATTAAAGTGATTTCTTTGGACGCTTGTGGTGATGCAACTCTCAGACTGCAGCCAAATCATCTCCCACAGTGGAAGCTATTTGAATTGAAATAATTAGAAAAGTTCTGCTAGAAACATGTTACAGAGTTTTGCTATTGCAGCAAAAGGCAATTCATTCCTCAGGACTATAGAAAGGTATTTACTTTAAAATTAGTTAGCAAACTGGATTTAACTAACGCCTAATAAACATGGAATTAATAAAAACTAAGGCATATACAGAATAGTCTTAATTTATCATACTCATTGCATTAGCACTTTTAAATGACATCGAATTTTAGAATGGGTGTTTGAATGCATACATTTCCCAAGATTGCAAGCAGCTTAACGTTATTGCAAAATATGATGGGCTGATAACAATAAAAGAAATCAGCAGTTTTATTGTTTTGTTTAGATTCTGAAAATCAGAGATGAGGAACAAGATAACCGTGTTCGTAGATTTTATTGGTAAATTCCTCATCTGCATAAATGTGACTCAGTTAATGACAGCCAAACGGTTCGATGCTGAAGTGAGGATGCTTTAGAAAAGGCTGTTTACTGAGAGGTTTATTTTTCTTTCAAGGCAGATAGTATAAATATAAATCATATTAACCTACTGATGATAAAAAAATATAGCTTTAAATGCCACCAGTGCTAGCAAAATTTTTAAGGTTGGTTGACCTGAATAGAACTGGCAACCATCACCTCTGGCATGCTTGTGGCTGGGGTGACATACTGAAATCAGTGATGAGGTACAACTTTTAATCCACAGTGTGCCTGTGGGGCTGGACAAATACTCTTTCCCTGAAGGTACACTGCATTTTCAGAGTATTTAAAAAGCTAATTAGGGGAAGGAGCTATGCCGAGCTTCATGCTTCCACTATTTTAAAATCCCAGCTCCTCTTACAACTGGTAAATATCAGTGTAGGCAGAACTATATGGTTTGTGTTGAGCAGACTTCTCTGTTAAAGTCATACTGGGTATATGCCTTTGTCTTTAGATAGGCTGTAAATGAAATGAAAATATTTATGTTTTTTCTGCTTTGATAGAAATGCATTTTGGTTTACTGGTTTGTCAAATTACCATTGATTAAATAACTAACCCATATGATTTCCACTGAAAGCCAGAGAAATAGAGCTTTGTATTTTGTATCTTCCATATAAGCTCAGATGATCTGAGAAATCTGTGTCACTTCAGTGAGCTGCTTTCTTTAAATCCTCTGTGGGCCAGAGGGCATTAATTGTGATCCTTCAGTTAGCCATCCCACAGCAGCTCTCAAATGCTTATTCCACACTTAGGGCCAAATTTAATTTTTAGTAGAAATAGTTGCAGTTCTGTGTGCTGTAGAAGAGTTTAATCAGGTTTAGGATGCCAGATTTGAAGTGTCTGTTCCTCAGTCATTTTTGTAGATGTTTTACCTGTATCCAACTCTATCCTTGTGTTGTCTGGAAACTTTGTTTTAAAGTACCGATGATTTTTTTGAATGCCTAATTCTCACCATAGGGGCTGGAAATGAAATTATAGGAAAAAAAGAGGGTTTATGAGACATCTCTAGCAACTGAACGGTATTTTATAGAAATAAACTTGTAATTGCAGTGTGTAAAGTATGAAAATATTAGCTTCAGTGTTTAGCATTAGGTTTGATGGGGAAATAAACACACAAATGTTGCAACTCTGCAGAATTGTCATCCCAGAGTCAAAACTTGAAATGTAAGTTGCAGAAATGTTACTAGTAGTTTGAGCTGAGATGCTGAACTTCAGAAATAGGCTGTAAAAGTATAAAATGTTCTTTGTAAGGAGGCTTAGGTTTCTTCATTTCAAAAATGATTATACTTAGCAGTTACTTGATTTTAATTTTTTGCACAATCAGACCTAAGTGTGAGACTATGTATGCATGTGATGACTAAAATTAATTTTATAGAAATGAACACATTTTCAAGTGAAGTTGGATCCTTGGAATACCAGTTACGAGAGGCAGCAACAAAAGCAAAAGCATTTATATGTCTAGATGCCCCCAGCAGCCATGTGACACTCTCTCAAAATTGAGAGTGAAGCATTTTGGAGTGACAAGACAGCATCTGGGCTTGTGGATTTGTGAGCTGGGAACCACAGAGGGGTGAAAGCACAGACATGAGGGATCCACACTCTGAGGGAGGAGAACCGAGAAGTGAAGGCTGTAGGGCAGGATGGCCTGAGAGACAGAGCAGGAAATATAAGGATTACTTGGGGGCAACATTTACTTGGCATTTGGAAAGGCGGACACTTGAAGATGACTGCCCGATACCCCATAGGACAGCGGGGTGTCTATCCTTTCTCCTCTGTTCTCTGCAGACCAAGATTGCTGGGTATGTCCTTCCCTGGCTCTTCATAGCCCTCCGAGGGCTGTTTTCCACCTTCTCACAATTCCTAGATCTCAATCTTGATAATAGTATAAATATCTGTTAAGGCAAATGTCAGCTATGTTAATGACTTTACTTTATCAGGAAATACATTAAGCAGGCATGTAAAACTATATGCATATCTGTTCATATGCATATGACCCACGTTTGTGTTTTCAAAAGCATTTAGATTCATAGCTAAGATTTGGGCTATTTACTCATGAAAAAAACCACATTTTTGAGGTGCGTGTTTCACACATTTTGTATTTGCACTGACTGGAAGGCCAAGGAAAATGTCGTTTTCAGAGTGTGTGGCATAATATGATTGATCTAATGACAAAATCATTAGCACTGGTATATTTTGTCTTCATTGCCATTTAAAACAGTGAGGAATTCTGATGTGTGAGAGAGTATATTTGTTACTGGACTAAGATGTACTTCATTTTAAGTGGTATCTAGAAACACATGTGCTTTCTGCTGATGCTTATATTTTATGTGAATTTATGTGGCAAAGATTGAAAATGGTAGTGGTATGTACAGTGAATACTGTTATAATGGTATACACATTTTATGAACTGTAAAACAAAGAGGATAACCTACTAAGTTTATTTTGGTGAACAAGATTCGGAAGAATAAGAATATATGTATAATTTCTTTAGCAATTGGCAGACCTGTTGGAAATATTCTGTTTCTCTGGCTTCATTTACTATGGGCTATTTTTTTTAATGTATACTATAGTTAGTATATTATGTTATTGTTTAGTCCTTCATAGTAGAGGAGGAAACTTGTAGGAATCTTCAATATTTCAATATGAACTTTTCAAAGCAGTGCAGGTGATTTAGAAACACAACTTATGGAATGTGATGACAAATCTAGTAGCTAAGCCTTGCTATCATCATGGAGTTTATTTGGTTAACTTGAATAGTATGGGATCAATCCCCCCTCCTCTTGTATTTTAATCATCTAGCAATGTAGATCCCCAATGGGACCTGGAGGAGTGACGAAAAGGGGAGACTACCAAAAATGGGCAGTTCTCTGAGCATGGGAGTTGGCCAAACTCTTTATCACAAAAGAATTATCTAGCTAAAGTAGCATTTATTTTAGCTGTGAATTGTTCCTGAACGGGCATTCCTCTTCACTTATATATTATTCACAAATGTTGAAGTATTTTGTGAACAAATATTAGCCCATGGGCATAAACTCTTCGCTTGAATTATCTGCAATTTATTGTTCATGGTGTGCATGGTCACCTAGGTCAGAGAGTATTGTTTCTGCTTTTAGATTCAGTGACTAAAGAGTAATGAATTATGCGTAGCTCGCAGTAAGACACATTTTTATTCACTGCAGCTGTGGATTTGTACTAAGAGGTAGATACCACCTCTGGCTCAAAAAGTCCCTTATGCTGTATATTGCCAATAGGTGGGAGCACATAATTTAGAAAGTATCAGTGTGTATTTTTTCTGCCCTACATACTTATCCTAACCCTTCTCGGTTGATCACTGTCAGAGATAGGATATGGAGCAGTGGGGACGTGTGGTCTGATCTCTTACACATGTTCTTGAATTGATATGAAATCCCAAACACTTGTGTATATACCTGTTTTGATGTGGTTGGGTTTAATGTAACACTAAATTAACTGGGATTGATCTTTCGGGGACCATCTGAAAAAGCTTTGCACGTGAGCACAAACATCGTACCTGGGGTCATTTTTATGAGTTGCTTTTGTATTATGTAGATTGTTCTGCTGAACTGCAGCAAAGATTATTTTTACCCACTTTACTATTGTAAACCAAGTGAATGGTTCTTATTGGACCTGTACTGTACTCTTAAAGAGAGAGGTATGAAAATTCAGTGAATTGTAAGTCTGGGAAACGGAGTAATAAAATATTTTGTATTTTTTTAACGATTTTTCAGTATAGTTTGGAGTAGCTGAATGGGATGAAGGAAACTTAATAACAACAACATAGTGAAGATTTGACATCTATATTCATTTGAATCTTTTCTTTCATATTTATTCTTTAAGAGCATTCCTTCTTCTTGTTAAAGGCTTCCTCACACCAGTCTATTCCTGCACTCCATTATAAATGTAGTATATGTCCTATACAGAAATGGTAAACTTCTTTACATGGCATTACATTTTCTGTTGTTGTTTAAAATTGAGAGGAAAAAGGGGGCAAAAGATAGTAAAAATACAATGTCATTTTAATGGTACATTAAAATTGTTTATTCATATGTATTATAAATAATTGGTTACTGCATAAAGTAATTTAAGTATTTTTTTATATGCTACTATTTACATTTTATAGTATACTCTTGCAGGCAGTGTCATTAACACAATTCTAGCTACATTACTAAGCAACGTAAAGCCATATTTTACTGGTTATATCATTAGTAAGAAATCTCTCTCAAAACCAATTTTTCCCCATCTTGAAATTTTGTTCAAGCTTGAGATTAAAAATACATGTATATAGATTAGAGTGAATGCTAAAACAATACTGTACACATTGTTTCGGCTAAAAAGAATCTATATTCCAAAATAAAAGCAAGGAAAACCTTCTAAAAACAAGGAGAGAAGTCTTATTTACATCATCAGAGCAGGAAATGACATGAGCTCATTAGTCTCTGCTTAAATTAAGCCTGTCCTATTGGTTTCCAGTGCTGGAAACCAGCAGAGCAAAAAGCAGTTGTAGCTACCCATTAGCCATATGGGGGGAGTCATCGGTCTGTTGGCCAGTCAGCACAGGTGGATGGGTGAATCAGCACGTACCTTACACCAGGCTTCCCATGCTGTCTGCTGCCACATGGCCTGTTAAATGAACAGGGCATGTGGGAGGGAGAGCCGACAGAATGGGATGGGCTATTAGGCATATTGTACAAACCCATTGGAAATCACACTTCGTGGATATTCTGCTCATTTTTCAAAAGCCTGTATAGTCCTGTATGTCCTTCTAAGAAGAGCCAAGATGATGTGTCCTAAATATGAGTTGGCTTTACTTTCAGTAGGTTTTGAATTTCACATTGCATTACGTTGGCTCCTGTGGGCTTATTCATGTCTTACTCTATAATGTGTTGAATATAAGCTAAAAAAAAAATCTGAAAATAATTTATGTGAGAAACATTAGTGTAATTCTCAATATAGTAATGGGTATTAATGGAGGATTAATAGATGAGTCTTGAGAACATTCTAGAAACCTCACAAAATCCATCTACTCTTCAAGGTATTCAGTATTGCTGCTGTTATGATGAATTGGTTTGTCTTCAGTAAACAAGAAATCCTTGTACATTAACTGTAGCCATGTCAATATGTTCTTAGTATACCAGTCAGCTATGTTATAATCTCAAAGGCAAGAATATTGATTTGAGAGCACACTTAACCTAGAGGAGCGTGCTTCTTTCCCTCTTTCACATACTATGAATCTTCTCATATTACCTTAAATAAAGAAAGTGAGTAAGCAACAGACACCCTCCCACCTGCCCTCCACCACAGCAATGTGAAAATACTATTGTGAGGCTTGGCCACATTCCTTCCACCACTGGGTAAGTTCTTTGATGCAGGGCACAGATTTCTGCTTTTGGGGGTGGTGGGGAGAAAGAGAGGGAGAGGGAGAGAGAGTATACTCAGGGTACTCTTTGCAGTGTTACCTAACTTTAGTGGCTTTCATGGATGCAGGACTTCTAAAACCTGATATCCTACTTAATTCTCACCTCTAATTGCACTATAGAGGCGTATCTGAGACCTTTTGCAGTATGCAAAAATGACAATGATGCGTCTAGAATTACTTCAAAGGGACAGAGTTCATTGGATGCCTTCAAGAAGCATTTTGGGTGACAGGAAACTTCTGCTGCATTCTCCCTGAAGTCACCCAACAGGATCAGGCTCACCAAATTTGGAAGGCTCAGTCAGCTTCTTCACAGAGGATATGCAGGGGCTGGGGCTACTTTCATGGTCATTGCATGTCTCCCAGATGAGGGGCGAAGGCAGGACAGTACACTTTGATTGTCTTTATTCACATGTGACTATCTTAAGGCAGTGGAATGGCCCCAAACTACGTGCAGTGAGATTGTTTGCAGTCTCCGTGACGAAAGGATGCAGGGTCACTTCTGGAGGGGAAAACACTACATAAAAGACCTCTGGTGCAGGCTCTGGCTCTTAAAAGATATACAAAGACTGTGAACAGGGAATTAGTAATCGGAGGAATTCAGGGACAAAGCAAGCTTGGGGAGGAAATGAAAACAGAGAATCGTGATTTCATAGCAGATGAAATGAAGGTAGCAAAAGAGAGGCCATGCTAAATGTAATCAGGCGTTGATTCCCTGGGGGGGATGACAGAATAGGCAATGCTGCTGGGTCTGTGTGCCAGTTACACTCATAGCCAAAGTATGCATACAGCTGTTGTTTTGAGATAGCATTTCTCTGTAGTGTGCCATTCTGTTTTATTCCTGTGAGTGGTGAAGCGACAGCTAGTTTATTTGAAATCCATCAATGTAAAATGTATTGCAAACAAAGGCTGCGCATGCTATCATCTTATACTTCTCCCCATTTTTATAGTCTCTCTGCATAAATATGTACACCCTCCTTCAGATTGTTCAGTTGAGGGGCTGTACATGAGTGACTTGTGGAGTACACCGGGCTCTTGCTCTGAATAATAAGCAAAATTAACTTAATTGTGTAGAAAAACACGTTATTTATGCTTGTTTAGAATGAAGTAGCTCAGGTCTTAAGGGAAATGTCCTGTTGTATCTTGTTGGATACAAACAGAAATGTATGTGCTGATGATTGGCTAGTGCAATTTTCTGCCACTCCCTGAGCACTGAGCTGTCTGTCTTCAAGCATCCTCAGTTCAGCTCTGAGGAAACGGCTTTTGCCCACCTGTATTCTCGCAGCTATTGCTGGAGATGCAATCGGAGGTGTTCTCTATGAGAAGATTAGTCCATCACTAGGACAGTCAGGACCTTCTTCTGTCTTGAAGACTTCATATCTGAAATAGCCAAAGAGCCAAACTTAGGACAGGCAAAGAAAAAATTTAAACCAGGAATTTTATCTTTAAAAATCAGAGCATAGTATCAGGCTGATTCTGAGGAGTAGGGTAAATAATTTGCCATAATTTTATCATATATTTTCATTCCACATTTTAACTGTAATTAAAGTCCAAGCTCTTTACCATATTCTGCTGGAAACAAATAACAAAAGGAACAATGGAAGCCAAGGAGATGAAAATATCAATGTATTTGCATACACAGCAACACAGTTTCTCTCTTTTGTCCTTTGGATCAGTTAAGTCTAACCATCTAGGCCAGCTGCTCTACGTTAAGCTACACTAATCAGGGTACTGTCCATAGGAAATACTATAAGATAGATTGTAGAAAATTCAGCTATAAAACCAAAAAGAGAACAAGCATTAAATTAGTTCTATGAATTAAGTTGTACCAAATCTCCCCCAGTTTTTTGCAAGTATAACAGCAAAATATTATTAAAATTCACACATCTAATTGATATCTGTATATTGCTAAAAATTCTAGTTTAGACTTGGTCTAGTGCATAATACAGGCTTTTCTTTGGCTAAAAAAATGCTTGTTTCTCTAAACTAATGACAGGCAGTAAGGGAGATTTAAAGGGAATGGATTTACGGTAGAAAATAAAATTAGAATTAGCTTTGTGAGCAGAATTTAAGAGCTATACAAAGCATCAACCTCTGTCCTGTTTACTCATCTTTGGCTTTTTATCAGGTAGACATTATTTGCTGCTTTCACTGAGTTAATATTTGCTTTCAGTTGCCATATTCTTTCTTGGCTAGTGCTACAGATTGTGCCTACAGTTTAATTATATTAAATTATCTCTACGTTTCATAATATGCTGTATCTGTCAATGAACATAGGGCCACAAGGGAAGGTTTATCTCTAAATCTGAGAAAGGTTTTTTTGTGCAGAAATCTGTCTTGGGAACCAATGTTAAAAAACCCAAAAGGCTCTGCCCCAGTTCCTGGAGCACCACCACCTCCCCCCCCCCCACGACCTAGGTGCTCACTGGGATGTTCCTCACACTGTTTTTCCTTATTCCTCTCCTTTTTGGTGCTTTTGTCCTTTATTGAATCCGTTTCCCCAAGGCGCCAGCAGTGTGGCTGAGGGGCTCAGCTGTGTCTGGCCACAGTGCTCCAGAACCTTCCGGAACCTGCTGGAACCGGCGGGAACCAGCTGCGTCGAGCACAGGGCAGCCCCCGCCTTCTCTCACAGAGGCCTCTCAACCCCCAATACACTTTTAAATGCCATTCCCACTAGTAATGTTTGTTTTCTCATAGAACATATTGAACAAAATATTTTGGTTTGAAACTGCAATTTCAATCTTCTGGAAAACTCCAACTTTAAATCATTATTCTTGCTCTGAAAAGGGACTTTGAGGTAAGAAAATGTTGTCTAAGACTATGGCAACATGGATGTTTATAACATTGTAACATTTCTGATTGGAATAGAAAGCTTTTTACCTTTTAAAATTAAAAGTGTGTATTTCACTTTGCATAACTGACTGGATAGAGAGCCAGGCTGAGGTGAACAGTGTGGAAGGAGGGAGGCACAGCTTCTTTGGCTCAACAGTCACCTCCTGTTAGGTATCCATAGATAGCCAGCGCTCTCTCAGGCAGTGTACAGGTTTTCTCATGTGGTTTTATTATTGTGAGGGAGATGCATAGGGCTTCTGTGGAATCCTAGCTATAGTTCCAGTTATTAAATGTACCAGAAAGAAAATAAAATGTTATGCTTTTTTGTGCGCTAACTTCAAACGAAACTCTCCATATCAATGTAGTACAAAGAAATCTTCCCATTTGGCTTGAACTGCTGAAAGAGAATATGTTGGTATGATTTTTACATAGGGAAAATCTGGATTTTTCAGTAACATTTCTCTAAGACTGCCCTTCTCGTTTGAAAATCATTCAAGCAGGAAATCCCAGTTTTCATTTAGTTTTTACTTTAGAAGTACTTTGGAGTTTTTGAAATGAAAAAACCTCAGGAAAAAAAAAACCTAAATTGAATGTATATTTCTAAAAAATATGTATTTTTTAAAAATACATGTTTTAGTTTCAAAATAGTTCGAAACCTTCTTGTGAAAAAATGTTCATATTCAGTTCTGCTTCCATTTAAACAAGTGGTAGTGTTCCTGCTGCCTTCAGTGGACACAGCATTATGTCTTCTACTATTTTCTATCAAATCTTTGAAATAATTTTTGTATGTTCTATACGTTTTCATCCAGGTTTGCTGATAGCTAAACAATTTCAGGTGTTTTAATTTAGTGCCTAGGGAAGTTGTAAAAAGTTTGCTTGACTCAGGGGACATGCCTTTTATGTTGCTTTGCAAAAAGGAAATACAGAAAATAGTGAAGCCTTTAATTTACAATTAGGCAGTGAAAGAAATTTTTATAATGACATCATCAAACCCATCTAAAAATAAAGGGACCTCTGCTTTTTGGACACTGAGAGTGGAACTCATGTTGTTTAATTTTCAGTATCTTCAGTGTAGTGATCTACACCTAACCTAGCTGTCTAGGTTCCCATCCCAGTGCTGGGAGGCTGAGTCAGTACAGTCAGTGGAGTCTACAGTCTGACCAAATATAAATGCCAAATTTAGGCTGAGTTTAATTCCATTGTCTATGTTGATTCAGTAAGAGTTCAAAGCATCTCGTTCAGGTGTACATATCAATACTGTAGATACCAAAAGTCAAATGATTTGAACTGAATAAGAAAGATTCTTTTTTTTCTGTATTGCAATGTGTGACTTTTCTCATTGTTGTGTTGACAAGCGTTGACGAATCAATAGACCCAGGTATTAAAAACAGATGACTTGAAATTTAAAGTAGCAAACGTGATACACTAGGGTCTTTCAAATATTGACTAAAAAAACCTAGAAAATAGATCAGTACTTTTAATTTAATCTGTTAATTTATACTGTTAAAGATTAATGAGCTTCATCAAAATATAAGAGGTTGGAATAGAATTCAGAAGCTAACTAACCTTTAAGATCAGAAGCATAAGTTCCTATACGTATACTTCCTCCCTCCACCCCACCAGCTGTCAAACGCAATATTGTCAACATAATGTAAAGAGTAAATTCTGAGATCTCATAAACTAGCTGGAAAGTAGATGTGAGTTGTTTGAGACTATCCTAAACAAGACAGGTTGTTTTAGAAAGATGAATTTGCAGTTCTGAATGTGATGCTAGATGTCCAGCCAGCATTTATTCCACTTCTGTTCTACATTCTATGCAGCTTTTAAGCCATTCAAAGGGAATTGATATTTCTAAGATCTATGACTATACCAGTCAGCTAGGCCCATTTGGGTGTAAATCCCAAACACTACACAAATCATTTTAAAGTAAAAAGAAAACAAATAAATTTAAGTTTTGTGGTGGTCAAGTGTGAAATTGTGAAAGCTTGTTTTTTTTCCTTCATCCAAATTGGAATGGCTATGAACCTAATCAAAATACTCTGTGGAGGAAAATGAATGCCAAGTTAGAAACACAACAAATAAAAGAAATAAATAACCATCGTGTAGCACTATAAGATTTGTGGCCTAGAGGCTGAGAAAATTAAAGGGAATTTGCCTGTAATAAAGGTACTGTATCATAGTGAAGTGTAACGCAGTTGTAATGTTAAGTCCATTTTGTAGGAACAATAAAAAAGACCTTAAAAAGGATTTTTTAAAAAAACCTATCCCATGTGACATTGCAAGTAAACCATACAAATATTTCTCATTCTTAATAATTACTTACTTTAAGCAAATCTACTTGACATGCACACCAGTAAATTCCCATTCGGCGTGTATCGATATTAAATTAGACCCTGTATTTCCTGGCAATCTGAACAGCTTGAAGGTGCTTGGTTTTATATTTTATTTGTATAGCTATTGCTTCTGAAGTAATTGATTCTAGGTGTCTGAGAATCTCTTTTTTTTTTCATGCTGAAGCCAGTCGAAATCTCGTCCAGAGATATTTCTCTGTACTTAGCAAATAATTGTGTTCCTGTAATGGCGATAAACAGTATTTCATGTGCATGTCTCATAAAAAGAATACAGAAGCAAAGTGTGAATAGCATCAAGACTGTGCCTTTCACATTATATGAGACACTGCATTATAGGATTGTCCTGCTGAGTTATTAACAAAAGCTTGGCTGGTCATAAACATTTCACAACTGCAAAGTACACTTTGCACACTGGATAATACTAACAGCCTTTTAGTCCAGAGTATTCATCATGACTAAATGCATTAAAAGTTGACTGCTTATCGACATGATTGTACTCCTATGTGGCAAAGCTACCCTGTGGAATAGCGAAGCCAGAGAGGCATGTAGGAGGAAAGGCATCCCTGTTGTCAGGCCTCTAAAGCACCTGTGGATGTTGCTTCTACAGTCTTGATGTGACAGCAGGTTATACAGCCTCAATATTCAGCTTCTTCACTGGAAAATGAAGACTTGACAGTCTTGTGGCTCCATTTCTGGATCCACACAGCCCCTTATGACTTCTGACACTGAGTAAGCCACAATACACTGGAGTTGCACACCCCAGTTTTGGTCTCTGCATAATGGATTTGCACTTTTTTTTCTGCCAGGTGATCTGTAGTGGGAGAGGAGATGTCATTGTACTGAATATCCCACCTCATGAAATGTTTTCAATTAGGGGAGGTATTGACTTGACAATTGATAGATTTTTTTACTGCTCAGCTTTTTTGTAGATGTAGCTTGAAACCTCAAGTTATTAGTGACCAAAAAATGCCTACTCTGTGTGAAGGCTCAATGTTGGTTCATGTACAGCAATGATCACAGTTTGGACTATTCAAAAGATTGATTCATAAATCTATCAAAATCTGGATGGATTAGCTGTTCTGTTAGCTAATAGATATACATGAGTGGCTCCTGCCTCAGTCTCGGGCTGGATGTTTCTGGCTCTTCCATCCTGTCACCTTTTGGAATTTATGTGATTTTATACTTAACGCATCCTGTGTTAACACTTCTTATCAGTTGCCCTAGGACACAAAATACTTCACTATTCTCTTTCTGTCCTCAGACAGCTTTTGTATTGATGGTATATTTCAGGGGTACCATTGATTCCTAAACCCTGTAAAAGCTGAAGAGCTTTAAACCTTCATTATATTGTTCTCTTTTTCCCAACAGAATAATGGAAGACCTCTGCACACTCCCCGCCAACCACGTTTGTTATCTGTGAGTTCTATGTGCAGTGGTCCTGCTTGTTCCCCGCACCCTGGGTGGTGCTTGGGCAGCCTTCTGGGTACAGGCCTGTGGGGAATTGCCCCATAATGGCTAAAAAACCTCCTCTGTGCCATTGCCACTGTGTAGGGAGAGGTTGCAAGGACAGTGAGACAGTTTGTCCTTTGCTCTGCTCTGGGAAGCACATGCATCCTTTCTCTTTTTGGAGAGACAGATCTCAGCATACACACGCATTATCACAATGGACATTCACCACTGCTCTGTAGAAGTGCTGGCAGCACCTGAGAATGTAAGTGGTAAGGAAAGGAGCTTCTGGGGTTAAGTTGTATGTATGAAAATAGGAGGAAACCTGAAACTTCAAAACATGCAGCTGTGTTTGGTCTGCTGAAAAAGGGTATATCAATTGCAGTCAGAAGGGTAGTGCTTACTTTTATGTACTGGCATCCTTGTTTATTATCTTAAGCCCAAAGCTAAGGACTGTGTGGAGGTGTAAAATGAATTAATTTCATTCTGAGAGTTATTTCCTAATGTGAGAGAAAAAGAAATCATGAATGATAGCTTGCTGTGCTCTGACCTGCCTTTTGACTGTAGTTTCATAGCTAAAGAAAGAACTGTTCATCCAAAACACTCTGAACTGTCACTTTAGAGAACTTAAATAAGATTTATCCATCCCCAAATCCATGGAACAAAACAATAACAGAAAGTGATTTTCAGTACTGCTTGTTTAACGATGACCAAGACAGACAGGGATGGCACTGCTCATAATGTTATGTGATGTACACCATTCCAAAGACATTGAAACAACTTGCAGAGACTCATTCATCTTGGAAGTGATAAATTTAAGCTTCTGCTGTAATCTTTAATTTGTGTCTTAGTTTGTAATGTGCAGCAGTACTCCAGCCAACTCAGATTCTTTCTATAGCCCCAACTCCATAACATTTGCAGAATGCGTTTCTGGAATTTATAGGGGTTAGTTCAGGAAAATATATCTAATTTGTGGGTCCTTGTTAAGATGAGTAATGAAACAATTATTTCATTCTTCTAATGCCACACAGAGTAAGATCCAGGTTAAGCAGAATAAATGCATTTTAATTTTTCTAGTTCGTATGACCTGCAGATTATTTTGTTCTCCAGCAGTGAGTTCATTCCTACCACAGTTATCCTGTTCTTACTTTCCAGTTGCCTGATATCCATAAGCTGTAAAAAGAGATCTCTACAACTCTGTTTTATCTTTTTTCTTTGAAACTTTTTATTGCTCCCAGGAGATATGAAAGGTTTCCACTGATTATTGCCCTAGATGGATTTTTGACTGAAAAAACCCAAGGAGGTTGGGATTCCCTTGTTGTTAACCTTGTCTTGAGCTGATGGAAGGTACTTTTCCATTACTCAGCAAGTCAGACTGGCAAAAGTAGAAGTTGGACTCTTCTGCTCTTATGGGGGGGGGGGAAATGATTATAAGATTAAGACATAGCTTTGTAAGCACAAAAGCAGGGAGATTCAAAGGTGAAATGATTCAGCTTTTGGTAAATTGAGGCTGTCTGTTCATTTTCCCACGTATGCCTCTTCAGTTTAAGATTGTTAGCTGGATAATGGCAGGCTTTTATTCGATATTGTATTTCATTTTCTTCACACCAATAAGTTACAGTAACAACTGGTGTCAATGGATACTGAGTTTGTATGGTGAAATCCTGGCCTGCATTGGGAGTCTTGTGGCAGGAAATAAAGATTATCCTATTGTCTGCACTGTTGGTTACCCCATATATGTATTCAGTTGTGCTTGCAAGTGTGACCCCTTTGAGTTAAAGATTGCTTTTTTTAGTTTTATTTTTCTGTTCCTGGCTTTGCTATTGGTCTGAAGGTGGCAATGGCCAAGTAACTTCACCATTCTATGCCTCAATTTTCTTATGGCAAAATAAGGGAAGAGTACTTTCTTTCTTTACAAAACAATTTGAGAAAAGCTCAGTGTAAGAGTTAATTATTGCTATTATATTTTACAGTTCTGCAGTGGTACTCATGACAATATGAATGATATATTACGTTAGACTGATTGTGTTGACACAATAACAAAGTATAAATACTGATGAGTCAATATGTGTCCCCCAAGTCACAGAAGACCTTTTGGCTACAGATCTGATTCTTTCGCAGGAGGAGTAAAATAAAGCAACAAAGTAATGTATCGGGGCTGAGCTGAAAGTGTCTCTCGGGAGTGTCTATGCATTTTGTAAACTGTGGACTTGTAGCTTTCTATTCCAGGTTCACTGAGAAGTCCAGGGCACTGCTTATTAGGTCTGTCAGATGATGAGTGCTTAAAATTGTCTCATTTCTGTGCTTAAAAGCACCAGAAGATATAGTTGGAGAAAAGCTACTGTTGATCTCACGCTGCTGAGCATCTAGTTACTGTGATTATGCTCAAGTTGATTATTTGCTTTGGAGGTTATGAGAGAAGTAGGAGCAAAGCAGATAATAAGATTTTAATCTTTTCTGTGTTTACATACGCTTTAAGTAGAGTGGGTTTTAACAGCAATGTTAAAATTGTATGTGCGTCTCCCTCCTGTATTAGAGATGGCTTGCTGTACAACTGAGCTTACTCTTTTGATTGTAAACTTCATAGCTAAAGTGGTCTGCCTCTATATGAGACTAAGCTGCCTTCAATTTTCAGTTTTCATGCCTATTACAGCCAGGGCAGTTATGTAGCAGGTGGTACCTGTATTTTTTGTTATCTCTGAACAAGTTTATGTTGTGTGGATTTGTATCTCAAAGAGGGGTTTCTCTTTGAGTAATAACATGCCACTTATATCCTTAAATTATTTTCTCATTGTAAAGAATGGCCTAGTCACAATCAGGCAGTTCATAGAATTGCCACTGAATATGAAAGTACCCAGGTTTTTGGCTTTTTGCCTTTTAAAATATCTTTCTTTTAAACTAATGATACAAAATTGGCTGTAACAGAAATACACTTGAAAAAGCATTGACATCTTTAAAACAGGATTAGCAATTGCTTTAGAAAATGCAAGGAATTCACATAGAAATTCAGTTATGAATTAATTTCCTGTGGATTTTAGGTGATTTGGGGTGTTTTTTCCAGCAAACTAATGATTTTTTTTTTAACATTAAATATATATTAAGGAAATAATTTTATAGGGGAGATACTGTTATATACACGCACGTGCTCACCTACACGGATGTATAAAGAGGTAAACTTTACTGAAAGTCAAAAGCATCTGAGTAAAGAATTGTAATGGAATTCATTCTGATTCAGCAGCACCTTACATGTGCGTGCTTAACATGGGCAATCTTGCCTCTTTTCACTGATCTTTTTTAGTTCTTTTCTGTCTATTGAAGTCCCTGGAAATGGGTACTATTGACTTTGTTTCAGGCTCTTAAAGCATATGCTCATTTTCAAAGCCTATTTTTATCATGCTTCAGTGAAAAAGATGGAATTATTCATATGATAAAACCTCTCTACTGAATAAAGTTCCTAATTAGAGCTATAGTGAAAAATAGTTCCAGTCTGGTCAAGTTCTTGTTTCATATTGTCTGGGTAGATTTATGTTTTAGTTACAGATACCCAGATAGTACAGATACCCACAAGACTGTTTTTTAAAAAAATTCTTAAGTCCTTCAAGGTTAGATGTCATTGTATTCTGAAGTTTTAGCTAGGATAAAAAGCACTATGATACAGCATCATTCTTTTGGCATCATTATCTACCTGTTTTAATTCTCATTAAAAAAATAAAGTTAAATCACAGTATATAAAATAATGAAGCAAAGGCAGAAGTGGAAGTAGTACCTCTTAAATGAATTCACATCAGATGAGAAGAAATACACTAGGCAGGAACAAGAACTACAGTTAGTTTTGGTATATGAAATGTAGCTATCATAACAAACACAGGTTTTGCCCTTATATGATCACGCTGCATATGTCAAAATTGGAGTACTCTAGGCGTGTGTATGTAATTTTTTTTTTTTTTGTTAAACAAATGTTTAATGATCAGAAATCAACAACAAGTGCCCATGTTAGGAAACTTTTAAATCACATACTGATTGACAGTTTCAACAAACAAGCCAAAAATTAGTATGAGCAGAAATTGAATTACTCCTTCACCAGCAACTTTCATTGGCTGCCTTTAACATACAGTTCTTTAACAAACCATACAAATTTGGCAGGTCTTTGATGTAGAAGCACCACAATATGACTGAGTCCTGGGAACACTTAATTAAAAAAAAAGGGAAGGGAAGAGAACACGGCCAATTTCAACTTCAGCATGCACAGTAAGCACAACACTTTTCACAACCACTGCAAAAATATAATAGCAAAAGTGGACAGTACTTCAGAGTAAGATACAGAGACAATATTATCTGTTGTCTGAAATGACATTTGTTGTTGTTATTATTATAACTTCCTCCTTTTGGTTGAGGCTACAAAAGGAATGCAGACATGTGGCCATCCAGGCAGGTTTCTATACTATTCCACCTTCTCTTGAGAAGCCATAAATGAACCCATGTTCACTTACAAAGAGGTTTCTTATGTGAATATAGAGTGTCCCAATTGCATACATCTGATGCAGCAAATTATGTTTATGCGGAAGACTGCAGCATAACTCAGTCCCGAGGATATATCACAAATTCCTCCCTCCCTTATACCTGTTTTTCCTTTCTGGAGTACAAGAACTGGCTGGTGTATTTCCTGAATTGCAGTCTGCATCTCTTTGGCTGTTCAGCTACTTTGTTGCTTGCGCTTCTCCCAGTTATTTTTAGATGTAAAGTAAGAAGAAACTCCTCAGTTATTCTTGAATGGCACACTGAACTTAGTTCAAAATGTTCTTTTTTAAGAGCTACTATGTAATGCATGTAGATTTAACATCTTTGCAGAAGCAGCAAAAGTAAAAACATCTGATATGCTAATACTTGATTTGGAACAGAGGAATTAAAGCAAACAAAAGATCAGTTACGAGTGAACTCTTTCAAAATTATGTGGAGACTGTTTGAATATACCATATTGGAGGCCCAGAACAAATAGTATTTGAAACAGCTGCAGAAAGCTAAAATGGCTGAACAATAATGTGAATGTAAATACAAACAAAATAAAGTTAAATCACAGTGACTTTAAACTAAGAGCATGCAGAAAAGCTTGCAGGAATTGCATGAAGAGAACCCTCTTTCAAATAGCTCAGGTCCAGCAAGTCTTAAGAGAGTCTGTAAAATGAGCCAGAAATGACTGAAATATATTCAAGAGTGCTCAGTGAGTTCAAGTTCCTCCATGTTCATTATGAAAGTGGTTGATAGGATTCTTACTCCTACCTTTACAATGGACATCAGAGGTCTTCCTCACAAAGCACTGGTAAAAGAATTACAGAAAAACTGACAGAATGAATAGCCTGTGAAATACAGCTTGAATATATAAATGTTCTTTCCTACCAGTTAACATAAAAACACTTATAGTATAGCCTGTGAAACCATTTTAATGTACAGTTATGAAGAAATACCTAACTGTGATGTTGAAGCATAAATATTTCAAAGTAAACCTAGTACTTAGGGTACTTAGTCTTATTCACAATATTATTATAACATATTTGGTGTATCAGTTAAGAAATGCTTTTCGAAGATGTTGCAAGTTGTAGATGTACTGTTTTCTTGCCTAGTCTTCATTGTTTCCAGATCGGTGTTATAACTCATATTTTACGATAGACTAAAGATGAACATTTCATGAAAATCTCACAGCGTTAACTACTGTGCAATAAAAGTCGATGAGAACAGTTTTATACCAGCACTCCATTACTGTTAATTATTATTACCTTCATTGCACTTACTTGGTTCCAGCAGGGGCCTTATTGTATTTGATTGTGTCTAAACAAATTAGAAGGATTGCAGAGTTTAATATATACAGAAGAATGTTAGAAAAACGGGATAATAGCATGATTAATATGACAGCTTATCTTGTCTTAATAATACAGTATTGGCTCTTTGTTACATAAACTGCAACTACGCTTTGTCCATCAGGCTTGATAATACTCATCAGTCAAATTTTCTTGCCACAGTAGCACTGAATCTTTGGAAAGGACAGACTGTGGTCCTTCAGACTGAAGCAGGATGATAATTCCACTTGTATATGAGGTGGCCCTTTCAGAGACCAGATGTGCACACTCCTCAGTGGTGTGCCCTGTAATAACACATTAATTAGAGTGGCTGATACTGTCTACTCTTTGGCAGTTTGCTGTTGTCTTCCAGCTTGTCTGTTCTGTGTTTACCTGTGCCAGCTTCCAAATTACTTTCAGTGTTATATTTGAATTGGGGTTTTTTTGAGATTGTATCTGTAGCTCGACCTTGCTTTTATTTCCTGGCAGACACCTCTCCCTGGCACTAGAAGTAATATTCCTTGGTTTCAGCTGTTTCCCACCCAAAGTGAATTTGTGAGAGTCTGGCTCCATCCATATATTGTCTTTTTCATGTTAAGATATGCCTAGTTAATACTTGATGGTGAACAGGTATCACAGACCATGCTTGAAATTTATTTCTTATTTTCTGTTGAATGATAAAAACGAAAATATGCCTCCCTGTTTTGTAACAGACCAGCACATTTTATTTCTCTGTTTTCCCTTTCAGAATGGAAATAGGGTTTTAATCCAATAGAAAATAATTTGCAAAAACAGTTATTTTAAAAGGGACAGGCGTTTCATAAATTTTTCAGTGATTTCTCAGTTTAGTCATAGAATCACAGAATCATAGCCCATGCTTACCACCATAAGATAACTCCCTGTCACTCACAGGCAGGTTGTCCAGGCTGCAGATTAACTGTGTGTCAGGTGTGGAGGCTTCTGACTGGTTCCATGCCCGAGCTTTGTGCTGTCAAAAATACCATGGCCCCACTGGAGCCGGCTCCATGCTGCTTCTAGCACTTTGCAAGCAGTTATCCACCTTCTGGTTTTCCTCTATGGAGATCTACCTGGAGAATTGTTGTGGTCATCTGGATGTGACACTTAGGTCAGTGGAAGACACATGATCTGAAGTTACATAATGACATTTGTGTGTGTGTCCCTATTATTTTTTACTTCTCTTATAATTTAAATATATTCTGAATAATTGACTTTTTTTTCTCTACGTGGGCTCTCAAACATCTTTCTCCCTTATTTCAGCTACAGTCAGAGTTGATGGTATCATATAACAGAAACATTAATGAGAGAAGTATTTTTTACTAATTCTGGATTAGACTGTTTATTTTAAAGCCATTATGCTATGTTATTAGTTTCTGCTCTTTTCAGAGGAGTATTTTCATTCTGAAATGAGCACCTGTGGAAAAGCATGCATCTGTAGTGTAACCTGCTCTTTTTGTCTTGGCTTATTTCACTGTGGGGCATAGAGAAAGTGTATAAAGTGAAAACAATTTTAAGAAAAAAGGTGAGAGTTATATAGAATAAAATGTGTGCACACATATGTATTCTCCCTCTCTCTCCTTTCACTCAGCTTCTCTCTTGGTTACATAGAAAGCTAATGCTACAAGCTATGTGCAGGAGAAGACATGATTTAAATAATCTTTTCAAAGATCCTACACAGAATCTACCACATGAAACTTCTGTAAATCCATGAATGATGAATGCAAAGGTAGACAAGTAGCAATAACCAGAGACTATCAGCCTGAGAAAGGCTGGATATGGAGGAGGCTGGTATAGTATCTTTGGTTACTGTGAGGAAAAAAGAGGACTGAAGTCAGTGTGTGTATAGAGAGAAGCTGTAAGGAAGATGCTCAAGCAGGACTGTCCAGAAGCAAATACAATTTAGAAAAGGATTTGATATGTGTATAGGAGATGAGTAAGGCTTATAGCAAGTTGCATTGTTCCAAGCAAGGACTGTAGTGATTTTGCCTTCTGCTTTATGGAAAATAATGCTGATTCTAAATTGGCTCTGTTTTGTTTCCCTTCACTGAGATTTTGATTTCTTCCTCACTCTTATCTCTTTTTGCTGTTGCAGCTTGTGTGCTTTATATTTCCTGCCACATGAATATTCTTTATGCTAATTTTTTCTTTGCTTCCTTGTAAAAATTGTTTTCCTAGTCCTGTATCCATCTTTTGAGTCTATAAAGAGTATATTATGCATATTTTAAAGTAACTGTATACTATTTATGAACACAGACAGAACTCCCACTTGTATAATACAATTATGTACCTTAAGTAAAGAGCCCATACAGTGCTCAGAAAGCTCCAGGTAATAACATCTCCAAATAGTCTGTGTTGCTTGTACTAAATTATCCATCAGGAGTGCATTCTCATGGATAGTGTTTAGCCAGTTTGATTACACACTGTGTATTCACTCACGGAAGAAAAATCAGGAAGATTGCTACTTGCTATGGACTCTCCTAATTTTCTGATGAATAACATTCTTGCGCTAAAGAACACTCATGTTATTTTTTTTCCATTTGTATTTCTCCTGTGGTAGCATCTGGATTTTCTTGTTGTGAACTGGGACTCTGCTAGGCACAGTATAAACAGATTGATGCCTTCTCCCTTACACCGTTTGGCTTGGGGTATTCCTGTTGCCGGACTGAGGACTTCTGCCCCCAGGTGCCCAGTCTACATTCTTACCTTTTGCTCTCCATCTGCCATTGGTACCACTCCCGTGTCTGACTCTCCACATAAGGGATCTTTGCTTAGTGATCAGGGCACTTAAAAAAGACTGATCTCCACATAAGGGATCTTTGCTAAGTTAGCCCATTCAAGTGCATTCATACTGCATAGACACCCAGAGAAGGATCTGTTTGCTATTCTGTGTTTCAGGGGGTCAGATCAGAGAAATTTAAACTGGGCTTTAACTTTTTAGATGGAGGTACATTAGTGTTTGAAGCCAGAGTTCTGGCCTGGGTGTAACAATGTGACACAAACCTATTCAGAAAGCTGTTTCTGGTAAAATTATGTGCAGTGTTTTTGCCCAATATGTGTATGCACATTGAGGTACTGTCTTTGTTCAGTGTTTGTTCTGTGTCTGGCTACAAGCTTGTTGAGAAAAATGAGAAATGACTGTAAACAAAGATAGACTTTGAACTTCATCTCCCATTTCTCTGATCACTAGGGGTAGCTGTTCTTCGGCATTCTCTTTATTGAGAAAGTTACCTTAATCTCTATGTGGATCTGGCAAGAAATTATTAGCTAACACGACACAGATAACAAGCATTGCTGTATTTCTAGGGCCATGTCATATGAGATATATATTAGAGAGTCTGAGTAATTACTTAATGGCAACGTGTAATTTTCAAAAGCTTTTGACCTACCCAAGTTTTATTTAAGGTATAAAGAATAAGAGGGACAGAATCTAAACAGATTCTTGTAGCAGAATCTGAAAATGTTTACAACTTTTGTATTGTTAAACTACAAGTGGGGCTTAGATATTTCAAAGGTTAAAAAAGAGAACTTTATTTTTTTTAGCATAGCGTTTTGCAGTCTGCAGACAGGAAAGTATTTTACAGAACTTACTGATCTTGATTTGCAATTGAATCAAGTTGTCGTCATTGAGCCTCAGGTGAATGAGTTTCTGCAGTTAGCAAAACTGAGTAAGAAAGGCTTTAATTTTGTTCTGGCACATGTCCAAAAACTGAAGAGATTTTTGGAGTCTGTTGTTAGAACTGTGCTGAATGGTCCAAAAACTTGTGGAGATTAAATTCTTCATGAGGTCACAGATGGTACCTAACATCCTTTGTATGAACCACCAGCTTTCAGAGTTTCAGTTTGAGTCTTCTGTGCTGGCTTCCATCACTTTGCAGTACATGTGCTAATGAAGGGAGATAATTTAAAAGCATTTTTCAGTTTAGCAACTTTTTATATTCATCTAAATATAAATTCCAAGAGTGGTACCGATGTTGTCTGTGCTCTAAATAAGTGCATGTTGTGCACACATAAAATTTATGGCATTTTCTGGCTTATTTATCAGTGTGTTGAATCAGACTTAATATGGATTAAAAATTGGATCAGTGTTTTCTTATAACAATTTAACTGTTTTAACAGTGCATGTCATTACGCAGCAAGGAGTATGACCCATATTTTGTGAAAGGTGTGTTGTAGTCAGTAAGAGTCAGAAGACGCTAATTGAACTGCTTCTGTAATAGTAGAGACACTTTTGGACCAAAGATTTTGTTTCTTGAACTTCAGTTTCTCTTTCAAAAGATTGGAAAAAACCTGCTTGATAAGGCCCTGCTTTGCAATTCCACATTGCTGCCTAATAAGTGAACAGTAAACCTGTTGAAAATTGTAGATGTTGTTTTCAGACCTCCTTGTGTTAGCTTTCCCAAGATGCTATTCTGTCATCTGGCTTGTTCGTGCTCAGCTTTCCATTTTCCATTAGTAAACTTATTCCCTAAGTGGCAAGCTGTTCATTTTCTGCCTCAGTCTCCAGAGTCAGTCAATGCCTTCATTTTACGGCAATGTCTCTTCATATCATGCTTGAAGTGGATGAGGAACTGGCTTCTAAGTGATGATGTGTTTTTTAATTCTAATTAGTACTTTATAAATTCAGGGATGGCAGTGTTGCATGGAACAACCTCAGAAATTTAAAGTTAGCAAGAACTGGCAATTCCTGTCATTCTCTGCCCTATGTTGAATGTTCTGTAGGATTGATGCTGGATTCCAGTTGCTTGATTTTTGTTTCTTCACTGATTTCCATCATATATCATTTAGAGCCTCTGAGTATACTACTCTCTGGTATTTCAATTATATATGAAAATGAAAGCAAAGCGTTGTTTGTGCTTCTTAGCAGCTTGTTCTTATTTTCTTTTTTGGCTTTATCAACAAAGTTGCCCACGGTATATTTAGGTTTACCAGCTCTTTCAACTAATGCATTAAATCTTTCAGTTTTGTTGTCTTGTATTTATTTAGACTCAGGTTACAGGTAAAATTTAAGGTATTTATTTTTCAAAAATATTTTGGATGCCATTGGGTAGGTTAATTTTTTAGTGGATGAAATTTGGTAAAAGCATAGCACTTATTTGTATATTGCACATTTCATAACATTGTGATTTCTAACAAACTAATGTTAAAACAGTTAATAATGTTAAAAGTGCAATATTTTCAGTAAATGCCATAACTAATATATGGAGTGATAAGTGGTTAAAGGTATTTTGCATATCATGGGATCTTTCTCTCCTTATTGTATGAGAAATAAGTGGATATTATTCAGTGTATTTAATCTGGCCTGTTTAATCTACCCTCTGCACGTAATTTCTGCTATAACTTGAGTAGTGATGGCTGCTTACTGCAAAAACAGTAACAAAGCTAACATGGCTATAAGCATCATTTTTTCAGCTTTTGTAGAGTACATATGTACTTGGGTATTCTAAACAAAACTTGCACTTCTTAATGTTTTTGCAAGTTTAATAACCTCCTTCCCCCTCAAAACTTTTTGAAACATGGATAAAAATACCCAGAGGCTCCAAGTACACATTGTCCATATATCGTTAGGGACTTTTCAGAGCACACTGCTATTGTGCTGCTTACGGTGGATTTAACTGACATGTTTTAAAAGCTCTGTTTTGTCCCAGTCTCTTTAGCCTCTATCTACCTGTTTTTCTTCAAATGTCACTAATTTAAGAAAGAGACGTTTTTTAGATGCTTGAAAGTGCCATGGGATTACCACTGATAAATAATGATGATTTAATGAAATCACTGTTATGCTGGACATCTCTCAGCTTTTGCGTTTGGACTTGGTCAGTATGGAATATGTGAAGTGATCCTGTCTATGTAATTTATGACACAAAGTTACTTTTTCCTTTTCCTTAGAACGGGTTTGGATTGTCTTCTCAGGGTAGTGTAAATCAGACATAGCTTCTGTGCCCTGTAGCTGTGTCTTCTGTTCTCCTCTCCTGATCACTCAGTGGGCGCAAGCAGTTGCCCTGAGAAGCTTAATGGGGTTCCCCCAAAGCAACAGAATCTTTTAGTTGGCACCTGCTCTGCTAACATAGGGTTAATGTCTTTAGGCAAGGAGTAGTGTGCAGGGATCATGGCATGTCATTTATTGCCATCTTTTGACTTCAGACAGTGGCATGGTTCTCTATGGCTTTCCTTAACTGCCATAGTTTCATTAGATGGTGTGTGAGGATCCAGGTCTTTCTGAACCTGATTTAGCAGAAAGATAATCTGGAAACATTTTGGCTTTTCTCACCCAAGTTCCTGCATGCAGCATAGCTTAACAAAGCACCAAGATTGAAGTCTTTCGTAAGAAGAGCCTTCAACTTTGTCACTTTCATGTTTGAGTGTTTTGTTTGTTTTTTTCATCTTGGTACCCTTCAGTTTAAGATAAATCAGTGTATGTCTGTAGTAGCAGTTATGTCTTAGTTCCCATTTGAGGTTCCCTGAGCGTAGCAAAAAAGTCCTGTATATTTAATTTGCTGTTGTTATGAATGAGCATAAAAAGAAGTGTATCACTAATCTTAAAAAAAAAAAAAAATCACGAGCCTGAGTTTGATAGTCTTACGCAAGCAAAACCAAGCCCCGGTTCTGCAAACTCATTTCAGTTCCAAGTACCCTTCTCACTCATGCCTTGTGAGTAGGAAATAACAACTCTTCCATAATTTATTGTTTAATTTCTCTTTTTTAATT
The DNA here is from genome assembly GCA_020745775.1 of Theristicus caerulescens. Taxonomy (NCBI): domain Eukaryota; kingdom Metazoa; phylum Chordata; class Aves; order Pelecaniformes; family Threskiornithidae; genus Theristicus; species Theristicus caerulescens. The sequence continues at coordinate 92,066,253 of CM036560.1, forward strand.
ACAGAACAAACCTTGCCTGGAATATTTACTTTGCCTTTTCTGCTTAGCTTTCCCGTTCTCTTTTTTTATGATTTTGATTTTGTTCTTACTAACATTCTTTGCAGACACATTGTCACATCAGATTTGCTCTTTATGTAATATGGTTTACTACAGCACCCATTTTCTCTTATGCTATCAGCACAATCTGACATAAAGCCTTTTCATGTACAATTGCTCTTACATTTTCTTGGATCCCATTAATGTGGTTTTGTTCAATTATTATTTTAGTTGTTTTTAATATATAATACTGTCATGTGATTGTAGAGGTATTTTGTCTACATTGGAACACAAACTCTAGTTAAAAATGAACATATGCACCCTTTAATATCCCTGAAAGACAGATATTTAAATGTGCACCTTCACTGTGATAAATTTAAGTAGTTTGACAAAGGAGATGATATCCACAAACATTTGTTTTTAGGCAGTGCTTGTTGTGGCAGTTTGGAAGCATAGCACACTGAAATGTATTTCATATAGCAAGTGTATTTTAAAATATATTTATTTACATACAAAAGATGATACCAAACTGAAGTTATACTTTCAGCACTGAGTTTTTTAATATGTTTTATACTTTCATAAACAGTTGATATTTGAACTGATTCCACTTTTTTCCCCCACAAATAGGCATATAATTTTCCTTGTGATTTTAGAATAGGGATGTAGGGATATATTTTGGTGCAACAAGAGTGGAGTGGGAGGGATTACAGAAGAAAGCTTACTTTCTGCCATACTGTTCATAGTACAATAGCAAGTATTCTATTCAGGAAAGCCCGAAGTAAGATAAATACATCTAATAAGTATCAACATTATCTTCATTCTCAGAATCTCATTCACAATTTTACTATATGCTAAACTCTCTTTTTGTGGCATTTATTAAGAGTATTTTCCATGGTAAGTGTGAGTATGTTTCAAATTAATAGAAAATTTGGTTTTCTTTGATTTGCAATGCTTGAACAAGTGGCTCTCAAATATGGTAAGTTGTCAGGTTAGTCACTCAGTTTTGTGCACTTGCTGTTTTCGGATTTCCATCAGGTCAGCATGCAGTATTGGCAGTTCTTTCAGTCCAAAGAGTGTTTATAAAGTAAACCAGATACAGTCTGACATACTGTTATCTGTATTTATATTTGCATATGTATGTGTGAGTATTGCAATGTGTTTGAGTATATGTCTATGTGTATTATCAAATGCATAGGTATATAGTTAATAGCAACAAAACTTGAAGCAGCAGGGAAATGGTGGAATTAAGATTCTTCTTCGCACCTATCACGTCCTATCAGCAGGACGCATACTAGCACAATCTTTAAATGCGTGATTGAATACTGTGTTTTCTCCACATGAATGATGTTTCATACACCACACAGAGTCAATGAACTGTCCCTTTCTGAAGTTTTTTGACTTACTGATGCTTACTATTGGGAGACCTTTGTGTCCAACTGTTTCTGAGAGGACTATCTAAGTGGGTAGCAAGCTGTATCTGGGCCTGCTGGTAAACTGCTGAAAGGAGCCATCCTACAATAGTCAGAGCATGTTGTAAGAGTCCTCAAAAACTTCTGTGGCTGGGCTGAGATTGTAACTGTAGATGGCAGCTGTGTTGCCACCTGGAGCTCCATCGCCACTTTCATTAAATGCTACAGCATCTTTGAAGAATCAGGAGATGATGTGACTTTTGGCAGGGTGGCACTACCATCAGTAATTGCATGAGAAACTTCAGAACTCTCTGCCAGCTATTAAATGAAAATGGTAACTGACTGCACTTGTTGTTAGAATATATACAAGGACTTGCAAAGGATAAAGACGACTTACCAATAAACTGTTCCTTGAAGTCTGCAGTCTGTGTGAACATTTGACTTCCACCTGGCTTTTCTTATTCTTCTTTATGTGCCAGTCATGTGGTTGAGAGGTAACTGAACTAGTGGCAGTTACTCTGACCTACATGCACTATCTTGAGGAGCAATAAGAGAGGTCCGAGAGCAAACACTCTGTAGATATTATAAGGAAAGAATTCAAACCTTATATAGTGGTGCATGAATGTGCCCACTTTTAGAGTATGCAAACAGACAGCATATCTTTTAAGACCCTGGTTATAGGTCATTGTAACAGCCTGAATATTTCTTTACTATAAGTGCATGTATCTGAATTTACATGTACATTACAACTAGTGAACAACATTTACAATGATCCTACTTAACCTTTTGCTTTTAATCTTCTGACTTTGTGTATTTTTAACATTCTTTAAACTTCACATATAATTCAGTAACACACATTTATAGAAAGAGGAAGTTACTCTAATATTAGATTTCAGCCATGTATTTCATTTATTTCATTGAAAGTGAAGGAATTAGTATAAATCTTAAAGGAAAAAATGTTCTTTGAGCTCTCTGGTATTACTGTATTGGTGAAAAACCTCACTTTATTGTATTTTTCTGATTTTTATTTTTTTAAAGCTCCTTTTCTCACCTTTTTTTCTACTGTGTGGTGGCAGTGTACCACCATATCTCTGGTATTATGCCAATAAAGGTATACCAAGTGGGTGCGGTGTCTTAAAGAAGCAGAATGCTTGCCTACCTTCAACACAGCCTTTGCTAGACCCTGGGTTTGTAATTTTTATTGATCTCTTGATAAGACATAAGTAGCATACTTTTAAAATAGGTTATCCTCCACTAAAAACCTAATTTGATTGTTAGGTTTTTTGCTTCTGATACGATACGTACAGTCAGCAGTGATAGTCTATGGAACTAGCTCATGTTATTGGGTATTCAGACACCTTGCCTGGTTCTACTTCAACTGAGATAACTGGTGTCATTACAAAATGCTGTCACCAGATTGCCAACCATTAATTTCTCTTTTACAGAGCATTTATGTTACCCATTGCTTCGTTATGTATTGCTACCTAAAAGTATAAACACTACTGTTAAAATCAATAGGCCATACCTCCACAGGGTATGTTCCTCTTGACCTTCGAACTTCATTAGTCTGCACGAGTCTTACCTTATATAGTCACAAGTCACCATGCTTCCTGTATCTTTTCTTCTACCTATGTATTAATAGTTGCCCTTGAGCTTTCTGCTAATATCAAGGACTTTTCATTACCCTTTACTTGATCTTCACTGCTGCCTGTCAGTCAAAAGCTTACTCTGTACAATTAATGATGCATCAGCACAGGATTTTAACTTACATACATCTCTCTTAAACCTTTAATGAATCTTTCTTCTACTCCTAGCTTTACCCAACATAATTCCTAGTTACTTTTCTACTGATTCTGTTCTAGTTAGATACTTCTATTTCCTTTCCTTTTTTGCTATACTCTTTCATGGAGCTGACGACAATTGTATGCAAGTTTAGGTTAATTTATAATACATTAATTCTTTGGCTGTAAATGGTTGGGATGTAAATGGTTAAAAAAAATGAAACATGAAACTTGGAAATCTTAATTTAGACAAAAATTCTTTACAATGTTTAAACTAAAAGTCCTGCAGAAAAAGAACTTCCAACATAAAGTATGATCACTTCCTTAGAATGTCAAAAATGTTTCATGCTGAGTTCGAATTTTTCCACAGGTATATTTGGGTTTTTTTCTGTGTAAAAATAAATAGGGAAAAAAAGCGCAGAGAATTTCTGCATAGAACTGCAGAGGAATATGCCCTGAATAGCAGACTTTCTTGATCTCGTACAGGATTCTGCAAATCCCTGCCCTGTAGGAGACTGTAATTTTCAGTTGTCTTCCCTGCATGCCATCACATACAGCCTCCCTTGCTCTGTTTGTTAGCTGCTACATTTAACAAATTGCCTTTTTTTTTCTCTCTTGTAGCACAGAAACCCAGGATCTTCAAACTTGTACTGAGAGTATAATCCAACAGCCACAGTAATGCTCCGGTTTCTCACTGTCCAAATCAATCTGCTAAATAAATGGCTATGCAATGGCCTCTTTCCTGGCAGTTGTCAGTGTAAAAGGATCATTCAAGTGCTCTTTTATCAATCTCTTTCATGTTCTTCCCCCCATAACTGCTAACAGCAGAAACTATCTGAAGTAGAATAGATTTTCTCTAGTTAACAATAGTGATTTTTTTAAAATAACATTTGAGTATTGAAAACATTTAGTCACGAGCTTCTGGGAATAACACCTTGGAGTCATTTCATTGTGTTGCTATAAATAATGGTAAGTTTTATTCGGGAGTGACTGATAGTACTGAATTCACCTGGTGAAGTGATTGCATCAAGTATTATTTGCTCTGACAATCCCCAAAACATCTTATGTTGCCATCCTCTTATCTTAGTCCTCTGTGTAGACACTTATAAAGGAATTCATACAATCTGGATTCATTTTATGTACAGAATGCTGATGAGTGTTTAGCTGAAGTATTTGTAAATTTGAGAGCTAAATGTTTAAACCACTCACCTTAGTCCTCTCCCTAAAAGCTGGATTTTCTTTCACTGCACATTCTTAAGTGACTCCTAGCCTCCTAGATTCACATATCACATCACGGTATGGTGTTAAATTAAATTAATTGCTCTGGATTAGAAAGGGATTAACTAATACATTGAATACATAATTACATGTAGTTACAGTTTTTGTCTGTTTGGGGTTTCAGCCTCTAACTTTTATTTAAAAGTACGGTTACGAACAAAACCAAATTCATAACGTGCATGTTAGCTGAAATGACCAGACTTTGCCTGGTCTATCTGCATCAGGTTTCTGTCTGTAGACCAAGTTCTGTCATGGTTCCACCCATGTTTGTCTCAAACAGCTTCCTTCAAATCATTCCACAGAAATGTTACAGAGTATGAGTTACGTGTGAGTGAAACTAAATGGTTTTTTAGAATAATTACAAGTGGAATTTCCTTTGTTTATGGACATCTGCATAGCTGAAATCTGAGATCAAGGGAATCAGGAAAATCCATCTTCATTACCCATCCATGGTGATACAAGAGTATGCTGGTTTTCCGTTAAAAGAAATATCATGGCATGTCTGTTCTATAAATGATCATGAATAGGATCATAGAGATTATCTCAGAATAATAAATATGTCAACATAGCAAACTTCATAAAGTAAAAAAAGAAATTACCTTCTTAGTTTTACTGTTCTACCTTCTTTATCTCTTCATGTTACTCTTTGTTATAATGGGAATATAAGGAGAAAGTGTCGTGTTAGTGGATGGTATGGAGTGGCTATGAGGACTTGAAAAATCTTTTTTTCAGAATATTTGTAATCACTATATATATATTTAAAAAAAAGTGTGTGTGTGTCTGTGTGTGTGTGTATAATGCTGTTTGATTTGAATGCTGTAACACTCCTCTTAAGTCTATTGGAATCTATTTATGTAATACATAGTGCATTAAAATACTACATCTAAAACCACAGTAAGATTGCTTTTGTTGTCTTGAAAAATGCAGGATGTGCCTTTGCTCGGCTGCAGAAATACCACTTTGGAACTTGTACTAACTCAGTCTATCCCTAGGTATGGAAGACTTCGAGTAGCTTAGTGCTGGACATTTTTTCCTGTTTATGTCTCCTGTTCAAGACCATAACTTTCTGATTTAGAGTACAGCTAAGACCTTTAAACAATCTGGAGGAGAAGGACTGTCTCAGCAACTCTACTATATTTTATTTTGAATTTTCTTCCCCCTCCATCCCCTTCCTCCCTCTCATAACAGCATATAATCTCCAAGCAATTTATATGATAGTTCATCACAGGGAAGTCTTATGCTGCTGCTGTAGGATGAGCTTTTCTCCAACTAATTTCCTATTTTCCTGCTGTAAAACTGCCGGAACACTTTGGTGAATGGTAGATGGATATTCAATTAAAAACTTCTGTACTAGGAACTTAGAAAATTGCTTCTTAGTAAAAAGCAGATTAACCTTAAGTATGCTTATTGTTGTCAGTTCGATAGTATGGATATTGCTCTATTTCTACTTATGTTTGCCTTTCCTTCCTGCATCAACAGTGAATGACAGTAACATCTGATTAAAAGAAATATAACTTCTTTTTTACTCCCTACTAATTCCTCCAATAGTTTTAAAGTTGAAATACAAACCAAAATAAAGTACCATTGGCCTTTATGATTTCTCTGTCAAGTGTAAAGACTGTCATATTTCAAATATGAAGTACCTGTGGCTTTTGGTTTTGCATTAGAAATGGTAAGTGATCATTATATTTGCTTTGCAATAGACCAGTTATGATGCATTCACTTCCTGTGACTCTCTTCCCCAAATAAGTAGTAGAAAAACATGGAGTTTTTTCAGGATCACCATGGAATCATGCTGAATTTTTCTAGTATTGCCAATGTGAAAAAGTAAGAGAAAAACTGATATAATGAGATATTTGCCTTCTATATCAGAAACAAACAATAAAAATTGAAAACAGCATAGGTTCCTCCTTCCCTCCTTTGACTTGCTCACAGTCACTTTCAAGAGAATTTAAGATCCTTATTCTCTTACCAGAAACCAGGGATCCAGCTCTGTCCTTTGAGACACCCTGGCTACCCTCCCCATCTTCAGTTGCCCAATAGCAATGTTTCGGAGAGTGGATTAGAACGTGCAATATTAGGCATATTCCAGCAACATAATTCTTTCTGAGAATTTAGGATCTGAAAATTTCTGTGGGTGGTTTTTTTTTTTTAATTAAAGGGTTATACAAAAAATAAATATTTTTTCTCTTGGTTTTTTTTAGGCAGTTTTATGCATGCTTATTTAGAATTCAATTTGTTTTGCAGTTATTAGGAACTAGATATAACTGAATGCTAAAAGAGAGTTATACTGAGAGGCTTTAAATTCAAGACTTTTCCTGCATATTGATTGAGAAAGGGTAATTGACACAGTGAGGAGAGCCCTTGGTACTCCAACTGATATCGATAGAGGTTGAGGTAATTCATTTCTTATGAGGTACTTCACATCTCACAGCATTAGATCCATAGGGAGCTGTCCATGATGGCTTGAAGAGGAAAAAAATGACAATCTCATATTGAAGCTGTTGAGGAGAAAAAAAAAAATCTATAATGAGAAACAGTTCCACATGAAAGATTCCGTATTTGCTCAGTTGCATATGATTTTCCATGCCCTTGCTGGTTTTTTTTCCTTGGCTTCCCCCCCCTTTTAAAATATACTTATTTATTCTTCACAGAAATAGGTTTTCTTGAGTCAGGTGTCTTTAAAAAAAGTGCACTAGGCTTGTTTTATTAGAGTAGGGAATCTGTGTTACTGAGTAAATATAGTGATTTTCAACTTAAAATACTCACGGGTTATTCATTCTTTGTGTTTCCTATATTAACAAAGAAAGGTAATAAATATACTTTTAAATGAATTTCCTTTTGCAGGCTTTTGATATACAGAAAAAACATGCTTTGAAATGCTGTAAGAAAAGGCCTGGGAGCCTTTGCCTTTTCAAAGGAATTTTTGTTCTTTAAGATGTCAGAAATGTCAAGTTCTACCTTTATGGTCTTGTCAGAGGATTCCTTGAATAACTTCTAAAATGTTCATTTAAGAGATTTTTCAGGTAGCAGTTAATAAGCTGTGAATCCTTAAAGATTTTTGGGGGAAAAAAAAAAAGAAAAAAATAGAAAAACAGGCATATAATTGTTCACGCATCTAAATAGTCCTGTTGTTTCAATGAGGTTATTTGCACTCAAAAAGTTATTCTTATCCGCTTCCAGGATAGGGAACAAAGAGGTCTTTTAAAAAGTTTGTTTAAAAGCATGAAACATACTTGAAAACTAGAATTGTAAACAACTGGCTTCCTTTTGTGTTCGAATCTAACACAAACTTGTCCATTGAGATCTATAACTTTGGAGAAGATCATAGTTTTGGTTTATTTAACTATACATAGGACCTTCAACAAGGGATCTTGTTTTTTACTTGGAAGTTGTACTTTGAGGAGCAAGTTGAAAATTTGAAGGGTAAAATATTGTTTCCATTAATTCTGCATGTAAGGGGCAAATATTCTTAGGGCCTAGTGATATACAAATTGGTACAAGAAAGATGTTCTTAACAGCATTTAAATTTCTTTGATTTTGCTTACTGGTTACAAGAGGTTTTGTTCCTACTGTGCCGGGAACTGTAGGATTGGGACTGAACAGTAATGGGACTGAAGGATTTATCAGTCTAAAATGAGACAAGAAGGCGGTAAGAAAGAAAACTTACTTGAGAGTTCTCCTCTTTATATTAGATTGAACTAGGAAGCCAAATGCATTTGAGTACAAAGAGCTGTTTGATGACAAGACAGCTGAGGCTTGATTTTCATGTTCTGGTAATAGTATACTTACGGTGCCCCAAGAAAAACAGGGACTCCAAGGGGCCTAACGCCAGAGAAGTTTCTGTTGTTGTGCAGTGCAGATTCTGCAGCTAGCACAGGCAGTGCAGGGAGCAAGGGGCAGGGAGCAGGCTCATACAGCAGCCTGGTGGCAAGCAGGTTGACTAGAGTAAGGCCCACTGGAGGGAGAAGGGTTTAGATGATATGGTTCGAGTTACTTGTTCCTCAAGAGGAGGTGTCAGAGGGAGGGAGGCTATCTGTATGGAAATAGCCACCCCGAGGCCTCACTTTGGCAAGAACTATGAAAAAGACAGAGGTTATTCAAACACTGCTGATTTGGACCTTCCATGCTGTACTATGTTGTTCCCATCATCCGCATGTTTCTGGGGCCCTGTTATCATTCTTGTGGTGTGGCTGCCCCAGACTTGGCACTTCTCACAGGTGTTTCACAGCCAAGCACTCATCTCTGATTTCTTCACTCTTCGTGTGACCTTCAAGGTGACGAGTCCCTTGCCTTCTCCCAGCAAAGTATGTAAGCACTGAAATTAGTTTTATTTACTTATTGATGACTGAAGCACTGTGTTAACTACTTTTGGCAGAAACAACCCCACTGTAATCAAGTTGACCAACCTCTTGGCCCTTCTCTATTAGTTCATATGTTTTAATATAAATGAAGACTGCAACAGGATTGAACTGCATCTTCCCTTATAAAGGCTTATGGTTTTTAGGGTTTTTTTGAGACAGATGCTTGCAGTTGTCTTTACTTTGTTGAATTGCACAACAGGATTTGAAAGATCAGGGTTTCTACGAGCTGGGTATGAAAAAAAAGTCTTTTTTTTATCTTTGCACAACAAATCCATGAGTGGAATTTTCCCAAGTAATGGCAACATTGTTTCAACACACATAAAAATTGTGAAACTGCTTTTTATACAACTTTTTTTTCATCACTGTTATGGTTTTGTCTAGAATTCAAAATTACTTTATGATTCAAAAGAGGAAACATTTATAAGCACCATATACCAAAAAATGTTAAATGGTAAATGTTAAATGCTGAATTATAACAGTGGACATAAAATGCCTGGTATCTCTATAAGGACTGTGACTTTGTTTTAATATCTTATTTAGGTTAGGTGAGGGTTTGTTGTTTTTTTTTTTATTAAGGTACAATGTACAGGACCCTATAATTATTGAGTATAGGATTATTTTCAGTCAACACATAGCCTGAAATGATCAGTCATTTAATTAGAGCTCTGACATTTATTAACTTATCATAGTATTGATTGGTGTTTACCTTTTAGCTTGACTTTTTTTTAAATATTTCCATAGAGAACTGATTTCAATAAATGTGCTAGTCTTTTTAAAAATAAAATTGTCCTTGGATACATACAACTAAATCAAAAGATGCTTATCACAGAGTCATGGTAGAGCTGCTGGAGATAAGCAATGAAAATCATGCTAGTGGGTTGGGTTTTTTTTCTATTCAGTCCTCCCAAGATTGTACAATGAGTGTTGGGAACAGACACATCCCAGGAAACAAAACACGTGCTCAGTTTCTGGCCATAGGCCTTTAAGTATGGAAATCTGTTTTCAAGACAGCCTTTGAGTACAATATGGATTAAGGTTATAAAGTTGTTTTTAATCATGTATGTAATTTTAAACCTTCAGTGAAGTATCATTGCTTTCTTTTAACTTCTGTTATTTTAAACTGATATGTAAGCCCAGGAATGCAAGATGAACTTGCATCTGAATATCCACAAACATCAGGAATGCCCTGAATCTCAAGCCCATTGTGTGTTTACAAATAACTCTTTATAGTGGTGTTTAAGGAAAGAAAGTCAGGATGCCTATCAAGATGAATTACTTACTGCATTGTAGTTTCTGTAGTCAATGGCACACACAGACATGTATGATATAACTAGGCTTATATTGATGTAGTCTGTTTATAATCTTATTCTGCTCAGTACCTGCATATATTTATTCCTTTACAGACAACTTGTTTGAGGAGGACAGTGCTTAAAAATTCAGAGTGAGACTCAAGTGCCAGGTTGTGCATTCACTACTCCAACATCACTTTTCCTGTATATGGGACCCAGATAGATTCTGACCGCTTCTGGTGTTTGCAGTCTAGATCCTAATTCAGCTGCTGTGTCTTAGGCCCTGCATAATGGCACGGATAAAATCTCCTGACTGTGTTGTTGCCATACAAATACTGGAAGGAATCCTTTAGGACTAAATTAAAATAGTTTTTAAGTTTATAGCTAAGACTCCAGCAGTTCTGGAATACAGAATTCAGAAGACATCTGATCTCACCATGGATGTTATACATTAATATTGCTCCCTTTTACTCCACAACATTGAAAAGCTAGAGTCTACAGATGCTTTTTTGAACATGTATGGCTACTTTGAAAAACAATGACTTTATATTTGAAATCTTCATACCTATTTCAGGTGGATATGTCCAAAATATCCAGGGTACTTCATGAAGGCCTATTACAATTTACTTTTAAAAGTTTGTGGGTTTTTTTAATATAAAATGAGTATTTTCAGGGACTATTCACAAGACAAAACTTCAACCTACCAAAGTAGGTCTCTCTCACCACCCTTTAAGCGAGTAGAGGCTCAGGAACTTCAGAGGTGATGCAAAAGTGATTACTTTCTCTGGTATCTGTAAGGGGACCTCAAGGAGTGCGGCGTTGCAAGATTTAAGGAAATCCTTGTGAATACTTTATCACCAGTACATACCCAAATAAACTGGCTCCATTTCACTTGGCCAGATCTTATTTTAGTCCTGCTAATGAGAGTACTTCAGTTCTGTGTTGTAACTGAATTCTTGATTATGGCTAAAGGGGGTGGTGTTCTTTGATTCATAATGAATACTAATTGTATTTACTGTTTTAATCCCTATGGCTGATTGTATCCTTTTATATATCCTTTTTAATATATTTTTTTATAAATTTAGCCCATATCTATTAGCCTCAGTACTTGAAGAGATTAGGTGATCACTTAAGTAGTTCTGCCGAAATCTTCCTTATAATCTACTGATGAGTTTTCAGATGGGAGAGAGAGTGCAACTATTAGGTAAACATTTGTAGCACTTCAGAAGTATAAACAAAGTGAAATTAAAAACCTTATCAGAATAACTCTATTCCTTTGTTTACACTATCTCTTCAACTCAACAAAGTATGAAGGTTATAGAATTACTGCTGTCTTTGTTAATACTGTTAACTGTTGGCACATAGACTCCACTGGAGACATGTTCTTGAGTCCTTCAAGGTTGTGTGGCCAAACATATTAGTTTGCATCTGTATACCTTGGAGTGCAGAAGGATCTGTAATGCCCGTGAAAGTCATGACCCCTGCTGATATAAATGAACTCCATTAAAAAGAGTGGAGATATGGTGATTTGTTTCAACTGAGAATCTGCCCTTAGATATGTACTGTTTTAAATGAAAGTCCAACAGGAAAGATTTTCTGCACATATGGTTTTTGAGTCATTCCACTAATGTTGTTTGCCAGTGTGTGAAATAGATAGGCCTGTATTATTGGCAATACTCAGCATTTATCTTCAGGCTATGCAGTGTTAATTAAAAATACTTGTTTTCACTTAGTGGAGTATTAATAACAATGTGACTTGGTGCTTGTAAAATGTTTCATATGCTAAAAATGCATTGAAATAGGAGCTGGATATTGCTTGTAATATCTTCACAAGGGAACCATATAGCCGTTATTACATATATTTTACAGAATAAAACTAGCTGAGTGCAGGAAAACTGAGAGAAAGGAGTGAGCTCAACTGCATGATTTTTGAAATCCAGAGCCTAGAATAATGTGCATAATTTTCCTAGCCCTTTTCTTCATTCAGTCACCCTGTACAAGAATGAACTATTTCAGGATAGACTTGTTTGTTTTTAAGTACAGCAATCATGAGAAGAATGTTAATTGACAAGCAGATGCAGAGTATTGCAAATACAGACATGTTAGCTATATTACTGGAGAGTGGAACATAAGTGTAGAGAAGTTCAGATCATGTTTAGTTTCACTATGCCATTGTTTTAATATACACTTTTAAAATATTAAATCTGGTATTTTTCAGCTATTAAAAAGTAATCTTGAACTGTTACTGTCACATCCATGTTTGAGATGGAAGTCTGCAGAGGAATATAAACTTAACTGAAAGGAGTAATTCAGCATGCAAAGGTACTTGGGACCAATGGACAATACCTTACAGAAGCTGGACAACACGTCACGAGGCCATTGATGTTTAAGACTACTTCCACAGTAGACTTTGTAGTCAGGTGTCCCCCTGACTTTAACAGACTGTGCACAATTTTGAAATACTTAAATCTTTATAAGAAGGATTTATCCAAACAGTAATGTGGTTTTTTGAGTTTTAAATTTCTTTAAGGAAGAATGAGAGTCTGCAGTTAGGAGGTTACCCATATTCTGGACCTGTCCACATTCTACAGTCTGAAGCTGCATTTTACAGTGTATTTAGTTCTTGGGGAAAACAGGAGGTGAAGAATGACTTCAGTTATAGTTAGGTTTGCTTTCTAGCCATTCACTATTGACAATTATGTTAAGAATTTGCAAATAAAGTATTTTTTTCCTTGTTCACTGTTCAATATTTTTATGCCACTCACTGAGTGAGGTTTGTGGTGGGTTGATCTTGGCTGGATGCCAGGTGCCACCAAGATGCTCTATCACTCCCCTCCTCAGAAGGATGGGGGCAGAGGGGGAGAAAATGAGATGGGGAAAAAAGCCCACCTCATGGGTCAAGATAAAGGCAATTTAATAAAAGCAAAAGTAAAGGCTGTGCATGGAAGCAAAAGGAAAACAAAGATTTTATTCTCTGCTTCCCATCAGCACACAATGTCCAGCCACTTCCCGGGAAGCAGGGCTTCAGTACATGTAGTGGTCGCTCCAGAAGGCGAATGTCGTAAATAATAAATGCCCCCCTTTCCTCCTCCTTTCTCATAGCTTTTACTGCTGAGCGGACGTCATCTGGTATGGAATATCCCTTTGGTCAGTTTGGGTCAGCTGCCCTGGCTATGTCCCCTTCCAAGATCTTGCCCACCCCTGGCCTACTGGTGAGAGGGGGAAATGTTGGAGAGACAGCCTTGATGCTGTGCGAGCACTGCTCAGCAGCAGCCAAAATACTGGTGTATTATCAATGCCTCTCTAGCTACCAATACAAAGCACAGCACTATGAGGACTGCTGTGGGGAAAATTAACTCCATCTCAGCCAGACCCAGTACAGGTTATTTCATATTAGCTGCCTCAAAGATTTAGGTTTGCTTAGAGCCAGTTGTATGATTAGTTGCCACCTTTGAAGTTACAGCTTAGTAGAGAACTTTAAAAAAATCCCAATATTTTACATTGATTCTGTCTTCTTAGAAAAATAGGCTCTAAATACAAAGCTTTTAAAGGATGTGCCAGTGTGGAACTGCATCTTTGTCATCTGAAAATGCATAGGCATAAGCTGAGTTGTATCCACAATGCTTTTACTGGTCCTGTTTACCTAGCAGTTTAGAAAGGATCAATTTTGTTGTCAAGGCTGACAATAACTTGCAAAACATAGCAGAAGAGTCATTATTTACTTTGGTTCCTATGCAAGCATTGGTATGAGAAATGGTCACATTACTGTGAAATACAAAGTCACTATCTACCTTTAGGGATTCCTTGAAGGTTTCAAGGGGAAGTTCAGACCTCTCTTCAAGACCCGTGTTTGATCATCTGCTCCCTGCAAAGACTGTTAGCAATTTCAGAAATGGGAAGTAGTAGGAAAATTTCTAAGTCCCCCTGAATATATAAGCTCAATTATTTAAAGTAATTGTTCCTTTCAGTTGATAGAGAATGTACTAATCATTTCAAGGCATTTATTACACTACACATTCACTTGCAATGCAAAAGTTCTTTCCTGATCATCTCTAGTCCTTGCTTTAATATTAAGCATATTGCTCTGTTCACAGATTTTTTTTTTTTTTTTAGCAAGGAAATTAATTCTGACTGAAGTATGATATATTGTACATAACAAGGTTATACACCTAGGTGCCTACCAAGATATTGCTACTTTTGTTTTCACTAGTAATTATTTTAGTATGATTTAAAAAATGAGACAATCATGCTCATAATACAGACTTCCTAGTGTACTATAACTGAAGCCCAAATATTATGGTCAGTATACATAGCTATTTCTTTAACATTTATGAGAATCTGGTCCTTTCTCTGAAAATGTAATGTGTACTGACTTAAGACTTTGTGTAAAGACACTTTCACTGTCTGTGGTTTCTTTCCTTTAGACCAGGGCAGTCCAAGGTAGTGAGTAATGAATAATTGCTTTAGAGAAACAGAGTTCATCAGATATTTTGGATTTTCATATAGTTTCTGTACTAACATGAAAAGAAGATTATTCAAAACAGCTAGTAGACACAGAACTACTATGGTAATATTGTATGGAAAAAATGCTGGGCACTGCAATAAAAGTGTTAACTATACTAGCTAATAATGATATAAGCACTTTGGTTATAGATGGAAATAAAAAGTTAAGATTGGAAAGTATACAACTGATCCTCTTAAGACCTCTCAATTGTCTCAAGAGCTCAATCTTCTATTGATGCTGAGAATGAATGTGCTGTTAAATGAAGAGATTGTCCATTTTCATTGACAATGTTTGCATTGCAACATCTTGGACACTTTGAAGCTCACCCATTCTGTTTTACAGGAGTAAATGAATGCTGCAGACTAAAGCACTACCAAACTGCATTGTGGGCATCTGAATTTATAAATTGGTTGTAGAGAGATAACATGATTTTTCATATGAATATGCTGATAATGGATTGGTATCAATAATAATAATTATATTAGTGTTGTTCCATAAGTAACCCTGGACTATAAAAAGAGTATTACAGCAATTCAAAAGATAAAAGGTGTTTCATTTCATTCCTATATACTGCTAGTAAAGCATATGTTTTGATTCAGTGGATTATGCTTAACATCACAAATTGGCATTCTGTGAATATTGTGGTACTGGCTTCTGAAATGTATTAAAAATCAAAAAAATCCTTAAGCATGTATGATTTACCAAATGCTCTGATGAACTGAGGACACAAAGAACATACTTGCTAAGAGATCGCAAATAACTTGTGTTTTCTATCATATTTATTATAGACTGACAAGAAAGAGAGAAGTAATGCCTTGAATGTTGCAATAGATAGTATGTGCAAGAAGACAAGAGACCTCCGCAGACAGGTAAGCAACCTGGGGAACTGAAAAGGTAGAAAAGGAGACTCGAAGGACGCTTTTCCAAATTGCTATTTTCAGGTTTTGTAGCACTGTGTTTTGAAAATAAAGATTTCTTCTATATTAAAAAACTACTGAAGATAGTTACACTATTCCATAGAATATATACATACACATTTTCAAAGCTCTGGGAAAAAACCCTACCAAATGATACTGGCTGAATATATGTATGTACATAGGCAAAACTTTGCATGTGTACATGTCTAAATATATATTTGCTATAGAAATATATCAGTAATGTACTTTGGACATCAAGATACGTTTTATTTTAAAGAAGCTTGAATTATTATTGGTTGTTGGAACAGATACCTTGAAGGGACCACTGGGCCACTATGTCTAGTTCTTTACAGTTGTGAGAACTCATCCAACAGAAAAGGGTCCT
Source organism: Theristicus caerulescens (assembly GCA_020745775.1). NCBI lineage: Eukaryota > Metazoa > Chordata > Aves > Pelecaniformes > Threskiornithidae > Theristicus > Theristicus caerulescens. The sequence goes on from CM036560.1 coordinate 92,082,216, forward strand.
TGGAATACCTGGTCCACAGTCCACGCACCCATTTTGCATTCAAGTATCAAACTAATGTAAGACATGGACCAAAATCCACAACTTCAGTGTACTGCAGAAGGTGAGCAGAAGACATCAGCTGTGTTTACATCCTTTTTCTGCAAGGAACACCTTTGAGAAAAATTGCAAATTATGTTGAAAGTATCTAACGTGCCAGTTTAGAAAAGAGAGAGCTAGAAAGCCAGTAGTTTTCTCAGCCAGGCTGCCCCAACCAACTATATGAAAATTTATGGCTGCACAGAACATGAGCACACGCTGCTTTCATCCTGTGGCTATTTATCAACTCTCTGGTGGAAGAATATCCCTCCCAACTTTGTGTGCAGTCTTACAAGCCAGCCTATGCTTCAAGATGATGAATAAATTCCTTCCTGTCTCCCATAATCAGCCAGGGGAAGCCTTGAAAGATGAGATGAATATAATATAAATATAGTGTTTACAACTAACTAGCTATCCAATTTCTGCTCACATTCCATCAAAAATATGTTCATCTCAGACACCCGGCAACTTGCATCGCAAGCTCAGTGTGTCTAGGAACTCTCCCATTCTGTCCTACAGTCTCTTCCATGAGTTAATTAAACTCTAGCTTATTACAGTTTACTGACTCTCTTACAGTGTTTAAAATCTGTTAACTAATTCAATTTGTGTGTTCCAGTAAACCTTTGTAAAATGTTCAGGCTGAATCTAATCATGCCCAATTTATAGTCAATCTAGAACTAGTAGTTTTCTCTAACCAGAGTAGCTCTATGCTTCTTGACATTTTCCACTGGAAGGTATCTATGAGAAATATTTCATCTACTTCCTCCAATTCTATGTTCATACATGTGAATTGTATAAGAATTGTTTTAGGAAGAGTGCTTACTGCACGTCTAATTCCTGATCTGGGAAACATGAAATTGTGAGTTCTGTGCCTGCAGATATTGCAGTAGAGTCTTACTTGCTTTCACTTATGAACATTCATTATTCTGTCTCCCAGCACTTTTACTAGAAACATGAAAATTGTTATTTGGTCTACTCTTACAGGTTTTATAATACTTAAATTTTTTTTTGAATGATACTGTGTACCATAGGTGATATTACATTAGGCACTCATAGTGGATTTGGGGCTATAGTGTGCACAATGTACTCTGCTTTCAGTCAGTTACTGGGATTGCCTCTGCAAAATTGGGGTTGAAGATGAAACCTTATGAAGTTGTATTTTTGAAATCTCTTCAGTGTAGTGCACAATAAACAAAACAATCACATAAGTGCTGGCCCAGTCACCACCTGATTGTGGGTTATGCCATGGGCCCCTATGGAACATCTTTGTAGACCACAGTAAGTAAAGCAAAGGAAGGATTCTATCTGGCAAAACTTGAAAGCAAAAGTAGCTATCTCAAGAACAGTGTCTTCTGGAAGTTGTAAAAATCTCTGGCTTTTCAAATGAAATTATTTGTATTCACTTCAGGAACTTGGCCACTACTTGTGGGGATTTTAAACTATTCTGTTTTGTTTTGATTTTTACTTGTATTGTGCCAGAGATGTGCATGTCATTTCTGTGTGTGCAGTTTTACCTAGATCACTACTTCCCTGCCTAGTAGAGCTGTGTGAATATTTAGAAAGGAATTGCCTATTCATTCCAGTTTCTAATTCTGAGAAATTACCATACACAGTTCTTACCTCCCAGTTGTTTCCCAGCGTGCTGTGAACGGACTGCACAGATGTTTCTCCTATGGTTGTTCCACAGTTTTGGTTGGTTGGGTGTTTTTATAAATGTTATTCCTGATGATATTCGTATGTTTCTATGTTGCTTCTTCATCATGGATAGCTTTTTCTGAAGACAAAAGAGATTGAAGAGATTGCCTTCCTGGCATCCCTTCAAAGCAGGAAAGAGAGATCCCTCAATAATAACTAATCTTTAGTTCTTCCAGGACTTTTGTCAGTGTAGTCTTGTGAGGCAATAGACAAATAGAGGCAAACACAGTTTTCTGTACTCATCAGGATACTGATGTTTAATAGTGTTGCAAACAGCTGCTGGGATTTTCTTCTCTAACCTCCACTGTTTGTTTTTGACAACCTTATGCCCCATGTTTTATAACCAACATGTTTCTATGTTATTTTTTAATGCACTTTGATATAAAAACAAAAACGCTTCCACTTCTGTAACAGTCTGCTCAAAGGGTAAGAATAAGACCTTGCACCTTAAAAATAAAACAATTTGTCAGACATCATCCTCCCTCTGCTTTCCCTCTTCTGATGGTGTCTCTTTCACTTTAAAATATGAGAAAAATTTTAATTACAGCACAATAGCTTCCCTATTATTGCCTGCTAGCATTACCGGTGCTGTTCTTTGTCTGTTTATATGTCTCCCTATATGGCTACTTAGCTTTTAGCATTTTGCTCAGAGTCAGAAACAGACTTATCAAGTCATGGAAAAAATGATCATTATGATTAGGAGGAAGAGAAATAGATACTGTTTCAGATATTCCTTTTTTCTTTTGTCTTTTTCCTTTCTTTTTTCTACATTGTAATTTTTCATTCTTGAACGCTACACAAGCCATCTTTTGAAAATCTCAGCTTCATGTATTCCTTCACATAGCTGAAACAGGAACATAATTTCAAACTTGTTTGTATTCAGCAAAGACACAGCATTATCTTTTTTTGAAGAAGAAGATGCGTTTCACTGTTTAATTGCAGGATAGAGGATTTCTTAGAACAGAATAATAATGATAATTTGTATGTGAAAGGTTAATTAAACCAAGCAAACCAGTAAAAAGCTACAGCAAAGAATTATGTGATGAGAGATAAAATTAGGCTGCTGGTTTGAAAATTGGATGCCTCAAGCTCACCACAAATGTGACTGAGGTCATTGCAGTCACTAGTCCTCAAATAATACATTAAGGTTGCGAAAGTCCTACATTCTGGGCTATGCAGAACGCAAAAATATTTCTCTTGGAGATAATGAATCATCTGCCATGGATATCGTTCCACAGCTTTTTGTTGCTGGTTATTGTACATTGAAATCTTAATGCTTAAACTGTGATTCCTCAAGGTCACATTCACGTACTTAATTTTAAGCAGGCAAGTATGTCTGTTTTCTTCAGTTGGACTTTTCCAACACAGAAATTTTAACAGGTAACTTGGCAGGACTGGACGTTCAATGTATTTTATTCCTGGTAGTGAAATTTTTTATTATCTTTTTATTTTTTAAAACTCCAGCCTGAATAAAGGTGGGAATGTGAACATGACAGTAAAAACCCAATTTTGTATTGGAATCCCATAGCCTTTGTCTTTGTGAATTACTTTTGAGACCGTATAATGTATCCAGATAGTAGCTGAGATATGCTACAGTAAGTTAGACGACAAAAAAAAACATTCCAAATGTAAACTTACCTGTAGTTTTTTGGAAGATTTGTCTGTCCCATGTACCTGTTGAGTCAATGGGAGCTGGCTTTAATGGTGAGGCTGTCCAAAAACTAGTGATGGAATTCCTATCCAAATCTTGTCTTGATAATCAACAAATTTCTCTGCTATTATTTCTGCTGTGCATGTTCACTGCCCTACCTACAAGGACAGCAACATCAAAAAGATTGTGGGGTTTTTTCATTTTTCTAGCTGTAGGAGTCTTTACTTCTACTGAGTTTTCACATAGATACATTGGAGCAAAATGCTAAGTGAAAACACGTCCTTTGGCAACAAACCTGTCAGTATGTAAGAGCTTAAAAGCCTATTGCGTTCTTTTCTGTTCCAGTCAATATCTTATATATATATTGTAAAAATAATTTTTTGCAGTAGGAAATTCAGTGAACTTGATAATTTAGTTGCACTGCATGTATTGTTATGATTGGTATATTTCTTGTAGTGTTCTATGATTAAAATGAACAATTGCCATGTGTAGGTTTACAACATGGAAAATAACCTCTTAAATGAAGTGATGTCCCAATGATCAGTTATAAGCTTACATGAAACCCAGTTTAAGAGAGGTAATTTGTAGCAGAATGTTAAACTTCTTTAATAATTTAAGTAAGTTCAAGAACAATTAATTTAAATAGAGAAAATTGAACTTCAGACTCATTTGTAGTTCTTGCTCTATTAATCTACTATCAGGTGGCATAATCAGTAATCTCATTGATATAATTACCATGAAGGCTACCATTTTGCTAATTGAACTGTATTGTTGTGTTTTCCAACAAGGCAGAAAATATTTGGGTAATTTTGCAATTATGAAAACAGGTGATGTAGACTATTTTGTGAGTACAAACATAATTAAATTAATATTTTCTTTGTAAAATGAAATAGCCTTCTCCCTTGGCATCCGAACTTCAAGAGAGAATACCCAGGAGACATTAGAGGTGGTCTAACAGTAATTTTTCATGTGTGGAATCATTTAAGTAGTCTATTCTATTAATCAAAGAACATGAATATTTGTTTGGCTCCCTTGATTTCAACAGAACTAATACATGTTTAAGTGTTTTATATATCTGTACTCACACACACATACACTCACGCTCACAAACATGCATATTTAGGTAGTGGTATATGAAAATTGTTCCTAAAATTAAATAGAGTTTTCTGTGTAATAGATAAATTGCAGCTGCAGTAGGTTTCAGACACATAATCCTGCAAATAATGCAGGAATACAGTGTGTACCTGTTTATGTTATAAAATACTAATGGACAATAATTACAGTAGACTTTAACAAATAGTCCAATTATGAGATACTAATGTAATGTTTTCTTTTGCAGCTCCGTAAAGCCATTATAGATCACATCTCAGACTCCTTCTTAGATACCACTGTTCCACTTTTAGTTCTCATTGAAGCTGCTAAAAATGGGAGAGATAAAGAAATAAAGGAATATGCTGCCATATTTCGAGAACATACCAGCAGGCTTGTGGAGGTATGTTTGATGGAGTTGCACTCTTTTTGAATATATAGTATAAGTGACTTGCCATTGCACATTTCCTTTGCTGGCAGATATCATAAAACAATTAGGCCTGGCATTTCAGGAAAGAATACATAAATGGCCTAGGGTAATAGTAAACATACTCCATTTTTTATACAATGATATGCAGTAAGATAATGGGTTTTGTGGTATTGGAATTTGTATAGTATTTCATTGCATAGAAATTAGGTGGTGGGAAATTCTAATTTGAGAAATTAGTCTAAGCCTTGCCACAAAGATATTCAGTGGGAACTTGATCAAATGTGTGATTCTAAGGAGTATTAGCTCAAAGTGTGCAGAATACTACTACCCAAACTATGTGAGACACCATATTAGTGTTAGTTGTCTGCCAGCTTTCTCACATTGAAAGTTTATGAAGAGGAAATGGTGCTCTGACACACCATTTAGAGCCATGAACCCTCTAGCAGACTGAAAGCATGTTGACATATATGCTGAATAAATTCACTCGCATACATTGTATACTCAGTATTCATTTCTAAAGGATATACTTCTTTATTACTTATAAATGATACTTCTTTGTCACTTAGAAATTTGCAAATAGAATTGGGGGGAGATTTTAGTTTGTTGGACAATCGATCCTGCAAATGTGACTAAATATTCACTAACTTAAACTCATTCAAACTGGAGCTTGAAACACTGCTGGAATACTGAAGTCATGTTTTTTGCAGGAATATTATCTCAAGCGCCTGTAAGGAATGCTTTGCTAATTTTTGTGGGTTTTTTTAAGCTTTTAGTGCTTTTGTGTGCTGTAATGCAAAAATGGGAAAAATCAATGAGTTCACTCTGTGGCTGAAAATTTACTTAGGAAAACTATTTTGCTCAGAATGAATTCATTAGTCTTGGGTCATCTACAGATAATGAAAGACAAATAGGTAAAGAGCTAAAGTAAAAGTGGGGTGTTGCATTTATGTTTCTCATCATGCTCGTGTAGTTACAGAATAAAACTAGTTATTATTCTCCAATTTACAAGAGTGTCTTACTTCGACCATGCTGCAAAATCAAATGAAAGCTAAAACACAAACCCAAAGTTTCTGAAGTTTTTCAGATTTTTAATACTGAAGCTAAACCAGCCTGAAGTGGCTTGATTTTTAGAAAGGACAGGTGATCTCTGAAGATCAGATCACTTTACTGAATTTGGAATTGAGTCCAGGTCAGCTGAATTACCCAAATCATTATTCAATTTAGAAGATGTGAACCTAAAAATCCAATATTAATTTCCTTTCATGGGTTTGAATTTGTTTCCCAAATGCAAGGAATAGCTGGCCATCAGGGTAGGTTTGTGATTAAAGGGGCTGATGGCTGCACAGATACACTGCCTAAAAAATCTACAAGGACATGTAGCAGCTGCCTGTGAACATAAGACTGCCCGGAAGAGAACTATCCTTAGTGATGTAGGAAAAACTATAGCAAAGTTTTGCAATTCCAGCATAGTTACTACCTAGAAAGGAGAGGAGGAAAAAAAGTCAAATGTCCTTTTTCAGCATAGACATTACTAGTCCATTTTGCAGTGTCCCTTCTGCAAAGTGATAACCAGACTAGACAGTGATGCCTCAAAAACTTAGAGATTTCCTTTGTTCACCTCACTGAATGATTGACTTCAGAACCCTCTGTTTTTACCTAAACTTATTATTTAACTGCTATTAAGCAGAGCAGTCTAAGAGGGAAAGTATGTATAGTTCATGAATGTAAATACTAGCGAGAGATTCATTTATCCAGATTATTCTGAGGACATCAGACATATTTATTTTACAAGCAAATCAGCAAATGATAAAAAAATCATGTGAGGGGATAAAAGCAAGTCTCATGACTGCTGTATAAGAGAGTTCTATTACATGGTAGACTGATCTTACTGTATCTGTAAATATACAGTGTGTGTGTACATATTTATATTTATACTGTGACTTAATATGCTGCCTACAGTGAAGAAAATGTACTTATAAAAATGTTTTAAGTAACTGGCTTTCAGAGAAACAGTATACAGTGCCACCTCCTATTGTTGAATTAGTTGTTCCAAATTGTTGCTTTACTGGTGCTTATATCATATACTACTATTGAAAATTATTGTAAAATAAAATTTAAGTTATCTTCTGGATATCTACTAGAACTGAAGTATTTTATTTAAAAGTTGTTTATATTGGTTTAATGCACTTACCCGTATCTTCAAGTGAGAGCTTGATTGATGGCTTTTTGAGAAACTGTACTGCTAAACTCTCCAGCAAATTAATTAGATAGTAGTTGTACTGCATCCGTCAACTGCTAGCCTATCAGACGTAAAACAAAACAAAAATGAGAAAAATATTAACAGCTAAGCAAGTGGCCACAAAGGGGCTTTGTACATATAAAGAGATTTATCTGATTTTTAAGAAAAATTCAGTCATTTCCAACAGCATCATTAAAGAAAAATAATTATGGCAGCTGTTTTGTGGAAAGTGTAATACCAATTCAATTGATATAACTGGAATAGCATTTAAATACATTAGAACTGTAAATTGGAGGCATATTTTGTTTTTTAGTGGCCTAAAACCTGTTAAGCTGAGAATATATATATATATATTTAAATTGTCAGTAGTAGAGCACTGCACTGTTGCTTTAATTTGTCAAGGAATATGACAGATAGATAGACTTAGATCTTACTAATCTTAGTTTTCACAAGTGTACGTACTTCAGAAATACACACATACTTCAGAAACTGAGAAGTGGCAAATATGTATGGAGCTTGGTTTCCAGCGGAACATGGTGCCATGGGTAATGGATATTCCATAGAAATCAGGTATAGCTAAAAGTGCTACCAAAATCAGGGGGCCTGATTCTGCAAGAAGGACAGGACAGATAGAAAGGAGATGACTTGGCTCTAAATCCTTACTATGTCTATTATCCATTTATTTATCAAAGAATTTACTTTTTCTTGAAACTTCTAATATAGAAACATCACCTGTCCCCTTTGGGAGAGCTGCCCAGCCTTTTGCCAGGGATATGTTTCATAACATGGTGTTGTCTGCCATCTGTAAGTTGGATGACAGGTTAATTCAAGATCCAACCCTGTACAACATTTCCAGAGTTTATGAGAAAGTTGTCAAGCATCTTTGTATTTTATTAGAAGATTCTTAAATGACAGTTACGATTTGCGTGTTTGCAGGAGAGTCTTCATATTCATTCCTTTGTTATTTATTTCCTTCACTGCTATAAAATCCAACAAACAAATCCTCTTATAACTTTCAGGTTATGAAATATAAATCTGGAAAGCTAGTTGTGTATGCTATAACAGAATTGGGCTTGATCTCTGTAACTGAGAATAACTTAAGTATTGAAGTGCAGGATCATGGTGGCCAGATACCTGGCTATGGAATACTAACAGAGACAATAGTTGAAGGTAAAATATTTTAAAAGCTAAACAACTAAGAAAAAATTGTTGCAAAAAATGGCATATGACAGTAACTGTACTAGAGAAGGCTGGTAGGTGAGGTAGATGAGACATCAGACAATTTTAATATAACCGTGAAGGCAGTTTTACTACCTACATGTAGCTGTGACATCCAAGGATTTAGATGGATTGCGGGCACCAAACAGTACAGCAAAGGCCAGTGATGCAAGCAAGACTGCGCATATTGTTAAATACAAAATACCTTCTTTATCAGAAGAAAAAAGTTTTTTTCTTTTGTCAGCTGCAAATAGCCTTTATGGAACACAGGACATAGTGAAGCTGCTTGCAAGCACTGAGACGTGAAAACCAGCTCAGATGCTGGTAATCCCTAGTTTTTGTCTTGGAGAACAAAAGCTAAGAAAAAAAACATGTACATTCTCACTGTCCTTTTTTCCTGAATGTAAAACACTCTAGGTGTGGATCTGAGCCCATTGTAAGCCTTTGACATCCATAACATCCCATGGTAAAGAATTTTACAGCTTGGCTATGTGTTGTGTAAGGAAGTATCCATGAAACCCCCACATGATCATTTATTTCACTTGCTATCCCTGAATTCTCGTATTAGAAGAGAAAACGAGCACCAGTCCCTATTTCCCTTCTCCATGCTACTTACAGACCTCTGTCATATCCTCCTTCAATTGTCTGTTTTCCAAGTTGAATATTTCTGGTCTTTTTAAATTTTCGTTGTTTGGAAGCCATAAAAGGATCACCTTGCTACGTTGCCGATACCTTTGCCCACACCTTCCAGCTCATGAGCTGGTAGGTCAGAACTGTGCATGCTATTCAAGATATTCAGGTATTTCATGACGTTCTCTGTTTCCACATCTATTTCATTCCTAACAGTGTTTCTTCTCAGACGACTGGTGAACACTAAACTGCAACTTTCACAGAAAGTTTATATGATAATCCCAAAATCTTTTTCCTGATTAGTACTAGTCTGCTGAGGTCCATCATATATATGTAATACTGGATTTTTTTTTTTACCCAAAATGACTCACTTTGCATCTCTCTAGATTGAATTTAATCTTCTGTGTTATCATCTAGTCATCTAGTACCATGAGGTCCTTTTGCAAATCTTCATTAGTTCTTTTATTTACTACTCCAAATAACTTGGTAAAAGATGTGTAAAAAAAACTAATAAAAAGTTAATGCAGACACTGTGACCACAAGGAAACTTCTGGCTCATGCCTTTCTCCCAGTTTCCTGCTGATTTGTTCCTGAGGTTGAAAAAATGATGCTCATCTATCTGTATCAGCTGAGAATTACTGGTTACTCAGCCACTCCGATTCTTGGAGGAGTCATAGGATCTACATGCCTGGATCTCAGTACTGCATACACAGCAACCTCAGGGAGGGCATTCTTCCATCGCCTCCATGTATGGAAACAGGTCTGTCCATTTCAGCTTGATTTTAACATTGCTCTCCTAAAAGATATTTATAGCATAAGAAAGCTTTATGACTATTTCCTTTTCATTATATAAAGGTAACTTTTTGCACTTGAAGATATGTGCTGTGAAATCAGCTGTATGTACTGTCTGCTGAAGCTTAATCCTCTCCACACTAAGGAAACAGTATTTTAAAAAAATGTAGCTTTTCCCAAATCCAATCATGAATTCAACTTCAGTAAGTCTCCTCCTTAAAAAGCAGCGTCTCAGCTCTATCCTGTCAAACACACTGTTCCAGCTGAACATGTTCCACACACTTACGAGGCTTCAGAGCAACACCACTGAGCTGGGATGATGATGTTAGTATTGCACCAATGATGAATTTGATAATATCAATTTAAAAATGGAGACAGGACAACATATTGTATTAAAGAGATGATATTACATTCTCAAAATAATAAGTGAGCCATAATTTGAATCAGCATAGTTTTATTACTTACTCTAATACGTCCTTTGTAAATGTTAATATACACTGTTATTCTATGACTCTGTCAGTTGTAAATGATGCTGCTGTTGCTATATTGATAAAACCATCAGTGTTTAATTTTCGTTCCATGATATTTCACTTGATTGCAGAAACTTACAAAATAAATCTGAATCTGGTCATAGAATCATAGAATGGTTTGGGTTGGAAGGAACCTTAAAGATTATCTAGTTCCAACCCCCCTGCCATGGGCAGGGACACCTTTGACTAGACCAGGTTGCTCAAAGCCCCATCCAACCTGACCTTCCAGGGATGAATACTTCCAGGGATGGGGCATCCACAACTTCTCTGGGCAACCTGTTCCAGTGCCTCACCACACTCATAATGAAGAATTTCTTCCTTATATCTAATCTCAGTCTACCTTCTCTCAGTTTAAAGCCATTACCCCTTGTCCTATCACTACGTGCCCTTATAAAAAGTCCCTTTCCAGCTTTCTTGTAGGCCCCCTTCAGGTACTGGAAAGCTGCTATAAGGTCTCCCCTGAACCTTCTCTTCTCCAGGCTGAACAACCCCAACTCTGTCAGCCTTTCTTCATAGGAGAGGTGCTCTAGCCCTCTCATCATTTTTGTAGCCCTCCTCTGGACCCGCTCCAAGAGGTCCATGTCCTTCTTTTGTGGGGGCCCCAGAGCTGAACACAGTACTCCAGGTGGGGTCTCACGGGAGTGGAGTGGAGGGGGAGAATCACCTCCCTTGACCTGCTGGTCACACTTCATTTTATGCAAACCTTGCACTTGCTGGTGAAGACTGAGGCAAAAAATTCGTTGAGTACCTCAGCCTTCTCCATATTCTGGGTAACCAGGTGTCCTCTTTCCTTCTGGAGAGGGCCCACATTTTCCCTAGTCTTCCTTTTAGCACCGATGTATCTATAGAAACTTTTCTTGTTGCTCTTGACATCCCTGGCCAGATTTAATTCTATCAGGGCCTTAGCTTTCCTAACCTGATCCCTGGATGCTTGGACAATTTCTCTGTATTCCTCCCAGGCTACCTGTCCTTGCTTCCACCCTCTGTAGGCTTCCTTTTTGTGTTTGAGTTTGTCCAGGAGCTCCTTGTTTCACAAAGACCTTGTGTAGTCAGGTCTCCAGTCACATAAAAATCAATTTTATTATTGCAGCCAGCAAGTCCAATGGTAATAGATAATGCAATGATTTTGATGTTACAGGATTAGGATGTAAGTCCATTTTTAAGTAAAACAAACCATTGATATTTGTATTATTTCCAGTTTAAGCATTTACTTGTCCGCTCAAATTAAAACATGTACTAACAATACTGACCCACCCCTGCCCCCCATACCCACCAGTATCACTTCACTTGTTGTTTCACTCGTTTTGTCTTTTTTCGAAGTTGAAAAAGTCAGGTAGGTATTCTGAGATTTGATTGTGTTGGTCTTTTTCAATTTAAAACGTTATTTACCCCGTTTACTCTTAACCCAAGATAAGGTTTTCCTGAAGAAGATTTATCTTGCTTATATTAAGTGCCTGTCTCTCCTTTGACTAAATGGCTCGTTTAGTCTGGATGTCTAATTTCTAGATAGCTGAAGTGAGGTGAGATGAATTGTACCTTGAGAGATGAGTGTTGGTCTATTTTGAGCCATACATTATGTTGCACTTTCTTATGCTCCATATAGCAGTTTTTAATCAGGTGTATCCTGTTCTTCAGTGCATTTTTTCATCTTTTTTTGAAAGATCAAGGATGTTTGAATAGTAGGTTATGATATTGTTTTGTTTATAAATACAATAAACTGAGTTGGACATTATGAAAACAAAAGTTCATCTTCTCACAAAGCTTTCTCCAACAATGAATTTGATATGGAAATTAGAAGTACTACTTGAAATATCAAGAGAGAATTTCTGTGGTTTCTATTTTAATCTGAAAATGAAAACTTCTCAAATAGAAACAATAGGTCTTGAGAAAGAACATACATTTTTTTTTTTCTTTGAATATGAAATGTTAATTAAGCTAAGCTAAATTGCCCGCTACACTGACTCTGTGCTTATATTGTCATTTAAGAAACAAACAGTATCCTCATAGGCCAGTGACCTTTGTAAATCAGCTTGAGGATTAATCTCTCTTACAAATATCTCTCTTCTGAATTAGCATTTGGAAGTTACAGTCTTTCCTTTCAAAATTGATTTAAGACATAACAATATAATACAGTTCAGAAGTACGTATATAAATTCAGTGAAGTACAAAACATCACTGAAATGGAAAGACTGAATACCACACCAAATCTGGGGCGATGATGTTTCCAAAGGTAGTAGCAACTACAGGTAATATCTTCTCCCTTGTTTTCTTATGTTTTCTCTCTCTCCTGAGTTTATTAACTACTCTGTGCTCTTACCCTAGAGGTTCTAGCTTCTGTAAAAAAATGCATACACTTGGGATGTTAGCCACACTTACTAGGAATATTAGGTGGTGCTTTGTGGACAGTGATAGTATTCAAAAAGTTCAAACAGTGGCAGAGTATTTGAGGTACCTTGCTTAACATCTTTGCAGTATTATAGCTACACAATAATTGCACAAAACAGAATCTCTTAGTTGTAAAAGTATCTATCTGAATAGTATCTTCAGATATATGAAGGAAGTGACATAGTCCTAGTTACATAGTAAAAAGAAAAAAAAAAAAACATTAAAATGCCTGCTTTGGCTATTACATTGAAAGCTTCCCACATATGAAATGGACACCCAGCAGCTGAAGTATTTTCATGAGTACCAAAGGTCACATTAAACACTCTTCAGATGGAGGTTATTGTAGGCTACAGTGCCTTATATTGCTCATATACTGCATCAAATATTTGTAAGTCTGAATATTGATTTTGTGACATTGAAAAACTAGGATATATTGCAGAATGAAAAAAAGCAACCAGATTTGGGTTAAGATTCTGTCTGTACTCTGTCTTTGTCTGTGGGCCTTGGCTAAAATAAATTCCCAGAAGATATGTTTCTGTTAGAAAATGCTTGTTATTAATTGGAATTCCCTATTATAATGCAGCAATTTTGATAAAAATATTTCAAAAAATGAAGATTAACTGCTTTGAGATTTCACACATTTAGCTTTTCCTTTGAAATGCCTTTTCATTTAAAATGTTACAATTAAATTGCAAATCTAATTGAAATATTTGATTATATGGAAACATTTTCGAACAGTCTTGTCTTCTAGGAAATTTCAAAATTAGCTCTGAATATAAACACAATTTAAAATTATGAAAATTATGACAAAATAATAATGAAAAGCCTTAGGGTACTTGGTTGTACTTTATAGTCCCTTGTAAGACATGCCTGGTTTTAGTGAATATAGTGTTCTGGCCTGTGGTTCACTTCTACCAAAGACCAAAAGAAATTCTGATATTGAGAGAATAAGTACGTAAAAGTGAATACAAGATAGGTAAAAAGGAAGACTGAAATGTCACATCTACACAAGGCAAAAAGCAGGTCCTCCGTAACTAGAAATTTCTTGTTTGGGAAAGCTGACAGGCTGTTCTCCTGAGCTGATCTATCAAAGAGATGTAATGCTTTCTGAGAGGAGGAGTGATAGGCTGGGTGAACTTGAGATTAAAAAAGGAATTTGATGGGAGCAGGGAAGAATCCTCTGATTATCTTTTCTTTTGGCACAGATGCAAATCTCCCACTGCAGTGTTTAAAGGTCAGCTGTACCAAGCAGAGGCTGAGAGATTTAATAGGAGAAGTGGAGGCAATGATGAAGTGAACTTTGTGTTCTTCATCTCTCAGTACACGAATATATCATATTCTCTGTAGTTTGATCTAATAACACTGACTTCAGATCTACTACTCTGATACATAAACTCGAGGGTTTAGCCTATTGCCTAATTCTTGCCCTTGTGTTTTTCAGTTTTGACTGTATTCCAATACGACAATGCTGGCTTCTAGGAATTAGGATTTCTAAGGTTGAATCTGTTACACACAATGGACAGTAACAGACAGCACATCTATTTAAGTGCATCAGTGTTGTAATGTGTTGATATAGAACAGTAAAGGCATGCAGGACATAGAGAGTGTTGCTGAAAAACAAGTTTGCCAGTTAACATAAAGATTTCTAGAGCAGGAAATCCAGCACATCTGTCGAAGGTGAATTCTCCTTAAGAAATCATTCTTTTTAAATGAAGTTAAAAGATGTAAAGGAGAAAAAAATCTTGAGTTATAAAAATATATGTAGAGAAATAAATTGTTTTGTCACTTTCCAGTTGAACAAGATACAAGATGCGTAGGAACAAACTATACAAATACTGACAGAATCTTAAAGTTAAGTTACTTTAGGAAAAAATATTAAGATCTTGAATAAAATAACTTGCTGGCTCTTGTTACTTCAGCTACTTCCAAAACTAGCTTTTAAAAAGTTAAGACTGATGTCTTGAATGTGTTAGGAGAACTTTGCTTCACAGCTTATAATTTGGGTCCAGGCACTCATTGTTTAATATAGGGCTCCTGGCTCCTTACCTGGGGAGGTTGTCTCTGTCTCTGGATAGCAGAGCACAACAATAAGGATAAGAGAAATTCATTTAAACCACCTTCATAGGAGAGTTCATAGCTTTTTGCAACTTTAACATGACCAAACTATTGTGTGTGGAATGACTGCAGTCTGCGATTGGCACCTTCATTACTTTAAGTATAAATATTTTTTTAGTTTCTTGGTTTAGAGCCTTTCCTATTTACCTAAGAGCTGGACCCAGAAAATGTGTTTGAACTAACATGAGCCAAACTCATGGAATTGCTCATCCTTCACAGAAATTAAGTTCTTCAAAGGTAGCATTTATTTCATTTGTGTTTCAGTAGTACTCTGGAGACTCCAAGAAATATCTGGGTCCCTAGATTTGGGAAACCAGATGAGACAGGTAAACTGTAGAAGGAGACAGAAACGGAGAATGAATCTGTCATGTGGATCAATGATGGAGCCTGGAATAAAACAGAGATAAGTGAATTTAGCTAACTCAAAATCAGTCACCATTAAACTCAGTTAAGAATATCCATGTAATGGTTTATCTGAATTAACTCCTTCTATTTAGCAAACCATTAATTGGTGCAATTTCTATAAAGAAACTGAGGTTTGAGATATACATAGATATAAAAATAATTTTTCATTCAATGCTATTATAATTACAATGCCATTTTGGCAAACAATATGGAAGAACTTACATATGGTACAAATGAAATGTGTTCAGGGTTAAACATATTAATCAAAATGTTTGTAAAACCCAGCACAGCGGAAATAATAGTAAGTATTTGGTAATCAAAAGGGATCTATATTGACAATAACTTAATAAGCATACTACAAGAAAACTCATCCTTTCTCTCAAGCAAAACACAGGGCCACTGGCTCTTGAACTAAAGCTTTCTACATCTGCCTCTTGTGGAAAACAGCTCTGCCAAAAGTCAGTTTCAACATGGAATCTGCAACTTAGTCGTGATAAGTTGCTTTTCATTTTCTATACAAAAAGTAAATATTTTTCTTCAAGTACAATGGGAAAATTCTCACTACTTCAATCTGTTTTATTAACATATATATAAAAGATGATAGCTCTTATTTGCCACTTTGTCTGATTTTGTATGTAATTTGCTACATCTTTCTATGTCAAATTTTAAATATACTGACCCAGAAAATTGGGTTCTGAGAGGAACTCACCATAGTTCTGAAAGACGCAGGCAAAAAAACCCTAAAAAAAACCCAACTCACTCTTGTACTTTCCTGAGTCTACAACAACCAACCTTCAAGCAGCCTGTGATGGCTATTATTTTAACCTGTGAACATCCAGTACATAAGGACTACATTCCTTCACATTACCTTTCTTTTGCTCACAGCTAAGGATCATGGGAAGAAAACTGCCTGAATTCTGAAAACCAACAAAAACCCCCAGGTTTGCCATCCGAAGTGACACTTATATAGTTTCCTGGCAGAAAGCAACTTAATCTAAAATTGAATTTAACAATCATTTAATGAGTTTTGCTTTACATATTAAAGTACTGCATATACAAAGTACTGTCAACTGGAAGATGCTGATTTCTTTCTACCACTTTCAAAGACAACAGGGCATTGAGTATTCTCAGCACTGCACCTGTTTCTATGGGTTTTCATCCCAGACTGGTAAACACTAAATAAAAATAACATTTTAATGCTTCATTACTAGTTCCTTAGTATTGATTTTACAGAGCTATTGAAAAACAAAACTACTTCTGACAGTGGCAAAACTCCACAACTGCATGTGTAGGGGTCAAACTGACAGATTACTGGAACATCTTTATTAACTTTCAAGATATCAGAAAAGAGCAGAATCTTTTATCATTCGTCTTAGGAGCATAACCAGAAGACAAGAAACATGAATGCTGTTATGTAGAAGTTTTTCGTTTCAGACAGTTCAATGCTAAGGAATTTCATCTCCTGATGTAAGATCCTACTCTAGGGCTTGTCATTTTTTTGCTGGCACTTTTGTTGTTACTATTCTTTAACCTGTAATATACTTTCAGTGGTATCATCATATAATCACATCTGTGTCAAAATAGCAATTAAAGACCCTAAGTTGAAGAGTGTATTATCATCCCTATTGTTGCATTACAGTTTAACTTCTATTAGTCATGTACATAAACATACACAGCAGCTGTCACTAGGATGCAGGATCCTGTTGTACAAGACGACCTGCAGAGTGTGGTTTTCTACTTGAAAGAGCATATATCTAAGTATGAAACATGAAGCAGTTAGCATATAGAGATATGCATGCAGAATATTGGTCAGCATTTTGGGAATAAAATGTACCTGTCAGCAGACTAGGAGGACATTTTTTGTAAATAAGATGCGCACTTTTAAGCATGATCAATATTTATGAATGGGGAGTGGATTTTCATTATGTTACCATGCTAATTTCTAGAATCAGTCTATCCTTGACAAATTAAGTCCCCTCTCTTATCACACATATTTTTTATTCTTTTTTTTTTTTACTCTTATTTAGCTAGTTAACACAATGCTTTGTTTTTAAGAGGAAAATCGCCTTCAGTTTGCTGATCTCTATGCATCCTCAGTTTGTATGATTCAGAATTCCCATTCAGCACTCCCCTGTTTTTGTCTGACTTTTTCACTTTCAAGAGACCAGTATGCAGCCTGCCTGTTAAGGCAGTGTTGAGTTAACAGCACATCCATGAGATCTGGGCAGCGGAGGTTCCTTCCTCGTAGGATCTTCATTGCTACAGTTCAATTAAATGCGAAGATCTTAGTGGATCCATTTTAGCAATCCAACTGCTGACTTCGCTAATTTTAGCAAATCTGTGATTAGATAGGTCTGTAGCAAGCAATACCAATCTAACTACAAAACCAAAAAATACACTTCCTCGTTTTACTTACAGCTAATTTTTTTCTGTAACTTTTTTAAAAATCAAAATTTTAATGTCTGAAACACAAATTTAATGCCAGTAAGCCCAAGAGTTAGGTCTAAACCCCTGCTTTCCCATTTCAGCTATTTCCCATTTCTGTGCTGAACGCTCCGAGAGTCCTTCAGCAAACTGACCTGCTTTTCAAGATGATGTGACAGCTATCAATAAACAGCAAAGACAGCCTTACTGGTTACAGCTTACAAACCCTCTGTTGTCAGGTGTTGCTCTGTTTGGTTGTTTGTTTACAGATAGCATGCAAAAGGGAAGCCTAAAGATGGTAATTGCGTTTGGGGGGATGTGTGGAATTATTTCTAAAATGAAAGGCAGCACAGGAAAAATGCACAAATGCTTTAAATTCTAATAGAAGAAGCCTGGCAACAGTAATTGAGAGGTGGCAGGTAGATGGAAGGAGGCCTTTGAAGACAGGTAACTTGTTCATGATGTATTGATGCTGGTAGATGGATGCTTAATGGAGAGCTAATGTGGTCAAAATAGTGAATTAAGAAAATTAATTCAATAAAATTAGCTTAAAGTCAAGCATGTACTTCTAAGCGTATCTAAACTTTAAGACTTTGAACCTTGCTATTTTGGGCCTCACAGAGTTCCAGCATCTTGCAGCAAGTCCTGAATTAATAATGTGAGAATTTTTGCACCTTTATGTAATTAATCAAATAAGGCCCAACTTTCCTATTACTGATTGAGCTTCAGGTGATAAATGGTGACATTTTCATTAATCCTTTTAATCACAGCCTTTATTGCATAAGTGTGAAGCAAGGGAACAAAAGATAAACAACCCAAAGATTTATCAGACTTTCTACGTCTGAGGGGCATATTTCAACAGCTAGAAACGTCAGCCACCTAGTACAGTGAGGCAGGGTATACTATACGTTATGTGAACTCTAAAAGGGAAATTGTCTTGGTTCAACATGGACTCCTCATCATAATACACATAATACACAATTAAATTTTTGCAGATCGCGTAAAGACAGCTGACACAAGTGCAGTGGTAGTGACTTTTTTCTTGTATTACTGCAGAAACCAGATTTAGAAGTTCCTCAGAATACTAGAAATCGTGATAAATGTGATTCCATCTTACGTCCCCAAAAGTCTCATAGTTTTGATAGTACTGATCTGTAATGAGCCAATCACCTGTAAAAGAATAATTCTGAACGTGCTAAAAAAGGCACACGTCATCATAATGTTAACATCAGTTTACTAAAGGTTGTGCTTCTTAAGTACCAAATATCTCTGTGAGTGTGTGTGCTTGTTAGGGTTTGTTGGTTTGTTTTTTTTTTTTTCCCTTAGAACATGGATGCTGTGATATCTAGTGAAGGAGGAGGTTTATTCCTGTCAGTGGAGGTGCTGAATATTCTTTTCTCTACGTGACCCTCTATGCAAATTGTCAGAAGTGCATCAATTAGAGGCTGTTATCCTTCTGTCAAACGATCTGGTCCCTATTGAGTCAAATTGGCCAATGGGATCTCAAGTTCTTGAGGAAAAACATATCTATATGCATAACGTGTGTGTGTGTATATATATATATATCTATGCATGTATGCATAGAGAATAGGTTTGCATTAATTTCACCTCCTTTGGAAACCAGATTTCTAGCCTAAGACATGAGGTTTTGGTTAAAGTTGTTATTCCACAGGCTAAGAGAACTCAAGAGGCATATGGATGACAGGGAGGTGATTAAAGACAGCGAACACGGCTTCACAAAGGGCAAATTGTGCCTGACTAATCTGGTGGCCTTCTACGATGGAGTGACTGTGCTGGCGAATAAGGGAAGAGCAACAGATGTCACCTGTCTTGACTTCTGTAAGGCCTTTGACACAGTCCCATACAACATCCTTGTTGCTAAATTGGAGACATAAGAGTTTGATGGATGGACTATTTGATGGACAAAGAACTGGCTGGATGGCTGCATCCAAACAGTTGCAGTCAATGGCTTAGTGTCCAAATGGAGATCAGTAACAAGTGGTGTCCTTCAGTGGTCCGTATTGGGACCCGTACTGTTCAATATCTTTATCAATGACATTGACAGTGGAACTGAGTGCACCCTCAGCAAGTCTGTGGATGACACCAAGCTGGTGCAGTTGATATGCTTGGGGGAGAGGCTGCCATCGAGAGGGACCTTGACAGGCTTGAGGAGTGGGCCCATGTGAAGCTCATGAAGTTCAGCAAGGCCAAGGGCAAGGTCCTGCACATGGGCAGGGGCAATCACCAGTGCCAGTACAGAATGGAGGATGAATTGTTTGAGAGCAGCCGTATGGAAAAGGACTTGGGGATATTGGTTGATGAAAAATTAGATATGACCCAGCAATGTGCGCTTGCAGCCCAGAAAGCCAACCGTATCCTGGGCTGCATCAAAAGAAGCGTGGCCAGCAGGTCAAGGGAGATGATTCTGCCCCTCTACTCCGCTCCCGTGAGACCCCACCTGGAGCACTGCGTCCAGCTCTGGGGCCCTCAGCACAGGAAGGACATGGACCTCTTGGAGCGGGTCCAGAGGAGGGCCACAGAAATGATCAGAGGGCTGGAACACCTCTCCTATGAGGAAAGGCTGAGAGAGTTGGGGTTGTTTAGCTTGGAGAAGAGAAGGCTCTGGGGAGACCTTATTGCACCCTTTCAGCAGTTAAAGGGGGCTTATAAAAAAGATGGAATTTTTTTTTTTTTTTTAATGGGGCCTGTAATGATAGGACTAGGGGTAATGGTTTGAAACTGAGAGAAGGTAGATTGAGATTAGATATAAAGAAGAAATTCTTCACTATGAGGGTGGGGAGGCACTGGAATAGGTTGCCCAGAGAAGTTGTGGATGCCCCATCCCTGGAAGTGTTCAAGGCCAGGTTGGATGGGGCTTTGAGCAACCTGGTCCAGTGGAAGGTGTACCCTGCCTGTGGCGGGGGGGGTGGGGTGGAACTAGATGATCCCTTCCAACCAAAAGCATTCTATGATTTTAAGAGTATTTTCTAGAGGATCAGGCAACATGTTTGTTTGCTCAATTTAATCACTTCTCTAGGAATCTTTCTAGGTATTTTACCACTGCCAAATGGCTTTTGAACTAGTATTTTTTCCCCCACTGCCAGACTGATGCTTTTTACAAGACTGTACTTATCAACGTGAATTCTTGAATATCTTAAAATAACTGAGAAATAGTCTTGTTCTGAAATGCAGTTTGTGCACAATACTTAGAGAAGCTATCTAATATGTTGTATTTAAGGCAAGAAAACAAAAAGTAAGACAAATCCTTTCATAATACAGACTTAACAGCATAAATAAAATTAAAAGAATAGTGGCTGAACTCTCAAAAAAAGGCAAGGAAATTATCAAGAAAACATACTGTGGGAAGTCATGGACTAGAATTTCTGATCACAAGGAAGGCAAGATATTTGTTTAACAGGAAAGTTGGGTGGTTTTGGTTTTGACAACTTGGGTGAGACAAAAGGCACATACTGTTAGCTATTTCCCATTGGTGTAATTCATGCTCTGCAGCAGCTCTTTCAAAGAAACTGAACAACAAACTCGAGCAATATGCAATAATGCCAACATAGTTCCTTCCACATTGAAAATCACATTGCTCCCATTTTAACATCATTATAGTAAACTGCTTTTTAATAACTGTTAGCCTAGTATTCAAAATACTGAGTTCATGCCAAATTTCTAAAACTTTCTTCTTCTGAAAAACACAGGCTGGTCTTGCTAGACACAAGGAACCTCCTTGCTAGACTCAGTAGGACAGAATTAAAGCATCTAGGCACGTTTTCTCTTAGTGAACTGTCCTCAGTCACAACACTATCAGCTCTCTTTTACCCAACTGGTCCAGTAAAGGGACAGATGGACAGTAGTAGCCACGCCCCATGTACTTTTGTGATGGGAAGTTCAGATCACCATTCTGAGTTTTAGCTTAATTAACATGTACCCTGTCAGCCCTTTATTAGGAAACATTTACAGGTTATAATTCTAGACTTCCTTGCACAGAGATTTGTTTCCTTTGAAACACATTAGTTACCCCCACATCTCCTGCTCTGTTGCTCTTGGATGGATGTCTACTGTGCATTAGGATTGCTTCTCATCTGTGCATTGCTTTACAGTGATTAACAGTGAATTCATTTGCCCTTTTTCAAGGCCAGTGTACTGTAAACAAGATACAGTCGCCATAGGAGTTTTGTCAGTGAATTTAGTAGGACCACAATCCTACACTTTGAATTCTATCCACATGCTTAAGGGTGAGCCCACGCGATGCCTCAGACTGCATTGCAATCTGCAGATGGAAATCTGGATGATTTTATATGTAAGTTTTGGTTGAAAAGCTTATAAATGGTTTTAAGTGTTTTCCTTTGTGACCAGTTTTACCTTTCCTAGACCAGAGATCACATTGCGAATATGAGTCAAGGATTTCTTATAAAATGTTTTATGAACCTTTAAACTCGATTAACATGAGATAAAGACTTCCACTGACACAGAAACATTTTATGTTAGTACAACATTTATTCCATATAAACTACAGTAGCTAGGAGACTACCTCCAGCTCCACTGCAATTGGAATTTGCTGTCTATGGATGGCTTTCACAGTAGCTGCAGGAACGCAGCTCACGACACCATTCACAAAGAGAAGAGAAACTAATTAAACCTGAGAAAAATTACTTAGATATTCATTTAAGGGATAAAGGAAGGGTAAAAATGAACGAGAAGATTAATTATATTTTTACAAGATATTTGAAATGTAGCCTACAGTGAATGCATAAGAATATACTGTAATGCAGTAACGACATAATGTAATGCATGAGAATATACTATGTGCCTGTGGCACAGATTAGATTTTTTACCACTGGAGCAGTAGAACATCTCTTTTGCTTCACAGACAAGTTAGTTATCTAGTATATGTACACATATGTACTTCATTATGAGTGAATTATGGATTGTTTTATAGCCACTGCAAATATAATTGGCTTTTTTTTTTCATAAAAAGCTTTTTTAACCATGTTTACAGCTTTAAATTTCAATTTCACATTTCGATTCATTTCAGTATGGAAAGTTTTTTGAATAAGGTAGCACATACCCAGACCTCATGGCTGTCCTGTATGGCTAGTTAATGTTCAGTGAAAAGAAAACAAAACCCTTGGCGGTAGGAAATCACGGTGCTTAAAGCGTCTTTTCACCAAGCTGCGCTTTCAATGAAAAGGCTCTTTTAAGCTTTCCAGGCACGGGCCCTTCTGCCCCGGCCGTCGGTGTCTCGAGGGCCGGCGCTGCCGCGCTCCGTGCCCCGGCCCCCCGCTTCCCGGCGGGGGAGGGCCGCCTCCGCCTTCAGCCGCCCGCCCGGCGCCTCCCTGCCGCCGCGACCTGAGCGGGCGACGGCTGGCTGCCGAGGCCCGGGCGGCCATCCCTTAGACTCGGTCCCGTCCCAGCGCTGCTAGCTTAGGGCGCAGGCACCCGATGGCCCTGGCACAGGACAAGCCGGGCAGCGGTTGGGTGTCACGGGGCGGAGGGCGCTCCGCCCTCCGGCAGCGCCCGCCCCGCCCTACCCCGCTCCTTCTGGAAGGTTCGGCGGGCACCCTGCTGTTGTGGGGTGGCGGAGCGCTCGGCGGGGTGAGTGATGGCGGCTCAGGCCCAGGGGGAGCGGGTGGTTTGGTTGCACGTTTCTCTGCCGAGCTTTTAACGTAGGTTGCCAAACAGGCGTTTGTGTCTTCTGGAAGGAGAATTCCGCAGCTCCTGGCCGAGGCTTTTCTGAGTGCCGAGCTGGCAGGCGTGGAGGGGGAGCCTGCGCGGGCAGGCAGGGAGCGGCCCGGAGTATGCAGGGCGATTCAGGCCGCTAAAAACTAGTAATATCCGTGGGTTTTCTTCAGTATCAAGTTGTCAATGTTAAGAGGTGGTGTTTTCCTTTTGCAAGGAGTAAGCTCAATGGCCTTGTCGTTTTAAGGCCTAATTTTGTGCAGCGTAAAATCTAAAATATCAATCCGTGAGGCAATGATAGATAACAATATATTAAGAAGTACTTTTTTTCCTAGGTTGCCAAATTTTCAGTTTCAGTTCGAGTCAGAATGTTTGGCTTTTTTTGGGATGAAGGACTGCATTTAAGCAACAGTGAGCTTTTGGGAGCACTTGTGTGAGCAGCTGCTCATGAGTGGAAGTGAGGGATGTACAGTCCAGTTTTGAGTAGTATTTTGGTCAGGTTTTGTACTTAATTATTATGCATTATCCTTATGCTTAAAGCTGTTTGGTGATGGAGTGGTAAAGTAGTCCTTCTCCCTTGGATATTTTTTTTTTCAAGTCCTGTTCAGTGAAAGCAGGACAAGAATAGACTAAAGGTCTCTATAATAATACTGAAAATATGAACGTGTATTGTGTCCTGTGTAACTCTGTGAAATGCATGCATTTTTTGTTTATGGTAGATACAGAACACAGATGCATAAATTTGTGGTTGTTTCCTGTCTTGAATGAGGCTATATGAAAGGTTGTACCTTGTTTTCTGGTAATCATTAAGGTAGCCTTCTCTAGGAGAGTTCCTCTGAGTTACTCTCCTCTATTTTAATTCTAGGAAACAGCAGTTGTCAACATTTCAATTGTTGGAAAGCCGGGGGGGGGGGAATGAGTCATCCAATTAATCATAAAGTGTAAAACCAAAATTTTTTCTGAAAATAAGATTTTTTTTTTTAATTATTGTTTTTTTTCCTGTGTGCAAACATTCTGTGAGGGTTGCACACCATTTAGCGCTGAATTGGTGCTATCCTGTCCCAAAGGTTGGAGGGAGACAGTTGGGTTGGAGGAAGATTCTAAGAATACTGAAAGAGAGACTTAACTCATGACAAGTTCTGAAATGGGACTTTTTTTCTTTCTGAAAAACGAGTATTTGAAAAGAAGGTTTTAAACACATCTGATGTGTTTATTTGTGTGAGATAGGAGGTGCTGGTGGTTGTGCATCACATAAGGTGCCTTAGGCTCTGACCCAGTTTCTTAAGTAAATTTCATCCTCTGTTAAATTGGGAGATGGACCTTGTACTTGCTCTGGGAAGGCTTTCAAAGTGGTAGAATTCAGATATTGCCACAAGCTGAATCTTGAAAAAGTTGGGTGACTTTTTCTTGTTTTAAATTTATTTTTGTTTTTCAAGGGCAGGAGGACCTCCGACTACAGTTTTGCATGGCTATCAGGAGAATTATTTCTATGATAAAGCATTTTTTTCCCTTTTGAGGAGAAGTCCTCTCAGCATTGACAATAAGACTGCCTAAAGTTTCAGGTTAATCCTTCCTGTTATGCAGTATGAAAAGATATGCAGCTTTATACTATTTCCCTTTTTTATTATATATTCATTCTATCTATCTTTTAATTTGGATTTTCATTATAGTACTAACCAATTTGTACCATTATTAATAAGTTAGCAAATACTGCCTTCATTGATACTTTGTTGTCCCAATTTACCAACCATGTATGCTGGTATACATGATTGAATGGTTTTGTGCATTTATTTTGCAGTACTGATTTGGTTGAATTAAATATCTAGGGAGGAAAGTAGTGTGTTTCTGGAAAGTCAGTGACACCTTTTGGTGCAAACTTTAACCGAAGTCAGTGATAGTATTTGGGATTTTCAGTGTAAAGCGAAATTAGAATCTTGTCCTATGCATTGCTATGTTTCATTACTCCTTTGGTTATTGCTAGTATCATTGAACTTCTGTTCAGTAGTTTCCAGGGAAATACAAAGTTGCTACTCTGATTTCAGGATTAAGGATCTAAGGTAGTCTTTTTGGTCTTAGCCCTGTTAACCAAAGGACAACCCATCATAATGAAATTTTGTTTGTTGTGTTAAGAAGTGATTACTTTTTTAAGAGAAATTGGATATGCTGAATTCTGTAGTAATTTTTAGATGATAAATAGTTTCACTGGTTTTGAATTTGTCACATGCAATTTGTGACACAGTACCGTGTCCTGCAGAAAATAAAGTAGGTACTATTAATGGCGGATGCGTGAAAATTAATATCAAAGTTTGTATGGCTGATGTGAGCTACTTTATTTCTGGTAATACGGTGAATTGAATTTGTATTATTGAGTAAGTGTATGCTTGTATCTCCCTGTCTTGTTTCCTTTTAACTATAGAGAAGAAAACGTTCTTTTGTTGCTGAAGAGTTCATTTAGGCTTCTAGGTAACGTGCATTAACGTTCTGCATGTCAAACTTTATTCAGCTGTAGCTAACCCTCCGTGTGTTCTTGTTGACTCTCCTATTATTCTCATCCTAGATTTGATGGTAAGTGCTCCAGCACCACACACATCTATAATTCCGTACTAGTAGTCAATAATAATGATAGTTGGGAATGAACTAGAATATAGATTAACTGCTTCTTAGTGCAAAAAATACATGTTCCAGAAACCTGTACTGCTACATACTTTCTATATTGCTGAAGCAGGTGGTCGATATTAATGTTAGATATAAAATGAATTGCCATACTTTCTGCGGAGGCAAAAGTTCTGTGAAGGGCTGATCCCGAGAGGGATTAAATTCTGAAGGTATGTTTTGTTTCACTGATCTTTCGTTTTCTCTGATTATCCGTAAATTTGTTAGTGGGTTCCCCCCCTTATGTTATGATTTTTTGGAAGTGTTTGTGATACAGTATTTATGCTTAGTATGATTGACCTTTTATTTATAAAATGTAAATATGTAGCACATATAACCAATCCAGGTGTTGCATCAGAACAATATGCTTAATGCATAGCTGTTTTTGTAAAAGGGTAAATACCTAATTTTTGTAGGGGACTGCTTCTATTTTGAACTCTTTTAAGAACTGTTACATGAACTGTGTTCTTGTTTCTCATTCTAAACCAACCATTTAATGTTTTATTTGTCAGGTGTCCTACTTCTTCAAGGAGTTGAAAACAGTTACATTGAAATTAAAGTATTTCTGGCATTGTAACCAAGTGATTACGCTGCTGGAAAGAAGTCTGTTTCCTCTCCTGCTCCACTAATATTTATTCAGTGCTAAATGAGAGCTGTGTGGTTTCATTTTGTTAGCATACTGAGTTGTCTTAGCTCACGCTGATTTAAATAATAGAGGGTGTATGCATCTTGGAGGAAATACACTGCATCTCCTGGGATTGATTTCCATCTCAGTTAACCAGTCAGAGGCAAAGAGGTGAAGGTTTTAATTCTGACAACAGAAAAAGTTTAAGATTTTGTGGCTAGGGGAAACAAAGGTCACCTGAGTATGCTTGGGTATTTGTATGACAAAACCGTGTGTTATTTAGTCTAAGAGAGAAATCCTTAAAACAAGGGTAATGGATATTGTTTCGTAGAATATTTGAATGATGAGTAGTAAGAAAATAAATGAGGATGTATTCATACATATGTTCGGATCTTACCTTTGTTTTATGGGGGAAAAGGGCCTGAAATCTTGAGTATTCTAACGACACTTTATTTTATGTGTTGTATTTGCCTCTTTATTATTTAGGTGCAAGAGAGAGAGGGTTTCATGCAGGGAGGAAAGGAAAAATATTTGTGCAGAAGGAAAGAGATAATTTGAAATTTTACACTGAAACACCTAAGAAGATACAAAAAGATTAGTTGATGGGGGAGAACAGGCAAAATATTGCCTCTCATAAGATGGTATTTTATTTAAAAACTGGAAAATATATGGGATATTTGGAATTCGAGATGTTGTATTTGTTTTAAGAAATGGTTGATCCACCCTAATCCTTACTGGCTTTCACTGGTGATAACTGTTTATCAAATCCTGCTAGTGTCAGACAGGTCAATGTCAGACAGTTGAGCCCAGCTCACTGATCTGTTCAAAAGTACCTCAGTGTGTGTGGTGCCTAGTTCCCTCAAGGACTGTATATTCTGGCAGTGAGTTTTGATCACTCCTCCTCTTAGATATTTTAAGGAATTGGCTAATTCTGTGTGTGACTAATGGCCTCTTTCTCTTGCTCCGCGGTTAACTGCTATCTTATTTGCCATGTTTGTTGTCAGACTGAGATAAAGAAAATCAGAAGGTTGGTTATTGGTTAGATGGTTATAGGATTGGATAGTCACTTTCTCCTTTTGAAAACTATGCTTTCTTTCCAGTTTCATATAACATACAACACTTCTGTCTACTGCTAAAATAAATCTTTGACTTTATACTGGCATTTTTTTCTGTCTGCATGAAGAAAGGCAGTAAACTGGTTGGGTTTTAGTCATTTCTTTGCTTGTCCTATTCTGCTTTTCAGGTAGTTTTCGTTATACTTCTGTACTTGTGTGATACTGCTGGAAAGCCCTCTGTTGCTAATGTTTCAGCAAACGGTGCTAAGGGAGAGGTTACATAAAGTAGTTTACATGTAGATGTTTCACGTGCTATTATGTTTGTGTCCCAGGAAGGACCTTTCTTCAGATATCACTGGCTACTTTGTGGTTATTCCAGTGGATTAAGTCTGATGCTGGTGTGGATGGTACATTTTTTGAGAAACTGTCAGTGAGACACAGGTGACGCCTGTAGACAGTTTCTGTTTAGTGGACTCTTCAGCTACTTGGATTGCCAGAGCACAAATGTAATCCAAATACAATCTCTTACAATCTCTTTTCTTTGGTTGTAACCAGGGCTCTGCTCACTGAGGTCTAGAGAGGAAATCCTTAACTTAGTTCTTCAGCTGTCTTTACTGTGACCCAAAGCAGTGAGAGAAAGCTTAACGGGGCTCAAGCCTGACACCTTTGTTGAAAAGGAAATTATTTCTGAAATGTTATTGTGCAGAATTCTCCCTTACACATGTGTGATCTTTGCCTCAGAGTATCGTGTTTGTTTAATTTATTTTCCATTTTTATTTTGGTTGAGGCCCAGTTTAGCAAAACAATCTCCTAAATGAACCTGTATGAGATAAGACTTGTCTGAGCACATGGAACTTAAAATAAACCAGTTGCAGTGGGTTGTTCTAGATTTATGTTGGGTAAAAAAAAAAAGAGAACAATCTAGTCCATTGGTATTCAAATACCATTTATTTATTAATTATGGAAATAGAATCTGTAGCATGCATGACAAATAACATTAGAGAAAACATTTAAAGTTACATAATACTCTGAGGAGTTTCTTCGTGTTAACAAGGTAGTTGGTTACAGTTTAACAGGGGCAGTGATAAACCTCTGGTGTACAACCTGGAGCTAGTTTTGTTGTATCAGTAGTGATTATGGCATTAATGGAGTACTATATAATTCAGTTCTGCAGAAAATGGAAGAGGTAGACACATGCAAAATTAAGAGAAGTGCAAAAGGAACTGAAAGATGAGTGAAGAGGCTTGCAGATATGTAGTGCCCTACACTAGATAAATCAGCAGATTCAAGAGTCTTTCTGGAAGAGTGGAAGGTGAAAAGCTAAAAGAGGGAAAGAAACAGAATATATGTTAAATGTATTTTTTAGTATAGTTTCTAACTTTATTCCCACAAAAGTAAAAACTAATAAAAGTTAAAATAATAGTGTAAGTTTTGACCTGAAGCATCCTAAAGCATTTTATAAACAATGCAAAAATAACATAAAACTCTGGCAGCATCTTATAAATAGCTCAGTATTACTCTTCGACCTGATCTGGAAAGAAATTAAGTTTTACGGTGGAAAATGGATTGAAAACAAGCAACATTGTGATACTACTTTATTGCTCACTGGAGGTAAGTTTTCAGTACACAGGAATATGTTTTTTGACTCTAAGCAAATATTCTAGTCTATGTAAGTTTTACTAAGCTCATAAAAATGCACATAGTAATCATAAATGCATATAAAATGCAGCAACAACTAGAAGACATACATACATCAATGTAGCCCTTTCCTTAAAAAAGTATAGAGTCGTTATTTATTGTTGACCTTCCTAGTTTTTCCATGGCATTTCTTTGAACAGTCATTTTCCTCAGAAGACTTTGTAGGGCTTCATGAATAAAGCTAGTGGTAGAAGTTAAGAACACATAATAAACTTGTAGAAGACAGTTCAGTATACCACAAAATTAGAAGCAAAGAATATGTAAGTACCTTTTTTCATTCGTAGTTGGAGGGGAGCAGGCTAACAGTTAAAATCAATTTACATAGAGTATCTAATTTATATCAAAAGCCATGTTGACTGCTGTAATGCTGAAATTCAAATGTTATTCCCCAGTTCAGTATTCGATTGCTCTCAACTCCTACAAATGAAATATCTTCTGGGCTGTGATTACTCAGGATTAATCTCTACCTCAATGGATTGCTTTATTGTATTTGTGTCCATTTGTGTCATAGAATCATAGAATGATTCAATAGAATTCCTCCAAATTCTTTTGTTCGTATTTGGTGCCCATCTCTTTGGCGGTTACAAAGATAAACCTTGATGGATCAGAAGGTCTTTGAGGCTTTGCATCTTGTGAAACTTTTGGCAAAGCAAGGTCCTCATCTTGGTTTAGGCCTTTTTAACTCCCTACATTACAACCATCATGTCAATGACTTGTGTAGTGGTTTAACCCCAGCTAGCAACTAAGCACCACGCAGCCGCTCGCTCACACCCCCCCCCCCCCCCCGGTGGGATGGGGGAGAGAATCGGAAGGATAAAAGGGAGAGAACTCGTGGGTTGAGATAAGAACAGTTTAATAATTGAAGTAAAATAAATGAGAACAGTTAAATAGCTAAAGCAAAAGCTGTGCACGCAAACAAAGCAGAACAAGGAATTAATTTGCTACTTCCCATGGGCAGGCGGGTGTTTGGCCATCCCCAGGAAAGCAGGGCTCCATCATGCGCAACGGTTACTTGGGAGGACAAATGCCATTGCTCTGAATGTGTGTCCGTCCATCCCCCCCCTTCCTTCTTCTTCCAGCTTCTATACTGAGCATGACGTCATATGGTATGGAATAACTCCTTGGCCAGTCTGGGTCAGCGCCCCTGGCTGTGCCCCCTCCCAGCCCCCCTTGCACTGGGCAGAGCATGGGAAGCTGAAAAGTCCTTGACCAGTGTAAGCGCTACTTAGCGACTGTCCTAAAACCAAAACACAGCCCCATACCGGCTACCAAGAAGAAAATTAACTCTATCCCAGCTGAAACCAGGACAACTTGGTAAATTCATATACACATTAAAGTGACAGTGTATCTGGTTAGTGTTCTCAAGAGCTATGTATAAGAAATACTTGTGCTTGGTTTTGAGGAACAGCAATAGGTTTTTGTTCTGATCTTTTATTACCTGCATTAAAAAAAAATAATAAAGGCTGGTAAAATGACAGGATCAGTATTTTAAACTTTCTAGTAGAGATGGTATTTGAAATCTTGTGATATGCAAGTTAAATTTTCTTGAAATTTGAAACATGCCAGATTTTATTTCAGACATATTGTTTTTCCTTGTTTTTAATTAAGAGTATATTCCAAACACTTAACTATCAACAGAGCATTTGTCATCCAAGGCTATATGTGCTCCTAGCATGATCTTAAGAATATCTATAGGGTTATCAATGGGAGGGATTGGGTTGCCAGAGAGTTCTTCACACTGTGCTAAAGAATTTTACAAAGGACAAACTTCGGGCTTACCCTGCAGTGTGGTGAAGGACCTGGTTAACTTTAGGGTAGGCAGAGCTTTGGAAGGTCTTTCCTCAGTGGAAAGGATTTCTTGACAGGAAGTATTTACTATGAAGAATAGGAAGTCTTCACCAAGAAGAGGAAACACAAGTTTTCTTGGAATTAACAACTTAGTCATCCTTAGTGATTTACAGTATAAGTGAGTTAGGAGTCTGAATAAAATAATGAGAAGACACTGAGCTCTTATTGGTGGAGCGAGGAGGATCGCATCTAAAGAATGTGTTGCGTCATTTAGTACAAGTTACATAAGAGGAATTTAGTTAATTGGTAGACTATCTTTGACTATCAAAGAAAATGCTCATTTTGGGGAGTTAATGCAGTGAATTTGACTGAAAAAAATCCTTGGGGGTGCATTTAATCCTTAGTTCGCAGTGTGGACAATTGAACAGTAAAGCTATTCTTAACTGAGAATGAAACAGGTGGTGAGGCACTGCAGTGATTTATTTACTCCTTTGCTACTTAAAAATCTGACTTTTGCATTTGGCTTTGCATATGTGTTCTCACCTTGGAATTAACTCTGAACCGTGATTCATTCTTAAACCACTATCATGGATCCTTGAGTTGCGGTTGGAATGTCTCTCCCAAGGATTCTTGCCAACAGGATCATGCTTTCCTCTTTCTTGTCAGCAGAATCAACATGGTAAGACCTCTTGGTCCTCTCACAGTGAAGAGGCAGTCTCACTTCGCATGTGAACTTGTCCTGAGGCTCTTAATGGATTGGGAATGCTTTTCTTTTGTCTACAGGAAGGATATTACATTATCTTAATTATCTCCAGCAATATATGGCTTTAGGGCATTGGCTGTTGCAAATTACCACACCTTTCTGAAGAATCTTTCTTGTCACACCTTTCTGGAGATCCACTGGGAGAAGTTAGTGGATCTCCAAGATGTTTTGGCTAGATGTATTTTCCCTTTTGCCTTGTAATCTCCGGTGAAAGGCATTTGGAAATCTGAGGTCGAAAGAACCTGAGGACTTCTTAAAGCATGTATCTTCTGCTTGGGGAGAGAACATTAGGATACACAGTGTGAGTGCACTTGTGTGAGCATAGTCCAGGTAAAAAGCCTTCCATTTCTAAGGATTTTTGACAACAGTGCAAACTTGTACGTGTATAATGTATCTCAGCCTCTAAATACTTCTTTCTTTTCCTTTCAATTGTTAGATAAAAGAGTAGGAACTGAAAAAGTTCATGCACACATTTTCAGATAAAAGCTTTTCCAGTTGTGCTCTCTCCTAGATATACAGGCATGCTCCGTGTTACGTGTATGTCAGTGAGAGGAATATGAATAGTTGGGGTTTTTGTGTGTTGTGTTTTGTTTTTTTCTTTACTGATTGCATCTAGTATACACAGGTCTTATTCTTCAGTGATTTCTAGCCTGAAAAATTGGTGGCTCACCAGATTCTAAAGAGAGGAACCTCCTCCCCCCAATAAAGAAAGGCAGACCCTCAGTCAGTAGTAAAAATAAAAACACAAGTTAAAGTGCCTGTAAGAAGCTCATTTAATAACTTCAGGAATATAAAAGAATTGTGCATTGGCATAGGTTTTGTGTACAGGTGATGGGCATCAAATAATACAGTCTTTGGTGCCTTC
This sequence comes from Theristicus caerulescens, assembly GCA_020745775.1. NCBI lineage: Eukaryota > Metazoa > Chordata > Aves > Pelecaniformes > Threskiornithidae > Theristicus > Theristicus caerulescens. The sequence continues at coordinate 92,115,028 of CM036560.1, forward strand.
ATAATCTAAAAATTCGTCAGGCTAATGGAGTATTTTATCTATTGTCAGTGCTGCACTTACCTGCTCAGTTCAAAGTCTTCCTCTTCCTACTGCACCTTAATTAGTGTATTAATTGATGTTGCTAAAACTCATCATGGATGGTTTGTTCACTGTTCTTCAGGTTTTCAAGGAAGAGCTGTGTAACTGCTTTCGTAGTATCTTGGAAATATTTGGAGAGAATGATTTACAAATAGACATGTTGCATTGAGTAGTATAAGTTGAACAAATAAGCTTTCTCACATGGTAAAAAACAAAAAGAAACAGTTAAATTTTCTGATGGCTTTTTTTTTGAAGTTCTGTTGGAGCTGATTTCAATCAGACCAGCCTCCATGAAAGCTTTGTCTTTACCCTGACAAACTTTGCTCTTCAGAAAGAGAATGATATTCTGACTGAGAGGAATCATTGGCTCTTCATTTTGCAATTTTATTTATTTCTGAAGTTGCAGTGTACTTGGGCTTGAAGTCCCTTTAAGGGAAGCACATGACTTTGTCGGAGAATACAAAAGAAATGTGATGTATTTGTGTAGCTTATATTGCTTAGGGGAGAGACTGTAGCATAATAATGGATTTTTGCTATTTGAGAAACCTTCCAAGATGTGCATGATACTTTCAGGAAAGTGATAGGTCTTCTCTGAGCTAGGGCTTGATTTTCTTATGCGTTGTAGGCATTTAGTACTGACAAAACAGCTTGTCATCCTTATTAGCAACATTACAGCTTCGAAAGAGACCTCAGATTCTCAAATGCCCTGCCCTATGCTTGGAAAAATTACACACACACACAAGCCCCTGCCCCGTCCCGTCCGTCCGTCCCGTCCCCTGTCCCGTGTCCTCCCCCCCCCCCCCTAGTTTGACTCTTTCAGTTTGATTTATTTGGATTATTGTGTTTTGGATTTGTGTTAAGGAGATCTCTTCAGGAGCTGGTGAGGAGAATACTAACAGTGAGTGCACTGATGGTTGAGACCCTGCTAATGACTTATTGGAATGTGGATTGTCTTTTGGGTGGAACAGCTATTAGTGTAATCACCTACTGAGAATACTTGTGGATTAAGAGATTCTTTCCAACCTGAGCATGTTTTGTCAGAGATGAGCTACGCTTTTTTACCCTTCCAGTCTTCAGGGTGATCTGGTATCATATACATAATTTGTCCCCACATGCTGATCTGCTACACAGAGCAATTGGCACAGATTGGTTTAGAGTTCATTCTCATGTTTTGAGCAGGGGGTTGGACTACATGACCTCTGGAAACCTCTTCTGTGGTTCTATGACAGAATTTTTGTTAAGGACTGGATTTGTACCGAGATGTTTCAGCCAGTGCAACTGGGAAACAGGATAAAAAAAAATGTTTTAAGCTGTCTCTGTATCTGCCTTGCACATCAAGACAGGGACAAAACATTTAATGCTTACAGCACAGAAGTCAATCTTAAAACTGTTCTTACTGATAAACAGGAGCTACATATCACACATGTTTGCAGTGGGTCCCAAGAAATTAAAAGTAAAGTTTTTCTTGGAACTGTGAAATGAAATTGGAAAACCTGAGGAACCTTATGGCAAAGAGAAAAAGCTGCTGAGAGTGTTCATTTTGTTCTGATGGAATGGCTTGTATTGCCCCCCGCCCCGAAATGTTACTGCTTTAGGCATTGAAGAGCTCTTTAAGAAATAGATAAGTAATATTTGCACTGAGCCTTGTAGAGTGCTTCTTTTTGTATATGATGGTTTATTAATGCAGTGTGAATGAATGCAGGGTTACATCTGGGATACAGAAGCAGCTCAGTGACTGGGGCAAAGAAATTAAAATATTCAAACCAACGTGAATTAGTTGTTGTAACCAATATTGAAAAACCCTGACGTTCAATCCCAAGAAAAATAACTGATTTTTTTTGGATGGGAGGGAATAGTGTCTTTTAGAATTGTATTATGATGATACCAACACATCTGTAGGTATCTTACAGCTGAAGAGTCAGGAGGGGAAGCATAGGATCAAAAACAATTTTTCTCAAATACTGCATTAAAAAACCCATGGCAGTTTACTTCAAATAAAGAGAACACAGCTTGAGTGCATCTATGAAAATTGGATTTCTTTAGTCTTAACCCTTATTTTTTATGTGGACAAGATAACATTACACAGGTGAGGAACCAGTGAGTTGTATTGGAATACCAGGGATAAGTTCATAAAGTATTTATACATAGGCACAGGTGTATATGAAAGGCCATGCTTTCTAGCCCTCATCCTCTTCAGAAAGTATCTTACTTTAGTCTCTTCTGAATTTTGGATAGGAAAAGTAATTAATTTGGCTATGCACTAACTAATTCCTTGTAATTATTTACATCAATTAAGTAAGAATGATAAAAGCCTTTGGTAATAGATCATCATTGAACTATTGTTCTCGCTTAGAAATAGCATCGTAAAATGTTGATAAATGAAGATTTGCTTTTATTTTGCAGCAGCTGGACTACAGAACTCATTGCATGAGTTTTGAATAGTTACAAATTAACTATGCATATCTGTGTTTATATCTGTGTTGGTATTTGCAGCACTACAGAGGTCTATTTCTCAGGCAGTTCTTGATCTACATTAACAATGGAGTGATATATATATATGCAATATAGCTACTTCAGTGAAGGCTATGAAGACTAAGAAGTGTGTAGGAGTTTACGTAAGGGCATTATATGACCTCAGTAGGTTGAAAAGATCTACTGGATCCCAGTATCCCAGCCCCTCTTGTGCCTTTGTCAAGCCTGTCTGTTACAGCCTGTTGATGTTGAGTTGCAGTGAGCTGAAATGAGTGCTCTTTTTCCTTCACTTCTTCAAACTTGTTGAACTGTGGAGTGTCATGGAAGAGCTTTTTTTCCTTTAAAGGAAGCTGTATCTCCATGGTGTATAGTAAAATAAAACAGAAAATAGACTTGTTCTTTCACAGATTTCAAGTTTCCTTGCAGAGAAAATGTATAAGTTGCACTGATATGACTACTTCAGTAGGAAATCGTACCACTAATTAAAATAATGATCTGTGCATAGCTCAGGGTGTAAATAATTCTGTATTTCATTACAACAAATCAAGGCAAATGTAATTTGATCTTTAAGGTATTAAAAGTATGTTTAAAAAAAATTTAAAAGCTGGACATGGTTTGAAAGGCTCTGAAAAACTAACAGGTATGATCACAAGCAGTGAAGCTGAAGCCTTAGGATCTTACTTTGAAATTTCATGGTGTTACCTAAACACCACTTTACAGCTATTATGTACTGAACCTAAACTGGGGAGGGGTCATGAGATTTCTTGTTACTGTTACCACTTTCCACAGCTCCTTTTTTTTTTTCCTTCTTGTGTTTCCTTGTTCAAATATGTTCTTTGACAAATTAATTTCCCCAAATATTGAAAGCTTTCTAGCAGAGATGTTTTTTGGCAAGTTTGAGAGTCTGGGCATGAACACATGCTTACAAAACTGTTTGTTTGTTTATTTAAGGTTGCTAATCTTGCTTGTTCACTGTCAACAAATGAAGATGGAATGAAAATTGTCCAAATGGCAGCTAATCACATAGAGACTTTGTGCCCACAGGTATGACTTTTTCAGTTAATCCCCATGACTGAGGATACACTGTATATTTGTCACACAACATAGATGTTTAGTCATGCTCCTTCAGTCTAAATTCACATTCCATTCACACAGCTTAGTGTAGTAAATAGAGACCAAATGATAAATCAAGGGCAAATACTCAGTTAATTTGTTTATTTTTTCTTAGTGGTTAACATAGGAATTGTTAATAGTCTGTATTGATTGGGAGTTTTAAAAAGCTGCAAAAATTGCAGTTGAAGAAACATGCTGTTCTGTTTCTGAAATTAAACCTGATTGAATGAACAGTGTAATATGATAGGCAAATTGGGAGTATTTTTATTCATAGAAAGCAATACATATTTTGACCTTTAACTTGAAATATTATTACCACTTGATTTGGTTTTTGTCTGTGTGAATGTCAAAGTATGAATTCTTCTGATTATCATCAATTCAAAAGCTTGAGCTTTTGTCTTAAGCAAATGAGTGAAAAACAGCACAGCTACAGATAAATTTTTGGTACTTAATATCTTGTAAAAAGTGTATTCACTCTGTGTTTGTCACATTCAGAATTATAGAGAGATAAAAACTACTGCAGTTACGTCTGTTTAAAGCAAAGATTTTACTGATGTGTGTGAATCTGATCTGAGTGTTTCAGCCTTGAGGCTGCATAATTTCAAGATCATTAGTTCTTTGAAGAACACTATAGTTTACAGAGTGGCCTAAATATTCTTACCCTTTTGCATGTTTGAATGCTAAATGTAGTTGAAATAGAAAGTGAAGAGCAAATATTAATAATATGTTCAATTACAAACTTGAGAAGTCCATTTTATGCCTGTTGAGTAAATGCAAGACATGGTGAAAAAGAAGCTTCTGTCAAGGAAATGTGATATTCTGAAAATATCACAGATCAGTGTTTTCTCTTGAATCATTCAGTTTCTTGGGAGTTTGGCAGGTTTGACCAGCAAAACTTGCCATGTAGCACTGGGGAAAAGGCAGATATGGAACTGGCAAACCCTGGAGGAAAGCTTTTAATTGTTAGAATTCATAGACGTGTAATGCATAGACATTAATTGTACTGTACTGTAGGTAAAATATAGAGGGTTGATTCTGAACTCTATCCATATTTTTTTTTCTCAAGTGAGATTATTAGCAAGTATTTTGACTGTTCAATAAATGAAATAAGCTATGCATCTATGTTAGAGCTGATATGAAACACATAATACCTGTTGTTCCTGAAATTTCATGAATGCTTCATGCGAAATAAATTTTAAAAGTATTTAATGTTAAATCAATAATAATGAATAGAATAAAGAAATAAAGAGCTGCTAGCATATGTTTTGATGAAGGACGAATTATTTCTGTTCATGTTACTAGCTTTTGGTTGGGAGAATTTTCTTGAGTGTTGTCAGGTAGGTGAAATCTACAATGTCACTTGTTCTGTGTGGGCATCCATGTTACTTTCCTAGCGTGCAAACAAAATCATGACCTCATCAAATGCATGAGAAAGAAAGAAAAGGAAAAGAACCCACAAAAGCAAACAAACTTCTGTTTTTGAACAGCCAGGATATAAATCTGTAAAGCTGTTTTGCTAATGCACATTTTGGGTTTGTTACTCTTATGCTTCAGTTCGGTGGCATGTTTGAAGAAGTCTCTAGTTCCTCTAGTAGTTAGTCCTCTGGAATAGGCAAAGATACCTGATAGAGGGTAAACCTGTCAATATAGAGATGGAAAAATATCCTAAATGTAGGAAACCAGAGATCAGCAAACAAGGATCTGGCTGCTCTGTTTAAATTCTTGATAGGTTTTTACATTTTTACAGGCTAATCAGCTTTCGGGTGGTTCAACAAGTATGTCTGGCACACTAGGCCAACAAGAGGAGGAACAAGGGAGAAAAGACCGAGAAAAACCTGCATATTTGTGTATAAGGACAATCTGGCCTGTTGTTTGACCTGGCTTCTGTGTTAGTACTGGGTCCTCTTTTCTTACCTCAGTTAAGGTGGGCCTCTGGTTTTGCTGGATTGGGGAGCTCTGCTGAGGGATGAGCTTGAGGAATAAGATGCCTTCTGCAACAGGCTCTGAAGGAGGGAGGAGGTGAGAAGGAAGCCATTGATCGGACCCTGGATGGAGTTGAAGGCTTTAGATATGTGACTTAACCCGGGATAAGGATACGATGTTGGGGGAGAGCAGAGAAGAAAGACTGAACTGTAGCCAAGGTACGTGAAGGTGTGCTTGATCTCTTTGAAGCTCATGTTAGAAACACATGCAGTGGACGTGCTGTGATGCACATAATGAGAGATAATGACATTTTCCTCCCTGAGGGAATGGAAGCCAGGGAGTGCCAAGAGCATTAATGCAAATGGATCCTGAGCTGATACTTTTGAGGGGAGGAATGACCTTGAGCCTAAAGCTGGAACAGGTGTTTCAAAGTGGAGATCAGAAGTGGCTAGTCTCAAGGCAGCAGCTGGTAAGAGCTTCAGCATGTCAAAGGGCTCTGGCTAGAGCCTTTTTGTTAGCATAAAGATCCCCGGAGAGTTTTAAGGAGCAGGAGGTTTGGGCTTGTTTTGGAAGAACCATACCTGAAAAAGCAAATTTAAGGCTCACTTCTTTTGAAGATGAGATCTTGCTAGAGTTTGCTACTAGTTACTGAAATGGTGCAGTGTGATTAGTTCTGCAGTTAGCCACGTCTGTTCTGGTACGTCATGCAATGAAGCAAAATGCAGGAAAAGCACATGAATGTTCATGGTTTAGCTTAATCTTTATTTGGTGATAAATTTTTAAAAAAACATTCAATCCTATGCAATATTTTTATCTGATATTTTAAAAAAGATGAGGTGTACACTGGTATAACCAGAACCTCAGACAGTGACTTCTGTTTTTCTCTTAAGTATTGAGAGAGAGATAGAAACCATCTAGTTATAAAGCTATTAGGTGAGAAGGAAATCTATGTAACAGGAAATCCATTAGAGGTTGAGTTGCTCTTTGTGTTTAAAAAATAAAAATAGAGGTGAGGGAAAATAGCCTTAAAAAAAGAGAGAGTGTGCATCTTGAGCTATTTCAAATGTATATGAAGCTGTCACCTCATTTCTCTTCTTAACTTGCACCTAACCAGGAATATATCGGAACCTAAGGCAGATATTACAGCATATTTCAGAACTAGTTCCTAAGCTGCTGGAGGAAGTTTGCAAAAAAATAAATGTCCTTCTTTATAGGTAGCTGTTGTCAATGCAAAATGTATTATGTGGAAAACGTTGATTCAATGGATATGAAATGCACACTGAGCCAGTTAAACTTGCGGTCACTTTGGATGTGAAGCATACGTGCTCAGATAGTGATACTGACTCTGAGAATGCTGTCTCCCTGAGTCTTATCTTTGTATTCGAGCTATTGGCTAAAAAGTAGTGCCCATTACAGATCATTTACTGAGTACATACAATGAAGAGCGAGTGCCCTGTGGTAGGCCAAAAACTTTGTCGCAAGCAAGACAGAGTTACAGCCCATAGGAGGTCTGGATACTAGGGTTTATTTAAGAACCAGGGAGATCAGTTTTTACCCTGCTTGATGATACCACATGCTCACTCATTTGCTTTCCCCACAGTGTTTATTTTGACTAGGTCTCGACTTTCCTTCCCTGTGAGGAGATTGCTGCTAGACCAGGAAGGTTGGGCAGAAAGTTATGATGGTTTTGTCCTGCACATCTGCTTGCAGTCACCTGTCTTGGGTCTTACTGTCCCAGGTCCCTGGGTGTCTCCCAGTATTTGTCTCCTCATATTTTCCTGACATCCAGGATCTTTCCTCACTTCCAAGACTGTTTCTCCAGCCAGGATCTTCATCAGCCTCTTTTTGGGTCCCTAAACCTTTAATTTTTCCCAATCTAAGCGCGTGTGCAGAAGCATGAAGTGTGATCTGCCTCCTAATTGGTGGCTCTGTTTTGTGTCTCTTTATTAATTGGATGACTCGGGATATGTCAGCTTTGTTCAGTTGAGATGTTAATGGAATTTAAAACCAGCACATACCAGTTGCAGCTAGCTAGTACCAGGCTTGAGCTTGAGAGTTCAGACATTCCTCTTCCCCTGCCCCAGTTATCTGCTGCCTTAAAGTGTTCACAATTTAAGCTATTTTTTGCCTACCACATCCCTACACCATTCTGAAGGAACCATTTGGAAGTAGGGGAGGTGAGTTAGCGGACCTTTAATGACAGCATCAGCTACACAGCCACTGTAAGACCTCGCGGCTCTCAGGCATCCAAGCGGATTGGTGTGGTTGACTCCCATGGCAGGATATGATGCCAAGGGCACCTTACAGCTTGCTTTGAAAAAGAACAACTTGCAGTACAGACTAGGCTGTCCAATAAAACTACACATCGTGCTGTGCCCGTTATACAAGGAGGCTGAGGACCAAGACTTGCATCCCAATATGGTAGAATTTGTGTAGTGAAATATTTATTGTTGCTTAGATGGAAGCTGGCTTTCTTTTAGTCCTTGGCATTCTATCTAAGGGCATGTTTCTTCTGAGAACCATGGAACATTTAGTTCTGTATTCTCTCATATGCTGGTGTAACATCAGTAGAGGCTAGTGTTTTGCCTTGATGACTAATTATTGAGGAAAAGTATGAATGGGAAGATGTTATTTTTAAAACAAATTGCATGCTTCTAACATGTCTTGACTTTCACCACTGGTGTATGTGGAGTGTCTCTGTTTGGAAACAAATATTTGAGATTTGATATGGTTTTGATTTATTTGTTTTGTAGCGGTAGTTGATGTGGATGTGTTAGTTCTCTTGATGCTTACAATACCTTGATGCCTCTAATCTTAAAATTGTTCTACAGTGGAGTGCCCAGTTGTAGGCGGGGTTTGGTACCTGTGATAGCATTTCTGCCCTGCACTGCTTGTTCAGAACTCTTTACTGACAAAGAATAAAATGTTTTTTGTCAGTAAGCTTTGTGTCACAGGCTTTGCTGTTACCTATTCATATTGGTTTACTGAGTTTGTAATATGCAGCAAATGGATATCTAAGTGTGTTTTGTTTCTCCCTTATCCTATTTCTCCTTCAGTAGAAATGTATTCTGTAGTTCTTTTAGTGCCCATACTTCCCTTCCCCTCCCACCCTCGTTTACTTTGTATGTCTGCACCTACAGTTCCTCTTATGCTTTAGCAAAATACTATTCAAGAAGTTAAGTTGGCATACTTGGAAACAGAGGCAGAAGTTTGTTAGTCCTGTTCCTACAATGCTTCTTGTTCAGCTGTGAGGAAAAAGCTGTAATGAACACCAAAAACCTAATTAGGATCTAACTAAATTCATAATTCTGTAGGTATAGGAAAAGGAGCGAGAAATGCAGAACAGTTAAGGTTAGACTCTAGCAACTTGTAGTGATGACTCATGACAGCAGACTTAGTTTTGAGATCTTGCAAAAACCTTCTGAGAATACTTCACACCAGATTTCTGACAACTCTTAAAATAGGAGAATTATACTGTTACAAAATATCCATACTGAAAGATCTGATATAAAAAAAAGAGTGTGTGTCTGTTAGATTCCATGCTTATGAAACTAAACTGCCTCTTAGAGAAAACCCTTTGCTGTTTCACTCCAGCTTCAGTTAGTAGGGACACATGGACTGACTTCGTTGGGCCCCATAATTTGCTCTTCATCCAAATTCCATTGGAAGAGTCCATCTTCTATTTAGGCTCCTAAATTCACTGATCAAAATGTAAGAAACCGCTTAATACTGTTGTTCTCAATGCTCTTCACAGGGGAGCTCAAATCATGTGATTTCACTTACGAACTCTTGCACAACTTGTTGGGGGATTTGGGAGAGAGACCCCTATCAGTCTTTGTGATAGGTTAAGCCTCTTGTATTCTGTCCTCTTCCAAAGTACACCTCCAATTTGGTGCAAAGTAGCATGGAAGCCTTCAGCAGCCAAACAGTGACAGCAGTGTGCCCTATGCATACTAATATTCAACTGAGAAGCTCTAATTTCCAAGCAGGGCTTGCATGTTCTCTGCATTCTTTCTTAAAGCTATGATCATAACTTTTGCTATGCTTCCTATATGTTTTGCTCAAGCTTTAAATGTGAATGTCCTATAAATTTTTTTTTCTCAAAATTAAACATTTTATCAGTGTGTTTTTCCCTTATAAAAATGAACAGGGGAATTTAGTCCTTCCTTTGAGCTATGTTTCGATTTGCACTTAAATTGTTTAGCTCTTTTGGGCTGATACAGATAGATGGATATTATTTGCGTCTGTGTTATTTTCTAGAAAGTAGGTACTGCATTGAACAAACCTGAAAATTCTCGTTCACAAAAATCAGACTTGATAGCTAATAAGTGGGCAGCATCTTTTGATGTGTTACATTTTTCAGGTATTGGAGTCTAATTATATATTTTATGATGCTGTGGATTTCTGAAGCTAGCAATTTACATCTCCTACATATTTACTTTTTCATCAGAGAAAATCAATCATCCATTTTGTTATTTGCTCTGGTACATTAAATGGTGGGGGACACTGAAGAAGTTTTTTATTAGCCTCATAAAAACTCTTCACCAATATCACTTTAATAACCACAGTTGTTTCATCTTTTTGGTTGAACTGTCTGTGTGGCATCTCCTTTTATCTGTCTTAATACCATTTTCTTCAAATATAGCAGACTTGCGCAAGGGCAGAAGTAATGGGGGGGAGAACATAGTAAATCAGTGAGTTCTCTACCATCTGCTTTAAAAGAGATAAAACAGATGTTAGTATCTCTGACAGTATCAGGCATCTTCTTAAGTACCATCTCCAGCCTTTCAATTGAGAGATTAATTAAAAGTATCTATCATGCCTTAATAATAATATTTCTAAAACGAAAGGAAAGATATTTTGGTGAAGTGATACATTTTTCATGTAGGTTTTCACCATGTTAGAAAAGTTCACACACAATGCTGCTAAAGTTAATGAAGCAATTGTCATTAACCTTGATAGCTATGGTAGTCTGCTTGAGCATTCCTATGTTTAATTCCTTCTCTTACACCTTTGTTACACAACCAGTTTAATCTGGCATACATTATCAGTGCTGCTTGAGACTTAATCTCCCTCCCTCCTCTCAAGCTGTTATTTCTGCCTCCTTCCTTTGTGATTAACAATAGCAATCGTACAGCTATTCAGTGATCTGGGTCAGGAAACTGAGGCAGCAGAGGATTAACCTGGGAAGCAAGGAAGAAGATTAGTTTTTGTTCACGACAGTTGCCTGATGTAGTTTGCCGTATGGGTGTGTGAATACTGCTTGCTGGCTCAAGGGAAGGAATGAGGAAAAAGGGGTCTAAAGGAGGAGCAAGCCACTGCTTTTGGTGGCAGTGCAGACTAATGCCAGGTTGAGCTGACAGTGGCATAACTTTGCTGTTAGAAGTTAATGTTTGTTTTCAGTATTAGTAGATAGCTATTGTTACCAGCTATCGGGAGATATTGCATGGAAAAAGTTGTTAGTCTAGTCCTCAAGCATAATAATAATATATGATCCTATTTGGATGGATGGTCCATTGAACCATCAGAACACTGCCGTCTTAATGTGATGGGCAATCTGCAGAAAAGGAGCATGCACAAAACTAGACGTGCTCCAGTTTCCAGTCTGCCTATCTGACAAGGACTGAAAATGATACAAAGAAGAAAACCTTCCTCATGTCCTCTAGCATCACTTACTGACATTAGTAGTTGTAGGATGTTACCTTTTTCTGTTTGTGAAAATTGGGGTTTGTTGTTTTAAAAAGATTATAAAGCGTGTGGTATTTTTAGCTGGTCGGGGTATTATGGAATCCTAAAGCTGTGGGCTACCAAAATGTATTGGAAGGCCTAATACTTTGTGCTGTTATAAAAATAGTTAGCTGGATGTTTGCTTTGGCTTGAACTTTTCCAATAAACAGAATTTGAAGAGGAAAAAAATAATACTATGACTCTTAGATTCCCCTGGAAGTCTCACGTTGGCTGCGACTGCTTGGCTATTTTGTGATAGTACTTGGAAAGAGAATAATTAACTACAAAATGCCTTGAGGTTTTGAGTCTTTGCTTTCATCGTCCAGCATCTGTTGTGTTAGAATAGAATCTTCAACAAATTCTCCGTTTGTAATACTAAATAAAAATACCAACCCTGAGTGGCCTCAAGTTCTGTAGCAGTACAGAAGCTGGTTCTGTTTTATCCTCTTCTGCTTGCCCCACTTGCAGTTAGTGGACATAAGACACGAGAATGATCAAGTTTCTTAAAGTTGCTGGGAGGACATTTGCTGTAGATTCATACTGCACAAAAGTGCTATCAATGTTTTATAAACAATTTATTTTTCCTTGTGCCTTTAAAACTTGAAAGTATTCTTCCTGGAAAGGTATTTCTTTTTTATGTCTTCAACTTCATCCTTTTTTCTGAACTTATACATTTTCCTGAGATGCCACATTTTGTTGGTGGCAGTCCTGCAGCAGAATGCCAGGGAAGGAAAGAAAGGCAATAAAACATTATTAGAGACTTGTTGTGATAAAAAAATCTACTGAGTCTGGGGAGGAGGGTGGTCATAGAGTAGGAAAGCTTAGAGTAGTACAAGACAACAAAATAATATGGCTGTTAGGAGATGTAGTTTTGCGTGGTTTTTGGAAGAGGGGGGTGGACAGCAATAAGGAGCAGAGAATAGAAACAAATACAGCATGCAGTAATAGTGAGGTGTAAATAGCATAGGTTGACAAGGGAACATGTTCTTCTTGTTGAAGCAAGAAGCTAAAATCACACTGTTGATATGTGGTTCCATCTGACATAACTTTGTTCTATGGCATTGGGCATATCACTGTTATCAGCTGTTTACCTGAGATGCTTTTCAGCTGGAATATTGGAAGTGTGATGGGGATCCTCATGGGTGCTTCAGCACCCTGGAAGCAACTGGTGATGTAGATGGTGGGGAACATACACAAGTGCTTAGTCTGGCAAGTATCAAGGGAAGTGAATGAGGTAGACGTAAGTTGGATGTAGTTGCAGCATCGACAGGGTGGGGCTGCATGGTCCACATTCTGGTATGTGAATATATGTCCCATGAGCTGCAGCTCAGGAACAGGCTTTTTGGCAATTTCTAGTGTCTTCTGCACAAGCTGGCAAAACAAAGGCACAAGAATATTTTTTTTTCCTTTTTTCCCTGCACACCCATCTTCTTCCTCCGTCATTGATGCACGGTCAGACTTCAGTGAGTTGCGGAAATTCTAGCACGTCTCTGAGGGAAGCGTCTGACCTGGAGAAGTGTGAAGAGGTGAATCGTACAAATCTTGGCTGATTCATATTTCTGATGAGCTTCCAAGTTTTTAAATTGTGCTTTTAAATGGTTTCCTCCAAGTTTTTAAATTGAGCTTTTAAATGGTGCCCAAAGGCAGCAGGTGACTACTCTTCTTGTGTTCTCATGATTTCTTCCTGGAAACTAAAATGCTAAAATGTCATTAAAGAAGGCAAAGAGAGGCAACATGATCTGCAGGTGGATTTTCTGTGTTTTATTTGTGGAATGATAAATGCAAAGTGTATCGGCAATTTGACTATCTGCTTTCCTAAATTTCAAATTAAAAGTCATTAGGAAATATATTGGTAAGAGCAGCATTGGAAGTAATAGTAAAAGTAGCAAGTACAGCACCAGTTTGTTTGATTCCTGTATCTCTTGGGTGATTTTGTGTTACTGTTGATACTAACACAGAGTATGGGCTAATTTGCTATTCTGAGTTAGAAAAAGCTTCATGTACCATCCTAAAGCTGTCACTGCTATTTTAAACAGTATAATTTCAAGCAAAGCTTTCTTTCTAATTTCTTTGGAACTTGCTGTGTGATGTGACATGCTAGCTAGATGTGATCATGTTTATGTTTATGCATAAAATAGGGGTAAGGTATGTGTGTTTCTCATTATACCACTACTTCTGTCTCCTTTCCACCTTTCCTGGGAAAATGCAAAATGAATTTTAAATTAATAACTGCAGTCACACTAACTTTGTGTTCCACTGTACCATCACTGAAATTCTTGAAGAATGCAGACTCTGTTGCTGTTGCTGCTTGATCTGTATCTCCAAGGCAGAATTATTACCCATACGTGCATAGTCTTCGGGGAAAGATGTTCTCACAAAGAATTTTTTTCTGGATAGCGCACCTTTTTTACTCAGTATATAAACTTAATCCATATATGTGTTCATCTTACCAAATATTCAAAGACTGTAATAGTAGTGTAGTTACACTGCAATTGTTCTAGTTCCATTGCAGTTGTATTTTATGTGTGTGAAGTTTGCTACATGAATGAATAGTCCGTAAGGACCTTTCTATTTTATATGCAGTACACTATAAATTGGACTAAAGATTTACTTGGATATGAAATCAAATAAACAGAAGGTTAATTACATAAGCTTCATTTTTATATTGTCATTTCAGTATGCAACTAACGTAATTGATAATTATGGGTGTTGTGTTCAGACACAGGGCTTTTTAATGCTGAATACCTTTCAAGATCAAGTCCCAAGACTGTAAACTCCCATGGAGAATTTCCTTTATGTCTGCATACTCTGGAAAGGTTTACTGTAGCTGTAGGAGTATAACTTTTGCTGTTGACCGTACGACTTATCCTAGTTTGATCAGCAAACTCAGCTATCACCAGTGCTGATAATTTTTATACCAGTATAGTTGGTATACTGTGATAGAGCATTTACACAGCCTAAGAGAATGCAGAAAAGCATTGCTATGTCAAGAGGCTTTGTTCTCACTTTAATATGTTTATGCTGAACTCCAGATAGTGGAGCTCCAGTTCTGGATGGAGCACTGTTGAAGATACGACTTCCACTATGGTTTTCAGTGTAAACATAAATGAAACATTTTAAACAGAACTCTTTTTTTTTTTTATTTCCTCTTTCATTTATCAGTAAGTCTTGAGGATTATTTTAGCCTTCCATTTCAAGAATTTGCTTCTCTTGAAATTAAAATTTGCATTTGAGATGGTATTGCTCAAGGTTTGATTAAAATTTTGTGAAGTGTTCTGTGCTTTCTGAGCAGAATCTAGTTGTCCCCCACATACACAAAACTGTGGACACAAGAATGTAATTGTTCAGTTAGAAAATTGAAACTGTAGCTACAATTGGTTAAAGTAATTGACCAATGTTATGATTTGCTTGATCCTAAGTGAGATACACACCCAGTATCCAGTATCTAATACAAAAAATACAGTTTGAGGAACAGTGTTTTTTTGGTTCAGTGGAAAAATGCACTTTTGAGTCTTGAAATAAACTAGGGGATTTGTGTGATCTACCCTCTATACCTTTGAATATCATATCCAAAACATTCCCTGGGTCATTTACAGACACTATTCAATAAGGGAGGAACAGAAGTGTTTATTCTGGTTACTTCAGTTTCAGTATTGCAAAATAGAGAAAGCGAAAGTACTTAACAACTGAAATTACTAATTTCATGCAAATCAGGCACCTGCAAGCTGACCTGCAAAAAACCCACAATGTTGTTTGTCATCTGCTTCACTTGTCAGGTCAAGTGAATTAGTTCTGGAAGGAGGGTGCTGTCAAATGGATTTAAAAATCAGTCTTTAAGTGTTAAAGTCTATTTTGTCCTCTGTCTCCAAAAAACAAACCATCCACCCAAATGTGAATACTGACTACTTTACTGCATTTTCAGTTCTTTTGCACTTTCATAACATTTTAAACTAAAATAATGGGAATGTCTCTTTTCTAAGCTTTATTTTTATTTTCTTGTCTCAGAATATTTTATTAGGGTCTCTGCTCATTCCCTGAAGTGTTAAAGATAACTTTGTGTGCCTTTCCTGTAGAAGGTTTCTAAATGCATTCAGAAATGTGCATGTAGTCCCTGTATAAAACTAAGATATAGTTGTGTATGGGGGTAAAGGGTAGAGTTAGAAGACTGTGTTTGGTGTGTGTGTTTTTGATTTGGTAGGGTGGTGGGTTTTTTTTGTTTGGTTGGGTTTTTTTGTTTGGTTGGGTTTGGTTTTGTTTTTGTTTTCTTCCTGAAGGGTGCACCATGCCTCTCAGCAGTGCTAGGCTATGTTGGGAGGTATGCTTTTGAGTGAAGTTACACAAATTGTTTTAATAAAGTACAAAGCTTTATCCCAATATAATGAAAACATTCTTCTGTGTATTGCCAGCAATCACTGCCCAGACATCAGGAGATAAAGCTATGCAGGATTGTCTTTAATTTCTAGTCTGGAGTATCAGATCAATAATGTTCGTAGTGTTGTTGGCTTACTCCCTGCCCCACAATTCTGTTTGTTCTTGAGGGGTTGCTTTACCTGTGTGCTTGTAATTTATTTGCAAGATTTTTGGGAAGTAGTTTGTAATAACAATGTAGAAATTAAATCTGCCCTTAATGGTTGGTATCAAGGCCTTTGCTAGATTTGAACAGTGGGTTAATTTATACCAACTTTGTTCAGGGACTTTTTCTCAAAGCTTAGTTACCTAATAATTTCAGAATAAGTAAATCCATATTTAACTTCTAAAACTTACTACGAAACATAGTCAACTATGTCACTATCAAACTAAGTGCCTCCAGTGCAATCCCTTCTTCCTGCTTTAAATGATTGGAAAGGAAGAAGAAACAGAATCATACAGTACACTAAATGCTAGTTCTGCCAAAATAGACAGAGATTGCAAATAGGACTTTGAAATTTTATGTTGGCTCATAATTTGTCCTAAGTATTTTAACCATTGCATTTAGTATTTTAGGAATTGCTGTGTTCTTATTATTGCATCATTATTTCTTGCTGGAATTTTTGAGTCTCTGTCTGAAGCAATAGGTGTCTTAATCTTTTCTGAATATAATGTAAAAACTTATGGTCATGTGTTTATCCCATCATACCACCTGTAAGCCTAACTCCTTATAATTATCAGTATTTGATAATGCTGCTGAGATAGGTGGTTTTCAGGATGTTGTGAGGGAGAGCAGTGTGCTGTGGATGGAACTTCTCCTGTTTTCGGAAGAGGAGGGAAGTTTCTTGTGGAAGCACAATCTTGCCTTTTCACTGATGGGTCACTTTTGATACAATGATTAAATGATCTTCCCTAACCTTGTGTCTCCTTTTAGCTATTTTCAGTGGGGGTAGATTTCACTTTTTAAATTCACTGAACAATTAAAGTTGATTTTATTAGTAAATATAGCAAGTAATTTATTTACTCTTGGAATGCACTTATCCCTTGGGTAGAATCTGCCTATTGTCTAGAGCTGTGTTATCAATATGATCTCAATTTTATTTAATTATATTGACTGAAATACATTTTATGATTAAATATTTTGTATACAAGGTACTCCCCTTTCAAAGCTTTTAAATTGTTAGGGGGTTTTCATACCTTTGTTATTTTAATGGCATTTTATGGTAGATGCCAAAGCAACAGTGTCATATATCCCTGAGCTTTTTTATCATTATAGTGGTTTTTTTTTGCTTGCAAGTTTGTCTTTTGGGTTAGTAGTAAATACGGATGCTGTCTTACAGAGCTTGGGGATGTCTTGATATTTAAGCTCCCCCACTGCATTGTTTGAGAGAAATACAAGGCACAGCTTGACAGAAATAAAGTTCTGCACAATTTTCTGTTAAAAAACCATAAATAGCAGACTGCCAACATGTTTCTGTGGTTTCTTTAGTAGTAATCCTTGTGTTAGGAAACACTATTTCATGATGTTGCTGCATTATCTATTGATAATTATCGGTTTAAATTTCTATTATCTGTCATTCAATTGACATTCAGTTGATCATTTTTGAAAGGAGGAAGAAAAACTTTAGGTTCTTTTCGATCAAAAATAGTTGGACATGAGTTTTACATGTCCCAAGCAGTGCAATTACTTTTGTGAAGTGGAATGAGAGGATTAGTTCAGTAATAGCTTGGAAAAAATCCACCTTCTAAAAGCTCAAAAAATAGTTTCCTGTGTTATTTTGGTGTGTTAACTCATGCACGCACCTTGATGAATCTTGTGAGGTATGCTTAGAAACTGTTCACATTACATAAATGAATTGGAATTAATATAAGATGCACAAAATAGTTTTGATTTTAAACAAAGACATGCATTCTGATCTCTAGAAGTGACAGAATCAAATGGCACATTTGATGTACTGTTCACCTTGAGTATGACCATCCTATTATGCTTTCTTTAGCTATAAAAATACGGAACTATCAAGTTCCATCTTCCAGTAACAAAACTATGGTCAAATTAGATGCTTTGAATTCAGTTTCTGTTTATTTACATGAATGTAGAGTGCGCTATCCTATACAGAGGAAGAACTGATTGGAGACCCTTTCTTTATTACTGTATTTCAGGAAGCAGGATGGCAGTTAAACCTACCAGTTTTCAACTACATTTAGTTATCCTGTAATATTAAGGCACAAAATAATTCTTTCTCATAAGAGATTATATTAATGTATATATGATAGATGTACAGTTTTAATACTAAGAAATACAAGTTAGTTTAATGTTTGGGGCCAGGGTTCTCAATCATGTATCAGATTTTGGAGACATTAGCTCTGCATGCAAACTAAGAGAACTTTGTGGCCTTTCACATCTTCCAGGAACATGAGCAGTTCTTCAGAATTGCCAGCTTTACAGACTGTTGTCCTTGCCAATTTGGTGAGACTAGAGAAGGCAACAAGCAGAGTCCTCATATGGACTTTGCCTTGTGAGCCCATTTTTTATATTTCTGCAATAGAGATTGGTACTAAATCTTTGTATTCTATGCACAAGTGCTATACTTCAGGTATGTGTGTCTAAAAGTCCCTTTTGGCCGAGTCCATGAGAGCTGTGCTGAACTAGGTTTGAGTGCAATCCATTTTCCATATACATACTATTGTATAGATAGATCTTACTTTTCTGTGTCGTTGTCCACGCCTTTTCCTTAGAGATGAACACCCCAACCATGCACAGCAAATGAAGCATGTCATCATTGTAAAGGCTAGGATGAAGTACTCAGTCACTTGACAGTCAAGTCTGAGGAGCAAAGTTGCCCATGCTTTGGTTAGAGTTTGTGCCTTTCATGCTGATTTGTTTTAAACATTAGTCACTGTGAACACTGTAGCTTTGTTTACTGCGTAGTGTGGGCAAAGGTGGCATAGCATGGCCAGTGGAGAAAAGAAAATGAACGACAGAATGCGAAACAAACAGAAATGTAAACTCGGTGTATGAAGCCTCTTTTTATGGGGACTCCAGTCTTAAGATCTTGTTTTGAAAAGTGTGAACTGAATTCTAAATAGAAAAGACTGTAATTTCAGAAACACGTTTCTGAAGTTCTTGGATTTGATGTGGTAGCTGCTTTGGAGATGTTGTTGCATGTAATTGGAGAAGATACTGCATACAGAAAACACAGTGATTTAATTCTGGTGGGATAATTCGTAAGGGCAGTACGATAATGACTATCAACTTTTGTTTGTTAGTACATCAGATGAACTGTGACACATTCACCTTTCTAGCAATCTCCTGTAGAGGCAGGATTATAAGAATATCAGTGGCATAGAAATGTGTAGGTGATCAGAAGGCTGGTTACAGATGTTGACAAAAGTGAGATAAATGAAATGGAAGTCTGCGAATTCAGTTATAAATGAGAGGGCTTAAATACATTCTCTTCTTCATTGTGTGAAATCATACACAGTTACACTTAGACTGTAATTACATGTAGACTTTTAAGGTATTACTAATCTCCCAGATGAATAAAATGGTTTGAGAATATTTATTCCCAAAGCTATATGTGTTCCTGTTTTGATTAAATTGCTAAACCATGTTATCCTGGGGTGAACTTTTCCAACTTCACCTCCTTCAACTTCACTGTATTAGCTTACACTAGGGCAGAACTGACCCTTCTTTTCTTGGAGGTAATTTTCTCTAGCATATTTGAGAAATATTTGACTGGGTTTTGCTCCGCTCTTACTGTGTCAAGTTGATGGATCTGCCCACTTAATTTTGTTGGAAATTCATCTGCTGGAGGTGCAACTGAATGTAAAGCTGGGTGGCCAGCCATTCAACTGCAAAAAAAGATAATCACCAAGCAAAACCCAAGCAATTAATTAAGACTTGATTTGGTTAGAGAGACTAACAGGTTTCAGTATTCACCATATCCTTATATTCTACTTCTAAGAAATTTCTAGTTTTCTTCTGCTGTAGTCACTGCCACATCAGACCTTTGCCCATGCTTCTTTCCTTGTTTTATTTACTTAAAATACTGATAAAAGTATTCTCTTGTAATGTTACTCCAACCCTGCTATGCACTTCTTACTCTTGTCTCCTTTTGCCTGACCTTAAGCTGGGTGACTCATCCTTACCTTAAGGCACCATCTCACTGAACACTGCTTCCTTCCCTTGCGTGGCAGGATAGATGTCTGTTGGCCTCCAATTTGTTATTCCTAAAATAAAGGAGTAACTGTCCTATAGTCTAAGGCTACCCAATGAATGCTGTTCAGGTGGGTGTTTTTGTTTGTTTGGGTTTTTTTGTTTTGTTTTGAGTTTTGTTGTTGGGGTTTTTTTCTGTTCTTTTCTTCATTTTAAACTGTTATGCACAGGAGTAGCTCCCTGAAAGCTACACCTACTGTGTATGCCTCAAATCTCATTTTAGCTTATCTGTATTTTTATGTAGCCATCAACTGTTCAGAAGCTAGTTAGTAGAGGGTATGTAGGATTATTTTATTATTGTCATCATTTCACTCTATCCTTAAGCTTCCCTCAACTTGTGTAATCTGTTATTGTTCTGTTAACTTCTTGAGACTGGCTTTCATTTAATGGAGTGTGTAAAGTATGGTTTATCCTGTACTTGATGAGGACATATGTATGTTACTGCAGTACAAGTACTACTAATAAATGCTGTACTCAGCTAACTTGTGCTCAGAAGTGCAAGGAGATACTTTGAAACTATTAATTTAGCTCCTGGCGATACGCCCAAGCAGTAGAACAGGAGGAATAACAACTTTCTGGTAATGTTTACCTGAAGAGTGAGATTTGTAGTGCAGAAATACAACATTTGGGACAACATTTGGGGAAAAATTGATAGGTAATGATGGAATTAGAACAGCCTAAATATGCTGTAATAAGATAGAGTAAGGCTATATTTAATTGGCCAGCAACAAATTATAACCCTGTTTTAGATGAGGAAGCAGTGATGAAACAATGACTTCAGGTTAGTTTTGTTCTCATTGTGTCTTGAAGTCAATTCAGATTATGATAAATTTACACCATAAATGATAATTGGAGTGAGGCAGAAAAGCTAAGCTCCATGAAGCCTAAGAAATTGGCTAAAATTCTTTCAGCTTGGTCTCTTGCTGGTAAGAATGTGAGCACCCAGGTGTGAAGTATGTGTGTTTCCTTTTTTGATTTTTCTTGTTTTTACAGGAAAAGAGGGTTTAAAACTCCATTTTACTTGTGTGATAATATATCTCTTCAAGTTTCTCAGAGCATATTGAAAATAGCCCAGTCTAAATCATATGTTTTAGGTTTTTTGTATGTGAGTGCCACTGGTGGATTCACGGGTTTTTTTGATTTCTAGTTATATTTTGTTCTGAACATCAAAATATTAGAGATGTTCCAGTATTTCAAAAGATTTTAAAGACATACATCATATCATTTCTTAATAAAAGCCAGATAAAGCTTCTTGCCAAGTTTGTTTTTTCTAAAATTAAGTAAAAAAAAAAAAATCAGATAATATGATTCAAAAAAAATAACATGAGACTGATCTTAATGAACAGCATTGTATTGCACGGTTTTGCTGAGCAAAAGTGGCAGTTGCCTCTTGCTTACTGTTTTGGTCCTATTGGGTCTGAGGTGGATAGGCTTCTACAACATGAACACCAGGATGGTGAATGCCCCCTTTTTCAATCATACTGGGAATGTCCAACAAAGACTCTTAATGACTACAGGTTTGGAACTACTTCTAAGTCTATACAAAGGACCTTTTAATGGTTGCTGCTCCTAATTTAATGAATCTTGGCTATCGGGGCAGTTCCAGATGGAAGCCAGCCATTAGTATACCTGTGCTTAGCCAAGCTTTAGCAACCTTGCTTAACCCTTAAGTCTGTCACTTTGACATGGTTCCCAGGCAAAACAAAGACACATGGTCTATACCCTGCTCTGCAACTTAGCTATGACAGGATTTTAATTCCATTAATATCAATTTGAGTTGTTTTATGGAATGTGGGTATCATCACACCATGGAAGCCACGTTTATTCAAAGTGAAATTAAGTCTTTTGTTAATAGGATATTAAGCAGTAGAACAATTTACCTTGGGAACCGTAAGGAACGTTGCCACCTGAAATATTTAATTCAGGATTAGCTGCCTTTATGTAGAAGGTAAATGATTTAACCTCTAGCTGTAAACTTCCTGAGGGAAGCCTTAGGTAAATTCTATGGTTTGTGTTATTTAGGTGGTCAGACTAGATGATTTGCAGATCTTGTC
The DNA here is from genome assembly GCA_020745775.1 of Theristicus caerulescens. Lineage (NCBI taxonomy): Eukaryota > Metazoa > Chordata > Aves > Pelecaniformes > Threskiornithidae > Theristicus > Theristicus caerulescens. Next base: position 92,137,018 of record CM036560.1, read on the forward strand.
TAGCCTTAGAGTTCATTATTCTGTGTGTCAGTGCAATCTCTGTACTGTTAGATAAGGATGCTTGCCTGCCTGTGCTGAGGTTTTTGCATTTAGTGAAGGTTTTGGGACTTACTTCCAGAGAAATTTGGAGTCCTCTGGATTTCTAAATTCACCCATTTAATAAAGTTGATTACAATCTGTAACAGTTTTGGTGATCTTCCCAAGCAGTTTACCTCTTTATTGCATTTGGCAAGATAAAAATTTTATGGTTCTTCTGAAACCGAAACAGCTTTTTATAGAGTCTCATTTTTATTTTTACCAATCCCCTGGTAAATTACCAAAACAAAGAAGAAAATACAGGAAGAAAAAGTCTTTATTATATTCAACCAGAAATAAGGTTTGACTTTCAGATAATATCTTATTGGAGGCTTGAACAGTAAAGTTAGAAATTACTTGTGTAGTATTTCAGCCTTGATGGACACATTTTAAAATGTAAACTGTTTAGTTAGCGTGGTGAATGGAAACAGGACCAATGTGACCTAAGAATTATTGAGGTGAAACTTTGAGCCCCTAGCTCAGAAAACTGATCCTGTGAAATTGGATCAAATGTGATAGCAATGAAAACAGTGAAGATTCAACTCCTGCAAATTTCTTACCTTTAAGAGAGTGTTGGGGGAGCTGCTGTAGAGCCAAACAGAAACAGGCTTTTAGGTATTACCACTGTATGTGGAAAGTTCTTGTATCTTTGGTATTGATGTTGAAATAAAGAAACTGGAGATTATTTCTCGTATGGAACTGCGGAATATCCAAATGTGATCAGATGTACAGATCCTGTTTTGGTTTAACAAGCTCAGAGGGTATTTAATTGGGTGCTGGTACTTGGCCACAATTTGCTCCATCTTTGTGGCCCATCTCCTGGACCCTTTTGGCAGCAGACACTGGTATCGTTGTATAGCCAGTGTTCTCAATGCTTTATTACCAGCTCATGTTGTAGGCTGCTAGGTGTGTCGAGGATGGGACCTAATACTTGCAAATCATGCAGAAGTCTGTGCTGCAAAGCCTAGCTTCGTGAGGACTCCTGTGCATGTTTTTCACCGGTGGTGTGAGAGAAAGCACCCCAGTTACACTCTTTCTGAAAGCTGTTTGCAAGTTTGCCCGTCTCACAGTATGGTTTAGGAAGCAGTTCTGAGATCAGAGCAGCAAAGGCAGAACAGATCTTCTCCTTCTGTATTAGCCAAGTAGTATTTCTTCCTGCCTGCTGCAGATCTATGCAGTCCACATCCTAGAAACAAAATTTGGGCTGGATCTCCACCTGGCAGAAGCTCAAAATCTTTATTGTAAAATCCCTGGCATGTACAGGGATTGGCAGTGAATTGGTTTTTGGGTGTGTTTTGCATCTTAAAAAAAATGTCATGAATTGTATGGAAATATGTGCTGGTTGCTTGAAGCATGCTTTCCAAAAAGTACTCAATTTTGAGACTTAACTAGTAATGGCAAGTATTTATTTACTGTATAACATTTTCAAATGTTTACAGTTAGTATTGAAAAAACCCATTAATTACAAATCAATCTTCCCAACCCTTTTAAAAGTGTCATACAGTATGTAGATGATGCTTGTTTGATGACAGCCTTTATGCCTTTTCTTCCTGGCAGTATTAGAACTTCTGCTCTTCTCCTGTACTATAACAAATGTTTGTTACCAAGTCAGGAAACCATTTCATTTTAGCTCTATTTTGATGTCATATTGATGTCATGTGCAGTCCGCTTTTCCTCTCCTCTTTTTCCCACCAGTACAGGATCAACTCTTCCATGGTTTAGAGATTTAAAATATTCCTGGCAGATGTTTTAACTACCCTGCTCTTAAGTACCTCCAGTGATGGAGAGTTTAGAGTCTATCCAGGCAGTCTGTTTCTGTGCATATTAACTGTCCCTTCAGTTAGGCATTATATTTAAGGAAAAAACAAACAATAAAAAATCGACACAAAAACCTAAACAGCCTTCTCTCATGCTACATTCTGTCCAGTATTTCCTGCCCTGTTCCTGGTGGCAGAGATTGCAGTTTTATTTCTCCTACGTAGTAGCTACCTTTTATGAATTTGAAAATTGTCATATATCCCCTCACTTCTATACTACAGTTTATATATGCTACCAGTGCTACTAGTCCTTTCTATCACAGTCTTTACTATAACAAATCTGTGACATAAAGGATTGCTAGTAATAGGCTGACCAAAATGGTGAAATGTGCATTTGAACTGTTTCTTCCTTTTCTAAAAAGCAGAAGATAATTTGCAATATATTTTATTGGGGATGTTGGTTTTATTCTTCTCTTCTGCTTCTCCTCCTCTGCTTTTTAATTCTCTCCCATTTATTTGTGTGCATGGACATTGTCCTGTTATTACATTGTACCTTTTCTGGGTATAATGTTGGAAGAGTTATAAGCACCCAACATTAAGAATGTTGTTTGCTTTATAAATTCTTGTTTTGCGTGTTTACTGAATTTTTTCTTCTTTTTCTCGTGACGTATTCTGGCTGATGAAAACAAAGCTTAAGGTGGAGCAGGATAAATGACATAAGTCTAAATGCTTATCAGTATGGCTTGAACCTTTGAAAAACAAACAATGAGTCTGTCTCAAGGACAAAGGAAACAGAGTTTTCACATAATTCCTAAAATTACTAAGTCCTAAAATGGTTAAATTGCTAATAGTATTTTTAAAAATATATGGAAATACACTACTACTACACTGAATTTTCTGTTTGTGTGTTCTACGCTTCATGTAGAAAGAGCATCACAGGCAGCGTTGCCTCTCAACCAAAGAGGTTTGGGCACTGAGCTGAAGCTTAGTAGGGTTGCTTTTGTTCCACAGAAGCTTCTGTGAGGAGCTGAAGGATGTGATACGTACTGTCACCAGAAGTGGTACTCCTGAAATACCAAATGCAGAATCGTTTTAGAAACATGGTCTCTGTGTAGTTCTTGAGTCACCATGTTTTCTTCCTCATTTTCCATGTCTGGGAGTTAAAATTAGGCATTAACAAGAAGGCCTTGTGCCTCTAGTCTACACCTGGGAGAACAGTGTTAAGGAACTGAAAGCTCAGTCTGTTTTAAAGGGGATAAAGGAAAGGGAAAGAGTATTAGTGCAGGCCCTTTCCTACTTTAGTTTGTCTGTTCGTTTGTACATGTGTGGGATTTTTTATTAGTTTTACTAGGTTACTTGGAATAGCCACAGTCTGCAGTTCCTTACAGATTAGAAATAAAGTTGTCTTAGCAAATAAAACCTTCCGTTTTATGCTATTGCTGGAGCACCTTCAATCCAAGAGAAATCTTAAGCAATGGAGTCCCATCACCACACATCCTGAGAAACGTGGTAACAGAATTGAAAAGATGATCTGAAGTCTAGTTCACAAACTGCTTACGGTTGCATCTTTTGAATTTTAAGCATTTGTTTTAATAAACAAAGGAAGTAGTTTGTATTACTGGTGAAATTGGAAGTCAGTTGAGACTGGCTTTAGCATAGTATGTTACTGCCTACTTTAAAGTATTTATTCAAAGTGTGTGTTTAGTGCCAAAGGTAGTGCTATAACAGAGGAAAACACTGAACACTTGTTTTTATAAAAGTGAACTCTTAAGAAAAAAAAAAATCTGTACTTGCAGAGCCTTCAGTAGAACCAGTGTACGTAAATGGAAATTTAAACCTTCAGCAGCTTGAGTGGTCTCTTGACTTATTTGAGAAGCCAGGAGCAATTGGCTATCTAAGCATAAATAAATGTTTGCAGGAAGAGACCCTACATTTCCAAAGTGGTGCTGCAAATGAAATGTGGGAATTTAGGCAGAGGGTTTGGTACGGTAGTTTGCTTATGCCAAAGAGATAGACACCTTTGTCGGTGTCTTTGAATAGGGCTTCAAGGTCCCTGGTGAGTTGTTTTTAATGTCTACATTCTGGTGAGGTATAAATGATCAACCTTTTCACCTATGTCAGCATTACTGTGCTATTAGTATTTTTCAGATGTTAGAAGCAATTCATGATTTTAGCAGCACTTCAGGCTGCACTCAGCATTCATTTGGGAGAGCTTCTCTTCTGATCTCCCTGGAAGTTACGATGATTCTCTCCTGCAATTTATTGGAGGAGAGAATGTTACTTACAAACTAAAATATAAGGCACCTTCTGCACATTCAGTGTTTTAACCATACGTGTTTCCTGGCAATTGCATTTAAAAAAACCAATAACTAAGAGTGGGGAACTGGGATTGTGTTTTTCACATAAGAGACATAAATGGTGTGCCTGTTTTTAGGGGTAGGATCATACACTATCAAGACAGATCTGCTGCCAGATGGTACAGCTGATAAATGCTTTTGCTGCAGATTCTGTAGATCTGGAGTATGGATAAGATAAAATTGTATCAGAGATAACGAAAGGGCTATATGGAAAGGATGTCTGAAAACTATGTATAAAGCCCTGTGTTTAGCACAAGCCAAATTATAATCAGAAAAGGAAAGAGAGTAGTCAGTTCTAAGTCCTTACTGGGCATGGCTAGAGCAGTGTTCTGTCACCCGCTTGTAACATCTACTGTTTTAAAAGTCACTGGCTTTTTTTTTTTAAGGATACTGTATGAAATCAGACTTCTTTTGAGTGAGCCTTTAGGCTTCACTATGTATGTGCTGTATGGCTTGTGAGCTGGACTTTTCTGAAAAATTGTTTAGTAATCTGGAAAATGGGGGGAATGAAACTTCAGCTTTATTCAGTGTATTTTGTGGTTTTCTGCATAACTTTGCAGACGTTTTGTCAAAATAGGAAGGCTCTGCAGTGTAAATTGCCACTAGTTCAATAGTAATTCTGACACAGTGGGGCTCGTGATTGGTTACATCTAGACAACAATTAAACAGTGTTTAAATATATTTATTATGTCACTTTAAAATTAAGTAACACCTTTATTATAATTCCATTCCTGTTTTACAAAAATATGCAGTAAATCATTCTGGTATGTTGGTGTAATATTGCATGTTGGTGCTATTTTATGCAACAGATGACACGTTAATAATGTAGTCTTCCTCAGTTCAGCAATTAGTGTGCTTGATGCTTTAATCTTAACCAAATTACTGTTTTCATGTGTTAGAGAATTTAAGGGAAATGGAGAGCTTTTTGCCTGCAAAAAGTTGAGTTAGTGTTTATTTGGGTTTTTCGTTGTATTCTTTTTTGAATTTTTCCCTTCCTGCAATTTAAAGATTCTTCTTTTCTTTTCATGATGCACATAGAGTAGTTTATTTATTTAATCTCTGTAGCTACTCTCTGTTTCTCTTCAAGCTCTCCCATTCTCTAGACTGACTTGATTTTTTTCGTCTTTTCTCACAGTTTTATGTTTTTTAGATCTATGATGATGATACTGATGCTGTTCTGTCTTCAGTGGGAGAGAAACTCTTTGTGTCTTTCTAGAAGTATAGTGTCCCAAAATGGATAGGGTGCTTAAAAAATTTAATAGTGCAAAAGTAGAGCAAAACACTTGCCTCATGTTTTTTCAGGTATTTCTTCTCTTTTTACTTCTCAGACTCTTAGTTTCTCTGACAGTACCTTATTTTTTGCAACTACTTGGCATGGTGGACTTGAATTTATTGACTGATGCACCGTAAATGCAGATGCATTTTTGCTGCTACTTGTCCACTTGGTTCCAATTCTAAATACGTTTTGCCTATTGGGTTTTTTTTTTTTTTTCTTGCTGGAGAACAGGATGCTTTTATATTTGTACTTATGGAACAGAACTCTGTTTTTTTTAGCTCACTTGTGGAGTTGGTGAAGAAATCTTATCCTTTTCTCCATTGTAGTTGCATACTCTCCTCCTCCAATGGCCTGGTAAAGTAATAAGCATGTGGTCTATTCTTCCTTATCAAAATCGTTAGCAAAAAGACTCAATCCCAGCAGTATCCTTGTGAAAGCCTAATTGTGTATGTTCCTTCATTATGAGAGCACAAATATTAGTAAGTTTGTCATTATTTAGATTTCACCAGCTGTGTAAGTTCATGTGATATGTAAAGATACCAACCAAACAAAACTGATTACAAATTTAGCTTATGATCCAGAAGAAGGTCAAGAGGATTGATGTCATTGTAAAGACACATCACATGGGCTTAGGAAGAGGAATTTCTTAGTTCTTATTCTTTGGTGCAATGACTTGATTACAGTGGCATGATATACAAGAATGTTTCGTGAATGTATACTGTCAGCACTGGGGATTAGTGTGGTATATTGTTTTTGTTCTTCCCATTTTTTGCTTTACATGGTGTTCTGTCTTCTTAAAACCATTCTCCCCTTGATAAATAAGCAATATTGGGAAGGGGAAAACAGGTTAGTGTAAGGTTAATGTTCAGCGTCTACCTGGGGTATGTTATTAGTTTACTTTAAATAACGTTTACAGATACAGCATCAACAAAGAGCCATATTAGGAAAAAACCCCTCTAGCTAATTAACTGTTTGAAGAGGTATCTGTAGAAGTAATCACTTTAGGATCCAATATTTCCATCTTCAATTAGTCTTTCCTGGCAGAGACAGAAGCTACCCTCTTCATGTGAACATAGTTACTATTTTTAGGCCTAACTGATTTAGAAATATCAGTCTGCTGCTTTTATATAGATGTAGTATGTGTTATGTCCCATGCTACTGATCCTAAGAGAGATATCTGTTTTCCTGGTAAAACCTTCCACTTCTACATGACAGAGGCTGCTAATATCTCTTTCAGTGAAGATACTCCCTAATAAGCTCTGTGATAACAGTTTTACAATACAAGTAAAAACTTCCTTGTATTAATATCTTGCAAACTGGAATAGTATGAGTTCTCCAACTAAAAATAAAATGTTGGGATTTTTGCTATCCTATTCCATTAGCTTCTTAATTGATGAAGCTAAAATGGAAGTTAGCCTAAGCAACATCTGAATGATATTGCTTCTGCGAACAGAAACAAAAGCTGAGCAATTCTTTTGCTTAGAGAACAGAAATGCTGCTCTACAATTTTAAGTAAAACATTAAATTTTATTTCTGAAGACATAATTATTTAGATGTTGGGTTTTGTGTTTATTTTTGGTACAGGTTATTAATGCTGCTTTAGCTCTTGCTGCCAGACCAAAAAGTCAAGTTGTGAAAAACAACATGGAGATGTATAGGAGCACATGGGAGAATCACATCCATGTTCTTACTGAAGCTGTGGATGACATAACAAGTATCGATGATTTTCTTGCTGTATCAGGTATGATAACTTTCAGAATCTGATTATTCTCTTATATGCTTTGGAAACTTCATAACATTTCAACAGGAAACCAATGGAAGATAAGATTGTGTAAGGTTTTGTGAAGCTGTTGCTTCTGTTTAAAATGTCCCAGCACAGTAGATATTTCTGCTCTGCACAATGTAGAGCTGGGCAGAAGTTACCTGAGCAAACTAGATGAATGAGGCAGAGTGGTTGTCTTAGAGTGGGTACATTTATCCCCCTCACAGGTTCATTTAGCTCTAAGTTTCAGAATCCTCTCTGCAGCTGTGAGAAGTCTCCTCCTTCTAGAAAAGGAAGTGCATATCAGTGTGCATATATATAAAACAGGAGATTCTCATGATACCCTATGTTCCAATTACTGTAGAATCCACTGTAGCATTTCCAAAATTTTCAGTTACAAATATTTGTCAAACAAAATGTACTTCTAAATCTCCTCACTGAAGAGACCTTTGATAGCAGTAAACTATTTACTGAAGCAGTGAGTGTCTTCAACATTTGAACAGAAGATACAAAACAGTTTTACTTGTAGATTAAAGATCCCAATTCTAAGTTTTTGACTTCTCTTAAGTTAGTGTAATATGGACAGGAAGGAAAAACTTGTCTCGTCTTCATTAAATGTGGTTTAACTTTTGTGTTTCCTTATGACCAGTGGGCCCCTGCCTTTGCCCGTTTTTCTCTGGGCGTGTCCAATGGGCTTAATTCCGTTTGTCAGGATAATTTGGTTTATGCAGCAATATAGAACGTGAATAGTTCTGCAGATGTCAGCAGTTTGAAACCATTGTAAGTGAAGTCAGAACTAAGTTCATTTTCCCAAATTATTCTTTTCTCATTAAACATGAGGGTGGACTCTTGTATAAAAGGGGACTTAGCTTGGATATTTATTGCTCTAAAACTTACTTGTATGTCTTCAAAAATATCACTTTTACTCTGGTAGCTGGAAGCTGCTGGACTGGAGTCCTCATAACTGAGTGGTGGTTTTTTTTCTTGTGATTGGGATGTGGATGTGACAGTGCAAAAACTGTAAGCAGTGATGGCTGTTCAGGCCCTTTCTGGATCTGCTGATGCTGGATACAGACTTTTCCTCAGAGCATGAAAGTTCTTGCTTTACAGTGGTCAGTTGGTATATCTGGCAAGTGATTTAGGTCTGAATGTAGAAGAATTTACTGCAATTAGTGTGAGTTGGTTAGTCATTGAGCTGCTCTCCTATGTGTATCTCAGCATCTTAGTACAGAAGAACATAACCAGAGGATTTTTTTTTTTTTCTCCTGTGTAAGTTAACCTTTAATCAAAGCCAATTATGAACCTTCCTATTGCTTATAGGGTCTGGAAGGCTGCAAATCTTTCCTGTTGGATTAAAACTGAAATTTCTGCAGGTAGTGCTAGAGCTGTTAATAAAGGGGAAGAAACAAGTCAATCGCTAATGAATTAAATATACAAATCTCTTTAACCTACTCTGAAATCTCATGAGTTTTAAAATTCTTCTTTCAAATTCATTAAGCTACACGTTTCTTTTTAACTACACAACTGTAATTCAATTAAATGGCACATTTCAGGTATTTTTTCAAAATTTCCTTGTCTTGAAGAATAGAGTTAGACATTCCAATAATAATTGGGGGGGAAAAAAAATCTGTCATTGGGCAGCTACTCTTTTCAGAGTAGACTCCTGGCTTTTTGATGTATTTTATATTATTTGATTGAGCACGGCTGAAAGATTAACAATATTTCACAGTAAGTAAAAGCATTAGCTGTAACTTAAGTAGCAGTGATGTGTAGGCCTACGTATCATGAGGTCCAAAAAAGTAAACATTCATATATTTACTCTAAACCATGTGTAGAGCATCTTCTGTGAGCTTTGGTAGAACCTTTTGGCACATGTTAATTTAATTTGTTTAACCTCAAGTGTCATGCTTGTTCTTAAGTGATCTGCTGAGTAGATGTTTCCCTATGGCAGTGTCACCTACTTGCTTTGGAAAGGCTTTTTTTTTTTTTTTTTTTTTTTTCTTCTTTAATTAGCTCATGTACAAAGAAGTAATTCTTAAGACTAATTATAAGGAACGGTGCAAGCTGCTCTCGGTCTGCTCCTCAGTATATTAGCACCATTACCGTGTTCTGAGGGAGTAAAACATTCATATATTGCTATGTGTAATAGAAGATGATATCTAACTTTTTCGGAAATTACTTGGTAATTAGGAAAGATAATGTACGTTGTGTCATGTTTGAGATGAAAGGAATGTGTGAATAGATATATAATGGATCTGTGTTTTCTACAGAAAATAGTATTCTACATGCCAACATGGGCATATTGGGGGGGGAATGTTTTTTAAATAACATAGTTCATTCAGAATTGATTCTGTGCTGTCTCAGAGTGTCAGATATTCACATTTGAGATGAATGGCTGAGTTTGCATCCCTGACTGCATCTTCCAGGGTGGCAAGGGAAATGATTAGTCCTGTAGTGTTAAAATCATCTTAAAAAATATAGTACTTTTTTTTTTGTAAATACAGTAAGCGCACCTTCCCTAGTAATTCTGATGATTCAGAATTATAAATCATACAACTGAATTGCCTTCTTTAAAAATTTATTTTAAAATGTATCTCTGATTGATAGGTCAGATTTTTCTACCAGATACAAAATGTACTTCCCGAACCTGTTAAGAGTTGAGAATACCTATTTTGTGGTTTACATTATGTATCTCCTTTTCACACAGTGTCACCTGAGCCTTGGATGGCAAGTCATTCTATAAAATGATGTTATTAATGTGAGTTATTCTGGATAACTGATGATTTGGAAGGTAAATTCAGTCCTTTTAGCTGCGTTTCTGCTATGGAAATTTTTAAGGTATAGTGTAACTCCAATTAATGTCACCACAAAAATTTTGCACAGAGCTCAGTAGCAAGTGGATTAATCTCTATGTTTCTTGAATCCAGGATGTTATGTTTCTGTCCTTTAAAATAAGCTGAATAAGAGAGCCATAGCTGAGAGGATGGAAAGGAACTGATCTCCCTGTGAAAATATCTCCTTGTGACTCTTTGCAAGCCACTTGTGGGGTTGCTGAAACAAAATGTATGCATACAGGAAAATTGTCTCTCTCCTGTTATGATACATGCACTTCTCTGATGTAGCACTGGGGGAAGGAGAATTCTGTGGCAGATCAAAAAGGGTGAATTGTGAGCATTTGAAAGGTTGGGGCTTGTTGTTGTTTGTTTGTTTTTAAAGTGCTAATATGACATTTATTGTATGTGCTAATAATGCTGTTCTTATTTTTCTAAGTGTATTGGTATTTCCGTTTTAGATTCACCTGTCCTCATGAAATTGGATTTCTTTTGCTTCAGTTCTGTTTTATTCTTTCTATTTATTTGTATGTGATACAAAGGAAACTAGCACTACAGAAGACAAAAAAGAGATGAAATCGGGTCTTTACAAGTGAAAAAGAGGTCTGGTTGCAAATATCCAGTTTAAACAATGGTCTGTTCCTTATAAAGGAAAGCAAGAGTTAATGAATTGTATTAAAAATGTCATTGCAATTATGAAACATTATAAATGATGATACCATTGTTCATAGATTTGTTATACCTCCTAAGAACAGAGAATTGGTTTCAGCCTATCAGTTTTGAATAGTCAATTTATGCAAGGAAGAATGTGGGTATTTATCTTTATAACCTACTGACATGAAGTTTAAAAAATACTGTCATCCATTTATCATGATGATGTGAAGTTTTTAGATTCATATAAGTAAATTGAAATGTGCTATTGCATTTGATGCATGAATTTCCAGGAAACTAGTTTTGATATGCTTGTAATTTTGTTTATATTGGTAAATCTTAAGTTTTATCCTCAACTCTGCTCTCATAAACTGGCTCTTCGGTGTCTCTCTTCTGATACAATTAGGCTGAAAACATAATTTATGATGTTCATTTTCTAATGTTGAATCTTCTGTGTTATTTTAATACCTTTATTCAAAATTACATGAATAAAGCTTTTGGATATAGACGGAAAATATGAAATGTCAGTATTTCCTTCCTTTGTGTGTGCGTTTTCCTCTCCTGATGATGGTGTGTAATTGCAATGACATGTTAATGTATTTTTACATTATTATGTGTTAGAAAATCAGTAAGAGAAGAGTTGGATCTTTTAGTCCAAGAGTTAACTCAACTTCTACAAGGACTATATCGGTAAAAAAAGCATCAAAAGTGTATTTATGTATACAAAATTCTCAGGACCTGTGATTTTTTCCTTTCTGTTGTCCTCTTGAAGAGCTTGAATGGCAGACCCCTGTGCTGCTTTTCTGTGCTCCTCTCAATGTCCTTGCCCAAAACTATGATTATTTCATCTAATGAACCTTCTCTCCACCCTTCCATACTGTCTGAGCTTTGGTCTGTCATATTTGTAATATCACTATGTTTAAATCCTTATTACGTTAGCTTTTCTGCCAAAATGGAAGTTTCATGTTTTCATAAAAACATTTCCTTGTTCATCTTTTTTTTTTCCCCCCATCCCTCCTCATGTACGAATAAATCCTCCTCTTCTTCATGTACTGTACGCAAATAATATAGACCTTTTCCTGTTGTGTTCTCAGTGTAATGATGTCTCCACTCTCTGCCCGTCCAAATACCTCCTTAAAGACAATTTGTCTAAAGTGCATTCTGACTCTCGTAATCTCAACACTTTAAATAGAACCAATTTTTTTTAAAGCTAAATACATTTCCAATAATGGATAATAAGTCATTAGACTTGAGGTGGTTTTGTCTGACGTCCAGTGTGTTGTTTTTCTACCAGGAATTCTGTTACTTGCCATTTATTTAATGGAGTGATAGTGAGTGGAATGACTTAAAAGTTTGCCTCAGGTAAGGGTTGCTGTAACTCACTCATGCAGTTTCCACTGCTAAATTGATAGTGGTAAACGTGGACATCTGCAGATCAATCTGAAGCAGAATTTGGAGAAGATGCTATTTTTAGATTCTGAACAGAAGAATATGCTATAATGTATGCAGAAGTGCCCCACAATTCAACTCCTTACAGAAATTGGACTGAAGTGTCTTGAATAGATAGATGAAGACTTCAGAGACTGCACAGGAAGTTCTGTGATAGGACTAAACATCATTCAAGTGGACTTGAGTAGGCAAAAGGGAATAATTTTTTAACTGAAGAATTGGCACAAATCAGTTACTTCTGGCAAGAGGGAGAAGAGTCGTAGTTCACCTTCCTATTACACTCGTGATCCAGTGTCACGTACAGACTTTGAGAGGATGTGCAGGGGAATGTTGCATGGCTCTCCCTCTGAATGGAGGTGAGAAGAGCACACTACAAATGTGGAGTGTGCAAGGAATTCTCTAAAAACCTGAAATCATGCAGGCTAGAAATTTGTTTCAAGTCTCTTAATCCTTCCCTTGGAATCTAAGAATATGTTAAGTCTTTCCAGGCATAATGGAAAACAGTGAGATACCACAGTGTTAGAACAGAAGTTGCTTTTTAATGTAAACCTCTGCCATCAGAAACTATTTTTAAGTCATGGAAAGCAGCAGAAGATAGAATGTTATTGTAAAGCTGTTGGAGAATGTAGTAGTTGTGTTGTGGTGAAGACTACAATTTATGTAAGTCAGAAAACATACCCTTTCTTATAATAGAAAAGGCTTTACCATAAGCATTTCATTTGTAATTGTTTGCTTAAAATTATTTACTAAACTGAGCAACTGAAAGTTACAGGAGCATACTATTATTTGATATAAAAATAACTGCAATTAGCATTATTGTAAAGTTCTTTTTGCTTTCAAGTATTTCAGTACATTAAATAAACATTTAAGTAGATGGAAAGCAAAAACTTTGTTATTTATGTAACAACATATTTCAAAATATTTTGACCATATATTGATGTTCGAGAATTTGCTTCAGAAAAAGTAGACTGCCTTCTTACTTAAGAATGTAGTCATCTGTTTTTACCGAAATGCATGTAATTTTGTAGGGTCTGAAATGCACATGTAATTATCCTTCCCCTTCTCAGGTTTCAGACTGGTATCACTGAAGCGCTGGGGGCAGGGGGAGCAGTGCTTTATTATTTCTGTGTAGTACTAAAACAGAGTTATTGAAAACTTTTAGAAGAGGTCCCTAGCAGAAACCTCTTGGATCGTTAGACTCATTTTTGACTGAATTTCACAGCACCTCAATTTCTGTTTGGTAATTTTCTTCTCTAAGCTGTTCTGGTTTGTAAGTGCTATTTTTGGTTTTTTACATACTTTGGAAGAGCTGTGTGAGGTGGACTTCTGTGTCTCAACTCTATCTCTGCCTGCATTGTTTGTGTTCCTTCTAGGCTTTCTGTTAATTTCTGTTGTACAATTGGTTGCAGAAGTTTGTTGATTAGTTTAGTACAGTTTTCCCTCTCTTATTCACCTAGACTCATGAGTACAATTGATTCCACTAAGCAGTTCTGTTAATCTTACCACGGTTTACCCTTAAGAGACCTTAAGTTATGGAGTCATAGTCTTTCCATATAGTTATTTCTGAATGAAAATCAAGCCAGTGTTTGTTATGAATCATAATATCATAATCTGTTCTTAAGAAAAGCAATTCTTAAATAGGTGATTTTTTTGACAAAATCTGATGGGCATTTATTCTTCAATCGACAGCTGAATGCATTTCCTAAACTTAATTTAATATCCCTTTTTCTTTCTTCTGTACTCAGTGAACAGAGATACAGTCATTTAGAGGTACTTGGGAGAGCATCACTTGTTCTTCTGGATGATTCAGTCTTTCTCTCCTGAATACAGAAAAAGGTGGTTGAGATTAGACTAACATAAAATTTTATGAATTCTCCCCTTGATCTTCCAGTCTGATGTATTTCCAGTTGGTAGCTAGCTTTCTAATAAATTTTGAAGTTTGTTGTTTGTTGTTTTTTTTTTTTCCAAAGCTGTAGCAGATCCCTAGCATTATCCAATCTCGTACAATAAAAGTAGATTTTTTCCTATACTTCCTCAAAATTACTTTGAATCAGTCATTTTTTTATTTTTTAAAAATCATGCCATCCTCTGACTGCTCACATCCCTAACATGCAATTATATGCAACTACATTTCCAATTTTTGTAATATTCTCTGAATAGCACACATTCTTCATTATCTCTGCCCTGTAGTAGTTACTCTGCTGTTGAACCTTTGTTCTTCATTATCCAGTGTCACATTCTGTATAAGGGTATTCTTAAGAAATAACTTTCTTTATGCTGCCTGTCCTTTTAATCTCATCATATTCATTTATCCAGGATTGTGTCATAGTCTGCCCAGTCCTGCTTTTTTCTGGGACCTCAAAAATCTGAAACAATAATTTGTACTTGCCATTACAGTCTGAGGATGGAAATGGGCCAAGATGTGAAGGGGGTATTACTATCTTTCTGTTTCATTTGAAGGGAAGAGAAAGCTTTGGTTTTTAGTACAACCCCCTTTTTTCTTGTTTGAAACAGAAGCAGCAAACGTCAAGGTAAAAATAGCTTAGGATTTAACTTACGCTAATTGATGACATTTTGAGAAAGAAGGATGCTGAGCACCAGAGGTAATTAACATAATTCACCCTGTCCTGCTCTGTTCATTCTGTCTGCTAACCAGAGGTCATGGTTCTTTCAGGATCTCTGTGATGACTCACACCAGTTGTCACAGATCAGCATTGAAATTGGCATCCAAACTAAAATTGCAGTCATTGTTCCGGCTTCAGGCACTCTTCTGCTGATGGATTGACAGATGAGAGGGAAGGAGGTGTTTAAACATAGATTATTCTTTGTGTTGAGGTCATGTTGTGCTGGAATCACAATGAACGATTTCTTCATTTTTGGGTATATATCAGTTATTTCATAATTGCAGGAATTGTTAAATAGTGGAGTTCCATAAATAAGTTGGTCATGCAGTAGGGAAACATTGTATGATAACCAGGTTAATTAATGTAAGGGAAAACAACTTACCTGCTCACAACGTTCATTTCTGACGTGTATTCATTTGCAAGTTCTTAAATTGTCTTGTGCTTACTTCTTTTATCTGGAGTGACTGAGGCATGTTGATTTTCTTTTATGTAATGACTGATGTTCTTTTCCCCACGTTAATTGCCAGAAGGTTTGGATGGTAAGAAGAACTGTTTGCCCCATTGGTTTGAATTGAGTGACAAATTCTGGAGAGGAGACAACTGGAAGGAGAGTGGAGATTAGATATGATAGGTTTTCAGCTCTTTGTATATCATGCCTTCCTGCCAAAATACAGGTTATAATTCTCATGCCATGATCTGTCCTTCACTGCACTAAATCAGTGTCTGGAAACAGACTGTTTTTGTGCTCTTTGTGCCATTACTAGAGAATGCATCGTACGTGTTAGACCTAGTATTTTTATCCTCTGCAAACTCTTAACTTGTAGAACTAGTTATTGCAATATACTGATGACATCAGTGTTGTTGAATTGTGATACTAACCTTGCCAAAAATTTTGGAAATCAATGACCTATTTATTGAATTCTTCCTTCTGATCTCTGCTTTGATGATCATCTCGGGATTTTTAGATGTTAAAAATTGCTACAGGTATGAGCATAGGCATGGCAAGAGATCTTCGTAGAGGTGCCATTCATAATAAAGGTCACTGTAGGTATGTAGATAGAGGCAAATGGTAGAACATTAAGAAGTGCTGAAACTGTTTTGAAAGTTTAGTGGAAGAGAATCCCTACATTGTCTGGATGCCTTTTGAAAAATACTACTCCAACTCTGTAAAATCCTGTTCATCCTTACTAATTCTTCTCATATTCCACTGGAAGTTTTAGATATGCTAGGAAATGTATTTAATGCCAACTACTGAAACATTCAACAATTCTGAAACGTTATATCCAATGTTGTAGCATTTCAAAGTTCAGAAACCATTTTATACATGCTTTCTACTAACTTTATTCCTAAGTCTCCTCAGTTCTCTAGTACTGTGCATTTCCACTGAAAATTTCCCATTTCCTTCCCCTCCCACCCCAGAATCTTCTAATTTCTTTCCTTTGAAGTTTATCTTCTGAAATTTCTAGAATCTCCTCCTTCCCTACACTCCCATTCTCATTTAAAAAAACCCAAACTTCCACAATGTTCTAGTACATTGTGGGAAGGCTGTAAAACATTAATGCTTTGTCTGCTAATTTAGTGGAACCACTTGCAAATAGAAACAGTGTATGACATCTCTGCATTTTCTTCAGATGCACTTTATTCTGTTGTGGTTTTATTCAGTGATTTAGGAATGTGTGTTAGCTTTAATCTTTCTGCACACCTACAGTAAGCCTGCATTAAGTAAGGAAGGTGCTGGTCTGAGGTTATTGCAGTTCAGGTACTTCTCCAGGCAGAACTATTTATGCTTTGCTAGTCACTTGTTCTTTGCCAAAATACACAGTTGTGCTTAAGCCACATACAAAGTGTTGGATGTAATTTGGGCTTATCAGATTAGTATGTTGTTTCATTGTCTTTGAGGTTTTGCTTTTTGGCTCTGGAGTTATGTCTGGTTTATTTGGGTTTTTTCATTGTTTTGTTTTGTTTTGTTTTTCATTTTAAAAATTTGCCTGTGACCAACAACTGTTGTCTTACAGGAGCAAGTCTAATGAGTGAAATCTTTCCTCCTTTGCAGAACAGCTTGCATAGAGACCACCCAGTAGATTTTAAGGAGCATCACTGAAGAAGTTACTCATTTCCTACCTAATCTGCGAGCAAATAGGCATATTGTAGGGAGAGTGAGGACTGTTGGAACATCTCAAACTTTGCTGCTTCAGATATTTGCAGTAACTTTGCTATTGTAGTACTATAACAAAGTACTGTGAACTCATCAAAGCTATGAATAAGGCCGTTCACTTCAAGTCATGCATCACTGCAATTATAGGACTGATTGCATGTTTGTGCATTTGTATGTGTGTGATTGAATTACTGTGGGTAAAGCTCTCTCATCTCTAATTTTAATTAGTCTCAATTTATGGTAGTTGGACATTACCTATGACTGTTGTAACTGAGCAGATGGGTATTATATGAACCCAGGACTAGACTTTGGTGAGAATGCTTCTATTAGCTACGGTTGCTTTTTTGTTAATCCCTAAAGGAAAACAAAACTAGGCTGTTTATAGAATACTGTTCTTTAAAAAAACAGATCATAAAAACCATAAAATAAGTTCATGCCATATCACTGGTCTCTACCATTGTAGCTAGATTTAGCAGTTGCCTAAAATTTCTTTCCTTTTGCCAAAGCCAGCAGAGGTTATTGCACTGTTGGAATATGTGTGTACTTCCCTTAAATTCCACATGCAGGTTTTATTTAAAAATCTTGTGCAACTTGTAGCTATATTTATATGCCACTTACCTGCACAAAGACATCCTGCTTTGTTTTCGTAAGTGCACACATAAGCACAAGTCACAAACTCTTGGGCCTGTTGATTCTGTTGCCATGGAAAATCTACCTTGTTCCTTGTCCCTGATGGTTTCTGCTGCTGGGCAGTGTGGGAGGCCTTTAAGCCTGTGTAGGAGGGCCTCTTCCTGGATGAGTCCTGAGTGTCAGTGGTGCCTCATAGCTCCTGGTTTTAGTGCCCATTTCATGGGTAAGCAGTGGAATTTGTTGTCCTGTGCCTCTTGCGTGTTCCTTTGTGGATGTGATTTGGATCATAGTGGGTAGGTTTGTTTTTCTTCTGGAGGAAGGGGAAGCCCTTGTTCTGGTTCCTGTTGAACTGTTGCAAACTGCAATCACACTAGAATGTTTTTCATGTTCTAGAACACAGAAGAGAGTCTGAAGGTTCTTATGAAATGCTTTTAGTTTAAAAAACACACAAACCCACCCCCACACCCCAACAACTAAACATGTTATTTATGGGTGGGAGAATGTTCTTTTTACTGCTTACAAAGGAAAACATTATAATGCCCATTTACTAATACCATCCATTTCTTCTTTATGGATACTGAAAAGCTCTTAGTCCGGACTCTGGGATTAAGAGATCTAAGATGCTCTGTGGTACTTGTTTGGAAAGCTGAGATCACCCTTCTTTTAACCTTGTAACATTGCTATATCTTCTGTTACCTGAAAAACCCACACTTGATGAATAGCACTCAGATACAATGAATCATAAGGCCAGGCCTCAGTCTGTAAGTATAGCATTAAATTTTAGATTTTGATAAGGCTCATGTTTCAAATTACTTTGGACAGCTAAAATCATTAAGATGGCAATCTGGACAGTTGAAGTTACTCGAAGTAAACTGGAAAATATACTGTAAATACTTGGGCAAGGAGTAAGAGAATGATTCAGATTTTTGGCTTGCTTATCTCTCTTGATATAATTACTTTTCTGTCAATGGTTCAAAGTTCTGTTTCAGTTTATTACTGTTTTTCCAGTCTATGTAGCATGTTTACAGATGAATGCATCACAAAAATTGCCAATTATAGATTCACTCTTAGCGTAGCATGGAGATAGGGAAAAAAACAAGATGCTATTCAGAGACTTAAGATTACATTCCATGTTTTCATGCTGGCTTTTTGGCACCTGCAATAGCAAAATACCATGCTATGCTTTTTGAAAGAGAATAAATGTAAGAATCTAAGTAGAGATGTAGGCACTTATTTATGGTGCAACGGTATTCAAACAGGAAGGTAAATTACACAGTGGGTTTTTCAATACCATTTATCTCAAGTTTGTTGGGCCTGACTATAATGCGCTTTCAGGATAAATATGAATTCAGTAAGCTAAAACAGTCAAGCTCCCTCTTCATAGTTCTCACCATGGAGCGTAAGAAAATGGCTTTGAATTTTTCCCCTTTTTGATCAAGACTAAAGGCTTGATGTGTGTGTCACTGAGCATGCAGTTTGCTTCTGCTGGTGTAGCTTTCATCAGTCATCAGTTTAATGACCCACCTGAAAGTTCTGTCAGAGCCATCATACGACTTTGCCCTTGCTGGGCATATCCTTTACTGTCACCTGCTCTTTCTTTTAACCTGTTTATCTTCTGTAACATTATATAACTGTTATTGCAACAATTTAGAGATGTATTTTGTGAAGAAGTAGGGTTTTTTGGTTTTAGTCCTGCTGCTTACTGAAATAGATATTTTTAGATGGAAGTAAGGACAAGAACTGTTCACGGCATTTAAGATGTAGGCATATCATAGATTATGCTGTCATAGTAAAACTTTTTTTCTTTACTGTCAGGTCTTCCCTGGGAAATCCTAGCATTGTTTTACCTTTTAATCATCATTGAACTAGTGTGCTTCTAGAATTTTCTTAATTGACTTCAGAAATTTCTATGCTTAATAGTAGTAACTAATTTATAGCTCAGTATTTTACATAGACTTAGGGCTTTTTTTCACTATACAAATTAATTTGAGTTTATTGACATTGAATGTTTTGTGTTTTATTGACTGATCGCTTGGTACTGTGATAGCCATCTTCAATTCTTTTTTTGTCAACTTGGACTATCCTAAATGAGAAAAGACAAAAAAATCCCTCCTTTGTTATTTCAGTACTCTCTTTTTATATTATTTCTGAAAGTATTGAAGCACACCATTTCAGAGCCAAATCCTGTGGAACTGCTGGCTTATGTAATTGTGAAAACTG
Source organism: Theristicus caerulescens (assembly GCA_020745775.1). Taxonomy (NCBI): domain Eukaryota; kingdom Metazoa; phylum Chordata; class Aves; order Pelecaniformes; family Threskiornithidae; genus Theristicus; species Theristicus caerulescens. The sequence goes on from CM036560.1 coordinate 92,156,805, forward strand.
TCTGCTTATTTCTATCATTTGTTTTCTGTTTTGTAAGAAGTAAGTAACACCTAGAAAAATCTGTCATCTTATTCCTTGCCATCTCAGAGTTGTCCAGGAATAGTAGTTGCAAGACTATTTTGAAAGCCTTTTGGAAATCCCGTCTGTAATTACCAAATGAATCACTTATTCCACTGTTCACTGGTGCCTTTAAAAATCTCCAGTTTGTGATACATGGCTTTCTACTCTACAAAGCTATTTTGACTCTTCTTAATTACATCATATTCAGATCTCTCTCTGTTCTATTTTATATGAAAGTTCCTACCAGTTTGCCCAACAGAAATATTATATATAGGTTTCTGTTTCCCCTGATTCCTATCAAATGTCTTGAAAGTTATCACCATAGTAATCAATTTTTCGTAGTCTGTTGTCAAGGTTAATAGGACTTGATATGTTACATGTCACAACTAATAGTTCAACAATTTGTTTTCAGTTTTCTTTAGACGAATGTCTTGTTCCTGGAAATTTGTTGATGCTCACTGTATCCATTTTGTTTTAACTGAAAATCTAGTGTCGCCTCCTACCTGCCTTTGATATCCATATCCTTGCCCCAAAAGTAGCAGACAGTCCCTGATACACCTATCTAAATGCAAATTACTCATGTAACACTGATTGCGTAGACTCAAGGGCAAACATTATAATGGTGTTATACTTCTTAGATAATTGATGCATTCTTAGGGATTGCTTGTTTAGGTATGCCATATCCTAGCCACCAAATTGGACCGTATATCACACACTGATTTTGGGAAACCATTTTGGCAAGTGTTGTCCCATAAAAACCTGCTATTTCAAATTAGCATTTTCTAATTTAAGATCGTCTGTACCTGTTAGTAAGGTCATGGAACGTTTTAGTGGTGAACTTCTTGCAGAGCTGTGGAGGATAAGAGCAAATCAGATGTATGAAGTCATTAAGTAAATAGGCAGGACTAAGGAGCTAAGTGGTGCAGTGCAGCAGTGGACTTAATAATTTTGATTATTCAGAGTTTCCATCCACAAACTGAAATTTCATATTGAATTCCTGCTCGCTTTTTACTGAATTTCAGTAAGTTGTTGCTGAGATCTAGTTACCTACAAGATGTGTTTCTCATCACAAGCTTTGCAAACTACTGGCATCCTCTTCCAGACTTTTGAAGACATTTGGAATTCACTTTGTATTTGATCTGGCTGAGTTCAGACTTGGCAGCCTTTGGAGCATGGTCTAAGATGCATGGGCTTGATGCAGGTTGGGATTAATTTTTTGTGTATTTGTTTCCTAACAGCTTGGTTGCTAATAGCTTTCCAGCTGCAGCTGTGGCAGTAGCTTTTAATGGTTTTGTGCAGCTTTGCAGGAATTGATTTGCTTGCTTTTCGTAATGAGGCCTACTGGAAACATACACAAGTGTTCTAAAAAATGGTATCTAAATAAGCACAACCAAATGATAAGGGAAGATTTTTGATCAGTGGTACTAAGAGTTTGAAGTGACGATGCTACTATGGTGCAGAATGCCAGACTTCCTGTTTCTAGGATATGATACAAAATCTATCTGGGAGAGCGGGTTCCAGTTGTGTTGTGGTTCTGAAACTTCTGGTGTGTGTGTTTACTACAGAAAGTTAGCCAGCCGGGCTAGTGTGCAGCATGTCAAACCCATATTTTCTTTAAAAATGAAACTTGAGAAGACAGACATATATACATGCACAAGATGAGCAAAAGGTGATTATTGAATGTGATGTGTTCCCTTAAGGTCCCCTCGTGTGAACTTGATAACAAGCGGTAGGATACTAATGAGGTTTTCTTGATGATCAGAAGGCAGCCTACCCTATGGAATCTCCAGCAGCGGGGTGGGACATGTGCCTGTTTGCTACTAAGCTGGGAATCCTTAGCACATCAGGGCGGGGGGGAGGAAGTGCAAAATCAAGGAACATGCCTAATTGAATTTGTGGCTTGCACAAAGTCTGACTTACGTGTCCAAACTTCTGTTGCCAATAAATTTAGCAGATACTTTAAATTTAGTCCCAGAAATGTGGTGCATGGTACTGTAAAACAAACAAACCAAACCCCAAACCTTAACCTGTCCAAAACCCAAAAAACGCCCAAATGAAAACAACATCCACCCCCCACCCCCAACAAAAATGATACCAGCTTACACTTCAGTTGAAAAACTGATCTAATGAAAAGGCAGCTTTTCTTTCTGCAGGTTTGATGCCTTGAGAGATTACTATTTTCAGCAGTAAACAGTGCAATTCACAGATCAGTATAATGCTTCCACCAGGAAAATGGACAAATTTATCACAGCTTAGAATTTATCATTTTTGTAGGGAGACTTTGGAGTTTTCTATCCAAAATTCTCTCTTGTCAATTAAATGTTTTCCATCTGTTAACATTTGCCCTATCTTTGGGTTGGCTGTTGTGCTAAACAGAATTATTAGGTGTTCATCAGATGTTCAGTATAGCAGATATAAAGCTATTACAAGAGAATATTATCATAAAGTCAGTGTTTTCACCTGAACAATTATCTGAGAGTGACAGATGGCTATTATGTTTTGACAGTATTTTATAGACCTAAATGAATAGCTACCATTTAACATAATATGGTCTGCTTTGTTGCACACATTGTAAAACAGGTAACGAAAAGGTCTCCAATTACACACCACTAATCTAGCAGAAGGAAATAGATGATAAATTTTCATGTTTGTTAATCCCCGCCCCCCCCCCCGAAATTAAATCTTTTGAAGGTGATAAATTAACCAAATCCTCCAGCTGATCCAAAGACAGACATTGAGTATTCACCAGCAATTGCAAATTTCTTTTATGCTGTTTGGTCCAAACTAGGAAGATTGCCAGCTCTCCATTCTATAGCATCTGCCCTGAAATTATTAACTAGGATATCAGCTATGCATTGATTTTTAAGGTACGTGCTGTGAACTATTTCCCTGTAATCTGGCTAGTTATTTCACTGTGCAAAAGACTTCAATGAGATAAGACTGGAGCTCAATGAAAAACTCTTACGTAATTCCTGGCATAAACTAATTCCTTAGATAATCTGTTATTCAGAAAACATTGCTTTTGCCATTTTAAACTTAAGGATTTATGATTTATCAAGGCCTTTCTGAGTTTTTAAGAGATATTTTCATGAAGTTAGATAATACTTTAGCTAGATTTGGATTTTGAATGCAGAATTTAGAAAGCAACAATAAATTTTCCATTTCCCAGCCATAGAAGGGCAGAAAACAGGTTTATTTATGCCCTGTTTAGGGCCAACTCATATTTCACCTAAGGCAATAAAACTGCAGACTTCAGCTCTTCTCTTTTGGCAGAGCAAATGATATGGAAAATTGAATCTCTACTTTCATAGCAGTGAGAATACAAGGTTTTGTGTGGGGGTTGGTTTTTTTTTTTGGTAGTGTCTATCTGCTTTAATACATCAGCTGTGTAAGCAACTCTGCCTTCAAAAGGGGCAAGTGGGGCACAAAAGACCAAACAAAGGCTTGTGGAGCATTTTGTGTATGAGACAGTCTTCTGCTCATATGCTGAAGGACAGTCCTCTCTTGTAGTTAAGAATTCTCCCCCAGACAGTTCCAGTAGACTGCTGGAAGCTGATGGGAATGAAAAAACAAATGAAGAAAAAAAATTCCAAAGAAAAGTCTCTCCTCTTTTGTAGTTCATCTATCAGAAAAAGAAGCCTCTGAGAATTTTTACCTGAGGTTTATAAAGGTGACAGAAAGGGAAACCGTCTCCTGTATTTTTTGAGAGGGAATGCTCTGAGGAGCATAATAAATGCTTTGGTTGTGCGTTGCTGTGTAAATGAAGGGAACAGGCCCAGATGTAGTATAAAGAAAATGGTTTTCCTGTGTATTTTATGAACTGGATGCCACATACTAAGGAAAAGAAGACATGACTTTGCAAACAATTCTCCATTATGCAATAGCTAAAGGCAAGAGTGAAAAGCAATTACTACGTCCAAGATAACCAGCTGAGAAGAAAAGTCTAAGTTAAGGCTGACAGTTGGTGGCAAATATTCTGAATAATTTTATGACCAAATCTGTAAAAGGACTTGCTGATGCAGAGAAGGTGTGTTTTAGTAATTTGTGGAGCCTGGATATGTCAGCCTTAGCCCATGCTCTTTTTGGCTGGCAGTTCTTACCGTTTTTTCCTTCCATATCACAGAGTCGTAAAATCATTCTGGTCGGAAGGGACCTCAAGGTCCAGTCCATCCTACTGCTCACAGCTGGGCCCACACTGAATTCAGACTAAGAACAGAGATATTACAACTCTGAGCAACTGTTCATTATTCTGGTGAACCTCATTATCCTTGCAGTGATTCCCCCCCCCCCCCCCCCCCCCCGATCCTCACCTGTTTCATTTTGACTGTTACCTCTCATTCACCAGCCTCACACCTCAGTGAAGAAGTGAAAGACCGGAGTCAATTAACCTATTAATGCAGAGTTAAGGTTACCTGGCAGTGTTCTTCCAGCATGCCGTGTTCACTAAAACTTAAATTTTTAGAAGGTGGTATAGGAGATGAGGGATGTATGCTGATTAACTCATGTCTTCTTGGATCTGTCTGGAAGCACTTACTGTATTAGGTGTAAATGTATTTAAATGGTAGAGGTACTTTCTGGAGCAGTTTAGCAAAGCTGGGTGTATAATGCAGATCCATTGAAGTACTGGTTGCTATGGAAGAGGAAGGGGGGGCCATTTGCGAGTCCCCACATTTGTGATCAGATGTAAGAGATGTACATGTACCATGAGAATTCCAATATAAATAACGTACCATTGAAGTATCAGTCTGTCTGTAGTAATTGAGACAAAAAAAGTCTTCTAGTCCAGTGCTGCCTAGTCTCCTAGTCTAGGCCAAATGGCCTTCTAGTCAGTGTTATGAGGAGTTACCACAGTCAAATTAAAGTTTAAGGGGTTTATTCCATTGTACTTCAAGAAGCTGAAGTTGTTGAATTTGTTTTTTTGGAAGGTAAATTACAGTCTTTGAAAAATTTTACTGTATGTTGGCTATAGCTACTTTGGTTAAGAGAATGCTCTTTTAGGAGAGAACAATTATAGTTACCTAGGTTCATAGCTGAGACATGGCTAGTCTGAGTACACTTTGCTGTGTACATTCTCGAAGTTAGTAGCAGTTGGGAAGGAGGGGGCATATTGCAGACATGATTTGTGGTTATGGTAATTTCCAAGGATTAAGCAAGAATGCTCTATTTCTTCTTCTCCCTCATTGTCTTCTCTTTCATATCATGCTACCATTTCCAATTTGTTATTTCTCCCTTGTTGTCATACAAAGTCAGCATCATATTACAGAGTATTAATACATAAAAATTATTTGTTGCCCTGTACATTATTGTGAATAAGGGGAGTATGAACAATCTCCTGTAATTTTTACAATAAAAACTGAGCTAAGCATTTTCAGCTTTTCATAGCCAGAGGAGAGAAATGGGCACCTCTAAGGCCTAAGTCAATTGAACACATTTACATGTGTACGTAAAGTATGAGGAGCATTGTCCCTAAAATGTATAATTTATCTCAGTTGATGTAAGAAGGATGTGTTTAAGATGACTAGGCCACATGAAGAGGCTAGGGGCAAGTTGAGTGCATGGCACCCCTGGGTGTTTCTGGAGGAAAGTATTTCCTTGGTCTTGTAGCCCAGGACAGAATTGGAGTATGTAGGTAGAGAAGTGACCCCTGCCCAGCTGGGTATGCTTAAGTTTCTGCTTCTTCTGGCTTCTCTTTCTCTCTTGCCCATCCAGGTGTCCATGCTTCTGGTCTGCTTTTTCTCTGCCTTTCCTTTCTCTAGATCCTTATCTAGATATCAAGATGGCCTGTATGCTTTTAGAGTGTACTTTCTTATTTTCAGAGATCTGAGAGCCTGGCTCACGTAAAGCTCTAGGAAAGAAGAGAGACTTAAACATGCTGAGAATTTAAGACACTGATTCCTTCATTTACCCAAGATGCTGGAATACATCTGGATGCTGAATGGGGAAGCTGACAATCCAGGAACCTGCCTGTAGGCTGAATTTTGTGTCCAAGAAATTCAGGGCAAGGATTGAAGCACAAGCAGTTAGCATCTCAAACCAACCAAATCTTATTGTAATCATGTTAAAATGAATGAGGGAAAGAAATATAACTCTGGAAAGGATTAATATTGCTATAAGGTTCTTGCTCATGCAGGGAGAGAAATTTTCTGTAATCTGAAACCTTCATTAGCCAATTAAACTGATTGTTTTGGGCTGCCAACTCTGTAATTAATAGACACTCACTTTAAGAAACATTTTCCGATATTCTTTTTTGGTGGTGATGTGGTGGGGGATTTTGGTGTGGTTTTTTTTTTTTTTTTTTCCCCCTTTTTAGCTTTCTTGAGTTTAAATGCTATCATCTTGGAATCATTCATGCATATGTGAATGAAAATGAACCTCAAGGAGAGGCTGCCAACTCAATCAATCCTTTGTTCACCCTAAGGTAAAATCCAAAAGAAATACACACTTCAGTATTTTCTGTGAACAGAACTGAAGTTAATGTCTCAGACTACAGAATGAAGTTTCTGAAAACATAAACAAGAAATTTATTTTACATTTTAAAAGTGTTGCTTTCCTTTTCTTTCAAAAGTCATCTATAGGGACTTGCACAGATAGCGATAGATCCTGAAGAACTTTCAGCACCTTGCCTAGGGAGGTGCCTTTATGCCATCCCGTCTTTTCTCTGCCCACATTCATCTTCATTTTCCATCCCTCTTCTTCTGTTGTCTTGTAGCTTTTGTCTTGCAGCCTCCAGCTCACTGTTTGAGATAGCCACCATATTTTTGTGCTTATATCCCGTGATTCTGGACACTCTTAGATTTTACCTTTCTCCAAGTTAGCTCACTCTTTCCTGGAGCTCTCTGGCATACTTCCTAGTCATGTTCTTTCAGGAAAATCTGTCCTTACGGCCTAATACCCATTAACATGAAGCATGCCTATTAACTCAGGAGGCTTTTCATGTATGTGCTTTTCCAAATTTGATCTCTCTTGGCATCACAATTCCCCTTTCAGGAAGAGATTGTAGTTGTGGCAGACTTTCTCAGTGTTGTTTAAAAGTAATGATGATTTATTTTATCTAGCACCTGAAAACAAAAGCATGTGCACCCATTTCTCTGCATCAGTTTGTTTCTGGTCTCTGCAGGCAATTTGTTCAAGTGTTTCACCATGTTCATAATGAAGAATCCCCCCTCCCCCCCTCCTTTACATTAAGTCCTAAGTTTCCTTTGCTTCAACTTCTGACCAATTGCCTGTTGGCGCATTTGTCCAGCTTGTCAGGGTTGCTCTGAACGGCAGCGCTGTCCTCTAGAGTACCAGCCAGCCAGTCTGCCAAGTCGATGTCACCTCCAGACTACCTGAGGATGTGTTCTATGTCATTGCACAAGGTGTTAATGAAGAAGTTAAAGGTATCAGCCCCAGCATCGACTCTTCTAAAGAGCAGCTATCCTAACTAGCCTCTGGTTTGACTTTGAACTACTGACCACACCTCTCTAATCCTGATGGTCCGACTGCTGCTTCATCCACCTGGTTGTTCACCCACCCGGATACTGTCACTCTAGTTTTTCTTGAAGGAGGCTGTGGGAGACTGTGTCAAAAATGTTCTTGAAGTAAGCAATAACCAATGCAGTCCTGTCATCCACGGAGCCAGCCCTTCATCACTGAAAGCAATCAGTCTGGTCGTGCTTGATTTGCCCTTGGTAAATCAATGCTGTTTGTTCCTAATCATCTTCCTGTCCTTCATGTGCCTGGAAATGCCTTCTGTGAGGTCTTGTTCCAAAATTTTTCCAGGAACTGAGGTGAAGCACTAGCCTGTAGCTTTCTGGATCCTCCTCCTTGCCTTTTTTAAGATGGACATGACAATAGACATTTACATGCATTTTATATTATAGCTGTATGTGTCTAAAACCTGAGCATTTTGGAAGCACCATGTGTGCGTTTGAGTGAATATCAGACCATTGTGAACCCTGCCTCTCAATACCACTCTTGGTCTGAGACAGAATGACAGTGTTGTCAGCTGTATTAGCAACAAATAATATTAGAAATTATCATCTAGTTTCTTCATTTTGGCAGATAAAATATATTTAGTTAATACAATCAGAGAAGAAAGGATATTTATTTTCCTTGTTCTGAGTAATTCTTTTTCTCCACTTCTTTATTCATTTAAAAATTCTTCTATTGAAGTTGCCAGGAACTTTGAACATTAAGTGATTACTAGTGATTTCTTTTTTTGAATAGTGACTAAGACACTGTTTTGCTTGTAGAATGTAGATATTATATTAAAAGAATGCAAGTGCCAAGAAAATCTGTTTCATGAGATTGCTCGTGGAGAGTTAGCCTTGAGTATTCTCTGAACTTCAGTATGTAGGAAAAAGATGGGAATTAAACGCAGCTTCGTTTTTTGTCTGAATGCAGGAGGAGTGATAACAGGGAATTGTATACTGGGACTGTACCTTCCCCTTAGTGATCTTGTTCTCTTAACTTAGCACCAGAAATTGCTAAATCTAAGTATGGATACTGTTAATAATTATTTGCTTTCAAATATCTTTTGGGGGTTCACCAAAGCATCATGAGTCTGCGTGAGCATATCTTTTGCTGTATTGGGTAGTGCCATTATTGGAAAACTTGGAATCCTTTTCTGAGTAACACTATAAGGTACCACATCCAGGGACTAGGAGTGGTCTGAAAGGAAGTTTACTTTTTGTACAAAGTTTCTTTGCTTCCTATTTTATCATGCCAACAGATGGTAAAAGATAGAAATAATTTTGATGAGGCTAAACTATCACTGCATACATTTCTACATTTAATTTTATGGTTTAGGGCTTACAGGACACTATGTTTTATTTTCCATCTTCTCTGCAGGAGCCCAAATAAATTGAGTTTCCTAATGCTTCTTCATATACTATATTTCTTAAATCTCTAATAATTCTTTTTCTTTTTTCTGTAATGTCTCCATTTGGTCCACAATTTTCTTGAACTGAGCAGAGAAACTTTAATAAAGAAGTGCTTCAACTGAGGCCTTATCAGTGCCAAGTGGAGTGGAAGGGCATCACCTGTCTTTTTCTTCAGATGACATGCAAAGGAAGAGCTATTGATTTTGTCCCAGAGACAGTCTGAGTCATGGCTTTGTCAAAGACAGCTTTATTATCCAGTGGTTAGTTCAGCTGAGATATGGTTTTTGGCCAGTACAACTAACACTAAGATCCCAAAGGAAAATCAGAAAGTACAGTGCACTGCTCATGATAATTGCTGTGGTGATGGTGGCAATCTGACAATTTCTTTAAACATCTATCAATCTGCTGTTAAAATTAACTCTTATACTAGGCACTCTGACTCATGACAAAGAGATGGTACATCATCCCAATCTTCCTTGTCTGCTTTGGAAAGTAGAATACTTGGATGGAAATCAAAAGTTGATCTAATGCATTTTGTATAGGAGGAGGAAGCATGTGTAAGAAAGATACAGGTTAAAATAATCTCAGATGGACTGTGATGAGTGCTGATTTCTTTCCCTTTCCATTAGATGTGCTAAGGCAAATGTAGAAGCTTGTTTGTGCCTTGGGAAAGGTAAGTTAAAGCAATGTTTCATTGATTGTGAAGTACCTCATCTGGGAAGAGCTTCATAACATTGTGAGAGACTGTGTGTTCGCTATGGATATTCAGAAAGGCTACCGCTGTATAGTACCAGTGTGTGGGGACAAGGTCGTTTATGCTTATTGAGTGCGCGTATTGTCTGTGCGTTCTGTCACGCTGACAAGAGTTTGTGAATTTTTGACATAAGTATGCCATTTGTAAGTTGTCAACTGACCCCTTACATGTGACAATATATGGATGTAGCAAGAAAAGGTGTTGCACATCTTTTCTAGTACAAGGTGGATGGACAATATACAGGTAATAAGATCTGCATCCGTCTTTGCCTTCTTTGAAACACAGTATCTGGAAGGGTGTATCACATTCTAATTTATATTCCCTGATATTATTATGGGCTTTGATAGTTAGATTCTAAAATGACTTACAAGTAGTCTTACCAATTTGGAAGGAAGCAGCTAATCGGGATGTCAGGCCACACCATACAGGTCTAATTGCATTTCTGTTGAGCATCTGGCCTCAAGTTTGCTTTTTCTTTCTCCGTGAAAGTGTTGTTTTTGACAACTCTTAGAAGGCCTTGGAAACTGGGAGTTTTCCATCATGTGTTCTATTCATACAGTATTTCCATTAGGCCACATGCAATATTTTTTTTTAAATTTACTTGGGATTCATATCATATAAGATAACCAGTTAACTATGTTTTTCCATTGTGGAGATTTCACTTGGTAGATATCAGAAGAGCCCTACCTTTCTGTTTACACAGGACTAAGCCCTTTAGCTGTTGTCTTTGCTGATCAATTATAAGGCAGTGTATTCTTCACTCAAAGGCCCTTAGAGTGGAGGTTGTGCTATCCACTTCTGTAATTATCTCTTTAACGCTTAGACAATATTAAACCTAAGCAATGGTGACCTACACTACTTCATTTTAGACATAACTATGGCAGCAGAAGTGGGGTTTTGTTGGTCCTTTCTCCTGCATTCTGTGCACATCAGCCCTCTCTTTCCTTCACCGCTTCAGCCTTTTTCAGCCTTGCACATGTTCACAAACTGGTTTGTTTGGAAGCCTCCCACTGTGGAAAGCACACAGGGAGAGATGCCTGAAAAAAGAGAGGAGATATTAACCTGTACAGCACAGGGTAGTCCCTGAAATGTTTTTGTGCATCTTGTCATTTGCCCCTTTCTTTCACAGTTTGATGTGTTGTGTTTGGCATAGGTGGAACTAAAAATAGTTGCCAGTCCTCTCATTGCCCTACTTCCATGTAGATGGTAGTCCATGGGTGTAGTTACAGAATATGCACAGACTGAACAAACAGTGTTGACAAAGTCACCACTATTGAACTTTTCTTTTTTCTGCTGACCTTGGAGATCGGTGACATGTACCTGAAAAGATATGGACATTCCATATTCACAGAGGCGTTCTGTGATGTAGCAGCTTCATAAACTGAACCAGAACTCATGATTTTTGCATAGGTAGAATCCCAAGATGCTCATGCCGGATGCAGTTAGTAATTCAGGTTTACCTAATGGTGTGTTTTGTCTGTCCGAGTTACCATGGTTGTCCAATTTATTGTATAACATAAAACATAATTTCATACTGACATACTGAATGGCAGTCATGTGAGTTAACAAGAAGCATGTAAGCTCTGAATTATTTCATGGCTTAGTGCAAGAGAAATTTCACAATGGTACTTCTGAAGATAGAGCAAATCTGTTACCTTCACATCTTGCATTTCTAATGTTCTTCTATTACATTCTCTGAGAGACAGCAGATTTTAGGTCTGCGTAGGAAAGGAGAATCAATAACAAAACCAATACAGAAACTTTTAAGATGTGTTTAAGCTTTAAAGCCATAAAAATATTATCTTTTTAATTATATTTTATGGTATTACCCTCTATACCATAAGTTAAATTTTATATTTACATTACTTTGCCTGAAAAAATGGAATATGCCTTTCAATATTGGTGCTACAGATGGGAATCCTAGCATACCGCATACCTGTTCTCTCTAAATCTTGACATTACTGACACTGTCTTCTAGCTCAATCTGAATTCTTACTCAGGTCTGTTACCCTTTGGTTTTATGACCAGTCTTACTTCAGTACCAGTATTTTCTCCTTTGTCTCCATCCTCCTTCTTGCTGATGTTCTTTTTTCCATTACTATATATTTGAATATCAAAAACCAGTTTGTTAAGCACAAATACGGCTTTACTGTTGCCATTGGAAAAATAGCACAAATACAGCTTTATTATTGCCATTTAAAAATATTGAGAAAATGGATGTTCAGAAAGACAGAAGGGTAATAATCTATAAGAAGAATTGTATAATTCTTTGTTGCTTGGCACTCTTCTGCATTTGTCTACATTTTCATTTGTGACTGTGTCAACCCAACAGTTGCTTCCATCAGTCTTTAAGCAACCATTTTCTCCTTGTGCTTCCCACTATCCAAATCTTTGTTCTTTTTTAACTGTTGATGCTATGCATGGGTGACTTGGAAATGCTAATGTGCCATGCTCATGTTGTATTTATATGTGTTATAATAATTTTTCTTTTCTGGCTTAGACACAAATCAACATCAAACTCCGTTCAGTCAGGTCATTAAATCATATAGAGCTGAGTGAAATAGCAAAGAAAGGTTCAAGAAGAGTTAAGTGTCTCTTCCGTACAGAGTGTTCGGTGCCTTTTAGTGTGGAATTGTGTCAAACAGCTGAATTTGTTTTGGCATAGGGCAACTGCCTCCCAAAAAAAAAAAAAAGTCTGTCAAAGTTCTACCTGCATCGGAGGTGACTGATGTGTAAGGAAGAGAGAGTCAGCTTATTTCAACTCCCATGCTTAGCAAAGACACCACTGGGTACCTCTTTGTCCCCAGGGCTCAGTATCGGAGCCGGTTCTGATTAATGTCTTTATCGATGATCTGGACGAGGGGATTGAGTGCACCCTCAGTAAGTTTGCAGATGACACCAAGTTGGGTGGAAGTGTTGATCTGCTGGAGGGTAGGAAGGCCCTACAGAGGGACCTGGACAGGCTGCATCGATGGGCCGAGGCCAACTGTATGAGGTTCAACAAGGCCAAGTGCCGGGTCCTGCACTTGAATCACAGCAACCCCATGCAACACTACAGGCTTGGGGAAGAGTGGCTGGAGAGCTGCCCGGCAGAAAAAAGACCTGGGGGTGTTGGTTGACAACCAGCTGAATATGAGCCAGCAGTATGCTCAGGTGGCCAAGAGGGCCAATGGCATCCTGGCTTGTATCAGGAATAGTGTGGCCAGCAGGACCAAGGAGGTGATAGTGCCCCTGTACTCGGCACTGGTGAGGCTGCACCTCGAGTACTGTGTCCAGTTTTGGGCCCCTCACTACAAGAAGGGCATCGAGGTGCTGGAGCGTGTCCAGAGAAGGGCAACGAAACTGGTGAAGGGTCTAGAGAAGAGGTCATATGAGGGAACTGAGGTTGTTTTAGCCTGGAGAAGAGGAGGCTGAGGGGAGACCTTATTGCTCTCTACAACTACCTGAAAGGAGGTTGTAGTGAGGTGGGTGTCAGTCTCTTCTCCCAAGTAACAAGCAATGGGACGAGAGGAAATGGCCTCAAGTTGTGCCAGGGGAGATTTAGATTGGCTATTAGGAAACATTTATTCACGGAGAGAGTGATTAGGAACAGACTGCCCAGGGAAGTGGTGCAATCACAGACCCTGGAAGTATTCAAAAAATGTGTGCTTAGGGACATGGTTTAGAGGTGGACTTGGCAGTTAGGTTAACAGGTTGGACTCTATGATCTCAGAGGTCCTTTTCAGTAGTCCTGTTTTATTGCTGCTTTCAGCCATTTAGTAATGGGATGATTTTGCGCATGCATGTTTATTTTTTTTCTTAAAGCTTTTTACTTGGAGGATCATCTTTAACCCATTTAATCTCTCATCCAAGAACTGGTGTCTAAAAGACTTTCTGACTTTCAGAGATTCCGTGTTGCTACGTTTTTCACGTAGATTAACAACGTTTCGCTGCCTATTCCCAAACTTTATGTTCTGTTTTGTGTCATGTAAAATTTTGAATGTATGTATATTTGGACAGGCAGGTGACTATAACGTATATATGTTTTAAATAGTGAAGTAAAAATGGGTGGACTTTGGATATGTCGTGGCAAATCATTTAACTATCATTGACAATAAACCAGTTGCCATACTGTAGAAAAAATGAAGAAAACTAGAATTTATTTCCTCAATGTAGCTTTGAATTGTGAGGTGACGATGAATTCTAAAGAGGCAAATTCTAATAAGGGAAAAAATACTGTCGGAATGAACACATGATGATAAAAAAGACATTTCCTATCATTAGGACATGACAGCGATAGCTGAAGGGGGCAAATATTGTGTGGCAAGAAGGCACAATGAAAGTAGCTGTAGCAGGAAAGCCAGTGCTGCATAATTGTGTTATATATTGATAAGTGATACTGTGTGTATGTATACATAGAGATACATTTGCACATATTTATTTAAAAGTCACCAATAGTATATAAACCAATAATATACATAGTAATACAGTAAATATATTACTATAAGAAGAAATGTAAATTGTATGAAAAATAGGTAATTACTGTACATTTTGTAATAATGATGTGTATTGCAATAATTTAATAAGTAATAGTGTAATTTTAGTACCAGGCAAAAATACTGCTCTTTCTATTCACAAACGAATTTGAGCATGAACATCCTAACACATTGATGTAAAAGTAGTTAGTTTCGTTGTTGGGGCAATTGTTTGTCGGCAGAGGTTCATCTCATAACGGAACCTTTTGTCATAGTGGCTTAAGAAGGTCTCTACAATAAGTAACAGCTTTAATCCCTTTAAATTTTCCTTCATTCTGCAAATATTCACTACGTATGTAAGATTTTGTGGTTTTCTTATTTTTCTAACACTTTCTGACTCAATATTTTATTGTTGCTGTTGCTTATAGGGGAGTATTACTGTACCTTTGAATTCTAGGAATCAATAAATTATTTTAAGGATTGCAAGGACAGTTCAGTGTAGCTTCCATATTGCAAGTTTTTTATCCAAGCCTGTGTTGGATGGTGCATTTCAACAGGGAAGAAAAAAACCGCAATCAACTCCATGTCTAAAATATGTCTGATTGTTTAAGACGTGCCATCTTAAAAGAAATGTTGTTTTATTTGCAGAAAGCCATATTCTTGAGGATGTAAACAAGTGTATCGTTGCACTGAGAGAGCAAAATGCGGACAATTTAGATCGTGCAGCAGGTGCAATCCGAGGGCGTGCTTCAAGAGTAGCTCATATTGTTTCGGGTGAGATGGACAATTACGAGCCAGGGGCTTACACTGAAGGAGTGATGACGAATGTTCAATATTTGACCAAGAATGGTAAGTCTGATTTCTAAGCTACGTTCTCAGTTTCTTTAGTGGTATAAACTTTCCTTTATATGCCACAGTTAAAGTGAATCCTGTGATTCTCTGATCTAATGCACTAATTATGCACTAATGATTCACTATATGGTCTCTTATCTCCTTTCAGCATGCAATCCAATTATAATGATACCATGCAGTTCAAAACTAATTCTTGAAATTTTATTCGAATTATCTCATTTATGTAAGGGTTTTTTAAGTTATGGAAGACTTTTACCAGAGTTTTTAAATAAATGCAAGTAACAATGTTCGAAGACTTGTAACTGATGAGGCAGCAGCTTTCTACTTTGTTGTACTGATCTCACCACATCTGTTCTGAGCAGATGAAAGGCAAACTCAGAAGCAGGTTCATGATTTGCGTGTACTTACACTTTAAGGACTGTTGAGCAGTGGTTAAATATCCCCAAATATCTTCAGTTTTGCTATGCAAATTTGGAACTTTCTAAAATGGTTAGTAGTGTCCATTTGCTTTTTCATGATATTGAAAAAGAGGGTATGCTATACTGGAATATCCCTGTACTGGCAGCAGGGGTGTAACCGCACTATTCTATAAATGGTTTCTGTTGTTCATGTAAACAGTTGTTCATGTAAATGAATCTCTGGCCTTTCATAGTGTATACTTAATAAAAAAAATTATCTGTGGAGCTCCCAGGGCTTCCATGTTTTCAGTGGTTGCAAGTCTAATAGTTGGGCAGTTAAAAAATTGCCATTAAAAAATTTTCTGGCAAGTCTGTACATCTCTGGAATATAGGATTTAGCTTCATGAACTCAGAGGTCTAAACCATACCTCTGTCAGTCTAAACAAATTTCTGGTATCTTACATTTGACTGGCATTTACTTTATTTTACCGCAAGAAAAGACAGGAATTTTGTTTGAGCTCTTTCTTAATCAGTTCAAATAGGTTCAGGACAGAATTGTCTTCATGTGAAGCAAGAGTGAAATGACATCGCAATGAAGTGGCAAAAGGGACAAAATAGAAGAATTTGAAATAGACTTGCCTGTTTTTATATCCTTTTCTGACATTTTGATGAGAAAATCTGAGAACTTTCAACCACATTATTTTTTCATAACTTCTGAAAGTGCTATGACAAATACCAAGGCAAGCAGCAATTATAGGACAGCATAGTTTTCATTCCCATGTAAAAGCTGAGCCCTTCTTTCTTGAAACTGGTAGTGTTTAAACACATTAGGAGTTGACACTGATTTCTGTTCTGTTGCCTTGCTTTGACAGTAATATATAATGTACCTAAATCCGTGTACCTACAAAAGGCAGGAAGACATAAAACTGTTTTTGGTTGGAATGTTTGCCTGTGTCAGGGGACATCAAGCATGGTGTCATCTGCTCAAATGTCTTTGCAGTACTTCAAACCTAAGAATCCACTATCTTTGCATTAGTCAATAAGAGTGGAAAAAAGAAACATGTACTTTTCATTCTTACCTGTATTTATATGATCTGCAATGAACAGACATCAAATTGTGCAAGGTTTTTTGGTTGCTTGATGATTTTCTTTTGTTTTGTTTGTTTTAACTGTTTCAGCTTATAGGAAAAATGCAGGTAGGCTGCAGCCCTCAGGTGCAACCCAAAACATTCTATCACTGCTGGGTCTTTCAGGAGCTGGCTGATCGCAAGGTGACACTTCACTAGGAGAGAACTGTGTATTTATGCTGCAATTAGCTCCTATGTTAGCTTACCTGAGTAACCTAGGGCAGTGAAGTGCATCCTTTATGCCCAGTTAAAAGGTAATGTGTTACTGAAGAGAAATTATTGCAGGCAGAGCATAGAGTTAGTGAAAACAGAGTTATAGAGTAATAGCATACACGGAAATTACAGAGAAATAAAAATACAAATCAAAGAGAGAACAAGAGCCAGAAACGGTAAGGATGCAAATTGGAGTTAACAGAACAGCAATATTGTGCGTAAAGGAAAACAGATGCATTTACTGTTTGTTAAAACGAAGACTGATGTTAAATTGTAAAAAAAAAAAAAAAGAGGTTAAATTCTCTGCATTACAGTATGTTCAACAGAAGAGCATAAGATTGCTGAATCTCTTCAGCTGGAAGACATCAGACATATTTGAGATGGTAAAGTGAGATATTCAACCATAATACCACAATACTGCTGTACAATGGGTACTAAAAACTGGTGCTTAATTTCTTAGCTCAAGTTGTGTAGTCCTGTTTAGGTACAAGTTGTTGACAGCTGAATTAGATCTCTACATCACCATACAATGCAGTGTCTGCTTTCTCAGGCTTATGTTATGCTGCTCCTCCATTTTGCCCCTTCCCTTTCCCCCAACAAGAAGAAAAACCCCAAGCAAATTAACAACAAGGCCCTGTAAGAGCACCATTTGCATTGTGGAGTCGAGCTCTTAGAAGTTAGGTAATACCAGAACTAAAGTTGTCTTTGCAGCCTTGATTTGCACTCTGTGTGTGTATGCATTATGACATTGTGATTATGTGATTGTACACAGTTATGTTACAAAACAGCTGCTTAATTCAGGTCACTGGATGGATGTGCTTTAGACATATGCCAGGGTCACATATTAGAGGAGGCTGATGTCCATAGGATCAATTTGGAAAGTAATGAAGCAGAAGACTGCAGTAAGATAATGTGTGATCTGATAGGGAGGATAGTTCATTTGGACTGCCACTGCCTGTACAGAGTTCCTGTGTGATACCGTGTAAGTTCATGAAGCTACAACTAATTGTGGCATGCAGGAACACTTCCCAGCTCCTGGTCTGAGTGCGACCGTGTCCTTGTTCTACATCACGATGGGATAGGGACATACTCTGTCCCGTCTTGTTCTCAAGTTTCAGTGGGCAGGTCATGTAAGTATGTGGGTAGGAAAGAGAGCTGGAAAGCATTCCAGCCACCTCCCTGCTCTAGATGATTGGAAGTCAGCATTGAGAATCATGCCCTGTAAATGCGTGCCCCAGGGTCTGTATGAAACCTTTATGGACCACTGGAGAAAAGAGTGTTCAGTTGTGTGGTCTGTATACTCCGTGCAGGCAATTGTTTAAACCGGCATTTCCTATCTCGATTTTATAAGTACAAAGGTGGTAGTGGTTCAGGCTGTGTTCTGGTATGGTTAAGACTGTGAAAATGTTAGTACTGGTACCTCTCTGTCATTCCTAATGTCTGGCACTGTTGATTAGACATTCCTGATATCTGGCACTGTTGATTACGTTGAAATACGCAGATCCTTGCATTTTGATAGGGTTTGTGTACTGTTGGATGAAAGCAAAATGAAACCTTTAGAAACACTGTTTATAAAAACCTAAGGTTTTGCCATCCCCTTCAAAACTGGAAGAGTAACCTTCTACTGTATTTTTAAAGATCAAAGTCTACTCTATTATTTTACTGCCTGACAGAATCTGCAGCAGTTAAATTTAAGTAAAGCATTTATATTATGGCATTTGTCTGTTGATGTAGTAAAAAGCCTGTATTTCTTGTAAATTTTGTCTACAGTTTTGCTTTCATGTCAAAGTAAAATGATACATTATATACATATATATGTATACATATATATAAATCCTCTAGTTATTTAGATCTAAGGATCTTGTAAAAAACAAGGAAAAGGGTGGAGACAAGGATGGTAAGTATTTTAACTGTCTTAAGGAACTAGTGGAGGTATCTTTCTTGGAATCACTGGAGTTTTGAGTCCATGGTTTTTTATTCCAGTAGTGCTGATACAATTACAGCAAACCATTGTCCTCAGCTTCTTACAACCAGAAGTATGAAATACTTTGTAATTCACATAGGGATAGGGCTTAACTTTAAGTTTAGGAATAGTAATGAAGTTGTACTTGGAATTAAAAACAAATATAACTGTTCTCAAAGGTCAGCTGTAGGCATTGTTCTGAGACAGATACTGGTATGACACACAATACTGTTCTCCCTTAGAAGTATGGATTAAGACAGAGTTTAATCTCTGGGACAGAATGGTGATATCAAATATGAATTTGAAGATGGATTTGAAAATTTCTTCCTGCCTCAGAAAATGTTCATACACCTGTGTCCATAACTGTGAATTCCAAATACTTTCTCAGGATGAGAGGGACGTAAGTCAGATTTTTTACAAATACCCATATGCCTAAATGGTATGAGTATTGTTGAAAGTCATTAAAACTGCTGTTCCTGTGATATTTGCGCCCATAAAATATGAAGTAGTAATTGAATTGACTGGAATCTAACAGTTTTAAATATTACTGCTCTTCTGATGTGATACCAGCAATGTTACTTGTAATTGGGGATTGAAGGGCAAAGTACACAAGAGGTGTTTTTTATTAAGTGAGTCACCATCTGGGTAAGCACAAGTTTTTAGACATTACAGAGTGAGGGGAAAAACCTCATATCCAGACAGTGCCCATGACTTATTCACGAGGCTCAAGGAACTTTCTGTTGAGTGTTACATAATCATAATTCTTTGCCATAGCAGGGGGATACCAAGAGCCATTTGTGGCCCCGTTATCTCCTTGAGAGCTGTGTAAGCCTATTACTTCTAAGTAAAGATTTTCTTCAAGTTTCTAGCATTTATGCATGGCCAGTTTGTACATTTTGTTCTTGTGTCAATGTGAACAGTTCTTCTGTCTCCACCTGGATTAAAAACACTTGGCCCTAGTGGGTCAAACACATTAAACTTTTAGACCTGTTCTGGAGGGACTGGGTTTGCGCTCAGTGTTTTTTCTTTAAAACCTTCACAAGTTTGTTACCTTTTTTTGAAGTCCTTTCCTATGGTTTTGTACTAAAAGTCATTCTATTCTTCCTGACGCAGCTGTCTTCTATATTGGTAGCGTGTTTTAACATCTTACTGTTTGCCAGTGTCACTAATGAATATATATATTTGTTTATTTCCTGGTCCCAAGATTGTTATTTTGGCCATCTTCTAGAGTCTCCTTTCACTTCATAGCCCTTACAATGTGATCAGTTGTATAGCCTCCATACTAATACTGATCTACTCTACCTGAAACAGACCTTTCCTGTACGGTACTTTATTAAATCTCCTGCAGGGTAGATGAAATCTATTGCATTGCTTTTCTCTGGGAAAAGATAATTTATCTTAGCAATAAAAGATATTAGTGTTATCTGATATGAGCTTCCTTCCATCTTAGGCTTTTTATTCAGCTTTTCCGTTTACCTCCATGTCTTGCATGTTTATGTGCACAAGCTAATGACTTTGTATTTTTCTAGATGTTTCACATGCCTTTTTTAAATACAGTTTGCAGGCTTGTCACAACAGCTTATGCAGAATGACTGACAGTTTCCTTTGTCCAGTGTCTGAGTCTTTTGCAGTAGGGTTTGTCTGTTTTCTCCAGTTCAAGAGTGTTACAATCTCTTTCACCCAAAGGACACCTACCAAGGAGAAAACATAAGAAGGCTTTGTGTTCTGTTTTCTCCTGCCCACTCTGACATTTGATACTTATTTTATCCTCTTTTGGCACGCCATCTAAGCCAAAATGGGGAGAGAGAAGCACCCCCAGAGACTTCATTGACTTTTCCTAAGATACATCTTCAGACTAGATAGAATGAATCCGCTTTTGGAGCTCCTTATCTCTTCTTGTAGTATAAAAGATACCAATATGACCAACGTTATTCTGGGTGATTTATTTGGGGGTAGCTAAAATGAGGTGGTTGAATCTCACTCATTCTATCGTGCATGCAAAATCAAAAGTTTTCATTAACTTAAAAAGACAAGTATTTTTAATGAAAAAATATTTTCTACTGCTCATTCGTCACCCTCAGAATGAGATTTAAAGATATTTGCTATTCAAGTCTGTTTAGTATTCAGAGGTTTTTACCCTTGCTTGTGAAGCCCGAAGACAGCTAAAGAGGACTGAGTCTTTTCACTGTAAAATATTAAAAATATTCCCAAAACATTTGTTAGAAAAACTGGAGTGAGGCTTGAGTATGCAAGCTTATGGAATTGGTGAACTTGTGAAATTGGTGTACAACTCTGAGAAGGAACAGCTTGTAAGAAACTATTCAACAGAGAATTATTGTAAGAGCTAAGAGGGGAAAAAAGCACTAAGAAAAATGCTGAGGATGTTTGCATGACTTAGCCTAAAATATTTTGTTTATAATTACATGATGATTGTAAGACTGTAACTTAAGCAATAACCCTTCATTCTTGTGACTATTACTCTATTACAAAGTCAATAACCTCCTTTCGGTTAAGTCTGCAGCTAGCTTTGTTTTCTGTAAGGCTCTGTTCTAATCCTTCTGTGAAACTATGTTAAAAATGTTGTCTTTAAAAACTGTGAGATTTGCTTCAGATGTGAAGAATGTTCTGAAAAATAGGAAGAAATGTCATCAATTTTTTTTCGTCTTCCAGATAATCAAAAAATGACCCTGAACATAATGCCGTTTCTTTTTGTCAATCTTTTTTTCATTTCCTGTAGCTCAAAAATAGCTTTTCTTCACTCTTCAGAACAGTAATGTCCATGTTGATTATAAACACTGTGTGGGAGTTAAGATGCCTTTAACTACACATTTGCTTGCTTTAAAATCTGTTGCACTGAGTGATCATCTGAGGTACTGAGAAGAAACTCCTCTTCAGTGCACTGTTCCAGCAGGCTTTGCTCAGTAAAAGCTTCAGAGTGCCCAGTGCAGACTCCCTAGTCCTTAAACACAGTCTCCAAAAACTTTCCTCCTTCTCAAGATAGAAGTTAGTAAGAATAGCATTTAAAACAGAGCATTAATGTAAAATAAATTTATGTTTATGAATAAGCTAATAACTTTATTTTTACAGTTTTCAGTTTAGTTTTGATTTTTTTTTTTGTTGTTAGATCACTTTCCTGAATTAGGATAGTAAATACATTTGTATTACCAGCACAGATTTGACATACATGGTCTTGCTCCAGGTAGTTACATGGGGAGAGGGGAGGGAGACGAGGGAAGGGTGTCTCGGTTTAAGCGGCATTTGCAGAAGAAACTGGAAAAGGGAGAATTTCTTGTGAATTCTAAATCTTGCTCCTGTGATAATGAATTTGCCATGTACCCTGGTGAAGCCAGGTTTACTTGCAGTCTGATTGTGGAGCAGAGGACACTTGCATAAGTCTTCCTTAAAGTAGGAACACCACTGTTGTCTTTGTTTAATTTCCACAAGCCCCTAGTAAAATCAGTTTTTTATTCCTGTAGGGGAATTGAGGATGACGGTATAATAATGTACAGTAAGCACTTTGTTTTTCCACTCAGTATAATGAATCTACATCTACGTGTGTTCCAGGAGATAATTTTTGTTGGGTGGGTTGGGTTTTTTTTGTTGTTTTCTTGGGTTTTGTTTTTAAGTAGAATTGCCCTTCTGTGTTCATGATATGTGTCACTTTGGGATAAATCTTCACTGCTTCTCTTCACTTGAGGCTACTTTAAGAAATGACTCATGACTTTCCAATGTGTATATAACCTTTATCTATCCCTTTTAATATATTTTCTCTTTTAGATCTTAAGAATCACTGTCCTGGTCCCATGCAGTGGAGTCCATTTGTAATGACAGCCCTTCCTTAAGCTGATAACAAGATCAGGGAACTACTGCTGCTCTTTGTACTAGGTGTTTTTACCTGAAGCAGACTCTCTAACTTGGACAGTTTTTATCTGTGTGCCCATATCAAAACCATGACCTTCTCAGCTGTGACTTTCTTGCACAGGATCTTAAGTGCCTTAACCTCTGCAATGTTAAGGACCTTTCATTAGCAATTCTGTCGTCTGCCTTTCACTTCCAGCTCTGTAACCTTTTGGGTGGTTATTTTGAATGTATTTTCCAGAGGCTCTGTGACAGTGTTTTTCCATTACTGTTGTCATAATGTTTTTCTTGTGGTCTTGCACCTACAAACCCTGATGCTATTGTTATTTTGCATTCTTTTGAGAATTACGATAAACATGCTGTGCCTGTTGCATTTGTCCATGATTAACTTCTATGTCTCAGACACGAGTTTAACAATTATTTCCTTTGTCTCAACATTCAAAGAATCCTTTTGTCTTCTTGTCTTCTCCAATGCAGTATGCTGTTCTAAAAGACATCTGCCTTACAGCAGTCTCTTTTTGACTATCTTATAAATTCTTTGTAATAGGAACATTTTAGTTCTTAACCTAGCAGCTTTGGCTTTTTCTGATGCTTCCTGGAGGCAGTTGGTAAGACATACCTACTGTTTTTTTCCTGCAGACCAAAATGTTTTGAATTCTTTGGGATTTACCGCTCTTCTAACCATTTAGTTTTGTAACATTTACACGTCAGAGCATTACCTGCCTCCTAAACAGAACTGTGGACTGAGTAACTATTTCGTAAATCATTAGTGCTTAAGAGTTACTTCTGTATTCCATAGTCCATGAGGACTTTTTTGTTTTAAGGCTTCAACATGAATCCAGTCTCATTAAAGATTTCCATAGACCTGAAAAATTGCGATAACTTCTTGTTCTTCAGTCTTAGATCACTCTCAGTTCTTCATAGTTGTCATTTGTTGTTGTTTTCTAACCTGAGTTTACAAAAAGCATCTTCCACAGTTTTCATTTTTGCATGGAATACTTTTTTAATGTTTTATAATAAAATTCGTAATTGTCATAACATGCTGTCCTGGTTTCAGCTGGGATAGAGTTGATTTTTTCTTCCTAGTAGCTGGTATAGTGCTGTGTTTTGGATTTAGTGTGAGAATAATATTGATAACACACTGATCTTTTAGTTGTTGCTAAGTAGTGCTTACACGAGTTAAGGACTTTTTCAGCCTCCCATGCTGTGCCAGGTGCACAAGAAGCTGGGAGGGGGCACAGCCAGGGGGGCTGACCCAGACTGGCCAAAGGGCTATTCCATACCGTATGATGTCATGCTCAGTATATAAGCTGGGGGGAGTTGGCTGGGGGGGCAGCGATCGCTGCTCGGGGACATGCTGGGCATCGGTCGGCGGGTGGTGAGCCAATTGTATCGTGTATCACTTGCTTTGTATATTATTATTGTATTATTATTATTATTATTACTACTACTACTACTACTATTCTATTTCATTTTACTTCAATTATTAAACTGTTCTTATCTCAACCCATGAGTTTTTCTGACTTTCACCCTTCCAATTCTCTCTCCCATCCCACAGGGGTGGGGGGAGTGAGCAAGCGTCTGTGTGGTGCTTAGTTGCTGGCTGGGGTTAAACCATGACACATGCTGTATCATAATAATAAAATTATATGGTCTCCCCCCTCCTTCCAATAGTATTTCCAACTATATACAAGTAACCATTCCAAAGTGTGCTCTGCTTAAGATTTTCATAGTGTCTCACCCAGATTCCTTTTGGGCAAATGTGCCCTCAGCTCCGCCTGGTTCCCTCCTTAGTAACTATGAACTGTTAGATTTGGAAATGATGCAACAGATCTTGATGGGGGGAGCTTATGCATAATTCAGTAGGATTTATGTATGCATGTTTGTTTATCTATGGATTATAAAGCTGTTAATTAGTAAAACTGAGTCTTGCTGAAATCATAAATGATATGCTTGTGGTCATTTGTTCACCTCAGATCTCAGTAAGTCTCTCAGAGCTGCCATCCATGGCATTATTTGGAGAAGTGGCATTGAGTGCATTATATGCCAAATAAATATTTCTGTAAATAGTGCTTCTCCTTACTTTCTGGGGACCAGATTCTGTTTTCTACCAGAATCCTACCACTGCCAGCACTGTACAAGGTCATCTCTGAAGGCAATTTTGTCTGCTGTGGGCTTTGTTTTGACTCGCGGTTGATGAGAACATGAGACCAGTCTCCTCAGTTTACCCAGGGCTATTAAACCACTGCAACTAGAGTAGTTTTGTAATAATTCAGTAGCTAGCAGACAAAGTTTAAGTAATACATCTATCAATTTTAGAGCATTCATCATGGAGTTTCATGCAGGGATATACAACTATCTGTCACTCATGCTCCTTTATGATTGCTATCAAGAATTAAAAATTAAAAAGTAGATAGCTTCAGTCAGCAGATTGGGAGGTGTGTGCCTTGGGCATTGTACAAAAAATTCATTACAGAAACCTTCACCCTTCCAAAGCAATATAAAGTGGCAGCCATGCTTCTCTCATGGAATACTCAGAGCTTGACAGCTAGGTTAGGCAGTAAACAGTTTGATGCCCCTCCTAATCAACAAAAATGTTTGGGAGAAGCCATAAATGTTTCAACAGCTTGTTGTTTGTTTGGTTGGTTGGTTTGGTTTGTTTTTTTATCTGAAGCAATTTGATAACTTATTTCCTGAACTGAAGCTGCAAGTTAGCATTTCTTGTATCAGACTGTTAGTGTTTTCCCAGTAACTTTATTCTTGGTGTTGAGGGAGGCTTAAAATAATTTCCTGAAACTGATTCCTAGGTTTGAAGTCAAAGTGTTTGGTGATCTATTCTAGAAGATGGCTACAAGTAATAGACCTGTTTTTATTGTTCTTAGATTTCCTGGAGCCCTTTTTTTATATGCTTGTTTTTTAGGAAGGGGAGGCTAGATTGCAGGAAATATGGTGAAGCAGATCTCTGAGGAAGCATTCTTGGTAAAATAAATAATATTCAATGGTAGTACGCCAAACATTAAAGGAAGATGATGTATTGATTATAACAAGAATGCAAAAAGAAGGTGGGGAAAAATCTGAGAATGTGTCTTTTGGAAACAGGAAGGTACTCACTGTACACTTTCCAAAAAGGCCTTGCCACATTCAGAAATGCTGGGGAAAAGATTTCTGGAAAACTGAGGGTGCTCAGGATGGCCAGGGGCCTAGAGCAGGTGACCTGTGAGGAGAGGGAGAGATTGAGCATTTGTTTAACCTGGGGAGGTGGAGGCTAAGGGGCAATCGACTAGAAGCCTACGGCAAAGGTGCCAGGCTCTTCTTGGTAGAGACAGATACCACAACAAAGTGAAATTTCTGTCTTTGGAGGTTTTTAAGACTTAGCTAGACAAAACTATGACTGACCTGATGTAGTGTTGGTCTTATTTTTAAGGAGGAGACTGATCCAAATGATATGTGGAAGTCCTTTTTAAACAATGTGTTTGTTTTTTTCCCTCATGTTAGACACCAGCTGCATTCATATAAGA
Source organism: Theristicus caerulescens (assembly GCA_020745775.1). Classification (NCBI taxonomy): domain Eukaryota; kingdom Metazoa; phylum Chordata; class Aves; order Pelecaniformes; family Threskiornithidae; genus Theristicus; species Theristicus caerulescens. The sequence goes on from CM036560.1 coordinate 92,182,866, forward strand.
GTCATCTTTTCTGGATAATTAAATGTTTCAACGTGTGCATGCATACTCTGCAGTACCAATCTCGAATTCCCAGAGAGGAGTTCCTTCTCTTCCTTAGTGGCTTGCTTGTTGTTAAAAACATGTAGTGTTAGTATTTGAGAAGGATAGTTAGTGTAAAAGGGTTGCAGATACCTCATTCTGAATCCACAAATTTCTTCAGAATGCTAATGCAGGTTTCTTATATGAAGTATCATGCATTAAATGGAGGTGAAGCATAGCAACATTGCAAATGGATGCACTCAATCTATGTGATTTAATCTGATACATTTCCAGATAGTCAGATAAACATTTAAAGCCTATTGGTACTCTGTTTTTCAAAGTGTTTGTTTGCTCTGTAGTGTGCTCTTTTACAACTGTGTTGATCCTCCCCCCCCCGCCCCGAGAGCTAATAGGAAGATTTTCAGCAGTGCTCTGGATTTCATCTAAATAACAAAAATCATCTTGTATTTACTCAGTTTCTTCACTTGTCTTGCTTATATATTATTCTGTGAGACAAATAAGGCAAATAAGTACCTGTACCTAAGAACACCCTCAGAGATCATATCTTAATAGTGTTAGAAGCAATGTTAGTTTTATTCATATAGTTTTAGTCAGTTTCTAACTGTTCATGAGTATATTTAGAGTTGATCACTGACCTTCTTGAATCTTTATTAAAGCCTGCTCTTCTGAGTCATGGAGAAAAGTTATTCTTCTCTGCATTGCAGGTTAGGAGGAAGTATTCTTGTAGCCAGCCTTTGTAAACTCCAAACCACAAGTAAAGAACAAAAAAATCTCCTGGAACTTTTTCAGCCTTTGCATACTCTCTACATAGAATTGAAAGTAGCAGGAAATCTAATTGACAATCACTTTCTTGTCTGTCAGCAGTCCATTGCAGTTGGAGTTCACCCTGACTGTATGTGTGGAACAGTCAGTACCAATTATAATTAATCATTCTCACTGTTTCTCTTGGTTCTTGTACAGAACTCTCTTGACCTAAAGAGCTTCTTCCTGCTGATAATACTAGCATTAGCACTAACATCCATAAATGTTGCTGATTTAATTAGTCACTAGTTGACTAAGAAGTTTCAGGTAAATACTGAAGAATGTTCTTTTTAATGTTATCGGTAGCTGGTTGGTTAAGGCAAGGTTTCTGTTATGGGGCAAAATATGTGCTGCAAGATGCAATTATTGTCAGTATACTGAGTGCAAACAGCCCATTCAGTTTGTTGCTTTGAATGCTTTTTTACCTCTGGGATAAGAATCAAGGGAAGGAGCAAGCTGAACAGTATGACTGGAATTAGTTCAATATTCTACCATTTTTTTTCCTTTATTTTGTATGGTATCTTATCCTGCTGTTTTCAATAGATAACTGGTACATGAGAGCATCATATTCTCTGTCTCTTCATCTTCTAGTATAAAAGTAAGAAAGATAGAAGTAATTTTGTTAGGTTGTGTGAATAGTTTCATTCTTCATGTCAGTCCTGTCTGATTTGGGGGCCGTTGTGTATCTGATCATCTGCTTACTCTGTTCTATCTATGCTTGATCTTTTGGGTTTCCAGTTATCTTCAAATTCCACTTAAACAGTTTTCATTATCACTTTCCCATTTGGTTTTAGGTTTTAATTAGATACTTGTCGTGGTTTAATACCAGCCGGCAACGAAGCACCACACAGCCGCTCACTCATTCCCCCCTAGTGTAACGGGGGAGAGAATCGGAAGAGTAAAAGTGAGAAAACTTGTGGATTGAGATAAAGACAGTGTAATAGGTAAAGCAAAAGCTGTGCATGCAAGCAAAGCAAAATAAGGAATCAATTTACGACTTCTCATCGGCAGGCCATCTCCAGGAAAGCAGGTCTCCATCATGTATAATGGTTACTTGGGAAGACAAATGCCATCGCTCTGAGTGTGCCCCTCTTCCTTTCTCTTCCCCCAGCTTTATATGCTGAGCATGATGTCATATGGTATGGGATATCCCTTTGGTCAGTTGGGGTCAGCTGTCCTGGCTGTGTCCCCTCCCAGCTTCTTGTGCACCCCCAGCCTGCTCGCTGGTGGGGTCGGGTGAGAAACAGAAAAGGCCTTGGCTCTGTGTAAGCACTGCTCAGCAGTAACTAAAACATCCCTGTATTATCAACACTGTTTTCAGCACAAATGCAAAACATAGCCGTATACTAGCTACTATGAAGCAAATTACCTCTATCCCAGCCAAAACCAGCACAATATACAAAAAATGTTCTAAAGTAGTTGTGTTCCTTGTGGTAGATATAGGTAAATTAGTTTTGATAACATAAAAAGATATACAGGTTCTATCCAAATGTATGTGACTGCTTTTAAAAGGTTGCCCGGGGAGGTTCTGGTCAAAGCTCAATTGGACTAAGTCTGGCACAACTTATACTACTTTGAGCAGATGGCGAACTAGATGACTTCTCAAGTTCTTGGGTTGTGTTGGTTTATTTTTCCATGGAGCACTGTTTATATGTAGGAATTTTTGCAGAGCACCTGGAGATGCCCCTCCTTTGATGCATACTTTGATGCTTACTATGCTTTTGGAGGCATCTGCTTTGAGGAAATTTTTGCTTCCTGACACTTGTTTGAGTGGGCTGAAACTGCCCCCCCCCAACTGGTTTTATTCATTTCGTATTGCTGAGTGGTTTAAGGCAGATTTGGGGAACCTGAACCTTCTGAAACCCATAGCAAGAAGGAGCCAGTAGAAGTGGGTTCCTTCATTTCCTCATCCAGACCTAAGCTACTTTTGTGAAAGAAGGTCCTGAAGCACAGCAGCGTTGTTCTCTACAAGAGAAAAGTGTTCTGTGTTTTCTTCTGACTCTCTAATTATCATTACTTTCTTCAGAGGAACGTGAGCAAAATGGTTGAGTGTCCCAAGACTGAAAACTTCTCTTCTGACACGTCTTCACCTTCAGGGAAGCCAGGTGTCCAGAGGGGTACTTTGCTGCTTGCAGCAAGAGAAGGATATGATAATTTCCATTTTTCATTATACCCAGAATTCTAGCAATTTCCACCCTGGATTCCTTTGTTATAAAGTCTTTTTCTTTGGCCTCCTTTTTTATCTCAGTCAGATGGTGAGCTCATGCTTCAACACATTTGACAGGAAGTCTTTAAAAGCTCAGCTATAATAAAAACAGAGATCTGTGAGTCTGGAGATTGGATTGCTAATTTGGGTTTGCAGTTGTATTTACAACATGGCTAGATGCTTGATTATGTGATAAGTGTGCTTAGTGTGTTTCTGTGTAGAAATAGTTTGATTTGCTTAAATTACAGTTATTTTGCTCCCTAATCTGAAAGTTATTCTCCACTACAAATAGGACCACCAAGATAAAACACTTTGGGTAAGGTTTACTCATGTTCTTATAGTTGATCTTAACAGGTGCAACCTTACATACTAAAATGCAGCGTTCTAAGTGTCTGTAAGTTTGAGAACGATGTATACTTTCAGAGTATTCAGGAATGTAATAGGAGATCCCAAAGCTGTCCAGATTGGGGACCCTCCTACAGGTTGTGTCCATACGGTAGCAGCTACTCCAGGCTCTGTCTCAAGCTGGGAGCTGTACTTCCAGGTCATCTTTGTCTTCCGGCATGGACGTGAATGTGGTTTGGCCTCTGTAGTAGGCACAGGTGTGGGAAGAATGTTACTAGGACACCATTTGTTGCCTGAACAGTCATTTCTTACCTTTCTGGAGTAGAAATGGTTGTCCAGAAGGTGGCATTGTGAAGGCTGGCTGTGAGTCATAGCTGCAGTGTGGTGACCTAAGGTATTCTGGAAGAAATTTCCATTTTTTTAAATGAAAAGGCAATTACAAAATGATTCAAAAAGGCAAAAAGCCCATGAATAACACAACAAAAGGGCCACATGTGGTAATAAAATACAGCTTAAAGTCGAGAGGGAACCTTGAGTTTTTGTCACCTTGGCCACAAACAAGCTACCCAATGGTATTTTGCTTTCCGTAACAGGCAGGCTTAGTGGTTTCAAATGATTCCATACTACAATTGAACATTTTTCTTAAATGTACCAACATAGCTTTATCACTTTTCATTTAAAACAATTTCAGTAATACCACGTTCTAGTAATGAAGGTTTCTGTGTGGTCGCTTATACCATGGGCTTCAGCATTTAGGACATATTTCAAATCCATTGAAACTGCTGGAATGATTGCCACTAACTCTGCTGATAATGCCTCAAACCCCATATGTCCCGGTTCTTACTTACTGAGTTTTACCATTGTTCATTATCATATGGAACAGTAAAGAAGAGGTAGGGTACGAGTGCACAGTCCACTAAGGTGAAACAGCAAAGACAGGAGGCAGACACACAAAGTTTGTCTTTGTCACGTGGCAGTGTTTTCTGAATAATTTTGAGGCTAGCTATTAATATTAGAGTCAGTATTTTTCTGGCACCATTCAGAAAAATACCTTTTCTGCAGTTGACAGTGTTTATTGCTGTTTCACTGTAATTAAGAACTTGAGGATTTTGGGTACCAAGCTGTATTTTTCTTGTGCTTGCTTTTTAAATGTCAGCAGTCTTCCCTGAAATATAATTCTTCTTGATTAAATTATTTAATTCCAAGTTACTATTATAGTAGACATAGTACTAAAAAGTAGCGCGACCCTTTTCCCAAATACATTTTGCCAAAGGCAATTTTTTCTTTTATGTTTTTGTTGTTTGCTAACATATATGTCAAAAACAAAATATCTGATTCTGCCTAAAATAACAGTGTTTATTTCTGATGTTTCCCAGTGGGATATGCAATTTCTTTTGTCTTTGGGCCAAAGCAATCTTGTGCAGGGTTGTCCCTTCTAGCTAACTGAATTACTTTTAGGTTTTGTAAGGTGATACTACACCCACTGGGAACCAGATTTCTAAAAAGACAATATTTCTAGTAATCTGCCAAAGTAAATGGCTGCATTTCAAAAGGAAATGTTTAGATTGTTGTCTACTGCTAATGTTTTGAAGACTAACTTATTGTGAGCATGGTTATAATACTGGGAAAATTTGGCCCAGTTACACGTTCTGAGCTTCTGAAACTATGCTGGTGCCTCCTGACATAACATCACCATAGTACATGAAAACCTCCCTGTACCAAGCACATAATAACCACTTCAACACCAGTCTTCTGTCTTTCCCCATCACTGAAGGACTTGCTGGGCATAAGACAGAAGTTTGTATATTACTAATGCTGGGGTTTGTTTGTTCCTACTCAGGGTTGTTTTTTCCTACTTCTCTAATTTACAGGATGACTGGAGCTGACTCAGGTTTAGGCATTCCATTTTCCTGATAACTTCACTAAATCTGTTGCTCATCAGCCTTGTGGAGGTTTTGTTCTTGTTTTGTTTGTATCCTAAGTTTTGTTGAGATAGGACTTTGAAGTTTTATGTCAATTGAAATTTAAACATTATGGAAGTTCTCCCTACAGCACTGTAATTCTTGGCCTCAAGGTTGGGGGGGTGTGTGTGTATTTCTGGTTGTTTTCTAATGAGTGATCTGTTTTGGGTGAAGTTTGTATTAAGATAACCAATTAATTAGGCAAGAGAACTGAATTGTGTCTAACCTTTCAGTATCATGCTTAAAATATTATGGACTAATGTTCTTTTGTCTTAGTATTAGGAATTGGCACCTAAATAAATGAATTTAGGTCAATATTAGCACAGCAGGAGTAAGTACTTCATGAGCAGCAGATCTGTAATGTGTGCACAGATCTCTGGAGGTATCAGAATGAAACTATTGCCTCAAGATGTTTCAGATCTGGAAACTTTTTTAAAAACAAAATATAAGCTTTTCAAATTGAACTTTGCATATAATTTGGAGTTTTTAATGAGACCAGAGTTTCTCAACTGTATGAACAGAGTGTTTGCATGTGCACTGTACAATGTTTTTTGATGATATAGTGAAACAGCCATTTCTTAAGATACAACTCACCGCTGTTGGACCACACATCCTCAGAAGCATGTTCTCAAGTACTGTTGGAGCACGTTCTAGCCCAGAAACTTAGGTATAATTATTTAAGACCCTGCAGGTTGTCTGCAAGTAGGCAAGATGCAAAGAGGAGACAGTATCTCTTGTGATTTCTTTGAAGGCTCTCTTTCAGAACGCTGTAGTCATAACCATTAGTTTTCATTTCTGGTGCACCATTTATTTTCTCTAGTTAGGGTGGTAAATAGAGGGAGAAATTTGAAGAACGTTGTTGCTGCAATTCTTTCTCTATACCTGCAGATTCAGTCCACCTTTGCTTGTGAGCATACCCATGTTTTCATGGGAAACTCTTTCTCACCATTAGGAAACCAATTCTTTCTGTCCCTATAGGATGATTGCTTCGTTTAATATCGGTTTAAATAGCTATGCCTTGTGGCCGACTGTAACAATGATAACGTTCCGATTTGTTTTGATTCTTTATCTTACAGGTATGAAATAATCTAAGCTACAGTTGCAAAATAAATCATTCATATCTCAAAGATGCAGCTGATTTTATAGGGATATATTTTTACTGCCAAAGGCAAGAAATGTAGCAGTCTTGTTTTCTGGTTTCTAGCAGTGTTGAGCAGAGGTGTCTGCAAATGTTCTTGTTCCTGTTCACATACACCTGCCCATGTGCCTTTCTAAATTTCATCCTTCTAGCAAGAGATGGGCAGAAAGACTGCAGTTATTGCTCACATGTTCTGCCTGGTCTGGCCCTTCTTTTCAGTAACTAAGAGTGTTTGATGTAGTCTGGTCTTCTGTTACAGGTATGTATTTGGCTCAAGAGCCCATTATGTTTGGTACTCAAAACAGTATACACCCAGTGCTTAATGCTTCTGTGTAGACAAATTCATTCTTGCTATGTTTGGTAAAACAGAGTCTCTAGTCTGAAACATTATTTATGAAACTCTGACATTTTACTATTTTTGCCATTGCAAAAGAGGCATTCTTGCAGTGTCTCAAAATCAATCATCAAAAATAAAAATAGAAATAGGTTTGGGGGTTTTTGTTTTTTGTTGGTTTTTTTGGTTTTTTTTTGGTAAAGGGTCTTGCTTTTATACACTTGTGTTTTCTCTTATGAATTGCATGAAGTGTAGTGTGGCATGCAACGGAAAAACAAAAGCATGTTTCATTTTTGTCCTTTTGATGTAAAATAAAATCAAAAAAAATTCCAAACTGTTGCAAAAACTGCAAAGAAAGGTGGCTAGATGAGAAATATTAAGAAGGATCATACAAACCGAGCATGTGTTAGGGTACGAAGGGTTCCTTTGCAGATTTGTGGCCTAGACTTGTTCTCCTTAAAATAAATGGATTTTCTGCCTTTTTCTCTGTAGAAAGCATATAGTACTGAAGGATTGCATTGACCATTTGACATTGCAAGTCAGACTGAAATAAGATGTGACAGATAATGGCGTGAACCACTAGTCAAAGTACTATATATTTAATTCTAGTGTTTCACTGAAAATATGCATGCCAGTCTATGTGTATTACAAACTTAAGTAACATCTTACTCATTTTAGACTGAGAGGGTCCCTCTTGGAATAGTGAGGCAGGATTAGATAATTTCTTCCTATTTTGTTTATTCTTATTTCTGTGTTTGGTGATTTTTTTTTTTTCTTTCTAAATTGGGGTGTCCCTTGCCCTGCTATAAAAGTAGGGCCTGAAAAGTGTCTGTAGTTATATCCCAAACAGAACACAATAGGGTGGAGAAAACGAGATAACATTGTATCAGGCAATATTGCTTGTTGTTTGGAATAGAATTTAAACTTTTTTTTTTTTTAGTTAAAAAAAAAATTACTTGGAGAAATTCGACTTCTCAGTTTGTCATTGAATTGGATCATTCTTTGTCCCTCAAAAAGTCTATTTAGTGGAAACATTACTTTTGTGAAGGGGAAGAAATGTCTCAGTCAGAGTTCCTGACCTTGTTTAGTTGAATAATCTTTAAATTTTTTACATTATTTTATAATTGAAACTCTCATTCAAGAAATCCTTAAAAATATCATTTTAAAACCACTCCTGTATAGTAAAACAAATATGCTTAGATTCAAGCATTCAGTTAGTGTTCCTTCTGGTGCGTAGGGTGTTGTGCAGTAATTGGGACCAGAATGCAGAAGTAATCAACCTTGCAGCTTATGAAAGTAGCGTGCTCCTTCAGTGCAGCAATTGACACATGCCAACCTGAGATAAAGGGGTCTAGAACAAAATCATTGCGCTGTTGAGTTCATTAGAAGTTAAATCGCGATCAGTAAGCAAAGCCTAGAGAAGGCTGATTCAAGCATCACAGACCTGTTTCTTTCGAAAATGATGCAATTTATTTTTATGCTGTGTCTACAGATTTATGGTGTGTAGAAACAAGCGTGCTTTGCCATTGTGTAAGTGACAAAAGCTTCCCTGTTGTGAAAATAATGACTCATTTCTATTACTAGGACTCCCATGCAATAAGCACTGCTCAATACAAAAAGAAAAGTCCTACACCAGGTACCTTAAGAGTAGATGCTCTTCTGCCTTGCAAGCGCTTGGTCCTGTTCAAGTCGTCATGTTACTTGCAGTCGTTAAGAGCCTTTTCTAGACCATTTTCAAGCTGTGCCCTATTTGTTTTCATAAAAGGTAGAACTAAAGGTAACTATTTCAGAAGATGTACTATCACTGATTATTACACTTATGTAAGGTAACAAATGCTAAATCCCATTCTGGTTTCTGCTCTGTCTTTATGCAGCTATTGCAATTTAGAGTGTTTCTGGAAACCCTGGGGGAGTGTCGAGAGCAAGGGCAGCCCACAGAAAACAGCTAGCCCTACACCATTCTTGTTGAGTCCAATGTAAGAGTCTGTTCCCTTTCCCATTTGAGAGGTAGCCATATTTGTTACTATGTGTTACCTAAGCTTAATGAAACTTAACAGGAGTAAATCCTATCCTGAATTGTGCTGCCTGGCTTTCCCCAAGTGTCTAGGTATGTCTGGAGATTATTGCAGTCTTGAAGACATTTAATCACTTGGTATGACAGGAAGGAGTCTAGCTTTGTCCCTTTGCTAGCTTTGTCCCTTTAAAAATGTCCACGTTAGCTACAGTATTAATTTTAAACTCCATTACTCTTACTGTATTTGTTAGCAGAGGGATGTATTTTTGTCCATTGATCTGTGCTGAAGGCACTAAGGGAATGAAGGATACCAACTACTTGTCATGCCCGAATAACTCTTAAAGGTATGTGAATGTGAAAGTGTCTACGAATAATAGTCTTCACTCCTGCTGATCTGTTGAAGCACCATATGCTTAACTCCTCACTGCTCAGGGGAGACACCTTTCACTTTAAATTTCTTTCCTGCCACTTGCAGCTTTTAATCCATGGCAATCCTTTGCCCCTTGCCCTGTGGCTTTTTTCCCCTCTATAGTTTCCTGTATCAGCCATTCCCCTTATATTAGCATTTTCAGAGTACTGCAGCGGATTAGAGACACCCACTTTCACAGGCTAAGGCATTTGGACATTGTAGTGTTAGATCTGTCCGAATGTTACCAGTGTGTCTTCAGTGAGGCTTTCTATGCACGTGCTTTCCCCCCACCTCCCCTTTGGAAGAGAGACAGGCAGATAATGTAAAAATGCCAGTATGTGTTTCTCTTGGTTCTTTGTACATTTTCTTTTCATTTTTAGAGACAGTGTTAGTGATCTAATTCTCAAGAGTAGTAGTTGCATTTAGCTATTTGCACTGTAGTTTAGGGAAAAGGCAGAGCCTTTTAGCACAGTGATCTGTACAGTTTTAATAAGAGCATGCAGAAAGACTTCATAGGTGAACATGCTTATATCTACAATGAACACTACTTTGCTGTATAAAAACAAAAGTATAATCCATATATCTAACATTCAGAAATTATCTTACAGCAATTTTGTTTCTTTCACAAAGTCCCTTTCCCAGAATGAATTGCCATATATCCATTAACTTCAGTGAATGTAACGCTGTCTCATAGACATAATGTCTGAGTTTTCCATTACCTGAAGACCCATCTTAATTGGTTTTCCCTGCTTACCCTCTCTGTATTTTTCAAAACTGGGTTTGTAAAAAAAAAAAAAATTATCAATTAATTTTAATAAAATGCATCTGTGTTTTTCCAGATAAGTCAGCAGATATGCAGCATAAGCTGTGTTTTGGGGACGATTATAGGATGAGAATAGAACTTTGGACTTAAAAATACAGTTGGTTTTCTGTGACTTTTCACTAAGCAGAGCTCAGAGATACTTAGAGATATTTAGTGACAGATACTTAAGTGTTTGTCCATTGATTTTATTGTTCTAGCTAGCTTTCCCCAGTACTTCTACATGCTTAAATTAAATTACCTGTCTTCCTTATCCTCCAAATGAAAACAGTAACTTGCCACATCCCACCCACTGTAACAGTTTTTAATTGGAAATGAAATCAGATACTAGGTATTAAAAATCAGAGAGTGCTTTGTCTATCCTGACATAAAATTAGCAAAAAATCAGTGAGAGTAGCCTGCTATCGTACTGACATTGTTTGATAACAGAATCAAGTGTTAGAAACTGGTGAGTTAGTTATTAACATCTCTACAGATTATCCTCCATTCTTGTGGACTGCTAATTCTTCTCCTGCTGATTTGGAACAGGTTTCATTTTTCTTTTTTCCAGTTGCAAGTGATAAGACAAAGAGATTGTAGTATTTCGCGATTTTTTTTTTTTTTTTTTTTTTTGCCTTCAGTAGGTACGAGAGTGCCTATGTGTGTACACATAGTGTTTATGTAGTTGAATAGAAAGTTACAGAGACGGCGTTTAAAATGGTAGAGAAAGTGTTACAGTCATACTCAAGAAAATAAATGAAGCCAGTCTTCTAAGACCCCAAAATTGTAATCTATCAGACAAAAGGCATAAAAATAATTTTGCAATGTTTTTTTTCTTTTTTAAAAAATCATTGTGTTTACGGACACAATGCTTATATGGATCGTGTCTGGTACATTACAGTAGGTATGTTTACGAACAAACCCACCTTACCCAGCAACAGACTGTTCTGTGGAATTCCTTTTTTATTGAATGAAGCCTGAATGCTTTGGGGATCTTCTGAAGATGCTTGGATTGCCTTCAAGGACAGGAGAAAGTGCACTAAGAGTTACAAGCCCAGGGCACAGGCCAGGGTAATGCTAACCAGTAATTTCTGGGATGTAACAGTAAATATGTGGAATAAGCAGATGGTCAGTCTGCAGGTAGTCTCGGCATTCATAAGTGAGTATGTGAGAAAACCCACACTATAGTCATGGCGATGTTAATGTATAAAACCTTAGCCAAAACAGGGGCTGTATTGCACATGGAGTAAGAACATATTCCCTGTTCCAGAATGTCTGTTTCCCAAGTAGGTAGACTCTAACACAATGGTGAATTTATTGCACGAAGTGAATTCTATACTTCTCTCCAGGTCAGCCTTAATAAGATTTCTATTTTAGTTCAAAAAAGGTAATTCTTCTTCAGTGCTCTTAAATGACTTCAAATGACCTTTTCAAAGGTTGGTCTTTTTAAAGACTAAAATAGTCTTACTTACCCCAAAATATCCCTTTATATACTTTGCTAAGCATATCTTATTACTGAAGTTTCATAGGAATTACACACTAAACATAAAATTAACAGAAAACAGTATGTAATAATACTCAGAAGTCTGGTTTAGGTTTTTTGCTAATTAACACCGTTCTCTAGCATAAGCAGTATATAGCATAATGCTTATTCATTAGAAACAACCGATTCAACTCTTAAGGATTTCTCTTCCCCACCTAAATTACTGAAAAGCTGTTCTCTGTTCATATAGTCTCCTTTACATATAATGGAGGGACTCCTCTGTAGGAAGACCTCCATTTCCTCTTAATGGTTTGTACAGCATTTACTGCGTCCTATTTAGTACATTTGAACAATCCCTATTTGGGAGTATTTGTTCAGGAGCCTTTAGAAATTGCCTGATGTGTTAGTCGCCCCCCTGCTCTTGCTGGCAGAGCTTTGGCCTTGGATATAACAAAGCCAGTGAAGAAAAACATTAGAAATCTGTGGTAACAAATTCTAGTCATAGAAATGGAGGCTGCAGTTCACAGTCATTTTAAGTAGCTCTAAATGTAGCTTTTATTGACAGCAGTGGTGCCCGTCTGCCCCATCTGCCTTTTCCTACTGTCTTCCTTGTACCAGTACTAGCATGTCAACTATCTGGCCTGGTAGTAAGTTGGACTAGAATAGCGAAGCACCTCAAAACTAGCTTGGCAGCCAAAACCTAAGTCTTCAACTGCTTCAATTCATTGAACTTTGTCATCGTGCTGCTGTATGACCCCACCTTCCATACACGTGGAGGTTTGATGGTAGTCTGCAGTTGGACTGAAGGTGAACTGACACCTCTGCGTGCCCCATGAAATTCACTTGCGAAAAGTAATCATGCTTCCCCACCCCCCCCCCAATATCTCGGTATTTACTAGTCTTACCTTATGTGTATCACAAGAGATTCTATTTATTGCAGATGCCTCTAAATTAAGCACAGTGACTTCAGTTAGGCTAAAGAAGGTCATGCTGTTCCATACTGTGAACCGAGTTCAGGAGGAGTGGATGTTTCTGCAGCACATAAGGCCCTGCAATAGCAGGGAACTGATGAGATAAGACAGGCCCATATGGTCCATACTGCTAAGAAATGCAAAAAAAAAATTTCTGAAATTCTTCGCCAGTATGACCTAGGGGGAAACGTCTTTCTCATCTGAGATCTCATGGTCAGTCTGTCCTTGAGCACGGCAGCAAAATGCAGTATGTAGACAGCTTTAAAAAAGGTAGACTATGTATATGATCTTGAAGTATCTTTCTGCTCTTTCAGATGCTGTGACCTGCCTCTGATACCTCCTACAGGGAAATCCATCTACCCCCTCAAAACCTAAACCACCTCTTTCTCTCTCCCCCCCCCCCCCGACATTTGTGCAGTGTGGGGGAAAAGATCCCTTTAAGTCACCATTGAAGTCTTGAGCCGTGACGTTTAATTGCAGGCACTGCCTTAATTCCCAGCTGCAGTGTTATGTGCATTTGTCAGGCTGTGCAAGGACTGTGGAGAGAGAGCTGGAGTAGGGGAAAGTCCAGAGGCTCACAGATTCCGAAGTCACAAGCAATTACCTGTACCCGTACCTGTACCCATACCTCTCCAGTGTGCTGTCTTAGAGAGTAACAGTGACTTTGTATATATCTCAGTTGTTGTGGTGCAAATGAAAATAACCTGTTTTCCAGGCAGGAAGTTGAATCACTGTCATGGGTGTGTGTAAAAGAGGGATAAATTAGGGCCTTTTCAAACTTAAAAGCAGCAATTTTCTGGATTGCCATTCATTAATAAGATGCACTGCCAGTAATTAGGTCTCACTCATTATCATTAATTTTTCATATTCAGGACAGTTAACTCTTAAAAATCTTACTCTTATTAGCTGTAAAGATGTAATACCACAAAAATACCATCATATATTCAGCATAGCTTACATATAAATATATATGTAAACATATACATATATTATAAAGAATTATTTATTATACACATTTTTATATAAATATGTAATTTTCCAGATATTTATTTTCTATATCTTTTTTATATATGCTTAACTATGTTACTAAATGCTTGTTGGTAATGCCCATAGTCTTACAACCCTGCAAGTGCATACAGTGTTGCAAAATGCTTATGCACAGTTTCTGTTTTCACTATTCTAGTATGCATATGTCTGGGTTAAAGAGAAGCAAATACTAATTATATCTTGCTTTTAGTATGCAGCTTCTTTTTACGTGCAGCAGGCCTCTGCCTTGGCTACTCCATGCTGTATTACACTTTCAGTATGCAAAAACTTTAGCATGAAATACTAAATCCCACGAAGGTTACTTATAGTTCTTCATGCTTTAAATAGTCAAGGGGCAGGGGTGGGCATAATGCGCGATTCAGAGATATATTCATATATTCATATATTGGCCTAGGATTGAGATTGGCAGAGGAACATGAGCAAAGTGTGTCATGTGTTAGAAGTTCCAAAAATGTTAATCCATTTTCCTGCATATAACCTATAAGCTTGTTAGGAAAAAAAGGTGATTAAATATGAATGGTAATATTGGAAGAAGTAGAAGGGATATATCAAACACACAGTCACAAAGCTCTTCTACTCCTTTCATATATGTATGTATGTATATGTATGTCTTGGCAAGCCATCTGATACAGTGTTATAATTAAATGTCACCAATTTAACATTGTATCACAAAAATACAGGCTTGAAGTTAAGTGTCTGTACCACAGTTAAATCAAATTTAGAAACAGCTTGATTTTCATAATAGCATTGTATTAGGTGGATTTGTAACAGAGTCATAAATGATTGGTGTTTCAAAAAACCGTTTATGTTATGCAGTTCAACCTTTTGCAGTGAGTGCAGAATCATCTTTCTTTGCAGTAATTCCATTATTATTTAAATGTATTTTTGAATACATCTAATGAAGATGTCTCCATCAGTCATTAAACAGTTTATTCCATTCTAAGTAGCATGCCTTGAGTGGTGTAGCTCAAGCTTCTGCCAGAAGGAGCAGAAGCTCATATTTCAGATGGCATGCCTTGGCCAGCGCAGTTGCCTTAGCTTAGATGGTTTTTATCTGATTTATTTGTTAGTTCTTTGTATACCATTTTGGATTGAAATGACATTAAGAATAGACATAACACTGAGCAGTAAAATTGGGTTACCAGAATATACAATGTCCTTACTACCTGAAATTCTTAGATACCACTCCAGAAGAAATGATAGATACCACTTAGATACCACTCCAGAAAAATGCTTATTTTTAAATTACAAGAAGTGCAAACTATTCTTTGGTCTCAAAGAGTGAAATGAAATAAAGAAGTACTGAATAAAGGCTGTGCAGTTATTAACTAGATTTCTTATTTACTCTAGTATTACCCTGCATTTAATTGTTTTTAATCTTTTCAACCGAACTTTGCTTATGGTTCACTTTAGCTGAATTCCTGCAACTGGAGAACTATTTAAATCCTCTGAAAGCCAACTATACCCATCACACTGACTTTCATGCTAGGTGATCATGTTATGGGGGATAATAAAATACTTGAGATACACACCAGTTGCCACAACTCTCTGCTTTTGCTGCCACAGGAGGAATCATGTGAACTTCCTGCTGAAAGATGAAGGACATCCTTAAAGCAGATCTTTCATTCTCATGAATAAATTCTAGATTAGTTCAATCTAACATAGTGTACATTTCTAGGATATAGTATTGAAAAGCATCCTCAGGGAGGGTAGAGTTCAAGCACTTATTGCTTTTACTATGTGGCTTTCTCAGTGCTAAACAAAATTAGATGAACACAATAAAAATTAAACTCAAGCTATGCTGATGAGCACAGAGGAAAATGAAAAGGCATACAGAGAAGAAATAGTGAATTACCTCACATGACAAGAAAAAATTATTTATTTTTTCCTGACAGAAGAGTAACTGTTACTTTGCTGCATTACTACTTTTGTTTCCTTCTTCTTCATTTTTATTTTACCTTTGTTTTTACTTTTGTCTTAGCTTTTTTGCTTTACCATTGTTGCTTTTTTTGGAATGTTAACCTGAGGGATGGAAGGTATGCCTGTACCCTTGCTGCTTGCCTGTAGCATTTACCTGGTGTAAGTGTACATGGCAAGTCTTTTCTTTATGAGGATTGTATAAGCTTCTTCCTTTAAATAGGGAAGTCAGGAGACTGTTAAAAAAAAATTATCATCTGTTAGCTGTCTGTTACAAGGATAGATTTCTTTTTCCTAATCAACAGCTCCTGACAATTTTCACCAACAGAACTCAAAAGCATCAATAGTATATTTCTCTGAAATGGAAATATTAAATTTTTACTCTTAGAAAAGAAAGGGAATTTAAGATTTGATGGACAATATAGTTCCTGTATTTAGGACAGAGTGTGAGTTAACATATTGCAATGCATGAGGTCTTATCGAAGGCCAGTATCCATCCCAGTGTGATGCCCAACCTACTGAGGTCAAAGCAAGAGTCCCCTATGGTATGGGTAGATTTTAGATCAGGTTCTCAAAGTTCAGTAGGTGCTTTGTAAGATAGAGTAGTGAAAAACTAAGTTCAGTTTTTCAGGGTATTTTACAGAGAGATGTAACAATTTTTTTGAAGTTCTGTCTTCCATTGCTCAAAATGCCTTGAGTGTTCTCATAATGATAAAAATACCTATGCTGTGAAAGGAGTTGATGAGCCAAGAACATGATTAAATGTTAGGAGGATACTAGGTAATTGGCTCTGCAATAACTGATTTTGTATAAAACCAATGTATTTCATATCATTAGGTGTGGTGTTTAGAAACTATGATATGGAAGGCATATTTTAAAAATGGGATCAGAGTCAACAATCAGTGGATTTATTGTATGGGCTATGAAAAAAACATTCTAATGTGGTCCAGCAATTGAGTAAACTTCAATGCTCTTTTGGGAAAAACTTGTTTTAGTTTAGAGAACGTTTTGGATAGAAATGTAAATTGTTCAATTGAAGAGAATTTAAACAGTCAATAACAAAATAAAGAACATGGTACAACAGTTTTAAATAGTAATGTGGGATTGTGTTTTTGAACAGTATTTAATAGCGGTTATTCTTTTTATTGTTTTTTGTCAACACTGTGTTTTTTTCCAAAAGCTTTTTCATATTTTTGTGTTTTTATTTTTGCTTCACAACTGTTCTTTGACCTGCACACACTGTGCTTTCATACTGTTTCACTGTGGCGCCTTGATGTGTGAATAATGGCCTCCATTCTAAAGAGGTGTTTTTATATGTACAATTAAGACATAAGATGTGCATTTAAATATTCTTTAATATTTAAACAATAGTGGACAGAGTACACAAACACTCTTGGTTTTGGAGGTTAATGTGGCAGAGACATTTAAAAAACAATTTCCATGCATGCCTATTAATAGGAGAAAGCAAATAGCACCAATTCCTATTATTCTTTGGGTTCTGATTCATTTTGTATGTGTGCAGTGTGTGAGTGCAGTGTTCTGAATGTCATCTAGTATTTGTATGGGTCATGTCCTTTTTGTGTTACCTCTGTTGTACTAAAATACATGTGTTATACAGCAGTGAAAGTTTAATTGTGCAATAGCACAGAAAGTGATACTGGTCAGGAGTTTTAAAGCGCACCAAAAATGTCAACAGAATTATTTTTTCTCCTTTAAATGTCAGTCAGTTTTAATAGACATAATGTGAATACTTACTGAAAACGAGGTAGTTTTTTACCTTGCCACCTGAAAAGGCTTTCCAGAGTTGGTTGGACTTTCTAGGTCCTTGACACTCAGAAGAGAAGAGAAAATCACTTCAAGCAGCATTCTTCGTATCCATACCTTAAGATTAACTACATCTGCAAGGGGTAATTTCCTTGGTAACATAAGATATAAGATCACTGGTTCTGACTTTTATGAGTTGTCATGAGCTCTTGGTGCCTAGAATAATTTTGAGCTCATTTTTGAAGTAGGAAACTTGGAGATTTCTGTGGACTGCTTCCACTGTTCTCTCTTCAATTTTTTACCTCTTTTTCATGGTAAAATATGAGAGCTCACGTATAGAATCATTTAGGTTGGAAAAGACCCTTAAGATCATCGAGTCCAACTGTAAACCTAACACTACCAAGTCCACCACTAAACCATGTCCCTAAGCACCACATCTGCTCATCTTTTAAATACCTCCAGGGATGATGGTTCTACCACTTCCCTGGGCAGCCTATTCCCGTGCTTTATAACACTTCCAGTGAAGAAATTTTTCCTAATATCCAATCTAAACCTCCCCTGGCGCAACTTGAGGCCGTTTCTTCTTGTCCTATCGCTTGCTACTTGGGAGAAGAGACCGACACCCACCTTGCTACAGCCTCCTTTCAGGTAGTTGTAGAGAGTGATAAGGTCTCCCCTCAGCCTTCTTTTCTCCTGACACAGTCATAGCCTGCTTGAAGAGATACGGCAAGTGCTTCTGGAAAGGTAAGGTATAAAACATGTATTTGGGACCCTTCTGTAAGTCTAGACCATACTGCCTTTGTAGAACAAGAAGACAGAAATCTATCCATATACTTCAATGTCAACAATGGACTTACTAGATCTCATAAGGTGAGTTGGGCTTCATATACTTTAGCTATACTTCCATTCTTAGGAAAACCCTAGCTATGACATTAACCTGTTGTCATGGCTTCACCATCTTTAACAGCCCTGAAGGCTGTTCAGGCAAGGCAGCCTTTAGTGCTCTTTTAGTTCTGCCATGTCACAGACTTCTCAAGTTACAAGCCACTCAATCTCTATCTAATTTTATGATTAAATAAAAAAGTTCTTCATCTATCTACTCTTCATCTTTAGAAGGCTTAGAGTCATCTTGTTCAGGTGGTTTGGTCTTGCCAGCAGTGAAAGCCTTACTACCTTTCATGTTGCTTATAATTACAGCTCCCTCTTAGAGCTTTGGTAGCTAAATTTACCTTTAAATGTTATTCTAGAGTAACTCTGAAAGTTTCTTTGGTTTAAAATTGCCCTGGAAGCAATAACAGTGTAGGATTCTGGGTTTTGTTTTCTCTGCAGCACTGCAGTTTTTAATAAAAAGACGGCTCCTAATGATTGCTTATGCTTGAGGCTAGCATTTTCTCTCTCTGGATTGAGAGCTTTGGATTCATATATTACTGGGTTATCTCTGAGGAGCCCTCCTGGTCTTGCAGGCAACTAAAGTTCCTTCAGGCTGATGTACAGAAATGGGGAGATACACAGTGATGTTCTGAAGACTGTTTTGCAGGATTTGTGGGTGCCCGTGCCCTGAGATCAATTTCTTAACCTTGAGTATCAACAAATGGCAGCTTTTTTTCCTCTGAAAGAAGTCTCTTCCAAGAATTGTTGTCAGGTACACTCCTAGCTCTGTGGTTAGGAATAGTAATATATTAATGGCCTTCAAGTTTTTCGTTGTCAAGATTTATCTTCTGGATGACAGAATTGGGTACCTTGAGCTACAGCATTACCTAGGCAGTTTTGATCTCAGGACTTGCTGTGTCTCTTGGATTGGAGATCTGTAGCTCTTCCTGTGATTTCAGATCTTCTTGCAACTAACTGAGGCCATTATCAAGACCTGAGCCTCTGGTTTTTGCCATCTTACTGTCTAAATGGTGGATGGTTTTCAAGATTTTAGTGGGGCTGTGCTTTTCTGCTTGGAGGCTAATTAATAGAAAGGTATATGGAAGAAGGTATTAGGCTTCGTGGTTGAAACATGTGGCTTGGCATAGGTCTAGGCTGCATTCATCTCTTTTAACTTGCCTGCCTGCAAATCTGGTTTATTTCTGTGATCATACTAGGTTCATATTAGGTTAATTCAGCATCTTTTTAGGCCTTCCATAACCATGCTTTTGGCTTTTGCTTACTTTTTTAGAATCTGTCTTCTGGTGGGCTTTTGAAAGTTCTCACGGGACTTTTTCCTCCTGTTAGAATTCTAATTCATCAATAGTAACTGAGCCTGATTTTATTATCTCCTGGAGGAAAACCACTTTTTCACTCAGTTTTTCCCACATTTTTTAAAAACCAATGGTCTTTTTCGTAGCAGTTACTTCAGCTGACTGTGGAAGAGGGGAGATTCCTGTTCTTATAACAAATCCTCCTTATGCCATTCTTGTTAAGTTCTCCTGCACTCTTTACTCACTTTGATACTAGATGTTGAGTTTAGGTGCTAACCTTCATTTGATTTTTATTCTGAGTGTTTCATTAGTTGAAACTTTTTATTCATTCTGGGTATTCTGTTGTTTTGTATATTGACAAGACAAACGTTTTAGGAAGGCTGCTCATGTTTTCGTATCTCCTGCCAGAAAGTCCTGTGGCTCTTTTATTTGAGCATAGAAGGTGTCTCACTGGATGGCTCACTGCCCAACAAAGAATCTTCTCCTTTGTTGAAAGGTCATTGAACTGAATGTTCAAGCAATAGCTATGGCAGTCTTGCAGAGTCTACCTGTAGCTGGGATCTGTAGGTCTGCCACAGAGAGCTTTATTCATTCATCTGGGCACTGTGTTTTCATTTCCATTTCAAAGCTGTCTTTGAAAGAGTATTTTTTCAGTCTTCATTCTATTGGGAGCTCTTGAACCTTTTTCCGGTCTATTTACACCTTACAGTAAGTTGCTCACAGTGTTTATACATACAGATAAACATCGAAGGTGAAAGTTTGGTTATTTACCACAAATTCTTTTTCTTGAGATAAATTGTGTATATGTGCATTCAGTAATCCACCACATCTGCTCTCCTTTGACATCCTTTGAGAAACTGTGACATTCTAAGTTGAGAGGAACTGAGAGGGAGAACCACACCCTACCTGTATCATTCCAACATAAGCACAAGGGATGGGACCTGGGGATTGTCCTGCAGAGATGGCAGCATACCAAATACTCTTATTTTCAGTACTTGAGTATAAGATTGATGGAAAAATAAGTAAACCATGTTTCATTTTTTTACAAAGATGCTTCTTGGTTTTTTTTTCCTCTTTGTCAAATAAACGAAACAGGGGTTTTGATGGTTTTTTTTCTTTCTTTTTGTTCCCAATTAAAAACCATAAACATTTTGATTAGAAAAAAAACTTAGTGTCATTATTTTTTATCTAGGAGGTCATATCTGTCCATGTCTGTTATATTCATTTTGTTAAGGTATTCTTTAGGTGAGTGTTGCAAACGTGTGGACATTTTAGCTGTGGAGACCGTTGCTTTTTCAATATCAAGCTGTCTTGATCGCTGATGAAGTGATGTGAATCACTTCATTAAAAGGTACAAGCAGAATGGCTCATGTTTTCACCTGTTTTCACTGGCCTTCTGCAAAGTTGAAAACCTGTTGTCCTGATGATTTTGTTATTAAAAATAACAGACACAGAGTTGCTAACTGGAATAAAGTGATTAGTGAAGTTTACTTTTCTGTATTACATAATGTGATTGTAACATATAGATGTGGTAGCCTCTGAATTAAGAGCTGGGCCATGACAGCATTAAACTACAAACAGGATTCGTTAGTTGGTTTTCATTGATGACAAAATCAAGCAAAAATTATTAGAGGTCTAAGAAGACATGGCATAGAAGAAAATACAAATAATATTGTTTATTTAAAACAGGAGACTCCTCCAAGAAAAAACAAGAAACTCCTCCTTTCCACACCTTCCCCCTCAGGAAAGGCAGGATTACAGATGTTCATGTTGAAATTTGCTCATAATTTTCGGGGGGGGGGGCAAAAATGCAAATAAAAATTGTAAGTTTACTTCAAAAATGTTTTAATATTAAAATAAAAAATCTAATAATATTTCTCAATTGTATAACACTCACAATTTTTCATTTTACTTACAACCTATTTAATTTTTCTTTGCTTTTGAAGTATTGAAAAAATCGGTCTTGTCCAACTTATTTTTACCTGCATCCACTTCTCTATATTTAGGCTGCCTAGAAAAATAAAGCAGAGTACAGCAAAGATGCACATTATTAATGTAAGTCCAGTCCAGTTAATGCAGTGTTTCAGAGCAATGCCTGAACCGTCTGAGGATGTATGAAGTAAAGTATTTTTGATACAAGTGATCCATAGATAAGAACTCATATATCCACCAAAACCTCTTTTTAAGTAGTCATTTGGTTAAATAAATCACATGCAGTCAAGAAAGGAATCTTGGATTTGAGGGAATTATCCAATCAGATACAGGGTAAATGACCAAATAATAAGAACTAATTGATAACCTTATAATAGCCCAAGTGTATTTTTATACTTCATTAGCAGATTGTTACGTACATATTTTAGAGTTACAGTTTAGTCTTGTGTTATAATTGTCTGTGTGTAAAATGATACTGCTGAAAAGCAACCATCTTAAAAGTGTTATCAGAGGGAAGTCACTGAGATCATATTTCTATAATGAAGTGCAGCCTGTGGTTTAGCACTGACTCCACCAGTAGCATACGAGTTGTGGAGTACATATTTGTGTAATACCCTTTTCATAAGTGATGTATTCATTCAGACAAACAAATACACCGTGATAATGAGTTTGGCCTCAGAAGAAGCTGTAAAAAGGCCATCAGTAAGCATATGGAATAAGAATGGAGTGCAGGATGGAGCCTGAATAGATAACTGAGAAGAAGTATCCTGTCCTGTAGAAGAGGGCTGCAGGCAGTTAGCAGCCACTGAAAATGCTGCTGGTAAGCAGGGAGTTGGTGCTTCACAATACTGCAAGTGAAAGTTTATGAAGTACAATGAACTGAGAAGTGAGGATATAGGAGGCTCTGGAAAACACCTCATGGTTTTGACTATACCAATGGAAATCTTGGATTCCTGGAAACTTCTTACATTCTCCTTTGCAGCATTTTTACAATGGATGTGAGGAGCTGAATGTTTAATTTTATGTAAACATATGAAGTGACTGTTTAGTTCAGAATTGCCACACTTGCAATTATTTTGACAATCTAGGAGCCAAGATCTTTAACAGAAAAAAAAAAGATTTCATATTCTGATATCGTATATTTGTGTTTCTTAAAAAAACCCCAAACATTCAAAAAGCACTAAATAAATACGTGCTTGCTCTCCCTAATTATTCCATTTGGTTGCTAATGAAAAATGTACCTTGTCTTTTTTCCATACCATTTAAGAAATCTGTTCTTCTCACTGACCTTTTCAGAAGGCAAGGTAATTTGAGTGATAATCTGAAGAGGGAAGAAAGGATTTTAAATATCGTATTTTTCAAATTAAATGGCATCTACTTGTTTCACACTTTGGACACCTGTTTTACAGAAGAAGATGAACCTTCCCACTACCACTGGATTAACTGAAGTTTGTTATTTCTGAGAACTGACACATGAAATAACTGTTCTGCACTCTAGAGAGAAACAGCTGAGCTCAAAGACAGTGAAGTTACTGTAATTTAAGAGTGAATTTAAATGCCTCCAAGGGTTATGTGGGTTTCTCCATGTAAAGTTAGGGGTTAAAGCATTATTGTGGCATCTTTCCTAATATTTAAAGTACATGTTGCCAGGTTTTCTAATTCAGGAGTCCTGTTGACTTTAGCTGAAGCTGTGTCTGCATAAAAATTTATTATATACTTCAAAATTTGCCTGAAGTGATGCATATTTAAGGTATTGGTAGTGTTGCTTTCATGTGGTATGAATTCATGAATTACGCAGCGTGTAATTGTGGAGGGAGGGATGGAATTATTATTATACTTGTATTTGAAACCAATGCCTTGCCTGAAAAAAGCTTTTGTTCCACAAGGTATACGTTACTCGTACTATTACAGAAGTTGAGTTCTATCCCTTTACTTTCCGTTTTTTTCTGTCTTCAGTCTCCAAGCGATAGGAAATGAGTTGTTGCAAATGAGTTTAATCTGTACTTGTTTGAGGTCCTTCTGTGCGCAATGGATTTTCTGGCTGCATTCTCTCTTCACTCTATTCTGTGTGTTGGGTTTCCTTTGCTTCGAATTCATGTGAAGGATCAAGGGAGATGTAGTGGTACCGAGTCACCATGCAAAATAAGGCCATGGCGCACCAGAAGAAAATTCCCAGGACATTCTGGGTAAAGCGCAGGTTAATATCAAACTGACTCAAAATTTACAAGTTGTTTGATTCAATCAAACAAGGTAAACTGCCTTGGTAAGTCCAGGTTACAATTGTGCAACTTCTTAATTTGGACAATAAGCATCAATCTCTTGGTAGTTTTGTCTGCATTCAGACTGAAAGCAGATTCTGAAATAGTAGGTGTCTGTTGAATAGTAGTTCCAACTTTGAGCCAGGTTATTCATCCTGATTCTTTGAGTAAAATTACTGTTGAAATCACTGGCAAGTTTTTACAACTGCTTCCTTGACTCCCCTTTTAATACTTACTTCTTCTTTGTTGTACTGTATAACCATCCACAGCTTACGTGCCCACCAAGTGCATGTTTATCACTGATAAAAACTGCAAATGTATTCCCAATTAAAACTAGTCATGTTATTACTATAATGCTTTTTTTTAAAAAAAAAAGTTTTAATCAATGTGAGGCAATTTGCCAGAAAGAAAAATTACATGTTTTATCCTTTTTATGCTTACTGAGTTTTGTTTGTGTTTTCTTTTTTGAATAGTGATTCCAGAGTTTATTAGTCAAGTAAATATTGCATTGGAGAGCTTAAGCAAGAACACAATGCATACGTTTGACGATAATCAGTTTGTGGACATTTCTAAGAAGGTGTATGATACAATTCATAACATCAGATGCTCAGTCATGATGATTCGGGTAAGTTTTTTATTTGTTCATTTAATATTCCTTTCTGAGATAGTTCAGGACATCGGGGCATTTTCAGGAGAATTTAGAACTGTGTATGTGAACAATGCCCCTGAGCTCATATCCAGATTGAACTGATCTGGGAAATTTGGATTACGATGAAACACACATGATTATAACTCAAGAAGGCTCAAATTGCGTTCAGTACCAGATCAGAATGTTGCAAAAAAACATGTTTTGTTCTTTAAAAATATTTTTTATTTAAATTTAAAAGTATTATTAAGTTATTTTAAATTTAACTTTATTAAATTATTTTAAATTTAAAAATATTATTTATGTTTGGTTGATAAGGATCTTCATTCACTTCATTAATTATCAACTTGGTGGCTACAAACCCAAATCTGCTTGTAGCTTTTCAACCTTAACCTTATTGAGTGGAATGTAGGAAGGGAGAGTATATTCAGGTGATCCTGATAATCTCTTGTTGAAGTTTTGTCAGCTTCACACCAGAAGACTTAACAGCCTGATTTCTGTCAATCTTACACAATCACAAGCAATGTACTTACCCTAGTGTTTTTCCTGAAGTTCAAGAAAATGCTTCAGAACAGCTTATTTTTAAAATTTGAAACAGAATTTTGTCAGATGCAGAATTTCCCCCAAATATCTTTAGTTCACAAATCCCATTTCAGAGGATATAACGACTGAGCTGCAATATCTGTATGTTCAGCAATTTTGTTTTTAAATAAAATTAAACATTAATAAAATGTAGATACATTTTTCAAAGGAAGTTTCTCTTCTGCATTGTCTTTTTGGCTGAGAAGAAAGTAAGAAACAGATTCCTCTCTTCTTTTAAATATAAAAGGTCAAGGGACGTGATTCTGCCCCTCTACTCCACTCCCGTGAGACCCCACCTGGAGCACTGCGTCCAGCTCTGGGGCCCTCAGCACAGGAAGGACATGGACCTGTTGGAGCAGGTCCAGAGGAGGCCACAAAAATGATCAGAGGGATGGAACACCTCTGCTATGAGGAAAGGCTGAGAGAGTTGGGGTTGCTCAGCCTGGAGAAGAGAAGGCTTGGGGAGACCTTACTGCGGCCTTTCAATACTTAAAGGGGGCTTATAAGAAAGATGGGGACAGACTTTTTAGCAAGGCCTGTTGTGATAGGACAAGGGGTAATGGTTTTAAACTAAAAGAGGGTAGATTCAGACGGTATAAAAGGAAGAAATTTTTTACGATGAGGGTGGTGAAACACTGGCACGGGTTGCCCAGAGAGGTGGTAGATGCCCCATCCCTGGAAACATTCAGGGTCAGGCTGGACAGGGCTCTGAGCAACCTGATCTAGTTGAAGATGTCTCTGCTCATTGCAGGGGGATTGAACTAGATGACCTTTAAAGGTCCCTTATATCCAAACTATTCTACGATTCTAATATGGAGAATATTAGTGAATCTTAACATGTTGTAGTGTATAAGTTAAACAGTTTCAGTAGGAATGCAAATGTGCAAAATCTTTAAAATGTTTCATCCTTATTGTAGTCGTCAATTATGAAATTGTTTTTATACTGAAGAGAGATCCTGAAACATACAACATCTTGCCCATAGCAGAAGGAGTTTATGTGAGTTGGATTTATCTGGCAAAGCAAACCAGACTGAGGCCGATCCTCTCTTAGGTCTTCTGATCAGTTCCTGTTTCAGTGAATACAGGCTAAGAGTTATTGTTAGGACATGTTTGTTTTTTTTTTTTTTTTTTTTCCTAGATCAGTTAAGCTTCATTTAATGCCTGCATTGCTCATCCCACCTTCCCTTAGTGACTCAGGGACTCTTGTTTTTTTTAAGATTACAAAGTTGTTTCTGTCTGTTCCTCAGTGAGATCTGAGTCTTCTGTATGTCCACTCTTCTTGGGCTTGAACTCCAGGTGATGATGACTGACTATTCCTTTATGGAGTTTTTCATCTGTGGGAAATGCACTGAGGAGTGTAACAAAGCTTCAGTCAGTTTCTATGAAGATGTGGACGCTGCTCTGCAGGAAACTCTGAGTGTATAATCTTAGTCCTTTGTGATGTGTGTATGTATGTAGACAGTCGCTCCAAAAAGAAAAGAATACTATATCCCCTGTACTTCTTTCTGAAGCATGAGGGGAAAATACTTTCATCTGAAGAGACTGTACATATGGATAACACATAGTAAGTGCACAGTGTCTGTGTACTATGTAAGTGCATAGTGCATCTGTAAAATTGTTAAGTCATTGCACAACACCTAGATAGACAGTATTAAGATGAAGATTTCTATCAGTGCCATCTTCCACTTCCGCTTTGCAAGTGCAATTTGACAAGGCAAGAAAAACAAAGTATCAGAAATTACCTTGTTGGCTGTGCCTGGAGCTGTGGGTAGCAGAGGGCAGATACTCCTCCTCCTCTGAATTGGAGTTGTGACCAATGGGATAAGAGCCTGCCTTCACCTGTGCTGAACCTCCCATTATCCTAAACAATGTTTGTGTTTGCCTTAGAAATGAATGTGGCTTGAAGTGTATTCAACTGTATTTGAATGTATTGAACAGCCCAGCAGTTGCAGAGTCCTGACAAAAGCTCAGGAGATTTAAAAAAAAAATAATAATTCATTAAAAAGGACACGCGCAACTTTCTACTTAATGAATACCATTATTCAGCCGCTGTCATGAGAGGGTTTTTTTGAGGTTTGGTGAAATGATAGCTACTCCACCATCCCTTAGAGATACTGACTGCCAGCACAGAGAGAGTGCTGAGAAAACCCTGGCGTTCATTTTTTGAGGAAGAATGTATTTGCATTCGTAATTAGATACATTCCAGACAATGCCAGTTTCATTTCAGTCTGCCTGTATGAAGCTTTAGTAAATCTGGTGGTTATTCAGACGTATGCTGTTACCACAGCAGCCAAGGTGAGGAAATAAAAGTGTTCTGTGGCCAACTTAATAGGGGCTTACTGATACAGTGCCAAAGAACAATGCGTTGCCGATTACAGGGGATTGCAAGACTGAATCAGGGAAAGAAATTGTTGATAAAAATATAATTGAGAAGTGTAAATGAACAAGGACACTGATACACAGGGAGGCAATTTTTCAACATCAAAGTAAAAGCAGAAACTCTCCAGATCAGTTCCTCAGGAAGCATTTCAAGCATGTAATTACAGAGAGAGAATGCTTTTAAAAATAGAGTTCCTAACCATAAAATGCTGCCAAATACTATTGTTAATGCAAATTATCAGATATGCTTTCCAACGTCCAAGCTTAACCCTAGATACATAAAACATTCATTCCAGTCCTGCAGGTATAATATGAATAACACTTGAGATCAACTAAATAGTGGAAGGTGTGCTGCACTGATGAGCTGTAATAGAAATGCCTCTGGAACTGCAAGGTGCTTCGCTTAAAATGCTTTTCATTGTTTCACTTGCAAGGATTAATTCATCTAGTGGTAGCTGTTGATTTGAAATCATCAGATATTTGATCCAGGGCGTATAGCTGCATGTGCTTATTAGAGTCCTTTTTTGACTCTTGAAGCATCTGATTTTGGTTAAATTGTAGAGGCTTTGGAAGCTTGATTTTGCACAGGAACATTTGGGCATTATCTAGATAGTGTTTTAATCAGAATATTGCTGTTATGGAAATAGATTAGGGTAGATGGTAGAATTAAAGACAAGAATTCTGCCATGTGAAATATATGGAAAAGTCAAAGGAAACAGGTTGACAGTTTTTGAGACAATATGTATTAAATGTTGCATAATGTTAAGACTGATGAAAGAACCTTTAAAAAAAATAAGGAGCTTCTATATGAAAGTGTAGTTTGTTGAAGAATATGAGACAGTTGGATTGAGGTAACAGCTAATAATATCCCATTAGGCTATTAAACACAGTGGAAAGTGGTAATGACTTCAAATGAATAATAACTACTGATAGCTGAGGCAGTAATAAAGTCATCCTAACAGAAATACACCAAGAACAGTGGAAAAGAATTCACCAAGTCAAGGTTTCATGGAATTCTTTGTTTTTATTGGAGGATAAACAAGTGAACTGCTGAGAGTTTTGCAGAGAGGAAGAAGAGGGCAAAATGTTCATATACCCTATTCAAAATGCTTTTACTACTCTTATGTTCATGGAAGCAGTGAGTGAGGAACCTGTGTTCCCTAATTTTATGAAAGGTGGAAAATGGATATGAGATTTTAGTTCTTATTTGATACAATGCATCATTTTTATGCATTTCTTAAAAATCCTTTCTGCTGAATGCATATTCCATGTGCTGTCTCTTTCAGGATTCTGGCATGGAGACCATAGGTTCCCTTGAAGTTTATGGTGTTAGGCTTTTTGAGTGTTTCTTTTGCAGATTGTGCCTTTATTACTGTTGAGCAGCCATTCTCTGCACCACGTTGTACATGATCTCCACCCCCAGTCCCCGCTGAAAACTGAGGTGAAGCATCCATTTTGGTTTTCTGTCATACCTAGATACTTTTATTTCAGCTGGATCCTCACTACATCCCCATTTCATTCCTTATCTTCCTGTTTCTTTAGCTAATAGTCTTTTACCGTGGGTTTTAATTTCCTTTGTAAAAGCAAACTCAGTTTAGCTACATATTGAGGTGTCTACAGCATGCCCCTTTTAAAAAACGTTTTACCTACCTCAGACAGGATGGGTTCCCTTTTTCTCCTTTTGTTGGTTGAAAATTCTGGGTAGTTTTTCATTCAGTTTTAAAGAAATGGAAGAGTTCATCCATAACAGAGCTTGTGAGCTCTTCAGTACACTTGATTTCTCTCAATAAGAGACATCACAGCAGACTTCGATCTCTCGTATCCAGCAGTTACAGGAATTTTCAGAACGTGGACTTCTTGGAAAGGAAGATAATAAGTGGTGAAAACCTTCCTATCATCCTATTTCTCTTTCAGCCAGTTAATAAGTGTCTAGTTTAAATTCTACCTTTGCTTTTATTAATGACAGAATTATACTACATATGCAGGGTTTTCTACCTGTTTTTACTTCTGCAGTAGGAATGAGTTAGATCCTGTCAGATGCAGGCAATAGCACACATGAATTGAACCTCTATTTAAAAGCTAGAGAAAACAAAGCAAAGCAGGGAAGCGTTGGAGAAAAAAGGCATGTACTGCAGTTTTAAAATTGTTTGTTTTTCCAAGAGAGCCCTGAGACCTCGTGGGGAGGAAAGAGAAAGAACAATTCATATAGTCTTGGTAGACTTCATTGTTGTTGGTCTGAAATTTACGAGTGATGCTAACGCATTACAAATACATATTGGGAAGTTTGTTAAATACCTTTTTCTTCATTTTTCTATCTACACCAATTGCACAAGAGGAAGAACTTCTGCAGCGGTAGTTAGCAAGCCAGTTGGACCTGCACCTCTCATCACTTTCTTGCCATTTCTGACTGAAGCAGGTCAGAGCTGACCTTTCCTTCCCTCAGCTCCTTGTCAACTTCCCTGGCAGAAAGCAGGAACTTTCTTGTGTATTTTCACTTGTGCTCCCTTATGCACTAGGCTTCTGGTATAAACATAGTTAGTACTTGTTGTGTTGTCATCTTTTTTTAACCAGGAGAGGGTTTTCTTTCCTTGATATTTATGAAAAAATATGCTCTATACTAGTTGTTACCAAGCAGATTTTTCCATTCAAATGATGTTTTCATTGCTTATTCTATCAGTCCTGTCATCCAGAGATTGATATATCTAGATGCAGTGTGACTGAAAAAGCATATAATATCTGATGTCCTTTAAAAAAGAGCCTAGAAGAAGTGCCTGTCATCTGTTAAGGATAGTTGGACACCTGTTCCTCTTTCAGGTTTTTATCCCGAGTCACATAAAAGGTGTTAACTGGGGGATGTTACGTTTGTGCTGCAGAAACCAAGAGGTGAGTTAAAACTGTTTAGTGCCATGATCAAATATGCATACTTGCAAGTAAAAGCTTGTGGCAGCTATTTGTCCCTGCTATATTACTTGGCTTTTTAACATCTCGAGTCAGGATCACCAACCTTGAGGTACTGTTACAGGGAAAAGTTAACTCAAAGCACTATCCCACATAAGTTACATTTCATATCTTAATTCATCTACATATGTATTTTCCAAAAATGTCTATGTTCTTTACCCCACGGTATACCTGGGAAGTCATCTCATGTTGTAGAAATACTTACCTGTTTATATTTACATCTGTATTAGCATCATAAATGCAGTCATTATTATTATGATTCTACCTTGCAGATGTCTTATCAAAATGTTCTGTACTGCAACAGTTTTTTAGGACACAGTCTGCATATATTTCAATTTAACATGCTGACATTTTTTTAAATGCTAATCTCCGTTTAGTACCAGGTCAGTTTGTGTTCCCAAATAAATAAAGCTGATTTCTGTTTTCTGGCAAACAGCTACACATATCATTTTGCTTGTATTTCACGTTTATGTACCATATAACAAACTCTCAAAGGTCTGATTTTCTGCCAATTTCATTAGTTTAAGGACTTTAATATCTTCAACAAATCAGATGACTGTTCTGGTTCTCTGTGTTACAGTGTTGCTGGTTTTGTTGCTTTATAGAGCAGAGAGCTGCTCAGCAGTGTATCTGTAAATGAAACCCACCCTTTCGTTTTCCTTGAAAGTTGCATCCTGTTTTCTTAACCACGTGGGCAGGTTGTTACCCTAAGAAATATCTTCAGAGTTTGGGGTTGCCACAATTGCCGTAACAAGTATCCATTCTTAAGAGTTGAGGTGTTTCCACAAAAGAATTTAAAACACTGTTAGTAGAAAACGAGATCAATTTTTTTATTTGAAAAACAGATGGTGTTTTCACACCTCTGGTAGAGGGAGGGAGACAGAAGAGGAAAAAGTGGATGCTCACCTCCTTAATCTCAGACATGGGAGTGGAAGCCAAAGCACAGATACGTTTTTTCACCCAAGGAGGGATGGCCCTTCTCCTCCCACATCTTCAGGTCCCCTTTGCTTGAACAGTTGAATTAGAATCAGCAGGGTAGTTGGGGAATGATAGGGTTGGGTTTTGGTTTTTTTTTTTTCCCCTTAAACAAAAGATAAGAGAAACTACCTGGCTTTTGTGCTTCTACATTCTTGTGCTTTCAGACTAAGAAGTTTTAACTTGCCAGTTCATTGTACATCCTTCTGACTGCTGCCCCTGCTCCCATGCTCCAGCCATTCACTCGGTTTTTACATGGAGATTTCTGATTTTAGATTCTGGGTTCTTTATACATAGAAAATGAATATTGGGTAGGAAAATAAGTGCCCCCTTCATCCCCATATGTGCAATTCCACAATTGTCCTTTTACATCCATGTACTATATTATTTCTATACAGAGAAATCATCCTGTAGTACGGGAGTGTCAAAAGCTGATGCCCCCTTCCGAGCAAGAATATGTAGAATTTTCATATTGTTTTATGTATATGTTGGAGTAGTAGACCCTTTCTCTAATTGCATGTGTAAGCATATGAGAAATGACTTGATGTTGTCAGGCTACATTTTGAATACAGGTCTGAAGGTGAAAATTTTCTTTCCCCTCCAAAGCAGCAGCTCACATGCACCAGCCAGGTGACTCTAGACGTGACTAAATGGAAGTAAGTACTTAAAAGGAGTGCCAGGAACTCACCACTTGGATAGTACCACGTTCAAGCCTGTAGTTACTGTATATTAACATTTATTACTTTTTTTTAAAATTTGAAATTCTTCTAATACTATTCAGTATTACTCTTTTTGTCCAAGATATTATGGTTAACTGAGCCTTCTTTCTAAACCAAAAATACTACAGTATCTTTTGAAGCAAACCTCACTTCTCACTGTTGCACATTTTACTCGTCTCACACTCTTGTCAGTGAGGGGAAGGAGAGAAGAGAAACATACGCAGAGGATCACAGAAGGAAGGGACCTCAGGAGATCATCTGGTCCAACCTCCTGTTGGAAGCAGGGTGTTATCCAGGGCCCTGTTGAGCCAAGTCTGACTTTACTGTCTGTTTTTTTTCTTTTATATATTAGTGTTAAGACAGTAATGGAGAATTGATGGGGCAAACAAAGCAATAGTGTGTGCTAAATCTTATTTATAAAAGCAAGCTGCTTGTTACTAGACTATACTACTTTTACCATTGTTTGCTGTGTTTATGCCTGCTTGCTTACATTCAGCGTGACTGTATGATCCATTTTCTCTTTTTTATTCTTTTTCCAGTTAAAAAATGTAATTTTCTTAAATCTGCCTTAGGTTTCCAGTTTGTAAAGTGTCAGCTAATGGCAAAGATGTTCTGTTGTGTTGGTTTTTAAAAAAAGAAAGAAAGAAAAATGCTTTATGGGTATATATAGAAAAAAATAGTGAATGATTTGAGAAACGCTGATATAGGGACTAGCGGTGAAAGTGTCAGCTGCATACTGTATCCGTTATGACAGAAATGTGCAATTATCCATCCTGGCAAATCTGCATTATCTTCTGCCCAAGCTATACAGCCTTAGGCATCGTGCAAGGCTGTGAATTAAGAACTTCTCAGCAGCAAATTGCTACATGGCTTACCATCAAAGTCTCTTAGTGCTGGGGTTACTGGTTCAGACAGAGAAGCCAGTATGCTTTGTACAGAAATGGATGGCATGAACAGTTCTGACTTACATACTACTTCAAATTTCAATTCTTCCCAGTTTAGGGATTAAATTATATTGCAACTATGTCACATATGTTTATGTTTTTAATGGTTCACAATACTATCCCTCTCTTTCAGGGAAACGGAACTTTCCAGAATGATTTGGTAGCTTTAGTTTAGTGGCTCTTTGGAAACTTAAGCACAAGGCAGTATTTTTTCTGGAACATTAAAATCTTTGCTGAGGGTTTTTTTTCTTATAGCAAGGAAAAGTGATGTGTACTCCTTCCTTGCCATTTGGTGCTTACAGTCTAATATAAGTTATATTCCCAGAGAAATGGAATTAATATTATTCTGCTAAAAGGGAAGGGCTGAATTTCTGGAACTAAAACTGTGAGGCACAGCAAAAGTGTTACAAATCACAGATACTCTATTAAAATATGCATCCTGCCACATGGTTCACTGGAGTATGAGAAATGCAAGCCTGGAAATGGAGACTGCAGTCTCTCAGTAGTGTTAATAGCTCAGGCTGCGGTTCTGATTCTGAAATCAGGCCTGTCAATGCTAGTGCCAGTTCTGGCTCAGAGATCTTCATTGCTCAGTGTGAATCTGGCCATAGATCCCTTTTACTGATCATAATCATCTGTACAGTCCATGGCCTAGTTGAAATTTCTCAGTTGCCATTATTTTCGCTGTGGAATCATTTAATTGATAGGATGGACTCTTCTTAGCATGATGCAGAAGAGCAATGAGGTACATTAAAAATGTATTCAATATGTAAGGACTTCAAAAATGTAATAATAATTATCTGTGTGCTAGATTGTGAGCTCAGTTTTGCTGGTACAAGAATGGAGTAGCACTGCTGTGGTCTGTGTCATTCTGTGCTTTGACATTGGTGTAACAGTGTAAGATCTGGTCCTGTTGTCATGCATGTCCTTGCTGATGCAGCAGGGTGACAGTGAAAAAGGTTTGGGAGGAATTTATTTACTTAACCCTGAATAGTTCTTTAGGTTTACATTTTTATAATTCCTTAATATTCCATAGGTACATTTGAATTCAGGTTTTGTTGTTAATGATACCTTCCTGCCTTTTTTTTTAAAAAAAAAAAAAAACGTTGCTTTTGAACTTGAATCACACCAGATTACTTTCTTGAAAATGTGCTCATAGAGTTGGAATGCAGAGTTGATGAAGGCAGGTGGGCAATACCAAGTAAGGAGGCAGAGTAATAACAGGGAAACTGACTCAGAAAAAACAGAAGCCTTGAAAGAAAATTCTTTGGAGAAATAAAAAAAAAATCCTCCACCGAGCTTGATAAATGGAAGATGGTATTTTTAAGTACTGCTTACCTGAAAAGATTCTGTAGAGGTTGACAAACCAGATACTACCTAAGTACCTGAAAACCTCTGGGACTTACAGCCTGTTCTTAAAAAGAGAGAAGAGAGACCCTTCATTGTATTTGGTATCAACAAAGTCAAAGTATATTAATACTGAAGTGAAGTGTGTTGCAGCAAGGGAGTACTGTGCATCTTCTAGCACATGGATTGTGTTGAAATTGCAGTTTTAAAACACCATTCCCTCAGTGTAACTTAGGTATTGGCTTTTGAGGCCCTCTTGCTGTTCACTATACCAAGTACTTTAGTTATTAGCAAATTAGAACAGTAACATTAACATAAAATTAGTTTGTTACTCCAAGTACCTTGTTATCCGGCTCTCCATCTGCATAAAATGATTATACAAAATGTAAGAAAATCCAGTTATTCAGCAAGTTGGGCAGAATTCTTTCTGAAAATAGATGCCTTCCTTTTTCCTAGACGTGGTCCAGCATGAAGTAGTGCATGAGGAATGATCATACGTGCCAATTCGATTAGCCTTTGAAATATCCTGAAATTTGTTACAGTGTTAAATTCACGTATGAAAATAGTAAGAACTTCCATGTTATCATACAGCAAAGCATATCCATGGGGAGCACTGGGAATAAAGAGCTGCCAGTAACTATCTAGAGTGAGGCAGTGGCAGCTTGGGGATGCACACAGATACAGTTACATGTCCCTGAGAATGGCTTTGTCAACAGATGACTGACGTAGCCCCCTTACACCCAAAGCAGCTGCATGGCCCCCATTGCAGCAATGGCTCATCCCCTCACTACGGTGTAATCAGGTTTCCTCCACTGGGATCATGGCCAGCACAGGTAGGGGAATATCATCGTTCTTTCAGGGGCACTGAAGTTCACTGGCTGACCGTGTGTAGTCTTGCAGTGAGGGCCACATGCTTGACCGCAGTAATTGGTGTCAGAGCCAGCTGGATAACTGACATCCGTTGTTCTTCCACCTATATTTATTGTATTAATCATACCACTGCCTGCCTTTTATCGTCTTCATAATCAGTGTGTAATTTGCTCATTGAGGAAATCAGATAAGCAGATGTCAGACAACTCTACATTCTTTGTATTTGTGGCTAATGGGCTGTCAGAATGGGAATCGGTCCCTTTTGCCTCAGTGAGAAACTAGTCTGGCATCCCACCTGAACATGGCATGCTGTGCTATGTCTGTGAGTTTTGCTGACCCCACAGGGTTGTTCTGTCAAATACACTCTGAAAATGTTTGTGGGTTTGTGAAAGCTGGATTCCAAATGTGTAAAAAAACAAGTATGAGGCTTGATTTATATCTGGCAAATAAAGAACAGAGCTGAATAATTGTTTACTGTTTCAGTGAGGAAGAGCTAACCACAACAAGCAAAGGTAAACCCCTTGTAGCCCACAGTTACATGCCTGAAGTGATGGTGAGATCTCACAAATATCCTGGACCTGTATAAGTACAAAGCTCAGTCTGACTCGTCGTGGCCAACAAATAAAATAAGCTTGTCCCCGTGGTAAGCGAAGCCAGAAGTAGAACTTACCCAGACTTTAACCAGAGCAGCACAAGTGCAAATTGTAGCTTTGTTTGCCAGTGTTGGGGTTTGCAGACTAATCACTTCTGAAATGGAGCCAGTCGCCAGCAGATATGAAACCTAAAATGGTATCTGTCTAAACTTAGCCTTCCCTTTCCACTTCGCTGTTCCATTCCATTAATATCGCCTTAAGCCTTCCGTCTTACAGCTTCCACCATCTCAGGCTTGACTGCTTGATTTGCTCTTGCCATTTGTAGGAAACTCAGGGATCAGAAAGCAGATGACTCACCCTGGTTGCCTTTTAATTGCAGAAAGGATCTGCATGAAGGGAGTTACTTTTTCCTGAATGAAAAGACCATCCTATCTGATAGTGTTGCTGTATTGTTGGTTTTGTTTGGGTGTTTGGGGTTTTTTTGGTATATGAAATTGAACCATGCATTTGTAGAACATACAAGCATGTAATTCATAGGACTCTCTTCTCCCTATAAAATTATCACATGTTTCTTGGCTGGTAGAGTTAAACCCAGATGAAATTTTAGTCTGTGTTTAGTTCCTCAATAAAAAACTTCATTTTCTCCTGATACTTTCTATTCTAGAAAACTCAGTAGGAAGTATTACCTGCAGCCTGGATATTTAGAGATGGAATGATTCACTCTTACAGTGTCTGTAGGATTGCCCGATAGCTTGGAGGTATGGCAGGCAGCTTTTTACGTGGCATAATTGGGTTTTAGGCTGTGATACATCTCTGCTCCTTTTTTGTTTATTCTTGTGTATGTTGATGAGCTCAGAGATTTATCTACTGCCTAGGCAAAAAAAGTTGAGAGCATTATTAATTGCCAAAAAATACCATCTTCCACAAAGAGAAAGTAAAAGAACAACTGAAACTCCTGTCAGGGATCATTGAACTACTGACATAAATAGCTTACCATGAAGACATAGGACAGTATTCTTTGAAGAATCGTGATGCTGCATCACAGGCATAGCTATGCATTGTCCTGCCTCACATGGTGGTGTTTGTTTGTGTCCTCTTCATTTCTTTTCCTTCCTCTCCTTTTTTTCATTCATTTTCCATTTTCTTCCTGTTACCTTCAGGTTGTCTCATGTTGTTAATATGCAGATTTACTTCTCATGCCTGATACTAAGTTAGTATAAGAATTGTCTTTCGTAAAGCATGAAAACTGGAATTCCCACAGGGTGCCAGTTGTTTGGAAAAGGGTAACTAGTACATGAATTCTGATTTTTATCTTAGCTAAAATAAATACTGTAATCAAGTATGATATTTAAAGATACAAAACTATGTGTAGAAATTGTAGACAACAATTGTATACAACAGCAATCCGATTCAAAAAGCAGAGACTTACACAGTAAAAGCTACCTTGGCATATGGATGTCGATTAGAAGGTGGATGTTTAAATACAAAGTTTAAGGCCCAGAGACACATGTTCACATGCCCTGAAGTCTACCTCAGTCTATGTACTTAGCAGTTTCTACATAGCAGGGAAGTCATTTGAGCTAGACAAAAATAAAACAAGTGGCACCATGACTTTAGTCTGCCTCAGTCTCATCACCAGAGTTAAATTCACCACTCTGCCATGCCTTCCCGTACAAGATAAGGGAAGTGACGGACAAACCAGCATAGGATCTGCAACAGCCATAGTACTGGCTGGGAATGCAATTTAAAACAGTTGGCATTTTAGTGAAAATACTGTCATCCTCATGATCAGTAGTTTCCCTTTTCTCCTGGGCCAGGTGACCTTGCTAAAGGCTTCAAAGATAAAAGGCAGTTCTGTAGCCTGGGACTTTCTTATGAAAAAGGAACATTTAGCCTTGTCTTTCAAAAACTGAACCATGATTGCTTTTTCTAGAAACCAACTGAAAAGAAACCCAAACCCACCACAAACCCAACCAAAACCAGCAAACCCACAGCAAATAAAATGGTTGGTAGAAAAGAAATCACCATTTTGTTGTAATAAGATACCTGGAGCACCCATGGTGTTGTGGGTTTTCTCAGGGTTTTTCCCTGATTGACAGTGTTGATCATGGTATGGTCTGTGTGACACCAAGCCTGCTGGGGCCTGGCAGGATTCACCTTTCTCAGTGGGGGAAAATTGTCTATGACCTTTTTCTGAGCCTACACCTTCTGTGCTTATCATGAAGTTATGAAGGGTCAGAGCAAGCTTACTTTAAAAGCATGTTAAACATTTAATAATACTGATCAACCTTGGGCTGCCCGGTCCCCTGAGGTGGAGAACCACGAGTGTGGAAACAGTGACTTTCCGTTTGTGAACACTGAAATTGTAAGGGACCAGCTGTATCAGCTGAATGCTCACAAGTCCATGGGACCTGATGGGATTCATCCCAGAGTACTGAAGGAGCTAGCAGATGTTATGGCAGGACCCCTCTCGATCATCTATCAGAGGTCTTGGGAGTCTGGGGAGGTCCCTGCTGACTGAAAGCTAGCCAGTGTTACTCCTGTCTACAAAAAGAGTGTGAGGGAACACCCAGGGAACTACAGACCTGTTAGTCTAACCTCAGTTCCTGTAAAATTATGGAGAAGTTTGTACTGTGTATTGTTGAAAGGCATTTAAAGAATAATGCAGTCATCAGGTACAGTCAGCATGTGTTCACAAAGGGAACGTCCTGTTCTATGATAAGGTCACCTGCCTCACGGATGAAGCGAAGACGGTGAGTGTCGTTTTTCTGGATTTTAGTAAGGCTACTGATACTGTCCCTCACAGCATCCTTCTGGACAAGTTGTCTGACTATGGGATGGGTGGGTTCACGGTGCACTGGGTGAAGAACTGGCTGAACGGCAGGGCCCAAAGGGTTGCAGTGAATAGTACATCTGCCTAGTGACTGGTTACCTGTGATGTTCCTCAGGGCTCAATTCTAGGGCCAGTTCTATTCAGTGTATTTATCAATGATCTGGATGCAGGAGTTGAATGCACTATTAGCAAGTTTGCTGATGATACCAAACTGGGAGGTGCTGTTGAGTCTCTTGAGGGACAAGAGGCCTTGCAGAGGGATGTAGATAGATTGGAGCATTGGGCTATGATTAATGGGATTAAATTTAACAAGTCAAAATGCTGGATTCTGCACCAAGGATGGAGTAACAGCGGGCACAATTATAAACTAGGAGAGGATTGGCTGGAGAGCAGCCCTGCAGGAAGGGATCTGGGGGTGCTGGTCAGCAGCAGGCTCAATATGAGCCAGCAGTGTGCCCTGGCAGCTAAGAGGGCAAACCACATCCTGGGGTGCATCAAACACAGTATAACCAGCCGGTCAAAGGCAGTCTTAAGACTTCAATAAAGCCTGTGGTTGTGCCAATTCTACTTCTTTTGCCTCATCAAGAGTAACAAAGTCCCTCAGCACAGCAGCAGACAACACAGACAGCTAGGGCAGTAGTGAATCTCTGCAAATACAACACAAGGGGTGTTTGTTGGAAGAAGCATGCTGTCAGTGTTAAGAATACAGTCTTGACAGAAAATGAATACTAGATTTTTATAGCACACAGCTGAGAGACCTAGAAGTTTCTGAGCAAGAAAACTGTTGGTGATCATTTCAGGAAAATATCTTTCTATTTTTCCCCCCTTTGTGTGTGCATGAATTATGCTAAGGTGCAAACGGCATCCTGAGATGCATCAAACACAGTATAACCAGCTGGTTATAACCAGAAGAGGCAGCACTGGTGCAGCCTCACCTTGCATACCGTGTGCAGTTCTGGGCCCCACAATTTAAGAAGGGTGTTAAGGTACTCAAATGCGTCCAGAGGAGGGCAACAAAGCTGGTGACAGGGCTGGAAGGCAGGTCCTATGAGGAGTGGCTAAGGACTTTGGGCTTGTCTGGTTTGGAGAAAAGGAGGCTGAGGGGCGACCTCATTGCTCTCTGCAGCTTCCTGAGGAGGGGAAGTGGAGAGGGAGGTGCTGAGCTCTTCTCCCCAGTATCCAGCGGTAGGACACGTGGGAATGGTTCAGAGCTGCGCCAGGGGAGGTTTAGACTGGATGTTAGGAAGCATTTCTTTACCGAGAGGGTGGTCAAACACTGGAACAGGCTTCCTAGAGACATGGTCAATGCCCCAAGCCTGTCAGTATTTGAGAGGCATTTGGATAATGCCCTTAATAACATGCTTTGACTTTTGGTCTGCCCTGAAGTGGTCAGGCAGTTGGACTAGGTGGTGGTTGTAGGTCCCTTCCAACTGAAAATACTCTGTTCTGTTCTATTCTGTTACATATGCTCCAAAAAATCGGAGCAAAATATATACTAAGGAAGCCATTAGGTGGTATTTTTTTACTGTACCATTACATAGAATAATTACCAACTCAGTTGGGAAAAATGTATTTTACCGAAAATAACATGAAAGCAAATTGAAATCTCAAGGGAATTTAATGTATTTTTAACCTCTGGCACAGCACACCACTGAACAGTGGGCCATTGCGAACTGATATATGTAGATGTTATGGGCCACATTTTCTGCTTTTAGAAACTTAGCAGCTATGTTAAAATTAGTAAACTGTGGCAATTACTCTGCTTGAAGGTCTGACTCATTACGTTGTATGACAGGGAAATAGGAATTTGTTGATAAAATATTAAAAAGAGGAAATAAAGGCTATTCCACCCTTGTGAGCAGCAGACCTCATTTACCTATCTCACTCAGCCTGTATCTGGTCTTCATGTCGTCCTGTGGTATGGCACAGTTCATTGAGCATTCACGACTAGTTATTGCCTGTCTTCTAACTTTTTGAAGTCGTCTTTTACTATTTCCCCCCCCATTTGGAATTTGATTTCTTATTTGTGAAAGTAAGCTTCCTCCCTCTTCTCTTTTAAATCTTGAAGTCGCTCAGAGTCATCTGGATGTTTGCACCTGATTTCATTCCCTTCTCTATTTCTTATGTTGCCTCTATCTATATTAAAATACAACACTAAAAAACTGTGAATGTTTTAGAAACAAGCACTTAAAAGTTAGTACATAGCACTGTTGAGATTTTCTGCAAACTTAATGGACTATATCTGAATAATGTGTCATTGTATGATCCCTAGTGTATATTTAGCAAGCAGGGGTGTTTTTTCATGGTATCTCAGTAATTAACAATAGTAAATCTTCTTGCACTGCATTAAATAAGTACACCTTAATATCCATGCTGCCTGCATATATATGCATACTAATATGGTAGTATTTCCATAAAAGAAAACAAAAGTTTAAACCAAATCAGTGAGTAGATTATGGTTTTTATTTAGGGTAAGAGAAAATTTTAGAGTTTGGGTGATTGAAATGATTCTGACTAGTGTACTGGGTGTCTGATCAACATGTAATATAAATTAAGGCAAATAAATTTATATAAATGAATTAGAGTATCATTTATGTGATCACTGTTCTCAAAAGTGATTTTCCTATATGAATCAAGGATCTATGACCAATTGTGTGCAAAACCTATTCAATTGTATAAGTCTGTTTTTTACACTACATTAAGTATTGCAAGTCCCATTCTAAACTTTCAAGCAGTAATAACTCCTACAACAAATTAACAGTAGTGTGCTGCATTAATGAAGAAATATGCACAAAGAGTGTTGGATGTTTTTTTATCTATTTCTCAGGATTTACACTATCTAATTAGAATTAAAGTATCATTCCTGTATTTATCAATTTGTATTAAATTTATCATTCTTGTTAAGTTCTTACTTGTACTCTAACAGCAGGGATTCCATCGTGTAATCTGTGCATAACAAGATATCTTAGCTTTTAAAAAAACTGTTTGGTAGCAGTGTTTACAAACTTGAAGCTTGTATAATACTTGCTTCTGTTTCCTTCATGCCCAGTTACAGTTCAGTAGTTCGAGCACTGTGGTATTCTTATCAGTACTGTTTCTTGTGCAGACCAGGATTAAGTTCAAGTAATTCTCAATGTTCATTTGTCTGACCTGTTCTTAGAAACATCCACAGCTGGAAGCTCCCCAGTGTCTTCAAGCAATCTATTCCACTCCTTCATTACCTTTAGAAAGTTCTTTCTAAAATCCGCCCTAATGTCTCCTTATGGCAGCTTAAAGCACTTCTTGTCTGGTCCATCAAGGATGTGGAGAACAGGCTGTCTCCTCCTTCTTGTTTCTTGTATACTTGAAGAGTGTTTCTTTTCATATCATGCTCATGCTTGTTGCGATCCTTTTCTTCAGCTGGTTTACTTCCTTTTGGAATTGCAGTGCCCAACACTAGATACAGTACTTCCAGTGGAGGCCTCAACTGTGAGTTGAGTAGAAGGCTTATTTCATACGCTTGCTGACTGTGCTCCTGCAGATACTTAAAACAGTCTGGTTGCCTTTATTTTCAAGAACGGGACATTGCTGCTTCCTGTTTAGCCTGTGATCCACTGTAATTCTTGATGCTTTTCTGTAAAGCTCCCACTTAGCCACTTAGTTCCCATCTCTTATTTGTACAGTTAATTTTTCCTGCCTAAATTCAGTACATTTGTTCTACTGTGCTATCTTCCTTTCTTTCTCAGTCCATTTGTCACGATTAGGTTACATTTTAACACTGGCTTTGTAATCATAGTCTCTCTCAAGAATTCAGTATCACCTACAGATTTAGTAAGCCCACTCTATTCCATTGTACAAAGTTTTTATTAAGATATTGGGCTTAGTGCAAATGCCCAATGAATCCTAGTTGATAAAACCTGTCATTTTGACAGACAAATTTTGGTAACTGTTTTGAAGTATATTTTTTTAACCAATTATGTACAAACACTATCACAGGTTCATCTAGAACCTATTTCTCTAGCGTGCTTAAAAGGAGATCATGTGAAAGCGTACAAAACCTTCTACTTCTCTATCCATGAAGGGGCATTATCCCATCAAAGAAGTATGTTTGATTGTTTTGCTATGATTTATTCTTGATAAATCCATGGTTTCTATTATTCAGCTTGTTTCCTTTCAAGTTTTCCTTTCTTTTAGCAGCAAATGTCGTTAAAGCACATTGTGTATTCTCTCCATATTAAGATGAGCACTGATGAAGAGGCTTCTCTGTATGGCTTTTGCCATTGCATAGAAGCATAAGCTCTGCTTCATATTGTATACTGTTTAATTTAAAATATAGGTTCACCCAGTTCACACTTCTGTTCTGCTGCCTTACATTTTGTGAGTTGCAGATTAATATAAATGAACAAACTACTACTCACGTCAGAGACGTAGGCTTTGAAGTGCTTCGTTTATTCATGGAAGGAGTATAGCTTCATCCTTGCTGTCCCACTGCTCTGGTTTGTGGAATATAGCTTCATCCTTGCTGTCCTGCAGCTCTGGTGTGTGGAGACAAGAGAACATACTCACCAGGGCCCTATTCTCACCACAGCTTTTGGGGATCAGTAATTTAGAATGAAACACCTCAGTGAAGTTGGTGCTCTTATGCACATGCGTACAAGTTGAAATTCGTGTACCTTACAAACCCTTCCTCTGTTGAGATACCTGGGGCATCATGTCAGCTACATTCTATAATGCCCACAGCTGGGTTAGTTTATCAGGGAAGTTTGTTCTCATTGCCAAAAT
This sequence comes from Theristicus caerulescens, assembly GCA_020745775.1. NCBI lineage: Eukaryota > Metazoa > Chordata > Aves > Pelecaniformes > Threskiornithidae > Theristicus > Theristicus caerulescens. The sequence continues at coordinate 92,226,074 of CM036560.1, forward strand.
TAAACTTTTTCAAGAGATTTGAAACCAGATTTAGTTCTAATACTTACTGTGAAAGGGTTTTACTGAAATTATTCGTGTGCCTGAGCAGTTTCCACAAAAACTTAAAATTATGGGTAGGCAGCACCAGTGACAAACCAAATGAATTTCATTAATCCTTTTCTAACAAGTATTTATGAAAGGCATTTTTTTTCTTTTCATAAAAAAAAGTCTTTGTATTCCATTCTGTTCTAGTAAGAAAGACCTTTTTTTTTTTTTCTCTTTTTAAATCCATTGCCGTGGGATAAAGATATTGCTGATCAGCTCGGTTACTGATTGAATTTAGGCTGGTTATGGTTAATTTGTATTTAGATTCATTAGTTCTTACCGTTCAAGTCAGATAATACTGGAGATTTCTGAAAGATCAATTTCACCCCGTGCAACCGAGCAAGTTACAACTGGCTGCAGTTATCCTGCTTTTTATGTACCTTCGTTAAAAATAAGGGAAGTGGGGTTTTATGGTCCCAAGATGAGCAGTGAGCACCTCCAAATTTCCTAGTCATTTAAGCGAATGCACTCTGATTTATTGCAGCTAGAATAATCAGAGTATTAGAAAATGTGACCTATGAGAAAAATACTGAATGGGTTACTCTTAATTAACTTAGTGAATAGAGCAACAGAAGGGGAGAGAGAAAGGAAAGATATGATAGCCATTTTCAATTATATACAATGTTGTTGCACAAGAAAGGAGAAAATCTGTGTCACATGTTCAGAATGGATACAAAGAGAATAAGCTCTTACTATATGGGGGAAGACTGAGTTTAGGCATTAGGAAAACCAAATTTTGTAAGGAAGATTTTGTTAAATTTTCATAGATATTAGGGATCTTGTGTCTGTCTTTGTGTCATTTTTATCTATGGCAGTCTGGGTTTGTATATGACAGAGTTATGTTGAGTATCTCCCCTTCCATTTCACTGGCCAGCAGAGGCTGTAAAAGATGCATATTGTGAAAAAATACACAAAGGGAAAATATTGATCTGAACAAATTTCTCATTTGATGTGTTAGAGGGGAATATTCCTTGCTGCCTTGTTTCACATAACTTTGTCATGACACCTTCCCAAATTAAAGAAATAATTTCACATACAAAACGAAGAATTTTCCGTGGACTGTTAAATGCATTAGTAATAACAGTGTACATATAACTAAAAAGCTATTGTTGTATGATTCTCTTTAGCACCTATAAAAATTATAACAAAATCATGTAATAAATTATTTGTTCAGAAACAAGACCTGAAACTGTTTTTTGACGGGTGGTTGGGAGGGTGGGTCTGTTTAATTCCACTTCACTTGTGGAGCCTACTTAGTAGTAAAGGCTATCAGCCTCTTAAAGCAGAATCAGATTACTGATCTGTGGCATGAAGGCTGGTTTGCACGATGATGTGCTTAATGGGTTATTTAGTTCCACATCAACTGGCACTGATCACTCAGTTAAACAGTTATTGGTTACTGAATGACTAAATGTGGGTGGATGCATGTTCTAGGCATCAGAAGCCTCTTGATAATTAAAAGCAGGAATGGACAGGTTCATGGCTAGGGTGGTTTTATTTTCACTGTTTTAGTGTCTGGGAGGAATGTCTGTTAAAACTGAGAAGTTTACATTTCAATAACAAGTCATAGGTGGGAATGTGTGGGAAGGATGATGGTAGTGGTACCTGTGCATTCAGAAGTGGGCTATGCATTAGATTCTGTATTTTTACAATTATGCACAAGTTTTTGATTGACAGGCTTATTCTGTGTACCTTTTTTTAAGATACATTTTACTTGCAGGTCAGATAGTAGAGAGGGTCAGTTGAGACTGAAGAAACTTGAGCAAATCTTGAGGTTGCAGATAATAATTTCATCTATTCCAGTTTGAGAAATGTACTTACCATTGGTAATCTTTTGCTAAGGGATATATTCATCTATGCAAGGGTATTTTTTTTTTTAGTATGATCATTTAGCATAATTAATTTAACAGAAACAGATGGATTTGGCATGTTAGAGAAAAGTGTTTGATGCAGGGACTGCCATTGCTAAGGCTTTATTCATCTGATAAATGTACATTTCTTATGGAATTCTGAATTGTCTGTTTTGTCTCTTGTTTCTTGTCCTTTCTGGGCACTGAAATATCTTTTTAAGACGGTCAAACTTTCAGGTATTCACTGCACCTTTTTTACCTTTAACATATTGATATTTTCCAAAAGCTGTTTCAGTTTTCTTATCTGCATTTCAGAGGACAGCCTGCCTTGAAATAATTTTTTAGTTCTGGCTTTGGGAATGAGGCTCTGGGATATACTCTCCTCCACAAAAAGTGGAGTCTTCTAGGGAGGAAAGGGAGTTTCTGCAGGAAGGCATGCTGTATCATATGTTTTCAAAGGTTAATTTCAAATCTGTTGTTCACAGAAGTGGATTTATCTTACCACACCTCACTACACCCTATCACAAGGAAGAAGCATTGTGGAAAGTTCACCATTAGGTGACATTAAAATACAAACTAAACAAAACTAAAGAAAAAACAACAAAAAGAAAAAACAAAACAAACAAAAAAACCCCAACAAACCACAGAAAACCAAACAAGCATGAAAGATGAGGAAGGAAATAAAGGCTTTTGTTGAAAGTACCTGGAACCTTGGACTGTATGTAGCTAAGTAGATCTTCACTGTAATCATGCTCTCTGCTTTGGGGGTTTTTCCTGCCCTCCATGGGACTCCTCAGTCCTCATGGGGAAAAAGGTTTTCTTTATGGTTAGGCTGAACCTCTCTTTTTCCAACTTATGCTTATTACCTTTCATCCTACCACCATGCACAGCTGTGTGGAGTCTAGCTCCATCTTCTTGATGATCTCATAGGTTTTGGCAGGCTGCTGTTAGATGCCATGAAGCCACCTCCTCGCTAGGCAGAACAAGCCCAGTTCCCTCAGCCTCTCCTTGTAACACAAGTGTTCCAGCCACGAACTGTCTTGATGGTCCTCTGCTGACCTTGCTGCAGTTAATCAAGTGTCTTCTGTGTATCGGGTGGGGACCAAAACTGGATGCAGCATTCTGGGTGCTGTCTAATAAGAGCCAAGTAAAGGCGAATAGTCAGTTCCCTCAATTTGCTCACTCTGCTGTGGTTCATACAGCCCAGGGTGCTGTTGGCGTTCCTTGCTGCCAGGGCACATCGCTGGCTCATGCCCAGCTTGCTGTGTGCGAAGACCCCCAGGTCCTTTTCAGCTGATCTGCTCCCCAGCCAGCCAGCCGCAGCTTGTTTTGATTGTAGCAAGGGGTTCTCCCTTCCCAGCTGCCAGACTTTGCATTTATCCTTGGTGAATTTTACAAGATTCCTGTCAGCCTGTTTCTACAGTGTGCATAAATCCCTCTGGATGTCAGCCCTGCCCTTAAGCATATCGACTGGTCCTCTGATCTGGTGTCATCTGTAAACTTGCCAAGTGTGCACTTCATCACCTCCTCCAGACCCTTGGTAATGATGTCATACAGAACTGGTCTTAGGATAGACTTCTGTGGTACTCCTCTTGTTCCCAGGCACCAGGTAGGGTACAACCCATGAACCGTTGCCATCTGAGCCTGATCATCCGACCAGTTTTTATCCATCTAGTTGTTGAACCATCCAAAGTCTAATGTCCCAGCTTGGTTACAGAAACTGGGAGACGGTGTGAAGAGCCTTTCTAAATGATAGCCACTGTTCTTCCCTCATCCAGAAATGTGGGAGAAGGTAGTCAGGTTGATGAGGTGTGATTTACCCTTGGGAGATCCATGCTGACTATTCATAGTCACCACTGTGTCCTTCATGTGCCTAGAAGCATGTTCCAAGAGGAGTCAGTCCATGATTTTCCCAGGGACTGAAGAGAGGCTGAGCAGCCTGTACTTTACCAGTTTGTTCTGTCTTTTTTTGAAAGTGGGAACCATTACGAATTTTTGAAGAGTCAAAATGCAGTGCATCTGTTTGGTTGCCTTTGGAGTTAGCCAGTCCTACAGTAATGACATTTTAGACTACTTTTAATATATACAGATGTGATAGAGAAAACAAGTTCTATTCTCTTTCCATTTTCAAATGTTGGAGTAATGTTTAGAAATAAAGTCTATTTCAAACACAACTATAAAATTGGTAGGTCTTATATAATTTACTTTATAAAGATTACTGGCGAAAGTGAGAACAATGGCTCAATTGGCTTTTCACTATGTCTTCAAACAGCTTAACAAGTATTTCCATTATAGATGAAGTGTCTTGATTAGCTTCCCACTAGATGGAGCAAATGTATGTCAACCCAGCAAAGGAAACAGGGAATACATTTTAGATCAGCAGAACAACAAATCACTTGTGTTAAAAACTACTATCTGTCCTTGTTAATTATTAATTTTTTGAATTTAAAATGGAAGCTTCTAAGCCATGTGGTGAAGTTTCCTACTCAATAAGCATAAGCAAAGGATACACGTTGCGTGGAGCTGTATCAGTTGTCATGGTTTTCACAGAGTGAAGGCAGGGACTTTGGTTACAACAGAGCTGTATGATTGTAATAGCTGTGTTTGATCATATTTCCTGTTGTTGTTATTTGGGATTTTAAATTCTTTTTTTTTAAATGTCATACCAAAAAAGCACTTCTTTGAAATGAAATAACTGGAAAAAAGTAAACAAGCTTTCAGGTTCCCAAGTCCTCAGATACTTGATGAAGAATTTGTACTCCTGAAATCTTAGCTTCTTTTCTGATCACACTCTTTTGTTTTATAAAAACTGCTACCTCGTCTATAAATCCTATCTTCCTTGTATCTTTTGACCCTTACAGTTACAATACCATTACTAGTTGTGATTTTCAAGCAACTTTCTAGTTTCCTCCAACTTTTTAGATTTAAATATGTCTTCAGTGCTTTTACAACAGCATAACTAGGTAAGTATTTTCAGGAGTAAAACTCTTTTTGAATTCTTCTAGGCTAATGCCTAATGCAAGAGTGGTATATCTACAAAGTACCATCAGTGCTTCAAGAGGTACAACCAAACTTCAAGAAAGGAAAGAATGAAAACAGGGCTGAAATACAGGTTTCCAGCAAGAGAGGTGTAACCTAGGGTAGAAAATAGGTGCTAAAACTCTCTGTGCCAACTTACTCAGCTGTGACAACTTCACAGTTTTTACTTTAAAAGGATTTTCAGAAGGCAGTTCTCAAAAATTTCACTCTAAACTTTTCAATTACACTCTTCTGCTCACATCCTTCCTATCTCCCAGGCCGTTTATTGAGAAGACTGTCATCCTAATTGTATGCTTAGTGAGAACTGAAAACACAGGAATCGTCACATGGAGTCAGGCTATTGATCTATTTAGCTGTTTCTAATGGTGATTAATCTTAACTTTTTTGTCATAATCTCCTGGAGCAGAATGTTATAAGTTGGCTTATTGTTGAATGAGCAAACAAAACCTCCTAGCATCCAGTAGTAATAAGGTAACTTTTGCCCCATGCTATGAGTTCACAGCATTTATTATTTTTAAAACCTCAATTTTTACCATAAAACATAATATTTTTTTATTGAAAATACTTTCATCTTTCAGTGTTGAAGGTCATCATTTATTCTCATCATTACTTGAACTGTTTGATCTTCACCAAAGTTTATGTTCTCACCACTAATCTTACCTGAAATTACAGCTTAAATATATTTAAAAAATCTTTTGCACAATTTTCTCTGTTAGTAACAAGAACTGTTTATCACCTACATTTGAAAATTAACTATCTGTAATGTGTAAAGGCTATGTCAGGATAGTGATTTTACTATTATTTGATGACAAGTTCCTTGCCGGCAGTTGGTGACAATACTGCTATCAAAGACAGAGTTCTGATCTCTGGTTTAATTACTCATTTGTTCACTTTATATTCCTAATATCCCAAATAATGTGGTATGCAAAAGATGTCATTTTAAGGGAAGTGCCAAGAATAGATTTCAGGACTAGACGTATGATCATTTTTAATAATAAATAGGGGGAATGGTATTTGCCGTAGCGTTGAGATGTCACAATATTGACAGATTAAGAACATAGGATTTTTAATTTGCCCTTTATAATGTGGGTTTTTATTGTTTTCAAAATAACACTCTCAGTAATTGCTTTAAGCAAAAACCTGAAAAGTGCTTTTAGTGAATAGACAGCAACAATTATAGGAGGTTCTTACTAAATTAGTCAGGAAAAATAAATAATGCTTGCAATTTCTTGTTCTCCCTCTAGTGCATCAAAACTCTTCCTCTGGCAGCCTGTCATCTGGCAGAATTAAGTGTGGGATAACAGCGGTATTGTGACTAATACACAGAAATGTCAGACATTAGCTAAATATTTGGAGAGGGCCCATTTGTGACACATTTACCATAGTTTGTTACACTGAATGACATGCTGCTTGACATGATGAAACTTTCGAAATACGGGCATTAGTCAAATGTCCACAGTAGAACAGATAATCTCTTTAAACCCATTCTGTTCTCAGTGAAGAACATAATAGACAAATTCTGATCCTCCTAGAGTGCATACAAGCATTTCTGTTGCTGCTGTGGTATTTATATATCACAAATAACTCTGTATTTGCAGTGGTATAATAAAGACATCACTCGTCAACTTAGCTCCTATTAAGGTATTAGTCTGCACTGCATTTTAGTGTTCATTTGGGAAAAAGAATGACTGATAGGGGCTGTTGAAACCAAGATAAGATAAAGCATAAGAGCATATAATGACAGTTTTAAAAGGTCAGCATTTAATTGAATGTTAGATAAGAGGAGATAGCTTCCTTCTTTCATATCATGATCCCTCTTTGTCCATTTACATTGTATGTCTTGAGATTTTAGACTTGGCTCTGCATTGTTTTCTACCAGCTGAGACCCTTTATTTGCAGGAGTGGTGGTTTTAACGGGTGTATGTGACCTTTAAAAATGAATGATCTAGATAAAGCTGTTTGGATCATCACTTTTGAGGAGGGTTTGCATAAGAAACTTTGTGTTGGAGAAATTGCTGTGAAACCTGGTCAAACACATTGTTCTACAGAGCTTGGATTAAAAAGCAAAGAAGCCAAAGAGCACATTTGCACCCAGTTTGGAAAGGCTGGCAGAGATCTAAAGACTAAGGCCAGACCTTGGTTTTCTTAATTATTCTCTTCAAAATCCTAGTAGAAAAGCAAATTGAAAAGTTTGTCATCAGAGAGTGTTTTTCATTTCATAGATGAAAAGGTAATTCATAGCCTGAAATCACCCATGTGCAATAGTAACGACTTGCTGTTGTGGCTTGAAGTTGAATACCAGGATGGTGTAAAATTCATCAATACTAGACTTGGCTATAAATATGATTTCAAGTCCTCAGCCTGAGCTTTCAATAGCAAAAGCATCAAGAATGCAGATTTATTACAAGCATTGAAATGTGGAAAGGTATACACACTACTTGTGTAACATGTCAGCAGTAATGTAATTATAGTCTGAAATGTGTAGGGACATGCTTGAATGCATTTCTGTTGGGGTCAACAAAGGCTTTTCACAAATGACCAAAATCTCTCTTAGAATCATGGGCCAGGAGGCTGGGGCAGGCGTCCCATCCAGTCTCACGCCTCCGCTCTTTCAGCCAGCTGTTAAATAACCTGGGTTGTAGGCTGCTCAGGCTTCATCTTATAATTGATTTCTCTCCTCCTCCAGCACTCCTAGGGGAGGCTATTCAAGAGTTCTGCTGCTATGATTGCTGGAAACCTTTTTCTAAATTTTCCTCTTTACATTTATTTCCAAACGCTTTTTACGTGCTTGACGCATGAGTTTGTAGGTTGTTGCTGGCCGGAGTCTTGCACAGGACTTCATTTTACCTCAACATTCTTCCTTACGTTTACTGGAAATTCCATACTTTGTATGTCTTAATAGTGAATTTGCCATTTATGTCTTATATTCATTCTGTCATTAACTACGTATACCCAGCCCTCTTCCTCTTCTGTCACTTGCAGTTGCTGAGACTCCAGTTTATGTCGGAGGTTATGTACAGTTTATGTCAGAGCCCTAAATAATCAACCTTAAACAATACTTTCAAATTCCTTCCATTCTTCTTATTCCAGTCCTCAAGCTCTGCTGCTCTTCCTGTGCAAAATTTATGTTTATGGATGATAGCACCCTATTTTGTTTTGCAAGCCGTGGTAGTCCATACCAGTTGAAACATATAATAACATTTTCTTACTGTAGCATTCAAAGTGAGTGTAGAATTCAGAATCAGCAGAGAGCTTCATTATGTTCAGTTCTCCCAATATGGAATATCCATGTGTTCACACAAGGAATATTCATATAAGTAGATACCTGTGTGTCTCAGGTATTTAATAAATAGTGGATCATGAAAGCAATATGAAAAATCATAAGTCTTGCATTGAATTACATAAAACAGCTTCCAAGGAGAGAAAACAATTGAGTAGCTACTTCTATTGTTATCATTATTATGGTGGTTTGTTTGTTTGTTTTTTCAATTTTTGATGCTTTTTGTCTGAAAATGACTATGGTTTATGGTTTCAAGGTTTGATAAATCAAGAGCTTCTTTCTGCTTGAAACTTTGTCCTTAGTCTTTAATAACCGGATAGCTTTTTCTTCTGAATTCTGTAGTACCAATAGTTCAAAACGTGGCAGATCTGGACTTTGGATAAAATTACTGAGGACAAACTCAATGGGAGTGCATTCGCTAGGAAAATGGGCTTTCTACAAGAAACTTCTCATCCCAGCCACAAATAAATTTTACTAACCTGAAAAGGACATATGCATTATTAAAAAAAAAAAAAAAAGTTTTCTGACAACATTTGGGCCAAGAGGGGCTCAGAGATGAGCCCGCTTGCACTTAGACTCTGACCCAATGTTCTGCGTTTGAGTAAAGAATTGAAGAGTGAATCCTTATGCCAGTGCAGCTGGAAAGAGATCTCTGTTCTACAACTTGCTGTTTTGAAAGTGCCGTATCAGATTAATAGATTGATGTTTTCGTCTATGGAAAGCTTAGCTGAGACTGTCATTAAGAGATGCCTCATACTAGTGTCATTTTCCTGTCCTCTTTGCTCTCTAAGGTTTCTACATTTAGGCTGGTAATATTTATATAGTTCGACTTTACAGAAAAATAGTATTAATACAATTCTACAAAATTCTCTCAGTGCCTCCGAAAATAATCTTTTTGTAAATACATGCAATTCGTTGCGGGGTGGTGATGATATAAAGCTCTTACTGACATGACCTAAAATTGACTTACGAATAATGTGTCTGTCTTAAAATTATTAGCCATTCTGCCCTGTCACAACATCTTGTATTCTATGTTTTATAGAAGAAAAAAAACTGTATTGGAAATGTGGTATTGTCAAACATTCCCAACTATGTGTTCACCCAGGAAGGAATGGTGCCCTGCTACCGTGAATCCAACGTTTTGATCTCTGCGGGGAAAAAATTGTAACTAATGTTTAGAAAAACCTAAGAATCGCAATATATTTCTCTATCTAGTAACCAAGTGTCATGTAGCTTTAAAAAGAAAGTGATTTCTTTTTTCTATAAACCTCTCACTGAATCAAGGCTATTACCTGCCTGAGGGCCCTGGTCAGTGTAATCCTGAGAAGCTAAAGTTACTCTGTTCTAATACCCTTTCTGTTATTGGTCCTCTAATAAGAGTGTCTGTGTTTCCATTAAAGTGATAGCTTTTTTTATTTCATGGATATACACCCACAACAAAATCTGATTTTCCTTCCACACTGCAGGTTTTCAAACAACTTTTGCATGGTAACAGCTTTTGGCTACTGTGGAATTCTTACTATGTCTAATTCCAGGACTAAAGCTGAAAGCCTTCATCATACTGTTAGTCTTTGCCTGAAAATAAAATGTTCCTTTTCGCTGCTTTACCAGTGTAGCATTATGCTCATCCTTGCCCCCAAAATGGATTGCCTGTTTTCTTGAGGAAGTCTAGGTGTATTTTTCACCACCAGCATTATATTTCTGCCAGCTTGTGCACCAGCTTTGAGTTTTTTATTTCTTACAATGTTATCTCATAGAAATTATTGTTATTTTTTTCAGTGAGTGAAATTTACTTGTGTGCTCTTGAAGTAATGGAGTGCTATTTAAACCTTGTTTCAAGGCTGACGTTGAAGTCTAGTGGTTTATATACTACCCTCTGGCCACAGAGGCACTTGCCCAAATGATAAGAATGTATGTATGTGGATTTATTCAGTTTAATGTAGTGCCATTACCATGCTATGGACCCAGAAATAAAATAACAGAACCCTACAGTGTCCTTCTCAACAGATCTTGTTTATATATAACTTGACAATAAAAGTAAGAAGATGAGAACATATAGCAATACTGGATTTAAAAAATTACATTTGACATGATTGAAAATGGGGTAAAGGTAATGACCAGATTTTTTTCTGCCTGTCTTTTTGTAGGATTATCTGATAGTCCTTCTCTTGTCATGTTTCTCTTGGCATGTCAGGCCTTTGGGATACTAAGAACGTCAGGATTTCCCTCTAATTGGAACTCTAGATGTCAAGCTGGTAGTAGATCATTCAGTAGTAGATCTGTCACCAGTTATGTATTGAGTCTGGTTCTATGTATTTTTTGGTTCTATGTATTTTTTGGTTCTTTAAAATGTGGATCTGCTTGATAAAGGAGAATGCTTTCAGTGCCCTATTGCATCAGCAGAACCAATATTATTTTTTAAATAGTTCATAATCCTGAAAGTTTTGTGTGCTTCATTGTGTGGTGTTTTGTTAATATGAGTAAACTTGCTTTTAATGTTTTATTTAGTGTCCTTTATATAGCCATGTTCATTATGCTTTTTATACTAAGTTATTTATGATAAAATCAGAATTCCTGCATGAAGACTATTTTTTTAAATAATATGTTAGTAAGTGGGAAGGAGGAAATAAATGCGAAGACCTGGATTGTATAGAAAACTGGTCTTGTCATAAATTAAACAACGCTTTTTGATGGAGTTGCTCATGTATGGTTGAAGAAACTAGTACTCAAAACCTGTGTTAGCAAAACAGATTCATGTAGCTGTGGGTATGTTACAATACGTACAATATACACAGTGAAAGTAATAGACTGGCCTAAATCACTCATGTTTTCGAGTTTATGGGGGAAAAAAAAGTTAAAAAAAAAATGAATGGAGAGGAAGATTGAAGAAGAGAATTTGGAGAGCATATTAAGAGAGGAGGCTAAAAATAGAATTTCCATTTTTTCCCAACATATATAATAACTGTTTGAAGGATAATAGTTTAAGGGTTGTGAAAGTCTTATTTCCTGAATAAAGCGTAAATATATTTACCTAATGCTGTTGGGATTAACTTCCCTTTGTTGAGAAGATGGCTTAATAGCATTGATATCTGCAAGAACTACTTCTTCCTATCCACCTACAGGCAAAAACCACACAGCCCTAAGAAAACATCACAACAGTAGAAAAGGATAGCAAATTATCATAATGCAAATGTGTATTTTCATGTAGTAAACTGGTGTGGCTTAGATGGCAGTTGAGGTGACTAGAAGGAACAGACGGTGGTATATGAAATAATGCTGTGTATACAAATAGCAAATCAGGGCCACTTAATTTTTCCTGTAGTGCAGGAACTCATGCTGTTTGGTAGAATTGAGAAGTGACACATTCAAAACTGGGGAAGAGGTGTTCTTTCCCTCCCAGAGTGCATAGCTGACTTGGAGCCCGCTTTGATGTCAGCGTAGCAACAAAAATCAGCAGGATTCTGAAGCCTCTTACTCCCACTGGCGAAATACTAGACCCTTTTGAGGGCCTACTAGATCTACTGCGTCTAACATGGAGATGGGAGAGTTGGGCATACGCGTATTTCTGGACAGTGAAGAGAAGTAGTAGAAAAACTTGTAAAAAGTAGAAGAATCGTTTGGTTCTAAAAACATAGGCATCCATTCTGGTCATGTAAAGGTTTCTTGTAAGACACCTTTGCTAGCAGCAATAACACAATATTTAAATACAAAATAACTTCCCTGAGTACCAACTTTAAAAGCATGGCTATTCTGAACTAGTTCAGAGCTGTCTGACACAATTTGATTTTAGTTAGCATTTAGTAACCACTGCACTGCTAGAACAGGACTGGTTTTTGTTTGTCAGACATTATCTTGGACCAAATTATAATATATGTTTGACATCAATACCAAAGTTACTAACCATAAAAGAGAATAACCCATTTTTACATTTTTTTCCCTAGACACCTGAGGAGCTAGAAGATGTATCTGACCTTGAAGACGACCATGATGCACGTAGTCGTACAAGTATTCAGACTGAAGGGAAAACTGACAGGGTATGTATTACACCAGTTTATTTAAAAAGTAATTTGATGAGGGGAAAAATACTACTCTATTACTGTTCCAATGAAGCCACTTAAAGTCATGCAGTGAATCATTACAATTATGTTCAACTCTTAACAGATTTCTGAAAATGTGCAGAGGGCATAAAACAATGTGTATGACCTGAGAGAGAAAAGGTGTAAGTTGTAACTACTTGGTGAAGATGTAGAATCATAGACTATCTCAAGTTGGAAGGGATCTGTAAGGATCATGAAGTCCAACTCCCTGCTCCTCACAGGACTACCTAAAATGAAACCATATGACTAAGAGTGTCATCCAGATGCTCCTTGAACTCTGACAGGCTTGATGCTGTGATCACTTCCCTGGGGAGCCTGTTCCAGTGACCGATGTAAATTAGGCAGAAAAATTCTTATACTTACTGAATGAAATTCTAACAGGTTACAGTTTCATAAATGTGGCTTGGTCTAATAGAAGCTAGGTTAATACGGAATTTTTTATATCCGGGTCTTACTGAAGCCTGCAATGCGTATTAACTAAAAATAACCTACATACGAGAAAGTTCACATGCACAGAAGAGAAAGGGGTATATCTGGAATCTTAGCCACTGCAGTGTGTGAGTTACAGACTTTTCCTGCTGTGTTCATGTGTGAACCTATTCTACAGTTTATTGCTTAACTAGTGAATTCATGAGGAAATACAGTATTTGATGGTTTCTGTATTTCTGGACGTTCTGAATCTGGCTTTCCTGTTGTATCATCATTTAACCTGAGGACTTCACTACATTACTGGTTATTGTTTATTGTTAACTGTCAAAACATTTCTAAGAGCCTGAAAACATTTTTGAGATAGCAAAAGGTTTCCTAGTACAAAATTGATGCATTTAGCAAACATTAATCTTTATGTTTCAATTTTAAATAATGTTTCAGCAAAACTGTACTCTGTTCACAACTTTCTGAAGTGGAAAGGTCCATGGGGCCAGAAATGTCTATTTCATTACCTGTTTGCTCAATACCTAGAGCAATAGCAATAACAGATCTCTCACACTTGATTGATTCTAGTGTTATTCCCATAATGGAAATTATAAATGATAGAACTAGTTGGGAAAAAGCAAAACTTTTCAATATAAAAAGAATTCTGTCAAGAAAATGGCACGTTAATTCACATTTGTTTTTCAGCAAGCACATATTTTTTAATTCACCAAACACAAATATTTTCTTTATTAAGACCCTAAATATTAATGAAAAACTACTAACCAAAATGAACGCTGCTCACTTGTATTGCATATGTGCATATCAATTACATGTTAATGAACTGTCAGTTGATTCTTAAAACTGTGAGAAATGTAACAACTATGTGAAAGATCACCCCATACAATCTTATTACTCAATAAACATAATTGGCGATGAAAATATACTAGCTGCCCTTTTCAATTAAAATTACTCTTTGTAAATGTTAGCACATTTTCCCCACATTACAGGCTAAAATTTCTGTTGTAGTTAAGAAAGGCAAGGTATTCTTCAGAACGTTATCCATATAAGATGCTATGAATTTGTTTGGAACAGGTACAGATGGTGTGCTTGCATATTTCCGTAAATATCCCATAATCATAGAATTGTTTAGCATTTGAAGGTTTTCTCTCACTGGGAAAACAGTAGTAGTAGTTTGTAGATGTTTACTATCCTAATGTAGTAACAAAAGATCCACTAAAGCTTTAAAAGATCACATTTTCACACATAGTCTTCTACTTCTCAGATAAACCAGAGTACTTCTTTAAAGGGAATGTTCTTTGAAAAGAAAACCGTAAATAACACATACTTTCAGATGTCTGCACAGAGCAAGAAGTAAAGGCTGAGGACTGTTGTAGGTAGGGAGCTGGCTATCAGGAATCAGAGGAATAGGTTATTGCTGTGGAGAGAGATCTCTGGGGTACGCTTTTCCTTGTACTACACACACAATATATAATCTGCACCGTCAGTGAATTTGGTGCAGAGGTGGAAGGGACAGTTATTTATAGAGAAACTATGGTTAATACATAATGCATAAAATAGTGTTTTAACAGTACAGGATGTACATTTCTATTTTTTCTTCCATTTCTCCCCAAAATAATACAATTACAGTAAATGTTCCTTTTTAGGGGATCTAGATAGCAGTCATTACTTAAAGCCTGATTCTGTATCTTTACTTGGGAACAGTTTTTGTAGTTTTTGGATTATGGTATCAGGGCCATATATGGCACAGTACCCAGAAAATTCATAGAAAATTATAGCTTTGACTGAATTAGATACATACCCCCTTAACTTAAATCAAACATGTTGACAGAAACCTTCACATACTTTTTTTTTTTTTTTTAAACAAATGTTTGAACAAATCTATTTGCTGCTGCAGCAAACGTGAACAATGATTTAAGGCCTCTTTGTTTGGACTGCTATTTGATATTGATATTTGAAGATTTATACCTAGAGCTTATTTAGCAATATGAAGAAACCGTATAGGGAAGATAGATTTTAAAGTTTAGACAGGGATTGTCTTTTCTGTTGTCCTCTGCAGCAGATTTCCTGTGCTATTGTGAGGCTTTTGCGTGCAGTGGTAACACCAAGAATGACTGTGTTCCACAAGTGGTATGGCAAGATTGCAGAGTAACTTTTTTTCCTCCTTGAGTTCTTTCTCTTGGGCATTTCCACTACAGTAATTCAGTTTTATTTATACATACCTGTCTTGATACTAGATCTGCATAACAGCACTCTTGATTCATCTTGCTTTGTCAAGAGTGTCGTATTTTCTCCTATGTCACACATCTCACTGCTCCAACAGGGAATTAGTGTTAGAATTAGAATTAGAAAGCACCTTTTTTCTTTCTCTTTTTATCACAATATAAAAAACATATCACAGCATGTAAAACCAGATGTGATGTGCATATGCCACTTGTAACAAAGGCTACATCTTAACTAGCAAATCTCATTTTCCTTATGTAGGAAAAATTCATATCTTATTAATTATAACTTCTTCAGAATCTCTCTCTCTCTGTATAGAGCATAGGTTAGTGGTGAGATGACAGGATGAGATTTGACCTCATGTTCATGTTCCTGACTCTGCAAGTATATAGGTAATCTTGGAAATGTTACTTTGTTGATCTTTCCCTCAGATAATCCATATCTTTTAAGATGAATATGATAGTGCTTATGGCACCATCCCACACCATGGGATGCAGGTTAACTTGGGCAATGTGCTGTGAGATCTCTCAGTAATTAAACTGGATAGCAATACTGATTATTATTTGTAGGGTGGTTTTATATCCCTGAAGAAGATCCTTAGGACTAAATCCTTAGCCACCATAAAAACAGGTACTGCTTGTGGATCCAAGGACTAACACAGTTTTTCTCAGCTGCAAGTTAGACCTTCCTCTGGTTCTTGTGTCTAATTTTTGTAGTTAGTCTGCAAGGTTATCACACAGTAATTTTGCTTGAGGAAATTAATGCCATCATGATCAGTGTAATTCCACTGAGGTAGTTAGTGGCTTATTATCATATGATTTTGCATTGAAGAGAAGGTCAAGTAAGTATTTGCCCAGTTAATTTTCAGATTTAGAAGACAATGTGCATTCTGATGATAGGAGAAAATTTAAGTGTTTAAAGTTACTAAACTAGTGAAGAGAACAGCTTAGCTTAATTTTAAAGTTATTGCTACAGGTTAGGTGTTCATATTGAAGAAGAGGTGAAATGTTTTAGCTCATACATAATCCACTTACAGATGACAAGAACAGAAATGCTTTCAGTCAACCACGCACCCACATTTTTTCTCAGAATTCTGCGGACTGTTTTGTGAAAACATAGACAAAAACGCCTGAGAATAAGATCTTTTATACAGATTGGTTGCATACTATGTTTGCGCAATAATTCATGGCTGATGAAGAGTTGACTCAGTGCGTATTGTGTTGTGAATGAGAAAATCCAGGCTGAATTACTTTATTGTTTTAGTTGTATTACATCTTAAATACAGCCGTCATTAATATATGTCTAAAAATATATTTGGCCTTGAAAATATGGCCATATAAAAGTCTTACTAAACTGTCCAAGAAGAGAGAATACATACAAAAGCAAACACCAAGAACACCTATTGATACTTGCAGAAAACAATACTTAGAAGGGAAGTCAATTTGCCATCAAATGAATCAGCTATTCTTACTCAAGTAACAAGTACTTTACATCTAAGTTCCTAGGTTAATGTAAGTGCTGGCATACATTAACAGGAAGCGTACTATTTTGTTAATAAAAAGCCAAGTTTAAAGTATTTTGTAAATTTAGTTTCTGTCAAAGCCACACAGAAGCTTGAAATTCTGATGATAAGAATTCAAGCATGATACAAATAACTACTGTAATTTTGAGTAGGTTCTACTAACAATAATTTTGACACTTAATACATGGCAAAAGATTCCCTGTCAGGAGTCATGATCTATAAAAAGTATTTAATTTCCGTGCTAATTCTTAAGTTACCCCAATTTCAGTAGGGGGAAGACATGAAGTTAATGGAGGACTCAAGGTTATAGCAGTATAATACTATATACTATTAAAAAGTGGGACCAGAAAGAACCCCAAGAAGTAAGCTAATTCAGCCATTTGTTCCAAGGCAGAATAAATATACTTGTTCCTGACACGTATATATATAAGAGCAGTTGCATTGCTGTCTCTATTTAGCTCATTACTAGAATTGATTGTTTATTGGAAAGTTTTTTCTTTATACCTCATATGTTGCAATTAAGCATGTTAGTCAGTCTTATCTACAATGGACACAGAGGATCTGAGCTTTCCTTTTTTGTGTATATAATTTTTTTTTGTACTTGTAGATCCTTGTTCCATGTCCTCTCTGTTTTCTAAGCTCCATATTAAATAACTCCAATACCCTTTGTTTATCCTTTAAGACAGTGCTTTCTGTATGTCTTTTTGCTGTTTTTCTCTCCTCTGGATGCTCTTCAGCTAGTTAATGACTTCTTGGATTTTGTGGCCAGACTATTCATATTGTTGAAAGCATTATGCCAGCTGTGGTCTCAACAGCAAGCACTAGTGTAAGGTTTACACTGTATTCTTCTGTATGCATACTTTAGAATGAGTTTTGTATGACGTTTGCCCTTTTGCCAAGAGTACAACATTTTGATCAACTACAAATCCTCACCCACAGAACCGCTGATAACCGCTTGTGTCTCAGTTCTGTGTGCATATTGGTGATTTTTCTTAGGTGTAAAACCGTGTACATGTCTCAGCTGAAGTACATCCTATTATTTTTTCAGATCAGTTCTCAAGTTTCTCAAGATTGCTTTAAATTGTAAACCAGGACTTTTACATGTCAAACCAGGCCTCTTAACGCTGCAGATGTGTGATGTGTACTCTTGGTTCTGTCATCCACGCCATTAGTGAACATACTGAATAATGCTAGAGTCAGGGCAGGTCCCTTCAGAATTTCGCCTGATAGATCCCTCCGGTTTGGCATGCGTTCTTGATAATTATTCTGTGAGCAGTTTTCTAACCAGTATGGCATCCACCCAGTGGCAATTATATCTAGATCATATTTCCCTAGATTATTTATGAGGATAACATGAGAACCAGTAACAAAACCCTAGTGAAGCCCAGATTCATGACATGTTGCTTTTTCATCTATAGGCCTGTTACCCTGGGACAGAGAGAAATTAGATTTACTATGACACAATTGCCTCATCTAAGTCAACCTTTTTAGTGAAGGCTGATGCAAAAATGGCATTAAACAGCTTGTTCTTTTGTTATTCTCTCCTGATAGCTTTACCTCTTTATCCAATTATATTGTATCTAAAAATATACAGGAACTGACATGGCAGCACAAATGAGGCACTCTCTGAACTTGTTCAAAGAATGCTGGACTTCAGCAGGCATGCTACAATTCTTAAAATTAGAAGAAGAGAACTGATGACAGCAGATAGTAAACCTGACAAAAGAAATCCAGCTTCTCCCAACTGTCAGTAGCACACATCCACACAGTTCATCTCTAGGGAACAGCCTGTGTATTCACTTTGCCATGAATTGCTGAATATCCACCATTCTCTCTTTCACCTCTTTATCCAAACTTGAACAATTATTCACTCTGTAGAAACAGTAGGATGTTTTGTAAAAGGTAGTGGACACATTTTACTCATTTTAACAGAATCACTCTTAACTCTGTGCCATATTCAAGAAAAGGACTTCTATATTGGCATTCAAAACACATCTGTATAGTAGTCTTTATAAGTGCATATCTTATGCTCACCTTCACGATAAAATAGGCTCAGCTGATGTGCACATATTTTATGATGGTGATCTACAAAGTTTGTTCAAGTAAAAACGTCACAATTGGAACTGTTTTAAAACAGTTTGATGGAAGTCTATTCCTGTCCCTTGAGTGATTTGGAGAGATCTTGTTCACTTCCACCAAATATTCAGCTGACTGCAGCAGGGGAACAAGAACATAGGTGAGATGACTTCTTGTCGCTGCTGAGCCTGTGGTGGGATGAAGAGCTTAGCTCTCAACTAAGGCAAAGCAGGGACATGAATCGGGTCTCTCTGAATCCATGCCATTATCTTATAACTACACTATGTGAAGAGCATGTTATTTTGTATTCTTGTTTGTAAGAGCTCTGAAAAGTTTTTCATGTGCTTCATCAGGAGAGTGGGGTTTTTCTTTGAAACGTACAAAACTGTAGAAAAACAGTTTTCCTCTCTTTCTTCTCTATAGTACATGGCACACTGCAACCTACAAAGCAGGAAGTGTTAAATAATTTTCAAAGGGAGGTTCTTCCCCTTGGAAAGGATATCTGGCTCACCTCTGTCTCAGAGAGACTGAGTTTTCAATAAGACAAACAATTGTTTGAATGTGTTGTGCTTCTTGTGGCTTTTCTTTCGTTCCTTCCTCCCTGTAAGTGGTAAGAATTTTGGTGGTGTGGATCTGGCCAGTCATTTGTTTTACGGGATCAGGAAAGAAAAAACGCGTGTCAGTCTGACTTGGAGAGAGTAATCATAAGTTTATATGAAAGTCAATTCCTTAGAGTGTAGCCAGGGACAAAGGTAGGCAAAAGGCCAGTTCTTTGGGTTGGGATCTCATTGGTGAGTAATACAGCAGTGAGAGAAGATTCAAAGTCTTCACCAAGTAGTTGCTCCCTGTGTGTCCTCTATTTTTATCATTATATGGACAATTTGTTCTGACCTTAAAATTTCAGTATCTGTGATAGCAAATTGACTGAAACTTGGAAGGGGCTGAAATGAAAAGAAACGCCAATCTTGCATAGTAAGTCAAGTTGCAAATGGGACAATGCAAATAACCCCAGTGTTGGAGACTCCCAGCTACCAGGGATAAATAGCCTTCTGAAGAGTTAATTCAAGGAGATTAAAGGAAAAAATATATACTGGGGTTTTTGTAATAGAAGAAAGAAAAATATCAACAATATAACTACTTCTCTCACGTAGTTTTAACTCTGTTATCTGCTACTGCAATAAAAAACATTTTGTCTTAGAAGTAATGAAAAAATAGTTTCTTCCTGGTGGACAAAATAAACGTGCACTCATGTAATAGCAGTCATTCAATTTAGATCTTTATTTCACATTTACCATTATGTTGTCTATTTTGATACAAAATCATATCTGCGCTTAAAAGGCCGTGTATACAATTGTTTTATTTTGTTGCTGTACATGGTTTTAAAGCAGTATGAGGGAAATGAAAGAAGAAAATCAAGGTCAGAATTGTAGTTTCCTTTGCCCCTTTGTTCCAGTGGAGAATGTCTCATTCCACCTGAAACTCACTATTGTTGGCACATAGCAGGATGCTGTATGTCACAGTTCCCTCATTCAGATGTCATCTTTCTTGTGATTTCCAGATCTAGGCCTGCATTCTTGAACTCAAAACAGTATTGAAGCTGGGGGCTAGGAAATACCATAAGCGTCCACCGATCAGCAAATATGTATTAGATTATAAAAAGGGCTACTTCAGTTCTCTTGACTCTGTAGCCCAACTCTTATTTTTGTCTGTTTCATGCCTTTTTCAGCAAGCTTATCCTACAACCATGAGGAAAATGTGTTTCGGTGTTCTCTGGTCTGTTTTAGTTTGTTTTTTTTTTAACAAAACAGGAAAAGTATTACTTAAAATAGTTACACTTTCTAATTCTGTGACTGCAATTGTAATATGGTTATACTTTGGGAGACCTGTAATTTCCAGTAATTCATATAAATGGGAAAATTAACCTTGTGACAGTGATTCGAGCATAAATAAAATCCCTGAAACGGCATGGCTTGAAAAACATACCATTACATATTAAACTGCTTACCCATTGTACTAATTATAAGTAATTCAGCCACTGCCTTAACTTTCCGTTTTATGGATGGTAGATGTTTTATAAACAAGAATAAGTCACAAAATATTTATTGTTTAATTGCAGCATAATTACAGTGTGTTAATAGTTGCTGTATGTAACTGTAAGTTCCTGATGGCCTGCAGTGCAAAAGGTGGACCACTTCACAGAGAATGTGATAGATAAAAACCACTACGGCTGTAGAGCCGTCAAGAGCAACGGGCCAAAAGGTCTCCTCGCTTCCTGTGGTAGAAGGTATTATGAAGGGCCAGGGCTGCTGTACGGCCACGTAGCCCACATCTTAGCCTCTGTCTGCTACCTGGCCTGTTCCTGACACAGGAAGTGCATCTGACCCTTGTCTGGAGTAGACTGATCATCTTGCTCACGAAGAAGAATATTAAGTAAAATATTTCTCTCACCATGCTGCATTTTCAGAAGTTGTTACACTCTTTATATATTAAATACTTCACTAATGCTTAAATACAGGAAGAATACATGCATTCAGTATAGGTTGAATGTTCTGAACTTGCACAAAACACACGACTTTTCTAGCTATACTAAACCTTTATTTGAAACAGTTTTAGCTGGTGGAATATTTGCAAACAGTCCAGTCTGGAGCCGCAGCCAAGTATAGGGCTGTGTCCTGTCGGAGCCCAGTTTGGCTGTGGCTTGATTTGAATATTGGATGTTTTCCTGTTGGCATTCAAGATACTTTTTTGGTAACCTTATTCACATACTGATTTCTGACATGTTCATCTATTCATTTATCTTCTTCAAAGACAGAAGGTGCATATTTGAACAGTTAAGTCTTTCTCAGTTCTTAAAATGATACTGTAGAACCTTCTCAGGAGAGAGGGCAAGCATACCTGAAAGTTTTAGGACAATTAAACCTTTTCCTTTGTTCTTTCCTACCTGAAAGAATATTGCATTTTGTAACTTGTATACTTAAAAACACTTAGGCTCCTTCATCCCTTAGAAAAAGGAAAACATATCAGTCATATTTCATAAAGGCTCTTTGGAAGAATTTAGTCTTCTTTCTCTCACTACATTAATATTAATGGTTTCATGGACACCACTGTCCCCACTACACTGAGGTAATTTATTTGGCCCAGCCCAATGATAGCATAGAGATTTTGAAATTCGGAAGTGCTCAGGCCGGAACAGTTGGCTCAGGCCACAGAGTGTTTAAACTGTATATTTAATAATATCCAGTGAATTTGTTTAAAAAAAAGAAAAACCTCTCACATAGACATTTTGCAAATCAAATTATTTTGTGTTTCAGGCCAAGATGACTCAACTGCCAGAGGCTGAAAAGGAAAAGATAGCTGAGCAAGTGGCTGACTTCAAAAAAGTCAAGAGTAAGCTTGATGCAGAGATTGAAATATGGGACGATACCAGCAATGATATCATTGTTTTGGCCAAGAGGATGTGTGTAATTATGATGGAGATGACTGACTTCACAAGGTAATTATGCAAAAAAAGGATCTTCATTATTTATAAATGTTGGAGGCCATTGTCATATTGGTGTGGCAGGAAATACTGAGTTTTTAATATCAGGTGACAGTGTCCTTACAAAATTGAGTTGCTAAGCTAATGTAGTTGGTTTTACCACACTAGCTGGTAGTACTGAAATGTTGGAAGGGAGATTTGAAGTTTTAAACTATGCTTGTCCTTATTTTTTTTTTCTTGTCCCCTTTTATTCGTTTGGTTGGTTGGGGTTTTTGCACATTTTTAGCGCTTTATTTCTGCTCTTAATGAAAGGGAAAAAGTAACAAAATAATCTTAATTCTAAGGTGTAGCTCTGTCTCATCTGTTGTTCTTTCTACTTGTACCATACCATGCTCTCAAGCATAAAACATACTGTACAGAACATATGTCTGGCGGTACACATTCAGACTCTTGCATATTTTATATCACATTACTTGCTGTAGCTTTCATCAGAACTGTATCATGCTGCTATATGTAGTTTTAAAGAATAAAGTGTCCTATAGCAGATAGCTTTCAAAGCTGGTATTTCTCTCTGCTGTTAGTATGTATATGTTCTATGATACTTGTATACAGGAAACAATCTTAAGTTCAGGAGCTTTTTCTGCCATGAACTGAATAAACGTTCAGTAAATTTCATCAAATTAATTGTACCAAAGGGAGGTACTGTTGTTTGGGGTTTTTTTTCCAACTGGTTACTAATAAAATAGTTGCTGATCGGTAGGTGAAGCCTTAAAACACAACCACTCTTGCAAGACACTTCATGTCTCTCAAAGTAAGTCCTTTCATGCAAGATACAAAGAAAAATCTAAGCCTCTTGGACAAATTCTTCAGGTGTGTAAATTAAGCAGAGTTGCATAGAGCTGAACCAGCTAACAAAGCTGGGGTCTGGCTTAGGCCTATTCTGGGGAAGACAGTTGTTGCATTTTATCATGCTAGCACTTTTCAAAGTCACCCTCATGTGAGAGAGATTTAAAGACCTGCATGTTGAACTCTGCAACCCTTTTATTCTTTTTAAAGAGTATATGATTTGTATTGAGAACTTTGAAAAAGAACATACTGTGCCATAAAGTCAGTCTTTACAATTAAAGTCACCTTCCTCACCAAATTATTAGCTTTAGATTAATCAACAAGGCCAGTTCACAGTCTTAGTTTTGCATCTGTGGCTCTCAGTTGAACACAGCATAATCTGCAGTTTTAAGTCGAAGAGCAGCTCTTATCCAGAGTCCACGGAGAAGTCTGAAATGACTCTAGTAAAATCATAGAATCATAGAATACCAGGTTGGAAGGGACCTCAAGGATCACCTGGTCCAACCTTTCTTGGCAAAAGCACGGTCTAGACAAGATGGCTCAGCACCCTGTCCAGCTGAATCTTAAAAGTGTCCAATGTTGGGGAATCCACCGCTTCCTTAGGGAGATTATTCCAATGGCTGATTTTTCTCATTGTAAAAAAATTTTCTTCTTGTGTCCAATCAGAATCTCCCCAGGAGTAACTTGTACCCATTACCCCTCATCTTTTCTATGTGGCTCCTTGTAAAAAGGGAGTCTCCATCTTCTTTGTAGCCACCCTTTAAATACTGGAACATGGTGATAAGGTCTCTCTTAAGCTTTCTTTTTTCAAGGCTGAACAAACCCAGTTCTCTCAGCCTTTCCTCATATGGCAGGCTTCCCAGTCCTTTGATCATCTTTGTGGCCCTTCTCTGGACCCCCTCCAGCCTGTCCACATCTTTTTTGCATAGCGGGGACCAAAACTGAACACAGTATTCCAGGGGTGGCCTGACAAGCGCTGGGTAGAGTGGGATAATGACTTCTTTATCTCTGCTGGTGATGCCCTTGTTGATGCAACCCAGCATCCCATTGGCTTTCTTTGCCGCAGCAGCACACTGTTCGCTCATATTGAGCTGCTTGTCCACCAGGATCACTGGGTCCCTTTCCACAGAGCTGCTCCCAGCTGGGTAGTTCCCAGCCTGTGCTGCGCTCCGTTTTCCCACATGTAAGACCTTATACTTGTCTTCGTTGAACTTCCTAAGGTTCTTGTTAGCCAACTCTTCCAGCCTATCCAGGTGTTCCTGCAGGGTGGCTCTCCCTTCCAGAGTGTCTACTTCCCCACTCAGTTTGGTACCATCAGCAAACTTCTTCACGGTACATTAGATTCCGTCATCCAGATCACTTATGAAGATATTAAACAGCGTTGGGCCCAATATTGGTCCCTGGGGGACCCCACTTGTGACTTGAAAAGGAGCTATTTACTACCACCTTCTGGGTGTGGCCTGTCAGCCAGTTCCCAACCCACCGCACAGACCACTTGTCTAGACTGTAACGCATCAGTTTCTCTAGGAGGAGGCTGTGGGAAACCATATTGAAACCCTTGGAGAAATCCAGGTGGACAATGTCCACTGCTCACCCTGCATCAAATGAGCAGGTTACTTTGTTGTAGAAGGCGATCGGGTTTGCCAAGTACGATTTGCCTTTGGTGAATCCGTGCTGACTTTTCCCAATCACGTGCTTCATTTGACTTGTGAAAGCCCCCAGGAGGATTCATTCCATAACTCTCCCAGGGACTGAAGTAAGACTGATGGGCCTATAATTTCCTGGATCCTCCTTTAAGCCCTTCTTGTAGATGGGGGTGATATTGGCCTTCTTCCAGTCTTCTGGGACGTCTCCCAATCTCCACAACTTCTCAAAGATTATGGAGAGTGGCCTCGTAATGACGTCAGCCAGCTCTCTTAACACCCTTGGGTGGATATTGTCAGGGCCCATCAATATGTAGGGGTCAAGCTCCTGTAATAGTTCACATACCAACTCTTCCTTCACTGCCGGTGGGTCTGTGTTTGCATCGACCTGGATTTTTGTTCCCAAGGCCTGAGGCCCAACAGTGCTGGTAAAGACAGAGGTGAAGAAAGTGTTGAGAACCTCTGCCTTTTCAGCATTGTTGGTGACTAATTCACCTCTCCTGTTTAACAGTGGGCCAATATTTTCCTTCTAATAACTTACTTGAAGGTAAAATTAAAATCTATTGGGCAGAGAGAGTGGAAATCCTAGTCTTTACTTCAGAGTATGGTAGAGAACTACATTATTGGAAGATGGATTTTTATTATTCTCTTACAAATTTTAGGAACTGTATTAATCTTTTTTTTCATAGATTTTTAGACTACAATTTGAGATATGCAAGTATATAAAAGTATATACTCCTGTATTATGTGTTTGATGCTGAAGTTGTAATTTCTTGGGGGTAGGACTATCCTACCAAGTCTTCTGTTCAGTTTCTAGGACTGTTAGTAACAGAAACCAAAGTCACCCTATAATACTGTATATACAATAATGGGTTTACGAGATACTTTTGTATCTCACATAACTTCACCTCACATCTTTAGAAAGATGGTTTTGAATAAGTCCATCAGTAATATGTTCTCAGGTTTTGTTTCTGCTTTAATGGTGCCAGAGAAAGTCTTGTGAAGTGGAAGTTTGTATCTATCTAAACAATAGGTGAACTCTTGTGGATCTTCCCCTTCCTCTTATTGTTGTATCAAAGGTGGGAGTTAAGTGCTGAGGAACCCAGCTGGCTTTCTCACTTCCTTCTCCATGAAAATCTGGGGATGAGTAGTGCAGAGGCCACAGCAAACACCAGCTCACCTCAGGGTTTGATCTCTCCAGTCTGTAATTCCAAGTTCTTGGACATGAAGAAGATAAAAGATTCTGACATTTTGTATTTGTTACATCAGAAGCTACTCAGGCAAATAGTAAATTTCTGTATTTGAGTCACTTGTTACCTAAGCTGATCTCTGTTTTCCTTCAAATGTATTACCTTGCATTCATTTTTATTTAATCTCAGTGAGTGCTTTCCAAAGCTTTAGTTTTTCAAGGTCATCTTGGCATCTTAGCATGTTTGTGTGTGTGTGTATTATCCTGAACATTTATGCAACAGTTATATATTCAACTAAAACCAAGTTAACGTTGGTATCAGAATAACTCATTATTCAGACAGAAGGTAATGGGAATGATGATGGCATAAAGTATCGATACGTATGCCTCCGATCATTAACAAAAATACTTCAGGATGACTTCAGTGAAGGCCAGTGATAATAAGCGATTGCTCAGTAGAAGTTAGGACTGGTGTAAAGAGTAACCATCTGAAGTAGCTTATTAAGGCTTAGCTTCCTTATTTGATTATAGAGGCAGATGCCTCTGCTTTTTTTTGAGTCTTGGCAGAAGGGACCTGCAGAACCTCATTTGAAACAATTCTTATCCTGCTGAACATTCATGAGCATGCCCTCTGCAGAGAGACACTAGGCCAGGCTACTGTAATTTTATGTAACACGTAATTTTTGAGCTTTCTTTAAACTTTGTATGTGCTACGTGACATAAGCTTACTAAAACTTGATAATGAACCTTGCTGCAGTGAGCCATCCTATAAATCATTGTCATAGAAAACTTATACTTGACAGATGGAAAAGTAATTGAGCAAGAGCAAAGTAATTGAGCAAAAGCAGAAGTCTATTGTCGGAAGTTTGTAGCAGCTAGCAGCAGCTGCTAATCGGTGGTATGAACATGATAATCAGGCCTGTTTATGCAAAACTGGTTATTGATTACTGGAATCTGTTCAAAATTCTGTAAAAATACCATCATATTTGCAGTAGTAAGCTTTGGCTGTGACAGGCAGAGGTGGAGGCAGTAGATAACAGGCATTTGCTCTACTGAGAGTGTGGTCCCCTATTCCTGTTTGGACTCCACCAGACTTGTTGCAGGATGACATAAGAAGTTCCTGCCAATTTTATTCTGTCTGTTTGCTGAAGGTTGTTGCTGCTAGAAATGAGAGAGTTTCGTAGATGTTTCTTTCCTGAATTTTACTTTGCCGAAAATGAACTGAATTGTTGTTTTAGTTTCTTTAGGGGGGGCTACAGTGAATAAGGCAAAAAGTACAAGGAGTGTGAAATTGTTCCTTTATTGCCATGGCTTCAACAGCAAAGGCATTCAGCGAAGCCGAGAAACAAACGAGGTTATCAGTGGATCTGCTGATGTTTTCTGTCTTCAGCCTGTAGCTGCAGCCCCATTTCTGTCTTTCTCATGAAACACCATCTTGGCTTGGCTCTGCTGGCTTCCCCAGTGGTTGACCAGAAACCTGTACCTCTCCCTCTGGCCTTACGCAGAACTGAGCAAAGCCTGGGAGACGGTTCCCTTGTGCCTGTCACTTACCATCCTCCTCTGAATATGCAGGAGAGGTGCTTTGTCACTTCTCTGTTCAAAGGGGCTAGGCAGTTTCAGAGCACCTTATTGGGTCAGGATCTATCCACAGTGCATATCTGCATCTCCTTTGAAGGCCTGCTGTGCAGAACTGTACAGAATAGGGTTTGTTTGGTTTTCTGATACCTTAGGGATTCACTCAAGATAGCAGGACATTTGGTTTCTTTGGCTAGAGGGGATTTAAACTTACTTTTCACCTTCCAGAGTATTAGGCTATAAATTATCGGGAATGGTGGGAGATACTTCAACACCATCCATGGATACATCCCTGTGCAAAAGAGGAGATTGCTTGGCTAGTGTTCAGGCATTGCAGTTGCTGTTCCAAAAGCTGCATGTGTATTTGTCTTTTAAATATTCATTGGATAGTTTGGGGATAGGAATATGAATATTAGGTTCCTCCTTTCCACAAAGCCATAATTTCTATAGTCCTCACACACGGCGTACCCTGTAGCCTAGCAATTACGACATTTCTTAGTAAGAGGTGGCAATAGACACGGATTTATATTTCTATGCACTGAAGTCACACTTGGCTCACATTCTGCCACTATGGTGAGTGTTGACTGGTTATGTTACGGAGAAGGAAAAGCAGGATTTCAGTTCTTGGTTCAGCTTTTGAAAGGATTCTGTTCCCTGGGTGAGGATGAGATACAAGGATTTCTTTGTCCATAGTTTTTCCTATTGGCCTTCTTAGATGACTTCATGAGGAGGATTTTGTTTTGTGTAGATCCCATTTTTAATTACTTAACTCTCATTTACAGGGTGTCCCACTAACAGTGCAGTGGCTGTGATGTGAGGATTGCTGAAGATATATTTAAGTGCTGTGATGTTCACTTAGTTGCACCTAAGCCCCTTTGTAGTCTTAGGTGTTTGACGTCTGAAATGCCATAGCTGTACAAGGACTACTACTGACTTGAAAACTCAGTCCAAAATTTATGCCTGCTGGCAGTAGTTCATTCTGGTTTTGAGCTTCCACTTTTCCAGCAGTGACAGATCTGTCCTGCTGTGTGGGAATATACTATTTTAAAGGAATAGCTTCTGTCTCAGCAATGAATGAGTTTTCTTCCTTTAAATTGAGCTTTTAAGTGAACATAATTCCTGGAAAGGATCTATATAAACATAGAGCAGTCAATTAATCTAACTTGATGCTTAGACTTCATTATATGTGACATTGTTTTATTGTGTTGATGGGTGGTACTTAAATGAAAGATTAGAACAGAACCAGCATCTGAACAGGCAGACTTTCAGGGGAGTAAGAGGAGGCTATTTGGATTTGGGACATAGGATCTGCAGATGTGCACTGTATTTTAGTTTTAAATCTTGGCCTGTGAGCCAGTTGGTTCACCCCAAACAAAAGAGAATTTACAAAGATTTGACATTAAAGAAAACACAGTTTCTTGGAACAAGGAACTCTGAAGCACTTATAAACAACTACGTTAGAGTACAACCAGCATCTATGACTCAGAGTTGTCTTAGGAAAGGCTGGTTACAATTTTTTAAGCATTTAATTCAAAGGTCTCCTCTGACTTCTAGAGTTACTATTTTTCAAAGCTGTATTTTACAGGAATTGATCAAGTAGCTAACAAACAGGCTTGGATACATCATTGATTCAGTGTCCCAAATGCACTCATTTTTTCTCTCAATAAGAAAATACTTCTTTTCCCAAACTTTCTAACCATTTTCAAATTACATTATTGGTAAGAAACCTTGAAGGGCTTTTGAAATAACTGCTTATTTATATATTTATGTCAAATACAGGCATGAATTGTGTTTTTAAACACATGAAAAAGTATGGACAAAATTACCCCAAAAGACAGCACTGGGTTAGGGAGGGAGGGACATGGACACACTACTCTCTCTCTTCGCACCCCCCTCACCCCCCCTGGAAGCAATGCTGCTATACAGTAGTGCATTCTCCACCAATGTTTTGGAATGTACAGCAGGCAGAATTACATCTAAAAGAAATGGAATGGTGAAAGAATGGGGATTTTGGTATATATAAACATATATATGTGCTTACAGAATTTGAATTTTTTTCCTTCCTCATGTCCTGTCACATTACATTTTCCCCAGTGCAAAAGTATGAATATTCACTGATTGAAAATGCCTAAGTTTAAGAAGTTGTTAGAGCTTTTAATTTTATGGGAAAAATGTATTTAATCCCATGGGTCAATCACACATCAGTGTTCTGTCTTTTTGCCATGTCTTCTGTAGAGGTAAATAACAAGAAATTGCCTCATCTGCTATAATAATTTTAATAATATTCTGGTGAAAATATTCTAAAATATAGCTAAAAATGTAGAAGAAAAATCCTGGAGTTGTGGGTGTCCCCTGTCCCCGTCCCCGTCCCCCCCCCCCGATCTTTATGTGTAAATGGAACAGGATTTTTTTTTCCCATTGCCACAGCAGATTTATAATTAAGAGGGTGTTTACCAATAAACAGACACAGATGCCCTTTCGATCATATAAATTAATGTATATCTAATTCAAGCAGTGCTTAGGATCAGAACACTGCAATTTTTAATTCATGTTGAGAGGGGAGCAAGAAAGGGTCAATGGTTTAAGCAGAAAGGGAAGTCTGTCATGAACTTCTTGAGAACAGTTTTAGTGGACAGCCTCACTGTTCTCGCCAAGGAAAGTTCCTTCATAATAACAGAGAACTGCAGGATGTCTTCACTGCAAGTTTTTCGCAGCACACTGCTGATAGGAAAGATACTACCAGGTCCTCAGATGAGATTTGCACATACAATACAGAGCTTGCTGCTGTGTCTGCGGTGAGTTTAAAGATATGCCAGGGAGAGACCAGCTCTGGTAACTGCTGCTAGGCTGTTTCACAGCATGTCCTCATGGCATGCAGTCCATGGATTCAGGATTCACAGTGCCTGGTTGAAGTCTCTGTGACAGTCCCTTTCAGTTTTCTGTGGTATAAACAGTAAATGAGAGTCACTGGGCTTTTTACTTGTACCTATATTTTGTAGGTTTGTTGAGATTCCAAATGGGGCCATATGAACACTTCCTTTTTTTTTTTTTTTTAAAAAAAAAGTGCAGCTCTTAGCAAACTGTTCAGAAAATGTCTCATATTTACTCTTGATACCTGACATTTGTTTATAAAATGGCATCAATATCAGAGTTAATATTAGAAAAGTAGTAAAAATAGCAAAACAAATTAACAAGACAGAAAAATAAATCTAGCAAAGTCACTCCCCAAAAGCTGTGCCCTTTTCTCCTTATAGTAAGTGTCGTGGTTTAACCCCAGCTAGCAACTAAGCACCACGCAGCCGCTCGCTCACTCCCCCCTTGGGATGGGGGAGAGAATCGGAAGGGTAAAAGGGAGAGAACTCATGGGTTGAGATAAGAACAGTTTAATAATTGAAGTAAAATAAAATAGAACAGTTAAATAGGTAAAGCAAAAGCTGTGCACGCAAACAAAGCAGAACAAGGAATTAATTTGCTACTTCCCATGGGCAGGCGGGTGTTTGGCCATCCCCAGGAAAGCAGGGCTCCATCACGCGTAACGGTTACTTGGGAAGACAAACGCCATCACGCCAGATGTCCCCCCCCTTCCTTCTTTTCCTCCAGCTTATATACTGAGCATGACGTCATATGGTATGGAATAGCCCTTTGGCCAGTGTGGGTCAGCGCCCCTGGCTGTGCCCCCTCCCAGCCCCCCGTGCACCGGGCAGAGCACAGGAAGCTGAAAAGTCCTTGACCAATGTAAGCGCTACTTAGCGACTATTTAGCGGTACTTAGCATCGACATTGTTCTCAATCTAAACCCAAATAACAGCCCCATACCGGCTACCAGGAAGAAAATTAACTCTATCCTACCTGAAACCAGGACAGTAAGCCTAAATATAATTCTGCTTATACCTCTAGTACTTCCAAGGACTGCAGCTTAGCCTAAAATTTTCTCTCTGTAGTACTCTTGGTTAAGACCAAGTGCAGCTGCCCAATCTAGCACGTCTCCTCACCTGATAACAGTCACAGTCTTCAGCCTTAATTCATCTGCTCTCCCTGGTCTTCTAGTCTCTGCTTGGGAAGGCAAGAGTGGGGATCTAAAAAGAAGATGGGAAGTCAAGATGACAGTTGTGTAGTTACTGGGATTTGAAAAGACCATTGGACAAAAAGATGATGATTGAAGAGGAGAGAAGAGGGATTCTATGCCTGTTCAAGTTTATCCATGAAGCTCCTCACCATAACTCATTATTAGATTTACCTTTCCTGGTGTCCCTTTCCACTTCAGAGTTATCCATGATCCTGCTAGTTTCCCTTCAGTGGCCAGATGCTTCTGAAATACTGTGGACCTTTTCCATTGCACCCTGAAGTCCACTGACTTCCCTGCCTTTTTCTGGCCCCTCCTACCCCTCAGATTTCTGTCAGTTCCATCCAGCTCCTCTCACCCATCTGGAAATCACTCACATGTCTCAGCTCTCCTACTCCGTCTTCTCCCTGGTCACCAACCCAGTCTGTCACTGCCACAAAATATAACTACCTTTATTACCAAAACCTCTGACCTGACTAAGTGCCTTTACATCTAAAGTTCAACTTCAGATACATACAAAAATTTCCCCTTTCTCTCTCCTCATTGCTCATATCATAGAATTCATAGGTCAGCATTATTTCATTCATCAGTCTGGGATGCTTTTGAGAGTCCATAGCTACTCAATGTTTGCATCATGAGATGCATATGAGAACAAACAACTTTCACTTTAAAATGAAGTATTTCATCAAAAATCACCCAAAGATTTAATGTTGTATGAGTTCTGTCAACAGTGATGTTGTCCAGCTGAGTCATCAGAAAGAACAGAGTTATTTTGGACAAAATTACTTTGGGCAAAGTAGGTGAACCCTCCTTGGGGTTCTGTCATAAGAGCAGCTTTTACTAGTGCTAATTATATAAATATATTCTTTAAGATAACCTTATTTCTAAAGCAAGTACAATTTAGTATGTGCATATTTGTTGCATGTGTTTTATCATACATGCTTTGATAAACAGAACCACCAGGATTTACTTGTTGCAACATATTAGATTAAGCAGATAAATTTTATTGTTAAAATGAGCAGCAGAATTGCATTAGCTAGAGTAGTGTATGTTACTTACAATTTTGCAGTACTTGCAGGATACTGACTGTCCTGCCAGAACTACATGTAGTAGCCTCAGGCAGCTGTTACGCTCAAGTAGAAACATGGTCTCTCAAATTTGTGATGAATTGTTGAGATGTGTCAAGTT
This sequence comes from Theristicus caerulescens, assembly GCA_020745775.1. Lineage (NCBI taxonomy): Eukaryota > Metazoa > Chordata > Aves > Pelecaniformes > Threskiornithidae > Theristicus > Theristicus caerulescens. The sequence continues at coordinate 92,258,658 of CM036560.1, forward strand.
AAATCGTATCCTGTAACACAGAATCAGCTGGTATTGCTCATTCTTCCTGAATGTCACAGAGCTTCTAAAATGTATACAAATTCAACTTTCACAACTAAATGAGGATTTTGAAGGCTAAAATCCTGTATCTGTCCTCCTGCCCATCTCGAAAGATTTTAAATGAGTCTGAGAAAGAAAAAGGCTTCAAGAAAAAAAAAAAATCTAAACAGTTTGGCTCTACTGCTCAGAGTATTACTCGAAGTATTTAGATATCCAGTTTGCCTGCAAGTTGAGTGGATGTTACTTCCTGTAGTATGCATAATTAACATCAGTAGTACTCTTATTAAAAGAGACATGATAAATCATGGATGTATAGTCTGTTTTAGATATTTTTGTTAGGAATTACAAAGTCAGAATTTACTTTTAAACTGTGACACAAACAGGTTCTAAATGGATAAACAGTATGCAGCTAAAGAGGACGTTAGGTAAGAAGAGTAACAAATACAATGTTAAGATGCTTGCTGTTTTGCAGGTTAACAAAGCATGTTAAATACTCATAAACCAATACAGTGAACAGCTAATGACCAAAATAATGAGCATAACATTACTTTCTTTCCTCTGCAACATTATTGTTGCAAAATACAGCTAAACCATATATAACTACCTTCAGTAAATTATTTTTTGCTATTGCTCTTAAACGGACTAGAGGTATTAAAGGGAATGCATAAACTATAGCTCCATGTCAGCATCAAAGTAGGAAGAGGGTAGATACATAGGCATGCCTATATGCATTGGCTTTGTTTTGAATCTGCATTTTTGCAGCCTCCTGTTTCTTTTGCATCATCTCTTTGTTCCTTTAACCACAGCCTTTTTACACACTTCTGTTCTCACCTCTGCTGCATCAAACAAACCACCTGCCTTCACTGTCAAAACCCTTAAGCACACCTCTTTTCTCTCATCTCTCACTCAGTACTGCTTCTGTCACCAGTCAGCTCATAACGTTCATAATACCACCCTATTCCTTTTAACACCTCCTAAGTTTCTTTTTTAAACTTGTCCTTTCAGTGCTGTACTGCAAAAGTTTATTATTCTCCTTTACATCACAGAAACACTCCACATTGAGAAATGGACACTGGTAGGCAAGTTAGTTTGCTGGGGTCACTTGCTATCCAGCAGTCCAGTCTCATCTCATTGCTTATCAGTTTCTTCCTACCAACTCATAGAAAAAATGAGGTTGGAAGGGACCTTTGAAGGTCATCTAGGCCAGCCTTTTCAGAGCAGACTAATTTCTACATTAGATCAACTTGCCCAGGGGCTTATCCAGTAAAGCTTCGAAAATTACTAAGATTGGAGATTCTAGCAGGTCCAACCTCTCTGGGCAACGTCACACAGTAAAGAATTTTTCCATCCTCATTTAACAGGAATTTTTTAGCTGCAGTTTGTCCTATGCACCTTATTTTTTTTACTGTGCACCTCTGAGGAAAAAGTCAGTATCCTCTGTATCATTCCCTTCAGGTAGTGGAAGCACGCAGATTAGACCCCTCCTTTGCCTTCTTTCTTAAGGCTGAAGCTTTGTTCCCTCAGCCTCTGCTCCGTACATCATATGCTCCAGCCCCAAATCTCTGGACTCTCTTCAGTTTGACAGTAGCGCTCTCTGTAGCACTGAGGGCCCAGTATTAGACAGAAGACTCAAGATGCAGCCTTGCAAGGGCCAAGTACAAGGCCATCACTTCTCTCAGCCTCTTGGCTATGCTTTTAGTAATGCAGCCATTATGAAAGCAATGTGGTTTGCTTTCACTGTGCAAGGGCACATTGCTAACTCATGTTAGGTCATTTTATGCAAAGTTAATACCTAACCAGTTAGTTCTGCCTCTGCACTGGTACATGGAGTTGTTCCATTCCAGGTACAGGAACATGTGTTTTATTCTGTTGAACTTCAGAAGGTTTGTCAGCTCATTCTTCCAGCTTGCTGAGGTCCTTCTGAATGGCAGCCTAACCATTCAAGTATCAACTACTATGTCCAGTCGGTATCATCCACAGACTTCTGAGCGTGTGTTCTGTTCCATCATCCAGGTCATTGATGAAGATGTTAAACAGCACTGGACCCACTATCAACCACTGAGGAACACAGCTTGTAACAATTCATCAGTAAACTTCAAAGCACTGACTGTTAACTGACAATCCAGCCAGCTTTTCACCTACTTTGTAGTCCGCCTATCTAGCCATGCCTCTTCAGTTTTTCTGCAAGGATACTGTAGGAGACTCAGAAGCTTTGCTAAGGTGATCAACATCCACTGCTGTCCCCACATCCACAGAACTAGCTATTCCATCACAGAAGGCAATTGATTTGGCAGACCCACAATTTGCCCTTCCTAATCATATTCCTGTCCTCAAAATGCCTTCCATGAGGACTTGCTCCATGATTTTCCCCAGGACTGAGGTGAGGCCTTAGCCTCTAGGTCTGCAGATCCTCCTAAACTTTTTGAAGATGAACTTGAAGACTAGCTTGGAGCTGTCTGTTGTTTCTTCTTCTGTGTTAGCATGCACGTTCTTCGGCAGCAGGTGCCTAGCACATATTTCGTGGGTCCAGAACAGTGTCAGGTTCATGGTAGTAATTACTGTGATATCTGATTCTGCATCTTTGAACATTTAACCACATGATTGTCACTGTTCCTTCCAGGCCTCTCAAGTTCATTGTAAAGTTTTAAGTTACAAATGTGTGACTCAAAACTAAAAGCTTCTAGAATACAGCAGGTACTTAAGTTCCCCCCATGAATGCTATTAACTTTCAAATAATTCAGTTAACATATGATATAGCTTACCTAGTAACTCCTGGTTATTAAACTGCTGCATAGGCAGTTGCTTATGTCTTCACTGAATCCTGATCTTCTCTTCAAGCTATTGTGCTTCCAGTTCTGGAAAGAAAGAAAAATGCTGATCTGCGAGTTAAATTATGATTTCAGAGCAAGGCTTTAATGGAAAAGATTGGTTTGGGGTAAGCTAATTTCACAAAATTTGAAGGAACTGTTCTACTACTTAATCACTGTTGGATCTGTGTGAGCTGATGTTTTCTCCCCTATATGGGGAGAAGGATAGACTTCTAAGTCCCCAAAATTGTTCACGGAGAGAATAGTCATACTGGGAAAACAGAAGCTCTTTAGCAAAATATCAGGACAGAGGGATGTTCTGTTGCTATTTTTTCTTTCTATCAGTGACATAACTACATTGTGGATAACTTTCTGCACTATAAGCATTGTGTAATTTTTTCATTGTTTTTCTAGTTGCCTCTTCAAAGACTGAGGCATTCACAGTCTGGTCTTCTATTTAACAACTATTTTTTTTAAAGAGACACATTCTTTGTGTTTGTGTAACTTGCATTTCTTTGGACCAAAGCTGAAAGTGAACATACGCTTGATAATAAAAAAGCATTAACGGTTACACTTAGGCTTTTGATGGAAAAGTGGTAAAAATTATTTTAGCTTGACATTTGATCTTCCTAATTTCAACTTTTTTATTGCCAATGCTTGCAAACCATTTTTTTAATTCTTTTTTCCTGCAAGAAAACCAGGTAATGATGCAAGTAGCAGGGCTCAGAAGTGGACCCTTTTTCATGTAGACATGAAGTTCTTTTAAAAGAATACTTTAATGGATTGGAAACAGTCACTTGCCAGCTGGAATAGAAAATAACTCTTACATTTCATATATAGAGGCAGAAATTCAGACACATTCTCTCACAAAGAATTCTACTAGTCATCTGGTGAAAAGTCTGTGTAAAACTCCTTAACTTAAAAATTCTGGTGATGGTTTGCTTTTGTGATGTTTTTAGTTGACTCACTGCTGGACTGTACAAAGCCATTTCTGAATCATTTCTTTCATGCTGTAGAATGCCTTGTAGTCATGGAAGCTGTGAAGAGTAATTCCCCTGATTAGAGCAATTACATGCTTCACAACCTAAAAAGAATTTTACAAGTTTGAGACCAAGAAAATATGTTCCATTTGAAAAAACGTGAGCCTCTTAATTCTACTGTTTCTGTATAAATCCTGTTTGTGCTGACATGTTAGTTATACCTCATGTATAAGGTAAACAAATTGTATACAAAGGACAAAACAATTACTAATAGGAACAGAAAAATATTTTTAGACCTCCCTGTCTCAGCATCTCTAAGCGTAACTAGTATTTCCTCAAAAACACTGGGTCCTCAAGAAATCAGATAAGTAACAGTTTTTGCTACTTTACTATTTTTTCCTCTACTCCTCTGCAAGATTTCAATGAATTCCTTGCATTTTTAGCAATCTTACAAATAGTCTAACAGTTATTTCAGGGTACCTAGTACTTCTTGATACCAGTACTGCAGCCCTTAGCATAAAAGTTGAGGCAAAAAAGTAAAGGGATAGAGAGATGTTTGTTGGTTGGGCAAGAAGGTTAATGAGGAACTAATGTCCATGCCTCATGTACATAGCCAAAGACAACTTAATAAAATGGAGATATAGTCAAATATAGAAAAATCATGAATAAGGCAGATAAACTGATCTGTCTACCCATTGGTATAAATCCATCCAGGACTGGAAGCAAATCAACTACAAAGTCACAGCATACATTACAGCAAATACAACTTGTCATTAAAGTAGGATTGTACCTCTTGTGCCAGAAAGAGCCATCTTTTCCCTTTCATCTTTAGGGACTACTATACTCAGAGGACAAAAGGAGTTCAGGACTCCCAAGTATTAGCTCCTGCCAACAGAGACATAAGGAGCATAAAGCAAGAGTGGTTCAGGCAGTAATTTAACAGCTTCCAGGCCAGTTGCCATAGGCAACTGGGAAGCCTGTGGCAGGGCAGTCTTCTTTGGGCGTGACAGACCAAGGAAAAACTACCTGTATGAGCAGCATTAAGCCTGGCATAAAGTCAGATGCAGTGCCACCTCACAGCAGTTCAGGTTGTGCTCTGTGGACATTCACCATTTAGCAGGCATGGGCAGAGGTGGCATCAGCTCCCTAGCAAGGGGAAGCTGAGCGCCCCAGAGGTAATAGCTACCTGCTCAGTTGCAGGCTTCTGCAGGGGCAGCCAGCACCACCACTGACTAGGGCTGCTTAGTTCCTGTCCATGGTCATCTTCCTTGAGGCAGCAGGAGCGAGATCCTGAGATTGTGAGCATACAGGCCAGCGTCAGTGAGCAGCAAGGGCCAGCTGCTCCCTAAGGGAGGCAAGCCAGGATCCAAGGGCAGTCCCAGTGCAGACAGGGCTTGCACCGAGCACAGCTCAGTGCAACAGCATTTGAATGTAGCAAGGAGCGCAGGGTGCTGGTAACAAGATCCATCAGCCGTCCCAGACAAGGTAAGCAGTGAAACAGCTGTATGGTTCATCCGGGAGCAAAGGAAGGGGCCAAAGCCAAACTTCAGCATGTGCATGAGGTGTCCATCCAGGAGACAAGCTACTGGCAAGGTAGGTCCAAAGTCCTTCCAGAGGGTAGGGCTAGAAACAGGGCTGGAGACAGGTATATCTGTGACTCAGGTTAGGGCTTGGGGGGTGCAGGCCAGAGCCTAAATGGAGCTCTTGGGCCAATGGGCAGATGCTGTGGGGAGGCCTCAGGTGAGACTGGTCAGGACCATTAAGGCCTATTGGTGCACTCAAGCCCATGGCAGCTGGAGCAGAGGAGAGCTGTTTCTCCTCTGTCCCTTTTCTTGGTCCATTCTGATGGCTCAGGCCCACCCAGAAGGGGAAGCCAAGAAGACAATGTCCAAAGTGGAGATGAGGTCATGATCAGTGACATATTACAATTTGATCTTGTGATAATGTTCAGGGAAGTGACAGTTTTTGTAGCGTTCCCCAGTTGGCACATCATTGAGCCTGCCTTGTGAACTTTAATGGCTTGATGCAAGCCTTGTTTTTCTGTTTATTTTGCTCAAGCTGTTGCTGGGTAAGAACGCCCAGCAATGTCTCCTAGAGAAATAAAAAAGTAGTCATTAAAAAGGCAAAGCACCTCTCCCAGCTTTTTTCCCCTTTAAAATGTAGGCCTATTTTTATGGAATTTATTTGCTATATTTTGTACGTGCTATATATTTTTTGCTATAACACCATATGTTCAGGTTCCTCCTGAATTAATTAGCAGAAATTAGAAGCTTAAACCTTTGGAGGGTTTCCAAGAAATAAAGACTGGAAACTTTTGCAGTTATCAGCCCCTTCATTGGAAGTGTAGGCACATCAGTGAATTAATTATGACCAGAAATTTGACATAAAATATTAGTTACTTTTTTTTTTTCTGTGAATTTAATGCTGATTCAACCAAAAGTTTTGCTTACTTCTACAAGAGATCAGTCACATTCAGACTGTGATGCACACCCACATTTCTCTTGACTATTTATTGTCCAAGGGTGAAAAAAATGGATTTATGGCAGTTACTGCACTGCTGACCTGGCTGGTGTTTGTGAAATAGAAGACCGGAGTTTAATTGTCAAGGCAGAGTCTGTGAACTGGATAATACAGATAGTACCCAATGTGGGTACATAAAAATGAGTAGTAACTGTTAAAAGAAAGAAGGTAAATAGTAATTGCAGATAGTGAAATAGAAAGGAAACAGATCAGTGGGATTTTGTTTTATAAAGCGAAAGGGAGTGCTTTTGATGCTGTGTAGGTTTTGTGGTGCTTGGCACCACAATTCGCAGATACTCTTCAGAGGTTTGCTTGTGATTACCAGGATGAGATGAATCTAGTAAAGAGGTGTCATTTTCTGGGCTGCTGCTTTGATCTTAGTGAGGAGGCAAGCGGGCAGTCCGGAGAAAGGGGAGCGTAGTCCCTGTAGTCAGGGACTTCTCTGCCATCTTCTTCCCTCTTCTTTACCCTTAGAAGCAATGCTATCAACTTTGTTTTTCAAGGCTTCTCTATCAGAATGTAAAACATGAAAAAATTGTGAGGCTGTAAGTCGTATTTTCCAAAGCAAAGAGATTTTGTAATATTTTTATAAGAATTAGTTAGTTTAACCAAATTATCTTTTACATTGACACGTACAATAACGCATAAGCATTGGAGAAAAATTAGGCTTTGGCCCTTCGTGTACTGGACATATCCCGTATCCTTTAACACGTAGATGAGGTGAAGGCACAGCCCACCCTAAAAAGCAGGTTTTATGGGGGTACCCAGCCACATCCACATCAGCTAGCGGCTTTCCAAATTGTGTGCCTGGCTTTGGTCATTTGGTATATCAGAAGTACATTATAGGGTGGGGAGAGGAAGTATGGTTAGAATTTTCTTTTCAGTATATGACTTCAGTCTTTCCTAAGGATTATTTTACTATTATTTTCCCCTCCTCCCTAAACTGGGTTACAGACCAGTTGTTTCACAGCACCGTAGCACTTGCTATAGTCACCCTCCTCTGTGCAGATGAAGCCATGGTTATTTCAGAGAGATAAGGCCTTCATCTTCATAAAATCAATTCACCTGTATTGTTTTTCCTCCCCCTGTTCACTCTACCAAATGTCTGACTTTCTTCTCTCTGAGTGATCAATCCACAGGAAATAATTTCAGTTGAACCTTTGGTTTCTTTATGGCCAAGAGTCAAGCTAGGATGGAGTTGCCGTTTAATAAAATATAATTGTTCCCAGAAGCTGCAGGGCTACAAGCAGCCTTACTGTATTTTCTATATGATTCATTTTATTTAGTATCCTTTTAGTTGAGTTTTCTTTTTTGAATATGCATACTTCTGAGAAAAACTATTCACAAATGCTCACCTTGGGAGCATGGTAAACAACAGAAACAGTGCTGAACTGCTGTGTTTTCTGCTAAAAATACGACGGGAGTCTGTTCCAACGTTTTTTAATTAAACCAGGACCTTTCAGGGTTCACACAGCCTGCCAATGATTTTCACAGTTTTTTCTTCAACACTATACAGCATTTTTCAACACACATTTTTTTATTCAGTGCCTTCGGCTGTTTTGGTACCCTTGGGGATTAAAACTCCATCTTTCTCCTTAAAATGGCACTGGTAGTGGCATTCAGCTTTTCTTAGTATGCCTCAGACCTGATGTAGTACTATTGTTCATAAAGGTTAGCAAATAGTTTTACCTCTCCGTCCTACCATATTCTTGACACCTTTGAGGCATAATAGGTAGGGCAGAAAGAGGTATGCCCATACCAAGCCTCTGGCCCAAACTCCTGACTGCTCTGACACCAGCTGAGAGCAGATTTCAGCTTTCTTAGTATGAAGGTGGTATTGCCCTTGTCACGGCCTGTGTTCTGTGTAGAGACATACCTCTGGCTTGCTGGAAAGAAGGTGAAACGAGAAATGATGGAGAAAGCTTGTGCTTGGATGGACTGGCTTGTAGCACTAGATTTTCTGTAAGCCGGGTGGTCACCAGTCACCATTATTGCAGTGAGGTGTGTTGACACAAATACCTGCACAGAGCACGGTGCTGCCTCCTTGGACCACATCGTGTTTTCATCAGCCAAGTTTAAGTACAAGCAGAGTAGGTGCCCTTCTGTCTGCCACAGACCATGTGGTCAGGGGAATCATTGCTGCTTCGACTGATTTGTAGGATGACCACAGCCAGTTGACCACTTGGAGGTCAGCATCTGGGGATAGGGACGGTGTGTGACCTTAATGTGAGTAAACATGATATGGATATTTGGGAATATCCACATCACGTAAATGTAGTCTTAATGCAGCATACACCCAACAGCAGTAATACCATGATTTCTTTATTGAAAGATTGCATCACAGCTGTTACCTGAGCTGGTAGAATATGGCAAAAGGTAGAAATGTAGAGGGATCTGTACCACAGATTGCAAACATAAGATTTTCTTTCACAATATTTTCCCATAGCTGTCTCAATCCCGAACTGTTAAGGTTCTGAGAGCTATCGTTATTGTCAGCAAGTAGTGGATCAAACAATTCCCCTAGTTCAGTGTGCTCTGTGATGGCAGAGGGAAGGAGTGACACTGTTCAGTATACCCTGGGTGGGTGAGAGTTAATGGAAGGAGTCTCAGAGGTCAGCAGGATATCTTCATTTCATGGTAAACTTATTGAAAAGCTGTTGTTTAAAGATACCTGCTGTAGTCATACTTGTTTCACAGACCATTGAGATCATCCCTACATGTGCACCTCTGTATCTCCCTAAAAGACGTAGCTGACATTGTCATTGAGGTCATCTTTAGATTTATGGAAAGGCCAGGTGTCATCAACATACTGAGAAGCAAAATAAATAAAATACAACCAGAGCTGTAAAGGAGGAGGGGAAGGGGGTTGTGAGCACCCTTGGTCCCATATGCCTACCCCCAGGAATGCATAGTATTCTGGAGACGCGTGCTTCTGGTTAGTGTTGTGTCAGAGAAGGAGGAAGAAGAGGAATGTAGTTTTGCTTTTCACCCTTCAGGTCAGCTTCCCACTTCCACCTGGATGACTTGATGACTAGTTCTCTTGCGGTCCTGAGGTGGGTCTGTCTCTCTTTTCCCTAGAGCTGAAGGTAAACTGTATAAGTTAGGACGAAAATTAAGAAAGTACTTGGCCATGTACACTAACACCTTTGATTTATATTTAGCATTAGGCAGTGGTTTATTTTCAGAGTTTCATTCATTGGTTTAAACATCATCTTTTTCCTTTTGGCTTGAATCATCTATGCAGAGCAGCATATTCTTCAGTGAGTAATGGCTGAGAAGCCTCTTCTGTATGTATGGGCCTGTGGTAATTGCTAGACATATTGTAATGCTCTGCTCTTAAATAACATTTTCTTTTGCTAAATAGTTAGAAACAGATCATAGTTCCCAGTTAATTTAGCACTTCAAGGTTTCTATACTGGAATGTACATGATTCCATTTCTCTCTCTTGAATATCTTCATTAATGCTGTCTGGTCTCTGTCTATATTGCTTTTCAAGTGGGCCAGTCAGAGGTAGCAGATGAGGATAACATGAATATTCTAAAAGTGATTTCCTTAAAGAGTTCTCAGTGCTTATACAGGAAGGCATGAGCTGCAAGCACCAGATGCTGGACATTTGTTACTAGCAACTGTGAGAGCTCGGTGCTATGTTACAGCAAGGGGTTTGCTGTCATGGTGTGGGTAACACAGGATATGGCAGGAAAAACTTGCTGCCACAGAAGTTACTGCTGTTGGAAGGGGTATTGCAAGTGTTCACTCAGTATTTCCGCTAATTTTCCTTTTATGCCTGAAATACTCTCAGAGGATACCTCCCCCTTTCAGTCGTAGGAAATTTCAACTACTGTGATATAATTTAAAAGTCTAATTCACCAGAGAGCCTGTGCCAAGCATCTTTTCCAATGCTTTCATCTTGACATAGCAAAGTGACAGTGACACTTGCCGATGGCAAGTAACTTGCCCTGTTGAATTGTGTTAATTGTGTTGAATATAATTTTCTGCAGAAACTGTGTGTCCATTAAGAAAACTTTCTAGCCGCCTTGGTTGGTAAGAAAACCTTTGAAGTAAATAATTAATATAACCAGGAATGGCCTGTCTTGCTGAGGTTGCACCAGGCAGTTCAAAACAGCAAGGAATGATCTATGTGAGACCCAAATTCTGGCTCTGGTTTGCAGTCTCTGCAGCCAAGCATTTCAGCAGGAGAGTTCTTGCATCACTGCGGGGAAGGAAATCCCTTCCTCACCCCCAGCATTCTGCAGCAGGAATGAGGAATGCTCTCTATTGCCAGTCAGTAGCAAATTCCGTATTGAGATGGGGCAGGGCAGGAAAAGTGAGCTAAGCAGCTTTGTACACCACTATAAGCAGACATAACCATCTGCCAGAGGGTATACATCCTAGCGAGCAGCACCCATGTTAATAATTTTTCCCATGCTTTTTTGGGTTGGTTATTGGTTTGGTTGGTTGGTTTTTTTTTTGGCATCAGCGATGGATTCCAGCCAGTGACCACATCCTCCTCTCATACTGCCACTTATCTCTCACCACCATGCGGCTGCAGGAGAGCTTTCTTACTGATGTTTGATGAGCAGAACAGGAATTAAGACCTTCCATGTCTTAACTGCTCTTTTTCATAGACTCATATAGTCAGTGTTGACGACTCACAACATTATTAGAAATCTTTCTATGTGTATTACTTCCGTGAGATCTGTTACTGCAGGTGAAACTTACCTCCAGCATTTTTTAAGTAAGTTTCATGGCTGTTGAGCAAATCCTGAAAATGTGACCCCTGAAGGCTTGGAAAACAGAGAGTAAATACAAAGAACCTCACTCAGATTTAGTATTTCAAGTTTCATGGTATTTATTCCAGTTCTGTGATATTTTCAAGTCTGACTCATGATATTTGAATGCTTGAGGCTGACAATACAAAGATTTCATTCACACACTCTGTCTGTTGCACTGCGTTTACATAAGTAGTTAAGAGCGATGAGGAGAGGAATTTCTCTGGAATTTCATGGAATTTCTCCCATGAAAAATGTGAGAGATTTGGGAGGATGGGAACACCATGACCCTTTTCCTCTGGTGCTGTAGAGCTGTTCATAACTCTCTGAATTGTCAACAGTATGAGACTGAGTATGAGAATTTGTTTACTTCTTTTTCAAAGCATGAACAAGGCAAGTATCAAATTGATAAAATACAAAGAAAATACAATACAGTCTGTCTCTAAAATTGTTCTTTTTCATTATGCAAAGTGTATCTTTTTATTCTAAAAATCTGAAATTTAGTTTCTTCTTTGCACAGCATTTTAAAGCCAGGTAGTTTTTCAGTAAGAGTCAAGTAAGTAGTGCAGTCATGAAGACTAGCTAGGACTGAAATTGCTTCTTCTGGTCATGCCCATTAGGCAATTGTAATACGGAGGAAGTAAAAGTAAAAAACGTATTTTCTGGTTTTATTCAAAAAAAACCCCAAAACACAAACAAACCCAAAACCCCCAACCCTTAAAATGCAACAAATAGGATGACACTAGGTGGTGTTTTAGCTCTGAAGAGTCGTATCTGAAAGATTCTGATCATATCTGGTGTCTAAGGCAACACTATCAAGAGCTTCTGTTGCCTTTTAGTCTGGTTCTGTGGCCACATGAAACAGCACTTGTCAGTGAGCTAGACAGTGTCTAGTAGAAAATAAATGGGACTAAAGTAGTATCAGACAAACGAAGGGCATTGAAAAATTCAAGCCCAACAAGTCCAGCTTGTTCATCTTCTGTGAACTTACTTGTAATAAAGTAAGCTTTGTCTGTACCTTCATAAGGGCTTAGAAATGAAGAGTTGGTAAGAGAATATGTCCACAGTAAAGGTGAGTACAAATGTGTAGTGGACATCAGTAGTTAATGGCTGGGAAAAGGATACTATGATCTTTAATTTAATAAACCATTATTATTTCCACAGTTTGAGGAATCTTAAAACACTGATGTTCAGCTGTAACCAAATATTTCAGTAATTAACTGAATTGTCTAATTGTCTAACTAATTAACTCTCTAACTAAATGCCAGCATTTCAAATAAGTGCATGGTCTGTAGTACTCTGGCAGGAAGACGTGAGATTTTCTACTTGGAGATTTTGAAGTTGAACAAGAAAATTGAAAATCAGGATCCTGTTTTGATGTGGGGAAATTTGCTACTTTCCTCTCGACATAAGAACCAAACTGAGGGGAAAAAACAGGTTGCAGGTTGCAAGGCATAGAAATTTTAGGGTGGGCTAATGCATGAGGAAGTAGTATTTAGGATCTATACATTACTGAAGATAACTGAAAGGACTCCACCTGAGTCACCTGGTCCATGGTCACCAGCCTTACCATAGAACATATTCTTTCAAGAGATCTCTCATATCAAAACACATTTCTATTAATTTTAGCTGATTTTCGTACTAGTTATCAGATTAAAGGAAATGTCTTTAAAGTAAGTCTTTCATACAACGTACGTATTATAAACACAGCATGTTGTAAGTATTGCTATGATAGAATTGTGCATTGTTGTTGAAACAAAACTGCAAGTTGATGGGGCTTTTCACAGGCTGTAGAGGCAAAGAAGTAATTCTTTGGAAATATTTTGATAATTGGTTCAACATATAATTAGAAACTTGAGCAGTATTTAGAAGATGGATTACTGAGCCATTAGCAACCTAGCAATATGATTAGATATCCATATTAATAAACATCTGTCACAACGGCAGAGCAGATGTGCTAGGTGCATGTATAACATAAAATGTAAATTTTTGATGAGTATGTTCTTACTTTTTGCTACAAAATGTTTTAATTACATTATATATAATGTTTCATTTTGCAACACTGAAGGTGCTTTTTTTTAAAAAATCTGCGAAGACACTTTTCTGATAAATTCTAAAATACAACTCTGCTAATTGAATGAACTAATTTTGAAAGGTGAATTTTATTATCTTCCATTACCGACCTACAGCTTATCATTACAGGTTTGTTGCAGCATTTTGTTTCTGGTAATCCTGATTTTGGTACCTCTCTAGGCTCAATAGCATCTTTAATTCCAATTGCTGTTGAATTTATAATGCATGGCATGTAGAGTGTACAACTTCATGACTCCCTTTTCTAAATGTTTGATGTCACAATCAGGCAAAAATTGCCATTGTTTTCTGAAGATGAAACTTGAAAACTTGATGAATACAATTATAAGGTATACTCGTTTAACTACCAGAAAACTGACTCCCTAACTCCAAAAATTTCTTTCATTCCCATGTTCTGTGTCCTAAACTTCATTCAACTTAAAATCTATTTATCATGTTTGCAAAATCTTTGATCGTTGTGAATTTTTTTCTTTGCAAAAGACTAGATGAACACTTTGAAAGAAAATTTTGCAGTATTTTTATATACCATTAGTCAAATACATCTTTTTGAGCAAAAACGTTAGCAGGTTACTGATAGCCCAGGTGAGTTTTTGAATCAGACTTTGGTATTAATTTGATTTTTTCTGGAGATTTTTCAGAAGACTGATTCCTTTGTTGTGACATACTAGGTAGTTAAAATTATAGTTGTACCACTGAGAGGTCTTGTTCTTTCAAGTAGCTTTAAAAACTATTAATGATAGCTTGTGGGCAGAAGTGTTGAAAAATACAATTATTAACAGCACATGTTAACACCAGAAGTAGGATAGAAAATGTAAACTCTGAAAAAGGCATGACTGGTGATTAGCAAGATGATGTCACATGTAGTAAAGGCATTCTGAAAGATTCATTTTGGAATCAACATTTCAGTGGAATGATAGTAAAGAACATTGCAGTAGGAATGGGCAAGAAATTTTCTTCAGCATCTAGCAATACGATGAGCCTCTCAGGGCTGTGCTTCACATGTGAAGTTATTTTTTGTTCTTCCAGCCGTCATTTCTCCCCTCTGTTCTTGCAGAGGTGTCCACAGTGACTACAGTCATGGCACCGAGCTGCACTGCATCAAGGTCTCCTGTTGCTACTGCCTGGCAGGGTAGGGACACTGGAGAGGATGGCCTGGTAAAGAGTGGCCACTCATCATAGCTGTCCATGCTAAGGAAGCCCTTGGTCTGAGCTGGACAGAGCCTTAACTTTTATTTAAAGGTAAAATGGTTTGGGCTTTCATGATTAGAGATGAAAAGCTTTGAAGACATGACCAGCGTGCAGCCTTGAGCTTTAGAAATAAAACAAGCTCAAAATAATCTGAGCGTCGTACTTTTTGGCCAGTCTTGTGATTTTTGAGATCTGGATGAGGTTTTTTAATTACTATGATTGAAGATACAGTCAAGGGGAATGAGAAAATTTGAGATACGAAGGTTTCAGGTTTCAGAATTAAAACTGTATGTCATTGGTACAGCTCTTAGCTTAATTGTGTTAAAAGACCTTTCAGCAGCTGTGTTCACACCTGCATGGACTGCACAGCTAGGTTCTGGCTTTCCTTTCTATTTTTAGGTAGTCTCTGACACGCTCTCAGCAGGAAACATATATCTTAGAGTCTCATAAGTTTCTAAGTACAGAAACCTAAATTTGTAAAGGTGCTTATTTATCTCCACCATCCATTGAGGAGTCATGTTTTCTAAATACCTGAAAGCCCCTAAGTGGAATTCTTTGTGTAAATGGCAGTAGACATAATGCCTGTGGTGTATCCAAGGCATACCTATCGTGCGTAGGCAGTCCTTGTGTCAGGATGGCTGCATGCAGCAACAGATGCGGTCAATAAAACACCCAGACAATTAGCAGTTCTAGGGAAGCGCCAAAGGGAATTGCCAGGTGCACTGGTGGCAGGTTAATAGCGCTTTGCCTGCTGGAATGCAGAGAACTGCATGGAGAACATTCTCCAGCCCTCATTGCTTGTCCTCACCCCTGTTTCATAGCTGGAGTTTATGGCAGAGTGGGACTACTGTGATTTGCCTTGGCGAGCTGCATAAAATACCCACATTTGATCCATTGGCCATAGATATTTCCAAGGAACTCAGGTGGCGGATAGTGGAGAAGGATCCTACATTTCATCTGTTTATGTACTATGTGCTGTGTTAATCTGGGAGGTGTAATGAAAGCTAGAAACTTGTTAAGAAAGCAGGTCAGTCTGTGTGTGTCTGTGTGTCTGTGTCTGTGTGTCTGTGTCTGTGTGTCTGTGTCTGTGTCTGTCTGTGTGTGTCTGTGTGTGTGTGTCTGTGTGTGTGTGACAGGTTTCCCAGACTTTCCAGTTCGTTTGGCTGGTATTGAAATCTAGATACTCTGTCTTTACTTGCAAGGTAGTTTCCATGTAGAGGCAGTTACTCCAAAAGTTATCTAATTGTCTTGCCACAAAATATATGTGGTGTTTAATGATGTGAACTATGACATACGGGAGAGCAAACCGAAATCATTAATCTACCTTCCTTTGCAATTTCTACTGTCATCTGATTAATGGGATTGCGGTCAATTGGTTTAGGGAAAAAAACAGATCAAAAGTGTAAGCTCAAGAATGACAGATTGGTCATATACTACATTTAAATGCATAATTACAGCTACTTGGGTGTATAATACAGCTGGCAGTATTACCCTGTATTACTGAATCAGAGGTCTCATTCTGTGACTCTAGTTTGTAACGATCTTTTTGTCTTACTATAATTCATAAAAAAGAGCTCTCTGAACTCTTAAGTTTTTCACTGTTTATCTTTGCATAATGAATTTACTCTCTCTTTTGTTTGCTTTCATGTTTGAAAATCTAAAAATCCATTAGAAGACAGTTCTTTACAGTGCTACATCTTCTTTTGCTACCATCCATTTTTTTCCCCAGGAATAAGTAAACCGTACCATACATTTTACTCTGGGTTTGTTATGATGTAATTAAAAGCTTCTCCATAACTCCATGTCCAGAGGGCAGATGGCACCTTCAACCTTTAGCTCGGCCCTGCTGAATTTAAGTGTTTAGTTATGCATTGCCAGAGTTCCTAATGGTTTTCTTCAAGTAGTTTGTGTTTTTAAATTGCGCTGATTTATTCGGTATTAGCTTATTTTCTGCATCCAGAAATGATCATACCTGCTTGAGGCCAGAGGGGGAAGTACTTTCTGCTTGTCCATATATGCCATTCGTTTTACTAAGTGTTAAAACGTGGGGTCAGATCGACCATGTACTCCATCTCTGCTTTGTTCTAAAAACATGGAAGAGACTTCAAAAGTTAGAAAAACATGTGACAATTTCATGTTTCACAGAATGTGCTAGTAAATTCATCAGCCTGTGTGGTCCAGGTACTCCCCCTGTAGTCATTGGTATCCACGAGACAGTGTCCTTGGAACAGTAGACTGAGTGCAGACAAGGTGATGGACTGAACTTCTAGCCACCTTCACCAAGAAGGATGTAACCAAGTGGTGCAGGAGCTCTCCGTGTGGGAGTTCCCGAGTGTCCTTAAGGTTTCCCCAGGCAGCTCCTGTTGTGTTGGTACCGAGGTGGAGAATCTGGCCCATCCAGACTCCCCAGGCTGTTCCTGCTGCAAAACTGATGAAACTCTACAGAGAAGGTACTTGTAAATAGCCAGTAGAAACAGATGCAGAAATGGTGACTCAGGACAGTCCCTTGTACCTCACTGAAGTCGTGAGGATGCATGTAGTTTGGTTAATGAATAGCAATGGATTGATTATGCACAGGCTGGAGTGGTCGTGTAGGACCACAGGCCAGCTGAACGATAAAAACTCAGCAGAGGGATGGTTTGGGAAGTCTCTCACAATCCAGCTGAAGATGCTGGTGTGAGGACACTTGCAATAGACAGTCCAGAGAGAGATCAGCTGTCCTGTTTTAGAGAGATGATTTCCCACAAGAGTGTTACCCTGTGCCAGGTTCCCAGTAACTCAGTTTTAACGCTGTTCATGAGTGTCTCAGCACTGCTGTAAAATTTCAAAAGGTAAGGTCTGCCATTAACTTAATTTTTTTTTAATGACACAATTAAACGAGAAATAAATACCCTCAAAAAATCACAGCATAGTGGTCATAAAGCACCAAATTCAAATTTGCCGTTTGAGTTTTAACCTCTGCCTTTTGGGATTCACTGAGTTTGAATTGCTGTAACAGGCCTTTCTACAAGGCATGTTCTGAAAGAGTAAGGAAATAATCTGGATATATATGTGGCTGGATTCTTTTAAAGAAAAAAAGTTAGTAGAAAACAGATGCAAAAAATGATGTTCAGAACAATTCATTTGCTTTCTGTCATTGGAGAACTGAAAAGATACACTTTGAAGAACAAAGGGAATGTTTCTTTGATTTTTTTAAAGGTTACAGCATAGCAAGAGGATTTTGTAAGACAATATTGACTTACTTAAGTGGCATTGCTGTCTGTTTGCACTGTACTGCTTACATTCATATTTGGTTTCATTAGTAACCCTCCGATGGCTTTTTTCTGCTTCCAGGCTGTTACGACTTGCCTTTTCTCGACCATGTTATAACTCCTGTTGAAAATTCAACACAGAGTGGGAAGCAGATGGGCCACTCTGCAGTGGGAGTCCTTAGAGATAATGCCAGCTTTCTGACTCGGCCATAATTCACCTCTGTGCTTTGAGAAAGTGCAGATACGGAGCTGCGGTGCTGTTACATTTGAAACGTATTCCACATAGCCAAACACCTCCGTGTTTGCTCTTTCAGCTCTCACAGGAGACAACCCTAAGTACCTCTGCAGACAGGCTGTCAGTGCCCACAGAAGTATCATGGACAGTGCGTCTGGCCTGTTCGCAAAGGACAAGATTTGACATCTCCTTTTGCGTTGTCCACTTTGTTGCTTAATGCAGGTCAGACTGCAAGGAAGC
The DNA here is from genome assembly GCA_020745775.1 of Theristicus caerulescens. Classification (NCBI taxonomy): domain Eukaryota; kingdom Metazoa; phylum Chordata; class Aves; order Pelecaniformes; family Threskiornithidae; genus Theristicus; species Theristicus caerulescens. Next base: position 92,276,778 of record CM036560.1, read on the forward strand.
TGTGCATTTATTAACGTGTATGCATACAATTTTAACGTTATTTGTTCCTAACGAAATAGTTTCTACTTATGGAAAGGCTTGGATTTTAAAAATTACTGAAACATACAGTCTGTGAGGCTATTGCACGGTTTCTTATATTAGAGATGTTAAAGTCTCTGGATAATTTCTGGTCATGACAGGGAAAATAGGAGAAGGGAGATTGATGAGGCAAACAGCAGAGACTTTTCCTGTAATCAACAAAACAGTAACTGTAGATATGTAACATAGTGATTAAAAATGATAGACATCCAAATTAAAGCCCATGACTGGTAAGATCTGCTGACCTTCTTAGCAACTAAAAAAAATCAAAGTGTCCTTTGAAAAGCTGGATTTGGAAGCAGAAAGAGATGGGGAAACATCTGAGAGATAACGAGAGGAAAAAGAGGTGAGAAACAAATAATTGATGCCTGGTTTAAATACCAGAAGTCACTCACTTGTGATGTTGTGGTATCCTCCTGCATTGTACCGATACTCTTTGTGTATGGATGTGATGAATAGATCGGAGGGAGATTTGGGGAGAGATTCCTGGTGGCACAGGAAGAAGTGGCTATGAAATAGCTAACCGGGGGAACCAGTTTCTACATCTGTAAATTGTTTCCTCTGTAACTAAACAAAACACAAATCATTGAGCTTCATGGATGGCATCTGCTCAGTAATGGCATCATGAAATTTATTCAGTTGTGCTATATTGTACAAACCACTGCTTTTGTTACAATTTCATCTCTATTTTTTTATAAACTGCCAGCAAACACAGAAGAGCTGAAAATCTAAGAATTGCGAGCTGTTTCCATACTTACACTCGTGCACACAGATGGACACTGTTGGACGTTTGAACTTCTCTTGCAGTCTTTGATGAAATGCATCATCAAAGTGCCCAGTTTATACCCAGTTGCGACCTGCTGCAGGAGGACAGCTTCCTGTCTTTCCACTATTTTTATCACTACAGGCTTTTGGCATTCTTTTTTTCTTTTTTTCTTTTTTTTTCTTTTTTGAGTCCAGTGTAAAATGCATGGATAAAATAGTTCAGTAACAAGAACTAGCTTTGTGAAGCACTATGAAGTGCTTTTCATCTTCAGATCACAATGACAATTTTATATTGTTATTATTTTATATATATATAAAAATATATATTTAATTATATGGTTGGTTGGTTGGTTGTTTTTAATACATACACCTCCTGCAGCTCGTCTCAACTGGGTAGAAATTGGACATTTTCATTAACGCATTTCATCAGGGCTGGCAAGAGAAGTCCAAACATCTTTGAGAAGATTTGGACTTTTGGATTTATAAGTGAAGGGTGTCTGTCTGTGTGCATGTTGTGAATGGAGGTGATTTACAACCCTTAAGGAATCACTGACAGAGGTATTAGCAAAAGTGGTCTTAATACAATGTTGTAAAAGTGTGACTTAACAAAGTTCGATGGCAGGGTTCACTCTGTTAATTACTGCATGGAAGAATCATACAAAGGGAAACTGAGTTACACTCAAGTTAGATGGAAGATGCAGAGAGGAAGGAGGACCCTCCCATTGAGTCATGAGGTTCAGAGTAGACCCCCTTTAGGTGTGGCTAGGTCCAGTCTCAGTCTCAGCCCTGGACAACGGTTTATGTCTAAAGGAAGAAATACAAAGAGTAAAGAAGACCCTCCCGTTGAGTCACGAGGTTCAGAGAGGACCCCCTTGCTTTCTAAACTCCTTCCTCAGAGAGGAGTTTAGGTGCAGCTGGATCCAATCCTAGTCTCAGACTTGATCAACAGTTTATATCTACAGGATTATATATGCAAAGCTTATTTCATTAGCATCAATTCCACATGCAAAGTTACCAAGACAAAAGGTTAAGCGCGATATCGGTTGCTTACCAAAGATCCGTCATTGGTAAAAGGTCTCTGCCTCGAGGAACAACCTTGAGAGGTGTCCTGGGGCAAGGGGGAGTGGATGACTGCCGTGCAGCCACACTGCCTAGCAGGGAGAGCTCCAAAAAGGCTCACTTAGGCTGTCATATTTATAGGATAAAAGTGGCTGGCTTGTAGTCAGATTCTGAGACATAGCAAAGGTATGCAGGAGACTCCTTGTACCCACAACTTTCTTTGTTCCTTGATAAAGGAGTTGCTCTGCTCCTTGATAAAGGAATCGCTCTGTTCCTTTGTGGGTTTTCAGAAAACAGATTGAAAATAGAGGAATTCACAGCCTGTCTACAGCTCAGGCCTTTATCTCTTTCGGAGCCTGCACCAAACCGCCACCAGTCTGGTCAAGGGGACAAGCACATCTGTCACAGTGCACAAGTGTAACTATGGGAAGATCTTGCAATTCTTAGATTTTCATCTCTGTAAGTGTGTGTAAACATATAGACTCTTCTGTGTTTGGTTGTTGCACTATAAATATTTAATGCATATCTGTACACATCAGAGTCAGACATGTACAAACATAGCCCTTTGATGCTTTGCTTTCCACATTCTGTTGTTGCTGTGATTAGTTTTGTCAGATTTCTGATATGAGAACTTGCAGTCAGGGTTTCAGCTGCTCTTCCACCTCCCAGGCTACACGTACAGCTCCTCTCCTGACATACCTTCTTTTCTGTTCCCACTTGACTTCTGCCTTGCATTCTCTCTTCTCTTCTCTTCTCTTCTCTTCTCTCCTCTCCTCTCCTCTCCTCTCCTCTCCTCTCCTCTCCTCTCCTCTCCTCTCCTCTCCTCTCCTCTCCTCTCCTCTCCTCTCCTCTCCTCTCCTCTCCTCTCCTCTCCTCTCCTCTCCTCTCCTCTCCTCTCCTCTCTCTCCTCTCCTCTCCTCTCCTCTCCTCTCCTCTCCTCTCCTCTCCTCTCCTCTCCTCTCCTCTCCTCTCCTCTCCTCTCTCTCTCTCCTCTCCTCTCCTCTCCTCTCCTCTCCTCTCCTCTCCTCTCCTCTCCTCTCCTCTCCTCTCCTCTCCTCTCCTCTCCTCTCCTCTCCTCTCCTCTCCTCTCCTCTCCTCTCCTCTCCTCTCCTCTCCTCTCCTCTCCTCTCCTCTCCTCTCCTCTCCTCTCCTCTCCTCTCCTCTCCTCTCCTCTCCTCCTCTCCTCTCCTCCTCTCCTCTCCTCCTCTCCCTCCCCTCCCCTCCCCTCCCCTCCCCTCCCCTCCCCTCCCCTCCCCTCCCCTCCCCTCCCCTCCCCTCCCCTCCCCTCCCCTCCCCTCCCCTCCCCTCCCCTCCTCTCTTCTTTTCCATACTATTTTAAGATGTCATCCCAAATTATGAAGCATCCTTGACAGGTAACATAATGTTCAGTAACTATTCAAGTAATAGCATTTTTTCCCTACCAACTATTTCAGGATTTCTCAGTTTCAAAAGTGTCGTGATTAGGATGATGGAGCAGCACTCTGCTATACAGGACTGCATTCTGAAGCAAGAATTGCTCGGTGTTAAGCCATATGCTTTTTAAAATTGGAGACCAGAAATAGCACTTCTAGGGACAGTTATTTTGCAGTACTGTCATGTTCACCTTTGACCCTGCAGCCAAGTTTTTAGTGCCTGGATTTTTCTAACAAAGTTTATACAGCTGACAAAATAGGATATGTGAGCTTAGAAACAAGAGTTTTGTCCTTTTCCTACTTCATTAATCAAAGCAGAAAGACGAAGAAAACACAGTGGATCATTGAGAAAATACTTTAATAGTATCAAATACTGTTTTAATATTATCAAATACCTTGTCCAAACAGTAATACAAATGAAGGGCATTTTGTTTGTTGTTATGCAGTCACATATTATTTTACAGGGTCAAAAATGGGACTTTCTCCTTTGGGAAAAGTATGAAGAGGTCAGGAACAGACACTATCAAGGATGGACCTAAGGGCTTTTGCAGACCGATAGCCAGGGACTACGCCACTTGAAAGCTGCTGGGGGCGAAGGGGGAGGCAGGGCCATGCTGTTCTGCGTTGTAGTGCTTGAGGGGCAGTGGTGGCCCATGAATGAGAATCACTGTTGCATAGGCATGGCACTGAAGACGAACTCCAGATGTACCATAGAGTCTTCATGATGTTTTGTGAAGCTACTCGAAGATTCAGATATTCTTCAGAGAGCACACAAGTGATCATGATTTTAGTGAAATTCAGAGAATTTTGGACATCACTATCAGAATTGCAATTGGTCGACACTAAACGCCTTTGAAAAATCTGCTTCTGAATTGTCTACTGAGTGCTGAGAAAATTTTTGATTGCTCTATTTTGGTCTTGGTGGCAAAATACAGGAAGTAGGAGCAACAAAAAGAAATAAATGACTGGGTTCCTCTTAGAGCAAAGCCTTCTAAATAATAGCTTTATTAATTTTGTAAAGCTGGTGAAAGCGCAAGGAATTTGGGGAGAGAAGGATGACCTAGATAAGAAAATTACCAACATGAGATCAACAGTGAAGTATCTAGATAGTAGAATCTGCCCCAGAGCAGAAGAAGAAAGAAATCATAGGACTGATATAAACTTGTATTGATGTTAAAAAAATTGCTGTAAATAACAGTACTTCCCAGTTCCCATTTAAATACCACACTGGTGTAAAGGATTTAACTGCTCCTGTGGATTATTACACTGGCCTTCATTTTCAATATTTCTTTAGCCACAGTTGTATTATCATTCTGTAAAGGTCTGGGAGAAGAGGAAAGTATAGTTTAATTTAACTCAAAGGAAAAGTGGACTTTTGAACTGTTTCTGTGCTTAGTATTTTTCCCACTTCTTTGGTTTCTTCAAAGCTAGTGCTGTAGAATTCCTTGGGCTAATTATTGCAGGTTCATCCAGAAATTCTGTGTCACTTCCTACTGTTCCTAGACCAGAAGCTGGCTGCTTTGACAGAGTAGATGCCTTTGAGATAAGCCATGCATGATGTTAGATAAGTTGTCATTGTTGATAGACCATGTAACCATATGACTGTGTAAAAGTGCCGTATAATCCTCTTGTGCCACATAACCCAGTGACTGCAGTTGAAGAGGAGTTTCCATGTCAAGATTTTTCGCGGAGCCTTACTGCTTATTCTACCATAATAACCTGAAGCTTTAGGAAGCAAACCCAAATTGCTTTAGGAAGCAAATCCATTGATTCCCGATGGATTTTTATCCACTGAAACTCCAGATTGCTTCTTGCTCTCCTGTTGTGTAGGGACTGACTCTCCACTTGTATCTGTGCCTTTGATTTTCCTACCTTAGTGCACATATCCTTTTTTAATTGTATCTGCTTTTTCTTCCATGCTTTTCTCAAGATAATTCTTAATTCCAAGTGTGGCCTCCCAGCCTATTTCCTTCCCCTTCCACATCAGTATCAAGTTTAAGTTCAGTAAGCATTCTCTTTTTTCTTTCCTTCAAGTCATAAATAAAGAACCAAGCAGCGCAGAAGCCAAGGGGGATCCCATCAAAACCAGGTTCCTTCTTCTATTTTTCCCCTCATGGTGACCGTGGCCCTTTGATAACCAGTCTGTCTCGGAATATGCTCTTCCAACAGTTTTGCATCTCCCTTGCAATTATTTTGTCTAGACCACATATTCTTTAGGTAATTTATGAAAATACAGCAGGAGACAGTGTCAGAAGCCTATCTGAAGATACACGGTATTTACGGCTTCTAATCTTTCCAGAAGCCATAAAAGCTTATTTTACGTTGGTCTGACAATATTTATCCTTGAAAAATCATGCTGTTACTCATCTCTTTGTTATATTCTGCATGCTTCCAACTTGTTTGTTTGATTATGAATTGATAGGATTTATTGGTTCTCAGCAGGCACCATTTGGAACTGATAGACAAAATGAGGTCGATTGCCAACATATCTACCAAGAGAGTTTGAAGGGCAGCACTCAGAACTCCAACAGGGTCTGTGGCTGACTTCTGCACACTCAAAGGTACCAATCCAATAAACACGTCTTAGCCAGATCAGCGCAGGTAATGCTCATTAACAAAGTGTATTTGTTTCATATGTATCACCCCACTCTTGCTGTAAAATAGCACATGCTTTTGGACCTCCTCTCCCTTATTCCTCTGTGAGGGAGATACAGACCTGATATATTGCCGGTGCAGCAAGGCAAAAAAGAAGAGGGAAGAGAAACTTCTGTCTTAAACTCATTTTCATTTCCAGAATTATAGAATAGTTAGTTAGTAATGTATCCACTGTGTTCACATTGCCTGGAACGTCACCGAGCCGTTCCTGGGTCCATATAATCCAGGTATTTTTGTAAGTAAGTCTTACATTCCTTTACTCACAAAAGGTATTTATAGCTACAAAATACTATTTAATACAGCAAGTTTACGGTCATTTACCTCATACCTTTTAGCATTTCTTCACACTGTTCTTTTCTCATCTGGCTACACTTTTATTTATATTACATTTATTTTGTTAATGAGTGGAACTGCTTCAGCCATTGCATCTGTAAATGTTGAGTGTGAGTTTGGCCTTTAGTGAGTTACACTAGCAGTTTTGCTATCATTAGGAAATTTTTTTCTCCTAATTTCCAAACCTGTAAACTCAGACTGGGATAGAAAGTGAGTGACACTAGAATCTTTCTTGCTCCTGTGTCCACAGCTGTAATGAAATAGCAAAGGTCAGCTCTGGGATCCACCTGTACAATCTACAATTATTTTCTCCCTAACTAAATTTCTTGAGGAACTCTGCTGCCTCCTGTTTGTCTAGGTATAACTGACAGAGACATGCAGCCAGGTATAATAAACTATGCCAGTATTAGAAGCATTTTGCAAAGCAGCAGTGGGAAGGTAGAAGAACTTAGGAACACACCGTGGATTTGGGGAGGAACTGCAGGAGGCACAAGCGGAACCATGGAATGTAGTGACAACTGAATTAACTAAATACTGTAGCATGTATAAAATGCAGTGAATTTGTTTAGGAATATCGTTCTGTCTCTGTGGGTGAGATAATGGATGTACCTTATAAAACTAAATAAACTGATAGCAATATAATCAATGCACTTTCCCCAAGAGTAGACCTGTACCTTAAGTAACATGATAGTCACCTGGATGAGCGCTCTGACCTTCTTCACAAAGTCAAGAAACGTTGCAGTTGATTCCCATCAATGAGGAGCCCTAGCCAACAGTCAGCCTCATCCAGGCCAAGCCTGAACCCTAATTGATGATACAAGTTGGGGCTGCTCAGATGGACATTGGTCAGGGGTTGGCCAGGATTGCCAGGCTGGATCCATTGCTGAACTTCGATTGGAACAGCGAGGACCAAAGAGACAGATGTATTGGGTCTGTACTGGTTTGCAGTTAGTGCCTTCTTCTGCGGCGTCCCCATAAACCTAGAATTACAGTAGGAGTTGTCAGGATTTGCTGAGCTAGAAATTAGGACTGATAGCTCAAGAATTTCACACTACAAAGACCACTCAGGTTGTGGTTTGGAGATGACAGTAGTTGCAGAGATAAGTTCACGCCTTGAAATGCTTGCAGTGCTACGGAATGCTTCTGTTTGATGGTAGCTTATGGTATGTGAGGTAGGAGTTTATTTTTTGAGATTGACTAGTCAGTAGAGCTCCCTATTGTTGTTTCTGATGCAGGGGAAGTACAAAACATTTGCTGAGGTGAGTACAGTGAGTAGGGGTAAGCCACTCAGCCTTGCTCAGAGACGGAAGACTCTCTATTCCTGGAAAATGTGATGGCAAAGGCCTTTTGGATTTAAGTTTCTGTTAATGTAAGAATGAAGAGAATATTTTCGATCATTACTTTTCAGAGTGAAATTCCAGTGTGAAGGAAAAAAAGAAAATAATACCCGATACTGATTCCTGCTGATTGTTGTTGTTAAGTTTAGGCAGACAGGGATGGAGTTACTCTGCAGACAAATTGTTTATCATGGCTTGGAGCGAGAATGATTTAGACTGAGAGGCTTAGGTCTCTTTCACTGTTTTTCAAACCCCTCGATGTCATCCCAATTAATGTGGTCCAGCTTTTTTCTTCTGATTGTACCTTCCAAGAAACATTTTTGTGAAGCTTTTTTTCTCGTACAACTTTGTTGAGATATTCTAAACTGATTTCATTGTACACAATCTAATTACATTCCTTGTGGTTAGACTTAGCTGGACGTCTGTCTCAAATTATTTATGATCTAGTCCTAGTTTCCTCATTGGATAGAGCAGGTGGCATGTAATTGCTCATAAATATAGTACTTTCTGTCTTATCTCTGTTTTCATAGCCTTGAATGTTTTATCAACTTACTTAGCTAGTAGGGCTTTATGCTTGGAAATAGTGGAGTGTGAGGAAAATAGATATACTAGATCTTCCATGCAGTGAATCAAAGTCAGGCATTCAGAGTCTACTGTATGGCTGTGAACCCAGTGAAATCGTTGGGAAGGAATGTCAGTAAATGCAGTAACTGAGTGTGTGAGATGAAGTTTGGCTTGGAAGCAGGGGAAAAAATAATAAGGTCAGGCTGACTTTAAAAAAAAAATACATGGACATCATAACAAAGAAATTAGAATTTCTCTCATAGAAGAGGGAAAAAGGTGGAAAACTCTGCGAAGGAGAAATTTTGTGATGCTGTTGACCAGCAGATGGTACATGGTAGGAAGGATTTTTTAATGTGTCTTTAAGCATCTGCTGTAGGTGCATGAGCTAAGCTCATCTTCTTAAGCTTCTGCATGCAGATCGATATTATCTACAATAATTTGGTTATTCTTAACAACTGGACCAGTACCACAATAGTCTCTGAGATTAGGCAGGGATGCTTCAGCACCTGGTGGAGGAGAATCATGGACTACATTTGTAGAATGAAAGGGGTGTTGGTACAATGATGTAGAGAGAGAACTAAGTGAAATATCTGAAAAAAATTCCAGACAGAGAGATGGATAGCTCAGGGAAACAGCCTCCCAAGTGAATTGTTTTGTCATACTTCAAACTTGCCAGAAAAAATGCAAGTAAATATAAAACTGGTAGGAAGCTGTGTACTGGCAGGGGAAAATAACCTAGATGATTTAAGAGACTTTTTGTGTCTCTAACATCTGGATTCAGGGAGTTAATCTAAGCTAGTGGCATTCTGAATCGGCTGATCTGGTGGTAAATCAGGAAAACTGGGAATTCACAAAATGCACAGCTGCACCGATAACATTAGAAGGCAACACACATGGAAACTGGTACTCACCAAACAACATGAAACTTCTTTGTTAAATTGAAAATAACAAAATCATCGGACTGGAAGAGACCTCAGAAGGGGACTTCAGTCATTCCATCATTCATAACAGCTGTCTGTCTAATCTTGTCCAGTGGTGGAGATGCCACAGCCTCCTGGCTGCTCTGTTCCAGTTCCTCATGATGTCAGCACCTCACCTGAAACTTCCTTAGTAGAATGTAAGCTCAATACCACCTCCCCTATCCACTACAGCCACGAAGCCCATTTGGAGGCTGTTACCATGTGTACCCTGCAGCCCCTCTTGCTTATGCTTCCTCCTTTTCCCCACTCCTAACTTTGAAATTTCTGTACCCAAGAAAGAAGGGTTTAAGCCCTTCAGTCTTTCCTTATTGGTCATGTTTATGACATGCCTAATCATCCTATTTGCACAGTCTCCAATGGTGTCAAAACTTTCTTCATGGAAACCCACACAGAACTGCAGGTGCAGTCTTAGCGAAACTGAGAAAGCAAAAGGAAAACTTTGGTTTGGATAGCTACCTATTTGCGTACCTTGGCGTGGCAGCTGCTATTTTCATAACGGCACTACCTCATGGACTCTTGTTCAGACTGACCCACTGTAATAACCCCTGTATTGTTTTTAAAACATGCTATATAGGCTCTAGCTCTCTCTTTCTATGCAGTTGATGATTATTTATGTCCAAATTTAGAGTTTGCAGTTGTCCCCATAGAAATTTCATCCTTGTTTTTTTTCTGTCTGTTTCTTCCATTTGGCTGGTGATTCAGCAGATTTGGTGTATTCGCCCAAGTATTCTTTTAAAAGTATTTAGTGGATAGAATTGCCAAACATCATAAATTGGGACTAATGGCTCATTATGCCATACCCCAAGGCAATTAAACCTGTGCTTTATTTAAAAGGGTCTGGATTTTACATGAAGGTAAAAAAAAGGGGCCCAGATAGTTCTTGGTTGTGTAGAAAAGGAGCCCTCTTTGTATGTGTAACTTAAGATGCTGGGTTTTTTCAACACTTTTTAATATGTCTGAGGCATTCTTAAACACTATTTCTGTGCATTTATTTCAGGACTTAGCTGTGGTTTATAGCTCATAAGCATCCTGCTCCATATTTCTTAGAGAGTGTAGTAGAGTAGAACTTGAACCATTGATGCAGTTAGGTGGCAAGTGGAGCAGAAGTCCTGTCAGTCTTCATTGCTGAGTGTTTCTCTAATGACTCTCACGGTGGCTGTATCTGTGGTGGAAAGAAATACTTTCTATTATTTGTTTGAAATACCTTTCTTAGGCACAGTTGCTTCATTCTCGTTAGCAGATCCTTTGAGGGCCTTGCAAGAAAATTGCTAGTTTAATTGAACAGCTTCACCTCCAAAATACTCAGCCAGCGTACCTTCAGATGTCAAAAAAGCTGCTGGCTGATACACTGGTTACCTAAGCAGAATTACTTGCACTGTTATGCCATCTCTCCTTTCTCTGCTTCTTCAGTTCTGGGTTATGTTCGCTTTTTCTTTTGTTTGACTGGTAGACTGGGTTGTAACTTTCCAGGAGGGTACTGGGCTGCTTATAGTTTGTACAGCACCTGAAGGACTTCCTCGAACAACTGACATACGTACATACCGCTGGAACTTGCCACAGTGCAAATAGCAATGAAAAACTAATCAGTGGACTGAAATGGTGGGAAGGTGCAGTATGCAGTCGTCAGAATTCAGTTGTGCAATGAAGGGAAAATACCAGGAAAGGCAAATGAAGGGTATGGTGAAGTACTTAATCCTGGATGCATGGGATTGCATTTGCAAATTCATTCCTCATGTGCACTATAAATTTCTTCTATAAATTCTGATCAATTTGCTACATACGTTTTCCATAACAAGAAGATAACTTTCTGTAGAAAACTAACATGTAAAATACCTGATTCTAGGTTGTTCCAAATGTGACCTTCAAAAGTTGAGAATAAGGAACTGTAATTTGTAAAATATGCTTTTTCCCCAAGGATCAACAAATAGTTCTTTGCTAAACAATATAATTAATCAAGAAAAGTGGAGATTAAACATTACCTGCCATGTTGTGTTGTCATCACTGTCTTTTTTTACGGAATGAAATGTTTGTATAACTACATATGATAGTATTTTTAGGCTAAATGAGGTTTTTTTTACTGGAATGGTTTGCTGCCTTTATACATGAAACCATATTGACTTCAAGGAAAAAAAAAGGTCTTCTCATTTGCACACAGATGTATAGCCATTTTTTCCATGTTTTTCTACTACTTCCTTCATCCATGGTAGAACTCATAAATTGGTATGAGGCCTTCAGGAATTAAATGTTTCTATAATAAACCTAAAAGTATTCTTGCCAAAGATGTTAAATGAAAAGAAGTTGAATTTAGCAGGGTTGCTCACTTCTTTATACACATCTGAAGTATATAATAAAGTGTTGATTTTTAGTTTAGCTGAAGTATTTCAGCATTGAAGAAGCTGAAGCACAAGAGAATGTGAAGATAACGCTTGTCAGTATTTCCTACCTTAAGTAGTCACATTTTACTTGTTATGTTCTAGAAACATTCTCATGTAATTAAAGAAGGTTTTTGGGTTTGGGGGGAGCTTTTGTATTAAAAAAAAAAAAAAAGGTTGGCTTCTTGACAAACTGTTCACAAGAACTTTACAGTTTTCCTAAACTGAAAATTGTTCTTTGAATAATTTATGAAATTATTTGGGAAGTACTTTCAGAGATGGCATAACTGTATTTTGAATGGCATTTGTTTGTTTTAATTGCAGCCGTGTTCATATATTTCCATTCATGCTTGTGTACACCAATTAAATAAAAAAAACCACCCCACAACCTAGTTTTTCTGACCAGACATCCATGATGAGTTGCAGAATACATCACTGTGCTGAACTTTCTTTGAACGTATTTACTAGAAAATTCCTGGAAGGGAAAGGAACATAAACTTCATATAACCACGGGAAAAGCAAATGGCACAAGTACTCTCTTAAAATCTGTATCCTCAGGATTTGGCATGGGTTGTGCTTCCAGTATGAAAAAACTGTGTGACGTCTTTCTGGTATTTCTGCATTCAGTTGATGCCAAATAATACAAATTTGTGGGACATGAAAACAAAACAGTTGGGGAGGCGGGGATTTAATTAATGTTGTTTCTGTATGGATTAGTTGTTTTATTCAGTTGAGTTCTTCTCTGCCTAATTTGCAGGGATATGATTTATTCTCATTTTTTGAATAATGTAATAGGGTTTTTTGTTTCATTTGAAGGGGCAGAGGACCACTGAAGAACACATCTGATGTAATTAATGCAGCAAAAATGATTTCAGAGTCAGGATCAAGGATGGATGTCCTAGCACGGCTGATTGCCAATCAGGTAGGTCATTTATGCAGCGGTGTGTTAAACTTCATCACAGACGACTCCGTCCGCCGAACCTCCAACACCTAAGGAGGTCACTTAAAAAAAGCACTTGTGACATTTTTAGATCAACCTGTCTGATTTTCCTTTCCTTCTCAATTTCTGGAGCGCTGGATACATAGATCTCGTCTTAATTGTATGTGTGGAGTCTCCATATATATCAGTGTGTGCGTTGTTACATATACACTTACAAACACACATAAATGTGTGTACTTACATCACAGATATATATGTACATATGTATTTGTACATATGTGTATATTTGTGAGCTCCTTGAAGCTATCAATGTAACATTTTAGAGATATAGTATATATGAATATATGTATGTATATAAATATACATATATATATTCGTAGCTCTTAAGCTATGAATGCAACATTTTAGATGTATAGTATAGTCCATTCTTGACTTCCTTGGGTAAATTACCCAGAAACAACTCAAGTTGTTTCAGGTCAGTCAGCTTAGATGTGGGAACACAGGATTGTTGCATTGGCATAAGTTCTGCTGAGCGGGCTTACAGGTGCTAGGTCTCAGCACCATTCTTGGTAAGGTTACTGACTTTTCTTCTGTGTCTTTGAAATTACTTGCTTTCCACCCTGATCTCTACATATGTTACAGAATCTGTGCTCTTGCTGTACCTAAGTTATCTTTCCTATCTCTCCCCCCTAACACTGGCCGTTTCTTTGGAGCATTGACGTCCAATGGTTTTCCACGTAAATACCCTTCTGGATAGTCAAGAGTTTTGGCCTCTGCATAGCTGCAGTCTCGAGGTGATTTTTTTTTTTTTTTTAGCATTTAAAAGAAATACATATAATCATCAAATGCAAAGGGTTAGAGCTGTAAGGTCTACTTTATTTCCACTGGATTTTTAAAGCATCAGATAGCTCAAAAAACCAACCAAAAAGCCCAAACCGGGATCTGCATAAATCAATAAGCATGCTCATTTTCCTGGCTAAGACAACTGCATAGTAGCTTAGTAAATGAATACACCAAGCAACTTGTCAGATACAGCCCTCTTTCTTTACTAAGGTTGGTTGGTTTAGGGCCAAGCGGTGCCAATAGAACAGTGTAGTGAAATGTCAGTGTGCAGGTATCAAATCTAAAGCATTTATGTTCCTAGTCTTTGTGACTGCCTTTTAGGCACAGGGTAGCATGGTATAGTCACTGTCTTCCACACCCTCACATACTGTCTCTTTTCCCTCACTTCTGATTTTCATATACAATGCTTGCTTTTCTAGTATCTATGAAGCAGCAACACTCTGTGAGTGTTTTCTATCATATGTCTCTGAATTCCAGATAACAAGACAAAGAATTTCTCTATCTATACAGTTGTGACCTGATTTGTGGAAAAACTAGGTAAAATGTCTTGAGTCCCCATTTCTGATCTTGACAAATATTCTTCCAGCACATCTCTCTTTTCAAGAGCATTAGAGAATGTGTCCTTTCAAGATTTTATCAATTACAAATTAAAATTCAAAAGTGTAACTTGTCACTGATCTATTGCAGAAAATGATGTGGTATCAAAGCCAAAGATGAGTAAGGGTCATAATCTCTTGTTCTTTTTAGAATAGGGAATCCAATTTCGCTGAAATATTTCTTGCCTAAAATTTTCCTTTTTCTGTATTATTGCACTGACTCCAGACTAGAAACATGAACAAATTAGTGTGAGGAAAAAGTAGCCATGAATCATTAATGCTCATAATTTGTGTGTACCCTCGTAGCTGCTGGGAAATGTGACATCATTCAAGTTATTGTAACCCTTTTACTGGATTCACTCAAATTATTTCCATTTGTCCTAGCTCAGAGCTTGTGGACACAGCTGATACCCTTGAGCCATATGACCCCTGGTATTTATTCCCTGTATGCATCTGAAATACACTAGTCAGTTATAGGTGTATTTTAGATGTAATTTCACATTATAAGCTCTAGAAGCAAATGAGCATATACAATTTAAAAAAAAAAAAAACCACAACAAAAAAAGATGAATCAAAGCAGCCCTTCCAGTACCTCTGTGGTGAACACAACTACAATCATTGCTAGACATATGCCAAACTTAGTAAAAAAAGAGAATCTCACCTTTACTCCTATTACAAAGATGCTTAATATGATCCTCTTGAATGAGGATGGCTAGAAATCTTTTAACTTCTGTAACCTTTATTCCCCATGCCAAATCATCCTTTAACTTTCAGAGCTCTTTTCTCACTGTGGGGTTTTTTTTAATCTCCAAGGTATTTGTAAAGACTAATAATTCCTTTTCTCAGCTGTTACTTTGCCAAATTTCTATGCCTTGCTTGCTTGGGATCCTAAAATAAAAGAAACTTTACATTCCTCTGGGCTACCTAATAGCTGTTCTCTGAAGTTGGTCCAAACTGAAGGAACCCTTCAATAATTTGGTGCCCAGACTGGAACATGAATTCTGATGAGGTTTTATGAGTGCCTTTCTCAGCAGTGTTACTACTTTTTAGTGGAATATTTCACCTGTTGCCTTTCAGTAACATCTAAATTTTTATTCCATGTAAAAATGGATTTGTATGATTTGCTTCAAAAGTGAAATAGATAGCTCTACATTGTGCCAATTTTCAAGTAACTGTTACAGGTCCTTGCATTCTTCCTGCACATACTTTTCTTGACACTTTTTCACCACTTGCTATGGAGCTTAGGCTACCCTATAAGTATTTGTTACCACTTCTGATACCATCATTTAATTAGGCCACATCACTTTACTGTTCACAGTTGTCCCATGACTCAACTATTACTCTGCCTTTGCAGTTAACAGGACCACAGTAATGTAGGATAGCATTTTCAGTATTCAAAGCTACATGCAAGGAAGAAAAGCAAAAACATTGCTCTATTTCCTCCATCTAGCTTCATAGCTGAGCAAGAACCCAAAATAAGCAATCACTGCATAATGAAGAATCATTGTCGTATCTCTTTGACCTTTTCCTGTTCATAAAACGTTTTCAAATGAATTATTTTAGTTCACACTCCGTGTCATTTCAGAGATTCAAAATTGAGAACTGTGGAATTACACCATGCATACAGTTTTTCTCTTGGGAGGGAAAAAAAAAAAAACACAACCCACCCAGAAACTGTTTTTGTAGTATTTTATAACACATCAGCCACAACAGCACCTCTCTAATACATTGTTCTTCATTTCAGATTTTTATAAATCCCTCTTCCTGCGTTTGAAGGAAAGGGACACAGTGTGGTAAAATTACCAGAATTCAGTTATATTTCAGTCCTTACTCACAGCACTTTGAGATGACTCAGAGTTAACAACTGTGAAAATAATCACAGTACAGCATCAACATAAACCTAGGCAAATTAATCACAAGTACACTGATCATAAATTTAGTTTAAAATACGATTGTTCCAAATTCATTGTCAAATTTGTGACCTGAAAGCCCTGAGATAATTAAGGCAGTTAGTATATCCTGGTTTTAATGGAGTGTGCTGTAGATGAAGATCTTTATTAAAAGCCTCCTGAGTATTCCAATTGTTTTGCACCAGGAGGTGCTGGCTGGTTATTCCAGTAAGAAAGGCACTCAGACTCTGAGGTGTCATTTAAACTGCTATTTGTCAGAGCCAACACTGTAGGGAAAGAATAGCGTAGATAGTCTTACATGCCTTTCAATGGTGGGAGCCCCAGGTGGTGTAGCATCGAACAGGCCTCCAATCCACGCACAGCACACTGGGCAGACCCTGTCCATAGAAGGGACTCCCCCATTTTGGTCACACGAGTTATTACAGGATTTTCTTACAAGGAAACAACTCTGTTAATCATTTCCACTGTCAGACAGGGTGTTCACATGAGAACTTCTTTCTGCAGTCCTAGATAAAGGCAAGGTTACGCAGGTGACCTTCCCACCAGTACCAAGTGGGAGCTGCCCACAGCTCCTCTGCTGCCATCCGTTATCTAGATGTATGCTGCGGCCAAGGGATTTGTGCACCACAGCACGGGCTGCTGTGTGCGTCAGTAACTCCTCGATGTACAGTGGTCTCTCGGTCAGGATCAGTACAACAATGCAATAAAATGTTAACTACTTTTAAATTCTGGAAGTACAGGGGTCAATATGAAACATCTCTTTCTATAGCACCAGGTAGTCGCCCAACTTAGAAGCTGATTTCATGTACTTTAAAAAAGTTTTCCTGAAAGTAAAACTAAAAAGGCATCCTTTAAAATGATTAGTTGATAAATACGATCCAAGCAGATGTGCCAAAACGATCTGATTACAGGATCATCTTACCTAAAAGCTTACAATTAATAAATAGTTGCAATAAATTATACATTTATATTTATAGTAGTGGGTCTGTGCGTGCTTATACCCAGTGTTAATCACCACGAAGACAGATTCAGATTCTAGAGAAATGCTACTGACTTCATTAGCAAAGGAATGACATCAAAGTAAAGCAAGAACAGTATTGCTTACAGTCAGAATGTCCTGCAGAATTTTTTGTGCTGATCTCTTGTGCTACTGCTGTGCCAAGGGCTTTTTCACTGGGGTTGTGAATGTTGGTTTCATTGTGGTTTTAATCACCACATAATTTATCAAATCACTTCGAGGTTTTTGTGGATATTATTTCTATTAGGTAAAACACCACTGCATCTTTTGGATGCAAGTCAGTTCTGATCCTGTTCTTATGGAAAGCTCTTGTTAACACCCCACTACCTTCAATATGTATGGGAAAGAAACTCTCATAATTTGCCAGGATCTCTAGCTAAGAATGTGAGGCATTAAACTGGTAACCATCAATTGCATGTGGGATGATTAAACTCAGAATTTATTAATTGTCCTTCTGTTGCAGCCTAGTGTTTGGTTTCACTAGTAAGCAACTGTTGCTTTTACCACATGCTTCTGAGCAATATGTAGAGGATTCCTTATGGAATATCCTCTCTACAGAGTACATTTCTTTCTAACATCTGTTTATGGTTGATTTGGATATGCTATAAGGCCTGAGGCGTTAATTTTTTTGTAGTGCTTTATCCTGCTTAAAGCAGTGTAGAATGTTATCTTTACCCCTGTAAATGCCTCTTCTCTGTATTGTGTTGGTCCCTGCCTTGAACATATCATCTTGGAAAGTTTTATGGGTAAAGTACATAAAAATGAGCATACTTGGTCAGACTGTAGGTTCATTTAGGCCAATATCCTGTTGCTGACAATAGTTAATAGTGAATATATAGAGAACTCGGTGAGATAACAGCATGTGTTTCATGATATTTCTGCAATATGGTTTCCCAACCTCCAGCAGCCATTCAAAAATTTACTTAACCAAACATATTTTTGATACGCTTGATACATGAAATAGTCCTTGATTTTTTTCATTGATTTGTCCAGTAATTTTTTAACCCATGTAAGCTTTTAGTATAACCATTCTGCAACAAAGATTTCTGCAACCTAATAACACAGTGTTAAGAACCATCTGCTTTTGTTTTTAACTCATGCTCGTTACTTTTAATGACCTCTTGGTTTTGTATTGGAGGAAAACATACCTGTCTTCATTAAAATCTTTGTTGTCCTTTTCCTGTTTTCTTATGTGGCTTGTAATAGGCAAGAGAGGCAAAAGATGCACCATACCTACACGGGGTAGTAAAGCTGTGGGTATACCACGGAGGTGTACAGTTGCATAATTACATTTCAGAAGTCTTTTCCTAATAATGCCTAACATTGAATGCTACTGAGCACTGAACCAGTGTTTCCATAGAACTATTTTAACCTCAAGGTCTTGTTCTTGAGTGGCAATTTCCCGGTCTTTGATGCATATCATCTTTAGCATTCCTAAAATGTTACACATTTCTTCTCTAATGGTATATAAGGAAGACAGTAAATGTGACTGGCCTGCCAATATTATTATATAAAAGAGTACTACATAATGAGGTTAAAATATTCTTGTCCCTGAACTTCTATAATTGACATTGTCACTATCTGAAGTGGATGAGACAGTATATCAGCACCCTATCTGCCCATCTCTTGAGTTTTTCCAGTGGGAAAAAAAAAATCACAGTGTATTTAAGAAGAGAAAAAGAAAAAATTGAGGATCAAGCATCTCGTTCCAGGTAATACACCCTGTCTTGATGTAATTAGTTCTGATGCTTAAAGGGCTTACAGTTGCATTTGACTGGAAGGACAGATTAATTAAAATTAAATAAACAATGAATATACCAGTTTTGTAAACAGTCGCTGAGATACCAGTATTTAAATACTGATTTGTGCATTTCTTAAAGCAGTGCTGAATGAGGAAGAAACAAAGACATATTTTAGTATAGTTTCCTGTAATAGATTAACACTTTGACAATGTCACACATAAGAAAAAGAGGATGTCAAGACACTCTTCTATTTTTCTTCTAAACCATGCCAAAGTACAGAAAACATTTTAGTAATAGATCTGGCAGAACACTTCATATTAATCAGTTTAAAATTGTTCACTTTAATTTCTTCGTTACTCCTTGTTATTTTTTCCTAAGTCTAAAACATGAACTTGTTTGCTTAACCAAACATTTCTATTCTATTGCATAGTCATGAAGAGTAGAATCATCACACCCCCATTTTAAACAAGTATCAAGTTTCTTCAGCAAAGCCAGTAGTTTAGGTAAAGTATTTAATGAATTAAGTAGAACTGGTGCTTTTTCCAATTTCTAGCAGGTTTTGGATGTAAATCACTGACCACAGTTCCATAAAACCAAAGGTTTAATAACTGTACAGAACCATAGATGGTTGTTGCCACTGCAGCTGGTGGGAACGTATCTTTTCTTTTTTAATATACAAAGCTGAACACAATTTCCTATCAAAGGAAAGTGACTGTATTTATAATGTAAGTACAGCACACAGGCTAAAAACATGGCTCTGAACAACTGTAGGGATCTTTTTCTTATTTATCATATTCACTTTTTAGAGCTGTGGTAGCACGATAGGGACTCACCATTCACCTTCAGATCCCTTTATTCTGCCAGAGCAATGAAAAGCAGCTTTAGAACAAATATATACTAGGCCTTAGGTGTCTAGCCTGGTACTCGCCTCACAGAGAAATATTTCCCCTCCAAATACTCCAGGTATTTTGGGAGTTCACAGAAGTGAGGGTAGAAAGATGCTATTTTTATAAAAAATACTATGTTGTTATAAGTATTTAAATCAGTGAGTTTTCTGCAAGATATTCTTATTTTCCTGTTCCCATTCATACAGAAGATCTGCAGATCAAGTTGAATAAATTCTGGATGGAACACAAAAAACCATATATTGTATTAGAAGATAAAGCATAATTTCATATAAATGTTAACATTCTCTTCATTTATGTTTACATTTGCCCACATAAGTATTACTGTTAATGTAGGTATCTTCTTAAAAAGAAATCATAACCTCTTAGGAATTGAAGGGAAAGTCATTATTCTATAAATTAAAGAATTTGTTTAGAAATATTGCTAAGGCAAGCCCAGCAGTGTTAAGTAAAAAGTGAATATGGGGAAGTCAGGATTATTCTGAGCTTCTCCAATTATTTTGTTAAAAAGCTGCACAAGAGGAATGAACAACGCAACCTGATACAGCTGCAGTGAAAAACAAGGCTACGCTCGTGTACAGTTTGAATGCTCCTCAGTGATGCATTACCCTGATGTCTGAGAGAAGTTGCTGAACTGCTTTCTTAATTGTTCTTTTCTTAATCTGCAGTGTCCAGACCAATCGTGCAAACAGGATTTGTTGGCTTACCTAGAACAGATCAAGCTGTACTCGCATCAGCTCAAAATCTGCAGTCAAGTTAAAGCAGAAATCCAGAACCTAGGTGGAGAGCTCATCATGTCTGCTGTAAGTAGAAGAATGGTATAGATTACTCTGTTAATCAAAATAGATCTTAAATTTGAGTTGTGCTTCCCTGTGCTTGTGAGATGTTCTAGTGTAGTCCTGAATCTTGTTTTATTCCCCACTGTTTTTTACACTCACTTAATACAGAGAATCTAAGACAGTGAAGCATAAGACTGGTGGCTTAAAAGGAATAGCAATCACCTGCATTTTTTTTTCTTTGAAATTCTCAAAACATATTATTCTTCACTGTTTTTCTGGAGTAATTTGGTTTTAAGAACTGTGACCCATTTTAAGGTAGTGGTTCATTTACTTCCATATACGGAGTATGCACATGCATGTGTCTATATGCAAAAAGAAATCCCCAGAGATGTACTTAAGAGTTCAGAAGGAAACTATGAAGGACTTACTACACCCCTACAGAAACAAAGAAAATTAAGAGCAAGGCGACTTGATTCTTGAGCAGATTTCTTGATTTTGCATTAATTTAAGAGTTATTAGCTCCATTACAGCTAAGTGTCATTAGCCATGGAAAAGATACTGTTTGTGATTTTGTGGAACTTCTATGCACGTGGCCTCAGCACAAATCTGATCACGGGCATTCATATAATGCCTTCACCTTCACATATTCTTTGATTATTAGTGTTCTTACCTGTAGCATATGGAATTATGATTTCAAGACATAAAATCTGCTAAATGGTACAAAAAACAACTGACAAAAGCTTCCCACCCCACATTCTTAGCATTTAAATACTTTCCTCTTTATGATAACTTCACATTCACATAGTCTGGAATATATATATCAGTTAAACTATTTGTACATTTTGTATGGTTTATAAACTAAATGGAAATGAACCCTCTATTGCTGATGTGAGATTTGAAACACTGATTTTGTAGGATATTTTTGTTGTCTATTCAAATGATAATTCAGAGACCATATTTAAACCTCTGGAACCTACAGATAAGTAATTTTGAATTGAATGTATACTTTCTGAAGCAAATACTTGTTTTCACTTTGGTTGTAAATTAAGAATCATAGAATGATAGAATGTCCTGAGTTGGAAGGGACCCACGAGGATCATCGAGTCCAACTCTTGTCCCTGCATAGGACAGCCCCAAAAATCATGTCATACGTCTGAAGGCATTGTCTAATTGCTTCTTGAGTGTTGTCAGGCATGGCGCCATGACTGCCTCCCAGGGGAGCTTGTTCCAATGCTCCACTACCCTTTGGGTGAAGAACTTTTTCCTAATGTCCAATCTAAAACACCCGGCATATCTTCCTGCCGTTCCCTCGGGTCCTGTCATTGGTCATCAGGGAGAAGAGATCAGGTTTATTAATTTAAATCAGGTTTATTAATTAAATAGGTTTATCTTCATTATACATTTCTTCTTTCTTTTTACAAGCAGTTCATGAGCATTGTGGGTTAATAAAGCCAGCTTTCATTGTTTCATGCCCTTTGTGCATGTGTCATCTGCTATCAATGCTCTCAACTTCCCCATGTTGTCTGTACATTGTGTCATTGACCTCCAGTGGTCCCACACAACAGAAATCCACGTATCCCTCTGTGCTTAGAGGCCTTGTTTCAGCACTTCATTCTCCCACTCACCTGCACATAAACTGTTCACATCTTTGAGTACTGGTGGTTTTTGCCCCAACTTCTGTGCTTCTAACATGCTCCCCCGATCATGATAGATCGAGCGAGCAAGCCTTGAATCCCCCAAAGTCCACTATAGCTGTGCAACAAGCAGCAGTAGTGCAGATGCTGACAGGCTGCTGGCCACCCGCTTTGGAGCCAACAAGAATTGGGCTCTCTCTGTCTTTTCTTCTCTGGGACCTCTCATTTGGGACTCTCTATACAGTCTCTGATTTTGTGATCTGGTAGAGATTTATTATTTGTCTTTGGCATTCTTGTGTCTCTGTGAAATTTGGAAATCCG
The DNA here is from genome assembly GCA_020745775.1 of Theristicus caerulescens. Lineage (NCBI taxonomy): Eukaryota > Metazoa > Chordata > Aves > Pelecaniformes > Threskiornithidae > Theristicus > Theristicus caerulescens. The sequence continues at coordinate 92,299,021 of CM036560.1, forward strand.
AGATTAGCTAACTAGCAAGTTAAAAAGTTACTGGAGGACTGACAAATGAACAAATGCACAACACAAATAGATAAACCTTATTTGCTTACAAAACTAGTTAAAAGATACAGCTTCTTGCACATTACAGTGTTTATCTGATTTGAATTGTCCGCTGCTTTGGCAAATTTGGATTCACATGGATCCTTGACCTACAGAAATTTGCATACCACCTGATACACACAATCTGTACTTTTCCTGGTCCTGTTCCCATTACTGAGCACAATTGATTGGTGGACTCACTGCAAGAAATTTTGGAAGCCTAGTTTGGTTCTTCCTCTTTTTTTCTCCTGCTGGAATGATACTCACATTGTTTTCTTTATCATTTTATTGTGTCACCCATATGTCAGCAGTGGGAAGTACATAATACTGGTGCAAAAATCTTAATTTGAAAAATGAAACCCCAAACTTAACTTCATTCATAATCCCAGAGGGATTAATCCTGTTTCAAGGAAGGAGGATCAGGACGTATATTGTGTGCATCCAGAAGTTCCAGTTCAGGAGAGCAATTACTTGTTCAAATAAATGCTTAACTCAGTCCCAGTTCAATAAACACACTTAAACAGGTGTGTAGCTTGGAGTCAGTGGAAATGAAGAACATGCTTAGAGTCCTGGACAGTTTTGGAAGTGTTTTGTGGAGTCAAGGTGAGATGCTGTAAATTCTGGTTGTTATTCTGTTAAAGCAATCTTAGAAAATGCTCCAACAGTGATTGTGGGTTTTTTTTAGATACAGGTGATATGGTTAGGCCTATAAAAGAGAGGAAAATTTTATAAAATTTAAAAAAAAAAAGTCTCACTGGTCTAAATGTCTGTTACTGGTAAGGGGAGGGCATTCATGATGATTGACTGGGCTCAACTGTCCCTTTTCAATTGAAATTATGGTTATGTGAAAATACAACCAAACTAAACCATGACAGCTTTCCTATAAGGCTTGTCTTAATCTATATGTAAATGAACTTATTTGTGTTTGACTTGCTTCAATTTTAGGAGAATATGGGAATTAAAAATATGTTGTATGGATAAAGTGATAAGTAGAGAGGGAGAGAAATTCTGTACTGATACAAAATGGCTGATTATTGAATTGCTTTTTTTAAAAGCTGGAGCAAATTCCAGCTTTGAAATTCCATGTAGGGGCTTTAGAATTTGGTCGTGTAGGTTGTCTGGCTTTGGAAAAAGTGACAGAACAAAGTTCTGCATAAGAAAGCATAGAGGTTCTCTGTCTCTCCCCCCCACCTCTCTCTCACACACAGGCACACACACACAAGATCTGGGAGCGTAATAAGGAAAAAACTATAGAAAATACACAGGTAGAACATCTGTGCCCTGATTATCTGCCAAGTATCTGCTCAGGCAGCTGAATTTCACTGTTCTAGCCAAAAGGGGTTTTTTATGGTTTATGCAACACTACTAAATCTTCAGATTTTGCTCATATAAAATCAATAGCAAAGTTCTTTTTCCAAGGAGTCAGAACTGTACAATAGGATTATATTCTCCCCAGTCCTGATCTTCTCTTCATTTATCTGTTTATGCTAATAAAGAGTGAGAATCGGAAAAAGAGACATCAGGCGTGATTAAGGAAAAAAGAGGGCAGGCCCTTGCAGATAGTAAAGTTTTCATTATGTATTAAGTAAAAAAATCGTGAGTCTCAAAATATCTGAAACTGTATCCTTCCTCTAGATAGTGAAGATCTCCTACAGGAAAGAGCGTATTAGAAAGGGTATTAAGAAATAAACATACTTACAGGTTGCTCCCTTTTTTGCTTTCACTGTTGCCCTGTGATTTCTCTCTTTGTACCCATGTACATGCATGCTCAAGATTGAACTACCCGATTCTTGGTCATCCCTCAGCTGTCTGTTGTTGGCTCCTTGCAGTTCCCTTCCGTCATCTTCTGTCTCCCTCACGAGCTGTGATAGGTGTACGCAAACAGAAGGCTCCTCTCCTGTGAGAAATTAGAGATTTCCACATTCGGATGGTTAATATCAACTTCCACACTAGCAAGTCAACTTTGCTGTACAAAGTGAGAATGACTGAGCACAAGCTGGTGACAGACCACAAATCCACACATAAAAGCACTGCTGTACAGATGTAAGGTGGCACTTACAGCCACCCCACACTTCCCTTCCTCCAACAATAAGAACTGTGCACAAGGATCTCAGATTTAAATTGGCCTCAAGGAATTTTAAAGTTTTTTTCTCACAAGAACAGCAGTGGTTCATGAGAAAAAATCCTCTATTGAAGCCTAAAGACCAAGTCAGAGGAAAGTACAGAGTGATGAAGAGCAGAGGATGTAGTCTTATTCTATTACATATTTGTAGATCTGTAAAAGAAAGAACTGTCTTCTTGAAATAGAGCTAAGTCACAACATCTGTCTTACCAATGCCTTCTTTTGGATGAAGCTATGGAGGAGAAAGTAAAGTAGACATAAAATGGCATTACAGATTAACCTTATATACTACTATATAACGGTGGTCAGCAATGCCATGGTACAAGGGCACCTGTATCTCTGTCAACAGGAAAATGGATTCTTGTCTATGGAAGCACTGTACCGAAGGAGGTGCTGGTGACTGCCAGCATAGTTCGGTTTGGGAGTTACTCCCATGACAACAAAGAGCATTATGCATATGAAAAAGTGTGTTGTAATCCACAAACAGAGCTCATAGTCATTCATTTTCTGTATCACGTTATCTTCAGTTGTTTTTCGTCTGTCCCCCCCCGTCCCCCCGTCCCCCCCCCCCCAGTACCCTTGTCCTTGTCTTCCCTGTAACAGTCCTCTGACAACCTCCCCTGGAATGTTTCTTTCTTAAAATTAATACCCCTGCCATCTCATTAGTGTAGGTTAAATAGGGCAGTTTGCCTGGGGCAGCCGGAATGCTTCCGGGAGCATCCAGCTGATAGTCCTCCTAGCTGCTCTCCTCAATTAGTGGCTGTTTGACTTCAGGCCATATAATCTTGTAGTCTCCTACTGCAGTTCCATGGGCACCTGCCTTTCTCACTGCCCTTCCCTGAGCTCCAGTACCTTCATTCTAGTCAGTGGCACAGTAATGCTCAGAGCCCCAGTTATCGTGGTTATAAAGGGTCATGCATGGATAAAAAGAGGAGTGTGAGTCATTAGCTTCTAATTCTTCATTCACTGCAGTTTTGGTTTTTTTATTCATTAAAAATTTGTTGATCAGTATTTAGTCTTTCGTGCTCCCATAAAATACTTATTTTTTTAAATAACACAGCTAGCATTGCCAGTTTGTAAACTGCACAAGTAAAAATGGTGAGGATTCAGTAAGTTTTCACGAGGTGTGATTAAACAGGAAACGGACAATTCCTTCTATTAATTAGAATTAATTCTGCAGGCACAAAATAATGGAATAACATTTGCAGTATGCAGATTGACAGTAATTGCATTCATTTATGTAGATAATCTGATAATTCATTTACAAGTACTGCACAATGATAGGCTTGCACGTTGACAGCTTTCTTTTTTCCCAACAGTGGCTTTAAATAAAGAGAATTCTATCACAGGGCAGAAAATTAACATATCTTATATGTGAACATTGCGCGCTCTGACTTGTGTCAGGCAGTTCTGTTTTGTGCTGTTTATAGTCATTATCTTCTTGTATTTCATTTTATATTGTATTTGGCAAGGGAGACAAAGCTTTTTGGCCTTAAAAAGGAAACAGAAATCTGGAAGAGAGTTCTCAGAGTTCCAGTATCACAGAATTTGATCAATAGCATAGAAAAGATCTCTCAGGTTAGCCAGCCTTACCTGTGCACTGAAGGCTGTTTCACTCTTTTTCTTGCAAATGTCTCATTTATCTTGGACTCTTCCTGTTGGTATCTCAAGAACCAGACTTACTTAAACAGTGACGTAAGTCCACTTTTGTGCCAAATGTAGGTGCTTTAATACTTTTACTTCATGCTTCAAGGCTGGATTTAAATGTCCGTTTCACTTACCGAGCTACCACTGAGTTCCCATGCCAGTTAAATCAAAAGTTGCCTGCACGATATTGCTAAAAGCATGTTTCAGCTTTGAAGGGCATACCGCATGGAGTCAAACCTATAAGCTAGCATGTGGAAAAATACAAGGTGGGGGATCTGGAGCTGCCACCAGGCCTTTGGCTGACACAGTTCCAATCCTTGGATCACCATACCCCAGGAAAATCATGTCTCAGCCAGCATGCGAGGACTGTGGCAGCTGGCAGGCTGCTCAACGCCTTCGTTACAGTTGGAGGTTTTCAGTTACTGCTAGAGAGGAGCCACGCAGCAAGAGCTGGCATCTTGCTGAACTCTTTAAGAGCTGCTCTTTTGGCAGGGGAGGGGATGGGGAGCAGTGCATTTCAGTTCCTTTTAGGGCTTCTGTTTGGGTTTGCTTTTTCCTCCTAAAATAGAAGTCAAGATGGGTAGAATGGCTTCTTAGCTGCAGCTCCTGTAGGACTGAAGAATGGGAACAAAGGGCTAAGCAGCAAGCTGGCAATCATATTGAAATATTGGCTACTGTAACAGCCCACTTGATTTATTATAGGTACAGTTGGTTCTACTGACTTCAATACTGCTGTCGTGCTTTTACTGTTGTGCGACCTTCAGTGAAAAAAATTCTCTTTTGCCTTGCTTTAAGTCCATAGCTGCTGTTCTGACAAAGCTGATGCCTGCGTGTGCCAGAGGCACAGCTACTGCTCCTTGTTCAGCCAGTTTGTTTCTCCTTGCTGCTATTTCTCCATGTCATTGGGAACACGTAGTTCAGTTTGTTTGAACTAATGGTGGAAGGCTACTTGTAGGGCTTTACACTACGCATAAAATTATTTCTTATATCACTGTTTGATTCTGAAAATAACAAAAAGCTACTTTTCTAAAAGTTGACATTAACCCCTAAGAGTTGGTATAAATTTTTTTTTTAACTGAGAGTTGACATAAATGTTTCACTGTTTAGGTTTTTTTTGTACGTAATAACGCTACATCTTTCACTGCTTTTGCCTAGTGTATACTGATAGGTGTGTGTATAGAAAACTCCTGGCCTTTGGAAGCAAAGCAGGGGATATGTTTTTTCCTGTTAATTACTTACAGACAGCTCAGTTGCTATTGCTTTCTAAACTGCATCTACCAAGAAGAACTAATTTAAAGCAGCAAGAAGTATTACTGGTAATGTGCACTACAAGACAGTTAACTTTTCCTAATAATAATTACTTTGCTAATTAGCAAAATCAGGATGTATTTTATAGTTCTTAGCCTCAGTGCACGTAAAAGATTATTGCAACGAGCACTCCGTTTCTTCACAAACTAGAGCAACTGATGGAAACAGCAAGGAGAGGATTTATATTAAACCATTATTCTCTTTTTCTCAAGGATCTGTTTTTTAAAAAAGAGTTTCCTTTTTTAAAACCTTTTGCAAGTGAAAGCAGCAGTACTTGGGAGGGACTGAGCTAACCGCCTGTCTAAGCATATGGGCCATTATGGTGTTTCAGGGAAACAGTGTTACAGTACTTACATAAGTTGTTTATCATTTAACTTGGACACAGGGCCTGGTCTAATTATAGGACTCAGTTCTTTGAATCTTACATAGCCTGAAGCAGATTCTGGTAATGGTTAGTTATTCAGTTGATTAGATTCAATTTCCCCACCTGAAAAATGGGTAAAACACAGAACAAACCCCAGATACCCTTGAGGTGCATAATGTAATTACTAGATAGACAGACAGACATAGATAACCAACGGAATAGCCACATTTTTAGGAAAACTCAGCTCATTGAAAATAAACACCCCCAGATGACGCACCCAAATGGTGAGGCAGATTTCCCAAGGCCAGTTCCACAAATCAGGATGAAATCTCTCCAGTATCCCAAAAGGAGAACATGGCAAAGCAGAGGTGGGCAAAAGGCAGAGGGAGCAGTTTCCAGTAACGGGAAAAAACAATGCCAATGGCAAGTCTCCCTTTGGCTTATTTTATATATAACCTGTACTGGGATTGAATCCATGAAGGGTTTTAGGTATCATCTGGCACTTCTATGAAGAAACATGGTAGTTAATGAAGTGCTTCCAACTCTCGAACTTTTTCCTGTGCTTTCTTGAACACCCATCTTCTAGTGTCACCGTTACACTAAGAGCTATGTTTTCATTAAAATGAAATTACCACTATTGTGGGTGGAGAAAAAACTGTGGAAATATAAACATCCTCAGCTCAGAAAACAAGGCAGGTAACTAGTGTTACAGTCCTGGCCCAGGCCAAGGAAAACTCTGATGTCTCCAACAGTCAGGATTTCACTCTTAATAATTTACCTGTTTGGATTGTTCTGCTCCTTTTAATCTTAAGGGATTAAATCACTTTATTTTATATAGCAATCTTACTGAAAGAACTATAAAATAATTCACAACAGCAAATTGTTACACATAGTAAAAAGGCGGGAAGAAAATGGAAAGCACAATGTAATAAGTACTCCTTACCTTAAATGCAGCACTACTCAGAAGGTCACTGCTCTTCATGGACATGTAGAATTCATGTTATTTTCAGAAGTAGCTGTCAAAGAAATAAACCCCCAGTCTTAGTCTCTCAGTATAATGTAACAAAGAAAATCTGCTTCTAGGAATGTATTTAAACCTAGCAGTTCAATTAAGATAAATATTTAGTAACTGACCTTGTTTCCAAAAGAATTTTAAGTTCAGACTTCAAATATTGATTAAAGAACTGTGTATTTGATATTCAATTCTTAGTTTTCACCTGTATAGAACATGAAAGGCTGGTTGAACTGTAACTAGGACTTGAGAGACTGTAAACAGCCAATTGATAAATCTGTGCTCAAATAGTAAAATTTCAGTTCCTTGCAAAAATATTAATGCTCACAGCAGACCAATCCAGAGTATCACAACTGGGGTTCTAGCAGACTTGCACGTTACGCATCAAGAAATGTTTTGAGTATTGTTTTGCATAGTCTGGTATAGATTTATTCCAGAAGGCAATTGTCTGCCACTTCTTTATGTCAAAGAGACAGCGTCTGTAAATTTACATGAAGAATGTGAGTGGGAGACTGACTGACGTACATGCTTTGAGAATAAGGAAATTCTATATTTGTTTAACTGCCACAGAAACAACTCCTACTGACACATGACAAGGCAAGCATTTCTTAATACACTGAACAGAAAATACTTTGACAGAGAAAGAGTTTCTTTAAATTCTAAGTAATGATTTTCTTAATCATTCTGAATATTAAATAACTGACCATATCAGTTATTACATTGTTAAACTTATAGTAATGTATTGCTACTATTGCCAGGGCATTAAATTATTTTACAAAAATGTGAAAAATATAATGCATGTAAACAAATTGAAAATAAAGTTTCAAAATTCATTTTTTTCCAAACTCCCTTTTTTTCAGCTTTGTTATTCAATGGAGAGTTTACTTACTTGCACACAGGACTCATTACAGAGGAGGAATGCAAGTGCTGGAGATGAGGGAGAGTTGATTTGGGCATGAGTGCTGCCAGTCTCATTTTTGTTGGTGGTGGGGTTTAGGTGATTTTTTTTTTTTTTAAAATTACTATCTTCAGGTCTGTGTCTTCTGTGTTTCACCACAATATGACGTTACAGTGGTTATAGAATCATTCTGTATTCCGTTTGCAATGGAAGCAAAGTACTAATGCTCTCAGGACAGATGACATTTAAATGAGGAAAGATATGGTAAGGGATGCTTTTCCTAAATCTTTTAATGAATTACTGTCTTGACTGACACAGTCAGACCTGTGAAATGCGGAGGTTGGAATGTCGTGTCTCCATGGAAGGTGCTGAAAGAGCAAAAGTGTGAGTTGCGCAAAAATAAAACAGCTTTTAGTTTGGAGTTGGGTGGTTTGTTTTGCTAGTGAATCTTTACGTACCACTTGCTATACATTGAAGAGTTTGCAGCTACATCTCTCTAAATGAAATGATCTTAAATGCTCAATGAATATTTTATCAGTCTTTCATTTATGCCAAGTTTCATTTCATCAGTTTTCCTAGATATGAGACCTTGAAAAGCCTGCTGAATGTCTGAGATAAAAGCATCCAAGTGAAGGCAGTCCTTGAGTATGTTAGATTTATAGAAGAACAATAGATTTACACCAAACTCTATAATGTTACTGGCATTGAAGTATAAAACCAGCTGTTCTCTAGAGACAAAAAAAGATAAAATGTATGGCCTGATTCTTACGATCTGTAGTACCTGTGCAAGAACATCTTCTAAAAGCTTCTCCAAAATTTTGAATGCAGTTAAGAAATACCTTTCGCCTCCCAATATCCACATTTTCTGTATAGAAGTAAGACTAGTGCGAGGTGCATACAGAAAACAGAGAGGGAATCAGACACTGCAAATCACATGGACAGCCTAAAGGGCAGCATTTAGTAAGTCTCCCCATATTTCATTGCCTATGCAGAGATGTCAAGAGCAAAGTAAAAGTAATGGTGATTGCTGCCTGTCCTGACATACACCACCTACTGCCCCCGCCCCGCCCCGGTAACTGCAGCAAACACCCTAATTTAAACAGCCTTAGTGGTAGATAGGTTGTCTGCTTTTCAGCAGGGAGGCACACAGCAGCTCTTTTTTATATTTTCATTTTAGGTATCTGTTTCTGCAAGCCTCTTTGTATCTTAGGGCATCTTTTGTAGAGCTTAAATAAAATGGCAGATATTCAGTACCTCTGGCAAGGCAAGGGGGCAGCCGCTCCAGTTTGGTACAGCTGTACAATTGGGTTTATAATTCAGTCTTTGGATTTTTAGCATTTAAAAAGCCAGAGTTGATAGGTGTCCACTCCCCAGGGCTCATGTCAAACTACAAGGCTAACATGCCACGTATTGGTTTGTAATTACAACCTCATCAAAATTAGACCCATGAAGTTTATTTATTATTCATTTATAGTAGATAGATATGATTGTAGTTTAAGAAATAAAAATACAGTTTTCTTGATCACAGTGGTGTGGTGAAGGAGCTGTGGACTGTTCCACAGCCATTTTGTGAATGGCCACAGATACCAGAACAAGGTGATAACTAACTGTTCAGTTTCCACAGGAGAGGAAAGGCAAGTAAATTGTAACAGTCTCCTGATAGGATTCCACTTCATTATCCATATTTCACAGTATAAACTAGAGTCACAGTAAAAACTGATGAAGTTTTGGGACAATCTTCTATCCTGCCTGGCTGCTGCTACCAATTTCTTCTAGAAGTTCTTTCCCTTCCATGCAAACAGATGTATTTTCTCCCTACTCTACAGCAGCAGTCCCTAGACCTGCCACTAACAGCCCAGCCCAGCTTGCTGCCCAGCTCGCCATCCTCCTGGCTCTAACTCCAGGCAGCTTTAAAAAAGTGGAAGGATAAAAGACACTGAAGTCACTGAGAAACTTCAGGGGCAAACCTGCCCCTTAAGCCCATACACCTTCTGCCATAGAAACAAAACTATCTTTTCTTTTGCCCCCTCTGGCGCACAGCAGCTTCATAGTGGTATTAAAACACAGCCAATGCTAGAAAAGTGAGTGTGTACGATGCCACCAATATTGACCACTGGGGGACAAAAAAGATTATTCAAAGCTCTTAAGAAGCTGTCGGGCTCATGGCGTTGTCAGCTGTTCTAGAAAACAACAGACGATTAAAATTGTTTGTGTGCACATGCATGTACGTGTGTCTGCGTATAATTAATCCTCCAGTTAGCACGAAGAAAAAAAGTTCATATGAAACTTTGTCTCTCTCTCCTTCTCATTCCTTCTACCCAAATAATCTATATTGTGACAGTGAGTGTTCAGTAGTTGGAAGTTAGACAGGACGTCAGTTCATCTGCTGGTGAGCTAATGCTACAGCACTAGTCAGCCTCCCTAGAAAAAGGGATACGCTGGGGATTGAAGTGTATCAGGAGTGTAATGACAAAGCCTCTGAGCGGAACACCTTACTGACAGCCTGGAAGTTTATAAAATGTTTGGATTAAAAGTAGCATTTGAAATAAGCTTTAGGCTTGGAGGTCACCATGTGCTTTGAACTTCACCTCAAATCATATCACAAAAACTATGTTGTACTGCTAAACCTAGCAGAGTGGCTAGGCAGCCTGCTTCCCTAAAGTTAACAGCCCCAGATATACCTACCATCTTACGTTAAAATACTGCCACGCAAAGATTACATGACTGTTATAAACTGGAAATCCTTTCTAAAAGCTCACTTGCTGCAGCAAGGAATGAACTTTAGAGGCCATCTGGTAAATTTTACACCTTTTCTTGGCATATAGAGATCATTTCGGTTTGCCATGACACATACGTGTGTGTTCAACCAGTCCACTAAGTATATTAACTTTGGGCAGGGACGGGGGAAATTGGTATGGGGTTTTTGGCACTTCTAAGAGAAGCGGTAAACATGATATTAACTGGAGGGTTTTTCTGCCACTTCAGAGGAGTTGCCAAAAATGCAACTAAATCCAGCCCCTTGGCTGCATTTTTGTTAGTGCCTTATTTCCATTTGCACGGATGTGTATAAAGTGTTACACAGTCAACGTGAATACAGACCATAAGACATTCCTCTCGTCTGATCGATTCATTTGACGTGGCAAAGGGGAGAAGAGCTTGACCCTTTCCTAACAACTCAGTTTGCAAATCTGTATGTTGCAAAAGACTGTGGTTAGGCTAGATGACAAAGCTGAAGATCATTCTCCCACAAAACCGATGGCCCTTTTAGAGAACTGACTTCATTGCTTTTACAGAAGACAAATGCTTCAACAAAGAGGTTGTTTAGAAGTTGAAATGTAGACTCTCCAGTTACCTAGAGTAATCCTCCTATTTTCACATCCAAACCACAGTGGGCTTCCTCGGTGTTAGCATACAGGCAAGTGACAAATATTCCTGAAGAATGTGCTTTGAGTATGTAAGTGTGTGCGCTCATACGCTTATGTTCTCTATGTGGGTGTGCGTACACACACATTTGCGCGCACATACACACGTACTCTCTAGAAAATAGACCATCTCGCATTTGAAGTTCATCTATGCTCCTAAAACCAATACTGGCACACTGACGTAAATTTGACTTTTAACACTCCTCTTCCCTGTTTTGGGGAGGATATCATAAAACGACAGGTAGAATTTATTTATTTAAATAATATTTATAATAACAAATATTTCTAAATAACTCTATAAAATACTAAATAATATTAAAATAAATAATAAATATGTAAAACAGGGCTTTCTTAAAGGTATTCAGACTGGAGATTCCTTTCCAAATTGAAATTGTCAGCCTTGTAATTAAATAGGAGTGTGGTATCTTCTTTGAAGATAAAAAGCTACTTATTTAGGTCACTGAGATGATTTATGCCCTATATTTGTCCCTAGCAGTTCTTCGATGTACTGCGACAACAGCCAAGGTACCTTAAGTTGAAGGGGGAAGACAGCCTTTATTTCAAGCAAATAAATCCAAAAGAAATTTAATGGTACAAAAAGCACTGTGCTCAAAATGAAATACGGCATCATTCAGGTTTTAGCCAACCCTGTAAAAAAAATTTTCCATATGACCAAAACTAAAATCATAAACATTTCACCTAAAATGGTATCATTTTTTCCTGTCTGAGTGCACTGGATGTGTGGCGATACCTTCTGAAGTGCCCAGGGTGGCATACAATGCCTAACATAAGACACAGCTGTAGCAAACATACACAGAACAATTCTGTGCTCTTGGATTTTAAGACCAGAAGACGTGGAAGGACACCCTCATACACACACACTCCCCACACACACCCAGCTCCTCCCCTTCTGAGTGTTTGTTGTCCCTGTTACTTCTGAAAGGATGAGCCTGAGCCTTATCAGTCTGTGTTTTGAGAGCACAAGAAATGAGAAAAAGCCTTTTTCTCATTTCCAAGGGTTGAAGTAATACTGATTGGCCAATTACAGGCATCAGTACTTTTGCCAGTGTTGGCCTTTTGTCAAATACTTGTGCTTGTTCTTGGTTTTGTCAAGCCACAGCCCCCGAGATAGGCTCTCCCCATCAGAGTAGAAACCGTTCTGTCTACAGCCTGCTTGAAAACTCTTTCTGGAGCATGTTGGACCAGATTTGTGCCTAGAGTTTGAGCTTAAGATTCACTGGGGGGATTAAGACAGAATAAAAATGCCTCTACTGAACACACATCATAGGATCATATTTGCCGTTTGCACAGTGCAACATTGGTAAGTCAGTCAGCCTCTGGCTAGGCTGCCAAAATCATTGGGGCTGAGGAGGTGACTGAGACAGTGAAGTGTCCCCAGCACTCTCTGCTTTCAGCCCCCAGACACGTGCAGCCTGCAGGCCTCAAATGTATAAAGGGAGCAGTGCAATCCTTGTATTTCCTTGTATTGTACTACAGAGCAGTACGGCAGAGCCAACTCGCTTGTTAAAGCTGTCATTTTTGTTCCAGTTAGCAGATTTTCAGTTTGAATTAAATGCCCTGGTTCCTATTTCCATGAGTATTGATGGAAAATGCCTTTGCTTTAACACTTGTATGCCTGTGTAGTATGCTGTTGAAGATGGTAGTAGGTGATAGGGATTAGTTTGTTATGCATTCTGCCTCTTAGGTTGACACTCCTTAAACAGTTTGAGAGGCCACACAGTCACTGCAGTTTCTGTGTGCTGTCCCGCTCTTAATTACCCTTAAAAATCTGGGCCACTGAGACTAGGTTCAGGAGCTCTGATAAAGCCAGCCACTTCACAGTATCCCAGCATTGCTTGGGAGCGTGTGTGGGAGCCTGGCATGCAACAGGAGCAGCTGGAGGCTTTGCCTAGTGCGGATACAAAGGAAGTAACGGGTCCCATTTTCATAGCTCTTCTTTGAGGTGGTTTCATTACCTGTCAGTAGTAATTGCAATGAGACCCTGCAGACAAGCATCATGAATTCATGTTTAAAAAAAGAAAACAACAAACATTATCTACATAAGCATTTATATTCCACCAGCACAAATTTCTGTATATCACTTTAAGTCTGAGTAGTGGAACATGAATATAATGATCGAACACACCAAAGGAAAACAAAGAAATCAGGGTTTGGTATGTTAGTTTTTCTTACTTTTTAACTGTTGGTTATTCCTGAGCATACTGTGATTAAAAGCAGACCGGCTTCCTAGGCTAATGTTTCTGTTTCTTATTACAGCTGGATAGCGTCACTTCACTAATTCAGGCTGCCAAAAATTTAATGAATGCTGTGGTGCAGACAGTGAAGATGTCCTATATTGCATCCACAAAGATTATCAAGATTCAGAGTCCTACTGGCCCACGACATCCTGTTGTGATGTGGAGAATGAAGGCTCCAGAGAAGAAGCCCCTAATTAAAAGAGAGAAGCCAGAAGAAATCTATGCGGCTGTCAGAAAAGGTTCTGCAAAGAAGAGAATCCATCCTGTTCAAGTCATGAGTGAATTTAGAGGAGGCAGAGAAATAGTCTAATATTCTGCCACTTTTTGTGTTCCTACATTGAATTTCTGATGATTTTTCATCTTTTCCCCCACTTATTTAATAATTATATATGTTAATGTGTTGCTTTTCTCTAAATCTGTAAGATAACACTTGCTTAAATTATTTGAAAATGCTGTTGGATTAATTAGCAGCACACAGTTGAAAGAAATACCCATTTTCTTGCAGTGACAAACTACTGTGTCTTTATACTGGCATGTTTTCAGCAGAGCACTTTGAGTGATACATTATGGGACTGTGCTGTAGTTGGAAAGGGGGATGCAATGTGCCAGCCTACCCGAAGTCGTACTGCAGTCACTAGGCTTAGGCGTTGTTCACCAGGGATGAATGCGGCCGATACTAAACTGCATGTATTTTACAACATACAGCTTTTTAAACATTGTGCTACCGGGCCAGATCCTTCTTCATCACTGTGATCAAATCAGCTGGACTGCTTGATTCTAGCTGAGAGTCTGGGCCCTCAGCTTGTATCTATATTGAAAGATCTAAAGATCTCTCCTCGTCCAAGGCCCAGCCTTGGAAATATAAGTTTGAAAATGTTTGATGAAACACAGAAAGTGTTATAACAACACAGATGTAATAATGTAATAAAATAAGCATTGACGGCAGTATAGCAGTAATAATAGCTTTTTAAAAGGCCTTGTAAAACATTAACATTAATCTGCGTTCTGCTTCCTACTCTATTCTGTGAGCCCTAATAAATCTGCTGACTGTTACGTTTGGAAGTTCAAATAAATCGGATATTAACAAAAAACTTTTCTAATCACTGCACAAAAGAACAGATATGAAATACATCATTGTTCTGAGATCAGTGTGTGAAATACACGTACACATATCTTGAATCTTAGGAACGATGAGATTTTTGCAAGGTAACTGCAATGATTTAAATTCCTTTTCTTATGACAGTAAGGTCCTAAATGTAGGACTGTACCAGTAATCGACTTGCTAAATGGCTGCACTATATCTCAAAGTATGTAATGAAGATAAGTGCTATTAGTCTGTGATCACTACTAGGCTTCTATAAGAGAGTGAAAGATAATTTTTCTACATCTGTTTGAATCTGAAATCCACTTGGACTGATTTTTTTTAAAGAATCTAACTTGTCTGCCCTGCCATGTCACTAAGTTTTCCCAGACTCCACATGCTACTCAAGATGTCTTTGCTTGGCAATTAAGTAGATCCCTTGGTATGTTTTTTGTATTTGGTAAGGTGAAAGGGCTCCCTCAAATGCCAGAACTTCATGATGCATCACTGACTGCCATTATGAGGTGGCTCCAGAATATGGGCTGCTGCTCCGTGTCATTTATTATCATGTTTTGCACAGCAGTGCACCCACCTAGCACGACGTGGGCAGCAAAAATAACCATAAACTGTGTTTTTCCTCTTGGGGGCCTCTCTGTTTCTAAGCTCAGGACAGTGGAGCAGTATAATTTCTAGGCTGTTGGTTAAGAAACCCCATGAAACCTACAGTGATCATGAATAAAAAATTTTGCAGATCACTATTCTACCTTCCATAACTTCACTATCTGTTAAATGAAACAAAAGAAGTTTGGAAGAAAAAGTACTTCTTTCCAACTCAAATTCCCTCCAGCATGTTTGCATCAAGATCTCAGTAACTTGTATAGCTCTTTGCTAGTCCTCTTAGGGCTACAGAGTGGGAAGCAGCTAACAGTCAAGTAGAGCGGGCAGAGGTAATACAGAGCAGGTCAGTAGGGCTGCTGGCAGACTAAGCAGAGCTGAGAGAAAGATTCTGTGTGGTATAGAGATCAGGAGAGTGTATGTTATCGTCATACCTTAAAGCCAAAATTTCCATGTAGTAGTTCAGGTTCTGGTCCACCCCCTTAGACTTCCTACTCCCCCAGCAAGGTTCAGGTCCAGAAGGCAGCAGGTGAACTCGACGTAACCTTGTTTTGGGAGGGTGTTACTCTCTTAATAAATCCCCTCGTGTCTCCGGGTTACACCTTTGATACAGGTCACCTTGACATCAAATGTTTGTAACTCATGTCTTGTTATCACATTATTAATAAAAAGCACGTACGCCACTGAGAAGACGTCTTTTAGTTTTGGTTTGTTTTTTTTTTTAATGTGTCTCCTTATTGGTCTCCAACACGAGTGAACATCCAGTTCAAAAACCTGCCATGTTTGCTTATAGGAGCGCCAGCCTTCCAGCACACTAAGTGTACTCTTAGTCTGGTTTAAATGAGAGTTTTTCTAGCATTAGTATCACTAAAGCACAGTTCATTGCATAATTTAATGCTCCTTCCTGCAGTGCTAGTCACTGCTCTCTTATCCTGGCCATACTTGATAGCCAATTTGATCTCAACTTCCAATACAATTGCTATTACATAGGAATTTATTAGGCAAAAACCAACACTCTAAATGAACAAGAAAATCAAAACCCACTGCTGGTTTTTGAGAAGAGCCAAAAGAATGATGAGTTAATTATATCTAGTCGTCTTTTTCTTGGCTGGAGTTCAAGCCCAAGTGAAAACATAACAAGGTAAAGTTTATTCCTGGCTAAGGAGGCAGAGGGATAAGAAACAAGTCCTGGAGATGTAAAAAGACCAGTGCATTAGCTCATTACCCCCCTCAGCAGGTCTGTGAAGCAGGGAACCACCACTTCTATGCCACTATTAATAATGCTGAAGGAGGACGTGCTGCCTAGTAAGTTTTATGCAAAAGCGGCTACTCAATTCATCCTGCAATCTACTCATTCCTTCCTAGTCCCAGTTTTCAGAGTATAATTTTTCACTCCGTTGTTGCTTGCCTCTGCGTTTGCCTGATGTCCACAGCATATCAGCATGTCCCTTGAGAACACTGCTCTTGGCTGCAGCTTTTCAAGCCTTTCTCACCTCAGCAGCTCAGATGATTTCATTAGCTTGCCTTGTTCTTTCCCACTACCACTTTATCGAGCAAAGTATGATGGACAATTTAAAGTAATTTTATTTAAAAAATTCAGTGGAGCACTAAAAAATGAGATAGATTGTATTTTTCATTGTTGAAGCACATTAGTACAAGAGGACACATTCAAGCCGTTTCCATGAAACCCAAAGCTGTTGATTTTTAATTTGTTTTAATAAACAACTTGGCTGTGTCACTCTGCTCTCACTGCTGATGTTGTTTCCTTTAGTATTTAGCAGCAATTCTAATTTGTAAACAGCAGTTTCTGTCACTGCAGATTGTGCTGAGCACAGTTTGCAGTTTGTCCCAATTACTTCATTATTACCTTGACTCAGTGAGCCATTCCTGGTAAGTAACGCAAGTCCTCTCATCTCTCGGGCCCTCAGAAAAATGCAAAACCACAAGTCCTCTATCTCTGCCCACCCCTGGAGCCCTGCTCTTGTGCAGGGTAAAAACTGTTCTGACATAACTAATTGGCTTTTTTTTTTTGAGGGGATTGGGAGAGGGGAAGGTGGGGAACAGATGTGGTAACCCTCTCTGCACTTACACTGAAGTACTTTTCCCCCCAACTTAACCTGGTATCGCTTGGGAAGCTCTACAGCTGCATCTCTACTGAAGATGCCTAAGCAGCCTGACATCACGCAGGTCTGATGTTCCAGATGGTTTTAAAAGGTCTGCAGCTCTTTTGAAAAGGCATTTTGTGTTGTTTATTTTCTGTGGATCCACAATTGAAGCATTTAAGAAAAATGTGTTTATAAGGCTCTTTAATGAGCTTTTAGAAGTTTTATTTTTGAAGAAAGTATTTGTAAGTCTTTACCAGTAGCAGACAGTAAAATTCTATGTGGTCATACCTGCTATTTTTGCTTCCAAGTATTACTTCTCCCTTGTGTATTGCTCTTGGTTAAACTTTGGGGATTTGCCTGTATATTTGGCTCAGGAAATAAGGAGCTAAATAAAACCCTGTTCCCTCAGGTTGGATTTAAAAACAAAACAAAACAAATGCCCTGCATTGGAAGAGAGAGGGAGGGACTGGTACGTGTGTGTGTGGGACAGGAAAGAAGTCTTAGGCCCTGGAATGAGGGGAGAAGTGAGGGTGGTAAGCGGGGATGGTACTTTTGGTAGAGGACGTGGAAGTTGTTGAAACTCCAGAGACAGAAGGGCTTGATAAAATGGTGCTGAACTTCTTGATCTTGTACCTGAGACCGGCACTTTGGATTCAGCAAGTGAATGGTGCCTACTCTCCGCCTCACAGCCTTGCAACCCCCTGAATCCCCACAGCCTTGAAAAGCACCATTCATCCCCGCCCCCATCCTCCCGGTCCTTGCCGGCAGCTCTCAGTGCTCACTTGAGGCACAAGTGACCCTCCCCAGCCGCCTTTTGGGCTCCCGCCTCCATTCTTACTCCAGTCTCTTCTGCATCCCATTGAATTTTGCCTGTAGCACTGAGGTAGCTCTGGTTATACACAACTGCTAATACCCCGCTTCCTCTCTAATAACCCACTAAAACCACTGGGGTGCTGGGAAGAAAAAGTTCACATAATAAAAGCAGTCATCTGAAATTGTCCAATAGAGTGCAATTTAAGAGTCTATTAGTAGAGTAATTAAATAATAATTAAAGATCAAGCAGATGACACTGTACACTTCATTTTTTTTTTCCCTAGGAGTTCATTAGAATTGGCTTACTCTTTCTCCTAAAATGGTTATTGGGTCTGTTTTTTTGCAGAACTACTTCTTAAAGTGAAGAAAATGCACTAGCACTGTTAATGAAAAAATCTTACGGATTTTGTGTTGTACACCGAAAGCAGTATTGCTGCAATGAAAATTATCACCTTTCAATTAAATAAACCGCAACTCTGTGGAAACTTTCTTGGGATAGAGAGAAACAAAATATATCCAAAGCAGAAATGGCTTAAGAGTTATGTAAAAACAAACCAGAAAAATGCTTCAAGGCCCCTGTTGTCTACCATCAACAGGAGAAACTGCTACAGTCAAAGGAATTGAAAGCTCGGGCTAATTTTTTGATTCCAGCATCTAAGAAATAGTTAAGATGAAAGCTTGCAGGGCAAGAGATGGATCTAGCAATTATTTTTAAAGAAGCTATTTACAGGAAAGGAAATACTCATTTTCTACTTCCTGATGGCAAAAATGACTGCATTTAAGCAGGCTGGAGACTGCAAAGATGCCTTGTCATGCAGGATGATGTTGCCTCTGGACTCTCAGTCTTCTATCAGCCTGGCCATTTTAGAGCCATTGACTCTTCTGCTGTAGTTCTCAATTATTTTTACAGAAGACAGCAAATGATTTAACAGCAGCTGAAAACGGTCATGTAGCTCAGTGGCTGTGGGGGAGACTCTGCCTTTTTGGCACTGCTCTTGCATGGAGGCAGGGGGGCAGGATGTTAAGGGAGCTGGTGCTAACTGCTCCAGCAAGCCTGCTGGTAGGTGTTTTCTCTGCTTAGTTCCCAGAGCTCCCTTATTAGATGGAAACACGATAGGAAATTGCTCCCATGCTTTCAAAATACAGAACAGAGCACCATGCTCTGTTTGCCCGAATAGTCAGCACGGCTGAGGGGATAGGAGAAAGGAAGAGAAGTAACTTTTTTGTGTTTTTTTTCAGCTTCTCTGGTGGAGAAAGACCATCATTCCAAGGAATGATTTCTCCAGGAAAGCAGAATTTCCCAGGAGTCATGGCTTTACAAGGATCAAGGAAAAAACAGCAAGAGTTTCTTTTATGCCTTCCACTCCTTCTACGGAACCCAATCTAGTCCTCTGTTTTCTCTGTCCTAAACTTGCTGCTAATTGCAGATTATCCAAGCATAAATTTTGCGTTATTCACCCAGCTGTTATTTTACAGCAACTGATGCATGTACCGGAAGCCTTCCTAACGGTACAGTGCACTGATTAATTGTTTCATATTACTTCTTATTTTTATTTGAGGTACCAAGGACCTCACCCAGCAAGCAGCAAAGCTCAAAGCTTCAGTGGTGTCTCAGAGCTTGGATAAGCAGCAAACCATTTGTACTGCTACCTGTGTAAATATTTTGCGTGCAAAAATGCTGTGTGATTTGTACCATATTCCTCTGCTCAGTAGTGACTGCTACACTGTCATAACTAAGCCCTCTTCTAGAGGAAAGGGAATAGCACTATAGATGTAACGTTGTATGTAGATGGTACCTAGTCACACATTAAGATTCAAGCTGTCATAGAATCATAGAATCATAGAATTGTTAAGGTTGGAAAAGACCCTTAAGATCATCAGGTCCAACCGTTAACCTACCACCGCCAAGTCCACCACTAAACCATGTCCTCAAGCACCGCATCTACCCATCTTTTAAATACCTCCAGGGATGGGGACTCAGCCACTTCCCTGGGCAGCCTGGTCCAGTGCCTGACTACTCTTTCAGTAAAGAAGTTTTTCCTAATATCCAACCTAAACTTTCCCTGGTGCAGCGTGAGGCCATTTCCTCTCGTCCTATCACTTGTTACTGGGGAGAAGAGCCTGACCCCCACCTCGCTACAACCTCCTTTCAGGTAGTCGTAGAGAGCAATAAGGTCTCCCCTCAGCCTCCTCTTCTCCAAACTAAACAACCGCAGCTCCCTCAGCCGCTCCTCATAAGACTTGTGCTCTAGACCCTTCACCAGCCTCGTTGCCCTTCTCTGGACACGCTCCAGCACCTCGATGTCCTTCTTGAAGTGAGGGGCCCAAAACTGGACACAGTATTCGAGGTGCGGCCTCACCAGTGCCAAATACAGGGGCACTATCACCTCCCTGGTCCTGCTGGCCACACTATTCCTGATACAAGCCAGGATGCCATTGGCCCTCTTGGCCACCTGGGCACACTGCTGGCTCATGTTTAGGCGGCTGTCAACCAACATGGTCATGGGAGACTACGTATTTAAGCACCACCAGCTGAGGTCCTACACATTTGGGATGTGGCTGCTTTCACAGCTTTCTGTATTTTGCCCTTTACTGTCAGGTGTGGGAATGGGCTTGCTTTACTGTCCGTCATCTGACACACCGTAACCACACTGTGCAGACTCTGTGTCCTTCAGAGGAGCCACAGCTCATATGACATTCAGGAATTTAATTGGGAGTGGGTCCTGAAGGCTCCACAGAGGTGGCTGGCTTGCTTCTCTGCAAGGTTAGCCAAGAAAGGAGGAGAGGAACCACTGAATCCCTTCCCCACAACTTCCTAGCATTATTTGTATGCAGTGACCAAGTAACCTACCTGTCCTGTTCCCTTCTGATCCACTTTTTAATTTCCATCTATCCTATTTTCATGTTATTTTGGTATCTATGCTCTCCCTCAGCATTAGCTTCCTTTCTTCTGTCCTGGACACTGTGACTTCTTTAAACAAAAGGACAGCATACAGGTTTTCAGCAGCTCCACCCCCATTTCCCGAGATCCTATTTCACTTCATCTTCTTCTCAAA
Source organism: Theristicus caerulescens (assembly GCA_020745775.1). Classification (NCBI taxonomy): domain Eukaryota; kingdom Metazoa; phylum Chordata; class Aves; order Pelecaniformes; family Threskiornithidae; genus Theristicus; species Theristicus caerulescens. The sequence continues at coordinate 92,319,800 of CM036560.1, forward strand.
ACACTACAATGAAAGAAGGAGAAATGGTGTGTGGCCAGCTCAGCAGCCAGGCTAAATCAGCACAGCTATTTTGAGTTCAGTAGTAAAATATCCCCTTGACAGTAGTTACTGTAGTCCTTCCTCTGTAGCAGCTCTCTAAAAATGTTATCCCTCATTCAGGCTGGATAAGACCGATCAGTCACCGTGAAGTTTGCTTTTGAACAGGTAGAAAGCACTCTACCAGTAAAGAGAGATGCTCCCCAAAAGAAAATGTCTTCCTTGCCCTTTCCTCTTGCTGCATTTCAAACAACTTGTCTTTATGTCATGTCAGGGCCAACTTTAAAATACCAAAATACAAAATATGAAGGTTATTAATACAGCAATCCAAAGGGCAAAGAGCTTATTGGTAGTATGAGCTATTGAGTCATGTGGGTGGTGATGGCACATCCTCAAGCACTCTATTATCATAATGCCTGGGCTGAAGACTCCATCAATTTTCTGCATCACCAACAGCTGAGGACCAAAGCAGACAGCCAATAATACATGAGTCCAGTGTAAGCAAAATACATGCACAAACCTTCTCATCACCTCATAAAATATTAACAGCAGAATATAACAGATCAGAAAATATGAGGCAAAAGAAGGAATACAAAGAAAATTGTTCTTAAGTATAAGAGCCCTTAAAACATTGTTTTTCAGAAACATTATACTTCCGCTCCCGAGCAGCCATGCATTTATCTTTTTCATTACTAAGTGAATTCTGAGAGTCTGAATGCGCTAAAATAAATTCAGGTACTTTGATTTTTCAAGGTAGCAAAGGAGAGAAAGGGAGCAGCTCTTCTTCCTGAGTTTTTGCTTAAGGTATATATTACATGGAATGCATTCCCCACCGGTGACTTACGCATTGAGAGATGCGTGCCGTTCTAGGAAGGGATTTGTGTGAATTAATTTTGGTTGGCTACTCATCAGATAAAACAGTATGTCTTTTTTTGTTAATAAAAGCATGTTTGGCCGTATTTTAAATGGAACAATTTGCAAGAGATTTTTTTAAAAAGCCCCTTTTCTGGCCAATCCGAAATCCTCATCCAGAAACTTTGCACCCTGATACTGCAATCTTATTCTCCTTAAACCAGGCATCATCTAAAGAAGAATGGTTACCCAACTACATCTAGCTATGAGATTCACACTTTGGAACAGAATTTGCCTCCAAGTATTTGAAGGTTCCAAAGTTTATTTCCAATGCAGAAGGACTGGAAAAGCTACTAGAAACTTAAAGACTACAATTTAGTATTTCTTTTGAAAAATAATTAAATCTTATTATCATTGGTATTTGACTTTTATATAAACAGACTTACCAAAAACTTGAAATGAACATACAATATGCTACCCAGACAATGGATACAGACTTATTTAAACCAGGCACTATGCCAAGTTATTAGATAGCATATAGTAGACTTTTCACTTCTTTGTTGGTTTGGTATTTTTTGACAGATACATGTACTTTGTTGTAATGAAAAATGGAATTACTCATTTCAGATGTAGCATTCTCTGTAACATGAAAATGTTGGGTAAAATATTGAGTGTGTGTGGGGAAACCTTGGCTGAAATACCTTTTTTAAAAAACAAACAAACAAACAAAACAAAAACAAACCAACAGTAATGTAGCCTTTGGTATGGCCACTGAATTGACAGCTACTAGTATTTGGTCAGACTCATGGTAACATGCTTTACCTTCCAGCACATACTGATATAACATACCTCATCACATTTTATCACAGTGAGCATAAGCAATGATTCCCACTGAATAGAACTCTCATGGATTTGCCAGTATTACAAACAATATAATTAAGCCTGTGCTTAAATGATCTGTTCAGCAGGCCCGGTCTTAGGATTGTATATAGCTGCTTTGCTGAATCAAAGCCATGCTGCTGGCACAACCTATCTCAGGAATCAGCAAGGTATGGTTACTAAGAGAAACATCTATTAGCCAAAAGTTATATGGATTATTACATAAAGTGTAAATGTGAAAATACAGTGGTAGCTTACAACTGAGATTTCACTCCTGGCAAACCATGCCAATGGCACATTTCACCTTACAGGGAAGCTCCGCTACTTTACATATGGACTATGCACATGCCACAAATTTTGTACAGAAATAAAGTGAACACAAACAGAGGAAGACCACATGCATACACTGCAAACCATTTGCCCCTAATCTGGTTGACTTAATGCTCAGCTGATCTTTGCCCTGGCCTGACAGAAAAATAACTCACTCTCTCTCTCTCTATTATTTACCTATTTATGTAATTATATAATTTATATATAGTACAATACATAACAGTAATGATTACTGTAACACATTAATAAAATATTAGTAACATACAATAAAGGTAATTATTTTACATATTATTGAATATATAAGATATAATTATATAATTACATAATATTTAGCTATTGATAAACTAATGTTGTTAGAATTCATAGCCAGTACTATGGGAAGTACAGGTATGTTTAAGCTTAGTAAGATAGAGCATTTCCATATTCAGCCTCAATTTTCTGCTTTTGAAATAATCTGACCAAAAAAAAAAAACAAACCAGCTGCAGCTTATGGCAAAAGTATAGCAACTGCATCTAGCCAGTCAGAAAGTAACCTGGAACCTAAAACCCCAGCAATTAAAAATAAAGCACAGAACAAATATGTCTACAAACCTCTGAAGAGTTTGAATAAGATATTCATATTTGGTAAAATATAAAAAAGTGAAACAAGACAACTTTTTGGCTAACAATGAGCTCTGTTTTCACTGAAATCATCTTTGTCTAGCTGCAAACATTACACAAGCCAATACAATTTCAAGGTGTTATGTTAACGAGAATGACTAAGATGCTTCACTTCCCCTAGTGTCCTATCCTCTAACTATTCCTCCTTCTTCTCCTCCCAGAAGAACCTCTTGTTTGCAGGGCTCTGGAAGCAATGTAGCATGTACAAAGGTACTAACATTTCAGCAAGTGTATCCACCTGAGAGATCTCATGTGAAACAGTTATTGTGAATTAAACCCATAATCTTGGCTAAAAATAAATAGGGTGTAGGCAACCCTGTTATTGGAATGAAATTTAAGACTCAACACTGCCGAACTATTCTGTATTCATTCCTCTTGTCCCAGGCTCTTCTCTATTCTGTTTTGCTTTTTTTTAGCTTGTATGTAAGACACTGCCTGTCACTAGATATTACTAGATATACATTTCACAATATAATGGGTTCAGTTTGTAATCGAAACAAAAATCTGGTTTTTTTTGAAATCTGGTCACAAACCAGACTCCGTTATAATACCTTGGAGCCTGGTGTCTAACGAATGCAAAGCTTTAAGGCGACAGTCCCATCTCCCCCTCATTCAAGTACCTCTAACAATTGCAGCTCGCGTGCCACCTGGTCTCACCTTCACCCTCCCGTTACTTTGCTCACAACTGTCTCCTTGAGTTTTCACTGCTGGCTACGCTCCCTCTTCTGAGTCACTTAGCTCTGCAGCAGCCTTAACTCTAAGTGCAGGGCCTATGGTCTAGGACAATACTTAGGGAAGTTCATCCATCCCCCAGCAGCCATGTGTGGGTGCCAACAGCGATCCCTAGTCATCTCTGTGCTGCTGCTGGGTACTGCTGAGACTACTTTTGCATGAGAGAACACATTACCCATTTCCGAGCTGAGGGAAAAAAAGGAGAGAAGGAGGGAAAGTGACATTTACAGAACATGGAAAACTTCTGGTTTATAATTCCATTGTAAAGTCAGCATCTCCTGAGGGAGCAGAAAAAAGTACTACTTTTCTCCAGAAAGGCCTCTGGAGTTTCTCTGTATGGAGTTCCTACACATGCCCACCTTGTACCCCACTTTGCAGCTACCAATTATCAGTACACAGTGAGGATTTTGAAAGTAACCACCAAACGCCTTCCTAAGTAAGTTCACTTTTCATTTTCATTGAATTGCTCTCTAAAGATGGGATTCAGGGGACACACTGCTTGTTCACTGAGGAAAAAGGCAGTATTAGGACTCTGACACATCTAAGTACTGGGTATTAAATACCCTAATGGGCCAACCTGCCAGAAGCAGATGAGCTGGGACAGCAGTCACATCACTTTGCAGTGGTTTTAATACTGGTATTATTTATACAAGTCCAATATTTACGTGAACCCTACCCCTGCCTCTAGAGTGAAAGGTCTTTCTCCCTCCTGTCAAATCCGTATGATCCTGGCCTGCTCATGCCCTCCCACTTTTCTAACCTGGCAGAAGCAGATAGATACAGACTCCCCACGTTTCTTCAACACATCTTCTTTCCCTTACAGATAGTTCTCCATAAATAAATAAAAGATCCATTGACCAGCTTCTACCACAGCCTCAGCCTAATTGTAATCATTCACAACACTTCCGCCCTGGCAATAAGACTCCAGCTTTCTTTTTTTTACTGAAGCGGCATGCTGTTTTAGCAAGCTGTGTTAACTACCCACTGTAATGCCAAAAGATTCTGGTATCTAAAGGGAGGATAAAAGAGGGACTAGTAGCAAAATACTAAAGAATTAATGCAGCACACACAGAAGAGCTTACAAAAACTTCAAAACTTTAGACTGCAAACAGAGCAGGCTATACTTGCAAAGTCAACAAACTAATTGCAGTGGCCAAAGGCTTCTCCCTCTGATTTTGCAAAACACTATGTGATTTGTCAACAACAACACTATCTCCTTACTTAGAAAAAAGCTACCTTATTTTTTTTAAAACTCCCATCCTTAAACTTGTGTGCTCTGGAAACAGATGGGAAACCACATGTCATAAAACAAAACAAGAATTTTAGACAGAGAGATTAAAAGCAAATTTTCTCCTTTAAAAACAGGAATTCTTCATTGGACTCCTGAAATCACTGCATTGCAATCCCTTGTTACATAAGCTAGTCCAACAGAGTCTCAAATAAATCAGCTATCTCCTGAGAATTACACTGAAAAAGGGGATAATATGAAGTATCAAAAAGACCTCAGCCACCTCTCTGTCACTGCTTACTTCTGTAGCTGTCTCCGAGTTTTAGGGACACTGGTTTTGATATTCTGTGATCATTAAAGTCTGGCTCTTCCAGAAGGAGGGTGTCCATCAGATTTTTATTTTTTTTATTTCTTTCTGCATCTCAGAGGGAACCATTTTATTTCTCTTTCAGCCACGTAGGTAAGGAATGTAACAGATACGCAACACTGCAAGGCAATTCCAAGAAACATCTGGCATGGAAAAAAGGGCCATTGCCTATTGCTCTCCATCAAAATGGTGATAGCTTGTAGGCAATCTTCCCAAGATCTCTTGTGCCAAGCAACCTACTGTGAGCAGACCCAGTTTATTTTATGAGAGGAAAGCCGTTCCTCTAGCAGACTCAGATACATTATAATCTTATCATGTTTAGGAAGATTCTCTCATCTGAAAGGAGCTTTGAAAATGTTACTGACTGCCTGAACTGAGCAGGAGAAGGAAGAGAGATGGCTGAATGTGTGTCAGAGATGCAGAATTTACACAAGGGAGCTTCCCTCCAGCCTCCCACACCTGCACAATCGACCCCAGGCTGGTCTGATTTCCAGGAGCAGGAAGGCACTGAATGGGCCAGCATGGGGCTGCGTCCCCAGCTCTCAGGGCAGCATGCACTCCAAAATAACTTTGTGTCATCTCCCAGGAACAGAATAATTGAATGTGAATGGGACAACTGTGGACATTTCATTGCAGGAGAGTAAAATACAGATGATAACAAGGACTCATATTAAATGCATGGCAACAAAACAAAGCCAATACTTATGTACTGTTTCAAAATCAAGACAATTTTACTTCATATTTTGCTGGGCCACCTAAGCAGCAGGCCACATCTTGTTTTCTGAGTAGTGATGACTTTCTGTAGCATAGCATGCATTATTCAAACAGAGGAACTGATTGGGAGCAGCTAGACTGTAAGTATATTATAACTGCATAAACTCCTGCAAACATTTAAATCGCTGCGTTTTGGTGGTGATGAATTAGTTTAGTATGAATTTATATAAAGTACAGACAAGAAAAAATGATTTGGAAAAATCTTTTGCGCACAAGACTTCATCTGGACTGATTATATCATCTTCCATAATTTTGTTATATTTTATTGAAGAAAACCAAAACATTTGAACTCAGATAAATGAATTATTAAAACCAGTTGAACTTTCTTCTTCCAATTATTTGCCATATTGAGAGAGTGAATTTTTATTATAGAATTGGACATAATTAAATTCGTAAAATGAAAAATTGAAATGAATTAAAACCATTGATTTTTCTTCCAAAGATGCATTTTCTCTTGACGACTCTCTCACTTTTTTCCCTATCTTTAGCAGGATCACTAAGTACCGTATTCAGAAGGCACCTGGCTTCTCCAAAGCAAGAGAAATCGATTTTTGTACTGTCGTGGCAGTACAGTAGCAAAACTGCCATTTTTATTCATCCTATTCTGTTTAATACTGTTGGAGGAGGGAGACATTTGGATGAATATGTCTTTGTGTATGTGTGTGTGTGTTTTGTCCACATCCACATATTTTCAAGTTAATAAGGCTGTACAAAGAATAACTAGACCTACGGTAGATTTTATGGATAACATTATGCACACATTTTAGACACATTTTATTCTTTAGCAAGGTTTTGCACTGAAGCTCCTTATTTTTTGTCCAGAATACAATATATAATTTGAGACTCTTGTCTCAGTTTCTTACATATGACCTTAGGGAATTCACTTGGCCTTTCTGAGAATTATTATAATGCATAATCATTATATAACACAAGCGATGCAATTATAAAATGTATGTAATTAACTTCTGTAAAGCAATTAAAATGGAATGTAAAGGGTAAAGCAGAATAGTAATTGATTTTGACATTGCAACCAGTTTTTACTGGATGTTTTTACCCCATATGTCAGCACCTTAAAAAGCAAATTTAATTTTTTCTGCCTGTATATAAGGAACTGTTTTGTTCTCCATGAAAGTTAGTATTTACCCCACCATTGCTGGGAAGCCTGAACTGTTGACTACTGTAACTAAGCACTATGAAATAATATCGTCACCCAGCTCATTTTTCCAGCTCCTCCCATTATTAAACGAATTTTATTCAATACACCGTGCTTCACACACGTACAAACAACTGAAGAGAAGAAAGCCACATAGAACTTATTTCAGCTTAAGAACAGCAACATATAAAACAAAACCTTTAGATGAAAGTCCCTGATGAGATGACAGAAAGTAAAACACACACAATGACTGACAAGCTTAATGTGATGTGGAAGGCCTGCATAGTCTCATGATTCACTGATGACTGGAGAACAAGTGAAATGCTCTTAAAAGTTAAGAGTAAATTCTGAGCAATACAGAAGAATAGACTGCAATAGAAAAATGAAACTCTGGCCTGTTTTGAGGAGGGAGAAGTAGCAGAGGGACATGGCAGGAATTCAAAGTAATTAGCGTTTAGAGAGAGATTTGAATTTGCTTGTTAAATACACTGAGGAAATGCCCTATTTGTTAAAGATTCCATACCTTCACCACTATAGTTAGCTAACAAAATATTCAGCAACACCAAAGCTAGAATTTAAAAGGTACTGCAACATAGGAAAAAAGTGAACTAAGATTAGAAAAAAGCAGGTTTCTTAATATCATAAAGAAATCAATTAAAAAAAAAAAAAAAGAGACTTGGCACATCACACACAAGTAAATGCCCATAAGAAACTTCCCTAGGAAGCTGCAAACTTAAATGTCTTTGGGCCACTGGTGATTTGCTTCATTCAAGCTAAGTTCCTAGTGAAAGCACCGGGAGTTTTGCTGCAGTATGAAGTGCAAGAATAGTACATAATTTATCTATGGTAATTAAAAAATGCGTAAGATGATTTATAATGGAACAGCTGGATTCTCTACAGTGAGAAGAGAGGTAAAATACACAAGACAGTATGTGAAGGCTGTTAAGTGAAGTCAGTAAAGATAAGAAGAACAGTTATCTTGGATGCTAGGGACATCTAAGATCTTGTTTACATGCCAGTAGTGTAACATTTGGTATTTTCGTGAATGAAGTAGATATACTGCATGACAATCAGAAAACAAACCAGAAAAATTAAAGTTGCCTTGAAAAAATCATTGTGCCAATGCTTTCGATGCTATTGCGCCCCATGAAAAACACTGCTGATTGTGAGCTTGTCCAGCTACTTGGAAGGACTTGTTAAGTCCTGTGTTTTGAAGAGATGAAACAATGAGTGACACCATAAATATACTTCTGGAAGAGGTCTTGCAGTTAAAGCCTGGCTCCTCCTTCTGGATCCTTCATATTCTCATTCATAAAACTTCATAAAAAATTATAGAAAAAGTAAAAAAGTAACAAGGACTTTTGTGTTAATCCTAAAGAAACTCTGTTTTACTTTGACTTCATATCTTGGTGGCAGCTCTACAGAACAACATCCACAAATATATTTTTTTGCTTCTTATTTATATAACAGTAGAGAGCCTGCCTGGAACGTCCTGGGAGGCCATGAACTGGAGCAGCAGGCAGAATGCTTGAGCAGGAAGAAACTGGGCAAATAGCAGAGGGGGGAGTGGAAAATTAACACTGATCTGCTTCTGAAGAACAAAGGAGAATTTCTGAGAAGTTTGGGTACACTGTATTTGTGGTCAAAGCTTTCTGGGATTAAGAAGGTTTTCAAATTATATAAGATTGATTAGTCAATAAAACCTTTAAGATAAAACTCCAGGTTTCATGCCCACGTAGCCCCTTTGCTGTAGGATACATGACACGGTGCTGCAGAAGGACAACGTGTAGCCTGGAAGACTTCCATTTTAGGCAGAGTGCCGAGTGTAACATACTGCTGTGTTACCATGAGCGCTGTAGGCCAAGAGAAGCAACAGCTTACAGAATCTAGCAGTCACCAACATTACATCTGTGAATTATCCCTCAAGATTCAGTGAGTCTTGGAGAGTACATGGAAACTTTGGAAGTATTGACATTGTTCCAACTTTAGGCACCTAAATTAGCTAACCACACAAACTAACTAAATCTCCACTTGTGATTTAAACTCCTGTGGGCAATTCAGGGCACCTGCAACAGCAGCATGCTTTGAATCACCCTGTGGCAGCACTCATCTCTCCACCGAGCAGGCCTAGGGAGATTAACCATGTAACCAGCCTAGCTAGCTGAGGTCCCAAATTTCGGAGGGGCTCATCTCCCTGCATTCAATGTACACACCTTGCTGGGAAGGGAGCTGCTGGTGACTGCAGCAGAGCTCAGCTCTGCCTGTCCATCTTGCCCTAATGCTGCCGTTGGCTGCATCTGGGAACCTGCCTGCAGCAGGGTATGGCTGGGCAAACAGTGCGGGAGGGGACCATGCCATGCTCCCTAGCGCTATGTATGCAACAATGATGCCACCACAAGGGAATTTCTCTGTTGGGAATCACGAGCTGGCCCAAAGCCACTTCATGCTGAGCATGGACCAAAAACTGATCACAGCACACTGATAATCCATTAATATAATCACTGCACCTTAGATACCTGAAAGAATGCCCCTGACATCTCAAACCTATTAATTTACTTGAACTCTAAAGAGGAGGAAATCACTGCTGAATATGATTAAAGCTTACTGCCAAGAAGGAGAAATTATTTTCTGAAAGTTAAGGAAGGAAAAAAAAAAAAAAATTCCTTGTTTTTCCTAGCAGCTATAAGATTCCAAAAATGCTGCTTGCACTGAAAATAAGCAAAAATTTGCTGAAAGGACTCAGGAGGGTGCTCTGCTATTCAGTTACGCACAGAAATAAAGAAATCATCTTTCATTTAAGCACTGAAACAGAAATCCAGGAGGCGAGAGCAGCAGTCAGACCTATATTTATCTAAGAAGGAAGGAAGTGAAGGGAATCATCCAGTTTCAGCGTCTTCCTCCCTTTGACTGATCTTTGCTTGCTTAAAGAGCTGTTTTCTCTTTATGACTGTCAGATTAGTAAAAAGTCATATCGCCTCTACAGTCAGTAAGCTAAGGAGCTGAAAGGTACTGCATGGACTGTGCAAGGTATCTAATACTTGATCCGCACGGACAATACTTGCCACTGGGCTTTGTCTCTGTATTGTACTGCTACTTTTCTAATTAAGTGTGACAGAGTCATTTTCTTCTTTCAGTCACTCCCCAAACTGCAATGAGCTACTGCCTGAACTGTCTCCCTTTGTACAGCTATGATGCCATGCTGTCTGTAATGCTCTCTTGTCTGTTTTAATACATTAAGCCATCTGCCAACAACAGAGCATGAATAACAAGATTCAATCCATCTCTAATATGAGTGTAGTGCTCTTCTGTGCCATTTCCACTCATTTGATTAGCTTTCCTTCCATTTCTGTTCAGGATGGGAAAAAGATAATATTTTCACTTTTCCATTTTCTGCAAATACAAACACATATATTATTTCAAAATTTAGCCTAAAATAAGCATAATCTCTTTTATTTACTTCAGCTAAGTAAGACACCAGAAAGACTGTGCCACCTACTGAGAAGCAAATTGGGACACAGAGCATTTGAATAAATTTTATGGGTAACCCTCTTTCTTCCACTTGAGACACACAGCTGGTGTACTACCTGCACTTGGCAAGCCCATATTCCAGGGTCCAAGACACTATTTTCTGCCTGTTATTCCAACCTAAATTACAGGAGGAGCTGAATAATGTTCAGCAGGAGAAATAAATTACATTATTGGGCAGGTTTACAGTACATCTATAGGAAGGACCCCAGGAAAGACTATTCTGCACAAACATCACTGTGGGTTAAGCCAGTATTTTACCCTGTTTTAATAAACAATCCTGAATCTGCCCATACAGATTCAGGATCTAGAGCAGCACTAACAATAGCACTAAGACAAAGCATTAGGCTGATCATCCAGAGCAGCATAACCTGAAAAACCCAATTGTCAGGATTCTGAAGATGATGCATTTCCTCTGTTTGGGAATCCCAGTGCAAAGGGCTGGGTGCTTCTGCCAGGATGCCTTTGTAAGCTGTTGCCCTGGTGAACATCTGAACTCCATGCAAGTGAAGACATCTGTTCATCAACTTCAGTGATCATACACAATTTTGGGACAAATTTTCTCACTGCCTCCCTTTTCAGCTTTTCCTAAAGCATCTGTGCATATAATATCCAGGATCAGCATCCGATTTCATTTTAATTTTGTTACCTGAAGTATCTTAGCCATTTCTTTGTTCTTACTTGAAAATTCAGATGCCTTGCTGAAATCTAGATATCATATTGTCTTGGAAGAACAGATACAGAATCTGATTCTTAGTTACACTATGATCTCTTGGCAGTGCAAAGAGTATGAATTACACCTTCATCCATGGGAAAGCTCTTTGCACTCCCAGAGCAATTTAAAGGTATCTTAGTATGAATAAGAATCAGAACCTGTGAGACATTTCTGATATAGATTCTGCTGGAAAACCGTGTTCTGCTGTCATAGCTGCTTGGACACGCTATTTTCACATTTCCTGCTGCTTCTATGTCAGGACAGTCTAGCGTGAATACGAGAGACACATTGGCTTCTTCACAGTAAAGAAGAGAAAACTTAATTTTCTGCTTCAGAAAACAGAACTGCTGGTTCAGAAGGTCATCAAATACCAGTCTTCTCTATGGAGAGAAAACACTGAAAGGGAGTCTTGTAAAGGAAAACTCATATGCCATTAGATCCTAACAAGCTGACTTTTGGTGGTGTGTATGAGAGAAGATAGAGAATGTACAGAAGGCAGATCTATAACTGCAAAAAAACTAGCGTTACTTTTTTTTTTTTCAGAAATATTTATTTATTTATTACGTCCTGCACTGATAGAGTAGTTGCAGCTCAGAACCCTTCTTCAAAACTTTAAGACTGACAATAAGAAATATTTAATAAGGTAAAATGTATTTTGAAGCTATGATTAAAGAAAACAGACTATTGCACCTTCATATGCATGTTTTGAACTATTATGAAACAGAAAAGAGAAGTTTTTCTTACACTATTTCAGACATTGAAGAGTGCAAGACAATTAACTCAAAACTGTCTTTATAAGCATAGAATTTTCATGAGAAACCTAATGTAAACAAATAATCTAAATAAGTATAGAAATCAAGACTAGAAATTCTGTTCATGTTGGTCTTACAAAAAAATAATCTGTTCTCTTTATCTCAATGTGAATTATAAGAGAGGGTATGAATCACATCAGACTGATCTTTTCCAGAATTAATGCAGTTGCCTACTTCCAGCAAAGAATTGTCCACGGGTAACCCTGTAATACTAGTTAGATGCTGTGAAGACTCCTAAAGTCATCCATCTTAAGGGCTACAAACCATCCTTTGGAAGTGTGTATCTCTCTCCTTGACTATGCAAAAAACTTAAGCTCTTTGTAACCTAGCATAACCTACATAAACAGTGAGAGCATCCCTCCTATTATCAAAGAAATAGAACAATTTCTGCTGTAGCCCATGCTATTTATTAGTCATATGACTGAAAATACTAAACAGTTTAGAGCTGGACACATAAAAGGTTTGACATATCTAACAATCTCATACTTCAGCTATTCTGAGCTTGCATGTTGCTATTGCCTCCACTGTACAGACATATAGATTTCCTAAAAGCCTCATTTTCCACCAGTAGGGGTTCCCTAGATGACTAAATAAGTGCTCCGAGGAATGTGTTGTCACCTATGACGTGACTGCATTAAAGTGTAAGATACTTCAGCCTTAAGAAAATTCAAAACTGGTATTTTTTTTGGTTTGTTATTGTTGTTGTAGTAGTGGGGCTTGTTTGTTGTTTTCCTTCAGCTTCAAGACTTATTTTGGTGGGGAAAGGAAAACGACAATGTCACACAGTGAGCTAAGCAGTTCAACCAATTCAAACGCTGCTCCAAAATACAGGACAGAGCTCTCTTTTCTGCTTGATTTGGACTCATGGCCACACTACTCTCTGTTTTCTCAAAGCTGTTCCAAATTGTGTTAAAATAAACAAACAAAACTGAACACTGTAACAGGGGCATGACTTTGATTCTTTAGATTTCTGGGGTGTGCTCTTATTGAAATTATTTTCCTCTGTGAGCCAGTGAATATATACATTTTACTGTGGAAAGTAGAACAGCTTCAACAGATAAGCATAACAGATGGAAACCTCAGACAATGAAAGCATAAGTTGCATGCATTATAAAATAGTGATTTTTTGCAAGGCTTATAAATGGACTACACTTAGGAGATTTTCAAAGGAGAAAGGTATTACTATTCTATAACTACCCCTCTGCTAAAAAGCATGCCCAACTCAAAACTTTTTTATACTATTTATTGAATTGAAATAAAGACTGAACATAGAAAATAGCAGTACAAGTGGAGTTTGCCAAAGTCAAAGGTGATCAATATATGAAGGTAACTTCAGATTTGGGGGAGAAAAAAAGGCCTAACTCTCAAGCATCCTGGCACCCAGCAGAAAACATAACCCTAATCTAGCCCTGCATGTTCCCTGTGGATGAGTATTTAAGATAGCTTGCTGAGTTGACTCCTAACTCATCAGCATCTCTTCAGAAATAGCCAAAAACAACCAGATTTTTGATATCTTCCTGATCAATTACCCTTTAAATTTAATTGAAAGAAATTGAGCAGTTCAAATACCAAGTTTCAACCTCACCTCTTTGACTGAGTTATTGTTAAAGAACAGAAATCGAAGTAATTTGCTTATGGTTATATACTTCCATGAATATAGATCCTTATATATACTACTTATTTACTTAATAAAGCAAGTCTTAGCAGAGCAACTTCTTCACCAGTACTCACAGTGGAATATTTCAGCACTGTTGATGTTCTACCATGACCCTATGTAATTATAAATTGGAATGGCCAGCTAATCAATGACATCAAAATGAGAAAGATTTCTAGGTTCTTTATAATACATAAAAGTAGATACACAAGATTTTGCTGAATTTTTAGTATTATCCATAGTAAAGAATAAAATTTCATAACCGTAGGTGTAACTTAAATTTCTTTTAAGGCAGTAAAGCAGTACATAAATCCGAACCTCTTATTGTATATTCAGATCAGCTCAATTGGGAAAAATTCCTTTTTTAAATGTTTAAACTTTAAGAAATCTAGAAGCCAAATTACCTCTGAAAGCCTGTAGTGCTTGTAGAAGAACAGATTAATATATGTCAGAATGAATACATTAGCAATGAAGTCACAGAATGCTTGCATCAGGTTTTTCTGCAACATTTCATGGTATATTAAATAATTGGTTCCACAGAGCAAAGCAGAAATGTAGAAATGCATTTCCAGAAAGCCAGAAATAATGCACATAAGTCTGCATTACATGTGCACTGCTGTGCATTTTAGAAGTTCATTGGATTCTGGAAGCACCACCCACTGAACATAGTACATTCACTGTACCTCAAATACTTTAACTGGAAATAAAAACAGAAGTCAAAGGTATGAGGTGAAAAACACAAAACCTCAAGAGAAACCTATGTGTTAAGAGTCCTCATAAAACTTATATTTAGCTATGGAACCCAGCATGGGATTCTGTGTGCCCAGGACATTGATTGCAGTGAAGCACAGTGGGGACAAAAATGGCAGTGGAAGACATACAAAGGGAATTCTGCCCCAGAACAACTTATGCACACAGAAAGGCTGCATGTGTTTCATTCATTTGCAATAACCTAAATAACTATTGGTTAATAACTTCACTGGTTAGCTATTGCTCCACTGGATTTACTGAATCCCAATAAAGTCTGCCAGTACATAACTCCCTACTGTCAAGAGAAGTAAATACACCTCAAATGTCAATCTTTTCTCTTACCATTAAAAGAGAGACAAGGAAGAATCTGTATTGTTCCTAAGTGTAGGTGCTAGCTAGCACTACCTCAAAACAGGTAACATTGTATCTGAGCAAATCTACTGGATGTTCGGTCATTTCTAGACATAAACTGTATATCGAAACATATATTGATTCTGGACATATATTGATTAACATACTGTTGAGATTTGGTTATAAAAGGGACACATGAGGAAATAAAACAAGCAAACGAACAAAATACAAACAAAAAAAAAACCCAAACCCCAACAAACTCAAGACCTAAAACAAACTCAAGACCTAAACTACACATAATGATGTAAGGAAGCTCTGGAGGGAATAGCTGGGCAGCTGCCAAGGAAGGCATACAGAAGCACATTAAGTCATGAAGCCACAGTGAGAGGACAGTGGAAAGAACTGGAGGAAAGAGATTATGCATTCACTTAAGAAAGAAAGCAGACAGACAGACTTCTGGGCCATTGATTGAAGACCTAAGTAGGAAAGTGAGTAACTGAGGAGGAACATTTTAAGGAAATGATTCAGGAAAAGAACTCCATTTCTTCTCGTTCAATTTAGGGAAAGTAGCACTTTAAAAGAAGAAGAATATAAAGAATTGAAAAGGTAACATAAAATGCTAGTATCTGGAACAAAAAGGAATAATTAGGCAAGTGTTTACCCTGAGCAGATTGCCGATTTAAATTTTCAACTTGTAGGCTCTTGATGTACATGAAAAATACCTCTGTAATGGAACTACATCTCTCTCTAGTGCCTGACTGCTTCTTTCTCCCCCCGCCCCCAACTAATAAAATCCAATGTCTATTTAAATCCACGTTAGTACATTGGATCCAAGACTGAATATCTGTAAATAGCAGGTACGATATGCATCTTTGGATACTGTTCCTTCCTTTACCACCTTTGATGGAAGCTTTCTCTTCTCTTTCTGCAGCTTACAGAAAAAGTGATGGTCCTTTCCTGCTGTCTCAGGAGACAGAGTTGTATATAGCCACAATTCAATGGAGCAGAGGATTCTGGCTGAAAAGCAGCATCCTGAAGAACATTTGCAATAAGAGATAGTGGCAGACGTAATTTTTGAGAAGTGTTCCTTGTACCATGCTCATCTTTCAGCTGATAATACAGATCTCACCCATAGCCACCTTTGCTTTAAATGCTGCTGTGTTTTGCCATTTTCCCCTCCTTTTCACTTGCTTTGCTCTCTTTCTAACCCCCTCAATTAGCAACATGTTGTTTCCTGTATTTCTTTCTTTTTCTCAGATGTTACTCATTTTCCCTTCCCAGATGAATTTTCCCAGACTGTTTTGATTCTCTCTTGCTCCTCATCCAGTGAGACAACCCTGGAAGCTAACATTGTCAAATGTTAGCCCCACTACATACTCTACAAGCTTCAAATCCAGTGCTGGCAAGCTTCAAATCCAGCATATTTTAGGAAGTTCCAGGGTCAATAGCTGGTCAATCCTTTATACTTAGGACAGTGACAATCATTCCCCACAGATAAAACAAGGCCTTGACAAACAGTTTCTGAGTGTACTTGACTTGATTTTCTAACCACATTTAGATCAGATGGACTACTGCCTTCAAAGGAGACTAATTATGTATGTCAATGTTATTTAACACAAAAAAGGCCGCAGATTTGGAGCCACAGGGTTTCAAGGGAATAATAATCTTACAATTCAACTTCATGGCAAATTCAGTGTTCCTTAAAAAAGGTTGGAGTCTGCTTGATCACAAACAATAGGAACAAAAGCATCCATGTTCTTCCTCTCCAGCGTGCTGATGCTGTGCCTGCAACCATTGCTGCTGGATGAGGGAACTGTTCATTCACCTTCACATCCAGTAAGGTTCTTGGGCTGTCTCCCTAGTGATCACCATCACTATTGCTTTTTGCACTGACTACGATGACATCTTTCACCCAAAGGTGAAAGGCACTGTATTTCATTATCAATTGCCTTTGCTATTTAGAGTCCAGCCTGAGAATTTAATAAGACGACAGTATTTCATTTGAATTTTACACACACACACACACAGTGCCAGCCATTATTTTGGCTTCCCAACAAAAGATCCCAATTAATCATTTTGCCAGTATGAAATATGTTGCTTAATTGCTCAGAAATCAAGTTACATTAACACTAGCATTAGCTATTGAAAATTGGCAGAAATACCATTAACAGATGAAGCATCATTTAAATTAAATGCTTCATTTGGTTTTTTCCTATCAAAATTAATGCATAGGAAATGGGCATACCCAACTTCAAAAATAACATTTCTTTTTGGTGAGGAAGAAAGTGAAAATGAATTTTCCACTGAATAAAACTCAATTACATTTGTTTTGTTAAATGTAATTTTAGAAACGGAAATGAACGCTTGACCTACCACTTTTCAATGTAGGCACTTCTGAAAGAAACGATAAGGCGATATTTAAGTAGTTTCAAAGATTAATTTCAATATCTACCTTTGGACATCTCTATTTGAAAATCTGTACTTGCATTTTCTATTATAGTGTATATTATAAATGATACAATATTTATAAAAGTATTTTATTATAACCTTGCCAAGTAACAGGTCCAAAACAAACAAAAGGAAGGGGTTTTTTTTTGAGCACATAACATTGGAATTTACTGCCACAAAATGTTGTGGAAAATAAAAATATAAGTGGGTTAAAAAGGAGAAATATTAATGGAGAATGGATTGCCTCATAGATGTTAACATAACATGTGGGCAAATCCCTGGGTCAGAATTTAGGTCTTTCAGGGATACCTTCCCACTTTCCAGCAAAGAATCCCATTATACATGTCCTGCTCCTACACAAATTCCCTTTGAATTTGCTACTGCACAGTTTCACAAGCTATGAGCCAGATGACCCTCAATGTCTAATGACATATGGAAGTTTTTATGATTAAACAGCAACGTCCAGCAACTACAGTAAGGCTAAGCTGTCCTTGCAGAAGGCATAGATACAAGGAATTGCAACAGCTGAAAAAGTTCTGATAACAAGAGTAAGGTTTCATGTTCTTAAAGTAACACAGCTATTCATATTTACCTGTGCTTTGTTCTCAGTGACACTGCAGAGTTACTTTCATATTGAACCTATATAAAGCAGAAACTGGTAACTTGTTTCAGAGGCACTGCATAACACTGTCTTGCTCAAGGATTCCAGTAAGGGCTAATGCTAGCTGTCAAAAACTACAGCTGTGAGATTATGTTCAATTAGTCAAGTAAGAGACATTTTTCTTTTCAGTTATGCAGATTCCTTTGTCTTTTTTTTTTCCTAGGGGAGGACAAAGGGAGGAATTTATTGCAATACACAGTACCTACCATAGTTATTCTTAGGCAAATGCACATGAAAGCAATTACATGTAATGTATGCAAATGTTCATTATACTGAGTTTTTTAAAAATCTTAATAAATTATCTCCTCTGAGAAAAGTCTTAAGTTTATTCTTAAAACCCATTGCTCATGAGACTTTTTCCTGCACAAAGAAAGTTAGTAACACATTTTCTTCCTCAGCTCTCTCTTTGTAGTTTATAAAATGTTGAGTTGTCCTGTGCAAAAGCCAAAGGCTAATCACCAGGAGGCAGGTACGTTTCTAACCAGGTTTTCAAAGGGTCTGGACCCACTGAGCTTTATAAAAGAAAGCAGCAGGTTGGTGGGTTTGGCTTTTGTTTTTTTAAATTTAAACAAAAAATTGAACAAATGAAAATATATCACCCAGAGTCACTTGAGTAATACTAACACACTGTAATGAAGAATAACACAATTTAACTTTTAAATCAAAATCAAATAAAGGTGAAATTAATACATCAATAGGTTAGCCTCAATGTTGGTTGAATTCAATTAAATAAATTAGATCAAAAGATTAATAGTATGACTAATCAATCTTTATAAATACTAAAGGTGACAATAAGCTAACCTAGCTGGTTGGTTATAAACTTAGCTAAAGAATTTCATTTGTAAGTGAGCTTAGGAGCTTATTAAATATCTTAAAACTGAAACCAAAGTCTAAGTCACAATGTCAAAAGCAGCTCTAATGTAACTAAGTCTTTTCTCTCTGGCCCCACATTCTTCCTCCCCCAGCAGGAGCAAAAAATATATTAAAAGGAGTCCCTAAAAAGCAAAAATGTTATAATCATTGTGACTTTTAATGGTAGGACATACCCTAACAAGAACTTTCATGACGCATTCTCAATGGCAACTTTTTCCTGTTTTCCATGTATTCAAGTACCAGTGCTCATATACACATGGCTATGGATTCATACAGTAAAGCTGGAGACTAGAAAAAGGCTGAACTCTCTCTTACTGTTTATATTTTTAAAGAAGTTAAATATGAAATAGAAACAGTATGAAACTTCTTCCTGAACCACTGACCCCTCACAGGCTTCTTGCCTGGGAGCACAAACTATGGCTACAAAATATATTCTCCTGGTACTGAGCTTCCCAATCAAAGCTTTGTCCAGAAGCAGGGACATAGGTCAAATACGCAGAAAATTTCTTAATGTCACAACTACTTCCACCTAAGGCAACTGTGTTTTGAGAGATTATGAAGTTTACCTGTTTCCCTTAAGATTTTTCACTACTCTAGAAGGCAACAAGGGAATTTTTCTGCTGTCAAAGTTTAACTTGCTCTCAGTGATGCCAAGTGCTTCAGGGAAATCTGGTAAAATGCTACTCTGGAGCTGTGGAACTTGGTACAATCAAGTGTTATATAGGAAATATTTCTTAGTGTACGGATTGGCTGCTGTACTTCTGAGCTGTCTTCAGACAAAGTAGATTGATTAGTGTCTCTTTCTTACAGTTATATCTTTGGCAGAGTCACACACAGCGGGGTGGATAGTTCACATGGTTAATTCAACTACTTGTTGAAAAAACTATCAAAATGAAAATAACATGGAAAATACAGACCAAATGACTTCATTTTTTCTTTCACTGCTAAGTCCTGACAGTAGATTTCTATTTCCCTAAAACTGTGTATGTGTTTGATTGCTGACACAAAAATAATAATCAAACTAGAAAAAAAAAGTAACATGATATTTTAATGGGTCAAATTATGGAAACTCAGGTGCAAGTTCCATCTTAGAACCTCTAGCCACTAAAGACATCCATAAGAATTACTATTTCAGTCACTGCCATTTTAAAGCAAAATAATAATTAAAAAAAAATCATTTTCAATTAGCTTACTAAAAGCTCTGTTCAGTCCATACTATAAGAATTAGACCTTGTGTCACAGTATTTCAAAGCCAAATATTTAACACTAATCATATTACATTATACTTGAGACATTCATAAGAACAATCTTGTGGCAATGGTCTATGTCATAATAGTGCTGCTACAATTTGGAGTTATGTTTCCAGTGGTTTACACTCTGGTAGAAAAATTCACAGTAGTAAGAAAATCCAGACACAAAGATAAATCCACCTAGGCCATAAATACTTTCACTGTAGGCCATCATTGTTAGCAAAAAGTAATTTTGTCTTATAGTATATGGCTCATCTGCAGACTACATATTCAAGACTTTTTGGATTAAAGAGTCATCAATGAGATTATGAAAGGATTGACTTACTGCTTTGAAGGCATGACTGCATTCAGTTGCAGAAAAATATGCATATGTATGGTACATAATGAGCCTTTTAAAAATCCCATAACCATGTATTTATGTAATTGGAACTATTTTGCTTTATGTCATGTCAACTGAAGAAGAAAATACCAAAGCAGCACTCACTAGTGATATGAAGTTGGCAGCTCTGGGAATAGAAAAAACACCATTAGTTTCTTTTCTGTAGCATTAAAATACTGTTTGCAGTGTGTCTTGCTTATCTGTAGGTTACATGTAAACAAAAACATCCACAATGACCTAATATTTGAATAATTAGCTACCTTCCCACCTACCCAGAGAGAAAGCGGGAGCTTCAGCATTAACTTTATAGAAGTGCAAACTGATCACTGAGGCTCAGCCAAGCCAAAAGTATGATCCTGTGGCTTTGTCTGTCTTTATAAAAATACATCAGAGATACCAGTGGAGGGGGGAAGATAGCAATACTGGAATTAACAACCAATAGTAAATACAGGCCATGAAACAACTCTGTTTCATCTGATATCTTGTATTGTGTTGAATACACAAAGTATAACATTCTAACTCACTAATTTTCTGGTGGATTCCAAGACAGCACTTCAAGGCTCACAAAATAGAACTAGATTCTTAGTCATTGAGGTTTTCTGTCCTAGCTCAATATTCTCTCGACAGATGGGTGACTGTGTTCCCATACTATTGTTAAGTTCCAAAAGACAAAAAATGATATGAAAACCTTTTACAGAAAGAAAAGTAAAAACATTATTATGTGTTTCCATGATCTCAATACACAACAGGTGCTAAAACTGAAAAACAAAGTCTAATACACAACCACATGCGGAAGTGATAATAGTAAGTAAAACTGTGGATACATACAGGACAGTGAGGAGTGAAATATGAGTGACTGGTCAAGCACATCAGGGAGGCTAGATTTTTTTGGGGGTTAGGGCAGTTTAAAAATACGAGAACATAAAAATAATGCAATTATAAACACAGACCCCCTTCTTTCTAGCAGTTCTATACAGGAAGGCCCCCTGGAGCTATCCATATTTCACTGACTGCTCTATCAAAGCAACATTATATATTTATAAAATAGGAAAGCATTTATTTGACATCTATGTTTTATTAGTTTGATGATGTGATCTGGATTTGAACTTCCTCCAAACCTGCCAAAGGACATTCAGACCGTATGGTAACCTTCCAACAAGCAGGTTTTGTACATCTGCTGGCTTCCGCATGTCAAGTGCTCCAAATAATTTTACTTGGGTCTCTTCATCATGCACAAAATTAATGTAAGCAAACAATTCAATGGGTACCTGTAACAACACCTGTTATACATCCAAAGCTGCCAAATAAAGAGCTAATACATTGCTTTTATTTTTCATTAAATACCTAGGATTGGTTTATGTATTATTTTCTAAATAAATATGCAGTGCCTAATTCCATATAACCATCTTGCAGTCAGTTTTAAATTTTCTAGGTATGACACTGTTGAGGGATATGGCCAAAAATGTCCTTAAGTAAGTTAACATATAGATTTTAGGATAGTATGTAAGAACACGTTGATGTTTCTAGAAAAATGTGTATTGCAACTCCTGAGACCTAGGGAAGGGCTAGTGTAAGATTCAGTGGAAAGGCGACTGGAGTGAGGGAAGAGAAACCATACCAAAGATGTTCTTTTCTGGAGTTTCATGGAAGAAGAGCGGATTAGATGGGAAGGTTGGAGAGGCAGAGGAACTACTGGGTTAGCTTCCACAAATCAAGACAAGAGATGAGATAAATACTTCAAAGATCAGGACTCTGGCAGGAAAGCACTTGGCACCCACAGGCTGAGATGGGGCTCCAGCAAAGGATTAGTCTAGCTCTCCACTTTCTGAAGCAAACCTCTTTCCCACCCACCAGGGGAACTGGCCATGGGATCAGGACTGCACTTGGGCTGGGCTTATGCCAATGAGTAATTGCATACCTTCAGGCAGCAGCATTATCTGTGAGTAGTTAAATTTACAATATCACTGCTGTTTCTGACTAGCCTTTGCATTCCCTCTGATGTCTTAGTCTGAGCTACTGTTGTGTAGCTTGCAGGAGGCTAATATTTGACAGTTTAGGTTACACTGGGCAGTACGGAGTAGTAAAACCAGTGTTCTGGGATTCATATGTAGCCAAAGGTAAATGACTTGCTAGGATAGTAAGTTTCAGAAGACACAGGGCAAGCCAATTAGATTTTTAAAAAATATATAATTAAACAAACCAAGAAGTAATCACTAAAACCAGATTTTTCATATGTGTGGTTTAGCACCCAAAACTGAACAAAAATCCATACTTCACGAGAAATTTTCCCCTTCTTAAAAAGGTAGCATACCAGTTACCAGCTGTAACTCATGAATGTCACTTATTCTCTCAACAATTCCATCAATTGTACCAGCCAATACGACAGGCTGTGCAACAACCTTAACGTGGTCTTGCAGGAATAAGAACTTATAGGAATTCCTATCTCATAGTAGCTGATTATGTACATAAGGAAAAGTCTTCAAGCCCTGCCATCTTAGCCATATAAGAACTGGAGCTAGTTGAAGTAATGGACAGACCAAAAGGCAGGACCCTGAATTAGTAACGATCCTGATTTATCTAGAAATAATGATTTTTCTGATATAAAGAGATGATCAAGGTGCAGTTGTAAACATCCTACAGGCTGAGAGAGACAAACCAACCTCCCTTTTGACAAAAGGGATTGTGGAAAAAAGCTGCTACCCCAAAATTCAGTTTTCACATAAAAATGACTCAAATGTTTCTCAGTCAGAATTGCTGTCCATCCTCTGTTCTTGCTAGAATGCAGCAAACCTCTAAAAGCCCCTTTTGTGTTTTAGGACTTCAATGTTTTAGCACTGAGCCTCCTATAGGAGGCTCTCACAAGAGCATTCCCTAAAAGGGAGAAGAGAAGGCTCAGAGGCAGTTGAAAAGCAGGCTGGGAATACTGTATTTTTACTAATAGAAGTATAAAAACTTATTGGATAAGCGTGCAAAATAATTTTTTTTTAAACTGTAGGCTACCAAATCCAATTAAAAAAAATTAGCAGCTCATTCCTGAAAATAAATGTTTGTAAACAGCAACAAATAGAAATAAGAATTATACATATTTTTTTTTAGCTCTGCAATTTATCTCCAAATTTTGCCACAGTGCTGAGGTGCCCTAGGTTTGAAGGCTAAAGAGATAAATCACATAGCTACAATGTTCCCCTCTAGAGAGCACAGGTGGGAGGTATGCCCATCAGATACTTTCAAGACATAGATCTTGGAACCAGTGGGAGAGGTTACCATCATACATGAGAGCATACATGCTAGAAGAAACCAAGGCCTAGGCCCCATAAAGGAATAAAGCCCACTAATACAGGCTCTTGAAGGTACTGAAAGAAGACTTAAAACCAATAAAAGTTGAAAGCAAGATTCAGCAGTTAGACTCAACTGCAATGAGCAAATAAAGAACCTCTAGCTCAGTCAGCAGCTGAAATGAAAGTGTGTGATGTTTTCTGCCCATTTAATGACCAAATGCTGCACATGGGAGGAGGCTCAGAAAGCAGTGCTGTGCATCCAGGTGAAGTAAAAAATTCTGCAATCAACAGTTCTTGCATAGATGTTCCCAAAGCATGATGTACATACAGACAAGAACTTGAAAGAGAATTTATGAAAAAAATCACAGTGATGGTGGGATACCTCCAGGTTTAGCCCCAGGCTGACTGAAGGAGAATACGTGCCTTTCCCTCTAGACTGCAATGTTGCTACAGAATTGCCATTACAATCCCTCTACTGCTGAAGTTAATTTAATCTGGACTTTAAAAGCTGGTATGAATCCTGTACCAATTTGATTCCTGCAAGAGAAGCAGAACCATGGGGTAGATAAAAAGCATCAGCTAGTGATACTTAAACATTCAATGCATAAATATTTAACTAGCATTTCTTCATCCTTCTATTTGAGTATGGACTCAAGCTGACTTAGGGAGTCAGAAGTTGAATTCAGGTTCAAATTTCAAAACCCTCCAAGTTAAATTCTATCTGGAGCCAGTGGTCTAGTCTGCAGGTCTCAGAGTCTGTGGCCCTGCTTTTGAAGGAAGTCTTCCTTCTTTCAAATGGCTGCTGCCACCAGCCT
Organism: Theristicus caerulescens; assembly: GCA_020745775.1. Classification (NCBI taxonomy): domain Eukaryota; kingdom Metazoa; phylum Chordata; class Aves; order Pelecaniformes; family Threskiornithidae; genus Theristicus; species Theristicus caerulescens. The sequence goes on from CM036560.1 coordinate 92,344,322, forward strand.
TTTCAGCATAAAGCTCTCAGTGTAAGAGAGCAGATACAGCATAGTATGTATACTTGGGAGAGAAGAAGGTATCACGCTAGATAGCATTATTTTTCAAAGTCTATGTTATCCATTTACATATCATCACCAATAATAGTCCCTGCTGCTACAAGTAAGCAGGGAAAAAAATGAGTATAAACCACACTTCAAATCAGTGTAGTGGCATTTTCTGTTGTAGGCAGAGTACATTCTGATGGGCAATGAATTCAGCATGATCATGCGGTTTCCTGGAGGCTTCCTCCCCCACCAGGAAAAATATTTCTTAGTTGACTTCGCGTAATACCATCTTTGGTCTTTAGATCCTGGTCACATTATGTATTGGTATCAATTGTTCAGTGAACATTTATGTTGTAAATACTCCTTAAAATCAAAGCACGCTGTTGGAATAAGTGGTTTAGTAACTATTGCTTTTTCGGTTCTACAGAAAGGCTGCTGCATTAAAAAAAAAATTATAGCATTCAAGAGCTTTTATCCAAACACTTTGCACATATATTAAAAAGGCATAAACATTTTTGTCTTATTTGACATTTCAAGGATATTCCCAACATTTGTAATAACAGTAAACCAGGTGGAACAAATCTCTGACGAGTATAAAACAGAATATCCAATCTTTTCTAATTACTTTCCAAAATCTTTATGTCTACTTCACATCTGCCTCCTCCATACAGGCTGCATTTCCCCCCCAAGTAAACCTTGAAACAGTTGTTGCATTCTCAGGCTAAAAAGAAATGTGACATCTGGATCCAAAAATCAGCCAGATGGCAGTTATTCATTGAGGACATACAATTTCACTTTTCATTTGACCTGCTGTAATCCGTGATGCTAACCCCAGTGATATGGGATGCTCTGCTCTTCTGTGCTCTTTCAGTTCTCCTCCTTTGTGTCCCTTACGCGCTTGGAGAAAGCCAAATCATATGTTGGTTCTCTGCTTCACACACTAATCTACTGCTCAGAAGGCTAGATAAATTCTAATGTAGAGGAGTGGTAATTCAGAAATATAAAACCTATGAAAATAAGACTGGATTTCTGGTACTTCAAACATTTTATCCCTCACATTCAGAGGATAATAAATATATTTCAAGAGAAAATAATTCTATTAATCGAATAACATTTTCTTTGAGAAAAACAGGACTACCCATGACTGTAAGACTGCAGAACAATGTCTAGAAAAGATTTTGAAGTCAACATCCATAGATACCCATTTGTATACATATACTAATTCCAGCAAAGCTATCAATATGGCTTTTAAATATTTTCCATCATCTCTTCTGCATCAAGATGGTCTGAACATATTTTATTTTCATATTAAACTTTCATATACACAGCCCCAAATCAAAATATTTCTTCTCAGAATGTTTGGGACTTCATTCAGCTGGCTTTTAGACATCTGAGATGTTTAGAATGTATTTTCCATTTTCATATACACAGGGCATAATTTTATTGTCATTGCTGCTGTTAAAAAGCTGCTGTTTAAAATTTCAGTTTGTGTAACCTACATGTAGAGTACCCTGGCTTTAAATTGAGAAAATGAGAGCTAGAAGATATTGAAAGAAGTACCATGCTGAACACGTGCAATAAGTTTTGCTGAGACCATTATCCCAATAGCTTGACTTAAGATATCATGGAGAGAATTGCACATTTTAAGTATTTACAACACAGCTTACTTATAAAACCTGAAAAAACATCCTTGCTCTGGAATACAACAGTGCTGGGTGCATCCTCTTAATGGAAGAGAAATCCTGTATAGATGTATATGAAATACATGCTGTAAATCAGACAGACCTATGAATAGGAGAAATGATTTCTGATTTCACAACAGAAGCAGGTACTTAGCCTTTTCCAATAAGCTTATCAATGCGAAGGAAATTAATTTTCCGTTAGGGCAGACTGAACTACTTTACCTGATAGACTCAAATCAGAGCAGAAATCACTGAGATTCCCCTCAATCCTCTCCTTCTCTCATTAAAGTATGAAATCAGCAGGTTGGTGATGGAAGAGAGGGGTTAGACTTTGAGAAAGCACTTTTATGATGTAACTTGGCCAAAGCCAGCTGTTGTGGCTACTGAGTGCAAAAATCAAAATCAACCAAATTTAAGAAAACAAATTAATGGGTGGAACTTCTAAACATCTTGCACTGCAGTAATTGCATTAATTGTAAAAGAATTACAATTACAGACAGCAGATATGCTGGGAATTGTGGCCATGAGTTAGGTCAAAATAATTTTAAAACATCAGTAAAGAACACAGTGGTATTTTATACCACTGGGGGGCGTGTGTGTGTGTGTGTGTGTGTGTGTGTGTGTGTGTGTGTAATCATAACCTGCATGGCTACTTCTGCATTATGAATGAATGGAAGAGTTAAAGTTATATTTACAAAGGGAGAGGTACTTATATTTTATCGTGATGAATGCCAAAGTTGGGAAACATGAAGAAAAAAAAAATAGGCAAGAATAAAAGAAAAGTAAAAGGAAGGGCTAGCAGCTAGTGGAATTCTGTACTGAAAGTCTGTCCAAGCAAAATGTATATACCCTGACACTGCCAAACCTATGGTCAGGAAATCAGAAGGTCACTTGCACAGAGTCAGTCAGATGGAAACAACTACAGCATGAAAGGAGAATTTACTCTGGTACAGTTTGTGGTTCATTAGCTGTACTTGAAAGTTAGAAAGTAAAAGGAAGAGAAGGCCTTGACTTGTTGAGTTTCAACCTTGTGTATGTAACAGAACACATACTCCAGATACTAAAACCTGTTTTCAAGCACTCTTGAAACTCAAAGAAGAGCAAAATCCAAACATAAAGTAACAGACCAAATTTTAGTAAAACAAATATTACTAATGTTCTTGAAATATGTGAGAATAGAATATTACTAAGAAAGAGGGTTCCTAGATAAGCTACTAAGGGTTACTTAGGATAGGGAAAAAAAATATAAGCAGAGAATAATTTATACAAATTCAATAATAATTTTTAAAATCCGCAATGAGGAGATCAAAAGGTGTACCAAAAATTCAGAAGATGGCATAACAGTTGATTCAAATAAGATATTTGTAGCACTGTCACTACAGTGTTGCTTAAATGCTCTCATCACAGGTACTCAGTCAAAGGTGACAATCTGGGTAAAAGAAAAGCAAGTAATTGCAGACAGAAAGACTACTGTCAAAAACTATGTAAGGATAAGGAACAGATAAATGATATCGATTGAGCAGGTAAAACAGAACCACCACCATTATAGTCTAAAGCAGCACATTCTGCTAAAAGAATGAAGAATGGAAAAGTTCAAAGACAGGATGATGCACCAATAAAGCTTCTTGAACAGCAGCAGTAGAAAAGTTGCTTTCTATACTCACAAAGCAATGGGAAACTGGAGGGCAGCCAGATTCTTGGAAGAGATCAATGTACATTCCAGGACCTAAGAAAGAGTACTGGAAGAAACATACAACTACAAATCAATCTCATTGATGCTGCATGGAAGCAAGGTCATTATTCTGGAAAGGATTCAAAGATTAAAAAAACAACTCAGAATATCAATGTGAATTGGTATGACATGCACTTGGAAGAAGCACAAGGGACAAACCTCAAGACCATGATCAGTCATGTTCAAATACTTTAGTAATCATCTCTCATTTGTTGACTTCACTAAAGCATTTGACTCAGTAGGAAATGATTGGTTATGGCTGATGATGCTTGAAATGGGTTTTCTATCACACTTAGACAAGCTACTGTGTAAAACTTACCACAATCATAAATTTGCTGTACAAGAAGTGAGAATAATGTAAGAGTGACTCTCAAACAGCAAAGGCATACAGGAAAAGGTGAGTTGTACCATCCTATCCAGCATTCTAGCAGAGATGGCACAGAGGAAAGCATTAAAAGATTTGAGAGGAAGTCTGTGACTTTAGGTATGCAGACTGTATAACATTGATTACCAGCTGGTCCAAGGAGCCACAGAACATTTCAACATGGTATATGTACTAGGAGTGCAGATTCTCAGTTAATCTCTGAGTAAAAAAGAGATCGTTCTAATGGGGGAGAAAGATCATCAGTGGGTTGAAGAGTTTTTATATCTAGGCTCAAGTACTGACCAAAGTAATTCCCACAAAAATGATACTTGAAGGAAATTAAGTACTACAGAACAAAAAAAGACAAATGTATCAATGATCTGGAAAAAAATAAGGGTTAGCATGAAAAACAGAAATCCATGCTTTTTGAAGACAACAGCTTGCTAAAAAGTAACATATACCTATGAAAGTTGGAGGTTGAGAAAAAGGGGTACTTCAGAGATTTCATTTTTAATGTTGCTTGCTTTACAGAAAAAAAGCAGAGACACAGATTGGGGAGAGGGGGATAGTAATGTTAGATCAAATGCAACCTCCCTAGATTTCAGAGCTGCTGTAACCACAGTTTCAGCAACAATCTTATAACTGGATGTTAAAAGAGTGGTATGTCGAAAGACCCTGTTAATATGATTAACAGGAAATTACAAAACATGGTCATGTGATCAGGAGGGGAATAAAAAAAGCAACAGTCCAAAGAAGATAACCATTCAATAATGTATTAAAAAGAGGAAGAAGAGAGGAAGACCAAGAAGAGCACAGATAAAAGATATAGACTGCTGGACTTCACTACAAATCAAGCAAGCAAAAAGACTGGCAAAGAGAAACAAGTGTGGAAACAACTGGTTTATCATGACATAAAGCTAAGGAGAATTCATATTGACAAGAAAATTCCTCAAATAGAAGTGCACACAGAAGCCTCACAAAATTCTAACGTCTTAAATAAGAAGTATCTTTTCTTCTTTAATCTTCTTAATCGGATATAAAAACAACTTAACCTGGTCATCCAGTTGACCTGGTTACATGGCTTCAATGCTGTGCAGAGATGTCTGTGCTGTCATGGACACTCCCAGCAGGAAAGCGATGCCAGCATGAAGGCCTATTTGGGTTAATGCAGTTTGCTTCTTGGCAGACCCAGTAAGCCAGTGCGGACAGGAAAATTCTCTGCCAATTTTCTGTTGATGTGCTCTTTTACGGGCACTGCTTTTGGCTTTATCTTTTAGCTAGCTTTTCCATGTTGCTTCTTCATCATATTGGTAAACTTTACATCGACAAATATTACTTTTAAAATACAGAAAATAGTATATGCAATGAAACAGTGTAATGATATTGGGAGTTTTCTGAGAGTAGTTAAATCCTAAAGCCTGCCACTCAGCTTCAACTAATCTCGCTCTTACAGCTAGGACTGAATATAATTTGACTCAGCATTTTATGATCCTTGAAATTTTTAAGTATCTCACAAGTTGTCAAAGAATGATTAGTTGAACATTATTATTTCATTGGAAAGATGAATTTTATGATGTTTCACATACTATACTTTGCCTTTAACTGTAAAGCTCAGTTACATAATTTAATTAAAATTTCATTCTTTCCAGTGACAGCACTAGACAGCCACTCTGTCTCACACTTAAATTTGAACATATCAATATAACAAAACAAGCATTTTCCACATTAATATAAATACAGGCAACAAGAAAATTAAAGAGCCTTGTGTGTTTAACCATGTCAGAGTGCAACTCTTTGTAAAAGAAACCAACCAAAAAATTGCAATGCACAGATTTTCTTTCAAACCCACAGAGCTAAGTAGTTTTCTCTTTGACTATGGATATATCCCATACAAAAATATTCATTAATGCAAGTATAAATTCTACATGCATCCATATATATTTAAAATTTATACCTATAATATATACATGCATTTATGACTGCATTATAGGAAATCCATTTCCACAACTTAGACTTACCCACCAAAGTCCTAAATAACATTTAATTCAATTACATCAATAGTGTTTTGTAGTGATCGTAAGTGGGTCCAAAGCAGTTCGTATTTCCTCTATTACAAGTAGTACTTCCACGGTTGTTTTTCCTTCATTGCGTTCAGCTGTATCAGAATTGTGTCAGGTATTTGGAGCAAGTATAGTCCCAACTGTACTATGGACATATTGAAAGAACTCTTGTTAATGTTTATGGACAATTTTCTATTAGAGTACTAATTTGGCTGAGTTTTAGCCATGCTTCACACGTAGCATGGCTATTCAATTTATTTATAATGGGGCAAATAAGTTCTAACCTCATTTCCATCAGTATCTGGAACAGCTCCAGTGAAGCAAAATTATTTACCCTTTTTTATATTGAAGCAAAATTAGTTACCCTTTTTTATATACCAGTATAACAAAATAGAATGTATGCCAGGAATTCACCCATAAACTATGCCAAAGTTAGTGACCTCTCTTAGCATTACAGTTTCTTATGAATTATAGTATGTATATCATGAAATCATTTTTCAGCATACCTTCAATACCATGTTTGAATGGAATCATATGAAAAGAACACATTTAGGAAGAGTCTCAAGCTATGCTATAAGGAATTAATAACACATGCTATCATGATCACAGGTCTCAAGGTCAGAAGAAAAAACAAACAGGTTAATTGCTTCTTAATGATCTATTAATACAGTCCTTTTATTTTGTTAGTTCTGCATTCAGGAATGTATTTAAGCAATTACCTAGATTCAAGTTTGTTAATAGCCTCATTAAATTCTGTGGGCCTCCTCTCCTACTAGTCATTTTAAACATATTCTTGATTTGGGACCAGAGACAAGTAGATAAGAAGTCAGCATAGAGAGGGTTGTGAAATTGCAACACTCTTTAAGAATGTTTTTATTATCTGTTGAATGCAAGACATTCAACAAAGTGAGCGAATCATGGATGGGGAATGAAGCTCTAGTGAATCCTGATTACATTCTAGGAAGTACAGCTGGATCAAAGTAATATCACAGAAAACATCTGAAACAAGAAGTATACACGCAAAGAGATTTTACATGACAAGCAATTTATGCGCAATATGCACGTGCAACTTCCTTTCTCCCTCACCCAGGAATTGATGCAATCTGCCAATTATTTCAGATGAAAGCCACATTCCTTAACTATCCTGCAGCAACAATCTAAGAAGCTAATATGATAAGAAAGCAGACAATAAAATGAGCTTCTTCATCCACTAAAATTAAAATGAACAAATGTGACAAGGCAGGTGTGAGACAAAAGAGCAAACATCAGGAGGATATTAAAAAAAAGTTTTATAAATGAAAGAGCAACAAAACTGAGTAGAGAGAGAAGGATGATTTTATTACATTTTCAGAATAAATGAGGGAAAAACGTGATAGTAACAAACTGTATGGACCATTTATATTTTTTACCTTTTCTTCTAAAATAAATTTACCTTCATCTCTCTTACCGAAACATCCCGGCTTCTGAGATTTCAGAAATTCTATACATTTAAAGAAAAATTATTCTAACAAGACCAATGACCCTTATCTTCATATTTATATATTTCCATGTAACAATCCCCCAAGAGTACAGTAGTCATGATATGTCTTCTAAGTGGCAGTTGCTAGAATGAAAATAAAGATACCAACTAAGAGTTTTATAGTGATCAAAAACATCAAGAGATTCTTTGAGATGCATAGTTTGTCAATACATTCATGCCATAGACGGGCACAAGCAAAACAAGCTAGAGGCATTTTAGCCCTAGCAGTGTCTGAACAGTGTGCATATTTTATTATCACAAGTGCACTGCTCAATCCCAGACCTCAGATTATATCCTGGTAGAACTCCAAGGCAAAACAGAAAGACACCAGGACTAAAAAAATGCATGTAGGGATAGGAATTCTCAAAAAATGTCAGGGTAAGTCAAAGTAACCTGTATCTTTTTTCACAGTGATTGTTCACATGCACGTATGAGTGACTGTTACCAGTATAAACCTAACCTGTGTAGATTACAAACATGAAGATTTCCTAGAAGAACAGTAACTGGAAAGTCACCTTTCAGAGAGCTGTATCAGGCCTCGTAGTTTCCACAAAGCATATTACTTAGCAAAGGTGTGTACAAAACTTCAGACAAGTCTTGGAAACAAAGACATTCATCAGAGATGCTCTAAGGTTGCCTGTATCCTCCTGAAGAATGTTCAGGTCATGGATGCAGCTTGACCTTTGCAGAAAAGGCTTAATATAGTCCTCCTGTGCAACAGCCTCTGAGTCTGGTTAACTTAATGGCCTTTCTGCCATGGAAACAAAGAGGTTAAGCCTCTCCCAAAATGGCTTTAACCTATAGAGATGGAAATGGAAAGAACCACCAAACATACAGTGTGAATTGATTTTTTTGAGACTCAGGGATACAGTGGGCTGAAGAGTTTTTTGACTTAAATTCGATTGAGTGACAGTTTGAGAAATGAACTGGGGATACTAGAAAAAGAACAGGTAAAGAAGGCGAGCTGTTATGACTTGAATCTCTAGCTCATCTAGCAGAGTCAACAGCCACCAAAGAAGCCATCTTCATCTCACCAGAGAGGAAGAGGGAAGGGACCATGAGACTCAGACTTTCTCATGAGAGATTTCAGCACCAGCTGCAATTCCATCAGGGCTGGAATGCTTCACTGAACTCTGAAAGAGCTGTAGCTGTTAAGAAAACAGCAAATAAAACTAGTAAACATGTCCTCCCATGACACAAGCAGAAGTTGCATCTCCTTTCTTATTGACTTATCAAACATAAGCAAAAATCCAAGTCTTACCCACAAAAATGTCCCATTTTTCTCACTTCTGCCTGGGACAGTTCAGTATTTCTGATGGCTTGGGCTTTCAATTTACTCTTAGCAGTTGTTTAAAACACCTCCACAAAATCATCTATTCTATGGTTGCATTTGGATTGAGTCAAATTCTTCAATAGTTTTCTTTGCTACTCCTCAATGTTAAGGTAGCCTTAGTCATATCACATATATTGTCCAGCTGGTAGAGAATTTTGGCATGCAAATATGGCTTAATTATTACTTAGGTGCTTAAATCCAAAATGTAAATCTCTAAAACACTTGTTCAGCTACCACTTACGGTGTTGCTGCCTGAGGTCCTTTCAAGTTTGCATTGGTACAGGTTCTCCAGGCACCAGAATTCCACGTTCTGGAACAGTGGGCCTGGAACGAGCCAACACACTCTTTTTTTTTCCATCTTAGTTTTTTCAGCTGATTATATTTTGCAAAATCAGAATGAATTCCCATGCAAATCCATCTCTACACACACAGGCATTTTTTGGCAGTGTAAACAACAATAACAAAATGACCAAAGCTTGATTCCCAAAGGCTGGACCTCTCTTACTCAGATGATTTTTTAGTTACTAAGAAAAGTTAGAGGCATCCAATCTTTTGCCCAGGGGATTATGATTTTGAACATCTAGGGATAGCAGACAGATATTATTCCTGTGCTCTGGATCCTGTGGCTCTTTGAGCCTGAATGTAGTATATGCATAGGATGAATCCATATGTCCCACTGGTTTCCACAGGAACCAAAAGCAGTAGAACATTTGTTCCTCAGTGAGGAAAACGACAAATGCCCATCCACTTATCCAGGCACGCACATACATGCATAAGCATACACAAGGTGTATTAACAATTGCAGTCATTATGGAAAAGTGCAGATTTCCTACCCTTTCTCATCCTATGTCTAGATATCCAGACATTACCATAAACCTTGGACTCATTCAATCAGATGTGCAGAGTTGCCTGTTTTAGAGGCATGGAGCTTATGGAATTAATCTGCCTGTCACAGTTTGTTCCCAAAGTTAAATTTGCTTCTTCAAATAAAAGCAGAATCTAAGGCCTAGCTTCTCAGGATTGTTAGGCCAATGAACAACTGAACTTTATAGAACTTTCAAGCCCTTCAGCACCCCGTATCTACAATGCTCAGTGATAGTAAACTAGAGTGGATGGAAAGCATCTATGCTTTCTCCTTCATAGCATTAATTTTAAAATAAAAATAGGTAAAAAAAAATCTTTTTTTTATTCTGGAGCTTAAGAAACCTTATCCCTATAGGCTCATTTGGAGTATTTAACTGGACATCTACTATTTTTAATCAAAATGGTTTTAGGTAAGTATTAACTGCATTCACTAACATTTATGTACAAGCTGCTCAGCACTAGAAGTAAAGCTTTGTAGTTATCTTGGGAGCCAAAACCTCCTAGATCTGCCACAGAATTAATGTGCGACTTTGTGCAAGCTGTTTAACCTACATGTCCTCTGGTTCAGAACTTTAAAACAGGGCTAATGCCAACTCTCAGATGTGTTGGGAGAAGGACTTCATTAACCTTTACATAAAACACTCCAACATCCTGTGTAGAGAACAAGCTATATTCTTGAATATTTATACAACCCCCAATGTAAAAGCAGGATATGCTCTGTATAGGCACGTAAGACAAAGCCCCTGACCTGAATGCTTACCCTCTAAAATAAATACACACCAGGAAAGTGAGCATGCTTATGCCACCAAAGCGTTCCAACTTCTAAAGCTAGGTTTTATTAAGATGCAATCCAAACCAAGCTGACTCTTGAAACAAAGAAAACTCAGATCTGTTGGGTATCACAGCACCTATGAATAACTTGCTGATCTCATAAATTGATTATTTTACTCTCTTAAAAAAAGGGGAGAGGGAAGGAAATAAAGCAATGAATGCAACACCTAAGCAAACCCACACAGCCAGATTCTAATTTCCACTTAACTGTGTAAAGATGCTGTAAATTCTAGACCTGCTGACAAAATATTCCAAGTTCATACAATTTGACGGAAATTCAGCATGTATTTTAGCAAGTCAGTTGAGTGGGTGATGCTGCAAGATGCCAACAAATCACGATTAGAAAATAAGTCAGATCAGAATATATCTATTTAAAAAAAAAATCATAGCGAGTTGCCTCCTTCTTCTTGGGCAGGTAAGTATTTCAAGCCTTGAGGCCCCTAAGGGACTTGCTTTTATAATAAATCTTACATAAACTGGGCTACAGAAGTGACCCAAACTCCTCTGACAGTACGAGCTGCAAACTGAAAATAAAATGTTAACATCAGAAAGGCAGTACTGTATCACACAAAGGTCATGAGAGCCAATATCCTACCTCCAAGAGTGGCAATGAGCACTTTTAAGGTAAAACTCTTCTAACTTGTTTAGCTTTTTAAGTAGAACTCTTCGAACCAACAACTATTTTAGGCCTCATTCTTGTACTGAAATAAGAGTGTGAAAAACTGATCCCAGTTTACTCTCTCCATTTAGTTTCATGCATCTCCATCAAATCACCATTGAGCCCCTTGACTATGTAACTCAGGAAGCCAAAGAAAGGGATATGCAATTCACTTTCTAGTACTTCAAGGAAATGAGCCACCATTGTGTCAGTGATTTAAATTACCCCACCGTCCCCAGTGCCAGCACAGATTACCACTGGTCACATGCTATAACCCTAGCACAATAATTGCTTTCACAGCCTTTTGGAGTGACCCTTCCTTCATTAGAAGCCCTGATTATTTGATGCATTTATAACTAACTTTTGACCCATTACTCTGGTGATTTTATTTTTCAGATTGCTTTTTGACAGATGAAATATAAACAAACCCAAGTTGCTTATCATAGAATTCACCCATTTTTCTAATTATAAGACAGTTGTTAATGATTTATTCGATCTAGCTGTCTATTTGATTTCCTTAGTGTATTTGGGAGCTTTGATTTAAAGAGGGATTCAGACCAAACATAGGAGGCAAGTCCTTCAGTGTTTCTTTTATCATTTAGTGGGAAAACTTTGAGCCACCTCCATGCAAAATAACAAACTGCATTGAATTTTTATGCAGTTTTATAAAACACAAATGAGATGAGCATACTAGCCAGTTCCTCAAGTACAGAACAGAAAACCGTGCTTTTTAGCTGTTTAAGGCAAAGCTCTCATCTATGTCAGCAGCTATCTGTAATACGGAGTGTCACAGAGACTGTGCTGATGGTGTGGAAAAAGCTTTTCTGGAAGGGCAGCTTCCCTGAATTCATAATGTCAGAGATATGCCTGTGTAATGAACAGTTCTTTAACAATGCACATCAGTAAAAGATACTGTTCCTCGCCAAGTTTAAAAAATCTGTTAAGCTTCAATGATAGTGAATTTGCCAGTTTTACAGAGTAACACATCCCTTAACTGAAAATAGAGATTTACAAAAAACATTTCAAAAGGCCTCAATAAAGACTGGCATTGTATTTCCATTTGAAATGTTCTCCTACATAATTAATTCCTCAATAAACAATTGATGAATTCAGAATAGACTCGTCTGAAAATAAGTTTTACATGCTAACTAGCAGCCTTGCAAATACATATATAAGCTATTTCCTCTTACTCATCTATACCGTACAAATGGTTTCCAATCACTTAACTGCTTATTCAGGAAAAAAACCCTACCCTCGGCATTTGCAAGCCAAATAAATTTCATAAGAAAAGAGTGTAATTTTAATAATTTGTGTTAATGGGGAGCCAAAAAAACCCCTCTTCCCTGAAGCGCGCTGTGTATCCATAGAAATAATCTACATGTTGTTACACCCACCCCCACCTAAAGTGTCTCTGTATCCCTTACTAAAGCATATATGCCTTCTACTTCTATCTTTTCCAAAACCCATAAAAAAAATAGTTTTCAAAATCAAAATTAAACAGGAAGATAAATTTAAAGAGACAGAAAAATACACTATTCCTAAAATTGTATCAGTAACTGCACTGACTTCAGTGTGACACAAAGAATCATGTAAAAATGTAGTTGCCCACATAATAAGATCTCCCCGAGCCTTCTCTTCTCCAGGCTGAACAACCCCAACTCTCTCAGCCTTTCCTCATAGGAGGGCTGCTCCATCCGTCCGATAATTTTTGTGGCCCTCCTCTGGACCTGCTCCAACAGGTCCATGTCTTTCCTGTGCTGAGGACTTCAGAGCTGGATGCAGTGCTCTGGGTGGGGTCTCACCAGAGCAGAGTGGAGGGGCAGAATCACCTCCCTCGACCTGCTGGCCACGCTTCTTTTGATGCAGTCCAGAATACGGTTGGCCTTCTGGGTCATGTCCAGCTTTTCATCCACCAGTACCCCCAAGTCCTTCTCAGCAGGGCTGCTCTCAATCCCTTCATCCCCCAGCCTGTATTGGTACCTGAAACACTGGCACAGGTTGCCCAGAGAGGTGGTAGATGCCCCATCCCTGGAAACCTTCAAGGTCAGGTTGGACAGGGCTCTGAGCAACCTGATCTAGTTGGAGATGTCCCTGCTCACTGCAGGGGGCTTGGACTAGATGACCTTTAAAGGTCCCTTCCAACCCAAACCATTCCATGATTCTATGATTAACAGCTAGCCTTATACTTTTCAAGGGGAGACTATTCATTGTGTTCCATCTGTAACTCCAGTGGCTTGTTTGTTGTTAAGCACTTTAGCAATAAAATATACAGAAAAGAGCGACTATAACCTTTGTTTGAGGAGAAAACATGACCACATCAGACACAATTATTTTTATCTATCAACAAGAGAGAAGTACTGGTGTCTAAAAAATGAACATTTCATAAACGATTCACTCCAAGGTTGCCTGCTTTTCTCGACTGTCTCTGCTCATCACTGCAGCTACTACAACTCTTGAGTTTTCCATCTGCCTTTTTGGCAGGAACCCCAGTGACAGGCCAGTATCTTCAAATTTCTCTCATTCAGGAACCACAAGGAAGTCCCTGAATCTGATAGATTAAAAATAACTGAAACAACACTGAAAACATTTGCTCCCTCAAATTATAATTTGCTTGTCTTCAGTACTATGAGCTGAAATTAAAATTGCCGTGTGGCTAAAGTTATGGAATAAACCAAATATACCATGAATACTTTCAAGCTTTCAAAGCTCAGCTTTAAACAACCAGATTTTATGAATACATAAGAAAACAGATGAGAGTAGGAAAGACTGAGAATAAACTTAACAACAAATGACTGAGTGGTAGGTACAGTAAATGCTGTTTTAATACACTGTGTATTTTCTTTGTTAGATGCAATTTAGAAGGCACTAATAGAATCCATCCGATTCTGGGCTGCAATTTTGTATTAATTACGGGTGTGGGGGGATTTAATTAGTAATTTGAAGCATGAAGGTTCGTACTATTCATCAGCTGAATACTTTTGCCTATTAAGAAGAGAGTATTTAGCTGGAATGTTGACTCACCTCCCCTAGCTACTGCTAACATCATTTGCAGGGTCTAGCCTTAGCACCTGCTGCTTCTCATCCCATCCCAACAGAGTGAGTTCTAAGGCAAGGTAATGTTGAGATAATACTTTAAAGAGATTTCACCCTTCTTTTCCCTCTCTTTCCTACTCATTATTGACTCCTAAGTTGGGCTGACCAAGCTGAAGGAATTCTTTCTATGAAACAGCAACCAACTGGAGTACTTTAGCACTGATAGAAATGCTACAAAAGAAGAGTGTGTCTTCCAGCTCCTATTGTACTTCTGAAAAACAGAGACAAGCAAAAATCTGAAAAATCAGGGAATCTTCTGTTCTACTTCAGCATTATAGATCCTTGCTTACTACCCTGATGTGAAATTTGCCCCTCACTCTGTAATTTTTTTTTTTTTTTTTTTTTTACTTGGATTTAATTGCAGTAGAAGGAGTAAAGGGAACAACATGCTCTGTTGTTGCTACATAGCCTAAGTTTGATCATACATCTTTTTCTCTACAGTAAAATAGTCTGAAAAGAAATGCAGCCTTCCCCCAATAGGGACTAAACACTCTTTATTGTATATTGGTAATCTACTGATGAACGACAGCGAAAGAAACATTCTGGTAGTCCTACCAAGTACAAAAGAAAGAACTGTGACATGGCACACTGAGAAATGGTATCCTGTTAATATTTCAGATGATTGCTCTGTTTCACCCTAACTATTGAAGTAGCTGTAGACAACTTTTATGTTATCTTGAAGAATAAAATATATCTGAAAATCTAGCATACTCGTACTAGTAGTCAGTATTTTAGAAATTCTATCTTAAAATAGAACTAAGCTTTCTCAGCGCTGTTCTAGAAAGTTGAATGCAATACAACACCAATGAAGGCAGACTATTAATGAAACAAATGTTTCTTTAAAAAAAAAATTGTAAGCCAGTAATCCTTTTCTCTACAATAAAAGACCGCCCCCCATTATTACCAAGTTACAAAATGATAGTGTTCCCGTCGTCTCTTAAATTTAGACAAACCAGTAAAACCTTTCATGTATCTTTTACAGATGGCGACAAAGAGGCTGAGGGTATAATAAATAAAATTACAAAACACACTATTTGTGGCAAGAAGTCTTGATTTAATCCTGTAATAGCAATTGAAATAAATATGAAAAAAGTTTGTATAAAATATTAAATTAATATTAACACACACACACACGTCATTCCTGGGACAAGTCTTTTTCTTAGGCCTAATGAGTCAACTCTCAGCTGTCATCTTCTAGTTTTATTTTTATGGAGAAAAATATCAAAAGGTCTGCATGCTGCCTCATTTTTTTAATGACCCTTCCTCGTGTAGCCTTTGTCCTTACCAATCTTACTTGGTTTCAATATAGTAAATGCGATTCTCCTGATCACTTCTCTCTCCCTCTTTCTCAGTGCCAGCATTATTAATTATAAGCCTGGGAAATTTTAGTAGTTGTCATATGCAACAAAGCCATATAAACTATGATAAATTCCTGTCTCCAAAAGTGCTTGCTTTACCTTATCTGGCTGATATAATTAAATCCTGACAGAAATAAGGAGTTACTGTGGAACACGCATTTCTTTTTAAAGTGTAAGAGTCATTTTTATTGAGCTAACCTATATGAAAATTACTTTGAAGTGTATTGTGCCCATAATATAATCTAAGATAATCCTGGTTAGCCTTTGAGCTCTGCATTAAGAGGCAGTTTTAGAAACATAAAAATTTCAAACTACCTATACCTAAAACATCAAAAAGACAAATGAAATACTAGAAAATTTGAAGTTTGACAAGACAAGTTTTTACAACAGAAATAGTTATTTGAAAATAAAGACATGCTTCTGATTGTAGCATTACCTGAATACAACTCTGTGACCTACTATTTCAATCCACACACCTTGTGAAGTCTAGTTACTAATCCATGAATCTGTTTTCATAGTTTTACCCATTCTTCTCTCAGATGTCCATCTGCAAGCCTAGGCCTTGGATGTGTGAGAGGAAAAGCAGGTGGTATGCGTTGGACATATAGACTTAAGCACACAGTAAAACATGAGGTGATATTTAGTATTGCTCTATGTTACATAACTTTCTGGCTCCATCCCCCCTTTCTGTTACACGGACTTGCATTTTGGTGCAGTCCCAACAGCCTGTAACAAAGGTGCACTTGATAGAGTCATAGTTTTAGTGATGAAACCCTTGATAGAGTCATAGTTTTAGTGATCAAAGCTGTATTCAAGAAAGTCTAAATCTTTCTCCAACAGGACATGCCTTTCAGGGAGCAAATGCAAGACAGTTTAAGGGGGATACTTTCTGCAGACAGAACTGTACCAAAGTGACTGGTGCTGCACTAACATTAGGAGCACTTGTAGGGCAGATTCTTTCAAGAGGTGAATAAGATGAATAGCCCCAACTGGAGGAGTGGAAGAAACCGCACATAGGTAACTACAGCCATATTCATTTGATTCAAAATACAAGTGTCCTGTGTAGACGTACATCCCAAACTCCCTGGTTTAGGGTATTTCTTTTCAGTACAGCAGAAAAGAGAGATTTCCACATTCTGACTCACAATGAGCTTACCCTAGAAGATGGCACGGTTGTTTGCCAGGTGGCAACAGTTACTAAAGCTAAAACAATATTTTAAGTTTTTGCTAGCCCTGTCAGGTGTGTAATGAGGCATGATATGTGCCTGCCATAGCAGTATCAGCAAAAATCCCTACTGTAAATAGTTATGGTGACAAAAGTTTTCTACTGCTGTGACTTGTTTCTCTCTGATCAGGTATAATTGTACACCTGTAAAGGAGCATCTCCTATGTATCTCACTGGACCTTTCAAACACGTCCTCACAAAAGTTCAAAAAAATTTTGGGCTACTCCATGTTCTTGTGCCCCTATGTTTGAGTAATTTTATTTCTGGTTATCTTACCTTGTTTTCCATAGGCGTACACCTGCTCTTCCAGGTCTCAGTCCAGAGTACTTGTATTTGCAACAGGGGTTGCTCCTTCCTTTTCCTTATTGTGAGTGACTTCTGCTACAGGCAGTCCAAGCAGCAGTTTGAAACACTATGCTTATGGCCCTTCATCCTGCTCCAGACCAGTCTTTCAAAGGCAGAACCTACTTCAGTGCTTTCCCTGGTCCTCTTCCTGCTTTCTGTCCCAAGTGTGCTTTGTTTGTTCCTTGTTTCTATTACAAACAGTGAAAAAGTTCTCTAGGACAGCCTCTTGCCTGCTGCTGGGTGGGCTGTGCATGTTACACAGCTGGTTCCTGTTTGCTACTCAGGCACAGGTGGAAAAGGTGATGAGGCCACATTAGGCTTTAGGGGGAGGGAGGCTGCCTGTCCTTTCACAGGTGTCTCAGGATTGGCTGGTACCCATGGTGGTATCTCAGGTGCTGCAAGTTTTGCAATATGCAGAAAAATAACTGACATCTCAAATACTGCTATGCAGCCATTTGCTTTCAAAAAGTCAGTACTAAAATAAATAACATTGGCTTGTGTTTTGTTTTGTTTCAATATTCATTTCTAACATTCAGAAACTTGATATGAAACAACTGAGAAAGCACTTATTTGTGTCTGTGGAGGAACTTTTGTTTACTGCAAGTGGGCTAGCATCAGGTCTGGGAAGAGTAACTTCCCTTCCCTTGCAGCCAAGTGAGACTCCAGACTCAGTCAGGTGCTGAGGTAAACTGGAGCAACTTCAGTGGAGCCAGACTTTTTACAGGTAGAAGACATGGCTCACAGGATTCTCTGAAGAAGTCTTTAACTGTCTGTTCAGAGTTTCTTCATTGACGGAACACATTTTCATGTACTACAAACTCCCATACTGTGGAGTTATGGATGAATACTGAAAACAGTCAGCAACTCACTGAGAAATTTCAATCCAACAAGTTTTCCTAGAAAAAAAATTAAAAAACACATCAGCTAGGATCTAGAGAACTCTAAGTGATATGTTCTTACTGTGAGCTTAGCTTTTACTGGCTATGCTATCATACTGCAATAGTCCTAACTTATGACAAGACTGCAGAATTGTAGGTATAGCAGTTTGCTAAGCATCACAACATGATTTACTCTATAGGAAATGAGTAATAAGCATCTCAGTTTCACAGCAGTTTATATGATGTGTATCTATTAAAATGGCTTGGCTTTTTATTGTTTTTTCTAACTCAATAAAAACCCCACGGTATTTATGATTAAGAAGCTATATTACAGTGATCAAGCTTTACAATTGCCAGTCCCAAGCCACACTGTACTGCTATGGCTTCTACAACACAGTTTATAACCATACTCTACTTAGCTTACTGAAATTTCACTGGATATGGTCCAGTCTGTAACCAAACCTTAACAGCTATGAATAGTTTCACATAGGACACTTGAATGCCAAAAATGGATGGCTAGATATTTAGCCTGACCTTCTTCACAAGTTATCTATAGAATTTCACTCAATATTCCTGCATGGTAACTTCTAGTTGAGCTAATTCATAAGAGACACGCCTCTGTCCCCTTTGGTGAGGAATTCATTTGGAGGGGCTGAAAGGATCCCTTGAGAAAGCTATCTTAATCACCAAAGACTAAAGATTCTTGCTAATTTCTGTCCTGCCCACACATTTCTAACTTTTGAAATCCAATCTGCTTGTATTGTTAGTGCTTCTCTCAAACTGCTACGCCCATTGCCTTTTCTGCCAAACTTCTATTACATAGATCAGGCATTTACACTACTACGAGTATTATCTGGAAATTTCTTGTATAATAGCTGCTCATAGTTTCTCTGGTTCTAGTTTCGTTAGTTCTCCTGCATGCTTGTACAGAGCATTTTAGATGTGAAACATTTCTGTGACACATCTTGATACAGGAGCATCACAGATACTAGACTGAATGAAGTGTTAAATAAATTAGCTCTCTTCCATCTAACCTTACCCTCACAGTTAGGATTTGTCTGAGCTGGGTCAGTGGTAAGGCTATTGTGAAGCCTCTGTTGTTCCAGAATCAAGTATCATGCAAGCATGTGATTCTTTCATACATTATTTTCTTTTGTAAGGAATGATACTATGTTGTACTGACTTTGTCACTGGAACTGAGCTAGCACCACTCTGAAATGAAAAGGACAAGCAGGTCACAGCCCTTCAAGCTGTTATTCCAGATTTAGATGTCTCTGTCTCAGTCACAATTTTTTGGAGTCTCTTTGTAACACGAAACCACTAGGAATTCACTTTGAAAAAGCAAATTAAAACTGAGTGTATGTCTGCAGTGCACATGGTAGTGCAGAGAGGTCAGGCTAGTGCTGACTGGTACGTCTGCACAGAACAGTGTTAACATGTTAGTGATGTGCTGTGTCTGTGCTCACAACTCCTGCCTCTCATCAAGGGGCTTATCAACCGTAGTGCAATGCTAACTCCAACTTCTCTGCAGCATGTACCACAGTGATCTTGAATGCCAGCACAATCAAATCAAAACCCTGTTTGTCTCAAACAACCAAATTCAAATTTGCATGTTCCCTAGCATCACCTTTACTAAAATTGCTCTTTATAAGGGTGAAGTTACTACATGAAATCTGCTTGCTTCACTAGAAATACTAACGCAATAGGGAAGGGTGACAATCCATACTAAAAGAAAACAGACTCAAAATTCAAGATTTTTTTTTTTTTAAACTAAAATATGCATGATCTTGAGAAACACTGACCAACACCAGAAAAGGATGAGAATTCCCAATAACTAAAAATTCTTATTGTTATTAAATTTTTGACATTGAAGATTTTTTTCATAATCCTTGCTTACTCTTTATCCTCTATTTTTTACAATAATTGACCATTTTACTGTGATGCATGAGAGATCTAGGAATTATCTACTAGAATGGAAAGAAAAAACATTCTTTTACATAAACTTCTTTCTACATTTAGATAATATTAATAGCTTCAACAGAATCCACATAAGGAAAGAGTAAAAGATTCCTGAAGTATTCAGATATGTTATCTATCTTTAACTGCTGAATGTTCAGGTCTAACAAAGTTTGGATAAATTGCCATGACTGCAAAAATTGGATACACTGAGTTACTGCATTCTGGATGAAGGAAAGGTTAACGTATTGCTGCAATAAATTCACATGATATTGAAAGCTTACAAGAAGTCAAAAACTTTTTTTGTCATCCTTTACTTTAAGTTCGATTCAAGAAAAAAAGGAAGCTTTACTTAGAGCCACTAGCCAGATGACAAAATGAATCCTTCCATAAAAATCATTATTAAAGAGAGAATAAGATTAGAAAAATTAAGTAGTTACTATTCTATATGGTCAGAAAATGATTTTCAGTTGGTTTGGAATCGAAGATTATTAAGCTTACTGATAACACATTGCAAACAAGTGGCAAGAAATATGTCCTATTTATCAAATTAATTACCAATATAACCTTCAACATGTAGCATTAATAATGATTTACTAAATCTTCCTAATCAAAGTATAGTTCTGAATTGCCAGTTTTCTGCAATGCTCCTGAGCATGATGTGTGTTTCTTCAGAAATTTACGAATACAGTTTTTAACAGTATTTTGGTCACCACTTAAAAATGGGGAGGAATACTGTCTTTTTTTCTTGTTTACAGTATTAGATAATGTTAACAGCAGTATCTCGGAGCTGAAGAAAATGCAATTGCTGACAGCATTTCTAAAAAGTTACAAGCAGAAATGGAGTTGCTTCTTTGCAATAGAAAGTTATAATCCTCCAAGTCACTGTGAGGAAACAATCCTAAATTTATATAGCAGTGTTTGACTGGCAGGTATGGGTATGTGTTCTGAAAGTATTTCAAAAAACAGTTAGCAGTTAAATAGAAATACTGACAAAGAAACAGTAATTCTAACCTTTTTCATAGGCAAGTATCTCACAAAACATAATTCCATACTGTTTCCAGGTCATATTAGGAGTACCTGGAGTTTAACAGTTTAATCAAATTATCTTTGTCTTCGCTTCATTTGGTGAAGAGATGTGACAATCCTATGTGTTTGCTTAGACACATAAAAAAGCACTTTATATACAAGTTTACCCATCTATCTCTGTCCTGAATGTGCTTCATCCTCTCCTCTGATTTACATCATGCAATTGGTTGGTAGTAAAGATGGGATTCATGAAATAGAAGTCCAGTTGATCTGAAGAATCTGAGATTACAATCTCACACACTGCTATTATTTACCTCTGTAGTCCTTTGCTCAATGTGGCCTATAAGTTGAATAAAGTAGATTACTATTTGGTAATGGGAAGCACATTCTCAAGGGTATATTATTTATTATTATACATATTGCAGTATTCAAGTCCACTAACCTCAAACAAGCAATAAATGTACACAGCCCTGACAAAAGCATCACATGCTATAGCTTTAAGCATCTGGGGTGTTCTGAAGACAAAAAACACTAAATATGAAACCTAACAAGTAACAGCACTATAAAATGGAGGGGAAAGATCAATGCTCTCTACTCATATTTCTAGCAAAAATGAGCTTTCAGGGATCTCAGCAGTGCTCTCGAAAAGTCCACAAATTGTAGGTGTAATAATCATGATAAGGAAAATAGTGAAACAAATAGACAAAGGGCACCTTGGAACAGGCAAATCAAATAGGAGAGCTAGAGAAAGCATATGCACTACCAACATCAATAGCGACATCAAAGAGCTGGTGAGATGTGTAACGTGTCACACACAGTGATTCCCTATGGGACAAACAAATCATATTATGTGAACAACTAAAATTCCATGGAACCAAGCTGGAATTGCTATGTTTGGGTTGAAAAACACTATCAGCAAATGGCTACTAAAATTTTCCAAGCTAGTCTCAGTTTGAAGAATTACAGCTGCATTATAATAGTTACTAAAACCATTAGATCTCTATTTATTTATCACAGAATTCTGAGAACAGTAATTACCACCAGAAAACAAGTTCAAAAATAGTAAAGTATGTGACAATTCTTAACACAAGATCTAGCTGAGACACCCTCAGATTTAGAAGTTTGCTGAATAAGAATATATTATTCAAAAAAAGCAATGAGTACAAGCAAAAATCCATACTTATCATTACCATAAGACTGTAACACCAAATACCAAGAGCTGTATGAATATTCAACTACCAAACTGAAAGCTAAATACTAAGTCTATGATAAACAGAAAAGTACTGGCACATATATAAATAAGCACACAAAACAGCACAACAAAGAAACAAAGCTGTTCTAACAAAAAAGAGTAAGCCTGTATGAGGCAGTTTCTACAGTACACAACATAAGGCAGTCTGATGAGCAGACAACAAGCCTATTTATCACACTGCCTCCACAACTCTTCTTATATTTAAACATCACTCCTTTGAAATGATTTGTTTTTTCAATTTATAGATGCACCTGTAGCAAAATTAGGAGTTCTAAAAATCAGTTTTTAAGAGCATGTTTGTTTGTTTATTTCCCTTTGAATTTTGATTTGGTTTTGAAGAGATAAATTACAGACTTCTCTAAGTGAAAACTCTAATCTAAAAAACCCCTTTAACTTTATGAAACCCTTAAAAAAATTCCTTAATGATTGCCAGGTGCTCTTCTTATCAGCCAGATAACTCCTACTGCTGTGTTTTTAACCAGGCAGAAAAACAATGGAATATATTTGGAAGGTTAGTTCTTGTTCTTTTTTTACATATCCTAGCCTCTGCGTATGAAAAATATATCTCTAGATGCTGATGTGAAGTAAAAGAGGTACTAAACTCCATAAAGAAAACTACGAAATAAAGAGGTTTGTGTAAAAAATGTAACAGAGGAAAAACTCTCAGCTAAATATTCTAAAAAATATATCTGTGTTTTGACACTGGTATCACTAGCATCATAGTGATTTACAAAGATTCTGGTGCACTGTAAGTTTGAAAAGTAATTACACAGCTTCAGCAAAACTATAGCAAGTCTTTTGAGTTCAGAAACTACCGATGACATAGAATCATAGGATACCTCAGGTTGGAAAGGACCTCAAGAGATCTCCAGGCCAACCTCCTGCTCAAAGCAGGGTCAGCTGTGGGGGCAGACCAGGTTGCTCAGGGCAATATCCAGTCATGTCTTGGAAACCTGCCAGAAGGGAGACTGCACAGCCTCTCTGGGCAACCTGATCTCTCTGGGCTGTCCTGCTGGGGATAAATGTTTTCCTTGTAGTCAGGCTGAACCTCTCTTGTTCCAGCTTACTCCTGTTGTCTCTCACCCTCCCACCATGTGCCACTGTGCAGAGCCTGGCACCATCTTCTTGATGACCTTGTATTGGAGGGGCTGCTGTTAGGTGCGCCTGAAGCCACCTCTTCTCCAGGCAGAACAAGCCCACTTCCCTCAGCCTCTCCTCACAGGGCAAGTGCTCCAGCCTCTGACCATCTTGATGGCCCTCTGATGAACTTGCTTCAGTTTATTAGGTCTCTGCATTTGCCCATGTTGAATTCCATAAGGTTTCTATCAGCCCATTCCTTGCTTCAGCACTGTTCGAGCTACAGTTCCTAAGCTCCATATAGGCATGAAATACCAAAAAGAAGTTACATGAAATTTTTCTTTATCACAAAACATTGTTCTGTGAGATGACTAGCAATTTCTACCCACCAGAGCTGGAATGATGAGATGAGACAGTAGAAGAGTAAACAGTTCATAAAAAGATTAGAATTTCTGTGACACACAGAGAACAACCATAATATTTGGCCTTAAAACGCTGCTTTTTATCATGTAAAACTCTTGCTTTGTACTGATGGACATGCATTAAAATGTTATCCCTATGTTATGCATATACAGTTGTATGAACTCATTATTTTCATTATCACTACCTCTTTTCTACCATACTTCAAAAGTAAATTGTTTTCTTAACAATAAATTATAATAAATTTTGTAATTTACTGCTACGGTGAACATGCAGAAAGCATTAATTTAATTTTGAATTTTAGAAGCACAGTGTTTTACTTTAAGTAGCAGCTTCCCAACAAATAAATCATCTTTTTTGTTGAGGATGTTTTCTTCAACAGTTGACCTCAAGCATGCTTTTTGCATTTTTGCTTAATTGTAGGTCATTTCCTTACAATTATTAATCCTTTCTTATGTAATGGTTATAAAAAACCCTGCATTCCTCATGGCACCTCATAAATATCTCATTTCTTGCTGAACATCTGCATGTAGTATACCAAACAGTTTTCTTTTTTGAATAGAAGATAAAGAATATTGCGGTGGAACAGATCAGAAGTTTTCTTTACTAAGCAAAGCCCTTGCTAATGAACATAGTGGTTCAACATAACACCGCTCAAATACACAAAAATTATAAAATTATTATTTCATTAAAATTATACAACAACTCTAAGTATATATGAAAGGATTTTTTTTAATGCTTTGAGAGGTTTGGTAATCGAAATTCCCATTGACTTTTTAATAGGATTTGTTATTCTTAAATGTGAAGATGCTTTGGAAAAGCATCTACTATAAACTACATTGTTTTTACCAGTTCTGGAAAAATAGTTTATTCATTTTTTAGGATTTTGTTGTTTAATATGTTTTTTTTTTCTTAAGTTATATCAAGAATTATGTGGAAGACATAGGTATTGTGCTATGCACTTTATGAACGCAGAATAAAAGACTGGCCCTGACCTGAAGCGACAAAGTGATAAGACCAATTTTACACAGGGAGGACTGTGGTCAAAGTTCCAGTCCATGGCCTTAGCAGCAAGATTTTCTTGGCATATTCACAAATCTCACTGGAAATGTTAGAATTTGAAAGGAACAATTTCATAAAAGTGATGAAATTCACATATAGTGATAAATTATTGAATAGATTTATTAATCAAGATTAATTTGCTTCAGAAATTCAGAAATTATCTTCACAAACAGATTCTTTACAATCATTTGTGAAATTAAATGGTAGTCTGTTCCTTACTGAATAGTTTAGATAACAAGAGCAGTGGGAATTTTGATATACACATTTTGCAGTTCACAGTTGGATCCTGCTCAGGCTACTTGTGAGAATTCGCATGAGAGAAATTGGTTCCCTAGATAGACATGAATAGTAAATACAGAATTATTTCAAAGCACTCAACATTAATTAGTTTAAAAATCCAAATGCATGTTCACAGAAATAAATTTAATTATTTGCCCAAGACTTTGCTCCCTAAGACTTTTCACACAGATAATTCTAACTAATGTCTCTGTGTTTTGACAGAAAGAGGAAATTGGTGCTTTTCTGTGAGGGCTGATGTGAGCATGGCAGGCTATGCCATATGTTTCCATCTTATACAACTTCTGGAGATATAATCTTGATGGAGGAATCTTTCATTTTGAAGCATCCAGAGCAAAATATCTTAACTGCAGTTTTTGGAGGTGTTTACAAGAACACAGACTGATATGCAGATCCCAGGCTTAGTTTCCAGTGCTGGCACAATTGGAAAAACAAAAACAAAACCATACTTCTAATCAAAACTCATTTGGTGTGTAGTTGCTGAGTGGTAATAAACATGAGAACACCATTTCTAAAGTACCTTTTTAGTGCAGAGGCAAACTTAGTAACTTTTTGCATCACGAGAAGCTTGTTGGGACATTGGTGCAGAAGTACCTTGCAGCGAGGCAAATGAGTACACAGATGGTTTTAGATTCAGTACTGATGTTGCAATAGCAACCAAAGAGGCAGAGTACTGATGGTGATGAATGACTAAACTCATGGGAAGATTTTCAGCTATAGTTTCTTGCCTAGGTTCCCTCTTTACACAGCAAAGGGTCAAAAGATGAGCCTACACTCAGGATTGGGATGAGGGTAAGAGTTAGGGTTAAGTTTGGAATTAAGAGAAAGCCTATGGAATGGTGCTGGAAAGAAGCTGCTGAAGGAAAGGGCAGACTGCAAAGAGAACTTAGCTGTAAGAGCTTTTTTCATGTGTATTGATGTGGGGGCAGGAGAGGGAGTGGGGGAGACACTTGCTTAAAGCTCAGCCTTTTCCTGGCTTAGTGTTATGATTGAGAGAAAGTGAAAGCCTGTTTCTTCCCCCTCCTTTCTTTTTTTTTTCTTTTTTTGTAATGAAATTCATCAGGACTAATGTAATGTCACACTTTCTCTTGGTCATCTGGCATTTTAAATGTTATTAATATGCACAAGCGTTTAGCAGAATTAGATGCGGTTGAACAAAAGTAAATGCTAAAATTAGCAATTGAATGGTAAACTGGACAAGAAAATGTTTGGGAAGGAATAGTAATTTAAATGAAGGAAAAATAAACTTTCTAATGTAATAAAATGCAAATTCAATACTCTCTTATTTCATTATTTTCCTCTCTCATTTATTTTTAGAATAATTTTTATTTTGTTTCCTTTTATTTTATTTTACAAGTATATATTTAAGGGTAGCAAGGTGGGACAACAGAATAACAGTGTTTAGATTTCATACTGGAATACTCCTGAGGTGTGTCTGAGTCGAATTTTTTCACTGTATAGAAATTACAGGAAGCTCATACATTTGTAGTAAACAGTGCTGAGAGGAACCTTATGCAATTCATATGCAAAGGCCTGCAGCTGGGAAGGAAGAACATCCCGGAGACTGTAATTATCCGCCTTTATTTGGCACCCAGTAGACCACACCAGATACTGTGTCCAGTTGTGGGCTCCACAGTAAATGAAAGACTAGATGAGCTGGGTGAGTTTGTTGGGTGTCCACCAAAATGGTCAGGGGCTGGAGCACCTGCCCTGTGAGAAAAGGCTGAGGGAAGTGGGCTTGTTCTGCCTGGAGAAAAGGTGGCTGCAGAGGCACCTAAGAGCAGCCCCTCGAAAACCTATGAGGAGGTCTTTAAGAAGATGCAGCTGGGCTCTGCACAAGGTATTCTAGTCTATACATAATGTGTTCTGTCCTACAAGCAATATTTCTGAGATTTCAGTTTGGATAGAAGACGAAAAAGACAAGACATCCTTTGTAGACAATGTCTGGAATTTTTCACCATTGAAGGCATAATGCAGGACACATGCCTGAAATATGAGTATGGATATTCTGTCAGCAGATCAATTGGGGATGACTCTAGCATCTAGGATGTGTGCTGAATGCTACTTCCCAGTAAATCCAGAAGTTTTAATTTGTGCTTGGGGGTAAAATTACCTGATGAGTTTCGGGAAGGCCTGGAAATGACACTGAGAGGTGAATACTCCTACAAATTACAGATGCTAAGGTAAGAATAAGTATAATTTTAGCATATTTATGCAGAGGCCCAATGATATTACTTCACCTAACATTATACTGAGTTCGTCACTAATGCAGAAACAATGCTTTGTTATAAAGCAATTGCCCACATAAAGAAGGTCCTATGCAACCTGATATCCAAGGTGTGTGTCAACAGGAAGCAAAATCTTTATAAATGGACTACAGGAAAAATGAAAAGCAGGGCTTTGAACTGATTGATACGAATTCTTACCTGCTGAGAACCAATGCAATGATCTGATGCAGTTATAGATGTATATGTCCTACAGTCTGAGAAATGAAAATTACTTCCTTCTTCAACAGAATCACTGCCCACAGTGGCACCATTCCAAATGAGAAGTTTTTGATCAAAATTTCAAGCCGTTTTCTAGCCTTCATTCTTTTAACTGGGGAGAAGTTTCTGAAAAACTCATTTGCATCTAAGTGTATAGGGGATCAATTTTATAGCACCTGGATAAAATGATGATACGATTTCAAGATCCTGTGATGGTGTCTTAGGGGATGGGGAAGGAGGAGTAGATTGAAGTATTCTCAAGAATTAGAAAGTATAGCCATAGATTAGGACATTAAAAGCCTGTCTTGCAGAATTTATAGACTGCCATTAGGATTTAAATCTGTCAGTCTATCCTTGAAAAGATATTTGACTGGAATTATGGGTGGTGGATCTCTGTGTAGGATTAACAGCTTTCAGCTCTCTGGCAGAGCTGTCTCACTGCTGAGGTATTTGATACTGAGGACTGATGACAGCAGACCATTATTTACTCCTGCAAAATTTCTGGAGCATATGCTAAGAAGGGGCTAGGGCAGAGAAACAGAATAGTTTGCAAGAAAGCAAGGCTGTAGCGAGGATTCTTCCCTGGGAGTGTCTTGGAATATTCCTCATTGTCTTAACACAGGTACAGGATGCTCTGTAGAGTACAGGGCCTCAAATGCTTGGGAACAAAATCAGTTCTTCCCCTCAAGGGGGGGCAGTACTCCTGAAATTTGAAGGTAAAAGTATCCTCTCAAAGCAGGAGCTGTGGATCTTGCTATGATTTCAGAGCCATGGCTACTCTGAAGAGAGTAATGAATCTGAAGAGTAGCCATGAAGTCTGTATGTGGAGTCGTCTGATGCTGGGGGCCTTTCTTATTCCTGCTGTAATGAGGCTTTAAAGGGTCCCTAGTAGTTAAAAAACTTGGTAGCCAACACGAACATTAGTGATGAAGTGGGAAGTGGTAGGAGACAGTAAAGAGTTTGTCAGCAGATGAGAATAGAAGGTCTACACTGCTTGGCTTCTTTCTGTGACAAAAGCTGACACTAATAAGTTAGGATAGCTGAAGAAAAAACCTGTATACCCTCAGAGGCAATAATTCCTATCAAAACTTTAACAGACAGAGCCTCAAGATGCCATGTTTTATCAGAACATGCAAGCAGGCACAGGCTGGTAATACGTAATGTTCATTTAAAAAATGAAATTATTTCAGAGGACATCCTCTGACATTGCTAGTCTTTCTGATAATTACAGGAAGAATTTTCTGACAACACCCTCCTGCAGCCAAGACAGCACATGGTGTGTCAGTACTAAAACAATACAGTCTGAAAAAATGCCCTTTTAACAAAGAGGAATCAGGGATTTATGAGAAGGAAGATACAGGAAAAGATGAGAATGGCTTGAAACCACAAGTAATCTCAGATAGATTTGCCTTCTGCACTGGTTTGGGAGCTGCATGTAGAGGATGTATTATACTGCTATTTTCAACAAGCAGATCCAAAGAGAAACTCATGGATTTAGCGAGTAAAATTTCCTGCTGCATGTCTCCTGTGAATAGATAACTCAGACTGGCTCTTGTCCATTCTTCCCTGGTGTACTGGTTTTGGCTCAGATAGAGTTAATTTTCTTCATAGCAGCTTGTATGGTGCTATGTTTTGGATCTGTGATGAAAACAGTGTTGGTAAAACAACCACGTTTTTGTTATTGTTGAGCAGTGCTTACACTGAGTCAAGGCCTTTTCTGCTTCTCACACTGCCCTGCCAGCAAGTAGGCTGGGGGTGCACAAGAAGTTGGGAAGGGACACAGCTGG
Organism: Theristicus caerulescens; assembly: GCA_020745775.1. Lineage (NCBI taxonomy): Eukaryota > Metazoa > Chordata > Aves > Pelecaniformes > Threskiornithidae > Theristicus > Theristicus caerulescens. The sequence goes on from CM036560.1 coordinate 92,373,666, forward strand.
GACAGCTGACCCCAACTGGCTAAAGGGATATCCCATACCCAGCAATAAAAGCTGGAGGAAAAAGAAGGAAGTGGGGGGGAGGGGGGACATTCAGAGTTAATGGTGTTTGTCTTCCCAAGTAACTGTTACGAGTGATGAAGCCCTGCTTTCCTGGAAATGTCTGAACACCTGCCGGCTGATAGGAAGTAGTAACTGAATTCCTTATTTTGCTTTGCTTGCACATGCAACTTTTGCTTTATCTATTAAACTGTCTTTATCTCGACCCACACGTTTTTTCACTTTTACTCTTCCAATTCTCTCCCCCATCCCACTGGAAGTGAGGGAGGGAGCAGCTGTGTGGGGTTTAGCTTCCTACGGGGGTTAGCCCATGACACTTAGAAAGCTTCAATCTTCAAGCTCTAAACCTCTTGACAAAGCAGCTTTGTACCAGCTTTTGGCCACAATGCATTTGTGCATCTTACACTACTGAATGGAAACCTGCAGTCTTGTGTTGCTATTAGTAGTTAAATATTTAGTTCTTAAAAGCTGCAACTAACTTGGCAGCTCAAAAACTTACTCTTTGTTGCTACTGGTATCACATGCAGAGTTACACAAGGTGTAACTAGAGGTCTCACTAGTGCTGCCATTTTTATCTCCTCGTATTCCAGATGTTACTGTCAGCTCCATCTTGATTTGAAAGCAGCTCCAGGGGCCATGACTGAATCTGCCACAGTTAATCCTGAAGAGGAAGAGAAGACATGGCTGATTTCTAGAAAATCCATTATGTTGGAAATGAGCACAAAGAAAAGGAAAAAATACCCAAGTAGTTTCCAAGATCTGAGGGGATAGGTCACAAGGAAGACAGATGTTTTAATTTTCAGATATGCAACCGACAATCCCTATTTCTCCTTTTCATTGACCCCTTTTGCCTATTGTCCCAATTTCTAGGAAACCGACCTAGTTTTCAGGAATAGTCAGTGATGTCATTCTGACTTTGGAGATCCCATATGTATCACCATTAGCTTCCCAGAATGACAACTCTGTAACACCTAACTTCTGCAAACAGGCTTCCAGCAGACAGACTTAAGATTCTGATATACAGCTAGGTCACAATCCACAGCTGCAAAGGCAAACAAGGTCTTCCCTAGAAACATGAAGATTCATGAGTGTCTTGCTATAAGCATAAAATGCAGAGCAAAGGCAGATTCAAATAAAAGCAGCCTGATGAAAGGCACTAGAAGTAAAATTGAACAAATTTCTTTCCTCCCCAAGACACCCTGAATGCATGTGTCCAGATGTAACTTAAACATCAGAATGAAAATGAAATTAATATCAACAAAAAGTGTAAACATTACCAATTATAGAAAGCATAGAAAGGGCATGCATCCATAAGCATCAAATCCTGAGCTAGATGGTTGTCTTTGGGTGACCAAAGAAATGATCTGGCATGGAAGGCAAGAAGGCCCAACTGCAGAAGGGGTTGAACTGGCTGGAAGCAGGAATGCCAGAGACGGATTCCCTTGTAAGGGAGTGAAGTTTCCCTTGCTGATGAAATAAGAAATAGCCACAGCACTGTCTTGTATTAATCCTGGAATGCCAGTGCTCAGGGGCCACTTTGGGCAGCAGAGCTGGTATTGTGGGATGGACCCAACGCTGGGCTGAGGCACCCCGTGCCAATGCTCATGCGATTGGTGCCAGCGCAAGTGTATATAAGGAATCAGCTCGTGATGCATCTTTGCAGATTCCTTGTAGAACCACTTATGGTGGTAGGACTCTGTCCAATGCGTTGTTCATTAAATGATTTTTTTTTTTATACATTTAAGCACAAATGTGTGTTTAATTTGCCTCAAGGAGTACAATAACAGTTTCTCAACATATTACTGAAATTAGGTTCCTATTGTGAGAGATTATTTTCAGATTGTAAATCTATTTGAAGTTAGTTTGCTCTAACAAAATATCTTGAGTTACAAAAAATATTTTTTAAAACTCAAACTACTTTCCCCTTCTCCACACCAACAAAATTACTCTCACCCATAGCTGAATTGCTGCATACATAAACTGACAGCAAAATGGGAGCCAGATCTCTGTGATACAAAACATTTATCCTCTATTAAGCCTCTGGAGTAAATTCCGATGGGCAGTTTTCAGTTATTATTATCCTCTTTTAAATTATGTTCTAATACTATGTGCGATATTTCCTGGATATGTGACAAATGCTGTTTCTGAGTGATTTGTTTACACCATTGGAAGCTTGCCATCAATACGCTCCATTCCCCCAGGAAGAGTTAAAGTTGAAACATGAGTGCTGTGTAGGGAGTATACTGGGTAAACTACTGCTTTGAATGTGCAAACCTGCAGTAAAATGAAATTAATATTAAATAAACATTGGTCTTCATCTATATTATCGTCCTAAAAATGTCACCCTTTGGTCTTTTCCATTCTATTAAAACTGGGCTATCACTTCTATTCATATTACCCTAGAGGAACTTGCAGAGCTAAAAGCTGGATGAATGAATTCTCCCTGCTATACTATAGAACAGCTAGGCATGTTTCTCGAGCTCTATTAGGTGTAGGAGCAGGCATTCACCTACCATCCTCTTCTCCTTTTCCCCAATTTTGTTTATATTGACTGTCCTAGGATATTGTAAACTCAGAATCCTTTTTCCCCTAGAATGTCAGTGATTTGTTTTCAAACAGTCCTTTCTTTTCCCTGAAGTTCTAGCTCTCCTATGTTTTACTGTCATGAGAGTCTCTCTGGTAAAAGTACTGTAAGAGAGCTTCATGATTTTTTCTTCCTTTATTTTACTATGACTGCTAAATGATAAGATTCTGATCTTGAGGGGAATAAACAAAAATAATTCCCTTTGTCTTCCCTTCTCCTCAGACACCACTTCCAGAGAGTATCAGTTCACCTTGGCTGATCATGAATTTCAGTGCTCCCAAAAGAGAGATTCAGATTGAAAAAAAACCAAAAAAGTTGGTTTTTTTTAACAGGTTGTTGGCAACAGCTTTATTTAAACTCACACCGCCATCACCTGTTACCATTTCCAATATCCCAGGTCAAACAGAAAAGATTCATTCAATCTGAGGCTGGGAGGAACTACTGTGACAGTCTGCTCTGACCTCCTGCATAACACAGATCACAGAACCTTGCATAATAATTTCTGCATCACCCCTGTAAGCTTCTACATAAGCCATAGCATATCTTTAATAAAGGGATACAACCTTGACTCAAACACTGCAAATGCAGGAGGATTTGTCTCTCTTCTGGCTGGTAATTCTAATAGTTTAACTATCCTTGGTACTGAAAGACAAGAGTGGACAAGGACTGCGTATCTGGCCTTTTCCCATGGGCAAATGGGTCAAGTTTCCAAAGTTTGTGAAATTATTTATTTAATTTTATATGCATAAATGGTAACTAATATACAGAAAAAAGTCTGGCAGTGTAAGTCACCTACAAATAGGAAGTGTTTACTAGCAGCTCCATGTAGTTCTCATTAAGAATGATAATGCAGGCAACACCAGTGAAAGAGTATACAAACTGATTTTCTACAAACCAAACTCTCTAATTAATCCTGTATTGTGTCTATTGACATTATTTTATCAATGCCAATGCAGATTTTATGTCTGCTGATGGTCATTTAGCAAACACAGAATGTTCTGAAAAGGTGGGAGGCCACTAGCATACAAATTGTTTGAATTAAAAAAATAAAAGGAAAAATATTCCTGATAAGAAATAAAATTTGAAAGTCTCAAAAGCCTAGAATATTTGATTAATTAGAAGTGGAAGAGAAGTCTCCTTCCTGGAAAATTACTGTGGGAGAGAAAAAAAAAATATGTAATAATGCCAAATATAGGGAATTTCATATTAATCTAACCATGAAAATGAATATAACAAAATCTGTCTGTCTGTTCATCAATTATATAAAGGCCATATATACTATACAGCCAGCGGGGCATTTCCACAATTCAAGATTTCTTTACTTTTAGGAAGTGCAAGGAGATACAAGGAAATAATGCACATAGGGAGTCAGCTTCATCTGTTTCCTTAGATTATACTGCCAAGTTAATAAGTAACATCACCATATGTGGCTGCTGTAATACATGTGCTGTTAGTATGTACATTTGGCCTACTGTGGCAGTAGCCAGAGTAAGACAAGTTATTCTTGCTAAACCAAATTTTGCCATGTTTTTAGGGAGTTAAAGTAGGGGAAAGTTCGTTTTGTCATCCTCCCATGAGCAGCTTCTTATAATGAACAAACATAGAGGAAACTTCTGTTTTCTGCTACCACCACTTTCTCCATTAGTATCAAAATATGAAACCCAAAGGTCCCACTAGATAAAATAGTGACAAATGACACTGCTTTTGGAGCCATGCATCTGAAAAAGTGATCAAGTAGGTCACTTAAGTATAAGACTATACATAAAGAGAAAATCAGAACCTTACAGAGAACTTTAAAGAGATTGGTACTTGTTATTAGGAGAGCAGATTCTCATTCTCTGCTGTCCCATTATAGTTTGTTCTCTCCTTTTGAGCTCTTACGCTCTCATAACAAGAAATTAATTTGCCATCTAATTTTCTGCTTTCTATATTGTTCAACATTTACAATGTTCTTCAACACATTTGCCTATGCTCAGTGAAAAGAAGTTAATCAACCAAACCAACTCTGGGAAATAAGTTCTTCACGTGATCAAGTCTGTTATTTAATGACTTAGAAGATGAGGGGACTTTTATTCAGGAAGTCAATAAATTATGGATTCTTCTTACATACATGATGACTCATAAGTTAGATAGACTTACCCTTACTAGAAATTAAACAGTAGGGGTCCTACAATGTACACTAATGAGAGCAAGGTTTCTACTGCTTTTCCTCTTAAAAATGTAGTCAAGTTAATAAACACTGGCATCCTCATAATGCAATTATAAAAGTGAAAGTTCTATAAGAAAGCTTGATTACGTTTTAATTACATTTAATAGATGTTTAATATAATACATTTAAAAAGAGAAAGAAAATAGCATCCTGCTGTATTTGCCAAATTCATTGCCTAAAAGGGGTATGTTACTACTTTAAAAAATACACTTTTTTTTCCCTATACATAGTGAGCTTTTTTGATTGGCTACTTCTTTTTAAACAGCTGAAATTGTATAGTTTCTTTAAATTATTTTCTAAAGAATGTTTATAGTATTTTCCTTCTCTGGAGATTCTGAATTATGTTTTCTTTGTAGAAATAAAAGATATACAAAAACCAGCCAACCCTGCAAACCTTTCTTTACCTGCATCCTCACCTTTGAAACAAATCACTTGAATAAAGATGAATGATATGAATCAGACTGCATTTGGAATAAATTCATTTCAGTTACACGTGCTTGGAAGATCCCAGAAAGTATTACTATATTGATCACAATTGTTTGAGATAATGGCCTAGAAACTCTCTTGGCTTCCATGGCACTAGGTAGATCTTTAGAAAACATAGTTCACTGCTTAATAAGACTTTACAATCCAAAGCAAAAAGAGAGAGAAAGAGAATATTTGCATTAATACCAATGAAAGGAAATTAAAATTCTTGAGGCATTTCCTACCACTAAGAAACATCTCCACAAACATAAAGACATTCAGAAGGCACTTGTGCCTTGCAAAATTCAAAGCTCATTTTCTGGGATATTTGGAAATTCCTGATTTATTTATTTATTGTTAATGACTGACATTATCCAGAGTAGCACAACCTGCCTTTCTCCAAACTAACCAAAAGCTAAGCATGGGAAATGTTTCCTCTTTCACCAACAGCATTTTGAATATAAGAAACAGTAACAAGTCAGCATTTTTTGTCTGATCACAGGCAGTTAAATACCAACCAAGAACAAAATGCTGAAAGATGCACTGACTCCAGGTGCTGCCATTTTTATGACATATTATTCATATGGCCACGTTTTCAAGAATTCTCACCCATTTAGGCATCTATAGTGAAGGAAAGATTTTTCAAAACACATTTTCCCCCACCAGAACAAGAAGTAATAGCACGTCTTAGCATCTTCTGGACAGACAACCCTTTCCCAGCAATGAGTATCTGTAGAGAAAGCACTTAATTCTGTCTGGTCCTGTATGATGATCATCATTTTAATAAGAATGAATATAGGCACGACAGAAAAGATGCAATTATTCATCAGATGTTATGCGTGACAGGAGGTGCACACAGATAACAGTTAACAAAACCTAATTTTGCACCAATAGTGGCTCTAAGCCAGATATTTTAACTTTGCAGCTCATCTAAGCAGGTAGTTAGGGACTACTTTGTTGTTCTTTAAAGCATTCCTAGTCTCATTCCTTAATATTAGAAAGACGACCCTCAAATCTTTTGCATTGATGCATATCACTTCTGAGCTATGCCTGATCCCTAGGGCACTGTACCTTAATCAACGTACAAATATCACATCAGTTAACTTCCATTAAATACAATTCCATTGCTTCTAGGTTGTTTTTTCATATCTTATTCTATCTTTTTTCCTTAGTTCACTTTATTTTTAATGTTACCTTTAATATACCAACTTCCCAGTAACAGTAAATGTTTAAGCTACACTTTTTTAAAACCTGAAAAATAGGAAATCAAAGCTTATTTTCCTTCTCTGGAATTCTTCTTCTTCCTTACATGAATCTTCTTTGCCTATTTTTTTTTACTTACATTATTCTAGTTTCTCCTTGATCAACACCTGTATCCTCAGAAAGACCTCAGGCTTTTAGGCTACAATTAGAAGCAGAATTTTCCTAATGTACTGGCATAACTACAGTACATGCCACCGTGGGTTTTGCTATTGCTTAACAGTGCTACTGCTTAGCAGAGGTTTACTGCTAAGTATCTTAAGCAAGTACCTATCATTAAGCAGGTGTGAAGGCAGAACTGAACTTGTTGGGATTAACTGCTGGATAAATACTTAGCCAATATAAACAAATCCATAAGAAACTGATCTTCAGTACCTTAAGTGAATTACATCAATAAACCACAAGCATGTTCTGTTAACTCAGAAGTCATATACATTTCCTTGATTCGTGTCCACAGATCACACTAAAGGCAAAACACTTATAAAAGCATAAAAATGCAGTACAGAATGAAAAGTCTAAACTTCTAAGGAAACAACTTATGCAGCCACTTTACTGTGTAATATAAATAAATATACAACGCTTGAGGTGGGAATAAAAGGTGAGGCAATGTTATTGAGTTACTATAGGCAATCAGTTTGAGCTGTGCAACTTAGAATCCAAATAGGCAGCATTCCCTCGCTTGCAAGAACTCAGTAGGGTCTGGAAGGCACTCCTTTAAAGGACAGAAATCCTCAGATTCTTCTCAATCTGTGTATTTTTCTGGTTTTGCGAAATTTTCACTGAGTGTTTCTAATAGTCAGATTTCTTTAACACAAGAAAGATATCTAGGACAGCTTGAGAAAATTCATCCATCTCCTGGTGGCTAATGCCCTTTCCACAACCAGTCCTTACAATTCTTACTCTACAGATAACAAAACAAACAAGACCTTTGCAGGTTTCACATGCAGACAGGCTGACAACACATTCTTAACCTAGTATAACAAATTCAAAACACAAACAAAACGGGAAAATGTCTTCCAAACACTAGACTCCAAACCACTTATAACCCTCTATCTGGACTTACCTCCAGCAACCTATATGACCCCTTCATCTTCTATCTGCACCCTTTCCTACAAGTAGCAGACTCTCTTCTCCCAGATGCTCTTCTCCAATTTTTGTGATACTGGGTAGAGTGGAATGGCTATAAAAAAGTAGTAAACCATCTAATGGCCAAATGTTCCATGAGAATTTTTACTGCTTGGTCTAAAAAAGTCAAGGAGAAGGACAAAAACATGGTTTAAATATCCCAGCAGGTACCAACAGAGCTGGCAACATTGATTTAGGCACCTCTGTTTCTGACAGTGATCAGGTGTTTGGAGGTCTCAGTGACAGGCTTATGCACTTAATGACTTTTGCAGGACAGACTCTTCACTTATTTCAAGTTAAACTAATGACAAAATACCAAATAAGTATGTGCAGGCTTAGTTTTCAGATATTTGCACAAGGAAATCTTCTAGGGAATATCATCAACAACTGTAAGACTTCTGTCTCATGCTGATCACCAGTCTCGCAAGGCATCCTTTGAAGTCAGTAAAAAACTCTCTGTCTTTGAAGGATCATGACTTTTGGTTACTTCTGGCTGCCTGAGTTTTCTACTTGATTTTTCATTTCCTTCCTCTAGCTGTGAGCAACACAGAAGAAAGAAAAATATTAAGACATTTTCTGCCACGTGGGTCCAGTTCTCAGACCTGTGACTTATGCTGGAGATGATGAATAGGAATCTAAATGTAAATGTAGAATGAAGTAAACATCCAAAATGCATACATTATGAGAAGAGGGGATCTCTTCCCTTGATTGATACTGCCATTTAATGTAGCTTTAAATTAATAGCCTGTTATTTATGTAATTTATAGCTACAGTTGACCCCTTTTATTTATCTTTCTCCAAGGGTTTAAAATACTGAAAAAAAAGCTATTCCACAGCTTGTGAAGTTACAGAGAGAAGATGAATCTATTATCACAGGGAAGCAGACAGGGTGATGTTCATAACACGCAGCTATTTCCATACAATAACAGTTAATTTCATTTAAAACATCTTTCTTTCCCATCTCTTTGCTTCCACTGTACTCCTATCCTTACAGGACCAGAAGGTAGAACAGTGAATGGAATGCAAAGCTCTTTATGCCCTAGCAACACTCTCTGGCTCATCTCAAAAGATTAACTCTGAGAAGCAGTAAACATGAGGTCATGCCTGAGAGAAGATGCCATCATATTTACTAATGAGAAACCGGAAGTATTTACTAATATGGTAAAGAAAACAATTTTATGTTCTTAAATAAATAGCAAAGTTGAACTCCAGAGGTCTGGTATGTGCTTCAGCACTACACTTCACTACAGTCCACAACTGCAAGCATCTGATAAACTGAAGCAAGTTGAGCAGAGGGCCATCAAGATGGTCAGGGGCTGAAGCACTTGCCCTATGAGAGGAGGCTGGGGGAAGTGGGCTTGTTCTGCCTGGAGAAGAGGTGGCTTCGGCCTAATAGCGCCTAACAGCAGCCCCTCCAATTTGGAGGGATGGTATAACACATGGTAGAAACAAGGGTAGGAAGGGGGGCAAAAAGGTGCTTGGCTGAAGCTGAGCCTGGGGAAGGGGGAGGAAGGGTATTTCTCCAAAGGTTCAATTTTTTGTATTTTCTTTTTTTCTCAATATATGAATCAGTAATTAAGCTTGTGTTAACTGTCAATAAAGTAAAATTCCCTGAGTCAAGCCAGTTTTGCCCATGACAAATATGCTAGGATTTGACGAACTATATGCTTATCCTTAAATTAAATTCAGATTCATTTTAGAAGCCTACTGCTGCATAAAAATACTTTCTCTCAATGCCAAGGTGCATGCATATTTCACTATAGGAGTAAAATCAGCCCATGCCAACACTGTACAGGACTATACAAACTGATTATTACTTTCCAAATCATAAAAACTGTGTGCTTGACTGCTTATGCATTAACTAGACAGTATTAATATTGTCATTAGTATTATTATTTCCTCCAAAGTACCAAAGGCAGTTATTTTCTTGAAGTGTATGGTTAACATGCTTGGAAGCTGCATCCACTAATAAAGGATTATTAATAGAAAAAAAATCACATACTATTAAAATCTTCACAATAAAGTTAACTCTAAGGTAGACACAGAAAAATTAAAATAAAGTTACATTTGATAATGAAAAATTGCTTTTCAGTGAAGAAAGAAAACAAATGACATATGGTACAAAATGTTTGTAGTTAAGGTTATTTTAATTATGTGTTACTTAAAGTTTGTTTACCAAAATGACAAACCATTTCCACCCTACCCCCCCAAAAAAAAGGGGTACTAGTCATATCAGAAACCACAGTTGTGAGGTCTGAAAGTGCTGACAAATTCCCTTGTGTCAGTAAAATGATTCTTATGAACTATTAATAAGCCCATACTTATAAGTATTTAAACAATGCTCTACTGAGAGCTGTCAGACATAAGGTGACAGACAGAAGAAAGGATTTCAATGATTCAGCCCTACATACTGCTCACTTTGGATATCAACCAAGACATGTCTCCTGTTTTGTCTATTCTGATGGTTTCTTAAAATTCTAGATACTGCAGGTTTTAATAATGAAATTTGGTTTTCAGGTAGGCTCCAACCTGCCTGATGTGATAATTGCTGATCATATTTGTCCTCAGTTCTGTCAGGATCCAAAAACTTGGTAGTCCTCTGACTATTACATGATCTGTTAGACATGACCAGAACAGGCCTAACAACTCAAACACAGTCCCTGAAGTAGTAGCATCACCGTCTTCTAATAAGTTAAGCTTATATGGTGTGTAATAAGCATAGGCTCTATTCCATCTGTTATCTGAGAATATTCATGTTATAGACAATTCTCAGGTGGATGGCAAACTCACCAATGAAGCTTGTTCATTTTACATGGACTTATCAAGATGTAGTAAAGCAAGAAAGAGAACGAAGGAATAAATGTGACTAATCTCACAGTTCAGCATGGGGAACCCATGGAGAACTGGCTTCCTAACCATGCCCTCAAGAAATCTTTTACGTAATTTATCCCAGGTATCCCATATTACTAAAACCTTGCCAGTCTTCAGAATTCCCCTGCAGAAGGAAGAGTTGGATTTCAATGTTTGCTGTCAATGATCCTTGACCCAACAGCTCAGCATTTCAAGAACCAATTGACAAAAGACTTGGACATCCTTGCATTTAGTGTGAGGGGGCAAGAGCTGGGCAGGAACTTCCTATTTGTCTACTACAGCTATGTCAAGACAGCCCCAATGGAAATGCATGGATATTTCCACAAATGTGGGGTTTTGAGCTTTTTTGCCCCAAATAACTCCTATATCCTACAGAATAACTCAGGTTGGAAGGGATCTCAAGAGGGCTCCAGTCCAACATCCTACTTAGAGCAGGGTCAGCTGTGGGGGCAGACCAGGCCAATGCTTTATCGATGGGGAGTGATTCCAGAGCCTCTCTGGGAACCTGTCCTAAAGGTTGGTTGACAAAACTAGCATATTTAGCTGTACTTGCATGAGGGTAGTTATCAGGACAGCTATGACAGAACTTTTTTTTCACAACACCAAATGGCCATAGCTGTTTAGGATACATTTATAATGCAGATCTCCCACTTGAGCCACTTCTGAAAAATATGACATCTTTCAAGTTACCCATGCCTCACAGACCATCATTTGGCTTCCACATATGGTTCTTTGTTAATGTATTGGCTTCCCTAAAGCTAGAGAGCACCTTTGAGCACCACATAGTGCAGAAAGCACTATCTGCTCTGGAATATACGGGGTCTGTTTCACCAGGATGACAGCATCACATCAGCTAATCATGAAAACCATCTGATGCCTCCAGTTTGCTTGCAAGCGTAGTTTTAAAGGTGGCAAAGGAAAAAAGCAAGTTAGAAAACTGCCACCACTGGATCTTTTCAAAATATGACATAAACCTCCAACATTTACCTCTGAAATTTAAACCAGACTGAAAACAAACAGTAAATAAATCCTACTCTGTATCACATTTAGATACATACCTTAGCATGTCATCTAGATTTCAGAGTTCTTTTCTACAGTTCAATTAAAAGATTCAAAAGAAATAAAAATTTACTTTGTCTTTTTATTATACCTTCATAGAAAAGGGATAATAGTAAACTTGGAATTAAAAATTTCCAGTGTAGTGTGGTGGTATTCTACATCACCATGTAGCTTCTAGTTATGGCTGTTAGTGTAAACAGCTCTTAATATGCCTGCAAATTCTCAAAAATGACAAATCAGTGACATCTAACTGCAAAACAATTAGGTTTACAATTTAGATCAAGCAAATATGATATAGTTATACTATACAATATGTACCTGAGTGGACAGGTACATGCACATGTACGAATACAAAGAGAGGGAAAGGGAGCGACCACACACGCTGTGTTATTCTGACACCATGCAATCAAGAATGAATTAAAGGGATCCATTTTACATTTATTGACACATTCTTCCTCAATAAGTAAACTGCATCTCTTAGAGCTTCTGAATGAAATGTAAAAAAACAAAAACAAAAAACAAAAAACAAGAAAGAAGCAATATTTTCTAGACAACTATCAGATGTATTCTTTAACAGACATTCTTTAATCCATGTCTTTGTTTAAAAACAGTACTATAAAATTATTATTAACACAAGTAGTGGTGATCTACTTTCCATTAGTCCATAAAACTTGATAAACTATCAATAGTTCAACTGTCATCAGCACTTTTTTGACTGCTTTATGATACAGACAGATTGAGTAGGCTGAGCTTTAATTCCAGTTTTGTAATAATGCCCCTGGTAAACGTGATCTGGCTTTCAAATTGCTGCAGCAATGCAGCTGAAAAAATTAAAACATATTTTACTGTGAAGGAGCATAAACAAATCATTTTCACTTCACACTACTAGCATTCATTTTATTTTTTATGCAGTTACTCTTTCTGTATCTTTAAATATTTTACTGATTATTTGCCTGCTAGAAATCAGGAATGAGTAGTAAGTTAGGTCAGAAATTACTGTCTATGTCTGAATGTTCATAATTGACAGTCTAAGGACTGCATGCATGCTGATGACAAACCCATCTTTGTATATTCGTTATAAAGGGAGCTCTAAGCATCTTTTGTTTCTATGGTTCTGAAAATTAACACCATTAAATATGCCCCTGAGAAAGTGTCATACATTTGCCAGTGCAGAAACACACTATTCTTTCTATTTTGGGGGAGGGGAAAGGGTTAGAATAATTCAGGAGAAAATAAACCTAGGTGAGTAATGGCAGGTTGATTTACCTAAAAAATTACTAAGTCTTGTCAGCTAATGTAAGCTTTAACTCAAATAAAACCCAAAAGTAGTAGGTATAGGAAATAGATTTTCAGAATGAGCAGAATAGCAATGAAAAAATATTTATGGGGTTTTATTAAAATGCATTGAAGAGGATCACAGTCTTAACATTGAACAGAAAACCTGATAGCTGATGAAGTAACAGCTATTATTTGTTATTATGATCAGTATAACAGTAGTACTCAAGGATTCCACCCTGCTGATCAAGCATACACAGTAGAGAGAGTCCCAGACCCCTGCATTTAAGCTGTATACCAAAAAGAAACAAAAGGGCAAAAGGAAGGAGGTATTACCCTTATTTTAATGATGGAGAACTAAGGCATAGAACATCAGTGCAGTCCAGAGTTAATGCTAACAGGTCACATAACGTATCTCTAAAATTTTAACACCACTATAAGCCATTAGAAAATAATACTTCAAGACATTCTAGTGAATCATGATCAGGACAAATGTACTCATCATTTGCATTTTCAGATGGCTTAAATTTCACCTGTGTTCCTGCATCCACTGTTTCCTATTTGCTGTAGCTAGATCTTTTATTAAAACATCTAAAATATAACCAAAACAATAAACAAAAAAACCTCACATTCTTCTTTCTTGGATTTTAATTAAGACATTGCAGAGAAAATCTCCCTTCAAAAATACCATTGGAACTGGTAAGTGGGTGGTGACAGAAGGCTAATTTAAGGAAAAACAATAACGTGAGACAACTATGTAAATGTAGTGCCCATAAAATACCTCTTCTCTATTTTATCGTCTAATTAAGAACTGAATTTTACCAAAAAATCATTTTTCTGTGCAGAGAAAAGTTTTATTAGAAGATCAGAAGCATATGCTCTTTTATACTCATCACTACTTTTCAGCACAGTATTATTAAATACTTCATAAATTCAGATTAGAAATTGAGCAGTTCTTTGGAGGTACTTAAGGCCAATTATTAATAATAATCTAAACCGCTCAAATATCACTGACATTAAAACCTAAGAAGTAACTACAAAGTACACCACGAAGTTGCAGTGAAAGAAATCATGATATTACCAGTTTCTTCACTGTACTGTACTTTATATTTTAATCATTACTATTCACATCAAAGATCATCTTCATATTCACACAGTCCCAATAATAGCATTTTCACTCTGAAAGTTAAGTTCTGGCTTGCAGTGTATCCTTAGTTCTTTTGGTTCCAGCACTCTGCCTCCTCACTAGCTGGTTGATAATACTTAATAGGTAATAAGCTCAACTCTAAGGGAAAAGACGCTCTAGCTCTCCTCTCTTTGTGGATTTTTTTCCTAGTTGATCTCAATCCATACAAACAAAACACAACCCCCGTTAACAGCAACACCAAAAAAAATCAAAACAGTCTGAACAGGTATCTGTTAGCAAATCCACATTCTTGTCAAAATATGTGTGTGTGCCTCCTCAGCTCCCTCTAGGATAAGATAGCAATCAAATTACTTATATTTCTCTTTTCTTCCTACTAGGCCTTTCTTCATGAATAAGATGGCAGTGGTCTCAAAGGTATGATTTTGCTGCAGTATCTTTGTACAGTTAAAATGAAAGCAGCCTGTGTTCCTGAGGGACTTCCTAAAGAGCCTATACCTGTGGAGAGAAGACAACAGTCTTGCAGACTCAGTAGGTGTGAAGTACAGAATCTGTCTTCAAATACAGGGTGTTACGATGGACTTGACTCTTCAGAAGGTTTGGGGACCAGTCTTGAGCTGAAAACTCTCCCATGTCTTTATTCAAAGTCATAGGAATCATCTTTACAAAGAATAAAAAGGGAATAATGTACCCAGAAGCACAAGTCTTGGTCCTAGAGAACTTAAAGAGTGCAAGGTTCAAATATTGTGGGGAAGTAGATAATGAGGAGGAGAATATGTTTTGAAAGCATGTGGTTTGAAAATAATGGAGATTCAACTCATCTCTAGACCATGGCAGAGAAGGCCACTAGGTGAACCTTTACTGAGTTGAAAAAGAGTCCTAACTCCTTCAGCTCCAGGAGCTAACAAAGATGATTGAGACTGAAGAAATTTTTTGTGACTTCTGCTGATCGACAGAGCAGACTAGAAATATAAATCATCATTCCAGTCCTCCAGAAAGTCTTTTATTCCAGGGATTTTATCTATTAATACATGACCACATGAAGTGAACAAAAGGCCTGCCTCCTATATCGGTAGGAAGGGAAAAATACAGGAGATAACTCAGATCTTTATTACTGTTAGTTTTAAATCACGTAGCTCCATTGAAAACAATAGAATCATGGCACTGTAAAACCAGAGTTATGCAGCAGGCAGTTATTCAGGCTCAATAACATCTAAGTCTGTTTGCACAAGGATCAAAGAAGATAAATATCTTAACAAAACTTTCAGGTCGGGAGGAACGATGCCGATTTACTTCAGCTGAAGGACAGCTTTCTGTGTTTGACTGGAGACAAAGTCCTGTTCCACACCAGATACAACAGTGAATGTTTCAATTTCTACTATAGAAGCACCTTCTTTCTAGTTTACATTACTTATTTATTGAAAAACTCATCATATCCCGAGGTATTTTCCAACCTTGGGACCTGCAGTCTGCTAAAGAAAGTTTTGCTTTTCCGTTAAAAAAAAATATCCAAACCAAACTTACAAATTTTTTTTTTTTTTTAGAGATTTAACAATGAAAGAGCTCAGAGTATCAAACTGTGAATAAAATATTCTACTACCTTGGCAGATTCTACATCACATTTTAATCAGTGCATCTCACTTCAAGCATGTCTTAAGCTCTGGACTTGCATGCTACATAGGAATGTGGAGAGCATTTTAGAAAGGTAGTTGTTTTTGTAGGCTGATTGTAAGTCAATATAAATAACATAAAATATTTTTGATAGGAAATCTGAAAGACTATTTCCCTAACAGGTCCCAGCATCATATCAGTGATGCCTTGTGGACTTCCTCCTTTACCAAAGTTCAACTGTTTAGGCCAATTCCCTTTTCCTCCGGCAATCTTATAGATGTCTACTTCATTTTGTATCTGCCTTTATTTACAAAGGCTATGAAAAGGCAGTTTCCATCACAAAGTTTTATGAAAGTATTGACTAAAACTCCTTTGTCAGTACATACAATACCTGTTGGCTTCAGGAGGTTATTTCTCATAGCATGTTTATGGAAAGGAATTTAAAAAAATCTGTAACTTTTTATAGTGAGGATCACACGGTTTGCTTCTCAGTCTCTCAGAAAGTACTAAAAATAAAACCATGTTTTGTAAGACAGCAGTGTCACATCAATGCTACAAAATGACTTTCACCATGATATTATTCCTAGTAAAAAACGAGAGATTTCAACAAGCTTCTGGACTGAGCGGTTTTCTACTACGTAATTGCAGCCTGTAGCTTCCATCTCCTTCTATTATAATTTTCCACATCTAGCTGTATATACATGAACCTCTTCTAGCAAATCTTTCACCAACAACCACAGTACTGTCTGCAGGTGCAAAAACTTTTAATGCCCTGGAAATGTAGACAATAAATTCAAATAAGCTGTTACTGACATTTGGGGAAAAAAATGGTGCGTATTCAACCAGTGTTTCTCCCTCCTCATCCCTCCTGCTCTCCTGGTAACCCTGCATTTTCAGGGTGCTGAAATGGAACATAGATTAGTTGCAAACAATTTGTTTTCCCTTTTCTTCATG
The DNA here is from genome assembly GCA_020745775.1 of Theristicus caerulescens. Lineage (NCBI taxonomy): Eukaryota > Metazoa > Chordata > Aves > Pelecaniformes > Threskiornithidae > Theristicus > Theristicus caerulescens. The sequence goes on from CM036560.1 coordinate 92,390,280, forward strand.
GAATTATCTAACTGCAATGGCTACTGTTAATAACTAAGTGAAACTTCAATTGTATACCATAAAGACACAGTCACATTAAAATAGAATAGAAAATAATGCCTTGTTGCAAATCCTTTGTTCACAGTGCAGCTAATAATCCCGCAGAGCTGGGATAAGAAGGGTCTGCATATTCCCCCAGTGTGAGAAAATAAATCCAAGAGCAAAGGTGGCTGAGTCCTATGAGTTCTTGCTGACATGAAAGAAGTCTCAATCCAACAGTATTTTGGCCTGAGGGCAATGAAATCAACTTTGAAGAATACTACCTCATCATGTGCAACACTGTAAAATTGCAGACAGATGTGAGACAACTTGTAAATTACCTTGACCCTAAGATAAGACAAGGTCTGTTTGTGAGCCTGATGTAAATCTTCCTAGGCATTAAAAGACTTGGTACTTTTTGTTGCTGTCTGAGCCAGAGATCCATCTCTGGATGACCCTGATCTTGAGATGTCTTGAAGGATGGGTCTAAGATCTATCATTCCAATCCTAGAAGTCAAATTTCCTGAGACTTTCTTGTCATGTGCATTCTATGGGCCTGAATGTTTAAATGACTGACAGACACTCCATGTAAAAATTCTCTTTTCACGTAGGAGGAAGAATTCCACATCTAACGATTAAGAATATTTCGTAAGAATATAAGAAAGTCATTGTACAGGATCAAGGGTCTATTTAGTCTAATTTGCTTTCTCATAGGACCAGATGCTACAGGTGCAAAAATAATTTTAGTTCTGCCATTTGGTATCTCTGCAAACATAATCCATTCCCTTGTGTGTGAGTTGTAATTATCTTTCATTACATGATCACAACTGTTTTTCCCAAAGAACTCCAGTGTCAGTTATTGCTCAGAGTGAATGCTGGCCAATTAAGCACCCAGCAGGTATTATTTTGTTTAATCCTTATTGTTCTTTATAAGGTGTATTAACGTGTCAGAATATTTATTGCTTTCTATTCAACCCTTAGTTTAAAGACAGAATGATTAATGCCGGATGAACTTTTCCATGTCTCTCATCCTTGTATTATTTCAGCACTTTGCAAAAAAAATAATGGATTAATCTGCAATATACCCCAATAAGACAAATACTAATTTATGGAAGAATTAAAAGAAAGAAAATCATCTTAGCACTGAAAGGTATGTAACTTCATTTGGATGGAACTTCTGAAAATCAGATCTCAAGTTTGGTGAACAAAACTGAAGTACACACCATCAGTAATGCCTCCTGTTGTCTAGTCCAAGTGACTTAATTTGGAGAATGCAGATGCTCTATTGAATGGACAAAACCAAAAACCAGTTGAGTAGGGCAACCTCTCAAATCAGCCTCTCAGATCATCCTCCTTCTTTTCTCTCCTCTTTGATCCACTATAAAACTTACAATTTCTGCAAGAAATAGGGCTTGGACTATATCAAACACCTTCCAGTAAACAACCCTGATTCATCCATTTAAGCAGGCCCACACTGTTCAATGAAAAAGCATAAAAGCCACGGAAAAATAGCATGCAAATGTGCCATATAATAATATACCATCTTGCATACACTCGGAAGAGGAAATTTAATAAATGTGTATCAACATATACTGTGATCAACAAATATAAATTAACTACTCTTGTCAACAACACACAAGCACACGATCCTGTACAATAAAAGTCAACGTACATTTTGACACTGAATTCCACAGGAGCAGAACTAAATCCCACATACCTGTTCAATGGAGATGGGCTGCTAAACCGAAGGTTTAATGCCAGCATTCTTCTAAATTTGATGGGCAAATGAAGTATTAGTGTCTATCTCTGCATGTTTACAGACATACTTTCTCATGCTTACATTGTAATTCTTTCTCAAAACAAACAATTATTTAACTTGTAGTTTAAAAAAGATTCTATGACTGCCTTCTTCACTGAGGTAACTCGAGTTGAACTTAAGTAAAACAGTGACTCAGAACCATGGGAATCCAAACTCGTAAATGTTAATAGAGAAGTCTTACTCAGGACCTGGCTTCCTGGTGAGAACAAAGATCACAATTTTTTATCAAAAAAAGAAAAACATTCAAAGAAAAGTTTTGGCATAGATGCCATGCTAGGACAAACATAGATTTTCCTTAATGACAGCTAGTTTTCTCTGTTTCTGTGAGATTTCATGCAATTAACTGGTACCATGGACAGAGTGAATAAACCCCATTATTTCTATAGGCAACAATGTCAATCCTAAGTGACAGAATGTGTTGCTTCTGTAGTGTATAACAATGTAATATAATACAGATTAAAAACATGTTATAAATTTTGATGCCTCTAGATTATGCCAGTGAAATATGTAAAAAGATAGCTTTAAGGCCTAAACATAAATATATTTAAAACTTTCTCTAACACTTTCCCTAGGGAGTTCTATTAATATGCTCAGTGTTTTTTAAGACATGAAAATTTATTTATTACATTTTTAAACCCACAATCCTTCTGAATCTAGCATATTTGGCTTTTATTTAAGTCTGTTGATTGACTATGGTTATCCAGATGGTTTTGTATTTAATTACAAAGATTAAAAAAGGAAATTTCTAGATATGCATGTCTTTTCTTCCTTATTTTTTTCCCCTTGTTGTTTCACCCACTTTTTTTGTCCCACTGAAAGGCTATTTAAAACAAGAGTTATGCTTTTAAAAATATGAAGTTCTTAACCACAAAATGGACATACTTGACACATTCTCCTGCCATGTTTTCAGATTTTAAACTACTGTAGTAGAAATCAATCTTTTGACAAGTGGGTCTCTCACCTATGCTCTCTCGTATACACTTTCTGTTAGGTAGCTAATGTATCGTTAAAAAACCCCCTCAATATAACTGATCACCCAGCTGCCACTGTCTTTGTCCATTACTTCAGGAATGGAACAATGGCATTTAATATTTCAAAACATGAGATAAACTTCCTGACAACCCTTTGATTCTGAAAGCATCTTCTCTATTATCAGAATACAACTTCTGTTCTCCAAGACAAATTCTAGCAAATAAACGTCTGCCAATGATGGCAAAACAGCAGTCTCGCAGAACATTTCATCTGATAACAGATGTCCAGTTAGACTGAATAATGATACTTGATTTCTATGACTCAGCATTCAGATTTAAAAGCTTCTGAGTTTTCTTTGGTTTTGCAAATGAAGGTTTCTTTCTACGGAAGAAGATCCCCTTTATGTTCCAAACAACCCTCCACTTCTATCTCCTATTCCAGTGCTATTACATGAAAGAAAAAGACGCTCGAGTGTCATTTGGCCTACAATTAAAAATTCATTTCAAGCCATATACAGCTTCTCATCTACTACCCTTATGCCCTTCTCATGTTCATTATTTTCCAAGGAAATAATAATACTGAATCCAGTAAAACTTCTTTTCCACTTCAACTTAGCTTTCTCTCAAGAAAGTTCATGTTATAGCCCCTATCCCCAATCAATGCAATAAATTAGAGCATGCAGAACAGTTCATTACTTTGCATAAAATTGGCACTTTTTAATTGGAAACATGATTTTAAAAGTACAGTTTTCAAAACACGTATATGTTACTGGCTCATGCATTTTTACTAAAGAGAAATGTCTGGTTTGGAGAAAAAAAATAGATATTTACCTAAATAAATTTTTTTTAAAATCCTCCTTTTTAAAGTGACCTAACTACTTGCAGAAAATGTTTTCAGTGGAAAAATTAGAGCACAAATATATAACTGCTATTCATGCTGACTAGCACTTACTCCAATAGCTACAGTGAAATACTCCACTTTACAGTTGTAATTTAGTATATTATAATTTTATTATACAGTTTAGAGTAAATACTACTCAGTTAGCACAATGATTGAAAAGCTTGTACTTTTTTATTAATTTTTGCAGTATGAGTGAATTAATGCAATTTCACAAACTGAAACAATACACCAGAGGTGTCTGAAGAATTGCTGGGAAAACAGTTATGTATTTGTTAGGCTTGTGCCTGGTTTTACAAGTTTAATGCTTCAAATAAACCACACCTGTTCAACACACCTATAGATGTTGCTGATCTAAGAAGCAAACAGCTCTATGTCAGGTTGGCTTCAACCCTCAACGCTGCCTCAGAATTTTCTTCCTGAGACATGCCAGCCACTGTAACCAAACCATTTGGTTATCCTAACGTTATAATTTTATTAAGGAGAAAAGAAGGTTGATATTGCTAGATACAATGCTAAAATTAAGTCTCCTTAGCAGTGGTTTTGAATAAGCAAGGAAAGATCGTATCAATAAAAAATAAGTCTCAGCACTGGATAGGCAAACGGGTGAGAGAAACAGAAGGCTACCTTTTCAAGGACTAATTAGCATAGCTGCACTGAGTTAATGAATGTGAAGTTTTTGTATGCATGCCAAATAAAGGCTATTATCGTAGGCACTTGAGGTACTCAGAATTCATTGGAATATCAACTTTAAGGTAATATGTGCAGCAAACAGGTAAGTTTTGCTTACGAACACAACAGACTGTTCTTTGCCTCATGTCCTTGACAAACTTTGGGCATAAGCTTCTGAATGACTTTGAGCTTAGTGTCTGTTGGGCGAGTGGTCACAACCCACATACAACCTGACAGCTTCCAGCGGCAGCAAAAAATATCATACAGCAGAAGATAGCACAGGTAGCAGATGAAGGCTATTCAGCTCCTCATCAGATTCATTATTCCTAGAGAAATTGCTTTGTTATGGGTATGATACACTCCAGTGACATTTCCTACCTAACTTGAAATGTATCTGTGGGAAGAAAGGACCTATTCTATTCTTCAGATGCCGCAAGTCAGAAAGTAGAAAAACCAAAGCCCTCTTGCAACATGGACCTTCCTAAGACCTCCGCTTAGATGGACTAGCCAAAACTTCAAAGCAGAAGCAATGAACGTCATCACCCCTAATGAAGAGACTATTATGTTTGTCACTCATATTTATCTAAGGGAAAAATATTGCTAACTCTAGGTGGTGGTCAGGAAGATCAAAAAGAGTTCTTCCTTCCTGAAGGTATCAAGCCTATGCAAGGAGTATTCAGTGATTGGACAAAGAACAGTAAGGAACCTTATGAAATTAAAAAAAAAGACAAATGCAAAGTCTGGCAGCTGGGAAGGGAGAACCCTTTGCAACAAACAACACAGGCTGGGGGCTGCCTGGCTGGGGAGCAGCTCTGCTGAAAAGAACCTGGGGGTCTTGGCAGACAGGAAGCTGGGCACGAGCCTGCAGTGAGCCCTGGCAGCAAAGGCGGCCAAGAATATCCTGGGCCATATGAACCATGGCAGAGCCAACAGGCTGAGGGAAGTGGTTGTCTCCCTGGGCTTGGCTCTCTTTAGACCACATCTAGACAATGTATCCAGTTTTGGGCCCCCCAATACAGGAGAGGCTTGATCAGCTGAAGCAAGTTCAGCAGAGGGCCATCAAGTCATAGAGCACTTGCCCTGTGAGGAGAGGCTGAGGGAAGGGGCTTGTTCTGCCTGGAGAAGAGGTGGCTTCAGGCGCACCTAACAGCAGCCCCTCCAATACAAGGTCATCAAGAAGATGGTGCCAGGCTCTGCACAGTGGCACATGGTGGGAGGGTGAGAGACAACAGGAGTAAGCTGGAACAAGAGAGGTTCAGCCTGACTACAAGGAAAACATTTATCCCCAGCAGGACAGCCCAGTAGTAGATCAGGTTGCCCAGAGAGGCTGTGCAGTCTCCCTTCTGGCAGGTTTCCAAGACATGACTGGATATTGCCCTGAGCAACCTGGTCTGCCCCCACAGCTGACCCTGCTTTGAGCAGGAGGTTGGCCTGGAGCTCTCTTGAGGTCCTTTCCAACCTGAGGTATCCTATCATCCTATATATATACTTAGACTTGCCAGCATGCAGCTCCAGAATACATACGATACACACAAGACATGACAGCCAACTGGAGTGAGCAGAAGTCAGATACAAACATAACTAGATAGCAAGTAAGAAAGGGACCTGTAAGAGACTGAAGTGTTAAGAACAATTGCCTCAAAGCTTGCTTGTGTGTGTTTATCTGATAAGACCAGACAGCAGACCACTCTTTTGTCTGGGAAGACCCAAGGGCAGCCACCAGCTTGCAAGGAAATTTGTGCAAACTTGCTGAAGCAACAGGCCATTGTTTGGCTTATCAGGCACCACCAAAAACAGGACACCAACTGGTATCCGGACCAGGCCACTTGTCCACCAGCAATGCATATTGTGTGGTTGGGTGTGCATGCGTGGCGTATGTGATGTTGCCCTGGGAAACCAAGCCAAACCGAGGGGGCAAACTCCCTCTCCAACACTGGATAAAAGACGGCACAACAAAGCCTGAGTGTGGCCATCCACCACCGAAGAACTGAACACTGAGGACCAACGGGACACCGCTGGATCCATGGTGGTAACTATCCTTTGCTTATCTCTCTGAACGCTTGCTTAATTCCCTCCTAATATTTCCTGCCTTTCCTATCGCTTTACTCTTTTATATTTACCCAATAAAACGTCTGATTGGTGGCATATGACCTCGTTTGTGTCTTAATTTCGCCCTTGGGATCATTAAGAACCTTCCCCGAGCCTGACAATCAGACTGGGACTTAACAGGACCCTATGTCAAAACTGCTTATTATACTATTCAGTTCAGTCAAAAGTACTCAGTTGCCCATTGCAGTCTGTCTCCAGTGCTGTCCCCAACACATCTGTATTGCAGGGTTTTGTTTGTTTGTTTTAACAAAAGTCTAAATCCAATAACGGTTTTGGAACTGATCACCCAACACAGTTTGCCAAAGAAGTTCCAGCATGCATGCATCACTGAGAAGCATCTTGATATGTAAGCATTTCATAATCTCTCTTCTGATATTTGACATAAATTATGAGTAAAACTTCAAAAGTCTCACAGTTTCAGTCTCTAAGATAGCTAGAACCACTATCCTAGTTGCATATCAAGCTGAATGCTGAGGACATACATAAGCTCTCAATTATAAGCCATGCCGGTAGTTCCATGGAAACTACCAGGATATTCACAGAGCTTACATTTCAGCACATGTCAGTATCTTCACAGGATGAATGGAAATTGTGTCTGACCTTTGCCACAGGAAAGCATTTGGTCACAGCCCTCCCCTCCTTTCATACGATTTTAAAAGGACTGATCATAATCTAATAAGCTCAAGCAAGAAGCATATTAAAAAGACGGTAAATGTCTCCTAGATAAGGAGGACGCAAATTCCAACTTCAGTTTGCAGGTCAGTTGCTCAGTTATGCAATTCGTTCTAAAGCTTTATTTCTGCAGTAAGTCAGACTGAAGGCTGTATTTGTCTAGTGCTAAACCAGTATTTTCACAGAGGTAGAATGGGGCTTCCCTGCACCCTCTGTTCAGTTCAGCCTTTTTGGTGCACTTGATGCCCTCAAAGCATCTGCACTGCTCAGTTGTCTCACGCTCCTCTTTGAGTCACAGCACTGCGCCCCACCAGCAGTAAGAATACTGCAGTTATGTTTTATTGTAGTTATTTGTTGTAGTTCCAATATCATAGCTAGCCTATAGTTCCAACAACTGCACTTTCCCCAAAATATTTAAAAATATGGATGTTTTTAACAGCATCTTTTACTCTCAGCTCCATGACTGAGTTATACAACAAAAAAAAGCATGCATTAATTATTGTTAATGAAAACAAGAGACTGCTTCTATTCTCTGATTTAAACACTCAAAGAGTGTGCATGTGTTATCACATCAATGTTAATGACAAGGTACTGCATCTCTGTAGATGACAGCTAATTGCTTTTGACGGACTAAACTCTATGCTGATTATTTGGTATCTTGGCAACTTAAAAAAATACAACCTTATTTGATATCATAGTCATCAATGCATGCAGGTTATAATACATAATCTCTAAGAGAAAAAGTGCTCTATGTCATTAAGAAATATTAAGAAAAACCTATTTGTCAGAATAGTCCAATAGAATATTTTGCTCAAATTTGAAAATCCCTGTGACACTTACATATCAAAACCTGTTTTAGTGGTATAAGAAAAAATCCCACAACATACCCTGAAGAACAACCTGCTTCTATGATTTGCCTCAAACTGCACTGCTTTGACAAGAACTTTGTAACCAACTCCAAAAATGCAAATTTTCAGGGGCTCAATCTCCTGAAAGAAAGTATACAGCATATTATGTAACAATAAAGGCCTCCATCTGAGGGACAGTAACAATGAGTTTACCTAACAAGTATGCTCTGATAAACCTATGTGCCAGAGCACATAAAATACATTATTTTATACGATCTGTTTTTTTCAAAATCTATTAAGAGATACCAACATATTGCTAAGTGCAAATTCGACTTTATTTAGTGTCCTAAGTGGAACAGAGATAATGATACACAATTTTTTAGTATGTTTAGTCCTACGTCATGTACAAAACTTGTCCATAAACAGTCCCGTATTTACAAACATTCGTTAATTTACTGCACTGATTTGTAAAGTTTCCAGTGAACTTATACCAGTCTACAGGCTGCTCATGAATTTAGCTTCTAGTAAAGCATTGGAAAATTTTGACACTGAAATGACAATGTGGCATTATTTCTTCTAGTTACTATTAAGTATATATTTAATATATAAATTTAAGAACTCATTATTTGGATATGTCTATTTAACTGTTGCAACTCTGCACAGTAGTATGAGCTACTGAGGCCCTGGTTATGTCAGGAAAATGAAGTCAACATAATAAATTATCCATGTGGGATGGTTTTTCTGGAAATCTGGAAGATTTTCTTTTATTCTTTTGGCTAAATTTTATTTTGTTCCTTTCCAGCTGATTGAGAGAAAGATTGATCTCTGGTGGTAAAGCTTCTGGTCTGCTTACAATGGTCTTAACACCTATTGTTTTCTATTCACACACAGTGTGTTTCAACACATGCAGTCCTGTCTTGCTCTGAACCTGATCATGTCTTTATCAATCCAACTGCTAAATGACACGCCTCTGGCCAGATGGTTGCAACAGTAACTCAGTGCTGTGATAACGAATTTTAAATGCTTTGTGTGTGTAAACATACATGCATTCTACATGGAGAGCAGATGGTGATTAATAGAAAACACTAGGCAACAAGGGTATATCATATACACTAATTCTGTTCCACAAAAAACATCACCCCATTCAGTACACAGGTAAAAATATAACTTTAAACCCTCCTCCTTCTCCCAGCCACCTCACTCAAGATACACAGCTCAAGCACCACTGAGTTTGGCCCTAAACAAATAAAACCTGCTGTTGATGAGCATTCACAGAAATGAAGGCTGAAAGGAGAACTTTAAATTCAATAATTTCCCAACAAAAATTCTGTTTTGCCACATTTGCAGTTTCTGAAATAAATGCAATATTCCCATAAAACGTAGCTGACACCTTGCCTGTGCCTAGTTTTGGGTCCCTGCAATGATGCACTTGGATATAGGATGGGATTGTTCAAAAGAGGCTTCAGTAGGAGAGTGTCACAGTGCTGCTTTCTCCCCTGGCAATCTCCATCTCCATTATTTTGTCAAGTCTTGTGGCTTGCAGGCATACACAACTACTGCATCATCTCTGCACTTGATGTGAAAGCAGCTCCTTGTAAGAATCCTATAATGTTTTACAAGCAAACACCAGAATGCATTAAGCAGTAAAGAAACCTACAATTTAATTCCCATCCCCCTTTTCCATTTCACAAGACTAAGATTCATTTCGCACTCTTCCCTGATGTGATCTCTGCAAGCCCAAGGTAAGAAAATAACAATTCTTCCAGAATCTAAGAATTTTGTAGCAACTAGAGCTGTTACGCAGTGCTTTATTATTTTTTGTGTTTTTCTTAGCAGAAAGGAGATTACCCTTTTTCTGTTATTTTCTAGCTATAAATAAATGATTCATGAGATTTACGGTAATACTTTTTATAAAAATATACAAATTGCATAGTATTGGTAATTACAGAAGGCTTTACCTTCCAGAAGTTATAGTATTTTGCTAGTCACCCATGGTATGCTAAGCATGTAAATGGCCCACAGAAGGGTATTTCTGTGCATTTAACTTGCAAAGGCATTCTTCTTCAATATGAAGTGTCCTTCATTTACTAGCATTACGTCCTATACCTCCCTTCATTTTGCTTTCCTCCTCCCTTAAAAAAGAATAGATAAATTAAAAGACATTTGCTGTTCACATGAAGATGGATTCCTGCTTAAACTTGGTGTTTGGTTCATGACTCCGAGATAACTGAGCTCTTTATTTCACAAGTCTTTCGTCTTCTTTGAGATATTTTGCTCAAATTTAAAACAAGCAAAGAAACAGGGAATCAATTTCAGATGGATTCCAGTAGGACAAGTGAGACTAGTTTATCATTTCGGAATACAAATCATAATCATCTTTATAGTTAAGACTCATCCATGAGACCTCCATGAAGGGACACAAGAAAGAAAATTTACCCATGTCCAAATACTGATGCCCTTAATACCATCTTCTCTTACAGCTTCTGGTGGAAGTTATGCTGCACATACACAGACTGCAGATTATGATTCATTTCTGGTAACTAATGTAAATGCCTAGTTGATAGCAAGTAGACACAGTGTGCTAGGGTCCCTCTACAGTCAACAGTCACAGACACCTGCAGGGAGAGATTCATCTCTCCTGCTTGAACTATCTGTATGCATTTGATGATGTACTGAATTATCCAACAGAAATGTCTGTTTTCCTTGCTAACTGTAAGGAAATCCTAATCAACTACTTGAAACTTGGACTGTAAATTTCACAGGGTTAATGTTAAGCTTTTGTGCCACAGGTAAGACCACCGTGAAGCAGCAAAAGAAAAAAGGCTTTGCTTTTTGTTGTGTTCCTCCCTGACAGTAATAAGCCTAGAAACAGAGAAAACACATGGCACATAAGGAGGAAGAGGAGACAGCTGAGAAAGAAGCTTTCCAGATTACTTTGGATCATGCTATTTTCAAAAATACCATAACACAGAATTCAATTTCAAATATACTAAACCTGTGGAATAGAAGAAAAATAAATGGCTGGAAAGATAACAGGGCAATACCTGTAAAAAAGCAAAAAAGAAGGGGGTGTCAAAGTCAGGAAATGTATCATGCAGAGCAGGAAGGAAAAACTGCCTTTAGGACAGTTTGTTTAGACCAGAGAGAACAAAAACAAGCCCGTAAGACATCAAAAAGAAAAAAATTAAGTCTTGGTGAGAGAAAACACAAAGATCTAGAAGAGAAAAGGTAGAGTCAGGCAGCTATTTGGTGAGATCTTAACACTTTATATGGATCAAAGGATGGACTTCAGAAGAGAGTGCTTCTGAGCAAGAAGGCAGATTACAGAGCAGATCAGCATAAATGATGGAGAATGGAGAATACAGTTATACAGGACAGAAAGTGAAAAGGAATAGCTCTTACATTCTTTCTACTAGCTTATGTTCAAAAACACTACTACACCAGATCAACTCTCTTCAAATTTGGTCCTGCTCTTACTTTTTAGAGTGATTACTTATTATGTGATTATTTATTATCATGGAGTATTTGTTAGAATCACATTCCATCAACTACCACTGTTATCTTCCCATTAGCCCTTTTTGCAATGCTTAAACAAGCACTGACGCCTCCTTCCTCAGGATTCAGTTTTAATGAAGACTCCTGCCTAATAATATTCTTTTAAAATAACATGGTATAGCAATTTATAAGATTACAGAACAGAATGATAACATATTATGTACATTTTTCTTCTCTCCAAGACTTTTGCAGCCTTCTGCAATTACAATGGGTTAAAAAAATAATGAACTAACAGAAGAAGACATCAGATGGTGAGATATACATACATTTTTTCATTAATTATTGAGTAAATTATTTTTAAGTACAATCCAGTAAAAGCACATTACAGGTGGAATTTAGGCTGTAAATAACTTCATTGCCAGCATGATCTTCTTACACTGCTTTTTCTAGACAAATAGATTTTTTGCTAAGATATGCAAGTATAGAAACATGTTTAAAGAATAATGAACTGAATAGGAAAGCTACAAATCATTAAATCCAGTTAATTTAGGAATTTTTGTAAAACATCCTTGGAAGTGAGGTATTCTTCTGCTCTTCAACTCTTGAGAGCAAGAGGCAATCATGATTCGCTATAGGAGGGCACCGATACCACTGAATTCTATCCAGTGTACGTGCATTGAGTAACAATGTGAGTTGGTACCTTGTGGCCTTATATATGATCAAAGTTCCATTTTAAAGATCCTGTCGGTGCAGACAGTGGAAGATAGCCCTGCCCCAAGAACTTTACAGCCGAAATCTGAAATGAAGATTAAAAAAAAAAAAAAAAAGTAAATTCTCCAATGTCATAGACCAGATGACTGCCAAAACAAAGCATAAACAAGGCCTGTTTTAATATTCTGTTACTATTACTGTAACATCTGTTCATTGTGTTTCACTAAAGAAGCGCAGATTTGACTTCCCCTGAAGTCACTGGCAAGTCCCCCACTGCATGCAATGTATTTCATGCCTAAGTGTCTTTATCATTTTGTCTTGTGTGGTCTCTGTGTGATTACAGACTTTTCCCTGTTGAGTCATCATTAAATGACCAAAATATCCCTGTTGTTATAAACTAAGGTTATTCCTCTATTGTAAATGTGATTTTTTTTTCTTCCAAATCATATCTTTCTTGATCTTTTGTTATTTCTTGGTGATTCCATGTTAAAACTACCTGAATTACAGTTCAATGGAGGACGTAGCTCTATCCATAACCTATAGGGCCAAGGCCATAAGGAAAGGGTCCCTTTGTCCATTAGAACCTCTTTACAGCTAAGTTTCCACGTGGCAAGCGTCACTATATAACAAAATTAATTGTTCTTGTAACACACCTCATCCACATGATGTCGTGGTTTAACCCCAGTTAGCAACTAAGCAACACAGCCGCTCGCCCACTCTCCCCCTGGTGGGATGGGGGAGAGAATCGGAAGGGCAAAAGGGAGAAAACTCATGGGTTGAGATAAGAACAGTTCAACAGTTGAAGTAAAATGAAATAGAACAGTTAAATAGGCAAAGCAAAAGCTGCGCACGCAAAGAAAGCAAAACAAGGAATTAATTCGCTACTTCCCATCGGCAGGCAGGTGTTCGGCCATCCCCAGGAAAGCAGGGCTCCATCACGCACAACTGTTACTTGGGAAGACAAACGCCATCACACCGAATGTCCCCTGCTTCCTTCTTCTTTCCCCAGCTTATATACTAAGCATGATGTCATATGGTATGGAATAACTCCTTGGCCAGTCTGGGTCAGCGCCTCTGGCTGTGCTCCCTCCCATGCTCTGTGCACCAGGCAGAGCATGGGAAGCTGAAAAGTCCGTGACCAGTGTAAGCGCTACTTAGCGACTATTTAGCACTACTTAGCAAGAAACAAAACATCAGTGTATCATCAACGTTGTTCTCATCCTAAACCCAAAACACAGCCCCACACCGGCCACCAAGAAGAAAATTAACTCTATCCCAGCTGAAACCAGGACGCATGATTTGCAGTGAGATAACAGTGAGATGTTCCTTATAAAACAGTTCCTTAAAAAACAGTGAGATAAGTTCCTTATAGCTTTGTTATAAAAAAAAATTGAATTGTTACACGAGTAGAAGTCTTGTCCCATCCCTTTGGCAAACCTATCAATGTCTCTTTCTCATCCATTTTCCTTTGCTCAACTCAAGCATCAAGAACTAGATGCACCACAGCAGGAAATTTACTTGCATGATTCATGGAAAATATATTTGATCTGAATTGTGATCTGGCAGGAGTGTTACCATCTTTGTCAGCTGTTTAAGAACTATCTGTTGTTACTGAGAGACTCCTTGATCCTCTTGTCTCCAAGTCCAGCATTCTGAAAAAGCTTTCTTAATTTCCATCACCAACAGCTATTATCAGTAAGGGCAGTTACTTCTGATTTATCTGTCTTTTTTTCCTCAGGATTTATACCTAACATCAGCTGTTATCCCAGGAGTTTACATAGGTCTGAGGGATTTGAAGAGAAAAAACAATCCCATCTATTTTTCCATACTTCAGAAGAACTGAGAACTTCCAAATTCTTTTTCAGGTAACTAAACAAATCTTACCTTACTGCAGGCTAGACAACATTAAAGTAAAATTGCATATGGCATTGCATACAGCTGCATTTTAAAAATAATTAGAAAGGCCCTGACAGTAAAAGAATAATTTTGTTTCTTCTGAACAACATCAGTCTATCATAAAAGTCATATGTCACCTGTATTAAGAGTTGTAAGAAGAGTGTTCAATGAAATACATGGTATTCAGTCTGGAAGCATGAGAAGGTATGCTATCATTCAAACAACTTTACAGGAAGAACAGCCACTACTTCAAATAGAGCAATTGTTTGTGTGTGTGAAGAGTTTTATGTGTCTAGTTAATAACACTGAAGCTAAAATTACATATGTCTTTGAAGTATTAGACCAAAAAGGAATAACACGAAAGTGCAATCCAGAATATGGAATACCAGAGCAAATGTACAACATGAAACTAACAACCATAGCTTGCAGCAAGTTAAAAACAGAAGCATCTGTCAAAAGCCATATAAAGTAAGATTCAGATGGTAACAGAGGAAATAAATCAACAGAATGCTAAAACAGAAATTAAGCAAAGAAGCCGCTGAAAGATCTCTGCAAGAAACCATTTAGAAAGCACAAGTCAGATGAAAGTTGCTGGAAGTAGAAATCACTGTAATAGAAGCAGAAACATTCAACTTCTTTCTCCTTTGAATTCCAGTTTATACAGCTCTCCATAACTGGCTTTATTTTAACTTAATGGTAATTGAAAAGTTGATGAGTAGCCTTAGAAGACCACAAAAACCTTTGTCTTAAAAAAAGTTCTCATCTCTATTCCTTATAGCACATTTAGTCCTCAGCAGCAGAGACTATGCACAAAAGGTCAGATGAAGATGGTAGCAGCACAGGGAAAAATTGGAAGAACAGTTGTCCGAAGAGATACTTGTTCTTGGATGTTCTTAAAGAGGAGGAGGTTGAAAACTCAATGAAGAGATACAATGATAAACAGGTTACACAGAACAAACAACACAGTAGCCATTTTCATTGTTAGGCTGCAGAAGAGGAGTGGTGTAAATCAAATGTTCTGCAAGCAGGACAAAGACAGAAACGAAGGCTACAAGGGACAATTTCTCTAATGCCAAGCATAGGGAAGTATTGTAATGAGGCTGGTATTTTGGCTAAAAATTCGGAGTGGTGATTACAAATGCAATCCTTTTGAAAAGTCAGTTCTGAAGAGAGGAAGAGTGAGCGCTACTAAGGTTATTTAATGGAACTGGTTAGGGTCAGTTTGACAGAATGACCCAGCACAACAGTTTGCATAACAATTCTGGTGATACTGCTTCAGTCAGAGAATGTTCTTTAAGAAAACTACCATTCATTCTCAGTTCAAAAAAAGAGAAAATAAAAGTCTCCTTTCTGTTATATTCCCATATTTGCATTTTTTGTAGCAGCACCATACTGCATGCTTATGTTCAATTTAGCACTCCCAAGATCCTGCTTCTCTAATACTGTTTCTTAGTCAGCATTCCCACATTTTATGTTTTTCATTGTTGGTTTTTACACTGAGAGAGAACCTCTTTGTATTCATCTTGATTACATTTTACTCTGCTAACATCTGCCTCTCTGTTAACTGCTGTACTTCCTACAGCCTTTTATGTCCAACTTCGCAAATGTTAGCAAGCCCTCCTAGATTAATTTTTGTCAGCAAATATGATTGGTGCAATCTTCATTCTTTCCTTCATTTGCTTTATTTCCTCACGATAATCTTCTTGCCCAATTTTTTAACTAATGCATATGTTGCCTCAGTACCTCATGACAGTCATGTAACTTGTTAAATCTGTATGTATTAAATTTCCTATTTTCACTGAATTTGTTACATGAAAACATTCAGATAAGTAGGGGTGCACAAAAGCAGACTTCACTGAGTGAATTATATCACAATAACTCAAACACTGAGGGATGTAAATGCCACATAGCATTTCCTCAAATATATTTTTATTTTCAGTTTATCAGTAATATATGAGGTCTCTTTTTTTTCCCCCACCTTGAAAAATGGGAAAGTCTTATTTACCACTTATTTTATGATCTGTACACAGTTGTGACTGCAGTTCTGCATGTATGCAACAGAGCATCTAACTGGCCTGTTGGACATATGCCCCCTTCCATTCTTCTTTACCTCCTGACGTTCTTAATGAGTCCCCAAAAGATGATGGCCAACAATTCTGAAACCTCTTGTGCTAGTTCTTTATGAATTTTGCTATCTGGTACTGCTGCCTTTACACATTGAAATTACAAAAGGCAGTGAAGCAACAAAGTCACACCTGCCAAATGGAAGTCACTGACTATCCAGGCTCACTCCCCCACTCCTGCACATTTCAGAATGCAGTCAAAGGGGAGAAGAGAGATTAGAGAGCAAAAAGGCTTTCTGTTAGAGACAGGAGAAAACGAAGCAGGTTTTGCCTTTAATGAAACTTCAGAACTTTTACTTCTGGAGGTTTAGCCAACATTTTGGAAAAGGTACTTACCTAAGAGAAGTCTCATTTTCAAACTCTCTCCGCACATTGTCTTTATGCAGGCAATTTTTTAAAAAAGGTTTTAATAGCAAGAGATACCACAAAGATATCCACATTAGTCTGTAGGCTTTTTGAAGAAAGAAAAGTTGTATCTTCATGTAGGAAAGTGAATTATTGGAACTCAGGAAAGAAAGGAATAACTTCTTGGTCTTACTATGCTACCCTTTGTTATGCTAAAAAATTACTGCATAGAAGAGAAACAGAAGTTATAGCAAAAGGAAGCTATTGATTTTAAGGATTGAATTTAAGCTTCAGAAATTTTTATTGCCTTGTATCTCCTTAATGAACTGTATTTTCCTCTTTTAACAAAGTGAAGCATAAAAAGTGCGTATTCGACAGCTAGCTGTTGGTTTCAGGACAAGAATCTATAAAACTGCGGCCTGGGCTATATAAAGCAGTTGGACTGAAAATGTCTCAATTCACTGTAGTAAGTAGTACAGTATAGCAATTTTCTCTTAGAGCCATATTCTGTTCTCCGGTAAATTAATACACATATGGATCAAAAGTTAAGAGGCTGTTCTTTAATCCTACTGCAAATTGCCTGAGAAAATTTATTCCTGGTATTCAAGAATGTTAAGCAGCCTTCCTAACCAATCACATCAAAAATATGGGCTAAAATGTGAAGATTCATTAATGCCTTCACTTTTATTTCCTTGCAGAATATATACTTAAGCAACACAATTCGCACTGTTTAATGACAATGCATCATAATTAGTGTTTTTTTTTTTTCACAAATCAATTCTTCTCAAACTGAGCAGCAATTTTTAAATGTTAGGAACACTTTGAAAGTGCAAATTTAGATCTCCCACTTCCAGAAGCTTCTGTTTTCTTTCCTGAAGTTCTTTTAATTTGTCTAGTAGTTACCTTTCTGAAGATGTGAATCTGACTAGGACACAGCATTCTATTTTAAATGCATTCTATTTTAAATTTACCATTCATGACACCCACAATCAAATGCATTCAGCAGTCCTCACACTTGTAGCTGTTTTGGAGGGTTTCTGAGATTTCTCATCTTATCCTAGACCAGGACAATACCGAAAAATTATACTGATGTAACTGATCAGAAAGTGAAACTGCAATGCTCATGGAGATAAAAACATTTTAAAATCAAAACTAATGAATATTGATATATGAATGAATATATAAACTAATGAACAATGATACCAAAGACAGACTTGGGGAGAATGGCTACTCTCATGTGAAAGACACTACTCATTTGCTGCATAAACAAGTCAGAGCCTCAAGTAAGCTCCCCGGACTTCAGAGTGCTCTTCCACATTTGTACAAGCTTAAGTATGGACTCCTAACATAAGCATTATGAACAAGTCACTGATGCAATTTTAAGAGCCAGAGCTCATGAATATGTATTAATTATCAAATTCAGTGTCTTCCACTGCAGAATAATTCCTTTTGATGTATTTTTGATTTCAACAGAGATTTAAAGAGATTCAGCCTTTTTTTTTCTGGGAGACTGTTCCAAAATGTTCTAAACCTATCACTATTGGACAGACTTTCCTGCTACTTAGCTACAATTTCCTTTCTCAGTTGCACCACATTAATAGATACAGTTATGGTTACACATATGCTGAAAAATTGTGTTGTCTCCTGCAAGTAATAATTGACTTGAGTTTTTAATTAACCTAAGTTGTAATCAGAAAAAGCAACCTTCAGGTTATCAATTAGTAATATTTTATTCACACATTTGAGTGCTGTAATGATGTATACAATATCCTTCATATAAAATTGTGAGATTAAGTTAACAATTGGATTGAGTTTCTTTGTCATTTAACAAAGGTTGCCTCTGGACAAACTGATTTCTCCTATTATTTTACACTTCACATTCTAGTCAAAACTAATAGTTTCAGAGAGTAAATCGCTTTATAAATGGAACTAATGCAAGGTGGAAAACCAAAGCATGTCTCTATTAATAATTTCCAACCATACTGAAAAAAAAAAAAGTCAGATTATGCAAGTTTGTGAAGCCTCATGAAGATGCAGAAGAATACATACAGTCTTCAAGGGCTGTCAAATGCTACACCAAGGCCTTATCCATCGTACTTTGTAATTCTTCTTAGCATCTTCCTCCTACCATCCTGTTTATAGAATTCCTTAACACGTGAAAAAAATCTCTCCCTGTTGAAGAAGCACTGGCCACCTCTTCTGAGATGGTAAATGTCTCAGGACAGACAGCCGTGTCTGTGGGCCTAGAAAGCAATTTGCTCACAATGAAGCCACTGCAAACAAAATAATACCTAGTGCCTGTGATCTAAACAGCCACTGTCAAGCACAATGAGCGGTGCAGTGGATAGATGTTGGATGAATTAGTATGTAAACCCATATAGATAACGAAGAGCTGCCTTTTAGGGCCCAAGGCACTGGTTGCACATCTGTACAAGCTCTCACTACATCAGAGGAATGGCTTCGGGCAACTCAAGCATAGCAAAATTTAATGTCTTTTCCGGAGTCCTACAGGTGTGACTGAACATTGATCTGTCAAGTCCCCATCTAGCTCATCCTTTCTCTTCCATGAACTGTGACAGATAAAATTTTTATTTTATACAAGTACCTCCTCACAGAAGCCAATAAAATAGAAACTCAGAAAGTTAGCAACATGCTACAGTTGCTAGGATCTTGAGATTCCTGTTAACACAAGTGGTACTTGTGTATGAATCGTCACATCTGAAATTCTTGTAATTTAATTTACAAATCTAAACACAAATGTTCCAACACACTTAATGCTTCCAGTTCTAGCCACTGTTTTTTGGCTATTTTGCTATTAAAGTCTCCCGCTATAGTTAAGAACACTAGAAAGCAATGGCTT
Organism: Theristicus caerulescens; assembly: GCA_020745775.1. Lineage (NCBI taxonomy): Eukaryota > Metazoa > Chordata > Aves > Pelecaniformes > Threskiornithidae > Theristicus > Theristicus caerulescens. The sequence continues at coordinate 92,409,717 of CM036560.1, forward strand.
AGTCCGAGCTAGAAAGAAAAATCTTTAGGCACTCATATTCCTATTTGAATGTTCATAATTTTCTTTTTTTTTTTCTTTTCAGACAAGAATGCAAAATGAAGACTATTGACTAGGGCCAACTGGATCATATGATTAGCTATTAGCAAGCATATCAGACATGTATACTTGAAAGTGTACACCTTCATGATTGGGCTAGGGCATTTACCAATTTTAAAAGTATTTAAAGTACAATGAAATTTCAAAGCAGACGAGGTACATAGCTTTTACAGAGTATCTGACTTAAGTTTCATTTAATTTGTGCCATGATTTTCTCATGGATAGGTTATACATTTTAACACAAAGACAGAACTGATTTACCTTGCTTTGACTATAGCTTGTATCCATTCACTGATAAATTGAATTTCACACAGGTTTGCAGTAGATAAACACAAAATTGTATCAACTGAAACAAGCCTTCAGATTTTCTCAAACTGTTATAACAACTTGAAGTGCCAGTGCCCTATAAAAAACCTCTCCTGCTCTCCTCTACAATATTTCTCCTTTCCTGAGACCATCCTGTCTCATTTACTGTAATTCTTTCTCTGCATTCTTTCTGAAGAGATCTGTAAAATTCTGTTCTTGCTCAGCTTTGAGTCCTGAAAATTAACCCCAGGAAAACCCAGAATAGTAAGACCAAAAGAAAATAAGAAATGTACAGTGAGCTAAGAGGGTCACATGCAGGTTAGTCTGTCCCAAACAGAGAGTTACATGAAAGGCCATCATGGATTCTCTGTGTGATACTGGCCATTCTTCTAGGCAACCACTTTGGAATGAATTACAATATAGTCCAAAATACTACAAGAGTTTAAAGTTTTTTTTTTTTTAAAAAAAAAAAAAAGGCTCTAGCATTCTGACTGCTCTAACAGCAGTTTATCCTAGTGGAAGTGAGTATATTCTTTCCAGTCATCCATTACTGATCTCTGTCAGCATCAACTGGTTTGATCTATTAGGGCAGCTTCCATTTTCAATAAATGACAATGCAACAGGGATGTCAACAGTCAAGCTTTGTTCTAAGTTTGTACCTTTATAACACAGGCTGCAGCGGGAGAGAAGCATTGGGGGAGATTTCAGTGAGGAACTTCCTAGGGAACTAGGAAAGGGAGAATGATAATTGTCAGTCTTGGCCAGAAAAGGAAACTTTTTTGCTTTCCAGGGACTTCTGCTTTGCTAGGATGTATGACGACATTGAGATAAATTGCTTGAAGCATATGCCTGGGGCAAAGAAAGAGGCGTCTGTGGTAGAAGAAAAGAACAAATACAACTGGGGAAGAAAGAACTCTCCCAGAAGGGCGCACATCGTGCACTCTAACACTCACGATCAGTCCTGGTTTTCTAAATCAGATAATCCAACAGAATGAAAGTACTGTTTGTAATACATGGGTAATATTTTAGTAATTGTTAACAATTAATATTTAAACTAAAACAACACTTGCCTAATAAACTTTAATTGACATGTAACAATATAGGAGAGTGAAAGGCAAGCATGCTCATGGGATTTTGTTTCATGCCCTGATAATGACATAATATTACCTGTAATTCAAAAGCAGTAACAGTCAAATTTGGGGTAAATATTTTTTTACTCTTGTTTTTAGCAAACTTTGAATAACCAAATGTCTCCATGACAGAAAGTTAATTAGAAGAAAACAGTGCTAAAGGGTGCTCTAATTTAAAAAAAAAAAAAAAGTAAAAAAAAAATCTCTTCCAGCAGTGGGTAAATCTCCCGCATATTTTAAGCCAGTTTTTTTACTCATTTATGACTGCATAAAGCTTTCGGTGATCACTGAATTCTCTGTTAGTTGCCATGGAATCACTTCAGATTTAGGGAAGTGACATTTATCCTTTGACGGTCTTCCCTCTACGGATAACACGTATCTGAACTATCTTTGCCTATACGTATTAAAGGCTATATACGTACCATATGGTTTTAGCCCTAGACTTTGGCCTGCTGAGCTCTTTGACCCATTGTCACTGTGTCCACTGCTCTCAGCTCAGAGATCACTATTCCTCAGCTGGGACCATAGCTGGGCTGAGGAGATCTTCCCTATTCTTTGGGAAGTAAACTGTAGCTGACTGCTGCCAGCTACTGGCACCTCCCTTCACCAGACCAGAGTGCCTGCCTCTAGCAACAACAAACGGTTAGGGGCATCATTTCTCAGCAACAATGCACTTGCCGTTCAAACTCCAGGAGAGATTCACCTCTAACCTGAGGACCTGAAAGCATCTCAAAATGTAGGTTAGGGATCGCTATAGCTGAGGGTAAGGATTTAACAGTGTTAATTAGGGAGAATTTATAACCCAAACCCAGATTATGATCCAGACTTAAAATTCTATGAAACCATACTCCTCACGCAGTACTCATTTCCTCATTTAGCTTGATATCCTTTTCCTTCTCCCTCTGTTCCTATATAAGTCAATGACAGAAAGACACAGCACAGCTATTTTTTTCCAAATGCTGAATAAAGTAGTGGTTATGTTAAATGAGAAAGTTAAGATGCAAAAGTTACCTCGGTATGCAACTGTTTGCAGCTCCTTAAAACAGCTTTATCAGTTTTGAATATTGATGAGGACTGCCGTCTGGCTGACAGCAAGAGTGGCTATCGTATGTATCATGCACTGCATAATTAAAAAGACAATGATAAACTGGTCCCTGACCATGGAGCAAAATTTGGTGAGGCCATGAAGTTACTGTGCCTATTTAGGCACATGCTTATTTAAGCATCTACTTGCATTATAAGATTGCCTTAGTTGTACTGTATATCAAGGTCCATTCACTGCTGGCATAAAGTCTTTCAACTTAAACTTTTCTGGTGCTTTCTCTTGATGAGCTCTCTCTTTCTCTTCTGGTTATTGACTGTGCAAATTACATCATTCAATCTGCACTATGTTTTAAAGTAATCCTTAAACTTGGCTCTTGAGAATAGGGGGAAAAAATGCTAACTGCTAAGAAGCAGCACATAGCAATTCCATAGCCACATAATTTATTGGCAGAACAGGGATTTAAATTTGGCTCTCCCACAATGTTAATAAATGACACCACACAACCAGCCTATGAATTAGTTTGAGATTTGAGGTTTATCCCAATTTTTCCAGTTGGAGCCATTCCACTGTGTCAGCTGAATATTAATTAGAGCAAGAATTTGAACAATGGTTTGCAGGCAGGCAAGCACCAAAACCACCACCTCTGATTCCATCTCTCTCCTTAACAGCTGAGAAACCTTTCATCTATAACGGCTGTATTCTTACACAATGCTTAAGGATTAATGAATCAGAATTTTTGATAAAGCCCATTAAACCAGAATTCCTGACCAGATCTGACACAAAACCTACATTTCTCTAGGGACCTGAAATATCCAGTAGCACTTTTTTGTAATGCCTAAAGCAATTTCAAAGAGTCTGATTAAATGAGGCAGAAACTAGATACATGACTCTGATTGAGAGTTTACAGACTACATTTCAGTGAGATCTCATACAATTCTATTTTAACAAACTAATTAATTTCCACTAAATAAATTATTGTAAAAATATAGGATTCTGAGGAGGAACTGTAAGAGAGCTTATTTTTAATAGGGAAATACATATATTATTTAGTAAAGGAACCAACTTACTGTAACAGACAACTTAGGGAACCCATTGTCATGTAAGGGGAAGTTGAAAGTGGCATAAAACTTGTTCTCTACTGAAGAATTATAATGAGCTTTTAGCATAAATTGCTATATGAAAGTGGAGAACATACAGATTGAATACCACTGTTGCTAGGGTCAACGCAAATGGACTTTATTTTCCCTTTGCACAGATTCTAACCTCCAATTATCTCTCTGGATTTTTAAAGATGTTTATCAGATCTAAACCATCTAATTTTATAATATTATAATAGTATTTTATTAATGTGTAATATCACATTGGTGGTAATTAATTAATATATATTGTATATAAGTTTATGAGATCTAAACATCTCGGTATGTTTAGAGTTGTTAATTAGAGCTAATTAAACACCCTGGACAATGGCTCTAAGGATTCACAGATAAGACCAAATCCTGCTTGATGAAAAAGCAATTGTGATAAAATGCTAAGTGTATGTCTTTCCTAAACACCAAATAATAAAAAGACTGAAAACAAAACACACCCATAAAGCCCTCTAGAGGAGAGAACAGAAGGCAGAAAAAGCCTCATACCAGGGATTCAGTCTCTGCTTTTAAGACATTTGGCTATGAATCCTCTGATATTATTAAATTATTAAGCTCTAATACACTTTTTAAGGAACTCTTGAGGCTCTCTTTCCCATGTCATCTTCAGCACAGAGCACGCATAACTCTTCAGGGAAGGGCATGTGCATGCTGAGCTTGCTTCTTTGAGTGAGAGAAGAGTTTGACCATTTTCCACATACCTTAGTTCTTCTGCACAGAAACACTTCAATGCTATAATATGTGAGGAAATCACATGTCAGTGCTGAACGGTATTGGAATAGGGCTGGGCAATTACTGTAGGAGATCAAGTAATCTTGGGATGGCAACACTAGAAGCAAAGCAGGAGTCCCTGGTTATGCTCCTGTTTGCCACTGAAAGTATACAGAGGATATACTGGTAATTGTCTGGAAAATTAATACCTGGCTGACCTCATTTGCAGACACTGGAGACATCTCTATGCTACCCTGCCATCAGATCTGCAACCATAAAGTGAACATGTATTCTGCCTCTTTTGTACAATTTAGTCTGCAATTAGTTATGTTACAGTTCGATATCGCATCTGCTCCCCTCCAATTCCCTTTCTCTGTTCATCTTGCTCACTCTCTTCTCTGTCTTTTGTTTGTTTCTTTGAAGTCCTCTCTGGTATTTTTCTCTGATGGGAAAAAATAATTACTACATCTACAACAGTTTTTATGAGCAATTCTGCTTATTTAATCTTAATGGGCTTGTGGGGCTCCATAAAGTCTATCAGCTGTGGTAAGGTTCTTCAAAGGTAAAAAAGCATTTAGAAATTGAAACATCATTTGAATATATATCCTACATGGTAATTAAAGATTTTCTGAACTTAGAAGAGCAGCTAGGAGTCTGTGATCACAGCTATCTCAGAAAGCCTATGAAACATCACTGCTTGAAGAGTTCTTGGATCTTGCCTCTCTGAATGCTTTTTTGGCAAGTTGGATAGAAAAACTTCTGGGATGAGTCCATGTGTCCAGGAACACATCTAATTCTTCTTCTGAATTTCTTGCATTAGCTCCAGTTCTTGTCTGACCCTAACCCTATCAGTGACCTGACTATAAACAAGTCTAAATTCTGAAAAGACAATCTAGTTCAGTGCCCGGCCCACTTTCTTCAGTTTGTCCAAAACAGTAAAAAAGAAAATGAACCAATCCAAAACTACAGCTCCTGTAAAACTGGCAGAACTTCCCCCAAAAAACCTCTATAAATTTCAACATTTCTTTCTGGATGGGTTCACCAAATTATCTTTCTAACACAGTCAAATGAAAGACAACAGTGTCTGATAAAAGTTGCCTGTGCTACAGGTTTTTCAGCAAGAAGACATTGCCAAAGCCAAAATAGGACACTAAACTTTAAGAACACATTGGTTTCATGAAGCTGTCCATCTTATACAGACTAAGAATAAAGCTGAGTTATAAAAGCAAACCCTAATCACGTTATTTGTTTTTGAGAACATGATCTGAATATTTGGATTGTTCCTCCTGGAAATTCCACGTTTTTTTCCCCCTTGATGTTTATGTGTGCAGAAAAAATGAGGGAAACTTCCTAAATTTCAGGAAGCTAAATGATAGACGCAATTAATTTTCATTAAAGGTCTTGTTTTAGGCCTTAGTTTTCAAAAAAACCCCAAAACCACCACCCCTCCAGAAACCTCTCCTTGACCTGAGATTTGAACCTGACCTATGGCTTAATCACAAGACAGCCAAGAAAAATACTAGGAAGACCAGCACAAGTAACATAGACATTACGGTAAATATTTTCTCTCAGAGTGATCATACTGGAAGTATATTCTGATGAGCACAGGTTTTTTTTTTTTTGAAGAATGGTTTACCATAGCAATTGTAGTGACATTCTTTTATTCCATATTCACAAAGCTGTCTTTGTTATGTCTGGTGGTTTGGTTTTCGGGGCGGATTTTTTTTTTTTGTGGTGGTGTGTGGGGGGGGTGGTTTCCCCCCATGGATATCACCTAGTATTTTCCTCCATATATGTTATATAAATTCTAATAAGAGAGTTTTTCCTGCAAATAATTCCTGAAAAGAATATTTTCATTCTTACATGATGTCTTGGAAGACAAATGTCATTATTATCTTTTGTCCGACAGTTGGCATTTTGTCATTCCGTCTTAAATGAAGCCTCTGGGCTAAGTCAGTTCCTCAGCTTCCGTACTTAGACATTGTTAGATTAGATTGTGAAGAGTAGGTACAAAATAATTCACTGACATGTTTCTCTTACTTGTCTAAGTCAAATGATACCAGTTGAAAAGCTACACTGCAGCATGGCTTGACATACTTAGCCTGTTTTTCCTTTATAGTATCAAGTTGTTTCATCTGAGCCAAAACAAAGCTTCCAGTAAAGATAAAATCCATTACTCTGTGTTGTATTGCACAGACCTTGCTTCTTTTCTGTTTGCTGATCTAAACTGAAACCACTGAAATTGGCTTTTTTTGGCACGGCCATCCCTCAACGGTGATGGAAGCTGAATTCTGAGGTGGACTGTATTTGGAAAAACACCGAGAAGTAGTTCTTACTGTACATTTCCTCCCTTTTTCTGTGCATGTGTTCATTTGGCTGTAGTATAATTGTGTGACCCATAAAGTGAGCAAACTGCTGTTGCTATCAGTGTGAGGTCACCTTTGTATATTTAGGTCTTCTTACCACCTGATGCTCTGTTGCAGCTTTTTGTGGATCCTCCGTGGTTTTAGATGTCCCATCTGCTTGTTTTGCTTTTGTTTGATGCAATTTTAAGGCTAGTTTTCTTAATCTCTCCTTTTGCCACAGTATTTTTCGATTTGGTAGCTCTTGATTTAATGTCTGACAAATTACGAATAAATGCTAGACAACCCTTGTTTTCAATTTTTATCAGCTGTATACTCATATATACTATATGCTTTTTTCCTTGCCATATTTTCCCTAAAAATAATCTTAGTTGTAACTGCTTACAACTAGCACATCATCACCTGTCATGACAGTTTAAGTGGTAGGGAAATTAATGTCTGGTATAGTAGTATAGAGAGCACAACATTTTTTTTGCCCTTTAGTCTTAAAAGAGTTATGACTAACAGGCTAATCTTATGACTTGCATTAATGTTTTACTGAGCAAACGATTGGTTGTATCGCTGGGCTTAGTCCCTTCAAGATGCAAAAAACCCCAATGTCCCTGAACAGGAAATGGATTACTGTCAGGTCTATTTTCAAGAAGCAAATTTGTGCTTATTGGTTCTGTTTTTTTAATTCTCTATTAATCACAGCAAACATGATTTAGGCAATGAGGAAGATGACTGTCACTTCCTCATTGCCAAGAGATCCAGTATTTCCACAGAATCAATGGCTAAATTCCTCACTAACATATGTCACCTAGCAGGCACTGTCCAAAAGCACTTGAAAGCTGAACAAAATTGATACATTTCACCCACTGCTTTGGACCTGAGGGACAATGCAATTTAGTGCACTTAGAGGAGCTAAGTTACATAAAATGTGATGACAACTTATTTTAGGTGTGAACCAACACAAATTCCTCTACTTAAGCCAGTCACCAAATGACAATACAACTCTGTCTTTTGGCACTCTGCTGCCAAAGTAATGTCCCCTGTAATCGTGACATCATAAGATCTGCACTAGCATAGTGCAGAGATTTTTAAAGAAATAAATATTTAAGGAAGAAGAAGGAGTGATAAACAGCAGCTAATATTTGTATTTGTGAATGCTTGCTATTGACATTGAAACTAGACTCTCCCACAGGTCTTTGGAACTATTTAGCTGCATACATGTAAGAAGCCCACTTAGCCTATGATTCTCTAACCACAGAATTTGCTGCATAAGTATTAAGTTCAACATGAATGTCCACGTGTGAGTGCATTTGTGTTTTGTTTACATGTATGTATATTTATAAACACACATGAAATCTGAAATCCACACAAAATTTGGAGAGTCTTCCAATTAAGTGAAGTGTTTGAAAACATTCTGATAGATTACATGTAAATTATTGTTACATCATCTTTCAGAACATGAACAAAGTACTGTACAGCAACTTAGATACTGTCCTGGTTTCAGCTAGGATAGAGTTAATTTTCTTCCTGGTAGCCGGTATGGGGCTGTTATTTGGGTTTAGATTGAGAACAATGTCGATGCTAAGTACCGCTAAATAGTCGCTAAGTAGCGCTTACATTGGTCAAGGACTTTTCAGCTTCCCGTGCTCTGCCCGGTGCACGGGGGGGCTGGGAGGGAGCACAGCCAGGACAGCTGACCCAGGCTGGCCAAAGGGCTATTCCATACCATATGATGTCATGCTCAGTATATAAGCTGGGGGAAGAAGAAGGAACGGGGGGACATCTGGCGGGATAGCGTTTGTCTCCCCACGTAACCGTTACGCGTGATGGAGCCCTGCTTTCCTGGGGATGGCCGAACACCTGCCTGCCAATGGGAAGTAGTGAATTAATTCCTTGTTTTGCCTTGTTTGCGTGTGCAGCTTTTGCTTTACCTATTTAACTGTTCTATTTTATTTTACTTCACTTATTAAACTGTTCTTATCTCAACCCACGAGTTTTCTCCCTTTTACCCTTCCGATTCTCTCCCCCATCCCACCGGGGGGGAGTGAGCGAGCGGCTGCGTGGTGCTTAGTTGCTAGCTGGGGTTAAACCACGACAGATACATATGGAAAGCTTCCTACTCATCATCTAAACTCACACACATGATAGTTTTAATATTGAACCTTTAGTGGCACCTTCCAACAATACCAAGTACTCTCAGAGCTCGGCTGCTGAATCTCAAAACTGTTCTTTCACCAAATTTCCAAACCTCAGATCTCACTAGATAGTCCCTGTATGAAAGCAATAACTGTCAGCTAAAAACTCTGAAGCACATTAAAAATTTAAGGAAGCATAACCTAAACTGAATGTAGTAATGAAACAAGTTACGTAAAGATTATATTCTGTTTGTATCTTCATTTTCATAATTTACACCAATAAAAAAATCCTTCTGCTTTCATTTTTATATTAATTTGCTGTGCTGTTTCTTTTCCCTGCATTTGCATTGCCACAGAAGTCAGTCAGTCTTAAATCTAATGACTACAAAGAATGTGGGTCCTGCAAACAAGCAGTTTCTGGTAAGAGTTTTAACCTCCTGCTTATAGAAATCCATGATTAAGGAGCATATTTCTGAGTTTTCGTTTAGAACAGAAAATACAAACAAAAAAGCCCACTTATATATTATGTAAGTATATTATACATGGCCAAGGCAAGGAAGAAGAGCTGAAAGTCAAGTCTACCATCCTGGAAAAATACTCAATGTGTTAAAAATACCACGTGCTAAAAACTGGGACAAAAAAACCCAATTTTGAAATATTTTGTGAGTCAATAAACTGATCTTAAACACCATTTCTAACTAAAATGCTTTCTGAAAATTTTACCAAGCTCCTATAAGCTTAGCATGGGTGGCTGTCATTAAGAAGAGGAAGCAAAGGACACTATGTAATCAATGACTTCTCTCTAGAAGCTGCCAATTCTGTCAGACATTTCACCAATGGATTCTAACAAAACATATGTAGTCAGTCTTTGGTTCCTTGAGCTATTATGGGCCTTACAGAAGCTCTGCTGCATTCTGTTGATTTACATGGATCAAATTTGGGCAGACATTTAGACATTGAGTAGATGCCAGTTCTTTAATTAAACAAGAGGCTTTTTCCTAGGCTTAGATTAAAATCAGGGTGACATCCAACCTTTATTTTCATATATGTATCACAGCTACATAAGTAATACTATCTGCTTCACCTAAGAAAGAATAGACATGCACTGATAATAGTCCAAAACAGCCTCTTTTCTGACTTTTTTTTTTTTTTTTTAATAAGTCAGTTCTCTCAGACCTTAGTTTTTCTTAGATTTTCTGTGCAGAAGTCTAACATAAATTTTAGTTCCACCTGTGCAGAAAGATTCTGGGCTGACATGAAGTCCTCTTACTAGTATCACTCACAGCTATTTAAGTGTGTCTTTAGAAAGGGCTCAAGTATTGCTCAGCACAGTCGTCCTGCTTCCCTGTGGAGGATCTTACATTCAGCCTCTCTCATGTATGGAACTTACGTAGCTTAAAGTTTCAAAGCATCTTATCAGATTTTTGGAATAGAAAAAGCTTGAGTACATGAAACCTGATGGGTTCAAGTAATCGTACCTTTTCCATTCTAGAAAAAAATAATCATTTCCTATAGTTGTTCCTGTTATAATATTAATTGAAACTGTGTCTATATGTTTGAATATTCTTTGTACTACAAGAGAGGACCAGGCAATACTGATTTAGAAGTACACTCCATACTTAAAAGATGCGTGTTTAAAATTTTGGTGAGATTCTTTGAGACAGACCTCACTTAACATCCTTTTCCACAAAGGCTGATTTCTATTCATATGGAAGGGAATGGATTTTTGCGAGTGACTTAATTTGGGAAAGAACAGCTCATATGTTATGTGACAGACTGGAAGACTCATATCCTGTTCTGCCGTTCCTCTTCCTCTTTTTTCCCAATTACAAATAAATAAATACAGAGTGGGAGTCAGACAACATATGTCATGCTGTGTTTTGAAATCAATAAGCATTACACTTTAAACATTCACACTGCTTAGGGTGCATCCTGTAAGACCGGTTTCATCAAGAAATTGTGGATTTCATCAGTGCAGAAATTGTAATGCTTCCAAAACCCTTAATAGTCTCAAACTCCCATTTCACTTCAACGATAGGCATAATTCAATCTTTTCTCTGCCTCCTAGATACCCTAGGCATATTCAAAACGAAAACAGAGCTATAGCAAGTAATCATATTCACCAACATGTTGCCTGCTTGAAATGCTGAGTTGCTCTAATCATCCACCCCTCTACAATTACTTTTCCAAGAGCCAGGTAGTGACTGGAGATGAGATTTTCTAGTTTGTGAGCAGGTGATTTAATATATTAACAAACAACATAACACAGAGAGCTTGGGGGGGAAAAAAAAAAAAACCAACACCACTTGAACCCTGGCAGGCCACCCCCATGGCTGGCTATGTGAATACTGAAGAAGGGTAGCAAAAAGCTGAGAGGGTCTCAGGGAACATAAGTCAGTTGGGAAGCAGAAAGACTGCAAATTTGAGTATGCAAAAAAGCAACAGAATAGAATTGAACTCAGATAATATATATGTATTATCCGAAGACTCTAAGTCTGCTCCAAACCCAAAACATAAAACAGAGTGCCTGGGGTGTGGACACAGTAGTTGGCTATCATTTCTTGGAAATGAATGCTTATATCTGACAAAGCGCAAGCCCCACATACAGATGGAAAGCCGCTAACAACACCATCAGGCTGATTTTAATAACAACAGTTTTTAGAGTGAAGAGCTGCAAACAGACATATTTTTCAAAATATATATGAAACAAAGTTCTCTAAAATCCTTAGCATGCAAGGTCTCGAAGATTCCATCCCAGAGAGAGTAAAGATTTTAGTGCTTCCATACTTTTTTCCAGCACTATGCTACATATAATCATTCACAGAAAAAACAGTCCTCAAGCATATGATGAAAGTGACGAAATCCCTCAAAAGAAAACCTGAACATATAAACATATGGAAAACACAATTAGTAAACAATCCACAAGATGAAGTTTGTCCTCATTAAGCATTTGCCCAATAACTCAGGAGAACAAAACTGTAAAATTTGAAGTCTGTTGTAAAACAGTTTGCAAACAAAATAAAAGGTTAAACCAGTGTAGCAAATAGTTTGCAATGAACTGTTCACCTCCAGAATACATCTTGGGAAACCAACTTCCCACTTTACTGTTTTTGAAAGTTACTTCAGAACAGTATTTGAAAGCAATAATTTTGTTCTTTCTGCCTGTCAGAACTTGCTTTGTAAACACCTTGCTTTCTATGCTTCTTAAGTGCACATTTGCCCTTCATCAGTAGCATAATACCTGCACTTCTGATTTTGGGAAGCAGTTCCCACAGAGGAAAGAAAACACACACATGCTTAACTAAATCCACTGAAATCAACCTAAGAATTTAAAACTAAGCATTTGTGCAAACATTATCTTAAATAAAACCTGACATAATCCTGTATATCCATGTTATCAAGAATTGTGATCTAAAGGCTTCTCATTACATAAACACAATCTTCAAATTCTTATCTAGAGAGGTATTTTATGAAAACAAGTAAGCTGCCAAACTTTTTCTACACAGGTTAACTTGGGGACTGTCTTTGCTTTTTCAAACATTTTATATTTGGAAGAAGAGGCTAGGTAATGTGGGCGCTTTTTTTGTTTTGGTTTGGTTTTAACAACTTAAAATGGCTTCCTGAAAAGCATTCCCTTGAGACTTTGTACAAAGCGATCCTCGGATGGTCATTTATCTCTTTTGCTGGAAATATTCTATTCGCTACACTTTCTGTGGGAATGAATAAGTCTATTCCTTCCAGAGTCAGAGGCTTTTTAATTCTGAGAGAAATCAACTTATTTCCAGGTGGATAATGCAAAGTGGTTTGTGAGGGCTTTTGCTGTGAGAAGGCAGCCTGTCTGCACAGTAATGGACTAATCTACTGTTCTGCAGTGCAGTTTCCTGAACTGACATCCCTATAAAGTCTGCTCTCACAGCTAATGAGATGGGATTACACAGCTCTGCATTTATTAACAGCACACAATTGCATTTCATATGCTGAATTTTCATCTCTAAATTTGATGTCCAAGTGTTCCACAACAAACTGGCAGCATCTGACTTACGCAGGCTTTTTTAGTATCTTTTGCTACAATTTGTATTTCTGTAAAACAGTTTATTTAATTTGTTGCCCTGACAGTAAAAGCACATATTCCCTATTAGAAGAACAGGATCTAGCATATTGACAGTATCCTTGACCCTTTTTGCCCTATTCCTATAACACACTATCATTGCTGTGCCTTTTGAATCCTTTACATTACATGCTGTTTAAAAGTAGGTTCTTGGACCATGTTGTGTAGAAATCTATGCAGAAAGTGTATTTGATAGGCAATATTCATGCTCATTACTTATATGGGGGCTTTTAAACAGAAAAGGTTATGGATGTATACAAATAGATGGGCATTTATACTTTTAAGATGCCTACCTAAACATAGGTAGGATGTGTTACAGAAGCAGGAGTGGGATGTGTAACAAAAATAAGCATGGAATATTGACTGGAACAGAATAATGATTTATTGGTTTTATTACTACAGTAACAAGAGCAATTAGTCTTCTAGTACAGGATGACCATCTGTCTATTCCTAGGTTCCCAGTTTGAAAGGATACAGAGAAAATCCCATTCAGGTGAAAGTACGGGACAAAGCACTGCTCTGAAAAACCTCCCAGGACACTGAGATCCATCCATGATTCACAGGGATAACATCCAAGCGTCACTGGAAAGACAAGTCACCCTAACTTATTCATCTGTTGGTCTGAAATATTTACATGATCCAGTATCTAGTGGTTCTAAAAGATACTCATCAAGACAGGATGAGTATTTTAGATAACTTGCAAAGTTAATGTTTGGAAAAACAGTAACTATTTTGACATTAAAATGATATGAGCCATACAGCAGGAAGGAACCCTATTAGCTAGGCCACCTCCTGAACTCAAGGCAGGTTTAGCAGTTCCCTGTCATTAGTAACAGACATTGCCTTCACTGTTTAAAACTCTCCTATTACAGATACTCTACTGTCTCCCCCAGTGAATCCATTTGAGGACTTCTGTACCCTCTCATGATAAAGTTTTAATTTGTGCCTATCTTGAATCTTTACTCCTCAGATTTAAGTTCATGATGTAAGCACTACAGATATGTGGGAACAGGTAGTGCCTTTTCAGCTAGAAACAATCTTTTACATACTTGAAGATACTTAAGTTCTCCTCCTACGCTTTCCTCTACCTTCTCATGTCTTTCTTCTTTAGGCTAAAGAAACTCCATTAACTATCTTTGAAGAATGATAGAAAATGCAGGGAAAGAGAACTATTCTTATGCTCTCCTCTGGACCTTCTCCCAATGGTTTGCATCTATCCTGATTTTTTTTTCCTCGAACTGGGAATATGACTCCATCTAAGCTGAGCTGGAAGGATTATTTTATTGTATATATCTTATGTCTTACAAATGCTACCACTGTGTATATAATGCAGGACTGCATTTGCTTTTTTTTCCCCTAATACCACAGTGTTTTTGACTCCTCTTCAGCTCCGGAGCCTCAACTATCAGATCCTTTTAAAAAAAAAAAAATTTTTTCCTACTTAATCCTACCTGTACCTTTGTTTATGTGCTTGATAAATTCCAACTGCAATATACACTTCTGACTGAACCATGGCTTTCATTTTTAGATCATTTATTCCATTTGCCATGACTTTTTCTCAGTTACAAACCTGCCTTCCAACCTGTCCTGTTCTTCCCAGATGCATGCTACTGTCAAGTATAACGTGTACTTTCTACCCCATTCTTTGAACCACTAATGAAGATACAAAGCTGTACAACAAACCTCCGGACAGTCCCCCTGGAAAACCTGACTAATTCCAATTCAGTAAGAGATCATTGAGAACGAGTCTCTGTGAACAGAGTATCCAGCCAGGTTTGCATAAGTTCTGCAATAGTTTTTCAACACCATTATGAGAAAGAAAAATCAGATTACATCAAAGACTGACTAAATTCAAAATAATATAAAGGGAAGGAGGCAAGTACAGGTGCAAAATGAATAAGATATTCCACATATATTGTTGTGTACCTGACAGATGTGTGAAGCTTATAAACCTGTATGGGCAATCTTAAGACAGAAAGGGTCATGTCTGAAGGTGTATTTGTTTAACAGAAAAGGCTGCTTCTACAGCTTCAGACCTTATGGTGTCATCTGTCTTATTCTTGCTAAGAAAAAGTAGTAGACAGTAAAAAAACCTACTAGACTTTCGCTCTGTCCATACATATATAAAGACGGTCATGTCTATATCTTATGATTTCTATGGTGCAAACAGCACAAGCATTTTCTGGGAAAACTTTAACAGCTTACATGAGACTACATCATAGAAGAAATTATTTAAAGAATGTACATTTAACTGGTCTAGCTTTGCCTAAAGAGCACTTTCTTTCAGTTGTGGAAAACTGCATTTGGCACACACAAGCACCTACACATCGTCAACCAAACAAGATCAAAGCAAGATTTTATCTTCTGAGTGACCGGTGTTACCTTTCAAAGCTTGATACCCATTTAGTTTTGAAAGGAACTGAAAAACCATAAGCTTTAATAAAATTCCCAAATGTATCAAAATAAAGCCTCCATGCTGCAAACATGTGTGTAAAAACAAGATGTAAACAAGCTTATCGCTTTTAATAGTATTATAAATATACCTAAAGTAAAGCATATGAAACATTATTTGAAGGCTTAAATAAATAACTCTGTTGGCTGATTCACAATTGTTAAACCAACATAAATTTGGGCTGCTGCCAAATAAGGCAGTCCTATTCTCAGCTTCCCACTCTGTACTCTAGAGGTTTGTTTGGTTGGATCTCTGGTGCATGATGATTTAAAGCCAAATCAGTCCCCTGAACTGTCTGATTGCACAACCACAAAAGTGTCAGCATGAGAGAGGCAGCAAAAAGGCTAGGACAGTCCTGTTTGGCAGCAACCTCACTGTATATTTACTTCAAGTGATCATGGCACTGCAACCACACTAAAACATAAGAAACCTTATTTGACTGGTTCAGCAATTTTTTCCAACATGTCAGTAAGAAGGTACTGTAAAATATTACTCAAAACAAAGCGCCATGTCATAGAAAAAAATGTTTTTTCCTCTTTCTTTACCTTTCAAGTTATTAATGACTTGTCTAATTGGTTTGCATGTTCAAGTGATTTATGTTGTGTTACCTAATCTAAAAATGTTATTGGAGAGCTCACAAGTGAAAAGATGAGTAGAAGTACACTCTCAAGAGATAAGTGATGAAGATGAAAAATACTGTATATTAAAAAAAATACAAATATGCATCAAGAAAAAAAACAATCACTGCAGTAAAACACAACCTGAACTGTAATACAATATATTGTTCAAGTAATTGCAAAATGCTCAAGTATTCTACTTTTGCCTGGTAACAGTATCTCTGGAATGGTTTAAATCTTACCAGTATTAATAAATACTCCTCATAATAGCAATCTAAGATAAAGAAGTGGTTGCACATTATTAAGAAAATAAAGAAGGTAGCACATGTGTAAAAGATTCCAATCCTAGGTGACTTGGCTCTTTATTCTTACTGTAAGTCTCCTCTACCTTTCTCTCCAGGGAGTTCCAGTGAGATCTGCAAGATCAGTCTAGGATTATAGTACTTTTAAGATGAACTGAACATAAAACATAGTTTTAACAGCTGCTCAAGGCCAGTCATTGAACCAATAATCTAATAATTATCTCAAGGACCTCATGTGTCACTAAGCCCTGTTCAGCACAATAATCAGTAATGTGTACATTAAAATTATCAAACACCTTCAGTATACCTTCTCTCCCATTCTGTCCCCATTGTGACTATTTTAAATGAAACTGAAATGCATTTGTACCTTCGTAGAAGTAAAAATACTCTTTCTTTCTCTTATGGATAACTTGTTTTTCTAAAAAAATAGATTTAGGATTTATCAACTTTATTCCTCCTTTCTAGACCATTCCCTTATTTCTCAATGGACAATGTAATAAAAGTCTGGGGGTAGTCTTCTCAGCGCTTTATTAACTGTCCTCCTGATCTGTGCAACACTTCATGTGCTCTAATTTAACTTAAACCTGTGTGCTTTGATTTAGGATTAGATTATCCACCATAATCCAGCCTTGGAGCAGAGTGGTGCAGTTATGAATACTTACAAAGCAGTAATAAAAGATAATTATTCTCTAATAGACTCATTACTTCCCATTTCAAACATCAAAGCCACAAAAGTTACTTCCCAGCCTCTGGACAGCGCTGGGTCCCGTTTCACTTCCTGTTTTCATTATGTGCAAATCTAAACAATTTGCTCTTTTTTCATTCTTGTATGTTCTTAACATAAGATCACCTCAGCACTGATCTTTGATAAACTCCACATAGTGTCAGAAACCTGACTGAAGAGTAAACTTTCAACACCTTTGTAAGAGGGGAAGAGAAAGGGTAGAAAAAACCAAAACCAGCAAACTTAAGAATAGACTTAATACATGGACCTAGCAAAATTAGACAGTTAAGAGCTAATAAACTGAATTCACGTTGCAACTTAACCTGAAGCTAGACAGCTATTAACTCCCAATTTCTCACAAAGCATTGTGTTCCACATGAGGTGGGAAAAAAAAAAAATAACAAACAAAACCAAACAATAGAGGGGGGAGGGAAATAGGGGAAAAGGAGAAGCAGAAAAAGAGAAATTCCTGACTCCACCAAAGGTGCTGAGTAGGAACTCCACTTGCCTCCAGACACAGAAAAGACACTGCTTTTCTTGCTAATGGCCTGTTTTCTGTATTCTGTCCGATTTATCAGCTTCTGAGACCGAATCAGTGCAAGAATATAAATTATAGCACAGAAGGGGCACTCAGCTTGCACAGGCCACCGACTCCTTTCACACCATACAGAACAGAACTCTTTTCATTTAGTTTAGTGAGGCATTTGGTCCTGATTTCATCCTTTCAGGTTTTACTGATGATCAAGCTTTTCCTTTACTACCTCCTTTCCATTCCCTCTTTCATAACCCTGTACAACCTCTTCTTATTTCATTATTTTTGCTGTCCTCACCTCCTCCCTTGAAGTGTAACTTCAAGTTACTTGTCTGCTACTCTAGCTGCTACCCCGCTCTTTCTTCTTTCCTTATTTACTTCCTCACCTTTCACATCACTGCCTTCTCCTTTCAGAATCTTACCCTTTTTTTCCAAGTTACTGACCATAGTCTGTTTTCACTGAATAATACAGGCAGCATATATAGTATCATACATTTTCACAGAGGCGCAAGTTTAAATGCTTTACTGAATGCTTTTACTGATTACTAAACGTTATACTAAATTCTAAAAATCAAAACTTTAACAGCTAAATGCTGACACCTCACTGGCCTCTAGCAGGCAGAGGAAAATAAAGCTGCTGTTCTTTGTCATAAGTGAAAGCAGTTAACTGTTTCCTAGGTGGGTTCAAGTCACTATATATAACGTGTGCATTCTTCCACAACCCATGCTGACTCAAGACTTGTACAACTACCAAGTAAAAATATGAACATCACCTTTGATTTAGATCTAGTAGAGCCATTAAATTACTTTGAAACTGATGACAGTGAGCTGTTTCAGAATGAGAAACTGAATCAAGTCATTACAAAAATAGCTTACCAAGCATAACTCAGTGCTGTCCTCTCTTCCTCCTTAGTCTACATGGATATATAGACTATCAGAACAGAAGAACAAAAGGCAATGAGAAAAAAAAAAGTATATTTCATAGCAAAACACTTCATTATTACATGAAGCATCAACCTCCAGACAAGTACGATTCTGAACCCTCAAAGAGATGAAACGCTCTTTCAGGAACATGTAACATGTTTTCCTTTAAATTGATATTTAAAACAGGGAAATTAGATTTTTATGGGAGAAGTTCTTATTTCAGTCGAGGGAGATTGTTTTAGATATGTGGATACAGACCGGTTAACCCGCTTTCTAAAGCCACAATTTCTCATACTTTACAAAACAGCCAAGTTCTAGTTCACTTGAAATTTAAGATTTGGAACTATCTCCAGCCTGTTCAGAATAGTGGCCACAGCACACTATGCGATGTGGAAGAACAGAAGATCTACAGATGGAATTCTCAGCAAGAACATCCCTTAATCAAATTGCATGCATGGGCAAGTCAAGTCAAAAAGCTGAACACACGAACACAAGATACTCCACCAACATCCTTAACTACTTTTTCTAACTTTGTAAGACAGAAGCTCCCTATGCTGGCTTCTTAAACATGCTACAGCATCAGCATGCTCTGTCTCATCAGTGGCCTCCAAAAGCAAAATGTTATAATAATCCCAAGTTAAAATAATGATAGCAAAATAAAGACAGCAAAATAAATTAAAATAACAATTGTGCAACAATAAAAAGAAAGAAGCATCCTGGAATTGTTTAGTCAAAAGTTTTCAAAACTATTAATTTGAAGTGGCCAAAACAACCTAGTAGAATATGACTGCTGAAGAAACGTCTGCTCCTTGCTGGAAATGGCATTGATTGGCTGGACTTAAACAGCACTGTGCATATCTGTGAAACCCTACATTTATTTCAAAATCAAAAAAACACATTGTGGGCATAGTTTAATGAGTGTGGTCTGAATGCAAACTTATTTGACTTAAAAATGTGAGCTTGAGATCTGACTCTCCTGGCTATGTAGACTTGTTTCTACTTTCAAAGACTTTGAAACCTCATTCAGTAAGTAAATGCCTATTATCTCTTAACAGACATCTTGTCAAACTAAGTCAAAAAGTATAAACCAACTAAGGTTGATCAAGATTTTAAAGAATTTTCTAATTTCGCGACAGTATTACCCAGTGACTGCTTCTAAAAGAGACAGTGGTTAGATGCATGTCAACGTCAAATAAAGGCAGCTAAGTAACAGTTTTAAAAGGGTTGACTGATGGGAAGCTCAAGTGATGACATCTGCTCATGTACATTCCTGAAAGAAGAAATTTATGGAGAGCAGAAGAGTTTTATTTCATAGTGTTTTAACAAAAGGGATCAAGTAAGCCAAAATACAACATGGTATTGCACACATGAGGGGAAAGACTTAAAAGTTATCAAAGTTCTAGAAATTTGGTTAGATAATTAAATTTGTCAACCACTTCCAATGGAACGGGCACAGCAATTGACATTTTATCAATCAAGACAAAACCAAACATTGCTGTTTCTCAGTTTCATTAACATCTTATGCAAAGGGGAAATCTTCCAAACTACTGTCTACATCAAGGGCATGTGTGTGAGCATATATGCTCAATGGCAGTGCAGGAGCTCGGGGACAGCACCAGGAACAGCTAAGTAGGCCAAGTGACTGAGATAGCTGTGAAGAAAGCCTAGGTGCACAAAATAGATTTGGTCATTGCACTTGTGTCTGGGTGGTCTTTCGGTGCTTTTTTAGCTGGGGGTCAACTCTCAACAGAAAAAGACAAGTCTTCATCTACCAACAAAAATGACAAGGAAGGACTGGTGAAAACAGCTTAAATAAAAAAGGTATCAATAAGGCAATATATTACATGAGTTTGTCCTAATCCAGCAAAATAACAAAATATAACGCAACCACAAAAATTTTTGAGAATTACAGGTATGATACACTGAGGGCAGTTGACAGTCCTCAAAAGTTAACAGGAATCAGCAAATAGTGGAGGGGCAAAAACACCTTATGTGAAAAAGAGAGGAGGTTATCCAGAAGCCAAAACTCTTCTAACAAATGAAGTGAATAAAATTTCTGCTGTTATTCCCTTTCATCTTGGAAGTCCACCTGCAGAAAAAAATGTAAAAAAATGCGAAAGACAAAGCAGGAAAAATATAAGTTTGCACAGGAAATTAAGATCCTCTTGAAATGTAGCACACCAGCTAATGTTCTTTTTTCCCTTCCAGACCACCAACAGTAATACTTCAGTTTCAGGTGAGCCTGTTCTTACATGTAGAGTCCACCAATACGAGTAGCTTCATTTATTAATCAGCTACGTAAAGTCAGGAGTATACTTTCTTAAGGGATTTGAGTTTGAAGAAAATGTATTTCATCTCAAAAAAATCAATGAGAGCCTTCATCCATTCTGTTCTTATTCACACAAGCACTTAAGTGCAATCTTAAAATTCAGGACCTACTGTATCAGTAAACTGGAGCTTAACTAATATTAACACAGGCGATGATTCCCAGGTAAGGAAATGCCCCACTGAAAATGACTTGCAGCTTTATAAATATGCATGATAATACTGTCTGAAATTTCTCAAATCACAAGCTACACAACTTTCCATTCAACAACAGAAATTTATCTATCTAATTTTCAAATTCTTCCTCAAGAATGAAGGTATGAAAGAATTAATCTTACAAGCACAGTTCTTGTACAAAACTTTAACATAAAATTGCAATTAAATTAAGAAGTAGCTATGGAAATGCTCAAGGTATGTGCACGTATCAGGATATCACAGAAAATTACCTTCAGCATTGTCAGGTTACTGCTGACCCATACTATAATTTCAGAGGGATAGCTTTGTGGAAAATAGACAAGAATTGAATTGCATGCAATTTTGAAAGCCTTATAACTCAGCAGAAGGTCTACCAATCTACGTGGCAAAACTTTTTCCAACCTCTGATCTATAGTTTTCTCCACAGAGAACAAATGCCCATTTGTATTAATTTTAATTGTATTCTCTCAACAGTGTTTAAAACTTGGTTTTCTTGATGGAAATTCAGAATGTGTTATAGAACAGTCAATATCTACAATAGGAGCAGTATTTGCAAAGCTTTTGATTGGTGAGTAAATCACAACAGAGTTCAGATGGTGCTACTTTCTCTTGGTGTACTTCGGTCCAAATGCAGCATTTTAAAAATTGCTTTATTTTTGACCAGTTTTGCTCAAAATGTGTGTCTTCATGAGGCATGAAATTCTAATTTCATTGCCCTACTATTCACTGAAGAACCTTATGAGGGGAAAATATGGGTTTGATAACTGCACTTGTGTACAATTTACTGTATTGTTACAGTATATTGTTTATCATCCACTTTGTCTCCAGATGATCCACACAGAATAACTGTCTGCTGTTGCTACCAGCTGAAGGTTTTTAGAGGCCTAAATATATAGCCAGGTGCCTTACTAGGATTTCTAATGCACTTGATTACAACTTTAGACAAATAATTACCCTTAAAAATTGTAATACGTTACTATAAGGGATAGTGTCCTCTGCCTTTGTGCATTCACGTCACTAGCTCAGTTTCTGCTAATGGGAATCTGTCCTTCAGTTGTTAAAAGGCAGAGATGCTTTATTTTGACAGATGGATGTAGATAAATTTAAAAAAAAAAGGTGATTTTTAAATTAAATACTCTTTCATCTAGTGAACATCACAGAATGTTGAAGATATGCTTCTGAATATTGCTTAAGCACATGCTGTATGTAACATGCTGGGTTTTACCCCTGTTATCTTTTGTTAGTTCCTCTGTGTTTTTTCTTCTAACACAAAGAAAGATGTCAAGTTCTAACAGAGAGACAATGGGAACAGTCATTCTGTGGCATCATTCAATAAAAACCTCTAACATTAAGTTACGGAAAGACAGGCCTCTGTCTTCAGTTCTTTCTCACTATCACCAAATGTCATGACAGACTAAGAGTTACCAGACCTCTAACAGTTTTCAGAACAAATTGCATAGAGTCTGTACACACCCATGCTATAAATGTCAGCTAGCAGACATTTGTTTGAAACCCATGAAAGTTCTGTTTTTTCCAATAATGTCCTGTATCCAGCAGTGTTTGTATTTCATTATAGGTTTATAGCATTTACTAGTGATACTGTGCAAGTAGACCTCTCTCAAAAACAATGACTTCTAAATTAACTGATAATCATTAAGTAACAATTACTCAGTTAAAAAAATCAGAAATAATTTGAAAAAATAATATTGCTTTTGCCACTTTACAGAAATAGGAATGGATAAAGTAATAAAATGGCCATATGAAGTCATCTTGCTGGAAGTATTGGGCCCATGTGTTTGAAATCTATATTCTACCAGAGCAGTGAAATGCTGGAGCAGCAACCTGGCAATTTGGCATTCACCTGCACACTCATGAATCATTAATCTGAACTTCTGAAATGTCCTCTATTAGAAACGCCTGTCCCTTGGAGCCATTTATGGATTCAGAGAAAATGAGTTATGATTATGACTAACAGAGTGAAGAAAGACTGGAAGAACATAGTAAGTCGAAACAAAGGAATGAGTCAACACTGGGGAAAAAGACGACTAATATTGGAACTAAGAACTCAAACAAGAAATACTAAATAGGGCAAAACTTGTAAGCATGTCAAGAACAGAAGAAACTAATGCTAGTATCAATTAACAGAGCTGTACCAACAATTACTAACACTGATTCTATAGAAACATTGCTTTAGAATGAGGAACCCTTCTCGATACTGAACTAATCAAAGGGCAAAATTAAAAGCACCATATTAGTCTCAGCCAGGGTATGCCTGAACCTGTAACTCGATGACTAATGTTAATGCAGCTTTGAAATATAAAATCTATCCTAAGAAAAAAGATATACTCAAGCTAATGTAGCACATGGCTCACTCCTCAAGAACTCTTTAATTCCAGTCAATTACCTCTTAGTTGTTGTTCTTAAGGAGAAGCATTTTCCATTTCAGCTATATTTCTTTACCGCTCTCTTTCCAGTAGCAGAAGTCCCTTACATTAAAAAAACAATCAGAGAACTGCAGAAAGAGAAAATAACTTGCCAAAAAAAATCTTACAAACATTTTACTGTTGCCTGTTTTAATCTCTTGTTAGCATTCTTTATGTAGGATTTCTGTAACATGCTGCATTTGACTACAGGCCTTGTCAGATCATGAACATTTTATCAGATTAAAGGAATTCTCTCCCTTCTGCTAATTTGACTTGCATATCTTACACTGCTAAATTTAGATTATACTGGAGCAAGACTGAAGTATGTTAAAATTGCAATTTTAAGTTAAAGTAACTAACCACTGACAGTCTGCTTTATTCCCTTATTGTGAATTTTCTAACCAAATTCAACTTAGAGAAAAATGAGAATATTTACATAAACTTACACCAGATAAAAGCTCTGCGGTAATCACTGACTGCACTAGATTTAAGCCTTTTCATGCCTGTTAGTAACTGTTGTATTTCTATTTTGTCTAGACATAATTTTCCCAGTTTCTTTGAATTTCAAAAGTTGCATTGAAACATGGAATGGTAGGTACCAAGCCTTGTACAGATCCTCCTTTAATTACATGTGGCACAATGCAGAGAATACAAGATCTCTTTCTCTCCCCAATATAGGTTATGACTGAACCATTGAATTAAACCTGAACAAATGAAAGTAACAAATAATTCTGCCTACTGATTTGCATTATAAAATGGGTTATGTTTCAACTACCCGTTTGAGAATTCTAATTGTGTACCTAGCACAGGTTCTGCTAAGTACAGATACACTGTTGCCTTCAAAGTTCATATTTGTAGGTATATCCAGATTGTGAAATAGAGCATCCCTCCTAAAAGAGGAGTTTTAAAGGCTGAAGTGTAATATACTTCTAATAGAAATATAACATTATCAAAAGAAGTATTTTTAGGACTTGGAAGAAAATTTTATTTTCTACCATTGTATTGGCTCTAGTTTTTGTTCCCGTCTGTCAAAAGCCATTCCCTGCCTCCACTCTAAGAACATTGCTTTTCCTAGGTTTTTGCCCCTTCTCTACGCTTATCAGCCTCCCTGCTCTCTGTCTCTCTTTCTTCACTGTACATTATGTGATCCTGAAAGGATCAGAATATTTGTAAGGTTTTTCATTCCTACTCCATTTTCCTGTCCCTTCACTTTTCTAGTCCTGTATCTACTAGCTAATATACTTGCTCCTTGGTGATTATAGAACAATGTAATTCTACATTAACCTTCCTTACAAACTAAATAAGTACTTTTAAGATTTATTTTCCTCATGACAAATTTTGATGACCTTAATACGTAAAAATGTTACACTTTGGTAATGAGATTCAAATGTTTCTAAAAACACTTTCTATTCATGTGGGTTTTACACTGCAATCACAAATTCACAAACTACCAAATATTCATTTCATTTTCTACAGCCAGATGGAGTCATTTCCCATGTGCTTATTTAATGAATTTCACTGTTAATTAGAATAGTTTGCCAGTGGTGATCAATAAACATTTTGGATGTTTACAGAGGAAGCATTATGAAGAACAGCCACAGACTAGAAGGACAGAGGGAGGGAAGAGAGTGTAAGATTTTATTAGCTTAATTAGCAACAGTTTCATAACCTTCACAGAACATGAATATTTCTAGTACCTAGTAATTTACTTTCCCCCTCCCCGCCCCCAGTAACTATCCCACCCTACTAAGCAAGATTAATTCCAAGAAATCAGCAGAGAATTAGACACAGTTGTATTTTTGCTGTGTTAATTTCAAAGAGTCAACTCCAACAAAATGAAAGAACTAGATCTTTAAGTAAAAGGGTTAAAGAGAGTAACTTATAAATAACCAAGTATATAATTAAGACCTAATGCAAACTACTTAAAAAAAATTCTATAGCTTAAGTTTTTTATTCTCAGGCCTTTTATTTGGCTTCACTTAATTCACATCAAGCTCAAATTCCACTCCAAGTTGCATACTGCAAGTTTCATGCTGCATATAAAGCGCAAGCCTGCAAAGCAGTCCTCAAGGCGTGAGCCTTTCAGTTACCGCAGCTGGTGTAACTGGCACATAAGCTGTGCTGGACACCTTTTAGCTCACAATCAGGGACGAGCAAAATAAAGTTTAAACCAGATTTAGCCCTGTTTCCTCAAGGAACAGAGATTTGATTTCCAAAGCACTGTTTCTACCAAGTAACTTCATTCTTTACAGCAAATAAACCTTCAACCGAGCATTTAATTTTTTTCATCCAGTAAACCACAATGTCCTGAAATTCAGTCCATATGGAGTGCAATATGTCTTTTTTTATTGCTATTGTAATAATCAAATTTACTAGTTATTTTTAATACACTTTTTAAATAAAAGTAATTTTAATCACCATTGTAATATTCATAGAATGGTTTGGGTTAGAAGGGACCTTAAAGATCATCTAGTTCCAACCCCCCTGCCATGGGCAAGGACACCTTCCAGCAGATCAGGTTGCTCAAAGCCCCATCCAACCTGGCCTTGAACACTTCCAGGGGTGGGGCATCCACAACTTCTCTGGGCAACCTGTTCCAGTGCCTCACCACCCTCATAGTGAAGAATTTGTTCCTTATATCAAATAATAATCATCTAAGACTGAAACAACTACATTAGCAGTTCTATCATCACACACTTTTATGAGATCAGCCTTAGTGTCTGCGGTGGAAGCCCAAAGTTGTGAAATTTGGATTGTCACTACAATAGCTACTATCCTATACACCTCAAATATTTAATGGCACTTGCTATGTATTATCCCTTTATAGCTGCATATGAGGGGCTAAGGCACATACAGCATTAATGACTCCAAATGACTACCTAGCTTTGTTACTTCAACAACTGCTGTTTCATTTATCATACCTGCCACCATAACCACCTCTTACTTCATAAAAGCACTGCGATTAAGTTTTCTAAATTAGAACATTAAATGAAACAATAAGTTTTTGAAAATATGATGCCCCCTCAGAAATAAGGAAATATTAAAAAAGGACATACAAAATATATATTTGAAGGAGACTGTTCTCAGTAAATGAACAGACATTAGCAGCAAATGCTAATGTAGTTATTTCTGAGCAATATTCGTGTATCTCAGCTAAATTTAGAGAGGCAGCTATTAAGATGTGAGAGTATGATACTAATTTAAAAACAACCTGATTCTAATAAGATTTATTAGGGATAGGTAGTAACAAAGAAGGTAGCTGCTCCTGTTTGCTATTATTAAGTCTCAATTTGCAAGTATCATTTTGCCAACAAGCAAAAGAAAGTAGCCTTCCCCTTTCTACTTCATGCTTTTGAAAGCTATAATTATTTAGATCTTCTAAAGTTGCTTCTATAATCACTTCATTTTCTCCAACTCAGATTATCTTTAATTTCAGAAACTGGAATGCAATTTAATTATCATTAATAGTGTTTTCAAATTAACATAATTCCTTTTCGATCCTAAGTAATCAGACACAGCCATTTCCTCCTAAGCAATCTGTAATGGCTTCTGAAGTGTTCTTCTGTTAGCCTGAAACCTGAATATCTTTTTTCCTAACAGTATTAGAGGAGACTTTTAGATCACTGTTCCCTCTGTTCCCTATTGCTGCAATACTTCAAACCCCCTGTATTAAAACGATAACAGTTCCATACTGATTTACAAGTTAACTTCTTAAAACTGGGATTTTGCCTTGCCAAATCCCCAAATAAGTTCTGTGATACCAAACAAGTATTAGATACCAAACACTGTAAATTTTCAGGATAACTTCATAACATAAAATAGAAGTTCAGAACAATAATGTCTTTCCTGATACACGCTAAGATTCACATACTACATGATTGTGGACTGGCCTAAGACCCTTCTGGGCAGCATCTCATCCTCAGAACAACCTTCCCTTCTTCCTATGGTTTGGAATAAATGTTACTTACTCTTCTCTAGGTTATGTTAGGATCACATAACTCAAGCGCAGCTTCTCAGAATACCACTGTGGTTTACAGTCACTAATTGCCACTGGGAAAGCAGTACATCATTTTCTTGGAGAGATGTCAATTCCCTAGACATCATATTGATTTGTTTTCTTGATCTTATTTACATATTTATATTTCTAACAATTGCAGGTTCCTCTGATAATGTCAGTCACTGCCATGGTAGGTACTCCAGCTCCCTTTTGATGTCTTCTTTAAAAATGATGGCCTCTGACTTGTGCTAATTACAACTTTTGGTCTGATTCCATGGAATTTTTAGAAAGCATATTGACAGATCCCATTTTCAGACCTCCGTGTCTCATAGTTCACAAATATTGGCTTGACATACATGACTGCTGCTTAATGGAAGCATCTTCCAGTAAAGATCTCATAGAATCTCATAAAAGTCAGATTAATATTTCAAAACAACTACATTATTTTAAAATGATAGTCCTGTTTTGCTTTGCTATGGTAATTTTTTCCTTGATCAGATTTTACCTCTGTGAACAAGGTAAGCTTTTAAATTCTTTTTCTCTACATTTCGTCACATATCTTACAGTAATCCTAGAGATGATCATTCAAATAACTATTTGTGACCAGTGTAAAACAACTGCAACTCTCTACATTTTATCAGGCCTAAATAGCCTCCATTTTTTTAAATGCCAATTTAATTAGCCATATTGTTCTAACATTTTAACCACTTTCCGAAGAGTCTCTGTCTCATCCATAAACTTGGGCATTGTTGTATGTCTTCAGCCTGAAGAGAAAGACGTATTTAAAACAATTCAAATCAGAAGATGCTGTATAGCCCTGGACTTGTCTCTATGGTACCATTTAAACAACTGGGCTAAAAAGTGTGCCTGCAAGAAATGCACTTCTCACCTGTATTTAGTCACAATCTTGATTATACTATTGCATGAGGACCGTACTAATATCCTTTTTGAAAATATGTTTTGTGTCTTGTTATTTCATCTCATTTCACAGTACTTTAGCTGTAGAGCATCACTGAACTAACCTCTTCAATTTTCCTATTGGTAATGTTCCATTCAGTACTCACTACAGTACTATGAACTTCACTGAGTTTCAGCAAAAGTTTGTTCATTCCAGGCTTTCATATTACTGCCTCCGATAATGTATTTTTAAAGTATAGCTCGCTACACTTGTCAGCCTCTCCTGTACTGCAGCTAAAGAGTCACAATAACAGGAATGTGATCTTCTCTACTAGTATGTAAAATCATACAGTATTCTTCCTAAATTTATTAGAGAAATATAACCTGCAAGCCTCACTTTGTAGGTTGAGGGTGTTTTCTGGACTGCATAAATCTTGAGTACTCATAATTTGAGTCATGCATGCTCCTGGAGCTCAATTTCTAACTACCTCATGGCACTCTATGAGCAGCTAAGGCGACATCAATTTGAGGCTCTCCTTGAAATGCACCATTCATGGTATCTTTAATGAGACTATGACAATCTGATCTATATGAAAGCTTGTAAAGCTTTCCTATATAAAGATCTGACAGTAGAAAATGAAAAATCCTCACTCAGTTTCTGGGTGGTTTGTTTGTTATGTTTTGGCATTATTTTATTTTTTAAATTTCAGGGGTTTATGCCTTTTCCTTGAATTCATTATTTTAAACACACTCAGTGACCAACTGAGTCAACAGACAAGGAGAAGGCTGAGGTAATCTTTTTTGCCTCAGTCTTCCCTGGCAACCTCTCTTCCCACACCTCTCAAGTGGATGGACTGCAAGACAGGGACTGGGGGAGCAAAGTCCCTCCCACTCTAAGACAAGATCAGGTTCATGACCACCTGAGGAATCTGAACATACACAAGGCTACAGGACCTGTCGAGATGCACCCCAGAGCCCTAAGGGAATTGGCTGATGTAGCTGCCAAGCCACTTTCCATGGTATTTGAAAACTCACAGCAGTCAGGTGAAGTACCTGGGGACTGGAAAAAGAGAAGCATTGCACCCATTTTTAAAAAGGGTAGAAAGGGGGACCTTCAGAACTGCCAACCTGTCAGCCTCACCTCTGTGCCTGGGAAGATCATGGAACAGATCCTCCTAGAAGCTATGCTAAGGCACATGGAGGACAGGGAGGTGATTTGAGACAGCCAGCATAGCTTCACCAAGGGCAAGTCCTGCCTGACCAACCTAATGCCCTTCTATGGTGGAGTGACATCATCAGTGGACAAAGGAAGAGCTATGGATCTCATCTATTTCGACTTCTGTAAGGCCCCCCACAACATCCTTCTCTCTAAATTGGAGAGAGATGGATTTGATGGATGGATGGATTGTTTGGTGGATAAGGAATTGGATGGATGGCCGCATCCAGAGGGTCAACAGCTCAATGTCCCGATGGAGATCAGTGACAAGCAGTGTTCCCCAGGGGTCCGTATTGGGACCAGTCCTGTTTAATATCTTCATCAATGACACAGACAGTGGAATCAAGCGCACCCTCAACAAGTTTGTAGATGACACTAAGCTGTGTGGTGCTGTTCACACGCCTGAGGGACGGGATGCCATCCAGAGGGACCTGGACAAGCTCAAGAAGTGGACTCGTGTGAACCTCACGAGGTTCAACAAGGCCAAGGGCTAGGTCCTGCACATGGGTCAGGGCAACCCCCACTATCAATACAGGCTGGGGGATGAAGGGATTGAGAGCAGCCCTGCCGAGGACTTGAGTGTACTGGTAAGTGAAAAGCTGGACATGAGCCGGCAATGTGCTCTCGCAGCCCAGAAGGCCAACCGTATCCTGGGCTGCATCAAAAGAAGCATGGCCAGCAGGTCAAGGGAGGTGATTCTGCTCCGCTCTGATGAGACCCCACCTGGAGTGCTCCGTCCAGCTCTGGAGCTTTCAGCACAGGAAAGACATGGACCTGTTCGAGTGGGTCCAGAGGAGGCCACAAAAATGATCAGAGGGATGGAACACCTCTGCTATGAGGAAAGGCTGAGAGAGTTGGGGTTGCTCAGCCTGGAGAAGAGAAGGCTGTGAGGAGACCTTATTGCAGCCTTTCAATACTTAAAGGGGGCTTATAAGAAAGATGGGGACAGACCTTTTAGTAGGGCCTGTTGTGATATGACAAAGGATAATGGTTTTAAACTAAAAGAGGGTAGATTCAGTACTGGATATAAGGAAGATATTTTTTACGATGAGGGTGGTGAAACACTGGCACAGGTTGCCCAGAGAGGTGGTAGATGCCCCATCCCTGGAAACATTCAGGGTCAGGCTGGACAGGGCTCTGAGCAACCTGATCCAGTTGAAGATGTCCCTGCTCATTGCAGGGGGGATGGACTAGATGACCTTTAAAGGTCCCTTCCATCCCAAACTATTCTATGATTCTATGATAAATGGTTTATGAACAACAGCAGAGTTCAGAGTTAATTATAGTTTTCTATTATTAAAGCTCTAAAAAGAATTCAGGATATATCAGAACTAACAGCTGCCTAACACTCCTCTTAAGTCTTCTCTCTGTAGCACAATGCTAGAAGCTTGGGATTTGGAGGTGAATAACCCTTCAGAAGGGTTCACTGTCAGCCTGGTCCTGTTCCCATGAACTTAAATAGCATTAGCATTGAGCTGAGGTCAAGTGCTTTCGAAAATCCAGCTTTAAGGGGTACTTCTGGCACATTTTCAAAAGGGCAGCTTCTGCTTTGATGTACATCTTGGAGACAAAACACTCTGCTTCATACTTCATGACGGCCCTCCGCTGGTACAGAGCAGAATCTAGAAAATTGTTTCCGACACAGTAGCAGTCTACTTATACTTTGATAATTCCTCTTCAGAGATTTTCTTTTACAAAGCATGTTATATAAACATATACAGCCAGTACACATTTCTCAAGCTGAATAACAGAGCTGAAGCATAAGGTAAATCCCCAGGCAGAATGCCATTACAAGTTACTGTGTTGCAGGTGCTTTATTTCTTGAGAGCTGTGCTTGACTGAAACAAAGTAGAAAGCAATCATGGATCCATATATTATAGTACAGTCTGAATGCCTCTTTGGGTCACATGGGAACTTAAAGCAACCTTAGGCTGATTTGACCTACATTTTGATTCAATGGGCTCCAGGCCATAATCAGAAAGCAGGAAATTTGGAGGGAATGTAGCATGCTTAAAGTAGTCCTTCCTTCAGCATTCCACTACTGTGCAGGCTTTCACACTTTCCACACAGTTAAGGCTACTTACTTATGCAATAAATACTTCCCAGTTGACGTCTTACCTATGCCAAGCAGTCTTGTCCCTGTGATGGTATTGCTTCCTTGTGCCTAGAAGGATTTACCCTGTAGCTAGCCATTTCACTGCTTACCTTCCTTTTTTTTAAAAGGATGCTTCAAATTAGACCAAAATATCTGTTTTCTATGTTTGCACATTTATTCTGTCATAATTAGCTCTACTTTCTTTTTTATTTTAATGAAATGAATAAAATTATGGAAAACAAACAAAACTCAGCCAGGCAGATCCAACCATGCTTTTGTCCATTTGAAGTCCACAGTGATCAAAGATGCAGAGGTAGAGCCTCAGGGTGCAAGGGCAAATGACTGGTATCTAAGCGTAAGCTCCTCCACTCAGAAGTGGAAGTGAAATTATCCCAAGACTTTGATATTTGGCTAAAAGATTTTTTGTGCATAATGATCAGATGAGGTCCTCAGGACTTAACCTAAAGTTCTTTTGAGATAGGAAATTTCATAACCTCATTATTACAGTTCCCATGAAGACTCTTAACTGACCTTGTCCATTATTGCTCTGATGTCTCCCCGCCCTGCACCAATCTAACCGCTGTACTATTTTGAGGAACATATTGCTTTCCTGGATAGATGACTCTTTCTTGCTCAATTTTATCATTTGGCTATTGTCCACCTACCGCTCATTAACTATCTTACAGTTTTTATTTGCCTGCATTAGTGCTATATACCTCTATGAATACACATTAGGTAGCAACTGCACTGCAGCATGTTGGCATATGTTTTCCTCTCCATTTGCCGTTGTTTCCTTTGAAATGAGTATTACTGGTTACCACAGGCTAATATATAAAATCATAAACCATTTTTCAGGGTTAAGAAAAAATAGTTTGATAAGGTACTGTACAACAAAAATCGTATGACCATATTTACTTCTGGATTTACTTGCTTATTCTAAAATTAAGTGTCTATGATACTTGAACTGCAAAATGCAGTATATGCTCCCACTCTCTAGTAATAAAATATGCAGCATGCCTATAAAGAAAATTCTATTAAATAATAAGCATGCATTGGAATCAAATGAAAAATACAGAGCTCAATTTGCATTTACCAACTTGTAACATTTGAGAATTTCAGCACAGTAAGTAAAACCAATTTCTCTCCCTTGTTAGAAAGATTTGTATATACGTTATTTTCTGAAAGTCCATACTTTTACAATTAAATTCCCAACATAAACTGGATAACTAGTATAATGTTCATAATACAGCATAAGTGTATCCTCTGCTGTGGGGCTCCAAATCATTGTCTTCTCTTGATCAGTGCAACACAGTAGGAAAGGTTGTTGTCAAATGCACACAAACATATCACAGCTAGATGCTGACGGATTGATATGCATCACATATAATGCCTCCTTAATTTTTACTACCTCCATAAAATGTTGCAGACTCCCGTGTTCATTTTAGGAACACTATCCAAAATGATTTATACCTAATCCTCCTGCATGGAAAGAGAAAGCCATGTTTATGATTTCATTCATTAGCAAAGGTGAAAATTGCATTCAGTTTTCACCACTAATAAAATAGTGTTTTCCTTGACTTCCAGGTCAGTACCTGTATACCAATATTTGCTTCTAAATTCAAGTGGTCTCAAAAAAATTTATTTCCTACAATTCTGTTGATTCTAGGCTTATCTGGAGAGGTTAAACACTAGCAAAGCAGTGGTCACTAGCATCTAAGCAGAGTGCATACTACTTGCTTTGAAATAACTTTTGGCAGTGCTACATAGGCCTCTCTACACTGCCCATTAATAGAACGAATAGACAGTCCTTGCAGCTGTACCAAAGTTGACAGAGTACCTACACTACATAAGTAGCATATTTTTGAGGTAACTAGAGCATGCACAATCACTTGTATGTACACACATGCACACATTTTTCTCTATTATAGCTCCCTTTTTGCCATTACAATCCTTGATTCTAATCGTTTTCACAGGCTTTAGCTACTTTATAGTAATCACCACTGAGAAATTTCTACAGATCTATTACACATTGGGATACTGAACAACAGAATGCAAAAATTTATGACATCTAAAAGGGTCTACACCTTTCCCTCCCTTCAGACCTGAGCCAGCTCTCCACAGCTGAGCAATAGCTTCTTCTCTTGTTGCCAGCAGAATGACCACAGTGACCTAGAGTTCCCAGGCTTCTTTTGAGAATGACAGAACTACCTGTTTTGTCTTTTGCAAATACTGAGGATGTGAGCCAGCAATGGCAATCCTCAAACCAGAAAACTACACTGGTATAAGCAACAACAAAATTTGCCTTAATTTCCCTCCATTCTCTGTTAAAAGGATATCAGAGTCTGTTTTGCAAAGTTTCAACTCCTCCAGTTTATTAGGATATTGATAGACATGTAAGTTGGATCATTAGAGATGTTTGTAAAAAGACGTGAACAGGAAAAAAGGGTAACACTTAATAATTTTCTCCCTCTCCAAGTGCACAAAATGTACAGCCTGTCCTCAAACAGCACTCATAAGGACCCTGCTGACCTTTCTGAGCTTACAGGGCAATTTCACATAATTCATGAATTTGAGTAACATCACGTGACTTTACCCATAAGCCACAAAAGTAACTTCTGTTACAAAAAAATAAAAATCTCAGTATTCAATTGCATTATCAGAGGGGTCTCAAATTTACCATAAGCCAGTTATTGCAACGAGTCAGTATTCCACCCCACAAGAACGGCAGAAATTTTCACACACTAAGCACTCCTGCTAGTTCTGTGAAACTAATTTTGAGCCAGCTCAGCGATCTATACTGCTTTGATCATAACAAAGCATATACTCCATTATTATTCCAGCAGCATAAGTTATGACAAATTAGGAACTTGTTCAACTGGACTGTGGCTATGACACCTGGTTTTGCTATTAAGTCTAGGCATGCCCCTTCAAATGTGCTAGAAAAAAGATACAGGTAACAGAGTATGTTATGTTGCTAAAGTATCTCACATGCACTGTAGAAATTTTTGGCTGATCACTTAATTTCCACTTTCTTGTCTTGAACAGAAGAAAAAAAAAACATCCTGGCCATAACATTCAGAAGCTCAAACAGCAGATTAAGATAAATCAGATTTCATTTCAACATTCAAATAACCTTATCTATACTTAAATAAGGCTGTCTGCTTGCTAGTAACTAGCAAAGAATACAGCTTCTGTTTTTATAAAGGGGAAAAAAAAAACCCAACCACCACCACCAAGAATGCAAGAATGAACATTAGAGAAAGTACTAAGTTTCTCTCCAATCCTTTGAAACAAACCTGAAAGGCAAAATGAAGACTGCGCTTACAGCCCAGAAAGCCAACCATATCCTGGGCTGCATCAAAAGAAGCGTGGCCAGCAGGTTGAGGAGGTGATTCTGCCCCTCTACTCCGCTCTCGTGAGACCCCACCTGGAGTACCATGTTCAGCTCTGGGGCCCCCAACATAAGAAGGACATGGGCCTGTTGGAGCAAGTCCAGAGGAGGGCCACAAAGATGATCAGAGGGCTGGAGCACCTCTCCTATGAGGACAGGCTGAGAGAGTTGGGGTTGTTTAGCCTGGAGAAGAGAAGGCTCTGGAGAGACCTTAGAGCAGCCTTCCAGTACCTGAAGGGGGCCTACAGGAAAGCTAGAGAGGGAGTTTTTACAAGGGTAGGTAGTGACAGGACAAGAGGTAATGGCTTTAAACTGAAAGAGGGTAGACTGAGATTAGATATAAGGAAGAAATTCTTCACTGTTAGAGTGGTGAGGCACTGGAACAGGTTGCCCAGAGAAGCTGTGGATGCCCCATCCCTGGAAGTGTTCAAGGCCAGGTTGGATGGGGCTTTGAGCAACCTGGTCTGGTGGAAGGTGTCCCTGCCCATGGTAGGGGGTTGGAACTAGATGATCTTTAAGGTCCCTTCCAATCCAAACCATTCTATGATTCTATAAGACAAGCCTGTTGGCAAGTAATTTTGGGCTCTAGAAGGACTTTTCTACACTGAGAAAATAAAGACATTTGCAAGTTTTTATTCAGGTCCTCATATCCAGGAAGCCGTTGCTTCAATGGTAGTGGCTCTGATCAACTGTTCTGACCTTTGGGGTCATGGATCATTATCTGACATGGGAGAAAGGTCAGAAGGTTTTCTTTCTATTCACTACTAAAATAGTATTTTTTGCATGTAACCAGCATGTGTTAGGAATATCACTGCAAAGCACAGAAGCCAGGTCCCCCATTGTACTAAGCGATGCTATATAAACACGAAAAAAAAAACCAAACCTTCCTTACTTTAAGGCACTTAAAATCCTAAAGAATTCATGCACTTATCAAGTTTCAATCCCTAACAGTGATTGTAGCATGGCAAAAGCAACAGGCCCTTCTGCTGGAGATACCACATACATAAGAGCTTTTCTGTGGTATAGCTAGCAGAAGGTTGTAAATTCCCAGCTACCATAAGCTAAGCCAGCAAAGGCACGAGGCAGCACAGCTGCATCTAAACTAGGAATCTGCTGATGGCATGCAGTTTGTTCACAATTCCTCAGTGATGTTACTATGGGAACTTTTGTAGTGGGAGTTCCTTATATCTGATCCAAGTTTCAGAAAGACAGAAGTAAGGACAAAGAAAAGAAACTGAGGAGAATGATAGGAAACTGTATCAGCACACTGTGTCCCATTTACTGTCTTACTGGAGAATCCCAATGGAGATGAGGCACTTCTTATAGGCAGTAACCAGACAACATTAGCATTGATCACTGATTTATGATACACTTCATGTTCTTAACTATTTAACTACTAACTATTGAACATTTTTTACATTAAAAAACCACAACCAAGGGCTTTACCCAACTACAGTGCTAAAAGACAACTTCTGCTTGTCAAAACATTTGCAAATACTTCTGAAATGCAACTTAAATATACATCTTGGTACAGCTCTAAATTTACGGCGTTAAAAACTAAACAACAAAAAAGTATACATTTGGCACAACAGCCCACTGCCCTACTCCCAATAAACAAGAACTGCTGGCTTGCTACCAGAGAGAGCAAATAGCACAGAAATAGCAACAGTGACACACATCTGCTTATCCGACAAATAGAGCCAGAAATTGAATGGAGAAATGTGCGTAATGCTTAATATGTATATTGACTGCTTCTGCTTTCATGTACACCACAAAGCCTGTGTAGGTTGTAGCATAAGCACCAAGTTTTCACATCAATTTTGTAGTATAACAGTAGCTAGGAAAAATAACTCAGGTATGGAGTCTTCCTTGCCTGAAGCATAGCAATATTACTGGAATCGCCATTTGTCTCAGGGAAATCAAGTGCTACTGGGAGGAACCTACTGAGCAACGAACATGCTTAGCATATGAGAAGTTGTAGTCAATATTAAATTCTGTTTTATTTTCCCATTATTAATGCTGGCAAAGAACAGTGCTCAGCCTCTCTTCCTCTCCAGTGTATTTCTGTTTCAATATACACATCAATATTAATTTCCCCTGCAGAGTTACTGTCATATCTAATGAGCAAACACATGCTATGTGACATGTCTTCTTATGCCCTTGATTTTCACATTATCTCTAATTAATTCAGATCACTAATAATACATTTTTAAAGTGGTCACAATTAAAAAGTCATATGCTGTAAGCCTGAAAAAAGTTAATACAATGCACAAATCCACATACTGTATCTGTTCCTGTTCCCTGTCACAAGAGCTGTCCAATTTTTCCTTTCAAATTTTCATTTATAAAATCCCTCAAAAACTAAATAATGAAGCTTCACAAGATATGATTACAGTATTAGAAAGAATGCAAATACAGCCTAGCTATTTAACTCTAAGCAGAGCATTTAATTTATAGTGATAAGTTGGTTCTGCAGACATGCATCCTGAAAATGTCGTCTTCTCCAAGACGTTTATGTTTTAAACCAGTC
This sequence comes from Theristicus caerulescens, assembly GCA_020745775.1. Classification (NCBI taxonomy): domain Eukaryota; kingdom Metazoa; phylum Chordata; class Aves; order Pelecaniformes; family Threskiornithidae; genus Theristicus; species Theristicus caerulescens. The sequence continues at coordinate 92,447,367 of CM036560.1, forward strand.
AAGCACATTGACAGTACTTGGTAATAACAATTCCACACAAGAGCCCTCTAAATTATAGTCCACAGTATTTTTGAACTCAGAAGATGAATCACAGTCTCAAATTAATTTCAGATTTTTTTTCCTTCTCGTAATTTCAATTTCATATTAAATCTCGACTGAATTGCTCCCCATTTCTGTAAGCCATCACAACAGTCAACATTTTTTAAGGAAGCTATTAAAGCACTAAAGAGCACAGTGCCTTTCAAAACAAAGAATACATAGACCAATCCTGGATTCACTGGCCAAGTCTGTATTTGAAAATAATATGGCCTAGCAGGAGAACATTTACAAAATGAAACAGTGGTGCATAGAACTTCACATCCACATTGCATCTATTTGACAGCATTTTTATGTCAGATTAGCCCTTCTCTCATCCCATGGTTTGAATGTTCATTTGAGGTTGAAGTGCCTTAGGTATACTTCTGGAATGCATCCTTAAGTTCAATCTAATTCAAAATGAACTCAGTTTGTATCTCTATGATCTCTTCATGATGTGAAACAAAGCACAGTAAGTGGTGATGATCAAATTTGCTTCAAAAGCACACTCTTGATTCAAAGTAAAGCACAAAAGGAGATGCGCCCACTGAAGTCAATGGGAGCTTTGTCATTCCTTTCAGTGAGATAAAATTTACTTGATCCATCCCTCCTTTTTTTTTTTTTTCTCTGATCTTCCAGCTTAGGTTTAGTAAGACATGAAGAATAAAAAAGAATTGATAAATACAGCTGTCAGCTCTTTAGGATCCTTTTGTCCCAAGTACTTTCCTCAAAAATGTCTCCCCTCACTCTTGCTGATATAAAGGGGAAAGAAATGTGAGTGCAGGTAAGGTACCAGCATACTACAGTGCCCTGACTGAACATGAAAATCTAGTTATTGTAGAAGGGGCTGTTTAAAAACCTCATACCCAGAAATGATAAAACTTTTTATTTTGTATTATGTCTCTCCATAATCTCCTGTGGAAGAAAAATCTCCTTTATAAATTATATATTTTTCATTTTCTTTCAAACTGTTAAAACCATTCATCTTCTGATTTACCATTTACATAAAAATGATTAGGTGATTATGCATACTTATTGTGTAGCGTAGCGATAACACATGAAATCCAGACATATATTATAAAGATGGTGTGTATGACATTAAACTAAGACACTTAATAAACACTTAATATAGCCATAAAGCAAGTGGCAAAATGCTGAGCAGACTATAAACATAAACCCAGTCTTTCAGCATGGTAGTTCCTTACACATCTTTTCTATGAGTTAGATACCATCCCTCTCATGTTCTTTACTGAAGTCACAGGAACTGCTACCACTTCTTCCAAACTGGAGGATGAATCCAGCACATCTGTCCTTTCAGAAAGCATACTCACTACAAATTGCATTCCCAGCCACTAGCAGGTCTGGGAGAAAAATTAAAGGGAACTGCCTTCTTTTTTGCCCCAGTCTTTAATAAAAGCGTCATGACTTGATGATGCTGTAGTCTGCATAGCTTTGCTGTCAGTCTTGCTCCCTATGATATTGCACCTGCAGCCTCAGAAATTAGCAAGATCTTGTTTTGAATAAATAACGGATTTGTTTTCCAAGAAAGAGGAACCTTTAGCAGTGTAAAGACCATGCCTAACAAAGCCTTCCAAAAGAGTAAATCTTACAGGGAAACAGAGACTGTAGGAAGCATGCATCAAATGCTTCCTATTTGCTGGGGTAAGTAAATGAAGTTTGCAAAATCACAAGTTTAGTAGCTTCTACTCAGCTCTCCTCCAAGATGCTGAGATCTGAGTCACTGGTCAGACTAACTGCTTATTTAGTTCAGTAACCTTCCCCTATAACTGCCCAGAAATGCTTGTCAAAGTTTCATTGGCTGACCCACCTTCTCAGTATCACTTACCCATATAAAGTTCTTCTCGGTGCACTCTGTATTTACATCACTGAGAAAGGATAAGGCATCAAGCACAACAGAATCCTTGGTATGAGAACTGCTAGACTTGGTGTAGATATCACTTGATCACCTGTCTTCCCATCCAGAGGGTGTGGGCCTGAAAACAGAGGGGGAAAAAAAGTGGCGTTTGAAATCATAATCCAAAGACCAGAGGGGTCCTATGCACTGCATAGTGTCTCTCTGCAATCTTAGACAAGGAATCCTTGGACCCTCAGGTCTGCATTTCTCACTTCCCCTTCAATATGAGACAGAAGAAATGAACCTTTAATTCTAGACTCTCCTCTCTGTTCTTGTTCAATAACCAAGGACCATTTTTTCCTTCCTTTGCCATTTGCCCATGTTGTTCCTACCCACTGCTGCATGGCTGTTTTTCCTCCAGGTATTTCCTCTTTTTGAAGCTTCTCTCACCTGTATCACACAACTACTCCACCTGCTGCCCACACTGTCTTTCAAAGCAGCTGTTTCTAATTGGCTGCTTGGTCACAGCTGGAGGAAATAATTAGGTTCCACATTAAGTGCCTTCAGCTGCTGCTGAGTGGAAAGCATGCACATCATCACATTCATCCTGCAAGAATTACTGGTGGATCCTGTGCAAACTGCATAGAAGGTCTGTGAACTACCTAGCCAAATTGTGCTAAGATATTCTGCAATTTCTTATTAGTGCAAGATCAGACTAGATTTTGACCTCACCCCTATGGCAGGCTGGAATTAGACTGCATTTTGTCTTTTCAATCCTTGTACACATCACTCTCATACAAATCACTTCTTTAGGTGCACCTGGGTGTCCAGAACCTTGCCTGCAACGACATGTGCATATGTAGTTCTCTCTGATGCACCTGAAACAGCCTTCTCACAATGATAAACAAACCCCTAACTGTATAAGGCATCTCTTCTCTGGTTCTCATTTAGTAAATATATGCACATGTGCCAAGGCTTTCCTGGGCAAAAATTGAAACAGCTGAATACCCATGGCAGATGATTGTGCTCTATGTTAAGTATTTCAGCAAATTTGTACCATTTAACCACATCATTACTGTGAGAACTTATTTTAACAAAACAACTTGGGAATGTTAAAAAGTCTCTTTACAGTTTAAGGCAGATTTTTAGGACAGCTCAGAAGTTGCATTCATTCTGTTTCCTTAAAATTCATAATATGAACTTGCATTCTTCTACTGCTTGACACAGAAAAGTTTCACTGAGGCTGCTGAATTGTAAGGATGCAAATAATGTATTACAATATTTTTTGCTGAGATCTTTCTATTCATAATAAACATGATCTTAAAATTATTGTAATATACGCATGTACTTTATTACAGATGGTTGCCTTTTGAAAACGTTATTGAGACAGCATAGCCAGTTTTAGGTTCTTTAAAAGTGTCAGAACTCTGTAGTACTCATCCAGCCAAGACTGATCACTGAGAACAGGTTAATGATGTTTACAAGAAGATTTGAACAACTCTAATCCAGATTACACAGCTGCTTTCAGACAGCAAGTGTTTCTGCCAGCCTCTTCTAGAGCTCCTGCAGCAGTTGGGATTTTTTGTGTGTTCAAGAAGTGAGGGAAGAGTTAGCAGCACTTTTAAGACTATCAAGGACTCTCACATCTCAAGACTTTTTAAGACACTCATGTTTTCAAGAGCCCTCTGGAAGGAGAGAGATAAATAGTCACAAGGTCTTGAGTTCTTTTGCCATTTCCAGCAATGCTGATTTAGAAACCATCACAGGACCTAGCACCTGCAGAATATATCCATGCTACCAGAACTGCTCAGGCAGTCTAAGGGCTCCCTGCAGAAGATGTGTTGTGTGGCAAATTACACAATACGTCCAACACTGACATTTTAATCCAAGTGTGACGCTCATAGGGCAGACAGGTGAAGTAAAAGACATCTTGAGTCACGTCTGCCTCTGATTTATGTGATGGGGTAATTCATTACATAGCAGGCATAAAAGAGGACTTTCCTTCTGCTCTGTTGAATAGGTTGTAGAGCACGATTCAAAACAGTCTTGAGGCCAGAGTACATACAAGCAGTTTGTCTAAGGATAAGGACAAGCAAGAGATATGCAAATCATGTAAAGCCACATATGTGTTCCTACTCAGTGTTGTTGGAAATGACAGTGGATGATGAGAATCTTATTTGCAAGTATTAAAGCTGTACATATTTGCAAAACTGCAGGAGACCATCAATAAACAGACTCTCCAAAAAGCAAGAAGGAAAATGCAATAGGCAATAGATTTCTTTTGTGAGACAAAGAAAATGTCATCCTACAAAGAATGGCCTTCAAAACAAACAAAAAAAAAAAAGGTAGTACCTATGAACTTCTGACACATTAAACTTATGCTGAAAATTTAATGCTTCTAAACTGTATTGTATTCATTACAGAATTTACTTAAGTTTTCTTCTCTGTCAAACCATGATCACCATTTTGCACATAGCAATATATATATTCAACAGAATCTGAATCCAAAGAATTTTAAATAATTAATGCAAATGATCTGATATAGAAAATATCCAAACACTCTTTAAAGCCACTGTTAAAAAACTTCCAGACAAAACTTCCCTTTTAGAGCACTAAGAATCAGAGTAAGAAAAAAAATAATCATTAGATTATTATTTTGGGTGTTGTCACACTAATTGTAGCAAATGAAGTGCTTTAAGAAACATCTAAGAGAAGCTGAGGATAGCAGAGTAACATTCTATAAAATCAAAATAAAAAGCATGGTTATTAAAACTTTCTTCCTGACTTGTTTTATGCAGAACATTTTGAACTCTACTACCAAAGGTGTAATACTTTCAAAGTGCCCAGAGGTAGTGCAAGCACCTCTTTCGTAAATGGCATTTGGTATGGAACACTATGAAGAAGGGGAAAGAAAGAAAAAATAAAAAAAGAAAAGAAAAGAAGCACTTACTGGGAATGCTTGTGCTGCTATGATTTATTTCCACTGTCAGAGTAACATCGATGAATTAATAACAGCAGCCCAAAGAATCATAGCACCTTGAACCAACAGGAGGAAGTCACTAGAAAAAATTATTCAATGACATGATACACTTTGAAGATTACAATTTCTCCAAGATGGTTTGAGCCTTACACTTACTGGGAAACCTGTCTTTGTAAAACACTGAATTCTTCATCAAGTGCTTTCCAGTGGTGCATCACAATCTACAGAAGAAGGTGCTTAAATATGTTCCAATATACAAGTAACTTATTTCCTCTGCCTTTATTTTTAAAGGACTCAAAATGGCTATCTCCTGGACAACTTCAGATAACTTCATGATAACTTCATACTAACTTCAGTGACTGTGAACTCATGAAGCTAGAATATGTAAAACCACCACCATTAAGAGGGCAGTTGCTATGTAGAGTCAATGAACTTGTAACTATTACTTAACTTTAATTTAATTTTTTCTCCAGGTGTGATACAAAATTATCCCACATTATATCAAACCATTCCAAGCATCAATAACTTTTTTTTTTTTTTTTAAATTCAGCCACAGAAATAATTCAGGTGATATCTATTTCGGACAGGAAAAAAATGAAAGCTTAAATGCTTTAGGACAGAGAAAAAGAAAAGAAAGCAGAAATAATAAAATCTTTTCTTGTTAATAAATTTAAATATTTCCTTTGTTCTAAAATAAAAGTTTTGTGGAAAAGAAATAGTTTAAAAATCATAAGAATGATACTTATATTAACCTATTAGGATAAAATAACCCACTAAAGAGAAATCAAAATTTCAGAGTATATTAAGAAACCAATCTCTGATGTATTATTCCTATTGTACTTGTCAAATAGGTTCCATTGTTGTTAAAGATAGTATAAATCATCTTTATTAAAGTCCTGGATTCTGCAGAGGTAGCAGTGATGTTTTGCTTTTCTAAATATAATATAATATAGCACAACAGAGAGCCTATCACTATGCTTACTGAGTAGTAAGCACATAGTAAGTTTAAGTAAAAGAAAGAAATCTAATTGGTAGCATACCACTTCCTTAAAAACAACAAGAGATTTCAGTATAGGCATCCTGTAGTTAATTAGAAATTCTAAGTATGGATTTTTTTTTTTTTCCCCTCAGCCCCTGTCCTGGTTTCAGCTGGGATAGAGTTAATTTTCTTCTTGGTAGCCAGAGTGGGGCTGTGTTTTGGGTTTAGGATGAGAACAATGTCGATGATACACTGATTTTTGGTTCTTGCTAAGTAGTGCTAAATAGCACTTACACTGGTCAAGGACTTTTCAGCTTCCCATGCTCTGCCTGGTGCACAGGGAGGGGAGCTGGGAGGGGGCACAGCCAGGGGCGCTGACCCAGACTGGCCAAGGAGTTATTCCATACCATATGACATCACGCTCAGTATATAAGTTGGGGGAAGAAGAAGGAAAGGGGGGACATTCGGCACAATCGCGTTTGTCTTCCCAAGTAACCGTTACGCGTGATGGAGCCCTGCTTTCCTGGGGATGGCCGAACACCTGCCTGCCGATGGGAAGTAGCGAATTAATTCCTTGTTTTGCTTTGTTCGCGTGCGCAGCTTTTGCTTTACCTATTTAACTGTTCTATTTCATTTTACTTCACTTATTAAACTGTTCTTATCTCAACCCACGAGTTTTCCCCTTTTGCCCTTCCGATTCTCTCCCCCATCACACCGGGGGGGAGTGAGCAAGCGGCTGTGTGGTGCTTAGTTGCTAGCTGGGGTTAAATCACGACAGCTCCTAACTCCTGTTTCAAAGGTTGAAGGCATTTATATAGATTTGAAGAATGACTCCATGTATTGAGACAGTGATGAACCTCCACACAGAAAAAGAAGGCATGAGAGGATGATTCTTCTAATATTGCACTAAAAAAACCCCACAGGAAGTATAGCAGAGAATACAACCAGACTAATCAGTATTACTTCTTAAGTATTCCAATAGCAGTTCCATTAAGTAAACCTTGAACAGGACTGCTAAAGCAGTAAAACACTGTTAGTACCAGAGCTATTGATGCAATAAGCTGTTTTATCTCCTAGTCTTGAAGTATTTTTCTGTTTGAGAATATATTCTTATCACCATGAAAAACACACTTAGTGTTAAGGACACATAACCCGAACTATAGCAATCACTGCTTATCGTTCTAATTTTCCCAAGATCATCGTCTATTCCTTGGGAGAAATGCAGTTTTGAAAAACCCTTGCGTTTTGAAAAACATTGAAAAAGTGTTTTCCTTACATATACCCTCAGTTTCTGATATTGGATAACAGTGGAAGAGCATTACCTAAACATGACTGGTGAGAGAACACCGATGAAAGGAAGAATTTTTATACCCTAGGTCATTAAGAGCAAGAATCATGCACCTGGTGTGAAAACTAACAGACAACCACATCGAGTCTATTAGACATACAAATGGAACCTGATTACGAAACCATTATATTCTCCAATTCAAAAATGTCTCAAAAACACACAAAAGCATTTCTGTGTACCAGTTGAAAAATGAATACATTCCTCCAAAACAGACTTTCTCCTCATATTTACAATTCAAAATACCCTAATACAATGATTGCATAACATAACAGCTTGTATAAGCAATCCAATCCTATTTGTTTTATAACAACAGCTTACATCCCCTGAAACAGGGAAGCCTTTACAGAAGTTTTCCAATATTATATTCACCTGATAACACAGCCAGCTTTTAAGGTGGGGGAAAACAAGAGAAATACCTGAAGTGCTTAAACAGTACACAAAAATGGAAAGGTATCTCTCAAATTAAACCACAAAGTCCACTTTCTCTTCAGGAGTACCAAGTGACACAGTCCATGTAAAGCACAATTTTAATATTCTTTTTTTAAGTCTAAGTTATAAGGAATTTGACAAAGAGTTCTATTATTTGGTGCACTATGTACCTGTAGCACTACTATGTAATAGCAAAGGATGAGAACCAGTATTATGCAAGAAAAGGGTGTAAAGATCATTGAAAATGTTATTAGAATTTTAAATGTTTTATTCCTTGTCATTAATAATATCCTTGTAGAAACAGGAAGTTAAATATTTTTCTATGTGTTCATTCAATCCCTTCCCATTTATTTCCATTGCCTCCACATATTTTAAAACCATTTTTCCCCCACATGAAGTAGAGCTGCTAAGGAGCAGGATTGCCCCCTTTAGCAACTATGCTACCTTAGACATCACCTTACCCTTCTGAAACACTTTCAAAACACTGCTTACGCATTGAACTATGTCAGGTAATTATTAGCCCTGATTTGGAAATGATAACAACTGCGATAAACAGATAAACAATAAGGTATGTTACCCCCTCTGCAATACCATTGGTGTTTTATCTCAGGTATTTTCGGAAGGGCTAGAACAAAAAGGAAAACAGGAAGATAGCTATCCTTTGAATGAGACTTATTTCTTCCTTTAGCCGCTCTCCCCCAAGAGCACGCAGGTTCATATTCCATTCAGTTAAAACACAAAGACAATACCGAAAAGGTCTCTCCTCCTCGCTTTGCAACGAGGAGAGCTCACCGGGCGCCACGGGGAGGCCCCGGCGTTCCCTCGCCGCCCCGGGGCGCCTCAGGGCCTTCCCGCTCCCTGCGGGGCGCGAGCGCCGCGGCGGGACGGCCTCGTGGCGGGCCGGGGAGGCGAGGCAGGCAGGGCGCGCGACCGCCCCGGCACCCCGCGCTGGCCCCGGTCACCCCTCTGTCCCCACGGGAGTTGGGCCGGAGCTGGCGGTGTCCTGGTCTGACCGCAACCTGCTACAGCTGTGGCAGGGTTACGCTGCGCACCCTCTGTCTGCGGGAAGTTAAGAGTGGGGGGGAATGGGTTCGTTTACGTTTACTCTCGGCTTTATCAGGGAAAATGTTTCTGCTCAGGGGTGCTGACAGGACCCGCGCCGGAGGAACCCTGCATGGGCAATAGCGCAAGACTGCATAGTGAAAGCGGAGGTGGCATCTGTGTGCTTGAAGCCATCACAGATACTCTGTGGAACACTGCCATTACCAGTGGTTTTCATGTCCAAAGGCTGATAACAAGCCAGTGGAGAAACAATAGTCTTTGTTCAGGTTTTTTTTTTTTTTTAAATACATGATGGAAATGATACAACCACTTTCAGCTGTTGGCTTGTGTTTTTATTGCATCTAATACAGCGCTTCCTACACAGAAACTGCAAAAACATAACTAAAACGTAGACTAAAATTAATATGCAATTAAACCATTCTTTTAAGATCATTCTATGAGTTAAATACATTAACTGACCTTCCAGATTCAAAATATATACATATACCTGTATTTATATTCTTTAAGCATTGGTATACAACTGTCCAGCTATTCGAATGCTACCTGTAGCAGCTATAGGTTTTTTCTAACCTATCCCTTTCCCATTTGAAATTTTAGCCTAAAAAATCCCAAAGAATTTGGGATTTAAATAGCTTAGGAACCTTTAGTGCCTCTCACGCTTTCTGTATTTCCCAAACCCTCAGGCTCCTGCCAGAGCTATAGGGTATTCTACGTAGCTATACATAATGTACAGAATGCATGGCCGGTCTAGCTATACAGCTTGCAACAAGGGCGCGCTCTGCACCTTAGGAGAACCAAGCAGAAAAATTCCAGCATCTACCTTATTGTGTAGAGCTTCTAATTACACTGAGATGGTAAACTAAGATAATGTTTGACCAAATATTGGGTGATATAATCAGAAACAAAACGTGGAATTTTTAGCCGCTGATAATTTGTGAGTACAAATATCTGTAGAACAGAGAAAGAAAAAGACTGAATAAAGATGACTGAAATTTAATTCTTCCAGCTGGAAAAAAAAAAGAAAATCCCTAAATCCCTGAATGAACAGGATAGTGGAGTCAAAGACTATAAGACCTAAATTACCCTGCCAACCTAGATATGCAATGAGATTCTGGCCTCACTGAAACTTAATGGCCAAGTATCTGCTGACTTGCAACAGGACACAGTTTCCCCTGTGAAGTACTGGCAGCTCTCTCATCCTGTTGGCAATTAGGAATACTAATGTACAGTGAGGAATACCACTCATGCATTTTTACATGATGGGGCTTTAGTTGGGTGACTACCTCTGGAAATGCACTTGTAAATATCTGTGGTGATGATGTATGGATGCCCCATACGCTTGTTTCACATTACATGGTAGCTAGGTAGCCACTGATTGCATCGTCCCTGTGCCTGAATTCCTCTCCCAGCAGCTCATTCATCTCACTCATGCTCTGCTCAACATGGAGCACAGGTAATTACAGCACAACTGGAATCATAATGAAGACTGTAATGTTATTTATAGACTCTTTATGACATTATCACATCCAATTTCCTTCCAATATTTCATGGCCATCAAGCACATAATAAAACTAAAAGAAAATGGGCCAGATCCCTACAAGGATTCAGAAAGGATTTAAGGGCTACACAGGTTCTTCTGATCAAAAGGGGAAATCATTAACTGCCTCTTCCCCTGCCCCTCCCCTCAAATCCAAATGAGCAGCCTCATGGCTTCGGGATGCCTAAGTTCAAACATTGCTGTCTTATTTTAAAGGCTTTGCACATGCATTAAAAGCTCCCCGGACAGTTCTGCTCCCACCCATGCTCAGAAGTTTCGACATCTTGAGAGCTGAGCACTCCACCATTGATTTTATGGATGACTAATGGAGGTCAGATGGTTTATGCATTAGTAGTCCCTGTAGCAAGGAACTGACCCCTGTTCTTTTTCTTCTCTAATGAGCTGAGAGGAATCCTGCATGGTCTCAAGGCTTTTACCCTAGCCAAACACAACTTAAACAGATACTTTCTTTGGCTCCAGCAAAGCGTGTAGAGACGACTTCTTACTCCAAACCAGTTTCCATCTCAATGGTTCAGGCTTCCCCCAGCAGGTGGCTTGATATACTGTCCCTCAGAGAAACGAAATGCAAATCTCAGTTTTCAGCCTTGCTAAATGATTTACTACTTACACAGCTATATAAAAGGAAGTTCAATAATCACTAATTCTTCACATTTGCATTGTTTTACTCTTTAAAAAGTGTGGGGAAGGGCATTTTGTTTGCATATCTTCTTTGTGCTAGAAGATTCATAGCTACATCTATTTTTGCGGGCTGAACTATGGCACTATAACAGGGAGGGCTAAAACCACCCGAGCCTCAGCTACTTCCATTTTGGTTAGGCCCAAGCAGTTCTGTATCAAGCCTGCTCACCCTATGCAGCTTTCTGTGCAGCTCCTGAGTCGTTCTAGATTGTACCCCTCTTCACAGGCAATCAAAATGTGTGGTATGGATCCTGCGGTTTATATTCCAAGGCCTAGGAGCCTAAAATTTAGACACCGCGGTACCCCAGTATGATTTTAGGATGCAGTTCCATTTTCCTTTTCCTTTCATTTCTGATGAAGTATTGTCTTGTGGAAATGTACTGTCTAAACAACTAAAGGGGAAAACGTTTCATGTCTTTTCCTTGTAAATTGAGACTGTTACTTAACTTGTAACTTTATTATTCTCTGTATTGGTTAATTAAGCCTATTCTCCTATCTGCCGTATCTTTCTATGCGAAACTCTTGTACTAAAGCAGGCAAATGTCTTTTTTCAGAGGCTTTATCATTTCAGAAAAAAATACTACCTACTCCACACATCACGGAATTTCCTTTCTAACCACAGGTACAAAGACATGGAAAAATTCCTTAAGAGTAGAAAGTAATGCAAGCACAAATGAAGGTTACTTTGGAAGACTCAGACTAAATGATTTGATGTATGTTCAACTCTTGGCCTCTGAACACTCATTTATAGTGCTCTTTAGAACAAACTCAAGCACATAAATAGAATAATACAATTTTATACCTGAAAGAAAAATCAATCCAAAAGACAAGTGAATCTTATTTCAATTGCAATTTCTTGCTTATGGTTTCTATTACAGAACCATTGTGAGGTAATTAAAAAAATCCACCTGTCTTAAAATTTTATATAAAAAAATGTTAGATATTATTAAAATTTATAAAATAACCAACTGCTGAGGATCACTTTGGAATGCTTTTACACATGCCAAGTATTGTTCTCTTTCTCTCATTAGAGAAACAACCTCTGCTGTTCACAAAGTTTAGATGTTTGGGTGGTTTACAGGGAGATCGAAGAGGATATCATTTCCAGGTATCCTCTATAGAATGAAAAATATTTTTGTAATACTAAGTAAACAACCAAGCCAAACAGTAATAATGTGCTTAAGTGCCAAAAACTGTTTGCCAGTGTGCTATCTCCTCAATAGAACTGAGCAATGACAGCTTGTCGTGGTTTAACCCCAGCTGGCAACTAAGTACCACACAACCGCTGCTCATTCACTCCCCCCCGGGGGGATGGGGGAGAGAATTGGAAGGGTAAAAGGGAGAAAACTCGTGGGTTCAGATAAAGACAGTTTAATAGGTAAAACAAAAGCTGTGCACTCAAGCAAAGCAAAACAAGGAATTCATTCACTACTTCCCATCGGCAGGCAGGTGTTCGGCCATCTCCAGGAAAGCAGGGCTCCATCACACATAACCATTATTTTGGAAGACAAATGCCATCACTCCAAATGCCCCCCCCCCTTCCTTCTTCCTCCCCCAGCTTTATATGCTGAGCATGATGTCATATGGTATGGGATATCCCTTTGGTCAGTTGGGGTCAGCTGTCCCGGCTGTGTCTCCTCCCAACTTCTTGTGCACCCCCAGCCTGCTCGCTGGTGGGGTGGGGTGAGAAGCAGAAAAGGCCTTGACTCTGTGTAAGCACTGCTCAGCAGTAACGAAAATATCCCTGTATTATCAACACTGTTTCCAGCACAAATCCAAAACATAGCTCCATATTAGCTATAATGAAGAAAATTAACTCTACCCCAGTCAAAACCAGCACACAGCTTCCTGAATTCTTGGGATACTTTCTAAAGAATGTGAGAATGAATATTTTAAAAGTGCTCAGTGAATCATCATCTCTGATTACATGAGATCAATCACAAGATACATCTGAACAGACTGCATTATCATTTATAACTTATGCAAACTTTTTGTGATTTAAATTGTCAACATACTGAGAAGAAAACCTTGAAAACAACCAGTTCTGCAAAATCCCCAAATACAGGGAGTCTGTTTTGCTGCTGTGCAAAGTAGCCTGCTTATCCTTCAGTACCAGTCCCAGGAACACCACCCCACCGCAGAGAACAGAAATGAGAAAGGCAGGCTTTTTAGCCTAGTTCTGGCTGCACTGTTCATATGCTTTTCTCCTGGTTAACAATGTGAGGAGGCAGACCCAGGACCTGCAACATGCTGAAGCATTTACACAAGTACAACTTGCACAGATATAATTTAGAAAACCCTTCATATCCATAGATTATTTTATTAGTCATTTCTTACTCATCCTTTACTATTGCTTTATAGTTCTGAATCTCAACTAGAGATCTAAAACATGTCTTTTAACTTTAACAAAACTACATATATATATATATACACACACATCTGTTGAGATGCTATTGTAGAACTCTTTCCTCACCCTTTTCCAGTATTTTCCTTTTTTAAAATACTAAATGTTCCTTTTTTGCAAATGTCTACAAACTAACTCTGAGTGGTGCCTACCTTGCCACCAAGCTGGCAGTTCATGCCTTTCCTTTGCAGCCAGAAACCATACCTCATTAATATTTTCGCAACCAACTCTTGCTGTTCTGTCCAGGCTAACTGACAGTAGAAATATCAGCTTGATTGGACAATTGGGTAAGCTGGCAGTAGAGGGTGTGAGATTCAGGTCTTGCAAGAAAAAGTGAGGTGATAGGGCTCTGGAATACAGGGGGAAGATGGGATGTATAGAAGTTCTGGCATGAACTCCATAGGAACCTTTATCCCATGTTTTTTTCTTTTCTGCTTTGGACTTTGCTTAAAGGAATGTAAATGTTCACTATGACCATGAAGTAAGTGTGCTAACCACCAGGCTGAAAAACCTATTGCTGTGTCCCAGTCCCAATGCAAGTAACTCTTCCCCCCTCCAGACTCTACTATATTTCAATTAACATCTTCCCATTACTATTACTTATACCTCTTCAAATCACTTTCTGTCATTTCTCCTGTCAGCTTAATGCTGATGTTTTTAAAATATCTGTAGCCATTGCATTGATATGCCATATAACAGACCCAAAACATCCCCATTTAGATTTGTCATTTCTCCAAAACACAGGATATGAATATGTTTGCCAAGCTTCATCGCTTCTGGCTACATGCTGAAGTGCTGGTGCTCAGGAACAGTTTCCTCTGAAGCCTAACAGGAGCTTTTCCTGTGTAAGAAATTCTTAACCAGGCCATTTGTGAATTAAAATGGCCAGTAGTACACCTTTTAAATTCCCACTTATTATAATTGCTTGTTGCTACTAGCTCAGTTGAAATCAATATGATAACAACTAATTTAATTTGTATTGAAGTAAAAACTGCCTTTCATTCATCTCTAATAACAATAAAGGCAGTAGAAAGAACAGTCCTCTGGATAGACCACATTTCTTTCCATCAAAATGTTCCACATCTGAATTCTGACCGCCAGCTATGTGATCATGTAATGAAAGCCACTGCATATTGCAGGCTCATTTAGCCTTGCTTAATAGTCACATCATTACTGCTGCCTTTGCAACAGACACAAATTTTGCCTTGTGCACAAAGAAAATGGGGTCTTAAAGTTAACATGAATCTACAGGCCAAAACTGCCACAGAACCACACTCTTAAGTAGGTGACATTGCCTCCAGAGGTCCTTCAGGGACTTTATGCAAAATGGAGGTACAGAGCAGGAAAGGAAAGTTCCTTTCCAGGTGAAGAAGGGCCCTGAAGTTCTCAGGAGTATAATGGTCCTGACAAACATCTTCACAAACGAACAACATTTTCACTAATGTCATAAAGGCCTTTGCCAAACTTAAGAATAAAAAGCTGTGGATATGGCTGTATTGTCTAAGAATTTACCTTCAAAGAGCTGAAATGCTGATGATAATCTCAGCAGAACATCAAAATAGCAACCTCTGAGGTTGCTGCAGCCAGTGGAAATGTAATTAGCAGTCCCCAAGTACCATATATTTCAGTTATATAGTAGTTTCTTTACCACATTACTTGATATGGAAAATGTTCTAGTTCTAAGAGGGGGAAAATTAACTACCAGATCATTTCCAGTTGGTAGCAGCTTGTTTTCAAGAAACCCATACCACAAGCCCCATATTAATTGGTTTGAGGCATGAGCATCGATAAATAGTAATATTTCTATTTCAAATAATATGCATTAGATATTCCACTTTTCTTAGGTCGATGCCAGCAGCACTTTGTCTTCAAAACTGCAATAACATTCTTAGAGTTATTTAAAGCACACATTTTGGGGACAAAACCACAAACAGTTCCTAGGGAGACAGTAAGGTGAGAAAATGGATTGCTATCATGACGATAAGAAGTCACATTCACGTTTATTTCACAGCCTAAGGGAAAAATGTATTCCCATATAGAGTTACGAACATGTGCTTTAATAAACCTTAATCTCTCAGAACTGTTGGGATGGAGCTTGACGTTTTAAGGCATTATGAGGCATTGTCAGAGAGAAGGTGGTGAGGAGAAGGTTTGACTGAGGGCAGCCTGTGAATCTGAACTGCACTGTGACCCTGTCCAGCAAAAAAAATTACAGTTTAACCTGCTTTTGGAATATTTAAACTTACACCAACTGTATGAGAATAGCACACGTTCCTTTTCCGCTGCACTACTGAGCAGTCCTAAACCTGTGGGGTGTATCTGCCAAAAGATGGCAGGCACTCACGTCTATTGACAGTACTTGAACAGGAAATGGATGCCTGTGTCCCTTAAGGCACTTCCACAATTCTCAATTGTAAGAAGTTATGTCTTTAATCATTCTCTGCTTGTTTCTATCTTTCCCCAGTTTTCAAACTTCTGCGGTCAAGGACTGTGATTTCAGCAGATGATGGATGTTTATAGGATAGGTACCACAAAGATGGTATCTAACCAGAGTGGAAGTCCACTAGTCACCCTAACTCCTTCTTAACAAATTAATTACCCTTTAAAGTGGAGAACACTAGAAAAGAAAATGCATTCTGTAATACTGTTTTCTCTTTCCCTGTAGTCAGACAGGTTACATAAGCCAGTTATGAAACAGTGCCGGGAACTGAGATTTTCAATGGAGTTTAGCAGAGTTAAGTGAGTAAAAAGTGGATTTTGAAAAGAAAAAGCCCACATTTCATTAACATTCTTCCATTTATGTCTATTCTTGCTCATTACTGAGCCTCCCCAAATTAATCTGTAAACTTGTAGTATTATTGAGGAATCAGCTCAGTAAAAATCTCCTTGGAACTACACAGAAATTCCCAATCGCCTATTGTGTAAATCTTTGCCTGTATTTCTGTACGTGAAACTAAAAATACTACCTATAATTTCATTTTACTTCTTCAGTGCCCTCATAGTTTCCAGTCACAAAAAACAGGGGTTATTTATTCTATCCCCTTGCCAGCTGCCTAAATTTATTTAAGTCATTCTGACACATCTGTGTTTAAATTGTTCTTAAATATCTCCAATACTAGAGATAGTACAGCTTTTCCAGGCAACCTGTTTTAATGCTTTCTGCTACAAACAGTTTCTAATAAATAACTTGATTTTTTTTCCCCTGAAATTCAAGCTCATTGCTTCTTATCCAGTTTACCACAGACAAAGAAAATAGATTAAATTAGATGAAATTATGTTACAGGTTATGTATCCCAGACCTTCTCAGGTGCATTTCTCTCTTTGTCATGACTTTTTGTCCTGTAATTATCAATGCTAAACAAGTTTTTTTTTTTCTTTACATTGCAGATTTTAACATTATAATGTACAGCTTCAGATTTGAAAATTCTGCCTAAGCATTGAGGAAAAAAATATCTTTTTGCCCTGTATAAGGATATATGTATTTAAGTAAAATAACGTTAGACTAAAGCCAAAAATGTTATTAGTAAATTAAAGTCTGTATGTAAGAACTGAAAGCATATCTAAAGAAAGTTGTAAGACATTCTTTCAAAATAACTGTGCTATAATATAATGACATCCCTTCAAGTAAATGAAATAGTAGTAATTCTAATATACATATAAAGCTCATTTTCTGTAAATGCTCATAGCTCGGGGTTTTTTTGCTAGGCAGACTTCTTTTGTTATTATTTTAACTACAAATCATTGATTTTTTTTTACCTGGATCCATGACATAACCACAGTAATTGACAAACCAGTTACATCTGGATGTGCCCAGATGGGAGCCAGGATAACGTGTCACCATGAGCAAGTTTGCTTCCTAACAGACTGTGCATGGCAGCATGTGTGTCCCAGCTCTGGCATAGTGCTGTGGCTCTATCCCATCATGTGCCTTGATACATCATGTATACCTCCCAGCATGTGACAGACCATAACTGTGTCACACAATGGAAATGAAGATACACCTGAGGACTGCAGTAGTGTACTACATTTAATCTGGGCAGGGGCTATTGACAGAACTGCACATCACAAGAAATTCCATAACATCACAGAAACAAGTTTTACATTCATGCTATTGTATAATTAGTGTTGATTTTAGCATAACAAATACTAAACACATTAAATGACATATATTATAAAAGGTGATGAATATTCAAATAAGAGTATTCCATCAAACTGAATTCCAGCTCTTATGAAAGCATTGTAAGCAAGGGCAGTTAACAGCATCCTCTAATGCTAAAATTCTTCAATTTTTGTATTATTTAGAGTCCATTTATAACTATTTAACGTTTCTCAAAAACATAAGGATTTTGCATAAAGCCTTCCTAAGTCATAAATCCATCCCAGACTGACTTTTTAAAAACTCGGGCATTTATAACACAGCTGAGGAAAATAATGGTTACCTCCACTCCCACATCCCAAAGATAAAAGAAATGCTGACTTTATGCTTTCTTATTCTTACCTTGTTGAACAAAGACTTGAAAGAAGCTTGTCCTTTCTGTCACAGACATCTTTTTTCCATCTTCTTGAACAGGACAGTGTCAACGTATCTCTGTTAGGACAGAACAAAGAGCAAATATACAGACTGGACAAAAAGCTCAGAAGACTATCTGATGGCTACAGTTTAAAAGGCAGGAAGAGTAGAAGTGTCATTAAAAATCCTTAGCTGGGCTGGCTTGCGTACTCCTCGTGAGGAAAAAGGAACTAGTATGAGGAGTCTGCCAAAAAGGATTCATTGTGAGGCAGGATGAAAAAATGGTGCAGAAGGAATCTAAAGCTTGAAGGACATAGGCAGAGCATTCTCTATTCATTGTACAAATTCCCTTCACAGCTTGTAATTTAACCCAAATTCCACCCTCTGTGTCAGCAATTATCTGTGAAACCTAAGAGTAAAGTGTCCTCAGTCCTCCTGGAATTGCTGCAGGTACAAAGTAACCCCCAACAGTAACATCTCAGCAATGCAGATAGCACAGGCCTGTAAGGGAGAGTCAAAGGTTCTCGCTGTGTGCAGTGCTGGTACCCTGAGGGTCTGAAAGTTTGACTCTGGTATGGTGTTATTTTTTTCAGTTTGTTCTTGAAAAAGTTATAAGAAACCCATCAAAAGTTAAAAAAAGTTATTAAAGTTACAACATAAAACTCTAAACTGTTTAGTCTGCTAAGTCTGTTAAGACTAAGGCTGCCTTTAAAATCTGCATCGTATATATTACAATAGCGTAGTCAAAGTAAGATTACACACTTATTGGGGATTACATATCATTAAATCTCTGCAATATGTTCTGTCATAAAACATGGCTAACAGCCAGTTATCTTGCAGGAACATTTTGAAAAAGTTACAACAAAAGAAGAATTTGGAAAATGTAGTTATGGGTACCATAGAAGTCCATGAAGAAATTAATCATTTGTCTTCAGAGCAGAGTTTGAACAGCGCACTGCAGACAGCAGCACAGCATCTGCTGGGAGTGGAAGTAAGTGCACTGATCTCCCTGAGCAATGAATGAGGCACATGCCTTGTGCAAAAATAATGTATGATCATGAGGTTGAGTGTAGTAATGTATGATCATGAGGTTGACTGCAAATGGAGAACGGGCTAAATTAAGTGTTATTGTAATTATGGAAGTTTCTAGCTTTTGAGTATTTGACTTGCAGTCTAAATAACATTGGTTTTCTGTACTTGTGTGTAAAGTAGTAAGCAAACACTGAGTGTTTTGTTCAGCCATGTTTGCCAGTCTTACCAATCAGTTATGAGTAATTGCAGAAAATAATTTCTGTTTGTATAATGTAAAAAAACTGTGTAAGTCATAGCAAAGCTTTTTCAACACCTTACGTTACTTAAATGACTTCTCACAAACAAGGCATAAGATGCATATTATACAGTGTACTTCAACCTCAGTTTTGGTTGTGCAAACTATCTGGCAAATATTTGTTAATAGCTGATACTTTGTAGCATTCAGAATCTGTTTACAAACAATCGACTTACAGGGAAAAAGACTACCTTTGCAGATTCACTTGCAAAGAGTATTTTGGGAAGACGTAGCCAGTGCAGGCATAGCTCTAACACTCATTTAAGAAGTCCCACAAATGGAGACACTTGACAGAAACAGTGTATGAAGCAGAGAAAGGTAACTGGGAGGAAAGAGAAAAAAAGTGCAAGTCAGCAAAGCCTGATATGTTCCAAGAGCCTTTTTTATGGCTATCAGTTCTAATATCAGTAATCAAATGGCTCCAACAGAAGGTTGGTTTGACCAGTGTTTACTTCAGAAGGATATTGTTTTAACTATATTTCACACCAAGATGTTTTACATTCATTTCTGTGAAGATTCTAGTAAACTGATTTAAAGGACTCTCTGTGGTGTCTTCATGCCACAAGCTTATCTCTTGATTCTCAGAATACTCATCAGCAGCTGCATATAGTAAGTACAACTGAAATCAAGTTTGGAACTGCTAGACAGCATGAATAACTCTTTTGAATTGTTTGCTTGGGCTGTACAGATCAGCTTTTATTCACTGTAATCAATTGTCCAGTCAATGTGATCCATGTCCACTGTACAGAAAGGGGAAAGTATGAAGTGTTTTTATTGCAATGCACTTTATTGCTCCTATATTTGAATTTGACAGGAGGCTCAGCAGGAAGAGTTGGAAGCAAAGTATTCTGCAGTCAAAACACATTCCTCTAAATACTAGTGATCCTTTAAACCATACATGTCCAATTTTTGCAAAGCCAAGTAATCACTTAATCCCCTCCTCTGTAGTAGTTTAGCACATGCTGTCTGATACCACCCTGTTGTTTGCAAAAATGAATATGAATGAATATGAACACTAGCCGTACCCATTACAACTTTTGGGTTGTAAAAAATTATACACAAGCAACACCAGTGAGAAATTCTATTATTCCACAAGGTTGAAAATGAAATAAATCATAAGGTTCAATATAAGGAAGCAAACGTAATTCAGCCTACTAGTCATGTTATAGGAATAAAGTCTTGGAATTAGATTATAATCCACAAAAGATTTGTTCTACCCCGATTCACAAGAGAATGCTATACAATGTATTTATGCTCTATTCTAAGAGATTCGGATCAAGCTAGTAAGTCTCTGTTCCATTTTGGTTTTAGCATCACCAAAAATAAAGGCTTTGAAATCAGACCTTAGAGGATATTAGTTTATTAAAACTAATAAGATTTTTAAGATTAGTCCTCGTCTGTGCAGTCAATAGCTTTTTCTTTTTTTTTTTTTTTTTAAGAAATGAAAAGCCAAAATCTAAACCATTCCAATAAATACTTGTCCATCAGTTGCACCTACATAGGTAGCCATTAATTTGGAGAATAGGTGGTGCCTATGCTTAAAGAACTGCAATATCCCAATGGTCTGCCAAAACAGTCATTAGCTATCTGATAACTGTAAATCAGAGACTGCTGAGAAACTGATACCCAGGTACTTTACAGCATACAGAAGTATTTGAAACACCAAAGGAAGAAAATAGTACTAAATAAAACTCAAGTCTTGCAAGTCTGAGAAAAATTTCAAAGAATGTGGAAGTTCCCACTAAGAAAATCAGAAAGTACATCATCAAGAAAACATTGAAAATCAGCTTCGTGACAAAGGAGAAAAAAGGGAAAGGTATTTTATAGGGAAGGAGAGGAGTAGTAAAAAAAATATGACAAGGAACTGTGGCAAACATCTGATGCTGAAAATAGATCCCCTATCTTTGCGACTTTTTTAATACTATGTTACATTACATACTTACTACATTACTGATCACATGCTTCTTCCCATCTGCAGAAGCAGTATAATTTCATTATGGGGCTGGTGCAACCTAGCCTTTGCTATTTGCCTTTGTCAACTCCATCACTAGTTTTCAGTGGATTAATGGGTTTCTAATCTTATATGCTTAGTAAATGCAGTAAGTGGGTGTTTAGAAAAGCTTTGAGTAGTATTTTAGAGCAATAGGCATTGTTATTTAAGACTAGTGATTTTACGTCAATTCTCTATTTGACCCATTGTCACTTTTCTCTTATAAGTTATTATTAATATTATTATCCTTTATTGTCATCATGTCTGTGAGCTCTGGATTTCTCAGGGCCTTGTTACAATAGGCAGCAGAAGCATATAGTGGAAAGGTAGCCTTTACTACACATATTGTAGCAAATCAGATGCTGTAAGTATCACATATAATACCATATACTGAGTTCAGCTGCTTGGAAAAAACAAAACCAAAAACAACCCAAATGACAAAAAATGTCCCAAAACCTAACACCACCCCAAACCCGAAAATAACTGGAGTTCAAAAATTA
Source organism: Theristicus caerulescens (assembly GCA_020745775.1). Taxonomy (NCBI): domain Eukaryota; kingdom Metazoa; phylum Chordata; class Aves; order Pelecaniformes; family Threskiornithidae; genus Theristicus; species Theristicus caerulescens. Next base: position 92,469,062 of record CM036560.1, read on the forward strand.
GAAAAAGTAAAAAATTAAACAGTGGATGAAAACATTTCAAAGAAAAAAGAATTCACATGTAGGGAGTTTTGTTAGCTATTATAAGAATTCAAAAGACACAATCTTCTCTGCTCAAGAACAGATGACATGAAAAGCAATGAATAATTTATATCTGACAGGGAAGGTATTTCTAATCTTATTAGCAATGGAAATATTCTTTTGGTGATCATAATTTATTTACAAGTACAGCACTGTGGAAATAGCAAAGATGTAAACATGCAAAAATATTTTTTTTTACAGAACAGGTGGAAAAAAAAACATTAGAAAGCCTGTTTTGTTTTTTCTTCTCACAGCTAGAAATATAAGAATTTAACTGTAGCGCACATACAAGAAAAACTAAGCATAAGTAAAGCCACAATTCAATGGCATGGATATTAAAAAAAAAGGGGGTAACATAATCTATTAATCTTTTCTTTCACAAATCAAATGGAAAAAAAATTCTTACTGAGTTTCCTCAACTTTAAGTCTTGTTAGGTTTTTTTTTTTGACAATGTTCTGGCACTTAGGCAATATCCACCATTCACTTCAATGAAGTAAATGGGATTGAGAAGCCACCACAGAAGAAGATTTTACCTGGCATTCATGAAAGAGGCCTTTATTGAGATGTAGCCAGTTTTTAACATCACAATTGATGTTTCTTGTCCTTTGATGAACCATTAAAGATCACTGGGAAAACCAAAATCAGGTTGTAAATACTAAGCAATCAAGAGAAAATGAGAACTTCCTAACTTCACTGCAGGTCAGTCAACCCTATACACCAGCAAAGTGACTGCAGATTGCTCAGTGCTCCAGAGCTCTCTTGAAATAGTTATTGCCACTCACTTTTGTTATTAAAAAATCAGTATCAGACTTCAAGCATCTTAAATATATTTCACACTCAGTTAAGAGCTTGGTGATTTAGATAATGTTTTAAAGACCATTAAAGGTTCCTCGTTTTTCTCTTCAGTGCCTCAGTTTTACAGATATAGAGTGGCTTGAAAATATTTAAGCACTTAGTAGTATCTTAGGGCTTTCAAGAAAGAAATACTAATTAAAATACAGCTAACAAAACTATCTTAGGTTTGGCTTTTAAGCAGGTCCTTTTCTCATAGTGTCATAAATCTGGCCTAAAAGCATGTTGAACACACAAAGCTTTGACTGCTCAGAATTTAATCAGAGAATGGACTTCCTATGGAGAGACTGCTAAGTGCATCTGACATTTTAATTTCCAATTTTTCTCCCTGCATTACCTTTAGACAGGTTTTGTATTTGTAAAGCCTTAGCTTCTCTTTGAATAATAAGGATAAATTTCCTGTAAAATTTTGAGACAACTGGTTGAATGTCCAAAAAATGTTAATTAACATTTTTCTTTCCATTTTGAATTTTCAGTCTATAATGGACTTGTTTACCTTGTTTACAGTAGAAAAGCTTTGATTGAGAATTGTGCTTTAACTGGGGAAAATAGGAGGAAACTTCACCATAATATGTAAATACAGAGGGACCCAAATCAGGCATGAACACAAATTTCAGTGAAACCCTAGTTTTAGTTCACTACAAGCCATGAAGGGTTGCTGAATGTTCCTTTAGGGGTAATGGGTAGAATCAGTGTTAAAAGGCATGGGAAGTAATGTGAGAAGGAATTTTTTTTTCTCAAATATGGAGTGCCACTTTTCATGTATACCAGATGTGCACAAAAGATTGATGAACTGTGAAAAACATTCCTACTGTTTATTTTCCTTCCTTGTCCAAAATGCTATTAAAAATACAGTTTTCCCTCTTTTGCATGTATAGTTATAGGACATCATTTAAATAGTCCATTAGCATATAAAAGGGGAAAAAGAATCCTAGCACAGGCGTTAGCAGGGCTCATTGAAAAAGCTTTAATCTAGATTGGAAGGGGAAAAGGGGTAAAACCAAGCTCACTAGAGATAAGCCTGGGGGTGGCACACCAACATTTGAGGGACAGTGCGCTAGTGAGGTCCTTCGGTCTGCCATCTCAGTGGAGTTAGGGGATGGAGATCCACACAGCAGCAAAGACGCAAGGGCTATGGATGTGTTATAAACCACAGAAGCACCTGAGAATGTTCACGTAGGAACTAGGGCTTCTACCCCAAGAAGGTGGCAGGAGCAAGAGCTCAACTGAAGTGCATCTAAGCCAACGCATGCAACGTGGGCAACAAGCAGGAGGAGCTGGAGGCCGTTGTGCAGCAGGAAAACTATAATATAGTTGCCATCCTGGAAACATAGTGGGATGACTTGCACAACTGGAGTGCTGCAATGGATGGCCATAAACTCTTCAGAAGGGATAGGCAAGGAAGGAGAGGCAGTGGGGTAGCTGTGTACATTAGGGAATGTTTTGATTGTCTGTAAATTAACAATGGTGACGATAGGGTTGAGTGTTTATGGGTAAGAATCAGGGGGAAGGCCAACAAGGCAGATATCATGGTGGGAGTCTGTTATAGACCACCCAACCAGGATGAAGAGGCAGACGAAGTATTCTATAAGCAGCTGGGAGAAGTCTCACAATTGGTAGCCCTTGTTCTCGTGAGGGACTTCAACTTACCAGACACCTGCTGGAAATACAATACAGAGGAGAGGAAACAGTCTAGGAGGTTCCTGGAGTGCATGGAAGATAACTTCCTAACGCAGCTGGTGAGGGAGCCAGCTAGGGAAGGCGCCCCGCTGGACCTCTTGTTTGTGAACAAAGAAAGACTGGTGGGTGATGAGACAGTTGGAGGCCGTCTTGGGCATAGTGATCATGAAATGATAGAGTTTTTGATTCTTGGAGAAGTAAGGAGAAGCGGGGTCAGCAGAACTGCTACCTTGGACTTTCAGAGGGCAGACTTCGGCCTGTTTAGGAGCCTGGTTGACAGAGTCCCTTGGGAGGCAGCAGTCCTGAAGGGCAAAGGAGTCCAGGAAGGCTGGATGTCCTTCAAGAAGGAAATCTTACAGGCGCAGGAGCACGCTGTCCCCTTGGGCCAAAAGACGAGCCAGCGGGGGAGAAGACTGGCCTGGCTGAACAGAGAGCTTTGGCTGGAACTCAGGCAAAAAAGGAGAGTTTATGACCTTTAGAAGAAGGGGCAGGCAACTCAGGAGAACTACAAGGACGTCGTGAGGTTATGCAGGGAGAAGATTAGAAGGGCCAAAGCCCAGCTGGAAACTTAATCTGGCTACTGCTGTAAAAGACAACAAAAATGTTTCTATAAATACATTAGCAACAGAAGGAGGGCTAAGGAGAATCTCCATCCTTTATTGGATGCAGGGGGAAACATAGTGACAGAGGACAAGGAAAAGGCTGAGGTATTTAATGCCTTCTTTGCCTCAGTCTTTAATAGTCAGACCAGTTGTTCTCGGGGTACCCAGCCCCCTGAGCTGGAAGACAGGGACGGGGAGCAGAAGGAAGCCCCATAATCCAAGGGGAAATGGTTAGCGACCTGCTACACCACGTAGACACACACAAGTCTATGGGGCTGGATGGGATCCACCCAAGGGTACTGAGGGAGCTGGTGGAAGTGCTCACCAGGCCACTTTCCATCATCTGTCAGCAGTCCTGGCTAACCAGGGAGGTCCCAGTTGACTGGAGGTTAGCAAATGTGATGTCCATCTACAAGAAGGGCTGGAAGGAGGATCCGGGGAACTACAGGCCTGTTAGCCTGACCTTGGTGCTAGGGAAAGTTATGGAGCAGATCATCCTGAGTGCCATCATGTGGCATGTACAGGACAACCAGGGGATCAGGCCCAGACAGCAGGGGTTTATGAAAGGCAGGTCCTGCTTGACTAACCTGGTCTCCTTCTATGACAAGGTGACCTGCTTAGTGGATGAGGGAGAGGCTGTGGATGTTGTCCACCTAGGCTTTAGTAAAGCTTTTGACACTGTTTCCCACAGCATTCTCCTGGAGAAACTGGCTGCTCATGGCTTGGATGGGCATACTCTTTGCTGGGTAAAAAACTGGCTGGATGTCCAGGCCCAAAGAGTTGTGGTGAATAGCATTAAATCCAGTTGGTGGCCGGTCACAAGTGGTGTTCCCCAGGGCTCAGTATTGGGAGCAGTTCTGTTTAATATCTTTATCAATGATCTGGATGAGGGGATCAAATGCACCCTCAGTAAGTTTGCAGATGACACCAAGTTGGCCAGGACTGTTAATCTGCTGGAGGGCAGGAAGGCCCTACAGAGGGACCTGGACAGGCTGCATTGATGGGCCGAGGCCAACTGTATGAGGTTCAACAAGGCTCAGTACTGGGTCCTGCACTTGGGTCACAACAACCCCAGGCAACGCTACAGGCTTGGGGAAGAGTGGCTGGAGAGCAGCCTGGCTGAAAAGGACCTGGGCGTGCTGGTCGACAGCCAGCTGAATATGAGCCAGCAGTGTGCCCAGGTGGCCAAGAAGGCCAAGAACATCCTGGCTTGTATCAGAAATAGCGTGGCAAGCAGGATTAGGGAAGTGATTGTCCCCCTGTACTTGGCACTGGTGAGGCTGCAGCTTGAATACTGTGTCCAGTTTTGGGCCCCTCACTACAAGAAGGACACTGAGGTGCTAGAGCATGTCCAGAGATGGGCAATGAAGCTGGTAAAGGGTCTAGAGCACAAGGCTTGCGAGGAGCGGCTGAGGCAGCTGGGGTTGTTTAGTTTGGAGAAAAGGAGGCTGAGGGGAGACCTTATTGCTCTATACAACTGCCAGAGAGGAGGTTGTAGCAAGTGGGAGTCAGGCTCTTCTCCCAGGTAACAAGCAATAGGACAAGAGGAAATGGCCTCAAGTTGCGCCAGGGGAGGTTTAGGTTGGATATGAGGAAAAATTTCTTCATTGAAAGGGTTGTCAAGCATTGGACCAGGCTGCCCAGGGAAGTGGTTGAGTCCCCATCCCTGGAGGTATTTAAAAGACGGGTAGATGCGGTGCTTAGGGACATGGTTTAGTGGTGGACTTGGCAGTGCTGGGTTAACGGTTGGACCTGATGATCTTAAAGGTCTTTTCCAATCTAAACGATTCTATAATTCTATAAAGCTGAAGACTGTTGGAAAAAAATAAAGCACCACTTCTATTCTAGATCTGTATTGCATGGGTGTACATGATATTCACACACAGGGGTCAAATCAGTATAATTAAAAATAGAATGAAACTTCCTATATTTACCATTTAACTGAAACCTCAGTAAAAAAATATCACATTACACCCAATTTGCAATAAAGTACCTCTTCCACTGAAATAGCAATGTAACACCATTCATTCTGAGGACTGCTTTGCTGTCATAGAATACATGCAGTTAGGGTAGAAGAACAAAGCTTTTCTATCATACTATGTATGGAAACATTTGATCTATGAAATCAAAACAAAAAATTATAACTGAATTGTAATGCACCTGGAATTTCTTTCATGGAATAGCACTAACTTAAAGCAATAAAGACCCAAAAACTGGATGCATGTGTATAGGAGAAACCTTTTCCAATGTATGCATTTTTAAAAATATACATATTTTCAATTGGATTTAATATCCAATTTAATATTTAATATTCTAGACATGAGAAAATAATAGTATTCTTTGTGTATTTAAATGCACCTTGCTGCTCAGTTAATGATAGGAAAAAGCACAACAGTCCTCCTGCCCCTCTCCCATGGAAATCTTCGTAGATTCAAATACTTTTCCAGAAAACCAAAGTATTAGAATACTGCATTTTACAAATTCTCACATATTATCTATTTCATTTACTCATATTTTTATATGTTATTAATACTAATTTAAAAAAACAACTTTTGCTTCTTAGCTTAGAATAGTACCTTATTCTGAACCAGTTTCATTTCAACAGAAAAAATGGAAAACTGAGATAGAAATCAAGTTTTCCTACTTAAAACACTATCTAGCTAATCTTAGAAGAAAAAATTAATTGCTTTACCTGTCTCTGTAAAACCATTTAAAAAAATATACACCACCCCCCCAAAAGCAGGTAGCTAAGAAGTATAAGAGAAACACACTTTGTTATGAATAATTCTATTTCAAAAAGAAAATACTTTGCTGTTTCCACTTATCATTTTTCTCCTGTAATTTCAGCTAATACACCTCCTCATTACCACGTCTTTCACTTGTAGTACCGAAGTGTAATAATTTCTTCTAATAATTCTTGACTATAATTATATTTTATCACAAGATAATATTAACGTAAGGAATGCAACCACCTTGAATAACCATTTCCAATAATTTCAACTGCAGGCTTTAAGAACACTAAAACACACACTTTATTCTCACTGAAGTGAACAGGATTTAAACCTCCTAAACAAGGACCGATTTAAAACATGCATAAAAAACATTCCTAAACTAGACCATACTGCAATTCGAAGTGTATGCTGAGTCTAACCAGTAAGCAGGTTAAATAGCACAGGAACATAGCTTAATGTCAGCCCTGCAACTCAGCCAGACTGCACCCCAATAGGGGTCCCATTATCCCTTCTCTTTCTCTGAAGCTGACTCCTGCAGGGAAGCATGCACCCAGTGTTTCGCACAGAGATTGATTTCAGGTGTTTCATATTTATTTCTTAAAAGCACAATTTCTTTTCTGTTAGAAGGCACTGCTATTTCTCCGGATAATATGGATTTTTAGTACTTCATGGAGATTCTTGCGATTCCTATAACAGTGCCTATTCTTGATTTCATCCAGCATGTGACATCATACCTTCCAGAAAATGTAAGTAGCAAGCAATAATTCAACCTATACTAAAAACAGGCCAGGATGTTGACGTTCATATTAAATCATACTAAGTATACTTGAGAGAAACAGTTAAATATTTAGCAAAACAATCATAAGTAGTTGCTTCTTATTCTTTTTGTAGAAAAAGAGTAAAAAGACTCCTGAAAGACTTGATATTTTACCTAATAGCTCCATTTTTTCAATACCATGTCATGTATTAAAAACCAAGTGCAGAGCACAAGTATACCTAGCACTCCCACCAAAAAGTACAGTTCTTCAAAAAAGAAATAGTTTCTGAACCTTCCACTCAAGCAACAAGATAAAAAAAAAGTTACACCATCTGTTCCTGTAACATGCTTTTTTTCTCTTTTAACAGACTAGAGTCAAGGATTAACCTTTTTACAGGAAATCTGTATTTAGTAGAACTTGCCATCACCCCAAATATGTTCACGATGAAATGTGAACTGTTATGGTCATAAATTTATCACTCCTACCGTTATAGAAAAACATTTTCACTTAAAGTAACAAAGAAAATGTAAATGATCTCATAGCGTTAGGGATCATTCTCCAAATATTCCTGTGGTCCCTTTGAGTCCTGAGGCAAGAATAGGGTGAAAGCACACTGAAGACCCAGGGTGAATTGCAGCACAGCTATTTTCTCTATTGCCTCAATTCCTTTGCAGGGCACATACATGGATGCATGTTAAAATGCCGAAAAGGTTGATTGTTTTTGTGAACTGCCAAAATTCAGGAGAAATTTCCGTAAGAGGTAAGACATGCAAAGAACCTCAATTCTTCTGCTTCTAAACTGATAGAAGTATGACAATTTATATTTTTGAGGCTCGTTACCCACCCTAAAAAAACAGGTCCATTAATGTATTACTGTTCATTAAAGGTATAGGGGTGTTAAATGGAGAGAAAAAATACCGTTGGATCATATGGAAATGAATATGCATACTGGCATATGTAGGGAACAGCTGGCAGCTGCCTTCTAGGTCCCATCTGCTAAATTGGTTACTGAACCCAGCTCAAAAAATGGCTTTTTAGCAGCATCTCCCCTCTCAGGGTAGCACCAACCAGTCTCTTTCTTAGGACATCCTTCTTGGGGGTTAGTAAGGGAATGAGGGTCTATAGTCATGCCTATGGATTTTCACTGTGTCTGTGGTTCATGAGGTCATTTTTTTTCTTAGTCCTCTACTGCTTCTTGTCTGGCAGCTCTCCTAAAACTTCCCATATTTCTCTGCTGGCTAGGCCTCGCAGCCGTATTACCTCTTGCTGCCACAGTCCCCAACGATCCCTTGGGTTTAGCTCCTCTGGTAGGTTCTCCAATTTGCAGACAGCTCTTACTGCGGCACGCTGCCTGTTCTGGGAGAATATAACATCTCCGTCCTCTTCCCACTTCCACAGACCTCAGCTACACAGCTTAGAATCATAGAACAGCCCGGGTTGGAAGGGAGGGACCTCGAAAGATCATCTGGTCCAACCTTTCATGGGAAAGACAGTCTTGATGAGATTATCTAGCACCCTGATGAGATTACCTAGCACCTAGAGCTTTTTTGTCTTCAATCCAGCAGTCAGCCCATGCAGTGGGAACAAACTGGCCCTCAAAGGGGATGCTTCACTCACAAGTTTAAGCTTAAACTCCATGCAAGCTGTCTCTGCCCAGAATTCAAGACTCCTGTCCCCATAATACACCTTAATGTCCTTTAGAACAACAGGGTCTGTTCCAATTCAGTCAGCATTTTTAAAGTTTTTTAGTCACATTAACATGTTCCCCAAACTTTTCATTAGCCTACAAATCAAGTTCTCCTTGCTGCCTGATGACAGCTGCTACTTCTGTTTCCACTGAATTCCTTTGGTACAGTGCTCTGGCTCTACTTCAAGACCACACTCCCTGGTTCTCATTAGTTTTTGGACTGGGGACATCTCTGGCTCACAGTGCCATCACCATTGCTCCTTACACCTCATTCTTTCTCTTGGCTGAGACAGCTGCTGTTCCAGTCTTGCTGTTAGTGGTACAGTTTTCTATCTTGGGGCTTTTATTCATTCACCTCTTGTTCATTTTCTTGTAGTAGGAGAGTCGTAAAGCATCTTCTTTGTCCTTCTCAGCAGCCTCACCATATGTTTTTGAATCCTCCAGACATCTTCCAGTTTGTGCATGTGGGATGAGAAGTTCTGAAATGATGGTACAGGTCCCAGACTGTGTATGTCTTTCCTCATCCCCTTTTTCCTTTTGTCATCTTTCCTTTTTATTTTTTTTAGCAAGAACTGAATGGTCCAGTATGCTCTATGTTTCCAGTTCAGTTCTGGATACTGGATAAATTCATTTGCCCATTAATACAATGGAAATTACTTGGGAGATGTCTGAATATTACAGTGATAAATATACTACTATACAAGGGTTGAGTGTCTGCCTACAGATCAAGGTGAAGAGGCCTCACAAGTAACAGAGAGTTTGGTTCTCTTTGTAGAATGTCTGAAGACTTATGGTTACGACATCTCACTCCATTGCTGGTGTCATTCCTTCTTTGAAGGCTCTTCCTTATTAGATCATACTCAATAATTAGGTTTCTCCAATCGCCTCTTCTGGAGCATCAGTTTTATTAGCATAAAAATGGATCCTCCTATTTAGGGTCCCTGAGAATTCACATTGCCTATTATTATTCTTCTTCAACCTGGGCCTGAAACATTTAGGCAACCTTCTTGCAGATGATCACTCCATTTTTGACAGTCTCCTGTTATGTGCACGAATTGATGTCAATTAAAGTATTTTTATCTGGATATTGAGATTTCTGGGAGAATAGGCAGATAGTCAGCTAGGACATACTAATTCATGGATGTGAATTCCCTGCAAATTTTACTTTTTTATACCAGTTGAGAAGATAGCCCTACTTATTTGCAGTTTGTCCAATACAGAAATTATAAGATGTATACTCACTAAGATAAAATTAATTTACTTATTGGGATATTAAGCTGGCTGCATGTACGAAAATCTTTACCTACTCTTCAATGCTAAGTAACAACAATACATGCTTTGTTGAATATGTGCAAAGTTTTGTTTTAAACCCTTGTAATATCTATCCAGTTAATGGATAATCCTTTTATAGTATGTGAAAGCTACATGAAATAAACTACATGAAATTACTGAAGTGCTTTACTTTCATATCTTGTCACCTCATGGCTGCAAAATCCATTTTAAAAAGCTGCTGATTACACTCAGAAACATTACCTCCTTCACATCAGGAAACATCACTACATCCCAATGACATCTTCCCACACCAATCTGCTAATTACAAGAAAAACAGCAAGATTGAAATATTTCTCTAGTATTTGCAAAAATCCTCAATTGTAATCGACTTGAGAATGAGACAGTAAAAGCCATCTGATAACCTTTAATACATCTCTTAGGCCACTGATAGGCTTTCACACTAATAACCACTTAAACATTTTGAAACTGCTTCTGAAAACTCCCTCCACTTTTTCAATCAATCAATTACCACTAAGCAGTGATTGCTGTAGCCCTACGTAGCTAATTATCTTCTATTTGCAGCTCTTTTAAGATTAAACTTTTAAAACCACAATTTGTTAGACTGATTATATGATAGTGAACTTACTAATATTGCTAAAATGAACATTTGTCCACATTAATTCTATCACAGAAAACAAATAAGCAAGCAAAACCCAATGCTTTTCCAAGCAGATAGATACACTTATTAACCATTAGTTTGATTGCAATAATTTCCTTCAGTGATGAGCAATACAACCAGTCAGCAAGGCAGCATGTCACGCCTAGAAGCTAACTGTTAGCCAAATGCAATAGTTACCACAAGAAATGTAAACTAGCATGAACAGCTAGTAATGACATGAATGAGATATCACAGCTTTTCCTTCTGGATGAAAGGCAGATTATCCTGCCTTTATTCAAATTAAATGATGTCCTGACTAGTGGAAGTCAGTAAAAGTTTGCCCTCATCGAGCCCAGCCAGCAAGCTTGGTTCTAGCAAAAGGATGTGAAAGCAGCAGGCTTCATCTCTGACTTCACCATGCTTTTTTATTCGTACAATCTCTTTTACCAGACCATGAACCACTACAACACATATTGACTCTGGATTTGTTCTGAATTTATTTAAGTCTGGATTCATCACCCTTAAATACAGAACATGAATGAGTTAAGAAAAAGCACACAAACCATGCCAGAATGTGCATGTGCACACAAGGACAAAATAGAAAAAGAGACAAACTAATGCAGGAGAAAGGAACCAAGGAATAAGTTCATTACAACAGAGTACGAGGAGGTGAGGGGAAAGAGGAGAGAAGATGAGGCAACAAGAAGCAATAAAAGCAATTACCTCTGAAGTCATCCAGAGACAGCCAGAAGAGTAATTATGGCAAGACACAGGAAGCTAAGAAAAAAGGGAACCAAGAAGCTGCAAAAGGAAGGTACCAGAAGGGACTCATCAGCACCAGAACCATGGGGTGAGGTTGTCTTGGCAGAGATAGTTATCTGTCACCAGAAAATACAAGCTTTTGAGGAGATGGAATAGAAGATGTGGACACTGAGAAAAAGTTGAAAAAAATAAACATGGATCCCCAAGGTACAAGAGATTTATGTGATTGTTATTTACAGGGGAAAAATGAATTGATTCCCAGGAGAACAGATCCAGGACATCTTTATAAATGCAAAGTCCAAAAACTTTGCTAAGTAAGGATATACTGGAAATATACTTGAATAAAAAGTTCTGAGAAAATGAAGAACTGAATCAAAGAAGGCTGGTTCTTGAAGTACTAGGAAAAGTAAGCACAAAACTAAGCTACCTGTGAAAGGATCCCTTCAAGGATATGTAACCATCTAGTGCTATGGTTGGTAATGGCAACAACGGTTTACGTGAATGCTAAAACCCCTTGGCTGCAAATGAAAGTGTGAACTGTGACTGCCAGAACTATAATGCAGGATGAGATCTACAAAACACAAAAAAGGTATTTCTAACAGCAGTTTTCCAGGGGGGGGTTCCAACAGTTTGGGAGTAAGCATTCAGTTCCATTTTGGTTTTTATTTAGCTATAGTAAAAAAAGGCTTTTAAGATGTTACGGGGGAGTCGGGGGTGTGTGGAGCGGATAGGCAGGGAGAATAACCTAGAAAAATTAATACCATTTTTGGACTGAAAAATGCTGGAGAGACAATACTAAAAACATCTTCGGGTTTGTGGTATATGCCATAAAAATAAAGTCAAGTGAAACAAATGATAACGTGCTGATGATCAAAAAAGATCCCCTAGAACTAACATGGCATTGATGTATTTAAAATGACTGTAAGAAAATTACATACCCATAACAGACTTCAATTCTCAGGTCATTGACACTGCCAGGATACCCCTGCTGAACATTGCATCTGTGGAGCCTAGAGTGGAGCACAGGCTGCCTGCAGTAAAGTCTGGGTTTAGATGTAGTAGCACACAGTTCTTATTATTTCTAACCTACCACTTGTAGTTAAAAAAAGGACTGAAATATGAAAGTTCTTAATGACAAAAGAACAGTGATTCTGATCCTTGATACTTTACCCTACAAATTGCAGAACAGTAATAAGAAAGCAAAACCACTGTGTAATTTCCAGATATTATGTGCAAGTAAACCTCAGAGTTACAAAGTCTGTATCTATGTAATCTGTGACTGAAGAAATTAAGCATTTGCAACAGCATATATGGATAGCGGATGGTAAAGAAGAAAGCAATAGGATTTAGAGTTTCAAAAGATGCTGTGAGTCTGTGAACATGACCCATGGTTCCAAACAGTAACTTTGTCCAGAGCTCTCCCTAGAGGTGGGGATTGTCCTCCAGAAGGGTGCGCATTTATTAATACTTAAACCATATCTTTTTCTGCTTCCAGAGGGAGGGAGATAAGGCATGAGTTTGCCATTTTGCCTGAAATGAAAACAGACAGAGCAAGTGGACTTTCACTATACAACTGCAGTGCTGACACTTTAAGGGGGATTTACAAATTAGAATGTCTCTACAAGGCACTTCCAAAACTGAATGAATATTGCTGGAAAGCTACTCAATAGATTGGCTACACGTATTTGGAATTGTGTGTTATAACAATTTGTGAAGAATTTTTATTATTAAGAATTGACTGGAATGGAACTGTGATAAATGCACTAAATTTCTGTTGCTACCTAAATATTACAACTTGTCAGAGTAAGACTTTGTGATGGTAAACAGGTGCCACTTTGATATTGCCCTTACTACAAACTAAAATTTTATTTTAAACAGCAGAGGCTTATTTTGTTGTCTTCATGGGCTATTATGAAAATACACACACACCCCCTGACTCACAGATACCTACCCAGACCTTCCTCTGAATTCTGATTCTGGAACAAGCCTAGCCTTTGTAAGGTAACACTGAGCAAGCAGAGAAGCAACTGCTACAAGTGATGCAAGTGCTGTATACTGAGAGATGAACTGCATCAATTCATTTGGTATAAACCAACTGAGTTTTTAAGGATCCTCACACAAAATTTATTTTGTCTAACTTCTCCTATGTATTGCTGGCTTCCAAGGCAAATGCAGCATGATTGTTGTTCTGTCATTTGGACCTACAGCTCCAATGACAAAACCTTGTGAACTTTATAATTTGGTAGTAGTACCTTAGGGATTTTATTTCCAGCAGAAATTCTAGATTGAGTTTGTCCTTCTTTTCATGATGAACCTTTTCATTTTTTAATTATCTTGGTTTTTTTCTAGAATATTTAAGGATATGTTGACAGTGCCTATACATTTCCCTAAAGGTTTGTCTTGTAACATTTTGTATTCCATCTCTATTGAAATGATTTACTGTCAGAATCAAATAATTCACAGCCTCAATCTGGAGCTGCAGCCTAATAATTCTTTCACACAGAAAATGCAATGTCTCTTTGCTTATATCCAATGTGACACTCAAATACTTTCAAGATGATTTAGGTACATAATATACATCAATATGTAGAATATGTCTCTTTAAATTAATGTCTTGTGAAACAATATCCTTCTGTAAATATTTTAATTTTCAGAACATTTTAGTTGGTTCAATAGAAGACATGATTTAACATTGGTCTACATGTTTATCATGTAAACACTACTGCACTGATTTATCTTGAAATTCTGAATGCCTGTTATAACTTGGGTTATTGCAATGCTTTTTCTAGGGCTCTTGGTATCAAACCGTTGTTGATGGACTATATTTGCACAGCTCTTACTGTATTACTTTAAGATGATTCAACTGTCAATTTTTAGACTGTCCAAGTGTTAAGCTTTATTGCGTGTTGTTAAAGACAGTCTCTTCCAGCAGTCATTTTTTGTTTAACACTTCTATACATTCTTACATTAATTTGCTAGTGGAGTAATAATCCACACTATTTTTCATGTTGTTGTGATTAAAAATATTTTAAAATAATGTTGACTTAAAGAGCTGTCAAATTACTGAGTCCATTGCTGGTCAGAATATAGATTGGCTTTTCTAATGTGCTGTAGCTGATACTCCATTATTTGATGAAATGCAAATAGAACCAGCAAAATAGGCAGCCAAGGTTTATTATTTCATGTTGAAATTTTTCCCAGCCCTGCAAAAATCAACAGAGACACTGCTATTGATATTGATTTCACTGGGACAAACATTTTTCTCCTAGGAAGCAACTGTGATGAATACTTGGGTATCTTGTATTCATCTTTTTCTCACTTTATATTTCACACTGCATAAAACTTCATTAGAGAAATCTCCATCCTTCCAGCAGTAAAGAACTAGGTAAAATATTCTTTGAAGTCTATTTCTCCTATCAATGCCTCTGGGATCATGAAGGAGGTTGGGGACTACCCAAAAAGGCAGGGCTACAGAATGTGCTGCTCACTCTCCCCATCATAAACACAACTGGATTCAGTATGCTTAAGAAGTGCACAGACAGGATTGCAGCAGCAGAAAGGATAAAACCATTGCTCTTTGCCTTCCTGGGGAATAACATAACTAAGCAGAAACATTTGAGATGCAGTCATGGGTAACAGAAGAAAAAGGCAGGGTTGTTTGGCATAAAGGAATCATGGCAGAAGGATCTTTGCATACATAGGATGCACAGTAAGGAAGAAGCTATGCCTAACATCAATGTATTCCAAAAACCACAAGTTGTTGGGAAGGAAAACTCTCTAGCAGTGCCATCGGTTTAGGTCCCATAGTAGGAAGGAGCTTGCAGGTTTCTGTGGCTTGTACTCTAGTCCACGAGTACCCTTGCTATCCAAAGTTAGCATAGACATACAATAGATAACTTCTTTAGGACTCAGAATTCTGCTGCACTAGATTAAAGACATGATACAACTTCTCAAATCCTTTGGGATGCTGGCAAGCTCAGGGCAAGTAATGTTTTTATTAAATATGTTCCAATATAAGGACAATCACAGTGCATGGAAAAAATAAGTCAGTCCTAGAAGTCAATTTTAACTACGTTATAAATCTGTATTATTTTAAAATAAATAATTATACTTGAGATTGGCCTCAGAGTCTGTCAGAAGATGATGTCGGCCAAAACATTACAATGCAGATTTATTTTTTCTCTAAAGAAACAAATTATATTTTTTTTCTCCCATGTCACCTTTCCCTCCTCTGGAAATACCTCTCTCTCTCTCTCTGATTGGAACAGTTGTAATTAATATATGATTCTTCAGGTCAAAATATTTTCAAAATGAATGCATAAAGTTAGGCACTTAAATCTGTATTTATAAATCTAAACAAAAATACCTTGACTTCAAAAGGAGCTGAAAATGCATATTTGCAGTTCCCTTTATTTCCAGAAATAGGTTTGCTTTTCAGTCAGGCACATACCTGTGATTTAGAAGCTCAAATTTGGGTACTGACAGGGCATAATTTGACACACCACAGCTTTCTTCAGTGAATATGAAACCTGAACTCACAAATAAAACTGTTGTCTTGATTCACAATAAAATAGGTTAATTTGCCAAGAGATACACTACAGCTATTCTTCTGTTCTGATAAAATCAGAAGTATGTAACTTTTAGCAAAGTTGGAGAATACACTGGCATGAAAACAGTTCTTGCTACAGGCAAAATAATTCTATTTTTGGCAGGTTTACAGAAAAGCAAGTCAGTTACATTTTCACCTCAGGTGGTTTGTGGTATCAAAAAGGCAGTTCTTGCAGATGGAAAACTGTCATTACATGAGGACAAGCTGTTTGCTGGGGGAAATGGAAATATTTTGCTCTCTGTCAAACCTGTGAATATTGGAGAGAAAATCTGTTTTCATATAGGAATACTCAAAACAGAAGCTGAAAGTTTAATGGAGTTCTACTTGACTGACAGAGTGGCTCACCAGACTGGTGACTGGCCAACTTGTGCTTCAGTCATTACACAAAGTTACCATAACATTTCAGTGAGGAGTTGCATGTACAAGAAAACAGTATTGTGGACCTAAATAGAGAGATTCTTTCAGATAGCCTCAAGTAGATCTGGTGAGCTGAGCATCAGTGTGTGCCTCTGGAAATGATGAGTCACCAAGTCAAAGATCCCACACCACATCTCCTGCAGGAAATACGCCAGTTGTCCACTCAGGATACTCTGGAGTACTTCATTCCTGCTGTAAACTGCCCATCATTAATGACCACCGATGTAGAAAGAATTATAAAGAGGGCATACAAACAGGTGGAGAGCTGCTTGAGAATAACATGCAGCTCATTAGCTTTCCCCAGGCTTTCCATGTGGATGCAACACAAGGGTGTGGAAGTACTGTTCCTGAGAGAACAGGAAACGGTCGCCTCTGATGAGGTCTCTCTCGCCATGGGGAACAAGACAAAGTTTAGGCCTTCTGGTCAGGTTTTTGTCACCCTTGCTGCAAAGGAAATGAGTATGAAAACATGCCTGGTGTCTGTGCAACTCGGACATGACAGAAAACTGCACCGCAGAGGGAAGAGCCAGCTCTGTTACCATCAGTCTCCCATAGCCACTCCAACTGATGGTATAGCAATGCACAGAGTACATTTCCAAATAACAACCAGCTACCTTACAGTTTGTACTGCCATCCACTGAGCACGCAACATGCATCTGCAGCAGCAACACTAGGGTGAACAAATCTCACAGTAGATACTGCCCAGTGAGGTATCCATTTATTCCCCTGCATGCAGACGCAACACTTCCAGCATGAAAGAAACACTCAAAGCATAAGAAAAATCAATAAGGTGGGGAACTGGAAGGTCTAGCTCTAATTGATATAGTATCAATGTATTTCACATGAAGAAATTTGATGATAGGAAGATAATCAGGGAGACAAGGCAATGCAAAGAAAAAATAAAAAGGAAAGACTAGGCAGGCTGTGATGGTTAAGAAAGCTTAGAATTTAGTCAAATTAGCAAACACCCCAGTGAACGAGTAATATAAAACCCATACAAACCTACAGGCCTCAATCAGAAGAATTTAGCTTTGGGTTTATATTACCTATATGGCATTCAGGTGACTGATCATGACACTGGGATGGGAAGAAGAGGCTCAGTGTTTAAGTACTAGCAAAAACTGCTTCAAGAAACAGCTGCTAAGGGAGTTCTGAAGAGAAGATGTGGCCTTGGTTTGGTCTTTGGACAGAAGTGGCTCAAGTCAGTCAGTAAGCAGTGCATCTGTATTTAGCCCTCTTCTATGTCTGTAAGTAGAGGTTAGCACCATTTCTAGGCCTCCTTTTGCCCCTCAGAGCCAGTAACAAGGGTCTCAGTGGCTGGCACATACCACAGCAAAATTGCTGACCTCACTGGTAAATTATATGCTACAACACACATATATAAATGGAATTCCAAATGACAGCAATACAGATTTTGAGTAAATTGCAAAAGGATTCTAAAGATACTAAACAAAAGGATTCTAAAGTCTAAACATACTGAATAAGTTGAGAAATTTTATATGATCCAGTGCTTGCCCCTAACAATAAATGGTGAGATCAATGCCCATTTTTGCCTGCTCCTCATTTCAATAAACTGACAAGGTTCAGCATCACACAAACCCTACACAAGTATTTTGGCATGTAATATGGAGGCTAACGCAAACATATTTGGAAACTATCTGTTGAAACGGGCTGAATCAAACATGATTTCTAAATCATCATCAACGATTGTCCAGTATGATTTATCACTTTCCCATTATTTTTAACTGCTAAGAAATCTCTTACAATTCAGTAAAGTTGGCAGCACACTAATTTCCTGCCCTTATGAGATTTAATAGCCTTTTTTCATCACCATTAAAATCCATTCAAACAATCCCTTCCCCAAGCATTCTCCCTCCAGAAAATTCAAATCCCATTACACCTTACTCATTGGTTTGTATTTGAAGGTCCAGATTTGAAAGGCTTGAAAGGAGTTGGACCCCCGTTTGGAATTTTGCTTTAGGTTCATCTCTCACGTCTGAATACCCGAGGAATGAAGTCCATGCCTGATGTTTTATGATTTAACACACTCAGCTGTAGTGCTTACTTTCTTCCAAATCTCAGAAAGATCTTTTTACTTACACTTTTATACTTTATGAACTATAAGTTGTTCACATTCTAAATTTTCTTTGATAGCTATATTACATTTCTAAAACAAGTTTTCCACCACAACAAATACCTGAGTCTTAATAAAAGACATCTTCCTTTTCCTAATTGCTCTGCTGCAATTTTCATTCTGCCACAGGGTATTCCCAGTGGGCTTTCAGAGGCACTTTTCGCGACCTGCTGGCAGTGCTCTAATGCTCTTTATCACAAAATCACAGTAGTTTTTATCATCTTTTAGGCAATTTACAAAATTCTACAAACCTACTGTGTGCCAATTTAAAATAATGTTTTACAAGATTAATCTATAAAAGTGTAAAAAGTACAGTATGTGCTTTGAAAAGGTTACAGAGAAGCTTTCTATTAAAGAAATCAATATGATCACAAACAGATCCTGAAGTCATATTACCATTTTAATTGGCTAGCACAGCCTTCTCACAATTCCATCTCAATGGTGACATTAATTACAACCGTGAGAGTACAAGGCTGTGCTAACACAAACAGGAAAATAATTATTATGTATTAGGTGGCTATCTTTTGCTACTACCCAAATATATCAAAGTTATTACATTAAATATCTAACATTGTTTTCTACTCAATAGATTCACCTCTTTCTTGGAATGGTTCTGATTTTCTGTTTTTCAGAATGAGATATTAAAAACATTAAACCCAAGCACTCCAAGCTGGAGTGTAAAAAATGTTTAAAAAAGGTAAAGCAAAAAAGCCCCCACTTCCAAGCCACAGCACTGAGCAGCATTAAGACTGGCTGGCTAAAGAGTGATGAACTACTTTGCCCTCTCCCCAGAGGGATCCCAGGGCAGCTGCCACACTGGTGAGCCGCAGAAGTTGCTAAGAGCAGAGGAAGAGGAAGGCTGCCTGTCCCCACTCCCCATTCTTGGCTCCTGTAAAATGCCAGCCTCGTTCCTTCTACTCTGGCTCCTTCTCCCAATTCGTTTTTTTTTAATAACTCCTTGTTACAGCCTCTCTCTCAAGCTCATGTCTGCATTAATCTGTTTATTTTCATCTCTAGCCTTTACACATTGCTTACCAAGTTAAAGTTGCCTCTCGCTGTCATGTTCAATGTGTGTGTTCCTGCTACATGTCACTGGTTCCCAGTTCTTGTCATTAGCCACGGTCTCACTGCTTACCACATCCCAAGCTCCTCTAACACACAGAAAGCTCTGCTTCCTTGCCTGCCACTTCTACAACCCCAGCTCAAAGCTGCCACTCGCTTGCCAAACTAGTCACTGTTTCTTCTCCCTCCTGCCTGCTGCTCAGTTCTAGTGTCACCAATTCCAAAATATTCCTTCTTTGTCTTTGGTCTGGCTCCAGGTCATTCTACATTCAAATTAGACATGCCATCTTCAAATCCACTCAGCTTGATTACCAGTATGGGTGTTGCTGAAAGCATATAAGACTTACTCAGGAGCAGCTGGGAACAGCAATTACAAGTTTGATTTACTTCATGGGGATGGCATATGTACCATCTCGTCAAACCCAGGAGTTATGAGAAGACAGCACTTGCTGTGCTGCTCAGTAGGTTAAGTGCACACAAGCTGGCCAGCACCAAAAATGCTGGAGGGACGGAGCACGATCAGCGAAGGCAGAGTCCTCAGAGCTTTCAATCTGCCCTGACATAGACACAAAACTCTGGTTTTTGTAAATGTAATTTGGCCATATTGGGGCAGATATTTTCATGAATATGGCAAACTAACACCTTCTGAAATTTCATATGTCTTCTTGAAAACATGAAAACATTAAAGCTTAGTAAATTATCTTGAACCTATTTTTAGCTACCATTTCTTTTTTGTAGAGAGTTATTTTTCCTTCATCTGATTTATGAAAAATATGTGAAACTGGCTGACATATTTTTAAAAAGAAGTATCTAGCAACCAACAAAGAAAATTCCAGGCCATCAAGTAAATTTACACAAATTTACGAGAAATTGAAAGGGTTCTGAAAAAGGGTTCTGAATATACTCCGATAAGAGGAAGTGTGTGTGTATATGTATATGTATGTATACACATGTACACAGTCTTGTCTCTATCTTGATTTGAAATAATCAACCTCTCTATGTTCTTTTGAGAATTAGCTTCTAAAAAGTAAAGGTTTAACAATGTCCCAGAAACAATTTAATATATATAGTGATTATGTAAAGCATATTTTTAAACTCATGTACAGTCTCTCAATGTTATCAGACACTATGAACATAAACACAAACAGATTAAAAAGTAGGATTCGTATAATACCTTGTATCTGTAGGCTCTGTGCTGGAGATAGTAGGCTATAAATAGAAAGAGAAGGAACAGTTAGACATTAAAATTCCATTTAGAAATGAATCTGATGATCTGTAGCTGACATTTGAGATTGCAAAAAACTATCATACAGGAGAAAATTATTAAAGAATAACTTTGGCATATAAAAAAAATGTCTGCAGGTTCTATGAATATCGAGGAACAAGATGACAGAAAGCATCCCTGGGTTTAGAACACTGACTAAGTAGCTTTCATCCTTGATCAGACCTTTGAACCTTATGAATATGAATCAAGGTTCTCCTGTAGCAGAGTATCTCTGACACATATACAAATGCAGCTTTGTCAATTAACAAGAGATATTTGGTATGCAGTGATAACTCAGGAAATGTTTAGAAAAGAAAGTTACCTTTCTGAGAGAAACTCTTATTTTCTTACCCCTGTGAAGACATTTAAATAAGTGTGTTACTTCAAGGATATTAGTAACCTCTTTAGGAGGAATCTGTGCCTGCCCAAGGCTCCATGCCAACCTGCTACAACCAGACGTGATTTGTTTTGGTGTAGGCAGTGCAAATAAACGACCCTCTGTTGGCACTTGGGAATTGCATTAAGTTTTCCCCATTGTCAGATAAGTGTTGGCAAATCAGAGAACTTATCTGCTGTGCAAACAAGGCCAAGCACAGGCACAATCAGGACATTTTAGGAAAAAAAAGATCAGGTCTTTCTCTAGTTAAGATGAACAAAATGTAGAAGCTCTACCTCCTCTTCCTAAGACACAGAACTCTCTACATCCAAGACAGAAAGCCAGAACAGGAGTCAAACAGGTGCCAGTTTTGCTTTATGAAGTACATCATTTTCATGGTTAACTTATTTCTGGTTTGGGCTGTTTCTGAGAATACTCCCTCATTAACATCACTAGTGTTTCGTCAATGGTCTGTGCCAGTGAAACATTTTTTTTGTTTAAACAGTACTCTCTTATTTGAAATAAAACCCAATTAAGCATATATGCCGATTCATATAGTTGACATTTTTAATGTAGACTAGCTAAAATGAATTTAACTTCACCGACACCTATTTCTGTTTGCAATGCCATTTTCTAATAACTGTATTTTAAAGCTAAAACTAAAATCTTCTTAGTGAATTAGTCACCAGAGATGGTTACCTAGCTCCAAGAATAGAGAAACATACTGACATGGCAGAAACATGTTCAGAAGCCTCTCAAATACTTCATGCGTTGCTGAATGTACCTAATATGTCATGACATTAAACTAAAAAAAGAGGTCATTCAAAAGAATGGAAAAGTAATAAGAACAGAATACCCAGAATGGTAAAATAAAAATGTATTTGCCAATCTTAAATTGTGCATGCAAGCCACACTTCTATGGTTTTTCATTGATTTTTTTTTAATATCTTGCAATATTCTTATCATATCAAATAAAATTCAGAAAGTTTAAGGCTGATAGAGATAAAAATATAGCCACCAATATTACATGGAGGGAAAAAAGGGAAAGAGAACATTCAGAATAAAAATATCACAAATTTTGTAGAAATGGAACTTGTATCCACTGAGCTACAATATTTTATAGATAGCTGAATATTATGAAAGTGTTTAATTAACTATTAGCAGAGGAGAGCATAACTGAAATCCCAATAAATATTAAAAGAACCAAACTGAAGTTGCATCCTAGCACATATATGGGACTTACAAAAGTCTTTGTCACCAGAATTCAAACAGCATTATATAATACACTATAAATAAATTATTGTATAACCATTAACAACATTTCTTTTTATACAAGGTTATGGACAGTAGTAGTTTGCCTTTATATAATGTGCCTATCATCTTCAGGGTGCCCTTACCAACTTACATATATCTTCAAAAGCATCTTTATCCCTGTACTGTGTTTACTTATATATTTCAGCATAAACTGGGTGAGTAAGCATAGTTAAATTCAGTTTCATTTAGAAAAATTCAAGTTAACCTTAGCAGACTTCTATCTGATACAGGAAGCAGTATCCAGGGCTGGGTTGATATTTCACCTGCCTGAGTCTCAAGAGTTTTGCTGTGTAGCAACTCTGCAAAACTTTGTTGTTGAGATTTTGTTTGTAAAGACCAGCTCATTGTCCATGACCCAGAGGAAAACTCACTTAAAAATAGAAGGTGTCATTCAGATTTCTCCTATTCAATATAGAGGAATTGAAGTTCGAACAGATGAAGTGAATGATCACTAGGATGATGTGGGGAAGTGACAGCCTGTCTTATGAGACAATATAGCGTGCAGCAGAATAATAAACCATGATATGAATAAGCATCCTGGGGCTTAGCCCCAAGGAGAGAGAACAGCCGTTTACATTAAAAGACCACCCACTGTTTATTCCAAGGAACATTTTTTACTTCGTTCATCCATCTCATGAGTACATGAAAGGCTGAATCAATCCATCAGACCTGTGCAGAGCTATATTATTGATTAAACCTTGCTTTTAGTATAGAACTCAGCCTGAAGAAACCTGACCTCGTAATGAAGCTTGGCCATAACCCTCAAAACAAAACAAAACCCTTATTCTCCTCTTTATTGTTTTAATCCAGCACTGAATTACACGTATAAAATAATCACAGACACAGCTTGCTGCTTACCTTGTTACAAAATTGTACTACCCCAGGCCTCTACTTGTACCTGAACTTTACTGCTTAAAATCTAAATAGGGAAAGGTGCTGCAAAATTCATTAACAGCTACACAATCAGTAAAGTCTTGCCACACAGGCAGCTGATACTGGGGGCCATTGCAAAAGTTCAGCAAGTACTGTGCACACAGCGGTGCTTTGAGACATCTGAGAAAACAAATCCTTCTGAAAAGTCTGGGTTTTTCCAAGCAGGAGCCTTACAAGAAACTCTTGAAAATGTCTATATTGATTCAGCAGACTATAAGGAGAGAAGGATTCTAATTGAAATGATGCTTCAGCATACAGACACTATTTGCACTGAGCCAGTAAAGATATTGTAGGATTAGGGCATCGGTTCTGTGAAACTGGGGGAAAGTCCTCTCCTTGGAGGCCTTGTTCTACCAGATTATACACAGAGACAGAAGAACCTGTCCAGAGGGAGCCAAACGTTGAGGAATGGCAGAGAGAAAAAAATGTGATCACTTGTTCCTCAGGACTTTTGATTAATTCCTCTCCCCCAATCCACCTCGCTGTCTGAAATTATGCGAACAATATAGTATCTCCTTTTTACATTGAGCAAATAGAAAGAGTTGGCTGAAAAACACACATTTTTTCTCTGTGGCCAGCTTTGCCTCAAACAAATACCAAAATATTTCTGATAGCTGTTCATTGTCATTCATGTGAAGGAAGAATGATCATTTTCATTATGACTTTCAAAATAGCAATGAAGCTGCATAAAGAATATTTGAAAATACATTAAAAATGCAAATATATTTTAAAATGTGCATTAAACTAAAATGGTTTGAATTCTGACATGTATTCTTTTGCATAATGCTACCATCAACTTCAGAAGATTCCTTTCTGCCAAGAAACAAGTGGAAAGGAAAATGAATATCTGCTTCCACCTAATTGTATAGTTAATATACTGCTAAAGAAAGCTACGGATGAGTCTTCATTTCATCTTCTGTAACAAGTTCTATATGAGTTTTCTTCTTCTCCCAATAGTGTTTCAAAATTACAGGAGATATTTTAAATGTTTTTCAAACACGATTATATGGAAATATTAAGCAATGTCCCTGAAAATGGTCACCTCTATATTCTGTTGAAAATAAATATTTTCTGGCTATCAGAAATCAATCTTTTCCTCAGTGGAGGACTGCCCAGTGCCTATTTTTAAGTTCAGTGGGGGTAGGGAGGAAATAAGGATGATGCAGAAACACTTTTAGTGGCAGAATATTGTATATATTTCTACCAGAGATCAAAAAATAAAATAAATCAATCTAGTATATATTGAATATTGGGGAGGAGTGGCTGGAGAGCTGCCTGGCTGAAAAGGACCTGGGGGTGATGGTTGACAGCCGGCTGAACATGAGCCAGCAGTGTGCCCAGGTGGCCAAGAGGGCCAATGGCATCCTGGCTTGTATCAGGAATAGTGTGGCCAGCAGGACCAGGGAGGTGATAGTGCCCCTGTATTTGGCACTGGTGAGGCCGCACCTCGAATACTGTGTCCAGTTTTGGGCCCCTCACTTCAAGAAGGACATCGAGGTGCTGGAGCGTGTCCAGAGAAGGGCAACAAGGTTGGTGAAGGGTCTAGAGAACAAGTCTTATGAGGAGCGGCTGAGGGAGCTGGGGTTGTTTAGTTTGGAGAAGAGGAGGCTGAGGGGAGACCTTATTGCTCTCTACAACTACCTGAAAGGAGGTTGTAGAGAGGTGGGGGTCAGGCTCTTCTCCCCAGTAACAAGTGATAGGACGAGAGGAAATGGCCTCACGCTGCACCAGGGAAAGTTTAGGTTGGATATTAGGAAAAACTTCTTTACTGAAAGAGTAGTCAGGCACTGGACCAGGCTGCCCAGGGAAGTGGTTGAGTCCCCATCCCTGGAGGTATTTAAAAGACAGGTAGATGCAGTGCTTGAGGACATGGTTTAGTGGCGGACTTGGCGGTGGTAGGGTAACGGTTGGACCTGATGATCTTAAGGGTCTTTTCCAACCTTAACAATTCTATGATTCTATGAATTATATCACATAAGCATTTGCTGATGTGTCAGTTGAGACAAACAATTGATAATTTAATTCTTTGGTGATAAATGTAATTCATATAAATACGGAATATGGAAAAGCAAAAAATGTAACCAGATTTAATTCAGTCATTATAGCAGCTCTCAAAAACCTGACATAACCTGTTTTTCCAGGAAAAGTATTACTTTCATCTGATCAATCACTTTTTCTTTGAAAAGAGGGAAATTTTAAAGAATACCTAAGCATTAAGTAATTTGACAGATGCTTAGATATGGACTATTAATATGAGGGATACCATTTTCTCAGAGATTCAACAGAATATATTTGCTTGTGCATCTGGAAACAATCTGATACTCTTGTTAAATCCTGTTTCTCATAATGCTATAAAGTTTCTGCAAATTATTATGTGAATTCCTACCTCAAATACAATAACGGACAGGTTTTCTGTGTGACAGCACATCTGCATAATCCAAAGAAACTTACCAAGTCCTGATTCAGTAAAGCTAAGCTCCAAATTAACATCAATTTTATTAATACTGCATATGTGAAACATTTTATGAATGTATTAAAAAATATATATTTCTTGATTAGCTTGTGGAAGGTATCTAACTTGTCTGTCTCTGACAGGAAGGAACTGGCCTTGGTATTTATTCCTTTCAGTCTAATGTTTCTATGAGTTATGCATTTCAGCAGCAATTCCTACACAGTGATTTCCTATAATTATTTCATATGAAACTGATACTAATCCAATTGAAGGTAATGGAATTATTTCCATGGACTCCCACCGACATTCATCCATGCCCTAAATTCTTTAATAACCAAAGGAAGAGTCTTTGTGTAGCACTGTAGGAAGAGTAAAATAATCTGCTTTCAGTATTTATTATATTAACAATTTGGCTCTGGCTTCCATCAAGATTGGTTTAAATACTAAAATTTGAAGTACCACCACTAAATTGCCTTAAAACACGAGGGTACTATGTCATGAAGAACCTAAAAGAGAACATGATTTAGGAGACTTCCGTTCTCCAGGAAAGACTTTTTCATCAGTGCAGATTCCTATCAATTAGGCCTATATCATAAGCATGCAGTCTAATTTAGATAAGCAAACTAAAGTTGCATTTTACTCAGAAAGGGATCACTACAGTAGCTAAGACACTAATTTTAGTCTGAGAATTTCTGGACTTTGTGTGATCCACCACTATACTAATAACACTCTAACACTAATACACTGTTTCTGGGAGGTGCGAAGAAAGTCTAAGTGATGATCACAGAGAGCTTAACCCTAATAAATGTTCAGAAAGAATAAAAAAACATAGGACACATTTCAACATTTAGTGACTGAAGAAGACAATGTTTAATAATGAATCTGTATTTCTAGGATACTTGCCAACCTATGTCTTTATATTAAGACATAGGTTGTTTTCTTGCAGGTACTCTGGGTGGAATAAGCAACCTTTCAGACTGGATTGATATATAAGCCAGCTGAGGGGAGCGCACAAGCCGCATGAAGCATCAGTCCAGAAAAAACCCACTCCCTCTTCTGAAGTAGCTTGAAAGCCTCAGCAGCTGAGGGCTGCAAAGGAGGCTGGAACGAGCAGGGCAGGTGCAGCAGTGACCTGTTTACTCTCAGGGCAGAATTCAACAAGCTCACGTACAGGGGTGGCCCACGAAGAATGAAATGTATAAGAAGCAGGGAAAGAGGGTGTCCTGTCCTGAGCATAGCTAGTGCAGGTAGTAGGTGTGGATGGGGAAAAGAAAGGTCATCCTGAGAGGGTAAAAGGGAAGGAAGTTTATCCCCTCTCTTAGCTCTGGTTCAAAAGGGGAAGCTCTGAAGTCTAGGCTTGTGTTACCTCAGTGTGTGTTGCTTTTACCTATAAACAAATACACAAGCTGATGAATGAAAATACAGTCATCATCAAATGAACAGAGCCTAGAGCTGTCAGGCACCTTCAGAGGTCACTTAGTCCATCCCTGCGCAGGAAGGTGGGAACAACTGCTCCCGAGAGGGTTTTGTCTCTCCTGTTCTTACAGGCTTCCATGGGACCCACCCAACCCAAGGCAGATTATTTCAGTGCTTGTTCATCCCCGCTGAAAAACTTAACACCTTTTCCTAGTATGTAACCTTATAATAATCCTAATCTTACACTTAATGGAGAGTACAATTGTTTTTTTCTTCTATGAAAATCAATCCAATTTGCACATTATATGTTTGCACGAATTATTGGCTGGAGGGTGCTGTAACAAAATTACAAAACTAGTGAGTGTGGATCAAGCAGAAGTTCCCGTATTATTGTTGGAGGGAAAAGTTATGGTCTTACATCAAAACAGGGAAATAAATGAGTGCATTGGGAATTAAGAGCAGGGCTATGGGAATTGGGAACAAGCCTACTGTCAAACAGCAGATGAGAAAGCCTGGCTTTTCACACCCCAGGAACTAGTTTCCAGTACACAGAAATAGCTACAAAGAAAAATGGCTATCAACTTGCATGATGGAGATGACTTAGACAAAATGAAGATAATCTCTTTTCTATACTTTCAGAGCTCAGTGCTATATCAACTTTACCAGTTAAAGTTACTTAAAATGCAAACACCTTCCTCCCAGCTTTCCCAGCTCAGCAGACCTGAATAAAAATTTATCCAGTCCCAGAGCTGAAAAATGAGCAAAGATTTTAATGGGCCCTTCAGATGAAACAGCTGCATATGCACACTCATGTAGAGAATCACCTTGAAGAAATGATCAAACACTGGTAATGGTATAAAGTAACTCCCCATAAAAGGTTTTGTTGTTTTTGATTAAAGTGTAAAATGTTAGCAATGTGGGGTGAAAAAACGTTCTCCTAAAAGAAAGCATTATCTTCTTAAGTTAATTACAAAAGGTACAAATATTGGCACAGATTTCAAAAGATGCCCTTTATCTGTGCACTAACATATTTGTGTGCCAGATTCTGCCAAAGTAGAGAAGGAAAAGAAGGAAAATAAGAGAAAACCCACGTTATCAAAAGAGCAGAGGAAACGTCCCTGGACCTCTAAAGCACTTAGCTAGAACCTAGAGAGACAGTGGCACAGAGGAGACAGAAAGAGAGATAGCGTTGCATCTGCAAGCGATCCCAAAGCAAGAGACCTTCTATAACCAGCTTCTACAAAAAATAAAGATGAGATAAAGCTGAAATACGCCTCTACCTAAGAAAAAAATTTAGACTGTCTGGATTTTTAAAATAATCTGACTTGCAAATTGCCTAGCAAAAATTCAAGCTGGAGATTCAATTCCTAAATTAAATCCCACAAAATTGCTGTCTGGGATTGGTCTGTTTTTCTCATTTGCATTCAGTTCTACTGCCACAATGAAGTAGACAAGATAAAACAACAAAGCCAAGAACAAAAATTGTTTTCTGCAGCAATTCTGCTGAGGATTTTCTTTTCTTTCCTATTCCCTCCTGAAATAACATAATGTGTGTGACATATGTAGAACTCTTGTCGAGGCATTTTGGTCTGAATAAATTTAGCTGGTTTAAGAAGGGTAACATCAAAATGAGTAAAAAGTAGCAGACTCTACTAAGACAAAGCATGACTGTGCCACCTCCATGGAAAAAGGCTGTACCCCAAAAATACATGTTCACACAGTTAGAAAGCAGAGATGCTATCTTTTAGAAAGTTAGCTATTATTTTTTCTGTTTATTGTAAAGGGCAGGACAGTACAAGTAAGCAAATAGCTGACTGAATTAATTTTGTTCCAAACAATATCAATAGATCATTCCCTGTCTGTGGCCTGCATGTGAGCAGTTCATTATCTGGAAGGATTTAGGATTTAAACTTCAGACTTTTCTGGTTATCACTGAACCCGTGAATTGCATGACCCACTTCTGGGTTTTGATTTAGTATCTCTGCAGCAGATTTTTAGTATGAACAGTCATACTTATAAATTAAAAACCTGTTTTCAAGACACTGTTGTAACGTTTACTCAACTACTGTTTCCATGGACATCCCTGTTTACCGACATGCCTGAACCAGAATATTTACAAAGAGCTAATACAGAAATGAGAGTTAGTGTCCTGGTTTCGGCTGGGATGGAGTTGGTTTTCTTCCTGGTAGCCAGTATGGGGCTGTGTTTTGGGTTTAGGTTGAGAACAATGTCGATGATACACTGACGTTTTGGTTCTTGTTGAGTAGTGCTAAGTGCTTGCTAAGTGGTGCTCACACTGGTCAAGGACTTTTCAGCTTCCCATGCTCTGCCAGGGGCACGGGAGGCTGGGAGGGGGCACAGCTGGGGCAGCTGACTCAGACTGGGCGGGGGGGGCTATTCCATACCACGTGACATCATGCTCAGTATATAAGCAGGGGAGTTGGCCTGGGAAGGGTTCGATTGCTGCTTGGGGGACGTGCTGGGCATCGGTCGGCGGGTGGTGAGCAATTGTACAGTGTACTGCTTGCTTTGTATTACTACTGTTCTATTTTTTATTTTACTTTAGTTATTAAACTGTTTTTATCTCAACCCATGCGTTTTTCCCCCTTTTGCCCTTCCGATCCTCTTCCCCATCCCGCCGGTGGGGGGGTGAGTGAGCGGCTGCGTGGTGCTTAGCTGCTGGCTGGGGTTAAACCACGACAGTTAGTGCAGTCAAAAGCATAATCATGGTGTAATTCAAGTGAACATTCATTTAAAAAATGCTCAGCAGGATTGACCATGTCCTGTGGAGGGGGGTAGGGTGGTGGTGGGCGTCAGCCTCTTCTCCCAAGTAACAAGCGATAGGATGAGAGGAAACAGTCTGAAGTTGCACCAGGGGAGGTTTAGCTTGGATATTAGAAAAAATTTCTTCACTGAAAAGGCTGCCAAGCATGGAACCAGCTGCCCAGGGAAGTGGTGGGGCCACCATCCCCAGAGGTATTTAAAAGACTTGTAGACGTGGTACTTAAGGATATGGTTTAGTGATGGACTTGGCAGAGTTAGGTTTATAGTTGGACTCGATGATCTTAAAGGTCTTTTCCAGCCTAAATGATTCTATGATTCTAAATGATTCTATATCAGGCCCTGATCCTGCATGATTAAAGGTAATGGGATCTTTGTCATTGACTTTGAATGAGTATTGGAATGAGTCCCAAGGTAGCAGCTATCAGAAAGGGCAGCTGCTTAAAATTTTTATAGCACTTTTACTTGAGAGCCATCAGAATAAAACATACATTACAGACACAGCCATACTTGGATGCAAACGTGCGTGCGCACACGCACACAGAGCTTTAATTTTTCTCCAGCTTTTGTGGCTGCAAACATCTACAGATTCAACAGTTCGTCTAGGAAGCACTGCCAGAATTTTAAATTAGCAACTAGTCAGCCTCAAGGACAGTGGTTTTGGTACTGGCAACGTCCAAGGTTGGTAATTTCACAGACGCAGTTTAAGTCCTTGATATTTCCTTCACTGTGCATCACAAAGTCACCACTCAGTATCCCTGGAAGCTGTTTAACTGTCCTTCTAGTTCAGCACAGCTGTAGGCTCTACTTGCCTTTTCTGAATAGCAAGAAACCTGAACATAGGAGATTTGCACCAAACAAGTCTTTCAGGTGATTATTTTTGTCAGCAACTGCTGACATCCAGGCCACACATTCAGGTTTAGACCTGAGCTTTCAAGTGTGCAATTGCAAAAGGGAGTAATTGGAAAGCTTAAAGGTTTTAGCTCCTCCAGCAAACTCTCTGCTTACAATGCAGGGGATAACAGCTGGGTTCCTGGTTCAGCAGTACCAGGGGAAAGGTGAATCGCTTTGAGCTTGTTTGCAAGAGAAGGCAGCAACACAGTGTTAAGATTTACTAAGGGAAACTTTTATTAATGGCCAATACACACTGTATTTGTGGAAGTACGTAGATGAGGAAACAAGCAGAGGAGCAAGTGATTAGGTTTGATGAAAAGTGTCATTTGCTTTCTCAAGGTGTCCAGAACATGTTTATCCAACTTGTTCATAACCCAGGCCCAGCTGGGTTCTACTCATTCAAAATCCTGACCGTATACCAATCTTTTTCAGTTTTGTTTAGATTTCAAGGGCTGAGATTTGCAGTTTTCCTGATCACTTCAGTTTTCTATTCCTTCCCTTTCCCCTCTCTTTCCTTCTTTCTTCCACGAGCTATCTGTTTGTGGTATTTATAACATCCCATTCATTAAAACACATCCATACAATTCTGTTGCCTTTGCCCTCCTCTCAAACTTATTCTTTTGGAATGGAAAGCAGCCCATGTCTTTTCACAATCTCAAACACTAAGCATACAATTTAATACTTAATGGAAGAAATCTAGAAGGATGCTGACAGCTGGTGGGACTATGTCCTACATCCAGAAAACGCATCCATCATCACTAGTCAAGGGAAGCCAGGGACACTGATTGCTACTTGCTTAATGCAGGATGATGATGAATATAAACTGCCTAGAAATTCACGTGCTACTTTGCTGATAGAATTTGATCAGATATACCATACTAATTCTGAAATGTATTTTGAATGTTTTTTTGATTTCCAAAGTGAGTAGGGGGTTGCTAACAATTTTGTGACTTTGTTTTATAAACAGCAGTAATGTACTACCTAAGAGGTTATTTCAAAATATGAAACAGAGCTACTGTAATCATCTTCACAGTCATTCTCCTTCATGCGTTGCAGTTTATATTAACTGTGCATTTTTATGTTGATTTTTGGATACATAGTAGTTTACCACTTGCATTACATTTTATTTCTAACATCCATTGATGGGTTTTTGATCATAGTGTTGCACAAAATTTTGATTTACAAGGAATTTAGTACTTATTTTCATGGTAGCAATTACAATATGTTTTTGAAGTTGAGATGTTTTTAATGGCTACTACTAAGAACTCTCTCCTCTGAGTATCTTAATAGCAAATACCTAGTTCAATGTGAAAACCAGAAACAATGTAGCCAGACTGCCTGACTGTTACCAGCTTAAAACACAGAATTGTTAACTGAGCACTCAGTAAACTAAGGCAGAAATGGTCAGTACATGCAGCGTGCAGGAGCCTGGCAGCACTTGCATGCAGTCTTTCTTACTTACAGAAGCAAACCTAGAGGGCTTGCTGGGACAGTACAGTGGGGATGTGGGCTATGAACGGTGTGGATGCTTTGGCACTGGCAAACCTAGCAATCTCTGACCTCTCCGGTGGATTTCAGTTAGAGACTTTCAGAGATAAGGTAATATCTTTTTTTTAACTGCTCTCAGTGAATTTTTCTTGAATTAACTTATCCATATACTGTTTTTAATCTATGTAAAATTTTAGCATCTACAAGTATGTAAATATGTTTCTTAGCCTTGACCTTTTAAAAGATCATACCTGTATGCATGTAGTATACATGCAATAGTAAAATCTCAGTGTTCAATGCAACAAGCTTAATGGTACATATGGTGCTTCTTAGAGACCTAGTTGTTGGAGACTATTCTGGTAAGAGTGATAACATAATTTTTCAAAATACAGAAACAGAAAGAAGGAAGAAATAAGATGCTTGAAAAACACTACCCAAACCATACTGTATGGCAGAGGTACTAAAATGGCTCAAGACTAAACATATATTTTATCAGGATCTCAGTTTCCTAGGTATATTATATATCTAGCCAACATTCCTGTGGAAAATCCTGTATTTCTTGCTCTTCTCCTGGTCACCTGGCTGGCCTGGTTGGACTTCATGCACACTTTCCATCCAAGATGATCTTGCTAAAACTACCTATCAAATCTTGTTAAGAAAAGAATTTGTAACCTTGTGTCACAGGACCAGAAAAAAGATGCATAAAGAAAGAATCCAACATTCATTATTTTCACATTTTCAGAAAGGTCCTTGATTTATGGGGCTTAACTCATTATATTTATTTTTGAGGTTCATAATACCACCAATAAATCTCTGAAGGATTTGGACCTCATCTTGCACTACTGTCTGTTTATGCTGGAGTCAGATGTCTAAGCAGAAGTGCTCTGGTCTTCCTAAAAGTTAAGTGTTTGTAAGAAATCCAAACCCAAATCTGTGCCTGTAAATAGACAGTAAACAAAAACCTACAAAACAAACTCCCACAGCAGAAGCAGAGGTTACATAAGAGTAATCAGAATATTCTGTCAAATTTCAAGAGCCATAAGCATGGTTGGTCATCCCCTTTTGAATGAAAGCTATTGCCTCCAAACAGGGGTTTGCAGTTATCCCTATAACAAAGCTGCAGATATATGCTGCACATATATACCAAGTGATTTCCAAGCAATGCAGTTTCAGTAAGAGGCAGATATTGCTTAACAAGAACTCAGGATGTTTATTTAAAGAGTGAAAAACTCATCCATTTTCACTTTTCTGTGAAATGTAGAGAAGATTGGGAAATAGAGAAATTGGCTCAGATATAACGTACCCATATGGTGTAGAGCAAGGCTCTAGATGGTATCAATGAAAGGAAGCTGACAAAGAAAGAATGCTCATTAAAGAAGACATAGTAGGAAGAGATAAACTATCCAAATTGTAACAACAAAGATAAATTGCAGGAAAGTCAGAGATATATGAAGGAGGGAAAAACAACTAACTTGGATACAAATAGATTATAGAAAGTGTTATGTGCTCTGTGTAGCTGTTCATGCATCAATTAACTGTGCATGTGTTTGACCACTACCTTTCAGACACTGTTTCGTTAATGATGTACAAGTTTCCCTATACTGTATGTACCAGTATCCTACCACCATGAGAAATTGCATCGCAATGCCAGTGTCAGTGGAGAAGCTTTGTAGCAAAGAGAGACATTTATGCCAAATTTTGTTCTAAACTGCTATCATTCTTTGAATAACGACATCAATAAAAAGAATTTTTGTAGTAGCTGAACTAAGGATATATAATAAGCTGCAAAATCAGGTATATCAATTTCCAGTTTGAATATTTTTCTCTTCTGTCTGGAATTTTGTAACCCAAAACCTCGTTCAGAATATCTAACTACATTTTTCCATTTGCTGTCAATGATCTTGATAAAATTATCTATCAAATCTTGTTAAGAAAAGAATTTGTAACCTTGTGTTACAGGACCAGAAAAAAAAAAAAAAAAGATGTATAAAGAAAGAACCCAACATTCATTATTTTTACATTTTCAGAAAGGTCCTCGATTTATGGGGCTTAACTCATTATTTTTAATGATGGAATTATGCACATAAGTTTTGTTTTTCAGGATGTTGATTTTTTAAAATGAGATGTTCAATGAGAAAGTATTTTAAATGACTGGAGATGGTGATCTTTAAAATTTTTTATAGCAATTGAGACATTAGTCATAAACAGAGATTTGCTTAGGGAAGAAAAAAGAAAGAGTATCCCTCTGTGGGTTTTATTTCTCAAGGGAAAATGGATTCTTCTTAATGAAACTATGGAAGAGTCCCAAGTGCAAGGGCAAGGAATAAATAAAGTAAAAAGAAGCTGTTTTCAGAGCAAAGTTAAAATCAAGATGCTGCTGCTTAAAGATTTCTCTTTACCAAATTGTTAAAAGAGTCTCCCTATGACCTGGTAGCTAATGTTCAAAACACAAAACTGAATTTCTTGGCCTCTAGACACTTCTAAAGGCTCAGAAGTCACCACCACCACCCCACCCCTGTGCCTTTAGGGAAGAGTTTATAAGTTATCTTCTTATCCGACTACCCCCTGGGAAGAAGCACATATGTTATCAGCCCTAGGACTGCCCCTTCTTAGGAGTCCTTCAGGATTGTGGCACCACACCTTAACAAGGTTAACAACCTAATTCTCTGGAAAGAAGTATCTCCCACCTTGCTGGGATTTCTTCTCAGCACTCATTCTTTCTTTCATATGTTCAGTTTAATTTACTGCAGCAAAGACTGTGCTGAAGACTCGCTCTCTTTCACAGAAGAATTTCAAAGTTTTTATCCTAAACTGCCACAAAACTGAATCTTGGCATTTTTAAAACGTCCAGCTCCTCTACAAAACACTTTTCTGAGGTTGGCTTTACATGCTCTTAGCATGAGATGCCTCACAGTAAATAAGCTACTGAATTGTGGTCAGGCTACAGGGTTAAATCGAACTGAAATGCATAGAATGAGGCATTGCAGCCACCTTACTTGGCACACATGACCATCAGGATAAAATATGAAGTTCTTGTCACACTTCTAAAAACATTCCAGTCAAGAGTTCGGCAGTGACATATCAACTCTAGATCTTAAGATTCCATCAGTGACTTATGGAATGATATAACTTCAGGAGTAATTTTAAAAATAATTTCCTTACATAAAATTTATTCCCCTACGTGCCACAGAAGGGTCATGCACTTACACGTCAGTCAGTCTGTAGTCTCAACTGCTCTCCTGGTTTGCCAGGAACTAGCATCAGTCAGCAGCTGACTGATGATTCTGCTACCCAAATTGTATACAAGAAAAGTCAACTGAACCCATTGCACGCATTACTGGGTACTACTCAGGCTGATTTGGGCTTTAGAATAGCAAAAGCCAATTTAACAATGAGAACAGATTTGGAGAGTGACCTTTGAAGTTTACATAGAACTGCACTTTACCTGTTGGGATTGTGCACACCTCATTCTTTCTTAGATTTAACAGATAAACCTACCCTTATATTTTGTGCCTTTCTGGTAAGTGTAGAGAAAAGGCTTTACTAAGTTTTAAAACATTGGTGGCTGCTTAAGGGGGTATATTATCTCCTCTAAGA
This sequence comes from Theristicus caerulescens, assembly GCA_020745775.1. NCBI lineage: Eukaryota > Metazoa > Chordata > Aves > Pelecaniformes > Threskiornithidae > Theristicus > Theristicus caerulescens. The sequence continues at coordinate 92,504,881 of CM036560.1, forward strand.
AATTACATCACTCATTTTCTAAAAAGGATCTAGAAATATTGTGACAGTTGTCACCATCCACTACTGTACTGACAGGGTGAATCTAGAACAGCAGAGGTAGATGTCACACCACAAAATCTTGCAGAAGTTTGTAACTCTTGAATAACTGATAGAGCATATGCAACAAATCATGTTAAAACTGTTGCAGAGACTGATCTGTAACCTCAAAGTTAATGGGTACATTTTTATTGATTTCAGTGAGTTGTACTTTGGTGCTTTAGTTCTTGGAAAAGCAGAATGTCAGCAGTAAATACTAAACAAGTGAACTCATTGTTCCAACTGGACTTTTACTGAAAAGCAACCAGATAAGTTTGAATGCTTTCTGCTTTATAATTGAGAAGAGTATTCAAAGATGTTCTACATTTGCAATAAGAATTTATTAGTGTCATCCTTTAAAGTCATTACTCTCTATTTCTATCCATTTCCAGCTTTCTTATAAGCGTTTCCAGTCTACCAGTCTTCCAGGTTCTATTTGAACTGAACCAGAATGCAGAACGGACCAAAACCAATCCGCTGTGATATCTACAAATACGATACGTATATTTTAGGCTTCTTTTCTTAAATTGCAGTCTTCTATCATTTCATCGTATCATAGTGTCCTCTCGAATGCTAGTCAAGAACTTCCTTTGTGCAGTCTTTGCCTCAAAAAAGCATATGGTTTCATGGTGTCCCCGCAAAGAAGGGCTTACAGAAAACAGCTGAAGAAATACGTGCATTTTGCAAAATACCTGCTAACCACAAATCAGCTGGGAGCTCCTCAGTACTGGGGCATCTTCTGACTGGCACATGTGGAGGAAACAACTCTACAGCTAGTCTACACAGACATGACTTTGGGCAAAGCTGGGAAGCAGATTTGCGTATAGTGAGAACAAAATGGTGCAGGTTTAACTAAAGCAGGTAAACACATACAGATATATACACACACATATACACAGAGAGAGAGAGAGAGAGATACTGGAGCAGATATAGATTCCCATCTTTTGAAACCAGTGCAAGACCTCTGGAGCAGGGTAACACGGACTGCTCAGAACAAGAACTACTTTGGAAATGACATAATTTGTACACTACATGCTGATTCATCAAAATTGTAAGGTAAGAGCTGGCCATCACAATTTTTTACACTATGTCCTTGTTATTATTCTAATCTCTTCCCATGTGCAATACTATTTCCAAGTATTACAGTATATAAAGAAAAAACAAAGATGTCAAATTGCTTAAATTTTTTTGTGATAAATCTCCAGCAGTGATAAAAACAAATCTAAAAAAACCTTTGCAATGTAATCAGCTGAAGATTTAACCTAATTTTCAAAATTACTGTGGAAAACACCAGCGCAATATTCAAGATATGAAGCTTCATGGTTAAAAAATTTAAACCAAAACCAAACCAAAAAACCCCAAAACAAACCAGGGAGGTCAGGAATCATTACTGGAACTCATTAGCTAAGTACCTTTTCCTTTAGCGGCAAGTCTTTAAGAAGAGTGGACAAGCACATTGGCTGGGCTGTATTAATTTAAAATACTTTCTTTTTTGAAAAATAGATAGATATCTTTCATGATTATTATATTCACTGGGTAAAATAAGCTCAAGTTGGCTTTATTCAATAGTGAGCCCACATATGTTGTTACAGCAATATATTAATTTCAGCTCATCAATAAACTCCAGTCTGAATCGTCTGACCAGAAGAGGGAATTGGAAAAGTAACCTCTCTGCCAGAGCAGTCAAAACACTGCGTCCATTGCCAATCCAGCAGAAACTCCTGGTAATTAAACATGGCAATACCTTATGAGTTTTAGGATATTTAAAACAACACCTTAGAAGAGCTGGTGCAAATGCTAAAGAGGGATCTCCCTCTAAACTAAACTAAACACTTGACCTGAAGACAAAAAATATTCATAATATAAATCAATAAATAATTAAAATTAGAAACAATAATAGTAAGGAAAAATATATAGTGTTATATTTCAAACTGTTTGACAGTAGTTTGAGATTTATTTTACCAGTCCTTATTTCATAATGCATTTTAAAGTTCATTTTATGTTCTTTAAGATGAATTTTTAACTGAGAAATGCTTTTTCCATAATTTAGCCCACAGACATTTGAGTCACAGACTTCCACTAATACATTTGCATATAAACAGTTCTCTTTTAAAATTCATCTGCTTCAATTACTCCTTTCTCACCTGAAGTCATAAAGTTCCATATGGGATGTATGAACCTTTCTGCTGCCCAGGGCCACGCTATAGGGGACACAGGAATATATTCTGTCTCTGTCTAAGAGATTCAGCTGGTGAAGTGCTAAAGAACATGCTGCAGAAAGACTGTAAGAGAAAAACAAGAGTTAGCACTAATAACTGAAAAAAAAAAAAAAAGAAGAAAAATTGTTGTCTAAAAAACAGTACCTATGTGCTGTCAGGGAAAGACAGAAATAGGTAACAAGAAGGGGAAAACAGTCAAAGAGTTTTGGAAACAATAAGCTGCAAGTAAAGCCCATTTTCTCCAATGTCACTGTATAACTTCTAGTGTTTCCAGTTGCAGGCAAAACCACTGGGATCAAATGAAACCAGGATCCCAAAGTTGAGTGGGCATCTGGTAAAGAAGTCTGGGACCTAAATCTGTTATCCCCATCAGTGTGTTCCAGGGATTTATACAGAGGACATCTCATTTCCCAACACTACTGTTAGCTGCCATAAATACTGTGAAAGAAAGATGAAAATTTGCAGCATAGTGCCTGGCTGCAGACATGCAAACATAACTGCAATGGTGTAGTTTGGGCTGTGACACAGCTTCACAGCTGTTCTTCCTCTGTGAGGATGTCCTCTTCCAAAGGAGTGAAAATCAATCAGTTGGGGCTCACAAGTGATGTTGTGAAATACCACAGTTCCATATAAAACACTCAGCAATGGGGCTGAAGCGCAATGAGTTTCTCACAGCGGCCAAGAGTTCAAGCACAAGCTCCACCAGTATTATATGCCCTCCTCGATCTCCATGGCACCATCTCTTTTGTGCATGAGCATATCACTCAGCCTTTAAGCAGAGAAGAACTGATTCTAAATGTTCATTAACTGATTTATAACAAAAATTTGTTAATTTAGCCAACAATCAAAAAAAGCAGTATCCAGCAGCAAAATAATTACTATTATCTACATATCTAACATATTGCATATTTGTTTACATATTATAAGAAAATACTGCCTTCCTCAATTCTGCTCAACAGAGTGGGAGAGATTTTCATATTGTAACTTTTTTTTTAAACAATTTTCATTGTGTTTGTTTCATGTCTTCTATTAGATGGGCATAGGACTGTCATAATTCTAATATATTCAGAATTTAGATAATTTAGACTGAATTTATCATATAATGTCATATGGTCAATGGTTTTTAAAGTCCATGAATGTTTAAATAATAATAGTATTTTGGCCTGAACCACCACACACTCCACAGACAAAAAAAGAAATACAGAATACTTCGCTGTAATTTGTACTGATCCTCTTCTTATTACTTACTCAATAGTTTAAAAAACACCGTATTTTCAAACCAATTACTATTTCATTATTTTCAGAAGTCTCTATCAGTGTAGAGGACTGTTTTTCAGAACTTTGTCAATACCTCCAAATATTTTTAAACATCCATCTAAATGACTGAAACTAGATTATTAATGATAAAATCAAGACAATATGAATTCAACAAGGCTGCTTGTATGAACTACTTTATCCTTACAAATAATTCCATTACAAGGCTTAGTTCATCTTCCGTTCCAATGAAATAAGGTATGAAGTGACTATGGAAACTTCAGACTAAACCAGAGACTACATATAGAAGTCAATCACCGGTGTTGTGACAGCGTTCAGATCTACACCCACTGCCCTGCAAAACTGAAGCAAAATAGTTTACTTGCAGTGCTGTATTAATATAACAGAATCTTACAAAAACAATGATGCATGTGCAAAGCTACTCAGAATGCAGACAAATGCTAGAGACTAGAACAGAATACAGAGATAATGATAATGATGTTATAAAACCAGAAGTATTCTTCCAAAACTGTAAAAGCAGAAACAGCAGGAGTCTAAGAGGAATACAATGAGCATTGTTTGGGAAACAGAATTCCATGTGAACAAAAATTAAGAAGACTGACACAGTTCACATTAGTGATTAACTAATCTAGGATATGCCAGAAGAACGCAAAACAATGAAGTGTATAGGCAGGGTAGATCAAGTGCTATATCATAATACAAAGAAGAAGATACAGTTAATGAAACCACAAGGCTACATTTAAATGCATTAAAAACTGATTAATGGGATATTTTAATACAACATAAAATTAACCAGAACAATTCATTGCAGGAGAAGAGTAAGAGATTAAAAATGGATTATACCTTTCAGCGATTGCACTCACATTCATAAAACGTGTGTGATCTTGTGTTTGAGGAAGCAGTCAGCCACTGCTTAACACAATGCAGATTTTTGTTCTTCCTCTGAACTGTTCATTGCCCAGTGAGCAATAAGACCTACACTAGTCTTACTGGCAGGGAAATCTCCCCAAAAAATGGCCAGGACAGGGTGCTGCAAACAGTTACTCTGTATCAAGTAAGCTGTAATAACTGGTCATGTGTCTGCTCCTAGACACAACAAATCCAAAGCATTTAGGCTTAGCTTAATTGCTCTTTCAAGAGGAAGGGCAAAGACGACAACTAAATAACAACTAAAGGGAACAGTCAAAATTGATATTTTTTTTGAACAGTCAAAATGCACAAACATAAAAAATTAAACCTGCTTGCCTGACACATGTTAACATGGTAGTAACAGTGTGCTCAGAGACAAGTTAAGAAAGTACTTAGGCTGCTGGACCAGCTTTGTAAAAGTGAGAACTGCATATGGAAAATTGTCTAATTGGAACCTAGGTTAAGTCTTAGATGAATGCTGCCATGGGCTAGCGATTTGCCAGCTCCAGGCTGCCAGAGAAAGGTTGACTTCTATTCACTGTGAATACACAAACACTGACAAAAAGCCCAACCTGAACTGCAGGGGTCCCGCTCCTAGGTGATTGCCCAAACCTCACAGGCATTTTTGTTTGCTGTTTCAGGAAATACTTGATATGTAACAAGATCTTCAACGGCTCCAACAGCTTTAAGAGGGATCCACCTGGAATCACTGAAGGCTGGGACTAGTTTGTTCGGTTGGTAAAGTTAATTAAAGCTTTATGAGTAGCTGCTTTTAATAATTCCTTACAGTAAGAAAGTTACAGGACCTTGTCTTGACCCTCTGTCTGTTGCCCCTTGATAATAGTAACAGGCAGTGCTTTTACTATTGTTATTGCTCTTGGGTCTGATCTTTTCTGTTTTTTAAGACAAAGCTGACATGCTATGAGAGGCAGCTAATACCACAGGGTAAATCAATTTTCAGGCACTAAGTCAAGAAACTCCAGAGAGTAGTCCTACAAGCCTTAGCATGTAGGCCTCTGCCCAAGAATAATACCGTGTCAGCCTCAGGCAGATAACACATAAGGAAACTTTGATATCAATCATGAAATAAATATATTTCCCCTGGCAAAACTGGGAGATACCTATGTCAAAACAGATATAAAATCAAAATGATAGTGTTCCCAATGGATAGCACTGCTTGTCAGATGCAGCTCTATACAAAAGTTAGAAGAAGCTGCTTTTTCAAATCAAACCTGGATTTCTCCAAATGCCTCTCGGAGCTCAGCTGAAACACATCCAAGTCAAGTGGAAGTGTCTGGCTCTAACAAGGCTTGATCTTCCTAATCTGACAGGTTAAAAAAGCTAATATACAGGAACCTTACTCCAGCCCACCAGACTCGCACCTGAAATTCAGACCAAGAGAAAAACAGCCAGGCAGATGATTTTTCTCCATGACTCCACTGACACTTGTCAGACAAAGTCTTAGTCAACTAATACTGGCTTGAGCATTCAAGGAGAAAAAAAAAAAAAAAAGACCAAAAAACCCCAAACCAATCCCCAAAAATCTTTCCAGGCATTTTTGAGGTTATAATTGTTTTCTGGTATATATTCCTTTTCCCCACTCAGTACTGTGAACAGTAATGTTAACAACAACAACAGCAGGATTATTAAGTTTCTTTTCAAGCTGTGACTGCCATAAGCAATAGGAAACCATCTTTACACTACAGTGATTTCTTTTAGCTTAAAGGAAACAGAACAAAGGCAAAATCATTGGGATGTAGCACAAAACATTTGTCTCTTATTAACACCTTAGAAACTCAGAAAACAAAATGGCTGTTGTCCCACAGAGATCTAAAAACATGAAAGAGGCCCTTCCCAGAACACACTGTCACATTCATCACATTTCATCATCATATATTCCACAGAAAATCTAAGCACTCTTTTATAATTTATATTAAAGGAGATATTGTGTAGTCTTCTGCATTTTCCTAACCTGTAGTAACCTATAAACTTCCTGCATTTGACTATGCATTTCCCAGCCAAGCAATAATACCATTGATGACACTGGTTACGATATAGAACATCAAATCTATAGCTACGTTTTTTTGATGTTCCACTACCAGTGCTGTATACAGTTTTTCTCTTAGATACAACCTTTTGGAAACAGATTTGTCTTCTCTCTCTCTTCTTCTCTCTACCTGGAACCATTTGCTGTCACTGCTCTTCAGCAGCCCTAAATCTTCAAAGGTTAACACTGAGGCACTTGATTTTACCAGAGCTTTTCCCCAGGATCCTGTCACAACACTGGATCACTGCAGCCCAAACCCAGAGAACAGCAAAGCATTCTTTATTCCCCCAAAAGATACAGAGCACACAGAAAAAGGATTAAAGAAAAAAAAAAATCTCCCTTAAATTATAATCTTTCCCTGACACTTCCAGTACTTACAAGCTACTTAGACCAGCCTTCAGGACAGTGAAACTGATAGAGAAACTATCTTGCTATAGCTCCTCTGTCAAAAACTCTTCAGCTATAGCCAGCAACTGCCTCCACATCTTTTTTTTCTTGTGGCCTTTAACTTGGACTTCTTAAGTATCACCTCTGAATCTTTGTTTCTCACCTGGGAACATGAATCTTGCCCTAAGAAAAAACAGTGCCATCTAACAGCCTCCCCATTGTTCACTCCAGGATTTTGCATTTTCTGTATTGGGCCCATTGCTTCCAGCCATTGCTTGCTCTTGCTTTGCTTCCAGCTCTCAGCCTCTTCTGAGGTAACACTTTCCACTCGGACAAAATAATATAAATGTATAAAAATTAAATTGAATTCAACACTAAGAAAAATAAGACAATTTCTTTATTTTCAATAACACAGTTTTTGCTTTGTTTTGAGCATTTGGGTTCTTTGTTTCAAAATATTTTCATTCTTCTGGCTCCTAGTGTAAATTTTAAATTAAAAAAAAAAAGCATCTAATGCTATAGGGTTCCAAAAGTTACCACTTCTGTCAGAACTACTCACCACTGACATTACACAACAAAAGCATTATTTTTCTCCTCTACCCTGTTGAATATGCTCTTTGGGCAAGGACTGTCTCTCTTTGAACAAATATCTGAGTATCTTAAGTACATCTGAAACTCTGACGATATAAAATATGCAACATACCAAAGAAAGACTTACTTCTTGTTCATTTTAATTAAAGCATTTATGCACTGCACTCAGATGTTAAGGCTTTACCCTTATTACACTGGTGAGTATAAATCCTCCTAATTTTGTACATTGTAATGGAATGCATCAATATGTGATCAATATGAAGCAGAGACCAGTCTTTACAGGTTCGTGAATTAATTTTAATAGTGTAGCTCTTGTTAGTAATATATCTATAATTTCTTTTAATGTTCCTATCAATTTGCTCTATTTTATTGATGGATTTGAACTTGTACTTCACCTTCTGTAACAGTCATATGACCGTTTACATTCTTTCTTGGTCTATTTGCCATTCTTGGAATAAATGGAGCTTTATGAATTTGAGATAAAAAGACTTGGTCCCGTTGGCTATTAAAATATTTCTGAGAGTTAATGTTAATAATATAAAAGAGACCAAAGAGCTTGAAATTAGGGCAATACTCTCATATTTCTGAACTGCAATACATTATCTGTAATTGTCCCTCAGTTAAGCATGTTTCCTTCTTCTGTTTCAAACTATTGAGAGATATAAAGCTAGGGAGATTTTAGAGCAACATGATAAAGGGAAAATCAGCAATGAGATGTGAACTGATATAGCAAATGTACAATAAACAAGGGTAAAAGTGGTAAGAGTTGTCAAAAGAAGGTACTGTAAATAGACTCTTAAGGGTCTCATATTCTCAGATATGGTATTTCAACATCTGTCCTTTTCCATCTACAAAGTGAAATGCTGAACCAAGGCTATTTGGCTTTGTTTTGACATAAATTAAATATGTAGTTTTCTATTTTTGAAACAGTTGCTAAAGGAGACCGTAAATTACATTTGTGCTGAACTGAAGATGGAGATCATTTTGCACTTCCCTGCTGTTTGCCTCTTCTCTATTTTGGGAACGTAAAACCATAAACAGTTTGATGGACTTCAAGAGTTCAAAGGCTATAGTATAGTTTTGACCTTGCTATTGCTGAAAGAGGCAGGCAACATCTGCTTCATGTCTCTCCTGTGCAAGCTTTATACTATCAGTAGTAAAAGTGGCCTAAGTTTCATTATTAACTACTGTACCTTATTTACACACTGGTTTTGAATACACCCTTGTGGGCCAGAAATAGTGGGCAAAGTGAAAAAAAATGTTGTAAAGTAATTTTAAAAAAAATCAAACGAACACCATTTATAAAAGAAGCTCAGAACAATTTCAGTAATTGCCACACTGAGAAAATAGGTAACTTTTAATTTCTTTAGTTTTACCGATGACATAAGCAAAAGATGCCAGTTGATTGCATCACAAGCAATTAAGAAACATCTTGTCCCTTTCACTGAATGGAACAATGAACAAAACTATCCCAGTCTTGAGCAAAAAGTGGGATGGAAGCGTGCTAACCAGAATAGTACAATCTATAAGCACAACAAATACTTTCAAATAAACTACTCTGTGAGCTTTGCCCCTGAGAAAAAGTTTTAGAACTACTGAAACCATTGGAAACTTTGCACAAACTTCTTTCCCTCCTGGACTGTCCTACTTGGTCTATGGCCTTTTCACCAGGGATGAAGAGCTTTGAGCCTCTTTGCAAAATCATCCCCGCACAGATAATACAACTTAACTCCCTGCTTTCATTTGATCATTCTTCAGAACAGTGTTATCGATAGTCACCAAAATTATTCTTCATATGAAAAAAAGAAATGAACTTCCTGACACAGGGGAAGTTTATATTTAAGGCAAAAATTTAGACTCTAACTTAGAAAGCATGCCTTCCCTACTTATTTCAGCAGCAGAGCATTTCCATTCATATATTGCCTCTTGCTTTCTAAATCTTGGCAACGTAAATCCACAATGTAACATAATCTCTCTCTATCAATGAACGTACAAGATCAGATGAGAATTCTGGGTTGAACATCCAATTGCAGAGGATACTGCTAATAAAATTTATTAGCAGTTTTATCTTTCAGATGAAAGAGGTTTCAGCAATTGCAAGTCCTTGAATAAACACATGAAGTAATCCTGCCTAAGCAGATGAGTCCAGCACATTGCACTGGTTTGTCAAACTCAGGTAGGTCATTAAATCTTTTAAAATATTTTTCTGCGGCTTGTGTAGATCTCTTCCTACATGTCTTCTACAGATCATAGAATCATAGAATCGTTAAGGTTGGAAAAGACCCTTAAGATCATCAGGTCCAACCGTTAACCTACCACCGCCAAGTCCGCCACTAAACCATGTCCTCAAGCACTGCATCTACCCATCTTTTAAATACCTCCAGGGATGGGGACTCAACCACTTCCCTGGGCAGCCTGGTCCAGTGCCTGACTACCCTTTCAGTAAAGAAGTTTTTCCTAATATCCAACCTAAACTTTCCCTGGTGCAGCGTGAGGCCATTTCCTCTCGTTCTATCGCTTGTTACCTGGGAGAAGAGCCCGACCTCCACCTCACTACAACCTCCTTTCAGGTAGTTGTAGAGAGCAATAAGGTCTCCCCTCAGCCTCCTCTTCTCCAAACTAAACAACCCCAGCTCCCTCAGCTGCTCCTCGTAAGACTTGTTCTCTAGACCCTTCACCAACCTTGTTGCCCTTCTCTGGACACGCTCCAGCACCTCGATGTCCTTCTTGAAGTGAGGGGCCCAAAACTGGACACAGTATTCGAGGTGCGGCCTCACCAGTGCCAAATACAGGGGCACTATCACCTCCCTGGTCCTGCTGGCCACACTATTCCTGATACAAGCCAGGATGCCATTAGCCCTCTTGGCCACCTGGGCACACTGCTGGCTCATGTTTAGGCAGCTGTCAACCATCACCCCCAGGTCCTTTTCAGCCGGGCTGCTTTCCAGCCACTCCTCCCCAAGCCTGTAGCATTGCCTGGGGTTGTTATGACCCAAGTGCAGGACCCGGCACTTGGCCTTGTTGAACCTCATACAGATGGCCCCAGTCCAACAATCCAGCCTGTCCAGGTTCCTCTGCAGGGCCTTCCTGCCCTCCAGCAGATCGACACTCCCACCTAACTTGGTGTCATCTGCAAACTTACTGAGGGCTGAACTTACACATGGACTACTCATTAGACTGATAAGAATAAACACTGTAAGAGCAGGCCCTGGGTTTGTAACTGTACTTGCCTGCATAAAAAATTGTAATTTGAGAACTCTGCTATTAGATGTTTCTCCTTAGCAATTTAATTCCAAATAAATACTGACAAGCAAAAATCTGATAAAATTGTCAGCTCATTATAAAAGCACAAGTGAAATATGGTAAATATAGAAAAATATGCTTGAACAGAAGTTTGTGATGTCCTATATTCCCTGCCACTTTTAAAACTCCCAAGTGTTCTTCATCTTTCCAAGATACATTATAGGATTTCAAACTGGGATAACAGTCATCTGAAATAGTTTCATTTGCTGAATAATAATTCTTTCAAACATATTCAGCTCAGTTCTCTCACCAGGTATCTATTCAACAAACAGGATGTTTATAATATTCTTCTCTGGCAAGCTGCCTCATTTTCTTTCCAAAAGACTCATGCCTTCTCTTAAACATTTTCTTGAAAGATAATTCTCAACACATGGGATTAATCATAGCCCAAAGCTTGCTTCTGACATGTGATTAACTATTTCTACCTGACTCAAAGGACACAGGCCAAAGCATTTCAGTGTTGCTGCTCTTCACTCAAGCCCTGTACTTAAAGATCTGTAGGGTACGAGAAAAGGGGAGGGAGTACGTCATTCATGCTTTATAAGCAGAAGGCCAAAAAATAGTACGAGGGAGGATTTTTATACAATCCATTGATTTCTTGTGTTTAAGAACTGTCCCAGAATTAAACTTCTCTGCATTTATCATGTCCCAAGAATGCAATGATTTATGCAGTGCATCAGATGCTATTACAAGGTTTCTCACATCATAAACACAACTTATAATGCATCTCATGCATGATATGCACCACTTACAATTTCACTTGATGAAAGCTATCCTTATGCCTTTTATCGTTCAAGCATGTTAATGAGTTCCCCCAAAAGATTAGTGAGGAGCCTAATAGACCAAAAACCTATTTCAACAATCGTTTCACACAGTCTTTCAATGAAGCAATGTGAACTTCTGCATCTAAATGATCCTTCCCTTAATAACTCAGGAATAATCACACCCTCTGCACTTGTGCCAGGTCATTAGGGTATTTTAACAAATTAATGAATTTATGTTTTTACAAGGAGCTGTACTAGGAGAAGAATTATCCTTTGGAAAAAATACATCTAACTTGTATGAAAGATGTTTGTGCTGAATGGCTTAGGTTCTCTTCTTCCCAAAATGGAGGTGTAAATGAGAGGGAGATTGACAAAAAAAATCACTGTTGCTAGTAAGAAATACCTCAAACCATTGCAATCAACCTTTCTTTGATCCCTGAGGTAATTTTCTAATGGAGTACTCAGCATCAGTGGAAACATTTGGTTACTCAGAGAATTTCCTTTCAGTTAGTTATTTGGCTATGACTCTACACCTCACATGTTCCAGGGAACAGACAGGTTTTACTTGGTTCTACTTAATGGAAAGTGCTTAAAGTCCTGCCAGAAGTCCTTTCATCAAGCGTTAAAGAGACAAAAGCCTCATATAGACATCCTGGGCCAACAAGCTGGGTCTGAAAAGCAGCTACACTTTCACTGACAGAGAACATAATTCAATAGACTAGTATATCAGAAACTGCTCCCCACCTACTTCATCAGTCTTCACGATCACTAGCATGAGCTACATCATCACTATTCTGCTTAATACTTTTGGAGGCTAAGCATGGATGGAAAAAGAGAAATGAAGGAAACTGCAATGGAAACACCTTACATCCTTGCGGTGCAGGGGTACGTCCATGCAGCATTTTGCAAACAAGAACAACCTGCCTGGGCTCCAAGCCAGCTGGATGTAAGCCTGTTCTGAACCTTGGTTATCATAGGCTATACCTAAAGCACTTGCATGACTTCCCGCTCAGAGTTGGTGGAGGGCACAGGCAGAACGAAGCCTCATTTCCCTACACAAGATCATGCGCATGTTCCACATGAGACAGGAAGTTTGTTCCAGGGAGGGTATTCTCCTTTGTTTCTCTTTTCAGCATAACCACATAGAGCCTAAGAAACTCTTTAATAAGGAACTGTATTTTCTAAGCTGAATTTCTGTCATTCCATTAGTTCAGTAACTTTCCTCTCTTGCCTGAATATATTAAGAAAGATTTAAGGAAGATAAAAATACAGTCAATTAAATGAAATTTCTAAACCTGAACTTTGTATTCTTAAACTATTTCTTGTTCTCCCTCCCATGAACTTCATCAGCTCCTTATTTCAAATAACCAAATTATTTTCTCAAGAATACAATGTTTAGCTATGCCCAATAAGAGTTCCTTTGCCCTTGTCTAGGCTGCTGTCAGACTATTTCTTTGTCTTCACACTTCCTTTATTCTGTAATAGACCTTGCATTTCAAGTGCTTCAGTACTCTTTTTGTGTTCTGCTTTAAAGATCAAATTACAAATCAGTTTTATCATATAAAATGAGTTCTTGCCACAGATCCAATATTATGTTTCCTTTTGCCAGTTACATTTCTAATTCTTTAGTCGTGCAATTTGCCTAAACCATTACCTTGTATTGACATAGTTGGCAAGCTGCACAATGCAAGAAACATTTTATTACTGCACAATTTTCAATATACAAGCTTTGCTACATTGAATTTTATATAGTCTGCTTGAGCAAGGTCATACCTGCATTTTCACTTATTTCTTACATCAGTTGGTGTGATTAAATTGAAAATATAAATCACTGAGTTGTTGAGTCTTGAACTATAAATAAAGACACTAATAGGCCGTTTTCTATTAATTTTCCTCCAGTATAGTGGGACTATTTGCCCAAGAGCAGATCTGAAAAATATTGTAAAGATTTTAGATTATGTAGAAGATTTTTTTTTCATGCTGACTCACTAGTATTTTACTTCTAGATGAAAACAATCTAGAAAGAGCTCATATCCAAGGAGTTCTTTTTATTAGTTCTTTAAAACTACCCAGTGAAAGAAGTCCTCTGCAGTTCGCCTCTTTTTAGAGGTCATGACTATAGATTTCAAGAGTCTTATGAGAGAGGAGAACTGCAGCGGCCTCTTGTTACCACTACATCCCCTTCTCAGGTGTTTCACACATGATTATTGCCATTGGTATTGGAAATCTGAAAAGGGAAACTTTCCAGTTCATCTTGACAAAATAATAACGAATGAAATGTAAAAAGAAATCAAATGAAGACCATTATTCATACATGTACCTGAAAAGATAGGACAAAAAGCCTATAGGTATTGGATGCTAAGGTGTGATCTAAAACCTAGGGAATCAAAAGCAAGGATACATAACTGCAGTGCAACTTTCAGACAGGTCTCAAGGAATCACCAGTGTTGCAGTGAATTTCCCTTACGAAAGAAATGGTAGCAGCTTGCCCACTACTGGCAGTGTTTTTCCCACTGTCCTTTATTGATTTGTTTCTTCAATTTCACAAGACTTCACTTGTTCATAAATATATTTCCTTGTGGAACTTTATGAGGTTTCTGTTGACCCATTTCTCCATCCTGTTGTGGTCCCTCAGAATGGCAGCACACCCAAGCCCTCCCAGTTCTGTACTGTCTGCAAGCTTGCCAAGGGGCATTCTGTCTCATCATCCAGGTCATTAATGAAGGTATTTTACAGTACTGGCCCCAGTATCTGTGGTGTACTGTCCCTCTGATGCATTCTCTGCTTGGTGCTTCCCAAAAGTATAACCCTGACTTTAAAGGGTGGCCACCTGAGAAGTCAATAGCATGCAGTTGAGAAAATCTGAAAATTACAGCTCAGATTACTTGTTTAGATTACACATGAATGTTGTGGCATAGGCTGATATGGTATATAGGGAGAGTCCATTTCTCTGGGGCAGCTTTCTACTGCCTTAACCATGAAACTATGCTTTCTGTTTTCCTGAAATTCCTCTTCTGCTTGCTGTGTAGATTCTGCAGTAGTCTGGGCAGGAGTGGTGATAACACCAGTCTTTCTCATCACATGACACCGATTCACCCCCGATGCTCTACAGGACACACAAGCCTAATGTAAAACGCCATGAAAAATCATGCAATTTAAAAGAATGTTATCATAATGAAAGTATTTCAGAGGAGTATTTATCTCACTAAACAACAAACTGCCGAGGAAGAGAAGCTACTTCCAGATGTAGGAACTAAGCCATTGAAAAGAAATGTGGCTACACAGCTAGTGAATAACTATTTTAAAAAGGCATTGTCAACCAGTCTTCTTCCTAAACCAGAGCATTGTTTCATCTGGGGGTATTTACACTGGCTACAAATTTGCTATACAATCTTTCCTCCAACTCCTGTTACTAGATGAATTTTCTCAGGATATCTGTTAGAATGTAAGGTAATGAATCTCCTGGAGTACTTTTCTTTCTCAAAGTGACTCCTAAAGCAGAATGAAGGATGACAGATCCACTTTATGGTAATTTTAAAATTCTTCCATCTGACTAGAAAGAGCTTTTAGAAAGCTTTATCTGAAATGAAAACAAAACCCCAGATTGAAGGCTTCCGTTTCTCTGTTAAAAGGTAGTTTCCGTGTATTCTTCCTTGTGGTGGAAGTGTTAGCTTGGCATAAAAGCTACGTTAAGAGCCCAAATCTTTGCACTAGAATATAGGAATTGTCCTTGCCTCTTCCCCTTCTTCCTTTTCTCCACTGTTCACAGAAAAATATGAAAAAATGACCAATTCCAATGTCAGTATTGTCAAAAAAGTATATTTTGGAAAGATTCTGACCCATAATTATCCAGTAATTTTTCAATTCCTTTGTTTTCTTTTTTAAAATGTCTACACTCTGCACTCTCACTATCATCTTTGCTCATCTATTCTATGAGCTCTACGATTGTATACTATGTCCTGTAAAATGAAAACAGACCTAAGTTTGTCTAGAATCAATTGCTTTCCAAGTATGTAGCCCTGCATGTAAAATACCACACAAGTATTTAAACTACCCTCAGTCAGCAGGCCTATAGAAATATTTTTTTGTTATTTTGAGATAGTTGTATGATGAGATGCAACATAATGAGATGATGATGGTCACTAAAGAGGAAAATAGCTTTGCTCTTACAAACGACGAGGTCCAAAAAGGATTTATTACACAGTTGTTTCTGCGAGGAAGCCCAGCACACTCAGTAACGAGTTAATCAGACACTAATTTGTCTTATGCTTCTGCTGTTTCTTTCAAATGAAGTAAGGCAGGAATGCCTGTCAGATTAAGGTATGGAAAGAGATACAGATATTTTTCAACTGTCTGAAACTAGCAAACCTCCACTATAACTGACGTGCATACATGAACATGGCAGAAACGTAAGCAGAGACCACAGAACTACTCTGAGCATTATTATAATCTAAACATAAAGAGGAACTGATAATTTCAGCAAATTCTGCAGGGTTCAGTTTGTATGTCTCTGGAGATGTACTCTGCAAAGAAGAGCCAATGTATGCAGCTTCTTCAAAGCAAAGATGTGATCAGAGATCATGTTTATGTCACCAAGTGATGTAAATAACAATGCCCTGGAGTTAAAACTGTGCTGAACTTCTCCAGTCTCAATTGATTCTTGTATAATCTGACGTTCCCTGGCTTTTGTGAAACTAAATATAATATATTTATGAATCAGACAGATGTCTTCAATATTACAATGCTGTCAGCAGTCCTACCCCTCTGATGTTTAACATTTTGTATAATAACAGAGAGTTTGTTCAGAGAGCTACTATCTGGTGAGAAACCACAGAGGAGAAATCTCGGTCCACCGATGTCAATGACCACTCATGTTATACTACGAGGCACCACTAGAATGGCCATTTTAGTGTAATACTGGCTACAGACTAGGAATTGGATTAAACAGAATTTGAAAAACACTGACTTTTGACAAAGCTGGATCAAACCTGGTTGTAAAAACATTGAATCTTTTTTCTGTTTTGAACAGAAAAATCCTGCCCTAGTCAGACCAAAGGGAGTCTGCCACTTACTTTGATGGGACCATGCCATCAACATTAATACCTATCAGGTTAATCATAGTTCTTTTTATGCAATATTGTTTTACTGTTCATTAAAGTGTGAACAGCTCTGTTTAGTTTCAAGTTCTCCATAGACTAACTGTTAATACATTAAAAGGATTAAGCTATGAATCAATAGTTAGATCTCAACCTCCCTAATGCTATTCACTCAAAAAAAACACCAAACAAACAAAACAAAAAAAATCAATGCTTCTGTTTACCTGCAGAGATCTCCAACGAGCTCTAATGCGGATTCCTCATCCGATAGCTGAGTTACTTGCATATAGAATGCCACAAAGAACAGAAATGAAGCTCTAGCTTTTCCTGGCACCATCAGATTTGATCACAGCATCAATAATTAAAACTTTCCTTGTCCAACTAGTACCATCACAATAAGCTAAAGAATGAAAATGGAGAAACCTGTTGAACTGTAGGTTTACCTGACATAAACTGGTGTTGATCCAGTTATTGAAGTTTACTGTAGTTTAAAAAAAAAAAAATATATAGGCTAAACTAGAGATATTACAAGAAGAAGAAAGAACCGTCCTGTTATGTAAATAAATACTGACTCAGACTTCTGATACAGCTGTGAATCTGATATATAGACCTATCAAACAAGAGTTGTGCAATAACTTTTAGAGGAAGAAGCTAAAAGATAGCTTATGGGCTTATATCATGTTTAGTACGCAGCTGGTGAAATGGGGGAAGACACTGAAATAATTTCAATTCCTAGTTTATAATCCTGGGGAATTGATAAGTATCCTTTCAGCCTTCCAACACAGTAGAAACATTTGCAAATGTTACTTAATCAGCTCTGTATTGCAAATTAGTTGCTTTTAGAGAGCTTCCTTCAATTTTCTGGGAACATGAAAGCTGCTTTGGTACAGTTCATTTTGGTGCACAGCATTAATTATGCATTTATGCAGGTCATCAATTTCTTGTTTGATTTGTTTCTGTGGCCGCGTAACAGGACTTCCATAAACTTATTCTAAATATCTCATCTGAGACAAATTCTAATTTTAGAAACTCTTCATCATTCATATTTATTTTCTATTTATAAGATAGTATTCATTAAACGCCTACGGTTATTAATCTCCTGTATTATGTTGAACTAGGTTTAATATATTTTCCTTTTTTTTTTTTTTTATTTGTTGCTTATAGGTCAGTTTATTTTCACATCTAGTTTTACTTACTATGCAGCTAAATCCCTGAAAGCTGCAGGCTTGTTAATAAGTTCTACATGGATATTAATAGCAACTGATATCAAAGCCACTAGGTCAAATGAATGCTTACTTAAGATAGCACTGTTTGTCACCAAGATAAAATGCCTTGTTACTGTTATGCATAAAATCAATTGATTTTAATTTTCTGGCATCTGTTTCAGTTCTCCTCACTTATTAGTAACTAGCATTCATGGCTCTAAGGGAAAATTACTGCAAAAAGGTTTGCTTCATCTCCAGCTAAAGGTGAGCAGCTAGTGAAATTCAGATATCCAGTGGTTGCTAAAAAATCTGAAACTAAGTTAGACAAATTCAGGTACAGCACTGGAAATCTGTGTGACACATGAATGGTACCATTTGCAGGATTCCATATTCTCCAAATACACAGTATGAAGTTTCAGCACAAATCAAAAGACCGAGAAACACCCTCAGATTCTCTATCGTATCTACAAAAGTCCTGTTAGACTAGCTGCAACTGCCAGCACTTCAGTGCCAGAGCCTTCACAAAGCACGTAGTTCATCTTACACAAACTTGTCACCTGCGATATCCAGGCTTCATTTGAGCAACTCTACTTGAGCTGCTGAGAAGTCCAGCCAGAACCGATGTCCCGGCATAGCCTGAAGTAAAAAAGAAATATGATGAGAAAGGTAAGTATGATCTCCTAAACCAGAAGATTACATGAGCTTTGAAAATGGGTTGTTTCATTTGTACTAGGTACTGGGGAGCAAGAGGGCAGCTAGGAAGCACAGACAGCAGAAGACTTATTCTGCTGATTAGTGCAAAGCAGAAAGCCAAAGGAAAGAGGACATTTTCAGCCAGTCACGTGGAGATGGACCAGCAGCTATGAAGTAGCTGACAGAAGACTCCTGCAGCACCAGAAAATTCCTGGGAGTCTCCAAACTGAGAAACACATTCAGATTAAAAGGGGAGATCACTGGGAAGGACTTTTTAAGGTGCTGTACTAAAAGACAAATACATCTTGATACTTTCAGAAAAGGGGGAGAATCTTGTGGAGTAGGGAATAAACATGGCTCAATAGCGGACCAAAAGCCAAGGAAGTGATGAAAATGCCGAAAACTAGCTTAGGCAGGGTAACGACAAAGGTGAAATCTCAGTGGAAAAGGCAGACTGCCTTTAATCAGATGCTGAAGAAAATAAGTCTGGAAGTTGATGGCATATGAGCAAGGCCTAATATAGTAAGCAGTGATCTGAACAGACTGATGTATGCGTGTGTGATGCAGCGATATCTATAAAGATTACCAGCGAGTGAGGAAGATGATTCTGGTTATAATATCGCAAGAGGTATTATGAGGACTTCAGAAATATCTTGCCTGAGCCAAAATTTTGTTTTTCTTGGGAAGATTCAAAATGCAGAAAGAGAAAATTTCTGTTCTGCTTTCTGAAGAGACAGAGAAACACTGTAATAAATCCTGTGCCTGAGGAGTTGCCACAGACAACTCCAAGGTTGGCAAAAAGGTTTTCTGATGACTTCTGCAACTGGTGGCTGAGGATGAGCCTGGTTTCAGAAAAGCATTGGGCTCAGATGCACTATGGGCTTTCCAGATGACTAACCCTGCTGAAAAGCAATTACAAAGAGGTGAAATCCCAGTTAACAGTGAGCTAATGAGTACTGCAGAACAGCAACTACCAGCAGTGAGGGAGAGTCAGTGTCACTCAACACCCTCCTCATCAGTCTTGAGAGTGTGGAGTATGAAGCCCCAGGGCACAACAGTCCTGCAGTAAGTGCACACTGGCCAGGGGCCCCTGATGTTCACTGACACACTGATCTCCTAAACACAAAGAATAAGAGCTTGCATCTTGTGAGGCAGCAAAATGCTCCCAAATAGACCATGAGAAATATAGCTGGTATGCAAATCAGTTTGAACAATCTGAAGCCAGTATGAACTCTCATGGGACACAAAATGCTCAGGCTTTTCAAGATACGCACATTTTCCATGGTTTTGATCGTGACATATGTAACATCAACCCTGATTCTCAAAAGGTGGCCTTTGGCAAAAATCTTCTACTCTTGGAAACAAGCTGCTTGTGGTAAATTGGCATGACCATGTTAAGAAAGAGATAATCATAAAATGTAACCATGTGAAAATGATTGGGACTCATGAGAGGATCCAACTGTTTGATCCAGTCTGTCAGATCAAAGCTAACCCCTTGCAGAAGACTGCTGTTCTCAGTTGCATAGATAGAAGCATGTAAGAGGCAGACCATAGAAAAAGGGCCAGCTGCCACCCAGAAGATTTTAACTTAGTAAGGCAGAGCACGACACACGGTTACAGTTGCAGTGTGGCCCCTTCCTTCAGTGGACTTCTAAACAGAAAAATCCCAATTACTGGAGACAAGCTCCTTACCCTGGTGGAAATACCAAAATGAAGTATCTTTTCATCTGATACTAAATAATGAAAACACAACCAAATTTCTCCAACCAGGATATGTGGAAGGTAAAGTATCTATGGTGACCTTCATCGTATGAAGAAAATCTGAGCCATTTCTTAATATGTGGAACTTAAGATACTGCAAATAAGCAGCAGGTATACTACCTATAATACTCCTTAAGTTTTCCTCCAGATTCTGAGCATAGATGGTGCTATGGAAAGCATCTGAAAGAAGACTATTCTCTTTAATAATGACACATAAATGTTAAGTTGGAAGAATAAACCAAGGAGGATGGCAGAGTAAACAGTGAGTTCTGGAAAGAAAGGGGAAGTGCCAAGCAGCTAAGATAATAAATACCAATTGGATTTTTCAGGAATAAATTACTTTTGTACTTCAATTTTAGGTTTCGATTTATTTTGACATGTATAGAGACTATAAAAAGTAAAGTAATTTATAGAATACATAGTCCCAGAACACAGAGAAATGAGAACACGTGATGAGTTATAGAGGTATGCTTTATAAGGACTGCTGTAAAGTCATAGCTTTCACATTGGGAGAGTACTGTACAATCCAATTCAAAACTCACATTTAATACAAACTTAAATTGGCTATTTGTTACAAAGGCAAAGCTAAAGAGGGAGGCACGGTTTGCTGAAGGGAGCTATTAGCTGTGATTGCCATTCAGCAGGCCAGAGACACAGATTTGAGGAGTAAGAATATGTAGGGATTTAAAATGCCCTTTCAAGAAAAGGAAGAACGTTATCACCAACTGGTAAGAAAATGACCAACCATTCTAGTGGCTTTCCTGTCACTGTATAAACTGTATAGTTAGGGAGACCCAACCAAAAGAAATGCAAAGTTAACTGGGGCTTGGAAAGGGGAATTCCGGTATTTGATTTGTTTCTTAACAGAAAGCACTACTGGGAAGAAGGATAAATATTCTTATTTCTACACAACTCATCAATTTTCTAAGTGTTGCTGTACCTGTTATATTCTTTTATCTTCTAGTAAAACCATTACTATAATTGTCTACTACTTCTCATAAGGAGCATTTTTATGCAAAACATAATTACATCAATAGATAGAACATGATTCATTTTAGAGCCATGCAGAATTACAGATTTCATTTTCATCTGGAAAAATATATCTCTGATCATATCATGATCAGGATGAATTTGCTTACCTTATTCAAAAGAATCTCTCTTCAATACTCACTAGGTTATATTGACCAAAAGGGCCAAAACACGTAAAAGCTTCCATGGCATTCATTTCAGAACTTTTGTGTAAGTCATGCGGGACTTTGATGACAGATACTAAAAAAATCTTGGAACACATTTAAAATAAAACCATGTACTCATGCGGGGGCAAAGCGGATCCATTAATCTAACAATTCTCTCCCCTCCATACAGATCCAAGAAATAAAAATCACAGGGACAGATTTGAGGTTAGACCATATCATACCATTCCAGTATATTAAAGTTTCATCAGTTACTGACAAAATTCAATATCTTTTTGAAGCAAGCTTTTTTTTAAAGCTGGATTTAAAATGAGTACGATTCTCTCTTTCAGCAGTTCAGAGAATCCTGAGAGTACAACTCTGTAATAGTGTCTGCCGTGTGACGGGCACACAAGTGTTTTCCAAATGCAAACCCCAATGTTAAGAGGGTTTTTTTTTTTATTCTCCACTTTGTTTCTTAAATTATTGCTTTCCAAGTAGACATTTCATTTTATAAAAAAACATGAGGTATTTTATATATGACAGCTCCTTTTATATATGAAAGTTTATAAATATTTTCTCAGATTTGCTGTTTCTTCTGTATCTTTTTCCCCATGGTGTAAAAAAGATATCAGTTAAAAATTGTCCACCACAAGCCAACATATTAACTAAGAAGAAACAAACATTAAGAACTGATTTACTATCTTGAATTAAGGAAAGATTCCATTTTATTAAAACATTATCTTGTTGCATTGTAGACAACTTTGATTACTGACAACTACTCTTAAGTTTTTCTTGAGTTATTTTGCATAAACATGGGATTCAACTGCAGGCAGCATGAGCTGCTCAATATTTTGCTTCTATTGTATCCAAAGTTTTGAATATGAACATAGGTTCAATAAATTATTGGGAATGAAAATAAGAGGAAATTACTGAAATAACTGTTATGAAAGAAATCTTAGACAATTAATTTGATATACAGAAAATCAGACCTGCCAAGAATCTGCAGTAGCAATAGAGATACATGCATGCATATTGTACGTATGAAGTAGATAATCTCCAGGAAAGAGACTCCCCAGGACCAATTACAAGGGACTTCTGCAGCTGTTCTGCACTATTTGATTCAAGTATTACACCATTAGTTTTAGATTTATTGTTTTGGCTGGTTTTGGAGGTGAGAGGATTACTTATTTCATTTCAGTAGAGAAAAGTCAGAGTTAAAAATTAAATAGCCTCTAGAAGGCAGGATCAGTACCAAAACTGTAAAGGAAAGAACCACATGCTAAATGCTATGGCCATGCCCTAAATTTAATATCAAGCTATGGTTAAGTATCCCCAGGTCACTCATAAGATATCCAAAACTGCTGTCAAAATTATTGACAGTCATGAGATGATGGCAGAGGCCTTCAAACAAAGGCAGAGGATGATACTAGATGCCCCAGGGATATAATCACCAATAGTTAATTACTGTCAGGAAAGGAATGTGACAACGGAACTGGCTTATGGATAATACCATGAACAAAGAGCACATATACATACATAAAGAATTGTGCATACGGTGAAATTGGGAACCCACAAAGAAAGAAAAAGCCAATGACCCCCATATTAGTTAACTTAGTGGACCCAGGAGCAAGGCAGAGGAAAGCCCCAAAGTCAAAATTCTCCTCTTAATGAAGAACCCGGGGCTGCAGATGGCTCATGTAATACCCTCCCCCTTCTTGAGAACGGTGAGTACCCAGACTTGGGATTCAGGGGAGCAGTGGAAGGGCAAGCATAACACACTGGAAAGAAGAGGGTGGGTACTCAGAAGCATGGAACAGTTGCAACTGTTTCATTATTAGGACATTTTCCTGAAATCGCATTCTTTTATTTTCTTTTTTCTTTTTCTATAATAAGTAGATCTAGATTAGTAATAATTTTTTTTATTAAATTAACAATAAATTCTTTGCTGTGCATATAAGGTATGTTCCCTATTTGCCCATAACAAAATTTTATATGCAACAGTGTGCATAGAGCTTTTGAATATAAAATGTATCAAATATACAACCACATTCATTCCATTCAGCATGCGACTTTGCCTGCAATGACCATTTGTGTTCACTGGACTGTCATAGAGTGTGATTCCAGAATGCTTGTAACATTATCTCACATAACTCTCCAAATACAAATTGCTTCAAGATACTATTATAGTATGCTAAAAACTACAAATCCTAATACTCATTTTTCTCCCAGGAAGGAATGTTTCTTTTATGTTAAATTTTGTACTTTAACAATTCCTATTAGCTAAGCCCAGCTTGATTTTTAAAAAGCAAAGAAAAAAAAATATATACTATATCAGTAAAAATGCACCTTTAACAATTTATCTGTTTCATTAATGTCTGTGTTAGACCCAAAACACTTCCCACCTTCTAAAAAAGCCCTTAGTTAACCTTTAAACCTTAACTACAAGGCTAGTTTGTAATAACTAGAGGAGAATGTAAAGGATTTGTTAAGGAAAAAACATGTAAAACCCAATCTTTTCACTTTTTTAATATACAAATTTATATACTCAAAATTCATACTAATTAACCCAAATTAATATTACAGAGTAAAAGCACTACAGCATTCCTTTTTTTTTTTTTTTTTGCCTGCAAAAATGTGTCCCTTGAGAAGAGAAGAAATATAATGAATTAAAAATTACATTAAGAAAAAATTGTGGTTCATGGTCTGAAGTCAATGTATAAGTCCATACATAACTTGAAATATTTCATTCTCTTATTTTAGTCTCTCTCTGACACCCTCTCACTAAAATATCAGCTAAATTATCTTC
The DNA here is from genome assembly GCA_020745775.1 of Theristicus caerulescens. Taxonomy (NCBI): domain Eukaryota; kingdom Metazoa; phylum Chordata; class Aves; order Pelecaniformes; family Threskiornithidae; genus Theristicus; species Theristicus caerulescens. The sequence goes on from CM036560.1 coordinate 92,529,187, forward strand.
TATCCTCTCAGATTTCTTATTTCTCAGATCAAGTGAACCTGAGACACCCTGTATTTAAAAGTGGCTTTTTGGAATTCAGAAGAAAATGAAATACTTGTGACATTGAATATAATTCAGAAAACCAGTTGCCTAGACAATAATTAAAAGTTAAAGCAGTGATTTACAATGGCTATCAGAGGAGATTTGTTTAAAATAAATCTTTGTAAAATCAATATACAAAACAGGCCCTTAGAAGCAATAGCTTAGGCTGGCAATATAAGCAAACCCTCAAGGCTACGACAGGCATTAATTTAGGACTAAATTCCACCATCCTTATTCCCACTTGTTATTACCCTTCCTTGTAGGTCCCACTGAAATGCTCAAGTCTCGACAATATAAAGGTGTCTGCCTTGCTCTGGGAGCCAGGCTGATGCTACACTTAAAACTTGCCAACCTTGCAACAATTTCAGTGCAATGAAGCAATTATAATAGGTAAGAGGTTACTAAGAAATATTTAGAGACTTAAGAAATGCAAAAAAAAAAATAAAATTTAAAGCTCTGACAAATATTTATTTCTGAAAAACTATCAGTTCTATGATGCCATCACTTTTCTAAGCTCCTTTCAGTTCCTGCTCGTCTACATTGCATTTGATAACTTTTACAGTTTGCTACATACTTGATATTCTTTGCTTAATGAACCTTTACTTCACAGTTCATTTATCTATGTAGAAAAATACATCACTGCAGTTGGTACTGGGCCATCCCCTGAATAAATGACCATTTCTTCTCATAAGAACGGTCCTTCTAATTCTAGAGCCTGAGTCAATGCCATTTCATTATCAGTTATATTGCTGCTGATCCCATTCAAAGAACAGAAAGAAGAAAATCTGTCTCAACCCTTACACATTTATGACATGTCAAGGAGAACAAGGAAGTATAATCCCTAAAACCAAACTTTCCATTCTGCTATTCTTCTACAATAAGTGAAGCTAGAAGCAAAAAGAAACAAACTTTTTGAACAGTGAGGAACTTCAGATACTAATTAACTCTTAACTCATTTCTAACTAGTGAAGTTAATTCACAAAGAGGGGGAAAACAACAGTTTCTCCTGAATGTTGCCTTTCTTTTTCCCTAGAGCTCTCGGAGAGATGAAAACATGAGACTACTGGTAGAAAGTGCCATGATTCACAGTCAGTGAGCAAGAATTCTAAATAGCCTGTAAGTATACTTTTCAGAGTAATCAGTCTTCAGGCAAAAAGTAGTATAATTTAAAAAAACTGTTGGATTTGGCATCCTAGGAAAAAACAGTTATCTTATATTCACTTGTCATACCTGAATATATCTAATCTTCATTTAACCTTTCAAAGATATTGTTTTCAGTAAGGAACCAACTGTGCAGCTTAAAGTCATGCATCTAGGGTTTTTTTAGAAAATTTAGCAGATCTTTGTCAGTCATTTTCTCTCAGCCAAGAAGCCAAGAGTAATTCCATTAACAGAGAACGACATCCAATAATCTACCAAAAGGACAACATTTTAACTTTAAAAACGTGTACATATAAGTTGGAGAAATCGGAGGCATACAGGAACCCAAGGAGGATTGCCACGAATTCTAGGACTGTGGTCATTTTCCTGTGATGGAAGAACGTCAATACCTCCGATGATGTAGCTGAAGATAGTCCTCTATAGAGGACTAAACGAAGATATTTCCAGCACAGTATTTTCCAGAATAAAAAGTAATTATTGCATTATTTTGTCTTACATGCTCAGCTTCTTTCAATCATGAAAGATTAAACTTGACCATGATATGTACAAGGGCATTTTCACTGCTCCTTACAAGCATAAAGGTCACAAAGGAGCATTAAATGTGGTAATTGTTAGAACATACACATGATGCTGCTGGAATACATATATATAGGAAGGTATACATTTATTAACAGGTAAATGTAAGAAATTCTAAATTGATGACTACAAGGCCAGACATGGTGGGTTTTTTTGATAAAATATCTGTTCAAGATATGTCAGTAGCTATAGATTGGGTGCAGATTTCATGAACAGCTACACAGCTTATGGTAGAAGATAATAATGTACTTGGTGTACTCTTTGCTGGGTAAAAAACTGGCTGGATGTCCAGGCCCAAAGAGTTGTGGTGAATGGAGTCAAATCCAGTTGGCAGCCGGTCACAAGTGGTACTCCCCAGGGCTCAGCATTGGGGCCAATTCTGTTTAATAACTTTATCAATGATCTGGACAAGGGGATCGAGTGCACCCTCAGTAAGTTTGCAGATGACACCAAGTTGGCCAGGACTGTGGATCTGCTGAAGGGTTGGAAGGCTCTAAAGAGGGATCTGGACAGGCTGCATCGACGGGCCGAGGCCAACTGTATGAGGTTCAACAAGGCCAAGTGCCGGGTCCTGCACTTGGGTCACAACAACCCCATGCAACGCTACAGGCTTGGGGAAGAGTGGCTGGAGAGCAGCCTGGCTGAAAAGAACCTGGGGGTGTTGGTCGACAGCCCAACAGTTGGTCGAATATGAGCCAGCAGTGTGCCCAGGTGGCCAAGAAGGCCAAGAGCATCCTGGCTTGTATCAGAAATAGCGTGGCCAGCAGGATTAGGGAAGTGATTGTCCCCCTGTGCTTGGCACTGGTGAGGCCACAGCTCGAATACTGTGTTCAGTTTTGGGCCCCTCACTACAAGAAGGACACTGAGGTGCTTGAGCATGTCCAAAGAAGGGCAATGAAGCTGGTGAAGGGTCTAGAGCACAAGGCTTGCGAGGAGCAGCTGAGGCAGCTGGGGTTGTTTAGTTTGGAGAAAAGGAGGCTGAGGGGAGACCTTATTGCTCTATACAACTGCCAGAGAGGAGGTTGTAGCAAGTGGGAGTCAGGCTCTTCTCCCAGGTAACAAGCAATAGGACAAGAGGAAATGGCCTCAAGTTGCACCAGGGGAAGTTTAGATTGGATATTAGGAAAAATTTCTTCATTGAAAGGGTTGTCAAGCATTGGACCAGGCTGCCCAGGGAAGTGGTTGAGTCCCCATCCCTGGAGATATTTAAAAGATGGGTAGATGTGGTGCTTTGGGACATGGTTTAGTGGTGGACTTGGCAGTGCTAGGTTAATGGTTGGACTTGATGATCTTAAAGGTCTTTTCCAACCTAAACGATTCTATAATTCTATGAAAGAACATTAATTTAGTATTAAGCTGATATAACTTGACTTCCTGATGTTCAACACAGTATTTTTAGTCTAAGAAATACCTTTGTTTAGTTACTGAAGCAGCAGAGCTTCAGTTCAGACTCAAGCACACTGATTTTAGCAGTAATAGGTTGTGGAACTTTTAATTTTGGCACTTAATTCAAGTTATAAGCAACCATTTGAACTGTAACAGTGGGGAGCTCTTAGCACTGCAATATGTAATGTATCAGTCCTCTGGTATTTGCAAATGTTCACCAAGGCACTGGCAGCACAATGCCTCCATAAAACCAAACAAAAATCAAAAAAGCCTTATGCAATAGAACTAAACCTCCCCTACAGCTTGTAAAGATTATACTGTTACACGGCCAGAAAAGCACTGATCCAAACCTTTAGACAGCAGTAAGGAAAGATGTAATGTTATAGTCAGACATCTCAAAATAGGAAGAAAGTTACCCTCTGAATCTAGAAGGGCTGCAGTTGTGAACTTGAACAAACTAGGATGAACCCACTGCTGCATTTACTGTGTATTTGAACCATCACTAGGAATGATTAGAAAAGCCAGGGTTTTTTCCTACTGAAATTATTAAAAAAAAAAAATTTGAGAAGGCAACATTTCTGGAATAGACATTAGGATTAGTTTTCACTGCTGAAAATGAGGCATTTTGGGCTTGATTCCTTATCTCAGCTGATAGTTACCCTGTGTTCATTACAGTCTCCCACCTGGTGCACTGCTTGCTGAATTGCAGGAGCACTGCCAACCCCTGCCTGGTGCTGCCGCAAGGCCTCAAAAAGGCAAATCAGTAGCATACAGGCCAGTTAACACAATCTTTGCCACAGTAGTAGAAAGAAATGGTTTTTGCCAATCCACTAATCTTTTTGCAGTTCTCCTCCTCCAATCCTGTTAGGCTGTGGTTTCGCTTTGAGCATCACAAGCATGTTCAGTGCAAATCCTCTGGCTTGTTGGTACTCAAAGGAGAGGTACCATTATTGATTCCCAAGGCAACTTTTAGCCAAACTGTCCCAAACATCACACAAATGCTGCATTCATTAAACTCTGATTGTTGTCTTGACTGAATTCACTATTATATCAGTCAGGTGAATATTTTGGAGTATTAAGAAAATACAGATACTGTGTGAATATTTCATCATCTTTTTAAACTTGCCAATATTAGCATTTTTAGGGATGTTGAGAAGAAGCAAGCAATGTATGAAAATAAGAATGACACATTTTAGTAATGGATTAAGGGCCTGGGAACCACTGAAGAAACAGGCTACCTCCCCTAAATGATGTCAAACTATCCAGAATTTCTCTTCCCAAACTTCCACTCCTGTTACAAATCTTATTTTCCCTGAAGGGCAAACTTCCCTGTTTTCAAAAGCCCTTCTCCATCGCATAGCTCTACCATATGATCCCTGAACTTTCATTTCCTCCAACAGCAGAAGTAGATACAGCACAGAGGTGAGTCTGATCAGCCAATTCCCTTAAAGCTTCCATACAGCTGCATATAAAGTACTTTACTGTTAATTCTACAGAGAACATTTGTTCTACTTCTAGACAAAATCCAAGGAGGCTAATGCTGGACCTAATGCTGACAGAAACTCTAGCCGAAATACTGTATCTGAATCCCATATAAAGAGATGATTCCTCACATATCCTTATCCATTACAGTTCTAATTAGTGGCTTTTAGCAACTCCTGCTGCATTGCTCCCTCACATTCCAGAGAGACCTTTGGGAGTAAGAAATATGCAGTTGGAAAGGGATGCTGGGGCAGTCACTCCTTCCATTAGCTCACATGAATTGCACGGAGGAAAAAATTAAAATAAATGCAGTCTGACGCTTCCTTCAGTTTTCTGCTTTCCCATGCCATGGGATTTATCTGCAAGTCACAGAGGGTATGTTTTAGAGAAGGAGTCCTAGCAATGCGCTTCCACTACCTGTTACACTACCCAAGAACTAAAGTAATATACTGATCACAAGGCATTTTTTTATGCCTGGATGTGACTTTTTTTTTTAAATTGATACTAACATCAAAGAATAAAGCAACCTTCTGGCTCCACCATACCCTGAGCTCCACTTCCAAAAGCAGTAACTTTTGGGAAAGGCAATGAAATAAATTTCCCTCGTCCCAGAAGAGCCTTGTATCTACCTTATTACCTACCACAACAGCAATAGTTCAAGAACATTCAGAGTTGTATGGTGTCACCTATAGCCCTAGCAAAGATGATTTTGTGTATGCAACACCAATATTATGCCTGAGAACCACAGTCCACCTCTCTTTTACTGACAGTTCTTTTCAGCCTTTCCCCCTGACTGACAGAACAATAATTTAGAATAATGTAATTCACAATAAACAAAACTGGTGAAGAAAGTCAAGAAAAAATGCACACTGTGCTGAAAGAACTGATAATAACCAGAGGAGCTATTAAGTACAAATTTTCTTACTAAAGTAGACGTGATTGAATATAACGGAATATTTCACTTTGAAGAGTTTTTTTCTTTTAAGGGAAGTAGTCTAAAATCTATGCAAGCCTAGAGAGAAAGAATAAAAAACAACTGAACATCTAGCATATGGAAAGTTTTTGAAATTATATCCCTGACTGACAGAGCTGTGAAAGGAAACAGTCATAAACATAGCACAACCTTGTCTTTCTGTTAAACAACAGCAGAACATATCTTTGTGCTTGCTGGTAACAACATTTTTTTCATTTGCACTCATTTAGGGTCAGGTTGACATATCCCTACTCAAAATGAAATTGGTGTTATTCTTAAAAGCAGTATCATGGAAGCCAAGGAATCATTTTTTATCAGCCTGATAACTGTATTTAACTTTTAAAGCCCAATATGTGTTATGAACCTTTGATATTATAGGGGTAATGCTGAGTCCATTCACCAGCTTGACATATTCCAGAGAAAGAATTTGGATAAATTCCTCAGCTGACACATGTACAATGAAATATATGAAGCTTCATGGATTTACAACAAAGAAGAATTTGATCCAGAGATAGTTAAATGACTTGCCTACAGATCTAAAATGAGTCATCAGTGGAGACGATACAGATCACAACAACTCCCTGTCTCAGCCCACTTTGTCCATGGTGAGGTTTTTGTGACCGCACTGGCAGAGGTCTGGGTTCAGCGAGCCACATTTTTCTTCTATCTGTAGCCATTGTTTAATTCCTCATTGTCCTAAGTGAGGAAGTAGTGTGCATCCCTAAATGGTAGAATGTCATATCTCTGTTTTCAAAGTTACTTTCAACTTCAGAAGAAAGTATCTAATATTTGGTAATGTTTCAGCAAATAACCAAAACACTGAAAAGCCAGAGTGTAGGGATTGAGAAAATTACAAAGGATAATACGAAGATGCAAGAAAAAGTAAGAAAGATTGAGCCAGCTATACTCTCGCTGTGGCTGCCACAAATATTTGCTGAACCTGCTATGTTAATAATGATAATTCTCCAAGAGAAGGTGTTTATCTGCCATCAGAGATTACGGTGGCATTATTTCATGTTAAACAGATTCTGCTGCTTAACAGACTGGGCTCTGGAATTTGTATCTTGCAGGCAGTATGAAAAACATTGTCAGGATGAAACAAAACATTTTCAAACTACTCCATTAAAAGAGGAATTGGAAGGATTAATGGATACATTTTGGATATTTACAATTTGGAAAGAATTTGAAATCTTATTGTTAGATGAAAATTTTGTTGTAGATTTGTACTTCATATTTTAGCAGAGTTTGTTCGTGACATGTATGACCTACTAGTACTACGATTTTTATTGTTACAATAAAACACAAAAATTATATATATTTTAATATTTTATTTTTAAAAAATCAATAGCAATAGCTGCTTTTTAGTCCTGGTAGAACTTTTCTACATCACAATACCTCCTGTTGCAATGAAAGAGTCTGGCATTTCGAACAAGTAAAGATGATAAGTACTCAGTATGCTAATTAGAGGAGCAGATGTTTTCAATAAATTTGTGTTAGCCTGAAATAATTTTTCTACAGATATGAGTATGCACTTTGGTGTTTGGCCAATCCATAAGAGTTTCATTTCAATAGGATTCTTCCCTGACTAATGACTTAGTGTCCTCAGGATTCACTTTGTGATATTTTATTTTTTCTTTTAAAGTAAAAAAGAATGTTTCTTTCCCCAGATAAAGTAAGGCTGGTCTAATGCTTCCTGTTATAAACTCTTGTATCTAGCTATTTATTACAAATACATCCCACACCTGCATGTAATGGAAGATTTTTAAAAAGTTTTAGTCAGTTTGAAGTACAAAATTAAGACAAAATCTTTTCTTCTTGTTAAAAATAATCTCATTGCTGTAATTATGTCACACTCAAATATCACTGTAATCTAGAAGAAAAGCTTGAAACATGGCAGGCCAGATACTTGGGTTACTCAAATCTGAGAGATGCTTTTACCTAAACTGCAAGCTTTTTTTTAATAGAAATTTGTTATCTAAAATCCCTACAGAGATTCCATCTGCCATGAACATGCTTCAGCATCAAGCTACAAGACCTGATGGGGAATGTTTCCTCACATCAGGAGACTCCCTGGCTCCAACACCACACACACAACCTGAGAGGCTGAGACTGTCTGAGCACTTAGGGCTGCCGCTGAAGGGGCCCAGGTGCAGAGAGAGGAGGCAGAGCCAGCGGGATGCTTCCTGCTGGTGCATCGAAAACCACGCTCTGCTGCTCTGAAGATAGGAGGCAAACCAGCGCCACAGTGGGGGGCAGAAGGAGCAGAAGAGGAACTTAGCCCTGGAAAAGATCCTGCTGCTGGCAGTCGGATGGGGTGAGTCAAGTAGTGACTGCTCCAGCCCTCATTCCCCAATCAACTACAGAAGTTGTCACTCTTGCTTCAAAAACTTTCACAATGGCAAAGCCATCATCAGGAGGATTACTTAATTGCTGCTTCTAGGAGTCTACTGCCAGAGGGAGCTTGGTTGTTTTCAGCTCAAGTCAGCCCTAAGAGGAAGTGTGGTTCCAGCCTTGCATAGGCAAAACTAGGTATCAGTTATTTTTCACAACATATCAGGGTTGAATGGCATGGGAAATTAGAGAAATGCTGAAGGCAAAGCATTTGCAAATTGACAGGAGAATCATGTAGCAACATTACCTCCATAAAAAAGCAGTTTCTATCTTTAGCAGTGTCTGGAAGGCCTTACCTTTAGGCTGCTTCAGTAACAATCACATTTTTCCATATTGCCATAGGAAGCTCTGTTTGAAGCTCTCTAGGCACCAAAAGTCACAGCTGAAGCCACAATGATAGGGGTAAGGAACATTCTTTACTCTTAGGCTGTGGCCCTAGCTTGAAATTGGATGACCAGGTAAAAGAGATTAGTGATGTGAAAATAAAGATGAAATTCTGACTCAGCTAAAGCTGTTGCTTGTTTTGGAATGAGTAAGAAAGAGACAGAACTCCAGCTGTACCCCACTGACTAAATTACGTATACAGCTAACTTTGCAACAAACAATGTCAGAAGAGGCATGGGTGCTTGCTTCACTGTCAGACACAAAAATCCAGTGCAAATATTTTCCCATATAAATGTTTTCTATCCCTGGCAAACTTAAGAAAAGTACTATCTAACATCAACCTTCTTCCTCCCAAGTTCTCCTGGATTTTACACCACAAATTTGGTACACAGCATTTGACACAAAACCAGCACTGCAAGAAAACTTACTTTGTTCTCACCGCGGAGGAAGCTCATGTTTTAGTTTCATTTAAGTTTCTCTGAAGTGGCTCCAATATGAAAGCAGAAATTGGTGCACATTGGAACAGGGCTCCAGAACAGCTTCTGCAGCTCTGAAGTACAATCACTTCCACAGGCCCTTGTGACATTTTAAAGAAGTAACTCAAACAGAAGAACAACATTTGCATGATTTAACACATCTTTTAGAGAAATAAAAGAACACAGAAAGATTTAATTTGCCTCTCATTCCAGTCAATTTTCCACATGTGGTGGCTAGTACTACATCAGGTAGACAATTTCAGACCAAGACAGAAGAGGACAACAGACCACTTGTGCAGTGAAGCTCTCAACGGCAACGGGCAGATCTTTATGTATCAGCGTTCTCTCCCCTTCAGTCTAACATGAAGACCTCAACCATCTTCTACTACTTTACACAGCAATTGCAGCTACTAACTACCATGCTCTATACAAAGCTAGACTATACTCTGCATACATCAACACCAATGAACCACACACAAAAAAGTAGAAAAGAATAAAAGATTAGAAAATAGGAAAAATCCCACACCGTTGTCTTTCAAAACTGCTAAAACTTCCGAAGAGGCTATATCTTTTTCTTTCATGTATTGTCTTTATTTTTAGAAAACACTTGCACATCCGCTATGTAAGAGAAATTAAGACTGATGTGAAATTATATTTATTAATTACACTGTTTGATTTAATGAAAACCTGAAAATCAAAACTTGTTCTATGTTCAATTTATGTTGAATACTCAGTTTTCTATAAGAATTTTGACTAAAACCAGAAGATCAGTTTTTCTTAAAAGTTTGCCCTAATTTTAGACTAAAATACACATAGCAAAATAATACATTAATAGAATATAAACAAAGTCAAGTCAATGTTAGATTAACTCAGTGGTTTAAAAAAAAGAGGGAGGGGGGGCAAGGAGGAGGGAGGAAATGAAAACTAGCAGTTAGGAGGCCCAAAATTGAGACTGCCAGCTACATTCTGCGAGAATATGCAGAGTTCTGGTCCTCACATTCAAGGCAAATAAATTTAAGCATGAATGTGCAGTGGAAGACAAAATAGCTGGGGAAGAGAAAGCCAGCAACAGAAGAGGAGTCCAGCTACTGTGCATTACCAGTTTTACAAGACTTACAAAGTTAAGAGAGGAAAACATTGCTGCCCATAAATACACTACAATAAAGCATGAGGGAGGGAGAAAAACTGCTGTCTCAGGACCGGAGAACAAATAATTCTTAAATGTGCGTGAACTGATCATGCATACATTAAGGGTATATAAGAAAAAATGTTTTTAGCTATTCCACCATTATATTCCTGGTGCACGTTTTCAAGCGAGATGGTGGAACAAGATATTTACTTTCATTTACAGTTGTGTAGAATAAGTCCCATAAAACTGACTGCATGATGTTGTCCTGGACCATAATTAATGACAGTATTTTCGAATCCCCTGTTCTTATTGTCTTTTGTTACAATAAAGGAATTCATTTATCCTGTACATATGGAGATTTGTGTGAGTGCAGAGGACATAAGGGGCAGAGAAGACACAAAAAAGCAAAGAAGATACAGGGATCCTCATATCCACCATCAAAGTCCAATTATTGTTCATAATATCATACAAACAAGACCTTTCATTCTTATCCTTTGCTGCATCAACAACAATATCATACAGTTTCAAAATCTCACTAAAACTGCCTAGACAATAAAAGGTTTTGAACTGGAGACTTAATGCCAATAACCTTTCAGCTAATTTGAAACTTTGAAAGAATGAAAACAAAGTATCAGTACAGACTGACCCATTACTGTCCTCAGTATTTGTTACAAGGCAGCATATTAAGTATCTGCATGTATAAGACTTTTTTAGGGTCTTAATGTCCCTGTGTGAAACCAGAACACAACTGGAAAGGAGGCAGCGAGATGTGAAACATACTTTTTAGTGATGCGCAGCATTCAAGTTTCATTTGATGTGGTATCCCGTATAACCTGATTTGTTCATGAACACTGCAGAGCTTAAAAATCTACAACTGCAGATACATTCCATGATATTTCTGATAAAAACTACTATGGTTTTAAAAGAAAAAGATATTTTGGAATTTATATTATTATATAAAGATGAGCGGATATATAATTTTTATACTCAAACCTTTTTGTGACAAGGAATACCTTAATATATATGCCTAAAAAAGTAGCTCATCCAACAGCACCTGCCTAGCATTTATATAGCTTATACATGATGAATGAAATCCTTTTATTTTCAGAATATTTGAAGATGGATGGTTTGTTAAAACAATATTTGAAAAAGCAAAATCCTGATTAAAGATAACATCTTAAAACTATGTGGACTTTCAGGTGTTTATTGAATATTCACAGTCAGTCTTAATGAATATTTCCTGCAAAAGTGGCATATTTTTCACATTTTCCAGAAGACAGAAACATTTTGCCAATGAAATTTTATTGCTTCACTTGTGAGTTATAAAGATTTATAGCTTCTCTCAGTTGGTCTCAGAAGCATCACTATCACAAGGGTATTGCTCTCAGAAACAACTGAGAAGCTGTACATTAGAAAAACATTTGCAATGACCATTTTTGTCAAACCATATTTTTAGCAAAAGCTAAAACCACTGCATGTTCTATTAGAATTTGTCTGCATTAGTAGCCCTTTGTTTGCAATAAGAATCCTGTGTGTGTTGAATGAAAAATTGTTCAGCTCAGATATAGCAAAACAGGTAAATGTTCCAACAAAACACTCTCATTCTTCGAAGGTCTCCTTTGTATGTGGTCATTTAGACAAGGGGCCTCATTTGCAGAACCAATGGATATTGTGATTTCCTGGAAGTTATTAGGAACACTCTGCACTTCAAAACATCAGCCACCCCTTTGCACTCTAAATAGCATTCCAAGAAGCTTCTCTTAATCGAACATCATGGAAACCCTGCTGCAGCTGCTATTCAATACTGAAGAAGTCTAAAGTCATAAGGGACTTTCTAACTGTGGAGTGTTGCCAGGGCTTCTTCAGCTCTACCCCTGGGCAGCACACGGGAGCTGGGTTCGCTGCACCCCTCCTCTTCCCATGACATTAGAAAATCAAACCTCCTCTATCCAAGGGGAGTTTCTTACCTGGCTGGTGCTGGGTTGCTCTGGAGATGAGAATGGGATAGCCGTACCAACTTCTCTTGCTAAACCTGGGTCACTGCGAATTAAAGACAAGAGACAATGGCCATAAATACATCATTTAAGAAGGAGAGAAGCTCTGTAGCCTTTGCCTTCCTAGCCTTGCGTAGCTATCAAGCTGCTGCAGGGCAAGATTTTGCATATAAATCAATGCTGTAGGGTGATTTTCCCAGAATAATTATGGCTTGTATCCAAATCTCATTTACCTCCTCCCTGAAGAGACAAGAACAAAAGACAGTATCTGGATATGGGGGGAAATAAAGAGAATAAAGTTTGGGATTTAAATAAATGAAGATACTGCCGCTGATTATAGGATTTGCAGAGTAAATTAACCTGCATGCAACCTCCACAACACCAGAACTATACTGCTACCAATACCTGATAACGCCACCTCAGGGGAACCCCGCTGGTAATGGAGTCACTGTTGTTTGCCTCGGGTAATGCTTCACGTAGTCAAAATTTGCTAGTTGCTCAGAGCAACTGGGCCTAGAGAGATCACTTCTTTGTCCTACTTTGAAGATGTTAATTTCTTAAGGAGGAAAATGATTTTTTACATTTTTTCATTACTTTTATTGCCAATTTTCCTAATAAATTACAAAGATCAAGAACTATGCTGAAAACCAAATCTCACATAGTAAGGGTGAGAAAAAAAGCTCAATAAAATTTGATTTTCCTCATCATTGGCTCTTTCATATCCCAATAATCCATTTTTGGGACAGATTCTAATCTCAGACGCAGCGTGGGCATCCCAGCATACCTAAGAAAAATCTGTTACTGTGCATCATGCGTGATATTAGAATCTGGCCCTTCCATTGTAGATGGAACATTTGCATAAAGTTCTTATGACTTTTTATAATAGCTGTATTTTCTAATATTTGCAGCTGTGCACATTTTTGCCTGAATTGCCTTTCATTCCACAGATGGCAATTACGAAAAGCCCTCACATATGGCAACTACAAAAATAAATTCATCTAAGGCCACGAACATACGAATTCACCACAAAACCCAACACTCTGAACACAGTCCCTTTTCCAAGAACTTGGGTCGTGCCTTAGTCCCTGCTCCTGTAATGAAGTCAACTAGCAATGTCAGCCAGTAAGTCAGACCTCAGAGCTGTCAATTACTATGATTTTACCCTGATTTATTTCTCAAGTTTGAGAGTGAATGAACTTTCTGACTGTATCCAGGAAACCCTCTAGGCATGCATTTAACTTTATATAAAGAATTAGCCCCAGGGAGATCAGTCACATCTCTAATTACTTGGACAGATCATCACCATTTTGTTCAGATTTTTCTTCCCCCCACCCCCCAATCAAGTCAGTATGTGAGTACAAGAGGCATAATATGGTCTGCAGAAGGTGGCCTTTTTGACCCATGGCTTTCAGCTGCTATTCCATAAATGCTGAGGATAAGCCTAAGTTTTGACCCACCCCTGCTTGCTCTGTGCCCACTGGCAGGCCTGCTCCAGGGCGCACAGCTCCCTTGCCCTCCCACAGAACAGGAGGGTGCTGGGGCTGCCACAGGGGGCACTGGCGGGAAGGGAAGGGGCTGGTATCCAAACGCACATTGGGTATCTTAGAATGATGGCTGCTCTTTACCAGTGTATTTCCTTAAATGTCTTTAAAAAATTCTTAATAGCACAGTTAATTTTTCCTTCAGAAAGATATAATCTGCTATATGCCAATTCATTCTCTCAAACACTTCAGTTAACTCAATTTCAGTTTCAAATACCAATTACTTTGTTTTCCAGGGGCTGCTCAATCTAACCTCTACATATATGTTATTTTTTATTAAATCCAGATAGAAAGCACTCAGTCCCTCTTACTTATTTTGAATTACCCATAATTCCTTAGTCCCAGTGTTTCTCTAATGTAGTCCTCCAGTCTAATAACAGCTTGCTCATAGATAGTCTCTAGAAATAATAGCATGTCCTTTATTTCTTCCCATGCATCTGAGATCAATGCAACTTGCTGCATTATTTAAGAGTCATACAGTTCAGAAATGCTAAGTGCTAGATAAATGTATATTATTATTTTGCCTCACTGTGATGTTCACAGCACTTTTATTTTGATTTTTTACCTGCTATTGACTAAACCGCCATCCTATACTGACCTTAAGATTTACACTTATGTTTACATAATAGTTTTCAGTGCTTCAGATCCAGCTCCACAACCCCTTTGATCTTTAGTAGGTATCCAGCTCCAGGTTTTGAGGTGGTGGTTGGTTTTTTATTAATATAGTCATTAGTTTACTTTTTTTAATTTGCTGCATTTTCCTCCAAAATCTCTCTGAGAGGCAAAATACAAATCATTCTTACCAGGGCATTAGTGTTCTGTATGTTTTCCTGACTATTCTTTCAAGTCTGTTGTCTAGCTACATACTAATTATTTGAGAAAAATATACAGAGAAAAGACCGAGTCCCAAACCTGCACTGGTGTAAATCTGCACAACTTACTTGGAAGCAGTGACATTCTGCTGATCTCAATTAAATCTACAGCAGGTGATGATTTGGCCTAAACGTGTTAACCCTTCTACTTGACTTCAACACACACCTATTAAACAAAAAGCTAAAGTCTTTTCTGGTTTATCAGTAGACACTTTATTACTCCCAATAACCATCAGCAAATTGCAACCTCCTCTTATGTTTCTGGCTACTACTCTGATGACTCCTGACTTTAGGAATGCCTCATTTGCCTTCATCTGGCCACTGGAAAAGGCCCTCAACACTTTCTGTACTGTAGTATTTCTGTCCTACTAACTCAACATCCCTTTGCACCTTCAAATCATCCCTGTCCCCACTTGAGGCTATCAACCCCCTTTTTCCTATTGCTGTTCTCATCAAGTACAATAAAAGCCTTCAAATCTCTAAGCCAACTAATTTGTCTCAGTAACATCAGGAGATGGTATTTGGTCTAATTCACATCCCATGAAATCCTAGTGACTTCAGTAAGTTGCACAGGATGTAAATCAACCCCACAACGTAGCTCACAAGCAAGTTTCTCATTACACGCCAATACAGCTGGCTTTTCCCCATTAACTAAACTCCATAACTCTTTCCCTCTGATAGTATCTGTCTTTTCTTGAAGAATATTCCTCAGATGTCCAGTTCTCCTTGCTCCTTAGCATTTTTTCCTCTGAAAAGACACCTTTCTATTCTTTACAGTGATACTGCAACTCACTGTTTCCCAACACCCTTCTCAATTTCTTTCCCCTTATCTCCACAATAATTTTCATGCTATTGAAAGACTAACAGCTTTGTTTGCCATCCTGCCTTCTCATGCTATTACACATCAGAGCTTTCTCAACAGCTGCTTTGATACACTGTACATCTAAACCACTTTGCTTGCATTACCCTCATTAAGAAAACAATAATTAAGAGCAGTTTGTTTTCAAGTAAACAGAAAAATTCAACGCTATAAAATTCAACTGAGTCATTGGGCTATATCCATCCATCTCACTTAGCTTCCTTCACACAAAATCATCCATATACAGCGGATGTTCCAAAAAAGATAGGCCTATTTTATAACCCAGTCCCAAAATATAATCTTGCAATGGTTGTGTTTTAAGTATTGGCATGAGTTAACCATGAGAGAGTGCTCAGAGTCAGAATGGCATTCACAGTATTAGTGAGGTTTTCCGTGCATCCAGGCAGCAGTTCTCAGCTCACATACACTGGGGAGAATTTAAATCAGGAGCATTTGAAGACATGTCTATGCACGGTGGCAGCAGCCTAAAGCTGCATAGAGAAAGATGTATTTTACAAGATTACTGTGAACAACATTTTAAATCAAACCGTAAGCACTCATGGATAGGGACCATATTTTACTCTGGTCCTAAGTGAAAGGTGAGAAACAACAGAGTTTTGATTGTGCCTAGACTGGGTGTGTAGTGCAAATAACATTGATAAATGTTGTTCTAACACTTTGCTTTAAATAACTGTCTTCAGAAAGAGTAAAGATCTCCTGTCTAGACGAAAACTCTAATTTTTCTGTCTGGGCAGAAAAACAATTCAAATAGCACTGAAGATTACAAAACAGAAAAGAGGGGGAAAAGGAAAAAAACAAAGAAGGGTAGCATATTTACTTTTTCTTGAGTCTGGGGAAAAAAAAAAGCCACCTAAACATGTTTGGAGTGTTGGAAGCACAGAAAAATCAGACCCTGTTGTAACCACGGGGCAACATCCATGTTTGTGTTCATCACTACCTGCATATTTGAACCAAAATCACACTGTCCCCTGGAGTATCCAGCCTTCCTCCCATGATCCAAAGAAAGAAATCCTTTCAGGACAAGGAAAGTTCATTGTATTCCTGCAAACTACGAGTCCATTAACCCACTTCTCCAAGAGGAACATTTTATTCAATATTCTGTATTTCATTCATCTATTTGTAATGAGAAGTGAGCTCACATTTATATTAATGGAATTTAATGACTGATGAATGACAAAAAAATGCATTTCTTGTCAAATGACCTATTGCAATTGTTATAGCAACGCTGGTAGTGTTGTGTTTGCACAGCTTCCTCTGGTGGCACATTACCAGGGGTCTGACAGGTAGGATGCTGTCCAAAGTTATTCACATCACAGGCAGTTCTACTAAGATTCCTCATCAGATTCTTATGGTTGCAATATCTTTTGGTAATGGAAAAAATAAAGGTTCCTAAAATGGTCCTGTCATTGTACATTTATCAGCTAAAGTTGCCAGGACCATGCATGGATATGGCACAATCTCAATTCTTCCATAAGGATGTGGGTTGTGTATGCAGCTTGCTGCTCATTTCATCTAACGGCGAAATGAGTAGAGTATTACCACACAGTTTAAATTAGGTCAGGTGGTCAGCTTTCTCCAGGATGCTATGGTGAAACGGACTATAAAAAACTCCTGCCGTATGTGAGAGGTAAGAAAGGATATTATAACAGCCATACTCAATAGAAAGTAGAACCAGAATTTTAAACACAGGCTGATGATTTGATTTCTCCATTGGAATTCAGTATAACTGCAACTCAACATGTGAGGTAGACAAATTGCTAGAGCTTTTTTCCTGTCCTGTAAAGAGTAAATAGGTTTTTAAAAAGTCTCACTCAAGAAGACAATAAGATGGAGATGTATATGTTTAAATGCAGCAGAGTCATAACTGTGAACAGCTGAGTAGTTTGCATGGTGAAGGTGGCACCAGTTCAAGTCCTAGCATCACTAGTTCTCCATTTTGCAGTTGTGTGATGCCCTAATAGTGAAATAACTGTTTATCCCAGGATAGGTATCAGCCACCCACTGCTAGTGCAGTCCTACGTTGTATTAGTAGTTACATGTGAACAGGTGACTCTCCCACTTTCCTGTGTCTCCACTAGCACACAACTGTGGCATTTTCATTTTCCATTAAGATTTCAGTATTTGTGCAAAAGCCACAATAACAAAGAGTAAATATACAATACCCAACGGTGCAGTACCCAGGGCAGTTGCTGGGATGTGGGAGACAAGGACTAATGACGTTCTTCTGCCTAATTCAGATGACAGATGTCAACCCTCTGCTTCCTTGGAGGATGCTCTCATGCCAGCTACCTCCTCTATTCTTAAGGAGTGCAGGGAAAGGTCATCTGCATCCAACTCTCACATTGCCCTTAAATTCCATGTCAGAACCTTTGTCTCCTGCAAACTCTTGAAGAAGAACTACTTGACCCTGAAAAAAATAGCTTCGACAGGTTGGATGATATTTTTTGTGCTAGAAATAGATTCTCAAACTACTTCAGATGATTTCTTAAGTTTAATAGACTGATGGCATGGAAAAAAAATGGCACTATGTTACATACAGAAGGCATTACAGACAATGCATTTTAAAGCACAGGTAGAAGGGCACCCCCTTGCCTATCAGCTAATCTCTTCTTTTATTAGAGTTAAGATATTTTTGTATACAGTGTAACAGAATTCCTTATAGTCCCCTCCAAGATGTATCAGTGTTCAATAGCGATGGTTTGATATGCAGCAGTATCTGGCCAATAGCTTAATCATTTGTCTTTTAGAAATTTTGCTACAAAATTGGAATATTTGTTTCCTTATTGGGTGGGAGGAGCATGATAGCAGACTTTCAGGCAAATAGGAAACATTTGCTCAAAACTTAGGCGTTTGTTCCCTCTTTGTTACAGACTAGGCTCTCTCCTGGCTTTCCCAAAGCTTCTCTGGCTGGCTGCGCTGGCAGGAGCCCAGCTACTGTGTCAGAATGTTGAGAAGGTAGAAATGATGGTACTTAGATAGGGAGCAGTGCTTCAAAAGCACTCCCATGACATCTCCATCTGTCTAGGACACCTGCAAAATGATTAGGATGAGTTGGAGTTTTGGACTCCAGCTGGAGTCTTTGAGGCTACTGGATGTCCAAGCAGGAAGATATGTACAAACAAAAAATCCACTCAACACCTCGATAGCTGCACTTGCCTAGACCACCTGGTCACAGTAAGCCATCTCTTTGTCAGTTCCAGCCTCAAAGTCGATGGATTAATACTTAGGAATGAAGCCACAGTTGTCTGAAGTAGTCCAATTAGTACGAGAAGCAGCAGCCCATCTGCTCACTAACAGGGGCCATGGAAACTCATCACTTTTGCATACCTCACTGCCTACCAGTGAAATCAATATCTCTGTCCTAATAGTCAGAGCATTGCAATCTGCTAGAGTGTTTGTGAAAGAAAAGAGTGTAAGCAATGGCAGCAAGCTCATTGCAGTATTTCCACAAAACTAAAATGTGCTCTATGGAGAAAGACAATCTTTCCATTTCCATTACAGACAGAAATATCTCTGCTAGAGCAGTGCAGTTCCAAACAGAGGCGGAGGAGCTTGAGTGAGGGCATTAGCTGTTTAGTCATATTGTGCAGACTACCAAGTACAGGTCATCTAACTTTCCACAGTTAGAATACTCACTAGATGCAAGACAGAAAGGATCCTATACAGAAGGCCTTCAAAATCCAGGTCTCCAGGGGAACCTGAACTGTAATCAGGTTCATAGGCCACTGGTCTTCAGAGAAAGGGAATGCAATAATTTTACACCTTAAAAAAGAAATATGGCCATAAAAGAGTCAGGGCCATACAGAACATCACTGCTTCTCATCAGCTACTCAGCCAAATACTCCAGTTATGTGAATGGCTACAGCACACATACAATTCTTATTTTAATCTGTATACAGTAGTAGAGTTTGGGCTTTTTCAGCCACTGCTGTAATGCATTGATGTTTTACTGATGACATGACTCTGCTGTCCTTGGCAGACCAAAGGCACAGCACATTATCTCTGACAATGGTGGCTTAGGGGAAGAATATAAAACCACAGCAAGCCTATTTCATCTTTTCTCTAGCAAATCCTTCACACTACCTGAGCCAGACGTTGTATCTTCATATTTTACAGCTTCTTCCATGATTTTCTTTCATGAACTTGCCTTTATAATACTGTATTTAATCCAGCTAAATTTTTGGAATCCACAACATTTTTGAGCAGTGAGTACACAGTTCAATTATGGGACTGGGGAAAAAAGACTATATCTTTTTGGTTTTAAATCCACTTCCAAATATTCTCCCCACTGGGAGAAACATTTACTAATCCTTCCCTACTCACTGTCTGTTTTCTACTTATTATTTTACAGACTCCCTATTTCATACTCCTTCAGTTATCTCTCCTCCAAGATGAAGACTCCTTGTCTACTTTCTCATTCCTTGTATGGAACAGCTTCAAATATGCAAGAAGCCTTGTTGGGCTCCTCATCTACCTTTCTGAGAGGGGAGAGGTGGCAAAACCCTATGTAACAGTCACGATGTAGACACTGAGCACCAAACTGATACGGTCACAGAATTATCCAAAATAGCTCTGAAGTAGTAACCACTAGTTCAGCGCACTTCATGTTTCATGTACAGTGCTTTGCATCTATCAACACTGGGCTTCATCTATCATTTGATCCCTTAATCACTTGTTATTTTGACATGCCAGTACACCTCTTCACAGCCACTTTAATTTTTACTACCACAAATAACGTCATATTCAGCAAATGCTTCCTCTCTACTGTTACCCTTTCCTGAGACTATTTATGAATAGGTGATGAGATTTCCCTGGGACATGCTAGTAGTTTCCCTCCTCAGTGAAAATTAATAATTTATTCCTTTTTGTTGTTGTTGTTTTACATCTTTTATTAATCTACAAGTCATGTTTTCTTTTTATCCTTTGACTTTTTAGTTCTTCTAAAAGCTTTCAGTGAGAGACCTCATTTGAACTTTTTGGAAATCCAAAACCAATTCTATACCTTAAGGCATTTTCTAACTACTTGTGCATTTAGCAACCAGATTTTCTCTTATATAATCGCAGCACATGAGACTTATGTAGAAGTTAAAGGTTGAAAACACTGACTGCGGACATATTTTAAGGAAGGAAGAGGTACTATACCTAATTTTCATCAACTACAACACTATAGTATCATGATACATCTACACAAGGCAGACAGAAATAGAAAAAGGCTACTTATTTTGTTACCTTAGAGAAAATACAGCTATTTTTATTGAAAAATAATCTGTAGTGCACCTTAATAATGTTAGGGGTTACAAACTTTTTTCCGAAGAGGAGCATGATTAAGCTTCCTTAGCATGACATATATTTACTTGTAGTGTCAATTAAGACCTGATGGGATGATTGAACAGAGAATAATTTATTTCCTTGAATGCTCACAGAGAAACCCTCCCCCAAATAAGATCAGTTTTCCTTCATTCTTTTCCCTCCCTCCCAAAAACACCCTTGAAAACCTCCCACAACAGGAATGACAACAATACATAATTTAAATGGTAGCCATAGCTTCTGGGAACTCTCCAAGCAATACCTCCTTTCACAAGGAAGGAAAATTACACAATAATACAGAAAAATGTGAGAAAGAAATATCCTCAAGCTCTCTGGAAAAACAAAGTATTTTCCACTTAAAAAGCAAGGAAGACAAACGGTGCACAGCCTTGGGAGAAAGCAAAAAACCTGCAGGAGCAAAATATATAAGATATGGCAGTCTGCCAAGGAATCAGGAATGGACAATAACACAAGATGGAAATACTATCTAAAACACTCCCATGGCCAACATGAACCAGTTTCTAGACACAGATAAGAGAGTTGGAGTATTAACTCTGGCAACACTTCCCTGCTTTGTCATGCCAACAGTATAATGGAAAATGAAACACTGATTGATTGAACTGCACATGACTTGCCATGAGAGATGAACTGTATTGCTTACAGAATCTTGAATGGATTCTCAGTAGCTCTGCTTTGTAACTAGCTAGTATTTTATTTTTAACCACTTTAGAACTGTAATGTGCAGATGAAAGTGGATTTTACAGCCCTGCTTTGCTTTATTTTGTGTTTCAGACACTGCTGTGCCATGGCACAATGTGTATCTAGGGGACTGCAAACAAACCGGTGAAAGCCCCATGCAATAAAGTCCACATTTGGCTTTTAATTGTGTAAATGCTGAAAACACTCTGAATACGTGTCCTACTCCACACAGGAATCCTACAGGGCAGGCAGATTTTATTGAGGTGGGCTGTAAATGGGTCCATAGTCAGGGCCCAGTAAAATGTTGCAGGTCCTTATTCTGTTATCATGAGTGGTGTCCTCAGGTGTTCCTTGGAATTATAGGACAGCACTTCCTCTTGGCAAAAATTGCAGTCTCTCTGACACTTGTTGCCAAGGTTGTGAAAGGTAGCAAGTAATTGCTCCTAAAATGCACAGAATCCCAAGAAGCGTGCTGAGTAACAGTGCTACTTAAAGCCATGTAGTATGTGCAGCTTCCCTGGTCTTAGCCAAGACTACCAAGTGCGTTGGCAGATCCCAAAACATTTTTGATATTAAAATGCTGGGAAACTACTTAAATATCAATGCATTCATTATGAAAACATCTTTTTGGCATTTGCTTCCAATTAACGTTTGTGCTTTAGCATGATCAGCTTTCCTCATTATATTCAAATGTGATGGCTATGTGAATGACCAAACATGATTATGGAAATGTGGCTCACATTCCCTGAAACGGGTGTTTGTAAGGAGGCTGTCAATGGGAAATATTTGGAAATCTATCAGGAGTTCAAGCACATTTTAAAAGGACATCTGTGTACAAGAAGCAATCAAAATCAACAGTATTATCATAAAGGCGCATTGGATAATGCAGCGGAGGTGCAGTTGGTGAGCGTTATGTTGCATTAACAATATATGGTTCAGCTGCACAATACCATTGCCAGTCCTAGCTGTATGGTTATGAAAGGAATGGATATCAATTAACAAATACGAACTTAAAGCTAAATCATGAGGTTGCGTCACAATTAGCTGGATATCAAAAAGGAAGCAATTTGTTTTCAGAAGCCAAAAAGCTAAACACACAAGATCCGTTATTAAAGAGTGTTTGCAGTACAAAACCAAAGGCTTTCCTGGCACAGACACAATAGAAATCATAGCTGTGTCTATCATCCAAGTGGTTTGTTTTAGAGATGGATTCCATAAATTTTCAAACAGCTGCACAGGACTTAGCTTTGCAAATCTATTAAAGTAAATAAAGCATGAACATTGCCCATCTATTCACCTAGGTGTTTTTTTTTTTTTTAAGCTGTTTGCTGGATTTATTCATATTGCTGCATTTGACACTTATTTTGAGGGAATTGTTCTGATTAAACAGGTGGATTACAAATATTTTGTTGTGAAAGGACAGAAGGCTCAGTTCAAGCTTTCTAATACATTTTAGCCAGCATTCATCTCTGATAATCAGCAACATCCTTTAAATTGCAATCCCAGCTAATTTACACATATCAAGCTGTCCAGTGTAACTAAAGAGTTTCAGTAGCAGAGAGTTCATTTTGCCTTGAGTAGCTCTCCGATACACTTCCAATACATGGGGCAGAAATAGCCTAGCATAGCCCATGCAACATGTGAGGGTATCTGTTCTTCTATTGCAACAACATGATAATTTTCCCCAATATGCTGACTGTAGTGAGAACTCCTTGCTACTGAGACCACAATAAATTAATCTATGTAATTAAGTGGCACTAGATAAATCTCAAGACCTGAAAATTCAGGGTTTTCTCTGTTATGGTTTGTGCTGTGCTCAACCTCTGACAGAATAGGGAATGTTGGCTTGTAAGGTTGTGAACAACAACAAAAAAATCAAATAGGGAGAAAACAAACCCATTTTAAGTTTTGTGGGTTTTTTTTGTTTTGTGGTTTTTTTTTAAATTATTTTTATTCTCTCAAAAATCTACCTATTTAAAATATACAACATTGTTAGCTTGCAAAAATAATACCTGAAATTTGACTCTAAAAGGTTTGAAGATGTGACTATTGGGAAACAGACAATGAAATCCAAACACTGACATTTTAAAGCCATTTTTGCAACATTGAAAAGTGCAACTATTTTTGACTCCAGTTTAAAACAGATCAAGTACTGTAGTTTGCAACTGTGCAATTATTGCAGTCAAAAGCAAAGCTAAAACCCAAGAAAGACTCATAGGACATGTTACAGTGTCCCGCTGCAGCCATTTTTTGTACACAATGGTTGACATTTTTCATTATTTCTCATAAGATAAAAACTCCACATTCATGTTTTAGTTTGTAAATTACAACGTCTGTGAGAGCAGAAATTTTTCTCATAAAGAAAGCCTAAATAAATTAAATTCAAAAGGACAGAAAAAGGAAACCAGACTGATTTGTGTATCCAACCAAACTGTAAGACTTGAAATATCTGAGGTGAATAGAGGTACTACTTCCAGGCATTCATCTAGCAGATATTATTTTAGAAATGCATATACAACTGTACGTGCCCTAGCTAGCTGCTCAATGTTTAAAAAAAAGAAAAAGGCAAACACAAAACCCCAATGTAGTCTTTGACAGATTGGTAGAAACAAGAAAAAGACGACTGTATAAACACAGAGCCCATGTTTCTAAGAACTTGTTAATGCCAAATTAAAGCGTGAAACACGAGAAGGTGGAACATGCCTGTACTTGTTCCAGCCACCAACAGAAGTGAGGCATTACCACGGAATGGTATTTTGTGCAAATCAGGCTGGTTTCTTTCACTCACAAGCTCCTACTGAATCAACCACCAGGCTGTTCTCAGGATATTTTTGGTTGACTGGGTGTCAGAAATGTTTTTTTAATGGGAGAGTGATAGATTAAGAGAGGCAGATGTTCAAGCTTGTGTATTAAAATAGGTGCCCCTGTAAGCTGTTTCCTGACATATTTCTATGACCTACAATCCACTTAGGCAAACAAGTGGGCACACAGGTGGTAAGCCTGACCAGTGATCCCAGACTGAACTATGTGTTAATGAACTATGTTCAGCAGGATTTTATTATGTCTCATCAAGACCAAAGGAACAACTTCTGAAATTAGAAAGTTGATGTTTTCTGTCTGATAGCTGCAAACCACCTATTATGGACAATGTCTTTGGGACTCTGCAATTAATCCCTCTTCCATGCTTGGTTTGCTTCCAGTAGAGTGGCCCTCAATACAAATGCGCTCAAATGCAAGCAATAACCACTATTCAACACATCCAGCCGCTGTTCCCTCACATCAGGTAGTTATACACAGAACCACATGGTTTATGCAATCAGAAGGGTTTCAGAAATAAGCTGTTTAGCACCACAACATACTTAAGAGTAGACACAGGAGAACCACTTGCTGAGGTGCCCTTCTAAGTAAAAGGCAGATTACCAGAGACACTATCAATGCCAAGAATATATCAAACATGTCAGAGGTCTGCCTAGGATTCTTCAGCCCAGATTCTGCCATGAGAATTAGCAATGCTTTGTGGAAACTGAATCTAGCAGATACATGTCTTTAGCCTGCAAAACAACTGCTAGGAAAAAAAAAAAAAGTTTGCTGTCACAGTCGATCTGAGCTACAATAAGGAAACAAGGGGCAGTCAATTAGCTAGCATTGACAGGATGAATTGAGAAGGGCAGCCCATGCAGGTAGGAAGCTAAACAATCCAAAGGTGCAAAGAATATGCTGCACTGCACAACAGATGTAGCAATCAGCAGCTCCTCAGGGGGGCTGTGTGTATGCCAACACAATGAAGACCCTTCCTAGCAGTGAACACTTACAGGCTAGCAGCCCCCGTTGTGTAGAAGGAGGGTCCTGAACCCAAGCTGGAAATTATGCTCATGAGAAATCCTCCTCACAAGAGGTAAATACGCTCTTGGGTCATGAACCTTAGTTACAAGTTGCAGGCTACAGTGTTGGGCAACTCACCTCCGAGGAACACAGCCAGGTTTGTGTAAAGTTGCTGAAACCGAAAAGTGGAAGAATGCTGATGGGTGCAGAAAAGCTCACTGGGGGAAGTTGAAAGAATTTATATAAAGGATAGGATGGAAGCTAGAAATAATCATATAGGAAATAAAAAATAGCAGCAACCATTCTACAGAGAAAAAATATAAAAAGAACATGTTTTTCTGCAGCCATCTAAGCATTAGGATGGGGAACTAGACTGCCTACCTGACTAGCTTGCCTACACACTTTTAACTGACAATATCAAATACGGGCATAATAAACATACAGGACACCTAGTGGAAAGAAAACAGTCAGAGCCACTGCAACGTGAAAGTCAAAGCATATATAAAACATGGAGTAAGCTGTGCCAAGCAGCGTCATATGTTAAAGAGTAGTTTAAAACTCATCAGCCAAGCCCTCTAGCCAGGTTAATAAGATGTGATCCCATGGAACCGATATTCTGGGCAAAGAGGAGAAACAGACTATTAGCATTATATTATCAACTATGCAATGACAATGGTGACAGGAAAACTCATTTATACCCAGTGGAGAGTGGTAAACGTACCAGGACATGTTGCCAGGAATCATTATTTCATGGGCCGTCAGGAAACTCAGAGGGGAGGAAGCAACTCTTGGCTTAGTTGGAAGCACTGCACTGGACCAGGTTTTTCTTTTTTCTTTTCTATTTTTTTTAAACGACAAGTAAAATTCTTAAAGGCATTATGAAGAGTATTCAAAGACAACTTTGTTCACAAATAAATTGTGCCTACTAAAAACTTAAAAGAGAAACCAGAAGAACCTGATGCTGCTAAACAGCAGAGTAAGAGGTTTTATGACCAGATGAAGAAACCAGAAAGGATCATAAACTCTAGCAGGTATGATATATGACACACCAAAAGAAAGTGTTTGAACAACAACTTTAAAAAGGCATAAAAAACACAGGAGAAAGAATCCTGCTGAGAATCTGTAGGGTCAAAAACCGATGAAGATACAAAAGAAGTGCTTAGAGAAGATAAAGCCATAGCAGAAAAAAAAAAATGCATTTCTTGCATGTGTTTTTGGTGGAAGAGATTGGAAAGACTCCTATGCTGGAATCTCTCTCTACAGTGGTATATGAGAGTGCCTATCCCAAATCAAAATTAATGACAGAAAGTGCTGAAAAATATTTTCTAATGAGCAAATGAGCAGTAACAAGCTACCAGAACCACATGATAACTGCAAATAGCATAAAGAAACTCAAGACTTAACTACCAATGGTGCTATTCAGCCTCTGGCTTAAATTTGCTTTGATACCAAAGGAGATCTGGGCAATCATGGACCAGTAAAGCCATGCAAATTGGTGGAAACTGTTTTAAAGAATAAAATGAGTGGCCTTATCGACAAATATATTTATTGGCAATGGGAGAAACATTTTGTGAAGGAAGCCATGCCTCACGATCTATCAAAATATTTTTCTAAAGGCATCAGTAGGTACACTGACAACAAAAATCCAAGGCTATATTTATATACTCAAAGGCATCTAACAAGTCCTTAGCCAAAAGATATTAAAGAAACAGCTGGTATAGAATAAGTCTTCAAATGGATAAAAAAATAGTTAAAAAGCAGTAAAGAGAAGTAAATTTTTAGAGCACAAGGAGGTGATGAAGGTGACAGATGAGATTTAATAGGCAAAACAGATTAGCAGGAAAATGGAGACAGAGAGGTGACATGATTCGCTTTTATCACCCTCAGGGTCCCAGACAGACTAACCTCTGTATTTAGCTATCCAGTGCCCAGTGCATAGGGCACGCTCTCAGGGGAGAATAGATATGTCCATACAGAGAGCTCATTTTCATTTCCAAAGGCAGAATCTATGTATATGCGGTTGGCATTTATAAAAAAATTTTTTTGACAAAAGGTAAAGATTTAAATACCTGATGACTAGTGACAAAAAACAACTTTGAAAATATATTTTTCTGCTATAAAGATTGGTCGGGTATTTTGTGTTTAAAAGATTTGATTTGAGGAACCTGAAATACTAAAGAAAGAGTGAGTTTATATTTCAGTTCAACTGTGATTGTAATTTTATCCTATGCATTTTTATTAAAATCAAGAAGAAAGGCACTCCATCCACAAAGATGCTCTGTATTTAGGCCTGAATGACCTTTCAGTTCTTCCAGCTAATATTCACACCAGCTTTTAGAGAAGTTAGCTGAAGTGGGGAAAACCAACCTTTTTTGATTCTTCTTATTCCCTCTGCACATCCCTTCTACACCCCAATTAGCCTTTCTTTTGTTATCAAAACTGTGCTTTGTATATCTCCAGATTTTAGATACCCTGACAACTTCTGGACCAACACAGACTTATTATTCTTCAGTCCCCTGGCAGTGCTCAGAGCAAAAGCTGAGTAGGCGCAGGAGAGGGTAGAGGACATAGACGCTGCCCACTCTGATGGCCTTCACCACCCACGCGTTGCAATTAGGCTGGGCCAGAGAGAGAAGGAACGGTTGGTGTCATTCCACGGGCTTTCTTCTGCTATAAAACTGAACTTCGTAGCTGACAGCACTGGGAATGAATGAGATTATATTCTCCCCCCTGCCCCTGAACTGGCAAAGTTCAATTCAACCCCTGTTGCTGAAAAGTCTCAAGCTGCCTCTTCTGAAAAATTTTTAGATTGCCATCGGGTCAAATATAGTGGTCCCTAAAAGGATAATAGTGCTTCCTAGTGCTACTGCTCTAAAAACAGTAACTGCTTCCACCTTCTCCTGCAGATCAGTATTACCCTAGCTCAAGCAGGTATTTAACTGTTCCTACTATACACAGTAGCCACGCTGGAGAAGAGCTTGAAGAATTGAGATGGAGTGCTGGTTTTTCCATTGAAATTTCATGAGAAATTATCTGAAACAATAGGGTGGGTTCCTCAGTTAAGGTAACATTTTCTATTACAAAAATAATAGGAGAAAATCCCCGAAACTCTAGCCTATATAAAAACGTTAAAAGATTTGAAATACTGAATTGAAGTACTGAATTGAATACTGAATTGAATTTGAAATACTGAATTGAATTCCATCCCTGTAAGTGTTCAAGGCCAGGTTGGATGGGGCTTTGAGCAACCTGGTCTAGTGAAAGGTGTCCCTGCCCATGGCAGGGGGGTTGAAACCAGATGATCTTTAAGGTCCCTTCCAACCCAAACCATCCTATGATGATTCTATGATTCTATGAATATGCAATATTGGAATTAACTGAGTTCTGTTCTCTTTCAAAAAGAATATTTATCCTGCAGCAAAAAGATATATTTTCCCCTCTGACTTTTCCTTGAAACACTCTATATATGTGAGAACAAAATAAAAAAAAAGACATTTTCATACATTCTGAGAACCAGTACAGTGGGATCTCTCTACTACTATTTGTAGAAGTATCCTAAATATTCACATCATTTATTTTTATAATGTTCTTTGATCCTCAAAATGTTATTAATTTTAACAAAAAAAGCAGATGTGTTTTAGTCAATATTTCACATACCTTATGGAGTTGGCTTATCTGAAACTTTACTTGTATAAGTCCATCAGTTGGCCCATCCCACTTGTCAAACAAAAGCTGCAGAAAGACAAACAGAAGTGCTCATGAACTGTTATCAAGGAATTTGCTTTTTAAGACTACACAGAAAATACTGATGAATAAATTAAATTACATCTATTCCAAAGAGATTTTCATGCAGTTCTGCCAGTGCAAAACAGTTCTATATCTGTATGAAATGACAATGAAATTAAAAAAAAGAAAAATAGAAATCAAGAACTTCTGTATTAGTATAAGGGAAATAGATAAGGAAGTATCTAGTCTACAAACCAAAACAAGAAACTGAATTTACAGTATGCATTTTTTCAAATAAACACTTCAGGCCTATCAATATTTGTTTCACATTAGCAAATTAGGTGTAATGCATTCATATTTAAAATAGCATAAAACCACGTGTCTGCTCCTTCTTGTTATTCATCTGTCATCTATGTATTTATTGATGTACAATAAAAATCAAGTAAATATTAGTTTAATTTGGCAGTGGCTGAGAAGAT
Source organism: Theristicus caerulescens (assembly GCA_020745775.1). Classification (NCBI taxonomy): domain Eukaryota; kingdom Metazoa; phylum Chordata; class Aves; order Pelecaniformes; family Threskiornithidae; genus Theristicus; species Theristicus caerulescens. The sequence goes on from CM036560.1 coordinate 92,558,546, forward strand.
GCTTACTGATCATGTAAACAGGACTAATAAAATAAAATAAAATAAAAATCATAAGTAATTTTAAGAAATACAAGATACACTCCTCAAATTAATATAGTGGTATGTTCTATCTCATTTCTTTCTTTAAGTTTTAAACGTGGTAAAGTTAATTATGCAAATAATTAAAATAATTATATTATCATGTAATTATTTTTAGAGGAAACAAATTTTTATAAAAATCCTAGAGGCTACAGAAAGGCCCAGGAGATGTGAGTGGAGCTGTTAGGAGGCCTTAACTATGATGTCAATTTATTTGCATCCAGCTGTGTTTATTGAACAATGATTAAAAAAGGAAAAATGCCTACAAGATATTTACTGGGTATGTAAATCAATACTCTTCACTATTAGAAAGGTAGCAGCATGTTGGCCATAAACCAGCAGATACAATGCATCCTGAGCACAGCGGTGATGGGAAGAGAAAGTTGCTTCGTTTTAACAAGATATACTAGCACCTTAAGCAGTGCGTTTCTAACAGTCATGGAAATTATTGATGGGCAGAGGAGAGTCGAAGCACTTCGGTATACGTCTGCCAGGAAGAAGCGAAGAATTCTCTAGTTTTGGCAAATGGCAATGAGAAACTGTAAAGACAGCAGACACCACCCTGGAAAGGAGGTGAAAGGAAGGTCCTACTAGTATTTCACTGACTGCGGCAGCTAGTTACCTGAAACAGAGGGTGATGGCATAAGAATCTAATTTCAGCTCTAAGGCTAATTTCAGCTCTAAGGGTGTGTGCCATATATACAAGCTACGCTTGCATCACTGCCTTTTTAAAAGCTTTAACTCAGCATCATTTGTGCTCAAGTCATCGCTGATTTTAAAACTGTTTTGGTTTTCAAATAATCCTTATTTCTGTGATATCCCATTTGGAAACTGGAGTTTGGAGTGGAGTTTGCCCTGCTGTGGTATTTCTACAGTGTCGTAAAAGCCTGCATAAATCACAGCTGGCCACAGGTTTAATTCATGTACAACTTACACAAACAGTAAGTTCTCCAACAGGACAAAATTATTCAAAGCACTCCTGTAGTTACAGCAGCACAGGATGACAACACTACCACTTGATTAGTTACTATGCCCATGGTAACAGCTCCTTCTGCTCTATTACCTTATGCTTCAGCCTCAAAATACATTTTCTTCAATAAATTCTTATAATAGGTACCTGAAATAACACATCTCTAGCTGCATATCAGCTGCTCAGGAACCTGGCTGCTGTAAACCCCTCTCCAAGGCTGTTTTATCATGGGTAAACAAGTTTAGATTGGAAAAGACCTTTAAGATCATCAAGTCCAACCGTTAACCTAGCACTGCCAAGTCCATCGCTAAACCATGTCCCAAAGCACCACGTGTACCCATCTTTTAAATACCTCCAGGGATGGGGACTCAACCACTTCCCTGGGCAGCCTGGTCCAGTGCTTGACAACCCTTTCAACGAAGAAATTTTTCCTAATATCCAATCTAAACCTGCCCTGGCGCAACTTGAGGCCATTTCCTCTTGTCCTATCGCTTGTTACTTGGGAGAAGAGACCAACCCCCACCTCGCTACAACCTCCTTTCAGGTAGTCGTGGAGAGTGATAAGGTCTCCCCACAGCCTCCTTTTCTCCAGACTAAACAACCCTAGTTCCCTCAGCTGCTCCCAAGACTTGTGCTCTAGACCCTTCACCAGCTTCATTGCCCTTCTTTGGACACGCTCCACCAGTGTCCTTCTTGTAGTGAGGGGCCCAAAACTGAACACAGTATTCGAGCTGCAGCCTCACCAGTGCCAAGCACAGGGGGACAATCACTTCCCTAGTCCTGCTGGCCACACTATTTCTGATGCAAGCCAGGATGCTCTTGGCCTTCTTGGCCACCTGGGCACACTGCTGGCTCATATTCAGCTGGCTGTCGACCAGCACCCCCAGGTCCTTTTCTGCCAGGCAGCTCTCCAGCCACTCTTCCCCAAGCCTGTAGCGTTGCATGGGGTTGTTGTGACCCAAGTGCAGGACCCGGCACTGAGCCTTGTTGAACCTCATACAGTTGGCCTCGGCCCATCTATGCAGCCTGTCCAGGTCCCTCTGTAGGGCCTTCCTGCCCTCCAGCAGATTAACAGTCCTGGCCAACTTAGTGTCGTCTGCAAACTTACTGAGGGTGCACTCAATCCCCTCATCCAGATCATTGAGAAAGATATTAAACAGAATTGGCCCCAATGCTGAGCCCTGGGGAGCATCACTTGTGACCGGCTGCCAACTGGATTTGACTCCATTCACCACAACTCTTTGGGCCCAGCCTTCCAGCCAGTTTTTAACCTAGTAAAGCGTACTCCTGTCCAAGCCATGAGCAGCCAGTTTCTCCAGGAGAATACTGTGGGAAACAGTGTCAAAAGCTTTACTAAAGCCTAGGTAGACAACATCCACAGCCTCTCCCTCATCCACTAAGCAGGCGGGGGCTGTCAGGGGAAATGCCACCAGCAGGCAGGGGCTGGCAGGGGAAACACCACCAGCCGGCAGAGGAAACACTGCCGGCAGTCAGGTGCCACTTGGGGAAACGACACCTTGTCATAGAAGGAGATCAGGTTAGTCAAGCAGGACCTGCCTTTCATAAACCCCTGCTGTCTGGGCCTGATCCCCTGGTTGTCCTGTACATGCCACATGATGGCACTCAGGATGATCTGCTCCATAACCTTCCCTAGCACCAAGGTCAGGCTAACAGGCCTGTAGTTCCCCGGATCCTCCTTCCAGCCCTTCTTGTAGATGGACATCACATTTGCTAACCTCCAGTCAACTGGGACCTCCCTGGTTAGCCAGGACTGCTGACAGATGATGGAAAGTGGCTTGGTGAGCACTTCCACCAGCTCCCTCAGTACCCTTGGGTGGATCCCATCCAGCCCCATAGACTTGTGTGTGTCTACGTGGTGTAGCAGGTCGCTAACCATTTCCCCTTGGATTATGGGGCTTCCTTCTGCTCCCCGTCCCTGTCTTCCAGCTCAGGGGGCTGGGTACCCCGAGAACAACTGGTCTGACTATTAAAGACTGAGGCAAAGAAGGCATTAAATACCTCAGCCTTTTCCTTGTCCTCTGTCACTATGTTTCCCCCTGCATCCAATAAAGGATGGAGATTCTCCTTAGCCCTCCTTCTGTTGCTAATGTATTTCTAGAAACACTTTTTATTGTCTTTTACAGCAGTAGCCAGATTAAGTTTCCAGCTGGGCTTTGGCCCTTCTAATCTTCTCCCTGCATAACCTCACGACGTCCTTGTAGTTCTCCTGAGTTGCCTGCCCCTTCTTCTAAAGGTCATAAACTCTCCTTTTTTGCCTGAGTTCCAGCCAAAGCTCTCTGTTCAGCCAGGCCAGTCTTCTCCCCCGCTGGCTCGTCTTTTGGCCCAAGGGGACAGCGTGCTCCTGCGCCTGTAAGATTTCCTTCTTGAAGGACATCCAGCCTTCCTGGACTCCTTTGCCCTTCAGGACTGCTGCCTCCCAAGGGACTCTGTCAACCAGGCCCCTAAACAGGCCGAAGTCTGCCCTCTGAAAGTCCAAGGTAGCAGTTCTGCTGACCCCGCTTCTCCTTACTTCTCCAAGAATCAAAAACTCTATCATTTCATGATCACTATGCCCAAGACGGCCTCCAACTGTCTCATCACCCACCAGTCTTTCTTTGTTCACAAACAAGAGGTCCAGCGGGGCGCCTTCCCTAGCTGGCTCCCTCACCAGCTGCGTTAGGAAGTTATCTTCCACGCACTCCAGGAACCTCCTAGACTGTTTCCTCTCCTCTGTATTGTATTTCCAGCAGGTATCTGGTAAGTTGAAGTCCCCCACGAGAACAAGGGCTACCAATTGTGAGACGTCTCCCAGCTGCTCATAGAATATTTCGTCTGCCTTTTCATTCTGATCCATATCCACCTAAGTAGAAAACAAGTCAGGATATTAATACATCAATGCTCTTGCATCATCTTAAACAAAAAAGAGGGGTGTTTGTAAAAAGTAGGTGTGTTTTTATTTAAGCAATAAGGGAGGGAGTTTATAGCTATACAAATCAAACTGCAACACAGAAGCAATATGATTTATGCATTCTATAACAACAGTATTTATTACCATTACTGTACAGCTCTATCAATGACTGATTTTTAGTTACTGTACCTAAACTACTTCTATCACTGCTCAGTTAGGAAAATTCTGTAAGTCTTTAACATACCTGACCATTAATCCTTCCTTCACTGCTGTGTTACAACATCACAAATAACATCACTGAGCAGAACTTTTTCACCCAAAGTTCTTAACACTCCTCTGTAATTTCCATTTTACAGATAGAAGCAACAGAGAAGTGATTTGTTTATAGTTATTTAACAAGTCAGGAACCAGCTACATTGAATTCAGCCTCCTAACACTGTTTAATACATTACCCATCAGAGCAAACAGCCCTGTAGGGTCAGGATGCAGCTGAGCTAAACTTTAAAGGAATGTACCATTTCTCGATAGCAAGTAGATGACGTATTCCCTTCTGCTGCCCTGGCAGGTCATGTTTGGAAAATGAGCGTGTCCACATACAGACAAGCAGAGGATCAGACACGCAGATAGCACACTGCTGCACTGCACTTTTAGCAGTCTTTTCCGTTTGCCTGCTTTTCCCAGAATTATTTAGTCCTCTCCAATGCAGGTCTCAGTGTATACAACAAAGTATTATAAGAGGTGAGGCCTTAGAGGACTAGTTTCTCTGAGAGAAGAAAGCAACACAACCACCAGCTTAATAGATTCCACTGTGCTAACCTTGTGAATATTTTTGCTTGACAGGACTGCTTAGGGATTATGAAGATATTACCCTACTCTGCTATTTCTAATAATCATAATTTCATTGCTATTCTTAGATAATCTATACAATCTTTAAAATTTCTATAAAGAAGACACAGTTCATTATTAAATATTTCACATTTTGAGCATGGTAAATTATCTAGATGACATTCAAGTTTGGACTGTCTTTTTTTGTAACTGAGTCTGATTGCTCTCACCGCATGTTCACATAATTTTATTTTTATTTTTGTTGGATAATTGAATGATTAAGTTCTAAGACATATGGGATGCACCACAGTCTTTATCATGCTAGAGAGACAGACAAGAACAACATTGAGCACAAACACATGCTACTATTATAAAAGACAGCGCCATTTGCACGCAATGAAATTAGGCTTAGAAAAGATACATTAAGTGCTAGAGAAAGCAGTTTTTTTGCAGTGTTCATTGTATACTATTTTGATACCTCAAGAAGAGTGGCTAATACTAAGCGGTGTATTTGGCAGTTATTAAGTCTTGAGGTCATTATGGGATTTCTTGGCACCACTAGATTATTTATTTGATGAAATTTCACTAAGACATTTTTTCTCCAGAATTCATCATCATGTCACTCAAGAAAATATGCTGACATTAAGTGGTGTTTAGATAATGTTCAACAATTCAGTGGCAAATGGATTCCTTGTAGAGACATGAAAAACAGAAAAACAACAATCTCGTTCAATCTCCGAGTTTCCGACATGAACTGTCTGATGAATATTCTACGTACAGGGAAGGCAAACTAAAAAAACCCCAAGCAATTAGTGGGTAAACTAATCATATAAATAAGGCTAATTATACAGATGGGAAATCTTTTCAGTTCAGTAAAATCAGATGCTAAACATTCCTCCCATTCATAGAAAAAGCCTTCATACCATGCAAACAAACAAGCACATGAAAACCAGTGAGCTAATCAAGCTGATTCTTCTATAAAGAACCTCCTTGCTCTGTAAAGGAAGAGAAAATGTTAATTCTGTTTTTGTATACTGGAGACCCACATGGATGCTTCTATAGCGAGGGCCTGTGCTTTGTAATAAAGGACACAGGAGAAGCAGAAGAGAGAGTAATTGCAAATTGATGTTGTACTCCAGAGGTAGCGGGCAGAGGCAGCAAAAGCAACCAGCAGGCTGTTTCAGAGCCCTGCTGGCTGCACAGAACAGGGTATTTCAGGAAGACTGGGAGCCAGTGTGCTCTCCACATTACTTCTACTGAAGGTCCCAAAATAAGAGCATACATTCCTTTATACACAGGACCTGGATAACAGGCAGGGTTCAGCCCTGAGCTCTCCACCAGCTGACTACTCTCTAAAAAGTATTCCCCACAGTATGTCACCATCATCAAGCAGCCAGCCTATTCCTTGAGTACTATCTTGTATCTTCATCATACAGCTAAGAGAAAAAACTAGCATCATGTAAGAATCAACTCCCTGCACCTGTTTGCTGCACTCCCAAGCACTCCCAGAAGGAGGCACCATGCGAGCTTAGAAATCGCAATACTTCCATAAACAGATGCGATGCCAACTGTTGCGTAAAAGGCCAAAAGAATGAAGGACTAAAATTAAACAGTATTTACTGTGGCAGCACATCCACCATATATATGACCACTTAATTGTTAAATTGAACGTTAAATAACAAGATTTGTTAAAGTGTTTTTTACATTGTCACATTTTTTTCATTTGTCCATTTACTCTGTGTGTGTGTATATATGTATATTAACATTCGCTGTATTTAATTCAATTATTTCTTTGGCTGTGACACCATAGCTGCATGAGTAGAGAAGAACTACTGGATAATTAGACTGGAAGTTGACTGTTTAGAATATTATTCCAATAATTAAGTCTGGATTCTAAAAATTCTATGAGAAAATATTTAATGCTATTTAACACCTCTTTCATATAATACTTGCGTTCTAAGTGCAAGTGCAGAATACTGCCAGTATTTCTGTTATATAGCTTCCATATAATAGATTAGAAAAGCTGATAACTTTCTTGTTAAGGCAGTTGAAAAAAGTTTGTATGACTTGAATGCTTATTACATTGTCTAGTATTTGTAAGAAGGAAGCAGACCACTCCCACGTAAAAACATCTTAATATCAAGGGAACCTCTTAGTTTTGAAAATCCCAATTCCTATCTCCACTGAGATTCAAGGCTTGTTTGATCGGATACCTTCCGACTTTGGCAAAAGTGCTATAAAGCAGTACAAATGACACTGGATTTCTAGAGAGGACAGCCAGCTGCTGGAGTTATTGAGAGCTATTAATGAGTTGTGACAAGTAGTGGCTGCCACAGGACATTATGCAGAGGCACGCTGGAAGTTAGACCACCCAGCATGGAAAACGGTAAGAGGTCTTATAAAATAGGATATGTGCACAGTCTGGTCACAGGTAAAAATTTGTTTTCACCAGGCAGTCAAGTATGCAGAGTATACACTTACTACCCAAATTTTCTAAATTTCAGCAGGACATTGCTCCAACTACTCCACCTGTTCCAAATGCTCCTATGCATTTGATGCTTCACCAGATAGACTGAGACAGACGACAACTGATATGCTTGTTTTGCATAATGCTATCCCCTTGCCCAGAGCCTGACTGACGGACCAGATCCCACAGGACATAACAAGCCTCGAACATTGCTCTGAAAATGGACAGCTCTTCCTGGATGCTTGTCTGACAACATAAACACGTACCTAAGACAACATGTTACTGGCTGTACAAGAGTTTCCAAGAGCATGAATCTGTGGCAACAGCAACATGCTGCTTCTGACTGTTGGTGGGTGCTACTGCTCTCAGTGTGTCATCTTTGGTGAATTCTCCTAACACACTGTGTGCAGGGCAGGAGGAGGAAACCAGAACTAACGCCATCCACTCTGGTACCTTCTTGTGACTCATTTCACATCCCCTTTTCTTTCTTCAAGTAATTGCAGGACAAAATTACAACTCTGATATCAAGCTTCAGTCACATCTCGATAACTCACAACAAAGAAAAAAAGTATTGAAAATATTGTTTGCACATGCAAAACCACTTTTTTTTTTTTAGCATGAAACATGCCAGTCAGATACACTGAGGCTGCCCTTCAGGGACACAGCTTGAACATGCTCCTGTTATGTTAATATCAGAACAGTGCAGATAACCCTCCACTGCCTGTCCATAGCTAATCACAGCAGATTTCTTCACTCTGGATCAAGTGTGCCAGAAATCACTGACTTTATCCTTTGGGCAAATTCAGATTTCCAGGGAAACCCATGTGGAATCAGACACTGCTCAGTGTGAGCAAAGGTGACGAAAGTGTTATTTCTATCTCAGTAGGGATTCATCTGATTGTTTATGGAGCTAAAAAGAGTAATGATAAAGGTTTAGCTAGCATACAATAGTCAAGACTAATTCAGAAGACTTTCCACTTGATATAGCAGCACTTTTTCAATCTACTTTACCCAAGCAATGACTCAAAACTATAAACAAACCAGCTTTAGAGTTCCTAACATCAGGTGAAAAATATGCAACATACTGCATAAGTCAAAATACTGATTCAATATAAATTCACGCTGTGGTTCAAATATGATAACTTTTTTTTTCTCCTCAAGAGTTAGCTCTGTACCATAGATTTGTCCCAGATAGTGCCTCATCCAACCTTGCCATTGCATCACTACACTTGACTCGATATCATTTGCTGTTCTACAGTTGACATGAAAACTTAAAACCCATTTAGACTTCATATAGCACATAGTGGGTGATTTGAAAGAACTGGATCACGTGCTTCACACCAGATCAGCTTGGTGTCTTATGCTGCAGGTGCCTAGTAAAATAATGGAGGTACAGCCTGCTTCCAGCCACCCTTGCAGCTCTTCTACATTGACTTGGTACTGGAAGAGATGGTTGCTTTCAAATTGCAGACACACGCCTGTTGATTATGTACAGAGCCTTGAACCTGTCTGTAGACTACACCACAGCATATTTAAGCAAAGCTGTCTCTGTCAGTACTAATAATTTACCAGGTATATTGCAGAGGTGACTAATGATTTCTCGCAACCTGCTGATGCTTCCTTAGCCACACAATTAGCTCACCCAGCTGCTTTTATAGAAAATGATGGCATCCTGCTGGGCACTAGCAAGGAGCTGGCAGAACGTCCGTTCTGTTATGTACTGTTCTTGAGCAGCTTAATTTATGGGGCTGTTTTAGGTCAGTGCCACTTAGAGACACAAAGGAAACTGTCAACAGCTTTTATCTGGAATTTTGCAAGAACCTGCTTTCACTTAGGAGATTTGTCTTCTATTGGTTAAAATGATATCCTCCCCTGCCCTCCCATTTCCTCATCCCAGCCTCTATCTGCTACTTGCTTATGATGATAAATATCACAGACCTAGCAACACGAAGTGACTGATTTTTTTATTGGATTGCAACCTGCATACATAAACTATATCCTTATGCATAACTTTCTGTTGGCACCGCTGAGTGCACTTATTTTAACAGGAATGTAAATGCCTTTTTGATGACCAGGTAATTTAAAGACCACAGGGAAGTATACAATACATAATGCAAAAAGAAAAAAAAATTGGACATTTTTAGAGTCTGGTGAAAGCAAAGACTTCTGCAGCTAGTTTTTAATTGAAAGTTTTTAAAAGGTTAACTGTCAGCCTGGGCTGTAAATAACAGAAATGAAACAAGATGTTCATGTAGCCAACATCTGATTTATTTACAACAAATAAAGGACTACTTCCAGCTGAAATCATCTTCTTTCCTTTGGTAATCTTGGTAAACATGTTTTCAAGACTTTATTTTTATCTTGGAATGGAAACATCTGAAAATTGTTTTGAAAAAGAAATAGCTGGTAGAACCAGCTGGTAGGGTGTCATGGCGAGGGCACTAAGACTGCATCTGAGAGAACAGCCTAGCAGAAACTTGATTTTGTCTCTCCCTTTCCCAAGAGTATTCTGTAGCCTCCATGGTGAACCAGCTGGTATGGTTTTCCAATTGCACGTACACAGACTTTGTCCACTCTACTATATAAATACTGTAGGATACAGTAGAGTAAGCTTCTAAAACCTTAATCTAATTATGCCACAGTGCTGGTCCCAGAAAGGGAAGGATGGGAAGGGAAGAAGTAAAGATCAAATGTTTTCAGTGCTTTTTATGAAAGAAAAAAAAAAAAAAAATCTTAGCACTACACACAGGGTTGCATTCACAACAAACTGCTGCATTCGACACTTTCTCATGAATGCATATCTGGGGTTAAGCCCTACACATCAGTGCAAAGTACCTGATCAAACATGTATATCCCCTTGCGAGGCAATCAGGAAGACAAATTGTGTCCTGAGGAGGGTCCTCAGGAATAAAAATGGAAATAGCTATATCCTAATAGTCCGTTCTCCATCCTTCATTCCCTTGCACGCCAAATCCCAACACAATAACCTTGTCAGGAGACACTTTTTCTGTCTTGTGCAGTCCAGCAAAGGAGGTGAAGATCTCTGCATCCCAAGCAGCAGGCTAGGTACCTGTGGCAGAAGATGGCCACTCAGTGCCCAGGCAGTCACAGAGTGCTATGAATATCCCCATCACTAATCTGATTGAAATGAGAATGCTGTAAAAAGGAAAGAGAGAAAACTGTTGTGTGCTATACAGCATAGAGCCGAATGAAGATTGGCCATCTGTTTGTACTGGATATTTCCCACTGGTTTAGAGACAAGCTACTCACGGGCAATATGTTCAACAATTCAAGAAGTCCCATAAACGATCTTCCATTATTCTTTATAACTCCACTGAAGAGAGCAAGTAGCACCATTTTCTACCCCTGGAAGACATGAAGGGTGGTGGGATGCTGATGGCAATGGTCAAACACTTCTGGATTCAAGGCTCCTACAGAAGCTTTGCCATTCCTCAACGTAAACAAGAGCACATAGGATGGGTCACTGGGGAATTTTCCTAGGGTCCCTACAAGCTGTAACTCCAACTCTTAAAAAACAAAAATAGAGGTATTGCATCTAGCACGGCACTTGCGAAGAAGGAAAACAATGCTGCGTAGTTGATCTAAAATTGTTTCATCTCTCTATGGGTCTTCCAACTTCTTGTAGCTCTTGTCATACTGCTAAAGAACAATGATGGGACCAGAATAAAGTGTGCTCAGTGCAGCATCTATTCAACACAGTACATTGGTCCCTCTGTTTGTAGAATACATATTTATAACTTACAGTGATTACCTGGCAGCAGTTTGGCTTGAATTTTACTTATTCTATTGGACATACTGCACTTCTTTCTGTTTCAAACTACTGTTTTGTTATTTGCATAGAACTTTTATACTCTTTCTGTTCCAAACATGTATGGCATCTACAGCAGCAGCCTAATCAGTAGCCTAAAGAGTAACATAACAATAGTATCATCATCCATTTTCTGATATCAAATACGTCAGCATTGCCTACAAGACGAGATTCTACAGTGGATTTTCATTGTGATTTGCACCTCAAAAGGGAGGAAAGCTGGCTGGATTTCAGGCCCATCCTAATACTATGATCAAAAAGGGAGCAGAAGGGAGACCATATTTAAGGTTCTTCTCATTTAGTGAAACTGAACAGAACATGTTGACTTAAGAATTACAGTTCATCCAACAGTTACATTTTTTCTTATACATCAGCTTCTTAGGCAGAAATAAGATGTTAAAAAAGGTCAGTAAAAGCATCAGTTGAAAGTTTTCACTAGAGAAAATAATAAAATAGAAAAGTCATAGCGAAGACTAGCACTTTTTATTTCTGATGTTGCTTCAAAAAGATTTTTTTTGTCCTGTAGACATGCAGTGCAAAAGTTTCCAAATGAACTTCCATCCTCCTGCTCTTTTGAAGGAACCTCTGATACAATACTTGAGATGTGGATGAGGATGTAAAAAATGCATTTGATCAGCACCGTAACTGCTGGTGTGACCTTATTTGGTCAGAGAGTCTTTAGGGGTTTAGATTTCCTTACAACCACCACCAAAGGGATTTATGTGACTCTTCTAAAATAGCAGTGACATACTGCATATCGTAACAAATATATCAAAAGAATTTGAAAGGAAAAAATAGTTAATGAAAAAGAGATAAAATCACAGTATTGCTAAAGCAGTAAAGCATATTTCAAGGTAATTTGCTGAAGGCAGCCAGAAATATGATATACTTTTCTTTTTGGGTGTAGCGTACGTGGGGAAATAAGGGCAACTTCAGATTTCTTTTGGGTAGAATAGGTGGTGTTGGCATTATAAGTATCTTACTTGTCTTTACTAAAAATAAAGAGAGCTTTTAAAATGCTCTATCATTACTCTAATTTTATCTAAAAAAGACAGCTATGAATAGGAAGATAGATCTTGACTAGCACTATAATATTTCTTTTTATATAGTTTTGTTTCAACAACAGCCATTCCTGAACCTGCTTTTGGTTTTTGAACTAAATACCTAAAGATTTTATAGTCCTCATCAAGATGAAGCTTGAGAGTTTGCCTTGATTTTCCTAAATTTTAATTTCTCAAACTTCCCTTTACCTTTTCATTTTTTCAAAAACATAATCTACACATAGAGATGGCTGGAAATATATGTAGACATTGGCCCTCTTCATTTTCAGGGATAAAATTCCAGAAAAAAGGCTCGGTTAGACATTTTTTCCTGGGCGTTCCAGATAGTGCCTCAGGAACCGCACGACGAAGCAAAATAGCAGACTACATACTGTTTTATAAACCAGTGTCTCAGTCCCCATTAGAATGTGCATGTTGCTGAAGGAAACCATTTATACTCATAAGAACTATTTCATACTGCCAGGAGACCAACTACCTGCACAGCCCATTTTGCATCTAATCTTAGAAACACATACGTACAGAAGAGTCTGGTTCTGCCACAGACCCACAGCTTTGCAACAACTAATTCAGAATCCATTCATGCAACTAAAACAACTTTCAAACCACTTGCAACAAGAGCTCAGAATATTACTGTTACAAGCATGATTATACATTGATACCTCTTTGCAAATCCACATAAGGGGTAGATCCATAATCAAAAACTGACAAAATAAGTAGGCTTTTAAAGTAATTTCTGTCGAAAGGCATTTTAAAATAAATCAAATGCTTTTGCAGTTTGGAGTGCCAAATAATGGCAAGAAGAGTGTCACCGGAAAGATATTTCTTCTTTTTCTGTCATTTGTGGTATTCAGAAATGCATACATTTGGATGAGTTATTTAAGTAAACCTCTCTTCCAAATTGCGTATCAAGAAATAATGCACGTGCGTTTGTGAGTTCCGCGTAGTTTTTCTAAATACTAGAGATACTCAGGTCAATCTAGTAGCCTTAAAATTGATGGACATACTATCTCCAAAAAATTAGGCCACCACTTTGCCTATAGGAACCTGAAGATTTTAATAATTTCCTTTTTTTTTTTTTTTCCCCTCCAAGCAGTATCCAGTTTGGTCTTCAAAGAATATGGATTCATAGGAATCCGAATCATATTTGATAAGCTGAACAGAGTTACAGGTTTTTCACTTGTCTGTGATAATTTTATTTGAGCTTATGAATACCCTTCACAGCACATTTTTACATCAGAATTAGAGACTGTTTAAAAACAGTATTTCCCCAAAGTTTGATAAGCTCTTTAATAGCATACTAATTCCTTAGACTTCCTGTTTTTTTTTTTTTTTCACTGAACCTATCCCTGACCAAACATCGCCCCTTCAATGATTTTTTTTCCCCCCCGATTCTCTGCTATTGTTGTGTAAGGATTCCCTTTCAATATATTCCACATAGCATTCAACTGCATGCAATAATGACCTACACCTGGTCACCATCTCACAGTCCCCTTCTGACATTCTGCTATTCCTCTTGTATTTTTCACCCTACCTCTCCAGAATGCTGCAAATTCAAACATTACATGCTTTTTCAGCTTTATCATGGGTTCAGAGTTATATCCTTTATGATCTGTGTCTGTCATTTTATGATCTCATATTTTTATGTCATGAAGCTTTGTGGGAAAAAACTTTTATCTCTCAATAGTTATTTGATGATTAGTGCTTATATCTGTATGTCTTAAGTGATTCCATTACCTCTGAAAACAATTTACAGTACTATAAAACTTGTGCATTTTACAATTCATATAGAATATCTTTTATTCTACCTCTGAATTTTTATGGGTTTATGTGATTAATATTTACATGTAATACATCCTTCTCACACTGCAATAGCTGGTTCTTCTAACACCTTTACACCTACTGCAACTCTTATCCTTTTTGGTTTCGTTTCTTAGTAATCCACTAGTAAAAACTTACACATAGGCTATTTACATACAGGGGAAGAAAATCTTGGTGCCACAACACTGCATTTGTAATACTGTGAAGAGATTTCATAGTTTATTCTGCATATTTATCAATACAGTTCTCTAATTGTCATTACTTGGAAGGTATATATGGTGATGAGTGGTTATATACAATATTTTATGATTTCTGACTATCTTTTAAAGCTACAATTTAAAAGCCTTAGATCTCTTAAACATGCAGCTAAATGCTGCATAAATTTTGATATTGCACTTTTATAATTAACTAGAACATTGCTGTTGACTTCACTCAGCTCCAGGGAGAAAGATTTCTGCTCATGAGCACTTCAAAACATAGGTATCACTCTGGAGTGTTTTTTCTTCAATATGGAAGCATAAAAACTGATCATATCCTAAGACCATGGTAACAATTACTGTCCCTAGTGTGTGTTTTTTAAAACATGCATAGAAATCTCCTTAATTCCCATTTTCAACGACATTTACAGGTTTACAGTTAAAAGCTTTTTACTGCCACTTGAGTGTAGGTTTTCATCAACAAAAACTGAAAAACGTTGGCTAGTTAGCTCAATCACAACTGGAAATGGGTCTTGGCTTCCTCTTTGGGTGTTTTGGTTTGGGGTTTTTTTCCCCCCATCTCCCTAAAAAAAAAAAAATTTCAAAACCACAGAGAAAACATACTAAAATGCTAAAAATACAGTACAATATAAACTGCATCCATAATTTTTCTGTTCCTCCCTTGTGTGCCTCACAAACATCTCCAGCAGACTAGCCTATGAGACAGTCTCATTCCACGGTAGGAAAGAAACTATTTGTTTTTCTGTATGAAGAGTAACAGAAAGGCTAAATCATTGCAGTATCTGTGTCTTGCCAACAAGCCACGATGTCCATTTTGTATAAGTCTTTGAATAATTATGACTAAACACAGCTGAACCAAATTCCATCTCTCTCTCTCCCCCTATCCCAGATTCCATCATATTCAGATCCTGGCTTCAGTTATGTGTCTAAATCTTTCTACAGCATTTTCCTGTGTCTTTTCCCAAAGGTTATATGCCGGTGCAAAATTCCCATACATATTATACCATTTATCCTCCCTTTTGCATCAGCTCTTTAGAGATGATTATGTACTCTTTCATTTCTGGAAGAATTGCAATGTAGTGTTCATCTCTGGAATAAACCAACTTTCTCTATGAATCAATGCCACAAGACAACTTTACAACCTTCATCCCAGGGCCACATCCACAGGAAAAAGGTTTATCCCAGTGCCTGTAATATTCTTACCATATCCCTGACACAAGATCATGGTGTAAATTAGGATGCAGAAAAAAAATAAAAAATAAAAACAATCACTCCAAACAAACTACCCCAAACAAACCCAAAACCAATCTGAATTACCTTAAAACATCTAAATTCTGAGATGAAGGTATTATTTAACTGCAGATCTTTATGCATTTTAAAAAGATAGATATTGTTATTGAGGTAACCGCAGTACAAAGATTCCTAGAAAATTGCCTCTGTGGGCCCAGACTCGGTCACCTCACTCTGCAGGCAAGTAAAGTAGACCCAAAGCCTCTAAGACCCAACCTCATGTCTCACCTCCGGGGTCCACTGCTGCTCTAGAGAGATGTCAGCTCACATATACAGGAGAGTGGTATAATGATCTTTCACAAATGAGGAAAAAGTTATAAACATATACTAAACCATATTTTTGGAGCATTAACACTTTAGTTTTTACATTTTCCAGTTTTAAAACTCAAGACGAGCAATTTTAAAAAGAAATGTGCAAAGATGAAACATTCCACTTTATGATTTATTCTCAAGTGCCAGGCTGACAGAGGGAGATGCAGTGTAGAGGAATGACACAGAAAAGCCCTTGGAGGTAAGTGCATTGTCCTCAAAGATCTGTGTAGACAGATGCAGTAGAGAAGATGGACTGTCAGAGCCCTCATCAGCATTTTGGTAATTTTCTGCATCAACTTGAGTATATTTCCAGATTCTCTATCCAAGAACACTCACCAGAAAGCAAGGAAAAAGAAAGTTTGTTTGTTTTTAAAGCAGAGTTTTCTACTGTAAACAAGCCTAGTTCTTTATAGTGAGTTCAATTTCATTCCTGTGTTAGCATTTAGAAAGGGAAACATTGCCTCCACTAGGCTTTTGGGTAGTTTACTTTCACATTTGGCCATCAATTAAAATTAAACTGCCAGGTTGTGTTTCTCTATATGGTAAAAAGTCCCTTCAAAAACTGACTCCAGTCTTCCTTGTAATCCTCAAACATGTACATAAAGGAAAAATCATTGAAGTGTTTGCAAATCAGATCATAGCCTGAAAATCTGAAAAGCAATATATGCTGCTGTCTACAAGGATGGAGAAAGAGCAGAATTGCTACAATCCCAGATGGCACTAGAATTAAATGAATCAAAAGAAACTAAATTATTTTTGGTTTATATAAACGTGGAGCTTAACAAAAAAGGAAAAATGCTACAATGAATTGTGAAGTGGGATGGAAAAGGGACAACCCAAACCTAGGCAAGTTTTCCATAACATAATCACAGAAAGAAAAAAATCAGGAAAACAGTTGATTTGTTGGGTTTTTTTCATGTTCTTTTCATTTTTGAGTGGGAGATGAAGAAACTTTTTTTTCATTTGTAATTTTTGTTAATAATACATTGAAAGCATAACAGAACAAAGAGGACATCTGATTCAAGTCAGCAAGGAAGCTAGATTTCCTGAAAGAAGAAATGATTAAATGGAAAATCATAATGAGAAAAAATGAAGAAAGATCCTCTTCCCTCTGCAAGACCCTGCATTTTCTGTAACCTCAAAGCCAAGTCAGAAAGGTGTGCAATTAGTTCTGGCAGCACTGGAAGAGTTAGTCTTACCATTAAGATTACCATGAAAAGAGAGTTCATCTTCAGAGCAGAAATGCCTTGAGGTCCAGCTTTAATGCTCAACGTGTTTCTAACAAAACAGTGATCATGACACAGCATTATGAAATAAGAAATATGTAGTTTGCTCTGAGTAGGTGAAAGACAGAAATTTAGGCTCAGATTCTTATCTCAAGTCAAGTAAATTCACAGTAACTCAAAAGTTGCTCAGGTGAAAGCAGATGAGGTTACAGGCATAGATATATGATGTATGAGACATTTGCAGCCTTGCTGAGTGATGCTATCAGTTATGAACTGAATCGCAGACTTGATCATCAGGTGAAACTCCCATTAGTTTCAGTCATAGTTTTGCACTGGTGAGACTAAATAACAACTGCCAGTTTTGGCACAGTTCTTTACGCTTGCTAGATAGCTGCAATAGCCCTGACAATAGATATGCAGGCAAAGTCAAGAAACAATTTATCATCTGCCAATCTAGCTATCAAATCTCTCTCTTTGCCCCTGGCAATGTCCATGCAGTGCACATACAAAGATCTGTTCTGTATCAAAAGCTGAAAGTGTGGGAGCAAATGTAAATGTATTGAATGCATTAAGAAAAAACCTAGGACTGAAGTAGCAAGGACATGCTTCCATATCATAACACAGTAGAGACTTAGAAACACATTTTCATTGAAATTGCAGGGCTGCACAGTATTTGTTCTGTTGCAGATTTCAAGCATTTTAATTCATCTTGTTACAGATTAGCTATGACACTACTGCCATCAATAACTCACAACTGGCTATAGTTAGTAGAGAATTACAGAGTCCAAACCTCCTTTCTTATCATGAAAATACCAGAAATACTACTTCTAGCTCTAAATATCCCAGGCACTGTAAGAAGCAACTAAAAGCAATTAGCGTTTAATTATGAAATAAACATAGAAAAGCATAACTGTTCTCTTTTGGATACTATCAGAAATATAGATCTGTAATACCATGCAAAAATGATTGGCAGTAGTTCCTTGTTTTTAGAAAGCAGCAGGATAGCATGTATCTCTCTTCCCTACAGCAACACAGCCTCTTCTGTATTCAAAACTGAAAACATGTCTTGACTATGGGGTATCAGTCTGCATCCTCAAGTTAAATCCACATATAAAGGGAAAGAAAAACTAAGAGCCTGAGTCACAACCTGATGGGTGCAATGAGCACGGAAACCTAGCCAATCTTTCACAATCACATGTAGTCTCTCCTCTCCTAGAGACATATTTAAAACTATATAGGTAAGATGTACGCTTACTATTTCTATTGTTCCTGAAATGCAGAAGTCTGCATTATACAGAAAGTATGAATAGACTGTTATAGCACTTCAGCTCGAAAATAAATTAACGGCTCTGTACCCCTGGTTTTCTGTCTCCAAGGTTACCACTCGTGTTTTTCATGAATGCTACTGTTTACTTCCTTCATTGCCTTCTTGTTTACTTGTTTTGCATACATAAAAATAGAGATATGAAAAAAATATGCATATAACAGACAGTTGCCATTTACAAATGAGGACAGAAGGTTAGGTGCCAGTGACGAATTTGCCAAGTATCTTCCTTCTCAGCACAATCTGTGAAAAGGGCTCAGAAACCTACATGGCACATGGCAGCTGACGTTTATGGCTCTAATTAAAGTCCTGGATCACAAAACCCTGCCAATGCCAGTTTTTCCACACATAACCTGGAGGAAGAAAAGTTGCAAGAAATGTTTGGGGAAAGCGAAGAGGCAAAGAAGATTCCTGTGATTAGAAACGTAAAACCTGCAAATAAAACTGTGCCACAAATAACATTTAGCATGAAGTGAGCTATAGGGTAGCCCCTAATTTTGGAAGCTCCATGGGGCCAAGTCTGTCTTTCTGATAGGCTTGCAGGGTGTCTTGCAAAAAGGATCTCAGTCTCAGGACTGAAGTTATTTGGGGCCATCAAAAAGAGGCAAGAAGTGCTATAAGAATTTGGAACACGATAAAAGAAAGTTTGTATTCACACTGATAGTATTAAATAAGGCTTCCAAAACTCTGTTATCTTCCTTCTGACTGGAGAAAAACCCTACTTTGGTCATATAAATCCATTAGATCCCCAGAGATCTTTTGCAGTAAAGGCCTTAATGTTTTTTGAACAAGACAGACATGCATTTACTCTGCCCGTGTTTTGGGCCAAAACTACAACTAACGAGGCCTGCAATTCCACTGTAGTTCAACTGAACTACAGTGTTTTTTTAACATACCTGCTGAACGTCTAGCCATTTGGCATGAGGAACAAAGACCACACAAGGGAGACATGTTTCAAATCTCAAGATACACCCATCCATTCTAGAGAGCATCCTGTAGGACAACATGAACATTTGAAATAGCAGATGCTAGATTCAAAAGAGGGTGGTTTGCAAAAACGCTATAAATATCAAGTCTGCTGTCTATATTAATAATTTATTATCTATCAGAACTATGAAGTGGGGAAGTTGTGAACAAATGTTTCAACGGATAAGTACAAACATATTTTTATAACGTATGACTCATGAAATGGTATAAATACTTTTGAAAACTTTGTGATTTGAAGTGAGGACACTTAAGGAAGAAGAAAGGTATCAGTTAACGAATGCAATATGACTCAGAGGAGCCTGGTGGGAAGAGAGACTGGAAGGAAAAGGCAAGACTACAAACATCAGTTTCCCAAGTGCACTGAAAAACAGAAGAGGTAACTAAAGAGAAATTTCATACTAAACAGAACTTGCTTTAGTCGTCTTTTTTAGTCTTCTTATAACCTAACCTTTTGCTTTGCTGAATCCCATCTGTTCTCATCTTTGAGAGTGCTCTCAGGTGACTTTGAGGAGCCATAAAGCACACAGGTAAATAAACCAACAAAAAAAATGCACACATACTCTTCAGGTACATGCCACTTATGGGCAGGCTAACTAGTCCTGGGAATTCAGATATATTTTCCACCAAACTGAAGTGTTATGAGGACTGGCACACACCAGGTGTCCAGATAAGTTGTTTCCCATATGTAAGGCAGAACCCTTTGGGGGCAGGGGGGAAGGCCAGCAGGGGAGCAGCTTGTCACTGCCAGTGACTCCAAATTGTCATACCCTGTAACGGCAGGTCTCTGAAATCCCTAGCTGAACTCCCATCTTCTCAAAGAAAGGAAGGGTGTTACCAAGCTGAAAGTTCATTTGGTCATAATCCTCACTCTGAAGCTCACCAGGTAAATGTTGTGGAAACTTCCCTTTACCTACTGGAGAATATTTTTCAGAATCCAATACCATAAATTCTATATATACTATCAATTACATCAAGCACCAGAAAAAAAACCAGCTTTGCACAAAGGTGCGTGAGAGAGGAAATCTGACATAGCTATTCTTTAAAAGAAAGAAAAATGACACATGAAGATGGAGAATTCAGGGGAAAGATGACAGAGGAATTCAATTTTTCTGAAAGTGCAGGGAAAGACTCCAAGTGTAGTACCTTTCTCACTCAGCACCAAAAAATAAGTCTGAAGACATATGCAAAAGACATTATATCGATGGTCTATAAAGAGAAAACAGATGTACAATGATACTGCTAAGGCTTCATCTTAAACTAGTCTATCCCAGTTGATCCACAATATTTAAGCTAAGTAGGTTTTCTTCATAATTCTTTTATTCCTACCATGTACATTTGTTATTGCAGATACTTGTTACCATAGTAATAAATCAGGCTGTAGAAGTACAACTAAAATGCTATCAAACAATACTGTAACTAAAAAAGCACAAATTCAGGTAGTTATTTTTTGTAGAGTATTTATTAACTTTTATGTTGTGGGGGTTTTTGTAAGTATTTTATTCACAAGAATATCTGGGAAAACCAGAGGTTTTTCAAATCAACATGCATATTTAAACCAAATGTAATAGCATGACCATTTTTAAAATGCTTGGGTCTGTCTCAGAAAGGCAATAAAGTGCATATGCTGCTCTAAGCACTCCCAAGTGCTTTTGATTAACTTAAACACACTTAAGAAATAGATATACACTCACATACTTCACTGACCAGGAATCAGGAGTAACTGATTTCAAAGGGGAAGGAAGGAATATATCATGCGTTCAGTCTGGAGGAAAGATTTAACATTTTAAGTTTGGTGTACAAAGCTCATTTTTTTAATAATTTGTGGTTCTATCTTGAATATAAGAATCATCTGTTTTTATAGCCCTGTAACGCACCTTAATCTTTCCTCAGCTTTTTTCATAATAATTGTGGTTTGTGCTAAGCTTTTCTGTTGGTTCCCCCCCCCCCCCCTTTCTCAAGTCTCATATGCTACAGTATATACATCTAGGGCTAATAAAGTACTCATCGATACCCAGAGGATACACTGGCAGGTAAGTGTAACAGCAGTGCTATTAAAATGCCTCTATTTAGCATGAAATTGCATGACAAAATTTTCAATTCTGAAAAATTAAATGAAAAACAAGAAAAGCAAGCAGATGATTGGTATCCCTGAGAGGTACCTAATGTCTGACATCAATTTTATCATATTGTTTTGGCAACTGCATGTGCTCTGTGAATCTAAGATATTGACAAAATATCTCCTTCATCACAGAAAGATCACAAAACAGAACCAGGATGCTCTATGTCACTCTAGGAGACAGAGTGGTCATGAACCTTCATATAAAACTCCTTCAGTGTGGAAATTGCTGTATTATTAAAAAAAAAAAAAGAATAACCATAGTTTTGTCTGACTGACATCTCAGGTTCAGAAAAAAGATGCATTGAGCTTGTTGGGATTCAGCATTGCTTCTCACCAACATGGTGGTGTATATCTCAGCTATAAGAACTTGTCATAATCGTCTCCTCATGGATTTCTCCTCCTCCAAGGGCAACCTCAATAATCCATGGCTGATTCACTAAGATCCACAAGCTCACCATAATTATTGGTATTTCTATGCTTGATGTTACCAGAGGCTGAAAAAATAAGCTATAATGGAATGATACTGCAGAGCAGAATCTATATTTTATGCTGTTGGCATGCTTAGAATTTAGCAGGACATATATTATTTCTTCTATTTACTCATCTATCCTGAATTCAATGTTACATAGAATGTAATTTCTATTTCTCATCAATTGGATTCACTTAATATGCACTGTTTCATTTGAAATTACATATGGTTAAGAAAAATTAGATGAGCACATAAGATAGGTTACTTATTTTCTATCAGTATGCATGACTTTCTTAAACACACACACTCATACACTCCTAAATTTCCAATTATCCAAAGCAAAACTTTACACTATGTATACTCTAAAAACAGCAGGGACAGATTTTTTTACTCTTAAGAAAGCCAATTTCAAATTAGAATCACAAATACAGTACAAAGAATTCCATATAGCAAAATCTCTCCCTATACAAAGCAATGTTACTTCACAATATTCTTATTATGGTTAGATACCTAGAGATACTCATTTCACTTTATGATTATTCCCTCAAAAACGTTCATTATGCATGAGATTTTCTTTAGCAAGATGGGTTCACGTATACAGGAAGCAACTGCTTGTGTAACTGGCTTATCTTTGAATAACCGTTTAATAATTTAACTCACTTAACTTCTGCAGTCACGCCGCTTATAATTCACTTCAAAATTTTATGCATCAAAAATTACTTTTTGCCCCTTGCTTGGCTCAAAAACAATGTCCTTGCATGACAGAAGAGGGTGCTTTACTACATCAGTTTGGGGACACATCTACAACCGAGGGAAATCAGTCTTTCGATACTGAGAATACATCACTGTCATCGCTTCTCCTAGAGATGTTAAGTGTAGATTTTAAAATGCAGTGACTAAGAAATTTTCCCAAACTCATCGTGCCAAGCTTTAGTCCTCCTCAAACACAAAAGGTTACGTTTCCTCTCTCCCCCCAGCCCCCTTTTTTAAAAAAAAAAAAAAAAAAAAAAAAAAAAAAAAAAAAGGCACTGTAAGATTACAGCTGTAAATACTAGTTTTTCATACAGGTAACTTACTTCGTACAGCACATTAGGAAACAATTGCACTGAATTATAAAAAAGTGACAAGAAGGTGAAAAAGAAACTGGAACAACTATTTTCATTACATACAAAACTCATTTTAAAACATGGACCTGACCTTATTAAAACTGTAACTGGCATAAAGAATTTAATTTTTCTTCTGCTTTCACAATGCTTGGCATAAATCTATTTATTAAAATCCCCCAAAACTACACCAATAAACTGTTGATGTTATTAAACTAAATAATTCAGTTTCAGTAAACAAAGTAAAATTCAAAACCAAAGAGTAAACTAACTATGCAAATAATATATCCATACAAATAATAGATGGTCTAGTTTTTTGTCCAAACTAAAAAGAAAAGTTTACAATAAAGTAAAAGCTTTTGTTATCTGTTTTACTGAGAAAAACAAAAACTAATTGACTCCTCCTGAGTCATATAAACATCTTGAATAAAAAGAGACTAGAATTAGAGGGCTAACCTTGGCTGGAGGCAGCTGATACGGTTGCTATTTCAAGGTGTGTACCCAAGACACAGGTAACAGAGCTTAGGTGTCCTTTGCTGCCCACAAGCCTTCAGACTCACACTTGCCCTGCCTCAGGGCATGGGCTGGGTGTGCTGGTGGATGAGGGCAAGGGGATCCTCAAGGAAATGGCAATCACAGGACCACACTCTGTCTCTCACAACAGCATCCTCGTTGTCCCCAGCCTACAGAGTTGTTGTTTGTCTGTCTCATTCATACATGTATTGCTACAGAAAAATGCCTGGGGCTACAGCACCGTTTCTGCTGCAGGGCCAAATATTCTGTTCTCCCACGTTTTGCAAGAGGAACGCCTTTCAGTTATGCAAGACAAGCACTATCCAGACCCATACAGCATTCAGTCACACTCTTAACATTCAACAGGGCTTTACTAGGCACAGATAGATGCTGAACTGGTCCCACAGTTTGTAGAACCTAACCCGGTTACAGTTCATTATTAACTAACACAATTATAATTCATTATTTTCAAACACTATAACCCTTAGAATCACATCATTTTTCATATTTATAAAGCTCCCAAGTTTTCTATTCTTTGTATTGATAGCTAAAATTTTAATATATGTAAAATATAACTGGTTTTCTTAAGTCAGGAAACTGTTGGTCTTTACAGTTAAAAGCTGGCCTGATACAGTTAATAAATCTGGATTCAACCAACTAAATGGGTTAATTCTACACAGATCTATTTCTTTCTAGTATCTACTGGAGATACCAGTACATCACCCCCATCCAGTACATACACTGAAGATGTTCGAACTCCCGGTAAGTCCGTTGTTCATCAGAAACTGAGTGGCATCCCTTGGGAGGCAGGCCAGAAACCAGGCTGCACAATAACTGGGCTTTTCTGAGTTCATATTCACAACCTGAATAGCAAAGGGAATAACCAAGTGATACAGAAATTTCTCAGGATGCTCTAAAGAACCATATTCAGGTTAGAGAGGAAGGCAAAAGACCAAAACCTATTTTGACACCACACAAAGCTACTTATTGTTCACCTAAAAAGAAAGGGAAAAAAAAAAAAAATAAAGCTAAGTTTACAAGCTCCAGCTCTCAGTCTCTCTGCTCTAATTACCAGACAGTGCTTCTTGCACACCAAGTTCTTTGTGTGAGAGCCATCCAAATGTCTGGGCATTTATAGGAGGCCACAACTGCTTAACGTGAGCAGAATAGATCAGATCAAAGGTCTGTACAGCCTCTACCAGCCTTTGATACTGACTATGTGCTAGAAGAAAAAACCCTGGAATTTTCATGCATAGGCTGAGCTGAGCCACGTGTCCTACTGCTCCATTAGCAGCAAAAGGCTGAACAAGGCAAATGTGGGCATGCTGTTGAATGAGGCAGGTGACTTAGTGACATCAGACATGGATGAAGCTGAGCTACTCAACAACACTTTTGACAGTCTTCTCCAAAAAGGCCTCTGTACTTGGTTGAAGGGTTCAAAGAGAAGATGAACTATCAGTAACATATGAGGATTGAGGTAGAGATTACTTAAGAGAGATTGATCCTTACAAGTCATTGGGATCCAACAGGACCCATCCGAGGGTGCTGAGAAAACTGAGTGTGTTCTTGAAAGGCCACTCTCTCATCTTTAGAAATTCATGGAGATCAGGGGAGGTACCCAACAACTGAAGAAAGCATCTTCCAAAAAAAGTCAAAAGGTTGATGTGGGGAACTACAGGCCAGACACCCTCTCTTTAAGTCACTTGGAAAATCATGGCGTGAGTTCTCTTTGAACACATTTCTGGGCCCATAAAGGAGAATGAGGTGACTGGGAACAGTCAGCATAGATTTATTAAGGATAAATCATGCCTAACCAACCTGATTGCCTTCTTGAGGGAAGAGCAATAGATATCATTTACCTTGACAACGCTTTCAACACCATCTCCCACATTATTCTTGTTAGGTCATTACAGTCTGGAAGGATGGATTAAAAAAAATGGCTGGATGATTGGGCTCAGAGGATGATGGCAAGTAGGTTGTACTCCATCTGGATGCCTGTGACAAGCGAAGCACTGCAGGGATGAATCCTGAGACCTGTCCTGTCTAATATCTTTATCAATGCCATGGAAGAGGTGAGAGAGTGCACACTTTTCAAATTTGCAGATAACACCAAAATGGGGGCAACAGTCAATACACTTGAGGGCAGGGCTGCCGTCAAGAAGAATCTGTATAGGCTGGAGGAATAGGCTGACAAGACCTTTTTTTCCCCCATGAGGATAGCCCAGCAGTGCACCAGGTTGCCCAGAGAGGTTGTGCTATCTCCATCCTTGGAGGTTTCCAAGACATGACTGGATAAAGCCCTGAGCAACCTGGTTTGACCCCAGAGCCGACTGCTTTAAGCAGGAGGTTTGACTAGAGCCCTCCTGAGGTCCCTTCCAACCTGAACTATGCTGTGATCCTATCTTGCCTGCAATCTTTTGCAAACTGAAACAGTAAGAGTATTTCATTAGGTGAGTCACAGATTATGAGAACAAAAACATATTTAGCTGCCTTCAAACACAGAGGAGAGAAAACTTCAGGCTAGATTTTGAGCAAGCAGAGCTGGGCTGGCTGCAGTTCTGATAATGGTTCTACATGCCAAAGTTAAAGGTGCCCAAGACACTTCTACCTTCCTGTACTCCTGAAAAATGTTTTGAATTTGGTAGACAACTGTACCAGGCACTTGTCTCTTGCCTGTGTCCACATGTTTGTCTGCCACCCAGGAAACTGTTCTCTGGAGAAGTCTCGAACAGGCACAATTTGCTTTAGGGGAAAAAAAAAAAAAACCACAACCAAAAAAACCCAAAACAAAAAACAACAAAACCCCAAAAAACCTCAAATCAAAACCATGCGGTATCAACAAGAAACTTAATTGATCACAATACTAGATACAGTAACAATGGATTTCCTTGTACATACATGTCAAAGAACACCACCAATACTCCTCTTTATACTGTAGTAGAGCTTTACTCAGCTGGGGGTGAGGCGGGGGGGGGCAGGGATGGATGGATGTGGACTGAGGGGGATGGATGACACCAAACACCTAAACAAAACACTGTAATTAAATGAGAGCTATATGGAACTGGAAACTGTCATCTTTTTAAATTTGGATGAGTAAGATACCTTTTTCCCGCCCTTTACAAATGTGCTTTGTCTAGCAGTTACCACCTCATGACTTATTTACATCCATTGTAAAGAGTCTACTGAATCACGCAGTGTAAGTTCAGCACATAAAAAGCAAATGTTTTTTTTCTTCTCTTAGTCCATGGTAATACTCTCTTTTACCTAATCCTCCTCTAATAGTCTTTCTCTCCACTTTTTATCTCCTATTATAACTTCCCTTCCTCAAACTTTTTATTGTATGTATGAGAAGAAACCTATTCCTGCCAAACTCTCTTTTCTATTCTTTTTTAATGGTACAATGTGCCAAGAGACTTTTAATGTCACACAGCTTTCACGTGACTACAATGTTCTGAATCTGCCTCTCTCCATGTTAACATTTCCTGTGTAGGAAAATGGTATTTTAAAGTTTGGTCCCAGTCTCTTTGGATTTATCAGAGTTACACAAGACTGAGGGGAAAAAACAAAATACCTCATGTGGGGGGGGGGGGAAAAAAATCCCTCAATTTTTTTTTTTTTTTGGTGCTGAAAAGAATAGACTCTTGCCTTTTCATCTGACAAGTAAAGAGAGCTCTCAACATATCTTTGTTACTGCTTGTGGGAAAGGAGATAGTAAATTGAGAGTCATATCTACCAGGCATCATTGAAAATTTAAGTATATGGAAATCAAAACGATCTTAAAATAACTGAAGTCCTTCAATAATTTTCTGATAAATTATGAAAATGTGATACAAGCTTGCAATTTTTTTTTTAACACTTAAACCTTTTTGCTAGCACTTATGACCACGGGGAAAATGTTACAAAAGGAAAAATAAGCATTTTTACTAAAAACAGGCCAGCCAAGAAAATTAGTCAATGTTGATTTGTCTAAATTTAAATAATATTTTGAATAAAATCAGAAAAATGCTGAAAAGCAACTTCAGATTTATGGGCTGCGATATAACTACCCACAACAAATTCATTAGTCAACTTAAACCATCTACTAAAAATCATGCTTACTTATGTTTGAAAAGAGAGTATCAAAATTAAAATTAAACTATTTTAAAATGAAGACAATGAGAACAAGAAGAAAATTTTATGCAAACTGCAGACAACTGATAATTCAAAAATTCAGGCAGAAATAGAGTCAGTGGTCTGTGCATGTTTAGTTGCAAACCATTTGAATGTTTAAAATATTTTACCATAATTGGAGACTTCTGAGTCCATTACTATAATTTACTCCTTTATCATCACCTGAAGTGCTCCCTACAGGGTAAGGAATGCAATTTCTTGCTGAAGGGTGACTATGGCTTAAGGGATTCTGGCTCTCAGTACCAATGATAGCAACAGTTTCTTGCAGTGAGAGCTCTGTGTTCATGCGGATAGTTTTTGGTCCTAATTTGAATCTTTCTTCTGCCTTAGTGAAGATCAATCAACAATTACTGATTATCAGTCACTAGTTCTTTATGTATTACACTCAGGTCTGCCTACTCAAAGACTGAATAAAAAGACAGAAATTTACCATGACCAATGTCTAACAATGCCTCAGCACTATTTTAGCAAGTCCTTAAAATACAGGAAAGATTTTTGAATTAGAATTTTGAAGTATTATTCATATATTTGAAGTGTAGCTTTTACTGATTCGACAATTTTTTGAACTAGTGTTAACCACACAGCCAGCGATATAACATCAAGGATCCATTTGCCTTATAGGTCCCAAATCTGAAAAGTGTTTAAGAACATACTTAACTTTGAGTTGGAAGAAAAAAAAAAAAAAACAACAACAAAAAACCCACCAACAAAACACCAACACCCCCTCCCCCAAAAAAACAACACAACAACAAAAAAAATCTATTTACTTTACTACTGAATCAGGTGTTGCAAGTTTAAACAAAAACCTAAAAGTTGGACCTGAAAAAGTTCATGTCAATTTTTGACTGATAACCTTTAAGCACCATCCCCAGATACTGAGCTTAATGTTAGAAACATGCAGCATTAGCATCTCTGATTTTACTTTACAAAACAGCAAGTATCAAATTAGTCAAAAGAAAAATTAACAAGGGATCAATTTGTTGTGTAGGTGTTCAGTAGTCTTGGAAGTTAATGATAAATGAGCAAGGCTGTACTTTTTTCAAAAGTAAAACTCACCTGGAGAGTACTAAGAGGGGGGGCAGCCTATGTTATTATACAGGCAAAGTATTTGTTCTCTTTCACTGGGGATTCGTTTGCTGGAATACTGCATCAAAAAATATGAATAAACTGAAGGCTGGAAGGAGCTACAGGCTGTCTAGAAAAGGGCAAATAAAGAGAGATTGGAAGAACTGGAACCATTTAGTTCCAAGAGAGATATGAAAGACAGTAAAATTTATTTTGAAATATAGCTTCTTTATAAAAAGCTCACTTTTGAGCCTTATTGTATTTTAAAGTCTTTTATTTAGACATGAATATTTGAATAAAGAAAATATAATTAGAATTTTTATATCTACTTTAAATTAGAAACACTTTTTTTATAATTTAGGTATGAACTGAAATGGAATGTGGTCTAAATATTATAATCCCAATTTAGTGTAATTTTTCCTGTACTCTGAGTGACAGATTTTTATCAACTATATGAATCATCTTTATTACTTTCCAAAAAAAACCCTGTGTGCTGTTTGGAAGGAGAACAAGAAAATCATCTTCCTCTTGCCCTATAAAATTCCAATTATTTTATAATATAAGAAGAAATTAATCTCTTCCTCTCCCTTTTTGCTATGTAAAGTTTCTATTTTGACACCTTATATATCCGTATTATTGAACCAATTTCAATAAAGAACAAGAATTAAATGAAGGAAAATTGAAACCTCTCTGAAGTTGAATGCAGCTTACCTGACAGGCAGAAAATGGGCAGAGACAACTGAATCATGCAATTATTAAAGTCATCACCAGCAGTCAAAGACTGGATAGTCCAATAAAAAGGCCTGTAAAGATATTGACTACACCTGGGACTAGAATATCTCTTTGGTGCAGTTCACTGTAAAAATAACATACCAAAAGGAACTCCTGGGCCTAAGGATCCACTGAACTGTTTAAGACTACGAAATTCCCTACTTGCTCAGATCTGCGGTACTTCTAGATTTCAAGTTTCATCAAAATACTAGCAGCTAACGAACACATTTGTCTTTCCTCATTGATTCAGACATGCTTACTTACTTCTTACAAATGAGTTATTTCATCAGTTTGAGAGAAATACTCTAGTTCAGAGCCTTTTATAGACAAAAATATTCTTAACGTCAAACCTTCAGAATAGAGTTCCAACTCTAAGACAATCTAAGAAAGCTAAAGCAACACTTGTGCCTCACCGAAAGCAAGATGATATCATCAAAAGAAAAAAGGGACTGCCCCTAACTACCAGCTGTAAAAGATGGTATTATTCAAATCTCCATAAGCACCTAGTGAAATGGAAAAAATCAGTACTTAGTGTTGAAAGATTCCACAGAAAAATCTTCTTACTTATTTCAAATATAATTCAGAATTCAGTCTTCAAGTTATGGGTTCACTAGAATATTGAGAACATTAAGATCTCATCTCATAAATTCAGATTTCTGTGCCAACAGCATTTAATCATTGGAAACAGACAAACTGGTAAATTTAACCTATTCTAAATATCACTGAGATGTCAATGCCTAATAATAATATTAGGGTTCATTAATGTAGGAGCTACCTATGCAAAGTAGGCTTAAGATTTAAATTAAGACTCTTCCTAAAAACAAGTAGATTGAATTCTAGAAATCTTATCAGGCAAATTAACTGTTGATTCAGTGCAGTCCATGGCAATCACAGCCTGGCTCTAGCCCATCATTCACAAGGCAGCAAAGTTTAATTGCACCTGCAGTACCTAGAAATCTACCCATGCCTTCCTGAATTACCATTTAGAGGGACCACACTCTTCCCTGAAGACACCAACATTCCCAGGTGACTGTGAGGGCTACTTTGATGTTTCAATACTCTAGACTCAGGTTAGCTTTACAGATATCCAGCTGATCTAGGCATCCAGCAAGATGCCTAAGGTTGAACAGTGGAATACTTCATATTGCATTTAGCCTTTACATAAATTAACACTGAGATCATAACTGTCTTGCTGAGCATGGCATGGCATGGCATATGAAGCTACAAATACATAGTGTATTAGCATATACTTTTGAACATCTATGTAAATCCCAGAAAAGGGGAAAGACACTTCAAGACTCTTATAAAAAGTGTTCCCTGCTCATGGATGAGCATTAAAATGGATAGTAATTCCTTGCCTTAACTTGTTCTATACTACCCAGTATGTTTCCTATAAACTTCAGAATACTTTGCCTCACTGATTTTGAATGTGCTGCATATTTTTTTCTTACAGAAATACTCCATGTATGAGTGAATGACACATACTTTCAAGCACTATCCTTAAATTTTTACTGTGGCATGGTAACTTAGCATCAGTCACTGTAAACCAATAAAAACTACAATTAGTCTTAATACTCTACTGTGGGTATTTTATTTTCTTGTGTATTCTCTCTGCCCAGGCTTACACTGGATTGTTACAGGTGACTTACCTTTGACAACCTTTTCTGTGATCTACATCTATAGTGATAAAGACAGTTAACTTTGAAGTCATCAGCAAGCCCCAAAAGGCCAACCATCCCCACTGCAAATCCTTTTGGAGAGGATTCTAAGGTCATTCTAAGCCTGGAAACTTGCTGAGCTTATGGATAGAAAACCAAATCTACTCTTCCCAACTTCCCTCCTCTCACCCCACACCCTCAGATTCTTTTTGCAATAGATCTGTGAGAAACAATCATAAAATTTCAATTTCTCTCTTTTACTTACTTTTTCTACCAGCCATAAAACCAGACAATCCAAAAGGACATTCAAGAAGTAAACAGCACAATCTGTGCAAGAGGTCAGTTTCACAAGGAAAACTTCAAATATTAGTTACATGTTATTATAAAATCAGGAAAGGATGGTTCACATGATTCAGCTCAGGTAACAGTCAGTTTAACCAGAAATGGAAATAGAAATGGTCCATGGAAAGAGAGACTAAATAAATAACATAAATGCTCCACTGTATCCTAATGAATTCTTTTTCAATGTTCTGACTGTTTCTTTCTAGTTCTTTCAATCTGAAAATCATATATACTACTCTGTTAAACTCCTTTCTTACTTTTCAACAATTTCTTTTCTATCAAAACAGATTACACAGTGGTAGCTAGAAAATCATAACGTGACAGTTACTGCAACAACCCTTAGCTAGGCACATGTACATGCATAACCTTGATCTGTAACTATCATTTAGTCTTGAAATAGTCATTAAGACATGCTTATAGATAAGCATGCCTCATATGTTTTTATAAGTATTATGAAGAAGAGCTTTGAGGGATTCATTTTTTTGGGGTTTGTTTTGTTTTTCTCCTTAATAGCAGTTAAGTCATTTCAAGTGTAGTATTTTGTTACAATTTTTACTCTGATTATTTTCTTTAGAATCTCTAGGTAAAGCTAAATTGTGACATTAGTAAGCAAACTTATTTTTACTGAATTTGCATTAAGTTATACAATGCTATTTCTCTAAACATGATTACTGAATGTTGCCAATGATCTTGATTATTACCCAACCTCAGTTCAACACAACCACACTTGGACTTTCTAGAATTTTAAAATTGCTGCTCTTGATTTTCATTTCTTGTGAAAAAACTTCCATGATACATGTCCTTTCAATGTATTTAATCTAACCATGTTATAATTTTATAAGCCTTGGGACATCACTGTGATGATGTTTAAATAACATTAAAACACATTTCATCACTTGTTTACTTAATTTCCTTTATATGGGATACACTACTAATAAAAACATTCTCTTTATTTGAAAATCAATTTCAATTGCAAATTTTGATGGTGAACCCTCCTACATATGCGGAGCTTGCATTGGTGAGAGCAAGAATGCTACTCAGAACTACTTTCATAAATCATTAAAGAAAATTACCGTAACATTGAATTTCTAAATCTAAAATAAATTTTTGTTTTGTTTTAAAATGTAATGAAACTTGAGATTTGTATTTCTCTGAATTAGTCACTTGGTTAACAATTGAAAAATAATTAAATCTGGTTGTCTTTACAAAACCAGTTTTAATTGGCTTGTTTTTCCTTTGAGAATTTTAGTAATTCCTGGCACTAAACAATTTTGAAAACAAACCTTTCTGCCTCACTGTTCTAAATGAGTTGGGAGCAGGCAACTGAAAAACTCGGGGGGGGGGGGGGGGGGGGGGCAGGAAGGGGGGAGGTGAAGTGACCAAACCAACGCAACCAGTACACTCCACCAAAGCTGAGACACTTCAGACTAAAGAGTGACTTCAGCTGATGCACCATTAAAAAAGAAACTTGCAGTTGTAAATCATTTATAGGCTTCTTGAGAACATCTGAGCTGAAGAAAGGCGTTGTTCTCTCTACTACCAGGGACTCTGCTGCTTGGTACTGAGGATTCCACAGCATATCTAGTTGTCTCTGAGAAAATTCAAAAGTCGACTCAAGCAGAGAAGCTCTGAATGCTCCCTGCGCATCTATAAGGGTTATGGCATAACGATGCTCTAGTTTTGTTCAGGTATTTCATTGTTATGCAAGTCATGAGCTTCTTGGGATAGTAAATACAGTTCACAAGAAAGTAATTCCATAAAAGGTCAGGAAAAATCCATACCAGAGATTTTAAAACCTTCTAACAACCAACATTTTAAAAAGTGCTGCCATTTTACATGTGGTTATCTTCTGGACAATGAAGAGGAAAAGCTATTCCCCTCTCTTCAGGCTGAATTATTTCACTGCGTTACAGCCCACACTGACACAGCAACTGGTGTCTCAAATGAGACTCATCCATGTGCTGGTTAGTACTAACAGTCTTCTCACACACACACACTTAACTTTCTACTAAATTACTAAAGTTTAGCTAAAAATAATAATTTTATCCCATTCAACATTTCATCAGGTGGTTTATACATAGTATCTAGTATAATGATCAGCCTCTACTGATTACTGATGGTTGTCAACTGCACACATTGAAATGACTCTGAATTCTCAGGCAGTGGTACAATAAAACTTCCAGCTTCCCTGGAAATGTTTCTGCCACCGGAATCTCAGGAAACCATCTGATGCTGCAGAAGAGCAAACAGGATCACATCTACGCACAGAATGACAGATATCCTGCTTCCTACTGTCCACCCCCTTCTCCTAATGTTGGTATCTCCAGACTGACGTGGGCATGAGTCTGTCAGAATATATCCTGGATCATTACATTGTACCAGATTTTGAAGATAAACATCTTGGTAAATAGCATGGATCATACCCAATCCTCCTGGCATTTTCTGTACTCTTCTAACAAGATTTATAGGGGTAATAAGGCCAGCTCAATGTAAATAGTACTGAAAGGCAAAAACCGATACTGATACTGCTTTAATATAGTTACTCTAATAATAACTTGGCAACGACATCTAATTTCAATTTTCCCAGATGGCATTTTCATAGTGTCTCAGTAGCCAAAAAAAACGCATCTACAGTTTGCCCAGTGGCAGATGTTTGTTTCATACAATACTACATGGCAGGAAACAACAGTTCCTGATCCAGAAAACTTCCTAGTGTAAGTATGTTTCAGTTGCATGTGGTTTCATTATTTGCTCTTACATGCTTTTGATGCATTCCCATGTTTGTGTTCGTGACAGATCAGATGTCTGTGCTTACTGTGTGTGTCGTGGTTTAATCCCAGCCAGCAGCTAAGCACCACGCAGCCGCTCGCTCACTCCCCCCACCCCAGTGGGATGGGGAAGAGAATTGGGAGGGTTACAGTCAGAAAACTCATGGATTGAGATAAGAACAGTTTAATAATTGAAGTAAAATGAAATAGAATAGTAGTAATAATAATAATAATATAATAATAATATACAGAGCAAGTGATACACTATACAATTGGCTCACCACCCGCCGACTGATGCCTAGCACGTCCCCGAGCAGCGATCGCTGCCCCCCTGGCCAACTCCCCCAGTTTATATACTGAGCATGACATCATACGGTATGGAATAGCCCTTTGGCTGGTCTGGGTCAGCTGTCCTGGCTGATGTCCACGGCTAAATCTCCAGGCAACATTCTCAGTGAAGTTCACAGGACTTGGGCCATACTATGACCATTACAGTAGCATTCTCATTAGCACCCTGCACTGTAGCACCAGGTGCTACACAAACAAAGACCAAAATTCCCTTTAAAATCCAATCTTTGCTCTAGAAATGGTATAAGTTATGAGACAACAGATAGAAACCGAGCTGGCAGATCTTTAAGGATGCTTTCCATAGAGTGCAAGAGCTCTTGATCCCCAGGTGTAAGAAATCAGGAAAGGAAGGCAAGAGACCAGCATGGCTGAGTCAAGACCTGCTGGTCAAACTAAAGGGCAAGAAGGAAATGCACAGGCAATGGAAGCAGGGACAGGTATCCTGGGAAGAGTATAGGGACACTACCCAGTTGTGTAGGGATGGGGTCAGGAAGGCCAAGGCGCATTTGGAGCTGAATTGGCAAGGGATGCAAACAATAATAACAAGGGCTTCCATAGGTATGTCAGCCAGAAAAGGAAGGTCAAAGAAAGTGTACTGCCCCAATGAACACAACTAGCAAACTGGTAACAATGGATGAAGAGAAGGCTTTTTTGCCTCAGTCTTCCCTGGCAACCTCTCTTCCCACACCTCTCAAGTGGATGGACTGCAAGACAGGGACTGGGGGAGCAAAGTCCCTCCCACTCTAAGACAAGATCAGGTTCATGACCACCTGAGGAATGAACATACACAAGGCTACGGGACCTGACGAGATGCATCCCAGAGCCCTGAGGGAATTGGCTGATGAAGTTGCCAAGCCACTTTCCATGATATTTGAAAACTCACAGCAGTCAGGTGAAGTTCCCAGTGACTGGAAAAAGAGAAGCATTGCACCCATTTTTAAAAAGGGTAGAAAAGGGGACCTTCAGAACTTCCAAACTGTCAGCCTCACCTCTGTGCCTGGGAAGATCACGGAACAGATCCCCCTAGAAGCTATGCTAAGGCACATGGAGGACAGGGAGGCAATTCGAGACAGCCAGCATGGCTTCACCAAGGGCAAGTCCTGCCTGACCAACGCAATGCCCTTCTATGATGGAGTGACTACCTTTAAAGGTCCCTTCCATCCCAAACTATTCTATGATTCTATGAAAATAGTATCATTTTAATGAGGCAAAAAATATAACTCATACTGGCACAATAAAAACACCAAGAGAAGTGGCTTGACCAAAGCACTGAGATAGAAAAAATGAGCTAAGCAGCAGTAACCTACATGGGCACTAGGCATACAAGCCCAAATTTATTAAAAACTTACACAGATAGTCTAAGAAATTCTTTCCTTTACAGTAATAGGAATTCAGCTGTGAAAACTCTGTGTCTATATACACCGCACAGGTACCATTTCTACGTGCTGAGACTGTGCTTTGGTTCAAGGACATAAAAAGAACGACATAAACAGATGACACCTTTGTTTCCTTCCCATGATGGAATCAAACTCACAGGTTTAGTATTTCTCAGCTGCAGCCACATTCTCCACTATTCCTCTTCAAGGAGAAATCAAACGAGACAAGAGGTACCCGTGCACCCCAAAGCACAAAAAGGTCATTGCCTGTTTTAAATTATAGGGGAAGTTAGGCTTGCACCACTATTATGCAAGAAAAAGAAAGCTTCATGCTGAGAAAGGAAAATTAATGTATTTTCTCCTTAAACTCCATTTGCAGCTTTAATAGTCACAGGAAAGTACAGCACAAAACCATCTTACTTAGCTCTGCTGTTACTGGGTTGAACCTTTCATTCCAGTAAGTAAAAAAGCAGCAGAATCAGACACACACTGACGCTCGTGCTCCAAAAAGGAAAGCCTGCCTCTCCTCACTATGAGGATTTCAAAACAAGACTGCGACTGCATGTAATCAGGGATACTCTTGGGGAAGCAGATGAAGCTTTGGCTTGTGCAAATCAGATTTAACGTATCTTCAGAGCCCTCCAACTAATTATAATTCTTAAAACTCCATTTCTTTTGAAAAGAACATGCACAACTGCCCCAGGCTGACACTTCCTTAAACCCACACTGCTACCTGGCACCCCGCAGCACTCACCTGGGGTAGTATGAAGAGACAAAGGACTAGTCCCAAGAACCCAAAGCAGACCAATTTCATCTTTTGTTCATTTCTAAAGATGAGTACATTTTGCAAGTGCTCCAGGCATCCAGATGTGACACATTCCTGCTGATAATTTCAAACAACAAAAGAAGTTGGCCATGAAAGTCTGGAGACATTTTTCATTCATCTCATCATTCTTAAACTACTACTCCCTTCTTCCCACTTCCAATACTTCTCTACATCCCCTCAGCGTATAACATCACTTTGCAAAGTGCTGACTCAGAAGTAATACTGAACTAGGTGTGCAAGTTTCCTACTATCACCTTTTTCCCTCAGTCTGGTTTTGTGGGTATGCCATCTTGAATAGGTTCAGGAATCACCTGAGGGTCAGGTTTTCTCTGCCATGTCTCAAACCACCTCTCAGATACAGAACATAAAACTCTTTTCTAGGCTGAAGAGTCAATTTAGTAATTTTCCATATGGAATGTACTCCATCTTTGATCATGCTTGCTACCTCCATCTGTACCAGTTCTAGTTTTACTACATCTTTCTGATGTAGTTTCACCACATCTTTCTGATGTAGTTTCACCAGAACCGTGCATCTTAGATCAATCTTGGTATCTTAGTATCATGGGTAAATGTAGCGACACAATGACATTTTTTCATTCTGTTTTCTATTTCCACCATCTTTAGTATTCCTGTTTATTGTGATCATTACTGAGCACAACTCTGGCATTTTCTCTGAACTATCAATTATAAACTTACTTGTCAGTGCTTATGTTCAAATCAGAAATAAGCTCTACTAGGGTATTATTCTCTCTCGTGTATTATTTTCCATTTTATTTACATTCCATTTCATTTGACATTTTATCACCCAGTCACTCAGTATCATGAGATATTTCATCTCATTATTATCTTGAGTAACTTGATCTCATAAACATCATTACACTGTTTCTCTCCTGACCATTTCTTTTCATTCCTGACTGGTTATTTATTCCTTCAACGAATACACAGTGGCTAAATTTCTTCAAAAATACTGGCAAGAGACCTTGTCATATGCCTTTTTAGAAGTCCAAATTGATTATATATCAGCAGGCTTTATCTTACCCACATGCTTAGCTGCTCCTTCAGAGAACTGCAACGGATTTGTAGGGCTTGACTTTCCTTTGAAACTGTGCTGACTTCTTCCCAAAATATCATATTCATCTGTGTGTCTGTTCATTCTATTTCTTATTATGGTTTCTATCTTTATTCCCCCCACAACAGACATTAGGCCTCATGCCATTAGTGCTCTGGCTTTCCTCTGGAATCCTTTTAAAAATGCGATTGAACATGCAACCCTTCTCATTGTCAGGTACAAAGGCAGGAATTTCGTTGGAGAAATCCTTCAGAAATTTTGGGTGATGACATCTGCTCCTGATAATTTCTTATCACATACTCCAGCATTTTTTTGGCAATCTTATTGACCAGAATTTCTCTTTGGGGACTATCAACTCACATGACCCCTTTAAATACACTTCCAGCATGGGTATCTCCCCAATCTTCTCCACAGAGATGACATGTGAAAAAAGTTTTTCTCCCATGCCTTTACATTGCTGTTGTGTTTTTTTTTTTTTTTAAAAAAAAAAAATCACAGCTTTTTTATACCATTTTCAAGATTTTTTGGGGTTTTGTTTATTGCATTGCTGTTGGTGGTTGGTTGTTTGGGGTTTTGGCCTGCTACATTGTACTTTCATAGAAGTGAAGAAAACTCTAGGTAGGAAGGGACCACTGCAGATCATCTAGTTCAACCTTCTCTCAAAGCAGGACCTACGGTTAATTTATCATCCTTTCTATTTTTCTGTTTTCTGGTACTTTAATTTTTTAAAGGTTATTGTCTTATTTCTAACATCCTCACTTACCCTGCCACTTGGCTAGGCTGACTTTCCTTGGATTTTCCTGAACTCTTTTTTGTTAGGTGGTAGACATTTGCTCTGAGCCACCCATGTGATGACTACAAGAGACAACATACGTGATACATCAGCTCATTCTGACAGCATCACATCATGGAGATCATCTGTTTCAATCCACTGCGGTCATTCCTGTGATTTTCTCCATGGAACACCACATGCTACGTATCTCTGATCTCTCCTTTTTGGAAAGGAATTCTTCATTACTGTGTGTTCATCTGGTAAGTCAACCTTGTAAACCTGCAGGGCCATCTCTGGGGACTTGATTATTGAGTTTTACAGCAACAGACTACCATACAGGTGGACAATACAATTCCTGTGACCTCAAATCTCATATGCAATATTTTGTTTCGTACAGCCTTTTTACTTCTGCAGAACTCTGGCATAAATTTCTAGCGCTACAGGTGTTCCAGTTCTCAGTTTTCTGCTAAATGAAATATTATCTGGTGACAGCCTGCGTTTCACTGCTGCTATCCTGTAATTAAGAAAGCTAAACATAGATCAGATACTGTTTCTCAAGGTTTTTTGTTCATTAGATGCTTTATTATTCTGACCTCGCTTTCCATTAGCATATTGAACGGAGTAATGGATACATATTGCCACCTATTTAAAGCCAAACTACATTGCAATCTGCTTTAACTCAAGTTCATAACTAATTTCTTTTGTATTTATAATCAATTTTCAAGTCGATTTGTTATTGAAAAAGTAACTCTTTTCTTGGAGGATGGCTGTATTTTCTGGTCAGCTTAGCATTTGTCCTGCATTTCAAGCAACAGTGTCCTCAATAGACAGAAATGGAATAAATCCTTGAAACTAGTATATGAAAAACTTCTAGTAGTTCAGCATATTGATGCCTAATTTTTACTAGAAGCTGTAACCTTTTAAGTCAGTTTATAGCATACCTGTGAGGGGGCTGTGGTAATGCCCCTAATGAAGGCCTATATAAACATTTCAGTTTCATTATAATTGCCTTGGTGGTGTAAGGACTTAAACCATACATCATCCATAACCTTTTGCAAACTTTTTTTAAAAAAAAGAATACCATCCTATATACGCTGCACAACTTTTATAAGTGAGTAGCTGGCCTGTGATATACATTTCCTTATACTATAGCATTATAAAGAATTTGTACACTTCCTTCTCGTGTAGACTCATCATTACAGGGTTTTACAACAGCTCCCAATGGAGTCAATAGAAAAATCATCCTTAGCAGCTCTACAAGCAGTTAGATAATAAATTAAGTCGTCCCTGATGCAAGCAATGATATTCATCTTTAAATGGTTTGAGTTGATGATTAAATAATGGCTGCAAACAAAATTTTTCATTTCACTACTGTGACCAACATTTATGCAAACATTTCATAGAATTACATTTCTCTTGTTCCTGCTCTCTTTTATATATTTCAATATGTTTCACACCATCAAGGAAGCCTTTCAATGTAACTGTGATTACAGCTGCTGAATGGTTTGCAGCTAACACCATGAATGATTTTCTGTGCTGCACTTTGAAAACTTCATACCCTCAAGCAGT
Organism: Theristicus caerulescens; assembly: GCA_020745775.1. NCBI lineage: Eukaryota > Metazoa > Chordata > Aves > Pelecaniformes > Threskiornithidae > Theristicus > Theristicus caerulescens. The sequence continues at coordinate 92,598,797 of CM036560.1, forward strand.
TAAGGAGCTATGCGAATAGCGGCAGCTCTGTGCCATCCCTGATACAGCCAGTTATGAAAACTGCAACAAGCCAGGTGCAATACGATGAGTGTACGGCAACTCCTGTCCTGTCCAGCCTCGGGAGAGCTCTGCCCCTTGCCTCTATGCTAGGCACCCACATCACCCTGCCTAGGGGACACACAGTCTCTTCAGAAACAGTCTGTGATTGCCTGCAGTGGCACCAACATGTAGGAAAGCCTCCTCAGGAAGATTATGGAGTCCTTTTTGAGCCTCCACATGGAGCTCCAAGGATTTTAAATACTACAGTGACGTTGGTGTGAGCACAAAGACTAGATCTGAATGAAATTAGTTTAAAAAAAAAAAAAAATCAGTTTCCAAATCCTAAGTTGTTTGCTAATTCAGGTGGATATTTCAGTCCCCCAAAAAAGGAGGGGAGAAATATGAAACAGTGAAAACATCAACTATTCAAAACCCCAAATATTTCTTTCAGAAGTGCTAACTTGTTTTGTTGAGAGAAAACAGAAACAGAGTTTGAAAAAGAAAAATTATTACAGAATTGACATTAACATTCTTCTTTTCTCCTATTCCAGCAACACAACTCTCATGTTATGTTGGCTTTATCTCAATCATCCCTTTCTTCTCACTCTCAACACCCCCTCCCCAGCTTTTAGGTTTTCCAGTGAGGCAAAATACCCATTATTCAGCCAGCTTGAGAGAGAGAATCCCACCCAAGTCATTTCCTTTCCATTTAATCTTTTTTAATCAATTATCTTTTTAAAGAAATTACAGAGTAAAACCGGCATGCCAAATGCAATTTAATCTCGTTTGGGGGTTTTACTCTGAGGCAGCACTATGAATCATCTCAAAGTTCACAAACTGTGTTTTGTTTCATTCAACCAAACAGAAAACTGGTTTATTATATATAATTTCCTTTTGTAGACAAGTGCTTCCCCCCCCCCCCTTAGAGACATATTTCCGTTGCTAATGTTTCTTGGTAAAGAAAGGAAGTTTCTGTAATTAAGTCCATATTCACAGGTGTCACAGCATGCCACTGCCTTGCCAAAAAAAAACCCAAAACCACCACCAAACCACAAACCCAAAACAAAAAAAAATCCCACCCCAACCTCATGAAAACCTTTACTGTGATACTGCATTTGCCAAGAGAACTCTGATACAGACTCTATGGCCTTCAGTGGAGTGAATAAGTGGATGTAGTTCCAGGGTTGTATCCTGCACCTCTACAGTAACTAGAATATATGTACCTGCCCTCCTTTGGCATCTTCCATGGCGTTGATTTTCACTGGTGGTTACAATACCCTTACTACGTTTGTTCAGTATGCCTCATACTTCTCTGTGGTTACAATTCCTTAGCTCAGCAGGCTATAATTCACAATATACTGTAAACTTTTATCTTACTACAACACTGAGTCCAACTTTAGACCTGATAGCACTCTCTTAGCCTTCCTTTCCTCCCACATACTCAGCAGGTCCCCGTTGAGCAGGTGCTCTGAGCTTCTCAGTTAAGCCCTACCTGTGCAGCATGGCAGGCCTGCAGCAATCAGGTAGCAAAAGAATCCTCTGTTAAAGCTTCTTTTAGTATCAAAGATCTAAACTCCCACATCTTCACAAGGAAGGTAACATGCAGGCCTGATGAGTCCCATCTCAAACTTGAGACCTGGCATTGGGTCAGTGTGTCAGGGAAGACAAAAGTCTCTCCCTGCCTCTGCCCCCTCTCCAGCACACAGCACTACCAGTCTGCCTCCTGGGACGGGTTCCCTCCACAGCAGAGACCGGACTCTGTTTTCCCAGGGATTCCTGCAAAGAAGCACTGACCTATTCCTAAGAGCCAGGCCCTTCAGATGGGCCAGAAACCACAAAACAACCAAGAAAGCAATCTTGAGATCCTCAGACAAGCATTTAAAAAGACAGCAAGCTAGCCACACAGAGCTCGACTGCAGCATGAGGGTCGCACTCCAAAGAGATTACAAGGCAGAATGGAGCTCATATACAGAAATAAACACACGCAAATATAAACGTATGTGCACATATACACAGGTACACACATATGTATATAAAATTTTTAAAAAGTGCTTGCAAAACAATATGGCAAAGACATTCTCCCCCATGCAAAAGCAGGGACAAGCCCTTCTCGCACCCATTAATATCAGAGGGGGTCCTGTTTCAGGAGGAACAGTATGACAGAAGCTGTTTCATCAAAGCTACAGGCTTTAGGGTTTTTTTTGTTTTGCTGTTTTTAGTCTCACAGCAAGGACTGAAATCCACTGAAAATATCAATGCAAATGGAAAAAAAATCTCCTATGTGAGCATAAATCTTAGAACCTTAGAACCTCCTCTTAAAAAAGGAAAACTACAGCTATGCTGTTCTTACAACCTCCCAGCTCTTGGAGCTGTTGCCCAAATTTCATGAAGAACTGCAGCCCGTGGGAAGGACTCACGTTTGAGCAGTTCATGGAGGACTGTCTCCTGTGGGAGGGACCCCACGCTGGAGCAGGGGAAGAGTGTGAGGAGTCCTCCCCCTGAGGAGGAAGGAGACAACATGTGATGAACTGACCCCAATCCCCATCCCCCTACGCTGCTGGGGGGGAGGAGGGAGAGAAAGTCAGGAATGAAGTTGAGCCCGGGAAGAAGGGGTGGTGGTGGTGTGTCTTTTAAGATTTGGTGTTATTTCTCATTACCTTACTCTGATTTGATCAGTAATAAATTAACTTTGTCAAGTCTGTTTTGCCTATGACGGTAACTGGTGAATGATCTCTCTCTGTCCTAATCTTGACCCATGAGCCTTTCATTATATTTTCTGTCTCCTGTCCAGCTGAGGACGAGAGTGATAAAGCAGCTTTAGTGGGCACCTGGCATCCAGCCAGGGTCAACCCACCACAGTACCTCATGAAAAGCATTCTGCCTTTATGGGGCTGTGTTAGTGATTAGTTTTCCCAACTCAATTGTTAAACTGCTCCACAACTCAAAAAGTATTTCATATGTTGACTGGAAAAAATATTTCTTTATAATTTTCTCAGCAAACCATAAGGACTGAGAATATATTTCCATATAAAATACATAATTTGGCCTGAACAAGTTGTTTCAATAAATTTGAAAATTACTAAGCCTTTTAAACAGCTTTGAATAAATTTTCATAATATTCAAAATGAACCCTTTAAAACTGGAAAACATTTCTTTAGGAAACTCTCCCACAAAGTAAACAGCAAATATGTATTTTGAAGTGCCCAATTATGCATTTTAGTTTCATAATCAAACATGGAAAAATCCCCTGAACATCTAATAAGAAGAGATTCTCAAACATTTCCTGGTATACATCCCTCTTTGTTATTAGATGAACATGAAAGACACAGGGTTTATTCAGAAGTTAGAAAGATGTGGGGGCTTTTTAAGGACACAATGGGAAGACAGTGAGAGTTTGGAATATGATTTCCTGTACAGGGTCTAAACCAGTGGTCTCCAAAGTGGGGTGTGCACACCCCAAGGGATGGGCAAGGTTAACCACTGGTGTGTGGGAAGTTTGTTGGGTTTTTTTGTACCATTAATAAATAATTTTAAAATTGTGTTTATTTCAGCATTATTTAATCTTTTTGCAATTTCTATTTTTGCATGTTTGATATATAATACATTAATACAGTAGTACTAATTAAACAAACACAAATTTATGGAGGGTGTGTGGTCAAACATTTTTTTAACTAATAGGGTGTGCAATCAAAAAAGTTTGTGGAGACCACTGATCTAAACGTGAAGTTAAATCAATAAATCTGATCTCATTATAATTATTGCCTTCAGCATTACACCACTTTTCCGGATAACAAACAAGTGAAGACCTAGAGGTCACCGAATATGAAAATGGAAGAACTATTAACTGTTTGGTGTGCTCTTGTATATACGTACAGCAGAATAATTCTGCCACAAAGGGGAAGATTGTATCTACATTAGGAAATACATGATCACCCACATGCTAGCACTAGACCCTGTAGAATTTTGCTGAACAGCAACTTGATGTGCTGTAATTTGACTTCTCTAAATGTCAAGAATGGTAACTTCCCCCCCTCGTCCACTAGCTACCTTAATAAATTGCTCCTAGATTTACTGAAGGTCTGAACTGAATGAGCACCGCTAAAGAATAACACAGCATCCATACCTCAGAGTACAAATGTAAATCCACCGATGACTGCCTTGCTCTGTAACTTCTGTAATCGACCTATATTCCATTTTTACTCAGCTTTTTATGAAGACAAAAGATATTCCATGCTTTAAAGTAAATTTGCTTGAGTAAGACCTATGATTCTGACTTTCTATCAATGCAATAAACTTTAATATTCACTGACTCCATAATCATTCTTTCAGTAAGCTTAGAAGGTCAGTAGTGAGAATACATGCTTTTTTTTCTTAGGAACAGCAGCATGGCCAGCAAGGAGCAAAGGTAAAACAGAATTTTAGCATTTCTAATAAGAGTAATACAAATTTCAGTTTCTTCTCAAATACATCAGTCACATACAGCCACTTTCAGTTACACTACTGTGTGCAGCAGCTTAGCTCTTTGTCATAGCACCTTAATGTCATCTTTTAAATAAGGCAAAACATTTAATTGTTATCCTTGAAAACACCCATAAGGAAGTTTTGGTGGCTAATACCGTACTGTCAACTAGAGACCATCTTGTGGAATCATTTTTGAATCTTAACTTCCCAGTGCTATGGAGGATAAAGAGATTATAAAAATACATTACAAAGCAGAGCCCTTCTCCTATTGCCTTCTATTTGTTTTAAACAGACATATATTTTATGTACACTATCATTACACTCATTTTCTAAAGGGCAATTATAAAAATCCTTTTAAAGAAAATCAATTTCTTGGACTCCTGTATGACTGCTGCTGACATCTGATGTGATTTGACTTTCTGTGTGTCACAAGCTATAATTTCTTCCACTAGGCCCTTCAATACATTTCTTGGGGATGCCTTCAAGATCTAATTCATACATTTATACCTTGATCATTAGCTCCTGTTTCTATAAAAAAGCCTAGTAGGAAGCTTTATTAAATGTATTTGTAATCATTCAGTGGCCTATACAGAAATTCAGTTGAGTAATCTGAATAGATTGCTTGAGCGCATACCTCTGATTTATGTTTTCATTATATAGAAATCAGCTTTTAAATTAATAAAAAAGCTTCCATCCACACATCCCAGATCTGCTTAAGTGTATAAACCTACCACATAGCATTTTCGTCTGAAATCACATGAGGTATTGACTTGATGGGACACTCTAGATTAAAGGGCTATTACAGTAATCAATAACTTCAGCAATTATTGAGCTGCTGTATCCATTCTATACATAGAAGGGACATAAACCCATAGAAACATGTTTTTTTTTCCAATAATCCTTAAATTGAACCTACCTCTATCTTTAATTTGTACAGAAACAGTAAGAACTGCTTTTAATATGCCACACCTGGTTGCATATATACAGCTGGTGCAAAATTAACGCTGTGCATCCCTGCAGAGTAACCAGTATCTCAGAGTTTTAGCTAGGTCCATTTCTGTGTAACTTGGTCACTGGCGGGGTACTGGCAGAGCCACCCTGTGAGAGCAGAGCACAGTACTTTCAGACCTCCTCAGCCAACACACAACACTCACAGACAAAGCCCCCACAAGCAGGGAAACGTAAGGGCAACAGTTGCTGCCAGACCTTTCCCAAGAAAGAAGGGTAAGAAGGCAAAACAATCCTTTCACCATTCAAAGACAGGCTGATAAGAATAAAGTCTTCCTTTGTTTCTCATCCAGCAAGCTGAGTGCTAGAGCATAACCTGCTTTAGAGTAAATGCCTAGAGATCACACAGCAACGTAAGCATTTATAGATAATCTCCGTTCAGGCAAATTCTAGTTTCCAGATCATTTTTAATTTGAACATGGTATTAGCAGGCAGAGAGACAGCTTTTTCTTAGCACTACTGACCTAACAAGGTCCTCACAAACAGAAAGAGAAAAATTATGGCCTCATGTCACATCCAGGTAGTAGTTATATGCCTGAGTATGACCTAAGGAACAATGACCCTGAAAAACTGATTGCTCAAGATCCCCTGGGAACTGGTAGGGGGTAGAAGGAATATTGCAGCATCTCTGACACAGTCTAGGTTCAAGTAAAACTGCTTGTTCCTTAGAGATGTAGTGTTTTTCTGTGAGCTCTTGATCGCAAAAATGTTGGTTTCCTTCCCTCCTCTCCTCTGGTGGTATGTAAATTGCATGCAAGAATAATATTCTGCATTAAGCTCCTGTGACTGACTCTTACAAGGCCATTTTATTTATAAAAAAGGGTGGTCCCCAAAGCCCACACCTTTCTTTGTCAAGAATTTATGAACTACCTTTAAGCACCATTGACAGCCTGATACATGGGTCACTTGCAAATCAGTTTTTCTTGCTGAATTATTACACTATTAACTCTACAGCTTTCTCAGCTTTACAAAGTGCACTTCTGCAGTGTGTGTGAAGGATGAATAGCCTCAATAAATTCCATTATACAAAGGAACAATGAGGATAGCATATTGCTGACTTTAGGATAATGAAAGCAACACTGGATTTCAGATTGTTTTGATGTGATTAGCGTTGTGTTCTCATTTCTCTAGGTGAATGATTTTTAAGACTCTCATTTTCTAGAAGCACGTATGAGAAATGGATTTCAGGAGATGAGACAGGATTTTATTATTATTTATTACAGTATTATTGTTACAGTAGCTTCCATATGAACCATCTGATAAAAGGTCTCATCATGCTTTATATTTGATAAGCATATAACAAGATGCAAGACACCCCCTGCCTCTGACAGCTTACTTAAAGCACACAAAGAGCAGGCAGAAGGAAGCATCAGAGCCCCATTTAGTACACTGGGAACTTGTCACAGATCCTGTCTTTGCTAAACTTCAACCACTTGCCTGAGTGGCTACAAGATGTGGCAAGATCAAGAATGTCTCTTAAGCCACATTTCTTGACAGTAGTCTATTCTAGACTGTATGCGCCAATCTCAGACCTATATATCATTAATGATAATATTAGCTGTTTGAGACGTCACTGCTGTTAAATTTTCTAGATACAGGTTTAGGACTTCACACTAGGACATGCAAGTTGCCAAATCACTGCTATCAAATAAAGCTTAAGTAAGTAAAGGCCTCAAATACAGAGCCTTTCATTTCTCTAAGTACCTATTTCAGTTTAGGTCTCATGGTGTTAAGGCTTGCTTCCCCGTATGTGTTAACATTTCTTGGTTAATACTCTTTTGAAAATAAAAAAACTACCACAAAAAAGAATATTGTTTTATTATGAGTCTCAGCAGAAACAATAATCAGAGAAATTTCATATCCGTAACCTATAATCTGGCAATAATTTTAAACCAAACTTAACTTCATGTCTGTTTACAAAGATCATTAAGCTACAGCCATGGAAATCTTTTAACAGAGGTAAGCTGCTCCTACTCTTTGATCAACACAACTGAGATTCTTTATTTTAACAACCTCTGTAATTGTCTCAGACACACATGCCCTCAGCAACATAGAGAAGCAAAACTCTACATAAATCAAGCAAGCTTTTTTTCCTACAGGCTGGAAATTAAGAAACTGAGAATGTGATGCTTGGAAAACCTCAGGAGCCATGTAACAGGGTTCACACTGTAAAGGTACAAAGCCAGGAAAAGCTAAGTCCCCAAGGACAAAACCTGAAACATTGAAGGAATTTTCCTCATAAACCTCTTTTCTCAAGATCTGCCCCATGACTAACTGGCCATAATCATCATATAGGCATCTAAGCTAAATAAGAAAACAAGGACATAATTGCTTATACCAGATCTTAAGGTTTATCATCAAATAAGATACTTAGTACCCAAGCATCTGACAGAAAAATGAAGAAAACCAGTATCTTTTCACTTATCCCTGCTAACAGCCAAATCAGCTGCACATGCAGGAAGAGCAATGCTGAAAGTCAGTTTGTGGTGCTACACGTTGCCCTGTTTTCTCCTTTTCACTGTTGTACTTCCTGTTCAGCATGCAGAATGAAAACTGTGCACCGACAAGTTTTAATGAGAAACAAAAGTCATTTTAAGAGAAGAACGAGTGCACCAACATTTCAGGCTTTGGTCTGCTTTGTCTGTTTTCTGCAGCACCAGCACAATCACATCTCAGTCCTTCATCTGCTTTGTACCGTGGACAATACACAAAGCCCCTCAGCTTGACCACCCAAACCACCTATTACAGCTTGCAGTGATCTAGAGGCCAGCTGTTGGCAATGGGAAGAGATCCTCCTTCGCCCTGCTCCCATGCACATGATCTCCTCCTGCTTCCTCGTACTCTAGTGATGCTTGGTGAAGCAGCCTGCACCAAGCCAATGAAGCTTGTTAAGTTCACAGAAAGTTATTCACTTGTTCTTTTTCTCTTGCCAGGTTGAACTGGCTCATCGAAGGAATTGAGTAGGGCTGGAGCCAGCACAAAGGATAAAGGGAGGAATGCGCAGCCAGCACCACCAAGGGATGTGTGTGCGTTGGGAGGAATAGGAAGTGGGATGTCTCCTTTTGATGGAAGTGAGGTGTTAGTCTGGCTTAGCTGTCTTCTAAGTTTGCTCTATGTCTAAGAAAGTAATATAAAGTTCCTTAAGACAAAGCAGGTCTCTCTCCAATCTGCCAGTTGCTAACATTTGGTAATGGCATGAAGTAGTCATGACACTTGGTCAATGTACAGCAGAAAACCAACATATCATGAATGTATCATGTTAATATTCCAGTTAAGAGTTTTAAAGCTCTGTGAATACCTTAAGGAAAACAATACAGATGGCTATCTCTCTGCCTGTCACTGTCTTCAAATATTTGAATACATAAACAGTGAATGTGCTCCAGGAATGTGAGACAATCACTTTTTTTTTTTTCAACCCTAAAAATGTTTCAGCCACTCCCTAACAACATATAGCAAGAGTAGCATTCTGACTGCTGTAAAAAGTATTGATAGGCCACTCAGCACCTGTATTGAAAGTCAAGCTAGCTTCAAACTAATCAGCTTCGCTACTGTTAAAGCAAACCATACAGCATAAAACCTGTCTAAGACTACAGCAAATAGCTGTATTAATAAGCAAATAAGAGGAAAAGAAACAGAGTCTGAGACCAAGGAGCCACCCTAGGGTAAGGGTTGTCATAGCTACACAGCTAGTGGTAGTTGAGCCGGCTTGTTTAAAACAAGGTTGGATACACCTTTGTGACCTGTGATTGAAGCAGAGCCTGCAGGACAACGTGTCTCACCCAGATTGACTAAAGACTAAACAATCTCTACCATCACACCAAGGCAATTCCAGCAGAATAGAGCAAACATTCACCTTGGAGTAGGACTGTACAAATACTGGAGCCACCTTCAAGACAGGGAACTACAAAGTCCCCCAGTCCCCAAATGAAAGCAGTCGGATGTTTCCCCATTCATGCCTACCCTCATGCCTGGTGTTACAACTGAATTAACTTCTGAAGTTATTTTTCCCTTTCAATTTCACTTATAGTCCTCCTTTTTTTTTTTTGTCTTTTCAATGGGAAAGTGGGATAAAATTTTACAAATTAGACCTGGAGAATGTAAATAGCAAGTAAGCTTTAAAAATACCATTTATAAACTTACAGCAAAATAAAGCGACAAAACATTTACAAACACATGTAAAAAGCCTAAAAAGTAAAATTTCAATTTTAAAAAAAGTCCACTGCATTTCTAGAAAATGTTTGCCTCTCACTAAAATTTTTAATTTCTCTCTACATCATTTCAGAGGAAAAAAAACACATACTTTTTTTTTTTTAATATGTAGATACAATTTTCTCAGATCCCTGGATGTTTGTGTCTGCTTCACACAGCTGTGGACTCAAAGGCTGTGAGCATACAACACCACTTCCCCAATGAAGTAAATCCCAATCAGTGGGAGCCAAAACTTTTTCTGTCAGCAGGAGTCAAAGTACAAAATCTGTCTCAAAATTTATGGGAAGGAATGTCTATTGCCCTTACCCAGGACCCTTCAGAGAACTTTTTGGAAAGCCTCAGGCCAAGACCCTGAGAATGAGCTGTGCTGCAGACAGAGCAGCACTAGCACAGAGCTCAGCGGAGATCCCAAGCACCTCTGCAGCCACAGATGGCAAAGAAGAGATGCTGGCATAACCTGCGGCTTATCTATAATGATCTAATTATACTATTAGAACTCACTGGGTGAAAGCTTTCAATCTGAAATAAAATGGCCTCAGTTATTTCCAAAGTGACTTAAAATGAAAAAGGAAAGAAGAGACTTTTATAGTGCTCTCCTAGAAGTTACAGAGAGAATTATTAATCAGTACACTACTAAACACAAATTTTCCTGCAACCACAAGCCCACAGACAGACCCCTGCTTTCCAGTTCACCTGGACCAAACAGCTGTAGCTCATGAAGATACAAAGAGAGCTCACAGTTATTTCACGTCTCCTCTGCTAAGGACTGCTTATGCCCATTCTGCCCATTTAGAGAGACAAAATCACATTCTCGCTACTTCCACAATTATCTGAACAATGCTTTCATTAAAAAAAAAAAAAGCCTCTGATCTCCATTCTCATAGATTAATGGCCTCAAAAAGCTTTCAGCATGCCCCAATGACAACCTGTAGCAGCTTTCAAAGTAAGAGAATGGATCCCCTCACATTCACATTAAAAATCATGATCAGGTTCCTGAGCAAACTAAAGAGAACAAGACCTTGAATTATCAGTGCTCATTCAAGCAGCCGACACAGACATAGTCCAAGGCTTTTTTCCCCTATATAACAACGGGGAGCAGTCATTGCAAGCATGAAAATGCATGAACATCAAGGAGGCATGCTTTCTAGTACTTACTAAATAGATGAAAATGTTTTTACCTAAAATACTGGCTCTAGAAAAGCACTAGCAAATTGACTTACTTTACTTACCAACTTACTAAAATACTCCTTTTTTATACTGAAAGAATATTAAAGATTTATCCTAGGGAAAATAAGCAGATTCTCTCCTTTCTTCAGTGAACTTAAAATATTTAGTTGTACTGTATATATAGATGTAATATTCAGGTACCATGAGGTATAAATTAATTTCAGATTGCTTTTTCTTGCTAGGAAAATAATTAATGCAAATATTCCATTTTTAACCACCTCATTTTGTATGAAAATAATTCATTTTAATAAGTCTGCCCATAATGGTTCACTCAGAATTATGCGGAGAAAGTTCTAAATCCATATTTCCCAAGTATATTGCCCTATGGCAACTATATTTGATACTTAACACTTTCTCCTTCTGTTCTGGCTCCCTGGAGGAACGCCTGTCCCACAGGACTCTGCAGCTCTTTAGCCCAACAAGTCCCATCAGCTAGGACAAGGGAGTTTCATGTTCAGTGTAATTCCTTGGTGCAGAGCACGTACACAGAATGTGTGCTCAGACATTAGCATGTTTGTGAAGAATTTCTTTCACACAGTATTTTGCACAGCGCTTAGCAACAAAGGGAACTGATCTCAGCAGGGGATTCTAGATGTTACTGTAATATAGATAAAGAATAATAATGATGTTTATAAAAGCAATGAGGCTTTCAGATGAAATGCACTACATCAATGTAATCTATTATGAGAAATTATTCTTTTCTATGGGAAAACTTCTAAACCTCCACTTAAGAAGTCTGAAAAATTATGCAGCTACTGCAGCTAGAACATGCCTTCCTTTACCACAAAAGCATGCTATTATTTGAGAACGTTAATGACCAAATGATAATTGGAGTCTAACAACTATTTTTCATAACTAAGATTCTTAATCCATTTGTCATATGATTAGAAAATAGAATTAGTTTTGGAATACTTATGATAATCCTTAAATTGTGCATAAGTAGCACAGAAATGATTCATTCTTAAGAAAACATAAAATTATGAGAAGGCAGCAAAATGCTTAGTAAAATATGCAGTCGAATATTTTATACTACATTAACACAGCTGCAGATGACATACAATTTCAGTACAAATGAATCAAAGTATTAAAAGAGGTCATCATGTTCTGTGGGCGTATTTGTATTTTTGTAATGCAGAACAAAGTGGTTTTTTTGGGTTGGGTGTTTTTTTGGTTTTGTTTGTTTGGGGTTTTTTTACCCAAAAATATCCTTTATGGGACTGATTACATAAATGACCATAAAGTAATGTTTCTGCAGTCCTTCCTGAACTTCAGCAAAAGCATCTTATGGAGAAATTCAACCCACCTTCCATCCCCAAAACATTTCAAGCTCCGTTTGCTGCAGAATGCTGCTACCCACCATTACCTGACCTAATTGAGAATCATTATGCACAGCTCTAACTAAAGGTCCCCTGTGATCTCTAAACCTCCTCTAACGTCTTCATAAGAAGCTGCACCCAGAGAGCACGATCGGTGTACAGACCTGACTACTAAAATGTAGGCCCAGGAGAGATTTCAATTTATTGTTTTGAAAGAGTGTGAGTGGACATTTAATGACTCTGCTTTAAAAGTATACAGGGACTACTGAAAACAGAAGTAAAGAATTTTTTTTTCCGTGAATATTCATAGTATACATTGAAATACTTCAAATTTTATTCTATTTTAGTTTGATTACTCATACAGTAATTTGAGCTATATTGAATTTAATGCACGAAAGCAAACTTTCTTAGTTGAAACCTACAGAATATGCAGAAGGTTGTACATTGTCTTCAGAATTATAGGCTATTAAATAAAACATCTACAGGAAAATAAAATAATGACCTTTCTCTAATTTCAATAAAAACCTCCATTAATAATTGCAAATTTTAACAGGAATAAATTGTATTTCCTATTTAGTTATATTCATGTTACTATGCAATATCTATTACATTATCCTTTTAAGCTTTCAATAAAATGATTTTGGTAGAAATAAGGAAGAGACATTACAGAAACATAGTTTGAACACTTCAATATGGTAGATCACAGTGTTATTTAAAATGTAAAACAAAACAAGTTGAGAAAACTATGAGCAAGAAATAGAAAGTTCTTCTACAAACATTATCAGGTATTACAGAATGACAGGAAACCTGGAAAGTGTTTTGTCTTAAAGAGGAGAAAACAACTCTAATTTAAAATAATAAACTTGATATATATTGTATATTTTAAGTAGTCTTTTCAAAATACTTATACAGATTAAGAACAAATAGAAGGCATTTTTAATAGCATTTTGAGAGAGAGAAAAGTGCTTTTTCCCCCCGCCCCCGACAAATAGGCTTTTGACAGAATTGGATATTTCAGTTCAGATACTAGTCAAAACAATGTTCAAGACATTGGATTTAAATAACAAATAGAGACAACAGAATTAAGGCCCTTAAAAGACAATAAAGATATTTAAATAAATCAGCTGTTTCATAGGCAGTCAACACTAGAATTTAGGTTGTGCATAACGCACCTTTTTCAAAACCCACTAATATCAACTGACAGATTCCCACTGACAAAAGAGCTCAAATCAGTCAGCAATCATGCTACTTCACTCAGAGTAAGCAGCAAATAATGAAGTAGCCCAACTGAGATAAAGACATAATAACTAAAAATTCAATTTTCAATGAAATCCACATATTTAGGCACTGAAAGAAAAGATTTAGTCAAAAAGCAGTGCTAATATTTGCAGTCTCATTCAACACATCAAAATAGATCCCCTCCCTTCAGTAAGGGAACATACAGAGGGCCTCCATCAAACAACCAGACTTTTCATGCCCCGGTTAAGGTTTGATTCAGGTCTAGTGAAAATGAACACGGCTTTTGCTTTTCCTCCCAAGCAGAATGAAATTGATGGGGTTGAGACTGACAATGTTCCATTCTGGGGTAGAAAACTACCCCAAATCCTACAATTATTTTAACCACATAGTGATGAAACACTAGTGTTAACTAGTGGTTCATCTGGAACCACTGGACAGCAGCCCCAGTCTCACCAGGCAGGCAACCATGCCCCAGAACACCTTCATCAAAACACTGACAATGCACAATGTCCCTTCACACAGCCTCTGCCTCCCAGCTATCGGGAGGCATTCACATGTCTAGTACAGGGCAGAGCTCTGCACATCCAAGAATACCAAGCAATCATATATTGCAAAGAGAAGTAACCCCCATTAGTAATGACATTATGTAAGAGCTGACATTCCTGATATTATTTTTGTTGGGTTTTTTCACAGCATATTAGAGTCCCAGCCCTGCACCTGTCATTGATGCTGTAAAAACAGAGTAGAACCAGCACATAAATGGTGAGCCTCTCACAACACAGAAACACACAAATCTCTCTACTGGAGACAAAATTAAAGTCTCTTATTGTCAAACTGAAAGAGCACAGAACACCTGCAAAGAACGTCACAGGTTTATCACTGCCATCAGGTGCCCAAGTCATTCAGCATCTACACAAAGAGGCTACCTAGTAACTGCTATAAAAATAGAAAAAAGAAGTACTCACACCTTTGCCCTATTACTGAAAAGATGATAGAGAGAAAAACAGATAAGGGAGTAAATTATGGATCATAGTGAAAACCAGTAAACTCATTACACCAGCCAAATAACTTCCCTCAAGCTTTGCATAAGCATTACGGTAGAGGAGCATTATCATGAACGATAGGAAGAACAACAGAGGGGAGCTTTAGTGATGTTTTTTGGACCTCTACCTCGTCCCACTGGCATTAGCTACATCAGAAGAAATACAAAGACATTTCAAAAAACTGGTAAGTGGGAGGACAGAAGATGTCAGGATGAGCAGTTAAACAGTAGGGATCACATCTGTACTGGATAAGAAATGACAGAAGGTCAGTCCTAGAAACAGGAAAGGAATTTTTTTAAAGCAGAGAAGATAAGTTTTGTTTAATGTCAGATGGGAGAGAACGGAGTTGGAAAGAATAAACTTAGAAAATTGCTCTGAATACAAAACTAGAGATAGTCTGTGACAAACGAGAGAGAGACTGAGTGTCTTGTTCCTGGTCACTGACAGAGCAAATAGCAAAGCTGAAGACATAAATCTGATCCTAAAGTCTTTAATCATTTCACATTTGCTTTGAAATACAAACTATCCATCTAAAATACAAGTATCCAAACTCTCTGCAGGTATACTTGTGAAGAGTTAAGAAGTGAAATCTCTCTCCTGCTTGCCAGCACCAGGGCATGTTGCACTGCAGTCACTAACCCTCTCCTGATGTCTGTGGACTGCAGAAGCAGAAATATAATGCCATTCATGGTGCAGTTTACTGAATGCCACTAAGTCCAAGCCTTACTGATTTTTTCCTGCATTAGACCTCAACATAGAGTTAAAGAACAAGCAGCTTTGTGCAGCACAACATAATATAATAGTCTTCCACCTGACCTCAGAGCAGCATCTACAAAAGCAAAAAAAATATCTAGGGTTTTTCCACAAGCATTATGCACCACAAAAAATCTGCACCAGGTGACTCTACTCGCAATTTTCATAACTGGTTATTTGAACACAGTGAGGCAAAAGGTTGACTATATTATTTTTGCTTCTTACTCTTCTAAAGAAGACACACACACACACCCCAACCCGCTATAAAAATGGTGCAGGGAAAAAATTATTTACTTTTTCTACAGGGTTTTGACCCCCACAATTTTCAGCTTGTTCATGAACTGCTCTTACAGAGTTCTTCCTACTTTCATGAAAGTGAAGCCATGTGATTCATCACGTTACATTTCTCTTTGACCTTCAGTTTACCTACTCTATTGGGACACAATTTACAGTTCTGCTAGATGAAAATGGAGTTCAGAAGAAAAAGGATGGAGTTGTTAGCAAAACCAGCTAAGCTAATTTTTGCCTGCAGCAACATTCATAAATCTACTGCAGGCAAAGTCTTAACTCTTTCACCGGCAAAACTAGGAAGAAAACTATTTTCCAAAGTCACATTCAAGACAAATGAATTGTGTTCACTTTCAAATTTCTTAGAAATGTAGTTTATGAGAAATAAGACCTAAAATAGCAAATGAAATTTACCAAAGGTCTTATATAAATATACATCTGTATACTTAAACCTAACATGAGAATGTTTCTGCAAAATGAAAGAAAAGTAGCTGTTAAAATGTAAAGTAACTGCCCATCAAATTACTTCTTTCTGCACTACAGTGAATATGCTATATTTAATAATAGGCAAAATGCTAAGTGAAAAATAATTCATTAGAAGTCTTGGTCTTTATCGATAGGCAGACAGCTTGTGGGTTGTTTGACCCAGTCCTTTTCATCCCACATTGAATCACATCAAGGCATAGCCTTTTTTCTAATGCTCATTCACCCCTAAAATCTGTTGTTTATTTTACTGTTCTTTTGGCTAATATGGAGTAGGCAAGAACTGCCTTAATCACACATTCTAAAATAATTTCAGTGAGGCCTTTTAGCATTGATATATTGTCTTGCCTTTTGAGAGAGGCCCAGTTTTGATTCTTAGCTCAAGCTAAGTATGTGGTGATTACACATAAGTACCTGTTCAGAAGTACTGTCAGGCAGGATAGCGTTGCTCTCAGAGAAGACTGATAATTGTCTCGTATAGGTTTGATTATGGGCAAAGACTGGACAAATGATCCCATGGCCTTGATAAGCAGTTGATATTCTGGGGATGTTCAAGTTTAATAAGATAATATTTTTATAACATGTATCCTCTGCGAATCTGAAATCCTGAGAAGGCAACCAGCCTGTTAGATGACAAAGATTTTCTTACAGAGGCGCTCTGAAAGGAAATCACTGCATCCCTATTATGTCTTTGTAATAGTACTGGAAACAGGCAGGCTTTTACACAGTTGCTCCTCACACCTTGGAAGAGCAAAGGCCAAAGAGTAAAGAGCTTTAGAAGAATAGGAATTTGACTGCAGATTTTCAAGCTTGGATCCATTTCTAGTTACCTTCATTATCTGAAGGAAAAAGAAAAGAAGAGAAACAAAGATTTTATCCAAACAGCAACTTCACAGGTGCTTCTGTTGCTAACATGATCATGCCATGGAGGGAAACAGCCCACTTCCTCCTCTTCTCCAGACTTCTGTTAAACACCGGAAGCAGCAACCCAGAGGTGGCTATGTTCTCACTGCTAAGACCAACTCAACAAGCTACTAGAAAACAGCATTATCTGGTCAGGTTTCAGTGACAAGCTATATGCATTTCCCTCTTTGTGTCTTGGAATCCTTAATTTCTGGAGTAAAACTGTCAAAACTCAGCAAGAGCAGATAAATATTTCCTTCTTGGGAAGAGCAGCACAGCTCAACAGGAGGCATTGGAAGCCAGCACACCCTACTAGAGCTACAAATAAATCTTGTGTTTCTGTTCCCTAGTTACAACAGCAAACGAATGTTTAAGTCTTATTGTTGCTCACTGCTGAGACTAAGCAATTTGCTGATCCTCAGTGCTTGTGGACTGGTTCTGAGGATTGTTGGTGGAGCCATAACTGAGGCAGACTGCAGAAAGCTACTATGAGAGAAAGCAGCGGTACAAGTAGCACTGATTTCTCCATCTCTTCTGCTAGTTTTTACCATGTTAAGCTGCATCTCTCTCTGCAGAAGCAGCATGGATCACTCAGCTGTTGTCACCTTGGCTTCAAAGTTGTCTCAAAATTACAGAACATATCTTTTCTCCCTAGTTTTAGGTACATTTTCCAAGAAACGTCACCTTTGAGCATAGCCCCTTCAGGTTCTGGCAGAAGCAACCCAAACTGTAGCAATAGCAAATCTCCTTGGATGCAAACAGGGACAAAACTGAAGAGAGGGAGGAAAGAAAAAATAGAGTTTTTAAGATGGAAGCGGCATTAAAATATAACTTGTGCTCTTTTGCACCAAGTATATGCGAAAATATTCAAGTTATGGAAAACTGAACTTTTAAGTCTTTTCCACTAACCTTTTGTCCTGGTTTTGGCTGGGATAGAGTTGGTTTTCTTCCTAGTAGCCAGTATGGGGCTGTGTTTTGGGTTTAGGTTGAGAACAATGTCGATGATACACTGATGTTTTGGTTCTTGTTAAGTAGTGCTAAGTACTTGCTAAGTGGTGCTCACACTGGTCAAGGACTTTTCAGCTTCCCATGCTCTGCCAGGGGCATGGGAGGCTGGGAGGGGGCACAGCTGGGGCAGCTGACTCAGACTGGGCGGGGGGCTATTCCATACCACGTGACATCATGCTCAGTATATAAGCAGGGGAGTTGGCCCGGGAGGGGTTCGATTGCTGCTTGGGGGACGTGCTGGGCATCGGTCGGCGGGTGGTGAGCAATTGTACAGTGTACCACTTGCTTTGTATTACTACTGTTCTATTTTTTTTTATTTTACTTTAGTTATTAAACTGTTTTTATCTCAACCCACGAGTTTTCCCCTTTTGCCCTTCCGATCCTCTTCCCCATCCCACCGGTGGGGGGGTGAGCGAGCGGCTGCGTGGTGCTTAGTTGCTGGCTGGGGTTAAACCACGACACCTTTCTACCATCTGTTTCTTGATTCTTCCTGTGCTTTACAGGTCACCAGTGTACAAGTTAATGCCATCAATGTCAGCCTAACTGCTCTAAACTGATTGCCTGTCAAAATCACCCAGGTGATCCAAAACAAGACCTTCCTCGAGGTCACCAGTATCTTTCACTCCGATTCCCTCCCTCAATGGCAATTCTTTCTGTATTCATCTGTATCGCTCCAGTTGCTAACACAGGTGTATTTCAAAGAGGCTGCAAAGAGCCCTCAACTTTTTCTCTCATACAAACATAGGAGAAAGATTATGATCTTCACAGTAGCACGGGATTTAATTTATACCTAGACAAATTAAAAGCCAGGCAAAAGGAAGACAGACATTTTGAAGTTAACTTTACTAATTCTTTCTCAGTACACCTTAGCCTTCTGTGCCAACCTTTCTTCCCATACTCCCTCCTTGCCAAGTATGAAATCTCTTTGGTCAGACTCTGCCTTTTAATCACAGAATTGTCCTTTATTATCATCTATTCAGAAACAGTCTCAACAGTTATAAATGGCCTCACACTTTGTTGTAAGAGACTAAGATGTAGTTTGGAGTTAGAGTCTTGCATCTTCTTTTGTTTCTTCTAGAAAGGTGGAATGATTCTTTGAACCAGTTTTAAACAGAAAGACAAACTCTCTCTCTGTGACCCCCAAGGCAACCTGGGACATGGAAAATGACCTTGATTCCCCTCCTACGCTATTTTCTTCAAAGCGAGAAGCACTTTAAAAAATTCTACTAGTGTGGGTTTTCTGAAGGAGCAGAAGTATATTCTATAGTCAATGATAAATTGGATACTGATACTTACACTGAGCTTGAGGAGGTCAAGCAGGCAAAAGCACACTTGCTAGAAGCATTGCTGTAGTGACATGACGGAGCAGTGCTACTTTTGCACAATGTTCTTGTGCAGAGACATATTTACTAAGACAGATAAATTTAGAAAACTACTATTACCCTCAGAACGTTATCCATGTGTCATTGAACTGCCTTTGATTTGTTCATTCACTGGAAGTGAGAGAACTTAACTACATCAGTTTTCCTAGCATTGAGCTACTTTGTCAGGGAAGGAAAAATTTCACTGCTTGTTCTGGTTGGCAAACACAAAATCCCTGAAAGACTTACACCTATTGTTTGAAGAGCAGGAACAAAATACGTCTTATCAGTGTTTGAAGACTGAGTGGTTTGTAAGATTTTGATCTCTAGCTTAATTTTAATTAATTTCTTTACCTACCTCAAAGCTATCCAGGTAGTACAAACTTTCAGGTTGGTTGGTTAGCAGGAACTGTAACTACTGAAAAGATTAAGATTTTGACCCATTCTATTTCCAATTAAATTTTCATCCTCTCACTATAAATGAGGAGTGTGCAAACAAATTGTTTGAGTCTACAGCTGGTTTTGATGCCTGTAGGCCAGAGGTACTGAAATAAGAAGCTGACCTAATTCCACTAATCTCAAAGGAAAGACCCTTGTCAATGCTCATGGGCTTTCATCAGCCCTTGAAACAACTGTATTTCAATGAATTTGGGCAATGCTTTACTTTTTATTCTAATCAAAATCAAGCTTTTCATAAACTCTATATATTTTGTGTTCAAAAATAAGAAAAGGCTGAAGGATAAGACAGTTTTACTGGAACATCTAAACTAAGCTTAGCCAGCCGTACCTTTGAAACCACTCTTTTGTGTGATTGCAGGTAACCAACTATTACCCAGCAAAGAAGTGTCATTCAAGTCAATTTCTATCTAGCTACCAAATTCAAGATTCTGTGCAAATAGCTTGTAGGCATTTCTGCTCTTTTACTGAAATAAATCTGTACTGACACCTAAGAAAAGCCTACCATCTGTTGGGAGCCAGTGAACCCTTATTATTCCTTACCTGAGATGAGCAGGCATTTAAAGGTCATTTTTCCCTGAATGTTCTTCAGGTTCCTTTGGTTAGATAGCAAAGCAAAGCCCATGTCTGTGAGAAGGTCAAGAACAGTCAAGTGACTACTCTTAATATTAGCAGAATAATTGGGCCTAGAATATAATAAAAAAGTCTGGCAGCAATAAAAAAAAAAGGAAAAGCCAAGAAAATTTCACTCTACTAACTTTACCGCCTGCAGAAATGAGTCTCAAAGGTGTTAAAAATAAAGAAATTAAGTAACTGAATACACCAAGATGTCACATTTTCAGCTTTCAACTTAAACCTACCACTTCTGGTGAAGCAAATTGTTTGGCTTGGGTCTTGATCCTCTTAATGAACCCAAACCCACCCAAGAGGACAACGTAAACAAACATTCATGTGGAAATATTCTGTAGTTATTTTTATCTGAAAATCTCTTCCTCTAACTTTCAGTTTTGATTGCACTGGTTTCAGCTGTGCTAGTTAAGAGTGTCTATAGCTGCTGCCTTAGCAAACGATCAAGTAGATGTGCTCTGTATTATTCTATCCTTTGTTTCCTAACTCTGAATATCCTCAGTTCCCATCAATAATGTAGTTCCATCTGTTTTCAGTTGCTCTGCCTTTACTTAGGAGGGTGTCATTATTATTGTCTTACATAAACTGTATCCTAAGGGAATTTAGTTTGCCATCAATAAAAAAAAAATTCAAAGTTGATCTTGTATCATAAACATCTCCAAAACTACATGGAGCTACACAGCATGTGCATAAGTGACTAGGAGACACAGAGCATTATGTAAGCTTTATTCTCTTGTAATAGCACTGACACAACAAGGTGGAGCACCCTTGGTGGTGAGCAGTGAACCCAAAGGTGAAGCACTACCAGAAGGTAGATGGGAGGGCCACAGAACTGTCATCTTAATTACATTTAGAAAACAGCAAGACATGGAACCTTTCTTATGGGTTGCATGAAGTAATTGTATTAGCATATTTTTGTGAAGGGTTTGTTCCCTTCTGAAGTCAATGTTGAAAGCTAAAGTATAAAGTATGCTTTAAGAAGTTTAATAACATTTTGGGTTGCCAAGACCTCTGATTCTTACCAGTTCCCTCAAAAATTAGGGACCCTGCCCAATCTCAAAAATGCATGGGCAACTCTTCCCATTTAGACACCTGAATCAATCTTGCAGTAGTTAAGATCTGTCCCACGTTCTATTAATGCAGGCAATATTTCCTAATTACTCTTGCTGATCTGAATAATTAGGACTTCATTCTTTTTATGAAAGTTCCCTAATATGTGTGAGCAAAGGAAGTTAATGCTAATTAACCTACCCTTCAAGTGCCCTACTATCAAAGCACATACTTTCAACACATTTTGAGATGCAGCCTCTGACTTCATACATTTATTGACTTACATTCCGTGAAAAGGCTACATCCACAGTAAGGAGGATCAGACAGTATTAGCTGCCAGCCATCACTGAATGATGACATTCTGAACTGTATTTGCTTTTACATATCTGTTAGACAGTCTCAGTGGTTTGTGATCCTCTCTAGTACTTTCTGTTTAATATGCAGGTGAAAAGAATCAATCTTTCTCTTGAATGTAAATGGTTCACTGAGACGCAGGTCCCCACCACATTCCAGTGACATGGATAAGGTATCACTTCCTGTTGCAGCAGAACTGGGCAAGAACAACAGTCATTAGGCACATGGCAGTTCCCCAGACAGCACAGCTGAGCTTGATTATCAAATGAGAATCTGTCCCAGCTCACCATAATCCCATACTCAAACAACATGGTAGTAGATACTAGGCAAATCCTTGCCAGATTATTTTCATGGAAATAGTATTTACCTTTTGTTTGATTATGCAAATTACATCTGAACCAAAAGTGAGAAAATGCTTGACTCTCACAGCCCATGCTGAACTCACTACAATTAATGTACATGAGCCTGTGACTGGGTTCTGCTGAAGTGAAGGGGTTCACTTTTCCCAGCAATGAAGTACCGGAAAGGAGAACCACATGAAAGCAGATAATATGAAAGGATATAAAGGAGCCCTATGGATTTCCACGAGTTTTATTTTTCTGTGACGCTGATGATACTATGCAAGAAGTTACATTTTTCACCAAAATGGCAGCTTTTAACATCCTCTCTCAGTATACGCACATCACTAGAAATACCCAGGAACACTGCAGGTAGAGGCCAAGATTCTGCTCTTCACACAAAGACATGAAGCACTCCATGCGCATCTACCTTCCAGTCTCTGCCCTCCTCCCTACTCAGGAACTGTCTGGGCTACAGCTGAAACAGGAGCAACCTGAGAGCAGAGCCAGCTTGTATTACACAGAGAACACGCACTCAGGTCTCACTGGAATACCACACCACTTTAGTGTCATCCCTACAGCACACATTGCTGTTCATACCCCTAACATGTGCTATAAACATTGAAATTCAGTTGTTTGGTGTGGAAAAGTAATGTAAGTAATTTTCAAGATAGTAAAAATCTGACTGAAGTTGCTACGTGGATTTTCTGATACAGAAAATATTTGCAAAATAATGCAGAAAACTCTTTAAGGAAGATTTAAATTATTCTTCATAATCCTTCACCAGCAGGACAATGATTTCACCCCCCCCTCCTCCCAGTTTCAATATGTTTTCTGGAGGAACACTGCTGCTTTTGACAGATGAGTATTAATGACATGGTACAAGCAGGAACAATTTAAGCTTTGCCATTATACAGTACCACTCTGTGGAAATTAAACTCTGTGGGAAAGACCAGTAGCAAGGCTCTCTGTGCCACTGAATTTCTACCATGACGTTGAAGCAAGGATCATCTGGATGACAGAGTGCAGAGAGGGCCCAGAACAGAAGTACCGGTAGCTAGGGTCTGTATAAGAAAGCCAAATTCAGGGTTAGGCAGAAAAAATGGTTGGAAATTTGTTGTATACATCCATTTGTTCCATTTCCTTCCAACACAAACAAATACAAGATTTATTTAGACACAAATATCAGGTTGTGATTATTGCTGAATCCATAAACTCATTTGGGCTCATGATTACAGTAGTAAGTTTTACTATCCTGGCCTGTAACAAAACACACTACTTATTAAAAGCATTCCAAATTAAAATACTTCATTTTCAGATATTTCATTCACTACACAGCAATTATTTCCCATAACAGAGACTTACTGAAAAAAAAGGGAATGCCTTTTCATACACGGAACTTGGAAGACCACTCTTTTCCTTCCAGTTAGCAGCAACCTTTTTTCTCCCCCCCCACCCCTTTTTTTTTTTTTTTTTAAGATAACTTCTGAGCAAGCTGGTGCTCTTCAAATGTTTCAAAAGAGACAAGATAAATGTTCATCCCATTCTAGAGTCCTCAGTGCAGGATGCTGGCTATAGATGACACTACCAGGTGCTGACAATGCTCTGCCAGTTTCTACAGTTTTTTTCTAGACCTGCTCTGTATCATGTGCCATGTGTTGACTTAAAGTGAATCCTCATTTTGATTTCCTGCCTAATTGCTCAATTCAGCATTCATTTGGTAGTGGAGTCTGTCCTTTGCCAGGCTACCATGTGTTTTTCCATCATTCCGCTTCACTGTTAGAACTGATTGAACAAACAACAATCCATAATTCACTCACATTTCCACATCTAAAATGCCAAGTTGAGTCCACAGTCATATATAAAGATCCTAATAATACTAATTATTTGTAAATATTTGTATTACATATTGGTAAGAAACACACACCAACTCTGATCATTTTGCAAGTTTAAATAAATTATAATTTAGTAGTGGAACTATATTGGTCATTATCTGCTACTCATTATCTTGAATCTTCCATTCTGTTAACCCCATCAGAGCACAAACACAGAAACCTTTACGGCCAACTGTATAAATGCAAACAATGCAGCTAACAAAAAGTCTGCCAGCTGAAACTGCTTTTCAAATTAACAGTAAATACTCTTAAATATCCCATCTTCTCCTGTGCACTTCTTTGAGAAGGCTCGTAATTACTGTTCTTTAATGATCTCCAGTCTTCCTGTCCACACCAAATATGCAACGATAGACATTAGAAGCTGAATTTGAAGCTGCTGTGAACATGAAATTCCCATTGATTTCAAGTGGAAATACACTTATTGAGAAAGAGATGCTTGGCTCATCAAGTTCAAGCCCTTATTCCTGAAATTAGATAACTTACAAACAGCATCAAGTACATATAGCAAAGGGGCTCCCACATGCAGAGTAATCTTCTCTAGCTAACATGTTAAGAGCTAGCAGTTCCAGAATGAGTCTCAAAAAAAGTAATCTTTTATTTTCTTATGACCAAACCATAATGCCACAGACAGGAGAAATTTACAGCTCAGATTGCAAACTTAACCTTCCCGCCCCTAAATTCTAGATTCCTTCCAAAAGGAAATCTGAGTTTGTGCAAAATGGAGAAAGCCGCATACCAAAAACAATCCGAGGCACCAGGACTGCAGGGAGCCACGCTGAATGTCCTCCCCAGTTAGGTTTCCATGAGCCTATAAATAACTTGTTCTACAGTTTTATTAATTATCTCAGCCTTGAACCAAGCCTCCTAAATCCATCTTTCTTGGGATCTCTAACCTTAGAGAAACTGCACTGAATAAAGGTGTGTGTATTTGACCATTTTGTACTGGAAATCAGGCAGAAAATTGTGGGAGAGAAAGCCAGTACAAACTGATATATCTCAATTAACCTTGAGAATAATCTGTCTCAATGAGTTTACATATGTTCAGCCCTTCTCTTTGTAAAACAAAATTAATGTAACTTTTTCCTACATGCAGTTAAAAGACAAGAAGAGTTCTTACCCAGCCAGTTGGACACCAGGTATGGCCCTGAACACCTTCATGTATAAATTCTATTTATTGTGCTTAAAAAAATAAATTCACTCATAGAACATTTATTTGCTATCTTGCGGTCAGAAAACCCAGTCCACTCACTTTATCACCATTTCCTCTATTTTCTTTACTCAATAGAGCGGAGGGAGCTAGCTAATATCATTGCAAGGCCACTCTCCATTACCTTTGAGAAAGGTCATGGTCACTGGGAGAGGACTGGAAGAACATAAATGTCACTCCTTTCTTAAAGAAGGGCAAGGAGGACGATCTGGGAACTACAGGCTGGCCAGCCTTACCTCACTCCCAGGGAAGGTGGTGCAGCAAATAATCCTGGAAGCCATTTCCAAACATAGGAAGGACAAGATGATGATTGGCAGTAGTTAGCATGGATTTACAAAGGGGAAATTATGCTTGAACAACCTGATGGCCTTCTGTGATGAGAAGACTGGCTCGGTGGAAGAGGGGAAAGCAGCAGATATTGTTTATTTTCATGCCGGTAAGGCTTTCAGCCCTGTCTCCCCATAACATCCTCATTGACACTGATGAAGTATGGACTAGGTAAGTGGAGAATGTGGTGGACTGGTTGAAGTGTCAGGCTCAAAGGGTTGTGATCAGTGGCAGAAGTCCAGCTGGAGACAAGTCATTAGCAGAGTACCCCAGGGGTTGATACTAGGACCAACACAATTTACCATCTTCATTAATGCCCTCGATGATGGGACAGAACGCACCATCAGCAAGCCTGCAGATGATACAGAAGAGGGAGAAACAGCTGATGCACCAGATAGCTGTGCTGCCATTCAGAGGGACCTTGACAAGATGGAGAAACGGGCCAATGGGAACATTGTGAACTTCAACAAAGTTCCCTGTACCTGAGGAGGAATAACCCCAAGCACCAGTACAGGCTGGGGTCCAAACGGCTGGAAAGCAGCTTTGTAGAAACATAGGCACAGTGGAGAGAGCCCAGCAAAGGGCTATGAAGATGATTAAGGATTTGGAGCATTGATCATATGAAAGAAGGCTAAGAGAGCTGGAATTGTTCAGTCCTGAGAAGAGAAGGCTCCAGGGGGAATCTTACCAACACTTCAGGGGTGAGAAAGAAGACGGAGATAGATTCTTCCCAGAGGAGAGGACAAGAGGCCATTTCTATTTAAATTTTCATTTAAAACATAAAAAAAAGCTGTTTTATTTTAAGGTTGATTGAACACTAGATCAGGTTGCCCAGAGACAGTTGTGGGGTCCCTATCCTTGGAGATAATCAAAACCTGAACAGACATGGCCCTGAGTGACATGCTCTAATTGACCCTGCTTGAGCAGGGTGGTTGGACTAGATCTCCAGAGGTCCCTTCCAGCCCCAATGATTCTGTGAAAAACAAGGCAATGGGATAGCCCATTCCACTTTGTCCACTCAGAGAATGGCTCATAAAGGAGACAGACTTGAACACTCCAACAGGAAAATGATTTACTAAACAACATTTGTTCTGGCTGACACCACAAGCCTCACATAACTGCACTGCAGCCTGACAGTACAAACACCAGCCAAACCTTCCTCTCCTTCTGGCTGTTCTGTCAAAAGCAGAAAAGTTTCCAACTAACTGAAAATACATTGGTGAACTGAAGTTCTTCCCTTCCAAACAAGGAAGGCTGCTGTACAGACAAAGAGGTGCCAAATGAATATTTTATCTTTATCAAGAGTCTCCATTAGCTTTTAGTGAAATCCCCAAACAAACAAGAAGTTTCAAAATAATTATATTTTAGTTGTCAGTCTTTTTCTCAGGGGCATCCCAAACCATAAAAAAACCAGCCTCTAGCATGAAATTTCCAGTGCACCTTCGTGGTCAACTCACCAGTATTCAAAGTCTGATACCATATGTAATCTTTAGTGCTATTTAGTGAAAGGATCATACTGATTCAACTGTTCCTTAATTCTTTGAACACACGTGTTCATTTGAAATAAATACAACTGCCCCTCCACAGAGTCAGCTCCAGAGGAGCAAGTGGACCGATTCCTCTTCACAATGCACTACAAAGAGCACAATTTGCAGCCCCGAACAGGGGTTGCAAACAGGAAAAAGTTCAAAGCAAGATTTTAAAATTTCACATCGAATGTTAAAACTGACTAAAACCAGAAGTCTAATCATAGGATATCATAGAATCACAGAATACCAGTTTGGAAGGGACCTCAAGGATCATCTGGTCCAACCTTTCTAGCACAATCTAGATGAGATGGCCCAGCACCATGTCCAGCTGAGTCTTAAACGTGTTCAGCATAGCAGAGTCAACCACTTCCCTGGGGAGATTATTCCAATGATTGACTGTTCTCATTGTGAAAAATTTACCTCTTGTGTCCCATCGGAATCTCCCTGGGAGTAACTTGCACCCATTACCCCTTGTCCTCACCATGTGATTCCTTGTAAAAAGGGAGTCTCCATCTTCTTTGTAGCTCCCCTTTAAGTACTGGTACATGGTGATGAGATGACCTCTAAGCCTCCTTTTCTCAAGGCTGAACAAACCCAGCTCTCTCAGCCTATCCTCGTACAGCAGGCTTCCCAGACCCTTGATCATCTTGGTGGCCCTTCTCTGGACACCCTTCCAGCCTGTCCACATCTTTTTTGTATAACGGGGACCAGAACTGCACACAGGATTCCAGGTGTGGCCTGACAAGCACCGAGTAGAGTGGGATAATGACTTCTTTATCTCTGCTGGTGATGCCCTTTTTGATGCAACCCAGCATCCCGTTGGCCTTCTTGGCCACAGCAGCACACTGTTCACTCATGTTGAGCTTCCCTGTCCACCAGGACCCTGGTGCTCCGTGCTTTCTAGCCAGGTGGGTCCCAGTCTGAGCTAACATCAGATATTCAAATGACTCTGCACTATTACACAGAGAGAATGAGAGTGGTTAAAAAAATATTTTGTCACCTTAATCGAAATTTGAAGAAGCTGGGATTTTTCTTCTATCTTATGGATCAGCTAAAAGCCTGCCAAGAAGGTTAGGAGAGAAAGAACAATGTAAGGAGCAAAGAAATTGAAGAAATAATTGAAACCTGTCTGAAAATTTTTTTCTCATGGTTTCTATTAAGTTAACAACTTATTCTGTTGTTTTGTTGTTTGGGTGTTGGATTTTTTTTTTTTTTAAATTCACTACTTTTCAAATACTAACCTGTTTCTTTGTGCGATATGAAAATTGTGAAATATCCAGATTTAGATTTACACATTTTGCTAAAATTTTATGGAGTAATAGACAGCCACAATTCCTGGGAATTTTCCAACTTGGAACAAGGAATTTGTGAACCTGCCTGGTGACAGTGGCATGGTTAGAATAAGGAAGCGACTCTGTTTTCAGAAGAATCCATATGTATGTGGCATGTCAATGTATACATATTCTGGCAGATTTTTCTAAAATATCATGTAATTTGGGACCATCCCTCAATGAGATTTGTGCTCCTAAATCCCACAGGCAGATTTTAATATCCCTTGTTTTGTGGTATTTAGACCTTCTTTTCCTTACAGGTCTAGATCTAGATAAATCCATAAAATTAATGATATGAAAAAATATTCTTAAACATGTTCCATTACCTGAAATCGATCTACAACAGCTAAATTAGATACAGATAAGGTATA
The DNA here is from genome assembly GCA_020745775.1 of Theristicus caerulescens. Lineage (NCBI taxonomy): Eukaryota > Metazoa > Chordata > Aves > Pelecaniformes > Threskiornithidae > Theristicus > Theristicus caerulescens. Next base: position 92,627,620 of record CM036560.1, read on the forward strand.
AAAATTCTTACTTTGAACTATAAGAAAGCTTCACTTTCAGCTGGCTAAGGCAGCTGGACTTAAAAAAGAAGTAAAATATTCTCAACTCAGGATCTGAGAGAGCAGAAATTACTTTTTACCTGTAACAGTTAATTCTGGCATGCTGGGAGCAGGGAGGCAGTAATGACAGCTGCAAGGCAGGGCCAATCTTGTGCTGCAGTTCTACCCTTTCCCTCCCTGCCCACTCCTGCATCTCTCTGTATCTCTCCAGGTGCACATCCCTCATCCTAAGCACTAATTCTTTCTCTACTTCCACACACCAGTTGTGAATTCCCTAAAAAAAAAAAAAAAAAAAAAACAAAAACAACCAACCCCAACAAAACCAAACCAAAACAAACCCCAAAACAAAAACACCACACAAACAAAAAACCACACACAGAACTTCACAACAATATCGGCATGATGGATCTATAAATATGAGATTATCCTGTAGGTTATTTGGATACTCTCCCACAAAAATTAGTTCGGTTGAAGTGGGCAATCTTTAATGAAACAGACATCTTCCCAAAGTCATCATAGGAATCAGTTAAATTTACAGCTAGCCCTAACTTAATCTTGACCTGTGTTTGAACACATTGTTAGCATGTCATTAAAGTGGGTAGACCTATCTACATATGGAGATTAATTCCAACAGGTGAAAGTAAATTACAGAATTTATTACGCATATGACAATTGGCAGTATCTTGGGATAAATGTCATGATGTATTTGGAGACAACAAGTGGGCATAACCATCTGCAATGGTTGACTACAGTGTGGGAACACATCCAATACACAAACATAGAGAGGTTTCAAGAGCCCGATGGAGGTGTGCAGCATCGCATACCAAAAGCTTCCTGGATGAGATACAGCGTGTTCTCAGACCATATGTCTGCTCCAGAGAGGACTCTGAAGTAGTGTTTCACTCACTGTTTTACACCCTACTCACTCCTAGTTACTCCTGACTCTTTAGTGGAAGGAGGCACTGCTTGTTCACAGATGCCAGACTCCCATATACCATCAGTGCTCCATTACTTGGTGGTATGGACAGGCACAGCCTAAACAGCAGAACTCAGAAGGTATATTAATGACAGGGCATTTCTCAGAGCACAGTGCACCCATATGTCTGGGTAGGGAATGCCCATGGCAATAAGCACTTATACGACTCATGCAAAAATATTTGGAAATCCTGTATTATTTTGGGCTGTTTCAGTTCAGGCTCACCATCAAAATTGCACATCTCCCCACAATCACACAACAGAACACCTCCAAATCCCAGAGGACAAGGTGACCTAGTGCTAGGGCACGTACAGCTCTGCACAAATGCCTAATTTCCCATGGAACTAATGCCAAGCTAGACCTAACAAATTCATCTGAACTTCTGCTAATATGGTAAACATGTTAAACTAACACAGTATAGTTCTTTACGTTTCCAGTTCCTGGAGTATAGTAATGACACTGGCTAGCTCTGCTGAAAGTCTATTTAATTCTGGCAGACTTATTAGAGTGGGCTGCAAGCCATGCAAAAGTCAGTTAATTGCTTTCACATCTGAGACAAGCAGAGAGCGGGGCCACTGTTTCTCTGTTGTGGTGCATGTGAGTCACCAGGACCCACCGCACCTAACTTGGCACTGCAGGGAGCTACTTGAATCCTGCACCTGCAGCATGGAAAATGCACAATCCATATAAACTACTCACAGATAACTGAATGTTGCTTACACTATATCTAGAAGTAGAGAGTATATCACCACAGTGAATACATGCAGACTTTTGTGCTGTCCCAGCTGAATCCTGACGAGGGAAGTTTCCTGCTTTTCTGTAGTACAACCTAGAAACAGTTGTGCAATTTCACAACTGTAAGATCTGTTCTGCTCAGAACGCAACTTTGCTGTCGCTCCTGAATACCGTGAAAGCATCGCAAGCCTTCTACGCACGCAATGTAGTACTGTGCTAAAGCTACAGAAATGCTCACTTGCAAATAAAATGATACACAAACTTACATACCTCATTATGTTATTTTATTCTGTCTTTGTTACTCTGCCCACTCTTCTACTCTTCTTGTTCTGCCTGGACCATACAATTACAGACAAAGTGTCAAGCATAAGTTAATGTTTTACACATAGTACTGGCTCCTTCCATACCTACTGTTTGTGAGCTTCAGCATGCCCTAGTAAAGCAGTGCTATTATTCTAAGGGTTGTTGTCTTCCTTCAGAGTTAACTATGATTTTAACACAGGAAAACTACCTATACTTCTGTCAAACAATATTTAGGATTTACATTAATAAGTGTAAATAGACATATGTTAGAGGCTATTTATTAGGGTAACAAACATAAGAAGTGTAAAAAAAAATGATAAAACCCCTGAGAAAAATCAGACTGATATTTTGACAGTTGTTTAACCTACAAAAAATGTTTCAGTAGAGAGAACTCTCATTGCCTACCCAGTGAAGCAGATGAATCCTTCTTTTCTGAATAGCTTGACAAAAGTGGGATACGGAGTTCATTATTTACATCAGGAGGCCTGTTGCCTTATGCTTCATTAAATTTGAAGACTAAATTACCACTTGAATGATTTCTAGTAAAGAAGATCACTAAAAACCTTTCCAGTAGATTAATAATTCTAAAGAACTTTGTTAATTTTCCAGTACTACTAAAGAAAAAAAAAAATCTATCAGGTTCAAACTAGAGACTGCATAAGCAACTACTGACACATGAAGGGGTGAGAGGAAAAAAAGGTAGGTCCACAGAATTCAAACATGCCATCACAAGACTAATTTTGCTCCTCTTAACATAGGTGACAAGGCTGGAGAAGTTTCAGAAACTCCCCAGCTAAGACAGGTGCTTTGAAAATCAAAAGCTATCAATCCTGGGCTGCAATTTCTGTGAACTGCTGGAGTTAGAACTGTTAACTAACAATACAGTTAATACTCCTACTCACTTTCATGCTTCTGCAAAGCCCTGCCAAAAAAAATAAATAAAAACCTACTCATCTTCAACAAAACATACGCTAAAATTGAGCTCAAGTTTAATGGAGGACTTCAAACATTACGTTTTGCTTGACCCTACTCAAAAGAAGAAAGTCATCACACTCAGCCATCCTCAGCAGCTGTGCCATTCTATCAGTCAGGAGTCCGATATAATTGGCAGAGTCCACTAAACACAAGGAAGTCATGTGTGACATGCTGATCTGCTTATATTATGCAAGTAAAACAAAATATAACAAATATTTTAAACTTAAATAAATCTGAGCCAGGAGATACAGATGGGAAATATAGATATGACAAACACATCATACTCTAAAACATATACCTTTTTATTATTTGGAGTTTACTTTACCTCCAATGGCACACGTTGCAATGCCTATGCAACAAACCAGGATGCAAATACCGCAAATCTTGCCTCTGCTTTGATCAAGCAACTGATCTTCCTGCTCCTCTCCCCATGTCTCTTCACTTTCTGTATCCTAAAAAATTTTGACACATACCTCCTCCTTATTTTCGTGGTTGAATGGTTTAAAAGTGGGTTATCTCCTCAAATAGCTGAGGTATCACGAACGGCTGCCAATCTTACCACTTGCATACGGAGAACAGGAAGGGGCTCAGACACCTGAGAATGGTCTCCCTTGGCAGACTGAGGAAATTAGCTGAGATCTTGACTCATTGCAGAACAGGGACCAGACTTACCCAGCAGAAAGGGTTTGTTCAGGTTCCAGGCATTAGCCTCATGCTTATCAGATGCAAATTAATTTTTTCTTGAAGTGAGTATTGGTTTTCCAAAGACAAATAACTACCATATTTTGATGTGGTATATGTTGAATAAGAGAACTTGGATATCCTGAATAAGAGATAACTGAGATAACTTGGGGCTGACTGAATCAGAACAGTGGCTTGAGACCCCAGAGAGCATAAGAAGCAACCCTAGAATGAAGCAACCTCAAGAAATCCCATTTCATTGTTTTGTTTGGTTTCCAGAGGGCTGGTGCTGGCTTTATTCCAGAAATGCCCATTTGGAATTATATAGGCAGAAGCGCCTTTAAGCCAGCAAAAATAGCCTGATGGGCTGGAAAACATTGACATCTATCTTCTTTCCCCAGCTGACAACAGTTTGTTGAAAAGACTCTGCTGCATGTTCATAAACTTCCCTTCTCTAGCCAATTTCCCTGCCCCCTGAAAGGCATACTTTAAATAAAAAGAAAATTTTACTGGAATTTTTATTGTCTACATTCCCATTATCATCAACTTTATTAGGTTTTCTAGAATACCATTTATTGCCACTGGTGAGAAGGTAACCCAGTTCACATTACTGTACCATTTTATAGTTCTCTGTTAGGAGAACATAAGGTTTCAGAGAAAACTATTACAATTATTTATGCAGAAAATTGATATTTTGGGTGGGGTCTTTTTATCATGGTAACAGTTATAGGCCTTGGAAAATTAAATTTATATAGAAAATTATTTTACACTTTAAAAAACCTGTCTTTTTTGTTGTCGCAATTGTATATTGCTGTTCATCACAAACTTGTGAAAATCAGTAAGTGCTCTGATTATAGCATTATTTCTATGAATAACCTTATTCAGACAATGTACTGTGATTTATCTTTAAAGCCATTTCTAAGTCGTTACTATTTTTAAACATTGATCTAACAAAAGTTACAATAAAAAGTTACGAGATTGGTATAAATGAAATAGAGAAAATATGCAATAGAACAACTATGAAACCAACTTTTAGAGCATCTTGAAACTCAAAAGAATTATATGATCTTATTTATCACAGAAGATTCAAAACACACTGCATCCAGAAACACTTTTTTAACCTTTGGTGGTTTTCCTTTTTTTTTTTTTTTTTCTCTATTTTTTCAGTATTCTCTAAAAATAAAATCAAGTAAAAAATAATAGTTGTAATTAGTAGCTTCATTTTCTAAAAGGGCTACAATTAAGGACTAAGCTTCATTACAAATTTAATGCTAAAGTGTAATTGTGAGCCTTTTATTCAAATATTCTGTAGTACTGTGAAATTGTACAGCCAAATACAGCTATGATATTTTGGTACCTGGGGCCCCTTTCTCCCTCCAGCCTAAATCCGTGAAGGACACCTCCATTCCCTAAATCAAAGATGAGGCTAGCTGCAGGGCTAGAGTTCTTGAAAGCAACACTCCTGCTGGATTTTTACTTCCTATGCTTCACTCTCAATTCCCCTAGGTTGCATGATCTTTTCCCCAATTGCCAATGTGGGCAATTAGAACAATCTTAATTCAATGTAGCTAAAACAATTCCTGCCTTACCAGTTGCCTCTTTCAAGCACAAACGTTTAACATACTTTGAATATATGGAGAGTAATTCCAATTCAATACTATTAATCTCTACACAGAGGCTTCAGCACAAAGTACCTCAGGATTATAAAACAGCCTGGCTGTAGCTCTCCAGTCAAACTGGCTGACCTCCAACCACTTCAATTAACTGTAAAAGTGAAATAGAGTAGTGTCCTGGTTTCAGCTAGGATAGAGTTAATTTTCTTCCTGGTAGCCGGTATGGGGCTGTTATTTGGGTTTAGGATGAGAACAATGTCGATGCTAAGTACCGCTAAATAGTCACTAAGTAGCACTTACACTGGTCAAGGACTTTTCAGCTTCCCATGCTCTGCCAGGTGCACAAGAAGCTGGGAGGGAGCACAGCCAGGGGCACTGACCCAGACTGGCCAAAGGGCTATTCCATACCATATGACGTAATGCTCAGTATATAAGCTGGGGGAAGAAGAAGGAAGGGGGGGACATCTGGCGTGATGGCGTTTGTCTTCCCAAGCAACCGTTACGCGTGATGGAGCCCTGCTTTCCTGGGGATGGCCGAACACCCGCCTGCCGATGGGAAGTAGCGAATTAATTCCTTGTTTTGCTTTGTTTGCGTGCGCAGCTTTTGCTTTACCTCTTTAACTGTTCTATTTTATTTTACTTCAATTATTAAACTGTTCTTATCTCAACCCACAAGTTCTCTCCCTTTTGCCCTTCCAATTCTCTCCCCCATCCCACCGGGGGGGAGTGAGCGAGCGGCTGCGTGGTGCTCAGTTGCTAGCTGGGGTTAAACCACAACAAGTAGTGCTGCACTCAGGGAAAATACTGCAAGGAAACAGAGCCAAAGAGTTGTTTCAGGAAACCTGAAAGAATCACAAAAGGCCCAGTACAGTTTACACCAGTCAAAAGCCAATGTTGAGCAACCTGATTTTTCCAAGTACGTTTTTTGGATACTGTCTGTAGCACTAAGACCCTTTTCAAATGTCTTTATATAAAGACCAAACTAATCAGCAACCCACAGATAACTCAGGTACAGTATCTTATTAGTCAGCCTTACTGTAAGTGCAAACACTTGACACAATCCTTGACACCTGGGAAGAACTCCAACCATTATATCTGGGAGGATTTCCGTATCCTTCTGTATTCTTTGCAGCAGACTGTTAGTTGCTTACATTTCCCATCTAAATTGGTATCAGCAAGGTTGTAGTCCTTCACATTACATGTGACAATCCCAAAACATATGTGCTTCTGAATGAAATGTTATTTGGGATTTTAAATATGTTAAAGGTTTAAAGAGAAAATGTAAACTGTGAGGACGTTATAGCTGACAATATGCTAATGGCAGACAGTCAATGTAAAGGTTGTCAAGAGTAAGTCATAAAAGACTATTCAAAAGACAAGATCTCTTTTCAAGAATTGTTTAAGTGCTGGGGACTTCTCATACTACCATAACCATGCTGCTGTGATGTTCTTTGTGATGTGTCTATCTGTCTTATGTTAGCTGTAGCATTTTCAAAGGCAACCCATGAGCAAGCTTTCAAATACACGATGCCCAAGATGCCTAAGGAGGCAAGTTAGGTGATTCTTAAAATATTTAGGAGAATAAACTCACTTTTTCTCCAAAGAAGCAATGGGGAAACCTAGAGACAGCATATATACTATATGACTAGCTGAAGGCTTCGCAAAGTCTATTGTATCATAATGAGGACCATATCCTCAACCAGAGCATGCACAGGGGGCATAGGGAATGTCAGTAGCTAAATTTTGCTGTTTTTTAAGTACACTTGAAAGCCAGAAATAGGGCTTTGATTTTCCTATGATCACTGTTCAAGCATATGGACAAAATCATACCACATGCCGATGTGAAAGCTCCACTCCACTGACAACAGTGTGCCTTTCTGAACTGAAGTCCCCATTCACTGAATCACTTAAGTTTGTACTGAAGAGCTCTACTGAATCAAGTGTGAAGGTATTGAGTATTAGTAGTTCTCATGTACTAATTTATGAGCAATTCTCTCACAGAAACCCATTGGGCTAACTCTGCATGAGCCTCACAGGCTCAACATTTTCAGCACTCGGGCTGTCTTACTCTAAAGAATAATCCAATACCTATGGTGTAAGAGCTTCTAATTATGGTAAATTACTAGGCTGCCCAGCTCAAGGAGTTTGCCTTTTCTTTACAACTGACCTGAGTCAAACAGTATTCTGAGAACTAAATAAAGCAGTGGCACAGCACCTGTCACAGGGGGCCAGGGAAGGCAAATTGCAGAATCCATCTTCGTGGTCCACAATGCACAAGTAAGGCTGATACAGCTCTATGAATTCCAGGTGGTAGATGCAGTGCCCTGATATTTGTGTACAGTCTGTTGCACTGATGAATTAGGCCTTCTTTAGTATATAATGCTTCATATACATATAATACCTAGACCTATTGCACATAATACCTAATATAGATAAAAAATGAAAATACTGTTGAGCCTTTTCTCAATTTTAAATCTCGCATATGCTTCATTTTCAAGAAATGCAGGGAGGATGAGATGCTACCAAATGTGAAGAGCAGCTCAATTATTGCAGTATTCGTTGATGTTTCTCTTTAAAAAGAACAGATGCTTAATTTCTTACCCCTAACTTCAATACAAATAAATAACACAACATACAGTTTGAAACATATAGTTTCAAAATGCATTTGGGGACACAGAAATGCCCAATCTATTTACAACACAGATTCAATCCACCTCATCATATAACTCCTTTAATTTTGCGTAGTGAACCAGTTCTGTACCAGAAAAGCTTTCACATTTTGATTTGCTAACATGTATGGATTTTCACTATCAAGATTGCTCTTAGTCAACAAAGAAGTAATTACTTTAATGATTATTCTACTAATTGCTCAACTACTCAATAGAAAGGGAAGTAATTACTAAACTAATTCAACCATCACCAAAAAAATGATAGACATACATTGGTTGGAAATACAAAATATAATTTGTAAAAATGATATGCTTATTTAATTAAATAATGAATATTTAAGAATGTGTTTCAAATTCCATGTTATCTAGTTCAATCTAGAAAGACTGCTCTTAAAAATGCAATACTAACTTCAGCAAAAGGGAAAATGCAATACACACAACTTAACAGTGGGCCCTGGTATTTATTCTCACTGTAGAAAGTACTAACAATTGCACAAAGTGAATTGTATTGATTGAAATTCAGACAGATAAAGCACACTACTCAAGGCACTCTGCAGATCAATGTATAACATCCAATCTAGAAAAAAAACAAATGGCCAAGAAAAAAAAATATTTCCAAGGCTACAAAAAAACTAAACAAAAACCCCAAAACCCACACAAATAAAAAAATCCCTACCTTTTTCTTGGGTGTGATTGGTTGAATTTTTTTTCTTTCATTGAATACAAGTGAGCCTGAAAGAATGAAAAAGAGAATTCACAATAATATTCCATGGGGAACTATTGTAACAACTGATTTGCAGTAGTTTAAGGACTGGCTTTGTTTGGGGTTTTTTGCCAAGTCATTATATTAGTACTCTCTCAACATTGCAATTATATATTTTAGGTGAAGTGGACAAATTTCAAGACACCAATAACACTGACCATAATCACACTGAGTTTCTGACTAATTATATTAGGGAAATATATACAAGGCAGATCTACTGATCAACATGAAGTTTTCTTTAAACTTACTCTGATGGAACATGCACATGGCTGGCAAATAAAATTATAAATATGAAAAGAATGTCCAATAATAATTCGCTCAGCAGGTAAACAAACCTATTTAAAATGTCATGTATTACAATAATTCCCTGCATAAGTGGTTTGTGACCAAAAACAATTCAACAATTTCAGATTATAAAAATATAAACACTTTTATTTTCAAGTCAAAATAGGACATAAAAGGAACACTTGACATTTTTCTAAAAGCATGTTATAACTGACCAGGTATAGCAAAGCAAGAGACTGAGAAGAGAAATTATGATTTGTGAACAGTTCCGGGGCTTCTTGGCTTCGTACAGGTTTCTACCAAAAGAACTTGCTGACACAGTTCTAAATAAAGGGTTATTTTGCCAGTAGATATTTGTGCTTCTTTGATAAATACAATACTGTGCAAATGTTGAAAGAAAACTTCCCAGATGAAGAAGAAAAACAATTAAAGACCACAGGACAAAAATACAGAAGTGGAGAAGATGGAATGTAAGCATACACAGATAGACTGCAAATCAATGTACTATTTTATTCTCAATGCCTTTTCTAAGATTTATTTCTTCAAATTAAAGAAAAAAATCCTCAAGTAGCCCATGTTGATTTAAGATGTGACTTACCATCTGTAGAGTCTTAAATCCTTTCTTCAGTGTAAGATACCCATGGAAAAAAATTCCAGACAAAACAACTGTTTCTCCCAATTATCCCCATCAATAAAACCAGAGCTGTATTTTTAGGGATTATATTTCTAAGTCTAATTGCCTAGTTAATGCATACACAACATTTGCATTTGACTAGGCTTTCAGAAATCACTGTAATAACTAGAAACTTTGGCCTCTGAGAAATGTAATTTGGTTTTCAGGGATTTCTGAACATCTAGTGACAATATGGTCCATGGTTTACTATCAAAAGTGTGAGCTGTTTATAAGGACAATATGGTATAAAATATTGGCACACGAGACCATCAGTTACAGAGCTGCCAAGCTATTTTATTCACTGGGCTGGGAGGGAGGAGGGGATAAGAGTGTTGGTAAAACCTTGGTAGAGGGCTCCTGCAGAATTGCGTTGCCTTCTCTTTTAATGCATGACATTGACTACCAAATTTTAGGAGTCCAGGATTATTACAACCTGGCTGTCACAACCAAACCCCACCAAACTGGAGTTCTATCAAAAGGCAGTTCCTTGCACCACAGACCCTCTGCTATAACACAACCTGAAGACATCTCACACATTAGGACAGGGAAACTTTATCTTGGCTATGCCCCTATGTAGAACAGATAAAAACAATCAAATAGTAATTGCAGTTCTGGTAAGCTGCAAAAGTCAACTAACTAAGCTTCTCTGTCCTTCATCAATTCAAGCTGGCAGCAGACACAAACACACACTAATGAGACATTAAGACACTCCCTGATTTCTTCCTGGATCAAGGATGATCCTCTTACCCTCTGTTTCCCTTACACAATCATTTAACATAATTAAAACAGGGAATCTTTTCATTTTACATCTTATTTGATGCTTTTTTGTCACTTGCTATGTGCTAGGTTGCAGTATGAGTGCAGAGGTTTTTTGGAGCAATTTTGAACTCTTATTCAATCCATTCACATCCATTACAAAAGGGAAAAGATGAGCAACTTTACCCAAGGAACCTCTCATTTACATTCAGCACAAAGCTGACAAAAAAAAAAAAATCTTTCTGGGACAATGTTTTAAGGAGTTCCCTTCCTCCTGTTGACTTTCTTCTCTCTTTTCAACATATTAGCTCAGATGTAGAGTCCTCAGTAGAGCAGCCTACACTTGCAGAGCTGCCCCTCTCACTGTTAGGCCTTTGATGGGTTTCTCTGCTGTGGAGATGCCAGCTTTTGAAGTGGCAGCCTGGTCATCTGAGGTAAGATTTCCATCTAGAAGTTCCTCAAAACTCAAAGCCTGATTGATTTCCTCCTCTGTGATGTACTTAAGGGCCTCAGCATAGAAGTCTGAAATGCATTCAAAGCATTACTGTCTGTGAAGAGAGCATGCTGACTAAGGGCCTAGTTCTACTTTGTCATTAGCTGCCAGTCCTTGTCCTCTCCCTGACATTTTCCTGAAAAAAGAAAAGCCACTAAATCCAGAGTTCCATCTAACTTTGAGTTGGTGAGTTCAATTTTTGCTTACAAATGTAAATCAAGAAATCAAAATGGATTACAGAAAAGAAGATAAATAAGTAGAACCAGTTCTTTATCATTGATAATTTTTAGCAAGTTCTAACATTACAAAATAAATAAGAGCACTTCTGTACATCTGACAGGCGCAGTTATACAACTATTAGGCAGGAGATTTTAATTTTCTGGCCTGCACATTATATATGGAGATTTAAAACAAGACCTGAAAGATAGATGGGATTCACTCAATTTCCCATATTTGAGATCCTGTAAAACTGGGATACTCTCAAGCTTCCAAAGTTTTCCCTCTTTAAATTGTTCTTTGAAGATTGTTTCTCGTTCCCCTTCCAGCCAGGTACTGCCCTTTGCCCTTCCCTTTCTCCTCTCTTTATATCTGTCTCTAAACACTCTTTCAGCTGCAGCACCTCTGGGAACAACTCACGAATCTCTGTCCATTGGCAACCTCCCATCCTTCTGTCCAAACTGAAGTTTCACTGCATCTCCTTGGTATCTGCTTGAGAACGTTTGGATGCCCCCCTTTGCTCAATGTGGCAAACCCACAGCTTTTAATCTCTCTGTGCAAGGCTGTCCTACCACCTCTTTAATATGTCTGAAAACAGGACCAGCTTTCCCATCATTGCAGCCTATAACTGGCAAAAGCTGTGTTACAGTAGATAACCATACATGTAAACACAATAGTACAGAAAGGTCATCGTTATTCTCCAACAAATAAAGGTTTTCAACACAAACAAGGAAGTTCTGTATGTATAAATATAGCCACTATTCTTGAAAACAGTACAGTTTTTTATCTTTAGTTTTCTAAGATGGCAATTTTAGACTATATGGCATTTCAGCAATCCTATCAGTTGATAGCAATGCATGATTCATTAATGGGTTCATCTCCATCTGTAAAATTCTAAGGCAATTAAACAGGAATTGGTGTTTCTCCAGAGAGGCTTCTCCAGTTAAAAATAAAATAGAAGTTAGACAGTGACTGACATTATTTATATCAACAATTCTACTGGAATGATAATACAGCAGCTTTCACATGCAAATATACATACATTTAAATGATTCAGGATGGATTAAAATAAGGAGCTTAATACATTTCTTTGCTTGTGCTCAACCTTTTCATTTGCTTAAGAATGTTATGAAAGATGCCTCTCAAAGTAATTCTTTTGGACTGTGAAGAAACGTCAATACACTACACTGAAAATATTCTTGCCACATACGAAAGAAATAGCAAGTGGTTATAAAGATACATAAATAGCTTGTTATAAAAAAGTTTACTCAAATCATCATTCAACAACGCACTAAATCTAAAGAAATAACATACATGTGTTTAAACATGTAAATATCACTAAGATACTAAAACTTTCACAGGGGATAGGATAATTTCCACAGTATTTATCATTAAAAGGTGAGCCTCACAGATTTGAATCTGCAGTAACTATGCCTCTTAGCACACTTAAAATAACAAAGCACCAGCGCAATGGGCTGGGTCCCACCATTGGTTATCTCAGCAGATGCAATAATGGTTCCTTTCCAGGGTTAAGCAACCAAAAATAAGGTCATGTCTGGAAACTTTAATTTGTGCTTTCTGTGCAGTATTTATTCATTGGACAAATACTAGAAAAAAATGAATTTACATTGAATTTTCACAAGCATATTTTCTCACTACCACAAGTTTAACTTACCCTAAGTTTAACTGTAGCATAAAGCTACTTAGAAACAAACAGTAAAACTGAGTTCAGATGCTAATATTTCATTCTATGAAAAACAATACTTTGTTTGCAAGGCACTACAATAGAGAGATTAGCATACCATTATGTATCACTACAGAAATACCACAACACATTTCTCAAAAGAGCAACACACACACCTGAGGTTTTCTCTCCTTTCTTATTTATGCTAAATTCTTTACTTTCAGTTATTTCAGCATTACCAATAACCAAGCAATTGCACGGTACTTCAACTTCTTTTAAAATTTCTGATCCTCATATTCATGTGATCAATACTGAATTAGCATAGAGACTAAAGTGACATTTCCATTCCACAAGGCTAGAAAGTAAAACTTGAGTGAACTCTAAAATGCCTACATAGAGACAGCAAATAAAACAGATGCTAGTTTAAAAAAGAAAAACCTCATCACTTCAAGCCAGTAATGATTTTTAACACTTCAGACTGGCAACAGTGTGATCCAAAGTGTGATTTTTTTTTTTTTAGTTGTATCTGTAAAGTTAACACATTATTAATTAGCATTCTTTTTGAGGTCAAAATTTTGCCTGTCATTACATGGTGTCCATATGTTTGGGTGAGCTTTTCTCATAAAATTCTACAGTGTCTACAGTCTTTGGGTGGGATGAGAGGGTGATAGCATTTGTGCCATCAAATATAGAAACATTTTTTTTCCTTCATGTTAAGACCTCAAATTTAATGACTTGCATTTGTAAGTTTATCGAAGAAAAATCGTACTAAACAATTATCCAACTGAATAGAACTTAAATGTCCTGTGAGGTTTCTTAATTCTATTTCAAAAGGCTTACATGAAAGCAGCCTTCTCCTTTGGACAGCAAAAATACAAATCTTCAAAACTTTGACTTCTTCCTGACCAGCTTATCAGATTCTTCCTATGTCCTCATGAATAACATCTCTCTTTCTTATATTTAACCTAGCACCATGAAATGCTGTTATAAAATCACTCACACTGTTGTTTGGGCTTCCCTACAAATAGGGTCAGTAGTACCAAACTGACCTTGCTGTTAAAGACTGGCTGGCCCCAAAGTTTCAATCTGCCAGATCATGGAGGGGCTGAAGCTTTCCAGTGGAGCCGACAAGGCAATGAAGGCTGACTGGCTCTGCAGGAAACTTCATTAGCCAAGGAGCTGTTCTTCGAAATCTTACTCCACTGTTTAGCAGTCAGGGCTGCTTGCTGGCTGCCACAGCACACTTACTTCAAAACTGTGAGGCTATCTGTACATGCCATCAATAAGAATAGACAATTTCCAGAGTAGCAAGAAAAAGACATTCTTCTGATGCCTACAAAAGCTACAGAAGAGACGAAGGACAAAGGCTGGAGTAGCTAATTCATTAACAAAGGTACTCTACTTTTAACTCTGATATATCATGGTACAAGAATCAGCAAATAACACCAAGCTAGCCACTCTATCTCCCTGGTCTCTTTGGAAAAATGAGTATCATCTCTTGTCCATCATACTTGAAGAATAGTGAAATGTGGTGGGAAGAGTCAGAATTCACATCTGCTCTTTGAAAGGAAATGCAGATAGAAAGTAATTCAATCTGCACATTACCTTTTTATATCAGAGAGATTAGCATTATGCATTAAATATATTAACCTGACCCCTTTCTTATTTTCTTTCTCAGTTCACTCCCACACACTTTATATACAGATTAGAATGGCCTCTCTGTGTCCAAATGCACCTGATGTTCACAAACCTAGAACATAGTGCTGAAATGCACTTCAGCACAAACAAGGGGTAAACTCTAAGTAGGTTTTCTTTCAAAAAACTCTGCTGATAGTCTATGGCCTTATCTGTAAGTTACAGAGATTTTATGCAGGGTTGTCACTAAAACAAGACATCATGATTTTGCTGCTTTAACTAGCAACAAAGAAACATGATCTGGATTTATTCTTAAGTGTTTATCAACGCTGATGATTGCAGGCAAATAGACCAGCATGTTAATGTGCCTCTAAACCAAAAGTCATAGACAACAGTTCTTCTTGATCATTCAAGGTGTTTCATTTGAGATCTTTATTAAAAACCTGCAGAGTCCAATCAGATCTATTTTAGTATTGTCCAAAAATAGATACCATATTATGTATATCAGAAATAAGAAAAAATGACAGAATTTTGCAAATCAGTATCTAAATGTAGATGCACTTTAACTGATTTCATTTACTTCAAGAGCACCTTATTCCAGGTGCCAGGTAATAGAAAAAGAGAAATAAATTTGACTAGGGTCATCAGGTTTTGAAGTGCAAAAGTGAACACTTTATACCATCCTAGACTACAATTTTCAGTGGGCGTCAAAAGTGAACACTTTATACCATCCTAGACTACAATTTTCAGTGGGCGTAACTGAATTCTGGTTCTCTTGTATCAGTTATAGTCACATGCACCAAGCCTCTATATTTCATAAGATTCTACTTTTACAGCAACATTGAATATGATTCTGCCCTTACAACCAATACCTTCTGGAAACTTTCTAGTATGAAAAGTTGGTATCTGATTAATTTTCAAAAATAAATGTCTAAACATGATGAGTATATATCACAAGTTTATTTCCTCAT
Source organism: Theristicus caerulescens (assembly GCA_020745775.1). NCBI lineage: Eukaryota > Metazoa > Chordata > Aves > Pelecaniformes > Threskiornithidae > Theristicus > Theristicus caerulescens. The sequence goes on from CM036560.1 coordinate 92,643,087, forward strand.
CCATTTATATGCAGGCTTCCAACATTAGTCTTTAAATGTAATAGTGTACCTACATATGAAATGCAGAAAAAATAACTTGGGCTGATTATTTTAGATTGCAAACCTCTTGCATTTAGATATATTTCATTACTTTTATGGGTCTGACCTGAACAAGTACAGAATACATGCCAGTAAGAGCCTCCTATATATTATGCTGATAATGTATCCTAATATATTAGGATGATACATGACAACAGTCTGTCAGAACATAAAGACACAATGGTGTTGCACAGGGATACAATGACTTGACATAGACAGAAATGTTTTCATACATTCACAACTTGCCTGCTTTGGCCTGAAGGACAAAGAAGAGGAATCCCACCACCACCTTCTATCAAACTTTCTGCTTAAAGTCTGAAGATTCTGCCATAGTTTTGAAGGTATTTTTTGGAAGGTCACAATACATTGTAAGTTTTATGGGATTAAAAACAAAACCAAAACAAAAAACCCACAAAACAAAAAAAGGCACCTTTCAAATACTTCTACCACAACCATTTCTGAAGCATCAAGCACCTTAGCCAAATTTAGACACAAGTCCTAATCTGAATACTTTGTATAACTATAATAAGTTCCTGGTAATTTAAATGAGGATTCCATTTTGCTGAGAAAAAAGTCAACTATTTCTAAAACACTCAGTCCACTTAAACCAGAGGCCTCACTTCACCTCTGCATGTCACAGGAAGCCACCCAACTCAGGGCCGTGGAAGCCATGAGCCTGAAGGCTGACTGCTGCAGTGCCCGCAAGCTAGGTCTATGGGATGTAGAATAGACAAACACATGTAATTGGAAAATAGATTACTAAAAAAATTCAGTTTTTAACAATTAAATTCAGAACTAATTTTCCAATTTTATTTACTATGTTGTCTTGTTGATTTTAAATTATCAATGAAAGATACAATACTGCTTTGTCTGGGGAGTCTTTAAGTACAATATTGACAAGTCCATTGTCAAACGGGACCACACATACCATTCCAAATACTTATTTAAAAAACCTAAAAAAAAAAAAAAAAAAAAAACAAACTGTCTTCATCTCCTCCCCAACTAAAAAGGGCAAAATGATTGTTTAATCCACATTTACACACACGGGATTATTGAAATATCAGCATTTTCCTATAAGTGTTTTTTCCAAAGCATCATTCTGTTTTCAGGATATTCCTTGTATTTTAATTGGGAGTACAGTATAGCCAACATCCATTTTACATTGCTGGGATTTTTCAAATATGTTTGGTTTAAGTCATAAACACAATAACCTCAAAGTGACAAATTAAAGTGTTCTGGGGAGACCAGTGTGAGCCTTTCTCATTTTTTCACTTTTATTTGAATTGTGAATGTTGTACCACTCACATTAAAGACAGAGCTCTTGGCCAGAAGAGTTTATCATGCTCCCTGGATTTTTTTCCTTGTGGAAAGAAAAAACTAATGATGCTGGGTTCAAGCCTGTATTTTATTTGTTTTACTCATCCACCTCTATCAATGTTTTAATCTTTCACAGTCCCTCCACAGCAAGTTTGAACTTCACCCCATCACAGATATTTTTACTTACTGAATCATTTCTTGTTGCATCATTACATAATAAGAGCTTATGCTTAGCTTGGTCATAAAACCTGAAAAACAGTTATTTAGACACAAAAGAACTCAGTTCCAACATGACAGAAAAGGTCAGTCCATATTCCAGGTGGAATCATACCTATGAAGCTAGGACTGAGCCAGCAGTAGAGCCTGAGGCAGCACAGCTGGGCTGCACCTGGTGAGCACATACAGACAGACTGTCTTCACACCTAAGCCAGCGGGTCCACCAGCGCCTGAGCACATCATGCAGGTCTTAGCAACCTGTGTCAGCACTAGGCAAAATAACTGTGTGCTCACCCCCCTGCTTGGTCCAGATACAGCCAATTCATAACTTCACATTCTATTATTATTAGGTTGTTAGCCCTGATCATCAACATTTCACACTAAATGTCTTTTTTAATTGAGAGAGCTAAAGTTGCCTCTGCCAGCAGTGTCTTTCGCTTGGGATTTGTGTACCTTCCTTTTTTCCTTGAAGTATTTCCTGAATTATTCCTCAGTTACTATCTACTTGTAGAACATATCTGAAATCTGCTCAAAGTGAATCTCTGAATCTCCTCCCAAAAACTGTGACATTTTTAGAGGATTCCCTTTCCTCACTAAGGTACAGACAAAACTTTTCTTTAAAAGGTAAGACTTCTGTAGCTCACTCTTCACTTCATTTTCCAGAATTCCAATGGAAAAGGCATGAATCTGAAACAGGTGACAAGTACTGAATCCCTATAGTAATACAATTTTTTTTTAAATACAAATATAAAACATGAGTAACATACTGGGGAAAAAAAATTATTCCAGAATAAGTAACACCAGGTTTGTGTCTCTTTTTAGCCTCAAAGTTAATGCCAGTACTTAATATCAGCAGTACTGAGCACGCTGGCATTTCTTTCTCCCTCTGGCTACAATCTATCCTGGACCTGGTAAGCTATTTCATTTTGTGTCAAAACCAGCAGATTTCTCACAAAATTTATTGGGCTTTTTTTTTCCCCCAAGTCTGTATTTTTTAAACAAAAATTATATTGACAGAAAATACACAATTAGTTCTCTAATCAAATGGATCTTTTCACTAGAAAAGATGAAAAAACATTTCAAGTTCTCGATTATTTCACATTTCATGCTTGAAATCACTTAGAAATTTCATTCCCAGCACCCCCCTCCCCCCAATTTCCTTATGGCTGTAAATATGAATTAAGAAAGCAACCAAACTACTTTTTGTTTTTTTGGGGGGGGGGGGGGGCGGTGGGGGGAAGGTTTGCCTGTTTGTTCTTCTTCCAGGCTCTCTGAGCTTACAGCAAAGGTAAACGGTTTATATTTTAAAATCCCATAGTAATTAAAAGGGGGGAAAATAAAGCAACCTTGGTTGCTTTTGTCACTGGAACAACCAGCTTGGGAACCATTTGGGGTTTCACATCAGTGTTTTCGATGCCAAATTGTTAGATGGAAATTCCCAGTGGTGTTCCTTGTAGACATGGAGCCAAGCCTTTAAGTTGTCTGCAGGTAAAACCAGCAGCAGTATTGACATTTGTGATTTTACATGATTATTAGTGAGCTTCCAATTGCATAATCAATCTGCCAGGGAAGTAGAAGCCAAAAGGGAGACAACACATTTGTTACATAAACCCAGCTTTTTGTTACAAAGACCAACCACAGGAGTACATGCATCTTAACAGAATGTTTTCAGACATAGTCAATTTCAGATAATTGATTCATGACCAAGCTAACCTCTGCAAACAATCTATCCCTTATTTGCATTACGGTAGCATGAAAAAGTCATAGTGCTAAGTCAAGACAGTTCCCTATCCTAAACACTGTTCAAACCCAGAGTTTGTTTCCAAAAAAAGAACAGAAGAGAGAAGTCTGAAAGCCAGGAGACAGGCTGGGAGCTGGAACAGCCAAGATGGTTGTATTACCTGCTGTCACTGAGGAAGGAGGTTTTCGCTGGAGACATGGAGGATAAGAAGGATGGTTTGGACATAACAAGAATAAATTGACTCTACAAATTAGTAATCGAACTTTCACATATAGGAAACCAGTTCAAATCTGTACAGGCTGTACAATCATTTACATTTCATAAATACAGGAAATTTGAGTGGGGAGCTAGACTAGGTGACATCCATAGGTCCTTTTCAAACTACATTATTCTTTAATTCTGCATGAATAAGTTTCAGAACTGCCTATTCCACAGACACTCTCCTCCATACTTTCTAACATTTAGTCCATGTTTTGATTTGAAAAGCTGAAATTATTTTGGTTTTAAACTCTGGTAAGAAAAAACCAACCAAACAAAAAACTATTCCAGCGGAAATTCTTTTCAAGTATTTTACTTTTTTCCAAAAATATCCATACTGATTTTTTTCTACAGCCCTCCTAACCAATAGGTGCATCATCATAAAACTATTGACAAAACTGCTTTACAGATCAAAACCCAAACTTCTGGATGAGAAGAGAGACCAAATTATTCTCACTATCAAAGATGATTTCTCCAAGAGAACAAAGAGTTAGTCAAGGGGCAACATATGCAGGAGACTAATTTTCACTTGGGTCATTACAGCAATCTTTACAAGCATCTGAAATAAATAGTGTAAGACTTGGTATCTAATTCAAATACTTGGTAACAGAATTGTGAAAAGTCAATGGAGGCCTTTTCGGTTTTTTGTTGGTGGGTTTGGTTGGTTTGTTTGTTTGTTTTTTGGTTTTGGTTTGTTTGGTTTTTTTCTGTTAAACAGATCCTGCCAACTTTCAGATGTATACTTAATTCATTTACTGCTCACAGAAAAATGATCTGTTGGGCTTTTGAGGATGAGGGAAGTGTTCGTTGCCATCTACATCTAGTTTTAACTATTCCAGTTAACCCTCTTCCCGAACTTACAAGGCTTCCAGCTGACAGTTCTATTATATGAAGAATAGAAACATCAGCTGTGGGTGACTTTGAATGATGCTGCTGTTCAGTGCCCTCAAGAAATCACATGTATAAGACTCAGGTGGCCAGATTTGTAATATAAATGGAGCCAGGTATCAAGTTGCTCTTTTCAGTAATGAGACACTAATTTGTCCTCAAAAGAACTGGAAAAATTGAATAGATACAAACACAAATTCAGTGCCAAGATCGCAGACTCCCAGCTGTTTGGAGTTGACAGGAGGGCTAGTATCTTCAAAGCCTGTAACAGTAGCATCCTGAATTTCCCAATTAAGAGAGTTCATCTTTAAGACAGGTATTTTAAATGGCAACAGGCTGACCTCAGCTTAATGAAATAGTGAATGAAATGATCCTTACATATAACCTTACAAAGCTGTTGCAAAGCTTGTTACCTAATATGGATGACATGCTTTGCACAGCTTAACATATTCTATAGAAGGGCAAAGTGTAAAATGAGTTGTAAATTCTGCAGTACCAGAAACTATAGAATTGTACATCAAGCACAGCGCAGTTTCAGGTATTTTTCTTAATGTTTTTAACAAAAAACATCCAATACCTTTAACAAAAATACACAGGGAAAAGAGTTACTCTAATTATTGCTCTCAAGAAGGATAGAAACCTGTGGGTATTTTGGACACTTGGTACAATATGCTAAAGGCCAAAAACTAACCCTGTCCAGGCCTCTTTTTCTAGGAGAGGGAATGTGACCACAAACCAACACAAACTTTAGCTTGAAGTAGCCCCGTATTGAAAAAAAAAGCACTCCAAAAGCCTCTGAAACCCCACATTAGTACAACACTTCAGTAAAACCAGGAAAGCAGCAAACTAGAATAAAGCCCCTATGCCCAGGGGGGAGGCAGAGCTGAACAAAAGACCACATTTAATGCCATGCGTGGTTCCAAAGTGGCTCTTCCCATTTTTCTTTCAAAACTCTCAAACTGCAAAGCCTGAGTTGAGGCAAACCCCTCCATTGTTTTCTTTCCAGCTACACCTTCCTGTCCTAACAGTTCTGGTTCCTAGAAAGGACCCTTTCCATTTCCCAAGCCTTGAATTTTGGTCCAATTCTCAACTGCACACAGGCTCCTTGCTTTTTTCGGGCATCTACCAGTCAAGTTGCAAGCTTCCTTTCAGCCTGTACACTCCACCTTCCCAGACGCATGCAGATGCTTCAAAACCCAGAACACAAGAGCCAAATTAAGGTGAAAAGGAACCTTCCCTTCTGGTGCTTACCTACTCAATCTCTTACTTAGTTAGAGCATACAAAATATAGCACTTGCATATTAAACAAATTCAGCGAGCCTACCATCTGTGGCACATGTACTTTGGGTGCGATGCTGAAGACTGAAGTCAGGAGCTTAAGGATACATTTTCCCATGATCACCTCATCCAATTACATCTGTCTGCTGAGCAGGACAGTTCTACTCCCCTACACAGCCTCACCCACCTGCAGCTGGGGGTTGTCCTACTCCCTGCCTGCCATCCAATCTAAAGATCAGGTGGCTACAGGGCAAGTAGAATTACTCAGATGATAATAAACACTTCCAAAGACCCACTCAAAGCAATTCAGAGGAAGCTAACAATGCCTAAGGATCTTTTTAGCTATTCAAAATAGTCTGACAGGAGGAAATCCCCTGTCAGGGCCGTGATTCATCCCATTTTGGTCAAATACACAACCCTCAGGAAATACTTATTTCACTTCATTGACCAGGAGTATGACATGATTAGCTCACATCCTCACATTCATATTCTGAATGTCTAAAGATAGGTAGGATGGATGATCCCACTTAAGATGTTTAACTGAATTCAAATGGGCTGACCAAGTGCAACTGTTTCCAGTATAGAGACCTACCTAAAGGGGAAGATGGACAGAAGCAGAGCATTCCCGGCTTCCTCTTCACTAAGCTGAAAGCTTAGTTCTCAACTATCTCCTTCTACTTATATACTGCTTCATGACCAAACAGTACACCATTCCTAATGCTACAACAACAGAACTATTTCATAAAAATTAAACAGCATTAGTTGAATGTCTAAATGTGTTATTAACAAAAATTAAAACTAAGCTGACCTCAGCGTCAAAAATTTTTTTTTCTTGTATCTTATGTTGTTAATTCTTACTGTGCTTTGTTAGGACCATGCCAATATACTAAACAATACAGCCACCAGAACTTCCATGAAATGAAAATAACATTCACTAAATAATATGGCATGGTACTGACAAAAATATGCAAGAAATATCTATGTGCAGTGGAGAGGTTAAATAAAGTAAATGCGAATTAACCATCTATTATTTCAAAGTCTTGATTTATCCATCTTTCTACATCACAGAAAGTCAACCACCATCACTACTGCGTGGAACACAGATACTGCTTAGAGATCTCTAAAGGATTTTTTAAAATTATTATTATTTTAATATTTTTATTAAAAGGACATTTTTAGTTAGGTATTGCTATCTATAAATACTGCTAAGCCGCCATGAGCCAGCTCTGAATAAAAGCCTGCAAACAGGCCTAATTTGGAGATAACTATCAATATTGTCTTATTATTCAAATATTCCCTGCTGCAACATTGCTGATTCCAATAAGGATGGGCATGGAACCAAATTCCTAAGATTTTGATTTTGCAAGCTCCATCAGCGCAATTGCAGTCTTTGTTTAATTAGATGAGTGCCAAAGGATGATAGCTATGTATAATAGGTGCTGTGTTGAATGACTGCAAAGGTGCTGCCAAAGTGCAATACATTGCAGGGTGAAGCCTAAGCCACTACTATAAAGCACAAGAAGTGAGCATATGAGGGATCTAGAGGCTGTATATGACAGCCTGACAAGTTTCAATTGTTTAAAAGCAACAGTAAAGTCAGTGAGTTAATTTTTAATATTCTACTGTATTGCACAAGCATTTACAGGCAATGTATTACATTAGCTTTATACTTTCTGAAGTACAGTAATAAATATAGTATTGTTAAAAGTACTGAACTAATACACTGAGCACAGCACTAGCTCTGTTACGTATTACTGATAATATACGGGTTTGGAGTATATTTGGTGGGGTTTTTTGTTTTTGGTTTTTTTAATAGCCTGACTAGCCTACATGGAACTTTCAATGTGGTAACAGATATTCTTTGCAAGAGGGAGCTGACTCATTAGACAAGATAGAACATTGAAATGTAGGCAATTAGGAACCTTCCCAACCACAAAATTAGGTTAATTATATGGGTTTTTCTAATTGGAAACAGAAAGCAGTAACCTTTCTACTGGGCTATGAGTTCTTTTCTCATACTTGCTCAACCACTAAAGTTTCCAACAAACTGCTATTTGAAAGCTAAAGTTCATTTCAATATTTGAAATAATATGAATGAAGACTCAGCAGAAGTTTCAGCAAAGTAAAATAAAAATTACTTCAAAACAGGAATTATTTAAAAAAATTTATGAACTAAACCATATGCAGTTTCCATTGTAAATGTCAAATACTAATTCTGAGGGTCTTAGACTGGAAGGAAAGCTTAACTGTTTGCATAGTAGGCCAAATGTACCACTTAAAGCCTGAGGAATAATAAAAGAAGCCATGCAATAAGTGAGGACTGCCCAAGCAACTCTTTTCACTGTCGTAACACCCAGAAGCTGCTAGTACCACCAGCTAAAACCTGATTTGCAGTGCTATTCAGCTAAGTTTGAAAACTTTTGCTTTACAACTGTAATCTGTGTTCAGGGACCCTAGCTGTCTCCACATAAAAATATTCTCTAGAAGGTACCATGTTAAACACTGAAAGATAGAAAGGTAGTACGTAATTAAAGCTTAACAGATACTGAAACACTTCTTTGCAAAAGAGCCTAAATAATCAATCATATATGGCAACAAGTTATATTTTCATATTTGAAAATTACACAAAATTCATATGGGAGAGAAAAGTGGGACTGGTTATTTCATCTGCTGAATAATAATGAACTGTTGTATCTTGAATATGCAAAACATTAATAAGCAATGAGTAACGAGTTAATTTTTTAAACCAACAGAGCAGCAGTTTACAGTAGCTCTTTGATAGCACTAAGACATGGATGTCATTAACCACAAGGCGACATATATAGCTATGTGCTTTTCTTTCCCCACTCATGTTGCGTTTCAGCACAGACAGTCAAATAGGCAGGATCCTGTGAACAAAGATTTCTGCAGTCCTCTAACAACATGAAAGCTCTCTTCCATCCTGCCAGAGAAGAAAGTTTCAAATAATTGCATTATAAATAAGCTACTTCCTTTTGAAACAATTTAAATGTGAAACCTAACAGCTGTTCTGTTTGCTGCTCCATTCCAAGGCTCAATGAACTTTGGATATGCCAGTTATGGAGATATAATCTGCCAAGAACAATAAAAAAAGTTGCTGCTAAAGACTGTAGCTTTTACACAGTGTCTTTGGAGCTAGGAACTATCCAATATAGCTATTCAATAACGTTGGCCACATTTGCTATATTGAACTGCAGTATTCATTTCAAACAGCTTCCAATAACGTGCACAAAAATATTCTCTACTGTAGTTCAGTTATTAGAACAATGAATATGCATAGCAACCAATGGTTTTTAAGGGCCAGTATATATATGAAAGTGATTATAATGAATTAAAAGACAGACAAGTTGAGTAATGAGCAAAATATAGGAAGTGAAAGCTAAAACAGTTTACAGAAGTTTGAACATGCAATCTCTTCTTAAGCTACCTTCTGCTATTGCAGTCTGACTGTAAGCTATCAATGTACTTCTGTAAGCTTAGCCTTAACGATTTTGTTGTTTAATATAATTAGTATTTGATTCATTGAGAGAAATGCAGTCTTTGCATTCATGAGATTTGGATCCTGGAAATTAATGTAGTTCCACACAATAACAACTGCATACAATTTTGTATTACTCTAAAAGAGAAAGATGGGCAGTACCAACTTCCTTTGGTTAGTTTCCAGTATCAAACCAGAATTTCCAGTGAAGAATCCATCTCTCCTTTTCTTAGAGGAAGGGGAGGTGTTGGAAGGAACAAAGCTACAGGAGGTTTCTGTATATCACTGAAAGACGGATAAATGGATGGAGCATTTATTCTGTAACAGTGCATAGCAAAGATTTCCACTCTCAACAGATTACTAGTAAAATTAGGAGTTTAAGGTGCTGAAAATAGAGACAAATGAAAAGTAAAAGATGGTAGAATACAAAAGACTTTTCCCTGATGATTATTATAAGTTATTAAATATTCATAAAACCCCCCCCATGTCACTCTGATTACAGAAAAATATCTGTAAAGCCAGACTTAATTCAGAATTCCTCCTAGGTCTTCTCCCTTCAAAAACTATTACAGGTGAATTTCATTTCTCTCTGATCAAAGAACTAGACACTTGCTTCCAACAGGCTGAGAATATAGGTGGCTGCCTATCAGCACTGAGACCTAAAGAAAAGATGCAATGTATTGAGGAAGTTTCACCACTGTAATCAGTGTATTATGGAATCAAGTCAATGACAAACATACTTAACATTTTGATCAACTACATGGCTTACCATAATTGCAAGCAAACAATTATCAGATGCCACAAATACAAAGACTAAGTTTATGAATTAACAGTCTAATAGGGAATGCCAAAAAGTATTTTTCACAATTATGAACATGAGCATAAGCATTTATTATTTAGACTTAGTGTTTCTTAAAAGAACTGAAAAGAAGCACTGATATTCAGCTGTAACACACTGAACTGCTGCTTATATAGTTCTTGAATCGAACTGCTTATATCAAAGGAGCACTGATGAGCTTGTGAAGTCAAGCAGTTGAAAGCGCCAGACTCGCGATTTTAAAAGCAACCAGGAGACAGCTACCCTATGCATGATAACCATTGAACTGAGTGCCTCTCAGATTCTATGGAAATGCAGTAGGTGATGATTTGGTTAGTAATGTCAAGATAGAAGCAACTTTGGCTGTCTGAGTTTATACTGACACATCCAGTCAGCCTTTGTCCAAAACCAGCCCATAGCCTAGAAAAAAAAAATATAAGATTAGGACACATGGATAACTTTATTCTCATCCTCGTGACTCAAGACCAGTTGTTTTAGCATTAGAAATTACGTACAACCACTAGATATTTTTAACAAAATTATATTGCAAGTACTTTTACTGATGCCTTTGGCATCTACCATCATATAAGGCTTCAATGCTGCTCCTTTCGGGGTGCTGCAAGGCTTCCGCATGTGCAGAGGAAAACCTGACACCTCTGAATGAGCAAAAAGCGGCTAACCCTACCAGAGAAAAATCCTTATCATTGGTCCTCTGCTGCATCATCTGTAAAGTACACTCAGATCAAAACCTAAATGCCGCTCACAGAAAATTCATGACCATTTTCAAATTGTTGCTCTTAAAAAGACTCGTAACTGTCTTAGGAGAGAGTGTCATATCTGCAGCTGCCCTCCATAACTAGAAGCTTGACTTCATAGAATAGATGCTTAAGGGAAGAGAACTAAATCTCTCAAAATCCTCCAAAATTTAATAGCCTTTTATAATGACATAGTTTCTTATTTCTTGACAAAGATTTACAAAAATAGGTTTTAGTTTGAAAGTTGATCGACAGTTGGTTTCCATTCAACCTATTCACACTGAATACTTAAGTACTTTGGGATCCTCATGCACAGTCTTGCTGTTAAAAGATTATTCAAACAAACACACTTTCAGGCTGTACTCCTACACCAGTCCTGTTTACTGACTCTGTGCTAAGGAATAAAAAAAGTTTGAAAGATAGAACATGTTAGAAAACTCTGGCTCCATAAAGAGGGGGCAATAAGTATTTTTGTAGTGATGGATCAGTTTTCATATACTATTTTTTGGAAATGTTTGCCATGAACTTCCTGTCATATTCACAAAATTGTATGTACAGATTTGAGAGACTGCGGGGGAAGGAGAGATTGTGCATATATACACAAATAGATGTATGTATATATGTACCTGACAGCTCTGAGTAATCCTGTCAGTGTCAAACATTCCTTGCAGGTTCCGTCAGAGAAACACTCCCAGAAAAAAAAAAGGAAAAAAAACCACCACACAAACAAACCCAACTAATCCAGTTCATTTCATTGCATTTCTTTGGAAACATACATTTATTCATTACACAATTAGTTTATTGAGTGCTCAGGAAAGTGCAAGATTCATAAATGAGCAGCTTTCAAGTGCCAGATATCCACATATGCTTGCTTTTTGCCCTTTGTCACCTCAACAGTGTGTCTCAGTGATATATCAGAAAAAACTCATACAAAAGAAAAACACAGTCTGTACTTTCATTCAGCTTTTAGCTTTTCTACTGAAACTGATGACATGGACACTTGGAGAAGTTGCCTTTTTTAAGTGAATTTTTATCCACTATACGCTACAGCTAGGAAATAAAGTCTGCACTAGCTCCTCTGGTCTGTCCAGCTAGAGCTGGGCTGCAGAAAAAGTTCTCAGACAACTGGGATCAAGATGCCTTAATTATCTGCCTCAGCCCTCAAACAGTTTATAGCTGCTAAAAAACTTGTTATTTGACTCTAGAACTACTTAAGAACTAGAGATTTCAGGATTTTATACACATGAAAGATGATGCCTGATAAGAAAATCAGCTTAGTCATTAAAAGATGCAAATGAGAAGTCAGTGACAAGCTGCTTCTGTTGATATCCCACGTGAATGTATTTTTTTACTTTAGTTCATAGAAGTCACCCGAGAGCCCTGAATGGGGGTGAGAAATCTTTTTATGGCAGGATATTAACATTGAAACATTTAACCATTAAATCATACCATTAGGGGAAATAATTAGCCACTTCACACAGACAAGACAAGCTACATATCAAAAGGCAATTTATGAACTATTTTAAAACATTTTGTTTTAATGAATGAATGGGATGTACCAGAATAAAGACAGCAATCACATTTTATTTCCATGCTTAGGAAAAGTTTAAAAGGACCGTGAAACAAGGCTTTGTTGAGGGCCTACTCAGTTTTTCAAAAGAGGATTTATCTTTGCTTAATCCAGTAAAAAGTCTATTAAATGTCACTGATAAGTGGTCTTCTGGAAAAGCTGGAGGGTTCAACCAGTGGACATAATCTACTGGTTTGCAAGTAGGTTATTTTTCAGCTATGCAAATTTCATTCTAAATAGGAAAGGAACATTAACACAGAGATACAATTGAAACAAGCAAGTAGCGAACTGGGGGGGGCAGAGATAATCACATGACAAAACTCTGTAGAGAAAGGTAACATTTAAGCAGATCAGGGCAATATTCTGACATATGTGACCAAAGCATGAAGTAGTTTGCATTCTTGCTTGACATACTGTTATATCAGGGACAATACAGTCTCCTTTCCCCATACTACCAACTTTAAATACATTTATTACTCAAGTCCTACATGACATACTAGGGATTGCATGTCCTAAATGGCATACAACATACAGGAAGGTCACAAAATACATTGTAGTACAGCCTGACAACATCTTTTCACATGTAGACCAAGAGAGCTGGACAATTAGTATTTAGAAATATCATCTAGGTTGTGGCATATTTCAAACTTGAACTCTGTAGAATCAATTCTAAATTAACACACAAAATTAGTATCTCTCTCCTCTCCCTGCCCTGCCAAATTTAGGGCTTACCTACCCTTCAAGAATAGAGGAAACTCACAAAAAAAAAAAAAGAGGCATATAATATTCAAATGTTTTTCTCAGTATTTATAAACAATGGAAAAGGGCAACACAACTTCCCCCTCAAACTTCCTCATCTGTTTACCTTAATTGCAATACCTTTCATTTTTATTCTTTGTTAATTTTGTGCAGTGTAAAATCTCATATCTTGGCTTCTCATAATATATTAGTCACAATTCTATGTTGCCACACATCCAGCATCATCATGCCTACCATTTTGTTAAGCTATAATGAAAAACTAGGCCTGTTTGTAGGAAGTCATTCATCTTTTTCCTTAAAATTATATTTGGCTGTCATCTCAAAAATTTCTGTGCAACATTAAAGATAATGCAATAGCACAGTAACGGGGAAATTACTTTTCTTCTTAATGCCTCATTACTGATATTGCTAGTATTGTATATCTGCATCTGATACAAAAATGTATCTCAAGGGTAGTTTTAGGAACACAAACGATAAATAATTTTGCCCTCATTTATCTAACAAGAAACACATACAGATTTCCGTATTCATAAGCCATTAAAAGTATTACTGAATGCCATATTCTTTGATTGCCTCATGGTAAGATAGAAGTCATCATTATAAGTGTCCAGAAACTTCCATTACCAACAGCAATAAGAATTTGGTTCCCATTCCCCAACAGCTACCTTAAGTATTGCAGCAACTAGTCTGCTTATTGCAAGTCAAAGCCTACAAAAGGTGAATGAAACCACTCAAGTTTCATTAAATGCACCAAACGTCGCCTTTATTTAACACTTCCTAAAATATTAAGGGAAATAATAAAGCCTTGGAAACTACATTGCACTAATTGCATATCAGTAGAAACAATGCTGTAATGAGAAGATTTGAGATTTAATCTTGATTTTCATACCACACTTCCCTGGTTTCAGAATGAGAACTGATCCTCCTAATACACTGCTTATTATCTTAGCATGTAAAGTTGAGGAGCGGAAAGAAATCAGAACACTTACTCTGTTCTACTACTTTTACATCTTATTCCCCTAAATGCATAAAGACGACAGACACAGTCTTCAGTCTGTGTTTGAACAGTGCAGCTCTGAGAGTGTGGTAATACTGCACGGGCACATGCTAAAAGATTTTTCTTTTATGACTGTACTATGCAATGCTCTGGCAATAGAAAGACAATGATATTTTCATCTATCCTCTATACTCCAACCTATGGCTCCTGGTAGATCTCACACAAAACAGTCCAATTTAAATTTTTAGAACTCATTTAACATCAGTAAGAACACTCTCCGATGGAAAGTTCATTAAGTAAATTTTAGAAGACCAAGATTTGAAATTGATATCACAGCTTCTTTTAAACCACAGAGGTTAGGAAATCTGGACATGTCCAGGATTCCTTCCAGGGGAGGCAGTCCTTTTTCACATATCACAGCTCTTCACTTGTATCAGATGTCCAGAACCAAAATTCCTTTCTTAAAACATACCAAAATAGAATAAAATCAATTATTAAGATACTAAAAAAATCATCTTTCCTACTCATGTATTGCATTACTTACTGAAAAGTCTCATGCTTGTTAGTTATTCTACAATATAGTAAAATTGTGACAAAGACAAAAGGTGCACTGGTACATAAACATGAATAAGTCTTCAGTACTATATAACCATCATTTAAACACCAGAGAGCAATCATTTGTCTTCTTATTAATAAAAACATCATTTTATTCCACCAAAACTTAGTACTTTAAGAGAATTTAGAAGATTCCAATTTAATGTACCCTAGCACTATATTCCTTTCAGAATTTCTATTGCACATTTAACAAACAATACATAAAATCAGCTGTATACAACCAACAATATATTTCCATTACAGAAAAGAAAGAATAAAGAAAGGAAAGGCTGAATGGTTATGCCAAAGTGTGTGACAAAGGATTATAAAACTACCTGGATAATTTAACTACTTATTTCTCATACTGAAAAAATAGATTATGTATTCTCTTATGGGGAATGCACTTTCACTATATAATTTTAGGAAAAAATGAAGGATTTGTAAATATTAGCTAAACCTGATATGGATTCAATCCTATGGATTCATATTTCTTGCAGCAAAATTGCCTCAACAATTACACTAAGTTAAATCAGTGTGACTAAACAGAAACCTAATACTGTGGAACATGGTCTGTACTTGTCTTCAGACTCAAAGGAGAGTTGTGCTTTAAGAAGTTGCCTTCTACCTCTTCTAAGTAAGAGATCATTTAATGAAGATGTTCCTGAACTAATATCTTCACCAGGTGTTAGCAGCAGAACACAATGCTGTCAAGAGAAAAAAACTTCAAGCAAGATTCCTGATCTTGTTATTAAAAATAAGACATATGCCCCATAGAAGGAAAGTTACCATTAAAATCTTGATTAAAATCAAATCAGGTGCCAAATGGTTTTGAAGTTGAACTGGACAATGTTCTGAACTGAAATGCATTTGCTTCTTTCTTTCTCCTGGTATTAATAGGAGACTCTATCAATACTGCTCCAAATTAAGCGGTTCAGTTAGTTCACTAAAATGACGTGGGTTCAGTCTGGAACTCCCCATTCTGTAATGAGTTACAATTCGTACTGTTAGTAGAAAGGGGACAGAAATATTTCTAAAATAATGTAAGCAAAAAAGTATTTATGCTATATGCTAGACTTCATGTACTGTTTTGAGGTCTATCTGGAATTGTCTATAATTAGAAACTGCAACAGCGCAGTCTGTCCTTATGCCTGCATTGGTTGTTACATACTGGAAGATGTGCTCTGCACAAGTTGAAACTTTGGCTTCAGTTCAGGGAATAAAGGAATAACTGCTCTATCTCCTCTCATGTAGCAAAGGTAGTTTTATTTATTTATTTAAGGATAAAAAAATAGAAAAAACGGAGTAATTATTATGTATAGATAGTATTCTCATTTGGATGGTTGTATGCCACTCCATTCAGGTAAGAGGCACAAGCTGTAGCATTTTCCAGTATACAGCAAGGACCACATGGAAGCATTATAGGCTCTGTAATCTGTAGTGCTACAAAGGTAAAGGTATAAAAAGGTATAAAAAAGGCTTATGATCCAGCAGAACATAAAATACTCCCCAAAGCAAAGACACTTATATTAACATAAAATACATTTTTGCCAACTCAAAATCACAATAAATATTTAGGGAAAAAATGTACACATTTCTTGTGCTCCGTCTGGTCTTTTGACCTCTGTTGAGGTGTGAGGTATCTAGTTGAAGCCCCAACCTATTTCATTGCATTCAGACAGAGCTGTGCCAAAAGCCAGACAAGCATACCTTAATGAGTGAGCTACTTAGAAAACTACAAAGGAAATATTTAAACTGGAAAAGGACACATGTTGTTTAACATGCAAATTTAGGACCCAGCCTCACGAAAAACATATTTCAGTGCAATGTCATATACCAAGACCTATCATTTGGAGATTTTTCCTATTTTGTACTAATGCCAGAAATGTACTTCTGCTTGCGAAGGACACAGAAGACTGCAGAATGCTAGAAGTTCCTATGAAGAACCTGCCAAAGATTAAAAACTTGATTTAAATCCCACAAAGGGACCAATATTTCAGACTCCTCACGTGGGGCAACTTCAGAAAGCAATCACCAAAGCTTTGAATTGACAACAAAGGTGGAGCAAGGCTAAGGGAAGATAGAGCAAAGCCCAAAAGCAACAGGCTCCTGAAAAATCTATTAGTAGCCCATGCCACGTCTCTGTTTTGAGGTTCTGTTTGGTTCACATCACTGCTATTGTTTTATGTTATGTTCTACACTAGAAACATAAAAATAAACCTTTTAATTGACCATTCATTTCACAGCTGGCAGCTTGTGCTCAGTCAATAAATAGCCTTATATTTCCAAATTCACACAGTAAAACTCTTAGTTCAACATAATTTGTTAAAAATTAAGTTACAACTAAAATTAGGCTAGTAAATCCACAGATAGCTCTCAAAGCAGGATATACCCTGACTTTCTAATTTGGAACGAGAGCTACTGGGTGCTGTCAGTGGCAACTGCTGACTGCTCATTATTTCTCAAAATAGCTATTTGGGGTATCTAAAGAAGCTCCTAGAGATAGGCCTTTCAGATGCATTTCAAATTCTGTGATTTTTCTCACTTCCACCTTAGCTGCTTTACAATATAACCAGAGCAGATTTTTCCATAGGTACTTTCTTCACTCACTCCATTCAAGTAACAGGAGTCTGTCGTCTTCCCCCGCCCCACCCCAAGATGTTTGCCTTGTAAAAATTTCATTTCTTCCCTCCTAATCCCTAAACCACTAGTATAAACTGATGCAATTTGTGATTAGAATCCAAGCTCTGGAAATTGCTTAAATTTCCAAGTTCAAGTTACAATGGCCTAAGTTCTGCTCCTTTATTCCTTCAGGTAACATATCAGAAGTCATTAGCTGAAGATAACAAAAAGGCCCAAATCTAAGCATTTTCCCAGGCCAAGCTCCCAGTACAAAAAAAGACAATATAAGATCAGATTCAAAACATCTGTGATGAGTGGGTTTTAACAAAACAGGGTATTTTGTCATTTAATTTAGAACCGTTATTGTGCCTGTATAGACAAAAAAGGCATAGTATATTTGGAACTGCCTAAAAAGTTATGTTGCCATTTAAAGAGGTATTTTATTATTATTGATTCACCCAGCTCTCAGGAGCACTATATTACTGAAGTACTGGTGCTTTTCAGAAATTCACTCAGTAAAGACGACTAAGATTCATGGAAACATTTTCCTCTTTCCTTTATGCTTAGGAGTGGAGGGAAGAGAAAGCAGGATGCTGGATCAGCACAGTAATGATATGAGCAATACCATAGACAAGGGGCAAGCCAACATACTTGCTCCATTTTAATCTGTTTGCTTGCCTTTGTTACCAGATCAGCAAGGGCCCATCATAAGTTAGAGGCGTTTTTCTTAATTTAAGCTTTACAGTTAAGCACCACACAACAACAAACCACCTTTCCATAGACTTAATAAAAAATACATTAGATAATTTTGCTAAATCAACTTTCTTACTTTTTTGATGTATCTTACAAATGTCTTCTTCCCCATTTCTTAGGCAGATGGATGCACAGGAACTTGGAGAAGCCAAGTTGCAAACATATTCCATAGTTCAATGGCTGTTAGTACATCTAAGCCATATCTTTTTTATTTCCAGACTGCCTAATTATAACTGCCTCCAAAAAGTGTTCAATGTACTTTAACTTTCAACTTTTTAAAGGCAAGAAGAAAGTCTTTGGGGGGGGGGTGGAAGGGGAGAAGGAGTATTTTGACTATGAAAAATATTAATGTTGTACCTCACAAACAATATTTCAGTGCCCAATGTTCCCACTATGCTCTTGGAGCAGAGTTCCTTGGAAAAACCTTGTCTCCCATGATGAAAACGTACATGCGTACTATGTAACACTCCAACCAGCCATTGACTTGAGTATTTGCTCAATCATTATAACCCCTCTTCTCCCATCTTCCTTACCCCAAGTACTAATAGCTATACATAAACCCTGCAATAGGACCATCTATTTGGAACCTTTACCCTGAGTTCACACTATCCATCCCTCCAAATGTGTCTGTGTATCACTATAATACATGGTTAAACCAGAGCACTAGAACTATCACAGCTAAAGCTCTGGGGGAACAGAAAACTTCTGGAGTGGGATTTTTCTTAAGAAGGTTAACCGACCTGTTTTCTCGTACAAAAAGAGGAGGAAAACAGCCTTACAATTTTATGTGTATCCATCAACAAAGCTATAACCACCTTCATGAAACGCATTCTGTCAAACTGGCTTCCTTTGAAGTAATCACTATTCTGAAAACACTGCACTGGGATCTGCCAGCGTGAAACCGTAGAGCGCTACTGAAGTGAGTTTTATGCCCGAGTATTGACGTACTTTATGGAACCATCTGGTTGTCTTTGCAGCGCGTGGAAAGAAGCAGGTTAAGCTATTGGACAGAAACATCAGTGCAGTATGCTGGAATGCTTTGCAGCTAAAAGCATTTGGTAACATAACCACTTGATATTCAAGAGACTGAGCTCGCATACAGGAGGAACAAAGAAGAACAAATATGAATCAAGCTGTTAAGCTTTGAATTTGTTTCCCCTTAAGGTAGAATTGCACCAAATCTCTCTAGTGGCAAGTGTAAATGTTTACCCTGAACTGTATTATATAATATTTCAATCATCTGTTTTTAAAGCATTTTGACAATTAAACTACACCAGATTCCTGCAATGCCAGTTCATTTTTGACAACAATTGGATCACATGGCCAGCACTACCAAAGGCATGCACTGAGAAACCAGAGGTACAAGATCCCAGGATGCCCAGCGCCACTAGATTTTTCCAAAGATGATTCAGAAAGGTGCATATTGGTTTATCCTGGAAATTAAGAACAAGTACACTGTAATGTTTTAAGAGGGAGAATTTTGAAGATTAGCATCTCTTATACACACACCAACAGAGCAGATTTTCTTCAGCATGCAACAACTAGCATATATCATGGTGCTTCAACAGATTTCCTTACAGTACAGACAAGTAGGTATGCCACAGTACAGGCAACTCATTCAACTAAAAAACAAAAAAAATTGAACTGTTTTAATTTCAGTTCAATAACCTGCCTTCTCTAAGACAGACTTGTATATCACTTCTACATGTTGAATCAAACCATTGGAATTAGATATTTTCCATTATCTATGTGGTTTTCAATGTATCTCTACATTTTCATACAAGATTCTTTATTACAAGATCCCATGGGGTGCTTCTTTTCCACTACATATTTAAATTTTTTCTAATACTTGTATTTTTTTTTTTCCTTCTACAACTTTTTGAAAGCATATTCATGGTTCTCTTCTCCCTTTCTCCACTCCCCCAGCCTATATCTATTTATCCATATACCTTCCCTAGAAAAAGCAATAAGTATACCTGACTATTGTGTGAATTCACCTAGAATTTTTATGGAAATTGCACTTACTACATTTTTAACTAATCAATAAAAATCACTTAACATCTCCTCTTCTCCTCAGCCCTCAATTTCTGCGACAGAAGGCAGTGGTCATGTTCCGCTTACTCCCTAAGGACATTGCTTGAAAGACTTGAACTGACATGTCCACAGACATTCTCACTGAATTATGGTTTCTTTACTATTGTTGCTTTCTGCAACTGGTTGCCATGTTTGCTCCCCCCCACCTTTTTTTGGGGGGGGGTGGTGGTGGTGTCATCCAGCTGCCAATGAACTTGTAAAACAGCGTTTCACCACACCTTAGGGCTTAAGATTATGAATTGCTTTGAATGAACTGCCACTAACAGCATAAAGCTTTGGGCACATCAATTATTAAAATTAACAACAGCATTATTATTAAAATAAATCACAACATTAATGAGAACAAAACACACTGTTTCAACAGGTATTTTTTTCAAAACTAAAGTAGGCTAGTATGCTATATAGCAATTCAATTTTCTATGATACTAATATGACTCCTAATAGACTAATAGTAAATTTTCATTGGTTTATTCAAGAAGAGTTTTAAAAACTTGAATAAATATTAATATTTTATCTCCCATTACTCTACAAACCATCATTTTCACTTGCTAGGGGTGACTCATTGAGACTGTTGATTAACTATCTCAAGAGAATATAGATCAACTTGGTTATCAGAAAACAAAACATAATTTTCACAGAAATACTGATGTAGTATCTCCAGATCTTTACATATATCTATGCTTTATCTGGCACAACTGAGGACTCACTAACCAGTGTTGGACTATCACGTTAATGTTTTCTTAGTTTATTCCTAATGTTCCTTTTTACTCTTTCCTCTGCTACAACTATACAGATTTTAATGATTCATTTTCATACCTTGCAGCCTATTAGCATTACATTGCTAACCTAAACCAAACATTTTAAGAATATGTATGGCTAGAGATAGCTTTGTGTAGATTCTGCTTAATACTATAGCTAGGGAACTGTGTTCAATCAATTCCTTCCATCACTGAAAATAAGAACATCTGCATACATTTTTCCATCCAGTTCTACTTTTCAAATCTTACTAATGTTACTGCACATTAACATGCCCTTCTCTATTAGCTTCAGTGTAAGGTTAGCATTGATAGTTACAGTTTAGCAGCTTCTTTGAGAATGACTGACCCTATACAGGTCAGTTTCTCTCTTTAGCCTTTTTCAGCACCAGAATACACACAGCAAAAAAACCCAAATAAGTATATTGTGCTTTCATTCAACTCTCCAGAAGTTGTGCAGTTCATGGGATGGCGCTGGTTTTGGTAGACTAAAGGTGTGGCTAGACAAAAACAAAGAATTTTTTTTCCCCCCTCTAGTAATGGTTGGCCTTTGTTTTAGCAAAAATAGTTCTTGTCTAGTAACAGTGATTTTACATTGACCTTGAAGAATTTTGGGAGCTATGTGCAGGAAGAATGTAGTATAAGTATCTTCCAGGAAGTTATCTGCCTATTCTGTAAAAAACATTGTATCTGAGCAGAATAAAGGTTTGCATAGCACAGCACTTTGTCTCTGGTAGAGTCTTGGGAAAGAGTGCAAGAACAGATGAAACTCTGCAATTGTTATTTGCAATTCAGGGACATCCTAAGCCAGAAGTGGTGTGTTTGTACTTAAAAGCCCTTGGTGAATTTTCTTGCTATGAATTTGCCCAACTATTTTTTTGCAACTATGTGGGATCTTATCACTACAGCATTCCGTGGCAAGGAACTCCACAGCTCAGCAATGAATTTTAAGAAAAAACATCTGAGCAGAAGTTTCTCCAATGCATTTATCCAGAATGGATATGATAGTGTTAACAGACAACTACTACCACAAGCACCTCCTGAGAGCTGGCCAGGCAAAGATCGATTAGATGTAACATCTCAGAATTACCCACAAAAGTCCTAGCACATGACTAATGAAATACAATTTCTAACCCTAATCAGCTCATGCAGAATTAACCTTACTTAGTTCAATAAATTTAAAGTACAACAGAAGTTAGTGTCCATGGACTGCAAAAACAACTAACCTCTGGAATTTGGACTCCAGTTCATTTACAAGCAAGAAGTAACTGCATACTATATGAGTAAATGCCATAAGATTAAAAATTTCATCTTTTTCATCAAGGTAAACAGCAGCATATAAACTATTCAAAAACAATCCTAGCATTTTCCCTTTTTTTTTTTTTAATTTCATTTGGATGAAAAACATAAGTCATGCAGGAAAGGGAAAAGGAGCAAAATCATTGTACTTCAGAAGACTGAGCTGAATAGCATACGATGAAAACTATTAGACATAATTAGATCAATTTAATGGTGAATTCGTCTGCTCAAAATGGAATTTAACAGGAAAAGATAGAGAACCTACTTAAATATTGAAAATATTACATTTACACTTAAAACACAAAATGTTTGATCAGATACTCATTTCTACCAGTTTTGTAATTCAGAGAGTTTTGTGTGGTTTTTTTTTTGTTCTGCACACCAGTAGTTTCCTAGGTGATAAGTTACCCTCTATTATGAGCAACATACAACTTAATTACAGCTTTAGTTATCTGCAGATACAGCACTATGGATTCAGTTAGCTAATGTTGTCTACACAGCACAACTGGATTATATTATGAACTTATGACCTAGACTCAGTTATAGTATGTACCATGACCCTGAATATACTTCCGATCTTGGTAAGTTCCTCATTGCAAGCTAACTACATTCAGTAGCTTAAAGCGGAAAGTTTCATCTCAAAATATTTGCAACAGAAATATGCCTAAATATGCCTAAAGTGACAAAAAAAGAAAAATTAGTGCTTACAAAAAATTTCATTTCATCTGTAGATATTAGCTTTTATTTGACTTGTGAGCATGTGTATCTGAGGGGAGGATGTGGTCCACAGTGCTACCAATACCATGGTATAGTCCAAAATTAGATCCCAGTTCTACTGATTTGTAAAGCAATTTACAAATTCCTAAACATTATTAAACTAAGTCATTATGATACATCCACCAATGCAGACTTATATTACAACTTAAGACGATACATCAAGCATTAATACAATTTACTCAGTGTGCATGGTTTTCTTCCAAAGTAGTAACCATACTCCCACAGAACTTTTCCAGCCTCTACTGTTAACTATCTCCATGTCTTGTACATTTGTTCGTATTTCCAAGGAAGGTGAATAGAATTAAGTAAATTGTACATTTCTAATTCATCTGTACATGATGAGATGATATAATCACCTTTACAATGAAATGAAATTTCAGGATTTTTAGGATAAATTTTCCATTTAAAAGCCAAGCAAGGATCTGTATTTTGATGATGACAATGTCATTGATTGGGGGCGGGGGGAGCAGGCGCGGGGGGGAAGCTGAATTTCAAGATCCTAGGTGAAACAGAATCAAGTCACTAGATGGCAAATACATCTAGATTTTAGGAAAGTTCAGATCTATAACCG
Organism: Theristicus caerulescens; assembly: GCA_020745775.1. Lineage (NCBI taxonomy): Eukaryota > Metazoa > Chordata > Aves > Pelecaniformes > Threskiornithidae > Theristicus > Theristicus caerulescens. The sequence goes on from CM036560.1 coordinate 92,666,719, forward strand.
AGTTTCCTGATTAGTCATTTAACCTTAAGAGAAATTCCATAGAAATTAGTAGTTTTTCCCCAAGATACATTTCCAGAATTTTGACCTGCACCTTTATCCCTCATTTTTAGTAAAAGCTACCAATCTGTATAAAAGAGATAAATAGAAGCACCTTAAGATGCTTTTGTTTTCCTCTATGTCAATAGATTTTAACGATGCTCAATGAACTGCCTTCCAAGCTGTTGGTAAATTGAGATTCTCTATTTATTTTCATATGTGAAGGCTTTAGAGAGGAGTGTATCAAATGCCTTTTTGACCCACATTCAGCTGCTCCAAATAATTAATTATAGAATGTGTGTAGTCATATGTCATATAACAGATTAAAAGATAATTGGCAGTCAGTTCAATTTAAAAGAAACTGCCTTGGGAAGTAAAGAGAATGCCATTTTAAAGGTTAAATGTTAATCACAACTGAATGCCTGAAGATGTTTGTCTACGGAGATACCCAGTGAACTCCTCTGGTTTGGGACAATGTCAGTGTATTTCTTCCTAAGGCCATCCTCACTATTCAACGGTTGGCTACCACAGCTAATGTTAATTCCACAGATTTTCTTCAAATATAAAGCAGACAGACACAATCAGAAATTGCAGAGTTATCCTTCATCTTAAACAGGTTTGAAGATAAGCAGATATGAAACTTTTACACATGCTCTCAGTATCCTAACACACAACTTCCACAGCAACTGTTCTCTTACCCACGAAGATAGGGTAGGAGGAAATATTACATGTGTAGGTAGAATGATAAATTTAAGTTAGCTTCTTTTCTGACCTCTATGAAGCAACTCCCTTAGGACTCTAGTCTTGTTGTCTTTGCTGGCACAACCATGCAATTTTCCAAAACTCAGGGCCAGCAGATTCTATTTGCTGTTACTCAGCAGATTCAGCTAAATATTTTCCCCACAGTCCTGTGCATTGACATGCTGTGACAGGAAAACCTTTTCAAAACCAATGTAATGTTAATTTTGTAGTGGAAGCAAAGCCTTCTTGCATAACTATAGACTGTTTTCTTTTAGGTAAAGGATTGACTGCAGACATCTTATTTCCTCAGGATACCACAGACGTGTCAGAAAACGCCTGCAGTCTGCTGCAACTTCCACATCTAGGGGAAAGTCTCCAAAGCTTTTCCGTTTGCCATGTCTTTGGGCATTTTCTTGTATTAGCATTGTCTATTAACAATACTCAAGTATTTAGTAGACGGCAGCTTACGCTGAACATTATTTCCTCCCACCTTATTTTGTACCTAACTGCCAACTAGTAAAAGTAACATTCACGAAGTAACCTAGGACAGTACAGAATTTTCTTGAATTATAAAACAGTTCCAAATACTTCAGTGCATTTTGAGATCTTCCACTGAGCAGGGCATACAATAAAAAAGCCATATGCATACATAGAGTAGGTTGCAAAAAGGATGGTGTACCATGTAAACAATTCAATAACTGAAACGTACTCCAGTGAATAAACATGCATGTATTAAAGTTTAGCACTGCATTATTACCCTAAGATAACTATTGTATTAGAGAAATTAGAGTCTTAGGAACATTCACATGACAAATACACTGAGAGGTCTCTGATACCCTAGACACTGTTCAGTTTTTTTAATATGGAGCACAGCAAGGATTACAATCACCTGTTCTTGTGGCTCAAAGTTAATTCTCTGTGGAAACTAGAGTCTGATGGGAAAAAGAGAACCTAATTTATATAAATTACAGAAGCAAGTGACAGGACTGTTGAATTCTTACCCCTGCAAGGAGAAACAGACCTCCTGAACCAAAGAAAGTCAATTAAACACAAAAGAATCTGAATTAATGGACACTCCTGTTGCAGATGCTCACTGATTCAAAAAAGAACAAACTGACAAACTTGAGTAGAGGGATGCCTTTGTTTTGTGCTTTGCAAGCAGATACAAGTAAACCTTGTCAGTGCTCCAGGGCAGGAGAAAGCCATGCATGACCAAGCAAGGGTAAGAGTCTAGCCCAAGATTAATGGACTGTGTCTCTAATACTCCCCCTGCACTGGGTATATTCTTTCAGTTACAGTCACAAACAATTCTTTTTCAACTTGAATTAGGTGGAGAATGAGCTTTTATTTGTCCATGGTGTACTGCCTACACATATGCACATGACAGGGCTGCGCAGGTAGTGGGTAATAGCCAGCACTGCTTATTGACTCAACATTCACTTTCTCTATATTGCTTGTTATCCTAAATAAATACCAATCTCGTGAAAGGTGGCTGGTTAACTTTGTCATTATCCCCAAATGTTATCAGAACTGAAGATACTAAATTTGTACCAAAGCTATTACTTGACTGCAAAGGGACATGAGAAGATAGTCACGGTGGGAAAGCAGAGGGATATAGGCTATTGACCCAGAAGAAGGAAATCCCTTAAACCTCCAGCCAGTTCCTAAGCATGGCACCCTTGCAATGCTGTTCACAGTAAAAGAGACCATTCACGCTCCTGTATATTTCCATTCATTAATTTAAACATTGTTGACACTTGAAAAGTAAAGGAGTAATTTGCCTGCAGCAAGACAGCTTCTCTTTAACCACCCAGGTCTCAACACAAGCATTCTGGCCTTTTTTCTAGATATTTGCAATATATGCCACTATAAAAATACAGTTTTCTCATAACTTAAATCAGAAAGTAAAAGATATCTCAAAAGAAGAGGAAAATTATATAAATTAATGATCACAAAGGTAAAGCTAGAGTTTTGAGTGGAAAAAGTCATTTTTCCTGTTCTGCTTTTAAACTTTTTTTTGATAATAAAATGAAAGAAATAATTGATTCGCTAACTCATGATATTGAATTAATATGTTCTTAAAACACTAGTACTTGAATTTGCATTAACACTCAAATTTTCTTATTAAATACTTAAGCCACACACTGACATTATGATTGCTCACGCTATTTTTAAATATCCATAAAACAGTTCTGTTTGCTAAGATATCGATAGCATGGCCATTACGTGAGGATGCATCTAAACCCTACCAAGAAGCAGCTGATCCTGGGAAGCTCAGAAAAGGATCACTCTGGAGGCAGCAAATCGTGGTTCAGGACAGGAGAATGTATATTCCTGATGCTAACAGCTCCCTTCTGCTGGAGACAGCGCTGCACTGCTAAAACACTCTTCACATTCATTTTCATTTAGGTTTCATTGTACCTTGCTAAGCAACAGACAGCACATGGAATTTGGCTCTAGAAAGCCTTCACGGCAAATTCCAGTGTTGGAAGCTCAGAAATATTTTGTCAACTCCACTCCTTGAACCATCAAGAGCTTTGGGCACAGCCTGTATTGACCCTAGCAGATTTACCCTAACAACCCCTCCACTCCTGTAGCGCAATTCCTGCCTGGCAGTAATGTATACTTGCCACCTCCTTCTGCGGCTGATGACCATCCCTGCTTTGCCCAGTCAGAAAAGGAAAGAGAAAGGAGTGAGGAGACCCTCAAAGGGCAAGCAGGGACATTTGCTGGGTTTGCACCTTCCAAGGCACACAGCTTTCTCAGCAAGCGCTGCAGGAAATCTTTCTTCCCTCCTGTTGCTGTGCTGACTAATAAGAGCATGCTGAACTCTCTTCATTTCAGCCCTTGCAGTGGTTCTCAAGCAAAGTATTTTAAGACAGTGCAGGTGGGCTTCATTTAAAAGAAGCAAAGCTGCTATGGGAACCCTAAGGACTGCAACAACAGCAAACTAGGGAAAAAAAACAACACACAAAAAAACCCCCCACACAACCAGGTGAACAAGGTAAAAATGCAGGTGAACTATTCACTGTTTTAATGTCAGTCACACCTCCACCAGCCATAAATACAGTAAGGTAAATCCAAAGGTCCCATTAATAGGCTGTATTAGAGTAAGAAGTCTAGTGTATCAAGGGGATGCTTTATTAAACCAAAACTGTACCAGCATTAACTTAGAAAGTGTCTATACTTTTAACTGATAGTAGTCAATACATTTCCAATTCCCTCTGCCACATTTTAATTAAATTATCTTATGGTAAACACACTAAAAACCTCCATTACTCAAAGGCATTTCAATTTTTAGCTTTCAACTTCTCAGACTCACTCATGAAAGGTAAGCTTGGAAAACAGTGCCATCTAATGCTAAAGAGCATAAAAATAGGAGATTACTGTAATAATTTTAAAATATAGCATTGCAAATTTGTTTTACACTGATTTTTCCATGCAATTCTGTAATATTCAGTAATAGCTTAAACAAAAGTTTAAAATGCATCTGTCAAATGACATAACAGATTTGGAAAATAGCACTGCTATATTTTTATATATCTTTCATGAAAGTAAGAACATCTAATTCAGGTGACCGAGAAGTACTTGTACTTGAATAGCAAATTCCCAAACTACTGCACTACCTTCATATTGTTTGAGAGCACCAGGGAACCTGAGGATCTATTCCTAACCAGTAAATATAAGATGACAAATAACATTATCTGCAAATCATGATATTGAACAGCTCTAAAAGAAGATGCAGAATAGTGGCGTCATTAGCCACATTTATAAAAAAGAGAATTTACAGTAAAAACATGGTCAGCTTTGTACAGTATGTGCTTTTATGTGCTCTTTTGCCAAACTTCCTGATGCAGGAAAAGCAAAATTAGCAAGATCCTCATCTACACAGAAAGAAACAGAAAGAACATGCATTTTCTAGGACAACTCTCTAGACATCTATCAGCTTCACATCATCTGGAATGAGAGCTTTCCTCTCAAGACATTTCACCAAACAGTTTCCTGAAGTTGGTTCTTACAGGGCCATGCTATATGTGCAGAACTGGCAAGACTAGGTTTGTTTTCCATAATCTAAACTATGTACTAAGAACTTATATGCACATAAACATTATACTGAATGAAGCAAAGGCAGTACAGTAGTGACAAAACTGGAAAGTTCTTTGCAAGTTTAATGAATGAGAAACCACGGGAAAGCTTCTCCTTTATAATCTCAAGTAGTTCACATATTAAAATCCAGCCCAGAATATTAGAAATTCACAGTGAACTGAATGTATTAATTTTGTAATGTATTAATTCAAATTACATGGACAGAGCATTTGCATGAATTTTCAGCCATTGAACTTTTAACTCATTCATTGTTGCATTTCAGATTGTGAGAAAAATCAGATTTCACTTAAAAATACAAGCACTATTCAAAAATATATTAAAATAATGCACCTACGCTTGATGACTTTCCTGCCAAGTCATTAAAACGTTCAAGGTTCTCTCCATAGATGCCATAACCTTTTGCTTTTAATCCTTCCATTAGTTATTGTACATAACAATACTCTTTTCTCCAAGCTGATCTGGTGAGATTCCCGCCCTCTCCCCCCCCCCCCCCCGACATCCTTCATTAAAATCCCCCAAATGTCACTTCTACTTTTTTCAATATTTACTACAGGACTAACCCAAACATAAAAAAGAGATAGAAGATACCTGGCTATGACCACAACCACTGTTTCATGACCTTGTTATGCTCAATGCTTTCACACTGAAATGCTAATAGTTTCACACAACATTAATTTTATCTTACTTGAGAATTAGTCCTATAATCTTCAGCAGGCCTACAAGGGAGAACAAGAATGGACGTAGATCAAGAAGTTTGGTTCTTCATTTCTTTCAACTACCATGGAATACAATGGTATATTAACTAACTGTGTGGGTCTTGAATGATGTAGATTTTCTTTAATTGAGGTAAATACCATCCTGGATTGAATCCTTTTATTTACTTTCTTTTGCAAGTATACTCTAAATATCATGTTGCATTAGTGTGTTATTATCACAACACCAAAGCTTTTGGGTTTAGTTCTAACTTAATTTTAATTAAATCCACCCACCCACCAAGTACTTTTCCCCACATGGATAATAAGGAAAGACACTGTTTTGGAGACTCAAGGTAAGTGCTTGCCTTCAAAACCAAAAAGGTATTGGAAACATCACGCAAAAGCGGACATGGCTAAACAGTGGCTAAAAAGCAAGATGACATCCTTCAGAAAGCTGAAGGTTTGTCCAAAAGAATAGAAAGGATCATAAATTCTGGCAGGCTAGATGTAAAAGCAAGAAAAAGGACAAGCAAAGAAAAAGGACATAGTGTTTTAGGATCAGCTTATAAGAGTCATAAAACCTACTAATATATCCTTTTTCTAACATATCAGGAACAGAATACCTGTCTATGAATCTATAGAAGCAATTACTGTTTGAGGTATAAAAGGAGTGCTCAGGGAAGATAAGGTTATTGCATTAAACAAAAATTAATTTTTTTTTTTAATTCATTTTCCCTGTAGGGCAGCTTAAAGAGATTCCCTTTTACTGGATCCCCTCATAGTATAAGGCATACAAGGGGATTTTTTTTTTCCCCCCTCAAATCAAAGGGCTGCTGGAAGACACTATAACAAGACAAAAAAACCCTTCTACTCTGAAGGCTCTAAACAATAACAAGTCACTGGGCTCAGGTGGTATTCACCTATGACCTTCTGGACAAAATCTACAATGAAATAACTGAGCAGTCAACTGTGCTGTGTAACCTCTTGCTTAAAAGTGCCTGACTACAAGAAGTCTAGGTCACACATAAGATGCCCATTTTGAAAAACTGTTCCAGAAGAGATAGGGAAGTACAAACCAGTAGATCTGACGTCTGTAGATGGAGAACTAGTAGAAACTATAATAAAGATAATTTGTGAGCACAGATGGGTGTGATATATTGGGAAAGCATCAACATGGATTGTATAAAAGGAAGTCACACCTTAAAAATCTACAGAAATTCTCTGAAGGAGTCAGCAATCACATACTTAAAGAAGACCCAGTTGACAATCTTCCAAAGAAACTACAAGAAAGTAAGTTGCCGTAAGTAGGAAGGAAGAATAGAAGGAAGCATTTACATGACTAAATAACCAGTTGCCATTTATAAGTAGTTATAAGTAAAAAATCACAGTAAATTGCAGCAGAAGTAAAAGAATCTTCAAAGTTTCTCTCTTTTTTCTCTTATTCAGTCAAGTAATTGACCAGTGATTCTACGCAGAGTTCTTACCATTCCAAAGCCCACTGTTCTAGCAATGGTCTTTTTGCCAAAACCTCACATTACTTCAAAGTGCACTTCCTTCACCTTTTTTTCAGGTGACCCCAAATTCCCAATCCTACCTTTCCTTTGTGATCTCCAAAGATTTAGTCCTCAAATCTACATAGTCCTAATGCTCAGATAGGCTTCCAAGCAATCGCACCAAAGCTAACGTACGCAAAAGAACTTGCTTTGTTTGTGGGGAAAGATCTACCTTCCCCCAACGGTTCAGAACAAAGTTGTCCAAATGTAAGAACAAATATTCTTACTCTATTTTTCCAGAACATGACCGTTAACAGAAGCAGCTACAAAAGATGCAATTCTGCTTTAAAGCTTCCTCGCTAGCCTGTTTGCCTGGATAGATACAGAAATGTCTGTCTCCGTGAGTCAGCAGAATATACCCAGCTTTCTCCTTGCAAGATAATGAACTGGTCACAGGACGGGGAATTTCAGCAAACTGTCACCACAGTGAAACACAAGATAAAGAGGGGGAGAGGGGGAAACCTTTCGGTTTCTCTCTCAAACATTCTGTGATGGCATGACTGGACAAATTAATAGTGGCATTAATCAAAGTATGTTTATTTTCCTCTCTGTCATATAAAAAGTGAATAACCCTACACACAAATGTTTCATTTAGTTCCCATGCAGTATCTACCTAAATGAATAAGATGAATGAAATAGTTTTAACAGTTCTGCAGCAAAGGCAGCTTTACACTACCCACCGCTTGTACAATATGTACTTAACACATGAATAGATTTTGCAATATAAAAATACACAGTAACATTGTGAACTTTGGTATAAGTCCTATACACTAGAAAATGTATGTAGGTTTGCCCTTCTTTCTATAGAAAAAACTAGTATAAATTATTCTGGTGGCTCATGACAATTTTAAAATGGATTACCTTTAATACACCATGTTCCATTATGAATCATTAGGGGGAGAGTGTTTTGATGATGTATGTCACAATTTACAGGCTCTCTGATGAGGCAGATAATACACTGATATAATGCATTCCAGGGATTTAGCAGAAAAAAAAAATCCACTTTTGTTCTCTTTAAATGAATATACATGGCCATATTCTGTGCTTGATTCGCCCCTGCTGACATCAGAATTTGTAAAACGACATATCCAACATTTTCCTGGTGGCAGGAAAGGATAAGGACCATGTCCAGCAAATACATAACCGGCATGTTTATTTTCCTTTTATCTTTCCATGACCTGATCTATCAATTACAAAGGACAGCCTTGATTCCCACTATTCAGCAATGGTATGATTGTTACAGCTCAACATGCACATGATGCAAGTGCATGGTACATACCCAGATCTACTTAGGTATACGTGCTACAGCCACTTGAAAAAAGAACCCAGAGATTAAAGCATTATAATACTGCAAACTGAACCAAAAGAAAAGATATCATAAAGTCTATAATCAACTTGCCTCTCTAACACTTTTGTTAAGATCTACTCTAAAGAGATTATTTAACTTCAGGAACAAGGAAGAAGGGAAAAGTTGAAGAGGATGGAATATCAGACTGCTGTGTTGCTTTCCCAGGTAAAACAAACAAACAAACAAACCCCTTGAATTTTACTGTGGTACAATTTTCTTTCCTAAGAGCCTTTTACCACCTGGTAGATATTCAAATAAACAATGTTCTAGGTAAAAGTAATTGATATCACTCTCTGCAGTCATAAGCAAGACTATCACTTCTCAGAACACAAAGTGCTCTGTAAACGCCTTGAGCATCCTGATTTAGTTCTGTCTGATTAACAGCTTGATGTGACATAGTCACATGATATTCAGGATATTTGTTCACCTATATTCCATTCTTGGCAGTATTATTCCTTTGCTGCATCTTTGTGTTCCATTCCAGAGTCTTCTCTGTGAAATCACATTGTTTGTTTCACCCAGGTATGGCTGTCCCACAGCTGCTCTAGATTCAGAGTGGGCTCAGTACATTTCAGTGTTTCATCTTGTTTTTGTGTCATGCTACAATTCCTGATAGCTTAAAGCATTGAGGAAGATGCATCTCATTTGTAAAGCAGAAGTTTCCAACTATCCTGCTAATGCCACTGGTGTGACCAAGCAAAATCAGATGCAGATTAAAAGTGGGAGGCACAGGGGATTAGGATCATTAGCCTGCATCTCCCACTGTGCTTCAGCACTAACTCACACATTCCCAAAAGCAGCTTTCCTCCAATTCCATAACACAATATATAGAATGCAGATATTAGTCTTGCACATCAGGTCTCACAGCAAAGAAGCTAAAGCACTGCTTGTAGCTGAGAAATGTGCACCTCTCCTCAGTAAAACACTGGGTTGTGGATCTGCCCTTATCACATCAGCCTGCATGAGTACAACATGCAGACAGACAGCGTCCCCTCATTCGTGTCACAGCAGCCTTCGTCTCCAACTATCTCCCAAAGCCATCAGATTCATTTTTATAATTATATGAATGTGACCAGAAGTATAACCCTATATAAATTACATGTTGCTTCACAGTAAATTTGCTCATCCTGTTTGCAAGTCCCTAGTTCTGGTATGGCCAGCTAAGACACAAATACACATCTGATACCATGGAGCATTAAAAATGGATTCTTCTTTTTGATTATTACGTTTAATCTGTCAAATTTACATTATTAAGCAAGTGTAACATGTGCCTGACTTCTAAATGCCCATCTAGTACATTGTTCTCGCTATCTGATGCCATTATTAGCATAAACTAAAAATGGTCATTGTAAATTAGTTATGGAGCAATTAGCCATGGAGAAATTCACATATTGCACTGATTTCATACCCACAGCACACAGCTTTTTCAGAAGCTAATTCTTATTTAAGTTGTGACAAGATTGCACTGTCTTCGAGAACTGTAATGAAAAGCAGTTCCTGTGCTCCATTGCTTTGTGCACAGAAGTAACAAGCGAACAGCACAGCTGATATAGATAACTAAGGAGAATTTTGACTCTCAAGCTAAATAGAAACATGTTTATGACTTCTTAGGGTATCAGACATCTAAAGAGAAAAAATAAAATAAAAGCAATGAGCAACAGGGAGATGATCCTATACTGTACAGCTAAAACAACGCTAGGATTATAGCATCTGTTATTCTACTCTAGTAAAACTATTTCCACATCATTCCTCCTCTGGCATTTCAGGTGAGGTGAACAGAGATTATTCTATTGTAGAAAAGCACAGGGACTTACCAAATGACCCTACAGCAGCACATACCAGTACAAAATCAACACCAAGCTGCTCGTCTTTCTCAGATTAAGTATTCCCAGTAATTCAGAATCCCATTATCCAGGCTGTACTGTGAGTGTTTGATCAGCATCTCCTCTGTCCTAGCTTGCCAGTTTCCTGTGGTCTCTCTTCCATTTTGGGGGAAAGAAATTTCTATTCCATTTAATGAGCCACATATCCTCAACCACAGCAGTCACTGCTTTGTGCAAATTTTCACAGTAAATGATTTCTAGGATCAACATGTCATCTTAATATAACTACCTTGCAGAAAGTGAAATGCATTCTTGCTAGTTTTACATACTGCAGAAGTGATTAGGTCATATCTCAGATCATGATATCAGTAATGATTCACTTCTAGTCAGAAAAGCACCAAACTCTTTCAACAGGAATTCAGCTCAATGGTAACAGAACGAGAAGTTTGAACCTGGTCTGAAGCTTTTCATGTTTTGAGCCCCATGATTTAAATCTTGGTACGTCTCACGCAGAAATACTGAGAAGGGACAGACAGAGATCATTAACTCAGCTTTGCAGTACTACCTCCAACTTAGTAGTTGTTCTTTCTCATGAGAAGACTCATCAGAATCCATAAATGGAAGTTGATCTGTGAATTAAATTTGTTCCATGATAACAGGTAAGTATCTGCAAACAAAACTGAGTTTTATGTTAGTGCTATCTCCACAATCTCAGAGAATAAACTGCTCAGTGTGGTCATGAAAACTCCACCAACATCTATTTCTTTTTTTAAAGGATGCAGTTATTCCTAAAATGCCTGTCAATCAAAATTGGTCAGCCAGCTAGTCTCTGAGCTATTCTAAGAGCAGCTGCACTCAGCCACAGTTTTATCTTATGCATTACACTTTTTTCAAGGTTTTTGTCTGTCTTTAGACTCTTTACAGATCTCCAGCCTGTAGTTAGGGTTCCTTCTATCCCTTTACTGATTGAAAACCCAACTTAGAGTTGTTCTTCTCTGTCCTTGCATCCTCATGCTGTTAGCCACAGAACAAACTGATCATAGTGAAATACCTCCTTATTTTTTAACTGGATCAGTTTATCAGGCACACTCATAAATTTATGTGATCTTTCCAGAAGCAAGGAGGACAACAACTAGTAACCATAACACCAGAACTGTTTCAACAGCCTTCCACTTCGTCACAATAAGAACTGACTGTAAACTGTATGTGGACCCACCTTATACTGTTAATACCTCCAGCCCCATGCAGCCGGAACAACTATAGCATTGTATTTCCATTACGTATCCCCACCGCTACTTTCAAAAACAAGCAACAAGTTTAAGAAAGAGGTAATTTATTACACCACCCAGTGCAATGGAGTTAGAACAAGAGATGTCCCCCCACCAGAACAGTCAGGCACTGCAACATGTTACCCAGAGAGGTTCTGCAGTCTCCATTCTGCCTTCAGCAGTAAGTTGGACTGGAGCCCTCGGGAAGTCCCTTCCAACCTGAGTTATCCTATGATCTTATGATGCAACAAAACCAAATGTATTTCTTTTTATGGAATGTTTGCACTCTATTCTTATACATACAAAACAACTTTTTATTCACTGATAGTCATTGATGCTTTGATTACATTAACATAATTAAAAACAAGTATTTGCAGAAAACCAAATAAATTCACAGAATGTTTGGAATACGGCTTCTGGGGACAAATATGTCATCTATAATAAGCAGGAAGAAAACAAAAAGCAGAGTCTGGACTAGCAATGTATTCAGAAAAATATATTAGAAATCTAAATATCTATGCCCACTTGTCAGGCATCATTTAGAGACTGCCAGGAACAACAGCAGTCTTGATTTTCCACCAGAGCATTTTCTACATTGCCAGTTGGGGGGTGGAGGAAGAGGAGAAAAAAAAATAGTAGTATCTCAGATAAATCTGATGGAAATAAACGTGCAGACTTCATACTGAACCAAGTAATATTTTTTTCTGTAAACAACAACAGTAAAAGTGAAGAGAGCAAGAGAATAGTTGCTTTTTCATTATTATTTGGACTGAAGCAGTTAAAAGAGGGAAGAAAGGGAGACAGGTCTTTACTCAATGTTTCCTCTCTCTCAATTGCAAGTAGAATTAATGAATGACAATCCTCCCAGAAGCCTTCTATTTACCCGCCTCAGAGTTTAAAGATCTTTCTACAGACTGGTATGCTGCCCTTGCCATTTTCATAGCATGTTCTGCAAGAAACCGGTGCTTACTCAGCTGAATAAAACTCTCTGCGTGTTCACTGACAGGACATGGACAAGTCTCAAATTAGAGGACAAGCTATCCTGAAGAAGCACCTTGAGTACATTTTCAGCAAAGCCAGAATCAGGGGCATGACAAGCAGCAGACACAACATAACATCCTCTTTCTGATACCAAGAAGAAAAAGAGCTAGTAATAAGTCTTACCTTAGATGCACTCTTCTGCTACTGGGTGCTTTGCAAACATAGCTGGTTCTACTGCCTCTGCATTTCAGGCAAGTGGTGGTGGCACATCCTTAACATCTGAGGTCCTAAGTCAAGAGTTTACTTAGTTGCTTTTGGCACAGAGGGACACAGAGGACTTATGGTGGCTAGTCTAGAGCTAAACATAGAGTGGGAACATTGCCTTGTTCCCCGATAGTTTCCCCTCAATTCTATGATTAGGCTGAGGTATTCCCCTTATCTAGAACTCTGACTTAAAAAGGAAGGGGCAGGGGGAGGGAGGTGGAATCTTATCCATCCTGGAATTTGGGAAGTCAAGCACAGTTTTACAGCTAACTCACAGATTCTGGACAGGAACCGTCTGCGGCTGTGACAGCTCAAAAGAAACATCTTCATATAGGAGTTAGTGGAGACCCACTAACCATTTCATTAATATCAACACCTGAAGTGGCTGAGCATGCCCCCAGATCCTCTTTAAAAAGATTGCTAGCCTCAGGCAAAAATCCCATTTGTTGCTTCTCCTGCTTTTGCTGCATTCAACCCTACACGGCTAAGCTAGCACCAAGGTCTGAGAGGTCAAGAAAAAAAAAAACCCAACTGTGCTGTTATTCTGGAAATACCCAATTCAAAAGTCATTTCCTACATTTCTTTCAAAGAGTCTACTTTGCTCCAGGGCTGTAAGCAGTCACAGTGTCAGGCAGATACTCACAAAGAAAGACAGACCTGAAGGATGATGTCGGGAAACTACCAGCAAACCAAAAGGATGCTCAATAAATGAACACGGCTCAAAACACTTTTCGGGTGACTCAAAAATGTTTTTCAGCAGACTCAGTAAAACTAATACAGATTCATCATTCAGGATCCTCATATAGGATTCCAGTTTATCACATGGTGGATCATTTTAGCAAAACAAAGATTCACTGAAGACATAATGACCAATTATGTGGCCAGTTTGTAAACTGATTCTAGTAGCAACAGCACCAAAATATTTTGCTGCAACATATTTTACAACAGCTGTAAAAGAATAAATGCATAGGCAGGAAAAGCATCTTAGGTAGAAGTAGTATCTTTCACTAGACCAACTGGTATTCCTGGAAAAGCCAGATTATATTCCAGACATAAAAGCCCTTCATATCAGAAGCAGAAGTTTCCAAGGCACACATGAGTTCAGCAGAACTGATCAGAGTTTAGGGATAGATCAAGCAGACTATCTTTTAAAGGAAGGAGAATTTAAAACAAAAAAAATCCTAGCAAAAATATAACTCTTAAGACCATTGAAAACTTAGGTCTAATCATGCTGAATAAGTATTTCTTGAAGAGAAAAATAATACCAATAAATGTAAGGAATACAGATACAATAACCACCAGGTGATCTTGTTTTTCAGCATAGGACATACAAAGGAAAATGTGCTCTCAGTAGTGAGCACATTAGACTTTCCTTTTGGTTTAGAAAATTTGATAGGAGTCATAGTTCCAAAACCCTTTCCAAATTCTCCATAAACAGTTCCCCTTGCACAAACATTACAGCTACAGGTAAACAGGAAACCCATTCTAATTTGGGCAAAACATCATTTACATTTTTGTCTGCTTCAAACAGGTAAATACACCCACTTTTTAGTTTGCCATTAGAACATTACTGGTTTATGAGCTATACCCGAGAGCATATACTGTCCCCTCCAATTCTTCTTCTTTTTGTTCTTCTCATATACATAAACTGCAAGCAAACCTTTGGCTCTTAACAGACAAATTAACATCCTTTTGCAAAGGAATCAAGGAGTTTGATACATATAGAAACCCACTGCTGCAAGCTAAAATAGTCACTGCTTTATTTGAGAGAATATATTTACAAAACAGAAAGTAAGATACATGTAGACTTTTAGTTGCATTATATAAAAATTAGGATGACTCCTTTTACAACAGCTTGGCTGCATTAGGGAAATATCAATACCTTTCTATCATTTTCATGATGCTGTGGGGTCAGTTGAAGTTAATGGAGTTGCACCACAGATTAATTCAGACCAATTAAGGCAGCAAATTAATTGAAGGCTTCTCACTCTTGCACAACAAAAAAGAAAACCTTTGTGGAAGCTTCAACTGCTGTCTGCTCCACCTCTCTGCCAGGACCTGTAGCCCCATAGCAGCACCGGTGGAAGAAAACATGCACATGTACCTGAGCTGCTGCTGAAGTGGCTAAGAGAGTTCATAGGATCCTAAGGCAATTCAAGGTTGGAATGCAACTCAGATCTCCGGTCACTGCAGAGGGACCAGCAACCTTGAACAAAAGGATGCAATAGCACAGTAGTTATCAGAGGTAACAGTCTAAGCCATAATTACTAGATCCATCAGGCCTACCTGGTGACAACCCCAGAAGGGTCACAAAAATGATGTCTGTAGATCCTGCTCTCCATTCTCTGAGAGCTGCCAGGTAACAGCATCCATTCCTTTTGACCCTTTTACATTAGCTTTTACCCAGCTGAGCTAACTCTGATCTCATTCAAGTCAAGGAGACTTTTGACACTTAAATGCTGATGGACTTCTACCCTTTTACCTACAACACACCCAAGATTTCATACAACTTGTTAGAGGTACTACCCTACTGCCTAGAACCTGGAGCACTGCAGGGTATATTCCCCTACAGTGTTTGTTTCTCCTTGCACTTTGTATTTATAAAGAGATACGCAAGATGGTGACCACAGTCCTGCACTGCTCTACTTAAGACACCCTTCATACATTGATGTGAACCATCACTGCCTCTGCACAAGCATGAACCCACCAATCTAGACACCATGATTTGCAGTACATTTTCTTAATTCATATAACTTTGGGCTGATTTATATTTTCATGTCTTTTAGCAAGAAACAATTAAAGCTCTTCAGAGAGACAAAGAAGCCACAAAGTGAATTCAGAATGTCAAAAGGTACAACTTTAAAAGACTGATTTTGAGAAGCTGCATCATACATTCAGCCTCCACAACAACTGCTTTTAATTGAAACATTTCAAGTGGATTTTCACTGAATTCCAATTTCCATTACCAAATGTTTATGATCCAGGATGTTCTGTGATCAGGTGAAGAGTTTCTTTTTTTTCTTCTTCTTCTTTTCCTCCTGATGGACATTGCCATGAGAACTACAGTGAAATGCATTCCACCTACTCTGGTAATAAGGTACATATCTGATTTTAAATTATAAAAGGCAATTTTTTTTGGTGTTGTTACTTTTAGTAACACAAATCAGGCCAGCTGGAGATGTTATTTCTACCCTGGAGAGTCTTGTGCAATGTTTTAAATTGTAAAGGGAAATAAGCGATTCTAGCTTTTATGATAACACAATTCACAGTACCTTCTCTTGGTATTATTTTTCTGGGAATTGCTGCACACTGCAGACTAACGTAAACTTCTACGAGCACCTTGAGAGAAATATGCATTTAAAAGTTTATTTAGGCAAGGTAAAAGATTACATTGAGAAGAATACATTAGCATATGCTAAGCAGAATAGAGCCAGATCTCCACCATGGCTTCATTTTCCTCATGTATGAGGAAAATGTCACGAACAAATGAGTTTAAAATTCCTACTTCCAATTGGATGCAAAGTCCTAATCTTTACATTCCAGTCAAGTCCAACAGACAGAAACACACATTCCTCTGTCAGAATAATTGAAAACAGTTCTTCCTGGGCAACATGAGTGACAACCTGAGTGACATAACTTTAACTGTTTTTTATAAAAGTTTTCCAAAAGTAGTTTAACAATATTGATCCTGAAAAATTAATTTCTCAAGCTAAAATAGAGTAAGCATTATGAGGGCTTTTGTGTGTTTATTCAGTATTAGTTCAGTTTAGATCCTGGGATAGACGCCGCAAATTTAAAACGAGCAACTACAGTGAAGGCTGATAAGCCTAAAGGAATAATGCTGACACTTTGCAGAATTCTTGTGTCCTATGGGCAATTTTTTCATTCTAAATAGTCTCTGTAATACCCCTACCTTCTGTTTTACATGAAAACCTACCTCTCTCCTAAACAACTGTGTTTGCAGACAATAACAATTATAGTGATTTCCAAATCCATGTGGAAATCAAATTTCCCCACTCCACCACGCTCCAATGTAGCAAACAGTTTTGAAAGGAAAAAAGCCAAGTTGCCTTTACGCTAATACACTTTAAAAACAGATCTGTACATACTATCAGAGAGGGATGAGAAAAATGATTTGGAAACAGCACTCAGTAGTAACTGGTGGCTCAACACAGAAACATACCCTATCACATCCGCATATTATAATTGGAAGTTCTTGCTACAACCTGTAATTTTACAAGTCCAAGAGATTTGGCCCAAGCTAACTTTTTAAAATCACTTTCAGCCTATATTCCATCCATAAAAAGACCATAACTAAAGCTCAAATAATTTTTTTTGACAATATATTAGATATCTAACAGGTTCTAATTCTTCTTTCCTCCCACATAACACATCTATCTCTTTTTTTAAAGTATGAAGATTAATTTGAATAAACAACCTTCAACAAATGAAATTTAAAGTCAGTTGCATCTCATAATAGAAATGATACAAATTGCCCCCTCTCTTTTTGCTCCCCCAGTTATATTTTCCAAACATTGAAAACAACATTAGCTATATGGACAGACAGTTAAGATAAGTCTATCTTCTGGCACAGCTGGCAAGAAGCAATGTAAGAAAACAGTAAGTAGTAAGAGTTCATTCTGCAGAAGGAATTGGTATGAAGTATATATGAAGGAATTACATCAATGAATTTTGTTCACTCAGGAAAAACATCAACCTAATAGTTCTGTAGAAATACCAAGAAACTGCTGTAAAAGAAACTTCTTTCTCTGGGGGATATGGAAAGAAGTGGACAACTGTCCTGTAGACTTTTAGGTTTATCCCTTTATCTAATTTGAATGTTATATATTTAAATATCAGATCTGTAGATAAAACAAGTTAGCCTTCTCCCCCCTAATATGTTCCTACCTCCACAGAAACATATATAGCTACTCCATTAAGAGAGTTAACTGCTTTGACTGAAAGTGAGGATTTTATCTTTTTCACAAAATTGCAGCGATTCCTCACAAAAAACATACAAACTAGATTTCCAGTTTGCAGGTTTTGTTACCAAGTCCAGTTCTAAGAAAAGTATGTTTTCGTGCACAGTGTGTCTATCCATTGTTTATTCCATCTTTGCCCTTGAATAAAGTTTGGAATAAGCAATTCTAAAGAGTTCTTGTATATAAACACTTGCACAAATAAAAATGACAATAGAAACATAGTACAAGTAAAAGAATACAGGACACAAACATGCTTGGTGTGCTTTTTCACCCTTCTAACAGAAGGGGAGACAAGGTCTACACCCTAAATTGTTTATAGTTTATAGACAAAGAGTAAAGGTTAAAGTATCAGTTAAAAAGTAATTTTCCACACAGGAGACAGAGATGGTCAGAGAAGTTGTATTTGGTTGGTTTTGTTGTTGTTTTTTGTTTGGTCAGGGTTTTTAATATATGACACAGATTGTAATAAATTTTAATTAATTGCTTCTTAAGGACTCTTGCTGGAAAAAAGTCCCTATTCTGTAAGAATGTAACATACATATATTTTAGTTGTTTTCCTAAGTGGAATTCTAAATTTGTAAATATAAAATAGTTTATTCCCAACATGTGTTCAACAGCTACATTTTTGTGAGACACTGGCATATAGAGAAAGCTGACAGAAATTAGGTTAGGAGAGTTGTCCTATGCAAAGGATTCAATGGGTAAGAAGCACAAGGCATCTCTGTGGGAGCCAGGCAAGTGGGCAGACAAAGCTCAAAGTTTTAATAGGACAATAGAGATGACATGCAAAAATAAGATATAAAAAAACCTAGATGGCAGAAAGAGAATTGTGCAAACCTCCAAAGTCAGAAAGAAGCTTGGAAACAGTAACCTCTCATCGCCCTGTTCTGCCTCTCTGCAGTTCAATTCCTTAATTTATTCTAGTCTGACACATTAGCAACTTCAGTCTTCTCAAAGCAATCAACAAGTCTATTGCTCAGGATGAAGATCAAACTGATTGTTAGAACTAAATGGTGGTTTGTCAGATTGCCAGGATGACTCTTTAGAAGAAATATATTATTACAATTTCACCAAGTCCATTAATGTCACAGTCTAAAGCAAGTACAATGGGCATTCATTTTCCTGTGTCAGTCTTAGGTATATGTACATATTCCTGGGATGAAGGATAAGCTACAGCTGTAACCATTCTATTTTACCTCTCTCATCTTCCAAGCTTCCTCCCACAGATGCATACAGACTATGCTAATTCTTCCCTGCTTTGCAGTCATATGCAGAAGCCCTCAACTAAGATTAGAGCCCCAGTGTGCTGTGCATCAGTAGCAAGTGACAATCCTTGCCTCAGAGAGCTCACAGGTTAAATAGCCAAGACAGGCAAATGATAGGAGAAATAATGAAGAAAGCTAGAGATAAAGTTACTTGCCCAGGGTCACAGAGCAGGCCAGGAACAGAACCTGTATCTCCTCTTCCCTTCCTAATAGGTCACATTTCCTCTCACCTTTGTCTGAACTTTCTTCTCTACGTCTTCTCCTCAGTTATGAATAATTCATTCTCTAGCTCTCAGGTCAAGATTGCTGTTCACATATGATACCATTAACCAGATAAGAAATCTTATGTTACCATATTAAAAATACTAAAAAGTACAGTAAGATGACAACTTTTCAGCCAAGAATGTTGCTACTGTGGTTTCTTTATCCATATGCATTCAGAATTGTTTCTTATTTACTGTTACTGGTGTAATTAATTTTGTCTCTTTCTGCCTTTCCATAGCAAGGATGTAACTTCTGCAATTTATAGCTTGAAATGTGAAGAAATTGTGCATTCAGATTAGCATTTCCTTTGCCCCATAAGTATTTTGAGTTTGTAGAGTTTACTGCAAACGTGGTAATGAAATTTAGTAGTGTAAAAGAGAACTGCGAACTCTGCTACTAATAAATTTTGCATTTGCACTTTTACCCATAAGCTGGATCACGCATTCAAATGACTTGGAGCCTGAAAGAAATTCTAACTAGTGACTTGCTCTAGATAGGTAAAAAATGTTGTCTTGACATTAAACTAGACTAAGTTACTGCATTGAATGAAGTTCACTGACCTGATTTCTGAAAGTGCTAGATACAGCTCCTATTGACCATAACTGTGCTAATAAATTGACATTTTTTAAATGGAGGTTGTCCATTACTCAATTACCCTAAATCAGTTTGTCAAAGAGAGTGTCCTTTGGCTACCTTCTATTAATTATAGTATAACATCCAAAACAGTTATAAATAACATGCCTTAAACCTTTAATAGAAATGCTGATCACATCATCTTCTGTCATTATCTTTGGACTCCACACCTAAATTCTGTACTTTTCTCGTTACATTTTCTTAGTTTGAGGAGTACAATACGCACACTGCACCGCAAACCGCTATATAATTTTAAATCACCAATTAGAAAAATGGAGACCATGCAATGATTACTAAGGAAATGAGAAGGGTACATTACACAGTGAGGATGAATAAACAGCAACAGTGGATTTCTTTCAGTTGTCCAAATTGCTGGTGCACATCTCCCCACAGCAGAATTATAGCCCTTCGAATTTACAGGCAGAGTGGGCCCTCTTACCCAGCCATCAGTCTCTGGTGAAAACTGCAGGATATTGGGATTCCTTTGCCTAAATGTCACGATGTATTGTTTGACTAGAGGATGGTCTGGGTAAAGAAGGTAATGTATAACTACTCTTTGTATAACACTTGCGTAAATTACATGACCTAACTTTAGATCCTCAAATACACCATACCAAGTATTTTTCTTAATAGTATACTTTATATAATAAAATTTCAATGTAGCATAAGGTTGCGACCAGTGAAGAACAAATAGGTGGACTGCTACAGCAACTGTATGAAACAGCTCCAAGTGAACCTAAATGAGAGTGAGATAAATGCATCAGGGACATCTCTCATTTTCAAGTTTAGATACTGATGTCTGATTGCAATGCACCAACTTAAAGATTGATCATCAACCTTAGGACTCTATGGGTGATGAAAGAGGAGACAAACACAAAATAAAGGGGTGGCTGTACCTTGGCCAGTATGGCAGATGAGATGGCACAGCTCTGTTAGGTTGCAGTTGAGTATTGTGACTAGCTGGGCAATAAATAAGTTCTTGGGTTCCAAAGAGTGGGCAGCTTTCTTCAACTAAAGTATAATTCTTCTTCACAAACAATTTTGCTTACGACAAAACCCATGTCAAAAAGTAAAGAGAAACACAGAAACAATGAGGCCATAAAACCAAAGAATCATGATCTTCAAGCTGAACAGTGACTTTACTGAGCAACATGTTATAAATTGGCTTGCATATGAGTGCAGAATTGGATGCAGCGACTTCTAGAGACACTTTAGAGTCTAAATCATTCCATGGTTCTATATATGCTGCATGTTTGGCCTCTCATTTCAAAGCTTGCCCTGGCCTCATTCAGGCTCACATACCACTTCTCTTGAACAGAAAAGGAATGGAAAAAGATTTTAAGGGCAGAAAACTCCCACTATTTACTCACATTGAAATGAAGCAAATTTTAGACTAGAAAGTAGAAATAAATCATAATAGATTTTTTAAAATCTATTTGCAGAAAAGTTCCTGTCATCTTTTCTGAAAATATTTTCAGAAGGTGATAGTGGATGTTTCAGTTCCAAGCAAATACATGCCTGAGACCTCAGTATTAGAAGCACTAAAGAGAGGGCACTCCTACGGGGAGCGGGGGGAAGGCATGTGGTTAACTTAATCAATCACTGTTCACACATATTGGATTTATAATTTAAAAAAAAAAATCCATGCAGCCTTAATTACTTATCCTTAATCTAAAAGCCTCACATTTTCTGCCATTTTCATTTAATTCGAAACTTAAATACTTTAATTTTGCAATAGTTTTCCCTATTGTATTGTCTTTTGAAATCCAATAGCAGCACAAGCACACAGTAAATTAGTCTGTAGTCATTAAAAAGACAAGCTGAAAGATGGACTAGCAATAAAATCAAAACATAGAACCATATTACTATAATAAGAGAAGTATTTGAGCTGTCTAATACTATATATAATTGAGCTGCTAATGCCAGTTTAAGCTTACAGAATCTCATGTGCCCGATGTTAACATTATGAAACAAGAAACAAATCAGGAATTAAATAATAAAGAATAGGCGCTACATGCGACTTTTAACCTCTTGGCAGAAAAAGATTGTGCAAAAATCTTCCCACAGGTAGAAACTGAGTGTTACGCACTGTACTGCAACTTGCCCTTCACCATTTTCAGCACTGTGCTACAACAGGATGCATGGTAGGATGTGCAGCAGCCCTTTCCTGTGAGCTGTTCCTTATTTTCAAGTGAAGGTTAAGCAAAGGTATCCTAAGCAAAATAGATCCTCTCAGCTGGAGGGGGAGAAGAAGAGATCTCAGAATGGTCCCTACCAGTATTGGACCTTAGCCTGAATAGTCAAAGCAACACTTCTGGCAAATTAACTACTTTGTAACACACAGCAACAAAGGGAAACAACCATCACACAGAGGAAGGACTATTTTAAATTTCTTATTGAAAGCAAGATGGTCACATCACTTTTCTGGCAAAGTACTATTTATGTACCTAAAAAGAACAGGATTCGTCTTCCATTTTAATTGACACAAATACAGAGTGACCTTGTTCCTTAAAAATTTTAGGAAGAAACTAATGTGAAATGGATCCAATGTGAAACAGACCTAGGATCCTCTAAAATGCAATGTTTCCTGAAAGTATGTTAAAAAGCATCCAGACTCTCTCTCCACTAATTGCACTTATGCCAGCCAAGAAGACTCAAGACTTCTGTTTACCTAAGTATCCTCAAAATCTGCCTACTGCTTTACATAGTTAATTACTTTTCTCTGCGATTCTCTAATTACTTTTTGATCCAAGTAGTGCTTACACTCATAAAAACTCGCTACAGTTTAACACACTGATTAATGTAAAAAGTTATGTTGTTAAACCAGAGACATACACAAAACAATTTCTTACTTGTTTTAGGGCAGGTAAACAAAAATCACATGAACAGACTTGGGGTGGGGGGATAACAAATTTTGGATAAACAGAACCTATTTGCAAGGGGTTGGTTTTTTTATTTATTCAGTGCTATAGACAAGGATAAATATCAAGGAACACAGTTTATCTGTTTCAAACCTCCTATCACAGAACTTAGAAAAACAGATAAACATCTCCCAGTTTAGTACTACCATAAGGAAACCACACATTAATTTTTGTCTGAACAAACATTTCACATCTAGAGTAACAAAACAGAGGGAAAGACAAGCTGCTTAGCTCAGGTGCCAGAAGTTCTGACAGTGGCCTGCAACTCCTGTGAACCATCTGTAAAAAATACAAAAATATTTACTGAGGCAAGAAAAGACTGATTTTACACCATTTAGTAAGGTGTCCTGGTTTCAGCTGGGATAGAGTTAATTTTCTTCTTGGTAGCCGGAGTGGGGCTGTGTTTTGGGTTTAGGATGAGAACAATGTTGATGATACACTGATGTTTTGGTTCTTGCTAAGTAGCACTCAGTAGCACTAAACAGTCACTCAGTAGCGCTTACACTGGTCAAGGACTTTTCAGCTTCCCATGCTCTGCCTGGTGCACGGCAGGCTGGGAGGGAGCACAGCCAGGGGTGCTGACCCACACTGGCCAAAGAGTTATTCCATACCATATGACATCACGCTCAGTATATAAGTTGGGGGAAGAAGAAGGAAGGGGGGGGATATTCTGGGTGATGGCGTTTGTCTTCCCAAGTAACCGTTACGCGTGATGGAGCCCTGCTTTCCTGGGGATGGCCGAACACCTGCCTGCCCACGGGAAGTAGCGAATTAATTCCTTGTTTTGCTTTGTTTGCGTGCGCAGCTTTTGCTTTACCTATTTAACTGTTCTATTTCATTTTACTTCACTTATTAAACTGTCCTTATCTCAACCCACGAGTTCTCTCCCTTTTACCCTTCCGATTCTCTCCCCCATCCCACCAAGGGGGAAGTGAGCAAGCGGCTGTGTGGTGCTTAGTTGCTAGCTGGGGTTAAACCACGACATAAGGGCATTCACAAAAAAGTCATATTCATGCCTCTTGCCAATCCCATTTAAAACTAAGTACTCCATTCCAAGCACAACAGCACTAGTACCCTTTAACATTAGGACATTTGATTCAGTGACAGAAGATGGTAAAATAAGCCCGCACCCCAAATCTGAATCACTTTGAAAACAGCCTGATACTGATTCATGTCCAAAAACCCTCAACTTTTTAAATATTTCTCTAGTCTATGAAATAGTTTACACAAATAAACTACAATCTAGTTATATCTTCATAAACAAAGAATTAAAGGATGGTAATATAATTAATGCCAACCAGGATACATTTATGGAAAATGCATCTCAACTAACCTGATGAGATTAAAAGTTGGTATTAAAAAGAAAATTGCTTGATGTAGTTGGAATTTTATTTGGATAAGTTAGAGCTGGTACTTCCTGAAATGTTGACTGAGAACCTAGAATGAAACAAAGTCAATACATGACATGTGCTAATCAAATTAAAAGCTGATTAACTGACAAATCTCAGTTGAAAGTCTAAGCAGAAAAATCTCCATCAGGGGAGCAGAATTTTTAATGGGTTCCTACAGGTTTTTAATAATTTCTTTTTTATAATTAGCCACCTGATGGGAAAAACTAACTAGTAAAATCTGAAGATGAGACCAAGAAAATGGTAAGCAAGAAGCATGGTATGTTGTGGATGCAACAAGGGCAAGTACCAGTGGAATCCAGTGCAACACACACTTTAACACCACTAAATGTAAACACATGCA
This sequence comes from Theristicus caerulescens, assembly GCA_020745775.1. Lineage (NCBI taxonomy): Eukaryota > Metazoa > Chordata > Aves > Pelecaniformes > Threskiornithidae > Theristicus > Theristicus caerulescens. The sequence continues at coordinate 92,691,352 of CM036560.1, forward strand.
AATATTTTGGCACACAGAATACAGGGTGGAGGATTCTGAATTACTGCATCACAGGACAGCAGTGGGAGCTCTGACATGTTTAGGTCTTGCTCGTTTGCTATATTTTGTCTTCTTACAGAAGATCAACTTCAGTTCTTTAACACATTTAATTTTAAATTATTACTATACATGTGTGTGTGCGCTCATCTCAATACACATACATGTATATAGAAAAGTATGTTCTTCCTCAGGGTAACAAATATGTAAGGGGAAAGCATGCTCTTTACACAATAGGATTAATATGTTGCCATTTTTTATGGATTCATTTTTTATCATAGAATACCAGGTTGGAAGGGACCTCAAGGATCATCTGGTCCAACCTTTCTAGCACAATCTAGATGAGATGGCCCAGCACCATGTCCAGCTGAGTCTTAAACGTGTTCAGCGTAGCGGAGTCAACCACTTCCCTGGGGAGATTATTCCAATGACTGACTGTTCTCATTGTGAAAAATTTACCTCTCGTGTCCAATCGGAATCTCCCTGGGAGTAACTTGTATCCGTGAGGATCCAAGTTCCTTACCTTAGTGAGGAATGAAATGAAACACCCCTGTGTTGTGACACTCCAATCAATGTGCTAGAACCAGTGACAACCAGCAATTCCTTCTCTTCAACAAGTATGTTCCTGAGGACTGGGAAACTCTATTTACAAGAAGATACAACATAAAAATCAGCTGAAGATAATGAAACCCCCCCATAAGTCAAAACTCTGTTACTTTATTCTCAAAATATTACTGTAATTCCAATATTATTCTTCAAACTAGACATTTTTTAGAAAAGTATAATAGAGAGAAAAGGGCCATGGTCAACATTTTAAGCATCTCCAAAACAACCATTTACAAAACCAGCTAGAAAGTACCAAGCAGAAACACCACCTATGTGCAACTCAGACCAACCGCCAGAAGAATGATTAGACTGAATAAGAAGCCACATGAATGCACACGGATTTCCCCCATCAGGTTCAGAAACAATGCAGGCAAATTGTTCTTCACATACTTTGTTTTCAGCGTCATATCCATTTTTTTTTTTACATTCCAGTCATATCATGATAGATAGGATAGAACACACACGCTAGCAGAGAAAGTACTAAATTTGTAGAACTAAAAATTAATTTTTCTCATGATAGTCAATAGTCTGGCATAAGAACTTTTCTGAAAAGTAATGATTGTCCTTTCTTCAAATAGGACAGTTTCATAAATAATAAATCATATTAATCTTAGAGCACAACCTACTATTTGCTTCACAAGCACAGTTCCCACGAAGTAGTTTCATCAGCTGTATAGGTAAAATAAATAAATGAGCAGGGGGAGGGCAGGGAGAGTACCTCAGAAGTTAATTAGGAGTATAAGTTAATTTTCAGAAATGAAATGTAGGACAATTTAGTGTTGGCTATAACCCAGTCTCCGTGCTAACTGCTATCAAAAAGTAGACACTCATTCTCATCCTCTGCCCTCAACCACTTGTTTACAGCCCTGCTCCTGCTTTGGGCCTAGTGAGTATGCTGATCTGACACAAAAAACCAAACCCAAATATCAAAACAACCCCCATCATCCTTCTATTTAAGGCCACCTTAAAGTCATATTTCTCAAGTTATTTAGGGACACAGACACACATATATGTGTAACTACCTTTCCAAATCCAGCCCTTGCTTGTCAAAAATCTACAATGTTCAAATGAATGATGGCATTCAAACTTAATATTAAATGGCACATATGCCTCAGCTATTAGTGTTCGTATCTAATATTCCAGCATCTCTTGTGTAAATTATTCCCTGTAACTGAAAAGTAATTATCACAAAGTTATTGGGTTATCAGACTTCTAATGATGTTATAATCACTTTCATTATACAATTGATTTGTCACAAACGCTCATATTACAAATACTATTGACCTCCTGCCACTCCTATAATGTAATTGAAGTTGCAGTTCAGCTTAACACATTGCCCTTCTGTGCTGCTGAAGACTCATCACAGAAGCCACAAAGTATCTGCAGTCACTTTTTGGCTCAGCAGCAGTATGAGATGTAGACAGACATTATTTTGCTACTTATTCTCTGTAACCTTATTTTCTCAATACTTTGTCTTGGTGTTTCAATACCCTACTCTGTTTCTTTATTTAGCGATGCTTCATTTACCCCAACTACATCATATTTCTCTTCAAATACAAAACGTATTTCCTATTCTGCAGTTTTGCTTTGTATGCTTGCTACGCTTGCACCAAAACCAAATTAGTTTCTGCTTTTCTTTGCCTGGTATTTTTCTTCTTGATCAAGTAACAGGCCAATTAATTAACTTTCTAATTTTTTCCTGATTGTTCAACTTCTGCGTTTTAGTACAATTATTTTTCCCATTCATTTCTCTCTGGAGATTTTGCTGAATCTATCCAAAAGTTCAGAAGAACAGACCAAAGGAAGTGCAAGTACACCATCAGTCTTATTTTAGCAGCCCTCCCATCCAAACTTACCAAGCTAGGTAGATTTAGTACAGCATTCTCATCTTCAACAAGCTGTCATTTTGAAATAACATGAGAGGTTTGTGAGTAACCTTTTGAAAAAATGAGAGCCCTAAAATCTAGTATTGTTAATACATTTATTCAAAGATGCTACTTTCATACAAATCTACCCAAGACCCATCTTTTCCTTTTCTCATCTCACAATTGCTTTGAAGTTTAACTGCTTGAGGCTAAAGTGCCTGCTAGCAACAGGGGGTTAATATAGTTTGCATAGTGACTTCTGAAAGCCTATGAGGCCATTAAACTATCCATCTGCCTACACATCTCCTTCATCTCAGAGACAACCACATTTTAAAAGCCATAGAGGATTAAAACCACAGGATGAGGGAAACTTTTTTTTCCTCCCTAATGTTTAACGTTTTTCTATCCTCTAGGACTGATCTAATATGATTAAGCATTAGGGAAGTAGGGAACAATAGTACTATAAAAAAATATGTCCAAAATAGTAGAAATTCTGCAGAGTGATTGTTAAAGTATATCTTTAAGTTAGTAAAAAGAGAAGATAATACCAAGAACAAATAATGCTGGAAAAAATAAATCTAAAATATGCAAACCATTAAAAAATTCTAGAGTAAAATCTTGGTCAAAAGGAGTAAAAAGTAATAAATATTTTAGGGTTTGGGGCATTCCTGGCATTTAAATTACTGCATTACCAAATGAGAAGGAAAGAAAGAAACAAAAGTTATGTAACAAACATATATTGAAGAAAGGATGAATAAATCATCATTGTCAGAAGTGAGAAAAATATCCAGTAAGCCTTCTAAATTGTCTTCATATTTAGATGTAATTCTTGCCTGTGCAGGAATCTGCAATATCATGTCACAAGTAGAATACATCTGATATGGAGAAAAGATTCCAGGAGTAGATTAACAGCACCTGACTTGCATTGCAGTTAAAACCATGTAGATCAGGAGTGACTTCAGTGAAGTCAAGGGAATGAGAACAAATCTGGCCCATCATTCACTAACCACATATATTCATAATCCATTTTCTGATAGGCAACAAGAACATTAAGCAGTAACCATGCAGATGAATTTTAAAAGGCAAATTTCAGAATCCATATTGTAGTTCTCTAATGTTCTGCACCTTATGTCACCATTTAAATCTTTCCAAAGATCTCCATAAATTATGAATATTACACTACAAACATATTGCCAGCTGTGTGACAGTTTAAATCAGTAGATAAGATCTGTAAACGGGTTAGAATCAGCTGTTTCATTTACCCTGCAGACCACTCTCATTTAGATCACAAAAATGACAGAAACAATAGGAGAAAAGCACTCTTGTAAAGTGAGAGTTCCAATTTCTACCTTGAAACTCAATTTTATTAGTAAGGACAATTGTATCTCCCAAAATAGCACTAATCTGCTCATGAGAGCCACCCATGTCAGAACATACATAGCAGCCCTATCAACTTGGAGAGAACAGGAAGTATTTTATATAGTACAAGGCTTTTACAGAATACTTTGAAAACAGACTTAAGTGCTCGAAATTCGAAACAAATAACACAGAAGATCTGGGGGTAGGAGATGCTGGCTAGAAAATACAAAACTTTCACATAAATAATAAAGCTTATGTCACAAATCTAACTGCTACTGTGCTACCAGTTGCTTAGCAATGTCCTCTGACAAAAAAAAACAAACTTGTCTTTTGTTCATGACGAGTTCACTTACCAAAAATAGTGATACTTGTACTCAGACTTCAAAGACACTTAGATGGACAGCTAACCTAATCTTAAGAGCTCACTGCACTGCAAAGTATCTTACTGCTTATCTCTCTCCAACTTGCTCCATGCCTGGCTATGCAGTCCTGTCTCCTGTACCCCTGTATAGCCTCCTACTTGTCTGCGCCATATTTCAACTTGGTGAGACAGCAGAAAACTACTCACAGTTTCTACTATGTTCATTTCCTGCAGGCTTAGTGAGTTGAAGCAATTCCTTGAGGGGTCAGATGAACAGAACTGGAGCCACACACAGGCAGAAGTGCGGAAGGAGCAAGATTGCATCTTTTAGTTGCCACAAGCTGTTAGATCAGTTTAGGCCATCTCATCTAACTTCAACCATAAGGAAGAGTAACCGGAGATTCAATTTGACTTTCTGTGTTTTCTTGTTACAACAATGCAGGAGAAAGACAATAGTTCTTCACAGGAAATTCAGAAGAATGTTCTCGCTCTTCAGAACAAGTGATCTCTAGCAGGCTGATAATGCTGCATGCAGGGAGGTGGAAGAGTTCAGGCAGAGCCAAAGAAACCTGTCAAGCATTTTTTTCACCAGTATGGAGGTAGAATTTTAACAAAAGAATTTTCTTTTCATATGCTCCCTGGCATATCAGTGTTCTGCCTATGACTGCACAAATAAATTTGAATCCCATTTCTGAAGCGTTAAATCTCTCTCCACTGTGCTCCATTTGGAAGCAGTTTAGGGAACATTAGGCTAAAATAAGATGCAAAACCAAAGTTACAACAGCAGGACTGAAAATAGAGACCTAGTTTAAAAATATCCAAAGAAAGTTTCTCTCCAAGGATTCATTATTCATATAGCAAGGCATGATCTGATGGTGCAAATGTCCATTTGTATTTAAGAAAATGCAAAGCACAATGCTTATTAAAATTATGTAATTTCTTGCTCCTTCCTAGAACCCTGAAACAATATTTCTACCTTTGAAATTCAGCTGAACAAATATAAAGATACATCTATCTTAAACTCTGTCATGGTCACAAATTCCCCTCCCCTCCCCCCAACCCCACTTAAGTAATTGTTTCAATTACATTCAGTGTAACAGTAATTCTGAATTATAGATGCCAAGATCTGAAACTAACTAGTTATCATTAAAGATACCTTCCTCTGTTTTCATCAGCTGTCCATTGGTCAAAAAAATCAATTATATGTTTAACCAACCACGCTATTTTAAAAAAAGAGCAAAGATATGCATGATCATCCTACTGCTAGTATTTTCTTGCTATTCTGAGTTTAAAGTTAACGAGTATCTTTTGGGAATATAGTTCTTTATTCTGTGGAGAATGATGCAATTAACTTTCACCAGCATGATTAAGTAATGCTTAGTTATATGATCACATCGCTTCTCTAAGTTTTTCACACCACATTCACATACATGTGCCCCCTTCCACATATAATGCTAATGACCACTATAAAAATATTGTGGATACTGTAGATCAATCAAAGAGAATGTATAGAGAAACTGATAGAACATTATTGATTCTTATCAGATGTAATTAATCACTCTGCCAAGTACAGTCCCTTATTCCTGTGCTAAATTCAGGCTCAATTGACAATGACCACTCTTGACCAGACTCCCGTCAAACACTCTGGTATGTGCCACTGGGCCATCCATCAAAATGGTACCATATAGAATGTCAAGATGTATAAGAAATTTTGTGTTGGAATCCATGCCTCATACAAAGCTATTCCCTAAAATACCTAAAGAACAGTGCAGCAAACTACAATAATGACAGCAGAAACTGTAATCTACAGAGTTTACATGTGATTTCCCATGACATCTTAAGACAGGTTCTGTAAAGTTCAACAAGGGATTACCATCATTATTAGTAGCCTAATGATACTATACTGGAAGGTGTTAATGGCTGCCATCAAGGGAGCCCAGGATCCAAAGGCAATCCTAAGACTTCAATAAAGCCTATGGTTGTACCAATTCTACTTCTTTCACCTCATCAAGAGTAACAAAGTCCCTCAGCACAGCATCAGACAACACAGACAGCTAGGGCAGTAGTGAATCTCTGCAAATACAACACAAGGGGTATTTGCTAGAAGCAGCATACTGTCGGTGTTAAGAATACAGTCTTGACAGAAAATGAATACTAGATTTTTATAGCACACAGCTGAGAGACCTAGAAGTTTCTGAGCAAGAAAACTGTTGGTGATCATTTCAGGAAAATATCTTACTTTCTATTTTCGCCTGCTTTGTGCATGCATGAATTATGCTAAGGTGCAAACCGCATCCTGAGATGCATCACAGTATAACCAGCTGGTCAGGAGAGGTGATTATCCCACTGTATTCAGCACTGGTGCAGCCTCACCTTGCATACCGTGTGCAGTTCTGGGCCCCACAATTTAAGAAGGGTGTTAAGGTACTCAAACGCGTCCAGAGGAGGGCAACAAAGCTGGTGACAGGGCTGGAAGGCAGGTCCTATGAAGAGCGGCTAAGGACTTCGGGCTTGTCTGGTTTGGAGAAAAGGAGGCTGAGGGGCGACCTCATTGCTCTCTGCAGCTTCCTGAGGAGGGGAAGTGGGGAGGGAGGTGCTGAGCTCTTCTCCCCAGTATCCAGCGGTAGGACGCGTGGGAATGGTTGAGAGCTGTGCCAGGGGAGGTTTAGACTGGATGTTAGGAAGCATTTCTTTACCGAGAGGGTGGTCAAACACTGGAACAGGCTTCCTAGAGACATGGTCAATGCCCCAAGTCTGTCAGTATTTAAGAGGCATTTGGATAATGCCCTTAATAACATGCTTTGACTTTTGGTCTGCCCTGAAGTGGTCAGGCAGTTGGACTAGGTGGTGGTTGTAGGTCCCTTCCAACTGAAACAGTCTATTCTATTTCAAGACAGATCACAGCTTCAATCCCTCAATGAAAAAATAAAATCAGTGAAACCAGAGTCACCAGCAGTCTCTTATAGAGGTCACAATATCCTGGCAGAGTAGGCAAAGTCTCTGAGGTTTATAATACTAAATATTATTTCTGCTGACCAATCTAGATACTGGCTGTATTTCTGAAGTCCTGACATTTGATGGTATGACATTTTAATATTTATTTAACTTAAAATGGAAAAGTCTCCCCTTGATCACCAAGAAAGCATGACATATTAGCAGCATGGTAGTACAGAATGAAGAGGCATATTGGAAAGTTTCCTGACACAGCATAGAATCAAGCCCATGTATTTAAAAGGTAAAACATGAAGAAAGGGAAAAATTACAATTGGCTCGTTTAAACAACTTATCCAGCCCTTGTACCAGACAGAAATGGGAAAATTCCTATTGAAACTAGCTCAGCCAAGCTGACTCCAAATCAGAGTTTCTCTGGGAAAGCTCATATGCACGACCCATCCACGTACTTTGAAGAATTATAATCAGCTCCAGATAAAGTCTTCAAGGCCCTCTCAGGGCTTTATATCCTTTGAAATCCTCAGAAATTTGCTAAAAGCAGTTGGGTGTCTTGTTATTATAGGATTTTGTATGTTGGTTTATTGGTATATATAACAGTGAAAACATTTTACAGAACAGAAGATTTCTAAGACAGCTTTCTACACTTTAAAATAAGTTTACAAGCACTGAAGTGCTGGTAAAACAACAGCAAGTTATCAGACCTGGATTTTACATGCTAAGTTTCAACTGGACCTGGAATCAAGTTAAGAAAAAAAGTCTTAGTTTAAAAAAAGAAAATGGAAAAAAGCTAAAATACTTTGCTTTGTGAAAGACTGTTGACCTGTAGAATAGATACTTCATGCTCTGCCCCGCAATGGGTTTGTCTTTGTGCAAGATCTGCTCTATGGGGTTTCCCCCTGCCCTCACAGTAATATATGCAAAAGACCCTCCCCAGCATATCACAAGCATCAAGGAAGGAACCCCTACCCACCTAGCAAAAGGGACAGGAAGAAATTAAAACTAGTTTCAATGAAGTCATGCGTTGAGCTGACTATCATCTTGAAATATTTTGACCTGATTTCAAACATGCAGAAGAAAAAAATTTTCTAGACAAGTTTACTTTATAAGAAAATCTTTTAACAGAACAATTTAGCTTTGAAAAGATGTTTCAAAAGGAATCTTTTCACCCAGACTGCAATTTACAAACTATCAGGTTTGTTCATGATAGACAAACACATCTGTGGTGATGAATCACAGCAAAGGCATATTGACCAAATAAGGTTTGAGATGCTTCCAGAGGTGAAGGCATGAGGAAAGTTACCACCACACTGTAGAAGACTGATTTCCACTGGTTTTATTTTCCTGCTTTTCTTTGTACATATGTTTCTCTGTGTAAGCCCCAGCGGGAAGGTGCCCCACAACTAGTTATACATAGCACTACTGCAAGCAAATTCAAAGGAGTTTTCACTCAATCCAGGATTAAAAAGCTGCTCAAATCACTACAAAGAAATATGCACTGCTGAATTTCTACTGTATAACACTGGCTTTGCCCAGACTAGTGCATCGCTTTTAGATGACTAAGTGCTAATTCAATTAGGTGTAAATAATCAGTTTGCGCTAACCAAAAAAGCCTTAACTTCTTCCCATAAAGTGATTTGGTTTTGGTAACCTTCTTCTTGCAAAATCTAAAGTGTCATACCTAAATGAAACACATGACAGCCCAGGGGCAGAGCTGCACGGGCCAGTCCCTTGAAGCCTACGGAACTCAGCTATTGATGGAGAGTTACAAGAACCACAAATCTCATGGCGCTCAAAACACAAAATTTATTACTACGTTAGAACTTTTTCAAAACTGCAGTACCATGAAGGAGAAACAGTAAGCTGGAAGAAAAAAAAAAAAATGCTACAACTATCTCTGAAAAGAAAATAAAGCAAGCCAGAGGAAATACATGCCTTCACATTTTGACATAATTACTTCCAAAGTAACTAACTCTCTACACTTTTTGTACTTTGTCTTTAGAGAATTTCCAAAAGCACAAGCAGGAATTACTCCAGCTGTAATTGCTCTTCAAAATATGGGATTTTTGTTTCCTCCTCAGATTTCATGTTTTTAATTATTTTAAAACTTAAAATGCAGTATACAGCTGTACTATATTACATCTTACACAAAAAGGGATGACTGATTTTATCTGCCCCTAAACAAGACTGTTCTTTTTCTTAGCTCTGTAAGAACTTCTGCATTTGTAGAAGTCCTCCTTTTTTCTCTCTTTGATTTAGTAACTACCACCATTGCAGAAGGAGACTCATTTTTCTCCCTTCATATTTTGAAATTAAATCCTGCATGTTTTAAGACTATTTTTAACTTTTGTTTTCTTATTAATGAGCAGATTTATAATAATGCTGACAGCCACAGCACAGACATAGGACCTGTGCTTTGCAGTTCCCTATAACTGTTCTAGCAGAAAGAAAAATCACCTCTCACGGCTCTTTTCGGTCTTACAGCTTACTCTTCAAGATGCAAATTGTACAGATTTTTGGTTTTTTGATAGTATACCATCACACAACCAAGAGCCTTCTGCCTAACTCCCCACTCCAACTGACAAATGTGCATGTTAGTAGTGCCTCATAGTACACATACTGAAGTTTCTGTATAGCTTTACAATTTTTTAATATATATTTATATATAAATGAATACTCTCTCTCAAGTGAATATATGTCTTTAAAATCATAAGTATGAGCAAATAGGAGGACATAAATCTTCTGCTACAAAAAAAATGAGTAATGCATCTTCTAACTAATGGACTGCAAATGCTATAAGAACTCAGGCTTGCAGGAGCGTTCTCCTCTCTGTCCCCCAGTGCTTTCCAGACAAATATCTAATGATTTGAAACTATAATTTCAATACATGAATAATCTCACCAGATTGCTGTAAGTACATATTGATGTATTCCTACAAAGATGTCTTCAATGGCTGTAGAACCCATTTACACTTTTTTATACTTTTTGTGTATTTTAAGAAGTGCATTTTTAAAGTCGGCTATCAAAGATCAACACACATTCTAATATATCAATTAGAAATTACTCCGGAATTGACACAAGGTCAGTAGAAGCTATGGACACCTGTTTTAGATACAACAAAACAATCATAAATCCCATCTGAAAGCTTAATAAAATACTTCAGATAGAGCAGTATTTTAATTATTCTATTAAATAAGGGATAGTACTTATAAAAACTGTTTATACTTGGTAAAACCATTCAAAAAATATCAAGCAATTAAAGAGGTAACAGCATAAAAAAATTCTAAAGTGAAGGATCAGTTATTAACTTCAATACTGTCCATCCTCCTAGCTTCTGTTTATTACACACTCCTGAATAAGCAAGACACACTGCTGACTCCACTGAGGTTTTTCTGTTTTGGAGAGAAAGAAAAAAAAGCTACGCCTAAGAAACAAATTGCATTCTAAGTCTGTTGACATATTGAACCTATTGCCCCAAAAAGGTTACAATAACATTTTTGGTTTAAAATGAAAAATCAATTTTTTTTTTTTTGTAAGGTAGATCACTTTGATTGTTAGAGTGTGTTTTGGTTAACAATGAGGTAACCAATGAAAGTTTGAGTAGAATGTATTTAGGCAAATATCTAATACCAAAAGCATTCCAAGCAAAAAAGGGGTTTTTTTTTTATTGCTACATGAAACTTATAAATATTTATATGTCTATAGATAATCAGTATATAAAAGAAGGTGCCTCAAGAATGCTTAGAGGAAGGAGAGATTTCCTAGTTCGTCCCTGCCTCCCTGCTGACTGTGCCAGGCTTCTGTTATAACCAGAACACGGCAAGCTTCTGCTGAAGTGAACCCGTGGTTTTCCCTAATAATTTTATAGTGACATGTCAGAACAAAACTCAGCAAAAGGCAAAGAAAATTGGGCACTCTGGTCTTAGTTTAATCTGACTGATACTTAAAAATGATGCATTTTTATATACAGTACATAGCAAACTTCAAAAAAATTTGTTTGGTTGACTGCATCCTTTGATGCTGGAATTGTGCACCATCTCTCCAGACTGTCATTGTTAAGACCCTACACAGGATCCAATATGAAGCACCTCTGAATTCATTTTATTGACGAAGGATGCTGCTGGGCTGAATGCAATGGAAAGGGACAAAAATGAAATATTCATGGCAGAAAGTAGTTCTAAGAGGAGGACTTAACAGACTTAAAACTAACGCCAACATTCACAAAGTTGGAGCTACAAATTGGTGCCAATATGAAGCTTAACTGCTGGGCCAAAGCAGAATTAAGTGCTGGTCAGTATGTAATTGAACACAATACACTGCAGTACAAGAAACACTTAGTAATAAAGATGGGCTTTTCAGTCCCTGACATAGTTTTGTAAGAGGTTTATCTCCCTGAATATGTGGTTAGGACTCGGTATAATATCTTCCCTTTCCATATACACTGATTTAGTTCTTTAAGTGAAAAGCAGAACTTAAGTTTACTGTGTTTAAAAAAACCAATAAAAATATTGTTGGCACAAACACAGAAGATATTTACAGATACAGTTTAGTAAGAGGTATTTTGCTAAAGAAAGCGCTTGGTTAATGAGAAATAACAGTATACTGATTCACGCTTTGACCTCTTCTAAGAGGAGACTGGCCAGCTATCCAAGCATTCTTGAAACAGAGAGAAAGAGGGAACAAAAATTTGGAAGGCTGACATTACACTGACGCCCTTTCAAAAGCATTTAGTACAGTTTTTCAGCTCAGAAAACTTAAATATGTTTATAAATAAATGTTTTGCATACACAGTGAAGTGAGCTTACAATCCTAGCTTACTTTGCTTTTGCAAGGTGGTCACAGCACCAAGCCTGCCAGAGTTCAAGGAGCGTATGGACAATGCTCTTAGTCATATGGTTTAGCTTTAGGTAGTCCTGCGAGGAGCAGGGAGTTGGACTTGATGATCCTTATGGGTCCCTTCCAACTCAAGATATTCTACGATTCTGTGATCAGCATCATAAAAAAACAGGAATATTTTACCAGTTACAACTTACCTGAAGTCTGACTCCTTGACTCAGTGGTTTAGCTCCTACACTCTTTCCAAACTAATTAGAGATGTGTTATGACACTCACGAGAAATGCCATTGGTAGTTTCCTGAGTTTTAATAAATTAACCATGTCATTTTATTCAGTGCTTTCTTTCCCTATTGTGTGCTTTCTGTGACATGTATCACATCAATTATTGTTTTTAAGACGACCACATCTGTTAAATGTCAAAATAAAGCAAAAAACTTACTTGATGTATTTGTCATTATACGATACCTTATTTTATAATAAAAATATTTTTATTGCATGCCAACCTGTAAGATCAACTATTACTTTCTGAAATTCATTAAAGTGTAAGCGTGCAAACAGAATACTTTTAAAAATTAACATCCAAATTTGACTGTCATGCAACTCTTGCAATAGTCAATGCTCCTAACTGATCAATAAAATTATGAAAAAGGAAATGTTTGCTTTTCTTGACCAATACTAGAAACACTGGTGGTTATGACCTAAAGCTGACTGAAGTAAATGGGAAGCTTTCTACTGCTTTCTTTCATTCTCATTCAACCTAGTCATATATTATTTTTGTCATAGATGGTTAAAAAGAAAAACAGAAACACAAGAAATATGATGTAGAAGACAACAGAAATGGAATTAATTGAACAGCTTCAAGAGCACATTGAAAAGCTCCTTCAAAAAAGATTTCATCTCCATAGAAGTAGAATATCTTGGCACCAAATGCTGGAAGGCAGGTGCTATTCCATTTCAACCCTGGGTCAAAAGGAGGAGCTGGTGAACACACACACAAAAGGACTCCAAGCCCTCTGCCTTACTTTACATGATTCTTTCCATGGAGCCAAATACTCAGTCACATATCAAAAGGGATCATATTTATTTACTACCCTAAGTCAAACTTCATATCAACAGAGTATTCACATTATATACAATCATATTCTGATTCTGACCTGTGTTTACTTTAGGTTTTTGGGCTGGGTTATTCTTTTGTTAGGTTTTTGGGCTGGGTTATTCTTTTGTTAGGGTTTTTTTGTTTTGTTTTAGCGGGGTGGGGAATATGCCTTATTACTTAATGTTGCAGATCCAAGAGAATGAGAGAATGAGTTTGGAGTTCCTCCAAAAGGGTGGCAGGATGCTGAGAAGAGGATTCTGCAGATTTGAGGCTGGTGAGATAGGCTGGATTGTATATCACAATAGTTTACCATTGCTCACTATTTTCCCAAAAAAGAGAAAAAAAATTTGACCTTGTATTGGCAAAATCATAGAATTGTTAAGGTTGGAAAAGACCCTTAGGATCATCAGGTCCAACCGTTAACCTACCACTGCCAAGTCCACCACTAAACCATGTCCTCAAGCACTGCATCTACCCGTCTTTTAAATACCTCCAGGGATGGGGACTCAACCACTTCCCTGGGCAGCCTGGTCCAGTGCCTGACTACTCTTTCAGTAAAGAAGTTTTTCCTAATATCCAACCTAAACTTTCCCTGGTGCAGCGTGAGGCCATTTCCTCTCGTCCTATCACTTGTTACTGGGGAGAAGAGACCAACCCCCACCTCACTACAACCTCCTTTCAGGTAGTTGTAGAGAGCAATAAGGTCTCCCCTCAGCCTCCTCTTCTCCAAACTAAACAACCCCAGCTCCCTCAGCCGCTCCTCATAAGACTTGTTCTCTAGACCCTTCACCAACCTTGTTGCCCTTCTCTGGACACGCTCCAGCACCTCAATGTCCTTCTTATAGTGAGGGGCCCAAAACTGGACACAGTATTCGAGGTGCGGCCTCACCAGTGCCAAATACAGGGGCACTATCACCTCCCTGGTCCTGCTGGCCACACTATTCCTGATACAAGCCAGGATGCCATTGGCCCTCTTGGCCACCTGGGCACACTGCTGGCTCATGTTCAGCCAGCTGTCAACCAGCACCCCCAGGTCCTTTTCAGCCAGGCTGCTCTCCAGCCACTCCTCCCCAAGCCTGTAGCATTGCCTGGGGTTGTTATGACCCAAGTGCAGGACCCGGCACTTGGCCTTGTTGAACCTCATACAGGTGGCCCCGGCCCAACAATCCAGCCTGTCCAGGTCCCTCTGCAGGGCCTTCCTACCCTCCAGCAGATCGACACTCCCACCCAACTTGGTGTCATCTGTCAAACTTACTGAGGGTGCACTCAATCCCCTCGTCCAGATCATTGATAAAGATATTAAACAGGACTGGTCCCAACACTGAGCCCTGAGGAACACCACTTGTGACTGGTCACCAACTGGATTTGGCTCCATTCACCACCACTCTCTGGGCTCAGCCATCCAGCCAGTTTTTAACCCAAAATGAACCATAACTGGGGGGGGGGGGGGGGGGGGGGGGGGGGGGGGAACCAAACCAAAACACACACAACTAAAACCTTTGTGCACTGAGCCCTAAAAATTCATTATTTCAGGTATAACAAACTGATACTCAACCATAATGCTTGCTCCAAAGCTGTTTTTATAGATACTGGTTGCAAAATTATAAAACTGAAATAGATTACCTCTAAGATCATGCTCTGTAAATAACAAGAGATGGGGGGGATCAATTGATTAAAACTATTTTCTCCAATGTAATTAAAGCAATCCCATTTTTTATGTAAGCTGTACTAAGTTGTTAAGGTACACTACTCTTAACAACACTAAGTCATTAAGTGCACCCTTCCCATTTAAAGAAAGCTTGGAAGGTAATGTGGGAAGTCATCTGTATATCCGTCACTATAAACATGAAATTTTCTCTAGTGCCAGATGGAAGAAAGACCACAGAAGTCATCAGTTTGCCCCATAATTTGAAGCCTTGCCAGGCAAACAAGTCTCAATAGTTTGCCAGGCAGAAGCAAAGTAAAAGTGAGGGGTAAGCCAGTTTCTCCAGATCACGCATTCTCTTAACAGCCATATCTCTTGGGCAGCTTTAGCCTTCCCTAGTGCACCTGCCACCATCAGAGAAAAGTATGCTACACAGAGGCAGGCATCCAGCTCCTTGAAAATTAAGAACACTTCTATCAGACACATAACAGCACAAAGCCAAACACCACCCTACTACCTGAACCAGCTCCAGCATGGGATGTGGCAAAATCCCAGGGATAGAAAAAGAGTGTGAGATTTCAGAGAGAGGTAGGACCCAGCTTCTTCAGAAGGAAACATGCACATATTCTTGTGTGCTCTGCAGAAGCTGCAGAAAGGCCTCTGGTTATCCTAGTGAATCAGTTCCTTGTTCTCCCAGGTTAAGAGAAAGGATTCACAGTTTAAGGAACACTGATAACACATAGCAGCGGGAGATTGCCTTTGAAAGACAGGGCCCAAGCTCCAGTGCCTGCCACCAGCTAGAACAGACTAACAACAGGCCTCAGAAATCTCCTGTTCCCTTTGGCTACGTAGAGGTGCACTAACTCAAAGGATGGCATGTCCTTTGCATTTCTGCAGCAAGATCTTCTGCAAGGAGAAGTATGAAAGTGCTGCTCACCATACTGCTGTAAAAGAGAAGCTGCAGTGTTGGGAGGGAATGTTGCTTCATGCTTCTGCTGCTAAAATATCAGTGCTGGAAAAGCACATTTGTGAGGATGAATGACTGAAGAAGTGCAATGGCAGGGACTTGTTCCAGTGCCAGCACTGGAATGCAGCCAGTACTGTCCTTGAAGCCTGTAAACGGTTCCAAGAATAATGACAAAAGGCAGCTGATGCTGCTCAGCCACATAGAAAAGCAAACTCACAGTGTTTGCTGACAGCAGTCCACAGCCATAAATGACTGCTTTGGCAGGAAGAACGTCACTTACCTGACAAGACCCCCTAGTGACCCCAGATACTATGAGATCTTAACCGCAGTCATAGGAAAGCTTAGGTATAGCGCAGTTGCAAGACGACAAAAAGGACAGTGGTCTCCTTGCCTGACTCAAAAGATTTGCACTAGAAGTTTCTGGGACTGCCAGAGATGAGACTGAATGGTCAAAACCGGACACATCACATCCTTGAAGGGACAGTTCTGGAGTCCGAGCTCTACACACACTTTATCTGAGACTTGAATGGCTTACCCACATATCGTTTCTCTCATGGCCAGGGCATTACAGGCTGTGGGAATGAAGATGACCAAGCAGCACACAATCAAGATGAAGCCTTGGGCCAAGGTAGGTAGATAGCAAACAGCACAAAACATTTGCTACTCTACTGGAAAAGAGTTCCAGAAGCAGAATTCTCCATTTCAGACGGGCAGGAGAAAGGAACTGAAATCACATCCGCCACATCTTACATGTATATGCACCAGGCAGAAAGAAGGAACAAAAGACACACCAGGGGGAGGAACAAAAAAGAGAGGAAAAACTTTCTAGTTTGAAGTAATTAGCACAAATATACTCATCATTAGAATGAACATGTGGACACAAAGAAAAATTGTACTCCTTAAAACAGCATGCAGGCATCATAAAATGGATTCACCACTCCAGAAGAATATTGCTACAGCCCCCTGGTTAACAAATGTGGACTACTGCTGAGATGTATCATTTAGCTATCTTTTTGAGCTGTGCTACCTTGGGTGGTTAATTGGATAGTGCCATGGCATAATTGCACACAACTGTTCAGTGTAAAATCCTCAGTTACTGGAATGAAAAAGTTTTAGAAAAATAAAGAAAAACTCTGATAATTGTTTTAAAATATGTTGACAAGATGCTTTTGCTTCCACTCCACTAAGCAGACTTCTGCCTTTCTTGTCTGGTGTAAACTTATGCTACCCAGCATGTCAGTTTTGTGCACGTGACAGCCAGTCTTTTCATTGACAGAAGACAACCTTAGCAATGCAAGGAGGCAATATTAGATTCCAGTTGCTGAAGTTTCAAAGAATTTCTTTGTTGACACTCAGTAACCATTTCCCATATTTATTTTAATAACCCACAATTGCCTACCCAGTTTCAAATTTTGAACTTTAAATTAGTCTAGTAGCTGTTACATGCTTTTGAGGGATGTTTCCAGTGCAATGACACCTTAGATGAAGCAAAACATTCAAAATACACATCCACTAAGTAATTAATTGTTGAAGCAGATCTAAAGCTACAGGAAGCTGCATGTGTTGTTACATTGTAGAGATGAACAGACAAGACAGAATTACTTACCAGGGACCACGTTTCAACAATTGTTCTTTGCTAGCCAGTAGCAAGGGAAGCATATCAGGACAGCAGCACTGCAGCCCAGTCATCAGCTCTACTACCTGGATCTGTACACACTCCTATTTTGAATTATGGTTCAGAAAGTCAAGTACACAGAAAGCTATGGAAGTTGACAAAAAATCAGAGCAACTGTTCAGCATACTAGCTATATGACACACAATCTCTTAATTACCAGCATGCACAATTAGTTCACCTCAATCTGTTAAATGCTTTTTGATGCTGACAGTTACATCCCTGGACAATCAGACACTGCATAAGTGAATCACTGCATCTGTTGGCTGGAGTCAATCTCCCCCATTTATCACAGAACCATAGAATGTCCTGAGTTGGAAGGGACCCACAAGGATCATCAAGTCCAACTCCTGTCCCTGCATAGGACAACCCCAAAATATCGGTTCTAGGATTTTCAGATCATAAAGGTCACCAAATCAAAGCTACATTTAATAGTGTTGAGGAAACAATTTATTTTTTAAAAAAAGTTATATAATTACTCAAAACAAAGAGCAAGCAAGCTGGCATTTTCTTTGGTGATCAATCCACTCTCCTGAGCCTGTTCAGTAGAGAGAAAGTTGCTATCTTTCCCTCTTAGAACCTTCTTACAGCTCTAAACCTCAATGGCACCCTGCTCTATTCCTTGTACATTCCTAATGAATGGTGCAACAACTTTAAACTCTTCCGATTGAGGCAATGGTTTATGACACCCGACCATCACTTCTGATGTTGCAAAACAAAAGTTTTGCAAAGATACAGTACCTTCAAAACACCATGTACCTGTAAAGGCAAGAGATGAGCATATGCACAGGCAAGAGCATGCATAACAAGAAAAAAGTAAAAGCAGATTAACTTTATGGATTATCAGGTCATTTCAAGAACGATTGATATCAGAACTGCATTGTCACTAGTTCTGAGCTATATTTTGGCTTTCTTACTTGTTGAGAATTTCTATTCCTGCTAGGACAAGCTTGGTGCGCTACAAATGAGATGACACACAGAGCGACCTTTATCAATGTGATATTGCTACATAACTAAAAAGCAGTAACACATATTTAGTTCCTTATCTGTATTACAGTCCTCATTGTTGGTTTACATTTGCTAGAATTTAATTAAGTGCAAAGATAAGTTGATGATTTCTGGTGCAGCAAAAATTTTATTTTTTCCAAAAATATTGCTACATCATCTAATTTTATAGTGGAATAGTTGGCAGCTACTTCTGTAATTAAAGCATATAGTTAGTTTTTAAGATATGGATACTGTTATACTTAATTAGTTATTCTGTATACAGTTTTTCTTCATCAACTAATTCATACATAGATTAGGGCTGTTTTATTATGCTATTACATATTTTATACATGTAAAAATATACTCGATCTGAAAGAAGAAAACTGGCAGTTAAAAGCAAGAAGAAAAATCAATCTGATTAACCTCAAGTTATTTAAATCACACTAAAAATACAGCTAAAAAAAATCTCATGCCAAGATTATTAGCCAGCAGTGATCCTGCTACAACAATGGTGGTAAAATGTTCCAACAGAGTACTGCTGTAGTCATAGTATTGAGTTATTTTAGCTCTGGTTTATCCGAGTTAATCCGCGCTTTTTTTTTTGTTTATTCTATGCACAGTTAGTCTTCTATAATGCATCTTGATGTTTTACATTACTGGATTCTAGAGACAGTTTCTAGCACATGTTAATGTGTGTTTTAGAAAAGAAGTGTTTATAATATGAACACTGAGCAGAGCTAGAAGACTGTGTTCAACTTAGGAAGAAACCCCTTCTCTTGCATGATGCATGGTCACATGTAGATTACTCAGCCCACATGTTTTCCATGGGGCATCCATCTTGTTTGGTGAAAAAAGGGAAGAATATAATTTTTAACCTAAATCAATTTTGCTGACAAGAGAGCCCGATTTGAGACCACCATGAGCTCAGGAAGGGGCCTCCTCCTCAGGCTCTCATTCCCACTCCATGGACCATGGCTCCCACCACCTCCTCCCTGCCCAGACTGACCTTTTCTCTGCCACAACCCTTCCTGCTCCTGCTCTCCTGCGTCCCCACCAAAAACGCTGCTCTCTTCACTGCCTCGGCACAGCCCGCTCACCCTTCCTCTCGCCCACTCTGTTTCAGCCACGCCACGATGCCTTTCCACAGAGCCTTTCCACAGAGTGTGTCCTAATGGCACCCAGCCCTCTGTTTCAGCACCAGTCGGTTCAGTACCTGAGGTAAACTGAGATTTTGGCCAAAACTGCCAAAAATGTCCAAAACCATGAACAACCAAAGACCACAAATAAATGAATAAACAAATAAATCCCTGAGGACAGAGAGGCGGGCGCCCAGGGGCTCTCCTAGCCCTCCTTACCGCAGAACACCCCGCCCTGAGGCATCCCTCCAGAGCACCCCTCCCCCAGAACCTTCCAGAAGCTTCTGGGCACCATCGCCCTCCGGGCCCACCCAGCTGCCTGTCCTGGGACACACATGCCCCATTTTTATGGCAAGGTACCAAAAAAAAAAAGTAAAATAAAAAACCCCAAAACACAAAACCAAAAAACCCCCAACCAACCCAACCCACCCACCCCCCAAAAAAAAACCAAAAAAACACACACCACCACAACCCAACCAACCAAAAAAACCAAACAAACAAAGCAAGGAAGGAGGAGGTGTGTGAGGGGAGAAACAAGAGGAATGATGATAAACACATGAAGTCAAAGGGGCTGGCTTATTGCCAAAGCAGTATTTTGCAAACCACTGCACAAGCCTTCTCCCTTCTCCCCACTCCCAACTTCAGAAGCCCTTCACCACATTGCAATCCCAGAAAGCAGCCAAAAATTTAGAAACAAACCAGCTTTCACACAAAGTCTTCTTTCAAGTCCAAGGCAGGGTGGGAGGGGAAGATAGAAACAACCAAACGCGACTGTGCATGGGCCAGGCGGACTGCTATAAACTACCTGCCAGTACCCCACAGAAGCTCCATAACCCACCCTTGGTTCAGCACCACACGCACACCAGGAAAACCCTCAATTTACAACCCCTTTCTCAACAGGAAGGGGAGCTTCGTTTTGGCTTAGCCCTGAAGACTCAACATACTGAGGAAAAGCAGCTATTAAATACCAAACAGTACAATACACCAAAGAAAAGTGGTTTGCTGCTTATCAGTTCTCTTTTTCAGGTATTCCCTTTGGTGGCTGCTGTTTTATTAAACAGGGCCTCTCCTGCTTTCCCCCCCAGACTCTCTTCCCTTAGAGATCTGCCTTCCAGACACGGATATTTTCACAAGATTCCCTTTGTAACAGCAGAAACAGAAAGCCAGCCCCTAAGCCCTGCCAGTGCTTCAAGATCCACAAAGACTCTCCAGATACCATGAAGAAGCCAAGGCTTTTAACTCTCCTGGTATTCTTTCAAGGAACAAAAGGAAGTGTTCCACAAGAAAAAAAAAAATGTCACTGGAAAAGTTATATACCACTCAGTCTTAAGCTTTTTTCCTAAGTTTTCTTACATAGGCATCAAGAAAAGTTATAAATGCACAAACGTCTCACTTCTGAGGAACTCTGCTCTACTTCACACTGAAATTTCCCCCTACCGCAGAAAGGGAATTTACGCCAAGCAAGAACATCTTTGAAAAAGACCCCAAACAAGACACTATCTCCTCTTTCCTGTGGAGGAAAGAAATCAAGTTTGTTTGCACAAGAGAACAAATCCAGCAGGCAGAAAGTTGTGACAGATGGACAAAGAGGTCTGCTTTAAAAACTCTTACTCTGTACCCCATATGTAGTTTGCCTACTTGGTGGGGAAAAAAGAAAGAGAAAAAAAAGTTAGTTGCATGCATCATGGCTCTATTATGAATGTCTTCTGCATCCAAAGCAATAGTGAATGGACTATTGTGCAGTTTTATAATGCTTTTTATCCAAAGATATGCAAAACACTGCAAAAGATCTCACAGAGGTCTGCCTTGTCTCTGACCTTTGAGAAAGCATGCAGGAATAAAGAACAAAGTATTCACATACATGCACCAGTTTTGTGTCTTCCCATTTGTAGTGACTAACCTTGACATTGCTTTGCTGATTCAGAAGTACTGAGCATCCCCCAAACCAGCTGAAGTGAGTGATGCATGCCATCACCGCCTAGTAACGCTCCGCTGTATCAGACCATAGGCTTTGTATGTACTAAATTTGCAAGGCTTGTCAGACTTGCTCTGTCTAAAGTTTTTCAGGTCTGCCTGCAACTATGTTTTGGCTTGCTTAGGTGCAAAAGCAACATTTTTCTTCTAGCAGGTAGCTCTGACTAACTTGCTTTACTTTTACGAGGTACCATTGTAGTTTTATATAGACAGCAGTAACAAGTAGTTTTTCTGTGTAGAATGAAATATTTACAGCTAACACCATGATGTAGTAAACAAAAATACAGGCCTGGTATGATAGCAGAGGCCTTTGAGAAGCATAGACACCGGATGCAGCACAGAGCAGTACAGCAAGGGATAATAAGAGATGGGGCCCCAGGGCCACAAACAAATCACCTATGATCAGGTAAAGAAATGCAGACCTGGACCAAAACAGATTTGAGGAATAAGAAAGAGAACAAATAGTATTTAACATGTAAAATGCATCATACACTATAAATTCAGATGCAGTGTGGAGTTGCAGACCAATTGAGAAAGTGAACATGCATGCAAAAGCATGCTAGAACACATAAAGACAGCCCCATGCGAAATAAAAGGGAGAAGAAAAGAAAAGGAAGGGGAGGAAAAAGAAGCCATCAACCTAATATTCTCCAGGGCAAAGGGCTGCATCACCCCTACCCCCAAACACCTGACTGAAGCTCTTTATTTT
Organism: Theristicus caerulescens; assembly: GCA_020745775.1. Lineage (NCBI taxonomy): Eukaryota > Metazoa > Chordata > Aves > Pelecaniformes > Threskiornithidae > Theristicus > Theristicus caerulescens. The sequence goes on from CM036560.1 coordinate 92,713,550, forward strand.
AGTATTCAGAGGAGCAAGGAATGGTGAGCATAACACCAGGAAAAGGGATTGAAACTAGCTAGCATGTGCATAACAATTTTACTTGTATTATTTATTACTGAGACATACTTCTGTATGCAGCATTGATTTCTTTTGTTTTATTTTTCCTGTAGTAAATGGATGTGGACTAATAATGATTCTTCAATTAGACTGTGAAGGTTTCTATTATACTAGCAATAAATCCTTGGCTTTATACATACAGTGTGTTTCCTTTTTGCCGACAACAAGATTTTGAGCATAAAAATGCAATTTGGACACTCAACATGAAAGTTAAACTGAATCAAATGTTCTACTTGAGACTTTTACCTCATCCCTTGCTCATAGCAGGGCCAAGACGCAAGGACCTCCAAAAGAATAAGCCTTCACGCTTGTCCAAATTATCAGGTCAGCTTTCCAATACTGGAGGAGGGACTATTGGGCAGAGTCAAAATACAGCTTTTACTCCTTTCATGATACCTTTTCTTTAATCAACATGAAGAAGCTGATCATAACAAACCAGATATATTCCTGGAATATATTACCTCTATTTCTTTGTGTGTGTGTATATATATATATTTTTTTTAAGAAGTGATTTGTCTCTTATATAAGAAATTTCAATTATGAAACAAAACTGCAGGGATCTTTGAAAACAGTTTTTTCTGCCTTAAGAAGATTTTTTCCCTCTAAGGCATATATTATCAGTAATACCAGCCGAAAAATATACAAGAAAATTGTTCAGTGAACTTTCTTACCCTGATTATTTGAAATGGTTAATCACATGCTAGCAAAATCAATACACATTTGGCAGTATATCTATACTCCATTACTGGCAATTATAAATATAATTGTGAACAGAACTCCCAATTTTGCTGTGCTATAGAATTAAATATGTGATTTTTCAGAAACTAAGCAAAAATATTTGTTTCGTATGCGAAAAAGGAGGGAAGTAAAGCAAAGGAGCAGCAAATCGCCCCCATCTGGCAAATGATATCTGAAACCTATGGCTAAATATCACTTTGTTATCCTGCATCTTTGGAAGCACATAAAAGCTGAACATTGTAAAGATGAATGTAATAAACTGAGTATACACCATAAGGCATGGCTTATTACATTTATACTACTATTACAATGGGATCTGATTTTGAGCATGATTTAAGTAAGTCCTGCCTGAAAGGCCCCTATTGACAGGGAGGTCTCTTGTACCTCTTCCCCTACTGAGCTTACTTAATGGAACAATAGCGAAAATTAGGAAGATCACAAGATAAAACTGAGAGCTCACCTAGTAATTAGATCTCCTGGAACTCCTTTATGCTTTACCTTAGAAAGCTACAGGTCATCACCATCCCTTTTATTTACCTTTTACTCATTTGAGCAAACATTTCTTTCTGCCTATTTGCAAGCACAGTAATTCCCATAGTTAGTTTTCTGTAAACGTAATGGCTAAAAATCAATAGTCACTATGATTCTTTTGAAGTTCATTATAGATTTCAGTGCAACCAAAACTACTTAAGATTCCCTAGCTACAAAAACTCAAATACATGAATAAATCTACACAATTGAGTAACTATTTTGGGGTCAATACAATTTTTTATCAGTATGAAGAAAGTTTCAAAGAACTTTTTATAAACCAAAGATTAGGAGCAAAGCAAAAATTTTCCTAGGAGAATTAACACTTAGTGTATTCCCTACTGTAGTTTTGTTCTGACCTGTATTTTAGTAACAGATGTTTAGTTTTTCATAAATTTTATGCTCCTAATACCACCCCCCCATCTGCCTCCATCCTCAAGAATGCCTCCTATAAAATATCCAGCACTTAACTCAAAACCCTAATGCTCTTAACATTGGAATATTATCTCTCCGGTTTCACTAAGGAGCTTCAGTTATCCCATTACATTGTAGGAATAACATGCATGTGTGTTACCTGAAAACATAAAATATTTAACTAAATGAAATTATCTTCCTTATCTCTAAGTTTGTATTTTCAAACTGGGGGGTAGGGAATCCACCTCCCTGCTTACCACCAGCAAGTAGGTAGCAGAAGACACCAACTTCTGCATCACAAATTCCAAAGGTTTTCTAAGCTCATGCCATTCTTTTTGGCTCTGAAGAAAATCTCCGCAAAAGCAGCACAGAATCTCTGGGAACAGCAAGCATCCAGCATATACTAACAAAATAACTTGTGTTTCTGCTGCCTTTTACAGATTTGCTGAGCAGCAGCAGAATGGAATTGGCAGCACTAATCAGGTCCTGCTTGGAGCCCAGGAGGCAGCAGGGAAACTGAACAATTGTGTCAGTAGTCTCTCCAGAAACCACCAGGTAATTCTACTCAATGAGCCTGTGCATGCGGTCTTTTTTTTTTTCCTGGCCACACTGTCCTTTTGCATGAGTCTGCCCATGAAATGAAGGTTTTGTGGGAAAGCTGAAATGACAAGGCAAGCGTCTTTGCGACACTAAAGGCTTCTGAAACCAGTGGATGCCTTACATGTATGCTGTTCTGTCCCAAAACTTTGCATAACTTACACCTGGCTGGGAATTCAGTCTCCAAGAACCTCTTTGAGGCAGTACAACTGCTGTTGCCAGTTTTGTATAATATCTTTTTTCCATAGTTTTCATCTCATTGGCAGGTGTCAATGTGTACTTTTTATGCTCTATAAAACAAATTTATTTTAAACACCTTCTTGAACTCTGTGTTTACTATTTTTAATCTCATATATTTTACTACCTATTCTTTTTCTTTTACAATTCACTAGGACAAAGTGGGAAACATTAGAAGTTACTCCTATGAAAAATATGGTATATTTAACCACCCTTGCTTCCCTTTATTATCCTTTCAATTTAGACACCAGCATATCACCTTAAGGTGCTCATAAATCCAACCAAAAATTCAGTTGGGTGACTCAAGCTATCAGACCTTTGTGAGGTTCCACAAAAGAAGAGATCTTTCATATGGGAGAGGAAAACATCCAAAGTTACAACAGGAAATAACTTTTAAATCATCCACCTGTGGCAAAGAGATAATTTCTAACATTCCAGGCTGTAAGGCAGCCTCAGTTTAACAAGAGTCAGGATGAAAGCTCTCCTTTGCAAAGGTTTTCTATAATTCTCCATTTCATGACTGTTGATTTCCCTTTGAAGGTGAAGTCCCAACACACAGAACACACCAAACTGCCTGGACCTCCGGTCCAAGTTATGTCAGCCTGTCTAGTCACATTCTACTCAACTCCAAGCAAACAACAGAAGAACAAACAGATCAGCTGTTAGGTGGGATTGTTTTTCTCCCCTCTCCAGCACAGCAGCACTGATCAAGTTTTCCCTAAATAGGCTGGCATGGTGTGAAGCCAGCTTACAAAACCTAATGGAAATTACGTGCATGGGAAAGCCGTATAACTGACTGAGGGCTCTTGAGTAAGGGGAGCATTCTATGAAGGCTATGTAAACAAAGTACTTCACAGTGTCTTGATCCTTTCTTACTGCTTTGTAGTTGTATATAATCAATATACCACTATCACAAGGACTAAAAACATGACTGTAAATCTTTTACTGGTGTCATATACCATTCTACAAGTGCCATTACAGACCTAAGTTTTTACAGTGCCTTAGAATATTATTATGAAGTTATTTTTCTAAGTATATTACATTAAAGAGTATAACGTACAAAGAGCTTTAAAATTCAAGTAGTAAAATATTAGGTTTCTGAAGTAAGAATAAAAGCCTTTTAAGGCTGAGAGAAGAAAATTACAAAAAGCAATTCCAAAGCCAAAGTCTCTGTTTCAAAAAAGCGACAAGCATTTAATAACCGTGCCCCAATTGCTTTCAACAAAACTTACGCTCTAAACTGCTTGTCAGTTTTGAGAACGGAACTCTGGATTATAATTTTCAAAACTACTCGTCAACCAACTGCCACACATCCTTACTTTTACTACCAGGAGCAATTTAAGACTACTCCACTTGGCAGTATTTGAAGGTCTGAAGATCCTCTGAATTTTACCAAAAGTCAGGTATTTACTCTTTCTCACCGTGAAGATGAGGTCAATATCCTTTTTCCCCCCTCTCAATATTTCATGAAGTTTACTACAAAAGAACCACCATTACAGAAACATCAACAAATTAATTCCAGAAATTATCGATAAACCCATAGACAATGCTTAAAGCTCAGTTTTACACTGACTACTGCTATGATACCTTGGGTGTTTATATCTCAGAAGATAGTACAAATGCAGAGAGGCTCGCTTATTATCATGACACTGAAAAATCTGTTCTTAAAAATGATTGAAGGAGTAATGGGAGAGAAAGAATGAACTTTAGACAAAACTGAAGATAACCTTATGCATGATATATGTATACATTGTCACTGACTATGACTCATATGTTGTTTTATGTTGTAGCATTTATATTTATATCTTGAATCTACTTGAAAGTACTCAAAGTCAGCCTTTGATATATTTTTCTTTGTAAACTATTTCTTATAATAATGTAGTTTGGTTCTCATTTTCCTGGATGCAATCCAAAGTGATTTAGGAACTTAGTAACAGAAACTATCATTTGTAGGACAGCAATTTCCTTATAATTAACTTTGCTATGCATTTTGACAGGCAGTCCATAAGACTGAAACTCTTACTGATGAAAAAGGGCTCCCTATTGCATGTCTGTCAGTTCTCACTCTGTCAAAAAATACAGTTCTTGCACAGTCTTCTGTCAGAAGCCTAACGGAACTCTTCAACGTTTCTCCTGGTAAACAACGTTTGGTTTATACCCAATTCCAAAATCCTTTGTGTTACACAAAAGACTTCACTTTTCACCACACTGAAATACAGGGAAGCATGCCTTTCTGCTCTCATAAAGCTTTAACTCTTTTCACTGCTATGCTATTTCAGCAAACTTAGGGTTAGCAACAGCAAAGGACCTGCAGACTAGAGCTACAAGAGGCATTAAATCACGCACAAATCCTCCCTAAGAAATATGAAGTGCATGAGCAATGGAGTCTAAATTGCACTAGCTTGTTTGAGCTGCTTGCAGGATGCAGCCTGATCAGACTCATTTGTTGTTTGAGTGCCTGGGACATCATTCCCTCTCCAGGTCTCTCTGAGGAAGCCTGAAGGGAGCAGATTTACAGGTACTCTTCAGAGGCCTTGCACAGGAGCAGGCATGGCTCTACAGTGGCCAACAGTGCTTTAGCTTCCATACCACTCCCCAGACACTGCTCTGTGGGCTGGCAGAGATCACAGGAGTGAGGAGCAAACCATCATCAGCTTTCTGCTGTGTAAAGTGAGGCTAACAAAACAAGAGCGTTTAAGTGACTTGCCCAAACTTGAATGCACATTAAGCTTCAGAAAGTTTGTGCTTTTGGCTGCAGAGTTATAGCCAGGTGATAATGCCTCCTTTATTTGTCACAACTCCACAGGAAAGTGATGTAGTAGTAGCTTCAGATATCTTAAATTCTGTCTAAGTTTCAGTTTTCACCTCCATCAAGGTTACCATGTCAGAGATACCAGATATAAAATAGTGAAAAGTTCAAAAGATTTGTTCAGGGATATTGTAATCCAATGACTTAAATACTATGATAATATTTAAGAGAGCCATAAAATAATCTCCCTTTATTTGTTACCATCTTGGTGAGGAGATATATCCTTTAATACCATGATATATCCCTTAATACCATGATGCCCAGACGGTCACGTGTAAAACAAGGACCATGGTACTTAACTGAACAATTCAACAGTGCTTATGAAAGTAGTATCTAATGCAAGGGTTCCAAGTCCAGGTGTACTCAGGTATCACAACCAGCAGCAAGACCCAGCTCTGTGCAAAGCAAGGCACAGCTCATGAGGAGTTGGGCTTTCATATCCTCCAGAGCTTCACACATACACACACACACCAACTCCCACATACAGTGAGTTAGGTGACAGCCATTTTTCATGTGGGCAGGAAGACTGAAAGACTTTATGCAACAGCTAGGGGTAAACGTGTTTAATGATACTTAATGATGTTCAAAGAAACTTAGTTAATACAATGACATCAGACTCCCTACACCAGAGAGATGTCAAACTGTCTCAAGCTGCTACAGTCCAGAAGAGCAAAGATCATTTGAAATGCTAAATTTAGATTCTAGTCCAGGCTACAAAATCTTAATAGTTTGGAAGAGCAACCTTCCAAATGCACTGACCCAGCACTTGGCTTTAAATAAAGAAGCTTCAAAAAAATTCCAAACATCCTTTATGTGCTGTACTGAAATTTTCTAAGTTGACTTTCCCCAGCAAAGTTGCCTCAGCTTTGTTAATTTGCAGTGATCATCTTATTTCTTCCTCCTTTGATTACATGTATTGTGTAGTGGCTTTGCTTACAACACTGACCATTATTAACCACTTGTGCTCCATAGCATCTTGGCACAGCAATTCATTGTGCAATAAGTCATTTCAAAACATCTGAGTCACAGAAATGTGGCCATCTGTGTTTTAGCATTCTTTTAACCCTTAAATTTCAGATTTGCAACTACAATTCACACTCCTGGAAGCTACAAGGTTTTGGTTTCACTTGCATCTCATCAGAAGAAACCCCAAATATTTTCACTGAAGACACAGAATATACGAAAGCATGATCTCCAAGGTAGTTACAGAGTAGCTGAGAATCCTGCTAAGCAATAAGAATTTAACACTCAAAGTGTCTGGGCAACTAAGTTGTCTCAACAGCAACAATTCATTTTAAATGCAATCCTACTTCAAAATCTCTTGGCTACGTTAACCATATGTGAAATGGCTACAACACATAAAGGTTTAGATGCCACTCAGAACTAAGTACTTTAGTGAACCTCTTCTGTCAAATCATTTTGCTTTTACGGTACTCCCATCAAGTCTAAATCTGGCTGAGCTGCTTTTGAAAGTACTTATCTTCTAGCTAGCAGTAGGAACTCAGATATTTTCATAAAGGTATTTTACTTATTTTCAAAATAAGACATGCCACAACAAGAAAACAATGGAAATATGAAAAAAGCAAGCTGCAATATTTCTGTTTACATTTGCAAGCTAGACTAGATGAAATATGAGAAACTTCTAGTCCTCAGTGTAAACAACTATTTCATACATTTTAATAAAGATATAAGATCATCCAAGGAATTGCCCCCAGATAACATGGGGAAATTGAAAAGTGAAATGCATAACATTTCAAACAAGTGAAAATGCACTGACATTTTATTCAAAGCTCTGTCAAAAAAAAGTCTCAAACTGCCAATTATTTGTGGTATTAAAAAAAAAAAAAAAGAGGCAAGTCTTTTGGTTTAGACCAGATCAGTTCCACATACAGAAGGCTCCATATGGGAGCTTTTATACTGAGTCCAGCTTAACACCCATTTCAAAAAATATAATGAGGAAGCCATTATGCAAAGTGTTATACCAAGGTCCTGGCCTGTTTGCCTCTTTTCTTACCTACCTTCTCTAAGCACATCATGTGAATAATTCTCCAAGTAAAACAAATAGCCCTTACCAGCTTCGCTGTATACAAGCTGCTTCATGAAAATTCTAATACTAGTGGTCACTAGATAGCAAAATATTTTTTCATGTTGCACTCTTGTTGTTCCGATACAATTCATTAATTTTCTTCTGAACATGTACATTTTTATTAATACTGACTATGTGGAAGCACCTGTTATTAACATTACAATTACTTGTAGAAAGAGGCAAAAATCACTGTGATATTTAATATATTTTATTAAATAAAAATATTTGAGACTAATTGGGTTACTGTGCAAATTCACACATCTGCCTCAAAATATTCACATGTTCAGATACACCACTGCAATACAAATATCACAAGATAATGTCACAGGTAATAATCTAGAGCAGTATCCTCAGATATGCTATCAAAACAGGAGCCAGTTTACATTTACTATTCAGAACAGTATTCCAGGCTTGACAAGCAGTTGCACAAAGGCGGTGAGACTCAGAGTGCTCTGTCTGTTATAAGACATTTCTTCTTTCACACACTATTAAAACAAAACTGAATATTCCTGTGATACCTATATTGCCTTTGATATCCAGGCTAAAGATCCACTACTACTGGATTTCCACACTGGTTTTGTTCATTTTTTTTTTTTTTTTAAACAAAACCAAATACACACTCTTATATCACTGTCCCTTATCTAATGATTACTACAAGGTGTGATGGATGCACTCGACCCCTTGACCAGACTGGCAGTGGTTTGGTGCAGGCTCTGGAAGAGGTAAAGACATAAGCTGTAGCCAGGCTGTGAACTCCTCTAGTTTCAATCTGTCCTCTGCAAATCCACAAAGGAGCAGAGCAACACAGTGAGCATCAATGTATATGAGCTTGGAACACCAATCATGCAACTGACACATGAATAGCGGGCAACTCTTTCAAGAAACATGTTCATTTATCACGGAACAAAGAAAGTTGTGGGTACAAGGAGTCTCTTGCATACCTTTTCCATGGCATGTAATTTGACTACAAGCCAACCACTTCATGCTATAAATATGACAGCCTAAGTGAGCCTTCTTTGAGCTCTCCCTGCTAGGCAGTGTGGCTGCATGGCAGCAATCTCCCCTTGAGCTGGGACACCTCTCAAAGTTGCTCCTCAAGGCAGAGAGACCTTTTACCGATGACAGATCTTCGGTAAGCAACCGATATCACGCATAACCTTGTAGTATGGTCGCTTTGATTTTGTCTTGCTAGCTTTGATTGCATGCTGAATTGATGCTAATGAAACATTATTTAAACTTTGCATGTCCAATCTTAGACATAAACTGTAGACCAAGTCTGAGACTAAGATTGGACCTAGCCACACCTAAGCTCCATCAGGAGTTTAGAAAGCAAGGGGGCCTACTCTGAACCTCGTGACTCAATGGGAGGGTCTTCCTCACTCTTTGCATCTCTGGTCTTTCTGTGAATCATTCTAACTTGAGTGTAACTCAGTTTCCCTTTGTATGATTCTTCCATGCAGTAATTAATAGAGTGAACCTTGCCACCAAACTTTGTTGTCACACTTTTACAACATCATGTTAAAACCACTTTTGCTAATACCTTTGTCAGTGATTCCTTAAGCATTCTAAATCACCCTTCACAACACAAGGCTATCTGTAGATACGTTCCGTCTCCAGCAAGAATCTCACCTTATGCATCCCTTCTTTTCTGCTTGTTTCTGACCAGCTCAATCTCTACATATTATGACTGATAAACCCTCACCTTACCTAGTTCCCCCTAAGCCATAACATTGAGTCCCTGACATTAGCTCCTCCAAACACCAGGAGTGTCTTTTCAACCTGCTGCATAAGGGGAAAATCTCTTTTCCTTTCTCAGTTCTTCTTTCATACTCTGGAGGCAAAAGAGGGCTGCTCTTCCAAGCAGCTGACTCCACAGCCCTAGCATCATCAATACTCGGATATGTTCTGCCAGAAGAGATGTTTGTGTCATAGTGTATGACACTTTTGGCAAGTCAGCCCATGCTGTGCTTCAAGCTGCTGCAGAGAGATTTCAACCAGTTCCAACTTGGGTATCTTTATATTACACCACAGCTATTGCTGGAAGCCATTAGCTAACTTGGATATTGGACAGGATCCAGAACTAGGCTAAAACATGGAACAGGCAGCTGGTCTGTACCCTGTTGCCACCACAATAAAAAACAGACCAATTCTGAAAGCTGTCATTAGTGAAACTGTACTCATGTCATTTACTTCCTTCTAGAGATTTGCACTTCTTGTCTAAAAATCTCTAGTACCTGTGAGTTCAAAATACTTATGATGTTGAAATGTTAGTAAATGTATGTAACAGAACAGAGAACACAGCCACACCTTTCCTCATATACCTAATAAAGCGAGATTAAGATACATAAACATATAACATCTATTTGCTTGCTTGCTCTCTTGGATTTGGACTGTCTGATGACAACTGCATCTCCTGCTGTAAACCAGCAGCTTCCCACAGTGACTAACAGAGAATGTTCTCACCCCTATCCTCATGCTGCTGTGCAGGGCACAGCGATGATAGACAAGATGGCGGCTTTGGACATCTTCCATTTACAAGCAAAGACACTTTGCTGTATACCTAAACAAACATGTTACCATGTTTCCGCCTCCTACTGTCAACTTCAACATCAGGGTACAGTAAGCCATAACAGTGGAAGATGGTTGAGCTGTTGAGATAACAACAGATTAGTATATTCAAACACTTGGAAAATCATCCCATCTGGGGAGAACAAGAGCTCTGCTTATCCTAACAGACAAATCCTTATCAGATTATCAAGAACTCTTGTTCAGGAACTTGTCTTTCCAATTGGCCCAAGTTCACATAGAAACTGTAGAGCACCTCTTTCTGCTGATATATTTCCACTCTTCTTCTGGCTACCATCTGAATGCCTGTAGCTGGTCCCAGAAGAGTTTGGAAACTTCACTCCCTTAAAGCCTATTATCATTTTGTCCTATTAGCAGTCTGGCAGTTGAGCGTGAACTATGGTATCAATTACCTCACAAACTCTCACTACCAAAGCATGCAGATTTGATTTGGTCCAAATCAGCCTAGTTAGGGACTGAGCTGCCTCACATAGCTGCTGAAGCTTATCACAAGCCAGTTTCTGCACAGCTATCAGATCCCTTAGTTAGGTACTGCGGCAGAAGAGAACCAGTACAAACCCTCTATGAATACAGCCTCATACCGAAGACCAGCCAAGTCTTGCCCATCTCACTGTCAACTCCTAAAACCAAATTCTCACTGGGACCACAAGACACACAAACAGGAGAACTGAATGCCAGAAACACTTTATGAAAAGTCACCCATATCTAAAAAAAGCTAGGACAGAACAAGCACATGTCTTTGACACTAAGATGAACTGCCCTTTTGCCATCCATACACAGTTTTAAATGTTCTAGCCTCTTATCCTAGGCATCCTATGAAATAGCAATTGTAGTAGATTCTCAAGAATCTAGAAAATAAACATATTCTGTGTGTACACTGCTGGTCTCTCCAGAGAAGTTCTTTGCCTGACCAGAAACCATCACCCAGCATTCAATGGCTAAACAGCCCTCCTGCCACTCAGTCACTGTCCTTGCTCTTCCTTCCTCCACAGCAGTGCAGGAGACAGCAAGATAGAAGAGCACTGAGAATAGTAAGTATTTGCAATGGCAACATCAGACATGGTCAAACCCTCAGTGAAGTCTGTTTTGTTTGAAAGACGCAGCTTTTTTTAACAACGTTATTGTACCACTCAAAAATAGTTGAGCAATATAACCCAATCCTAAAATCTGAACAGGTAATCTCTAACCATTCGCTTCATTTGATGTATTAACAATGCCCGATTTCATTGCAATATTTTATTTTTTCTCTAAAATGGTAAACCATAAACTCTTCAGCAAATTAAAACAATTAAAAATTTAAGTGAGCACTAAGTCAACAATTCAGTGATACAATCATGTATGTTCAATTAGATATTCACAGTCTGCAAGTGAATTTATTTAGGCCAATGTATCAACAAAAATATTCATCATCATTATCACTTTCATCTGGCAGAAATTAGTAGCAGATGTTATGGAACTTTTCCATGTTTATATTCATAGATGCTTGACACTCCCCCATTGAGTTCAAAATAAGAAACCACAATGAATAATAATCTTATGTTCACAGAACACTATTTTGAATCATAATCTACACCTACTTTCAAGTCACATTTTAGACTGCAGCAGCCATTGCTTTTCGGACTCAGTCTTCAGCAAGACAATTTGCTCTGCATAAAGGATGCAAAACACTAAAATGGAATATTGGCTTGAAGTTCAATTACTGCCCAATCACTATAATTATTCCTTGGCAAGTCTGATTTGCATAAACACCATACACTTACACCACACCACCAGTAAGAAGTGTCAATCCTTCTACTCTGTAGTCTACTGGTAACCAGCAGTATTAGATTTACTTGCATAGTAGGACAGATCTTTAAATTATGTATAGCAAACTGTTCTACATTAAAGAATATTTTCTTAGCCCAACCACACTTCCAATTGCAAACATTTATTCAGTAATGATAAAAATTGTGATTTAGGATTTTAAAAAACCAACCAACCAAAACAAAACAAACTCAAACCCCAATATGCAATAAACATGACCCCGCTGGCTGCCCAAGCAGAGTTACACCTGTTCTTTCTGCTGGTTAGGAACCACACAGCACAGACCGGCGACAAAGTTTGGGAAGGGCAGGGAGGCAGCTTCTCATACGTACCTGCATGGGAAACAGGGAAGTCTAGCGATTTCAAGAATCGGACAGTGAAACTGTTAAACTTCATAACATACCTACAGACTCTTTTTGCTTTCACATGACTATATTGTCCAGGAACTAAGCCCACTGAAAGTGTTTTTTTTTTCCTTTTCTTCTTCAAAGGATTAGCTTTTTCAATAAATGGCAACAGGAACATGAGTGCTAAGACAAGGGAAGTAGCAGGGACCTGTGGCAAAGAGCACAGGGGAGGGAAGGAGACAGCTGCCTTTTTCTTGGAGGCCACATGCGTTTGCAATCCTGAGATACAGCAGCCTGGGATTAAAATGCAAAGAACCCACACTATAAAGACATAACAGGAACAGATAGATTTGTTTCCACATCATCTTAATCCACCTAGCTCTTCCAGATAATCTGAATTCTCCAAGATGACACTGTTATGTTTTTCTAGTTTACTGTTTTGCAGTCTGCTACAGTCTAGCTCTATAGACTAGGCAAGTGTGAGGACTTGCAGCACACCCACAGAAGAGGCAGGCGATTGTTACAGTGGGAAGGAAAAGAAGAGTGGTGGGGAGGAACACCTTAGTTTTTATTCTCTTTCAAACCAGGCAGGTACACCTACCAGCATCCTAAAAGATACTGTACTCCATAGAGACAGAGAACTAGAGAAGCTGGCAGGGCGGCCAATAGTAATTACAAGATCAACAGTGTCACTCCAGCAAGGAGGTAGAAAGCAAGCCATGGTGCCTTAGATAAAACACTGCCAACTCTAGCCCATAGCTAGCAAGGTACTGAAAAACTCCTAATATGCCCTTAACCCCTATTTTACAGTAGACAATACAAGCAGAGAATCGGATCAAAAGACAGCATTGTACAAAGAATATGCAGACAATGTAAACTTGTAATAAAACTGAAATATTCATGCAATGTCAGTCTGTCAAAGCATCTATTTGGTCTACCAGCTAAAATACTAGCAGGAAAAAACCCACAGCATTGCAGTACTCCCTTCCATTTGTGACTGAAAAATATAGTAATACATCTATTTTCATCTTACTGAAATCCTGTATTTCCTTGAAATTACAGATTATTATACTTTCAATTAAATGCGAGGGCAGTATTTGAATTTAGGTATGATTATAATTACAAATAATTATAATTATAAATCTGTACTTGGAGTTAAATCTTCCTGCAATAGATGCAAAATGTCACATCTACTGAACTAGACGTAACAGTAACTGGATAAGTACCAAGACAGAAATTTCAAAATTGTGTATGTATACATTTAACTATGTTTGATCATTTAAAATGTAGCTATATTTATAATTTTTAATTAACGGTGAATATTTTTTTAATCCAACATAAATTATTAATGAGAACTAGAAACACAGGGAGCTTTGGTTTGTTGGTTTGTTTGTTGGGGTTTTTTTTGTGTGGTGGGTTGTTTTGTTTTTTTTTTTTGGCATTAAAAACCCCCACCACCACAAAAAAACAAACCAAACCATAGCCCTCCTTGCAAGCATCACTTGACTTACTCCTCAAAGTAAGTGAGGAGAGACTGCTCCCATCCCACATTTAGGGCTGAACCACTCGGAAGGGAGCAGTGGCTCATTAGGAGAGTAGCAGAAAGAAGTACCTACCGCCAGCGTTTCAGTCACTCTCATGCTTCCCAGGCTGACAGTCTGCTCTCTCTCACATTAACATTTATACATTATTTTGTGAACAAACCAAACCCCACAAACACAGCCCACCACCAAAGACCAACCTGAAGGCACCACTCCACAGCTAGAATGACCAACTCTTGCTACTGTAAAGATACAAATGTAACAAAGCTCTTCAAAAATGCATAGCCATAGGCTTTTATCACAGTTCTTGTAGGTCTCCTGTTTAATGAAATACCAATAAAGTGGTAATTATAAACAGTAACCTGGGGGGGGGTATGAGAGCAGGAACCAGTTGTATTGTTCCCAAAGCCAGCTCAGACATCTAACAGAAAGATAAATCTGACAGAGAGTGAGCATTGCAATATTAACTATTAATGGATTTTAATCAATGTTTTCTAGATTGTTCTGGGAAAATGTAATTTAGCAGGGGAAGGTAGCAATACACTCATACCCACTGAGCTCTCAACTTTACTTTTTATACAATATTCCTGAACATTTCTCTATAAACAGCAGTTTTTACAAACATAAAAGTAAAAGCGTCTTGCGTCTAGCAGCAGCAGCACTACTATCCATAGGATATCTCTGCTCCCTCTTGAGCTCATTCCTGATTCACAAGGCAAGAGTCTCTTCATTCCTCAGCTACGTGCCATTTTTCCTTTACTCTTCTTGATATTTTTCAAGCCTTTAAGCTGCCCACAGATAAACATCCCCAGTAGAATGCAGGAAAATCCACAAGTTTTTAAATAACTCATCTCTGATAATCCCGTTCTCATTAGTTTTCTTTTGTAACCAAATAGTTTCTTTTTCTACCAAGTGAAATTTTGGCTAAGCTTTCTGTTAAAAAGCTTGACACAGAAAAGACATATGAATTGCCCAGCCTTCCTAAAAACAGCAGAAATATTACTTCATGACATATATACCAGAAGATGATGAGAGGGCAAGTTAAATACTATAGCTGTAGACATTCCAAGTGTTTCATTAATATGAAGGACTAAGTACCACATTAACAGAGGCTGTCTACCAAATACAAGGAACATGGCTATTCCACTCAGAATTGGTGTTACAGGGGAACAGACAAAGCCCATGTTGGAACGACGCACTGTATCAGGTCAGGGAAAAGCACAGTGCATCCACTGCGAAAGTTAAAATAGGACGCAGTTGTATCTTAGGGTCTTACCCACCACAGCACATATGAAATTCCAATTCTCATTCTATGAATTCCCTTAAAAAGGAAAAAATATCCTCCCATTTTAACTTATTACCACTGAATTACATGTACACCTTGTTTTTGATAGCAGCTTCCTCTTGGAAGCAAGTACTTGCATTTCCAACTGTTTTTGTCTTTTTACTAGGCCAATATTTAGCCAGTATTAATCAGGTTGAGAATATCAATAGTTTCATTTGTCTAAACTACAGCTGTTCCAGCTTGCACAGGTACCTCCTCATGCAAGCTGAACAGGCAGAGCAGATCAGAGAAAAAAAACTAAGAAACAGTCCACCTTCCTCAGAAAATCTTCTAGGAGCTAGGGTCAGTGTACTTTGTGACCATACTCTACATCTTAAAATGCAGTCATGCACATTGTCTACCTCTGATAAAAATTCAAGGCAAGAAGGGGGCACATCACCATATAAATTTAACTAAGAAGGTATTTTTCATTGTCATACATGACATGCAGAAATATGAGATAAAAAGGAGCCAGAGGAAATCTGTATCCATCTGAACACAGGTTCCCCAGTATAGACCTGGTGGCCCAGCAGGGCACAGCAAAGAACAGGCTTCTCTTCCTGCCGAGTGGCACAATCCCGCAGGATGCCCAACACAAGGTCTGGCGAGGGCCAGCACAGGCTCACATTGTGCCATGCAGCAATCCACCTTAGGGAAACCCAAATAAAAGTTTCCCGTATTTGCTTGGAGGGGCTCAGTGCAATGCAAAGATACTAATTTGGGTTCTGACTTTTGTGACTGCGTAGTCATTGCTGATGTTAGTAAGAGTCTAGAGATCCATTTGCCTTCATCTCCCTGCTCAGAGTGCTGCATAATCCCTCAAAGAGGTATTTTCTTTGTTTCAGCCCTTCATAATGTCTTTCCATATCCAAGTTTTCCCTTCGCTGCTTGCAGACTGATATTGTTTAAAGTCAGCGAAGCAGAGAATGTAAAAGACTGAAGTAAATAGAGATAGAACAAACGAGTGCTAGACTGCCTTATTTGGCTTTAAGAAAGCCAAAGGTGGTGGAGAGAAAAAACAAGCTGTGAAAATTATACATATTACAATGCTAATTAAACCTTGTCTCTTCAACTTCACTAGAATATTTCAAGTTTCCTATAAACTACAGCTCATACCAACTTCAGAGATCTGCAACTTCCAACAAAATTGGACAGCTTCTCAGGTACCCAAGTATAGATTTTCGAGCCCAGATTTAGTCGCCTGGTTTGAAAAATTTTTATCCTGAAAGGGATTCTGGAGGAAGCTTCTCAATTGTAAATGCTGGGTCCAGACTGAAACAAAGGACACCATTCGGGAGCAGAGCTCATTTACTTGAAAATGTCTCTCACATCAGACTTACGCTGTCAGTCACACATTCTCACATATTTAAAAAAGATTCAAGATTCAGGGCTGACTGGGTAGAAAAACATAAAATTATACTGAGCCTGTCAAACACTGCATTTTGGAGAACTTTTCCCCACACAAGAATAAAAAGATTATACTGTTTGGTTTTGAAATACTAGTAAGAAGGCACATCAAATCCCATAGATAGAAGTTATCCTTAATTAAGCAGTACAAAATCATGTGTGATGACCTGGTTGATAAATCACAGCAGAGTGAGTGACTACAACTACATCAGTAGGAAAAAGAAAAAAAAAAATCTTAAATTGTTGGATGTCATCAGCATTTAGTGACAGAAAAGCACATCTCGCACATGGAAAGTGAAAAAGAGAATTACTCAGTTTTGCCGCTCTTCGGGAACAGTGGCTCCACATAGCTGACAGCTGACCAGAAAGCCCCAACTGTGCTACAAAGAAGTGTTAAAAACAATTCACGCAACATGCATGATGCATCCTAATGATGCATCCTAATGAATACTAAAAGCCTGTGTTGTAATGTATAACCATCCTGCAGACAGTCATGAAGAAACTGTGCATGGACAGAGGCCAGAAAAGATTGGATTGCAAAGGGAATTCTCTCCATCAATGAAACTGTAAATGTAACATATGAAAAAGAGCTCTGATCACTGAAGCACATTTATGTCCACTAAGAAAACAAAGCAACACCTTTAAAGTGATCTTCTACTTTCTCTTGAGTTTTATAAGATGCTTCATTTTTGGCAGTATATCTTTTGCTAATACAGCTTTGCTAGCCTAACTGCTGATTTTCCCGAAGAGTTCAAAAAATGAGCAGAACACAAAAATCAAACCTCAGCAGAAGCACCTAGAGCCAACAGGCTGGTAAACCAGCTTCTATATTTGGGCACCCGAATTAAAGTGCTCACTCCCATGCACTGACTTTGCCACTGAACAATGAACTACACAGAATGTTTGCACAGCAGATGAGACCATCTGAAACTTGGGCTGTTTATAAAAACATACCATATCTACATTCATTAGACTCAGGATGAGTCAGTTTATGTGGCTTTAGTAAACAACATTACATTTTTAAGCTGTTTTATTATTTTTAAAATAATAAAAGTTTAGGACATTTTAAAACTTTAAAGATGTGTAGGAGTTTCAAACTGAACATCAGGCATTTCAAACGTTTTTCTTATTTTCAAAGGCACCTACAGAACACTTTTGTTTAAGACGCTGCTTAAATTATACTCATATTTCACACATAGTAGAAATCATCAGTTCCTGACCCCACAGATCAGGCAGCTGGACATCTAAGGCTTTTGCCTATAATGAATTGCAGGAGATGGATTTAATAACAAAATGTTTTAGGCTTGGCTTTAAAGTGAACTGAACTACAGTTTAACTTGTGTTATAAAATGTGAATCAAATTATTTTGTAGGGTTCACAGTTTGCTTCAATACTCTTTAATCATAGTATGTTCAGACTGTTTTAATCAACATCTTTATGAAAGCCAGACAATGTTCCTTCTTGCTGCCACACATCACCATTAATGACTCTGCAATGGGGAATACAGCAGAAGTAGAATTTAGGACTGTTATAGTGGAGAATAGCAAAACCTAGCTTCTGTTTTCAAAGTCACATTGATCACAAAGCACTGACAGATACAAAAAACCAAACGCCTTTTAGGGCCTGGACCCTCAATCTTATCCACACAAATGGAGTCTCAGGTGCATGTGGGATCTTGTTCAACTCTTAGTCACTACTGTTGCACAGTGATTTGTACTGATTAGGACTAGTGCCTTGGTCATTGAAGTCCCTATTTGTAAGTTGGGTTGAGAAAGGCACAGTTTTTTTACAACCATTTCTTCAGATGAAGATCACAGAATCAGTTTTAAGTCTGGGGGGAATTGCAAGGGATTGCTACAGCTAAAAGAGCACCCAGCTGAAGAAAAAAAAAAAATCTCCTAGAGATGCAAAGAGCAGACTTAATTTAGTTTTGTAGCGGACTTAAGGCCTCTTCCTCCCATCCCAGTCACATCCCTATGAATAATAAATGCGAGCACAGACTGGGGCAGATGAGAAGCTACAGCCAGTGCCCGCACCCGCACAACACTCTCCCACACTCGCCCTCCGCCAGAAGAGAGAGGACACACAGTGGAAATGTACGTGCAGGGAATACTAAGAGACTGCAGTTATCCCTTCCTCTTCTGAAGAAAGGGGATGAGGAGCTCATACTGCTTTTAACGTAGACCAGGACCCAAATGTTGACACAAGGCTAGTATCAGTCCTGTTCTTAACAGTTACCTACTCATTTAAAATCAGTAGAAAGATGTTGATTTACAGGAACCAATGACTTGTTATTGACCTTATAATAGAAAAACACAAACAAGACAGGACCCATCATGATCCCCACGTCAGGTTTATAATTACTGCATTTCAGCAAGATACTTGCATGAACATACAGACAGTATATTCAAGCCAGTATTAGAATAAGAACAACACTCTCACTTCATGCCTTTTACTTTGCCGGAAGTTAAATATATCTTCGTGATTGCAGACATAAGCACACTTGCTCCAGACCTTCAACTGGACTGATAAATGGTATGGTGGTTTTCCAAATCAACTGGGACAAGCCAGGTGACAAATGATTTCCATTAGCTTCAGCAGAATAGAAACAAAACAGATCAATACAAATGATTTGCAGCAAGTTCAGATCATAAATTTCCTTTTGCCCAGTTCCATCATTTTAAAATAGAAGCATTCTCCCCACACAATATGAAAGAAGGTGGTAGCGATCCAGAGATTTGATCATTCCAGTTACAACAAACTGCTCATGATTTCAGCTTAGAGTGCTTTTTAATCAAGCGTTAATTTTACTCAGTGATACAAAATGATATTATTTTAAGAGATGGCAAACAATAAAAATGATAATGACCATATTTTTGGAAAATGAATTCAATCCTGCTGTTACGTAAAAGCCATAACAGTCCTAGATTCCACTTATACTGTACTAAAATTACCTGTTATTTTGCTTTTGCCTTTCCTCATTTGTTTATGAACATTTCTAAACCCTGTTTGGGAAGGATATTTTGGGGTCACTAATTCTTATATCTTTGAGATCAAACAACAACAGATTTTGAGCATGCACTGCAAGGAATAGCTTGCATGTAGTTCCTTGTTCTTTGTAGCCAGCTAAATTAACTCCTATTTAACAAACTGGAGTCCCAAAATATACTTACTTACCGTAACATTGAGAAGAGATACACAGTGATTAATGAATCCGCTCTTATGAGTAAGTGATCTATGCTAATGAAAAAGACATTCAAAACCAAAAAAAAGATTTCAGTGAAGCAGGAAAACCATTAACTCCCTCAGAGCAGGCTCAGTGCACTCCACTTTTAGTGGTACATAATACACTTCCACAGGAACATGTTTTGGGGAAAATTCCTTTGTAAAATAGTTAACGTAATGATAAACAAAGACAGAAGTTTGTCATTTACAGTTACATTCTCTCAATATATCTATATAGTTATCAACATTAGTGATGTCTCCTTAACAGGCTCTGATTCTGGGTTCATTTTCCTGCAATAGCTAGTTCCACAGGTTAATTCTCAATATTAAAAAGCAAAAGGAAAAAAAACTTCCCATAAAATTAAGTAGTCTCCCTTTCCGTTTCAGTGTGTTGTCTTTAGCTCTTTTATTACTAAAAAAAAGAAGAGAGGAAAAATAGAAGGAAAAAGTAATCTCTTTTCCACATCCATACATTAATAACACCTTTTCAAAACATCTCTCCTCTTGACATACGGGAAGACAGAGGTTGTTATTTCCTCCTCAGGACCCACTACCTGTCACCCTGCATGGGGGCATACCCCCGCCTGCCTTGTCACAACACCTGTCCCTGTCTCTTACCTGTCATTATTCAGAAATCACACAAACAGGCCATTGGTAGAAAAAAAGACCTTTCCCTGCTATAAAGCAATCCCACCTTTTCCTTTTAATACTTGACAACATAAACCAAACAATTGCTACGTAATCACAAGTGGATTCCGTTATGAGTTGGGATCCTATTTCTAGAAACAAAGCTTAAGAAAAACAGTGAATTGAATCAAAATAGCATTATGGATTAGATGATATAGGAAGTACTGTAGTCTATTTGTACATACTAAATATTTCGCTGGAGGAAAAAAAAGAAAAAATCAAACTGTGATTTTAGAGTTTATTTAAATAAACTAGAGCTGTCTAGAAGCTAATTAGAATGTGAGTCTCTCTTCAAAAGGTAGAATTGAAAAAAAAAAAGAAAATACACATTATACACACACCTATGCCACAGCTTGTCAAACATCCACAGTCACGTCACTGACTTTCTGTGACTCAGTTACTGCATTGAGAAATCCTGTAACAGCTTTGGCCAGCTTTGCAGGACACTTGAAGGTCATTTGCTGAGAAGTTCCACATGAGTCAGCTTGTGGGCACTACCCCATCCAATACCTGCTAAAGAGATCAAGCAACACAATGCAGACTGGTAGATTTAATTTCAGTTTTTCAATCAATCTTGTCAAGAAGTACGAACTACATTGGAGGACGGGAAGCAATTATCTGCTGTCCATCAGTACTATTTTGGATCTCCCCTTCCCACCCTCATTCACCCCCAGTCAACTTCTTTGTTCAATCCAAGTCATTCTGTACTACTTTAAATCAAAAGCTCAGATTTTTTTATTCCTAAGTAGATCTAGACCACACAAATTACCTTTTTTTCCCCTTAGCAGATATATACGGAAAAAGCAAGTTAACCCAGTTCACAGTATATTTCATCAGTTGGTTTAACATCTAGGAAGAAGGATTTTTAAATCAGTTTTACAAATGTCAGCTCACTGACACCAATGTGCAAATGTCAACACACTACATCAGGAAGATGGAGTAAAAGCCAGCCATATTAGAGCGTTTGAGAGGTAGCGACTGCATTTACTCAATACTTTTTTAACAGATGAGGAATAGAATAATGAATTATATTGCGTATTCTTATGCCTACATGGAAATAAATGCACTATCTTTACCAGTAACGTTATGCTTCACAACTGAAGTGCAGTATTTTTCTGCTTTGGAAGAAAAAAAAAATAAAATAGACTGACAAAACCATCAATAGAAAGGACTGCAAGAGGCTGTCTGTCAGCTTTGCTAAAAGCTTCCATTTGGCTTCCAGCTTCTTAGGAGGAAAATAAGAGAAAAATAAACAGAAAGAAGAGACGCAGCCTCTAAAGTGATGAGCAAACGGTCACTTTAGGACTGCAGCTGCTTCTCTCTGCAGGGGGCACAGTCAAGATACCAGAAGAATATTTGGCAAAGATGTTCAATATGGAGAGAAATACATAATGTGTGATCTATGGTGCTATGCTTTCCCCTTAAACAAATCCCATTCCCAGATGGCCTGTAAGATATTAAACTATTGCTTGTGTTTGCAGTTCCAGCTGGAGACTGTATATAAACAAAACCACTTCTGTAAGCCTCTTCACAGTTCAGTAGAATGTTTATTCTTACTTTTAAATAAATCCCTTAAACAATATTAGATATAGATAAATACAAAATACATAGAATTTCAACACTAACTTATGTCTCCACTGCAGAGTTATTTAAAAGAAAGCAAGACCTTGTCTTGGTCCAGCCTATTAAAAAGAAAAATCAGGTGTTGTGATTGGGTACTAATGGCCTCTGTGCCTTAGAAGCATCTTCTAAACACCAATGCAAGAATGAAAGCAGGAACAAAGATCCAATGAACCCAGAAAACTTCTCGATTTGAAGCAATTTATTAAATATTTGCTCTATCTTCGCTAAATATACTATGAAATATGGAAACCTCATTACTCTAATTGGTTTTTTGTTGCTTAATGTTTAATCAAACAGTTGCACCTAAAAAAAGTGTGGGAAAAACACATCCCATAAGAGGGGTTCCCTGGGTACAACATATATTTGTAATTGTTGGGCTCCAAATTAAGTTTCCATGTGCGTACACAAGGAAAAAACAGTGACGCTGGAAGACAAGATTGAGAGCATAGAATAGATCTAGAGACAGCCAAGTATTTTAAAGGAAATAAAAGACAGAAGAATGCTAAAAATATATTTGGGATACCAAAACCTGGAGCTAAGTGAATATGAAAAGTAATTAGCTCTCCCTGCTGACATTGCTTTCCTGTCAGTAGCATCACAGCACCTTGTGACAGAGGCAGCTGGCCAAGCATTTGACAGCTGTCCATGTTGTGGGGAGTCTAGGAGAGCAAAAAAAAAAAGCTTAGACCATGGAACTAGAGAGCTTTAAAAAAATTATGAATGTTCAAAATATTGCTTCATGAACGAGCTGATGTACAAGTTTAATATTAGAGTTGAGCTGGTTTACTTAAAAAATCCAAGCCAATATACAACAATTATTAATCAATATTAAAGTTCACAGAAACAAGCAAAATTTTAACTGATATGTTCATCCACAGGCCTGTTTGTACTATTTTCAATTGAAAGTTTATATGCTGACAAACCATTTTGTTAAGTGATAGTAAGAACATCTATACTTAGAATTGTATTTGCCCAAGGTTTTACAAACTCCACCTCCTTCTCCTCCAAGTAGCAGAGTCCCTGATCAGCAAGTACATCTGTAATGCTAAGTCTACACTAAAGTCAGAGGTCAACAGAAGTCACTCCCAATGGCTTTGTTTAGGGTTGAGACCTCATTAAAAAAAGGAAGATTCCTCCTCCCAATTGGAATGGAAAGTCAGTCCTATTAAGCATAGCCTCGCTTCCCCGTTACAGACTGCATTATGAAACTATCAGCTGCATCCCCTAGGCCTTCCAGAGAGTATAATTAACATTTCTCTGTGCTGCAATCTTTGAAGCTCTTCCTTCCTGTAAACCTCTGATCCTGCTTTTACTTTCTGCCTTTCTGAATTCCGGTAATCCGTCTGTTCTCTGCTGCTTTCCTTCATCTCTCCTCAGAGCTGTCTCCAACTAGAAGACTAACTCAAGGTGTAGAATTTCAAACACACAGTACTTCTGTGCGCACTTATTTGCTGACAGAAGTTCAAAGACTATTCCAGAATGTATTTGTCCTCTTTAACAATACATGCACACGTAAATGAGATTATGCACATGGAAAGCTGTACAGTTGCATGCTAGCTATGAGATACATCCTATTCTATCCACCTGGCATCAGGGGAACACACAAAGTGATTCCTTGACAAGGGAAGAAATCCAGTGCTGTGCTAAATTGTTCCTCTATTTCTTCGCTTTCTGTTATCTCCTCTCCCTGCCCTTCTTTTGTTTCTGATTGTCAGCATGTAACAGTCATGCTTATAGCTCTACAGGTGATGCAGCCTTGAGAACTACTTTTAGCTTTAGAGCTAGGCACTGGGTTTTTTTTAATTTTTTTTTTCTGATGGTAGCCTCTTCTTGCTCATTTTATTTATGCTGCTGTAAGTTTGGAAAAACAGCTGCTCAACACATTTGTGTAACAAATCATTATAGCCAGAGTAAATGGATAACAAATCTTAAAAGAATATAAGGATTATTCTACAGGTGTTTTTCTTAGAGCAGCAAGTCAAATGAAGGCCTCCATCAACAGAAAAATCTGAACACTATGAACTGCATTTAGCAGTACAGACAGTGCCCATCCACTTTCTCTACTACTTCTTTTAAAAAAGGCAGAAGAGTCTGACTTTTAATTTCCATGTCTAAAAAGCATTAACATAGTGATACCGCACATGCTTCCATTTGTCTAAATCCAAGCCTACAACATATTTACTGCCTACTGGATATAAGTACCACTCCAGGCCACTGACTGTCTCCATTTTACTTATACCTATAATATGAAACTCTTTTAGCATTTGTTGTACTGCTAAGATGACTGAGATCAAATACTCTAAAAGCTATGACTGATTTTGAAGGAGCACATTTACTTGCTATTTAAAACATTCTCATAACTTTACTGCACTCAACAATACCTTCCAAGTTCACTTTTTTATCCAAGGCTTCAGCATCTATCGGTTCTTCGTCCGAGTCTGTATACCTCTCCTGTCAGACAGGATTTGAGCTGCATAAAGCCTAAGGACATCAAGAATCTGAGAAGAATGTGGAGCTTCCTGTCTGGGTCTTTCTTCTAGCTCTAGTGCGAGACACAATTTCAAATGAACGCTTTGAGGGAGGAACACCCACCAAAAACCCACCAAACCCTACAATAAACCACCTTACTTAAGCATGAAGGCCTTTCAAATTTTTGTTCAGTAGTTTATGTCAACCTTCAAACTGTAATTTCTCCATTTCAGGTTTCATTCACAGACAGAGCAAGTTTCAGTGAATATTTTACTACATATTTCACTACTGCAGCTTTACAAATATCCTTCGGAAGCAGTGCAGGAGTTACTGATGATGCCAGGATCCCTCGGTTATCATTTCCTCCAGGTTAGCGCCAGTCACTGCTACTGCAGCCACCCACCTCCTGGGACTCCAGCATCTGCTAGTTCTGTCCGCACCATACGGTCTCTTGGCTGGATCAGAGAGCAGAAGCCCTGACTCTATTCTCAGCTTCTTTAGGCAAAGCCATTGCAGAAGACCACTTCAAGTTTAACAGGGATACGGGCCTCCCTCTGGAGTACGGAGCTGCACCAGGCACTTGCCAGCAGCTAAAAGGGAACACATCCCCTGCCCCATCCCAGCAGACCCCAAAGTAACAGGGAAGAGACAAAAACCCCAATTAAAACAAGACAGAGAAAACCATGAGAATAGTAAAAAAAAAAAAAAACAACCTCAAAGCATAAAACCTCATAATTTTGTGTCAAGCCCCAAGACAGTAACATTTTCAGGAAAGCAAGCAACCCTCTCTTTAACAAACCCTAGAGGTGAAATTGCCATAAAGGTGAGGGTACCAGGGCTGGGGAGACTCAACTCCTGCACTTCCACTTGCAGAGATGGAGGCCAACACACTGCCCAAACCCTGCAACCTTCCCCACCAGCTTTGCTTGCGAACCCACAGGTCCCTCTCTGCCCCTAACAGCCGAATTTCAGACATGCCATTCAAAGCCCAGCCTGCTGGAGTTTACTTATTTAGCCCTCAGTGACCAGAGCATTTCACAGCTGCTGTTCTCCTGTGTTCTCCACTCTAGCTTTACTGAGCAAATACTTTTGGATTCAGTTCTTTTAGCTGTATTGCCACCTCTATTTCCTGGAAAGTCACTACCTTTTTTGATCATCTGTCTTAAAATAAAACAAACATCCCCCAACAAACCAAAAAACCCCACCCAGCACAAAAATAGTGTTGCAATCTTGTTCTCTAAAACCAGGGATGTGCAACACTTGGTTGAAACAAAAACATTTTGTTGTATTAGCTATAAAAACATTTCAGTTTAAGCCATCTCAGGCTTCCAGAAGGAACCCATATTAGTATAATTATGCTACAAATCACTCCTGTTTGATTAACACAACAACTGGTTTTA
The DNA here is from genome assembly GCA_020745775.1 of Theristicus caerulescens. Classification (NCBI taxonomy): domain Eukaryota; kingdom Metazoa; phylum Chordata; class Aves; order Pelecaniformes; family Threskiornithidae; genus Theristicus; species Theristicus caerulescens. Next base: position 92,739,470 of record CM036560.1, read on the forward strand.
AAGGGCAGTTCTATTTTGAGGTTGAAAGCAGCGGAATTAGCAGCTGATGATTTGCCAAAGTCAAAACATCACAGGTAACATCCTATTGAACACAAATAGAGATGGAAAAGTCAAGTAGCTCTATTGATCTGTGTGAGCTCGCTGCCAGGAGAGCACTGCAGTCACCCCACACTGAATTCTTAAACACATTGCATAGATACTGCTTCAGTTGGTGTCAGCTGTTTCACCTACACAGGCCAAAGTTAGCCCCCACAACACATACTAACATCCAGAAATAACGGCAGTTGTCAAACTCTGCTTTAATCTGTCCATGAATTTGGGGTTTTTTGTTAATAGTACTTGTAATTAGGATTAAGTACAAAGTCTGTTTTGATAGCTCTATCTAACAATAACCAGCATAAAGCACTTCAATAGGGAGGGTGGAGAAGGGAGTGGGTCAAACTGCTTGTGGTTTTGCATTAAATTGCCTGGATTGCATAACTGCTTACTCCCAGCATTAGCCATTACCTCTAAAGCCAGAGCTGCCAATATTAACCTAGAATAAAAAGCAGTCAGCTTGATCACTGAACACATATTGGTCATTTCAAAAATACGAAGTAGCAAGTTGGGTACTGAATAATTCTTATCTGCAGAGCAGTATTAACTGAGCATAAACCTGCAATAAAACTTTTGGCTGTGGATACAGGCTATTGGAAAACACAGCCAGCCCAACTGCACTAAGAGCAGTCCACAGCATGCTCCCCCCACAGAAAATATAAAGGCCCTTTCCTTGGCAGAGACCCACAGCTCTGCCTTCCTTGGCTCACGCTGTCCCAGCAGATCATACGGATACCCAGAGGCACAAACCTTGTATTTGTGATGCTGCACTTTGCGTAAGGAGGAGCCATTGCTGAGCATTTATGCCACGCATGACTAAGGTGCTTTTGCTGTGTGTGTCATGCTGCTGTTTGTGATGCACAAAATGTACGTGCTGTTTTTTCCCCTCTCCCCACCCATGCACCAGCAGCTAGAAAGGTCGAGCCCATCTCATCCCATATTGTTCATATTTGCTGGTAATAAAGCTGTGTTACTTGCTTTCTGGCTGCTTCATTTCTACACACTCAGTTCCATAAACACAGCAACACTCATCAGTCAGCTTTCACATTAGTAAGTCCAGTCATGGAAATTGTACTGCTACCCAGAGATGGTATCGTGTATTTTGAAAGGCCATAATATCATCTGACTAATACTCTAGGACTCGATTCTCCTCTCATTGGCATCATGAATGAGGAACAAATTGGCATATACTAGAGGATTTATATTAAATAAAAAACAAAAAAACCCCACACAAACCAGAACAGAAAACTAAATGTCAGTTACAAAAAAGTCAGCAAAAACACTCATGTGAAAGCAGGCAATGGAGATACAGAACAACATGAACTTACTTGAGGTTCAAAGTAAAAAGTACTATTTTTGGTCACTCCAAAAGTCTCCATTTTGCCAGAAGTAAATATTTTAAATAGAAATGCTTGGGGAAGGTTCCCAAGATCTAGCCTACATTAATATGCCTTTTGTTTCATGTCTGCCCTGTTGAGACACTAAAGCCTTTTTAGAATGATGACAGTGATGATTTTTTTTTTTAATGCCTATTGAGAGTAGAGCAGCTAATACATGTAAACAAAACTAAATATATACTCATCCTTATTATAAATGGATTTGGAGTTTGAGTGTAAAGGAAAACAACTATATTCTCTCAACAAACAGATACTTGGTTAATTCCTAGCAAGCCCTAATCTCCACATCAACTCCCAGAGCTCTGCAGAAGAAACCGTATAAGGCTAAAAGACTCAAAACCAATGGATTCCTTGCATTTTCTCCCGCATGAAAAGGGAAAATGAGATGCTTACTGTATCATATTATCCCATCCTTTCTATAAAGTGGAGTAAAATTAAAATATACAAGTCTACATCCTGGGAGGAATCACATTTGGACATCTGTGTTATTTTATCAGGTAAGAAGTGTGAGAAACCTATTTGACTTTCTTTTGACTGATGATTCTTCAATGGAAGAACTGAAGTTCAGCCCTTGCCCACTGCCAGACCTTGGTCTTCTGTCGCCCTCAGTCACAGCCTGCAGCGTAGCAAGTCTTCTAATGCAGGAAAACACCATTTGAAGCTCCATACACTCAAACTAGCTACTCTAGGACAAACATTTTTAATGCATTCAAGCACATTATGCTCAAGCACACCAACATTCTCCAGAGCACTCCAAGACCACAGATAACTCCTAGTACTTCTGTTTTTAAAAGTGACAGATGGGCCTGACAGCTCTCAGTTGTCTCAGTATTTCACATTAGATAAATATCAGTCAGAAAAATTTCTTGCACTTAGAACATACTGAATGCTTCTTATGTTTGCACAGAGTATTCATATTTAGAAATATACAGCATTTCAAATGAACAATAAAGATATATTAAAACAGAGCCAAACATTTTGAGGACAAAAGTCTTTTCAAGTTTAAACAAGATCTACAGATCACAAGCTAGTCTTTTTAAAAATAATTTCTTAAATAGCATTTTTCATTTGATGTTCCTGAAATACAAGTTAACTTCTCATTTTATTAACAGAAGAAAAGCCAAAAACAGCAGAGTAAGGTCTGCAGAAACTCCCATGTTATGCTCATATAAACATGTGCCCATCCCCGCTGGATTCTATTGTTTCTTCTAAAGACTATAAAAGCATAATAAAATATGAATTATATCTGCTCATATTGATATTTCTTTGTCATGTCAAGGAAAATAGTTTTCCAGATTCAATCTGAAGAGCAGAAGGCAAGAACTAGGGGTCAATCAATGTCTATGTGATGCTGTCTTTGAACAGTTTTTAAAAACACTATGTAGACATGGTCCTCTGAGCAACCCAGCACTGACAACCCAGGGCAGCCTGAATAGAAGGCTTGCAGCCATGATCACGTTCCATAGCAGAAGGGCCACACACTCACCCATTAATGACATGATAGCAAAAGCCATCTTTCCGAACCCTTTCCCAGTAAATCCACCTTGTGGAATAGCAGCTGTACACCAAAAAGCTACTTAAAGCACCTAAGGTAAAGAACAAACTCTTAAAAAGGCACATAGCTTGAAATTTGTATCCCCATGTTTAACAACCCCACCTAACGCCTCTCTCCAACCACAGAAATCTCGTATATGGTGCAGTTCCTACATTTTGTTGACACAAACAGGAAAAGGTTCTGACTACCGAGGGATGCCTGTTCCTGCAACTGTCCCATAAAGAACTTCCACCCAAAATCCTCACTCCTGGATCCACTCAGGATCCACTTCATTTCCTGTTTCCCTGCCTTTATGCTTAGGCATCTGAATAAATTTATCAGCTATCTTGTGATATAGAAGCTATAAGATAGTACAGCTTCATTCACATAGTAGCCCCCACTTCTTTAAGAGCAAAATCCTGGATTTCGCTGTTGAAAAGATCTGGTTATTTCATTAAAGCACAAAACAAGTTGGGCTAAAGATTAAATTAAGACTCCACACTACACAACGTTTTTCTAAACTGGAGCTTGTGTGTAAAAGTCATTTTTTGTTACAACCAAGACTATCAAGAAATGCTTAGTGGAGAGAAAGAGGGTTGTGCCTTCTCAGTTACATTCCCAATGAATGTGAAAACCAACATTTGCTGACAGTTTCCATTCATTCTGTACAAAGAACCCAAAACCAACCAACCAAAAAAAAAAAAAAAAAAAAAGAGTGAGTGTCCCTGGGGTTTCCCCCCCCCTCCTTAGAACACAAATGCTTTTTGAGGAATTCCTGTCTTCCCTGAGAAAAACTGGTCTCCTTCAAGATAACAATCACTAGCAGTTTGAAATAAATAAATGTTACACCCATCATACAAAGGCATAATTAAAAGAGAAAATTCATCATTCTGGTCTATTAATATTCATAGAACCAGAATACAGTTCACAACATATATCTTCCAGCCTAGGTCTGTAGATTGCTAAACTTGACTTTTAATTTGTTTGAGGTGCAATAGTTAAATTCTTCTAGAATTGCTATAGACGCTTGAAGGTTAACCTAATAGAATTATAATTTATGGGTTTTAGCACATCACCACCACCTGATTGCTGCAGAAATTTGATAAGGCTCTTATCTTTCAAACCAACCACACTGCAGGATGTGCAAATCACAAGCTATTATCCTTTAGTTCCCCCTTTTTCCGTGAGAAAGGCCAGAGTGCCTGTGTTCAATATGGATGAAGGCAGTGCAAGATGTCACCACGGTTTCAAATTCCAGCTGCAGCAGATTCAGCATGCAATACATTAAAACTAAAGGTTTGGGGCTTTTTTGTTTGGTGTTTTTTTTTTTTTTCCCCCCTCCTTTTTTTAAACACACTGTGTCCTACTGTGGAGAAACCGCCTATTTCTTCTGGGGGCAGAAAGGTTGAGGGCACGTAACAGCAAATCCACCTATTCAGTTACCAAACCTCCCCTGCTGCATCTCCTCAAGGTGACCTGTTGTAACTCACAGAAGGAGCATCCAAAGCCAGTACAGCTGCTTCATGTTGTATTTTGAGTCCTTTTGATTCCTTTCCTTTCTGCTAAAAAAAATTCAACTGCAAAATCTCGCCAGCCCACCCACACCCCACCTTCCCCCCCCCAGATGCACCTCTTCATACTTTGCTGTAGGACTGCACAGCTTCTCCTATATACAGCAACTCTGCTTTGAAAGAGCACTCAAATACACCAACTGCTCCTCCTCTTAGTTGTCTCCATTAGTTTGTAACAACGTAGTTGATTTTGTTTTAGTCTTCTCTAACAAAAGTTTATCTTGTATATCTTTAACAATATTTAGTACATTCAGTATTTTGTAACAGCATAATGGACTAGAAACCATTTCCTCAATTCTCAATGCACCGGTCTTCATTCATTTCCGCTGAAGAATAAACCAAACACATCATGACTGGAATATTTTTGCCTTCTTTGTAGTGAGATAAATGACGAAACAGGCAGAGCGAGAGAGATGCAATTCTAAAGTGCTTAGTTCACTTTTTTCTTTTTTAAAAGCATATCTGCTGTGGTATACCCTAAACAGAAAACAGAACTGTATTAGAAGAGAGTGAATTTTATTAGCCACCAAAACAAAGTACTGAACAGAAATGTAAGGATACTCAAATGGCAATTATACAATTTGATACTCTAAACTAGCTCTAGTGACCGAAGTACAGAAAACCATTTCCCCTTTAGCTGTCTATGGGAATCTGATTTACCTCAGTAGCCACCTGCACCCAAAATGTTAATATTCTCCAATATACAAATTCTTCTTTCCCTTCTCCATCTATTTACATAGCATCTGCACATGAAATGCTCCCGCACACTTTAGACAGCATTAATCGTGGCTAGATTTCAGTAATGGATACACCATGTCCTTACCAGTTTAAGAGCAGACAGCAACCATACAAGAGTCACTTAAGCCAGCAAAGAGAAGTAGCAAGTAAATACAAATATTTCACTTAATACAAAAAAGCGTGTCTGCACATATATAAAATACAGAGCTCCCAAATAGCTTTTCAGTGTTGTCCTTAAGTGTTCCTTTTATCTGTGTTTTACATGACTAATAGGTCTTCATGATTAATATAAAAAAAAGACAAAAATGGGGGGGGTGTTATATTCCAGCTATTGAGATGATGCTGTCTGTGTTGCCATAAAAAAACTGCTTTAGTACTGTGCCTCTCTCCCTAAAGTCTTTGCATTATGGAAGCATCTACCCCTTTGTTCTTGGTCTGAATTTCACTCTTCCCCAATCTTTTTCAATACAGTGCTTCCTTTCCTTTACCTTTGTTTTAAGGACATGAAGCTGACAAACCAAACCCACAATTCACAGAATGTGGGCCAGCCGACAGGGCAATCAAATGAGCGCAGACCCGAGGACGTGATACAGTACATGAACTCCGTATCAGTCATTAAATCAACAAAGCAGCTTCAACACAGCCTCATGCCAAAACTACCAAGCCCTCTTTTGCCAGGTGCATTAGCTCAAGCGCAGTAGTACACCAATGTTGTTATATTGCTTTCCACTCTGGTGTCTGCCAGCTTGTATGTCTTTGTCCAATACTGCGGTATATAGTAAAAATACATATACTATTTGCTTAAATTTCACAGCTGATGCTAAACATTGACTTGTCAAAGCATCTGGAAGACAAGAAGTAATGTGGTTGAGACACAGTGGTAGAAAAAAAAATTATACTCTCTCAGACAGATCTACCACTAATGCCGCAGAACATTTCCTCCTTCTGCAACTCACCATCATCTCTTTTCTTCTCACCACCCTGTCGCTGCCACCGAGACTACTCTTATAAAAAAGTACTTTATCATGTTTTGCTTTAGAGGTTTTTTTTCCCCCCATGAAAAATCTCAGTGTAACGAAGCATTCCATCAGGAGGCCCACAGCACATAGCCAGGCCACTGAAAGGGAGTTTGATGATAGATAATGGTAATTATAGTGTAACATTTGCCATACTACAATTTAAGGCTATGTCAGTACTTTCCCTCCTTTAAGAGGCTTATAACTCTATGAGAGCCTCTGGCCTGAAACTTGATAAATACATCCATTGAAAAATAATCTGAAATGTGGAGTCAATAAGATGCCTTGAATTGAAAAGCAGTAATGCCAAAAGTAGGCTTGGAGTGATAGCAGATGTAAGATTAGATACAGGTTGCAAAGAGATCTGATGAAAACAAGTATCAAAAATACATCACTTTTCTACTTGTGCATTTTGAAGAACCGCCAGTGGACAAAGTTTTTAGAATATATACTGTAAGCTTCTTGGTAAAATTAAAATTATGTTAAGAATGAAAAGTAGGACTGAACACATGTTCCAGAGCTCAGCAATTACTGAGCAAGAGCTCTACCAAACCAACAAAACATTTCCCTTTCCCAGAGCAGTTTTGCTATTTCCCCTCTGTGCCCGCCCCCCCATCCTACTACTTTAGGTAAATCATTGTAATTGTACAATTCTCATTTTTCCATTAAAAACATGCACATAAGCCCCGAAATCACGAGTGCACTTTACGGACGACACTCAAAGCGTGTCTGTACAGCCGGGTACAGGCTACATGAACACAGACCCGGACCCCTCTGGGCCTGTACACATTACTAGCCCCAAGCCAACTCTGGTCCAGGAGTCCTGTCAACACATCAGTTGCGTGATGCACCTCAGTTAGTATTTCACTACAGAAAACCTCAGAGAAAAAAAAAGCAATAAGATAAGTCAGTTTCCTGCAGTTGCCACAGCCTAAGGATGGTTCCATTTGCTGAAGACAGTTTAATTACAAGTCCAGAAGTACTGAACAGGAATAACTATTTAATTTGGCTGCATTTTTTCCTATGTACGCTCCCATAAACAAGCCCAAGTAGCTGAATTTAAGGATCCTGAACCAGAGCTTTACCCAGGCTCCAACTCATTTGGCAAAGCAGCTTAGCCAGTATAAAGATACATGATATGCCCCAGTTTCCGTCAAAGAAAGGGAAATGTGATGACAAGCATGGGTCAGGACATTACCGAGGAAAATAGACAACCTGGGCCATAAAAGGTCACAATAATGGTGTTACAGATGTTTTCAATCATGACCTGCAAAGTTGCCACAATGGGCTGCACTACATTTTTTAAGTCCCCAAACACATTTGTTTTACCATCAAGCTTCTACAAATCCTACAGCATCCTCTGGAGCAGGACAGAAGACAGGAGCCATGACAGCCTCCCTTCCCCCCAGGATGTAATTTCTGGATCATGCCTTTTGTAAGAACAGCATAAAATTTCACCAGTTGTGTTTTCAATGAAAAGAAGAGAGGAATTTCATGTAGTCATAAAACACAGTCTTTGACTAGAATCTGTTGTCATTAGGTACAAAACATCCTCTCCTTTTCAAAGGAGTCTCTCATACAGTAGGAAAAATACCACTCATGTCAGTAAAGTTACACTATTGTGAAATTTTAAAAATTAGAGAACACCAGAGTGTTTAGCATTTCTTCTTAAAAGTCATCACAAACAGCAGGAGCAGCACCACCTACTAACCTACCCCATAAAACAAAGTGAAAAATCCCATTCTGATAAATCCCATCACCACTTCATAGCCAGAAGTCCTTGAAGAAGCAGTGATCTGTCTGTTATTTAGCAGACACTGTAAAAATGCAACCTGGTACCAGCCTTCTTCATAAAAATTGTGTCAGTGGGTAAAACTTCCCCTTTAATGGAAACCTGTAGGATACAGACAGAGCAGGTAACTCTACATTGCTCCTCCCATAGTGACTGTTGGGAATGGTCACCAGATTAGATCTGACTCCAAGTGCGCAGGCAGAGGAAAGAATAAACATACCCCTTACCACCAGCTCACAGATGATAAAAATCTAAGCACAGTAAATGGGGAGGTTGGGACCTTTGGCAGAACAGAGTAAGTGATCCTAAAGAAGTTTTCTATGCTGTCAAGGGTCACCCCCCCCCATGAACACCCACATGCTGCCAGCAGACAGAATTGTTTCACCAAGAAGATCTGGCAAGCATAGGTCAATATACAAATTAAATTATATTGGACTTGAGAGACTGAGCTTGTGAAGGAGAAATGACAGTAGTAGTGAACCCAGTGAGACTGTGGAAGACAGACTTATCTGGCTCTGTGGATTTATAGGGGATGAAACCAAATGGACATGGGAATGTTGTTAACAGCATTTCAGACCAGCTTTTTTATATGGGTGGCTGAAAAAGAAAGCATAAACTAACTTATTTTGGCCACTGCAGTTTGTAATTGCAGAGTAAGAGAAGGATAAATAAAAGCAAGAAGAGAGAAGACCGTTTCTTTCTAAGGAAATATGGACAGTTTTTTATGATCATCTCCACATTCCATAGAGAGTCTATGGAGAAGGTGATTTTATTAACTTGCTGCATACATAAGAATTACATTGTAAAGTAAGGCGACACCAAATATACACGTGTAAGGTGGCGAAAAAACTATAGGAAAACTCACTTAGACTGGAAATAAGGACGACGTGAGGAGATAAAATAGCAGTAAAAAGAGGAATCCAGCTTAAAACAGAAACCAAAAGGGTGGAAAAGTTATTTTAAATTAAATTATATGACAGTATTAAGAATCGAGTTCCTCTTCAATTCCCTTCTTTCCACTTTCTGTTTAAGACAGTCCACAAGTGGCTGCAATGGGACTGAAAGATGGAAAAGTCACTAGTTGCCAAAGGGTCTTGTATTTTAGTCTCACAGGGTTAAAAGCATACAGCACTCAGCTAGTAGTAAAAGAAGGCCCAATTAAAATTCACAGAGCTATTGATCCTAGCCCTGCTCCAGTGAACCCTCTTTCTACTTCTAGCTCATAAACAAGATGACACAGAAAAGAACTATTGATTTTCATATGATATCTTTTTGGATACATTTTCTTAGAATCTTAAAATTGCATCAAGCATTTGTAAAACAAATGGACTTAATGTGGTCATGTCTGGCAGACAGCACAACCCATTTTCCAAGTGTTATAGATGGGGGGAGTTAAACCAGGTAGATAGGTTCAACTTAACACAAACTCAATCTTCCCATCTGGAAACCAAAACACATCATCCTATATCCACTTGCCTTCTTGTTACATGACAGAGCAATAGCTTTTTACTCCAAATTAAGTATATGCTGATCACAACACTCCCAGCTGACACTTCTTGCAATCATAAATGAGGCTGAAACTCACTGAACATACCCACCGGCCCTGCGGAGAAGAGCTTCCCATAGACTGGGGCTTTCATCTCCTGGGGCACCTGCAAGGCTGCTGGGGTAAACTCCTCACCTCGATCACCTCCTGGTGTCGACAACAGGCCCCAACTGCAATACTTTTAGGCAGAAATTCATGAAATAGCTGAGCTCAAGTTTAACATTTGAGTCAATAAAAGCAGTTAAAGCACAAGCACCAGAGAAAACAGAAATGCCACACTGCCTCTGCTAAAAAGCTTAGACAACAAGCGATTCTACCCAGGCTGTTCTGGATGAGGTCAAAGCATGGCCCATTTCCCTGATGTCTTCTCCCAAAGAGTTTCAGGTCACAGTGCCCACAGTGGTAATATTAGCAATTATATTTGTCACTATTACAAGAGGTAGAAATACTCTCCCCTCCCTCCTTTTCAGCCTTCCAGCATTTTCTGTCAGTCCGGGTCAGAATGATACACTGACTTGCTTGCCATTTTTAAACTATGCCTAAAGTAATGAAGCATACCTATATGGGATAAACAAGCATTCACCAGTGAAAATGCAAGAGCTGTGGTTGTTCAGACTGCAGGCATTAAAACTGCTATTTTTACTACTGCCCTCTCAGTTGAGTAACTCGCTACATAAACTGGGCAGCCAAAAATGAGAAACTGTGTAAAAAAACGCTGGCTTTATCTACTTACTTGCAACCTGATGCAAAACTGATCGTGCCTAGAACTTGCATAAGTGAGTCACCATATATGCAAGCATTTCTAAAACAGGTTATGTGATAAGCTCAAGTATCACTTGCCCTTTCCTCAGACTAAATTTTGAATAAGGGTCAACATACTGGTAATATTAAGGGTAGCTAAGAGAACAAATAGAACCACAAGCACCTTACAGGGAGTATAATGAATGTCTTACTTGCAGGAATAAAAAGTAGAAAAATATTTTATTTGAGGAATCCTTTTATCTGCAAATTGCTTTATTCTTGTAAAAAAGAAAAAACCCACATAAGTAATGACAGAATACTCTGACAGAATTATTTTGTGATCACCTGTTTTTAAGCAGAGACCTCTTCAAAACATTCATTTGCTTCTGGGATTTGTTTATAGCAGAGCAGGTTCATAAACATTTTCTTTTCAAGATAGAGACTAAATTGTGGGCTGGTTTGATTCCCCTTTCACAGTCATCTTACTCCATATTATTTAAATAACTACAGAATTTGCCTATAAACAAGTGAGACTCCTAAATCTTTGCTTACAGCTTTTGCTGTACTGGTGATTTCCCTAGAAGGCAATATACAGCCTCTCTGTTTCCTATCACCAAAACTGAGTTAGAGCGGATGTCCTTACTGACAGGCTTTTATCTAGCCTTGAAGATTTCTGACAGTGGAGAGCCCACACCTTCCCAGGCACTCTGTCCTTCTGCTGTCTTACTGCTAGGAAGTTCTTCAACCCCTACCTTGCATCTTTCTTGCTGAAATCTGGCCTTTTTACTTTTTGTTTTAACCACTACAGATATGTGGAACAAATGAGACTGTTCCACTTTCAAAATCCATTTTGGACATCCTCTCCTCACCCAACCACTCCACCACCTTCTGTTTTCATTTCTCTGGACAGTTATTCTCCTTGGTCACACTCTCAACCCATCTGTTCTACCACTCTACAGACTTGCCAGCTGGGTCATACACCAAAATGTTTACTGGTCTTCAGCTAAAGCTGTATCTAGCTGTAGTTATTTCATGAGTATTTCCACATTGTCACTGCTGGTTTTGGAGAATCTTACATGGGATGTCAAAAGCTTTACTAAAGTTACTGCCCCTGCTTCTCCTGTAACAAAGTCCTATTTTTCTGCTTAGAAGGAAGTCAGATGAGTTTACAAATTGTGTCAGTGTGGGCTACTACTTATGTCCTCATCTTATCAATGCTGACAAAGAGATTAATTCTTCCAGGTTAAGCAGGTAAGTGACATTCTAGGTTCCCCCCCCCCTCTTTCGAAAGAATGATGTTATGCTTGCTTTTCTCTGCACCACACCTGACCACCATGGTTTCTCAAAAGTTAATTGCTAACAGCTTGCAACAGTAGTAAGCCACAATGTAAGTTCCTTGGTTTCATTTACACTTGCTTTGATTCCCACATATCCCACTCAACACAAGAACACTAAGAAGATGCAATGCCTGTGCATTGACGAAACAGTTTAATGACCTCAACTAAGATGGAGAACAGTAACCATAGGTCTTACTTTTACAAGTTTCTGATTATAAAAGTACTTTAACTGAAATCAGAAGTGCAGCTCCTAGCACCTGATCAGCTTAGGATTGCTGCATTTCCCCACAAGAAACAAACAAAACAAAAACCCCAACAACTAAAAAAAAAAAAGCAAGCCATTAAATCTTACTTCAGGCCAAACAGTTCAATTCAGTATTAATACCATTTATATTGCAAACCAGTGCTATCTGTCAGGACCCCAGCTTGCGAACAGGCCATATAATGTTGCAAACAATCAAGAATGACTGTTCTTTCTCCTAACTGCTCACAGCTGAGGTCATGTTAAGGGACAAAAGGAGAATAAGTTGTGAGAATATGGTAAAAGCAGAAAAAACGATTTTTCAAGTGTCTGATAAAGGCCTGACACTACAGAATGCCAGGTGCTCCTAAGAAAGCAGAAAATGTATAATAGCTGCTATTAAATTCTGTCAGTTGAAAAGTACACACTGTTTACACAGACATCCTGTAATTTCATGTTGCAACTTTCAGGCTTTATTTTGGTCCACGATCTATACTTTCTTCAGACTGAAACTTCGAAACATATTCAAGAAAAAAAAAGTCACCGACCTTTCCTAGCGTGCACTCAACAGCAAACCTTCCAACAGAAGAATAACACACTCATTGGTCATTTCATCAATGTAGTTTTTGCTGGTTTCTCTTATAATCATCAATACATAAGTAACAATTGTGTCTTATGGGACAAATGGGAGTTTTTCTAGCTTTTTCAGACTAGAAAAAGTATCTTGACTTAACACAAAGAAAAAAGGCAAAATCTCAGCCCAGTAATTCAGTGAGAAATCTCTAACAGTTCAGAGTGAGGACCAAAGTTTTATTATAATTAAACTGAACTATGCACTAGAGCTGTGACAGATCAGATATGGACTAAACCTTGCATAGGTAGGAAGCCTAAATTCCCCAAAGATATGTGAAGAAAGACTGCACACTATGGGAAGTCAACTGCATTTCAACTTTTTTTTTTTTCTTTCAGTAACCAAGGAATGTATTACAGTGTAGAGATTATGGTGACTTCAAGACATTCACCATTACTTTATTCAAGACATAATAGAAGTTTAAAAAAAAAAAAACAAACACCAAAACCCTGAAGCAATAATCACAGGTGGTTTTGGAAGGCAGCTCACTTCTCCTGAACTCAAACAGGGCATGATGTCTGGACCTCCCCAATTCACCTTGCTTTTGCTCCAGTCATCAGGATTTTAGTTGCCTGAAGACTAGGTGTGTTGACAGCATCATTGAGAAACAAACCTTAGGGGTTCAGAGCTCACTTCCCTTTGTGGATGAAGCCCAAGGCTGCAGGTCCCACGTCCTGCCTCTTTGGTAGTGCTGGGACATTTCCTGGCAGGAAGGTTTGCTCTGCAGATTATGGGGGAACATGGATGGTCAGCAAATTTTCTGTTGTCCTGTCTTCATGTAACACTGGTTACAGCTTGTGTTACAGCTCTTGTGTGAGCCTCAGGACTGTAGCAGGTGATACCAACAGATCAGCTCATTTTCATACAGTGCAATACGACTAAAGAATTTAGACATTTATGTGTTTGTTGTTCATAATCAGCCTTTGCCTACCTTCTCATTTTGCACCCATCACCTTCACATCTGAAGGTGCTCTCTCTTCCCTGGCACAGTTTGTGCCCAAACAGGAAAGAATCATAGCACAGACTGCAAGGATTAATCTCCAGAGGCAAGAAGTGTGTTTTTCTGTCTTCAATATTTCTCTAACAAAATACTTCACATGGAATTCAAGACTTCATTTTCTCTTTCAAATACAGATTTCTCCAGCTATTTCGCCTTGAAGCAGAGAAACAGAATACTGTTGTTAAGCATACTCTGAAAATACCAAAGTTAAGATTTCAGGAATATAAAGCAAATAACTGTAACGTCACTGCAGAGCTAATATCTGCTACATTCAGCAAAAAAGTAGCTATTAAAAAATACACATGCAGTAACATTCAGTAAAGACTAAGACTATAAGGTACACATCTGATTTTACAAACCGCAGCTACAGCCTCATCTAGTATAAGCTGGCACAGCTCAGCTGGCATCCAAACTACTCTACATTTCAACTGAAATGTAATGGCACATGTGCTGGTTTTGGCTGGGGTAGAGTTAATTTTCTTCATAGTAGCTAGTACGGGACTATATCTTGCATTTGTGCTGAAAACAGTGTTGGTAACACAGGGATGGTTTCGTTACTGCTGAGCAGTGCTTACACAGAGCCAAGGCCTTTTCTGCTTCTCACCCCACCCCACCAGCAAGCAGGCTGGGGGTGCACAAGAAGCTGGGAGGGGACACAGCCGGGACAGCTGACCCCAACTGACCAAAGGGATATCCCATACCATATGACATCATGCTCAGCATATAAAGCTGGGGGAAGAAGAAGGAAGGGAGGGGACATTCAGAGTGATGGCATTTGTCTTCCCAAGTAACCATTATGCATGATGGAGCCCTGCTTTCCTGGAGATGACTGAACACCTGCCTGCCGATGGGAAGTAGTGAATGAATTCCTTGTTTTGCTTTGCTTGTGTGCGTGGCTTTTGCTTTACCCATTAAACTGTCCTTATCTCAACCCACGAGCTTTCTCCCTTTTACCCTTCCAGCTCTCTCCCCCATCCCACCGGGGGGAGTGAGCAAACAGCTGTGTGGTGCTTAGTTGCCAGCTGGGGTTAAACCACAACAGCATGATACAAATACAGAAAACAACAGTACTAGCGATGCTCAGATATTGCCAAGGCTTATCCTTTTTACTCCCTTAGATACACATCTCACCTTCTCTAGGCACTCTCTAAAGATAAGATAAAAATATGTCACCTTCCCCGTTCCAACTATGCAGCTTGAAAGAGAAAAAATTAGGATGCCATGCAGTACAACTTGCATAAAACTTCTTATGTTTCACTGCATGATCCAGCCTTGTCAGATGTGAAAGACCAGTGCCACCATCTGGTGCCTGCTAAGTCTTGGATATTTCTTTCTAGTCAGAAAGGAATTCATAGTTTGTCTAATTCAATACATAAAAGAGGGGGAGAGAAAGATAAGCAGTTCTGAAAAATAGAGCAGAAGGCTTAAAAAACCCTTCAATGCAGCTGTTGCAAAAGGAGCCCAATATGTTAGAACAAGCAAAACACAAATACTGGCAGCTGAGAGGGATTAAGAAAGTAAAATAAGCAAGCAAGGTCTTATCAAAGAAAAAAGGATAAGTCTTAGAAAAAACACAGACCATGATTCAAATCATATCTGTAAACTCAGCCTTCACTATTTATGAACTTTTAAAAATATTTTTCCAAGCATTGCTCACAAGGAGGTTGGGAATCATCCAAGCAAAGTGTTAAATATTTCCATGAACTTCACACAGAGAAAAATAATAATTCAAAATTTCTTATTTTTCTTCAGTTATTACTCTAAGAAAACAAAGTCAGTTCCTGGTGTAACTCAATTTAAGAATTATTCTTAAGAATCAGATAAGCATCTTGATTTTTAAAACAGATTTGTATGTCTTTTAATTGATTTTACATTGTACTTGGGGATGTGTTCAGAAATCCCACCTGTACCGTTCTCAAGGTCAGGCAAAATGGCAGCAACATTCATTAATATTTCCTCCCTCACTTCTTAGGGTGGATTCTTAAAATGAGAGCTACTTCATTTCTGTGCTTTTATGGGGGTCAGGTTAGCATTCTTAATCACATTGGCGGTGAGAGCGCATCACAGCCCTGCCCATGGTGCAGAATGGCACTGGCAGAAAATCCTCCCCAGTGCATCTCTGCGAGGGAGCTCTGCTGACACAAAAACACCAAGAAAGCCTCTGTGACCTACCTGTGCACAAGGATAAGCAGCAGTTTGTGACAAATGGGAGGTTAAAAAGCAAAAATGAGAGGAAAATAGTCAGCACCACAGCACTGACCTGTGTGCAGTGTAGCCAAGGTAGGGCTTGGGTGTGAAGTGCCTGGAAAGCAAGGGAAGTACAAAGGGAGGGCATGTAGGACTCTGTCCTGGCCTCTGCTTGATCAAGGTCTGACACTGTGCTCCAAAACGCATTACTTTTTATTAAAGTGCTAGTCTGGCTCATACCATGTGGACATAACAAAAACCCAGCAACGAAAGCAAAGGCAAACAGTTAAGCTCTCCATGAGAGCAGTGTGCAGGGAACACAGTGCTGCACGGCTCAGAGGAGCTCTGTGCAGTCCCTGGCTCCGGTTCAGGCACAGCACAGTCATGCTGCAGCAGCGCACACGGCCTCGCTAATCCCAGTGCAAAGCTGCACCAGGACACTTCAGACTGCTTTCACTCTGTTCCCAGCCTGGCTGGCTCCACTGCCCAGAGCACACCAGCCCCCAAGACACACTTCTTGAAACGATGCGGAGATGTCTCAATTCCTTCTTACACAGATCCCCCATTTCCATCTCCAACAAGCCCTTCCCCTCTTTTGCCTTCAGTGGCTCACCCTGCCAAAACAGCTGTACAGGATACAGCAAGTACCTGACGTTTTGCTCAGTTAAAACCAGAAAAAACAGTCTAATTCTTCACAAGTGGTTAATGGAAGTTGCAAACCTGAATATTAGACATTGATGATGTAGCAGGTAAGGTAAAACTGAGAAGATACATACGCATAGCCAGCTGTATTTGACACTAGTTAGAATCAAACTTTAGGGACCTTAACATTCAAAGCACAGACACATTCACTTTTCCATCTTCCCTTGAAGTGATAACTGCTCGAGTTGCAGCCTTCAGAGCCCTCAGCATGACATACATCTCTTCCTATATAAAAAGGCCTCCAGCTTCCACAGATGCACCCCCTATCCAATTAACCAACAGTTTGTTTGCAAAGCCATCAATCCACAGGACCTCCTTACAGTTGTGGGTTTTGTCATTCTGACTCTACTCTTCACATTCCCTCCCAGAGGCAGCCTGACACATTCTGTCGCAAAGCAATAAGGATGAATTACTGGGTGGACGTTGCCAATACAGCTTTGCATTAATTATTCATAATCATGCCAAAATATTTCCCATATTCGTAACTTAGTAAATTACTAATTTAGGCACACATTAGTCTGAAGATTATGATTCATATAGCAGTCTGCATGCTGTAGCATTTAATCACTCCATGAAAGTTAAGGCACCTGTCCCATGAAGATTACAAGAGCAACATCTAAACTTCAACGAGTTTATAGCTAAGTAGCACAATTAATCAGTATTCTTATTGGAACAGTTTGATCCATCTTTGTCATCTCTGCCTAGCAGTGTCATTTAATTGCTTTCCACCACTAGCTTCTCATTGGGTCAGCTTCATTAAAAGAATGGTTTATGTAAGCAGCTTTCTAAAACATTAAGTTTTACAAAGCCCGAAGTTAGAGAACAATAAATGAAGATTCACATATATCATACATGCTGTGATTGCTGTCAGAGTAATGATGTATAATTTTAATCCAGGGGAATACAGTGTTTATTAATATGCAGATTTGAAAGGCAGAAGCAAGCAGTATTTATTTACATCATCTGGTAGTAGGTATTAGTATTCTCAAATATACCTGGTGAAAATCTAAACTACTGCTAAAGTAGATGGAAACAGTCAGGGTCTACCAAAGTTAGATCTGAAGCCTAATACAGTAACCTGTGGATACTTTCCCTCCTGACACCATGTAAGGGCTTTGTCACGTATTAGCTGGTAGGAAAGTTTGTTCTGTAAGACAGCAGCAAAAGGCAAACAATTTAAGTCCCTACTACACGATACAGATTTTATAAAAACCTGAGTTACACCATCCCCCCAAACCAGAAGATACTATCGTCTTTTTATACATGAAGACATTCAGGTTTTTGCTATTTCAGAGGCAGGGTTAGACAAGTCATAGGTCCATAACATTATAGACCTACATTATGATTTTCATCACTATCAGACATTTTTTTACAGTCAGAGCAATCATTCACTGGAACAACCTCCCCAGGGACATGGCAGAGACCCCATCACTGGCAGTTTTCAAGATACGACTAAATAGGTGGCTAGATAACCTCATCTAGGCTCCCTTTCCCACAAAAGGTTGGAGCAGAGGATCCTTCAAGGTCCCTTCCAACCTGGGCTGTTCTGTGACAATTCTATGATTTCTGGCCCAGTGTCCATAGCATGATCCAAGAGCAAAAAGCTTTTTTTTTTTTTTAAACTGGCTTATCACTAGTACGTTTCTCCCAGTGTCTGGCCGAGTCTTTCTTGCAGTAACTCCAGCACATTACTTCTTGTCCCTAGACAAGGGGAGCAGAGCAGATCATTACTCAGTGCTCCACAGATCTCTTGCATATCTGGTAGCTGATGTCATCTCCAAAACCTCCCCCATTAATTTTATCTTTGTAAGCCTATGGAAACACAGTTCTTTCAAGCCCTCCAAGACCACATTTCATCTACCTCTGATCACTCTCTGCTTTCCTCCAGGCTACTTTTGCCTGGTTTGCAATCTGTCGTAAGACTGGAGCCTGAACTGGCTGTGACATGCGGAAAACAGACTCCACAACCAAGAAGGTTGTAAAGTAGGTATGTTTATTCAGCGCTGGGCAGCACGGGGGGTAGTCCCACCAAAGTCGTGCACACTTTTCATGGAAACTCACCAGGTATTTATGCATGTCCTGGTTTCAGCATCAAAACATTAATATTATAATTTCCCCCCCCGAAGTCCCCGCCTTTAACTCCTCCTAGCTGCGCACACGTGGTGCTTCCTGGTGGTCGTGGGCTGGGGTCTTTTCAGGGATGAAGGCCGTGTGTCTTCCTCGCCATGCGCTCTTCACCTGGACTGCAAATCCTGCTCAAAACCATCCTGCTGGCAGTAATTAAGTTGTGTTCTTGGTTTGTTTGGTCAATCTCTTCAGTCCTGATTTATCTCATGCTTATCAGGTAGTTAAGCAAAGCATTCCACTGGTATCAGTTCCTGCTTAAGACTATAGATACATAGCCTGAGCAAAGTGATGGTTTTGTTATTAACCCTTGACGTGTTAGTTCCCCCTATCAACTGCAATACTCCAGGCTGCACTTGGCAGAATAACAAGCAGAGTCAGGGGACAACGACTCCTTTCTTGCAGAAAAATACATCTCCCTCATATATCCTAGCAGTGTTAATATTTTTCACAAAAGCTTGACGGTGCTGGCATTGAGGTTCAAGTGAACAGAGTATAGCAACTCCCAGCATTCTCTTCTGAAGGACTATTCCATATCCCATGTCTGCGTAGATCCCGTTCTTACACTTCTACCTGTTGAACTGCTGAATCTGCTGTACCAGTAAAATTGCATAGCGTTTTTTTTTGTTTGGTTTTTTGGTTTTTTTTTTTTTTCGGGGCAGGTTTTCTGTAATTCATCCAGTTTATTTGGAATTCTGTTCCCTCCGAGTTTGGTATTATGTGCTAGTTTGTTACATATACTCTTTATTTTTTCATTCAAAAACAAACAAAAAACCCCACCGAAACCAACACAACAAACCAAAAAACCAAAAACTGAGCAGTACCAGACCCAGGACAGATTGCTGAGGAACTCCAGTCAGTATGCCCATCCTCTTTCACAGTTGGCCACTTACAACTATTTCCCAAATACAGTTTTCCAGTCACTCACACACCGCTAGTAGCTGTTCTTACTAACACAGTCCCCCCCACAAAACATGAAATACAGCAGGGAGCCTCCGATTTGTCCTTACATACAACAGCAGATCTGCTGGGGCTGCCTCTATTTCTGCCAGTTTAAGCCTGTGCCAACAGCCCGTGGTGCAGTTTACCTGCACGATGTTAAGGAATGAAAGAAATGCGGCAGTCTGTTAAGAGCACACTCCGTCTCTACCAGGCAGAACACTTTTACAGCTTCAGTAATTGATTGCCTTTGCAACAATCACACACCGCCAGCTTCATTTTTCAGAAAAAAACCATCAGATTGGAGCAGATGGGAGCAGATCAAAACAGATTGCACAGAGCAGCCACAGTCTAATGGTGAATTGGGAATACTGAGCAAATATAAGAAGCCCATGTGCCTCGTGTCTGAATTGGAAACAGAGCTCTTTCATCGCAGCTTTGAAGTGCTGCTGTAAATGCTCTTATATCTGTTCTGACAGCTAATGGCAAACTATCACCTATGCAATAGCTTTACTTGCTAGGTGAATGCTTCAGTTATGACCACAACTGCAGATTTGCACAAAGCAAGAGAGTTACAGAGAGATGGGTGCCGACTCCTTTGCTCACAGAGAGCAAGGAAATGCAAACATAGAGGGTGGTCTCCTTGAGCCACAGCTGCTTCAGCAGCCCACAGCTCATCCCTCACATGGTCATCAACATTGCTCCCCCCCCAAAGTCAACCATGGTCAGCAATGCCATTCCATCCATAACCATCTTTTGGTGAACATGGAATGAGTTTTCCACTTGGGAGCAGATGATACAGAAAGCAATTTCGGTAAAGAAAAATTAAACATTTTTAATGAAGCTTTCCAGGTAGATCAAGATATTTTCTGGTACAGTGAGGCAAAACAGGAATCAAGATAAAAACTGTTAAGCAGCCCGTCCATTCAGAATTGGTTCGTTTCTATTCTTTCCACCATATAGTTGCTAGACGCTGGCTCTACATCCTTTGCCTTGTATTTCTAAGGAGTGATGAAAATTTCTATCTTAAATCCTCATTTTTGGTTTAATTACATTGATGGAGCATTGCAGTGAAAACAACAATAAGTATCAAAATGTCCTGGGGGCGGGGGGGGAGAAGGGAGGGTTGCACTTGTAGCACTGACTTTTTCCTTTAGTGATTAATCAATCAATTCGTTCTTTACATGGCAGGCTAAACAGTGTTTTAATCTCTAATATTATACAGCTAAAACAAATGAATGTTTTTTTGCCACAAAATTATATATCAGCTGTAGCATTTGGACCTGCCCTTTTTAAAAAAGGAATGCACTAAGGATCTGTATTTCATCACCAGGAATTATCTATTTCTTAGCAAAAAGAAATAAAAAACATCCAGAAATCCACAGGGGAAAAAAATTATCACGACAGCAGGTTATCACTGAACATACCAAGCAGAAATAACAAACACTTTTTTTTCTTTTGAGTAATGCATAGCTGTAATAAGTCACGCTTTCAAACAATCACTATGCCACGTAGCCAGGAGATACATCCAGAAAGTAAAGCGCATTATAGAAGTTGTCCCTCACCATGCTCTTCCCAAGAGGACTGATGTAGGCACTGAAACAAATACAGGCCTAGGGGGGAGGACAGCCTCCCCTCAGTCCTTACCATAAGTTTCTTACGCTTTCTTCAAGCTGGTGCACAAAACCCCCACATGTAGTATTTCATAACAAAAAGGAAGCTTCCACTCATATGAAATCTATTTTTATTGTCCTACTTCTACTGACTTGTTTTTTGATGCTTTTCATTGCACTATGAGTGCCTCTGCCAAGTATGCAATATAGCTTGTTAACAGAAAACTTGAGGCTAAACCAAACTCCACTGAACTGCTTTTCCTCAGGCTGTTGCTGTTTCTATTCTCGTTTCTTCGTCATGCTTCCAGTCACCACAATCACCTAGTAGGAACTAGGAGGAGCATTAAAATATCATTTGGGAATAGTGACCCTCACAGAAAGCCAGACAGTAGTTCTTGGTCTCAGCACATACATCAGGGTTTACTTCTTCTACTGTAATTATTTATTTGGACCCACTAAATTTATACAAAAAGTCTGCCAAGCAAATAAACCTGGGACACTACTGGTGCTCTGACACATTACTTGACTTCTTAGAATGAGTAGAGAAAATACCCACAATATGCTGAACGTAAGTAACGATTACCTACAAACCTACCTACTGAAAACCTACA
This sequence comes from Theristicus caerulescens, assembly GCA_020745775.1. NCBI lineage: Eukaryota > Metazoa > Chordata > Aves > Pelecaniformes > Threskiornithidae > Theristicus > Theristicus caerulescens. Next base: position 92,761,286 of record CM036560.1, read on the forward strand.
GATGCCGCCACCTTTCACACGCTGCAGGAACAGAGACCTCCCAGATCCATGCCAACACTTCCAGGCAAGCTCTGGCACCGTCTTCCCTTGCCACCAGAGGAGCAGAAGGGAGCCTAGGATGCATCTCTCCTGCAGGCAAGTACCTTCAGAGGATTTCCAGCACCGGAAAACCACCAGGTTTCCCTCCAGGAACACCTGTCTCAAAACTGGCCCCAGAAAGCTCCCTACCAGCAGGGACTAGAGAGAGGCAGCTATTATAACTGCATGTCCACCCTGGTGTGGATACAGCCAGAGCCACCCCTGCTCTCTGGGCACAGGAGCAGAACAGGCTCCCACAGCACTACTGCTGCTACAGCAGAGAGCTGCAGAGACTGCTCACGTAGCAGAAGAGTGAGGCTGTGCACAACAAGCATTACCTGTCCCTCAGCTAGTTTTGTCTTTGAAGAAGAGAACCTTCATATAAAAAAGTAAAAGAAAACCCTCAAAATTTGTTTGTTTTGTTTCCAGGGCATGTTATTAAAAAAAAAAAAAGTACAGCAATACCTCAAACTGAATGTTTGAATCCAAAAATCTTCAAAGAGCTAGGCTAACAGCACTTCTTTCATTCTTTTTCATTTAAATTGAACAAAATGGTTTGCTGCATACATGCTGTTCACTTCAAAAGACCATTCTTAATCCATTAATAAATAGCAGCCTAGAAGGAATCATACACAAGTAAATTTTTAATGCATTAGCCAAAACAGCAACCAGCAGATGGGCAAGACTGAATTAACTGTGTGAATCCTTCCCACTGGTATCTTTACAAAGCATGAAAATTAATAGTAGAAAAGTACTATTAGAGGGCAGAAAGTTTCTCAGGTTTTTTTTGTTTTGTTTTGAATTAATGAAATAGGTTTTGTTGCACTCCAGGTTAGGTGTTATAAAATATGATTTTTTTTTTAAATCACATTGCAGCTGTACAATAAAAATCAAACTGTATTTGTAGCTATTTATCATATCAAAAGGGTAATGATGGTATCAAAATGGTAATGTAAGGGAAGGAAAAAAACCAGTATCGTTGCATAATCTGTCTGGTTTTGGTGACTATTTTTGGCAGATTTGAACTAGACTATTTTGAGTATCACACCACATTATAAGCTGAAGTAAAATACCTGTATGAAGTCTGGCTTCGCAGGTTCATAAATTGATAAATACCTGGAAAAAGTGGTTTCTGCTTTTGGTAAAACTCCTCCCAACTCATCCTGGGCTCTGACAGCTTTTTACATTGCCTTGATGCTGAAATCTGAGTTGTAAAGGAAGGTTCCCTCCAATGAAGACAACTGCCTGCAGGAAAACTTCACCCTTCCCCACACCTTAGCATGTTTATTTACAAGAAGCTCGTTAGCCTTCCAGCACAGACCAGCTTCTATCCTAAGCACCCACTTTCATATAGCCCTGGCAATTAAGTCTGCTTTGATAGCTATCAAACTCCAGCCACCCTCTGGAGTGTAACTGTAACAGTTTTAGAAGGACTCTCTTCAATCCCTTTTTTTCCAAGTATCAGCTTTCCAGAAGATACCCCATTACCCATGAATCCTTGTCCTGAAGGAAAGGAAGTTTGAGAGGTGACCCCTCACCCTCTGAATATGGAGAGCTACGGTGACCTTCAGCAAGTTTGGTGTTTATAACAGAACCAAACAAAATTCCATTAGCTTCATTTCTGTTATGGAAGTATCAGAGATCTGCAATACCCTATCCTACACATCATGCTCTGATTTAAGGCAAAAATAAAGTCACCCTAACTGAGTACATAATCCACTGAGTCACTACTGTGCATGCTCAAAAGGCTGCAAACATCAGTTCAACTCTCACCGCTGGTCAAAAGAACAATAAAAAAAATAGTGAAGCTTGTGAGTTAGAAGAGGAACAGAAAACAAAACAAACCAGCATGTCATCGCTCAGCTCAACCCACCTCTCAAATACTGTGCATAGATCTGGCCTCTCTTTCTGAGAAGAAGTGCACTGTGTATTTAGGAAAGTGGAGAGGTAGAGCGGGTGAGCGGAAGTACTTCTGTGCAAGGAACAATTAGGCAGGTTAAGGCTGTCATCTGGAAGAATCATGACAAAGCAGCACCGTAACCAGGTCTGTCAACTCAGCAGTGGCATGGGAAGATGAATATGCAGTGACTACTAACAGTCTCACATTACATATAGGAAACAGGGGGCACCACATGAAGCCATCTGACAGTAGAGTCAAACCAAGGAAGTAGAAAGATTTCACAGAAGTTACTGGACTGAGGAACTCATTGCTCTGGTTGCTGCAGATGCCAACATTTAAACAGGGTCACAGTAAGCTATCAGTTAAATGAACAGATTAAAAAAAAAAAATCCATTTAGCCCTAAGTGCAAAGGTGCCAACACCTCTGCCTGAAGACATCTCTGATCCACTCCAGGAAACTAGTAGTTTTCTGAAGCATCGTTCCTACTAATTTTCTCTGTTTCCCCAGGTACCCGCTACCAGCCACTGCCAGACAAAACCAATCTTCAGTCTTGGGACAGGTGTTCTTAAAATAGTATGTAACCAAACCTGAAACGAGTGCAGATGCAATAGCACTGATACCCATGAGCCTTGTGATCCATATACCAGAAAGATTCCTCCTTCGCATTAGGGTGTTCCTTTTTCACGCTAAAATTGGGATTTTTTTTTTTCCCCCACCCCCCTTCTTTTCCTATACCACAGTACCAAGACCTCCCCTACCCTTAAAGCCTTGAGACACAAAGGGGTTTCTCGTTTGCACTAGAGCAGTTTGCATTATACTGCGAGCTGTGAGGATCTGGACTTGTCTTCCCTTAGGAAAGGGCCACAACAAGGTGGGATGGCTCAGTGGCAGCAGATGCCCTCCCACCAGAAGCAGCTGCCCTACACCATCCTGCTGCTAGCAGGGGGAAACCACGACCACCCCACAAGCAGCTTCAAAGGGCTCAGCCAGTTAAGCAGCAGAGGTGCCAGGCAAGTCCAGCTGCCAGGCTTGGCCCAGAGGCAGGACAAGGAGCACTCCCATTGTGCATGGGGGACAATACCATTTGAGAGGGCTGAAGCTGCTGCTAAATAAAATGCATCCTGACACCAAGAATCTACCCTTTACACCCCTGGGAAAACACTACACCAGAGATACGTTCTATTTAACTAGAAAAAAGCAGCAACTTTCACCTTAATCCTTAAGGACCTTCAGCTTAGAGGGGAATGGGAACCTTAATTTAATTACCAAAGTTGGGCCTTTTTTTTCTCCTTCAAGCAGACATGCAGGGTCTGTCATAAAGCTACAGCAAACCCCTGACCCCTCAGGCAAAGCCTTCACTGGGCTCTTGCTTCCCTCCTGCTCGTTCTCAGGACTTCACTGATACAAAACTGTCACCTTCCTGATTTTGCTATGCTCCAGCCCCGTCACTCCCACCCCAGGCCTGACACAGCCAACCTGCAGCACTTCCCTGCATCAGGGCTGGAGCTGCCACTGCCCTGTAAGGGGCTGCAGGAACCCCCACCTTCTGCCATTCTGCATGAGACTCAGTTTTGCTTCAGGCAGGCAACTTCATCTGAGATATTTTCTTCTTCACAGAATAATTAAAATGTTAATCTAGCCAAAATCTTACTGTACATACAAAAGCTGTTTGACTGTCAGCAATTGTATTTATTTCCCTCCAACCCAATAAGCAAAGTACTTACCCTCTTTTCTTTGTAATCATTATTTGAACTGCATTCAGTTTCAATATAGCTTGAATTTAATTTAGATTTTGCTTAACTGATTTTTATTTTATTATCTTTTGTTCTCTGAGCAAGTATATATTTAATCTTGAGAGTAAAATTGTTATAATTAAATCTGTGTTTTTAAAGGTAATATAAATTAGAGGGTAGAGATGAAGTAATATGTAGTAGCTTGTATGGAATTATATAGATGGAATAATAACTCACTTGTATGAGCAGTGCACCATGACAGAGATTAGTTGTTACCAAAAAAAGGTATTTGTTATTCAGATTTTAGCACCCATTGAAGTACTACATGATGCTTAATACATTACAAAAGCCTCTACAGAAATACAAGTCTGTTAAAGACTCATTCAGAGATGTGGGCTTTTCAACTCAAACTGAAGTTTTGAGCACTCATCTCCCTGCCTAAATCCCCAAGATGATGGCCAAGGTGATGCCTGTCTCACAAAGGCAAAGAAAATCCTTTAACCTCTTCTTACCTCACTGTGACACACAAACAAGTTTTATTAAACAAAAAAAGATGGGTTCAGGGAGGGAGGACAGAAATCTCAATAAAATTACCATGACCCAAAACTTCCCGTGTCTCTTGTGTTTGGGGCATCAGGTCTTAACAGCTTAAGTTTGGCCTGGAACCCAAAAGGCCACTTTTTACTTTGAAAATCTGCACCTATTTATCTCCTAGGTACAATTATGTGAAGATCTTTGCCGCATAAGATGACGAACAAATGCCCAATAGATTCACTAGCCCTTTTTAATACAAATGATGTTTATATTTGTAATTCCTTTTCATATTCTTGACAAGCCAATGAGAATGAGACAAGTACACGGGAGGCCTGGAGCATGACAGGCAATTTAGCTTCTGAAATGCATAAATCTTATGGTATTCACACGTGTTTTTCTTTATATAGCACACGTGAATTCCATGCAATTTGTATATTTCACAAGTTAAATTATGTCCCTAATTGGTACTTCATAATAAAATGCCTGAAGGAGACGAGGCTGTTCTGATATGCAAGCAATTTTAAGATTTAAATTAAGTTAGGGATTGATTTCCATTTCAAAAGTGTGTTTGAAATTTAACAAGTGAAATACGGAGCTGTTTTCAAAAGGGACATAAAAGATGGGAATGCAAACTGTTTGATCAGGCAGTTGATATTTAGACAGCAGAAGTATTGCATATATGAAAATATTTTTCATTGTGTTATTGTGCACTTGATTTAAGAGAAAAGATTAGACAAACATTTTAACTCTACTATATAAGTGCATCAGAGCTCCATCCACAAAAGGAAAATTGGCCTATAGAAAAAACCCCACAGTGCTCTTTTTATTAAAAACTACTAGTGCTTCTTTTGCAGGGTACTGGAATAAGACCCCAAGCCATTTTTCTTCAGGTGATAATTGTAATGTCCACTTCTTATTTCTTTGGATATTTTAAACTGGGGGGTGGAATCCAATTGTCTGCTATTTTATTTAGCTCTGATACTTCTTATTTTATAACCTAAAGCTGTATTCTTTCTAAAAATATGAAAAAGTTATAAGCTGTGAAATAAAGATCATAAGGTGGTTTTGCAACTGCTTTGTAGGACATACTGTAATAGCCAAGAGACTGAGAAATAATGTCACTCCAAAATTAAATGGAAGACACGTGTTTCCTTTGAAGGCCATTGTCATGAGGCAGGGCAGTATCCCTTTTAACAATTTATACTTGCATAAATTCAACAGCACAATTGCTCTGTTCCCAAATAAAGAATGTTTTAGACCCACAAACTCAGCACAAGAATCAAGCTGGGTTTCTTTTATGTTCAAGCTCAAGTAGTTCCTAAAAATACTGAAGAAATTTTAAGGCATCTTACATCTAATGCTACTGAGAATGAAAAGGCTTAAAAAGGGAAGAGTGAAGAAGGATTTGCCCTATCTTGTTCCGTTCTGGAAGAATAATAAGAAAAGTCAACAAGGTTAACTTTTTGAAGAAAATGTTTTATTTGTAAATAAACCACCTGCCTTCAGATTCTGCCTGCCACAGGAAGGTTGCAGTGGCCATTTCTTCCAAGGCCCCTTCCAGGATAGAGGTTTACAATGACTGATCTTTTCTGGCCTCTCCATTCTTCTCAGAAAGATCTCATTTCTTTTCATTTATATGACTTTCCTCTGAGCTGCTGCTTCCTCCACCACTATCTTTAACATAAGCTCAAGAATTTTCCACTCTGTAAAGTACCTCTGATGAAAGCTACAAAAAGGCACAAGTGTGTTCGCTGGGGAAATACCACAAAGTCAAGGATGTCTGATCTCCACTTACAATAGCTGTGCAAGAGCAATGCCTCTCAGCCGAGAGACATCTGGATTAAAAAGATAGGGGAGCGAGGGGATAGGATGGAAGGAAGGACAGACCTGCCTAGGATAAGATTTACAGAGACTAAAGGATCTGCGGTATAATACAAAGCAAACAAATTCAATTTAATAAAACATCCTGCATACAAGGTATCACCGAGCACTTTACAGAGAGATAAAAGACCAAGATAATGCTTTAGAGAATTGGATACTGACTCATAAAAGCAAAACAGGAAAATACACAAATAAAGTTGAAGTAGTTCAGATAAAGGAAAACTGCTGAATTTAAAAGCATCTAGAGTACAAGCATATGTTCTTATAGAACAGCTACAACTAGAGAAAAAATGAACCTTGAACGATTAGACTCATTTAAGCATCTAAAGCCCTAGTGTTTATCAAAGCATCTCTGTACTAGTCTTAGGCTGATAGAAACTCATTTTAACCTGGTGGAATTGGAGCTGCAGGAAAATTTCACCTTTTCAAGGGTTCCCCCCCCCCCCCATACCTCTCTCTGCCTTAGGCAAAACTTTAAATAGAGATTAAAAAGAGACAGACAAGCTTTTCTGAAAAAAAAACCAACCCACCCACCCAAAAAAAACCCACCCACCCAAAAAAAACCTGTGTTTGAATCAAATAAGTATTGGGTTAGGTGTCTCCTTACTTAGAAACAATTTTGTCAATTTATGTTAAAGAAGAACAAAAAGCATGAATCAATAAAGTAAACAACAACAACAAACATAAGGAGACATCTGAAGGCACAACTGACTCATGATTTCTGTCTGCATGAAAGTAATAGCTCCATCTACCTGCAAAATTTAAGTTTAAAACTATGACCACACTACAGTTTTAATAATAACGTCTAGTTATTAGGAACCAAAGCAGTGTAGGGGATGGGAAGAAGCTCAAGAACAGAGTAAAGGAGCAGGCAGGTAGCAAGGTCAAGCACCATGGAGTGCAGTGACACAGCTTGAGAGGACCCCAGGCAGAGTCTGCCTGGGTGGCTCAAAAGCCTGAGAAGCTGCAGAGCTGCCAGTACTGCGATGCTGCCCTGGGAAGCGCGAGTACATAGTTATAGAGCATCAGTACTGGAGAGCAGTGAGTAGGTACTTGGGGAGTCTGTTAAAGAGGAAACCAGAGGTCCTGAACATTGGGGATCACAAAGGCACCAGCAGAAAGAAGCTGAAGGACACCTTTGCACACTACTTGAAAGGTCAGACGAGTGATGCTTCAGGGGAGGGAAACGTAGGAGAAACAACTAACACGGCCTTGACTACCTATACTTTCTGCTGATGACAGTGAAGAGCTGTAAAGGGACAGCTGAGGGGAAACAGTGGCAGAATCACAAATACAGGGTATATGATTGATTCTTTATTCCAGATAGGAGCTTTTATCCTGGAAACAGAAAGTATGGGGGAGGCACAGAGCTGACAGGGTCTGGATGGACAGAGCAGTAACTACAAGGTAGTTAAGACAATGACTGATGGCAGTACAGCAGGGTATCACCTGACCGAGCTCTATTATCACTTTTAAAACTAAACCTGTGAGAAATGCCAGAAGAGACAGAAGTGTGGCACAGTCATAGAATCATAGAATTGTTAAGGTTGGAAAAGACCCTTAGGATCATCAGGTCCAACCGTTAACCTACCACTGCCAAGTCCACCACTAAACCATGTCCTCAAGCACTGCATCTACCTGTCTTTTAAATACCTCCAGGGATGGGGACTCAACCACTTCCCTGGGCAGCCTGGTCCAATGCCTGACTACTCTTTCAGTAAAGAAGTTTTTCCTAATATCTAACCTAAACTTACCCTGGCGCAGCTTGAGGCCATTTCCTCTCGTCCTACCACTTGTTACTGGGGAGAAGAGACCAACCCCCACCTCGCTACAACCTCCTTTCAGGTAGTTGTAGAGAGCAATAAGGTCTCCCCTCAGCCTCCTCTTCTCCAAACTAAACAACCCCAGCTCCCTCAGCTGCTCCTCATAAGACTTGTTCTCTAGACCCTTCACCAACCTTGTTGCCCTTCTCTGGACACGCTCCAGCACCTCGATGTCCTTCTTGAATTGAGGGGCCCAAACCTGGACACAGTATTTGAGGTGCGGCCTCACCAGTGCCGAATACAGGGGCACTATCACCTCCCTGGTCCTGCTGGCCACACTATTCCTGATACAAGCCAGGATGCCACTGGCCCTCTTGGCCACCTGGGCACACTGCTGGCTCATGTTCAGGCGGCTGTCAACCATCACCCCCAGGTCCTTTTCAGCCAGGCTGCTTTCCAGCCACTCCTCCCCAAGCCTGTAGCATTGCCTGGGGTTGTTGTGACCCAAGTGCAGGACCCAGCACTTGGCCTTGTTGAACCTCATACAGGTGGCCCCAGCCCAACAATCCAGCCTGTCCAGGTTCCTCTGCAGGGCCTTCCTGCCCTCCAGCAGATCGACACTCCCACCTAACTTGGTGTCATCTGCAAACTTACTGAGGGTGCACTCAATCCCCTCATCCAGATCATCAATAAAGATATTGAACAGGACTGGCCCCAACACTGAGCCCTGGGGAACACCACTCGTGACCGGTCGCCAACTGGACTTGGCTCCATTCACCACCGCTCTCTGGGCTCGGCCATCCAGCCAGTTTTTAACCCAGCTCAGAGTGCACTTGTCCAAGCCATGAGCAGCCAGCTTCTGCAGGAGAATGCTGTGGGAGACAGTGTCAAAGGCCTTACTGAAGTCCAAGTAGACAACATCCACAACCTTCCCCTCATCCACTAAGCGGGTCACCTTGTCATAGAAGGAGACCAGGTTAGTGAAGCAGGACCTGCCTTTCATAAACCCATGCTGGCTGAGCCTGATCCCCCGGTTGTCCCGCACATGCCGCATAATGGCACTCAGGATGATCTGTTCTATGACCCTCCCCAGCACCGAGGTCAGGCTGACAGGCCTGCAAGTTCCCCGGATCCTCCTTCCAACCCTTCTTGTAGATGGGTGTCACATTAGCTAACTTCCAGTCATCCGGGACCTCCCCGGTTGACCAGGACTGCTGGTAAATGATGGAGAGTGGCTTGGCAAGCTCCTCCGCCAGCTCCCTCAGTATCCTCGGGTGGATCCCATCCGGCCCCATAGACTTGTGGGCATCTAGGTGGAGGAGCAGGTCGGTGACTGCCACCTCTTCGACAGCTGGGACTTCATTCTGTGTCCTGTCTCCGTCTCCCAGCTCAGGGGCATGAAAACCTTGAGGATGATCAGTCCGACTATTAAAGACTGAGGCAAAGAAGGCATCAAGTACCTCAGCCTTCTCCTCATCCTTTGTGGCCAGGTTTCCCTCTGCATCCAACAAAGGAGGGAGATTCTCCTTAGCCCTCCTTTTGTTGCTGATATACTTGTAGAAACATTTTTTGTTGTCCTTGACAGCAGTGGCCAGTTTAAGTTCTAGCTGGGCCTTCACTTTTCTAAGCTTTTCCCTGCATAACCTCACCACATCCTTGTAGTCCTCCTGAGTCACCTGCCCCTTCTTCCTAAGGTGGTAGGTTCTCCTTTTCTTCCTGAGTTCCAGACAAAGCTCTCTGTTCAGCCAGGCTGGTCTTCTCCCCCGCCTGCTCGACTTGCAACACAGGGGGACGGCCTGCTCCTGTGCCTTTAAGACTTCCCTCTTGAATAACATCCAGCCTTCCTGGACTCCTTTGCCCTTCAGGACTGCCTTCCAAGGGACTCTGTTAACCAAGCTGCTAAACAAGCCAAAGTCTGCCCTTCTGAAGTTTAGGGTTGTGGTTTTGCTGGCCCCCCTCCTTCTCAACGAATCAAAAACTCTACCATTTCATCTGTGCCCAAGACAGCCTCCGACCACCACATCACCCACCAGGCCTTCTCTGTTCGTGAACAGCAGGTCCAGCGGGGCACCTCCCCTGGTTGGCTCGCTTACCAGCTGCGTCAGGAAGCTATCCTCCACGCACTCCAGGAACCTCCTAGACTGCTTTCTCTCTGCTGTGTTGTATTTCCAGCAGATATCCGGTAAGTTGAAGTCTCCCACAAGAACAAGGGTTAGAGACTGTGAGACTTCAGCCAACCGCTTGTAAAAAACTTCATCTGCTTCCTCGTCCTGGTTGGGTGGTCAATAACGGACTCCCACCAGGATATCTCCCTTGTTGGCCTTTCCCCTGATCTTTACCCATAAGCACTCAACCTTGTCATTACCTTTGTTAAGCTCAAGACAGTCAAAACACTCTGACGTACAAGGCTACCCCGCCACCTCGCCTTCCTTGCCTGTCCCTTCTAAAGAGCTTGTAGCCATCCATTGCAATACTCCAGTTGTGCGAGTCGTCCCACCATGTTTCCGTAATGGCAACCACATCATAGTTTCCCTGCCATGCAATGGCTTCCAGCTCCTCCTGCTTATTGCCCAAGCTACATGCATTGGTGTAAATGCACTTGAGTTGGGCTATCGATCTCTTCTCCGACACAGGCGTGCCACCCCTGGGCTCGTCCCTAGCAGGACTGGTTTTATCCCCTTCCCCCTTCGAGTCTAGTTTAAAGCTCTCTCAATGAGGCCTGCTAACTCCTGAGCCATAATCCTTTTCCCCTTTGGCGACAGGTGAACCCCATCTGCGTCCAGCAGGCCCGGTACCATGTAAACTTCCCCATGGTTGAAAAACCCAAAGTTCCACCTCTGGCACCAGCCATGTGTTGATGAGGTGGGTCTTCCTGTTCCTTTCCATATGCTTCCCAGCTACTGACAGGATGGAGGAGAACACCACCTGTGCTCCTGATCCTTCAAGTAATGGTCATTGCAATTCTGGAAACTCAACTACAAACCAAGACTCCCAAAAGTCTTGGATGGGGCTTGCTCACATGCCCAAATGACAACGGTCATTAGCCTGCCCATATCCATGCCCCTCCTCAGCACGGAGGGCCCAGCCCTGCTGCACCTTGCAAAGGGCCACGCATGCCCCACTCCTGACCTACATCATGCATGTGGCAGCCACTGCCCAGAGTGTCATCTTTGCCTTGCGTAAGACTTCTTGCTCATCCCTTTTCTCTCCCTGGTGCACATCTATGTCAAAAACTGATCCACACAGACCTCCTTCCAAGGCCAGAGTACCCATGGATTTATTTTCCTGTGATGCTTATCTTGCCTTAATTCACATTAACACAGCACAGTAATTAGTTCCAAGCATCTTCAGAATACAAGCTCTATGTCGACATAGTCTTTTCCAGCAGATGTAGTTTATCTCCTCACACTGGACCCGCTCACCTTTCTACAGAAACTGCCAGCAGGTATTCCCAGAGGCCCCTCTCCTTTTACATAAATGTCCCTTAGCCTGTGTGCTTTGGAACAACAGGAGGTGCAGCTGCATGAATCACAACTCCCAAGCAATCTATAGCCCTTTGTTTGTTTTTAACCTATTTCAACCAAGAAATTAATTTGAAGGTTAGGAATAGATTAAAGGATATTTCCAGGATCCTCTTCCATGTGAGCATTGCACTTCAACATTCATCTCATGACTCAAAGGTCAGAATACATTAGATGCCCAGTGGAGTAACACTACAGATATTCCTTTCAAAAGCACAATATATAGCCACTGTTTGTATCAAAAAGAAAAGTGACAAGAAAATTAAGGTGTTTCAGTTCTTACAGAACTGCTACAGTACAGATTCTTCTATAAGCACCTCCAGGAATATTTTTTGTCATTGAAACTTGTAAAAAAAACACAGCTTAGGAGAAATTGCATACATTGGATCTATTTTTCTTCCAAGCAAGACAAAAAATTTCTCATACTTTGCAAGCACAGTAGCCTCATGAAACTAAACATACTTTGCATCAGCTCAAGCTGTTGTGTATACCAAAATGATCAATGCTGAAAGCTTCTGAAATTATTTCCACAGCTAGATACTGCATGGCTTTTTTAAGGCTTAAAACAATTTCCTCTTACATTTTTATAGATTGGGAATCATCCATTAAGATGAATATGTTCAAAATACTAAATGCTTTTCTGGCATTTTCATTTCTATAGTATACAAAAATATTCTGAACATGCCAAAAGTCACACTTGCAATTAATTCAAGGACCTAATTAGCTCCAAATAAACAGGAAATTCCCTAAGACACTGCACAATAAGAATTTAAAATATTTGAGGTTAGATTGCAGTTCCAATTAATTTGGTATTCCATGAAAAAACATGAGTTAACCATATTTCTTGAGCAACAGCTCCAGCTGTAAAATAATTTTATTTGAATAAAGTAGATATGGTCAATAATCTATAAAACACTTAGTTAAGGGCTAACAGCCATAATACAGCTGAGCAAACATTTAAATAATGGGAAATCTAAGCATGAATGAAAATTATAATTTTTTGGCATGGAAGGGGACAAAAAAAAAAAGGGGTGAATATTTACAAGAGATACAAATCAGGAAAGTTTACAACTGAATGTGCTTCCAGATGGAGACTGGTGACAAGCGGTGTCCCTCAGGGGTCCATATTGGGACCAGTACTGTTTAATATCTTCATCAATGACACAGACAGTAGAATCAAGAGCACTCTCAGCAAGTTTGCAGACAACATCAAGCTGTGTGGTGCTGTTGACACGCCTGAGGGACAGGATGCCATCCAGAGGGACCTGGACAAGCTCAAGAAGTGGGCCCATGTGAACCTCATGAAGTTCAGCAAGGCCAAATGCAAGGTTCTGCACATGGGTCAGGGCAACCCCCAGTATCAATACAGGCTGGGGGATGAAGGGATTGAGAGCAGCCCTGAGGAGAAGGACTTGGGGGTACTAGTGAGTGAAAAGCTGGACATGACCCAGCAATGTGCACTCGCAGCCCAGAAGGCCAACCGTATCCTGGGCTGTGTCAAAAGAAGCATGGCCAGCAGGTCAAGGGAGGTGATTCTGCCCTTCTGCTCTGGTGAGACCCCACCTGGAGTGCTGCGTCCAGCTCTGGAGCTCTCAGCACACAAAAGACATGGACCTGTTGGAACATGTCCAGAGGAGGCCACAAAAATCAGAGGGATGGAACACCTCTGCTATGAGGAAAGGCTGAGAGAGTTGGGGTTGCTCAGCCTGGAGAAGAGAAGGCTGTGAGGAGACCTTATTGCAGCCTTTCAGTACTTAAAGGGGGCTTATAAGAAAGATGGGGACAGACTCCTTAGCAGGGCCTGTAGCAATAGGACAAGGGGTAATGATTATAAACTAGAAGAGGGTAGATTCAGACTAGCTATAAGGAAGAAATTTTTTACAATGATGGTGGTGAAACACTGGCACAGGTTGCCCAGAGAGGTGGTAGATGCCCCATCCCTGGAAACATTCAAGGGCATGTTGGACAGGGCTCTGAGCAACCTGATCTAGTTGTAGATGTCCCTTCCAATTGCATGGGGGTTGGCCTAGATAACCTTTAAAGGTCCCTTCCATCCCAAACTATTCTATGATTAACTTCACAGAAGGTAAGACTAATTCAGACAGAAAAACACACAGCTGGCCCACAAATAACAAGACCAGGTAGCTGTTGTAATACTTCAGCACCTGATCTGAACAATTAACAGCCTGAAAACTAGCTTGCTTTTACAACTTTTTTCAACTCCAGAAACAGAGAATTTCTCAGGACAATTATTCTGACAGATAAGTCTTGGAATTGAAAGAACAGTCGTTACTTGCTACATAAAAATATGGGTTTTAGAGCTCCAAATTTCAGTTATAAAGATGGCAAATTAGCTATGTTGAAATAATGCATTTTCCTGAAAGCTCCTGCTATACTCCTATGTTTGTACTAAGCTAGTTTGCTCCTTTTTGTATGTGTGTATACATAAAATTGCACACTAATGTAAATACTTTGATGTGTGCCCAGAGGCATGGCATGCACTCCCAGAACAGTTCAACAAGCCTCATGTCCCAAGACACTCCCAACACAGGAGGAGGAGGTTGCATCCATCTATGTTAAGACCATACAACGGGCAGAGGGGATGAAATCAGGGGGTCCGAGCACATTCCTCAGTGCTCCTTGTTCTCACCAAGGTGCTCCCCACTTCCTGCCAAAGCATACCACGGTCGCCACCAGCTGCCTGGCATAATCCAGCCCTGAGACTCCTCAAAAGAAGATCGTGGGGACTCAGTGATGGCACATGACAAATGCGGAAACCCAAACATCATTTGCTAACTCAGGCCAAACTATTACACTTACAGAAGGCTGATTAGTGAGTTTTCTGTTAGGATGAGACATCTGAGGTGATACTCAAAAGAATCAAGTAAGACAAGTTTCCCTGAAACCAGCCAACAGGGGCTCAAAACTACGCCAACACAACTGGATTTCAGAAGTACTGCACATACTTATCTAGGTGCAAAGCAGCACAAAAAAATCAAATTAAATTAGCAAGAGAATTTAGAGTTAATTTGAGACTGTTGAACATTCCTGATGTGCTGTAACAGCTCATATAAGACTACTATTTTTGATGCAAGGCTTAACTGCACTTCTATTAACCTACTGCAGCCGTTAGAGTTTTATTCCATTAATTGACAGTAACTGACATTGGCTTGATTACTGATAGAAAATATTTTTAAAAAGCAGAAGCTATGCTGCAGTACTCACTTTTCCAACAATAAGATAAATGGTTATTCAAATTTTGTATATGGAGCAAAAGATAATCAGTCAATACTCAAGAATGGACTACTTAAATGCTTTCAAAATTAAATTACACTGCAGCTCAATGCAATTTAAAATGTCAAAGAAATCAGAGGCTCTCACAGATTTTAATTAAAGCAATCTCCTCTACATTCAGTCTTTCCCTTTTTCCCATCCTGTTGCTACTTATTCCTTTAATGTTTATTCATTGCTCTGCATAAAACAATAAAAACAACAAAATTTACTTCTTATTATTTACAGTAGCATAGGTCTTAAATATACAAGGACAACATTCCCCATCCTAAACAAATGACTGTTTTGGACAATGATATTTCAGAAAACCAGGCATGCCCATAGTGTAATTTTATGGATAAATTGCCATAGAAATAACCAGCACAAATGCATGCAAAATCACAGTCACAGAATAAAAAGCAGTTCAATATTCTTTAACCAGTCTCAGGGCAGGGGGAAGCCAATGGACAAAGAAGCAGATAAAAGTCAGATAAAAGAGAGGCTTTCCACTGCAGACCTCCATGCTGCCCTGTTTAAGTGTAATTGATTTTACAAGTCCTCAGCCATTTTAAATAAGTCACTGGAGTCAAGAGACAGTGGGACTGAAGGAGCCTACAGAATTGTTGACTCAGAAGACAATACCCAAACTTTCCCTCCCCCCAATACAAGTAGCAGCATATTACAGATGACTCCAAATGATGTGGTAGCAAACAATTCAAGTTCTTGCCCCAGCCCCCAAGAGCACAGAGTCCTCAAAGCACACTGCCAGGATCAGAGTTGCACTTTTAGACCTGCTAAGAGCTACAAGTTAACTTGGCAAACAGCTACAAGGCTATTTAGACGTGAGGGGGATGGTGCATGGGGCCAAACATGCCAGGAGAAATGGTTTTCCCATCCAACCCCACAGAGTGGGTGCAAGAAACCAGAAGGTCCCTACAGAGTTGGGCTGTACCCTGTAGCAGAGCAAACAGAAACCCCTGCTGCTACCTAACGGTCACAAGGCCAGAAAAAGCAGCCCAGCTACCTTCATCAGGATTTATACAACTCACTTAAACAGAACCAAGATTTTGCCTTATTTCCATACCAGCTTTTCTCTCCCAACAAAAATACCTTGCTATTGCTATACCACAACAATCCTGCTAACAGGAGGAAAAAAAAAATATATATAACAAAACCCCAAACTTTTAAGCCTTCCCATTACCTTATATCCCAGGACACACAGCACACTGGGGCTAACTAAACTGCCAAGCAGGCCAGGGCTGGGGGCAAGCAGGAGAGCAGCACTCCTCCAGCACACCAGGAGCAAAACTGAGAGCCCTGCCACGCTTAAATGGCCCTCCTGGCCCGTGGGCAGGGGCAGGCTGGGCCCAGGTGAGGCTCATCAGAGCAATTAGGTGCGATCAGGGCCCCACCAGGAGCTTCCAGGCTTTTCTTTTCAGCTAACATTGGTTTCTCCTGTTGGAAATGTGCCAGCAGAATATCACATGGCTGATACTGCCGAAGTCTACTCCCAAAGGCCAGATTGGTCAGAAGTAATGCATTTTCCGTGACAAATTTCACATCTTGTTCTATTTACAGATTGTTATTTTTTAACATATTCACAGATTAATTCATTATTCAGAATTATTCTTCTGACCGTTTCCAGGGTTTTTTTCCTAACTTGTTCTAATTCCCCAGGTGACTGAAACAGTCATGATTGCAAACTTTGTAGCTGCACTCTGCAAATATATTGAAATACATATTTCAGCAGCTGTTCAAGAGACATTGGATAGCAAGGAGGTCTATCACCAGGAGCCTTATGGATATCAAATTCAGTTCACAGTCAACAAAATAATAACAAACTGAATTAGAAATTAAATATTTTCTATAGTCTGGAGGCCACTTTATGGTACATGTAGCCTGCACCATTAACATATATTTGCAAAATGTGCCCAGTTGCATTGCCTCCTTAGTAAGTATTCAGATTTCTGCTACAGTGTATTTACCTTTTTTACATTGCCTGCCACATTCTGAATCCTTTAAAGTGCTAAGTAATCTTTTTTTCTTCAGTTCAGGAGGTTTTGCTGGTTACTGTTGGTTGAACGATAAGCATTTCTTGCTGTAGTAAAAATTCTTGGGTTTTCAGTTTCTGACTGAGGCGACATATCTAATTAGGAGCTATCATGTGCCATAGCTTAATCAACCTCTCATTAACATTCTTATCATCATAATTTCACAAAAAGAATTCTTCATGTGGAATAATCCAAGGGAAAAAAATCAGATGAAAGATTGCATTGCAGTGCTCTCCTCTTTTCACCCAGCATATTAAGAGTAGAGCATTACCACCTGTTCTAGTAACAAAAAACCTGTTATTAGCATTATGTACAGTCTTGAGCAGGATGCATCACCACCTTGAAATTATAACCACCTTTAAAACCTTTTGATAATTTCTGTTTTCATTCTGGGTGACTCCAGTCACGATAAGAGGAAGACACTAACTGAATAGACTCTTCCCCATTCATAAAGCCCTTTTTAATCTTTTTGGGCTATAGAAAGCCTGATAGAAAGAGGAGTTTCTACCACTGTTGCTGTAGGCTACTCGCTTGCTTATCTCCATAGCAATACTTTCGCAGCAGAAAGAGCTAGCAGACACAAAAGGTCTCTGATAACAGCTTAATATCCCTTCACATGCAGTCTCACTGCTATGAAATACACCCAGACGCCTTCACCAACCCCAGAAGCCTGGAAACCAGCCCGTGTCTAACAAAATGCTGGTAGTGGCCTCCCTACTGCTTGTCTCAGTGACAGGCTTGAGGCAGGCTTGGTTGGTAGGTTCAGTTTCAGTCCAGATTGTTCCCTTTTCCCCCAGTTCCCTTCCCTCTCCAGCCTCCCCTGCTGCCTCTGGTCCCCGTCATTTGACAGATGGACACAGCCCTGTTCCCTGGCACCTTTCCTGCTCAAAACAGAGACACACTTATATAAGTGGACTCTCTTGAAGTGGACTAAAACCGAAAGAGTTTGGATAAACTCACAACCTGCTCCCACATTTCAGCCTTTAAAAGGAGGGGCAGGGGTCCAGGGGAAGGAGCCAAGCCACTGGTCGCAGCCCAGTCCTCCTGTGGAGACGGCACCAGGACAGCAAGAAAGAATGAAACAAGGAGCTCTGAGTCCTTCTTCCAAATATCTTATCTGATGTCCACTGTAACATAAACAACTGAAACAGTCTCATGACCCAGGACCAAACAAACATCTTTACCTCCACACTGCATTATTGCTTTTCTTGCTCAGCGATCCTCAGCTATCAGTTAGGGTCTGGGATATTTTTGTGAGCATAACAAGAGATAAGTTCTTCAAGGCAAGGGATTATACAGGGTATAAAGATGAGAAAGGCATTCATTTACTCACAGCAGCATTTTGGGGAATGGGAGAAAAGGAAGAAAAAACCCTGGATCCTCATAAGTAGTTATATATGTGGCATGTTGCCCCCAAGTTTCAAAGGAATCTAATTTTCTTTTGTGGTCCTGAAATACATCAGCTGACATTTCTTGCTATTACTGACTTTAGGTTAGACCTATGTTTTTATTTAAGCAGTGGATCAGCCAGACACCTCCATGCCGGAAAATCATATGCCAGTATTGATTTTCTTAGTAGTAATTATTCACCACCAGTAGCAGCAGTAACAATGCTTTGAAAGCTGGTTCCGTAATGGCATTTTAACATTTTGGGATATTTTGTGCAATGAAAAATGCAGAAACTACAGTCATACATTTACCTGCTTAAACAGAAGATTTGTCTAATTTAGTTTTAGTTGTAAGGATACTATGCTGGTACTGTGACTGAGAAGAACCTCTGCTACTGGTGCAGAAGGAAGAACTCCACGATTTGAACAAGAGTGAGCAAAAATGCTATGGGGAAGGCAAACTCTTCTAATTTAATATACGAGGCCATGGCCCAAGTGAGAAGACAGCTTGTGTGGGTTTCCATACAACACAACTTGCTTTCTTCAAATACCACCGCCAAGAAAGGATGGTTTAAGAAAACAAAAAGTTTGATCTAGCATAGCTTCAAGTACAAGGCAGAATCAAGGCTGGAGTTCAAGTCTGGACTCAGCTCTTGTTAAACTGCAGGAAAAGATGGCAAACACCCTGCAAATTTCACTGGTCCTGCATAATTTCCACCACCTGCAGCTGAGCATTGCTGAGAGCAATACTCTAACAGCATCTGAGCTGCTGTGGGACCTGGCTGCAAGTCATGCAGGGGTACATCCCAGGCCTGGGACTTGGACCCCGACCTTTCCTCCCCGTACAAAGCTTGACATTGTCTCAGAATTTATCCTAGTCAAAAGCATTTAAGAAAAAGTCACTGTTGTGGAAAATAAGGTTTAGTGATTAACTTAAATAGGGGCCTATTATAGTTTTAGCATACAGTTTTATATTTTGGTCCTAGCAAAAATTCAATTTGAATATTTACTGCAAATTAGCAATTGATTTTTCTTTTGTAAGTTTCCCCAGCAGTTTCAGGTGGATAAAATTTCCTTAGTTCCTGCCTTCAAATATTATTTTCAAGTATGCACTAACAATTAGCAAGTTTTCTTAAGAAGCATCTTCATGTCAGACCTGTGTGCAGCAGTCTCTAGTAAATGGGAGTATTGAATATTAAGGTAACTCTATGAAGCTCTAGGGCAGAAACTTTAACACAGAACTCCATCCAAAGAGAAGATATTTTCATTAGTTTAATAGCAAACATACCATTTATGTGAAAATATAAGTCACAGAAAATCTAAGGATCGTGAGCAAGTTATTGTGAAAATTATGTTTTTAAACACTACCTCCTTTTAAAAGCAGTATAGTCTTTCACAGTTATGTACACCTATTTCATAGAAGTTTCCTTCCGTGTATTAACTGAGTAGTAGACTTGAAAATATTTCACTTTATTCATAAATGTAATAAGCAGTAGCCAATGGCTGGAGTTACCAGCCAGTCAAGAAAACAGCTAATCAGAAATATTTCAAAATAAGTAAAACTGAGGGTCCCGTGAGCTAAGGACGTTGGTTCTAAGGACACTGGTTCTAAAAAGGGTCCAGTGACCTGAACAAGCTATTTACATTTCTTAAAAACACTGTTTTAAACAGGCTGAGCTTTAAAGTTTTTAAATCAAAGCTGCATTGATTTATTAGATAAACTGCCTCTCATCCCTCTTTCTTATCAAGTAGAAAGACTGTATGTACTTTATTGAAAGCATGCTAAATAGGAGACTTTCCTCAAAAGCTTTGGTTTGAAAAACATTTTTAAAATCTACCTTTGTTTACCACACAATGGTATGTTGAAACAGTATCTTCTGAAAAATATAAAGATTAAAACTGATCAAAACTAATGTTCTTTAAAGATGTTAGTCTTGTCTTGTCTTTATCTGAAGGGCCTTAACAATGTAGGTGAGACCTTTTAAAAGTAACTAGTGTTATTCTTAATCAGGTATTTATTTATATGCTTACATTCTAACTTATAAAGTTATTAATGAGAACCGTGTGTTAATTGACACAACTATTTAGTTAATAAAGAGCATGAACAGCTTAGGTAAGTTCAGCGCAGGCAATTACCATACAATGGAAACCAGTAGCTGTTTTGAACAAAGAGAATTCTGTAAAGCCAACATCTGTATGCACTGACCCCTGCAAACAGACTACACTGCAATCTCACAATAGAAGGACAAAAAGATATATATTAGTCCAAAACATTTATTTTCAAAAGTTACTTGTTCATTTATATTTCACCAGTGAAGATAGGAAATAAAAAGTAGGGCTGGAAAAATGAGACTGGCAGTGAAAATAGCATAGCTGTGGATGAAAGGAATGTGAGCTGCGGGGAAGACATGCAGAACATCATTTGTATTAGTGTGAAGCAAACACAGAGGATGAAGGAATAGGGAAACATGGAAAGATGGAAAAAAGACAAGGGAATGTAAAGACAGAAGATAGGGAAATGGAGATAAAACCTCCAGTTCTTTTTGCAGCTCTGGATATTTCAAACACTAATAAAGCCATTTTAATTATGATCAAAAAGGTTTTATACTTCTCCAAAATAAATACAGCAGCCAGAATACACTGATGAATCTCACCAGAAAAGTCAAAGGAAAAAACAACCATTACTTGATAATATTATGTGCTAATGCTTGCTTAGTTTTCATTAAAATATTCTCATCTGACACTAAACAAAGCCAGATCAAGGGAGTTTCCTGGCAGAGCTGGCTGACGACAGGGCTCTGTTTTGGAATTGCACTGTTGGTGCACCGTAAAGTGCCTTACCTAACTGTTGCAGTTATCCCTAATTCAAACATTAGACGACGGATTTGAGCTGAAAAGAAATCCATAGATATTAAAAGTGGAAATGCACAGTTAGGATGTGTATATATCCTTAATTATGGCACAAAGTGGCACAGTGAAGAGGAGGATGATTATCATCCAAGACGTATCTATTTCTTTTTCTCTAGTGTGCAAACACAAATACTAAGATGCCTTAATTAGAGCCATATGGCTAGCGTATGGAGTCACTGCAGGGTATTGTTAATGCAGTTTGAGTGCTCAAACTATGCTCATTTAGACGTTTTCGAATTACTCTGAATAGTTATAGATAATAGTAATCAACTCTGAAAATACTGGTTGAAAAGATCATTGGTTTTTCAATAATGATAACACACTCTTGTACTGTGCCTAACCACAAATTATAAGCATGCCAACTCCGTATTAATGTAGCCATGCATCCACAGAGTGGCTCTGATCTGGTTGCCTCCACAAGAACAGGTCATTCTGGAGAGGAGCCCAGAAAAAAAAAACAGCTGTAGGTTAAATAACTGATCCAAGTCTGTGTCACTGTGCCATAGTACCATTTGAAGACAGTGCACAGGGGCGCTCAGCATCTTATAAAATCAGTCCCTTAATATATTTTAGAAGAGTCACAAGTCAGCAAACATATCCCAAAACAAATTAGAAAAGTGGTGGAGGGGTTCAGTGGAGAGTCAATGCATGTAAATATTGATTTCAGATGCAAGGACAGATGAAATTAGTGTAGAGGTAGCAGAACTTCATTTCTCAGATGATATTCTATTGGAAATCTTAAAATATAAAGTAGTTCAAATGTACTGAATTCTGCTTTGATTGTGTATTACCTTATCACTCGACACAACAGAAGAAGACAGATGTTTCCTTAGCTTGCCAGTAATGAGGACAAAAGGCAAACTTAACAAGGTGCTAAACTGAAGGTAGGAAAAATTCTGCCTTATAAGACAATGCTTAAAAATAAATGGTGGTATTAGTGGGTAATAGGCAAATAAAACCAGACAGTAAATTACTTGTTGACTATTAAGCTATTGGTCATTTTGCCTCTCTCAACCTTTTTCTGCCTCAGTGGCCATATCCATAACCAGGATCTTGCTGACACAAACACTCCCACTCTTTGCCACTGAAACCACTTGCAAGCCGATGAGGAGTGATCATTTACACCACCCGATGAGCTGGCATGGGGCATGTAAATGAGGTCTCTGCCTGAATTCCTTGCATATACTAAACATCAGCAGTTGTTAATAAGAGATTTGGGGTGTGGTGAGGGGGTGACCACACTTAGGTGCATTTTACAGTCTTTAAAAAAAAAAAACACAACCAGACAGACAGAGGGCACAGTTTTATCACTGAAAAAAACAGGGAACAGTTCTTTACGAAATGAAAATGTTTATAAAGGCCAAAGTGGTACCAGAAGCAAAGAACGATATAATCAGGTTCCTGATTTCATCACCTAGGATGTTAAAATATGGGGATAATGTTGCAGATAGCAGAATTTTCTTGATGCCCATTAGCTTTCATTCAAGTTTTAAATTAAGAAAGACAGGGGAAAAAAAAAAAACAAGAGCAGTATTTTCTTTCCATGTTTACTACAAGACACCACAATGAATCAAACACACTGCTGTATCTTCAGTGCCCCATTATTATCAAGAATTGTCTGTTATTTCTATCATTGTCCTTCTTTTTATTTCCCTGGTGTGTTTCAGATCTATCTCCCATTAACTAGAGAGAATAAAAAGCTGAGAAGTGAGACAGCAGAAATAATGAAAAGAATGTTTTCTGCTCTATGGCTGCCTGTAGACTGCTGGACTGCCCCTGCTCATATCCCTGCTGATCCTGCAGCTGCTGTCCAAACTCACTAGGCAGTATACTAAGGAACTCCTCATTTCTGCTTTAAAAAAAAAATAAAAATCAGAGAAACTGAAAAGTCATCAAAAGATTCCGCTCAACAGAATTTCCCAAGTTTTACACTATTGTCTTATCCCTATGTATAAATTCTGCACACCAAAAGATCTTGTTAACACACTTTAGCATGCTCTAGAACAGTAAATATTGTCATTATAACACTGATTAGGTGAATTTACCTTTACTTTCCTACTTCCTTATTCAGCAATGCGCAATAATGCAGATGGCAGTGGAAAGACAGAGCAGGGGAGAAGCAGGTGTGGAGGAAGCATAGTACCATCCATAAAAAAGACTAATACCTTGATTAGACTAACAGTGTTCCTCCAGATCTGATTTCTCAGAAACTTATGAACCAATTGACATTAAGATGGATATATGAGCCACCTGCCCCAAGTAAAACCAACTTCAGTCCAGCATCTTCTCTCTAGCAGTGGCCAACAGCAATTGCCCAGGAAAGTGTAAAAGATGGTGGCACAACCCTGAAGTGATGCTTCCTCTGCCCCCCCAAACCTCTGCTGAACTTCAAAAGCTCACAAGCTCAGAGCCCTCCTGACTGAAAGGAGATGTCTGTGCTTCAACAGCCATTGATGGATTTTTCTTTCATTAATTGTATCAATGTTTTTTTTTTTAATTTTCTGTTTCAATCTAAAAGCATAATACCGCACTATTTATTCTGGCAATTTCCCATTCACTGATTGATGAAGCAATAACAAATGGGAGTATATTTGGGGAAGAGAGAAAAAGGAAAGAAAATGAAGAATAAAATCCTAACACTATTCATTCCTAAAAAGAGGGGGCTAATAGTTTATGAAGAAACACAGTGTTTCTGAAGCCTCCTCCAAATCTCAAATATATTTCTGAAAACAATCGCAGATTTAATTTAATTCTCCATTAATTCTACATCCATGAAGGAAACAATGTTTCTCCTATGCAGCATTTCTCCCTATATGTATATTTTATTTCTTCTATATACGTAAAGTAAATGTCTAGAAACACCATTAATTTAAAAGTTGAAAACAATGTTGAAGTTGTTTTTTTCAAGTTTTCAAATTATTTAAGTTCATGTTGCTCAATACCACTTATTACTGTAATTCATACACAACTTCAGCCTCGCTAGAAAGCTCTTATTAGCACAGGTATTTGAGAACATTTCATCTTAAAAGAACAAAAAGATCCTAAAGAGTGAAGGTAGACAGGGCTTTGATTCCTTAATAATGTTTCAGATATGCATGTTGAACAAAGTTGGGCTATTTCATTTATTTATTTTTCATTCAGACTATGTACCTCCAGGAATCTTCAAACCATTAGTCTCTTCCCAAATATTGCCGTCAGAGCGATAAAAGTGTTTCATAAAAACTCAGTGATGCAATTCAAGACTGCTGACTGACAAAACTAATTAACTAATTAATTCCTGGAAGGCAGTGTGTAACGATAAAGTAGAATTGCTAGACTTAAAGACAGAAGTAAGACAACAATCAATTTTATCTCCAGCAAATCTTGAGACTAAAAACAGACACATGATTTCCTTAAATATGTTTGTTTCATAGGTTTAAAAAAATATATCATCATGGCGATATGCTCATATGCAAAGCCCTGTAGGGATAGTATGCTTGTAATTTGTAATTATTTGTTCTGGTTTCAGCTGGGATAGAGTTAATTTTCTTCTTGGTAGCCGGTATGGGGCTGTGTTTTGGGTTTAGGATGAGAACAATGTCGATGCTAAGTACCGCTAAATAGTCACTAAGTAGCGCTTACACTGGTCAAGGACTTTTCAGCTTCCCATGCTCTGCCTGGTGCACGGCAGGCTGGGAGGGAGCACAGCCAGGGGTGCTGACCCACACTGGCCAAAGAGTTATTCCATACCATATGACATCACGCTCAGTATATAAGTTGGGGGAAGAAGAAGGAAGGGGGGGGGATATTCTGGGTGATGGCGTTTGTCTTCCCAAGTAACCGTTACGCGTGATGGAGCCCTGCTTTCCTGGGGATGGCCAAACACCTGCCTGCCGATGGGAAGTAGTGAATTCCTTGTTTTGCCTTGTTTGCGTGTGCAGCTTTTGCTTTACCTATTTAACTGTTCTATTTTATTTTACTTCAATTATTAAACTGTTCTTATCTCAACCCACAAGTTCTCTCCCTTTTACCCTTCCGATTCTCTCCCCCATCCCACCAGGGGGGAGTGAGCGAGTGGCTGCATGGTGCTTAGTTCCCAGCTGGGGTTAAACCACGACACTATTTCATAAACAAATGGGCTTTTCCCAAATCAAAGGTCACATCTGGCAAACATAGACCAGAGACATGACCTGGATGACCACCCAGTCAGTACAGTTTGAAGGGCCCTACTCGTTATTCGAGAAGGCCTCCCAAAAATTATCATGTGTCACAAGAAGACAGTGGGAAACATGCACTGTGTTGATACCTAGAGTCTTAGCAATATGAGGTAACATGTTAGGTAAAAATGTTCTTGTGCATAGGAAGTGAACTCTCCACTGTCCACAGCAGCTTCTCTTCACAGAGGAAAAACCCATTTGAATAAAAGGTGATGATAATTAAGTAATCTAATGCCTCTGCTGGATGTTCAAACAAAACAACCTATCTGTCTACTGAAGTGGCTCTGCAAGGTTATAAATAATTTTTAAAGCATGATTTCTTCTAAATATCTAAAATATTTAAAAGAGTCACTTGTAATTAAAACATTATAATAAACTGTAAAACCAGTCTTTCTGTTCAGATTATTATAATTCAGTATGCAGGAAAAGGGTTTTGGTGGACATATCAGTGAACTTTTTTCTTGAATACCTGTCTCCATTAAGAGGCGGAGTGTCCAATAATAAACATCACCACGAGACAACTAACAGGCAGAAAGAGACTGAACCTTGGACTATTTTGAACAATGTGTTAGAGGCATGGCTGAGACAATATAACTGTCAACAAAACATTGCTACATACAGGTCTAACTACATTATATTCTTTTGAATTGTTGTACCATAGTAAATGCTGTTGAAAATCATGGGGACATGCACTCAACAGAAGTTTGTTATAGTTACAAAAGAAATAAAGATCCAAATTCCTCCCAAACCCATCTTTAAATCAATTTAAAAACAAATAGAGCCTTTTTTTCCTTTTTAGAATACAGCTGGCGTCAGAAAAAACAAGCCACCTTCCCTTGAGAATGTCTCTTTGACAGACTAGCAAAAAGCTAAACAGTATTGCACAAGAAGTTATGCAGAAAAAAACCTTCATAAGAATGAAAAAATAATAATATCTCCCTAGAATTTTGTAAGCACATGAGAAAAATTACATTAGCTGTGATTATCATTACACATATAGAATCACAGGAAGGTCTCCATGCAAGTATGGAGATCAGAGTATTCCACCTATGATCTACTTCTAGATCCAAGAAGATATTATCAAAAACTTAAACAGGGTACAGGTAATTGGTGTGCAGCATTGTTTCCTCAGTTTTGGGCGGCTGCTTTTGTACTTCTCAAGAGCACGCACTGGATACCAAATGAAGCACAGCTGTGGCTTTGGTGGCACTCTGTGATGTGAAATTAAATGTTCTTTCCCTAAGCTATAAAGAGGACTGTTCTGCCATCTCTACATAAGCAGATCTGCCATGTAAGTTTAACAGGCATTCCACACACCCTGGAAAACACACCCCAGAAAACAGAAGAGCTGGAACTGTGGTATGGAGTAGGAATTGCCCTGGCTTGGAGAAGAACGCACAGGGACAGCCCGACCCCCTGGCATGGCTCGCCTGGGCCCAGCCAGCCCAGCTGAGCCAGCTTGAGGCTCATCCCTGGATAAAATAATGTTAGTGATGGCAGGGTGAAAAGGGAAGCTGCATAATTAATTTGGCAGAAAAATAAATGCCATGCAGTATGTCAGATGTATTTAAGAAAAGCAGAGAGTTTTTCTGGTAGAGAAACACAACTGCTGTCAAACCAAACTGTTGTTCTTGTGAATCTTCTGAGAATGTGCCATGCCATTCAGCATTGTGTAGTTCTCCACATGGCAAAACCCTCTGATTTGGCAAGTTAACATAAAACCTATATAAATTACATATTAACAATGTACAGACCCGATATCAAACCTTTAAGTGTGATGTTAGTCTTCCAGTAAAAGTTCTAGACATTGCCCCTCCTCACTGTTAGGACAGCCTGCATGACAGAAATCCCCTTCTCTTGATCACATCATCATTTTGCTACCAAAATAAGTTAATTATCAGTAACACCACCATTAAGAATTGCCAAAGTGGGGATAGGCCTTGATATTTTAAAACCATCATGCCTTTGTTAATTGAACAACAGCATTTATCTTTTGCCGCATTTGTTAAGTTCTTCCACCTGCACGTGGCACTTAGTTTTCACCAAGTTCAGTAATCCAGCCTCACAACCACGACTTAATAAAATATTCACTTACCCAAAACTGAGAACATCAGCCAGAAACTGATTGTTGAAATGACTGTTTCCCTCTGGCAGCAGGAAGTTTTCTGGCAGTTGTGAATTTTCAGGTGGCTCCATTCAGTGACACTGGTTATGTTAATTTAACCTCCGCTCTAACTTATTCTCTCCTTCCCTTTGCTCTCTTAATTGCAGGTCTTAGGTTAACAATACCTGAAAACAAAGATGAAAATAATAACGAGTCCAAAAATGAAGGGAAGCATTGGCAGTGCTTCTATGTACTTATCCTTAATCCTCCCTCTTTGGAGGGATAAAATGTCCTTGTTCAGTAGCTGGTTCCATGTTAATTATATTTTTTAAAACCTATTTTCAAGATACATAGAAAGTAGTTATTCTCTCTTCGTATTACAGATCGAAAGAATACAAGCTGTGAGCCATTCCAGAGATTAAAGTTGATCTACCACACTCTGCCAGACTGGCGACATTTAAGACATGAAAGAAGTCAGCAAGTACAATGTCTGTTAGCAACAACACTTCAGATTTTGCAGTTTTATCAGCTTTTGTAATTCTAACTACTTCCATTTAATGCAACATCCAGTTTCTAACAAAAATCTTCTAGGAAATTTCTTTGTTCAGATTGTTATTACTTTTGTTTTGTAAATACAGAACCATCAGTACTTAAAGGCCTAACTCATGCCTATTTTCACTGGATCAGGTCTATGGATTTGCTGTATGGGGGGACTTTTGACACAAACATTTTAGTTTAGGGTTGTTTAGTGTCTGTGGGAATGTTTACTTCAATTAGTCAGGGAACAAGGTAACCTCTAAGACAGTTTCTATTTCTTGATAACTTCCATCACTTAATGAAGAGAACTGTATTGTTAGCACAATAAATCTATAAAAAGTACAAAACACAATTCAAGCACACAAAAAATAAAAACAATTTTCTATCATTTAGGTACTTCAGACAGGATTATTTCTCAATTTTCTTCTATGAACAAAAGTAGAGAATAGTAAAAGTCTCCCCTTATACAAAGACATGGATGGGATTTACATACACATATTGCTTAACTTCTTGATCTCAATGAACCAGCTGGGGAAAGTGAAACTACACATTTACCATTACTGTTCTGTGCTGCAGAGCAATATATAAAGGACAGGCAGTCTTTCTGAATGCACGCCTTGGGGTCTGAAACTCAAAGACCACGCAGATCCTCTGGCACAAATGGGAGAACAGAATGGAAATGGCTTTTTAGTAAATCTTCCCAGTTCCAGAACTCTCTTCATTTTACTCTCTTGGAAGTCTAGGAGCAGAAATTATTAGTTTTGTTCAGATTTTGAAACTGGGAGTGGAGATGGAAGAGGAAGAAACACAAAGTCAGTTTGTGATTCAGCAAATGAATGACTAACAAAATACCATACCCTTGACAGATGAGGCAACCAGACCACGACAGGAGAATGATGTCCTAGTCAGACTCAAACTGGAAGACATTGCTCAAGACTGGGACAAAGAATAATAGTGGACCATAGTGATTGTGATGTTCACTGCTGTTCAAGAAAGAAAAGTTGGAGCTATTTTAGAGTTTGAATAGCATCCGTTTCTAATATCCAAGCACTAAACATTTGTGCAGACAGGCTAACTCCCTGCAGGACTAGAATCTTCCACTCTCTCTCCTTAACAAAAAATGCCTCTGTTTGAAAAAAAAAATTACCAAACATCATCTACATCCCTGAGAGCAGCTCAGAACAAGGACTGATTTAGATGATTTACAGAACATTCAAATGTCGGCTTTTCTCTGTCGTAATAAGACAGGAACATTTTTATGAACCTTGTAATGAGGGAACAGACAAAGATGTCACATCCCTCTCTCAGGGTCCTTTGCTGCCTTCTGTTACGATGGGAGTAATTTTTTGTGAACTGGTGAAATTAAGACCCTGCCCTATCAACCTAAAATACATAGGCAGCATCAAGGTACTTTATAATCTTAAGCAGATAGATACACCTCTTAAAGTTCACAGGTGAACTCAGTCTTATCCTATATACCCACAAAATTCTTAAACAAAAGTTGTGTTGCTTCAAAAGAAGTGTTGCCCTGTAACACCAATACATGGATTATAATGGAGGGGGAAAAAAAAGCTATTTTCAACAGTTACTACCAGCATGTTCACATGACCAATGTTTAATTAGGTTGTGTCATGGTTCTAATCTCATACTTCATTAACTGAGAATGTTACCTGGTTTTCTGTTGGAAAGATCAAAAAGCATTCATGTGTGAAAAAAGAACTTCATTATTCTACATAGTTTATTTGTACTCTCTTATTCTCTGTTTGTTGGCAGCCTGACTCAGTGCCAGCAACCCCAAGGGTACCTGTGTGTCTCTCTCCTTTACATTTTTTCTCTATGTCTGGTAATTCTGCAACTCAGATTTTCTTTTTACAAGGAAAATACCACTCCCAGGCATGCTGCAAATCTCATGCCCTGCAATTGTACCTTCATGCACCGATAGACGAGGGCTGGCCCTTGCTGAATGGCCAGTTCAGCAACCCACATACAGTGAATTTCGCATGTCCTGACTCTGAGGATCTTTAATATTTCATCACGGTTTTCCATTAACATAGAATTCAGACTGCAAGAGTTGCCCAAGGGAAACAAACACCCACAATTCATGTTTTCAGGGCACTTTAAATCCTTCTGGTAGCTTTGAAAACCTTGGCCTTTGTAGCTGCTCTGAGTAAAAGTCAGTGGAAGTTTTGCTATTGATTTCAGTGGCATCAAGATTTCACTCAAGAAATTCAACAGATGAGTTTAATGAAACACTGGCTGACTTTGACCATAGGTTTCTAACTGTGGTGCAGCATTTTCTACAGACACACACACCACTCAAGGCAGTAATGCCCCTGCCAGGGGGTTGTTCTTTGAGCTCTGCTAACTGAGACAGCTGCCCTTGTTGTCTGAGCACTTACACCATGCTCAAGTCCATCTTTATCTGCTTTCCAGACAGGGGTCTGAACTGAGCATCTCACATGGACAGAGATACCTTCCATGGATGTAGAAATGGACTAATACGCTGTCCAGTCTGTCTGTTACTTAACCCCAGATTACTTTGTTTTCAGTGTTGCTTGTTCTGAAACCCCTTTGCAGATTTGCCCCGCTCTCTGCAATCTATGGCACGCATACACAGCATCCTGGATCCCACTCCAAAGTTGGATGCCTTCTTCCATAAATACCAAAAGGCATCAAAATTTGCATATCTTTGCATACATATCTTCATGCATATACATTTAAGAGGGATGAAATACAGAAAACACTGCAAATGTTAAAATAATTCATTATGCTTTATAAAGCCTTCAAGTTACACAGTTGTTCTTTGTGACAAACTCTGAGCTGCAAAACTTTTGGCGAAACCCTGTTTATTTGGTTGCTAAATGCTTAAAAGATGCTGCAACCACTAATACACATCCATGCTAGAGTCAGAAGCACTGTGCCCTCTGCTGCACGTGTGTCCTCAAGGACAGGGAGTGACTGCGACGGCTGGTCACTGGCAGGAGATGTTCTTGAAGATCAGGCACCCTGTACATTTGCTCTTCATCCCTAAACTGGCAGATACTTTCTGCTCTAAAGCCTCGATTAGAAGAGATGATCATCCATGTATGGACTCCCAATCATCCTCTGCCTGCAGGATGATATAATGTGGTCAGGCTCAGATGCCCAGGGTAAGCTAACTGAAGGTTAAGCTAAACGGAAATTTAGCATAATACCAAAACAAACCTCAACTTGATTTTCCTGCTTCTTAAAGATACCATCAATTGCAAATAATCTTACTGTACTTTAGAAACTGTCAATTTATTTAGTATTTATTAATACAACTACTAACAAGAGAGAGACGTGGTTTTGAATCTACACTTGAAAAGGTAACAGGCCAAGAGCTTCTGAAATGATGAGAAATGACTGAACCAGTTTAAACAAAATAAGCACACCCTTGAGACAGTCCAGCTGAAATTTTCCATTAAAACGTCTGGGAGTGCTCAGTACCTGGCAATTTCCAGCCAAATTGCCAGAACGAATTAGCAGCTGTGCTTTCACTGTGCATCTCAAACCATAAAATTCATACAAAAATGGGCATTAAGACAATGAGTAAAAACAACATTAAGAATTGCACGAGGCAAAAAATCCTTTTAGAGCAAAGAATTTCTGCTATTTTGAGTAGTATTCAGAAAATCAGAGGTTTTAACAAACTAAATGCGATGCACTGGAAAAAATAATCAGGTAAAGCAATATAGGGAAAATGTTCAGTATAGTCGTCTTTCACTTTCTGCCTTCCTGTATGAAGAACGAGCATGGGGAAAGAGGGCTTTGGAAGATGATGCATCAACCATCTGGAGAAAAAGACCCACAGCAACAGCCTTTAGGTCAATTTATCAGAAGTGTCTTGCACAATCTATAAAACACAGAGGCAAATATTTCTTGTGGCATCAAAGCCAAACAAGTACCAGCACCAAAGCTCACCGGTCTAAGATAAATGCAGCTTTAGGCTTAGCATGGATTGAATCGCTGTCAGAAATATCCCACCTTGAACAAAATTCCTAGTTAGGGGCTTGAACGAGTAAGAAAGCTGTCATTACTTTACTTCCACAATTAGATGAAATAGTTTTGAAAAGTGCCCATTCCTCAACCTTCTCTTGGCATTAACTGAATAAATTTATTGTCTGTCGTGTTAAACCTATTCCCATTGCAACCTTCTTTAATCTTAGGCATCCAGATCACCATACATAATTGCACGTTATTTTACCACTTTCAGTATTGTTTTATATGGCCTAGCTGACATTTAACAAAGTCAGCTGCAATTTAAACTGTATGAAGATGTCATTATTCATCAGAAACTTGTTTAGCCTTTATATTAAAGAAGAGGCTGAGTAAACTACAAATATGTTTTCTGTCATATAATCTGGGACAATTCCAGTTCACTGCTTTTACCTTTCCGAATTGCCTAACATATTCTTAAATGCATTTTATAGCAAAGGGAAAATTTCACAGACACTAATACACTTAAATATTTATTCAGGTCACACATCATTCTGCCATTTATTGAACAGTAAGTAGCAATAAAAAACACCGCTTACGTTATTCATTAGATGTAAAAAGGGGAGTGGAGCTCATGAAACATACCATCTTGTGCTAATCTCTAGTGCAGCAAGTTATCAAGCTACTCTCAGTTAAGCAGGTTTTTCCACTAATAAGCGGTTGTATATCAGACCTTCATTTAACAAATGTCATTCCTGAGAGCCCTAGTTTCCATAAGTAGTATTTCAAGCTTCCTCAAATTCATAACTTGATTGTTTTATGCTACTTTATTCTCAATCTTGGGGCTACATAGAAACGTAATCAAAAGTTAAAAGACTGTTCATACAATGGCCCCGATCAATAGTCCTCCAATCTCCCATGACACACCTAGGTTGTATTTTACCCTGAAAACATGGGAGGGCTAATACAACTCACAACTTTGTTATGCAGGTGTTAGCTGAAAGTGCTGCTTTTGTTCTTTGTACTGAGGATCCACACAGTGTGTAAAGGTCTTATTCTTACCCTTTAGGAATGGAAATTAGGAGAGAGGTACCTCTCTCAGAAGTATTACTAGAAATAATGTGTAGGAACCAGAAAGCAATATGGTAGTACCTCTAACAAAGCTCTGGGATGCATGATTAACCTGCAGTTTAATGAAGAAACTAAGTTCCTCAAAAGTTCACCACCTCAAATTCCTACAAAAGTTTTTTGTTGCAGCAGTGAAATGAAACACCTTTCCTCTGTGGGTTACATTTAGCACTATGAGTACAGTATTTGCACAGCAATTGAGAGAAAGTGAAGGAGGTGGTTTGAACATAAACACAAGGCAAATGTGCTAGAACAGTCATCTACAGACATGTTTGGCTCATGTTTTAATGCCACTATAATGATAAAAAGCTGGGATTATAAAAATTAACCTATTTCCTGAACAGTTACAAAAGACATATCCAGTTGCCCTGAAAGACATTTGATGAATAGAACAGCGTTCTTCAGTGTTTCGAAGGTTAAAATGACAACTTAAGCAAGCACAAGCTAATTGTCCTGGTGGAACCAGGGCTAGGGTTTTTTTAAATCTTTGTAGAGATAAAAGAATTTCAACTCCCATCATATTTTTCTGCATTAGCCTCCCAGCTTCTCCCTTGAAATGCTGATGATAAATTACAGTACTTAAGGCCTCCAGAAGGATGAAATGGAAAGTAAATGATAATGCATCATTTGCCTTTTTTGGAGCATCATCTTACAGAGACATAGTAATACGTCTGCAGGATCAGATCAACTTTGGTAAAGTCCCACCATGCAGAAGAATCTGTTGCTCTGGGCTAGCACTGTGCATATCACTCTTGGAGAGCAAATTCATCTCCTTGTATTTGCTTTTAAAAATGTTTCCAGTCAAAGGTTCTCATGCTGTGAACTGCTGAGCTCTCTACTAGCAAGGGAGAAGGAAGGCACACTGATATGATATTGCTCTCCAAACAAACAAAAGCTAAAACCAATGCTGGCTACCATAAGGCTGGCCAACACCTATGCCAATGCTCCACCTGTGATTACATTTTTCCTCTTACTCTTCCTGCACGTTGGAATGTCATTCTGCTCCACAAATGATGCCACTGAAGCCAGACGAGTCTCGACAGTAAGGTACAAATCAAAAAGAGCAAAAGGATTTGAATCTACTCCAACAGCTCCATAAATCATTTTCAAAGTTTTGGGCAGAGCTTTGGTAGATGCTTTTCTGTTTGCTTTTCTTAGCTTGGTCAAAGAAGTGACAAATTAATTATTTGCATAACTGTTCCTATACAGCAGGCATGGTATTTTAGTTAACCTGACAAAAGGCACCATCTGGCCTGGAGGAACAATTTGTTTCATCACAAGCATTATGAGAACAGTTGAGAGCAAATCCTAATTAACACACAAGACAAGTCCAATTTAAGAACCACTTCTCAAGACTTTATCAGATATTAACTGAAAGTAAGGATGGCACGCTTGAATAGCCATAACCCATGATGTTTTTCCAATTCAAAAGTATTACAGGGAAGTGCTATTAACTGAAGTTTAGGAATAAGTTTTACTACAATTTTCAGACAGGATTATTTCCTGGGGGATTTTAACGCCATTTAATAGCAGATGCTACAAAAAGAAACCTATCTTAATGCATTATCATTTATGTTACCTTTGTTTCAAATGAGTAAGTTTTTCAGGTCTCAAAATGAAAGGCTCATTCAGCATTTCAAAGGCAGGTATCAGTGGAGAATTTCTCCACGTGCAGATCCTGATACATAATCTTGGACTGACACCACTGTTGCAAGCAAAACTGTCTTAACTTGAGGAATTTCTACTTGAATTTATTACTTGTCAAGTAATACAAACACCTAATCACTGACTCAGGTACTGAGGCAAAAGAAAATGTAAAGTTTAACTTACGGCATATGGATGACTGGGCAAAAAACTAAAACTCCACATTTCATGCCCAATACACACCACGAATTTGTTAACCTGTCTCAGTACATGCCACTTACACTATGGCATGTTGCTTCTTACTTGAGAAGAGGCTAACGGCAACACTGTTTGGGACTTGCCTGAACCACGGTTTTGAGAGAAAAAGGGCGCTACAGCATGCCTGGCCAGGAGGCCATTAGCAGTTTGCCTTCCTTGCTCAGCATCTCCAGAGTATTTGAACATAACTGTCATATGCTAATGTTACCGCAAGTATCCATAGCACCACAGGATAACTCGGGCTGGAAAGGGACCTCAGGAGGACTCTGGTCTCACCTTGGGTCAGATATGGGGTTGACCATGTTGTTAAGGTCACACTAAGCTCTTACTGCTTTCTACAGTCAAATCAGTATTGCAAAATATGCTGGTAACCAGCCAGTTGGCATTTTGTAACTTTTTGAATGCTTATTTTATCATGGAATGATGGGAAATCAAGCAGTACTAAATGAACAGGAATATGAGAGGATTTCAATTCCACAGCATACTTAAGAGTGAACAGTTTGGATAATGTTATTGCCTTAAACGATAACTAGTAAAATTATTGCTCAACTCTCATTGTTGTCTTCAACCATTTACTTTTTTCAAAGGGTATCCAACATGGAGAATTCATACAAATGTACGTGGAGCACTTTACTTTCCCCTGCCAGTGGTTTTATTAAGCCACTCACTGCCATGGTTTAACCCCAGCCAGCAACTAAGCACCACACAGCTGCTCACTCACTCCCCTCCTGGGGGGATGGGGGAGAGAATTGGAAGAGTAAAAGGGAGAAAAGTCATGGGCTGAGATAAAGGCAGTTTAATAGGTAAAGCAAAAGCCACACACACAAGCAAAGCAAAACAAGGAATTCATTCACTACTTCCCATCGGCAGGCAGGTGTTCGGCCATCTCCAGGAAAGCAGGGCTCCATCATGCATAATGGTTACTTGGGAAGACAAATGCCATCACTCCGAATGTCCCCTCCCTTCCTTCTTCTTCCCTCAGCTTTATATGCTGAGCATGATGTCACATGGTATGGGATATCCCTTTGGTCAGTAGGGGCCAGCTGTCCTGGCTGTGTCCCCTCCCAGCTTCTTGTGCACCCCCAGCCTGCTCGCTGGTGGGGTGGGGTGAGAAGCAGAAAAGGCCTTGGCTCTGTGTAAGCACTGCTCAGCAGTAACGAAACCACCCCTGTGTTACCAACACTGTTTTCAGCACAAATGCAAGACATAGTCCCATACTAGCTACTATGAAGAAAATTAACTCTACCCCAGCCAAAACCAGCACACTCATATATCTTATACATTAGCACTGTGTGCTAACAGACTTTTTCCTAAAATCATATCTGCCATTTCTTTCAGGATTCTTCCTAATAATTTTCAAACTGGCATTAATATCCTTTCCTGCTGAGATTTTAATTTTATTTTTGGAATCAGTCTTCAGAAGACAAATTCTCTTACAAGGTTTCACTGTCAAATGATATGGAACTTAGTTTTGTTTCTTATTACAGACTTTTAAGATGTAGGCACTTACTCTGCAGTTCACACTAAACCTTTTTGCCTCTAAGAAATCAAATTTCAATAGCATATGTTAGTTACACCTCTCTGTCACATTATTTCATAATTTCTCTTGATTCCAAAGAGGCTTGTCCCTTTGAGAAAGAAGTGAGGTTTGCTTATGATATAAGACATTTCAACTAAGTTCTCTCTACAGAAAGTAAAATGGAATGGCAAAACGCAGGTTGAACACTCTGAAGAAAATATTTACATTGGTTGAAGTGTCATTTCAAACTATTTCTAATTTTACCTTTCCTTGCCTTTAACAAATGCAGCATTAGCCCTTCTAATGATGTGGGAGTACTTCACAGGAACACAGATCAAATGCCAGTCTGCTTTGAACATCCGTTCTTTGGTAAGTCTCATAGAGATGCACTAAAGTCAGTGATTCTAGTTTTGCGGATTTCCAAAAGCTTTTATGATAGTTCCCTACTGTTTGTATAGTAATGCTCTGGTGTTGCATATAGCAGTGATGTCACCCCTTAATTACGGATCCAAAATTGAATCAGCATATAAGAAATAGAATATTATTGCCAGCTTCTTAGCTATATGAAACCATTCTATCTATCTGTATTTCACAGGCAGGTTGTTACACCCCTGTGGGTTATTTCCTAGTTTATGCCTACAAAGGTAAACACACAAGACCTACTCTGAAACATCACCAAAATTCACTCAAAACTAAATAGTTTCTTCTTTGCTTCAGAAAATTCCAGATTTTGTAATTTGTCAAGCTTGCACATGAGAGAAGATAGCATATCTGCAGAGGAGAAGGGCGGGTCACTTGAAATTCAGTCTAATTTGAAACAAGTGATGCTAACTTGCATCATATAAAATAAAAATAGAAAGATTAAGAGCTTAATCTGAAATTTCAAACAAAAATCCTGTAAATGATGAAACATTAGACATTGTAAAGCATTTTCTTCTTCATAGGTATCTGTATAAATTAACATTTTTTCAAAATTCGTCACTCTTTTTTAAAGAAAAAGACAGTCCTCTGTCAAAAATATAAAGACATAGTCTTAGCTAGTAAGATTAATAGGACTATAATGATATCCAGGTAGCTGGATAGTGTCCTGGTTTTGGCTGGGATGGAGTTGGTTTTCTTCCTGGTAGCCGGTATGGGGCTGTGTTTTGGGTTTAGGTTGAGAACAATGTCGATGATACACTGACGTTTTGGTTCTTGTTAAGTAGTGCTAAGTACTTGCTAAGTGGTGCTTACACTGGTCAAGGACTTTTCAGCTTCCCATGCTCTGCCAGGGGCATGGGAGGCTGGGAGGGGGCACAGCCGGGGCAGCTGACTCAGACTGGGCGGGAGCTATTCCATACCATGTGACATCATGCTCAGTATATAAGCAGGGGAGTTGGCCAGGGAGGGGTTCGATCGCTGCTTGGGGGACGTGCTGGGCATCGGTTGGCGGGTGGTGAGCAATTGTACAGTGTACCGCTTGCTTTGTATTACTACTGTTCTTTTTTTTTATTTTACTTTAGTTATTAAACTGTTTTTATCTCAACCCACGAGTTTTCCCCTTTTGCCCTTCCGATCCTCTCCCCCATCCCACCGGTGGGGGGGTGAGCGAGCGGCTGCGTGGTGCTTAGTTGCTGGCTGGGGTTAAACCACGACAGATAGTCTCCCATCAACTTCAAGCATCTCACTGGCACTGTGAGGCAGAGCACCTGATTTTTCCATGAAGAGATCAGGCTCCTAAGTACGTTCCTCTGAGTTGAGGGCAGTGAGGTGTCTCAGTTAAACCACAGCAATACTCTCATTGAAGCTCTCAACAGGAAAACCCCCATACACACCGAGAAGCATAGCATTCTTTCCTCCCCAGTTTTTCAGTGAGAAACATTCAACTATAATCATCAACTAAGGGGGAGTTTTCTAGGCTGCAATTTTCTAAGTTACCTATAACGATGCCTGTATCATCCATCTTAATATCTAATTATGTTCTTTGACACTCCGTTAGACTGTGGTTGGCGTTTTCTGCAGCTGCACTGCAAATCCCTCTCAGGACTACAGACCACTCAAAACCAAACAAAAACCCTACATTGTAAAACAGATTCCCAGATTCCAAAAGATAATTTTAAAAAAACCTAATAATTTTACTTTAAAGGTAATTTGCTAAGGTGAAAAATGTGCTTGTGGCCTTTTGTGTCCACCCCCTTGTAAAACAAAGATTTAAAAGCCTTTCTTTTTTACCCACCTTAATTCCCATTTAGACTAACTGGATTTGCTGGTGGGATGAGGAAGGACAGTGATTCTGGCACTGCCAGTGAAAATAAGCTGACATTTGAGCAGGAAAAAAATTTGAGGCAATCCGCCTGGAATTCTTCAGTTTCAGTCAACTTCTCTCAAGGTCTGCTCGGGGCAGAGGGGAGAACATGGTTTTTCATTCGGTCCTGCAATCTCTCCCGTAAGAGCGGATGCTGCAGAGCTGACTGTAGGTAGAACAAAGCCGGCAGCTGCTGGGTAGAGCAGACTCCCAAGGCCACCGAAATGGCCACAAAAACTCCTCTGCCATCCATAACATCAGAGTCTGAGGCAGCCATGATTGCTGCTGATTTTCCTTATGTTTTACTAACAAAGGAAATAGGAGGTTCTGCCGGGGTGACATTAATCTTACTCATCCTTCCCCTCTGCCAGCCTGCTATGATACTACACTACTGCAGAGGAGCATTTGGAAAATACCATGTACGGTGTGGTTAAGGAGAGATTGGTGGGAATCATCTGATGGTTCCCTACATAGGCACATAAAGCCTTGTTTGTCTGAGACCAGAGGGAAACAAAAATCATGTTAGTAAAAAGCATGCAAGGGAGATAAAGGCTGAAGCCTCATTCTCCCTGGAAAACTGGCTTTCCTCTAGAGCATCCTTAAAGGAGAGATATATTTATACCCTCAGTTATTTGTCAACTAGACTCAAAAAGTCCTGCAGAATTGCACTACCCCATACACAAAAACACTGTTCTGCAATAAGCCACTGTCATGATGCAATACACATATGTATTCTGCCTCCTATTTCTATAGGAGACAAATTTAATGACAGCTTATTTTCTGGTTGACCTATAGGAAAGCTGATGTGAAAATGTCCTTCCTTCCCATTTCTCCTCTTGGGAGGAGGTGACTCATAGCATAACATTATCTCATTGGAATAACCTTGTTATCAAGAGGTAGCTGATGATATAACCCTTTATAAAGTAACAAAGTTGATCTTTTCAGTGAAAATTTCACTTGGCATTCCTTTGTGATTTTCTGCCTCTGCTGTGTTTCGTAACAGTGTATGTTTTTTTCTCCCTTGAAAGAAATGCAGGTCATCAAAACAATGTGAGAGAGGCAAACAAAAAAAATAAAAGGCTGAGCCACTAAGACAAGATGTGTGCTCATAGTCCTCAAGGTCTGGAGCCATTGCTGTCACATGCAAAGGGGAACACTGAAGTGAAAGGAAGTGCAATGCCAGAAAATAAAGACCTAACTTTTGTTTTAGCTTCAATTTATGCTTTGAAAACGGAAATCACAGAAGTGTTCTACTTTAGAGAGCAATCCTGCTGCAACCCTCCTACTGACCTCTGCATGGAGGTGCTGAGAAATTCCATGCTTGAAAATGATGTAATTTGTAATAATGATTAAGAATCATACAATAATTAGTACTTAGAAAACCACTTGTCCTTGAGAGCTTTCAGTTAAAGACCAGAAAGAGATTACAGTAAAAATGATCCAAATCAGTAATATGATACTTTGGAACAGAAATGGGATCTGCTTTTACGTATGGAAAGAGTCAGGCATGTCCTAGGTTCTAATTGTAATTCCACTGTTGGAAAAGACAAGAGCAAAAGATAAGAGTAACACTGGAGAATATTCCAGGCCAAGAAATAAATAAGCAAGTATCAACTTATAAGCAACTTTTTGAGGAAAAAACCATCTGTATAGCATTTGGAAACAAGATATAATATACTGTTAGTTCTAACAAAACTTCTTTGCCACTTCAAGGTTATTCCAGTGAGATAACACCATATTCTTATGATACTATCTCCAGGCGATCTCAGTTTCCCACCTCTGAATCCTCATACCCAAAAGCCTCACTCACTTGTTTGACTCTTGGCGCTAGCAGGCACTGCTACAACTCTGGCTCACCAAAGTGAATACTCACTAAACCCAATCTCCAACAGAGATCTTCATCTCTGTTTTTCGTACCTCTAATCTCTCTCCTCTGGTCCTTATACAGACTTCTTATAGCCCGAGTTACTCACTGACTCCTATCTGCAGCTTCTCTGTGGCTCTACTCTGCCCACTTCATTTACTTTCAGAGACTCCCAAGCCTTTCTGGAACTGCTCTTTTATTGTTTTATACCATATGCTGTTGCTCCTTAGAAGACTGAGAATATCTTCTGAGCAACTAATACAGGCATAAGGCTGTCCATCTTCATATGCCCACTTTCTCAAGATGTCTTTTAATATAAAACTATAAGGCAAAAATCAGAGCAGCGCAGGAAGGGAATTCATCATTAGCACTGCTAGGGGTGCGAATCCAGCCTATTTTCATTTTACAAGCATATTCTGAAAGCACAGACTATCAAGCCCACTGGTTTTCGGTGCACTTTCTCTACAAATTTTTTTGTTTGCATAGTCCTCTTTCCAGTTAACTCATTCTGCAGGCCAAGACCCATGTGCTCGCCCAAGTGACATGCTCAGCACTGCCTGGCACATTCAAAATTCACAGACCAATGAGAGTTTGGGGCACTTCATGTCTGAAGTGATTTCTGGAGTGAGTGTTTCACAAATTGTGCTGAAACTTTTTTAATAAAACAGCCAGAGTATTCACATAATGAAGCCTGAGGTCACTTCCAAGTCAGAGAGACTGGTTTTATAGCAGGCACTCATGCAGTGTTCCCAACCTCATTCTCCCTTGTTCAGGATGTATGTTCATACCTGTCCAGAAACTCATTGCTTGCTTTTAACCTAAATGCATTTTTCTTCTTCACCATTTTCCAAGTCTGTAAATCTGATCATTACCTTATACAATTTACTGCCTTCCTTGAATACTGCATTGTTTAGCAGCTCTCAGTACTATTGCTGGTTTCAGACCTCATTTTAACACTTCACCTCCTTCACTGCAGCCAAAACACAGAAACTCCCTTTTCGTCCATGATGTATCACCCCACACTTCAGTCATCTTCACTGTTTCAGAGATGATTCTCCCTCCTAACCAG
Source organism: Theristicus caerulescens (assembly GCA_020745775.1). Classification (NCBI taxonomy): domain Eukaryota; kingdom Metazoa; phylum Chordata; class Aves; order Pelecaniformes; family Threskiornithidae; genus Theristicus; species Theristicus caerulescens. The sequence continues at coordinate 92,802,876 of CM036560.1, forward strand.
CCATCTACTTCCACGGCTGAAAACAGGCCCCCAGTGCTGAGCACCACAGTTCTCATCTCAAGGGATTCACATTTTCTCTCTAGCTTTTAATTCCTTCTTGAAAGAAAAAGAAAAAAAGCCCTTTACCTTATTGCCTTTATTGGTGACATCATACACCTTCAACTGTAAACATAAATTACCAAAGAAAATAGAATACTTGTTTTATTTTCTCTGTGCAAAGCTGCTGCATGTTCCATGAGATGCACTGTACTTAGCTTCAAAGGCTGTCACATGTAACTCTCCCCTTCTTTGACAGCACGGGCTGTTTTACAGATTACACTTGCTGCTCGTCAGTGCCAATTAGGAATCATTTTCCTTGCATTTAGTTTTACATTGATGCAACTAACATGACCAAAACCTACTTATTCCATTTTTTATACAGTTTATTCCTTATATATTACTACTTGATTTTTCGGGGGATGGGGACACAGAAAAGGGAAGACAAAAGAACCTCCTGACCAGATTCACACCACCTTTTATGCCTAGTGTAATAAACAAAAGTTACTTGCGTCACCTAAGGGCAAAATTATGAACCATTAAATTGTAATTGATCTGTCCTGATTTTCATCAATTGAGAGTTTTAACCTTAATAACCTTGATGATACAAACTTCAGGGACTATGAAGTTCCCCAGCCAGGAGCCCCACACACCCTTGCTTATCTCCACGCCATAAATAGTGTTATAGTTTCGTCCTCCCTCCTGCCCTTATAAAGTAAGTTGCTTCCAACTCAGCCATTGCCTGCCAACAGTAACTTGGTAGTGCCTTTTCTGCCTCAGTTACGCAAGGCGCCATCCTTATGCGGGGCACACATGCAGACCAGGTTCAGCACAACAGAAGAGTACTCAATGGGATACACACAACATAGAAGGAGCCGCCTAAAGTAACAGCTGTGAAATGTGGGTCCTAATCCTGCAAAGATGTGCAGGACTGTACACGTGGCAAAGGAGTGTCGGACAGACCCTTACAACGGGGTCTTGAGCAGCAACTGAGCAAGAGGATAGTTATGTTTAAGTGCTCACCTGCTGTGCGTGTGTTCAGTTGATTGATACAAGGTTTCACTCACCAGTGGAAGTGTGAAATCAGTTTCATATAAATTGGAACATACACACAAAAATCTTATCACTGCCTAAAGATATATTTCCATCAGTATGTTCTGTTTTCTCCAATCAGCTTAGTATTTATGGGGTGGCTGAACAAGAATCCTATACATTATTTACTAACATTGATTTTAAGCAAGTCGTTCAATTCATAACCATGAATTACCTAAGAAAATAGAGTGTTTATCTTGTTTTTTTCTCTCTAAAGAAAATTAAGTATTTAATTATTAATGGGATTTTACTGTTGAATTCAGTAAACAGGTCCTTAAAAATAACAAAGGGGGATAGAGATAACTAGCCATGGTACAGTTACACAATGTCATTAATAATTCCAGTGTTTACTGCATTTCTTAAGTAAGTACTGGTGCTGATTTAGAAAGAAAGTTGCATTAAAAAAAAAAATAGCCCTCTGTTCCAGTATTTTCTGAATTTACATTTGAAAAAGGCTCATTTTCACCAGAGGCCTTTATCTTCTGTCTAGACCAGTTCTGCTCTGCTGACCACTCATTATGGTAACAGGCCACAGTGAAAAATCCTGTGGAGGACGCAGATCAATTACTCAATGACATTCACTTACCGATATTGATTAGGCCATGCGTTGTTTGACTTCCCCTTTGATTCCTTCTGTAATGAGGAAATGGTTACACCCCTCCTGTAGGGCAGAGGAAAATGGAATTCATGAAAATGAAATTACTTTGAGGTTTATAAAAATCCTATCTAACTTGAATGGAAAATGGCCAATTAAATATGTTAAAGAGCAAAACCCAATAACACAGCACAGACTCAGATCTTTGCTCTGACCACACAACCCTGCAGTGAGGCCATTTTGCATAGTATCATACAAACTAATGACCAGATCAACAGCATCCGGGAAAGCAACTCTGACAAACTACTAGCTTTCAAACATTTTTCTAGATAATACTTCTTTCCTTCAATCTCTTACAAATTCACATACATCCAATTTCAATTTCCTGGATTTTTGGTTACCCCCAATTTTTGGTTATCCTCACCGTTTAACATTTGCTATCTTTTGATGATAGGTCTGTTATACTTATCCAAGAGTATACATAGCTGTTCTGCTAACACCTTCTTCTGATGTATCTGTTGCTTTATCAGTCCTTAAAATGTCAGCTTTTTCATTACTGTGATGGTTTTTTATTCCATTAAAAAACTTATATCGAACTATTAATTTTTTATGGGTTATCAGTTACAATCCATTTATATCCAGGCAAAGTGCAACAGTTTATAAAATTTTGTGTCGTGTGCTATGTGACTGATGAGATGCTGTAACTAATTAATCGAAAAATATTTCCCTTAGTCTGCTCTTCTGAAATTATTCTTACAGCTGAGAAAGTCTTACTGTCAGGCCAAAGCCTAGCTGCCTACATCTCTACTCCTGCTTGTTTTTATTGCTCTGGCTAAGAAAGTGATCAACAAGGAGATGAAGCCTGCCAGAAACAGGATAGCTTGTAGTCTTAGCACTCCTGCTGACTTCCCAAGCCAAGACAACTAGGAGCAGACACAAGGACCAGAGGCACTTGCAAGCCCCCAGGGTGATCCATATGCAGTTTCTCTCATACCGTACATCACTAGTTCACAAACGCTACTGGAGCCAAGAGGAATTTTTAGATGTGGCCTTACTCTGCTGTATTTTTTACCTTAAAACCTCTCACATGCCTGGAAATTTGTTTGTCAAAAGCCAATTTCTGCAGCTTAACTTACTCAGAAAATGTGGTCAGTATCATCACTGCATCTACCTGAGCCTGCTCTGTTTTCTTGCACTGCCCTTTTTCATGCCATTTTTTCCACTGTGAAGCCCCACACCCTACTGATCGCACAGCACACTCTCCACCAGCACCCACCTCTCACAAATGCTGCTGATGTCTGCGAGCTTCCCCCTAAAGCCACTTCATGATGTCTGCCTGCCCTTCAGGCTCTGCATCTTCCCAGCGCTGCTTTTCTTTCCCATCTCACTTTCAGGAGAAAGGCGTCCTGCCAGGTGCCAGCACTACACCCTTGCTGTCACTGAGATAACCCTCTCGACATTTCAGCAGCCTCACAGAAGGCAAAAGCCAGTGGCTGTTCTTTGAACCGTTCACTTTCTTTCTTCTCACCTCCTGCCTACATCTCCTCCCTCCTCTTTCTTATCCTGTGCTGTATCAAGGAGGCCACAACTTCATGTTCTGGGGGAAAAAAAAAAAAAAGGCATCTCTATAAACTAAATGCTTTAAGAGTCAGTGTACAGTTTATTCTTTACAGCTGTTTCACTATAATATATACCCACTGAGACTAGCAACAGAGGGACTGAAGAGTGCCAATGGGAAAGATGTGTTTGTCATCTGACCACATAGCTATTAGGAACTGGCAGGATCATTTTAGTACAGGTAATTCCTCTAGAAAGAAGGGATATGTGCCGGTTTTGGAATGGCAGATATGCAAGGGGGAAATGACAACTAAATCCCAAAGGCAGACCAGAATGTAGAAAAAAAAAAATCAGGGGTTACTTTGAAGTTTCTAATCCAGTGCTGTACAGTTTCTCATTTGGGTTAACGTGTTATAGAAGGACATAGAGTAGATCTGATTCCTTCGCTAAGGGAGCACTGAGACAGAAGATGCACACACATGCATCTTAGGGACCCATGTGTGCTCCTGGATTTAATCCAGAAATGGAAAATATCAAGAAATTTACCAACCTGTTTAAAGTGGTCAAAACCACATCATGTTGGCTGGTGCCTGCTCTGACGTCTTCTCTGGTCCATTTCATATTTTTGGCCCATCTATGTCTTCACAGATTTCTAATTTGAAAAGTAAGGCTGATTTTCAATTGTATGGCTAAAGATTCACATAGAAATCTTTCTTCTGGAAAACTTCTTTTGAAGCAAGCCCAAAACAATTCCAGGGCCATTAGGTAAAGAAGCCTGTCCTTGCTGTCTCTGTCAATGAAATGCAAAAACCAAAGAACAGGTGCTTCCATACATTTGCAGCAATAACAAAATTTCTACATTATTTTTCTTTCTATTAATATCTTGTTAACTACCACACTCTGTCATTGCTTCTGAAAGTTACTGCATTGCAAATAATCCAAAGCATTCTTAGCTAAATAAGAGAAAAAGAGAACAAAAATAGTAAATTTATTTCATTTGCTTTGTTTCTCACCCAGTTTCATCAATCAATGCTACATATTACCTGCAATTCTGTTGCTCTCATAAAAACCTTTTATTCCTGACTTTGGGGATATATTTTAGAAAGTTAGTAAGTTTAGAAAATGACAGGTTGCCCATGCAATTTTTCTAACTTATCAATAATTCTCTTTTGTTCACACAGAAGAAAAAAAGAGGTAAAAAAAATACAGTAGGTGTGTAACTGAACTCGAGAAATAATAGCCTGCAGACTTGAGCAACATTTTAATTTGCAGTAACTACACTCTCATCATCCTAAACAAGTAATTTGCAGTCTGATCACACCTCTTGCTGTCCTGGACAACACGTACCACAGATATTCTGACATACAATGTCTTAAATGTCCTAATCAGTCTTTTTTTTTTTTTTTTTTTTTACCCCTTCTTTCCCTGAAGAGCAACAAGTACTCCCTGCCTATAGCCAACAGCAGCAGTGAGTTCTGCTCTCCTTCCTGCCATGCACACAGCCATGCTCTGCCCATCTTCGGGGAACAGCTTTCTCCACCGGAGAAATGCTTGAGCCTTTGCCTTTGAAAGCATCTCTTCTCTCCCTCTTTCCCCTGTCCACATCATTATCTCACCTGCCGGGAGACCATGTATGACCTTTTCCGGTATAAAGTCTGCCAACAGGAAATCAAGTCCTCCATCTCCCCCCTTGCACCCGCAGCAAGTCTCTACCAGAGGCAGGCCAGCAGCCCTTTCAGAGTCTCAAAGCGACCATACACCACACACAGCAACTGGGATAGGATGTTCGTTTAAAAAACATAGGACAACCCCAAGGAGAGGTAAATCTGTTCCTTGCATTCCCTTCTCCTTCCACAGTAAATTTGCATTTAGGTACAACCACCTTGATTAGAGGTGTGAAATGCATTTTAACATGTCCATTAATCAGTCTTCCATAATTTTAGTTTTTATATAACTTTAGAGCATAGATACTCTTTCCCAGCTAAATACAAAGATGCATATAAGTATTTTCATATAACATGGATAGATTTACTTAATAGCACTATAGATATGGGTTACAACATACCTTAAATATCACTAAAAATATAACGGTACAGAAGTTGTACTGCCGAAGTGTTGCAATGTCTCATGGGAACACTTGAAAGGAGAAAGAAGTACAATATTCACACTTGGTATTCACAGCCTGTTCATTACACATTTCTAGAAATGTGCCCCCCCCCTTAATTAAAAAGAAAGCTGAAAGAGTAGGAGGAACAAAAATGTTCTCAACTTCAATGACACTATTGGAAAATAATTATTTCAAAACTGCTTATCTGTTAAAAAGCTGGCAAGCTACCAGGATCTTGATTGCTGTAAGCAATTTTGTAACTGCTCTACACAGATAAATTTAACAGAGAAATTAATTTCAGTCTCATAATAAGTCTCATCTCATTACCAAAACAACGTCTGTTCTGCAACAGAGCCTTGTGCAAGGACTGCTGGTAGAGAATTTTGTGTGCAGACATTTAACAACTGCCTAGAAAAAGTCCACCTCAAAACTCTGAATGCCATTTAACACTTCATTCTAAACATAATTCTTCCTAATTGTGAAATAGGAAGTGAAATATTGTGAAATAAAGTGAAAATCTTCCCAGTTTCACTTGTATTTTGCCCATTCGATTTGAAGAAAGCTACCTGACTGCCTGGAGCCATCATTTATTCTCAGTTTGTTAGGAACATGCCCCTGGGAGCAGTAACAAGAGTATTGCTCCTTCAAAGAACGCTACTGACTATGCCATCTACCTCGCATCTTTTTTTTTTTTGTAATCCAGGGCACCTAATAATATGTTAATTATATGTCAGGCTTCCCTGTCCACAGACACGGTAACAATATGATTGAATAATGAAGATGGTCTGTGGCTAAAAAAAGTGGTCTCCTTCCTTTATGCCACCATCCTGCCCTTTACTGGGACTCGTCTTCCCACAGGACGTTTCTATTACATCCCTAACTCCTCCAGCAAGTCTTTGAAAATGCTGGAAAATACAACATGACCAAGATCCAAAATTAAAACTTGACAGTAGATTCAGCAATAAGCTCTAGATGCTTTGAGCCAATTTATGGCCACTGTGCTCTGCAAAAAAAGGCACAAAACAATAACAGAGTGCCGAACAGCTCATAAATCCTGCCACGCTAGCACTCGTGCTTGCAGCTCTCAGATGGCACTGCTTGAGCAGCGGCATTATGAATAGCCTGATTTTTTTCTTCCACCATTCTTATTGGTGTTCTTGTTATGGCACATCAACCAGGGTATAAAAAAAATGAGTGCATGATATATCCTGATGAAAATCCTGATACGGATTTCAGCTTTGCTAACGCATAACTTCGCTATACAGCATCTCATCTTTGGGAGCCACAATGCCATTTTCTGCTACTAGACATCCCATCCAACAAACTGCAGAGAGCAGATTTACCGGCACAGAAAGCATTTTTTCATGAGGTACTCCTCATACATTCACTGGTGTACTTGACCATGCAAATCAATAGCTCTTTACAGAGCACACACTGTGAGCAGTAAGAAAACAGACTGTTTTCTTCAATCCAGCACATCTTTGCGACCGCAGCTTCATTTCACTATTTTTTCCCAATTACAGAATTATTCTGTTCATCAATTTGGCCTCCTTGGCATAAACTCATCTATAGATTTATAGAAATAGTATGCATTTAATACAGCAGATACTTTATTTGTTCTTGAACTTTTCCACAGAAAATGAAGATAAAAATCCTCCCCCCAAGATTTCTTCAGTTATAATTAAACATATCTGATTTTCAACCTAAGTTTCTTGACCTATCTCCTCAAAGATGTTTTTCATTGTTCCTTTTCTTGTTTCCACAGCAACCTTTCCATGACTCTCATTAAGTTTTTCCCTGTTTTCTCCTAATTTTATAAGGAAATAGTGATTTTGGTTTTTTGTGGTTTGTTTTTTCATTTTTTTTTAAATGCAAAGATATTTATATATATGTCTTATAAAACAAAAGAAGGATTCTAGGACAATGGTCAGCTCCATCTCTCTTGCAGTAATTAGATGATTCTGCAAAATTTCATTTAAATCAGCAGTACTGTTGTCAGTCTCTCACTTCACCAGGTTCCACAACACCACAAGCGTATTGCAGTCCAAGGTGGGGAAGGAATCTTCTCTGGACCCTGTTTAAATACTTCATATGGGAGTATCAGTCAACAGTATTGAAGCAAGGCAGCTGCTCCCTTTAAAATTTTTGAATAAATGCTAAAGAGAGATAATATCAGTCTCCAGTGATTAATACAACCCAGTTCACACCTAGGGAGAAACACTGAGGCATCGCAATTGAAAACTTTGATAAAGACTGCCCACCCACATCCAGGTTGTAGGAGATACTATTTTAAAGGAAAAAAAGAGACTAAAGCGATGAGCTAGGTCCCGTTATGCTGTTACTGCCATCCATTTCTCCCCTTTCCTTGTTTTTGCTTCCAGAATATTTTATAAAATGCACTAGAAATTACTTTATATATACATGCATATATGCTTAGATGTCTGTATGCTGTAACTGCCAGAAGTGCATCAAAATAATGGAATCTCTCATTTAAAATAGAATGGAAAAACTGTATCAGGTTCTGTGCAACTGCTTCCAGAAGACATGAAAATATGCCTTTCCCCCACCTGAGATTCCTACTGAGGTCAAAGAGAAGTTTAGGAGCTGTTGCTAATGCACAGGGATGAAGTTTTATGGTTTTCTTTAAGCAAAACACAAGTGAAGTTGAGATGTGCAATATTTTCTGAGGCCAACGCATAACAAACAAAATTTCAGTTAGACTTTATTGCAAAAGCTATTAGATTTTAGAGTTATGTTCCAGTTCATATAAATGAATATTAAAGATAGGCAGTTTGCATCCCAATTGTTTCTGCACATTGTTTATACTTAATTGTCTTCAATTCCGGTAAGAGATTTTGAGTGGAGAAAGGGACCGTTCCTAACACTCTGCATTTTACACACCATGACTACTGGCTTTCAAAACTCAGCTGAGTAGGAAAACGCATCTGAGAGGATTAAGTTCCAGTTCCAGCCCAGACCTTTGTTAATAACAGTTTTTCTTTCTCTCCTCCGCCAAAAGTGAATGCAACATTCAACGTCTCTTTCTAATTTATTGGAAAACATACACCTGAACCTTTTCAAAAAGATTCTCTTTACGGCCTGTTTTTTTCTGAACAGGTTGTTAATGGGACCTGTTTTGAGTTTTCCTACTGGGTCTGCAACACCTCAAAGTAAAGTAACTTTTCAGTTTCCAGACCTCCTCATGTTTTATGCTGCTTGCATCAAGGGGTACATTTGCTAGAGCAGCTGTTCCTTCCATATTCAGTGGATTTCAAGCTTTTAAAATAGTTACCTGTAAAATCAGAACAAACCTTAAGGTACAACAGCCAAAGGACTATTAATTTCACCAGCTTGGAATATAAAAATGCTTACCTTAAAAAAACATCCTCCTACACTATATGGAACAGAAGTACAGCTGAATGACAACTTTTCTTGAAAAGGTTTTTCTTTGCCAAAGCACCAATTTATCTAAGCACTTTTCTACTGAGGCCTGACCTTTTAGGAAAGGTACCAATTTTAATAAAAACCTTTCACTGACAAAGATTCCTCAGCTCCAAATTGAGTTTTCAGTCCAAACCAGATAAAAAATTTGGCTGCACCCATTCAGAGCACACGTTGACTGTCCACTACATAACTGGACCAGGGAAGCGAGAGCTACACCTTACGCCAGGTGTGATGGGGACCTGACTGGAACAGAGCTTTAGTTTTTTGCAGGATGGGCTCATGCTTCCAGGTGGAGGTTTAATCACCTCTGGCTTTCTGGCTTGCAGCAAACCACACATTTTTTTCCTGTGGTCCTTAGGAAGTTTCGCTCTTCAGCACCTCTGAGGTTTGGCTGGGTCAGCTCCCTGCTCACCTCAGCAGCTTCTCAGTTTCTCTGCACGAGCTCCAAATTCTCAGAAGGTTGCTACAGGTCCTTCCTTCCTGAACCTCTTCTGCCTACCACTCAGTGAACACTGAAAGCTTCCCTCCCTTAGCAGGGGCTGCATCCTAAAACTTCTCTAGGGGCAGCCTAATATTTGCATGAAGGAAAAGAGGAATATGTGGTTCTATGCAATTTTAAGCACTGGAGCATGTAAGAAGTACTGTGACACCACCTAGCAAAGCAAAGGAAATAAAATAAAATCTGGCAGCGTATCCTATGCAATGTCTATTACACACCTACTAGAGACACACTGACCCAAGCACAAAAGATGAAAGTACTACAATATGCCAAATCAGCTTTACATCAGCAGATTTAGACTGGCTACAATGCTCCTGAATAGAACAAATGCAGAACTGGCTATTCAGCAAGGGATTACTAGTTTGTCAAGGAAGTTTCATTCTAGATTTAGTATCTCCCAGAGCTCAGGAGTTGTCCAAGTTCTTAAGTTTTCCTCTAATGCCACAATCGGTGTTTTGGATCACTGTCTGATCTTCAAAGTCACGGAGAGTTTGTGGAGCTGGGATTTTTGTTTAGCAAGATCTACAAGTCAAAATACTTGTGCAACTTTCCAAAATTTTATAGAAATTATGGGTGGAAGAAAAGTTACTTCTGTCTGATACTGTAGATATTTTCTTTATCTTCATAATAGTAATACCTGTTTAAACACCTTTCATTCTAACTTTAAAACCTATCTGCTCTTGAAAATGGAATTACAATACCTCATCTGAGCACTGTATAATTCTTATGAAAGCTAAAGCCTTGTCCATCAAAAATAAGGTACACTTGGACATTTTAGGTTGAATTGCTTGGTAACATCTTTTTCTGTATAAGCTAATTTTAAAGAATTCTCTTGATTGAATTTGTATTGCTGCCTTCTTCAGCCCATAAACTATACTAGAGACATGCAAGCAACTTCTTTCAACTGTAAGTTGCAAACTTCGGGATTAATTGTAAAAAATATAACTTCCATCAGGAGAGGAAAGCAGATACGCAGGCTGTTAAAGGCAAATCAGGTGCTGAACTCTAACACAATTATTTCCTTACAAGCTATCAATTTATTCTGAGAAAAATAGTAAATAGGTGCTAATTACTATCTACTTATTATAGCCCTGTTCAGCCTTCGGCTAAGAATGAGTGACTAGAGGGGCTTTGACCTCTGCTGCTCTCCCTGCAGAGGCTGGATCTGAGACTCCACCTCGACCCCATGAAGCTTTTAGCATGCCTGCAGGCATTCTTCAGCTCAACACTTTGTACATTCTTCTTTATTCTACACTTTTTATTGTATTTAGTTACCATGTTATGGCAGGCCCTTAGCCATCCAAGATACACACATCTCTAAATTATAACTAGATCCAATTCACTGGACTTCTTCAAGGAATTTTTGTGAATAGGTTTTGGTGTGGTCTTCCTCTCATGTCAATGCTATTTGTTTCAAACCATTTCCTGGGAAGTCCTTGTTTCCCAGGTTTACTTAAAGCAGTTTTCACAGTGTTATAAGAAACTTGGCCATAAACTTTGCAGTTCATTTATTATTTGCAGTCCTCAGTGCCTGAGAAGCTGAGTCTACAAAAAAGCTGAGTAAGAAGAGGTTTTTCTCCAGCTCCACTAGGGTCAGTAGTTTTTTAACTGTGTTCTTTCAGTGCCTTTTAGAAAATGCTCCAGAAAAAGGCAGGCCAATTTTGCCTCTAAATTATTAGCAACTTACTGAGGGGGCAGCATAGATCTGCTGCAGCACATTTAGGACTTGAAGACATTTTTGAAAGACATTATGCTCAGGAGGTGACACTACAAAGCAGACCACAGGAGTTACATGTACAAAAATATACATTCACCTCAGCTGGAGACTGAATACAAATAGCTATACATTGTCAACTACCTGCTTCTTTAATTACCGCATTTACACAAACATTGATTCCAACTTAAAAAGTCACTTTGTGAACATACAAATTTTCAGAGTAAGTCCAATTCTTACCCTCAACTGCACTGTTAAGGTAAGTTTAAGCAAAACTTACCTGCTTTCTCTGTTGTTTCCAAGATTACTCAATTGTCTGTATGCAGGGAACTTCTGCGAGTCTTACATAAGGCATGTCTATCGTATAGCTTAAGCTTTTAGTCTTACTTTAACATCGGATCTAGAAATAAACTTAAGGCTAAATAAATGAGTCTTAAAACCATTATTGTCCTGGTTTCCTAAAGATTTAGCAATTAATCACATGGGAAGTCATTGGAAATCCACAAGAGGGGAAAAAGAATCACTAGACACTGGATTTAACTTCATTTGATTCCATTGTAATAGTCTCAGATAAAATTTTTTACCTACAATCAAAACAAGAATTTTGGTGCAAGGTTTCTAAAGGCTTCCTTGAAAGAAGGTTCTCGGATGAAAAAAGAAAAAACACATTTTGAGGTTCTCTATTTTCTTGTGTTTATAGAAATCCAAAAATAGGCATTCAGATCAAAGTAGCATTTGAACTCGGACTTAAATAAGCTACAAAAGCTTTTCATAAGCAAGGGCTGAAACTCAAAAGTGTCAATCATTTTTGCAGTATTATGATAATTTTTTGGGTTGAACTGCAGTAATAATCTCTTACACTACAGAAAAATATTTTCAATATAGCTATGAGATTAAAATGTAAAAATATGGGGATAAGTTTGGCTCTTGACTATACACGTGCAGCCTTTCTGAAGACTGCACAGATGCAAATCAGCTGAATTTTACCTTTGATCTCATTTTTCAGATAAGGTTTCTGCCATATTTTGAAATATGAAAAGTAATGATGGAATTCATGTGATGCACTCTGCATTCAACACAAATGCAGTTAACAGTGAGAAACAAAATCAATGACTTAGATGATCAAAGACTGTACATATTGATCCTGTAACTTTTGTGTCAGCACAAACGATTACAACCATAAATCCTGCTCTGTTATGTATGTGTTTCCTGTTAAAGTATATGCTATGTGTGCACAAATACACAGAATTAAATTCCTCACCAGCCCCTACTCATTCTGCTGTAGTTCCACCTGGTTACGCCAGTGGTGAATTTGGTTTTTTGGTCCATTATTTTTCAGAATTTTGTCAGAGGGAGAATTTTTGCTTTTAAAGAAGTTGGATCCTTCAGTTGGCTTTTCTTTGTCCCAGTCCCTCCAGAGTCCCATATAAGAGCAGCAAGAATGCTTCATCCAGCAGCACTTGCTGGGATTACATGCTGGCCTTGAAAATTTTGGTGACCTTTCTGAGAAGGTAGTGGAGATACAGCTGCTACTCGAAGGACATGGGAATAACCTCAGAAAATGCCATAACAGTGATAGGTAAGCTCAAACAACTGCAAAGGCATGCCTGAGTGTGGCACCCTATCCAGGATAATACAACTTCTTTTAACACTAATGTTTTCTTTCTTGAGTGCATTCCCACAGTGATCCCATGAAGCAGCTGATGGGAGCTGTCTCACAGAAAAATAGGAAATATAGAAGATGGGTGTTTGCCTCATCAAATTGGACACCTGGACAACCTAAAAGCACAGCGGGGTGACGAACAGTGAACATATCTCGGCTTAGTTTTCTTACAGATTGTATTGGTCAGTAGAAATAACTACTTGCCATGCCAGCACAACGGCCGCAGCATTAGCCCGCCACTCTTTAAATGACACTGGGAAATTACAGCTGGATTGATGTCAGCAGCAAATCACAAAACTGATGCTGATGAGTCCAAGGTGCAGCTATCCATACGAGCTTTTCTGAGGCCTTGAGATTCACAGAAGGGAGAGAGCCCAGGGCAAGCAGTAGGTACCCTCAACTTCCCTATTGACCTTGAAAGAGCAGCTGCTGGCAAAGCACTGCTCAGCCCTCTGCAGGGGCACACATCTGCATGGGTGATGGGTGCATTGACATCAGGGGGTCCCATTTCAGGGGCACTTGTTCTACAGAGGGATTTCATCTCCAGCACCACCTGATGGAGGTGAGCTAACAAGTTGTGACGTCCCTCTTAAGGTAAGCTGAAGAATTCACATCTCACATGGAGCGACTCCGTATAGGAACTGAACAAATAACAGGAGCACGCAGCTTCAGCAAAGACTCTCAAAAGGTTTCACGTTGCCTAGGGCTGTAAAAGCCACAAGTTAGTCCTGAAAACAATACCGTAACTAGCAGTTAGAAACTGACTGTTCACAGACAACAGCTGCTTCTGGGACCTTAATAACTAATTTGTTACACCACACCTTTTAGGAGCACAATTAAAAAGTTATGTCAACTTACAATGAAAAGCTTATTTCAGTATTTGCCAGCTTTATTTGTCTTTTCAAAATATTCTTCTTACAACAACAATTCTGATGTTACCTCAGGAGATTTCTGATTCACTTCTCATCTTATTTAGCATTTGCACTTTGGTGGAACCTAAAAGTCATAGTCAGGATTGGGCCCCGTTCCATGAAACACCACATGTGCTAATCCTTTTTTAAAGCTAGTAGTTACACAGTGTCTGTGGGGGATAGCCCTTGGCAAGCTTTTCAAGGACAAAGTACTTCCAACACGGAATTTAGAACTGTAACATTGATATTTCTTTTTTACATTGTAAGAATTACGTGTTATAATTGTATACGATGCATAAATTCAATATGCCTTCAGTCTTCATAAAACAGTTTCTCTTGTTTTTTTTTTTTTTTTTGCATTGATTACAGATTTATGCTATGAACCATTTCTGAACAGGTTCAGCTGAGACCAGTGTAAACATCTGTGCCTGTTGAATTTGCCTGTCATCGAACAGACAGACAATTAAAGTCGGCAATAATTTATGGAGGACAATACCTCAGCACAGGTGTAATGTGAATAGGGCAAGAACTTCTTTCCGACTGAATAAAAATACTGAAGAATTACTGTAACTGCTGCTCAGTTTGAGCAGTAAAAGGGCAGCAGTTGTGCAGGAACAATATGGAGGACTTTGTCACACAGAGGGGCATAACAAAGAAATCATGGGCAGTCTTCACTTTGCATTTCCAAGCACATCCTGTTTACCAAGGAACATCCTGGATTTTGCTCTTCCTGAATTATCTCATTGTTAGTCACAACTCAGGAGAAAACATCAAAATGTCACACTGAGTGATACAAAGCCAAACTGAATTTTTAGTATGAGGATAAATAGCATCATCCGCTAAGGAGAAAGCTGAGCAAAGAAGAATCACAGTCACCAAGGCCTACAGTCAGAGCATGCCAATGAAGACAGCTGTTGTACCATGGCATAAATATTGCTTGATTTGGCCAAAATACTTACATAAAGATGTAGATCTGATGAGTCATAACTCAGACACCATTAAGGAAATGTATTTCAATTGTTACTTTTGTTGCACAATAAAAATCCCTCCTGGATGCCAGCATCTTAGTTATTTGGCTTAGAGCTTCTGATGCAACTTTGAATGTTCCAAATGAACCTAAGTTTACATTATCACAAATGTTCTTACAAACAGAAATATCTTTAATATTGGTATAAAAGCCTACTCAATAACTCTTAAGTTTCCCAGAGAAGCTAGTCTCTTTACTATTGATTGCAAAAGAAAAAAAAAAAAAGTAGGGCACATTTTCAATAAAATCTTCCATGAGTTTGTATAATTTCTTAGTGTGACAGGTTTGCAAAGAAAAAGCATTATGAAACTAAGTAAGTGTCCATAAACTTCTGTCTGCTAAACTGTTGTGCTATCATAAGGTTTAGTCATGCCACTTGAAATTGTTCATCTTCCTTCTTTCTCTTACTCTACATCCCAGAGCCTGAGCTAACATTAAGAACTTCCCCAGAAAGTCAAAGAAACTGGGAATACATATTTAGCATTAAAAGGATCCAAAGATAACATACTTAGAAGCTTTGGCATTTTGAGTAGGCAGAGAAAACTGGTTTAGGCCACTCTTATGAGTGCTTTCCAATTTCTGCACAAGCCACTTGTCTTTTAAAGTCAATGGGTACCTTTGCAATTGTTATTTGTGTAAGTTATGTACATTCTGCTCCATGTTGTCCATGCTACAAAGCAACTGTGCCACCTCAGGAGAGCTTTATTTCAACAAATATTTGATTGAGCCAGTGGAATGAATAGCCAAAGGGACAAGAGAGAACAATTTCACATAAATTGTTAACAACAGAAAAGTCATATTCAAGCAGTTGTACCAACTGTTGGTAGATTTTACAAGGCTGGAAATTTCACCAAAATTTATAGCCCTTCATTTAAGAGAATGTGCATAACTCATTTACAGCCTCATGCCCTGTGACCCTTCTCAAATTCATGCCACTAATAATGCCTACCCTGCAATGTGTGAAAAATATCACATATATGTAAACATACTAAGATATATAGAGGATACATGTCAGCTACATCTACTTTTACGCTCTGTGATCAAGGCCCCAAATCACTATCTGAGGTATACAATGGAGAAAACTAGATTTCTATTCCTGTTTTGGTTTAGTAAAATCTCCTTTCTCCCATCCCGTGTATAGGGCTAGATGGCCGCCTGCTGTCTGTCTGCATTCCCATGCCGCCCAGTGCTGCGCTTTGCGTCTTTGCTCCAACTTGTTAGGATTCCCTTTGGTGCTCTGGAGTTTGCAAGCTCCAACAATAGCCTGGGGAAACACTTACTAGCATCTGAAAATACCTCCCTTTTGGGAAGGATTTTTCAGCTTCGTCAGAGAGGAAACCCTCCCACTAACAGGTGTTCCTGATGGAGCCCAGCAAGCATACATTTTTTTCTGGCTGTGAACTGCAATCAAACTGACAATTATGTGTTTGCTCATGTCCTTGATAAAAGCTCATTTAGCCACATCACTAGGCTGATTGTGTTTTTTCCTGCTGCCTTCTTACATATAGTTTTAAGTTACACATTAAGACTTCTCACCCTCCCAACAAAATACATGCAGTTACCAGGTTTCAGAGCTCCTGGTAAGTTTGATACATTTGTGAAAATACCAGTTCTCAGAGGGGATGTACTTGTTATACACTACACCCAGTGAAGGTATAGAGTCCAGGCAGGGTTTTGTAGTGGGAGATGTGATTATTATTCTACACTGCATATATCTGCAGTATAGATATCTTCTGTAGGGGAACCACCTAAGGTGCAGAATCAGGCATCACTGCCCTTCAACAGCAGGCAATATTTACCTATCAGCAGGCACAGAGATGGCAGCACATGTGCATTGACAAGACTGCTGCTTGTGTCTGGCTATGCAGCCTTCCCAGAGACGGCAGCTAACCCTGAACAAGGCACAGCTCCAGCACACTTCCCACAGGCTTCTCTCACATGCTGGCCCTGTCGGATGCAGCACAACTCCCCGCCAGAACTGGCCAGGAAAGATGACGTCCCTGTGTGATTTTGAACAAACACATTATTATTAGAAGGAGTATTACTGGGACATTTGGCAGTCCTCTACGAGTTTCCACACCTCATTTGTTATGGGAGTGTCAGCCTGTTTGTAGCTAAGCCTCCCAAGAGAAAATTGGCAATATTCAGTGTCATGTGGGATTGAACTCCCGCACTTACTCTTCTGGGCTGCTGCTACCATCTCTTCCTTTCTCCTTCATTTTCCCCATGTTTCTGAAGCACCTACGCCTTCCCTCCTGGGACTCGTCATCTTTCCCCTGCTTCTGAGCTGTCTCTGTTGTCTCTTACTGAATAATAAGAACCTGCAATCACCTCCTCTTTCTTTCTGCCCTCCTGCCATCCCTTATTTTGCTGTCATTTAAAACTTTAGAGGAGGAAGCACTCAAATGACTCTCTGCCAGTGCCACATAAAATTTATTCAGTGTAGGCAGAAAAAGTGCATAAAGTACACTGTAAAGACACACAGGGTAAAAATCATTCTTAGGATGCTAAACCATTATTAAAGAAAAGCAGGTGTTTCTTGCAGATCCTTTACCATTGGGATCTTACAGTGACAGTAAGTAAAGAGTTTAGAAAAAGAAGTATTATAAAACCTTGCTATGGTTGTGTTAAATGCTAGACTTGGAAGGAAATAAATTTAAGAAAGTATGTAAGAAAAAAATACCTCAAGTCCCAGAGCTCACATGCAAACATCACTCAACAGTAAGGGTTATATTGTTCACATCTCTAGGTTCACTATTCTTGCTGCCTCTCTTGCCATACTAGCAAATCATCAGTAATCATTAGCAAATTATGGAACCTTATGGCTGGAGAAAAAAACAGAGACATGAAGGACAGATGTTTCCCCGGTGAATCCTATATATTTACACTACTCCTTGAACACGGCTGAGCACTAACAGAATACAGGCAGTTCCCAAAACACCATGAAAAAGCCCTAAACTCATGCTACTTGAGTACTACTCCAAAACAAACCAGAATCAAAACATTTCCTCCAAGACTTAACAAAGCTGATATGCCATGAAGGGACACTCAAAAAAAAGTCATGAAACAGTGCCATCTCGCAAGTTACATCCAACATAAATATTACAGCAGGTCCCCAAGCCTCTGCTCCATCATCCCCACTCAAATGGGAGCATCATGTCACTACAGTTATTCACTATATATTATAGTAATTCATCAGTTAGCACTCTACCCTGTCCTATCTACTCAGAAAGTCATGGTAACTATAATTCCTAGTCCTCAGTGGTCACCAAAAAAACCTTTCACTTCTTGTTTATGAACTGGCTTTAAACAATACAGAAGTTTTATTTTCATAAATAAATTTTACTGTCATCTTTACTCAGCTGAAGTCAAGCAATCCACAGGCTGTATTATAATTATGTAGAAGTGGGGGGTTAAAAACTGCAGTTCAGGGTAAAGACACTGCAGGTGTGCAGTTTAATGAGTTCTTAATTGAGTAGTGCGAGAGCATAAAAAGGAAGTGCAGAGGGTGATTACAGGGCTCTTTCAGTAAAGGGAGCAGTGCAAGCACTGAACTCTATAATCAAGAATAAAGAAAAACGAGTTCACGTCTAATTTTCTCTGTACTACAGCCTTTGTTATTCATGCTCAGAATGCAAGATTAGAATTTGTACCATCGAGTTAACTGACAAGATTAACCTTTTTTGAGATGTACTTGTTTTAAGGCTAAGACTGTGAAAAATGAGGAAGGACATAAAAATAACTTGGATCTGAAAAATATATTGCCTGCACTCCTGTTTTGCAAATCAGTCGGATTTCTCTCTGGCTTCTCCCTGTTCTCTGCTATTGAATAGACTGCACAGGATAAATCTGCAGAGGAAAAAATGGAAGGAGACACCACATGGAAGGGAAAAGGCAGCTACTTGGATTTGCAACACTCTATCCTCAATTCTGTTTCTCCTCTCTCCAAGAAACAAACACTACAAAACCCCCAAAACCTCTTCTCTCTGCTCAGGGAAAGCCATCTACAAAGTGACAGTGCAGCAGTGTCACTGCTTAGGTAGGCACTGCAGGAAAGCACTCACACCCAACAGTGGGAATGCTCCTGAGAATGCTAAGGAGATGGAAATATGTTAAGGAGACATTATTTTGTATATGCTATGCATTTTATAAATGCTAAGGAGAAACTGTATAGTGCACTCATCCGCAACTGAGGACAGTTGAGATCTCCTGGACATTCACTTTGCTACCACATATAAATCTGGCAAGTGATCAGAGCAGCTTCAGCCTTCAGTTGGGCAGTCACTGAAAACCCAGCGCAGTATCACTTAGCACAACTCTAGGCTTTAGTCATTTGGGCCATCGGACTGGGGTATTTTTGAGAAATAAGAAAGAGAAGTAAAATCAGGCATCTTTCGAAGTAGTTCTATGCAGTTCAAGTGTTACCTGAAATGTCATATTTTTTTTCTTCAAATGTAATATTTAGAACTATTAAATTCATGAGAGAGCACAATCTGCCTTGACCACTGAGGAAAAAAAGAAATTTTTATATATAAAGACTTCTTCACTCTCGTCTCAGTTTTATGAGAAAATTCTTATATTTGTATAGCTAAGGCAAGCTCTTGTAAACATTCTGTATACTACATTGGCTTTTTTTAATCTAAGCCTTTTTCAAATTCTTTTACATCAGGCTTTAAGACTTCAAAGTTTGTTGTTGTTGTTTTTCCCCATAAATACACTTTGCATGTTGCTGACAAGGAACAGTTAGCTACCGTTCACAAAGCCATGGCAGGCTTGAATTCACCAAGCTAGTTGCAAAGTTCTTGATATGTATCCCCAGTATCGTAGTCTCTGCCTCCACACCAGTTTCTGACTCCAGGAGGTGACAGAGGGAAGAGGGATGACAAGACTACTAACCAGTGAGGCCCCTTGGAACCATTATCACCTTTTATTCCAATTTCCCTTATAACTTACATTACAGAATATCACCCATTACCTCCTACATCAGGCTTATAATGCTTAATTCAAATATCACTGCAAGAATCCAGTGCATTCATCTCCAAGAACCAGGAAATATAGCTGTTTAATGACATGAAGCCTGATCTAGAGCCCACTTATGTCAAATGGGAGTCTTTCAGCAGACTAATGGTCTTTGCTTAAGGGCCATCGGCTCCAATAAATCAGGAGGCAATTTTAGCTCTAATCAGACAGATCTTGAGAAGTTCATGTAAACATACTCACTGAGTTCCCTTTGGCCATCCCTAAAAATTGGCAGCAGGGATGACCATGCTGTCAGCACTTTATAGGTGAGTAACTTCTCAGTAGCTGTGTAACATGCAGGCAAGAAACCATGCTAAAACTTAGTGGTACAAAGCATGGTTCTACAAAGACACTGACACTTACTTAACACCAGAGAAGATCTGGGCAGTGTAGGTATGCTCACTGGTCCAAATTACCATAATACATCTGACACTCTCCCCTTGGGGCTAGGGCGAGCACCTCATCCAAGTGCTGTAATTGAGCTGCTTTACGTTATTTCATTGCATACAGAACAGAGATGCAAATAAAGCATTTGCCTAACATAAGCAAGAAGTGTTATGCTGTAGTCATCAAACCATAAGTGCTAATTGGAAGTCAATAGATTCATTTAGGAAGAGGGGGATTGCTTCTTTCTAATGATTTAGGTTTGGTAGCTGACAACTGGCCTTGCTTTATCCAAATGCCAAGTCTCTGGTAGCTGTTACTTATCCTTTGTCCTACACACACTCAACTTAGAGCAGTATTCTACTTACTTGCACAAACCTGCAAGTTCATTTATTTATATCCAAATCGCAAGCATTTAAAGGTTTTACTCTCGTGCTGGAGAAGAACATGGTGCAGGAGTCCTTTCCATGCTATCTACAAGCAAATAAGCACATTTGTCCAAGAGGTCCCCATTTGCATCGGAACTTTACCAGCTTCTGAAATTACCTCCAGTTTGTGCACATCAATACTTTTTTTTTTATGGAGGTCTGGTTCTTTAATCTATTATCTATCATCATTAGTGATTATTTTGCGTGAAGCAACATGTATTCTTTTAAAATAATTTGCTGATGTTAAAATCTACAAGCTGTGGCATTAAATGGAAATGTTAAGCTGTGTATTTAAAAGCTCTCTGAAGGGTAAGAAACCTTCACTCAAACAGGATCTTGTCACCCATATCAGGCTTACATTTAAACAGTACAGATCAATGGAAGCTCATGAAACTACCATGATGAAAAAAAAATTGATGATTTGATAAACAGCTCTCTGAGGAAGTATTTGCTTTACTTTATATTTACGTGTTCTACCCAAAATACAATTATAATGCTCAGTTCCACTTGGTTTTGGACCTTGCAAATGCAAGTACTCCTCAAACCACACACTCCACATACTCATTGAACATTTATCCACATTAGTAGTAATTACCACAATGTTTAAAGTCAAGATAGATTTAAATCTTTCCGTTGTATAATTTTGCCAGCCCCCACCACTTTAATGGTTACTTTAAAAATTCAGTACTCACACATCATTTTTCCATTAAGCAACAGGCAGTTTTCGTAGCTTTGTGATCAAATTTTGTACAGCTAAGCTTTTAGGATCATCCACATTCCATTATATTTTTTAATTGCAGATACAACAGTAATAGAAAATTCCCTACCTATTTTTTGGGAGAGCTGTACTACTTCATATATATAGTGTATGTTCTTTAAAGAGAATGTTCAGTTGGATAAGTAAAATCCCAGTAAGAAACACTATGCAGTCTTTTACAGAACAAGAAAACTGAAGGTGAAATCACATGATCCTTGTAAGGAAGAGCAAGCTGTCTTCACTCAGAAGTGAAGTTACCACCTTTCTAGGAAAAATCTTTTATAGATCTCAATGTCAGAAAAATCTATCATATTCACCCCAAACAGTAAACCTAACAAATTCAAACTGAAGGGGTTTTATTTCTTCTTCTTGGGCAGTCTGTTTGCTGTTCATTTTACCCAGATGTATACTCTTATTAAATAAGACAGTGTTGGGACCGGTCCTGTTCAATATCTTTATCGACGATTTGGATGAGGGGATTGAGTGCACCCTCAGTAAGTTTGCAGATGACACCAAGTTGGGTGGGAGTGTCGATCTGCTGGAGGGTAGGAAGGCCCTGCAGAGGGACCTGGACAGGCTGGATTGTTGGGCCGGGGCCACCTGTATGAGGTTCAACAAGGCCAAGTGCTGGGTCCTGCACTTGGGTCACAACAACCCCAGGCAACGCTACAGGCTTGGGGAAGAGTGGCTGGAGAGCTGCCTGGCTGAAAAGGACCTGGGGGTGATGGTCGACAGCCAGCTGAACATGAGCCAGCAGTGTGCCCAGGTGGCCAAGAGGGCCAATGGCATCCTGGCTTGTATCAGGAATAGTGTGGCCAGCAGGACCAGGGAGGTGATAGTGCCCCTGTATTTGGCACTGGTGAGGCCGCACCTCGAATACTGTGTCCAGGTTTGGGCCCCTCACTTCAAGAAGGACATCGAGGTGCTGGAGCGTGTCCAGAGAAGGGCAACAAGGTTGGTGAAGGGTCTAGAGAACAAGTCTTATGAGGAGCGGCTGAGGGAGCTGGGGTTGTTTAGTTTGGAGAAGAGGAGGCTGAGGGGAGACCTTATTGCTCTCTACAACTACCTGAAAGGAGGTTGTAGAGAGGTGGGGGTCGGTCTCTTCACCCCAGTAACAAGCGATAGGACGAGAGGAAATGGCCTCAAGCTGCACCAGGGAAAGTTTAGGTTGGATATTAGGAAAAACTTCTTTACTGAAAGAGTAGTCAGGCAGTGGAACAGGCTGCCCAGGGAAGTGGTTGAGTCCCCATCCCTGGAGGTATTTAAAAGACGGGTAGATGCAGTGCTTGAGGACATGGTTTAGTGGCGGACTTGGCGGTGGTAGGTTAACGGTTGGACCTGATGATCCTAAGGGTCTTTTCCAATCTTAACAATTCTATGATTCTATGATTCTATGAAACACTAAAACAGTCAGCTCACAGATCAGTGAAATTATTGTAATAAAAAACAACCAGATAAATGCCAGAAAAGACAACTCATAGTAACTTTTCAGGAGGTAAAGGAAATACCTGAGGGTGTTTCATGTTAATTGTGCTTACTGTTTTTTTTTTTCTTGATATTTCCGAATTGTTTCAACTTCGGCTCGAGCAAGTGAATTCTCATGTCCTGGCAATATTGCTGCAACTACCTGCCAAAATCACCAGCAGATGAGATTTCTAAGGTTCTGCCTCCCAAGAGTTATTTTCTTAAGTGAACTTTGCTTCTTCATTTCCTATCTCATCTCTGAAGCTTTATTAAACAAGATCTAAAAAACTAATACTGTACATGGTCTCTTTGAAGTATGGGTTTATATTTCATTATTAAATCAATACGAAGATTAAAACGAAGAGGCTGAAAGTTTTTTGTTTTTCTTACATCCAATTAATAGATTGTAAACTCCAGGCTCATGGACTTCTGGTCTGAAAGAAAAAAAAAAACAGATCTGCTATATATAGTTTATGGAACATTGGTAAAATTCATCCTGTCCTTCCTTCCAGCTAATTAAACACCCTCAACCTGTGGGTTGATCTCCAAACCCAATACTTTCTGCCAACTTTTCAAATCGCTAATGCATTAAGTTGATTCCAAAATGCATTGTTGACAATTGCTAAAAATTATGTTAAAAGCTGTGAATTTGCAACATTTAAAAACTTCAAATGAGACACATTCAGAGAAAGACAGAGTGAGACAACAACAGTTTTAGTATTTTAAAGTGATAAATAGCCTAAGGCCAAGGAAGGTTTAGAGGAATAAAGAACAACTTGCTGTGAAGATAATTACAGGTAACTGGCCAAGGTTTTAGATGGACCAGCAGGTTTCCATCCAGATTAGACATTTGGGATCCACACTGATGACTAAAAGAAACAAGCTGCCATAAGGTGACCTGTTATTACAGTTACTACACAAACAAAACCAAACGCAAACAAGCAACAAAACAGAGAGATGCACCCTTAAACATAAACCACTGCTTAACGAAAGAGAGCCATACAAATGCTGAATCAAAACAGTATCTAAGTAAAATCTAGAAGTTAGTCTAGCCACAAGTTTGCCCTCAAAACCAATTAAACCATTGGAATTAACAGAACAACATCACTGATCTACTGAATTTACAAGAATGAATCTGTAGAAATTGCAGTGTGTTTAGTTATAAATCCCAATTTAAAAAATTGAACAAATTTAATCTACAACAGCGAGGTATTTGGAAAATGAGTTATTACCTAATGAATAAATCACAACCTTTGAGTCAAATATGGCTTACACATTCTCATCATAGACTGGTGAATGAGCCTTTCTTTCTAAGTGCAAGAAAACATAGTATGCAGTAAATCCACCCAGAGTAGCAGAAGTGTTTGATATATGCCTGTTATGTATACAAATACATCTCCTAGTGTACTTCAAAACACATATTAATGCTTCTCTTTTATAAGATTGTATTTAGGGCTTTCTAACCTGATTAGGCACTTTTTCTCCAGCAGCTGCTTCATATGCACATACACAGACAGGAATACATATCTATACCCACTAATACAGAGTAAGAAGGACTTGGCTCTTCCTCAGCTAACAGAGAACAGGAGGGGACAGGCAAGGGCTGGTGGTCTCCACCCTTCTCAGTGCTCCAGCACCCAGCTCTGTTGAGCAGGTAATGGGCACCGGCTGCCGTCCCAGACCCAGCAGACCCCAGGAGCTGGGGGGGGAAAGTAGGGAAAAGCTACTTCCCAGTGATTCTTTGGTGCCATGACCGCCTTGGCATGGTGAAGCCCATTGGGAGGTACTAGAATTTGACTTGAGTCAGAGTGAGCGAGCTCATCCTTAGCAAGTGTTGGCTTGGAAAAAGCTACCTGAGCTTTAAAATTAAGAAACCACCAGAAGTTCAGCATTTTGTAAAGCTCAGAGGGTATAGCTTGCAGCCTCTTCAGTATATCAGAAAGTTGAAATCATGTGATTGCTTCTGAAGATCCTGGTATAACTTTGTCTCTGTGAAAGATCATGAAATGACATTATGTCTCCAGTTTATGGAAAGTTTCAGCCAAAATCCTATTGCAATAACTGACTGAGAAAGAACTAGCAATAGCCAGCCACTGAATATCCATCCATCAGAAAAAATGAAGAAAAACCCACAAAACCAATCACCTTATAACGACATACCAGCACAACCTCTACAAAAAGAGAAACTATATTTATACTTAGGAACTGAGTTGTAAATCAAATCTTTCTTTCTGACAAGATTAAATTTTCAAGAGGAAGTTATTTTAAAATTCCTCTAGATGTAGCATATCGAAGAAATAAAAATCATAAGCAGAATTTAAGGTCTCTCTTCTTATACATGCTATCTTTCTTTCTCTGCATCAGGTGGTGTAACTTGATGCTAAGAAAAAAAATTTCTACATAATACATCAGGTTTTAGACAGCATATTTTTATTTTTGTCCTAGGATATTATCGTTGTCTATTTCATTACATCACATCAGTGGAGTTTCTGTGTGGCAAAGCCTGATGTGGAACACCAGTTATCACATAAAAAATGGAAATAAAGCCCGTTACATGTAACTTAAGATTAATACCAATAAAGTTATATCATCTGCTCTGATAGTGGAAAACAGACACACTTTGGGGTTTGCTTTTCTTTTGGTTTATTATCTCATTATGTATAGACATATGGGGGGGTGGAGAGAGAGAGAGAGAGATCTATAGACATACAAGAGAGACAGATTTCTATCCTTCCAACCCTACAATAGACTATACAGTAGTTGTTCAGAAAGTAACTTCTTAAAGTAAATGTGAATTAATGTCCTTTAGCTTACTTTAATTATGGCACATCTTGAAAAGCCAACCTGTACCACAGAGATTCCCATGGACATTTTATATTCAAAAGAGATGATCAATGGGAATATTATTACTCAAGTAGCCAATGCGACAATGACTACAGTTGCCCATGTCTCACATTTCCGTAAGTCAAACTAATTCAACTGGGTAAATCTATTAAAAAATAAAATCAACTAGTGCTGATTTTTCCATATTAACTCCACTTTATAAAAAGGCCACTTTACATGTAGTTTTGTGCAGTTACAAAACAATTTTTCAATTTATTTTATTCAGGCACATTAATTAATTTTAGCCTTAGATAGTGCTGTCACTTAAAATTTTGTATCACTGCGGTATTTTCAGTATCACATTCACATGAGAAAAATTGACAAAACCCACAAAAACGTTAGAATGATAAAGGTTGTCAGGGTAACAAATTATGCACACAGGCAAAAGGGTAAAATATAATTATGCAGATGGCAAAATAAAAGAAGGTAATTTACAACTGATGCAGAAAATTACTGGCACAATAAGTATATCCCATAAATCAGTTAGTTAACAACCTAATTTATAACTTTCTGAAAAACTGCAAAGATCAAATAGATACCTAGAAAGGAATTTAAGTGCCTCGTGTCTTTTCTTTCAGTAATGCACCTACTAAGGACAACATTAATAGATTAGCAACACATTAAATAATTGATGCCGCATTATTACCCCCCTCTCCTCTGCACTAATGAGCAATTACTTCTTGTGATGATTGACTCTTTTCAACAGAGAAAATAGGAAAGTTTTTGCAGTACAGAAATGGCAGAAGCTCATAGGTCTGAGATTATCAGCTGGAAAACCTATTCATTTTTAAAAACATCAACAAACACTACTCAGACCAGAATGAGAGAGGCATTTCAGTGCATTCTTACAAGTCCATTGGAAAGCACAATAGGAACTGAGACCTGTTTTCTCCCCACAAACCAAAAGGCACATTTGAGTATGCTTTTTTTGAAAAGCTATACAAAATTAACTATGGAGGATGCACATACCCTTTTTATTTTTAATAATGATAAACTTTGGGGGATAAAAATTTAAAAAAATGGGTAGCTCAGACGAAATGAGCAAGGTCACAGTGGTTTCTGGGCCCCTAACTTTTCAAATTACTCCAGCATGACATAAAACATCTCTCCAAGTCCTACTGATTTAATGAGGACTCAGTCACAGGTCTAAATGTTTTTCTGTATTAAAGGGGAAAGGGAAAAGACAAGGATGATTTTTGTGAATGAAGTCACACAACAAGGTGTGACATGTATTTGAGAAGGAGGAGGAGTAAAGGTACTAAACTGAAGAACAAATGCAAGAACAAATGGCACACATGTCAAAGAGCATGACATGACAGCAACGTGTTCTGGAAAGATTTTAAGATTTCAAGAAAAAAGTGATCATCTGTGCGGCACACTGATAATACGAAACAGCAGGTAGGCATAATGCAGCAGTAGCTTTCTTAGGCAAAACCCATCCTCCTGTTGGTACAGCCAGGGACTTTGGCATGCACCGATCTGACTAGGGTGGTAAAGCTGTAGCATTTGCTGTAAGCAGGGAAGTAGCAGCCTTAAGAGTCTGTATTAAGGTTTCAGAAACAGTCTTGGCAGAAATGAGTAATAGGTAACTGCAAGGTCATCTCATTTGTGACATTAAGTCATTAGACTGATTATGCGTCCATCTGCTCTGCGTTGCAAATTGGCCTTCTGTGTTCATTAGCAATCATAAACCTGGATATCTTATGACACAGGATAGGTAATACATGTACAAACAGTCATGAGCATGGACCTGAGAGCATTACAGCTACTCAATGTCATAAATGCTAATGACTTTGAATCATACAATTAGCCTACTGGAAGTAAGCACCTTTAGAGCAAACGGAGTACAAGACCTACACCAAGAAAAAAGGAATTTTCACTGTAAATATGCACAAAACCAAAGGGACTTTAACCTACCAAAACAGAGAGGGCTGTCAGTAAAGAGAGAGCTCAGTGTAGTAACTATTCATCACCACTGCCACCATAGCATTACTTCCCACTTCTCCAGTGGATTTCATTAAAGATAGAGGTACCAGTCATTTGGCTCCGCTTCTCCTTCCTTCGCCAGGTCTTAACTGCACTTTTCTTTGTGCAGCAAAATGTAGCAATACAAAGGCATTGCAAAGCACGCTCTTACCCTGCCCTGGTACAGGATCCTCTAACAGGAACTTCTCTGCCGCAAAGCCTACTCTCACCTCCCAGACTGTGCTCTGCTGAACTCCAGTCAGCTTCACCTTTGTTTATGCAGATACAGAAGTGCTGTGCTATGTTGGTATCAGGTCAGGGAGCCAAATCCATTCCTGATATCATTACAGGGATGAATTTGGTGCAGGTGCTTAAGATTAAAATAAATACGATGCTCAAGTAGCTAGAACTCTTCTGCATGTTGAGGAAAGTGAAGCCCCCCCAACAGCCATTTTATGGTTTGTACATTATGATAGCTAATAGTTAAATTATTTACAGAGTGAGCACTTGTACTGTAGCAGTATTTTTGTTAGCAATGTATTCATGTCAAGGGAAGCAAAAATAGTATAGTCCTAATGGATACATTTCTATTCATACATTCTACGTTTTTCTCATTCTACCCTAAGGCTATCATTATATATGGTAACGAAGGAAATTAAAATGATTCCTGTTGCCTCTCTTCTTTATTAATCTTTAATGATTTTTAATTTGAATGCTTTAATCCATCCTTTTGTAAAAAGGATAAAGCAGCAATTCTTAAAAAGGCTTTTGCCCTTTTTTTTCCCCCAGTCATCCCTTTATACAACAAATTTCAAAAAAACACGTAGGAATTTTGTTTCTGGTACATACTTTCCTATTTTATCAGTATTCAGAGAAGCAACTAAGGGCATGAACCTGCACCCATCACCAGCACAAGGAGTGATTCAATAGAGCACATATGCATGTTTCTCTATAAGCAAATAATTATGCTTCTTGTTCAACAAAGCATTTAAGCAAAAGCTGTTTACTGTAAGCTGTGCTCGCTGCCATCCGTAATCTTTTTGTCATTTAAATTAGACTAATAAAGGTAGAAAATATGCTGCCTAAGAGTGGTTTATAAGGAGAACCCAAGCTTGAGGAGCCTTTCCTTGCAATAAGCGAAAAGGGGAGGTAAACATTAAGTTTGAAAGTCCATCATCCACAGCCAGCTTGAGAGAGGGCAGAAGAGCTTGGGAGCTAAACCCAGGCTGAATTAACGCTTCAACCCAGAAATCACTGCCTATGGAGGTCACTGCTGGGCACCAGAAGCAAAGCCTTCCACAGTCTCTCTAGACATCTGCTGTCACAATTCTTACAAATGAAACACCTGCAATCCGCCAGCCCTATATACCCAGGCCTGTCACCACTGTCCCCTCACTCACTAGTGTTTGGAGTCGACACAAGCATCTGCCTTGGTTACTTCAGACCCAGCTGGAAAACAAACAAAAAATTGAAAAAATAAACCACTCCCCATGACCCCAGCTTAGGAGCTGAGGTATTTCTGAACATTTCACCAGTCTTCATTAAATACATAGCCCTGAAACCTTCCTAGTACAGCCTGGGCGTGAACTCCAGTTAGAGTGGCATATACACCCCAAATCACTTGTTCTCCTGGAAGGAGTGATACTTGGGTGATGCACACAGAACATGAGAGCATAACAACCATTAGGTATTTCTACTGTGTCATGTACACTGCACTTCCTAGTGGCACTTGGCACAACACAATTATCCAGTCTTTCGGAATTTTTTTTTAATATTTCGAAAATTTTGCATCAAGGCAAAATTCTGGGATGATCCTCATCCAGCCACAAATGAGCAAACTGCCCTTTGCCTGGATACAGGAGCCATGAAGTGTGAGGGCAGGCCTTTCTGAGTCCAAATCAGAGGGGGCAGAGGGAGGACACTCCATCTTCCAACTTCAAAGGAGGAGGTACGCATAACACAGGCTGTTTTTAACAGGCAGATTAACGGCCTCCAACAAATCTCTGTCAGGACATTTAATTGCAAAAATTCAGATGTTCTGATTCATCCTTCTTTCCCACAGGAACTGTTCTATTATGTATAAACACCTTCATATTTGTTTATACACATATCTTCTGCAGAGAAAGAGCGAAGTAGCCTGGAGGCTGGGTCTGTTTTCTGAAATAGAGGAAAGCAGATTCAAGTCCACACTCCAAGAAACAGCAGGATTTTGACCCACTGATGTCTTACCTCCCCACAGCTCACTCTGCACACTGGACTGCTGGCTTTTCTGATGTTGGTTAAGGTCACTCTCTTTGAACAGAAAAGCTAGGAAAAGCTTCAAGTTCAATTAACTAGCTTTCATTTCACATATTTATCTTGAATGAAAAAAATACCATTAAAAACCCTGACCCAATTATTTCATACATAAAAGAAGCCTTTGTAGCAGGTGTAATATTCCTAAGATGTGGTTAATGAGAAATACACATCAGAGCTTAACTGAAATGAGTCTTTGATGTTGTTAGCTTACCTGTTGTGACACTGAAGAAAAAGATCACAAGGGAGAGAGTGAGCATACATTGCATCTTTACTGGGTGCTATTACAATTGGATAAGCCACAGTCTCCTGGGCTGTTATACTTCAGCTCATGCTAAAGCTCTCCGACCCCCCCCCCAACCCCACAGCAGGACCCCTACAACCCACGGAGTCAGGTTCCCCCAGCATTGCCCACAAAGGACCCAGCTCCAGTTGACTATGGGGAGCTTTGATTTCAGTAGGTTTACTGCAGCACAAACCCTGTCAGGTCACACAGATAAACTAAGCAACATTCACAGCTGAGGTGGAAAAAAAAATACATTAAAAAAAACTGGTGTCTGAAAAATATAAAGTAGGTTTTTATTTTTTCCAGCACACTGAACTCAACTGAACCAAGAAGATGTAAATAAATTTCTAACAAATGTAACTTATTCACAAGAGTTGCTTTGATTAGACAGTCTTTAAAAATGCATAGTGACAGAGGGGGGCTGTGTGTGAATGCCATTTGATTAGGATAAGCACAGCACTAAGAACACCGCAGTTAAGCAGAGATCCAAGGAAAGCTCCTTCTCTGCAAAAAGCAGAGGGAACTTCTTTTGCCCTGGGCTCTCCAACTTGCTTAAACTTCATTTTCCCTCCTCACATCTTTCTATTGCTTGACTGGCACAGTGAGAGTTCTCCCTCCCATTTCGATTTATTGTAGCCACAGGAATGGAAGCAACTATAAATTCACATGTCTTTGTGGTATAGCAGTAACCACAGCAGGAATCTCATCTCCACAATAAAACCTTTCCAAACCCAAAATATAAAATGGCCACACAATTCACATGCAACATCCTGGTAATGAGAGAAAGAGATAAATGACCGAAAATTGTAACAGACAAGAAATTGTACATCCTTTTTTTTCATTTTGATGTATTCAATGTATACCCATTTGAAAAGGTTATAAAAAGCCCTCCAAAACACAGTTTCACATTCCTTTATCAGAATAACTATTTTTCAAATGCAAAAGCATCTGAAACGCTAAAAGGGTTTTCTTGTTACTGGCTTAAGTGATTTTCATACTTGAGTACATTACTACTGTTTAATGAGGGAACAAATGCACTTTACTGATTGAATATCTAATTCCCTGTGTGACAGCAAGTAAAAATGAAGCAAGCTGCCAGCCCCCAGGAGACCTGGTAGGGCTGCCATGCTCTGAGAGAATTCTTGAACATTCCCTGTAAATCACCAACATTTGTGTCATGCCTTTATACACCCACTGCAAAAGATTGAAATCTGTGCATTATACCTATTTGTACTTGAACTTGGCTTAAATTTAGTTGAGTTGGGGGGGTTGTACTTGCTAAAAACATGAAAAGAATGTGTTTGAACCTTATTAACACCCACAGGAGAGCTGAGATTTAAATTTTAAAATAACAACAAAAATTGTTGGGGGTAGAGAGGAAAGAGGCAGGAAGGGAAGAAAGAGGAGGACAAAGAAAAGAAATGAGCTTCACGCTCCAGGACACGGTGAAAAACTTGCCATTGAAGTGTCTTTGTTTGCAACACCCACAACTCCCTTGCCAAAACCCAGTTTAGGAGCTGTACACAGAACTGTCCCTCTAACATTGTACTGGGGCACCATGGACAGTGCTGTCCAACAAAAAGGGCTTGTAAAATGTGTGTTTTGATTTTTCATTGCAACAGGAATGTGCTTTGATCTGTTTTCCAATGCATTCAAATGATTCTTGCACAGAGATCGCTTTCCTGTGGTGCAACATAAGAAACGGCTGTTCGAAACAGAATAGCAGAATTAAAATCTCCCTTTATCTACAGGGTTTCCAGCAGTTTTGCAAGCTTCCAACACAGTTCAAGCACAGTCTAGACACCATTGCTCTGCAGAAGCAGGGAATGCCTATACTGGTTTACACTTTGATCCTCCTGCTGAATTTGATAACAAGAGAGTTGACTACTGCCTGACTGCTTTTATGGATACATGTGAACTCCAATGGTTTGTTCAACTTAAGCAACAAGAGAGATTTCCAAATGCACCTGGCTGACGGAGGCCAAGGCACCACGGCGTTTTCACTGGAAAAGAATAGGCTTTTACCTCATAGCCCCACAAGAAACAGGGCTTTAACAATTTCCAGCCTTTGCTAGACCCAAGCCTAAGATCACGTCCCTGGTGACACTTGGTAACAGATGCATTCGGAGACTGTATTAGTAATGGGAGACAAGGGACAACCTGCTCTCCACATCAGCTACAGATGATATTTGTTTAAGACTGAAAGCATGAAATTGTAATGCCCCTTTCATAAAAACTAGCAGCTTTTTGATGCAGGTTATCAGCTGTTTCAAAAGAACATAAAGGCTCAAAGCAAAACACTTTACGGATGACCAGGATCAAGCTTACACACATAACACTAGTTTGGTCCTCTAACACAGGTTGTTTATGATACAGTCTTGACAGACACAGTTGTGCCATCGTGATTTTCGTGAAAATCTACTTCATCCTTTACATAGGTTAAACTGGATTCAACTAATGAGCATCTACTCAATTTTCTGTTTGATTTTGTTTATTAATTCTGTACAATTTAAATCCTGCTCTAGAAGCCTTAGCTGCTTCTGGGTGCTTTTCACGGTAGAACTTAAGACAATCATGCAACATAATTTTTGCAGAAAATACTCCTTAATGCAACTACTCTTCACCAGCTTCAATACAAAGTCATCCGGCTTAATTTGCGGCTGTTTAACCTGAAGGCTGCTTAATTTGTCCTAGTTGACTTTGCAATGAAGCAGAAAAGATCACTGCATGATCCATTCTGCTAGGATGAGATAACACAGCTTTCAGCATATGGAAAATAAGAAGCTGATAAGGAAATGAGGGAAAGCAAGGCAGTATCTTAAGTACTGCAGCCGTTCCTAAACTGGACAAATATATTCCATGCCAATTGGACTCAAGCGTTCTGTTCAAATTGGTCCTCAATTTTATTCTGCCTTCACAGCAGCAGTCTCAAGAATGGGGATAATCTGGGGCACCTACGATCATTCACCCTATCTCTCCCCAGAGTACCCATCCATAAAAACTTTATATTTTTAAAGCAAACATGGCCCTGATTTATGCCACAACTACAAGTCTCCAGAAAGTGAGACTGGTTTAGCAAAAGGCTTATCAGAAAGCTGGGTTGAGTGACTAACTCACCATCGTTGAGGAACTCAGCAGCGTAGGCCAGGCCAGGAGGCCATTTCCTTGTGCAGCATCCAGCTGGCTGAGCACTCACACACACCTCTTCCTGCACCTTCTTGCTTAGTATCCGCCTTTCACTTTCTGCAATAAACAAGGCAAACACCTTATTTCAAAATTAAACAACAGCCTTATCGAACACACATTCTTCCTTCCTCCGTTAACTGGTCAGTGCACTATACACCGAATAAAGCACAGATTCTCTGGCAACGGTGGAAACTGCTACGACCTTAAACACTGTCTCGGGTAGTTTCCTCCTATTTACCTGCTCCCTCCCACCTGCCTAAAAAAGGGAAAACGTAATTTACACAGATGGTTTAGCTGCAGCATTTTCCAGATTTTTAGGTGCATGACTTCACAATGTCAAAGATGATTCTTTTAATGCACATGTTTTTTAGGTTGTGTCCACTTAAGCATAGAACATTCATTGTTAGGATGTTTCTATTACTACAATATCTAACTCCAAAAGTCTACAGATTACAACTTGTATTTTCAGGCCAACTCTTATAACGAAAAAAAATAATATTTTGTGAGGCACAATTAAAACTCACCACATTTGACAAATGTGATCACTCTATAATCACAATCTGATTATATAGAAATACAGAAATATTATTGACATAAAATTGAGATCCAATATTTTTAATGCTTCCTAATAAATCAGTTTGCAACAGCTTTTTATTGTTGTCTAGTAAAGTTAGCACTTCTTCTTAAAAAGGAACGTTCCTGCTTAATTTTGCAATGCATCCAATATATTTGAAATTAGAAATCATATACTAGGTAAACAGCAGAAACAAAAGGTGCGTCAGTAAGTGCAAATCCCAAGGCTACTGCCACATTGTTTTTTCTGAACTGCTTTTGAAATGAAGGTCCTGCAGCTGCAGGGAGATGCTGCAGGAGCTCCTGGCATACCAAAGCTGGTGCAGGAGGGCAGGAGATGACATGGATGAGTGCTCAGAGAGAGGCAGTTGGCAGAAATCATCTTGAAGAGCGCGCTTCATCACCAATTACGGAATTACATTTCGGGTCAGTAATTATAGGATGCAAATGTTTGCTTTTAACATCATTTCAGTTGCAAAGCCAGGAAGGCCTTAGCACTGCTACACCTTTCATCTGATAATTAAGGTCATTCTGCTCCTGGACCTCATCTTACTGCATGTTTTGAGTGGTATGTTAACAGAGCTAAGTGAAGTGTACTAATGGGATATTAGTCAACAAGCAATGCTGTCCAGGGGCAGTATGGGATCCAGGCAAAGACTCACTATAATTACAGGAATAGCAACAGCCAAGACAATGCATGGATCATCCCCAAGCTATTTGTTTTGGTGTCTGACAGACTGCTGAGACATCAAAGCAGCTTCCCTATCACAGCAGCTTCCTGGTTCGACGGAGTCAGATGTGCACTCGTGGATAACACTTGTTTATTGGCAGATGCACCTGAAGTATGTGAATTTCTCTGCTACAACCTTATTCCTTATTTTATCACATAAAGCTTCCAAGTGAACCCTTCCACTGCAACACATTTCCCCAAGGCCACTGAAATAATTCTTTGAGGGTCTCCAAGTAAAATAAATTAAGCCATTGAGAAATTTAGTGAGCTAAGCATGAATATCATAGACCAACTTAAAATACATCTATGGTTCCTATTGGAAAGAAATGGAGTTGTAACTGAAACTTTTTCATTCACTGTCCTGAGCGAGTAAGTTAACTCTGTATGGGTGACTGGACTACACTAAATACAAAAGATTCAAGCCCACACACTGTGGCATCCATATATCCATTTGGAAAGATAGATTTGATTTGAAAAGGGACTCTTATCTGCAGATGAAAACTTTCAGTGCAGATTTTCTTGATTCACACACGTTTCCTGAGAATCTCTGTAATCAATACACAGGAACATTATCTTAAGTGTGATTCTGGGGATTGTTACCAATTACATAGTGTTAATTTCAAAGTTCCTACAGAGATCAAATTAAATGCATTCTTGGTCTACTTCTGAACACTGAGCCTTTACATGTCCCCCTCTTTACCTCTAGTAAGAAAAGAAAAAGAGGTGATGTTTATATCACAGCCATCACAAAATGAAGGCTATTGGCTTTCCCAGAGATTTAAAAGGCAGCAGTGCAACTGCTGCCAAACTTCATTCACAATAGCAGACCTCAAAGTGGCTGGGTTACACCACAGCCCTGTGGTACAGAGTGGCTCTATAATTCAGAGAGTTGGCTGAAGACCTTAGCAAGCATCTCTCTACATCCTACCTTGCTGTGGAACAAGGCAGAACTCAAAATCAACACACACAGACCTACTGCCAGGGCTGGAAAGGCAGACTAAGGAAGACAACATGATAACATACCACAAGCAAAGCCGAGAGAAGTGACAAGCTGGTATCCAAAAAATTTAAGATAATTCGAGTGTGTTTCCTAGCTATAAGGAAACATACTTCACAGAAGTTCATTTCAACTTCCATTAAAGAAAGAATACCATGTGGTCTTGAGCAAAAGGAGGAAGGAGACTCAGCAGTTTAATAGAACAGCAATGTTTTAAGAGGAAAAAAACCACCATATATCCAAGACAGTATCAGTCCATTTAGACTTGCCTGTTCAATGAAGAGTTATCTAGCAGTCTAGACATTTGTCTGAGGCAGTAATTTGCCTGCCTATTCCAAGAGGCCTGCAGGAGTTCTTAAAGCTTTTTATGGGCATCTTGGATCCTTCCCCTCCTAGAGAATATATTTATCACTTATCCTACCCTGCTTTTCAACTGCAACCTCAAACTTGCACAGGA
This sequence comes from Theristicus caerulescens, assembly GCA_020745775.1. Taxonomy (NCBI): domain Eukaryota; kingdom Metazoa; phylum Chordata; class Aves; order Pelecaniformes; family Threskiornithidae; genus Theristicus; species Theristicus caerulescens. The sequence goes on from CM036560.1 coordinate 92,838,945, forward strand.
ACAAAGAAGTCTGTAAATAAATGCTCTAAAGGCCCACCTGAATAATGCATCTCAGCACCCCCTCCATGGAAAAAGCAGGGCATCCGAAGCAGCGCCGCAGCCACAGCACTCCAAAGGCAAAAGAATGGGTGCCAACGCAGCACCCCTTTCTCTCCCAGGGTCATACAAGACCACTCTGAGCTCAGCAGTGCCCCTGGTCACTGTATTAGACCATCATGCCTGAAGCAGAGAAAAGTGCTCTTCCAAAGAAAAATATATATAGAGAAAATATAATATATATATAATATAAAATATATATAGGATAAAACTGTAAAAAATCAGGTAAAAATCAGGGTCCCTGAACAAGCAAAGAAACAGTTTCTCATGAGGAGAGACTAAAAGTTACATGAAATGAGTGTTAGGGTGAGGAGAAACTGGTATCCATATGGAAAAGAGAGCATGCAAGAAGCAGTTTTCAGCGAGATGACAAACTGGAAAAAGATTTCTGATGCGCAATTTATCATGCAGCAAACCCATCACAGAGGGTGGGAGCATGTCAGAGGACCAAAAAGCACTGACTGAGCCTTAAGGTAGCAGAGTAGCACTGTAGAGTGGCTAGAGCTCCCTTCTCCCACCCTAACACTTTACAAGGCTATTTTAAGAGCGGGCAGCTCCTCACACCACCCGATTACCTACAGGATCTTGCTGAAGCAACTGGAGACATACTCACATCATTCTCATTCAAGCGTTCACCTGCCAGAAAAGCTGTGTCAGGTGAGCTATAGGCAGCAGCTCATGCCTAGAGCGATTTGTAACAAGTGGGACACAAATAGCCCTGGCACAGACTGTAGGAGGCTCTTCATTAAAAGTCTTATAGTTGGATTTAGGGAAGGGTTCACATCTGTTCTTGCACTACACACATTTATCAACTCTCACTCAGCCAGGGCACTGTCAATTTGCCTCACAATGTCTGAATTTAAGTATTAAGTAGCAGGATTTATTTTAGGCATCCATGGGCCAGGAGAGGACCAGACAAGCCAGGACTGAGCAGAAGGCAGAGGAAGGATCCTTCGTGCTTCCAAAAAAGTCTTTTTCCAGATGCCAAGTACACAGTGAGAGATTTTCCTCAGTGTCCCTGCATGAGAGAGAAGTGTCAAGCACAGCCTCTCTTTCCTGGCTGCGTTTAAGAACTCACACTGTGGTTTGATTTTCACAGGTGTGAAAGCAGAAGACAACCGGCCATGATGGTCACTGTGCTTTGGCATCTGCTCCCAGGTTGATCTTTGTGGCTTCTCAAGGACTGGCTGAGCGTGAGCCCTGACACACACCAGCCTGAGGAAAGGAGCAGAGGTAACATCCTCAGCTGCTTCACCTTACAAATACTGTTCTTGGAGCAAGGGCAACCTTCCCCATTTGCAGCCCCATCACAAGAGGCTGCCAGGCTGGGCATTTTCTGGGGAACAAGCTCCTGCATGACACCTTGTTGATGAGGTCTGAGGCACAAGACACATTATCCAGGACTACAGAGCAACCTGCTGACAGAGCCAGATGAGTGCAGCCATCCCCAACAGCTGCCTGCTAACCATTTCCAAGCCAGCCTTCCTTTTCCACCTGGTAACAGCCAAGGGGAAAGAGACATTTGTGCAGACTTTGTAGGGGAAAGTCTTAATCCAAAATAAAGGTAGCTCAAGGATAAGTGTGGGAGATTTGGGAATAGGGGAGTCATTTGTTCTTTACAGACAATTATTGGCCATGAATCATTTACAAGGAGGATAATGAGACACTGGAGAGAGTGATACTGAATTAAAAACGATGGTCCTGATCTTCATCCCTTTCCATTTTTCCCCTTGATAAAACTGCATGGGATTTTCCTAGACAGGAGAAGCCCTTGCTGCTAATTAAATTACCTTTAAACATTTGGAGGTAAGACTAAAACATTTGGAGGACTAACACATAGGAGGAGAAGGCAGTAGAGTAGCAAGCCTATATCAAGACTGTGTTATTTAATTGTTTTGCAACTACAGAATCCATTCCTACATGAAAAACACAGTTTCAGGAAAATATTAGTTTTGTTAACGTGCATTTTTATGGGAAACGAAGACCAAAATATCTTGTTTCAAGTAGTTTAAATCAAATCAAATTTTTTCTGCTTGGTGGGATGACATGAAGAAATTTTGCTTTGAGTCAGTTCAACTGTGAACTGCTGTTCCTCAAGAGCTGCAGGTTGGAATGGCCACATTCTCCTATCACACCTGCAGGATGAGCTCCTGAGCAAACTTCAGTGCTTTTTCTCTCTCCTCTTCCTTACTCCTACAGTAAGTTTTCTCGTGGTCAGGATATTCCTGGAGTTGACCAAAAACTTCACACCATATTTTTTTTCCTTGCCAAGCCATCAGTCTGTGTCATGGGAAATGGGATCTGTTGGCAGGCAATGATCAAGTTCACCTATACTGCTGCTAACAGAGGCAGCAGCTTGGCTGAAGTAGCTCTAATTTACCCATAAGCAAAGCCAAAGAAGTCAATATGTTAACTTTTCCAAAATCAAGCTTTCAAATGTTTTACCTATTTAATAAAATTTAGGAAGAAAAAAATGCTAAAATATCCCAGTTTTCTGCAGAATGGGAATTCCAGCTTTTGCACAGCTCTGCACTTTGCTACCAATGGTTTGAATTACAAAACAGGGCATTGTTATCGTTTCCATCTAAAGCAATCAGTACCCACTTGATCCAATATATTAGTCTGCTACTTGTCATCTTGTTAGTCTTACTTGTTGCAATCCAGAATCTTCCAAAGTACTTATCTATAAATGTATGCTGAATGGTAGAAAAATAAATTATTTCCTCCATTTTCCCATACATTTTGAGCACTAGAAAGAGAGACAAATCTTTTCAAACTATTGTCATGAAGGCTAGTTTAACAAATTCTTTCTTTCTTAAGAGCTTTAGTTTGCCATACTTTTTATCATTCAGCTTTTTAGCCATCTTATTCTGGGGCCAGGATGACAACAAATACCTGCATGCTTAAACCCCCTTCCCCAAGATGCCTTAGCTCCAGTAAGCGACCATTTACTGGGCCCAGCATGGAGGTCATGAAAGCCGACACAGAGACTGAGCCATTCCCACCAGTATTGCATCAGGCTTTTGCTGCAGCTGCCTGCCTATACATTGGAAATAAATGAGATTCTTACTATACAAAGTAAAAATAGACAATCGAAAACAAAACCCATTCTACTTAAGGGAGGGGGATATCAATCAGTTTTTTCCCCCAAAATACACTGTGCTTTTAATCATTTCCTTTCATGGAGACTGCAGTAAGTAAGGCTACTACACAGATGCTCTGATGGATAGCTCACAGAAAGCGTGCAGATGAGTAAGTACTGGTTCTGAGCTAGTGAACAAAGGTAAGTCTGCAATGGATAATTAAACTGATTTTGGCCGATAGTAAGCATGACAACATGCAACCCAAACCATAAAATCTTCATTCTTCCCTAATAATTTTAAAAGAGATTAATGTAAATTTTTTTTCAGTTTTCATAAGACTTCAAGTATGCTGAGATGTAGTACATGCGCAACAAGTTCCAGCTCAGTGTGAATTTTTATACAAGCCCAGAAAATATGGATTTATTACCTAAATGCTGACACAATCATAAATGTAATGGAGAGAACAGCACTGCTGTAATTCTGATACAATCCTGTCAATATGGTTAGAAGATAAAGGTTGCACCAAGAATTTTACTTTTTATTTTCATTCACCTTTTCTAACTTAGACTTCTCAGGGGTTTCCTGTCATTTACCTATTTTTTGTAAAACAGACCTATAAAACATGTCTCTTTGCTCATGGTGTGCTATTAACAATAGATGATAAAATATCAAGTATTCTGTGCTGCAGTCAACTAATGCAGAAGCTAAAATCAGTGGATAACAGTTATTTCAGGGACAGCCTTGCACACATGCTGAGATTAAATTAAAGAGTGAATTTATTAGAACTTGAAAGAAATCTCAAATGAGAAAAGGTGCAGGACATTCTGGCTCAGTTACACATGCATGAGCTACTAACTTGAAGCTAATGAACAAAAATCGTCCCCAGAATTTCTGTCATGTAGAAAGTCTGAACAGAATAAAAATACTTCTTTAAAACGTACATAACAGAAACAGCATGGTCATAGGAAGACATCGGCCATATTTCTAAATGTGCTAAGATAGGTCTAACACCAGCTTCTGAAAGGCTAAGGAAGTTGTCCAGTTTCACCACTCTTCCTTCCAAAGACTACCATGCAGCTGCTGGGCCACCCACGGCAAGGCCTCACTTTAGGCAGAGGCAAGCTCTAGGCCGGCAGCCACGGGCGGACAATAGTGATGGACAGCAGCTGGTTGTCAGACTGCTGATGACCTACCGCTTCCCATGCAGGACTGCAAGATACTGCTTTGGATCGGCTGCCTCTAGAACAAGGTCAAGAGATTACGTCCAGTCTGTGGAGTCGTGGAGATGTGCTAACACAACCTCTGAAGTCTGATCTGATCTGAACCTTAACTGCAGCGCTCCAAAGTTGGCTGAAACAACATCTGAAAATACCAACTTCTTTAACAAAGGTCCTTAAGCTGGTGCTGTTATTCTCCAAATAGCTCAGGGCATATGCTTTCCTTACTTTGCCTGCCACTTTTGGAAGATGCAGACTAAATCCAAAACAAGCCAGAAATACTAAGGAGACACCTTGCTACTAGAAAGATTGCTAGTATCTGCAACATGAGCCGACAATGCTGCTACCCTGCTAAACTGTGAGAGAAACACATTGGGGGCTGCTCCTTTTCTGTCTCCAAACTCACTAACTTCCCACCCCAGGAAGAGGAGACCATCCGATCGCTAATAGTGCCCAAAATATTTTGCAATACAAGCATCCAACCACTCGGCAGAGAGCTGCGGCCAGGGACTTATTTCAGATAAGCTAAACATTATTGCAGCAGGGTCTGACTAAAATAAGCATACTCTAATAACACCTATACTGTTTTACAGACCTCATTTTTTTTAAAGACATAGCTTTTTAATTCTGTGTATGTCAAAGCAAATGGGAATAGTTATTTGACTAAAAGAGGCAGAAATGAGACAGAGATAATCAGCAGGCCATGCGCAGAGCCAAAAATGGAGGCCAGGTTTCTCAAGTGTGTTTTCTGTTAGGCTGCACTGTCTACAAGTGAAGGATTAACGATATCATAATGCCAATTTTCTAAGGCAATGATGCCCTTTGTGGCTCTTAACCATTGGGGTTACTATCAAGTAAACTGCATTTGTCGTAACTGTTCCAGTCATTCTTGCATTCAACTTTATGGCATGCTAGCGCATTTCTGACCAAAAAAATTATAACCTTCTTTGAAAGGGAGCAGCTAAAGAAAAATCCAGTTTTCAGTTATACCCAGCTACTGTTATAAACCAATTCTGTCACAGTGACAGCTCACTGCAGTTCCAGCTTTTTCCATTGTTTTCTACTATATACTGCAGCAAAAATGCCCATTATTGTCATTTTGATACAGTAACCAGGTTCATTATCATTCAGCTATGCAGAATTCATTATGAATTACTTGCAATTACCTCGGCAGGATAAAGGCCAGCTAGTGGCAAGTGAAACCAATTTTCAGCAGAGGGGTGAAGCAGTACTTCCCGGAGGATGCAGCACAGCACCCCCCGCTCTCACAGGGAGTGTGTGGCAAGATGCCCAAAGCCAAGCAGGTCCGAAATGCTGTTTTTCCTAGGCTGAAGGATTTCTTTTGAAGCCTCCCGTGTTCCACAAACTTGTGTTCCCAAAACACAGACAGCATCAATTTCACCAAGGAATAGCAGGTCCTGGGGAAATATATTACTTGAAAACACTAGGTTTTATCATTTCTAAACTGCTTTTTACTTCCCCTGCCTGCAAGAAGTTGAGAAACTTTCTGGCAGTGGTCCAGCGACAAAGTAACAAACCATATTTTTATGCATATATATTTATATATCCATCCCAAGTAAATTCTCTATGTTTCACCAGTTTAGGTATGATGTTTGCTTCATAAGCAGTAACTTCCTCTGCCTTTATCCACTTTCACTGCCCAGTAAGAGGAAATAAGGCATCATGTCATTTTACCCTAAGCACTGAATTTTGGAGAAGCTGCCAATGTACCCATACACACTCCCTCCCCACTCCTAGGTTATGGACAGAGACTGAGATCAAAGCTGTGCTGTTCCTCCCCTGAGCTGAATCAATTCCTACACCACAAACATCAGCAGTGGGTGAGGGTGAAGTGAAGAAAGAGTCAAGACCAATCTAAGTTTTTCTTTTCCTTAAGCTTTAAAAAAAGAAGTAGCCTCCTGTAATATTCCTCTAGCATTTCAAGTGCCGTGAGCTTCTCGCCCTTTTCTTTGCCTCATTTAGAATTCACATTTGTCTTATGCTGTATTTACAGCAGACTTTAATGCAAATCAAATCAGCTTATCTACTGTGCAAGATTAATGCATGCCCTGTAAACAGAAGTCTTTTTTTGAGACCTTTCTTCATCTTCTGGCTCTTGACTCAGTCTTAAGGTGGCATTTAGAAGCACTGATTGTGACTTATAAGTACTCAGTGGTATTTAGCTCGCAAATTCCCCTTATATGCAATGATTGATTGATGTATTTATTTATTTTTAACCTTGGGAAACCTTTTCCCCTTTGATTGCTCCCTGCAGATCAGTGTTTGCCTGGCCTGTTACTCTGATCCCATGGCAAAATTGGTTCAGTTTCCAACTTCATAGCGCTGCCAGCACAGGTCCATCAGACCAAACGATTACACTTCTTTCTAATGCAATTGTTAGTTTTCAGCTGTCAGAACAGTCTATGCAAGGTCATTTGAAGACATTTTGAACCTAAGGGCTTGAACTCTTCACTCCATGGCTTCTACTGCAAGTTTCAGGTCTATAAGGAGACGTTGATGATACCAGCACCCCAAGGTCTAAGGTTTCCACAAATGGTCAAGTTTTTCTGCTAGGACAATTCTTTATTCTCATATTTTCTGTCTTGTTTTGGTATCTGTGGGGTAAATGAATGGAATCATTCATTCAGATTTCTTCACTTTGGTGTAAACTTCTTTTCTGAAGATTCCTCATTGCTGTTGACTTGCTTTCTCTCCTCCTCCTTTGAGGATTCCTAAGTGATAGAAAATTGCAGGCTTGTCCCCCCTTATACCAGCTTTAGTCTGTTTCTTCCATCAAGGTGAGATCACCTGCAGATTGTGCAGAGCACAAATAACAAATCTAATTGAGAGAAACTATGCCATCCCGTTAAAGTTTAAGGGCTTCTGACAAAGACGAGAGAAGGCATTCCAGGCTTACTTTAGGTGTGTATACTCACTAAAATGACACCGCCGAGGATTGTTTTCTTGTTTTTCTTTTACACTTTTGCTCAGAGGGCTTGCATGCCTGTCACGATGCTTTGCCAGTACTGTCCTTTTGCAGCACATCCTCCCGCCTCCTGAAGCCTGTGGAGCTGTGGCAGTCTCCCCTTTGATGCTCCATGTGTTTTCCATACAGTCCGCTTCACCTGAAGGTCTGTCCTTTGCTTTGTCTCCATGTGAAATCTGTGCATCCTTCTGCAAGTAGTTATTCTACTTTAGACTTCAGTTAGTTCAGGAGGATGGAGATGTGGCTAAGAGGAAATTCAGCCTGTGGTAGAGAGATTCTGTACTAAAGTGTCCCCTTCACAGGAACCGGGATCACGGTTACTCACATCCCTGGCATCGGCTATAGATGTGATTGCCAGGTTATACTGCCACTTTATCAAGCTGGTCCCTGGTGAACCCTCCAGCCCTCCACATTATTTGGCAAACATGCTATTCTCTGTAGGTGCTGATCTGCCACGTTTAAGAATATCTACTGGTTCTGCAGTGGTTTTTTTTTCCCAAGTACAGATATATCTTCTTTTAGCAACTTTATTCCCCACTTGCTGGTCTGCTAATCATTATGTCTATACGTATTTTCTTGATACTCCTTCTAGCTCTCTTCCCTGCCTAGATCATTACAGAAAAAGCGCTATATACATACACACACATGTTCTCTCAAACACACCCCACTCCCAGTATTCCTGGGGCTCCCTGAGATCAAAGACTTTTGCACCCAGTCACCTGCCCCTCTAGAAATAAAACCCACAAGGAGGGGGTGGTAAGTAGGCAGCCACCCTGAGCATCCTCTCTTTCTTTCCTGGTGGGTCTGCAAAACATCTCACCCCCAAAGAGCTCTGCCAAGGAGCCCACATTTCACCACCAGTGAAGCTGCAGGGCCTCCCCTGCCCGTCCTCCGCCAAGGCTGCACCTCCGGGAATGAGCACTTATAGCATAGCCCCCTTGTTCATTACTTTTCCATGGAACCTGGACTATAAAAAATGCTGTGTTATGCCAGTCCTGACTCTGTGTTACAGTTTTGTTTACACACAGGTAAAATGAAATTGTTATGGACGTGTTATTCTGGCTTCCAATCAGGATATTTTGTTCTATTACGTCCTCTAGGAGTTGTAAAAGGATCATTATTACAAAATGATATATACCAAAACATAGCTAATATCTAGCTGTCCAAAGTGACAAAAATAAGATCATTACAGAAAGGAAAAACAAAATATTTTTTAAATATCTGAAAAGAGGAATTATACCTACTTACTAAAGCATGTATGAGGCAGTAAAACAAAAAAGTTTACTCAAATTTAGCTGGAGACGAAACATGGAACAAAGAAAGTGGAAAAATGGGACAGAAATCTCCTAATAGTTGCTGGCCCTGAATACAAAAGCTATTTCTGGACTGAGAATAAACCTAAAGAAACCTTCTATTCCCTGGTCAGACAACAAAGAGGCAGAAAATAGGGAAAACCATTAGTCTCCCAGCTTACTTTTAGAGTGTCAAGTGACAAACATCTATGGCAGCAGCCCCGTAGCCCACCAGGCACCCTGAGCACTGTCACCGAGCTCACGCTGGGGAGTGAGCCCCAAGAGGACAGCGGGGATGGTGGTGACCAGGGGAACGGCCAGAGGTAGCACTTGTGGCCTGGTTTTGTGGCATATGTATCCTGTTAACCACATGCTCATCTAATATGATAAAATCAACTATTTGCTGTGGCTTTCTCATCTATTTTTTATGTTCAAATTAAATGTTTGATTTTGTTTTTAACTTTACACTAAGTGACCAACAATAAAAGAGTGAGAAAATACTGTAAGATACTGATCTGTGGATAGTAGAGTCTTCTTGTACGGCTGACCATACTGTATGTAAATGTAACTAAGATTTCAATGTGTTTCCTTATCATAACTGTGCAGACAGTTTGCCAAAGGCTACTTCAATTTCAAATATAGAACCATACACTTCTGCCATGTTTATGAGAAGTATTCTTGTCATAATACATCTCTACATTTATATTTAGCACCACAAATTGTAGAAAATAATTACAGAAAAAATTTTAAGCCTGCTTTTTTGCTTGAAATACGATCTCTGCAATGGAAATAATAGTTCCTTGACAAGGCAAAGGAAAGGCGGATGTCTTCGATATTCTCTGCTCTCCTATTTTTAGCTCTTCAAAATGTTTTCTTGTGCAGTTATGGTTGCGAAGATGTGGGTACAATTCAAACAGCACATATTCAGTATTTGAAAAATAAGAATGAAATAAAATTAGAGAATTTATATAATGAATAAAACCTGTATTCTGCTAAATATCTCTTCCCTGTTGATCCTAACCCACGTCATTGTAACTAGGACTACTGAGATTTTTTTCCAACCTGCTTTATTTATATGAACACTAGCTGAATGGCAGTACATCAGGATAAATCTCAGGCTCGCTGCCATGAGTGGATTAACTTTCCTAATTACTGATCAATTTTTCTTTCAGCTCATTTCTCATTCTAGTACCCAGTGATTTCCCTAATTCACACAATATGGCCTTTAAATGTCAAATCACAAATACGTGGGGGAAAAAAAGCATTTGATAAATCTGAAAGCTATCCATAGAAACACTGGGCAGAAAGTGAACTGACCCACCAAATTGCCCTCCTCCCCCTCCATTGCAGGGAACAGCCAGGAGGACCCACGTTCTAGACAGACATTTTTCAAGACAAAACAACCCAGAAGAGCTACATCAAAATGGGCTTCCAAAGTAAAGGAAATGGAACTGTAGCCCCTAAAGCAGCCGCAGTGGGCTGCTGCTTCATTGCAGCTTTATCCCTGTGCCCCCTTAGCTACATGGGATTTCCTGGCAGAGCAGGTGCCGGCCTCAGAGGCATGCACCCCTCTCCTGACTTAGGAGGCCACCAACAAGCGGCATGGTGGCTCTTTCCCGCTCGGAAAGGGCAGACAGCTGCCTAGTGACAATGCACTTTAAATTTTATAATGATTTCTTTCAAATTAATAGCTTGTATATGCATAATCAGGTATTCTAGCTCTGATATGCATGATGATTAGGATTAATCGCTTGGCTGATGAATTGGGCCAAGTGAGAGCTTGCCCTGTAGTAAAGCTCCATGCAAGAGCTGGCTATATTCTTTACTGCTGTTCTCCAAATTCAATTAAGATGTCACATACGCTCTTGGAGCTAGGGATTATAAGCAAAGTTCACATTGTTCAGCAGTAGTGAGCTGGATGAGAAAAGGCAGAGTCTCTCCATCACCATGAGTGGTGTAACACAGGCCCTTGATTATCACAGCCGTTTAGGTAGCACCACTTGCACCTGAGCAGCTGTACAAGCTGGAGTCATTTCAGTGGCCAGAAATGACTGAAAAGAGAACTGGTGTCCTTTTCATTCAGCTTTGGTTATAGCCCAGTGATCTGATTTCAAAGTAGGAATACTTTGGTGGCCATAAATGGGTGCCAACCAAACACAATGCAGTTATCCTTCAGGTTTTATTTTGTGTGGACATAATTAACCTTTTGCTGGGATAGCCAAGTGGAGCATTGTCGTGGTTTAACCCCAGTCGGCAACTAAGCACCACGCAGCCGCTCGCTCACTGCCCCCCCGGTGGGATGGGGGAGAGAATCAGAGGAGTAAAAGTGAGAAAACTCATGGGTTGAGATAACGACAGTTTAATAGGGAAAGCAAAAGCCACACACACAAGCAAAGCAAAGCAAGGAATTCATTCACTACTTCCCATCGGCAGGCAGGTGTTCAGTCATCTCCAGGAAAGCAGGGCTCCATCACGCGTAACGGTTACTTGGGAAGACAAACGCCATCATGCCAAATGTCCCCCACTTCCTTCTTCTTCCCCCAGCTTATATACTGAGCATGATGTCATATGGTATGGAATAGCCCTTTGGCCAGCCTGGGTCAGCTGTCCTGGCTCTGCTCCCTCCCAGCTTCTTGTGCACCTGGCAGAGCATGGGAAGCTGAAAAGTCCTTGACCAGTGTAAACTCTATTCAGCAAGAACCAAAACATCAGTGTGTTATCAACATTATTCTCATCCTAAATCCAAAACACAGCACTCTACTAGCTACTAAGAAGAAAATTAACTCTATCCCAGCTGAAACCAGGACAAGCATCTTCTCCAGCATCTTACTCTTCTGAACTGATTTATATAAACTGCTAAGGGGGGGATCACAAATCAACCACACAACACCCCACACAAAAAAAAACCCAACCCACAAAAGAAAAATCCCAAAACAAAACCCCCCAAACTGCCAAAATCCCTCAGCGTGAAGAATATAGACAACTTTATCTTTGTTAAATTCAACATATAATACAGGGTTTCCTTAATACTTAAAAAAAAAAAGAAAAAAAGAAAAAAACAACAAAACAAAGCACACCTCTTCAGCTCAACAAATAAAGCACATATTGTACATTTTGAAAGGCTACACTGAACAACCACTAGCATTACCAAAAATCATTGTCCCAGAAGACTAAATTTTCAGTAGAAAAACCATCTGTCAGAAACATTTTAAACCTACATTAGAGAACAGTAGCTACTACATGTTGTCAGTTATTTCTCAGACATTTTCCAAGGTTTTTGTCCGTATTCATTATATATCCATTTACTCAAACTTGATTCTTGCATTTTTGCTTTGTCAGTATAAGTGGGGGGTTTTTTTGAGGATATTAATGATCTCTGGCTGCGCATTTATTTTAGAGCTATGACTTCCTCTATTGTTTTTATGAGAAAAATCTAATTAGCATTTTCTGAGAACTGTCAGGTCATTTTGATAGTTTGTGTTTTCTTTAAAAATTGTAAGGAGAGATGAGAGATATGAAAAGACATGGTTAAAATCAATCATGCAGCATTGTAAGCAAAAGAACATCTCACCTGAGGAAAAATGAAATGGCCATACACAAACTTTCACTTAACTTGGTTAATTGTAAAGCATGGGTAAGGTTGCTAAACAGGGCTTCCTTTAGGAAGAAAAGAACAAAATAAAGAGTAGGAAACCAACTACTTGGGGAAAAGAACAGGTGCAGTCCTTCCACCCAGCATGCAGAGAGGCTATCAGAAAAGATTAAAACCAGAACTGTTGGGGCTGTGTGAGAAACTAGGCATGATGGCAGATGTCCTGTTCACATTTTGGTAGCTCTCAGGAGCACAAACAGCTTTATTAAAAAAAAAAAAAAGTTTTAAAATGCATATATATACACACACATATATACTGCCAGCACACCTAGTTATTCACACAGCCACAACAGTCCTGGTTTTAATTTATTTCAATAGCCTCTTTGCATGCAGGGAAGAAGGAGCAGCTATCCTGTGATGTAAGAGTACAGTAAGTTATTAGCTCCAGTAAAACTGCCCACTGGTCAGTGGAGAAATATTTTGCTCAGCTTCTTTCCATATGGATAATATGAGAGTACTCGGTCTCTGCGCCCCACCAGCTCTTTCAGCAAGCCTCCAATGCAAGAAAAGGCAGGAGGGGCACAGCAGGCTCATGAGAAAAGGCATTGCACGGGGCATCTGCCCTTCCCACCCTGCAGCCTGGCTCTTGCACACCCCAGCAGGACTGCCTGGGCAGCTCTCCACAGCTGAAAGAGCTGGATGCCCCTGTACAGCAGATGTTAAATATGTTCCTGCAAAGAATCAATACCCTCAGAGGTTAAAAGAAAGGATAGAAAAATCACTGCTTAGAGCCAGTAAGACATTAGGTCCAAACTCAATTTATTTTTGAAATTAGATTTCTCAAACCCAGCAAGTCTGCATTTTGGCCAGCTCTTATACCCTGGCCTTTTCTTTTCACCTGTAGACTCTATCTTACAGAAGCCAGCCAAGAAAAGCAGCAGACAGCAATGCTACTTCTTCAGTTTATAAGCACTATAGTTTCCAATATCTTGTTTATTGATCACAGAAGTGGTAAATGTCTGTCTATCCTTGAGAAGAGAGAACAACAACACAGAAATCCGCACAAAATGATTAATGAGATAATACAGTCATCTAGCTAAAGCTATAGGAACTCAGAATATTTACATGCAGTCACAAGATGAATGTTCCCTTCTGCATGAGACTCTTAGCTTAGCTGTAACACTGCGACCTGTGAATCCCAACTTTGATAAATTAACATCCAGATCACAATACACAGCGAAAAGGATTTCAAACAGCAGCAAGGGGCCAGGTCCTGAAGATAAATCAGCCCAGTTTCTTGGGCTTCGGGAGCCAGTATGTACTAGGCAGAAATCCTGCCATTAGTAAATGACTTTTGAGTTAAATATAGCATATGTCATTGCCTGACACCAAAAGAGGTGTTCGTACATCTAGGTAAAGCACTACTATTTTCGCTATGCAGCGTTTTACAGATACCTTGCATGCTTGAAATTACAAAAGTCACAAGGCAGATGAAGAATAGAAGAGAGATTTACAAATTACGGATTTATCTTTTAGTATGGACAAAGCACTCCAGGGAAATTTCCTCCTCGGCAGAAGAGCAAGGTAATTTCACACATAATATAGAGAATGTGAAGACAGAAGGGGTCCAAGTCCTCCTTTCTTCAAAAGCAGCACAATGGTGCAGTGCAGAGGAGGGAGGCACTGCCTCTCCATCACTGCTGCCTCGGCTTCCGAGATACCTGCTGGAACTCCTGAAGGAGCTCCGACTTCACATTTATAACATAAAACGAGCAACTGGAAGCACCTGAACACAGAAGCTCTGCAGTAATTTCCTACTTTACCCCCAGCACTTCAGCTTGCAAGAAAGCTTAATAAGAGCATGTATTTCCCTAATTCTGTTTATTTTTGCATTCTTTCATTTTCAGGTCCCTTCCAATGTTTGTACCTTTATGATTTTGTCCTTTTTCCATTTCCACACATCCCTATCCTGTGCTGAATGGAACCTTTCAATTTTTTTCAAGGTCATAAAATAATCTGATTCTCCAATCAAAAAAGAAGATGACTGAACCTGACCTCAATTGGTCCTAATGTATACCATCCTCCTAGTCTGACTCACCATGATCAAGTCCGTTGGATAAAGTTCCACACACAACCATCTACAGCGTGATACCAGCTAATATGAATAATGCTATTGAAATCCTTTATTGCTGAATGGCAGAAGGCGACAAGGTTTTCCCTTTTCTCAACTATCCATGCTATCACTTCATGCTAGTGCAGTTATGTCAGCATATTGCATCACTGAAATATACTCACATATATTTCCTTATTCTCCCGGTCCTGAGGTGTTTTCTGGGGGTTTTGCATGGTTTGGGGCCAGGGAGGGCTTTTTTGTGTCTTGTGGTGTTTTGTTGGTGGGTTGTTTGGGGGTTTTTTGGGGGTTTTGGGGTGGGAGTTTTTTGGGGTTTGTGTTGCCACATCACCTAGACCTGCCAGAAACCTCTGAACAAATGTATTTGTTGATGAACTATTAAAAAATAAGGAAATTATACAAATGTGACATTACTACTAAACAAAACTTTCTCCTTCACAAATGAAACCTTTTCATCATACTCCATCAGTGCACCATATGGATCTTATGTATTTGTTCAGGCCCCTTTTACTCATTTTTAATCTTCAGTCAGGCAGAACTACCTCCCAGGATTTGACATTTGTACTAAGGGATGGCAGGATCATACTTATTTCACTTTAAACTAACCATCCTTTGTACCATTTGCTGCTTATGCAATGCAAAATTGCATTCAGTACACACAGTGTCACATTGTTGAGTGTTATCTGTAATTGTACATTTTGCTACCTCAGCATCTCCAGTAAAAACATGTTCCCTAAATCATATTTATATATACGAGTTACAGTGAAATGAAGGAGGAAAGTGTCTGTACTTTAAAAATTATCTTTAGAACTTTGTTGGAAAGGATACCCAGAGCGTAATGTTCCTACATACCTCTATGATTCAGTAATGTATCTGGACCATAAATTAATTCTTAATGGTATTTTGCTAAATTGAAAAAAAGACAGTTCCATTACTACAGCCCATAACCTAAATCTCTTGATACAAAATGACTTCACATTCAGTTATAAAGAACTAAAAGACAACAGTTAAGCTTTAAAATGGGAATATATTTGGAAGATATCCCATTAAAATAGTAGCATTGATAGTGCTGAAAAGAATCAACTTGACAAACCTTTCCGCAGACAACCAGTGGTACCTATGTATATGGTCTTTGGAATGTTACTAATGGCAAATACCATTGCATTTTGTAATTTAAAATATATTTGTACCAAGATATGAAGCACTGCAGAAACTAGATTAGCATAAGTGGGTTTCTCCATATATATATCCTTTACTGGAATTAAAGGTAGCAGATACAATATATGGAAGTGTGTGCCTGAGATTTTGCTAAATTACCACCACCATTAATCTACCTCTTTTGTACCTTTTGACATTAGATATAAACACTTCTTGAGGAAAAGTAGGCACGGTAGGGGAAGAAACTATGCAGAGGGCAGTTGTATTCATATTTGTCTGGCCTTTCCTCCCAGAAGCAGTGCACTGACTGCTGAGAGCTAGTCATTAATGGGTAACTGCCAATATTTTCAACATGCTATAGATTTTAGAGCCAAGCTTGAAATGCCTTGGTTCTGGTCAAAGGTTTTAAATTTCCATAGATCAATTAGAATCAAATACAGTATTCTGAAAATTTAAAGGGGTCAAAAAAAAAATCTTTCTACATTTTTGAAATCTTGTGTGCAGAGTTAGATGGGAAAAATGGAACCCAAGTGTTGAAAAGAAAGACAGCAGTGCTGTGAAGTGCTTTGGAGTTACAGAGGGTATAGACTCAACTTCAGAGTCTGTTCAGAAGCAAACAAATTTTTTCACTGCACAATGGAAGCAATTAATAACAAACGCACTCACTCTGAGTTGCTTAACAAAACCTCTAATTTAATAAAGTTTCTCCTATCTTAAACTCCAACAATTATGCAATTGAAGAACTTCAATGCCTAGTGCTAAATGAAGGCACTGACATACAAAACATACGAGAAACTTGAGGGAAGGAAGACAGTAAGCAAGACATTGTAATACCAGGATTTAAAAAAAAAAAAAAAAAGGCAAAAAAGTCCCAAACACCCAAAAACAGAAAAGACAGACAGGAAAATGAGCTACCTGTGCTGTAGCATCGTATGCTAAGGAGAGGTCAGGGTTGAATCAAATTAACACACTAATCATCTCAGCAAGTAACACAGAATCCACATGCCTTGAAATGTCTTGCCTAAAACAGAGCAATATAGGATTGGGTCTACATTACCTTTCAGCTGAACAGTGCGGCTACACTAACCGCAATATGCCAGGAGCAATCAGAAAGGGCAGGAAACAAATTAGGAACAGGGAGACTTCGTTACTGTCACAGACTAGGCAAATATCACACTGTGACAGGAAGCAGAGAGGACTTTTGCCCAGATGCTGTCAGTAATTGTGTGAAGAAGCTTGCTGGGAGCTCACAAGCAAGACGCAAACCCCTACTTGGTCCTAGGTAAGTCCAGGTCGATCAGAATCACACAACTAGAAAGCATCTTTGCAGAAGTGACCACAAATTAGTTAAGTCAATCTCCTGCAGGAGGTCAAAAATGAAAAAAAGAAAAAAAAAATTCCATTAGTGACACTCAACTTCAGGAAGGCAAATTACATAAAAATTAGGAAACTTATTAAAAAGCAGATAAAAATGACATTTAAGAGATTTGAAAGCTGAGAGGCAGTGGTGAAGACTGCTGAAGGGCAACATGCTGGAGTCATTGGGTCATTGCAGATTGCCCATTGAGAGGAGCTGGAGAACAGGCAGAAGGAAGCCAGAGTAGCTGAACGGCACAGTAAGGGGTTATTAGAAGCAAGATGACAGACTTAAAAAGCTGAAATTATGTCCAAATGAAGAAAATACAAAAAGATTCTAATCTCTGGTACATTAAATGCAAAACCATGGTGAGACAGGCAAAAACTCAGTTAAGGAAAAAGGAACCAAAACTAATAACTAAATCCTTCTTCAGCAGAAGCACCAAAGTCTCATTAAGGCCAACCAATGTCCAGGCCACAAAGTGCACTTAAAGGACAGGGCTGCCACAGGGAAGCTGACCAATTTCTTTGCATTGATGTTCACTGTCGAAGAAACTGGAGAGATCTGTCCGGAATTGAAGCAACTGCAGGATCAGATGTAGAGTTAAAGTGGACAAAACGAACAACAAAACCAATAGCACTAAAAAGGTATTCAGGTGAAGTAGAAAAATCTGATTTGCTAAGTAGGTAGTCCACTTGCTTTAATCACCTTGTTATGTACCAGAAGGTGGGAGCTGTCTATACGGGATATAAAAGTAAGGGCTGGGGTAGAATCAAGGGATTTACAAGCCTAATATTTGTACCGAGAAAATTAGTAGAAACTGTGATACAGGGTAGAACTAGTAGACATCCGAATAAATACGACCACAGTGCAGAGTCACCACAGGCTTTGTAAAGGCAAGTTCTGCTCCACAAAGCTAAGCTCTTTGGCATGCTCAACAGGCACGTGAAAAGGGTGAACCTCTTGATATAGCCTACCTTGATTAATCTGAAAGATAGGTACAAAATAAACAAGGAGCTCTGGCTCCACATGCAGTGGGTAAAAAACTTGTAGTACTTGCTGAGAAAATAGTTGATAGATGCTAAAAGCTTATGAAGGCTCGCTCAAGTTTATGGAAAATACTCCTGTTGAGGGCTAGTAAATAGATCAAAACCACAACCAGCTCAGGAAGTCCACAGAGATGCAAGAAGCGCTAAAGGCTGGAAATACGTATTTGCTTGCTATGTTTTCACTCTTCCTTGCATATCTACTTACGGCCACTGTTGCAAATGGGACACTGAGCAAAATAAATCTTGTTTTGACCCGTTAGGGAAAAGCTTTTCTTCTGGCATTAAAACAACTGAACTGGCAATGACATGCACAAGTCAATCCCCAAATGCATAGCAGACACCCAGGGCTTCCTTTGGCGATACGTACTGCTGGATTCTCAGTGCTGTGCTGAGCCCTCATGGTCAACGCAGGACTGAAACAACAGCTAGTCGTCTTTCTAGCATCAGCCCTAAATTGCATTGGCCCTAAATCACACTGGTCTAAGTTTAGGCTGAGAAGGCATTAAAATACCATGGCCCTGACATTTACACATAAATGAAGCTCTGAGTTTATTTCTTGCTTTCCCCCTTTTTAAAGACCACCTGTTAAAACGTTTTGGAGTCCATCAGAGAGCAGATCCCATAACCTTAGCATATTGAACCTAATCTTGTTAAAAAAAGTGCACTGGCATTAAATTTTTAAAATAAACTTTCATTTAAAAATGCAGAGTGTGAAAACCTGACTACTTGTTAGAATGCAATTTGTATGCAAATAAGGAAAAGGGATATAAGATCCTTAAACTAGTATTCACAATTAGAGTTAGGAAGGTCATCATAATTCCAATTAAAATACAAAGATCATGAGCACAAATAAACCAATTCTCTATATTACCAGTCTTTTCTAGTTACTTAGGAAGTCTTTATTAATAAAAATGAAGGCAAATAATAATTGAACATGGAATTGGCCATAAAGCATAGAAACTTAAAGCTGAAGAAATCAGCTCACTGTTCCTGTGATGTTAATGACAAATTGTACCCTTTCTCTTTCACCAGATTGGGTCTTACACTGCTGGCACAGCTGGTTTGGGGGTGGTGGTGGTTGTTTGTTTTGGAGGGTTTGGGGGGGCACGGAAGGGAGTGGGGTGGGGGGGTTGTACGCAAATTGTTCCACTTTTCTATGTCAAGTCTAGGCAATCACCATATTTTAAAATTGTTTAACAGACTGTTTATGCCCCTTCAGCCCTTCAGCCAGAATAGCCATTTGTAGAACTAAGTCACAGTAAGAATCAGGGTAAACCAGGTCCCATTTTTGGAAAGTTTTTGCCTTATTCAGGCTGATATTACTAACTATCGTTGCACTGAATGGTCCCCATCAATTAACATTTTCCATCCCTATACAAAATTACTGCCAGTTCAGGATCAGGAAAGAGGAATTACAAGGCAAGGGACAAGCGTTATTCATTGCTCTGGTGCAGAATAGAAAGGAGGTTGCCTCCCTGCCTGGAATTCCTAATGATTTACAGGAAGACAGATCTTCTCTATTGCAAAGATACTATTAACTAAAATAATCAAATATTACACACAACGATTTGCATCATGAATTACACATAATCATATTTAACAAGTTTCTAGGTGAAGTGCAGAGTCAAGCTCACAGAAAAAAAAAAAATCAGAAAGCTCAAAAGGAGAAACAATTACCTCTTCTAGTTAGTTCCACTTGTGCCCTGATGGCTTTCTCCCAGGCCATGTACATGATCGCGTGAAAACAGATCAGACAGTGAAGACAGAATGGCCACATCACACCAGAGAAATAATGACTGTTGATTGTGGTGAACAACTTGATGACAAAAAGTCATCTAATGCTTTTAATTATAAATTAATTGTCAAAGTTAGTCTTTCCCCATCAAGTACTTTGAGTTACCTCTGCTACATTTCTTTACCTTTCATTTCAAATAAGGCAGGAGCAGAAACAGTAAGTGTAGTTTCACATGGGAAGTATCAAAGTGCAAAGACTAAAGAAAATATTGCACCCAAAGGAGGAGGGAGTTATATAGAACTTAAAGTGAGTTAAATTTTGAAAGAAGAGACAAAAAACAGCAAAGGAAAGCATAACACATTATTGCTATACACAGTGACTAGGATTGCTTTTAAAGCAGTAACAAACAAAAAACCCCAAAACAAACAAAATCTCAGAAATCACCTAGCTTCAGAGTTAGCTCAGTTGATGCTATAAACCATAAAATAAACGTATATGCATACACACACAGAGATATAAACACAAACATATATACAAGGCAATCTAGGAAAATCTTATCAGAATTATTCTTGACCAAAGTAAGGCATACATTACCTCCTGCTGGAAGGCAGGAGATCCAACAACACACATCTCAGTGTCAGAAAATGGGCACAAACTTTCCTTTTAATTTAAAAACTCTTGAAGTTGCAATTAAAAAAAAAGATTTTTTAAAATTTATTGTATTTTCTAGAAGCATGAACAGCAAATTCCTTGCAATGCCGTAGAATACATCCTGGGATCTCCAGGTACTTCATAAAAATGCACAGTTGATTAACCCCTCGATACAGGCAGTAAAGCAGACTCTCATTTAATAGGCAAGGAAATTGATATAGAGGAAGGCATAGGGCAGACTTTATGTTTGAATACCTAAGTGACTTCACATGTCATTAACCCCAGCGACTCGCATCATCACCAGCAACGGCTGCTCAGGACCTCTGTGGAGCCCAGGTGCATCAGGGCTGGTCCCAGTGCGTTCACAAGGGAGGCTGTGGTTTAAGTGACCTCTTCAAGGTTACATAAATCTGGCTTCCAGGTCTGCTTTAGGCACAAGACACATCTTGCTACACTATTTGGAATATAAATGAAATACACATCAAATATCCTAATGGTTTTACTGGCTGTCTTGCCAAATGCATTTGATGGTCATGAAGTCTTAAGGGGGACTTTTTTCTTTTCTGTATAATGAGGATGAATAAAAAACTGGTCTTTATATTAGAAGTTCTCTTACTATAGCAATTGACGGGGTGGCCCTACACAGAAGCAGCTATGAAGAATGGTTACTAATAGAACCAAATAAGTCAAGAAAATATTTTGGGGAACAATCTAGAAACAGCAAAGCCTACATAAGGTATGTTATCTACAGGCACCTGTGCTAAGCAGCTCTGTATATTGATCCCATAAAAAGGATCAAAGCATTCAGTTCTGTTTTTCAGAAACAGCAAATTTAAAGCTGCCCTACCAAATGTAGTAGATGATTGAAGAACTGTTTACTGCTTTCTTAACTCCCAGCTTCATATCCACAAAACTGATTTTTTAATATAGCCCTGCATAAACAAAAATGAACTCTAAATTAACATCAATGGCTTTTCAAAGTGCTTTAGAGAAATTATTCTGGTGAACTGCTTTGCAGCCGCTAGAAGTACTGTCAAAAATTAAAACGTTACTTGTTTTATTTTTTCTGTAGATGGAATACTTAGTTCTGGAAACATCATTTTGAAGACTACTTGTACTCTATGTGACCTTGTCTTTGAGGCTTTACTGGCAGATAATTTTATGCCACCTAGCTAAGTCTTATTATATTGTAATTATGCTGTCACATAGGATCTCAAATGAAATTAATGAAATACTATTAACCCAAGACAAGAGCTATGGGAACCAGCACAACTCTCCCTGTAAGCATTTGCTTTTACTATTAAGCCCCATCACTTAAACTCCTATATGAGGCATCTAAAGAAATAAATAAAATCAGGGAAATTAAGTTCAATATACAAATGTTTTGATTAAATGCTGTCTTCAGTTTCAAATTTTTCACTAAAAGCTCATCACAGTCCTCTGTAGCCAAGAAAGAAATTAATTGAAACTGGTGGAAAAGATAAAAATAGAGGAGATATAAATGAGGAAGAGAAAGAACGAAAACACAGTTCTGTCTGCCTGATTGGTCTCAGACAAATAGGAGAAAAAAATTGCTCAAATACAATGAAGTTCTTCCTCAAGACTTACATAAATAAAAGCTGTTAAATGTAATTATCTGTAGAAACATGAGAGCACCAAATATTGATAGTCTGATTTGATCGCTAACAAGAGGAAGATGCAGAAATTGTGAAACAAGGATGATCTTTTCAGGACTCTGTTCCCACAAGTCAGAACTGTTGTTAGGAGGTGATTATTTTGGCTCCTTTGAGTCTTCCCACTACTCCGCACTCACAGACCAAAGTGTCAGTATAAATATTAACACCCCATCAGGCCTGCCTCACTGAGAAACATCTACCGTATTTTCCTGTCTTGATTGTGAGAAGATGTGAATAACCAGAGAAGTAATAGCCACGAAAACCTTCCATGTAAACAAAATGGACATCTCTATTGTGTGCGCAATTAGTTTTGAGCAAAGGGAAGAGTAATGGCTTTTCCATCACGTGTCACCACTAGATTTACTTAAACCTCATTAAACACGTCCACTCAGGGATAGAGAATAGTTAGAAAGTGGCTCAAACCACAGTCAGTCAAGACTGAATCACTAAATCAAGTAACTATCTGGTTGGTAGTGGGTAGCAGCCAACCACATCACCCACATCCCCGGTCGATCAAACCCATGTCTGATGTCTCGGCTCTCAGATGCCACAGGATAGGCAAGCAGAGAGCACACATTTCTCCATGCATATATTCAGATACACACTGAGTTTCAGGCTCGGCTCAGCTCAGCTAACTTCCTTATGTGCAGATGCATGACTCCCACCTCTCCCAGCAGATGCAGCACATTGCCCTGTCACATTATGCGACAGAGAAACTCAGCAGCTGCTCCCAGTCACACCAGCATTTCATCTGTCCGGGATAATGGTAACAACAAATGTGAAAGAAAAGGCAGGAAAGCTAGCAAGTTAGTGCAGCCTCATCTGAGACTAAGTAGCTGGTAAGTCTGAGCAATTTGAGCCACTTTCCCTTGTGATGTTGCATTCAGCATCTCAGGATTGTTAGGTGATAGAGGAAATAATTCTCTTTAAGTGCACAACATGAAAATTACTTGAAAAATAGGCAGCCTAAAAACATTTCCTGAAGGAACCGTTTGTAAACTGTACCCTGTGCAAATGTTGGTAGATGTTTTAGCAAATGAGTTTTATGAAAAATTTAATTGTTCTCTAAAGAGTTGCTGAATTTTAAGATTAAATTCAAGTCACTGAAGTGTGAAATGCAGGAATTGTAAATTTAGCTTAACTACTGTAGCTCCATAGCATTTTCACCATGGAAGAGATGCACAAACAGCCACAGTGGCTCCACCTTCCCAAAGAAGAGAAAGAGAATAGCCCTGTTAAAGGGGGAGGGAAGGAATCATCAAGGCTACCTCTCAAGGTCACCAGCCTCTCTCTGCTACAGATTAAGAGCCCAGTACACATACCTTAAATCTTTCCAGTTGTACCAGATGTTAAATAGTAATGGAACTTTGCTCTGACAAGATCTCTGATTTTACAACCTAGGCTTTCCAAATATGGACCATATTTGTCCCTGATGTAATTGTTAATTGAAACAGAATAACTTCAACCAGTTAAATTTGGCCAATTTAATAGGTGTCTACATAGAAACATAATATGAACTTAACTGACATTGATGATGCTAGTTTGCAAAACCAGTTTGATTTTGGACATCATCTCTTATGCTATGTCAGGCCTCACTGTTTCTTTGGCAGGCAGTTTTTTTTGACCCTTGGACAGGAACGCACTTGTCAGCCTTTACATCACAGACACTGTGTTCATAAATACACACCAACACAATGTGCAGAGATTCGGTCCCCAGCTGTAACGCCAGCCAATACTATTACCGGCCTTTTAAAGCTGAGAGTTCCCATTCAATGTCTTTTTTTCATTTTATAGCTACAGACATATTTGTCAGACTGAGTGCTTATTAACATGTATTTGACCACTGAACAAAGTCAGCAGCATTTGTTTTCACCAGTGCAAGAAACGGAGTAGCCAGAGATGATTACAAGTGCTTCCATGTGCCCAACAGTTAAGCGCTTCACAGGAAACTTAAAGTAGAAAAGTTGTGCTCCTCCTTTCACTCTGGCCTGAGCCCAAACACATAATGTGGCTTTCAGTTTGTTTTATATGAATAGACATATGTATGTATATGTCATCTTCAACACAGGTTAATAGCCGCTGAAACACGTCAGGAGACAGAATACTTACTGTCCTGAGGCCATACTTCCTGATTTCAGCAAGTTTCAGAGGTACTCAGCACCTCACAGGACCTTTGCTTCAAACTACATACCTAAAGCTTCAAACTCAGCTTCCAATTACATACCTAATTCTCAAGCTGGCCACATAATACACTTAATTTAGGACAGCAGCGTCAATAGCTTATCACATACACATTGTATTTTTCACTTATAGTATTTTGATTTTAACTCTAAATCTCAGGCCTGCTCCTGTCATCTGTGAGCATAAAGTCTTCTCTGTGCTGGAAAGAACTGCTGGGGGATCAGTGCACAGTATTTTGTTTTTTAAAATGCTGCAAAAACTTTCAGAGTAGAACACTAACAATTTTTTTCTATCTTTTAGGTACTTTCTGAACACTTATTTCATTATGTTTCTGTATGAAACAGACATTTCCAGAGCATCCAAAGATTCATTCTGCAAGTGCAGGAAAAAACTTCACTGTATAAATCTAGGTTTTGAAAATCCTATTTAGAAATATTCATGTCACCACCTAGAGAAATCTCTATAGCTTAGCCATTGTGTTCTCCAACAGCTCTTGAAACAGGGTAAAATATGATGAAAAACTGCATATACCAAAAGTGTATCTTTATATGGCAAGAATCAAAGGTTGGTTTTAGAAGAACTTGGGACTCACTGTTCCAAGGGACACGTGGCTTGCAATTCATATGAAGAGATAATCCAATACTGTCTTAAATCCACACATGTGGCCTGCTGAGTAAACCCTACAGCATTATTTCACCATAATGTAATGAAAAGCACAATGCGTTCATAACAGTATATATACTAAGTGTAAGTTTACTGAGCTATTTCTTAGTTTTCACATGTTTTTATGCAGCAAGATTTGTTTTGTTCCAAGATAGCTGAAAGTGACATCTAGAGTGAAACTAGGCTTAGATTCACCTTGCTTTCTGCCAATTTTTTAACTCATGACCCTGAACACAGTTTGCATCTTTTAGTATTTGCATTGCACTTCAGTAAAGGACAGCAGTTTTCTGCAATGCAGCCACATCTCCACAGCAGGATTCTCCTATTCCTCCCCTCCTGTCCACTTTTCTTTTCAAATGCAGTTTCATGCATTATTTCACCTAACGTGAAGACATCAGTTCGTGATCTGAAGACAAATCTCTGGACAGAAAAAGAGAGGTCCTCTGAAAAAGCTTAAACTTTTTGTACCACACAGATACTGAAAGCATCCCAGCATTGGTCTGGCACAGATGCAAACTAACAGAGATGCGTAACAAATTGTCTCTAATGCAGTCGTCATCCAGCAACGATGCTGAGAAAAATGAATCCTTCACTGGGACTTCTGCATCACCATTATCCCATTTAACAATCAGCTAGAAAGGATTTCTTACAACCTCTCTCTGAACACACAATATTAAAAAAAAAAAGAAAAGAAAAAGAAAAAGAGAAGGTGGAGCACATTTGAGGCTTTCCCTTTTCAGCAAGTTGTAATATGAAGATGGTAAGTATCTTCAGCCCTGCTAAACAGTACCCATTCAGTTAGAAGGGAAACAATGACTATGAATTGATCTATAGCTAAACTATTTTTAACATCTCAGAACCACACAATGGACTTTAACCAGCTGGCAAAATGGTTGTATTCAAAGGTCTGTAAACCAGAAGGCAAGAGAGATCTTCTAAAGCTATGAAAAGAGGACTTTTCATATCTTACATCTTACAAAATCATACAATGCAAGACATTTCCAAATTATCTTTGTGCTTAAACCTTTCAGTGCAGTTAGTAGCTCCTGTAAGGGTCTGGTCCAACACCAAAGGAGTACACTTGAAATCAACTGAGTAAAAGATCAACAGTTAAGGAGTAAGTGACCTCTTTTTCCACCTTAAGATGTTAGTTTAGAAAAAATAGTTAGCTAATATTTACTGATGTGAACTGCTGTTATCCTAGCAGTTCATAGGAAGATTACAAATTCATTTCTGCTATACCTGTTGCTCCTAAGATGTAAGTTTAAATATATAACATGACAGGAAGACTACATTTCCTACGCTGCAAGGTTTTGGTCTGTATTTTGAAGATAAAGTTCATTTTATTTGTTGAGTCTAATGAGATCTGGAAAATGTAGTCAGAAGTGAAAGTTTACTTGTGTCGTTGCTAAGCAATGGGCTTGTACATAAGCTGACCATTTCATAGAGAACTTTTCTTCTTAAACATCATGACGTTTTCAGCAAATTACCCAGCTGGAGGTAAAACCCCTCTTGTTTTCCTCTTCCAGCTTTGCAACTCAAATTTTTTAATGGTATTTAGAATACATGAGACATTCCAAAGAGTTTTATTATTTCTGCTCTAAATATTTAAAAGAATCTGGCAGCTTTCCCAAGCAGCAGCATCCATTTCAGCCTGCAGGGCACATTCCCAGGCAGCATCTAATAATAGAGCTCCTCTGAAGCCACTGATCTAGATTAAAGGGACGCTCTCAGGTAACTCCTGAGGAAATCACAGAATAAACATTGCCTGGCCTTTCAAAAAAGTAATTCACCCTTAGGGCACAGCTGCCTCTACAATAGCTAAAACAAGGATTTTGTTTTAAACACAAGACCTTCCATGATCCTAGGACTCTGGCAGCACTGTGCAAGAACTGCATTCAGCCACATGGTCACCTCTACCAGGATAAAGCTCCTCTAACTTCAGAGGGAGATTCAATAGGGGTAGTCAAAGTGCTATGCTGAATCAGGGATAAAGACACTCAGTCATGGAAGGACAGGGCCTGATTACTTTGCCTTACTCACCTGCACAGGAAGAACCAACTGAAGAATATTTAGGTAAGTTAGTTTTGTCGAAGTCACTTGATGGTCCTGGTCTAAGCCATTGTACATCGCAAAAAAACGTTAGATGAAGCTTTCTCTGCATCTTTAATGCCCTAACTCCGCTGCCACCACCACCCTTAAAATAAAATAAAATAAAATAAAATAAAATAAAATAAAATAAAATAAAATAAAATAAAATAAGTTAGCTTAACTTGATTCCAGAATATTTCCAAGTCTCAGACTAAGAAGTTGCAGGTATTTGCACAGTGCTTTAAGGCAACTACAAAAAAGCAGCCACATATCATCAAATCAATCTTATTTCTTTCCTGGGAGGAGTTCTCAGTTTGGTGGTAACTGGCCTGCAGGACCCTCCCGCTATCCCAACTCGTTCTCATAAATGACAAAGGAACATTATCAGTGTCACCATGAGAACACAGCTGCATAACCAACTGGAAGACTACCCTCTGCAAGTGTTAATCAAGCACAGTTCAGGCGCAACCTCATCTGCATCCAGTGCTATTTAATATTTCCATGAGTGATTTGAACAATGGCAGTAATGCAGATACAGGCATTTTGTGGAAGACATCACATAGAAAGTACTTGCAGGTACCTGGCAGACAAACCTGGAGCACTCCTTGCCCTCCCACCTGAATCGAGACATTGTTTTCCCTCCCTCCCATTACCAAAATTCTCAATTTCCCTCCCTCCCCCCTTACCAGGGCAGAGGAAAAATAAGTGGCAGCAGAACAGGTGTCTTTCTACAGCAGCCCTTACTCCTGATTGCTTTTTTGGTACAAATTCCTCTGCTAGAAATCCCTCCAAGTGCTGCAGCAGAGGTGAACCGTACACGCTGCAGCAGGAGCGATGGCCATCCCTGCAGCACACTCTCCCCACCCTCTTTCAGAATTAAGATTTCCAGCTTAATGGATTCACCCAAATAACCAGGATCAGACTGCTAGGCAGCCAGAAAACCTCACTTTGGGAACGAGGGGTGCACGCTCCAAGATCAGCATGCGCATACAGGATGGCTGGTTAAGTCACACCTTTACTGTTAATGCTGCATTCAGAAGAAGCCACATTGACTCCAGCTCTCAAGACAGTATTACACTGTTCTGTGGGACATCCCAGAGCAAAGCAGAAAAAAACCATTCAGCATCTCCAACAGCCTATAGGACTGAGATATTCCAGCAGTTTCTCAAACACATGTAAATATGTTCTGGATTGTTTTCCTTGTTTTCCCACTCAAATTCCCATTTCCTCTTGAAAGTGCAATATATGAGTAGAAATATTTCTGTATCTAAAAACAACAGAGTAATAACAGGTAAAAAAAAGCTTTCAAGAACTGGAAAACAGAAAAGAAGAATTAAACCAAAGGCCTGGCACAGATTAATTCAATAAATCCTTTCCATGTTTAGTCAATATTTTAACACAGAAATGGAGCCTAGTTTAATTTCTAGATGAGGACCTGGCTCAACCTGGCAAGAATTCAAAATCTATATCTAAATTTTGCAGCTAGGATCAATTGCTCTGGGAAGTAGGGAAAAGGATAACTAACATGAGATTGGCACCCACATTTTGTAGCCCTCTTCTGGTTGAAATTATTCCATCACTTGAAAAAAACAACCTTCTTCAAATAGCTTAATTTTGCACATATAATTGCATTCAGTTGTTGATACTAATTATCCATTTTTGATTCCCATGGTAACTCCTTTTCTTCATAAATTGCAATAGCAGGGACTACATAAAAGCAGTAGAACGTGCACACAGTTTACCCACCAAAAGAGCCATAAATAACAAATGGACTACTCACCGCAACATTACCACTGTGCTGTTGTACTGACTGGAGAGACAGGGGTTTTTTGCTTTTTAAAAAAAGTTAAATAGATCCGCACCAAACTATCTTCTTCAATTTTACCCAATTTAAGGACAGCTTTGTATTTTTGTCAGATTACTTTAACTTTTTTTTTCTCCTACGGACTATTTTGTCCTTCATCAGCTTGTGCTGGATTTCTGCACTCCTACCTTCTCTGAGGAAAGTCAGCAGCCTGACCCGAGACTCACCTTTTCTCTCATTATATAATGAAAAGGAATTATGACTCCTTTCTCTTTCAGCTGTAAGTAGCTGCAGGTAATAAGCAAGTCATCAGTTCAATACCATTGCGTCAAAGAAATGACACCTGGCCACACTGCGCTATAATTGTTGACGTTTTTCTACAATATTAAATCTAGAAGCTTCACTCAAGCTACTATTCGCTTACTCAAAGCAGATAAAGATATTGCACAGTATTATACAGTAGTGCTACATCATTCCAAAAACCACAATTTGCCCACCCATGCTCACTACTGTATATATTCCTACTAAGGTAATCAGGTGATAACAAGCAACAGGCAAAGCAATACAGCTAGGTGCTAATAGTGTTTTCCACACCAACTACCACAATTAAACAACCACTTAGTAAGACAACATTTGAATACTTACTTAGACACAGAAAATAGACATTGTAAAGCATTGGATGGCATGATCATCATCCAGTTCTTGTAGAGGACATTTACTAGAAGTGCTACACTGAAAAATGAAACCTAATTGATTACGATATGTGGGTGTCACAGCTCACTTGCCAGCATGTAAGATGGACTTGAATAACTACAGGAATATGAGAAGTCACTTTTCTTACTATAAATTAGAATTAAAAGTTTAGGACAAAATATTAGCTTGAGTACATCAACAGAATGAAAAATAAATCATATCTAGGTAGAAACTTTGTGTTTTCCTATTCAGGTCAAATCACTTCTACAGAACGCACTTGCAATTTCCCTTTATCCATGAGAATGAACAGACATATAGAGGCCTCCACACACATCTCCTTCTCCCCCAGCACCGTTCTGGTTTTACATGCTGTAACTCATTTCAGGGCCACTGAAAAGAACTACAGAAATATGTGACTGTCACGAAGGCTTGCATAGGTTGTAGAGCCAAGAATTTATGCAGGTGCCAGCAGCCATCCTGCAACATCACAGCCTCGGGAAGGGAGGAGCAGGGATCTGACAGGGGAGCACAGGTTTGCTTCAAATTCAATTTGCCCATTTTCACACTCTGTATCAGCAAAGATAAAAGGTTAATCATACTACAATATTTACTCCAAAGCTTTATTTTCCATTTATTTACCACTTGCATTATTTATACTGGCTTAGCACTTGCAGAACATTTCCATCACCTAACAGGCACAAAGAGCAGTATAACCATGTTCATTAACTCTGTCAAAAATCCCATTCAGACCATGCTTGCTGTCCCTTCATAAAGCATACAAATGAGGCTGGGAGACTGGAAAAAGCAAGTAAAGAAGGTCCAATAGTGAGCCAAAACCATTCTCTGCAATACAACTTCTTGTGTGTTTAATACGAGTAAACCAGTTGTAACCCAGAGTCCACCTTCCAGAGAGGAGAAAAAAAAAATCAGGAACTTTGAGCTCAAAAGTATAGAATAACTGAAGAATTTTTTCTGCACTTACCTCTACATTTTCCCCTAACTTCTAAGGACTGGTAGCTATTTTGATATAGGTGGGTTGACTTCAAAAACTTTTGTCACAAAAGCGATTATATACTGCTACTTTATTGTATTTAAATCCCTATGAATTGAGCTAGGAACATCTCCATAAAATTACAGCACTAAATTTTTATACTTCATATTTTAAAAAAAAAAATAAAGACAGCAGGTCCTAAGATCACTTGACTGTGACAAATTGTCTCTTTCTGCTCACTTGAAATTGGCCTGTGAGACTTCTCAAATCCCCAGCTTTGCTACTGCTAGAAGAATTGATTTAAAAGTGCACACTGTCATTATATACTTACAGAGAGGTATATTTTAGGATTATGCAAGTGCTTGATATATAATTGGTTCTGTCTTTTTGCCGCATCTTAAGTTTTCTGACTAGAGAAAACAGAACTATTTAAACTGTACAAAAAATGCGAGTAATCTTTATAAAACAACAGTAGAAGGCCTGAATATAACTCCTAATTAAATGACTGTGACCACCTTAAAATTGTCAGTCAAAATTAATTTCTTATGAAATATAACAGGAATGGCTTTTTTAAAACGCCACTGGTGTCTACGTGTTTGTAGGGATCACAGCGCAGCACTGTGGACCTCTGCTAGTAAATAAATGAATCCCAAGTTTGGGACATCACAAAAACAGGTCACTTGTTGTCAGAAAACAACTATGAAACCACAGCAGGACTACCATGGGGCTTCCTCAAGGTATTACTGCATTCATGCCCAAGGTGAGGGCAATCAAGCCCTCCCCCTGAAGGCTGCCCTGGAAGCAGTGAGGCTCCTGCACTTCCAGAAGACTGTTGGGTACCTTTCAGTCTCACAGTGGGGATACTTTCCTCGGATACAGCACTAGCAACGTGACTTAAAGTGAGGCATCGTATCAAACCTCTTCACATGTTGCAGGTACAAAATGCAAGATGAACTCCCCACCTGCCTGCTCAGTAGAAACAGGACTCTCAGACTTTAAAGTCAAGCACAAAAACCCTGCCTGGAGCACAGGCATGCCTTAGAGTAAGTTTCCTCCTTCATTCCTTGTACATCTCCTGCAAAGGCATCTGGTTGAAGCACTTGCCTCACAAAAAGCTTTTAAGCGAGGAACGTGTCACTTTTTCCTACACAGCTTGTCATTTTTCCATGCAGGTGGCTGCTGTGCCAGTGTCTGTGCAGGAGGCTGTTGTGCGGGGGTATGGAGGTGTGCATTAAAACCATCTCAGTATAACAGCTGGCACACCCCTGCTGGTTTTATTCGAGTGTGCTATTTACATGCAGCATCCTCCAGAGAGATGGGAAAAATCCTCACTCGAGCCACAGATTCCAGCTCCACAAAGACACAGACATACTCTGATCCCCTACTCAAACTCCCCCAAAATATTTAGATGTATAGCTTTGATTGGTCTTAAAAATACTGATTGTGCAAGAAGGAATATTGACACTCTGTTTAAAGAAAAAAAAGTTTAAAGTCTTGGGAAACAAGATAAGGTTTGGAGGACCTGTAAAGCATGTCTGTGTGAAGACTATTTTTGTCTAGAAAAAATTCATCGAAAAAATTCTGTATCAAAAAATATAGGGAGTGGATGAAGTAATAAGCATACTGCCGTCAAAGTAACTGAATCCTTTTTTTAGAATGAATATAAATGAGTTACAAAAGACAGAAAACTGTTTTGAACACAGATCTTGAAAACTTTCTTATTTCAAGAAATGGTACCAGGATTAAGATCAAGTTTTAAAGAGTTATTTTACTCCACAGAAACAACTACGTGATTGTAAGCTAACAAACACTTTCAAATATATAGTAGGATGCAGAATATCCTTACAACTGATACATGGACTCTGTAAAGATTTATTGAGAATGTAATAGATCTAAATTGTGAAATACAGTGATCAAGATAGATTAAAAAGAAATTCTGGCATATTCATGCAGGTTACAGTTACATTACAGCTGTGCTCCAAAGGGAATGTCAGAAAGTATTGTGCACTGTAAAAACAGTGAAAAACAGTTCGCTTGGTGGTCTTAGTACTTCTCATCAAAGCTTCCCAAGAGCTTCCAAGTGCTGGAACAGCCATCTAAATTTGATAGACATGCATTACTTCTGACTTACCCTGGGCATTTAACTCTCCTTGGAGGGCAAACCCTTTTGCTTCCTGCCCCACAAGTTGCACACACCACCTTGGGGACTGGAAGACACGGCAGAAAGCAATCATGAAGGGCAGTACAGAGATGGTGCTTTCCCCAGGAGAGTCTGTCATCTCTAAAACCCCAGAGTCACAGGCTGATAGAAAAGGTACGGAGGCCTTAGCAGCACAGAGCTTTCAAAGACAAGCACTGAGCCCTATAATTAATAACTGTAATTAATTATAATATTGCTTCCCAGAAATGTTTAAATAACTAACTACTATAATTAAAGCCTTATTAAATGTTTGGTTCTTGACTTTAACCACCATCAAAACACAGAGTAAAATGACATCCCTATCTGTATCTCTTCAGAGATTACACGGAAGCAGCATTACAGAAGAATACTGAATAGTGTAGTAACATTGGTCTGTATTTTCTTTTTCCTACCTGTTATTTGACAGAAAGCAGCATAAATAGTAATTTTCTATGGCACTGCAACAGCAATCCATGTGAAACACTAGTGTAATGGGGTCCTCTTTATGCCAAAACAGAATGAAAAACCTAACTAATCAGTTTATGATGATTTGACAGTACCCAGCATGTTTGCTCAGTATTGTAAGGAAAACTGTTTACTAGTTCAGTGTGTGCTGCAACACAGAAACCTTTCTGCATGGAGAAGCGTAACGAAAACACAGTCCAGAGGAGCTTTTGTGAGAAGGATGCCTAGAACAAAGAGCAAGAGCTGAGATGTTTCTGTGTACTTTCCCACTTTCCTTCCTCAGAAGTGCTGAGCTTTTCTGCTGAGCTTCTAAGATGATATCTGACAAGAAGTACACAATAAGATATCACATTCTTAAAACAATACCTGTCAAGGTTAAATATAACACAGACATTTAATTTTGTAAATAAACACCCCAACAGATTCTCCAAGCTATTTATGTTCAGCAGTGCATTGGTAGATCACACGAATGTGCTTTTCTGGATGCTATAAAACTGCCAGTCTCCTGTATTTATTTCATTCAGGTTTTACACTTCCACATCGCCACCACCACCCCTTTTCCATGCTCTTGAACATACTTTAAGATGCCACTCAGTTTCATTATCACTTTGAGGGGTCTAAATACAATTTGTGAGCAATGAATGTTGAAAGAATGATACCCTCTGGCTGCAGTAACTGGCAGCGGTGCAAGTCAGACCAGAAATTCACAATCACCTATTGATAGCTAGGAATTTTTTTTGCTAGTTTGCATACACATCTTTTCCCAATAGGAACAGCTGGCATCTCACCAGTTGCCAAGTAATGCTTCTCAGTTCCCCTTGTGAATTCAAAAAAGCATTTACAGTTGTTTGTTAATTTTTTTACTACTCCTTTCCCAAACACAGATCTTGGCTAGTTAGTTGTGATAACTTTTGTTTTGCTGTTATTCTTGTTTGATATTTGGAACACATGCTTTACATGTTACATGTCAATTACAGTTTATTAGGAATAAGTGTGAATTATCCATGTAATATTCCCAGTGCAAAAATCCATTTAAAAGTTCTCCGTTTTTGAAGGGTGTCAATCACCTCCAACATGATAAATTTTCAACAATCCCCTCAGTCATCACCTAACTTTAAGATTTTTTTCATGCACATTGAATTTACTAGCACGTGAGTAATGAGTCATAAGCAATTTATTAACCTTAATTATCAAAGTAACACTGGAAAGTCTATTGTTACATTTGATTTGACAAAAATGTCCTACATTTCTGACCCATATAATAAAAGGGATCATAGTCTCCGACAGGTTTCCCAGACAGTTTTCCTAGTTAGCACAACTGTTTATTTCAGACTATTTTCTTTTAGTTTATGTCTTGTTTTTAAAGACCTTTAATTCCTTTCTTATTTCTGTTGCCTCCCTAATTCACAGGAAAACTAGACCTGACATCTTACTCCAGGATTAACCTCTATCAAACATTTCTAAACACAATACAATTCTACAAAAAAACAGTAAGCCATTCAAAGACAAAATACTATAAAACAAAAACACAAAAACAAAAACACATTTACTGAAGAGAATGTATTAGGGAAATTCTCATGGAGGCAGTTTGTGTCAAGTAAATAGAGAAACTTGTCTCAGCGTTACTGTTTTTGTTACTCTGCAGCAAGATTTCCAAGAACTAGCATTTGCCAAGTGGATGTATTCTCTTCCCAAATCCTGTGTCAAGTGCCTTAAATTAACATCAGTTATAATCGCTTTGCAACAAACAGTAAGTGGGACAAGAACAGAAGAGCGTCCGCACAGTATCCCCCCCTAAAACGCCTATTTCCTATCATCATCTGTGGACTCAAAACACGCTCTCAAAGCCATTAATTAAATGGGTAAATCCATCTGGAGACAAGAAGGAAGCCTGCAGTGACAAAGAAGGAGTAGGGCTGTCACGGCCCATAGTGTGAAGTGGGAGCACATTGAAATCACTATCTGCCTTACGAAACACCTGCTGCACCACAAGGCAAGCTGCTGGCAGACAGGACAGCAACTGGACAGATTGGGTGAGAATACAGTTGTAAAATGTTTAGAGAAAATTAGAAGTAACTCAACAGAGATGGAGCAGAGTCTTGTCCACATACCTTCAGAACCACTGAATTACATTCCATTTCAGGAAAAATAATATTTAAAATTAATCTCAGAGGTAATAAATACTCCTGCCAGCAAAAACAAAAAGAGCAAAACTGTTGCATCCTATTATTTTGTTTGTTTCCATTTAAGTGAGAAAATAGACTTTTCAAAATCTTTAAATCAGAAATTACTCAGCTCATCCAAAGTATGCCCCCCTCCCAAATCAATTTTTCACACAGTTCTGCCCCTTCCTCCAAAGCCAGCTCTCTAACCCAGAACAAACCGTTCACTTATTTGTATTAGTCATATCCTGAGCTCAGATGGCAGGCTTGACACACTCGCTCTAATGTAGAAAATAAAATCCTGTGATAGGTCTCCTATCACACACAAAAAAGTGTTCGATTCCATGCATGCAGTTCTGGCAAGCCGGAGGAGGTTACATACCACTTGTAACTGCATTAGTTACTGTGTGATTAGAAAGGTACGCAGAGAATTCTGGACAGTGAGTCTTCCACTTCTGTGGAAAGGAAACACTGGGAAAACGCTTTCCCCACAAAGTAGAGGTTGTGCAGATATGGCTCAGGCTGTATCTTTGGTCTCATCAAGCAGCCCATGAAGAGAAAGATCCTGTCAGACTGATGTTACATCTAAACCTACACACAAAACCCGATTTTTAAATTAAGGAATCTGATACTTGCAATAGGGCTTGATGAATCATTTCAAAGGTATGATAATAAAAGGGGGCTGGGGAAGTGGTGTCTATTCCTTCCATGGATTTGGTACCATGAAAGAAAGTTAAATATATTAAAAACACATTAGTTATTGAGAGAGAATGAGCTGATCAGGGGCATAAAAATAAGATATTGCAGAAATGTTCTCTACACAAGAGGAAAAAAAGGAGGGGAAAAACCTCACCATAGTATAATGAATGTATCAATCAACACAGAAGAGATTAGCGGGGGGGGCGGGACTCCAACAGGAATAAAAATGTCCAAAGTGATAAATACTTCTGATACTTATTGTCCCTATTATTCCTGTATTTATGTGTTTGGCAGAATGCCATGCAAGAAAAGCATATTCAGCACCAAGATCTACATATAAGGAGGGGAAAAAAAGAAGGGGGGGGGGCAAACCAAAAAGACACAGTTAGGATGCTGTGAGAGACAAAAGAACCGTTGGTGGGAAGAAATCTTAAAAAGTTGTCTTTGAGAAAAACAAAAATAACTCCTCCCTACAAAAAACAAACCATGCTGTTTCTGTTGAAACTGCAACAGCAACATTTCAATTATTCTCAGAGGGAACCAGAATACCAGGATAAGGCTGAACTGTAGTCAGCCTTAGAAATTTGAAAATATCCTCATGGGGTGAGATTAAAGTGATGTTATCACACATCATATGATCTATATATCCTCATTCTTCATTTAAAAAAATACTTAGGGATGCTACCAGAAGCGAGCACTGATGATCATTAAGTGAAGCTATTTGGTATTTCCAGACAAAATTCTCAGTGCATCAGTTGGAAATTCATGACCTGCTTTAAATACCTAGCAGGGGTGTTGTCTCCATGAGCTCGCCTGTAACCTACTTTCTGTGATAGGGAATTTTGTGGCAGTCACATTTTTCTGAGGGCATCCATTGTAGAAACAAAAAAAATTTCCTAACAAGATTTAGTCCTCTGACTTTGCAGTTGTGTTTTGCCTTAGCCATTGAAAAGCATCAAACCCAGCCATTTAAAGTATTAAACAAACAGCTGCAGAATGAAAATTAGGTAAAGCTTTATGAGCCCCTGCTAATTTCTCAGTGGATCACCACACACAAACACTGTTCATACAAAATAAAGCTCTTCTCCAAACTGTACTGCAACTTAAAAGGACATGAATCTTTATAAAAGTGGAGTGCTGCAATGGATGGCTACCAGCTCTTTAGAAGGGACAGGCAAGGAAGGAGTGGTGGCGGGGTAGCCTTGTACGTCAGAGAGTGTTTTGACTGTCTTGAGCTCAACAAAGGTAATGACAAGGTTGAGAGCTTATGGGTAAAGATCAGGGGAAAGGCCAACAAGGGAGATATCCTGGTGGGAGTCCGTTATTGATCACCCAACCAGGACGAGGAAGCAGATGAAGTTTTTTACAAGCGGTTGGCTGAAGTCTCACAGTCTCTAACCCTTGTTCTTGTGGGAGACTTCAACTTACCGGATATCTGCTGGAAATACAACACGGCAGAGAGAAAGCAGTCTAGGAGGTTCCTGGAGTGCGTGGAGGATAGCTTCCTGATGCAGCTGGTAAGCAAGCCAACCAGGGGAGGTGCCCCGCTGGACCTGCTGTTCACGAACAGAGAAGGCCTGGTGGGGGATGGGTGGTCGGAGGCTGTCTTGGGCACAGTGACCATGAAATGGTAGAGTTTTCGATTCCTGGAGAAGTAAGGAGGGGGGCCAGCAAAACCACAACCCCAAACTTCAGAAGGGCAGACTTTGGCTTGTTTAGGAGCTTGGTTAACAGAGTCCCTTGGAAGGCGGTCCTGAAGGGCAAAGGAGTCCAGGAAGGCTGGATGTTATTCAAGAGGGAAGTCTTAAAGGCACAGGAGCAGGCCGTCCCCCCTGTGTTGCAAGTCGAGCAGGCGGGGGAGAAGACCAGCCTGGCTGAACAGAGAGCTTTGTCTGGAACTCAGGAAGAAAAGGAGAACCTACCACCTTTGGAAGAAGGGGCAGGTGACTCAGGAGGACTACAAGGATGTGGTGAGGTTATGCAGGGAAAAGCTTAGAAAGGCGAAGGCCCAGCTAGAACTTAAACGGGTCACCGCTGTCAAGGATAACAAAAAATGTTTCTACAAGTATATCAGCGACAAAAGGAGGGCTAAGGAGAATCTCCCTCCTTTGTTGGATGCAGAGGGAAACCTGGCCACGAAGGATGAGGAGAAGGCTGAGGTACATAATGCCTTCTTTGCCTCAGTCTTTAATAGTCGGACTGATCATCCTCAAGGTTTTCATGCCCCTGAGCTGGGAGACGGAGACAGGACACAGAATGAAGTCCCAGCTGTCGAAGAGGTGGCAGTCACCGACCTGCTCCTCCACCTAGATGCCCACAAGTCTATGGGGCCGGATGGGATCCACCCGAGGATACTGAGGGAGCTGGCGGAGGAGCTTGCCAAGCCACTCTCCATCATTTATCAGCAGTCCTGGTCAACCAGGGAAGTCCCAGATGACTGGAAGTTAGCTAATGTGACACCCATCTACAAGAAGGGTTGGAAGGAGGATCCGGGGAACTTACAGGCCTGTCAGCCTGACCTCGGTGCTGGGGAGAGTCATGGAACAGATCATCCTGAGTGCCATTACGCGGCATGTGCGGCACAACCGGGGGATCAGGCTCAGCCAGCATGGGTTTATGAAAGGCAGGTCCTGCTTCACTAACCTGGTCTCCTTCTATGACAAGGTGACCCGCTTAGTGGATGAGGGGAAGGTTGTGGATGTTGTCTACTTGGACTTCAGTAAGGCCTTTGACACCGTCTCCCGCAGCATTCTCCTGCAGAAGCTGGCTGCTCACGGCTTGGACAAGTGCACTCTGAGCTGGGTTAAAAACTGGCTGGATGGCCGAGCCCAGAGAGTGGTGGTGAATGGAGCCAAATCCAGTTGGCGACCGGTCACGAGTGCTGTTCCCCAGGGCTCAGTGTTGGGGCCAGTCCTGTTCAATATCTTTATTGATGATCTGGATGAGGGGATTGAGTGCACCCTCAGTAAGTTTGCAGATGACACCAAGTTGGGTGGGAGTGTCGATCTGCTGGAGGGCAGGAAGGCCCTGCAGAGGAACCTGGACAGGCTGGATTGTTGGGCCAGGGCCAACTGTATGAGGTTCAACAAGGCCAAGTGCCGGGTCCTGCACTTGGGTCA
The DNA here is from genome assembly GCA_020745775.1 of Theristicus caerulescens. NCBI lineage: Eukaryota > Metazoa > Chordata > Aves > Pelecaniformes > Threskiornithidae > Theristicus > Theristicus caerulescens. The sequence goes on from CM036560.1 coordinate 92,878,015, forward strand.
CAACAACCCCAGGCAATGCTACAGGCTTGGGGAGGAGTGGCTGGAAAGCAGCCTGGCTGAAAAGGACCTGGGGGTGATGGTTGACAGCCGCCTGAACATGAGCCAGCAGTGTGCCCAGGTGGCCAAGAGGGCCAATGGCATCCTGGCTTGTATCAGGAATAGTGTGGCCAGCAGGACCAGGGAGGTGATAGTGCCCCTGTATTCGGCACTGGTGAGGCCACACCTCGAATACTGTGTCCAGGTTTGGGCCCCTCAATTCAAGAAGGACATCGAGGTGCTGGAGCGTGTCCAGAGAAGGGCAACAAGGTTGGTGAAGGGTCTAGAGAACAAGTCTTATGAGGAGCAGCTGAGGGAGCTGGGGTTGTTTAGTTTGGATAACAGGAAGCTGAGGGGAGACCTTATTGCTCTCTACAACTACCTGAAAGGAGGTTGTAGCGAGGTGGGGGTCGGTCTCTTCTCCCCAGTAACAAGGGATAGGACAAGAGGAAATGGCCTCAAGCTGCACCAGGGTAAGTTTAGGTTGGATATTAGGAAAAACTTCTTTACTGAAAGAGTAGTCAGGCAGTGGACCAGGCTGCCCAGGGAAGTGGTTGAGTCTTCATCCCTGGAGGTATTTAAAAGACGGGTAGATGTGGTGCTTGAGGACATGGTTTAGTGGCGGACTTGGCAGTGATAGGTTAACGGTTGGACTTGATGATCTTAAGGGTCTTTTCCAACCTTAACAATTCTATGATTCTATGATTCTATGATAAAAAAAGGAACAGCAAACATGGTCAGATTAAATCAGGGTTTTTCCAACATCTTATGAATACCCTTAGGCATGATTTACCCATCTATAGCTTAACAATATGAAAGGACAGCTTGGAAATTCCTCAGACTAGATACAGACATCAGCACTGGTCAGGTGATGTTCAGATGTTACTTTAAATCCTGCTGCATCTCATAAGGCAAATCAATAATTTTTAAGGGTCACTGTATGAATAAATTAGACTTGACAAATTCTTCCATCACACTCCTATTTCCTACAATTAATGACAATTCTGATAAAAAGTGGCGTGGCTTTATTGCGAAAAATAATTTCAATTTCAGTCCAAGCAAGGTGCATTACTAACCTAGCAAAACTAATTAATTTTGCTGCAAGCATTCTCTACAGAGATGCCTGTTTTGAACATTTTTCAGTTTAATGAGCCAGCTCTGAGCAGAGGAAATGCAGCTTTAATGAAAGGAAATATACTTACTTTTTGTTTTGTTTTGGTAAGTTTTTGGTTTGGCCTTAAGATGGGTTGTCTCAAGTTTATTCAGTGCTGGTGGTTGCATGCCTCTCCCGCTGTGAAGGGTGCGCTAGGAGTGTCTACTTGGTTGCACTCTTTCCCTCTAAAGGAAAGGGAAACCAACCAATTTCGTTACCTTACAGCCAGTAAGACCACCTAATAAATAACTCTAAGTATTAGCCCTACAGACTAAGAGAATCAGGGAGAAAACAAAAGGAGCATGTGGGAAAAGATGCAAACAGAAAGGGTGGCAACCATTCCTCATCAGTTAAACAGCATCTTCTCTCTCATAGCCTTCTCCGGTGAAGGAAACGTTACAGAAATTCTGCTCAAGGTGCTACCAAGATCTACCTTTACACTGAAATCTCACAGCTAGTTTTACCCTTGCTCTCTTAGAGGGAGGCAGTGTGACAGCTTTGGACCAAGTCAAACCAGCTGAACTCCTTCTATCAATATAGACCGAGTCTTCCCTGAGTCCTGTAAGAAACATTTGAAACTTTAATAGACCTATATCAAACTACTCGTGATCTGGACTGCGGTCTTCCATTTGAGTAGAAGGGTACTGATGCACCCGGATACCTCTGCCTAGGTATTGCTGGGTACTGAGTGACATCTCGTGATACTCCTGATAATGAAGGACTGAAAAATAAAGGACTATGAGATATACCAAAGAGGTGTTATCCCAGTGGTATTACAAGAGTTTACAGTACTGGGTGCCATATAGGTTCTATCTTTTGTGTAGAAATCCAGAGGTTTCTATCTAGTAATGCAGGTGGACGTAACTTTTACTGGGGATGCCTCAGACATCAGGTGACCGACATGATCAAAGCCTTAAAATTAATCTCTCTGCTCAAGAGAGATTTTAATCTCAAAAAGAAATCCTCAGTTTATTCAAGTTGAAGTAATTGTAACAAGGACAAAGAGCTCTATAATATACTAAGTGAAAATTCACAGAAGACTTACTTACTCCCTCTTGAGAGCACTTTCAAAAAGACGTGTAGTTACTACTGAAGCTCAAGAGAAGTACTTGTAATCTGATGAAAATCAAAGTATGTAAACTCTTCACACCTTCTTTCAACATCTTTGCAGTGGCAGAGTCAATACCAGTAGATTTAGTATTTAGAGGTGTTGCTGGCTAAAATTACACAGCAGGTTTATATAATGAAGAGTTAGAGCCACAGCCCAGATAAATTACCTCTCCTCTAACTTTCCCTCCCAAGACAGAGACAGAAGCAAATGCCTTTTTGGCTTTGCCACCTCAGCAAGAACACTGCAGTGATACAGAGACAGAAATACAGAGCTCATATTATGAAATAGCAATGTCCTGTTACATACAGAGACAGTAGCTCAGCCTCAACCCCAGACTCCACAGCAACTCCTTAGTGATTCTCCACTGTCCACTAGAATTGCAAGTAAATGAAAGAGTGAAAAATAAACAGGGTGAAAAAAAACCTTCTCTATGTATTGGTACTAGCCCCGTCATTGCCCCCTCTCAACTTATTTCTACTTAGTACAACTTAACTGATTGACTGCAGCACCACGGTAGTAATTTACTTTGTGATTTCTGTTGGAGCAAGAGTAACCCATTTTAGAGCCAAACCTAGCAACTATTAATTACTAACCTTAACTATTTTCAAACTGCTTTCTTAAGGAAATAAAGGTATGCAATCACTCCAACATATCCCTACCCTTCCCCACTACGTTTTCAACCAATTTCAATCCAATTTGAGATACAGAGGGAAGTTTGCACGGATCAAGCCCCAGCACCACCTGTGCAGCAGCACCTGGTTTTTGCTGGATTTGGCTTTTGTTCTTTTTTTTTCCCTCCAGGAAATCACCCAATAGTTTCCTCATGTTCCTTTATACTGCTGCTGCTGGTAGAAGGAATATCTGGGTGATTATAACCAAAACCCATCTGCAATAGCAACACATTAATCTCTTTTCCGTTTCATTAAAGAAGACAAGTCAGGCAAGGGAGAAAACCCCTTATAATGATCTCACAAAAATAAAGTCTTCTGGATGCCTAAGAGCTAACACCATATCTCTGCATACTGCAGCCACCCTCACTGTGCAGGGCAGAAACAGCCAGTCAGATAACTGGAATCAGCCCTTCTGTCTCCCCTACCTCCCTGCCCCTTTTTTAAAATGTATATTTTCTTTACTAAATCTTGTCTGCCCAAGGGGCAAGTTCAGCCTACCCTGAAACATGTCACAGAAGCTTTAAGCATTAGGAACCTTTTGTTACCCAACTGCTCTCCATGTTCTGCATCATGCGGAACAGCACGTGTGCACACGTCCAGAGAAAACACCACCAAAAACCACAGAAAAAAGAAAACTATTGTTTAGTAGCTTCTCTATACCCCAAGCTACTGAAAAAACTCCTTCCTGAATTACATATCTTTAGCAGCAGCGAGACTGAGGGCATGCAAAAATTGGAAGAATCGATGCAGGAGACCTGTTCTGTAGAGGAACCTATTTGGTTCTCAATTGTCGGCCCAAAGCAACATTAATTTACAAGCCCTGGTTTCTACCCTTTACAGAAGAGGTAGTAGTATACAACCCCAGACTGTAGTTGGCATGGACAGGCAGACAGAGAGTGAGGGCAGAAAGGCAGGTAAATTACTTCATTTCTTCATGTCTGAGCTATGCTGCAGATCTTCTGCATGGTTTGTCTTGGGGGTATGGCTACTAACCTCTCCCACAAGAGGAAGAAAAAAGTGCTCAGCCCTGAACCCATCCAAATACCTAAGCTGTCTTCACTTAAAAATCCTGAAGGGAACAATCTGGAAGGGACTGACTTAGAGGACTTTTTCCAAGTCCTGCCTCGTACCTCCGCATGTTGGAAATGAACTGTAAGGCCACTTTCATCCAAACTTGTCCTTCAAAGCCTTTGGCTCTCACTTCATGGCTGAATGCACAGTTTAACATGCTGATCATCAGCCCTGACTAAGATTTGTGAAACTGCTCTTACTCTGATTCTTCTGGCTCCTTCTGGAAGACCCATTTTTTTTTTTCTTTTTTTAACCTCTCCATTAAAGCTACATACTTCCCTCTTGCTCCATCACTGAATTATACTTGCTTTCTATAATGAGGAAGTGTCATGGCTAACAGTGTCAGTTCAGGCAACCGGTGCTATATCAGTTTTAAATTGCTATTAAGTTGTTACTACAAAGAGAAATGCACTGAGGGGTTGGAATCTGAATAATTGGTGGTTTGGGTGAGCATGTCACATTCATCTGCCTCAGGCCCCCGGTCCTGTTCCCCATGATTATTGTTTTAACCTGCAGCAGTTTACTCTGGTTTGGTGCCTTTGAAATTATGGATTCTGTTTAGAGGTTACCAAAATCCTGCTAGGAATATACACACCACCTGTAGTTTTTATAAAAATCTTTCTCTATTTAAGAGTGTTTATTCAGGGCGGTTGAGGGAGTTCCCTTCAGAATACAACAAATGCATGTTTCTGCAGAAATAAACTACTATCTAATGATTTCATCATCCAAACTGCTACACCTAAATGAGTGGTTATATGTATTCTGAATTCAGATGGATTTCTATTTATAGAGCATTTATTTATGTCTGAGATGCATTTAAATATCAATTGCAGTACCTGATGCCAAGTTTTATAACATGTCATTCACAAACCATTAAGTATTTTATTACATGTATTGTAGAAGAGAGAAATTTATTGTCCCCATTTATAGTATTAATAAGGAATGATGAAACCACACTAAAGATGTATTGCTTTTTGGCTTATGTGGAGGTTTACTGTTAAAGCACAGTTAGAAGTCATGTTTTAATGTTTTATTATAATAGAAGACATGATCTGAGTGCTGTAATGTACATAAAAATTAAAAGAAGCACTACTAAAATGATATAGGCTTTCATATTCAGGCACAAACAAATATAGACCTAGCATATTCTCAGTTGCTTTCTAAGTTGTAGTGGCATGTGGAAATAAATATTGATTTGTTCATTTAAAAGCATTTACCAGGTGCTTCATCACAGAGTATTTCAAACAAATACTTCACTTTGTTTGAAAATTTCAAAAAAACCCACACACATACACAAATCCTTTTTAAACTTCCTAGGTCATCCCTCACCTAATACGTTTCTTTTCCCACGCCTTCTGACTGTCAAAGTCCAGAATCAGCAGTGAAATAAAGGCTTTCATGTTTACCTTTTTCTTAACTTACCTCTCAAAATTTCTTTTCCTATTACTGGCTAGGAAAAGATCAGATGTTTGGGAAAAAACATTTTCCTTATTTCTACTGTTACACTGTCTTCAGAAGAGGCTGTCTCCACACTTGCTCAGTTCTCCCACTTGCCAAACAAGCAAAGAGAAGATGACAATCTTCTTTGCACATATATGGGGGAAAAGGTCATTGCTTTAAAAAAAAAAAAATTTTTTTTTCAAAAGCATCCGAAGCCAATTAACACTTTCAAAAAAATATTACCATGGGTTTTGATGATCCCCCCTCCTTTAATCAAAATCCTGGGGAAGAGGGAGGAGGTAAGAGAAAGGAAAAGGACATTTTTTGATCAGTTCAGGTTTTGATCTGAATAGTTATTGCTCTCCTCCCAAGTAGCTCTGAATCCTATGGTCTATGTCTGGCTAGCCCTTTCCAGAGGTTTTCACATTCATGAGTCCTCAGTCAACCCCCGTTCAGCTCCTGTTACTTCAGGTACTTGAACAAAATTTCAAACAAAGCATATCTGAACAGGCCTTTATAGAAGTTTCTGATGTTAAATTACTGTCTCATGTATAAATACTGGTTGGTTGTGTATGGGAAATGGGAACCAATACATTAACTCATGGCAATACTTATCAGTCTTTACATTTTCTTTCCCTGTAATACTTGAACACCTCTCACTAGGACAGAAGGTTTGAAGACAGCATTACCCTGAAGAAAAGTACTTCATCCCATATCAGAGAGGGAAAGCAGAGGCAGAACTAACTTGCTTGAAGTAAATACAATCTCTGTGACAAGGCAGTAAGGGAATGCTGATCTCTGGAGCACTATTTTATACTAATGCACAGAAATCTATCACTGCTTACTTAGAGATTTAAAAGGAAAGTAGGCAACCCTGAAAGATCATGAGACATAAATCCTAGGATTTCAAATGTTACAGTTTTAAGAACCTTTAAAGGTGATAAAGCCATTTTCCTAACGAAAATAATTTGAAGATATACCTCCAATTAAAACAGAAGTTTGTGATATGAAAACATTAGAAGTTAAAATACACACCCATGAAATTTCATAATATCTTTTTCGGTTTTTTTAAAGCATGAAGCTTCTTTTCATTACGTAAAGGTGGGTAAACAAAGGCACAGGGAGGCTAAGCAAGTCACCAATCTTACAGCAAAGTAAATAAAGCAACAGAAAAAGCACCAAAGTCCCAGTTCTTACTAACAAAGAATCCAACCCCTAGCCTTCCTCCAGCTTACCTACCAGATTTATTTTGACTGGTGTATACTAGTGACACTAATGCTTTTTCAATTTTGCTAATAAATTCAGAAGTAGAGAACTTTATCAAGATCATTTTCTTTTCCAACTTGTCATGTACATCCTATATTTACGTAGTAACAGACAATATATATTTTAAGTAAAGACAAAAATTACTGCTTACAAAGAGATTGTTATATGGAAATACATCAGTGCCTTTGTATTGGTATCATTATGATAGCTATTTCAGCTTACCCCATTAATTCTACTTTCCTTATCAAATCCTTACCAAATTCCATTTGTTAACCCCAGTTTTTAATATTTAAAGGTGCAAATATTTAATTATTATTATTAATTTTATTTTTTATTATTTAATTTTAATTTTTTTATTATTTAAAGGTGTAAATATTAAAAATTTTAAATTCCTTTGTCCAGTCTGGTTCCTCTGTCACAAGATGTCCTTGACCGCCTCTGATTTATTTCCTCTCATCCTAAACTCTTGAAATCCGTTAGAAGTCTAGGCTATCCAGCCACGTGCTCACACTGATCTGTCTACAGAGAGGGCTAAAACACAATTTAATCCTTTTCTGGGATGCATCTACCAAGTAGGCTGCTTCCTAAACAATTTAGCATGCAAGAAGAAAAAGCAATTACAAAAGCAGAAGAATATACAAAATAACATCCAAACAGCAAAAAGCAAATGGTGTGGTTCACTGGCTACATCCCAATTTCCTATGTGCACCCTTCCAAACTTGAATGTTACAAAGCGCTAAAATGAAAGCTGTGGAAGTTAACTGCTTTCCTCTCTAGGTCCATGCAAGGTGCATCGTGCTCTGGCAGTGATTTGTTTTCTCCCCTTCATTCCCCTCTGGCAGTGAGTATGGTCTATGCAGTAGAGATTGTACAACCCGCATCATCCCAAACAGCTGCAGCTTTGTTTGTGCTTGAGGCCAGTGCCTATAATCGCAAAGGCTTAATTAAACATCACCCCTGTGCACTTCAGTAAATTCATAAAATACAGTGTACTACCTACGTTCTTCTGGTTAAGCAGTGGTTGGAAAAGGTAATAACAGAAAACCTACATTAACCTCTTTGCCCTCACTGATCTAGCAGTACCATACTTTGAAACTTGGTGAAGCCCGCTGTCTTTCCGCAGGAAAAAAAAGGGTGAAAAACCTGAACTTCTTCCAGAAGACACCCACAGGAGTCAGTGGTGGAGACTTCTTGGGGCAACGTTTTTATCATCCTTTTGCAGCCAAAAAGTGCCAGCAGATAAGCTATTGAAATTCACAGTACAACTCCTACTTCATGAAGCCTGTTTCTTTCCTACCCTGAACACATCATGTCAGGCACAGAAAATGGATCCAAAGGATCAGGCCCTACAGTGGCAATCCTACTTGAGTCAGAGAAGAACCAGGCAAGAATGATTTCTCACGAGGCAGGCATTAAACCTGCACAGCAGCAACAGCACTGAGAGAGCATTCAAATATCAGAGCAAAAGGGGTGTAGTTAGAAGTATCTTTCTTCCACAGCTATTGCCATGGTCATGTTCAATGCTTTCGCTAGTTTAAATGAGAGAGAAGAAACAATGTTATCAGGAATTACATCACTGAAATGGAGAGAAAAAAATTATTCAGAGAGCAAGGCAGAAAAACTCAGTAGAGAGAAATGACAGACTCCCTCTTGCCACACTCTCATAGAGTAACTTCATTCCAGTAGAATTATTATCAATGTACAGAGTAAAAGAAGAGTCAGGTCAAAAAGTTCTTTCTCCTTTCACAACCAGCGTTAGGACAAGAGGCAAGTCTTGCACAAACAGTAAGCCTACCTATTTTACAAGACACTCACTCTAACATTGCATAGGAGTTTTTGTATTTTTCAGCTCTAAAGGGGGAAAGTATTCATCCACTCCCATGGGTCTATCAGGACACAGATGAAACTGTTCATTCTTTTCAAGAAACCTAAAATCTTCTTTTATTCTAACTAAGAATTCTGCTTCAAAAAGTTACTCTTCTGGAAGGCCCCAGGAGCACAAACAAACTGTAATGGGGATCACAGAGAGCCTCCTGGGAATATCCTCTATACAACAACAGGCTCTCAATCAATCCTGCTGATAGAGGAAGAGATCTAACATAAGGGATAGTAAGAAGAAAGGGAAAAGCTGAAGTAATAGCTGCTCTATAGCTATTTTCTGCCTTGGTGAGCCCTGGAAAACCAAGCATAAGTAACTGCAGAAGGCAGCCTCACCAGCATTTCAGATGCAACATATTCAGAGCTTTGATTGTAACCCTGCAGGTTTTTGCATGTGACTAGTCTCATTACTGTGATTAGAAATGCATACCTAGGTACTGGTCCTACTCTTCAGGAATGGAAATTTGCAGGATTAGTGTTAAGACAGCGGAACACACAAGACAGCACCTGTATTAACAATTTAAATTTCATATTCATTATTTAAAAATCTCCTAACATCCACCAACAGAAGCGGGAATAAAGGCTTCATCTGGCTTTTCAGAGCATGTCCGACATGAGCAGTGCAGGGATGCGAGTCCTATGCTCCCCTTTGGGACCTGGCAGGAAGGACTCAGGGGCCAACAGTTGGGTAGCTGTTCTGTGCACTAGAAGAGACTCTCCCATTTTAACCCCTCTTCTGCATAATTTTAGTTCTACTTCTTCCAATTAAACTATTTAATTCTGGGGCTGTGTTAATGAGATCCTTTCCTGAACACCTGCAGCTCTCTCAGGGGTCTGTCCTATCCTTTAAGGATTCCCCTTGCAGGTCATTACCCTCAGAGCTGCACATGAATGAGATTTCTTGTGCTTGCAGAAGCCTACTTGTTCCCTCGAGTGCAACTGGCCTAATTCCTGACTTAAAAAAACAACAACAACAACAAAAAACCCAACAACCTAACACCGAAGCCCAAACATTGCAGCATCTCCTGGGAGGCAGTCATTTACTCATACACTGGGGCAAGCTCCTTCATTTTCCTCATGTGTCACATAATAGGGGGGTGTAAGTCAAGTGGACAATCCTAAAGTTAGGTGCCATTTGTTGGTCACAACACCATTTGTAATACTCAACATTTCTTGGCCCTTTGTAAGCTTTTTCATTTATACAGTTTAAAACACATAAGCACTTAAATCCCAGCCTCCTGATCCCTCAGTATTGTCAACAGAACTCCTTCAGTTTCTTTAAGTAGCTGCACATTGGTGGAAGGTATTTACTGGTACCTAAATGCTCTTGATTATTTGCCTTCTACAAGAAGATTGCGTACTAAGGTACTAAGAAAAACCTAATTCTGTCTGAGCAAATCTCAGCCCCCTTCTCATACCTTCCAGCTCCCACCATTACTGCTTTTCGTGGTTTACTGATGGGGCCAGGGATCACACTTCGGACCAGACAAGAACCTGGTTGGCCAGAAGCCTGGGTGCCTGAGAAAACCATGTTAAACAAATATTAAAAGATGGGGGGGAGGGGAGGAAGAATGTTAACTTTTCTTTTGCGGGAATGTTAAAAGTGTTGGCTTCTAATCAAAGCTACTTAGAAACACCTAAAGGTCTCTCCACTAAATGTTAAGTCCCTCAAAAAAGATTTCAGCTTTTGCCCTTGCAGCAAGTACTTTTTATTCTGGTTATTCTGCCTTTATTGATGAAAAATGTACAGACAACTATCAAAAAATTACTACCTAAAGTCTATTACTTGTGTCACCAGAGACACAGTTCAGAGCTCTCTCTTATCTCCTCCTGGTTTCATTGCTTTCTGGATGCACATTTAAGCCTGTCCCTGAGTTAGACTACTGACACTGGTGTTATCTGCACTTTCTGAAGAGCTGTTGTGATATCTGTCCAGACTGCATTGATTAAGGGATGTCTGGATTTGAGCATGATTACATTAAGGCAGATAATGGTCTTAATGAGGAACAGATTTTATTGCTTTGGACATTTCTTTCCCTTCCCTATCTTCTTACTTACAAGGCAGGATATGCATTTCATTTATTTTTTACTGAAAAGTAACAAATTTTTTTTTAATTGAAATATGGTTTAAAGCTATAGAGAAGTGTTAAAGGGTTAAAAAGACATTTGCTAAAACTAGATTATTGAGTCTTCATTTTAAGTAATGGATAATTAGTGTGGATATAGATGACATTTGTTTTCTGCTTCAAAAAGGAAATAAAATCACAGAAAGTACACGAAGAAAATAAGTAAATATGAACAGTATGGAAATACTGATCTTTTAGTTAAAACAGTTTAGGAGCCTATAGCGCTTATATCTAAGGCATAGACAAAATCACTGTTTTAGGATATTATCTGAAAAATTACCACTTGACAACCTATTAGCTATTTTGCTCTTTAATCTAGCATTATGCATATTACCTTTTGCAAAACATCATTTGCATATGCAAATGAAATGTTTATGCTCAGAGACAGGAAAAACTACATCTCCAATTTAAAAATGTAGGAAATTATTCATTGGCCAATGCAGAGTAGGCATGGAAGGAAAGGAAAGAACCGTGTAATTGCTTCCCAAGTCACACCTTCTAAATAAAATAAAAGAAATCCCAAGCCAATAGTGAATCAATGAGATTCAGGCACTGGAAGCATTGAAGTAATTTTTGGAACGGTGTAAGCCCATGGCTTGTAAGCTCCCACTTGTTCCATATTTAAGAACAGCTGTGCATGTGCATACAGAATAGGTTTTCCAAAAATATGCGCTGATCAAGTTCGTAATTAGATGAAATGAACAAATACTCTTCTAGAACTTTTTCCTTGCAAAAATTAGAAAACCTACTATTTCAGCTTTATGCTCCATAAAGAAAAAACCCCATACTTTTGCTTTCAGACAAACAAAATTAATTCTTTACTAACAATAGACTAAAAATACTGTGTATTATGCAAATTAGTGTAACAATGCCCATTGCTAAAATAAGCCAAATTGTGGGAGAAAGATTGTCTTGTATTACAAATTGAAAAGGCATTATGCATTCATTTGACCTATGTTTAATCTTTACCATAGACAAATATTCCAAAGAAATAGTCTTTACAGCACTTTAGTTGCCTAAGAAACTATCAAGCTTCTCAGCTGGTGTTCACATGCTGCTATTTTTATTCAACTTTGGTTTCCACGTGTTGATTACTTCTGTTTTTAAAAAAACAAAAAAACACTCAGATCATATGAAAGGAAATTTTGTTTGAAAATAGTTTTTAAAAGATTCTTAAGAATTTTTCTGTTTCTTGTTCAGGGACCACAATGATAAATGACCACAGACTATTTTCTAAAGCTCTAGTTGCAGACATCCTTGCTCAGTTTCCGTTGTATGTAATTATTGCAAATTTTGAAAAGGCGACACTGAAGTCATACGGGGTTAATCTGATATATTACATGCCATTCCACTACACAGATATCCTGACTTGGAAGCAGAGAGCCAGTGTCTGATACCTGGAACAACTTCTCTATTAATACAATTATCAAAAGCTTTTTTTTTTTTTTCTGGCAGTCAAATGTTTCTTTTCTTGAAACTCTTTGAAGTTTACAAATGTGTCAACTTTTTGCCATTTAAGGCATGGGAAACACTGTTTAGCTTATGGACTGGCTTGCATTTCCTCTGCAAAGCTTGCAGTCCCTACCTCACTGGGCTGAGGGAACCATGGATGAGCAGGTGGTGGCTGCAGCACACGCTGCTCTGACACAGCCAGGGACCAGCCCCACCAGCATCACCCCCTCAGCCACCACAGAGGGATGCTGAGAGCTTTGCCAGCATGGGATCCATCAACCTTATCTTAATGGAGACCATAGAGAAGAAACAAAAAGGAAACTGCAAAGCCAGAATTAACTTTTCTGACTAAGCACTGAAAATTGTTCCCGGTGAAAGAAGTTGTACTATAAGCAGTCACATCAGCATTTTCTACTCAGTTTTCATAAAATCTTAATTTGCAAACTTTTTTTTTTAAAGCAGGAAAGTCCATCCACAACTGTGCACATAAGAATTTGCTGTATAGCACTACAAGGCTTTGTTTGGTTGCTTTTTCACAAGCCCTGTAATTTGTGAGACTTCACAAATATATCTAGAATTGGTGACTTGACTACTTAAACACCCCTTTTCTTTCCTTCCCAAGTTAAGAGCCACAATTTTAATGCCTGCAGTTCAAGCAAGGAGATCAGTGCACGAAAAACAAGCTTTTCTGTCTTTACTCTGGTCGAATCATGCCACAGAAATCCCAAATCTTCTCTACATAGCAACTGACTGTTCCTTTGTCAGGCAATCCCCCTTCCTTTACACACTACTGCTTCCCTTAGATAAACATCACTGTGAAATATGAGAGTACAGCTTAGAGGGCAGAAGCTCGAGCCTCTTTCCTTCTGCCTCTGCAGAGGATATCCAGGCCACAAGCAAGTGCTCCAAGGACCAGCGGAGCACGCAGTGAGTGCATCGCCTGGCCTCCCATGATCAGCTCTGAGTGTGCCAAGACAAACCAGCTGCTTCAAGTCACACTAGGATAATTAAGGCACTTTCCAACTACTTCCACTACAACCTGGCATTTCAAGTGCACACTCCACACATCAAAAAATATTGGAACGTTCTTCTCTGCTTGGATATATGTTAGTGACATCTTCAGCTTGGGAAAAACAGGCTTAGCTTGCTGATCACAGCAGCATGTAAGAAATGGTCTGGGTTTTGTTTCACACCAGTTGAGGATTATTGTAGAATGTTAAATTGTATTCCTACTGCACTATACTTCAAACACATTCTGAAATTAGTAACAATCTGGAATTGTTACTTTATGTTTCCAAGATATACTTGCTTAATTAAACTTATTTTCTTCTACATTACTAGATAATTGCAAAGAAGTGAGCTCATATTGCATGTCTGAATTTTTAATAATTAGAGAATATGAATCACTTAGGAAATAACAGCTATAGGGTTTGCACAGACCAAGATTTCATGGGGTGCATTTTATTCCCCATCAGGCCTCAGACAGGTTCCCTACTAAATCTAAAATCTAAGTAATACAAAGGGAGTGAATTCTTATAGGAGGCCTCTGGACCACAACACAATACACCAAACTCCAAACAAACTGTTCTGCAGTGCTGTTCTGCACAGTTAGACTGACATCCCTTGTACACCCTCTTTTAAGCAGTTCACTTGCACACTAAGAAAGTTTAGCCCAGGTTTCAGTCCCAGCTCCACCCCATGCAAAATTACTAAGAAGTTAAAGAGAAGGTGTCTTGCAGGGTTCCTCAGGGCAGTCACATGGGCAACGTTCATAGCACTAGCACCCAAATAATCCTGCTGGCACTAACAGAAAATAGAACAGCTTGCAGCAGAGCGCAAGTGCTTCAGCTTCTCAGTGCTTCATGTCACGTACCTTTTCCACATTTCTCACCATAGTATTAAAGATCCTTCTTCTGCAAGCCAGTGCTGCACTGCAGACCATGATAATCCATATCATTTCCAACAGACACCAGCTCACTCCTTTCAACTGTAGTTGCTCATGGCCCTCCAGTGCAGTCTAGAAACCAGCAATTATTTCAGGCATAGTTTTAAGTCACCACCCATGAATAACCAACTAGGAGGATCATATCTTGCAAGCCTCCTCAGAGATCATCTGTTGTCTTGGGTTTGGAGCAACCCTACCAACTTTGGCAAGCCTGAAAGCCATAGGGCACAGGACATCCAATATGTCTGAACCATCACATGGATGCATCTCACTCTCTGCATGCACTTCCAATAATTTCTCTCTGTACATACAAAAGGGCCATTTTTAGGGACAGCTGGATTACTAGGGGTGAGGTAATCGCTGTCCTAAACAACCCAGGTGGATCTGGCACAAGACATTTGATTCATACCTTTCACCCAGACCCACAGACTCCTAACACTTCATGCACGAGTTCTGGAGCCTCTTCTCCACCAGCTCTAGGAGGGAGACAGATTCCTATATATGTGCACAATTAAGACAATGCTTTTTTCAAAACAACAAAAAACACACATTCCTTTACTGAGAAAAAAGGACTTGAAGAGATAAATATTTTGTCCCCTAAAATGCATAAAAAGAACATTTTCTCTGCCACCAGCTCAAATTTAAGTTTCTAGGTGTGACAAATGAAAAATGCACACAACCTTTATTTTTAATAAAGTACTTTGCACCAAAAAAGAAAAAAGTCTTATACTTTAGTCACTGAAACATGGAATGACTCTGGCAAAAGGGCATGAGTCAGCTCATTGCTGTCAAACTTCAGAATGCCTTTATTTTACGTTTTAGCAACAGTAATTAGAATCATATCCTTCTTCCACAGTAACTGGACAGACTGCAACACAATGGTCATCATATGAGACTTGTTTGAAATTCAGACTACTTTCACATTCCTGAGTCCCTCCCCTCACTTCCAGAGGGAATGAAAAGGAATTGTGACAGATGCAAACCATAGGAGCCTCAAATCGCTGAGATGTGCCAAATGCAATGGGTACCCGAGACGTTCAGCCTCTTCGCATAGAGCCTGTATATGTAACTACAGAAAAATCAAGGTTGGCTGTGCCTGTAGAGGAGAAATAATTAACAAGCAGGTCTTGAGAAAGCCTCTAGCTTTCTGAGCAATTCTGTATCCTAATGTGAATGCTATCAACAACGAGCAGTGAAATAAAGGAAGCAGTACAGTACCTAAGTGGGGTTGTTTTTACCTGAACTGGCAAAACACTATGACACAGGGAGCCTCATCTTAAAACAAAAACCTGATAAACTTGAGAAATAAAAAAGGCAGGGTCTCCAGCAGATAACTAACAATACACCCTGAGTTTTGAAACCTGTGAAGAATTACTGTTTTATTACATGTTTGCTCTGCTCTTGCACTTCTGTTTTAAAACAAGTAGGACTGTGATATGAGAGACCTTGTTGCAGCACAGGTCTGCCATTGTGCCTATTAAGAACTCTAGATTCTGGCCTAAAGTCAGGCCTTTGGAGTATAATTACAGCAAGTGACAAGACAGCTGTATCCTCAAGATCCTGATTTGAGAGAAACATGATGTCTTGTGCAGATAAAAATGTGATAGGTAAATGCTTCTCCTTTGGGGAAAGAGAGAGGCAGAGTGAGCCTGCAAAGGGCAAAGGCACAGGTAAACCCTGAGCTCTGACAAGACCCATCTGTTCTGCTGATGGAAACAGCACTTGTGATGAGAGTCCTGCAGCCTGGGACTGGGGAGTTGCCAGTGGGATGCTGTCAGACCCTCATCCCACAGCCCAGAGCCAGGGGTGCTTCACCAGCAGCTGCTCCTGGTCTCTCTTTTTCCGGTGATCAAGGAGGGAGCTGGCAGCAGCCAAATAAATGGCAGCAGCAGTGCCCTTCGAGGTATCGCATCCGCAGGGGGGGCTCTTTCCATCACACTGCCACCCCACCTGATGGGGAGGCAGGAATGGTGCTCCTTTGGCACAAGAAGAAACTACGTGGCCACCCCCAGTCAGAAAGATCGGGCACTACCCATCTGTGGTATGGATTAAGCGCTCCAATAGTACTACTGCATTTATCCATACCAGCAGAACCATGAATGCCCTCTGCAGTTTATTTTGCAGTAATAGAAAATCCTTCAAATAGATAATGAAAACAGAATTTGATTAAGACAGATTTTTAAGGTTTCAGTGATATTTGTCTTTTTAAGATGCTTTATATTCAATCTTATCTCCATTATTACTCAGAAATCTATTTTAAGGTCAGCAGCTAAGCAGAAGAAAAAAACAAAACACCCAAATCAAACCTTTGGTTAAATTTTATTTACTTGTTACAAATAATAAAGTATAGAGAGCCCTGCTAAGTTTGTTAGGTCTTCCACCTATGAATGAAGCATGGCTCTGGAGATAGAGCGATCAGATTCCTGACCTGATCCCCACCAGAGGTGTCCTGTTATTAACTTCAGGGATGGTCTAAAAGGGAAGAGTACAAGCTGCAGTTCTAGGAGCCAGTTGCATGGGCAACCCAGACAGACCAAGTTTGCTGCTGTTGTGGTTTAACCCCAGCTAGCAACTAAGCACCACGCAGCCGCTTGCTCACTCCCCCCTGGTGGGATGGGGGAGAGAATCGGAAGGGTAAAAGGGAGAGAACTCGTGGGTTGAGATAAGAATAGTTTAATAGTTGAAGCAAATAAAAGAGAACAGTTAAATAGGTAAAGCAAAAGCTGCGCACAGAAGCAAAGCAAAACAAGGAATTAATTCACTACTTCCCATCGGCAGGCAGGTGTTCGGCCATCCCCAGGAAAGCAGGGCTCCGCCACGCGTAACGGTTGCTTGGGAAGACAAACGCCATTGCACCGAATGTCCCCCTGCTTCCTTCTTCTTCCCCCAGCTTATATACTGAGCATGACGTCATATGGTATGGAATAGCCTTTGACCAGTCTGGGTCAGCCCCCCTGGCTGTGCTCCCTCCCAGCTCCCCCCCTCCCCGTGCACCGGGCAGAGCATGGGAAGCTGAAAAGTCCTTGACTTAGTGACTATTTAGCAATACTTAGCACTACTTAGCAAGAAACAAAACACCAGTGTATCATTGACATTGTTCTCATCCTAAACCCAAAACACAGCCCCACACCGGCTACCAAGAAGAAAATTAACTCTATCCCAGCTGAAACCAGGACAGCTGCCCATCAAAACTTTAGAGAAACAATGGAGTACCTTCCTCAACCAATACTCTGGGTCACCTTCAGCACAGCTGCACTGAACAGAGAGCACAGCCAGCCCCAGTGGAGTCAACAGATAACGAAATAGAACAGGCTATAAATTATGGTGTTTTCCAAGAAAACATTATAATTTGCTGAACATTCTCTTGTCCAAAGCAGTCAAAGAGACAGTCGTTGATTGTGGATGAGTTTAGGCTTCCTCTCCAATCCTCAGGTCATATAAAACTCTGGCTGCCACCATTCTCACTCCGTACTATGTAGCACGTGGACCTAAACTTGTGCACAGAGTATTGCTATGCATCTAGAAAGCAATTCTTGCACCTGGTTCTTTTGACACCCATTGTATCCTATTGCTATCAGCACAACATTCACTGAATAACATACAGATCCTAAGTGATGTTTTTCCTCCTACAGAAGCATTTTGAACAAAGAAATAGAAAGAGAGACTTCTAAAAGATGCACTGAAAAGCATCCAAAATTCAAGGCGATGCTTCCACTAACCCTTGATTTATATTACTTAATCCCTTTCAGCCAGAAGGATAAATTGCAACAGAAGTCACACTTCAGTTATCTTGGGGGCTAGTTGTTTAAGATTATTAGAACAGTAAGGCTATAAATATACATTCTATGAAGGTAACTATCAGCAAGAAAGATGGACAAGTGTTTTTCTCTAAGGCTTACCACTTGTTCAAATGCACAAATCAGTATTTGCTTTCCAAATTCCAAGGCAAGTGCATCTTCGGACACAGCTTTTTACTGACAAAGAGAAGGCTTTGACAAAAAGACTGCACGCTGAAGAGTACATAATTTTGTAACACCTACTGTTTTGCTAATCTCCAGCTCCTTCATATTTCAGTATTCAAGTTTCCATTAAAATTAGCAGATTTCAAGTCCTTTTGGTTGAAGGGAAGAACAGAAAGCAGACAGATCCCAAGTCCCATTGACTATATATCAGTGTCTGCTTCAGCAGCAAACCAAAGGCGCTTGCCATGAAACACCAGTAACATGCAGTGAGCCATCGCAGAGCAAGGCTCCACATTGCAGACAGCTGCTCACCACCTGCACCCTCACAGAGCCACCTTAATTAAAATCTCCTGCCTCCATGATTTAGACTGCTGAGTTTACGCAGACTGTTTGCTTCTTTTACTAACTAAAGACTTTCTCAGGGGCTATCATCGCCCTAAGGAAAAACTCCTTGCAAATTTACATGTTTTTTACACGAGAAGCGGCTCACAGCAAGAATATTTAAGTGACTCAAGTCAATGTATTAAAACAACATGTACAAGAGCACATAGTTGGAAGCTCCTATTGACACAAAACCAGGTTAGCACATTAAAATTAAAGGAGAAGCTTGAGGGCCTGAAGTTTTCCTGTCTCTTCTCCAGGAGAAGGAAGCATTTTGGACTGGGGAACACAGGGACAAGAGAAATAGAAGAACCTGCTTTTGCAGCTATTAAAGGAAAAAAAAAAAAAAGGAAAGAAAATATTTCTGCATGCATTTTTGAGGAAGGCAAGTGGAGCTTTAGCCCAGCCACTAATTGCTGTCTGTTCCCCAGCAGCAGCCCATGAGAAGAGGATGAAGCCAATGCCGCCTCAGCCTGGACCCAGGGCCTCAGGCTTCAGCTGAGATGGGACTTGGGAATGAGACATGACCTTTTCATTGGCCAAGGTGGAGGGTGTCCAGTAACCTTGCATCCTTCCTGAAAGCACATACTTGGTTTTGCAAAACTCAAGACTGTGTGAATCAGCCTGTATCACTCTCAGTTTTCTTGTGCAGCTTCTTTCATGTCTAAGGTGACCCCTTTCCCTTCCTCATTTGTACCACACAGTGAATACTGACCTGCCTTTGAAGCTCAAAAGGCTTTACATTTATAGTGAGGCCTCACCATTTTGGAGGGCACTGCTAACAAACAGCATAACTGAGGAGGACTTGCACATATCCAGGCCAAGGAGTTTTAGCACGTGCTGGCACTTAGCCTCCAAACTCCAAATCACTCTCTCAGTTTAGAGATCCCTACCAGCTGTAGGAAACTAAATATCATTATTGAAGCTTTCCCATGTTAACTTGGACTATGAGTGTATATTGTAACTAGACTAATAATTTGAACTACTAGACCATTAAAACGTTATTTGAAATAACAATAAATTCTTGACTTCAAATATAGTTATTCTTTTATAGCCACCATAAACGTGACTGATACATTCTTTGCTAAAGAAACAGTAATAGTTATGCAAAGCTCCTTCACAGAATATTCAGATCTTTTCCACGTTTTAAAGAAATGGAAATATTTAATTCATCTTCACCATGCGGCAATCAAATAGATTGAATTAGTGTCAGACTGCCAAAACATACAAGATAAAAAGCCCACCATGGGTCAAAGGCTGGCAGATGGCTGATCCCTTTTCATATCTCTGTTTCCTGTTATTCTCTTAACAGGGAAAACACATAACAGAACATCGTCTGCATTCATGCTCTGAACTTCATCCATTTAGTCTAGCAGTAGTTTAAGTTGTACAAGGTTCAGTTGTATCCACACATGGACGAAGTTAACCACCATTATCTTATTTCTTTAATTCCTTTCTCAGATACCATAGCAGTACCTGGTAGGAATCTATAGGCTACGCATACAGGCCTGTTCTCTTCAAACCCCGTAGCTGAAACAGTACTACTTTTTAAAAGCTGTTGGCACTAACAAAGTATATCAAAGTAATTGAAAAGCAACTAAAGTGGTGTTGCCCTGATTATGTTTCTGCTTTTGTCAAGAGCTACAGCAAAATAAAAATGTACAAATAAGTTGATCATATACTGTTTTATTTCTTGCCTCTCCAGAGATATTTTTTCACAATACAATGAATTTAATAAAAGAGAAGTGTCATCGTTTCTTGCAACTAAAAAAAAAAAAAAAATAGGGTAACACTTACTTGTCATGAGGTCTTCATTCCTTCCTTTGAAAACCACTGGGATGTGCTGGAAGTCAAAACCTACTCTAGAACAGCTGCACAAACAACTTCTCAGTAAGTACAAGAGAAGTTGCGTACCATCCCAAAATTCAGAAACAGGCCTTCAGGAAATATTGCTTAGCCACAGAACTGAATGTCAACATCTTCACTCTTCTACTGGTCCCACCTGGGGTGCTTCAGACCCATGCTCTACGGCTCTATCAGCCCCACTAGTCTGCCCTTCCTCTTAGCCAGAGTCCTCAAGTACTCATGGGCTCTGATTACCGGGAGCGAACTCCCTGCTTTAGTGTGTAGTTCAGGTCATAATTTTAGTACACTACATCTACAAATACACTTGTAGAACAAAAAGGCAACAGCAGAACCAGAACTTCAGGCCCTGCAGCCATTAAATTTTACAAGTAGCAGTAATACAGCGAGACATTTTCTCTAATATGTTATGGACAAATTTAGACATCTATCACTGGAGTAATTACAAGGAACGTCTAAAAATTAATTACATCTGTACCCATCAGCATATTTATGCCAACACTGTAACCATGTGGTATCAAAGCATCTTACAGAATTTATGACCAAAAGAGAGCATTAGTATCATCTCGTCTGGCTTGCTGAATAATACAGGTCATAAAACTATACAATAATTTCTACATTAAGCTTGGTGCAGCTAGAGCCTTGTCTCCCTATTAAAAAACCTAACAATTTAATATCGAGCAAAGAACAATTCAACACATCCTTAAAAACTGCTTTTTGCCTTAACTGGAAAAATGCATACCCTACTACATGCAGATTTCAGCAGTTTCAGCACCCAAATAACAGATTATCATTATCAACACAGTTCAAAAACTTCAATAAGTACTGTATTTATATACACTCTTGAAGGTTAAGGTTGAGAAGCAAACTGGACAAAATAACTGTACTGCATAGCGAATAACTTAGGAAGCTCAACACAGATTCTTCAGAAGGAACAAGCTTCTTTCCCAAGTTTTAGCATCAAAGGCAAACAATGAAAAGTTGCCCTTTCCATGGCAGCTGAGAAGGATAAAGCAGCAACTAAAGCACTGGAGAGCATGATGCCACAGTGAAAATGGAAGATGAACTGCAAATAAGGACCCATCAGCTGTTATGGCTTTTAGTGCTGTGCTGAAGTGCCCATAGAGCTGAAGTGCCTCTAGAACTTGCCTTGCATGCAAGGCACCTGGCATCTTATCGGAAAATGCATCTCAAAAGAGGCATACCAAATTGTATGAGAGAACAAAACTTACTACAGCTTTTGGCTAGGAATCCAAAATCTGAACTGGGATTTGTATTTGTCAGTGTGAGGTGATACATGCTGAGGTGTTATAAAACCAAAACACAGCTGTTATTTGTCTGGACCACTTTTTATACTGCCAAGGAAAGCTCTACTGGGCTATAATTAGAGAGTAGACATCCCAGAGCTCACAGGGCTTGTAAGTACCACTACAAATTGTGAAACTTTTCACTAAAGATCACACTAAATTTATTAAAATAGGGAGGGAAGAAACTGCTTTAGTTACCACTCTGAAAAGCAGAATTATTAGCGCTTAAGATGATGACTGAAGTGAGAAAGCAGGAAACATCCACCTTTCCTGCACATGCAGAGGGCCTGAGCAGGAGTTTCCTTCTCAAAGGCCTCCCTCCAAATCTGATCTCGCTCATGTATGGGGCAGACCTGACTGAACTCAAAACAACTTCTCTCTGTTCCTTGTCCCTTCCCTTTCACTGAGCATGTCAAGACCTCTGGATGGTGAGAAGTACTGCAACTCGATTAGTGAGTTGCTTTTTCAGCTGAACAGAAGAACACACAACATTTGGGGCTTTTCCATGCAATTAGACTTTGGTGAGCTAGGGAACTGCAATTCATAAATTCATGGATGATATGCAAGTTGCTCAGTGACTTCACTGCTTTTAGTTCAAAGTCACTACACCAAGATCATAAATTTCAGCTTCATATGCTGAAATGGCTGATTTTAACGATGCCTTTTGAAGACATCCATATCTGTCTGTATCTGGAAACTTTACAATAAATTCTGCTGCATGCTAGTTGCCGTACCAATAATTATGTTCTTGAGAATGACTTCTTTCTACTTACTGATTAATATAATAAGGAATTATTTGGTCCCATTGAGACTATTCTGAACATAGGGAATAAAAATTTACTGTTTAAATAAACTACATTTTCCAAGAATAATCAGTTGTATCATAGGATAATGGTAAAGCACTAAAAAGTAATGAGATTTAAAATGTACAGTTCCTCTGCTTCAGAATTTCCTTGAAATGATCTTGCATACCAGCCTACTTTTTGTGGGGAATCTTTTGATTGGTACAAGATGGCAGTTTACATATACATATCTGTGCACATGCAGCCATTATTAAAGCATACAGAATCACTGATTTAGCAAGAACTGACAGTTGCATTTTATAAGCTCCAAGGTATACTTTGTGGGGACAGTCTCCCAGCTCATGTTTAATTATTTGCACATGACACATGCTGAATACATATTGGATGATGGAAGCAGGCTGAGTTGATGCCACCAATTTTAGCAGAGGAGCTGATGACTTTTGTCACCTTCAGCTGTAGTGCAGTTAGGGGCATAAAGATAGCCCTTGCTTTCTTACAATCTGAAATGTCACTGAATTTTAGAAATTGTATGGAGTTCCGAGGCTTGTAGAAACTTTAACTTGTTGATAACACTACTTGTATAGGTGTCAGCTCTCATTTGACAGACTGCACAAAAACCAGAATTATTAAGCTCAAGTCAGAGTATAAGAATACCCATATCTTTAGCAACAATCGCTAGCAGTTTGCACTACTGTTTGATGCATGTAGATTCAGAACAGTACATCTGCTTCTTTGCAAGATAATTTGAGATACTGCACTTCCCCATAGTGGTCCCAAAGGGGAATGCATCACAAATCGTATAGAAATTTAATCATACAGCTTATTTAGTCAACTTGTTTTCCATATTTCTCTCCCTTCCTGGGCTAAGAATTGATGAGGCCTGATTTGTTCCCAGATACCACCCCCTATCACTGTTGGAACTTGTGATTCACAGCTGTATTTTTAAAATGAATGCTTTTGTTGGATACATCCATTGCATCTCAGCATGTTTTACTGAAATCTGGCAAATTCAATTACACCATCAATTCTATAGATCTCTGAATCTTCATGTAGCATTGCAGATCACATTCATTTCATGAGCCCTTCAAATGTTTTCCGACATCATGAATTTCTGCTCAAGATTCATTTCATTTACAACACAGACAGGTTTTGGGATGGTTTCAGAGATGCTGAGTCTGTGCACACACTCTCTCTACCTAGAGGGATCCTGTTTACATTTTATTATTGCCAGTGACCTATGAAGCCAGTGGGCTACAACCTAAACAAGCATAGAAACATGAATAATTCAAACTTCAGAAGATTCATGCACAAATCTAGTCTCACTTCAGGACACAAAATCAATGGATTACAGCTCTAAGAGCTGCACAGATCAGCAGTCATACTGCAGTTTCAAATGCTGTCAAAAAGTTCAATGTGAATACAGTACCACTGATACAATCTCATTGAAAATGATGCATCAAACACGCAAGAAAAAAAAACAAACCACCACAAACAAAAAACCCAAAACATTTAGAAGGCATTACACTAAAAAGGGCAGAGCAGCAGTAACTGAGAAGGGAGAGAATTCAAGTCAATGAAACAGGCTCAGCCTACCAAAAAATTAAATTGGGTATTGTAAACTGCATAACAATCCCCCTCCTCACATCATTAAAAACAGTGACAGCAGAAAAACAAGCAAACTGACATTATTGCATTGGATGTATACTTCAGTGACCATTTTGGGAAAAATCCATCCCTGTGGAAAGACTGTTATATATTAAAAGACTTTACTACACTATACTGATAAAACAGCCTGACTCAAGTTTTGCTGCCTTGAATGACAGCAGCTAACTTAGCAGACCATGGACTACTCTAAATAACAAAAGCCTGCAATTGCTGGAGACAAACCTTAGAAAAGCAGCTCTCCCCACTTCAGTGGCTTTGCCCATACTACCACTTCTCATCATTAGTCAGATTTGGGTGACCAGGGACAGAGGGCAGCATTCAAAGTTACAGCATTAAGTTGGGGAACAACACTGACACCGTAAAACAAAATTAAGTCTCTAGGGGTACCAAAAACTTGAGCTAAATTAGCAGCACTTTAGCACGCAACTTTTCACACACACACACACACACACACCCCAAGATAGATCACAACTATATAAAGGAGACATTTCTGCAGAAACAGGATTCCATCTTCGTTTGTTTTGCAAAAGAAGAGTTTCACTAGGACTGCACAATTGCTCCTTACATGAACATATACAGTCAAATAATACTTTGTTATCCTACAACTGCCAAGTGCTTGTTTGATTCAACTGTCAGGTGCCTTCTCGATACTGATTTATTAACAGTAATTAGCCAGGTATTTGGAAAAAAATTTGCTAGCAACCATAGTGCAGTTTCCAAACTCATTTTGCAATGCTGGAGCATTAATTTGCTGGGTCCTGCTGCTTTTCCTATTAAACATTAATAGGGAGAGCTGTGAGGCTGGGCATATTCGAGCTGCAGCAAAATGCAACACGGTTGCTGGTAACATTGCACGTACCATGTAAATACCTGTTTTCTTTGCCTGAAATGTAATGTCGATCTTCCTAAGAACACCTGTCCACATAAAAAGGTAGTAATTTATAAATCTCTCTGGAGTGTAACAAACAATTTCAGCTAGTATTAAAAGTAGCTTGCCCCGACAAAAAGTTTTCCACTTGCTTTTTAATATGTCTAGTACACCATTGTCACACAGAAAGATTTTTTTTTTCCCCATTAAAAAAAAAAAAAATATTGTAGCTTGTGTAACGAGGTAGAAACCACAGGGACGCAGAACAACTCCGATGTAGAAAAAGGGGACTTTTTCTCCTTTGGTCTATTGTTTAAAATGAATTAAACATGATCCAACCTTCACTGGCTTTTCAAACTGTATTTAGACATTTTGTTTCAAGGCTTTGAGTGAGTAACTAAATTTTAAAAAGTACGAAATGTTACAAAAAGAGGGCGGGGGGGGAGGAGGAGGCAGCAGGAAGAAAAGGGAAGGAAAAAAAAACAGGCCACATAAGGTAAGAGCTGGAAGGTGGATGATTCAACATGATTTCAGACAAGATTTTCCATCATCCCTGTAGTCTTGTCTGCAATACTTTGAGTATACGATGCACAGACTAAAAGGATCCCACACTTTCTGCAGTGTTACAGCACTCTTACATCAGACACCACAGGGATCATCTGACCTCATATTGCAAAACAAACTCTTTTTCACATTAAATTTTGTTCCAGCTGAAATCTTAATTCTGGAATAAACACAGCAGATATTCTCATTTTCCCATAATCTCCATGCATTTCTGGCCTCTCAGCTAGTAAAGTTAAGGAAAACAACAAACAAAAAGAAGACATAAAGCATCATCTACTTCCCTAGTGTTTCATCTCCTTTGTACAAAACCATGCTTTTATCAGTAAAAATGATCAGATCTACAAAAACATAACCTATATTTTCGTATCTATAATAGACGATACTCTCCAGTACAATCATTAAGCCATTACCCAAGATGATGGGAGTGGAAACACTCTAGATAAAGGAAAAGGCAGATGGTATATACCCCAGGATCAGCATGGCAGATGGATCGTCAACCTGGGTTTGGCAGGGACAGCCCTGAGCCACAACTCGTCAGACCTGCCCGAGACAGGCAGACTCCTGCAGACCTGTTCTCCATCTCCATGTCCAACTCCCCAGCATGCCGCACATGAAGGGCACAGAGCCGGACCCAGGCTGTTTGCATATACTTATGCCAAAGAAAATAAGCCCTCCCCGGGTTGGTTCAGCTTTTCTTCTTTGCAAAGATGGTGGTAGAGATAAAGGATCTCATATTGCATCTTATATTTCTTTTGCTGTATTTATAGAAAAATGATTTTTTCAAAAGGTACTGTTAAACAGAGTTTATAAGACAAAACAGAACATAGAACGCAAATTTAAATTCAAAATCTTTAATGCAGTGATTCAACTAATTCAGAGGGTTTCTTGAGTACTCAGATTTCCAATAGGTTTTAGAAATCTGATATGCTTTTGTTAAACCCAATTTTCATTCAATCTAAATCAATTTTAGAGAGAAACACTAATTGTTTTAAATTTGAAATAAAAACTTGCTTGACAAACTCAGACTCTCTTAAATAAGGGTTTTCATCACAGTATATTCAATTTAAGATTTTCAGAAATTGTAATAAATGCAACTCTAACACAAATTCCAGGTAAAAAAAAAAAAATCATTTCCATTACCAACTATATTTGCACTGGGGAGTCTGAAGTGAAAATACAACCTGCAAAATATTTCCTATGTATTGACTTTCTTCCTCCTTCTGAAGCTTCAGAAAAGAAAGAAAATATTCTCTCCCTGATATTCCTCCTTTTTTTCCTTTACTTTTTTTCCAAGTGTATGGAGGAAGGGAAAGTAAAAATCATATTATGTCAAGCAAAATGACATTTTTACAACTTGCACACTAGAAAAAGTTAAAATTGGTCATCCTCAACCACTTTACTTCAGTTCTTCCCTTGGTGTTTCCACTGGAAAAACAAGAGGAAGTAGAATGCAAAATACAAGGGCTTGCCAAATTCAGCTGTTTAAACTGCAAAGGTGTTCAGTAATTACAGCTCAAAAGTGAATAAGTGAACTACATTGTTCCTTTTTAAGATTCTAGAAATTCACCTTGCACTACAAGATCTTTGATATCGAATAATACAGGGCTCTATCATAGCATGTAAAACAATTGTTCTGTTATAGAGGAAGTTCTCGATATTGTCAGCTAAATAAATAGCTACCCTATATTACCACAATAATTAGTTTCTTAAATAAATATTTTTATGTTCTAAGTGTTCTGTTTCAATTTTTACATATGAATTTTAAAAAATTATATTAAAGGAAAGCTGATAATTATAAAAACATAACAAAAATCTACACCCTCTCACTAATTTCACCCACCCACTCTTTATGAATAGATTTGAATATTATACAGGAACATCTGTCTTACCTGAAATCAGAGTAAGAAATTTAGCTGTGGTGGCATTTCATGTATCTATAAATTATAAATTACCTGTCATGATTGAGTTTAACTGTTTACCAAACTTTACCCTGCTATCACTTTGCATTTGTGTACAAGCTGATTTTGCTGCCAGTTGATATGGATCTCATTTGCCATGGTTCAGAATGATAGCTCCAACCTCTTAATGGCGCCACAAGCATGGATTATAAAAAAACCACTTCCAAAAACAGCTTCTGAGGTACAGTTCTGCCACTTAAAAACAGCATAGTAAACCATTTTTGCAGTAAGATATAGAAGGCATTTGAAAGGCATTAGAACAGTCACTTAAAAAATTAAAATAAGCAGACTTTAAGTACTCCACTCTTGCTCACAGCAACCTCAATTCCAACCCCTCACAACCACGTACCTGGCATTTAATACTTAAGCAAAGCAGAGGTAAGGCTCCTGTTTCACGATTTTCTCTCACATTATAATTCTCATCTACCCCCCAACCCTGTTTAAGAACAGCAAGGGCACTGCAGGTTTCCGAGGCTCTAGGTTTCTTGTCCAGAGTCATTCTTTCACGTCCACTTCCCATTGCAAAAGCTAACCACATGATCTAAATTCACAGGATAGATATTGAGCAAGAGGTGGGTGTTTGGTATCAGGACATGACATTTTTGAGTCCTGTATGTAAAGAGATGAGTTAATCCCTTGTTCATGGGGAGAACTGTAGCAATCTCCTGTCTGTATGAAAAACAAACAAGAGTTTGGGTTTAGGGTTTCCTTTTGTGGGAGATTCTTCAGGAAAATTCACTGCTTACACATTCATACGCTTAAAAAAAAAAAGTCAGCAGGTGGGACATTACAAAGAAGTTGGGTGAAAGAACGCAGTTTAAATACCAGCATTTTTTTTTGAAACTTTCTTTCTTCAAAAAATTCCAGTGTTTCCCCTCTCATTTCTGAAAGATAACATCCATCCCTTCCACATTTCTGAAATTTTGGAAATTCAGATGTCTTCCCAATTCTACATGGAAGCCTTGCTAAAGTTGCTCCCACTGTTGGGCAGCTGGGTAAAGCTGAACCAGGTCTGTGGGACTACGGAGTTTAGGAATTCAAAAAACCCAAGAACTTCCATGGCTAAAACAAGCAGCTTTTATGAAGAGGTACGGAATATAACAAAGCCAGAAAGAGCAATCAAAGACATTTTTAAGATTTGACATCAAAAACCTCTGCTAAGCTGCTGCATTCTGCCAGTGGAGTTTTTTACCCATCATGGGCCTAAGTAGACACCAAAAATAAGATGTAATATTGCCTTTCTCTTAAAATATGAAATGCAAGTGGTGTGCCTTATGTGAGACATTAATTCTCCTCTATCAACAGAAAACTTCAGACACAACAGTAAACAAATCTTCAATTCACAGACTGAAATGTTGAGTAATGTGCAGAACATGAAAGGAAATAGTTGTTCACTCTCTGTTCCAAAACAAGAACAAACAGTCATGTAAAATTAGCAGGAATTAAGTTATTTCCAGAATACATAGTTTGTAGATGTACAGTGATTCAAAAAGGAACTGGAAAAATCCACAGTGGAAAAATTCAAAGATGGCATCTTAGTCTCAGAAAGGTCCTAAGCCACAGCCCTGGGCGCTCAGAGATCATACCTAAAATACTACCTGCCTTTCCTCTTCTAGCTGGTCACAACTGCCAATGTCTGACTTGGAGAAGAAATCTTCCTTTCATCCTTCAAAACACACATTTCCAAAAAGTGGGGTTTTTTTCCTTTATAAAAAGCAACAAGAATACATGAATCACAGCCAAACTATCACTTAATATCATTTTGATTAAAGGTCATAGGAAAACCAGATAAAAGCTAATGAAGGGCTTGCAGGTGAATTCAGCGTACTGTACTCACTGTAGCTGGATTCAGGCCAGGCTCCAGGCAGACGCAGTATTAGCAGATGGTCTCCTAATGTCAACAGATGATAAGCAAGCACCGCTCTCACCCTTCCAGACCTCTCTAAACCTTCTGACACTGTTAATCAAGCAATGCTGTTGCCCACACTAAAAGGTTCACAGGAGTCAGGGGTGATTTGCTAGAACGGCTGTAAGTCCATCAGTGAGAAATGCCCTATATGACCATACATTAACAAGACACTTAACAGCGTGGGCAGGGTTACCTAACAGAAGCTGAATCCAAGTGAAAAAAGAATGCTGAACTGGAGAACAGAAGAAAAAATTCACACCAATAACACATTTTCTTTCAATGACACAAATTCATTGAGAAAAGGAGCTCTTGGACTTACTGTTGAAATTAAGCTCACGAAACACTAACACTCAAAACCAATATTGACAATGCTGCTTGCAAACAACAACCTGGCCTCAGCTATGATCTCTTGGTTTCTTTTATTCAGGAATCCAACATTTCTGGCACGCATCCTTCAGCCCTTTGAAAACTCCATGAGGAACAACATATTCCTGCTCTCTACTTTGGCTTCCTACAGAACATTAGAGTAGGCTCAATTTTTATCTTTAAGGCATTCGGTGGCCTGGTTTCTGGCTTCAAAACATCTTAGAAATGAGCTCCTCAGGCATGAAAGACTTCAAAGTATGGAGAGTAGAAAGAATATCTAGCCAGGGCACAGTTTCCTTAGAGGTCAGTCCCAAACTGGAACAAAAGACCAGCCCTGCTCTTTTCAAAAAGGCTGAAAATATATTTACTTAAAAAGACAAAAAACCACGAAGCAATAAAAAACAAAACCTGACAAGACAGGAATTAGTTACAATGAAGGTGAAATGACTTAGTCATACTATTTGGCACAAAACTCACAGGAATAAGTGTATTGTGACAAAAGCAAGGGAAGAAACCATATAAAGCACCCTGTAAAAGAAAAGAAATCTCTCGCTGTCTCAGCATCCTTCTCTTTGTAGCACAGATTTCTGGCTCACATTGGAAGCATCAAGTGTTGTGAGCATCCTCATATTGTGAGGATCATGGTAGAAGGCAAGGTCATTAAACAAGAAGCCAAACTTACACCATTAGAGTTACGTTCTTCAAATGGTATGTTTCATGAGGAACTATAAATCTGCCTCAAATTTTATTTGTACCAGTGATTGCTGTCTCAAAAACATATGCACAAAGTTTTCAAGGTTCAACCCTACATATACTGAGAGAAAGAAGAACGATTACAAATTCACACTGAAAACTATTGTTAGGTCTTCCTTATTTTCCCCTATAAGAGCGATGAATTAATTTAGGAGATTATATTTTAGTGCTTTTTTATGTCAACCATTTTCATGTCACCTTTTATTGGCTGCTCTTGGCATTGACCAGCAATTGAGCACTAAATAACTTCTGTTTACTTGTAGATTTTCAGTTTCTTTTTTCTCTGGTTACTAATGACTCCAGTCTCACTTGTGTTGACAGATAATTTGCCATTAATCATGCACTTTGAGTATTCTCTGAGTTCAGCTGTCTCACAGAGATCAAGTTAAGGAGAAGTTAATGATACAAACATACTGAAAAGGACAGCAAAACAGAACAAAAAAAGCGAGCAAAATAGTCTCTACTTTAATTTTCTCTACGAGGTGAAGGAAAATACCTGGGATTAGTGAAGGGATGGACATGAAGCAAACATGGCGGGGAGAGGGAGGGAAGATGTCTAGAATTGATTCTGTTCTTAATGTTCAAGTGATGTGTGTCTATGGTAATAGTGGAAAACATTAATTTAAAAGCAATTCTAATATTTTTTTAGTAAAAGGTTTATATTTTCTTGTGATAATATTGCAACCTTTTTGGGAAGCATCCCAATAAACCCACAAACATATCAGACATTACTTTCAGAAAGCATATAGATCTCAGAAAACACATACTTGCACATCCTTGAGTCTTCCCTTGCTGGATGGATTCAGTTCAGTCATTTCCCCCAGCTCAATGTTAACGCTCCCCAGCTCGGTTGTGCATCCCACACAACACCCATTTTCATGCACAGTCGCACACAGATCACTGGGTAAATAGTTCTGCCGTTGGCACAGAAGACACGCATGCTCCTGTCGGTTGGCTGAAGTGCTTAAATCTGACAAAAAGGGAACCTCTGCTGAATGTACACCCAGGCCACTTTTCCGGGCAAAGCATTTTATCCTTTCACTACAGTCCTCTTCACCTGTAAACTTTCAAATGTTCTTGGCAACTTCTATAACTTTTCCCTCCCAATAATTTTATGGCCTGCAGGCAAGATGGCAAAGTTCTTTATTTCACATTAGTTGATTACCAATGTCAAAAGACGAGCAATACCCATTAGGAGATTTTGTTCTACAAAAGTCTTTCAGAACATCAGCCCAAACCATGCTCCACTGACACTGCTTTACAATCAAGCCTCTTGTACTTATTTACCTTGCTACTTTTTAGTTAACTGCTATGAAATGCCTTTTCAGGGTCCTGAAGGGAAGCATAAAGCAGGGGATTCCTGCACAGATGAGAGCACACTCAGGAGGCAGCACGCAATCTCTGTGCTACAGCATTGCAGCTTCAGAGCATCTGCCCCTCAGGGCAGGACCTACTCTTACTTTGGTTTGTACAATGCTGTTGCACATCCCACCAGCACATGACAAAATAAACTTGCAGCTGAGTACCACCTCCCAAAATCTACTCTTTTATTGCAAGATTTTCTTCTTTTTGCAGTATGGATCTAATCCAAACAGACTGTTGTGTGTGGGAACACAATTGCCAAGGACCTGGTTGTTTCTCAACAGGGATTACAGGTAGGAAGAACATAACAACAGAAAACACTAGAGGAGAGGGGTTTTTTTTTGGAGGAAGAAGGGGTGGAGAGGGCTGGGTTTATACTAGAAAGGAAGACTCAAGATAGAATAATTCTTTTTTTATACAATACCTTTCTCCTACCTCTGCTTTTCGTCAATACTGTTAACAAGAAGGAAGATGAATTTCACCTTGAGATATCTGACAGCACGCTAAAAGAGAAAGATCCAGGGCATGCTGGATTCAGATTCAGATGCTAAAACTGTAATCAAAAGAAAGGATTGTTCTTGCTTCAGGCTGTGAATTAATTTCCCTTTTCTGTCACTTAAATTATTGTTGTTTTTTTTAAAATTGTGCATACACACAGATATTATCTAAAACTAAATAAATAAGGACTGGCTCCAAAGGCCATTCCTGCAAGATGTCTGTCGATTTCGTATAAAATAATTCTGGTTGCCAGTGACTCAAACAAAAAATACGCACACTGAGGACATGAGAAAAGAATACATTACCTTTGACTTGAAAAAAGAAACAGCTGACTTTTCCACTTCAGACACCTTAGCTGACCTCTGCGGAAGTCTGGCAGGATTGACCTGTCTTTCTAAGGTGCAGTCTGGAAAGCGGAAGAGCCATTGACCTTTCTTACTGGGAAGTGTAGAGTCCATTCTTGCAACTAGTTTTAAAACCAAGGTACATCTATATGTGGATACACACACAATGCATTTTATCTGGGTAGCTTTTAAAATTTTGCCACTCCATTAGGTTATAATAGCTTTGTCAAATGAGCCAAGTCTTGTGCCCCTTGGTAACAAACTTTTCCAAAGTTGGAAAACATTATGATGAGCTAAAGCACATCACATCAAAAGCCTACACAGTGCTAAATTAACATAATGTGATAAGATACAATGTGACATAACATCTTCATAAACTTAAGCATGTCAGAAAATAAAATATCTTTCTATCAGCTTATTCTGAATCTAATCCATATTTAATCAGCCAAATCACTAGCCAGCAACTTTGAAAGTTTATTTAATAACACCATCACCAATTGTCTACGGTGACCCAATTAGAACTATAGAAACAAGGTTAACAAAACAGCAAGACAGAGAATGTTTAAGTCTTCAGTAGCTCTCCATGAGTGGACTAAAAGCCCATTTTCAGGGCTTGGCATTATTTTATCAGGAGCAGAATGAATACTTTGGTGATTATTGTGTGCACAAAAAGCTAAGCATACTTCTTTTTTTAAAAATGCCATTTTTCCTCTGTGTAGAAGATAATGTACAGAATGCAATGTACAGAATCAGCACAATAACAGAATTAACTAAAATCAGAAATACAGTAGGTGACAATTCCATGGAACAAAAGATTTGAAGCATGGCTGAACTCTCTGAACATCCAGAGCAAGGCCAGGATTTTATCATCCAAGTCTGAAAAATATTGCTGCAACTGTGACTGGAATACACTTTTTGTCTAGTTAAAAGTATTTTTGCTAGAATAAGATTCTTCTTGTTATCTCAGCAATTCTAATTTTCATCTATACAAACACTGGGTAGCAGAAAGGCATGAGCTTAACCCCCTCAAAAATATTTAAAGAAAACAAGAAATATTTTGCCACTTCTTACCATCAATGCCTTTCAACAGATTGTACAGAGGACCTTTCTGGACTTTAGATATAGTCTGTCAGACCTCTCCCCTGCACCCACCCCTTTTTTTTAAAGCACTTATGCTTGGTATCAAGGAAAAATAAAAGAATTTTTCTAGTCACAGACATGTGGGAGGCAAGGCAATTCTCCACCTACAAACAGGTACCTGCACATATAAACACATTCAGGCAGCTTTTGCTTCCAATAAAAATTCTTTCAGGTAAAAAAGCCAAACTACTTTTTGAGCACTTGTATGTCCTTTTTCTGAAGCACGACCACTGTAAGTCCTCGGCCATACTGAACAGTGCTGCCATACCCTACACAGTGACCTATAAGGTATTCATCAGCTCAGATCCTGTCAAAATTGACAGAGCGCACCAATTTCAGTGTCAATGAAACTATTATCTAAAACTTCATAAACGAGCAACAGCCCAAAAGGGTGCTGTTTATCATTAGAAAGAATATAGCACAGGAATACGGATTCTAACACTAAAGAACCTTCAAATATAACCAATTTTACTAGAATTAAATGGAGTGGCAGAGGTATTTTATTGTATCTTTATGACTGTGCTTATCAGCAGAGTTAATAATAGTGTTTGTCTAACTAAACTAGCATATTTTAAAGGGCAGAGTATAGTTCAAAGAACAGCAACCCCACTAAAACAACAGTTCTCCATTTCAGGCATGGTCTTTTCCATATTATTTAACTAGTACGTGGTATGCTTCAATCTATCTCTAATTTAAAGAGTAAATCAAATTAAGGGGAACAAATTGGTCCCAGCTCTATGAGGTCTAATTTATACAGAGGCTTGTTTAACATTTGCTTGCAAATTGCGTAATATTATTTGGAGGGGGGAAGCTCGGTTTGGAACAAAGCAGTTAACAGCATCTCCATTGTTATGTTTTTTCCTCTAGATGAGCAGAGCTTGACCATAAAGTCTAGTGATACCTGAAGCAGAAAACAAATCTTCTTGTTTAAATTCAGAAATAATGAGATTCACTTAGCTTTAGCAGATACATCTAGGGAAATTGCAGGGGTGTGAGGAGGGGCAGGACAATTTGAGATTTTAAGTGAAACAACTTGTTTTTTGAAAATTCAAAATGAAATCCTGTATCAGCTCTTCCTAGAGGGGAGGGGTGGGGGAAAGGTGAATATCGGACAATTATGTTTCATTATATTATTTTAAATGACTTCTCAGTGAAGAAGTATTGAATAAAAGTGTTCTAAGCATTACTTAAATGTTTCACCCAGAAATATTTAAGGCCAAATAATTTCAGCTGAGGGGGAAGGAAGAGTCAAATCTATGACAAATCATTTTGGCTCTGACAAAAGTAGTTCTACTAGCAGAGCACCTTTGCTGACTGCCTCCAGTTCTGGTAAGCAAGTGGAACTGGGGGTTAAAAAATGAAATAAAGTATTTTGGATTACCACTGACCCTCCCATTCCTTGATATGTGCCAATTAACTTGGACTGTTGCACATCACTGCAATAATTTTTTCTCTCTACTGACCTCTGTGATACCAGCTTTGAAAACAGCACATGTAAATAGTTGCAGTGAAACCCTGTTACTTCTTGGCATTGTGGGACTGACAGGTTAGAGAACTGGACACTTGCTAAGGTCTCCCAGTTGCTGTACTTTAAGGCTGCCAGACCCAGTGGTGCAGAATTCATTGCTGCATGCCAGATCCCCCACAGTCAGCATTACTGCACAGCAGGGGTTGACACAAAACTGCCATATTCCTTTCGAAACTGTGTTTATTACAATTGCTTAAAAGCTGAGCAGACGGATTACATTAAGGAAATCCCCTGTGCTTCTACTGCCTAAGATGATGGCCACTGCTGCTCTCATCTCAACCTCCTCAAAGCAAAAAAGACAAAAAGCAAAGGATATAACCCCTTTTGATGCCTTCTCAAGTGGGACTGCCCTGGCCTTGTTTAGGAAGGCTTCACTCCCTCGTTTCCTGTGACTGCAGGAAATGAAGCCTTCTGTTTTCCTTCTCCCCAAGGTCCTTGACTAACATCGCTGTTGTATACCTTACTTAACACATCCCTGACCTCAGGCCACTTTCTTCTGTTACAGCCTTCTGAAGAAACATTTGTAAGACCTTGAACAAATATCACATTCTAGAAATATTAAATCCCCCAGCTTTCCTAATGCTGCTGCTTCTCCCTGAGCACCGGGAAGGCTGATGACTGTATTAGCTGTAATCCTTCCCTTTAGTAGCAACTGCCGCAATAACAAGCAGACCTTTACCAACCCCACTCTCATTAACTCACGTCTGTCATTTAAGAACATACCGGACACAGAGTATCTCTTTGCAAGTTTTGGTGGGGCTCAGAAAGGAATCACACAGCAGCTATTTCCATGCTTCACCACCTACATTCTCCCCATTGGATCTGTAGGTACTGTTTAAAAAGCATCCCCTGACCTCCTACAGGTTAGCAGACTGAGGATGACTGTATGCTTCTTCTGAGATTCTGGGTAAGAGATATTTCCCAGATACTTAGGGGCAGACACTGTCTTTGGAAGAAACTGTTTTCCCATTGGAAAGTGCTAGTTTGACTAGTCAGAAATGCTCTACAGAAGCATACCACTGACACGTAAGCTTTCATTAGGATAGGACCTGTCAAAGTGATCTTTCTCGTCACAGTCACAGGAGGACTGTCTGTAGAGTTCAATGACCTGGACTCTACCCTAAGCATGGCTGATTCAGGAGCAGGACAGCTGCTGTCTCTGGCAAGTTCCTTGAGGAGAACTATTTGCCACTCGGAGTCATCGTCCTCTCTCTAGTCAATAAGAGATAAATCAGGTTTGAAATTAGGAGACAAACTCATTTGCAGATTTTGTGAAACTTTCGTGTCTTAGAACATACACTCCAGTTAGAATTTGTGAGGTTAAAAAAAAAATAGCTAGCTAACTCTTTGTAGACCTATTAAAAACAAATTCTTTGATAGATTATGCTGGTATACTTTTTGTTTTCTTAAATATGAAGGGATTGGAAGAGAAAGTGAGTTTTTAAATAGCTTTTCTGGGTTTAATCTCCCAAATACTTTTGCCAAATGCACATTGTGATCAAGTGGGTTAATCTGCACCATTTTATAGGAGAATATATTTGTATTAATCAAAATCAAGCATTTTTTATTTATTGGGAATTCTTGCTGTTGTCCCTGTACTCCTGGACTATTTGGAAAAATGATGATAAGAGTCTGAGCAACACCTTTCAGAAATGTAGGCGATATACAGATTTACAGAGGTGACCAGAGAGCAACTTCTGGGAGTGAGGAAGAAGGAAATGGCTGAAAGGAAGAAAACAAGAAACCTGAAACACATCATCAGGTTTGTAAGAGAGCAAACCCATACATTTGATGGAAAATGGACTCTACAAGAGACCAATGGTGATTTTGATGAAGGCGGCAACAACACCTCCTTCTCTTTCTTTCATGGCTCCTTCCCCTCTCTCCTAAGGCATGGGATTTCTACCTTTTTCTCCAGATCCAGGGGTTCTCCTGGACTATGTCCCCCTTTCCTCCAGGCAGCCACCAAACCCTACCACCGAACAACAGCCCTCATTCCATTCGTGTCTCTGCCCGGGGCAGGCTGGGATGTTCACTTTCACCTTCCCTCTAGCAAGAGAGAACACACAGTACAAGCAGACTGCTCCTGCAAAGCTGATACAGGGACAGCTGCAGAGGATGCACAGGCACACAAATACTCACAGACACACAGGTCTCCTGACTGCCCTCCCAAGAGGACTGGCTGGGCAGGAGGCAAGAGCAGCCTCCCCAGCTGAAAGCAGCCGGTCAGCCCTCCGGCACAAACCAAGCTCCCTTCAGTTTGCCAGCTCAGGCAGCTGTTTGGCAGCTAGATCCCTTGCAATGAAGTTAGTAAGTAACATGAAGATGATAGAAACCATTATTTCGACATATCAAACCTGCCTGAGGTGGGGTTTTAATGAACAAAATAGAGTAGATGTCTTCTAATACTGGATAAATATTAACATTATAAGAATTAAGTTATAAACAAAGCATGTCTCTCTTTCTGATTCATCAAGTAATGTTAGAATAGTAAATGAAATAGGGATTACCCGGTATGCCATTTCCTCTCCCTATTCAAACGGGTGAGAGCAGCATGTAGTAGTATCCTTTTGTTCTTTGAGACAATCTCTTGCCATACAGCCCGACAATCCTCACCCTCATCCTCCCCTCTCCACCAGCTCATGAGCTTGCTTTGTTCCCCAAGCATGGCAGATTTGCATACAATTTGCCAGGTACAAAGCCCACTGATACAGCAGGTGATTTTCTAATAGCAACAACATTTAAACCTTACTAGCACAAACACTGCTGGCCTGAGCCCAGCTTAAATCAGCGTTGTCTGCAACCAGCAGCATGAAAAGGTTCTCACAACTATGCTGCGCTATCAGCTTCCCCAGCCTCTTTAAGAAACTGATTTTCAGGATTTACATTTACTAAATCCATATCAAGTATGTTGCTCTCCCATGCCTTGTTATGTGTGACAGTTTTCTACTGCATTCTTACAGGCGACTGGTACATTGTTGACAGCTGAGACCTTACTTGAGAAGACGATCTAGGAAGTTTGTGAGGGCAGTGAGCTTCACGTTTCACTGGTAACCCCAAATAGATTTCTCCGCTTTATCCATTAAGAACGAACAACAAGATGGTGTTCTTCACCGGAGTTTGGCTTCTGTGACTAGCTTTCATATGAATATGAAATGACAGACATTTCTGTTCAGTCCTGGTCATACTCTGTGCTACGTGGATGTAAAAAGGAGCACCAGGATTCTGGTCTTGGGTACTGCCTCCAAGCTCTTGGAAGAAGAGAGTTCAACCACAATCCTGCAGTTTCTAAGTGACTTACATTCTGGTGCAAGTGGGTACAGGACACATGAAACTGCATTTTGACAGCCAAGTGTGGATTCAGCTGCTTGCAGAGGCAGAGACACAGACAGACAGGTGAAAGAGAAAATATAGTTTGTCAACACCTTTAGTAGCAGTGGCTGAGGACAGATTGTGTGAAATGCCTCAGTAAGTAGGTAAGTTTTTCCTTGCCCTTATCTATAATTAGTCCCAGTGTGAAAGGAGGGGTGCAAGCAGTCAAGAATTTTTCATAACACCACTAATGCTTTAACCAGACTATTCTACAGGCACATCTGGAAAATACTGTAACCTAAGTTGCACAAGGATTGTCCAGTGAAGGCTCGGGCCTTCAAAACTTTCAAAACAAAAGCAACAAAAAGTGTTTCAAAACTAACCAGGATTAGATTTGCAATCACAGTCTAGAAAAAACCAAAAACCAAAACAAACAAACAAACAAACAAGGCCACCAAAACTTACTCCCTTATGCACTTCTCTGAGTCCCTCACTTTCAAAGCCTCCAAGTAACAAAAACTACGGCACTCCTTGCCAGCTAAGCCATCATCTCAGTCTACAGCATTTCTGTCTAATAATTTCTGGTCTTAAATATCCAACTATGAATTCTCTTCAGCTGGTCTTCTTTTACCTTAAATCTCCAAAGTAGAGAAAATCAAAATAATTCGTACTTCTGTCCACTTCCTTTCTGCCTCCCAAATAACATCACCTTGTTTTTCCTAGATACAAGATTTTATTTTTATTTTTAACAAAGCAATAAAAAGAAATAGTTTCAAGGCCAGTAAAAATGAGGGTTTACCTAAAAGCATGGAAGAAGCAAGGCGGGGGGGAATAAACTCAGAAAATTCAACCTGTTATTTCAAAAGTTCTCCATTTCCTGAGGTAAAAGTTAGGTTTGAAGTTTTTTTCTTTCATACTCAAAACAATCATTTACTTTAAGGGTAAATATATCTATGGTTAATAATTACTGAGATAAAGAGTTACAATACTAAATGGTCTTTTTTGCATCACAAAGCCTTACTCTTAAACTGTGAAGTACACAAGAGACTGCTTTCTAAAAGAATACTCAGGGATTGTACAGGAATTTTTCCATTGAAATTACCTACATAAGCAGTTATTCAACAAGCAAAAATATTTTCAGCATTAAGCCCTGAACTAAAAACGATAAAATAAAAAAACTAAATACAAACCATCCTTTAGAAATTCACTGCAGAGGTAAGAAAAAGAAATTACTTCATTCGATGTTATTTCAAGCATGTTGATGATTTTGCATCATATACAAGTGTTGTGGTTTAGCCCAGCAGACAGCTAACCACCACACAGCCATTTGCTCACACACACACCCCGCCCCACAGTGGGATGGGGGAGAGAATCGGAAAAAAGGTAAAACTCGTGGGTTGAGATAACGACAGTTTAATAGGACAGAAAAGTGAGGGAAAATAATAATAATGATAAAAGAATATACAAAATAAGTGATACACAATGCAATTGCTCACTACCCACTGACCGATGCCCAGCCAGTTCCCAAGCAGCAGCCGCCCACCCTGGCCAACTCCCCCCAGGTTTTTTGTTCAGCATGACATCACATGGTATGGAATATCCCTTTGGCCAGTTTGCATCAGCCAGTTTGCTGTGTCCCCTCCCAGCTTCTTGTGCACCTCCAGCCTCCTTGCTGGCAGGGCAGTATGAGAAGCTGAGAAGTCCTTGACTAGTGTAAGCACTGCTCAGTAACAACTAAACCGTCAGTGTGTTATCAACATTATTCTCACACTAAATCCAAAACACAGCACTATACCAGCTACTAGGAGGAAAATTAACTCTATCCCAGCGAAAACCAGGACAACAAGTAATAAATCATGACAATCTCCACCTACACGATCTCATTTCATTTTTGGTTTTGATGACAGAATACCAACATCCCTGCTCATAGCACGTCAGACCCTTGTGAGGCAGTGGGAGTTTTGAGCAGATATTGACAACTTGGAGAACACCCAAAGCACAATGAAGTTGATGATAGCAATGCAGATCTGGATTCTGAATGTGGAAGCTGTACTGCTTCTGGGACTAGGTTTTTGTTAGTGGTCCCTGAGCTGCCTCTGTACAAGCAATCACATCCCCACAAGGCATGGACAAAAACCTAGTTTCAGAAACACAGCTTTCACATTCACCAGTCGATCCTGTAAGGATAAAGCTAATTTCTCAGCAAAAGTCTTGTCAGAGATTAAGTATACATAGTTCTTACTTCAGTGTAGCTAGATGAGATCGTTGCATATATTTCCTACATGGGATTGACCTAATGAAGTTAAGAGCTCTTTCATCACCTCTATTGGGATTCAATACACAGGCTAGATATTTTACAGGTTAAAAAAAAAAAAAAAAAGAGAAAAAAGAAAATTCACTCATCTTTGCAGTGAAAACTCATACGTAGATTGCATTTGAGGAATAGAAACCATTATACTTCACAAAGGAGATAAATGGTTCCTGACCAATACAGAAGAGCTGTATGTCATATTTGTTAATCTGTGAGATTCTGGCCCAGTACAGGACTACACTTCCCATACAGACTTCCCTCATTGTTTTATGTAGTTCTTAGTTCTTCACTGATTTTCCTCAAGCTTTGATAAGCTAAAGCCTCTATCTAGCCAGACAGCACATTGTGATCTGACCCCTACTGTTGTTGTTCTTTATAAGAAAGGAAAATCAGCTGATATTTGCTGACCATTGTAAAACAAAATGGTTCCTACTGTTACATGTCAACATGCACAGGCACATTTCTTTGTCTCTTAACAGTTGTCATTAAGTAGGTTACTTCCACAGATAATTGCAAAGTACCTTTAGAAGCTGGTGGCTATGCTTACAACACCTCCAAATCACGGGACAGGGCTCACACTGGAAGTGCAGGGAGAATGGAGCACCCTCTTCACCTGAAAAGAAGGCAAATCGTGAGCAGAATTCAGTCACGTAACCAGCATTTCCTGAGCAAGAGGACTAAGCACAGTCATGTGTACACCGGAGATAAAAACAACTTGGAAGACAGTGCAAGTCAATCATGCTGTTATCCTGGAGGGAAGTAGAGGGACGGAGCTTCACTGAGGCCACACACACACTGCAAAGACATGACCACGATTTAAGAATTTAAATTTCTTACTGTCATTTTTACTCTGTACTTACTCCTTTGCAAACAAGGAGTATTTCCCAAGAAAAACACTCAGCTTATATCACTTACCCAGACTCTGAATTTTGGGTCATCACTCACAACAGTTTTTTTACCTGTTGCATCTTACTTCACTTTTAGAATTTAGAAAAGCTGTTCTGTTCACAATGACATCCACACAAGTTTAAGGACATTCTGAAGTTCCACTGAATTAGCACTTAAAAGCACTATTGGCTTTAACCTAGTTTTGAACCATTCCAGATAGAGCTCAATGTAACCAAATGCCAGAGCAATTTGATGAAGTGGGTCTTATGACTCTCTAATTGTGCCTTACAGAGTGCCTAAAACAGCACATTTAGTTGCCAGCTCTCCAGACCAGCCCTGGACTTGTATTTCATATGCATCACAGGGTTTCAGTGGAAGAATCTAGGACAGGATCTGGAGAGCTACCGTTGTGGGGATGCCAACATAATCCAAATCTCAGTACCTTACATGATTGCTGCACAGCACTCACTTATTTATTCTCACGTATAATCAAGAAGAAACACTAGCATTTCATCATCATTTTGTAAAGAGCATAAAAGGCTAATGGTCAGATTAAGCAGAGAACAATTATACCACTGTATCTGAGATTTTTTCATTATAGGTGGTATGAGTGACAGTATTTCATAAGATGTGCAAATTAGGACTCAAAACCCTGAACACCAACTTAATTTAAAGTGTCTAGATGAAAAATTCAACTGACAAGTGCCATTCATCCCA
The DNA here is from genome assembly GCA_020745775.1 of Theristicus caerulescens. Lineage (NCBI taxonomy): Eukaryota > Metazoa > Chordata > Aves > Pelecaniformes > Threskiornithidae > Theristicus > Theristicus caerulescens. The sequence goes on from CM036560.1 coordinate 92,920,663, forward strand.
ACCAAATATCTTACACACTGTTAAGCAAATGACAAGATAGTAAAGCAAAATGGAATTTAAACAGTGTTTTTCCTTCCCATTCCAGTGAAGCACAAAATCTGAATCCCACTTCTGCTCTCTCAATGACTTCTGCTAATATATTGTTGATCAGGCACTCCAAAGAAGTTTCATTAGTTTCAAGTAACACATTCATTCACACTTTTTCTTCTTGGCTGCTGCTCATTTGGTTTTCAATATACTATACAATATAAAATTGTCAGGATATTACTTAACACTTATGCCATAGAGAGGGGTGTGTTAGAAAAAGAGCTTTTCACAACTGAGTTGATTTTCATGGAAAAAAAGTTGATTGCAAGCAAATTGAATAGGGAAGGGAAAATATTTCTGAAGGATTTCAAGAGGTTAAGCCTGTGTTTTACCTCTCGCCATATCAGGCCACGTCCTCAGAGGATACAAACCACTAGAGCTCTATTTCAATCAACAAAGCCACTTCAGAAACCAGCCTTTTTCTTTCTCTCCAAATACTGCCAATAGCCTGGGTGCACTTGTTTCGTTTTTTTTAGATCCCTTTCTTCAAATGCAGCCTTAAGAGAAAGCTCAGAGAATCCATTTGAATGTAGCTCAAACTCGGGGTACTTTAGTGGATTTGCATTTGCTCACAGAATCCCAACCTTTAAAGCTACATGTCTGAGGGGGAAGAAAAAAAAAAGCTCCTTTTATAAAAACTCAGAAGTCAAAGGAATAAGCTCAAATTCTTGACACATAATAACATTTTCCAGACTACCTGCTTTCAAGAGAACCAAATACCCTTTTTTAATACAAACCTGAGGTACGGTCCCAGGTATTTTCTACAACACAGACTAGCCCTACGCAGGTTTTGCAGGCACTGAAGCCCGTCACAGCTCTGCCTCTCTTTCACTTGATACCCGAGAATGTGGATTGAGGCTCCTGGGTGTTCCCCTTTTCCGTTACAAAGCTCTTGAATGCTCCCTTTACATAACAAAAGAGAATCTTTGTGGATAATTAAGTTTTAGGCTCCTGAACACTCCCCTCTAGACAGCTAGGCGACCCAAGAACTGAGTCTGCGCAGAAGCAAAGGTCAATCAGCGAACACGGTGAGGAAGACTACAAGCCTTCATCTGAAGACCCCCAAAGACCACCTGAGGACCACCACAGAGGATGACTGCGCATGCGGATCGGACATTTACATATGTTAATAAGTTCCAGGGAAAGTCATGTTTATGTAGAAATCCTATGAATATGTATATTTTCATAGTATACAGTAACCGAAAGTCCGTCAACCCTTCGGAGCACTTATGGTGGAACTATCCCCAGTGCTGCCCGGCACCGCAATAAAGAATGCCTGCTTTCTAAAACTCCAAAATAAGTTTTAGAGAGTGAATTATTTTGCCGCTTTCCAGTAACACACTCACTATTGCCTGTGCACTTGGCAGCCATTTATGCGTTATTTTCGAGAGACATCTTGCTCCTTGAGGTGCAGGGTCTAGAAGACGAAGCCTCAGGAAGCCTCTCCAGCGCAAGGGCCGGCAGCTGGCTCTGCCACTGCCCGCAGGCAGCCCCGGGGCCGCCCGCCCTTCCCTCACACCGCTCGCCCCAGGGCAAGGACCAGTGTGGAGGGATGCCGTCGTTCCCCCTTCTCCTCTGTGTTACCTTCAGCCTTTCCGAACTCTCTTATTACGCTAGGAAAAAAACCCCTTCCCGCCATTTCTTTGTCTGCTTTTGAGGCGTTACCAGAGGCCGAGCTGCGTGAGGGACCTGGCAGCAAAGCAAAGCCCAGCCCCACCTGCCGGCAGCCACCTTCTTCCCACACGGAAAAAAACAGCCAACCCAACCGCTCACCACTGAAAGCCCGTTGCTGAACACCTTCCTCTTTGTCTTTTACCTCAAGCAAAGTCCTGCGGGTGCGGCGACAGAGGTTAAATGAGGCCCCAGCGAGGAGGACAGGCTGTGGGGCTGCAGGCGCTCGTGCATGTGCACGTGCATGTGCATGTGGTGGAGGCAGGCTTGCAGCCACCGGCCCTCACCAGGGAGGCTGGCGGGGCACAGCCCTGCTGACAGGCAGCTGTAGCCTTGGTAAGCGAGGTGCAAAGTGAGGTGAAATTGACTTTTAAAAAGAAAACAAGCAACTACAGAAACAACTGAAACCAGAAGTGCCAGGGCCTCACTTTAACTTCTCCTGGGTTCAAGAAAAAGAAGGGCAGCTGCCTTGCACAGGGAGGTGAGACTGGGTGCCTTTCGAGCCTAAAATCAGTCCCATGAAGCTATTCCTTTTTTTTTTTATTATTTTTTAGGACCTCTCTTCTCCAGTTCACAGTTGAAGGAAGAGCAAGGAACAGCCAACACCAGAAGTTAAGTCAGGGGAGCGCCTCTCCTGCAGGCCCATCACCACAACTGTGTTTGAAAGTACCATTGACACTGACAGTGGAAAGCAAAACCATCTCGTTTGTAACACTCAAGCAGAGATAAAAGCCTAGGCTGGCTTTTTCTTCGCTCCAGTCCTCATCACTGGGTGGTCTGGGATATTTTGACCCGATATTCCCATGCGATGGCTGGTGTTTTCAGCAGCAGGAATCATTTCTGAGGCAGGAGGGAACTGTGCTCTTTGGCGAGTGGAAAGCGCTCCACCCAAGGGCAATGAGATTCAAAGGAGTTAGCTCCTGTACATCAGGCAGGTGCTGGCGATATTGTGACTAAGGAATGGATGTGGCCGAGAGGCTTTAGTGACAGCTAGGGAGCTGAGGAAGATGTGAAGATGGGGTATGCATGGAGTGGTAAACCTCATTTAAAAAGATGAGAAGCAGGATTGTTTGCATCTCTTTGAATACATCTTATTTAGAAAGAGAATTGCTGGGACTGCTGTGTGCTCCTCCAGTCCTGTCAGTCACACTGCTGCCTGTGGCCAGGATGTGACTGATATACCCTGACACAACACATCAAAATGCCAAAAAAAATTGAAATATAGGGGTTTTTTTCCTCACTAAAAGCATGACAAGATCATGTTATTTTGAAATGTCATGATCTTTTGGAAAAAAAAGAAAAAGTAATATTGAGAAGAACTTTTTTTTAACTTATGAGCCAATAATGACAAAGTTGTGCAAAAGCATGAAAGCCACCATCTTTTCATCTGACTGATCAAGCAGACCATGAAAGACTACCAGAATAAGAAAATAAATCCTCACATAATCTACACCCTCAGTTATATCTCAGAGAATGGCATGAAAACAAAGTAGGAAATCTGCTGGGGTACTGAGGACTGTGGCAGTGGGATTCCTGGGGGAGAAAAGGCTCTCACGTAGGCAGAAAAACCACATGAAAACGTCTAGGTTATCACTTCAAACCCATGAGAATACTTCAGGTTTCCTAGAGGGTTAATTTACCAGCATGCAACCTGAGACTCCAGATTTGTACGAGCTAATTTACAAGGTACTCTTAAACATATTGACAAGTTCAGTCTACAAAACACTCTGAAAATGAAACAGAGCTTATCAACCATTTATACATTCAAATTTATTTCAAAGACCAAGACATCAGGCTTCTAGGACGAATGCTCTTCCAGGGCTCTGTTTCTATAGTCGGTAGCTCAGCCTCTGACATATATGATTGTAATTTTTGTAGGATTCTTATTTGAAAACTAACAAACAAGCACCCTCAGAGAGAAGAGCAATACCAACACATCATAAACATGAGAAAACACCACTACAAAAGCCCATAAATAACGATGTCGGCACATTTTCCCGAGGGCCTGGTCCTCGAGTGCCTCCTCCCTGGCATTAGCACCATTACCTCCAGAGGACACACATTCACAGCTTTGTACTTTAGTAAGAGGACCCCTCTTGACGGCTCACGTTGCAGGCAGCTGGTGACACCCTTGGGAATGACAGCATCCCCCAAACACTTGTGGCATCCTTATCACGCCCTCCAGCCACCCCTCCCACGTCTCATGCCTCTGCCCTACTCACAGCCACCCCATAACTCCTGCAGCCCTCTGTGGGGTGCACTACCTGTCTCCCTTAGCCACCAGCAGCATTTTGCCCTCCCACCGCACGTCAGGATGAGGCAGGAGGGGTTGCCGCCCACCTGCTTTGCAGCTATCCCTGCACAAGGGTGCAGACCATCCCACATCCAGCAGATGCTTTGCTTCAGCTGCTCTACTTTGCCAGGGCTTTGCCAGAGGGAGCCAGCAGCAAACTAGCTTGCATTAGCTTGCAAGAACGATTAGGGAGTAATCAGACTATATCTCAGAATACATACTGACCTTCCTTACACCAGGGAGGGCAATCAAACAGGTGGGCTCAGCACAGGCAGAAGCTGAAGGTTACAGCCACTCTATGCCTGATGTGACGCAGCTGTTTTATGCTCCTGCGTGGGGGGAGGGCAGCGAACCATCCTTTTTCTGCCTTAAAAATTGACAAATATCACCTGTATTTATGTGTTATGAAAACTGAGGAAGCTGACAAGTTTCTAGCTAGGAATTTCTAAGGGGCCCAAGGTAACTAAATATCCATTTACCACTAAAATTCAGTCAGATTTAGACACTTAACTTTTTTAGGTCCATTTGAAAGTCCCAGTCCAAAACTAATAAAATGCAACAATGAACAACAACATAAACAGTAAAAGTAAATTGAAACCAGTTCAGCCTTAACTATCATATATCTAAAGTTAGCATTAATAAAAATATAGTTTAATTAAAGTGAGCGCATGCCTTTAGTGTTGGTGCCATTCTCAGTTTCCAAAATAAAGCACTATAGCTGTGGTTTAAAGCAAGTCTGTAAAGATAATAGATTACATTGAGACAATTTTTCCAGTCACTTGAAATGCCAGACATACTCATATTAAGTGAAAAAATATGCTTTCAACTGTTTTTTATGTCTTGTGAAATGTTCTGCTTTGTAATTGGTCTTCTTTTATAGGCATTATTTTAAAGCATAGAGTCAAGGTACTATGATGTTCTGAGGATCTTCTGTAGTGCACAGTGATTATATCTACTTTCTTCTGCTGCAAGAGTTATAAAATAAAGTTTACGGTCTCTACCCTACATCATCCTCTTCAACACCATTTGACTTAAATCATGCACAGGGTCAGAATTTAAAATTGCTGAGGGAGAAACATGGACAGAGTTCTATGATCATCTAAATTAATCTCTTTTTAAGTTGTGGCTGCATTGCCAAAATACCTCAGCAAAAAATTTGATCCAATTATTTTCTTAATGGAGTAGATATCAACAATACTCAGCATACCAGTCAAAACACAATTTTTCTAACCTTTGGGCTTGCACTCACTACATAATGGCTAAAACTCTCTCGGTGCTCCTTTTATTGTTATTACTGTTAGCACCCACAATGTGGATGCTGGCAGAAGAAATGAACAGGCAATTTTGCTAATGATGCATGAAGCAAAATAAAATATATTGTAATTTTCTATAACCACAATATAGTTGGGTTTGGAATGCTGATTACTGTGAAAAAATTATTTTTGTTTTTACAGTGAATTCCAAATTATTTTTATTTAGTCAAGCTTTCCATACAAAAAAACACATAACAGGAAATAAAATATTTCTCACTGTTTTTATACTGTAAATAGCTGTGTTATATATTGTAAATTGCACAGCAGTCATGTTTGCCATCACATGATCAAGAATGTATTTTTTCACACAATATGGTCCATAAAATTATGGTGGCCATCCATGGTGGTTATATGCACTTGGTCAAGTGTTTCAAATAGCCTAGGAAAGTGGAATATGTTTGTTACAAGAATAAAGGGGGCTGTTGGATAATGATATTTATTCCTTATCTTTATCTAATAAAGTGAAAGGTTTTAGTGTTGAATGTATTATTCTAAAAAGTCTGTTTGATATTAAAAATCTTAAGATGGGATGCTTGAGAACCAAGTGATAAAGCCTTTTGAATTCCATATAAGAAAAATGAGCATGCTGTAATAAAAGAAATAATAGTTTCCATAGCCACACAGAGAGGGAAAGAGAGGAATTCATGGACTAGATTTTTGCTTTGGCTGAATATACGCAGTTCCACTGAGGTCAATGTGGCTATGTCAATATAAACAAGTTAAGGACAATTGGACCCTATAAATATATATATAAGAAATTGTATTTAGTCTGGATGTTTTCTCTCTGTGCCTACTTTCAGTCAAATGTAAGATAAGGAACACATGATTATACGAGCTTTGACATAAGAAGAAATATGGCAATCAAAATTATGTTAAATGGAAAAAAATATTTATAGAAACTAGTGGGAGCTGATGTTAATCAGTCATTCCTGTAAGGCTCACAGTTTGAATGTCTTAAAAGTTGGAAATAATTTCAAGTTACTTGGCTAGGGAAGGAACATGCTATTTTCACAAAGCAGTTCCATTCAACTAGAGAAGAGGGGCTACATTCACAAAACGTCTTGGGTGTTAAAGCTTCACTTCAAAGCATCAGGTTTTCCAGTGGAAACCTCAACTGTGAGTTGAAAAATTCCTTGCTGTAAGGTGAATAAGCCAGGAAAATTTCAGTCTCCAACAAAGGTGAACTTTTTCCCTGCATACACCCCAAACCCTGAAAGGCACACATTTATTTCTTAGAACAGGCTAGTTAGAGCCTTATTTTTGAGTTTTGCTTCTCTTTTCTTTCCTTAGAATGATCTTAAATTTACCTTTCTGTATTTGTTTAAAAAGGGCTCATTTTCTGAAGCTGTTTTCCACCCTGAGGCATCTTCTTTCAGATATAGCTTACTGAGCTAGTGAAACTTGTCAATAACTATCAGTAAGAGTTTCTTTTTTCTTATTCAATTGGGCAGCAGAGAAGGGTATTTACAAACTCTGGTACAGATATTTCATATTTTAAAGAAGTCATGAATCACCTTGGGAAGACACCTATATCTTTTTATTGATGACATTCATAGCCAAAGCATCTCACTTTCTGAGATGTGAGTGTCAACTAAGTTACCTGCCTCAAGTACACAATGTGAATCCTCCCTATAGCAGACATTAGGGAAAAAACCAAAGCACAGCACCAGTATCCACGAAGCTATTATTATTTGCTCTCTCTATTTGATACATGTTGGGTTACATCCTTTGTAGGTTCTGTATACTGAGCAGCACTGCTGTTGGAAGTGACTGTGTTGCCACAGATCAGCTGTGGTTTGTGAAAAGCATGCATGGTTTAAACGATTGAAGATGGCAGCTGTCACTGTGACTGAGATATATCCAGGTTCGAGGCTGGGTGATCCCTGGGCTTACTCCCTTTTACTGTGGGTGTCATTCTCCTTTAATGCATCTACTTTGACTGACTTCTTTTATTATTATCTTACACCAGACCTACTTCCTGATGAGGAATGGCAGTGTTTACTTACATAACTGGTCCTGAAATTTTGCTCAATTTTCTCAGAGGGAAGGCTTAGTTCTCCAGCTTCCTATTTATCACAACTCTTGGTTTCACCCCATCAGAGAGCCATTTGGAAGCCCATTTCTAAGTTTATCAGAGCTAAAGTTAATCAAAAATGGCTTTTAGCTAGTGAACTAGCTCTTGCAATCTTTCTCATACTCTAGTCAATTTTTCTCTAAAAGAAAACACCTAGGGAAATCCAGAAGTTTCAGAACTAACAAAACCTTGCCTTCCTACTTACTTGGGTTTCATAGTTGATAGGCTGGTGTATAAACTGTTCCTGAAGCTTTTCCAAGGTTTAGGTACTCATCACCTTTCTTTCTAGTGTGGATTCTCCAGGTAACATAGTATATGTTTATGCTACATCTTCCCCTCCACTCCCAAACAGGAAGAGGTTTTCCTCCTCTCCTGCACTGTCATTCATGCTGATGAAACCTATAGGGATCATGCAAAATTTGATTTAAACTGGTCAAGGAGTTCAAAAGTTTGTATGGGGAGAGAGGATGCATACACACAGTGTGAAAAGATACGCTTCTTCTCCAGAGGAAAACCAGACTAACAATAAACCTGTAAAAATATCCTGAAGAAAAATTTCTTTGCAGGTCCCTTTTCCTCAGGCTCTTTATATCTTTCTGTTTCACTCTTTGGATGACCATTTGACCTTTTTTCCTACTTTCTTTTCTGCATCTGCTATTTTTTCCTCTCTGTCTGTTCTTCCCTCTTTTCATTTCCATTTTTTGTCTCTTTTCTCTGGATCAAAGTGGGAGGAAGGACATTTGAGCATCATTAGTTTGTGGACCTACAGGCATATATCACATTGCGACAGGCATCACAAAAAACCAAGCACTTCAGCTAATCCCCAGGACTGACTGCTGGCATCGGCGCCCAGCAGACAAGTGCTGGAATTTTCAAAAGAATGTTGTCCTGCTGAAGATGCTGACAACTTGTCAAGCGGAGTGCTCGCTAGCGTACACGTGGCACCGAGGCAATATAGATTTTGCCAGTCCAGAGTGCCATTCTGGAAAGGTCAAGAAAGTAGTTTAGACTTTCTGTCCTGGCTTTTATCAGGTTTATTTTTTGTCTCTATTGGGAAATTGAACAAAACTACAATAAATTAGTTTACATTTTGATAGGAGGAATACTATACTTGCTCAAAATGCCATTAAAAAATTCCTTCTTGAAAGTAATTTCAAAACTATTGCCAGTTCAACCCAGTTCTGAAATTCTTACTATCCTTATCCAAGCTTGGGGTTAATTTAGTAAATTCAGCCTCCTACATTTCGAACATACACCCCCAGCATTATCACGCTGTTTTTACGGGGCCAGAGCTAGTAGCTTTTTATGTTTTAATTTTTCAAATCTAGATGCCTTTTTATGTCATATTCCTGTAACATTCAAAAACGTACAACACTCAGGATAAATCCACCTAATGAAGTCAGTGGAGTTCTGCCAGGTACAAACCAGTGCAGAATTCGTCTCCTTGTTCTCATGATAGAGTGCTCCATCAGAAAGAGAAATTGCTGTCTAACTTTGGCAAGAACACTTGGATGCTACTGCATATATAATATTCCCTTTAAGATGACTGCAGTTCAAGAACCTTCATGAAAAATTATTTGCTTTAATTAACAAAAACACTACATAGGTAGCTATAGCATGTCCTCAAAGACAAGCTTAAAATTCAGTTTGAGTCATTTGCTGAAAATAGGTTAAGTAGAGGCTTTCCTGTATTTCAAATTTATACAATAACTTGCCACAAGAGCTTCCTTAAAAGGAGAGAATAGCACCAGAAGCGTGAGCTTCAAGAATCTGCCGAATCAAAGAATAGTTGACATTGGAAGGCACCTCAGGAGATTGGCAAATCCAGCCACCCTTCTCAAAGCAGGGTCACTTTGAGCAGGTTGCTCAGGGCCATGGCCAGTTTTTAAATATCTTCGTTTACTAAGCAGGATGAGGCTTCAGGATAAGCTCAGTGACTCATATTCTAAAGTATTGTTTTAAAACTTTGAAATGTTGATGTGTCCCATGAAAGACTAGTTTCTGAAGTTTACAACTGACACTTTACATTTACATCTTAATTGAACCTCTATAGCATCAGATACTGATGATCTTCAGTGTAACTGTGAGCAGATAACATCTTTTATCTTCAGTATAAAAGACCAATTGCATATTTTTGGAGGAGTGATTTATAGCTAAATGGGTTGAATCTGTATAGACAACATTCTGATGAAAATCTCTATTCATGGATCCCTATTAAGCTGTATTTGGAGAAATAAATCTAAGCTTTCTGAAAAACAATCACAAATACATACATAAATTATTCCCCTTAAAATAGAAGAGCTTGACTTTTAACATTTTACAAAACAACTTTCTCTGGTCAGAATCAAGAAAGATTGAAAAAGAGGCCTGGTTTGCCCTTGTTCCATATATCTGTGCATTACTGCACTCTGAACAATGGGAAAGGCTCAAGCACTTCAAACAAAACCTTCACTGGGGCTGAAGCAGCCCTGTAAGACAGCAAGTTTCCAGGTTCTGATGAGCCGCGTCTGATATACTGAGTACCACTGGGTAAGCCTCTGTGGATCAGTGCAATGACCAGAGTAGAGGTGCAAAATTTAAAGTTACCATAAAAAGCTGGATGCATACCTTAACTTGAAATATGATTTTATTTGCAGAGATGCAGCTCAGGAATACTTTTTTTTATAGAGCCACAGATAAAATCAAGACTGCTTAGTTTTGCCTTCCCCTACAGTATAGTGTATTCTGTATGCTTTGGTTATATGCATGGAGCAAATAAATTCGTAACTAGAGCATGCAAACCAGATCTGACATATGCCACACTGATCTGATTTCACATTGCATAAATGCCTGACAAGTATAATAAATAAACCAGACCACATTAATTGCTTTTCTAAGTCTCCTAAAATCCATGGCACTTACTCCTGAGTGAGCCAGGAAGAAATAAATAGTGGCCAGGACTTCCCACTAGCCATTTGCAGCCTCCCAAATTGCAAACATATGTATGAGATCTAATTAAGGAGCCTATGAAACTTGGGCTTTGTTGTGTAAATAACCTTTGGAAAACTTTTAAAAAAATCTGCAAGCACCATGCACACTTCCCAAAAATTCATCTGGCAGAATAACAACATGAATTAAAACTCAGAAGGTCTTAAAAATACCTGGAAAGATTAAGCATTCAACCTTGGGAACATGACAAGTACTTCCAAAAATCAGGGGCATTTAAAATTCTCTGGTCAGAAACCACAGGATATTAGTACACAGTGTGCACATGTACACGCATGTAGAAATTATATTTGACACCTTCATTTGTTAGCAATACACTTCACTACCTCTGTCAGCTTTACTCTTTTACACAAAGTTCTTTAGGGCATGGACTCTCTCACTATACACAGGAGAAGCCATCCCCAAAAACTGGGCCTTGACTGTAGAAAGGACATCTATGCGACGTTGTGATGTACACTAAGTCAATACTAGTAATACAGGATTTACATAGCTGAATTCATGTTCTTCATAAAGTAATCATTAAATAACATCATTTCTTACATTAATACAATGAAATGAGATATAGAAATCTAATACCATCCTCCTAAAATTTATTAGAGCGCTGATATTGTTTTATGATTAAAACTTAACGTCGTGTAATGCCTTGGCATTATTCATATTATTTTCCAGTCTAGCAATCACAGGAAGGCTTTCCAGTCCACCCAGACAGAGGATTTATAGCTTGCAGTGGAGAACATTGGTTTAAAATGTCTTTTAAAACATTTCAGATGTGGCTGTCCAGTACAACCAGCTTTATTTTCTTCTTTGTCTGTTTGCTGATTCTTTCTGCACTAAGACAACTTGATCTTAGCTTTTAGGCACAAGTGCACATTCCTAGTACTCTCCCAGAACGGTTTCCTTCCAAATCACTAATACTCCTTCCAGCTGGTAAGTCAGAATTCCTATGGCAATGCACTGGAAAAAAAGATTCTGAACCTTTTTTCCCCTCTCCACATGAGAACAGGTATCTACTTTAATGTCAGTTTTCAGTTCAATGTAGTGATAATTGTTGGCAGGTGTTTTTACCATGAAATATGCTCTTCATCTTCTTGAGGTGCTTTATCTAGTTGGTCCAAAGTGAGTTTATTTCACCTCTCTGGACTTCACAATTCTGGCTTCTTCTTCTGCCCTAATAAATTTTATTTTTTAACATATTTTTCTATCACTGAGTGACAGGTAGGCTGAACACTCTTTCCTAAAGAAGAAATTTCAGCCTTAGGAGCTCTCATATTTTGGAAGTCCAGGAGCCAGATGGTCTCTTTATCTCATTGATGTGTTTCTTTTTGATCTGAGAAAAAAAAAAAAAAATCACGATTTTCTTTTCCTTAGCCCTGAAAGTGACTTCTTAATCTATTGCCTTTTTTTTTGTGAGAAAGGTCTGTGGTAATATTCTACTCTTAGATAGGATCTTTCTAAGCTTTTTTTCACATATAGGAATATTTGCCTGCTCCTTCTGCCTAGAAGGGGGTTTAGGTCTTCATGCTCCATCGGTATGAATCAGATTTACCCCACGGAAGTCAGTGGATCCATGCTACTTTACACCACCTGAGGAGCTGGCCCAAGGTCTTAAATTTATGGTTACTTTGAGTTAAAGATGCTTCTAAAATGACTCACTTAAAGCTTTCAGCACAGAAAAGCTCTTTATCCTTTTTTTGGATTAGATGGCATCTTTCCTGCGAACAGCAATTCTAGTGAAATTTATGTCTTCTATCCCCTGCTTACTGCATTAATTAGTAGTAAGCAGTATTGGATGTGTAAAGTATTCTTTGTCGTAGCAAATTAGGATCCTCCTAATCCTCTCCTTTTCCTAGATCCCTCATACCTCATAACTCTTCCCATGGAGAAGGTTCATGTCCAGGGCTGTGAGGAGCGATGTAAACAGAAGAAGGGGAAAGGAGAATGATTTTACAGTTTGGAGGCAGCACTGTTTCCTTCTGCATCTCTGCATGACTCTCCTGGGTCATTATTTCCATCTTGCACCTCTCCAAACTCTGGCTATGATTTAAAAAAAAAAAAAAGTTCCAGAAATTCTGGTTGCTTCTGAGAAAAGTTATTCTCAAAATTTTGTTGAAAATCTTGATCTGCTCCACTGTTATCCTCTGCATTAATTCCCTGAATAAACTCCTGAAAGTGAGGACTATGGAAACACTCTGAAAACCTAGTTCTAAAAATTATCATGAAATCACAGAACCACAAAATAACTCAGTTTGGAAGGGACCTCAGAAGGGCTCTAGTCTGACCTTCTGCTCAAAGAAGGGTCAGCTGTGGGGCCAGACCAAGTTGCTCAGGGCTTTATCTAATTGCATCATGGAAACTTTCAAGGATGGAGACTGCACAACTCTCTCTGGGCAACCTACTTCACTACTGGACTGTCCTTCTGGGGAAAGAGGCTTTCCTTTTAGCCAGGCTGAACCTCTCTTGTTCCAATTCATGCCCATTGCCTCCTGTCCTCCCACTATGCACCACTGTGAAGAGGCTCTGTCTTCTTCGTAACCTCCTCCTGAGTTCCAGCGGGGTGCTCTTAGGTGCCTCCAAAACCTTCCCAACTCTAGGCAGAAGAAGCCCCATTTCCTTAGCCTCTCCTTAGGGGACAAATTCTCCAGCCCCCAGCCATCTTGGTGGCGCTCTACTGAACTTGTTTTGGTTTATCAGTGTCTTTCCTATATTGATGGGCCCAAAACTGGACAGGGCATCCAGATGCAGTCTCACAAATGCCAAGCACTTCCTTCAATCTACTGGCTCTGCTGTGGGTTTATACAGCCCAGGATGCTGTTGGCCTCCTTTGCTGCAGGTCATGCCCAGCTTGCTGTCTGCCAGGACTCCCAGGTCGCTTTCAGCAGAGCTGTTCCCCAGCCAGGCAGCCCCCAGCCTGCATCATTGTTCCAGGTTCTTCCTTCCCAGCTGCAGGACTTTGCGTTTGTTCTTGTTCTCTTGCGTGCCCTTGTGCTTCTCATTTGCAAACTTGATGAGCCTGCACTCCATCACTTCCTCCAGGTCATTGACAAAGATGCTGAAAAGGATGGGTTCAGTAGGTGCCCCTGTGGTACACGTTTCATGGGCCTCTGAGTAGAGTACATCCCATTAACTACTACCTTCTGAGCCTGGCCATCCAATTAGTTGTCCACCCACCCAGACTGTAATGTCCTAACTTGGATAGAGCAATACTGTGGGAGAATGCTGGAAGCCTTGCTATTGTCTTTAGAAAATGATTGTATTTAACAATTACTGTGTTCGGAAAAAAACAGCATGGAGAGAACTTTTTATGTTTCACACTTTACAAAATGTTCTTTTCACTCCAGCATTTGCAATCCTTCCCTGCTTTTAGTGGTTTTGATAAACTGTAGACCTAATTATGGTATCAGACCAGCTCTTTACTGGAGTAACACCGCTAACTGTCACAAAATCTCTTAAGATTTATGTCAGTGTAAGTGATATCCATGTCAAGCTCTAATCCTTTCCCAGCTAGGTGACTCAGGGTAGCAATAGTTTATCATTGCTTTTTTCCAGGCATGTTGACAGGATTGTGCAATGTTTTATTCGTGGTGAAATTAAAACATTCTGATGAGATTTGGGGTTGGGTGTATGTGTGTTTCTTTGAATAACAAATTTTGAGCAAGGCGTTAGAATGCTTTTGATATGACATGTGCAAATCAGAACAAATGACAGCTCTGATTCCTGAGCAGCCCTACGGCACTTGCTGTTGTTTTAGTTGCTCTGTTTCCATATTGCTAGTGTAGTCAAAACCAATTGTTTCAATTAGCCCTTTAGAGTAAAGCCATGTCAATGCCTTGCATAAATACAATGATCCCTACAGCAACATGTAAAATGTCTCTCTTCACATCTCACAGCTTCTGTGTTGACTTCTGTAGTACTGTAATTAAGTCTAATTAAGTAGACTTATGGAGTTACACTAATGGTTATGTATAAGTACATGTCCCTCATAGCTATTTGTTCAAGGCATTCTTCATATCATTTAACTTGCTTCAATTATGCATGTTATATTTTGCCTACTGATGTTTTTGCATGGTAATTTTATAAAAGTAAATGTGACCTACAGGATTTTCAATATTATTAACTTAAGATCTGAAGAGATGTGACATGGGACTTAGTTTCTTTCCACTACTTTTTAAACTCAAGTGCTATTAAAATTACTCCCTGCACTTAAAACTTATTTCATTTGTACTTTAATTATACCAGAGTAGACACAAGACAATGAGAAAATAGATGAACTTTAAATAAACATTTTTCTATATTTTGATATAACTAACTACAAAGTTTTGAAAATGAAAGTATTAGAATGGTCTTTATGCACAAAGAAATTCATTACTCAAGACCACAATTCAACATAAGAACATTAAAGCATATCTCTTGCCTTAGTCACACAAACTGTATTTTCATAGAATATTTCAAGTTGGAAGGGACGCATAAGCATCATTGAGTCCAACTCCCTGCTCCTCACAGAATTCCTAAAACTGAATCATATGACTAAGAATGTCATCCAGATGCTCCTTGAACTCTGACAGGCATATTAAGACTGATAGAAATAAGAAAATACCTAGATAACTTTGTACCTCTTCCTTGAGGTGATTGCCTTTGGGTGTCAGAGGCAAGGGAGTCTCTGGGACTTTTTCAGTTTTTTGACTGTATCACAACATGAATTTGTTGTTCTGCGCTGATGCTTTTTTACAGACAAAACATTCAAATAATTAGGAAAACCTTGTATGTAACTTTTATGTTTAAAGCATTTACATTATTGGACACCTGCTTTACCTGTTGAAGACAACAGATTTACCAAATTGCCTGTCTTTGCTCTTCAGGAACTGTGCGTATACAAAGTAAAATTGTTAGATTCAAGAAATGTTAAACTGTTTAACTAAAACTTGAAGAGCTAGCTTGAAGGTATGTTTCTTGTCTTTTTTTGCTTACTTGAAACAATATGTTTTTTACTATCAGAAAATTCATCCAGCATTCATCTTCTAGATGTAAACAAGTCCTGAAAATAAAACAAGCAAGCCCAAAACAACATGCAGACTTACATATGTAAATTCTCAATCTTCAACCACACCTCAGTGTTACGAGTACTTAATTTCCTTTGGGTCTGGATTCAGCAAAGCACCTAAACTAGTGCAAGCAACTCTGATAAATATTATCAACTTGTTACTTAGTGTAATCCTGGATTTAGGACTTTCTATTGATGCAAAACACATAACCCATCTGTTGGCTGAGGGGAAGCATCTGTAACACCTCGTTATGCTCTAAACTGCCCACGGTGTTTGCAGTGAGGAAGGAGTTCTGCTCTACATTTTTACATAAGACACAACATATGTGAACAGCATGGGATTTTTTAAAAAACTATGGTATATCTGGAAGCAATTAGAATGTATATCACTTATCAGAGCTCGATCAAGAGATCAAGAGATTAAGGACTACAGCGACCCAAATCAAAACCCAAAAGCTCATCGCCTATAGAGCTTCCAGACAGGAGGAGACAGAAGATGGCCTACAGACTGCTAACGTGGTGGCAAATTCCCAGAGACAATAAAATGACAAAAAGGACTTTATCTGGGGGCAAAACCACACAGACCCATGTGGTACATCTGAACAAACACCTGTTTGTGTGGAAGTAGAGTACAATAATTAGCATGAGCGTTGACAGAGGGAGAGAGAGAAAGCTGGCCAGTGCTCTGAGGTAGATCCATCTAGACCTCCTCCAGAGGATACTCTCCCCAAAAGACTGAAAGACTTTTACATGAAAAAAACCTGATTTTGTCTGAATAAAACCTGGAATGTTTCCTTTAAATTGGAGAAAGCACAAAGCAACTGGAAATGAAACACAAAATGAAGGATTTACACAGAGCTCCTTTGTGTGTCTTTGCTTTTAATCAACTCAGTACCTGAGTAGCAGCACACTCTATCACCAGACCTCTTCAGTCACAAAGAGGTCTGCCTAGCCACTCAGTGCCTCTCCTGGCAGTCCTGCAGTCTTTATGCAGGAGATGCAGGCTCCTGGCTCCCTACTGTAACTCGCTTGCTTGCCAAACGTTGCTGCTCTGCAAGTCTCTTCCCCCAACCACGCTCAGTGGCTCTCCACTATCTCATTATCTCCACTGCCCCAGTGAGTCCCACCTCACCTCATCTTCTTAGAAGAACATAGCATACCTTGTGAAGAAGAATACATGGGTGAAGCAAGTATGATCTCTCAATCTGGGTTTGTTTTTTTTTTCCGATTAAAGGGTTATTGCTGAGTTGAGTAATTTAATATCCCAAAAGAGCCCAAAAAATCATAAGATTCCGGAGGGAGCAAGGGAAAGGGTGACTGATTTCTGAAACCTAGGCTTGCTGGATATGGTCTTGTTCTCTTGAGGCCTACACTCTCCATGTCACTGAGGTGGAGACTAAGCAGACATGGGCTACACAGACACAGGTGTCCTGATGTTCTATCAAAGAGAAGCCAAACACTCATTAAAAGAATTTAGTCTCAAATGCCAATATATACATAGATGAGTAACCTACATCGGGGAAGAAGTTAAAATGAACTGAAATTAAGAAACAGATGCATGAAGAAATTGAAACAAGCTAGTATTAAAAATGAAATAAAAGGCAGTAGAGGAGAGGGGAAAAAAAGGCAAGACTGTTTATAAGAAAAAGGAGAAAACATAAACCTAACACTTCCCAGATCACCACTTAAATACCAGTAGTCTATCAAGTACACACCTGTTCTCCCCACACCCCTGCTGAGCACATGAAAAAAACAATTTAAAGAAACAGTATTGAATGTGGAAATTGCAGGCATATCCATCACAGCTACTGGAAGAGGAGCAAAACAAACGAATAAGCCTTTGTTTCCGAACAACTGCGTGACTCCTGCATGCACAGAGGCATGCACAAACACTGCCCCCCCCCCCCTTTTGCTGCTGTTGGCTGTCTATTGAGGTTCATCCAAGGAATAAAAGCAGTAGTGTTTAAGTGATGCTATGGTGCCAGAGGACCCACATTTACTGTTCTCATTCTTACGTGTTCTTTTTATGATGTAAATACTATCCACATCAGATGCCTGAGCGTATGGAGAGCAATGGCAGCAGAAGCTATTGCTGGGTCAGAACCTCCCAGATCACCTAACAAAATTGCTACTCTCTGCTCCCTGCCTCAGACACAGACTCAAGCCAGACAATAGGAAGAGGATAAATGTCACATTGGCTAACAGTTAACAGAATGGCAAGTTTTAATTTTAGTTTCTCAAACTACCATAAAAGGGGCTCCTCCAGTGAGTCAGTTCTCAGGAGATGCTAGTTGTGTTGCCTTCATTGCTGGACATTTATTACAGCCCTAGTGTAAATACTGAACTTTTTAATGTGTATTTAGGGCAGGGTTCCCACTTCTGGATTCCAAGCTAGCGGCAAGAAGTAGTGGTCTGTAACAGATCATACAGTGAGAGTTACACACAAATGGATGCTCAAAAGAGCAAAGTCACAGGTATTTAATTCCCCTTTTTTGTGCAACATATACCTGAAACTGGGAGTCTAGGGCAAAAGCTCAAAATAAAGAAAAATGAGTGACAGTGATGCTTTTAAGCTTGAGCCTTTTACACTTGCGCCATTAGACTGCACTTTCTTGGACAAGAAAACTCTGTCTTCAAGATCAAAGAATCAATTTGAAGATCAAAATGTTTAAAAATGGAAGCACAAATGAACTATATGAAAATTAATTGTGACTTGTTCTTTTGGGTATTCAGGTTGCTGTATTTAAACTTCAGAGGTAAACATCTAAGTTCTCAAAATATACAGAGGAAGAACAGGCTTGTTATCTTCTTGTAGAATTATGAAATACTTCCTACAGAAGCATTAAGAAACATCATTTTGCTAAACTTCTTTGAAAAGTACTGGAATGCACAACTCTGGATGACAGTTATGTAACTTCCCCAGGCTTATGTATGGCCAACAGCTTTCAAAGGATGCAAATAAGTAAGCTTTTCAGATTAATTCAATCCCATGTGTCAATCATCTAAGAAATGATTTATACCTTAAGGGGAACAAACACTAAAAAACTGCCAGCCTTGGTGTGTTCTACTTCATTTTGTTTGTTTACTGTCTTCGCTGTTGGTGCTTTACAGATGTTATTGTTCATTTTGGTATTTTTAAAGCATTCTTTTTAATATCTGGCATGTGACTGCCCTGCAGTGAATAGGAGTAAGAAGCTGTCTGTTTGATAGGCTTGCTTAGAGATTGCTCTTTCTCTGTGCTGTCATTGTATGTGAGATGTACAGAGCCACAAGAAAGCTACAGAAAAAAAAAAACCTCCTTAGTGATGGAACAGGTCCCTCCATGCCATTATTACTGATGGTTTTTTGTTGTGTTACTGTGAAGTTCCATTGTACTAGGTGCTGTGCCTGCTACAGAGCCTATACGGGGTAAACCATGAAATCAGCTTCACATCACAGATCCTGGAAAAGCACAGGAAATAAATTAGCAGATGTGGGAGAAAGTTGAAAAGCCTGCCTTGCTACTCGGTATTAGCTGCACATCAGGCAAAGTCCATGTTTTATAATGTAAAAGCCAGGTCAGAGGCTGATTGTACAGAAACCCTGCTCCAGGCTTCTGCGGGTGACCAAGGGATCTCATCCAGGCAGCAAGGCAGGCAACAATCAATGGGAAAGCTGAATTAATCCGCCCTTGTGCAGCTCTAATGACTGAGAAACACCAAATACATGCACGTGTCCATCTTTTTCTGTTAACATGGAGTTGATAGGATAGATTCGATCCTTCTCATCCTTGTGTAGTTTATAATACTATTGACAGTACTGCTGGAATTGACCTCAGGAGATTGTCTCAGATATCCTCCTGCCAAAAGGTAGGATCAACTACTCCTGAAGCAATTTCTGATGATCTGTCCTACTGGCTCAAAGAAGACACCAGCAGCAACTCTGTAACATCCCCAAAATCCTGTGATCTGTTCCAGCATTTAATCACTCCAGTCATTAACAAGTTTTCCTGGCTTCTAATCCCATATCTCATCTGCTAAGCCTATTATGTTTTATCCCAACAATAGTAGAGATGGAGAAGATGCACTTGCTCTTTGCAGCTCTCTCATAGATAGCTGTAAAATAATTTCATATCCCCCTTCCATTTTCTCCTTCTCTAGCTAAAGCTCCGTCCCTCAGCTCTGTCCTCGGAGGTCACGTTTTTGATACCCTTAATTGTTCTTGCTGCTGTCTTCTAGGATCTCTGAAAACAACACACATCTTTCTTAACATGCATGCCCATGCTGGACGCTGTGCTCTGGTTGAGGCCTTGGCAGTGTGAAGTAAAGCAGAAGGCTGCCTTTTCTTGTTTCACAGACTCTCGTCTTGCTTATACATCCTCACTGGGATGCTTGGCTTTTTCTCAACAACATGACAGTGTTGAGTCACATTCAGTTTGTGAGCCATTAACATCTTCAGATCATTGCAGTAATGATTAGTTGTGCAATTAATTATTCCTATTTAAGTACTGCAACTTGTTTGCGTGTATCCTATTGTAGGGCATCCCATCTTTTTCACCTATTTTGGGAGTTCTCAGTTCTTCACACACTTCCCTCCATTCCTCCTTTATGTTTCATACTTCATGTCACATCCCTATGTAGGGAGTGATGACATTCATCCCTTTAGTGTTAGCACTCCAATCCATTATTACAGGTCTTTAATTCACACTTATCAGAGAGCGTGTAGTGTCTGCAAAGGGCACCACAGCACAGCCAGTAATGCTCCATCCCTGCTTTCCCTGCAGGCTTTGCTAATGATACCTATTCTGGAGCAGCAGCAGCGTTAGTGAAGTTGTCCTATCAAACGTAATAGGAGTGCTACAGACAGTGATTTATAACAACTTTAACACCGTGAGAAGGAATTTACAATACAAATTGGGGTAGAGACTTCAGTGTTTCTAAAGCACTAGTTTGTAATTCTGAGAGATCTGAACAACAAAAATGCATTAAAAACTCAGCACCTTGTCTTTGGCAGGAAAGTCAGTGAGAGACGTGCCTGACTAGAGATTACAGAAGTAGAATAGGCACAAAAGGGTCCTGCAGACTGGCCTGACTCCCTTGATATTCAATTATTATATGGACTTCGGTGTCTTTCTAAGCAGATCTTTGTAATATGAGAAACCAGTTTAAATACCAGAAATATTAGCACATTTACTGCTGCTCTTTATGGTGTAATAGTCACTTTGTGACTTATGAAAATGAGTCTTATAGGAGTTCTACAGAGCTGGGAAGCTGAAAAGGTCAAGTTGCATTGCTCTGAACTTACCCCTTTCACATTTTGCTGTTGAAATACTGTGTCTTTCAGTAAGGACCCAGTCCTGTATAAAACCCACAAAGCTAAGAACACTTGATCATTCCTTTAGGATTAATTAATTTCCCAGAAACTAACTAATGCTTTTTAGAAATAGCTGCAGGCAAATGTTAATAAGAGATTAATCTTTCATGCCTTTGAGAACTTTTTAGACAAAATGAAGATAGGTTCAACTTCCCCTTGAGTTCCAAATATGAACGAGATCAACTAGTTTACATACCCATTTTTTTGATGAGACATCTATCAAAATGGAAACAACTTTTGCCCAGAGCAAAAAGATAATACCTTATTGTTAAGCCATTTAACACCAGTAGCAAGATAAATTTTCAGTAACAAAGCTTATAATAATTGTCTATTCAGGTGGGACTTTCGGAGAACACTCAGACCTGCTTCTCAGTCTGAGACCTGCTGTGGTCTCAGAAGCTTAGGGGAAAATCCTTTGCAAGCAAAACAGGCCACTT
The DNA here is from genome assembly GCA_020745775.1 of Theristicus caerulescens. Taxonomy (NCBI): domain Eukaryota; kingdom Metazoa; phylum Chordata; class Aves; order Pelecaniformes; family Threskiornithidae; genus Theristicus; species Theristicus caerulescens. Next base: position 92,941,913 of record CM036560.1, read on the forward strand.
TTGATTTGTTTATGGCAATGAAAGAGTCCTGCTCTCATGAAATTAACTAACGAAACACTTCATTTCCATGGATGGAGAAAGAGGCCACTTCTTAGAAGGCTGACAGCTTGTGCATAGGGTGAAAACCAGGAATGATAAGTGGTAACCCCAGCTCTGATAAGCTCTGGCCTCCAGTAACTCGCTGCTTCTCACCAGCTCAGGTGCCAGTGACCTGTCAGCCCCTGTGGGGCACAGCCCTGCTGATGGTGCATAGCCCAGCCGAGGTGAGGGGCTTCGCCTGTACTGCTCACAGCCCTTTAGCCCCAGAGACACCCGCTGGCCACCTCCTGTGAGATCTCCAGCCAGATTCTGTCTCCACTTAATTCAAGACCAGCCTCCTGTACCAAAATACTGTCCTTTCCCATCAAGAAAGAATACTCTTCCCTAACTTGCAAAGTATAGGTATGGAGTAAAATACACAAGGTTTGTAAGATGACATACTGTGAAACCTGTTTCATGCACAAAGAGTTCCTCTTTTCACAATATTGGGGCATTGCAACCCCCTACTACCAGTTCTTGCACCATAACTAAAATAGTAATGCCTTGGCATTTTATGAAATACCTGAAACTTCAATGTGTGTCACTCAGTGACCGAGTGTAGAAGATGGTGATAAAGTTGTCAAGCAAAATGGCTGCCTTTGCATTATGACTATTTTATACATCTGTGTATATGAGACTATATATTATCAACAACAGCATTGCACCCTAAGGTTTAGCAATCATATTTCTCATTACTCTTGTCTCTTTACAAGGTTCATCCCACTGCGGAAAAATAAGCATTTGTATTCACTCTCCCTCCAGAAATAAGATCTCACAGACATCACGATGATGCAGATGTTTAAGATGCTGGCATATCATGTCAAAAAAGGTTAAAAGCCATTGGAAGCAATAAACACAACTTCCTTGATTACTGCAAGGCTGCGAATGCAACTCACATGCTACTGCTTGTTTTCAGTAGTTTCTATTCTGTGATTAATTGTTTACATGGTGTTCAGTGTTAAGCACTAGATAACACATTATTCTTAGTGTTATGACAATATTCCCTGTTGACATCTTTTAGCTGTCTACACTTCTTGCAGCAGACTTGGCAAACATTTCTTGAATATATAATGTTTGCTCACTCCTTCCGAGTACAATGTTAAAAATTTAGTTGGGTGAGATTTTTAGATCCCATTTTTGTAGCACACTTGCTCGTCTTCTTGCAGTGCTCTACATTATTAATTTCAGATTAATTTTACCCTCTGGCTGTACACATTTAATGGAACTCCCTGTACAAATACCTCAAGCAAAATGCTGTATTTACAGTACTTTCCAGGAACATTTATCTAAATTGACAAAAATCAAAAGAACGCTATTGAAATCTATGCATTTGACAGTGAAATATTGAAACATCTTTAAAAAAAAAAGGAAAAAAAGAGCCAAATGTACATATTATATTTCTGTGATAGAGCTCTAGTTTCCATCAATGCAGCCAATTAGATTTGCTGCTTATCTAAAGCAGGATTGACTTGTCTGTCTGAAACAGCATAACAAACCAAGCACTTTTCCACTTATCTTCTGAGCATTTTTCCAGTGTGCAATATCAAAGTACAATAGAACTAATACCACATGAAAGCAAAATCTGTATTGACCTTTCTTGTGCCTCTCAGTTCTTTTCCCCTATCATACTCAGACTGCTTTACATCAGAGAGTGGAGGAAAAACAGGCTATCTGGGCAGCTGTTTACACATTCAGTGGATACGCCACTGGCTCACAGACTTTCTTTAGATAAATGGTGATTATCCTTTTCTTCAAAGAAAAATAAGGCAGCCCAAGAAACTGTCGTCTTGTCATTTACTCTGAAATAACACAGTGAATGTGCAGGGCACAACCATTAAAGACCGGGGTCCATGTGAGTATCCGGTGTAAACAGAAATGAGATATACTTTGATAAATTACAGCTAAAGAACGGGCTTCCAGCCCTTTTTTCATAAAAGCTGACAATTTTTTCAGGTTATCTATTTGACAGGAAAGAATATCTGCCATCTGCTAACATGCTACTTACATCAATCAGGTGCTCAAATGTAATGGCAAAGAAGGGAAAGAGCCAAACGGGCATGCCTGAGGGTTCTTCCTAATGGTATGTGCTAAAATGCAGACAAAAAGTAAAAAGTAGCCAAGACAGAAGCTATCCACGACTGACTCACTCTCCACAGCAAGAAGCAGGCCCAAATCTTCACTGTGATAGCAGGATACTACAGAAGTATAGATACCAACCAGTGATGGGTGACAGGAAAAGAGTCAGAGGACTGGCAGTGTCAATAGAAACACAACCCTTTTTGGCTTCAGAGACGTAATACAGCAGTATGGTCACCCTGGGGTCTACATGGTCCCTGTGAAATGAAGAGCAAAAGAAGGCTGGCACCACCACCCCCTCTATCACTGGTACAAACCAGGCCCAGGTTCTTACGAAGGAAAGAAAGGATGTGTATTTGGAAAAAGAACAGAGATTCATCTGAGACTGAACAAAATAATGGAGTTAGCAGAGAAGACATGGACATCAGGTACATGCTCTCTAAGAACATCCAGTTTCCTCAGAGATATCGGCAATAAGATAATACACTGAGAACAGCTGCCCTATGACAGGTTAATGCTAATCAGACAGTCATCTAGTTAAATGTTTAAAGGAAAAAAAAGGAGGAAAATATACACTTAATGGTAGTTGTCCAACAGACGATGATAAGGTTCCCATATCTTGCTTAACTGGATAATGTATATTCTTAATTTTATACAAGGGAAAGTTTGCACACCGTTCAGCTCAAGGAGGTACACAGTGCTGCTGGAGTCCATCTGCAGAGTAACAAACTCCTGCATTGCATGCACTACTTAGGCTGAAGGGCTTTTCCTCTAGATCCCTAACATTTGGTTGAAGGAGAACTTGGAACCTGTTGGATTTCAGAGGTAGCTAAAAGGCTACTCAGGTAATGCTGAATTCCAAAAAAGGACTCGGAAGGAATCTGTGAGCAACTATGGTAAACGGGAAATAGCAGATCTCTTGATAAAGCCTTGTCTTTCCTCTGTCTTCCACATAAGTATTCACTGGACCCAGTTAGCCTCAGTACGTCCTGGTACCTCTCCCAGGGAACCTCTTTTGAATGAGGAAGCATTTCTATGAAAGAAAAACATCTCTGTTACAATCTTACCATAAAGAACGTGGATGACAGGTTAAAACTGAGTTAAAAAGAAATAAGGATGTCACTGTATGCAAGTAGCCTTGCTAGATAAAGATAAATAAAAACAGTGACTGGGGCAATTTTATTTTTGGGAAGGCACTGAAAAATTCCACCGGTTACAAAACATACAAGATAATTTCCCAAATTCTGTCACTTAATGAATGAGGAAATTGGCTGCAATATTTCTTCTTGACATTATAACTCTGCTAATAAATAATATACTAACATACCCAATTTCATAACACTAAATAAGATGAGAAGGATTCAACATTCAGAAAGCTAATTTATAGAAATTCACAGATTTAGTTCCCAGTCAGTTTTCTGTTCAGGAACAATTGTTCCCCAGCTCATATGAAGTTTACGTTCCCAAAGTCATGAGACAGCAGAGAAAACTTGTAGGTCTTGTTCACACAAATGAACAAGTTCTGAGCTCCATCCTGCTGTTCCCAGGTAGGTAAATAAAATAATAACTGTCTTAGCCACAGGATCTACAGATTCTCTTCACAAGTCTGATGCCCGCATGATTTCCGAATTTCTGCCACTCTCTGTAATGTATGAATATTAGAGAAAAACAGCTTGAAGAACAGACATACAAAGCATGTGCTAAGCATTTATATTTATGCAATATTTCAAGAAGTTGTTTTCCACCTTAAACCAGGATTAGCATTCAGGGCAAAGAAAGTGAGACAGACTTGGAAATCTGACCGGCTTTTTCTCCAGCCTTCTAACTGGCTAGAAGACTCTGTTAGGGAGTCTGAGACCACAGCCATATGGACAGTAATGACAGTCTGTTCAGTGTCATCCTCCTACATTCTTCTGAAATACATGCAGGTTTTTCTAGCAAATTATTATCTGAACATTGTCAGTTAAAGAATATACATGCTGCATAAGCGAGAGAAAAATCAGTATCCTTTATATATTATTTTCATCCTCTTTTGAATATTGCAAGGTTCAATACCTAAGCATAACTCCATGGGTACTATTCTTTTCTGACAGTGAAATATGAAAGGGTATATTTTCCTCCATATGAATGCAGATTTCAAGGGCAGTGAATTTCATGCTTCTCTTTGCCAGAGAATTGTTGTGATCTGAATACATTTTAAGAAAAATTACCATGCTAGCAAGTGATTAAGAAAGAAAACAGCATGTATTGGCAGCAAACAAATGAAAAGCAAATAATAAAGATGGGTGGAAAAGCAGCTCAAAGAATTCTAATTCCCTTCTAAATTAAATAATTAAAAAAAAAGCAAATGCCTAGGAAAAAAAATGGTGAATCGTGGTCTGTTCTGGCCTCTTACCCCCACCCACAACATAATTCAATTTACTGCCTCGAAGTTACTCCTGACTTACCGAGGTGCAAACAAGATCAGAATGAATCTCTGAGCATCTGCCTCAGGGTGAACTCTCAGCCGCTGAAAGACTAAGAACAGGAGTCGCTGCAATCCTCTATGTCCTCTGCAGCACAGCATTGACTAAAGCAGTCATGAACCTATCCTAACTTATGAGTTAGGATGGCTTATGTTTGCTTTGCGTTGCCAGAGCTTTAGAAAGGAACCACAGTGTATGCTGGTCAGTATGTCCCTGTGTGCAACATGAAAAGGTGCAAAGACCAAAGCAGTGTAAGACAACAGCCCCCCCCAGCATTTTTAAGGAGCTGGGGGGGGGGGGAAATAGAAAAGAAAGAAAAGAAAAGTGAGAGAACTCATGTCAGTAGAAGCTTGGGGCATAAGTTAGAGCAAGAAGGTAACTTGTAGATCCTAATGAAGAAATCTTCTGGTCTGTAGTCTTGCTTAGGCCACCTGCCATTCCAGGCAAACTCTCATCACAAGCAGAACTTGAGTTACCACACACGTCTTTTTCCAGAGGTTGTGTCACTGCTGCAGGTCCTCCTGGGTCTTTGAAGACAATGGGAGCTTCAGGAACTAACTTGAGATCATGGGCTGCATTATTTGGAGTGTATCCAGCAGATCAAGGGAAATGGTTATTCCCCTTATTTGAGACCTGTGAGACCACAGCTGCAGTACTCCATCCAGCTTGGGCACCCACGTACAAGACAGATGGACCATGCTTTGAAGTTGACCCTGCTTTGATCAGATGATGTCACTTCCAACACAAATTATTCTATGACTTTAACAGCTGTATTTTCCTGAGTGGCTTACTCTCTCCTCACATTGACTGTACATGCTTGAATGCTGCTTATGTGTCTTATCACGATTCCATTCTTCATTTTCCTATGAAAAGGGCAGTAGCTACAGCCACATCTCACTGGCTCCTCTTCTTTCTCTTCCTGCTTTTCTCATTGACCTTACAGCCACTGTTATACCCCTGTCTGGCAGAACAATCTCTAGCAGGTCACACTTACGTCTGTGTCAAACAGGGAAAGTTTTGGACCAAAAAGCTGAGATCATGATGACAAACAAAACATTCTCTGAGTCACAAACACTTCCTTGCTCCCATTCTTCTTCCTGGTAGCATGTAAAATAGTCAATCTGAGTTGTATTTCTTCTAAACCCTCTTTACAAGGAACAAGTTTAAATGGAACAAAACACTTATTTTTTTTAAAGACAGCATTTTGTAAAAGTTAATGGTAATTTTTAGAGAGAGTTGGAACATTTTTTCAAAGACAATTTTTTGCACAGATGCACCAATTTCTACAACAATTTGTTGTACCACATGTACAAGATAGTGACTATGATCAGGACAGAAGTGATCTGAGAGGCAGGAGATCCAGATTAGAGTCTCTGCTCCATCAGGCTATACTGCAGAGCAAAGGTCAACCTCAAAAGCTGAGGAACCAGTCTGTCTGCCAGATGGTAAAATTCTCACTGGAGTCCAGTTTTGAATAGAAGTAGACATTTTCATTTTCACACATGTGTACCTGGGTTTTTTGTATGCACACACACACTTGGGAGTGCATGTGTAGGCTCACCTACATGAATAATTGTGAAGGACACACAGAGACAGATTTGTTACACAGCCAGCAATTTCACTCTGTTTCAAAATTATACCTCTCAGCAACACCATCACTCAGTATGTATCCCGACTGGAATGTTAATAACCGTGGAGTTTGGTCTAGTTTATAATCAGTGCAGCACAATCAAATTTATCATGATTGCAGAAAGGAGAGAGAGGCCTTTACAGAGGTGGTTTCACTGGAATCTGCATCTGTAACTACAAAACTTGTGCTACCTTGTTGTGTTATCATCTTCCAAAATCAATGATTCTAGACATGTTATCAAAATATCAGTCAGTCAACCAGCATCTCTACTCCCTCTCACAATTTCCAGAACTAATGCATTTTCTTATGCTTGTTTCAGCAATAAAGAAAAACAGCAATAGCTCGAATGGCTCATTAAGAAGGCAAACATTTTTAAACTTCTTTGTCACCAAATCATACCAGATTCCAGAACGTGAATTGCTAGGTGAACTACTTGTCTAATCATCTTCAGACATACTGGTCTATGTATAACACAAGCCAATACACAAGGTATGCATGACACGGGTTCGCTGGATCAGCACTGAGACATGCAGGAAGAGAGGGAGCCTTTTGGGCTATGTGTGCTGCATCTGCATCACCTGCATTTGCATGAGGAGAAGAGGCATGAGGGCGTTCGTTTGGCTGGGGAAGGCATGGCTGAGCTCTGATTGGAAAGGACTGACCTGGACTTCATCTATGCTGTGTCCTGGATCCCAAACAGCTCGACAGCTGTATATACACAACAACATGATGCCTTTCAGAAGCCTACTCATAGGCTGGGAATTAAGCATGCTCATAAGTAAGCTGAGGACAAAAGGTGTAGAATTTCTTTAACAGCTAGAAATTCATTTATTAAAGCATATGTTTGAGAGTGGCTAGCAGAAGCTCTTATGGCATGACCACTGACTCTCTCCTGTGGGACAGCTATGGCAGTTTGGAGCTGGTGAGCGGGTTCAGCATGTGGGCATGATATTCATGCAAGTGGAGACTGGAGGCAAGTCACATTTCCCATGGAGAGACTCGGGGACAGTACATGAGGAGATTCCAGTGGAGTTTGCTTCACCATGATCTGGGGTTCTCCATGTTCATTTAGATTTAATTTTGGTCCTTTACAAGCACAACAATAAGAAGTATAACACCTACGTTTCTTGCTCCTTAACACTCCCAATGCAAGACACCAACTGGGTATTCCTAGCTGAAGGGCTCCGACTTTGAAGGGAAAAACCTCCTGAGAGGCTGTCCCAGGATTACATTTCCACAGCTCACTCACAACCCCCTGCATTGACAGAAACTCCTCCAGGTGTATATGAAATTCCAATCACACACTGCAAAACACATCCAGCTCAGGAAGAACATTTCCATCTGCAAATGCCGTGTCTCCTTTTGTCACGAGGGACCCCAAAAATAATCTAGAGGGAAAATATCCTTTTATTTTCACTTGATTTGCTCTTGGCATTCAACTATTTGTTCCCTATTGATAGAATACTTTCCTAAAAGAGGTTTGCTTAAGCACTTACTTAACAGCTTTCCTAATTCAAGAAATATAGGGTGTGTATAAACATATTGCACAGCACTAAAAAGGCCACAAGGTCCCTAGATCACTCCTCTCTTTTACTGGTAGGAACTGGAATTTCCATTCTACAGGAGAGTTCTCATTATGAAAAATATTTTTAATACTAACAATGTAAACATAAAATTTTGTGCCAAACGGAAATATGTTAATAATCTTCATCGCTACACAGGGTGACAAGGGGAATTGTAAGAGGCCAGGCAAGGAAGGAGCCAGAAAGCAAATCAGTCAGATTGGGATTTGCCTACTTACCTTCAGACTGCAGGTAGCTTAAAATACCCCCCAGGATAATGGAAAGCACAGCGCTGCTAATGGAGGTCCCAGACAGATTGCTTACCTTCCAGGCTGCTGTCTGGCAAGAACCCAGTTAGGCAAACCCGCTTTTTATCTGTGCTGAATCAAAAGTGTCAGGAGGATTCATAAAGTTCAATCTAGTCTAATCACCATTTTCCAATCTGGATGGAAAACTTCCATTCAGGGCTTCTTAACTGCTTGGAATTGTTAGTTTGGAGCTCATGGAGTACCAGGGCTACACTGGGATCATTTGTAAAAATTTTTTGGAAACAAGTGGCTCTCCTTTTTCTTACTAGCATGTAATTTCTGAGAATCCAGTTTCATTATATCAGGCCAGATACATATACAGGGAAGCATGAGCTGCTCTAAACTTGACTTTTAAAATTACTTTTTACTCAATTTTCTTCCCAATATTCAAGCAATGAGCTTATTTAAATGGAGTAGCTTATTACACTGCCTAGGACAGAAATAACATTAAGATGATATAAAGGTGAAATATAAGATGATAATCCACCCTAAGTAAGCTACTGTGAGTCATTTAAACTAGGTGATGTTTTACTTTTTTAATTAATTCAAAAAATATTACTTTTATAGCACTAAGTTTTCACTGCAAGTAAAAACTACGGTACATTAAAACAGGATTGTGTTTAATAATCAGAGCTAGGGATAAAATCTGCAGTCCTCACTGAGGCAAAACACTCAGCTTTTACACCGAAGAAGCAATGTCTCCCTGTGGAACAACCATACTGATTTGGGCTGAAACTAGTTTTTAAACTACATACTGTAAATAGCATGTGAAAAAGACTTAAATAATCAGGAGGACCTCAGGATTAAAAGAAATTCTTTCTAGCTGCTTATCAAAATAACGTTCTTGGGAATAAATGGCAACTGAGGAAAAAGAATATTTTAATAGGTCTATTTCCCTCACCCACAGAACAGATTACTATTTCCGCCTCTAATGAGAGTGATAATTTCATAGCGCTTTCAAAACAAAAAGCCAGGGTATAGTTTTCACTTTCCAAGTAACAAATATTAATGTTGGCACCAGCGAGTCATGGGCTCAGAAAGGGCTGTTGCTTGGAAGATGTCATTTTTAAAACACTTCATTCATTTTCACTTTCTGGAGTTGCAGCTGAAACTTAAATTCCCAGTTTTGTTCTCCATAGACAAGAACAAGTACCTTCCAGGAAAATGAATGGAGACTTGCCACAGCATGTATTTAAAAATGATAAAGCAAGAAAGATCCAGGTTGTTCCTCTAAGGATATGGCCATGACACAAGTCAGGCGTGAGCTCGGACCTCTTTGTCTCCAATTGAGTGGAGTCCAAGAGACAAATATTTGAGATCCAAATGAGGATGTTGCTTTTCTCCAGTGGATTCAGAAGGCTCAAAGTCGTTCTTATGCTGACTTTAAAAAAAATGAATTAAAAAGCAGGATGTGAAAACAATGGCTGAAAGGTACTCTGGATATTTTCTGATCTCTAATCACATGTTTCTGTGCCTGATGTAGGGAGCCATAGGCACCTATGTGCATTCATCACTGTGAACCCCCATACTGGAAGAGACGAGTGGTCCATGTGGCTCAATAGTCTAGAAACACCTAGTCTTGGCCCCTTGACAGAAAGGTAAAAGAAAGAAAGTGGATGAGAGCTCTCCCCATAAAAAGGAAGAGCTTATTCTATGTAGTACAAGTGTCTAAGTACTGTTCAAACCACTGAGTGGGAGCTGAAAAGATGTCTAGGAGAGATAACTTCTGTATTAAGTTTTACTATTGCAACTTTTGTCTTTCTTACTATCTATAAATAACCTTTCGGCATATTTATTCTTCCCCAATTCTGTACTCTCAATATCCAAATGGAACATTTAACTCAATTTTTAACAGCCAAATCAGCCACACATTATTATCTCTAGATTGCAGGTCTGAGCTGCACGCTGTTTTGGTTGCAACACTTGGACTGAAGGGATGATGGTAATGAAATGAGTGCTATTTTTATGTGAATGACACTACTTGATTATTATATAGGTGTCATTTGTTGTCGATTAATTTGTCAATTGATATTCTAACTTTCCTAGTTCAGCAGTATGATCCGGCAAGTGTATGATTGATACCATCTTACGAAGAGCTGTTTTGAGCTTTGCTGGAGGCAAAACATTGCCCAACAAGTTGTCTGCTGATTCTAGACACTAGTTATAAAACTTGAAAGAGGAAAACAAGCATGGTTGTTAGCTCAAAGGCCATTTTACCATTGTTTCCTGCTTTTTCCACCCCCTTCAATCATTTTATCCCTATGAGTTTATTCTTTAAGCCTAAACACTCTGGTCTCAGTATAGCAATGGACTTAACCGTGCATATGTAATTCACTACACATTAAAGGATATTATTTTCTCATCCAGAATTATATCTTCCTTGTGTTCACTTTTATTTTCATACTTATTTTCTTAATAGATGATTAACAGTCCAATGGAAATAAAAGTTCAAATCTATCTGTAGTCAGAGGTTGACAGTAATTAGGAGCTCGGCTTTGAAAGCCAGTGGTATTTAATTTAGCCTGTAAGGGCTGTTTCCATTATGTATATTTCACATATCACAAAATAAACTAACCTTACAGGGGACTGTAAAATCTCATATACACAGCTAAAAATGAATCCTGGGGAGCCTTCTAAAATATAGCCCAGAAAATCCTTTGAAGTATAAAAATTACTAGAATAACTTTCTGACATATCAATAAATTGATTGTTAGAAGGCAAGATATTGAAAAAAAAAAAATTTGGCAGAATTCCAAAGTAAATTTTAATTCCCTTGTATACTTTCATACTACTAATGTATATTCATGCTTATCTCTGTTTCCAGATTCATAGATGATGTAGACATAGCAAATAAAAGATAGAAAAAAAAAATCTTCCAATAGATTTTTCAAAATTTAGTTATATCTCATGAATTTCAGAATTCATGAGGACAGTAGTCCTCATTCCCTGGACAAAATCTTCAGAACACAGATAAATAACATAAATTAAATGTCCTGAACCTCACAATATTTTATCAGGTATCCCCAAAATAGCCTGAAGAGCAGCACCTCTTGCAAACAATTTTTTTTTTATCAGTCATCAGTTGATCTAACATTAAAGAAAAATACATGGAATGTCCATTATTTCCTCTGAAATTTCAAAATGGTGCTAACTAGGTGTCGTGGTTTAACCCCAGCCAGCAGCTAAGCACCACGCAGCCGCTCGCTCACCCCCCCCACCGGCAGGATGGGGAAGAGGATCGGAAGGGCAAAAGGGGAAAAACTCGTGGGTTGAGATAAAAACAGTTTAATAACTAAAGTAAAATAAAAAATAGAACAGTAGTAATACAAAGCAAGCGGTACACTGTACAATTGCTCACCACCCGCCGACCGATGCCCAGCACGTCCCCCAAGCAGCGACCGAACCCCTCCCCGGCCAACTCCCCTGCTTATATACTGAGCATGACGTCACGTGGTATGGAATAGCCCCCCCCTGCCCAGTCTGAGGCAGCTGCCCCGGCTGTGCCCCCTCCCAGCCTCCCGTGCCCCTGGCAGAGCATGGGAAGCTGAAAAGTCCTTGACCAGTGTGAGCACCACTTAGCAAGTACTTAGCACTACTTAACAAGAACCAAAACGTCAGTGTATCATCGACATTGTTCTCAACCTAGACCCAAAACACAGCCCCATACCGGCTACCAGGAAGAAAACCAACTCCATCCCAGCCAAAACCAGGACACTAGGTAATCTATAAACAGGAAAATGCTTAACAAAATTATTTCATTGAGGTGCCAGATCCCTTCAACTCATATTCATTGTGAAGATCACTGGCAACATGATCAAGACTTGACTTTCTTAAGCATTTTTTTACTAGTTTGGAAAACAAATTATTAAAAGAAAACAAACTCTTTTCCCTGGAGGTGAGGTGGTAGTAGGGGAAACCTGTTAAAAATAAAGACCGGACACAACAAGCACTTTGCTCATGGTGAACAGCTTGCTTATCCTTCCCCATGATACTTGCTCAGTCTGATCCCTAAGATGTGCTGTAAGTACCAGGTATAAGAAATACCAAAACCCAAAACAGGACGGTTACCATTACCTTTAGACTGACAAATAATGACACTCCTTACCCTTCACTAAGAGATTTACTAGGGCAAATACTGAGAGAAAACTGAGACTTCTCACATTAGTCCTCACAACTGACCTAGGCAAAACATACTGAACAGATTTTAAAGCAAACACTGCAAATGGATTGATTTCTATATGCAAATATCTCTAATTCAACACCTGAAGTTGTACCAGGAAGAAGTTATGCCTTTCTGCATATCCATTTCCAACACACATCTGTTCCCCTATAGCAGATCACTCTATATGCAGAATATGCAAGACACCCAACACAGGAACAGTGAAAGTCAGTGGTTTATTTGGACCAAAATGGACTAATTCATGTTGCAGCAGCTTTCTTTTGCACTCTCATATGCCAGAAAGCACCTTTCCATAATGAATATTTCATTCAAAATAGTGAGCACAAATACCTATGAATGCACAAATGATTGGGGGTCATAACTACCGTAATAATAAACATCAGGTGATATTTTCCAGGATTGTACCATGATTTTGGCTAAATTGTTTCTTCACCATCTGTTTTAAAATGATCCTTATGGATGGCTGGCTTACTGACAGACACCTCTTGCATTTTGTAATAGGAGTTATACTTTAAAAGGTGTTATCTTAATTACTTACTTTTTTTTTTTTTTTTTTTTAAGTGGGTGATAGCAGTTGTCCACAGAAGAGGAGACTGGTAATCTTCACCAGCCATCCTAGCAACAGTTTCATAACAAAAAGTTAAAATAGGCTATAGGTAATGTTTAGCATCAATATTAACCTAGATGCAAGAGAAACTTTCAACATCCTTGTGATTTGTGATGCACTGAGACCTAGGTATACAAACTGGCAGGGCTCAGATAGCTTTTTTGTTTATAACAACCTGCTAAATAAGTCCACAAAGTGATGGGGAGATGCAATCCAATGAACGAATATATTTTGTGACTCCTTGTGAGAAGAGTTAATTTTCTGAGCACTCATTAACAACGACAGGGAGTATCTTAGACTCAACATGCACATGGGGCACTGACACCTGACTCTTTCTAAACTTGGGAGGTTATGGGAAAAGAAACCTTTAAAAATTGGAAGGAAAGCATCTCTAGTTTGGCTACACCACCTGGCTAAATATGCAAGTTTCTTGCTAACAAAATCTGCTTTGTGTCAGTGAAGAGGGGTACAATCTATTCTGATACATAACCTGTTAGCTTCCCTGCTCTGGGAGGAGGGGATGCAGGGGCAGAGGCACTGTAATGACTGCAGGTGACTAATGCAGTTGTTGATGACTGTTGTATAAAGCAATGAGAAGCAATACAGCAGTCCAACCTTCAGAGTCTTTCAGCTCAGGCTGTTACCAAAATATTCATCATCAAACCCATTTTAGGTATTTCTCTTGTGGAAGAACCTATTTATGATACTCAATATTGATACTGAATATTATGATATTATGATACTAAATATTACTCTGGTTTTCTTTATACTAGGAAACAAAATTTCAGTAAAGAATCTATTTTCTGCCTTCCAGCAGGGGTAGACGAGCACAGCCCAGTGTTTTTTTAGGTGGGCACAGAATGCCAGGATGCCTGGCCCAGTCATACAAAGGCAAGTCAGCAGCTCCTGAGTCTGGCCACATCCAGGTGCAATATCCACCCACCAGGCCTATCCCCTTTGCACATGGATTCAGTGCTGGGAAAGAGGCCCCTGAGGGACAAGCAATAGGTCAAGTGTGCTCCAGCCAGCTGGCCATTCCCCAAATCACACCTAGCAGGACTAGCAGCTTTCTCTGCACATGACTTACTGTTGCTTGAAAAGTGAAGGAAGTAACAATACACATAGCCACAAAGACAGGAGGAAAAAAAGTCATCTAAATGTGTGAAAAGTAACACAGCGAGGCCTTCATTGTCTGAGCCGCTGTCCAAATACAGAATTAAATGATGGACCTTGCACACCAAAGAGCTTGCTAAGGCTCTGTGGTGTTACAAATAGTCATCGATAATTTGTTCAGGGTGTACTGTAGGCTTAGATGGAAGATGTGCAAGACAGAGTAGTGATATGAGGGATCTCATGAGGTGCAATAGAAAATGCATGGATCTGGGGCTCCAAGACACTGACTGTGTTCCCAGCACTGCTGTGTGTATCTTGTGTTACCAACACAGCTCTAGAATGTCGAAACAATGCTGGGGGAATTTCTTTGACTCTAGAGGTTTTCTCATACATTCTGCAAGCACAGAAGGTAGAGAAAAAAGGGGGGCGCAGGGGAGAAGCAAGAGGAAAAAACCTAGCAAATCCTCTCCGATCAATCAGAATTTTTAAGATTCAGGTTTTTCCAAAGTTTCAAAATGGCATGCTTGTTAGACATCAGGAAATGTTATTCTAGATGGGATTGTATCTGGTAATTGCAATGCCACTTGAAGTTACAAGCCAGATCCTGCAAATCCTGATCAACATCCCAGAAGGTTACAAGGACCATGCTTTCCTACTTTGGAGGAAAAAAAACACCCCCCCACACAAAAAACAACAAAGCTCACAAACCCACCCCCAAACTCCCCATTTTCCTCCTGCTTAAAAGTTCCAGGAAACCTTTGGTAAAAGATTAGGAAAAACAGCAGCCAATTTATATGCACAATTCAAGCAAAAGAAGAATCCACATTGATCCCATGGAACATTTCAGTCAAAATGTTCAGCAGCAGCCACTAAAAAATACCCTCTACTACAACTATACTAGCTTCAAGGGCAGCTCTGAGAAGCACTCAGCTTGTCTCTCACCAGAGAAAAACAAATAATGATTCCATGTGGCTTTGATAGCCTACGATACTCTAAATACAGAAAATAACAGAGTATGTCCTGGAAGTTTGGAGATTAAAGAAATACACTTGGTTATCTCTGTCACCTTGACAGGACAACATTTCTCTCCCCCATATATTTTGCAGTATTTTATCTAGTCTTCTTAAAATTCCTGAAGATTGGTACTTCCATACCTTTCAAACAATTTCCTCAGCATATTTCATTGGCAGAGATTGCTTGGTGATCTCCAGCTTAAATGTACACTTTTCTCCATCTCAGCCATTTTGTGCTACAGCTGATGGCACAAAAACATTTATTTCAGCCCTCTGCCACTGACATCGGGGATGTTTGTATGGGTGCAGGGGATGGATTACGGCATCCTGAAGACATGTGTAGTCGTGTGGGAAGTACCCATCTTTAAAGAGGGACCTGCTCTTCAACAGAGGGTGCAGCATCCTGAGGGAACCTCTCGCTCCTCTATAGCCATCCAGTGACTTCTTGTTACTGGGACCAACATGCTAAGGAAACTTGGGGAGGTAAATCTGGCAAAGCTTCCTGCTCTGCATGCTAAATGGCTGCTTTTTTTAAAAAAAAACAAAACAAACAGTAACACAGGCTTTAGCCTCACAAAATTGCTTCTCTCTATAAATTACTCACAATATTACACTGTGCTGTGCTGGAGAGCCCTGATGAACATAGTCCCATGAAGATTACAAGACAGCAGTTCCTACATTTAGCATAGAAGCAGAATAAAGAGAACCACAACATGCATGATCCGAGAACAGCAGCAGCTGCTTTCTTACACCTAATGTTGGCTCTTTTTTAACTCAATAAATCATATACTAATTTTGATTTTTTGCAAGCTTTTTGTTGTTTGAAAATTAAGCATTAATAAAAAGTGTACAAAACTGCTAGTTTATGCATAACTCTGTGAAGACCTTTGAAGGATATTAAATCCTACCCTGCGAACACTACTTTACGTGTTTGCTGCTACTGGTTTCATCTAATTCAAGGACAAGCAGCATGATTTTACCTGAGTAGCCATCCCCACCTGGCCTGAACTCTAAACACATACTTAGATTCACTCTAGTTCTGCGATGAAATTAGGCCTATTAGCTTAACAAATTAACCCTGTACCTAGCATTTTGATTCCCGAAGTCCTACGGGGTTTAAAAGCCCTAGACAAGACTGCCAGAGCAAAACAACAGAAAACTACCTTCTATTCTAGCTAAACCCCCTATGTCACTGAAAGGAATGGAGGCAGTGCAAAATCACCCACCTTTCTATGCAGGCAGTCTTACTAGCCCATATAATTGGAGCCAGTGCTCACTTTATCCTATGTCCACTCAGTGCATTTTGCTGAAACAGTTTTTTTGTGGCAGCTGTTTACACTATCAGCTTCACTTTCACCCTATTGCCTCCTACTAGATAGGTGCAGAAAAGAGCTGGCCTTGTGTAGCCTTCACAGTCAGGCTGTTTCTCAGCACTAAATGCCACCTCATATGTATACACAGCCTCTCTCACAAAGCCTCAGTGCCGAAGGTCAGTAAGTAGGTAAAGTCAATATGTAAGAATCCTGCTGTTTTAGTATTGAATTTCTCTGATATATTTCTGTTTGGAATTCAAGTCAAGAGAGGAGCACCGATCCACGCTTTTCTTACAGTTCTGCTAAATTGCTGCCATGCATTACACCACTAAACCCGCTGAACTCTCAAGTGCAGTTGCATTTAAAGACTGCAGAAAATTCATACATTAATAAGAATGCTTGCCATGACCTGATGTCCTCCACAGATGTGAGGAATCTGTCTGACATTCTTCACTGCCTTTAAAAGCCCATCACTATTTATTCTTTACTTTTCTGCACAAGCCCTTTTTTCTAACCTCTTGCCAACTACACAGGCGATTACTTTGCACATCCAAGTGACAGTCAAAAACTAGATACTACCACTTACTTATTCCATATACCACTTGCCTGTTTTACTTAGCCAGATGTAACAGCCTTTCTAGCTCCCCAGTGAAGGCAGTAGGAGAGGACTCTAGCAATGAAGGATTTAACACAGTCCTGATGCAAAGCAGAATATACCAAGGAAGTGGCAGGTAGTAATGAAATATGGTGCAGAAAACCCTGAGTTAGTGTGACATGAGCCAGGAAGCTCATACAGCTGAGTGCAGCAGCATCAGCTCAGCATGACAGCATACAAGCACAACAGTACAACCCTGAATCCACTCTGGCTTCCCATTTCTCCACCTGCAGTAGGCAAATATAAGAGTCCAGGAGTTCAGGGGGTGAGCCTTGGTCAGAGTGAAGCCAAGTGTTGCTGCAGCATCTGTGCACATTGTCCTGTGGTTAGAGCGGTGACATCTATGCTAGCTTCCCTTCAGCACAGTCCTTCACCACTCACAGACTTGCAGACTTTGTCACTCATAGCCAGGGCAGCAGAGACAAGCTAGTTTCTACTATGCCCCATGAATGAAATGAAGAAGATTCATACATGCACATTTGCCTAGAGTTCAAAATGGGAGTAAGAGATGCCGCTATTATTTGCTAGATGGAAAGCTCTGAGTCTCTATTATCTTAATATGCCTGATACAAGTTTCACTTCTCTGACCCGCAAGGTACACAGAAATTGCATACAATAACAGGAAAAAAAGCAAAGCAAATGCATGTCACGATGACTTGATGTTGCCTTTTGCCTAAAGCAATTTGATATAATTAGCCATCTCACAAGTAAAACCTTTATATTTTATTCTTTCACGCATTTAAAATAAAAACTGTACATTGGCATGGATAGCTTGTCATTTTAATACACTTTGATGTTTGCAAGCTTTGAAATATCATGTTCAAATTTGTATGCAAATTTGTGTTTCCAATTACATACTCATTAGTACTTCTGGAACTTCATCTTAATATTCGCAAAATGTTTATAGCTTCCTCTGTTGTTTTCCTCAATTGCTTTAGGATGAAACCCAGTATAGAAAAAACAAATGAAGAAATCCATTAACACTCAGTAACTTTCTTAAACATCACATTTAATTTCTAAGGATGTTATAATTTGTCACTTCAAAAAGTTCAAATATCTATGCATACCCCATCTGATAGCATATTAAAAATCATAGGCAAATGGTTTTGCATCTATAGCATTGTCAGCCTCCAGAAATGCCCACCTCTATTACCTACTCACTTGAAAAGCCTGTTGCCTTTATCACTGTCTTTAATGAATGTTTTGGTGCACATGAAATACTGGTTCACATCCTTAGATGTAGTGAAATTGGGATTACTGCCTAGACTTCAGTGGAACAAAGCAAATTTACAGCAATTATGAATCTGGTCAATTTTTTGTTTAGTTATCCACTTCCAGTGAAAATATGAATAACATTTTAAACTCTCAAGCAAAGTAACAGCCGCGCTGTTAAAATAAAATACACAAATCCCCATTGCCAGAAAGATCAACTTTTGGATGAAACCTGGAGCTCATTAGTACGTAAAATGCATAACATGTAGAATGAGAGGAAAGAAGGGCTGGGAGGGACCACTAGGTCATGCGGTACCTGACTCCACCCTGCCCAGGAGCAATGGTATGGAAATGCACACAGACATGGTTGTCTAACCTGTTCCCACAGATGTCCCTTCTTGGAGACTTTACAATTCTCCCAAGCTATCTGTCACTATCAGATTTTTCCTCATGTCTACTTTGTAAACATTATTTCTCTGCATGATATGTCAGAGCCTGAAAGTACTAAACATAACAAAGGAAATCCCCAGCTGATAATGTGGCAGTGTCCTGTTTAAGAGGAAACAATTTGGAAGGCAGCCACTAGAAATAATATGAACGATTAAGACTGAAACTGTATTGTACCTGTGTATGGAGGAGAAACTATGCAAAACGAGCCAGAGAGGCATGGCTTTCCCTGTTTTTGCATTCAAAGTGAATACAATCCCACTGGGCTCTATAAAAATGCTAACTTTCTCAGTCTTTCATCATCTCTCCCAATTTTTGCTAAAACTTGCAGTCAATAAAACAGCAAAGAAATGACAAAGATAGAGGTCAGCTCCATTAAAATAAAAGTTGGTCAAGTTTCATACCTATTACATGTTTTTGATGTCAGCAAAGAATATTATAAGCAAACATAACATAGGTTCATACGTCACTATTCATGCTAGCAGGCTTGAACACATAACAAGCTTTTTAGCACTAATAAATCTCCAACAATATGTTAAGGGTTTTTTAATGACTTAAATTAACGCTGATCTTCTTAATTAAACTTTTTTCATTAAGAAGTAAATCTGTGCATGAACGAGATCAATTTATTCTAGTGTGCCACCAGCATACAAGATGGATATTATAGAAACACTAGCAATGCAGATCTGCATCTTGCTCCAGCAGAGCTAGTTCTCTTCCTACAGGCAGACAACAGTAATTGCAGTTCAGAGAGTGGGAGTAGCTCAGATACAATTTGTAGCATTATCTCACAGCCTGACATTTGAAATGTGCGAGGCTCAGCAGAAATCTAAGAGTTAATTTTGCAGGTCTTTAAAAATAAGATATTGGAAATTTCTCCCTTGCTCTGAAAGCAATATCTTAAGGCAAGTAATTATCTAGAAGAGTGGGAACACAGTGACAGTCCATAGGACTACTCTCTCAAATCATAAACAGAAATATTTGTCAGGTGTAACTTTAAAACCAAAGACATAAACCAATTTGAAAGTCTTCCTGGATTCTTCTTCAACTTTTTAAGCATTTTGGGTATGGTGAAAGCAACTACACACATGAATTATCAGCAATTTCAACATAAAGTAGAGGGAATAGAAATGCTTTTGACAAATTATTATAAACTACTGCCAAAAACCATTATTTCAGAAGTGGATATTTGTGTGTAATAAAGTAAGAGATTTTCTTTTACTGCCTTTCTTCCCAGTTGGTGAAGAGCATGAAGACAGAGTGACTCTAACTGCATGCAGTAGCCATAAATTAGATGACACATGCATGGGCACCATAAGGGTACTTGCTTCAGGGTCATTTGCAGTTTGCTTATGTCAAAGAGGAACCAAACAGCAACCGTGAATTCTGACGGGGCCCAGGCCACACCAGGTGGGCCAGCACTCCTTGCCATGTGGTACCACTCCATGACCTGACTGCAGTGAGCAGGCTGCCCATTGGCATGTCTGCAACACACTTGGAGCATGGGCAGGAGGCCCCAAGGATACAAGAGCCAGGAAGGCCACTGGGCCCAGCATAGCAGGCCTGAAAACTGTAGGGTTGTTTTTTCCCTCCCCTGTATTGCTTTAGGGCTGGGAGATGAGGCAGCTTGCAGGGCTACGTCCCAGTACTTCTGCCTACACTCAGCTCTCAGGGGAGCGGTTTGTTTGGACCGGCAGTGGAAGCATGCTCTGAATTCACTGTAAATACAGACAAATGCCTGCACAGCAAAAATATTATTGGAGCTCGTTAAAAGATGCCCACTTCTCCTGGTCCAGACCAGAGGCTAGACAAGAGGATGCAGGTCCTCACCCAGTCTGTATTACCAGATCCTTTCATTTGTTTCAGCCAAAATTTCTGAACAACTAAAGCTTATTCTCAAAAGGGGAGATCTCTGTAACTTATCATATCAAAGATGTTTTCATATTTGAAGGCACAATCTGAATAATTTTGGTATATGAATAATATCCATGCCATCTTTCCACCATAGCTATAAAGTAAATTATTTTTTTAAAAGACATATGCTTGTTACTAATGATAGTCTGCTCGCTTTACTGGAAATAGAAGCCAAATGATTGCACAGATTACAGTTTGTGCCAACAGTATTTTATATTGCAACTTACTCAAAAATTGGCCTTGGAAATGGAAGAGTAGTTTAACAAATGGGCAGAACATGCTAGAGCTTGGAGTGCTCCCACACATTCTGGGCAACTACAAGCAAGCAATTTTGGACAGGGTCCTCTAAGGCTTTCTGCACTTCATGATTCAGAGTCCTGCTTTTGAAAATCCAGCCAAGTTCTCACCTGCAACTTTATGTACAAAATCGTATTCAAGGTAAATGGACACCTCAGTATCAAACCAAATTTGTAAGCTATTCACCAGTGAATTCACCAGGTCATCTAATAGACAGGTATCTCGGAGAAAAGAAGGAACATTTGTGTGTGATTGACTATATTAACACAGGATACAGAGAGACACCCAAGGAGCAGAGAGTTGGCAAATAAAGCAAAAAGTCAGGAGGAAGGGAAGACACTTCAATAGATTTTCATTAAAAAAAAAAGACTAAATGTCAATAAACAACACTGATAAAGAATTGGTGGAGGGAGGTGTGTTCTGTAATACTGATGGTGTTAATTGTTCAACTGTGCAGCAAGCAACAATCATTAAATATAAATTAAAGTTCATTGGTCATCCCCAGTGATTCTGGTAAATCCCCAAATCTCAGAATTGTTCTTTCCAAAAGAAGACAATTTACAAATAATTTATTTTTGGGAGAGACAGAGAATGTTAGATATCTACCATCTCAGGGGGCAAATCTGACAGGTCGTCAAGTTCTTTAAAAACAGACATCCCATGAATTATGAATAACCTGTCCATGGTTATCAAGCAGTGGGAGCAATACACCTCAAGAAACTAGGTTAGAGCTATCTTGGCTAGTAGCATCATTATGAGAGCAACGGGACTACTCACAGATAAAACAGCCACTCCTGTCACAGTATGCTCCCTGTGATCACCACAAATTTTAGCAGGGATTCTTTTTGAGAGGAAGCAACTGAGTAGGTGGGTTATTCCAGAAAAGCGGGACTCTAGAATATCCACTGTGGCATTATTCTTATTATAAAAGCACAAGTTCTGTGGGGTGGTGCTTACAGTGAGGATTTTTCTGATTATATCTAGGTCACAAAATCACAGAATCATTGAGGCTGGAAGAGACTTCTGGAAGTCATTGCGTTTGACACCACCACCCCACTGAAAGCAAGGTGACCTACAGCAGGTTGTTCAGGGCTATGTCTACTTGGATTTCTAATATCTCCAAGACTGGAGACCCCACAGCCTCTCTGGGCAACCTGTTGCAATGTTTGACCACCCTCACAGTAAGACAATTTTTCTTACATTTAAATGGATTTTCCTGTGTTTCAGTTTGTGCCCATTGCCTCTTGCCCTGTCACTGGGCACCACTGAGAACAGTCTGGCTCCATCTTCTTTTCACCCTCCCATCAGGTATTTGTACACATTGATAAGATCCACCCGAGCCTTCTCCTCTCCAGGCTGAACAATCCCAGCTCTCACAGCCTCTCCTCATATGATCAATGCTCCAATCTCTTAATCACCTTTGTGCCCCTTTGTTGGACTCCTTCCAGTAAGCCAATGTGTCTCTTGTATTGCGGAGACTAGCACAGGATGCAGCACTCCAAATCTGATCTCACCAAGGCTGAGCAGAAGGGAAGGATCACCTCCCACAGCCTGCTGGCTACTCTCTTCCTAATGCAGCCCAGGAGGCTGTTGGGCTTCTTTGCTGCAAGGGGCCATTCCTGGCTCATGGTCAGCTTGGTGTCCACCACAACCCCCAGGTCCTTTTCTGCAAAGCTGTTTCCCAGCCATTTGAACCACAGCTAGTACTGGGGCTTGGGGCTATTCCTCTCCAGGTGCAGGGCCTGGCTTTTCCCTTCGTTGAACTTCAGGAGGTTTGTGTCAGCCCATTTCTCCAACCTACCCCTGTCCCTCTGAAGAGCAGCACAAACAGCTGGTGCATCAGACACTTCTCCCAGTTATTGTCTGCAAACTTGCTGAGGGTGCACTCCATCCCACCACCTATGTTATTAATAAAGACATTAAACAATATTGGCACCAATATCAGCCCTTGGGATACACCACTGATGACCAGCCTCCACATGGACTTTGTGCCACTGATTATGAATGATCACATTTACACATTACTTCTCCATAGCTTACCAGTGTGTGATAACTGCATGGGGTGTGTCAGGTAAAACTGCACTCCATTCTACACAGACAGGTAACTGAGGAGCAAAACACCAATGTAGCACTTGTGATGGGGATGGCACGTCAGAAGTCACTGGCATCTCTCAGGCCAGAAAGAAACAGAGGAAATAAATTACCACTTCAAAGCAGCAGCCAGCTGGGATTAGAACTGTGACTGCTGACAGGGCATTGAAGCCTCTTTGCGATAGGTTTGAGCTCACATAATCCAGCATTGTCTGATTTTCTTATCTTTAAGTTACTTGTTAGCTTTATGTTTACTCTGCTAAATAAAGCCAAGAAAAGTTCATCTATCCATTGTTGATTAATGCAGGGAAAAGCCAAAGGGTTATTCCTACAGTTTTATCTAACATGTACATGGTTTAGATGAGAATATGTGCTGATAGTGCAGCATATATATTTCTTTCCTACTGAGAAGAAATTCATCAGTAGAGTTAAAATAGCATCCAGTTGCATAACCTGTCCCGGAGGAGAGAGTATTACTCAGAATCCTCTGTTATACCTTTTAATTCTGAACACATCTGGGGCATTCAAAAAAGTGGGCCAGGTCTAGGAGAAGGGGATACTCAGAACCAAGACATGAGTGGCATCCCCCACACAAGAACTCAGCACACCCTCACTGCTCTCTAATGTTCCTGTTCTCGCTCATGCATAGGTCTTATATCATCATAACCTTCTGGAAGATTGATTTACTTGTCCTACTGGAAGTTGCTTACTTGTCAGGATCTTGGCAGATAACCTGCCACTAACCTTGTCTGAAAAGTTATCCTGTCATTCACACACTCAGTTACAATTTTTGCACTAAAATAATAAAGAGTAGGGAGGTACATCCTTCCTGCTGCAGGTATGAGTTGAGCAATACACTTACTCACAAAACTGGGCAAAACAATTCCAATAAAGGAATAATACTGCCAAACCTTCATCAAAACCTCAACCCCAAGGTCAAAAATACTCTGATAATTGTCTAACAAAATTTATCACGTCCCTCCTCCTAACTGCCTTTAACTGGTTCAGAGTGATTTGAGACTTCTCCCCAAAGTCAGTGAGTTCTCCCAGTTGAATCACAAACTCCTTCTCTGAGCATGCTGTGGGTTTCTTTTTGCTTTTGCTGTTGGAGGAATGGCACAATGAAGTAACGAGTGAGTGAATCCTACAGCAATGAGAGGTTGCTAGACCCATTTCCCTACACTTGATTGGTCTTTTCTCTCACTTCCATTAAGGGCATTTCTCTTTCTTTTTAAATTATCTGCCAGACTACAGCCTCTCCTGGATCTCAGCAGACATTCACAGCCACTCCTGCTTTTGGTAGCACTGATTTATGAAGCCCTTATTGGGATAGACTTAATCTATCACATGAATTGTTTTTTCTTCTCAGAACCCAGTATAGCAGATGTGATAAAGTACCTGTATAATAGGCTTTCTATGCTGCCGCTGCCCGAGGATGTGGTTTACCACACTATTTGTGAATTATGGCTTCATTCTGAGCTTAAGTAAGCCTGGGCAGGGTGAATGAATTACAAAAGTGAATCGTGGAGATGACAAACACATGGAATACAGTGGCTCAAGCTCTTGCTGAAAGAAATGAATTGATTTTTGACAGCAGAAAGCAGAAGATACTGCTTGCGTTAGACTGTCCAAAGCAAATAATCCAGTACAGTAAAACATTGAAGCAGAGACCAGCTGCCTTTCTGAAAAGACTAGTTTGTAATTATTGCTTCTTTTCCTACCTTGTCAGGTAGGTCTGGGAATAGGTGCTTCTGGGTTTATCCAGCTGCATTTCTTTATTCAGTCTCCAAGCCACTTTGCCCATGAGAAACTATCAAAACTTGCTTACATGAAAATCCAGGGACAGAATTTGACCCTGCACTGGATATTGGATTGTTTGGCCAAAGATGAAATGTATGCTACTTTAAATATTTTAATATTCCAAGATTCACAGCACATTAAATTTTTTTTTCAAGATCCAATTGAATACATACATTTAACATCAACAAAGGGTTTATGCGTTGTCTCCATCAATTTGCCTTCAAGCCATACGCTTGGTAAGCAGATTTTTTATTTTAGGAAGATGTGTCTCTGTCTCATGTAAAAAGACAGACACACAAGAGAAGTTAATTTGTTGATAGTTCATCGGATTAATTAACTTGAAATACTCGATCGTTGAGGAATAACCTACTTATAGATTTAGAGTGCTGTTTCTAGTACAGAACAGGAGTTACAGTGCAATCTTTCGACAATAATATATTAAATACCACAATTGGCTTATCATGTTTTCAGTTATACAATTTATAAATAAGATGGTATTTATGACATTAATTTGCAAATCTGCCCCCGAAGAATAATTTTTTTCAAAATATGCAAAACACATTTGAGAATTGCTCTTCTCCCTATCAAGGAGATGACTGTGGAGTTCTGCGTTCTGCTGGAGTTAAGGCAGCATTACTGCGCATTTGAGAGCTTTCAATCAGCCACAAAGAACTGAAAATCAAGATCTAACAATTTGAGATGTGTCTAAATGAAGAATGTGAAACAAACTGCAGCCAAATTCAACTGAAATGCCACATCACACTGAACCAATTCCAGACTTTGTGGGGAATAGAGGGAAGTTTTGCGTTTACTACCTTCCTTGCATACCCTTGGCCTTGTGTCAATTCAGTCAATAGCAACAACTTCAATTCACTAAAAAACCAGCATAGATATCAACTTCTTCCTATATAATTTCTAAAATCCTTCATCCATTCAACTTAACACTCATGGAATGAGACCCAGCAGTTTTAAAAACAAATACAGCCTGAAAAAGGCACCTTTTGCAATTTTATGCAACTTATTGAGTATCCCTATCTGTAATGACTACACTAAAAACTCAAAAGACTCCGCAGAAGATTTCCTATTTATTACAACCCTCTCATTAAGATTATATAAATTGATACAAAACTATGTAATCTTTTCTGTGTGGCACAAAGCACATGAAAATGTGGTAACAGCAATAAGGAAACACTATCTATTTGGTATGTTGTAGAGAAACAAGCAAAGGGAGGTGGATTTGGTAGCTAAAAGCCTAGGGCAAAGTGAGATCCATTAATAGCCTCAGTTCATTTGTTTGGAAGAATGTAATTGGCTTGAATGAAATTCAAATATATCTGATTTTTTACCCATTAAAAAAAACCAAACCCAAACAGATGCACTTCATTGGTGACTGACACATGATTTCATGGCTCATCAGACTCAAGGGATAACAGGATTTTTAAAAGCTTAAGACCTCAACTCAGCTAATTGGTTTTCCAAATACATACATTATTTTTAAGAAGCTGCTGCTAAGACAACTAGTTTTAGAATAAGCTTTCAGAAGTACCTAAAGTGAGTGTCTAAACATGACACCACTCACGGTGGATCCTTCTCTGGTTTTATTTTAGAATACTCTGAACTATATTCCATGTGTTTTTAAGTCCCACTATTGCTCAGTGTTTTGGCACGGTTGAGCGCAGGATGCACGGCAATGATGTATGTCCTAGCTGGTTCTTTCTTGAGATAGGACTCTTTCCCTCCACTGACAGATCTTTATATCAATACAGGACTTTTCCATCAAGATGGAAGAGAAAGCACATGAAAATCTGCTAGCATCTGTGCTAGGCTATACAGGTTTATCAAAAGATGTACAGTGTGCCAGCAAGGAAAGAGAAGAAGAAAGTAGCATAAAAAAAGAAACAACATTCTTTGTATTTTTAACCTATTTGTGCAAGGACCGTGGGAAATGCCCATTATACTTCATAAGTAGAATCTATTTCTTTCATTTGATTATGATGGTTTTTTGCTCAGAGGGTTCAAAGGAACTTGTGTATCTGCACCAGCTCACTGAAAATCCACAAAAAGGCAGGCGATGCCTTTCAAACTAAAAACCCCATCAAACTAACAACGCCTTTGAAGTCGTTCCTCTGCCCAAGGTATTCAAAGCCCTTGGTAGCGGACAAGAGGATTTCCTGATAGGAAGCTCTGTGTATCTTTGTAATACACAGAACATTAGGCTAGATGAAAACCTGACCTTTGAGATGAAGAAGGAAGTTTGGCTCTGTGGAGAAACAAAGTGAATCCTAGCTTAGCCAGAGGCGAGAGTATTTGTAATCAGTCAGGCCTGACAGAGCTGCGAGGGAAATACAAAGCCCAAGGCTTAGATGAAGGTACGCCTTTGGTTCCTTTTAGCTCCCTTCCCTGCATGTTACCTTAATACAAATAATTAAATAATACACTATTGTGAGGATGCCATTTGATAACAGTTATGTCACTTGCCTGGACACAGCTTCTAGAGCAAAATCTTTCACAGGACACCACAACACAAACATTCTTCTTGAGAAAAATACATCAGTAAACTCCCTATCTGAGAATCACAGAATTGCAAATGATATTCTGAAGTCTGTGGGAGCAGAGGCCCACCTTGCAAAGATATTTTTGAGAAAGGCTGAAAAAAGATGGTATAGCTAAACTTGCTGCTATGACATTGTTAAAATACATGAAAGTTTTCCTTTCAATGTTGCTTAAATCTGGTCTAGATAGCAAAGTCAGGCTATCTAAAAAATATATTTGATTAGGTTTCACAGTTCACCTTCAGAAGCAACTGAAACAAATATCCTAAATGGGTAAGTTATTGTATATATACCTTATCTCTGCATGTAAAGGCTAGATGACCTTATGGACAAAGTACCATAAAGCACTTTGGACTCTATCCATCACATTACTACTTTGGCATGTCACGATACACAAAACCAAGCAAGCCACCAGTCTAAACTCAGTTGCTTACTGACCTACTCAACAGAAAGGTCAGTTGTCCTCCTGAAATTATCTTCTTCATTTACACATCTGGATCACTATGATATTTATCAGGAGCTGATCACAATTATCTACAACCAGCTGAGTTATCATGCATGAATAACAGCAGCACTTCGCAAGTTTTGTGACTTGGATTGCTAACTCCCCCAAACTTTCCAAAGCATCTGTGTTTTTTCCTAGTTGTTCTATCTTGGATTTGAAAGCATCTAATAAAAATTGCTTCAGGGAAACAGAGAGTTTTCTTTTCTGTAAGGGAATTCTAAAACATCTTTACTTCTTAAATAATCAAGCACTATGTTTACAGATTCTCCACATTCATTGCTCTGTTTCGCTTTAGTCTTTTTGTGCTATATTGACTAGTGATCCTCCTTCCAGAGGTTTGCAAAAGCACATGGTGATCCTACATTTGACTGTTTCATTTAGCTACGTCACTCCTAAAGACTCCTGCTGGACTGTCTGCTAATATTTATCCTTTTTATGTAGTCATAGATTTAAGGTAGATTTTTTTACTCCTCATGTATATTTTCATATTTCTTTTACCCACTCACAAAGACTTTTAAAAGTTCTCAAAAAATATTGCCAATTGAAAGCTTATGCTATCAGCACGATTTTCAACACATTTTATCTAGCCCTGTCTTATTATCTGAAATAGACATTTTATCTGCCAGAAATGTCTTGATGTCACTGTAAAATAAATCATATTTTCAGACCATATTCTTTACGCCTTTTATAAGCAGATAGAATTCAGCTAGATATAAATGTATGCATTCACTTTTCTAAAACCTTCCAAACAACATAATTTCTCTTTAAAGTGTTTAAAAGTGCAGGCTGGAGTATGTCTAAGAGCATATATATATATTGTCACTCAGAAATGGAAAATCCACTTTTTTTCTCATACTCACAAGAAAATAATCATGTTCTTTAACTGGAGAAAATTATTTAATAATAGCAGAATTAATAATAATTCCCCAGCAGCCTTTGCATTAAGCAGTGCCCACTCTTCAATTGAGCTCCCTAAGTAATTATGTGGAAATGGCCATTATTATTAGCCTAGGTTGATCCGCCTTTGCATTTATGGTTAAATTTGTATCATACAAAATCAACATTTCCATATGCATCTTTAATGTTCTCTCTACCTTCAAATGTTTTCCATAGTTTTTGTTTTCTTCTGGATTAGGTATTTTTCTTCTACTTAAGCACTTTACATAGTTTTCACTGATTATGTATTTATTTACCTGAAGGTGAATTTTCTTCAAAGTCTGCTTTGTTTTTTTAATAGATAATTTATTCTATTTTTCTATAAACTAGGACAATATTAACCCAGACAAGAGAATCAGTTGTTTTACCACTGTAGAAGTGTTGCTATTTTAAAAGAGGCAATTAAGTTTGGTGTGGCTTCTAAGTGGATTTCACATTTCATTTAATAAACATGAGTTACGGACATAAAATTTAAGAGCGTGCTACCATGGTCTGAACTGCTACTGAAAGCCAGTCTCAAAGTCTTCAGCAGACCAAACCCAAGACCAATTTCAGATTTAATTGACTGTATTTATTGAGGCTACCTTGCCTGTTGTAAAGTATATCATATGAAAATATCTATTTGGTGATTTACTCTCAATATACGCCACAATAATTTCTCAGGTCAAAGTGTTTAAAAAAGACCTTTAAAAGACCTTTCAGGTTTTTTTAGGCCTTCTAACTGGCCTAACAGAACTTAAATGGCCTTATGGTAGCAGGCTCAGTATGGATCTTTTTGCAGGATCCAGAGTGTAGGCATTACACCAAAAAACAAACACACACCCGCAGAAAAGGCTCATGCACCCTCAAACAATCTGGCTCTGTCACAGAAACACTTGAAAGAGATGTAACTAGGACAAAAATAAATAGGCATTGATGTTATAACTATCACTTCCTTCTAAAATTCTCAGGAATAATCTTCCCACCCACACAATCCTAAAACCAGAGAGATTAATGTATTCCATCCACATATAAATTATTATCTGACTGCACAAATATACCTTTTTGCCTCAGAAGCAAGCTAAAGTCACTGCAGAAAAACCCGAGTTTAGCCCCACAGGTGGTGCTTAGTTAACCCAAGGGATTAACTGGTCCCACTGAAGCGCTACTTGGCAGGCCCTGCGACACCCCACTCCTCAGATTTTCCAGCCCTGCTCAGGAGCAAGCACGAACTGCACCTCAGCACAGGGAACGTGCAGTACAACTAGCCAGCATGACCGAGAGGGGAGACACCTGCTGGTTCACGTGATTTTGTAAGAGAGACATCCAGCTACTAGAAAGGCAGGACTTTGCCATTCACCCACGTTGTCCCACTGCTGCTGGGGCTGAGAGCTTGAGAAGGCCCAGCGCTGACTGACCTGAGCAGCAGAGCAAAATCCATCCGCTGGGAGGCCATAGGGTGTCATCGGGAGCTGCACGGGGGCAACTGGAGCTGCTGGTGCTCAGGGAGGGGTGAGCTGGGGGCCTGATGGAGGCTGGAGGAGCTACGCTGCCACAACACAAATGTGGGATGAGCTGTGGGGTAAAGAGAAACTCTTCAGCTTGTAGTGCTGTACTAATTAGCCTAATTTCCTTCCATCAGGTTTCAGCATTGCTCATCACTGAGGGGAGGATCTGCTTTTATATAAAAGCACAGAGTCCCTTCTGTGTCCTAGCATATAAAGCTATTTACAGAACCATCTGAAGCAATCCCTTAGTCACCCTGAGCTCTGTAAGGCAAGCACGTATGTGAGAAAATCTTGTGTTGAAAGTCTTAGAGTAAGGAAGAGCTCCAGACCCTGGCATTCAGAGCCTAAGAATGGACAAGAATTGACTATTAGTATATATCATGGACAATGGTGGTATTGTATCATCATAAATCATTTTAGCCACATAACTATAGTAAAAAATGAATGGAAATATTTTGTGGTGCCTTGTGCTTATTTCCTGTTGTGTTTGTTGTTGTTTGATTTGAAGAATTTGCTAATTCATAATTAGTCTTCCAGTCTCAGGGAGATTTTACCCTCCAAAGGGGTGAGAGCAATGAGCAATGTAAATGATACAAAATAAATACTACAGCAGGACATAAAAGCAACGCTTGTGGTATGACTGCTGGAAGGGGTTGTTTTACTAGATTGTGCTTTTCTTGGTTGATATTTTTCATGAGTTACTTTAGAGTCTGTTTTCAAAATTTATTTACTCTAGTCAATCTGTTATCATAGATGTGAACATCTCCACTTCCTTGCTGTCTCCCTGCTAGAACAAGCCTTAAACTTCCAAGAGTTTAGGTTTACGATAATGTACAGAAAAGAAATTCCAGTGTAGGTAGATGTTGTAACTGCAAACCATTAACGTTTTACAGATCTGTCAGCACTGAATGTTTAACAGCAATGCCTGTCAGACCTTATAGTTTTGTGAAAACAATTAGTATTTGTACAATGTTATCACATACAAATATGAAAATATTTCTCAGAAATTTCTGGGAATGGTTATGAATTATCAAACATAATACTCCTCAAATACAGGTAGCAAGTTCAATTGCAAATCACTCCTGCAGCATAACTTTAAAAGGTAGAGGTAAAAAATAGAAAGAAAAAAAAAAAAGAACTAGATATCTTCTAAATGCTTATGATTCAACCTGCTGTAACAGAAAGCCTGAAAACAGAGCTGTCCCATTTTCT
Organism: Theristicus caerulescens; assembly: GCA_020745775.1. Lineage (NCBI taxonomy): Eukaryota > Metazoa > Chordata > Aves > Pelecaniformes > Threskiornithidae > Theristicus > Theristicus caerulescens. The sequence goes on from CM036560.1 coordinate 92,973,366, forward strand.
TAAGTCAGTTAAGAAAACTGGGGTTTTCATGTAGACAGGTCTGATTTCCAAACGTGATGACATGTATTACTTGTGATGGCAGCATTAGAGAAGCATACAGAACGCACTGCACTTCTGGCACCAGTCCAGGTCTCCCTGGGAGCCCCTGTTGATGGATACGCTGCCGGGAAGGACCTAGATATCGCTAACAGAGAAAGCCAGGAAAGAGGTCCCCTTCCCAAAAAGAGAACATAATGATTTTCAAACAAAGAAGCATCTGTATCACATTTCCTTTCCACTAACTCTTAAGCATTCTCAGTATATAGACTTGGTCTCCCATTTTCATTGTCAAAAAGAAAAAAGAAAAGGGGTTTTTTAAATTATTTTTTAAAAATACCTAAGTCAAACTAATCTAGAAAGTCCTATACATCAGTACATCAAGAATAAAATGCTTATGATAGAAACTGTCAATTTTGCTGATTTGCTAGGGTTTTTTTGAATAGAGACTATAGTCAGGTTTTTACTTGGCTTGGTGAACATTTCCACATATGAGAGTCTTAAGACATCTGTGAATCGAGACTGAATATCATCTCCCCATTTGACTATCCCTATCAAAAAATACTCTATAATAATATAAAATACTCTATAATAATATAAAATAAATGCTCTATAACAAATGCTGTTCAGATCTGGCCTGAGATCTACCATCTGCAAATACCCAGGTGATGTTTGCATATGAATGAAGTTCAGCACCTGCAATTCTTTGCAAGATGAGAGCTTATGTTAAATTACAACTCCTACAAGTCCTTGTCTGGACTGGCACATCCAGAGCTAATTTATTACTAAAGTTAAAAAATCCACAGATGTAGGCTCAATACTCTGTACTTCGAGAGAATTTGAGCTCAAATCCTGGAAACAGTTCTCCAAGCTGAATACTCCATCCATTTTGTTTCTCTTCTCCCTTTCCCCCCACCCTTCTATTTTTGCACATTTCCAGAAAAACAGCAAGAAGCCACATCAGTTCCATCATATTTCCTTACAAAAGTCTAATTTAGCTGTTAGATGTGGCAATGTGCTCTGAGTTGAATTTCTTCTGCTGTTTACCTTATTTAAATGTATCAACAAAACTGTTTCTCATCTATATTTATAGAGCAACAGAAAATAATGGTGTAGCTCTTCCACTGAGTGAACTAAATAATAGCAAGGATATAAATATAGAGCACAGATGAATTAGGTGGACCCCTTTGTTCTAATTGAATATTCACTTGACAAGTCGTATCACTTCCTTCCAAGGAAAACGCCACGGTAGGAGAACAATAGACAAGGAGATCATGCAAACACAGAGATCGTTCTTGGCAGACATTTCACCCCACTCTCCTCTCTCTGGGATGGGAATGAAACAGTTGTGGATTTTAGATGCTTTAGAAATTTGAAGTTTGAAAATTCTTCCTAACAGCTAATGTAAATCATCTTTGCTTGAACCTAAGGATATAATTTCTTCCTATATTCACCTCAGAAATGGACAACAAGTAATTCCTTTTTGTTTTTCTATAGCTGTTTAAATATTTGCACTTCTGGTGTACCCTTCTTGTTCCTTCTTCTTTCTCTGTTCTTCCTTCTCTTTCTCTCTTAAACCCATTTTGTTTTTCCTTTGGCCTAACTAAATATGGTTTAATATGGCCAGTTCAATCATACTTTCTTCACAGATTACTATGCTTTTCATATTAAAATAGTCCTTTAAATAATTTGCAGATTTTACAAAATGGCAATAGATGAGATTGACTTAAAATCACAAGGTTTGTACTGAGCCAAATTGTACAGTTTTGTTGAAGCTACAGGGTTTGGCAGATTTAACCACAGGCTTCAAGGGAAGCAGTGTTTGCAGTGTAGCATCTGCATTAAAACAGAAAACTACAAACAGCTCACCACACACAGGAATTCACTGGGACATTGTCTCTTCTGAATTATTTGCAGTTTGTATTGGGTTTGCATGGCAAGGTTTTGGTAGTGGGTGGCTACAAGGGTGGCTTCTGTGAGAAGCTGCTAGAAGCTTCCCCTATGTCCGATAGAGCCAACGCCAGCTGGCTCCAAGACAGACCTGCTGCTGGCCAAGGCTGAGCCCATCAGCGACGGTGGTAGCGCCTCTGGGATAACATATTTAAGAACGGGAAAAAACCCTGCACAACAGCAGCTGGAGAGAGGAGTGAGAATAGGTGAGAGGAACAACTCTGCAGGCACCAAGGTCAGTGAAGAAGGAGGGGGAGGAGGTGCTCCAGGTGCTGGAGCAGAGATTCCCCTGCAGCCCCTGGTGAAGACCATGGTGAGGCAGGCTGTTCCCCTGCAACCCATGGAGGTCCACGGTGGAGCAGATATCCACCTGCAGCCCGTGGAGGGCCCCACGCCAGAGCAGGTGGATGCCCGAAGGAGGCTGTGACCCTGTGGGAAGCCCGCACTCGAGCAGGGTCCTGGCAGGACCTGTGGCCCCATGGAGAGAGGAGCCCATGCTGGAGCAGGTTTGCTGGCAGGACTTGTGACCCCGCGGTGGACCCGCGCTGGAGCAGTCTGTTCCTGAAGGACTGCACCCCGTGGAAGGGACCCACGCTGGAGCAGTGTGTGAAGAACTGCAGCCTGTGGGAAGGACCCACGTTGGAGAAGTTTGTGGAGGACTGTCTCCTGTGGGAGGGACCCCAGACTGGAGCAGGGGAAGAATGTGAGGAGTCCTCCCCCTGAGGAGGAAGGAGACAACATGTGATGAACTGACCACAACCCCCTTTCCCCATCCCCCTGTGCCACCGGGGGGGGAGGAGGGAGAGAAAATGAGGAGTAAAGTTAAGCCTGGGAAGAAGGGAGGGGTGGGGGGAAGGTGTTTTAAGATTTAGTTTTTATTTCTTACTACCCTACTCTGATTTGATTGGCAATAAATTAAACTCATTTCCCCAAGTTGAGTCTGTTTTGCCTGTGATGGTAATTGGTGAATGATCTCTCCCTGCCCTTATCTCAACCCACGAGCCTTTTGTTATATTTTCTCTCCCCTGTCTAGCTGAGGAGGGGAGTGATAAAGCGGCTTTGGTGGGCAGCTGGCATCCAGCCAGGGTCAACCCACCACCCAGTTAAACTAGGTGTATGTCATGACAACTCCCTATATTCTAGAATAAATCTTGGCAGGCATGTTGTTTGAGATCATCCTGAATAACAAAGCTAAACTCTGGGAGAAGAAAAAATGTGGACATTTATTACATGAGAATATCTAACGCAGTTTTATCACATCCTACACAGAAGGAAGCCTACCAGTGAATCCTGCTAGCTTCTATCAAAACCTCTGATTATGCAGGTTTCTTATATTGCCTTTCATTCTATCCCTTAACTTGGTCTTGAGAAATGTTGTCACTGTGCTGTAGCTATGCTGCAGCTATGCTGTGAGAACCAGCTATGGGAAATAGGACATTAATCCCTTCTGTCTGTCATTTTTTCTAGGCAGCTGGAGCAAAGCATATATGTAAAGATACCTCTAGGTTTAAATCCTGAGTGGAGTCATTGTTTCATAAAGGCACTTTTCTACCATGTAACAGCATCAGAACTTCAGGAAAGCTTCCATTCAGCCTGGAGTCCCTGAGGGGTGGCCTGAGCTACCCCTCATCACCGCTCTCCACCCCAGCAGGGCTGGTGTGGTGAGGAAGACCATTCCCAGGCTGCCATTTGAAGGCCTGAGCAGTAAGCCATGCTGGGCCGTTGGCTGAGCTGCCATAACTTAAGGAGACCTCTTTGGCCATTTGGTTTCACCAGGTGCCAAAGACCCAGGAGGATATAGAAATGGCTTGTAGCTGCCTTAACCATGCCATCTCCGTCCTTCCCCTCAGACTACAAGTAAGGGACTGTTTTATGCACACCAAATAATTGCTGGACTTTAGATATAAAAATAAAATTATGTTAGATTTAAATAGGTGTAATACACCCCTTCCCCAGCCCCAAGGACTATGGAGTTATACACCCATAAATACGTTTACATTGCTAGGGAGATGCAGGATTGCATACACTCTCTCAAAGCAAGACCTGTTAGCAGGATCTTATCCCCACCCTCTCTGGGAGAGGAATAAGGCAGTGGCTGAACATTGTGTTCTAGGCTCTGTAACATGGATGTTTTGTAATGGCTAACACCTCCGCTGTGGGGGGATTCCTCCTTATGTCTTACAAGTACAGAAAATTCCTTATTTTTATCTTTAAAAATAAAAAAAAAGAAAAGAAAAACAAAGAAAAACGTTTCAAAAAGCTATTTGCATGAGAGCCATCTCATTCTTATGCTCAGAATTGTATTCTCTTTCCCAAACATAAAATGCCACAATCTGGGGATTAAAATTAAACCATCAGGCTTAATTGAATGGTACAACTGTATTTAAAGTGTGCACACACACACACAGCGATATAAAACCTAACTTCATTCGTGTTCCCTCACCCATTTAAATGCACAGTGCAAGTTAAAAAAATGGCAGGGCTTCTTTGGGGAACTAATCAATGCTGATGCATAATCTTTTTTTCAGTTGAGATAACTGGCCCTTCCATTTCCTCTCTTTCTATTATAGATACCTACTCACAGTTTGGGTTTTTTTTCCTCAAACCTTTTGAACAAAAGCCTCAGCTCAGATGGGTTTTCTCATGTTCTGTGCAGTTCTACTTATTACTGAAAATCCAGAATTTAAAATTGCTTACCCAAGTGTTAACCAAATTCCCCAATCAATCTTCTCTTTTCTCTCAGAATCATTCCTTCTTTCTTATTTTTTCTATCACAGAATTCCATTATTGTATCAAAGGGATGTGAAAATAGAGCTCTCGCAATCTTTCTCATGCTTATATAGTAGAACTGCAGATGGCTCCAATTCAGGCCCTGCTAAAATAATAGAAGGTAAATTGCAATACCCACATAATTCCACATGAGCAGAAAATGGCAGTTTTGTTTGCTTCATCTGCGAACCTGATGGTACGATTTCATATGCATACAGATAATTAGGTAATCCTTTTGCTTTAAATCTTTCATAGTGTCGGAGTGGGAAGATCGGACCCAGAGTAACGATGTAACCTCGATGCGAGTATGATCGTTCTCCTTTATTTCAGACAATTACAAGGCTTATATAGACAATCAGCAGAGCACGCAGTAGCAATACCTATATGATTGGCTCATTACATGTGTTCACGCGCTTAAGACAGTTATATGATTGGTACAGGGTTGCTGTTCACGCGAAGAGGTTCGTTAGCACATTCCGGACTTAGTTGTTGTCTCTTATGTTGTTTGCCAAGTAGTCCGTTGCTTTTCAAGGTCAGTTTATAGTATCCTCTGTGCTTCTTGATACACTAAAAGCAGGATTGCTCACACTGAAAAGATCATGTCCCTTCTCACTTAGCCATTCTCCCACATCATAGCCCTTCATTGTTTCATCATTTTCATTGAAAACAGCTGGTAATCTCCATCAATGAAAACTGGGCTTGTTTTATTATTATTATTATTTTCTGTTCAACAGGCTTGTTAAGATATGCTGTGAATCATTTAAAAGGCCTGTATAAGCCAGATATATTGACATTAAAATAAAAGCAAGACCTTTTGCCTGCAGATGGTAAGGTAAAGTATTAAATATTAAAGTTGATTTACTGAAAGGTTTAACATATATGACAGCCCAAATCAGCTAAGAGAATGAAAATAAATTGTATTATATTGTTTGTGAAGAGAGCTGACAAAGGTAAAAACATTTTTACATGATGGTTCTTTAAAAAAATAGATTAAAAAAAAGGATTGGTCAATTAATCTCCATGGCATTTTGGATCTTGTTCCAGCAGTGACACAAATGTAAGGGGGAATAGGGAAGGCCAGAATAAGGAAATGCACTTAGAGTATAATGGACTCCATTGGCCAGGGGAAAAAGTAAGCCCTTATTGTTATTGAAGTCTCTTACACTGCTGTTCCTCTTGCCGTTAATGGACCAACTGTGAAAATTCACATGAAAAATATACCATTTTATTAACTAAATGACATGCAGTTCTACATGTAACTCATAAGGCAAATTCTATACTTTTATGCAGAAGTTTCTATTTAAATTCAGCATGCTACACTTTTCTTTTTGATCATTTTATCATATCCATGTCCTAAGCTACCTATTGGCAGATAGCTTAAAAGGCTGTGACAAAAGGTAATCCAAACTGAATATATATGTAGTTATACATGTAGTCCAAATGTAAAATTCTGCCTCCAAACTAATAACAATGACATTCTTTAAATGTTTTAATCCCAGTAAGATGTCAGATGTCTGGTGTGAGCTGGCATTCAAAGAGGGTTGGCTATGTACATGGCAATGAGGCCATCTGCAGTTATGTTAAACCACATTAAGAAGAGGGAGAGGGATTTTAATGGACAGGTGTGTTTCTGGCTTCAATATCTATTTCAGTCACTACCTAATGGGGGTTGGGAATAATTGTTCATAATTCTACAGAGATTTTCTTCTTCTGAAGGGTCTGACTCTGAGCACTGCAGGGACCTGAATGATACGTCTACATCACCCCTCTTTTCTGGGAATGATGACAGAAGCAGCTGCACTGAAATCGCTAAGGAAGCATGGCAGAGTGCGACCTTTAACAAACACGTTTTTACAAGTAAGAGCTGAGGACCCTACCTCTCTAGTCAAGTAGACTTCAATCCCACTGTGACTAAGACTCTGAATTAAGATATTTAATTTGCATTAAGTCATAAACCCAGTGTATTTGCTTCTCCTCATAGCCCATTACTTTCTAAGCTTTACTTACATTTTAATTTAAGACAGACTCTCAGCATGGGAATAAAATGTGATGGGAAGGGAGTTCCTCATTTGAGCCTGCCCTAAGCAGGTACAAGTAGGAACACCAGACACAGGCAGCAGAATCAGGCCCATATGCTTTTTGTACCTGTTTCTGGCTTCTAATCCTATTGAGAACACTAATGTAACTTTTCTTTTTGAAAAGAGAGAATACCAGTTCTTTCAGAGTTTTCTTTCATCTTATGAATCACATTATTACTCCAGGCCAGTTTCTTCTAACATGGATGCTTCAAAAATTTTGAATTAGAGTTCCATAGAGGAATATAACCCTGCTTATGAAATTAAATATACTTAGGGATTCTGTATACTTGCTCTCTTCCCTGCTATTGCATGATTAATCGATGACTCTTTCTGTTGTTTTCCCCCATGAGATTTCAATACATCATATCTGAAAATATTATTTTTGCTTGGCTCATACCAGACAAAAATTAAATGCATCTGTCTCTGTGATTTTTGTCCAGTGTCCTCTTTCCTAATGCGCAGTTTTCATGTTAAGATGGCTCTGTTGTAAAAATACTATTTTTGCTAGTGTTTCCAGAGTCTCGCTCTCTAGACATGTAAGGGAGGAACCACGATGAATATAGGTAAAGTGCAAAGAACTTGGTGCACAAAAATGCCATGTTCCTGGTAGATCTGTTCTCAGTGTAAAACTCCTTTGGCACAAAGCTAGTACGACAGCCCTACTTTATCCATTCCAGATCTCTGGGCAGGAACAGCAAGTTGCTTGGGAAGATGGTCTGTTTTCCAACTTTCCCAGCCTCTAGCTCTAGATGCAATTCATGAGCAAACTCCTCTATTTCAGGAGCTATAGAACTGCAGGGGTGGAAAATGCCAGTTCACATTTTTTCTTGATAGTCTGCTACCATGGAAACCTGTAACAGCCTAGAGTTACCAAGTAAGTTATCAGCTACCTGTTGGGTAAACTTCCAGCACATATAATAGCAAAAAACGGGCAGTAGGGTTTTTTCCCAGTTCAGCTTCTTTCACTGTTCAACTAAACACTAGACACACACTTTTTCTCTTTTCCCCTTTGGCAGAATGCATAAAACCACTCAGAGTTCATGGTTAGTAAAAGCCATCAGTGGTCTCATATCAGACATAAGTGCATCTCCTGGTCTTCTTGCATACCTAAAATCAGTATAAATTTTAGATTCGTCAGGTTTATCACATAAAAGAACACAGCTGTTACGTAGGGACCTCAGCAGCCCTCTCCCACAACATGCAGTGTCTGCCCGGGCACCCTCATGGGCTGTCAGTGCTAGTGCTGGCCTCCACACAAACCCACAGCTCCCCTCTGACCGGTGGCGAGGGCTCAAATATTAGGAAACAGCACAAAGAGTAGCAGCAAGCAGGGAAGATCACCCACAAGCAATGTTTTTTTACATGATTAACATGAACTTTCCCTGGGTTATCTTCTTTCAAACTTCAGACTACATCTGCTGTGTGCTATATCAGAGGCTTTAAGTACTTTGTACAAGGTGGGCTTTTGTTCCCTTTTCTTTGGGGTAAGGAATTGGAGGGAGAGTTACCTTTTCAGTGATATTGCTTATCTCACAAATATATTTAACTACTAGCTGTAAACTCGCTTTGCAAAATGCATCTTCTTGTGTCACTTAGGAATCATCCTTTTGATGCGAAGGAAAGGAAAGGAGGTGGGAGGGGTGTCTGAGACTCCATCTCCAGAAAATGTTTCACTACAAAACATATTTTCCTCTACCAGAGGAGAGGATTATAAGAATCTTGTTCTGTAAAATTCTGCCTGAAGCAGAATTTCTGTGCTACAGGAAGGTCATCACAAATGTAGACATTGAAAGTCGGCAAAAGACAGGTTTTGCTGGAAGAGAGGAAGACGCTGTTTCCAGAACAGCGCTGTTGCTTATTTTGACAATGAAATCCAACCTTGTTGCATTGTCCTTTGGAAGAAGGGCTGCCTATGCCTCAAATTCCCCCTCATCAGAGTGTCTAACTCCTAAACCACAGCTACTCTAGCATGCCCTGGCCCTTTGCAAGCACTGTTAAGGGGAAGGGGAAGGAAGGGGAGGGGAGGAGAGGGGAGGGAAGGAAGGGGAAGGGGAAGGGGAAGGGGAAGGGGAAGGGGAAGGGGAAGGGGAAGGGGAAGGGGAAGGGGAAGGGAAAGGGAAAGGGAAAGGGAAAGGGAAAGGGAAAGGGAAAGGGAAAGGGAAAGGGAAAGGGAAAGGGAAAGGGAAAGGGAAAGGGAAAGGGAAAGAAGCTGGACACTGGGAAGGACAACAGCAGGGAGGGAAGGGGATAGAATATTTGGTCCCTGGTTTTCAAATGGCCATAGCCCTGTCTGGGCCTGCCTGAAAAACGCACATTTGCATGCAGAGGGAACAATTTTAAGTAAGTGAATTGTTTTGCCTCTAAAATTGATCCAGTTTTCAGCAATGTGATTCCAGGCAGTCTTTTGTCCTTCCATTATATGCAAAAGCAGCTAAGCAATAGCAGTTATCCCTGTAGTAGGATGGGGACATCATCTATTTCTGCCTCTCTCACATAAATACCCACTCATAGTCATTTTTAAATTCTGAGAAATTTTATAACAGCAATGGTATAGTATAAATTTATATGCACACACAAACACACATTGTGTGTGGGTAGAGAGACCATGTAAGCATCTGATGTTCATCTCACAGCTGAAGACCAGATTACCATAAAACTAATATTATTAAGATGCCAGATACTTTCTTCCACTGCTCCATATAATGAGAAAGGAAAAGAAGATATGGTGGGAAGGAGCCAGCCATTAAGGGAGCCAGGAGAACAGAACAACTGTGCTCCTTCCTTTTCTGACAGCCCAATGACACAGTGCCAGGCTCTGGTGGCTCATGGCCCAGGACTGCCTGAGAACAGATGGAATATAGCACATTCCTTTCTGAAATTAAGGCAAGTAAGGGAAAAGGAAAGCAAAAGGAAATGAATGAAGCTCAGATCAGTACTTCCTGACCTGTACTCCCTCCACAGTGCTTGATCCAGAGCTCTTTGAAGTCTACAGAAAGAGCCCCACTGATTTCAAATGGATTTGATTCAGAGCCCTAAGGAGAAGGAAAAAACATGTGGCATGGCAGAAAGCTCACTGGCATCATGGCTCTGCGGGGATGAGCAGAGCTCTGCCCATAGCCATGTGTGTTTATCAAATGCTCCCCTTCCTTGGATTGCCCTTGAGACATGTTCCATCCAGCAGAACCCAGTGAAAAGATTTAAAATACTGCTTAATTTGCATATATTTGACAGAGAACACAAGTGTTCTTCCAGAAGATTTGTGAGTCAAATAATGCTTTTCCTCCCCCTATCTGGAATAAAAGACTATTTCCCCTTTTTCCTGGCAAAATGTTCCTGCAAGAACATTGTATTAACTCTGTATATTACTTGAAATTTTATAGTGTTGTCTTTATATTTTTTACTGAACACAGTTATTACAATCAACATTTCTTTGGTCTTTTAAGACTGGTCTTGCTCCCTAACAACCTTTCCCAATATCTCCACAGATGCACATTCATTTCAGTGTTCTATAGCTGGAAAGCATTTCATTTTTCCCTCTAATAGCAATTTACTTTGATGTATTAAAAATGTCCATCAAAATCTCTGCAACTACAGTCATTATAAAAGACCCCAATATTTATGTGGCTTCATATCAAAAGAATTATCACAAAAAAAAAAATCTATCATTTAAACTACCTCTTAGTCCAGTTTTATGTGTATCAGATGGTTAAAATAGCTCTCTGGAGCTTCATACATCATTCTGTCTGGAAAATAACCAAACAATACTCCCTTTCCTCCCTCCCTCAAAATAACCACACAACCTTCGTAAAATACTCTGAAATAATAAATTATACATAGAACCCATTATGTATTCAAATATGCCATGTTTTTCCATGAGCAAGGTAGTAAGCATGACATAGTGTGAGCATTTAGTTCTGTGATGCTTCCAGAGGACTCCATACTGCCTGCTCTGTGTCTCACAAATTACAGGGTCAAGGCCAAGAAAAGATGAGGAAAATTTAGATGCAGAATGCTTATAAGTACTCACAATGAAAGCTGTGATAAGGTCCTCAAATCTATAGCCTTCTGTTTGACAAAATGATTAGAGGAGGTTTCAGCGTCCAGTTGTCAGAAACTCCTCCACTGCCTAAGCTGAACGCAATGTGAGAAACAAACTGAGCAGCAGAATTGTATACAAGTGACAACACGTTCAATGGAACAAGAGCTGAGCAGACAGCACAGCTCACTCGGTGTTCCTGCACAGACACACGTTTGAAATGGCAGATGGACAGGCAGCGAGGGCTTTGGAAGGGGCTCAAGGAAGGGTCCAATACGCTAAAGAAGAAATTAAAATGGCATATTTTAAAATGTGACAAACCAAAAAGCTTGATCAAATCTGCTGGTATGGCCAGCTTACAGATGAAGCTGAAGTTTGGGCAAGGGGAAATCAAATGCCTCCAAGGCTACCAGTGAAGCAAAAAATTACATTAGCTTTACAGCCTGAAGCATATTTGTTAGTATTTAACAAATTATGTGCTTCATTTAAATACCATTGCTGGTAGCCAAATAAATTAAAATCACCTCATTAGGCTTTACATCAGTGAAGTTAAAAAATTAAAAGAGGCTTTTCTTACCTTCTGTCTAGGTGTCTTTCTACTTGTACAGTCAATGCCAGTAGGGACCTACATCACGGAAGCCTTTTTCCATATCATTTGTCTCTAGGCATCCTGAACCTAGATGGTTATAAAGAAAGACAAGGCACACATATGATTTCAAAATATTGCCACAATTTCACAATAAAAAATATGATCGCCGTAATATCAAAATGGAATGGCCTGAAGCATTTGCAGCTCTGAAGGCCCACATGCTGCCCTCTGGTAAAGACAAAGAAATAGACACAGGCAAACATAGAGAACTGACTGTATTTCACCAGCATGCTGCATCAAATACAGGTATAGCCCTGCATGGGGGATACAGGGAGGAGCCCGGACAACCAGCTTCTGCTCTTCACTTCTCCACCTACTTATAGTATGACTTTGGGCAAGCTGTTTCATTACATGTGTTTTAGTTAACCTGTTTGTAACATGGAGATAAAGACATTCTGAGCCCAGATTCAGATTGTCTAATTTTCCCCTAAATTCCTTTGTAAAATATTTTTCCTGGTAAACCTTTCTGAAGATCTACAGCCAGCCAGTAGGAAACAGGATGTACAAAAACTGAGGTAGAAACTAGGCTATCTGTATTTAAGCCTTTAGCCTCTTTTGCAAAGTCTGCAATTTATGGAAAGGAAAAATGCAGTATGAGTCACATATTACATATGATCAGAGTTAGGGTGTCAACCTTGTACACCCTACTTAAAGAAAAGCCCTGTTTCCATCGTGATGGATAGGAAACAAAGACTATATGTAGCACTTGCTAAGCATTTGCAACATTTCACCAACTCTGTTGAAGAAATCATGATAGAAGGAAAGCCAAACTCTTTTTTCTTATAAATAGTTCATTCTCTGTTGAAGACAGTTTGGAGAAACCAAAACCTTTGCAAACTTGCATCGTGCAATAGGCATGTCAGAAAAAATATATATTATGACATTTTCTAAGTGAAGCATTTCAATTTTTAATTTGAAGTGTTATTTTGGGACCAGGTTTAGCACATTCAATTTTTAACAAATATTTAGTGATGAATAAAAAGTTTTATTCAATCAAAAAATCTTTCTTTTCTCACTTCCTAGGATTTACGTTTTGGCATGGAACCAGAAACATTTTTGGTTCAGGTCACCCAGTAGCAGCTTCTCTAGAATGATTTGCACAGACATGCTTATGGAATATTTGAAAACTTGCAGAAAATTTCTCCAGCTGCACTGGAGAAAAAAAATGAAGACTGCATAACTCATCATATATACCTAGGACCAACATGTCTCAACATTTAAGAAAATAGTTAAAATTTGCTATTCCTAAGTGTCTATTTCCTGTTGAAGCTAGCAGGACCATTTGCATACTTCTGATTAAATGTCTTCCTAAAGGCTTTGCCAAGTCAAGGTACATGAAGTAAATGATAATGAGAGAAAACTGTTGAATAACTTGACAGTTATCACAAAATTCTTTGAATAAATTACATCAACACTTTTACCTGTTATTGCCCTTTTGGCATGAAAGTTTTTACTTAAAACAGTTTGTCCTCTTTAATGAATTTGACTTGTGATGATGACTGATATCTCCTGTCCTTGCATTTTGGCATTGCTCTACAGTGGTGATAACCACTTACAAGGTCTTGATCAGTCTGACGCCAAGCCAATGGTGAGAAATAATGAATACAGACCATCAGCAGCAAAAGCAGTCAGGTAAAGCTACATTTAAAAGATGCTTTGCAGTAACAAAAATCGGTAGGAATAAATTAGCCAGCCATATTGCCAGCAGTTACAAGTAAGTTAAGGCATGAATGTTAACTCCTTGCTAGTTTACTGGTCCAAAAGGGTGCAGTTGTTTTTCATTAGTGGAAGAGCCAGATGCTAGTTAGGGTGTTTGTGTTTCTGATGCTGTGCTCTGCTTGTTCCACTGTGGAGACCTTTTGTAAATAGAAGGCTGCCAAATGTATCAAACTTTTCATATCACTGTAATATAGAATGAAGTTCATTATGATTTGAATTAGGTGCATCAAATTCATTGCACTTAATCTGATCAGACTCATATGTTGCCCAGGTCAAGACAGGCAATTTACAAAATGTGATACTGGAGATACCAGTAACATGTTATTGATCCCTCTCTTTTTCATTTTACTTCAGACTTATGAAGTATAATAGAGGTGTTGAAACCATCACATTTCTATTAAATGTAACACCTCCCACAGCATGTTTAATTTTCAATTGCAATTCTCTACCTTACATGCTATTTGGTGATTCTAAACTGTTCGTATCCAAAGCACCTATATAACCAGCACCATTTCAGCAGACTTCCATTGCTAAGTTCTACAAATATTGATTTTGAATGCATCTTTGATGCTACTCAGTTCTTCAGAATATCGTATTCAGAACTGAGCATGTATGAAAGACTAAGCACACTGTGTTAGTGTGCGCTGTGAAATTATACTCAAACTAAAGCAAAAACTGGTGCTCAGTCATCTATGAAATCTGTTTTCTCTTCACTGCTTTTAAGGAAAAGGGACAAAGCCATGGAAGAAGCACTACAGACGCTTAGTTTGGTAGGAAGTAACTCATCCCCATGTTCTTCAAGGAGTGACAGCCAAGCTATCCCCCAAAGACTAGAATTTCATTAAGTTGCTGTAACCTGCAGTTTAGACCACATTGCCCTCTTCTGGTCTCTGCTTTGCCCACGGGGTGCAGCGTTTAGGCAGCATATGTGGGAATGAATAAATCAGAGCTGTTCCCTCTACATTCACATTTGCAGTATTCCCTTCCCATCTGGCAGGGAAATGCCCATTGCCCCAATTCTCACCCTGGTTTGGGGCAAGACTGGGGTTGTGGGAGGACTGATAACTCTAAGAGATGCTATAGGCCAGCCTTTTATCTGTGGCCACAAATAAATACAATTAAGGTACATCATAGATTTCCTACAGCAATACTAGTTCTTTCTGAAGTTGTCTTCTCACTTCCCTGCAGTTGCCTTTTCTTTGGTGAGAAGAGCATCTCACTCAGCACATAGCAGCAAAACAAGATTTCAAAAGAGGAAAAAGGTGACTCCCTAGCTAAGTAGGTGACAACATAAAAAAAAAATCTTCTTCTGAATTGCTGTATCTCTCTCTGCTTAGCTTTACACACACACAGATGCACACTGTGATCTGAAACCAACAGTTCTGCATAATTTTAACCAGAGAATTTATGAATGTTGCTACAGGTCTGGGGTGGGGGAAATTGGACCTGCATTGCTCCAACCTGCCCTCAGGATCATAGAATCACAGAATCATAGAATGTCCTGAGTTGGAAGGGACCCACGAGGATCATCGAGTCCAACTCCTGTCCCTGCATAGGACAACCCCAAAATTCACACCATATGTCTGAGGGCGTTGTCCAAATGCTTCTTAAATATTTCCAGGCTTGGCACCGTGACTACGTCGCGGGGGAGCTTGTTCCAGTGCTCCACTACCCTTTGGCTGAAGAACCTTTTCCTAATGTCCAACCTAAACCTCCCCTGGCATATCTTCCTGCCGTTCCCTTGCGTCCTATCATTGGTCATCAGGGAGAAGAGATCAGCACCTGCCCCTCCTCCTTCTCTTGTGAGGAAGCTGTAGGCCACGATGAGGTCTCCCCTCAGCCTCCTCTTCTCCAGGCTGAACAGACCAAGTGACTTCAGCCGCTCCCTGTACGGCTTCCCCTCTAAACCCTTCACAACAGAAAAATCATTACCCCTACCAACATTTGAGAGCAGAGCTCTGAGCTAGGGTCTGTAGAGTGATTTTAACCAGGCTGCCCATCCTATAGCCCTCTGCAGAAGCCAGCTCACCAGCAGAATCCTTGCAGCTGCTTCAGCCTCCTATTCTCCACCATCAGCCATGTGCTATGGTACCGGGTCTTCAACCCCAGTACAGATGCATGCCTGGAGGCAGGACCTTTCAGTGTCTCCACAACAGACTACCTGGTCCCCACCTGGCCAAAGACTGTGCATCACTTACTAGAGAGGAAAAAGGGAAAAGCAAAAGGAAAAAAAAGAGGAGGTTAAAAAAAAGGAAAAAGATAAAAAGAAGAAAAGGGAAAAAGAAAATAGAAGGGAAAAAGAAAATAAAAATGGAAAAAGGCAAAAAGAGAAATGAGAAAAATTAAAAAGGGAAAACAGGAAAAACAAACTAAAGGGAAAAGAAAAAAGGAGAAATTGATAGAAAAAAAAAGGAGAAAGGAAAAAAGGAAGGGAGGGAAGAAGCAAAAAAGAAAGGTGTCCTGGTTTCGGCTGGGATGGAGTTGGTTTTCTTCCTGGTAGCCGGTATGGGGCTGTGTTTTGGGTTTAGGTTGAGAACAATGTTGATGATACACTGACGTTTTGGTTCTTGTTAAGTAGTGCTAAGTACTTGCTAAGTGGTGCTCACACTGGTCAAGGACTTTTCAGCTTCCCATGCTCTGCCAGGGGCATGGGAGGCTGGGAGGGGGCACAGCCGGGGCAGCTGACTCAGACTGGGCGGGGGGGGGCTATTCCATACCACGTGACGTCATGCTCAGTATATAAGCAGGGGAGTTGGCCCGGGAGAGGTTCGATCGCTGCTCGGGGGACGTGCTGGGCGTCGGTTGGCGGGTGGTGAGCAATTGTACAGTGTACCGCTTGCTTTGTATTACTACTGTTCTATTTTTTATTTTACTTTAGTTATTAAACTGTTTTTATCTCAACCCACGAGTTTTCCCCTTTTGCCCTTCCGATCCTCTCCCCCATCCCACCGGTGGGGGGTGAGCGAGTGGCTGCGTGGTGCTTAGTTGCTGGCTGGGGTTAAACCACGACAAAAGGCCAACATCCTTTTAAACACAGGGAACCAGAGGTTAACTCAGGAGATCAGAAAGGAGGACCAGAATGAGAGAGAAAGAAAAGGCAAAAAAAAAAGTTTATTTCTACTGGTATATGCAAAACAATACCATTTTCTATATGCTCCTAAAAAGACAGATAAACCTATCCTCAGTGGTTGCCTGAGTGAAAGAAGGGCAGCTGTACCACAGGGGTACTACAGTCATTAGCATTTTTGCCAGTTCCTGAGAGCATTTCATACCAAAATGTGTATGGTCAGCAGAACATAAGCATTAACTTATTGCCTGTCTGATTTTCATCTTTCATTTCAATGTTCTGAATTATTAATCTCCTCCTACTCACTAGTTTAACTTTTTTCCCCTTACCTTTTTTTTAAGTCTTTATATAATGTTAAGTCTTTATATAATCTAAAAAAGTTCAGGTTTCTGAAGCAGCAACCCTCCTAAGCGTATCTATGAACATAGGCTACTTGAAGTGCAAAATAATAAACTTTTACCAAATGCAGTTACCATTCAGTACCAGCAGAACTGCAGGAAGACATACCATGTAGGCTCTGTGGTGCCCTCAGGAAAAACAGTGTTCTGGGGAGGCAGAGGGAGGTGTAAAACATCAAGGGCAGTGGGTGGATTCAGTCTCCTTGCAGAAGACCAAGAAGCAAATGGACGCAGCTGCCTGCTCAAAGGAACCTTCCTTCAAACCTATGGGTCTGTGCACCAAAGCCAGGCCAAGGCTGCTGTGACAGCCACACCACCTGCAGACATGAAGCACCACAGCATGCACAGCACGGCTCACTGTGCTGGATAGATTGCAACTGCATCTTCCACTGCAAGACTTTGGTTTTATAAAAATCACAGGCATGCTTCTCTCTGATTTTGGAAGCATTTCCTACTGACTTTGCAAATGCCTTTCACAGAACCACTCTTGTAAATTTGACCAAAGGGGCTAGGGAAGTCTGTGCGGGGTCATAAGCTGATGAGGCAGTTTGCAGTCCATGATCTTTATGCGTTAGAGAGTGTAGTAAGGTCTTTGCTTTAGGGAGCAAAGGCACGTGGCTGGGAAGAGAGGAAGTTTAAGCTGTATTCAGAGTGCTGCTGTTGTCAGAACATTTCAACACTTGAAAAAAATTGTTTACCCCCTTCACTGTTTTAAAGGTTTGAAAGTCTTCAGTGCTGAATGGGATTACCTCTTTGTTTATTTATCTATTTTACAGATTAGCACAAGCCAAACTAAATATATAAATTTCATTCCAGAGGAAAAAACATTACATGCCTGGGGGGGAGAAAACCAAACGAGCATGTTTATCTTAACTCCGCAATTTGAAAAAGCAAACTTGAGTGATTAAAAGCATGTGAAACAGGAAGTGTGCCCTTTAAATACCAACTTCTAATTGCAGTGATGTGAATATGTAAATCTAATTATGCACATTTAAGGATTAGGTATTTTATTAAAATTGCCTTGATGTAAATTGCACAATCAGTGCTTTTATTAAGACTGATCATCAATTTCCATTCTGGTATTTGTTAATAATAACTTACAAAATATCAGAGACTTACCATTTCTATAAGCACTGCACTGATGGCTCTACAGTACAGCTAGATTGAATACCCTAGTGCTCAGCTCCAGCATACTTGTGATATTATATTAATGCAGTCTGTGACAGGACTAAAAAAGAGCTTCATTTTAGCTGTTCAGAATAATATTTCTTAGTCTTAAATGGCAAGATATAATCCAGTTAGATAAGATTTCCAATAATTTTGCCGTTCTTTCTAAACTGGTCCAAACATCTTTACTGCAGTTAATTACAGCCCACTCTTCAGTTGACCAAGACAGGTCTATGTCTGACAACTGACAGAAGCAGCTCTGTTGTTTTTGACTGAACCGCCATCACCTCCTGCATGCAGTGAGTGTACAGCCACACCTATACCCCACTGCCTTCTTGGCTCAGAGAACAGCACTTGTGCAAAAGTCAAGTAGCCGCCTTGTGCTGGGCTCACCACTTGTGCTTCAGCTCACAGCAGGGCTTCACTGGACAGAGCAACTACCCCTCCAACCGCGCGTTTGTCCCAGTGCTTAGTCCAGCTCCACTGCTGTAAAGACATTGTAACATGCTTGTCTAATTTCTTCTCTGAATTTGACTTCAGCATCCAGTCACTGATCCTTATTACACCTTCCTCATAAGATTAAACCACCCTTTAATGTTTACTATATCCTTCTCTGAAGACATCGATGCACAGGCTAGTTCAAGCAGAACAAAGGAGACACCGTATCATTTTAGCCAATCGGTTACAGGACTACCCTCATTATTTTGCCTTACAGAAAAGCCCAAAGCATCTGGATCAGAATCTGCCCTTTACGTCTCTTTCCCAACTATTGAGGTGTGAAAGATCTGTGCCAAGAAATGTTTAAACAAATTGTTTCTTTCCCAACGCTTACTGCTGGGTCTCTCCATTTCCTTCATCTGAAAACCGAATACTTTCCCTCCGTTGCTTCCTGTAATTTCTTCTTCTCACTTTCCAAAACAAGACAAACTGCAGTTCTCTAATGAGAACACACTTCTCACATGTATGTAGCCCCAGATAGCCAGGACGTTTTGTAGAGTATTGACAGCATTGTAAATTTTTGCAACTTAAAAAGAATATTAAGTATAATGAAATCCATGGTAAAGCCTCAGTACTAGAGTTAAGAGATTGCATGAGGATTTCAGCTTTTACTAAAACTTACCTGTGTAGAACCTGTACATACCAGAAGAAACAAACTTTAAAATATCATAAGTAAAATGGCAGGGAACACAAACTTACTGTTCATTGTACTTAAAATTCTAATTTGTAGGGCCTGTTACAATTATTCAGGACTGGCTTCTGAATTCTGAGCATTTTCTCTTTGGCAATACTGAATAAAGGTAAATTAATCAAACTGAAGAAATATCTCACATGAGACCAAGACTAACATGCATACTATAATGAGGGGAAAAAATACAACAGTAAGGAAAAAGCTAGATTGTGTTTATTTCATGTTTGGAGGTCCATCTTAATTCAATCTAAGCCATTTTGCCTATCTCAGAAGTAAAGGTTTAAGGGCAACCTTTCTAGAAGTTAAAAGGAAAAGATTTCACAGACTGTTAAGCTTCATCTTCTGAACATCTTTTCCAGAACACTACACTAGTAATACTGAAATCCTCAAGTTTCTCTTTCACTGAATTAATTACTGGTCATATTTCAAGCATCCATGCATAGTACTTTGAATCAAAGGTGCTCAATACAGTTCTACAATCATTTGCATGAACAATTTATCTTTTGCAGTCAAATTCAATTTTATACAGAGGTACTCATTCTTACACTGTTATTTAACAACCAGAGCCCACAAGAAAAAGGTAGAGGAAACCTGAAACAAGTCTTATTGTTGACTATTTTTGACAGCTGATCTACCGATGCAGTTACCATGCACATTTCTAAACGGGGGGGAAATTGTGGTAAGATGACTCACCAATGCTTTTGGTGTGGGATTTCGTCTTCATATGACAGGAATAGAGGGTGATTAAGAGGAAGAGAGAGGGTGATTAAGAGGAGAAGAGACCAGAATCAAGAGTGGAAACATGAAACTCCCAAGGTCCTAGTTTCTGCTAAGGGACAAAGTTCCACACAAAACCCAGGCTTTACCTCTCAAACTGCAAGATGTTAATATCATATTAAGCAACTGTAACTATGGCACTCAGAAACCAATGGGACAGCAAAAGAAAAACACGAGGTAGAACATGCAGGCACAGCACTGAGATCCCCTCAAAACTTGCACACCCTTTCCAGAGTTTCAGAGCCTTTGGCTCAAAACTCACTGTGGATAAAGCAGCAAGGCAGTGTCTATAAGACTACCCTTCGCACTGGCTCCAGTTCTAAGTCAAGAAAGGGAAAGCTGTATTTATATTTCTGCATTATCTTGAAATCTTCAGAGACTTCCTGGCAGAAATGGACATGGGCATTTACAAGTCTCCTGTCCTGCCGTGGCTTCTACTCCATTCCTGTGCCTATGCATGTGTGTCCATGGCAGGTGGCCTGCTGCAAAAGGAAGGTGGTGATGGCTTGTCCCCCATGGGCAAGAGAGATTGGGCTCACTGACAGCTACAGGGATAGTCGTTCATGTGAGCAAAACTGAATTCCCTTTAAGATCCTCAACTTTGTAGGAATTTCAAGGCTAAGGCAGACCAGGATAGGATTTTGTAAGTAGATCATTATTTGGAGGTTTTAGTACTCTCCCTCCACCCACACCTGAGGAGAGGAAGAGTTTGGTTCTGTCTGGTCCTTCTCTTATCTCAGCAGCTTAGAAATAAAAATAACTGGAAATTACAGATGTCAGGTCAGGAGTGAAAAATCATTCTGACTAGGCTAGAATGCCAGGCCATCAGTACCTCTGAAATAACATGCTAGAGTTTAGAAGTTAAAATACCTGAGGCAAGAAAAAACCCCAACCAACAGCCCTGCTTATCTCACAGTTTATTTTTAAAACACTGTACTGACCAAATCCCTTCCTCATACAGAGGGCAGAAACTGTCCTATAAATTACTGCAGCACCGAAGAAGTCAGTTCATATTGATAGGACATATCATCTTTACATACATCTGAGTGCACTGCTTGGCCCACTGTTTGCATCCTATGCCTTAAAAAGACATGTGGCTGCTGGAGGTAAGCTTTGGCTTATGTTTGCTCCTGTAGTCTCAGGGCAAGATGGTCTATTTGAATCCAGGTGGCAGATGAGAACATTGCTGCTTTGTTCCCCTATTCCTGTTGGTGATACTCAGGCCCCTCTGAGATAAAGCTCCCCCTCATCAGGAACAAAGATTTTGTTTGGAAAGGTATGGACAGGGTGGACTGGGATAAAGACAGGAATTTAGGTCTGCGGTAAGATCTGAGAAGCATTAAATATAGTGGTTCACTGGCAACCTTGATTGCAAAAAAGATGGGTCAGGTGGAGAAAAATCTAGAACACAGTTTTGCTCCATGTAGAACCGTAAAAGAGATTTCAGTGGAAGGCCTTTTAGGTGCCTCACATACGCCCTCAGTGATGATGGCACCTGATGAAGCAAGAGGCGTCTCCCTAGCAGCTTGTGGCTGAGAGTGGCCAGGGTCAGCAGTTTCGCACAGCTCCCATTTCCTGAAGCTTCTTTTGCCTTTCTCCCTGACCTTCAGACTGGTGCACAGCCACCATGTTGACATACCTCTAATTTAAATTCCTACCCAAACTGATTATGATATTCTCACTTCACTGCCCTTGAATGCAGCTGAATTAAGACACTAGAGTAATAAATGGGCTACCATATTAACAGTGATGTATCTCGCTGTTCCACAGAGCCAACGTCAGACTAATTTTCATGTGGAAGTCATACTGTCACTAGACTTCACTGCCATTAAGAATCAGTTAAACATTAATTAATAGGCATTTAAACTTTTACTAGGACATGTTTAGTGAAAAATTTTCCATTGGCAGAATAGTAATTGGCTTTCTAAATTTCACAGATCCCTTAAAAATGATCTTTTCTGTCTGCATGCCCCAGTGCTCCACCATTTTAATGTACAGTTCATTTGGTAATCATGTACAGACAGACAGACAACTTATCTATTTCTTCTGACACTTTGTTTTAAAATCCCATTTAATATGATCAGTTCCTAACAGAATCAAGAATTTAGCAGGAGAAAAAAATGTAAATGGGAGCATTTATCAGCCGTAAAAGAAACACAAGAAAAAGATTGTTAATATTCAGAAATTCACTGACACTCCAATAGAAATAGTCATTTCCAAGCACTCTCTCCAGGAGTGAAAACATAATGGAAAATTTAAGTCTGCTGTTCCCTGCTTCATGCTACTGTATCTCCTCATTTTAAAAAAATCAATACAGGCTATTAATCATTTCACCCTATGCCCAAAGACTGTGAATGCCTTAAAAGGTGAGCCGTAAAGGTCTGAGAAAAAAAAAACAGAGCGAGAGAGAGAGAAAAGCAAAATTGGTATATAAACACACTATAATTAGGAGACAGACATTTCGAACTGATGTTTAAATTATACAATGTCTCTCACCTTCTTTTTACAGATCTCAACCTCCTCACTCAGTTGAAACACACAGCCACACACAAGGATTATTATTTCTCTACCCTTACTGACCAGCCCAGGAGCAAAGAAAAGGAAGATAGGATTTTATTCAACAATCTAGAGCTCTTCCTTACCCTTTTTATCTTAGGTTTTTTCCCTTAGCTTTTATACGTAGGAAATAAAAATAAAGAGAACCATAAAACACTGAATAAAAGACAGCTTCCTTTCACCTTCTTGCAGACTCCTTTCTCCAGGATCACTCACTCAAGATATTCATTTTGGCAACTGAGTGCATGTTGGTTTACCTCAGCTGAGTGCAGAACTGACCAAAAGTGGATCGGCAGCTTCACAAGCCAGGCAGAGAAATGCCATTCTGCACCATGCCAAAGTGCTGCTAACCTGTCATTGGGAGTCCATCTGCATATTACACAGGGATAGTGACACCAGGCTTATGCCCACAGCAGATCTGAGTAGATCCTCAGGAAAGGCAGACTGTACCAACTCCACTTCACAGTGTAGTTATACCATTTCAGACCACACGGATATTTTCATTACAAACATCAATAATTAAAGATTTTCTTATCTTCCTGCCCGTCTGTCAGACTGTAAGTGCGCAGCCATACAAACACTAACCCAGGCCTTGTGGGATAAGACAATGTATTTCACCTCAGAATTTTTCACCACCAATTAAGACAAGACCAGGTGACAAATACCACTGCTAAGGAGACCATCAGAAACCTCCCAGCAAATTCTTTACAAGTGTTTTTATGAAAAAGCAACACATGCGCTTAAAACATGTTCTCTGAAACTGCAACCAGCTCAACAAGAAACCTTAAAATAACTGGATTTCTAGATGCTGACCTTTTCTAATTTTCCACATAAAACCTACTTAATACCAATGGGAAAGAAAAGCCCACACCACTGAAAAAGCAACTTACATATTCATAGAGACATCATGACCTCATCACAGTAGCATCTTTAATTTAATGCTGCGTTTACTTCTCATGTAATGCCAGCAAATGAAAGCCTTCCCATTTTAAGCAATTATTGATTTGTCTGATTTATGAATAAAAAGAAAGCTAAGTAGCTGAAATGTTATTTGGGCTGACTGAATTTGGGCTTTAGCTGGAAATGCTTCTTTCTAATACAGGCAAAGCCTGCCCTCTACAGCATTGCTGTCCCTTGTTAAGAGAAACCCATCTGAGTTAACTGACTTATACTCAGTATTTAGCAAAGAAAAGTGAACTTGTGGGATTGCTTTTGTTCTTTCTCAGATGAATTGAAAGTGACAGATTTTTCAGTTAGAAGTATTTGAGCCTTTGAGCTAGAAAAAAGTTTTCAGGTTCAAGGTTAAATCATAATGAATTCCTAGCTGCATGAGAAGGGACACAGGCAAAATCTAGCACAGGAATCCGAGCGTGATGCTTTTGTACCACTGGAGCCGTCTCTGCAAAAGAACAAAAGGAACTGCCTCTCTGAGACACACCAAAGCCCATGCCAGGCTGCCATCCGCTCTCCAGCAGCCAGATGTATGAAACAAAGGCATAAAATTCCCACAGATAACAAAAGTTTTACACATTCCCAGCTGAACACCGCTGGCACAGTCTCAGTGACAGCACTTGCTGCAATGCACACCTGTATTATGACTCTGGTTATTACATCAACTGCATATAACAGCAGCACTCGGTCCCACCTGGAGCTGCTGGCTGCACTGGAGAAGCACTTGCCTGGCTCTTTGACAGAGCAACCTTGGGCTGTCCCCCATGTGGGAAGGGAGGGACAGAGACAGAGGAATAAAGGGATCCTTGCTATGTCCTTCCACCACTGCACCCTCCTTTGTCAGAGTAGCAAATTCAGTTATGTCCACATGTTAGCAGCAACACATGGGGCACAGAAGCACAAAGAGAAATTCTTTCAACCCTTTCATCACATACGCAGCGATGCATATTGTACCTGCTTGGATAAGGCACAGTCTGACCCAAGAACAGATCATAGGAGCACACAGATGAAAGTCATTGTCTGAGCTCATGTTGTCTTTGGGGTGATTTCAAGACACCCTTTGAGGATTCAAGGCAGAGTACGTTACAAAAAAGTACAGGGTATTTTTTAACTCCAAAGTACTTTACAAAAAATGACAGGCCAGATTCTCAGGTCACTTAAAAAAAATATATTAAATTTGCAAACAGAAACCTTCTGGCCATGGTTCAAGCCACCTGGATACTCATACTTCCTGCACTGGTCCACTTGTACCCTTTTCTAGACTTCTCAGGCAGTGGCAGTGTAAGATACATCAGGAACATGGCAAAAGAAGAGGAGTTTTTTTTCAAGTCTTAGAATTTATCCAGTCTTAGAATTTCAACACCCCACCATAAAGGGTATGGATAAATCTTGGGGTATCTTTATACAACAGCCTGAAATCTTAAGCTTGGATCTGGGACAGCCCATACAGTGGGGAGGAGCAGAAACTAGAGTGTTGCACAAGGCGACTTACCTTCTTTTTCTGCTTGGATTCAGTTCTTCACCCTCACCTAGCTGGTTTGCAGAGCTGGGAACTAACCTACAGGCTGGAGTGAGAGGGAGCAATGGTTTGGGGTTTCCTTACAGATAGCCTGCAGTCTGTAGTGATGTGTCAGAATGTGGAAAGAGCAAGTATTTGGCAGAAGGCGGAGGAGAGGTATTTGTGGCAAATGACAGTGAAGGTTCAGGGCTGGGCAGACAGATGGAGGCTTACATCAGTGAGAATAGGCAGAAAATGAGAGCATCTTAGTGGCATATTTAATTTCCATATGCTTGTTCTTTTAGGCAACAACCTGAGCAGCTGCATTCATTTCATGCACAGACATCTCTAAGGATCCTCTCATATATGGAAATCACTGAAATCACAAATGAAATACATCTGTCTCCCTGATGCATTGCAAGAGCCTTTTCACTAGGCACATCTACACAGTGCAGCAGACTCAGAGAAAAAAAGGGCAACAATGCACAGAAAAAATGCTCGATTGTGTTCCTCTGAGCCTCCTAGGAAACCTTAACTAATTACTGTTATTTAAAGAGGAAATGTAATTAAACCACTTGGAGTGGACAGAGCCCTGATCTGATGGGAGGAGGGCTGCGCAGCTGTGGCAGTGGAGTGTGGTAGAGGAAAGTATATGTTTGCAGACAAGCTGTTAGACAGAGCTGAATTTCCTCTACCCTCTTCTCTTTACCAGGTGAATATATTCCTGAAACGTGCCCCAAATGCCACCATCGCTTTCTGTTAACTCTCACAAAGGTGCGAGAGGATCTTCTAATGACCAAAGGAATTAAAAATCTCACTTGTACATTGCATTCAGTGGACAGCACGATTGACATGATACCTGCTTCCTGCCACCAGGAACCAGAGCAGCCGAAGGAGCACACCACCAAGAGCCAGCACTTTCTGCCCAGATGTGTCTTGCACAGCTCAGCTGATAAAAACCAGACAAAACGCAGTGCCAGGCAATATGGATGGAGACCACTTGCCTTTTTACTGTACTTGTACAGATAGTAACATTAGCTATTCTAGTTTTATTCCTTGTAACATTTTTCTGTCTATTTTGGGAACTGGAAAATTTCAACTGCATTAATATGCTTCAGTCCCCAGTCTCATCAGAAAATGTTTGGGTTCCTCAGAATATGAATCATTGTAATAGACTCACTTAGCTTCTGCTTCTACATAATAATGTGAGAGGCATAAAGTACCAACAATCTGAAATGCACACTTAATTTAAGTTTGGGCAAAAAGGGAATGGCACATACAAGTATTTGCTTTTTTTGCACTTCCTGTAAGCTTGGTTGATGTCACTTGATAACATTTCCCTTGCTGCTGCAAAGGCCACCCTGTAAGCAACGATGCTGGACTTTGAAGATCTGAACCATAAGATGCAGTGACATGAAAACAAAGACATGTTGTGTTCATCTAATCCTTGCACTTCCCTTCCTATTTGGATTTGAAAATAGGGCATTTAATAGCAGAGGAGGGCAGTTCTGCAGAAGTAACTGTACATTCAGTTTCGTGGTTTACTGAGCAAGGTCTGGTCTTCCCTAACATTTGGAATTTTTTTTGCCTTCTTGACCAACTTGAATGTCTATGAACATTTCCATACCAGGCTAATAATTCTATGTCATTTCCAAAAATGTTCACAAAGTGAACTGGTAAAATGGCAGAGCGATTAAACCTGAGAACATTCTTGCTGGATAATTTCAGATCAACTACCACTTCTATTTTAGTTGCTGAACATTTTATATACTGTTGTGCTACTTAAAGGGTTAAATAATTACTAGATCTAGATGAAACTGATAAGCAAAATGTGATGGCTGAATTTTTCCTGAACATTTTAAGTGAGCTGGCATTTGCATTAGAAAGAAATTTCAGGAATGAGCTTCCAAAACTACATTTCTAACACAGAATTTTTTCTATTGAAAATTTTCTACGGAAGTACAGTATGAGTTATTTTTTGTTATTCTGGTTTACACACAGAAAACGGCTTTCTAGAGCAGCTGTTATCTCTCACACATACAAACTAATTAAGAGACTGTGTCCAGCAGGTCAGGCACAGTAGCAGACTTGGATGGGCAGAAAACTCCTTGTCCTCTTCAACACTACTTCTCTGCTACTTCCTCTGCTGTGAAAAATACCTATTTTACTCCAAAACCTGGAGAGGTGAAGCAGGCATAGTCACCTTCCATGCACCCTATTTGCAGCTGCTGCCACCAAATCATTAATAGTATTAATAAATTAGTGATAAGCAAGCACAAAGCCACACCCTCAAGGAAAATTAATTAAAATGGTTCTTCTTTACTCAGCTGAGCCTGTAACAGCAGGCCAAACACTCAAGGGAACATTCCGAGAGGGATATATACCAACCAAAAAGTTAACTTAGTTCAACTACTTATTAAAGTAATGAATATGCTAACTTAAAATTTTTAAAAATTATTCTCAATTAAGTATTCTTTCCAGAATTTAAAGTGAGAAACTTAAAAATTTCAGAAGCAATATTTCTCAAGTTTAATCTCCTGTATGAAATAGTAATAGGAAAAATATGGCATGAAGCCCAGTTTAATCAAATTAAGACTTCTAAGTCTGAAAACAGACATATGTTCTTCAGACAATGACTCTTATATGCAAATCTAGAGAAAAGAATCTCAGTAACTTTCCCAGCTAACGTACCGCTCAAACTCAGTCATTACATTCACTTTATTAAACTGATTTTTCACCTACATACATGGATAAGGTGATTTACCGTGGAGGAATCATGAGCTCTGTTTCACCACTTTCGACGCACAGATCTGTAGAAAACCAATAGCAGTGGAGGTTGACTGAAAGGGTATCTTTCAAAACGAGTATCATTCTGCATTTATGGTCAGCCATAACATTTCTTCCACTGTTGCTGAAGTTGCAGATGCCTTTCTATCAAAAATCCATATTTTTTGTAATATTTGTAATTCAAACATAGAAATTTTCTCTGACTAAGACACAGTATATAGACTTGCCAGCTATGTTCTGTCTCTATCTCATGCCTTTGCAGTATAAACACAGGTTTAATCCATAAGAAGAAATTGCCTTGCTTAGTAGTTGGGAAACATTTGACGGCATTAAGAAAATACGTTTGGCGATTATTTGGAGTAACGTAAGCCTGAGAATACCGAAAATGAAGACATTTGAGGCACTTTGTAATGAGCTTTTTGCTCACAAGCCAAACCTCAGAACACAACAAAAAAGCCAAATGCTACCACCTGTTCACTGGCATCTTAAGAAGCCTTAAATTTTGAATGCACACACATCCACCAGCCTGTCACCAAGCCAGGGAAGGCAGAAGGAAAGCTGGCAAACAGGTCAACAACCCCTCCAACTCAGAGCTCATCCCCAAGAGACTCTCTCTAACCACCAGCTCTCTGAAACTGGTAAGAGGAAAGCAGAAGATAGCACAAAGTAAGGGCCAAAGGCTTCAGTGGTGTACAAATCCTCTTGGCTTTTCATCTGATGCAGCTGGAGTAAATAGAAGGAAATGGTGATTAATATCAGCACACACAGCAACACTGTCACTACCTGCACCTACCCTGTACTTTCCTATCTCTACATGTCTTCCAGATCCAGTGGGGAAAGACCAAATCTCGGATGTAGCCCCTGGGTAGGATAAACAGTGGATGTACTTGTTGCTCTTGTTGTGTTTGCCATTTATCAGTCTCATAAGATACAACAAGAGAAGCACATAATTAGTCATCAGTTTAACAGCAGGGGAAGTGAGCTGCCTCCAGAAAAGCCATGAGAAAGGAAGAAAAGCCAGGTCCTGCTTACCAACCTTTTGTCTCATATTCCACATAACATCCAGAAGTTCAGGGAGTACATAGCAGTCCAGTTATCAACTCTATAACTTACACTGAAAGGACTGGATCACTGTCGTGGTTTAACCCCAGTTGGCAACCAAGCACCACACAGCTGCTTGCTCACCCTCCCCCGCCCCAGTGGCATGGGGGAGAGAATCAGAAGAGCAAAAGTAAGAAAACTCGTGGGTTGAGATAAGAACAGTTTAATAATTGAATAATAATAACAATAATCTAATGAAAAGGAAAATAACGAGAGAGAGAGAGAGTGCGCGTAACAAAACGCAGGAAAAACAAGTGATGCAACTGCTCACCACCTGCTGACCGATGCCCAGCCAGCCCCTGTGCAGCAATCACTGCCCCCCAGCCAAGTCCCTCCAGTTTATATACTGAGCATGACATCATATGGTATGGAATAGCCCTTTGGCCAGTTTGGATCAGCTGTCCTGGCTGTGCCCCCTCCCAGCTTCTTGTGCACCTGGCAGAGCATGGGAAGCTGAAAAAGTCCTTGACTAGTGTAAGCACTCCTTAGCAACAACTAAAATATCAGTGTGTTATCAACATTATTCCCATACTAAATCCAAAACACAGTACTATGCCAGTTACTAGGAAGAAAATTAACTCTATCCTGGCCAAAACCAGGACAATCACCCGTTATGTGGCAGGAGCTGTTACAAACATGGAAAAAGCTGTGCCTTTTTACAAGAAAGGAATTGATGGCCACTGACCCAAAATGACTCCCAACCGCTTGAACAAGATTTCTGCCAGAAAGATCTCTTGTCTTTGAATGAACTATTTTTTCCACAGAAACTTACATGAGGAACATGAGGAAGACTGAGGTAGATAGGCCTATTCCAGTCATGTCACCTTGAGGAGAAGAGCTCCAGGACCTCAGCCAAGCAAGCAGTGCTCTTCCAAACCAAAGCCAGCCATTCCATCCTTGTAAGGGGAAGACTTGACACAAGGAAGCAGAGATGGGGGAGGTCTTGACTTCAAAGCCATTGCACAAGAGGTCTGAGAGGAAGATCAGATGAAGGACTGTGCTCTTTCCCAAAACCCTGAAATTTTCCTGGACTCTCTAAGGGGAAAACTGAGTAGGAAGTGAAAAAGTCCTTGCTAAGTTCCCATTCCAGCATTTGACGTCATGTGTTGTATGAAGCAAAACCAGTTAGAGCTCCTGCAGCCTGGTGGTGAATAAATCTAAGCTGCTGGTCCTGAAGTCAAAGAATCCATAGTCCCAGGTTTCACAGCTGAAAGGCAGTCAGATGCGTGATCTGAGCTTAGAGACACTGGCTACATAATTGGTCCCTACCCAGATCAGTGGTACTCACCAGAGCAAGATACCAGTGACAGAACGTCATTACAACAGGTCAGTACCTTTTCAGACAGCAAAACTGATTCAGGTTTTGACAATAAAATACAGCTTGTCTATTCCGTGACTGTAATGGATAACACAGGTGGCATTTCACCTTTACTGTTGTGATAACAGTAACATAATAGAAATTCATTCTGAATAGAATCCTTTCTGCAGGAATACAAAGATATGTTAATTACACAGTGGCACTGAATTTGGATTCTATCTATCCTAAATGATATCTTTAGGTTTAATTCACGTCCTGGTCACGTAAAATGAGGAGACAGTCTTTTGAAGGCACTGTAATTAAATCAGGTCAAACTGATACAAGAAGAAAATCAAGCCATTATGAGTACAGGCTGAAATCTGGGTAGATGCTCAGCAAGCACAGACCAGAGCAGATTCACTGCCTGCTGTATTTACAAAACAACAGCAGAGATTATTTTGTTAAATTCAACTGAAGCTCATTCAGAGTAATATAGTTAGGAGGCCATACGCTATTCTGGTGCCATTGTCCAGTGGATAAAACTGCAATTGTAAAATTTAATTTTTCTCATTTCAAATCTTTACAGTCAGATTGGAAGCACAGAATGAACATTAAATTATCATTATGCATACCATGTATGACATTTCTTAACTATTTTTATGCTAACAAACTTATGGTATATGTATTCTAGGAAAAAAAAAAATCCAAGAACTGTACTGTGGCATAACAAAAAATAAAGAGGGTCGGGGATGTTACTGAAAAATATTAGAGCTTCCTTCAGTACAAGTCTTTGAACCTAGAGATCTTTCATGTTTTATAGACCCTAGGTCTGATTCTTCTCTTGCTGTAAATGACTTTACATGACAGGAATTAGGTAACAGAGTTACTCCTGTCTCACATGAAAGGAAAGTCAGAGTTTGGACACTTGAGTGAATGTTACCAGATCCTCTGATCCTCTCAAAGAGTTCTCCTGAAGTGGCAGGGGAACAAATTGTCCCAATTTCCATACTATCTGTAAGTGCAAGTGTTCATTCTTACTGCTTGAGTCCCTGCGTATCTCAGCCCAAAAGTGACATTTCACAGGCTCCTAGAAGTCTCCCATCTTAGTGAACTGCTTTTAAAGCACTCTTATAACAAAACCTTTACTGATTTTAATGGTTAAAGTTTGTTGTGTGTGGTTTTTTTTTAACAGGAAAAATAAATTTAAAAAGCAGTGCTTTTTCTATATATTTCCATAAAGAAAAAAAAGATCCTTTTGTTCTTTTTCCCTTCAATTATTTCTTAGAACAAGCTTGATCAGGCCATAGGGATTAAAAATGTGCAATATCTAGAGAGATGCTTTTTAGGCAAAGAAAAAAATGAACAAGCAAAAAGTAAACTATCGCATTCAAGGCTGAGGTTTGTTTAAAACTGCAGACTTCTCTTCTGACAGTCCAGCTTCTAAAGCTAAAAGACCCAAATTTCATCACTACAAGTAGTATTTAATAAAGGAGAGGGAGAAGTAGGACTGCCTGAGTCTCTAAGGATCCCTCCTGCCCAAATTCCTATTTGTTTGGGACCCCACCTGTGAAGTGGCTGCTCCAACAAGCCGGGGAAGGTGGCACGAGACCAGCTTCAAATGAAAAGGATTCTGTAGGCCAAACTTTCTGCATTAGCACAGCTTTGCATGGATCTTTTGATAAAGGAAGCCTTCAGATCTAAAAATATTCGCAGAAGACACAAACTCAAAAGAGAACAAAAATGATTAGCAGTTTTTGCATTCAAGTTTAAAACATGCATTGTTTAAACTGGAAGTGACGTTTTGTCAGGAAGCCAGGTTTGCAATTCCTTTTATTTCATTTTTGTGACAAAACCCAGCAGCACGTCTTTTGCAGTTCTCCGTTATTTATTAATTCCATGAATAAAAGATTTGTCTGGTGACTAATTCACCCTGACTTTCTGGCCACCAATCCTGCCCTTTTTATTCCTTTAGGGAATGGATTTCCTTCCAAATTTAAATGGCAGGACTGAAGAACACTTTAATGATGGCATGGTACACAAGTGGTACCATTCTTCCTTGAGGAGGTGATTTACCTGCCTCAAGAACAAAACCCAATGCTTCGATTAAGGAATTTAAATTATTCATAAAAAGAAAAAAAAACCCCACATATCTATCTTTGTCAAATATTGTCAGCCATTTCCTTAGATGATGCGAATAGGCACAATAAAATAATACCAATTTTTACACCAGTTAGCACTGAAGATGAGAAGAATCACTAATCACAGCAAACTCGGAGCAAGCCCCATAAGAGTACTTATGGGACTTAGTCAAAAAGGCACTTTCTTAGCTTGAAACAGTAGAAATCCACTTTGTATCACCCTATGACAGGAGGAGTCGTCTCTCTATAGATCTCAGCACTCCAAGTTACTTTAATTACACCAAACTTTGTTTTTCATTTTAACAATGTGACTATGCTAAATAACCCCAGGTAAAGTGAAGAAATCATGTCCCCAGTGAAGTTAATGACAAGCCACACATTCATTTCAAGAGATCCAAGATCTCAGCCCCAGTTTATTATTCTAAAATGGATAATCAACCTTTCACCTACTATTACTCCAGGACAATGCAGAATTTAATTCAAACACCTGTAGCCAAGAGCAGCCAGTGTCCTTCAGATCAATGCACAACCCTACAATAGACAATCATGGAACAACCTGACAATGGGAAATTTCTTTAAAATCCAGCAGTTTCATCAGCATTAAATAAGCTCTAGAATGACTTATTACCTTTTCTCAAAAGCCGCAGGAACTAGTGCCAGAAAACTCAAGCATAAAACGTTTTTCTGTGCAATAAAATGGAAATAAGTAAGGCAGGCATTTATCACCTTCATTCTCAACTGAAAGTCAATGGACTCCCAGAATCTTGTTTAAAAACATATTCCCTCCATGTTGGGTGAGAGAAAGGCCACAGAGCTCCTGCCTGAGCAAAAGAACTGCCACACTTCAATCCCAGAGCTGCCAGCACCTCCCTATTCAACTCACTGTCATGAGGGATTTCTGAAAGTGAACCTGCATGCAGCTGACTCCATAATTGCTCTAATTAGCATCTCAGCTCAGCTTTTTACTACTCTCCTTTTCAAAGCGCAGGGTTAGCACTCTAGCCCAGGTGCATATTGGTGGAGCAGGGAAGGAGACCAGAGGATGAAGAGTGTGAGTTCTGGGACCAAGTTTTCATCAACCATTATGCATAATTTGTACATTGATATTTTACATCTGTGCACCACAGAAAATCAAACAATGAAAACAAACTAAAAATGCAAAGTCCATAAATTAACCCTTGCCCTGAGGTAAATGGTACAGTCATTAAAGAAAGACATCAAAGTCTAAAAAGAGGAAAATACACTGTAACAATGGCCATTGGACTATTATAAGGGCTGGGAAGATTGAAATGGAAACGTGTCACTTTGTCACATCCATCCCTACGAGACACGCAAGCGAGCTCACAGCTTCTGACTGTCTCTGTATGGTCAGAAAATGACAGGTTTGTATTTCATGTCTTTCATATTACTGATTCAGAAGAGAGCACTGAAGCATTTTTAAGCATGATTCTCTGCAATAACAGTATTAGAGAGATGCGATGTATGCGCACTGCAGAAACCGAAGCCAAAGACCATTTAGACTTCAGCCTTGACATTTTCCATTTACACTTTGCACCACAAAATAATGAATGGGTGTGTTAACAGCAACAGGAGCAACAGATGTCACTCCCCATAACCTCTGCTGGTGCATGGTGGAAGGCTTAGGTGAGATCCTGGAGAAACCAGCAGATGTTTTAGACAACAGTAATTCCAGATCCAGCTCCTCTTCAAAAGTACCCAGAGATCCTCAGAATGCCACATGCCTTCAGAATAATTTCTCCATGGATGTACCTCTGTCACAGTTAGAGTGTCCCAAGACGGCACATGTGGGAAGAGTACAGATGACTCCAAGAACACAGGACACCAAGAAACATGGCCAAGAAAAACCTATGAGTTACATTATTTCAGGCTTCTTTTCATAGAATCATTTAAGTTGGAAAAGACCTTTAAGATCATCGAGTCCAACTGTAAGCCTAACACTGCCAAGTCCATCACTAAACCATGTCCCTAAGTGCCACATCTACACGTCTTTTAAATACCTCTAGGGATGGGGACTCAACCACTTCCCTGGGCAGCCTGTTCCAATGCTCAATAATGCTTTTGGTGAAGAAATTTTTCCTAATATACAATCTAAACCTCCCCTGGTGCAACTTTTGTGACTTCATATCTCTTTATATCTTAAAGCCATAATCCTGTGGTCCCATACATACAGGAGCAAGAGATGGCCTGATTTTCACAAGTGGTGAAATTCAGGATTTGATGATCGACACTAATTCCAGGCTCAGTTTTCATTGATCTAGTGACATCTGTGACTCTTGACTGGTGGTTGCTACAGTCCTTTTGCAGGAAGACCTGATCACTTTTGACTTCAGGAGTGCTTTTGCACTGCTACAGAACGCAGATCTAACCTTGCTACGCCAGCTATGGAGTTGGTATTTTAACTCCAGGTAGCTAAGTGAAAGATATGCCACCCTATTTACCATATTGTGGTTTTACACATGCTACTACAGGAACCTTTGTCACTAGGACAAAGGCCAAAATAAAGTGAATGTGAGATAAATATTCATTGAGAGCAGAACTAATAGGGTTTCACAGGGATTAAGTCAGGAAATTGGAAAACAGAGTATGAGAGAATATAGTATTAAATTATGCATTTCTCTCAGCATATGAATAATATAGAACTGAAATTGATAAACAAAGCTCTAGGCAGCACAAGCATTATATGAAAAAAAAAAGTAATTGTAAATACTGCACAATCATTTCAGTTAATTATAGCAAAAGACAACTTCACCTCAATGCTTCGATTTTAATTTACCTATTGTAAAATCCATAGGTGGAAAAAATATCGTGATTAAATTAAACCTCATAAACACTCCCAGAGGATGATGTATCAGCATAATTTAAAGGACTAGAATTGAAAATTAAAGCTTAGTTTTCTATTATCAGAGCTCTGATGTTTTTGGGTGAATAAATGTCAGAGACTGCAACAGCATACACTAGTTACCAAGGATATTCTTACTGGGCTCAATCGTAAAGTTGCTCCCTGTAGCAAGGATTAAACTCTGGCTCCATTGAAGTCAACGGCACAAGGGTTTTTCCCTTCATGCTTCTAAAGGTGCAGTCCAGAAGTAGGTGAAAGTATGAAGCACCATAGCAATTAATCTTACATCAGGAGTAATTTTTCTTCTGGAGATTCTTAACTAATGGAGTAACAAAATAATGAAAAATGAAGTCCTCCAATATAACATGATTTCAAAAAGCCTCTAATAATCTCTGTACCACCTATAATTACAAATTACTTAATATTTGCAGTCCTTTTTCATCCACTCTCATCCTACAGTGCTAACTCTGCAGATGTATGGTCAGGTAATTTCCAAGTATAAAGGATAGCCCATAGGGCACATTTTAAACAGTGAGTAAGTGTGAAAGAGACAGGTAAGTGCTAATGGGATTTTCAGAACTGTTTTCAAACAGGAGTTACATCCAACATGATTCTGAAAATCTCACTTAGCACCTATCTGAAGTGTTAGCTTCTTGAATTTCTAAAAAGACCCACATGACCAGATTTTATAGGATACCTGTGGTGTACTTAGCACATGTTTAAGTTCCAGTGAAACATACAAGAATCAGTCTATGTATTACTAATTAATTACAAAATGTCAGGGAACTGTGAGCCCAGGACCAAGCTGGAAAGGTATCATATGAAAAATGCTTGTGTATTTCTTTTCTCAGCCATGGAATTTTAGGCAGAACTAACAGAAAACAGGGGACAGCAGTGATTAAAGAACCACCACCATGCTATGGCCAATTGACTTTAGGTGTTTAATTTCCACCTTTAGGGTATTACAAAAATAAGCTTTTGCGGATTTACCAATGATTCCATAATCGAGCTCAAAGCGGCTGTTTCATAACTGCAGATTGTGACTTGAAGCAATGACAAAGCCATCAGCAGTGTGATTTCTGGCATTCAGCACCTTCTCACTCTGAAAGGTCCTGTATGTGGCCCATGCCTCTTCCTAAGAATCTAGTTTGCTGCTACTGGAAAAGGAATTACACAATAATATTTTAAGGGAAGATTATCAGTTTATAGTTTTAACTGCTTATCTTGCCTTTAAAACAAACATTAAAGACCAGAAACCCTGTTGGATTATTAGCAACTTCTGACTTTAACAAAAAACATGTGGCCCCTAACTGAGCCCAGTATCCCAAGGGAGCATCAGCTTCAGGTGAGAACCCAGTGTTCAACATAAACTCTTCCTGTCTCTCAGTCCCCCTCTCATATGTTTTTTATTAGCAACATCATAAAAGCAATACTTTGCTTTCAGCCTAGATGACTACAGTCTCTGTTATTCATACCTTATTTAGCAACTGAAGCTTGCACTTCAGAAACACTGCACTTGTCTGGATATGGACTAAATTGCTGTAAAGAAAAAGGGGTCAAGATGGGATTATATAAGAAAAGCATATAGTAAACGAATTCTTAAGTCTTTTCATATCACTTTTACACTGCTCTGGCAGCCTCAAGCAGCTTCCACCCTCTTTAAAGTTACTCTGTGCTATTAGACCATTATAAAGGCTCTGGGGAGAAAAGGAATCGGTACCAGACATCATTAATTGAGATCTACCATTTTCCTAGTTCCTCAAAATAAGCATGATATCAACTCTATTCTTCATTACAGTACTTCAGCAGAAAATAAAGTAATAACTGTAGCACACCTAAGGGTAACACACTTGCAAGTCCCACTTCCACAAAAAGGCAAACATATTGATTTATCTATATAGGAAAAGGAGCTTCAGTTCTGCAAACAGATTCTCAAAAAACTCCTACCTTTCTTGTGACACAGCGTGGCCAGTGGCTGCAGAAGCCAGCCTTGGGAACTGGGCAATAGCAGAAAGTCAAAGCACTTACAAACCACAAGTGGGTTTATAGACCTATGTGATATAAGCATTTCCAAGATCCACACAGGGAAGGAAAGAAAATAAAAATGCAAAAAAGTAGCAAAGAGAGAAGTTTTGGGGCCAAGAAGGCACAGGAAGGCTCAGGAAAGCTCTAAGACACACCATAGGCAATAAGAGGGCACTCCTCAGCACTTGCAAGGCCTGTGCATGACAGTCCAGGGTTTAAAGAGCCCAGGTCCCTGGTATGGGATCTCTGCACACATTTAAGCTGTCTCCTCCATGACATGGGTTGACAGTGTTCCTAAAAGAGGTACTGTACCACCAGGTTAGCAGAGCCAGAGTGACCCCTGCAATACTCATTTCAGAAGCAATATTAAGACACTCATATACATGTTTTGTTCAGAAGAGCACCTGCAATACTCTTTGGCAGCATTCCAGAGCAACAAAAGCTACCAAATCTCTCCTTTTTCACTCCTAAGAAAGCAAAGATAAGTGCCACAGAAGGGTCTTACCAGTTTTCTTGGGCACTTGCAAGGAATAAAGAAATGGTACATTGCCTCTTGTTGCACAAACAGCAGTCAGGTTTCAACAGTGTCAGTGCAGCTTCCAGCTCTCTAAGCAAGAAGAAGCTTTATCATCTGCAGCATGAGAGAAGGATGTCAGGATTCTGCTCATGACTAATGACTTCATGCTGTAATGCTTCAGGACTACACCTTGAGTTAAATAACTTCAGAAAATTAATTGAAGAGTTATCCAAGCAAGAAGAGGGTGAAAAGCTTCAGGACTGCATCCTGCACTTCTAGATGTACATCAATATTTGCCTCAATGTCTCCCTTGAGGTTTTAGTGTCTGGTGTTGTGAGATGTGGACATGGGGGGGAGAGGAAGAAAAAAAAGAAGAAAAAAAAATAAAAGGAA
The DNA here is from genome assembly GCA_020745775.1 of Theristicus caerulescens. Lineage (NCBI taxonomy): Eukaryota > Metazoa > Chordata > Aves > Pelecaniformes > Threskiornithidae > Theristicus > Theristicus caerulescens. The sequence goes on from CM036560.1 coordinate 93,011,324, forward strand.
AAAAGAATCACCTGAAAAGAGAGATAAGTAACTGGGGAAATTACAAAACTGGCTTGTGCAATAAAAAGCCCAGTGTATAGAATCGATTGAAGCTTTCAATACAAGGGAACAAGGGTCTCATTTCAGCTGCTGATCAGTTTAGATTCACAGCCACAATAAAAAAGGCTATGTACCATGGTTGCACCACCTGATTATTAAGAAAGGTTTCTACTTAAGAGTCTTTGTTTCCTCGAGATAGATTCAATACACTTAGTGATTTCTCACCTGATGAGCACTATTCAGACAAAGTTCACAATCAGAGATCACAATAAATTTCACACATTATCAGACCTTTATGTCAACAATCCCTCCAGCTCACAAAATTTAATTCATTGAGGAAAACTTTTTGAAAGCATATGGCCTTGAAAACAAGGCAAACAGAAGAAAACTCAACTAAAAAAGAGAAAAGTAAAGTTCAAGGAAAGATCAGTAGTTACAGGCACCCAACACTTCACAAGACAAAAAGGAATACATTCAAGTAGAAAGAACAGCAGGTGCTGATATTGTCTGCAGAATTGTAGCTTATCTGTAACTGCCCCATTCAATGAAAAGCAAAGCGTTGCCCATCTCTGACCCCGGATGCTATCAACAGCTGACACTGAAGCACCAAAGACTGCCTATATCAGGATAGCTATCTCCTGTTATCTACCCTGCCATGAAGAACTTGTTCATGCAGATCCCAAAACAAAATTTGGCAGACAAACTGAATCATTATTAAAACAGCCTGAGGAATAAATTCGTTCCCTTCCTATAAAAAACATTTCTTTTGGACAAAAGTAGGTGCTGAATAACTACTGAAGAACACGCTTAGCACACTCTACTGCAGGGACAGTCAGGTATCCAGGAAAGAAGTTTAATTTAGCTAATAAAGTAAACAGTTATGTGTGCAGCCTCCTCCTCCATTCAAAAAAACAAAGGTCATTTCAGTTGCTCTTAAGCAAGAACACAAGATTTGCAAATGCAGAATTTGTGTAGTAAAAAAAAGTGTCTAAATGGGCAATAAAGTATTTTCCTCAAATTCCATACGGCCAGCCTATTGTATCAGATCCTCAGCTGATTTAAACTGCTGCGTTAGTAGCATGGACATTGAAAGTATCATCAATACACATCTTCCTACATGCTCCTTCCCCAACACATATGGTTTGCTGGTTTACATTCAGGGAACAGAAAAAAGAATGCATTCTTCTGGCTTTGCCAATGCTTTATTATTGAAAGGAGGATTTCTGCTCTCTGAGGTGCAGAAACTGCAGCTTTTCTTGATGCTGGGACCAAGACAGACGTTCTCCCCTACAGTCATACAGGAAGCAAAGGCAAGTTCTCCTGTACCTGACTTCCTCACTGCAGTAAATGAATACCATCATTATGCTGTTGCCAGTCACCAAAACTTAAAAGCTGGCCATCACCCCTGACAAAATCTTTAATAGTTCTGTGATCACTGCCTGCGTGCCTCAGTTTCTTCCTTTTCCCTTGCGCTGTTTAGAAGGGGTGATAATGGACTAAAAACACTTAGCTTGAGGTTAGAGCTTAATGTGAGTGTGCTGTGTGATAGACCATTGGGACATATGGTGGCCCTTCACACTTGGGAAAGATCTTAATATCTGCACATGATCAATCAACCCATACTCCTTCCCCTTCTTCTCCTGGAAAAAGGAACAAAGGACATATGCAAAGTATATGCTGCTTTTTAAGATGAAAATAGGAGGATGGATTTCAGCAGCAAAAATGCTGCATTGTGACCTCTCCTCTCAGAGCATTTGCAGATTCCTGAATACTCTGACCAAAGACACACACATGCTCTTTATCATCAGAGAGCTGGCCTGTTTATAGAGAAAAATGGCTCATCTAGCTGTAGTTCCCTGCTATGAACCTTGATTCTCCTTAAGGATAAGGGAAACTAATTCAGAGTTGATTTAGTTCTTTCCAGTGGAGCCTTGAGAGCAGACTATGGTGATACCGCATAACACCCAGCGGCAGCGTCAAAGGAACCGGGCATTGCAGCAGAAGAGGGTAATTCACCTTTCAGCAAAAGCCACACCAGGCCAGCTCTGTGGGATGTTATTTAAAGAGGTTTTAAAGGTAGAGCTCTGATCAAGAACTTGCAGAAAAAATTAAACATCCCTCCTCTTCTTTGCACTCTGGCTACATCTAAACATTGCAAATTCTTCCTGCGTAACATCTCAAAGATATCAACTTGCAAGACCGCATAGTCAAAGTCCTCAACCAAGCTCTCATTCAATATTCATCTGTGTATTGGAGACATCCTCCTCCTTGTTGGATACATGCAAAGACTCTTTTCCTCACCTGTCATTGACTCACATCACACTTTTCCTCTACTTGTTCGCACTTCTCTAGCACAAAACATATGCTACTTGTTTTCACTTTCAAGGCCTTTGCAAAGCTATCCTTTCCCTTGCCATCAACTCTTACACAAACATCCCATGTTGCAACTATTTCTTCAAACACGTTAGTAGCCTGGGGGCCACATACGCACAGCAGGCCCAAGAAGCGAACACCCTGCTCCGACAGAGCAAAGCTGGGATACTTCCACAGCCAACAGCATTGATTACATCAGCTACTTTTAAAGCCCCAGAAGGTCGTGCACGTGGTGATGATCTTGCACATGGAGGGAGGAGGAATCAGCTCCATCTTTGCCAGGCAGCAAAGCAGAGAGTTACACTCTATAGTGATCTGCAATAACTAGATGATGCAAATCCCAGAACATGGCATCAGACCCAGGCAGCCAGCACAGGGACTCTGGGCATCACCCTCTCCCTCCCCAGATTGCATCCCCATCTGCTGTGAGTTGGCCACTAGCAGCAGCCTCTCCTGAGCACAGAACCATCTGAAACAAATGCTCATAAATGGCATATTTTATTTCTGGCATTTACTTTTTCTTTTAAAGTTGTTCAGGTTCCAGCCAGGGAAGCTGGAGTCAAATGTTGACAAGTGAGCTCCTGGCAGATTATTAACTCTGAAATACCCCAGATGAGTCAAAGATGTGCAGGCTGTGTACAATTCCCCATGGAACCGTAAAGGAAAACTGCTGATTTCTAATATAATCACTTGTAGAGATAAAATAAATTTAAAAATACCCAAACACCTAAAATTGCCAAATCAGAGTGTTTGTTAATAGTTGCCATAACAACACAAATAAGCAACTGGCTTTTTTCCTAAAGTTTGGGAGCCTGGCATTCCTAGACAGGAAGCTGATCTTGATTTGAGTCAAAAGTTTTTCTGGTAGTCATTGGCTCAGTAGCAACAAGACACATCTGGCAAGAGGCAAAATAAATGAAAAAAAAAGTGCTTTAATTTTCAAATTTGTGTAACGGCCTGAGAGAGCACCCTAATTTTCAAACTCATCTAAAAATATCAACTTCTGTAACATTCAAACATTTCAAACATTTTATTTAAACTTAAATGTTTAAATCAAACATTTGATTTAAACTTAATGAAGCTTTTGGAAAAACCTTTACCATTCTTCATATCAAAAGTAATTAAAATAATATCAATTCTATTCTTCCCTTAATCCTGAGGAGAAAGTCTGAAAGGCTCATCATCGATAGAAATAAAAAATAAATGCCGAGTAGTTCTTTTACCTAATATAATCCATGCAGTTTGATCCATGTTGTATTTGCCAGCACCACTATAGCAGTTTAGTATGAGCAGTAATCACAAGGCCTGAAAGCTGTTTTTCTGGCAAATTTCTGTTTCAGTGCAAAAATATAGAGGGCTCAAATGAAGAACAACTGCTACACTTGGTGTGTATATGCTGTTCATGTTCTAATATTTCTATTCTATAGTTTTAATAGGTGTTTCCATAGCTTTAGTAGGTGTTAAAGTAACAGCATAGCTTTCTAGCAGCCTAGACCCTCACACCAGCCGTAATACCGTCATCTAACATTCATTTCACTTACTGGGAGTAACAAGAGAAGGATTAGCCACATTTTTTCTTTCTTCTTTTTTTTTTTTAAAATGAGGACGAACAGAACTGCTTAATAACTTAGATTAAGTTGCTGGTGTGGAAACTGCTGCAGTAAAACTTAACGGTGGGAAAAGAATTCTGTGAGACTCAACAAGAGAGAACAATTTTGTTTGAAGGAGCTGGATAAATTTGTCTTTATATTTCACAGCAAGATAATGAATAAGGAATGAAGCGCATTTGTCTCCGTGTTTCCCAACATAGCGAATGTCTCAGCAAGCAGTTGTATTACCAACAGCACTAGAAAATTACAAATTTCAAAATGAAATGTGTCTTACCATCACATAACAGAGTGGATACCACAGCAGTGAAGACATTATCTCAACTGTATTTAAATCACAGATTTCACTGATATCCTATTCATTCTCAGCAATGAACTGCACACACACCAAAGTTTCTGAGAACCAAATACCAACTCCTTCTCACGCTTCACTGTTCAACAATTGCAAAATAGTAGTTTAGGGGCACAGTAGCACTTGTATTGCTTTTCCACTGAGCTGAGAAGAATCTAAAAGGGAACATGTCATGATGTTTTACAGAAGGAGCAGGAATCTCTGATTTGACTCCATGGAGAGCCGAGAGATGACAGTTGTGGTCGTGAAGGGAAGGTAAGCATTTCTGTGGCATAATGTTCTCTGGAGCTGTTACTACAGAAAGCTCCAGTGACAGAAAAATGCAAAGTTGCTTTGGACCTGGCAGTTATGCCTGAGAATGACACAACAGTCTAATTAACTGTATTTAAAATGCAGCCAGTCTAGGGGTTTGAAAAGTCAGGTTAAATCTCACAGGACCCAGAAGGAAGGACTGTGCCAGGATTTACTGAATAACCTTTGTGGTTTTCCACCAGGTTAACAGGTAGCTGCACCAGTTCTGCTCAGGCCTGTCTTCCACAGCTTGTCTCTCTAGCGCAAGAGCAGATTTTATTCCCCTTTACAAGGTAGTCACTGCAGTCTCTGTGGTGTTCCCTGTGAATGTGTTTCTTCACCACCCCAACAGTGGTAGGGGTACTCATTTGTCTGGGGACAGATGGGAGCAGCTATAGGTGTCAGTGCCTTTATAAAGCTGATCGCAGCACCACTCTGATTCTGCTGCATTTTGCCTCCACATCACGTGGGATGCTGTAGGTAGACAGCTGGAGTTTCTGTACATGTGTTTACATGCAAGAGCAATTGCATTAACCTTCCCTGTTAAACATTTGATTGAATTCAGGGACTCACAGACAAAACAGAAAAGTCTGCATGTTCAGAAACTATGGATTCTCTGAGCCACTTTACATGCAGAATGTACGTGGGGTAACCCAGCATGAAGAGTGAGTGTAGAACAACTGTCTTTTTGTGAAGCTGTGTAACGACTTCGCGTAGTCACTGCAGCCACCACACCTGGCAGGGTTAAAGTAGTACAACAGTTAAGATGAAGGAAAAAAATCAAGTAGAGGGGTGACAGATTTTCTTGTCAGAGAACTCCAAATTTAGCACTATCCAGGCCCTCCCAGTGTTATTCTAGGCTAGGGAGAAGGAAGTTTCTTGTGCTCATCAAACCCTGCTGTTTCATAGCACTGCACTTTGGCCAGTGCTTGCACATTTGTTAGGCACTCTAATGCCCTAGAACAGCACAGCAGAATGTAGGATACTTGCAGCGCAGATATATCTGGCTGCCACAAGCTCCCATTTTTTCCTCCACACTTTGCAAGAAAACGTGCCACACTGCAGCTCCACACTGACATGAGACTGAGGTTTGCTTTACTACAGACAATTTGTTTTGCCACATGTTGCTTCTGTGGACTTTTACAATATTAGCAATGTCTCCTGCAAATAAAGCAGCGAGACTGTGCACCACTGCACTGGGAGACAGACACTATCCAGTTTACTCCAGATCACACTAATAAGGTTCCTGACTCAGGACCCATGCAGACTTCCCTGAGCTTTTCATTTCTGACTTAGCAGCACCACAAAGCAGCCACTGATTTGGCTTAGCTTTCCACTCCTGTTAAGAAGTGCAGGATGACAGTGTGTCGGTTTCTACAAATGGATTATGAACCTGACTGAAAATGCTACTGCTTACTTCTGTGATTCCAGACAGTTCCAGCACACACTTGTTAAACCTCTCAGCAATTGCTGTATGCTGCATTAAAAAGCCACAAGGAACATAAATGAAATCTTAAAGGGACATTATCAGGATTGACTGCCACAAAAGAGTACGTACAAAAATCAATGTATTAGATTTTGTACAACAAAACAAAAACATGCAGCATATAAATCCATGTGATTATTAATGAGACTTTATATCCACACTGTGATCAAAGAGAAGACTGGCCTTTGTTTCAAGGTTTCTAGCATTTTCACACACAACTATTCATATTCATAAATGTCTGCAGGATCCCACTGTATACTATGCAATCCACTGCAGGAAAACATGGCTTTTGTACTATCTTGCTTTTAGTATTGCCAAAACATGTGTTTTGTTCCACTAATACGTTTAAAGAACAGAACAAAGGTAACATTTACCAAAATAATAGAGGGGTTTGTTTGTTGGCTGGTTTTCAATAAGTTACAGATTGTTTCTGTTGTTTCAATCTCCAAACAAAATATAAAGAAACAGAAATTGCAATGAAGAATTCATTCAGGAAGAAAGAAAAACAACCAAACTAAACCCCCCCCATCCTCTAATCCACCCATCTGGCTTTGCACCATGCTCGGTTGTGTTATGCTGGCAACCATTCTGAATGAGTTTATTGATTTATTCTGGTCTTCAAATAGAATCACAGTTTTAAAGAAATAAATGGATAAACAGGCTTCTCTTTAATTTCTGAAATATTTACAAACAAATCTTTCTGTCTATGCACAGGAGAAATAAGCAGGGCATATATGAGCTCAGCATTTTTTAGGTGAAAGCCAGACCTTTTAGTATTAGAGATTCTCACGTCTTTCACAGAATAACTGTCTGCAGACATTGTTCTTTTCTGGCTATGGAATGTCTGAGAAAGGAGGTTAGTGCAAATGTTGTCAAATACTGGTGTCCAGTTACTACCTAGACAACAAACTAAGGAGCAAGGGGTGTTTGTTTACCTCCCACAGTTAAAACTTAAGTAAAACATTTCAGAATCAGATTTAAAATCTCAATAACTATCCCCACTTTAAAAGCCTTAGTGAAAAAGATTTCTCTCGTAGCATGTCTAATTCAAACAGGAGTATTCCCATGGTGAAGTGCAGTAGAATGAGTGCAGCACGAATTGGCAATAGGTTGGATTTGAGTCACCTCTCAGAGATGTAATTCCATTGATTTCAACTAAATTACTTCTGATTTGTGCTATTGTAAGGAAGAAAAAAAGAGAGAAAGGAAGAGCTTTCATCTTGATTTCGCACCAGAGAACTCAATAGCAGTTATGCTGTTGACTGCAGTGAGTGCCAGATTCAACTCGGAGCCTGAAGAACACAATTTTTAGAAGATCTAGTGAATTCTATTGCAGCTCCCTGGCAGCGAAGCCCCAGATGGCCAGTTTCTGCTGAAATATTTTTGCTGCCCACCATTTGATCTGAAAACATTATTAACGAAGGACAACTTAAAAAGAAAAAAATTATCTCAGAAACATCTCTCCCACTGTGCACAAGTAGACTGAAAGTGCTGATGTGTTTCCTTTACCAGGCACTAAGAAAGCAATGTATGGGACTTGATCCTGCAAACACCACATGCTAGTTTTGCTTTAATCACCTAGTAGGAGAATAATTTCATGAGCGAGAGCAACACGACTAAGTACCAGTAATGAATCCTGGAATCCATGTCGTGGAAAGAGTGAGAAGTAAAGACTTCAGGTAACAGTGCCAGAAACAGTCATTATGCTTGTTCTCAGACCAGCTGACCCTGGCTGGAACCTGAGCCTACTCTTTATTTGGCTGCTTACTATGACAATTTTAAATCTTGCACTATTTAGCATGTATGAATATCAAATTGTTTCTAATAAATAGAGGAAAAAGCAGTCTATAAATAATCATAAAACAAATTGAATGACTCAGCCCAGTGTGTTTTCCGGATTCTTAACAGTACCGCTAATGGTCCTTGCTTTCACCTCACACCATTAATTTTCCAAGTCATCATTAATCTCCAAGAAAAGCATTGAGCTTTGATCATTATTGCTTAATTACATGGAAAAATAGACAGATTGTTAATATTAATTTGCTTTACAACAGGCCAACTAAGTTATCTTCAATTCTTAGTGCATTCTACAGCTGCCATTTTATGCCAGGTAATAATTAATAAAATTATTAATTTAAACGAAGCTTTTTACTTTTACTAGTGAGATAGAAAATCCTTATTTGAGCTCATGAACACTCATATTTTACTACCCAGCTCCTATTGTATTTTGTTTACCATATGTGAGCCCCCAAGGTAAAGCAATTGCAAGTTTTACCTTGACATTTCTATGTAAATTGCTTGAAGTTATGCATGGAAATCTCATAAGACAGGTTCTGTCTTTCAGGGAAATGGAAGAGTGTTCTTCCAAAGAATAAAAGGACAAATTTAAGACCAAAGTTATGGGAGTAAAGGTGGACTTGAATATTTAAAGTCAGAGAAGTCTAATGCAGGGAACTTTTTATGTCTTGACGCACTTATTTGGAAACCTCAGCTACCTCCTTAGACTTCAGCTTCCCACAAGCCTTCAGGGGACAGCTTGGTGAAAGTGTCCAATTTTTTTAATCGGAAAAAAATATTTTCATGAATTTCACAGCTAGTCACTGAACCACTAAAGGGCAAACAATTTCTGAATGAAGAGCATAAAAAGGCAGTTTTGGCATGTACTTGCCAGCCAAAGTATGGCAAATTTTGTTTGGGTGTGGTGCCTGCATAAGGTCTTCTTTTGCTCCTTCATCTGCTTGGAGAGAGGTAAGGCCTGAGATACTCAAAACCTCTCTATATTTAGAGAGTTCTCCTGCCTAAGCACGTGAAGGGCTAGATGGAAGGGGGAAACAGAACATCCTCAACTGCAACTTTAATTCAGATGGATTTCTTATGATATCAGTAGAAAGGCTCCCATTAAAGATGGGCATGGGCTCGCATATAATGGACGGAGAGGAGGAGGGTGTTAAATCACAGTCCTCCCAAGAGTCAGAATTGTTCTTCACACAATTCATACTTTTCCACCCTTTGTGTTGTACATATAATCTGAATCATAGAAATGTGGGCTGAAAATGACTTCTGGAGACTCCATCACTGATGTGGGATCAAATAAGTTGACATCATCAGATGCTCGTCTGACACGCTCCTAAAAACCCCTAAGGGCTTATACAACTTCCCCAGATCTCTTTTACCCTTTCAAATCTACCATTAAAGTAAGGGCATTTTGCAACTGAAACAAACTACATAGCATTACAAGTTCAATGCATTGTTCCTTAGTCTAGCACTAACAGCAATTATTAATTCCATTTCCAACAACTGCTTATGTATTGATAAACGTAACCCCTTCCCCCTCAATCGCCCCTCATCTGCCAGTCCTCTTTAGCAGAAACAAAACCCATTCCTTCAGCCTTCCTTCACAGGTCATGTTCTCTAAACTGTTTATCATTTTCCAGCTGTTGTTGCATTTGAACCATCTTTCAATATGTCAAGATCAATTTGTCAGCCTTAGTGAAGTGAGACTGTCCTACTGAGACGTCATGAATGTGCTGACCAACAGATTGCTTCTTTGGCCGTTGATCTTCCAAGAGAAGCAACTGAACAACAATTTCGTCAAAGCCAGGCAGTGTTTACATCTGAGTGGCTGACCTAACAATTCATTTCAACATATAATAATAGGTTATTAATTTACTCTATGTTAATTCTTGTTTTTAAAATAAGATAGGATGAGGAAGGCTACTGATGAAAGCTCTCCAGTGGAAGATGACAGACAAAGTAAGATTAGAGATGATTCTCCCTTTAATGAAAACATTCCTCTTATTTTTTTGAGGTTTCTTTCTTGAAGTGGGGAGAAACTGCTCTTTGCTGTGATTGCTTTCTATTGTCATGTGATGTACACTTTCCTCCCTCTCATTATCAAAAATCACATTCACTTACATTTCTGCTTTAACCTTCTTCAGAAGATAAAAAATGGCAACAGTTTGTGTCCATCTAGCAAACAGAGAGCAAATATTACATCAGACTAGAACTCAGCCAATTTGACCCAGCTCAGGAACATGGGAAATTTGAAGTGAACCATCTTTGTGACACAAAGAGTAATGAAAAGTCAACAACATGCAATGGAATTCTTTTAATATTACAAGCAAGTCTGACAAGTTTTTGGGTCACATCCTCTGATCTAGATTGACTTTGAGAGGCAGAACCCAAATCCTTGTCTCCGAGAAAGTAAGGGTATACCTCGTCTTCAGCTACGTTCCCTAGCAGAAACAACCAACATGATGGTTAGGAATTCTTTGGCAATATCTCTAAGCCCAACCCTACCCACTGTTTTTCACTGTATAATTTTTAAGTTGTTAATGTATTGCAATAAAATTAAAGATCTAAATGTTTGTACAGCATCATATTTTACTATATTTTACTATATACCACACATGGCAAGTAAACTATTTCTTAGGTTATAGTATATAAAGCAAAGGGCCCCAAGGGAACCCCGAAAGCATACTGAGATCATATTGATATATCAGTATTTCAGAAAGAAAAGTGGGAAAGGAGAGAGATTTCCCTCTCTCCTTTAAGCTTACTACTTTATCGTATCAAAATAACCAGCACCAAAGTCACTTTTATTCTAAGGACAAAAAATTAGATCAGATTCACACATCATACTATCAGTGGATTAATATTTCACAATTGTCCCTCGTATCTCCAGTGCTAGATGTTCCTTTCTTTTCTTCCTCTGTCACATTGTCTTGCCCCTCCCAATTCTCTGCCTGACCACAAAATACTGACTCTTTTGCAGGCATCTTTTTTATGATGGCAAGTGTGACTCTGTGTACAGTGTTGCTACTGCCTGAAATGCCTTTCTTGTTTTTCTCTCTTTTCTCTCTCTCTCATGCTGTCCTTCTCTTTTTTAATCTCAGTTGAACAAATCTCTTTTCCCTTTTACTTTCAGTAACTAAGAGTCAAGGCAGAAAGAGATTAACTCACCATAGGATGCCTTTAAGTCTGTGAAGCACTGGGGGTAGAGTCGGTACATGAGAAAGTTGACAGGTATTAAAGCTCTGGTACTACAAACAGTTAGGCATGCAATTAGATCTTTGCACAGAGTTAAATATATATTTAAGAACTGACAAGATTGGGGAATACAGTGCTCTCACCTTGGGGGAGAAAAATATAAATGCAAGTGCAAAGTACAAAAAGCCAACATGGCATGCCTTAGAAATACTCTTCTAGCGCATTCACATTGCTAACCACAAAGCATTAACACAAGTAAAATTCTTAGGACATCTCAGTGGCCAAGAATAACTTTGTAACATATTACTCCATCACCCACCTTGTTCATGCTGTGTTTTTTGGGAGGAGGTTTGTGTGCGTGTGTGTGTTTGCTCAAATCAGCTCCTAGGTGTTCAGGGTGCTTACATCAATGCCATTGATACCAGAGTTTGTGTGCCATGGTCCATAAGGATTAGTTGTTTTAGTTTCCAAAACTCACCACTCCTCTCCAGAAGCTAGTTATCAGTTCTCAGGGCCGCTAAATTTAAATGGCAGAATTTATCTCTCAACTGATTCAAAAATAACCAGTTCTTTCTCCCAGTTAAATTCACTCACCTCTAATGACTATGTTTTGACTAGTCACACAGTGACAAGTGTCAGAGACTGTGAACACAGTTTAAAAGACAGAGAGTCAGACAGAAGGAGATGACCCAGTTTTAAACTCACCTCTGTCACAAAAACCTTGATGATGCTTATAGGCATGGATTGCACTGCCAGGGGCTTATGTCCCTTTGCTGAATCACTGCTATCCAGTGCTCCACTCCCCTGTTTGCTACCCTCTGTTAGCCCCCAGTCCTCAGCTGGCAGAGGGGGACATTGCTCCCAGCGCAGGGCCCAGCAGAGGAGCATGGCTGCAGAACCAGAGCTGGCATGCTGGGGAAGGGGAGGCACATCACAATTCAAACCCCAAACAAAGTATATTCCTGCATTTACAATCAACTACTTTCAAGTGTTATATGCACATTTAAAAAGCCACAGCAGACTTGCACACTGCTGTCAGCCCATTTGTTTCTGTTCTAAGTCTATTTCACTGCAGCATTTGTTTCATGCTGCCACTAAGAACATGCCTCAGCCATCTCACTGTGAGTCAGTCTCAAGTGCAAGGGCAGAGCTAACTCTCTTCATCAGGTCAACAAGGCGTGACTGTCCCGGGGTTCCTCATGGCCCTGTCCCTTCACATATCTCTAATTATGCACAAATCCTGGTGTAATTCTCCTTTACTCTATGCTCCAGCAATAGTAATAAACAATTCTGCTTCTTCAGCAGCAGCTGCCTGGAAAGGACTAAATAGCTCTTAACTTTTTTTTAATTTTTTTTTTACCTGAAATAAAGCAGCTAAGTGGTAAAAATAACAAGCATTCCCCATTGCTAAAAGGAAGCTGAAAGACCTCAAGTGAAGAAGTAACACCTGCATTTGCAGAGGTGGGGCAGGGAGGAAACCCCAACCAAAAAAACCCTTGTTTCACTGGCCAGTCCTCCTCAGCAACTGCTTCACTCCCTGAAGACGATTGGAAAAAACTGAAAAAAGAAAACAGAGCCTGATTTTTCATTCAATTTATTCTGTCATTTACTTGCTGAAATTGGCCCCTTTTTCCTGATCCTTTCAGGGTTGCTATGGGAAGTACAACAAGAACTTTCATTTATTCATTTATTCAAGTGATGCACAACGAATGGTCAGTCATGTTAGATCTTTTCCAGACTTCAAATCCACCAAGAGGTAAAACCACAGTGGCAAAATCAAGCCTTTTTTTTTTTCTTCCACTAGAGTGGTACTTTGTACTGCCCTGGACATCCTCAGGGAAGACCTTACTTTTCCTTCTGGATCCTTTCTGGATTGCAGGCAATACAGCACAAAGTAAGAGCACAGAGTGAAAGCATTTGTGACAGTAGTTCACAGGAAAAAAATAGCTTTTTTTGACACTATGCTCTAAACTCACCTGAAGAGCAGCAGGACCTTATACGCTACATGTGGTCCCAGTGAGGTCAGTCTGACCCTGCAGAGACACAACACTATGCTAATGGTGTTCTCACTGCACAACTCAGACCACCAGAGCTGTAAAGTCAGCCCACCCCAGCACAGCTTTGGGTAACAACACAGTCACCCGCCTGGAGTTTACTTCCTCTATTTACTCTCTCTATTTGGTACACCTTGCACGACTCCTTTAGACAAAGCTAAATGTCATCCACTGCAAAGATGCTGTAAGTAATAGAATTCTTTAGCTCCCCCTTTTGCTCCCCTCCAGTGAAAAATCTGTGGTGAAAATGAAAGAAGTAAGAAAATATAGCACTTACAACATAGGTTTTTGACATTTTGGGGAGAATTCTTTTCATGGGGCTGGTTACAAAGTAGATCAAAAGTATATGCTCAATTTTGATCCTAACAACATAAAACCCATTATACTAAATCATTTCCCCACGGAAAGATTTCAATATATATGAAACTGTCAAAAATCTCCATTATACCCATAAAGGGTACTACGTTATGTACAAAAAAAAAAAGTAATATAAAACCTACAGAGAAATGGGAAAGATAAATGAACATCTACCACAGAGGCTGGGCAATTCCTAAATGGCAAAGGGTCAGAAAAAAATCTTCAGGTTATATTGTGAAGCATTTCTATTATCTTTGTGACTGAGTAGAGCACAGGGACTGCTATCAATAAGTGTCCATATATGTTTTATAGTTTGGCTCACTACAGCCTATTTCAATTTTCACTGACTTGTTGAAGGGGGAAAAAAAAAAAAAAAAAAAGAAAAGAGCAGGCCTGCCAGCTATAGAGGACGAGACTACTAAATACACTATTCTATACTTTGACTTCAAAACAGACAGAATTTAAACCTTCTGAATTGTATATGCACAGAAGTACCACTACCTTCCTTCATGAGCTAATAAAGAAATCCCAAGGAAACATAAACCATATGCTAAGTTAAGCACATGCTAGGACATTAGTCATGACTTTGTGTCTCTTCTTAGAATTGCTTTAAAATATTCATGTCAGCTAATCATAAACATCCTGAATTTTAAAGAAGTTGAAAGGAAAAACAACTGATCCTAAACAGTAAGTTCCCCATTTCCAAATACAAGCCTGGATCCACAGGCGTCTGTATTCTCTTGCTAGCTCCAGTGGTCTTTGGCTGATACACCTGTATTGACTGAAATAGAGTTACACTGAACAAGCCCCAATATAAGATAGCTCGCAGTGTGTTCTGATCTCCTTGCTTCCTTTTCTCCAGCTTAATTCATCTTACCTGAAATAACATGTTTATTACAGGGGTCAAAACAAGCCTTTGAACTTTTGACTCAAAACGTTTTCCAAATTTCAGCCTATAACACTTCACAAGCCTTCTGAAGTCCCTTACATAAAGCAATACGAGGATCACCTACGCTTATGGGACTCTTTTACACTGATAAGAATCAGCATTATAAAACATTGACATTGTAATCTCTGAAACAGATATAGCATGCACAGACAACCAGTCTGAAGTCCATTCTGCAAGTCCCAGAGTAATTGCTTGGTCCAAACCTTGAAATCTTTTATTGCTTCGCTTCCTGAGTACATTTGTCAAACTCAATGGCACACTATTAACATAGATGTTTGTCTTATGTCACTAGCTTTTCTTCATGCCCATTTGTTACTAAATGGGACTGAAAGCAGGAGGATCAGACCATCTCCATAGTCAGCACTGGACTCTAAACCAGTGAAAATGGTGAATTTACTTCCCTATCCATTCTGAAATACAGTCTCTTCTATCTGAGATGTTTTTCCCATAGATTTCAATAGCTACCAACTGTTTAAGACAGTATATTCTCACATCTGCCCAATCTCTGATTTTTAGATTGTCCACCAGTACCTATAAAGTAGTCAAGAAATCAAATCCTTATGGAAAAAGCCACAGGGATTAAAAGGAAATGCTGTATTTTGCAGATTTTTGGACTCTTCCAAAACATACAGTAAGTTGCATTCTTTTACCAACTTTACTGTAGAAATTCTGAACTACTTTGTGGAAACATTTGTCTTCTGTGCCATTCTGTAGACTAAGAGTCATTTCTACACCACTTATCCTTGTCAGGTGCAACTCTGCTGTAGTCTGACCTACCAGGGCTCCACAAAGTAGCAGTTAAGTGCAGTGCCTCATTGGAGCTGAGGAAGATGCAGACCTGTGCACGCAAGTGGTTTCAGTTAAACTCCTTCCAGCTGTGTGACAGAAGAGGTGCACACTCTCCAACACAACAGTCAAGGCGGCGGCCAAGATGACAACTTGTGACTCAAGTCTTCAGTTCTCAGATCTACAACAGACATTATTTGTAGCCTTGGGCTAATTTTTCCATGCCTCATTCCATGAAATGAGAAGACCAGCCCTTCCTTCCCCCGACTTCCACTCCCCTCTTTGCATTGTGACACTGCACAGGTGAAAAAAAAACACTACAGAAAGAAATATCTCACTGAGGTAATGATTCACAGCTTCTGGCTAACATGTTATGCTCCTTAGGACGCCCTTTTACCTTGGTGTATACATATGCAGCAGTGTCAAGTCAAGAGGGCTCTGAGTGAGCTTGCTTGGCCACCAGAAGCAATGTAACTGTGTTAACATGGCATGCAAAGCTAAGATACTTCTGGCTAATACCATATTTTGCCATACTGAGACATCATTTGGCACACCATCAGTCTGCCATTCACGATGTTTAGTACAAACGATAGTCCTATCACATCTAGTGCAATAATATGTCTACAATTGCTACAACATCAACACTGAAAGGGAAATACAGCTTGGCTGGTGTGTGCAAAAGAGGTTTGAACCTGCAACATCAGCCAGTTGTTGAGATGCAACTGTACCTACAGTGTTGTCAAAAAGTGCACAGCAGGATTAGACTAAAATGCATTAAAAAATTCAGTGGTTGCAAGCAGGTTTTAGAGTTAATGTGCACACTAACTATTCCCCTCGTGCTCCTCTCTGTCTGGAAAGTCAGTGTAACAATACTTGTGGGAAAGTATTACTTTTTCTCTAGAAAGGAAAATCATCATCTTTTTTGTTTTTAATCCAGTAAAACATACATATAAAAATAATCCCATGAGAGATCAGCAAAGTCTACATTATAATAGCTAAATAAAAAATAATTTTAAAAAAGGCACAAAAAGGAAAAAAGGCTTGATCCTGCAAAGTTAAAAGCATTCTATCCTTGAATTAACAAAGCATTTCTGTTGTTGCCCTGTCTTTAAGTTCATGAATATTCCTTACAGATCTCAGCAGAGCTATGTAAATGCTTAAAGGTAAGTATGTGCTTAAGTGCTGTGCTGAATAAGAAACAGAGCAGTTTGAGCTCTGTTGAATTGAGGATTATGTTTAAATCTTCCGTGGCTGATTTTGTGCTAAAGTAAATGCTAGTGTTTACCTGAATGTCTTATTCTTCTCTCAGTCATTTCTGATACATCAGAAATGCATATTGTTATATTTAAGACTAAATATTTGCTCCTACGTATCACAATTAGACACTTCATGATAAAGGAGAAAGAGACTTTTATAGGGCTTGGAAGTGCTCATTTCTTGACCTTATTTCTAGTATTATAAGTTGAAATCTTTTTGCCACTGACAGAATTAGTGCACATTCTTTGTATGATTTTGGTTTTTTAGCAGAAGACTTTTATAAAGGAGGAGTAAAACCTCTTCCATTCCTAAACATTAGGAGATGATCAAATTGCATGCTAATTCCTTTTCCCAGTTTCATTTTGTTTTGCACTATACTGATGCTGAAGCTGCAGTGTGCCCATGAACAATCTAATTTCCATAGAAGTTAGCCATGCCCTGGATAGACATGTAAAAAGATATTGAAATAGATATTTTCCTCTGCACAATGAGGCTGGGATCACATGGTTCTTTGATAGCTACACAGCTGAAGCACACTTTCATCTCAGAAGAAAGAAAGTATTCAGTAGGCAACGGAACTACCAATGGTAGCATTCTAGCTACTTACTACTGCACAGAAAAAAATAAGCCAAATACAAGCAGGGAAAAAAGCCACAAGTGATAAACAAATCACAGTCAATAAATCACATGAACAAAGACATGCAAAGGAAACAATAAAGTCAATACTAGTCTGACATTGCCCTTGCATTGTCTGTACATACTCACTTTTCATACACAATTTTTTTTCTGAAGCCTTAAGTCTCCACTAATTGCCGAGAGAACAAAAAGGACAGGAGACTTAGAAAGAATTCATGTTATTTTACTTTAATATCACATAAATATGCAGGCAAGAGAACAGCTACCTTATGACCATGCTACCAGCCTCCCCATGCTTGAATTCCTTTCTGTTGCAGAATATAGTAAGTAGGGGGTTTTTTGTTTGTTTGGTTTTTTTATACATGTGGACTTAGAACAAACCTGCAACTAGGTAACTTACTTCATAAAAGAGATTCTCATTTTTTTCAGTACCTGTACAGAAAAGACTTACGAGAATGAAAAAAGCAAGAAAGCAAAATGCAAATTAAGGTCAGTTTGAGCCTTCGGGTGCTTAATGGATAGGAAAAAAAAATTTGCAAAGAAAAACAAATTTACTCAACATTCTAATTTTTCAGCATCATGAGGAATGAAACAGCAATGCAGTCAAACAGTGCCCATTTTGTTAAAAATGAAAACTCGTCAGGGGGAACGAATTTACTGAAAACAGGTCAACCTGGTGCCACTCATTGCTCTTATCTCCAGGGTTTGAATGAAAATTCAACTAAAAGGCCCAGACCTGTGAAGCTGGCAAAAATGTCATGCAAATTTCCATGAAGGACATGCACAGTACACTTAGATAAGATGCCAACATTAACCTGCATGGATATCTGAAAACACTAAATGACTGAAAGTTTAGTCTTTTTTACTTACATTATTCCACAACATTTTAATTCTCAAGCAAAACAGCTGTTCCAAATGTCTTTGTAGCGTATTTTCCATGAGCAGTTCCTGCAGAGTCAAAGACACTTCATTCTTTGATGGGATTACAAGGCTGATAAAGACAAGAGCAGAAATGCAATATACTCAGAATTCTGTAAGGTTTTTAGAGCCCTAAAGCATATAGTTAATGGATTAAAAACTGACTAAATGACATAAATGTTGAAAACAAGAAGAAAAGGAAAAAACATTTGTTAGAGGTAATCATGACTCAACAGAAGTTAGTCCAATTGACAATACAGTATTTACATTCTGGAGGTAAATATTCCATCCCTGCAAATACAACAAGCAGCAAACACAATCAGAATGATAAACAATGAAGAGGAGAGGGTGTTCATTCAGAATGGTCCCAGATGCTTGTTAAGCTGAGTCTACACAAAAAGTTGTAGTGCACCCCAATGCAAAGTTATAAACCTATGAATAAAGATTGTCATCCACATCTACAGAGTGGGAGACCCTGCCTCGCACAGCAGCAACTCTAAAATAAGTGCCAAGTTCCAGTGTGATCCTTGGTTGCACAGAAGAGAAGTAACAAGACATCAAAAAGTGGTTCTGCTCATCTCTGAGGCACTGTTGAGATCCATAACAAAATACTGTACATGGACTTCTCATGTTTTAAGGACACTGAAAAATTGAGAAGGATACATAAAAAAGGTTTTAGGAACCAAACCAAGGGACAAAGAATAAAAAAGCTGCCTTGATTACACTTTTTTTTAAAGAAGAAAATACCTGTTTATCATGGCTCTTAAATCCTGCAGAGTAAGTCTAACAAGACCCAAAGACAAAAAAAAAATAGTGTGAGGCAAATTGAAATTAGATAAAGCTTTTAATAGTAAGAATGATAAACTACTGAAATAAGAAAAGAAATGGCTGGTTCCCTGTTCCAAATATCTTCAAATGATTGGATGCCTTTCTGTTAATGATGCTTTTCTCAAACATGATGAAGGATCACTAGGTGAAACCATGGCCTGTATTCCCAGGAGGTTGGAAAATTGATCTATCTATGAACCTTGACATAAGAGGCGATTTTGGCAGTTTACAGCCAGCAGTGAGAACTTCCTCGTTTATGTCATCTCTACAATTGATCCTGTGGGCAGTAGGAAAAACTGCCACCTGAAACTGGGGTTTGAACTAAGCAAAAAAAATCTTCTCTCTCCCCTTCTTTCCGCAGAGTTTCTCAGTGCACCCTCCAAACCACCAATCCACAGCTAGATCTACTACCCACAGCTTTTCTCAGAAAGCTCATCTGCTACTCTGAGACAGTAAATTCACATTAAGCTTCTTCAAAATGCACATCAGAGGTGAAGCCTATGAGCCTTTAAAAAAAATAATTTATCACACTATTATAATATATTCTGGCTTATATTGCAAATGGATCTCCCTACCCTCCATTTTCTTTAATCATAAACAAATGTCAAATTTTGCATATTCCCACTTTGGATATTCCCTTCTATGACGGTCAAGACCAAAGCTGTCTCAAACCAGTCAATCATCACAGAATTGTTATTGTTCTGCCTTATTTTTTCCCTACAAATGCACATCAATAAAACAGTACTAATACTATTATGAACTTGGATAACAGAACTTGACTTGAGAGCTTATTGTAGTGAAAGAAATGACTCTTTTCAACATAGCATTTGCAACAACTACTGTATAAAAGAAAGTTCAATTGTATGATTGTGGCTATCACGATTTAAAAGGATTTCTTTTCCCTCCTGGAGGCATCCGCAAAGTTAGGTAAATCCAGAGAGAGAAATTGCCTAGATGAACAGAAAGAGTAGCTGATTAAGGAGTTTCCTGAAAATGAAACTGCCCAGGTATTAGACAAGGCCATGTGTCGGAAAGATTAAGATGAGTTTATTTCCTGCCTGTTTTTCAGCTCATGTTATTTATTGAGATTCTGCATGCGGTGACTGCATTTCAGACTTACCTCTGGGAGCTGGAGGAGGCAGGTCCCACCCACAGCAAGTGAAAGTGCACTGCTAGCTGAGAGCATTACAGTATTCCCCAGAGAGCGGCAGGGCACCATCTTCCCCCATTGCAATGGGAGTCTTGCTATCTCTCTTTCTTGGAAAATGGTAGTGAGGCAGCCCTTGCACTGCGAAGAACTCTTGGATTTCACTGATGATTACAAATCAAACTTTACACCAGACAAGGATAAGAATGTTAGATTGTCCAAACAGATCGGTTATTCTTTCATGTTGCTCACAGTAGTAAGTATAGCTAAAGCACGTAGCCTGGAAAGCTGGTACTTTCAATACCGGTGATGCAGAATAACCAAGCAGCCAGCCACCATTCTTATTTGCATCTGTTTGGGAGTAGTCTTCAAGGGCAGTCCCACATACAAGCAAATCCAGACTAGATCAGTCACAGGGGGAAGCAACCTTGGAGAACAAACACTACAACAAATCAATTATAAATATCTTGCGAGGCAAAGTGAAAACATTGTAGTTGACATTATGTTTGGCTTTTGAGGAGTATTCAAGGAGCCACAACTACGGTGCACCCACATTCACCTCTCCCACGCACCATGAGAGAGTCTGACTCTCCTGTGACACTGCTATGCTCAGCACCATTCCTCACCTGACCTTTCTTCACTAATTTCTTGTCTGGTCGTTGTCTCTCTTCTTACACTGTTATTCATTCCCATCTTCTTGTTGATCACCAGTTTCCAGACTTGCAAGGGCCTTCTGGACATGTGCCTTTCCTCTTCCTCTCTCTGCTGCCTTATTTACTGAAGCCTGATACCTTATTCTCTCCGCTCTCCTCAGTGATTTCTTCCCTCCTTGTGCATTCAAAGGGTTTTCACACTGCCTGATCCGAGTTCTTAAAAAGATCAAAAATAAGGATGCACAGTTATTTATTTACAACTTTTTGTCTGTGTGTGTGATTGAAATTTAGATTAAATCACAGGCAAATGACACAAGTAACAGCATCTCCATTCAACAAAATGCCTGTTTATCTTCCTATACCAAGAAACACAAGATTTATTTGTAAAAAGTAGTACTTCCAAAGCATAGTTCTGTGTTTTTTCTTAAGTTGTGTTTAATTTGATGTCTTTTATTCTAAATTGCTTTACTTTACTTTCCTTTTTAAATGTTGTCATTATTTTACTCTTATAAGGTAGTCCTCACTCCTTTTTCACTCTGGGAATCATCTTGATTCAAGTCTAACTTGTCAAATTAAGCACAAGCCTGTTAGAAAAACACAAAATTTCTTTAGAGTAGTTCCTTTCTTTCCCTGACAGGAAAAAAAAAAAGGAAAAAAAAGCTTCTCATTTCCTCTGCTTTTTGGGTGCTTAGCTAAATCATGCCCTGAAATAAAAAAATGCACATTTTATAGGAAAATATTTTTTCCTGCAAGTTCTCCCCTGCATTATTTCTCTTTGCCAGACAGGCTTTGCCAGCCACCTCTTCGGACCTCCTCATCTCCACACTGCATTCCTGTTCAGTAATGAGGCAAAATCATGCTAGTCTTTTTACATCAAGGAGACTGTTACCAGTGCAAAGACAGTCTGGCCAGGAAGAGAAACCTCTCCCTGGCCTGGGGAGAAACTTTTTTTTTTTTTTAATATCATCCCTAATTGTATTACTCAACAAACAGTATTACTTCTCTGTGCAGCGTTCAGTAGCTCGGATGACTCCTGTTCGCGGTGGGACTGGACTGGAACAACACAACGTTGAGCTTTTTGCAGAGACAGACCTCAAGGTCCAAGAAGAAAAGCCGCCAACCCAGCCCTCCTTCATGAAGCTTCATGCTTTCCCTGGGAGGATACAAGATCAGTCACTCTGGGCCAGGGCTTCCTGACAGCCATTCCCGCAGGGCTGCCTCGTGATTGCATGTACGATGGGTCAGAGTGTAGCACGGAGCTGCCCCTCGTTGGCCCACTCGTCTCTTAGCTGGCACCAATTCCTGCTCTCAGATGTTAGCAGCACTGTTCCCCTCTCACCATTGCCAAGTCACAGCCTACAGGACACACTGTCCCCTCAGGGATTAAAATCAGCACACCAGTCACCTCAGGAAAATGGTCGCTGCACAGGGGGTGCCTCAGGCAAATAGCCACCTCAGGGCCATCACACATGGGGAGCCTCAGGCAAACAGCCATCTGGAGCAAATGGCCACCACACGTGAGGAGCCTCAGGCAAATATCTGCCTCAGGTAAATGGCCACCACACATTGAGCTCTGCAAGAAAATGGCCGCCTCAGGCAAATGGTAGCTGCACACACTCCTACCTTTGCCTATGTGCCCTGCAGTGCTGAGGGCTGCAGGACACACTGAAATCAGCCAGCCCAAAAGAGGGAAGTTTTCCTTTCACACCTTTCACATCCCCAAAGCAGGCTTGGAGTCCTGCGCTGGAGCAGCTGTACCCAGGGAGCTGTGGGTGGCCACCTCTCCCCTGCCGCAGGGCTGCCATGGTCACCAGGCCAGCGCCAGGGTCACTTCTCCAGCCTCTGCTCCACAGACATGCCACCCATGAGTGACTAGCGTGACATCTCCACAGCCGGTTGGTGGGCTGGGGTTTATCTGGGGCAAAAGGGTGACAGAGCTCCCCCATACGCAGGCTCTCCATCACATTCTCAGCTCTAAGCATTCCCTCCCCTTCCTCCTGACTGCCCCAAGGCGTCCATCACCAGCCAGCTCATGGCAAGCCACCCCTGTCCGGGAACTGCGCTCGCTCAGGAAGTTTGCAGTGTGAAATTGGAAATAGAGAAATAAATTGTGGAGGTAAACTCTGCTCCCAGAGGCTAAACCCATTGCTGCAGCGATCACGGAGAAATGCAACCTACATCTGAAAGGAGGAGGGGGAGAGGGGGAGCTGTGCTGCAGATTTGCACAGCCACTCAATATAACTCACCACGAGCAGCACATCTGCTGGGCTGGAGGACGATGGGAGGAGGGGGAAATCGCATTCCTTTCTTAGTTAATACCTGCTGCGACCATACGTTTGCTCATAAAAACAATCTCGGCATCAAATATTAAAGCATTTCCAGGGAAACCTCTAAGTTTTGTACTTACTGCACTCAATCTTTTTTGTTCATGCCATCAGTCCTTATTAAATAATTAATAACAGGCAAAAAATTATCTTTCACATTAATACAATTCATACCACTGTTAAAAGAACAGCTCCAGCCAATGTCCACCACATAGGACTAAGTGACACACTGTACTGATTTACCCTTTACATTTAAATTTTAAGCTAAAGGGCAATTCTTTTCCCCTGGGTACAACTGCAACTTTCCACCTGAGCATGCTAGCAAGAGACTCGCCACCCCAGGGACCAGCTCCTGGACAGATGTGGGCATCGCAGCTGCCCTCAGCCCTCTGGTCTGGGGCATGGTTGGCTCTTAAGGCTTCAGTCACGCACATTTTCACACCTTTTGCAGCTCTGCATATTCACCCGGGCCTCCAGCCATCTCCCTCCTCTCAAGCACCACCAGCAAGCCCCTCTCCCAGCTTTTTGCATGCCCCCAGTAGGGTGTCAAGTCAGCAGCCCAAGGCCACGTGCTCCTCCAAGACCCTGCACCAACCCTTGGGACGGCTTTCATCAGCTCCTCCTGCTGCCTCTCCCAGGCGTTTTCTGTCCTTCACCTTCCCTTTTTACCTTGGCAGCTCCCCCAAGCCTGTTGCCATGGAAATCCCCAATTACGGACCCTCCTCAGCCTCTGTGAGCCCCAGGAACCGGCCTCTGGAAGCTTCTTTATTCTGCTAGCAACAGCCTCTCTTGGGTTGTGTCCCCAAATGCCCTGGTTCCCACGAAGGGGGACCTCGCCGGCTCCCCTGCAGAGCAGCCCTCCGGGTTCAAGCTACACTCAAATCAGTCCCAGCACTGCCACAAGATGAACCTCACACCAGGAGCACATTACAGACCATCACCGTATGCCACAGCAAATAGCTCATAATTTATGCTTACAGAATAGCTGAAATGTAGTTAAAAGTGTTGGATACATCAGTGAAAAAGAAAAAGCCTCAGAACCCCTCTGGTTCTCCAGTTTGCCAGTGCTCAGATAATAGTGTTCAGAGTGCTCTACTTAACACAATAACTATGAATTAACTTAAAATAGGTCATTCTACCACAATAAAGCAAAAGAGATTTCCAAAAGGAAAAGGAAACGCTAACCGACATATGCCATTGAAAATCTTCGCCATAAATCTTTATTTTGGCTTTGTACACATTTGATATTGCTGTTGGTGAATTTTGTAAAAAGTATTTGTACTTAAATTAGGTTAAAGAAGTTAATATGAATGAATAAATCTATATTTTTCAGCATAAGTTCAAATAATATTTTTTCACTTCTTGATTAAAATGTCATAGAACTGAAGAAAATGTTATTTCCAAGAAAATAATGCTAATGGTATGCTCCAAGTAGAATGATACATAATGCAATAGGAGAGACAATAAGAAGTGATTCATATGTATCCACCACAATTCACCGATAGGCGGGTTTTTTTTTTTAACCAATATAGCATCTAATGGGCACAATAACTGGAATATGAACAAAAAGCCATTTTCACTTCCAATACACTTTACAGTGATGCTTTTTGCAATTTAAGTACCATTCTTAATCCATTTTCACAGGCCTTTGCCTTAATGCAACAAAATGAAAGTGACCTTAGGGACATTTTCTCCTCTCCATCACAGACAATATAGGGAAACTATGTGAACTCCAAAATATGAAGATTGTTGCTTTTAAATGGGACTGTCTCAGTCAGAGCACAGAGACACTTCACAGCCACTGAGGCTTAACTATGTATTTACTTCCCTGGCGGTGTAATTTGCTACAGTGTGATTGGTGCTGCAACTATGGTTTACAAAATCATAGTACAATTCTTCAATGTAGTTCAATTTGCAAGACCCTCTCTGGCAATTGGCTAATAGTAATTGACTCATTCTGAGCAAAGCATTCTCAATAATCACTGTATTATCAGTTTTTTCAATTACTTTGCAGTTAAGTGCAAATTTCTTACCTCTGAATGGCTCTACTTGAACTTACTCAAAAATGATCACCTTTGCCAGTTACAAAAAAAACCCAAACATGTTAGCTTTTCTTTCTCTTACAGTGAAATACAGCAATTTCCAATGTGACATAATAATAAAGAAATCTAATAGGCATCCAAACGTGAGACACTGTTGAGAGGAAGTAGTTTTTAAAATTTTCTTTGAACAAGTGCCATTGAAAAGCAATGTTACATTCAATCATACAAAGAGCAACATGCAGAAAAAAAAAAAAACTGTATGCTTTCTTTCAATTAAAATTACATATTTCAGTCATACAGAAGAACACGAGTTTGTCAAGCTATTTCACTCACCACAGAAAAAAAATTGAGGAAAAAGGGAATGTAGGAAAAAAAGAATCAAAAGTATTAATAATAATTTCAGAAACCTATATTTCAATTCTTGTTTTATATAAACTTATCATGTGGTTATGTTTTTATAACTACTACAAAACTGAAATAAAAACATTTAATCCAAAAATTATATATTTTCTCCAATCTTATTTTAGTAGAAAAATCAAAAGAAGCTATTTCAGATTGAACTCTTTTCAGGGGGTTTTGTTACCTGGTATAAAAAAAAATAATCTTATTCAAAAGCTGTGTTTAAAAGATAGATGTTTTTCATCTTTAAAGAAAACCTTAATACTTTTTTTTTTTTTTTTTTGCTTTTCACATGACAGCTCTTTGAAAGGACTGAGGCAGAGCTCAGGAGTTTCACACTCCTATCGACTATCTCTATCTAGAAATAATTAAGTAATTATTGTGACCCAGTAGTTTCCTGGGAAACGGGAATTGGTTTGTGAGCTCTGATTAAGAAAGCACGGAAGACAGAACTGCTGTTTACATCCCTATCTCTTCCAGGACTGGTACATATGTTTAAGCAAAACAAATTACCATTGCCCTCCAAACTTGCATCACTGATTTTCCCTTCTCTGAAAAACTGAATTGCAAAACCCCACATAGGTGCTGTGGTGTGGCAGAAAGGAGAGACAGGTACCAAAATCATGATATTTGTGTCAGGAGAATGGTTCAAAGTGTACGAGCTCACCCCATTTCTGACCAGCCCCCAAGTAGCCAATGAAACATTTTCCCTCTGACCTCAGAGGAAGTAAGATCACGTCCTGCTTCTCACAATCAGGTTCTGGGGATTAAAAATGAAGAGCGTATTCAGCCTTGTTGGCAATCACAGTAAAGGTGCTAATGAATGAATTAACAGGCACAAAGACTAAGCTCCCCTGCTCAGCTCTTAAAAATCAGTGTGTTACCAGTGAGCAATGCCATCGCTACATCTTCATCTACATGGTTGTCTGCCATTTGGTACACTGAAGTTATTAGCAAGTTGAGATGAGGAATGGCAGAAATTTTGGTGTCTGGTCAATGTTCTGACAAAGGTTATCAAACAGGTCAGGTGATTTTCATGGACAAAGTGTCTGCATGGTGATAAGCAGTGTGATGGAAATAGTGACACAGAAAAAAAATCATTCTCTTGTCACCCTGGATAATGTTAGAGACAGTCTTGTGTAGTTTTACTGTCATGGGATCAGTGATTAATTATGTATATGGCACAACATCATGCTGATTTTGGGGAGGGCATCGTGAAGGTGAAATGCATACCTTCTGCTCATGAATGCCAATCTAACTGAAGTCTTGGAAGTGAATACTGCTGTCAGACTGCTACAAAACAAAAAGGACAGAAGACAGGTTGTCTGGGTGCTTGCCATGAATGAGGACTGAACAGAAATTTCACTGTTGGAAAAAGCAACAATCAGAGATCCCAAAAAAACACTTTGTGGGATAACAGAGTTGATTTTAAAAGCTTTCCTTCAAGGCTGGGGCACATCAAATTCTCTAAGCATTGGAAAGAAGAAAGAAACCATCACTAGCTAGACCCTTATAGCAAATAATGAGGTTAAAAATCAGTAATAGAAAATACACTGTTGGATCTGTTTTCTCAAATGTACTATCTGGATATTCTACCTTTTCTAGATTTTTCCAGCCCAAAGGCTTGAAACACCTCCTCAAATCCAACAATGCTCTATCTTCTTCTTGCTTGGTGGAGACTGGTTATATTTCACATACACTGGAACATGACAAATGCTTCTGCAGTTGTGTAGCATGTAAATAATTAGCAAATGCTGATGACACAAAATAGAAAGCAAATATAAGCAACTCTCTATAGAGGTTTGTTTATCTTCTGACATATGGATGCATAAATACATACACACATCTTTCCCCCAAATACCAAGAAGCAGTAAGACCCTACTGTATTTTTGAAAGTATGTGTGTTCTTTGATCTGATTCTAGTTCCAAGATCATATCTCACATACCAATAATTGTCATTATATGACATAACAGTAAATCAGTCTGGCCCTTCCAGTATTTTTAAGCAACTTTATGGATTCTTTGCTGAAAAGTATAACATTTTATCACAGAGTTGCTGACAGATCACACAAATGCAGGTGCTGATACCTGCTTTTGGCACAGACAAGAACACGAGTGTAAATGCTACCACACCAATAGCACCCTTATGCCGCCCCAAGTAACTGTGGCCAGTGATTGGCAGCTGTAACAGAAACCCAAAAGTCAGCTCTGAATGTGATTGTAGGTCACATACAGCAGCCTGAGATTTTACTGACCATATGGGACCCATATACAGAGCTTTACGACTTAATATTACATTAACTATGCAACTTGAAAATACACATCCAAGGACTGAAGCTAGAAGAAACATTTATGTTAGAAGGAAAATGAAACAAAGACAAAGGTGGGATACCACAGAATGACAGCTCTATAAAGTCTGCAAAATATGCTTGGGAGTTGGGCTTGATTTTATCATTTGACATTAACAGGAGCTGCTGGCATCATTTGATACTATATTCTGTGCAATCAAACATGTAATTGTTTGATATCCCTTAAGAGCTTCATCTGACATGTGTCACTCATATGAAAGAATTTCATAAAGGCATTGCATATTGAGCTGTACAAACAGACCCATGAATGCATTATCATTGGCAAAAGGTCAGCTTTTTCTTCTTTTTATTCCCTACGCTATTTCTGAAAGAGCAGAACAACCACTTTACTAATGTCAGGACTTGTTCTACATCTAGGTGTTAGTATCATAGAAAACATATTTGATTTCTTTTACCCTTTGCTATGAACAAAAATATTTTACCCTTCACCCAGGAAATGCTCAGAAGATTACATGGGGCACAGAGAGTCTTCAGATGGCTCTGTGGTCCTTCAAACCCAACAGCAGTTCCTAAATGACCATCTCAAAACATCGTATCAGCTTTGATTCTGTCATGCAATGTACAAAACAAGACCTATCCAGAGTTAGAAAATCTGACAACATCTGATTGCTCACTGAACAACAAAACCATTATAGTTCATGGTAGAAGAAAAGGTGTTGGTTCATGTTACAAACTGATCTGCCTGCAAGAAAGTTGTAAAAGACTGAGCAACAGAACTGGAGCTCTAACTAAACATATCTAAAAATACGTTTTTAATTGTTGTATTGAAGACAGTGAACATGAACCCTGATCAACAAGAGAAATCTTTCTGTTTCTTCCATTATAAGAATATGTTTCTTTCCATTAGAAGAAAAAACAAAAATGAAAAAACCTTCCTCTTAAACTTGCTAACATGAAAACAAAAGCTCCTTTGGACTGCATACTGAAAGCCTTGCACATCCTTTCATTTTGGGTGGCCTGATGGGGCGTTCTGCCACTCACTCTACAAACCCTATATTTTACACCAGTTGCTCACTCCAGTTTTATTGAGGTTTGGCCTAGCTCATAAGTTTAGAATTGTAATGGGTATTATACAGGATCAAACAGTTCAAATCATCTTCCAGAGCACATTTTCAGTGTTCTAGCTGGAACAGCCGTCCCACAGACAAAACACCTCAAGTGAGCAAGATTTCAGACAGAATACAGAAAAAGCTATCAAAGCACCACAAGAATAACAGTTCTGGAAAGGAAGATATTAATGCAGAGTCAACAAATCCAGATAGGAAGTTTGGTCTGTTAAGTGATTTTATTCAAAAGGTTAAAAAAAGACTATTCTACTGGGGCGGGGGGGAGCGGAGAACAGTCATAGGGTAGGGTCAAATTGGTACTCAAGACACCCTCCTTTTCAGTCCTGTGTACTAATGGAGGGGATGGGTATATCTTAACTCCCATTCCTAACAAACATCTAGCCAGCCTTCTCTTAAACACCTTGAGGAGGAGTCCGGAGCCCTTCTGAGGGATCTGTTTAATTTTACATTACTTTTTCCTAACTTCCAACCTGAATTTCTTTCTTTCATATTAAACTGATGTTTTATTGTTCTGTCCCAAGTATAAAAGGAGAACAATTAGCTGCCACCCTCTGCACAAAACCTGTTACAAATTGGGATACCGTTATCCTATTTTCTTTTCTTTACATTAAACATAACCACTTCTTTCAGCTTACATTCTATGCTTTCTAAACTCTCCCTTGAGTTGCCTCCAATTTGCCCACATCCTTACTAAACAATGAAATATGTGTTTTTGCAAGAATACCACATTACTGACCTATATTCAGCTGTTGTCCACTCCAAGATCTTTTCCTGCCATTCACGCTGCCTGGGCAGTTACTATTCTCCATTTTTCACTCCATCTTGCCCCTTATCATCCCTTGGTATAGGACTTTGAAAAGCTGAACCTGGTCTTGTTGATTTAGTACTTTCTTTCAAATTAATTTTGAAATCCAGTTTTGTCTTCCATTGTCCTTACAGCATAACAGCTTGGTGTCCTCTGTGCATTTCACCAATATAACCTCCACTTCATTACCCAAGTCCTTAACGAAAGCACTGAATAGAAACGGGCTGGTTCATCCCAGCTTTAAATTCCTTCTCACTCTGGCAGTGAACTACAACTAATTTTCAGTGGTTTCCACTCCACTGTGTGCAGTGTTTTCATGCTGGACACATTTCCCTTTGTAGTATATAAAGATATCACGAGAAAAAAAGTCAAAAGCTTAAGAGAAGTCAAATGATATATCCCCCCTATGTACTGTGTCTATTATCCTGCCCAAGAAAGAACTCAGATTAGTTTGACATGATTTGTTCTTCACAAACCCATAGGGTTTTTTTAATCACTTCATCATCTTCAGCAGCTGATAAATTGACTGTTTAATAATTTGTCCCCGAACCTTTCCTGGGGCCGAAGCTGGGCTAACTGCTCCTGAATTTCTCCAGATCAGTCCATTTTATTTCCTTTTTCCCCACCTGAAATCTTTAAGTGATAACTTTGTGAAACGACCTATTAATAAAACCTATTCTACAAAAAAGAGAAACATAACTAATGCTCCAGAAAGTGATCTGCATATAAAGAAAAATACTATTTATCTGAACAATCCCAGGAGTTTCACAAAGGACCATGGCTCATCCAGTGAAATTGCCAGAAAAACTGGGACTGCTTATTTTAGTAAGAATATGAATCAGAGGGGACATGCTGGAAGGATACTAATGAGTGCAGAGCATAAAGAAGTCAAGCCAAATGCTCCAGTTAATCCTCCTATGATGCAAAACAAGCAAGCAAGCAACAAAACTGAAAGGTACACTGTTAAATTACAAAAAACGCACGTTCTTCTCATTTTAAAAGGACAGTCTATGGACTCTTGTAAAGTGTTGCCAACAGTCAATAGTGAGAGAAAATGCCTAGCAGAGAGAATTAGACATTTCTGTAGATAACAGCCAGAAGCAAATGCCACCCCCTCCACAGAGGACCAGCAAAGCACCAGTTTGCCTTCTTGAATCTAAACCAAGAGCATGGCCACAGGGAATTACTACGATTACCTCTGAGGTCTCAGCACTGCTCTTGATGCTCAAGTGCTGATCATGCACACCACCAGCTCGCTCTCCCAGCATGTTCCTACACTTGTGCTTCTGCCAGTGATTGCTGGCTACATTCTTCTTTCCCTCTCCCCCTGCTTTCCAATAGTTTCTTTACCATTTTACAGCCATAGAGCACCTGATCAGCCTTGATCACTCTGCAGTAAGTACTTGCTCCCGGACCAGAAATTTAACTTACATGACTGGCCCGCAGAGCGCCATGGTTAAACCTTGCCAAATTTCCCCTTGCTTGTGGCTTCTACATCTGGCCTGTTATTCACATTTCCATGCTTTCACTTCACAACTCACTTGGCCTTTTCTCCTCCTTCAAAATCATCCTCTTTTAACTGAAAAACTAAGGTGAAAGACCCATTTAGCCTGGGACCACACATCAACTACCATACTGCTCACCTCCTTCTTTCTCCACAGCAGCCCACTTCTGTGTGATTAAACCTAAAAAACTTTACAGCTTTTTGTTTTAATATCTTTGCAAAGTCCGCCTTGGCCCAACTTTTATTTGTATTCCTACTTTAGCCCTATACTCCTTGCCCACCAAGACACATTTACCGCAAGCTGTTCAAAGTTTGCTCTGAAGACAGACTTATTCATTTCCTTAGGGCTTTTTATAGCACCTGTTGGGATTATATCAGCACTTCATAAATGTTAGAGGTGTTGTGAAAGAAGTGCCGTTTGTTTGAGGAGGGGGGACTTCCCCTCCCTACAGATACTTCTAGGCAAAGAGAAAATAATGCCAGTACTGGACAGAAATTTTGTGTGCCCGGATGAGACACGTCACATCTGACTTTTTGAACTAGCTAATGCAACATCATGGTTATCAGTTCAAAGCACATCTACCACTGACTTGATCTGCAGCTGTGTTGTGGTTTAATGGCAACTAAGCACCACACAGCTGCCTGCTCACTCACTCCCCCCCAGTGGGATGGGGGAGAAAATCAGAAGAGTAAAAGTGGGAAAGCTCACGGGTTGAGATAAAGACAGTTTAATAGGTAAAGCAAAAGCCACGTACACAAGCAAAGCAAAACAAAACAAGGAATTCATTCACTACTTCCCATCGGCAGGCAGGCGTTCAGCCATCTCCAGGAAAGCAGGGCTCCATCACACATAATAGTTACTCGGGAAGACAAATGCCATCACTCCAAAAGTCACCCCCTTCCTTCTTCTTCCCCCAGCTTTATATGCTGAGCATGATGCCATATGGTATGGAATATCCCTTTGGTCAGTTGGGGTCAGCTGTCCCAGCTGTGTCCCCTCCCAACTCCTTGTGCACCCCCAGCCTACTCATTGGTGGCATGAGAAGCAGAAAAGGCCTTGGCTCTGTGTAAGCACTGCTCAGCAGTAACAAAACCATCCCTGAATTATCAACAGTTTTCAGCACAAATCCAAAACATAGCCCCGTACTAGCTACTATGAAGAAAATTAACTTTACCCCAGCCAAAACCAGCACAAGCTGCAAGTCAGCACTTCTGCAAATCAGACCCCAGGGTCTGTAATGGTGCATCACAGAAAAGATAACACAAGCAATCATGAGAAAAGTGCTTCGTTCACACAACTTGTTCCATTAGAATACACTGACAAAGGCACTGAGCAAATCCAGCTCTCCAGTGCTCCATTCAGGTGAGCCTTCATTGGCAAGGCAGTCTCATGCCCTGCAATCTCCAGCTATATGCAACCCCCACTCAACATGCCCTTGCTTCATTCTTTTGACTGAACCTTCATTCCTCAATTGTTTTTTTCATTATCTGCCCCAAGAAACAGCTTGCAACTCATGCCCATTACTCATTCTTCCCGCTTTGATGCTTCCTTCCAGTTTGTGGTTGTGTAATTAAAGGGCATTTCCTAACCACATGCACAGAGACCTGCATCAAGGTTGCACAAGTATTCCCAGAGCTTGACTTTGCAAATTTAATGTCTTTTGCAAGTCTGTGGTCACATATGCCTATAGTACAGCAGAATTAATAAATAATCATGCTTTTCACTTTTTTACTTAGTGCCTTATAAGAACCACGGGAAGAACACCACATACCCTGTGCCCTCTCTCTCACCTTCTTCTTTGTATATGCACAGCCTGAGGCTACATGGGTTGCAACCTGAGAAAGAGAAGACAGAGCACAAAACTGCTACAGAGTGGCATGGCCTCTGTGAGTGGGACCAAAAATTCAGACACTTGTCCACACACAGTCCTCTTTCCATGCTCAGCAGCGGCAGTTCTTTCCTTCTCCCTCAGGATAAAGAGACACAAGACATACAAGATGTACATGACAGAGTGCAGCCCAAGCCAGCGCGTGCTGTTTGCACACCAGTTTCAGCCCTGGTTCCAAGGCTCAGCCTGGTGCCAGGAACTCGCAATCAGCCGGGATGGCCCCACCAGTCAAGCAGAAATGGTCCTGGGACCAAAATTTGCTGCTACAGCTGAACGTGTGGGGATGGCCATGTGCTGAAGGGTTCCCTGCTTTTGCCTGAGGGATAGTCACACTATCCCTACCTATGTGCCTTACCGCAGCTGGGCAATGACTTTTTATCTCCCCAGGGCAGAGCAAGCTACAGTACTTTACCCCAAAGTTTCCTCCTCTGCTGAATTTACCATACCATCCATTTTCTCCAGCTCACTGCTGCAGGGTCCCAAATGAACTACTGAGTAGAAAGACCAGAAAGCATCTAGATCATCTAGAAAATAAAGTGTCACTTGTATAGTGCCATTACGTTCAGTGAAACCTGTATGGAAAATACTCCTCACAATCACTGTCAACAAAATCTTCTCTGCTGCTGCAAAATCCTAAACTAGCAGGGAGAAAGAATAAAGGGGAATTTTTAAAAAGGCAGGGAGAATTAAGAGAAAAACTGTGGGGGAAATGAACAAGACAAACTTGGGTAACTAGCACTTTACACCCAAGCTTTTAGTGAAAAATAAAAAAAATTGCACTGCACGGAGAGCAAAGACCCACTACTAAGATTGCATATTGCTGGGACCTTTGCAGGGGGAATGTGAGAAGCAGTTTGGTCTTTGGCTGGAGTTAAACACGCCCATCAGCAATCAGTGATTCAGATCAATTTGTCCAATAAGTAGTCAGGGGCATCTGCCGAAGAGAGACACTGCAGTTTGTGTTTGTTGAGTTCTTTTTGGTACATTGACCTAACATCAATGTATAGCACACAGTTAATACATTTAGAGATTTGCAGAATGATGAGATTTAAACTTTTCAGTGCCTCAATTCTAGCTAGACAGGCATGTGTGAGAGCAACTGGCTTTTTCAAAAAATACCATGGATTGTGTTATTAAGGTTTAAGTGCAGATTTTAGTTATTCAAAGTGGACTTATTTTGCTAAAGGAAGGGGGATTTCTCTGCCTTGCTACCAATAGTGTGTGTGTCCTTGAAAGACTAATGTTTGCCCGAGGAATTTTTATGTTCCTCAGCTGGAGTCTTTGCTGTCACACTGCTGCTTCTGAAGTTCACTCGCCATGGTCAGTTTGAGGGCTTGCAGTACACGGCATGTAGCACAGCCAGTGCCCCCCGCACTCCCAGCAGTTGCACAGGAGCCCAGTCTCCATCAAGGTCACGCTCACCCAGCCACTGCTGAGCAATGCAACCTGTCTGGGAGCCACGCTGTGCGCTACGGCCCTGCAATATTCCTCCTTGGTATCAGGGCCTCTGATGAAAGTCAGCTGGTGTTAGAATTTCCTTGTTTTCAACACATCTCACATCAGTTAACCCAGTGAGGATTGTTTCTTCAAGAAGCTGACCTGCTGGTGCCTACAGTGGTAAATTATATCACCTGGATAACACTGCTCTTAAAACACTAATTTAAAAGGCTGTTTATTTTGGGGAATTGGAAAATATATATGTATACACACATATACTACAGCAAAACCACTAGTGCTGGATGACTAGCATCTGTCATCTGTTTAGGCTTTGTAGAAAAAGTAGACAAACTTCTCTAGTGAGTAAATGGAGAGATCATCCTACCAAGTCTGCAGTAATTCGCAAGTTCCTAAAAACACTCCAATATGAGGAATAATCCCTCATCCAGTGACCTGAAGGATCTTACGAACCACATATTTTAGATGAAGAAATTGAGGAGCCTGAGCTAGGCAGTCTACCCAAAGTCACACAGTAACTGCAGCCTGGTGCTGAATATCCAGGAGGCAGATTTACTCTGAACTTTATTGTGTCTTCTCTACATTTTGTTCTTCTTGAACATTGTGTTTAGTTAGCAAAAAGGTATTTACTGCTCACTGTAAGGATACATGATTACTCAGCAACTTGCATCACTGCATGTTTTTACTGTTTATTTCAGTTGTGCAAGTTACAAAATCCATTGCTTTTGGCAAGTCAATAAAAAAAGCTCCCATCGTTCACAGGTTCAGCCCCCGCATTTGTCAAATCTATTAGAAGATAGATTCTGTCATTTACAGCACTTTTCATCTTGTGTAGCCCTAAACACCAGCAGCTAGATTGAGATTGCCTTTTCAGAGTTCACAAGGGACTTTTACTGCTGTCAGATCTAAGCAAGACTTAAAAACTATTTCTCAAAGCAAGATTTATTGGAGGGCCAGCATGTGGTGACAAATGTTGAAGGAATAACAAAATCCTTTGTATTGTGGGGTTTCTTGAACTGCCTGTTTATTAATGTTCATCTTTCCTCGTAACTCAAACGCACAGCTTTGTGCTTCTGATGCACCCTTATGAAAACAAATAAAATGATGATGATGCTTCTGCTTGTCCATATCAGAAAAATCAGCTCATTAAAATGTTAGTGTGGAAGTTGCCAATAACTACATTTGTTTGCTTTCCTTGCTTTCCCTATTCAAACTTCACTAACAAATTTCTACCAGCTCCACAAAAGAACTGACAGGAGTTAAAAGGTGGCATATTTCTAAAGTTTTCTTCATTTTCAAGTTCTGACTTGTGTCATGGACAGGGACTACGCAAGAGTTCATAACTGCTGTCATTTCAGTGCAACTTCAAAATGCAAGTGAGGGATCCTGGTCTGCCACACGTGCTGGAAGCCTACTATTGCTAGCAATGCCAGTTTTAACCTGAGTCTTTTCCAGCCCCAGTGCACTGAAAGAAAAACTGCAAGAGACTCTTTCTGGCTGACCTTATTCAGGCAAAATTCCTAATGCACGTAAGAAGAGTTTTCTGCAAGACCACATATTTGGAGTCTGAAAAGCGGTTAAAATCTGCTCCCTTGCTTGTTCTTACTAGCTTGCCTTACACACGTTCAGACATTTGTGCCTGGTTTTCAATGTGTAAGAACTTAGTCTAATGTGACACCAGCAGTGAGGAACCAGAGGACTGTGTGGGTGTAGTCCCTTGCAAAGCCTATGCCCTTCCTAAAAGGATTGCTTGCTACCTTGTCGTCTGAGCCACGGCCTGAGCATCAATTTCCACCCTCCTAGACTCCAATGACTGAATTGAGAAGACAAAGCTAAATCAGATCTTCTCAAACCAGCTAATAGGAAAAACACTCTGTTGTGCTTCACCAATCTTGAAGTCCCTCTTGTTCTGTGAATATCTTACTGGGAATAATTCATCAAAATAATGCCCCAGATCCAATCACAATTAATACCTTTGTATAACACAGGCACGTAGTGAAAGTTTCCATTATCTTTGTGTTCTTACATCAATACCAGCCAGAACTGTATTGCTGCAGCACTTCAGTTCTGACTAGCTCACTGCTAACTGTGACTCTTAATTGGCTGCAATATTGCTGCTTTCCAGGTTTCCAATTTGTATGAGAATCAAATTTGTATTTGTATCGGAGCATTAGGCATAATATTCCTCTAGCAATCGCCTTAGTGATACAGTCACAGACTCTGCTCTGTTACAGAAACAAGTATCACAATATTTAAAAAACCAAATGAAACAACAAAACACAAAACCCAAACTTTAATCAAAACTGGTCAGAATTCCCACCCGTTCTCTGTAGATGGCTATCACCTATACTCACATGTTTCTGTGAGCATCTCCCAGAGTAATTTATGGGCTGGATGGAATCTTCTTAGAAGCAGCTAATTCTACAGTAAGCCACATAGAATACTTCGGGAAATAAAACTTACATTGCAAACTGATTCAAGAAAATAATATTATTCCCCATCAGGAACTGAAAAGAGCAGACATATCAGTAGAAACCGACACAACCTGAATTTTAAAACCTCGGCACAGGTTATTTTCAGGCAACCTGTTCTACAAAGACTTGCAGATATATCTAATTTATGCTCTGAAATTAATCCTATTGTTCTCAAAAGATGATATTGTGGCACTAGAGCCCTCTCTTGGGCCAGTGTTCAACACACAGTTTGCAGAGGGACTCATTGTAAAGCTAAGCACTGGTACAAGTTTTTGCAATACCAGTTCCTCACACTGGGGAATGAGACGTGTGGTTTGGGGCAGCAGCATTATACACTGAGGTCTCTGGATGTGCTTATACAAAATACAGTACAACAAGTCCCCAGTCCTGATCTTTGTGAGAAATAAGCAGATCTCAACTCAGAAATAAGACTGAGATCAGATTGCTTACTTGTGTAGTGGTATAAGCAAGTCTTCCTCAACATACTTATAAATCCCTAATAATAAAGGTGTTGAATTATTTGTAGTAATTATTGAGTAATTCATTATGAGCTAACAAATAAGTTTTAAAAAAAAAAAAAACCAAAAAAACAAAACAAAACCACATTGGCCAGTACCAGGAAATTTGTCAACACAAAAAGAAATAAATTCATCAAAAATTATCCCAGATGAATTGTCTGGGTAGCCCTAGTAAATATATAACCTCTTCCCAATTTTATTAGCTGCTGCCCAGCTCTCACACACAAAATGCCAGTGATTGCATGTGCAATAAATATTAATGGTTCATAAATTAAATGGCATTATTCTTCTTGACATAACACCATTTTGCAAGGCCCCACGGAAAAGGTACTGGCAGTTTGTTGAGCAAGCTCTGCTGGAAGAAAAATATGCCTTTGTTTTTGCTTTTAAAAGCATTTGTCAGGATTTATAGGGTATATCCAGAAGGCAATTAAGGCGACATTTTACAGAAAGCTACCATATGGCCTCAAATAACAAAGAGCAATAAAAGGAAAGTGTGATCTGTGAAAACAATTTGATTTATAGAATTACATTTATAAAATGTAGATACTTTCAGTCTAAACAATTTGTATAGGAGGACCTTATGCATATACATAACCCAGAATCTTCATGAGGAATAAGCTGCATTGTTCATATTATAGCAGCGCATTGCTATCAAGGCTTCATTTTTGGGTGATAAAAGCAAGATGGGCTCTGTCCCCTCAAATACCACTTCCTAGAAGACAGCAGCACCAGGGCATAGACACAAGCCAGAACAAGGCAGCGCACTGGGGTGTCTGCTGTCACACAGGCATTACTGCTAAGGGGAATTTCAAGGCTAGCCTAGGAGGCACTGGACGGAGCTGCCCTGCTGAGGTTGCAAGGAACTTTGCCCACCCCCGGCAAGAAACATAAGAAAAGGTGAAGCAGGAGGGTGAGAAAGACTGGCACCATCTTCAGGGCAGAAACAAAAGTTAACAGCTTCATAGCCTCATGGGGCAGGCCTGGAGGGGTCTTAAAAAGTGAAGAATGACAGCGCATACAGGGGAGGAAAGCAAGCCAGTGGAGAGATGCAAGAAGAGTGTTGAAGTGCTTAAATTAACAAGGCAAGAAATGAATCTCAGTAGCAGCATTTTAAAAAAATATAAATGGAGTGTGAGTGTTCTACTAGGTAACTCTGAACATGAGGTGATGAAACCTGAGGCAGAATTTTAGTTGTGCAGACACAGAGATGCTGCTGCACAGAATGGAACGGTGGCAAAGTATAGATGCCCTGGAAATAGGATGTGAGGACGAGGGACACACTGAAACAACACTCACATTGCAGGCTGGGCCATGACAAAGACACTGGGTGGTCTTGTCTTCAGTGCCTGGAAAAATTAAAAAAAAGAGAGAGAAAGTGACCTTTAGCAAGGAAAGGGCAAAAGACTGAATTTTGTTAACTGAATTTCCACAAAGAGTTGTCCAAAATGCTACAACCTTAGCTTGCATTTGCTAAGTGTGCGTAGATCCCTGACTCTGAGTCCATATATGAACTGTCCAGAGATAGCACATCACAGGAAAATAGGAAAATGTAGTTAGATCTCCAGTAAAGCTCTGTCACTGCTGAAGGTGTTTCAGTTCAGAAATAAAGATAAACTGGAAAGTATCTACAATAAGACACCAGAAAGCAGTTCATTAAGCTTTAGGGTGAAAGAAGATGGGGTGGAGAGAGGGAAATGGGCTGAAGGGTGGCTGGTTTATTTTAAGGTATAGGAGATTACAGTGAGATCATATTTTCTGTGGAGGAGCCTGCAAAATTATACTGGTTAGGAAAAAGGGTATGGAAGGAATTGCTAACTGAGAAGCTTGAGGAACTGGGGACCATATAAAATGTGCTAAAGTGGGTTTTTTAGTCATTCAAAAAGTAAGCTTAGAGCTGCTAAAGTAAAGAGGATGAACATTTCTGATGGTACAGGTAGACTGAAACTTAGCAACTCAGTCAAGGGGAATGCCGAGTTCTCTGCAACTCCATCTGTTGTCAGGAAGGACCAAACTAGGTCCCCATGGAAGGACCAAGTCACCAGTAAATAATTTCATGCAGATAGTTTATAAGCTGCCCATTCCT
The DNA here is from genome assembly GCA_020745775.1 of Theristicus caerulescens. Lineage (NCBI taxonomy): Eukaryota > Metazoa > Chordata > Aves > Pelecaniformes > Threskiornithidae > Theristicus > Theristicus caerulescens. The sequence continues at coordinate 93,050,978 of CM036560.1, forward strand.
CATTTGAGATGGGACTTGAGCTGGTCGAGAAGGCTGTGGTTTGAGTCAATTTAGAGTAATACAGATATGGAGATATTGCTTCTTTCTCTCTCTCTCTCTTTTTAGTGCACACGTAATATAGATGGCATTTGCTTTGTCTCTCACAAATATTGATTCACTACAGACAAGCTGAGTTGGGGATCAGCACACTTGGGAATGTGTAAGGAAAAACAATTTCTCACCTTGGGGAAACAGAGGGGAATATTAGGTGCAGAAAACATACAGTGACAGAGAACACACAGAGGTATAGAGCTGAAGGACACCTCATATCCATGCTGAACTCACAAGCACATGCTCAACACTAGCAGATACTTATGGAGGACATGACACATTTTCCCCATTATTTGAAAGACTTCCAGTTGCTCTGGTCAGTGAAGTAGGAGTTCAAGGCCTCATCTTTTCCTAGGGGGTTAACAAGAGGGCCTCAGCTGAGAAAGTATCTGTGGAGACACTAAGGAGCATACAGTAGTGCAAAACTGAAGGATATTCACACCTCCAGTTTTTATAAAGTAAAGCTATTTCTTCTGCTCACTTAATTTCTTTATAGGATTTCAGAAACCTGTAAGACTGAAAAAGATACTGCCAGGTCTGATGAAGAGAAATATTAAGCAACCCTAAATGCTAGTTATTTGGACTTCGTTTAGTTTCAGGTACTTGACAGTAAGTGACAGAGTTCTCCTGGGGGCCCTGTTTCTGCAGTTTTACCATGACCCCAAACTGGGCTCCAGTGCTGGTAGTTTGGCAGTTAATTCCTTTATAAATACAATATTTCCATTTGAATTCACTACCTGGGTCAAAACAGTCACATATTCAGCATCCAAAGAATCCCACGTGCCCCTGTCATTTTTTACGATCAGCAGAAAATACAATCGCTACATTGAAAGTAAAGGATATAAAAGTGCAGAACACCTGCTTGGTACAACTGCAACAACTGCCCAGCTCTGAGCTGATGAAACATGGCAATATTCAGTAATTTATAGAGCAACAAAGACAAAACAGTAGGAGGTTGCACTTCCATGACCAACAAGCCAATAAAACAAAAGGGGGGGGGGGGATGTGATTTGAGGTAGTCAGGCCAAAAGTGACACAGATATTTCTGCTTCTTGCAGTAAATAAAACATGCTGTGTCAGCTGGAAAAAAAGCACTCCAGCAATGCTGTCCATCTTAAAAGAAAGGTGGCAGTGAGGGAAGGTCATCTGCCACAGCTGCAGCATGTTTAATGTGGAGTTTGTTTCTCAGAAGGAGCTAGTGCCGAGATGGCCAGGGTCCAGCTAGCCACAGGAGCTGCTCCCCGTGACAGCTTTGTCAGCAGAGCTTGCAGCTGGACTTGTGAGAGAGCAACAAAATTCAAACCCCTCTTTCAGAAAACTACAAGAAGTTGCTTCCTCATATCACAGCACCATGTTTCTAGGCTATGGACTGAAAGAGAAAAGAATTAACCTTTTCTAATGTGTCCATGTTACCCTGGTCATTTCACAGTCTTTACCCCCACACATGCTCTGCAAACGGAAGGAAAGGTGCTTATATCTCACAGCCAAGGAATAACAAATTATCAGAGAGCAACAAGCTGGCACCTTAAATTGCCCAGCCTTTCCTGCAGCCAGGACCTCACCACTCTGCGTATTGAATGTGTTGTCCAAACTAGCGAAGAGTTCACCAGGCTAATCTTTACTTTATCTAGCCAGTGATTTGCAAGCAGTGGAAAACAAACAAGTAAACAAACAATGAGATCACAAATTTCCTGAAGCCATGAGAAAAGTAGGTATTTTTTGCATAGTAATTACCCTGGTTAAATTACAGTAAGAATAGTCTTAAAAGAAAAGTTGGTCTCCTTCCTCTGGGGGCAAAAATAAGTAAGAAACTATAATTATCTTCCTTACTTATTTCCATGAGAGCTGAAGTATTTCCTGTACAGGATGAAAAAGACAGTACTTAGCACGAAAACAAGACATTTATTTTCAAGAGATATGGGAAATTCTACACACTACACCTCTAAAACCTTCTGTTCGTTGCCCCTAATGTTCAATAATTTTTATCCAAAAGTAGTACTTCTTCCTACATAGACTATCAACTGCTCTCCAGTCACATTATTATACGCCAGGCATGTTAATATAAACCTGCAGTCATTCTGCTGGGGTCCATGTTCTAAAAGTGGTCTTGATTATTTTTCCATACTATCTTAGTGTAGTTTCATAGATGACACTGATAGTCCCCATTTACACAGTGAGAATAAATCCCTAAGATCATAACACTATGCATTTTGAAACCTGCAGATGACTTTCCCCAAGAAATTGCACAAATAAATCACCTGAAAGCAATAACAGTGTAGGAAAATTCTACAGCTCCAGACAATGTGCAATCAGCCAACGCACATTGTATATATTCTTTTGCCTTTATCACGTCTGACAAGCGTACTTGAGACTGACAACAGAGACTGCCTGTTCATCAGGAACAGGGCAGAATTTATAGAAACACCTCTTGAAAAGAAGCACTCCAGCTGGAGTGCCAAATCTCCATGTCAGCTCCAGCCTAGTAATAATTTGTGCTCTATTTTCCTATAAAGCAACCTTTTCTTATAAGAATATTCAAAGAGCTTTTGGAGCTGAGTGTAAATGCTTCAGCTGTAGTACTTCTACTAAAATGACATAGTGCAACTACGAGGAGAACAAGTGCAGATGAGTCAGGATATAGCAAAGTATATAGAAGTGCCTTTTGCCTCTAAATCACCATGTTAAAAATGGTCTAGGTCAACTGGATGGCTGCCTAGCAAAATTTGCCACTGAAACAGTCCAATTTCTAATTCAGAGGAGCCAGATTCTGATCACATGCACATACGAATGAGAAAATATTAACTAAATCAGTGAAGGAAGTGTCAGGTTTTTATTGAACCCAAGGTATGAGAAATCATTGCCACTCTCAGTGGCACAAACCCACCTTTTTTACTATCGCTGACAGCTGTGGGACTGAAAACTCAGCAGCTCAGATGAGAGGCCAAGGACTATGCTGCACTTTCATATTCATCGCAGTGATACCTCCCAGGCATCATCTATACACCATAAAAGAACTCACAGCTCTTATGTGCATTACAGTTGCAACCTTTGCAGGTAACAGCTTTCTCAACAGGTGATGCAGAAGTGCATGTCTGCTACTTGGGGTATTTTGCTGTTGCATCTTTAGGAGGATAGAGGAAGAAAGTCTGTCCTGCCTTCGCATGCCAATACTGCCATGCGTGGGGTCCTCCTGAATCTAGGTCTTTCAGGTGGACTCCACAGCTGCAAAATGGCAAAAGGGCTTTTAGCTGGCGACAGAGGTACTGCTCACAGCAGCAAGGTAAGTGGAAGGCTGTGGAAACCTCTCTCTGGAGAGGAGCTGACTCTCAGGAAACGGCTCAGCGCCCAGGTTACGTCTTTGTGGGTTCTCCATGGCATGGGTCATAGGTCTTAAATATGTGTGGGAGCACAAAGGGGATTTGCCCTTTTGCAATGCCAGAAGCAGTAGCAAGCTGAGAAATGGCAGGAAAGGTACCCTCAACTCCGCTAGCTTTGTGCCACAAGGGCTTTCTGTGGCAATCTTTCCCTGTGCTGCCCTGATGATGAGCAGCAAGCTCTGCTTTGTCAAATTTGAACAGGAGATGCTGAGAGAAGAAAAAATATGCGTGCTGTGGGTCAAATCCTGACAAGTCACCATACTAGGAGCGGTACTGGGGAATGCAGTGGCCTGCCAATAAAGGAAATGACATACTGGGCAAACCAAAGGACCATCTAAAAAGACCCAAGCCCAAACTATTTGCAGACATCCTGCAGGCAAGGTCAGATGGCATTTGCAGGCAGCAGGGAGGAATGGCCTCTGCAGCTGTAACCATTCAAGCAGAGGGAAGGAACCACCCCAAGGGATGCAGCACAGCCCCCCACATCTGCAGCCATGGGCCCTGTGAATAGCTGCCCCAAAAACTGTATCTTTATGGCTACTATCACTGACAGATGGAAAAGCAGGAAATTATTGGCCTCAGGACCTGAGCTCAGACTGATTCATGAAAAACACCCACAGAAAATCACCTTATACAGCTGGAATTGGAATCGATAACTTATCACCACTACAGAGAAGAATGGGAAAAATCCCAGTTCTCTCCAGCCTGGTGGTTCTGCTTACTAACTAGAGCTATTCTGTAGCAGTCAATACTTTTGCAAATGGTAGCACTGGATGTAATCCATGAACAAGTACAATATGGATTGAGGGTAGCTGAGGAGAAAGGGAGATAACAGAACAAAAACTGTGCCTGGACAGTATTTGGATTTGGAGAAGTTCTGAAGCACCTCTATCAGGTGACACAATTTCTTTCTCTGTGGCAGACCAGGAAAAAACTGGTGTCACAAGGTTACCATGAACTGTACTCCCAAGGGGAAAAAGAAGGGTTGTCATCATCCCTGGTAGACGAGGAGAGACTAGAAAAAAATATTAAGTCCTGCCTTTGTGTGTTGCAATTGTTATTATAACTTCCCAGTATGTCATTCGATTTCTATAAGCAAGTATTATGTGGTGTCTGTTTTGAGAAGAAATTTTCTGGCATGCTTCAGAAGCGCAAAATTCACCGAGAATTGTTTTTTAAAGGAGTTAATAGAGTCTGAAAACTGTGTTTCATTTACAGTCTAAAAGAAAAACATAAATACCTTATCAACCCTCAAATTGCATGCAATTTGATGCACCAGTATCAAGTTAAAAATTAATAATTCCATGCCTAAAGGAACCACCTCTCACGCTTCATGTTGAGGGTCATTTACGTGAGTTGTGTATATTTATCCAGATGAGAAGAGTATAATACACACTTGCATGGGGAAAAAAAAAAGTCTATTTTTATAATTCTATCAAGTTTTCCTATTGTCACGCAGACAAATTGGTTCTATATTCCTGAGCCATGCTGCATTATGCCAGGGGAGGAAGGTACATTCCTGCTTCACTAAATTGTGGGGGAGTAGACTCAGTGGGATGGAGGAAAAAAAAAAAAAAAAAGAAAAATTGATTAAAACAATCCATTCTCAGCTGAAGTTGTGGGTGGACTCCAGGATATTTTGGTAACTCACTTGCACAATATACTGCTGCAATGTACAAAAAAGAAACCATGCCAGAGTACAGGGCAGATTTAGGTTGGATATTAGGAAAAACTTCTTCCTTGAAAGAGTAGTCAGGCACTGGAACAGGCTGCCCAGGGAAGTGGTTGAGTCTCCATCCCTGGAGATATTTAAAAGACGAGTAGATGTGGTGCTTAGGGACATGGTTTAGTGGTGGACTTAGCAGCGCTAGGCTAACAGTTGGACTTGATGATCTCAAGGGTCTTTTCCAACCTTAACGATTCTATGATTCTATGGTTCTACAGCACACACAATGGTTTTAACCTCATGTAAACTGAGTCACACATCTTGGCCACGGGATTCATCCTGATGGAAGATGCAGCGAGCCAGCAGCAGGCTGACACCCGTCATGGGATGGCAGGCAGCACGTCCCCAGGCTCCTCCATGTGCAACCCTGATTGCAGCAGCACAGGGAGGTGCCACCCTTCCTCCCCAGCACAAAACCGAAGGGGACACCACTGAGGCTGTGAACACCAACAGCCTACTCCTCATCTCTCCAATGCCCACGCCACGTCTGGCAGTGGCCCAGGGCTGGTTCTAAGAGAAGTCCAGCTGCCAGGACAGGCCGTTGGCTACCCCAGCCTCTGCCCAGCACCAAAATTGCACCCGGGGAACTTCCTCCCTACGCAAACAGAAGCACTCACTGAAAATACAAACCCATCTCCCTGCCTGCCCTCGATGCTCCAAGTTACTCCTAGAGAGGTCCAAAAGCCCACAAAAACCAATGTCCTGCCCAGATATTAATACAGACTCTCTTGTAGACACCTTTGATAATTTTCTGCAGTGAATAGTGGAGCATACACTCCAAAATGTGAAGATGAAATAAAAAAAAATAGCATTTCTCTAATAGTGAAAAAGTGGACAGCCAAAGGCTGTTGTCCCCCATCATTTAATACAGCCTGAGGAAAGCAGTGTCACAGCATTAGATTACACTTCAACAACAAGATGCATTTGGTGTCCTTGAAGCATGTGTCATCAGCAGTTGCCTTCATTCTGTCTCAGTACAGTAGTGGTGCTTGGCTGTTTTACATCAAATCATAGTAGCTTTAACCAATAAGTACTGGCTTCTGTGAGGAGCCCAAGAAGCAAGAGGTATATGACAAGAAGATATTCCTACTAATAGCAACTATGGCATTAGAAATACATCAGTGGTACACAAAGAAGCCACATTTTCTAGCATTCAGGCACTTTACAACCTCTAATGCTTTTAACCTCTCTACACCCAGGAATGGTGGAAATACAGGTAAGGAAGTACCACTACCCCTGTTTTAGAGATGGAAAAGTGAGGCACAGGACTACTGTAGCCTCAATGAACCTATTTGTGTCTAATCACCATTGAAATTCTTTGCATATTTGGGACTAAATTGCTTTACAAGGTCACACTGGGCACGATGGGTTGCTGCTGTCTTTTCTCAGACCCTAACTCTTCTTTCTTCTATGAGCCTATAGGCAAGGAAGCAGGTTTTAAGGCAAATCAGAGACCTTCTGACACCCTCATTCATGCAAGGGGCCCCTTTCTCCCCTCAGCTGGACCAGGTAGATGGAATTTATCTGGCTAATAAGTGCAGGATCAAGGTCCCTTAACATGTTATTTCTTACCTTGTGATAGGCATTTGTCTCCACATCCTGAGTATTCAAAGACAGCTAGATGAATCTGACTTAAGACCAAAATTTAGCTCTGAGCTCAGAGCAATATTATCACACTACTAGGATTCATTCTGGGGACCCTTACACATACTGAGAAAAAAAAGGGGCTATACAAAAGCAGAGTGCTCTCAACCTTCTCATCTCAGTGAACTCCAGCTATGAGAGAAGAGTGGCCCAATATTGACAGAGAGGAGGCAGTACAATAGAAAGGTGTCCAAACACAAAACTCTCTTCCAAAGTTTCCATGATAGTCTTATTTGGCCCTGTGGAAAATATGCATATATCTCATTTTGCTGAGCTTGTGATATTTTCTTTGACATTTGAAACTTATAACAATCGGACTCAATTTAAAACAAGTATTTCTAAGCACATACATGTGGCATTTCTTTTAAAGTAATTTTCTTTTATTATTATCAGAATAACTTGTTGTGTATGTGACAAAGCCTCTGCGTCAGCATAGTCTAAACCTTACAAGAACAGGATTGTACCAGAACTAGGTCTTCCATATCAAATGCATCTTCGACAGACTCAAGTAAATGAGGAACAAAAGTTTAATGCCGTCTGAAACTAAGTGCAGTTGTCAGCTGCTGTTTTTCAAACGAGCCATGTAGTACTCTCATCCTTGGAAAAGCAGTGATACAGAGCCAGAGAAATTAACTGTACCCCAAGGGCTTAGGATTGAATGCTTAAAAAAAAAAAAAAATTACCATGGTTCTTCCTATATAAGGATTCAAGAAGGTGGCAGTGAAAATTATTAAAGGCTTATTTGGGGAAAATTTTGGAGCCAGACAATTGCATAGAAGACAGCTCAAACCAGTCAAAATTATTAACATAATAAAAATGAAAATGTGTGTATGGTGCACTCAGTTAACAATAAAATTTCATAATTATACCACTAGAGTTACTCTTAGCAAATATCAGCTCTAGTCTCACCAAAAGAGCTCTTCCTTCTCCCACTGACTTGAACATAGCTACTCACATTAATTTATCTATTTATCTATCCTAAGATCATATAATATTGGGGGGGGGGGCGAGAAAAAAGAACCCACACACAGAAGCCCACCCCCCATTTGCAAGGTCAGATCACAGAGCCAAAGGGTGCCCCACACAGCAGAGCATCTCTGCCCCCATGCTCCTGCTGGCTGCCCCAGAGCCAGCTCCGCTTCCCAGCCTTGCTGTGCTCTGTGGCAGCATGCCAGCCTTGAGCAAGTATTGAACAGGACCTGAGTATTCAGTATCTTTTGGTTTCAGCTCATCTTCTATAAAATTATGAGAAAAAGCAAGCTTCTTGTTGTGGGGAATTTTCAGCTGGATCAGGCCTATAAAGTATTACTGCAAAAAAGCCAAGCAACCAAGGGCAGGGGGGGGAAACCAAAAACAAAACCCACACCAACCAAGCCACTATGCATTCAGTAAGAGTACTGCATCTATATGCTATCGCTTCTGAGAGGGATGCCGGCAGAGGAGGTCATCATCTGTGTTTGGCTGCAGGTTTCTCTCTGTTCTGAGCACTTCACCACACGCAACGTGTGCATAAAAATGCATGGTGTGAAAAGGAAAACCCTGCATAACAACATAGTGGCTTGGTTGATACAGCTTAACAATTGGCCATGATAACAAACAAACAAAAAAGCTAGGACTGTACTTGAGAAATGCCTGTTTGTCAACTTAATTCTTGTCATACAGTCAGATCAGTCAACTGCAAACACAGTTACAGATCTCTGTAATAAAATATTAATAGCTCTTGTATACTGCTTCCACAAGGTAATGTAGTAAAAAATGAATGTTGCTCACACATTTCCACATTTTCTCTTTTGTGACTGCTGAAAGCTTACATTTGAGAAAGCCAGTTTACTGCAGCGTTATTCCTTTTTTTCCGGAAGGTATTTTTCCTTCAAACCTTAGAGAATAATTAAAATTCCTTGCACAGGACAATGGTAAATAAGATTAGGGTATGCATTTCAAATGTAGCATACTAATGGCATTTCTGGACTCCGTAATAAATCATCTCTATTCTCTGCAAGCAGTAGAGTAAATGGACAAAATCTCTGAAATATACGTTCCTATATACGAGTCCCATACCTTCACTCTGATCTTATCTTTCCACATCTCTGACTTGCTCAGACATCTTGGTATTGTAGAAACAATATTAACTTTTTTTATATATCACACAACAACCTAATAATCTCATTAACTGCAAATACTGTAGGAATGTAGCAGCCTGCTGATACCCATGAAGCCATTTCAGCCTTTGCCAGGGCCAGTTGTCAGCAATAAGCAGCCAAACATACATTACTCTGTCTGATTCACTTTATCATTTGGTTTTACAGTGCCCATTTAGCACTGAACTGATAGAAATGTTTTAACGTTCAACACGAGGACCACTTATTTCAATAGGCTGAAGCTGGTTTGGTTTTGTACCTAACCTTTGGGCGGTCTCATCTCTCTCACAGGTTTCTGACATTTATGTTTGCTCTGAGTAGCTGCCGTTTACCCTACTGCAAACGGTAAGATCATGACTGGGTATTTCCATTATCTGATAGGTTTTCTCTCAGCTTGCTTTTCTTCTTCCTTCCATGTAACATTAGCACAAACCATTGCTGTGTTTTCAGTCTCCCCTGTGCTGTATCACACTGTATCTATTGAGACAAATACAAATCTTGTTTCCTGGTTTGGGGTAAATCCAGTTCTCCTGATTCAACTTTGAGTTCAGGTAAATCCCAGCCCTCTGTTAAACCCTGGGAGGGTGAAATGGCCAGGACTATGCTATGCCTGATAAACCCTGTCCTAGTTTGCAAGAAATCCTGCTGGTTTTGCACGTTAGACATTTCTTAACATTTCTTTCCTCTAGGAAGTCCTTTTGGCTAAACAATGATAACAAATGAGTTTCTGTTTTACAGGTTTCACAACTAGTAGAAATGAAAAAGGGAATAAAAGATTAAGGAATACAGAGTGTGGGTGCATTTATTTTCAGAAAATTGCACAGATAAAACAGACCTTTTTTCTTCCAACAGGCATTCTCCAAATCCCCTTTAAGTTCAATTTTCTGCTGTACTTCCCAGATAAGCACTCCGTACTTCTTGGTTTTAGCTCATGCAATCAATATAAATCAGAAAATTGTTACCCTCTAAATGCTAACTAACACATTTTCTCTCTTCTCTTCAATAATTTCAGGCTAGAGCAGGTACTCCTCAGACGGGTCACTGTTTGGGGGCTTCACAAGGATGAAATCTTTACTATGGACTTTTGTTACTTTACAATTCTTACAATCTTTTACAAGTCAATACTTTCATGTTCCTGTGGCAATGGAAAGGCTGTCAGTTTGGGGCCAGCCTTCAGAAAACTTGCGCTTATTTACAGCAGCATGAGCTGAGCACGCCAGCTGACTCGTGCCTTATTTTTGTGTTTGTGGGAAGGCTCCTTTTCTGCACCAAAAACACCACCAGCATCACACCAGCCATCACAGCCCGAGGGCAGGCACAGACCCCGATGGGGCTGACATTAGTGCTGGCTCAGCTCCCTAAAGCTAGTGCCAAGTAGGCAGGGGGAAACTGTGAAGTTTAGTCAGAGATCTTGATGGAAATAACCAAAAAAATAACTAAAAGCTGCTGATGCTTTTCTTACATCAGGGACTCAGAAGTTCCACTTACAGAAAGCTTAGAAGTGAGATCAGCAACTCAGAGAGCTGGAGAATTTGATAATATAATCACAGTAACTCAGCTATCATAACAGCAACTCCATCTGAGGCTATGACCACTTCCCAGGTCATCTCAACTGTTCAGGTTGTGTCTGGTCTGGAGGGTCTTGTTTAGAAATACCTGTTAACTCTTTTGGGGAAGATTTCTATGGCAAGCCAGAAAAGTTTGTGATACAGTGATATTAACAAATCTCACTCACACAAAAATCCAATTAAACAGAGAAATAAATGCACGCTCATTTCCCAAAGTACAGTATGCATCAAGTCCTCCCCTAATGGCTGAGCACCAAAGTGGGTGCCTGAATCATTCCAATGACTTTCCAGCACAAAGTATCATTGTATACAGGACTTGGTCATGGTTTGCAATTCAGTACTTGGAAAAAGCAGTGACCTGCTTTGACAAGGAGTCAATCCGTTAATTAATAGTGAGAGACAAACTGAAATATGGTAATGTTAAAACAATATGAGAATGAAGGTGTGACTGAAGTCCTGTTCACCTAGACACAGGCAGCTCATACACAAGCACAGAATTATATACACAAACAGGCTGGGGTGACAGCCATGCGAGTACACCCTCACCCCATTGCCCAGAGCACTGCACCTCTGGGGGTGTCCCCACAACGCTGCACCTCCAGGGGTGCTCACAAGCTATTTCAGACACAGCAAACACCATACACTCCTGCAGCAATTCAGCATTTCTTTTTTGACCCCAAAACAACATGACATTACTCTTGAAGCTATCCAGCTCTCCAGAAGCTCTTAAAAAACAGACACACCACAAACACAAAACCCCCTCCGGATTTCCTTAATCACCCATGGCTTCTCCAGTTTGTGACCCAGCCTTACTCATCATCCAGCTACAGCACGTTTTTACAGCTATAATCCATTTAACTACAAAATACGGGTCCAAGCCACTTCCAGTTTTTACCCCTCAGAGGAAAACCTTCTCATTTAACCCACCTCACAGCTTATCCTTCTGACAACATAGCCACACTGCTTATTAGAAGGAGCAGAAAAGACAGGAATGAAGAAAAACATAGACAGAAATAACTCTTTTTAAAAACAAATGCTTGCATTTCTTCCAGAAATTTAAAATGTTATCATTCTCTTATTGCTAGGCATCCTGCTCACCTCCTCCTCCATGCAAGTGTGAGCACCAGCAAGGGTACAGGTCTCAGAGGTATGGCACATAGCGCTGCTTTATAGCTGTCATTTCTGATAAAAAGCTGCATGTGTATCCCACTCGAGTGAAGCTGGATCTCTCTCCAGGACTGCCATCAATCCACATAAGGCCCTACATAAAACAAAAAGGAAAAAAAAATGAAATGCTGCAGCTTTTTTGTGTTCACCTGGCTCAGCAATGAACATCTAAATATAAAATGTTTATTGTCACTTAAGGTGAGCTCTGTGTCCCAAGCCAACGAGTTGGCATACTGCAAAGCCAGGCATATATTTGCAATTGTTGCCATCCAATAGTTTGCGTTGTTATGAACAAGATTTAATGGTTACACTCTGTATCTTCTACCTATTTAAATTACTCTTCCATCACATAAGTATTAAATACTGGAAGAGGCAGATAAATGCCTGTACAAAACTACAGTAAGAAAAGAAAGATTCAAATGAACGTTATTCTAAGAAAATGTTTAATAGAAACAAGTAGCACCCTGACTCCAGCCATGTTTCACTCCTCTCTGCCAAGCCCAGAACTGGGTGACATTGGTCCAAACTTGTTAGCATAGAATCATGGAATGGTTTGGGTTGGAAGGGACCTTTAAAGGTCATCTAGTCCAACCCCCCTGCAATGGGCAGGGACATCTTCAGCTAGATCAGGTTGCTCAGAGCCCCATCCAGCCTGACCTTGAATGTTTCCAGGGATGGGGCATCTACCACCTCTCTGGGCAACCTGTGCCAGTGTTTCACCACCCTCATCATACAAAATGTCTTCCTTATATCTAGTCTAAATCTACCCTCTTTTAGTTTAAAACCATTACCCCTTGTCCTATTGCAACAGGCCCTACTAAAAAGTCTGCCCCCAGTATGCCATTAAATAAAACATTTCCCTCCTTAATATTGTCCTGTTTGAGTCTTGATTCACCAAATCCAAATTTTACACATGAAAGCATTTTTATGAGGATCATACAAGTTGAGTCCTCTGACCTAAATGGCAATAGCAAAAAAAACCAACCTGCATCACCAAGCTGCTTTTGAAAACTTTTTTCCCACAAAAAGTTTCCTGCAAACCAAGTGTTCTTCCATGTTTACTTTCAAATCTTTCTTCCATCTTTCAAACTTAAGGGAAAGAGATTCAACATTTTTAAGCATGATTCCAAGTGCCATGAAGAATTATTGCTCTGGGGAGGAAGGAGGACTTGCCCCTCAATTTTTTTTTTTTTTAATTCTGGTACCTGGGACATGAACATCTTTCCATAGACTATTTCTAAAGCTGAGTGCTGTCATCAGGACATGCAGCAGTGTTCAGATCATTCTGCACTGGAGAATCGAACATCACCAAAAACTTCCTGAGAAACTTTAATGAAAAAAAAAAAAAATCTTGATTTTGATTTTAAAAGATACCATTGTCAGGAGCAATTAACATTGTCTAATCACTCCTTTTATACCAGGCAATTTAAACTCCCTCTCATAACTGCAAACCAGTCTGTAATTATCCCTCATTTTTCTAATTCTCTTCTTTTGCTACAGCTTCTGAGAGGGAGACATCCAGCTGTAGCTCAGTCATTTCCTCCGTAGCATGGCACCGCATTTCTTTGCTGCAGCCAGCTCTGGGAAGTCATTTGGCAGCACAGTTAATGTCCAGCCTGTGGAGGACAAGTCCAGGTCTCCCCGCCAAGCGACACTGTAAGGACATCATGCTGCCATGGTCCATCCCCACCATGCAAGGAAGAAAAACAAACCAAAACTGTTTTACTATTTGGGGTCCCCCTGAAGACATGGAAGGGGGTCAAGACTGTGCAAATTGTGCAAGGGTGCGCGTACAAGGGGTCCCCATACACGAGGGGATGACAGTCCCTTGGTACAAGCCATGGGCACAAACATCTTTCATAGCACTGGGCTGGGAGGGAATCATCATCAGTCAAGCACATCCACCTGTGGGTCCTTTAGACCATACCCCTGATCCCTCCTGTGTACCTGAACTGCTCATCTGGATTGTTACAGCAGCTGTTTACACCCTTCCTTGGCCTCCTCCCAGCCAAGCTCCCCAGCTCTTGCAGAGTGAGAGAAAGTGCCACAGGACCTCCTGCCATTTTCCAAAGCAATAATCCCTATAAAATGTAATGGATCCCCGAGGTGCCGAGTGGGGATGGGAGGAAGCAAACAAACAAACAAAAAACCAAAAACAAAAAACCAACAAGAACTTTCCAGCATGAACAACTGAAACAAGATCCTCTGAATCACCAGATCTGCTCTGTCTCCCTTAGTAAGTTCTCTTAAACTACCCTAAAAAAAACCAAACCAAACCAAAGCAAAACAAAACAAAAAACCACACCAAAAACCCAACATGAACAAAGATCCTCACATGCAGGCTCTGGTGAATAAGGGCAGGAAATGAATTACGGGATGGCAGACCCTTCGCAGATGAAGGTCGCCTGCTCTCTGCTCTCATTTTATTGCGCAGCATCTGCCTGCTGCTCCTGGCCCGGCAGTAGCCACTGCTGCGCCGCTGCCTGTCATCAGAGAAGGGCAGCAGCCTCTTGTAGGGCTTGGAGGGACAGTCTGACAGATAATGGCAGTAATTCCCTTTCTCGGTTACTAATTGAAGTTGGTATTGCAATTTTCCTCTCTGACCTTTGGATTCTTGCAGCACAAACATTACTGTAAAAATCTCACAGCACTGTAGTCTGACAGTTACAGGTTCTTATTCCACATAATCTGCTCGCAGTGCAGCCCACTGACAGTCCCCCTGATGCAGCAAGACATCTGTGGTAGCAGATCCCCCCCAAGGTCAACAGAGAAGCCAGGGAGTGGATCGGGTCTGTTTTGATGAGAGCCACTGCTAAATATTGCTAAATGCTCCTCCTCTCCATCCCCCTGCTCCTGCTTTCATGGGTGCTGTGGTCCCAGGAAACCATCAGGCAACAGGGCTCACAAATCCTGGCCCCTGCCCTCCCCAGGACATGCTGGTTATGGCCCTGTCCCGGACCTGTGGAACACCCCAAATAAGAGAGAGAGAGAGAGAGAGTGTACATACATACACACGTGCCATCCTCAGGCACTGGGGCCACCAAGGTCCCCAAACGCTGTGGGGCTCCCTCTCAGGCGCTGCATAAAAGGCAGAGACAGACTCTTCTCCAAGGTAGTCTCGTAGCTCTGACTTCGCTTGCCTACCCCCTTAACTGCAGGTTAGGTTTTTCTCCTGCAAGTTTTTACTCCTGTGGTGGGCTGACCCTGGCTGGATGCCAGGTGCCCACCAAAGCCACTCCCCTCCTCAGCTAGACAGGGGAGAGAAAATATAATGAAAGGCTCATGGGTCGAGATTAGGACAGGGAGAGATCATTTACCAATTACCATCATGGGCAAAACAGACTGAACTTGGGGAAATGAGTTTAATTTATTACTGATCAAATCAGAGTAGGGTAATGAGAAATAACACCAAATCTTAAAAGACCTTCCCCCCACCCCTCCCTTCTTCCTGGGCTCAACTTTACTCCTGATTTTCTCTACCTCTTCCCCGCCCCCCGCCCCCGCCCCCAGCAGCACAGGGAGACTGGGAAAGGGGGTTGCAGTCAGTTCATCACACGTTGTCTCTGCCGCTCCTTCCTCCTCAGGGGGAGGACTCTTCACATTCTTCCCCTGCTCCAGTCTGGGGTCCTCCATGAACTTCTCCAACATGAGTCCTTCCCACAGGCTGCAGTTCTTCACACACTGCTCCAGCGTGGGTCCCCCATAGGGTCACAAGTCTTGCCAGCAAACCTGCTCCAGCATGGGCTCCTCTCTCCATGGGGCCACAGGTCCTGCCAGGACCCTGCTCGAGTGCAGGCTTCCCACAGGGTCACAGCCTCCTTCGGGCATCCACCTGCTCTGGCGTGGGGCCCTCCACGGGCTGCAGGTGGATATCTGCTCCACCGTGGACCTCCATGGGCTGCAGGGGGACAGCCTGCCTCACCATGGTCTTCACCAGGGGCTGCAGGGGAATCTCTGCTCTGGCGCCTGGAGCACCTCCTCCCCCTCCTTCTTCACTGACCTTGGTGCCTGCAGTTGTTTCTTTCACCTATTCTCACTCCTCTCTCCAGCTGCAGTTGTGCAGGGTTTTTTTTCCCCTTCTTAAATATGTTATCCCTGAAGTGCTACCACCGTCGCTGATGGGCTCAGCCTTGGCCAGCAGCAGGTCTGTCTTGGAGCCAGCTGGCGTTGGCTCTATCGGACACAGGGGAAGCTTCTAGCAGCTTCTCACAGAAGCCACCCCTATAGCACCCCTGCTACCAAACCTTGCCATGCAAACCCAATACAATTCCCTAAATTTTGCTTTGCTATGGAGGACCTGCTGCAGTGACATCGCTTCCCTGCGGCTCCATGTGTCACCCCATTCTCAGAATTAAGGTCACAGATACTAAACAATAGCACTTGTGATCTCAAAATCTATTCTTTTTCTGGGATTTCACTCAGCTTTAATTTCCTAAGCAGTTAATAGCAGCACCAGGAAAACCTGACACCAGGCAAATAAACCAAAGCAACAGCAGGGTCCTTCTCAGTAAGTCACAACGCAAGCGAAGGCTGTGGGCGTGTTCTGCTCCCACACCTACTTGCGCAGCACCTCCTTCGACATGTTGGCATCCTTTGGTAGGGGAGAAGGCATTACACATCTACATAAATCTACCAAACTTAATTAGCAAATTTTACAGGAGTTGCTAAAATTTCAAAAATTCCTGCCCAAACCAAATGAACTTTTTTGCAACCAATCCTGTCTTGAAAGGAGAACACAAAGTTGCTTAGTCAACAAGGAGGGTCAGAAAAGGGTGTTTGAAGGTGATTCCAGCCACTCCTGCATGAAGAAGACAGCCTAGAAAATGGCCTAGACATTTTTGTAAATAACACCAACCACAGAGAAGGGGTGCATAGGTATATACAGAGAGATTTTCACCTTCAGCTTTTGCAAAAGAAACAAAACAAACACCAAAACCAAAGCAAAACCATCCCAAACAATTAGCTGAGGGGTGAGCTTTCAACTCCTCTGATTTGACGCCACCACCTAAAAATAACGCACAACCATCATACCCTAATGATCATCATGAAGAAAAATTTTATTTATTTTAAGGCCTCACCAGTACTAAGTTCCAATCAGATAGTTCAGAAACTCAGGTTAAAAATAGAACTCCACTTTCTGTTCTGAAACAAGTGCAATTATTTAAACTACTGTTAATAATATGTCATTGCCAGGTAGTTGCCCTCACAAGATATCTGACACCTAATCTGTTACCATCACCTTATATTCAACTAAAAATGAGATGCAACAGCATTTAAAACTGTATAGAGTTCTTTCAGCTGGATAAAAACGTGTGAATGAAAAGCAAATATGCATTTTCTTAGCTTATCTCTCAGTCTGGTTCATACCTCAAGGTCTGCATAGGTTGCAGGGGGTGATTTTTAAATTCCTACAGTCTTCTCAGAGTTTAAACTTTAACAAGAAAAGATAGATTTGAGCTACCAACACTGCAAGGTACCGCTGTAATATGGCATCAACAGTCATGCCATTTTAATCAACGATGTTCCTATTCACTGAAGCACATTTCTGATCTTCAGCCAAATCATGCAAGAGAAAATTGCATTCATACTCCCTGGTACTGCTGCTTCTCAGTAATCCATTACTGCATTGAAGCAGGTCGAAAACCCTTTCTCAAAGGCATTTCTTCTATCAGATCTTCAGAGGAGGGGCAGAAGGGGCAAAAAGCAGCACATCTCCAGCCCACAGTCGCACTGAGGGTCCTTTACTCGTAACTAGGGACACTCTCTGTCCTCAGGACACTAGCAAAACAGGACAGCAATGAAACACCCTCCCAGCAGGAAAGCCTTCTTGCCTCCCCGAAAAATGAAGCCAGACCTGCCTAAAGCTGAAAACAAGGCTGTGGAAACATTATTCTCTGCAAACCCCAGAGAGCCGCTCTCTGCAGAGGGAAAGCTCCCATCTAGCCACCTGCACAGGCACACACGTGGTACAGAGAGCAGAAATCACAATTTTGCAACTCAGACAGGGACACAAGAGCCCCCTTCCCTGCCTGCTACTGATATTCAGCATGATGCCGAGACAGTGAAGAGTCAGGCAATGTCTGAGAGTCTGAATCATCTCTGATAATCAGAAAGTAGCTTTACCTGCACCCTGGGATCAGCAAACAGTAGGCTCCTTCAGCACCTAGGCATTTTGTTGGCAGTGAAAAGCATCATAATCCTGAGCCTTTACCTCCAATTCAAATATTTCATTTACAAACAGCAAATATATTTAAGTGCTGTTAGTACTGGGCAGGTAAACATCCAGTGTCTTTGGAAGAGAGGCAATCCACAATCTGAAGGAAATACAGCATGGCTTCTTCAGACTTTTTGTATATTTTATACTTAATGCATTATTATCAGCCTACAATATGTGCACAATTTTGGTTCAGTAATTAGGTTTCTTCTCACAGTTGCATCTGGGAAGGCAATCTCTTCTGGAAGTTGTCTTTACTGTCAGTGAACAATTAAAGGGGTATTTTTTGGCAGGACATTTTTCTCTCTTCCATCATCTTGAGTTTCGGTTTGGGTTTGTTGGTTTTTTTTGTTTGTGTTTTTTTTTTTTATACCTAACCTCTTGTTTCCAGCTTTTGTATTTGCACTGTGCTTAGTCAACACCAAAGCCCAGACATCACATATTTGCAGTCTTGGCAAGTTTTATGGGTTCTGACAAACATGTAGCTGAATTTCTCACTAATCTTTCAGCAGGACCATAACCCTCAGCACCTCTAAAAGAAATTTTACCCCTAAATTCCTGTGTGCCATGCACACATTGACTGAACAGCACTCCAAAAAGCGCTGTTAAATCTTTCAGTTTTCAGGAAGTACATACAAATCTCATACCACATTTGAGCAAAGAAAATGAGCTCAGTAGTAGAGACAAAACAGAGAATAATTGGCCAGATGACAGGATTGATTTAGGGTTACAGCAGATCAGTAACTGCACCCAAGTCAAAATCTCAATGAAAACAAAGATAAATCTCTTTTTGGACTTATTAGCAAGTGTGTCATCAAAACAGAGTTCTCAAACCAAGTCCCTAAACCTCAAAAATGTTTTGGGGAAATGTTTTATCTGCCCCCACGCCCCGACTGTTGCTTCTTTAACTTGCAGTTATGTCCCATTTTGAGCTTTCCCCCTTTACCACAGGACGACAAGCCTAAGAGATGCCAATACTCTGACACTCTCAGATTTCCCCCGGAGCTGTGGCATTAGCACCAAATGCCACGATGCCAGTAAAGTCACAAGAGTCGGCAGAACCGATAAGCAGCAGAGATCCCTTAAATTACCTTTTCCTGGCACCCTGAAGTCCCTTTTCACACAGAGAATGAACCAGGGTTACTGCAGAAGCTTTCGCATTTCTCTCCTAATAATAGGAGCTGTGTTGTACAGGGGAGCGGTGGGAGAACGATGCTCCCTGGAGGTGTTTTCAGGTCTCACAAATTCACTGGGGTGCTGCAGTGCTGTACTTGCTTTAAATTCAGGTTTCTTAGGCCACACGCGTAAAAGAATCTCAGCCTCATTTGAAACTAGATACATCTCTGGAACCTCTGATCCATAAAGAGCTTGAAAACACTGGAAATATGTGCTTGCCGGTTCTCAAAGTATATTGGAAAAACTGCGTATTACTGTGTGTTTTTTCTTGTTTGGTTGGTTTTTTTAAAGCATTGCTGTATGTTTGCAAAGGTTTAAGGCCAAAGTACTGTACAGAGCACCTCAATTTCATTCTGAAGCAGTAGACTGGTATAAAGAACAGGAAGGAACGCCAAGACCTTGGATTTTGCTGGGTGTGCTGGCAAGGAACTGTGCTCCCAACAGAAAATCAATCCCTACATCCTACCTTTAAAGCCACTTCCACTATGGTCAGTCCAGGGAATTAAAATCTCAGTTAAGATCTGTTCTTACAGCATGCTTTTGCTTCCAAGATGTCCTAGCTAAGCTCATCCTAGGCATCATAACCTCCATACTTAGGTAAGCCGTTAGCTGTTACCTGTCGTGCCCAATGGACACGTCCTGACTTGTAAGGGACTTGTGCACACACCTGCAGCAAGGAGACTGTCTCAGACCCAGCCACACTCATTTAACTTGACAGCTATATCTTCAGCCCTAGGTAAGAGCTCCTCAGGGCTGATATTTCAGGCAGGAACAGTTCCTTAGCATGTCTTTCCTCCAGAGAAAAGCATTTTTGGTTGGGTTTCTGCTTCCTTGTTTTCCAAATGCTAATGTCCTCTGCTTAAAGCTGTTGTTTTTACGATCACATTGTTCACTGCCCAAATCCCAATCCTTCAACTCAGGATTGCTGGGACAAGCCCAGCTGCTGGTGGGTGGCCCTGGAGATGACAAACCCCACAGGGGCACACCTGCTCATCCAAGACACACAGCCCAGGTTCACATGGGCTCATACCACCCGTACAAACAATTTGTTCCACTCTGTTGCATTCTTCTCAAACTGCTGTAAGTTTAAACAGCTGTAAGATGCTTTTAGCCATCCAATAATAGAGGCTGTGAGCTCCTTGCTAGCAACCACAGCAAGAGCTGTGCCTACTACTAGAAGTCAAATGTCTGTCTCCAGCAGGGGTTCCCCAACTTGTTCTGCTCTGCTGCATCCTTTCCAAATAGCTATAAATTCAGGTTATTGTAAGACACTTAAAGCTTTCAAGTAGCAAAGCTGAGCTCTGCTCCTCTCTGACATTCGCTCTAAGAGCCATACAGGAACACGTAAGGCAGCTTACTGCAGGTCTTCCCAAACTCACTTTGCTCAGGTACCATAACGAAACCAGGAAGCACCAGAGCAACTTTCACTGTTAACTTCCTCATGATACAAAAATGCATGTTGTGTTTCTAATCATCAGAAGTTACAAAGGCAACAGTTGCCTGACTTATTGCTCTTTGAAATGGAAGAGATGACTGGAGAGCAGAGTTTGCCCTTACCCGTGCTTTAAACAAAGTTGTTATGTGAGCAACCAAATACAGCAGCTGAGTTTATGAGCACTCAGCCCTACGATGTAGAGATGGCACAGGGATCTGTTCATCTGTTACAGATTCAATTCACTGATATTCAATCTAGGCCATGAAGTGGCCTTAAATAGTCTAAAACATGCACTTGAGTTCAGACTTAACCTGGACGGACAGAGGAGTTTGTGGTTGGTGCAGATACCTCATGTGTTACTCAAAACCCTCCTGTGATGCCAGCGCTGAGTGTGCACATCACCCACCACACGAGGGAGAGTAGCCACACACAGCGTGGGCTGCTTAGACCTAAACACAGACACGAGACAATCACAGAAACTGAGGAAACACAACAGCCACTTCACCATAAGCCAGAGCGTAGAGTCCAACGTAGACATGCATGTGAGAAGAGCAGAGCAGGTGACCCTCCCTCCATGCTATCAAGCCTACATTAGCGCACAGTTTTGACAAGTCTGATACTGACTTGCTGACAATTGTGGATGGCTAACCAGGCACCTTGCTTTACCTGCAAACAGCCTGCAAAATCCAAAATGTTTCCCCAAACAGCCTTCTTTTAGCATTTTCTAGCTTTTTATCATGAGTTTGCAACATCAGAATGTGTTTAAATGTATTTGAATGCATCATATATAAATTGTAATCAGACCACTTTACTTTTATCCTCAGTGATCCACAGAAAGAGCAACAAGGATTGAGGTGCTTTTGAAAAAAATGCATTGGCATTGTTCTATTATGCTACAAGAAATAAAAAAACCAAAATACAACACTTATTCCTAATCTTCCCTGCAAATCCTTGCCTGATTGCCTGTTGTCTGCATGATCCCAAAGGGAACATAAAAGCAGAGCTGTAAAGAGGAACAGAGAGAGAGAGATACTGGTGGGATGAGAGAGGGTTTGCCAGGTCATCCTTCACTTGTCGTACCATTTGCTGATTTTTCAGTTAACAGCTCTTGCCACTGTCCTATTCAAGTTTTTAACCTTTTTTTCCCTTTGGCTTTTTCAAGCAACCATGGATGTTTCATTGCCTGGGCCCAGGTTGCGCCATCAATAGCAGGGCTACGCTGCACCCAGTGGCAGGCTGGAAGGATTTAGGTTTGAAGAGCAAAACCCTGCAGGGGCTTTCCTTTAAGCATTTGTAGTTCTCAAGGTCTCATTCTCCATGCTACAGCCATCAGCCATCTGGGAAGCAGTGCCTGATACTCCCTCTCTGCTTTCTCAGCTGTTTTAACTGAGTGGATTATGAGGATGTAGTGGGGGTTCCTTCCTGGCCCCTATTAAACCCTGACAGAGGGGCATCACAAAGTCCCCACAGCCACACGGCCCCCGGTCTGCCCATCAGGTCTGCTGTCTGGAAGCCCTTTTGCAACAGGGAGCCAGCAGCACAGACAGACACAGACTGCAGACTGAGAAATGTGGCTGTTTTCTCCCCTTTGATTCATACTGGTCTTTATTTTGCTGCCAGAGACCTGGCAAACTCCATCTCCTGTGTTGCAGCTGCCATCTGCAGGTACCTGAGCTCCTCGCTGGGGAACAGCCTCTCCCGGGCATGGAAATGGGGATGTGTCTGGCAGAAAGGCTTTTCCTCCCCTTCCACCTTGCTCACTATTTTTCTACCTCCCATCTGTTCATCCCTTCCTGGCCTCTGCTTTCTCCATATTCTTGCACTGCTAACATGTATATTCTTCCTCACCTTCACATATGTCCATCTGCTGATGCAACGGAGTTGCAGTCTAAGCTTTCAGCTACCACCAAGCATCAGAAAGAAATGTAATACCTCATCCTTCCTTTAGCTTCACACACCCTCAGCAGCATCAAGGAAACTGTCCGCCAATGCTGCCCTCTTTATGTTTCATTGGGACACTACTACTTAGCACAAAAGCACCAGGGAAGATCAAAATCTCCTAAATTAACAGGCAATTCCCTCCTGTCCTCAGTGTGTAGAGCCCCCTTCAAGCCCCATCATTTGCAACTGCTCCCTAGTATTGGCACCCCAGTCAGAGTCAGGAGTGGTGATTTCAAGGGGCACTTCACTGGTAGCCTCAAAAGCCTCTGACTGTCCCACACCTGAGGCCAAACAGGCAGGGACGCCCAGAAATCCAGCTCTCACATCCTGCCTACCCCCTAAACCACTCCCTGATTCAAGGTCAATCCCTCTCCCTGTATCAGCATGTTAAAGTTGCATAGCTCTGTCTCCTCATTGCCTTTCTCAAGCAGAGTGTTTTTTTAAATTATCTACCTACCTTTTGAAGTAAAGCGCCTATTTAACAAGGCACACACACCATGCTACCTTTTATCATCTTGTCAGCAAGCTGAGAGTGAAAACTGCAAAACATGGTTCTGTTAGAGGGAAGAGCTCGTTGTCGCAGCTCAAAATGTATTCAGTTACCTTCTCTCCCTACTGCAAAACCCTACTAATGAAACACGCAGACCCCAAAGGGAAAAGCAGGTCCCTTAGCATATCATAAAAGCAAACAGGCAAATACTGGCCCTATTTCACTTCTAAGCATCCTCCTTCACAAGCGGACACATTTTCTGTGTGTTTGTTACACAACAAGCCTCCCCCTCCCCAAGCAAGTGTTAAAGCACGAGACAGTTCTACAAACCCGCAGTGACAAATAGTCTCATTTTCTGCCTCCCCGCCGTACCATGCACCTCATTGACAGCTCTTCTCATAATACATAACTCAGAAACATGGTAGATGGCAATTAAAGTCCATTATCCCAGACTGTGGATGCAAATGCCTTCGCTCATCTTCTGGCTTTGAACTGTATTAGAGCAAAGACTTTTGAATTAAGAATTGGCAAAGAATCAAAATTAACATTTTTAAGTACTCGGTTTTGTCAGATATACCCAAAATATTATCATGACTCGTGTTTTCAGTCCCTCTGTCCACTGCTTAAAAAATGTTGCTTTAGAGGAGGTAACAGCTATTTCATATTGTCTCAATACCTACTGCGCAGGTCGGAATTGTCCAGGCTATTAAAAGGTATTTTAACTCTAGAAAACAAAAGTTGTGTGATCTTTGATTACCACAAATATTCAACAAAGGCAATGTAAAACCATGCTCGGCAGTAGCTCTGCTGCTTATACCTTACTCTGCATAATTCAAGATTTTCTTTTGATAGCGAATCAAGGCACTGCATGGGGACCGAAACAAACCTGATATAGCTTGTGAAAGCTAGAAAATCATTACCTAATCTAACACAACAGCAGGCAGTATTCCTCTTCCTCCTCCATTATCCTAACTATGCAAGGTAAGAGTCATGCTGAACACAACTACCAGAGAAGCAGGGTATCAGAAGAAAAGTGCCCTTCCTACCATGTTCCCCAGAGCATCTCACAGATGAGCACTTCTGCTCACCCACACGAGGATCCAGCAGGGTATAAAAAAGAAATAGGGAAAATGACAAAAGCAGGAAAGATCCCAAAAATTGGCACAGGAAAGGGAGACCCACACAGCTTCAACACCACCCTCATTAAGAGAAACGCACCAGCCATATTAATTGTATGCCTTGCCACTGCCCTGGACGCAAGCACCAAGGGGTGGGAGGCCGCCCTGCTGGGAAAAAGGGAAAAGAGAGATTAAAGGGGGGGGGGGGAAATCTGTTCCCTTAAAACTTCTTTGCAGTGCACAGCTTTTACCTTTCCTCTGGATTTGAACACACTCAAATGGTCTAATAGCCTCATCCCTGCCAGGAGGCACACACTGCCTGCGTGCTGCGTCTCCTTCCTCCTGAGGCTCACCAGCAACCTGGTGAGACTCAGGGATGCGGAAACGGATGGATAAAATGAGCAGAAGTGCGAATGTCGCTATGAAGGTTTGAATTAAAACTGAAAAGGTGCCATATTAAAGAGTTAAGAGAAACAACATTTTAAAGCATGTCAAGTTTTGCAAATGGGTGCAGTTTTCTTCCATCATCATAACATGTGTGCACCTGTATCCGAATCCTCCAGAAGGCTTCATGGCTCCACGGACACTGCTCACAAACCACAGGGAAGCCCCGCAAGGAAGGGAGCTAACTCCCACCCTCCTCGAGAAGCACTCGCCAAGAGGAAATTTCGTACTTGGTTCCCACATAAGCCCATCAAGTCCAGCAGAATTAAATAGCTTCCTCGTTACAAAAGCCCTACCGAACACAGGCTTGTCAGAGTGCAGTACCTCTCACTTCACATTCCTCACCATGCAAGTCACTGCAGCCACAGCTGGCAGGAGAGCACTAGAGAAAAGTTTCTTCATACAGCCACATCAGGTGAGTCAAGCAGGGCTAAACTAATACTGAGAGAGCTTTAAATAACACCACCTTACAAAGCTGTACTATAGCCAGACCCAGCTACACAGAATTTTCACCCAGAAACTTCATCTCTCCCTTTGCGAGTGGGAGCCAGGTGCAGCCCAGCCTCCGGGTGCAGCTCTCCAGCGATGCAGGGAGCCACCAGCCAGACCCTGACTCCCTGCACCCGCCATGTCCCCTCCACTAATGCAGCACCCGGGCACAGCAGCTCACTCACTGCCTGTCCCCAGCGAAGCTGTTATGACGGGTTTATTCCAGTTTAATATTAAAGCCTAGAAGACTATTTGCATAATTAAACATTGATCTGCTCTCCCTCTCTGCATGTGCCTCTTATTCATGTGAAATGCATTAATTCAGCATCTGCCTCAGGACAGAGGTCCTACAGACAT
The DNA here is from genome assembly GCA_020745775.1 of Theristicus caerulescens. Taxonomy (NCBI): domain Eukaryota; kingdom Metazoa; phylum Chordata; class Aves; order Pelecaniformes; family Threskiornithidae; genus Theristicus; species Theristicus caerulescens. The sequence continues at coordinate 93,076,352 of CM036560.1, forward strand.
GATGTGGTGCCTGTCCCCTATGGAAAACTGTGTCCATCTTTAGAAAAACACACAGAACTTTTAAAATGTAAAGCCAAGGTGACAGCCCAGGGGCATTTTCCTTTCTACCAGGGAACAAAGGAAGAGAAACAAAGGGACATGGGGATTAGCCTCCAGGCTGGCACAGAAAAGGGGATATAATTGCTAGGCTTTGCTACTGCAATGCCCATAATCTTCAGCTGTGGGTGTTCAGACAAATCAGTATACCCAGAATAAGCAACAAAATAAAAATACAAGCAAGAGGTATATTAAAGAGGCGGTTTTCAAAATGTATTGTAAGCTACTAACAGTGGGCATCACTGAACCCACTTTTTTGTCAAATGGTATTTCAGAAAGTGTAATGCTCAAGCAATCCAAAGTAATTTTTTATTATTAAGTATTTTTGAGAAACTAGAGGAACCTGCTTGACAAAAAGGAAAAGAGACCCTAAGACCTGTAGCACAGATATTGGGCGACTGCCGGTCAGCATGCTGTCCGGCAGCTCACTGCCCTTCCTCCACTAAGCCTCAATGGGAACATCAGGGGGTGAGCAGTTGTTTTGTGCACTGGAAAAGCAAAACAGGCAGTGGTCTGGGAAGATAACTGATAGTGCCATGGAAATGCAACTGGTCACAGACCAGAGTCTGCAAAATCCCAGGGTGAGCCTATATAGCTTTGCATAGCCAGGGATGTGACAGAAGTTGACTCCCACCTAAAGGAGAATCGGCCTCAGTTTTTCCTTTGGGAGAGAAATGACACCAATGAAATTAGTGACAGAGCAGTTCCAGGTGCTCCTGGTAAAAGGGAAGAAGCAATTACAGCCCACCACAGGTGGTGTCGAGAAAATATTCTAAAAGTAATATTAAAGTCAAAATCTATATGATAGTTCTGTTGCCCAGTCAAAATTTTTGCTTTTGTCACTGTGTTATTAAAGCAATTCAAGTGGGGACACACATGCACAGGATCTGTGCTGCAAGGACTCTGCATTTGATGGAGGGAAATTAATAAAATCTCTCTCTCATACATATGGATGCTCAGGGAGACAAAAACCAAGCAAATCTCCATAACCAAATCAGCTGACAAGGAAAAACTCAGGGGATCACTCGTGGCAATGCTGGCATCTGGGCAAATTTTTCCATTCTGGAAGAGTCATCCTGAAGTCACTGACGTTTGCAAATATCCATCCTCAGAGGGGCATTGCCAACCCACTGCAGCAGCACCTGGCCTCAGCCTTACTGAAAAGCAGCAGCAGTTTCTCCAGCTGCTGAATTTCCCAGGTTTCACACTCACCCACGGGCAAAGCATATCGCCTTTGGAGCACAAGCTGCCCCAAACTGGGACCAAAGGGGCCCCCAGCTGCTTTCCTTACACTTTGCAAAACCACGTGATGGGAAGAGGATTTCTGGTCATGCCAGGAAGGGGCCAGGGCAGCCGCCAGGCAGGACGGGAACGCAAGCTCTGCATGGGCAACTGCAACAGGCAACTCCAGCAATGCCACTTTGGGGAAATTTCTTCAGTGTATGAGATATAATTTGGAAATAAGCAATTTCTCTATGTAAATTGCATAAAAGCATCCCACAGAATGCATGAAAATACCTGAGTGCTCAAATTAATTGCTTGCATGGGAGGCAACCAGTAGATAAATAGCCAGCATTAATATTTTGAGTTCCAATTTCTATCTTGTGCTACCATAAATTATTTTCACATTTAAATAACTACATTGTATTTAAGCTACTCAGGGTTTAACAGTTGAGACACAATTGAAAAATATCAGGAGAATCCTATTTTTGCTGCTAGCACTGATTATTTTACATTTTCAAAAATTGTAATTGGAGGATTGCAACCTTTTTCCCCCTAGCTATCAAAGAAAAAAATTGCATTTTTTTTTCTTTTAAAGTCACTTTATCTGAAATTTTTACTGGGACCTATCAGAATATCTTTTGCCAGCATCAAGTCTTTTACTTTCCTTATTCGAATATATACCAAGATCGTGGCAAGTAATTGAGTGTTTTGTTCTGCCTAACATTTGTAAAACTTGTTTTGGCTTTTGTTTTGGTCCCTTCCTCAAAGGTCAGCAAGCATCACACCTAATCTGACTTGTAATTACTCTAATAAACATGGCTGAATAGATAAATGCCAACATATTTAAGTATAAAACATTAAATGCCCTGCTTTCTGTTCCTAATGTACTAGATAACAAGAAAAGCAGAACTATAGCACTTTTCTAGTGCTGATTTATAAGCCAAGATGAAATGGAGTTTGTGTGTCTTTCAAATGGCTGGAAAGGCCCTTTTTCCTCCACAAAATGCTCTGCTTACTCCTCCCTGCTCTTCTTCAGGAGCTGCAGAAGGACAGAATAAAATACTTGTTCTGCACGAGCAAGGAAAAAACCTAAGGTGCAACAGGTCAGCTCATAATGTAATATATCTTGCATATCAGCTTCAAGGGCCCACTTGAATTTTGGCAGCCATCCGTTATATCGATCAGACTACCTGGTGACATTAAAATCAAAAGGATGCATATTTCAGAAGCTTCCATGGATGAAGAAAGCCAAGCAAGCTGGTGAAGTAACCAGCATCACATCCAGACAGTGTCACGTGCCGCCAGAGAGCACAGCCTTGCCCAAGGACAGGGTCACCCCCTCCTAGAGGGGGGGAACAGCAATAAATCCATAAATTTACTTTAATGAGTTAAGGTAAATAAACCAAGGACGAACAGAAGAGCATGTGTGCAGAGAGCACGATGAGGCTGCAGGGAGTTTTCCCCAGCAGGAAGTGAGAGCCATCACCAAAATGACGAGAAAGCTGCAGGGAGCTCCAAGTTTGGAGGCTGCCGGCATGAAAAGCCCCTGCTGGCTTCTGCTTATGGGAAAAGCAGCCCCTAGTGAGCATCTCGGCTGCTTCCCTCCTCATCCTGCTCAGACATGGCCCTCCTGTTGAATGAGCTGCCGCAGCATCTCTGCTAGTCTGGGTTCAAAATCACGCGTTGGCTTCTCCATGTTTAGCCCATTTGCAGTCTGGTTTTCCCACATCACCCCCGAAATCCCCGTAAGGGCCTGCTGTTCCTGGGGTGCCTTCCCCTGTAATTTTATACAAGGCGGGACCACTAAAGCCCAGGCTGACAGCAGCTGCAATGTTGCATTTCTTATCCACGCTTTCACACGCTATTTTCTCAGCAGGAGGACAGTGGAATACAATTTCCATACTTAAAAAAAAAAAAAAATCAGGCAAAAAGCAGACAAACCCAACTTCTTCTGTAATGCTCCTTCACTATCTGTGTCTGTAATCAAAATATAATTTTTCAGTACCATTTGCATTTCTCCTGCGAGGATGGAGCATAAAAGCAATCCAAAGCCCTAACAAAAGGAACCACAGGTTTCTGTGTAAAAACAAATAGCTCTCATCCCACTAAACCCCACAGCTACTGCAAATCACTTGATACAATATTTAATACAAATATCAGACTCCAGTCCCTGACTGAGTCAGGATAAAGAGCCTATTTAAAAAAATAACCACCATATATATCGCCCCACACATCAATATTAAGTGAAATGAAATAACAAAAGAAAAATCATAATTTCCCAACCACAACTCTTGTCAGAGCCCAGCCTAAGAAAATTGTCAGCCAGTATTTGACTAATACTCACATTAATTTTATTGAGCCCACTGAAGACTGCTGCGAGACTGTTAATATGCCGCACCACTGCCACATGCCAGGATAGAAATAGCTAAATCAGATCAAGACTGGTACATTGTAAGAAATTAAAATCTCCTGTCAATCTAGGAAAGAACACAGTACTTTTCCCTATGAATATACCACATACACAAAGCAGGCGTAGTAGGACCAGAGGAGCGTTAACTTCAACTTTAAATATCCGCTTTCTGTGCTATCATTTGCACATATTCTCCCTGCCGCAGGCACTGTTTGCTCAGTACAGATGCAGAAACACTGCAAACCCTGATGGGCTGTAAGGGGTGGCCAAACTACAGCAAAGGCTACCAGAGTTTGCTGCCAGACCTCAACGTCTGCCAACAGACCTATACGTGCTGTGGAGCCACCATAAGTTAGGTTCAAAATTCCTAGATCACTTTCAAAAAGAAGATTGTGGCTCCCAAGGGAGCCTCTGGAAAGCTCCATCCCAACCTGCACAGGTCCTGCTCACCGCTGCTGAGCCCGGAGGCAGTAGAGGAGCAAACCATGAGCCATTGCGTGCCTCACCCACCTCTCATTGCCTGCAGCACCAGCTGCGGTGGCATTTCACATGGCAATGGCACCTCTCCCATTTCTCTCTTTTTTCCAGCTGAGTTGCACAGTTTGGGATACTTCATAAATACAAACACACTTTGCATTTCATTTACTATATGCAAGAAGTTTTGCCAAAAGGTTGTGTGTTACCAGCATGCCTCCATGCATGATGTTGACTGTGATTCTCCACCAAGAGCTTGGTCACAAGGGAAATACGCATTAACCTGTGCACCAAAACTAGAATTGCACAATTTCCTATACCATTTCCAAACCTGATGTATATCAATCCCCCATTAAGCATCATTAAAAGACATTTACATAGTTTCTATTCAGCTATGTGTGTACTACATCTAACTCATATTTTGTGGTAAGTATGCACATGTCAAATGTGATATTTACACATTATTTAAGTTTTTACATATCCCTGAGAGCTGAACAAATTAATACTTTGATTAACTTAGCCATTTGCTCATATGCGATTATTTTCTAAAATTAATGCATTATTTAAATTTATTCAATAAAATAGCTTCTGGGGTGTTTCTTCTCTGGGTTGATTATAAGCTCTGAAGATCAAACATTCATAATTTGAGCTGTGTGGCTTTGATTATAATTGTTAAGGTAAATCACAGGGCGCTCCAGCTCTCCCTGGATTGGACAAGTACAGGCGCACTCCTGCACGCAAGCCAAATTTGGCACTCAGGGCAGCAACGCAACCTTGACATTTGCTTTCATCAGACGTTCAGCCAAATAAATTCAGACAAATGTTTGTGATAAGGGAATAGGAAGGGTCCATGAGTGCAGCTTGAGCTAATTCTTTTTAAACTGTGATTGAATACGTGCACAGAACACCTCTCTCCCTCCTGAGCCCCCTCCCCAGGATCCTCCCTGTTGTGGTTTAATGCAGCAGGCAGCTAAACACCACACAGCCGTTTGCTCACTCGCCCACCCTGCAGTGGGATGGGGGAGAGAAGGGGGGGGGGGGAATAAAATTCATGGGTTGAGATAAAGACAGTTTAATAGGACAGAAAAGGAAGGGAATAATAATAATAATAATAATAATAATAATAATAATAATAATAATAATAATAATAATGTACAAAATAAGTGAGGCACAATGCAATTGCTCACTGCCTGCCGACTGATGCCCAAGCCAGTTCCTGAGCAGTGATCGCTGCCCCTGGCCAACTCCCCCCAGTTTATATACTGAGCATGATGTCATATGGTATGGAACAGCCCTTTGGCCAGCCTGGGTCAGCTGTCCTGGCTGTGCCCCCTCCCGGCTTCTTGCTGGCAGGCGATGAGAAGCTGAAAAGTCCTTGACTAGTGTAAGCACTGCTCAGCAACAACTAAACCATCAGCGTGTTATCAACATTATTCTCATCCTAAATCCAAAACACAGCACTATGCCAGCTACTAGGAAGAAAATTAACTCTATCCCAGCACAAACCAGGACACTCCCCAACAGCAGCATACTAACAGTAAAACCCTATTTGTGCACTCTGAGATTTCCCATTACCCAGGAACCGTTATTAAAATGCATCTTGTTCTTTGTTTAATTTATAATATGCTCTCTTTTCTAAAGAGAGCCTCTAACATGACCTAAATAATTACTTTTTAATAGGTAATAGAGTTCTACATCATACTGTATGTTAGTATTTCCCATTGGGAGGCTGGGATGCGCTCTCTAACAGCGTTGGCTCCTGTACAGAGATTCACTGACGCTCCTGCTCTGACCAGGAGCAAGTGCACAGATATATGGCTTGTAATCAGCACTTAGCACCAAGGAAGAAGTACAAGGGGGAAAACATCATCGAAGTGCTTCGTGCTGGGGAGGCTTTTAAAACACAGATGAGTCCTTCACAGTCCAAACTATCTGTCGTATTTCTAGTGTACATCTGAAAAACTACCAACAAAAGCAATTAGCTCTAGAGAAGTATTTAATTCCCAGCAATACATTTAAGTACTTCGCTATTGCTTTTTAATTGGAAAACATGCTACCGAGAACGTTTACTGCAGATTTTGAACTGACCCTGCCAGTACCAGAATGAGTCCCTCTAGGATTTTCACTTACTATGGTACAACTTTATCAGTAACAACAACTAGTACTTTTTAGAAACCGATTCTTCTGTACTCAGCCTCACCTCAGAACTCAGAAATAGCAGCCTTAGGTGTTTCAGAAAGTTTTACCAGCTTAGTAGTCATCCAGTGCAGTGTAACTTAAAAAACAAAAAAACACACACAGCACCAGCTGATCCCAGCATATATACAGCACGTGGGCGGGCATCCGTTTATAGAATGAGCTGTCTGATCCACGCAAGTCCACCTTTATTTCAGCACATTGTCTCTCTCAAGTTCCCCATGGCATGCAATATACATAAGTGCATTCTTTATTCTGTCTGAACCAGACAAATAAATGTGTGCATCCTAAATGAGAAAGCACTAGATGACAGATAACTCCTAAGCCAAAAATACACAGAGCATGAGGGACAACGGTCTGTTCATTATTTCTTTGCTAAACCTTGAATTAAGATTTTCTCAGTGACTAGAAACTAAACCATGATTGATAAAACCTCCTGTATTTAAGTTCATTCAGATCTGTTCAAGATTTTTCTGTGTAACACACAGGACTTTGAACTCTTACAGTTAACATACAGCAATTCACCCATTTCGTAAATTCAAATGGATGTAATTTTGATTGTGGTAAATGTAAGTAATATACCTCTTAAGTTACTTATCCAGTTGGAATACAGTAAATAAAAGCAGAGTTCAATGAGCATTTATAGAACAGTGCCAATGCTGCAAAACAACCAGCAGAAACCCACCCCAGGGGAAAGCAGTGCAGGGCATCCCAAAGGGAGTGGGAAGTGTCATTACAGCTATTGAAAACATTACACCTAAAAGGAACTGACACATCCTTAAAAATATGGAGTGTTGGCTTTAAGAGAAGGCTTCTTGCAGAGATTCAAATTTTTGCCATATGCCAAGCTACTGTGGAGAAAGGAAATTTAATACATTTTTTCTGTAAAACTTAGCCCCTACTGCCACCTGCAGTTCCCATAAAATGCACTCTCTGATTAAGCGTTTCCATTTCCAAGCAGAAGCTGCTGCACACCCCTGGGTACAAAACTGGGGTGTCATCTCAAACCAGGCAACAGTAAGGATCGTCCTTTCCACAATTAATATTTAACTGCTTTGTGCTTTTTGTATGAGAGCGAGCCGCATCCTGCTCTCACTCACGCACACATCCCCCAAACGTATGAAAATGCCACCATACTCAGTGAGGATGCAGCCTAGAGACCTGCCAGGTTAAAGCTCTGGCCTTGCAGTGTTTGCAGTCCCTTGTGTAAGTGAATTGTGCATATTCAAATATGCAAACCCCGATGCCAAACAGCATCTGTGCGCTTCTCGATTTCCTTCTCTGGCCTTACCAGTCTGGCATGAATTTTGGCAGGGCTGTCGTCTCTTCTGCTGCACCCCAGGGAGCTGCACTGTGTTCCTTGTGGATCTCCCCTGCCAGAGCCAACACAATACTGGCCCAAAACCACCTGTTGCAAATAAATAAATAAAATTAAAAAGAACCAAAAATACTTTTTAAAAATTGCTAATATATATATGTAAGTGATCCAGTCAATGCTTCAGGGGAGACAATTTAATAACTGTGTATATGGGCTCCTGTATGGTACAGTTTGCATTTTGATTCCTGACACCCTTGGAGAACAGTGCCTCAGCAGGCAGCTTCCTGTAATCACGGGTGCTGAAGAGCACGAGAGGTTCCAGCAGCTGTCAGTACCAGAATCTCTTCTAAAACCCCACCACAGTTACGTTTTAGAGGTCAATTAAGTATTTCTCTGTGGCAGGTTGACCATGGCTGGCTGCCAGATGCCTGCCCAGCTGCCCTCTCATTCCCCATCCTCAGCAAGGCAGGGGAGAAAACATGATGAAAAAGCTCATGGGTCAAGATATAGACAGGGAGAACCCTTATAGATTACCATCACAGATGAAACAGATTCACCTTGGGGAAAATTGATTTAATTTCTTACCAATTAAACTAGGTTTGGATGGTGAGAAACAAAAATAAATTACTCTCTGTTGCCCCCTTTTCCCCACCTCACCCTCCTTCCTTCTCTCCCAACTCCTCTGCCTCTCCCCACTCCTGGTGGTGTTTTCCCCCGGCTCTCACCTCTGTCCCCTGAGGTGCCACCCATGGGGCTGAGGGGCTCAGTGGGGCCCAGTCATGGGGCCACCAGAACCAGCCGTGCCTGGCCCACTGTAGCCCTGGCCTCTCCTCACAGAGACCCCATAGCCCCTCTGCCACCCCTGGGCGCAGGCACCCCATGCATTCCCAAAGGCAAAACCAGGGAGTAAAGCACACATGCACAGTCTTCAGATGCTCTCTTGGGCACACGATCACACGCCTCATTATTTTAGGAGTAATTATGAAGCAGCGTTGCTTGTGTGCATAGGCAGCACGATCCTCTTTGAGACATCGAGGGCAAAACCACCCTCTGGCTTGGTGCAGAAGAGGACGAGGCCGAACTGCCGCACACCCACGCCTGCTCACCTTCACCGCCTGCTCACCTTCACCGCCTGCTACAGTCAGCTGCCTATATTTTTTTTTCCATCTCTCCTCTCTCTGCACAGACAAATCTGGCAATAATCACAACTGAACAAAAACCATCTCAAGGTTTTGTTCATTAACCGCGTACTCAAAGCGGGAAGCAAAGCTTCACAAACCTGCTCATGCATAAACACCCGCTTTATGGCAACTTACTTTGTGTTCTCAAAAGTCATTTTCTTTCACCTTTTACTTAGCCCTTTCGTCAGTCATTAAGTGGTTTCACTGCAGTTTCTTCAAGGTTTTCACGCATGTTGTTGTACTTCCCCCCACCCTCCACTGTTTTAGCAGGCTTTGGGCAAGCATAACCTTGTGCTTGCTCCACTACTAAGCTGGTTCCAGAAACCTGAAGGCAAAGCTCTCGCCCAGAAGACAGCAGCAAGCACTAGCATCCACACCTCACCACCAAAGCTCACCGAAACGAGGAGGCAGCTTCCCCAGCAGGGAGGAAGGAAAGGGGATTGCACACTGTAAATGAGCAAGATTAAAAACACTAATCCAGCTGTCACACACAAAGGCATCTGCAAGTTATCGTCACTGTACATCAGCCATCAGGCAAAGCCACAAGCCGGGAACAGGGAAGAAACCAGAGTGAGGCAAGAGCAAGGATTTCATTTTGAAAGCAGTAAAACGAAGCTTAAAGATCAAGCCTGTGTCAACAGGAATCTCTTCAAAAGCCACATTTTGAGACCTTCCTTTTTTTTTAACCCATCCCTTCACACAGTTGTTTCACAGTTTCATTGTGTATAATGCAATTATGGTACAGTGGAAAGCAGAGACCAAAGTCCCCAGGGAGATTTATTAATTATAACCCCAAATATCTGCAGCCCACCTGTGAAAGCGGCAGCCGTGTCCCCTCCAGAGCAGAGGCAAGGCACCGCTGCCAGCGCAGCCACCCCAGTGGGACAGGACCAGCAGCTCGGGGGATTACAGAGGCCAGACAGGAAGGTCCCCTCTATCTGGAGTGGGTGATTTATTCCAGACTGGATGAACAGTCTCCCTGGATGGATTTTTAAAAATTCATACAGAAAAATGTGGCTATATGGGAGAGTGTGTCTGTCTGTGGGGTTTTTAGCACTGAAAAACCCTCCAAATGAAAACCATCTAAACCTGCTACCATACACGCACCAATATATGTGTATTAACATAAACAGAGAACCTTAATATTGCTAACATCTACAGCTAATAAACTACCGCAATGAAAACAACCATCCTTACATCTCAGTATGGTAACATAAAGGGTCACAGCTCACACTCAGGCTGAGGGCCCACCAGAGATGGAGCCCTCATCCATATTACTGCCAGAGAAGCAGAAATCTCCAGGCTCTTTTTTCAAAGCCAGCCAAATTTCCCCACGGCTGTCCCAAAGCCAGAGGCCACCCTTCTTCTCCCTGCCTAGTGCTGCTTTGAGGTGGTCAGAGGTGGGCTACAGCACTGGGGGTGGTCTGAAGGTCAGAAGGACTTTTACATCCCTTGTAAGTTTTCAAGAATAAAGTTTCAGTGATAGAGTACTTTTAAGTCATAGGGATTCATTTTGTTTTCCCTTGTAGTTCCATTACAAGTCTATGCATTTTAATGCTCTTCAACAAAGCCTCCAAATTATAGATCTGTATTAATAAGCACAAAGAGAAAACCCACCTTTCTGCATTTTTGCTGCTCTTTCCCCAAACTCATTCAAATTACCTTAAGTTTTTCTGTAACAAATGCAAGAGGAAGAGACTATCACTGCTCTGCATTAGCCTTCTGAAGCATAAATACATTACCTAATGGGCTGTTCGAGAGCTGCAGTGGTCAATTAAATATACAGAAAACATCATCTGAGTGACAGTGCAGCATCCCATCTTAATCCCATCAAGGCACAGGCAAACAAGCTCATCATAGTTTGCTTCCAGCCCTGCCATCCTCTTAAAGCCAGAAAAGCCAGGTGAATTTTTCCCCAGCCCCTCTGAACTGAAAAGCTAACATTGTTTAGGGCACAAGTGGATTGATTAACTTTCAAGAGCACTTAAGTAAAGACCAGACACTTAGTCAATATTATTTTGCTCTTTTAGCCTTCTTGTCAGAGAGAAGTATAAAACTGCCTAAAAGGCACAGTATAAAATTTTATTTTCATCCTCTTTTATTTCATTGTAATTTGTTGCCCATGAAGAGACAAAGAAAAAAAGATTAAACTTTTTAATGCTATTTCCAGACCTCCATGGCTAGTACAGCAACAAACACGGGGCTGCCAGGAGCCCTGATGGGCAACGTATTTGTTCAGGAGCACATTGGCAGGTGCCAAGAGAAGTCCCTGTGCTTTGTGCACAGCACACTCCCGTGGGCACCGTTGCAGACATCGTCATGGGCAGCCACCCACAAACACAAACACACATTTGTCCTGCTCCCATGCTGACACAGCCTGCTGGCACTAGCTGGAGCTCATCTCCGAGTCACTCGCCAGCCTGCAGACAGACAGACATTGGGGAACAGGCTGCAGGGAAATCTGCGTATGTGGCTGTGCCCAGGGCTGGTTTTGGTTTTGTTTAGGGTTTTTTGCTAACAGTAATACAAAGGTGTTGGGGAGCACTAACCATCCTCTTCCCATTTTCCCATTTCCTCCTGTAACAGCATCGATTCAGGGCTGGCACAGTATCCATGCTGACACTTTGATCTCCCAGCCATTACAGGCATCATTAGTTTCTTTGAGCAACTAACTGTCCCTGGAATAAGCTATTTAAACAGAAACTATTACTGTAGCAACCCGTAGGAAAACAGACATCAGCCCAGCAAGGCCAGGGGGCAAAAGCAAAGCCTGCTCCATCCAAGGGCCAGCTCTGGATTATTCACAACGTGGGAAGAAAGGTCTTTTCTCCCCAAATGAGAGGCCCTGCCAGGCTGGATGCTCACCCGGCACAGCCACACTGCTCCTCAATGCTGTGTTTGACAGCCCAGGCAATTGTCTTGAGCAGGACAAGAAAATTCAATGCAAAATTCAATTTCAATGCAGGACAGGAAAATTAAAAGCAAGCTCACTTCACACAGTGCTCTCCTGGTTTCGGAAAACCCAGGACAGTTATAAATCCATTGTAGTTTTAGTATTTCCAGTATATGCTACTGGCACTAGATGTCTGCACAAAGATAAATTTCAATTAGAGGAGGAACTGCTCTCCCTTTCTGGTATATACTTGCGCACACAAGAAGAGAGAACAAGAGAAAACACTTGTGCCAGGATAAAATAGACTTGGAATTAAAGAAAGCACCATTTAAAGTTATTTAGAAGTCGTTATTGACATTCGTTTGATTTCATTACTAATGATTAGGCTAATGCTCACTGATGACTAGGGAGGAAAGGGCATGATTTCTTACCTGAGTTGCCCGATATTACTGTGGATTTCCAATTGTTGCCTGATACTGTTGTAGATTTCCAATTGTATGGCTGTGAAATTGTATGCAAAGGCAAGAAAGACCGAACATGCTCCAGTATATTCATACTGGTACTAATGACACATGCAAAACATATCCTCTGGTAAGCAAGCGTTATATTCCCATGAACACTCAGACATGCAAGAATGAACTCAAAAAAGTTTACCAAAAAGACTGTGCTCTGCAAATCTCACACAGACAGTGATGAGCAAATTCATTAGGACAGAACTGATGATCGTGGTGTGCACATTATCGCTGCAAATACAGATGTTTAAGCAGGAAAGATCTCCTTTCTCTAATATGCAAACCACCTGGTCACGCCAAATTAGAAGGCAGCCTTGATGTAGCTATCTCTGTAATATTCATCTACAGTCAGCGTTTGCTTGAACGTTTTCTATTCTAGAGCACAGAAAATAGGACCATTTTATTTATTAAATATGTAATGTTATGGGAAGTCCTGCAAAATTTCAGTCACCTGTTGTAGGCAGGTCGCAGGCAAAGGCGAGCGTTGGTGCTTGGAGACGAGGTGCCCATTCGCAGCCCGGGCACGCTCACGCCAGCCTCCACGGCCCCCCCCAGCCCCAGGGAGAGGGCAGCCGCTTCACAACGCTTCCCACACTACGCCATCGCAACCCCCTCCCACACGAACACCCATCTTCCTTGGTGTCTTTCTCGATGGCTCAAATTAAATTGAGTCTTAACACAAATCAGAGATTACAATAGCCCTTATTACAGGCACAGTGTGGTGCACAGCTTTCCTAACAAAAGTATTATCCATAATTAAATGACACGTGTCCATCAGGGCGGGGATTAAACCATAAAGAACTACGGCAGAGACTTCAAACATGACAAAGCTACCAGGCGCTAATCAAAAGGGCAATAACTAGCAGCAAAAGCAAAACCCAAGCACCAAAGACTTAATCCATGCCAGATTTTTTTTTTAAAGTTATGAAGAAAACAAGTGTTTCTACTGACCTGGGACAGCCAACAACAGAACATTTTAGCAAGGGAAAGCGGTGGGAGGCCGTGACGGGTGAGAGGCCGACGAGATTTAATTAACGCGCCCTTACCCTCCCGCCAGGCTGCCCCCAGCCGTGCCCCGACCGCCATCTTGTGGGCAGGCGGCCATGGGCCGCGGCCGGCGGGTCACGTCCCCCTCCCGCCTGCGGAGGCTGCTGGCCCCAGGGGCCGATGGCGGTGCCTCCCCGCGCCCTCAGTCTGGCTGATAACCGTCACCTAGCGCTGCCCGCTTCATGCCCGCCAGACATACCCGTCTCCCATCCCCAGCAAATCCGCCACAGCAGCCATGGGCCCCAGGGGAGCCCCGGGAACCCTTCCCAGAGGCTCTCAATCCACCCGCGCACACCCCGTTCTCTCACCAGAAGGCTCCTCTGAAGCAGGTGCCAAGGACGCCCCAGCAGCCTGGAGCACCTGATGAACACTGATCTTACTGCATCAAAAAATTCTGCTTCTGCTTTAATAGATGAAGAATTTAAATAGCAAAGAACTACCAGCTTTCACCAATTCACACAAGACTTCCACCCTTCAGTGGCAAATTCTGAGCAGGTTCCACTCTCCCCCCTGCCTTTTTTATGTTTCTTAACTCATCTGTTAATTCAATATCTCACTACAACTTTTCCACAGTAGATTCCTGGCTTAAAAAACACAGCAAGCTGTCAATACCTATATATTAACCTACAAGCATAAGGTAGTCTCTTACAAGAAGCAATTCTTTAAAATCACATGTATCTTCCATGATGCATACCATAAACCCACTACAAGTGTAATTATATATAATTAGTTGCATGTTTGTAAACCCAACAGTTTAATCATGTTTAATTAACCACATTGTAATTGGAACATTTGATAGTTAAATGTTGTCTTGCTAACTGATGAACACCTGGAACACGCAATTAGTTCCACCACCAATAAATTAACTTTAACTAAAATCTGTCATTAGTAATTATTTTCCTTCCTTCCTGGTAGACCACTAGGATTAGAGATAATAAATAGAAATAATAAATAGCCAATTCAGATCCATAGCAATTTGTTAAGACCATGACTGCAGGAGCCCTCCTGCTGCCAATTTTACTCTTCTGTGATACATTCTTCAACAGAAGACCAACTGCTGCCTAAGTCACTGTTTTTCCTTGCTTTTTCATTTCCAAAACTATTTTTAACCTGTGTTGGGTGTTGTTTTTTTTTTTTAATCAGTGCATTAAATTTTTTTAAGAACTACAAGGTCAAATGTAAAAAGTTACCTCCAGGTGAAGAGCAGGGAGAAATGATCACTCCCTCAAGCAGCCAACTATTTCTGAGATGGAGAAGTTGCTCTTTGCATAATTTTTTTGAGCTGGCCCTGCATGCACTGGTACCCTGACGGCCCCGAGACAGCACAGTACAGGCCATACACACACACATCACTCCAGCAAGAATATTTCCATTTCTACACTCAAAGGATGCTAAAACAGCTGGGACAAACTCTGCAAACCGCAGCAGAAGTAACTTTCTCTGGAGCTAAATACCAAGAAATTGCAAAGCACAATCCCCAGGAAAGCTCAGGAATTTGGCAGAGCAGAGCAGAGCAAACCAGCAATGATGCCTGGCCAGGCCAGCCTGGCAGGCAGCTGACCCCAGCCCACTGCAGCTCCATGCCAGGGAGTCGGACCATGGCAAGGGTAGTAGGAGGTAGAGCTGATTTCCAGCCCTAACCATGACTATTGCGGTCACCACACCTATGGGGGAATCAGTCAGGAAAATCTCAGCATTGAAAACACCCCTCAAATCCCATCAAAGCAGCTGAGGAATTCGACACTGAAGAGCCCCCCTCTAGTTAAAGGGAAGGTTTGGTCATAATTTTCTCAAACATAGCCAGGGACATGCTCCCGCCAGTCAGAGTGGTCACTCTGACCCCTCACAGAGGCTATGGCTGCTGGTTTATCGGCAGCTCTTAGCACGAGTAAAGCTGGGGACATGCTGAGGGAGCTTCTTTACATAAGCACTTCGAGCTGTTTGCTTACCTATTTCAAGGTACACAGACATATAAAAATGAGAGGCCCTGGAAAAGCATCCATTCACAGAAATAACTTTTTCAAACATTTTCAGAAGAAGAGAAACCAGGCAGTACAGAATATATAGCATTAAACTACAAGGTGTACCTTTATGTCAATGTCCTGGTTTCAGCTGGGATAGAGTTAATTTTCTTCTTAGTAGCTAATAGAGTGCTGTGTTTTGGATTTAGGATGAGAATAATGTTGATAACACACTGATGTTTTGGTTCTTGCTGAGTAGAGTTTACACTGGTCAAGGACTTTTCAGCTTCCCATGCTCTGCCAGGTGCATAAGAAGCTGGGAGGGGGCACAGCCAGGACAGCTGACCCAGACTGGCCAAAGGGCTATTCCATACCATATGACGTCATGCTCAGTATATAAGCTGGGGGAAGAAGAAGGAAGGGGGGGACGTTCGGAGTGATGGCGTTTGGCTTCCCAAGTAACTGTTGCGCGTGATGGAGCCCTGCTTTCCTGGGGATGGCTGAACACCTGCCTGACGATGGGAAGTAGTGAATGAATTCCTTGTTTTGCTTTGCTTGTGCGCACGGCTTTTGCTTTCCCTATTAAACTGTCGTTATCTCAACCCACGAGTTTTCTCACTTTTACTCCTCTGATTCTCTCCCCCATCCCACCGGGGGGGAGTGAGCGAGTGGCTGCGTGGTGCTTAGTTGCCAACTGGGGTTAAACCACGACAGTCAAGCATTCCTATTCACTGCCATTAATTCCCAATCATTGGTATCACCAGTGCAACCAAGAGACAGCAAATATAAAATGATAAAAAGGAAACAAACATCATGTAATGACAGACTGCTGACCATCATATCATAGCCTTGAAATCAAGAGATCAGGAGGCCTTAAAAAAGCCTACAAATTGGACATTTGTACGAACAATAGCATACACTATCATAAGGATTAAATAATGGTTTGAAACAGTGAAATACCTCCAGAGCTGCAGCAGAAACCTGGTGGAGGGAGCTGGGTGTAACACCACTGCTGCCAGGTTTCTTGCAGCAATGTCCAGAGCCAGCTGTCACTGATTATAGACACCAACATTTATAAACCTGACCAACCATGAGACAGGGGATGGTGAAAAGAAATAGCAATTTCTTTCAACCTGGACACATCTGGAATAACTCCATTTTGCGTACGCAGATTCTAGTTTCCTTAGGTGTGCCAGCAATATGCTGCAGTCTCTTTCTTTTCCTTCGCACATTGGTACAGAGAAATAATTCAGTCAGGCCCTGCATTACTGTGGATGGGACAGTAGGGGAAAAAGTGCAGAGGAAGGTAGAAAATTATGTGAGTGAGGCTGTGACAAACAAGAAACGAGGTGTTGCAGACTCAGAATCTCTTTTAAAAAAGTTAAAAAACCACGTAATCACCAGTTTTTCCTGGAACCTTTCACGGCAAGGAAACTTAAATACAGCCAGCTGACTGTTGGCAGTACTGCTACCTGGCAGCAAAACCCCAGGATAGAAATTTTCAGCCCAAGTGACTGAAGTTGAAAAAGTTACTTAGCGTCAGCCTTACCTGTCATTAGCATGACTAGGTTGCTATTACATGGGAATGTGTCACTTCAACAGTGTTTCACACCTCTCTTAGCCAAGGAAAGCCATCAGCCTGCACAGCTTCAATTCTCTGTGGACCACTGTAGGAACCCGCACTGTCAAACCAGTCCAGTCAGAGCCGTACTGTACTTTCATAAGCTATCAAAATTGCCACAACATTTGTTTTGTGGTTTATTCATCCCAACACCAGCTTGTTTCCTAAACCAGGAGACTACCCAGAAGAACAGGAGTTCATCTAGTATAGAAAGTACTGTAACTAATACCAAGTTAGAAGGATCCTGGTGCAATTCAGTATCATGCCACAAGCGTGCAGGAGTTAGAAACAGTTTGATTCCCAAACCTCATCTCCTTTTCAGCCGCATTCCCTTTCCCTCACAAACATCTCCAGCTACTGCGGTCTACCACCCTCCTCAGGTGGGCGCAAGCAGTACTCCCACTGCGCATTACAGCCCACACATTTCTTCACATATTTGGAAGTCTTGGTAAAAAGAAATTCCGCTCCTACAAGAAAAGATCATCCCAGATTTACATATAGTTTGCCTGTAGCTGTACATCTGTCCACTATTTTCACAAATTTAACTCTAAAGGAAGGATTGCATCTATCAAAAAATCATCTCTAGGAAATTTTACATCTCCTGTAGCAAGTGATACAAAGAAAGATGACCTTTCCAATGAACTACTGATAACTCACTGCATGGAAAAAATTAGATCTCCTGCATGCTGTAATACACGATACGGTTATTTGCCTCAAGCAAACTAAAATTGAATGGCAGAACCAGCTGGTTACAGATGGTAGTGTGAAAAGTTCACCTCCTCCTTTCCCTGCTGCTTAGCTGCAAGAGTATTAGTCAACAAAGCAAAGGATTATTTGTACTTCACTCTGCTCAGATTAAAAAGGATAAATTCTAAAAATGAATCTATAGCCTTCACTTCAAGCAATAACATACAGTGCTCCAACAAAGGAGGAAGCAGCTTTGATGAAACATCAACTGGGATAACGAAAAAGATCACTGAGATGAGCTTGACATGAATATTGGGCAAAGTTTACTTTCCGGAAAAAGGAACTCAAGCTCTGCCTTTATACCTGACCTGATTTTTAACATGGTGCATGGGTGTGCGGGTGTGTCATCACCGGCTGATGACAAAATAAAGCAGAGGATGTTTGCCAGCCAGGGAAACGTAGATTCAGATGAATCCTCGTTGCTTCTCTATGCAGAGTCGGTAACCAGGAGGGCTGTGGAACAACAAAATGTGAAACCAAATACAGAAGATGGCATAAGCTGGAGGGAGCAATGGAAAAATATTTTTGAATGTTTACAACTGATATTCTGACAAGGGGAAAACTGGGGCTTAAGCAAACCTAACCAAGAATTAAAGGATAAATACTGCCTAATGACAGGGAAATGGCATTAAAAGGTAGGCAGCATAAATGAATGTTCAAGCTTCGCCTCTGCTCAGCACTCTTAGCACCTAAGACAGAAAAAAACCCCAGCACTCCTTAGGGAAAAATACAGTAAGATTAAAGGTGAAACACAGAAAGGAGTGAAAAAACTGAAATCAGTTCAGACTTCCATTCTGGACAACCAATCAGTATCACAGATATACCTAAGGACAGTGCACAGAGGCCAACTCTTTTTTTTTTCTTTTTTTTTTTTCCTTTTTTTCCTTTTTAAGCCTTGAGATTTGCCGCTGAAACGTGATAAAATCCAGAAAGCAGCAGAATTTTCTCAAATGCTGAAGTAAAAAGACTTCAAATCAGTTTAAAAACAGATAAAGAAATAAAGGCAATTTCACAACTAAGTGCTAAAGCACTAAAGACATTGTTCTAACACAGAAACAGATGAACAGTGCAGATGCAACATTATAATCAAATTTCTACACACAAATAAAGCACAGGGGAAGAGCTAAAAGTGATACTTAAGGATGGGGATTGCGACCTAATGTGTATAATTAAACCACTTAAATTAACTCAGCTCCCTTTGTTCTTTTTACAGAGAAACGGAAAGCAATAGATAATAGTCCCACACTGAGTAAAGAATTTATTAGGGTATTCCTCCCCAAAACTGCTTTGTTTTCATTAAAAATAATGGGAAAAAGAGTTCCTTTAAGTGAAGACCTTTTAATTCTACAAATCCAGAAGATTTAAGGGAAGATATCTACTCTAAAAAAGGCAGTTATTTGATCAAAAATGCTGCCTTTTCTGATTTGCCGTAACATACACAGCAATGAGTGACACGGTTACTCACCTTTAGGACCTTGTAAGATATAACGCACTGATCACATTAGTCCAACTGAAAATATTTCTAATAAAGCTGCAATTAATTTCCTTATTTCTAAACATGTAACTGGAAAAACACTTCTTTTTTCCAAATAGCATCTTTTTATCCAGCAATAGCAAAATGCAGCAAGGATATATAAAGTAAACTTAGAAAGGCAAACAAGGTGTTAAATTGAATTGAAAAGATAAGAAGCAAAAATGGAAGTCAATGTTTCCATCCATGTTCTCTTCTGGATCTTGGAGGTGAACTACCAAAACAGCTTCCACACTGGCCTCCGCTCAGAAAAAGAGCTGCAGGTATCATGAGTCATGCCAGGGCTGTTGAAAAAACCATTAACTTCTTTTCAGGACACAGAGCTTTCTGGTCATCAATCCTCCAAATTCACTGAAGTCACCCCAGGCAAAGAATTCATTAATTCCAGGTCAAATAAAGCAGAAATAAGCATGTTCAAAATGTAAATGATCTTTGTTTCCCGTTTTTCACATAATGTGGAATAAAAGGCAAAGGAAAAATGCACTGATACAGCCTGATACATGTGGCAGGTGGGAGAAATAGACTCCCACCACATAATGGCACCTTTAAGATCCTCCTGCTCCAGCGTCTTGTCTCTGCTTTGGGAATACAATTTTATATCATTCTATTTCTTATTAAATTTTATTTCTTGTAATAAAAAAAAAATTGAAGTCAACAGCAACAAAACTTGGTCTTTACCATATCCCTGCTGACCCAATTATCCTTTGAAGAGGTATAATCAGTCACTATGGTTATAAATGTTAATGCAATGGAAGGTATTAATATTATTGAGAAAAAAGAAACCACAAACTCAATTTTAATCCTCACAAAACTGAAACATTACAAAAATGATGAATAAATAAATGATCCCAAGATGAAAGTTTGCAGCATATTCTATAAACTGTTTGTCATCAAGCTTCAGCCCCAGAGGTAAGTAAACACACGTGCAAGCCACCTGTATGTCAACATTATCTAGATATTGTTCTGATTGCCAATTGATTTTCACTTCTTGGGGACCTGATGAGGCTATTTGTAAAGCACGCATGTAAGCGCACACACACTTGCACGGGGTGCGTGTTCATTTGCAGACCTATTATTTAGTTATGGAATTTCTGCAAAATACAGAGGCCTTTTGGTAACCTTTTCCTATCAGATGCATTAAATAAAGGTCCAAAATCATAATGATACAAGTATTCTTCAAAAAGCCTAGGTAAACATTCTGGAAAAAGCAGCACTCATAATACAGATGTTAAATAATCTTCTTTTTAATAAAAAAAATTGTGTTGACCATCAAAAAACTGTAACATTTGCGATGCATCTATTCCAACGTAAATATATTAACTGTTAACCAAACACACACACACCCCCCCCTCGCAGGAAAAATTTCCAATTCATATATGTAATAATATGTAATCCAATACATTTCACATGTTATACAATAGATGACTCATGTTCAATAATTTCTAGTTCCACATGTACAGCTAGAACTTAATAACCTTTGTCTAAAAGGTTACTCGTCCTCTCCTTTAAATGCACCTCTTCAAGGCCTGATATCGTTTTTCCAATAGAGGATTATTTTTAACCGTAGGCATCTTTTCATGTACAACTGTATTAAAAAATTACTTACTCCCACAATAAAATCCATTTATTCTCCATTCAGATCTCCTGTTCAGGTTTCTTATGCTAGAAATACTAAGGCTAACAACCCATAAAAATCTTTGGTCTCTTCACACTGTGAGGTATACTGTAATTTAGAGGCAAAAAACCCTGTAGAGAAAATTAGCATATACAGGATGCTGTTACTTTTCACGATTACAGCTTGCCTGAATATATAAGGCCATCTAAATTTTAAATTATACACATCACTTCAATTACAACATTATAGCTTAATCTGAAGCTAGCAATTACATTTTGTAAAATAAATTAATATTTTATTTTAAGAAGCCGTAGAGAAGTCCAAACATCCAACATATGCTTTTGTTAAGTCCTTAAATTAATGCACAGATTTGTCACCTCTTTTCTCACAAGCTTTGATCGGCTTCTTCCATCTTCTCCATTTGCCTCCACATAAAACGGTTCAACGTGCTACAAACAGCATTATACATGAGTCCTCCAACATTTCCTGTCAGATAGATAGACCAAGACTGTGCCCTTCAAGTGTTATAGCACCTTCTCGATGGAGGCTTCATTTTCCACCACAGACAGGCCTTCTGAAACTTAAGTGTTTTCTTCTAACTGATTTGCCTGTCAGACAGATGAAAAATAATTATTGAAAAACAGTTTACATGTCTTATTTTTCTTGTCCTATTTTATAGGCTAATATTAAGTGTGAAAACCAGAATTCATTGATTTTTTTTAAAAATTAGAAGCAAAATGAAATTCAAAAAGCTCAATTCTTTTTTTTCCATTTCAAATGAATGCAGTATTACTATGTATTAGGCATAAAAAGAAAGCATAATAGTGTGTGCAGTATGATTAAGCTGATTAAGTACAATTACCACCAGATAATTAACAAGCTAGCATATCAAGAAAAACTTAAGAAAAACATATATTCTTTTCTATCTACACTAAGCCTGCTTAGTTCTAAGCTAACAATTCCCTTTTAATAGGAATTTCCCCCCACCCCACCCCTTTTAAAACTAATTCTTCCGGGAAGCCATTCCCAACACTTAGGGTATATACTTCACATTTTCTATTTTATTATGTGTTGAAACAACAAAACTTTCATTTCCCACTTCAGAAGTTATATTTAGTGCATATCAACAACAGGAAAACACTTTAAATGGCTCTAACCCAGGAGACTAATGGAGGATAAAACACTTCCTCAGATATATATTAATTTTGGATTATGTTCCACTACAAAACATGACAAAAAGGCACAATCCAATATATGAAAAATATGCCTAGTTGTTTTACTGTAAAAGCACAGGAATGTTGCTGAATGTATTGTCTCTGATTATTTTAGACTGCCTTTCTAAAATTTGTTTTCCTTTAAGGAAACTAAATAGTATTCATTTACATATAATTTAATACATACAGGTGAAAGCTGTTAGCCTTTTCATCTTTAAGAGCCAAACAAAGAATAAATTTAATCTCCACTGAATGCGAGAGAAAGATAGCTTTAAAACTTCATGCACACGTTCATTCATGCACAATCTAAGCAATACGCACTAAATCATGGCTTGCATAAAACAGAGAGGAAAATAATGCAAAGCTACAGTAAAAAAAAAAATTACTCTGCCTCTTCGTTTTTAAGTACTTGGTATTTGGGGCTCTGGAGATCTTCAATGCTCTCAGCAATTGGCTTATTTAGTGTTTCTGGCAGAAGGAGAGTCAGGAATCCCGCTGACAGTCCACTGATTCCAAACACCACGAATGGTACAGAAGGACTAAGAGATTTCTAAAATTAAAAATGCACAGTAAAAATCCAGCATTATTTCCTGCTCTTAAAATACATGATCCATATGAACTGCAGTCAAAACCAAAAGACTACAACTTTGCACTCCGGCAATTT
Organism: Theristicus caerulescens; assembly: GCA_020745775.1. Classification (NCBI taxonomy): domain Eukaryota; kingdom Metazoa; phylum Chordata; class Aves; order Pelecaniformes; family Threskiornithidae; genus Theristicus; species Theristicus caerulescens. The sequence goes on from CM036560.1 coordinate 93,099,056, forward strand.
GTGCAATTATCCATATACTGGTAGAACAAAGAAATCCAATAAATGTCATTTCACAGAAACAGCTTCATATGAAAACTCTGTTTACGTGCCTAAAAACTCAGATACTGAGTGGGCCTTAGCAGTACCGAAAGCATTATATGACAATCATTTCACTAACAGATGAAATATTAACAACACAGAACATTAATTATTTCCCAAAAGGATGAAATACTAGGTATTTTTAAACATCTTGTTCATGAATTCTTGAAATTGAGTAAACGTTATTTAATTTTTCATAAAAACAATTTTTTTTCTCAAGGAATACAGGCATATGTGGTACCAAACTCAGCAAAGTGCTTTTGAGATAATTTAATAAATCTGAGTTACATAAAAAAAGGCAGAAAATAATCTTACCATAGATGGCACAAATGGAGCCAAAATGCCCCCAAATCTGCAAGACATGGAACAGACACCCAAGCCAGCATTTCTGTTTCAAACAAAGGATGAAAGATTTGTAGTTTCAGAACAGACAACTGAATCGTGCATGAACATGTGGTGGCATTGTCAGAACCAACCTACAGTTTTTAAGTTATCAGTAGTCTTTTATTTAAAAAAAAAAAAAAAAAAGTTTTTTAAAGACCTCCAGCAGTTACTCTGAAGATTTTCTACAACTAGCTGCTAGCAAGGTAAATCACACCCTTTCAAACCCTAGCAAAACCACCCTGTTGTGCAATCCTTCACAAAAGTTTGAACAGGGAGAGAGGTTTTCCAGCCTGCCACATAGGGCAATTTAATTGGACATCCCTGTGCTGGATGGGGAACGATTTCGAAATTTGGCAGGATCTTCAGAGAGAAGATCCTGAATGCTATCTCCAGCTCAGGCCATCGGCAGCAGCCTCTCTTCTGCCACCTCAGGTTGCATGGATGAAAAGTCAGTGCTTACCTCCAAACAGAAAATAACTATTTGCCAGTGCGAAGCTTGCAAACATCTAGCCAGATGTGTCACCAGAAGGGCTGCTGAATTCTGTGCTCCCTTCAATTTTCAGACAAGTTTAAAACAATCTCATCTAGACCGTGATAATCAAAGCATGGGTTAGAACAGCAGGATCCTCTTCAAAGAAAGGCACAAAAATCCTCCAAGTCTTTCATTTCCTGATGAAATGCAAAAATCTTCCATCCCTGTATCACTCCTAAATATGGTATTTAGCACCCCCTTCAGAGACTGACATTGGCATCAGTGAGACAGCAAGAACAGGCTCATTCTTTTCCCTACGTCTCTCGGTTGCTTCCTCTCATTCATCATCCTCCTCAGTCACAGCACTGAGCTGAGCTGCTCCTGCTCACCCGGTTTCCCTTTCCTCCTCCAAAGACAGGAGGACAGTGACAGGATTAAAGATGACAAGCGGAGAGGTGACCTGGGTCACTAGTATACCAAAACCACCCACCTGCACGTCCCTTCCTAATGGCCCTTTGCACAGGTTAAGGGAAACAGATGATGGAAGGAGCTGATGAGAAGCCAGGGACTTTGGTGTAAAAATAAACAGATAAAGCAACCTTTTCTCTTATCATGTCCTCTTGGGAAAAGGAAAATAGCAACCCACGCTTCCTCACATTGAGGCAACATCGACCCAAACCCCACAAAACAAGGCCGAGCACCTCCTCTGTCAACAAAATCCCTGAACAGATGAGACACCAGTCTGTGTGTGAACCATTCATTTAGAACCATCCTTCCCACAGACCCTAAGCCTGTCCATACCCAGAGGTTTGCTGGCTTCTTTTTTTTCCTGCTGAGAGGGAGTAGAGCAAAAGGTGGTCCTAAATGCAAATTGTGTCATTTCAATTCCAAGGCAAAATGAAAGCAGTTCTTAGAAGACTTTAGTATATCTTTAATTCAGAATTCAACAGAGTTTGGGTTATGCAGAACAATGTCATGGTATCCAAGAGGAAAAAACACATCATCGCCCAAGAACTATTAGTAAGTATTCTCGAGGTGCTGCACTGCTGATAGCTGACCACCCACCGCCTGTCTCACCTTACTGCCCCGGTTTTACCATGCTCACTAGAAGACCTACTAAACCTGACTGACTGCACATGCTCCTACCATCCCACGGAGCACAGCACTGAGCTAATCCCAGCCAAAATAGCTCTACAACCAGGGTAATCACATCAGCCCAGGGCTTTGCTCGAGCCAATTAGTCCCTCTGCAGCTGCCCGGCAAATTACACATGCCGTGTGGCACTCCGCTAGCTGCTGCTCGCCCAGCACTGCCCGGTGAGTGGGGTACAGCCCTGCACAAATGCAAAAGCTTCTCTGCTGCTGGCACCGGCAGCTCTCCAATTTCACTAATGCTCACCAAGAACTGTTGTTCAACAGAAAGAATTATGGAGAGTTCCTTGCAAAGAAAGTCAGAGATCAAAAGGGCAAATATTTTAAAGACGTATAAACTTCTCTACCACCACTGATGTAAGTGAAAATACCATAGTTTCCTCAATGTGAAAATAAGCAAATAAGCTTTCCAGTGCTATCCTAGACAGTCCAATGGCCCCACTCTGATATCACCCATCCCATACACGGATGCCATCATTTTCCAACCATTTTCTCATGAAAAAACTTGAGTTTGTTTTTACATCTATATTACTAAAGCTATGATTACATTTTGTTTCCAAAGACAACCTTCCTTTTTGTCCAAAATGCAGCAGTAGTGATGTTTTCTATTTTTTTAACTTTTTTGTTCCCCAGCAGGTATTTTAAAGACACATCAAAAAGGAAAAAAGCCCAAAGCACATACACACTCTCCAGCTTGCAGCACCTCCCCTTTTCTAGCATGAGGTGTACTTGTCATTCCTCCATCTACTAATTAACTTCAAAAAATATGCCTAACAGTCCTCGTGCTTAAAGTAATAAGTAGGTTTAAATAAGGAGCAGTAATACTGAAGACATTTAATTTTTCTGCAAAACAGCCCATTGGAAAAAAAAATAAAAGAAAAAAGTTTATTCCACCTCCTTTCCACTGCCTGTGAACAGTACGTGTCTCATCACATGGCTCCACCATCAGAGCAATGCCAGGATCACTACAAAGCGTTGCAAAGACCACCAGATGGTGCTGATGCTTTGCTTTGAATTAAACACTTGCCCATCACTGCTTTTCTTGCATAAACTATAGTATTTGCAATTGAAGTGCCAGAGAGATATCAAACAAATTAAATGCATAACTTGTCACATGAGGAATTTTCATATGGTTTAACGCAATAGTTTGCCATATTCTTAGTCACGAGTTGTCTAATAAAGTTGCAAATTTTCTAAACTGTCTTTACGCTTACATTTTTCTCCACTGGTGGTCTGTATCTGAAACATATAGTTATTTTTGTGCCAGAATATTAGTGCAGATTCTCAAATGAAGTATCACTTTACTTGTTTTTTTTTAATTTATTTATTTATTTTAAAATCTTCCTAATCACAAACAGTTTCAAACACAGTGAGACACTACAATAATTCCTGCTAGGTATGAGCTGTCACATACTTGGCACCAAACATCAATGGGACTTCAGAAGACAGGGTAACATGAAACATGAGAACACAGTGAAACAAGGAAAAGCTGAGAAATTAAAACATTTTCAGATTTAATTCTCTTGATTCTCAACTCCAGAAGAGCAGAGGGGACAGGAAAACAAAACACAAAAACCACCCACTAGCAAAAGAGACCTTAAAGAACACAAAAGTTTGGACAGGGAGAATGTAAACAAACCCCCACATCCAATTTCAGTCAGTGTGCTTGGGACTTGCATATTAAACCTAAACCTCTGCCAAGAATCACAAGCTCAGTATCTAGAAACAGTCAATCCACCTCCATCCTCACAAGTTTTACTGCAAAAACTGTGTTCACAGTCTAGCTTTTATGCCTCCGTAACATATGGGAAATTGTGAACCTCAAAAGAAAAAAAAGCCAATCCAAGGAGTCACCCACATTTTTATTTTTTTTTATTCCCAAAGCCCTCAGTGTCCTGGACTCAGGAGATTTATGTCACCATCCTAATTACTTCTCCGGTGCTACAGGACACATGTACCAGCCAGGACGCCTTCCTACTCCGTGTCAGCTTTCAACCTTCCTGCTCTCTCAGAAGAGGGCTCAATTTTTGCAGTAGTTTTGTAGTTGCTGTTCTTGAGCAACTAGTGCAATATGGCTCAAATTCTGAATACATACTTTGAGCACCATTCAGAAAACCACGTCAAACCAAAACAGGGGGTGAGAAGAGGACTGTGTGGTATTGTATTTTCCTATCTCAGGTTTATCTTGGGACAATAGGAGAGAGAGTAACCTCACAGTGTGTTGGTGAGAACTATGAAAAATAAACTACGGTTTTAGCCTATTTGTTCATGAATTAAATGGTGTAAAGCAAATTACTGTCATGCAGAAACTGTTAAAATTAGTTGCATTATGAATATTTAATTAAATAACAAAGATCTAGAAAAGCACTTGTTTTTCAGGAGGCAAACAAACAATCATATGGGAGATAGGACTATTTACAGTCCTTCTGTATGCTTCTTACTGCATAGTCTATATTTACAATTAAGTTAGCATACACTTCCATCACATCATTATGTTTGGTTTTGCAGCCTCTAATTTTACTCCCAAAAATCAATAGTAGAAACGAGAAATATGGCACCTAGCACTGCAGTGTAAGAAGCTGGTTTTCGTGTTTTTATTCTGCATTCAGATGAAGTGGAAGTTGCCACAAACAGCCCAGGAAAGTGCACTGGTGCAAAACGTGTGACTAACAGGAGAGGCCCTTTCAAGCCCTGGCAAGCTGCCTTAATTCCAGAAAGAACTCACATTGATATTTCAGGTAAAAATAATCACAGATAAATATTAAAGCACACCAGCAATCAGTACTGCTGTGCGTGAAAAGTATTTTCATTTACCCAGAAGCTCTGTTAAATTACCTCAGTACTGTTGGATATAGTTCAGATGTATAAATATACACGATGTTGAAAGCGGCACTGACCATCATTTTTCCACACAAAGCCAACGAAGTGGGACTGAGGAGCAGACCTTTCAGGAAAGAGAAAACAAACTGTAAACATAAATAGCCTGTTTTCTTACTCTTTTTACACAATGTTGAAAACATCCAGGCCTCTTTAAGGGACTGTCACGCAGAAATGTTTCATCTGTATGTTTTTCAACTACAAGCACAAAAGCAATTATCTCAGTTCTTCCCAATCATTTTAAGAGCTAGCCTAGGAATAGATACATAAAATTATATTTAGGACCAAGAAAATCTGCCCCATTTTGGGGGGAAAGTGTAAAACTATCACAGCTCTAGAAGGAAGGGATAACGCTTCCAACTCGGCAGTCAGAATACCTTACCAGGTAACTACATCTTTTGACGAGCACAAACAGACAATACAACCTCCTTGACTAATTTATTAGATTACAATCATAAAACTTGATTCACCTCAACAGCTTATCTGCTCTCCAAAGACATCCTGTTGGGACTTAAAACGCAGCAGCTCGGTAATTGGAAGGAACAAATGCTAATGCAGCCCAATTTACTAATAGACAGTCTTTAGTTGGCTAAACTGAAGTGTGGTTCTTTTGAAGTCCAAAAGAAACCTGGCTTTTGTTATCCTGGGTTTGGATATGGTTACGTTTGCACCATCCATTTTAATAAAAAAGAGAAATTAATTTATATTTTTTAAGCATGAAAAAAGAACGAATGCTCTGATTAGCTGTATTTCAGGCTCTCTTCCTCAGCACTGAGTTCAGCACATTTCAGTTTGGATCAAATGATGTTGATTAAGTAATGGGAAAGTCTGATTACCTCTCAATTGCTTTCCTTTTAATTTTGCCCTCGAATATTTTCAGTTCTATTCATCTGATCAAGTCAGATTCTATTTCAGCTGAAGCAGAAATTCATTTGTATGTAAACTGGCATCCAGAAACTTGATTTAATTTCTTTAAGCGTGATGCATTTTTGCAGTTATTTCTGTAATTCATGCAAAACATATGCAACATTTTCATCCAAGTTCTCCTTTTGCTCAGTAAGAACTGGAATATTGCATACAGTTGCCAGATGCAGAGGTGTGAACCTGGTCCTCAGAGCCCTGCTGGGTGCCGTCAGAAAGCTGGGACATCCCTTTTCTTCCATCAACCAAACATGAAGCAATGAAGAAGAGATTTGTAATTCTCCAATGTGTTTTAAAACTTGCTGTTTTTCTCCCAGGGAGACTAAAATTGAACACTGCACACCCATATACTAGAAATCCAGCATTAGTGCACTTGGGAAGTTTTGGTCTTACTATCAAAACTGAAGAACGAGTCTGTCTAGACAGAGAAATTAGCACTCAAGCTCGGGAGTGAATTTAAAGAGCACTATCTTCTCCAGGTTCCCTCCCTCAGGGGAGGCTGAATGCTGGCCACATGGGGAATTACTGTGGGATTAGAAGCACACTGGAAATTCACCGCACATCAGCTTCCTTCTGTAAGCAAGTCCAGACATAGTCATTATATTTTCCTCGGAGTCTTGGAACATATTTTTAGCAATTCTTGCAGAACAGCCCATTATTCTCTTTACAGATATAAAATGTAACGCCATTAAGCAGGAATGCACTTTCTCCTATGAGGATTCTGTGACCATTTTTAGGTTATTTGCTGGGTCCAGCCAAGCATGTCCGTGCAGCATCTTTAACACTTCTATTATATTTTGTCTAACACCCTTCCACCTGAACATCCAGTAGCAGCGGTCTGCACGCAGTTCTGCCTGAAACAGTACAGTCAGGGCAACCGTTTCCAATTTTGGTAAAAGGCGAAGTTGTAAGTTCTTACTAAATTCATGCATTTGAGTTTTATTGATAAGGAATAATCTTCCATTAACTGATCTTTTGAATTTAGGGAAGTAAAACAGGGGGAAATGGTAACAAACAGTGCTGATGTTTAAGAGCTTCTAGAACAGGAGTTTTGATGCCATCACTGCCATTAATGGTCTCTTTTGCAGTGCCGTTATGTAGATTCACCTTCTGGCTGTCATCTTCATAAGTAAAAGTTCACTTAAACAGTACTTTTGACACTAAAGGAGTCTTCAAGTTTACTTCAGAAAAAGTATCCACCCAGAAAGGTTAGTTCTCAACAAAATGAAATACCCAACAGTAACAAAAGCTGAGACAATTGATTTAGAGAACTGCAATTTTTCTTTCCTTCTTCAGTGGAAAACATATCAATGAAAGTCACAAAAAGTTATTATGTGTTCAGCACAAGCAGATAAATCTAAATGAAAGTTAAAATCTAGTTACCCCTAGATTAGAAGTCTCCTTTGCTTGCTATAGTATATAGCAGATACAAAATGCAGAAGACACCTTTGTGCTTTACAGCAGCTTTTGAAAGAAAAGAACATTACAGCTCCATTCCCCCTCTGCTGCCACTCTCCCTCACCAACTTCCAATCTGATACTCACACCAATTAACTGGTGAGTTCTAAGTGATAAAGAAAGAGGGAGCTGAGGGATATATCAGTTTTTAATTAACCATTGAGAGATTTTTAGTCTCAAATGCAGTACACATCTTTAATAACTGAAATGTTCTTGTCTTATTCCACAGGGAAGATGACTTGGATCTGATTCTCATTCACAACTTCACAGAGTTATTTAGAAATCGAGTGAAGGTTACAGACATGAGAGGCAAGTGCCCGATATCTCATTAAAATCTTAAATCTCTCGTAATAAAATCAAGGCTCTTGTCAATCACTCCGAAGAATGAAGACTTAGACAAACCTAAGAAGTGTTCTCCTTAGTAACAGGAGGGTCACATTAGAGATCCAACAACCCTCATTTCTTCCAGTGAAGTGACTCATCTTCATCATGGTTGAATCTGAATTTCTTTCTACTTAACTGACACAGATCACTCTGGGCCAAGAACCAGCTTTACTCTTAACCACCGTGGGAAGTAAGATGTTTTAATGGGATTAAAGTCAACTCAACTGGAAAAGGCAGAAGATTTCCTGAAATTTAGCAACTCTTCAGGTATTATTACCCTATCCTGATTAGTTACTATTGCCTGCCTTGCATTTTGTTTTAATATATATAAAAAGAAGCAGAAAGCGGAAACTTGTTGGAACAAAGGAAGAAACAGTCTCAATAATAAGGAGCAACAAAATGTCTGAGGACCTGAATTAACACACGCATGGCAAATAGGATTATGGGACATTTTCTCTCTCTCTGTTTTTCTTCCCGAGACTTTTCTGAGATCAATTTGAAATGGATGCCAGACAGCATTTATAACTGTTAAGGATAAACACAACCTATAGAAGGCTACCTTGTAATCACATCACTGGTGCTGCTGGGTCAAAACACTGCTAAAGCTAAAACATTTCTACTGAAGCAATATTAAGAAAAATACAAGCAAAGAGTGGCCACTTCTATTTGTTAGTGTCATATAGAAGTAAGTTTTCAGTAGCCAAAATAAGTATTAGTACAGAAAAACTGTACTTGAAACAGAAAGAAAAGTGAAAATACAAAACCAAACATATGTGAATGTCACTGACAATGTTAGAAAATACACATCTTTTGAGATGAGAAATATACTTGATGATACTCCACTGTTACCATGAACTGTCCTCACAACTGCATAGTGCAGCAATACACAGCATGCGATTGAGAAAGGGAGCAAGCTTCTGGCCATCCCTATGGCTTCCATATTGCAATTCTGACTTCCATTTCTAATTTTCAAGTACAAAATGTATTTTTTTTTAAAGCTTTAGTGTTTGGGGTTTTTTTAATGATGAATTAAGCTTCTACTTCAGGAAAATCTCAGTTCCTATTTCTATAAATATTACATGCCACCAAAAAAAATGTAAAATTAAGCTTGGCATCTCACACTGTCAAGATCCAGTCAAACTAACATTACACTACGCTGCAGTCTGGCTATTAAATCCAGTATTTTAAGGTAAACTGCTTAAGTGATAAATTAATGCAGTGTCAGTATTTGAGACAGAACGTGATAGTTTGGTCTAACCTTCAAAGAGCCAAGGGCTGGCAGTCAGACAATCTTGGTCAATTAACAGGGTCAAATTATGCCAGCAAGAAGTTAAAAGCAATACAGGCAAGACCGTGGCTCCCTGACTAGCCCCCAAAAGAAGCAACAGAGAAAGAGAGCAGTATAAATGGATAGGGCTTTAGGCCCTGATATACTCAGTCACAAAATACTCATTACGTTGTTTTGTCAGCTTTTATCTGACTTAACGAACATCTACGTTAGCAGCAGTACATACTTACCAGCTTTTGTTGGTAAGAACATGGTAAATATACAGGCAAATCCTGCAAATATCAGAAAACAAGTCATAGTTTTACGTCTTCCAGACCTAGAAGGAAAAGAGCACCCAGATAAATATGGAAACAGAGTTCTTCAGTATTTTTTGAATTTGTCTGCAAAATACCAACTAAAGTACACAGCAGCATTAATAACAGTTATAAATCTATTGTACCTTGGTAAGTGCTTCAAAACTTGCATTATTTTCCTAGTTCTGTGTACTGAAGTCCTCCCGCAAAAGCTTTCCTATTTCTAGCCAAGTTTTGATTTTTAAGCTATTGAATTTGTGGCCTTGAGAAGAACCCATCTACTTCAGCAACAAGAACGCACAGACTTTTTTCTTCTCTGTACTGAGCAAGGCAATGGGCCCTGTCACCAAAAGGGTATTACGGTGCATACAGACAAAGATCAAATTAATAGTGGTCAAGAAAATGTAATTCTAATGCTTCCTAATCTGTATTTCTCTTTTACAACTTTGCATAAATATATGCAGTTATGACCCACAGTAAAACTATTTTGTATGCTTTTCTGTCTAATAGTATACACACAGAAATAAGCAAAGGCTATTTCTACTGCCTAGTGTTTTAAAATAAAAGAGAAGATGACAGGATAGAAAATCACCAGTCCATCTCCACCTCTGCCATACTTAAATATTTCATAATTATTTGCAAAGGACTACAAGTAAAGATATTCTTGGTAACAGTTTGCAGGCATGTCGAAATACTATACGTGCTTCTTACCTCATGAAATCTCACAGCTATTTCTAACTACTACCCCATACTGGTAGAACTACACTTTGTCTGTAACAGACACACAATACTTGTTTTTAAAATCTTCTAAATATTTTTGCAACAAAAAAGCTATACTTCAAGGATACTGCTCGCAAAAACTGCAAACAGAGCAGCTGGCTCATAACATTCTGTTTTGCATTAAGCACCTAAAACTACACATATCCTTACTTCAGGAAACCAAAAGCCTGACATTTACAATTAGTCTGACAAATTACAATAGGGGGAAAAAAAAAATGTTGAAAAGCACTTGTGCAGTTTGTGGTTTAAATGCATGTCCTTGACTCAGGCTTCTTGGGCTTGAGGCGAAGGTTAGCTGGTTGTTTTGCTTTTTAGCTTGACCGAGCTGACAGCTTTTTACTGCCCCAAAACCCCAAAAGTTGACATCCTCACCTGACTGAAGAAAATGGGATTTTTGCCACTGACCTCAGTGAGACCAAAGTATCATTACAAAGATACTCAAACTGAAGGTTACATGAAATCCTGACTAGCTCTGGTTTGCCAGACTGTTTGGCCTTTGGAAATACGTGCCCACATAAAGGATGGCCTCCAAATACACTGAGAAGTATGAAAATACACGGACATCGATTGTTCATGCCTTAACGAAAACTGAACTACTCTCACTTCCAAGTTTGCTTTGAAAAGCTTAAGTAAAAACAAACAATGCTGAAAACTGCTTTCAACTGCAGCTGGTAGGCAGTACAAAACCAAGTAATTCTGAATAAAATATGTAAGATATATATATAAGCTATAGATACTTAAATAACTAGGCTACTCAGATTTTTTTTCCATAGAGACTAAACTTTTTTTTAATAACATTAATCATTGAAAAGCTCATCTCGAGTAATTCAAAAGATGAACTAAAAAAAGAGAAGAGGTAGAAAATTGGAGTCCCATTTCTGCATCAACTACAGAAACCCCTGAAGCAGAGTAAGTCCCCAAAGAATCAACACTGTTTAGAAAAACAGTGAAGTATCTTACTGAGAAAAATGTTAATATTTTTCTAGGCTATCTACAAATATATGCAGAAAACTAGGAAATAAGTTTTTCTTACCAGGATTTCTCAATAAAAAACATGCAGAGAGGAAATGCTGGAACTTCTACAAGACCAGAAAGAGCCACATTTAAATACAGATTTCCTCTTAATTCACCAGCATTTAAAGTTAGTCCATAGTACACAAAGCTGCAGACATACCTAAAAATAACCATAAAAGTTATATTACTAACATTACTAGACTTCAGGGCTAAGAAAGTATTTAAAAGGTAAATTATGCTGTGTTACGGATTAGCTATATTGAGTTACATGCTAGGAAGAGAACTCTTATTTCCCCCCAAAAGGGAAACAAGGCAAAGAGAATAGTTCCTATTTAATTAAAGAAAGTAATTTCCTGAAAGAAAACAAGTGCTCATATATATGCACAGCAGAACTTTCAGGATTTTATATTAGTTTGGTTTTTATCCTAGGTTATTTAGCAAATCTAATAAGCTTAACTGTAAGAAGCTGATGCTTAACTGTTGCAAAGCAATCTTGTGAAAGCAAATTGTATGTACATCCATTGCTTAACACAGAGTGTCTTCCCCAAACCTAGGGAAGGCTTCCCCAACAAACCTATTATGACTTTCCTTGGAAAAAACTAAGTCCCCACATCCCCATCCCGCAAAAACCAACGCTGGGTTGGAAAGGTTGGAAAGATATTACAAAGACATTTTGCCTGTTCTTTAGTCGCTCCCTTACTGGGGAATCTGGGCCAAGTGATAAAGAAAAGGAAAGTTTTGCCTGATACAGGGAGAAGTATGTCCTCCGTTGGTCACAGCTGAGGGTGGTGCTAGAGGCTCCTGAGCAACAGCACAAGGAGCTGGGTGACAACTGCTGTGACACCACTCCAACAGCTCCATGCACTGCATCTTAACAGGGTTTGAGACAGAAAAACACTGCTGTGACCTCTTCTTCCAGAAGGTAAGAAAGCCTTTGTGTGAGTTCTCATCACTTTAATTACTTGTATTTGCCTACCAACAACTTAAAGAGTCTACAACGCTCCTGGAAAGGTCCTACTTAGCAAGGATGTTCCTGCCGCTTCTCCCACGTCCTGCACATCTCTGCTTACCCCACACATCAAACTACTGATTTTTCTCATCTACACCCTGACAATCATCTCAAACAATGTTGAACTTCAAAGGGAAAACTTGTCCTTGGCATTTTGGAAAAGAGCTGTTCCTCCCAACAGATTTTAGCTCAAGCCAATTTGCAACAGCTGCTGCTGTAACAACCAACCCAAGACCCTCTGCACCCCAGGGGTTCCCTCTGCGCTGCCATTTCTTGCTATTTATTACACTACATCCTCCTGCACTTCAGGGTGGTTTTTTTTTTCCCAAATTGTACCACTTTTCAAGACAGCATCTAATATAAATCTATGCAACCTGTATTTTATCTTGCCCCCAGTTTTCCTCCACCGAACCTGTGTAATGTGCTTTTGGGCTCGTAACACTTATTCTTACTCCAGATCCCTACTGTTGTCTAACCCGTGTCGTCCTTTTCTTCCTAAGACTGAGAGAGACACATCTTCTCAGTAATTTCTGCTTCAGCTTCTCATTTCACTCAATGTAAATATTATGTTTTCACCAGATTATTTCTTAGTAGGTTTTGAAGCAGTTTCTAAGTAACACGCTGAAAATAAAACACAACAGCAATAATAATGAAACATCAACTTTACAACACATCATTTTAGATTACTCTTGTCTGCCATCAAATGACAAATTTATGATTTAGTTTCTGAGGACAGAATTTTTAAAAGAAAAGGATGAAAATCTTAATTGTTTACTCATGTCTGACTCATTCACAGCATCTCAGTGTCTTGTTATTACGTACCAGATGTACATCAGTATGATGGTTCGCCACCGAAGGACTGGATGTTTTACTAAGTTTAGGATACCAAGTGCCGATTCATCCTTTCTGAAAGTTCCTGCACTTGGTTTTAATTTTAGATTTAATCTCTCTTTTCCATTACCAAGGGCAATATATTGCAACACATCTTCAGCTTCTGCTGTTTTCCCTTGGGAATATAGCCATCGTGGTGATTCTGGGAGCATACTAACAGGAAAGAACAGAAAATCAAGGATGACAAGTTCATTCCTATGAGCACAGCACTAAAGTCAATCTTTCCATTTTGCAAATCAATACTTTAAAAAAAGTACCAATACAAAAGTCAGAGAAAAACATTCTATTTGCAGCGTTCTGCATATTAAATTCCACGTACTCCAATAATAGTACAGTTAACCTTACAGAAGGATTGTTGGAGATGCTTGACAAAGCACTCAGTCATGTTAGAAGAGTTTAAATCTGAATCTTGACTTCTGCTGAACCGACTTCTGAGGAAATGCTACACTAGCATTATCCAGAAAGCATCTCAAATCCCAATTATCTGAACAGCCCAGACAAAACTTTGTTTTCACAAAGTTTATTTCAAGCTTCTCCACTATGGGAAGATCTCTGAGTTAGAGTGGAGAGAAGACGAAAGAAACCTTACTGGGGAATTACTTGTCAGGCTCCTGTACCAGCTTATCACTGCCCGCCCAAGTTTTAAATCTCTTACTCCCAAGTATAATCAGAATATCCTTGCTTGCCACAACTTCAGTTCATGATTCCTGGTTTTTTTTCAGGTTGTAGAGTGTGCTGCTGCTTTTATATGAGCCATAAAATAAAGAGTGGAATATTTATAACTGAACCTTTATTTTCTCTGGTACTCCTAACAGAGATATACATCCAACCACCAAACTAAACTTTCATTACTTCAGAGGATCCCAGTATTTTTAGTATTTGGGGGAAGTAATTCTATTTCCATCAGAAACAGAACACCAGAGAGGAAAATACATTATGCAGAACTTCTTTCCTCAGCCCAGAGGCTGTGTTTTCCTTGACTACAGGAAGAGGGGTCTTTTTTTTGGTGTATTCTTTAACAGAACTTATTTCAAGAGCAGATCTATCTAAAAAAATAATTGAAATCTTTTAAAAATACTAGCAATAAAAATCAGAAGGGTTTTTTTTTTTTCTATCTATGCTGTATGCTAGATATTCCCTGTATTAACATGTAGACAACCGGATACACTAATTCTTTTATTTCTTCTACAGCTTTAGTGATCAGAAGTGTATACAAGGTGTATTATTTGATATGTTTAAAGAATATTTTGTAACAACACAGGCCAGACAAAACTAGCACTTTTAATTCCTTAAATACTGATGCATTTCATAATCATTTTTATGATAAAGTCCATGTAGGAACTTTAAATAGGAGCACCCAAGCACAGTAGTGCTAGGAACAGACACAAGGGACCTCAAAAGCAAGCAGATAGATAGCGTATCATGCTAAAAAGGCAATTCCAAGTGTTCTCACTTATTTCCCTTTGCATGCATGTGTCTCACAAAAAGAAACTCTAAAATCCCTCTACGATCACTTCCAAAACTTCTCAAGCGCTGAAGCCCGCCCTTGGCAGAAGGCAGTGTTCCTGGCTGACGCTCCAGCTCGCAGCCTCTGGCAGGCCTTCCCTTCCCCAAGCAGATCTGTAATCCGAGTTTTACTGGACAGCTGGCACACAGCTGCTCTTTGCAACGCTGGCCACCACAACTGTAACAGCACACAGAAACACAGCTTGTCTTCTGGGTAACCCTGACCTTCTGCTTCATTTAAAACCGCTTCTTCCTTCACAATATGATTTTTCTCTTGCTTCATTCACAAAACCATACAGAAAAATGTCATCCTTGTTTATACCACTCTCTTGAATGATGACAAGTAACTGTTAAATTGCTGCATATTTTTTCTTATCATTATAATGCACACGAACCACTTACAAAGAAAGAAGAAGGAAGATGACTCCTAGAGTATTCGACACCAAGGCAAGGTAGCGCCATTCTCTTATACAGTAACCCAGTAAAGCATAAACAGCAATGCCAACTGCAAATGTCAAATTAGTTAATGAACCTGAAAATACAAGACCAAAATGGTGACTACAGAAACCATTGGCAAAGGAAAAAAAAAATTCTTAAGCAGAAGCCTGAAATTCCTAGCCCATGATAAACGTAAATAAAATAGCAATTTTATGAGGTATCTTTACAGCACCTGTGAACCAGCTGGCTTCAGTATACTATGCAATCCCAATGAAGAATAGCTTTGTATTATGTATGGGGGGCTTTGGGGCTTTTTTCCCCCCCTCTTTCAAAAATAAAGGGTGGTACATAGGAGAGTAAGAAATGAACAGGAGCCTACAGGCTAAAGAGAAAACCTGAGGACAGGAAGAGGAAGTGTTGAGAGTGATTTATTTAGGTCTATTAAGGTCTTGAATAGAGGTGGCAGGCTGGAACGGGAATTGGAAGTGAGTTCAGTACAAAACCAGCTGCAAGCCAGAGGTTTACTACAGCGGACTTCTGATGAACAAGCATAAATAAAAAGGTTAAAAATATGGGGTCAACTTGAACTCCAAAAGCCTAACAACAAACCCTCTGCAGACTAACACAGGAGATCTTGGACTAACCCAGAAACTCTCAGCTATTGCCCACAAAGCCTAGCTCACAGCCAGCACCTAGGAGAGCCTCTTTAACACTGCTGAGCTGCACCCAGCAGTTCCCTCTCCTTCAGCCCCTGATCAGTTGTTCAGCACCTCTTTCTCAACAGCTGAGCAGAACTAGAATAAAGCACCTAGAGCAACAAGCGGCAGGAAACGGACTGTCTCTTCGGTCCATCAGGAGGCTGGCCCTGCAGGGAGAAAGGCTGGGAAGAGCAGAGACAGACAACAGGGCAAGGGGGAAGGAGGGGTGGGGGGGGGAGAGAGAGCGTGAGTCAAAAAAGTGAACCCAGGAGAAGGAGAAAATTCAGTACTTTAAAAAAAAAAATTAAGTGGAAAGCTATAACTAAACCACAACTGCCACACACAACCCCAGGAGTCCAGAGAAGAAGTAAGACAAATAGCAGAATGAGGTAACTAAAGAAATGAGAGACAGAGAGAGAAATATGCTCGCAGCCACAGCAAGTCAGCATTTGGACCAACTTTTTCCCCATGCTGCGCTAGCCAAAAAGGCGTTACGGTCTGAGCTACGCCAGCAGATTGACGTGCAAGCGTTAAATTTATTCTGAGTCTTGGCAGTGACACACGAAAAAGGACATTTAAAAATACTGGACGGTCAACACATTCAGCAGTGGAAAAAACACTATCCAGGCACCGACTCATTTTGTGGCGCAGGGAAACTTCAAAGAACACTTTCAAGAATACCTTCCTAAGACACCATACAGCATCACTCAGAAGTTGGCAGGATCTGCCAAAAACATCTTTTTTTTTTTTTAATTGTAATGCAGTGGACAAATTGGGAAATTTTAGGAATGAGTGTACCAATTTTAAAACCTCAGTTTTGCTATTTATCAAACAAACTCAATCCCATCTTCCTCATTCAGTCACTTTTCCCACAGAAATTAGAACTTGGATGAATCACATCACACTTATTTGACTTATGCTACAAACTGACTTTACTTGGTACAATTTCAGAATTTAAAATGTAAGGTATCGATACTCAGAACAATACATGGCACAGTAATAATGATTAAATATTACCAAATCCCACCTGTAAATGACCAAAATGATTTTCCTACATATTCTTGGGTTAGGACAAAAGACACAAGAGCCATTCCACCATTCACAATTCCAACAAAAAAACGTGAAACTGCAAATACGTCATAATTTGGAGCTAATGCTGTGACATACCCAAAAACGACATCAAAAAATAGACCTGTAGAGAGAGAATAAAATGTAATTAGTACTTATGCTATGCAGTTTGAACTCAGAAGAAAGGCAGGGAGCACAGTTAGTTACTGACTGTAATGAGCAGTCTATAGTACTCTTGTCTTTAATCTCTCTTGGCTTTCTGAAGTCACACCACATGAAAATTACAATCATCTTTAAGTCACACACTTGAGGTCTGCAATGCCAAAGATGATGTTTCCTTGAAACACTGTTATCATTAAACAAAAAGACCCTGTGGCTGCAAACACAGCTGGAAAACCAAACACCAGGACATGAGTTACCCATACTAAAGATATTTAGGTAAATCATTCTCCCCCATCCCCTCCCTCCCCAAAAAGCAAATTATTTTTATTGGAGACAGTATGGCCAGGCAACGTGTGGAACACTGTGCTCAAATAGTGACAGTCATAGCAAACCCAGGTTATTTTTCATCTCCTGTTGATATTCCAGCAACCACTATGCTGCCCAGCACACTCGTACTAACGAATTTTAGTGCTGCTCTACCCTGAGCGAAATGCTTATACAGACCATTGACGCCGTAACATTGATGCAGCAGGGTGGCCCAAGGGCAGCCTCCGGGCAGGGTGGCCCACAGGCAGAAAGAGATGTTATCCATGTAGAATGCTTAAGGAAAACCTTTTAACGATCTTACCTGAGATATACACTGGTTTCCTGCCCAGTTTATCTGACAAAGGGCCAAATGTGATATTTCCAATAAGCAATCCAGCAAAAAATAGGGACGATGCAAGGCTCACTTTGTAGGCTTCTCGTTCAATTAGGTACCACTGTCAAAAAAAGAATCTCCTTATTGTTCAAAGTATTAACACCAAGTTTCTAGCTTCCTCAAAAATACTAGAAATCTGTCAAAATTCTTCTCTTGCCATTTCCCACTTCTTGCTTTATATCCAATTAAAGTTTTGTTCAAAGTTAGACAGGTAAGCCAACAGTGGACATATTTTTTTTCCCTAACAGACTCACATCTCTACATTCTCTCCCCAAGAAATTTCATTATAATATATTATAAGCTTCCAACTTGATAAGTATTATTAGTTGCACTCCAATTCCCAAGCTTTGACAAGGCAACTTACCTGAAGTTATTAAAACAAGGAAAGTCTGAATTGTTAACAGCTTAGCCACTTCAACATTGAACAAGCTTAGCTATTTCAATGAACAGCTATTAAAAATTGTTCATTAACAAGAATAAAGTATGTTCACTATTGCAGTACATAGAGAGTTAACGCTGTGCAGCTCCGCTTCCTGAACCATGAGTAATCCCAGTGCCCTTCCTACTCGTGCACATGTTGAATTGTTGAAGAGAAGCAGGAAGGGATTATGGAAAGATGTCCTTGTTTTATAAAAACTCTAAGACCTACTTACTGACTGCTCATTGATAGTTTAGTATCTTACTGTGCACATGCATTTATAATCAAACAGAAGTTAGAAACAAATGATGGGTTTCTATATAATGCGTACTTTCTACCTCATCCAAAAGCTAAACTGAGGCAGCATAATCAAAAATTGTCAGAAGAGAAGAAAATGAACTGACAGTGGGTTGGAATCGGAACAATACTTATACTATTTGCTGATGGGGCAAGGCATACAGACAGCTTGCACAGCCCCTCTGCTACCAACAAGGAGAAGCAACACTCATAGAAATGCACTGTTGAGATTACAAACATTGCTGACTTCATGAACTTGCGAAAGAATGGCAATCAGAAAATCCTAAGTGATTTTCCAGGAAAAGAATTTAACTAGTTCAGTGCAAAGCTTTAGCCAAAGAAATATTTAATAATTGAGTATTTCAAATAATTCCCAGTGTATTTACTGGAAAATTTACTTTCAAAAAAGTGGATGACTATCATGCTGGCTTTTTAAATGACATGTGCAGTATGTCCTTTGGGGAAAGGAAGAAGGATCCTAATCCCATTTGCTTTTTTTAAGAAGTAGAAGGTTTTAAAAAAAAAAAAAAGCCTAAGGGAAGAAGCCCATGACCAATACAATATCTAATACAGCATACTAGGACCTCAGCCCTGAAGTGTCTGCCTTGAATTAATACAGATCCCTGAAGAATATTAGGAACTTACTGAAACATTTAATCATAGCAATCTCAAGAAACACATGTTATTACTCAATCTGCACTCACACAGTGGCAAAGTACAGAGGAGACATGGCTCCATCTACCCCATAACCCACCAGTTACCTGTGCTCTACCATCCAGCAGCCTGCAAGACGCAGGCTGCAGGAACAGGACAAGATTTAACGCATTCACGGGATGCCTCCTTTAGTCCAACGTACCCAGTGTTCCAGCACTTCAGAGTTTTGTGGGACTTTTGGATACTCTGGGAAGGTAAAACTCCTGTGCAGCAGCATTTGCAGCTGGTTTCTACTATACCCTGCTGCGTAGTAGATTCTACCCTATTACATTGGATAAAGATATAGCCCTGAAACTTATGGTTTCTTAACTTTCTGAGGAGATTTAAACAATGAAATATTCCTGGGCACGAATCCACAGGAAACTTCAAGTACAAAAATACCACAGCATGTGCTCTCCAAGGCACAGAGCGCTGCTGGCATAAGTCCTTCTCCATGCTAGCGTTCCATAGCATACAAGTTTCAAACTCCCAGTTCTCGTCTGCAGAGTGTTTCAGGCTGATACAAGAGACAAAACAACTTTCTGCTCCTGGATATGGTTGTAAAAATCAACTTCTCAAAGGTAAAGGACCATTTCTACACCAAATATAAGACATTCCTGAACTCACCTTCCTAAGCAGCATCACTTGTTAAATAAAGCAGGGGACTGAGCTGATGCCAGACCAAGAAGCAATTCTAACAACTCTATTTTCCATGAACCAAGCCTGAGCTATTATTTACGAAGTCTTAGTTATGCCAAAATCAATTACAATGATTAGTTCTTGAAGCAGAACTGAAGAGCTGCTCTGAAGTTTTGTTGCGCTCCAGAGCAGAACACTGCCCCTGCCAAACCAGAACAGAACTGAAAATATTTACAGTTTAAGCTCCATCACCAAAATAAAGGAAATGAACTTTACAAAAGCAGCGTCTTTTCTCAGAATACAGCAAGAGAAAAGATTGCTTTTGCAAACTGGTACTTGTGCTGCTTAGCATATCACTGGAAGATGCTCATGTTATAACAAGTCTGATATAATAATCTGTGAAGAATATAACTTTTAAAAGAATGCGTCTATCTACTTTATTTGCACAAAAGGAACTTGTTAAATATTTGTCATAATTAACTGTAGCTTGCCAACAAAAACGTTGCCAATTTTGTTATCAACAAAACAGACGTCCTCTCAGCTCTTTAAATCCACATGGCAGTTTAATTTAGTTACTAGACCACTAGCATACAGCAAAATGTTGGCCAGCATCTAAAGATTCCATGAAAAGACCGTTAACAACATAATTAAAAAAAAATCTTACAATAAAGTTGCTGAAATGAATGGGAACATAAATTTATTTTGATGAGTCTTGAGAATTACTACATATTTTGGAAATAGGGACACTGACTTCTACATTTAAAAACACCATATTAGTTAAAATTTGCTGATTTCTGATTCTAAATTAAGCACTACCCCGTATCACGCATCCTGCTGAGAGTCTGAAACTGAAGGGTGATCTTGGAAAACAGGCTAATCAAAAAAATCTGTTTCTGACAGAGGATATGATCCAATATTGCATCATTCCCTCTTCTGTCTAGTCACTACGTTTTTCCAAGAGAAACATTACACAGTCACATTTGGGATAATGGGAAGGAAGCAAAAATTTGGCACCAGCTACACCAAGTGCTAACCTGTCTTATACGAGTTTACTGACAACTGCTCCAAGAATTCCATCAGCAGAACTCTGACAGGTCACGCTACAAGCCAAGCCACCCACGCGGTCTTTTTTTTCCTGGCACTGGCAGCGATGCTTAGGTCACTCGCGCTTGCCTGAGTGATTATAGCCCAGGGACTAGCAAAAAGCAAACGCAGCCTTTCGCACGGAATTCACAAGGCGTGAGGATGAAGGGTCAAGCTTCTGTCCCACTCAGCAAGCTTCAATCTGTTCCATCTCCCACTCTCACCACACATTAAAATACCCAGACATGTGGTGCACGAGTTTCATTTTCATACTTGTTTTAATCTTTAAGATGTATCTTCTGTGAGAAACTCATGGTAAAGCTTACATACACAGCAAATTGTGCAGACATGACAAATTGAACCTTTTCTTGGTAGAAAACAGACATTATGAGGAGCGCATCCTAAATTCCAGAGTTATAAACTGTAGTTAAATGATCATTCTTCATTAGTAATGACTTTCTAAAACATCTGAAGGCAAAAAAAAAACCCTGAAAACAAAATAAACAGAAAAAGTTTAGCCTAAACTAATAAACATTAGGTTTACAATAGGAAAGCTAAACTAATAGTTTAATCACATACTTTCAGATTTAGAAATAATAATAAAAAGCCAGATGGGTGGGTTCCAGTAATTTTTCATAGCATAAGCAAAACATTACACTAAGCCCTGCTCAGCTCTTACAAGCGCCACATCCTGCACTAGCGGCCTAAATCCCAAGAAGAGAAGAAATGGTTAGGTGCAACAGAAGGACTTGCCTCAGTTACTATAGATGTGAAGTTGTCTGCAAAATGGATGTGCTTGGCAAGCTCAGCTCTGCTCGCTGGAATTCCTTCTTGGTCTATATGATACTCGGGCACAGCTCCCACAAGCACAATGAGCATCGACTGACAAGCCACGTATACCTTAAAATAAGACACAATCATTTACCCTAAACAATCCCAAGGAGACCTGATGGAATACTGTAAGCTTTTCATTCAACTAACAATTAACAGTTTCCCTTTACCCAGCATCACAAACAAAATGCAGTCAGTCTACTGTCTGTAAATCCCCAGATGTGATCATCAAGGCAGTTGGGAGCAGCGGGTACCCCTCCAGAGACAGCGGTGCACTTTCAGTGAAAGCTTCATCTTGCCGCTCTCCTTCCTGTTGCAAAGTTGTTCGCTTTGTTCTTGCTGTTTTGTAGCCAGGCATGGGAAAGGAAGATATTAAGAACTTCATCATAGTTTCATGGCTGACATCTAACCCTTAGACCAAGATTATTATTATTATTATATTTAAAAAAATTACTTACTATACTCAAAGAATACAACCTGTAGTGACAAGTCAACAACAACAAAAAAATCTAAGATTACATTTTTAAAACTCTCTGCTAGTTCTTACCATTGCAGAGACTGAAACCTTAACCTGAGCATTATGAAAACTAGAATGTGCAGGAATAAAAAAGATTTTCATAAAGAAACGCTTATGAGAATATTTCTCTGTTGATATGAGCTTCAAGATGTTCTGAACGTCTTCTGGGTTTTGCATGTGATTTACTTTATTTTTTCTAACTTAAAATAACATTATCCTTAAGCATATCCAAGTATTAGTGATTTTCAGCACGTTACCATTGATGGAAAAGTTTTAAATCTAGAATGGCTCCCTTCACTGGGCCACAAGTCTCTGGGTGGTGGGTTTGGTTGGACCTTGTTTTAACGTGCCATTTTATCCCGCGCCTACCTCGAACATTCTTGCAGAAACAAGTTATAAACAATAACCTGCAATCAGCACCACCCCCCTCCCTCCCAACAGCGTTTTAATTCAAAATGCGGAACTGCGTGAACAGGAGGAAGCCTGTTATGAAGAAACTAAGCCAGCGAAACAGATAAATGTTTGCATGCGGGGGTGTGGACACTATTTAAAGACAGCACCCTGCATACCGCTTTTCACAAGAGATTTAAAAAAAAAAAACCCCACAAAAAACCACAGTTGCTGTGGTTAGACTCCATTTCCATCCACTCAGCAGAAGCTTAAAAGGCACTCTTCAAAAAGTGGAAGATGTGCATAGAAATACGGAAAGCGGATCATCAAGTTTGAAAAGTTAAGCGTGGAAGACAGCACTGAGGTGAGGAAGAGGTTTGAAAAGCAACTTGCAAAAGGAACAAACCCCACCGAATCCTTTTTGAAAGGCGCACGAAACGGAGCTGGGTGCGAGGGGATGTTTGCCACAGAAACGCTAGGGGAGGGTTCCTCTGCCATCCTCCGCTGGGCGCCAAGGGAGGAGCGCAGAGGCTGGGGAGCTGGGGGGCAGGACCGCCGCCTCCCCCCGGGGCCTGGAGCCCGGGGCAGGCCGGCTCCCCCCCCCCCATCCCAGCAGGGCGCCCGAGCCACCTGCAGCCCGCCGGCGGGGCGAGGCGGGCGGGCAGCGGGGCCCAGCCGGGCACGGCGGCCGGGCAGGCCAGGGTGCGCGCCCCGGCTCTCCCGCCGCCCTCCGCCCGCCTCCCCGCGATGCTGCCCGGGGGAGGGAAAAAGAAACCGAACCCGAGCCAGCCCAAAACACCCACGCACAATCCAGAAACACGGAAGAGCGGGACCGCCGCCCGCGGCGGCTCGCACGGGACCGGCGGGCGCGGCCTGCCCCGGCCGGCCCCGCTGCCCCCGCCCCGGCCCGCCGCCGCCCCGCCTCACCTGCAGCAGCACCAGGAGGGCGGTGAGGCGCCGCTGCCCGCCGCCGAACTCCCCCGCCGCCCCGAAGGCCTCCTCCAGCCCCAGCCCCAGCGCCATGGCCCGGCCGCCGCCGCCGCCGCCGCCGCGCTGGGCTGAGCTGGCGCCCCCGCCCCGCCCCGCCCGGCCCCGCCGCGGGGGCTCAGCCCCGGTCCGGGGCAAGCCGCTCGCCGAACTGCCCCCGAGCCTGAGCTGGGACAGCCATTTCTAGAGCAGGCGTGCTCCAGCCAGGAGGAGCAAGGCAGCTGCTCCGCAGGGCGAATTACTTATTAATTTAGTTTAAAAAACAAAACAGTGATCCAGAAGAATCACTGTAGGAACTGAGCAGAGTGGAGAGCATCGGCAGGTGGTGGAGGGGAACAGCCTCACGGCTGCTCCAGGAGGAAAAGGCTACCAAGCTAGCAGCTTGCTCAGCGTAGGACACAAGGGGCTATGGCCAAATCTCCTCTCCAGCAAAAAGGCTGAGATCAAAGCAGAGCTGCAGGAGACGCCCCAGAGAACAGCAGAACAGAGCTGTCAAAATGGGAGCTGCTCTCCCTCTCCATGACCTCGATTTTAAGAGAAGCAGGATTTTTCATCAGGATTTAATCTAGCCTAGATAATTGCAGGCTGCTACCAAAGGTTAATTTTGCTGCTCTGTAGCCTTCTCCCCAGGCTGCTGTCTCAGGCCAGATCTGGTAATTGGGCACCTACAGAACAAGTCAGTTCTGCTTGCTGATTCAATAGAACAAATTGAACTACCATAAATGCTCTGTTCACCTTGTGGCTTTCATCCACTTTGCAGAGTGCCACCTAAAAGCTCCACATCCTATGGACAACAGGAGAAACTCCAGTGAAGTTGGCAATTCTAGCATTAAGAATAGAGACATTACCTATTATTAGGCAGACCTGGGGAAAAGGTGTTTGACAAAAGCACAGTCAGTTGCCTTTGGTGTAACTCCTTCAAGACTACAATACACATGGTTATGCTTGCATTTTTCCTAGCATTCTGTTTGAAGATGCAGCTTCACTATTACACTAGCTTTATACAGGGTTTTTGTTTTGCTTTGGGTTTGTTTTTTTTTTTTTTTAAGTCTTTCTCCCCAGTTAGCAAATTCCTTCCTTTGAGGCAGTAAGTTAGGATGACCTCCCATTAGTATTCTTAGTCCAGGAGAACTAAAACTAGCGGAAAGATTGGATGGGACGGCGCAGGTCACTGAGAAAGCAGTGAGTGCCACGCGACAGCCTGGGTACGTTGCCCAGGAAAAGCTCCGTGAGGGTCAAAGTGCTGCTTACCTTGGAACTGTGACAGTGTGGATAAAAGGGACTAAGTCGTTTCTGAGCTTCCTCATCCACATAGTCACCGTACACTAGCAGACAGTAGTGAAATCCTAGGTTTTATTTGAAGTCCTTATAGTCTCTGCTCCAGCTGTTTTCATGATTCCTACCCTAATTCAAACAGAGCAACCTGTTGCTGAACCTTGGCAAAGGCAGGCAGATGTAAACAAGACAGGCTCCTCTTTTGTTCCTGAATAGATCTATAGAAAGGATGAAAATAATCTTGAAAGTCTACTGATTTTACAAGACCTATTAGGTTCCCCCTCATGTGCAATCATCTGTTTTCCCACATTAGTATGGAAAATACACAACACTTAAGGTCTCTCTCAAAAAAAAGAAAAAGCAAGCCCCCAAAAGTGGTCACCGTTGCTTCATCTGCTTCATCTTGAACATTTTAGCCTAGGACATATGTACCAGTACTATTTTAGAATCACCAGATAATCATTCCCTGAGCAGGTCTCGCCAGCATCATGTTAAACAGCAGGAAGACAGCTTTTAGCCCACATTCACAAATGTTCCTGCTACCCACTAAATATTAGTCGAACAAATACAGGAAAAATCAACATTGTTTTCTGACATCCACAATTTCTTTATGAACTGTTCTGACATTAGGAATTGAATCACTGCAAGGTCCCTTACAGTCAGTCTGTGTTTCTGGGAGGTACCTTCATAATGCTTAGGAGACAGTAGCAATAAATAGCAGTTTTTAAGTCCTTCTCCTCAATTAACCATATCAAGAAATTCTTTCCTTTGAGGCAGTAAGTCAGGAAGCCTTGCAAAAAAAGTCCAGAAAATGTGATTACTGAGGTTTTTTGCTTGGGTTTTGCTAGGGATGTTAACAGCTTACTAGAAGTGAGGTTTGAAAAAGTAAAGGCCCAAGTTTACCTATGCATCTCCTTCTCTGGGCTACCAGAACTCTGTTTGACTAGGAAATACAAAACAAAATCTATTTGCTGGCACAAACAACAGTAAAGCTGCATCAATTAAAAAAAAAAAAAAAGAAAAAGGACTAGCATTAGAGTGGTTTAATTTAAAAAAAAAAAAAATCCAACTGTTCTCCAGGAAGCCATACTCTTTTTAGGAGACTAAGCATCTTATTTTGAGTTTACTCCAAACTGAACATCTGATCAAAATAGGTAACACTACAGCATTTTCAAGTTGCCTTTAGCAGAGTAGGTTTCATTTAAGTCTAAATCAGCATCAGGCTCCACGGCAAAACCTCAGTGACAGTTTAGTCATACTTTGAACAGTTTTAAAAGTCTCTTCAGAATTCAGATAGGCTGTTTCAGTACTGGAATCATTATAATTAATAATAGAATACAGATTACATAGTGACTGGTTTGTTAATCATAATTCAGGTAATAAAGTAGCCACTGCATCCTGCTCAAAGCAGCATTTATTAAAGATAGTATCAAGATAAGTCAATGTATAATGAAGCTTTCCCTCCTACAAATATGTAAACAAGTTGACAGCAAGTTATTATTACAATATAAAAATTAAAGCATACATTGCATTTTTTAAAGCTACTAACTTCAGTCTCAATGTAGACAGTCTCCGGTCTGTAACATTTAAAAATACGAGTCCTTGAAAAAATGTTACAGTATTGCCTTTGCATATAGACATTTTTGTAGAAAAATACTTTAAAATACCAACTTCCCATTAATAAAAGCAACACCAAAAATAAAATGCATCTTTTGTCATGAACAGCATGTTAAATGCATCTAGCATTTATCCACCATTCTGTTTACCCAAATTATCTTCTGTTCATTTTAAAATTCATTATAGTTTGTACAAAGTATCTTGGATAATATTCAGTTACTTTCACATAGCAAAGCAATTAGCATTAAGTAGCTAATATTGGCAATTACCTTGTAATCAGAGTCTGGCCTAAGTTTATTTGCAACTGAGGCCATCAATTTAATCCTCATCTCAAACTGTGTATTTTAACATGTACAGTAGGCTCTTGCTAAGAAATCTGAGTCAGTTCAGATATATTTTGGAAAGGCTTGAAACCTTTACATGATTTAACAAGAAACACATATTCTCTTTTAAAGTACCTTTAACCTCTGTGTAGGTTTTTCTTTAACTATATTAGCAGTCCTGTTGGTGGCAGTCAGTCAATTCTCAGGAAACTCTTTGTTCATAAGATTATATAATTTGACATGAACATTTTACATTCCAAACCCCAAAAGAATGTTAAGTTACATTTTGATTTTTGTTTAACATTTTTCCAAAGAAGTTTACTGGCAAGAGCTAGTCAAATCACTTTTGCAGTTGCTAAGGCAAAAAAGTTTGAAAATTTCCTGTACACAAAGTTCAAAAGACTGTGTAATATTTCAAAACCAAACTAAACTAAATTCAACAAGTAGAGAGTAATACATATCACTGGGATGAAAGCTAATTGTGCCATTGTGCCCTGCCAAGCATCAGCTGACAAGGAACAGCAAGGGGAAAAAAAATTAAGATCATATAGTGAACCAGTTTCAGGATGAATTCGAAGAGCAAGATCAAGCTGTCAAGAAAAGAATTTTAGAGTAGGATATTAGACTGGAAAAAACAGCTAGGAAAATACTGGAAGTTTTATCATTTAAGACACTATCTGAGAGAACACAAGTACATTTATACGCAAACAGTAATGAATATGAATACTACTGCCAGCTTTCCTAGTTCCATGCATAGTTCAGAAAAAGGAGAGTTTATTTAGCCTTTGTCACTACTTAATTAGCAAGTTAAGTCTGCCAGAAGTTACAGCCTCAAGTACATAACGACATGGAGAGCAACTTACTGACCACAAGCCTGGTAGAGCCTAAACTACTCAAATGATCTCTAGCCCTGGAAATGCAAAAAGAACACAACCCCCAAAACAGGATGTACGTGAACCCATAACAGGAACTGTAATTCTGAAAGACAGCCTTACCCTGCTCCTTCGTGCAGGATTCTGGTTTGTAGAAAAACGACAGTTTTATTGCCATGCTTGCCAATAAAACAAACACGATGAGTTAAAGCAAGATGTGGCAGCAAGTGCTCAAGGAGGACGCTCAAGTGAAGAGTAAGAGATTCCACCCAAGGTCCAGGTTAATCTAATTTTCAAAGAGGGGTGAGATGCAAATACAAAAGCCTCAGTTTCCTGTAACTTATTACATACCTTACCACACAGACAGCCTTTCCCTACCGTCAGGGAAACAGATGAGAAGCACAAACATTCCTGGGGCACAAGTAGTGAACTACGCCCAGGGGAGGCTGCCTTTCTGATCACTGCCTCCCCCACAGACAACAGCTACTTATAAAAGCTAGATCACAAGTTGCAGTTTTGGTTAGAGGATGGGATTTTTGCGCTGTACTCATTTGGGAGAGAGCAGCCTTCCTGTCTTCTGGTACAAAACTGCGTCTTCGTAATACAAGCTTTGGCCTTTTAATCACAGATGGACTGTTGCAACTTCTTACTAAAGCACTTACTCGGAGATGCTAAAAGCACTGCATCATCAGCCTTGTTATATTTGACCATGGCTCTGCACTTGGCTTACGAATGCCTACAACAGCAAGTGAGGAACGCAATGCCAATACAGACCAGCTGCATTTTTATCCATACAATTCAAACCCTAGCCCAAAGTCTACAGAAGACTACTTCAAATGCCAGTATATGTTAACAGGCCATTAAGTGCCTACCAGCAGTGAACCCCCTATAGCTGTAATGTAAAGAAAAAGAACTGCAGCAGGCCCAAGCCTTAAGAATATGTTTAAAAGCGCTGCAGTAGACTTGGAGATGACTGTCATACCTGGGGGCAAGGTCTAAGGATTGGAGTCTGAGATCCAAGGATAAGAGGGATCACACACCATTTTCTCTTCAAGAGAAGTAACACCATCTCTCCCCATGCCAAGTAATAAAACAGTATCTACAAAAAGTGGGTGTTTTCTCCCTGAATCCACAGTAGAAATAGAGTCATGCAGAAAACTAAAATCAGCCTGATTCTCAGAATTGCAGAAAATAGAACCAAAGGGGACCTCAAAAAGTGCTTTTGACAAGTCCCTGCCTTGAATGACATTGCACAATTAATCTCTGTGTAAATGGTTATGCCACGGGACTTTAGGTTATAAAATGGCTGACTAAATCAGCTAGACTTTTAGAAAAAGCTATTTTTATGTAAATATTTTAGTAATAACTTTAGCAATAAAAGAAAGTACTACACAGTCAATTTTAGAATCCACATATGATATGAAATATACACATATACATGTTCTAATGTATATATTTTCATTCTTAAAGCAATGCAGAGCAAAACCAAACCAGGGCCTGAATAATCTATCATACATGCCTTCACATCAGCATGACTTCTAGTACACAGCTGATGGGCTGATCAGATCCCTGAGGTCTATCACTGGAATTGCTACAAGTTTTACTTACCACAATTTTAACCAAAAACTGATTTAAATCATGTTACATCTCTCCAGGTGAAGGAGGAAGAAAGACACAAACAAAACTACAACAAAACAGAAAAAAAAAACACCAAAACCCAGAGACATAAAACCACACAGCCTTGTAATACATAGAAAGGCACCTGATAATATTGTTAGTAGCAATTACCTACAGCATCCTAAGTGTACTTAAGCAATCAAAATAAATTGAAAAAAGATCATGAAATACAAGAATTGCTGGCATTCAAAAGATAAGTCTAACCTACCTAAGTAGTCACTAAAATGACATGTGCAGCTGTAAATCAGTAAGTGTGCAAAACTACACAGTTTTGCATAAAGTGCTAAATGTACCCCCAGTTTGCACCTATTAGTATTACGTAAGTTTGTTAAGCTTGGCAATATGATGCAAGAAGATGATCTTAAGGATGTACCATATCTACATCGCCTTTCCTTTTCCTTCCCCACCATCATCCACTGTTCTTTAAACTGTACATTTCTAAATTACACAAAGGCCTTTTCAGGAATTGTAGTTGAGAAAAGTATTTCAAGTATACCTATTTTTCCATGTAAACTTGGGGACACTATGGGTTCAATTTTCACAAGTTCCAAATATTTACAACTTCTGCTAATTCAATTGGAGTTGTAATTATTTTGGTCTGTTCAGCACCTCTGGAAAAAGGATGTTCTTCCTCATTTAACTCCTATTTAAGGAGTGCTGAAATTCATACTATAACTTGTCCAGATTTACGTCTAAACAATAAGCAATTACCAAAAAGCAGAGTAACAATTTATCCAACCATTTAGGTTCATAAAACCAAGTCCTACCACAGCTATTCATACATACTCATTATATGAATCATACACAGCTCTAACACTTGACACACCGAATTCAAGTTATTATAATACAGCAGTTTGTCATGCAGGCATTGTGCAACACACTTAGAAGTATACAGCGGGTCTCTTCTTTACTCTGTATTTCAGTGATCCATACCGTATCTGAGGGGAAAAAAAAATTATAACTTAAGAAAGAGTTGAGATCACTTCAGGCAGAAATATTGTTTACCTTTCCACTAATCTAATCCAGTAAGCATCTCTAAACGTGCTTTGGACACTCCACAGACTCAGTAAGAGAATCTACCTATGACTGAATGAGATACCATTTCAACAGAATTGGGCAAGAAGTGCAACTCTCGACTGTTTTCCCAGAATTACCCAAAAACTTTTATGAGATTCCACAGACATTTATTCTGAAATATCTTTAAATTGTGACACATGCAAAGATAAAGCACTTTGAATCCTACATAGAACATTCTCTTTGTGGGTTACAAGTCAAAGTAGGCCATATATCTATGGGAACTAAAAAATTCTCCATCCTCTTTAATCCATTAAACAGCAGATGCTTCAGTGTGCACAATCAAGACACACAAATGCAGATGACTATACCGCTACCTACACCCCTTTCAAGGTGAGCAGTTCCTGGGATTTGGGCTTGGTGGTGCCAGAATTAGCATTACAAGCACAGAGTCCATTTCATCTTCTCCTCCCTTTTTCTTCATTTAGTTCATTTCATTCATGTATTTCCCTTAATACCCCAAGGTACAAAAGCTCCAAGCTTAGATATTGTTATCACATCCTTCATTCTCCATTTAACATTCTACAACCCAGTTATCGTTAATAACCCCTCTAAGATTAAGAAAAAAAATTAATTTCTGCATTATTAAAAATGCAGAGGCACATTGTTAAAAAACAAAATACTTAACTAAGATTATACTTGCCTCTTTACGGCCTTTAATAGTTTTCACAGATTTCATGCTCTGAGTTCTTCGAAGGCCTCTCTGAGCAAACATTTCATCCTCTGAATATGTCCCCTCCATCTCTTCATCTGTTTTATCATCTCCAGGATTTTTTTCCAGTGGAGTTTTGTAACCTTTAAAAAACAGTTTTATAAAAATGTTTAATAAGAAGTAGCTGTAACTTTTAGATTTCTAAGAAAGCCATGAGTTTCACCTTTAACACATATCATTCATTCTTTTAAATGATATGGTCAGTCTGCCAGCTGTTTCAAAACAGCGAAACATCTAGTCTGCCAGGAGCTTGTTACTTATAATTCTGCCATTTGTAAGTAACAAGCCACTTCATTCCATAGGTATGTAATGCAGTGGTTCCTCAATTATCAAAAATTAAACCATCGGTCTGCTACCATCTTCTGCTTTACACTGAATTGCAAAAACCTCAGTGGTCATCTTGAGAAGTACTTAAGGTTTTTGGCCACAATCCCCATGGGAGGGGGATTAGACTAGATGACCTTTAAAGGTCCCTTCCAACCCAAACCATTCTATGATTCTGTGATTCATAGGATCTTTCTTCATACTCGCATACCTCTCTTCATATTTAATACGAGAGTTCCTTTCAGATCGATACAATGTCAAAGTACTATTAAGGGTTGTTTAAATCCTACAAAAACAGGACCAAGATTATTACCAAAAATTCTCACTAGAGGGCGCAAACGGCTTTAAAACACGTGCTGAAGAGATCCGCAGAGTCCAAAAGCCCTGAATCCCCATCATAGCTTTATCATAAAGTCCCTGAATGTAGCCTGGTTCTTCCCCCCGGCCAAGCTCTCCTTTTATAAGGCCATTCCAGAACCTACAATCTGTAACACTCAGACACCTTTTAGACTCCAAACCCAACTTTATTCACGATCAATGTACATTTCATCTTAAACCAATATTTTATTTGGGTTTCATTAGATTCTTTTCCTTTGGTTGTTTCATTTTTTCCCTGAAATTAGAATCACGCTCACCTACTTTACAGCTGCTTAAGGCCGACTTGCCTCTTCTGCCATTCTAGAGGTAACATGTCTCTGCCTCCAATACAGTTTTAATTAATCTTTTTCAATATGGAAGATTTGAATCACATCTGTTACTCATATAGTTTCTGACTGGGGATGTTTGCAGTGACACCAATACTTCCTTATCTCTATTTGTAACACTTCTTCTGATGCATCAAAATCACATTTGCCTTTTTCACAGCGAGCATACTGGCAGCTCAGTCATCCCACGATCAATGTCCTTCTACAACTAGGTCTTTTCAACCGATTTGCACAGCAACTCCCAGCTCAGATCACAAAAAATAACATTCTGCTAAGTGCAACAAAATATTGCTACATAGCATTCCTAACTCTATCCATGGTTTGTTCTTTCTTTATATCTCTAATGCCAAAGAAACTTCAAAGTAAACACAAGATGTGTACACTAGAGTTGGGTCCAGGAGTAGAAACAATTAAGTTAAACTAGCTCTAAGAAAACATTTTGACATGCGAGACTGAATCTCACCATCAGTGGTCATTTGCACAGTATGAACTGTACCTGAGTTACTTTTTTTTTTAAAATGCAATTTTGAGCATTTTCAAGCTATTTCAGATAGAAAATTAATGCTCTCTTACTAAGGAATAGCCCCTGCATAACAGCTGCAGTGACACCATCCCTAATGCAACTCTTGATGAATTCATGGGCTTTCTCTGTTCCCCCCTGTCTACGCTGACCTGCGCGGGATGCCTTCTGGGCTCAATTAGCAATTCAGCTTAGGGCCATTCAGGTGACCATTTATTCCTCAGAAACACCATGGGCTACCATGCAATTCCTGGAATTCCTTGTGCTCCACAAGCACCACCCCTCCCTGAAATGGAGGGATGAGAAGAAATTACAAGCTTCGGTGAAAGGAAGGAAACAGACCAGAGCTATGTCTTTTGTGTGAAATATCAACCACTTTACATTGTAGCCTAGCCATTTTAAAAGGTGCAATTAACAGCCTTACTGAAACCTTCCTTCAAGCATCATAGGCTCAAGAGCAAAGCAAGGATAATAATAAAATAGTAAGACTAATAATAAAATAATATCTCTGAAAAAACATATATTGGTCACTGCACATCATCAAGTGTTGATGTGGATCAGTCCATTATGACAACTTAATGCCTTCATTATTCCTATCACCACAAGCAATTTTACATTTTGAACTGTCATTACAGATCTACTGAATTCATTTCCATTGATTTTCTCTTCCTATTTATTGAGCTTCCATAAATTTTCATGTTTAACCTTTTGTACATTTGTCACAGAAACACCACTTAATCACATATTTTTTTACTTCCCATTAAGCTTTACTTTGGCAAGGAATTCTCCTTGCTAATTGGCAAAGACAGGAGTAGTGAGTACAGTATGACTACACTGTTAGTGGCTGTAAGAAGAAAATAATTCAGGGAGCATTTCTCAACTGTCATATCTTGCTCAAGTCAACTCTGTTCAAGTGCACTGGAATTCTTTGAGGCCTTTTCAATTTCTAAACGGGGTAAAAGTATTTCTGCTTTCCCACTTTTGTCTTCAGTGAATTGTGCTTTTAGCTAGAAAAAAAATAGATAGATACTTACCTGAAGATTCACTTGCAGAGGCTCTGGTTTTCTTTTTTGCTTCTGGTAATGTCTGATAAGGTCTCTGTCCTACTGGCTCATCTCCTTGTATAGTAGTCAAATCATGCATACTGAAACTTCTCAGTTTCTCAGTTATCGCACCTTGACTCTGAAATACAACAACAGTATCTTTGAAAACAAAACAGAGGTTTAACTTTGCTGTTCAAGCTGGGTTAAGATGTCTAAGCCCATGCTTCCTTGTTGCACTACAAAATTAATTGAACATAAGCATGCAGTAAATTTACATTTGCTTTAAGTATTGCTTTTACCCACGCTTAACTTTATATTGCTCCTAGACAAAAAAGCTACAGATAATCTAGCAGTTTCATTACAAATGTCTCAATTCAGTCCTTTAATCTGTGCAAATAAAGGCTTTTTGGGTTAGGGGAAGTGTTTAAAAGAAAAAAACCATCAGAAATGCTCAATTGACTTCAGACATGGTATTTCTCTAGCAGTGCTAGGTAGTGTGACAGTGGGTTTAACACTTCCATTTTAAAAAGTGTGGTTGAAGATAAATAAAGATTTCCGCTATTTTATTTTTTACCCTCTACAAATTTGAATATGCACAAGAGAAGAAAAAAGTATTAAAAATATACTCTGTAACATGAACTCAAGTAACAGAGAAACTGGCAGCACTACAAAAGCTCTAGTTGACAGAAACTTGAAACCACAAACCAGAGGTCCTGCCTAGACTACAGGCTAGCAGGTTCTCCTACTAACCAATACCAACCCAAAAATCCAATGCTACATATAAGGATAGCTGATCGCATTTGAACATTAGTATTCCTTCTCTGATTGTTTTTACAACTTTTCTACATGGGACATATAGAAAGTTCCCCTTTGGAAAGAAGGGTCATCAAGCAGCTCTTCCATCTTACGCCAGATGATGTTATTATTAAAGCATTGAAGCTTAATTTATTCTATAAGCAACTAAAAGGACAAGCACATTACTCAATGTCACGTTAAAATAACATTTAATTCTTCCCTCTCTGGCATATGAGGCAAAAAATAACCATTTCAGAGGAAGGCTGACAAGCCTGCGCATGAATCCCACTTCGAGCAAGGCTTCAAGATTTTGTTTCATTCTTACAAATGAAGCTTTTAAGTAAAATTCCTCATTTGAGCATTATGTTAGCTAGCAGTAGCAGAAATCTGGGTACAATTGCACACGCCTTTCTCTGCAACAGCACCAGCGTAAGGCAGTTCTTGCACCACTGGCCACAGCCATTTGTTCCCACTCTCATGGCAACAGCTGTTTGCAGATGGTAGACCAGCACACTAAATTATTCCATGTTAAAAATAGCCATGTAAAGTGAAGAGACAGAAGAGTGATACTCCTTAAGCCTGCGTGGCCACCAAAGGCAGGGGGTGGGGGGGAAGTGGCTGAAACCTAGTATTAATTTTCTAATGACTAGTCATTAGTACAGCATATAAAGCTAAGACAGTGTGCTACACAGGCAAGAACCATCTATTTTAATTCTTACGACACCATCCATACATTGCCACTAAACAATAACAAAGAAGGGGTTCCCTATGAGAGAAGTAGAAACCTTTACTTTTCTAGTTCTTCCTACGTACATGTAGGATGACAGAGTTCTCAAGAACACAACTACAGTTTGACTTTGAGTTTAAATGCACTACTGACACTGAACAGTCTGTGTATAAACTATTGTAGAAATTCTGAAGTTAATTTTATTTGCTAAAATGGCTTATTTAAGGCAGGTCTGTCCTGCCTTAAGGCAGGAATCCTGCCTTTCCACTACTCCAGTTCTTGCTTTGAAAAGCATTTGCACAGCAAACCAAATCAGGAACCAGCTGTGCCTGAGAACTAACAGTCAGCTGCTAGGACACTAGAGAAAAGAGAACTGGAGAGACAGGACTTCTTCTTTGGACAAGTAACAGCTTACAGTATCTGCTTTAACACATAAGACTGTCGATCAGTCTGCGTCTCCTGCGTGAAGAGATGCAACCGGACTCAGGTCTCAATCACTGAACACTGATGAATGCCTAAAATGGACCCAGTTGGTTCTCAGCAGAATCCATATAGATTCAGCACAACTCCACTCACTAGATGTGGACAGAATCTACTCTAGTGACAGAAGCTGGATTTGGCTAGAAACAAAAGTATAGAAAGACACACTTGCGTAACAGTTGCACAGCAAGTTCATTCATCATGGGATGTACTACAAAAAGACATTTGGAAATTGTACAAGATAACATAATTAAGATTGTAATAACTAAAATGCTAAGAAGAATTCACATTACAAGCTTGTATTTCCTATACCACTGTAGATATATAGGACTAGATCCAAGCTGGGAACATTTAGCCTTATTTTTCAGTGCAGCTTTTGGATACAGAATTTTGTTTTTCAAAGGGGAAAAAAGTCAAACTATGTGCCATAAAGTAACATTGTGCCCTTAACCAAACTGCACGCTCGATGAGGCTAGAGCTCCTGTGGAGTACTGCCTCATTCAGCGAGGACATAACGGATTCATACAATGGGCCCTTCATTCCAAAAGTACTTGCCAAGATGGAAAGTTTCACTCAAGTTACACGCAGCAAATATTAAGAAGTTTGAAAGGATACATATACAAATAAGAGCTGCAGCACACATGCCTGAGAGTCACAGTAGGAATGGGGGCTGCACAACCACTGCTGTACTGCAGAATCACGGTCACACATTACGCTAATCCTATGCAGGTACTCCCTACAGTCCCCCCAGTCTCCTCCTGCCTGAATGCAGTCTCCATCCCACCCCTCGGAAGATCCAGTCTAGCCAAATCAAGATTGATTTCTACTTCACACCGCTGCACAGACTAATTGGAAGACAAATGTCAAGGTGTTTTGTGTGGGTTTTTTTAGTTATTACTAAAAAAAGCCCCACTTCATTGTGCTCATATAGCACTTAAGATTCAGGAAGATTCTTCCACCCCCCATGCCCAAAAGAAGCAGATAATTGCTTTCTGCCAAAACAAAGCATTCTGTGAGGATCTGGATTACCATCAGCTCAGAATGAAAGTCTGACTGAAAAAATATTAAATACCCTCTACTGCAGGAAACGTGAGATTAAATACCCTCTACTGCAGGAAACGTGAGATTAAATACCCTCTACTGCAGGAAACGTGAGATTAAATACCCTCTACTGCAGGAAACGTGAGATTAAATACCCTCTACTGCAGGAAACGTGAGAGTAACATTCACATTTAGAATACTAATGCATTAAGAGCTTTGTTATCTTGCTTGAAAGTTCAGAGCGTTACTAGCCACAGCTTGAAAGCAAGATGTCTGCCTGCAAAACAGAAGGCAGAGCAATCCAATTGCAGGTGGAGCTGAAGGGGGATCTCCTACTTCCACACTCCTACCATGGGTGATGGCAGTAGCCATCACCTCTCCCCAGCCATACAAAATGCTGCTCATGGGAAGATGGCAGAGCAGTTGTCACACGTGCAGTGGTGTCCCATTATTTCAACAGTTCCTATCAGTAAAGAAGAAATACAGTGGGCTGCATCCAGCCCAGAGTCTGCCAACTAAACTGCAGCACAAAAGACTGAGACACACAGTTACAATTGCAATGCAGGCAAAAAAAGCAGAGAACAACTTTGGTGCTCAAATTTCTATGTAAATGAACATTGAAGAGAGATGAACTGTAAAGCTTCCATTGTCTTAAACAAAATGCAAGTCTTGAAGAATGAGTCTGCTTATTTATTCAGCAGCATTTCCTAAAGCATATTAAACACCTTTCAGAGACCACATTCATTACCAGTGACCAATCTGAAGCACTAATTTAAATTGTAATGGGTTTCTAAATCTAGTTTTTGATAAATATAGCCTACTTAAGGGACTCCTTTTGAGACTACTCAGACTCTAGTAAGCTATTAGTATGCTGTCTCATCAGCTGACCCTCATATATGAAATGCCCTTCTCTATTTTTGTAGTCTATATACTTAACCCAGGCAAATTGCTGTAAACAGACACCACACAGTATGTCTGCCTCAGGGACTCTTTTTTTGTTGTTTAAATTGGACTTGCATCCCCTCAGTGGTCAGGATGACTGAACAAAGCTGCTTTCCTTCATTGGACAAGTTCTCAATGGACTGTGTGGCCACAGAGCTGCTTGGAACTTCGTGGCTGCAGAGCTGCAGCGTGCAGCACCCACATTCCCAGCTGTTCTCTCCCTGATCGGATCCGGGCTGAAGGGGGAATGACTTCTGTTCCCTCTCAACCTGGAAAGGGACTGCTGTCCCGTGAATGACCTCTGCAGCATGCCAGGCAGTCCCAGCAGGGAGGAGGGATGAAAGCAATATTGCTGGTGAGCTGAGCTGCTCACAGTGATATTGGCTGTACGCCACAGCTGGCTGCAAGATACCTCCTTCCTCTGCCATGCCCTGAGCAAGAAGCAGGGGAAGTCTGAGCAAGGCCATTGGAATAATATCCAACCAGCAAAGAGGCGGCAGATTCAGGATTACTAAAAGACATGCAGAAACACAGCCCTCAACATGGTTTTGGTTGTGTGGGGTTTTTTTGTTTGGTTGGTTTTTTTTAACCAAATAATACTTTATAAATGAACAATACTTGTGTGACCTCATAAAGGAGGACAGTGCATTTCACAGCTTAATTAGCTGCCGTCCCACACATGGCAATATAGAAACCAGTTTTCACTAGGAGCTTGGCAAGTCACAATTTATGTGTTGGCAAAAATTGCAATGCACAGGTAACTGGCGTCTCAGAATATCTGGAAAGCAGATGTATCAAAATACAAAATATAATAAGTGGAACTCAGTGTTCTGGACATAATTTCCACAAATCCATATACTGGTGAGCTGAAGAGCTCCAACAACTTTCCTATCATTAACGGCATCTTCTTGCTGATTCTTTTATACTCCAAAGAAAATTTTTATTAGTTACCTGTAAAAGTCAGCCTAGACCATATTTCATCTCTGTAAAATCCTGATTTCAGGAGACTTAAAGATTTGTTTTCTTAAATTAACATGACAGCAACACAATTTATTTTTCTGATGGATGCTATTTAGCAAGTTTGAAACACTAAATTTTATATGAACGGTGGCTACCAAGTACCAGCTAAAGATATCAGTGTAGGAATGTAAACTATAAGCCATGACTCCTGCCAATTAAATTTTAACTTAACTACAGTGGAGCAGGTTTAAATCTATGTCAAATCTCAGTAGACTGACCTGGCTGGCTGGCTGCTCCAGCCTCCCCTACACAGCCAACTAGTCTTTTAATACTAATCCCATATTCCTTTGACAGCCCTTGGAGAAAACCGCTCTTTCCCACACTTGATCTTGAAAATATTCCAGAGAGTTTCCAAGCAATTTTACCACCTTCCTAAAGTCAGCATAAGCAAACTTCATAGCGTCTTTTGCTTGGACACTTTAAGTGAACAGAAGCTTTCTTTGGACCTCCTCTTGTGTTTAACCTCCCACATTCTCTACTCCTAATTTGAGATCTGATATGTCAGAATAAGCATGCCTGCTCCTTCCAAAAAAAAAAAAAAAAAAAAAAAAAAGAGTGATGAAAGTGTGTCTCCTTCCCATCAAAACTGATTCCACTAATAGGATTCCATTCCTGAAATCCTATAGCATGCTCCACCAGCTCATGCAGAAGGGATAATCTTTTCACCTGCTGGAGGCAGCAGTCAACTCTTGAAAAACAGGGAACAAAATCAAGAACACATGCATTGTCTCCATTTGCTTGCATGGAGCAGTCATGCTCAGCTTTTTGGAATGACAAACTGAAGAGAGGTTTAACATGCCAAAATAAAGATTTTCAGAGTCTCTTCTTTCATAGTGTTTAAAAATCATGTCTATTTTAGGTCTTTGGTATTGTGGTGGTTGTTTTGCCCAAGCATCTCATCTGCACTGAACTAATTCTGTACAAATATTCATAAGCATGTTTAACAAGTTTTAACAAATAGAGCAGGCATCTTGCCAGTCACAGCTGAATAGCAATGAAATCTAAACACAGACATTTAGGAAAAAGTTATTCATTAGAAGAAAGTGGAGGAGATATTTGTGTTATTTATTTTACAATATTTCTGTAACTTCATAAGGATTTAACAAGGAAATATCCAACCTTAGCCAGACATAAGGAAAACACACAGAGCATAAGTATCATTACAGGTGTGCAGTGTAAAAAAATGATTTGCTGTTTGGCAAAGAATTTGCACTTTAGCATTTAGCATAGTTCTTAAACTTTTTCCCAGTAGGGTACTTCGAGGTTGTTTGTTGGGTTTGTTTGTTGCTTGGGTTTTTTTTAATAACCTATTTTCACTCTGGATGCTTTCATGCCTTTAAAGGTGTACTCTATTTCATTCTAAATAATTTCATGCCTCAAGGCAATACTAAGAATTTGAATAACAAAAGAAAGAAGAACCAGTGATCAAATTGAATCACACTCTCAGTATTTTAGGCTCATTATGTCTGCATTTTAAAATAAAAATTATATTTTTTACACTACCAGCACATGTCTTTAAAAAGAGAGAAATGAACAAACAAGAGATACACGACTATTTTTCCAAACCTTTGAGATAGCATTTGAAAATGCAGGTTTTAGAAATGTCTTTGATTTATAAAGCAAGAAGTTCACATACAAGCACAGAAATTTAAGTTAAATGTTAGCTGTACCTACTTAACTTTGACAGCCAGGGATCTCTACATTGCTTTCTGTTATCTACTAACAGTGTTCAGTCCTGTTACTATGAGCACAGCAGTTCCATTTATTCCCAGGAAGAAATTAATCCTGATTGCATTAAAACTATCCTTTAACTAGGACACACATATCTTTCCATACTTTTTTTGTGTTTTGGTTTAAATGACTATTAGTTAAGATACACATTGCCTAATGTTATACTCCTTTTGGTGGGCCACAAGTTACTTAGAATCTTACTTATAAGCTTGTATTTTGTTTTCCTAGACCTAGGACCCTCTGAAATTCAACTGAAGGTCATGAGTTTCGCAGGAACATAAACTGGGAACAACCACAGGTTACTTCACAATTTAATGGAAATTACATGACAAAGCAAGAGTATGCTAAACAGCGATATGCAAGCTTATGCTTAGTATATTAATTTAATAATTCAATCGACAAGTTGCAAACAAGTTAATTGTGTCAAGATAAATTTTATCTGTGGTAGTAATCTTTCATGCCTTACTTCATATGTGGAGTTACCTCAAGTTGGTTGGAGAAAAACAGCAGAAAAGCCAGAAATCCTTTAAATAGTTTGTTTACCAACAAAAAAGCACAGAGACAGAAAAGAAACAATGGTCATCTTTACCAAAAACCTGCACAGAAAACTGCATGGTATCTTTTGAATTACAATAAATTCAACCCCATCATCCAAGAAATAACTACAAGCCATCTTAAACAAACAAACATAGTATGAGGAGGACTAGAGTGCTGCAAGCCTTGTGTTCCAGGTTTTCAATACATTTGCAGAATTAAAGTATTTATGTAGGAATGGCAAATCCTCAGTACAATTACACTGTTCTATATCAAGGACAAAAGCAATTAATGCAAGCACAAAGTTACCTTTACAGCTGCTGTCACTGCAGCAGTTGCTGCCAAATTCAACCCTTGCCTTCCAAAATTCACCATGGTCTCATAGCCTCTTTCTTTGGCCTGTACGATGTACTCGTCAATCTCCTAAAAGCAAAACATACTTAAATTTTAGAGGGCTGTGCATAAGAGACTCACATTATCCCACAGTATTATTTTTCCATCAATAAAGGAAGACAGAAGAAATCTTTAAGAAAATATTTAATGGGACAATTACTCTTGCCTTTGTATACTGATATTTCATTCACTTACACTCTCTCATTTAAAAAAGGATTATGTCTGGTCAAACAAGAAGATAAAATAGATCACTTCTGTCCAGCTCAGAAACACTGCAGCTACATAGCAGGTTTCCTTACAGAGAGTAAGCTTAGCTTGTCAGACAAAAGCTGTTCAAGATATAACATGCTTAAGATGAAATCAGAGAGCTCCTTAGAAAGGTAGAGTCGGCTCACAAAGAACTTCTGAAGCCAGAGCTTTGACATAGTTAAGTACCAAGGACAATACAGTCATGACATTTATCCCCAGCTGTGGTAAATGCCTGGAGCTGGAGATAAAGGCTTCAAGGTAGTTCACAACAGCTAGCAGACTACAGGGAAAAAAATCCCTTTAGCTTATGAAGTTGCAAACTGTTTTAGTTCAACCTTCAGAAGGTCAAAATGACCTCACTGTTCATATCAGTGGCAATCATGTCAGCTACCTGTTTTGCCTAATGAAGGCCAAGCCCAGCACTGACCTTTATGAATGCTATTTTCTGTACTGTGAGATTTTTCAGTGGTAGTCTTCACACCTTTGCTAATCATTCTTTTCAGACATCCAAACAGAATACTGAAAAAGAGCTAAGCAGATCTGTGGCCCCGTCATACTTTGGCTAAAGCTAAATATCCTTTAGCTATGTTCTGTTTGGGTATTTTCTGTTGCAGACTCGTCTTCCCTTAAACCTCAGTGGAAAGTCTCTCCTCTTATCCTTTCAGTTTGCACACTAGAAAAAGTCAATGTCATTCATCCTGATAGGTTTTATTACTAGGTTATGCTAGAAAAACTGGTAACGTGAAGAGCTGTTGCTAAAACTGCATTCATGCTTCTGCACAGAGAGTACTGCACATGTTTTTCCAGTAGAAAGTCAAACTGCATCACTTCCACTCAACTGGGCTCCCCAAAGTGCACCAAGTAGACCAGAGAACACCAGGCCATCTCATGTCAATAGGAAGTAGCACATTGTCTGCTCATGCAAGTTAAACAGAAGCATATATATGGACAGTCATATGCACTTACCTCTTCTAGTCCAAGTTTATGCTGCCTGGCAAACCAGTAACACACTGATCTGCTTTTATCGTGTGTCTAGCAACGGTTAGTATTTCAGCACATGGTATTTCCATATTGGGCATTAAAAAGATGAGAAGTTATTTCTTACCCTTTCTTTAGAAGAAAGAAGCGGGTGAAGAAATTTTCTGTAGATTAAACTTGCCCCTCTAGTATATGGGGAAAGGAGCCAAATAACAAAAGCTATCTTCAGTTCATAGTACAGTGGAAACCTACGAACAAGTTAAAGGTTGCATGAAATCAACGACTGCAGGAAAAGAATGCACAGTAATTAATCATGAAGAGATCTCTTAAAAAAACCACAATTACATGTTAGCATATAGAATTCTTCACATACAAGAAGTTATATTAGACAAAAATTAAATGAGTTATAGACCTATGGATTTAATTTTTTTAATTGACC
Organism: Theristicus caerulescens; assembly: GCA_020745775.1. NCBI lineage: Eukaryota > Metazoa > Chordata > Aves > Pelecaniformes > Threskiornithidae > Theristicus > Theristicus caerulescens. The sequence continues at coordinate 93,141,952 of CM036560.1, forward strand.
ATACTGTCATTTAAGAAATGGAAACAGTTAATATAGTTGCTTTGTATTATACATTCCTGCACAGAGATGATATAGTCTATCCTTTTAAGAGTTCCATTCCCCTATTCCGTTTCTACAGCAAAGGTGGAAGTTTTATAGTCCCTACTTCGAGTGACAGTATACAGAAAGCTTGAAAACAGATGTTATTCTTGACATACACTCTGAGATCTTTTCCTGAAAAAAAGGGCTATCAACAAAACACAACTTCTTTATAAAAATTAAATCATTACAAATTAAAGAACATCAGAAACAAATATGGTTTCATACAGATTTCATAAAAAGCAGGCTCTTACCAAGAGATCGTTAGGTCAGTTATTGTTTCAGTAACTGTATAAAGAGCAAAGACAATCCAATACATCATCCAGCGAACCTGAAAATTAAAACACCATCTTCAGTAAGAATTTTGATTTCACCTTTCACAGAATACACTATAGACTGTACAGTCAAGTTCAGAGCTGTCAAAGCAAGACATTCAATGGTACCTCAGTCTGCATCAACAGAGTTTCAAGTTAAGTTATATGTAGGTCCTAAGGCTTTTCTGTTTGTAAGGAAAACTGGTGGCAGCTGCAACAAGCTAAGTGAAACGGCTGGGTCACCAGGGTCACAACCTCACCTAGGCTGGTTTCACAGATTTCATTCTGCCTCTAGAAAGCTTTAGTGATAAGAGAAAAAAAAAAAACACTGGAAAGAGTCAGTAGATTATCATAAGTATAAAATGCAATTCCCGCTATAGCCCTAAAGGATATTTCACTCTCTTCCATGCCCATCCATATGTTTATACCACAAACACAAAAGTCAGCATTAGTAAGTCAGGTAGCCCTTGCTTGCATTTCACAATATACCTTATTCAGCTATACTCTGCAGTTAAGTTCTATATGTGTGCTTAGCATTATGGTATTAACACCAGGGCAAGGCAGGAAAAAAGCATTTTTATGGAAATTTATTCGTATACCAAAAACTACAAAATTCTTGTTAATAAAAGCTCACATGTAAGCATCTTAATGCTTCAGGGGTTTATATCTATATACTTTTAAGATTTACACTATACATCAGTGTTTTAAAATCAGACAATGCTCTTAAAATACAAGTTTTAGGTCTGTTTTCTAATAGTTAACTAAATCTCTCATTTATCTTGAACATTTGGTCAGATTTGGTTGTCTAAACTGATTACATCTTTCAGAATCAATATTACAGAAGTAGTTCCATGCATTTGTCTTCTCTAAAATACATTGCATTTGGCAACTGATATTTCCAAAATAGGTCAGTGCAAACCACCACTGGTTATTCATACTAACTGAACTCCCACACCTTCTTTAAATTTCAACACTATCTATGCTAGAAAAAAAATCAAAACAGTTAAGAAGAGAAGAGAGAAGAGAGAAGAGAGAAGAGAGAAGAGAGAAGAGAGAAGAGAGAAGAGAGAAGAGAGAAGAGAGAAGAGAGAAGAGAGAAGAGAGAAGAGAGAAGAGAGAAGAGAGAAGAGAGAAGAGAGAAGAGAGAAGAGAGAAGAGAGAAGAGAGAAGAGAGAAGAGAGAAGAGAGAAGAGAGAAGAGAGAAGAGAGAAGAGAGAAGAGAGAAGAGAGAAGAGAGAAGAGAGAAGAGAGAAGAGAGAAGAGAGAAGAGAGAAGAGAGAAGAGAGAAGAGAGAAGAGAGAAGAGAGAAGAGAGAAGAGAGAAGAGAGAAGAGAGAAGAGAGAAGAGAGAAGAGAGAAGAGAGAAGAGAGAAGAGAGAAGAGAGAAGAGAAGAGAGAAGAGAGAAGAGAAGAGAGAAGAGAAGAGAGAAGAGAAGAGAGAAGAGAAGAGAGAAGAGAAGAGAGAAGAGAAGAGAAAAGAGAAGAGAAAAGAGAAGAGAAAAGAAGAGAAGAGAAAAGAAGAGAAGAGAAGAGAAGAGAAAAGAAAAGAAAAGAAAAGAAAAGAGAAAAGAGCATCACCTGCAACCAGACACAGTAACCTCGTTTCATTTGTGATATACAGACTACTAACTCCTCTGGTATACCCACAAAACATTTGTTAGACACTAGTTCAAGTCGTGAATTCATAGTACCCCCTATCAAAAGGATGAATATACTTTCCTACAGAGGACATGGCTCAGATTTAATCTTCACTTTTAAAGCAACCTGTTTTTGAAGTGGACTTAAATAAGTACTCAAAACCTAAATGCTACACTGCTGCCTATTTCATACTGTGCATTATGCTTTAAAACCACTTCCTTTGTCACAACTTGAAACCCATTTATCTTAAATGCTTTTCTGCATTTCAATTTGAAAAGAAACTCAGTCATGTGATGACATTCTTCACTTCAAGCTCTCAGAGGATTTAGATATTTCAGGCTTGAATAAGCTAAGACAAACGTACACAACAGCTGAAGTCATCTCTGACAGGCCATGTGACACTTAGACTGGTGACCCTTCCATGAACCAGTCTCAACACCTGAATAAAAATAAAATTAACATCCACCCTTGCCCCATCAACCTAAGCATGATGCAATGCAATTTTTGAGATGCCATGCAAGACTGAATTTTTTTCCAATACATTTTACCCAGGCTATTCATTCTTTAATCAACATCTATTTATCCAATTAGGAACAACAGCAGAAGTGAAATTTCTCCTGGGCTACTAGGAACAGTAAGAAATGCTCTGCAGAAGGGCACGCAAGATCTGCCAGGAGTCCTGCTGAGGTCTGGGCAAAGATTCTCAAAAACACAATTCAAATTATATTCTAGTACAACTAATGCATTAGGTACCAAAAGTACCCTTGACAAATGAACCTGAGTGACTTACAGGGTTTTCAGGGGGGGGGGGAGGGGGGCGGACACGGACAACGACAACAGGACAGGGATACGGGACCAAACAGAAAAAACAGAAGGTCATATTTAACACTGCCCAAAAGACCATCATCTACTTAACTCTGAAGGATGAAGTTACAGAAGCTTTGATTCAGTTTTGCTTTTTATGTTAAAAGGGTGATTACAGATTTGTTTTGTTGAGCTTTTTTTCTACCACCCAAGTGTTAAGCTCATCTTTGTTGGCTTTGGCTGCAGCACATCCTTTCAAGTCAGGATTTTGAAGCCAGGATTTGAGAAGACTGGTGGTTCAGACTTCTAAACTACGTTTCACGTGCTTATTACAAGCACTTTGGTGTAACACGGTGAAAAAACTCGTCAAAGATCTTAGTCAACTCCATTAAACTAGGGTAATTACAAGAACAAATAAATCTCCTCAAAGGCACAGATCCTAATTTCTAGAACTGAAGTCTATAAGTCTTTTAAATCACCAAAACCAGCAGCAACACTTCCCTCCCCGCCCCGCCCCCCCCGCAATAATCTCTGAACAATTTGCTGCATCATGACCTACACAGCAAGTCAAGATGTCTGTACTTTTTGTTTGTTTGTTTTTTACTGGTGGAAGCAGTGGCTAAGTCAAAAATTTCACTGTTACAAAGCTCTTGCAGCAAACGAAAACAGATGGTTCCTGAGCCACACATAACCCTAGAAAGGAAGTTGTGCTTGGGCCATAAAATGACTGGCAGCAGAGATGTGCCATTTGGAAGGCTGCAGTTAAACCTACACCCTCTCCATGAAAGAAAATGACCCAGCTGGGAAGATGAAAGTCATGGATCATCCCTAAGATCTGTCTAGACACTCAACCCAACCAGCAATAGAGTGGTAATTCACTGATGAATCAATGTCATTCCCTGCCCATGAAAAAGTCACTGTGATGGGTCTCATTCATCTGAGCCCCATGAACATTTTGTATGCAACTGCAAATTCAGGGACTGGTCAAAGACCACAGGTGACTGGAAAGCCGTGATTTCAAACTAAATGAAAATACACAGTTGGAAAAATATGGTTCCAGGCCCCACTAAAGGTCTTGTGTAAGTGAGAGGCATCTCTAAAAAAGGCTGCCCAAGAAAGACAGCTAAGTCATAGCTAACTGGACAACTGAGATAAGTCAAAATCTCAACATTCTACAAACATTACTTTTCTTTTTCTAGAAAACATATTGCAAGAGGCAATGGTAACCTCTTAAAGTGATTTCTTGTGTTAGAGTTCAAAACTGCTATCCTCTACTTAGCCTGTAGATCCCTTCTGAAAGAGCAGGGAGGAAAAGCAGATTATAAATTCTTTGCATTATATACTTTCCTGACAGGGTAAAGTAAGCATGAGACAGAGGAAATTCTTTTCTTATTTTTGATGTTTTTTCCTCCCAGAAGCTTAGCTCTGGCAAGCACTAGCTCTATGTGCGCAAATAAGCTCTAATCAGCTCGTACACAGAAACCAGTAGAAGTATGAATATGACATCCACTTTGGAGCCTTGATGGAGTGATCAGGCTAAATGTAAGACGTACAAGGGGAGGAACAACAGCTACTGCATTCTACTACTACAACCAAGTACAAAGCAGAGACATCACACATCCAGACAGAACCATTAGGTCACAGCTACGGCTGCCGAGCTAAAGTAACTGATGGCACTGACTACATCCAATATAGGTTAGTTGCCGAAATGAAGTTAGGCTGCCTCTGAAAACAGGGAACTAACTCGGTCATCAAAGCTCCTTGTGATGGCAGCTGGGTAACATTCTTGTGGTAATCATCATTGCTCACACTGAAAAGTAAATAATTTAACAGATTAATTCTAAACTGCAGTAACTACAGTGTTTTTCTCTTACTCTTCTGTGTGTTCTGCTTCTTTCTTCCACATCACCTTAACCAAATCTTTTCCTTCCCCGGTTACATGTTTTTCTCATCTTTGAGGAACGATAGATTAACCAGAGCTACCCTTTTCTCAGGGAGATTTTGAATCCCCTTTTGAGCTCCATACAATGACAATTAAACTGCTGCTACTGTTCAAGTGGTCACTGAGAATCAATCTGTCATTGCTTATACTACAGGTGTTGACAGAATTAGGAAACCTTTTTTCTACCCCCTGCCCAAAAGTGCATTATTTTGGGCGCTACACCAAAATGCAGCCAACACTTCAAGGTTTATGTTTAAAAATCCTCCTAAAAATATCTGTATACAGCATAGCATACTGGACACATTTCAGTGAAGTCTATTAAAAGTCTGAGAAACTTTAACTTTAGCTCTCCAAACAAAATCACAGGATTACCACTACATTCACACAGGTGTTGTATCTAATACTAAAATAGTCAAATAAAGGTTTCATATGATTTATTGCACTGCATAATGAAAATTTCATGGTTGCGTGTCAGCAGAGGCATTTAATTAAACAATTAAATCAATGCAACTTACATATTCCTTCACATTTTTTGTCTTCACAGCTTTGTATGAGTAATATGCAGGATACAGCATCCCAAACACCAGCCTATTGGAAAATAAAAAGAGTTTTCAGAATCTGTTATACTGTATACAACAAAATGGTGACAATACATCATTAGAGCAATTCAGCCTACTTAATTAAAAAAATCCCATTCCTTAGCTTGGGGGAAAAAAAAAAAAATCACAATGTTATAGGTTGCTTGGAGGAAGTTTAGCAATACACAAAAATAGAGCAACATGAACAGAAAAGGCTGTATGCCCTGAAGACAACAGTTTCGTAAGACTGCCTCTAATAGATAATGTAAAACTAGTAGCTCTTCTGGTTCAGCTACAAGTAAAACCAGTCCTGCAGTCTGTCCATACCAAAAGACTGTTTCCGCATTGGCAGTGTTATCACACTTAAAAGAGCCTCTAACAACTATCAGTAGGTAATCAGAATCATCTACTTTTATCAGATTAACAGAAGATTCTTCAAAAGTAATTTTAAGACCACAAAATGAGTTACTAATTTCACCTCCTTTTGCTACAACTCTGCAACAGCAACACATGGAAATGAAGGCAAGTGGGAATTAATCCAGTTTTGCTCAGACAGCCAATTTCTGCTAAAATTCATCAAAAGCAAGGTGCAGAGCAGGGTGAGAGGGTGCCAAGCAATCCATGCTGAGAGCAGGATCAGAAAAAAGATCTACTCTAACACAAGTTTGTTGCAATACAGCATTTTCTAGTAAGAGTCTTGGCCACAGACTAGTGGAACAGTTCTTTATAAGAAACTGAACAGCAGTAGTTGCCATCTCCTTTACGAATGTAAGAGCTCCATACTTCTATTTCACCTGCTTGTTACACTTTGTAAAGTCAAGCAATTGCCTGCCCTTAGTTCCACCTGGCCTAAAGCAGCAATTACAGAAAAGTCTGGCTACATCTCTGCAGCATCACTTACAACTTGCTCAGGGTGGTTACAGGGGAGAAATTTACACTTGTAGGGATATCCAGGGATCTTCTAAGAAAGTTCAGAACTCTTAAGTAACTTAACTTCTCACAGTTACGCAAAGGAAGATGCATCACATGCTTTTTTTAATAAGAGTCCACCTGGGACAGATCTGGCATGTAAGATTTCAACTCAAATGGTTGAAGTTTACCAAAGTAAATAATCAACCAAAATTTAAGGTTTTATGGTTGTGTCAGGTAGCTTTAAATAAGTGGTTCTACCTACAGAGCCACTGCAGAAGACTGCATGACACTACCAAGCTTTACTTTACTGTTAGACCCAGGAAAGAATTCTAAGAACTTGTAGCCCAATTTACTTTTTTTTTTTCAGCAACTACTCCAAGAGCCTTATCTTCTACAAGATGTTATTTGCAAAGACTACCACAGAACTTTCCTAGTATACAAGACATCAATGTAAGTTTGAATTCAGTCAGTTTGATATACACCATCTTCCAAGCACCACTCAGATGTGTAGGCAAAAAGTCTTCTGCTCAGTTGGAAGCCAATTTAGAGTACTAAAGTCATCTCCAACAGTTAACATATAGTACATAAGTGAAAAAAAATATGGAATTGTTAACAGCAAAGGTGAGATACTTTCTTCAAGATCACAGATACCACAGAGAGAAGGCTTCTCCATCTTTAGTGCAAGACAAACACACAGTTACCCATGGAAGGAAGCCTGTTGCAGGGGCAGGGGGATAGCAACAGAGGTACTAACGTTAAGCTATAAATGCCACAAGTGAGGGGTAAGGACAAAATTATGGAACTCTTCATGTTTGAAAGGGCCTTGTGAAGTCATCTACTCCAATCTCCTGCTCAAACCAAGGTCAACATCAGATTTGGACCAGGCTACTTAAGGTTTCAGCCAGTCAGGTCTTGGAGACTTCCAAAGAGAGATTTCGCATCCTCTCTGGGCAACCTGTTCCAATGCTTAATGAGCCTCCTAGTGCAAAGTTTTAGTTATATCCAGTCAGAATCAGAAACTTATGACCATTGTCTCTCTTGACTGACTTGCACAGCAAGAGAATGGGCCTGGCTCTTGCAACCTCCAAAGAGTTACACAAGATGGCTAATAAGTCCCCCCAAAGCCTTCTCTGTTCTGGCTGAACAAGCCCAGTTCATTCGGACCCTCCTCACAAGTCATATGCTGCGGCCATTTTGGTGGCCTCCACTGAACTTTCTCAAATAAATTAACATCTTTCTCACACTACACTACTTTCCCAGACACAGTCAAATGTCTAAATCTCACATCTACATCCCTATCCTCTCCTGAATGTGTAATACGTATATATTTTCCTCACATTTTCCTCATCATTTAATTTAAAAATTATAAAACTCAACCTAAGAAAAATACTCAAACACTGAACCATATATTTTCTTACCTTTAAAGTACAAAGAAGGCTCTAAGAAAAATAATTGGTTTTAATTGAATTTAGGACAATCAAAAGAATTACTACCTGATTATAAGTAAGAGTCAAAGCTAGTTAATCATGTATAGCTCTTTTCTAGGATGCATTCACTTCCACAACACAAGACTAGATCTGAACAAATCTTCTGGGGCACGTTTGCAATCTTTGCATACATTGGGCCTTTGCCCATACAACAGAGTTGTTAATGGCCGATAGCAGCAGAGGAGCTAAAGGACACTTCAAGCAGGTCTCCAAAAGATCAGATTCCTCTGTAGTGGGAAGGGATGGTGCACTGCAGATCACTTAAAACAGTATTGATATGAAAAAGCATAACTGGTGTACCATAGCAGCAGTTTAAAACCTGGATCTGGATGCCAAGAATTTCGCAATTCATGCTAAACTGGAGTTAACAGAAGATGGATCCTGAAGCTTTTTAAAATGTATAGGCAAGCTGCTACTCCACTGCAGCAGAGCTTACCTACATGTTTCAGATGTTGAAATGCCTTTTGAAAGAGTCCAGGCTACTTGAATTCCAGTTCAGCATACTAATCTGTAGAAGCCTATCCAAATACAGCTCTACTACTATCCAAAGACCTTTCATCCTAAGGCCAAGAAAAGCAACAGTCAAAAATCCTGAGTGGTTTTATTCCCAACTAGGAGAAAACACAAGGTAAAAACCTCACTTCACCCAAATAACAGTAGATCTGGAAACAGAAGGAATATGAGACCAAGCACTCTTCATTTTGATAAAATTCTGTAGACAACAGCTCTTCCTCTCATTTTTGTCCCTGTGGAATACCCTGTTCAGTAACCCATCAGCTCTAATGGCTCTCATCCTTCCTTGTTCTTCTGGCTGAAATTATAACCATTAAGTATCAGAGATAAGGAAAGCTCATTGATCCTAATAACGTAACACAGACTTTATAAGGGCAGAAATTTCTTTGTTCAAAGAAAAGACACAGAAGAGGTTCCTGAACATCGTAACCACTACCAACTGTCAGAGGGCTGCATAATTATACGCCTGCAGTTATTGGTCATCTATGCACCCCTCCCAGATTCTCAAAAAATAGTCCAAAGTTATTTAAATAGCTAATAGTAGCCTGCACATGTAAGTTTCTTGCTATGAAGTATATGAAAGAAAAAACAGTTTGAACATTTCACTTAACAGATTTTTGGTCTATATTTTTCCACTCACTTTACTGTCAAGTAGCACCACTTCTATTTAAAAAAAAAAGTCATGTTTTTAAATTTAAACAGCAATTTATCCTCTGCATGTGTCATCCTCTAAAATCTGGTAGAAACAAGAATTGGGATAGAACAAAAATTTTTGAGAGCTTTGGAAAAAATTGATCTTCAGGCAGAAAGCTTATTACAGTAACAGTAAGAAGATCATAAAGCTAAGCTAAAGAAGACCTCAAGTTAAACAAGAACACTACCACGAGACAAACAAAGGTAGCTAGTTTTCCCCATCTAGTGAATCTTTATGTTACTTAATAGCGGTCAAATCAAGAGTCAGAAAAATCCCTATTTTAGTAGTCACTTTTTCCTTTTAAAGAATTCCTCTAGAAATCACTTTTAAAACCAAAGAACAAGAAACTTAACACCACAATATACCATTACTTATTAGTGTTCAATACTGCTGTAACATGGAAGTGTTAGAAAAACTGCCACTTGTCCCCAGAAAGTGAGTAGATAGGACTAAGAATGAAAAACATCAGCACATTTAGCCAGTAATAATAAGAACCAGTACTGTGAAGTTTTTATCTCCTTACAGCCAGAGCTGACATTTTAAGTGTGGTGTGATGCTGCTGCCAACCCTGGCGTCACTACCTCCTTCACACTGGCAAAGTCATCTAATCTTAGTTAAAGCTACCAGGCAGTTTAACAGCAGAAAAGCCAACTTTTCACCAGTGAGTGTAGTTGAAGGTCAGCAAAATTCACTTTTGCCCTCAATCTATACATCACAGATTAGTAGAGAGGAAAAAGAGAGATCGCTGCAGCTGACTGAGGCAGAAACACATGGAACAGCAGCAGCAGGGAGCCTGGGCACAATCAGTATCATTGACAGAGAGCTACAACAGCCGAGCATTTTCTAATAGTTTTTGTTTGCATCAATACCCCCAAAAAACCTCAAAGTTGTTAGCAACACCTACTGTTACACATTATAAGCACATCCCTCCTCTGGTATTTCTACATTAAATATACAACGAACTTCAAGGATGTGCCCAATTATTCCAAGGCTTTTCAAATTTAAAAGCTTAAGTATTATTTTTAAAAGTGCAGTTTGTATTTCACACTGGATATCAGCACACTGCACTAATGGAGCGGACAAAAACAAAGCCATTTTCCACAGATAGAAACATATTTCAGCCGAGCGTGATGTCATATACTTTATTTTACCAGTAGATATATGGATAATCCTGCTTACCAATGTAATTTTACTGCCAGTTGTATGCCTAGCTATTTCAGTTTTTCAGCTGTACTCAGCAACTAATGTAGCATTCCTTTTTTGGTACAGCTGCTTCCTCTACAGACATTTTGTTCATTTAAAGACAAATGTTTCTCAAATATACTAGGAGATTAAAATCAAAAGGCAAAGCAAAATAAGTATCAAAAAGCCTTGAAATCTGAACAAAACAATGTATTTGTGTATCCATATAGCTGTATTAAAACAAACATACCCTTACTGCCTGTATTATCACATAATCTACAGTCTTACAGTTTAAATAGCTTTAAAGAGCACAACTATTTGAAAAACTCATTTCTGAAGCGAAGCAACTGAGTTTGCATTTGACTGATAACTAAAAAAAACCAGTCACCTGCACACACATTGCTCTGGGACTGAGCATATTTAACCTGGATATTAACAACTCTAAGGGTAATGTTTAAAAAAAAATTAAAAAAAAAAACAAAACACACAAATGAAAGCCACCAAGTCGCTCAAAAAAACCTGCTTGCATCCAGACTCCCATAACACTAAGCCATTAAACCAACAGTGCATTTAGGACTTCAGTCTGCTCACAGGGCCAAAGAATTGCCCGAAGCAAGGAACAGTGTTTGGCCCTTGATTCTTTTGTTCCTCCAAAATGCAGAAAGACAAGGGCCACAGGTGTTCCCTAATCGTAACAGCCGATCTGGAAACTTGTTCAGTATGAGGTACTTCGGAGACAATGCCATTTGCTAAGCTCCCTTTCCTTAAAGAGTTTGATAACAGAGATGGCACCCATTTGTCCACCCACTGACAGATTGACGATCTTGGCACAGACTGATATAGAGCCAGACATTCGTTAATGGGTGCATCTACAGTGGAAAAATGCACCTACATCCTGACGGATCACTTGACAGCATTTGGCAGGTTGGAGAAGAATCCTCCTCGTCTCCACAAAACCATGGAAGCAAATATAAACACCTGATATACTTCCTTACTTTGCTGACCATGCCCAGTTCCCCTTCCCAATACTAGTCTTTATCTGCAAGTTATGATAGGAGCATCTTCCATTCCCGTCACATACACACACGAGCTTTTCTAAGAGCTGGTCAGACACCATGGAAATACCAGAAGTAATGTAGAGGACTCCCAGCTCTGTGTGCGATATGAAAGCCTTAACTGTACTGCAGTATCTATGCAGAAACTAGGTCTGATGATGTTAGCATTACTTTGCTTCTATATGAACTATAATTACTATTCCGTGTTACGGTTAGCAAGTTTAGCTTAAGCAAGATGTCTTTTGAAAGGGAAGTTTGCTAATGGAAACTAAATAACAGAAAGAAATCTAGTCTGAAGAACAATGCATAAACATTTTTGCTTAGACTGTATGCTACTCATGTGCTTGTAAGCCACTCCCATAAAAGATAAGCAGTTTGGATTTTTTTCTTTTTTTTTTGGCTATAAAGCAGTAAGGCTAATCAGTTATGCACTAAGTTATAACTGTTGCACATCTCTATCTGGTACCCGCATGCTCAAAATAAGACCTAAAAAGTATCTGTAATAATCCTATTCAGAAAAAATAAAAAAAACCCAAAACACGACACAATTAAACGGAAAAAGCAAGACCCTCAGTCATGCATGCCAATACCCCCTAAGGGTTACAACTGGGTAGTAAGTTCTAGACTAAGCCAGCTATCTCCTAGGTTTTTACATGTCCAGACAAACAAAAGCTCACCCTGGCATTTTTGTCCTGAATGTTTTTGAAAGGCACCACGCTAAACAAAGTCTTTCTCTCCAGCACCTCACAGAATTTAGTTCCATTTTGCTACCGGACAACATTCAGATATACAACACTAACCATGACAATCTACATTAAAAGACTATGTATTCAAGTAATTACAAAGAATATATATACACGGACCAAAATGCTAGTCTGTTACAGGGACAAGAAGGCATGAGGATAAGTTCCTGAACCTCACACCAAATTGTATCCTCCTTTTTCTTCCACCCCCCTGCCTTGGCAAGGAGCAGAGGAAATCACATAAACCCTATTAAAAGAACATGTCTACTAACTGTAGCAAACCTTAACTCAGCAACTCCTTTAGCAGATTACAGTTACCAAAAGGCAGGAATGCAATCAGAAACAGATCTGTTAAAATCTTCACAGCATTCTTATATAGAGAATATCCCCAAAAGCCATAGAAAAAAAGTCTTAACAGTTAAAGAATATACCCAGAAGCAGTGACAGATCTGAATAAAGCACATTCCTGAGCAGAGCAAGGAGGCTATTAACCTTCCAGATTAGGAAGCTGGAATTCTCCAAAGCACCTGCCAGATTCTTCCAAAGCACAACATAACCAGAAGTAATGCAATTACTCAAGCAGTCAAAAAAATCACCTTGAAGTTTTAAGGGGAAAAGTAACCTCCCTACCAATCCCACTAGAAAGGAGGACTTTCCTATGTCAGGAACATTTATTTAATGAGTCTTAAGTATAATAATTGCAAGCACTCTGAGAGGAGACAAGCCTTTCTTCTAATGCAGAGCTCCAGGCTCCATTACCTGTATCCTATCCACCCGTATTTATGGAATATTATTTTACTGACTTACCCCAAAATAGGGAACCTGTTGCCAGATACTCTTCAAGTTCTCTCAACATGGAAAACAGCCCTGCCTGAACCTTAAAAGAAGTCTAAAAAGAGCACACCAAAAAAATTAGAAAAAAATATCTTCTGTAAGGGATGTCCTGTATGGAATCTGTGCGGAAGTACTGACATACTTACAGGCAAGATACATCAGCAGGATTGATTGCTTGGCTCACCAGGTTTCTCCCAGAGAAAACGAGATTTGGATGCCAAGAGAACATTCAAACTTTTAACCCATTTTCTCTGCAGAGAAATTTGAATCCAAAATTAGGATTTTCCTTTCCTGCCACTACCTTACGCAAAATTCACCTATAAATGCATCCTCCTAAGAATTCCCATTTGTTTTCTCCATGTGCTCAAAAAGAGTTGAAAGCACTGAAAACTTTCACAGCATTTTCTAGGTTGCCTGTTACTCATTCTACTTGCTACTACAAAACTCTACATAACACAATAAAGATCAGAAAGAGGTCTTAATTAACAATTAACTCGATACCTGAACACACATTAGATGTGCTACCTCCTTCAGCGAGAATTAACCTTCAATTTCCAACTCACAGCCTATATACGGCTTGCAGCCTATTAGGCAAGTTCAGTCAGCCAGCAATATACTCTGAACACAAGTCCTTTGAGTCCCACTCTCCCAACAACTAACCTACTGTATGTGTGTTGTAACAGCCCTCTCTGAGGCCTGTGGCAGTCTGGAACAAGGTACTGCTAAAAAACAACTCCCAAAACAAAATCCAGGCTGCCCTCTCTAATAAGTCAGCCTGGAGACTGTCTTTCACATGGACAAGCTGCGTCAAGTGCTCTAACAACACAGCCCTCCCAGTCACTCTCTTCTCAGTGTTGACAGGTACACAAACCCTGTGAAACAACTCACTTGTTCATGTACAGATTGCATACAGCGCAGAAGTACTTGGGGAGAAGCTATTGCATATCATAGAATCATAGAATCGTTAAGGTCGGAAAAGACCCTTAAGATCATCAGGTCCAACCGTTAACCTATCACCACCAAGTCCACCCATAAACCATGTCCTCAAGCACCACATCTACCTGTCTTTTAAATACCTCCAGGGATGGGGACTCAACCACTTCCCTGGGCAGCCTGTTCCAGTGCCTGACTACTCTTTCAGTAAAGAAGTTTTTTCTAATATCCAACTTAAACTTTCCCTGGCGCAGCTTGAGGCCATTTCCTCTCGTCCTATCGCTTGTTACTTGGGAGAAGAGACCAACCCCCACCTCACTACAACCTCCTTTCAGGTAGTTGTAGAGAGCAATAAGGTCTCCCCTCAGCCTCCTCTTCTCCAAACTAAACAACCCCAGCTCCCTCAGCCGCTCCTCATAAGACTTGTTCTCTAGACCCTTCACCAACCTTGTTGCCCTTCTCTGGACACGCTCCAGCACCTCGATGTCCTTCTTGAAGTGAGGGGCCCAAACCTGGACACAGTATTTGAGGTGCGGCCTCACCAGTGCCAAATACAGGGGCACTATCACCTCCCTGGTCCTGCTGGCCACACTATTCCTGATACAAGCCAGGATGCCATTGGCCCTCTTGGCCACCTGGGCACACTGCTGGCTCATGTTCAGGCGGCTGTCAACCATCACCCCCAGGTCCTTTTCAGCCAGGCAGCTCTCCAGCCACTCCTCCCCAAGCCTGTAGCGATGCCTGGGGTTGTTGTGACCCAAGTGCAGGACCCAGCACTTGGCCTTGTTGAACCTCATACAGGTGGCCCCGGCCCAACAATCCAGCCTGTCCAGGTTCCTCTGTAGGGCCTTCCTACCCTCCAGCAGATCACCAGTCCTGGCCAACTTGGTGTCATCTGCAAACTTACTGAGGGTGCACTCAATCCCCTCATCCAGATCATCAATAAAGATATTGAACAGGACTGGCCCCAACACTGAGCCCTGGGGAACACCACTCGTGACCGGCCGCCAACTGGATTTGGCTCCATTCACCACAACTCTCTGGGCTCGGCCATCCAGCCAGTTTTTAACCCAGCGCAGAGTGCACTTATCCAAGCCATGAGCAGCCAGCTTCTGCAGGAGAATGCTGTGGGAGACAGTGTCAAAGGCCTTACTGAAGTCCAAGTAGACAACATCCACAGCCTTCCCCTCATCCACTAAGCGGGTCACTAGACAATCAATCTCACTAATCTATGCCCATGTCTGGAGACTGTGTCCAAACCTTGTGTCCAGGACTGACCAACTTTTCTTGTGCTGCTGGATAGCCTAGGCATATTTTAACAGAAGGGTATAAAGCTGGAGATACCATCACCGTGTCATTAAAAAAAAAGAAAATGCCACAAACACAAAACCACAACCAACCAGCTCTCAAACCCTGTTCAAAACATACAGTCAAAAGGCCCAACCAACCCAGTAGTACAGAAAATTCCAAAAAGCTAGTACTAGAAAGCAAAATAGAAAACGGAGTAGGAATAGAAATTGTTATAAAACTCTTAGTCACTTCTCTGCGTGCTTACCTATTCATCGCTTTTATTTTAACCTACGTGTTTGACCACTACTGTAATAGCACTCTGACTATCCCCGTACTATTTCCTGTTTACAGACTGACTAAGCTCAGCCACATGCGCACAACAGTCAGCAGGTGAGCTCATAACTTCCAAGCACCCACACCGAGGAACTGGAACAAGGCACATCTGCAACACTTCCACATGATAAAGAGCAAACACTGAAGGCCTTCAATAAAGAGTAACCCTTACTAGAGAACTTAAGTCTTTCACCTAGCTCCTACCTCAAGCTCAATAGAAGAATTTCATCCCTGCTGGAAAAGTATTAATTTCCAAAGCTTCTCACATAAGTTATCTTCCTTCACATCTACCTTAAATAGTCCCTGATTTCACCTGTTGCTATGACTGTTTACCACTGGAAGCAAATTATTTGTGGCCTCACAGCAGCCACCTGTAGCATCAGACAGGAGCATAACTGAACCCTGAGAACTAGCCAACAACTAGGAACGATTGCATCTACTCACACAGCTCTTAAGAGAACCTGGCATGACTTTGTTCAAAGATGTGTCCTTGTACTGAACAGTGTTTTTCTTTTAATGATCAGCAAGGACTGACAGCTGGATTAAAGATGTCAGTTAGGAGAGACCAACTGACTAATTTGTTATTTTTCATTTTTTTAAAAAAGGTCCAACCAACTCTAGTTTTCAGCAGGTATTTTCTATTTCTGTTTAGTACATGCATGAATAAGCTTACTCCATGGAGCAGGTGAGCAAAAACACAATTAAGACCACAATTATTTTATAAGTTTAAAGATGAAAGCTGATACCTACATGGACATTCAAAGAAACTGTCGCATAGCATAAACTCTATTTTAGGTGATTATGCTTTAAAACAGTTTACATAATAAAGGTGATTGACAGAGAAACACATTAATGAGCTTCCTTGTTTTTGAAAAAGTTCTTTACACTTACTGCTCTCAGAGGTACTACAACCTACACATACAGTTTTCATGAGCAACATGATCCTCTCAATTTAGGATACTTCCTATGAGCTCCTAAAAAGACATCACTAATTTAATGCAGATGAAGTGCTGAACAAGATTAACATGAACATTACAAATTAAAGAATGAGGTGTTTAATTTTGTCATGAGGTTTAAAGTTACATATGCATTTAATACTTAGTTTCTTGACTTTGATAAATTGGAGTAAAAAAATTACCAGCTCTCTTATTTACTTACTTACTACTCTTAGCTTTGTGTCTAGTGTCTTCATATTCTTACACAGAAATTGAGACCTAATTAAAAACTTGTGGGAGCTTCCAAAATTATTTTGAAGTCCTTCATATCAAGGATACTCCAGAAGAATCCAGGAGAGACCTTGCAAACGCCTTCCATTTTAATCTAACTGGTACACCAAAAAATTGTTTGTTACAATAACTTCAACTAACTCATGTAAAGTCAATGGCCACTTTTTTTCAAACGTTTCTCTGCTCCGTGCCACAGTAAGTTCTGTAACAAGCAAAGATAGATGGATGTTTGGAGAGCCAAAGCTAGCATAAAAGAATAAAGCAAGTACTATCATCTCAGTACTGCCAACTCCTGCACATTTTTAAACACGTTTAACAGTCTTAAAGCTTCAGCTCTTGGAGATCTCAAAGCTCCCAGTCCTGGTGAAATGACCAAGTAAGAACCACATTTGTATATGAAGATCATCTTTTATCCAGTACAAAACTGAAACAGAAGCATTAAGAACAGCAATACTGATTAAATGACAGAAGTTCTGCAGTTGATAGAACAAACTAAAACAAATGCTGTCAAAAATACATGAACACCACATCTCCAGAATAAAACCCCAAAAAACCCCAACAAAATACATTCTTATTACAGCAACTGTACTTAATGTTTAAAGTAGCCTCACTCATTAATGTATCTAAGTCCCAAAGCAAGATAACTCAGTACTTTAAGTGGCAGTAATCTCTTTCACTGATGGGAAAAAGAAATTTTTGGTTCCAAGGATCCAAGGCCAGCTTTTTCTTTGTTAGCACTAACTTGGGCATATTTACCCTAAGTTATATTATTTTCAATCAAGCTATGGAAGTCATGATGGAAAGCCCATGCACAATTGCACAATATAGACATTCAAGTCCAACTGCATGAGATGGGGAGAAATTCTTTGTATTGAGGTGTTTGAGCATATTTTCTCTATTGTCTCAGCAGCTGCGTAAGGAAAAAGTGACCTGACAACACTCAAACTATGCAAGTTCAGTAATCTAGTACTTCTAATATTATTTTCAATATTAGAGGAAAACCAGTTTATATTCTCTCAAGTTAAGACTATAAAAGTCATGCTCATTCTCAACCATTTTTGGAATCTAAACTGTTCTTCAGCTTTGGAAAGTGGCTTTAAAACTAGCCACTGCACTGAAATTTCCCCATCCTGGCCTCGGCCATCACTTACAGTCTAGACTCATTTCCCTCTAATACCTCAGAATGCCATATAGTTAACAAAAAATTTATTTCCACTTGGATTCTTACCTTGTCAACTTTGCTTTTTCACCTTATGTTGGTCTGCTAGAGACTTTGGAGAACCTCAAACTAAAATCCACAATCATGCCATTGCTTGCTGGTCTAAGAGAGTATCTTCTCTCAACATTTTTGGAGCACCATCAATATCAAAATAACTGGCTATAGGAAACTGACATTTAAAATAGGAGTGGTCCCAACTAAGAATTGCTTCTGTTTGTTCCAAGGGAAACCACATTCTATTTTTGAGCCATTTGTAAGTGGAAGACAAACCACACTGCATGTAACCATACATTCATCATATGGGTTGCATTTTTTTTTAATGAAAAAAGTGTCCAACACTGCTACAGGAATATTAATCTGACTGGCTGGTTTTAGAGAGAAAAGTGAAGTTCATAACCCAAAGGCCAAGAAAGCTCCTACTTAATCGTTACACAACCTAGAACCCAAGTGTGTTGTCATAGACCATCCTCAAGGTCCTGCCTCTCCCAGGAAAATGCTACAAAAAGACAAGAATTTGAGCAAAGAAAAAAGTGCAACCACACAACACCAACTCTTAAAGTAAAAATTAGCCTGTCTTATCTCTTCCCCAGACAGCTGGGGTTTTTTTGCTTTTGATCATCAGAAGTTATTTACATCTCAATTTTTGCCTTAAGGTCCCTGATTTCCAAACAATTCTGTTAATCTTATGACCCAGAAAAGTATTTCTGAAGCCGCTTAGAGCATTCAAAAACCAAACTTCCTCATTGTACACAGGAAAAGGCTTCTTCAACGAAATTTGTATTTGGCAAATACTGTTGAGATAACATCTGGACTTGTCATTCCAAAGTATACGTGTTTCCTCAATTATAACCAGTACTCAGAGAACTCTGTGAATACACTGTTAGACACCAAGCCAAGAACCAACAACATGCATAATCTCTACCAAACTTATTCATGTAGTTGTATTAGTAACCTAGCCTTAACGTCAAAAATACCATGCTAAAAGATACCTTTTTTCCCTCTTTTCTGAACCCCTTTATTGGTTTTTCATTAGACACTCATGCATTAATAGTTTGAGGGGTAGGTTTTGTTCTTAAAAACAGATAATGCAGACTATGCTAATTAACCAAAGGTTCATTTTTGAGAGAAGAATTCTGTTAACACAAATATGCTTGATTGGCAATATGTAAACAGGCTAAGAAACCAGAAGATACAGAGGGAATATAAATGTGCCTTTTCAGAAAGGTCATTTGCCAAATGCGAATGAAAGGTAATTTGCCTGATTCACATTATCCTCTTCATACAAATGTTAATTCCATTTTGTCTCAAGCATTCAAGGTTAACTTTTATTAAAAAAAAAACTACCACTCAAAGTTCTATATGTAGAATAGTAAACCCAACACTGCTTATATTGCATCTATGGCAAACTAATGACTGCCAAAGCAGTCATTTAAAACACGTATTTTATGTTTCTGTGGATATACTGTCTTCCAAGTAAACTTTAAGCTGTTCGCTGCTGAAAAATGTGAATAGGTCAGCTTCTTCTCTGGCTTCTAAAACAGTCTAATAGTAAATACACTTCAACTGAGTAACACTAGACATGCTTTTAGACGTAAGGGAAACCACGGGTTCTAGAACAAAGTCCTAGTCTGGGAAAAAAGATTAGCAGACAAAAAATGAATAATATGAGCACAAAGCCAAAGAATTAACTTTTTTTTTTAAACATTACAGTTTAAGGTAATGTTACTATACTATCAAAACTAATCAAGCTATCTCTAAGCTAGTGACCATTTTCCTCACTCTCCTTTCCATGGTTTTGATCAATGAGTTACAAAACAGGGTGAGGGTAGGAAATAACAAAACCAGACAGTGGTAGGAAGGCACAAGCACAAACTGTATTCTGATTTTCCCCTTCGAGCACTGCAAGTTCCAACAGCTTTATTAGCAGAAGAAAGTAAAGCATTATGTCAGACTTCTCACTTCAGGAAAAATTCTGCTTTGCGAATTCTTGCATTTAAAGGCTGGGCTAAAGGCTTTTGAAAGAAATTGCGCTTAGTTTTCAACATCAAATGCAAGTTCCAACTGTCTTCAGGATATGTGAGCAATATTTCAAAGATGATAAACACAGGGAAAACATTCATCTAGTTAAAACTACTTCCATGTCGATGCTTGCAGACTAGCTACAAAAGACAACAGAAACAGAAGTAACGCCCTGTTATGTTGTCAGTGATAAACTGAACTGGAAAGTAACAGTGATGGCTGACAAAATGCTCAATACAGAGTTAGCCACTACAGGGTGTTTTATTTCCCCCTATGTCCAAAAGCATCTCATCAGATTGGTTATTGAGTGCCGCCGAAGCCAGTCATGTTTAATGTCAGACTGATCAGCAAAAAAACCTGCAAGAATCTTTCCTACCTAGACTCTATACACCTCATCTCATTTGTCCAGTAGTAAATTGTTACAGTCTAGTTTGGCAGGTCTTTAAAATTTGAAAGATTCACAACAGAGATCATATTGTTTTCAGCTGTCATATTTTCTTCTCTAAAAACCTAATACTTTCACATAGTAGTACAGGTTTTGAAATTCCAAAATTTCAAAAGCAGAATAAAAAGGCACCAGAACAGGGGGTTTTGCCAGACATGTTTTTACATACATTTCTTAATAATTTCTTATCAAGGATTAAAGGTATTGAGCAAAAGCAACTTTTTTTTTTATTATCAGAATTTGGCTTTGGATCTTCCTCAGCCTTATATGAGCATATCAGGAGTTGGCTCTACGTACAAAGTTACCAGGAAAGACAAGCCATTCCATCTAGGTTGCAGAAATGCTCAAGAGCCTAAAATATGCGTGATCGAAGCAGACATTGTTTTGTGGAACATGCAAGAGTAGAGGTTGTTTGTTTTAATCAGAAACATCCTTTTGTGCCAGACCATGCAGTTCTTGGTATTTCTTTATCTACAATGCATAGGACACAGCTGTGGATTTCAGCACATTTTGTAACAGAGTACATGCCAAGATCATTAAGTAAGAACGTCAGACTCCACAGTACGCCTCTAGTTGTGCTCCATCTGTTTTGAGCAAGCTTTAGTCCACCCGCCTGCCATGGGCTGTGAACGCTGACCACGCATGCTCTGCATCTACACAATCCCATAAACACGGGAGCGAAAAGAGCAGCTAGACTGCATAGCAAACTTTGATTTAAAGAAAGGTGTGCCAGGCAGGCACTGAGACACTTATTCATAACAAATGGTCAGAGCTAGTCATTTTGCATTGCACTAACTTACAGAATAGGTATTACAAGTAAAGTTTAGTGAGCAGACACTTTTTGCTGTACATATTAGGATTGCCTGAGAAGCTGAACTATTGGAAAGAAGTGCTCTGATGATTTCATTGCTCAATTATGTAAATGATTTTAAACTTTCACACAGACAAGACAATACACTTAATCCCTAGACTTACATATGCTTACAGACTTCAACCTATAAAATTTAAGCCCCTTTAAAAAAATCTGACACCTTGTTTGATGAGAACAGCTGCACCATTATTACTGGAACTAGTTTCACTACAAGAAAGAGTAAGCAGCAACGTGTAAGTGAAGAATGTCGTTTCAGAACACACTTTAACCAGTTTGGTAATAGGCTGATGACAAAAACAGCATTTTGTCCTGCAACTTTTCATTCCCAACACAGCACTTCCCTAGCAACTACATGACAGCAGCGTGAGCTGATGCAATTCACTGCAACTAACAAAATATTAACCTCTTTCAAGCATGCTAAGTTTAATTTGGGTTGACAAAACAACCAGACCCACACAACTTTTGAACCCTGTAGAAAGCAGAGACCAAGGAGCAGGTGAAGGGCAGGATGGCCCCTCCCAGCAACAAGCCAGCGAGATCTGTTTCAGCACAGCATGAAGTGCTAAGGCTAACTGATACATGGTGACTGAATCTTTGCAATTCTGTGGCGAGACAGACATTTCAGCACATCTCTCCATCTCAGTCACTCGCACTATGACAGCGACTCCTTTTTCCCCACAGGTGCAGCAGCAATTTATAGGCCTTCAAACTGGAAGGATACCGGAAGGCATTCAGCATCCAACAGCACTCAACATCCTTCATACTTCAGCCGGAACCATCCTGCCAGGAGAAGAGCAGGCTACAAAGAGTCAGAGAAACTCTCCCACAAACGGCCCTTCTGACTTGAAGATCAGGCTGTATATAGCTATTCCTTCCACACAGCATGTGATGGTATCATTACTTAATTCCATCTGATGAATGACGGTTGTTTCAAGACAACATGTTTGACAGCATGTTGATTAGCAAACAAGAGGGTAAATATTTTTGTACTTATTGCTTTTAATTAAAAAATTTGTATTCCAAGAGCAAGACACAATCCAGGTTTACAAACAAAGCACACACAGTTACATAAAACATCACCACCATGCTAAGCCAGATATTCCTGATGACAATCCAATCAATACAGAAGCTATGGCTTCAGCCACCCATTCTCAGATGTCTAATAATTCTAGGGGCAGCTGGATGTCTGGAAATGTCAAACAACAACAACAAAAGTATTAAAAGTAGAGTAAGAGAATGCCTTGGAAACTACCATGAAAGAGACTAATACTACTACCTACTTTCACGTCACCTTCTGCGTGCCCCAGTCTTTGTCCAGCTTAATGTAGTTACGGTTATAATCTAATATCAGAACCAAGGAATGCTTGCTGAATCTTTTACTTGTACATCTTTTGCTCCTTGCAAGGCTCTAAAACGGGGGTGAGGAAGGCAGGCATTGTAAGTACAAGCAGACAGAAAAGTAACTACTAGTACCCAAAATAAATACATCCTCCTGTGGACCACTACAACTCTCCCTTCCAACAGTCATGATTGCTGACCAGCTTCACTGAAAACAAAACATGCACTTAAACATGAGGGTAGAGAGTGTGTTGCAAAGCAACACAGATGGGGGAACTTTCATTTTTAAGTGAGGAGGGGAAAAAAAGTTAACAGATTACAGCAGACAGTCTGCTTTAACAGATTGCAAGAACAAAATGGCCATCTACTTTGTATTTAGGATGCTTCACATCTTTGCTTGGCACAAGAGGATAGTCTGATCTCATCCGTACCAGGCTGTGACTGACAAGTACTCAGCATGTTTACTATTAAATACTGTCTCAGCAACTGATGTGTACACAATTGCTCAGACCTTACAAATGAGAAGAATGAGCAATCAAAGCAGACTAAAAGTCAGGCACAGGCTCTATTAGAAGTCAACAAGATGGGCAGCCACAAATTTAAAAAGCTATTTCCACCATTAAAGACTACGAACTTGACAAGGTGTACTACTTTGAGAAGTTTTCTGAGAGTCTGAAAGAAATTACTATCTTCTTGTTGGTTTTGGAAGTGAAAAAACGAAAAACCCCCTGCAGTAATTACTCTGAAAACTTTTGCAATAGCCAGTGTGTTTCAGAATTAATAATGACCTATACTTACTACAGCAGCGCCCCATAGACACAAAACTTAAAAATGAAAATGTGTTTTAATTATGTGCTTCAAGTCATCTGCTTCTTGACAGAAAGGAGAAGACATGCAATTAGTACAAGGTATTTCACATGTTGAGATGCCTAAGTATAATAGTATTTATAGAGCAAAGGGAAAATATTTCATTAAAACGAAGTTTTGCCAAAAATTATTACGTGGAGCAGTGAATTTGAACCACTCCCTGTTTCCTGTGCATGACTCTTCAAGACAATTCACATGCAATTAAGAATTCTAATTCTCTACGAGCTCCATTCCTTAGTTCCTTAAAGCTTTAACCAAACTATTTTAGTGGAGTTGATTAACCCCAAATTGCAAACTCTCAAACTGAATCAGAAGTAAGTTTGCTTGGGACATGCCTTGCAGAACAAGTCCTCCACGTCAAAAGTCAGCAGAGGGCACTGTGACACACCTACAAATTAATATTTCGCTGCTCTTTTGGCCCTGAAACGTAGTAGGTCAGTCAGGAGAGGAGAATTCTGCTGCAGCCAAAACACCTGCTGCTCCTTCCCATCACCAGTCAAGACAACAGGTATTCCTAACAGCTGCCCACACAGGACAACAGGGCTTCTTGGACCTGCTACAGACAGCACAGGATATCCATAGCTCTCATATACAACAGAAAGTCACCACACCAAAATTAAAACACTACATAAGAGAGAACCTCAGGTCTTAGCAGCTACGTAGTGGTTAAAAATATTTCCATCTTTTGTATGGCATTTAAGGAAAAGGTAGTATACGCCTTCCCAACTCATGACACACAAGTCAGAGAAACAAAGCCACTGGAACAGGTATGTCTGGAAAGAGACCAGGAAGGAAAACAGATCAAATAGAGGAAGATAGCGTCATGGACACTGAGGAAAGAGGACAAGGAGGACAGCCTCAAGACCGCTGAAATTAAGACCTCTTATGTCACATCACATCTACTTCTGTGCTACTTCCCACCTTCCTTTTCCACATGAACCTTGCTTTATTAAGCAAAGTTAGACAATAGCCTTGAAGCTGTCCAAGTTCTCATTGAACACTTTCTGGGAAGCTGAACACTGGCAAACCCACAGCTCCCACAAGTCCCACAGCTAGGAAACAAGGACACAAGAAGGTGGAGAGGATTTATAAATAATATCAAGGACTCTCTTTTTAGCAAAAATAATTAGGACGCACAAATGAGTGACCAATGGCAACCAGAAAAATCAATCTACACAGAACTGCACAACACATTGTCCTTTATTGCCTCTTGCAATAAATCTGTGGATAGCAGTAGCTATTCTCTTCGTTCCCTGTGCTGTTGGTTAGGCCCAGAGGACTTAATCCTCAAAATGCAAATACAACCTTTAGCAATTCATTTCAGGGAAAAAACAACTAACTGCACAAGAATGTGGTCATTAGAAATTGAGGTGTTCAGCATCACTGATATTACCCTTAGAACCAACGCAGTCTAAGTTGTTGTTAAAATAAAAATTTTCTGGGTTTTTTTGGTGTTTTTATGTAACCAAGTAGAAACAGGTTCAGCAGCTACACTTGATGTACAGAAAGTAAGCATATGCCTCTTGCCTCTAGTGCTTTGTATTGCCCATGGGAAGACCACACTGACAGAGTACACAAACAGCAATTCTTCCTACAGCCTCTCTCTTCCAAACCAATGTCGTCCTTTGCCAACCGTGGAACACAATGCTCTGCTTCACAAGCTTCAATTATCTGACAAGTCTCAGGGAGGGCAAGGAGAAGGAGAAGGACTGCTACTTATCTAGGTGACTAGATCGCAGCAGGAAAATGTACTTGGCAGTATGAGAAGGCTTCCTGACAACAAATAAAGTTTCCAGATGAAATTACACCAGACAGCTTAAGGGGGATGTTTGTCACCAACAAAACAGGGAAATCCTATTACACCCTGCTTTGGGTCATACACTCCTGCCACATACTTTGCACTAATTCAGATGGTTGTTGGACTGCTTTGTGAGCAGATTCATTTCATTTGCCTGGCAAAGTCACACACAGCAAATCTCAGCTGGAGTGACCCAATAAGCACCGGGGCCCCCACAGTCACAGAGCTACTCAGCAAGGAGCACGAGGAAGACTCAGTTGCTCAAATGTTACTCAGCATTTATTAGGGAATATTATTCAAATGAGCAAAATAACCCATCAGTTTCATGAAGGAATAGTACAATGCCTAAGAAAAAGATCAGAGCTTGCACTGGAGTTTACTCTTTCTCAAATAGAACTTGGACAACACGTAAGATGATACTTTTCACCTAAGAAAGGTTGCCCCTTTGGTTGACAAAAACTCGACTTTACAAAGACCAGTACACAACAACACTGCCGCTCTCTCTCTTCATCAGCTGATGACCTATACTCACCACAGACCCCCATTTCACACTCCCAAGTGTTCTCATAGCCCTTTCAGCTCCGCCACAAGTTAAAAACAGTTACCAAACAGATGTTATGGGTTAATTTGGATCAATTTACAAGCAATGCTCACAATTTATGTGTGACAGGCACCAGTGGCCTGAGCTTCTTGGCTCTCCGGCCCTAGGAAACATGCACTTACACACGGTGCGAGCGGGAGAGACAACCTGTGCTCGCCAGGAGCCTGGCGCTGGCTTTGCGGTCGCTTCTGGGAAGACCACGACCCTCTGAGGCACCGGAGGGCTCCGCCGCTGCCAGGCAAGCGTCACTCTTGGGCAGAACCGTAGCTCCCACTACCTCACTCCTTTCAAGGCAGGGGAAAGCGCTCTGAAGCGATTAAATTCCTAAAAGCGGAGTGGTTTCACACAGCACTTCGAAGCCGTCGGTTGATGCAGCGCGGCGGCACCTCGGCCCAGACACCCGCTCCCCTCACCGCCCCCCGCCCAACCCGCGCCGGGAGCGGCGAGGCCAGGCCGTGCCGTGCCGGAGCGGCGAGGCCGGCCGCCCTGCCGCCCAACGGGCGCACGGGGCACCCAGATGAGGGGACGGGGGGGAAGGAGGCAAAGGGCGCCTCCTCCCCCCTCAGCCCCACCGGGGGAAGCCCCGGGACCGCCCCCGGCACTGGCAACGTGCCGCCCCCCCGGCGCTGCCCGCTCCGCTGCCCCCGGCCCGGCACTCACACGACGGCCCGCGAAATCATCCAGGAAACCATCGCGGCGGCGGCGGCGGCGCGTCCCCTCGGCCGGCCGGGCCCCAATGGCCGCGGTCCCGCCCCCCACGCCCCATTGGCTCGGCGGCGGCGCGCATGCGCCCTGGCGGCGGCGCAGGGCGCGGGCGGGGCGGGTCCCTGCCCGGCGGCGAGCGCGGGCCGGGGGCGGTTCGCACACCCGGCGGCGCGGCAGGGCTCTGGCGGGGAGCCGGGCGGGCCCCGCCGCTGCTCTCTGCCTCCCTCCCTCCCTCCTCTCCCGGGGAGGGAGCTGCCGCCTCTGCCCCCCGCCCAGCGCTGCGGCGGGGTGCTCTGCCTGCGCGGTGGGGTCCCTACCGCGGCGCCGCCTGTTTTCAGACTGACACGTTAAGGCAGGCTTTGCACAGCGCCCGACGGGGCGGTGCACGGAGATGGGAGCGGATACAATTCATGAAGCATGCAATAAGGCAGTCTTTCTCCCCTTCTCCTCTCTTCCCTTTGAAGCATAGTGACCGACTCTAGCGAGAAAGGCGGGTTGGGATGCTCACCCCTTGCCTGCAATTTTTCCTGGCATTCCTTGTTTGCCCACATCCCATTTGCTGTAGGACCCGTCAAAACACTTGTTTCACGTATCCAAGTCACCTAACATTGGCCTTGCTGACCCGGAGGTTGCTCGCTTGGTGTGAGACAGAGCGTGCCAAGCCACTTGTGCGAGCTGGAGGGGTTAGATACGGGCACAGCACTTCACCCAGCTCCCACGGGCTGCAGCCCTCCCCTCAGAGCAGAGCTGTGGAGCCAGCTGGCTCCCCAGGGCTCTGGCACCCGTCTGAACCGCCGCGGGAAGGTGCCAGCTCCTACACCTTTCTCCCCGGTGCTTGTTTACAAGTGCTCAGTCCCAAAGGCTGCCTAAGGACACGTCCTTACGTGGGCCGCGCGGCCTACTACGTGCAGTTGATCCGAAACTTCAGGTGACTGGGAGGGTGGGAGGATACGCGTGAGAAGGATTAGTGCCTGTGTGCCTTGTTACCTTTGTTCTGTCCCTAGACACCTTGTTATCAGCCGCTGCCCAAGGCAGAACACTGGGCAAGACAGTCCACAGCATGATCCGGTCCAGATACTCTTGACAAGCTCATGGTCTGGCAGGTCGAGACATTCAGGAGAAGCTGAATACTCCCCAATACCTTAGCTAATCCATTGCAATCCATCTCTGCATACCAGCTTTACACTTCATGCAGAACTGTTTGTACACATAAAAGGACAATATTTTGCTGAAACAGACTGCTTCATCTTTTCTCAGAAGAGGAGGTTGTAGCAAGTTCTGCCCATGCCATTGCTGGAAACATCCAACTTTACTCTTCGGATACCAACAAATGTAACAGAGTGATTCCTGAAGCGATAGATGCCAATGCTACTGAACATGCCTCTCAGCAGTTAAGGTAGAGAAAGAGGAGGTTATTGCTTTCAGCATCATTCCTGCTGACTCTTGTGGTGAATGACATGCCAAGGTCAGCATCACCATCTGTAGCAGAAATTAGTTCTTCAACATGACTTTAAGTGGAGATAATGCATGGTTTTCCTACCATACAGTGAGAAGAAATGGCTTAAGCTTCATAAGCAATTGTCTTACTCTGATGAGAGGTGCTAGGTAAGCTCAGGATGGTTTCTGTTCTACAGGCAAGTGCCAGAATTCCTCCTCTACTCGAACCAGTAAAATCCAGTCGCAGGCATCTTCACTCCTCTTCAGCCTTCAAAAGTGCAGTCAAAGGGCTAAGAGTGACTTGGGAAAGAAAGAGGGTAAATAAACAAGCACAGAACATTTCAACAGTGGCAGTGTTTGAAAAGTGTTGCTATAGTTGTATACTGTGAAATTTGAAGCTTGAAATGGTAAAGTATACAATAACACAAAAATATTTTTTTATTTTTACCATGCAGGGATTTGTTTCTTCAAAATAATGATATTGGCCATCTTAGGTCTCTCCTTACCTTGACCTCTGTAGGGGGTAACTGATGCAGAAAGAGGTAGAGAGGAATTTGTTTGTGGGTAATTTAGAGTACAGCACTCATCAATCTTCTTTTTGAAACAGGCCTAACCTGAATGCATTCTTCATTGCAGTCAATGAAAGGAGAAATCTGAACCACTGCTTATATGGCCCTTGAGCAACAAACCTCTCCAGTGGTAGACTGGCAAACTTGCACAGCAAAGCATTTGAAATATAAATTACATGGGAGAGATTACATTTTAGACTCCAGTTCTGTAAACTCTTGCGCAGAGGCAGATCCTGCTGCCTGCGTAACACTCAGCTGAAGTTTGTAGCATTCCAGTCCATCTAGAGCAAACCACAAGACGAGAGCTCTAGTTTATAGCGTATTAAATAAGTATACAATAGATTCCTTCACTGCAAGCAATTGTGTGTTTGATACTATCTCAGAGAACCATTTCAGGAAAAGACTGATACTCTTTTTTACTGCCCGAGATAGTGTATACATTACTTCCATAGCTGCATGTTTTATTTCATATGGAGTATGTTTAAGAGAAAAAATGTCTTTATTTTGGATTAAGACGTTTATTTTTTCTTGCCTTTGTTGCCATGGCAATACTGTCTCTGGTGGAAAGCTAAATTTACATTTAAAGAGGCATTTTTTAAAAGGTAAAGGCAGATGGCTCCTAAGAGTAATTTATCTCGCTAAGAAGATTATGCTTTATTTCATAGAATGTTTTGAGACTTCATTCAGTGCAACAAGGTGGGTGGTGTTTGCTGGGCCAGCAGACAGGCACGAGAATGCCACATGGACTTTCCCATATTCCAGTTCACACAGAATGATAATCCACACTACTGCACAGCAGAAATACAGGCAGCAGAAACACAGGGAGCAGCGTGGCAATTAAATCCATGCTGTGTACTTATTCAGACCTGGGGTGTCTTACTCATATGTCTGTCTATTTTTATGTGAGGAAGAGACTTACGGCTATCTCATTATAGGATATTTTTAAGCCCCCCACAAAAGCCACTTAATGTAGTTAAAAGTTGCTTTAAATAGTTTTAACAGTGTTTGGAAAATCACTTGTAAAGGTCACCTGCCCTCAATTTTCTTTGAACTTCTTTGGTATAATACAATGTATGTATACAAACATTAATGTTTAACTTTCACCTCCTTTGCAGGTAAACAAACATTTTTCTTACTTTGCAGCTGTGAAAACAGCAATTGAGCAACATTTAAGAAGATGCTAGCTAGTTTCTGAGAGAGCTTTTGATGCTGACTGTGGGAATTGTGGGATTCGGTCCCCTGCACTAGGAGGATGAGCTCCCCAAAGACAGCACCACTTCCATGCAGCTCCCAAAGATGCATGTATGTTAATCACGGTAGTGGGTTTTTCTTAACTTTGCTGTTTTATACGAGTATATTCTAAATGAGTCTCAAATACAGAACAATTTGAAAAAAATTACAGAATTCTTTCAGTTACTGAATCACACCAGAGATGTTTGTCATTTTGGAGCCAGAATACGGAACAGATGAGACCAGTTTATTTGTTGAAACAACAGACTACAGAATGGGTGAAGGTGATTATTTCTTAGCATACTCTAAGCTGGTGCGATTCCCATAACTGATCATTAATGAATGTGGTTGAAATTTATGGTTTATACTACCTTCAAATATTTAACTCTTCATGTACCTTTCATATGCATAAAGTGACAGCAGAGGTAGGCTCTGATCACCAGACAAACAGCCCAGTAGTTCTACTGCCTTAATGAGATTTCATCTGAGAGTGATCGTTGGGCAATACTGTGGACATTTTATGAAATCAAAGCAGCTGAAGCTTTTGCGCAAAATTCTGGATGCGCCAC
This sequence comes from Theristicus caerulescens, assembly GCA_020745775.1. Classification (NCBI taxonomy): domain Eukaryota; kingdom Metazoa; phylum Chordata; class Aves; order Pelecaniformes; family Threskiornithidae; genus Theristicus; species Theristicus caerulescens. Next base: position 93,172,175 of record CM036560.1, read on the forward strand.
TTCTTGCTCGCGTGTGTGTTCCAACCTCCCAGTGCAGCATCTCGCTGGGGAACATGGCAAAGCCAGTTGGTGTCTAACACGGCTGTGTCTCAAGTGATTTTTACAATACAGAGACAGACAGTATACCAAGAGGCCAGAAGTTTATTTTTTCCAAAATAGGTTTATGTGAAATTTATTAACATTCCAAATTAGGAATGTGAAGCACCCAAATTAATGAAAAAAGAAAAAGAAAAGAGCTTAAAATCAGTATTTCTGCATTTTTTTTTAATCTGGTAGGTTTAACCACTGTTGTTCTCGGAGTTTTATTACACACAGTCTGACATTCCTTTTAAAGCTCTTACTTCTATATTAATGAATACAATTCTTAGGTTTTGACTAATTTCCTCCCCTCTTGTTAGCAGATATATCTACAAAGGTAAAGCCTGAAAACTCAAACAGTAAGACAATGTTAAATTCATGGTTTGGGGGGGTTCTTCAAGTTAGTTCCCTGACTTTTGGGGCCCTAACAATTTCAGTTAGTATGAATTTTAAGCAATACAGAATTTGGAGTTAAAAAAGGCATCTAACTGGGGTTGTAGGATGACTGAACTGCATAGTAGAAGGAAATCTTTGCAAGTAGAGAAGTTAGCAAATGCAATAACAGGCCCAGAGGTTTTTTTTTCCAAGGGTACAAAAGAATGGCATATAGCACTCTAAATTCAGTGAGCTATAGGTTAGGGAAAGCAGATAAAGCCAAGACAGAGCACTGAAAGAACCCCAGAACAGCCCTCTCATCAATATAAAGCCAAAGCATTTTCATCAGTCCAGCACTAGCCTGTTTTGAGTGCAGCATAATAGAATATAACCAGGCAATTTGGGCAGAATCTGATTAATCTGATTTAAAGTATGACTATTAAAAAGGTACTCCGCTTACTTTTTTTTTTTTTAAAGAAAATTCACCGTGCTGTGAAAAGGCTTATCACGCAACTGTTGATTGGTTGTATCAGTTTTTAAAGGCTGGTTGCAATGGGTTAAATGGCTCTCGTTCCTTGTTTCTTAGCAGAAACATAAGAGCACCCCTTAGGATTTTTTTCTTAAAGGAAATGTGATCTAAAGAGGAAGGGGAAAGTTCAGAACAGCTCCATCTAAGACTTGTTCTCCTGGCAGCAGTTGCATGTCCATCCTACCTTATTGCTTCCATTTGGAGTGGAAAGCATATGAGATGCAGCCCCGCAAGGGCAAGCAACAGAGGAGCTGATTTCCAGATCATCAAGAGTACCTGAGAGACTCTCACAAAGCAGCAGTGCCATACCTATTGCTCCCCAACTTCTGTATTAATGAACTATAGATAGAAAGGCTTTTGACATGGATTGCATGTGGACCTGCAAACATCACTCTGTAGATAAGTGTAACCACACAGCAGGGTTACACACCAGTGCCTCTCAGTAGGGCAGTCCACTGGACAGATTTGTATAGTTTATTTTTCCCCTGTTCCCAAGTAGAGTGGCATTAAAGCTGTTAACTTGTTCAAATGCTGCAGCTGAATGGTACAGTAAATATATGCCTCTCTCATGAGAGCAAACCCATTTTAAATGATGGGCTACACATACTCTGGTATCTGATGATCCACCCTCTCTATGTGTTTTGAAATCTGTATACAGAGGCACAGACCAAAGCCATATTATTCCTTCCTGTCTGGGTAATATCATCTCAGCTATATTCTATCACTACTTGTGATGCATCACATTTAATAATTATAGCAATCTGTTGGAGGTTTTTTTTTTTAAAATACACTTTCTGCTTTTGATGTTTCTGATCACTATGGAAAGCTTATGCTATTTTATAGTCTGCTGACTAAGCTCATATGCACACCAGCTGCATTTTATCAGGGAACAATGTTTGCCTTTTGAACTGGCTGATAGATTTTACTTAAAATGAAGAGGAGATATACATTCTTTGGCAACACTTAGAACCTTGTTCAGTACAGTATCTATTTGCAGAAAGCCATAGCCTGCAGCTAAACAGTGCACCAGCCCATGGCCATCAGCCCAAGAAAGGAAGGGGAAAAAAAAAAAGTATCTTAGAACTAGAAAAGACTGCAAGTTTATCTGCTGCATAACAAAACCAGGATCAGCCCATGTCATTTGGGCAGATGTTTTGTCCTACCTGTTCCTGAAGCCTTTCAGCAACAGAGATTGCACACCTTTTCTAGGCTATTTATTTACTAGTCCTTCATTATCCTGCTAGGAAGCTTCTCCTAGTACCAAAGTTAAGCAGAGTCAAGGGGTATTCAGGACTTTTTATCCCATCTCCCCCAAGTGTGGAAGGAAAATTGTTAATTTCCTTTTGCAGCAACTTCAAAAACTGAAACTAGTACTTAAGCTATTACATCTTCCCTTGCAGAAGCAATCCCAATTATTCGACCATTTTATGGCACATTTTCTAGACCTTTAGATTCCCTTTATTACATCTAAATCTTTATTGAAATGCAGAGCCCAGACCCCCCCACACAGCTCCAGCGGAGCCTAATCAGTACTGAGAACTGAAGGGCTACATCGTACATTATCCAGCAAGTCCAAAGGCTGCCAGCAAAGGACAGGGAGCTATCAGGTTTCCCTTTCCTTCTCTCCCACCCTTCCAGGGCAGCACAGCATTATTAGCTGGGAGAGCAACTCAGCTGGACCACTGCTATGAGCCAGGATAACAATTCCTACGTACAACCAAAAGTTAGTCTTCAGCCAGCTGACTTCATTATGCCTTCCCTGTTTATCCTAAGACAGGTCTAGTCAAAAATACTGACCACCAAATGCATTTAAGGAAGCTGTTTTATTATATAATATCCTGATTTTTTTTTTTTCTTGGAGCAATGCTTTCTGTCCTTTTCTCCCAAGAATTGTCCTCTCTCTGCATTCTCACCTAAACTGGGGAAGAGATCTCTTTTTATAGCTCTTAAAACTGGAAGGGTGTATCAAATCGTTTCAGCTGACTTAAACCCAAGACAGAAATCATTCATTCACGTGTTGTGTCTGATAACCCTTGGAAGGGGTGCTGCCGACAAGGGATATTGATTTGAAGGCATTAGAACATTGATTTTTTTTTTAATTTTCATCAGTAAATTGTTTTTCACTATATGAAACTGGGCACATGCTTTTAAACTTTAAATTTGCCTTTAGTTTCCAGTCATTGGTTCTTGCTATGCTCTAAGTGATAGATTAAAGAGCTCTTTCGCACTTATTATCTCTCCACAAGGATTTATGCATGCTTAAGTCACCTTTCAATCTCTTGACAAATTAAACTGTAAGCTTCTTTAAATGACTTTTTTTCCTAGTCCCTAAATGCTTTATGGTAGATGTCTAGCTCTATCCCCAAATTTTTCCAGCATTTTCATATACTGACATTGTAACTGGATTTCTGTTAACTCTATATGACTTTGAATGGTATGGGATAATAAATTTGCCACCTACCTTTTATTCTCATTAATAGAGGTAACAAAATGTTATACTTTTAACCACTCCATCATATTGGGTGCTCACATTCAGTTTTTCATCCTCTTTGATGCAGGCATCTTTTCCTGATTGCTGCTTCTCAATACCCTGGCTACCAGTCTGAAGGTTTTGTTGATGTATATATTTAATACAGCAAAATCTACTTTTGATTTGAAGAGCCCAGGTTATTAAGCACTTACTTACACAAGGATGCTGTTCTCCCTCGCTGGAAGTTAAGAGGGTTAGCATGAGGCTCCCTGGGAATCTTCAGCCACCCAGGAAACAGGGAGCTGGGATGGACCCCGAAGGCACAGCTGGATAGGAGCACCCTTGTGTCCTCGCTCCTGCAAGTGACACAAGGATTCAGCAGCCCACACTGTGTGGGCTGACTGCCCTCCCTTCCTCCCCACCTCTGATAAAGCCTCTCTGGCTTATTCTGGGGTCTGAAATCAAAGCTTAAGGTTTCTATGATATATAGCACAATCATACACAGCGTGCAGGTAGATTACCAGCAGCAGGATCATCAGCCCTTATATTGTACCAAATTTTCACAGTTTACAAAGCTTCTAGAAACAACGTTCATTTCCACCCTGCAGGAAGCAAGTACTTGCTTCTTCATAGGTGGAGAGTGACTAAGGTCAGCACTGAAAAAAAATGACAAAAGTTATATGGAAAAAAGTTTGGCTTTTTTGTTTCCTTGCTTGTTTAGCATTGCTAAAGCCAGCAGATATGCACAGCAAAATGTATCTGTTGATACACAGGTCCCATACTTTAAATGGAAACCATTTGTTTCTGCTTCAGAAAGATCTTTACCATCTTCTGTGGCAAGGAAGTCACCCTTTACTCCTTTTCTCTGTTATTTTAACAGGACATTACCAGCTAACAGGGTACATTTCTATGTAGTCTTGTATCCTTAGAATACAAGTGCAAGCTGTTTAAGACATTAGCAATGACTGTCAAAAGCTTGAAGACTCTCTGGGGAGCAGGGGGAGGCTTGCACAGGAATTTTGTGCGCTGCTAGAAATACCTACCAGACCACGTTACTCTGTACTCGCTTCAGAAGGCAGCCTGAAGATGCGTCTCATACTAGGAACTCTGCCACCTTCTCTTTCCAAGTAGCCTTTTAGTTCTTAGGAAAGTTGACTCTGAAAAAATGGAGCACAGGCAGTCTTTCAGCCTGTCTAGACATTCTGGATGCTGAATGTTTAATGTCCTGGTATAACGTAGCTGAACTATAGCAGTGGAAAGTGATGAAGACAGGAAAAACAATAGGCAGAACTTCTGGTTTAACAGGCATAAATACACTGCTGCTTTAGCTGCTCTGAGCTGCAGGAGGCTGCAGGAGGCTAGGGAACAATTATCTACATTATGTCAAGGAAGCTCTGTCTAGACAAATCAAAACTTCTTCCTGCAGAGGTTTACCCTTTTTTGCATACCTCTGGTCTCCCAGAAGTTGCTAGGAAGAACTGTTAGCCATCAAAAATCAGCACTGAAGGTCACCATCCAACAAGTCAAAGACAAGAATCGGGAGCTGGTTTGTTATAGCCCCCTTTCCCACCATATTCCTGTATGGACACAGTTGTTCCACATGCTCTTTTTTCATCCTCTCCCCCAAGTTTGAAAAACAATTCATCAAGATACCTGAAACCAGAAATAACACACAGGGAAAAAAACAACACCAAAATGCAACCCAAAACTCAGGAACCTCAGCAGCTGATCTCTGAAGTACTTGGGACCACTGACTTCACAAGTGATGGATGTTCAACAATTAAGTGTGTTGATCAGCTGAATTAAGAAACACAAAGTCATCTTTATGGTTTTGAGTGGCTGTAAAGTTTATGTGGTTGACCCACTTGGTTCTCAGATCCACATCAAGTAGTCAAGTTCCATCAGCCTTGGCACAGAACAAGTCTTGTAGATAATGCAAATGCTGGAAGGAAGATATTAATATATTCCCTTACTTTATTTCTCTGTGGATGAGTTGCATCACAACTATAACCACCACTAAATCTCTTGTAGCAATGACTTCAGTCTTCAGTTGGATTAGCAGTTAACACAAAATGTGTGCTTCCAGCCTCATTTTGTATAAAAAATTCACTTAACAGGAAACACAACTGTTAAATTGATGGGACATAGCTTAGTCAGAGGGTTCAAAGCAGGCTAAGACATAAGAAAACCGGAGTCAGCATGAGGCTCTGAGGTGGTGTTTATTGTAACCACTTCCTTGAACTTCCATTTTGCCTTCTGTTGTCGGTAACTTCAGATGAGAAAGACAGCAGATTTGCATTACATTCAGGCACATGAGAGTCCCAAATTATGGGTTTAATAAGAGCCATTTGAGGCCTCTTCCTGCAAAGGTAATGTCACCCTCCAGTCCAGGACATCAGTGCAGCTACACAGCCTGGCTCACCACCTGCCTTGGACCTTGACCTTTCTGAATCATCTCAAATAGAGCTCTGTGCAGTCATCTAAAGTCTGCTTCAGGTAAATAACATCACTGGGATTACAAAGCCAGCAGAAATTACTTGCTGGCCTTTCCTGAAGTCCAGGTTACACATAGTGCTTTTAAATGCAGACCAGCTTGTGCTGGGGAAGTTTCTGCATGCTGTATTCTCTCATTGCAGTTATGATTGCAACTCAACGTTTTATAATTCGGGGTCATCTTTCTTTAGGTGTGGTCAAATAATGAATATTCCCATACAGTTACTGCTGCAACTCAGTAATACCAGAGCAAAGTTTTCTGGAAACAGCATTTTGATTAACAGGAAAAAGATGACAGGGAGGGGAAAAACAGAGAACTGAGACACAAAAATTTATCTTCACTTACTATTCTTCCTTTTGCCTCCCTTCAGCTACTTCTAATATTAGAACTAACAAATATTTTGGCCTATTACTCTTAAAGCATGATCAGTATCTAAATATAGAAAGGGTAGCACAGTACTCCCTCTGGCACCCATTAGGTTCTGGGATTTAAGACTTGACAGTGAGAGCAAGCCCACCTTCAGACCACTTACTGAAAGGAGGTAGGCCTTCTGCAGACCGGTCCACTCTGTGTTCAGGTCTGTCCCCTGCATGCAACCACCTGCACACACCTTACTAAATTTTCTTCAACAGGTGTTGTATTAAGAGCGTTTCTTGAATGTTACAAATCTGCACAACCTAAAGCAGATTGTTCCTTAGGATTCCTGCATATTGTCCTACAAAATAGCATGGGACAGGACCAGATAAGTCCCTGTATAGATAAAAGTTTGAAGAGACTAATTTCTTAGAATTAATAGAAACTTCAGGTTCAGAAGTCATATGCAACAGGAAAATAATCACACAGAGAAGTGTGATTGAGGGAATAACAACAGCAATGCAGATATCTGCAACTACTGAGGACTGAGCACATCTTTCTCCACTAATCCTTCTTTCCAAGAATGTTTTTCCCAATTCAGTCATGTTTACTATCAGTCGATGCTTCGGCTACAGAGTATGTGCTTTTCTAAGTTTTAGACCTTTACCTGTAGTTAGGACTTACCTCAGGGAGAGAGAGAACTCCCTGGTTTGTACACTGGAGCAGCTGGTCTGTGCTTGCATCCACAGAGCTGATTTGCTGAAGACAAGAGACCTATCTGCTGGCTGAACTTCAGCAAACTAGACTGAGAGAGCCAGTTTCTGCTTCCACCTTTTCCAGTCTAGGGTTACGAGCACTATGGGAGCACAAGAGGCAACTTGAGCAGCAGTGAGGATGCAGAAGTAGTGAGCAGGTAGCACTGCTGGGATGGGAACCCAAGGAAGATGACTTGGGGAGGTGGATCTGGACAGAGAAGTGGATGCTTTGGCACCACAAAATCAATAATGAATGTATAATATAGACTTGGTAATGATCAGGGTGTTATTAATACAAATAAGAGTGGTTGCTGGAATCTTTTTTGCAGATGGAGTGAAGAAGGAGCCAGCCTCTTCTCAGTAGTGCCCAGTGAAAGGGCAAGAGGCAACAAGCACAAACTGAAATACAGGAAATCCATTTAAACTTAAGAAAATACTTTTCCCACTGTGATATTAACACTGGAACAGGTTGCCCAGAGAGACTGTGAAGTTTCCAGCCTTGGAGATATTCAAAACTTGACTGAACATGGCCCTGAGCAGCCTGCTCTAAGCATGGGGGTCAGACTAGACAATCTCCAGAGGTCCCTTCCAACCTCAACTAGTCCATGACTCTGAGACAATCTCTTCATTCAATTAAATGACACGGCAACAACCAAACACAATCTTCTGCTCTTAACTCCAAGATGATGAGCAAGTCCCTTCTCGTCTCTCTGCTTATGTAGGTCTGCGCCTTTTCAGATTGTCATTATAAGATGTAATGTTTCATTACAGTTCTTGCAGTAAGGACAGACTTAAATCAATTCCCTTTCCAGGACCAATTTTGAGTATAGCCTGAACAAATGTGACAGACAGACCCTGGAACACTCCTAATGAGAACAGTAAATTAATCAAAGAAGTTACTGGCTCAGTAGAAAACTTGTGACAGTTTTAATTGGGATAACAGTGCCAGGAAAAATAAGAAAGTCCTGTTCCTTGATCAGCATGGAATCAGTAACACCATTTGTTTACATCCTGTGCCATACAAGACTATGAAATATTAAGACAATCCTTACCAAAGAGGTAAATATTGCTAAGTAATAGCTATTACTGAATTGCAGGACACAATTAACACTAATTTGTTAGCCTTTCCTGACACAGAAACTCAACAAGACAGGCAGCTGGAACACAAGAAAGAAACCCGTGTACTGGTTTTAATCCAGTTTAGAGCCAGTTTGCTGGCAGGAGGAAAGAAGAACGAGCATCACATAAAAATAGCAATCAGAAAAGTTTGTTAAAGGGTAGTTACCACATGCAATAGTTACAGGTTTAGACAAAGCTGATATCAAACAATTGTGCTTAATGATATACAGATATAGGGAAAATGCTACAGTTACATTAAGAAAATGCAAAGGAATTTGGATAGTGGAGTAGTAAGAGAGTGAAGGTAAGACAGAAGAAAATGAAGGGAAAGGATATTACAGAACCTTACAAAAAGAAAAGTTAGCTAAAAGAACTTTTTTTTTTTAAAGTAATTGTCTGTGAGCTTGTCTTTCTACCTCAGTTTCAGAAAGACCCAGCTATCTTTCTGTTTTTTTTTCCAGGCAAGGAAGTAGACATAAGTAACATTGTCAAGTCACATTCCCTACCTAGTGCATAGTTTAATGACAGCTAAACTTAACTATTTCTCACCTCAGCTTTAGAGCTTTTCCAGACCCCAAAACATCCCATTAGCTTTTTATTGTGTATATCGTGTAGCAGCATGCTAAGCCATTTCCTTACCATAACCTGTTTTAGTTATGTCAGGATAAGTAATACCAACATCCAAGTGATTTCAGTCTAAAGCTGCTGTTGGCAAGAGCCCCTGCTCCTTAAGGGGTCACAACCTCAACACAATTCCTACAGAAACTGGAGGTTCAGTAGCAGGATGTTACCTGGATGACAGCACCAATACAGCTCTTAATAGTGATTTTTTTAAAGATGTAAAAGAAGCTTTGAGATAAATATTGAGAAAGTTATGTACAGAGTACTAATCAGGTTATAAAACTTCTACCTCCTAAGTTAGAGTTGTTAAAGGTGCTCATGGCACCCCACACGTGGTGGATCGAAGCACTCGAAACAGAAGGTTCCAGCCAGCCATAGTTGCCCATTTTCCCTTTTTTATCCTTACTACACAATATACCAATGAACTCCAGTGAGGATAAGAGTCCTGATCCTGCTCCCGGTTAATTCAAAGAAGATCTATACATTTATTTCAGTGCTAAATATATCCTATTCTTTTCATCAGTAACAGCATCTACTCATAAAGCTATCTACTTAAACACCTTTCATCCAGCACAGAAAGAAGTTCTTCTACAAGATCCTGGGAGACTTTAGCACATCTTAAAACTGACATAAAAGTCTGCCCTAGAAGTAATAACTGCCTTCACAGGGTTGTTTATGTTTTCAGGCATGGTTTTGGTGTTTGTTTGGGTTTTTTTTTTTACTGTTGTCCATCTGCTAATCTTTGAAACCTACTAATTGCAAAAACACAGAAACAGCAATAGCCAAGCATTTAGCATTAAGTAAAAATAAATAGAAAACCTCACACACTGGATAACCCACAAAGTTGGTGCCCCAGAAACCTATGTGAGAGAAGCAGGCATTTCTATACACCTAGCTATACTGCTACCTAATGCTCTGCTAGCAGTAGCAAAGTACTTACTGGCCTTTATACAGCTTAGGTGCGAGTGGGAGGAAGCCCTACTGCAGGTGAAGGTTCCTGGGAAGGTGATTAATTCATTTTTAAGGATGATTGGCTTCAGGTTTTATGTGTGAGTGATTGACAGGAGAAGGGAGCATTGTTGCTGGGAGCAGCCCAGAAGGAGCATCAGTGCTGCTGAGGCTGCTCAAGCTCTGAATATGCCCTATCACTTCTGGAGTTTTGTTCTGTAGGCAGTTCCCTTCAGCTAAATAATAATTTGTTCTCAGTTCTGGTGCTTTCTTCCAGCATGGGCTGTCCAGGAGAGCTCTGTTAAGGGCTGACAGATGTGAATCCCTTCCGCACTGCACCTAAAGCTCAGTCTGATTCCTGGGAAGTACCAAAGCCTCAAGCTGGCATCCACAGCTCACTGAAAGGTAGGGAAGAAGCTTGAATGGAGATCTAACATTACTAGGATGGCCACAAAATAGCCATCCTGTGCATTGCAGCCTGTGCATTGTCCTTGCTCTCAATGCTTGCACTGTGCTGAGTGACCATCAGCCAAGGAAATGGCATCTTCCATCTCTTGGCTTGAAGAAACTGAGAACATTTTCCCCCAAGCAAATTCAAAGAGATTGTTTTAGATGGGGACATTATCTGATAAGGCCAAAGCAGGGCCAGGGCCGTGAAGTTTCACCTGAGGAATTAAGCCTGTAGGTATTCAGGGAAAGGTTGAGACTAACTGACAGCCTTGTTACCTCTATTCCTCCACCCTCTGCTTTTTACCTCTGTAGGGTGTAAACTCATCAGGAGTGAGAGGGGCTGTTTCTTACCAAGGTGTAGTGCTGGTCTAATGATGCTCTGCCCTCAGGCTGCAGTTAAATGCTTTCTGCAGAAAGCGGTGGCAGTTGTTAAAGGTGGTGCCATCCCCAGCTGGAGGGAGGTGGCCAGCCACAGGGAAGAGGACAAGGGATGAGTCCAGCAGCTCCAGGGCAGAAGCCCCAGGGCTCAGCAGAACCCGCCCCTGCAGCTTCATCGGGCTGAGCTGGCTGACTGTGTATTTAAAACAGATGTGGGATGCTCATGAGCTCTGTTTTGCTGGCTCAAGTGTATGTAATGGTAAGTGTTTGAGAGTGACAAGAAGGAAGGGGGGAATATGGATGCTTTAATATCTTAAGATGTCAGCAAGCTTCTGAGGAAGGGGATGTATTGAAGGCCATATTTATTTAATTTGTTCAGCCATCTTTTGGTGATACCTCATTAACTGGAACAGAAAGAAATGTCGGAGTGTGCTGTGAGTATTCATCTGTTCTAGCCTACAAATTGACTGTGAAACATCACATGGAGGCTGAGTAGTGCTCCTTACTGTTGTCAGCATTGATGGAGTGGCACCCTGTGAACTACAGTGTTTTCTAGTGCAGATATGGCTGGAGTGATTGGCAAATGCAATAAACTTAAATCTTCCTCCTTTGTGTGCTGTAGCAACAGCCAGGATGGTATCGAGGAAGTCCTGAAGGCAATACCTGGGCACGGTGGGGTGCTGCATTCACCTGCAGTGTAAATATAGCAGTAAATTTGCAGCCTTTTTACAAGTGAGAAAGCCAAGACACAGGAAAAGATCAGGAGTGGTCAGTCGACAGCCCCAGATGGAGTTGTGGCTGTAGGCAGTCAGTGATGCAAGTAATAGTAAATCAGCATATGGGATGTTAGTGGTAGAGCTGGAGAGGTAATCCCATGAACCACAACTTTTACTCTCATGCATCTTTGTGCCTGTGGGTGTTTAATGCAGCCTTTGCACCTGCATTAAATAGCTGTCTTTAAATAATTGTATTTTCCCACTGACCCTGTGTCCCATTCAGTGCTCAAGGACTGCCTCACCACTCAAATAATTATGCTTTCAAGGGAGATTGTTTTGGCAGGATGCATTAAGAAAAGCCCTTGGACTCTATGTAGAAGATAAGGTAAGACAGTTGGAAATCAGAAGTTAGCTTTGTAGTAGAAATAACTGATGATTGAGGAAAAACTGGTTTTCTCTTGGCTATGAATTTTCAAGTTAGGAAACTCTTAAACCAAATGATGGAAGTTTCTACTCAATATAGATTCTTAATTTTCTGATGCTGAGCCCTGGAAAACATTAAATGTGACTTTCCAAATTTCTGAGGAATTATGAATTCAGAGGAAACTGATGTTTGCTATCGCCCAAGGAAAGGTAAAATAGATCTAAAAGTATACAGCACAAGATTTTAGGAAGAGCTGGTTCAATATTCCTTCTTCTTAAGAGCTGTGACAGTGACAAGTCATTTTGCCTGCCTGTCTCAACTTTCCTTCCTGCAACATGGAAATAACCATTTCTAAATGCAGAATTTATCTGTATGGAGAAGGTGCAATTACTGCCAACACAGGCTGTGCTGCACTGCATTTCAACCTGAAAGTTAGAAATAGCTCTCAGTAAAGATCTTAATTGTGTAGGTGACCAATGTGTATACTTTCAGGGAAGTGGGACTGAAAATATTTGTCTGAGGGATTTAAAGGATACTTTTAATACACCATATGCATGACAGCCTTTTCAGGTGATTAAATGCCCAGTCGAAGTTGGGTATAAAGCCATAGAAGCCATTTGTTGAAGATATAAACAGCACCATCAATATTTTTGTCAATTATAGCAAAAGAGGGAAGATGCAGTGATTTTTGAAACCATGGAAATAGCTTTTCTTGATGCTTGAAGGGGTAGAAAACTGGGTCTTGTTTCCCCCATCTTCCCATTCCCATGCCTTTGTGGCAGGACCTGGTTGCCTCTTTCAGGTGGGCTCAGGTGCTTAACGGCAGTTCGATGTGCAATTTGGGTGAGAAAGGATGGACCCAGCAGGTCATATCTAGTGTCAGTATTGTTTTTCCTTTGTTGGGATGGCTGAACTTTTTTACTTTGCCTGTAAATCTTGACGACTGAATTGATCAAAGCTGCACGGGCCGTGTAGGAGTGCAGTGGGGGAGTTTGCCTGCAGCCCATTTCCCAAGAAGAGCCCTCCTTCCCTGGGGCTCAGCCTAGAGGTGTTTTGCTTTGTTTTTTTTTTCCTGGACTTCTCCAGCCTGAAATTGCCAGCTCACTTTTGGTGTTGCCCATGGGCACCCGGCTCTAAGTGTTGCTCCTGAGCTCCAAGAGGACGATTCCTCTGGCCTTCTCAGAGTAATCTATGAGAAGAGACTTCCTTACGACACTTTCTTCAGAAGATGCATCAATTCATACCATGCCTAATCCTTTCAATCCTGTGAATTTTGGTGCTTTGAATTTTCAGTTCAAGTATTGCATAATATTTATCAAGGAAATAGAGGAGGTGTTGCTTTGAAAGGGGAATTAATGTATTGGTTTGACACCTGCAAAGGCTTCTGAGAAAGGAAGAAGTCCTACTGAAGTGTGATAGAGCACAGACTGTCTGAAAGTTAGTCTCTAGGCAATCTTCGGGCCTTGGGCTGCAGCACCATTACTTTATGTTCTGTTGCAGCCAGAGACTCTGAGTTGACTTACCCACATCCTGAGCATGTAGTGCTCTCCCAGTTTCCAGCACTTTGCAGAGAAACAAGGAGAGAAGGAAGAAGCAAAGAAATGGGTAAGCGAACAGAGGCCAAGAAAATAAGTTGCTGAAGGTGGAAAACGTGTTCAGCAACCTGTGGGTCTCTTGTATGCTGATCCACCTGTTCATCAAAAAAAGTCATTTTGACCTTCTTAAATGGGTAACAAAAGCTGTTCAAAGCTGAATAACTGAAAGGGAGAAGAGCTGAGATGCAGTGACCAGGGAGTGAAGCCGCCCTGATGACATGCCAAGGCTCTCCCTTGAGCTCTCTTCTCCTGGTCTATGTGAAAAGCTGTTTGAGCAGCGCTGTGCTAGGTGGTGTGGTGGGGAGCTGGGCAAAGGTCCTGCCCTTCTCACTTGGCACCTGGGAACTGACAGCTGACCATGGGAATTTACACCTAAATGTTGATGTTACTTGATCTTACTGATATTTTCAGGTGATAACAACTATAAAATGATACAGCATTGAACAATAGCCTTTAGTGAATTCTAATCTATACTAAAACATAATTCTGTTGTCAGCACTTTGTGATATGAATTTTTGGAACAAATTGAAAATACTTGATTCTTAATATTTTGGTATTCTGTGGTAAATTCACAAGTTCACTCAATTAGAATCATGTAACTCAGCTTTTTTTGGTATATTTTCTGGTTTGTTGCACGTTAATGTAATCTACTTAAGTGTATAATTCAGTAATAATCTCAAATTACTCTGGCTAAACAAGAGGGAATCTAATAAAACTGTAAAGTTTTGATATGATTAATATTTATTTAGTTGTCCTTGTAACTTCTTTTTATACCCTTTATGAATAACTGCTCTGTACTTAGATAATTTTTGCTCATTCTGCAAGACTGCAGGACTTTTTTATTGGTTGTAGCATTACTTTGAAATGTGGATGAAGATCTCATTTAGCTCAAATGCACTGTGGTTTCTTCTACAGCTTCTAAGGACCATGCCTCCATGCATCGCTAGTCTGCTGCCAATAGGATGCCAGGCAGCTATAGGTTCTTGTATAAATGTTACGTCTTCTAAGTTTTTCTAATACTGGGAACAAACTTGTCATGGTGAATGATGAATTGATATATTTTTTTCTCCTTTCTATTAATTAACTTCTCTTGTACCAGAAGTTATTTGTTCTACTGAAATATATGGGAATGCGTTAAGTTGGCACTCTTGATTTATTGCTTTTGCCCCATGATCTATTTTTCAAAAGCGCACTATTCAAATTTGCTTTCTAGTGCTAGATGACAGATCATTAACCCGCTCTCTTGAGGCAGTAAAGAAAGGCAGAAGTTCATGAAAGCTACACCTCTAGATAACATGAAGGGGAAAAAAAAAAACCCCTCTTAAAAGGCAAACATGGCATTGCTACAGGATGACTACAGGCTTCATGGAAAAAACAATAACCTGATAGCAACTGCTACAGAACATGGCTTCGTTATGTGTTACAACCCAAGCTCTTGGTTGAAGCGCAGGTGAGGCTGAGGTGACTGCTCCGATATCCCCCGTTCACCTGCATTCAGCGGCATCACAGGATGTCTTCCAGGTCTGAAGCGTTACACCTGTAAAAGCGTATGATAGGCTGAGCAAGCGGTGCATTCCCACAGGGCTCTGTGGTCTTGTTTGCAGTAAGGGAAGAGGGGTGGTAGTCCTTGTTTAGCTAACGAGAAGCTACACTGGGGGGAGAAGGCACTGCAGAGGGCAGATCCAGTCCTCACTCCCCCACGCTGCCGAGGGCTGGGCTCAGCAGCAGCCCGGGCTCCTGGAGCGGTCCCACCAGCCCTCGGGGCCGTGCACCTTCCCCAGGACGGGGGCGGGCCGGGCAGGGGCAGCCGCTTCCCGACGCGGGGGGAGCCCGCCCGAGGCTGGGTCTGAAATCCCGCCCCAGGACCGCAGCTGGGGGGGGAGGTTGTCGGTGCCATCTCACCGCGGAGCTGCTCCCCGGCGGGTGTCCGGCCCCCGGCAGAGCCGCCCCGGCCCCCGGCAGGTGAGGGCCGCGCTCGCCCCGCCGCGGGGCCCCCGGTGCCGCCCCAGCCCGCCTGCCGGTGCCGTCGCGGCCGGACTCTTTGCCGCGCGGCGACGGCGGCCGCTCGCCCCCCTCCCCGCGCGCTGCCTGGCGGAGGGAGACGGCGCGTGGTGCCGGTCTCCATGGCAGTGGGCTGCGTGGGCGGAGTGGTCGGGGCCGCAGCGCGGCGGTGAGCGAGCGAGCGCGCGAGGGAGGGAGGGAGCGCGCGCCCCCGGCCCTCCCCCGCCCCTCGGTGTTTGTGTCAGGCTGCTGGCGGCGGCGGAGCGGCCCCGCGGCGCCGGCCCGGCCGAGGGGCGCCGACCCAGCCCGCCGCTGAGGCGAAGAGCCCCGCGCCTGCCCCCGCTCCGCGCCGCTCCCGCCATGGGCGGCCCGTAGAGGAGCGGGTTCGGCGGCTGGTGCGGTGCCTGCGCGGCGGCGGCCATGGCGGTGGCGGTGGAGACGCGGCCGGAGCTGGTGGGGAAGCGGTTCTTGTGCGTCGGCGGCGGCGGCGAGGAGCCGCCGGAGAGCGGGCGCTGGCGGGCCGGGGTCATCCGCGCCGTCTCGCAGCGGGACTCCCACAGCCCCGACCTGGCGGTAAGAGCCGCGTCCCGGGCCGGGCAGGGCAGGGGGGGCTGCGGCGGGGCCTGCGTTGGCGGGGGGCAGTGGGGCGCCCCGGGCGGGCCCGGCGTGACACAGCCCTTCGCCTGGGGGGCGGCGGGTGCGGGGGGACAGTGCGTGTCAGCGCCCCGGCGGCGGGGACGGCTGACGTGGAGCCCACACCGCCGTCGGGGGCCGGGGCGAGGCGCGCTTCCCCTCAGCGTGTGCGGCCGCGGGGCGGGGGGACGGCGGCGGCCCCCTTCGTGCCCCTGGCGCGGATGCGGCTCCTGGCCGTGCGGCCGCAGGGGCGGTAGGAGGGGGCGAATACCTGGCCTGGCCGCCGAGGGGCAAGTCGGTCTGCGCCTGGAGCAGCAGAGCTCGGGCTGGGGGGTGAATGCGTCTGTTCCAGGGGAATGCAGAAACTGTCGTCATGTAGCACGGACCGACTGGGTCTAACGTACTGGACGCGATAGTGAACGCTGTTACTAAAAGAATGTCATTGTTTCCCTTCCTTTTATGTCCGCTGTCACTGTTTTCCTAAGGGGTGTAGGAATGTGCGTGGAGGTTAGCGAAGGAGCTGGGATATGTTCTGTTGTGCTCGGACACACTCTCACTGCGGGGGGGGACGGGACGGGACACGACCAGGATTTCCTTGGGTTAGTGTTCTGAATGCATAATCTGTGTAAAATGGAGTTTTATTGTGCTCCGTGGACTTGGTCGTTATTTTATTTGTGAATCCTGTGGTCTAACGAGTGCTATGTTACTGTTGTGGTTGTCTCCTTCCATGTTTTTATGTTATTTGGTGCTTCTGCAAGCACATTTAAAAATATCACGACTATGTAAATGGGCATTACGTAGGCTGAAAAAAGGAATCACCGAACTGCGCTGGGCAATCCATATTGCTGCTGGTAGGGGGGAGGCATTCACAGCCGAACACAGTTCGGGGTGGAATGTTGCCTTTTTTACAAACTCATCAAGCAAACAATTGCCTGGTTTTAGAGATTATTGATTGCTTGATGTGAGAAGTGCGATTCACAAAATTAAAAATTCTTGCTTTCCTACGTCCCAGGCTTTAAGCTTTGTTTTAGAATGTATGTGATACTTGAAATGCTACTTTTTTACTGTATTGTGAGTTGTTTTTTTTCCCACTCTCCAGCTATAATTCAAGTAGCATGCTGTTCATGCCCTTCTTTATGAAATGGCCTGTGTTTTCAACCTTTGCTTATATGTGAGAATCGTCTAGAATGCTTTATTTTTAGAACCTATTTCGGATGTTATTCTTGCAGGGTAGTATTCTCTAGGATCTATATACAATTATGGAAACACTGAGTAATGTTTAAGGAGATATTTACTAACATTTACAAGTCAGAGCCATAATTTGTAAACTCCAGGGGCAGAGCTGACAGAGAAAGGGTGCTAAAACAGGCGTTTTGGGGCTTGTATCTGTTATGTTAAATAGGTAATGTATGCTGCCTATTGTAAGTACTTGCTCCTCTTCCTAACTTTGGTATCCGAGTGTTTTTCTCTTCAGATATTCTTTCATTGCAATTCTTGGTAATTTAAGGAAGAACTGTCGTGTTACGGCTGGTTTCTGAGGCAGGATGACTAAGGGTATGCTTACGTGTCGTAGTGGAGTGCCATTTGGATAGATCTAAACGACCTGAGAAGCAGGATGGATGCTCCAGCCTGCACTTCAGCCTGGGTGCAGTGCAGTGCTAACGTGGCCATATTCCTTCTGGTATTCTAGCTAGCTACATAGCACTGCATTATGCTATGTAGATATAGTCACCTAGGAGTGCTGGAAGCCTGGGGAGGTTTCAGAAATACTATCTAGGTCTAATGAGGCCCAGACTAGTACTTAACTGCTGGAGCAGTTGCCCCCTCTAAGTGCAATGTTTGGTTTTCGTGTTACTTGTTCTCTGTCTCCAAGGCACAAACAAGTATAAATCACAAAGGGAGTGGGTAGAGGAAGAAACGATAAGGTTTCTGTTAGTAACAGGTAGTTTCCGTGGGTTAGGCTCTCCTTTTGCATTCGTAATTAACATTAACCTCTCATTAGTTGATATTTGCTAACATGAGTATCCTCTTCCCCTGCCCCCAGTGAAGGACAAAGGCGTTTTTCTGTTAGCCCTGGTTCCACGTATGCTATCCTAGATGGAGTGAGTGCTGCTCTTATCCTTCCATGGCTTTCGTTTTGAGGTGGCCATCCCTGTGAACAGCTCCAGACCCTTCTGCTACTCGTCAGTGGAGTGAAATGGGAATTCTTGTTGACAGTTTCATTGCTGCCCACAGGGTACAGCATAAAAATGTTGAAATTGACTTTTTGTCCATTCTGTGTATTCCTGGTCCCTCTGAGTGGGATGAATGTTGCAAAAATACAGAAAGTGCCCTCAGCTGCAGGATGGAAGGAGGATGGCAGTGGGCATTTTCAAGATGCTTTGCAGATGGCCAGAACTGAGTTACCTTTTAATCCTGGCTTTGGAAGGAAGTATCGTTTACATTGCCGTTGTGTCTTTTCTTCCTTAATAAGTGTGAATGCCCCAGTCAGTTTCAACCAATTTAAGACTGGGGAGAGGTCTGAGAAAGATAGCCTTCCCCCAGTCTGTGAAAGCTGACATCTGAGGGGTTGTGAGAGCCCTCCTCCCAAAAAACCATAAAGACAAGGAGGTCATGGCATTTTGTGCGCTCCTCCTGGAAGCTAAGAGGCGGTCTCCAGCTGGCCAACCAGCATGCACTGAGCTTCAAACCAGCTACAGCATATGCTGCCTCTTGCTTAGCACCGTACAGAGATAGGTAGGTGACGGGGGATGGAGCTGATCATATGTGAAGGTGGGTTTAAGGGCATGAGAAAGAGCTGAGTGTTAAGAGCATGAGAGCAAGCGTGAGTATTTGCATACGGGAATATAGGGACAAATGGAGAGTTTTATGAGGTGAAGGATCTTCAGGAGACATGGGCAAGCTTAGAGGCAACTGACGTAATTAATGTTAAGTGGCCACAGGGCTTGTAGGAGCAAATCCGCAGGAAACTAAGCTTCATTAGTTCTGCTGTAAACAGAACTACTCATTAAATCAGGAACTCCAGACCTGAAGGCGGGACTGGCTGCTCTCCACTGGTGAGCAGGCAAATGAACACTCCAGTTTTCATATGCTGCTACGTTTGTTTCATGATTGTATTTTCATAACTAAATTAATAAATATTTTCATAGTTGAAATTATTGTCCTGGTAAGAAAATGAAGAAAAGAACTCAGTTATCCAGTATCTTCTTCCTGATAGGTCTCTCCTACTCCAGGAAAGTATGTTAAATGACTCTTTCCTTATACTTTTAATGATTGCAACATAGCTGATATGTAGTCTCTGTTGTTTCTTAAAATGTATTTAGTTAAATTTTCTTTCTTTTTTTTTAACAAAGAAAGAGAACAGTATCAAAGTGTCTTTTCTCCTGCTATTTTATGGAAGTTTTGCCTTCCTCAGCTTTCCTATTAATTTACCACTAGTGGGGAACATGGTGAGAACAACTGGCACTGGTTGCAAGTACTGTTGGTCTTCTGGAAGATGAATGCTCTTGCCATTATATACAGATCCTTCTTGCCAGGATTTGGAACCCATGCCTCTTAGTCATCCTGTAATGTTTACAGATGTTTTAAAACACCTGCTATACAGGTACAATGTGTACAATGTATACAATTTAATCCAGGAGTTTTCTTGATGATTTTCCTGGTCTGAGTCACAACTTGATAGTTAGACCTTTTGATCTTTCATGCAACAGGAATATTCAAGAATGAAAAGCATTTATTTAAAAATAAAAATACAAGCAAAAAAAAAGTTTCATATATATATATATATTTGTGTGTGTTTCACTAGTCATTGAGAGAATTCATAACTATTTTTCCGCTTAAGTAACAGCGGGTGTTGCTAGAGGAAGCTGGGAACTCTATTTTTCCTTGCTGCTAACTGCCTGGAAAAGCCCCTGTGCTGCTCTGATTGCAGTGATAACTCTGGGCAAATAAAGAAATGGCTAGGAGGAAAGAGGTGGAGTCAATGCCATATGATCTCCCTGGTCTTTGCTGTCCCATAAGAATTGCTTTCTGGGCCACAGGTTGCAAAATGTCTATTTAATCACTACTGCCAAGATTTGAGATGGTGATGACAGAGGTGTATTCCTATATTGTGCTTAAAAAGTTATTATTTAGAGGAGTACGTTTTAAAAAGTATAAGTCAAATTATTAAAATTATTTCGCTTACTGGAAGTGCTTGAGAGTTCTGTGAATTTTCATGGTCCGGCAGTTGTATATTGAATATAGTCATATATTCAGCTGTATATTTTCTCCACATGAAAGAGAAAATGGAAATAAGCTTTTAAACACATAATGTGCAACCCTTAATAAAAAGTATAGTTGTAAGTTGCAGTGATTTGTAATTGTGTATTTATTGATGTGTGAATTTTGCTGTCATGATGTCCATGGACTGGAATACAAAATCAAGAATAGAGTACTTTGGTAGTCTTTAATGTCTTATGATAGGCAAATGTAACATTTTGCGCATAGGGAAATATATTATGGCAATAAATCACTGTGTTAGATATCCTTCATGAAAACCTAAATATTAGTGATAGTTTGAAGCAGTTGTTTGATTTTTATTTACGGTAAAATTAGTTAGATATAGTGGGGGAAATAATACATAAATAGTTTTGGTAAATTGTGGTTTTTTTAATATCTCATTTTTGGTAATTTGCAAACAAGGAATTGTTAAAAATTCACTGTGTCCGGTAAAACCATTTGAAGGGAACTGCGGCAGGCTTTGTGTGCCTGTTTTAACTGAATTTGTCCTCACTTAACAGTAAAATGGAAGTTCACAGAACGTAATGGAGACTTATCAGTACTGTATTACAGATAACATGAAAATAACTTGAAATAATTGCGGATAATTTGAAAATAAAGGAAGATATTTTAGAGAAGTACTCCATATTCTGAGAGTTTCTCGCTAAAAGATGAAGTTAAATTTGCCTTCGCTGTGTGTGGAGTTGCCCTTACCCAGTCTTTTTATGACCTGTAATTGTTTTAATCTTCCTGCTTCTGTAGTCCCAAACTTTCTGAATGCACTATGGCTTTGTTATACAGGCACAGAATTGCACTTCTGTATTGATTTTCAGTGCAGCGTTTTGCATTGTCCTCTGTTTTTCTTTCACTAAGCTAGTATTTAAGGAGAAGCTGAATGTATTAATTTTTTGAATGCATTTGAGCTAATCTGTTTAAAAATTAAATAGATTTTTTCATTCCTTATTTTAGAAGTACGTGCTCTGCAGCTTTTACTTGTTAACCTTGAAATAAACTGGAAGATACAGAAATATGCTTTAAACTAGTTGTGCATAGCTTGTTGGTGGTTAATGGAATGTAAAAATACTATGTATTTCTGTACCAGCATCTGGGTTAAAGATGAAGAACAAGTTGTTGGTGAGGAGCCTGTCACGTTATTTACTCCAGCTATTGGAGATGATGCTAAAAACATGCCAGAGTTTATCATGTCACTGCTACCGCTGGATCCAGACAAGGAGTGTTGTTGTAGAATGCATTTTGTGTGTCTTTTGAAGCTGGTTTGAAAGGAGTGGGAGAAGCTCAAAATGCAGCAGGGATTTAGACCATTTTCAGTTTGTTTCTACTGTTCTGTATCCGTATTGAAGCCAACAAGTCTTGTAAGTTTTGGTGCGTATCAGCTAGGCAATCTTTTCTTGGCTCAGCAGTAAAGAAAACTTCCTATTTCCTTTCTGTGTTTCTAATAAGATTGAGCTTGTCATCCTGTGCCTGTGAGTGTCACCTCATCTGTCTTCCAGAGTTAGTTCAGTTAGTGTTCAGGAAGGAGTATCTCTTTCATAGTAATTTGACAAAAAGATCAAACATAGGAGTGTTCCTATGAAACTGACTGCAAGGATTCAACGCTTTCTGCTCTGCCCTTCCCTCCTCATTGCTTTTGTACTAATAGAAACCTGAATATGTTGTAGATCAACAAGTAAATATACTGATGGATTTTGAGGAAGGTTTATTTGAATGTCAAGATTGCAAACAGAATTTAGGTGTCCCAAGCTAGGGATTAATCAGTTTATTAATTTGCTGCATAGTTGCAAAGTATGCAGCAGTGAATGAAATAGGGAAAAAGGAAGGCTTGATCCTATATCTAAATCTTTCAGGAGGCTTTGAGAAAGATATATCAGGTGTTTTCTTAATCAAGAAAGCATTCACTTTTGCCTTTTATATACTGTGCTTAAATAATGTATTATTCCACATTCGCATTACGTCAAATTTTTCTTGTTCCAGAACTTTGTGTGAATCCTTGGAGGTGTCTCAAAAAAACAGGGCATAGCCATCTTAGAGTTTTGAAGAATGAGTAGTCATTTTATAGGAAGCCATTCTTTCTGTGCAATGCCAAGACCTCAACACCTGCTTGGGAACAGCAGAACTGTTCTTTAATGTTAAATTGAGCAAATTTAAAAAGTGGTACATTTAAAAATTGGCCAAAAATAAGCTCAACCTTCTTCTGATCCTATGATCAGTGTATCGTAGAGATGCTTAGTTCCATTGGTGACTGGACTTTCTGCTGGGATCAGGCTTGACCTTCCCTTTCAGTAGGACTCGGTAAGCTGCTTCTGCTTTTGCTGGAAGAAAGTAAGTATTGATCACTTGAGAAGTTTACCTGAAGTTGGCAGCAAGGTGGTTGTCTCAGAAGAGACACTGTTAACGATGTGCTGTTATTGCCCACTTTCATGCTTTGAGCACTGACATTCAGTGTTGCTGCAGGGATGGTTTCCCTCCTAGTCCTACTAGGTGGGGACTCTGGCCTGCTCTGCTTGTAACCAGCTGCTTCTTTGAAGCTGGTGGAGAATTCTAAGCTGAACTAATGCTATGTTACTTCATTATATTGACTCATCCAGAAAGTTACTGTCATTAGTTGATGTTATTCCCATGTACCACTAAATTTCATGTTGTAAGATGGAACGAGAGCAGGGGAACCAGAAGAACCTTGGGGATTTTGCTGTGTTTTGCTTTCTAGTAATTTTCTTAAAAATATTTTCATTGATTTCTTAAATTATTTTACTTCTACTTTAAACAGCTGTTACTGCTTTCCAGAATTAAGTAGAATGGAGCAACTTAATCTGCTCATGAGGAAGTTGCCTCCATGTACATACAGAAACTGCGTTTGAGATAATTCATGTGCTTTGTTCAGAGCTTCATGGGCACAAAAGATGCAGGGTAAGTGTTAAGGCTTTTAGCTTGACCCTCCCATGGCAACATTTTTAGAAGTTTTGGAGACTGTGGTTCCACAGACATTTCTCTTGGTGGCAGTGCTGGCTTAATTTTTTTAACCCTGAGTAGTTTCCTGATCCATTCACCATATGGCACTTCAGGCAGTTGTACTGAGGCTGAGGAGGTGGTATGGGATCGATCAGAGGCAAATGGCTGAGGGTAGGAGCAGCTTAAGCTGGCACCATTTCCAGGAGAAATGTCTCTGGACCATGGCCTGAATGAAGTAGTTGAAAACTAGCTTAAATACCTTTGTGAGAGTTGCAGTCACTGTAACTAGTAAATGTGTCCTAACCTGCTCAGCTGTAATGCAGGGATTTTGTACTGCAGTTGAATTAATGATATTTATTCACTCAGTATGAATAATTTGTTCTTTCACTTGAATAAGGAAGTACCTGCTAAAAATAACCCATAACATGATCATTTGATGTCTGTTGATGCTATACTTACTTGCAAAGGCAAGTTTTTGGAAGAACAGATGTGAAATCAAATGCTTTGAGGGAAACTTAAGCATCTATATGTTACAATGCATACACCTTGGATGCCTCAGTAAAATATTGCATATAATATTTCTGCATAAATATGATGATCTTTTTGAATGTTCTGATCAGCACTGATGTTTAAATGATTGTGGTTAGGCTTCACTGCAAGTAACTGACTGCTGTGTATGACTACTCAAGTGGATACTGCTGACTTAGTAGCTAGGTTGACTCACTAGGGTTTTACTTTTTTGCTAAGGGAGCAGGGCTCTTTACTAAAATGGTGGTTTAAAATCTGGAGTATGATTGCTCTGTGAAAGGGAGAGCACTTGCTGAGTCATTACCAGGTGGCCCAAGTCAAATCTCTTTAGTCCTGCATGTCTGGCGAGGAGGGAGTGGAAAGCTGTATTTTGGAGGAGCGTTGGCAAAGATGGTTTGTTTTGAAACAGTCCTTCAGCTTATTTCCTTATTTTTTGCTCTTCTTGGCTTCCCTTCTTTCCTGAAACACAGAATGTAAACTTACTACCTTTCAAAAACAAACAACCCAAAAGCCGATATCAAACAGACAAAGAAATGTGTTGGGGTAATCATAGGAAATACGTGATTTAAACTGTTCGGTTAGTATAGAAAATCTTGGAGAAAGAGTGACAGGAATTAGTAGTGAATTCTTAAACTGGAGTTCGTCATTAATCTGTAGTTTTTCTTGCATCCTAATTTTTCCTGAAGCCAACTCGAAGACTTCATTTTCACAGCCTTGGTCATCATCAAAGGCAGGAGCAAATACAGGCAAGCAAGGCATGGTGTGAGCGGTTTTTAGGGGAGAGGTTAATGACTTTTGGGCTATAGACCCACGGTGATATTTAAAGAATTAGCAGCTAACAGTGGTCTAGTGCCAACATTTCAGTCAAAAATACAGAAACTGATGTAGTTGAAGACCGAATGTCAATGAGATACTGTGGTCTCAAGAGCTGTTGTTGTGACACTTAGCTATCATACATCTACAATTCTGGCACATAGCTGTACTTCCTCAGTGTTTCCTTATGGTGATTTGGAGCTCAGGGACTTCATCCAGCAGAGGTCTTTGGGTTTTATAGCTCTAGCTGTATTTTTCCTAAATGAATTTGTAGGAAACCTTTTTGAATCCCTGTGAACTTTTCTACATCCTGTGACAAAGAAGGGTCAGGCTTTAACTGCGCGTTGTACTCAGGATTGCTTGCTGTTGTTTCAGACATGCTTTGGCTTCTGCGTTGTGAGGTACAAGTCAACAGTCACCCCTTGTTTGCCATTTGCGTGATGCTCGTGATTTTATTAGCTCTGCTGTACTACTTCATACTCCTCTCTCAGAGCATATCAATGTGGCAATTTTCCTTTACTGTTTCTTAACCTGAGACTCAGAGGTATCTGTTCTGTCAGTCCCTACCAACCCTGTCCAAATAAATGTCTGTTTGAACCAGATTATTCCAAAGAGTGTGCAGTTTGTTTGCATATCTTAAATGGCTATCTACACTGAGATGCATATCTTCACATTATTTCCTTTCTGCAGGTTGTTCTGAAAAGATTTAATTTAATACTGTCAAGTTGAGTATAAATTTTTTTCAGGAAATAAATTAACATTTTAAATGAGTTTTAAATTGTAAAAAATTTATTTCTCCATTGGAGTATATTGATGATTTTTTTTTTCAGTTATGGTAACCAAATTGTCTATTGCAGGTCCATTTAAATTTAGTATACCCAGGTGTTGGTCAAACCTTGGTGATGATCTATTTAATACCAGTTAAGCAGTGAGTAAAGCTTTTTTTTTTTCCCCAAAAAAAAGCAGGGGGGGTGGTAATGAAATACTTCTGGCTTGCTAACTATTAATCCAGGGGGGCTGTCCTAAAAATACCTGATCCTTCTGTATACTGTCATATTTTAACATTTGTATATAGGTCAGAATGTGACGTGAATATTTTTAGACAATGTCATGACCACTTCTTAATTTGATAGGTAGCTTTTCTGTATAATGGGGTACCTCCTCCTGCGTGATCTTTTAAAAGAGATAATCAATTTTGACTCATTGAAAGAAATTTCAATGTCTTTGTATAAATAGAAAATGTTTCAAGTGCTTTGATACTTTGTATCATATTTTTCCTTTAGAAATTTGTAGTCTAGATTAATCTGTTCCTTTTGTTACTTATAGCTTTTTACAAAATTTCAACTTAAGTCAGGCCTAAGACTACATAAAATATAAAATGAAAAATCTCATTTGATAAATTATTCATTGACTAACTTACTTTCTAATTCCATCAGATGGTTTCATTTGAAACTGAATGTAGTACTTTCATAAAGCATTGTAAAGATTTTATATTTTAAAATGGAAAGACTTGGCGTTCTGTTGACACTTGGAAAAATGGCTTGCTCACAGTACTTTAATTTTTTTTTGAGTTCTGTAGTAGTGTCTTGTCCAGGTAAAGTGAGATGTGTGTTTACGCTGGCATATTTTTTTCCTCTGTCAAAATTTTTTTGATATTGAATGGATTTTATGTTATCTAATTTTGATTCTTTTGAAAAAAATATTTTAGCTTTCAGATACATTTGAGTATGGCTCACGTTTCAATAACATGACGAAGTTGATTGCTGCTCACTGACTGGTTTCAAATGTGATAAACAGAATACAAGTTAAGTCTTAAGTTTGCCCATATGTTACTTTTCTGCTAAAATAATGAGCAATGAAGAGCTAAGTAATGGCAGAACTTAATAGGGCTCTTCAGTTGGTACCTATGAAATGGATGAAGTCTATCTCCAGAGGGTTCTTAGATTTGTTGATGAGGAAAAAGGATGGCATTCAATACCATTTAATGTTTTTTCTAAGATAGCTTTTATGTTATGGTAGTCTACCCATTTCCAGGTATCTGGAACTTGTGAGTCCAGGAGTGTTTACTGGTATATTTGAAAGAGTTTAGAGCTTCAGTGGAAATGAGCAATTAGTTCTATGCCTGTGTCTTTCCTTCCTTTCTTATAGAAGTCTGGTTTTGGTCTGGAGTTTAGCATGCCTATGCTTTAAGAAGTATGTCTTCAGCTGAGAAGAGGACAATGTAAGGACATGCAGAATGGCCTTTAGGGATCTTAGGACTGAGTTGGCCGGTATTTGGAGGGGGGAAAGAATGGAAAAGAACATATTTTAATTTTTTCCTTTTTTTTTTTTTATTTGCTGAAAACCTTTTGATCAGTTCTTGAGCTTTCTTTGATCAGTGCTTCTTATGGAAAGACTGGGCAGACACATACATGAGCTAGAGTGTATGGGTCAATCAGCGGAGGAGGCAAGGAAAGAAGAGAAGACCATGATGGTTTAGATGTAGAAACCCATACACAGTTTGATGTAAACTGCAGGCAGAAGGAGCCTTCCTTTTGTCACAAAAGCCAGCATCCCTTCCTGTGAGGCTTCTGGCTCCTGAAACAGTGGGTCCATTCTCTAACACAAGGAAATATTGAGAAATTTGTAAATGAAAAAAAATCTGAATGTTGAAGTTCCATACCTGCATTCACAGTTTTAGTCAAAGCTAATGGTTCCTTAAACTTGGAAAAACAAAATCTCAAAAAGCATTGATTACTTAAAGTCAGAGAGCAGAGATGAAGCTGGTATTGCTGTTTCATTAATCATAGCTTGGGCCACATGCAGTTCTTTTTCCTAAGGCTGTCAGTTTGGCATTTCTCAGGGCAGTTGTAGAACTGAGCTTTTTTGCAGCTCTTCTTAATTGCTTTGTTTCCTTCTCTTCCCAGGACTTATCTGCATCTGCTTGTTACTTGTCAGATTTTCGCTGTAAGGGAGACTCATTTGTAACATAGGCATGCGCTGCTCTTCCGTGGGACTGCATTTACAGGACAGAGAGCCTGAACTCAAACCTTACTTTATAGCAAGGCAGCTGGGATAGATAACTGTAGGCTGGCAATCTCAGTACTGTGGAGAATAACACAGCAGCGTAATTCTGGGAGTGGGAAAGTTAGGTCTTACAGACTGCTTCCCGAATATGTATTGTGGTGGAGGGAGATTTTGCCTGATAGCATGATAGGTTTGGACTACCTGTGGATCACAGAAAAGTGTTTCTGAGCGTGTCTGTGCTAATGCAGTCAAGTTGTCTCTGAATTTGTGCCGCTTGGTTGGCTGCCCTTTCAGCTGATTTTTAACTAAGGCTGCTGTTGAATTCTGTTAGTTATGAGGGCTCAAACAGGCAGGTAGCCTTGATGGGGATTAGTTTATCAGATGTCTAGTAAAGTGCAAACTCTGACTGCAGCTTTATCCACCCTCAGGCTATTCAAACTCTCTCTACAGTGTGAGCTGCTTGTCTGAACTGGTGGAGCTACAGAATTAACCTTTTCCTTCAGTGTGGAGGAGTTGTGTGGTGTGGTTTTTTTTTTTTTCCTTTGGAGGTTAGAAGACAGTGGTGTCTAACTTAAATATGGGAGTGTATCACTGAAAGCTACTTTTAATTAATACCAGGTGCTTTCTTCACTGCGTCACTGTTGGCTTTGCCCACATCTGATACCTTTCTTTACTGGGCCTGTCAGCTGGGCAGTGGCAGCACGAGGTTTGGAACTGCAGGCGTGCCAATTAGGCAAGCAGCCGGCTCACCATCAGTAAAGTGTACGGATTTGCAAGTCACTTGTTTTGCAAGCCTCTTGTAAGAAATTCATGTGTGGACAGAAACTTCCAGATCTTCTGAAATTTGGCAATAGCTTAGAGTTAATAGGGAAGTCTTGACTGGAAAACATGGTTGAAAAAATGCATAGAAACAGTAGTAGAAAGTAATAAAAAAAATTGTGAGGTAGTGAGATATTGTCTATTAGTATTGGTATTTATAGTGATAAAAACTAGAGGTATTTCATAAAAAAAATTAATATATCCACTTTGCTACAGAACTTGAAAATTGCTGCTGTAGTACTTGTACTGTGAAGTATGCAGGACTTTACCTCTACTGTGTTTTGTTGGTATTGTTGGTTGGGAGAAGAGAGCTAGGGTTGTGGGTTCTGTGGTGTACAGCACTTGTAGCAGTGGTGAAGGCTGGTATGGTGAGCGGTAATGATGGAGTAGGGGCGGTATGTGCTGTTAAGTTGTGCTTTGAAGTATTTTTCAATTTCTCTATTGGTTGCTTCTGTATAGTCCTTTTAACTGTTTCCCAACACTTTATTAATGTTATTTAAAATGGAAAATACTTGCTCAAATACTCTAATGAAAGATTTTACTAACAATCTGGAAGAACATAAAGTCCGGTAAGCAGAGTCATGCCAAATGGGTTAACAGTTTGAAGGGTGGGTAGCCTGTGACATTGGGTCAAACTTGCAGTGGTTTATAACTTTGTGTGCGTTATGGGAAGTGCACACCTGGGGAAAAGATACAACAAAAATTTTTCTACAGGTTGTAATGTATAAAAATAAATTAAAGAAATCTTTAAACATTTTCACAGAGCAGTTAGTATAATTGCCATTCCAACTAAAAGGCGCTGTGGAGGTGCTTTGAAATGAGTGCTATAACATCCCCATGCCCCTTGCTGCATTCTGTGTTTTTTCTTACCTTCTAATGTTAGAAATATCAAACCAATATCAAGGTAGCCAGCATGAGAAAATTGGCAATGGTAAGCGTTACGCAGGGAGAAGATGTCTTACTGTCATGTAAATATAAATAGGAGAAGATTAGACTGTGTTCTTTCTGGATGCATGAGTCAAAATTATTGACACTGATTTTAATCTTATCTCATTCTGTATAAAACGCTCCATCTGATGTTGTCCTAGCCCTGCTTAGCATTTCCTGTTCCCTACCTACCCCACTGATGAGCTATATTTTAATTTCTCCTTAGATCACAACTCTTTATTGCATCTTTCTATGGTCAGAGTACTTCAGGATTCTCATAAACATCTTTTTCTGTCCTCACAGTTGGAAGACTTCCAGTAAACCTCCCTTTTCTCAGTCAATAAGATATTGTTAACTAAATAATAACTTCCATTTTTAATGTGAAGCTCAAAGCTACTGAAACTGTTGGTCGCTCATCTTAAAGACATCAAGGTTGCTTCTGTTAGCAGTAGATGGTTACACAGATCTGTTGGCTCTTTGGTTCTGTAGGTAATAAATAGTTCCAAGATTTAGTAGTGGTGTGTTTTTGCTGAAGGTGATCTGACAGATTTGGGAGGGTTAACTTCAAAAATGGATTTGTGTGTATGTGATTTTGTTTGTCTGAAGGTAAGACTGAGATGTTCTAGGGTAAATAGACTGTGAATTGCATGATAAACTTCTGCCAAGTCTCAGTGCTGGAATTGCTGAGATTACCGTTTCTGTGTCCATGCAACTCTGTTTACTTTGTAGGACACTCTTTGACCAAGACCTCGCTGTGGTAGGTGCTGTGCAAACACAGAGCTAAAATTGTCTGTGCCTCAGAGTTTACGAAATCCGGAAGGACAAGGAGCTGAAATGAGGTTTATAATGATGTGTTGTTTGTGTACAGCAGCCTAACTTTTGGGAAATCTTGTGATGGAGAAGAGGTAGGAGAGGTTTTTGAGGCATATAACAAGGTAGCTCTACCGGTGTTTCTTGGTTATGTGTGTCAAACATGAAGGATAGCCAGGGATAAAACTCAAAGGTGGCGTGCTGAAACTGTGTTATTTTCTTCTTTTTCTTTCTTTTTTTTTTTTTTTTTAAAGCAGCCTATGACAGAGGTTTTGGTTAAGTATGGATCAGAAGCAGGACCTGGCATTTGTAGCTGAGTCTGAAGACTTTGAAACCAAACCCCAGTAAGTTATGTTGATAAAGGAGGCAGAATGATGTAGAAAAGACAGCTGCTGTCATTGCAATGTGGTAGAATGATTATTGTGTAGCAGCATTGTGAGAGGATGTGTGTGGAGCAGAGTTCTGTGACGTCCAAAGGAAAAAAATTACGTAATCAGTGAGGTGAGAACCTAGGTAAGACTTAAATACAGGTCCGAGGGTAGGGACCTTGGAGGACTTGATAGAAACAGCATTGGGGTGAACACTGAAAGCTCTGTCTTAGCCATGTTGTGCTTGACAGTGCAAACTATGCAAGTCAGTGTTAGTGAGTGAGTTTAAATGGTATTTGTGACCCTAACCATAGGGTTGTTCTAAGTAGGCTGATTCAGCTCCTATTTTAAGTACATTCTGGATTTTTTTTCCCCAGCACAGAGAACGTATTTTTCACTTCCATCACACATGTTCTGTTTCTGTGGTATGAACTCGGGAAATAATTTTTGAAATGGATTGCACTAGTGATTTTTTTTTTTCAATTGTATGCAGACCATTTGTGGTCTAGGAAACTAAGTGGTAAGTGGAACCAGGGTGCCTCTATAGTATTTCTAGTGAAAGTTTATGTGAATACTGATCTCAAAGTTTGAATGCTAACAATAGATTTTTAGTCCTAAAGGCTTTGAGATCACTTTATTTGAATGTTTTTCTGATGATTTAGTAGGCCCACAGTCATTGACATCTTGAAGATATAAGGGTTGGTGGCAACTTGAGTTGCCAGCAGGCTTTTTCATATATTGCTTGTGATGCGAGTTGTGTTATGTTATAGATGTGGCAAAGACCTCTTGGTTTTCACTTTACTGTAGAGATTTGAATAATTGGGAGTGGCAGAAGAGTTGAGTAATAATCAAATTAACCTGGATTGCCTAAACATGTAATAGTTGAGATCCTTTTTCTGTGAGGAACTGACTAATTTGTCAAGATGTCAAATTGGTCAGAAGCCAAGCTAATTGCTTCTGTGGGTTGCATCAAGAAAGACAGAAGAAATGCTCCATATGTTCTGATTTGTATTCATTCAGTTTTGCCTAACAAAATTTTAGGTGTTAAGTAGGGTTCGTGACACCTTCTTGTTTTAACATCTCCAACCTGTGAAAGCGGTAAAACTGCTGGTAAAATCTGGACTGCGCTATCATTAAATGCCCTCATGATTTAGTTCTTAATTCCTCCACAGGAGGACAATCTTACAGAGTTGCCAGGGGAGGCAAAAGTGTCAATGTGCTTGCAGTCCTCTGAGGTTTTATGCCTCCTGAATTGGGAGGGAAGAATTATCCTAATTTGATAGATTTGGAGTTACTAAGAATATTTTATGTTGACCAAGTTATTGGAATGCTTAACTGTGTGAACATATTGGTTTAGTTTAATGGGGAAGAGGAGGTGGAGGTGTCTGGGGAAAATAGGCAAGAACAGAAAGAATTCTGTGTCTTGACAGAGAATTTGAGTGCTGTTAAGCCAGTGACTCTGTCATCTCTTGAGTTTTTTTCTTTGCTTTTTTTTTCTTCTTTGTTTTTAATTAAGTGCACAGGACAGGTGTTTAGAAGGACCAAAGCTGGATATGTAGAAGGTTTTTTTTTTTTTGTTTTCAACTCCCACTCATAAGAGTGGGTTGTAATAATTCAAGGATTCAGACTGAGATGTAGGAGTCCTGAAAATGGGTGTGCCTGAAAAAATCAAGATAGCCTTAAATATCATCACAAGATGTTAAAATAGACATTCTCTAGACTTATTTCTCAAACTTTGTCTTCTCTGTGCTTAAATAAAAATAGGAAAACAGTTTAGTCACAGGTTCCTAAAAAGATCATCTAAAGTATCAAAGTCAGTAAACAAGTTGATGAAGGGTACTAAGGACAGTTATCACAGGGTTTTGTCAAAGAGCATGATCAGAGGAATTGGATGTATGGACAGGTTCTGTTGCAGCATCTGGGTCCCTGGAGGTGGATGTGCTGAACCATGAGTGGGAGCGAAAGCTAGTTCTGTAACTAAAGCCAAATTCTACTTTCCTTGAATTCACTGCTCGGAGAATTGGTGAAGTTTTTCTGCGTTATCCTGCTATGGTGGGAAGGAATCCTCCTTTGTAAGGAAAAGCCTTTATGAACTGGATTGATGGCAGCTTTTGTATCCTCTGTTTATGGTGTGCATATATATAGTAGGCTGTCAATTAAAAGGGCAACTGAGAAGGGAGATCGTCTAGATTGGGCAAACGTGAAGAAAAAATAGGAGCCCTTGAAAGATGGACATTATTGCATGACTACATTAGAATATAGGCAAACCAAGTTTCAAAGGCAGAGAAACTATTATTAAATGTTTTGGTGTAGGTGGTGGTGGTGGGAACAACTAGACAAGCTTTTTGACATCCAAGTCTTTGAATTGGAAGTAATGGGGATGAGGGGATGGGAAGAGAGAGTGAAAGAAGTGCTAAAATAAGTTTATCTTCCAGGGAAGGAAAAATAATGTAGTTTGATGTTTGGAACATTGAAGAGGTGAAGGAGGGGAGTAAAATTACGGGGTTTATCGTACTTCCTATCTACTGAGTTAATGGTTTTTGGTATTCAGTGAAGTTTATTCCCAGGCTCATTTTCTGGAATACGTTTTGTAGGTTTCCCTTATGGATCAGGGCAGAGAGCACAGAGATAATTATTTTCCGAGTGATGTCCCACTCTGTCAGCTGGATATTTCTGTCCTTTGTAAATGTCTCTTTAATGAGCTCCACTATTAGAGCGGCTGCTTAGCTTCCATTAGGCACATAGTGCATTGGATGAGGAATGTTACATTCTGGAAAGTGCAGGTGCAAGATCCCAGGATTTTGATGTCTGTGTTGCAGAATGTGTTTACTGTGGTGGCATTAGATGTGCTGGCAAGTCATTGTCTGGTGCTAATGTAGCTGCTAAGCATTGGGATGGGAGCCAGCCTAGTATTTTTGTGCAAAAGAGAACCCTCTAAAACAAAAGCAAAAACGTAAACCGATTTGTGATCTTTTGTGCTAAGGTGTAATCTGTTTATTCACCATCAGTCCTGCTCACAGTTTAACCAGTTGTCGTGCATTGACTGAGAATTTTGACAAACCGTAGGTTGCAGTAACTTGTGGGTTTGAATGCTCAGGTGCTGCTCGTATTCGTGTTCACAGATCACGCTGTCCAGCTGCTTTCTAATGTTTTCTTAGCTGGTCTTTGCCTACCTGTCTTCCAGGGTTGGTTTTGCTAATGTGGTACTCTAGGCTAATAAATCTGTTGCCAGTTAAGTACCAAAACTCTTTGAGTTTACTTAGGCAAATGAACTGCTGCAGTGCAGATGCAAGACAGCTGCAGATCCCCTGTAATTGGCACTTGCTGGTATATTCTGTTCTGGTTTATTGATGAAACTAATCATAAAAAGGAAAATCGAGGTTCCTTATGTTAGAAATGTCTATTTACTTGTCAGTGCAGTATATAGCACAGTGAAATCCTGAGCCATAATTAGTATTCAGCACTGCTGGCAATAAAAGTAATCCATTTAGATGATCTAGTGATAATGATCTCTTGAATAATTGAGGCTATGAAGCTGTATTGTAGGTTGTCTTGCTGGGTTTTCAAAATACATTTAACGGAAGCATATTTTCCAGAAAAGGCATTTAGGCTTGATTTGAAGGTTCTGAGTAGTGAATCCATCTTCCTTTGTTTAGTGATTAATCATTGTTGTTAAAATAGCATTGTATTTCCTATTGAGAAGCACAACAGGGTGAATTTCAAGTCCTGTGATTCCCCTCTCACTGCTCTGCTGCCTGCTACCAAGTCTCTGTCTAAAGTTATTGTGAGTCTTGCTTTTAGTACCTGAGCAAAAGCCTTGTGATTTACAGATTGAAAAGTCCATGAGATCTTGGAATCCTCCAGTGCTGTCCAGAGGCAGGCTTTCAATACGAAAGAGATGTAGCTGAATTTTAAAGTGAATAACGTTTTGTTGAAGTACAGAGCTTTTTGAAAGAAACAAAGCATCAATGATCATTGCTAGTGCTTGGCTTGTTTTTTCAAAGTCAATTGTGCTTAGTGCAGCTGAGAAGTAATGGAACAGATTTGCAGCCTATTAGAAAGAAACTCAGTTCATCTGGCACAGTCTTCCCCAAACTGGAGCTCGTACTGGGGCAAAACATCTTTATGAAAATTGAATGTACATGTTTGCTGTGAGACTTCCTGTTGCCCAGAGTCTTTGTAATTAATTACTTGAGGTTATCAATTTATTAGCATTCTGCTAATGAAAAGCTGTGTGATGTAGCATTAGGTTTTTGTCATGCAAAGGTGCTTTTTCGAAAAAGTCTCAGATCCTGGCGGCTCAGACAGCATTATCACTCTCTTCTCAGCAGATGATTTGTTTGGATCATGTAAACATACCTTGCCTTCACAAACAGCAAAGAAGAAAAGAATCACATACTAGTTTTCTATGAAACTTAAGTATCTGTATATATATAACTTGAGGGATTACTGACTGTGCAGACACTTTATTGCTGATAAGAAATAAAGCTTACTCGTGATTTTAGGCAGAGAATAAGGATGAAAAAAAACCACCAACAAAAAACCCACACAACTTGGAAGGACCGCCAGTCATGACTTTGTCTTAGTAGCCTATTACTATCTGGTGTCTTCCTGTGAAGTATTTCCTGGTAGTATTTGCAAATTAGTCACGTTTCTCTCTCTTTTAGTAATCTGAGTATGTGGCACTGAACAGATTTTCCTGCCTATTTTCAGTAACTTTTCAGCACTCTTCTTCATTCTCCTCCATTTTTTTTAGCATGTTTTTAAAAATGTGGATATCGGAGATGGATGCAATCTCAAAACATATGTTGGATAAAGTAATTTTGTTGTTTCCTGTTTCTGATGTTCCCTAAAGTTTCATTAATTTGATATTGCATTACTCAGAGGAGTGCTGCCCTGCTACAGTCAACTGTATAGCTCATGATCAGTGCTGTTCATGATCATAAACCATTTACCCACTCCCAACACTAAATTTTTCCTGTTTGTCTTTTTCCATAATGATCTCCTGTACTCTAAATATAAGCTTTTGTGCGTTTGGATGCATGACTGCACTTCTCCGCTGTGGGTATGTTAAAATTTTGACAAACAGTGTGAGGGCCAAACATCAAATTTGATCGTCCTGGAAGGGCTCTGCAAGCTCTGATATGGCAAATTCAATGTTTCAGCAAACATTGGCTTGTGAGCAGCAGGTCATATATTTTAGCGGAAACATCTGTCAGGCCCCAATTTGGACTGAGCCTCTCTCAAAATGTCTATGCACCTACCGTTAGTCAGCCACAAGGGCAGAAAGCTGCCGCCTGGCTTCTGCTGATCTCCAGACTGGCAGAGCTGAGAGCAAGGAGTAGGTATCCACTGTCTCTCACTAAGGCAAGATGCTGTAAATCATTGGTGTCTTTTGGTGTCCTGTGTCTGTGAAAGTTGGGCTTCGCGCTCCTGCTGAGTTCCAAACTCAATGGGAATGGGAAGGCGGGAGGAAAAATGTTACCAGCATGCTTAACTACAAGTGTAAAGGAAAAAAAAATACTATCCCAAACACTTTGAGAAGTTGCCAGCTTCTGTTCTAGAAAAAGAAATGGAACAGTGAGCTGTGCTGGTTTCTCAGGCTGGAGAAATAAGTTTTGTTTTGGTTTGTTTTTTGTTTTTTGTTTTTTTTTTTTTTAAAACATTTGCTAATCTTTGTATTTTTCCAGGGTTTTTACTTTTACTCCCAGAGTTAGTGAATCGCTACATTCAAATCCCCAAATAAAACAGAACACCAGAAAGAAGCAAGTTAACACTTAAGCACATGCAGTATTTTTTTGATGCGGTTATGACTCCAGATTTATCATCTTTCTTGTTCCACTTCTGTTCTAGTAAGTGGACCACCCTCCTACTATCTGCAGTTTTTGTTGTAGAACTGTCCTGATTGGCTTTCCACCCTGACATTTCTTGGTGTGGCTCTGGACACTCTTAGAAATAGTTCTCTACATGTGTTTTATTTCTGTATCTGCAATATATTTCTTGTATGGGTTACTTTGAAATCATGTTGTCAATTTCTAAATTATTTGTGTACTTAATGTCACTAAAAATCTTCTGTTAATGGTTCTTTACCTTGTTATTTTCTGTCTTTATGCAACACCCACTTGCGTGGACAGCCTTCTCCACTCTTTGAGAGGCTTGACAGACCAGGGCCAGCTGTGATCAAATATGCCCTTCTTACAAAATACATTCCAAACTACAAGACCCACCTCGCTTGAGAAAGGCCAGCACAAAAGTGGTGAGGCCTAGCACTAGGGTGGACTCTTTAGCTCCTTCTTGCTTTGTGGAGCCTGTGAGTGGGGTGACAGCAGGGGAACAGGACCGCCCAAGTCCAGCTCTGTGAACCAGCTGCAGCAAGGACGTGGTGAGGAGAGCGGGGGTAACCACAGCACTGCAACGGCTGCAGCTCTTCTTCTTGTAGCATCACCACTTTGCTTCAGCACTGGCATTCTCATCCCGATTTGCTCTTTACTCATCTCATAGCTCTGCGACACCTGGCATTGCCCATGGTATATTCTGACAATAGCGCCAGTGTGATCCAGCCCTTCTCGCTGCAGGCGGTCTCCCCTGTTTTCCTCTAGCCCTTTGTCCTCCTGTCATTCTGGAAAACAGATAGCAGTTACTCTGTATTTCACCAAGGAAGAGTGCACCTGAAAGGGCAGATCAATACTCTTTGAAATGTCTGCCCAGGGAATGGCAAGAAAGTGGGATCAGCTAAATTGATTTGCTTAGATGTGAATAGAGGGCTCCACCTAGGCCACTAGCGTACTGAGCATAAAAAAAAACACAACCCAAAACAGAACACAAAACCCCACCAAAAAAACAACCCAACCCCCATTTGGCACTCACCAAAATTCTGTGCCATTCCTTGCTTATTAATACAGTATTAACTGCTTACTGATTGCCAGTTTTCTGATGTGAGGTGGAAAGAAGCTGGCACCACTGTGTTGACATAAGAAGCTGGCTTTCACAGGACTCTTTCCAGAGGAAACTTATTCATCATTTCTTCCTAGTGAAGAAACTTCGTTAGGTATGCATGACTTGCATTTCCTCTCCCTCCCCGATGTTGCTGCAGACTGAATAAGATCTGCACTTATGTTTTATTGAATATTGTCTGTAAAAAAGGCATAAAACATCCTGTTTCAGAAGGACCTACTTTTAAAATGAATGTTTATCTAGAAAAAATATTTTTGAATTTTCAAACAGCTCTCATCATAATAAATGCTGTATTGCTGGAAAGATGTGCTGTGTGGTCTTCATATAAATGTATGAATTTCTCACTGAAAGTGAGATTTCAAGGTAAGGATTCTGAACTGTGGAGCTATTACTGGTATACTGTAGTATAATGGTCTCACATGCAGTTGTGATTTAGTAAGCTGTACCAGATTTCAAGCTGTCTGCATTGCAGCCTTTTTGTTATTAATAGTTAATGATCTTCTCTGGCTGTAAGCAGATCCTTGCTTTCAACCTTCCCTCCTGCCCCCCCTCCTTAGGACCTTACGTTTTGTCCTCTTGACTGGGAGGGGGCAAATAGGTACAATTGCTTTCAGAACTATCGGAGCTGTTTTGTAGATAGTCTGAACAGATTTTGCTTGAGAACAATGCAAGCTGCCCTCTCTCAGGTCTGTTAGGCTTGCCTTGGCTGCGATGCTGGCCTGTAGGCATGCTTATCATCCAAACACTGATCATCTTGCATGGCAGTGCAGTGCGCTGGCTTTAGCCCGCTGATGACCCTGGATTATGTTCTTGTTCATGACATGTCTGCAGCGAGTGCAAGGTTCCAATTATATTTGCCTTCAGGCGGTTCTCAAGAGATGGGGGGGAGGAGAGGGCAGGGAAGAAGAGAAATCATTTGTGTAACTTAGAAAAGTCTTTGGAAAGACTGTTTCAGGGAAGAAATCTGAATTTCTAGTGGAATCCTTATCTTAGACTTGTAAATCACAAACACAAATAAATACAAAATTTGAAACTACTTCTTGGGTTTTTTTGATGCTTTTTTTCCTTTACAAAAGGGACACTGCAAACTTGATCTGTTTTTGTTTTAAAGATAACTTGAGGAGAGACTACATCCCTGAAGAAAGACAATTTTAATGTCTTGTACTTCAGAAACAAACAAGACAACAGAACCCTGAACAGGAACAGTGGAAAAGGCTTTATTTTGCCACAGGTTTTTCTTTTTTGCTGATTGAATAATGTCACCAAAACTGCTTGGCCAATACATTCTTTTTCTTTACCTCTGTGCTTGCCTGTTATCTCTTCAGTTTCAATTTACTTCAGCTTTGCTACTGCTTTTACTGGTAAGCAGTCTCTTTCAAGGCATGGGGGCAGAGAAGGCGTGAACTCTTCACAGAGCAGTGAATGGGTGATATTGTCATGCCAAATGCATGACAACAAAAACTATAATTGAGTCATCAATAAGACTTTGGAAATGACTATTCATAGCTTGTCCTGCAAACAGATATTAAAGAAAAAAAGACTTTGTTTTCAGTTACAGCAACAGTCCCACAAGTTTAATTTGTGTTTTCAGATAGAAGATTTTCCCACTAAAAATTTTAAAAACAACAAGTGAAGAGGACTTTCCAAAACTTTGTTTGGAGCCTGTTGGTCATAACTTTCACAGTAGTGTTCAGGCAACTGGTGTAGTTTCTTATTTGCATTTTGAAAACTAATTCAAGTGGAAAGATGTTTGATGCTTTGATTTTTTTTTTTCCCCAAAATATTTTCATTCTTATACCTAAAAGCAATGCAAAATTTAGAATTTTCAAAAGTGAAGTTGTCTTTGCTATTATTCAATTAGCAAGTTAGTCTAAGTCAAGTCACTGTTGGCAGATACCCTTTGCATGGGAGGTTTGGCGAGTTTTCACCAACAATACACATAAGGGATTGTGTGTGGAGTCTTCATGTCATCATGCTGTTCACAAGGGCGT
This sequence comes from Theristicus caerulescens, assembly GCA_020745775.1. Lineage (NCBI taxonomy): Eukaryota > Metazoa > Chordata > Aves > Pelecaniformes > Threskiornithidae > Theristicus > Theristicus caerulescens. The sequence goes on from CM036560.1 coordinate 93,211,558, forward strand.
AAAGGGCATTTTGAACTATCAGTATGTTCTACAATGCTTGGGCAGAGAGTTGGAGTGAACTCATTGTGCCTTGTATCGGGAAGGTTTGTTCCTGTTAAACAGTATGGGTACAGTGAGTGTTGTTTCTTAATGTAGTTTTATGCGAACGACTGGAAAGAAATAACCTTCTAGTCTGTGGCAGTACGCTGTTTTAGCGTACTCTGTTTAGAAGAGAGATCTGTGTGTCATTGGTGGGCCCCAAGAAAGCAGCAAGATGTCTGCAAAACTTCATTGCCTCTCTATTTGAAAAATAATCTGAATTTGATTAAGGTGCTCTGTGGAAGACATACTGAATGCTGTCGGTGGTCCAGAACATTTGGGAGCCACTTAAAATAGATAATAAGTAATTAGGCATAGCCAGTTCCCTCAGTGAGATTTTATAGACTGTTCCTCTTACTGAGCAGGACTCCACCTATGTTTTAGGACACTCTGAGTTTAGAGGTGGATTTCTAAGGGAACATCTGTAGAAGGCAAGGGAGCCTTGTGTAGAAAGGTACTTCAAAGGGAAATAGGAATGAAAGAATTCAGATTCAGAGAGTCGTAGAAAGCCTGTTTAACTTGAACCCAAATATCTATAACCAGCATGTCCATTCCAGCTCAGTGGATCAGAGGGACTTTCAGAAGCTTCAAGATGTTCTGTGGAAAGGGTGCTGTGACTGGTGATTTGATGGCTTTAATGGATGCCATTCATGATCAGTTTTTTGTCATCAATGATTCTGTTTGCTTTAAGGAGAGACAATCAATCTTCAATGTTATGAATTTTGTCTCAAGGACAAAGGAAGTAAAGACCTATTAATTGCAATTTGCATCTTGCATTGACTAAGATAAAGAAAACCTGATCCTCTCATGAGCGTTTGCATGTGCTTTGATGTTGCAGACATCAGTATTACAGTCACTGTGTATTTGGAATTGCCAGCAAGAGAGTGCTTACTACTTATTTGCAGAGCATTAACTTGTGACATACCCTAATCTAAACCAACTTCATTCAGCAACAGGATGTGCAGCTGCTTTTTACTTTGAGCAGCTTTAACTGGTATCGCAGCTCTCAATACCTCATATTTTGATGTGTGGCAAAAAAGTAGTCTGCTTTTCTGGCTTTGACTCTACCTATAGCAGTGCTTTTGTTAGCTTTCATGCACAGCAGAGTGTGAGGCTAGTGGTATTTGCTGACTGAGGGCTTGTGACTTGGGGGAACGTGTGGAAGTAGAAAGTCTGGAAAAATTAATATTTATGCAGTTAGGATGTAAGAGGCATGAGATGGGAAAGAAGCTTTGTATCTCTGCACTGAAGACAGTTTAATAAAAGAAAAGGGAGGAAAAAGCTGATAACTTTTAAAGGTGTAGTGCTGTGCCTCAGTGCAGTACTCGAGTAAGAACTGTGCAGCTAAGTGACTCAACTTAGAATATAGCTTGCTTGAGATCTTTCTTTTCTTGATGCTCTTTCAGGAGGGAAGGTCTTTAAATGCCTCTCTTTTTTACAGGTCTTAAACCAGCTTTCAGGCCGTAGCTATCAAAGCAGGCTTTTTATGGTTCCCTCAAAGTTGACTGGTAAACCAAGACTTTATTCATTTGTTCTCAGCTATGGCCCCAATAAGAGGAGTGATATCAGTGAAGTAAAACGGATGGTTCATCAAAGGTGTTTCTTAGCCCTGTCCTGACAGAGATTTCAATATGCAGGTGACCCCTGGGCTAGGTAGGTAACTTTTAAATAGAGGGCTTTCAAGAGCTATTAAAAAGAGCCAAGAGTCTTTAAATTCTTTTAGAAATGGTGCAGTCCTCCTCACACCAGCAGACATCAACCCGAATGCCTTATTAGTACCTTTCAATCAGCCGCTTAAAATAGAGTAGTTTTACCATGAAAGATGATATTTTAAAGCCTGCCAAAGATCTGTGGGCCACACTATCTTCTGTTTCCACATCATCACACCATGCTAACCACATAAATTGGATACCTTCCAAGGGGTTTGAGTATCTTTACAGTACTCTGCAATTCTTTCTAGCAGTCATGGCAATTAGAAATTAAAACAACAGTGCATAAAAGAAGTTTGATCTTGTAGGCAGATGGATGTCAATAAGTTTTTTCTCTTGTGTCCGTCCGTGTGTCGTCGTCCGTCCGTGTGTCCCCGTCCCCCCCCCTCTATTTTCCAGGCAGAACAGTTTATTATTGAGCTGTACTATCAAAATTTGCTGGGGAAACAATCACTGATTCCTCTGTCAAACCAACAGGGAGCTTGATAGCAAACTTTGCCAGATTGTTCTGGGTAACCATTAATTGTCAGAGCAATGCTTCAGTCTCTTGGTGTAGCAGATACTGGTATTATTACAAAGACAGATTCCCAATTAGCAATATTTTGATATTCCCCAAGAGATACTAGGTGATAATGCAGTAACTCTACTTTGAACAAATTTTTATGTAGTGCAAAAACAGGTAAAACTTTGGTGTGGTTTAAAGACTCAAATACTTTACTCATCACAGGTCTTTGTGGTTAAGCAGCTCACACAATTTTATGAGCTATCCGCTGGTAACAAAGTCTGTAGGTATAGTTATCCATTGACATGAAGATGCCTGAATCATCCCTTGTCAGAAAAGAGTCATTTGTGCTTTGTCTTCCCTAGAGACCTGCAGGTCAGTGTTAAAGGTCAAATCTGTCTGTCCCAGTCTGTGTAATTTTCTACAGTGGTCTTGGGGTTCCAGAGTGTAAAAGATTTCCATCAAGACTCATTTCAAATGCAGAGCTATTTGTTGTTAAGCTTACAATCCACCCACAACCAGCAATAAATAGATGTAACTGCATGCATTCAAATGTGCACATACGTGATACTACTTACAAGGATTGCATTGGTGCATCAGCCATTTTTTAAAAAAGTAAATGTAATACAGTTTGTTTTTAATGGTGAACAAAGCGAGAAAAAATTTGTCTTGGAAATGTATTCGCTCTTTCATTGCCTGCCAGTCATTTGATCAATGATTATTAAATTTCACATGAGCTTTTGTTAAAACAACCAACCAGTCGCAAACATGAAGATCCTCCTGTCTGATTCTGTGTGAAAAATGGAGGTGTTCTGAGGAATGGCTGGGTAGGTCAGTGTTACATGAACAGGGAAGTAAATAACTTGTCCAAAGCAGTCCAGGTGTAAGAATGGTTGTAAATCTGAAACATTTCATGGATGTGGAGAGATTGACAAATTAGATGACCTTCTTTGTGGTAGAACCTCTGGTTCATAAAATAGTTTGTAAGGCAGTCTGTTCGGAGCCCGGTGCCCCTCAAATGGGTAATCCCTCGAGTAGATCTGCTGCTTCTACAGAGATCTGTATTCTGGCAGGAGAAAAGGCCCAGTGTTGGTTGTGGATCCTGGCTCAACTGGTCCGCTACTTCTCTTATGGGACTGTTAAAGGCCCAGGTAATCTCACTAGTTCTGGAACAGCCTCACTGGTTCTGTTTATCAGACCTTGTACGGCAAGATATCTATGGTTATAGCGTTATTTTTTGACAGAGAAACAATCACACTTAAGATGTCATAAATTGTCTCAGACCCTCTCTTTCTTCAGTCCAGAGTGCTTGTCTCTTGCTCATTAGACTGAAGCAAAATGATACAGTCCCGTTATTTGAAATGCTGTATTTGTGTAGAGCAAGATCTATTTGCTTAATGCCTAGATTGTTTTGTTTCTTTTGATTGTAGGAAGAGTAGTTTTTGGCACACGCTACTGAAGTGGATTACAGATTGAGGCGTAACAACGAATGATATCAACAAATGCTCCACTGTATGTTGGAAGTTGTTCAGCTAAGTCTCAGACTGTCTTCATAGCTTATTTCAGTGAGGTCCCTGTGGTGAGGTGTTGGAGAGAGGCTACGTGGTCTTCGTGTCTGCGTTAACCGAACAACGTGCTGATGGAAGCACTGAGAACAGATGCAGTGAGAGTTAGCTCTCTGATCTTTCAGCTGAATTTCTAGCTTCCATCTCCTACATGACCAAGCTGCTAAGTGAGAGTCACATGCATGGATACTTGAGCAAAAAGCTGTTACTTAACATAACTATTGTACTTGGAAATCTTCTGTACTTGTTGATCCGGCAGCTTGCCCTCTGCTCATGCAGCTCAGTTTTATTTGCACTGGGGCCCATGTGGCAGCGTGGGTTGCCTTGACCCTTATGTGCTTGAGCCTGGGAGTGTGAGGGCAGGGAGAGTGCTTGTGTGACCTCTAACGGAGGCTGCTGAAGAGAATTTCCTGAACTTATGTTGAATGTGTACATTCATTATGAGTAGGATCCATATCTATAAAGTAACCTGAATTGTAGTTACTACTTTAGCATAACTTTGAAGTAATTATACTGTGGTGTAAATGTTTTTGGCAGAGATGAAGCAGATACAAATGTTTATTTCAGTATTTGAATAGATTTACTGAAACTGCAGAATCGTTGTTATGCTTTCATGTGATTTTTTTTTTTTTTAAATATAATCCTAGAATGTGAATTCAATACAAGTGTACCTGAAGAAGCCTCTTGCAATTGATATTCTTTACTCCAGTAAAGTAATTACGTTGTTTGCTTTAAGTTATGTTATTTAAAAAGTTTAAGCTCCCTTTGACAAGGAAATATGGTCTGGTCACTGGAGCTTATTTAGTAGATGTGGTAGACCATTCTGTTTACAAGTTCGTATAGCAAACATTCACAAATTTGTATTGGTAGGGAACTAAAAAACCAAATGAACCTAGAATTATATTTGGTTTTATTGTTATCCACTTCTAGATCCCCATTTTCTCACCTTCTCAATGTTAGCAAGCATTTTCAAAAGAAAATCGTGTTGCTATATCAAGTCCTTTTTTGATGAAGTCTGCGTTATGCAGTTCTTTCCAGTTGCATTTAGATATACAGTGTTAAAGAAATGCATTGTTCAAGTATAGTGGATTTAACTTGTTTCTCTGCTTTAAAATGATTCTTGCCTTTCACATCAAAACCTATGCATGTTTACTGCTTGCTTACTTTGTCGTCTTGTATGGGCTTTCCAAAACATGTTTAATTCTTTCCACTTAAAAGAAGAATTCATAGATATTTTCCTAGTCGGGTAGGCCTATCTTTTGTTCCTGTTGACTGCTATTGCATGCCTGTGTTGATTCCTAGCTGCAGGAAAACCAAACTATCAGGAGACTCTCTTTGTAGACTTTGCTTTCAGCTCTCAAGTAAGGTAGTTTGCAGACTAATGCAGTGATGATCTAACTTTAAAATGCTAGCTGCACCTAATAATAAATTCCATTTCTTCATCATAAACCTATTGCCATTACGGATATTTTTGTTCTCTGGGAGAAAGTTGATCGGTAGTTTCTGTCTGACCCATTTAATTGTTGGAAGAAATCTGATGCCTGACTCTTGCCATTTTGGCAGTCTCACAAAAGGGCTAAATTATTCTGCGAGTCCTGACTTGCCAGATGTATGAAAATATCTCTCTGCACAGATAAATCAACAAGCTACTGCATTATTTTTGGATCTAGTACTGCTGGGCAGGTATGGTATTCCTAGGTAAAGAACCCCGTCTTTTCAGAAGGAAACTTGCCAGGCTGTTACCAGACTTGCTGTTTTTCCTTACTTCCTGAGTTTCTGGCTTTCCCAGACAATATCCTAACCCATTTCAAAATGTTTCAGGCTGCTGTGTCCGAAGGGGGAAGTAAGTGACTTGTTTTGTGTGCATGTATGTGTATGTATATATATGAGGTGACCTGGTAGCAGCTAGCTGTTTGATATTTTTGTCAAGAGGCAATGTGTGTTAGATGCCACAAGATGTCCTTTTTCCTAAAAGGCTGTAAAAGACACTCTAGCTACAGAAGTTCAAGTTTTGTTTTACCTACCCCCCCCCCCCCCCGCCCCCCCCAAGTGTTTAAATCATACTTTCTTTGTGCCCCATATTTTTTCTTGGCAGTATGTCAGAACAACTGACTGTGTTCACTTCAAAAATGCCTGGATCCCTCTATCATCACGTCAGTGACGATGCAGCACACAGGGGCTGTTGATTCCAGCTGACCCCCAGCTGCTGTCAACTCAACATGCTGTCCTAGCATTGATGTATTGCTCACATTCTTTGCAGGATCACCATTGCTGTTGGTTGACAAGCCCTTTTGCCTGCTTGAAAGGCCATACTTGAATTTTATTGGTTAGAGGAGCTTGTGAGAGATTGGGGAAGATGCTCTAAATACTGCTTATATGTATGCCCTTGTATAGGTTTTTACAGTGGTTCGATTACGTCTTGGAAGAAGAGTATTTGAAGTGATTTGTGCCTCTCCTGTACAATCATCCACCCAGGAGCTTCTGATTCTGTTTTTCCAGTGTATTTTCTTGTGTTACTGCTCCTTAGGCATCCCCCTTAAAATGATTAATTATATGAACCATATCTATACTCTTCAGGAGAAGAAAAGGTGGGGGTTTTTTTCCCCTTCAGTTGGCAGAAACATAATTTTAAAGGTCTGCTCTCTAGAAGTATTCAGGTGTCTGGCCAAGAGATTGTCAAGAATGCAGAGAAACTGTTCTTTCCTGCTCTATAAATGTTAACATAGGTGGGAGGCGGTTACTAGGTAGTAGATACACTGTCCTGGAAAATGGTTATATAGTAAAAGAAAGAATTTAGACCTATTATGCTGAGTTTTTTCACTTTATCCATTTTTACAGGCATTTTGATTTGTAGTAGCATGGTTTGAAGTAAAGACTGCATAGTGTAGTAGATACTGGATGTCTGAAAGTGCTTACTCTGGTGTTGCTGCTTTAAGTCTATTAACTTTAAAAACAACTGCTCCATCTCTCCATGATTAAACTAGAAAACTGGGGAGGTTTCTAGACTTCATTGGAAAGAAAAAACCATACATACTTGAAGAACCTCGTTTGCTGTGCACATCTTCCTAGATAAGAATTTCCTCTTTTCTGTAACATTTAGGCTCACTTTCTCTGCCCCTTCTCCTCCCGCTCTACCAGCCTCTCTTACTGGCAGTTTTGGAGGACTGTACTGGTGGGCACGTCTCCCTGTGCCCTTCAAGGGCAAAGCTCTCCAGCAGTTTGTCTCATTACGTTTATTATGGATTTGTGTTCTTTTTTCTTCCAGCCTGGTGTTAGGACCAGATGCAAAGGAAATTGGGACAGTGGTGAGGAAGCTTAAGCATTTCCGTGCTTTTGTCTTGTCTGTCTGTCCCCTCTCACTGATACTTGAATCTCTTGACCATTTTCAGTGAAATATATGGTGTGTGAAACTATGATAACTAAAGACAACTTTTTTCATGGAGAATTCAGTGAAAACTAATGTTTGGGTAAGTGGACAGGAGTCCAAATTAATAACACTTTGCATACAAAGGCACAGGGAGCTCAGCAGGTGATGATTTAATTTGGTCACAAACCAGTTGTACAGAGTCATGCATGTGCTTAAGCCACAGCATGTGCTGTCATATCCCCAGCAGTCCAGGCTGAGTAAAACTATAGGGTAGAGTGTTGTGGAGGTAAGCTCACAGGGTGAGAGGGGAAGAAACTTTGGGATGTAGTAAGAGATTGGAGTGTGTTATGGGAGGGAACTCAATTTTGCAGCTCCATAGGGAATTCAGAGTAATATGATGAGATTATATTTGGGAATATAAGAAAACATACACTTAATTTCTGCTTCTGGGAAAAAAGTTAGTTAAAAAAACTCGTAAGAAGGCAGTGATGTGGAAAGTGTGTCCTATATAAGCCACTGTTAATCAGTATAAACGATGAAGCAAGATCTAATCTCTAAAGCAGTTTATGTATGTGATGTGGAGAATGTAACTGAGATTTTTTTTTTTTCTAGTGCTTGCACCCAGGTAACATGGTTCAAAATTGCACTACCACAAATTTTCTCTATACTGGCATGAAAATGTCATAGAAACTCAGGTTTTACTGTTGAAGTATCATGAGAGACTTCAGGATATGTAATAACAAATCAGAATTACAGACGTTGTGAAATCTGTTCATCCTTCATGAAGTCTCAGCTGTCAGGTGATGACTAAATCACCTTTCAAATTATAGCAGCATAAACTGAAATAAGAGACTAAACAATTATTAAATGAGCACAGTCTGTCCTGTCCCCCGTCCCCCCCCATTGTTTTTGTTAGGTCTTTGCCTTCTTTTGCAGGTGGAAGGGAAATTTAAATATTTCATTGGATTTCTGTAAGACTTAATGACTTGGAATATGTCCATACTGCTTGTTGGGCTTGAGCTATGCAGAAACGCAAGCCAGGCAAACCTGCCAAGGTAGCATTCATTGTTGTCTATGGTACACCTTAGTATTTGCATCCATGCCTTTATTTCTGTTAAGTGTTGAATGCTAAAAATTTGGGAATGTAGACTTTGAAACATCAGAGTAAAGCTCCCTAGAAAAAGTCTTGAAGTACTATTCTTTGGACTTATTTCTTCTTTCCTTTTTTTCCTACCACACGTTCAGATTTAGCTGACCATATGATGCTGTTTTGTCTCAGCTCATTTCTTCTGTGAAATTGTACTGGCAGGCCAGCTGATCGATGAATTAAGTAAGAAGTTGATGATTACAGTTTGTAGGTTTATGCGATGCTACTCTGAGAAATAATTGAATGCTGCTTGGGTATTTAATGAAATATGGAAAGGTGCTAATTCTGGGAGGTAAGAATAAAGTGAGCGTTCTTGTCAGATTTGGTAATTGTAATACTCTTGCCTGTCTATCAAGCAATCCTGAATATGCTTGTGTTTCTGGAATAAGGGAATTGTCACAACACTAAAAGCGGTGAGATACTTCAAAGATATGGGATGAACAGCAGTGAATCAAGAACTTTTATGTATTTAAAAAAAGAGAAAAAAAAAAAGAAAAAAGCAGGCTATCTTGGGAGACTCTGAGTGTTTCCCCTCCATTTTCTGGTGGTGAATTACTTGAGTGGAAGAACCTATATAGCTGTGAAAGTAAGTGGCTGTTGCCATCTGGAAGCTTGCTTTATTAGTCTGTGAGTGTCTGGGTTTGATACTGGTAAGTCCCTTTAGTCATTGGATTGCAAGGGGTAGATCTCTAATTGTTAGGGTTGATCACTAATAGGTTGTGAGTATAACTGGGTATAATGAGTATAACAATTATATTTATTGAAGAAATGTCTTAGATATTAATGTTCTTCAGTTATACTGTAGCCATTGCTAGAGTGTATGTCAACTGTATTTAACCTCTTAGATGCTGGTAACTTGTCACCTGCATGAGGTATTGGCCCTGCAGGGTCTGTGAATTACTGGTCAGATAACAATGCCAGAGCAGTGATAAGATCTGGCACTTGCAATCTTGGGTGTGGTAAAACATTTTCCTTGCGTTTCATGGGTTTATTGCATTAGTGCATCTGTTGTAAGAATAAATTCTTTGTACCATGTGAACTGTACAAAGTGATAATTTAATTTCCTGATCTGCATAAGCAGAAGAAGTTACATTAATCCCATTTTATCTCCAACGAAATAAGAAGTATGGCATGTATGATGGCAGTTTTGGCTAGACCTGCTGGCGTTAACAGTGCAAATACATGTTCTACTTTATGGATTTTGCCTGGCTGTTGGACGTGCAATGCGGACTTCCTCTTAGTTACCTTGGTAGTATGGGGACTTGGGTGGTTTTGGTTTTTTTTTTTCTTCTTTCCCTTTCTGCTTTTTTTATCTTCTGAAGGAGTAAGTTGGTCTAATTGTTACGTTATATGGCATGCTTGATTAACTTTACAGACTGCCGCCTTTGCCGACAGTTTAACTAGAAATCTAACTATTTGTACGCTCATTGATTAGAGTGTTATCATGCTTTCTAAATTGATTTATTTTTGATACTTCAATTAAACTTTCTTATAACTGAGTATTCATGTCCTTGCAAGTGGGGAGGAAGTACTGCAAGTGCTACATGCAAGAATATTTAATGAAACAAACCCCATCGAATTAGCTGGCTGCCTAGCATGCTTCTCAAAATGTTGAAAAAGGTATGAAACTGAAGTGCAAAAAACCTGCAGGCATCTCTGAGATAAAAGCACCTTGGCAGCTCTAGTTAAGAGTATCGTTTATGTCGTTTCATAGTGTTTTGTATTCTTTGTTATTCCAGTGCAAAATGTAATTAAAGATAAAGGCTGCAAAATGAAGCACTAAAATGTCAGGAAATGCTAATGCTATCAACTCAGCTGCACAATCCTACCTGCCACACTTTGTAGCTTTAATGCATTGCAGCAAAATCTTAAGGACAACTAAGTTAAGGTAGAGAATTTGATCGGTAATTTAGGATGGGGGAAGAAGGTAATCATAACCCAAACAACTGGAGTACTAAAACCATGAACTTCAGAATAGTGTTTTAAACAGACTATTGCATAGCAATTTTTAACAGAAGATTTCAAGGAAAATGCAATTGGCCATGTCTGTTGTTTAAAGCCTGCATTTACCTGACTTTGCAGTTAATTATAGTAAGCGTAATTAATTACATATTTTAAACTTATAAAGGTTGTTTTGTGTTGGCTGTGTAGCCCCCTCCTCTCCGCCCCCCCCCCAGTCTTCCCCCAGTAAAATGCTTCCTTTGATTCTAAATTAGTGACTTGACTCAGCCTTTATGTAGTTCTCTTCTGGCAGTTTCTTTGGCTTGACCCATCTTTCACACTCCATGTAGGCAGTGTTCTTACCCAGTTCATACAAAAGAAAATCCCTGAAGAGTGAATCTATGTTAAATAAAGTAAACTTTTAACAATTCGGAGGGTCAGGTTGACTGGCATGTGATAGCTGTTTTATGTATTCTGGAGCTACAAAGCAACTGGAGAATGCAGAGCCAGTTTAGACAGATTTACAGCTGCTTTGCCTCACTGACTCCGGGCAACAGGACCCAGAGTTTATTTTCATTCTTGATGTTTTGTGAACTCCTGAATTTTCTCATTTCCTTTTTTCACGCTTCAAATACGTGTCTATTTCCTCCTTCTGTGTATCCATCTTGTTGGCTAATTCAGATGCAGCAGGTTTGAGGATGTTTAGGACTGAGATTAGTTTTTAGGGAAAGGATCCTAAAAGCATGTTTCCCTCCATTGTGCCTGCAACTTCTCATTTTTCAGTCTGATTGTTCAGGCAGTTGTGGCTTCAAAGATGGCCACTATTTGCCTTCTGTTTTCGCTACTGGGAACGAAGCCAATTGCCCCCAGGGGAGAAAGTGGCTTCCTATCTGTAGGGATATAGATGATGACTTTGAGGAAGGATGAAAGCGAGGTAACAGTTATTCTTTGCTGAGAGGCAGCCTATGGCATCCGTCCTTCTGAGAGTGTAAGTAAATGGCAGCTGTTGTGGAAAAAGGGCAATTGTTTTGAGAGGTTCTCTGGAGAACATTATTTTTCAGTCTCTGAAGAGCCATGCGAGAAAATTGCTGCTAAATCTAAATTTCTTCTCATAGCCTCTCCATTTCACTAAATAAACTGTAAGATATTAATCCTAAATATACATGCATGGAGGTGATGTGAGGAGCAATTCTGCACATATTTAAAGAACGTTTTACATCCTGTGGACTAGTGAACTTTTGAGAATTCTTTAAAAAAATAATCCATTCAGTACAGAATAAGTAAGTGATGTAATTCTGTAGGGGATAACTATAGTTACGCATGACTAGAAGCTTTAAACCTTAGGTTTAAGTACTGAACTTCTTCCCTACTATTTGAAGCTAGAGTAGTGTCTATCTAATGGTGACCTACTTGTGCTTTTCTTGGGTTAGTCACTCGCTGTACAGCTCTTTAGAAAGCAGCATTTAGGCAGCTTTTTTTCCTCTCTTCCCTCTGCTTAATGAGTAAATTTGTGACTTCTGTGGTACAGTTCACTCACTGGTACAAGGTGACATTGCGACTCAGGTGTGTTACTGAGGGTTGTTACTGATGACTTCAATAATTTCCTTCTCAGTAGATTCCCTAAAAGCAGTGTGAGTGACCCATGTTAAGAGAGTAAAGCAGAGCAAGCTGACGAGTCTCTGGATGTGCACTGCAGTGCAGAGCAGATGTACTTGAGCTGGGTTTAAGCTGTCGTAGCCACGGTAACATGGAGTTCAAAGTAAATGCTTTGGCAGTTGGCCTGTGCCCATAAAACTGGTCTTTGCAGATCTTCTAGCTCACTTCTAACATCTCTCTTCCTCATTTGTTGGCTAACATCCAAGCTGTACACTAAATCAGTAAAGGTAGTGTAGGTGCAGTCTGTGTGTGCAGTTTGTTTATTAGGCATTACAGGCGCTTGCTGTCTTAACATACTGCTTTGTGGGGTTAATACTATGTCATCAAAAAAACTCTGGAAACTGGTATTAATGGCTTAAAACCTCTCTAAGGTAGAGGTGGATCTACATGTACTGGAAAGCTGGAGAAATTAACCCTATTTGGTATCTTTTTCCAAATGTAAATTCTGTTGACTGCTTATATTACAGTTCCATTTCAGTACTGAGAGTTAAGCATGCCTTTGTCCTCCCTTCTGTAAAAGCGTAAGTAATAGGAATGCCAGGCCAGTACTCTCCCACATGTGTGTGTGGAGATGTGAACTAGTGCAAGTAATTTGGGCTCATATATATTCTATATTCCCATCTGGCCAGGCTGCTTCTTGACTATGATATTTGTTTAAATAAAAACTGTACTCAAATATGTGAATGCAATTGGTAATGTTTGCATATAAAAGCACCCAAATTCTGCAAGCCGTCATGGTTATAGGATATTATTGATCTATGATCCTTATACTGAATTGCCATTGAAGCGTATGTTATGTTTCTTCCCTTATGGGCGATACGCTGCTTCTAAACATACTTCGCAGAGACCCCTTTGTAATGGCAAGTTGTCCAGACCTGCTGGAAGAAACATACGAGCGTGATAGAAACTTTTATTGGTCATTGCACTCTTCCCTGAAGCATCTCATGCAGATGTTCATTTTCTTAGCTTCTCTTGAATGGAGAGATGGTTGAATGACTGAAAGTTAGGAGATGGCTGGATCCTGATGGGCCTTTCTGGGGCCGCCTTTTTTTTTTTCCCTTCTTCTTTTGCGTGTGTGTGGCAAAACTCCATACCCCTAAGTGTACCACAAAACTGGGATCAGCCCAAACACTGACAGCTAGGTGACGCAAGAAACAATCATGAAAAAAAGTTGCTCAAAGGAGCTGAAGGTGGTTTTCAAAGATTAAGTGGAAGTAGTATGGAGAAATAACTGTCTCCTTGAAATGTCCCATAGTCCTGTTGCTAGTCAGCTTTAATAAAAGAAATTTGAAGAGTCTTTTCTTTGAGAGATGTATTTAAATTCAATTTTAGTAACTTCATTTTTGTGTCTCGGATAATATCAAGTTTTATCATGCCATTAAAACTTTTTGGTAGGTATTTGTAGAAGCAGCCTGCGCTTTTGTTGTTTTGCTGTTGCTGTCATGAAACACCACTTTCCAGTGCGCCTGGTCTTGCTGGGGGAGTGCTGGTCCCCTCTCCCATGCCCCGTTGTATGGGACTCTGCTGTACAGTCCTCTGCTTTCACACAGGATAATGCCTTCTCTGACCCCCGGATAGTACTGATGCCTGGCATGGTAGTTCTGCTCTGATTTGCCGAGGGAGTGGTCCCTCGGTAAGGGGGAATGTGGTTCACCTCGGGCACTGGAGTTGAGAGGCCATTTGGTAGCTCTGTCCCAGCTGTGACAAGGAGGACTGGGAGTCAGGAGCAAAGCTGCGAGCGCTGCAGGGCTAGGACTGCAGCATTGCACAGCGGGGGCTACGGCACAAGGCTGTCGACTGTGATTACCTAGTAATAACTGTATTTTTTTAATTGGATATTGCCTTCATGTAGGGTTGCCCTGTGACCACACCATTGCTGTATTAGCTGTTGAGATAGAAGGAATGCAGGAGCGTATTTCTGCTGAATTTATCGGAGTGTCTACTGACTTATCCTTCCTTCTCTTATCCATGTTGGCTCTGAAGCTAAAATGGATTTTCCTTAACAACAACAAAAAATTGTAAAACAAGCCTAAAATTGTAGTTTGAAGATCACTTAGTGACACACAATTAAAAAAAAAAATTCCCCAAATTCTATCGGATTGCTTTGTTATTGGCCCTTCTCTCCTTTGTGCAGAAGGCTCTTCTTGTAAATCAATACCAGATTATCCATATATAAAATAATGTTTTATCTGTAAAGATAGAACAAGCTCAGCTTTTCAGCAGCATCAGAATCGATCATTTATTTCTTCTGTGTAGGTTCTTCCTAAAGCGTTGGTTTTATGGCATGTGATAAGCTGTTGAAATGTAGAGCATGTTGTTTTTAGTAGGATCCAACAATTCCCTAATCTGTTAGGATATTGGGATTATATTTCTGAGGTTGCTTAGTAAGGATTTTAGGGCAGAATTTTATGATTTCAGGCTGTTTTTTAACTCTAAGATCTGTTGGTTTTAGAACTCAGTAGGGGTGGGTTTTTTTTTTTGAAGTCACTGAGTTGAGACAAAGGCACCAAGTGTGTGAATATTCAGTTTTCTGAAATGTTGTTTTTATGATGATTAACATTTAAATAAAACCCCCTTTTGTTTAAATAAATATACGTTCATTTTTTTCCTCTGTAATGTTTCTCTGTATGTGGTATAGGCAGCACACTATTTAACAATGCAGAAAAATGGGTTAGCGTTAAGTAACTCTGTTTCTGCTATAAAAAGCAAAACTAGAATAAATCTTAACAGCCATTTCCAGGTAGAGGAGTACTATGTGGCGACGGGAGCGAGGACTTTGCTGGTAGTGTTTTGGAAGATTTCAGGCTGAGTTTCTTTGCTTATGTAAAACAGTGGTCTTTGTTTGGTGCTTCCAATGGCGCTGGGAGTGTTGTGTAGCTTCATTGATTGGTTCCATGCAGTGGAAATCTGACCTTTAGCAGATGTTTGAGAATTTGCCAGCATTCAGAGTGATCAGCAGACTAGACAGTTTTTTCCTTGTTATGTCGATGAGAACTTGCATTAGATTAGTAATGTGCGTGACAATGTTAAGCTTTTAAATGATTAGTAAACTTTCTGAAACAAGGCAGATTTTCCTGCAGTGTAGAGCTGCATCAAGTAATTTATTTTCTCATATACGTAATTTTGCTAATTGCTTAGCTAATACAGATATTTTGATAATTTAAGTGGTGTGGTGTTTTTTTTTTTTTTGTAGTAAAGACACTTAGATTTTAAGTAAGTTTTGATTTGTCTCTATTTTTCCTAAAAGGTCAGTTTTAGCATGCTGTTACAGCATCAATTTGGGATAAATGCTTTCAAAGAAAAAAGAACAAGCTTAAATGGGCTGGGGAGGGGGAGGCAGCAGTGAAACATATCCCATCTGGAGCATTTGGCTTGGAACAGGATGTTGCATGACTCCATGTGAAGTCTGCTCTCACGAACAGTATCCTAAGTAATGTAGGAGATTCAGCTGCTTAGTGGTGGGAGTTTAGCATGAAATGAGGTCTGTTTTCTCAAACTCCAACGGTTAGAACTACAGGAAAGAGGTGGGACTTAATAAGAGATTTATGTGCTGAATAACTCAACAACACCAGCAGTTGCCAGATTAAACCCTTTCCTGCAGGTGCTGGCTTTCCTCAGAGCTCTACAATTGTTTTTCAGTGTGTTGCATGTGGGAAGAAAAATTATTTAAAGGATTAGAGGTTTAATATGAAAAAATATAATGACTAAGTTGCCTATTTCTGGTTTTAAATTTAAAAATCAAATAATTGCAAAAGGATTGATCTTGTCTTGGCATTAGATAGCTTGCATACTTGTGTGCTTTTTTGGGGGGGTGGGTGGGGTTTTTCCTTTATTTATTAACATCTTCAGTGCAGAAAACATGTTAAGAAACCAGCCTGTACTGAAAGCAAGGGATAGTCTTAACTGAGCAACCAGTCCTGGCATTGTGGACTCTTAGGCAAAATGTATCCTGTGAATATATGCGTTTTTTTAATCAAAGTTAGAAGAGAAGGGATGTGATGGTAAGAGAAGCCACACACATTAGAAAGCCTGGAAATCTTTGCCCTTTGCTCTCAGTGCTCAAGAACACTTAATTTTTTCAGTGCTATGGAACTTGTCAGGTATGTTTCTTTATTTTTATGATTCCCATGAATTTGTGCCAAAATTCCTTGGCAGCTCATTTTGGTATCTAATAATCTATGTACCAAATCATATTAAGTTTTTTTGATATATGCAATATTCTGATCCCTTCTTATGAGCAAAACTAGAAGAGCTCTCCTTGCCTGTGTGTAGTGCATTTAATGTTACTTCTGAATCTTGTTTATTCAGCCTTCATCTCCTGATCTAAATGTGAGGTAGTGGGAGATGGTAGTAACTCTTACTGATTCTCTGAGTGGGTTAGATGTTTGTTTCTGTCTGGTTCGTCTATAATCTTCTCCTTCCCGTCCTGAGAGAGAGACTTAAGAATGGGTTTTAGCTGTGGTCTTCTGTCCTCTCTCTTTTTTTTTTGTGCAGTGACTGGGGAATAAAGCATATTGGCCTTACTGGTTTTGTGGGAAGTGAAAGGTATGAGAGAGAAGCATGGTGCTCTACCCCCGCCCCACAGTTACTTTTCATACATACACTGAATAAAAATACTGGTATATGTATTTGTCTGCAATGTTGAGAACTATTATAAGAACTATTATATATTCAAAGTATATTGCAGTTGCGTGATTGCAGACCTTGACTATGCTTAATAGTCTTAATAGATTACAACATGTGATGTATTTATTTGTATCACAGTGAAAGAAATGTATCAAAAGCTGTGAGAAAGCCCATAATGAACATTACTTTCAAAAGTATTTATTGCATATTCTTTTAATTTATTGTAGTATTAATGTTTGTTGACAGTAAAAGACAGACATTGCTGTCTCGCATTTTTGTCTTGGGTGCAAAGTGAAGTTTCACGTGAGTAAGAATTGTTCCTTTCTGATTCACAGTAAGTTTACTGCAGCACAAGGTATATTATACATAAAATTTACAAGGAAATGAGACTGATTGTTAGAAATAACATCCAGATTTTAAGTAGTCCATACAGTGAAGCAGAAGTCATTTGGTAAAGCAAGGCAGAAACCTTAGTTGTCGTTCCCTGATACGTTTTGAAAACAGATTCACTTCTTTGTCATTATCAATGAATACTTCAGTTATCTTACACCACTAAGAGTTCTGCAGCTGGTGACTCCTTCAGTCAA
The DNA here is from genome assembly GCA_020745775.1 of Theristicus caerulescens. Lineage (NCBI taxonomy): Eukaryota > Metazoa > Chordata > Aves > Pelecaniformes > Threskiornithidae > Theristicus > Theristicus caerulescens. The sequence continues at coordinate 93,228,736 of CM036560.1, forward strand.
ATGTATCTTCTTACAGTGTGTTCATTTTCCTGAAGGGAACACTTGTGTTCCTTGACTTGAACAGTAATTTTATTGCTCCTTCCCAAGGGGAATGGGAACAAGTATGATGCGAGTATGCTGTATCTTCTCTTGCACTGATTTATCATAATACAGTAGAATTGTCAAATGCAAGTTCACTCAGGGAAGGCTGTGGTTGCTTGAGTTACCTCTGGAGGTCATAAAGGCCCTACTTATTTACTTGATTTTTTTTTCCAGAAGTCTTGTCTGTATTCTGTATAACTGTAACAGTAGGTAGACAATTGATTTCAGTTTGTGGGTTTTTTTGCTTGTTTTCAAGATAGTTCCTCATTCAGAAAACTTGATGAGGTGTGTTAATATTTGTTACAAAAAAAAGAACTTGCTTATGTTGATACATTTCTTTAAAGATTTTGATTAAAATTCAGTTTTAAGTGACTATAAGAATTACAGGGAGCTCCTTGGAAAATATAATTGCAAATGCAGAATGAGTGCTAAAAATTTGGGGGAAGTTGTTCTGCATTTTTTGTATACAGCAATGGTTGAATCAGGGGATACATAAAACTATGTCTTAATTTTAAATCAGCGAGATGATAGTGGGGAGGAAGGAGGACATGAAGAGTACCAGTCCTCATTTTTGTACTTCAGGCTTCACATTTTAATTATTCAATTCTATAAAGGATTTAAGTAACTTTTATAAATATCAGAGTCAACGCAGTAGGTACATTTGTTATATGTATCATTTCTAGCATTAAAAGCTGCCTTGGACATACAGCAAACCTTAATTTTTTTTTTTGTTGTTCCAGAAACTTGCACAGATGGTGAGAAAATTCTGTACAGTTCTGAATTAATGCTTTTTTTCTCTTCTCTGCAGCATGCATTTTGAATTGCAGGGAGGATTTTTTTTTAATCCCAAGCACAGCCCTTATAGTTACAGCCTCTAAATCATTGTACATAAACAAACTTTCTTTTAATTTATCATCATCATCTTTAAAATGCCATTTATTCAAAAATATTATCCTTGCTGTTGTTACAGGGAATGTCTGTTTGAGTTTTTCACTAGTAAGTTACCCAGAGATAGCTAATGCAGTAATTAAGGTTATTAATTTGGTTCATTAGTCAGCTTTTGATGTATACTCATTGCCAGTGTTTTGTTCTTATGTCTTTACTTCTGGGCTTAAGCATTAAGAGTTTGTGTTATCTGTTGGATCTATTGTTCTGTTGGTGTTATCAATGGTTCTATTGTTCTTCCTTAAAAAGATCTTTGCAAGAAATTACTAGGAGAACAGAAAATGCGTAACATTAGGTTGCCTTCACTTCTTTGTTTGAGTTGTAGTACATTGGAGATTTCTAGGACAATTTCTAATTTAAAAAAAAAAGTGTACTCTAAGCTTTTTTAAAAAAATAATGCAATTATGGTAAAAATCATAAACATTTCTCTGTAGTTCAGAGAATTGTGGTACTAAAATAGATTAGTTAATACTTAGGATGTAAAAGGTTGAATGACCTTCCTCACATACTTGAGGAATTTTGTTGCAGGACAAAAAATAATGGTAAATGAGAGAGCAAAAGTATTTCTTCTGAAAAATACTAGTAGACAAGCATGTTGAGAGAGAGTTTTCATGTATGTATCATGAATTATTTCTGTAACCTTAAGTGCTTTCCACCCCTATGTTCCAGAAGCTTTTACGCATCAATAATTCTATTCATTTGAAGCAGTCCTTCCTATGCTGTAGCCTTAGCATCAGCAACAGCAACAAAGTGGACAGTTGTTCAGAGGAGTTGGTCATCTTTTGTATTTCTGTGATCCATCATGGTTTGTACTGTGACACCTTAGTCGCACCTGAAAACCCACTGACATTAATCTCCGTTACACTTAGTATCATGTAAACATATAATCTCAGTTCCCAAAGAATTTGTGGTCAAAACAGGCAACACTGGGTTGAAGTGATTGTATTCCTGTCCTAGTGTATGGGTACTAAAGCACGAAGATTGCGACTTGCCCACTGTCATGAACTGAGTGCAGAAACTCCCAATTCAATATCAATGTCTAAAGTTTGGTTTTTTTTAAAAAAAACAAACAACCAACTGTTAGAAGACTTTTGAAATACATTGACAAAAGATAAATATTTGGTCAAGTTGGGACCAAATTGTCTGTGCACATTACTAATGAGTCTTTATTCTGATGTAAAACATCTCCTTAAGACTGTGAAATGGAAAAGATGATTGCCTAAATTACTATGGTGCTGTTGTATTTCTTTGTAGTTTATGTATTATTTATAGAGTTGTAATTTTTTTTTGTCAGAAATTTCAGATCTCTATGACTGAGGAGTGGCCATTATGGCAAAGAAGAGGTTGAGGACATGGATTAAGACAGTCGGAAAACCCAGGAAGCCATGGTTGCATTCCTCCTTCTGCTCCCCAAATGCTGCTTAATTTTGGCAGGATGTTTCCTCATGTCTTGTTCACCACCCCTGGTCTTAATCTCCTCCTTTTAATGCTTTTAATAATACTTGGAGATAGCTCAGTTCAGAGTTAGAATGAACCTTAATCCCAGTTTGTGGGCATTTATGCACTGGTGTGCTACTACTGTAGTGATGCAGATCTTCTCTATACAGTCTAGCCTTGCAATTTGGTATCAAACAGAAAAATAAAGGAAGATCATATACACCTGAAAAGTTTTAATCCTTTGAAGTTTCGGTCTGTGCATACAGATTTTTCTTTTCTTCTCTAATGCTGCGGTTAATCCATAGGAAAGTAGACTTCTGTAAATTTTGTTTATGAATCCTTTGTTAGCGGGTGTCTTCAAGCTTTTAGCTACATCAGAAAGATTATATGAGAGTCTGTTTTTGAATGAGTGATGACTCTCCAGTGTGAAGGACTAGCAAAGATCAACAATGTGAAGGAAACAGAGATGTAGTTTTGAAAGATGACTTGCAGTTGATATTGAAACCCAAAGGCTGGAATGGTAACAGGAAGTCATCTCTGACTAAAACAACAAGAGTAATTCAGCTTGCAAGATAGCACTGAACACAATCACAACACTAAAGAAGATGACTTTAAGGATTCAGATTTCCAAAAATGAAAATTGAACACAACAGCAAAAGTGAAATACCTCTGCGTCTTACTTAGGAAGAACTTAGAAACTGTTTGTCTTTATTATACTGATTAGAGGTGATTTAGGCAGTACTAGGAGAAACAGTTTTCAGACTGTGGTTATAGATAGCATGTTAAGTGGAGGAAAGAGGACAGCAAGTTACTATTAAGACAGTAAAATGTTCTTCTCTGATAAGAGAGAAAGCTTTAAAGTAATTGATACAGAATCATAAAATCACTTAGGTTGGAAAAGACCCTTAAGATCATCGAGTCCAACCATTAACCTAGCACTGCCAAGTCCACCACTAAACGATGTCCCTAAGCACCACATCTACCCATCTTTTAAATACCTCCAGGGATGGGGACTCCACCACTTCCCTGGGCAGCCTGTTCCAGTGCCTGACTAACCTTTTGGTGAAAAAATTTTTCCTAATATCCAATCTAAACTTCCCCTGGCGCAACTCGAGGCCGTACAGCCTGCATGCACTGTTCTATTTCGTAGTCTCATACTCCAACACAGGTGTATGATCTTGATTTTACTTTAGAGGAACATGATTTCCCTGCCAAAAAATGTTTAGAAGATGTAACATTCGACTGCAACATGGTTCAGGAAGCACTCCGCACTCAAACCACGTAGGTCTTACCTGCAAGTTAATTTTTTTAAAACTGAACAAAGAATAAGTGTGAAGCTTTTAGGTTCATGAATCTCAATTCTCATTTCAGTGGAGGAAAGGAGGCTAGAAAACGTTCAATACCTGAACCAAGGACTACACATCTTTAGCTGAAGTTTCAGAAAGTAGTCTACCAGTTTGATCAATAAAATTTAAATGTTTATTTACTTTTGTAGAAAATAGCAATTAATATGATTTTTCTGAACATTGTATTGTTTTAGTACTGCGCACTGCAGTCATCAACACAATTAACTGAAATAGACGTAGCATGTTCACTCAAACTTTGTGTAAAACCTCTGGAGTCAATGTGAGGTTTTCTATTTATTTCAATGAGATCTGATTTAATTCCAGTGGAAAATAAAGTACTACATGAAACGTTTTGGAAAAGAACAGAGAATAAATTTCAAGTGTTTTAGGGAATATGCTCATTATCTCCCTTTAATTGGTTTATGGCTAAAAAGGATTGATACATATTATTGCTATTATGTGATACATTAGAATATAGTTACAGGGCTACCAGAATCAAAACTATCATTGTAAAATATTCTGTAATACTTTGTGAATGATCTGCAGCATACAAACAATAGATTCTGGTTTACAGAGCATAAGTGTACACAAATGGAAATGTCTAGACATTACTTTCCATACATTTATAAATGCACAAAGCCCACTAACTTCCCTACTCAAATATTCTAGTCCTCTTATGAAGGAAAAAACATCTGGAAGATATCTTCCAACCTTTTAGTGGATAATCAGTGAGGTAGATAAATATTTCACTAAATTTCTTTCACCTTTCAGGATTCTTGTCTTGATGCTTTTGAAAAAGTTATTATTATTATTACTACTACTACTACTATTTTATTATCTACTTGATAAGATTTGTTTGGTTGGCTTGTTGCTTAAGGTTAATAATCTTGGTTATAAGAGCAAATACTGCGTTGTTGTCAGAACACAGAAAATTACCATTTTGTAGTTGATAGTAATTTATAAAAAATACAATATACTGTCTCTTTTTGGTAGATGAACTTTTATCTTGGTTTCCCAATTACTCTTTTAATATTTCTCCATAGTTCTCTTAATTCCTGTAAGCTGACCAAAGAACAGCAATGAATTGTGCGAGGTTGTGTGATTGTGTTCCTGCTGTTGGTATGAACTAGGCCTTGAGAAAATGTCTCTGGTCCAAACAAAATCTGCTGACCAGCTTCCTCTGGTGTTGTCTGTCACTATGCTAAAGCTTTGCTGATGTCTCTTTGGTATCCCTGGCTTTACCTGACAAAAAGGAAATTGTGAGCCCACTCCTGGTTTGTTTGGCCTGCTGTCTAGGGAGCAATGTGGACACACAGAGCAGCTGAGAGGCACTTGGTCTTTTTCCTTAGTCTGGATTTCAAGGTACAGGTATCAAAAATTCAACTCAAAACCTTGCTTTTCTTTTATGGTCTCTTCTTTGTTTGACCTCAAAGATTTGCTGTTGAAAAGTACAGTGTTTATTCAGGCTCTGCACTGTGGTTTTGGGAGGACGTCACTTTTCATACCAACATACAAAACAGACTGAACCTCAGTCTGGATAGATACTGATAAATACTTCTAGGTCCAGGTCTGATCTAGGGGTTAGTCCTTTGAACCTTGGAAAGATGACTGTTTTGGCTCCTCACCTATTGAAGATAGCTAATTGGATTGTCTTGGTAGAAATGGGGAAAGCCCTGTGCTTTTAGCACTTCTATTGATTTCCTCTAGCGATGGTTCAGGTTTGGGCTATTCAGATGGAGTGAGATATCGGAAAAACTCATGTAATCATCGTAGCTCTCCCCTTAGGTCCTGGTCATCTCCTTAAGTAACAGCTGTGTGCGTTCAGACTGTCCCAGGAGGACTGATGTTGTCCTGTTTCCCTGTGAGTGCCTTTACAGCCATACCTTGTTAGTTAAGGCTATAGCCAGGTGATTCGGTGAAGTTTCCTGCCTCAAGAGAGGTGGATTTCTGTTTGTAGCTAACTTGGATTTTGGGGATGAGGAACAATAGCAAATCATGAATTCGAACTAGGAAGTAACCTATTCGTTTCACCACGCACTTTAATTCAGCCTCCTGTAGTGCTTTGTGTCCACTGACAACCTGCTAGACAAACTTCACCTTCATTAACAAGCCATTGCACTGTAAAAATTGACTGAAAGCCATTAACATTTAACAATTAATAATTAGTATTTAAAATTGATTTATCTCCATTCAGTTGTTTTTTAGGCAGACCTTCAAATATGAGATACATACAGTTTAAAAACAGCATAATCTTTTTTGAATTGAGACTTAGCAATAATGTTTCCTTATTAAATGACAGATGTTAGTCTTTTTAGTGTGACATTAAAAATGTGCATATATGTACATATGAATTGCTTTTAAGTAACCATCTAAATAGTTAAATTTTTCATTGTTTTTTTGTTCACCTTCTCAAAAATCACAAATGTCTGATTTGAACACAAAATTCCCTCTTTTTAAATTGAATATGTAGGCTTTCTATAGTATGTATACTTCTTAACAATTGTTTTTAGAAATTAACATTTAGAAATTTAGATCTAGTAAGAAAAGTTTCCTAAGTTTCCTATGTTGTGCGATGGCAAAGAGAATTTGAACCATTTTTTTCCAAGCCTGAAGGACCAGGAAGTCTTCGTGTAATGTGTAATTTTAACTAGTTGTTGCTATCATTTATGCTTTCTTAAAATTGTAAGTCACTTCTATTTCTAATTTTAGATGAGTAATTCAGTGTATTTTTGGCATGTAAAACATTTTTAAAATGGGGCTACTTAACTCTGGTTTCTTTGTAAGTCCAGTACAGTCAAGATTTAATTTCTGGTTTGCATGTCACTTCACTTGGCTGTTAAGATCTGAATTTGGAAAAAGATTTGCTAAATAGGCATGTTAAATATTTTAAATACCAAAGTGATCCAAATAGCTTTAAAAATAAAATTTGGCAGCCCTGTGGATTGTCTTTTTATCAAGGAAAATTCTTTTTTGAGAAACTCATTTAAAACTCTAAATCACATACGAGAAGTATGGGGGGTTTGTGCAAATTGTTGTAGTTCATATTTTCTCCCTTTACCTTTCTCTTTAGAATATGCATTTTAAATTGAGGGATGAAAGACACGTGTGTGTTAAATGTTTTTCTTTATTTTTCAAAGATGGTATTGGGGCATCCAAGTAGGATGCTTTTTTATTCTGTTGTTTTCCCTGCAATCTTACTTTGTACTCTACATGATGTGCTGGTTGCTTAGCAATCCAAGCTAGAGACTGCAGCAGGCTGTTGCAATAGTACTGGTATTTTTCTTCAGTTTTGCAACCATTTTTCTCTGCATTTTTTTCTGCAAAAGCTACTTTATTGTCAGTGTTCAAGCATGCATTTCAGGGAATGCAGAATTAGGGTTTCAAAATTAACCATAAACCGTACATATTGATCATTTCTATGTTTATTCCCCCATAATGTATCTTGAGACTGTTTGCTTGAAATAAATAATTGTTTTTATTTGAAGGCCTCTCTGCGTTTGTAGGATTTTTGTTTTAAAGCTTGATAGAAGGAAGCTACCTTGAAAATTCATGTTTATTGAAGCGTGTATTTGCTACATCTGGTCTTGTTCCCTGCTGCACATGGCATATATTTGACATGTCTTCCAGCAAGTGTGTATCTCCGGTTTATTCAGAAGCCTGTTGAGAGAGTAGGGTTGTCTTCCTTATTATTCCATGTACAAAGTGTATTGAGCCATGTTGGCAGTTAAAGTATGGCCTCAGCTTGAGTATGTCACTGTGTGTCTCGAGCAAGGATACAGGCTCCTCTATATAGTTTTATAAATTGTGAGCAGATGATCCTGAGGCTGCACATTTTATTTTTTCCTCAGTAATGAGAGTAGTGGTTTTGGAGGGCTTGTCTCTTTGTATTTCAGAGGAGCTGTAGCTGGATGCTGTTATGCAGGGTCTTTCAGTGGTTTAAAAGAAATAAGTATTGGTCCATTCCTGCTGGACAGACCTAGAACCATCACGCCGCAAAAAAAGGAGCTTTCCAGACAGTTCTGAACCAAGAGAGACTTAATACAGTGCAGATAATGAACTAGCCTCTCTGTACACTTCAGCTTCCCAGGTTATAACTGAGGACTGCATCTGGGATAATACACCTATTCCATTTTCCTTTGAATAAACAGAGAATTTAAGTCTTCAGAATGAGTATGATGTCTCATGGTCGTAGTGTGTGTCAAAGGGGATTTAATCTTTGCAGAGTTGTCCTTTTGACTTCCACAGCTCATCTGAAAGTAGCAGGGCTTTCTCTTTCCATTTAAGAGAAAATTAATTTTTCTGCCATTAAATTTTTGTTACCACTTGCAAGCTCCACAAATAATCAAAACAGATGTGTAGATCTGAACACTTGTCCAAACATTTTCAGTTTTTTTCTTTAAGTGCTGAAATAGCATAAAATAACCAACACTATTAATTTGTCCCATCTTCTAAGGAGCTTTCAGTGTTCTTTCTGGTAAAACATGTGTCTGATTCTACAGCTTTTTTCCTAGTGCTCGAGAGTTAGATGCAGATTTATGTTCCTTAAATGGTGGAAGAATGGTAAAAGTCTGATTAATGAACATATACTGGTTTTGCCAAGACAATTTTCAGGTCTTTTAAAGACTTACTGTGGCATTGTGGGTGTCTACTCACCCCTGCTAAAAAATATACAGTACACTTAGTATTTTGTTGAAAGTAAATACTTTCTTGTCTACAAATATAAGTGAAATTTTTGTACTTAGGAATGAATATGTCTGATTTGCAGTAAAAATGCTGGCTATTTTTAAGAGTACATGGAGGCAATAAACCCCATCTTTTAATCCTAAAGCATTTCATAGTTTAAGACCAATCTATTGCCATTATTCCAGCTGTACGGACTGATGCCAGTGTATTTTCAAATACTCTTTTTTTTTCCTGTACTGTTTTGCTTTTAGAGTTTGTAAAATGCAAATGTATAGCATTTCAATGTATAAAGGAAAGGGTGTGATGATTCTTTCATGAGCTCTTTTTAATGTAGAGTCACTATGAAATGTTAATGTGAAGGATTGGGGAAATTTTGGTAGCATAGAACAACATTGCAAGCCCTTTATTAAACAAAAAACCCTACTGCTGTCTTTGGTTGCTGTTTCACTGCTTTTCCATGCGGAAATGGGTAGCACTTGTATAACACAGTAATAATTTTACTGTGTTAAGCTGTTTTGCTTTATAGTAAATTGTGCTTTGATTGCATTTGATTAGTTAAAGATATATTTAGAAAGGCTTGACTGCTGGGTAATGTCATTTCCATCAAAGAAACAATCTGTAAAAAACCTGAGAAGGCAAGGATATTGGGAACAGGATGGGAAGATTAAGTTTTATAAAAACACTCTTATTGGCTCCATTCCCTGTGTACTTGCAACTAGCTTTAGTTTATACCAGTTAGATAATTTGGCAGTCGCATCCATCTCAATAAGTAGATGGAAAAGTTTTTCGAAGCCTAGTGTACTTTGTTTTAATTTTCAACCTCATACAATGCTAAAAAAGCCCACCGGAGCTAAGCAAGTTGGGGGAGCTGTGTGGGTTCAGACCTCCAGAAACCTTCCTGCTAATTTCAAACCTGCATCGCTGCTGGTGGTGGTTCGGTTTGGGATACCTGGACTCGCTGCCTCCGTCCACCTCTGCGGGCAGCAGGGGGAGGCACTGGCTGCTCGCTTGGCTCCTTGGATTTTCTTTTCTGAAGGTAGATTTTTCTTTCAAAACCAGGAAACTCCCAGCACCCTCTTTCCTGGGCCAAGAATAAGCCGTAACAGGAAATTTTTTTTTCCCCCGGTGATGATACCATGGGTTTTAAAAACAGAACACACACACACATGCCCCTCCCAACTTGTAAAAGAGTTTATTTATTGCCATTGAAATGTGGTTTTTTTATACTTGCGCATTTTCAAGTAAATTTCTGTGAAACTACATACAAGGTTTACATTCTTATAGTTACCTGACCATACATCACAGGTTGCAAAATTGACTCTGACAGCTAGTTTTGGATGCTTGATTACATGCTAAGAGTTTTAGGTCTATCTTTTAAGTTGTGTAACTAAGACTTTTGAATTCCACAGGTTATTTTTAGCACCTGAGTTACGAGTTCTCAACTCTTATAAATGGCATCTAAAGTATATATGCATTATAATTGCACATGGTGTAATATTCTCTTAATTTAAAAATGTTATGAATGAAACCCAGTGGGATGTGCTCTGGGACTCACCCTGAAGTCAGTAGCGAAATTTGTGTTGATGAAAGACTATTCGATGTGGTACAAAAGTAGAAGTCTTTTCTTTGCTATATGAAAAACATCTTAAGAAAGACTGATTTTTTTTTTTTTCCCCCTAGAAATAAATATTTTGCTAACAATCTTTAGGTGATAAAGGGGAAACTGTACACTCCTCCCTTAGGAGAGAAAACAGAACTTGTATTCTGTTAAATACAAATCAGGTGTATGGATCATTTTAGCACACTGGATTAGAAACTTAGTAAATAAATGCTGTACAGCACTCTCTTTTCTTGTTACTAGAGATTAATTTGCCTTAAAATGATGCATGTTTTTAATGATTCTTGTAGCTGTATTGCCTGGAGCTCTTCCAGGGCAAACCTAACCTGAAGTGAGCCTTTGGATTGTTAACTGTTCAGCACTAACCAGCCTGTGGGCTAGCATACAGTGCTGTAGTGTGGGGGAGTTACAAACAGCATCCACCCACTCAGGTGGTTTCAAAAAAGTGGATGATGCATGGACTATGCTTTTTAGCATTATAAGTCAAATTTGCTGGAAGTCAACATTGCTTTTGTGACAGTTTAAAGGGTTTCAGAATTTGTTTGGTCAGGCGTATTTATTTGGAGCAGAAGTGACTGGAAAACTCTGGATCACAGTGCTGCATGTAGAGAATTTCTCCATGATTGTTGTGTTTTGGCTTTGAAACAGCAATATTTTCTTGCAATTGTTTGGCTGACTCCATTGGAAATTAATTTGTTGTCTTGCTTTGCTTGGAAAAGCATGCTAAAAGCTTATGCTGCTTCCTGTTGGAAAATAGTAGTGAGTTACAAAGTTAGCACATTAATGCCAATTGTAAATATAATATCATCCCAGTGGGAATTTCTCCTTTTTATGCAAGTGAATGCATACATGGCGAGAAGACTTCAGCCACTCTGGGAACACAAATTTCTGTATAGCTGACAAGGCAAGGAAGCAAAATTTGGCTGAAAAATCTCAAAATCAACATTCATTCTTAGGGAGGCAAATGTTGTAGAGTTTCTTGCTGTACAGAGTTTCGTCAGTGAAGCAAGAAAGATTAAATATTTTCAGCCTTTGCACTCCTTAGGGGGGGTCTAACTTTGGTTCTACGTTTTATTTTGCTGGCATAGGCTGCTGGATTGCTTCCTTTCCTCCTTCTCTCCCCTTTTTGCTCCCTTTCATAAATTGTGCTGCTTGGGATACCACTCTTCTCTGTGCGGTAGGTCAGTGTGCAGAGAAGGAGTGAGCCTGTGTTCTTCAGAGGCTTTACTGTTGCCTTAGAAAAAAGCTTTTCCTGATTTAAGTATTTCCTAGCAAAAAAGAGAATGGGCGAAGGATTGGCTTCAGTGTTTCATCTGTGTTGTTTCTGCCTTTCAAAAATGAACTTTGAAATGCCAGCAGATAGTTAATAGTCTTGGCATCAAAACCTGAATGTGGTGGAAGCTGGCAGAAGTAATTCCCAAGTAAGGTTGTGTGTGTATCGTACTAGAGGAGGAATATGGTGCCCTGGGCAATGGCAGACTGGCTCTGCGCCACGCTCCATTCTCCACTTTTCTTGGAACTGCTCCTTTGAAGATCTAATTATACGGTGCCAGGAGACTCTACAGATAGCTCAGCAATAACTCCCACTGTCGTTGCACAGGATTTCGGTTTATTTGGGGTGCAAAACTTGCACACAAACACTAGATTGTATCACAGTTATCCACAAGTTTTGGCTAGTGTCCAGAAGATACAGTATGTTTTAGTGTGGTGGTGTCTAAACTGCTAACTCCAGTTTACTTATCTGTGTTTTTCAAAAACATTTATTCACTTGATTCCCCTTGCCTCCTATTTTTTTTAAATTCACTGCTGTGTGAGGTCTGGTGCTTAACCTCTTACACCCTGTTGTAGACTACCCAAGTAAAATGTCTTTCCAGATATTAAAATAAAATTATTTGCTTAGTCCAGAATAACTGAGCGGAATTTGCAGGAGGAGGGGCCAGGACTTTAGAGAATGATTTTTGACTGTAGTGTCAGTGAAGGTTGTCTTTAAATTTTGTCATTTGATCAATTGCAGAAATAAATGTCTCTTTAGAAGGGTTCAAAATAGCTGCAAATACAAGATACTGCTGCTAAGATGATTTGAGATATGATGTGCTTTCCTGCCAGTGCTTTAAAGCATTACTATGTTTACTGTGAACTCTGTTTTGATTGAGAAATTATTATTCCACAACTTTATTATGTATTTTAAAATTAATTTATAGAAATGAAGTTATTAAAAAGTGCTTTTTAGTGAAAGGTGTCAATTTACAATTTTTAGTTTTGAGGTTTTGCTGCTGTTTTCTACTTGCTTTGTTAGAATAACAGGCGACAGCTGTAATAATGAACAATTGAGGTGAGAGGATAATTTTATATACAAACTGTTCCTATATGGCAGATTCTAATGCCACCTCAAAGACTAGCAGTAGTTTCCTGATAGTTTCAGTGGGTGAAATGGGCAAAGGGAAAAGGTAAAAGAGTAGTTGTGTTGATGAACAAAGTGATGCAGAGGTGGGGGATGACTGTGATCAGCCAGGGTAATTGAAATGTCGGAGGAGTAGCAGCAGGCAAATGGCAGAAATTCCAGACGTCGAGGTGGTGAATCCAGAGGGAAAGCTCTGCCCTTGGGAAATAAAGAAGGAATAGTATTTAATACAGACAACTGCCCTGTGCACGCTCTACTTTGACCCAGTGATTAAGACCAGGTAAGAAAGAAAATGAGCAGTAAGGTGAGATGAGAGATAATAGGTGGAAAGACCAGTTGGCGGTGAATATGATATTGGTGACAATGACCGTGCATGATGACAGGGATGGTCGGGTGTAACTATTTTGTAGAAGGGTGGATGAAAAGGAGTCGGGTGCGCAGTGAGCGGTAGGTGTGGTTAGTCAGAGTAGTGAGCAGTTCGTAGGGGTTGTGAGGAGGGGGAACAGTGAAATAGATGGATAGACTGAGTGTAGCTTGATAGGAGAAGAAAATACTTTCTTCCTTTTTATTTGGACAAATTTTAAGTGGAGATGCAATAATTGTCTGTCATAGAAGTAAGTAACTGCAGTAAGTTATCTTAATCTGATGCTTTAAAGGGGGAAGGGAAAAAGAAAGGAGTGTATAGGAACAGCATGGGAGTAATATGGATTAAAAAAAGTATGGGGGGGGGAACTGGGATGGTGAATTTTGATATAGGAGTGAGAAGAGGCTTGGTGCAAATTTAAGTTGTGTACACAGAAGGGAGAAGGACAAGATGAGGAGGAGCACTATGTAGTACACGTTTGGAAAGTGTGAGACAGAAAGTCTAGACGAGGAAGTATGTTGCAGGCCTAAAATTAACCAAAGTTAAAAAGACAAGAATATTTCTGTGACAGTGATTTAAGTTCTCAGAAGCAGATAGAGGAAGAAACTCCAGTTTCAGAAGTTGCCTTGGGTGTGGATGAGAGCTGAAATTCAGGAGGGTAGCAAAGCTTCCCTTCTTCTCCAGTTTGTGTGACAAGCAGTGACTTTTTTTTATAATGCCAGCTGGTTTTTCTTAGGAATTTTCTCATAATTTGGAAAAGAAAACAATTGATTATGTTGATTTTTTAAAAAAAAATTCAAATAAATTCTGTAATTTTGAAATGTAGTCGGTTTAGAAGAGTTTCTGTTTGCTAATGCACATAGCTTTTTGGCTCAGAGTTCCCTCTTTCCTTTACAAGAGGAGACAAAAGGTTTGGCATATTTAGCTTAGTGAATGCAGCTGAGGGAGGGTATGGTTGTTCTCTAAGAATGTGTTGGGGAGAACTGTATAACCTACAGGACAGGGATGGCACAAGATCAAATAGTTGCAAACTGGCTCCAAATCAATTTAGCTGGAAACAAAAAGTGTGCGTGGCTTCCCCCCCCCCCCCTCCAAGCAGGATTCCAGAAGGACGGAAATGGCAAGCAACTGAGCTGCTTCTGTTAGGTTCTGTGTTTTGGCCTTGCTTGTAGTAGCAGGGTCTGCAGGCTCAGGATGTCCTTTCTGGTTCTGTTCCAAATGGCTTTTTTTTTTCTTGAAACAGTGTTTCTTTGGTTGGTTTGTATTATATGACGAGTATTTGAACTGAGAATGAGAAATATTCTTAAAAACTTATAGCTGTATGTATTACTTGCATGATACAAGTAAATACTTAATGTTATGCTTTTCATTAATGAGATAAGATACCCAATGTTAACGGTAATGTTTTAGCAAATGTTACCCTCCTCTCTTCAGCACAAATGCACTGCCAAGAAAAATGTCTTCTGTGGTGCAGGAACTGATTATATAATTTCAATACTGTAACGGTAAAATGGGTAATATTAAGCTCATGCATTAAATTGTAAAACACATGGTTTCAGAAGTGCCTGTAGATGCACACGTGCTGCGTATATGTAATAACGTATGTCCATTCCTGTTCTTAAATTTCCCCAGGTATATGTGGAATTTGATGACCTTGAATGGGAAAAGCGAGAATGGGTTAAAGTTTATGAAGATTTTGCAACCTTCTTGGTGGAGTACCAGCTGGTCTGGGCGAAAAGAAAGGATCCAAGCCAGACTCAGGGATCAAAGATCAAACAAATTCAATGGCCTGCATTGGTAAGATACTTGAGCAATTGCATTTACTAAATTATTTTAATCTCTTTCATGCTGTCCTTCTTAGGAAACTGACTAGGTTTTAAGTGGTGGTGGAAAGTGGTGAGCATGGAGGGGGAGGAGGAGGGTAAGAAAAGGATAAGGAAATACTGATAAAGCATGTTTGTGTTGAAAGGGTGGGAGTGATGTGGTAATAATCACTCATATTCCTTTTTGACTCAACTTAGAGCACTGCAAAACTAGTCTCTGAGTGACATAATAGAACTAATGGCACTTTACATAATCAAAGCATCTTATAAATATGAACTTACCAGCAACACATCTTACTGCTCTGTGGAGGACTGAAACTAAGGTGAAAAATAAGTCCTTAAGTTTGTGATGCCTTCTTTGTGGGAGTTGAGTGCATCTAGAATTCAGGTCAGAGTTCAGAAAGGTGAGAAAAGTGAGCAAAGATCAATAAAGCAAATGATAATTGCTTGCCTGTTTTATGAGATGATACTTTGACTCTTGTTCTTCCTGGATTGATGCTCAAACATTAAAGCTGCTGAGAGAACTGCAAGGAGGTTGTGTCTGTTTTTGACATGCCTTTAGATAGACCTGATGAATACTAAGGATCTGATGAGATGATCTAATAAGCCATAAACATGTATTCCTTTTTTCTCCAAAGAAACTAGTAGTGCTGTCAAAGTCTTCAGAAGAGCCAAATACATATGAGATTTCAGGAACCCACTATATTAGATGTTTTTGCTTTGTAGAGAGTTGGGGAAGATTTCTCAGACTGGCAGGTGAAAGGGAGCTCCAACAAATTTGTCAAAATGGTGAAGGGAAGTCTTAGACATATTTGATATTAAGCTTAGTATCTGTAACTTCAGTCATGAGTTTTTAGAAATTTGTAGTTGCAATGAATTTAGATGATGGTATTTTTTTTTCTCTGGACTTTAGCTGTATCTGTGTTTCATTTAAATATTCCCTTTGTATTCTCATGTCTCAGAACTTGATGGACTTTCTGAAATGCTGTGGCATGATTATTTTTCTGGAGCTGTGGTTGGAACAGTCATGCTGAAGGTCATGAAGCAGGCTGTTCAGGAAAGCTTAGGGGTGGAAGAGATGCATAGATGGTTTAGGATGGATTTACCTTCTCTTCAGTTAATATTCCTGCTTCACTCACCTTGTACGTTTGTGCTAATGTGCTTGAGTAAAACAAGCAACTTTCTGGATGTACAGGCTGTTTTGTATATTTACTTGTACAGGCAAATTTTCTGTTTTATGTTAGTATATCATTGAGCAAGAATTTTTAGTTTTAGGCAGTCATGTCATTTGCTCTTTGAAGTCACCAGTCTCTCCTTGATTGAGGTGGGTATTTTAAAATCTGTTAGCAACTTAGAACTTAGTATCCAAGTACTCTGCTATTTTACAGGCTTTTAATCTCACCCTCTAGGATAGAGATCCTTCTTGGGTTTAGAAGGGGTGTATTTCTAGAAAGTATTCTAGTCTGGCTGCTGATCCTGTCCCCAGGTTAAAAGTATGTCTTTGCTAATGTGTGAAAATGTTTTAGTCACACCTTTCTCGCAGCAGAGACTCTTTCAAACTTGTGCTGGTCCAGCAGAAGGCAGAAACGTTTTGTTTTTTTTTTTTTCCCTTCCATCTCCATCTTATTTTTTTATTCTTGTTTTAATGTTTATGTTCTTGAGGTAGGTGATAGGTGTGAGAAGGAAGGTTTGCAGAAGATCCATCTTCTGCCTTTACAGTTAAAAAATTGAAATCATATAGTCCAAAGTGGGGCTCACATAGCTTGTCGGGTCACAGCTTCCAGATGTTAAAGATGACAAGTTCTCAGCATTTGTACTTGGCCTGTCTACAAATGTTCTAGCAATTGTTTTCTGAGTCAAACCCTCTAGTCATCCCTTCCAGAAAATCCGTATTTGAGGGAAAGTGCAGATACAGGATATTAACTCTAGTTAGAGCAGTTTCCTTCCATAGAGACCTCCCAAAGTTCTGCTCTGTGTAGCTACACTGAGCATGCCAGGCCTTGGGGAACAGGGAGGGTGCTCAAATTGCCATAATACTTTTGGGTTTTGTTTCCAGACTATCTGAACAATCTGCTGTAGTGGAGTGGATGACCTCTATGAAGGCTTGAGGGTTTTTTCTGTCAAAACGAGATTTATTAAAAATAGGAAAGCAATGGAAAATTGATTTGCCAAACAGCAATGGGAATATCTGCACTTTTATGTGAAATCCTGTGTGGATGTGATAATGCATACTTTTTGGAAAAGCTGAGTCTTGCTGTAGTTATTAAAGGAAAAGTGTCAATCTTTCCCATGCATGCAAACTATATTAAAAAAAAAATCATTCATGTATTTGACTATCTTGTCTTTATATTAAATACCAAAATAAAAGTTTCTGGTACAGCTTTATTTCGGATGCTAACATATATGCAACAAAGCAATATTTAAGTATATTTTATGTAGTAGTTCTACAGGATCTTTGCCTTTAGTGGAGTGAATGGAAGGTGCTTGTTTATTCAGATGGTTATCACCTTCTGTTCTTTTCTTCTTTGATCAACATACTCTATATTTACTGTATGGTATTCAAACCTGATCAGAAGACAAGGTCCGTAATTTCCTGTGGGACTTTCTATGGGCAGTCATCAGTCTAGTATCTGTGTACTTCATAATTACTGATTTCTTTTATTACTAAATTGTGTCATACAATGTAATCTCCACTTTATAGATGAAACTTAGAATGTGAGTTGGTCACAATTGTTTGCTGTTTTTAAATGCCTGAATGCCTGTGGTGTAGCTGTTACTGAAAGCACAGAGTCCATTGACCTCATGTAGCTGTGCTTTAAGATTTTAGGGTCTTATGTCAGGTGCTGAGAAATTGAGGAAATGTGGAAATGAGTTGTTTAGAAACTCGATAACAGAGGAGGGATAGATTATCCCCTGAATTCAGTTTCTCTCATGATGAGATTATCTTTTCTTTTAGTAGAGTTCCTGCCTCATTCATGCCGAAGGTGAAAAGTTGACCATAAATGAGCCTGGAGTCCTACTGGCAGCAACATGCTTCATTGTATCAGGGTCACTCTGATGTTAACTAGATACCTGTTTCTGGGCCACTGTGCAAATCTGTGAAAGAGAGAGAAGCATAGTGCCTCAGCTTGTTCATGCTGTAATTAAATGCTTTTCCTTCTTGTGAGATGATTTTCTGGAAAGAGTGGAGAACTTCTTGGCTGCCTAGCTGACTGCTATAATTGGAAATCACCCTGCATGTGGGGTATTTACAAGCATAGAAGAAAAGACTATCAAGAAGCATAAAGAAATGGCAATGGTGATAAGTGATGTCAGTATAAATGTAGCCTAGATATTAGGGAAGAGAGTGTTTGGTAAACAACACTTGTTATTTACCTCAAGTAATGGAGATGCTTTACAGATGTCAGTGCAGAAGAAAACTTCTTGGTCAAAGAGGTAGCATAGGAAAAAATGAAAGTATGGATTTTGAAAACTTAAAAAGTGTAGATAGTGGAAGTGAATAGTGTGTCTTTCTACATCAAGGGATTAAGAAAAGTAGTCTAGACAAGCTGTTAAATTGAAGGCATCAGCTTAGTTTGGTAAACAAGGGGGGGTGGGTGGTGTCACAAAGATACAAAAAGGAGTGATGGGCTCAAAGTGATGGGCTAGGAGAATTACCAGTACTTCAAAAATGAGGCAAAATTGGTTTTTGAATTCCTCAGGAAACAACTTTGAAGCAATTGAGATGATGGATAAAAATTCTTGATCTGTGGGTGGATAAGAAGAGTTGTATTTTAGGGGGAGTAAATTTATCTCCCTGATGTAGAAATAGTTTGGGTACTAGGATGTTATAGATCAGTGATAAAATTATGCCTATGATACAGTTCAATCTGAACTCTTAGGAGTATGATGGTGTCCCCTCAGCAGCCAAGAAGGGAGATGGAAGTAAGTATGTGGGCAGGGTGACAAATTGGAGCCAAAGTTTTAATGTGGACGGAACAGAATACTTCTCTGAGCTGTCAGTTTGAATTTAATTACTGTCTCTCCAATTGCATATTAAAATATCTAGAAATAAAGTGTAGAGGGAGAAAAAGAAGGCTAAGGACAGAAGCCGCTGGAGACATTTTAGAGAATAATAGATTAATGTGGAAGAAAAGTTTAAGGTGATAGAGTAACTAGGAGAGGACACCATGGTAGAAACTTAGATAGCAGTTCACTTTTTTAACAGCATCAATTTTATATATTTAAGGCATAGGAAGGTGTGGACTGAGTGCCTTTTGTTAATAATTTTGTTTGGGAAGAGGGTTTTGGAAGCTTCAATAATGTACTGAAATGAAAATTTATCATTGAAGGTCTACAGATAGAAATGAAAGAAAGAAATTTTAAGACAGGCATTTTAAGGGGCATGTTCCATCATCTTGGAAAGAAAATAAGGGAAGAAGGGTAATTGAAAATGCAATTAAGATTAAAGGCATTTAAGATGGATAGATTACGACAAGTTTGTACTTTCAGGAAAAGGACCTAGGAGAATACAAGAGGTTGGAAAGAAAAGGATTGGAATTGGAGATACGGAAAAGCGAAGGCATTGAATGGGAGCACACATGAGAAATTTCGCACTTGCCACAAGAAAGGAAGAGACAGACTATTGTAGAACAGGGGAAGGAAAAGTATTATCTTATTTTGGCCTTTTCCTTTTGGAAGAAACTGGTAATGTTGTGCAGGATAGATGTCAAAGGAGGAAACAGTTTGACTCAGTCTAATATGATGAAAAAACCAGGACTGGGGAGTGGTACATTTAGCTGGCAGGGCAGAGCTGGGTGCCTGGGAAGGCTACATACAGCATGGGTGATGGGTCAGGGGGGTCATATGTTCTACTGGGTATGGATTGTTTTGTAAAGTGTGTGTTGCCTGTTGTTATACCTGTAAATAAAAGTGCTGCTTGTGAATTCAGTATAAATTCATATATAATAAATCAGAAGAATCCATACTAATTCTCTGTTGGCTTGAATATGGAGACAGTGCTTTGCTAGCTTTACAGTACTGCCTTGTCAAACCACCAGATTTGCCCTATTATGTCAACTAATACAAAGGTCTGCAATAACTGTATCACTCCCAGTTTCAGTGCTGCCATACAGCAAGAACTGGTTCTCCTGCAATTGCATATTTCTGAAGAGTATGTATATAAAAACTAAGATATGTTTCATGAGGAGATCCTGAATATGCTTGTCTCCTAAGGTAGGGTAGCTGCAAGAGCAACTCAGTCTCCCCCTGCCTGCTCCCCGCCAGTAAAGAAGAAGAAGAAAAAAAAAAGTGTGTGTCTGTTTGCCTGTCTCTTTTTCTTGGAACAAGTGAAGTCATTGCTAAACCAGTGGCTTGAGAACAATCTTTCCTGGGACTCTGTCCAGGGCTCTGCAAGAATATAGAGCTTTAGCCAGGCTTATAACAAAACCAGGGACAAAGAGTGGGTCTTCGTTGGCAATGACTAACTCTTTTCCACTGTGAGAATCTGGAGCTGATTTACGGTGGACAGTGCCAGTGGCACCTGTGGGACTGTGGGCCTTCAGTCTGACCATCATGCTAATGAGGAGGTCGTCTTGCAGAAGAATGAGATGAGGTTTGTTCTGGGTGGTAGTGGATGTGTTTATTCTGGTTAGATGTGAATGAACCCATATGTTCATGTGCTGACTGCATGTTAGGGTACTTGGTGGTAAAGTATAAGAGTAGAAGTGTTCATGGACACGTGGAGGATAGACTTGTCCTCTGACCTTATGTAGCCTTTTACCCCTCCCTCCCTGCCCCTCTGTCCCAGCTGTCAACTGCAGAATGCTTTCGCTTGTCCGCATTCTGCTTCAGCTGGCTTGATTGTGTTGGATTATAAAGCAAATACTTATAAAGTGCCAGTTTATTGGCATTTGTGTCACGATTAAAGAAGAAAGTGTACAGATTGAACAACAAGCTTCTATAGAGCTTCCAGAGATTCTTGAGACAAATCAAATTCTTTATTTTTGGCATGATGATGGAAAGTAGAACAGGTCCCTTGTTCATTCCTGTTTATACCGTGACGCACTACCACTTTTTCATTCTCTCAAGGATTTGTTTTCTTCCTTGTCTTGATGGTCTAATTTTAGCATTTCTGAGTAAGTTTCTCTTTTATATGTTGGTCCCATGGATCAGACTGATCCCCTTCAAAGTCGGGAGTTTCTGTAGATACTGCTAACGTTCCCCCTGCATATTCAGTTACTTCACTGCAGCCTGTTCTCCTCCCTCTGCACAATGAAAAATAGAGGTGTACACTGCCAGATACTGTGATTAAATCCTCAGCAGACACTCAAAATACTCTAGCAGTAAAAAGAAATAAGTTCACAAAGGATTACTGTGTATATGGAAAGCAAGGCAGAGAGAAGACTCAGTCTCCTGAGTCCTAAAAATAAGTTTGAGGATATTTCATATTTGAAGGGAGGAAGTGCTGTAGCTTCCAGGAAAAACAATCAAAAACTAATAGTGGATTTTTTCAGCTTCTCCATTCCCTGCATCAGAATTCTAGTGCTTGTATACCTTGCTAATCTGGGGTAAAGATGAGATACAACAGAGGAGAAAATGCTTGGAAACTGTCAGCTTCTTGGAAAAGATTTAAGACACTTTAGAGCTTGGGGAACAGAAAATTTAAGTAACTGACTCAGCAGAGCATAAATGACCTGATTTTTGCTGCATTGTGAAAGACAGTAACATGCAGAAACAGCACTTGGAGATGGTTCAAAGATTATTTTGCTGGAGAGTACGTTACTGTAATATTCCCACAGAACATAAACGTTTCAAGCAGTACCACATCCCGCCTGTGTACTTTGGCACTTGCTTTTTTTTAAACTACTGCTTACTGGGAGCCACTGCTTTCCACACAGCATTCTAAGCAGAGGCCATTACCTTCCCAGGACATGCCCCAGATGAACGGCAATAAACTGAAATCTGCCTCCCCAGATGCTCCCTTGTGAAATATGGGTGTTGTCCTGTGGCTTCCCACTCTGGAAATGAGTGACGGAGTGGAAAGCCTCACTGCAGTGCTGACTTGGATGTGGCCCTGGTACTTTCTGTGCATTTTACACTACTGCATTGTTCCAAAGTTTTTTGTCTCAAGGTGTTGTCTAATGGCAAGCTTGTACTTAATTTTTGGTTTTTACTTTCTTCTTGTTAAACTTGCACTTCCAAGCAATGGAGACCCTTTTTATTTGAAAGGATTTAGTTTTGTAAAAGCATGCTTCCATATATAAAATTCATAAAATATTTTTTGTAGTGAACTGCTATGCTAAGAATTGTTTTTAATGTTGAATTCATTTACAGGAGTGCTACAATTCTAAACAAAATAGAGTATTTTCTAGACCTTAGCCTTAAAATAACAGTAAGCACAAGTCATTTCGATCATACGGGCCTGGGAGTTGCCATTTTGGCAGCTCCTCTAGAGAAAGCTGCTTTAGTATGTTACAGCATCCTGGAGGTCTCTGTACTTCAGGTTCTTTCCTGCTGGTAAAGCATTTCTCCTTGTTCTCCAAGGATTACGCAAATTAAATAACTAGATATTGTTTAGTGTCCTTCAGCTGCAACACTACACAGGACTCCCAATTGAGTGGGCCTCTCACTTGCACATGTTCAAAAGACAGCAATGAAATGCTGGTAATAATTTGTATGTGTTTCTGTAAAAGATAGACATAGAGCTTCTCGAGGTTCCATATTCAAGCGAGGCAGTTGAAGTAGACAAGAGCAGCCACAGTTGCAGGGAGCTCAGTGCAGGATAGCTGCCTGCATATTGATTTTATAACTGGTGCTGAAACCTATGTTGGTTCAGTATATGATTATACTCCTGTTGATACCCTAGTCAACTAGATCGAAGTTAGCGTAGGTGTATCTGAACTGCATTCATACTTCCAGCTTCAGCATTGACCTACTTCACAGCTTCATCAGGTATAAAAGCAAAGGGCTATGCTGGGTCCTCTGGTGTTGACTGGGAAGTCCTGTCTGTTTTGTTTTGTTTTTTTTTTTTCATAGCATTTATGAGAACAAATTTTCCATTTGTGCTGAAGAAAACAAATTACTTTGTAGCTCTCTAGATCATCTGAACTTCTTCAATGAACTAGAAGGATCAGCACAACTTTGGAGATACAGTGGTGAGCAGAATATAGGCACATGGATGCAGTTTGTTATTTCAGTGCAGTATTTTGGAAATTCAGCTTCCAGAGCTTGGGCTTTGGAAGAATGACTGAATGCATGCAGTGCCTTTTGTGTACCTCCATCAGTCTGGTCACTCACAGTCTATTTGCTGTTTATATAAATTATGACTTACAAATATATACATTTTATATATGTGTACATATGTATGGTATATATTTATAGATGTGTGTGTATATAGAGATATACAGAAAAATGTTTTTCTCTCTATATTAAAAACATTTAAAAAAAAAAAATCTCCTGACCTATACCTGTTGAGAGGCTGTACAGTGAGGGAAAGATGTCAGCGTGGTACTTGTCCTCCATCCGAATGGTGGCTGTCCAGAATGAGGAAAGCTGTGCCAGAAGTCTTCCATCCACAATCAACTGCTCGGTGTTTTTCTTGTGATGGTGGGGAGGAGCAGCTGGGCTTTACACCTGTCAAATCCACTTGGCAGCTAATTTCGAAAGCCACCCACTGTTAAAATCTCCACTGCTGCTTCTGTGCATTAATGACTTGTCAGCTGTGTAATACTGAAGCACTTCTCTCTTCATGCTGACTTGAGTAAGATGAGTTATGGAAGGTGTAATTAGAGTTTTATGAGTTTCTTGTTCTTCTTTCCCAGAATTCCAGCAGCTTCTTCTGGGTTTCATCATGAATCCTGTGATGTGTTGTATGAAGTCTCAATATCCACCTTAAACCTATAGCAACATGGAGAACCCACCCAAAATGCGAAGCACGTTTTCTGAAAAAGTATTTCAATAGTTCACATGTTACTGTTTGGATACACATGGCCTTGTGGGAATGGAGTCTGTTCTCCTACAGCTGAGACATAGGAGTTTCAGGTGAAATTGATGTCTGGATGAAGTAAAAATGTTGCAGTCGGGGCCAAACACTGTGTTTTGCTAGGTTAGGGTAAAATTTCTGCATTTTGCAAAGTACTGAGAAACTGAAGGAAGCTTTTTTGATGGTATTAAGAAAGCACATACTTCAGCTCCACCTGAATTTTGATTATTGGCATATAAACAAGGCAATTGTTGCTTCTTAGGTCTCCTTTTCTATGGAGTGACTCCAGAGAGCATTTTTGTGATGTCATGATTGCATCACAGTATTTTAGTTTCTTAGTCTACCACAGAACCGGTGCCCATGAAACAATACTCTCTTGATTTCTGGGAATTTCTTGTAGCATTTTACTTCTTTTTGGACTGCTTAAGTTGTTCTAGCAATGATTGGATGTTGTGCATCTAGTATGTTTACTTTTTGAATTCATCTTAATTTCTAAGGAGAAAACTGAACATAGGAAAGAAGTTCAGGAACAGCCTGTCAGCTTCAGGTATTTAACCTGCATGAGGAGGCTAGCTGGGATAGAATCTATGTTTTATAGCTTTAGTGTCGTAAAATTTCTGGTAACTTCATTTTTCGA
The DNA here is from genome assembly GCA_020745775.1 of Theristicus caerulescens. Taxonomy (NCBI): domain Eukaryota; kingdom Metazoa; phylum Chordata; class Aves; order Pelecaniformes; family Threskiornithidae; genus Theristicus; species Theristicus caerulescens. The sequence continues at coordinate 93,253,033 of CM036560.1, forward strand.
CAAAGTGACTAGCGTCCTTATTTTCTGAAAAACAAACTCTTAAGTAGTAAAACCAGTATGTCTTCTATTCCTGGCTTCACTGTCATAACAGCAGTGTCCTGAAGTACTTGCCAGTTCCTTTCAGGTGTGTGTTTGTATGGGAACACGTGTTACTTTCTGAATTTCATGTTGCAGCATTTATGTTGACATGGGTTTCATCAGTGTTTCTGAAGCCCTTCTCAGATTTGGTGGCTCCGCATGTGCCCCAGCTGTCCAGGAGGAACAGAAGTGTTGGTTGGCCGCAGGTCGTGCCACTCATGACGAGAAGAATTCAGATGCAATTAGGCAATAACCACAGGCTAATTGGAATTGTGAGGGAGTATTGATGGGGGGAGAGAAGGAAGCTGCTGAAGGCACAGGTTTGTTTCTTCTGCTGAGCAGTTTTCTTCTCTCTCTTTTTTTTTTAATAAAAGAAAAAGAATACAGTTTTTATTTTACATGCCACATCCAATTGCCTGCAGTGGGTTCAAAATCCATTCTCTCTGTGAGCACGCAGAGGCCAGGGCTGGGAGCATATTGTTTTACCACTTCCTTTCTCGTACCCTTGGATTAACATCCTTCCAGCTGCTGGCCAAATCAGGAAGTTGAGTCAAGGGCTAGAAATGGCAAATGCACTTTCAATGACTTCTTAAAAGAAAAAGCAAAAACTTAAACTGAAGACGTTTGTGTTTCTCTTTGCAATGTGTGTCCTGTTAGGATGATGTCAGTCTTAGACAAATGATGAACAACACTGAAACCGTTTAATTTTTTGAAATTCATCAGGTATTGAGAAACAACCACTTTGCCTTATCTGTGGTTTTACAACACTTCAGCTTTTCTACCCTCTGCTGTGTGGAATATTCACATAAATGGGGGAAGGACATACAGCGAAACTTAGTTTTACGTTTGATGTTGTTTTTTCCTATCTCATCTGCTCTTCCTTGCAGTAAAGCTTGAGGTTACTTTAACAATAGTTATTGGTAATTCTTTAAGATATTTTATCTTTAGTGTGGATTGCATGTTTAAAGCATTATTACATAGAATATCTTTAATACTGGAAAGTGAATCAATGTCAAGAACTGTAAATTTAGGGCTATATCAAGTCTTTAGGAACCAAAACAATTGCAGAAAAATATTCATTAGACTGACTTTGTAAGCAATCAAAATAGTCTACTATTGATTAGGGAATGGGTGTTTGAAAATAATATCCTTTAGCAGTGATTAATATTTTACTAGAGAAACATGGCTGACCTCATCTAACCCTGAGTAAGTCTGACTTCTTATTTACAGATAGGTGAATTATTAACACAATTAATGATATAGTGTTTATTTTTTGTCTACTGACTGTCATAGGGTCTACACCAGTCATGGGTAGAAAAAAGTATTTTATCAAGCTTTTTGGTCTCTTATTAGCTGCTTTTGTGTTCCATTTTGATTGCTTTATGGAAAAGACTTGGTCCATTAGTTAAGCAATTGTTATAAATTTACATGAAACCTCTCAATATTCAATTTTTGAACAGAATTGTTTAAGAAAAAAATTAACTATTCTTACGTATAATGCATCATTCTGAAAAAACTCGTGACTGAGTATTTTAATTTGAAATTTCTCATCAGTTTTGAGTCTAAGACATTGGGTAAGTACCTTATTTCTGTTAATAAATGATGCAGAATTATATTTCTGTTCATGGCTTTAGTTTCAGATGGCTTTGAAAAATTCTTACATATTTCATTGAAGGGCTTTGCTGGAATTTTAAATGCATATTCTGAATTGCTACAAACTATATCAGTACCATCACAATAGGAATAAAATACTGATTTGTAGGGCTGACTGAATGGATGCCTTTGGAATCACTGAAACATTTAGCTGAATCCTGAAATGAGCCGAATAGTACTTCTTATTGTTGGTTGATGAATTTAGCTATTTTGAAAGTATAATAATAAAGCTATATTAATATGAATACAACCAAAATCCATTTATGCATTTTTTAGAAATTTTTTACATTAATTTTACACTTAAGAGTATAACTGGCTTCCTAGAGAACAATGTTCCTATGTATTTTGGTGTCTTTGTCTGGAATAGGCTGCATTTGTTCTAACCAGTGTTCTAGTGATGTTCTGTTACCAAGCTCAAGCCTGTTAGTTTTGGTTTCGGTATTTCTATTTGTCCAGGTATGGTGTTGCTTATAGTACTTTTACTATTCTAAATTACAATGCTTTTAGTACTCGTAGTACTTAAAGTATTCTAAATGATTCGTAAAACTTTTTTATTACTTTTAAATTTAAAGCCAACTTCTCTTTCATATCATGATTATCTATAGTACTACAGAAATGCCAGGGTATATCTTTGTAGCTTACAGAAATACTAGTTTGAAGATGCACCAAAACACAATCCCTTTCAGGAATCTTGTTAGTAGTGGATTGTACATGATTGTAGTGTACATGAAGAGTTCTTGACACCTCTGTAAACTGCAGCTACAAGTTTGCCAGGATCAGATCCATACTGAAGTTTGAGGCAAGATGCTTATAGTTTTAATCTTGAAGACTGGGCAGCGCCTTTGGCTTTCAGAGTGTCTCCTTCTGTAGATTACCTACGACAGACCTAATCGATACTGTTTTACTTTTTGGGTAAGAAGCATTTACAAGGTAGTTTGAGAGCTGGTAAAGAATTTGCTACTGATCCTTTATTGGCAAGTAGAGTGATAGGTATTTGTGCACAGTCGTCTTCTAAGACTCATGGTGCAATTAATTCATATGGGGAGAATGAGAAATATTTGGGGCAATTTATTGATGATTGTGGGGACATTAAGTCAGAGAAGTCTTTTGGAACTTTGTCATATTGGAAATAACATAAAACTAAGATAGAATCACTGTGTACATTTATTTATTAAGTACTTAAGGCTTTATGGATGTTTTCCTACTTCCTAGTAAGATACTAGCTTCTGTCCTGTGGAAAAGAAGTAGTTATGGGTTTTAGATTGCATCAGAACTTGTTTGTAGCAAACTGACTTCTGTCAGGCATCACCTAGACAGACAAGAATTGTATGAACCTCTGCTGAGCGCTGTCAAGTTTGCTGGTGAAGGTACCTGCAGACAGCAGCAGTATCTGATTAGTCAAGACTGGTGCAGTCCTAGCAGAATAATGTGTTCAACTTGATTTGCAGGTGAAGGGATTGCAGATTATTTTTTATAAGCCTGACCAGTATGTGTAGTGTATGGAGAACGTGCTGTGACTCTTCACTTCTTTTTCTTCCCCTCCAAAATGTGATCAGGTAGAAATGCAGCTCGGCTGTTTGTCTGAATGTGAAGCAATTTGTGTTTCCTTTAGACGTGCATAATCTCAGATGAGCTTTTCTTAAGGAAGATTTTATGCAGTTTTCCATACGCTCTCGTATTAACAGTCTTGATCTTCTGTCCTTTACATATATAACCTATATCTTAGCAGTTAATTGGCATATATAAGCGCTGTGGTATTTGTACTACTAGAAGGTTATGCTTATGGGGGGCTTGATGGCATTCATAACTGATCATAGGTTTTTCTGTGACAAGCTATTTTCCTGTGTTCTGTCAAAATACCCAGTGAACTGTGATTAATCGTATTTTGGCACATGGCTCTGAAATTACTGCCATTGCCGTAGATGTCGATTTTGACATCTTTGGCTGCTGCAATTGCACAATCTTTTAACGATAGACGTACTTGGAGTTCCTTCAATACAAATGACATTATTGGCACACATGAGACTGTATACTAGATAATTTATTAGAATAACCGCTGTACCTTTTATTGGGCCTTTTAAACCCTCCTCTGAATATCTAACCTAAGCTTCCTTTCAAAGTGGCAAAATGACCAATGTAATCTCCTTAAACATTACAAATGCATATACAAACAAATGAAAGCAGGAAGGGTCAATTTCCCACACGTCCAGGCAGGGGAGGTTAACACTATTGGATGTCATTTGACTGGTTCTGTATCTGCCTGCCTTTTGGTAATACAGTGTATGACATCTTACTTACCAAGAGAATTAGAAAACTGTAAGTTGTTCTGTGCCTGCCGCCTGCCCCAGGTCTTTGTGTTATTTTAAGAGAATTTTGGGTAGAAGGGGAGACAGACTGGCTTTTTTCCCTGGTTTTACAAGATTCTAAACACTTCCTTTTATATATTAATGGTATTTTAACATATACTTTAGTATATGTATTTATACTGTGGCACTGATGTTTGTTGGTGGTTTTTTTTTGGTTTGGTTTTTTTTTAAGTAATTTAATTGTTTGAAGAAAGTACAGGTCTATTACTTAGTTATGGATGTTGTTGGCACAGTGAGACTATGAAAGGTAGTCAATAGTTACTTTCTGTTGGGGAAATGTTTTTCTTTAACATATATGGACCTTTTTCACTGGTTTTAACCAGGGTCTTAGCATATACATTGTGAGTTTAAAGCACTAGCTGCAGTTTGCTTTCTCAGTACTGTTTCAATATAGTTCTTTCAACTAATGTAATCCAGATTTTTGCTGGTTGCCTTTAGAGTTTGTCTTTGACAAGAACTAAAAAATCTGTTTATTTTCATAAATGAGAGATGAAGATGGGAGATAACAGGAAAGTCATTGCAAGATTTATAAAACACAATAAATTCTGAATAATGTTATGTTGGCCAGCAATAACGTTTTGACTATAAAAAGTAAATGGAGAAAACCCAGTAACTGTTTATATCGAATTTCTTATGGAAAATAAGCCAATAAGCCAAAGCAGATACTTGCTTCTCTCTTGAAATTCTGTTTTCAACCATGATCCAAAACTCTGAGGAGCCAAAGAATATTGGTAAACATGTATGCAGGTAAAAACAGTAAAGTTAATTTATCAGAAACTGAAGCTTATTTTCCATTTCCAAGGTAGACGTGAGAATGTGGGTATGAACTACCCACAAATTAACTGTAATAAGTAAGGCTAATCAGTTTTTTTTTTTTAAAAGCAATGTTGTCTTCAAACAGCCTTCCCATCAGAGTAGTGGAAATAAGAAGTTAAAAAAATCCATATGTAAAATGATTTTTCAATCTTGTATGTTTTCAACTGTTGTAATTCTTGGCCAGTGGTTTTATCATTCTCTTCAAGTCATTTGTTCTGCATAGATTTTTTTTTTTTATACAGTGTTTTGGGTGTCCTGTGTCAGAGACTGTAGCTTGAATCCACCTTCACTGAATCTCCCCCCAGCCTCCCCTTTCCTCGGTGGCTTTGATCAGTTCACCAGACCATATTTCTGTCTCTTCTGCCATGCAGACAAAACCTGTGTTCTCTTTGTTCTTTACATTTTACTGCTCATTGAACTGTCGTGCAGGTTAGTCACCCTCTGAGGGATGAGCTTGCAAGTGGGAGCAGTTGTAGAGCGGGGGAAATAACGTAGTTCCTGACTGCAACCAAATGATGAAATTCATTAGCAAAAATTTCATCTTTACACAGTATGTGGTGAAAGGCCAGAATTTCCACCACATGGACATGGACTGAGTAGTGCTCTGCTTTGAGATTAATGGGGCAGTTTACAGATCTGAGTCGCTTCTCCAGACTCGTGCAGTCATGATTTGCAGCCCGTTGATAGTTGTAGGCTCAGCTTGCAGCCATGGAGGCCAGAAATAGAATTTTATTACTGAGAAGTCATTCTCTTGAGTAGCTTTGTGGCAGGAGGTGAGTTCAGTTGTGATTTCTCATGATCCCTAGGCATAGAAATATTAAAGAAGACTTCTTCCCCCAGATTTTGTCTGATTTCCAATTTTGATAAGATTTTAGCAGTCATGCAAAAATTTGGCTATATGTTATTCTACAATTCCTCTTTTGTCTAGTGGGGTTGCTGCTCAGCCAAGAAAGGAGGATTCAGTCACTTCTTCCTTTGCTTCCAGGATGTGCTGCTTGTTTTGAAATAGGAGGTTGTATCTCACTGTCTGAAAGGAGATACCATCAGTAATGGAATAGATGTGAAAGCAGTAGAGTTGTCTACTTGAACTGCTCGTATTTGGTTCCAAGCTATGACTCGTGCCTGGTTTAATTCTCTGCTGCTGTTTGATAACAGTGCAAGCAATGTTGGTGCTTCTAGAGCTGTCTGAGGAGCTTGCATTGGGACTGAGACTGCTGGCAGGGGGAAAAAGGCAATTGGGAATTCATCATTAAAGAACAAAGAAAACCTTGGGTGTGAGGGGAACCGGGGAAAGAATGCAAACATCACAGTGTAGTTGTGCCGTTTACCATTTCTTCTGGTTGTTTTGATTGTTTTTCTCCTGTTTCAGCATCTACTCTTGTTTGTCTAGATTGAATTTGTTAGCATGTAAGACTTGGTCTCCAGCAGTTGCTGGTTCACTCTTTTCCTACCTGTAGCCAGAATGAGGTATACACTAAAACATAGCTTTTTCAGGCAAGTGACTGCCAGAATATAAGGTCGTCATCTTCCAAATCCAGAGAACTGTTGCAGGAGCTCACTGGTGTCAAAAGGGGGAGTCTTTGTTCTCCCTGTTCTCTGCAAGAAGAGACTGAAGGTGGTTCAAATGATTCTGGTCTTTCACCAGAGCACATAGATCCCACTTGCTGAGATAAATAGAATCATAGAATATATGTTGGTAACTGTTGTCTCCGTTTTACCTTTGAAAGGAGGATTACTGCTGCCACAGAAGATTGCAGATCAGAATAGGATGGAGTCCAGTGGGTTTTTCCTTTTGCTCCTTTGTAGTGATGTTTTCATGCTGTCGTTTTTGCCATTCTTGGAGGAAGGGATGAGAGAGAATCCCTTACCTTGATTCTAGGTGAGGTGTTGAATAGAGGAGTGGGTACTGAAAGGAGTATGTATGTTTGTTTATCTAGAGTCCCAGATTACCAGTGACGTACTTGTACAGCTTTCATCAGAGCTCTCGGAAGAAAAACTGAAAGCAGGAAACCCCCCATGCTACTCTGCATAACAGATTAAGGAACTGGGGTGGTGGTCACAGACAGAGCAGTGTTACCATTTCACAAATTCTTCATAATATAATCTAGGTTTGAGGAATCACTGGTCCCTTTTCTGTGATGCCTACAAATTCTTCACTTCAGACACGTATGATGCTGAAGGGATACACTGTTCAGCTCCATTCTCTTCATCATCAGTTCTGTTCCTCATTTTGCCAGGTCTTGTGCAAGGTTCCATTTCACAAGACTGATGACTGTAGGGAGGTCATCTTGGCTGGATTGGAGATGTTCTCCATGTAATACAGAGAAGGCTTTTCATTCCCAGTATTTCCTAACCCTTTAGGAACTGAGCAGTGAGCTGCACAACCTCTTCTTAAGTGGTTTTAGAAGAGGCTAATTTCTGAAGAGAAGACGTTTTAAAGAGGCAGATTTCTGAAGAAATTCACAGATGTATATAACGATCTTGTGATGAGTTTCTTCTGTGGCCATAACAGATAAAAGGTCCTCTGGACCATGCTTTTGAATCCTGTGCCCATAGTGCGGTCTGCCAGGGCAGAACAGGTACAGGGCTTAGAGTACAGACACCTTGTCCTCTACCACCTCCTGATTGCTAGAGCTTTGCCTTAAAACCAAAAGTTTCTCACTAGCTTCAAATCTCCCTTCTCAAAGCACTGCCCTTGTGGGAACTCCACAGTCTGCTGAGAATTCAGCTTCAGTAACCTTAATTTTGTAAAGAAACTTGAAACCATAATAGTCTAGACAAAAAAAAAAAAAAGCAGACATTACAAATGTAGACACAACATGTCAATGTGCCATTTGTTCCTTCTCTCTATTTCCCTTTACAATTCCTGAGAGCCATTTGGTATTTGTTCAGTGTCATGGATCCTCAATCCCCTCTTGTGCTGTTCAGCTGTGTTTTCGTGGTGCTGGTACCTGCCTTATGTGTAGGGTGTGTGCCCCTCATATAGCTGTGCTTTCCATGTCAGTCAGTCCAGGGACAGTGGACGGAGAGCTGTGCATTTTCTGTTGAGTACAGGATTGTTAACGAATATCTCCTTTAAGTAGTCTTTGTTATCCTCAGGGGACAGGATGTTTCAGTTGTTCACTCACTCTCCACAGCTCCCTTTTTGAAGTTGAACGCCATGTTCCCATATTGCCTGTTCATGGTCAGTCACAGCAGTTCACAGGACACAGAGAATGCAGCTGCCTCCAGAAAATGCTTCACTAAAGTGAAGCAGCGCACATTTGCATGAGACAGCTTGTGTTCAGTCACCTGACAAGGGTGCAATCTCCATGGGTAAAATGCAGGCCTTTCCCATGTCTGCTGATGTGCCTTTGTTGCAGCTTTACTGTCTGGCTAGTAACAAAGCTGCTGGAGGGCCTTCAGTGAAAGGAAGTGGGTTGTGGCTGCTTGAACCACTCTCCTATCTATAGCCCTGTCCCTACACAGCTGGAGAGGCTGGCAGAGACTCTCGCTTGCTGTGAGTCACGGGTGACTTATTCTGTGATGCTCTCAGGTATCCCAGGATGGGAGCTGACTCCTCACAAAATCCCATTCGGGGCTGGTGGTGCAATCCCCAATGTGCTGTGCTCTGGCATGTCACAGGAATGACTTACAGCTCTGGGAGGAGCATTCACAGGACCTTCTAAGAGCTTGATTATTACCACAAAGCCCATCATGCTCCTGTGATGCTAAACACGACATTTAAGCCTCTTGTTCATCTTCAGTTTGACAGAGGGAGGACCATTATTTGGATGGGAGGGGAATAAGTTACTCAATGAGTATAAGCCACTGTCAGAAGTACATTACAGAGGTTAATAGTTTTCTGGAAGGTATTTTGCCTATGTATTGACAGTTTCTCTATGTGTTTTTAATGGCAAAAACATTGTAAATTGATATTTATTACAGTATGCAGGCTGTCTTAATTTGACAAAGTTCTTACTCATTATAAAAAACAGAAAAAGGCAGGAAAAGGCTCAGTAAGCTAAATACCAAAACAGCATGATGACTTACTGCATCCTGAATTTATGGAGGACAAGCTGGGGAAAGGGATTAAAAAAAATAGAGGAGTATACAGATAGATATGTAAATAAATGGATATTTCTGTTTATCAAGCCATGGAGTGCTAAAGATCTATATGTATTGGTCGTGCAGTTGACATCATCCTTTAATGATAACTTTTTTTGGGGAAAAAATGACTTCTAAATTTATATTCATGGATTACAGTACAGATCTCAAGTATCACCGGAGAAAATTGTTGTAGCCACGTAAAATGTACACACAATTATTTACTGATCTCCATATTAATACAAATTTCAAAATATATTTTCTGTCCGCATTATTTATTGCTTTACCAGAAAAAAACCCGACAACTTAAATCACTGAAAACTGAAAGTTAAACTCCTTGCTAGTGAAACCTTTAAATTCTAGGCAGCAAGATCAATTCTTCTAGTTTGAGAGTCTGCATTATGCCATAGGAAGGGACTAATTCATCATATATAAAAATGTCAGGAGATAAAAAGACTTGGTTTGCCTCATGGATTTGTTCTTTCTTTAAGAAAGAAAATAATAGAGTTAGGAAATGCTGCTCTCTCTGGATGACAGTATTCTCTTGAAAAACACTGTAAATGATAGGTAAGCATGTAGCTGCTATTTCGAGAGTGGTAATGAGCAGTGGAAATTAATACATTTTTCATGACTTGTTTCCAGCACTGTAGGTTAATGGAGTCGATAGTGTCTCTTTATGGAGGAACCACATCCTGTCTGGTTGAAAAGGATGGGATTATTAGCCAAGTCTGTCTCTCTCCGACTTTCTCATCAAGACAGGAACTGCTTCATGCCATGCTGTCTGGCAGCATTGCTCAAAAGCTCTTCTGTCACATGTCCTCCTTTCTACCAAAGGTACCGGCTCCTTCTCTGAGGGGTCGAGATGAATGTTAGATTCTGTGAAACCTGAAGGTGTTTTTTGGACACGGTTTTAACGACTTTTGATGTCAGTGCTTTCCCCGCAGTCTGCTGGTAACAAACAGTTGATGCAAAACACGGGCATCTGTTTACCTTACTTTGGGGTCAGGCATCTCTGATGTTTCTTTTCGGTGCTTACATGGTCAAACGGATGTGTGTTTTTACTGAAGGTGGTAAATTTGTAACATCCTTACTAAGGTTGAAAGGCAAGTTGCTATACGCAGAATTATACTAGAGGTTATTTGCATGTAATATTCACAGAAGAGCAGACTTAGAATTTACTGTCTGCTAATGTTGATCTGTTCTTTTGATTTTGGCAATGTGCTGTGTATGAATCATATTTAATGGCACAGAGAAGGCACTGCGCTCTGCGAGGGAATGAGGCCGTGCATATTGCATCTGTTTGAGTCAGCAGCCAGCGTGTTCTGCTGCAGCTCTTGTCGGAACAGTCTGGAGGTTATTTGAGGGTACGGTGAGTCACGGTGGTGCCTTCTTCACTGATCATTAGTCTACAGGGTGACATGCATCTCTAGTGCAAACCTCTATTCGTTTGGTTGTAAGAAAATGATTTAAAATAAAAAAGAAAGTGTGATTACTTGAAAAGAAAAAGATTTCTGGTTATAAGGGGGGGAAGTATCCCCATAGTATAAGTATGTTGTATTTCTAGGTAGTGAGGGACTCGTTTGCAGGTGGAAAGATTTCCTTAACGTGCCCAAGGTCTAGCCATTCCATTTCTATAGGACTTGTACTTTCTTTATATAAAAACAAATCTGGCTGATATATCCCTAATACTGTATATGAACTTACTGCTTGAGCTGACTAGATAGTTCTTTAAATGTAAGACCAGAGTTTTGTAGGAAGCATAAGTATGAAATTAATTATGCATTAATTCTGGTTGCAGCCACCTCTCCTGTACAATTCTGTGAATAACAATGCAAGTAGCAATCCCAGTTTCATTTAACTGTTACGAGAAAACCTATGAGCAGCTGAAGTGAGAAGTACTGTAATTTCTCTTGCTAAAGTCTTAAGAGCAGTGAAAGCAGAAAGAGGCCAACTGGGATTAACCATAAGAAAAGCATACTTCCTTTCAGAACTAAAAATAAAACCTGTGAATCCTGAGTACCAAAACTTGTCTACCAAATAATTATGATGCTCATTTACATAGTCTTTCATCTCCTTCTAGGGACTGGTCTGAACAGTCTTCTGTTAAAAACTGTTCCAGCTTCTGTGGTTGCCTTGCAGCACAGGTTTTTAAGCTCCTTAGCTCAAAAGGCATCTGACGAGGTAGGTTGGTTTTGAGCAAGGTCTTCTGGGTTTGTGTTCTGTGGCAGCCTGCCAGAGTTTCTGGCTCATCAGTTACTGGGAGGAAGATAGCTGCTTGGCTTCTGAGCCAGTGAAGCACTTGGTATTCAGTTTTGGAAGCTCAAGATGATCCTCATCTCAGGCTATCATTTTGTTTTAGGAGAATATTTTAAAGTAAGAGAGTACATGTAGTTCCAGACAGGGGCTCCATGCCTGCTGTTCTTTCATTCACTTCATTTGGTTAGTAAGTGAAATATAAAAGTTCAAATTAGATTTGTGATATCTGTGGGGTCAGTATACTTCCACATGATGGAGTTTCTGTAATATCGGTTTCCATTTTGAGTTTAGGAGATCACAGACCACACAACTGATACTTTTAAAGCCATTATTCAAGTTGCAAAGTCAGCCACTGAAAAATTGGAAAACATTTTGTTTTCCTATGTGTGGATGAGGCTGGAGGATTAAGTTGCCTGTGCAAATTTTCAGTTCTCTGTTCCTGAACTTCAGAATTTTTTTTTTTACTCTTAACTGAATAAAATTGTAATTAAGAGTCACATATGTAATGAAAGGATGACAGCGTCTATCCTAGTATTCTTTCTCAATCATCTCTCAAAATCCACCTGATAGATGATCCACCAGTTTGTCTGTCAACAGTGTAAGATGGTCCTTATCTGGAGCCTAATGATTCACTATGCATTTTCCATCTTTCTCATACTCTTGAGTATTTTTAAATTTTAAATAATGTCGATGATGTATCTTTATTCTCCCTTCTGCCCACTACCCTGCGCTTGGTGCTGGGAATTGTCCAGAACATGCTTATTCCTAAAACCTGAAAAGTTTACTTAATAGCTAGGATGGGTAAAAGATGAAAAAGAAATTTCTGTGGAGTTCTACAAGATACCATGGTGGAATATGGCAGAGAGCATTATATGGGATATAATTTAATAACTGTAGATGAAACATAGTTGATTAAATTCTATGTTTTGTGAAATACTTTGGAGTGTCTTTCAGTTATTCTGCATAAATGTACTTTAAATACTTTTTTTAAAAAAACAACATTCAAGAGCATGGATTTTTATTGTATTTTTGTTGCACTCAAAAAAAAAAGAGCAAATAGTATCTTGATACATGGTATATTAAATGTTAGGCAGGAATTGAGTTCTTCCATTCCATCGCTGATGTTATAAAAATAGAAATTATCAGGTATCTTTTTAATATAAGCATCACTTTTTTTAATGTTTACTTTAGGTCAAGAGTTATATAAGGCTTATTCCTAGTACTACTCATACATAACTTCTGCTCTACTTTCTAATGCCCAAAATAGTTTTCTGGTTAAAAAGCATTAATTATGAAGACAGCTATACCTTGTTTTCCTCCTTTATAAAAATTCTTATCAATAATGCTGTGTGTTCAGCTGAAATTGAAGTCAGGTCAATTGATTGTCTTATGCCAGTATAGCACAGAATTCAAGCATGCTTTTAAACTCTGAAAAGAAAAAATATTTTTATTTATACTAAAAGCCATTGTTGGAGAATAAACTACAATACCTATGTCTCCCTTTCTGTCCAAAAGGGATTTGTTGATAGATGCTTGATGGGATGTTGTTGCCATTAAGAATGCACTCTTACAATCTAGAACCTTATAAATGCTGTCTTTAAATGTTCAGGAAACATAAAGGAAATTTTTCCCTTCCTTGGCTGAAGTGTATAGGGGTCTTTTGTATGATCTTGAAAATAATATCAGTATATCTTTCTCCTGCTCAGTCTGCATTTTGACAAGCTGCTTTGCTGGCAAACATCCTCTTGAACAGCCTCAGGAAGTATTTTCATGTGAAGTTCACCCAAGGCAATGATTCAAATTGCTGTTTTGGTGTTTGTGCAGGACACCAAGGTGAGATTTATCAACACACACAGACTTTGTGAAATAAAACAATTGAAACTGGGAAAAGTATTACTTTTCTCTGGTAAGAGGTACGGATTTCTGATGGTCTAAAGATACCGTATGCTTGCAGATTTCCTTGTTGTAAGTCGTCAATTGGTCTGCTATCTTTTTATGGTCATATCTTTTGATACTCTCTGTCTCCCTATAAGCCTTGTCTTGCTAATGTTTTCTTCTAATATTTTGTCTGTAAGACTATGAAGATTTTACAGTAAATTTAAATAAAGCTTTTGTATGGCAAAAATTACTTCAGGTTTTTAAAAATGCATAAAATAAATGCATTAAAAGTGTTGATCTAAGCCATGTTTTTAACTACTGACAGTAACAAGGGAATTAAAACCATTACTACAGCCTTCTTTCTCAAATAATATAGATCTTTACAAATGCAAGCTTGTTTCAGGACCCTAGAGTAATACTGTCAACTTAAAAATGTTGGGTGGTTTTTTTTTTATTTTGGCTTGTACCCATCTCCCAAATGAGGCACACATTGATTTCATACAAGTGTTGACAGTGTCAATTACTAATGGAAACACGATGTTATGGTAGATCAGCTGTTAATCTAAAATAACATTATTTCTAATTTCAAATTTTTATGAACTTGGAATTCCATAAAATGAAGAAATTCCTTTGTCAAACTCTCCACTTTGATGTAAGCCTCTCTCTGAAGCTCTTTCATTCAGAAGTGCATTGATGGCATTTTTAAAAAAGTATTTTGGTACTGGAAAACCAGTAGCCCTCAAATAATTAAGTCTAAATACACACTGTTGACCAAGCCTTTTAGCATCATTCTAAAGAGCAGGTAGTGGTCATATGCCCTTAATTGACCTTAACTATGGCCTGCTGTTTCCGTCTTGGTCTTAGCTCTAGTGATCAGCTGAATAGCAGCAAGCAATAGAAAAAGAGTAAGAATGAGGACAAAGCAAAAACAAAAATTCTGTCACTGTAGAAACTAACAGTGCATGTCTACCTGGCATAGTGAATGCAGTCTGGTTACCTCGAGGATTGTATAGTAGAACTGTAGAAGTAAAGAGGGTCAAAAGAAAATACTGAGTAGGTGATAACTTCTCCTCAGGAGTCTTACACAGGCTTGTGTTCTCTAGCTTAGAAGGCGACTGATGGTGGGGGGCAGACTTTTGTATGGCAATGGATGCTATTTAGATAGCACATTGAAAATGATTGCCTTAAAGTACCAATGGATGCCCAGTGAAACATTGGAACAGCAGGTTCACAACAAGCAAAAGGAAGTACTTTATCCACAGAGGGAATCATAAAGTTATTGCCACGTTGCCCTTGCCACCGAATGCTGTGCTATGGTGGTAAAAAATGTACATGGATACGGCAAGCAGTTATGCTGACTCAGGGAGAGGACAATGAAATAGGATGCGGACTCTGGCTCAGGAAGTCGGTCCGTAAACCGCTGTTTGCCAGTAGCTGCTAGATCATTCTGTGTGCTCCTTTCCGTTTTCGAGGAGGGGAAAGCGTGGGCGGGGGGGGAACTACTGAACCCAGGTAGTGACCCTGTCTGACCTAGTGTCACTGCTCATATTCTTGTGAAGGAAGAGATGGGAATAACAGTAGTTAGTAGTTCCTTCGGCTCTTACACACCATTTAGACAAGATTTTGTTGGCTAGCTTCTTTAGGAAATATTTCTTTTTTTCCCTTTTAGGTTTCTGAATTTTTTTTTTCTTGTAACATCCTTTGATGTGGTTTAAGGAGCTATATGTGTGGTCAGAGAGGGAATTCTGCTGTTCCATTTTGACATGCCTTTTTCAAGTCTCTGCCCTCCTGGAAGTTTCTCTTTGTGCCCTCTTGTGCCCTTGTATTAAAGTGAACAACTCTCTCTGTAGTGATTTCATCCTCCTCAATGAAGACAGGATAGATGATGTTAACAGCACAAAGAAATGAAGCTGTAAAGTCAAATTTCTGGGCCTTCCCAGTTTTCTTTCCTTCCCCTTACCTAGCATCAGAAGTTGATTAGCAGTGCTTCAGCAGCTGCCTGGGTTGTAAACTCTCATAGCTCTCCCCAGCCCCTTCGTGACTGTCCCAGCTTTAATTCCATAGCATTAGCTGCTATGTATGGCCGTGGGTATTTGTCAGCCTTAAGTATTTCTTACCTAAGACTTCAAAGCATGGCATGTATCTGAGAGTGGCTTTCTGACAAATAAGTTTCATCCAAATCTTCTGTGACTGGTTAGAAGTATACTTTACCAGGAAAAAAAAAAAACACAAACCCATACAGCAAGACAAAATAATCCGTAGTTTTCAGTTTGTGATTTTCATGGTTTTGGCAGGAAATCCATGTAATCCCTATGTTTGGATATGGTTTATTTTGGGCTTTGGAAATGCAAGGTAACTTTTCTTTTCTAGCCTGAATTAGTTTCTGCAAGTTAAAAAAAACCCCAAACCCAAACAATAAAGCCGTTACTGACATTTAGCTTCAAACTCATCATATCTTGGCCTGTGTTGAGGGCTACCACTTACATGTCTGTGAGGCACAGAGATAAAACCAGTGTTTCATCAGCTCCCTGACGGCTTTCTACACACAGAGCCTCATCAGCCTTGGGGACTTCGTATGAAAGAGTCTTTGGTTTGAATGTACAATTATCCAGTGCTACTCTGTGCGCCTTGAAGAGAAAAATGGAGCTACTTGGAGACAACTTCCTGGCATCAGTCCCTGTTAATAGACATATGCAATCAGCTGCTTTGCAACCCTCAGAAAAAGCAAAAGAATTAGTGGGGATGCCAGATGAAGAAGGTACCAGCTAACCTGATCACTGCATTAGCTGCAACAAAGCCTTGCCAAAAAGAGGGCTTGAAATCTCAGGTACTGAGAGAATTGATACAAGGAAGCAATTTTTACTTTTGCAAAAAATCAAAAGTTCAGAATAGTACAATGACAGGATACTGCCACAGAGTTTCCTGAGTACAGTCTTTTGTAAACTGTTTTCAAGGAATAGTAGTCTATGATCTTCCCATACGCGCTTGCTGGCAGTCATCTTCAGCCTTCATCTACCCACCTGAATGTTCTCAAATAACAGGAATATGGATTTAGCTTTTATGTTGTAGGTCAGTACTTTGAAGTCTTAGCTATAAGGTATAAGTTGAGATATGACATAGGCAGTCCTCAGTTACACTTCCATACCTCAAAAATCCCCACACAAATTTGAGCACCTGTGTTGAAGGAATACAGTAGGAGTACTACACAGCACCTGAATCCTACCTCTACATTTAAACACTCTTCATTTAAATGCTCAAACATACCATGTTTTCACTGGTTAGGGTTTTATGTATGTTATGGTGGAGAGAAGCAAATGTTCATTGTCTCAGGTGGGTGCAAATCTAGAGACATTTAGGTAGAGCTCTTCAGGTGAGCCCCAAGCTGTCTTCTGTGCCAGAAGCCAGGCTGTGCAATTCATGTGAGGATCTGCAGGCTACTGCAGCCTGTGCACTGGGATCATCAGCACTGGATAAGCCATCCCAGGCACTTAAAATTTCATGTGTACAATAAGTAAACATCCACCTGGCATGCTTTGTGTTTTCTGATAGTGGCGTGGATGTTTTGATAGCAACTCTGCATGTTGAGACCTGTGATTAAAAGCTGCTTTTTTTTTCAGCCCCACCCCGGGTTGCTTTTGTCAGTCAGAGTTTCTCATGTTTGAGGTTTCTCAGCCGGGGTGATTATCTCTGTGGGGCTGAAAGAGGTTTCTCTGAATGTAGAGAAACATGAAGGGATGATGCAGGTACTGCTTTGGTCTGCTACCTCATGCCTGCAGTTTTGAGGAAGACCGAATCTTTTATTTTTTTCCTTTAATAATTCTGAAAAAAATCCTCATGTTTGGAAATGAAGTCCTGAAACATGGTGTGAATGTAACAAATACAGGGACATCTGCATGCTTCTTCAGAGAAGCAGAAGCAGTAGATCGGGAAGTTATAAGAGGAACCATATACTGCAATAAAAGAGTAAATGCCAAAACACATGACTTTTCAGGGAGCCTTGCCAGCACCAGTCCAACAGAAGACTTCTTGTAGGAAAAAGAAGTGTGCAGTTACTTACCAGCCTAGCCCAGGACTTCCTGGCCTTTGCGATAAGGTTGAGATTTCCTCACATCAAAAGTGTGCTAGTAAAAAGGATGTGAATTTTTGCTACTTAGAAACAGAGGAGGGCTGCTGATATGTTTAACATAAGGGCCCCGTGATGCTGTCTCTTCTGTAGGAGAGAAGCACTTACTAAGGCAGTTTTAGGAACCTAGAGCAGCTTGTGACCCTGTGGTGATAAGCCACAGCATCAGAGCCTGGCTGTAACACAGGCTATGCCTACTGGAGCAAATGATGTGGAGCAGCGTGGCAGATGGGCAGGGTGCGATGCCCTCACCGTGCACGCTCTGGGCACTTTCTCTGGACTGCTGTTGTCTTATCTTCCAGGCAGGAGCTTCCAGTGGCGGTGGGAGTGTGGTGGGAGCTTCTTGGGAGCACGCCTGGCGGGGGTCTCTCACAGGTGTGCGGTTTGCGTTTCTGGTGCCATGCAGGGCTGAGCGTGGGGCTTTGTTCCTGACCACCCTGGCACCAAACTAGCAGGCTCATGCAGGCACAACTGCAGTTCCTTCAGTCTGGCTCTAAGGAAATGTAAATACGTTGGCTACATCGGTTGACTGCTTCTGCTACCTTTACGTTATAAGCAACTCTAAATGTAAATAGATGAATTTCATGGATAGACTTACTGATGTACCATAATTGTTTTAAATCACTTCTGTTAAGCGTAAGAAAGTAAATAACCTACAGTTATGGAAAATAATCTGAGGCCCAAATTAGTTTCTTTCTAATTGCTTATCGTACAAATATAGTTACATTAAGCTTATTTATACAGCATGTGCAAAAAAAATTAATCTGGTTACTTCTTCCCAGACCTATGTTAGTTCAGTTCTTAGTATAGGAACAGATCTTTTTTCCAGGCATGCTTTTCTGAGAAGCATCTAATCATACTTAATGCTCCTTAATATAACCTATCTTCATTTTCTTATTCTATTATGGAAAAAAAAGGGTCACTCATTTACATACATGAGTTTTAGCTAGCTAAATTGACACTATAGCACAATAAGCCTTTTATTTTAATAAGTGCAAGGATCTGCTTAATTTTTTCTTACTTTAACCATTAAAAAGTTAACATTTACTATAACTTTTTGGTACCCAGAAGAAAACATATTATGGGATAATTTCATTTTAAAAAATAAACTTAATGCTTAGTTTAGTAAGTTTTGATTGGTCCTATTTCACCCCTTTTCTTTGTAAATATGAGAATTTGAGCATTTAATTAACAAGCATGAATGCTTCTGAAATTGATGGTCATCTAGGCTCCATTTTTAGTGTGGGAAAAAATATAGTAATTTCAGATGTCCCAATGTGGTAACTGTTGTCAAAACAGACTACCCATGGGAATCCTTTTGCAAAACTTGGTATAAAAATCTGTTTTCTCTGGATTAAATGCTGCCCTTCACTGAAGACTGTACAGACTTCAGAGCTGATGGCTGATACCCTCTAAAATTCAGTACTTTGTGCTGTGGAGAATAATACTCATTGTCCTAACGCAAGAGGTTTTTTCCCCCAGTCAGCTGTAATAATATGGTAGAGGTAGAAATACCTTTTGTTTCCAGCTGAGAAGTCCATTTAAATTAGTAAACCAAATGGATTAGACCATCAGCCGTTGTTAGATGGTTGAGGTAACCACAGAAATGCACTTTTTTGGTAAAATAAACTGTTTCTAAAACATCAAGAAGTCTCATGGAAACCTTCACAGGGAGGTTGTTTGGTCAAGTGGTCCCTTTCCCTGCTGGAGGGTGGTTTTGCTGCTGATGTGGGAGGTAGGAGAGAGAGGTTCAGGTTCCTGGTTCAGAGGGAGGAGTAATGAAAACTGCTCTGAAGCAGATGGAAGAGGATCTTGAAACTGGGCTTCCCTTTTCAAATGTCGGCATTCCTCTACTCTACTGCCCACTTGTGCAACAGGCAAAAAAACTAACAAGCTATTCAGTAGATGTTAGAGATGCAAAAGTCACGAAACAGTACTGATTTTCAGACAGAAATTGTTTAATATGTTAGCAGATGTCTTTTGCTAATATATAAAACCTGAAGGAACCCAATACACACCCCCACCCCCCATCCCAATCCACCCCAGAGGGCATGGAGGGAAGCTCTGGAGTAAATGCTTAAATGGCTGGTTTGCACATAATGGAGAATCTGGTTTGAGTGCTCCTAATGATCTCTAGATTGAACTCGCCTATCAGCAAGCTGAAATTCAATTCTTGCTCATGCTTTTTAATTCCTAAAGTGAGAGGCAAAATATATTAAAGTATATTTATCTGAGCTGCATCCCTTAGGAAGCATTCATAGACATCAACCTTTTGTATGGAGTGTCCTCCTTTTGAATGAGAGTTTGGTTTCGAAAATGTTGCTGGGGGAATTAAAAAAAAGAGAAGAAAAAAGTTAATTCAGTGCACTTTCCCAGCTACATTGAATGTGGCCATTGAGTATCCACTGCATGCTCTGGTAAGGAGCAGTGGTGAAAGGGGTGCTGGCACACCACAGTTACTGTGGTCTGACTGGCTGCTTCTGCTTTCCAGCCACATTGCTGCATAGCAGTCTGTGGAGAAGTGGCTGTGCCTCTGCTTCCTGCTGTACTCCTGCTAAAAGTCAGGTTATGGTCTACCTTCTGCAGCACAATACCTCCCCAGCAAAGTTTACATGAATATATATATATATATGTATATTTCTCTTTCCCATCCTTATCAAGATACTTTGATCCTTAAAATGTAATTTTTAGCCCCATGTTGGAGTTCTCTGTTTGGAAAAGCTAAATAGTGCAGCAGAATGCTAACTCCAATAAAGTATGCATTTTATATTATTAAAACTAATCTAATCTAGAGTTCAGTGGGATGTGTCTGTGCTTCATAGAGAAAGCACTTTCAAAAAAGGTCTAAATTTTTACATGTGAGAAGTAGAGCTGCAAAGTGTTATGAGACCAGAGAACAAAAAGGATGGGTTTGACTTTTTCTCTAAAATAATCATGTCTGAAAGAATGTATACTGAAATTGGAGTTGGTAGGATGGTTTAGCAAGAAGGCAGACAAGTATTTAAGTAACTTGCCAATGTTCTGCTAAATGTTGAAACACCTGCATAACAGGTCAGTTCCTCTTCATGGCTATATGGCCGCATGTTAAGATTACATGCGTGTTGCATACTATTGGGATTTACATTTTCCCAGCCTCATTAATTGTTATGTTCCAGTCTTGTGACTAATTCAATATATTTTATATTAATCCTTTTTTCCCCTCCTACTGCATATGTATGAACCAAAGTGGTTTCTAATATGAAGTTCATCACACTTTGCATAGCACAGCTTTTTTCAGTACCGCAGCTTTGCTCAGCATGTTGCATTTTTTTCTACTTATCTGTCCTAGAGGATCTGGTGTCTGGTTAAAATTGAAATGAAGATAAATTGGATGTGTTTGGAATGGAACATCTGGAGTTGCTGGATGTTTTAGACACTAAATAAATGAGTTAGGGTCACCTTGACTATTTTTAATAAATGCAGACTGGGAACATTTCAGTGACAAAGAAAATGAGACGGAATGAAAGGCAAAAATGAAGTACGAGTCATTTTCACTCATAGAGTCTACTTTAAAATACTGTGTTTCACTTACAGAGGATCAGCTTTCTAAAGTCTGTGTCAGTGACCAGAAGTAAAGGAGTAATTGAAGTATAACAGAGTTTGGGGCGGGGGGGGGGAAAACGCAATGGAAGAAAAATCCTCGATAGTTTTGTGAAATAATAGGTGGAGTAAGGCTTGTGGAAGAGCTAATATATTTTATTGGATTGACAGATATAGAAGGAATTAAACTGCTAAGCTTTAATAATGCAAATTCTTCTTCAGTTCTGAAATAGAACTGTCAATCTTCATCCTTAGACCTTAATAACTACAATACTACTACTATAACAGATATCTGGTGTCATTATAATGTTTTAATTCATTTCTGTTTGAAAGGTCATAAATAAAAAGCTGATAATGGAATGAATAGCTTTGTCCTTTTAATTTCTTTAAAGATCTAGAACTTAACTAGTTAAACTTTACTTTCCAATTTCATATGCCTCCCATCTTCTACAAGATTAGTTTTAATTTTGATGTTATAATTACATTTGATACTCACTGTCATTACATATAAATTTCTTTCATTTCACTCTCTTTTGCCACCCATACTCGTGTTCGGGAGCTTCTGTACCAACTTCATATGAGTTCTTTTGCCCTTCAACTGAAGCACGTTACTATCCTCAAAAGAAAGGTGGTACTTCTAAATATAGAAACCTAATTTAGATTCTGCTGTGACAACTAGTGGTCCATTTCTTTTTCATTACAATGATGAGGTATTTATTTCTGAAGTCCATTGATATGTTACTTAAGCCATCTTTTAGCTTGAAGGCAGAGAAAAAGTTGCCAATAGGGGGGAAGGCACAATTCTTGTAAACATACTTGAGTTTGAAAGATCTTCCATAGCTCGAATATCTCTATTCCATCTCCCTAAACTGGATATGTATTTTCTTCTATCATTAAAACCACTATTATAACGACTTAATACAGAACGACTTTACTTCCACTGAAAATGAACTCAAAACCGTGGATATATTTTTCTTTATCCCCTTTCTTTTCAGGATTAGCAGACTTATAGAGAAACTCAGGTATAACTCAGTTATAGAGAAAATTACAGAGAAACTGTTTGAGGGACTGAATAATGACTGGGAGAGAGAAACAAAACATTTCTGTGCAGGTATGCCAGAGTGATTTTTCTTCGTAAGGAAAGGTAGTTCTAAAAGTAGGTATGCTTCTTTCTCAAAAAGTTATTATCTTTTATATTAATTGGAAAACATCCCCACTTCTTTTTTGTACCAGAACAGGTTGGAGCAGGGGAAGGTATGTTTTTTGCTTTTTATAGACCAAATGGCTATGTGATTCACAGCTGGGATTTTTGACCAGAAATGGGTCATTCGTTTTATAGATTCTCCTGAAGTAATTCAATGTACGATGTTATAGCAGTGTGAAGTGGGGGGGGGGGGGGAAGCGTCCTAGAGATTTAGTGCTTGCCCTGTTGTCTAGTTCCATTTGTGGGTCTTGGTCTGAAAGAGCTCTCTTTCAGAGAAAAATAAAAACCTGTCAGTGAGAGTTACTCTTTTGTTCCCTCAATACCTGGCTAATGTAAAGCTTTTTCTCGTTACTTTGGGGGTGGGGAAGGGAGTAAAGTTCTTAAAATCATTTTACAGATATGAGAATATAAAGACCAAAGGGAGGCTTAGTTTTTAAACTTCCATCCGTTGCTTGCTTTATATCTTGAATAAGCACAGCTTGAGGATATCTTAAATAGGGGTAAAAAAACCCCAAACTTTTGAATAGTCCTAGATTTTATGCTGTTATATGATTTATTGATAATTTTGTATCAGTTATGCCTGGCTTGTTGGGCCCAAAAAGAATAATGTAATTTAAAAAGTCAATTGAAATAGTGTTACAAAAAATTGAATGTGATTAGGAGCATTAAAAAAAATAAATTACAGGAGCTATACTGAGTTGAAAGGCCAAAAAAAAGACAACGTTCCTCATCCTCACATAAGCATGCTGTATCTTGCAAATGGCAAAGGTACTCAGAAGTGATACAGACCTGGAAAGAGAGGAAGGTGTCAAACAGAACAGCGTATGGGGAGAGTGCAGAGAGTGCACGGGTGATTTCTGCTTTAACACTGTTGAGAACAGCTAGTACTTTTAGAAATAAAGCACCACTCCTTCCAGTCGATTTGAGGAAGGAGGGGGTCCCTGAAGGAGGCCTGTTTTCAATGATGGAGAGAAGGTAGAGAGAAGCCTAACTCCTCAGTTTATCATTTAGTACTCAAGCATTTTACAGAGCGAAGCTCTCTTTTTCACACCAGTTGGCTGGTTGGTTATGTGGCCCAGCTACAAAAAAAGCAGTAAGTCATCTTGGTAGAAAACAGAGGAATGTTGCACGGGGTTTCTAGGGGCATTTCCAGCTTCCAAGGGGGACGTGTGATGGTAGTACACAGAGCTTTCTATTCTTATTAATCCATTGCCAGCTGTTGTGCCCGTTCACTCTTTCTTGCCCTTCTGGTGGTTCTTTTCCTGCCCCCTGTGCCTTCTCCTCAGTTTACATCTTCCTTTTCCTTTAGTGCTGGGTGCCAGCAATGGGGGACACTTTCTGTTTTGATTTCTGAGGCCATGGCCCTCTCTAGTCAGGAACAGTGATTGCCAGAAGGGAAACATCCCCTTGTTTGCAAGCATTCTCAGTTAAACATCTGTGAACTCTTTTTTTTTTTTTTTTTTTTTGAGGCCTCTAACTGTGCCAAATTTGGATAGACTTCCATGGGAATAGCCAAAGCAGACATCTTTGACACGTCCAGTTTGTTGTAAAGCATTGAGCTTTTAGTAGAGGTCAACAAAGCCAATATAGGAGCCTTTCCCAGGGGCTTGGGAAGCAAATCTTGTTTCTTGAGCATCAGTGACTAGTGTTTGATATGAATGTAATTTATGGACAGCATTTGAACTTGAGTGTGAGACTGATTCCTGCTGCTAATCACAGCTGAACTAAATGAAGGGTTGAAGTTCCTTTAGACAAAAGGTTTCAAAAGTCAAGCAGCTGATAAGTAGTTGCTGTGTAACTGGTGAGCATATCAAGGGAGTTTAGTGTGTGTCCTTTTTGAAGGCAAGGACTTGAAGGAGATGAGAGTTAATAATCAAGGGAGCAGTGGAGGAAACCTGAAAAATGGCAGATTTAATAAAGATGACTAAATATAGTATGCATGAAATCACTAATACAGTTCAAAAGTGAAGGCGGGGGGGGGGAGGCTCAAGATGCAACTGGTGATGAGGCTGGAACTTAAACCAGATCCAAGAATTAAGAGAAGGCTCATGTGGCTGAAAAATTGCAGACTTCTTGGTGGGACTTTTGATGTTGCTGAATAGGAAGATAAGGAAGAATGAGAAAGCTGAGAAAGATCCTGAAGGGATTTGAGTGGGAGTGGGAAGGAAAGACTCCATCATTAGCCTTCATGATAGGATAAACAACAGCAAATTTTCTAGCATGTGCATACCATACTGGAGAAGACATAAGAGTAGATGGTCTGACAATCTTAAGTGGAATTACGGTCCCTGGAGGAGAGAGCCCTGAGGAGATCACTCTTACTATTGGCTCTGCCACCAACTACCTAGAAAAATTGCCTTTAGAGAAGAAGGCTAGTGCAATGGCTGGGAACTTCAGCATAAGGAAAAAAGCTTTGACCAACCTGTGCAACTTCCATTCAGGCTGTAGCTCTCAGCAGAGAGCTGTTGGGTAAACCTTTGTTTCTGTCTCAGTATATGGAGAAGTGCCAGTAGGTAGAAGACTAGTACTAATTGAGAAGGAAAAGAGCTCCAAGGTTAAGGAAAATGATAGTCAGGCATTGCAGCTAGGGCAAGGTTTTCACTGGATAATGGGATGTGGTTACCAAGAAACAACTGAAATGTTGTGTATACATATTGAGAGCCTGGACAACAAAATGGAGAAATCTGAGCTTCTGATAGAGGTCGGGATATAAAACATCTGAGTATCAGAAGCATGGTCGAATGCTCTTAATAACTGGACTAGATGTATTTAAAGTGCTTTGTGCTGTTCAGAAATAACCGAACAAAAGCAAAAGTTGTGCAGTAGTAATTACATGGTAGACTAGAAAAGAATACCTTGGTGTAAAAAGGACAGACCGAAATTATTTTGGCTCAAAATCGCTTTGGAGAAAGATGACAGAAGGAGTAAAGAATCCATTGTTAGCCCCAGGGTTAGACTTGGATAGGGATCTCTGTAGTGTTGTTAGATAAATACTGCTTGTTATGAGGTGGTTTACTTTCCCAGGTAGAGATTAGAGAAGAAACGATAGGGCCAAGGTATTCCTGGGTGTGATTGCTGGCAAGTTTCTTCCTTAAACTAGTCACTGAACCAACAGGAAATCAGTGTTGCTTCAGACTTCATTTCGAAAAGCAATGAGGATATTCTAGCAAATAATTTTGGATTGAGGATTCGGTTTCACTTTATGCTTAATCAGCTGCTGAAAGAGCTGGCTTCACTCTTCCTGCCCCTGTCTAGCTGACCCTAGCAGTCACGCAGCCAAGACATGAGCTACATCAGCAAGGTGACTCTAGAGAAAATGAGTCAGTCGGGGTGGGGGGGTGAGCTCTGATGGATCAGGCTGCCAGGGGAGGTAGAACGAGTGCTTGGGGCTGCTGAGGCATTCAGGTCCTTCCCCTTCAGTGGCAGTTTACAGTTAATCAGATTAAGTGAAACTTAAAATTGCACCCTTAGTAATCATGAGTTGATTCAGTTTGAAGTACGTGGAAAAAATATAGGAAAGTTGGTTTGGAATTTAGGTTTTGAATCTTAGTGGCAAATTTACATAAGCAAAGCTGATGACAGGTGTAAGGAGCCTGAGGATTCAATTTCTTGAAGTCACAGATATGCAAAATTTGTCTGGAAACTGAATCCCAAGTAAGGATGAGCTCTCCTGGTCTGCAGACCAAAATGGATGAATAGCCAACCTGAAGATACATAGTAAGACTAATGCAGGAATCCTGTGAGCAATGGCGGGGCGGGGGAAGACTTAATTCCGATTTCTTTGTTTCTAAAAGTTGAATTTGATCTTGCAAATGATTTGAAAACAAATAAAAAGAAGCTTTTGTATGGTGAGAAGGGTAGAGAATAACAATAATACACAACTAAAACATTTAATATTTTTGGCTTAATTTTCAGTAAGGATGATGATAAATACAGAGGAAAAGGCAAGATGTATAATGAGAATAAGAGAATGGAAATTACTACAACCAGAAGGAACTTAAGGATCGTAAAATACTCAGACCAAGAGAAATTTCCATCTCAGAATTAGGAAAGAATTAGGGCTGATTGTAACTATTTTAGCTAATCTTTCCTTCAGGGTGGTACCAATGATTAGAGAAAGCAGTGCCAACATAAAGAGGGGGAAAGGAAGAATTATGCAAGCAATTAAAAGACTGCCAGTCTGCCCTCACAATATATAAAGCTTTGGAAGGCATGGGGGGGGGGGGGCAGGGGGAAGAATAATCAAGGATTTGGGAGATTAAAGAAAATGAAGTAAAATACAATATACCTACTTCAAAGAGCAAATTTTAGTGACCCAATACCTGTCTTTCAAAAGAATTAATTTTCTAGACAAGGAAGGCCAGCCTGTGGCCTTCAGGTCAGGCATGATCTGCCAGAACTGTTCCCAGGGTCTGCAGGTAAATCTTCCCATTCAGCTCCATTGGTGGGAATTTGGAGGCTGGGTTTAGTGCAGGCAGGGGAAGCTGGTACCTCACAGCTCTCGAGAGTGCCAGAATATTGCTGCCAGGGAGCCAGGTCTCGAGACTCTTCCTTTTGCATTGCGGCCCCCAGAGGACCAACGGTTTGTAGCTGTTGAGAGAAGCCATGAAGTGGATGACGTTCGTTGGTCAGAGAAGCTGGGCAGAGAGGCAGATGGCATAATAAAAGCAGACTTAAATATAGCGTTAATTTGGGCATGCGTTTCTAAATGCTGTTTTATTTGGAGGAGGTAAGTGACCCTGCAGATACTCTAGAATCATAAGACTGAAAAAGACCTTGAGATCATCTAATCTAAATTAAGGCCGTTAAAACTTGTTGTGTCTGCTGTAGAGATTAAGAAATTATTCCTTGCAGCATCCTGTTTTCATAGCTGGAGACACACCCAGCTCTGTTTTCCCCTCCCAGTCTCTTCAGTCTGCATTCATCCATGGTATTGTCCAAAACTGTGCTCATTTTATTGCTCTCTTTTGAGCACATACCTGTCTTGAAGAACAATATCCAAAACTCTGCTCACTTTATAGTACTCCAACTGAGGCTTTATGAATGCTGAACACAGGTTGTACTAACATTCATATATCCAAGTACTGTGTTTGCATTTTTACAGCATGATACTGTTAACTCATAGCAGTTCATAAATTGAACCTAACTTCTCTCTTTTTCTGTGGAATTTCTCCTTAGCCAGTTGTTCGCTATTCAGTATTTCTGCCGTTGACTCCTCCTGCCTACGTGCAGTGTTTTCCGTGTCGTCTTTTTTTCTCACACCACTTGTCCAGTTTGTCTTTTTGTCCTCCAATATAATTTGCAGTCCCACCAAGCTGGTTGTCAATTTAATAAATGTAGTCTCTGTTCTATCATCTGGGTCACTAATGAAAATAGCGAGTAAGAGTAGACCCAGTGTAGGTGACTTTGGGAACTGCATTCTAGGTACATATTTTGCCAGTGAGCTACTGATGATTTCTGAATGTTTTGGGTTTCTTTGTTTATTCCTTCCTTTTCTTGGTATGCATCCACATTAATTTCATTTGAGTCTAATCGATGTAGCTTATGTATGTGCGTATCATGGGAGACAGTGTCAAAAACCTTATTTAAGTCAGGATATAGATCTGCTTCTCAAGTCTGCTCTTCTATTTGTAAAGGAAATTTGATTTGACATAATGTATTATTTTCGAATTCATGCTGGCTTTTACTCATTGTCTTGTTTTCTTTTAAGTGTTTACAAATAGACTGGTTCTATCTGCTGTGTGTTTCCTCCCCTTCCCCTTAATCATGGGCTATTCTTGTCATCAGCACCTTGAAAAGCTACATCATGGACCCACTTGAACAAAAACGTTGGTTGGCTTTGTTGTGAGCAAGAAAATGCAATTAGTATCATTCATCTAGATTTTTGTAATGCATTCCACAGTATGTCAAGTGATGAACAATCAGAGGAAGACAGGGATTAGTAGTGTGAACAGTAAATTAGATAGGAATTGGCTTATAAAATGTTAACTATGTGGTGTTGAAATAGGTGGAGCAGTGTAGTGGTGAAATAGGTCTGGCTACCAATAGTTGTTCACACATTTTGGGAATGACTTGCTTAGTGTTTTCACTACAATATTTGGACTAATTGATTAAATTTGATTAAATCTGTAGATGGTACAGAATAGGAGAAGCCCTTAACACAGAGGATGAGGGGTTTTTATGCAACTGAAATTTAATGTCCTTGAGAAACGAAGTAATAAAAATGGAACAAAACTGCATAAACCACAAAGTGGTGGATTTAGGAGCAGATGGCAAATGAGAGCTTATCCGGCAGAAGCACTGGCAAGGAGAAGGTCTGGGCCTTCTGGCCAGTAAGAGGACTGCGAACCTGCTGTGTGACGTGGAGATGATCGCAGGTGTGACGCTGGGACGTGTGAGACTTATCTTCCTGGAATAGAGGCATGCTAGTGTCCACATACAGCTGTCCCCGAGAGCGCTTTTAACCTAACATACATAATTCTGGTCAGCCATGCTAGAGGAAGATAAATTCAAACCAAACAGGATACAGGGTGCAGAAGTGCAATCTAACATGAGAGACTAAGTGGGAGTAGATAATGTAGGCTAGTAACATTGTCATGTATGCTAGTATGGGAGGAATGAGGGAATGTAATTAGTGCTATAAATAGATCTCAGAGGTAAATACTGTCTAATATACTACACAAACGGATCCAGAAGATCCTGAATTCACAATACAGGCCTGAGACACAAATTTGAAAAAAAGCAGAGGGGTACATCGCTTCTTTCTAACATACCAGTAAGTTTGAACTTGGAAAAGAAATGCATTTTGCATTTAGTGGGAAACTTCTAAGTGAGACATATTTGTGTGACCTTTCAGGAACCCTAGAGAAAGGAGATGAACAAGATCTGGATCATTTCGATTTTATCTTTAAACTCACAGCTGTCACAGTTTGAAGATGAGTGAATTTATAAAAAGCGGAAAACTTGTTATCTCAGAGAGAAATACTTTCAACACCATCTGTCCTGTGTTTTCCTGAAAGGAAAAAAAAGTGTTTGTCCATCAAGGTCAAGCATGGATGGACAGATACTGGACAAGCATGTAGGAGGGCAGATGCGAGAATCTAAAAATAACACGGGGCGGGGGGGGGGGGAAGATCCATTATGATATCTAGGTTATTTTCTAATTTGTTTAGTAGATAGACTGATGGTGTTTCAACATTATTTCAGCATTATCCTGATGCTGGGTATATTGACTAAAACCCCATCTGTTCCATCAGACTTTATTTTCAAATGTAAACTTTTAACCTCGACTTCTTCGTGGTTTATGCCTGTAAGGTTTTTATCTTTGAGAAGTTCTCCCAAACCTTTTATACCAAAGAGTCAGGAATCAAACTGGTGTATTAGCAACTGTATCTCAGTGTAGAAAGTCTGACAAAGTCACAATATGATTATAAAACAATCATAGCAGGAAAAAATATTGCTCAAGAAGGTTAAAAGATATTTCTGTATGTAGTCTGAAACTAGATTGTATCTCTCCCTGCTGATGTGACACATGAAGGTGAGGTGAACAGTCTGATATTTTTATTTGAGGAGTATGTACTAGCATGTTGTCTCAGTAAGATGGAGCTTTTACAAGTATCTTTTAGAACACAATGCATCGATGTTGCTTAATATTTAAGTCTTAGTGTTTGGAAATATGCAAATACTACTTTTAAGATAAGATACTCTTATGCTTAAAGTGTACTTGTTTAGGATATAAAAAGGATGTATCACAAAACACAGAGAAATGTCCAAGTACAACCTTACTCCCAACAAGCCGAGACTGAGAGAGCATGGAGGCACTGAATCCAAAACGAGTAATCCTCTCCTGCCCCGAATGGCCTTTCCCTATTAAGGGAACCCAGAGATAGCCAGATAGAAAGACTGCAGAACTGGCAAATGGGGTTCCTGATTTTTTGGAGACAGTGGAAGTAGAGGAGGAGGAAGGAATAGAAGCTGTAGCCTTTTAACTATTCACCAAAAAAACCCCATTCTGAATATACTGCAAATGAACGTGCTTATTCCACAGCTCTTATTCCGCCTGACAAACAGTGAAATACTTTGCTGTCAGTAAAAGGGAGCAAATGTAAAGACTGGAGGAAGGGCCTTGAGGAGTCTTTTTGCTTCTCATAAATGGAATCCAAATTTATGTATAACAACTTCATTCATATGGTAATCTGAAGCAGGTATTTCCCTCTTTCAGCTTCTGCAGGATGTGTTCTTCTAAAATACTGCTCTCTGTTCCTGATATTTTTTTCAAGATTTTTATACTTCACCTTTTGTATGTTTTTGAGGCTTTTGTTATTCCAGATAGCTCCGAACAGGAGCTCTTATTTAACATATCTTTTTCTCCTGATCCCAGCTCTGTTTCAAGAGCCAATTCCACTCCCTGTAGACACTTTCTACTTAACTGAGTTGTTACAGCCTACTCAAGTGACCATTTTATAGCATGATGTCAAGAATATGTTGCATGCCCTGGGTGTGGTGTCAGGCATATGGGGAACATTTGATATTACAAGAGTCACTTGGATACTGTCGTAGGGCTGTGGGAATGGAAAATACTGGCATGGGTGCATTCTCACCACTGCTGTAACGGAGGAAGTGATGCCTGGAGTGAGGCTCCCTCAGAACCGCACCCCGTTTTGCCTCCGATGGAGCCAGTGACTTGTTTCCAGGAGGTGGCCCTGGACTGAAGGGCCTGCCGGCAGCCTGAGTAATCAGGGAGCCCGAGCTGCAGCGGGAAGCTGAGCTTTCTGTGGTGAGGATGCACCCGAGTTGTTTTGGAGAAGAGCAAATAGAAAAATGCAAAATAAAATACAGAAGAGAGGAAGCTGACTAAGCTGGTGAGTAAAACACCTTAGACAAAGGAAAGAGAGAGGGAGTGGCAGGGGGAGAAGAACTGAAAAAACAGCAGAATTGGGGGAAAAAAAGTAGTGCTCTGGTAATCAAAGTTAACAAGGATGTAGGGGGTGAGATGGGAAAAGGTCAGGCAGGTACTTAAGCTCTGGAGAATAAAACCAGAAAGGGACCTTATGAAAGCTAGATCTGGGTGGCTCTCGGGAAGTGAGATGTGCTTGAGAGAGGCAATTGGGAATGCAGTATGAGAGAGGCAGGAAATAGTAGGAGGGTGAAAGGTGGAGTCCTCTTCTGTAATGGACTTCAGTTAGTGGGAAGTATGAGAGGGAGGAAGTGCTGGATGCTGAGTCAGAAGAGCAGCAATTCAGTGGATGTAAGAAGCCCGAAGCTGATGTTCTCAATCAGGTTGTTTTTCTGGAGGTGAGGCTGGAAGGAGACTGGGTAAATGAGTGTTGCATCCAGTAAGTTCAGGGGGAAAAGAATGCAAGAACGTTGTGAATGTTGGCGATAGGGTTGGAAGAAGAGAATAAAGCCAAGAAATGAGTTGGAGGGAGTTTGGCATTATTATGAGGGAAGCAAGAAGGCTGAAGAAGCGTGAATACTGAAAAACATGGATGGCACCCAAGTTAAAAAGGGTTTGATGAATATTGCAGAAGGAGTGTGGGTAAGAACATTATGATCTTGAAGCTGTTGTGCTTGCTTTGTGGAAGAGGGAATCCAGTCCCAAGGTTAATGACTGTTGTGGCACATTACCACGACACTTGGAAACTCATGTGAAAGTCCAGGATTTCGTTGTGCAATGAGTTGTAGAACAAACGCAGAATGAAAAGGGTTCCTTTCTCCGTGGAATTAAAATTTGAGGTTTCAGAGGTCAGTACAGCAAAGCAGAGTTTTAAGGAGAAAATGGAAAGATGTCAATGAAACAGCTTTGCAAGTGTTCCCAGTAAACTGTTCCTGAAATTGATAAATGAGCGATAGTAGGATTGGGAGATGCTGTTTCCGAAAGTGCAGTTTGATGTGATGGGACTGCTGGGGGAAGGAGTGCAAAGAGTGGACAATGTGGGCTGGAGGTGTTTGTGACAGCATTTTGAGTGGATCTGAACACGTATGCATTTATTAAGGCCAGAGGAAAGGAGGCTTCAGTAAGCAAAATCCAGGATGAGTGTAGGCTGCTGCTCTGAACTATGGGAATGGGTAGAAAAACATATGTTTTCTAAGCTTTATAAGAAAGATCTGCAAGAGTTTCATGTAACCTGGACCTAGAAGTGAGAGAGAGCATGTCACGCTTAAAGATGACATTGATGTTACTGGATTTGAGTGAGTGGCAGGGTCACAGCATTTTTGCTCAGCTAACCAAAGGAGAGGGCACAGGAAAATACAAGCCTGTTATTGTGATGCTGGGCTTGAGATGACAGACATCCACAAAGTGATGCCTGAGAGACTGCTCAATATTTTGTCTTTGGAGTTAGAGCACTGTTCTGTAGGTTCCAAATATAAGGATTTGTATCTGTAAATGGCATAATGCAGAGGCTAGGTAAAGAGAAAAATGTCAGTGACAGGCTGCTAATAGAAACTGCATTAGGGGAAGGTGTAGAATGGGCTAGGAAGAAAAGAAACTAGGGGCAGCAGTTGTAAAAATTACTATTTAGGTAGCTTAGACCTGAAAGAACGAGTTGAATTTGTACAAAGGATTGGGGTTTTGTAACAGGAGAAATGAAAGCAACTTAGTCTGAAATTATTTGTCAACATTCAAAATTTGTAGTTTCTGAAGTTTGCAGATCATTTGAACACTGGCAGCAAACTCCAGCAAATAAGACGACTCATGTGATACTATTGCCTGTAATGATGATTTTTTTTTTTTTTTTTAATGCTGTGCTTCAGGTTTTTCTTTTACCAAGATTAGTGGTCTCCTGTTGCAGCAGGGACACCAATTCAGCCACAAAAATAACGCAAGTTTACTAACAGAGCTTATTCCCAGAGCCATGATTACAGTACTGATATGATGAAGTAGATGGGGATGAAGTAATGGGGAAAATTGCACAGTCATGTTGATGCATGCAGCATTAAACCCCATGGTGCTTACCCAGGGGAGGACAAAAGTGATTTTTAAAGGCTGATTTAAAATATTGCAATGATAGAAACCATATTTTAAATTTTATTAATTTGAAATATACTGTAAAATCAGTTAGCACCGATACACAAGTGTACTAATTGTATTGTTGCCCATGTTCCTCCATGTACTGTTGTCCTCAGCTTTTCAGTTTTGAAAATTACTAAAGATAGTCTGGTGAAGTTTTTGCATGTCTGGATGTCTCCAAGTGAGATTTGCCCACCTCCATAACCAAAAAGGAGAGTTTAAATGAAGAATTTGCCAAATGAACTGGCGCCTAAATGCCAGTTACTCTATTTTACGTGTTGCAGCCTTATGATGATTATTTCACACACATTAATTCCTCCTTTGGACTTTGGCTTCTGCACTGAAGTACACCATTTGAACTCAGGTGGTTTGCACAAATACGTAATCAGAAAGTTAATTTCTCCACTAACATGAGACTGACTGTAGCTCTGCTCCTACACTGTGTTATTTCTGCAGGAGTATTGCTATGAAACAGTTCTGCTTGCTAAGCAAATGTAGGGCAGCACACACAGGAAGAAGCTAAGTAGGAAAACGCTGATTTAAATGATGAAGACTGATTTAAATAACTTTCATTTGTTTTAAAGTTTAAATATTTCCTCATTTGCAATATTTACATGTGCTCTTTCCTTGCCAGCAGCATCACACACATGGGTTTCTCGGGTGAGATGCGGGGAAGGAGCATGGTTTGCAGTTAACAGGGTTTACTACCTTCAAGAAATGAAAAGAGGGTTACAGGAGAACCCCCCCAAGTCTGTGTGTGCTTTAGTTTCCCGATGTCCTTGCAGTGTTTCTGGCAGCGCGGTGCCAGTAGCCTCCCAGAAGGGCAGTGACTCACGGCCCCGGTGCTGGCTGACCGCCAGCCCGCAAGTACAAGGGCTGCAGCTGGTGGTGGCCCCGGCCCCCACCGGCCTCCGCCAGCCCTGCCCAGGCATCGGCCGCCCAGCAAACGCCTCTGTGTCGGGGCGCTTGAGCGAAAAACTTGCCAGTGTTTTAAAGGGGAAAAATAAAAGAAAAAAAGAACAGCTCTTGCAAAACCGTGCCAGCACAACCCGGCGTGCCTTCCGCCTCAAAGCAAACAAAAAACAAACCGAAAACCTCCAGCAGAGGAAGGCGAAGCTGTACACCACCTGGAATTTTTCATGCGGTCTCTAAAAATACAAAACCTGCAGTACTGCCATCCTCGCATGCATGGCCTGCGCCTGGGGTGTGCTGCTGCGGCACACCGGAGGAACGTGTTGCCGTAGTTGATGATACGACTGCGATTTTAGGAAGGGAATGTTTGCGTTTTTCTGTCGATTTTCATGATTATCTGCAGTTCTAGCGATTATCTGCAAAATAGGGCACACTGTGTTACCAGTAATACATGGATCCTGTGGCAGCGAGCCAAGACAGTAATTGAAGGTCAGGGATTGTTTGCCGAGTGCAGTTCAGTGTGCTGCCTGATTCCATAGGGGACTGGCAGTGCCAAAGAACAAAGGCAGCTCTGTTCTGCAAGCTTATAGTATGGCTTGTTTGACAGAGTTCAGGCCCGATTGTGAGATGAAGCAAACAGTAGTTGGAAACAGCGCTAAAATAATGTGACTATTAAATAAGCCGTTCTAAAGTGTAGTATTTTGCAAATGTCATAACCAGGCTTGGATAGGAATGTTTTCCATAGGCTTCGGGACTCTTAAGACACTAATTTTTAAAATCTTTGTTTAAAAATGAGTGTTAGTGCCTTTACATGGCAACGCTGTGTTTTGTTAAGAATACACATATATATATTGCAGTGAATTTAGTAAGCCATGATGATGTAAATATCGTTTTATGTTGCCTTGGCATACATCACATTAGCAATTGCACCAGTAGCAACTTGGTTATTTTTTTATGCTCTCAAAAGGTGTTTTCCCACTTTGCGGGTTTTTACTGATACCGTCTTTAAGTGAAACCCTTGGAAGTAGAGTTGCTGGGTTAGTATTCCACGCGTAGCTGGTGCCACTTGAGAATTTTTAGCAAAATCCCTCTGTGGTAATGAAGAGGTGGTGCCGCGCTGGGTATTAATATTCTTTGTTACTAAGTTGCAGTCTATTAATAAAGCTTTGTCCAAACAGGCAAACTTGCCTGTCCTCCAGACAGTCTTGTGATTTGTATTTTAACAGTGTCTGTCTTGGATATTATTAAGGATTGCCTGCTTTGACAGTGGCACTACATACCGCGCAGCTATCACAGCACCATTAGTTTAATAGTAGCGTGAAGTATGTTGTGCTCTGTAATAGGCATAATTCGTTTGCCCTTCCTGAAATAACTCCTAGTGTTTGGACTCCTACTTGAGAGAAATGGTAAAACAAACCCCTGAAACCATATGAGAGAGGTACGAATTTGGCTGTAGTAGTAGTATGTCTTTGGGATGTTCAGTACTTCTTGGAGGTAATCTAAAAATGTGCTTTAAAAGTTAAATTGAAGATCATACAAGTATAGAATTAAGTTTGGAAAAAATACTTTATTTCTTGACTATGTGGCAAAGTCTGACTTCAGGATGTTTCTGTGTGTCAGCTATTACTGATAGGCTGAGTTTTATTTCTTTGACGTGGTGAGGCCTCTGAACCAACCGAGTCCATGAAAGGCTCCCCCACTCACTGGACAAGCTTGCCCGTTGCTGTTTGGTGGCAGAGAATGGGCACGGTTCTGCACCAGAGGGGTACAGATGGTGCAGACTGTGGCCCCAGACATGGAGTAAGGATACGTTTTAGTCTCTGCTACTGCCTGACCTGTCTGGGTACCAACGAAAGTGGCCGAGGCATTATTTCCCCCGACCCTAGGGGAGGTGGGCTGGAGAAGAAAGAATTGGAAAGAAATCAGGTCAAAATGGTGCCACTAAGATGTTTGTTTTAATTTTTTTCTCTGGAGATGAGGAAGAGCAGCCCCACCGCGGCCTGGCTGGGGCAGGGGGTGTGTTTTGGGGGAGCAGAGGGGGTTAGCGAGCCCCGTGCTCTGCTGGCGGTAGAAGGTGGCCTTTCTCTGGCTAGCCCTGAGGGCAAGCGGATCTGGTGAGGGGCTGCGGGGTTGTGGGGTCAGCGGGGCTGTGCGCGGGGGTGCCGGAGACGAGAGGAGCAACTGTCCGGCCTGGGTGGTCAGGAATAGATGGAGGCTGCTCAGGGCACCGCCGCCTCCCCGCAGCCTTGCTGCCATATAAGGCTGCTCAGCAGCCTCCGGCTGGCTGGGCTGGGAGACCACTTAAAAGGGAAAAATCAATACAATGAACCGCCTCTGCTAGTGTCCCTTCAAAGCAAAATCCAGTTTTGCAGTTACGTGGTTTGGGTGTAGGCTGGGTAGTGTCCAAAAACCGCGTACAGGTAGCCTGGTTCCTGCCCCGCTTGTGTGCGTGCAGTGTCACGAACTGTTGTGGAAGAAATCCAGTTGCCGGAGAAAGGTCCATGGTGCGTAGAGAGCCTTCTAGTTCAACTTTTAATTTTTAACTGTACTGAAATATTTTATTATTTCAGAGCTCAGTATTTTATAGCATTCCAGTACACCTCTAAGCTTACATCATTTGGAATAATTCAAGATGAGAACAGAGAGGTAGTCATGCATTGATTTCCCATTATTCTCATACTTTCTTGGCAAACTACACGCTTTGTATTTTTTCCATGAAATAAAAAATGTACAGCTGTTTATGTTTAAAGGGTTCAGAGGAAGTAAATGCCTCTATCCCAACCTCCCTTGTGATTTTTTTTTTTCTTTCCTATGCATGCTGGTGTATGTGAGCTAAACCCAAGAAATGCATTACAGGCGTTACTGCTAAATTTCTGTTTGGAAACCATTTTCTCATTAGATAGTGCACCATGCTCTTCTTTCCCCCTGGACTACTCAGGTGAATTGATGTTTTTATGTAAACTGTAAACAACTAGTTGGTTAGTGCCATTAACTTCTGTACAACAGTAGGAAAACACGTTTTGTGGTGGTTTTTTTTTTAGTGGTTTTTTGTTTTTTGTTTGTTTTTTTTTTTTTGTCAGCAGGAGAAAATAGGCTGTATGCTGAAAATTACAAAATTGTGCTTGAGAACGTTTTGCACCAGTTTATGGGCTGCAGATACTTGCTGCTGACGGCGAAGTGTGGTGAAAGGCTTTCGGACGAGCATCCCCTGCCAGGCCTTTCCCTGTACCGAGGGGCGCGGAGGGGCGCGGAGCAGCCCAGGGCTGCCGCCGGCTCGTCCCCGGCCGTGCGGGTCGCTCCCCTCGCCGCCCTCTGCTCCGACCGCCTCTGGACCGAAATCAGGCACTGAGCTCATGCCTCACCCGCCCTTCCTTTCTTTTTTTTTTTTTGGGGGTGGTGGTGGGGGGTGTGAACGTGGACAGAATTGTCGCCACCTTTTGCTGACTTTAGAAAGCCCACCCGAGGGCGAGATCGGGAAAGGCTTTCAAAGGGCAGACCCGGCGCCGCGGGGGCTTTGCGGGGGGAGGCGGGACTTCAGGCCGTGAACCGGGCTTCAGGTTTTGCAGGGTGCCGAGGTGCGGGCGCGGGCCGGGCGGCCCCGCTGGCAGGCGGGAGGCTCTCGGCGCCCCGGCCCCGATCCCGGGCCGCCGCCACACGTGGCCCGCGGCTCCGCCCCCGCGGGACGTGGCCGCCTCCCCGCCCCCGCGGGCCGCGCCTGCCGAGCGCCGCCCCTTCCCGCCGGCGTGCTCCCCTCGCTCGGCTCCCGGCGGCTCGGCTCGGCTCCCGGCGGCTCAGCGCGGCGCGTCCCGTCCCGGCTCCTCCCCGCCCCGGCAGAGCGCCGCCATGGCCGGCACCGCGCACCGCGCGCCGGCCCTTATGTAAGCGGCGGCGGCAGCGCGCCATGACCCAGCAGCGGGGACGCGCCGGGGCCTCCGCGGCGAGCCCAGCTGCGCGCTAGCCCGCGCCGGCCCCACAAAGGGCGGGCGGCGAGCCCGCCGCCTCCTCCCCTCCGCCGCCTCCTCCCCCGGCCCCGCCGTCCCCGCCCCCGGCGCGGCCACCCGGCCCGGCCCGACCCGGAAGCGGCGCGGCGAGAACCATTTTCCCTGTGAGTTCAAAGGCGGAGGCGGGCGCGGAGGTCCCGCGGGCCGGGCCGGGCCGGGCCGCGGGGCGCCGAGCGAGGTGCGTACCGACGGGCGGGGGGTCGGCTAGGCTCGGGCGGGGGGGAATCCGCCGCCGTGGCTCGGGGGGTGCCTCCGCGGCTTGCTCCGTGGGACACCCCCCTCCCCCCCGCGGACATTTTAACTTTCCGAGGGGCGCCGCGCCTCTTTGTTTGTCCTCCGAGGTGGCGGGGGCGGAGCGGGGCGCGCCCCCGTCACCCCCAGCCCCGTCTCCGCCGTGTGCGGAGCGGCGCACGTGACGCGCGGGCTTCCGCGGGCGCGGGGCAGCGCGGAGGCGGCGCGGCACGCGGCGGCTTTGTGCGCGGCCCGGCGGCGGGGGAGCGCAGGCCGCCGAGGCGGGCCGGGGCCACCGTGAGTACCGGACACCCCCTGCCCCGGGGGAGCCGCGCAGGGGCGGCCTGCGCCCTTCGGGAAAAACCTAGTTTAAGAAATTGAATTTTTTTTTTTTGTTAGGGGGGGTTAAATTTCTGCCGTTAATGCCGGCCGCTGAATTTCAGGGGCTCGTTGCCCGGCCGTTAGGGGCGAGGAGCCCCGCCGTTACAAAACAACCGCGTTCGTCGTTGCAGCGCCGTGCGCGCTACCATGCGGCGCCCCCGCCGGGGAGGGGTCCGGCGGCCCTGCCGCCTCCTGCGGGGCGCTCCGCTCCCGCCTCCCGCCGACTGCTCGCCGGCTCCGGCACCCCCGCCGGGGAAGGGCCCAGAGAGTTCCGCCCGGAGTAACGCCTTGGCTGGAAATGGGCCCTTCCCTAGGGAATGCAGGCAGAGTAGTCTGCAAAGGAGAAAAGTCGATGCTCGATTTTTATGTCAAAACTGCTTTATTTATCCTCCGCTCTTTTCCACTCGGTAATTTTGCCTTTGAGTACAAACCATGGCAACAAACAGGCGTTGGAAGAGAGCTACAGCTATTTTGAATGATTAAGTGTCACAATGAAAAGGTGCCAGTGTTTGCGCTATTGCAGACTAAACAGCGAGGCTAAAGAACAATATGTGGAGAAGTTCGCTGAATAGCATGTATAAATAAAGTTTACACGATCTTTACAGTTTTTGTGGTTTGAGGAGGAAAACCTATACAATGTTACGGATTTTAGTTTAAGAATAGCTTTCCTGAGTGAATTTTCAGCTTTTTAACAGACTGTTAGGGCATAAATTCCTCTAGAGATATTAAAAAAAACCAAACAAACAAAGGCAAATGCAGTACATGTGCATAGGAAAATGCGCTTTTGCGGTGTGAGGAGCAGGGTGCCCAGCTAAGCAGGCCGTAAGCTCCAGCGAGGCAAATGAGGTAGTGGTACGTGCGGGATGAGCCGAGCGGCAGCTGCGAGCTCAGCTGTAACCCGAGCGTTTGCTGCAATGAGCCTCCTGGGTGTCACAGCCTGGCAGCGCCGGGCTGCAGCAGCCGGGGGGAGTCAGCAGCTCGCAGCCGAGGTGCGGCGGCTCCTGAAGCCCTTGGCCGGTGCCAGGGAACTGCCTGCTCACATGGTGGGGGCGGCTTACCACGTCTACAGCTGCTTAATTGCATTAGGCAGAGATAAAAATGCAGTGTGTGCTTGCTCAGTGCTGCTTCCTCGGGAAAGCGGGGCCTGTGGTTGCCATGGGGGTTTTGAAACGATAAATAAATAGATGAGTTGTGTTACTGGGCGTTAGAAGAAGCAGTCTGAGTAATCTGCTGTATTCGCGAGTGTTTGGTGAATGCCATCGAATGGTTTTGAGGTTGTTTGCTGTGAAGTGATGGTACTTAATGTTTTCTAAAAATTTGTTTGGCTTTTGGGAATCACAGCATCATTTAGGTTGGAAAAGACCTTTAAGATTATCGAGTCCAACCATTAACCTCCTAAACCAGCTCTTCTTCTCAGTCTCAGAACTGTGCCAGATGCCTCCCGTAGGCAGGTTATTTCTGCATGAGCTGGGGTAAAATCATGGGGAGATGAGGGGGAGCAGAGTAAGAAATATGTTTTATTCAGTATCAGGGAACTTGGTAGCAAAGCAACCAAAGTGTGTGTGTGTGTGTTCATCTAGCTCCCTTTGGCCAAGCAGGGAAATCTGGTGGGGAAAAAAAAAAAAAGGATTTTTTTCAAGCAGCCACTTAGAAGAGTGGTGAAGTCAGATGTCACTTAAAATTGAGTGCTTGAGTCCTTTGCTTAATTGTGGTCTTTAGGGAGTTGGGTTAACGTAGATGGTAAAAGGAAGTTTTATGCAAGTTTGAAAGGGAGATTTTTGTTTGAAGAGGTTCAGTTTTTCCTGGTTTCAGCAGTATGCCTGATTCTCCCTAGAGTTGTCTTCCACTTTGGGAACGGAAAGAGGGAGCGTCTTCCTCTGAAAGTCTGCAAGGAGCTCGTTGGACCTTCTTACATGTATTTTCATGTTGTTACATGTCTCACATGCTTGCCTCTAGTAGCTGACTCTTGCCTGCTGTGTTCTTAGTCTGCTTTTCTTTGTGCATATGCAATGCGTGGTGTGAAGCTGGTCATGTCTTCCGTCCTAAGATTTTTCAAATCCCTAGCCCGTCCCAGTTTGGATATCTCCTTGGTGGCCTGCCTATCTCCCAGAGCTGATGGAGTCTGGACTTTGCTTTCCCGAGAAGGCCTGCTTTTTTTAAAGGGTGGGGTTTTGTTGTTCTTTGATAGTGGGAATGTTTTCTAATAGTGTCTGAAAAATCTCAAGTTGTGTGCGGCAGAGCAGCCATCTGCATATGAGGTGGCGTGTGACATGGAGTAGTTTTGCTTTATTTATTTACATATTTTTCCTCTGTGCTTGTGGGATAGCCTGTGTCCTCCACATGCGTATTTTGGGGGCGTTGGCCTGTCTAGAGGCTTAGATCTATGAAAGCAAATGAGAAGGCATTCCGTTTCTCTTCTCAGAATAATCATGCTCACAGATCTATATTTGGAACTAGTTCTTTTAATACCAGCAGTAAGATAAACCGGTGGCTCACACATACCTTCATCTGTAGCGTTGTCTGAATCCTGAATGATAGCTGCTAGCCGCATTCCACACGGTTTCGTTTCGGCTAATGATGTGGTATGTCCTGTTGTTTGTAGTCGGAAACGTGTTTCTTGACCTGAATAATAGCACAGAAAGTTAGAAAGGAGCCAGCGTGGAAAAAGTAGAACAGCATCTGCGAAGACGCGGGGGCGGATTAAGAACTGAAAGACTACAACGTTGACTTTTTTAAAGAAAAGTTTGTCCGCTTGTGAGTTTATACACTCAAGGCTTTGCAGTTTTGTGATATGAACTCCACCCTCTCTTAACTCGAACCATTAGCAATACAAGATCCATTATAGAAAAGTGATGCAAGAGCAAAGGCCCTTTCTTAACTATTAGAGGTTAAATAATTATTTACTATTCAGTCCCTGTACTTAGCATATTATCATGTTCTCCTGCCCCTCCAGCCCTTTCATCTAGTTACCCTGTTGTTGAGATGGCTGACGGGCTGATAGGGTTTTTTTTTTCCTTGCTCGCAAGAGAAAGGGTAACAGCTGAAGTGAAACCTCAATAAAATGGAAACAAGAATGCAGTACATAAAATCTGAGCATTTGTAGAGTTGGATGTATTTATTAGAAAGTATTGGGTATCTCCAATGAAGTATTCTCTCATTTGTTAAGTGCCAAAGCTGAAGCTCCAGAGAGGCTTGAGTTATATTTAGCCTAATCACAAGGCAACACCTTTGTAAAGTAGGTAATGAAGTCTGATAAAACCTTGAGTGCGTCTCTTACGAGCTGCCTGCGGACTGGCTGAGGGCAGGTCATTCACTCTGCCGCTGCCCTGCTTAGGTGACTTTTGTCAAGTTACGGCAATGCTTCGTGTCTCGGTTTCCCCATCTGTAAATAGGTGGCCATGATCCTGCCCTCCCCTTGTAAGTACCTGGGGGTCTGTTGCTGCGGGGTGTTGCATGTGAGCTAGTGATGTCCTGTTGCGATAGCGGCACCTTAACAGATGTTGGTGTAGCATTTGCACAACGCTTCATGTGGTTTGACCTGCCCTTGTTTCTCCTCTTTGTCTTTTTCTCCTGCATTTTAAATTTAGAATCAGTCTCAAAGGGCTTTTTTCTTTTCCTGTTTTCCCTCATTACTATTTTTTTTTGTCCTGTAGAATAACTTTCCTCTATTTTTTTTTCTGTCCCTCCATGTTTTTTCCCCTTATATCCTGCATGTTCTTTCTGCTGGTCGTTTCTTTTGTTCACCCGTGCCTTCCTCTTGCTGTTCCCATCTGTCTTCAGAGCGGCATTTTCTCTCTCCTCCATCCGCTGGGATTTCCTTTTCACCTGACTCATCCTCTCTCGGTACATCCCCACTCAGTCACACTCTCCTTGCGCTTCTGTTCCAGGAAACCCAGCCAGCAGGGAAGGGGACTGCCTGCTCTTCCCCTCTCGGGGGAGACCCGCTGGAGTCATGGCTCCCTCCCCACTCGCCTGCTGCATCCCGCTGCGCCTGGCCGAGGCAGGCTGCTTCGGGCAGACACTACGGGGGCATGGAGGAGCCCGTTATTCCCTGCTCCCCTTTCTCTGTGCCTGGCTTTTGCAGTGGGGCCGGGAGGTTTCCTGCTTCCCCAGCATGTGGGAGGAAGCAGGAAACCTCCCGGCCCCGCTGCAAAAGCCTCGGGACCGGGCGCTGTCCTCTCCAAAGCCGTTGCGCCGGAGCAGCCGGTTGCTGCAGGGAGGAGCGGCTGCGGGGGCGGCAGGCATCAGAGTCAGAACAGATGCAGAGACGGGCAGGGAAATGAGATGGTTGACTCGAGGCAAGGTGAACGATTTCAGAACAGGAAGGCGGGGAGCGTTTTCACGTCTGCAGTCAGTTTCCACTTCAGCGTCCTTACTGTAATTACCACTGCGCTAGCTAGTCCTGCAGGCAGAAGGAGAGGATCTGCGTGCTAAGCTGTATGTTTAAGATACAATCGTGCTCCTGTACTTTGAGCTTCTGTGGTAAACACTCTTGCTCAAGCACAATGAGGGAAAGGAAGAATGTATGGTGTAGTTCCCTTTTCTAGCTGGTTTTCCACCAACGGCACAAAGGAGAAACGACAAACCAAAAAATCCTCCTTTCTTGTATAATTAGTAATTGTTATTCTGCTTTAACTTGTTTTGATGGAAGAATTACGTCAGTGTTTATACAGTCCTGGGGGTTTGATGTGCTGAGCTTTTTTTAATGGGTTAATTTTCTTTTCTTTTTTCCCGATAGACATTCAAGCCCTTGGTTGGAAAAAGTGTATACAATTCAATTACTGCAGTAGAATTCCTTGTGGACAAACAGCTGGATTTTATAACTGAAGATAGTGCCTTTCAGCCCTATCAGGTAAGAAATTTGGTTAGTGTATGAGTACTGTCCATTTAGCTTAGTTAAAATCCATGTGTTTATTATTTTTAAGTGCATTTTGCAGTCAAGTTCTGTGTTACAGGAACAATTTCCTATTGATTATTGACAGAGATTGTTGCTCATTTTGTGAAAGGTTATATTGGATACTGTATCTGATTCTAGTGAGTCTGATCATGTCAAGGAGTGCTATGCAACTAATATTATTGAACCACCTTTAAGTAAAATACCTGACCCCTTTAAAGGTTAGTCAGTACCATTAATTGTAGGGCAGATAAAAGACAGTATCCATCCTTCTGAAGCTGGGCTTTCATTTCTAGGTCTTTGTACTACTACAGTGATATCTGACTTACTGGGGGTTTTTTTGAGAATGAATAGCAGAAAATGTTATTTTTTAAAAAGCAAAAGCACTTTCTCTTGCTGTTTTTTCTAAGCCTGCTAAAATTTCCAGTATCCTTGATTTTAATGCCTTCTTCATTAATTAGAAACACATTCATATATTACTGTGTGTGTATTTAAAGACCAAGAGAAACAATGACACCCACCCCACCCCCACCCCCAGGTCTAAAAATCTCTTCTGTGACAAACAGAAAAACATTTGATTCTTCAACTTGTGCTGAACTGATTGCAATTAGAATAGCCATAAATTCTTCTTATGGTTGGGATGGTACACTGCGGTGATACAGAAATAGTACTTTGAGACTTGGAATAACAGATGGCCCTGAATAAATGCTATGTAATTTTGTCCTGACACCCCTTCTTCCCTCCTCCTTCACCAAGATGTTTTTTTCCCAATACCAAATATAGAGCTAAAAAAAGAGAAGCGACTGAGAGAGAATCCTGGGGAAAGGAGAGGGAGGCTCGGTTTGTGGAAGGGCTCGTGCTTTTGTGTGTCTGTGGTGGGGAAGCCAAACGAGTTCAGCGCTTCTCGTCAGGGTGAGGTTACATGTTATGACTCGAGCTGCTCGAACAGCTTGGCTCTGCTGCAAAGGACAGTTCCCACTCTCAGACCCCACGCTAGTGCCTTCAGCCTTCTAAACCAGCACAACCTTGATTTTCAAAAATGGGGGGGGGGGGGGGGGGAAGCGTGTGATGTTGGTGAGCTGAGCTGGATTAGCCCAGGGTGCA
This sequence comes from Theristicus caerulescens, assembly GCA_020745775.1. Lineage (NCBI taxonomy): Eukaryota > Metazoa > Chordata > Aves > Pelecaniformes > Threskiornithidae > Theristicus > Theristicus caerulescens. The sequence continues at coordinate 93,297,606 of CM036560.1, forward strand.
GTGAGCGCTGTGGCTTCCTCTAGGGAGGGGGTCAGGATGACGCAGCGCGGAGTGGGATATCCTCCTTTGGCAGCAGCGACCTCTTAAATCAGCTGAGCCGTGAAGTGTAAATTCACCCTCGGAATCCAGCCGCAATCTTACAGATTCGTTTTACAAAGCAAATGCTTGTGCTAGCGTTTGTCCTTTGCCTGAGATCTATCAAGATCATGTCTCTGATAACGTTCATTCCAGTAACAGTAATCAATCTCCTTTTGGCAATGGATCATTTCTTACAAGATGAGCTGAGCAAAACAAATGGAATATATAGAAGGGCTGTCTTTTGTAAAAAAACAATCCTATTGCCAGGCCTGGCTGGCAGTAACATAGCGATGCTATATGCATTTTACGTCCTTCACTTAAAGGAATATTTACTGTATGATACAGTATTAGACACAGAAGGACCTTAATTTGGGAAGGTGCATACAAATTGAAGGTGTCATTTTTGAAAATGTCATATGAACAGCTGGCTTTATAATATTTTGGTAGATAAGATGGTAATTAACAGCATTAGCAACTTTGGTTTTAAAAAAGATGTTGACCAAAAACTGGTACAAAGCAGTAGCTTGTGAAAAATAGTTCCAGATAGAAGCTTGGTCTCCCTAACTCCTGGCCTCCATTTTTGACATATGCAGAGGGCAACTGTGTGTGAGGTCAGATTGTTTCCCCCTCTCATGGAGCAAACAGCTACCTATTAAAGCCTGAGATGCAGGATACTGATCCGTATCAATCATAAGTAGTTTAGTGACAAGAGTTACCTAAATTGTTTGTTTTAACACTGCAAGAAGGCTGCTGACAGAGATTCCTTTTGAGTACTAAAACATCCAGAATTTGCATCTTAACTGGATATTGCTCAGATCTTGAACGTAGATACATACAATAACATTGAGCTTTCATCAAATAAAAATGTCTTTATTTGAACGATTATGAGAAGTTTTAGAAATTACTTCTGTAGGCATGTCTGTTTGCAGGGCTAGCAATGTCTCATTGCCAAGTTTTACAAGTTAGTTGTGCAGATAAAAACTTCAGGGAATGATAATGTCTTTAAGAGAACAGAAACTATTTTTTTAAAATGTGCTCACTGAATTATGTAGCAGCAGTGTGTTAGAAATATTAACTTTATCGTTATGAGACAGTTTTCTCCTGAAAGATACCTGAAGTGGGAGGATTGTCTCTATTCATTTGTTTTGCTTGGCTTTTTTTTTGTTAATGCTGGAAATTCAGTCACTTAATGTAAGGTAGTTTTTACTTGCACCTTTTTTCTGGAAGGCCATGATTTTCTTTGCTATGAAAACAGGTCCTAGATAAATCTTTGGTAAACTTCCTGTGAAAAATTGCTTTTCTAAAAAGAAGAAAAAAAATGGCCTTTTCGCTCCTGCGTTTGGTCTGGAATACTGTTAACCTGCGTTTGAGCAGGTTGCAGAACTGAGGAACCATTCTTTGCAGAGATGAGTTAACTTTGAGTCTTTTCTAAATGTGTTTAGTTTTTGGTTTAAGCTCTCATGGCTGTACATTTTCAATATGAAATCCTTAGAGACCATGGTGATCTAAACACTTTTTTATTGCATTTTGCTGTTAGTGCCTAAAATTCCAGTACCTTTCTGCCAAAACAAACAAAGTTTGAATCTGTGTGGGAAGAGTCCATTTCACTTCAGATACAATTTTTAACTACTGAGTAATTTTTCCCATCGCTGCATATACTCGTAATACTAATAATGGGCAGCAGAGGAGCATTTGGTATGAATTCTGCTCAGATCAGTTCTGATGAAAAAACACAGTGCTGTTTAACATAACTATGGGGCTGAAGGTCTTCATGAATAAGGTGGTGCTGTCCAGTTTAAAGGTGACAACTGCTTAAGGCAAAGAAAACAGCACACTTGGCACCCTTTTAGTCTTGGCAGGAAAAACAAAGTGTGAGTAGGCAAAGAACTAAATTACTGTCGTTACCAGAAGTGGTTCTTCCAGAACAAGAGTAAAGAGACTTTGGCAGGACTCGCTGGGGAATCGTGAACCACAGATTCCCATGCCATGTCTGCTCTTTGCATAAATAAACATGTTTCAATTGTTAAGAGATTCAACAACCTTCGTAAGAGCTAGATGAATATCATTATTAAAAGTTAGGGTATGCAGCTGCCTTTTTTTTTTTACTAGCCTTTTTCCATTTTTTCATATCTTCACAAGGTTTTCTGTAGCAAGTATTGCACTTGTCAGTGAATTTGTTCTTTACAGCTAAATGTGTTACGTGATTTTTCTTTTCCCTTATGTGTGTACTGCTTTGAATCCTGCCCTGCTTGGTAAAAATTCCTTGGTTTCTGTATGTGTGGTGCCTTAAACACCAACCTACAACTTGTTTCCGGTGTCTTTTATCTCTGTTGCTTCATAGAGGATGCAAACGGTATTATTGTCTACGTGAAACTTGTGTGTGACTGAGAATGACTCATTCATTAATCTGGGATGGTCAGACCATTTAGTCATGTAGTTCTTTTTATGGTGGTGACAAGGGGATCTTGAGGAGAAAGCAGATAGGAACATTTGCTGTGATACTTTGCTTAGCAATGAAATGAAAATTATGTTCCTTTGCAGGAATGATAGACATAAAATTTACAACATGCGTTTTCTATGTCAAAGTAGTATCTGTAGGAAACAGAGTCTTGAAATGTGATGTATAAGTCAGGTCCTTAATATTTTTCTACTTTACATTCATAGTATATCATGTATATTGTGATTAAGTAAAAATTGAAAAATGCAGTAGGTTTTGTAGTGGCTCTTGCTATAGATTGAAAATGAACATATTTTCAAATATGTTTGTTATTAAAATATTTTAAGTAAAACTACAGTAAGCCTACACAATTACAAGTAGGACCTAAATTAAATAATTAGAATTGGTTTTCTGTAATAAGTTACTTTATACTATTCTGTGACAGCTATGTGTCTATTCGTTATGATACACGTAGTAAGTTAAGCAGCAGCAAAGCTGATCATGCCTTAATTTGTTTAAGCATTGTAGTTTACTTGAAGGACTATAGATGGGGATGTGAAGCATTAAAGCGCAGCATATGGTATGTGTGACCTCATCAGTGTGGTGTTTTTGTCTGGGTGGTGTTTGGCAGTACCCGTCACGGGCGCTATTGGGCTGAAGTGTGTGATTCTGCTGTTACTGGCCGAAGCAGCTGGAGTCAACTGCATTATGCTTTGGACAAGCAAATAAAGAATAACAAAAAGTGGATTATATTGTGTTTTTCCGTAATAAAATACACTTATGGAGAGACCTGGAAAGACTCTGCTTTGCCCAAGCAGTCAGTGCATTTCAGCTGCCTGTCTGGGTCAGGCAGAGCAGGGTGCATGATAGTTTATATATTTCCAAATACACACACACATTTTTGTGTGTGTGTGATAATGTATTTCTAAAGGATTTGTGAGCACACAACACTTGAACAAATGTGCACAGCTGAGCCATGGCAAAGAATTCAAATTAAGTTCCTTCACAATCATTAAACTTCCTGCAAAGAGGGTATTTCACGACTCAGGAAAGGAAGTGGAAAGATGTGCACACAGTCTTCAGAAAGTCCTCCTGCATATTGGGGTTAAAAAAAACAAAACCAAACCAAACAAAAACTAAGAATGAGTCAAGAAGTTCGGTTCTCTTTGGTGGAATCTTGGATCCACCCGACTTATTCACGTTCTCCTTCAGAACAACTTTTTCTTTTTTTTTTTTTAAAAAAAGTCAAGCCTTGTTGCCTTAGGGTTTCAAAATGGTAAGGTCTGTCTGTCTACCTCTGTGCTGAAGGTTGCAGATGTAAAGATAGGGCGCTGAGAAATCCCCTGTGGGAGGTGTTACATGCACAGTGATAGGCGTGTGTACTTTGCTCTTTTTCTAAACGTGCATTGCATGTCTGAGAGCTGACAGGTCAAATGTCTAACACACCTTCAAGGTTGTTGAAGTGATAATAATAAACTTTCTCACGAATCATGAAATAGGTACCTTGGATTCAGGATCTAATGCTGCGGCTAATCTTACTTGATCTATTACAAATTCAAGTTCTATATGCCATGAAGTAAGGCTTGAGAAAAGGGCATTGTGCAACTCTGATACTCTCCTTTTCTGTTTATTATGGGCAGACATTGGGTATTTCAGGCCTGGATGCTTTGGGGTTTCGTGACTTGTTTGCTCATAAGAGCAAGCCAGTCGTGTAACGTGGCTTGTGTAGTAATGACATGTACACGTAAAAAATTCTTTAAACATCTTGAAACAGGGATAAAATAATATTTTTCTGTCTGTATTTTAAGCACCCCATAATCATACAGTACACTCATCTTTCAGACTTCTCTTACTTCAAACTTCAGGCTTAAAAATAGTTACTGCAGCTGAAAATTGCTTTTCCCATAAACTTGTACCTCCACTGACCAGGCGGGCAGGAGCTTTTGGGTTGGTCCCACCCTTTGAGGTTGACAGAAGCAGCTCGGGAACTCCTGGTGCCGGCCAGCTGGCAGCCGTGGCCGTCATGTGCTCGCCTCCCGCTTTCGTTTCCTCCACGGGCGACAGAGGCACACACAACTTTCTGCATCTTTAACTCTTCTCAACATCGTCTTTGAGAGCCATCCCTATTCTTTCCTGTGTCTCTGGTGTCTGGACCACCCATAAGCAGTCCAGCTGGCTTCTCTGGCAGTGTTGTGAAGAGCAATGGTCTAAACAGCTTGTTACTGACACGTCTATGTTGAAGTGTATGCTTCCAATGTGAGGGGAAGCAAAAGGCTGCATCCAGCTAGAAGTGGGTCAGATGACTCATGCTAGTCCTTACTCCCAGTTACACGTGTGGGACAGAAGAGTTTCATGGGAGTGCTTGCAAGGAGAGAGGAGTGAGGGAGGAGGGATTGGCACCCGCCATTTGTAGAGCCCCAGAGGGAGACGTACATCGTCTCTCCTAAGCCTGTATTTGTGCCTCCCTTTGACAAAGAGCTGCTTCCCTGAGGACTTCATCTGTCTTTTTTTCTCAAAATAGATTTCTTAAGAAATAAGGGCTTTAGTCACTTTTTTGTCTCTCTCAGGGAGGTTTGACGCAGGAGTGGAGTTCTTCCAGATCTGACAAGCCTTGGGGAAATGAGCAGCGTGGAGGGGAGGCCATCAGTCAGGAGGCAGGTGGTGTAGCTGCCACAAATAGTGTGGCTCCTCCAGGCAGTAGGAGTGAGTTCAGGTGGAACAGCTGAAGGCTGTGGGAAGGTACATGAGGAGGAAGGGGAAAGAGTTGTGCGGTCCCTGGGATAAGCTGAGATTGCTACAGTGGAGGTAGGCCTCAAATCCATAGGAAGACAGGTTTCCTTCTACTGTTGTAGAGAAACTTGTTTTACTCGTCCTACAATTTTTCAAAAATCATGGTTGGTTAAATGATTTGACTTCATTAATCCTACTCCAGGAGATAACATTGAAATAAATAATTTAAAAGTTAGGAATTCAAAACAGAACAGATGGAACAAAACTTGTTTCTTCTTTGAAGGTGAAGATCAAATCCTTTCACTGAAGTATCTTAGCACTTCTCAAAAGAAGTCTTGGGATTACTGAATTTACAAATCCATCCAGTGTTTCTGGGTAAGGAACTTCCTGTGTTTGATCACAAATGATTATTTTTTTCACCAGTAAAAGCCCATGGAAAATACCACTCAGTAGTAAGAGAAGGGCACCTTATCCTTGAAGGGTTCTGTTTCCTTAAAATTTCCAATCTTCACATTTGATTTATTAAAAATGAAAGTTTAAAGTATTTTTCTTATCTGATGTTCTTGACCAACACTATTTTCATAATCCAGACACAAAGTCAGCTCCTAGAGAAGTCTGTTTCACTTTATAACCAGATGGTGCTTTGCCAGTATGTTGTTGCTTTCCCAGATAGTTGCTGTATGTTGGAATTGGGAATCCTTAGTGCTTTGGGGAACTCTGAAGCGTGAATGAGGGTAAAATCCTGCAGTCATTGCATGAGAGTGCTTGCCCAGGGAGGGAAAAGAGTAGGCCTTCCTGCATTTCAGGTGTGGGGGGAACTGAGTTTCATTGAAATGTATTGTTACCAGAATTCAGCTTTAGCTTGATGTGATAAACACAATAGCTCATTTGATGAAGTGCTCATGGTTTTGTTTGCTTTCATTCCTTCCTCTGATACAACATTGCTTTGTTTAAGGCTCCTACTCTATAACTTTTTCTTACAAAATGTATTTTTGAAATTACACCTAATTGTAGTCTAGGGTTAGTGCTTCATGAGAACTGCTCCACAGCCTTCAACAAGGTGCAGTTAGTAGAGATTGAGAGCTGTAGTTCCAGGTGTGTATATGGAATTCCTTTTCCAGGCCAGACATCTGGGGAGAAACTCAAGGAATTTTGTACAAACTTTATTTTTTTTTCAGTTAAAACCAAGTATGAATCTTACTATTTTCTTAAGACATTGGAATAACTTTACTAATAAAACAAAAAGTGCAGTAGTTATTATGATGTCGAGGGCTTGGTGTACAGTACGTTTCCTGATCAAACTTTGTCTTTTTGACAGTATACTACATAATTAAATATAGTTCTAAAGTTTTTTTTACTACCATTGTTTGTAAATACTGATCCCCTCCCCCTTCAATCTAGCAGATATTTCCTGTCTTTTTAATGGAATTAAAATCAATGATTCCTGTTTTTCCCTTGCATCCCCCTCTTCTTGTGTGTGTCTGCCAGCATTACTGGGAGTAGTATTTTAGTATGCTTTTGCTGAGCAAGTGGGTTTGAAGCACAGTAATTGTGCATCTCACAAATTAATCTGTATTTTATGATTTTAGTAGTGAATTTTAAGCGTATAGTTTAGAAATTATATTTCAACTGTAGAGGCTGGGTTTTTACTCGGTGTGAATGTTTTCTTCCCTTTTGCTATCTTCTTTTTACCACTCCATGCCACTTTGGTATACAACAGATAAAATCAGGTTAAAGCAGATTTTGATATACATAAGACTTGGTGGCTAAAGTATGGTGCTTGACAGGCTCTTCCTCCCTGCCAAGTGATGTTGCTCAGTCTTGAATTATGTTTTTAATAGGATTTTTTTTGGTTCTGTGTGCTAGTAGATTTATCGATGGAAAAATATTGTGAAATAGATGAGCATTGTATCAATTTTAAACACTGAATGACTTTTGTAAGTTTACCCCAAGGAGCTTATTGCAGCAACAACTGAAATGTCCCTGTTTTCTGGTTAGCAATTTAATCTTTCCTCTTTGCAAGACCATTATTCGTCTGTTCTATAAAAGGCACAGCCACTGCTTTCTCCAGAGTTGCAGAGAGCTGTAGTGTTAATCCAAATATGACATACATCCCAGCTGGTCAGGCCTCTGTTATTTATAGGGAAAATTCCTCAAATGGCTCCAGCAGGTCAGAATGGAGCTCTTAGCAGAGAAAAAGCACATGATGGTGGCTGCATTGCTTTTGATACTGTCTTGGAGCAAAGGCAGCATTTCCACATTTGCACAGTGATGGGCCAGACGGTCTGCACCGTATCCCTGAGACCAGAGAAGTTTGTTCTTCTGAATGAATTTCTGCAAGAAAATGTGCTAATTGTTTTTCCAACCCAGATGCATTGCTTCTGTGCAGTGCTGCCTTAAACCCTATAAGAAATTAACCTTGAAAAGTTCTGTGCAAATACAGTGGTACTCGTTTAAAATGTGAGAGAAATGTGTTTTGTTCTGAACTACTTCCATATTAGCATGTTGGCCAACACTGTTATGTAGCGCTGTTGTAAGAAACACGTTTACAAACAAACCCCAGGAAACCACTTGAAAATAAAGCATTAATGTAATAGTAATTAAGTGGACCGATCTCCACTGAGGCTGGCTTTCAAGAACATTTTGAAGGTATCTGGTGTATTCTTTCCTCTTGACAAAAAAAATGGTTAAGATATTTTTATTGTTGGGAAGGATTTGTGTCTGTCCATACTCCTCATGAGTTATGGGGAGGGGAAGGAGCTGGAAAGTTGTGTGTTCCCAGAGCTCCTATTCGGTAAATAGGATTGAGGATATTTGCAGAAGAGACTGGGTAGCTCTGTGACTGCTGGTAATCTAAGTTGGTGGTAGTTCAAATTACAGAGCAGAGAGTCATGCACGAGAGTGAGATACTCCGATGCGGATTTCTAAGAGGTGGTGTTGATTCTAGGAGCTGTTGTCAGTCTGCCACGTATTGGATAGTGTTTTACAGTTTTCTTCTGCAGATTTGAATTGAGAGACCTTTGCTCTTTAATACAGTAAGCTCTTAGTTATCAGTAGTCTCGTCAAATAACACTGTGTTGCTGAGTAATGCAACTGATAAAGGATTTGATGGAGGTAACTACCATGAGATAAGAGATGAACTATCGGTCTGTTATTATCTGTGGTGGCGGTATACTTTTTCCAACTCTGCCAGTTCAAACTGCTGCAAGTAACTTCTGCTGTCCCTGATGCAAGGAAGATTCGTCTTCTGTAAAACGGTCAGTCTCTGAGCAGGAACTGATCTCTTGGCTTGCTTTCTGGGGGCATTAGACTGCCTTTCTAGCAGCCCACTAGTCCAGACAACAGATGATGAACAGAATGTACTTTATTTTTTGCTTAAAGACACCTCCATCCATACAGCTTGTCCTGCAGCTGCTATGATGTGGGGAGTTGTTAGATACCTTCTGAAAGCTGTTCACAATTCACAGGGTGTCTGGGTCTCAGTTTAAATTTTAATATCGATGTACAAAAGATTTTTCTCCAATCTGCCCACTTAGCTGCTCTCCTTGTTAGCATCAACTTCACTCTGCTAATTGCTTGCTTCAGGGAAATGTCTGCACTTTGAGGTTTCTTTTCCCATAGTGGCATTGAGTGGCTTGGTAAGTGACTCAAAGGCTTGCTCCAGTATCACCACATGACTTGGGAGTTACTGGCTGAGAGGGGTAGGACCAGTACCCCCTCCCTGTTTCTCTTAGGAGTAGATAAAACAAAATGCAAAATTAGGACAAAGTTGCATATTGCTGAGATGGTGGTGATAAATGTACGGAGCCTGCAGTGAGGAAGGGGAAGGAAATGTGATTCAGTGGAAAACAAAAGCAAATGTTTGGCTGTGTCATCAAAATGAGGGAGAAGATCGACATGGAGCAGTGCTGTTCACTTGACCTTTCATTCACTTGTACGTGGAGAAGAACCAAATACAAATGGTCACCACAGTGCTCTAAGAGGAAGCTGACAGCCCACCAGGTTTGTGGGTAGGAGCCACTTGTTTGGGGAAGTCTTTAGATCAGATACTGAAAGATACATCTGTCACTCCAGGAGATTTTGCTTTTCTGACCCAGATTGTCCCAGCTGCTCAAGGAGAGGGTGACAGAACCCATGAGCATAAGGGTCATCTATTTTTTTTAATCTTTATTTTCAAATGCAAAACTACGGTAGAAGTCACTAGAGCAGTTTTTAGGTTGTTTTGTGACAATATCTGCCTGGCCCAGGTTTGGGCTTGCTTATCCATTGGTGGCTGCTTGCTTCCTTGCTGCATGCTCGTTCCGTATGCTGCTCTCATTTTCTTTCTGCCTTTTCGTACCAGATTCTCATCTACAGATAGAGGAATAACGAGCTGACTTGTAAAAAGCAAGTTTTCCAGCATGCCCATTTCACCTGTGACATTGATAGTCTTACAGGAAGGCAAATATCTCTTGTTTATTTTTGTGTTTGTGAGTTAAAATCAGGGAAAACATTTGACTACGAGTTAGATTTTTTTCCTGTATATTTATGTTCCTAACTTTAATATATTTTCCATAGGATAATAATTTATATTTTTAATAGAAATTTTCTGGTATTCTTAGGGGTGTGAGTTAATGTTCCAGAACTGAACTAATTGGTGCCATGATGCTTCTTCAAGCCTGAAATCATCACTTGGAGAAGCGTACGCAGCCCTGCTCCCTTAATTCTCAAACCTGATAATTAAAATTTTAAAATCAGTGTCAACTCTTTAATTATTGAACAGGTGAAATGAGGAAGGAAGTAGGAGTGTGTGGGGAGAAGTATTGGGCATAGGGAAGAGTGGGAAGCAAAAGAAAAATTGTCGATAGCTTTTCCTGAGAGATGTTAAGTTTACTGACAGTTGGAAAATTGCTATATTTTTAGTCCTCATCTTTTTTTTCCTGTAGCTTTAACTTTCTACTTATAGAAACATAGTTGTTGCTGTTAGACACTGAAAATAACCCCTGATGTTAAATGTTTGTGGTCTGAAATGTCTATAAACATTTGTCCTTTTCTGAACAATGCATTCAGAGCCCCTTGTTGGGAAGGGATTTAGTTATCCCTGTTCTCTCGCCTGGCCTCTGCATGCAGGGAGAGCATCACTGCCTGTCCCTGCCTTTTCCCGTGCAGCGTGCCTCTGCGCACGTGTGAGCAGGGCTGACCTCAGCTCGACTTTGTTTCTGATTTAGGGGTCAGGGTTGTGCCTTCAAGCTTGACTTAACTGGTTCAGATGTAGCCCAGCAGCTGCCGGGTTTGAATGAGGTAAATTGTGACCGTGCGCTCAGAACAGCAGAAAATAGGTCAAGTGTGGGTTGGGTTTACATAGAAAGCGCTAGCGTCGCCTGGTAAGCCTAAGCCTCTTCTCTCCGCTCAGACAAAGCCGTTTAAGGTAAACTGGGAAGTTACCATCTCCCCAGAAAACTTTCTAGCCGCCTGTAGCCTTGGTGTTTCTGGCTAGCATTGCCCTTCACGAGAAGCCTGGAGCGGGAGGGAGGCTGCCCTAGTTACAGGGGCACGCGGCAGGTCGGGTCGATGCGTTCCCCCTGGAGCGGTCCCCTCTGGAAAGGCGTTTCTCTGCTGGCTTGTGCGGAGCAGCACAGCCCTGCAGCCTTCAGCGCCTCTCTGACCTCCTGCCCACCAGCTGCAGTGGCGTGGCAGCTGGGGTAGCCTTTCACTTGTCAGAAAGGAATAAGGAATATACTGTTTACCAGCAATTTATGCATGCGTATGTGTCTAGAAAGGTGGGTGAAGCAACAGAAGATCTGTATATTTTAGTCTCAGCTAAATTTGATGATATCCCTGTAGGGTTTTGGTGTGGTCTGTGTGGCCTTGGCAGCGCTTGCCTGGTGATACCCTCGGGGGTGTCAGTTCCTGCCAACTTCTCTGTGTTTTAGTTAGATTCTCATCTTTTGCAACTGGAAAAAAGTCTTGTAGCATGGCAGAGGGATACTACCAACTAATACACGATGTTGTTGTTAAGATCTTTGGTATTCTGCCTGTTCAGATTTTATGTCATTGTTTTGTTTTGTGGGTTTTTTTCCCTGCTTACTCTGATGTCAGGCAGGACAATATTAAGATTGAAGGTTTGTTAAAAAGTTATAATCAGTGAAAGAGATTACAGATCAGTGATACAATCAGATATGTCAGGTGACACAATCAGTGAAAGATAAGAGAGGAAGAAAAAAGAAAAGGAAGGCTAGTTACCAAGGAATGAAAATAATGAGAGAAATTTTTTTATGGGAGAAAATCATCTTCTAAAAGATGGCATTAGAGGACTAGTGTAAATTCTCAGCAATCTAGATTTTTTAAAAAATACTTTTTGCTGCCACTGCTCTCGGAAGACTGTTGGGGCAATTGGTAGGCAGGTGTTGACTTATCTTGTTCCTCGTTTTTCAGACTGCAATTTCCAAATTGAATTTCCATGCAGCTGAAGTTCCATGCAGTTGAAGTTCCATGCAGTTGTAAAAATTATTTGGTGCACAAGGAGGGGGGGGGAGGCTCATTTTACAGAAACTGATTTCAAGATATGCACTCATGAAACAAGAAGAAAACTGAAGGTTCAAGCTTTTGACACTTTGATGTCTGAATTTTTCACTTGCATCATTTGAATTTAAATGTGGTCCCTCTACCATCAAAGTACTAACAAAATGCTTGTTTTTGTGTGCAGCACATACTGTGTAAATAATGTATGTAAACAGGACTCTCAAAGTTGGTTATGTACTAGTTTTCGTTCAATTCATGTCCTAAATTATCAGAAAACCTCTAAGCAGCCAGAGGAAGCTATAGTTAATTAAGCCACAGATGGTGAAGACTAATGTGGTGTTGACCTTTGCGAGGACTGCAAAATCTACTTAGTCTTTCTCTGTAAAACACTAGCTGAAATGAGTTCCTACTGATATTAAAAAGATGTCCTTGATGCATTGAAGCCAAACGCAGAGACACCATGGCCAAGGAAGGCGCTTTCCAAAATAAATGTTTGCAGGTTCTAATGCACGGCGTCGGTTGAGGCTTGGTCTTCAGGGCTCCAATTTAAGCCTTTCTAGTGCCAAACGCCACTGTTTTTCCAGGACTGGTTTTCATAGAATGCATATTGTCAGTTCTCTTCACTGAAAATGGAGAGTTGACAGGTGACTGGAGTTTCTATACCTTCCTATAAGCAGTGTGCAGGCTGTGTGATTGGGGGTTGGGGCAGCTACTTGAATCTGCTTTTTAGTTGTTGTTCTGTGTTCCAGGGTTTCATCTCTCGATTTAATGAACTCATTTCTGCCCCTCAAGTTAGTGAAGAATGACTTGGAGAAGTATTTTAAAATGCTAAGGAAACATCTTGCTTCAATAGTGCAAGTCTTGTTTGGAAGGTAGAGAGCTGTGGAAATGTGCAGGCGTTCCCACCACACACATACCCAGCTGCCCAAAGTGGAAAAGGAGCTTGTGGTCATTTGTGCCTTTCAGAAGGCACTTTGTATGGTCTTTGGGCAACATGCAGGTTTGGCTCATCCAGGGATGCCTCTCAGTATCTTGGACAGTATTTTGTTTGTGGATGGGGCTTGAGTAGGAGAATTCTGTATGTATTTGGATTTTGACTTGTTCTTCTGTGGGTACTGTCTTTGAAATTCCTGTTTGATGCATGACTTAAAGGAATTTAGAAGCATTATAAGTGATCTGCACTTGTTCACCTCTTGCTTTGAATGATAAATTACGTTTGTCCAAACAAGCTCTCTGAAAATGCTTCTTTGAACAAAGATTTCTGCTTGCTGGTTAGAGCAGCGTGGTATCTTAACCTGATGCTATGGTCTATAGTTTGCAACCTGTTCCATCATTTTGCTCCAGGAGAAAGAACAGATATACTCAGAAAAACACTGAATCACTTTGTTATTTGGGAAAATGTCATTTTTTATTCTCAGGACTTCCTAGGCATCGAGCACGTCCCCAGCAGGTGAGAATTCTCACCTAGAGAGACGTGCAGCTGACTGAAGTAGTCTTTGGATAATTATAGCAGGAAGTCCCCTGCACCAGAAGTCAATTCCTCTTTTGGTCTGGAAAGAAGGAAGAATAGCAGCAAAGATCTAAAAAACCTGACATAGATTGGCAAGCTTCCGATAGTCACGTTGCTTCATGTGACTGTCTTCCAGAAGGGCAGGAAGGATTATCTCGACCATATCTTTGTAGCCCATATGCCCTTTGTCTACTCCCCAGTATTGCATATAGTCACTTGTCGAGCAAGGGGCACTGCCGTATGAAGTACATAAAGAGCTTCCTACAGTAGATTTAAAGAAGAAAATTGCAGTCCTATTTATTTGATTTGCATTCTGATTTGCATTTCGTAAGGATTTCAAACCAGCTTTAACATCCTTCTGGAGGAGGTATTCCAGGACTTGTGGAAAAACTAGTCTAGGAGAGGGTACTGTACTTACTTTTATGAGTGAAACTACTTTCAAATGAGGAAAAGTCTGGAGGAAAATCCTCCAGGGCATTTAATTCTTCTGTTGGTTCATCTGTCAGTCTTGCTACTTTGACCAAGGAGGGGAGAACTGAAGGTCGTAATTGCCAAGGTTCAAATCTGTAGACAGAGTTGTTGTTTCTTGAGCAATATAAATACAGGGTAATGAAAAAGACTGGGCACTGCAGAGTCATCCCCTCGCCTTTAGTGCTAAGACAGAGAAGAAACTGCAAGTCATCAGGCTTGCTTGTTGCCCTGTCTCCTTGTTTTTGCCAAAGTTTGTGGTATGTGCTAAAGCAGATGCTTAAGACCATCACCTTATAGTTTAACACATTATACGATTCATTTCATGGGGTTTGGATGTTCAGGTTTAAAATTAATGGTGGAAAAAGATCAGTCATGGCACACTCATTTTTTTCATAGATACATGTAATATGTGCACAAAAGAACAGAATTTTTGAGATTTCGGGATCCTTTTTTTTGTAGTATCTTTATACTGAGCTTCAGTTGTCAGTTACAATTTTGCTTTGCTGTACTGATTTCTATTGACAAATGTATAGCGAGTTCATGTCTAGAAGCAAACCACTTTCCCCCCGCCCAGTGACTGATGATGTGTTAAATGTGTAGAGTGTGTGTGTGTGTATTTGGAAACCCTGTGTTCTCTTTGATATCCTCTACATAATCCCAATCAGATCCGCATGCAGTTTGTGTAATGGATCTTTGACCTCACTTGTGCCTTTTGTAGCTCATCTTTGAGATGAGCTCATTTTTTTCCAAGAGTGAGGAAAGAAGTAGAAAATGGACTTTGCAGCCTCCTTTTCTAAGTGTTCACATCAGGCACTCTCAATCAAAGGTACTGATATGTCACGGATCTGAATAGGAGATAGAATGAAAGAGGTTCAGATGTACTGTCTGTAGGATCACCAGTATCTTCAGTGTCAAGTTCAAAGAAGGCGAAGATGCTTAAGAAGGATGTGAAATCTAAAAAAAGAAAAGCAGCAGTGTGTGTTGCCTTCAGAAACAAATCAAAAGTGGCTCCAGATGACATAGAGACTCAAAAACTTTGCATGAAGAACTCATCGAAGTAGAATAACGTTAAGAGTAACAGGTCTGACTTCACGATACCTAATTTTTATTTTTGTTTCAAGACTATATACATTGATTTTCATAGATGGGACTGAAGGAATTACTCAAAATGGACAAGACCTGCATATTAACTGCATTTTTAAGTCAGCCACACTTCCAGAATTGCAGTGCCTCAGTCCATTGCTTAGGTCTAATGCTTGTGGATCTGAGAGGGGAAATTTTTGGTACAGGAATCTCTTGCAGCTGCTGTGAAAGAGAGTGCATGGGAAGGAGGACAGATGAATGATCATCACACAGCTCCAGTTCCAGGGTCTGTTGGGTTCCCCTGGCAAATCATTCCCTCTTTCCAGTGGTGGTGTTGCTCCTGTATGTAGGATCAAGGCAAAAATGGATTTGCACGGGAAAGTAGAACAGCTAATACCCTTTTTAGATTGCCTCCGGAGAGGAAGCGTTTTGCTAGTCTGCCATCCTTGAATAAATTTTAGTGTTGACTCTCTTGTGCCTCTGATAATGCCAGCAACATGCTTGCCTGGTTGGTGTTTTTAACCTGGTGGTAGAGGTCCTGTTGATCTTCCCCTTCAGTTATACTTTGTTCTGCTCTACATCTATTAAAACCATCATCTTGACCATTCGTTTTGAATCCAAGGCCATATCCTTTTCAAAAGCATAAGGAGAGAGAGTAATTTTCTCTAATAACTGAAGCATTGATGCATTCTCCATAATGGAGCACAGCAAATCTTCAAGTGTCAGGAAGTGAATTTTGAATTTGAAATAGACATCCTGTGATCAGTGGGTTAGCAGGAATAATCTCATCCAGATGAATAGAGAGAAATTGCTCATGTCACTTGAGGGCCTGGCAGCAATGCATGATTCCCTGAGTGCTGCTTGTATCTTTATATTCTGTGGCTGGAGCTCTTCATAATAAACTGTGAAACATCAAGGAACTTGTTGGAGATTAAGGAAAGAAATTACTTGATCTCAGCTGCAGTACTGATAAAACATTTTACATTTTGTATGTGGAGAATCGCTCTGATTATTTTAGCTGTCTGAAGTTCTCTTGGCACAAATGAATGTTCCTGCAGCTCATGGATTTCCAAGACCGTCTTCTGCACGAGGAGTTGCCAAGCTGCGGTGCAGCTTTATTTCTCTGCCACAGCCTCAAAGGCAGAAATAGCAAATTTGCTCTGAAATAAAGAGAAATAAGTATTCTATAAGTCTAGAGATGAATGATGATTTAAGCCATGCTTTTAAGGATACGAACCAGATTTTGTGCCTAGTTTTTCCGTGTTAGGAGGACAGTGCCACCAAATGTGTCTTGATTTCCCAGATGATGTCCTACTCAGTGAAAAAGAATCTTTTCCAGGAGAACTGAATACAGTAAAAATTAAAGCATGTCTTATTTGAAATAACTTAATTTACAAAGGCCTACATATTTTAAAATCAGTAATGGTGTTTCTCTCAGAATGTTTGTTTCTCTTAAAATACAGCGCTCTCTTATGCATTATCTTTGTGGGTTTTATATCTATGTTTATGCTCAATATGTCCATAGTAAATTTTACAGATATGGAAAACAGATTTTTTTTTTTAAAAAAAATGCATTTAATAATTATTTAAACAATTCTTTCTGCGTACCTGTGAACATTGAAATCTTTAGAGGGGCAATTTTAGCTTGTAGTAAGACAGTATTTATGAAAGTGTGATCCTATTAATAGATTACAAGTCTGGCCACATGTAGGATCTGACATAACATGTTCCCATGAAATAACTAGCACTATGTTGTGCTTTTTAAGTTTTTTCTAAAAATAACACAGGGATTTGTAGGCAATCAATAAAATTAGCATCAAACTACTTAACATTGTACTCTAAAATACATCTAGGAAAATAAACAGAAATGTTACAAGTAAACATAACATATGGTTCTTTTTTTAATCTCTGCTTTAGGACGACGTAGACAGTCTAAACCCAGTTCTCAGGGATAACCCGCAGTTACATGAGGAGGTAAAAGCCTGGGTAAAGGAACAAAAGGTTCAGGAGATTTTTATGCAAGGTAATTATGTGGGAAATTGTGTTATTTTTATTCTGTGTTAGCTAGTTTAAGGCCATTAGTAGTGTGGGGCTCATCCCATAGCATTTGTGATACAATGGAGAATATATTTCTAACTTGGAAGTTACTTTTCGGAAGTATTTGTTAATTCCAGAAAACAAGAGTATGTAAGAAGCTGTGCATGACTTCTTCAGACTGTTCTTAACTTGTTTCATGTCTTAGTGATTACAGCAAAAGCTGAATATCATTAGTCTGAACGTAGATATTTTGTAAAATTTGTTGTGAAAATAAGTGTGTATGAATGGCAACCACGCACCTTTTAGCATGTTTAAAAAACTGTTCTGTGCTGTTAGTGTTACTATTACGTGTGATAACTTCTCCAATATCTGTCTGTGCTTGTAGTTCTTCACAGTTCTGTCACAGATGAAGAATACTTTCAGATCCCCACACCCTCATCCCCGATTGAAAAGTGCCTTTCAAATCAGTTACGATTTTGTAACTTGATTCTAATGCTGGAAGGTTGCAGCAAACGCATACATCATTTTTACACTGTAGATACAAGTTACGTGAAAACTAGTATGAATTAGAATAAATTATTTTGGCTCAATCTTGCTGATAATAAAAATATTACATGTATTTGCAGTATATTAATTAACTTTCTGCAGAACTGACAGGCAGCTCTACAGAGGGATTCCTAGCAATGAGGGGCAGAAACTAACCTCTGTGGGTCTGGGTTAAAATCCCCAGGCAAGCAGTTAAAGCAATTTGAGGACAAAAATGCTTAAGTAGTCATTCTGTAAATTAAGATGGGGAGGAGAGCAGTAAATAATCTGATATTATAAGGATGGTGCTGAGGTTTGCTTGCTGCCTGGTTTCTTTCATAAAACTAAGATTAGAAGACCAAAGGAATATGGTAAGTATAATATTGAAGTTACAGTAAAAAACTTGTGTCTTTCCTTCTGGGCAGTTTTTAATTTGACTAGATGTGATTATTCTTACGGGCCACAGAAAAAGAATGCTGAAAAAAGCAACGCGTGGAATTACATGGATAGTAAGTTGGTACGTCAGTGTTAGTCATTTTAGATTTTATCTTAATATCCTCAGATACAACATAAATTAATAGTCTGTTGATGAAATTTGCAGCCCAAACTGGATTGAGAGGTGATGTGAAATCAAATTAGGGCTATATGAAAAGGAAACTAAACTTGAGCTTGTTTATTGTATTTCATTAGACTAACAATAATAAGACAATTATAAAAGCCTCTGCGTACACTGGTACAGAATCAATACTTGAGCAAAGCCCCAGCAATATTGAAGTAGTCACCTAAATGAAATTGCCAGCCCATCATCCACAGAACTCAATTACGTCCCATCATTCCAGGAACTGTATTTTTGTCTTTATATACATAATTTTATATAATTTCTCAAACAGATGTTTGGATGCTTCGAAGTGCACAAATTAGGAGTATTTTAGATTATGAGATGAATCTAATCCAAACATCCTTGCAGACTAGCTCTCCTCACCTAAGGAGAAGCTGCAGTTCAAATCCACTTGCTCACCTGATGTGACGCAGTGTGGCCCGAGGAGGGACGCGCTTCCTCTGGCAGTGACGTGCCATCCACCGCATGGGCCTTTGCAGTGCCACCACCTCAGCCCCGCGGGACAGCGGGCAGCTGGTGGGGACTGCTGTCACGTTCTCCTGGGGCATAATCTGCTCCTGGCCATGGAGACTTTGTGTTTGGCTCAGACCTTTCAGTGGCTTACGGACAGCCCTCTAGCAGTGCTAGCTGCTGTAATCTCGGCATGTTATCCCTCCTTTCTCCTCCCCTCCCTTCTCTGGTTTTCTTCACCTTCTCCGTTATTACCATTTTCCTGTTCCCTGCAATTTAAGCAACATTTTCAGTTCTACCTTGTCTAGACGCATCTATTAAGGTTGTTACCATATTCTCTTACTTCATCCTCTACAGCATTTTTAGAATCCGGCCTTTTCCTTGTTGTCTCATGATGCTGAAGCCGTCATCTCGTATCTTAGTATTTTCTACTTTGACTATCACTGTTAAAATGCAGTTTATCTGAAGTAAGAGGAGGGTTGGAGAAAAATATTAAAATCGGGTTCCAAATGTTTGAAAAGAAACATGCCAATTTGAGGAGGTGGAGTTTTAGTCAAAACCGGTCCAATTATTCACAAGAATGAGACTAAGGAAAAAAATTGGCCCTCGTGACCTTTTCTTTGGGCGGCAGTCACAGCAGCATGCTTTGCAGTAGAGATTGTAGGTTTGGCAGGAAAGTAGTTTATTCCTTGTTTTAGAAAAAACAAACTCCTCTCAGACTTGGCCAAGTTGAAAGCTTTTGGGACAAATAAAACCAGTTCAAGGAACATAGTAAAGTGGCTTTGATTTTTAACAATTAAAATCTTTGAATTTTTCTTCCTATTAGATTTATTATCACTACAATCTCTGAGGCTGTGTGTATAATAATCTTGAAACACTGAGTGTGCTTCAGCCCTGAAGATATTTCCTGATAGTACTGCGCAGGCTGTTTCAACAATGTGTAGCTGAGCATGATTCAGCCAGGGACTGGAGACAAAGCCAGGCTTTTCCTGTAATGGCTGCTTGTGGCTGGGCTGGGCTGGAGCTGAGCTGTCCTGTGTTGTATGACCGCAGTTTAATCTTTCTCCTTCCTGACACCCCAGCAGCACGTAAGAACCCCACCCCTCCGTTTTTAAAGGTAAATAAAGTCTCTTTTAAAAATAGATAGGAAACAGCTGGGATGAAGAGCAGACATGGATTAGAACAAGGAGTAAGAGGAAAGAAATTGGCACTGGGTCAGTGCAGAAGAGTGTAAGAGAAGCTGGAAGCTGATGGAGAAGGGAGGATGCAGCTTGTAAGCTGAGAAGACTGGGAAAGGACTTGGAAGCCAGTGGCCTGGAATTGTAAATGCTAAAATGAGACAAGAAGCTGGGGAGAGGCTGGTTCTGGTTATGCAAGAGACTGAAAATCATTGTGCACTTAACAGTAGAATGCAAGAGAGGAGGAGCTAGGATAGGAAAGTAGGAATGGGAAATTTACACGAAGAGACTTTTACTGAGACTGTCTGAACAAGGCAGAGCTTTGGGACAGCCATGAAAAGTTTTAGACATGTTGGGTTGGGTCAGACAGCCAGAAGTGTGGGAGCTGAGCTGGAGGCGTTTTGCAGGGGCATATGGAGTAAGGGTTGGAGAGAAGCCATCAGGAAATGTGTCCCCACGGGAACTCTGTCTCGTCCAAGACCAGGAATGTGAGACATAAGCTTGTAGATTCTTCCTCTTTTTCTGCCCATATGTATTGGTGATTGGCAGTGCCCGTGCTGGCGCACTTTTGACCCTTGTCTGTGCAGCTGGAAATGTGCTCTGGGGATGAGTCGACGCCGGTAGTTCAGAGGGTTCACTGGGTCTCGAGGTTTCAGTTGTGCAGTGAATGTTGTGGATGTGGGTGAAAGAAGGGTGCCGTTGCATGGTGTTTCTATTTCCCAGCTGTTTTAAAATGTAGATAATCACATGCAAAAGGTATTTCAAAAGGCTAAGGTTCCAAAATTAAACCCTAAGACCACTTGGAAATGTCTAAATTATTACTGCTTTTGCACTTCTCTTGATCTCTCAAATGTTGACGTTAAACACAGTCCTTGTGATTGCACACTTTCTCGTGCAGAGAGTATAATGGACCCAGTCGTGTGAATATGGATATTTTACTAGAGAAAGCTGTCACCTGCGAGGTCCCTGGCCTGTTGGCTGCAGATGTTTGAGCTTACTTAATGTACTGGGCAGAGATTGGGAAAAAAGCGATCTTTAGGAAAGATGGGGGAATTCTGGCCTTTCCCGAGAGGTTGAGCAACTGGGCACTCTTAAATTGTTTAAGTTAGGCTTTTTGTAGGTTGTCACTGACTGGTTTTGCTTCCGTCCCTGTATGCCTGACTTGGAGTTTGGTTGCAGAAGCAGTGAAACCCACGCAGTTGGAACTGAACTCGGTGGCAGCGTTGCTTGGATGTTCAAAATGCTATATAAACACTAAGTGTGATGAAACTTAGGGTCCCAGTGATCAAATGAGACACTGAACATGAATAAAATTGATGAAATCTCAATTTCTGGGTCTTGAAAATAAGTACTGTATCATATTATCTCTCCACTGCCGTGGGCTTTTGGAGGTGAATTAAACTGATCTTTGCAAAGGGACAGCGTGTGGGGTTTCTTTGCAGTTGATATATCTGAAAACGGGAACTAAAGTCTTCGTAGCGTGTGTGTTTTTGAGCGTTCTTTGTGGCCATAGCAGGGACGGGATCACTCAGCTGCCTTTCCGACTGCTGTAATGGAGAGAAACTCTGTGGTCACTTATGGGAAAGACTTGGCAGATGCAGAGCCTAACCACCAAGATGTAAATCTTTTTGCCAGCAAAGCATCTGGGCATGTGACTAGCCTGTTAAATAGCTTCTGTATAACCTGCTGCTGCCACTTTCTAGCCTTTCAGATTAGTTTTCTATGGTTGCTGTTTGTAGGCAGGAATTTTCCCATCGTTTGTCATCATGGTGGCAGAAAGATTTAGTTAGATAAGAAAATTGTATGTTGAAAATGTTAGCATAATTGACCTTAAAGCATACTTAAATGTACCATTTGCATTTCAAAATGTCTTCCTGAATAAAAGTAAAATCCACAGGCAGTGCTGTGCCAGAATTGCCTGTAGTTTGCTGTCCGTGCCAGGCGCACTACATGTTTGCTATGAAGCTTAAAAAAACCAGGAAAACCCATTTATACTTTTTTTTTTTCTGAATTCCTCAATGGCTTTTTTATTTCTTCCCCTTCTAAAGGTCCGTACTCCTTAAATGGTTATAGGGTGAGAGTGTACAGACAGGATTCTGCCACCCAGTGGTTTACTGGTATCATTACTCATCATGATCTCTTCACCCGCACTATGGTTGTTATGAATGACCAGGTGAGTTTGATATGTGATACTCGGAAAACAAGCTTCAAGTAAACTACATGCTGGGAGTTCTTAAATTTTTCTGTGGTACTCTGAAATACACTGAGTTGTTCAGTTCCGGCAGGGCAAGTCTATTACTGTGCTGAAACTACAGCACAACTTTGCATTGGACTAGCAGTTAAAACCATCCTGAAGCTGAACGTTTGTGCAATGATATGATTAATACCAGTCCTACAGTTTTGCTTTTCTTCTGCTGTCGCTATTTGACTAGTGAAGACTTTGAAGTGAAGCGATCTAGTTTTAAGAACTGGTCTTCCCTGTCAGCTCTGTTGAGAATTTCTTTTCTCAATGCTGAAATCTTTTAGCACTGCAGTAGCGATTACTTCTCCCAAGCAAATGAAATATCCACTTTCTGCAATTTATTGAATTAAGTATTTACTGCAACCCTAATTTACACTTACTGTGGTGGGTTTTAGTTGTATTTCTAAAGTTGATGTTACAAAAAGAATTAATGCTGGTATTTTTAGCGGAAGTAATGAATTCTATTTCAGGAGACCAGAGTACTG
The DNA here is from genome assembly GCA_020745775.1 of Theristicus caerulescens. Taxonomy (NCBI): domain Eukaryota; kingdom Metazoa; phylum Chordata; class Aves; order Pelecaniformes; family Threskiornithidae; genus Theristicus; species Theristicus caerulescens. The sequence goes on from CM036560.1 coordinate 93,319,952, forward strand.
ACTCAATGTTAATATAGTGAATGACCCGTCTGCCTTGAAATGACTGACAAAATCATGTGTGACAGTAAAGATTTAAGACTAGTCTGATGCTCAAATACATTCTTTCCCTTAATTTGCTCTAATTAATTTTCCCAAATATTATTTTTTACACTTTGTGACACATTGATTAAAGATCTGGTTAGCATTTCCTTCTTTCTGAAATGTCATCCCTCACTAGTAACACTCCGCCAGTCTTAGAGTTCTTCTTCTCAGTCATTTTGGTTCCTTTCTTTCAGCAGTTTTGCTTCTGTTGGGAGCAATACTGTAATGTGCTTCTGCAGTTATTTTATAGTATATTAAATAAATTTTACAAAATATTTCTATATTGTAATTGCTACTTAAGGGCTACTCTGTGAAGAGCTCAGTGTCTTTTAATTTTAAATTTGCAGGTCAGTGAAGGGGAAGGAAGTGGGGTACTTTTCCTCTTAAAAAAAAAAAAGATATTTTTACAGTGATATGTAAAGACACAAACACTTTGGTTTTACTCTATTCCCAGCCTTTTTTGAGAGTCATATGTCAATTCTGCTTGTCAGGATTAAGTAAGTTTTTCTCTGATTAGTCTTTAGCACACAAAATAGACTGGTGAACAGCGATACAGAAAATACAGATTGGGCAGTGTCTGAACATCTGCTGATTATTATTTTTTCTTTTTTTAATAAACCAGGTGTTAGAACCTCAGAATGTTGATCCTTCTATGGTTCAGATGACCTTTCTAGATGATGTTGTTCACTCTTTGTTGAAAGGTGAAAATATTGGCATCACTTCACGCCGACGGTCTCGTTCCAACCAGAACAGCAACACAGTCCACGTAGATACATTTATCTTTTTACCTAAGTATTTTCGTATATTGCGAATATTAAAAATACATGTTTAAAGTTGCTAATTAAAATTGCATTTAAGTCCATTAATCGCAAAATTATTTTCAGGGTCATTATACGCGTGCGCAAGCAAATAGTCCCAGACCAGCAATGAATTCCCAAACTGCAGCACCAAAACAGAATTCTCACCAGCACCAGCAACAGAGGAATACTCGGCCAAATAAGAGGAAGGGCTCTGATAGCAGCATGCCTGATGAAGAGAAGATGAAAGAAGAAAGATACGATTATATAGGCCGAGGAGGTAAAAGCAGTTATTGGAAAGGGAGGGAGAGCTTCTTAAAATATTAGACTGAAAATGTGATAGACATGTTTTTATCTTTTACAGAAAATCCCAAAAACAAAAATAAACACTTCCTTAGTAAAAGAAGAAAACCTGAAGAGGATGAAAAAAAATTAAACATGAAGAGACTGCGGACAGACAATATCTCCGATTACTCTGAGAGCAGTGACTCAGAAATTTCGAATAAAAGATTGACAGATTCATCCTCAGAGCAGAATTCAGAAAATGAGTTAAAAAGCAAGAACACGTCAAAGGTAAATGGAGAAGAAGGAAAATCCCAAACTACTGAGGGAGTAGAACAGACACTAACAGATAGACGGTCTCCATGGGATGAAACACAGGAGGATAAAAAACACGAAGAGACAGAAAGACTGAAGTCATCCTTCTTAGATCAGCAGGAAAAATCTTCACTCCATGCAGCAGAGCAGCCAACACCTTATGAGCAGAATGCCAAGGATCCACATGTTCAAGAGTGCAATGCAGAAAAACGTCATACTGTGGAATTAAAAAATGAGCAATTTGTACCCAGACCTCCTACTCCGAAATGTGTTGTTGACATTACTAATGAAAACAACTCTGAAAAGGAGAGCCAGGATAATGCTGCGAGTACCTTTGGTTTGCAAACGGTTCAGAAAATAGAGTCTCACAGCAGCGATTTAAAACAGCAGTTTGCAAATGCAAATTTCCTCGAAGCAAGAAAACAGGAAGCTGATCAAAGTTGGGTTAGCAGTGTTGTTAACAAAACGGATTTGATACAACCTGGGGTTGTAAAAACGTTATCAGTAAATGAACACTTAAATCCTGAAAAAGAAAAAGTGCAGTATGGCTCGTTTATGTCTTCGTTAAATGTAGCTTCTCTAGCAGAAGAGAGTAAACTGCATAAACAAAGTCCAGTCCCTGATTCTGTGAAGTCAAAACCTAGTGCTTCAGTTGATCATCCTAAAACAAAGTCACCTGATGTTAAGCCTAAATTCACCCAATCTTCTGATACTGTGAAGTCTAAGGTTAGTTCCCAAAACAGCCATGCCTCTGGATTAACAAGGTCAGCCAATAAAACTGATCATGATTTGCCTAGGTCTAGTTTTCATCCGGTTCCAGCTAGAGTTAGTGCTCTAGAAGCTACTAAAAGTCCTCTTATCATTGACAAGAATGAACATTTCACGGTGTACAGGGACCCCACTCTGATTGGACAAGAAACAGGAACTAATCACATTTCACCTTATTTGCATCAGCATAATTATCCTATGCATTCCTCATCCCACCGAACCTGTTTAAATCCAAACGCTCATCATCCTGCATTAACTGGTTCATCCCATCTGCTAGCTGGGTCTTCAGCTCAGGCTCCCTTGTCCGCTATTAACACTCACCCCCTTAGTACTGCATCTCATCATTCTGTTCATCACCCTCATCTACTTCCTGCAGTGTTACCCGGAGTGCCTGCTGCCTCCTTGCTGGGTGGCCATCCGCGACTAGAGACTGCTCATGCTAGCAGCTTAAGCCATTTGGCATTAGCACACCAGCAGCAGCAACAGATGTTACAACACCAGTCTCCACATCTTCTTGGACAAGCTCATCCTTCTGCTTCCTATAATCAGCTAGGGCTTTATCCAATTATTTGGCAGTATCCAAACGGAACACATGCTTACTCAGGACTCGGTCTGCCCTCCTCCAAATGGGTCCACCCAGAAACTCCTGTTAACGCGGAGGCTTCCTTGAGAAGGGTAAGTTGTGCTCGTTTCTTAATGAAGTATTTAGCCGGGGCTGGTGTCTCCCAGTAGTGGTTTTCTAGGTACAGACTCGGTAGTTTGTATTGCACCGAGTGTGCGTTGACGGTGGGGCTTTTGAGTAGGCACAGAACTAACTAGGAGTACCACTGTCTCACAGTGGACGTGAGTAGGGAGTTCTTTCAGACCTTGATTTCCTAAGTATTTTGAAGTAAAACAAAATGTTTGGTTTTAGTTTATGACCAAGTGAGGTCAACCAGCTGGTTTGGGACCTCAAGTTAACTGGCTGAGTATTTGCTACCTCAAACTATGAAAACCATTAGGTAAGTTAAATACTAGGGGAGGTAGGACAGTCATCTTCTCAGTGAAATTTGCTGTATGCTTGCTAAATAATGGAGAAAGGCTGAGACAGAAGGAGTCCTAAATCCAGTGGGAAGTTCTGAAGATAAATACTCTAGCATTTATAAATCTTACTTGCACTGTACACCCATTTCTCTTGTCTTTACACCTATCTGTGTACCCTCTCTTGGCATATCTTTTTCTCCCCTTCTGTTCCTGTTGACACACATCCCTGCCTTCCCATCTGCTTTCTACTCCTCTGTATTCAAGTCAGGGTGATTCCTCTGTCTGTATGCTGTGTATAACCACTGAAGTCTCAGAAGAAATGGTTTGTGTTTTTCAGCCTAGCGCCCAGTGCGGTGGCGGTGTTTGGCAGGCAGACGTGGCAATTACAGGAAAAGTTTTCTCAGCTCCTGCAGGCTTGGGATACGGCATGCTCATTGCAGGCACCTTAGAGGAACAGTGTAAGATGAAGCATGTGTAGCGCAGACAGAAGCTTTGGAGAGCTTTACTGCCAGCTTCAATCAAACCTCCGCTGAGCATGTGCATACTGATTTTTAGAGGCTTACAACTTGGCCTAATTTGGGCAGATTTTCACAGGGACCACAAAAGGCATGTCGCTGACAGTGGTCCTTCTGCCAAATTGTACGCCTTTGCGTCAAAGCTTGGAGTTTCTGAATGGTTATAGAGATTTTTTTTCTTTTTCATCATGGGGAAAGCTATTCTTCCTCAGCCTCGTTCTTGAGAAAAGCCAAACCATTGTGGCTAAGTCTTTCCCAAACAGTCAGTTTGAGTTGGCCTTGTAATATGAAGTCAGTTTGATCTAAAATGTGATTAAGTCAAGCGCAGCAGAGAAGAAAAGCCTAAGAGAAAACTATAGGTGGATTTATCTTTTCATGTTGCTGCCTGCTCCACCCCATGCTGAAGTCCATTTTGAAGAACTTATGATAGACTGTTTTCACTTTGGCTGCCTGAAGTATGCAGCCCTGCATACCGAGGCACGTAGCTTTTTAATTATGTTGATATGTGGCAATTGTCTTGTGGTGACTTGTCTTCTGGCTCTCACACTGGAGGCCTTTTTTAAATACGTCTTAGAAACCCAGAATGGGCGTTTCCAAAGTCAGTTTGTACGGATGCCACGATTGCAGAAAGGGGTCTGTGTTTCAGCTGTAACAGCAGCAGCAGCCACCCTCCGCTCAGGGCTGAGCCATGTCTGTGCACTGAAGGAAGCGTTGCCCCTGAGCCCACCTTTTCCTACCCATCCGCAGGTGGCTGTGGCAGCTCCCATCTTTGGGCTGGGCCGTAGATGGTTGCAGGTGGAGTCACGAAGCTGTTTGGGCAATGCTTGGTGCTCAAGCAGATGTTCCCCAGCTCCTCTAGGGAGAAGGTGACGGGCCTTTTTTGCATAATACTTTAATACAGCTTACAGGCTATTCGTGGGAACTCACCACAGCGTGGGAACTTCTGGCCTAGGAAACGTGTGCACTAAAACTGTTAGCGCAAACCCAAGCAGTTGCTTTAAATATTCAAAAGTACAGAAATCAGAACTTCAAAGTTGTAGCACCTGCGAATCTATTCTGTGCTGCGTGTGTGTGTCATGAGAGCTCTTGGCTCCCCTTCTGCTGCAGCAGTTCTCAACTGGGAGTCGCCAAGACTGGGGAGAAGGAGAAGGATGGGGCTGGTGAGGAGCAGAGGATGGGAAGAAGTTCTGGGTAGTGTTAGGGGTGGAGCAGCACCAAGAGGCTTTGGGGTGCGCATGAGAGCTCTGCTCACTCTTGTCCCAGTCCCTTCTTGGCTTATCCCTAGCACTTGAGCACCTCTTCAACAGGGTGCCCTGCCTTTCCGCTCCTCTGCGCGTGTTTCTCATAAGCATGTCTCAGAGGAGAGAGGGAAAGGGGAGAGAGGCAGAGAGCTGCTCTTGGTCTTTTCTGCAGAGCTGTTGCGTAAGTTTCAAAGATAATGAAAATAGCAACTTACCCAAGTAGTCAATTAAAAAACAGTTTCATAAATTAAGACTATCATGGTGTGTGTAAGTGAGGAGGTTGGTATTGCTCACCTTTTGAGTATTTAGGTACACAGCGCAAAATTGTGCGTACTGTGTGTTTGCCATGCTACAAAGAATAGCAGGCGTGTACATTTATGGTGTTAATAGTGTGCTGCTGATGAAATTACGCCAAATAAAAACGCCTGGCAAAATAAAGCAGGTTAATTAGGATTATCATAACTTAATCATTTGGTTGGGGGGAGGAGAGGAACCATCCAGGAAAGAGATACTTCTATCCCTTATATTGAGATATGTTGTAAAGCTGGAGATTGAATTGTTTTCCAGAGCTACTGAACGTATTTGTCTTTTAAAAGAAATACTTCTTGCAATTCATTGAAGAGCTAATGGTCTGTTGACTAGTAACTGAAGTGCTGTCAGACTATCACTGGTTTGCTAATTTTGATGAGCTTGAGATGCCATTCTGGAATTAACTATTCATGGTGAATACTTGAAAATTAAATGGTTCTAAGAATGCTTCTGAAACATGTAAACTATTTTGTATGCTACAAGTCCAGGGGAAGTACAATCCGATGGTCCAATTGATCAAAAAGTGACTTAAAATGTTAAATTTTATTTAATGTGTGTGATTTGATGCTGAAATACATTACTTCACTCTGATCATTGGTAGGACTTGATATAGTAACTCTTGTGGTCCCATGATTATTTTGAAATCTGATTTTTTGTTTTGGTTGGTGTTAACAGAATACTCCCAGCCCATGGTTACACCAGCCCACCCCAGTGACCTCAGCTGACAGCCTTGGTTTACTGAGTCACATTCCTGTGCGACCGTCCAGTGCAGATCCCCTTCGGCCTCTCAAACTGACAACGCATTCCAGCCCGCCGTTGTCCAAAAGTATTGTAGAGCATCACAAAGAGTAAGTTTGCTGTTTAACTCTGCATGAGAGGGTACATTTCAGCAGGTGATGTTGTCTTCTAGCTTCCTTTTAGTTTATTTGTAAATGTGGGTGCCTGTGACAGAGAAAAGCTTGTCAGTGTGCTGCAAAACAGACTCTGCCCTGTTGACTTGGAATGGTACTTGAGTTCCTGAGTCATCTGAAGACTTTTGAAAATTGTACCTAATATAAAGAAAAGTTTATTTTGTGTTAATAGATAACTTTGTTCGGAGCATGGGAAGAAAGGTCTTCTGTTTAGCACGTTGCGCTACATTCAGACTAACCTGTGTCTGCTTAACCTTTTTAAAACAGAGAACTGGAGAGGAAAGCATTTATTGAACCTTTACGTTCTGTTACAACTGCACCAGTAAAGACGGAGCTAGAGCAAAGCAGAACGCAGACAGCAAAGGAGAGCCATATGCACAGACATTTTGCAGATCCAATGTTGAACCAGCTGCCAAGGCCACCACAGGAGACTGGGGAGCGACTGAGCAAATACAAAGAAGAACACAGACGGATACTCCAAGAAAGTATTGAAGTTGCTCCTTTTACAGCTAAAATAAAGGCACTGGAGGGAGAGAGAGAGAACTATTCCAGGGTAACATCCTTATCTTCAAGTCCCAAAAGCCATTCAGTAAAGTATGAGAAAGACGCTGAACGCTCTGTGTCAGAACTGTATAAAATGAAGCATTCAGTTCCACAGAGTTTGCCACAGAGTAACTATTTCACCACCTTGTCTAACAGTGTAGTAAATGAACCGCCAAGATCGTACCCGTCAAAGGAAGCTTCAAGTGCATATGTTGATAAGCAAACTAATTGTCCTTCAACAGCAGCTAGTCCCCAGTCTCTCCCCTCTTACATTTCTTCTCTTTCAAAACCTCCACCTTTAATTAAGCACCAACCAGAGAGTGAAGGCTCTGTGAGCAAGATACCTGAGCAGCTTTCACAGTCAGTGCAGTCTCACTCTGTAAATTCTTTCCGAAGTGACAGCAGGAGCCCTACTCAGTTGTCAATCTCGTCTTCAAATACACTCCGGAGTATGCCTGCCTTGCATAGAGCCCCCGTGTTTCACCCCCCTGTGCACCAGAACCTGGAGAAGAAGGAAAGCAGCTATAGCAGCCTTTCACCTCCGACTCTAACCCCTGTTCAACCCGTTAATGCTGGTGGTGGCAAAATACAGGAGTTGCAGAAACCACCAACTTTAGTACCTGAGCCTAAGGAAGCTCAGACTGTTTACAAGGGCACTTCTGAACAGAATTTATCAGAAATATGGAAGTCCAATAATGCCCCAAATAATGAAAAAGTGGATTGGCACGTTGAAAGAATGAGTGGAAAGTCGCAGTCCGCTACAGCATCTGTTATTGTGCGTCCTCCTTCTAGCACGAAATACGATAGCGTAGCAGTAATGCAGCCTGCTTCCAAAGATCGAGTTAGTGAGAGATCTTCAGCTGTGACAAATCAAGCAGATTGCCTGAAAACAGCGGAAGCCAGGGAGACTGGAAGAATCATTCTGCCAAATATGAACTCAGACAGTGCTCGCACACAGTATGAAAAGAAATTTCCAGCTGTCTCGCAAGGCAGCGTTCCTTGTGCTGTCACCCCTACCGCAGCTATGATCTGCAGTACCAAAACGGATGTTACCGCATCAGCAGCAACAACTACCAGCGTGTCAAGCTGGGGCAGTTCCGAAGTGACTTATTCCTTATCGAACACGGTCTTGGCCTGCGCACCGCTGGAGTGTACTGCCTCGAGAGCAGCAAGTCAGGCAGTGGCGCAGACCCAGGAATGCAAGGTCAGCACTCCAGCTCCGGTTACACCCGCCGCTGGCAAGACAGGCAGCGCTGCTCAGCCCAGCTCGGGATTCTCCACCTCCACCGACTTTGTTCATTTGAAAAAGCACAAGGCAGCCTTGGCTGCAGCTCAGTTTAAAAGTAGTAACACCAGTGAGACCGAGTCCAACTCTGTGAAAAATCAGACATTTTCAACCTCTCTCTCCCTAGACAATGCTATCGTCTGTAATACAATAAACAAAGCGAACTCTGTAGGCAGTGGGCAAACTTCCCAGACGAGTCAGCCAAACTACCACACTAAACTGAAAAAGGCTTGGCTAACAAGACATTCGGAGGAAGATAAAAACACTAATAAAAAAGAGAATTCAGGGAACAGTGTTTCAGAAATTATTAAGCCATGTACTGTCAATTTAATAGCTTCTACATCAAATGATTTGCAAAATAACATAGATAGTAAAATCTTGGCAGATAAGTTTGCAAAGGAGGATAAGCACCCTAGGAGAAAAGCAAAACGAACTTACGAGTCTGGCTCTGAAAGCGGAGACTCTGATGAAAGCGAGAGCAAGTCAGAGCAAAGGACTAAACGGCAGCCCAAGCCAACTTACAAAAAGAAACAAAATGATTTGCAGAAAAAAAAGGGTGATACAGAGGAAGAAGTAAAACCGAATGGTGTTCTTAGCAGGAGTGCCAAAGAAAAAAGCAAGCTGAAGTTACAGAGCGGCAGTAACAGCAGTGAGTATATTAATCTGATTTGGAAGAGACAGGCTAATGTGAAGTCTTAACAGTGTTAATCCTGGAGGGTTTGTCATGCCCGATAGCTGGGAAGAGAGTTAAAAAGCATGCTTGTGTAAATGAGTAGGTCCAGATTTATCCGTCTTGAGGCCGTTTGAAATATCCTGGTTTAAGAAATTCAGCATTTTATATATATATATGTGTTAACAAACTGGTTCTTGGCCTAAAAATGAGCAGTAAACGAACTGGTTTATGCCGTCCATCAGAATTCAACAGACTGATGCATATAGTTGTGCCACTTGTATTGAGAGAGAGAGAGATATTTTAAAAGGTCTAATGCATTTATTTTTAGAGTGCTACTGGAGGGAGAGATTCTCTATTGTTGAACTTTAATTCATCCTTTGATCAGGAAGCCAGAGGCAGTTCCTTGAGAGCCTGATGCCGCTCTGTTATGATTTGGTTAATTTAATGAAAGGTTTGAGGGAGAGTCATTTCACACTCCTAACTAGCATGTGTATTACATGGTGTTAACATCCCTCTTGTTTAAGGAATAAAGAAATTTAGGGAAATAAAAATTTCAATTTAAATGTAACGCTGTAGCATGTAGCAGATTGTAACTAGATTTATCTGAAAAGAGAAACTGGTCTGCCAACATGAGGGATTTTATTTAAGAACTTAGCTTATTTTTTTTAATCCCAATTTATTCTTCTCCAAGGACTATTCTTTTGTCTTTGTTCTGGTTGAGTATGAGAAAGTCTACTATTAAATTACTTTTCGCAAGAATTTTTAAGTACAGGTAGTAAGAAAATGAGTACTGCTCCATGTAATTACATCCTCTGTCTTTGCACTGCCTAGTGTATAGAGTTACTCTTCTGGTATCTGAGAGTACTTGATGCCTAAGTTGTACTGGGTGCTGGAAGTGTTGCAGTCTGTCTGAGGTATTCTGGCTTGGGTACAGTGATAGTAGTATTAGTTTCGGGGATTTTTTTTTTCCAACTAAAGGGAAGATCAAGGAGAACATGTCTATAAAGTCTTTCTCGGTTTCACTTCTTAAAGTGAACTGTAAATATATATGTGTAACATGTTAGCTCTTTGTGACCTTTGTATTGTTGCAAAAGATTTTTTTGTAGGTTTGTTGTAGAAGGATTGCTTACTTAAGGGAAGGCAGTCACTTCTTGTTTTGGCTGGTGGTAGCTGAGTATGAAAGTGATAATACATTATGGAACTTAGGTCTGGAAATGGGTAGGAGTTGGTATTACGTTCTGGTGTGAGTCGCACAGCCTGTGTCCTGCACATTAACAGGTTGGGCCTGTCCTGTGGTAGCAGCCTCCTGTGCTTGCCATCTTCTCTTGAAATCTTAATAGACCTGGGGTCTTTCTGTCCATTTCTCCTACTTGACCCATTAAATAGATGAGTGTTTCTCATACTCCTGTCAGTTTATCTTGGGGGAGCTTCATTATAATTTCTGAGAGAGAGGTGGTCAGATATTCTCTTATGAAAAGGACTTTCCACAAAGATTTACACAAAAGCATAATCAACTTTGAGGAGCTTTCAGGAAAGTGCAGGTCCCCATGGGATGGCTGCCTGGTCTCCCTGTAGGCAGCTGAAGGTAATTGTGCTTCAGGATCCAGGGCTCAGTGGCAGTTTTGCAACATGGGTGGTATCTGGATGCTGCCAGGCTTGAAAACTGCTTTGTCCCAGTCCTGTTTCGGAAAGCCCCGGGAGCCTGTGCGCTAGCCAGAGTGCACAGAGCTCCAGGCTGCAAGGCTCCCTCCTGCAAAGCAAGGCATTTTACAGTCCTGCAAGCGTTGGGGGTCTTCCAAGTTCCTGCCCACAGAGCTTGAATTCTAGCAGCTCCCAGATGACTCCCAGGATCTCTGGTTCCAAGGCAGAAAACATTATTTTGGACTAGCAAACCTGTACTTTGGCCTTTTCTACTCTCGAGTTTTAATCCAGTTACCATCATGCTCCTCAGATGAGTTGGGAGTGCGTTTTGTAGTCCATGAACTGTCACTTGCAAAGTTTGTACAAGTCATCTCTGGCAAAATACAGATCTGAACCCAGGTACCAAGTCCAAAGTTAGCACCCTGACCTCCCTATCATTCTACATCAGATCCCTGTTGACAGGACATGAACTTTCAAGTGTAGTGGTAGATGAAATGACAGATACTCCTATCTATCTGCAGATAAAACTGGTGCCACTTTTAAAAGTCATTAAAATGAAAGCCTGGTTAAATAACAACATGGTTCAGTTTCAAAATGTCTATGTGAAAATTGCACATACTACTCGGTAGATTTGCTCCTCCTGTTACTTGGTGTTGGATCTGCTGACTTTCGTATTGAAAATAGAATTGTAGTGCTTAGACTCACAAAGCCAACAAACTTGACAGAGAATAAATGTATTCTGTTCTTCCTTATGCCAGATACTTTACATTCAGCTCAGATGAGTTACATGTGAATAGAGCTACTCTTCTGTAATCATATCTGTAACAAAAACAAATTTTGAAGAAGTAGGATTTTTTTTTTTAAGCTCTGCTTTTGTTCATTACATTGTTGCCTTTTTTGCATACATCTTCACTTGAAACAATTCAAACTGTTCTTTCTTGGGGTATTGTATTTCTTTGCTTGTTTTGTAAGAAGGAGATTGTGAAGATGGTTTTAGTGGAACACTTCGCGAACGATACACCTAATACAAGAGAAAATACAGTGTCCTAGGTATTTCTAGTAGCTCAGCAGGTAGTTAACTGTGCTCCTGCCTGTGTAAGTCTAATTGGTGGCTATGCTTTTTAAACTTCGGTGCTGACAGGCGGACAAATGGAAGTAATAATGAAATATGCAGGTAACAGATGTACTTTCAGAAATGTTGAACGCTGACTGATGTGACTGGGTTCTGCGAATAGGGGCTGCCAGTACCTCATCTGAAACTCTCCTTACTTTTGCAGCTGGTATACCTCGCTCAGTGTTAAAAGATTGGCGCAAAGTAAAGAAGCTGAAGCAAACGGGAGAGTCCTTTTTGCAGGATGATTCTTGCTCTGAAATAGGACCAAATTTGCAAAAATGCAGAGAATGTAGGTTAATAAGAAGTAAGAAAGGAGAAGAACCAACTCACTCACCAGTATTTTGTAGATTTTACTACTTTCGGCGGTAAGTACAGCTATTTCCTGACAATGTGGAGTTTTAACTTTTAAAAATAACACTGACAAAGGACTCGCATGCTTGAAAGCTTGTCTGATTTTTCTAGATCAGTCAGTCTGTCTGATAAAAGGCACCATCTAATTTAACAGTATTTACATTTGTATTTCGTATTTCTTTTGTGGATTGACTTCATTCCTGTTTAAAGCTTTATAGCAAAGACATCAGAACAGCTGCCCAGTGTACCTTAGGCAAGCAGAAAATGCAGCACATCACCATTACACAGGTGTCTGACATTTGAAGTGGGATTTTCAAAAGGCAAGCTTCAGTTATTCTGGACAAGTTGCACAACCACAGGGTTGCACTAATTCATAATTGTTCTTATGCCAGTATGTGGTGGGAATGGTGCTCAGGGTTTTTTGGGGAGTGTTCTGAGGACAGAGGAGTTGTGACCTCCCTTTTCACAATTAATGTCCAATCAAGGAAAACCTCACGAGTCAGGAAGAAAATTTCCCAGGATGCAGTGTAGCATATGTGGCACAGGCAGAACAGCTATCGAGACAGAACACAACGGCTTTAATTTGCAGGTGGGCTGTGTTGTCAGTATATATCCAACTCATTTTGGACAGGAAATTGTTCCCTGGGTTTGGTTTAATTTTTTATAATGAAGCTTTAGTTACAAGGCTTTGTAGTCCTACAGGAATCATTTCAAGGTTGGACTTGGAATACCTTCTGCATAAGAATATTTGCTTCCTAATGTGGCAATGTCGGAGTTTGGGGTTTTTTTCTCCTATATAAAGGAGAGAACATCAGTGATAAAGTTTTGCCAACATTTTAAAACACAGTTATGGAATTTAAAAACTGGAATGTTTTGAATGTATTGTGGAAAATTTACAGCCGTTTAATTATTTTCATTGTGTTTAGATAGTAGGGCTTGAATTGTAAATTAAGTTTGCACTACTGTTGGAAGTCATTATTGTAACTGAAAATTCATCAGTTCTTCTTGCTCATTAAATACACATCTGAGTATCATTTTTGGTACTTAGTTCTGAATTCAGGACTATTGTACTGGTGTTGCTGTAAAATTCCTTAACTATTATAATAATCACATATGTATAATGAATTATCCTGTATTATGCAAGATGGAATAATTAATTGTTACTGCTTAAAAATAGGCTAAATATAGACAGGGTTAGTGGAATGGTATTGGGTAGAATAACAGGAAAGCCTGTAGTTATGTTAAAGGTCAGAAATTAGCAGATACAAAAAAGTTATCTCGTATTAGTGATTTGTTCTACCTAGAAAGACGTAAATATAGTGTTTGAACTCCTGTTTTCTGAGTATGAGAGCAGTGGGATAGAAAGATCTATAAAATATGAGTCAGACTGAGTGATTGCTGTCACAGACACTCTGAAAATTAAAGGTGAGGAATAGGTGGAACCAACCTTTGGCAAAAAAAAAAATTTTCTTGTTTGCAATTTTAAAGCAGTAATAAATGTTACAGAGAGAGAATGATGAGTAAACTGAATGCAAAAAGTGCCTAAAAAGATAGTTTTAGTTTTCATGCTTCCTTACTGTTTGTTTTAAAACCATTTTTGGCAGTAGGATTTATTTTTAAATTAAAAAATATGGCAGGATGGTAAAGAAAACTTACTTGTAAGACATAAGCAGTAAGGTAAATTAGCAAGTAAACTGTAAGTCACAGAATATAATGATATATGCAGTTAAACTATCTGCTTTCATTTTTAGGTTATCCTTTAGTAAGAACGGAGTGGTTAGGATAGATGGTTTCTCCTCTCCTGATCAGTATGATGACGAAGCACTGAGTTTATGGACACATGAAAACTATGAAGATGATGAACTGGACCTAGAAACTTCTAAATACATTCTAGATATCATAGGTGATAAATTTTGTCAGTTAGTAACATCTGAGAAAACAGCCATGTCCTGGGTGAAAAAAGATGGTAAGGAAATCTCAAATGCTCTCAAGTGTTCTGCAGTTTTACTCAAGTGTTTGTGTTCATCATGACCCATTTCTTCCTTTCAAGTAGCTCACTTCACCGGGCTGTCGTGTTGGATTTTCCTAGGGTATTTTGTAAGAGGGTATGTCGGGAAGGGGCAGGGACCTTCCTCAGTAAGCCAAGCCAATTCCCCCTCCCTGTGCTGTGCTGGGCCAGGGCCAGGCTGCTGTTGGGGTTGGAGCAGCCTCGGTTCCCAGCTTGGCCTGCAGCTCTCTGGCCAGAGCGGCCAGCTCCAAGCCAAGGCCCACAGCGAGCCAGGTACGGGCTCCTGCCAACAGACGCTGTGTTTCTGACGTATCTCCTTCCCAAAACAAAGGAGAATAACGTGACAGCGAGGGCCCCGCAGAGCGTGTGCTAACACCCTTGCCTCCTCCCCCACCAAAGCCACAGTTAGTCCATCCTTCTGGCCCACAGCAGGTGGGCACAGGCTTTAAACAGGGCTGGTGGCTCTGTTAATTCCAGGCAATCTGAGGAGGAGGTGGGGCATAAAGCAGAAGTACTAGCCAGGTCTCCAGGACAGGCACCTCCCTTCTGCCAGCTTTAACCCATCCGACTCACCAGTTTGTCTGCCCTTGAGACTAAACATGTCCCTTAGGCAGTCAGGTGAAAAACCCAGCTCTCTCCATTGCATAGGGTTAAAAGTATATGTTAAAGAAGTTGTTCTTTGTACTTGCAGCCCCCTCATGTTGAGCAGGAATATTCCTTCTGTATTACTTTAGTCTGTGTTTTCTGGATGCTTTAATTTCTTCATAGTGTGTTGATAATCCCCACTGATGGGGATGCTGTGTAATGCAACTGAGGGGGTAGATGTTGATGGTCTGTTTATGAAGGATCGCTTTGCTCCCCCCACAGGCAGCTGAGTCTGAGGGGGAAATTACGAATGCTTCATCTATAAAGGCCATTCATTCTGTGCTTTGCATTTAAATTTCAGTCCTTTTATTCTGCTTATTTTGTATTTCAGCCAAAATTGCATGGAAGAGAGCAGTGAGAGGAGTCCGTGAGATGTGTGATGCATGTGAAGCCACATTATTTAACATTCATTGGGTCTGCCAAAAATGTGGATTTGTGGTCTGCCTAGATTGTTACAAGGCAAAGGAAAGAAAAAGTTCCAGAGGTCAGTTCTTTATGAACTAGAGTATTGTATATGCTGTTTATTCTCATTTGTTGTACAGCTCCTGATCCACTAGTGTAACTGCCTTTCTGTAAAGTATTAAATTACTGCTTGTGTGTTTTGGTTTCTCTTAGATCTTTTTTGCCTCCTTTTTTGTCAGTATATGTAGAATCAGTCATTCAGAAAGCAACTGCTGTGGGGGCTATTTTAGGTCTTTGTTCACTTTTCAGTCTTTTTGTGTGGATTGTCTTGGATTGCTTGTGCCTTGCCCCTCAAGGTTAAATCTTGTTCTTTAGCTGTGAGACTGGCACTCCATTACACCTCCCTGCTTTATGGTAACTCATCGCTGTTAAGACTTGCCTTGATTTGAGTGCTTTCTGGAGTCCTCCCTTCAGAAGTACATGGTTTGTCATATTGACTTAACAGCATACTCTTTTATTGTTAAAAAAAAAAAAGTGAGATGGAGAAAAGTACTTCACAGAGTATTTAAAATGAGTGTTAATGGAGGTTTCACAGTCCAGCAGCCTACACACATACTCGGTTTAATCTCATTCCTATGCTTTAATGGAAATGTCTAGTTTAGTCTGTAGTGAAGTATAACAGGACTGACTTGCCAAACCTGTGATTTCTGAGTGACCCAGCCTGGTTGCAGTTGAAAGGAGGAATGGCTTGGAAGATCGATCTGGTCATTCAGCCCTCGGCTGTGACATTGGTGCTCAGGCAGCTTGTTGGGAAGGGCTGCTTTCCCCTGGGTGGCAGGCATTGTGCCCTGGCACAGTCCTGCGGTCAAACACTGCGCCAGGAACTGATTCAAGTATAAAGCTGTTTTGAAAAGCATTTCCATGTTTGTCATAGCAGAATAATGTCACAGATGTGAAATGTTAGTAAAATCAAGCTTAACCATTAGATGGTGAATCTTTAATAAATGGAGAGACTCATCCACTTTGTCCTTGGCTTGCAGTGAGAGCCTCCTACACTGCGGTTATAGAATGTTCCCAGAGACTTCCATCAAAGCCTGAAGTTTCTAGGGAACTAATGTCGGTGTTTTCCAACACCGAGAACAGTTGTTAATGCTTTAATACTGGAGGCTGCTTCAGCAGCTCTTAACTGGCTGAGGTCTATGTGTGTGCATCCATCTGACGTGGCTTGGGATATACGCCGAACATTATTTACCGTAGTGGGAACATGCAGTAAGAGGCTTTTTATAGTGTACGTGTTAACCAGCCAGGAAAATTTTAGTAAAATGTCTTCAAAGCTTAAAAAAGCAGTATACAGAAGCAGGCTTCTTTTCAGTCTTCTAACAGGGAAGACTTTCTCTTTACTGTTCATCACAACATCACATGCAAAAGCAGAAGTACAATAGCTTCCCTCTCTGTGGCTTTATTTCTAATGATGCTGTAGGATTCGTGTGAACTATATGTCTCCTTTGGCACTCTCTTAGCAAGTTCAGAACCACCCACCCATCTCTATATAATAGCACTTCATATTACACCATTTTTCCTGGAACTGGTAGTTGTTTTTACAGTTGCTACATGTAACGCAGAATACACTGTTTTCCCCCTGCTTCAGCAGGAATGTTAGAGGTTTAAATATTCCATATTCAGATATTTATCAATGACTTCTCTCATTACTACATGAGTGAATGAATGTGCATCCATTGTTACCTTCAGACAGTTCATGGCACCATCAAGTGGAATGCCATGTTATGGCATTTCAGTGATAAAATACTTCAAGTAGATATATGCTGTTTTGTTTTTTGATTTGATTTATGTTTGTATCCAGTTACATATTTCAATGTTTTAGGTGTTACAAAAAACTACAAAATAGCTAACAAATCTAATATCTGAAGGGAACATTTGTGTATCTATTACAGTGCAAAAAACCAATGCTTTAAATGTGCTAAATGCTTCCTTTAGTGTACTCTCCTTAGTTTACCTTGCTCTAGAGCTGAGCAAACTAGTAAAAAGATTTGAAGGGTCTCTTAAAACTAGCAGTTCAGTGGATAGGATACAAGACTGGGGGTTGAGAGAGAAATCTCATTTGTATTTCTGCCCCAAAATCACGTAGCAGATCGGTGACTGCTTGCTTGGCCAGGCTTTTTTTTTGCTCTTGTTCTTTCCTCTGTCTTGTCTTTACACCGCATATTTTTCTGGCAGGGACATTCTTCCCGAAACTTTATAGAAAGCCTCTTTCTCCTACCAGTTAGGCCCTCTCTGCTGCCACAAACGATTTTCAACCAGTACATACAGACTTGTGGTTTCATGGTTCCTTTAATCTGACATAAATCCATGATGCAACTTTGTGCCACCAGTAACATCAGTGCAGCTGCAAGGTAGGCCAAATCAGAGAATTGGCTCAGTTAAAAATTCATCTTTTTGGCTTGCTTGGCCCTCTCTGGTTGAAGACAGCCAATTTTAGTTGGAGTGTGGATTGTGTCAAATTAAATTGGTCATACAACCACAGCCTAATTGTGTCTCTTTTCTGTGTTAGAATTCGTCAAGGGGGTCTCACTGCTTCAGTTGCAACTGTACAGGATTTTGGCTTATGCTAAATTGGCAACTCTCTAAATGTAATAAAGGGAATATACTTGAAAACCTTGAGGTTATCAGCAAGGGTTTGTGTTACAGATGTGCTGTTTCAGATTCAGTATTGTTAAAACTCTTTATTCTTTTCCTTATTGTGAAAAGTAGCTGTTGTATGCAAATCTTTGTCACACAGCATACCAGGACAGAAGACTTGCGTTACGTGTAGAAAACCATTTCTAACTAAAACAAATTTGAAAAATGTTAGTTAGTTTGCTTTGTGTACCACTGTAAGTGAAGTAAAACAATTGGCAATTTTATTTTGCAGATAAGGAGTTATATGCCTGGATGAAGTGTGTGAAGGGACAGCCTCATGATCACAAACACCTGATGCCAACACAGATTATTCCAGGCTCTGGTAAGACCTGCGAACAAGCAGGATGTGTTTTTTCCCAGGCCTTTCTGTGAAGAGAGGCCAGAGTTGTTTCTTGAAACTTCTCATTTTCCATTTAAAAACCTGTGAATTGTGTGAAATCATTGCAGGAAGGCAAGTGATTCTGGACAGTTAACAGCAAGGTGCACAGATGAGAGAGAGAGGAGTATGCTGACAGATGTCTGAAGGGATTTCAGGGACAGGCAGTGAAGAAAGTCAGGGTGGTTTTTTTTGTGACTGTTTGTACTTTTTCAGAGCAGAATAAAACAGCCAGAATGTACTTAATAAATCTGACCTTAGCTATTAAAAGAAAATCTTAGAATAGTACTGCTAAGGAGCATTATGTGGCAACAGATTTCTGGGGATTTGTTTTTCACTGTTTTCTGTCGTGTGTTGCCTGTCATGTCCACCCCCGCCCCAAAAGTAAAAAGAAAAGATTCATGTGTGATTTTGGTTGGACATCTGATTGAGCATCTGAAAGCAAAATGCAGTAAAGGAGCTTGTGATAAATGAAAAACTAAACAGTAATCCTAAACCCAGCAAAATTCAGAATTTTTCTTAAAACCAAACAGGTTTTATGAAGAAGTGTGGTTAGGTGTGGTGGTTGTTGCTAGTGCAACTTCACTTGTGATCTCTGGCAGCATTGATGCAGAGCAGAGAATAAGAAACTCAAATGTGCCTTTAAACTTGTTAAGCAAATTCCCAAGTTATTTTAAGCTGGAAATACAGATCCAGTCATTATTTTATGGGTTGTTGCATGTTAGTTCAGGTAGAAATGAAGGTTGGTTAGATTCCATCATAAATTCAAATTGTGGCATTCCCCAGAACAGGTTCCAGACTGAAACCGGTTTTAATTTTAAATAGTGAAGTGAACCACTCATCTGGAAACAGCATAGTGAAGACTGCCTACATAACCTCAGTTTTGCTCTTCTGTGCGTACCCATTACCAAACAGCCTTAAATTACATGATCACATACTAATTTTTTTTGTCAAGATGTGGCTCACTTCAGTCTGTAGTTTGACAGTTTTATTAAATGAAGCAATGATGCACCAGTTGAACAATGAGGAGTAAATAATGAATGACTGGCTTGCTTGTTGTGTGCCGTGCAATGGGAATGCAGAGTAAAGGTTAGATTAGTCAGAAGAGTAGTATGCAATTATTTAATTAAAGACCATGTCTTTTTCTGCATGAGCTTTAGGGTAAACTGGACAGTCTTTTTATAGTATTTTTGAGTGTTAAATTTAGCATTTTTATAGTTTAAATTTTAAAAAGGTTTGGAGATAGCATTTTAGCATCACTGTGTGTGTATTGTAAAGAGGGTCACAAAATGGTTGAGCACTGCTGATGCTTTTCTTAATTGTCTTCTAGTGTTGACAGATCTTCTAGATGCTATGCACAATATTAGAGAAAAATTTGAAATTAAATCCCATTGTCAGTGTACCAGCAAGCAGAGCACGCAAGCTGGCAAGCTCCCTGCAATGAATGGTGTGTCTCAGGTGAGTCTAAAATGGGCATATGCATTGCAGTTTGTTCAGATGTTTGGATTCTTGTGGGTTTTTATATTATCAGTTGCATTTTAATTGGCATATACAGTGGTTAAATGCTAGCCTTGTCTTTGAAATTCATACATTAAAGCAAAGTTATATGCTTAAAAATATATCTGGTCTTTACAGGTTTTGCAGAATGTCCTTAACCACAGTAATAAAATTTCTCTGTGCATGCCTGAGTCTCAACAGCAGAATACTCCTCAAAAGTCTGAGACAAATGGTAATACAAGTCCAAGGAGTGATGTAAGCACAGATAGCAAGTTAACACCGCCTGAATCCCAGTCACCGCTGCATTGGTTAGCTGATCTTGCAGAGCAGAAAGCCAGAGAAGAAAAGAAAGGTATATGTTTGAAATTGTCGTATTGTGTCCATGGCTTTGGGGGCACCAGTGATACGTAATTGAATTAATTAGGAAAAATTCACAGTTTTCTGTTCAACAAAAAGAAAACATGATGTTCTTTTCCCTCTTAATTTTAATCTTGAAACTGCAATGCCTTCTCCTGGTGGCATCAGAATCTGTTAACAGAAGAGCCGCTAGTGGAACGCATGTGTAGTGTGGCAGTATTTCCAGCTACAGCATCTCTCATTTGTGACAGGTACTCACTCATCTGCATGTCTGAGATGCTAAGGAAGGCCTTTTCATAGTCACACTGTTTGACTGCATTTTGAAGGATCTAGTTCATCCTCTGGTGTGTTTTCAGGTGAATAAAGCGCTAGTGCTACAGTATATTACGACCACTATAAAGTGCAGGATACTGGTGCTGTTCCTATGTCTACATCATGATACAACACCGTAAACTTCCAATGA
The DNA here is from genome assembly GCA_020745775.1 of Theristicus caerulescens. Taxonomy (NCBI): domain Eukaryota; kingdom Metazoa; phylum Chordata; class Aves; order Pelecaniformes; family Threskiornithidae; genus Theristicus; species Theristicus caerulescens. The sequence goes on from CM036560.1 coordinate 93,340,246, forward strand.
TTATTGTTGTTTTAGAGAACAAAGAATGTCCTTCTGGAAAACACTCAAAGGAAGAGAAAGACCAGGATAATTTGGAGTCCCAAAACTGTAAAAGCTCCCCTCCTGCATCCCAGAACAACGAGCAGGGCTCAACCTTACGAGATTTATTAACTACAACAGCAGGCAAACTGCGTCTAGGTTCTACAGATGCTGGTATTGCTTTTGCTCCAGTTTACTCTACAGGAACAGCAGTAAGTGTTTGCAAGATGCGTGTTTTTTATATCAGGATTTGAAAATCTCTGTCATTTGTAAAATGTCCGTGAAGTTCGATAAAGCCTTAACCTGACAAAGCAAAGGAAGATTCCGGTATATTGAGTTTCATAATAACTGTATATTTCTAACTTTTTCCATGTAAGAATGCATGCGGTTTTCTACAAAGGAAGTAGATAACTGCAGGCTTCTAATTGGTAGTGAAATGTTGTCATTCTACTGCAAAAAGAATTGCATTAACTTTATTTACTTTTACATTGTTTAAACATACATTTGTTTGTTTTCTAACAGAGTGGCAAGAGTGGAAGGACTATGCCAAACATTCTTGATGACATAATTGCTTCAGTAGTAGAAAACAAGATTCCACCAAATAGAGCACCAAAGATAAATGTAAAATCTGAAATAAAAGATGAGCCAAAGGATGATAGAAAATGCATTCAGGATGACTGCAGTAAACTGTACAGTGATATTCAGTATTCATGGATCTGTGATAAGCATGTTTTGTGGCTCAGAGACCATAAAAACAACAACAACTGGAAGCTCTTCAAAGAGTGCTGGAAGCAAGGAAGGGTAGGTATTGAGCCGTTCAGTCTATAAAGTGACTTCAGTGTGAACTCTGGGGGAATTGTGTTAAAGGACAAATTTGCCTAACTCCATGTTTGAAAACGTATTGTTAGCAGTGGGCAAAAGCTTGTCAGGTGTAGCCCACATAGGAACCTCGTGTAGTTTAAACTTCAGTTAACTGCTAATAATAAATAAGAAACTACTGTTAGGGAGATTCAAATTCCAAAAAGATGTGTGTATGACATCTTTGGTATGGTTGCTGTTGGAGGAAGTATTAACAGCTCAGTAGGGCCAAGGTCTTCAGTGTGTGTTTCGGATGCATTTGTACTCCGGTTTAATTGAAGGAAGTGTTTACTTCTGAAAGGATAAGTATTGTTTTTTTATTTTATTTTTTACAGCCTGTTTTAGTGTCCGGTATGCATAAGAAAATGAACTTCAGCCTGTGGAAAGCTGAGTCAATTAGTCTAGATTTTGGAAACCAGCAAGCTGATATCTTAAATTGCAAAGACAGTATTATTTCAAACACCAATGTCAAGGAGTTCTGGGATGGTTTTGAAGATGTTTCAAGTACGTTACTTTAAATGTATTATTCCATTGATTCTGAACACGGTCAATGTTAGAAACTTCAGTTAAAAATATTCTTTATGGATCTTGAGGCTTTGAAGAAACTTTAATTTAAAAAGAAAGCTCTGGGTAATGTGTTTCCAGAGAATGTGATGGAAACATGCATTTTGTATCTTTGCAGAATTAAAGATACACTAGTTCGGTCTGACTAAGAAACCAAACAAATGTCGTTGTTCCTCAACTAGTTGAGTCTCAAAATTAATTATCTCCTGGTTTATGGATGAAATCCTTATAGACAAGTTAAGAATTCAGTTATATGTTTTAGCTGAATAAAGCAAAACAACTACAGTGTATTAGTTTTTAGTAATTTCTATGTTACTTGCAGAACGGCAGAAAATAAAAAATGGGGAAACAGCTCTACTAAAACTGAAAGACTGGCCTTCTGGTGAAGATTTCAAGGCTATGATGCCAGCAAGGTATTTGAGTTTGATACTAGATATTCTTAAGTCAATCTCCGTGTTGTTTTTTCCCCCTCTGTGTGTAATGGCACAAATGCAATTACATTCTTCTTTTCTCCTCCAGATATGAGGACTTATTAAAAAGTTTACCCTTGCCTGAATATTGTAGTCCAGAAGGAAAACTAAACTTAGCTTCTCATCTGCCAGGATTTTTTGTCCGTCCAGATTTGGGACCCAGACTATGCAGTGCATATGGTGAGTATGCCCTAGAAGTGTAGTAGTTATCTCTTCCCTTAGAAGTGTAGAATACCACATGCTGTCATGCTTAATAGAAAGCTGGGCTTGCTTGGAGGATAATTGTTCACTGAATGTAGGAGAATACTTCACTGACTTGGTTATTAACAGTACATGCACCTCAGGCGTGAGAGTTCATTTGCTTCTGCAATTCTTTCTGTCTTTTCTTGTGCTGTTATAGTCTTCTGCAGCATATAAATGGTTAGCTACTTTTACACAAAGAGAGATCCTGTCTTTAATAATGCCGTATGACAGAATACTTCATGAAGTATTATTGTGTTCATAATTCTGGTCATAAATAAATCTCAGCATTTTTCTCATAATTTGTGTTTGTATTGTATGCTGTACACTCAAAAACCTGTTTAGAAAACGTTGTTTCCGTCAGACCTTTTCCAGCTGCTCCTTCTTTGGCAAACAGATTTGTTCAAATCTGTTTTACAAATTGTTGTAATAGGACAAGAAATGAGTTGTAATTTGTGGCATGATGGCTTTGATTTAAAAACTTCTTCAGATGTCCTTTGAAGTAAACATATTAACGATAGTGATCAAGGCATGGCTCTGAAGAACTGAATCATTAATGACATTTTTATGTAATACTGCTGCAAGGCTTAGTGTTCTGAAATGTACTTTTGACTTAAGCATGTATGTTTTCACCTCTTAGAACTAAAATTAATTTTCCTCTTTCCTTGGGGATTTCTTTTGGTTAAGACCTTGGCTTATAGCCAGGCATAAAAGTGACACATTTGATTTGGTAACCTTCTGTATTCATTGTACTTATATTCTGCCCTGAACAACCTGGAAGGTTGAAAGATTGGGAAGGAACGTAGTGGTCAGGAAACATCTTTGATTATTATGCTGAAATGTGTTTTGTTCTGATACAGCTGCTACATAGGGACAGTTACCTGGGCTAAGAGATATCTCAAGGTCTTTGTTAAAAATTAACATTTTCTTGTTTAGCAAGTGCAGCAAAAGCATGTTTGTAGTTTGTGTATCTCAGTATTTTCACATTAAAGCCTGCTGTACATAAAATGCTTTTCTGTGATGCTTGGTGTACTTTCAGAAATTTCTTCTTAGTTAGCTGTTGCACGTTTCTGTTTGAAAGTGAATATGCAAATACAAAAAAAATCTTAATTTTATCTTGTAACATAGGTGTGGCTGCTACTAAAGACCATGATATAGGAACCACAAATCTCCATATTGAAGTTTCTGATGTTGTGAACATCCTTGTTTATGTTGGCATAGCAAAAGGGAATGGAGTACTTTCCAAATCAGGTAAAGGGAAGGTTATTCTAAGAGGTGTAGATGGGCCGAATGATCTGCCGCTTTTAAAATCGACACTGTTCTTTTGAAGCGGATGGAAGGTGTCCATAAGTACTTGCTTAAACCTGGGAGATTCTTTGTTTCAAGAATTTGCACACACATTAATTCTGCATAAAAGACACTTCAGTTCATGAATTATGAAATGGTATTTCAAACTCTTTTTGCTTTTTTTGCCATTACCTATAATTGATGTACCAGTCCTGTGCTGGGTCTGGCAGAGCTAATGAAAGTGCAGGATGAAGGATTTTCTCTGGAAGCTGTGGTAGTTCTAACAATTATGTCAGGATGATGTATTTGCCAAACCTTCTGTTTGTTCTGCTCCCTCTGGATGCACTGTGTTTGCTCTATTGAATTTGGACTGTAATATAATTTTTCAGCACTGGAGAGCTTAAATTGGTGTATGTTAGTCCTGTGTATGAGGTTTATTGCTTATGTGAAACAGTCTTTAAATCACTGAAATAGTTTTTGTTTCTTTCCCCTTATTCTTTTGTCCTTTCATTCCACAATCAGCAAATGTAGATTTTGGGTGAGACTAATAGAGCTGCAGTAAGGTTTTCTGTCTTTTATTTGCTTTGTTTTCACTTATGTATGCACTGAGTTAATAGCGGCAAAACTTCAGCATATTGGGAGAGCTCTAACTTCTTGACTAGCTGCTGCAGAACAGCACACAAAACACTGCTTTTGCTGACTGCAGGAAAACGCTTTTTTTTCATATTTTAAATTTTTGGTGCCAGCCCTGCTTGTTTATTTCAGGTAGGAGAATGTGTTCTATGAAAATCAAGAGATGTAAAAAAGTTTAAAATATAACGTTACTTTTAAGGTATTTATGGCATTCATGTTCTAGTGACTAATTACAAACACTGAACGCGAGGATCACTTAGGGGCTTCTGTTGTATTCAGCAAACTTTTATCTGCTCAATCTCACACAAGAAATTCAAAAAGAAGGTGTTTAGTTTCAGTTCTTCCTCGGTCTCACTTTTAAAAAATATTTTTGTTGAATCTTAGGAGTTTTGAAGAAGTTTGAAGAAGAAGATTTGGATGATCTTTTAAGGAAGCGGTTGAAAGATTCGAGTGAATTACCTGGTGCTTTATGGCACATTTATGCTGGCAAAGATGCTGACAAGATAAGGGAGTTTCTGCAAAAGGTTAGATTTATAATAGATATTTTATAAATATAATCTAAGTAACTGGTAAATTAGTGGGGGCTGACAAAAACCACAAACACCACCCCTATGCTTAGGGAAGGGGGGAAGCAAAATTCTTTCCTTTATAGCACATAAAATAAACTATAATTGACCTTCTACATCAGTCGTCACATAAAATATGTAACATGATACATACTCACCTCTTACGGGTAGCCTGCAAACTCTGAACGCTCAGGAGGGCATGGAGATCTAGTCTTGTCCTTCTCTAATACAAAGGATAATTCTATTTTTTTACTATTAGTATTTGTAGGTTAATGTTTTTCTGTCACTGATCCATTCTTGCGTTATCAGATGCTGAAATTTTTGTGAATTGTCCCGTGCAAAAAACCCTGACCTTGCAACCCAGCAGCCACTGATCTTCATAAGGACTCTGTGTCACATCAGTTAGGTCAAAGAACATGCCTTGGCTCTTAGTGAAGATGAAAGCGGTGGGGCATAATGTACCCAAGGGCAGCAAACTTGTTCAACGTTAACTGTGGTGCAGCTCTTCTTTCGGCAGCATGCGGTGAACAAGTTAGAGCCACATCAGAACCTTTCAGGTTGTTAAATCATGCAGGATGAATATCCACCACTGGGCCATTGATAGTCATCAATGGCATTAAATTTTGAGATACCATCTTGGAAGCAGTTTTCCGTGCCCTGTCTTTAGCATGTTTTCATATTCTAGAAGGTGGTCTTGATGAATGACATAGAAATACCAAAGTATCACTGAAGTGGTTGCTCGAGGAAAAGAAGTCTTCACTGTCTTCTACTGTGGGGAAAAAAAAATCAGATGAGTTTTAACTGGCTAAACCAAAGGGGTCCATAAACAGGCTGGAGGCCAAGGACTCTACTGTGAGCAGGAAGAGCCGAAGAAATTCAGTAGTAAAGATGCTCTTGGACAATAAGGCAGTGTTTCAGTCCCAGAGCAGCTGTCCTCTGGTGACTCAAACATTTGCTCTTTGGCAAGCTGAGCTGTAGGGAAAAATGAGTACTAGTAAACAAAATGCAGCTAATGCCAGGAGATTATGAATTATACAGCGAGGCTTTTCTGTTCATTCAAGAAGTAGATGCTCATAAAGTAGATGGTGGCTCTTCAGTTTGGAAAAGAGAGTTGTGAACAAAGTCACGAATGCAAGGGAATAGGTGGACAATGAGTATTATTCAGCGTTTCTTCTTTCAGAGCAATTAAGGGATATTGTGAAACTCTTTGAGCAGCAGGTTTAAAACAGAAGCACTTAAGACGCTATGTAATAAAGTTTGTCATTTGCTGCCGCAGCTTGCCATGGTATCCAAAATGAATTGTGTACCACCTTGTATTTTTGGTGTGGTGGTATTTTTGAAATACTGAATTGGAGATTAATTGATGACTAGACCTTGGGACCACTTTGCCTGCTGATAAGAGAGAAAATCTCAGTATCTCGTTTAGTACAGAAGAAAGGTGATAATACACAAGAACAGTTTCAAGCTCTGCATCCCATAATTAAATATATTTCATATCAATATGAATAAAAATCTTATATTTTTAATGAGATAATTGTCTCCTGAGTCATGACAGATGGATTTGATACGTGTTTATCTTTAGTCACTATGATTCATTAATTAGCAATTGATTAAGGGTAATATTTGTTCCCCTGTAGTTAACTTCATGAGAAATGGTTGTTGCAGTTAAGTCTACCACTGTCGGGAGGGGGTTTTTTTTGTGTTCATCATTTTCTCCCAATTTTTTTTGATGGGATGGTAGGAAAATAACTTCTTATCACAGAGTGGTTGAGATTGGAAGGGGACCTCTTGAAGTCCTTTTGTCCAGCCCCATGCTCAAGCAGAGTCACCTAGAGCAGGTTGCCCAGGACTGTATGACCCTTAGTTTTATCTGCTGCCTTTTTCCTGAGCTGAGGTGGTGGTGTTGCATGTCTGTGTCAGAACTGAAGGTTATAAGCCTGAGGAATTGGCAGCATAGGAACTCTTGAGGTCAGATTTTATTTTCTTGATGAAAGAAGTCACACAGAGATCATGTTGCTTATTAATAGATTATTGTGCCGCATTCTTTAAAGCTCTGCATTTTGGAGTGGGAGTTCTGCAGATGTCTTCAGTTCAGTGGGACTTCCCAGTTCCTTTGAGGTTCTTTTGAATACCTTACTAAAATTCTCGTTTGGGTATTTGGAACGCAGTAGTGTTGCTTCATAAGTTAGATATACTTAAAATTTATCAGCAAAAGGTTCAGCTTCTTCTGAAAGTGACTTGGGATCTTTTCTGTACTTACAGATAGCAAAAGAGCAAGGCTTAGAAGTTTTACCAGAGCATGATCCAATACGTGATCAGAGTTGGTATGTGAACAAAAAGCTTCGCCAAAGACTTCTTGAAGAATACGGAGTAAAAACCTGTACGGTTATTCAGTTTCTTGGTGATGCTATTATTCTACCAGCAGGAGCACTTCATCAGGTAATGTACATCTGTTTAAAGACACACAAGATTAAATAACATAAATACAGTAACGTAACTTTTTTTCAAAGACATAACTACATCTGTACTCAAATTAGATTTTATTTTCTTACTGGTAGCTATTAGTGTATAGGAGTGTATAATAAGGTACATCTGCTTGTGTAGGTGACTAGCCAGTACTAACATACAGAAACTTGAATGCTTGAAATAATACTGTTCCTTTTTTCCTTTAAAATGAAAAATGAGCAGGCTATTATGAACCATTTCTTTCCACTTTTCATTTCATTAGCAAATTTCTAAATAAAATGGTGTTAGTTATGGTGAAGTCAGGTTAGTATTTTTTTTTTTTTTCCTTCTAACCCAAAAGTTAACCTAACCCCAGAGAGGCAGGGAGAGCAACTCTTAAGACAAAAATACCTGGATGCCAGGTGTCATTGTTTTAGTCTTCAGCCGTGGGAGAATTGTAGAGACAGTTTGGGTGTAACAAGATGTTTCTGTAACAGGGTTTGGAGGTGGTTTTCCCGCTCCACGTTAACTTCCTTTTTACACAGAAGGTACATCAATCACCAGAAGTCATCACTGTCCCTTCAGTGGCTTCCCTTACCATCAGAAAGAGCGGTATCACCTTTGCAGGAGCTGGGCTGATTTAATTCTTAGTTATGTAAGAAAAAGTACTGCCCAGTAGGGCAGTTCTGGAGAAGCAGTATGAATTTGTGTGGCAAGCTTCAGTCCTCTGAAACACATGGGGTTTGTTACTTTATTTTGTTTGGTGCTTTTTTTTTCTCACAGTCTGCAAACTGCTTCTCCTTGGTGAAAAGAGGAAGAAAGTACAATTGTTTGGACATGATTTTTTGGCCACTTCTAGATTTATTTATTTCTTCACTCCATGAACCTTTTCCTGTTCCAACAGGAAACGGAGCCTGCTTTCTTGCTGTCTTGCCAGCTGTCAAGCACCACTAATTAGGTAGCTGACTATTGAGGAATGAGGAGCATCCCCACCCTGCAGTAGGGGTTGTAAACCATCTTGCTGTTAAAGATCTATCATTGATCTCCACACGGGTTCAAGTGAGGCCAGGCCTTTCTGAAGATTATGCTATTTGGTTTCTGATCTGCAGATCAGCTTCCAACCACTGCCTCTTCTGGGCAGAGAGGAAGCAATGGCTTACCATGTCGCCGTGACCAGGGCAGTAGGGTTTTCTCTGTGGAAAAAAATGACTGGGTTGTAGTGATGACAGGCGTTACGTCCCTAATCTGTCTGCTGGCTATGTCAGTTGCCTGGGCATTGAAAGCAACAGGTACCTTACCCGGACTAGACTGCTTTGTCATTCCAGTGAGTCTTGAGGTGGGTTTCACATGGTGGTACGTTAACCCTGGATGATCTGTGTGGATTTGTTTTCTGGCAAAAGAAAGGAGAAAAAACAAAAAACAACAACAAAAAAAACCAACAAAAACCAACCAAACCCAGGTGACCAAATCTTGGGTTGTTGTAGGTTGCCTTTCCCTGTACCATGTCTCCAGGGCTTGATGTTGCTTCACAGAGGTGAAGGAACGTCTGGCATTGATGTTATTCTTAGCAGTTAGGACTCCCGGTGTTGATAAGATTTGTATTTTATCCTCCAGTAACCTTACTCTGATCTCTCGAAAACAAGGGAGATATCCCAGATACAAGAGTGGAAAGGGAACCCACAGAAAATAACAAACATACTGGGAAATTTGTTTTATATAGCATGTGGTATTATATAAAGGCATACAGAATATAACACATGAAGTAATGGGACTGTTCCAGGCTTCCCTGCAGTTCGTAGGCTTAAAGGACCCAAAATAAGACCACTCTTATCTTTATCTCCTTGGCTTTAAACTCCAGATTGCTTTTGAAGTGGTAATGTTCTAGCTTCTGGCACCGAGGAGTTAATAACATGGTGTTTTTAAACCTTAGTGGGTGAAGCTGAGAACCTTTTCATCTTCAGTAAGAAGTTCCTGTGAATCTGCCACGTAGGAGGAAATAAAAGCATCGTGTTCTTTCATGTACGTGTATAGTATTCTCTATATAGAGATGCATAAATACTGACCTTAGGGATCAGCACCAACACTTCATATATACAAAGCACATTTAAACACTTAAAAATAAGTCTGAACAAGAATACATACCAGGTGAAGTTTACATGTTAAGTGTTTCAGATTTACATGCACATCACGAGTCTTTAATAATTAAAACTGGATGAGAGTTGATACTAAATTTGGTGGTAAATTAACATTTTTATTTGCTCATCAGTAGTGTTGTGGAGCAGAGGAAATCAGGCTGAGCAATGGAGTTAGGGAGCCTGGCTGCCTGGGGTCACTGCATAGTGTAGCTCAGGCACTTCCATCCTGGAGCCAGTTAGGATTGTTGTCACGCTGATGCTTCTGACGTGCTGGTCTGGAATTACACTGCTCTTAACATGGAGGAGGTTGTGTGTATTTCTTCTACGTGTATTTTTTTTCCTAGCTTCTATGGATTCATGGCTAGCTTTTAAAGTAACTTGTTCTTAGTATTTTATGGTAGCATAAAGCTTTCTTCTTGCTTCCCAGGTTTCCCCCTCCTCCCCGTGTACTTGCAGACAGCAGTCACATCCCCCTTGTGATCATTTCAGTAGGCAAAGTCAAACTGTTGCAGTGGTGGGGTGGGAGGGAGAGCCTCTCCTGTGAGCTGTGACGGTCTGAGTAGGCTTGTCAGTACTTCTTGCAGAGGGAATTGGTCTCTTGGGGGAAAAACCAGAAATAGATACAGCGTTGGACTGGTCTCCTCTGCAGATGCTTCCCTGAATGTACTGTGAGTGATGCACTGTAGGATTGTATCTCCTTTCTCTTTGGCGCTTGGAACAGCAAGCCCTGAGCTCTCCTTGGAAACTTCCCCAGCTAAAAAAGGGTGGGGTTTACTGTTCTTTTTAATGATTCGCTCTTTCTGCTGCTCCGCTCTGGGTCATCCTGCATCACAGTCATCCTCGAGGGATGCCTTCCCTGGTTTTAATTTGGCGACTCCAAATTGGTAAAATATTTTAGCAATAAATTAAAAGCTAGAAATACTTGAGTCGGTGATTGAAATGTGTTGTTCAGGCTACATGCAAAACTTGTTCATAGTAGAACAGGCTATTATAATGTTTTTTATAGTGGTATTATCTTGATTTAACAGCAGGATTATTGTATTGTAGAATAACATGCTGGAGGTAATGTGACATCCTGGCGATGTTACGATAAGGATGTAGGATAAAGGTCTAGTAGTTGCGTATGTACAGCTGCTGGGCCGAGCGCTGGCCCCGCAGCTGAGCCATGCGGGAAATGGCTCATCCTTGGCATAAGGACGGGAGGGAGATGGCTGTGCTGCGAGGAGCCGTGGCCATGGGGGCGGACGGCCCTTTCCTCCCTGCCCGCTCACCTTTCCTGCCCCAGCCCGGGTCTGGGCCTTTTCCGACGCTCCACCCGTCTCCCGGGCCCTGCTGGAAACCTCTGCTCTGTGTGGGCGGGGGGCGAAGCTGTTCTCTCGGTTCAGCTGGAACTGGCGCGGTTGTGGGAGTGCTGTAGTCCTCGCCCCGTGAACCTCAGGGGAATCATTGCTAAACATACTTATTTGTGTGTGTCACTGTATCAGCTTGTATTATAAATATCATAAATAGAACTGCCTGTGGGCTGTCAGCGGGGCATTCCCATGTTAAGTACCAGACCGGACGGGTAAAAAAATCTGTCTTCCCCCAAAGACTTGTACACTGATAAGACAGGCCCTGGAAGGGAAGGAGGTTTAAGGCACAGCAGAATGAAAGATCTAAGGGCAACAAATATTGCCTGTTCTGCAGTGGAGGGAGAGGGAATCAGTAAAATCTTGTCTCAGTGAGGAGAAAGTGAGCGTGGTGTGGGATTTGCATGGGGTGGAAAGGAAACCAAGGGCAGGTAGAGACTTGAAACAGGCGAGAAGCCTGCGAGGGAAGAGAGGGGGCTGGAGCTGGCAGCCCGGCTGCGCAGTGCAGAGATGTTTCAGCCGAAGCTCTAGGAAATTCCCCGAGCGCTGGTGGGAGCCTCGCGGTGGCACTTCGGCAGCTGCTTCCTTGCTCCTGGCTTTCTGCCCTTTGCAAATTGTGTGGCACCAACAAACTCTCTTCGTCTCCGGAATGGTTTCTCTGTCGATTAATCTTTAGGAGGGAACAGCACTGCTTTGTCCTTGACGATTACGAGGCTGCAGAAACCCTGTGTATAATGCTGGTGTTGAGCTAGGGGTTAACTTCTGGGATTTCACCCGTAAAGGGGCAAGCTAACCTTATAAAATCAGACTTGGGCAGTGTTTTTATCAGAAGAAAATAATTTTTAAATGAAGTGCTGTGTCCTCAGCTCAGCTTGAAAAACATTCAGGTTTTTTTGAATGTCGGGTATCACAATGGGGATTTTAGAGTATGCATTAAAAAACTCTAGATTTTACTAGGCTTGAGCTTAAAATACACAGATCTTCATCAGTTCTGAGCAGGGTGGGACTGTTTGTTTGTGAGGCTGGCAAAGGCGTTCCCTCTCCACCCCGCCAGGCTTTGGTTGCAGAACTGACGTTGCACAACTGTATGAGCAGTTAGAATTTGGGGAAATTAGGTTTTTGACATCCTGAAGAAACAGTGTAACTTCTAAGGAAAACCTGATGCTGTGTGTTTCAGAATAGGACAAACAGGAGTTGGGTCACAACCAGGCAGCATTTTTTCCTTTCCCCTGTCCTCCAGGTACGACCTGGGTGGCAGGAGATGCCCTCCGTTTCTCTCAGTAGTTATCTCTTATCAGTAAGAAGTGTTTAGGGAAAAAGGAAAGTGCTTTTTTCCCCTCCCCTGCTGAACCTGCCCCTTTGTTCATGTTGGTTTTTCCTTTTAAATATTTCCACGGGCAATTACTTCTCAGCGAACGTGGCACGTTGCGCCTGGCAGAGTGTGGGTGCCAGCTTCCAGCGTGTCTGCACGGCCCAAGGAGCCAGGTCCTGCAGGGCAAGGCTGGCGCGGGGTCGGTCTGCGGCGGCGGCGCCTGCGCGGTGTTCTGGAAATGGCTGCGCAGTAGTAGTACGCAGCAGCAGTGCCTGGGCAGCTGGGGAAAGGTTGGAATAACACACCAGAGTACGCTGAATTAATGTCAGAGCCGACTGCAGGAAGAAGCGCTGGAGCGCAGGCAGATGTGCGTTGTTCAAAGTGTGCCTTGCCAGAAGCTAACTTAGAATCTAAGTCAAATGCGCTTAATTGCTCCCTGCATAAAAGGTATAAAGACGCCCTTTAGTCTGATAAGCCTGTGGTTTAAGACATCTCAAGGCCCACTCTTTTCTCAGGTATCTCTGCCAAAGAATAACCCCAAAATACTAATTATCAGTCTCTTCTTCTTCTTGTTTTGGATAGGTGCAAAATTTTCACAGCTGCGTTCAAGTAACTGAAGACTTTGTGTCTCCAGAACATCTTGTACAGTCATTTCACTTAACGCAGGAGCTGAGGCTGTCAAAGGAAGAAATCAATTATGATGATAAACTGCAGGTAGGAAACGAATTCTGCTCTGGAAGCTGTGGCGAAGGCAGGGCGTGCTCAGGCTCATTGAAATGCGGAGCAGTGCGTGGAGCTACTTCCTCGCCGCTGTTCACACAGAATAACAATGAGCAGCAGCGTGAATGCCAGGGGTGTAAATGACTCTCCCTTGAGTTGCTGGTTATATTTACTTCACGCTACATTTTAAAATGGGTAAAAAGGTGTTCCCTTTTGCACTGGCTTGATGCAGCCTGCCTTTTTTTTTTTTTTTTTTTCAATCCACTAGGCTTAGGGCTCAGTCCTAAAGACAGTTGCTTTGAAGAGTTCCTTAGTCGTAGGCCATACTAAAACGTGTCTGCTGTTCTTGCAGGTTAAAAATATCTTGTATCATGCAGTTAAAGAAATGGTGAGAGCTTTGAAGATTCATGAAGGTGAAATGGAAGATATGGATGAAAACTAAGCGCTCTCTGCTTTTTTGTGTTAACATCAAATGGAGGTTCTTTTTTCTAATATATGAACAGTATGCACACTAATTTAAGCTTCACAAACCATCAGTGCCAAGAAAACATAGTCATCGTATTTACTTGTTAATGACACTGCGACGGTAGAGCTTCATATCACAGCCACTGTGATTACATGTTAGATTTGCAACCAATTAAGCAGCGTTCTGCTGTCCTGTATTATAATGTACATGGAGTTTGTGAAATGTCAAAGATTTAAGATGATGTATTTATTTTTGGAAAAAAACACAAAATTCTATGCTATATTGTTGATCAAATGTAAATGTGACTTGTACAGTTTGCTAAAATAATTCAGATATTTTTCACTACATTGAGACAGTTACTGTGAGAGTAGGACACAAACACCAGCTATTGCCTGCATTTGGGATCTTGCTGAGTCCGCACAGCAGTCATGTCATAATCTGAAAATTACTGCCAAATAATTGTAAACTTTGTAAAATATAAAGTATATAAAGTAGATATTAAATACAGACACTTCAGTATTTTATTGAAGCTATTCAGTGTACAATTAAACGTTTTCAAAAGGTGTAATTTATTTAAAAATTGTCTCATTTTGGTAAAATTTATGTGAACTTTTAAAGCTAAATATTAAACTTAATATGCTATGTAAATATATACATATATACATTCAATGATGTATTTTTTTAAAACATTGGCTTGCTTTAATTTGTTAAAAGTGCAAGTGTTACACATGCTTTGTACATTGAAGTTGAAAGGGGTTTTACATTTTCCATTAAAATGACTTTATCAAATGTTGTCTCGTCGTGTTCGTTTTTTATGTTTGTGGCCACGCGCGACAGCCCGCGTCGTTCCTTCGCGGTAACGGCAAACGCATCTCCGACGGTGACGCTTGAAATGTGCAGCCGTGGTTCCCGTGCACCGCTCTGCCCTCTCCGGGCTTGAGACAAAACTGCCAGGGGAAGCGCTGGAGCACAGCTCCCGTGGCTGAGCCAGAAAGAGCCTCTCCTTAAGAATAAATCAATTTTAACGTCGTTTATGTTCTGTCTTTAGTAAGCCAGCACTTACTTTGGGCGAAAGGGGAAAGGAGTTTCTATAGAGCAATTTTTTTTATAGCGTCTTGGCTCTTTACGGTTCAAGTAATACTGCAAAATAATGGATGTTTAAAAAGAAAATTTGTATCTGTTTCTATTTAATAATGATAGATGTTAGACAGTTGAGCAGAATTCCAGCTCTTGGAGTTAGTTTGAAAAGTTAAAGTGTACATGGATTTAAGTTATTAAAACTATTCAAATGTTTAGATTTGATATGAAATGTTAGGTGCAGCTGTTGGCTAGCTCGTGACACATCCGCAAGGGGATAGTAACGCGCCTGGTTACTGCTCCCTGTCCGACAAAGTCTGACCGCGTTCCAGGTCACCAAAAAAAAGCCAAAACCCAACCAAAAAACCTGTATAAATTATCTTAAGAAATAGTGAAAAACTAAAGCAATTTCGGGTCCCAAAAGTAAAGTTCTTCATTTAGTTGGTTTGAAAACTTGGAATGTATTTGAAGTTGGCAAAGAAATACGTTGGGGGTTGGTGTTGCTGTGCTTGCCAGTCGATTCTCAGCTTGGGATGCGGTTCTGTGCAGCGTCCTTTTCCGCTGGGCATAGCACAGAACTAGAGCCTTGGCTGCAGATGCAAAACCTGCCGGTGTACGTTTGCTTAATGACAAGCGGACTTCAGTCGCATGTACTGGTTTTTTTTAAGTTCAGGATATGTAAATGAGTTAATTTTAATCAAGGCTAAGTATTTTTCCCCCGAATTGAGTTTTGGTGAGGTACTTTTTAAGATTTGTGAAATTTCTTGAGGCTGCTGACATTTGCATTCCTGCTGCAGGTGGTCGTATCCCCCCCTTGGTTTTGTTTCTGCACAGAGAGCAGTCGCTGGGGCCTGGCCCGCGGCTCTCATCACAGCTCGTGCCTTGCGCTGGGGCGTCTGTAGCTGAATTGAAGGGGAAGGGTTGGTTTCCCCTGGGTTCCTATCAGAAAGTGTCGGGTTGCTGTGTCTGTCCTGGCCAAAGCCCGGAGCTTCCTGCTCCACCTCTTCTGAAGGGCGCTCAGGTGCTTCGCTGCCAGCGACTGCACAGCCCGCAGTGCCCCAGGCTTCTAGGCCTGAGCTGGGGCACCGTCCTTTGGGCCCCACAGGGCACCGACGGCTGCCCCTGCCGCCCCCAGCACTTGCAGACCTGGGGAGGGATCCCTGCGTCTGCCTGCGAGATCGAAGCAGTTCTCACCTCCTCGGGTGGTAACTGAAGGAGCCGCTGAACGGAGGCTGATTTGTATTTCCGAGCATGAATATTGAAGTTCTTCCTTTGTGACCTTTTTCCTGCCACCTTTGCCGATGGATCCTTAAGTGCACGACAAAGTCGTTGATCTGCGCAAACGTGTGGGTGAAACGGATGGTGATGCAGCGAGAATCCTCCCAAAGAACAGCCTGAGAGATGGTCAGGATTTTAAGACAAAAAGTCTCATTTTGGAGAGGCAAAAGTGATGGGCTCAAGCTGCAGTGTAGCACGGCGTGCTGCACAGTCAGGTAAGTAGATCTTCGCTGCTTTCGTAGCAAAGATAAATTGATAAATTAGTTGGAACTGCATAAATAGGATTTCACTGTAGAGTTTATCCACTTTATTTGTTTAGTAGAGTTTATCTACAGTGAATTGATAGGGTAGTTACACCGGATGTATAGTTCTAAAATTTTGTGGTTAATGGGTAAATCCGATGGATTTGCAATGCATAAAAACATAACCTGATGTATTTTGCAAATCGCTTTGGGAATTGCTGTGAGCGAGGATGGGACGGCCTCATAAACTGCCTGCAGCAACGCCAGCGTTTCCCAGGAACTAATGGGAGGGGAAGAAGCCAAAAGCGAGCGAACGAGGAAAACGTGGCACAAGCTGAGCGCGACGGGGAGCGCTGTAAAGCGTTTATTGCCGTCAACTGGAAAAGACTGCAAGTCGCATGCTGCATGCATTAGCAGACCACAAGTTAAAGGTAACGGCTACTCCAAATACCACTAAAAGGCCAACAATTCTGGGTTTTTTAAGTACTTAGTGCACCAAATTCAGCTTATTCAGTATCTTAACATTTCTGGCTCCGTCACAATGAAGCGGAGCTCCCCGCTGCCCCACAGGGGATGGGCGCAGAAGTGGGGCTGGCGTTGGGCTGGCTGCCAGCACCACCCGAGATCTGCACAGCTCGTCTCTGAGGCTAAAGAGGGGTTTGTGGGGAGGCGTTTTGTTTTCCAGTTAGGTTTTTCCCTCGACCACTTCCATGTTCTGCGAGGCGTTCCTGGGCATGCTTTTCCCATCTTCCTTTCCTAAAGACTCTTTAGGAGGTTTTCTGGTCTACAATCTCAACTATTTTAGTACAGCCAAAAGTATTCGATGAGGCCAGCTGAAGCTGTTTGAGTGCAGGAACACTGTCAACTCCTAGAAGAAAAATGTGAAGCACCGTGTCATCTTTTGCCACCTTCCTGTTGAGACCAAGCTTGTCTTGATCTGCTGTGCTCTCCGTGAAACTCTTCCTTTCCTTTTTTCTGTCCTTTGAAAGCTCACGTCTCAAAGTCATCAAAACCGCAAGCCCTGCTCTCCACACACCCCTTCCTTCCCTCGCCCCTTTCCAGCTCCTCAGCGTTGTTTCCATCCTCTGCACTGCTGTACGGTAAATGACCACGGCAATTTTCTTCCTATTGTACCCACAGAGGTAACTAGCAAAGAGTAAGTGATTAGCAAAGAATAAAGCGGGGCTGCTACAACCTCAAGTATTTCAGCGTGGCTGGCTGGCTGTGTGTGTGGTTTAGCTGAAGCAGAACTGCTGGAATTGCCGGCGGTGAAACCGTGGTCCCCGTTGTGCAGGTCAGACGTAGGGGGTTATAACAGTCTGATTTTAAAATCTATTTACTCTTCCAGCTTCACGGCGATTGCTCAGCTCTGCGTGTGTAAACCGAACCCCCATCTGATCAGCGCTACGTTCTCATGCTCTCTGACCTTTTCGGTAGGTGGCAATTCTGTTCGTACCCTCTCCCGTGACATCCTGTCAAGCCCTCTCCTGCTCTCGCAGCTGACGGCCCTCCCCGCCCCACGCCCCTAACTGGGAATTTCCCTTCCTTCCTCCTTCCACAGCCACCATCGCCCTGTGCCGCTGCTCTCCTGAGCAGGATGTTTGTGCTCTCCCCCACATCCGCGCCGGAGGAGCTGCCTCTCCCCGTTGAGGCTCCCGGACTAAGGCTTTGCTTGTGCTTTCCCCTCCTAACCCCCAGCTCTGCCTCAAACAATGCCAGCTCTTCGCTGTGCTCCTGCTTTCCACCTTTTGACTTGCGCTTTGTTGGCAGGAGCGCCGCTTTTCCTTCTCCGCCTTTGTGTTCCCATGGTACGTGTGCCCCAGGAGGGCAGGGGAGCGCTCGGTGGCGGGGGGGCTCCTCTGATGCAGCCTCCGCCGCCGCGTCCCTTTCTTTCCATCACAGCAGGGTGACCTAGGAAACTCGGACCAAGGAGCAAATGATCTGTAGCGTTAGCAGCACACCCAAACTAACCTCTGCGCTTTTTTCATTTGTTCTCGTAGGTTTTGAAAAGGAAGTTACGCTCTATATATAGCTAGTAGGAAAATCTTGCCTCACGGCAAACTGAAGACGTGTTTTACCTGATGTGTTGCATGCAAACAGCTGCATTTTAAACACAGGCCTTTCTAAAGCTAAGTGGTAGAGAGAAGGATTTTTCCTGTTATGTTTCAAAGTGAACATTTCTGGTGCCTTCCAACCGTACCAATACAATATATTCTTGACACAGATGCCTGTTTCTTTTCCCAGTCCCTGGGCATGTGGTTTTATCGTAGCTCTGTGCTTCCTTAGTGGAATTAAAGAGTAGAGCTTAGTAGCTCTGAGGCAGGAAATCCTGTATTTTCACAGCTCTAAGGATTTCATATTGTTTGATCTCAATAATACCTTAACTCCTGCAGCAAATGGGCCTGAGGGAACACTTCAAATGATTACAAGACAAAAAGCCTGGGTAAGTTTGGGTTACTTCTGGTAAAACAAACATGGGAGAGAAAGGAGGTGGAGGGAAAGACGGCCATAGCTCCGGGTCTTTAGGGCGCAACGAACTTCTTTTTATACAGTTGAACTCCATGGGCCACATACTTGGGCAGAAAGGTCTGGCAAATACTGTCCAGCCTATACCCGATTTGTGGCAGCCACGCTACCACCCTGATTACTTTTGAATAGTTTGACTGATTGATTTTGTCTCCTACTGTATTTTTAGTCCAATTCAGTAAGGGATTTTATCAGCTGTTGTGGCCGTACTTGCTTTTCGCCATCTGTTTTGCTAGCGAGGCTGCTTTCACAGAACCCTAGAACAGCCCAGGTTGGAAGGGACCTCGAAAGATCATCTGGTCCAGCCCTTCGGGGGAAAGGGAGCCTAGATGAGGTGTAGTCCCCATCACTGAAAGCAGGTCAACGGGAATTGCAGATGGCTAAAGAGCTGCTGCTGACAGGAGAGCAGGAAGGAGTTCAAGGCCAGAGCTCCTGGAAATGGAAGTGCCCTCAGAGGAAGAGGTCACAAGATCCTCTTTTCCCTTTATATAAAACCAAAATGTAAACCCCAACACTTCTATATTTTGGTTTCAGCTGTCGTTGTAAGCAGCAACCGGTGGTGCACTCTGCAGATTTTACTCTCGGGAGACTCCACGTTGCTTCTGAGTTGCCTTTCTTTGGTTTCTCCTTCTGTGGAGATAAAGCCAGAGACTGGGTAATTACAATTCCTTTTTGCAAAGCATATGTTGGCTATAGTCAACAGGGATAATATTTCTGTGTTCCAAGACAAGGGTGGTTTCTGTGGTAAAGCGAAGTCTGCGAATAGAAGTCAGTGTCTGGACACATGTTTAAATTTGGTTCTTGGTGAGACGCTTTGAAATAATGGGCCGCAGAAGTTTTTAGTTCTGTCCAGTATAAAACAACAGGGCTCAGACTCACCGCTGACGGGAACCTTCCCACGTGCTGTGCCAGGCTTTGGTTACACGCTGCGATCACCGACACCTCACCGCTTTGTTGTCGCTGCTACAGTTCGTGCAGAAGTGCTTACCTTCCGCGTAGCATCCAGGTGCCGCGCCTTTTCGGTGTTCCCCAAGGGCTTGGGCAATCCAAGCCAGTTGCTGCGACGATGGCAAGAAGCCGCTGCCAGAGGAGAGAGCAGGGCGCGGGGCTCCCGCCAGGTGGCGGTCGGTGGCCACCAAAGGCTGCAGCCAGAGGCCGCCTCGGCTCGGCTCGGCCCGGCCCCGGCCTCGGCCCGGCCCCGCCGCCGGCAGCACTTCACGATGCCAGAAGGCGAACAAGCTGAAAGGCAATCATCATTTGAAACAGTTTGAAGTTGTTGGGGCATAAACTAATTGCTGACAGACCTTGGAGGAGAATTTCCTTAGATTTACCACTATATAGCTTTAAAACTTGTCCTCTAGTGGTGAGTATGCGCTATACAACCTCTCATTCTTTAACAGGACTGTGTAATCGCTTACCTCCGAAGTCAGACTGAAGAACTCCTTACTTGGAAAAATAAAAATATTTCATCTTATTTCATACACTTAGCTTTTTCCCTGGAATGTAAAGAATTTTAGAAGGAAACGTCATTATTCAACGGGCTCTCAGCTGTAGGGTGGTTTACGGACGTCCCGTGCTGCTGCCGAAAGGGGCGATCCCACGGGCTCCCGCACGCCCGTCCGTCGTAGCTTCACGGCTGGCTGGCCCCGCTGCTGCCGGGAAGGGAGGGAAAGAGGAGCCTGGCGGTGCCAGGCTCCCCTTCCAGCAGGAGCACCTGCGTTGCGCACTAGGCCACGGGCTGACTCTTTGCTGGTAGCGCCTGCTCCAGCTCTAGGACGGTCTCTGTATTACACAGAAATATTCAGCTTTCCACATCACCTCCTGGGGCTTGCGTTACGCTAGCAGTAACGCTAGCAGTGCTTACGCTGCAGCTCAGTGCTCCTATCCTATTAACGTGAACGTTGCAGCCATTCATTTGCCTTCCTGCATCACTCACGGGAGTGGAAAACTTGTGCTAAGCCACGCTGCCTGGAGTTTGAATCCAGCAGCAGTCATGTGTCGAGTAGGCAGACTGCAAGAACAAACATCTGCATTGCAGGAGAGAGGAAAGTTTTAACAACACTTTCAAAAGTAGCGTCATAGAGTTTTGCTCCTGCTTGGCTATCTTCCTACAGAGAAGCAGCTTCCTTCGGATCTGGTATTTCGTTTATGCAGCTATATATGAAGGGACAGTTCAGTCTTAAAAACAGAAGGCAGAGCTTGCAATTCCCCTACCTCCCTCCTGCCCCCCAAAAAATCCTGACTCTTCAGCAGAGGTAGCCAGGCTAAAAATTGCTTCCTTCCCCTATTGCTGCTGTTTGCAGAGAGTGCTGAAATGCCTGCCTGTAGCTAACAGCCCTTGGCTATCATCCCTGGCAGCGACATGAGATAGGTGCTTAAACAATTTTAGTTCCTTCTTGCGAGCACATACCATTCTTTGCTTTACTTACATGAATAGAAACGCTACGCTCCACCGCCTCGTTACCTGTAACAGCCAGCCAGGCAGGTGACGGTGGAGAATGTCACCTGCCCTTTTGCGGGAGCAGCGAGCTGGGGCTGACCTGGACCGGGTTACCTCATCGCAGCTGTTCTGCGGGGCCACACGCTGAACTGCTCCAACTGAAAAATAACTTTTTTTTCCCCGGCAAGATGAGTTTCCTGCTACAGTTCAGCACAAGGGACCTCCTCTAATGAACCTGTCTTACCTTTGTTTCCATAGGCTTTTTCTAGCCTCCAGTCCCTACTCTCCTTCAAGCAAGCCCAGGAGACACCAAGTATACAGAGGTAAGGGGAGAATTTGCACAGTGGTAAGGTGTTCTGGCCGCACTTCCCAGTCTATTCTGGAAGAAAAATGTACCCTTAGATAGCAAGCTTACCTCATAACAGCACAAGAATAACTTAAAATGGGATAGCTTGCAACACTTCACACTTTTCATTAATCAGTAACAGCTAAAGTAAACTAATGCCTCCACCCCACATTGCAACACCCCCTGGGGAAAGCCTGGGTTCGGGTAAGGCTCTGGGGCAGGGCAGGGGCTGTGTGAGGAGGGCTGCACCGCCCTCTGCAGAGACTAAAACCCTGCACGGGTGGGCACAGCTCTGGCGGCACGGTGCGCTGAGCTCTGGGTAGCCGGTCCCCCGGCAAGCACGCCGTGCTGCTTCCTCTGACGCTTCAGCGCGCTGTAGGTGTTGGAAGCCAGCTATCAGCCGAGTCACTTCACGTGTAGGCAAGGCCCTCTGAATTCATCCCAGCTTTCCCGTATTTGCTGGATGATGAACACGGAAGTTCAACTGTATGTGTGTACTAACGCTGTTAGTATAAATCTTAATTTGTTTTTTATAGTCTGCAACATTTGTAGAGATTTAACACATGTTTAGTGTCAAAACACCTTCGTTTTTATTTTCATATCCTTTTTGAATCAGGTTAAGCTGTAAACAATTTCTTTTTCAATCAAATACTGCCAGCTAGAATTACTTCCATTCGTGCATCACTGAAAACAAAAAGGGTATTTTTCCTTACGTATACATTTTTCTTTTTTAAACAATGTCACTTTATACAGAAACCAATCACTAGATTCGATGCACCCTGATTAGTTATGTAAACAGATAACCCAAAAAAACTCGTCAACAGAACTAATAAGTTGGTTCCTTCATAGAATGGAAATTAAAATCTCCCCTGACTTGAGGTTAACACGGTCAGGAGTATAGAGTGTGGCACATAAATCCATCTAGGAGGTGTATAAATTGCACTGTATCTGAATTAACAAAGTTATGCATAATGAAATGCACAGTTTAAATTCATGCTAGAAAGCATTTTTCAATATGAAGTGGCAGCCGACTGGCAACCGTAACAGTTAGGTTCTGCACCATCATTTATGGCATTATAGATAACTATTACCTATAGCATACTTTAAAACCCTGAAGGATTGTGTTACTTGAGACATTCTCCAGGCAGTCATTTGGTTTGAAACATTGGGAGAAAGACTAAAGAGCTTGCCATCTTATACCGATGAAGGTACCTTTAACTTTTCTGAAGTAGATCAGATATCATATGTATTTCACAGTAACAAAGTTGCTTTAATGCCTTTTCTCCAACAGTAGGTTTGTGTTAAGATGTTTCTGCCCTCAGCTCACCATTGTCCTGGTGATTTTCCCTTTTCTTAAGTTTGGGTAACTACATTGAGCACTTTTCCTGGTTTTTAACTATTCATAAGTCCTTTCAGTATATCTTCGGAGAGTTCCAGCAGAGGGAGTTCAGGGGACGGGATGTCCAGGGGGGGAAGGTTGGGTATTGGAATGTCCTTTGCCTTCCCAGCAGTTGTTGCAAACTTCTGCCAAGTTGCAGCTGAAGAAGTTTCTGAGTGTTGCTGCAGACCCCACAACTCTGACTTCTCAACAAAGTCAGCATCTACATCCAGCTCCTTGTCTACTGGAGATTTTTGGAGTCTAGCTCTTTCTGCTTTTAACTGCTTATTCTCTCTCCTCAATCTCTCATTTTCAGCTACAAGAAATTCTACGTGCCGTTTCAAATCTGCGATTTTGGTTGCCTGCTCTTCTATTATTGTTTTGTCATCTTTTGGAGCTTTACTCCCAATACATGCTTCTACCGGCTCCTTTTTTTTCTGAAGCAGAAATAACAGTGTATCCGGGTCCCTGTCAAAGACACCCTGAATATCCTGTGGATGTTTCTCTGCAGAAGGGCTGTATTTCTGAGTAACAGGAACCAATACGTTTTGATCATCAGAGTCTTCAGCAGATGGCTTGTAAGAAGTCTGAAGATGCACAGCTATTTCCTTGTCAGCATTCTGCTGGGCTTTCAGCTTTTCCTCCCTCTTTGCCCTTTTCCACCTCTCCTGGATAAGCAGTAACTGTTTCATGTGACTATCCCTTTGTAATTCCAGTGATAGCTGAGCCTGAGTGAGAACAAGATTAAACAATTTAATTGGTGATCCCTAATCCCACCTGAATATTCAGGCAAGTAAAGTTGCACACATGTAAATATTTACATAAACAGCATCACGGCATGCCCGAGGGAGGGGGAGGAGCTTTCGTTATTCAGATACTAAATCCAACAAGAAGTGATCTCTGCTTGTACAATGCAACAGATTCAGGTATGTCGCCCAAATTTAGCATAACTACTAGTATTGTGCAGGAGTGAGTTACCATTAGGTCTTTTTGTTTGTTTTTTGTTTTTAAGTCGCTGACCAGGCTGTGATAATACCTCTGAGCGGAGGCACTAGGAGTTTAACTGACCAATGTAACCAACACCAAGAAGGAAGAGATTCACTTGGCACGCACAGCCACACTTTAGCTAAATAATACAAACTATTTGTATGCTTCTGTGATGGTATCTGCGCAGACATATTAATAACAGCCAACACTAAGCAGAAAAGTGCTCCAAGGCCAGATACTCTCCCAAACAATTCAGCCGTATTTAATGAAGGGGGTGGCATTGCGGTTAATAACTCAGAGGAACCACCTGGGTAAGAGGCTACCATTTTTCTACAAGAATGACCCTTTGGAGGAAAGACAGATATCTGATCTCCAAGGGTTATTTGCTTTGATAATATTGGCTAAACTCAAAGCCTGCTGCTATAAAAGTGCTGAGCAGACTACCACCTTTGCAGATAGATTTGTGCAGTGAGTAAGGAAAGGTGTAGGGCTGTTGTTCTGGAGATCCCCCAGTCAGGATGAATAAAATCAAAATTACAGATGAGATGCTCAGCTTTGTGTCTCAGCAAAACAGCCTAAGTGCCTCACAGCAAAAGTTAAATATGAAACTAGTTTCAATCACCTACTTGAAGATGCCTTGTAGACTAGAAACCATTGTTGGAAAACCCCTAGATGGCTTAGCAGTTCTCTTGTCCGTGCTCCATGTAGACTTGGAAAAACTCTCAAGGAAGACTAGCATCACTGCACTTCTAAAACGCCTGGTGCAGTTGCCATGGGTTCAGAAAACTATGCAGAGGCTAACGCCCAAGAGGGTATGAGCAGTCAGGGCACACAGTATGACACACAGGCACACAAGAGAGCTATGGCTGATTCTGGCATCTGTTGCACTTTGGTCTCACCTGCTCTGACTGGGTCAGCTTCATAGCGTCTGTAAGGTATGCTGCAAAAAAGAAAATCGATAAACACTTAGGACAGGGTTACAAAACCCGAATGTTTCCATAAAAGCTAAGAAAAGGCTTCAGACCTTCCATGTTCTGAATCCCCACATAAAAGCAGCAGTCCAGAGGCAAAGTATTTACCAAGTTACGGTGGCTGGAAACACCTGCTGTTTTTCAAAAGTCTGAAAAAATTACTGTAAGATCATGTAATACATGTTACACCCTTGCCACGGCATCCTGTTGGCTCAGGTTGTTCCAATTTGTTTTTCAGAGGAGGACAGCAGCCATTTCCAGAAAGTCCCAGAACAACTTTCCCGTGAAGGGAAGAAACACAGCTAAGGACCAGACTTTCAACATACAAGCATTTTAAGACAAAATGTCGTAAGTAAAATCCTCTCGCCCACGGCACACCAGTATTATGAAGTCATGCTTTCTTAATTATATTCTCGATGAAGAGGTATAGTCCGTAGTTCCCCACTTTTTTAATCAACTTCCCCTCCAAACCAGAAAAGGTGCTGGCTTACAGTCAGAGCAGCACTTCAGACTTTGAGCATATCTTGCTAGTGCTGAAAATGACAAGATATAAGAAATTCTTAACCAAATTTGGAAGGTTGTAAGATAATGGCATAGAAACATCAGATGAAGAAAAGCAATAAACACTCAATGCATTTCTGGGTTTTGTCTTAGTGTATGATGCGAACGAAATCAAAAAGAAAAGTCTGCGTACGAGAATGTAAGTGCTCTCCCTTGTTGCTCTGAGTATTTATAAATACCAGAGAAACTATCAATTTCTCATTTTATGGGGTTTTCTAGAATGCCTGGGTATCTAGGTTACGATGTTCAGAGTAGCCACTTATTTTGTCTCCGCACAAGCTCTGTCACTGGAAATGTCCTACTTGTTGCATCAATTAAGACCTCCTCTTTCTTCTTCTGCCAAGCAGTTGCCGCACTGTCAGCCAGCTGACGGATTCCAACGCAAGTAATTAAGTGTGACTAGTTAAATGGACAGGTAAACACACAAAGTCTCACTTCGGAGAGGCTGTCAACTGGAGTGTCAAGGCCTGCGATGCAATCTGCTGTTTTGCTTGAGTTCTGGGAAAGCTGAGCTCATCACCTGTTCTTAGCTGTCTTGGTTCAGACATTAAAAAGGGAAGTAAGTACAGTTTTGTACACAAACGTTTGTCTAAGTATTTCCTCTATCAACAGAGAAAGCAGGTGACTTCAGCTATGAAAGCAGTGAAGAAAGTACAAAGCATAAAGTGAAACTGGCTTACAGCAGGTCCCCAACTGCAGTTTGTGCATGACACAAGGTGTTGGCTTCATCCTGAGTCAAGAATTGCCTTCACAGTGATAACTACCCCCAATCAAAACAACTTTGGAAACGTCTGGCTTTAGCTGCTCATATTAGAGAAAAAGTTTCCAAAAGAGTGCTTGGTCTGGACTGAAAAACAGATTCATATTTTAAGAATAAAAAGAATATTTTGCAAGTAATCAGATATTCTACTTAGATGAAGCATGCAAATCTAGAAACTGATTTTAAGAGCTGGAATGTGAGAAATACCTACTCACCAGCAGCTTTTTTGTGACAAGAAATTGCTTCTTCATATTTCCCTGCTGCCAACAAACGGTCTGCTTTTCTGCTCTGCTGGTGAGCCTTAAAATAAAAAGAGCATTACATCAATGAGGGTTAACCGACAAATAGTTATACCTGTTTTAAAAGTAATCAGTACATCTAAGAAACTGTACTGATTCCAGTTCTCAGGCTTTGAGGCTCTCACTCCCTTCCAAGCTTTATAATTTGATTTCTTTACCTTACAAGAATCGGTACGGTACAGGTAAGAACTGAAGTTTGTTAATGCAGCAAAGATGGTGTGTACACAACAAAATCCTTTTGAAGCTGTTCCTCAGAAAGTACATGTTCTCCTTTATAGGCAGGCATTCACTGTAGTCATGTAAAAAGACCAGTAAGGCAATAAGAAGCTACGAGAAGCTGTAAGTATTTAGGATCAATTTACCTGGCAGAATGCAAGTTATTTGAATTATGTTACAGCTCACAGCTGGTTTGACATTTTCTGCTGCCCCATGCCCAAGAGGCCTTGCCTCTTGGGTGAAGAAATTGCAAAAGATCTTGGGTTTTTTGTTTGCAGCTTACACCAATTAACGGAAGCAGCACAGCCATAGTTCAAGATATCAAAGTCACGTTGTTGCTGTACAACAGTTAAGTCTAAAACCACTAAGGCAGACTAAGGATGTTGCTGAAAGCAAGCAATTGATGCAAGTATTTGCATATGCTCAGTGAGAAACAGTATTGCATAACCAGCACTGCAACATTGATGAAAGCAAGTCTTTTTGTCATTATTACAAGACATGGATTTTATGGTCCTTCCTCCAAGACAAGCTATGTAATATGAAAGGCTACAAGCACTAACTGGCAAGGCTGCCAGTAACACAGACCATTCATGACTGCTTTACTACATATTGAGTTTGAAGTAAACAGACATCAAGTACTGGGCACTGACTCTGTGAAACAACACAAGACATTCAGGAATCTGAAGAAAGTGTTTGCCTGTTTCTTTGTCTTTTAAGATTACTGTTTCTTAAGAGAGCCTTTACCAAATCCATACTGACTGAACCTGTAGGGGAAACAGAGCTGAAAGCCTGTCATTTGCCTCTGTAATTCTGTCTGTGACCCATACAAATTCTCTATTCCCTCCCTTCACCCAAATAAAGGCATAAAACATATCAGACTTCAGATGTTTGGTGAATATAAGTCACTGACTCACTTTAAGCATGTTCCAGGATCAACATAAAAATGAGAGCATTTGTCCCTATCCTAAGATGTTAGAACAGCTGGTTCCCTCCGGGCCTTATGGAATTATACTTTTCTCTCTCTCCTGCAGTCTTGGAAGAAGCATCGAAGGTCAGATAATCCAAACAGGATGGTAACATGATTCTATCAGGACTAACGTGATACTTATACTAACAGCCATTTTAAAAATAAGTTTCAAGATGAAGATCAATTTCTTAGTCATCTTTGTCCTCCAAATTGACATATCACCTACAGTGTTACAGTAAGTTCAATTTTCTACCAGAATTTTAGCAGCTCTGACACCACAGAAGAGAATGACTTCTACAGAAAATGCTCTTTTGGGCAACAGCTGCTCTTAGCAGTTATATCACTGCATTTAGACATTTGGCTTTTCTACATCTGATTTCATATGCTAATATGGAATGTTATTAAAAAAAAAAAACCCAAACCACACAAAAGCCCCTTCTTGATTCTTCACAACAAATATTTCAGTTATATTCTTCTTCCTCATATTCATTCAATCCTCATAGCATTGTCAGCATTCCCTGTTTCTTCTGCCCTGAGGTTAAATAATCTCAGAAGAGGAAGTGTTTTTCTATTGGAAAATCATCTATTTTATGGCCTTTTTCTATGGACTCCTACAAATGACATATGCTGGAAAGATAAACTTATTTCCCAGGGGAATGAACAAACGGTATCAGCTCATATAGAGCCACCTCCTCGGTTATTCATGGCAGCTCATCCAGTTACAAATTAGCTATGTCATGGACATAAAAACACCTGAGCTAGCTCCGTGCAAAACAATTTTTCAATAAATTAGTATTGATACAGCTGCTTCTGCAAACTGCATGGGCACGTCTAAAAAAAAAACAGGGAAAGAGCAAACAGGGTAGCTAGAGACAGAAGAGCTAAGAAAGCAATTCAACAAGTCAGGGGCCTGGTTCCATTTATTAGTGTCTACATATAAGAATTTGAGTCTGCTTTCAAAGGTTATTTTCATATGTTTTAAACTACTGGAGCATGATCTTACTCAAATCACTTGAGCACATGCAGAACATTTGAGGATGGTCAGTTGTTATTTGAGTAATTAAATTATTTCCATTCTCAATTAACTCCCAGTGAAGCTGAAGGGAGTCTGAAGAAGCTGGGCTAGACCGTGAATAAAATTAGGAAAAAAAACAGTCCAAAGATGCTAGCAAAAAGAAAACGTAGGATTCTCTGATTACAAGGTCAAAATGCCTTTCTTGCTGTTACATCAAAATATATAGATGTCAGGTTATCTTACCCTGATGCAGAGCAGCAGACTTTCCCAGTGGAAACAAGAGGAACCGCAGCAAAAAAAAAAATCAGTGTTTCAGCACAGCCTTGTGTGAGAAAGCTAGGTGTTTTGCAGTAAATCATGGGGGAACAATTCCTCATTTTGTATGTTTTCCTGCCAGCTTGACAAGGAAATATTTACTCATTTATTCCACCCTGTGAGTGTTTGTTCCAATTAGTTGATTGTGCAAGGACCAAGGAATTTCTCCCATTTTCATGGTACATTATTCATCACCAGCAGTTTGAAGAAAGTAGTGGTGCTGTTTCCTAGCAGTAAGTGATGAATCTGCAACAGCAGTACTTGGATGCTCAATAGCCACGTATCATGGATAAGCGTCTACATCTTGTCTAGTCTGCTGGTTTGTTCTTAGCACTCAGTTACTCTTGGCCACACAGCTTCCAACCATTGTTAGCAAATCTATTTTGAACTCAGAGTGGCCTGTATCACATTATAAACCTAGCAATGGAAGAATTGGTCCTATATCATAAAGTGAAAAAAATGGCTCTCAAGTTTATCCCTGGTCTGATGTCATGCTAGAGGAAGGTGTTTACACCAACAATTCCGGAGCTGCTATGCTGGTTCCCAACAGATTCAAGCAGGACTGCTTTGACTTTGGTCCTGCTGCTGTGATGATTGCAGAAACAGCTGCTGCATAACTGCAGTGGGTTTATATATCTGATTTTTCTTCCTTCTTCCAGTTGCAGTGCTGGAATAAATGCAGGATGTGGTGTAAGAATAATTATAATTTATTAACAAGCAATGGAATTGAAGGGGGGGAAGCAGTTCGACAACTACTTCCACATGTCCCTCCCAATCCGGACGAGCAGGAATTCCCAGTAGGCAAATGGACAGGTGTAATGACTTGACTCTCGTAAGAGGAAGCAGGTGTGAGTGAACGATGACCAAGCTAAAAAGCTTCCTCATGTTGCTCTAACATATTTGGTTCTTAAGGGATTCATGCATGCCTTATTGTGTGACTTGAACCACTCTGGATCAACTACAGGAGCAGGTAAGCTAGACAGCTTTCTTCAAACTTTCCAACTGTAGCTGAGATGTTAAGGGATAATACTTGCATTTGTAAGTTCAAACTGCTATTTCAAAGAAACGTTTCTATTTGATTCTCCACCCAACTAACCCAAACCATTGACTATGTAATCTCTGAGCAACAGAATAAAAAAATAATCAAACAACCTTCTAAAACAGCAATGTAGGTCTCCTCTTTGCCTAGAACTTTCTTTAGCAGCCCAAAAATTAACACCCAACTTCTTTTTTTTTTTTTTCAAATATAAACTAGACAATGATGTGACTGCAGGCCATGAGAAATGAAGCCATAAGGCCCACTTGCCAGATTTCTTACCACTCCCTCAAACTAAAAAATAAAAATGCTCCTTTTCTTTCTAGAGATCATGCACCATTACAACTTCAAAGGATTACCACCATATGATCCTAGCTTAGGTTGGGGGGGGTGGGGAAAGCTGCTGCTTTTCCCATATTCCAGTTGACGGCTAGCTATTCTAGAAAGAAGAGCAACAGGAAAAAACCTGCTCAATCCTACGATATTTTTAAAAGGTAGATGTAGTGCTATGCATTTTCAAATAGGGTAAGTCTACTACCCTCTCCTAAGAGCAGTAATTTGCAACAGTTCTGTAGCCAAGGTAGATAGTCTTGTGTATGTTTTGTTTTTCTTTGTTCCCCTAATGGGAACAGCTCTTCACTGGACAAAGCCTTGCACAAGATGTTGAGCTTACAGCCTTCTTTGTTCGTTGTAAGGGACTCTCTAGAAAGTGATATATTTTGACATGATTATGAAGCATAGACTGCACTGCCTTACTTACTAATAAAGTTACAAATGAAGGCAGGAAAACCCAGCTGCTGAAATGATGGGGCCTGAGGAAAGCTAGCTGCAAAGAAGGTCTGTCTAATATAACAGTTTGTAACTATTTTGAGTGAAACCACTGTTTGCTGCTAACATCATCCATTTTATGCTGTGGACTGAGGATACCAGTTATCTTTGCCAGAAAGGATCAATACCTATGCTCTCTTACTGCTAAAAGCAAAGATGAAGGTATTTTTTTGAGAGATGAGGGATCTATTTGAGGATTTGTTTCCTTAAGGATACAGGGCTGTTTTTCTAAGAATGTATATGGGAGAAAGGAAGAGTCAGAAAGTGCACGTTGCATTGCTTCCACATTGTACAAAAGAGTGCTAAGTATCTTCCACCTGGACGTTTACAGCAGCAGGCCAAAAAGGGTGGGATGAGGTGGTGCACCCCACCCCACAAGCGCTCTGTCAGTGCGACACACACAGAAGTCCCTTTCAAACCCATTCTTACCAGGAAATAGTGAACCTAGAAAGGTTTGAATGCGTATGTCTGCATATCCATTGAAAAATGGAATGAAGAGAGAATACAAATAGAAAACTTGACCTGAGAGGTCCAAGAATAAACTATGTATGCCTATCCATTTTTTTAAAAATTAAAAAAAAGTGCAATCATGATGAATAAAACTCAGGGTGACTATGGAAAATGCTTGTATTTACAGGCAGTCACACTAAAAGTGAAAATAATAGAGTTGTACTGTAACTTATGCTAAATAATGGGAATATATTTGCTACTAAGCCTAAATAAATGGTAATGTGTAGCTTTATCAACAGAAGCAAGCCCCCTTAAAAATACTCCTCGTATTCTGTAGAGAAAGATAGAGTTGACTAAAGGAGAAACAAAAAATGGCAGAACCCATTGTGGCTGCTCAACCAATACCACTAGCCACATGTTAGCTGGATTTTTCTGTCTTTGAAAGCCTGTACTTAGCAAGGTTGACAGAACAATGACTCAACTGTAAATTACAGGTTAGTGTGACTAAAGAGCAAAATAAGTATGTGAAACTCTCATAGGAATGTATTCTCAATATTAACAGACTCCTCACTCACTTTGTATTGAACTGTAAAGACATTGAAGTTCAACTTGCTTGTAAGCAATAGTATTAGAATTTAAATAGATGGGCAGACAAGCAACCAGTTGCTTATCCAGCCAACATTAATTCACTGAATAGCTCTAATTGACTACGCGTGTGTTCCCAACCTATTCCAAATTTAAGATAAAATGGTTAGTCTGAGTTCCTCACCATGCAAATGCAATTAAGAGATCTGGAATGAAACCAACTCACATTCACACTGCTCGGGTTAGGTGGAGTCTTCAAAACCCCATACAGGCATAGCTGCAGCTCTTTCCTGGATCACCTGCAACTTCATTAAGGTGTGGTATCCCTTTACCTAATGCATAGTCAAATCAACCTCATTCCCTTCCCTTTCTTCCATTTAGTATGATAAAAGCAGTAAATGCTTCAACTTGCTTGTCAGAGGCATTTTGTATACCTACAGTTCTCAGCTGCTTTGGTAATGCTTTTCTTGTCCCCCTATATAGTGCTGCAGCTGGTACTACACAAGTCTTCCTAACTGGAGGTTATAAGCTAAATGAGAAGAGTCCCACTGCCCTGATAATAAACAAAAACAATCTGGGCTCCTATAGGTAGCCCTAAACCACATGGCTCAAGCTGTTACAGCAACTGAGCTACCCCTCAGTAGGGACAACTGAATAATCACAACAAATGGTCCAGTAAATAAACTATTCCAGGAGCAACAGTTTCAAACAAGTGGGGCAGAAAGGCTTCAGCCACGGCTTCAGTCTGCTGCCTCCACAGGCCTCTATGAGACGGCTTCATTTGGGTCTTTAAACTGTTAGGCACGCTTACTCAGAGCTGAACTGCATGGCTTGATGATATGCATGTAATGCCAGCGCGACGCAGCAGAAAGGCACTGCTGGTAGGTACCCCAACAGCATAGACATCAGTGAGGAAATGATGCTCCTGTCAACCACCTGTAGCTTAGCTAATTATGTTCTTGACTGGAAGCTACTGCAAGCTGTTATATGTGCAACGTGCAACAGTTTTGTGTTGTGCTTTAGTAGTAGTTATATGACTGAATAAAACATTGTTGAGCTTTTCCAAGGAGGCTATTACCAATCTGGCTGTTCAGCTGAGTATCTGACGCATCACCTCAGCACCTCCAGTCAGTTTACTCAGACAGATATGCTGCTGCCTCTGTGGGTTCACACCTTACATTTCCCTTAGCTGAAATGAATGGCCCCATATAGATCATGTTGTTACCAGGAAAACCAAGACAAGGTTTCCACCACTGTGGTAAAACCAGACTTTGTGTTAGACATGTCTATATAATGACACTTCCACTTTTACTACCTAAAAGCTTGTTTTCTCTAGTTTGAGTTCAGAATTGAGTGCATCTGCCTCTCTTTTTTCATTTTAGATTGGAAGAGCAAGTATAGCAGCTTTCAGGTTAAGCTTTATTAAAAAAACCAAAACACAAAACAAAGCAAACAAACTAGACTCAGTGGATATTTCTGTAGATTAACGTAATATTCCTGTTTTTCCAATCAAAATAAGAGGTGCAGGCTGGTATTAAGTCTCAAACACGTTGGCCCATGTGGCTTAAATCCTTTGGTCTCTGGTAAACTTTCACAGATGCTTTCTGTTTTCTCCTCCTACTCTTCCATATTGCATATTTATTCTGCTTGTTATTTTGCCCTCATGCGAATGTAGTATTCACCTCACTTCTAAACCATTTCTTAAAGTAGACCGTTGATTGGCTTGCACTGGAATGGTTGCTACCAGTGCCTTACAGCATTAATGTTAAAAGCTTCCATTATATGAGATTCTTGCAATATACATTTTGTTGTTATTCTCACTCCAGCCACTGGTCCGTGCTTTCTGTTTTTCATCAAAACAACAACTGTTCAAGCTGGATCTCTTACACTTCAAGAAACTTATAGGCAATAGATATTCACCAGATTTTGGGTTGTATCTTAACCATACAAAGTGCTACTACCTCGCAGGAAGAATACAAGGAAGAGGTGGTATGGCTCCTTAGCGTATATCCTACAGGAAGATACTGAGGTATTAAAGTAGAATCTGCACCGTTATGAAGTCTTGGATGTCAGACTCTGTTCAAGGAGCAAGTTTCCTTTTTAGTCCCTTCTGGAGGTTGATACTATTTGCCTCATATTTTTACTGTGTTACTTCCAAGCTTCTTATGGTCAGCAGTGTGCTGTTGTGCTTCTTAAGTATGGAAAATCTTCACAGGTGTCTGGCTGATACCTTTTGCTCCTACACCTAAGGTTAAAATTATTGCTGGATGCGAGATCAGAATTCTTTGCCCAAACCAGATGGCAGTAGGAATTGCCCCTACAGTAGGTAGCATAGAGAAGCTCTTAACTTCTTTTTTTTTTTTTTTTTTTTTTTTTACAGGAGGTCTTTTCTTATGAGACTTATCTTCATGCTTTTTCAGTAAAAGTTTTAATTTGTTATAGAATGTTGTCCAAATTATGTGTGAAACAAGTATTCAGCTAGACCAGATAGTCGCCATATGGTTGCCTGCAAGTGCAGAGACTGCACTTAGTCCATAGCAGTTTTAAGTTCCACAGCACAACCTAAATATTTTATTTGTAGGGTTGAAGAACTGGCTTCCTTATTAGTAAAAGCATAAGGATCAGGGCTTTAACCCTTTCTTTCAAGATTAAATGATGTTTCTCATCTGCAAACCATACAGTAGACTAAGAGGGGAGAGGGATGGAGGGAAAAGGGCAAGAGGAAGAGAAAAAATGAATGGTCAAGTATCAGAGCTGTCCCAAAACACTTTCCCATGGCTCTAACAACTGAGATGATGGCAACAGATTTTCAAAAAGTTGTTTCAATGTATTCCTAAATGAAGTATCACTGGATACAATGAATACCTCAAGAACAGCTCAGTGAAAAAAATCAAATCAGCAGTTAGTATTGTAGCACAAGGCCTAGAAAGGTTAAAAGAAGGAAAGATGGAGTTAGACTCAGCAATTATTTGTTAAGCATGCAACGATGGCACCAGAAGGTATACAAAAAGATAAGAATAACTTTAAAAGGGAAATAAAAAAATGGGGTCTGAAGAACTAAAGCCCGAATTCTAAAAAGATGGGTCCATTTCTCGTTGAAGTCATTAGACCTGAAGGTCAACAATTAAAACTTCCATTAAACAAAAAACACTGTAGTTACAGATTTCTTTTTTTATTTTTTTTTTTAAAACAGATCTGGAAAGCAAATCAGTATTTGTCTAGTGCCATCTACAGAAGTAAATCAGTGAATTAGGGAAACCAAAATATAATTAAACTTAAGAAAAAAGAAATATCATTGATAGTTTAAGGCATTAAGACCCAGATGCATAAAGATAAAATATTATTTTGACAGAAATGTATCTTTCAGAAGGTAGAAAAAGAATATAATTGAAGTCAGCCAAATACAAGCAGCTATGGCATGCCACCCATAATTAGGAAGGCTAAGCAAGTAGTCAAATATATAAACAATAACTGAAACTGAAAGCCACCAATACAAGTGATTAAGTGTAGCTGGTGTGCTACATGTTGACAGAGAAATGGAGACATTAGGATACTGCAAAACTACGACGAATTTTTTTTTTTTTGCCAGATCATCTCCCCAGGATAGTATCCATGGACAGTACCTGTGCTTTCCAGTAACTAAGACTAGATGCTCAAATACACAACTAATGAACAAGTTTTACGGGACAAAGCAACATCCAAGAACTATAGCAAATTCTAATGAAAAGCCCTAACTAAAGAAAAATTAATTTCACAAAAACTAGCAAGCCATGATATACTGAAAGAAGGAAAATGTCTTGTACTTAAGTCATTGATAGCAGATAAATAAGCCTAATGATTAGCGTATCTAAAACCACTTTGTAGTTTAGGGGTTTTTTTTGTTTGGTTGGGTTTTTTTTCCCCCTCCTCTATGATGGTTTGGCATCT
The DNA here is from genome assembly GCA_020745775.1 of Theristicus caerulescens. Lineage (NCBI taxonomy): Eukaryota > Metazoa > Chordata > Aves > Pelecaniformes > Threskiornithidae > Theristicus > Theristicus caerulescens. The sequence goes on from CM036560.1 coordinate 93,375,513, forward strand.
CTGGAAAAAGTGCTTTTCCAATCCACAAGAACTAGACTTAAGTTAGAGAAGAGATTTATAGGAGAAGCAAGTGAAATACATGACACTGGATAGTATCAAAAACTTAAATGAACATTCTTATGTTGGAGGTTGGCACTTTCCCTGCATGTTGTTGCAAATCTCAAACTCGGCTGCAGAGAGGGACTGTGAATAGGAGAGCTTTGCAAAATTCTAGTTACTCCTGTTCATGTCCTTGTAAAAATGTAGGCATGCTCTAACCATGGTACTGTGCCCATTCAAGCTCTTGTCATGGTATAGTTTTCATGATGCTTGACACAACCTGAAAAGACAGGTCAGTTTCAAGAAATTTTTTGTATTTCAGGATACTCCTTAAAAGGGAGAAGGACATATGCACAGGCAACTTCATAATTTTCTGTACAAAGCTATATAATGCAACTTTTTTCCTGTATCATCCGTTAGGCAGAAGTGTCTTGATCATATTGTTGGCCTGGTGCTAGACAGGTGCAGTAACTGCACACTCTATTGTGGTCAGAGGATCATCAACCAGGCTTTAGTCATATTCTTGTCACTCCTAACAATCTTTACTAAGTGCTCTCAGTAAGAAACACTAACTAGTGATATCTGCACTGCCACAAAGTTGCTACTTTCCACCATTTACTAGTGTATATTCAATTATCATTTTCTCCTCAGAAGCTCATGCACTAGATCTCCTTTTAAAAAGGTTTTTATAGTGCCTGATAGCTATAGTTTATCCCTCCTGCATTACCATGCTACAAGTTTGTCTGACCTTAAACCCATCATATCAACAAGTTACAAGAGCTTTCTACTTCCTTATTTCAATCAGGCCTCCAGTACAGAGAGTAAAAAGTCTGAGACAGCACAATGCAGACATTCCCAGAGTGGTTCTGCACCATCAGTTCAGATCTAAATAGACCATCTTCCTTCTACACTGTCAGCCCTAATTCCATGGGCGGCCTGCAATGCCATTTTACAAGCCTTTCTGAAACTAGAGAGAGCAATCCAGAAATACCTGACTGACTCTGTATGGAGCAAGCAAGGATTTGTCAGGGCTGACACCAAGCTGGAACAAATAAGCTTTGATTAAATGCTAAACTGACACAAGTCTCTGAGGTTTGCATGGCAATGTCTAAACAATTTCTGGATCAAACTCATTCCTGGAAGCACTGCAGCTGTACTCCTGGTGTGCTGCTCCTGGCTAATTGGACTGCTGGACCAAAGCTAGCTTTCTAAGGGAATGTTCTGTGTATCACTGCATCTGAGGTGCAGCCAAGATACAGCTTTGATAAAGCCCACAAGGCAGCAGAGAATTAACTGTTCCTGACCCTAGATCTTGTCTATGTGACAGAAACCTACCAATTTAGGCTGTTTAAAATCTGATTAGCTTTTGTGAAGATGCATTTTTCAGACATCTGTGTTTCAGTTAAAGTTCCTTAGAGATTTAGTTTAAGCAGAGTAATTACTGATTTAAGATTTTTAAAGCATTTCACTTGAAATTAAAAGAAGCATCTAGTCAGTAGCAGGCCCTGAAAAGTCTCTAAAACTCTTTAAACTCACATAGATATGGTCTGTGTCATCTAGAGGTCTCCTTCCAGAACTTCCCCTGTGTTTGCAACTTGGGCCAAACTTAACACCACCCCCCCCAACCCAAACATGCCGCTACAGGGCCCCCTGCCTCGCTGGCGGTGCTCCCAGCTGCTGCCGGGCACGGAGCAGCCCCGCTCCCGCCCTGTGCCGCGCCAGCCCGGGCCCTGCGGCAGCTCCCTCCCGTACAGCAGCGGGGCAGCGCTGCGCGGCCTGCCCATCGCTTCCCCCGCCTCTCAGCCACCGGACCGGGCTGCGGCGAGCCCAGCCCCCCGCCTAGAAGCCGCCTCAAGTCCGGGACAGCCGCTTGGCCCCGCTCCCCTCCGGCCAGGCCAGGGCCCGGTGCCGCCGCGGCAGGGCCTGGCACAAGCCCTGAACAGGTGCTGGGGGCGGGGGGGACACGGACACACACGGGACGGAGATGGCCCGATTTACTGTCCAAGTAGCGCTCCTCCGCCCGGCTGCCCACCGGTGAGAGGGGAGGGGTGTCACCCTCGCCCCGCCGCGGGCGCTGGCCGCCGCCTGAGGGCCGAGAGCGGCGGCAGGACCGGCGGACAGCACGCCCCCCGCCCTGCCCCCCGCGCCCGCGCGCTCACCAGGTTGAGGGGCCCCTCCATCACTTCCATGGACGGCGGGGGCTGCGGGCACATGGGCGCGGAGGCGGCCTGCTCGCCGCTCCCGGTGCCGCCGCCGCTGCTCCCGCGTCCCCGCCCCGGCGGGCTGTAAACACGGCGGCCGCTTCCGCCCGGCCCGCACCGGGCGGCGCCTCGCGAGAGCCTCCCGCTCGCGCGAGACTCGGGCAGTGTCGCCGGGGCAACGGGAGCCGCTCCTCGCCTCGCCCCGCCCCGCCAACCACCTCCCTCGCGCCGCCCCAACGGCCGCTCTTCCCGCCCGCGGCTGCGCGCGCCGGCGGCGCCAGTCCCGGTCCCCTCTGAGGGGGAAAAAGCCCCCGGCGCGGCCGCGAAGCGCGGCGGCAAAAGCGGCCCTCGCCGCAGGGCAGCGAGGCCGGGGCCGGTATCGGTGGGGTCAGGCGGGTGAGCCACAGACGCGAGTGACAGTGGGCAGCGCCCTTCCCTTGCGAAGGTGCAAAACCAGCTCCTGCCCTGGAGAGTTTAGTTCTGCCCTGAGGTGCGTCATCCGGTACAAGCAAAGGTGATGGGGCCCGGGCTGTTGTTTCAGCCCTGGGCACAAAGCTAGTCAGGAGGGCGGCCAGTTCAGCTCGCTCTCTCCATGAGGGGGAGAAGAAAGAGCTGTTGCTCTTCGTGGCTCTTCATTGCAGGAATTGCAGTATATGGAAACAGGCGACAATGACGGTGATACCAAAATTGCCGTATCACCATGTATGTGCTAACAAGATAGTAGTATTAAGGATTCAAAATAAACTTTCTTGAGAAAGATCGGCTGAGCAGGGCACTGAACAGCAAATAAGCTGACCAGCTAACTTACTGACCGTCATGATCATCCTTATCCATACAATGTTGTGTTTTACAAAGACTATAGAGAAGAAAGCTGCCATAAAGGGATTGTGCATCACTTTCTTAGGTGGAAGTAAGGATGGCATGAGTTCATAGGAGCATGGCAGTAATAGACTGAAAGGGGAACAAGGGCAAGGAAAAAAGGGGAGACAGAAGAGGATAGAAGGTGGGGGGGAAGATGAGACACCTAGAAAACAAGAAGTCAAAAAGCTAATTAGTAGCAAGTAAAGAAAGTCTGGGATTCCCTTTGTACCCTTTGTAAGGTGTGATCCTCAGACATGAGTGGCGTCTGTGGGTCTCTGAGGGAGCCTACATGGCCTGATATGCCATAGCTCTCAGCTATCTCTGTGCTATGGGGACTAGCTTTGCAACACAGGAGTGCTGGGGGGAGTTTTCCTTCCAACATATGTGGTTAGACAAGATAGTCTCTTCAGGCAAGGAGCTTCCAAAAGACACCTTGCTAGTTCCTGTTTTCATTTGCAAGAATTTATCTATCACTTGGTTTAATTATATATCACGAAGTCAGATCCTATGTAGTCCAGAGTGGTTTTGATCTAGAGCCCACTGATTGAATAGTAGATAGGTGAAGTTGTCCTATATCAGTCATTGAAGGGGTAGGTCAGCCAGGGTGAAGAAGAAAGGCTACTTGGTGCTTCACTGCCAGTACTTACACTCAGACATATGAGATGATAAAACTTAAGTGTTTTGTTGTACCAAACCGTTGTGTTTTCCTTCCTCTTAGCTCATGGACACACACTTATGAAGAGGTAACATTTCTCTCTTAGCTGTAGGAGTATAGCTCCCATCTTGACCATCCCTCTTAGTCACTGTTCCTCTTCATAATGACAAGCCCTTCTCTAACCCTTAGCCCTGGGCTGCCTGACCTTTTTCTCTCTCTTGCTGGTAGTGCTGCAATAGCAAAAAGTCTGCCAAAGGTCTTTACATCTGAGCACAAAACTTGGTTGTTCAATTGTTGATGAAGTTATACTGAGTCGATGTGTCACAATTTACTGATTCTCTTGCATCTCTACGTGAGATCTTACACACTTAGCTGGTTGATTATCCTTTTCCATACTGCATTAATCCAGAGGCAAATTTTGATGATCCTGCTAAATATTATGTAGGATGAGATTTTAGATAACCTAGCAGTTAAATTGCATACTGTCAAGCTGCTATTTCTGGCCACTTTACTAACTCTTTTTTTCAGCTTTGGTGACTGAACTAGAGAGTGTATTTATTTATTTATTTATTTAAACTATATTGCTGATCTGTTTGTGTGTAATTTTTAATTTTGCATAAAGTGTTTGACTTGTGACAGGTAGCTGCATAGCTGGTTTTTACTATGTGCTTATCAGTTCTCCATAAATCATACCAATTTGCTAAAAGAGATCATTAGATCAAACACTTTATTAGAAATACAACAAACTAGTTCTGAGAAATGTTTTCCATTACTCCTGCTGCTGGCTCAGGAAAGACAATTTAATTTATTGGGTTTTAAGAGACAGTCAATGTTCATTTCAAGACACGTTGTCTTTAGTAGAAAAAGCAGTAAGATGCTGGGCCAATTTACCACTTGTGGAATGGGAGCTAAAGGAGCGAGGAATATTGTATCAACCAAATAAAGGTTTTAGGAGCCGTGTTGCTAAGTCAAGCCAATGTGTTACAGTGTGCCCGTTGTTCATGTAACCAGCGGCGGTCATTACTGTTCCTCCAATAAGGCTGGCAGTGGCTGTAAGCCCCTCTGGGGACCTGGCCATGCCTCTTCTCATCCAGGGACTGTTAGCAGATGTTTAAATGGGGCATTTTCCTTGACTTGTGTGTCAATGTTTTGTTTCCTGCATCTAAATCTGATCAAAAACTGAAGACAAATAAAAAGAAACCCGACAAGATTACTTCTTAAAATCTCATGCTTTAAAAACTGCTAGTGATATGCAGAATTTGCTTCAGAACCATCAATGTTGCATTTGCAATGCTGTAGTCAACTTATTTAGTTTCTAGGCTGATTTTTTTTTTTTTCCTGATGGATAGGTAGTACTTTTTGGCTTTGGCAAAATGAAAATACCATTGTGCCCTGGTCTTTCAAGAAGCATCATGTTGCCAATTCCTGAAGCGGCTGTGGAAAGTGGGTAAAACCTGTAACATTATCTGTGTAACATTAGTTGCAATGTGATATAGTGATGTTATTGCTAGTTCAAAATCTAAATTTGTATGGAAATCCTCCTTTACTCAGAGAATAGGCTTGGGATACTGTGGATTTTCGTTCAAAATTTGAAGATCCTGGAGTGCTAGATGTCACATATTCATTCCAGATGGCATGCTAACCTCCATTGCACTGGACTGAAAATGGCTACCATTTTCCACCAGTGTCTACAGAGTTGTTCTAAGAGATTTAAAGTTGCCTTGCAGAGAAAACAGAACCATAGTAAATAGTCTACTACCTTATCTGTAAACTCATCAATGAAAACAGGATGATTATTTCTTTTCATTACCACCCTTTCTGTGTTTTACATGTTTTGCTCCTCCCTAGGGGCTGCATGGGAATAGCATGTTGACTGTATAAGTATAAATTAAATGTTTGTCTAAAAGAAGAACTATTAAAATGTAATTCTGGGCAGGATGTGCCTGTCAGCAGGAAGCTTCCTAAAATACCCTGTGTTTTAAGAGTGGAATTTTAGAGTAGGAGGGAAGTGTAGAATTGCTATTTACCTGTCTGATGCTGCTTTTGACACACATGATGAGCCAGCTTCATTTGACTGTCACCTCCTTAGGAGGCAGAATTCCTCAGCCCACACTTTGCTTAGCATTGACTACTTCTTTATTTACTCTTTGTGCCTTTGCATTTTATCTGGACTGTGCATTTTCAGTTAAGCTCCAGTTAAAGACAGGCTTCTCAGTCATGGCATTGTAGGAGGGCCCACAGAGCCTCCCACACAGTGCCTTCCTCAAAGAAAGATGGGGATGTCTCTTTCTTTGAAGAAACACTTTTGAAACAAAAGGGATTCCCCTATGCCTCTGACAATTTATTTCCCACCACACATGTACAGAGCCATCGGACTGATGGGCCTCCCTTCATTTGTCAGATTTTTCAGAATAACTGGATTTCAGGATCTCCCCCTAGATGTGCTGTGTCTCTTCGGGTTGCCGCTGGGGAATGCCTGAGAGGAGCTGTGGGCAAGGCAGTGCATGAAGGAGGGCTTTGACAACTGGGGCTGAAGAAACCTCATTCAGAGAGCTGGGAGGTTCAGGACAGTGAAATCTTGGAGAAGGTATAAACTAAATGAAAACCTTTTCCTGTTGCCTTTCCCCCTTCTTTTGTGTCTATTTGGATTTTGGCTTCTCAAGGTCCTCTGTGACCTTTTCCCTTATAATTACATGTGGTCAGCAATCAGAACCAAAACCCAAAAGAGCGAGTCATTAAAATGGGCAGAAAACTTGCAATTAGAATGCCTTGGCATGAGAATTTTGTTTCTGAAAGAGCTTCAGCACAGCTTAGAAATCAGCAACCACAGTTTGGCACTTCCCTTAACTACCAGAGCAACTGATAGAATTAGAAACCATTCAGATTTGCGGGGAAGGAAGAACTGGTGAGTTAAAAAACAAGAACACAACCAAGACCATGTCTGAATAAATTTCCAGTCATCTGTACATAGACCATTTATTGAGAAAGATAAGAAAAGAAAAACTAAATTTTCATAATCCTGATTACACGCAGAGGATTGACCCAGATGCATGATTTTAGCTGTATTTATTATATTTAAACACAATGTATGCCTTCACATGTGCTTACTGAAAAGAGGAACCACAACCATTTAAATTAAATGCGTTTTTAAATATTACTGTTTAAAAAAGAAACTATTGGATTCCTGCATACTAAGAAGTAGTGTATATGACTGTGGTGCTCTAGAATTAATTAGGTCTCTTATTTTAGTTATAGAATCAAGAAGATATTTTCTCATTGCTTGCAGAATAAAATAGCTAAATCCTCTGCTTAGATCTGAAAGTCGTTTCGCCCACAGCAATCAAACTAATATTTTCTTTATAGCTCATTCTCTCTGTAAGCTTTCTGCTGATTTCATTAGGCTTTAGATCAGGTTCCAAGTAACTAATTATATTTATAGTGTGATTTCTTTGCTTAGTACAACTAATTTAGGTAAAGGAGTTGGTGGGAATGGTGAAAGGCTAAGTAGTATTCCTTTGCATTACTTTGTCCAGGTGCAAGATACCAGGAAAACTCTGTTTACAGTCTGTATTCTTAAGCTCTCAGTATTAAGCTGAGCAAAAACTTTCCTATTTTCAGTATTTTGTGAGAGCATAATGATGAACAGTTGATACACTGACTTTTTCCTTTATATTGACTAGGGCTGATGTATTTCTGACAGCAAAATGGGGGGCAGAAAGAGCTGGCCATTTGAAAGTGGTGATGAGGAATCGAACTTGGGTATGCAAGGATGTCCATGTTTTTCACTCATGCTCCATTGCTCCAAGTTTCTTCCTAACATTTCTTAATACATATTCTCTCCTACAGCTCTGCTGTAGAGCCACCACCCTCCCTTTCATCACTTTCCCACCCTTGCCACAAATCCCCTCTCACCTATAACCCACAGGCCTGCCCTTATTTCCCCAACTCCAAACTGCTGCTCCACTCATGCTCATTTTTGAAAGGGCCGGTGCTGCATCATTGCTTCTGTTACTGTCTTCCTAAATATTGCCACAGGCAGCTGAATAATGCTTCTCTCAGCTGGCCCTATCCACAAAAATAAAAGAACCTTCAGCTTTGGCTTCTGGGGATTTAAAAAGCTTGGACAAAGGTAGGTTTGTTTAGCAGCTTTACTTTGCTAAACGATATGAAGGTTCTGTTCTTGCATCACTAGCAGTGATTCCTTTCTCTTTTTCTAAACTGGCTCTCTAACTCTGCAGCTGTGTTCCTCTATCTGGACAGAGAATTGTTCCCTTCCTTGCCCATACAAATTACTTTTTTGAAATCCAATGAACATCACCTACCGGTGTGCTCAGTCAGAAGTTTTCTGGTTTGTTTTGTTTTTCCTCTCTCAGACTGAAATGCAAAGAAATAGGCCCATTTCAAGTTGACTTTCTGACCAGAGGTCTGGTATTTGACACAACCCTGTAGACTACAAGGCTATGTCGGGTCTTTAAAAGCTGGACTTTGATTTTAACAGAGGATTCCAGTGGAAGCCAGCAGTTTTTTGGAGGCCTGAGCCATAACATCACACTCTATGATCTAAAGTTTTCTGAGGACCTTGAGTTACCTCTTTTTTTCTGATATGTTTCCATTCCTGAGAAAAGCAAGAGCTGCAAGACTGACTTATAATATACTCATTCAATTAATCAAGTGAGAGTGAATCAAACCTTTCCAGGCAATTTTGTTTGAAGTGTCTGCACTCTTCTCTGCATCGCATGAGGTGCCAACACCAGTGGGAGTTTGCCTGAGGTAAGAGCTGTGGGTTTGGATGTATTCTTCCATTTTTATTAGGTCTTACACTCACAGGAATTTTGTGCTTTTTAATCTTGTAACTGTACAAAACTTATCTGGGTATGGAGGAAGATAACTTAGTGATTTGCTTTACTTATTCTCATGACTGTTCACATTATGTTATATGAGCTAGTCACACTTAAAAAATTTCAAACCCACTTTTACAGCAAGAAGTGTTTAACTGAAATCCTTGTGCCATAGATCTAACCAGTATGAAACCAGTAGCTCAGCCGAGCTACCAAGATGCATCAATACTCAGAGCTCCTTCCCAGTTGATCCCAGTTGGTCATTAATTTAATTGTATCCATTTTAGCATTTTAATTTCCTTTTCTCTCTCCCTTTATTATCTATATGCTTTCCCTTGAAATACTTTATATGGAATGACATCTAGCAAAAAGCAAGTTGTCAAAAAAAAAAATTCCAGCTAAACATGTTGACTATTTATTGCTCTTAATCTTCAGAGTACAGCTGCAGAATTGAGTAGTACTAATTTGGAGTGCACTAGTACTGAGATTTCCCTTGCTGGTAAGCGTGTCCACATAATACAAGGCAGTCTTACACCCCTTATAATCTTTCAATACAAGAAAAGCGATTGCAAGTGAAACCAGGACATGAAGAGGCAAACGGGCTTTGGAAAAGTCTCATGGCAAGTACTATGCAATGCGCTACATTTTTGAATACAATTAATTAAGCAGTTAGGCACGACTTGTACACTACTTCACGTACTCAGAATAAGATCCAGTGACGTCTGATATCTTGGCATCAGAGTCTACCAAAGAGATGGTCATATGACAAGACTGTTTCCATTTCTGTTTTTAAGGTACAAACAAATGAAAAAAGAGAGCTGTTTGGTCTGTACCATGGGACTGAAATTCTATGCTAGCATTGTCATGGATTATAACACTAAAAGTTTAGAATTAAACGCTGAGAATATCTATTTCTAGGAGCTCTAAATTCTTTGGAATAAGTTTTTTCAGTACAGATTATTGCTTGAATTGTTTTGTTGCGGTCTTTTTGCTAGTACTCCCTCCAGTATTTAGGGTTCATCCTTAAGCTTCTAAAGGGTCATCTAACTCTCATAAGATGGAGTTTATTCTCTGGGTAAATAACTTGTTCATTATAAAAAAGAATAATGCCTCAAAAGCAAGTTGACTCTTTCAGTTACGGGGGGAGGGGGAGATGGATGTCCAAGGCAGGCATAGGACAACATAAGCAAATCCCATCTGACTTTTCACTAGAACAGGAAGTGTAAGTAGATAAATACAGTTAGCGCTCTTTCAGTTTCAAACACAGCAGTAGAATGCTGGTTCAGTGTTTTATTTCCTTGCTGCCAGTTAAAAATGCAATGTAGAATTATTGCCAAGTATGAGTTCCAAATTTTCAGATTAACAGGTTCATTACTGACTTAAAGCTGAAAAGAAACCTGCTGTCTGCAGCAGTCGAGGCACATTCTCTGGTTTTCCAGGATGAAACCATCTTACATTTGCAGATCTAGGCTGTGAACACTAACCCCCCATCTATCTCACTGTCCACCTTCTGCAAAGTGACAGTAGTGTAATTCAGGTAGAAATGAACACACCAAATGTATTCCATGTGCTTGATGCCCTGCTGCTCAGATCATAGCAAGGTTTTAAACAAATTGGGCTAATTTTTCCCAGCTGTAGTGAGGAATAATGTTTTTTTCACTACACGGGACATCATCTTTTGGGAAAGGCACTTGTGCAGAGTATATGTTAATCCATGCTTTTGAAAGAGTGAGACAACTTGCAGTAGAAGAAAACAAAACATTCATATCAGTTACAGACACCGGAATACTTTTGATGGATCCAATATTCAGCCTTTGGCTGGAAGGCAATTTTAAAAGAACCAACTAGTTAAACTTGAGATACTTCTATTTCCTCATAAGATTTACTTCTCTTCCTTAATCTGTAACTCTCCATAGTGAGTTTCTCTAACCATCAATATGACAGTACAGCAATATTGCCTCATCAGTCATGATTTACTTAATGTTTTCTGAATTTAGTAATATTTGATTAAAATTTAATGTGAACATATCATATCATGCCACATATATTATTGCATCCATTAATCAGGTAACCATAATAATGAAATGTCGGAAGATTGGATGAAAAAGGAGCTGAAGTCTTTGATATATGTTTGGCATGGTTTTGTGAGTGATTAACGAAAAGATATCCAGTCAATTGTGTAAAGCTTCATTAATATACATTTACAATCATCTATGTACTGTATCATCAGATATTTTTAACCTTAGTTAAACTTGATTTTTTAATTTACTGAACGACACTAAATATTAATAATCCTGAAAAATATATAGTATTCTATTAACTCTCATAATGCCAGAATGATTCATAACATGTCTTAATGCTTTTGTAACAAAATATGTACTAAAAATACTGTCAGAGTTAATGGATCAGTTTTGTTATAGGTGGAATAACAAATGCTTTATGCATGGCTCTATAAACCTCAAATTACACAATTGTATTAGAATAAATGTAAGTCAGTATTTCCATCTACTTTTTTAATATGCAAAGGTAACATATGACCTAATCTAGCAAAGCATCTGCTCCAGTTTGGTAGAGGAGGTATTGAAGACAGTTAGACTTGAGTTCATACTCATAAGTATTTCATTAAACATATAAAGACTTTCCAGATTTTAAAAAAACCCCAAACTTTAAATCCACAGGCTTCAGCTCACGAAGCAAGATAAGGACATGTTCTCCAGGTAAACTTTGAGACGTGTCATTGTTTTCCTGATATTTGTGGCAAGAAGCAGTGAAGACACTGATCCTACAGCCTGGATCTGTGTAGGAAATTCTTTATTGTGCCATGAATCTCAGTGGAGCTGTTTATAGTGGCAGGAGAGCACACACGGATCTTCATCTGTGTGTGTTCTTGCACTCAGAGCTGGACGCAAAACAGATCAGAACACATGTGCTTCATTTGTAACATGCTGAATGTTCCCCATGACTTGTGGTACGTGTCACTCATTGTATATGACATGAAATGCACGTATAGTACGTCCTGGAGTCCCATGTTGAAAAGCTGCAGCTGTTGTATGTCTGTTATTTGCCTCATATCTTCTCTCACTTTTTGTGATAATTTAATTTATTTAGTTTTTATTTATTGATTACCATGAATCATGGAGAACACTGTCATTTTTTTGCTGCAGCTGCAGGTAGATAAGTACATTTTTACACTACAACAACTTCAAAAGCCAGATCTCTTCAAAATATTTTCAGAACAGAGGTGCCATGTGTTTTTTAACATGGCTTGTGATTTTGAAGTGTATTTGGTTGGAAGCTGTACACTGATCGCTAAACAGAAATATTACCACTTTGGAAGGCTGCTTGGAGATCATCATTGTGTGGTGTTAATCTGGATAAGCACTGTGCAGTATTATCAGCATCCAGTCTATATTTTTATCCCACAATGTCTTGTCTTCAGCTGATTCAAGGATGATTTCTTCAGTAGTGTCTAGTGGGCAAAAGCTGATAGCAGTCATAGGCTACTTGGATAACAGCTTAGTTCTGAGCAAGGTGGATGAGTGTACCCATCAATCTACTGATAAAGGGCATTAAAAACAGTCAGGCCAGGATCTGTGGATCTTCTAAACTAAATTCAGCCAAAATAAGCCCATGCAGCTCCATCTGGCGCCTATTCTGTTAAGAAAGGTGAAACTATGGATTGATGAAAAAGTGATGAGGCTGGTTACTACCAATCTCACTGAACACTAGCCTCTTTTTCCCTCTAGCCTGCTTATTTGGAGACTGACAGAGACATAAGTAAAATAATTATTGTTCCACCTATAAATAAAACAATCCACCCATGCCGACAATATTTTTAATGCATTCTTTACGTAAAAAAAAAATCTTGTGTGAGTGCACAAGCTCTGTATAGTGTTGCACCACTTCACACCGCTTAGTTCACATGCTACCTTTAGCACCAATAGGTCTCAGCTTGTGTCTTGAGTGTGCAGACTGGTGATGAAGAAAAACACATTGTGTCCTTTCTTTACGAAGCTGTGAGGAAGAATTAAGAAGACACAGGGTGCAGAATTCTTTCCTGGGCTTAGGTGGACTTCTGAAAATGAATTTGCTTCTGAGTTCCTGTCATTCAGACTAGCCATAACTCATTTTCTGTGGCTGTTAATCCTGCCTGTGAGGGGGTAGGGATAGTCATTTTCTTTGTAGCTGAAGGCAGGAACAGCATCATAACAAATAATGACTTTAGGATAAGCCTAAATTGATGAACTGCAATTGCAGTTGTCCTTCAAAATTAAGAACGAGAGGACAAAAAATGCAGAAAATATGATCTAAACTAATATTACTTTCAGCTTTTGTGAGTCCTTTCTAGCCTAGGACCTGTAAAGGCTTGTAAATGCTAAGGTAATGGATGTTGAAACATCTGCATTAAGCAGTTATTTATTCACATTTTTACAGGTGGGGAAATCGGAAGCACTGGATACAAGTGTCCCTTGTACAGCTAGCAGGAACAGAACAGTGGGTTGTACCCCAGAGACTTGTGCTTTGACTTTTAGACAACGCAATTCATCACTGTAATAGCACTTTGGATCTAACATGCATTTCCAATCTTTTCTGTAAAGCAAGCTCTTTTCCTTCACATTCACAGATTTGGGATAGGAGAAAACCCATCAGAGATTTGGTGACTTTAAACAGTGTTTCATCTTTTCATCTTTAATTATAGCTGGACAAATGGTGTCAAGTGTAGGCATGGAAAGCCATGGATAGGAACTCCTAAGAGTCTATAGAAAGATTCTATTTTGGTCATTTTTTTTTGATGGAAGGGATGAGAAGAAGTTGTCTTTGGGAATGTGGCAATTGCTGCAGAGCACTTAAAGCTATTTCCTCCTAGTAGCATCTGTTTTTCAGGAGAGAAAAATGCTGAGATTATGCTACAGCCTGGAGCTCTAGCATGTCGATGAGGTAGATGGAGCCCAAATAAATTAACTGTTGTCAGACTCTGATTCCCGTGACTGGGATTTTAAGTGGTTGGGAAAAAATGGTCTCATGTATCTGGAAAATTGTAGCCTGTTTTGGCAAGAAGGAAAGCGAGCAGATCAGAGCCTGTTTCCCATGTCATTGAAGTGTTTGAGAACTTGCCCTCTGCTGAGATGGAAGGGAACTTTCTGCAAAATTAAAAGTGTTTGTTACATCTAAAATGTGCGGTATTTTTCTTGATCTAAGAAGATTTGCATGGCTTCAATCTGCTCTTCTGGGCAAGGGAGGCCTGCCTTTTAGCAGTGTTGTGGTTTAACCCCAGTTGTCAACTAAGTACCGCACAGCCGCTCACTCACCCTCCCCGCACCCTGTGGGAGGGGTAGAGAATCAGGGGGAAAAAAAAAAGTAAAATTCGTAAGTTGAGATAAAGACAGTTTAATAGGACAGCAAAGGAAGAGAAGAAAAAAAAAAATAGAATATACAAAACAAGTGTTGCACAATGCAATTGCTCACCACCCACTGACTGATGCCCAGCCCGTCCCTGAGCAGCAATCGCTGCCCCCCAGCCAACTCCCCCCAGCTTATATACTGAGCATGACGTCATATGGTATGGAATAGCCCTTTGGCCAGTCTGGGTCAGCTGTCCCGGCTGTGCTCCCTCCCAGCTTCTTGTGCACCTGGCAGAGCATGGGAAGCTGAGAAGTCCTTGACTTAGTATAAGCACTACTCAGCAACAACTAAACCATCAGCGTGTTATCAACATTATTCTCATCCTAAATCCAAAACACAGCACTATACCAGCTACTGGAAAGAAAATTAACTCTATCCCAGCCCAAACCAGGACAAGCAGTCAAAGAGGATTTCTTTCAGGGATGAACTCTGAGAGTTCCTTGGTTTTATGTTGCTGGATTATGTAAATATTGGTGCGGGGTTTCAGGAAAAAGAGCAATGTGAATTTGCCAGTGCTAATGTTCTTGTCCCTTCTCTCTGCAGGAATCTCTGATATGATGAATGATGTGTTGCAAATACTTTTAGTTATTCCTTAGTATTATGGATGCAAAGAAAGGAGGGGGTATTGTTTATGGCAGACTGCAGCTTGCAAGTTGAGAATAATTTGCTCATGTTCATACTTCTACATTTTTATATTCAGATCCAATGTCTCTGTGGTGGGCCTATGAGAATGATGGGGAAATGCCTCTTACGCTAAGCTTGGGATGTGAAGATGAACTTTATTCTGTTCTATTCTCTTCCATTTTTATAGACTTGACATGTTTTTCAGCATAGTATTTGAGAACCTAATGGTGCTTTAAGCACAGGTGGTTTGTTCTCCTCGCCCTTGCAACTGACTGGGAGAGGAACTGCATGCAGCATAGGTTCTTGTGTACAGTATAGGTAGGGCTTAGATAGGTGCTGTAGGGCTTTAGTTTGTTTATTTGGAAATGAGGGTGCTGCTGTGTGTAAATCAGGGAGACCAAGGTGATGAAAGGTTACTTAGCAGAGAGCGATTTATTTGGGATAACTCGTAGATAACAATTCGTGCCTCACACTGAGGACCGGCCATTGAGAAATTTCTGTCTCTTCTGTACAAACACACAACCACTCAGTAGAGGTCCCTTTGTGCAGCACTGAGCTGAGTTACAGTACCTGAAATTTCAAATGACAAAGGAATCTTGCTGTCAGACTCTCTCTGCTGAGCTGCTGATACAAAGGGCTGTGGGAGGCGAGTAGGAACACCAAAGCGTCTTCAATTGTTATCAGATAGCTGTTCACAGAAAGGTCTTCCCAGAGTTTGCTGCATAGAAAGCACAACCCACACATCATTGTTATTCATTCGTTCAGTTTGAGAGGCTTGTTTTTCACAGATGTGCTCTTCCTGTTGGGCATTTGTAACTGAGGATTGTTGTTAGTTGAAGAAAAGTGTCATCCAACTATGAATTGAGATTTTCAGCTGATTCATGAACACCTTTGTTAACTACAGCATAAAAAGGAATATGGCTGAGTGTGAAATGTAGGTTAAGCTGTATTTCTACCCCAGTATATTATACTACTCTGGAAGGGTGAAAAAGAAATCTTAATTAACAGTTACGCAAAAATTTCCTGCACATTTTTATCTCAAATAAAATTAGTAAAGCAATTAGAAGATGGAGGTAATTGCTATGTATTAGCCTCTCTTATTCATACGGAGCCTATATATAGAGAGATGTATATATGGATTTTAAAATAATTAACTAAAATTGCTATACATGGCAAGTAAAGTAAGCAATCGGTATGTTTTAGTAAGCCTTTCATGTCAGAAAATTGGCCAGACATGCTAAGAAAGGGCGGTAAAACTTGGGAGAAAGGGAGGAAATGAATTATCTCAGAATAATGGGACCAGAGCCATTCATGTACATATAGCAGATAATTTATGGGGCTTACATTAATGTGAATCTTGAAAGTTTTGATATCTAAGTTAATGCTACAGCCAAGTAGCATGATCACAGATAAGCAGCTGTTTATTGTTGTTCCAGGGAATAATGATCAGATATGAGTTATTTCTGCCCAAGTTTTCCTCAGCATATACATGTCATCTCATTTCTAGCTTTAGTAAAAGCTTCTAGATTTTTTAAAAAAGTAATAAAAATGCTTTTTAAAAATAATTTTAAAATAGTTCTTCATACCAAAGTGTAACTGTGAAAACAGTTCTGAATTGTCAGGTCTGATTTGACAAAGCAGCTTCCTTTTGGCAGATGGATTAAATGTGCTCTCTGACAGTCCCAGTCACATCTGTATCTGGCTGGGTACTCCATCTCTAGGAATTCACACTCTTCTGAAACAACACTAGGCATGAATCTGGCTACTCTTCAGAAGGCTATCCTTGCTTAGGCCTCCTTAGATCACCGTGACTTTTTAAATGGTAAGGTTATCTTTTTAATCCATAAAAGGTCTCCTAAAATTGATAAGCACAGAAAAAGTGCTCATAATTAAAACAAAAAGGCTAAATAACAACATTTGCCAATACAACAAACTCCGAGTGCAATTTTGCAGCAGAGTGAGAACCCAACATATAACCTCTGAAAATCAATTTACTAAATTAAGTGTAAAATAATTATTCTGAGTTATTTAATCGACTTTTCAGTCTCAAGGTTTTATTTTATTTTTGCAAGATTCTTTTTAAACCTAATATCAAAGATCTAATTTCCTGTACCTGAGCATTGTCAACACATTGGAGAGAAACATCCAAATGGGAATCAAATTTATTCACTCTGTAAATTACTGCTATATTTAACATTGAGTGTTCCGGTATTCTTGGAAATCTTCCTTTTCAGTGAAGTTATCACTAAGAAGCCAGCAAATCGGTTTTAGTGGTATTGATATGATATGTGTTCAGTTGGAAAGAATGAGTGAAAGAGGGAAGAGACATCTGGACGGTGTTACTTCCTCAAAGAAAATATATACACTCCATCATATGGTAGAATGAAGCACCAGAGTGACTTTTCTGATGCTGCGCAAATTGTTGTGCTTCAGCACATCCAATTTCTGTTCCGAGGCATGATTTTCAAGATCTCTTCACTACTAAATCCAGACATATCACAGGAGTTGCTCTCCTTCAAAACTCTGAAGATGACTTGGCTCAGGCTGAGATTTACAGGGGCAGAGGCTGGAATCTTCCTGGCAGCTACCCCCAGCTAATGGCCTCCTGTCCGTCCTGGGGAAGAAGGGTACTGGCAGTGTGGCCTTAGTTCCAGTCAGTCCTCCCATTACCCAGTGTGGGGTATAGCTGCTATGCTTCCTTCCCAAATGTCCACAGTCCATGTCCGGGTCTCATTCCGGTGTAGTGTAAGGAAACAGTCCAGGTGTGCTCTCATGCCTTCAGCCCACAAGCCAGGATTGCCATGGGACTCATCACCCTCAGAACAAAGCATGAGACCTCTCTTTGCATTAGCTTTTCTCACAAGGACTTTCCCAAATGTTCAGAGCAACAGGGAGCCCCAAAGCAGCCTGTCTCCTTGTCCCTTTCCAAAGTCACCTCCTTAAAGGATCATCTCATAATGGGGACTGATTGTCTGTTTGATCTTGGCGAGCCTCAGTTTCGCACTAAACCATGCAGATGCCTCAGGGCCACCACAGTAACACTTCTGACTGGGAGTATTAGTGCATACATGGATTCCTGCACAGTATCTGTTCTGTAGTTAAACACCTTAAATAACCCTTGGAAATTATTCTGGCTGTATTCAAAAGTGGTAGCCTAGCAACTGATTTTTTTCTTTTTTTTTTTTTTTTTTTTTTTTAACCAAACAGTGAAGGAAGTGAGTTCTAATCCTCTTGAGGGTGCTGTTTATTAAAATTTCCACCATGGAAATTACAGAGTATCTTCCTCTTTCCCGAAACAATTCTGAACTAGTTGCAACAGAAACATTTCATTTGGTTAAGATGTTAGAAATAGATGTTAGAGATGGAAAGCAAAGAAAGCTTTCTTTTTTCCAGAAAAGTAGAAAACATACAAGCATGAGGTTTGTTAGTGCATGTATTAAATAATGGCTTTATAAAATGAGGTTAGAGAGGAGAGGATATTGGCTGTTTGAGTGCTCTATATAGTGGATCAAGAACCCATAATGAGAATTAGGGTGCCCTGTAAATGTGTTGCAGTCACATTATCAAGATTAAATGGGATAGCCCAATCAGCAGTGTGGTGACAAGGAGTTGATGTTCTTTAGCCCATTCTGGACTGCCCTTTCCTGTGGTTGGTGAGGGCTGCACTCCATGGGAAATGATCTGCTTGTAGCCCATGTTACTGGAGCAGGGGAACTAGATGAAGGTTAATTGGCATTTTAAATTTGACCATCTTAGATGCCCATCTTAGAAAAGGGCAATTATACAGATTTCTTTTTTTTCCTGCTGAAGATGTATGTTCTCTCTTGTTCTTTGTTAATATAAAATGTCTTGTTAATATAAAGCATCTCTGCAGTGTAGGCATTTAAGTCTCAATCCATTAAAGGACTTCATCCTGGTCATAGTATCCTTGACTTCAAAAATGCTTCTGGCTTCAGGGGGAGTACCCAAAAAATTAAATCTGAGTCTTTGTGCTTCATTGTGCTACACCCCGAGAAGCTTCTTTTGTGGACAAATATGTACTTGGCTATGTATCTTGAAATTCGTCATTTCACACCTGAATTGATAATATTGAGTCATTTTCACTGTATGTGCAAGGTATTTAGAACTGTATTCTGTTAACGATTCCTTTAATGTCTGAGACATGGAAGCCAATTAGAAGTCCTCGTATATTTTTTGCATGAGTTTCAGACTTTGGTGATCTTAGAATGTCACAATTTGATCAGTTAATCACTCTTTTTAACATCCACCTTCTTTTCTATAGTGTTTTATTGATATTGCAGCCATTACCCACCGATGTTCAGTTTACTCACCATATTGTAACTCTCCTTCCTCTCCCTTGCATTGTACCCATTGGCAACAGGTTATTCAGAGGCTGCTTTAGGGAAGGAGATGACAGAAAAAAGTAGTGAGAGAAAGATGTAGTGACAACAGACATTCGAATGCTCGGTGGTCCCTGTTGACCACTTTAAGTGGAGACAATGACATTAATCATATCTACAGTAAATATGCTAAATATCAGTAGTAGGTTAATTTTATAAAATTGTAATGATTATCTGTTGCTAGCTGAGCCATGTCCAAATGTATAGTAATAACCTTGTTACTCCGAGAGCTTCTATTGTATCTAGGGTGCCCCTTTTTCCTCCACAACAATTGCATCCAATGTGTCGACCCAAACAAGTTTTGAATAATCCTGTCGGCAAAGGTAAAATAGGAGTAGCTATGGCCCTGAAATAAATATGCATATGCACACAGATAAGCAGCTGTAACACAGGACATGGTATCACACACAGCCTACTAGCCATTGCTCCCTGGACAGTGGCAGACCCTGTCCAGCCCCAGATACTCACACCTGTGCCAGGTCAAGGCACAAATTCAGTGTTTCATTGTGGGAGCTTGACAGTTTCTGGGCTGGGAGGTGAGGAGGGGCATCAGAGAAACTCTCCTGGAGAGTTTCTCCCAGCTCTTGCTGAAATGTTTAGTCATGACATCACACTTGCATATGTGTGCCATAAATATGTAAGGTGTAAAGTATTGAAGGCTCTGGCCTTGCTCTGGCAAAATATCTATGCCAGTCTCACTGTATGTCATGCTCTGAGCCCAAGACCTCACAATGAACTCATGTCTCAAACTCTCCACCTGAAGGTCTGTGGTTCATAGAGCATAAATTCCTAGAGAGGTCCTGTCTTGCAGCTGAGGCTATAGGGCAGGAGAGACAGCACGGCATGATGGCTGAGGCCAGAGTACTGTTCAGCTGAGCGCAGCATCCAAAGGAACCGTGGGAGGGAATACACTTCCCAGCTCCAGCTAAGCAGAGTGGTCCCTTTTATTGTGTGACCTGACAAATGACCTGCTGCAGGTCAGAGCAGAAGACACATGAAGGGTCTGCGTTAGCTGGTACTTAACTTTAAGTGCTTATATAGTTACTAATGTTGCTATGAATACTCTGAAATAGTATTGAAGCTCCTTGGTGTTTCAAGCCCACACTGCTCCACCCCTTGCAAGCCCATGCCCAGGGAAAAATTATTCTAA
Source organism: Theristicus caerulescens (assembly GCA_020745775.1). Lineage (NCBI taxonomy): Eukaryota > Metazoa > Chordata > Aves > Pelecaniformes > Threskiornithidae > Theristicus > Theristicus caerulescens. The sequence continues at coordinate 93,395,684 of CM036560.1, forward strand.
ATCCTACGATGTCCAAATTCCAAATTTAAATGGAATTAATTACAAAATTGCATGCAAATGTTTTGCAGGATTAAAATTGTTTTTTACAATGAAACCTTAAAATTATTATAAAGTAACTACTATAAACATGAGAAATCCGGAAGTAACGCATTGGCTTGTGCTTCAGAATCAGAAAATTAATCAGGGATCATGGTTTCTGACAGGCTTTGCTGTTCAAGAGCTCAAGGGACCACGTTCCATTTGGAATGGAAGAAGCTGGTATAAGGCACCATCACTTGAAACGCAGGGCGAAAGACAGTCATTGAACCACCTACCAGTCAGCAGGACAAGGGTGCTGGCTGTGTGTCACCAAGAGAGAAGAAGAGAAATATCTCCTGTCTCCCTTTGCAATGGTTCATGCTAGTTACCTGGAACAGGCCTTTCCATTTGAACATCTCCATACCCACACGCTAGATGAGAACACAAGATTAAAGAGGAAATCTCGTTCTGCCATCTCAAGAGCAAATCTGTCATTGACGTGGCTTGTCTTCATAATACAAGTGTAAGTGAAATGTTGTAAATGCTTTTCATTTTAATAATTAGAAGTTTATTTAAGTGAAGGAAGGCATTTTTAATAATGATTTTGCTTTTTAAAGCTGGGAAGGGGAAGAGAGGAATAGGCCAAAGGCCAAATCAATGGAATTTTTGTGTGAGTAAGAGAGGCATGAAGGATTTGATGGTCCAGCCTCATTAATGTTACAAAACATGGGGCAGGTACTTGTATTAGAAGCAAACAGCATCAACTCAGTATAGGACAAGTCATATTTAAAAGGGAGATGATGTACTGTAAATGTGACAGAGAACCACATACTCCTCTAAAATGTTTGAACTTTAGAAGAATCCATTAAGCTGTATTATAAACAGTTACAGAGCAAAGTGAACACCATTACTGAAAAGTATGCTTTGCTGTCTATCCCTGTAATGACACAAGTCAGCCTTGGATTTATCATATAAATACCGCTTAAGAAAGATTTTAAAACCATGTGCAATTTAATGAAAATGTTTCATGTAAAACCATCCACTGAATTAAAAAAGGAAAGGATTGCATCCTTGAAGAGGCTGTGAACAACAGAAAACTTCACAAATTTTTGTGTTTAACATTACTTTTTAATATCCTTGCATTAAAAATGAATGATTACTTTTTAATATTACTTGTAACCAGCTATCCCCTACCGTATAGATACATTTCTTGTATGATTTTATTAGATGCTCAATAATAGTACCTATAAGCTCAGATTTCTTTTGAATATAAATGATTAGAAACAATATCTACCCTAAAGCATCTTTAATGTCATTATAGATGGGTAGGAGTAAATTAAGCGGTATTTAGCCACCAAAGTCTTTAATTTCATTGCATTTGAGTAGGAGTTAGACATTATGAGGTCCAATTAAAAAAGTCACTAATGTTTTTACATCTGAGTAGGAGTAAATTAAACAAAATCACTCCTGAGCTGCTAATATCATTTTAATTGAATGTCATTCAGTTTCTAACTGCTGTTACAACACAGTAGATAATGAGTCGAGCTCAACAAATCATCTGAGCTCCAGGTACCATGGCTACTAGGGGTGAAGGTAGAGTTTAGGGATGGAGAGGGAAACTGTTGGAAGTTAGGAAGCTGACAGGAGTGATAGCAGACCTGACATCTCTTGGCTGATGAGACCTATGTTCATCTAAAAATATCACCCTAACAAGAGCTAATCTAGCAAGGCTGCAAGCCAGGTCATTATTTCTAGTGTTCAGACATAAAAAAAAAAAAAAAAGAAAAAAAAGCATTTATCCAGAAGATGTGATTTACAGAGTGAACGCTAGAAAGGCTAATTCCATTTATTCACACCTCATGAATAATTCATTGTTTGATTTAATGTTAATCTTGATGATGAGACAATGGTGAAACAATACTAGACAATATATAGACTTAAATATGTGAAAAATAAAGAATCATATCCTATCACAAGCATTATTATTTTTTGATCTATAACAGATAATATTGCATTTTCCTCATACCTGGAAATCTTTTCACTTCAGTAAATAGCAGGTTTAAGACAAGCTGTGGCACTTCGTATAGAGACCGTTAAAGAGACTAGAGTGAAAAATACCCTTCATTGAAACTCAAATTACTGTAAAACAGTAGATATTTTCCCCTAACAGCAGTTCAACCCATTACAGAATGCTAGGCTTCCATCAGGAAAAGCTGCAGAGTTTTAAACCTGTTATTAATTTGTGAGCATCAGATCTGTTCTGATGTTGCTGTATGTGTACATGCCTGACTGCTAAGAGCAAATATTCCTTTAAAATATGCATTTAATATAAGACCCGAGATACCAGGGTCTCCTGACTGAAGCTCAACACCTTGTTCCAAACTCAAGCTAGGTGTTGGCTTCATTTATAGTCACACACCTTCATTTGGCCTATGTGATTGAATGTTCCTGCCTCTTTGCAGAAGATGGTGAGGGAAAAGATGTCATTATGGTCTATGTGTGTGCATGTATCTGGAGCTGCTTCTTGCTCATATTATGTGTTCAGAAAGTCCCATCAACTATCTCTTGGCTATGTAGTCAAAATCAAACAGAGGGAAATTTGCAGTTCTGTTTCTTTGTTACATATGGGACAACTGGAGGAAGTCAACTTTAGCAGATACCATAGACCTGCCTTTCCTCTTACCTCTCTGCAAGACTGAGGCCCCTTCAAAGGATCTGAGACATACTGCTTGTTCTTCCTCCATGGGCAGGGAGCAAGTCAGTGCTGCTGGACAGGGGAAGCAACTGCAGAACTGTAAAATGTCTTTCCAGGGGCTTGAGGATACCCTGTTATAAGAGGATGGGTTGCAGGTAGCCACAGCAGCCCCCTCTTCCTCAGGGCTTCTCCTGCAGCCCCTCTCCTGCAGCCCATCTCTCAAGATAACAGGATGTACCAAGGCAGCACAGTGGCTAGAGCAGTCACAGGAGAGATGTTTTGTGGCTTTCCAGGATGGAGTCCCCCCTATTCTCCATCCTAAAGGTTAGTTACTTAGCCCAGGCACTGCTAGGTAGATTTGAGGTAAATTCCGGCAATGTGCTTTTGGCCATAGATCATACCCGAATTTTTGCAGGGAGCTGTCTGTGTTGCTATTCTGGTAATGAAAACATCGTGCTGGAACTGATCCTGCACCAATGGATGATTCCAAAAATTGTCCAGACTCTGAGAGCAGCATGGGTCTGTGGAGATAACTGCAGAATTTCAGTTGTAGGACAGGAAAGTTACAATTCCCTCTTGGCAGAAAGGACAGAATTTCCCAGTGCCAAGGACACTGTCTTTTCCAGTGCTTCAAATATGATGCTTTGACAAAAATGACTGTTGTCAAACTCTGCTTCTTTCTAAGTATTTCTCTTATTTAATTGTGAGATTCTTCATTGACTCTTTCAATTATAACCTGCTATGTGTCAGTCTGTAATTCTGGTATCTTTTACCTGTCTTGCAATAAATGGATGTCTGACTAGACATTCTGCACAACTTGAAATAAGTGGATGAAGAAAAAGTAACTGTCAGTGGATGTAAAGAGGGAGGCAATCCACTAGACTCTGGCGAACCTCTCAAATGAAAGGCTGGAGTTTGGGTCAGTTAGGGAAACAGGATGGGAGGTAGAATTGTTCATTTAGGTAGGCTTTGCTTTTAGAACTGATTTTCAAATGAGCAAATACGAGCAGAAATTCCTGCTTGGGATTCAAGTCTGGCTACTTTTTGCATTCACCTTCCATGATGTAGAACACCAAGGAGCCCCGGTCCTAAATTCTGGTTCAGTATTCCCAGCAGGCAAGAGAGCAAGCTCTGTGAATTAAGACTTAAGGCTTTTATGCAGGGTGTGTGAAGAAAAGTTTGAGATTGAGCGTGGGCTAAGCTCTCTGTGTAGATGTATTGTTGCAAACATGCTCTGGGACATACTAAATTATATTGTTACTTGGGGGAACAATGATGTGTTTTGACGTAGCCTTTTGTCTTTTCTGCGTAGATTGCACCTGAACATGTTACAGCTTGTTTTAACTAATATGTTTCATAGGTTGGTTGTGTCTTATGTCTGTGAAGTTCCAGTGATAGCACTGCAAAAATAATTACTAAAAAACCCGTACAGCATCTGCTTGGGGAACACTAATGACTCCTGAGGAACTTAATGACTTCTGTCATGTTAAGATTTACTAAGTAGGTAGGATTTTAGTTTTTGAAATGCAAGGATACAGATCTCACTTTGGAATACTGCTTAATGCCATGTCTGTGGCTAAGTGGCAATTTGTGAAACATTTTGCATCTGCACACAAAGTTGTTTCAGTTGCTTTCTGTGTCTGTCAACCATAGAACAACAGAACTTCTTCAAGAGGTCTAAGAAATACTAACTCAGTATTAAAGTATTAGACCTGGATCTTACTTTCCTGAAAAAAAAAAACCTCTCATTGCAGTCTTCTGTTGCCATTCCTCTCATTCTTCCATTGCACTTTCAACATCCCAGAGTCTAAGGGATTTGTGAATTGCGCTTAGAAGCACTATAGAACTGGGATGGGTTCCCAGGTAAAGAACAAAGGTCTCTTACCCACAGAAGCATTGCTAGGGTAGAAGAATGTATGGCTAATACTTCTGCTTGCAAGGAGAGCAGTCTGGTTCAGTGAAGAAAGTTGTCACAGTGTAGTAGAAGATATAAGTCATAAATGTTTTCAATTAATTTTTTTCTCATGTCAATCCTGATTTGAGCGCTTGCTTCCCTAAATTGCTTTTGGTTGGTCAGGGAAAGTTCCTTAGCTGTTCAAGTGTCCACTCTCTGATTTAGCAGTTGTTTGGGAGGCTTTTATCTTAAGCTTAAAAAGGTTGATCAAAATCATCTTTCCTTTCAAATGGGCCACTTTAAATCAAAATGTATATATTTCTCAAAAATTTCTAGGTGTAGATATGGTTAGGTATGTCTTACATAAATTTAGATTACTAATGAATCAGCCTTTTGCCTCATGTTGCTCTTATAGTCAAGCACTTAGTTTCCTATCTCAGAAATATTTATATCCTTCATAGCTGAAAAGTCAAGTTTTGCTTGGTGTCTGTTAGTTCAGAGCCGAGGAACTCTTTCCCCTATGACTGGAACATGTAAGCTATTCTCAGCATGTAACACGCAGATACCTCTGAAGTGCGTGGGCACAAAATCAGGTAGAAGAGCTCTTGAAAATGCATCTGGTTTCAAACAAGGAACTTTAATTTTTTTCTGTAACTATAAGTTACAGAATTAGTTTGATGGTAAGAGTTATGTTTACAGTGTGTTCTTAGTTCTTGCTTTGAAGTGTGGCAGTAAATGTACAAATCAAACTACTCATTGAATTAATCACAGGTGAATCTAGTTTGACCTTTTGCAAATGGCAGTACATTCAGTGCTAGCTGAAGGCAGGAATGGTGATCTTGAGAGAGCTGTTTGTTCACAAAGTTAGAAGGAAATCACAGAACTGGCTCTTTATGCCCTCTGCCCATCCATGACCTGCAGAAAGCTGAAACAGTGAGGTACTGGGGACTCTGTGCCTGAACCACCTCCCGTGTAAACTGATGTGCTGGAGCTGGTGAAGTTATTGCAGGTTTTGCACTATTCTGACAGGTGAAAAAAATCATTACAGATTATGATATCCACACCATCTGCTGCAGGCATTCACTTTGTATATATTTCAGAGCACTTAGAGCTGGAGCCATATTAGGCCAGCCTCAATTTCACCTGGGTACTCTGGGTGTCTATCTGCTTCTGAAGTATTTGGGCTAGAGAGAAATCTGGACCATCAAAGGTTTTTATATGAAGGACTCAGAGCTGGTACTTTTGAGGAGGAGGAAGGATTGCTAATCCCTTTCCTCCATGCTCTGTGGTCCTTGTACCCTGCCTGCTTGGGCATGGCAGTGCTGCCTGCGACCCATTGTCCTGGCTGAGTCTCAAGGAAGAAGAGATGTTGCGACTTTGCCTATGCAAGTGGCTAACAGTTTTAAGTGGGACCTTGCCTTTCTTTAGGGGTGCTCTGGGGAACATGCATGCAGCACTTACATCCTAGATTTGAGCCCAGACAGGCAAATTATCTGCATATTCAGCTGAAGAAAGATGCCCTCAGAGTACAATTTATGGCATTTAAGTCAGATGCTTAAAATTAGACAGTCTGTATGCATCTTGGTAGTCTTCCTCTGTCTGTATTTTGTATACTAACCTGAAAACCTGGATGATAGGAACCCAATGTTTCCTGAGCCTGTGGGCAAGACTGGCTAGATGATCCACTGCATGGATACTCACACACAAATGCACCGTGGTGTCTTTCATCAGCTCTGCCAGAGAACAACAGGACTAAGACTTGTGAAGTCTGCTGCCCCTGCATCTCTGTCTTTCCCAGGCATGCATTCATCAGAAATACTGCTCAGATAGTACTGTTTTGCTTACCATCTTACAGGATGCAGCAAAGCAAAGTTTTGCCTATAATTTGCTACATAATGTTTTCCTTAGCAGTCAGGAATTTGTGATCAGTTTAGAGAGTTTTATATGACTTAGTGGTGACTTTAGATTTAGAAATCCAAAAACATAGAAAAGAAAGAGAAGCTTTTTGTGCTTTTGTCCTGGTGTACTTTTAAAAGTTTTGCTTATTTGTACCCCTTTAGATAAAACTGCAAAATGACCTTTTAAACGTGAACAAAGCCGAGTGCAGTGTGGATTAGTGCATTCTGAGTGCAAGTTAGATTAAAACCCAAATTATTTAATCAAAATCCATAGTATATCACAGGTTTAAATAGAGCACTTTAGAAAGTAGGTCACAAGCTAAAGCTTCAGATTAGTTTAATGACTTGCATAGGAAAGTACGTACCTATGCTTGCAGTTATTTTCTCTCACAGGATCTCAAATTTCACAGTCTGTGTACCTGTAAACATGAATAGATGCTGGCAAAGGGACATCACAGCACAAATACCTTTTTCCTTTTTATGAGGTTTAGATAGATTCATTCTTGCTCAAACTGATAAAAGTTGAGTTTGGGCAGTCAACAACTCAAAAGAAATGTAGTCGTCACAATGGGTTTCCAAATAGAGTCTTCCCATGTACAACACACGAGACTTAACGGTTCTGGTATCCAGGTGGAATATGTCTGTGGTTCCCTGGTATAAACTGAGTACAACACATCGCTTTTAATGTCTTGTTCTGAGTATCCTGGATATGTTTAGAAAACGTTGGTGCCAGCTGGCAGATTGCTGGTGAGGCTGAATACATGAGGCTGCCGTTCTTTCAGTGTCGTTACAGACCCATCATTCCTTCATCCATCCTTCTCGTCCCTGTAATTGAAGAGAAATGCTTTGCCTGCACCTTCTCTTGTCTTGATTTTCCCAGGCCTGGCTTTCTTTATCAAACCTCACCTTTGCTGCAAATTTTTGTTGTAGTTTTTTTTTTTTTAAATTGAATTCAGGCAATTAGTTTCTTCTTTTTTCCTAGCTAATTGCTTTTACGTTAGTCTTGCTAATCCATAAGTGCCAGTAGTCTCTGAGATACTGGATCTCATTTAATTTCCAAAGAAGCAGAAGAGAGCTAAAACAAGAAAATGTCACAGCATAAACAGACAACAGAAGGGAAGAAAAAACTAGATAAAACAGTTTCTTATCCTCCTACTTTACATTCATTCACTCAGCCATATCACATGTAACATCAGAGCATTATCATCTCTTGAAACTTACTTATCACAAGCAGAGTGGTAAGTAGATCCCCCTTAATTTGCACAATTGCACAAAGTCACAGAGCCTGAGGAGAGAGGATTATCTTCTTGCCTAATAACTATTACAGGGTTAAAGGTGCCATTGTTTGTTAGTAGAGGCAGTCAATATTATTTCAATATTTTTTTCCTCAGAAAATGTGAGTATGAAATCAAAGCTGGTTGGTTGGTTTGTTTTTTAAGAAAGTAAGTATGACTTAATAGAGTATTTGTTTAAAAAAGCAGAAGAAAAGCTTTGAAACTATGGAGATGTTTCTTTGGATATTTTTAAAATTAAAAGTTACATTTTTAGTCCAAGTGACTTTTCACTTCAGAATTTAAATTGATTTAAAACAAAATCAAAGCGAAATGTTTAAAAAATCTTGAAGGATTTTGATTGACTTAATCTGTGTTGTATCTGGGTCTCCATTTGTGGAAAGTTTCATCTTTTTATTCTGATTCCATTATTTTCTAAAAATAGAGGGCATATTGAAGAAACTTAAGTATTATAATTTGAGCCATTGAGAGGAAAAGGTAATACTCAGACTTGAGATTATATTACCCCATTTACTTGAACAGGTAGCAAAAAAATTAGGATTTTGCACAAGTTCTAGTTCATAGGAGTACTTGGTGATAAGAGTAAAAAAAGTCTCAGGTTATGTACATAGGGAGTTTCACTGAGAAAAGAGGAGATCAAAGAATCAGAAGATAATTTCCTTGTTCAGAGGCACAAACCCCTTCCAGCCAGCGCCACCTCAGAATTTTTACTTTTTTTTGAAAGGTGCTTCCATTAGCTTCCCAGATTAGTTCCAAATTTCAGAGCAGATTTGGATTTGCTTTTGCTTTGAAGAAGTGGGATAAGCTTTATTGTTTCCTACTGGTTAAGCGAAAGACTGATCTATTTTATCCATCTCAATCAAAATTTTGGAGCAGAACATTTATTAAACATTGACAAAAGCACTAGAACTTCAGATTTCAGTCCTTGCCTTTTATAAATTAATACTACTAGCAAATTCTTTACAGTTAAAAAAGTTATTATCAAATTATTGTGCAACTGGAGAAATAACATATTTTTTTCTGGGTCAGAGACTTGGGTAGGAAAATTTCCATTTAAAATAAAACAAACCAGACTCTAGTGTATCCTAATGCCTTGGGATACAGTAGAAGAAATGAAACAAAATGGCTCACTGTCAAAGTCTATAGCACCACATTGACTTAAGCAGAACTCTGCAATGGGGAATTCTGTTTTCAAGTTATCACATGATATAATGTAGACAGTTTTGAAACATAGGTTTTGGAACTCATGCATATACTTTTGCAATTTATTCAGAAGATTTATATTGTATCATGCTATTTAGTTGCAGGTATCTGTGTTAAGCTGATATTCATAGGTTGATATTTGAAATATCATGACTTCAGGTGTTATATATACTGTAATTGTCCCTCAGGACTCTCATAACCTATATAAGCAACATTTACAATAGTTTTAAAAGATCTGAATAGATAATTAGAAGAGACAGTTATGAAGTTTTAAATAAAATATTTCCCTTTCAAAACAAAACCAGGTGAAACAGAAACTATATGATAGGTTGATTTGAACAAATTTCTCATTCTTAATTAATATGTTTTAGTGTTCCAAAATTAAAATAGTCTATCTTACAGAATGAAAAATTCATGTGTGCTGTTCAAAACAAAAGATTTCAATTCCAAACCAAATGTGAAGTAAAAATGTAACAATAAGATGTTGTCCTTTTTAGAAATTAATGGAATATTACAAATGGCACGATGGAAATTTTGTAATTTTTTTAATTCAGAAAATGTGTCAGGATTCTGGCATTTTGCTTGCATTTGAGACAGGAACTGTTTTGAGATCTTATATCCTCACAAAATGGAGAAAACATTTCATTCTGGGTAGAAATTATAAATGTAGTGAGGGTAGCTCTGTGATTTATCCTTCCCAGAAGCATTGACCTGGTGGATGGGTCTAAGCGTGAAAACTTAAAAGATATCAGTGACAGCAAATGTAAAGACAGTTCTTTATCCAGACATTCATCTCTGAACATTGGTGTAGTGGAGAAACTGTTTGGCTCATGGCTGCTTAAGGCTTACCACATCCACTGTTGCCCTTGATATTTTGTAAGCTATTTTTCCAAATAACATTTGCATACTGAAGTATTCTGTTGCCTGAGACTCACTATCATATGAGTCTCAGAGAAATGGCAAAATCAGCTGATACACAAAATTTCAGAGGTGAAAACTGGGGACAGTTTCTCATAAATCAAAAACGTAAATGCCAGAGAATGAAAAGAAATATAACTCATAGTATAATTTTGAAGGTAGCTATCTGATTGAGGAGTTTTTGCCTGCTGCGGATATATTCATCATAACAGAAAACTATTTTGTAGTCAAACTGTTAATGCTATACAAAACTGCTCAAAGAATCGTAACTGTAAGGACAATTGTTAGGCACACACATAAGGGAAGATACTTATGTTCGCAAGCCTTTGCTCTCATGGAAAGAAGCCAGCCATAGTGTAGTACTAATTATTAGTAGGGAGCTGCTTACTTTTCTCATATTGGTATAAATAATAATGGTGAGAAAAACACTGTCTTTGAATTTCTTTTGGTGATTACTACAGCAATGCTAACCCTCTTTCCTCCAATCCCCAAACAGATGGTCCCCACATGGTGATTTTATATAGCAGCCTCGCATGGACAGGATTAGACCATCACGGCAAAGCAGACACTTTTGTTTATCTCCACCAGCAAGAAGATGTTTAAAGGGCCCTCAGCCCACAGACCGTCATACAGACAGTCAGCCTCATCCTCATCTGGCTGCTCTGACTGGAGGGTTGGTCTTGTGGTCATCCTGTTATGGCTGCAAAGCTAGTGCAGTAGAGGATGCAGCAGATGAGCATGGGACGGATACCTTTAGTGCTAGGGGGGAAAAAGACTGCTCCTCCAAAAAGCTGAGTATTTCCCTCCTACCTGGGAGCAGTTCAGGGCATTTAGTACCTCACAGGAACATTGCAAATCCAGCCAGCTAGTTAACATTGCTAATACTTTTGAGCAGGTCAGCTGAAAATGGTGATTATTTGTACAGTAGATGAATAACTGATAGGCTTGCTGTTTTTAGTTTAGAGCGTATTTTGTGGTTTAATGGTTCCTGACAAGCAATATGAACAAATGCTAAATTGAAAAAGGCAATAATATATGGAAGCTCACAAATGTGAGTGTCAGTGGCAGCAATTCATTCTTTCTTGTTTGCTACCCAGCCACCTCTCATTATGTTATTCTTCATGTCTTAAAGTCGTCCAATTCCAGGAACAAATCAATACCAGGGAAATCCTTTTGTCTTCTTCTAAGGCACAACATGTAAAGAAAGCTCAGTCAATATGTCTTTTAATAACATCTCATGGAAATGCCTGGATTTCCCTTCATGTTCTATAATTAATTGAGCTCCTTGCCACCCACAACGTATAGCTGTTCCCCTCTATAATTCTCTTTTGGCTTAATTGTCATTTGTTTTTCTGTTCTATTTGTCTTTAGCTATTTCTCTTTTTTTTTTTTTTTTTATGGTGTTGGATGTGCTTTGTACTTAGTTTTATCTTTCTGTGCTTTTGCTTCTAAATGTCAGCATAATTTTTCTGCCTTATAATATCGGAGATGTTATAACCATCAATCAGTCCAATAGAAGAGCAGAAAAGATTAGATACCATTTATCTGTATTGGTTGCCCATTGTAATGACCCAGTGGACAACATGAACAGATAATCTGTTGCTTTGATGGAAACTAATTATTCTTAAGAGTGACAGCGTCGAAATAGCTTTTGTGACATTGTTTTTAAAAATGATGACTACCTAGTCATTCTTAGTGTAAGACTGCAATTCCGTGCCATTCCTCAATGATTTCCCTATATAAGCAGCAGGAAAGCTAGATTTTTTTTTTTTAAGGAAAGAACCCTATTTGCAGAGACAAAAATATCTGACATCCCATGTAAAATGCCTATTAAATTTAATACAGAAAACACTTCGCTAGCTGCTGAAAAGTAAAAGTGCACTGCCATCTTATTTCTGTCGCGTGTAGTTGATCTTGTTGTTCTGTGAATATGAAGCCTGTTTTATTTTGACAGCTAATGGTTCTGCTAGTGTAGTGTGCTGGCATTTCACCTCTTGAAAAGAAAGTTTCCTGAAGCTAAAATATATGTCTAATTGAATGATGGAATTAAAAGCAAGTGATACAGTTAAAAATAGCTGCTTCCATCCTTTCCAGGCACATGTAAATCACACAACTTTTACTCCATGTCAATTAAAGGACTAGGGGGTAAAAAAGGTAAAATAACTGTGCCTTGCAAAAACTTTACAGAACCTCCTTAAAAATTGACTGTGTGAGGACTCAGTAAATGGCAGGATTCTTCAGTGTGTCCTGAAACTCAGTACACTCAAGCTATTGTTGACTAGGCAGGCATGAGGGAAGAGTTCGGGGAACTGGGTCTCCTCACTGGTACAGATCATCTACCTGTGACCTCAGACCCTTACGTAGTTACAGGGCTGTGAGTGCCATGTGATGGGTGGTAAGTGCTTGCATGGCAGGTGCTGTGAGCCTTAGCCAGAAGACAGTAGCTTCTTGAGTGTCCTGCCACTGTTGCTAAGCTTGTGAAACTGATGGCCTTTGGGGCAAATTGAACAGGTGAAGTGCTCTTCGATAGGTTTGCTTTCAGTGGGCACACTAGGTGTGAGCTGCGGCACCTGAAGGGCTGGGGCGGCTCCTACTCCCAGAGGTGCATGACGGGCAGCTGGAGATGGCAGAGTTTTCATCCCTGCTGTCTGGCGAATTATTGACACGTCAGGAAGGAAGCAGAGGGATATCCCTGTGTTCCTAAACAAATGAAGGGAGATACTAAGATGAGAAAGTTAAGCTGAGTCCCTTTAGGTAGATGAGTGCCTTTTCAGTGCTGTCATTTGATTTCTCTGGTCAGTAGGAGTGGGATGTCTGGAGACACTACCGATGACCTGGTCTGGTCAAAGTGTCACGTTGGCCATTTTCATGGTCAGCTCTGACATGACTTAATCTCACTTGGGCTGTTGTAAATCAAGATGTCAGTTCCACCATGCTGTAAACCCATGTAAATGGGATCATGAAACTTGGATCTCTGCCCAGCACTAAGTGCAGATCACTGCCAGAGGTCTGTGCTCTTCTGTGGTCTCAGTGGGCCTAACCACAAATTGAAATGGCTGAAGAAATTTGAAGGCTTTGTGGCAATATCAAGGCTTGATTACTGTGCCCTTCGCTGCAATACTTTCTTGAAGGGATGTAAAAAGAAAGCTCAGAGGTCAGAAGAATGCACTTACTAATTTGAACAGTTAAAACTGATGCATATTGTGAATACTGTAATAGCCAGCACTGGACAAAAGGTGTTTTCATGGGCACTAATGAAAATTTCTTACATAGTTATTTGGAGTCAGGAGCAAGGGGTAAGTATAGAAGTCTAGACTGTTAACTAACTAATAACCTAAATGCACAACCCAACCTCATAAAGAAAATTAAATACTCCACAGCAGAGCTCCTAGAAATCCTTTTGAAGCATCTGAGAATTAAATTGTGGTGGTATTTTAGGATGGAAAGAGTCAATGCTACAAAAGATTTCAAGTGGGTTTGCAGTGAACAGTGCACATTGGAAATACATACTTTAAGAAGCACACTTACTTCAGTGTGGTCTCTGAAGCCAGTTCTCTGGCATTCAGGCCAGTCCACCTCTACTTTTTCTTCCACAAGGCTCTCTTCTTCCCTCTGTAAAAGCAACGTAAACCTACAGACTGAGAATTTTGCTGATTACTAGAAAGTGGTTTTTGCAGGAGTTTTCAGCAAGGTATGCTTTAATCCTGTATACATATTTTATTAGAAACAGATTCAATAGAGACATCTCTATACGCATTTCAAATGTGCTTTTATGTGTGTATGTGTTTTTTTAAAAAGTCTCATAGAAATTCCGCCATCTCTTCCTATGTTTTTCTCGTTCTTAAATTGCTCTGGTTGTAGAGCCTGCTGTAATCAGCCCTTTTTAAAATATACAAAGCAATCTGTCATCTTCTACACAGCATTTCAGATCTTTCCAAAGTGTCTATCTTAGCATCACTGAAAGAAAAAAACCTGATGTTAAGAATTGCAAAGTTAATGGTTAATCAACAGTGTCTGGTCCCCATCCATGGGACATCTTGTAGAACAATCAAGCCCCGCTCCGTCATAGTCCCAAGCAGTGATTGCTTCTGCATCCTATGAGGCATGAGGCACTAGGGATGAAGATGGAACACCTCAGTAGCTAATTAAACAAGGCAACTTACAACCAAAGTACATGCCTGGCTAAATAGGCTGGAGTGCAGAGTCTGTCAAGCTGATCTGTCTTTAAGTGCTTTGCACCCTTCACTGTACCTGGTTGAACATTAACATCCCAAATTTGCTGATTTTCACCAATATCCTGCCACATGCAGAGAACTAGCTGAAAGGAAGCTGGTATTTTTTGTAATGTAGTTCCTTGAAGCATTATCCTAAAAAAGACATCAATCTTCACTGTTGCAAAGAAACAGCACAAGATGTTTTAAACATTTTGAAGGGAAAATGCACTGTCTGTACTTTCCTATTTCACTTCTACTATTTCTTCTCTCACTGGGATGTATGTTTTTATAAGAATTCAGAAAAGAAGTACCTAAAGAAAATGAAGGAACAGTAACAAAGTAAGTTATCTGCTGTTCCCTGCCTGTTCACAAATTTTCTAGCCTTGTCTGTGGCTGAGCCTTTTAAAATTATCCTGTCTATACATTTCAAAGGTCACCAGAACCTCTTTCTGAACAGCCAGTGAAGAGAGCTATGCAAAATAAAGCAGGGATAAATACAGAGGAAAAGCTTTCCCTCAAAGCATTTTATCTTCATCTTCTGATCCTGTCTGGATCAAAAGAAATACATATGCAAAACCTAAAGGAAATAAGCAAAATATTTGTTGGAAATAATAGACATTGAAAAAGGACTGGGGGATTGACCAAAAATACAGATGTTGAAATGAATGTAAGGAAAAACAGCATCAAGAAGCTGCAGCCAGTGCGGTTGTGAATAACGATCATCTCTGAGAGAGGACAGCAGAGATCAGACTGGTATTCCAAAAATCTGTGGAAAAGTCTGTGCCTTAATAGAAAGATGTCGGTGTAGAGAAAAAATATTTAGCAAATTTGGCAATAGTTACTAGTATCAGGGAAGAGCTGAAAATGAAATTTTCCTTTCTGTAGGAAAGGTTGTACCTCTAACGTTAAATGATCTCCTTAAGTTTATGCATTATCCTTGGACAAAGAACTGTGCAAAGCATTTGGAATATACAATATTGGGGCCCAAGACTCCTAGATGTTTTCAATAAGAAGTTAAGTTCTTGTTAAGACTCCTCAGAATAACTGGAGAGTTTGGAAGGTCTGGGATGAGCACCTAACTGACATGGGAGAACTTTGGCAAGAATTAGCACTGACTGACTGTACCAGTGAAAGAGTGAGAATGGTTTTGAGTGGAGGATTTTGACCATCTATTTTGAGTGATATGAATTTTAAGGGATAAAAGCAGTTAACATGAAACATGAAGATGCTTGTGCAGATAACTGGTTATAATGTGCAGGACGGCTGTCATGAGGAACTGTGTGATATGGTGGAGGAATGGAAAAAATATGGCTGGATGGAAGTATAAGAATTGAAAATTTACATACTTACATTCAAGAGCCCTTCCAGGGTATGTAGTGGTGTTCCTAGGAAATACTGGCAGTCCTGTAACATCATAATTAAAGGCAGGTAAAATTTATGAAAGTTCATGAGTGAGACTGGCAACCAAACCCTGCCTTCAAAAAGGGCTTAGGCCACAGAAGGATCTGTAGCGTCTGAGCTGAAATCAGGATGTCATATGCAGAACACACAACTAGTCCTTGAGCAATGACTGGGCTCCAAGCCTTACTTTAAGTGCTACGCTACAGTTCATACTCTCACTTTTCTCTGCCCCCCTCTTGTGAAACAGCTTAAACAGGAAGGCTGGAAAGTCTCCATACTGCTGAGGAGGTGGGATGATGGAGGCTTCTCAGACAGAGCCGAATACAGTTTCATGCATGTGGCAACTGCAAGCTTCTTGCGTGGAAGTGCACGTTATTGCAGGTAATTAACTCACCTCCTGTGCTGAGAAGGAGTGTTGTACAGAAGGAATAGTCTCTGCATTGCTTGTTACAGAAAGACACTCTGAGCAAGTCCTTCCTTGGGTGCTTTGACAAGATCCCAGTTTTGTAATCATAAAAGCTCCTGGATGATTGTTTCTGCCCCTGAGGAATTACTTGGGGTTTGTATAAATGTCTCAGTCCTCAAATGTCTATTTCTATTTATTTTTTTCAAAACTAAGATATTTCTAAAGCTGCATTTGATGACAGAGACCTTTTATAGAAAATGGTAGGGAAAGCTAAATTTTACTAAACCATTGGCCAAGGAAGTACACTATAAAAATACTGACATAGGCTAAAGTCTGGAAGTACAGATGCATCATTGCAATAACTCTCATCTTAATTGTCTGTTTTCTGTTAAATCAGTGAGAAAATGCAAATTGCCATAATTGGAATGAGATCGGACTTAATTTATATTCTACATAGCTGAAGTGGTTTGTGAATGTTTTTCCCTACAAAAAATGCCTTTTGAGATAAAGAAAATACTCACAGCAGTTTTCACATAAGTGGAGATATTCCTGCTTTCAGTGCAGTAATTCAAAATGGAAAATGCTCTGACTGAACCTGAAGCTAAAATAAAAGCATCGGGGTTTTGATTTACCCCAGTACTCCCCTTTCTCCTCTTTTTTCCTTATGGGAAGAGGGGAAAAAAATCCCCAAAACAGAAAACCAAGCCATCAAAACTTTTTTTTTTAATTTAGTTTGTTTAAAATCCTTTTTTGTACCTGTGCTACATTCCTAAGATCAAGCAAAAACTGTCACAAAATAAGTGGAAAAGGATTTACTCCTATTGACATTATTTGAATTTTGCTACTTGTGTCATCCAGTGCAAAACTGGCACAAGACTGAGCTGGACAATCTTTCTCTGTTCAGTAAAAAGCATCTTTCAAATCAGGTGATCTATCAGCCATGTTTTCAAAGGCAGTAAGGTGCTTAATGCCCGTGTACCTCTTGGCGGGTGTGAAGATTTCCCTAATCATTCTGCGTTAGTGTAAATAACTGCCCAAACCACGATGTATAGTGAATCTGTCCCTAAGGCTTGATATCATACCACTTGCATTTCAACTTCAGGGAGAGCATTATGTGTGTAAGGAGAGAAGAAGTGATGCCCCAGTTGTACAGTGGAGCTCAGTTTTGGTCTGAGTACTGAATGTGCAAAGTTTGGCTAATAGCAGTCAAAGTTTTCTCGTTACGTTGATATTCACTGAAACACCTAAACTAACCCTGAGCTGATAAAATTAGAAGTGGAATCAGCAGAATGCTGCAAGACAATATTTCATTTCCTGTGAATGTTTTTCCTGCTAATAAACATCTGCCAGAAAGGACTCCATGGGGGCAAGAACATCTGAAAATACGGAAAATTTAAAGAAGTATTCTTCCATGTTGCTAATGACTTGGTCAACTGAGAGCATGAAACACAGCTCATTTTTGTTTGTTGTTAGGCAAAACATGCTTGATTCCTAAGTGCAGAAAATATGAGCTTTTGATATCACTACTTAGTCTAATTGACTCATCTGAGTCCTGTTTGAACCCTATGATTCATCATTTTTCAAATTAGTAGGGACATAGGTAGGATAATCTGTGGATATAATCAGTAAAACATTCACAATGCTTTCCACTGTAATGGATTATCCTGTCATTTACAGTATCTCTTATTTCTGTTATTATCGGGGCTTCGCATCCCAATTAAAAGCCTCATTAGTTCGTTCCTGAGGAAGCTGCCCCTCTGCATTGCTGCTGACAGCTGAAGGAAGTGTGTCAGCTTGGTGTGTGGAGCATTATTTGCTTGAAGTTGGCAGATCGCTTTAGCATAGCCGTCCTCCTGCTACATAGGAGATACTTAAGTGTCAAGCGTTTTCAGGCCATCCATCTTCTTTGGCCATTCCACCCACCCATGCTTGAGCCACATCCACCAGTGCTGGTGCCCCTCTCTGCCTTCCCTTTGTCATTATGTCATTGTCAGTTGTTCAGTTTATTCAGTGATTAATCATCATTTGGAAGGTTCTGCTGGGAGTAAACAGAAAAGGGGGTATTCCTGCAGGTGGTTTCTCTCTGATTAGTTAAAGCCACAATGGCTGGCTGCTGAGCCTTTGTTTCGGTTTCTTCTGAAGATTGCACGGGCTTTTTCCTTACCAGAATTTAACTGGGCTGGTAACTGTGGGCCTGCCTTGGGTATCCTACTGGTGTATGCCGAAAATTAGACCTGTTAAGCTCGGAGGATTTGTGCCGCTCTAACAAAGGAATCGGCTCTTTTGCAAAGATTGGTGAAAGGTTTTTGCAAGGAGTCCCTTGTTACGTGTCCACACTAACCCTGTTACAGGTTTAGCAGCAGAGCTTTACGCTATTCACTCAGAAACACTTGCCTGGCTGCTTTGTGTGTAAAAGAGAAAATGTTGCCCAGAAGATAGGGGCAGTTTGGCATCTCGTTTCTCCTTTGTATTTGCACCAACTATTTGATGAAATCAAGTAATAATAATTTTCAATAACCTCTGAGAAGGGGGGATGGTGATATTCAAAACTGTGGAAAACAAGGGAGCTCTTCTAAGCTTTGCTTGTGTCTTCTGCACAATGGCTTAAATGCAACTGTTTCACTATCTAATAAAGCACAATTAGTTTTGCACCTTTTTGGGTCACATGAAAAGTCATATAAATATTCCATGTATTCTCCCTACTTCTGTATTCCTTGACAATCATAACTTACCAAAACTTATGTTCAGTTAGGAAGCTAGTTGATGACAGTAACAGCTATGCCATGGTTCCAGATCTGTTAGCTTGTCTGAGTATTGAATTGCTCTTCATATTTCTCTTGCAGATTAATATTTCTTTTTATGCTGCAGCAGCTTTTAATGTCATCAAAAGGAGACAAGATGAATAAGATATGTGTGGGAGGATGAAGCAGTGGTCACTCAAAGTACCCTGCTGTTTACTCTGGCTGTAGAGTTTATAGTCCCTCCCACAGGGCAGCTGGCACCGGGCTATGATTTTAGTACTTGCATTATTTGCAATTCACAGCCTCCAGTCATGAAATGACAAACTCTGAGCATTCAGGTAAACTTGCAGCAGCTGTATTCTGACAGGCAGACTCGCGAATGTGATGGGTAACTCTTGAGTGACATGGTGAAAGGATACCTTTTTGCATGCTTACTGTTTGTTTTATTATATGCGTAAGAAAGGGTGGATGGGTGGGTAACTGTGGGTGGAAACAGCTTGAAGAGCAGCACAGCTAGACTTACTGAAACCTGAAGAAGATGCAGTCAGGGGCTTAGGTGGTTGTATGTTTAATCGAAAGCATTCTCAATTTTTGCGCAAAAAGCCCTTCTTTTGGTGTTTTTTACCCTGATTCGCAAGGGCTCTGCTCCACACCTTCTCCACAGGCAGGAAGTGAAAGGCAAGAAATCCAAGGCAAGCAAATAGCAGTGGTGAATGGCATAGCTTTAAGAAGAGTTTTGTCATGCAGACCTGCTATTCTAGCTTGACTGGGTACGGCCATAGTGAGCATTCCTCCGCCTGGGAATGATTCTCCGGGGGTGTTTCAAAGAGTAAAAAAGCAGCCTGCATGCCCTTTATTGTCCCAAGGCCTAAGCTAGGACATTTCGGGGGAGGCAGGAGAGATAAAACAGGCCAGCAGTCGTATGTATAAGTCTGTACATAGGCCCGTGTCCGCACCAAGTATGCAGGCATGGGTGGTAGGTAATGTGCCAACAACTGCTGTTGTAAGTAAGCTGCACCGGCATCTCTTCAATTCTGCTGAAATCATGAGTCAAATGAAGGGGGAAAAAAAGAAAAAGCAAGCTTAAAAGTCATTAAGGTTTTGAAAACCAGTTGTTTGAGGTTTTATTTGCCCATACTCCTCAGAGTTTCTGGAAAGTCTCTGTCTAACATTTCTCACCAAGACCAGATCTGCTGCCTAGCAGCATTTGAAAAAATGAATTTTTCAGGATTTTTCCAGAATGGCATGTCTCTAAGAGGGAGCTGCACCTTGAGGAAAAGCACCAAAACCCACATGGCTTTTAGTAACATTGCAAGACCTGGTAATACCACTAGCTGTCACTATGAGAGGTCTCACCCACCTGGTTGCATATGCAGAGCTCTCTTACAGTTTGTGTCTGTCAAGCACCTCTTATTCTTGTCTCTCAGCGTACCTCCACAGGTGGGGATGTGTATCTGCAAACAGGAGCCCTTTGGCTTTTGCAAACCTGAGTAATTGTACGGTCCAAAATGGGAGGCTCGGTCTAAAAGTCTGGCAGGGGGAAGCCTTGAAAGCCAGGTCTTACCAATCAACAAGACTTTTCTTCCAGGAGTTGCCTGGGACACACAAAGAAGGAGCCTCCTCTGGCAGTTCTAGTCTTGGCCCTTCTTTGCACTTACTCTGTATTATCAGAAAAACCTGGCTGTAAAACACTTGTCACTCATAGTATTCATGTTTTGCCAATTAATATCTGACTCACGCTATATGCCAGCTATTTCAGAGTCTTTTGCAACTACTCGTTTATTGGTGTACATAAAATAAATAAATAAATAATTCAATTAAAAGGCCTAGACAGTAACAGAGCTTTATAGAGACTTATTCAGAACAAAGTGCTATGGGAAATAATTGAATTGCATTTTTAGGGCTCACGTGGGTGTTTTGGATGACGTTTACAAGGTTGGCTGCAGTTTGTTTTTCATGAAACATAAGAAAATGACAAAGATGGTGGCACGGTGTAGCTATCACAAAACCTCTTGCCCTCCTGGTGCTTCCTGTCCCTTGTCATCCCACAGCCAGCATGGAGGAGCAGCAGTCAGCAAAGGGCAGGGGCCAGGGACTCCTGGGGATACAAGGGACCTTTCCCCTTTGGAGCAGCAGGTGTCTTCTCTTTCTCCCTGCAAAGCAAAAGCCTTCAGGAGGTGTAGCCAAAAGTCATCCTAGCTGTTGGGGTCAGCATGGGGTGCACTTATTTTTACTGGACCCAGTCCTGCATTTGGTGGTGGGGTGGTGGCTCCCCAGGGCCATGAGCGGTCCCTCCACCCCAGGGCCAGGTGGTCCTTGCAGCCTCAGGAGCTGGGAAGACCACAATAACTAATTAAAGCTTTTGTGTTGGATGCTTTTTAACGTTAAAATTTTCCCTTTGTGATTATTTTTATTTACTCAAGCTCTACTCAGTGCATCATAAAACTAGGTTAATATGCCTTCACCATGTTGTTATGGTTATTGTTTTTTAACCAAGCTACAAAATCAGGGGGACTTTGTATGCAAGCATAGGCTTTCCATTTTTCAGTGAAAGGTAGGTTAGTTTTTAAAGCATGGAAATTAAGTTGGTGTGTTGTCCATAAAAAGCAACTAATTTGCCAAGAATTTATTTGAAAAGTAACATTATTCTTTTAATTGCAGATGTTGTTACGAAATTTTTTTAAAGGTTTGACTTAAAAGAAAAATACTTAAAGAAATGAGGTGACAGACAGAGAAAAGCAGATCAATGAAGCAAGCTGACTACAGGCAGTAGATACTAATTTAAGAAATAGCAAATTATCATTATATTAAATATACGAAAGAAAGAAAGTACTTATACTCTGGCTTATGCCAGAGAATCTGTACATACTGAGGGATTTCAGAAGGTGATTGTTTTTGTTAATTGATTAATGCTGATAATATGCCTGGTACTGTACAGTGAGCTCTATCCTGTTGATAATAGCACAGCCCCACCAATATAAAAACTATACTAAATTAACATATAGCTGCAGGTGACATGGCATCCTATTTTTACATAAATCAAATGTGCACTCTGATCCAGCTCCTTCAAAACTCTTAGATGCTTTCCCTCAGACCTCCTGTCACTGGAGCCATTTTGGGAATGGGGCATGATGCTGTGATTAATTCTAGTTCAAGCAGCTATTTTTAGCATTTGCATATTTCCTATAGAGCAGAGCCCAAGCCTTCACTCAGATAGATGAAATCGGAACTGATCGGGTCACATGTGATCTGTGTCTGAAGGATGCTGGAACAGTAAAGGAGTGTCATGCTTCAAAATGATAGAAGAGCCGCTGATCCTAGTCTCTGCTATTTTTAAACATGATTAAATCATACATATATATTTATATATATTTTATATGTGTGTGTGTGTGTATACAAACACACAAACACATATATATATATAATATAGAAGAATACTGTTTTGTGTTCTTGTTGGTTTGGTGGGTTTTTTTAGATCTTGGGAGCCAAAGAGTAACATCCAAATTATATCTTACCCTTCCTATACTGGTGTGCTTTTTGGAAATAAGATCTTTTTGGAAACAGGATTTAATTGGTTTTGTCCACTTAGACCTCATGAAGTGTTAAGTTGACTTTATGTGGCAGTGGGTCAGCAGTGCAGCTACATTATTGAAGAGTTGAGGGTCTTCCTCTTTGTAGCTAATGATCCAGTCCTCTCACCACTTACTCTAACCAAACTGTCCGTTGTTAATGGCACTGAATTTTTCACAAATGGGAACATCTTAATATACTGAAAAAAATCATCTATTAATATTTTACTTCAAGGATTTTTTTCCAGTTATTTTCATTGTTTCCAACAATGTCTTTTATGATCATATAATGGTACTGCATAAATCCTCAAGTGAACTCATTAATGCGTATCAGGTTCATCAGTACATAAATAGCTTCCACTGTGTGTAGTAGACAGACCATGTTTGTGCGCTGAAGCAGGCAAGTAATGTCGATTGTCTTTATTCATTCTCACACTCTTACTTCTTACTGCTCTAAAAGTTTCTACTTACATGTTGTCCCCTGTTGATGCAATTTTTACTCAGGTGATGAGTGAAAGGACAACTTTTGGTTCTCAAATAAAATAATGAAGAAAAACAATTGTTTCACTAGGCACTGTTACCTTTATGATACATTAATTATTAAGGAAAAGATTATATGGATCAAAGGTACAAAGGCTTCTTAATTAAGTGCAGTTAAAGGAGCAGTTTTCTGGGAACAAGAGAACAATGAAACGTAAATGTGTGTACAAAAATATGCCCCAGAAATGATTTGCAAATGTGCTCATTGTGAAAAAAAGGAAGTGTATTTAGCTGAGAACATGGAAGACTTTGAACTGCGTGAGGACTATTTCTATATGAATACTTCTTCCTGTAATGATGAAAAGGGAAATAGACACTTGACTGGCATCTCCTTTCTGGCCCAGTAAAACTGATGAAAGCTTCTCAGCCAAAACCATATCCAACTGGAAAACAGAATTTTGTTCAAAATTGTTTTTTCCTTGGGCAAAGGGTGTAGATTTTGATGGAAAATTTTCTTGTCATTAAATGTAAGAATTTCAGTGCCTTGGATCTGTTATTCAGAATCACTGATTACATGTCTAAGTCTTAATTTCGCCCCCCCCCCCCGCCCCATGGTGACTTTTCAAGGCACCTCTCTTCTCAGACTTCAGAAAAATGGGGGCAGCAGAAGAGAGAAAATGAAATTATTTCTCATTCTGCAAATCTTAGTAGCTGATAGCAGCAAAAATGTATTTTTGCTTCTGTAGGCTCAAATGTCCAGCTTCTAGGCCAGATCCCTCCCCAAACCAGACACAAACAGAGGTTGGCCTGCGATGGCTAAGAAGCTAGAATGAATAAAAAAGTAGCAAAATTAAAAGAATTACCTGGTTAACTAAGAATCATTCATATGAATATATATTGCAGCTTGGGGTACTGTCCCTCAGCTGATAAAATGTTTTATAGCAATGATCATAAAACCACATGTCATTTCCTTTGTTTATATTCTTTTTGAGCTTTGAGACTACGCTCAAGAGATCTTGAATTGTGTCTCCCGAAATGACAAACCTACACAATTCAAGTGTTGTCATACGATAGGTGTATGAAAGAGCGGAAATCTTGCAGATCCCGCTGGCAACATTGATGCCAATAGCGTTGGCTGGAGGTGCAAATGTTCCTGCCGGAGCCGTTGCGGTGGAAATGTGCACCAGATGAACAGCTGCCCTCCTCGCTCAGCAGGCAGATTCAACGTGCTGAAATAGCTGCTACATAAAGCACAGAGAGAAAAGAGCAGATAAGCGCTATTTCAGCTGTAAAGCACAGGAAGATGTGTTTCCCATTGTAACTATAAAAAGTATTTTAATATTTATGTAGCATTTATTCTCATCTCTATGAGTGGGGGATTTATATAGATTACTTGCTGTACATAAAGATAGGAAAATACCCCAAATATTCCGTTATGTTGTTTATTCCTCCACAAGCATCCATTACGTGGTTTATTTTCCAATTAATCCTTACTATCAAACAAATGTTATTCTCCTTCTCCATCCCCAATGGTAACTTCCTTCCTGTGAAACAGTTTTTCAGTGGGTGAATTAATGAAATGACGCTTGGTGATTTTGTTGCTGTTATAAGAATAATCATATGACAGCAACTGGGAACCATGCTATTTAAGAAAGACCATTTGCAGAAAGAGAAAATGCAGTAGTCTTCAGAAAGATTATTTTCATGGCAGATTGTAACCAAGATGTGTGTGTCTGAATGAGGGAAAGTAGGAGATAAAGAAAGGGAAGTGATTTGTTATTTCTCCTCTTCCTCAGTTTTAGACTTCTTTTAGCATGGCCCCTCCCCAAAGCTTCCTAAGGAAACTGAACTGTGAAAGATGGAAGTTCTTCACATGGATAAATGAGTTATTTAAAGGTAGAAAACAAGGAGCAAGAATAAATGATTGGGTTACTCAATGGAGAGATGTCACAGGAGAGTCTTTTGGGAACTAGTGCTGGTCCTGAGCTGTTCTACATCTTCGTACATAATCGCTTGTAAAGTGGGTGATGGTGTAGTGAGTGTGTTCACTGATGT
This sequence comes from Theristicus caerulescens, assembly GCA_020745775.1. NCBI lineage: Eukaryota > Metazoa > Chordata > Aves > Pelecaniformes > Threskiornithidae > Theristicus > Theristicus caerulescens. Next base: position 93,420,468 of record CM036560.1, read on the forward strand.
GACGTTATTTAGGACAGTTAAATAAAAATATTGAAAAAATAAAGGCTTTAAAAGATGTACAGAACAGATTCATGCTATAGAGTGTCTAAGAAATAAAAAAGGCAGATGAAATTCAGTACAGATTAAAGTAAATTAATGTACATGAGGAAAACACACCTGGTACTGCATGCACAGTAATGGGCTCTGAACTGGTTACTGTCACAATAGTGTTATCACGCATCTTGAAAACATTTAGTCAGTGCTCAGTAGTGGGTGAAAACCAAACAAAATTAGGAAAAGAGAAGGAAACAGAAGGTAGAAAAAACAGTTTGGTCATTGCAGTAAACCATGAGTGCAGTTGAAAGGCTAGCACTTCTCTGCCTGGAAGAGAGCTAATGGAGGAAGAGATTATAGAAAGCTGTAAAATCCTGACAGTTATGAAAAAAGTGCATAGGGAATTACGATTCCTTGTCTCCTCCTATACACCTACCAGGAGCCATCAAAAAAAAGTGATCAGATTGCAGACTGAAAACAAGCAAAAGAAGTTATTTCTCCACACAATGTGCAGTTAAACTCTGGAAGTCACCACCACAGGATGCTGCGGATTGTAGCAGCCTTACATGGTTCAAAAAGCAATTAGAAAAATCAATGGAAGAAAAACCCATCTGCTAAATGCAAGAGTGCCCTGCCTGGCTCAGGAAACTCCTAAGCTGCAAATTGCTGTGGAGTGAGAAAGTGTGCCCTAGACGTAGCATTATATATCTACCCTGTTTTATCTTTTTTCTGACAATCTGCCACTGACCGTGGCTCGGACACCTGACTTGCAGTGGTTGTTACTGTCAGGTGATGGGTACAGTCAGGAAGGTGGAAGAAGTAGCTTGCCTTTCCTCAGAGCTGTGGAGGTCTAATTACAATGGGTAGTAAAGGGCTAAATGGTAAGACAGCTCCTTGATGCATTTTCAGAGAGGAAGTAAGTAGTGATTTTGGGAGACGAGATGGAGCAAAATACACTGAGATGGGAAAAGCCAAGCCTCTTGAGAATCTTGAGAACCATCTTGGCTATTAGTGTTGGCTTTTGCAAGGAGGAGGTGGGTGTCACTGTGTTTTCACAGAAAGTTATCTGTTTGAGGCATGTGAAAACTGCTGCTGCAAAGAGCTGAGGTAGGTCATTACGTGCCACGGTGACCATGGCATGGCTTAGAGCCAGGAGAGGCTCACCTCCTCCTGTCCTGCACGGGCGAACCTCAGCAAGAAGCTGACTTGTCAGGGCTTTTTGCATGGAGAGTGGACTGAGCTCTCAGGACCTACTTCCACACGTACAGTCAGAGTTTGCGGTCACACTGGCTATGAAACCTCGCGCGAGTGGAGGTTTGCAAGGTTGGATCCACAAACAGCCTGGTGGGTTTTGGTTATATTCTCATCTGTTTAGGTAAAGGTGACCTCATTTTATTCAGTTTATTATTCAAGCTTATATTTGCCTTAGGAGGCATGAGAGTTTTACTTTACTCTCCAGAGAAGATGCAACTAGATGGGAGGTATGTTTTTTTACATGTTGAGTATCTGGTGGCTTAAAGGTTGAGCTCAGTTGCATAACCCGAGGGCTATATGTCTTGGTGTACTGAACAATTACAAAGAAGTCATTGTTTTCTGATATTCCTTTTTTTAAAAGTAAAATTCACATTTGAAATCTCTTTTGAGCAATGCTTTGAAGTTGAGTGTAGCTCCCAGATGTGGGTAATCTTAATGCTAATTTACTGTACAACAATGTGCATTATTAAAGGACATGTGAATGATTCATCCAGTGAATGAAGAAAAATTATTCCAAATGATTATTGATGAGTTAATCAAGATAGCCACGTCAACTTTCTTTTGTCCATTAGTGTGAACAGTATTTCACAATCATAATAATAAGAGCCAAATGTTAATGGCTGAGGTAATCAGACCCTAATGAAGAGCAGTGAAAAGTGTTCTCTTTAAATTGTTTACAGTTTTCATAATCACTGGAGTGGTCAGTTGGTCCCATGATTCTTCATATTTCATAATGTATGTTTACTATCAGCTTTTGTTTTTAATTTCCTTTTTCTTTCTCCAGAAGGTGAGTGAACAGAGAAATTAAGAAGCATAATGCTGCGTAATAGCATAACAAATAAAGCTCATTTTGTAACATGAATTCTTTCTAAGTGAAAAGGATTTTACACCTGGAATTATAGGTAACTAGGAGCCTTCTTCTGCCTTTAATTTCTGTTCTTCACAGAATTCTTTTGTTGAAAATAATCACTATCATTTTTAAGAGCTCAGCACAGGCTTAAGCTTTATCCAGCAGACAAAGACCCTTGGCTGCTTTGGTGCAGGAGCCTTTTGGGGAAGAATATTTTAACTGCTGTCTATCTTCCCCAAGTTCTGTGCTTGTGATCCACAAATATGCAGTTCAGGAACTGGTTTGTGTGACTGATCCTGTGAGTAAATATACTCAAATGGCTTTTCGGCATCAATGCCTTTCTCCTTGCTTGTGTACTTGACTTGCCTTTCTCTCCCTGTAGTGTCTGAGACCGTTCTTTGAAAGTATGTTTGCTCTTTCAATGTAACTTTTGAAAAATCAATAAAAATGATATAATTTTGTGTCATTTTAGGCCAATAGACTTGCTAAGTACTTGTAGGTCTGACTGGTCTACAAAAGATCCATCCAGCTTCCTCCCTCTTTTCCCAAGTGATGAAACTTTCTAGCACCGTCTAATAAAATTGAGACCATTAGTGTAACAGATCAAAAGCCACAAAATTAGAAAGCATCACAGGAATGTCCTAGGTCACTGCAGTGGCAGCAGATAGCAATAAAAAGGGAAAAAAAAGCAGTTTGGCCTGGGGGGAAATGCCTTTCTGACTCCAGTGGTCCTTTCCAGTTCTCTTTCCTGGACAAAAACCTTTCCATCTACAAGTCCCTCATTTGATGGATTATTCTGAAGGCTGGAAGGGGTAACTTGAATAGTTCAGCTACTCGCAGTTTGTAAGGTGGGAAGAACACAATGTTTCTTTGCCATGCCACGTATCTGCACCAACTCTGATATCATTTTTGACAGGGACATGGCATCATCAGGTCATTCCTCAGGCTGCTAGGGGCCGTGGACCAGACTGGGAAAGACCTTTCATCAGCAGGCCCAAGCCCAACTAGTCTACATCCTACAGACTGCTCAAGCCTCATCCGCGCAGCCTGATTGCCTGTCACTGTTGTCTGGATGCTCGTTGCAAGGGGCGGGGGAATGCAATAAACCTGCCTGCTGAAACGCTGCCTTGCTTGCAGCTCTCCAGAAACATCTCTTCTGCTTCTTTTTGTGGCAAACTTAGGAACCTTGTGGGCTTGGCCACTGGGCAAACTCTCAAAACATTGCAGCATGTGCTCCAGGGGAATGGCAACTGTGGACCATGATGCATCTTTAAAACCCCCCAAACAGGATAATAGATGCAGATAGGTATTTCAGCAGCTGCTGAATTTGTAATGACGCTCACTGAAGAAGGATTCGGTAATGATGTCCCACTGAAGGTTGTGAGAAAGTTTAAAATTTGACTAATCTCTAGGTGCACAAGTCTACAATAATGAACAAACCTGACAGGGCAAGGAGTTGAGCTGGCTGTGAGAGACTTTGATCAACATCTCCAGTAGATCCAGTGCAGGCAACAGCACATGGTCCTGGCTGCGCAGGCAGCGTGGTACAGTAAAGATGCATCAGTGTCCTCCTCTGAAGGTCTCCAAGAGGTGATTGCCAAATGACTGCTGGATGACTCAGCCAGTGTCTGCACAATGCCAGGTAAAGTGCATGGCACCAGGGGAAGGAAGCTACCAGGTGAGATTGACCTTATTCTTGCAGGAGGCTGAGGTCTCCTCAGAGCTGGGGGCATAGAAACCTTCTGCTTTTACTGTCAGATGCATGTCCAAGCCCTTTGCCCTTGAGGGGAACTATTGGGCAGGAATACAAAATCTCCTATTGTTTAGAGCCTGCCCAGGCTGCAAGGAGGCAACTGGTATTCTTCTTTGTGGTTTAAAACATTTTATTTGCTTTTCAAACTCAACTCTGGGAATATCCTTGGAAATCCAGGGAATAGCTGTATCTGGGGACGCATAAACATGCTGATAATTACAGGAGCTATTTGCTGTGACTCTTACTCACCACAATAACTTGAGATGGTAGAAACAGTTATAGTGTCAAATGAGAAGTGAGAAGGAAGATCTGACAACTTTATTATGGTTATTGCTGTTTGAGAAGCCACTAAGCAGCTAGTAAGTGTACACTGTATTTAGCATGTCTTGCTGTTTCCTCCCAAAAGAGAGAGCATCTTGGATTGTTAGAATTAATGGCACTGTAGTGTAGGTCAGAAACACACTAACAAATAGAAAGTAGAGGCAAAATTTGTCTTGAAATTATTCTGAACTCTCTGGGGTGTATGTGCACAGCATCAGGAAGGCCTGGGGGGGGGCGGGATATTTTTCCTGGTAGGGGCTTGCAAATAATAACTTTACTTTTCATGTTCTGTTACCTTCTGTTGCTAAGCTGAATTTGCCCTGGTGCATGTGTGTGCATTTGCTTGTGCTGTCTAGGGATGGAGGAAAAATGCAAGCACATTTTTGGAAAATGTGGCCCATCTAAGGCTTAAGTGTACATGTGACACCAGGCACTGTCACATATAAATGAGAAGGACCAACTTGTCCTGGCCTGGTAGCAACTTTTGAAATACAAGCTTGTCTGGCAAGCTATAGAATAGAGGCAGTCCTGTAAGTTCAAAGTTCCTCTGACTTCTGGGTACTGAAGGTTTTGGAAAGTGAATTTCATAACTAGTTCTCATTGTATGTCCTGAAATGACCTGGTCAAAACATAAGATGTGGCCTTTCCCAGAGTCCAGTGGGAATGAAAATCAGATCTGGAGCCAAATCTTATGGTTTAGCACATCTGTACTGAAAAGAGAAGATTATACTTCTATGCTACAATCGTTTGATATACTTGTATACTGTATACTCCACCCAAGAGTAAGCTCTCTTATGCTGTTTTATGCAAGAGTAAACTTGGGATGAACTGCCTTAATGGGAATTTCCTGAGTCTTGATCTTGACCCTGCCATGCTACTTATTCCTTCTCGCTGATGTAATGCTTATTTTTTTTTAAACACCATTATGTTGTATAAGCTATTAGTAGGAGACTCAAATTATCACTTGGATAAGCTTTTGTCTCCTTTTTATCTGTTTTTCTTTGCATTATCTGACCTTTAGAAAAATACCATTAAAATACATTTTCTGCTGTACATAAATGATTTTAAATGAATTGTTTACTAGAGATATGACATTTACATGCAGTGCGAGTTACTTATGCATGTGAAAGAAGAGATTAAGAGAGCTTTTTTATATCAGGTGTACCGTATCACATTTCTATTAAGCGTCCACCTGCGATCAATGGCCTTGTAAGACCTTTGACGTTTGATTTACAGGTTACAATCAAATTTCTTGCCCATTGTTGTGCTGCTGCTGATTTTACTTTTAAACGCTTGTTATCTTCTTGAGACACTTGTTTGTGAACTTAGCCAGAGATGCAACATGATGCTGAATTCTACTGTATCTCTGCGAGTCATTAATTTCAACCTCTTCATGTCCCCATCTGGTTCCTTCTGAGGATGCTGCCACCTTTGATTGAACCAAAGCTTTGCGTTCACACAATATGTAATTTGTGTAAATGTATATATCGTTTAGCTCTCATGCTCTTAGTAATCAATCTGTCTGTAGCAAAGGCCTATCTTCCCCCAGGAAGGGAAGTGGGGCAGCAATGGTGTTCTTGAGAACAGCAGTCTGGGATTGCTTATGGCTTAGAGCAGCAGCCTGATGCTGTACTCCTGCTGGAAGATCAGCACCCTGAGCTGTAGGAATAAAAAGCAGGACTCAGTCTCTGAGAGAAAGTGCGGCCCATGAGATGAGGCAAGCCAGCACAGAATATTTCATGCTCATTCCCTGCAATCTCCTCTTGCAGCTTCATGCCTGACTCCTCCTGTGTTTGGAACAAAGTCCTGTTCTCCTACATATCTAATCAAGCACGACACATAAGCAGCTGGCTGTAACCCAGCATGAGACTGAGGGTGTATGTGAGAAAAATGGAGGTAAAACAAGGTAGGTGAAAGCCCTCGCCAAGGTTTTTGGACCACTCCAGTGTCTTCCAAAGATATCAAAATTCCTATTTACCAAGTGAGACAGCAATCAGCCTCTTCCCATCCTTGTGGCCTGCATCAGCAGGGTGCTTCTAAAAAACATACAAAATATGACACTGGATTTTTACATTTTTCTGTTTCTTCTATGCTTGGCTTGGCAGATGTGTCTGTGTACCCATTCAGTCTGCTTCCGTGCATCTTCTGCAAATACCAATATGCAGCAAGTAATCCTTGCATTCATGTTTCCCCATTTATGGGCTGCTCTTAGTTCTTCTGCTCCCCTGCCTTAAAGCCCTTCCCAAATGGAGGTCAGGCAATGGCAGGTATATCTCTGAACTCAGAAAATGGGAAACTTCAAGCTTAGAGGGGTGTCTTTGTTACAGCCAAATCATCTGCCAATTTATTTCAGCTGTGATAAAAATCTTAGCTTGCTTTCTTTGAGAAACATGATCTGTCAAATAATTCAGTGTGGGGTTTTTTTCCCCAAAAGTTTCTTGTTTTTTTTTTCTAAAACAAGAAGATAACTTACAATTTTGCCAGTCAACATTTTTCCTGGACCTGACCATTAATTTTGCTAAAAGGAAGAAAAGTACAGGGAGTACCACAGACCATAAAAGGGCAGCTTTTGTGTTTCATGGACTTAGCTGGTGGTCGATGTTCATATCTCTTTGCTGCTTCAATTCCAGCAAATATTGGGATTGAATTTGGCAAATTAACATCATAATGTCAACGTCAAGACCCACTACAATAAAAAGAGAGTGTTCTTACTTGCAAGGTAGTGTCTTAACAACCTGTTTGCAGAGGAACACTTTCCCTTCTTGAATTCCTAAGAAGGCAAGAGAAATGTCATTTTTCCTGCTCCCATCACAATCTTTTAGCTTAATTTTTCAGAAGCACCTAGGTAAGCTGTTTTTCATTGCCGCGGTTTTGTTCAATGACTTCAGCTGAGGAAGGCTGGCACCTGCTTGAAGGTGCACCTGGCAACTTCAAAATTTTCTTTGTTTTTCTTTTCTTGAGAGGAGAGTGTGATTATGCCATCTGGAGGATCTCCCATCTGGCTCTCTGCAGCTTTCAGCTGGCTCTGAGGGCCCTATCCTACTCCAGTTGTATCACAACAAGGTTTGTTACCATAATTTCATTGTGCTTACCTGCATGTCAGAGAGCTGGGTCTTAAAGGCCTAATTTAACCATGACATTTAAATGGGTTCTTTCTCCTGATTGTGAGGACTGGCATGTCTGTTTGCAGTCCTTAATTTGGCAAATACCCTTCTAAAAATCAAAGAAGCAGCGCCCATGCTTAGACTGAGTGACCAAAACAGGGCCCTTAGCATCAATACAGGTGACTTAGAGGGACTGCTAACTAATGCTAGTCTTCTTCAGACTGTTACTGGAAATAACATGTTTAGTACTGATTGTGCTTAGCTAAAGAAGTTTCTGCGTATAACTGTTGTTGGAGTAACATCCAGAAGTGTATTCAGGCAAAAGTCCCTAATCTGTGCCCTTGGATCTACCCTGCCAGCACCTTGAGCAGATGAAAATGTTCGACATGTTGCAGGATCTGATTAGTTGTTTGCATGCCATTTTAACACAAAGCTATTGGCCTCCCTTTGCTTTGAATAAGGATATTTTCCATTTTTTCATGGCTGTTAAAACCAAATGTAAATGCTGGTGGTTTACAGCGCTGAGACTGCTGCATGGGGACGTTGGTGGGGAAGTTTGTCAATGAGTGCTCAGAAAGGCTCAGCATGTGCAGTGTTAGGAAACCTGAGCCATCAGCTGTCTCTGCATTTAAGAAAATTGTTCCAAGTTTGTTGTAGTTCCCAGTGCGGAGAATTAATTATTAAATAATTAATTATAAAATTAAATACTTAAAAGAGTTATTTTGGGGCTTATAAAATCTGAATAAAACCAAACAGGAATGATTCAATTGTTTACATAAAGGACTTCTTCCAGGAGTATTTGATTGCTTAACTACAGTCCTCACTAATTCCTACCACTCTGCTTGGGGAAAATAGACTCCTAAAATAGTAGTTTTAAATCCTCTTCACTATCCCTTCCTTTTAATTTCTTTTTGCTGTGACACTACCTTTGTTGTGTAGTCCCATCAACACACCGCGGTAACAACATAACACAGTCTTCCAAATATAGCTTTGCTGAGGAATGTCTTTTTCTGACAGTTAGTATTTGGCTTTCTTGCTCTTTTAGCCCCTCCTTTTGGAGCTGAGTGGCTGTTCTGCCAGCTTTGGGTAAGATGAGTGTGTGTTTGTATGTGTGTGTGTGCAGGGCGGGGGGGTGTCCTTTTTGGCACCACTGTGTCAGTATAATTGATGTTTTGCTGTGGGTTAAACTGATAAAATAAATATCTCCTGTTCAGTAACAAATACTGCAGTGGTTTTTAAACTTTATCTTGCAATTTAAGGCGGTATGTCTCAGTAATGAAAAAAATTATATTTCTAGCAATAGCATTTTATATTCACTTTAAAGTGCTGTGGATTCAAAATTGTGTAGTGTTAGGTTTTAATAAGATGACATAGCTTTTCAATGGCAATTGCACTGTTTGATTGTTCAGTACTGATTTACATTTTAAACTGAACTGAACACAACTGAACAGTTTTGAACAAGAAAGAAACAGCAAGGTAGACTGAAATATTTTTCCGTTGGTCTTTTTTTTTAAGCAGGTGACTTTTTGGAAGGCTGTATTCTGCAATCTCCAAAATGTTTAAGTTGCTGTCGTGTGAACTCTTGTTAGAGGAGAAAGAGAACTCAAGTGCCTCATTCTATAGTGTGAAATGAAGTTTGTGGGTGGACTTTTCACAGGGCTGCATTATGCTTTGTGTCCATGTGACACGCTGGTTAAATGGACAGGACGAGCCTTTGTAGTTTTGCAATGTCCCATTGTTATTTAGCACATAAGAACAGTGCAGTATTGGTGCAGCTGTTCATAAACTGGTGATTGGAAAACCATGTGCAGGGCAAGACAGAAAATGCTATATCATAATTTTGAGTCTGAGTCTTGAAGATGCTTCTGGCAATGTGAAACACTCCCTTTCCTTAAAAACATGATTACCTCTCATCCTCATTGTGTGATGCTGCAGATGGAGACAGTATAGAGCATCTATTAGCAATTCAGATACACAGGGCTGAGGCTGAAGTTTTGATCTTTTATGCTCTCCAAGGATCTCTGAAGAGTATTTTTGGCCTGGGGGTTTTACACAGCCCTGTTTTGTGAGAAATGCTGAGCTCCCGATTCTTTTCTTTCTGCTTTGCTGAGGGTGGGGTTCTGAAAGCCACTGTTGAAAACTTCAGTTGTAGCCTATCTTTTTGAAGTAGTTGCATTTTAAATACTTGGTGAGCTTAAAGTATTCTAATTTCCCCTGGAATAATAAGCACCTTCCTCTAACGGTAGCTGAGAGGAGACTAGCTAACAACACTTTTCACACACACTCCCCAACTCATGCGAAATCTCATACCCCAGGGTACCAGACCTGTTTTGCACTGCTGACCTAGACATTAACCATTACCTTTAACTTTAGCAAGGAAGGAAGAGTTTGGCCTGAACTGTGGATTTGGGATGTTTGCTAGTAGGCAGGGGTGCATAAACCAATAACTAGATGTCTTCATCTGTTGAAGTTGCCACCTTGCAACAGGGGCTCCTGGGAGCTTTTGCTGTTTGTAGAGTCCCAGAGAGCTGGTGCCACGCAGGGAGAGCAAACTGAAAGGTTAAGAGGACGTCAGGTATGTGCTCACCTGAGGTGTTTCAGATGTCCTGGAACAGCCATACAAAAACACTAGGATGCATCGACACCTTCCCACATTCCTTGCCCAGGCTATGGAGTAGGGGAGCACCACTTTGTGGCATTTTAACACTGATCCTGAGAAGTCTAGCTGTTTGTCTGGCAGGGCTGTGTTGATGGTTTGGAAATTTAGTTTTCCTGTATACTGAAAGGCTCGTTTTCTGGATACTCCCAGGTTTTATCATGGTCATCAAAATTCAATATAAGAGGACGGATCTGTCCTTGCTATTATTTACTCATAGGTGCTTGGTTTAGGAAGCAGCTATCTCGAAACAAGGTGAAAATATCAATTGGTATGTTGATCACAGTGAAGGCAATATGTCACATGCATATTTCTTCTGCTGAATGCGTACAAATATGGGACTCATGAGGTGACACTCACTGTTCCACTGGCTGCTGTATAAAAGATTAAAGCTTGGAGTAGTTTGATTAATTCCAGTGTAGCACAGTCCATTGCTAGTATGTGACCAGAGGCACTGAGACAAAGGATGATCTTCAGAACTTGTTAACTGCAGGGGAGCGGGGGCAACTTTCACAGAGGTCACAGAAAAGGGTCCGTCCCAGCTCGGTGGGTAAGTGATCTCCCTGCAGGAGAGAGCAAATGCTGCTTTTACATACGTGAGGCTCTTATTTGCTCACGGTATGACAGTACAAAAGACAATCAAAATGAGTTAATATATTCATTCTTTTCTTTTTTCTCTTCTTGATGAGTCATTGTAATTACTGAAAACTAATATATTTTCCCAACATTAAAATATTGCATTGGGCTATCAATATTGTAGTGTACTCTTTCATGTTCAGAATGTGGAAGGGGATTGCTAGAAGATAACTTCCTGTATTTAATTAAGTAGCTTATATGTACATGGTACTTTTCAGAAAAATGAAATGAATAATCTCAGAAAGGATATTGTCAGGGTGTAGAGTATGAAATGATATATTGCACTGTCTTGCCTTATCATTATTTTCCATTAATGAAAGTCTTAAAAAACAAAAAAACAAAATCATGAAATGGTTATTCAATAATTTTACCAGCGAATGTTCTCACATCTGTGTATTTTGGTTTTTTCTTACAATCAGAAAACACTGCCTACAGAAACCCTGTGGGTCCTTTTATCTCTGCACAGGGTCACCTGGAATGATCTCAGCATTTCCATACAAGCAGTAAAGAGCTCCTCTTTCCAGTGTCAGACTTGCTTTCTGGTCCAACAGGTATGGGAGTACGTGCTGAGTTTCTATTACTGTGAATTACATATTTATAATTTTTAAAGCACCTCTTTTCAGAAGCAAATTAAACTCTTTGGACAGGATTTGTAAAGTTATTGAGGTTCCTAAAATGCAGATAAACTCTAGCTGGGGCTTTAAAAATATGAATTAGGACTCCAAGATACTTGTGAGAATCCAGGTCAGTTCATACTTGCATCTTTGGGCCAAATGCAGTCCTGAGTCACTTCTTGAGGACAGGATTTAGGAACCACTATCACTTGGAGATGTGTCCAAAAGCATGCAAATAATTTGCTGAATAAGACCTGACTTTAAAAACTGTGTGTTTCAGTGTTTTGTTTCATTTGGCTGCCAGACTGCTGTGCTTTGAATTCTGCAGTATGCGTATGGCTGGCTGAATTTCAGTACCACGTTTCCTGAATATGTAAGCTTTGTGCAGAAAATGGTGGACTTCACTGCTGGCACCAATGTGTGAACGGGAAGTTTTCTTAGAAGCTGCCTGACATGTTGCTCAAAGTCCCTAAAGGAAGCCACTGTGCTGGTGAGCCTGGGCTTGGCTGGACTCTCATAAGCAAGCAGCTTTAGACTTTCTGTTGTTATGATGTCCTAAACTGTCTGAGACAATATCTCAGGCTAGCATGTAGAGCCCTATATAAGTGCTAAATATTCCCAAAAGTCTGTTTGTCTTTGTGGGTGTCCTTGTTCCTTGCTGAAAAAGAAAAGAATGCCATTAACATGTTTTATAGAAAAACTAGCCCATCTTTGCTTTTTTCCACCTATTTCCTTCTCAGTCAGGAGAAGAAAAACCCTTTTGATGACCAAGGTACTGGGTACATTCACATGTCACGTTTTTGGAGTTCTTGGCATTGCCAGGACAAGAGGTTTAGGATTATGAACAGCTTTAGAGTGCAGCTCTTTAGCAACAAGGCTGTCTGCAAGGCTGCTGTTGCAGTATCTTTAAGCACACTGAACTCTTCTAACCTGATGGTTGGATTAGGACTAAGGACTAAGTTTCTTTAAGTTTCTCCCATTTTGATATGATTTGGGCTTATTTAGGGCTGGATATATTACGGTCAGAGCTTTGCAGTTGCTGTGTTTCATGGCAAGTGTACTCATTGTTAAAAGACAACCTAGATCTGGTTCAGAAGCCCATTAGGTCCGCTGAAGTAACAATGTATTTGTCAGAATTCATTTCAATGGTAAATCCCCAACACAAGCAGATGCGCAACTTGGTGGCTGAGACTTGTTCAGTGCCGCAACACACACACAGGCAGCACCCACTGTTCAGCATCTGCCACATACAGGTGATCAGCCTGCAGTTGCTCTGACTCACAGGTGAGGATGTAGCGTGGGAGAGCATCCTTGCTGCCAGGCAGCAGCCAGGAGCATCTGTTATCTGGCAGGTCCACCCTTCCCCTCGATCGAAGGAGCCCTGCCTGAAAGCACAGGCTTTGGCCATACAAAGTTTATATAATACACAAACAGAGAGCATATATTCTATTATGAAGAGTAATTGGATGAGGATATAACTATTGAAACACTGCACTGGGAGTTCTGATTTACTTGCATGAAGATAACTTTTACTCCAATCCAGCACAACACTTGGATGCATGTTTAACTGTAAGTCTGTGAGCCTCATTGAAGAAGTATTAAATGGAGCACTTGCAGAAGCATTTATAAGATCATGGTCGTGCTGGTGAGAGATGAGGAAGCATTCTTGTGGATGGATACACAGGAATGGTGCCTTCTTTTTGTGTTTTTACAAGACAAACAAACAAACAAAAATTACCTAGAGTAGAATACAAATCATAATGGCAGAAAGATGCAATGAAAACCCGACATTCTTCTAGTGTTCAGCAGCCTTCGTAACAATGCACGTTGTTCTATGGCAGTGTGTCAGCCACCCAGAGTATTTAGATCAGCAGCAGGGAGATTCATGATCCTGCAAGAAAATTTATAATTGTGACAAAAATGGAATGAAATCCAATTTCCCTCCTTTTTACGTATTTTATCTTGAATTGTACCTTATGTGACAGGACTGCAATTAATATCTCTTGTAAAACAGAAGGCTCGTTAAATTGGTCTCATTATGGTTGCTGAGGTTGTGTGCTGCTGCTGAAAGGGATTCCCCCATTATCTGTGTTTGACACGTACTCCTAATCAACCAGGCCAATTCTGCTTTATCAAAGGTCTGTCACGAGTGGAGATAATATTTATTCTGACTTGTACTATTAGCGTAAAAAATGTAGGTTGCATTGGCAGACACATAACCCTCTGTCACAAATGGCCACGCAGAGCATTTATTGAGGTGTTCCCTTTCTGCAAAGGTGATTCTAAATATAGCCCGCTTTACCTTTCAGTACAGGGGATGCAGGTCATTTTGTTTTTTTAAAACCTCTACTTTTAAGGGATATTTATGAAATTAAATTTAAATAGACTGTGAGGAAATCTCATGGCAAGAAGTGTTAAGGGGCAAGATTAATATCAATTCTGCAATTTCCTCAACCATTTATTGACCAAAAAAAATCCAGCAGCCCTACATATCCAGCTTGCTTTGGAAGCTTGTTAGCAATAAATGTTCTCCTTTCTGAGAGGTCTTAATATGTATCACAATATTACTTCATTTGTTGAAAATTTTCTGAACACTTGGTTTTGTTTCATATTGATACTCAGGGAGACAGACATTTTCTCTGTTTATAGAACTGTTCATAGAAAAATGATGAGTGAGTTTTAACAGTTATTACTTTAGTCTGTTGGGTTTACACAAATTCAAAGCTTAACATCACCTGTAAAAGGTTTGCACAGATATTTTCATACTGTTACAGTGTTATGTGTTCAAAAGAAACATTCATAGCTGTAATGCAGCCTCATATGTTTGTATGAGAAACCACCTACCCCAAACCACAAACAAAATGCTCTCTCAGTTACATGTAAGAAATTTTGGATAACAGGTAGATCCATACAAATTATATTTTTTATATATGTATATATATATATACACTTTACAAATGCTACAGACTTATTTTTGCTTTTTCATCCTTTTCCTTATATATACTGCATCTGTTACCAGGGGAGGATGCTTCCTCATCTCCAGTAATACAAAGTAGTTTCCGATTTGAGGGAGAAGATGGGAACTGGGAGGAAGGGAAATTGACGGTGCTCATGCCAACTGTTGGAATGATGCTGCAACACCCTGACCAGGACCAGTTGCTGGGAGAATGACAGAGAAATGAGGTGCAAGGGTGTTATTGACTATGTGAGTCCTTCTTTGGTTGTTTAAACCCTTTTTTTTACATCAGCATAATTTCTTTCTTAGATTACCATGAAACTGAGAGAACGCTGACCTGCATTTTGCAACAAGCCCCTTGATAGAGCAGTGCTGAATATTGGCTGATACTTCAGACAAGGTAAATGAAGCCAGGAGAAAACAAACATCCCCAGAAGGAGGTGAAGGAATGTAATTGCTGCAGAAGGCACTGTCACATCAAGGAGGAAGGTGAGGAGTGGTAAGGGTGCTGAGCCTGAATGAAAGCGGATACTGTCCTGCAAGTGCCTGAAAGAGGTTTTGCAGGAGGGCGCTTACAAGCACAGCTTAGTGCCAAATCTCTTGGCCTCTCCCTTCCTTTTGTTTTGGGGCCGATGGCTGAAACGCTGCATGTGTAGGAATCAAATTATTTCCCAGTCGTTATTCTGTGTCTGGGAAAGCTTTATCTGCTAATGAGGGCCTTATGTTTATGATTTGCTCCGCTCTGCAGAAAAGCTTCAACTGGGACTGTAATTCAGAAGACATTTGCTTCCTTCTACAAGAGATGGCTTGAGTCAGTATGTTGATGCCAAGAGATCGGGCCCTTTATTCCTTGTTGAGAAGGGAACTTTCTTTTTTCTTTCTCTCTTTCTTTGCCCTCCAAGGTGAAAAGCTCTGTATTGTTTCTCTGGTCCTACACAGAATGATGGAGGAATAGCTGTATTTTACAAATGAACGGAGACAGAACACCGCACAATAAAGACTTTAGTCTGATTGTTCTTAGGTACAGTGTGTAGAATGTTGAAATATCATATAGAGGTCTCATATGCTAAATCAGTCAATCACAACTTGGAAATTATTAATCCACTTTTAGCCAAAACATCCAAAACAGGTGAAGCTAAAAGTGAAAAGAGGTTTCTGATCATGTAGATAATAATCTTTCCCTTTTGCAGACTCATCTTCCATGAGCTCCCAGTATTGTGTGTACTTCTAACACTGTGTAGCTTGGTGGTTAATTAATGAGCTTAGTATAATGCCATGTTTGTTTATTCATACCTACTTCAGATTTATTAGATGAAATATCCTGAAAGTCAGTGTTGGAAATCAGAAAGCATGGAGCTAGTCTTTTGATGAATAATTTGTTGAGAAGTTGATGCTTTTGCAGACGTAAATCATCAGTTAAATAAACATGACTATAGACAACAGAATGGTCCTGGTGGGGTAGTCTCTGCACCCTGCAGCTCAACCAGTCCCATTTGCACAAGGTTCCTGCAGGGTTTGTGGAGCTGCTGCCTTGTACATGCAATGATCTGCTTGTCGGCTGCACGGTGGCAGTCTGGGTTAGCAGGAACTCCTCAGGCATTGCTGTGCTGGGAACAGTCATCAGCTGCATCTTACTGGGGGGGGGCGGGCAATTGCTCCTGGCTTCAGTAGGGTTTGGAGCCAGACCTCTTTTTAGTTATTTACAGTAGTCAAAGAAGAGGACACCTGCATGAACTGCAGTTTGCATGAATTATCAGAGCACAACTCTGCTTGTGCTTTCAAATTTTCATTTATTTGTATTGCACAATGTATTGTCTTAAGCACTTTGCAAGATGTGGCAGGAAGGATGCAGAAACATGGGGCTGTGTTTCCTGCAGTAAGTCCATCTTTCCCTCTTTAGTGGACTGAGGTCTCAAAGGGAAAGTCCAAGAGTCAATAAGAGCTGGGGATGACTCAGTTAACAGGGCTGAGTGGGCAAATGCTGGGCAAGTCCTAAGTCCAGGCATGGTCTGATGATCTGTAGGAACTTCTGAACATAATTAACAAACAACAGAGGCCAAATTCTTTCCTCTGAGTCTTCCTAATCTGGAGGAAAGAATGGAAACAAAAATCTTGCATATGCAGAGCTCAGAGATGTGCATTATCCCAAAACAGTTGGGCTGAAAATATAACTTTAAGTATTTAGGGCAAGGATGAACCTTAAAAAAAGTCTTTCATTTAGAGATCTGGAAAACTGGAGAAACAGAGGTGAAGATCTCTGCTTGCACTGAGAGCTGATTTCTCGAGGTCAGTGGTACTGGGGTCAGTTTTGACTGGTTGTGGAGGACTTCTGTTTTTTTAATAATTGCACAGAGACATCTCAATATTTTGTCAAGAGAATGTAATGAAACGAAAGGGCAGTGGTTTATCTGAAAATACTGAAGCGAAATATTTGTGTTGTGAATGTTAGACTGTAGGAGTAAGGCTGGTATTTTGCCAGAAAATGTGATTTTGGGGGAATTCTGTGGAAATTTCAAGATATTATAAACAAAAGCTCTCTGGCAAAAGGTATGAAATCCAGTGTTTTTATCTCCTGAAATAGACTTATTTAAGAAATACTACAGATATGTGAACAATTGAACAGTGCAGGGGGTGGGGGAGAAACTCCTGTGCTTCCTTTAATCGTCCTTTGATTTCCTCCTGACCAATCTCATTTAAGTATCAAGATGACTGATTTCTAACTGCACCCAGCTAAAAAGAGAATTGTTTCTTTTTACTCTGTTTAAATTTTAAGCTTGATGTAGATTTTTAGAAAGGAATGTCTTTATGGAAATTGGCAATGCCAATAGACTTAAAATTTTCAAAGGAATCTCAATCCAGGCTTCATCAGTACAGTTACTAATATATATATACACACATAAATATATATATGTGTGTGTGTGTGTATATACACACACTCTGCTGCACTTTTATTTTAGAAAGAACTCAAAGAAATTAGGCTTCAATTCAGCTACTTATCTAAATATTCCCCATAGGTAGATATGTACTCAGCTGACTAGCCGCTAAATTGATAGCTGCCCTAGAAACATTGTCCTTACACTTTAATATCACAAAGGTCTTCTGTTTTAATTCCTTATACATAAGGAAAAACAGAATGGTTCCAGTGTGAATAGGACAAGAAAATGGGATGCACATGTGTGTGAAGTTAAACATATGTGTAAGTGCTCAAAGTACTGCAGCCTGTATTAATAAAAATTACAGATTTGATAATTTTCAGTTACTTTTTCTCTCAAAATGGTTGATGAATGGCTTTTTATTCTTGTTTGGAAATATATTTTATTTTAGACTTTATACAGTATTTCAGATTGCACAAAACATACAGTTCTTATTTGTAGAGCAAACAGAACAAGCCATTATGCTGGAAAACTGCTCTGTGCGTGCCTGAGTCTTCTCCCAGTTTCTCTAAGTTATTACAGACAGCTTGAAATGCCTTGCTTTTTTGTGCTTATATACAATGCTTATCTTGCATCCATATTTTCTATCCTCTAGATCATACTATATGAAAGCAGTGTGAAAGTTAAAAGTGATTTTGGCAATATATCAAAGTTATTTCAGGAGTAATCTTGTTCGTAATTTTCTATTAATAGGTAGTATTTTTATAATAAATTCTTTTTTTCTGGCAGTCATTATTCGTCAAAAAGGATTTTTGTGTTTCTCCAAATGGGTAGCTCAGTGCCTTTTTATTGGCTCTAAACCTAAACTTCAGCAAGTGTGAGATCAAGTATACCAGAAAAATCCTTTGTCCATTGCTAAACCTTATGAAATTGTAGATCAAAAGAATTTTCCTATCTTACAAGGACTGTGGTACTATTCATGGGCTAAAAATGACTGTCAAAGTAATAAAACAACTACTGTTGTCAGGGAAAGATTAAAAGCAGCAGCTGGATTGTACACAGTCAACTTTAAAATCTTTCTCTAGGAAGGTAGGTGCTTTAGAAAATGATCTGGCTTTTCAGTTGATTTGCCATGATTGGCAGCCCCACAAAATGGCTACTGACACAGGAACTTGCAAAAGAAAGAAGCCTTTTTTTCCCTATAAAGAGAATATTCTGCTTTTTGCCTTCTCCCAAATTGGACTCTGCACTTGGAAGTGAGATGTAACGCAAGTGTCATGGCGATGATGGGTGCCAGCCTTTTCCTCTGTTTTATCCAATTTACCTATCCTCTCTTTTTCTGAAATCATTCCTCCTGTCAGTTTTCTGCAGCTTGTATTTTAACCTATGTTCTTCTTACTATTTTAGTTTTGTTCCTCGAGTTCATCTATACGTTTTTGCAATTCTCCTTAAATTCAGTATATTGCAACACTGGTTTCCATGTAAGTTTTCCAAGATCATAATCAGCTGGAACAGTACCAAATGCATCTAATCTCCATTCAAAGTCTACCTTTACCCCTGGTATCAAGGAGAGAATTTTTTAATTGTCTCCAAACTTCTAGACATCCCACTCCACAGATTAGCATGTATGCAATCTTTGAAACTTTATTTATGCAAGGTCAGTGCAATGGTTTCTTTAATTCCTTTCTTTCTGTTTTCATTATCTTTCTTATTTCTAGTCATCCAGACTTTCTTGTTCTACTGAATGATGTAGACTATCTTTCTACCTGTATCACAAGATTTTGCCATCTACTTTGCACTTGCTGGTGATTTTTCCCAGATTGTTGTTGTCTTTGGGGTTTTCTTTCCTTATACCTTTTTGATTTATATTTATTTCTTAAGCTCTTCCCTCAAATATTTCTGATTTATTAACTTGGAGGGTAGTTTATCTCTCTTTCATCCTGACAGCACCATTGGAAATCAACTAAATGCTTTGCCAACCCTTTTCTTCTCTCTGGCTTCTGATTCTAGGCCTCCTAGTAGATCAGATTGTAATCCTGGTCTCCACGTTCCCCTGTGAACATCACTGTACCTCTCCTCACCTCTGCTTGGCTTGATTAACAAATATAAGACCTGTTTGTCTGTGCTGTTTTCCCTTAGGGTTATGTGCGACGGAGTTATGAAATGGACAGCTTTGTTCCACTACGCCCTTTTTTCCAGGCACCGGTCTTAAAACCATGTATGTGTTTGGTTTTTGTGGGTGTAAGAATACAGGTATGTTGCATAATTTGTCACAACTCAAATTCATTAGTGGTGGCTGTGCCAGGCCTGTAACAGGCCCCATTTGTAAGCACGTATGTTTTCTTCTTGCCCATTCAGATGCTGGGCTTGGAACATACTGCCCCACAGTTATCAGGTAACATCAGCAGTGTTCTTCATATCTGTGCTGAGGATGGAAAACTTCAGCTGGGAGCTGAAAGTTACTGTCCCTTCTGATCTTTTTTTCAGTGCCCTGCCTGAAAAACACAAGCTCCTACAGTAGGTCATGGTTGAACTGATTCAGAAGCAATGGTGTGCAGAAGAGCTGCTGAGTAGGAGAGGCGCTGGATGCGTCCGCTGGCATGACGGCAGGCAATGTGGTCCACCCCCTCCGCAGTTATCCTGCTTACAAACTCCCTTTACCCGAATCTATAAGCACCACTGTCTGAATGCCTTTAGCTTCTTTTTGGGCTCAAGCTCTAACAGCGGCATCAAACCTCACCCTTGCTGACCGTGGATCTTGAAAAAGAAAAGAACAATGTCTGATGTTTTTTTCAGATCTTTCTGAAGGAGAAATACAGATAAAAGCAAAGCTCTTTGTGACTGATTTTTTTTCACTATCTACTTGAAAGGCAGTGGGTCAGAATTAAGGCATTTTTGCTGTGGAGGAAATGTGTGGGATGTTGGCTGCAAGCCAGTAGCCACTAACATCCCTGCTGCACTAGGAATACTTGAATGAAGTGGGTGTCAACCTCGGGAGAGCGGGCAGCACTACCTACATCAGAGGAAAACCTCTTCATTGAGATTCAAGGAGTAAAAATATTGAATGGAGATAAACCGATTTGGTAGATTTTTCTGTGAGGGACAGTGAAAATGCAAGAATCGTCATCCAGTTTGGAAGAACATCCTCTAGGGTCCTGTGTCTGGCAGGTTCCATTCATTCTGCAGTAGAAGAGACCTATACAGTCTCTGACAATTTCCAAGTTTCATTTTCTAGTTCTGTTTTCTCAGCACACAGAATGATGAAATAACATCCGGAAAATTTCAGCCAGTAGTCCTTGCTACAGCCAGGCTTTTAGTATTTTTTTCCAAAACCAGAATAAAGATCTGAAGTGTGTCAAATGCTTCTAGAGAATATAATTTATCCAGACACTCATCCTGCTTGTGTCCAGCTGAATATCCACTGGGGAAAACAAGTGATTTCTAGAGTTCCTTTTTACCACTAAATTATGAATCTAAAGGATCAAACAGAATACTCCGTGTTGTCTTTCTTATTGTTATCTACCCTAGTTACAGAGTTAGCCATCTCGCTGAGTCAGTCACCAGTTCTATCCAGTCTAAATATGACCCCATTTTTCTTGAATCAAGTCCATCATCAAAACATCATGCCTGTGAAATAGTTTTTCTTTCCAGCTCCAGTAATGTGATATGTAAGCAACAGATTTTTTTTTTCCTGAAACTATGGATCTGTTCTCAGCATGCATAAGGGAAAGGAGATTCCCATCTTATTTGTGGCATCACTGAATTATTAGAAAGTAATACATTCATTTTTTCAAACAAGGAAAATGGCAATGATGGAAAAAGGGAAGCAAGTGTTTTGGCTAAGTGTTGGCACTGTGGACAAAAGGGGCCATATAAAGACAGAATGGCTAGAATAGAGCATCATTAATACTTCAAAAAGCTCTTCTCCTCACATGGAAAATAAAGAGATGCTGGACAAGTGACAAAACTACTTCTGTGTAAATCTAGGTGTTTACATGGTAGTGATGATTTAGATTTTGGATACAGTTGTGTATGTTGGCTCAAACATGTCTGGTCTAACACTGAGGTTACAGAAAGCTAGGGGCTAGGGAATCCAAAATGACAGCTAACTGACACAAATGAAAAAAGTGAATCTGAGCAGGATTTGGGAAAACTAGACCCATGAACTGGAGCAGGTCTACCAAATCAGACAAGGTAATTATTAGCTTTGTTTTTATTATGGATAATAGCTTTGTGTTGACAATGTGCCTTTCAAATTCTGGTTTTGGGAATGACCTGTAACAATGTGTTTGTCGACAATTGGTTTGCAGTGTCCTATCTCCTGGGCAGAAAGCCTGCGGCAGGGAAACAGCTTTAGTGCCTCAGGGCTGTGTAGTTCCTGTGGCTGGTGAACTGAAAATCACCAACCAAACAACAGAGCAGGGCTAGATGGGTTGATGGGTAATGTCTGGTATGAATCAAGCCTGTAAGATCAGGGAGAGAAATGTACTTGCTAGAGCAGAACTAATTGTTGGACTTCTAATGAGCTGGAAAAGTGAATTAGGGCTGCAGCTCAAAAAAAGGGGTGAGGCTGAGGAAATGTGCAGCCAGGAGAGCCCATTTACCAATGGACATGGTGGAAGTTGCAATTGCCAAAGTAAGTGTGGACATCTGTGAGAAGACACAGAACAGAGCCAGGAGTCAAAGTCTGAGATGAGGAGAAGGTCCTGGAAGAAAGCTTAATGGCAGCAACATAGGAAGGAGAGAAGGAACGATGCAGAGAAGGTTTGGATGCAATATTGGAAGATGCTTAGACACTTCAGCAAAAAAAAAATGGTCTGAGGGGTGAA
Source organism: Theristicus caerulescens (assembly GCA_020745775.1). NCBI lineage: Eukaryota > Metazoa > Chordata > Aves > Pelecaniformes > Threskiornithidae > Theristicus > Theristicus caerulescens. Next base: position 93,442,347 of record CM036560.1, read on the forward strand.
ATACGCAGGAAAGTGGTAGAAAAGAATGTTAACTGTAATGTCTTCTACTGTGAAGAACCTTTCTTTTTCTGAGATCCCTGGGTAGCAAGCAGCAAATTAGCAAATCCTCAAAATGAATTTTGAAAGTATCCACACTTTCTGCTCTGAGAGAAAAGTTTCAAACATCTAACATAGTTTTTGTAAGGAAAAGGAAAATGTGCCGGAGGGCTGAGAGTTCTTAAAACCAAGTTATAAACCTTTGAAAATAGGATTTTATAATGGAAATGCAGAGATCATTAACTATTGTAAGCACCTCTAAGAATGACACCTCTATAGTAAATTACATTCAAATTAATATAAAACTGTAAAGATTCCCTGACAGCTTTGATTATGTAAGTTGATTTTAGTAGTTAAATGTTGACTTTCTATAATGCATTCTCCAAATATTATACTGAATGCTGCATCATATATAACAATTACCATGTCACAGTGCTATTTTGTGTAAATTAAATTATTGACAGCAATATAATTTTGTATTCACTTTATTATTTTGATTCATTTTTCTGTCAAAATATACAATGACTCTTCACTAGATTTAGAAACCAGAAAAACTCTTTAGATGGTGAAGTATTATTCTCCATACATTATTTTTCCTTAGCCTGTAATGAGGTTGGGGGAGAGAGAGGGAAGCAACATTTCATGCCTCTCTGACATTGTGTGTGTTTTTAGACACGTTGTCAACTTTAAATTGTGTTACAATAAGTGTGCCTATCAGAAAGCCTGAAAAGTCTGTGGCAGCCCTGGTCAGCTTCTCCGGGCATGCTGCAGACCTGGCGTTTTAGTGTGCTCCAGCACAAGCGCTGTCCTGAATCACAGGACGGGGTTTATGTTATGATGATTATTCACGCTGACTTTAAGGAAGGTCTGTTGTACATCACAGGGTGAATGCTTCCTGTTCTTTGATGTTCCTTATAGATAAAAGTGAGAAGCATCATCTGTGTGGTGCTGCTCTTTCTTCACACCTTTTCTTCCCATGTCCTTTGTGGGTTATGGCAACAGCGATTGTCCCTCCTTGGATGCCTGGAAAGTACTTGCAGGTTGTGCTTGTAACTGCACACTGATACTTGTAACGCAGTACTTAAAGTTTTCTCATTAACCCTCCTCCAGATGCACAGCCTGTCAGCTCCTCGTGACCTGCTCAAACCTAGAGTGCAGAAACTGGGACACCAGCTGCATCTTCCTACTGGATCTCAGCTGTTCTCCAGGCAGGTACCCTCACCTCCACTGGGGAGCCAGTCCAGCTGGCTCACTTCACGTAAAGCTCAAAGTCTGCATCAGAAAGACACAGGCAGGCTCCAGAGTGACTCTGAAATGTGGTTTTGGGCGCTGCCCTACAAGGTGGAAGAAATGGGCTCAGCTGCATTCAGGCAGAAGAGGGGGCTGAATCCAGCACGTCACACACCGTGGGCAAGGACTCTAACTCTGGTTATAAAAATTCCCTCCATTCTGAGTGGTAGTAGAAAGGCTCAGAAAGTGTTCCTCTTCTCAGCTCATCCAGACCAAGGAGGCTGGGGAGAGCCTACTTTGCAAATCTCAATGGGGTTTAGTTATGGCTTAGATGCAGCCAAGCCTTAGTCATATCTGCATCTGCTCAATAATAAAAAGCAAAGGCACATCGGCACTCCTGAGAGCCCAGGAAGCAGTTTCTGGTCCCTGGGCCAGTGAGTGCAGACTTGTTTGTGGCCATACAGCTGTGGGCTAGCTCCCTCGTCAGCAGGCTGGCCCAGGTCTGTGCCCCGTGTAGTGCCCTGGGAGCCTTAAACCTAAAGATTGTTTTTCAGATGCTCTTTGCAGTTGTGTTATTCAGCTGTACTGAGCATGTGGAGTTGAGGAGGCTGAGAGGAAAGCTGCAAGTTGCCAGCATAGTGAGGACAGGACAGGGGATGAGAGGTAACAGGGGAGGGATAAATCCTCTTTGAGTTCACCATGGATCTAGCAGTGTTCTCCAAATACGTCAAAGTTCATTTGTCTGTTGACCTGAGGTTGGAAACACATAAATAAAATATAATCGCTTTCTATGGCAGCACAAAATTGCAAAACTTCACCTGCTACTCATGAAATATGCTCAGCCATTGCACTTGCATTTAATTCAGCATGAAATGTTGTTATGTTCTTATGTCTGCAGCATACACCAAATTCCCTTGTGCTCAGTTTTAAGGGACAGAAGCCCAAAGAGACACTTGGCAGTCTCTGTTGCGGATTAGTGGTAGTGCTGAAAGTAGATGTCACTTCTTGGCCTGGATCATTTCTTTTTCACTTTGCTTAGCCTCTGTTTGATATGGCACATTCAAGATGTGTGGTGGCAGTAGTAGTAGTAGTATGGGCATGGAAAAGAGTCTGTTTGCTTGAAGACTGATCTGTTTTTCTATTAGATGGTCCGATAGAAAAACATTAGAGCTCTGTCAGCATTGCCCTCCTAAGACATTGGTATTGACATGTATTGTGTTGGCAAACTGGATGTATTAACAATTATTGCAGAGACCGCTGTGGAAGCCCCATGTCAGCATGACCATTTGTGTTAGCTGGTTTATAAAATCCCAGGAAGGCATCGATGGACAGAGGAATCATTTCCTTCTAGCTTCTTGTCTAACGTTTAGCAGCCATCCCTCCTCTAAATGTTTATCTTGTAAGGAAAGATCTTGTCCCTGCATCTTTCTGTGTGTAGTTTCACATATCTTTCCCTGTATGAAGCAGTTTCACACACAAACACATGTACGGCGGTACAGGTTTAATAGAACTGGCTTCACGTGGGAGCAGACAAATAGACTTGGGTCTTCTTCTGGCACAGGCACAAAACGCAAAGCCATGATGCTGAAATTCTCATTTGACCTCATTTCTTGTTTGGTTTGCCAATGTGGGAGTTAATCGTATAAACACAGAAATATGGAAGACAGGGAGAAATACGTTCTGTGCTGTCCTGTTCGCGTAGCTCTGGTTCTCGCTGGCTTTGTTAACGTATTGCTTACAGCACTTTAAATGGCAGGGGTGATGAGGAACAGGTGGTGATGAGAAGGAGTTAATGTGAGAGGACATGGAGAAATCATGTTGCTCGATAGGAAATTGTTCCTCCCAGCATATTTCTGTGCTAGCCCATACAAGTGGGACTCTATAACAGTATCCTGTGACTACACCAGAAGATACAATGGCATTGAGTTCAAATGTTAAACAAGTATATATCCTGTTTCAGCTAATTCTGGCATCTGAGATTTTAGGTGGCAGTCATTCCCCTTGATGTGTGAGTGCCCAGATGTTGTGGTGATGAGCTAGGCCTTGTTAGGACCTCAGATTACTAACCTGCAGAGAGAGGAATTTTGCACAAAAGGAGGATTTAAAGCTAAAACAGAGCAAACAAGAACTAATAGCTGCCTAAGTTATCCAGAGAGTTGGGAAAGACGAACCTGCTGGGCAGGTATTCCCTAACAATATCATTTTGACTTTACTAGCCTGCCTTCTCCTCAGTGTATCCTCTATTTGTTCAAAGAAAATCATCTGCTCCTCTCAGTTATTTCAAAGTAAAGTCACAAGAATAGCTTGTTCCCACTCTATTCCAAATATAGCTGTTGGCAGCAATTGCTGAGATAAGGGGGAAGGAAAAGGAACTACCAAGGAAGAGGAAAGGCAGGAGGGGGAAGAGAGAAGGGAGAGCTGAAAAGGTTGGACAATAGAGAGTAAGGAGAGACACGTGAATGAGAGGGGAGGTGAAAGAATAAGGACAATACACCGCAGCAGAGAAAATAAATCAAAGATGGAAACAAACTCCTGCAAAACAGGTGGAAGCAGCCCAAATACAGAACAAAAAGGACCATGCCCACCCTCAGAAGCAGTTTGAGTTTTAGCCTTGAAAAGTAACCAAACCTTAAATAAAATTGTGTCCAATTTTGACTTTCACTGAGATTGCAGGGGTTAGAGCATCAGAAAACTTATGCTAATTTACACTGCTTGAAGATCTGGCCCTAGAAATTTTAAAGCAAAACATGTTGCTTATTTTAATCCCTTGTGGAATTTTTTTAAAAAATTCTCTGCTCCAATAAACTTTGTTGGCAGTTTCTGACAGAAAGCCATCCATCGGGTAACTTTGCTGAAAATGAACCTGAACACCCTTCTCCTCGGGAGTCCACAGTCAGGATGGTCTTCTGGTGAGACTGGAGCATGTAGACATGCCCTCGGGAGCAGAAAATAAATGATGATAAAAACTAAGGAAAAGCCAGAACCACGCTCATACTGACTGACCCAGAGCAAAGAGCTGAGGGTTTTCAAGGCTCGGGGCAGACTGGTTTAAGACCAAAGCACAGAGAAATGAGACATAAATGGAAACAGGTTCTGAGATGTGGCGCATAGACAGGGCAAATGAAACGAGTCCTTAGCAATCTGGAAATCCTACGAATGGCTCCAGCTTCCCTGAAGGGGTGGGAAGTTTCTGAGAAACACCCCACAGAGCTCTTCTGCTTCTCTTCTCAGAAGACTGCTTGGAAAATGGTGCCAGTTTTGCTTTTGCTCCTCGGCTGCTGAAAAGAGATGCCATACGTGACCTTACTCCTCAGCTGAGTATAAAAAAAACATACCCAGTTCTGAAGGCACTGTTTCCTATAAACTGAGTATGTCCCTTCTGACAAGCTTTCTAAGTACTCAAACACTAGGTAATGGGACCAACAGGAGAAACGCAAAAGGTGACACTTGCTATACTTCTTTTATTTCAGTCCTTCAAGGAAGAAGGCAACTTGCATTGTTAAGGGATGTGCTCGACTAGTCTCCCTCTCTGGACTAACGACCCAGTGCAGCCATGGGACAAGGCGGTATTTACACAAAGCGCAGGAGATGCGTTAGAGCAGGAAATACAAGGGTAAGTGAAACTAGTTTCGGAAGAAAGGACTGGAAAGTAGAGCTTAGCAGTCAGACTGTTGCTATTCAGAAACAAAGTTGTCATTATTTTGAGAGTCTTGTCACATGAATGATATGTGTATCCGAGTTATTTTCCCTGTTCTGAGAAGCAACTTTTTTTTTTTTTTGTTCCCCCAGCAAGCATCATGCAGAGCTGATATTTTAGCTTTTCGTCAGTGATGCCCCCTCTGTGGCTTGCTCCCAGCACCTCTCTGGGGTACGCTGTCTTCATCCTGACACGTTTAAGGCTACGGGGCTCACAGCCTGTGGGACAGCCGTCAGGCAGCCCTGCTGCCCCGGCCGGGGTCTCTAACCCAGCGGGGCTATACTTTGGTCTCTCTACAGGTAGTGGTGTAAAACTTTAGGGGTGCTGTTACGGCGGTGAAACAGCAGCAGCACAGCCCAGCGCATCGCTTTTTGCTCGGCTGCCGCGTCCTCGCCGGCTCCCGGGAGCGGCTTCCCCCAGGAGAGGGCAGTGGAGCCCGCACACGCTCCCCGCTCGCCGGCTGCGGGGAACGTCCTTTCCCTCGGGTCTTACGTGAGGAACGAAAGGGAAAGCAGAGGTAGGACTACGGATATAATACATATGCTAGGAACCGTGTACGGGAATATCCAGGAAATGTTCTGCACGTTTAATAACGAGAATAGGTTTTGGGCAAACAAGTTTGTTGTTGCTTTTATTTGACTGGAAGTTTTCTCTGTCACACATACTTGTTTACAGCCACACAAACTTAAACTAGTAACTTGCTGATTCCACACAGGTTTGTTTAATTCCTATAGCCCGAATTAGAAAATGTTATTGACATTTAAATAACCCTTCAGGATGCTGTTAAGGGTCTCTCGAGCCAAATCCTCACAATAAAGTCATTTACTTATTTCAAATTTACAGGCATTCATCCTAAGACAACAAGCAGCCTTGGCTGAAAACCGCAGAGTGCGGTTTCAAGGTACTGTAATTAAGGGCAGACTGGGATGCCTTCTCCTCTACTCTTTAACCATCCCCTTCCCCTGGCATGCCAGCAGTCAGGCAGCTGTTTTCTGTAGGTGCATGTTTACAGCAGGTTTCCCTGGCTGGGTACCAGGTTTCAGTGACCGGCCAGCACAGGCTGAGAGCCTGTATCAGGCCTGCGAGGGGCAGGCAGGCTAGATTTAAGGGAAGTGGCTTTTGCCTGCAGCCTGGGAATCCAGCAGACACCCCTGGCAAAACAAAAGGTATAAGTAAACCAGCATTTCTTCCTGTGAGGACATGCCAGATCTCTCTACCCCCAGTGAAAAGGGACAAATTTAGGAAACTCTGAAATCCAGCTTTGGAGAGAGGAACTTCTCTTTTACGTGAAACATAACAACCCCAACCTGAATCTAGCCCAGACTTGGGACAGACGTCCCTTGCCGTTGTCAGAGGACAGGGTCACTCACCTCCTATCCAGCAACAAGTCCCTGCTCCCAGCTAAGTCCCCACTCCCAAGGGCACCTGCTGAGCTGGGGCCACCTTAACGTTCCCGAAAGCAGCAGGGTGCACAGTGGAAGTGGCAGGGTGCGTTTCCCAAGCAGGCCTACTAGCATCGTTGCTGTTAGCACACGAGGTCGGTCGAGTTTTGCTACAAAAGCATAGTAACCCCCCCGGAAGGATGACTCAAATGTGTGATGTTAAGCTGGTTAAATGGTGCTGCCAGCTCCGCAGATTATGTGCTGCCTTTTCTTCCTCAGCTACTCTCAAGCTCAGGTATGGAGGCAAGGACAATTTTATTTCTACAGCTCCTGTCTCAGGTCCTTGTAGTAGAGAATGACTGCAGGAAAATATAACTGGTGCAACGTCAGCTAGCACCTTGTTAAAAGAACAAATACAATAAATTCAAAGGGGGCCGGTTTCAAAGAAATTGGGAATAAAAGAGAAGTTCCGCCCTTGAGCTCTGAACCCTCCTCAGTCAGTGCTATATCCAGTCAGCTGTGCCATGCACGTACGAGGCGCAGCTCCTCTCTTGGAGTGAGTGGGGCTTTGGCAATTGACACAAGCAATCTGTCCGTCATATGAAACCACGTGGTTTATAGGAACCACAGGAATCAGCAGGATTTTTTGCATGGAAGGCTCATTGACGTCAGTGCGAGTTGGATGGTCTAACCCTCGGAATCTGGTATAATCAGCCAAACGGGGATCAAAGGCACAAAGCACATGCAAAGCACTACAGCAAGAATATCTGAAAAGGGACCAGAAACATTTGAGTTTCATCTGTCAACATCTTCCTGAAGACCAGGCATTAACTGCATTTCCATCTTGCCCTGCACCAGATCCTGCCGCATTCAGACAAAGCTCCCATTGAGAGAAGTCGAGTGACTTGATTGTCTGTGTAAAAGCTGGAAATCAGACACAATTTACCCCATTCTTGAGAAGGCGTTTAAAATTAACCAACAAAGTCAACTAATAGTAGTATTCCTTAGGTGAAGTTAGCCAGAAGGTACATGAAATTTTATTTGTGTCAGTCATTCATTGAATCCTTCTCCATAGTGGAAGAATGTTAAATTCGCCAAGTTAGTTCAAAGGTGGAACTGAGATGTGGGGAGGTTAAGGTGGGAGGTGAAACCTTGGTTCTTCTTTCTCCTCTGTGCGTTATGATTTAGTGTCATCAGTGGGCACATGGTATTTTCAAATAATACAGGAAGATGTTACAGAGTACCCCTAAAACCCATATCTGATACATCCGCGACTTCTTGCAGTAAGGAGGATACTGTACTTAGAGTTACCTGCTTCTCAAATTCATGTAAAGTAACTTGCCCCATCGCACAACAGATTCCAATATTTTGTTCTTTCATAGTAGCGATTAGACCAATTATAGCTCAGCTGTAATGGAAAGGTACAATACAATTGCTCCTACTTCTCAGTCAAATCTCCCAGAACCTGTCTCTCTCTCTGTCTCTCTGTCACAATTTAACTTTTAAATTGAGATGGGTTTTTTAAACGAAAATATCTAGAATCCTACTGAAATTGAACACAAGCTTGCTTTCAACTAAATCTCATATGCCAAACTGTAGTGGCTGTACATTAAGTGCTACAAAGGACTGGTAACAAAAACTACGTTAAAAAACACTACGTATTTTATATTTACTAATTACCATGCACACTACCCCGATCACCCATAAAGGAAAATATCTAGGTTTATGCCTACTGTTCCTTAGCAAGTATGACAAATGCCCCTAAAACTTTTACTTTTTCAGGCACACTCCTGTCTAGCCCAGGCTCCGCGGTGACCGGACAAGGAGTGAGCCCAGAGCATCACCAAAGGCAGTGAAACAAAAGTGGAGCAACTGAGGAGAGCGCCTTTCTCAGCTGGGGTGTGAGGTGTGGCATGGATAAAGAGGGGCCTGGGAGACAGACGCCCTGTGACGGCATTTGGGACCCGAGGCAGAGGTAAGTGCACGTGCCACGGGGACACCCCAGCACGCCACGCTTCTGTGGCGCGTGCTGTAATGTACTAAAACCTGTAAATATTAGTATCTGCAGCTGAGAATGAAAGTGAAGAGTTTTTAGCCTTCCTGTGTATTGTCTGGCTTGTTGCTTTGGAACAGGGGTGCGCTTTTGTAGCATCTCTCATATGTTGCCGTGGCTTGCTGCTGCTGGGGTTGTCAATGGGTTTGTTTTTTTCGCAGACCACTGAAAAGGGGCCTTGCACGCTACAGACCATATGTGAGAGTCGCTTTCCTAAACACAGGAATAAACAGCCGTGAGATGAAATATTCCTAAGTAATGAGATTAGTGACATGAACGTAGCATGGGATACAGCTTTCAAAAATAATTACATCTGACACCCTCATCAGCAAGAAGATGTAGGGGCTGCAAGCTCTGAGCTTGGGAACAGCATATGAAAGATTGGCTTCTCCTGGGAAGGGAGGCACAAGGGAGGATATTTTTAGTACTTTGAAAAAAAGAAAGAAAGAAAAAAAAGCTAGAATTTAAGCACTCTTTGGTTTGATACCCTCATTAGGGAGGAGAGCGTAGGGAAAGAAAAGCAAAAACGGGAGTGGAAGTGGTAACCGAGGACGGGGCCTCGGGAAGCGGGACACGGCAGCGGGAGCGGCGGGGACGGGACGGGGGAGGGGGGCGGCGGGGGGGTCCCCCCCCCCCCGCCGCCCCCCTCCCCCGTCCCGTCCCCGGTTGCGCCCGTCGGTACAATAACAAGCCACCGACGGCGGAGCAGGCGGTTCCGTTTTGGCGACGGTATATATAGATCAGACACTTTCCAAAAAAAGCAGCGACGCGCTCGCTCCGCTCGGCGCCTCTTTCCACCCGTAATTCAGAAAAAAAAAAAAAAATTTTCTCTATTTTTTTTTTTTAAGAAAGGAGAAGCCAGATTCCGTGAATGCGGCTGTTTTCTGACCCGCCGCCGCTTTGCGGTTACGGGCTGCTGAGAAAGTGAGCGGGGTCCGGCGGGGGCGGCCCCGGGACCTCCTCTGCTTTTCCGAGCTTTTTTCACATTTTCCGGAACGAGCCCTAAAAAAGGGCAGGCGGGGCGGGGCCGGATCCTCGCCTTTTTAGGACAAGGGCCGCGCCACCGGAATACCCCCCTGGGCGGCGCGGCGGGGCGGCGGCGGCGGGGCGCTGCCGGCGCGGCGGGGGCCGAGCGGGGCCCGGGGCGGGTCGGGGCCGCCCCCGCGGGGCGCGGAAGGCGGGCGGGTCGGGGCGGGCGCGGGGCGGCGGGTCCCGCACGCGGGCGCCCACGTGACCGCCGGGCCCCGTTCCTCAGTCCTTATATGGGCAGTGACGTCCCGGGCATTCAGGGGGCCCCCATAAATACTTACCGCCAGACTTGTCCTCCAGCGCGAGCTGCGGCGGGAGCGCGGCTCTCCCGGGGCACCGCGGGCACCCCAGCGCCGCGACGGGGCGGCCGCCCGCCCGCACATGCCTCCCCGCACGCCGCGCCGGCCGCCCGCCGTCCCCCCGCGCCGGTAGTGGGAGGCAGGGGGAAGCGCCCCCTCCTCTCCCTCTCCCTCGCTCCCCTCCCCGCCCCGGGCGCGCACCGCTGGCCGGGAGCGCCGCTCCCCCGGCCGCCCCCATGATGACCGCCAAGGCGGTGGACAAGATCCCGGTGACCCTCGGCGGGTTCGTGCACCAGCTCCCCGAGGGCATTTACCCCGCGGATGACATCTCCGCCGCCCTGCCAACTTCGGTCGCGATCTTCCCCAATGCCGACCTGCCAGGGCCGTTTGACCAGATGAGCGGTGTGGCCGGAGGTAAGCGGAGCCCGCGCGGCCGCGCAGGTGCGGGGCCGGGCCGCCCGCGGAGGGCGGCGGGCGGGCGCGGGGGGGGAGCGGACTGGGGCGGGGGCCGCGGTTCCCCGGGGCTCGCCCGCCGCCCGGCCGGGGTGGCCCCGGCGCCCCTCGCGGCAGCCCGGCTCGGGGGAAAAGTTGGGGCCGTCGCGGAGCCCCCGCAGCCGGAGCGCAACATGTGGGCGCCGCAGCCCCGCGCCGGGCCGGGCGGCGAGCGGCACCGGGAGCGGGAGCCGGGCCGGGCCGCCCGGCGGGCGGCGGCGCGGAGGGCTGACCGGCTCCTTGCCCCCCCAGACGGCATGATCAACGTGGACATGGGCGACAAGCGGGCCCTGGACCTGCCCTACGGCGGCGGCTTCGCGCCCAACGCCCCGGCCTCCCGCAACCAGACCTTCACCTACATGGGCAAATTCTCCATCGACCCGCAGTACCCCGGCGCCGGCTGCTACCCCGAGGGCATCATCAACATCGTCAGCGCGGGGATCCTGCAGGGGGTCAGCACGCCCTCCTCCGCCGCCTCCTCCGCCTCCTCCGCCGCCTCCTCCGCCTCCTCCTCGGCCACCGCCGCCTCCGCCGCCTCCCCCAACCCGCTGGCCGGGGCCCTCGGCTGCACCATGGCGCAGGGCCAGCCGGCCGACCTGGAGCACCTCTACTCGCCGCCGCCGCCGCCCTACTCGGGCTGCGGCGACCTGTACCCGCAGGACCCCTCCTCGGCCTTCCTGCCCGCCGCCGGCGGCGGGGCGCTGCCGTTCCCCCCGCCGCCCTCCTACCCCTCCCCGAAGGCGGCGGCGGCCGACGGCGGGCTCTTCACCATGATCCCCGAGTACGGCGGCTTCTTCCCGCCGCCCCAGTGCCAGCGGGAGTTGCACGCCGGCCCCGACCGCAAGCCCTTCCCCTGCCCCCTCGACTCGCTCCGCGTCCCGCCGCCCCTCACGCCGCTCTCCACCATCCGCAACTTCACCATGGGGGCGCCCCCGGCGGGCGCCGCCCCCGGCACCGCTCCCGGCGGCGGCGGCGGCGGGGGCGAGGGCGCGGGCGCCCGGCTGCCCGCCGGCGCCTACAGCCCGCACCACCTGCCGCTGCGGCCCATCCTGCGGCCCCGCAAGTACCCCAACCGGCCCAGCAAGACGCCGGTCCACGAGCGGCCCTACCCCTGCCCCGCCGAGGGCTGCGACCGCCGCTTCTCCCGCTCGGACGAGCTCACCCGGCACATCCGCATCCACACGGGCCACAAGCCCTTCCAGTGCCGCATCTGCATGCGGAACTTCAGCCGCAGCGACCACCTCACCACCCACATCCGCACGCACACCGGCGAGAAGCCCTTCGCCTGCGACTTCTGCGGCAGGAAGTTCGCCCGCTCCGACGAGAGGAAGCGGCACACCAAGATCCACCTGCGCCAGAAGGAGCGGAAAGGAGCCGCCGCCGCCGCCGGCGGGTGCCCGCAGCCCGGCGGCGGGAGCGGCGCCGCCGCCCTGGCCCCCTGCGCGGCGCGGACGCGGACGCCCTGAGGGCGCGGAGGACCCAGCGCTGAGCCGCCGCCGAGCGCGGCGGGGCGCGGAGATGAGCAGCCGGCGGCGCCGCGGGGCTCCCCCGGGCCGGAGCGGGGCGGGCCGGGCCGGCGGGTGTACATAGGGGCTGCGGCGGGAGGATGGATGCATGCAGTGCCGTCGTGGTGAGGTGTCCTTGGTGCCTTGTGTGGTGTAGAGCCCGGTCCCCTGTCTGCATGTGGGGGGTGCCTTACCGATCCGCTCCGACGACAGCGGCGACACCGAGACCGGAAAGTTTTCCCTCCCTGGTTTTAGTATGGCTGTACATTTCTGCCTATTAATATTGGGATTTTTTTTTTTTTAGAGACTATATTTTTGTACGCACTGGTTTGGGGTTTTGGTTTTGTTTTTCTTTTTTGGTGACTTAAAAGTGTTACGTTTGTAGTAGGACTTGGGACGGGATGTACATACTCTGGCTGGAACCGCCGCCCGTTGGCCGCCGGGAGCCGGCGCGCAGCAGATAACACGAATAATGCACAACCACTAACGGGAGCTGGAAGGAGAGAGAGTTTCTTCCTGGCCACTCTGTAAATAAACTTTTCGACAATAGGGTCGGTGCTTACAACGTTTATAAAAGACGACAAATAAATCTCTTAATTATGCTAAATTGACACCTTTATTTCCGTAGGTTCCCCGGCCGGGCCCGGGGGAGGGGGCGCCTCCCGCCCGTCCCCGGGCCGCGCCGGACCCCGGCGGCGGGGGGGGGAGCTGCGGGGCCGCCCGGCCCGGGCGCACCGCACCGCCTCGGCGCGGAAAACCAGCGTTCCCGGCCCCGCCGCACAAACACTCGCTCTCGGGCGCGGGGGATTTCCCTCGGAGACGAGAGACGGGATAATATTAACCGGAGAGCGGGGTGGGTTTTTTGACTCACTTTCTGTTTTGTTCCGCGGTTACGATCCGCCCCAGGCAGCCTCCCCGAGTGGGCTCCGGAACAGCGAGCACCGACGGCTGCCGCTCGGGGAAGGCGGCTGCCGGCGGCGCGGGGCTGCGCGGGGGCCCGGGGGCGGCGGCGCTCACCCCCGCGGCACCGCCGGGCTTTTTCTGCTGAACCCATCTGGCCGCAACATCGCCCTTTTTTTTTTTTTTTTTTAACCTATTTTGATTATTGTTTTTTAAGATGTTATCCCGGCCTGGCCCCGCCGGGGCCCACCCTCGGGTCCTGCCGTCGGTGCAGGGCTGTACCGGCCCCGCTGCCGCAGAGGCCCCCGGTACGGCCGGCACCGCACCGCGCAGGTGAGCCGTGCAGGATGGACCTCGCGCCAGCGCCGCAGCCCAGCACCGCAGGGAGCGGGGGGAAAGCCCTCGCCCAGCCGCTCCCAGCCTCCGCTTGCCCCGGTGCCGGGTCCCGCTGTGCAAAGGCCCAGTGGCACCTGCCTGCTCTGCCTGAAACGCCCTGCTCTCCGTCTCTGGAACGGGCTTTGGGGGCAGCTGCTCTTTGCTTGGGAAAGGTGGTCAGCGGTAGCTGAAGCGACTGGTTTTGAATTGGACGTGAAGCAGGCTTCCAAAGCCAGGCACGGAGCAGTCTGTGCGGGACGGAGAAGCCGCAGAACGACGCCAGCTCCAGAGCCGCCATGCTCACCACCCTGCCGTCCACCTTAGGAGCACAAGCAAGCCTTCGCCGCCCTGCCACATCTCTTGGCGGGTTGCAGCTTCGCCAGCTGATCCCGTGTGCTCCTGGCCCCCAAAAGAGACCACGGCCTGCTGCCGGAGGGATGTCACACGGGAGCGCAACCCCACGGGAGCCGCGGCCTCCTCGGTCGGCATCAGTGGGCTGCGGTACAGGGAGGCGGACAGGGATCTGGTACTCTCAGCCCGCTGGGCTGCCAGAGGTACTGCCACGGCCTTGGATAACCACAGTTCGGTCGCAGCCAGAGCATCGTGAGCAAAATTGGGATCCCGGCTACCCAGGCACGCAATCCGAGGCTCCACTCGCACTCTCCGAACTACTGTCTGCAGCCATGCTACAAGATTAAAAACCCAGTCAAAAGCAAAACGAGATAAACAACACAGAAATTGTAAATGAGCTGCATTAAGGAAACTGCCGATGCCTAGCATACAGCTGCAAGAGAACCTGACATCGTGTAATAGTATCAGCGATCTTAAACGCATGCCTTTGCCTTACAGTAACAGCCAGCTTCAGAAGTGGTAACACTGCAGGTGCCTGGATTTGTCTGCAGGGAGCCGGAGGAAGATTTGGGCCGAGAACCCAGCGTTACGCGTCGCCTTTCAAAGAAAGGCCAGTCGCACCATTCGGACTGTTCGGCAAAGGAAACTTGCGCTCTGTACCATACTTGGTTCAAGACTGTCGTACTTGTAAAGGAAAGTAATGACTGGTCAATGGTGAGATATTCTGTATTTATTCTATAATTCAGCAATAACAGTAATTTTGCTGTTGTGAAAACACAATAACCAGACTGCAGAGAGAGGGAACGGCATTACAGACTTAAACCTTCCGCTTACAGATATCGAGAACATATGAAGTAAGTTTCAGTTACTGAGTAAGCAAGAAGTTACACAAAGAGGCTTTTCTTTAATGCATCTCAGGTTTTCTTTGCTATTATTTTTCCTGGCTTTAATACTTTGATGCTAACACCTTTATTAAAAAAAAAAAAGGTTTTGCCACGGTTGTTAACAGCACTCCGCAGTGTAAGGGACCACGCTGTCCTCTACAGAAAGATGCATTAAAGTCCTGTCCCGTTAAACATCTTGACTAGGTTTTACACACGGAGAAAAAAATTAAAAACCAAGCAGAAAGACCTAAGGGGAGGACAGAACAGATGAGATAAAAAAATGCTCTCTGTCGCAGTTTGTTTTTCCAGTACAGCTGTTTGCATGCACCACTGCTATCTTCTTTGTGGACTTCTGAAAAAGGATGGTGGTCTTCGTTAGCATCGAAGAGAGTTAGAAAGGGGCTGTAACACAGGGAGGCATTGCGTTATAGTTAATGACTACGTTCGATAGAGAATTGTTGCACATTAACTAATGCTAAGCTGCAGGGGAATTCCAGGAAAAACAGGTAAGCCAGCTGCAGAAATATCAGACACTTTAAAGTGCTGTAAGAATAAATGGAAATCGCCTGAAATAATTTCCACCAATTTTTCCTTGCAGAAGAATTAATCTGTGCATGCATAACGCTGACTGTATTTTACATTCACTCTTCCGCAGGCCAAAAAAAAAAAAAAAACCAAAAAAACCAAACCAAAACCAGCAATGCCGTTTCAGAATCATTTCAAAATTCACACATACAAGCCACTGTACAGGAAAAGCAAGTCTGCTTTTATAAATACACAAAGAAAAATTAAAGCCAGTTGTGGAGCGATTCTGGAGCAGGTTGGTACATCACTGCCCTGGCCTGGGTTTGTGGTACGAAGCATGCGTTAGGATGAACGGGCACGAGACCAGTCCCTGCAGTACAGACAGAGTATTTCACCTATAGAAAAAGTTTCTCCTGTGTTAGAAAGATCACATCCCCTGCCGTGGACAAACTGTGTCTCCAGACTGCTTCCATCATAGCAAGGCGAAATTCACGATGTCTCTTCTATGCTACATTTATTTAAAAGCCTTATGAAAAAGTAGTCTTTATAAATAGTATAAAGAGGGAAACCGCAAGGCTTCAAAAGCCCAAAGTGTTCACGTGTCCATATAAAAACACAGACCACACTTTAAAGAGAATTCAACAGGTCAAATCTTAGCTGTACCTAGGGTATGTGCGCCGCCGTATATATAGGGTTTGCAAATATGTCATGTTTCTAGAAGAGCTTCCATGACGCAACAGTGGATAGTTGGTTTTTCTCTTAAGATGCCCACAGTTTCTGCTGCCCTCCGCCACTGCTGCACGAGAGGTTCCAAGCGAGGTTAATTAGCAGCTGACTAGTCTCCTTCTGCTAGCTGAAGGAAATATGCATAGACATACTCTGTAATTCTCAGTTGCAATAGCAAGATCTTATACGCAACGCTTTAAGGAACTGTTAAAAAGTAGTTCTGAACCTGACAGCGTCCCTTTGGAGCGGGAATTCCCTTAACTCCGGCCCTGGGGATTACTGGTGTTCACTGGAGGAGCACGTCCCGGCTCAGGAGTTGTTCTGGGTTTGTTTTTTGCTAGCAGGGTACAGCTCTTGCCGAGACTCGCTCTGGAGACGGAGCCCCCAAAGGCCGCAGCCAGACCAGCCCTCTGCCCCGGCCGGGTGGCCACGCTCCGTCGGCCCACCAGTGCCCACCGGCTCTGGCACTGGGAGCCCCGCTGGGGGAGGCCGGGCACCCCGCGACAATTCTTATTGCATTTACTCTCCCTGCCGGAGCCCAATCCCCCCTCGCTGGCGCGTGGCCCTAACTATTTACACGGGATGCTGGATTATTTTCCCCCAGCCGTTCGGCTGAGCAGAAGCGTAACCGTGCCGCTCCTCCACACCAGCCCACAGGACACAAGCACGCTCCGGTGCTTTATTGCCCCCGGCTCGCAAAGCCGGGCAGGCCAGCGGCAAGAGGACGGCTTGGCCTCGCAGCGCTCCCGCGGAGCCCCCGCCAGCAGCCGCGGTCCCGCCGGCCAGGTGCGGGGCACCGGGCAAAGCGCAGCCGTGGGTCCACCGGTGCTGCCCGCCGCCGAGGCCGGGGCGGCTCCGGCAGGCCGGTCCGTGAGGCGGGCCCGGCGAGAAGGCCGGGCGGGCGGGGGGCGGCGGCGGGCTCCCGCCAACCGTCCCAAGGGCCGCCGCCGGGCCCGGGCCGCCGCCGCCGGCCGCTCAGAGGCAGACGCGGGGCCCGGGGTAGGGCTCTCCCCCGCACCAGAAGTCGGCGGCCTGCGGGGTCTCCATCAGCCACACCTCCCGCGGCAGCCCGGGCGGCTCGGCGCCGGCCGGCGGCGGCGGCCCCTCCAGCAGGCGGTAGTAGTGGCAGTCCCGGCCGTGCTGGGGGTCGTAGGGCGGCGCCAGGATGTCGAGGAAGGCGGCGGGCCCGTCCACGGCGTCGATCTGGTGGAGGTTGTCGGTGTGCGGCGAGAGCAGGCAGGGCGGGGAGGCCGGCGTGTACTGCTGGCGGGAGCGGAACAGGGCGCGGTGGCAGGGCCCGCCGGCGGCGGCGGGGGGGCGGCGGGGCGGCGGCGGCGGCGGGGGGCAGCGTGTCCATGCAGGCGATGCGCAGCGTGCCGTAGAGCACCTTCAGCATGCCGTTCATGCCCGGGTGGTCGTGCAGCGGGATGCAGGCGCCGCTCCGCAGCAGGAACACGCCCATGCTGAAGCTCTCCGTCTCGCAGATGTGCATGTAGCTGACGGGCGGCACCACGCCGGCCCACGGCAGACCCCCGCCCGCCGCCGCCGCCGCTGACGGCCCCCGCGGGGCCAAGTGCAAGTCCTCGGCGCGCACCTCGTCCAGCAGCTGCTGCAGCCGGTGCAGGTTCTCCCCGAAGGCCGGCCCCGCCGGGCTGCGGAAGGTGAGCCGCGCCTGCCGCGCCACCCGCTGGATCAGGGAGGCCATGTTGTCCCGGGGCATGGCGGCGCCCGGCCCGGCCCCGCCGCGCCCGGCCGCGGCAGGCGGTCCCCCGGCCGCCGCTTCCGCCTCCGCCCCCTGCCCCGCCGCGCAGGCGCCGTCGCACCGCCGTGCACCACGGGGCCCGTAGTCCTGCCGCCGCCGGCACCGCGCCGCTCCCCAGGGGCCCGGGGGGGACGCGCAGCCGGCGGCGGAGGCGGAGGACTACGGCTCCCAGCAGGGCCGCCGGAGGTGAGTGGCCGGCGGGGGCGGTGAGCGGGGCCGGCCGGCGCCCGGAGGTGGGCGGCGGCGGCGGCGGCGGCGGCAGCAGCGCCTGCGGCCGCCATCTTAGCGCCGCGGGGGGCGAGGCGAGGCCTGCGGGAGAGGGCCGCAGCCCCGGCCCCAGTGGCGGGGCCCCGGGCGGGCCAGGCCGCCTGCCCGCCGGCTGCGGGGGGCCCGGGCACAGGCAGGGGCCCGGCCCCGCTCCGCTCCCCTCCCCTCCCCTCCCCTCCCGGCGGGCAGGCGGCCTGGCGCGCCCGGGGCCCCGCGCAGCGGAGCCGCAGTAACGAAGACAGTTCCCGCGCTCCCGTGTGGCTGCGGGAGGGCGAGGAGGAGGCGCGGGAGGAACTTTCTACTTGGCTTGTAGTTTAGCCGTGTGAAACTGAGCACGGTCGCGCAAGTAGAGAGTCACGGACGTGTAACGGACTGCGCGAACAGTTTATTTTTGATCGCTCGCTGCTTGTTACAGCTAAGCCGTTTGGGCAAATTTATCAGATTTCAGCTTGGCTGCTGACACCGCCGCTCCCGTTGGAGTGTGGGACCGGGGTCTGGCGGTACAGCTTGCGCTCTCCCCGGTGCGTCTCCTTAGCGTCGCTTTTGAGTGCGATTGTGCCTGAATTCATTATCTTTAACCACAGATGGACATTGAACGAGCACATGGAGTCCCAGGCGCTGATCCTCGGAGAATCCACGCGTGACAGAAAGGATGGATAATCTTTTGGCTCGGTTGCAGCCTGGAGGAGCCTGCGGGTGGTTGTTTCGGGCTGATGTACGAAAAGGGTACAGCACTTATTCTGCCAGGGCATTACACGCAACGTTTTATTTCGTTTATATATCTGTGGCAACGATCCTGTTACCTTCTTTCTAATACGCATGACTGCGCATAGCAGATCGCGCCTAGAAAATATTGTGGTTTTGAAGCTAGACGTTAACCTGTTAGCGATGGGATTTGTTAAGCAAAGTTAGGCTCTGATCACAAAAATATGCAGGCTCGCACCACCTTGAGCACAATTATTTAAGTGGGTGTTCAGCACCTAGGTACCGTGGTAGGTCTAGGCCCAGCCGGGGTTAGGATTCGGAAAAATAGCTGACTGATAATACTCAATCAAATAGGACTCCAGTGGCTGCAGCCCACCGGGTTAAAAAATTTCACTTAAAACCAAAGTAAACCAATGTGTTTTCTTGATTAAAGGCAAACTCAAGTCTTAAGGCATGCATTAAATGTAAGTAAGATATATATGGCCTCATAGTATTTTTACATATTATACATGAACCAGAAATATTGTACATGAATCAGAAATATAGATGCTGCAGGCGTGTGATGGCCCAGTAGAAGATGAAATACTGATACTGTAAACCAAGATCGGTGACTTGAATCTCTCTTCCCAAACTTATTTCCTTCCCTCTATAAATAAGTTTGGTGCACAGAACGCAAATTTAGGTCATGGCATTACTGCTTCCTCTTTGTAGAGGAGGACGTTCATTGGAGTTGCTGCTTTCAAGTTCCACCTGCAGCTGCAAAGCCTTGCACTCTTCAGCTGTTTCATGTTCACACACCGATGCTTTAAGTCATTTCTCTCTCCAGTGCCAGTGTTGGGAGCAGGGGGTGAGGATCAGGTGAGCATTTCTATCCCTGGCAGGAGCAGGACTGCCTGGCAGGATGCTGAGGATGAGGGGGGAAATGTCTTGAGTTGAGAGGTAGAGTCTTTAATGGCCTGTGAGCTTTTCTGTATTGGAGTGGACTGCTGAGGGCACCGACAGTCTCACCACTGCTGCATTGATCGGCAACTGGCATTTTGTCAGCAGCCAAGGGATTTGGAAGGGTCCACGTTCAGTGTGCTCTTCTATTCAGTCCTCTTCTGCAGGGACAGTCAATTTAATCACGGAGGTGTGGACTGGAATTTTTGGCAGTTATCGTTACCAGTGATAATGATAAATTATCTCTCTATAGGCTTAAGCTATCCAGTTGTGTCCTGCCTCAGTAATGACATTTTATGCTTGCAAGTGATTGCTAGAATGCTCACTTTTGAACACACTGGTTCTTTTTCTACGCAGCACAAAAATAAGCTATTTTGTGGAAACAGAAGTGCTTGGTATCGGTAGGACGTTGTGCACTTGGAGTAACATGCAGTCGTAAGAAAGATCAGCATGGAAAACCAGGATCCTGAGTTCTGATCTCAGCCTGATCTTGACTCGCTGGGTGGCATTAAGTGAATTACTTGACCCTTTTAGTGCTTATCACTCTGTAAACCATGAATCACACGTCCTGTGTACAAGGATGTTTATTAAGATTTTAAGAACATCTTTATGTAAACATTCCCGGTGCCATGTTACGTTGGTGATAAGGTTTATATTTTGCATAACTGATCACCTTATGATCCCCAATGTTTTTAATTACTGTATTGATTTCCATTTTTAACAGATACAGACAAAAATATGTCCTTGGCACTTAACGTTCCAGTTAAATGCTATATCACACCCACATTTTTCAGTGCAGTAATATTAAAAAAAACAACCAAAAACCAACCTCAAAAGAAAAGCAAGCTGTCCAGCCAACTGACAATTAAATTGACATGCTTTTTCTTCTGAAAGGCCGTATTCTCAGCTGGCCTCTACCATCTTGAGTGCACGTGAAGAAAAAAAAAAAAATCACGGTGTAGTTGCTTGGCTGGGCTTTGAGACTGCTTTGTGTTGGTGATGCAATGACCAAAGTTCAGTCCAGTGGTTTTATGATACAACCAGTATGAGGGAGGTCAGGTTCAGGTTACGGTTTTGCTCTCTTGCTGTGTTTGTTTTTTTTTTCCCCACACACAGAAAGAGAATGTGTTGAGAAGTGTTACAGCTGTTTTCTCCTGCCCAACCCTCCCCCTGCTTCTAGGCTCCTCTCCTTTCTACCTGAACTCTTCTGTGGGATTGAGAGTTTTTCAGCTTCTCGCTTCTTTGTTGCTGTTATGTATTACAATTCCCCCCAAGTTTGTGAAATATCCCTTGCTCGTTTTCACTTTCTTCTAGAGAAGAAATTCTTTTAATTTGGTTCGAGAAGTTAGAATTACCTGTAACCATCAGGCAAAACATCAGTCTTGAATGGATGAAAATGGCAGCCGCCTGCTTAGAAGGTCAGTTGTTAGCTGTAATTAAACGTTGTGTCATGATGCTAGAAGATTTCACAAGGTGTAGAACTTGGACAGGCAGTACAGAAACCATCCTCCGTTATAATGTTGCCAACGGCTGCAGATGTATGTTTACATAGGACAAAAAATAAGAATCTGTGTCAGAGAACATCTTTTTTGCACCGTTCCTGCAACTGGTTCTGCAAGGGTATATGCTATTTTTTTTTTTTTTATAGCTACCACCAGTCAAGGAGATAGATGCGAATGCTAGCCAAACATGATTCAGATGAGAACAAGACTAAAAAGAGAGAAGACAAACAACATGTCTGTAATATTTGCTGGCTCTCCAGTAATGGCTTACGTAAAAGAAAGTTGGCTATCAATTATTCATCAGAGAATTTATATATCCGTAGAAACACAGAGGAGCTAGATATAACTGTACTGAAATCAAAAGGGGAATTAGGTTCATACATATACACCAAACTTCAAGCAGATCTATGTAACATTAAGACTCCCACCCACCTTTACCACTTCTTTACTGACACACATCCTGTATTCCATTAGCCACGTAATTCACCCCTTGCTTCACTCTTCATTTGTTGTAGCCTCTCTGTTAAATGCACTAGTTCTATATAAAGCACATCATTAATGAGTTTTATTGACAGTTTGCTACTGAACAGCCTAGAGCTGGAGTTGGAGTGACTCAGAGTAGGAAAGGCTGTGCAGCATGCAACTCCCCGTGCATGAATTTGCAGAGATAATGAGCCTTATTCTGATCTTCTGAGTTTAGCTCCACGGATTTCCACTGGTGCAAATCAGATCCGTGCTGATGTCTCTGACGCCGTTCGGGTTAGACTGGGGCGATGGGTACTGTGAGTTAGTCGTGGCCTTATTCCTTCTGAACTCTGACTGTCTAGGACCGATCCTGGGTGCGAGGAAGAAGACGTTCACCGCGTGGCTAGAAACTGCGTTCCCTTCTCGGCATGTGATTTGCAGGCAGGCGTCTCTGGCCAGAGCTGCTTGCGTGGTGTCATTCTTAGCCACCGCAGCTGCGGAGCTGCAAGATACTTTTGCCAGTTGTATGCAACCATGACAAAAAAAGAGAGAGGGAGAGGGAGAAATCCCCTAATGGCCATGCAAAGAGTTATTACTTGACATTTCTAAGTTTTTCGTGTATCTTTAATGTTTTCCAAAGGTAATCTGATTATATAATCTGGGAAAAATATGACCTTTATGTCTAAACCTTCAAAATGTATTCAAGAATCTTGTTGAAGTGTTCACAATCCTGGGTGCTCAGATATGGGCAGGAAGGCAAAAAAAGATTTTTTTGATAATTACTGAGATGAAGGAAACCCACAGCTCAATTTGCAAGTGTAATCCTGAGTCCACAAAAAGCTGTATTATCACTCTTTTTTTATTACTGGCATAACTTTCAAAATAAAATATCAACAGGAATGTGTATGGATACTGTGTTATGAAGAATGTAATTAGAAATAAATGGGAATCACTGATTAAACTGGTTAATCTTAGAATGTACAGAACACTGTAATTTGGACCATCACTTTTAGTCTTTTACCTGACAGCAGAAGAGACGCAGTTAAAGATGTGGTATGTTTACTTGTGATTTCTTCCCTGCGTATCTTTATCTCTGGTTGTATTAGAATAATTTGATATTTATTTTACATCAGTGCATTCAAAAGCAGCAAAATGCATAGAAGTCATTTCTCATTTTATTGATGTAAGTTACTGTTAGTTTAAATGCTGACACTACCTGTTGGGAAAGTTGAAATCTGCTTCCTGGGATCGTTGGTACAGAATGAAAGGCAGGCTTGGCTGTAGTCCTGATGCTTTATGAGCGTGAGGGGTTTGTCTCCTCCCTGGCAGGTCCTGGCTAGCGGCGCAGTGGGGCACCCAGAGTCCATCCCGCTGTGGCGAGGACCGCACCGGGCAGTTCCTTGGGCTCAGAGCATGGCTCTCGCCACCATTTTTGAAAACAGTTCCCTGTAGGTCCTTTGAATTCTGTCAGCGTCACTGGCTGCCAGACCCATAAGGCCCCTCCGGCCTCTGTTACATCAGTGCCGAACTCCACTTGGGATTTTTTTCTCTCTCTGTTACTTTTTCAGGGAATCCCGAGGGTCCCGTATGGTTGCTCAGTGAGAGAGTGGAGGGTGGGAGAAAGCTTGCAAGGTCACCTCTGTTTGGAAGCAGCTCCCTTGGCCTTCAGCCCTCCCCTCAGCAGCTGGCTTTCAAATGGCAAGAGAAGGTTTTGTTGATACGACCCAGGGGAAAGGCTCGCTTAGCGTACGAAGGCTCTGCAGAGTCCTGGTGGTCAGGCAGCAGTGAGAAAAGCTGCTCCCTTGCAGGGAAAGCCGTATGTTTCTCTCTCTCTCTCTCTCTGCATGTCTGTTCTCCCATTATCACTGATTCAGTGCTGTATTTACTTTTGCCTGCTTTGAGATAGGTGTGATATACAAGCACTTTTGTACCAGGGTAGGGTGTGATCCTGCTCTGTTGGAGCCTGAGAGTTGGAAGTAGGTAGCTTGCTAACTGGGGTCCCAGAGGGTGTGAGGCGTGGGTCTACCGCTGCTTGGGCTACGCTAAGTAGCGATCACACACACACCAACTTTTAGGCAACCTTACTAGCAAGGTCTAAAGTAATCCTATTTCTGTGGCTTAAAGAGTTACTGCTGTGCAGCTGAGTCACTGTAACCCGCTTGGTGCTCACTCATAGGCTTCCCTCACTGCCAAAAATGCTTTAGCACAGACTATCTTTAAGCTAAGCCTTTCTATTTCACAATCACGAGTGAGGACTGGTTATGGTCGTCACACAGGTGATAAGCAGTAACGCATGAAGCCACAGTAACTTGATTGCCTTTGGTTATACATGTAATGCATTATTTTAAGAATCTCTTTCCAGCAAGAAAGAGAACTTTTTCATTTCTTAACGATTTGGGATCAAATTTATCCCAGTGGAGATCTATACAGGGTTAATCAATTGTGCTAAATTTAAGAAGGAAAGAATAAGTAATTTTTAAGCAATAGCCAAGGAGCATTTTTCTATTTTAAATAAATAACAGATACATTTTTTCATGGAAAGACTTGGTGTTCAGCAGAAAAAGAGGTGAATGGTAAAATTTAGTGGGTAAGGTGTTCAGTGGGACAGGAAAATTTCTTTCAATGTTTTCAGGTGTTTGTAGTGTTTAGGTTAATCGGTAAACCCAGTAAAATCCTTCTTTAACCCATAGGTAAAGGGTCCGTATTAAACTCGAGGCCTCCAGGAGGAGGACAGAAATTTTATGCAAGTGTTTGAACAAGGGAGGGGGACTGAGAAGAAAGAGGCCAGGACCCACAGGACTGTTAGAGCCGCCCACGCAGCGGTATTGATCTCTCTTTGAGCTGTGGTTATCAACCAGGACTTGACTACTTCCAGGGTAAAAGAATCAAAATACAAGAACATCAATTAGAAGATGTTGGCAATTAGTTAGTGGAGGAAAAAGAGAAGGAAGGAGGAGATGCCAGTGTGGATGAAGGCGGTCAGGGGGGTGTTCCAGGGAAGCAGCACGCGGAGGTGAGCTGGTATTTGAATGTGCAGGGACTGAGGCAAGGAGGGAACAGGGCGGTCTGGTTCCATGACATACAGCTGCGGGATGAACAACTGGTAGAGGGAGCATACAAAGGCATTTGGAAAACCAGTGCTACGTGTAGGCTAGGTTTCGAAATGTGGATTGAAATGACGATATCAAAATTTTAGTTTCTTTAAAAACCAAGAAAGTAATTTTAATGGTGTGTTCGAGGACAAAGTGAAAAGTCACAAGTTTGGAAATGACAAATGCTTGCCAGAGCTATAAACATGACCTTCGCTGGCTGTGCTCTAGTACTCAGAGTATTTACATGACCACATGCTCTTTTTCAGTTAGAATAATATACTTGTCAGTAACATACTACTACTGCACTATGCTACAGTGTGCATCGGTATATCTTCAGATGATTGAGGAAAAAACCCAACCGTTACCAAGGTATAAAGGGAAATCGGTTCAGATATTTAGTATCTAGATTTTACTTTTGCATTTCACAACATGGTAGCAAAAGTGTGGCAGATTTTTCTTGGAAAATTAGGATGCATTCCAGCAGAAACTGATGCAGAGACTCAGCTTTTTCCTGAAAAACAGCTTCTGCTGCTCCCCATAGCTAAGTATTTAGAGCTTGCAGGATCAGGGCCTAACAAGCCACACGTCCTTCTTACTTTTTTTTTTTTCCTCCGGGAAAACAAAACTCTCCATGTCTCTGTGTTAAAATGATTGGAAATTGAACTTAGGGGGATCTAGCATGTGATTACTTTTTTTAGACAGGATTTTCTTCATAGCTGAATTGGACTGAGTCTTTTTTTTCTCCCAAAGCAGATGGTAAGTGATTCAGTACTTTTAGCAGTAGAAAAATGATTTGTTTTCTTTCCTCAGTAGTTGGTGTGAATGTACTTTTCTTTATCTATTTACATATTATGTAAACACACTTTGCCAGCATTTATGTACGTAGTTTACAGTCCTAATCCTGCAGAGAGCCCTGTATAGGCAAGGCCTTGCACGCAGAAGGAGTTGACATTGCTTACAGAGAGCCATTCGCATGGAATTCATGGCAGGGTTGTAACTGTATTTGTATTTTTATGTATAGACTTAAATTTGTGCCACTGTACGAGGACGCCAACAGAACTGTAAGTCCACAAAAGAGTTGAATAACTTTGTGCACTTTGCTTTTTTTCACCTAACAAAGTCTCTGGGGATGCCCTTGATCTGTTCTGCTGTCTTCCTGTGGCAGGCTGTAGACTTCTGCGTTAAAGCTAAAAACTTTATCCTTTTTATAGAGTGTTGGGGTGAGTTCTTCCTGGTGTGCAGGGGGAGCGAGGGCCTCATTGGTGTGACCTTTTGGACTTGTACTGATGCTACTAGGGGGACTTCGGAAGGGGTTCCAGTAACGGTGAGAAATATTTGGGAGAGTATTAAAAAAAACTTCTTTCACATGTGCATCTGATTTCTCAGGGTTATCTGCATCTGTGTTCATGTGTGTATATACAATGTTAAAACTGAATGCTAAATGCAGCATTGTTCCTTGGTTTGTGCTGAATAAAATATACACGTAAACCATGTATATGCCGTGTCAGCATATGGGTATTTGAGGGAGAACAGAAGGATCTGAAGCTGATACTACATTACAGGGAAATAGTATATTACAGTGTCCAGCACTGAGTCCTTATACAAGAAGGTTCAAGCAAGGTTGCCCAAGCAGCCTTACAGTTGTCCTTTCCAAGCAGTTAAGAGCTGTTTTGTAAAATTGATGTGCTTTGTAAATTTGATGTGCTTTTCCCCTCACTTTGTCTGAGAATTAAAACCTTGAATGCATAGAGTCATCCTACTGCTTTACTGAGATGATAATACTCTACTTCAAAAATAGTGGCCAGTTTCTCTGTCTACAAATCTGGCTGTACACAGTTGGAATGGGGTTATCTGATTCTCTTCTTGGTTCTCACCTCATCTGCGCACACTTCAGCTGAGTCACCGGGGGTTCGTGCCCAGAGGAGCTGGCCCCTTGCCTTGTTTTCCAGGTTTACCAGAGAGTTGAAACCCCCTTCTTAGCATCTCCCACTTGAAAAATGTGACAATCTTCTGCTTCTGTGAATTCTAGTAGGGGAAAAAAAGACACATGAATTAGCATCAGGAATACTGTGTTGTGACATGTCAAGATTTTCTCCTCAAATTATTCGGTGGAAGGGTGGCAGAAGAGGGCCCTTGGAACTAGCACTGTTTTTTTGTCATGGGTCAGTAGTCAAGCTGGGGTGATTCACTGTGCCTCATATTTGTGTAATAATTTACTTTTCCCTTTATGCAAGGGGAAGGCTTGGGGGAGTTTGCCTCTTGGGCTATGCGGCTGTTGATGTGGTCACGCAAGGTGGCAGAAAACCGCGTCCGCAGAAGGACACATAATCCTGCGGGATGCTGCTGCGAGGGGTGGCGTGTGGATCCCACCTGAGGGCGGGCTGCCTGCTGGGAGGAACCAGAGCTTGTTTGGCCAGTGCTCTCTGTGTGTTACGTACCGAGGACTCTACCTCTGGACATACCTCATCCCAGTCACTAATGCTCACATTTTTTTATAACTGCGAATTGATTTATTACATTACCAGGAACCATAAAAGCACAAAGCAATGGTTATGAACTTCTAAACGCTGTCTCTGTAGAAGAGCAGCGCAATAACTCCTAGCCCAGCTGTCGTGAGCGTGCGGGGACAGTGGGATTAAGGATTTCTGTTCTCTCAGGCTGTTGCCGCGCGTGCTGTTGCTCTCGTCGTAGTTGCCTCCTGACTGGCCGCAGAGCCCTTGCTTCCCGGTGCCACAGTTCCCGCCGTCCCCTGGCACCTCGCCGCCTGTCCCTCGCTGGCCGGGTGTTGCGCAGGGAATGGCACCGTGCCTGGGAGCGTGGCAGTGGCCCTGGGATGTACAGTGAATGAAGGGAGTCCAGGAGAAGTTAAACCAGGTGATCTGTCAGTCGGGGAGGAGGAGGAAAGTCTGCCCTCAGTGCGGAGGGCTCTGAAAAAACAGGGTTGGAGACCAGTTATCTGTTACCTCCTGTGAGCCCCAGGGAGTAAATACTGTGGAGAAAACTTGGCTCACAGCTTTGAGGACTAAGTAATTGCTGGAAGCTCTAGATTACTTAGGACATAAGCATCCATTTATAAGCACTGGAAGTACTGAAGAGAGTTTCTTTTGGTTTCAGTTAATAATAGGGGATGTTGTGTACAGTTTGTTTGCTTGATGGGCTCATTTTATTGTGTGTAAATACGCTGTAGAAACGATTTTGTCTTTTGTTCAGTGTTACTCAGCTGGCGTGCTTCTTGTAAATCCACTGAATTAAGGGAAATAAGTAACCTGCTCTGGTCTGTCTGTGAAACACGGCTCATTTAAAATAAGGGCCCGCGAGGGATACGGTGGGACTGCAGAGGAGTTAGAAGGACGGCGAGCAGCGGAGGCAGCGTGTGCAGCAGAGCAGATACCTCCAGGCCACACATGCCACAGGCACAGCAGCTCGCTGGTGGTGCGAGCTACCTCGGTGAAAAAGGAGCTCTGCTCTCCTGTGTGTGGCACGAAACTCGGGCTCCACTGATCTTAGTGGAAATGACGTGGTTTTGCATGAGGGCAAATGAGAGCAGAATCTGGCCAACTGTTAATAGCGTTTTTGTATTTGGGGCTGAAATAAAGTGGCTGTGTATGCAAATAATTGTGCAAGCGTGATTCCTGAGTGACTTATAAAAGGCAAATTCAATATTTAATTGTTGGAAATACAAACCATTTGGCACAAATCTCCTGGTTTGGCTGAGCTGTGCTTGACCTGTGACAGAGAGAGCAAAGGTGATTTTAAGTCCTGGGATCGAAGGGGCCGGTCTGTAATGTAACTCAGGGCAGAGTCAGCGCATTGGCTGCTTTGTAATTACAGATGCTTATTTTGTGCACAAACCCAGTTGATTCATTATCTTTTATTTCCATTATCTCATCTCAATCTTTATGTGTGAATCTGAGCTATTTTACTTCAAGGGGGTGGCATATAACTAGAATTAAAAAAAAAGGGTTGATAACAAGAAGTTGGTTGTTTTGATATAGAGATGTTCTGATGTTACCAAAATGATAAAATTGGTTAAATCTATGGGCAGAATCTGAAAACTTTGTGGGAAGCCTAACAAGTTGAAAATAACCTTTCTTCTGCTCTGTGCCCTGCATTTCTTGCAATATTTTGACCCGTGCCTCGGAACAAGGATAGTTTAGCTCTTAGAATATAAAAGAGTCAATTACGAGCAATCACGTTGCCGTAGCTTAACACACTGTCACTCCTCAGCTGTGCTTCAGGAACTGGCTGAACTTCAGCAACTCTGCTCTCACGCCCTGTGGTGAAACGATACCTGTTGGCTTCAGCCATCTTCCATGTTGTTAAATTCTTCAACTGTGGTGATCTCACCACAAGTTATTAGCTGTCCTCACGCCTAGAGATGTGGTCATCCCATTCAAACTCCTGAAAGCAGAGAATGTTTTTCCTGAGGCCAAGATTTAAAAATGCTTTTGCCTTTCAAAGAGCCTCCAGATTTGACAAAGTAAATTTTACTTATGCAAGCTCTTTTTATTTTTTTTTTTTCCCCTCTGTCATGTAAAAGTGACAGTACACATGCAGATGGTGTGGAGAGACATTGGATTTTGCTGGGACCGAAGTGTGAGGCCAGAGCTGATGGGGTACGTCTGAAAATACTTCTGGCAAAAGTCGTCCCGGCTGAGAATCAGAAGTGCACATCCAGTTGACATCACTGGAAGATGCACACACAAAGTGAAAGTACTATGTGGCCTTTAAGCTTCTGTTCCTGTGGTACATGAGGTTTTATACTACACAGAAGAATTGAACCATTCACTTTTCTGGGTAATTGAGATAAAACGGGTATCTGTGAGCTATTCCAGTCTGCTCCGTCTGGGGTATGCCTCCATGACTTCAACGAAGTGGCACGTCTGCACAAGAAGAAGGCTCTTTGGATGGAAACACTGTAATGCAGGACTCATTAACTGATGATAATTTTTGAAGAGATGAGTACAGCAGTTGCTGCTCATCTAGATCATAGAAATAACTTGAGGGAATATGTTCACCAAAGTGAAATGTTCTCTAAAACGCTTGCTAACAGGTTACTTATGCTTGTTTACCCCAAGAGTGGTACCTTTTTCCCTAAGCCAAATGGAAAATTGGATTTACTTCTTATTTAAGTATACAAGGAGTAACTGTGAGAATTGGTTGGTCACCAGTGGAAAATCAGACCAAGTGCTTTTTTTGTGTGTTTGGCCAAAGGAAGGGGCATTTCTGTTTTCTGTTGCTGATTGAGTTCCCCTATGATCTTGTCTAGTATACAGAACCACTGAAACCGTATCAAGAATATGGTCTCTTTTGTGCCCTACCACGCAGAAAAATCACTCAATCAAGTTCCCCGTTTGTGTGTGTCTCCTCCCTTTGTCCTTTCAGATGCAGGCTCTCTGGGACAGGAGCTGTCCTGCGGGTGCTGCTGGAATAGAGAGCTCAGCTTTCCTTCTACTCTGCTGCTTGGGTGTGACGGAGGGCTGAGCTGGGAGGCTGGTGGGTGGCTGGCTTGCTTTTCTAGGTGAACCCAATGACATGGATGCATTGCATGAGGCGTCTTGTGTTGCTCTGGCTGGCACCAAGCGTGGCTGGATGCATCAGAAATCCCAGAGCTGCCCAGCTCTAAGCCCTGTCCATGCATCTACAGCACCAGTCTCCAGGGAACTGAGGCTACTCGATTGGAGGATACAAGCTGCATTAAAAGGCCAGTCCCTGGGGGCTTAGGAGTGATAGCAGAATAAATACTTACAACTTGCTTTCATTCTTCATGGCACAGGATTTTTCTCCCTTGCAGATGATTTTGCCAGTGCTGCTTGGACATGCCTACTTCTCTGTGATTGCTCCTAAAGCCTTGATTTGACAGTAGCCTCTGGCGTGCTGTGGGCCAGCAGATCCGCGTAGCAGCAGGCCCACCAGTCTTCCTGCAGAGAGGTTAAAGGAGTTTTGGAGAAATTGAGTGATTCAAAAATTTGCCGCTCTCTTCTCTGGCAGATCCCTGGATTTGAGGTGTCCCTCGTCTCTGGCAGAGCTGGGCAGCAGGCTGGGGAGGAAAGCAGCACTGGTTTTATTGCCTTTCACGTGCTTAGGGCTGCTGATGTTAGGTGCCCTAAGCATAGGTTTTTTGAGAGAAGAGTTTTGTAGGTGAGGAAGAAGCATCACTATCAGGTGAACTGGAGGGGTAGTACTTTGACTGCTTGGCACACAGGACAGGCTGAGGAGAAGGAATAAGACTGACAGAAAGAAAATCCTCTTAATCCGGGCAATGTCAGCTTGTCATCGTCAGTTTGGTAGTTATGTAGCTGCAAGCCTACTGCTGCCTGCTTTGCAAGGGGCAGATCATTAATGACAAGGCATGGCAGAGTGCAGCATGCTTAAGGCTTTGAGGTGCTGACAAGCTGATAACGCCCAGAATAACTGCAGAGAGCTTGGTCATGTCCAACACGAGGTACAGTGTTAAGAACTGAAAAAAACTGTTACCCAGCGTGTCACCCTTGAAGACAACATGCAGCATACGTGCTGAAACCTAAAACCCCCTCGCTTTCTGCCTCCCCAGCAGCTGCATGCCTGCATTCAGCTTCTCCTTAGTGTGAGCCACAAGGTGAGAATCAGTGTAGCACGGGGATCGGAAGAGCTTTGGGGTTGTGCAGTAGTCCTGGGCCTTTTGACCTGGCAAGCACTGGAGCACCTGGGTAGCCGTGCCGGGCAGGGCAAAGGGCTGGAGCAGGCATACCGTTAAGGCATATAGGTCTCTGGCAGGACTGAGAGCGGAGGCAATGTTGTGGGCCAGAGAGAGCGTGGGACTGAGGTAAGAGTATGCAAGAGCACACTCGCTACATGGCTGCTAAGCAGGGAGCAAGAAAGGATTTTACTGTGTGGCTGAAGGAATGGAGCGAGGAGGGATGGGTCAGGTAGCGAAGAATCTGGCTGGGCTGTGGGGTAATTGTATGGTATATCCAGAGCTTGCTATTTATCCCAGACCAGATTGGAAATGCTCTGGTATTCTTCAGTAGTGCTTACAAGCATCTGATAGTCACCGTGTTGGGCACCTGACTCACTGCCCAGAGGACTGACAATTTGCCCCCTCTTGTTTGTCATGCACACCTGCAGATTTAATACTTTTGGAGAATACAGCACTTTCCTGTCCTGTGAAACAATGCTTCTCTTCTGCCATTCTCATGGAGATGTGATGCGATGATATCACTTCCTAGTGAGGGGCTGGTGAATCACTTTGTTGGTGTTCATGAATCACTTCTTTGCTACCAGTTTCTGCACTGGTCTTAATATAATTTCCAAAAGCAAAAATCATCATTTCAGAGACCTTTTACTTTTTGTTAAAGAGACAATACTGGAATTATCTCCTTGCATAATGTACTGAACCCAAGCTCCCAGTGTGCTGCAGAAGAGCTTTCCCAAATCTATTTGTGTAGCTGAAGGTATTGTCACCTATCCAGTCGATCCCCTCCCCGGCAGTGGAGAGCTTGCTCGCAGCTGGGTGGGGAGAGGGAGCGTACGTGTTTGTCTCACAGGCTCTGGTGGGTAGTCCGATAACTTAGCTTAAAGTTTAAACCTCTCCTGTGGGTCTGATAACCTCTTGCATGGAGAGTAGAAGCGCTTTGAGCTGTCATGGCTAGGTTTGCAAAGGCTCTTCTGAGAGTTGAGAGCCTCCGATATTTTATTGCCTGCCTAGGAAGCGTAACTGGTTGTTCATCTCCATCAGCTTTGCACCTCAAGTGGTGTAAAGAAGGCAGGAAGCAGGAGTAGGTAGGTTCCTTGGAATTTCCTTGTCCAAGGGAAGAAGAGACGGCAGGCTGTGTGGTTGTGTCGAGGCCATGTCAAAGGTCTTTGACGTGCATTGGCGCAGGGCTTTTTCCTGGGGAAAAGGGAGTTGCGCATGGCATGAATACAGTCTTGTGAGGGTAAAGGCACTTGTGGTTTATTCTCGACAAAGCCTGAGGCTGCTTTAAGTCATCTTTATGACAGCACTAATCCTCTGGCAACCGAAGGGTCAGGGAATTGCACGGGAAGCGCAGAGGCGCCTTTGCCCACTGCCTTGTTTGATGGGCCGAGCGTCCCTCCGCCACAAAGATCCAACCCGTTTCTCTGACCAAGCACAGCACATGGCTCCGGCGAGCCCACTGCTGCCCTCGGAAGGTATTTCCCTGTTGTTTTGTCTTGACCGTCAGGCCTTTCCGTTTCTCTGTGATACATTGCACATCGCCAGCTGGTATCTGTAACATGTTCAGTAGAATTTTAAAATGACGCTTCTTTAGAGGAGGTCAGCGTGCCGTGGGGGACACGGCCCGCGTGTGGGCAGCATCTGACAGATTCCTGTCACTGTTACCCAACAGGCTTGTCAGAAATGACAGCACCTGCCTGTGGACTGCACTAACAGCGATACTAGCCAAAGTGGGAAGTGTTGATGGCATTGTTTGCCCTGCGTGTTCATATTCATAGTCCCTCCCCACGATGAGAGGCACAGTGTAACTGTCTGGACGGATAGTTACGTGTTTTAGGATAATGATACCAGATACCATTCAGTTCTGAGCAGCCAATGTGTAACTATTGTAATAGAAAAGCAGCGCAGCAGATTGCTTAAGAGTTTTTCACTTATCAGTGACTTTTCTACACATAGGCAGGTAAGGAGGTAACCTGTCTAAAAGATTTCTCCTTCCAGAATTAGTGCCAAGGATCAGATCTTCCTGACCCCATTGCTGGGGAGCTCTGGTCTCACATTTCCAGTGTGCCTACATGCTGGAGATTTTCCAGTTTCATTTCTCTTTTGTGATGGATGAAATCACTTTAACTCTGTTCTTTTATATTGAAAGGTTATTTAACTTTTTCTGCCTGTGTTGCAGGCGTTAGTGTGTTTCATGTATGTTATTAGCACTCCGTAGCAGAATGCTGGTTTGTGCCCAATAGGGATTCTCAAAATAGCCATTGCTTCACCCTCTCTCTAAGCTTGTCTGGAGTCCAAGCCGCTTAATTTTCCATGTGGTCCACTGTCAGCCTCCCATTGTAAATTATCTGCCCTTGTAACCCACAGCCTGATTTTTCTTATGCTGTTCAATGGAATGACTGACCATTGAGTTTAGCAAATCAAGTTGGTGTTAAGAGAATACCTGTGAGAATTTCCTTGCATGATTTGTACTTATTTTGTAAGTTTTGTAAGGCTGTTTGGTTCCCTGCTGCCCTGATCTCAAATGTGTGACCTTGGAAATTGGTTGATTTGAACGTAACTTTTTTTTCATTTGCCGTCCCTGGAGGATTGTAATTGCAGCGTTGCCTTGTGACTGTGCTGAATTAAGAATCAGAGCCCAGCTGAAATTTCCAGACCAAAGGATACAATGGCTACTAGTAACATTGGTGCCTTTTTAATGCTTTTTTTTCTAAACAATATCTTTTTGCATTGTATATGGTCAGAGTTTTTAGAAAAAAATTAAGTTATTTCTTAGGTACCTGTTGGAATTTAAGAAAATAGTGGGTCCTCTTCCCACTTACGTGCACACCTTCTCCTTCCATATGCTTTAGTGTTGTAAACTGATCATCTCTTTCCGTTGTTAGGGGAAAACATTTAAATAGCACACCAGTTTATAGACAAAGGAAGGAAAAAGCCAACAACTTTGTACTCTGCCTGTAGGAGCTCTCAGTCTAAGTATGGCAAAATTAGCAAATATGAAATGTAGGCCAGCAGCTAAGGAGAAGAAGAGAGTGAAGTTACGGATGCTAAATAAAGACAGGATGAGATTGTTCAAAGAGGCAGGAGGAAGGGCAGAGGATACTTGGCGAGAGAGACCCAATGATATGGGTCAGCTTTACTCCCACTGAATCTGAGCGTTATCCTAGATTTATGGAGATACAACATCCAAAGCCCTCCCAGGGAGAGAGATCTTAGCCCAGAGGGCAGCATGGGATAAGGCTCAAAGCATGGTGAAGAAAAGGAGATGTGCAAGAACAAAAGGAATAAGAAAAGCAAAGGGAGCGAGGGGGTGAGTAGGGAGGAAGAAAAGCGGAGGGGTTGGGAGCAGCCTGGGACTGTGTAAATGTGAACTGGGGTCTTGAGCAGTCAAAGGGAGTTTTCCCCAAAATAACAGCTGTCTCAAGCCCAGCACAAGAACTTGAATTTGACCTGAAATAAAGAATTACAGCAGTTCTGCTATGCGTTAGATCTGCGTTTGGAATGTCAAGCTTTGTTTTGCCTCTGGAGTCCTGAGTCTTGCACAGTCCCGTTACAGCAGTGGTGGGCAATGCAGGTTGTAGTGAGAGTGCCTTCCTATCCTTGGGCAGCTGCACCACTCATGCATTTTTAGTAAAGGCTGTCCCCAGAGTGAAGGTTAGCTGGTGGAACTAACAACAGTGGCTTTTTGGAAAGCAACGCTGAATCTGCCATAGGCACGACCCGGTAGCATTTTCCCCAGGCAAGCACTGGGACTGTGCGTGGAGAGCTCTGTCTGATGAAACCTGGGGCAGCTGAAGGGCAGACAGGCTATTCTGGGGCTTGCACGTCTGCTGGAGAAGGTGGCGGCGTACCCGTGCAACATGGGGAAATACTGGTGCACACTGAAACCTCCCTAAGAGC
Source organism: Theristicus caerulescens (assembly GCA_020745775.1). Taxonomy (NCBI): domain Eukaryota; kingdom Metazoa; phylum Chordata; class Aves; order Pelecaniformes; family Threskiornithidae; genus Theristicus; species Theristicus caerulescens. The sequence continues at coordinate 93,477,139 of CM036560.1, forward strand.
TCTGATTAGACGATGCAAATGTGATGCTTTAAAAAAGGTAATTTACTGACAGAAGAAAAACTAGTAATGAGCTGAACAATTAGCTTATCTTTCACCTTTCTAGATACTTTAACAGCTAAAGATTTAAAATTAATCTAGAAGAAGTTGTAGCATTAATTTGGGGCTGTTAAAGTCTTCCTGATCAATTTATGGTGTTCTTCTGGAGGAAGAGTGTCTTATTTCAAGTTAACTTAGCTCTCATTTTATTATTGGTATTGGTCAAATTAATTGCTATCTTTGTCAGAGATTGCAGACCCTCCACAAATCTGATTCTATTTACTTCTGTGTTTTCATTTCTCAAAAGGTGAAGATGTATTAAAAAATAAAGGAACTTTGATGGCAGTTTGTTGGAGTGAGGAATCAAAATTGGATTTTCAGCACGTCTTAGTAATGTACGTGAATCCGTAGAACGTATCTGCAATTTTATATGTATTTTAAGGTTTTCTCTTGTTCCACTGGCATCTTTTCCTCTCTCTTCCCAGTCGTCATTTCAAGAATGTCAGAGGAACCACAACTGAGCATTTCTCCTGTTCCCACCTGTGCTTTGGGATCCGAAAGAGTAACATTAGCACGCAGAGACCTTGACTTCCTCCCTTGACTTCCTCTGGGATGCATCTGGACGATTTTATTAGGCCGTGCACTGAGCCTGTGATCAATCTGAGAGCAGCCAATGATGAGCATCGCCGAGATATGGTAGTGGGCTGCTGATCAATTTTGTGTCTTTCAGAAGACTTGAAAAATTAGATTCATGAAACATCACTCTCATAAACCACAGCCTCACCATGAGGACATTAGGGCAGCCGCGACTGTACAAAGTATCTTCACCAACAATCTTTCACCCTCTGACAAATCTTTTCTTCTTGAAGGTAACTGTGGGTGGTCTTCCTTTGTCTAATTTCTGTAAATTCGGTACATCACTTTCTAGTTATGCAGCTGATACTCGTGTTTATATGAATGGCTATTTAAAAAAGGAAAGATCAGATGTTTGTTGTTTCATTTCAACATAAATCAAACTTTGTACTCACATAGCAATTCTAGTTTAGCCCCAGGAATAGCTTTAGTATTGCTAAGTGTCTGGAGAGTATTGACTACAGAGACATGATTTTAAGCAGGCTATAATAGTTTCTACAGCTGTTAACAGTTCGCAGAAGAAAGGCAGTATTATTCATCGGTGTTTAAAATGTGCATGACTTGCATTGCACAGAAGTCAGATTGGGAGAATGGCAGAATTTTTTTTTCTGAAATTCTGCCAGGAAAGTCTTCAATAACTGGAGAAATTCTTTTCACTGGTGAAATCAACATGCAGCACATTGTGTTATTATAATTGCTTATAGCTCACCATGAAAGTTGTCTTTGTATGCGTGGATGTACGGCTTGTACTGTTTTGTTTTTATTTATTCTGCATTCTTTATTATAATGCTCTTTCCTTTTTTCCAGACCAGAAAGATTGTTATTGAGCCTTCCACAAAGCTGAAATAATGCTGTGTGTTAAAAAAATGTTAACAATTTGAAGAAGTTATAAAAATTTATAAGTTGACTGAATACTTTGGAAATTTCTGCATATTTTAATATAAATAGGTAATGCAAATGTTTGTTCTTTGCATTTAGAGGTGGGTCTCTGTTTTCTAAAGGTCTTGTATATAAATTTGATTCTTACAATTACATTAGAACAAACCCACTATTTTTTCAGATTGTATAACAGGAAAAATGTATTCGCAAAAGACACAGAACATACATGGTTATCTCTGAATGTCATATAGTCATGAAATTTAACATAAATAGTATCAGTTGTTTGAATGACTTCATTAAGTCCATTTTGGGGGATGCCTGTTACCGTCAGCTGAGGTCCTTCCATTCAGTTCCGCGGGTCCTGGGTTGGCCCGCAAAGAAAAAGACCGCGCTGCAGCTAACTGAGAAATAAGAGGGGATGATTTCTCTATACATAGCGTGAAGTTCCAGATTGCACTGGTGGAACTTGCATAGAAATTCAGTCACATAAACCCAAAGAAACCACAGAAGACAAAGGAGTCATTTCAGATTAATTTGGTGTTAGCGATGAGTTCGAGCTTTATTTGTAACGAAGATCATAAAACAGAACAAGAGAGCCCAAGAGAAAGAAAGGGAGAGCAGAAAAAGGTGAAAGGGAAGAGGTGAGTGACAGAATACTGGCAGGTGAGCAAGGACCTAAATGATGACAGACAGTTTTAACAAAGGCTAGTCCAAAATGGTAACAGTTCAAATGTTATGATCCACGGGAGGTGCTGGTTGGGTAAATATCTGCAAAGACAGGCATCGAGCTGCTTTTTTGGGAGGGTGGAGGCGAGCAATGTGAGTTTTGGGTGGTTGTACAGAGTCGAAAGGGTTTGTGAAGTTTCCCTGAAGGAGAATGAATGTCGATACTCCACGGCAATTTCTCCACAAGCAAGCATAGCAGCAACTAGGAGTGGACCTGGAGAGCTGCAGCTCTAGTGAGGTCCCCTGGGCTGTGTGCTGCCTGCAGCCGCTGTGCTTCGCCTGTGCCGCCGGGTACCTCTTCCAGCTTAGTTTCCTCTGAAAGGAATCCGGTCTGCGTGCTCAGGGACTGCTCCATGGTGCAAAGCAAAGGACGGTAAGTGGGGCATTTGAGGGGCTGGCTTCAAAAGCACGTTGCTGCTCCAATCTTGAGCACTAATGTAGATGCACCCTGCCAAACCTCAGGGTGGGAGTGGTGACCTGGGACAGGGCGGAGGGAGCACTCAGAACGCACTAGTTCATGTTACCGGTGCTGGCAGCCTGTGGAGCTGAGAGCAGTGAAAGCCCGAAGGAGCACAGCACCTGAAGAGGTCACCAGGAGCTGTCGTGCAGGGTAAGCCCTCCAGGGAAGAGAAAGGGAGAATGATTGATGCAAGGCTGTGTAGGTGTGTTTAAAAAAATAAAAAAGTCCCCTTAACATACATCTTAGAAGGAGGATTGTGGGATGGTTTTGTCCAATGAAACAATATTGTCCAATGAAACAATATTATCCAATGAGTAAGTTCACTCCAGAAGGGACAAAAATGCCTTTTTGATGTATACAAGGTGACAGTGAAGTTAGCTAAAGCTTTGCAGTGTCTGCCTTCTCCTCAGGATAACAAACTTGGTGCCTATCTTAAGGTTACTGTAATTTAGTATTTCAGGATGGATTCTCTCCTGACATATTGCCCATGAAATTTTGATAGGGCTAGAAGGACTTTGTAACACCAGCTCCATTAAGAAGTGCGCAAAACTAACGCACAAGAGTCCCAGGTTTTCGATGTGCAGTTTTTATAGATCTTTTTCTCAAGACATCCTGGAACGTGCTTTGCTGTGGTGAAAGGCCTCCTTGGTCATTGTGACCAGCGCTATGAAATACCATTGCTGCTAGCTGGCGGTTTGCTCTGTAGAAAGCTGCTCATCATTTTCAAGACTGCTTTCCAAATGGAACCACTATGGTAAATGAACACTTTTAAACTTAAACTCACAAAACCGAATGCAGTTCAGGAAAGAGTGTTGATTCTTCAGTCTTTTGTGGCTCACTTCCACTGTAACATTCTCTGGAATCATTCATTTTTGAGTGTTAAAAATGACTGGTTGGTAATGGGGAGTTATCATAGATTCAGAGGTATTTCCACGTTCCCTGTCAGTGTGCCACTTCATACTGTATTTATTCTCACAGAGCCTGTTATATAAAAGTACCATTTTACAGAGCGGAGGCACAGAGAGAGTAAATGATGGAGATAAGGCTGTGTAAGGAAATATATTGCAGAACTGATCTTGGGCTTCCTCAGCTTATGATGTTTAGCCGCTGAACTAGCTCTCCTCTTCTGCTGCTGCACAGTTATATTCCTTTCTTGCTGCAGCTCTTGATCATCCCATCCAGCACAGCCAAAAAGGCTGCTGCAGATACAGCGAAGTCTGAACGTTATTAGAAAGCTGACAGGATTCTTAGCTTTAGTGATGATTAGCTAACGTGATGATTAGCTGAGACAAATGTGTTTAGTACCTAAGTATGGCATGTTTATGTATGCCAGTACTTTGAAAACAAGGAAAGCAAAAAATGTATGGACAATAGGTTATTGTCAAGAACGGTCATCCTTGCTACAAGCAACAGGCATACACAACAGTTTGGCTTTTGAACTTTGCTAAAATGATTTGCTAATAAGATTTTGGCTTATGAAAGACGATGAAATGCAGGAGCAGAACGCAAACATCTTTACTAGATCTTGTCAGCAGTTGTGAAGATAAATTTTAACAATGTTAGGATTTTCCAGGCCTCTTTCAAAATGACTGTGTTGCCTCGCTAAATACGCTGATTGTTGTACGTCTTTGTCCAAGAACAGTTGGCCTTAATTGCTTCTGAGCAATATTTCCTTGGAAGCTCTCAGATAACAAAAGGCAATGCAGAGAAGTCTGAACGAATCTCTACTTAGAAACTGGCCATGTTCAATCTGTAAAGTATGTAGAATTTTTTTTTCTTCCTAGGGAAAGGCAGAAGAGGGCAATAGGTGCAGGATGTGGAGGGAAGAAGCAGTGCCATGACCCTACAGCATTTCTGCATGTTGAGTCAGGGAGTGACATTTAAACAATTCTCACTGCACCCAATATGAAAAACTATGATGCAGATCCAATTGCTGGCCGTGCTCAGAGAGACATGAGGAGGAAAAAGGTCAAGGCACCTATCCATAGGTAGCCTTTCCTGTGTTTCAGATGTTGGGGGAGCTTACCAGCAAGCCAAATGGGTCTTTAATGCCTTTTTTTTTTTCTTTTTCTTTTTTCTTTTCTTTGAGGGAACGAATGGCTCCGGACTTTCCATCTTTAGAGCTGGTGGTTTCCCCACCACAGTGATTCAGCCACTATGAACTCTTGACCAAATCCCAGTTTGTTTCCTGGGTTTTTTTTTCTAAAATATTTTACATTTAGCAGGGCATAAAGGCCTCCCTGCTATGTGATGGTATCAGAAGGAGAGCTGTGCTCTTTTTACTGGTCAGCTGTCAAAGCACGGTTCTTTGTGCTTCTGAAAACATTGCAACTGAAGCAATTGAAAAGGAACCACTGAATTTTGACTAAATCTAAGACCAAATTCTTACATGCTTCTGGCTTTTTGATGCTGTGTGTTTATGTGGAATTACCTTTGAGGTTTAATAAGGTCTGATTTTTATTTGAGAAATTATGTCCTGCCTGAAATGTTCTAAGCTTTAATCAGTGTACTATTGCATAGGAAACTCATAGACATTTGCTTAGTTGCTAGACAAATAAGTTAGTATTGGCAATGATTTCAGGGGATAGTAGGTTGTTAAATTAATGTGAAGGGCTTTGTTCCTTTGCCTTGCTGGATGTTTTTTGATGACTGAATTCTCTGGGGTGCCCTTTTTAGGGAATATGCTGGTGGTTATCCCTGTTATCGTGTAAGTGGTAGGCTCAGTAAGGACTTAGAGTAGCTTGGCTCTGGAGTTTTAAACACCAAGAGAGAGATGCTAGACAGGAAATCTATAGCCTGGGAAAGCTACACAAAAAAAGAAATTATACCCTGAAAATTAAAACCATAAAATGTTCTTTCAAAAGTTCATACATTTATGTAGACATGTTATCCCAAATGATACATCATATGAGTAAACAAAATATTGTTGTAATAGATTTGAGACCTAAGATGGAAACCCATTACAGTTTACCTCTGTGAAAACACAGCTTTACTCCCCTCACAGCCTGTGTCTTCTTGTTGTTCAGCACAGAGAAATATTGGTATGTACAGGTTTATTTCAGAGTCCCCTTCTTGCAGTCACCCCCATTGTCTGCTTTCTTTTTTACACTACTCTCCCATATCTCCATAATTTTCTCCCTGTACTGCAGTAATTTGTTGTCTATCTCAGATTCTGCATGGTTTGCCTGAGGCTGTGGGCTGAGGTAAGCTAGTTGCATGGGGCCATCCTTCTTTTCAAATACCAGTACTTTTAGAATGGTACAGGGCATGCAAAATGCAGGACATGGATGTATGGGTATGCTAATAACATTACAGTTGATTAACAAATATTCAGGTCACCAAGTGTTCAGAGACTGCAAAGTGTCTGAACTAAGGTTGTCTTTGCAGTGGAAGTTCAGCCTTGTTTTGCATATGTGCAATGAGAAAAGGTTTCATAACATGACCACGTAGGGTGGTTTTTTTACTTTCTAGGGCAGCCTTTGAGTAGAGCAATCAGGAGGGAGCTGGTGCAGCCATTGCTATGTGCATTGTGACTTGAAGAGTGGCTCTCTGTCCACCTCCACGTGGCACTAATACTGTGTCATCTTGGCCGTGCATGAGATAGATTGAGTCTGGTCATAGTGGACATATTGCATGTGGAGCCCGTAGGGGAGCAGGTAAGCATCCTTGCTGCTGTGGCTTTGGAATCATTGATGATAGATTTCATTGCTGAAGTCAGTGGTATAAGATCAACATAACATCCATAATCATCTCTGAAACCTCAGATTTTCACATTTCAGAAGGTAAAACACAACCACCTTTTTGCACTCCATTTTCTAATGTGACTGGCCCAGTTTGAATGTCTTGTCCCGGAGTGGGAAGCAAGTGCTGTACCGTATGTGAACGATACTATACGGCATCCCATATTCAAATATATGGTTTTCTTCCTGAACAGAGCAAGATGAAAAGGAAGGAGAAATTATTTCGGCTAAGTGAATTCACACAGAAGAATTTTTCTGGAGTATCCAACCTTCTCTTCTACTTGCATCATAGTGATGACGCAATTGATGTTCTCTGGTATTTATGTACCTTTCAAATTTGTATTACTTTTTTAACTCCATGGATTGATGTGAAACAGTGTTTTGTGAGCCATCGTTAATGACGGTGTTGGCTTGGTGGGGTTTGGGTGCTCTTATTGTACTGTTTGTGCTTTCTGTTTGGATGTCTGTTTGTCTGTTTGCACGGACACTTTCAAAATAAATGCTCCTGAGCTAATATAAACTTCAGTTTCCCTGAAGACTGTTCTGTGAAGCTCAGATACTGGCTTTCTTTTAAGTGCATTTGCTGGTACAACTCAATTGCACAAACATTTGCAGATGGTACAAAGAAAAGGGGCACAAAGAAAGCTTGAGGTAATGGAATGGAGGAAATGGTCTGCAGCATAGACTTTAGCTCTTCAAGGGTGCTGAGCTCTTTCTGTGCTCAGAGATGCTTATTGTGCAGAATCTTCATACGCATCAAAGATGAAACTTACACTTAGTCAAGTGCTGGAAGGGTCACTGCTCTGTGACCTGCATCTCTCGGATAGCTTTTTCAGTCTTGTACCTGTTAGCACGTGGTTCCTGTTCTTCAGACTGCTGTTACCTGCTCCAGCAGATAAGGACGGTATGGAATACTGTAGTGTATGTGATGACTGTTCACTGTGGATGGTTCCTTCTGCTGATATCAAAAGATGTTTTATGCCTTTTTGCTTCCCTCATTGATGTTAGGGCTCAAACGTCTAAGCGTTAACTGATTTTCTTTTTCATGCATTGCAAAATCAGGGATTTCATTGAAGGGGAGTGTTCCAAGCTGCTTTTGAGAAAACTGATGTTTGCATCAGGTGACAGAGGATATTACTAAATTGATTTCTTGAAAAGGATCCTTCAGGATGCAGTGCTGTCACTGTGTGCTAGAGTGGTACAGCCACAGGTGGGACGCGGTTGACACTGGTGCAGCGAGTGCCCGAGCCAGCACAGCAGAACAGCACAGGCAGCTGCTAAAGCAGTGCAAGGTCCCAGATTAGCCAAGGCATAAATGCTTTGCTCTATTACAGCCTCACTGCGGCTCCCAGGGAAACGGCACAGGCCTTGTGTGTTGCAAGCTGCTCACCCTAACCTCCTAAAGACCAAACTGCCCAGCCTGAGGACCCTGATGAAGCTGTGACCATACTAGCTGCTTCCTCTGTCTCCTGCTGAAGGCAGCTGGCCTCCCATTCAGCTGCATGTAAAAGCATCTTTCAGCCAAGAAAGTGTGAGTAATCTTGCCCAGCTTCATGGCATTTGTCTGCATAGAGTTAACCTTGTATTTCCAAAGGAGGTTTTAAAGGGCATTCGTTAACCCAAGGATCCAGTGAGGCGTGAATGGACAGGACATAGTCAGTTGATTCAGAGGCAAGGAACTGGTAGGAGGAGACACCTTTGCACCAGGACAGTTTTACTCCTCCCCCTGCGGGTCAGGAGAAAGTAGGTAAGGAGAACATGGACCTCCAGATGTGGAACTGGAATGGGGAAGGGAAGAAGCCAGGGGCCAAGGTACAGAAACCTGGCATGAAGCTGAGGCAGGGCCAGGGGTTTCGAAGCTGTGTCTTGAAGTGGAGGGATGCTGAGAGGGATGATGGGAGGGGGCTTTGGGAGTGAATGGAGGAAAGAAGGGCACCATGCACTTGCAGGACTACAATATATGCTATCTGGTACCCACTTGCCCTTGCAAGCAATAGAGAGATTCCTGTGTGGGTCTGCAGTTTTGAAAACATCTATTTATTTTGTCTGCCTCCATGATTAGGAGGCCAATTTAGGGTTTATCTACTTGGGGAAATCCCTGCAAAATAGGCTAGGGTATGAATTTACAGCCTACTTAAAGACCCAGCAGTAAATGCAGTGTAAATTCACACTTCAGCTTACTTCACAGGAACTCCCCTGCAGAAACAAACCCTCAGAGTCACCTCTGTACCTCAGTCTGGTGCTAAAAGTGAGTGGAAGCTTCTCAAAATGTGGGCCTCCAATTCCATTTTTATAGCTGGGTTTTTCTGTCCCCTGGGGCTTTTTGCAGCTGCTATAAATCACTGTAGCTTTGCTGAGGCTGGAGGAGCTGGGCCACTTTACACTGCTCAGGATCTGACCCTTTGCCTCAAGTAACCTTTTATTATCAATTGGCCAGAGGGTATTTTCCTTTTTACTGGCTTCATTATTAAGCTTGTTCATTCACTCCCACCACTGCTGATGTCTTTTTTTTTTTTCTTTCTTTCTTTCTTTTTTTTTTCCCCTCTGCCCTGTGAATTTTGTGTTGTGTCTTTCCTCCCATGTAATTTCCTAATAGTGAACTAGTGACAGAGTGGGCTGCTGGTATTTCATCTTGTGGCTGGAGAGGTCAGGCTGTTTCTGATACAGACAAACACTCCATTACAGTAAACTCACAGAAAATTTCCTTTTCAACCTGAAAGGAGAAGGAAACGGACTCTCCACCAATGGGCTTTCAAGAATTATTTCTGTGAGCTGAACTTGCACTAAAGGCCAGTTTGGTAATGTTCTGTATAGAGGAAGGGAAAAAAAAAAAAAAGAGGAAGACATACTATTTCTTCTTTCTCTTTTTGCTGAGATTTGGCTTGAGTCTTGGCTCCTTATCAGATTATAGTCCTGCAATAAAAACACCAACCCTTTTCACTGTGTGTTATTGAAGAAATGGTCATTGCTGATGTCCAGCTAAAAAAGCATAAGGATTTAAACCTTCTCTGTCTGCTTCTGGTATTTAGGAAAACTTGCTTCTTGGCAGGTAGAACTCGGTAATAAGGCAAATACATAGCACAATACATTAATCTAGCACAGAAATAAAGTATCTCTCCTCTGAAGGATAGCATCAGAGCAAATATTGCCAGCTTTGAGACAAAAGAAGTTGATGGGAAACTTTCATTCCCTCCTCTTCTGCTCATCATTTTTTAATGTTTGCAAAAGCATGCATGGTTGCCAGATTTGATTACAGAAGTAGCCCTTGGCACTGAAACCCTTTTGGCAGATTGCTGCCCTGTGATATTGGTGCCCTCTGAGGAAATTCAGTCCCACACATGGCAGCAATGCAACTGGAAATCTCTCTGTGTTGGCCCTGCTTTGTTCATTGGGTGAGTTCAGTACATGCGGTTTTAGTTTATTTTTCATTTGTATGTGTGTCCAGTGAAAACCCTCTTTGCCAGTGAACTGAAGTCATGGTTTCTCTACAAGTGCCATGCTGAACTAGTGCCGTGCTATTTCTGTGTTGAGATTCATGATTTTTTTCATATTTTTTTGGAGTTTAGCAAGTATTGCAAATATATTTACAAAACCAGAATTTGACCCTCTGTAATAATCTAATAGCCACAGTAACCTATGGATTTACACCATTTATTATTTACTGTTTGTTTGAATGACATATTTCTATTCACTGGAGTAATGTAATTTCTGTAGAGAACAATAATCTACATAACTAACACATGTAAGCACCACTATCCTGGTGCTAATACATGTCACATGTTTAATGAATTTGGCTGTCAGGTGACAGGTATTATTTCTTTGTGGGGTCAGTTAAGCATCCATCTTATTCTTTATATGCCAATTGTTCAGGTGATTCAAAAGGCTCGGTCTAATTAGCAGATATTGAAAGTTGGTAGCAGTAGTACTGCTTTTTGAGTTGCATATGGATAGTTGCCTGCATGCTTGGTGACATTTGCCTAAAAGATGTGATTTATTGTCTGGTTAAAAAAGAACTAAAATGTAACTGACCATCACTACAAGATAAGGAAATGTTTCTTGCTGTACTCTAGGGCAAGAGTAAAAACACTGCCCCTGTCTCTTTGATGGCAGTTTAATTTAAATTTATTAGACTGCTCCAGGGTATACACGGGAGTCTAATCCTGTAATCTGTGGTGAGGTTGTATGTACCCAGTAGTGCAGTGTTCCCTGTGCATGGAATAATTTGACATAAAATGTGCTCTCTACTTCTCAAGGGAGAGACAAATGTAAGAGAGTATTGTCTTACTGTTCACTGCTTGGACTTAGCTGAGTTCCCCTTTATTAGAAAGACATGAATAAAATTAATCTAAGTGTTGAAGGAATGGAAGCTGCAAGATAATAAATATTTATGTCCCAAACTTGACATAGTATCATAAATCAATAATTTTTGAAGAGACTTAATTCTTCTTTCTGGCTAATTACTTGATTTGTGGCACCAGTTTGCTTAAATTTGTTTCTGTGGTAACTTGAGTAATTTTATGCTTCTCCCGTCTACAGAAAATTTAGTATTGATTTGCTGATTTCCTCTTTAAATGCAGTCAAAAATCCCCCGTTTGCTAAGTTAAGAAACCAATAACATGGAATGAAAACACGCAGTACATTGCATTGCCTGAGCTCTGTGATTTGTTGACTTTGACATGTGCTGTCAATTATTAAAATATATGTTTATATTGAATATATAATATTTTCTTTTCCCTACCATTCTGGTATTTTACCTATATGAAAATACTAGGTTAGAGTAGTTAAAAGTTTGGTTAATTTAAGTGTAGGAGCATATTATCAATTGAAAAATGTTATTTGAAAGATGACTTTATAGGCGAAGCAGTTCTGTTACTTGAGTGAACATTGCAAAGTCAAATGTGGACCAAGTGAAAAGAAAGTCAACTGATGTGTGTGCACACATTTGTGCTAGGTGTAAGTCATTAATGTTGTGTACACTTGATATTCTTCTTCCGTCTTTCATACACTGATTTCCGTTATTTATGAAATGCTTGCAGGGAAGAGACTGTGTCCTCCTGCTGCTCTTGGTTTGTGGTGTATCTGTCCGCAGCACATACAGAACTTGGTCTAAACAGCCTGGCTAATTTATAAGCCATGGAAATAGGATCCTATAAGGAGTTGTACAGGACAAACTGCTCTCAAAGTGTTCACTTTATATTGCATAATAAGCATATTACAGTTGGTGGCATACGCTTGAATGTGACTGATCTTTTAAAAGCTGGTTGATGAGGGATGCTCTCTTAAGCTTGGGGAGCCTAGCGGAGCCGTCAGTGCTGACTCAAACAGAAACCCTTTTTCTTTCCAGCTGTAGCTGACATAGGCATTTGCTGTTCTGCCTCAGCCATGGGGTAAGTAAAAGCCCAGCCAGATCGGTATCTGACTGCCATTGCAGCCTCTATGCCAAATCTGTGTTTCAAGACATCTCAATTACCCTGGTCAAAATTCCCATTTAAAAAGAATAGTTAGCATTTTTCAGAGGGAGAACAATCCACAAGTCAATGATCAACGAAGTGTTAAATGAAGAATGATGTATGTCTCTTGCAGTCTTCACACCTACAAAAAGCCTTTTCAGAGCCTGACTGTGCCGTATTTCATCTAGCTACCTGCTTTATGTGTTTAGAATGAAAATGCACAAAATCCCATTCCACCCCAGGAGATAAAGGGCCATGTCACAGTGCACAGCTGGGTGTTTCAGAGCCAGTCCAACTTGATCCAGTCCCTGGGCCTATTCCACTGGGGCTTGAACTGCCCTCTCATGGGCATGGCAGAAACCCTCACTGCAAAATGGGCAGCAGCTCCAAGATCACTGGAGCACAAGGTCGCTGCGTGCAAATCTTGTACCTCTGTATGATGTTGTGGATCCCTTGTGTCATTTCTGCTTCCTGGCCATGCTGCTATTGCGGAGAGAAGCCCAGCAGCCCACCTTGCCTGGTGTGGCCCTGCAAGAGCTTTGAATCCAGCAGGAGAGAGTCTAGCTGCTTTCACGCTGGCAGAGCCTTGTTCTTCCCTGCCACTTCCTCAGCTATGCATCTTGGGCCCAAGCAGACTCTCTACGGAAGGGTTAATAGTACTGCAAAAGCCAAGCCAAGGAAATAAATCAAAGCTATGTTGAAAGGGCAGGGTTACAGGTGTTTTTCTGGACAGAAAGTTTCATGCAGGATACAAAGATCACACAGAAGGAATCTCATGACCTGGTTGCCAAGCCCTTGGGCCCGTGGCTTCTTTTCTTCTCTGAAAACATACACAGCATGTGGTTTGGCATGGCCTTCATATTGGGCATATGTGTGATACACGTCTACACACAGGTAGGCTGTGGCACACTTGAGTTTCATGTGGAACAGCTGTTGAGTTCTATGAGAATTACCTTCTGTGTTATTGTCATTAATATTAGTGTTGTTTGATTACTGCTTTCATGATTGTTTTATATGATTATTGTGTCAAGAAGCCATAGTCTGAGTTCCTTTTTCATTTGTCTTGACCATTGGACACATTCAAAAGAAAAAGATCATCCAGGTAGGATATATCTTATCCTACTTGAGCTGTCCGAAGGCTGGGGATCTAGTCTAAGCAAAGTGTATGGGCGCTCTCTGTTTCTGCCTCATTGCTGAAGATAGCCAGAGTGATTCATCAGGTATGTAAGACAATGAATCATCTAGCGATACTGGCTGTCTCTGCTGGTGATGGAGAGAGCCGGGATGATTAGCCTAGACTAGGCATTAACTTTAGGCTAAAGGGGCATGCTTTTCTTGCTCAGAGCCAGGGAAGTGTGAGTTTAATTTCCAATTAGCGGTACTTAGATGCAAATGAACATAAAGGGAGCCTGGAGTGCTGCATGTCTGCAAAGGCAGCTGTTGCCCACAGACAGATCGATGTGCTGCAGATGCTTGAGCATACTGTATATGCCCAGAGCTCCTCTTTGCACATTCAGTGAGCATCCCTGGCGTGATGAGACACAGAGAGAGGTTCCCTTTTGCTGACTCTGCAAGGGCAGCTCTGACTTCTGGCAGGATGTACATAGACAGCTAGGGTGGAAATATCTGAAAGTCTAGTAGAAGGTGGACTGAGTCCATCTGTCAGAAACCTCACTCCTGGTTTCCTCATGCCAGCAGCATATCTAGGTGAGTTAGAGGCTGTAGTTTTCTTTACTGAAGCACTTTTCCTATTGGGAAGATAAAAGTATACCGGTATGAAGATGCTCTGCACTGGAAGTTTGTTCCCCTTCCTGTGGGACACATCAGCACTTTTAGACCAGTGTTGCTTTATTCATACCAGGCAAAGCAGGGGCCACCTCAGAGTTAGAGGCCCTTTATGTTGCTAGCATGGTGCAAACAGGTATTTGTTGTAAATGAGCCCTGGAACATAATTAAAAATGTATCTTTACAGTTTATGGAAAATCTCTCTCTGGGAAAAAGAGGGCTGCTCTGAGTCTTATTCCACCATGGTCACGTTATTTCTAGTGCATAGTGTGAAAGACAAATCAGAAAGTTTTAGATACCATCTTTTGAAGAGAATGAAACTGGATTCAGTACAGCTGTCCGTAGAAAGGTAAGGTCTAGCAACAACTGCAGTACACAGTTACTATTCCAGTTGTCCCTCTGTCATCTTTTTATACATATATATATGGTCTTAGATTATCTCATTTATCCAGCTCAGGCATGCTTTAGTTCATTCTCTCTAGTGTTGGCATTCAAAACTAAGACTAGTTCTGGAGATATTCTGAATTATTTCATAATTAGGAGAAATCCTGGGGAGGTATCTCAGTGTTTACAGAGGAGTATCTTGCTTTATCACACTCCAGATTTATCAACACAGCCAAATCCCCTTTTAGTATATTATAGTTTAATTAGCTCCACATCTTGAGTCGTAATCTGTTTCTCTGGGGCTGAAGCGCGCACACACACAAGACAAAATGGGAAATGTAATTGTGATCTTTGCTACTTGGATATGGTACCATCTGTTAACATGACTTCTTCTAAAGTCAGTTTCAAATTTGTTTGTTGAATTGGAGTTTCATGCTGGGGATAACATTTCCCTTCACTGTGAAGCTGTCAGATTTAGCTCCCCTGAGAAAACCTCCCTGCCAGTCTGAGATCTGGGGCATAATTGTCTCCTGCTCAAAATTGCCATGCCTCTAGAAAGCAGTGGCACTGTTTACTTTAGCTGAGGATCTACCCCATAAAGTCCTTCAAGGGCAAACTCTAATTGGGCAGTGAACCAAAATGTCACCCCAGAGGAGCGATTGCCATGAAAACCTTGGCAGAGTTTCCCCAGATGTGTTGGAGGTGTCTGGGCTTCCCAAGCCACAGATCTTTCCTTGGCTTCTCTAGAATATTACTTCACCATTAACTTGGTCTCTTTGCCCCTCTGTCAGAAGGGTTGACGTTTCTGATTTTTCATCCTCTTTTTCACTACCTCTGTCTTCCAATAACAAAGTGTTGGAGGGACTTCAAGAGCTGATATATCCAGAGCTGGCCAGCCTGTGCCTTGGAGATGTATGTAGCTGTCGAGCGGTTCAAAGGTGCCTGTCACGTTGGGGCAACATCATATACAAAGGTCTCTGTGCTCACCGGGCTGCTAGGTAGTCTGGTCTACTGGCTGTAAGTGGAAGTGAGTCAGATTGCTACACCAGCATCTCTGAGGTGCCCAAACCATCCTGCTGTGGAGACACAGGGTCTGGTCAGCCTCTCCTGCCTGTCAGTTCCTCCTGGACTTCCCCCACCTCTCAGCTCGCTGAGATAAGTGGTACGTATCTCATTGATCTCGGCAGTGTAAAGACTTTGATGTGTGGCTTGTTAGATTGGCTACTCCGGGGCAGTCTGTCTCTCTGTTCCACTGTTATTCCTGGATCTGTTCTTAAAGTCATCCACTTTGAACCCTCTGCAGTTAACCTCTCCTGATACTTCACTATCAACTTTTTGGGAGGTTTTCCTTTTGTGTGCACTTTTCCACAAGTCGGTTACCACTTCTCATGCTTTTCTTGTTATTCTCACTGGTGTGCAGAGTCATGGCACCATATTTGACAACTCTCTCCTCTGTCACAGTCACTGTTAACCAGCACTCACATCTCAGTCATCTTGCCTTTATAAGCTGCAGAGGCTAGTGGCATCAGGCTGTATATATTCTTATTGTGTAGCATCTTCTGGTCCCATTTTCTTTCTTGGTCATGCGCTGATCAGGCACGGACAGGAGAAGGAGAACGAAGCAGTTAAATGAGATCAAAGTCTCTCTTTTGAAACCTGCACGAGGAGTAACCACTGCTCTCCTACAACAGGAGCAGAAAATAGCAGCTTGTGTCACTTTGTGTGATGATGATTGCAATAAGAATGGGAAATAGTACACTTCCCTTGTGTCTTTTGCAGCTGCAGGAGTAGATGAATGATAATTTTGGTTCCTTCTCCTCAGACTGAGGAGTGGATGAGTAAAGTCATTGTGACTGGTGCCATCTAATTGGCTCAAAAGAATTTTCTGGTTGTTCTCATGATTAGCATCACTTCCCATCATGTGCAAGCTATTGGAGAGCAAAGACCTCCTTTTGAATTGTCATGGTAGGGAGAAGATGTAAAAGTACTGAGTTCCTTAAGCAATTCGATGTATATGAAGTACGTATGAATCAGTATTCTGATCTTCCTGTGCAGCAAGTCATGATGACTGATCTATTTCTACAGTTGCTAATTATATTATGTTAAAAAATACTTGGTGTTGAAGTGACTTTTATGCAAAGTTTCTGTGAAGTTGTGATTTAAGAAGGACTCACCAGGAAGGTATAACTGAAATATTTTGCTTTGAGTCAGTTTGATCCATTTCAAAACAGTTTGTTGAGCTGGATTGTTGTGTGTTACTTAATATTAAGTCTGAGCCATCTGCCTGAACTGCTGTCGTATTTTTGAGACAGGTAGCATTGCATCCTGATTATTTCCTACAGCCACCCCCACCTCTGCATTACCTAACCATGGGTGCGTTGCAGTCTCCCTTCTTGCCTACTGCAGTGCTGGATCATGGAAAAAACTTGGTCAGAGAGCCTTGCTCTGGATGGATGAGACAAACTGATGTCAAACTGGGTCAAACCAAAATATTTTGCTTTGGTTCAACTCATTAAAATGAAAGGTTTCAATTCAGGAATACCAAACCACTTGATTTTTTCATCAAAAGTGTGGAAATAAAGTATTTGGCACTTGCTAATGTCAGATTTTGAAGGTAAGGGTATGAATTTCTCAGGTGTTGTTGACAGGAGATCCTCCCTTCCACATAAGAGCGGATGTTCTTACATAGGCCTGTGGGGGAGAGGTAGCACTTAGGTGATGAAGAAATAGGAGTCCATCACATTGCACCATACACCAGCCTAGTGAGAAGAGGGCTTTATGCTCAGTTTCAAAGAAGCCAGTGCAAAAGTTACCCAGGTAAGTGAAAATTAAGAAACACATAGAAGAAAAAACATTGGAAAGTTTATAAGAGCAAATATTACAGTAGCACCTTTGGAAGGTTAAGAGGGCAATGTCAATACAAACATGGGAAGAATGGAAAGGACCTGACATTGTAGCGTAGAATCAAATTAAATACCTAATAGGCATGTTAGAAATTTGCTGGGATAAGTCACAGGACTGGCCTATTCATACAGCTCATTCTGGAGGGACAGGCTTGCAGAAATGGAGAAGCATTATCCATGCTTGTTCTGAAGCTGCAGAATACATGAGGAACAGAGTTGTCTAGGTGAAGTTAGAAAGAGAGAAAGAACAGAGCCTCTTTGACAGGTGGGTGTAGTTTAAACCACCTCCCTGGGAAGAGTGGAAAGATGTTTTTGAGCGATTCTTGGAAGCACTTAGTAGCCAAGCCTCAGTGGCAATGGACAATTTATCTGGATATTGCTTGGAAAGGCAACATGGCAAAAAACCTCAGTGTATCGCCATCTTGGGATCTGTTGAGGCAACTCTGTTTCACAAGGTAGAAGTTACTAGGTAGTTATTTTAGCTGAGTCTTACTAAGGAGGACTTGCCTGTGCATAGAATCATAGAATGGTTTGGGTTGGAAGGGACCTTTAAAGGTCATCTAGTCCAACCCCCCCTGCAATGAGCAGCGACATCTTCAGCTAGATCAGGTTGCTCAGAGCCCCATCCAACATGACCCTGAATGTTTCCAGGGATGGGGCACCTCCCTGGGCAACCTGTGCCAGTGTTTCACCACCCTCATTGTAAAAAATGTCTTCCTTATATCTAGTCTAAATCTACCCTTTTTTTAGCTTAAAACCATCATCCCTTGCCTATTGCTACAGGCCCTACTAAAAAGTTTGTCCCCATCTTTCTTATAAGCCCCCTTTAAGTATTCTAAAGAAGGGAATGTTAATGAAGCTGAAAATACGAATCCACTTAAGAAAGAGGTTTGGATTCCTGGACAGATAGTGGAACAGACTATCAGACAGTCTGTACAGACCTGGATTGTAAAATGATTAAAAAATATGATTGCCAAGAGTAATTAATGTTAAACTAATGTAATTTCCCAGTTTATAGGGCAGCTAGCTAAGGAAAAAAGAGGATGCAGTAGATATCATACAGATATTCTTTTGATCTTGATATATCTCTTGATCTTGGCTGTCAACATCATCCTTCATTATATTCTCTGACTAGGTTACCAGTAAAAATCTGGGTGATAAGAGTGGGCAATTTGCCCAACTCAAAGTTGCCTGGTTGGACAAATATCCTAATGAGGTGATAAGGTAAAGAGACAAGGCTCAAGCATTAGGAAAAATGTTCTAATTGCATGAGTAGTAAAAACATGGCACAGATTACTTAGGGGGAAAGTAGAATCCTCTTGACTGAATTTTTTGCCAGAGCAAGAGTGACAAATATTTTTCAGAGATGGACTAAGTTATTTATTCTATCTTAGAGCAAGGGAAGAGATTAAATAATCTCTCCAGATCGCCTTAGGTATGGATTTTTAAGCTTCTATTAAGTGGGCATTTCGGGGACTTTTAAGATCCCCGCTTCTCAGCTGGAATCAGGACAAGGATAAACATTGTACTATGGAAATTTTCCTCAGGGCAGTTGTACATACAAGTACAGCTTTCGGGTTGTACTGAAAAGAATTATTCTTTATCTGCTCTGTAGAACTTTAGACAAGGATGCCCAGCTTCCCAGGTTGAAATGCTGCACATCAGACCAGCATAAGCATTTCTGGAGGATACAGCAGATTATCTGAAAATGTTTTTGCATGAACCTAATTTTATTAAAGAGTTATGCTCCAATGATGAGGAACAAAGGAAGGCCATGTGATGGAAATGTGCAGTGTAAACAGCTCACATTGCTCCTAGCAATTGCGTGGTATTAATTGGGTAACAGATCATGAACTATATTTGTAAAGATTATTCAGCAGTTTCAAAAACAAAAAATATTTAAGAAACTCATGCCCTTCTGGAGACATCTGGCAAACAGATAAAGAGCCAAAGTTTATTAATAGATGGCTCATTGTTTCTATGTCCTTCCCTGAGATACCCCCCACAAAACTCTTGTGGGCTTCAGCAGGTGGTGTGGTCAGCCAGAAGGAGAGCGTGGTCTCTTGGCCTGGCTCTGGCCTGACTTTGATCTCACAGTGATTCGTTGGCAACTTTAGGCAAGCAGAGAGGAAAGACTGCCTTAACCGAGAAGGTACTTTAGCATTCCTCTTTCTCCCTTTCCCCTTCTTGTCCTGTCCCTCTCATTGCTTGTTCTGCTTCCCTTATGGCCAGGGACTTGCTGTCCCTTTTTCTGGATGGTGACCATATGGCCAATCTCTCTGCAAAGCCCTGGCTTCTGAGTGATAGCCATAAAACTTCTTGCCTTTAATTGGCCACCACTGCTTTCTTCCAGAATACCTTGCCCTTACTATAGGGTTGGCTGTTGCTTGTGAAGCAGGAGGTGATTTGCAAATTATAAAATTGCAATAATTCTATGTACTTTTATACTGAATTACAGAAGTACTGATTTAATTGACTGCATGGATTTGCAACCAGCAGTTCAGCAGCTGCTTCATGAGCCATCCTTGCAGGAGGGGAACCTCAGAGAGATGGGCGTGTTGGATGCTGAGAAATGGGAATCGGTCTAGTCATCCCAAGAGAAATCATCCCCATTTGTGAGTCAAAGCCTGCAGTCTCTTGCCTGAGATGAAGGGAATCTCCCAAGGGCAGCTAATCTTGCACGATCTCATCACTTGAGATCAAACATCACGATATCGGGTCAATAGATAGTTCTAAAAGTACAGGCAAACCTTGCTCAAATTCGCATTTAGCTCTAGCCAAAACACAACCCGAATCACGATCCAAATAACCTCCTCCTCAGCCCACCTTCATTGCCGTTCTGTTTCAGTGGCAGATGCAGCACAGAAAAGATGCCTGAATGCTTAATTCAGAAATTTACTGTTTAAGGCATTACTTGTATGAACACCAGCGTAACACATAGAATACCAATGCCCTAAATTTAGTAGTTTTGTCTGAGTCATTTTCACTGTGTGGGAGGGCTGTGAAGACACGCCACAGAGTGGAGAAACTTGCTGGTAGTGTCTGTCCAATGAGATTATTTTTTTTAAAAGTCAGAACACAACAGAACTACCGATATGTTTGTGAGTAAAATGCAGTTTTGTTGCAGACTTCAGTACAGGAAAGGGGTGGTGTTGCTCTCCACCCACTTCAAAAGCTGAAGTCAGGTTTGACTGATATGCATCTCTGATACTGAAATAGGTACTGAACTTTTCATGACAGCAACACACAGACACAGGTAAACACTCTGGCTGCGTGATTTGGAGGGACATGATGTGGTGTAATCTCCAGATTTGTCTGTGCAATTACATCTTATTTTCAGATCTTCTAGCAATAGCAGCTGAGTTGTTAACAATCCTACAAGTTATCAACCAGCAGCCAAAAGCTACTCGTGGGCTTATTCACTGAGGGGCAAAATGCTGTCCCACTGAAGACCAGGTGACTTTTGCCACAGAAGTCGTTCAGCAGGGCTAGAAATACACACACAGTTTTTGAAATAGGTGTGGGCACAAATAATTGTGGATGTGAAGGAGGCATTTAGCCTTGGTGTTCTAAACTGGTAACGCTTACCTTCCTGCCAGTCTGGATTTTATTCTTACTCCGTTAGCCTTTCTTCTTGAATGCAGCTGGTTTCAAGTTGATATGAATGAACTTAGCAATTCCATCTTGGAGATTTTTCCTGGGACCCTGTGGAATAATGAAATGAAAACCTAAAATGAAAACCTAACTTTACTGCCTGAGTTTAGTCAGAATTTATCATGTTTTTACTCTGCCTAAAAGTTAGTTCTAGCTCAAGCCCCGCGCTCTGGGTTTGGAGAGGACTCTTCATCAGGCAGAGATGAAGCATGTTTTCATGTACTGTATGCTGTCTGATATTAGCCATGGCAGATATGTAAACATGCTAGGACTTGATCCTGTGGGCCTGATTCTCGTGAATAGTGCCACTGAGTTCAGGGCTCTGCTCGCACAAACTGGAGGATCAGTTGTAATGTCTTTAATGCCAATGAGATGAACTCTGTTCCTAGAGAAAGTCCAGTAAAATCAAAAGCTTGTTAACAGAAAAAGTAGTTAGCTGTTATCATAAACGGAGCAAAATGCCAAACAAAATCTTGCTCTGCTATTTGTTCCCATGCAGGCATTTAGCTGCCAGGAAAGACCAATCTTATAAACATGAAATTATATCCATGGTAACATGCAGGCCATGTTTAACTTTGCAGCATGTTAAAAGGTACATTAAAAAAAACCATTTTTGTATTTTACTGCTGAGAATAGCAATTATGACTTTTAAGTCAGCTATTTTAACTCAGTCAGCTTGGGAGCTGGTGACTGGGTGAGGGTAAGGGCCGGAGGCACAGCTCCTTCCTCGGAACACTTCTTGTTGCTAGACATTCCCAGAAGGTATTATTGCTTAAATACAGCTTGTGTTTTCTTTACCCAGATTCCTTTAACTAGAAAGATATGACAGGTTGTGATATCGGACTGCAGTGCAGTCCCACCTGGGCTGTTCTGCCCTTCATGGGTGAGCAGCGCTGGGGCTGCGCAGCTGTTGCGCACGTGCGCTTTTTGGGTAAGTACTGGATTCAAGGAACCCGCTTTGTGCTACGGCATCCCGGGATTACAAGCACTCTGCTCAGGTGCTGTTTAGTGACTCCTGCACCATGCTAGAAAGCAGACGTTGCTTACAGAGTGGGAGAGCGGCTGGAGTAGGGAGTAGGCTGAATTAGTGTCTGGGCTGGAAAAGTAACTGAAAGATCCCAACTTGGAGCAAAAGCTGAAGCTGAAAACTGCAGATGGTTTTCTTGTATGTATGATAATGTCAAACCCAAAAAAGGGAGTTTTCGCACTCTGTTGTCTGTTAGCGCAAAGCGAAAATTATGTACTGGAAAATGGAGCCCTGTGCCTGGAGAAAACAGCTATGGCTGTGCCTATACAACACCAAGGCTCTGTGGAAGTTGGGCTTGACTGCTTTTGCGGAGGTCTCTGAAGCCTTGAGCTCTGTTTGCCATGGAGTGGAGGGAGGGGAAAAGAGCAACGGGATGTGTCCTTACTAGCTTTTATCTATTAGCACCTGCATGATAATGCTACTCTGAGTGAATTGTGCTAGGAACGACTTCTAAAAACCAGACATTTCGTCTCTAGATGAAACAGAACAGCCCATGCTGGATGTGAGGGAAGCACCAGGGGTCACAATGGCTACAGCTGGATCCCACAAAGCGTGGTGGAAAAGAAGAACAGGATGTGCTAGTACCTACTGTCATGTGTGTGGCTTGAAGCAAAGGGGCTGGTGGATGCAGTAGCCTGGGTGTCTGGCTCTGAAAAGACAGCAGCATCTTTGCAGAATATACATATTTTTGCTGTCTTCCCTTAGCTGTTCTTTAGGGTTCTGTTTTCTTTTTTTTTTAACTACACAGAGGTGAGACAAAGATGATAGAAGGTGCACTTCGTGTAATAATTTAAGAACACATGTACTAGCTTGTATCTCTCTTAACAGAAAAGTGGAGATAGTTTATCAGCACAACCTGTTCCCTCACTTGGGTAAATCCCTTTTTTACTAACAGTCCACATTGTTGTATAGGAGAGACTCAGACCTATCTCTCTAGCTGGACAAGGAGGGTTGGGCTGTGCTGTGCCTTCTCCACTTTTGTCAAGTGGACACAGACCATGTCTTCCAGCAGCACGTACGATTTGACACTGCAAGACCCAACAGTGCCTCAGTTACTGGAGGTACTGTGTTCAGACTGGGGAGGATGAAGTGTGTGTGAGATGCCTTGCCACTAAGTTGTTTGCTCACTGGTGCGAGGGGAGAGGGAAGCACCAGACAGTATCTGAATAGCGTCCTAGGGGCCTGAATCCACAGTAACTTTTTACATGCCACTGCAGTGAGAGTCGTCTGTTCCATCACCTTTGAAATACTTACCTTCAGATGCCTAAAATGAAAGCCTAGGAACCTGAAGTACCTAATTTTGAGAAGAAAATGGCCTATGTTTATGGGAAGTTTCCTGAAAGGGCTTTAGTGGTCATTTTGTAATGAACTTTGGATTCTATCTTGGGTGGTGGTGTCCCTCGTGGGATATCATAGAATCATAGAATACCAGGTTGGAAGGGACCTCAAGGATCATCTGGTCCAACCTTTCTAGCACAATCTAGATGAGATGGCCCAGCACCATGTCCAGCTGAGTCTTAAACGTGTTCAGCGTAGCGGAGTCAACCACTTCCCTGGGGAGATTATTCCAATGATTGACTGTTCTCATTGTGAAAAATTTACCTCTTGTGTCCAATCGGAATCTCCCTGGGAGTAACTTGCACCCATTACCCCCTTGTCCTCACCATGTGATTCCTTGTAAAAAGGGAGTCTCCATCTTCTTTGTAGCTCCCCTTTAAGTACTGGTACATGGTGATGAGATCACCTCTAAACCTCCTTTTCTCAAGGCTGAACAAACCCAGCTCTCTCAGCCTATCCTCGTACAGCAGGCTTCCCAGACCCTTGATCATCTTGGTGGCCCTTCTCTGGACACCCTTCCAGCCTGTCCACATCTTTTTTGTATAACAGGGACCAGAACTGCACACAGGATTCCAGGTGTGGCCTGACAAGCACCGAGTAGAGTGGGATAATGACTTCTTTATCTCTGCTGGTGATGCCCTTTTTGATGCAACCCAGCATCCTGTTGGCCTTCTTGGCCGCAGCAGCACACTGCTCACTCATGTTGAGCTTCCTGTCCACCAGGACCCCCAGGTCCCTTTCCACAGAGCGGCTCTCTAGCCAGGTGGATCCCAGCCTGTGCTGCACTCCTGGATTATGCTTTCCCAGGTGCAAGACCTTACACTTTTCTTTGTTAAACTTCATAAGGTTCTTGTTAGCCCACTCTTCCAGCCTATCCAGATCTATGCGTCACTTCAGTCTGTAGAGGGGTCAATGTGAGGCATATTTGCTGTATCAGCCCTGTGGATGCTTTGGCCTTTGCTCTGCATCTTAGATCTAGTCATGCAATTCTTCTCCTTTTGCAGGATGATAGTATCTTTAGAGCTGTCTGCTGGGTTCTTCCTGCTTTCATGCTGCAGAGGTGTGTGGGAGAAGGTGGGCAGGCGTGTCAGTAGTGTAATGACCTTTTACTGATGGAGACTCACTGGTGGTGTGTACTGGCAACACAATCCAGCAGTGGATGCATCCATTTTGGCAAAGCTGTGCCTCCTGCTGATTAATTTTGCGGGAGCAGAAAGAAAGAAACAATACCTGCAGAAGTCTAGGTTGGGGGTGGTGTTGTGTGTGTAACAGCTGTGCTGGTGGACACCCAAAGTGGGGGTTCAATGTTAGCCATGGGATTTACCCCTTCACATTCCAGTGTACATAGCCATGCCTGCAAAAGCCAGTTGTGTGCATGTAGCTGGGATGCCTTCTGCTGCTTTCATTTCTGCTATGGAAAATCTCATTAAAAAGGTCCTCGAGCACTGGCTAGGAGAAGTGTGGCACCCATGTAGACACACAGGGACTCAGAGACCCCATCAACTCAATGACTTTCCCATAACCTTAGCAGACCTCAGGGAAGACCTAGAGCACTTGGATCCTGACCTCAGCCCAAATGCCTCTGTTAGGTGTCAGTGAGGGGAATTTGATAGGATTTTCCTCATTCCACCATTAAGTGCCCACAGGTGGGTTGTTCTGTTGGTGAGACAACAGGACCCACTTAAAGGCTATTTTTCCATGAGGTTAACTTCATCTTACTGGTGACAGCTCTGGTGGGTGGCTACTGAACCAAGAGTGTCAAAGCCAGCATCTAAAATGACCTTTAGGCTGTTTACTCAAAGCAGTAACAGACTCGCCCCCGACTTCCTGATAGGGGCCATCACTTATCAAGAACTAAGAAGAGCAAGTGGCTAGATATGGAAATCACTGTGGGAGTGAGCCTAATTGAAAACATACAGCATTGTACAGAAGTAATATTAATACACCGGTAACCTTTACCTCTTCTGTGGAATATGTATGTAGAAACCAAGCCAGAAGAATTACCAGGAACAGGGAAAAAAGAAATATATATGAAAAGTCCATTCCAAAACAAATAGAAAACCTTGTCTTGGGCAGACAGATGTGTATCATTTAACTCAAGTATCTCCCTAAGGCTGTGCCACATGCCCCATGATCCTTTTTCCTAGCTGTGCAGTGAAGTGTCAGAAATCAGTGATTTTCGTCTGACTTAAGTGAAACTTTTTAGAAAAGGAGTCTAAAGTAAGCTAAGGGATTAAGTAGACACTACAAATTCAGTAAGCTCTTAACTTAGTAGCTAGATATGCAGAAAGCTAATTACCAAGTAGAAGCCAATGAGACTGGTTTCCACTCTAATTTAGAAAGCTAACTTAGGTTCTTTCTTAAAAAATGTTTCTACATAATCATAAGACAAACAAATATATACTTTAATACACGCTTTAAATATGCTTTAAAAAGTGTGTGGAATTTTAAGGTATTTACCTCAATAAGCTATATGGTAGCATTTCACCATCTCAAACTAAGCTAATGTCTACCTGGTTTTGCTCAAGAGGTTGTTTTCCTTTTAATTAATTTTTCTGTTCATTTGAGTCAGAATAGCAGCACCATCTAATCCCAGTTTTGTATTTGCTAGAAAATGTCTAGACTGGCTAGCATGAAGGTTTTCATCCTGGAAGGTTTTAGTAAGAGCCTTCTCCACTTGGTATATATGTCACATAAGTAAGCACTGAAACTGAAAGTTTCAGATGCGATACAACACCTAGTAATAAACTGTTTCAACTTTTTTTTTTTAAAGGAAAAGAAATACCATCTTTTGGCAGTGTTTCCTCTCAAACCTCAGAGACTAGCTGATCTGCCATGTAGATCTGTACTGTGGTTGCAAAGTATCAAAACAGAACTAAGGATTTTTATATCTACTCTTCCCACCTAGCACTCACAGCTCCTTCCCCCTTCCCTGTCTGTCGGGTAGTTTCTAAAGGCATTGAGGAGACAGGAAGGGAAGGGATGGAGAACTGACCACTGGACAGATAAATGGACACATAATGCCAACAACTAAGCCTCATTTCTTTAGGAATGTAGCCTGAAAATGCATTGGTAATTAGAATGGATTGGGAATATTTTATTTCTTGCGGAAAACTGCAGGTTTTTTGAGGGGGAAAAAAAACAAGGCAGAAGCGACTGGTTTCCACGTCGGATTTGGGAACTTGCAAGTCTTCAGGGCAAATGACCTATTCTCTTCCTTAAACTTAGGGCTTTTTAAATGTGAATGATGTTTTTCTGTTGTCTTGTGCTGTTGTGATACATCATGGGAACATCTAGCAATGATGCATGTTGGACATGGAGTCCAGTTGCAGGAAATGGTCCTTGAAGGATAATGACATCCAAGCCGTAACGCCAGTAAGTCGCTGGGATGTTCAATTTCTTATAAAATTTTGGAAATTTCTTTGCAATTTTCTATTCAAAGCAGGCACTTGGAGTGAAAAAGGTCATTTTGATAAAAATCCAACTTTTCACTAAAATCAGTTCTCTTCAGCACCCTGTCCCAAAATCTGTTATGTTCACAGTGTTCCAGAACAGCCTTACCATCTGTCAGAAGCATTTTTAGGTAACAAATTATTCAACCTAACTGTGCCCTATCTTTGCCACACCAGTTGTGAGTGTCTTTGAAGTTCCTTTGGATAGATAAGCCTGAGGCTCCCCAATGCCTGCAGGAATCCCCAGATGCTGAAGGGGGAACCCCTAGAGCCAGGAAACAGAAATATCCTGAGGACATGGGTGCTTCTGAAGCACCAGCCATCTCCTGAGTAGAGATGTCTTTACCTACTACTGCAGAAGGCAAGTGTGTTCCAGCACGGAGGTAGCACTGTTTCAGAGGAGTGTATGTCTTGCTCTCCCTTTAAAATGGATCCTCTTTTGCATATTGTGTGTTCTGGTAGGAGGTGGGAGGTCACACTCAGACTCTTCCTGACAAGATCCAAATTCATATTATCCACCCCCAGTTACTGCCTAAAACATATGAAAAGTCCTCAGACAAAGGATTCATCTCTTCCAGCCATGTGTCCTAATCACTGGGCTGAAGATTCAGCCCTTTTAGGATCAAAGCCTGAATTTTTGTTGTATGATTTCAGTAGGATAAGAGGGGAGTCCCCTATCCAAAGCCCTGTGGTTAAGGCACCTTCTGAGGAGGTGAGACATGGGTTTGAACTGATGAATACATATCTTGTGCTTCCTTTCAAGAGCATGCTAATTACCAGACTATGATATGAGAAGCAGACAGTGTTGCCACTAGCAAATCAGTCACTCAGCCTGGGTTTTAAAAGAAAGTGGCCAGAGCCAAATTTGAGAGCTCAGCCAGTGCCGGGTCAGTGTGCTCGTAGCTGGACTGCCTCTGGTGTGGGAGGCAGCCAGGCTTTCTGGATCTGGGTTTCAGTTGGGTGCGAGTTCAGTCAAGTCTCTGAGGCTGGGGGATACCCTGGGCAGGCAGCGGGGGAGATGGACTCAAGTGGGAGGTGGTTAGAGGGCCTGGGCATCGCAGGCTCTGGTGAGGAGGCGGAGGGAAAGCCTTTTCTAGCCATAGTTCTGGACTTCGTTTTCTCCAAATGCTGAAATGTAAATGCAAGATGTGACTATAAGAGCTGTTGAATATTTTGTCATGAGACCACTAATGAATTTGACAGTCACCACAGCCACCAGTTGGTGGAACAGATTTACCCATCATTTCTGAATTTGAGTTTAAGTGAATGGGACTTCACTCATGGTTAAAGGTTTGGGGTTTTTTTAAATGCACTTAAGTATCTTGCTGGACTGGGACTTTTAACAGTGTTATTTTGTCTCCTCAAGTCTCCTTCAAGATAAGGTTTTCTTGTATTCTGAAATGATGTGGCAGAAGGCAAAAAATAATCTTGTGACTCATTAGGAAATAAACAGAGGCATAATTGCCATCTGTGTTTCAGTCCGTTTAATCTTTTCTCTCTCCAGTCATGGAAAAAAGTTCATAAAAAAAAGTTGAGGTCTGGTTTTGTGATATTTTTGAGAAAAGCTGGCTTAAAAAAAATTACAGAAAAGAAAGGAAAAAAAAACCCCAATACTGGCTCTATACATTATCTTAGACAAAATGGATTAAATTTCTGACACCCTACTCATCAAATTCTGACCTTGATTTGACCCCATTGGCTTTTTACTGTTTGATGTTCTCAAACGATTTGGTGCCACTTTTCCTTAGTAGTGCAGTTAATTTTGAGTGTTAGATAGAGATCAATAGTCATAGCTTGAAATTGGCACCTTTGGAGGAAAAATATGTTGTGTGGCAGTAACATAGATTTGATAGTACTTCAGTTAAGAAAATGGTGTACTCTTTCATTATTGTTTTCAATGACAGTATCCAGAGTGTTATTTCATTCTCCTACCAAGCTTCTGACAGTCTCTTGTAATATCTTATCTATCAAAGAGTTTTCATTCCTCTCCTTTCATGCTTGGCTTCTGGAGTGGAACTTTATTTAAAAGGTCCCTGAAATTAGAAAGAATGACCATGGCACTTCTGTTATCAAGCTGGTCAGTAAGAAATAAACCCCCTTACTTCTAGACTTGCGTCTGGCCTCCTGCTTGCCCACACTGAAATCTCATTTGATGTGCTGGCCGTACAATGGAAGCTTAGCTGTCAGGAGGAAGTAAGTGGCCTGTTGGATAAGGTCTAAGCTTCTCACAGATAGCTGGGTTTTGCATATTGGCATTAAAAGGAAGGATGGGAATGCCATCCCTACCTTTGTCCATATGAAAGTGCCCTGTGCCTTGCTTTCAGCCCATTGCTGCAGTGAGAGGTGGGCCTCCGTTTGCAGGGGATGGTTGTTCCTACGCTACTGCTTGGAGTAGCTGCCTCTGGAGTACTGGGCGGGGGGGGGCTGAGGCAGTCTCTAGGGCGCAGGATTTACCAGGACTGTGCTCCTTTCTGTGGGGTCCCACCCCAGAGCAGCTGGTGCTGTGGAGGTGTGATGAAGCTCTTCTTCAGGCTTACAGCAATGCAGGTGCTGAACAGCTGGGGGAGTTTTCAGCATGCCACTAAAATCCGGCCTCCAGTGCAAGTGTGCCCTTCCTCTTCTGTAACCTTGGATATCCTGACTGGTTTCATCCAAATCTGACCGGTGGTTGGAAATACCTTCTTGACCAAATTCAATGAAATCACGTACATGGGGGTAGAAAAGAAAATGGAGATAGGCCTGGGAGAGGAGAGGCTGTGGAGAGAGGAGCTTGGGAGATGGATGTCATGACAGTCTCAGGTACTGGGAAATGTCAGCTATGGCTTGTGCCTTCTTTGTACCAAGGAATCCAGCCTCTGGACACAGATGAGTAAGGAACCTTGCTGCAGTGGTCTGCTGCTCCTGGAACTATTTGATTCATCTTCACATATTTCCTAGGAAAATCATGAGCACCTTTGTTCCACCAGCTGCTTGAAAAACATTCCCCTGACTCCCCGAAAAAGAAGTTTTCTTCAGAGACGAAGGAATTTGTCAGGGGCCTTCTGAAGAGCTTTTTAAAAGCCAAGTGCTAACAATTTCAGATCAGCAGTCTTCAGTTTCTCTTTTAACTTGGAACCAATGACAAAAATTAACTGGATGTGTTTCTGATTAGTGATGATGATAAAGCAGGGAAGGGTGGAGTTGTGTGGAGAGTTCTTCTCCTGTGCATTAGTTAACCATTTGAATTACTACAGAGTAATCTGGACAATTGTTCCTTTTATACCACCAGCCTTGTGGCTGCTGCCTGGGAGCAGAAATAGTCTTTCTCTCTGCTGGGAAACAGTCCGTTCAGATGCAGTATGGGATATTCAGACTCCTAATTCAGAGGAAATCTTACCAACAGAAAACCTCATCCAAGTGACCACTATTGGTCATGGCACTTGCAGCTGCTCTTTCTAAGTGATTCACTTAGGCCAGATTTAAATGGCAGATGAGGGGAGAGTTGTCTAATGCATAAGGTGATGCTCTGTAGGAACTGGTGCTGATGGTGGCAGTGACCGGGCAGGAGAGGCTCGTGCTGTAAGCTCACTGACTCAATCGAGGCTGTGGGCAGCCAACAGTAATTGTTATCTTTGACACACAGTGTGTTACTGCCATTATTCCACTTGTTTAGTTTGTAATTATGGGGAACAAATGAATCTAGTGAAAAAGACCACGATCATAGCCATTTGATACAATTTATTAATACGTGCTTCACAAGTAATCCATGAGGATTTCAAGAGCTGTTCCTTTAGGAGTGTCCAGCTCATTAGAGCAGCTGGAAATGAAGGAAGAGTGTTATTGAGTGAGTCCTTTCTAGAGGCACAGCTCTTTCTTATCCCATTCCACAGAAAGGAATATCAGTTTCTGCTGTTCATTCTCCATGGCCTCTTCCGGCTGTTTACTTGAGAACCAAGTGCCCAAGCCACAGATCATTTTTACACCTTGGAAGCAAAGATGCCCAGCTTAAAACCATCTCAGTTCTTATTGACTCTCTTCTCTAAGTCGTGGTATGTAATTGTGTTGAAGAAGAGAGTGTACGATATGCAAAGTAGTGGCTGGGATGGTGTGCAGGATCTTTGGGTGCTGTTGATCACTGCCAATCCGAAAAATTCAACAGAGCACCGTCCATTTACACTCACTGAAGATCTGCCCCATGCTACTGGCAATGAAGTCTCTTTGGAGCAAAAGGGAACAGGGACAGACTTCCAAAAGGCAAGATTGCCTTATTTTGTTAAGAAACCTGTGGCATGTCATTGTCAGCTCTTCCTAGCCAGCAATCAGAAGTCATGAAGTCTGAATGCAAATACAGACTGCAGGGCAAATGAGGGCACAACCAGGCCCCATTTCCAAAGGATTCCTGCATCTTTGAGTAGGCACCTCAGCAGAGATGGCTCTGAATGGAAGCAGTTGTGGCAGGTGCACCATGATGCTTTTCATGAAGAAGTGAGGACTTCCGTAACAGGGACAGGCTTCTGAAAGTGGTAACATTTTCCTTTCTGCTTTCTTTACTATTCAATCTCTGGAGAGCGTGCGCAGATAGAATGGGGAAGAACTGTTTCTCCATGACTTTCTGTCTATTTAGCAGAGGAGCAATGGCAGAGTGATAGGACAAAGACTGCTGAGAAGGGATGTTGTAGCTATCCATGACATGCTCTTTACCTGACAGCACCTCTGAGGCCTGCAGATATCAAAGGGAGTAAGACCTTGTACTAAGGAGCTTCATGCTTTCATTCTCTGACTGAGGTCTGGAAATGCTTTGTGCACTGCTTTCCTGATATTTATAGCCTCCTGAAGGCAATTGCATTTGGCATGCTTTTCAATAGGCCTATGTTCTTCTAGCCACAAGCCCCAGCCTGCTGTCAGGAAGGCTTGGACCTATCAAAGCAATGTTCTCCCAATGTGTGACCTGTGTTTAATTTTCAGCTGTCTGGAGAGGTTTTCCCTGACGGGAATTCTGGGGGTATACCGAGATAACCAATTTCTCAGGAGTGGCGTTCATACACCATCTTATATAGGGAAGCCCATACGTGTATGTGTACTCCAAGGGGAACACTTAAGTTCCTTTCAAGGGTGTGTCTTGTAATCAATGAGCTCATGATAAATCATAAATTCCTCTCCTAGAGACAAAACCTCAGTGATGCTGAGTACCAGCAATTCCCGTTAGCTTTGATGGCAGCTGCAGGTGCTGAGTGTCCTGGTTATATCTGAGAGACTCTGGCCCCAGGCCTCACCTCCTGCAAGGGGGGGCCATACCGTTTCTTACTGCATTCCTTACTGTGCAGCCAGACGTTCCTACCTGACAGATCCAGTTGCGTTTGGGTACATGCTGGTCTCCTTGGCTGGGATTTGTTACTAGTGGAATAAAGTTACCACACTACTTTAAATCTAGTTTAACACCAGGAACAAAGATTTAGTAAAAACAAACCTTTAATAAAACTTTGTTTATCTTAACTACAATTTTTACCATCCCCTGAAAGTCGTTTAGGTAGGCCAGCTTCTTCACATACCCTCTGTGACTTGCCCTGGGTCCCTGAGCAGCTGCCTTCCTTCCCAAGTTCAGTTTTAAACCTAAACCAAGGCTCTGGCCTTGCCTTCCAATAGCCGTTGAGTGTGTTTTGCAAAGCAGTCCCACCAGAGCTGCTTCTGCTCCTCTTATTTACGCTTTTCCTGACTTATATGTTTCAGTGCCAGTGTACATTACTCGTGCGTTATTCTAGAGCAGCTCCAAAGCTGTGCCAGAGAATTTTCCCAGGTTATGGCACCAGCTGTTCAGAGAGGTGTTTAACAACGCGCTTGACTGTGTATTTAGGCAATGCCATTGATTACTGAAGTGACACATACACTTACAGGTAAGACACGCTTAAAAATGTCTTGCTTGGTCAGGACTGGAGCTCTTAATCTGCTTCAGTTCACCAGGAAGGCTGGATTTGGTCACTGGGTTCAGTGGGAGCAAGAGCAAACTCCAGACCACTGAAGAGGTGAATGAAAGAGAGTAATCACTAGAAGACTTTGCAGATGAGATTTGATTGCCTTACTGAATCTGGGGATTCTTCAGGGATGGGATCTGTGAGAAATCCCTGGCATGCTGCTAGTTACATAAAATTCCTATTAATAGTGAATTATTTTTAGGAGAGAAGCTGACATATTGTAAAAGTGTCAAATGATAATGATACAGTAGTTGGTATATGTAACACGCATTTGCAGCCTGGCAAGCGTTAGGCACTTCTATGTTTGCTAGAAATTTCAGGTACACCCTTACTGCAACTTTTAGTGTAGGGAAAATACCTAGCAATACTTAAGTAAATGAATTTGAACAGGAACTGCAAATTCAAAAGAAATGTCTGATTTGCTTTATTACTAGGACTACACATGTGCTGAGAGAGTTTGGTCTGGTTCATTAGAGCCACATGTAAAAATGCTGCCTCCAGCTAGCTCCATCCCCTGCAAACTGCCTTCTGTGAGTACCTTTCTTCCCTGCCGCCCATCTCCTACGAGCCCTCTGATCTCTGCCCGGCTGGTGAGTGGCTGCTCTTCCTCTCACCTTTACAAACCTTTACCTCAAAGTGCCCAGCCCTTCTGTAGCTGAGGTCAAAGCCTCCAAGGCTATCCAAATCTATAGTATTATTTGCCTGGTGTATACCCATATTAGTGTGGCATGGTTGCATTCTTTGCATGACTGTACAGAAAGGAGTGTCTGAGTATTTGTGGATCTGGAAAGGACCATTTTTGTGTGCACACAACTAGTATGTGGGGCATGAGTAAGAACAGTTATGTAGTTTTATAAAGTGAAAACAGTATGCTAGGAAGCTCCACGGTGCCTGTGATATTTTGTCTTAGCTGTTTTGGTCTAGGACTGAGTTTGTTTAAATTGTGGTGATAGCCTTTTTGAACAATGCCTTACTATAATGTCCTGGAGCTGATTGTAGCAATGGGATAAAATAATGAATTGTGAGAAGCGGAGCAAATACCGGACCTTAGTGGTTCTAGGAATAGTAAAATGTCTGTTCTGCAGTATGTTTAGTAATGCATACAGACACAAATAATCTGTGGGACTGCTTAGTCTTTTTCCAAGCTTTTATTAGGATGTTAAAGGTAAAATCTTGGCCATCTTGAAGACAGTAGGAAACTGCCTTTGCC
Source organism: Theristicus caerulescens (assembly GCA_020745775.1). NCBI lineage: Eukaryota > Metazoa > Chordata > Aves > Pelecaniformes > Threskiornithidae > Theristicus > Theristicus caerulescens. The sequence continues at coordinate 93,510,764 of CM036560.1, forward strand.
TGTCTTGGGTCAGGATTTCTCCCTTACATCTGTACTTGCTGTAATTGGCAAATCACCAGAAACCCCACCACGGCTAAGCTAGGAGAAGAGAGAGGAGCAAGCATCTGAGCTGTACTTTCTAAACAAAACGGAGTGCCCCCAGGTCGTGCCCAGGAGTGGACGTTGTACCTGGCCACCCACAGTCCATCTCCACACTGAGGGTCTCTTGAACAAAGAGGTGGGAAGAGCCAACAGGAAACATGGCTGCTCGAAAACAGGGCTCAGAGATGATAAGGGACTCATGGCAGGCCAGGGGCAGAGCTGGGAAGAGACTGTGTTGGCCTGACCACCTCTGATTGTGTAGCAGTCTGTATGTGCAAGGAATTTAGGTAGTGTCACAAGTAAACGAAGTTAGGTTGAGTTAAATGCATCCTGGAAGAAAGCAACTTCTGCTCCAAAATCCTGACAAACAAACCAGAACCCCCCTGCCTCAATTGTCTAGAAAACTTGCTTATGATATGTATTAGTGCCTGGAAATTCTCCAAATTTAAGTGACAAATATTTGGAGCTGGAGTATGTGAAATGGTGCCATGCCTCATTTCTGAGCGATGCAAACATGGTGCCATGCCTCATTTCTGAGCGACGCAAACATGGACCAATTTGACCTCATGCTGCTTCAGCTCAATCATGGGCTGGGAATTTCTGTACCGAGTTTTAGCCTAAGAGCAGTTACAGCAGCCCAGCTTATAAATCTCTCAAAGATCTTAGAAAGACGCTACTGATCTCCAAATGATAGCCTCTTAGATATTATTACTGAAACTTTCTGGAAGTAGTGCAAACCAGGAGGGAGCAATTAATCCTTGGAGTAACCCCATTTACTCTAGCAGTTTGGCCCTGAGGGAGTAGGAGCACTTGATGTCTGACAGCAGCCCCAAATGTCAGTATTTCTCCCCTTGTTCATTTGCCTGCTTGCTGTGGTAGATTTCATGCCGTTATAAGCTGTTTATGTACAGCCTGATCAAAGTACTTAATGACAGGGTTAATTTCTACGTATAATGAGGAAGTCAAGACAGGAGACAGGTACTGTGTAATCGAATTTTTCATTTTGGAATTTGTTTCTCTTCATGTAGGGCTTAGCTTTGATTTTATTACCATTAATGTCTGCATTTACTGTTCTTTCTAGTCTCTCAGATGAGCTAAACCTACTGCGGAAATAGCGGAGGCACTGAATTGTTCCAACAGCTTCCATAAAAGTATGATGATAAAGTAAAAAGAGTCTATAACTTCTCTGCAACAAGACCTCAAAATGCAGTTTGGTTTGGGGGACAGGTCTTAATAAAATTACACTGCTTAAATAGTCTACTGAGACATCTAATCCTCTTTTTATGACTCAGTAGGTATGTGCACAGGCATGGATGCTTAGGCATGTGTGTACATAGCCCGAGAAAGAGACAAAGATTGTGTTAAAATCCAGCAATCTTATAGTTTATGAAGTGCGTGTCTTCAGCAAGACTTTGCAGACATAAATGAATCCCCACAGCATCCCTTTGAAAGAACTGATGGTGAAAAAGAGGTTAACAGTCCTCATTTCTCAAAAGATGGAAATGAGCCATGGAGTGTTAGATCTGCATTTGCCCTGCTTATTTTGGTTTTCATTTTTAGACGCACTGAGCACTGTGAATATTTCTGGACATTCAAAAATCTAGGGGTACAGAAGTGATGGAGGCCTTAGAAAACATGGCTCTTGCTGAGGTAGCCAGCTTCAGGAATTAAGCTGGAAGTGGAGACAAAATTAAACCTGGGCATATCCAGCTCACGCTGCTGCATCCACTGTGTTTCTCTTTTTCTAGCACTGGGTAAATTTTAGGAAAAGAAGGATTTAAAAGTTCATGTGATGCTGAATTCTGTGAACCACTGTTAGCCAAGTTGCCTTACAGCTGAGGTAGAAATCTTTCTTTGTGAGGAAAGTGTGCACCTCTATTAGCACCACTGTGCAAGCCGTAGTTTGCAAATGCGGTGGGAGGCTTTGCTCATGCTAATTTGGGCTCAGTCATGCACCTTCTTTTCCTCTTTTACATGCAAATAGCAGCTGTGTCAGTCTCTGGGATGCCTGCTTGTTCCTTTAACGGAGAGATTCCAGTTCATACCTTCAACCAGTGCATTTGTGCGTGGGCAGAGGTATAGCGCAGTGGTACAGTTGCTGACAAGGAAAGAGCTGTGATGGAGATTGGAACAAGTTAGTGAAATAGAGAAGTTTTGAAAGAAGACGCTGAGCTCTTCTGGTGTGTTTTCATTTATTAAAAAAAAAAAAACAAAAGGAGAACAGCAGAGGACTACACAAAATGGTAATCCATGATCCTGCCCCCATAAAAAGGGATCTCTTGATTGCCAGAGGGATCCATTTCTTTCTTCTGAACCCAAGGGTTCAGGCAGTAGCCCCAGGGCTGGAGTGGGTCAGCCGCCAGCCTGCTCAGCTGGGATGGTGGTGGGCTGCATTCAGGTGCTTGGATTCCTCATCGTGGTGCCCCAGTGCTCAGGGAGCTGAGGTGGTGAGCTGTCCTGCTGGGAGCCCCGGCCATGCCATGCTTGCCTGGCTTCTGCAGGCCCTGTGCTCCAGAGGGTCCTTGGCCTTGCCAAGCCGCTGGCTGCTCTGCCGCTCTGCTCTCCCAGCATTTTCCATGGTGGGGTGCAGCGTGTCTGCCCTGCTGCAAAGACAAGGAGGTTCACGGTACTTGCTTGGGGCCAGCAGGCAAATTGGGTTGAAGTAATTGAAAATAAAACATATTGGATTGATGTTATTTTCTCCTCTGTCTTCAGCCTTCACTTCCACTTTATGGTTGTGTCTACCCGAACCCAGCCACTATGTTTCTGTGTCCTCTTCCTCTTCTGAAAGGCCATCCCTGCTCTTGTGTCACAGAAGTCAACACAAAATGAAATCAGGTAAAATCATTTCCATGGCATCACTTTGGATGCCACTAAACTTACTGAAGAAAGTAGGCATTAGTGCCATGCGGGCCACGCAATGTAAGTGTTGTACAACAAGGACCTGTTCAAAAGGGTGTTTGATTTAGGGTGCAAGGATTTCCAGGAATTTGGAATGCAAAGTTTGCCAGGAAGCTCAGCTCAAAGAAATATGATGTCCCTGTGAAGTTCTCAGTTGAGTCCGTAGGCGGCTTGCCACAAGGGTTTTCAGAGGGTGACAGCTCGCCTTTCAGAAAGCCCTGGCTAGTGTTTGTCTGTTCGCCCCCGAAATGACTGCCTCAATGTCAGTGCCGCAGCAGGACTCAGTCTACCGCCAGGACTCAGCGTATGTTCGCTTCTTTGTATGTCCATGGACATCCTTGGAGGCCATAACATAATAACTGTGAAATAACTGTGCTTCAACTTCCCTCTGACCTGCTTTATAATCTTCTTGAATATATCCCCTCTGTGTGTGTGCAAGAGACAGGGAGTGGGGTAAGGGGAAGAAACACATGTACATGCTTTAATCGTACTGATGGAGTGAAAGTGATGCCATCTTTATATAGGGAAGGCCCTTAAACACCTCTCTACCCTCTCCACTGATCCATGGAGAAACAAGGCTGTGACCTGTAGAGTTTCCATTGACTACAGAATTGGCAACACTAAATTAAGTGGGTAATACGTTGTGACACAATAGGATAAAATCCTGGCCCTAGTAACGGCAGCGGATTTTCATATTGATTTTGAAGGTATTGTAGCATTTCAGCTGTAGAAATTAGTGGCAAACCCCATGATGAAATAATCTACTTATTCTCTGTCAAAGACAGGCTCCTCAGCAACATGAATATTATAGAAAATGCTTTTCAAATGGAAGTTTATCCGCTTGTAAAGGAACGTCTTGAGCTATTGACCTCACAAAGTAATACACGCATATAATAAAGTTATTGCCTGTCTATTTAAAACTTCATGGTAACAATGTGGGTGGATCTGGTTATGCTGTTCCCGCCATAACGACAATTTATCCACCACAATTTGTTGCCTGGCCTAAATTTTGCAAAAATATCTGGTCTTTAAAACCTTTGAGAAAGGGAGATATTTGCACCTGACATGTCTACAAGTAACTTAGATCAGGTTATTGATCATTCCTGTACATGTTGTTTTCCAGTGGGAGGATGAGATGGAGAGGCCAATCCATTACTGCAGCTATCTACCACTGGAAAGCAATAGCACTAATGATACAGGTTTTCAATAGCTGATTTATATTATCCTGCAGTCAAAAAAAACTCATGGGTTTGTCACTGTATCGTTTAAAGCAATGTTCCCAAATGCTGGCACGCCCCAAATCTGACCCTCTGTAACACAGCCGCTGTGTTACAAGCAGGTGAAAACTTAGCAAAACCCCACCAGTCCTCCAGAGTACAGTCTGGATAAGCTCTTTGCTCGCTGGTCCTGTGAGCCCCGAGCTGCTATGAGGCTCGTTCCAGTGAGTGATTCCTGGTAAGACTAGCTATGGCTCCACCAGCTGCTCCCTGCACTATGCTACCCAGAGGGTGTTACAGCCCTCTCTCTGGGCAAATAGCGCACTTAAAATCTCAGTGACTGACTGCTAATTTGGTGGTGATAAAAATCCGTGACAGTGGCTATAAATGAGAGGCAGTAACTGGATCCTGTCTTCCTCCTTCTAGTGATGTGAGTACTCTCGGCACCATAGAGGAGCTGCCCGCTGAATCCAGCACGGTGCAGAGCTCCTGAGGGAGAGAGTGGCAGCAGTGAGGAGCCGCATTTGCTGGCGAAAGCATTTGACAAGCCGTGTGAGAGCCAGCCGGAGCAGTCAGCAGACACGGTCCCGTCCTCTCCTTCAGTTGTGTTTGAACATGAGAACGGTGACATCAGAGTGGACTGTGGTAGCAGGTCAGCTCAGCTAGGCTGGGGGGTTGCCTTGGGACGTGCTGGCGATTCCCAGCAACACGTGGACGAGGGAAAGGCTGTGTGCAGAGCAGCCGTGCGCTTAGAGAGGAGAGCGTATATGTAGCGTGGAGGTTTGCATGTTCATATCGGCTGACCTGCAGGGACAACGAATATCTTTTTGGACTTGTACACACCCTGTTTTCACACAAACATTTCATGCAGGTTTGTAACATGCAATAGCTGCCAAGCATCTTTTACACAGTCACAGTCTAGTGACTGAAGGATCCACTAATTAAGAAGCCCCTAATTAGGCTTTTAAGTGATAAACTGTACTAGCTCTAGTGCAGCTGTTGTAAACTATAGAGTAAATTATACCCAGTTGAAAGAGGCTTTAATTACATATTTATGTAACAGACTTTAAGGACTTTGAAAGATAAAAGAATTTTTAGTATCTGCGATTAAAAAACCAAGAGAGTAACAACAGAGCTCTTAAACCAATGAAAGCAAGGAAATTCAAAGTTAATCTGAAAAGCTGCGCTGGTACTTTCTTTTGTGCTCATGGTGTTCTAATTTTTGGGAGGTTGGTTGTGTTCTTTTTTGTTTTCATAATGGATGAGATAAAGAATTATTGTCAGCCAGGAGTTTGTCCCCTGCTCTCGATTTCCTAGCTTTTATAGGTCCATGTACAGCATTAATGATACTTCAGCAAACTTTCTGTGGTTTCATTTTTGCAGAAATCCTATCAAGAAGACCCTTATCAGCCAGCTTTTCTCCTTGCATCCTGATTTACAGAATGGTTAGTTGTACACATGCCTTTGTGAAGTCAACAGGAGCTCAAAAATTGCTTGTATTGGGCCCTTGGAGACCATGTTCAGGCCAAATCTAGCCTGCACGTTGTTGGTGCAGTTTTGGCAGCCATCCACCATGCTGTGCTTACCAAGTGGAGAAAAGGTTTGGATGTATCTGGGACTATTCAGCTATTTGGAGATTGCACTCTGGGCTTCTTTTTTACAGGGCTCCGTCCTGCTCCACTGAAATCGAGGAGAGTTGAGCCCTTGCCCATGTTTGGGGCTGGACCAGACTCCAGTCTGCCTACCCTTTAGACTTCAGCACTGCTCCTCTCCCGCCAGCACCTCTCTTGGTAACCTCACCAGTTCTGTCTCCAAACTCGCATCTTCCCTCAGCCTCCCTCATTTACCCAGCCCTGTTTGCTGCCCTTCCTTGCTACTTCCAATCACAACTAACACTGATGCACTGCAGTGAACAAGTGTCTCTTTACAGAGAAAAGGAAAGATGTTTCTGATGTGCCTTCCATTGCCTGATGGCTTTGCTCATCTGATGCCAATTTGTTTCTTAGATTACTGCTCCTCAGAACAAGCACCTTTTGTGCCCAGGCACTGCTGCCACATAGAGGACACAGACATTGGGCTGTGATGTGCAGAGAGCTCAGTTCCCTTAGTTGCTCTTAGGGACTGGCCTTCACAGCTGTAGGGCTTCGCAGCCCACCACAGCCAAACAAGGTAGTGCTTTTTGCTTATGCCAGCCACATCCAAGTATTTTTATCTGGAAATGTCACAGCGAGGGAAATAAGGAATACAGTTCTCATAGTTAATTTTTATGGCTGATTAATTAGCCCAAAGAGTATTAAATTGTGCTAATGTAGTTTGCCTCTTCGATGCTGTCTTTTGACTTCAATGGAACTAAATACATGCTTAAAGTTAACTACATGCCTAAGTGCTGTGGTGAATCGGGGCCTAGGGCATTAATTAGAACTTGGCTCAGATTTACTTTCAAGGCTTTCCCCCCCCTTTTTTTTTTTTAACTCTTCAGCGCTCAGCAGTTTAATTGGTATGCAGATGTTCCCCTTTATTGCTGGCAGAGGCCTCTGTCACTGTTCTGAAGGTACTCAGACATCAAGGCTGGTACAGTGGGCAGGAAGAAACCCCCCCTGAAGGCTTTCAAGCTTTGTGGGAAATAATGATGTATGAGACAGGGATTCCTTTGGAACCTGAAGGGAACATGACAGACAGAATAATATGGGAGGAAAACATTGTCTTCACAATTGAGACTGATGGTCTCATCTTGTCTCCTTGTTATTGTTACCAACCAAGACTGAGATGAGCTTTCTTATGAAGAACTTCATTTCGTGGCAGGTTCTATATGTTGGACACACTGTGCTCAGTGGTAGCTTTCCATCCAAGGTACAGATATTGACAGGCTCTGAGGAACCCTTTGGGGTGGTGTTTTAGCTTAAAACCTAAAATTCCTTCCAGCATTGAGATGCATTTTGTCAGGAATGACAGTTGCAATTTGATAATCTTTTACCACTTTGCCTGCCTATCTCAAGCAGCTAGCTGGAGGGGAGAAACCCAGAGTTGTTGGGCACAGGAGTATCAGCTCTATGAATCAGCTTTTCTCGCACTTTATTAATTTCACTTTCCAGTGGTTAGTGCACGTTTGCAAGAGACAATTGATTTGTACGGATCTGTGTAGGATGGAGCAAAGCTGGAACTAAAGAAGGAGTGCAGGTTGACAACAATGCAATGGCTCTAATTCACAGATACCAAAGGCACTATTTAAAGCAACTTTTCTTCTGCTGTTTAGGTTTAAAACGGCCCTCAATTTATCCTCCGATTGCCATGTTAAAAAAGAAGTGTTTTCATGTATATTCATTTCAAATGGATTAGCTGAAATATCAAGTGTTCATTTTCCATACTTGCAGTTAGATGATTCAAAATGCTGTTGTGCAAGGTACAGGAAGATGGCTGTTTCTTAACTCCTCCAGAGTAAAAGCTGTCTTTCAGGGGACGCTTTGCACATGTGAGATTTGTGTTAGTGCTTTTTGGCACCCACAGTTTCATCAGAAATGCATTTCGGCTAATGGGAGGCAGAAGGACTAATACGCATGCTGCATGTTGTGGGTGCAAAAATGCAAACAGAAATTACACCCACCACGGAAAGGGCTAGGAAAATGTACCTTCCTGGATGTGAGCAGGGCAGGTTAGGAAACATCATCTTCCTTTTACAATTGGCTGTTACTCTTTACATTTCTGGAGAACTGGGATCTTGCTGTTAATCTTACAAAAATAGATGCTGTGGTGAAGCCTCAGGCATGAATAAAATGGGATGTTAATCTTAAAGCAGATTTTTTACAGCTATGCACTCAGAGCCAGTGAATTCAAATGATTTTGGAAACTCTGCGTTTGTTACTTGTTTAGATCAAAATGCTGTGGGGAAAGAGGTCAGTGGCACAGGTACATATTGTAACATTTGGGGCTCTTTAAAGTGGAGCAGATAAGCGCAGCAAACATTAAACATCTCTGGCTTGACACAAATAATAGGCAAAGCTGAAAAAAGCCTGCTGACAAGAGGAGTGGGTGTTGGTGGGTGACTTGCTGCAGTTTTAGAGCTGTTAAGTGTAGGTTTTTTAGCATTTTCATTATTTAAAAGTGGAGTGGTAGTTTCTTCACTCCCTCTGAAAAGTTACTAATTTACTCTGAAATACAAGGTAACCCACAATGATTTAACAGATTTGTAATGTGCTTTAGAGTGATTTCAAGTAACAGACACCCTCCCTCTCTCCAAGCTTCCCACTGTCTCAGCTCTGCCCTCACTCCTTTCTCTGTGTACATTTGCACCAAAATGCAAAGCAGGGGCTGTCCCACGTGTGACTTTCATCTGTCTAGCTCTAGTGTCAACAGGTTGGGTGGCTTTGACCACTGGTGCTCATGCAGATTTGCCTTGTTCCTAGTGTTCAGAAACAGAGGCTGAGTTAGCTATGTTTGCATGTTGGGAATGATATCCTAGAGCATGGAGTGGTTCAAAAGCTGCTGCTCTGCAGGTACTGCTGCAAGTGGACAGGCCTTCCTTAGAGTAGCCCTGACGTGTGGATGCTGCCTTTTGCCTAGTGCGTGGAAAGTGCCTGGCGGAGCATGGCTGAGGACTGTGATTAAGGATCCCAGGATGCTCCTGGAATACAGGCAACATTAAGTAATCTGCAGTCTTCTGTGTCTGATTCAGAGAAGGCAGCTGAGTCGTGTTCCCAAGGGGCTGTCCAACGAGACAGGCAGCCTGCAGGGATGGGAGGTGGTCAGGGGATTTTCTCCAGTTGTCAAGCTGAACGGGTCTCAGCTATCTCACACTCCAGCTCATTTGTGCCTACATATTGCTGTGCTGAATAACCATGCCTATGGCAGGATGCTTAAGCTGGAGGCCCTTCGCATGAATAACATTTAAATTTGATGGAGCCTCACTGAGAAGGAGCTGGCCTTGCATTTACTCAGAGAGGTCTCTGGTGGTTTGTGGTAAGGAATTGGGACCTGGGGCTGAAGCCACAACCTCCAGGACCAAACCACAGAATTTACACAACTGCCAAGTCCTGCCCATTTGCCTTCCCAGTTGAAGATCTGTGTCACCACACATCTGCTGCTTTTCTGTCTGCTCTTGTCGTTGCTGTTGGAAGGAAGAATCTATTATGTTCAATATAGCAATGTTGTCTAGCTTAGTTTAATTTTATGATTTGTTACTATTCAGTGCATCCATCGTTTTTTTTTTAGTATAAATAACTAAGGGTAGAAATACTTGAATGGAAAGCTAGATGGAAATGCTGAGGTTCTGGAGGACTCCAGGGTTTCTTTTGCTCTTCTTTGTTTCCCTGTTCTAGGAGGCCTGGAGAATATTTATCCATTCATAACAGAAACTATTCAAGATGCACGCGCCTGAAAGGTCATTATAAGTTTCTATTGCTCTTCTGGTGTGACTGGTATAGATCATGTCTTCTAGCAAACTTTAAGGAAGAAAGCTTTTGTTACAAGGAGAGATGGTACGTTTGTGCACCCAACCTCTATTTGGAAGAACGTTTTGTTGTGAAACCTTTCTTCTTCCGGAGGCTTGAGCCAACTGCTTTTGACCTGGGAGCTTACAGTGTGGGTAAGCACAGCCATATTAGGCTGGATAGATGTCACCCTCAGGGATTCACACACATAACTCTCCTTGACTTGAACTGGAAAAGGGCCAGAGTTTGTTCGCTTTCACTTTCTGTCACTGAGAAAAATGAATGCTGTGCTACAGAAGCTAAAATTTCTTCCTTTCTTCCCAAGTAGATGATGACTAAAGAAGGCCTGAACTGAGTATAGATATCTTATATTTACTTGAAATGAATGTAGCTCATAACTCTTATTTTAGCACCAATCTGGAACACTACTGTGAACAGATTTACAATGTCTGCCTGTTCCTTACCTTGGCATTCTGGCATTTATGCTCATTCTTGCACTGATACTTGGGAGTTTAATGAAGCCAAATGTCTCAAAGGTGAGTAGGTAAAAGGTAGATACTTTCAGATACAAACCTATTGCTTTTGTGTGCTCCATAATGTTCTTTTAATTCTTAAATATGGTTTTATTCTTCTGATACTAAGGGTCTCGGCACTGATTTTTGTTCCAGTATGTGTGCCATCAGCAGAGTTATTAGCTGTGCTCCAGTTGCATGGTCCTTTGTTGCTGGATTGAAAAGATCTACTAACTTCAACCGTGTGTTTTTTAGACTAGACACTTACAGAAAACCTTTACTGTGTTTATAGAAGACCAGATCTAATCTGGAAGTCATTGAGAGAAACCAATAAAGAACTTCCTTGATGTGATTTTTGGAGTTACTCTGTGGAACTGAATTGCATGTTTTCAGGTATTGGACATAAGGGCACTTGAAAGCATAAAGAAGGTTAAGTGTAGATGATAATGAAAATGTTATTGGTATTTATAGGTCGGTCGATAATGTCAGTATATTAAAGTGATATGAAATATCTCTTTGATTTCATGGACAGTGCCTTACTGTATATAGTTTACTGTAATAACACGATCCTTGGTATACACTGATGATAAGTTTAACTTTTTATAAAGTTTGTTAGTAATCCAATTGCCTTGAAACGCCTTATGAAAAGTATGTTTATTACAGAACACATACAGTTGCTATCTGCCTAGTGTTATCTCTGTTATAGCAACCTAAGCTAAGAAAACACATTTGGAAAAAACATGTGCCAAGCAGAGATGGTTGGGGTTTTTTTTGTTAGACTTGTGGGAAACATTCATCAACAGTTGGCGATGTGGTCTTTCAACTATATTTCTTTCACCCAGATTATATGCAAATTACAAGATTCTTCAAGCATAAAGTCATATGCCAGGAGTATGATATTAGCATTTCTTTTAATAAGAATAACTTTGGAATAAGTACCTTGTCTGGTGAATTGCCTTCCTTGTCATTCATCACTGCGTATCATATTTGTAGAACTACAGTAACTGGAAGGAAGGAAAATACTGGAAAGTGTTTCTGTAGTTAGAGCTGGGTTTGGCAGAGAGTTCTGTCTTTCTGGAAAAAAAAATGCTGGTTTTGGTTCCTTACTTTGCCATCCCCTTTTTGTGCTGTTCTGTACTGGAATAAAAGAATAAAGGTGAGCACAAGTTGAGCTGTGAATTCCCTTTGGATCAGACTTTGGGAATCTCTGCTCTGACACACATTTCGGTGTTACTTTTTCTTGGGGGATTTTATTCACAAAATGTCAGAACATATTCTTCCAATAAGATTTTTGCATAGTTTCATAAATATTTGGATAGATTTCATACCATCTTATCAAAGTAGACACAATAGTTCTTTCTTGAGGAACTGAGCTTAAATGAAATGCTCATTTATGTTGGTGGGATAATAATTAAAACTACAGATCCAAATCAGTGGTTTGTTATTCTGTCACAGGAGTAGGCTGAATCAAAGCCTCTGTCAACAACTAAAGCTGAAATACTGAATTAACATACTGAATAGTAGCACATCAGGAGTATAGTCTTCTACTCAGGATAGTGTTGAGATGTACCTTGCTCATAGAAGCTCTGGAAATGTTGTGAGACTTGGACAAACACAGCGCGTCCTCGGACTGCAGGAATGTTGCTGCTCTGAGCGCTGCACGCTCTGAGCGTGTTCTTGGCTGGTGGAAACCTGCCCAGTATTAGGGGAGCTTGGTAGTATGGGAGACAGTCACAGCTGCTCTGTTGGGATGGCTTAACACTTTCTTGTGGGGCAGGATACAGCCTCTGTTCTCTTTTGCATCTGTGAAACTGGCATACTATTAATTGGATTGTCATCAGGTTTCATTAGTGAAGCCCCATAAAACAAAAAAGGAATGGCTCTATACTGACACTAAAACTTGGTACGTCACTTATATTGAGTGGGTGAGCAGAGATCAGTAGCTGTGAGGACACTGCTTTTCCAGAAATGTGAAATATTTAGGTAAAATATCTTGGTAAAATCTGAACAAAAATTTGATTACTGTCTGCTAAAATGATGACCTCTTCCCTTTTAAATAGGTTCAATTCTCTTCTTGATGAGACCCCTGCACCTTCACCTAGATTCCTCCCTGGGCAGCTGCAGTGAATGGATCTGACCACTGAGGGAACCTGGCCCACTGAATTCCTTTTCCTTCTGTGCAGCTGAATGAAAAGTGTGTGTCTTTTGAAGAACAGTGACTGAAAGAAATATTGATGACTGCCAGGGTATCTACAGAAAAGGACAAGAAAATTACTCTACTACAACAGGGAAGACAAAGGGGCTTTGTTAACTCTTTCTTGTAGGTTGTATATATTAATAGTAACAACTAAAGTTTTGTATTTTTTCAGAGAAACACACAAGGCTTTGAATTGTATTGTTTTAATTGCAGCTAACTGAATGAATTAAGTGGAAAATCGCACACAGTACTTTGATTGTCTAACTCTCTGTATGTGAGGCTTTGGGAACAGTTTGTTATTATAAAAGAACAGCACTAACAAGAAATCAGCCAACATATAATTGCTAGGCTGAGGGGCAGTTTGGGGAAAGCTGATACGTATTTATAAATTATTAAACAAAAGCACATAATATGTGCATCATCTCTCACTGCCTCCACACTTCATACATTACTCATCTTCCTAAATTTCATGTTCTCCAGGACATTGCTTCTTATAACCAGTGCATGCATCAAAACCACCCACATCCAGGAAAGGAGATGCCTGTGCATTTGTTATGATGGCTGTTTTGGTTATGGGACTCATCTAAGACCATGAGCCTTCAGTTCGAGGAAAGGACTCTTGACCAGACTTTGAAAGGTTGTTTTCTGTGCCTAAAATACACATGAGCACCTGGGACTCTGTTCAGGTAGCCTAAACTCTGGCCAGTGTTTCCTACCGACTAGGTACCTTTGGAGATTTACAGCCATCCAATATCCTAAACAGAAGGACTTTAGAGCAATTTAGGCATTAAATTTAGCAGTGTTCTCAAAAAACATTGGTTATGTAATTCCCATGAGTTTTGGTAAGAATGAGGTAACTTCTGATTGTGCCTTATGCTTTTCTCTGCACACTTAGTGCCTTACTACCTTGGGAAGCACAGCCACTTTGCAAGACACAGAGAGGAGGTAGATGGTGGTTGGACTCACCAAGAAGGTGGAACAGTACTTCATCCGTGATGTTTTTGGCTACCAAATATCTATTCCAGCTCTCCTGGGGTATGGAGCTGCCATTCTTTCCTTCAGCATAGATTTGTGGGCTTTTTTCTAGGAGAGCAGAGCTAAGTATTATCATTGTGCCAGCTCTTCACAGCTCTACACTGTTTCCTTTCATTTCCAGGCAAGAACCAATAAACTGAAATTATTAGGGATTAGCACTCCCAGGCTTTTTAGCTGTGTGGGAAGAGCATTCTCCCCTCCACCTTTCCCTTGGTAGCTGAGGAGATGATTTCTGGTGACACGCACAGCCCAGGTTCCTTGCCTTGCTGCCCTTCTCGAGGGGCAGCGGTTATGTGCTGGTGGATGTGGCACTCACAGTCAGGTACATAGGGCAACCAATAATAGTCTCTATTTCAGAGGACCCAGTTGCTAGCCAGGTGCACTGACACATAAGCAGGTCCTCACATGACCATGTAACAAGGGGGTGGGTAACGTCCTGGCCTCACAAGCGAGATACGTGTCCTACAGACTGAGAGGCCCTTGGCGTTCTGCAGTGGAGGGTCTGGGGGTGGAAAGTTGTGCCATCACCTGGGTAGCTGGCGCTGCCGGACGCATCTTTGGACTCACTGTGCTGCGATATACAAATGACGTTTGTGCTCTACAAACAAATCACACTATGAAACCACTTAAACAGTGTTTATGCAACTTTTAAATGGTAGAGGCTTAATTTAGTTACTTCATCTGCAGGCTTCTTAAAACTCTGTGTCCACACTGAAGTGATGTGAAGATTATATTGCTAATGCTGGCTACCAACCTAGCTGATGTTAGACTATGTTGCGCAGAAGGTGCTTGAGAGGTGGAACTGGGCAGAGTTTAGTTTTGCACAGCTCTTGCCAAGAGTTGCTTAGTATCCCTGTCACTGCTTTTTGAAGTCCAAAAATATTTTCCTCCAAATAACCTATTTTTCTACAAGAGAACAGAGCTGCATTTATGAAAGGTCTTGGTTTTTACAGTGAATTTGGCTTGTATAGTTTCCTCTCTATATGTATGTTGCCTGCATAATTACCAACAGTCATAATGAAAAACACAGTTTTGTTACATGAGCTTTCAACAGTGGTTTTCAGTAATTTAGAAAATATTGGAGCTACTTCCAACAAAGGAAAAAATCAAAACAAAGCAGCTTTGAAAATGTTGATATACTCGGCGAAATAAATCTTCATTTTTAACCCTGTTCTGTTATTCTCTCTCTGATAGTAAAACCCATATAAAGCACTATTGATTTCTACCATCTCAACAGGAGATAGTGTAGGGCTTCCACCCTGCTCTGCCCTGCGTTGGGGGGCTAAATCTTGGCTGTGCTCCCCTGTGGCCTTTGGCTGGGTTTTATGGGACAGCCTCTATTCAGTGCTACGAGCCCTGCAAAAGCTGTCCTCACTGTGAAACATAACTCACCTTCACTGCACCTCTTTTTCTAGCAGGACATGGGAAAGTTGCTGGATTAAATTCTCCCCGATCACAAAACTTGTTGTGTTAGAGGTGCTCAAACTATATGGCCTTTCAAACCCCTGTGAGTTCACAGTATTTAAAGATAAGAGCACAGCGTTGCCAAGAAATGTGTCTTGTTGAGGCCCACAATTAACTTTATCAAAAGAAGGAATCTTATTTTTGCCTGCTGCAGATAGAGGGTGCATCTCAAAGCAGCCTAAAGTTAAAGATAGATATAGCGTCTGGTTCAGATCACGATACGAAGAAAGATTCAGGTTAATTAGTATTTATTCTTAGGTTATAGTTATTCCTTTTGGCTTGAGCTAACAGGCAGGAGTTGGAGCCCCATAAAGTTGCTTCTCCTGGGAGGAGAGATGAATGAAAGAGACAGTCTCTGTGGTGAAAACATACGTAGGGATGGGAATGTCACTAAGGAAGACTGGCCATTGCCCCTGGGCTCCATTAGCCTGCAGGAAGGGTGCTCTGAGGGGCTGCTCAGTGCCAGCCGGGAGGATCGGGGGTAGGCATGGACCGAGGCATCCCAGAGGGCTGTGGAGAAAGGGAGGTTTCCTGGGTCCCTCCTCGACCTGGTGCCCTCACACCTCCATGCCCACACAAGCCCCATCGGCCGCCTGTCACCCTTTCTGGGTGTTTTTGGCCGCAGGGAGCAGTTGCACAAGGGCGAGCCTGTAGCTGGCCGGCTGCCGGCCTGCAGAGAAGGTGGCTTTCCAGACCCCCTCCGAGGCTTTCAATTCCCCTTTCTCGACACAATTTCCTGCAACACCACCACAGCTTGAGTGCAGCCGTTTATCTTAAATGGAGCTGTTTTTTGCCTGACACCCTGCTGCAGTGGCCCAGGGAAAAGCAGCCCCATGGTGGGCGGGCTCTGGGCCTCCTGCCCTGCAGCCATAGGGTGCTGCCTCTCCCGCTCTGTGACATGATTGGCTGGGTCCTCCCAGCAGGCGGGGCTGTTGGTATAAAAGGGCTGAGGCACACCACTCCCCCCTGAGGGGCTGAGGAGATGGTGGTTGGCCTGTGGCTGTCCTCAGGGTGCAGCCTGGATGCAGCCTTTGCTGCGTGGGTGTGGCTGCGCAGGCACAGCTGGAGGCCAGGCAGTGTATGTAGATCTGTGACTGTCCCCTGCCCTCCTTTCTGGAAATGTTTGCTTTAAAGTCTCAACAAAATCTAAGTTCAGTTCTCTTCATGTGCTTTTTGGCTGTCTTCCTTCCCCATCTGCCTTGTGGAGGAGCTGAGGAGGTGCTGGCCCCTCCTGGCTACCTAAGGTGGGCTGCTGAGATGAGGCTGAGTTTGAGGGCCTTACCAATGCTTCTTTTTACAGGGACCTCTCTGAGGAGATACTGAGTCGAATAGAGCTAAAATAGCATAAGCTGTGTTTTTGAATGCAAGTTCACTTGCAGAGGGGTGGGAAAGGACTCCCAAACTTGCACGTAAAGGAAATAGGAGGTAATTCTGCCTTTGGAGAGACTATTGAGCAGTGAGCTCCAGCCTTGGAGCATGGTGCTGGGCCTTGCATGACTCTGGTATCTCTAGCTCCTCAGTGGTCTGCAGCACTCAAGCAGGAGCCTGAGTGGACAAGATTCATTGCTTTTATCACATGAAAATTCTAAGTTTAAACCAAACCATGTATAATAAATGCTAATAGCACCCATTTCAGGTCTTCTTGTGCTGTCATAAAGCAACTACTAAAAGAAAAGCAAGAATAGCTTCTGTTGCTCACTTAATTATGGAAGTTTTACTATGTCCTGCTGTGCTGGTGATAAAGGCATATTACCAAGGCTAAATCCAAACTAGATCAGATGTTTTCCATGTCATTGTCTTCTTGACATCAGCTGTTTTAGCAGTGCAACAAAACATTTGGGACAAGCAGCCCAGTTCCTTGCAAATTTGCCCACGTAGATCCTCTCTTTACTTTGGCCACCACTTACTGTCAGCATGGCATCCTTATACTGCTCTTATGTATGCAAAGGTGTGGACAAATGGGCTTGAAGATTATTAAGATGATTTAAAACTGGCTTTGTTTCCCCTTTCCCTGCTCCCTTCCCCTGGTCTTTAATTAAATGACTGAAATGTGTGTTCAATAAATACCTACAAATCACCTCTCTTTTGTTTGCTCCCAGAAAGAAGAGACCAGCACTCCTACCTGTTACCTCTGTGATGTAAATGTGAGGACAGCTATGAATCTGCAGTGAACTCCAAGCTGTATGGCAGCTACAGGTAAGCTCAGAAATTAAGCTGTTACTATGGAAAGCACAAAGCTTGGAAGCAGCTTGTTCTTGGTCCTTGTGTTGACTACTTGAAAGTAAATTCAGTTTTATGCTGTGCTCAGATACAGTCTTTTTGATAGGCTAAGTGTTCTGCAGGTTCACTGGACAGAATTAACTTTGTGTTTTGGAGATGTGATGAGGCTGGATGGGCAGGTGTGGTAGATGGGGTTAGGTGGATCTGCCACCCTGGAAAGCATTGGTGCTGGATTAGAGTTGTGAGATGCTAGAAAGTTTTAGTGTGTCTTCTCTTTCCTTTTCTCTTGTGCTCTTGGGTAGGTGGGCCTTGAAGTCTAGGACCTCAAGTCAAGGGGCTTGGATTATTAATTCCTGCTCTTTGTTGTTCCAAAGTGATGGTGGTCCTCCTCCAGCCTTTGCACTGAGTCTGAAAGCTCTGAGCGAGCACAAACCTGTTCCAGGGGTGAACATGGACATAGCTGTCAATATTAATGTCTAATTATTATAGCTGGTTTTCAGAGCAAGCCTTTCTTTTAATATGAAATGTATACTTGTACACTTCTCTGAGCTGTTGTCTCAGGCTTTCTACAGATTCAGGAAGACTACATTGAATGTTGGTAAGTTCATACTAAAGAGGATGTGGTTGAGTTCACATTTTGAAATAGCTTTTCCACCACAAGGATTAGTATCTACTGCCTTCATTTTAACTGATGGCTTCGATTCTGTAGTATAAATTTGTGCCAGTGTCTCTGGAATATATTTGTAAATATATTTGCTGGAATATATTTGACAAAGTTATATATTGAATAATTCCTCCGTTTCCAGCATGTCTGAAATGACCACATACAGAATGGAATTAAAAATGAATATGCTATGGTAATTGCATGTTTCTATCAGCTTTTTAACACCTTACTAGGAAATACTTTTTCCTGTTTTATTACATCTTCTATTTAAATTAGTATAATTGACATGAGGAAAATAAGCATATGTACTGAAGGGGACTGGCTAAAACTATTCATTTGTGTTAGAATAGTATGAAGCATTTTCACACTAGAGGCCATTACAAAACCCAAAAAATCCAATAGCACGGGAAGCCCATGGTTTTCAGGTACTTGGTGTGTGTGGAAGGGAAAGGTTATAAAAGAGGCTTGTGGGAAACAAATGAGGGGAAAAAGGAGGTTGACTTTGTCGCATGGTTTATTGACTGGTTGGCAAATCAGACCATATATATTTCTCTGTCCTCCCATGGCTGGCCAGGATCAAGCAAAGGATATCTTGGAAAGGAAGGGAGACATCTTGGATTCCCAAACATGACAAGTTTCCACTTGGTGATTATCATATACTCAGTCCTGTAGAGTGCTAAGGCTTTGGTTTAGTTTCCCATACAGAGAAATGGAATGTGACTTAAGCAGAGGTTTACGCTGTGGGATTGCTGGCACGTTTCAGAAAGTTCATGAGCTTTCAGCAATGCTCTATACAAACACAGCACAAGTGCCAAAGTACATGTATCTCTTGAGGTAACACTTCACAATGCTATGTTAATTTCTGAACTTGTATAATTACTAAGAGAGTAAAAAGTACTTGGAAAGAACATCTTTTTCTGAAAGGTTTTCTGCTGCTGGTTTTGGTTGAATCTACCTTACTGTACAGGCATGTTTTTGTCATGCACTCTGTGTCAGGAGAGCACTCCCTAATAATAAAAAATTAGCAGGACACAAGGGGATATCATACTGTCCTCGTGCTCATGTTGCCAGCTGCCCACCAGATAGTCTCTCCAACGTGGATGGCTTTGTCCAAGAGTGAGAAATTTATTTGTGGACCTGGCAAATTCCTGGTATGGGGGGGGGTATGTTTGAAACTATATCTTCTTGGAAGAGTTCTCAAGCAATATGTGCCTGAGTATCCACAACTGTCCTTTCCCTCTTCCTTTAGTTTGAGCTTTCTGCCATCTTGGTGGGAGATCTCCTTTTTATGTGTCATAGAATCATTAAGGTTGTAAAAGACCTCTGAGATCATCAAGTCCAACTGTTAACCAAACCGCCAAGTCCACCATTAAACCATGTCCCTAAGCACCACATGTACACGTCTTTTAAATACCTCCAGGGATGGGGATGCAACCACTTCCCTGGGCAGCCTGGTCCAATGCTTGACAATCCTTTCAGTGAAGAAATTTTTCCTAATATCCAACCTAAACCTGCCCTGGTGCAGCTTGAGGCCATTTCCTCTTGTCCTATCGCTTGTTATTTGGGAGAAGAGACCGATCCCCACCTCGCTACAATCTCCTTTCAGGTAGTTGTGGTGAGTGATAAGGTCTCCCCTGAGCCTCCTTTTCTCCAGGCTAAACAACCCCAGTTCCCTCAGCTGCTTCTCATATGACCTGTGCTCTAGACCCTTCACCAGCTTCATTGCCCTTCTCTGGACACGCTCCAGCACCTCAGTGTCCTTCTTGCAATGAGGGGCCCAAAACTGAACACAGTACTCAAGGTGCGGCCTCACCAGTGCCGAGTACAGGGGGACAATCACTTCCCTAGTCCTGCTGGCCACACTATTTCTGATACAAGCCAGGGTGCTCTTGGCCTTCTTGGCCACCTGGGCACACTGCTGGCTCATATTCAGCTGGCTGTCGACCAACACCTCCAGGTCCTTTTCAGCCAGGCTGCTCTCCAGCCACTCTTCCCCAAGCCTGTAGCGTTGCCTGGGGTTGTTGTGACCCAAGTGTGGGACCTGGCACTTGTCTTTGTTGAACCTCATACAGTTGGCCTTGGCCCATCAATGCAGCCTGTCCAGGTCCCTCTGTAGGGCCTTCCTGCCCTCCAGCAGATTAACAGTCCCGCCTAACTTGGTGTCGTCTGCAAACTTACTGAGGGTGCACTCAATCCCCTCGTCCAGATCATTGATAAAGATATTAAACAGAACTGGCCCCAATACTGAGCCCTGGGCAACACCACTTGTGACCGGCTGCCAGCTGGATTTAACGCCATTCACCACAACTCTTTGGGCCTGGACATCCAGCCAGTTTTTTACCCAGCAAAGAGTACGCCTATCCAAGCCGTGAACAGCCAGTTTCACAAGGAGAATGCTGTGGGAAACCATGTCAAAGGTTTTATTAAAGCCTAGGTAGACAACATCCACAGCCTTCCCCTCATCCACTAAGCGGGTCACCTTGTCATAGAAGGAGACCAGGTTAGTCAAGCAGGACCTACCTTTCATAAACCCCTGCTGTCTGGGCCTGATCCCCTGGTTGTCCTGTACATGCCACATGATGGCACTCAGGATGATCTGCTCCATAACCTTCACCAGCACTGAGGTCAGACTGACAGGTCTGTAATACCTGGGAACTGAATGTAACTTTTATTTGTTTATGGGTTCTGCAGCATTCATAAGATGGCCCTTTCCCACTGCACTGAACGCTTTCCCATTTTGCATGAATGATGCACAGCGTGTTGGGCTGTATATATTATTTTTCACCAGAAATAAGTTTTATTTCATGCAAGTGGCCAATTGTAGAGAAAATTTGCAGATTTATGCAACTTAGGCAGATGCGTGACAAAACAGCAGAATATGTATATGCATTGAAATGTTTCAGTTTCTTTCTATAACCCTGCTTTTATCTTTGACTGCTAAAATCAGGCTGTCTGCACTGTTATCCCGTTTCCCTGTTGGTCCTTCAGATTCCAAGTGTATTTGGTAAACTGCTGAGCTGAGTGCATTTAGGAGGGTGGACATGGTGCTGGTGTCATTGCAATCTGAGACAGAATGTAAATCCCTTTGGACCAGTATGCTCAGTGCTTCTAGGAGGCCCTTGTAGTATAAGGAGTGGGCAGATGCTGTACTGGGCATGTAGCCTAAGTAATACTCTACGGATCTTCAGGTAGATGAGGCTACCATAGGGTGTGGGTTATTGCTAAAAGCAGTCCCCTTCAGAGCTATGGGACCTGCTCTGTTTGGAAGGAGACAGAAAAGAGAAGACGGAGCATCTGCCATTTACACCTAGGCTTTCCTGTCTTCAGGGAACCAGCAGAGCAGCCCATTGCACTCTGGCATTGCCAGTACATCATCCTAGAGAAGAAGGTGGGTACTTCATTTGAAACACACCGCTTTCTCTTTTCAAAGAGCTCTCTCCAAGCCTCTTGGACCATATGCTTCTGTCCTCACGAAGGAACTGCAGAAATACCCAACCATGCCATCTCCCTTTCCCTCTCCATATTCTTGGGAGAATGATAGACAAACAATTCCAGCAAAGCTGCTCACGTGCTTAGGTAATCAGGCTCTTATCTGTCCAGACATCTCTGTGAGATCAAAGAGCCAAATGCAGACTCCAGCACTCCTGGGGCTCCTGTGTTTCTCCCTGTGGATCTTTCAGCCTGTTAAACTCATCCCTGGAAGAGCCCTGCTTTTCCACGTGGAGGTCATGGTGTGCAGAACGGAAAACTTACTTTATTTAAGTGTTAGAATAGTCGTTCTATAGACTTTCATAGAACTGTGAATCCTTCTCCCCAAGTCGAGTCACTTCTCCCAATTCTTCTCTCTCTCTCTCAACGCAGGACCATTTACTTCAGTAGATCCTTGACTGCATTGTCTGTTGTCAGGCTCCTATTACAATACCATCCAAACTGTTCAAGATCTTCCATGAATTTTCTTTGTGCTACTCACAGCAGTTAGAGAAGTGATACAGAGAAAACATTAAAGCAACCAAAAGGCAACTGAGGCTATAGAGCACACTGAAGGAGCATTGCCACTGCTTTCCTGGGTCCCTGGATGGGATGTCCTAAAAGCTTCAGCTGCTTTGCCATCTTACCTTAACTCTCTGGACAAGGGTGGAGAGGAAGCAAGAGCAGCAAGACGTTTCTGCAGTGATTGCGACACACTGTGATATGCAGATTCCCTCTCCCTGCCCTGTGACAAGCATGGTGTAGGCCACAAAGTGCTGCAATCCTTATCGGGGCTTTTTGGGCCATTTTTAAAAAGAATTCCATGTTTGCTCTCATGTCTTCCTCTCTTGCTGAAGGGGGGACTGACTAATTAACAGTGGTTCAGTGGCAGACGCTATTGTGAAAATGGTTTCATGGTGATCTAATTGGGAATAAAATCCTCTTAAAGGTCCAGGCAGACATTTTCTAACCTCTCTCTGATATGGGCTCTGTTGGCTGGTGCATGAAACCAGCCCACGCAGCCCTGAAAGGATGAACCCTGTTGCTTGCAAATGGCTGCTGCTCTTCCAGGATGATATCTGTGGGCCTTATAGTTGTGTCCCGCGCTAGTACTCACTGGTGTATTAAAACCAATAGTAGCATTGACTGTTTGATATACCTAGTAACATTTTCTAATAGGAGAATAAAATGCCAGGGTTGGTGGTAGTTACCAGTTTCACTCCTCTGAACACAGTTAGCATGCAATCAACATTGGTTGTTTTCTTCTCAGTCTGAAATCACATTAACATTAGTCATGTAAAAGACTATACTGTTTTGAAATAAATATTTATCAACATATCCTATTGTGGTTTATTTTTAGTCTGCTGATGTGTTTGACTAGTGTCTCATATGACCATGACATTTGTAAACAGAGCAGGGAGGGTGTGTCACTGCCCTTTAGGTTGGTATTTTCCTGGTAATTGTTATCAGATCATGATATTCACATGTCAGACCCTAAACTCTAATTGTAACAGTGCAGACAGGAGAGCTATAACTTGATTTCTTGTGGTTACCAGCTTTTCCAGTTGCTTTTAGTTTGGTTTGCAGAGGAATGATTCAGGTGCGTAAATGTAGAGGACTAGTGCCATTTGAGGTGCCCACGCATGTGGTGCCTCAACTCCAGCTATTGCTGCAGAGGAGCAGTAGCCTCCCAAGTGTCCCGTGCCACAGTCTCAGCCCTATGCAGGCACTGCAGGTGCCCAGAGGTGGCTAAATTGTGTTGGACAAATTGTGCAGGCAGCTGACCCTCATCCTAGGTTTCCGCCAGCTGTTTCCCACGGGTGTCACTAGAGAGATACCTTCAGCACGCAGCCATCTGCTGACACCTTGTGAGGAGATCCTCGTGCCTCCCACTGAGCAGACACAGGCTCAATCCTCTTAGCTACTCCCTAGCTACTGCATCACTCACTGCAAGCGTGGCGATTTGGGCAGCCTACAGAGACAGACGTACATACTTTTTCCCCCGATACTATTTGGGGAGATTTCCTAACACGTATGAGAAAATACAGTGGTCTTGCCAGCAGAAGATAGGGAAAAGCCTGAAAACTTTAAAACTGCCATGCTTTAAGGTGTAATGAATTTGGCTTTTTATACATAATTGAAGTTTATATATGTAAGTCAACCATATCCATTAGTTTGAGGCTCATAGAGCTATCGTGCAGAAGATCAGCGAGTAGTTCAGAGGTGCATGGGCTGCAGCTTGGCTAGCAGTGGTGGGATGTGGGAGGTCGCTGTGAGACCCAAGAAAGCTATTTGGTCTCTTAGGTCTCTCCTTGTTTCTGATGAACTGTAGAGAGCGAAAGTGTCTCTCACATTTATTGTAGTACTTTCTCAGTACTGTACTGGTTTTCTCCATAGTAATTTCTGCAGCTGTCACAAGAGTGGAATGAGCTTTGAGATTGTGGGGATGCCCCCTTCTCTATCTGAGATGATGTTTGGGAGTTAGATGGCAGATTTAATGCCCCAGACAAGAGGCTGAGGCCACCAGTGGGGACAAAATTCGTGCAGTCATTGCACAGCATTGGTCATAGTGTGAAATTCTGGCAGGCCTGTCTGAAGGACATGGGTCTGACGACGCAGTGTGGGCTGCTCTTGGGTGCTTCTGGCCAGTCATACCCTCTGAGGAGAGGCACAGGGGCTGCCTCGGTGGGGCACGTCCTATGTACGGGATCACTGCCTCCGGCTTGTGCCATTGCTCACAGGTGCTGTTGCTTACATGTCCTTCCAGGCTGCGGAGGGGTATAAAACTGAGGGCCTGCTCCCATGAATGGCCAGGCTGCCCAGTTGAACAAGTTCAACTGACCAGGGATGGTATTTTCAAGGCAAATTAAGGGATCTGTCCCTACTCATCACTATTTCCATCCCGCCACAGATTGCTGCACACCTTCTCAGCTTGTCTGAGCACTCATGGGGGTCACCCAGGCTGCGCTGTGTCAGAGTGAGTGCTTTCCATGCCTTTCCTAGCCTAGCTGATTTTGGCAAAAGCCTGACCAACCACTGCGACAAGCAGATTTAAGTTCCCAAATCCCTTTGGCTGCTTCAAAAAATCAGAAGTTGTAAAAGTAGAAAACCTGGTGGATGGAATTACCAGTTATGCAGTTAAGAATGAAATAAAATAACAAAGAAATATAGGAAATAGAGGGTCAATCAGCTTGTTGCCTAGGAGAGGAGGATTTATGGGACACTGGAGTTCCTGCTGTCTTAAGGAAATACTGTAATGACAGGCCACCAAGGCAAGAGAGAGCCGGAGGGCCTCGTCACTGTGTCACATTGACAGTGTGGTTCAGACCTCAGCTGGGGTGAGTGGGTGGTGTCTATCAACTTTGCTTGTCAAACTCCTGGTCACCAAATAACGAGGTGATTGTTAAAACCCTTCAAAACATTTTACAGGGAATGCATTTGCCCACGTTCATTTTATTTTTTCAAAGCAGTGGTGCTCAGGCAGTGTCTGTTATCTCAGGAAGGTGTGCCTCCCATCCCCTATGAAATGGGGGAGCTGCACAGAAGCACCTGCGCTGGTGGGGAGGTCAGTGCTCACCGGGCAGCCCAGTTTCTCTTGGTTCATAGGGCATCCTGACTGACCCCCCTGTGGCCCCAGCCGAGCTGAGAGCAGAGTATGGCAGGAGGAGCCCTGCTCCGCCCCCCACCTTTGGTTTTATCCTGAGGAATGGAGACTTTAAAATTCATAAAGTCAGTGCCTTCCATCAGCCCTGCAAAACTAAAGATAAATGCTAATTGCCAAAGCCTCTCTCAATATGAATGGGCATACATCAGCTCCTGAAAAATGCACTTGCTATTTTAGTTAAAAATAAACAAATCAATTCTTGGGCTTTTGAGCATTTAAGCTTCCTTAAGTAAGCAATAGATTTTCCAGAAGAAAAAAAAATTTACTAGGAGGCAATTCAGTGAGTCCCATTAAGAATAGGCAGGAGCACTAGGAGACCCAGATTCAAATCTTAGTTTTGCCAGCATTTCCCAGTATATGCCTAGAAAAATCAGCTAAATCATTTATAAGACAAGAATTATCTTTCAGTGTAGTCAGTGTACTTTTCTGAGAAACCCAGAGCGATGACAGGTTTGTTACAGCAGGAATAAAATTCACCTTGCTGATGGGGTAGTGTGATAACTAATTAGATAAAATGTTTTTGTAGTGTTTTTGACCCAGTGAGAAGGTAGGTGCTATCAGTTTACTGGTTGCCTGAAATCACTAAGAGGACTAGTGTGTCTTGAAAGAAGCAATTGCTGAAATGACCCTGTAGCTCGTTTGTATTGAGTGAAAGGATGCTGCTGTCTTCATATTCTTAATATTTTTGTCATCTGTCCTCACTGAACTGAGAGAGCTGATGAAGGCACTGACTGATAAGCACTCCTGCTGTACAGTGAGATTTTGGTTACTATGGGGGGCTTCCTTCCTGCCAGGATAAACTGGATGCTGGAAGAAAAGAATAGGGAAGGTCCCAAACAGAGACACTTCTTTTAAAACAAACAAAAAAAACCCACCAAAGTTTTCTTCAGTTTGTGACAGTGAGGCAGCCTTAGCATTTGTTTCATGGAAACCTCTGCAGTTGATCAAGACAGGCGATGAGTAAGATCGTGCTCTGCTCATGAAAGCACCTTCTTCCAGAGACCACTGCTTGCTCCTGATCTGCTGCTAATTAGTCTCCGCCCTGTGATACTGAGTCATTATATTCTTTGCCCTTTTCCATGGCTGCTTTTGGTGTGGAAACTGAGACAAATATTGCTCCCCTGCTGGAAATCATCATCATGTCATGAAATTCATCAGTACCTGTAAGCCCAGATGAGAAGGGAATAGATTTTTTTTTTTTTTTTTTTTTTTGGCCAGTGATCTCTGACGGGAATGTTTTGAAGTTCAGCCATGCTATATGTTATGGTGATGCGCTTCATATAGCATCTGGATAGTTTCTGTAATGTCACAAATTATTTTATTTGTTAAAAGAGCAAAGCTATTAAGCAGCCTTTAAAGCTACTGTCAGGAAAAGGTGGAGAGATTCCACACTTGAGGCTCTTCAGTGCTTCTGTCAACAGCAGGTACCTGTGTTGGTGCTTGCCCATAGCTTGCCACAAGGTGTATTGCCTCCAGCCACAACTTCCCAGTTTATCACAGGATTGTGCAGGGTGTTGCCCTACAACTTTCCTGCATTCCCTTGTTCCATGCATCACTGGATTAAATGCCTCCAGCCTGATGTGGCAATTTCTGTTTTGCTTTGTTTTCTTGGTGGAGGAAGAAGGGGACAGGTTGCCAGGGTCACCAGTATCTTTCCCTGGTATGACCAACTTCCTTGATTTGGCAGGCATTGCTAGCACTAGGCTATTCTTGAGAATGTGTCCTTCTGCTGAACTGTACTCAACCAAGGCTGGTTCAGGCTTGATGCTGTGACTCAGATGAGCTGGATACAGACCCTTGGGACTTATGGAAACAATTAGCATAAGATGACCGAGTTGGAAAGTTGCTTAGTGGGTTGCACAGTGGGTTACTGTAGCAGATGTGTGCGATCATCCCATTGCGCCTTAACCCCTGAAGTGGGACAAGAGCCTCCTAGCAGTGTCCGCTGTGATGGATGTCTGCAAAGCCATAGTGGGTATGCCTAGGCAACAGGAGCAAAACTGAAGTGGGTCATTAAAAACTTTAATTAACAAATAGTTGGACAGAGTTAACAGTTCCCCAAGAATCCATGTCCCATGCTGTATTGCTCCTTCCCTTGTTATCTCTGAATCCCCAGTGTCTGCTGTTTCCCCTTCTTCAGCACTTTGGGGCTAAGTGGCATCTTACCTTTCCAAAAGGGCTTGTCCATTGAAAAATGTAATTCACCTGGATGGCCATCATGTGCCTCTGGGTTGGCAGCTGGGAATCCTGTGGTGCTCTAACTGGTCAGCTCTTGGTGGGGAATAAAAAACCCCAAAATATGGCTGAGCCTTTCTGTCTGGGCTGCTGAGTCTGGGCAGTGCAGGGAGTGTAAGTGTGCTGTCCTAGGGGGCTGGGAGGACGCTGCTGAGCCCTCCCCACACCACCAAATTCCTGCTTTTTTTTCTTTGCTGTGTTCCTGTAGGAATTAGGATGGCTGTGCCATCCTGGTGGAAGTAATTCCACTGATTGCATATGTACAGCACTGACGAGACTGATGGTGACTGTGTCTGACAAGGCCACATAGATGGTGACAACTGTCAGTGACTAATTTGATGGAAGGATAAGATGATCGTAATAAAATGATTTTTCTATGGCACAGCAATTATAAGAGTTGGAGTAGCCCAAGTGTCCAGTAGCACCTTGAAGACTGGAGGCTTTTTTTACTCTTTTTCCATGTCCTTCTCTTAATAAGCATCTGTTGCAATAAAAACAAAGATGCAGGAAGAGAGGAAGAGAAGAACGGTCTGCACTCACGTGAAATGTTAAAATAAAGAAGGCAGCTTTTTTTGAACATGCTTGGTGAAACAGTTCTACGGTAACACCAAGAATCACAAAAGGGACAAATCCTCACCACTGAATATTTGTTCCTTTTGCAGTGAGCCTTGGTAAAACTCAAATAGTCTCTGACCTTACAGTACTAGCTTACAGTATCAGTAGTTTCCTGCCATGACTCAGTGGCTGGAACAGTAATATCTGACAGTCGTTTTTTTCCTCTCTCTTTCCAGATCTCTTTTGAAGCTTCTCAGAGTGGGCGGGGAGAGACAAGTGACAGATACAGTCCTGGTTCTTGCCCTTCCTCTTGCCCCCCCTGCCTTTTTTTTTTAAAAAACAAATCAACCTGCTCCTGCTTTTTCTGTTCCTTTCAGTCCTCTTATCCATCAGGCTTCCCTTTCACGCATGCCCTTGACCAAATCTTACTTTCCTTTTCATTCCTACTGGTGGTGTCTAGGCCTGCTGATAATGCCTGGGAAATACTGAGCTCATTCCCTCCCTGGCTTTTTCCCCTCATTGGTACTTTTCTACTCTCCAGATCAAACCTCTTTACATCCTCCCTTCCTCTGCAGTTATCTTGCTGAGCCTGCACTGCTATAATAAACTCTGCTACTAACAGAGATTGACTGAGTTTTGTATAGTCTGGGCTGGACATAGTCTATGGTTAAGGTCAGAGTAAAAGTTGGCTGTAAGATTGGGGGCAACCTGGCCTTGAAGGCACTGCTTCATCTTTGGGTCCTCCATAGCTGGGATAATGAGTGATAATGGAGTAAGACAATGGCAAGCCCCACTTGTGTGGAAATGGTCTTAATTCTGCCCTGTGGCCTTGCTGTCACAAGGTCTCCCTGCCCCAAGGCTAAGAAGCAGCAATTGATGTTTATTCCTGCCAACTGTCACCAAGCCCTGAGATCTTCCCAGGACCCTAGAGTTGAAACCCTCCTCCTTCTTCACCCTCCAGCCTCGGGACAGCTGAGTCAGCATGAAGCACTGGCTCAGGGTTAGGGCAACTAGGAACAGGGAGGGCGTCTCATTACATCCAGAGGGGCAGCCCTCCACTCTCCCTATAGAAAGTGTAAAAACTTACTTGTAGTCCTGACTACGCCTTCTGACCCTAGTTAGCCTTTCAGTCTGGGCAACAGAGCAAAAGGCCCTTCTCCCCAAAGTTAAGAAAAAGACTCCAGAGTCTCCATGTACTGATATCAATTTAACTCTCTCAGCTTTTCCAATACGGTGTAGTAATCCTGGCTCTGCAGCTTCTCTTCTGGAGACCCCTAGTCCTACACCTCTGAACAGCACCCTGGAAACTTGCTTCAGACCACAGTTAAGACGTCCTTTGAATTTGCAGGTGATGGCCAGGAGCCAATCTTCTAGACTGGCAAAATTATTTCATAATTTGAGTTCTGTGCTTTCTTTTCTGCTGAACTTAACCCTTGTGTAGGCTGTGGATTAGGAGCCCATCTTTACTGGAAAATTTAGCTTGCTTCTGAGGTCTTGGAGTAACAATCATGGCTCTGTTGCATGTATTCAGGAGGTGTGAATCTGGGAGACTGACAACAGATAGGAGTCCATTTCAGGCCAAAATTAAGTGGAAAGTATTTTAGTCTCCTGAAGGCCATCTTCAGCTTCGTATGATCCTTTCAACTTCTATCTAAACACAGCAGGCCCACAGGCTGGGAAAGTATCTATACTCAGTAGAAACTGCTGGTCTGTGGGGTTGGCTGTTGTTTCTCCGAGGTTATCTCTTCAGGGCATGCGAAGCTTAGGAACAATTTCAGATGTGCAGCTTGTCTGTAACCCACTACGGGGAACCCGAGTCTTACCCTGGTAGATGAGGAGTACAGCTGAGGCCAAAATGAAGCACGGGATGTTTGAATCTACTGATAACTGTCAAATTGATCATCACTCTTGCAGCCTCTGTTTCTGGGAACCCTCATGCTGTGTATGCAATGAAGTAGAAATGTGTCTCAGGCCAAAAATTTGAGGGAAAGTCTACAGGCACCAGTCCTCCACTTTTCCAGTGGGACATATAAAATTTGGTAATGGTCCTGATTCTCCTCAACAAAACTCTAGCTCTGTCCCTAATCTGGAATCAGCCTAGGAATATGTCTTGGGCTGGGCAGTCAGAAGACGAGTGAGACTGCAGGCACCCAGGGTCGCCCTGGGGGATGTTCAACACCATTCAATGCTTTTGGTCCTGCAGGTTCTGTTTTGGGGACAGAAGCCTTAATTAACCTCGATTTTTGAAACTGAGTTATAAACCCGACCCCGTTCTGGACACCACATCAGCAATGTATTTCAGGCCAAAATTACTTGGAAGCCATCACAATGTTTTGTTTAGGCTGTGGTCTAAAGACGTTTGCTGGAAAAATTTAGAAAGAACTATTACAGGCTACTGAAATCAGCCCTCGGTACAGCTATGCAATATTTGCTAATATGAGATAC
This sequence comes from Theristicus caerulescens, assembly GCA_020745775.1. Lineage (NCBI taxonomy): Eukaryota > Metazoa > Chordata > Aves > Pelecaniformes > Threskiornithidae > Theristicus > Theristicus caerulescens. The sequence goes on from CM036560.1 coordinate 93,540,845, forward strand.
TGTCTTGCCTGTGACCTACATGCAGGAGAACCCCTAATTGCAAAATAGACAACATAGCAGAATAAAGAATGCTTTTCATATGAAATATTAAGAAGAAGTAGTGTTAATGTATGGGGACCAGACTTCTCTTTAGCTTGCAGGACTTTATAAAATCAGTTTTTTAGCTATACTTAAGGAAACTCTAGAGAAATTGTTTGGGTGAGAGAGGAGGAATGCTTTTCAGGACTATATGAAGTTAAAACTAGTTGAACTTCCTTCACGTGAAACTGAAGAGACCAACCCAATAGAAAAGGTGAATCTTTCATAAACTCTGCAGCGTGCCTTGGAAATTTCTACTTTTGTGGAGCCTCCTTTGTCTCCGTATGGATGTCCATGTCAATAGGAGCGCCGTGGTGGACCCCATGTCCCTGACCCGTGGTGGCAGGAGGCAGGGTGCACTGCCAGTGGAGCTGCCTTCTCTGAATCCTCTTGGCTGAAGGGAGAGGCTTTGGGCAGACAGAGCTGGCCGACAGCTTTCCAGCTGCAGGAGAGCACATTAGGCAAAAGAAGAATTTTTTTAAGCTGTTTTCAGTGTCTCCAGACTAGATGTAAACAAATGGCGAACCACTGCGCTTTGAAAATTGCTTTTTTGTTGTCTTTTCCTATACATCTTGGATGTTTACTTAATTTTTTTACAATATGTGCGGTTTCCTATGAGAATTTAGCCCTTCAAAGCCCTGAAAGACGTTTGTGTATATAACTATTTTTTAGAAAAGCAAAGCCACTTCTCCGACTTCCACTTTCCCACCGCTGGCCACTTCCACAAGGACCTCGCCCTCCACCTAAAACCCGGGAGCCGGGAACACACCCGCCCTCGGGCATCTTTCAGGCCGGGGGCAGGCGCGCTGCTTCCAGGCGTGCGGCCGCTCTTAGCCCTCCGCCCTTGCCGTCGGTGGTTTCTCCCTGGGCGGCGGGGAGGGGCCGGGGGCGGGCGGCGCCGCTGGGCCCGGGGAGCCCCGCGCTCCGCCGCTGCCTGAGGCGCCGGCGCCCTCTCTCGGCCCCGCGCTGCCCGGCCCGCCGCCCCGGCCGGGGTGAGGGATGCGGGGGCGGCGGGAGCGGCGGCCGCTCCCCGCTTAACCCCGGCAGCCTCGTTAACCCGGCGGCGGTGCGGTCCTCCGGAGTAACCCTTATCCTTCCCGGCTAACGGCGTGAGCCTGCTCCCGCTTACCTTGGTGCGAAGTACGTGCTCGTTTCAGCTGGAGAAGGCTCAGGACCGACATAAAATTCACAGTAATGCCCAAAGGATAACGTCTGTCCCCTGCTTGCCCATACAGTAGCTCTGCCTGAGAAGGCTCCTTACTTTTGGATCCCTAAATGTTGAGGGATCTGGTGTGCTAGAAGGAATAGAAACCGCCTGAAATTCTAGGTGTCTGTTAAGTTGCTCTGGACAACAGAGAGGCCACTGCTGGGAAGTAGGTAGTGGGATTTCCCTTGCAAACTCTTTGCTTGACAGTTCCTTTTCCCCAGTTACTTCCTCTGAACCAAGTCCTGTCAGCGGAGGTCTTTACTTCTAATAAGGAAACAATTTATCAACACCCTGAAGCCTCTCAAATTCATGTAAAGATAGACCAGTTGAGGGAGAGTCCTAGAGAGCTTGCAGGAGGCATCAGACACTGAAAGTGAGCAGATCAGGTCTGGCTGAATAATAACAATAACCAGTGATCTAAATTCTCTACTGCAAACCACTCTTCTGCCTATCCTGAAATTTTGGGTTTGCTAATTTTTTAAGTAGCATGCAGTTGGGAGTATTATTCATGCTAATTTCAGAAAATCTTTTCCTCGTGTTACTGTCTCCAGATTTAATTTTAATGTCCAATACCAGAATTTGCATGTGAAATCCTTTATGCTCCTGAAGATTATAAGAAAGTGAAACCAAGTCCTATCATCTGAGAGCAGTATTTTGTGATAGCGAAAGTAACAGGCCTTTGCTTTGTGTCCTGGTTTCGGCTGGGATGGAGTTGGTTTTCTTCCTGGTAGCCGGTATGGGGCTGTGTTTTGGGTTTAGGTTGAGAACAATGTCGATGATACACTGACGTTTTGGTTCTTGTTAAGTAGTGCTAAGTACTTGCTAAGTGGTGCTCACACTGGTCAAGGACTTTTCAGCTTCCCATGCTCTGCCAGGGGCATGGGAGGCTGGGAGGGGGCACAGCCGGGGCAGCTGACTCAGACTGGGCAGGGGGGGGCTATTCCATACCACGTGACGTCATGCTCAGTATATAAGCAGGGGAGTTGGCCAGGGAGGGGTTCGGTCGCTGCTTGGGGGACGTGCTGGGCATCGGTCGGCGGGTGGTGAGCAATTGTACAGTGTACCACTTGCTTTGTATTATTACTGTTCTATTTTTTTTTTATTTTACTTTAGTTATTAAACTGTTTTTATCTCAACCCACGAGTTTTCCCCTTTTGCCCTTCCGATCCTCTTCCCCATCCCACCGGTGGGGGGTGAGCGAGCGGCTGTGTGGTGCTTAGTTGCTGGCTGGGGTTAAACCATGACACTTTGTCAAACACTATCTTGAGCATATTAGGCCCAAGCACTGGGGAATTTCAAAGCAGAAGTCGGACATCCCCTTCAGATCTTATCATAAAGGTGTCTGTGCATTTCTGTAGCTCTGCACTGCGGTTACTGTCTGTCTGACATTTTTCCATGCCTTCTGGTCACCTGGAGTCACAGCTGCCAGGCGCGGCCCCATAAGCCGCTCTGAGGATGATTTTCACGATGTGTTGGGCATTGCACTTGACGCTGTAGTTGTGTGTTCCAAAAACATTGATCCTGTGAACAGACCATTAGTATGGCAGCACACAAAGGTAACTCGCAGGCACAAAAGAAGGCTTATAAGTGGGTACTACCTCAGCTATGATACAAAGCCCTCCTCTTACACCAGAGGAAAGTACTGTGGTAACGTGCCCTGCTACAGCATCTCTGTCTGAGCTGAGTGTGGCACTGCTGGGTCAGCAGGGGCGAGGAAAGAAAAGAGGTCCTGAACGGTAAGTGATACAGCTAGGAGCCCTGGCCTGGGTATGGTCCTGTCTTGTTTGCTGGTATTGTGATGTATTTCAGTATTTGTGGAAGCTTTCAGTCAACGCATAGCTTTTAAATACAAGGTGTGGAGGATTTTGCTCTGCGTAGGACAGCTGTCTGCCAGCCCTTGCCAGGGGCACGATGCAGGGCTGGGGGGCATTACCTGAGGCACAGTGGCAACCTCCTGCCTTGCTCTTTGAGGGAAAGCTCAGCAAACACCTGGGATTTGGTTTGTTTTGTCAGCACACTTTCAGGTTAAAATGTGAAGTATTGCAATAATTTTGTACTTTACACTGTGCTTTTTATTATAGCTAAGATGGAGGTGAACAGTAAACTCAAATCTTCCCCTTGACTCATTTCTTATCTTTAATACAGCATATATATTTCTGCCATAGTTGTCTTGTTGCTATAGATCCTGCGTTCATCTGGCTACTCCTATGCCAGTAAGGGACTGTAAAGTTGGTTTAAGAAGAATAAAACCTGTTTCTTCTGGCTGAGAGCTGAAGTGCTTAAGCAAAGGACTGCCTTGCATGGGGAATGGAGATACTTGTTCTCTGAGTGTTTCTATGCTTCAAAAAGATATACAAAGTGCTGTGAACCAGCTTTTTAGTGGGGGAAATTAATTTCACAAATTATTTGCCTGGCTTTTGGGCAAATTTTCAGGTTTTGTTTTTGCTGCACATCCTTCAGTCTATTGTCCTGTTCGCTAGCAGGAGGTGGAAATAATTTTGGAGAAAACACCTTTGCAGTTTTTGGGGTTTTTCTCCATTTCCTACAGAAAAGACTGACAGGGCTAGGAGGTTTCGAGTCCTTAACCTGTTGGTCTTCTAGAAGATTTCTCTCCACTTATGTGCTCTGGAGGCCCTGCTTCTCAGCCATCCGAGGAAGCAGAGGATAGAGATGGTGGATTTTTGGTGCAGCGTTTGCTGCATAGACCAGTATATCAAAATACCACCCAGTACAGTTTGTCAGGACTTGGTGTGTCACCTAGTAACAGACTTTGCAATTAGATCTCTCTGTCGTTCCTGCATGTTAAAAAATCCTCCTGGCCTTAGGAGGACTCTGCTGCTGTTCTCTCCCTCGGAAGAGCTGCTCTGGCCGATAGGCATGGAGTGTTTTGTGTTGACCCAAGTAACACCAGTGTTCCAAAGCCATGGAAATCTGGAGTACGTCCTCCCCAAATGGCCGCATTTGGCATCTTTTCCTCCAGCGTTTGTCAGGCAGCTCCCCATGCTTTCCTCTGAATGCCTCTGGCGTGTTACTGTGCGATGGGATATCGCTTCCTGGTGGCTTCCTGGTACCCGTTTCTGGTGACCCACCCTCCAGTGGGGGCCCTTGCAAGCTGTGAAGGATAAGAAATTTTGCTTCAGAAACTCTAGTTGCTTTGGGTTGATGGTGGCTTAGCATCTGGAGCAGCAACCTAAATATTTATATACATGTCTACATACAGTGAGTCGCCTTGGTAGTGGTAAATCATCCCAATTAATGAATTTTCAATGTGGCTTTAGGTAGCTGTTGTTTTTATAAACAAATGGTTTTGCTGTGCACGTTTCTCCACAAGGGATGGTTTGAGCAAAGTGCTGCTGACAGTTGTGAGCAAGTAGCGGTGCTGTTTCAGACGATTCATGTCCCTTTGATGTCACGCACTTTGTGGTAATGCAGCATAGTGGTTGTTAATGAGAAAGTGGGGTGTGCTGTCTCCTGTCATTCCCACACGAGAGCTGCCAGTGCTTGCACGTGTCTTTAATTCTGTGTACGAGCACCCTGCTGAATCAGTGGGCAGCTTCAGTGAAACTCTTTCGAGTGATTTGTTTTATACAGCAGCAAACAAGCAGCCTGGCTCAGCACAGCTTCAAAGAATGACATTTTTAATATTTTGATTGACTCAATACAAAAAGGGATGAGACTCCAGCAGCTTGGAAAGACGCAGTTACTGTGGTAGGTGTTACCCAGTGATTAATGTCTCTTACTTTAAATCCAAACCTCTCAGCTCCTTTCATACATTTTTGCTAGCAACAGCAGATCCTGTGCCAGTCTCCCAGGTCTGAATGTCTTTAGGTGCAGACACTATTGCCAAATTTGGTTTCTTGGCAATTTTGGGCTTAAGAGTTCAGCTCTGACTACGCATTCAGATCCCTGAGTATTCTGCCTGAAAGTTGTTGATCTGTTGAGCTGATTTATAGAACGTGTTATTCTGCTTTCCTGCGGCATTTTTACTGTATGGAAAACATTTTGTGCTTATTATCACTTGCCACATGCATTTAATCTATTTTTGGTAATTCTTCAGGGCCCATCACCATGGTATCCTAGCACCAGTGAACATAATGCCGATAACCATTCAGTATGAACCGCTGATGCACAACTCCTTCTAATATTAACACAGCTTCGTTATGTTACTTATTTTTCATTTTTCAAATACAAGGCATTTGTGCTTTAAAAAAAGGCTTAAAGCTAAGACCACGCGCACTGTAGATGGAACCATTTCTAAATGGCCAAATGGAATTAACAAACCCAGTGGACTAGACCTGCCCATAGTAACGCTGGCTACGCGTTATTGTGTTGGTGATACGCTTGAGATGACGTGGTTTTTTTAAAAAACTCTAGTGACACAAAGTGGCCAAAGTGCCATGGGTAGCTCTGTTTTGTGGCACTAAATAATTTTTTCCTACGTGCTGGATACTCTAGAGTCTGTAGAGCGTGTAACAGGTTGCTGATGTGATGAGAGGCAGTGGTGTAATACATAGGGGGAGATGGTCAGTAAACTTGATGCAGAGCAGTGGACGTACGCCCGTACAGTTGATGCACACCAGTCAATGGCAGAAGAGTAATTCAGTTTCTAATTTTCTCTGAGCTCATACTGTAGGAAAATGAAGTGGTTAGGGGACATAAGTGATGAGTGTGTAGAAGATAATGCTGTGAGAAGTTGTGATTCAGCTCCTCTTCTTTCAACACAACACAGAAGTTTACTAAGGTAAATGGCTCTGTGTAAGACAATAACATGCACATTTAACATGCTCAGTGTTTTTCTTATTACCTACATTTACCTCTTGCTAAATCATTATGCAAATGATTCTGAACTAAATGCTTCACAACTAAAATATGAATGAAAACAAAGTTGTATTTATTCTCTTGGCACGTACAAGCTCAGGGTATATTTAAAAGACATCAAAGTGGACTGCGTGGGAAAAATGTAAACACCTTTGGATCAAAACCAAAGCAGTAACCTTGCACTGCTGCAAAAGTCTGTGGTGGGAATGCCTGAGACTCTCTTGCACATGCTGGGCGTGTATGCAGACAGAAGGCAGTTCTGCGAGCTGAGTGGTATCTCCTGGGGCTAGTGCTGGTGGTGAGTCTCAGCTGTGTTCTGCTCCTGGTGTATGTATCCTACCAAAAGTGAAAGGGTGGCTTAATATTTTAAGGCCAAGATCCACAAAGGTCCCAAATGGCTTGCATGCCAGTGAAACATCATTCTAAAACCAAGTATCTTGTTCCTTCTCTAACAGAAGCAGATCCCCCCTTGCACTTTTTGTGGGTTTGTGGGTACCTTGTACTATGTCCCCGTGTCAGTGTAAAGCAAGTGGCATTTTATTTACATGTATAGCTCTGTGGTGCGGCAACTTTTAAAAAGTAATACATGCATATTTTCATTATGCCGAGAAAATATTCATAGAAGGATGCTTAATCTCTTGGCAGAGGATACTTTTTAAAGTTTCTCTCTGCTTTAGCCGTGGGTGTCCAGTCTCTGTTAATTTTCCACGTTCACAGGGAGGGGGTGGGTATCTCTGGGGCGAACACAGCCCGTCTGTCTCAGGGCTGGACAAGTCATGCTCTGCATTTCCAGCTACTGCGTGTCACTCCGTGATAACCAGGTTCTCGCAGGAGATAAGCTGTTGTGATTGAAAATGAAAGAAAACAAAAAAATTCTGGCATATGGTATCTAGGATGGATTTAGATGACAACTCACTGTAAAAAGTAGTGTGCTGACCATGCAGGCGAGTGCCACCTTTGCCAGTAAAGGCACTATTTCCTTTCCTTAGTTTTAAATTATGTCCTTGTTCTACATAATAGTCTTATTTAGAAGACTAAAAGAAAGTTTAGTCTTCCCAGCATGTGCTGGAACTGCTGTTTGCAGTGTTCCATTTGACTCTCTAATTTCTGTGAGTATTACAGTCCAGAGGGGCGTGGCTCACCAGAGGTCAGGAAAGATCATTTCTGTGTATTCGTGGAGCTGGGGGACCTCAAAAGCTCTTGGCAAAAGGCAGGATCAATACTACCTCTCATTTCTGAAGGGTGCTTGCCGAAACTGTTCCTGGATGCTGGAAAGTTTACAGCTTCCTGATTTAAGCTGTAGCTGTTCTTGTCTCCCTTTACCACTAAGAGGGTTTATCTCATGTCTGAACTGCATCTTCCCAGCTGTGCAGTAAACTCATCACTTCCTACACTCTTCTGTACATTATGGACATTATAGAAGGTAGATTCTTCCTTTCCTCCAAGCCACGGACTTTACAGATCCAAAAACTGTTCATGAGTTCCCCAGTCTTCATTTCTTTAGATTAAATAATCCCATCTTCTTCCCTCTCTTCCCTGTTGGTACTGTTTTCTGGCCTTTCAATCGTTCTTCTTGTTTCCTGGATTCTTTCCAGTCATTCCCATATTTCGTCAGGTGAAGTGCCCGGCCCTGGAAATGTGCGTGCAGAAGATGGGACCTGGGATGAGGGCTGTGTGCACTGGACGGTGACTTCATAAGCAGTGTAGGCTTCTAGCCCGGTCTATTCATATCAGTTCTGTGTTTGACTTTCCACAATACTGTGGCATAACTGACTCCTGGTTTCCTTTGTGACCCATCCACCTCCAGGTCCTTCTCTGCAGAGCTGCTGCCTGGACAAGTTTTCTTCCTCCTGTAGTTGTGAAGCTGATTCTTCCTGCCTGGCAGAAGCATCTTTCCATTTTCCCTATTGATTTTTTTTTCCCCCCAGAGCATTTGTGCAAGTGGTCAAAAAAGTTTTTAAGACCAAACCTGTCCTCCAAGATACTGACAGTCCCATCTGTCTTGCCTCCCAGCTCGTGGTGCCTTGAAAGGCCATGGTCTCTTTTCTTCTGCCTGTTTGCATTTTTCTGTCCTTAATGTAAAGCCCGAACAGTAAACTACAGCCTGAACATAGTTTGCTTATGACAGCGTCAAGCCAAGTAATATTGATCTGGCTACCATTTATTTTGGTGAGTAATGGCTGGAAATGATCAGGACTCGGCAGTCTCCCACTTAATGCATCCAAAAGCTCGAACCTCATGAGTAGCAGGACCTGAACAGTCCAGCACTGACATGTAAAATCACAATATCAATAGTAAAACACCAGAATAATCTACCAAGTGACAAATCAAGTGTCCCTTTCACTAATACCGAAACTAGGTATGTGTTTTGATTCAAACAGGCAGTCTAGTTTGAATCTGAAACTAGCTTTCACTTCACAGACATGTGACACACTGACATTTATTCTTTTCAATCTATTGCATGAAATTAATACAATTTCTTTTAAAAATTAATCACAGGTTAGCTTTTTCTTCTCTTTCTCCTGCTCCTGCCGGGCTCAGGGAAAGCCTGCCACGTAATGCTTGTAAGGAATTCACACTGAAGACACAAGCTGGGCTGGAAGGAGCCAATCCAGAACTCCTTGTCTGCAACACACCGTACACTGCCTACCCACTACTGTGGGCTTCACACTGTTTCCGCTGGAGTTTGGTGGTGAATAGTTCATTGGGAGCAGCTGTAGCTCCAATAAGCACTGGGGGCAACTCAGACTTCCAGGCGCTCATGATAGTATTTTTCCCTGGCTAAATGAGTGCTTTTGTTGGCTTTTGTGGTTTTGTATTTTTCTGTTTTGGTACCAGAATGAACTGCTTTGCTGGGGCACTTACTACTTGTCATTCCAGTGACATTTTGGTAAGATGTATGTTGTTTTAAGAGGAGATTTGTATTTCTGGATAATATCAAGCAGTGATTCAGGTCCTTGCAAAGACTCAGGGGGACAGTTCAGAAAACCTAAGGTTAAAGGGTGACTCCAGCAGGTGTGACCTGTGTGTTACACAGCTCTCTTGCTCATTGCTGTTTCATCAACCGTGCCCGTCTGCTGGTAACCTCACAGACAATGTCCTCGAAGGGGAATAATAATTTACAATGAGTTTCCATCAGGTGCTGGAGGGCAATGAACTGTGGTCTTGGCCTCTCCTTCTGCCATTTGCAAGCTGGCATCTTTTCCTGAGCAATGCCTGTATTTTATCCTCATGTTCAAACTCTCCATGTTTCATTCTTCTGTTTTCTGTCTTCATTGAGAGTCCAGAAATAAAATAACTTCCTAATCATTTCTCCTGTAACTATATAACTGGAAATGTAAGTGTAAAGGGAAATGTAAAGTCTCTTCCTGTTGCTTATTAGTCAGTGTAATACATTTTCTAGTCTCAGAGAGATTACAGTAATATTTTACGCCACTTTTTTCTAATCTGCTTTCTCAATTATCAAATCCCTTGGAGGAAAACCCTTCAATTCAGTCATCAGAATAGCCAGAGTTGCTTTATGTGCTGTTTCCATTTTCGTTACTCAAGTCATATCAGGAAGGGCAAAGAATACTACTTGTATGAGTATCTATTCTCAGCCCATCAATGAACACAGCAAAATGTAGGCTGCCCAACTGCTCACTCAGCCAGCATCCAAGGCTGTTGTACTGTTCAACTCTGTGTATTTTTATCAGCTTGTGTTTCAGGCTTTCTCTGTGTGAGAAAGGTTAGATATAAATGTTGCTTAAAAGGTCCATAAGTGAGAGAAGGAGGGAAAGATCCTCAAATAAGGTGAAAAAGACTAGGCCATGGCTTCACTGTCATGCTCCAATCACTCTTTCCATTATTTTCAAGGATTATAAATTAATGACTCCACTATTTACTCTTTTTCTCTCACTGAAGCAGTTGGTTAAGCCCATAAACTGCATGAGTCTGTAAATATGAAAAGACTTGGCATTTGATGCCTTCTGTCATGCCGGCGGGGTTGCTGGTTTCTGTTTTCCTCTTAATGTTTCTGTTCCTAAAACACCTTGCTATACACACCCTGTGCCAGGATTATTTTGAGGCGCTAGCAATCCTTTCCGTGTCAGCCCAGGATCCACTCATGCTGAGGGAATTCATGACAATACGTTCTTTGCTTTGCACAGCTAGAATAGTAGAGGAGGGAGAAAGAGATCACGGGTGGATGCCAGGCCTGGCTCTTAGTGGGTCTTACTCCAGAGGTGCCTAAATCATGCAACATGTAGCAGTATGCAAGCTTCTTCACAGTAGTATGGTTGTGAGAAGGTATCGCTGCTGCCTGCAGCTCTGCTTGTGGGCAGTGGCAAGGCATGAACTTCCTGACCCACGGGGCAGGAGCAAGCCTGGGCAGTGACCAGCCAGGCTGTGCTGAGGGCTAGTGAGGGGTCCTGATTTGGAGAACATAAGGTTAGGTTTTGTGGGAGCAGAGCCAGGGTGGGGATAAGGAAGGAGGCAGAGGTCCAGTGTGGGGGATGTGGCTTGGGGCTGGAGTTGTAGTTTGGGCAGAGGACGTAGTGAGAGTGGACACGGGCTTAGGGACCACTTTTGGGAGGATGAGAGCAGTGGGAGACGAGCATGGAGATGGGTGGGAGTCCTCGGCGATGGTAATCACAGCTGTAGGCAGTAGCAGAGCACACTGTGGTGTTGAACCTTTGTTTTACTCTGTTCTGACACTCTCTGGGATATATATAAAATGTGGAAACAGAAAACCTTTACATTCAACCCACTGCAGAGAAGACAGATGTTTCCTCCTGGTAAGGGAAGCTTTCAGATGACAGATATTGCAAAGCACACCTTTTAAAAGAATTCAATTGGGTACCAATTAGCCATAATGAAATAAGTTTAGCATGGACGTTTTCATACGGAAGTGAGCATTAGCTGCTGCAATGTGCAGTGTGAATGGAAGTATCCTGCATTACAGGGCTTTGCTGTGAGAGGGTCAGAGGCATAATTGTTTGCAGCTGTTCCAGGCTTGTTTCCACTGTCAGTGTAAATACTGGGGATGAGTGCACTGGCTGGCTAGACTTTGGGCTGACCTAGACGGCTTCTGGAAACTCAGGATATGCCATTCCTAAAAGGCTCTTAATTTTTCCCATCCCACCCTGATTGAAAACATTCCTCATTCAGCCAAAATGTGAAGGAGAGAGCAAAGGGTCCAGTTCAGCTGCTGTTGAGAGGAGTGACAAGTCTCAGCCAGGGCAGGAGCTGGGTGACAGCAGCCTGCTGCATCAAATTGGTCCAGTTCTGGCATTTAGAAATCCAGGGTAGTGTCCCCCATCCCCCCCAATATTCTTTAAAGCTCTGGAGTCAGATTCTGTTCTGATGCTGGTGTAGGGGCCTGCCAGTTTGGCCATGATTTCCTTTACGCCATCTGAAGAGCTGGTTCATTGCACAGGTCTGCAACAAAAAAAAAAAAAACAGCAAAAGAGCTCTTACGTGAAGCACTCTATCCACTCCATGCTGAGCACATGTAGGTTATAGGAGCAATATCCTTTGATTCATTCAAAGAATTTTGTAGATTATTTCCTGTTTAAAGACAAAAACATTTTAAGAAAGGAACAAAGAAATGAAAAGGGGTTTATTGTACGGAAAATAGTTTGAAATGAACCTGACCATGGCAGCATCTACCAGGTTGGTGTTTACTACTCAGAGTAGTCACATTTTAGCCACAAATGGGTGACAGAGGAAAAACCACAATCAGTGTAGCTGATTATTTCTGGGGCTGATCACTGGACTTGTTAATTTCTTATTATTTTTAGAAATTGGTAAATTCTAGACTTGTATGTGTAAACAAGACATTTGTGTTTGATGGGCTGTCTGAAAAGTGATTCATCCAGAGGGAAAACAAACAGGTCAGCCCTTGAGACAGGTTACCAAGAGCAGTGAGATCACCATGGTCATCTCCATTGATTGCAGTGGGTCCTCCTAGATATGCTGGAGCCTTTGGATGTTAAGGTTTTAAAAGCCTGCAATCCTGGAAATGCCTCCAGGAACCTCTTAGAAACTGTTTCTCACCTTATTTTTGTTGGGACACAGGGTCCTGGATCTGACAGCGCACACCCATGCTTTCAGCACAGCCTGGGGACGTTAGCCTGTTAGGAAGCCCTGGGGGTGTGAGCCAGACCTGCTGCCTGCGTGTATGAGCCAGACCTGCTGCCCGCGTGTAGTGACTGCTACTGCGTACAGTGAACCTGATGAGTCATATTGTGGCAACTTTGCCAGCCCTGCCCCTTATTCTAAGGACTGAACTTGACCTCTAGAAATCATATCGTGCCTCTGCAAGAGTTAAAATCCATGAGAAAAGGCTTTACAGAGCTATTGAAGAACATGTATTATCCACATTAATACATTATGGCCATAGGACCCAACCTTGGTGAAAAGCGACCTGGTGCATGATAGCTTTTAAACCTGATTTCTGTTCTCTCTGCTGCACTGTACAACAGGCGCAAGCGATTATCTACGAACACACCTGCCAGTTAACACCTCTGATATTATTGTCCCACTGTGCTAATGAGGAAGAGAACGTAAGATTTTGTACCTCATTTTCACCATGTGTAAGCTTTTATTTTTGCGATAGGAACTCCATTTGAACAATGTGCTTCCGCGCATGCTGCTGTCCCAATGCTTGCAGCTAGCAACTGCTTTGATTCGGGCACAGGCAAATTAGCACTTCTCTTTCTTTGTGAGTTCCTCCTCTCCATTTATCGCCAGTTTATGTGGAAGTACGTTCAGTTGGCTATACTCAAAGTAGGGTTTTCAATGAAGAGGTAAATTTGTTTCCCATATTTAAATTATGCGTTTGAGGTATGAAAGATCTTGCTGTTTGCTGTGAGGTATTGAATAGGCTTCTTGCTAGCATTTGGGGATGGAGGGAACCAGGAAATGTTTGTGAGTCTTGTTGCAAGTCAGAGGAACTTGGCAGCACACTCCTACATCGGAAGGAATTCTTCCCTGCTCACTGCTGGGGTAGCCCTTAAATAAATAAAAGAGGACCAGTCAGACTGAACTAGCTCTCCACCCTGATGTGGAATCTGCTGGGTTTTGAAACTCCTGGTAGGATGATTTACTGTCAGCCTTTCTTCCCTTTCTGGTCACCAGTGGAAGATCTATGTTGGATGGAAACCTCTTACCCTGATGGTTGGGGTGCAGCTGTAATCCTGGAGAAAGAGGATCATACCTGCTCCTCTGAGGGCAGCCAACATGAGAGCTTCCAAGTCAGGTAGCAAAGGAAGAGGTGGACAGGCAGGGAGTCTGTGTTGCACCAGCCTGGGCTGTCGCCTGGCTCATAACATAAGGTGGTCTGAAGCCTTCACAAAGTCACGGCGGCTCTCACCGACTCCACGTGGGTCACCACAAGGCTGTTCAAGATGAGGAAGGTGTGCTCCGGCTGTGCCCTTCATCTTGCATCAGAAGGGTTTTACAGAGGGTGCTAGTCCAACTCTGTGCCAATAGAGCATCTCTCCTTGGTAGTGCCATCCTCCTCACACCAGTGACACCAGTTTTAGGGCCAAAATCTGTCCATTGATTAGCAGTTTCGAAAGGGCATCTTGAAAAGGGGCATAAAATACAACAAAAAGGCAATTTAGATGGCGATCATTTAGGTCCTCTGAAGCAGAGCAGAGAGGAGCTGCCCTGTGGCCTGGGGATGCTGCACAGGGGACAGTATGCATGGTGCCCCTGGTGGGCAGCAGCTGTGGGTCCCCGCGTGCGGGTCCGTAATGTGCTCCCCCCGCCAAGGCATGGAGCAGCAGTGGATGGGGCAAGAGGCGAGACTGAGGAGCCAAAAACCAGAGGAAAACACTCCAGAAAATCTTGAGAAACACTGCTGCCATGCAGCACGGTCTTGCATACTCCTCTGGCCTTTGCTTGTGTTTGGGCTGGCAGGTGTGATGGCAGCAAGCTGATGTTTCTCTGCCTTTTTTGTTAGGTGGAAATGAGTTTCTGTCACTCAGGATGGGTGCACTTATCCCATAGTGGATTTGTATGGCACAGCAAGACCTTTCGTTTGTTTTCCACCCCGTGTTTGGGTATGATATCAGGGATGTTTGCAAGCACATAAGCAATATAAAGCAATGTGAATTGCTTGTTCCATTACCAGAATCACACCATAGATCCCCCTTTCTAATATAATTTACGACTAAAAATAATTTATATATTGTCCCCCAAAATGCAAGACGTTTCTAGAATATGAATAGAATACTAGGAAATAAGCATACACATGTATACATGCATTCATTAAAAAAAACTTTTGCCTCAAAATTTTGAGCCAAAAAGAAAATTAGTTTAGCATCTTAAAGTTTTGTTATCTCTTGGGTAGAGATGATTTTTTTTTCAAAATTCTATGTCATTGGATAATCAGATTTCATTTTTAAACCACACTACAGCTTTTTAAAGTTGTAAACCAGAAATGATTGAAATACGCTGGCTTTTCCAAAGAAGTGCTGTCTGTCAGGATAAAGTAAAAATAAGGATAACAAAAAATATATATTGGGCTGCTTCTTAATGCAGTCTCTGCCACAACCGATTTCCAAACATTTCAGCAATGTTCATCTTAAAGAGTTTTAGTGATTCAGTTTCACTCCAAAAATTTTGAATTTTTTTTTAAACCAGTTTTGGTAAAAGACTATCGTGACAAATTTGCAAGAAGGAAAAGGTTACAGAGTCAACTAAAAATTCATTCCTTGATTATACATTGCTTCGTTCATATTTTTCATAGAAACAGATGAAACTTAAATTCCAGAGCATGATGCTAATGAAAGTGATAGTCTAGTCACAAAAGTTTGGGGTTTGTTTTTTTTTTTCCCCCTGACTGTGTCTCTTTTTCCAATCAATGTTTATTTGTATTGCTGTCTGAATTGGTTTTGGACACTGACCTTATGATGTTTCCCTAACTTGAGACCTCACCAAGTGAAATACAGTTTCCTTAGACCCATGAAGGAAACAAATTAGATGGGACCGGTTATTTAGATCATGTTGTGCAACAAAACTGAAGGGAAAAGTCTTTGGCCTAGCTCCAGGCCAGCTGTGGCTCATCGGACGTAGCTGACTCAGAGGATATCAGACAGTCCGTGCTGGAAGACACTGTGCATGGTGACGGGGTGGTTTGGAAAAGGCTCTCAGCTTGTTTTTGAGGGGGCAGGGAGAGGAAAAACAGTGCAAAGCCAAGGCACTTCTCACATAGTTCAAAATAACCTGTGTGATGGGGGACCCACAGGTTGAAATACGTAATTACAATACTGCGCAGTAATAGTCTGGGCCTGAGTTGCACCAGCCAAACCTTTGAGGCGACCCGTGTCAGGAGTTGGGCTGTAAAAGTGGCTGCGATTGCTGGAGGCCGCAGTCTGTTGTGCTTCCATCTGGAGCTGACTGAAGCCATCCCTAAAAATAGACGCCTGCCTGTGAGTCACGAATTACTGGTCTGAAAAGAGATTAGATTAGTAGCCCTCAACCCCGAATACGTTGGGAGCCTTCCCCTAGATGTACTTTGGGGAAAGGGTCCCTGTCCCAGCCACGCATGGCTACCCACGGGCTTGGCAACGCCATGGGCTGGGACCTAGCTGGGGTGCTGGCATCAGTGGTGGCCAGTGGGCTGCTGGGTGCTGTTTTCTCACAGGTAGGTTCTTTTGTGCAATTGTCACTTTGAGTACGAGCTTAATGCCAAAATAGCAAAGACTGGAGGCTGGCCGTGAGGAGCAGCCAGTTCCCACTCGCGGTTAATGCCTGCGTACCATCAGCACTCAGCATTGCTCCATCCCTGTGCGATAGACGTGGTAATAGGGATTTGGAGGGAAAATCCTTATAGATGACTATTGGCATATACCATCTCCATTCCTGCTTCTCCCTCCTCTTAAGGATGCTGCCGGAAACCCTGTTTTTGCTGAGAGTTCAAGTGTTTCTTTGCTTAGAAAACTGAAGCTCTTAAAGAAATTCACCTCTGTTGGTCCATGTCATACCGTGTCTTTTTGGCAGAGGATCTAAGAGTGGGACTCCCTTCATTTGGGGCACTGGGTCGACTGAACTGTTAGGTACAAATAGTATTTGCTTCTAATTTGTTCCACCTCATTTAGAAAGGACAGTGGAAGGGCTGAGCAGCTTGCCTCTCTCTCAGGCGTATGATCTGTTCCACACGGAGCCCCTGTGTTGGCCTTGGCAGGAGTGGTGACTGGAAAGGGGAGGTTTAGCTGCTGGAGTAACTACACCATTTGCTGGGAAAAAATTAGCGTGAAAAATATTTAGCCTGAGCCTCAGAGTTGTGGAAAGAAGCCTGGCTGTTTCTTTAGGAAAACAAGTGCTTTCTAAGAACAAACAGAAAACTTCCAACCTCCTTCTCTTCTGATAAATAAAAATATTGGCGACAGTGTTTTTGAGACTCCCTGCTTGCGTAGTTACTCTGATGACAGAGGAGGGGCCCAGGCAGATGTGCTCAGGGTCGCCAGTGTCCCACCTTCCCGGCGCAGTGGCGGCCGAGCACTCTTTGCAGAGCGCTCCGCTGGCTCACGTCTCGGCGGAGCTGCGATTTCTGTGCGGGGCTTTCCAGGGCATCCCAAAGGAGACCTGTGCTTATGATTCAGATGTGGGGTGTGACAGGCTTGAGTTCATCTGGATTCCAGGCATCATTTAAAATACCTTGTGGCTTAGCAGCCCAGATTGAATTTTTTTTTTTTTTTTTTTTGGTAAGACATTCATATTCAGGTCCTTCCTATCAAGGCTATTGGTGCATTTCTGAAATTAATGTATTCAGAAACCATTTGTTTAGTTTGGGTACCGTAATACATTTGTTTTCGCATCAGTGTAGTAAGGGACTAGATAAATACATGACTGATTTGTAAGAATGCAATTCTCTTTCCTGAAGTTGTCATAAGGATCTTCTCTTCGCCTTCATATGCAAAGCGACACCGTAGCTGGAATTCATATTAAAGGAAATATCCAGCGGCTTAATCCGTTTCACCTCCACAGCCATATTTACCATTCTTAATAATAGTGGTTACATATCTGTGGTTCAGTTTTGCAGTTCTCCACATGTTAAGCATACAATTTCCTGTTATATTTTAGCTGGCAAAAATAGAACTGACATTTTTCACACAACTTGGTTTTTATTTGCTAATATCTGTATAAAACACTAGATTTACTGACAGAAAGTTTCAGAAGGACACTCCGCTTCCCCCAAACCTGAAGGCTATAGAAATTTAAAGTGCTGAGGAAAGAGACCAACATTCCTTTCCTGTGCCGTGACACCTTCAGCACTGTCAATAAAGCTCTGCTGATTGCAGGGTGCTTATTTCCAGCTCTGGCAGATAGCAAGAAGCAGGGCACACCCTCGCTTCACGGAGTTAACCTTGGGCAGCACCTCAGAAATGACCACGAATGCTTTTATCTGAGTAGATCCCCTCCGACTGTCCCACCTTGCAGAAACAACTTTGCCTCAGGACTTCCGAGGTCACTGTTGCAGATTTTGAAAGAGGACGTGGGAAGCGCAGCAATGTTTTTGTCTACTAGACCCTGAGAAAGGGTGGGTTTGGACTTCCAAAAGTCCAGACACTCTTTCTGAGAGCTGTGAGAGGAGGAAATGAAGTCAGGGACAGACAGCAGTCCATGTCGGAGTCTCTTGCAAGGGAAAATGGGACAGGACAGAGAATGGAGAGAAGAGGTACAGCTGAAGCCGCTTCCCATCCTATTCACAGCATGGCCCTTCTGCCTGCACTTGGTCTGAGGTTTGGTGTTGCAAGGAAAAATTCCAGACGCATTACTCATTTATGTTAGAGTCTGTTGACCTGATACTGTAAGCTGGGAAAACAGACTTGAAACAAAGAGGCCAGACATGAGTGAATAGAATGGTAATGACTTTACAGTAAATCGTGTCATTTTGAAGAGGTTAATAATATGCTCATATTTTACTGAATGTATTAAAACTCTTAGTTAAATATTGTATGTTACTGGAAGGGAAATAAAATTTTATTTAAGTGGGAGCATTTTAATTTTATCACATTTCCTTTGATTTCCTTGAAGTCTCCAAAATTGATTTTACAGGATTTTCAAAGTGGATAGTGTATTTATAGTTTTGCTAGGTTTGCTGCTAAAAACAAAGAAAGCAAGGCTTCAAGATTAACATGGTTAAGAACCAAGCCCTGCCAAAACTTACACGTGTGCAATTGAAAGCCTGCAAGTATTCTCCATGCACTAATTCAAACTACTCACATGAGTAAAGTTAAGAGCTTAATTGCATGCAGGTATTGTTTCCTCAAAATTAAGTAATTTGGTTTCTGAGGCTGTGAAGACCTGGTGTTATGCAGCTCCCATGACCCCTGAAATAAGAAAGCATTGTAAAGACTGCATAAAATGACTTCTTTTGTTAAAATATTACTGAGATGAATGCTCCCCTCCCTGCTCCGATCGATATAATCTGAATGTTACATCATTTCATCTAAAAGAGCTGCAGGTTTATATACTTTTTCTGTGCAGAGCCATATGAAATGAAAACTAATGAGGTTCAAAAGGTTTCTGAACATTTCAAAAAAAGTTTCATTTCAGTTTCCCATCTGGAAACTGCCAGAATTGAGGGGGGAAGGGCTCCTTATTTTTTCCACAAGATCCTCTTGAGATCTTTTGTTACTGTGAATTCGCCCTCAAGAACCCGCAGAGGGTCTATTCCCAGATGTTTTCCCACCCGCCTTTCAGGACAGACCCCTGGGAGTTTTCTCACCCGCCTTCCCTGTGGTCCCTGCCATCGGCACAGGTCAGTGCGGGGCATGAATCCCATCTCGTGGATGGGGCTGGGTTGGAGCAATAGCTTTTTCGGCACCAGCCAACTGGCAGTGGTGGGCAGTGCCTGCCTGGGCTGTGGGCAGGGCTGCATGGAGGCAGCAGCGGGTCCCTGGCACCATGCTTGGCTGTTGCAGCCTGCTGGCGCAGTTCACCTTCCTTCCTCAGGCCCCAAGGATCATTGCTGTAGATATGCCCCCCGCTCCTGCTTGTTATTTGGGTTCATATCCTTTGTAAAACCTCAGTGTTGGACCCCTTGCAGTTGTTTCAACTGGGACTATGTTTCTGTCTTTCCAATGAAGTGATTTTTGCCTGTAAAGGGTTGTGAGTCCAGTTAGAGATGACCTTCTTTCCTGAGCGATATTCTCACCTGTTCTTTAATTCTCATGCATCCTCTCCTGATGAAAAGTGTTTTCTCAGACACCTCATCAGGCCGATGTCCGTCCCCTGCTTATGGGACAGCAGTTCTCCGATGACAGGGCTCTCCCATTTCAGACTAAATTAATTACTCTATTTAACATATGCTGGCTCCCTGGAGCAGTTAACTTTTAATCTCTCCCCACTTTCCGTAAGATGGCTGGTTTTGTGCCACAGCTCTGGCTTCTGGGAGCCTTTTTTCTTTCAGTTCTGACACCCAGGACTCTCAAAGCTTTTAAACAGAGGGTGCTTGTGATCTACTTGTGACAGCTCCCCCCCCAACTTCGGCCAAGATCCTTTTAGATGTATATTTTAAAGGATGATTATTGATTTTGGGGTAGCCAGTTTTGGCCCCCAAACTTGAGCTACCTTAAAGTTGTTCTGAATTTTGGAGTTCGGTGTCAGGAGTTCATGCTCCAGGGATCCCAGCATTATCCCAGGCCAGAAAAAGCTGTTTCAATTCTTGAAGCAAACAAAATGCTTTCCCTTCCCCTTGCAGCCCTTCCCGCTGCATACAGACTTCCATGCAGATAGAGCGTGCTGAGGCAGGAGGAGGTGGGGAGACGAGCAAGGTGCAGGGGGACCACCAGGGAGACGCGGGATTTTTCCCAGCCTGCCCGTGGTGGAGGGAAGCGCTCTGCCTGCTGCCTTTTTCTGTGCCAAATAGGAAAAAAAAGGCCATCGTTGAAAAATGCATCTCCTTGCAGGTACTAGTTAACTCATTTAAATGTCACTTAGCAGACATGTAGACACAACCCTGCTGTTTAAAACACTCTATCTGCTCATAATCACTACAGGGGGAGTAAAGGCAGCTGTAATGAAGCCTGTGGGATCAATAATTACTCTTAAGAGTCTGTTTCTGCCTGGTTTTAAACACTGGCAAATACAGAGAAATGCCCAAGTTAAAGAGCTGTAGCTTGGCTGCCCCCTTTGCCAGTGCTAGTGCCATAGGGAGCCAGAGTAACAGCTGCCTCATGAGATGGGATCAGGGCGCATGTGGCAGTGGCTATGGGTAAGGGAAGATACAGACCATCCCAAAATACACACACACACCCTTCCTCCCTGGGGGCAGCAGCAGTACCAGCCAGGCTACACGGCTCAGGGCCACACAACCTCTTCCCTGAAGCTGCAAAATTCAGTTTTCCTTGACTTTGCATACCCCCCAGCTCCAGTCATCCTCTTGAAGTTGGTGTATCCGCGAGAGCGTGACGGCTGTGACAGCACTTGCGGGCGGCCAGCCTCCTCCTTTCACTCCTGCTCTGTAGAAGTGAGCCTGGCTTATCCGCCCTCTGCAAATGTCTGCCCCAGGTGTAGTATGACATCTGCTTTTTTTCTCCCCTCCCATTAAAGCTCACGTCTCGTTGTTCTGACAAATCTCCAAGTTGTTTAAATCATCTACGTTTATGATGTATGGCTCCTGCATTTGATACACCTCTTAGCTCCTTATCATTCACAGATTGCTGTCAAATTCACATATTGCACCAATAAATAACACAGAATAAATAATGTCGCTGATAAATAGGCTGAACGACATTCACCCCAGCGCTGATGCTGGGGAGCTGAACTGATATCACTTGCTGACCTGCTGCAGCACCCGCTTAATGACTCACTGCTTCCTGGATATCAACTGGGTTTATATTCACCTTTAATGTATTAATAACTAGACAATAGTTCCTTGCTTTCTGCGAGCCACCTCCGTGTCAGAGATTTTGTTAAAACCTGACAAATGACTGCTTTTCCACCATAGAAGTCTTCAGTTTTACTATCTGTGCTCAGCAATTGCTAAGCTAAAAAAGAGCAATCATTGAAGTAATAGGTCCTAAACACAGAGTTGGTATTTGCTACACCAGTAAAAACTGCAAACAAGAGCCACAGGTGACTCACTAAAATGCTTTGGTGTGATGTGTTTCCAGAGGTTCAGCAGCCAGAAGAGCACTGTAGATGGCTCAATATATGACTGCAAAGGAAAATAAATTAAGTAGCAGGAAAGCCAAGGAGAGGCTTGAAGCAAGATGCTGATACAATTACAGCAGAAATGAAACCCAAGCACTCTCTGAAGAGCTGAGTAACATGTATGGTAGAACTGTTAATGTACCTGACACAATACTTTTAAAAGCAAAATCCTGTTCATTTCCTCCGGTAGGTTTGTTTCATACCGAACAGGACATGTAGTCGGAACACAATATTTAAGGCAATGCAAGATGTGCTGGCGAGCAGCCAGCGGCTGGCTGCCTTTCCTTCTCGTTGGCCCTGGCGGCGAGGAGCTGGTGGTTGGCAGGGTGCTGTCTCCCACGTAACCCCCTGCGGGCAGGGCTGCCAGGCAGGGCTCCCTGCAGGACGGTGGGGTCCTGAGGAGGCCCACTGGCCTCCACCCTGCTTGAAATCAGCCTGAGCCCACCCCACTGGCTGAGTGTCCAACAAGCTGGGTGCTGCACCCCAGCACTTGGGCGGCTGCAAGTTGGGATCATGTGGCATCTCTGAGTAGGGATTTGGGAAGCAGCATAGCTCCTCCCTGGCTTCTCCCTTTGTCGGGCAAAAACTCTCTGCAGCTCCTGAAAGAAAGGTTTGCTTTCCTTTTTCTTACCTAGTTTCCTCATGGGTTACCGTCCCCTTCCTTTTCTTGCCTGCAGCTCCCCTTGGGTCTGGATTGCATTTGGCCCCGTGACGCTGGCTGCCTCCCTGTCCTCTGTGGCAGACCTGGTGGCGGTTTCTCCCTGGTTTGGTTGCTGTGCCACTCCGGGGAGATTTGGGGAGCAGCAGAGCAGAGGGATAGCACGGGCCCTCGGTCACTGCTTTCCTCAAGTGTCACGCGTAACACATCTGTTTTTGCTAGCCACAGTATCGCCAGTAGAGCCCTGTCTGTCGTTGGGCCATGGTTTCACAGGCTGGAGTTTTACAGTGCAGTCATGTTTGACCACATAATTGCTTTATCTTGTAGTAACAAATCAGGTTGGAAAATGAAGCCCAAATGATAAACTACCTAATAAAGAAAAGTGAGAAATCAGATTCCAATACATATTTGGCTTTATTAACTTAAGGAGCAGCAGTATTAAGGCATCTATTCTCACTGCTGGTTTTTTTTTTTTTTTTCCAGTGAAAGCTGGAAAGTCAGACCACTGATACTGGCAGAAACAGGTATTACAGTCACTGGAGAGAGAGAAGGCAAAAAAAAAGCTGAGTTGTGGACTGTTATCTCAGCTGCAGACTGTATCTGTCCTGAGAAGCAGTGGCTGCAGGCAGCAGTGACACAGGAGGAGGTACCCCTGCCTTCAAATGAGGCTGTCATGCGTGACAGATATACATCAACAGTGGGAGAACTGGGTAACAGCAGTATTTTCCAGTGAGGTTGTTTCAGAGAGGTACAGATGATTGTACTGACAAAATACTTTCTAGTTATTTTATTCTCGATGCAAACCATTGTCGCTAGGAGTTGCTGCTCTGAAATTTTGCCTTCCAGAAATAATCCTCAAGTACTCCAGAACAAGCCAGCGTAAGGCATGACACTACCTCCCAGCGGCCTTCGCTTGCTGGTACTGCAGGCAAAAGCAGGGGCTCTCAGCAGCAGGGCAGCACTGCTGCTCCCAGTGCCTGAGCCCAAGTGCTCAGCCCTGGGCAACACAGCATGAATGCTCCCCATGGAGTTGTGCAAAAACGTTTGAAGGTAGAGGTTAGACCCATGTGGGGAGCCATGAGCATCAGCAGCTTTTTTTTCTGCTTTATTTGCTCTAAATAGCATCATTCTGAGACAGTGTCCAGTGCTTCTCTAGGAAATCGCATCTTCTGGCATGGAGATCTTTTTTTTGAAGGGTCGGCAGATATCACCAGCATTCATTTTAAATCTTCTGATTTTATTTTTAGGCATAGGGCATTAATGAGACAAAAATGTCTTTCTGATGTATGAAAGCACTCTTCCTCTTAAATGATATGCAATGTACTGTTGTTAAATAATACAATGAAGGAAAACAAATAACAGCAAATCGCATTTCTAATTGGTCCTACGTACAGTTGAATATGAGTGGGAATTAAGTGCTCTGGAATATTTTTAAAGGATGATACTGCTGCTTTCTGATGGTACTTTTATATTTGTCCATAATGACTTGTTTGTCTATTTGGCAAAGCCTCGTCTAATGGGCCTGTGAGTCAGGCCCCTTGGTAGACCTGCAATGTTCTTCCTGAAAGTGCGCACATGAGGAGACTCCCAGGGACTCCCCGGTGCCACCTTTTCTCAGAAGACAGGTTCCAACAGGGTAACTTTTTGAAGCAGAAAAAAATCTCAGGTTAAACCAAAAGGCTTTTTTTGTGTCCTTGGAGAGCAGGTCCTTCCCCTAGTCTTGTTTTTGAGCCCAGTGCCTCCTGTGTTACAGCCTCCAGCCCACTCCCCTGTGTCCCCAGGCAAGCCACCACCTCTCCATTGCCACCGAGGCTAGCTCCGGGGTGCTCCCCACTCCTCCCGGGAGGCATGCCAAGACCCCCGGGCGTTGCAGTCATCTCTGCCCCCTCTCACGCTTCCTCTCCAAACTGAAGGTGCCCTGAGCTCTCTGAGGAGAGAGAGCTTCCCTCTCCTCCCAGGAGGCTCCATCAGACCCAAAGTGCAACAGCGAAAGCAAAGCAAATCGGCAGCTCCCCTCCCTGCCCCCATGGCAGGCTGGGACACGCTGTACACATGCAGGTAATGGAGAGCAAACACATAAACCAGAGCCGGGCCACCAAACTGGTTAGGTGGATTACTCCCTCTTTTGCAGAACTACTGTTTGATGCATTTTTAGAGCTGAATTTTTGAGCCTGCCCAATGTAAGGGCATGGAAAAGTGATGGGAGCGAAGATGACACCGTGGTATTGCCATGGGCAGTTGTGTTGGCTTCACAGCGTGTTGCCCATTTGTAGTAAGAGATCGTGGCATTTGTATTGGGGAGTAACTACAAATTGGTGTCAATCAAGTGTAGAAACTTGAAACTGCATAGTAATATCCGGCTGTACAAGGTTGTTTCTTTGCAAGTTTATTTACATTCATTTTGTAGTCAGAAGCGTGAGGAAGTGCACTGTGGAAGGCAGCAAGAGCAGCTCTCGATCTGCTGGTACCAGCTGAAGTGCCTAGACAGCAAAATCGCATTTCTATTTTTTCTCTAAATAATTGAAAGGGGAAAAAACCCTAACATCTTTGTCTGTAAAGACTTTGTTTATACTAAGGAAAGTTTACACAGCTTGTAGAGAATTAATTTGTAGGAAATGAAACCTCTGTATCTTCTCCATCTTATATACATGGTCACCACCTCATTCCAAATCACACCACCACTTGGGTTAGGACTTTAGGGTTATCAGCAGGATTTCAGGTTTCAGAAAGAAATGCTTTTAATCTTAGATTGAGAAAAATGAGCAGAAAGAAGAAATGTAAAATCTTGCTTTAGAGCCTTTTCAGAGGAGCTAGGCTCAGTTAATATCCTGACCTAAATCTGAGAGATCCTGGAGGATGCAGCAGGTCCAGTTTACCTTACTCTTTATGTCGTGGGACACAATTTATGTCGGTGCTGCCAGGTGCAGCTGGGAGTCCATTTTGCGCTGGCCTTGCTCTGGCAGAGGACAAGGCACCAGCAAGAGGTGGGCGAGGGCTGCTGTGGGTCTCAGCTGGCAGCGGCCCTGCTGCTGAGCTTGGTACACAGATGCTGTAGGGATGCTCAACTCCACTGGGCAGGAATGGGGAGGCATGGCTGATTCACGGGCACGGGAACTAGGAGAGCTGTCAGAGTCGCAGGAAAGCAGCATCAAAGTGACGGCCCGGGCTCTAACTCCCACTTCCCACCGGCTGGAGGAAGGTCAGGAAAAAGCCAAACTTCCCTGTTAAAACTGAATGGGAAGCTTACAGTGTTTGGGGTCACTTTAAGAATGCAAAAAAAGACAGACTCCTGAATGAACTTTTTTTTATCCTCTGATCCTCCGCCTCTGCACATCCTGCTCCCGTGGGCAGTGGGAATGACAAAAGTCCAAACTATTCTTGTAATATCTTTAGCCCAGGCTGCAGCAAGAGGTGCTGGACATCTTATGGGAGAGCATGTTTCCACAGACCTTCAAAAACATTTGTTTTTATCCACAAGGCTTGGATAGAAGTCAGCTGCCATCCGAGTCTGTGACATTGGTGTTTGTCCATCAGTTAGCTGAAACAGGCGTGCTTGTGCTCGTGAAAGGTACTTGTCATAAATGAACATTGTACCTAAACAAAAACTGCATCCAGGGCACTTGAAATCTGTGGCCAGTGAAGATGTTTCAGTGAACGTGAAATCC
The DNA here is from genome assembly GCA_020745775.1 of Theristicus caerulescens. Classification (NCBI taxonomy): domain Eukaryota; kingdom Metazoa; phylum Chordata; class Aves; order Pelecaniformes; family Threskiornithidae; genus Theristicus; species Theristicus caerulescens. The sequence continues at coordinate 93,566,421 of CM036560.1, forward strand.
TTCCTGAGGTGCAGAGGAGGAGTGAATGAATCCAAGGGTTCAGGTTTCAGCAGCAGCCATGCGTGGGTGGTTAGGAGTGGTTCTGCACAGCTTTGGGAAGCTGCTGGGCTGCGCGATGCTGTGAGGCCTCGGCACCCCACGTTGCTGGCATTTGGGACTGAGGGTGGCCAGCTTGCCAGTAGCCTCCAGCCCTTCTTCCGTGGTGCCATGTGAAACCGCCTGTTGGTAGAAACCATCTTCACACCTGGAAGTAAAACCCTAGTTGGGTTCATCTGATAAACAGGAAGGAAGCAAAAGTGTCATTTCAGTGTTTTCAGTAGATTTCCCTTGTCTTCCCCAGGGAGTCCAAGTGCTCCCTTGGACTCAGCTGGCCTCTGCAGCTCTTGTGGCCTTTCTTGTTTAGCCTGGCACAGCTTGAAGTTTTCCATTGAACCGTCACCAGGCATTCACGGTAGCATCCACTCTCCCCCACAAACATCCCCAAGATGTGGATGTCTTTTAAAACCAAAGTAAGAGCAACGATAAATAAATAGTGCAATCTGGGACTCCTGTGAGAGAGAAGGATGCAACCTTAGTAATAATCAGAGGTCAAAACATAAAGGAAAGAGCAAACAGGAAATAATGGTGGGGGGCAGGGGGGAGATGGGACACAGTGGGGGTTGGATGTGACTGGGGACATCGACCTGGCAGCTACATTGCCTTGCCAGCTGATGGCTGAAAGAGCTGGTGGCCTCCGGTCCAGGTTGTAGTGGGTCATGGTACTCTTGTCGCATGGTCTCTGAGTGGTGGGGGCCCTTATGCCAACAAGAAGTCCATGTTGTGCTGCCGTGCTGGCCCAACGGAGCACCCCAAAAGCACAGCGCAGGCAGGCCCACGTGGAGACTTGCTCTCCTGCGGACTGTGCTGGAGGTCTGCCATGGACTCGGTCCAGCACATCTGATGAGTACTAAATTCACTGTGTTTTTTAAAGAGGAAAAAAAATTAGATTTATTTTCAAGATGGATCATGATGTCTTTAACTTACCTTTCTTCTTTTTTTTTTTTTTTTTTTTTTTTTTAAAATAAAGACTAGTGCATCAAGGGAGGGACCTCTACCACACAAAATCAATATCAATTACTATGCTGTAAAAGACTAGGCCATGCATATGCGCTGCAGCAATGACCAAACTGAATCCCCTTTGTGCAGGGAGTACTTAGCTCTTTCATAGCATTTGTGGCTGTAGTGGTAGTTGAGCTATTACAGGAACAATTGATGAGGCTAGCTGACGTCAATACTTGAAAAGAACTTCACCTGTTTTAGCAGCAAAAATAAAAACGGATGTCTGTTAAAAAATATAATTTAAGGTAATCAGAATGCCATATAATAAGAGCTCTGTTGCACATAATTGGTGCCCCTCTCTCATTTAGCATAGCAGTTTGTCTGTATTCAATTTCCTCACATGGTTTGGTTATTGCTTTTGGTTATTACTACCTATATCTAATGACAAGTAAACTTCTGTTCTTTTTTTCTCATTCCTTTCAAAATGGCCTCATGTCATTTTGCATTTAAGGGAAAAATACACATGTATCTAGCTGGGCAAAGTCCTAGATAAGTTTTGCAGTCACAGATCACTGCTTTATTCAGAATTCAGGCAGGTTGGCTGGTTGGCTTTGGTGAGCAGCTGTGTGTGAGCAAAAGGAAAGACGCAGGATTTCACCTCAGAGGTAAAGCTCTTGTACTGCACCGGCAGTTCGGTGCTTCAGGGTTACTGGGTTTCTGTCAAGGTCAGGTTGCAATTCTGCATTTTAGGGTGACTGCCAGAGGCCCCATCCTCGTTTCCTAATCTAACCCATGTCACTCAGTATTTCCCTGGATCTCCTGAACTGCTCCGCTAAACTCAGTACAGTACTTGGGACCTAAAAGTTATTGTTCAACATTGCAGTGAAGGAATTAAACTATATAAAAATTCACAGAAGCATGAGTTGAAATAAAGGTTTTATAAGTTTCTGATTAATGGATAAAGAGCCTCCCAAGCCCTAAAGAAAAGTAACTTTTGCCCTTGTCCCCATCCATGGCAGAGCTCCTCTTGCTGGCCACCCCGAGGTGGTGTTAGACCTTGCCCCATCACTGGCGGGTGCCCCGGCTGCCCATGTGATGCCCATCCCTGGGCGGTGGGCACCGTCCTCGCCGTGGGAGCTGTGCTTTGTCCATGAGGACATACAGCCGTTGATCCAGGTAGCTTAGGAGATGCCCAGCTCAAGGCAAGGGAGTGGCGACCCCGAATGAGCCCTTCTACGGCCAGCTCCTCGCATCCGCCTGGGGCTCGGGTGGGAGTTTCGGAGGCACCCTGGCTTCTCTTCCCCCTGGCGCCAGCTGCGGCCTCTCCTGCTTCTCTGGCAAGGCAGGCTGACCTCTCTGTTGCCCTACGGTGTTCGGCAGGAGAGGCTTTCTTTTACGATCTCTTTTCACCAGAGCGCTCTCCCTCCCAGCCCCTCTGCCTTGGCACTAGCTGCTTAAGTTATCAGAGTTCACCCCCCAGATGATCTGTTACTTGGGTCTCTGTCCAGGATATATTAATTTGAAAAAGAGGATCATGAAGTTTAACAGCTTTCCTTTTCTGTGCCAGCTGCTGTAATTTCTCCTGTCACCTCTGGGGATTTTTGCTCGATACTGAGACAAAACCATGCAGAAAAGGCAAGAAAGTACCTCATTTAAAATGGGCTCTATTCAAGGAATGCTCCCCTCCCCAAGCAATGGCTGAATACCCTCCTCGGATGTGTAGAAAGGGCCAGCTGAAATGTGTATATCCGAGTACCATATTTTGCTGAATGTTTACTCTTATGAGATTTCTGATGAGATTACTAGATGACCTCTTAAAGCCCTTTCCCACCCAATTATTTATGATTCTGGGTTGCTCTAAGTTCTCATAATGGCTCCTTTATGACTCCTTACATAGTTTACTCGCTATTGAAGTTAAATGAATTGGTTAGTAAATTCCTGGATGCCCCTTTTTATAACTCAGTTGAGTGCTGTATTTTGTGGCTCTGAAATCCTCTGGCACCTCATCTGTTCTCCATGAACTTTCAAAAATCACTGCTCAAGGTATCGCACTTCCCTCTATTAGCTCTGTTAGCAATCTCGGATGCTTGTCGTTCAGTTCTGCGGGTTTATAAATACCTTCCCAGGAATTCTTTTCATCTTCCCCTTTGATTTACTCATGATTCAATCAAATCATCAGTAGAATCCAAGCCTCAAAGAAGTTCTCCCCACCCCCCCATCAGCCCCCTTTGATTACAAAAAGGCAGCAGTAATTGGTGAAGAGACTTCAGTTTCCCAACACAGGAGAAATGCTCTTGGTTAAGGCAGTCAGCTGAGACCCAGAAAGACTAATTCCTGCTGTACACTGAACAGCTTTTCTGTTCATGATTGCAAACAACACATTGGTCAGATAGCATACAATTATTCTTCTATAAAGGAAAGTTGTTGGTGAACTACAAACAAATATTTGATCTGAATATCAAGACCATCGTTGCTTGAAGAACTGACCGCTCTGACCACATCTCATTTAATCATTTTGCTTCAATTTCAAGTTCCAGCAGCTCAGCAGCAGATCAGACAGGATATAACAAAATGGGATTAGACAAATTAATGTCATAATTGGAAGAATACTAATAAAAAGCCCATAATGCATGTAACGATCCACTGATTTTAAATGTCCTGAATCCCCTTGACAACAACACTGATAACGACATAAATCTGATCAAATCTTGAGTGAACTGGGCTTAGTAAGGAATATGCAGGCAAAAGCTCCCTTGAAAGTGTGAACAATCTTAAGTAATTTGGACAAAACTGTAAAAAAAAAAAAAATTCAGATTAGTTTTACATGGCTTCCATATGCCGCAAACTAGCCTGTAGTTGAATCTAGGTGGACGCTAATTCACCATTATATAAAGGTACATTTAAGCAGGTGAGAAACAGGTTTAGCAGCAATCAAAAAATTAGATGAAAAAAATAAACCCAATAGTTCCTGGTTATCAGGGGCACTTCTGTTGAGGGAATCTCATGGCAATAAGCCGTATGGACCAGTCATATTTCTGAGTATGTGCTGGTCTCAAAACACTCCAGCCTGCAGCAGAGGCTGTTCAGTTAACTCTGCTCAAAACCCTTCCTGCACGTTTACAGTCAGAAAAACTTCCATGTGATCTAGAGAAGAAAGGCGCTGAGGTCCTGATTCTATGCACACGCATATGTTTACACCCATGAATTAGAGTGGGAACATTCATGTGCAGAAAGCCTAGCATATGTGTTAATCTTTGCAGGACTGACATGCCCAGTCCTGATACAGATCCTTGATGGAGCTTGTTTTCCTGCCAAGTGTTTATCCTGAGCTCCAAATGGGCCAGTCCTCCCTCACGGCAGGGTGTGAGCTTCCCCCACAGCAAGATCTGCCTGCAGAGAGATTTCCCGCAGCAGCTCCAAAAATATGTCCTTTAGAGAATACTTTTTCCCACCTTCTGCAAGTCTCAACCCATGTGACATTCAAACTTTTTTCTTATGTTGCATCCCTCCTTTATAGGAGAGAACAACGCTGGCTGCTTTTTCTCTTTCAGGCTTCTCCAGAGACTTGCTCTTTCTATTTAGGTAGCTTTTCAGTATATTTTTTCTCTGCCTATGGATATAAGGTGCAACGGAGTTTAGTGTCATCTGTCTGTACTTGCAGACCTTGAATTTTACTCTCAAAGTAGCAAGAGTGGAGAAGGACTTTTATAGAAATAAATAGCACCTATTTAACCAAATATTATTTCAGCTCCTGAACTCCAATAGTTACAAGTGACAACAACTAGATTATTAGATTTCACCAAATCTAGGCAGTATTTTGATGTGTGGGTGTCTGTTGAAAAATAGACCATGATCTTTAGAAGAGCCCATTGTGTGGTATTTCTGAATAGTCCAAATCCACAACATCTTTGAGCTCCACTCCTGGAGATCACAGCTCTGTCTGTGTCCTCCCTGATGTGTCCCTTCTGTTTGAATCATTTTGTTGCGAGAAATTCTATCTAGTAACAATATTTTGCTGAGATCTTCAGTAAAGCACTTGTCATCCTCCATCCTTCTTCCTCCCCCACAGTTTCATTTGCTTTCACACTTGCAAATGTCCCTTCTACAGCTGATTGCTTACCTCCTGTTAAATAAAAAATAATGGAAATCTAGCTGGTAGATTTGCCTGAGAGAGATTGCGGGTGCTTAAACATAACCATTGCACCCAAAGACCATACTGAATGAGTTATGCACAACTTCACCAACTGGTGTTTACAGCTGAAATATTTTCTGTGTATGTGAAGCACAACAAACTTTCCATTGCCTATGTAAACAAAATCCTGTACGACAGAAACCAGGGACTATCCATATTCATGAACATAATTGAAAATTTTTTTTCAGTTAGCCATTTAAATGGTACTTAGTATAGAAACTGAGGTGAAATCCAGGCGCAAGGAAATTAAACAGGGTGATAACAGAGATTCTTCAATGTACTTAAACCTATGTCATTTGTATTCCTAGAAGTATCACAATTTTCTAAGCTTCCTAAAAGTGTGAAGTGTATCTCTGTTTCCCACATACATTACTCCACAGACGTAAGTCATCTGTTAAAATAGGCTCTGTAATAGTCTGAGAAACGCCTCTGTATCTAGTGTGTTTGTTTTGGCGTTCATGCTCCAGGCAGATGCACAGGAGAAGGGCCCGAGGCAGGAGGGGGGTGACGGGTGTCCAAGGGGCCTGTGACACTTGAGGACAGGTAAGGAAAATCAAGACATTAATGAGAAGAAAGTCTGCTCTCCCATCCTCTCATCTCTTAGAAAGACAAGTGGATGAACAAATCTGGGTGACAAGAATGGACATATTTGTGTTTGTGTATGTGCATACACAGGACTTCAGCCCAAGGACCTTTGCTTTGGCACCTATGCCACCTTTGCTACTTTTCTGCCCTCTTGTTAAGCAGCTGAGCAGAATGATTACTTTCACAGTGACCAGAAGCAGGCCCAGGACACACAAAATTGCAGCCCTGGTCCCTGGGGGTTATTTGTCCAAAGCAAAGAGACAGGGCCGAGATAAGGATGTGCAGGGGCATGTCTCTGAGCGCTTTACTAACAGCTAAAGCCAAACTCCTCCATGGGGTATGGCAGCAAGGAGGGGATGGCGCAGGTTGCTCTGGGGAGCATGCTGCCCAAACCCAGATATGTGACTTCTGCTTAGCCTGGGTTCTTTCCCTTGGGGATGCGGGCAATGGTACAGTTAACAAGCGAATGTCACATGGGGATCAAAGAGGAGGAATTCTCAGAGTATTGTGTTCTTAATTCAGTCATCCTGTGAGTTTTCCATTGAGTAAAACGGCACATGTCAGATATTCAGTCCTTTATTACTTAGAGGAACTTCCTAGCACATTGGAAACTTCAAAAGATCTCGTCTGATCCCCAGATTGGAGCCTGGTACTATTGCAGTGATTGTACCTGGACTTGGATTTCCAACATACGGATAAGCTGTGAGCTGGAGTCAGGGATGCACCAGCTATTGCTGCCAGGAATGACTCGCCGTAGCTATGCCAGAGGGGTGAGCGGCTCGTGCTGGTGCTGTTATCTCCCGATGCATCGTGCTGTGAGTGAGGCAGGCAGTAACCAGCTCTGAGCTTGCTCTGTCCATCAATTCAGCAAACTTCTAAAAAAAAAAAAAATGAATTCTGGTTTGATTCTCTACCTGCACAGACCTAATGAAGTCGTGTATGGAAAGGGCAGTGTTCCAATGTAATTTGGTGAAAAAAAACCCAGGTTAAATAACAGGATGCACTTTGCATATGTGTTTTCAGAAAATCCCATCCCAGCAATGGCAATATGGACTGTGAAATAAGATAATAGCTGTGTCTTTCTGTTCCCGATGGCCTTTAGCTGATTGGCACTTGAGTGTGCACAGATGGCAAGGTGCACTCTTTTACCTTTTTCTTTACATTTCATCCAACTGTGCTTTGTAGGAAGATAGTTACCAGCGTCAGTAGGAGTTGGAAGCAGCAGGGAATAGCATAGTTCAGCGTGCTTCTGCTTCAAGAGGGTGCTGCTGAATTACTACTTAGCAATCCAGAGGCCTGCTGCATCACCAATATTTAACATGTCCAATTACTGCAATCTTTGTATTTTATTATAGGATATTATTCATCAGTAATGTACCTGAAATTAGAGGGACAACAAAGAAAGCAGTGAAGAGCTCTGTAGCTCTCATTTTTGCTAATGAAAGGGATTTTCTGTGCATGACAGATTGTACACCTGATAGAAATTGTAACAAACAAACAAAATCCAGATCTGTTGCTTGCAGTAACTCTTTGTCAATAGCACGCATACACCAAGGCACAAATCTCCATGAAAAGTTTTCGGCGTTAAGAAGAAATTCCTGCAGCAATGTTTATTTTTGCCTTGTGATAGTCCCACACACTGACTTATGTAGACATTCCAGACATGAAATTATCTGAAATTGGACAAATGTCTACGCAAAATAAACATTCAGAACGTACAGAAAGAGAAAAAATTTAGGAAGTATTCTTCAGTCTGCAGCAGTCAGCCCTGAAAATAACAGAGCAGGGGTTGGAAAACATACCTGCAGTTAATAGCTTCTGAATTGCAGGCTTCATAGTGGCACAGGCTCTTCTTTTTGAAAGGGCTAAAGAGGAGTCAATTCTCCTTGTGCACCCTCTTATGCAACTTACGCCGTTGCATAAGTGCCACAACGAGCTGCACTTGTTCAGCTGTTTTACAAGTGGGCCATATTTGCAGAGCATATTCGTAAGAAGGTGGCAGTGAGGCAGAATTTCATTCAGATGTTCCTCTTAACGCAGTCACACGCCCTGCTTTGCTGTGCCATGCAGCCCTTTTTTGGTGAATGCAGAGACCAGAATTAATCAGGGAAGTGGGCTGGTTTTTTTACTTTGCATTCATTTTGGTCACTTTACTCTTCATTCTTTGTCAGCTCTTTTCTTTTTCCTTCTCCCTGTCTTCCCCCTTGCCCTCCTCATACCTGCAGGTGAAAAAGTGCTGGAGGGAGAGCGGGGTGTGCCCTGTGCCCTCAGGCTGGAGCCAGCCCCTGCAGGTGGCAGAGCCTCCCCCGTGGCTGCGGCAGGCACCCCACAGTCCTTGCTGTGCCCCTGCATGATGCCTCTTTCCGTGCCTCTCCCCATGGGGTGGTACACACATCAGGCACGCGTCCTGCCCCTCTGATGCCTACCAGAGCTGGAGCCAGGAGGGTGGGCAATCATATTCCAAGCGTGGGAATGGCTTGCTCCTTTTTCCGCCCCCGTGCCCGGGAGGAGGGTGTGTGAGGAAATGGCGAGTGAAATATCGCAACTCAGAACTGAGCCGGTGAGCCCCACGCGCCGGCTGGTGTGCTGGGCTGAGGGGTATGTTTGAGGCTGCTGAAATGGGTATCTGCAAAATAGGCTCCCACTTTTTACCTTTCCTAATAACTCTTCTATTTCTTTATTCTTGTAGTTTTAGTTAATAATACGTGAGTATAACAAAGTCACGTCAAACGCAGGCGTGCAATTGAGATGGCCACAGGTCCAGCATGCGAGAAGGCTCTCGGTGCCTCTGGAGCAGATGTGCAGGAAGGAAATTGCTGCAGTAGCTTCTGTGAGGTACTCGGCTTTCCTCTGTCTATGAGCTGACACACAATGCGTGAAAGCAATCTCCAAAGTGCCCACGTGTGAAAATACAAACTCAGTTTGGCAGCTCTTGGGATTTGAAATTCACTTGGCCAAGTTTATCCAAGTTTCTTGGTGATGCACATGGTGCTAGTAGAGAAACAGCAAAGAGGAGTGGGGCTACATCAGCACGAGACTGGTATGAAGCTGGTCTGTTAGCTGGTGGGTGGCCTCCGCAGTGAGCAGCGTGTTGTGAGACTCGAGGCATCGCTCCTCCAGGCAGAGATGGCCCTTAGTTTGGTGCTGAATCCTTAGCAACAATTAAGCAAAGAGATGATGAAATGAAATGCCTTGCAGCAGGGTTCATGTGAAAAGTTTGAGCAGTATTTTTGAGAAAAGGAATCGTGTGAATAGGAAGTGTTTGTAAGCCATTGGAGATTTTTTTACACTGCTTAGCTTGTGGTCTCAGTGTCCTCAGAGCATGTTACTGTGAGTGCTGTGCCAGAGTAGCATGTGAGTGCTATTAGAGAGATGCATCATACATCATGTTCAAAATTGACTTCTTGTCTTTTACTAGCTTGGCATGAATACAGAGACCTGCTAATTTTACTATAAATACTGAGATACACCAAAACAACCAACCAAGCCAGCCATGAACCAGTTTAAAGAGCTCAGATATGAAGCGTTTTATGGCAAAGGCTTCAAATGCTCACACCTAGTTATCCATCAGCCTGGCTAGAGGGTCACTGAGATGTTCCACATGACTATGAAGAGTACACAATATCATGGCACAAATAAAGGCAGTCAAATAATAACACCTGGATGACCGAGGAGAGAAAGCCTCTTAAGACTACTTGGGAGCCTTTTTGGTATACTAACCTGTATCCAGGATCCCCGGGGATGTTATATGCTTGCCAAATGCGAGCACAGAAATTCAGTACTTTGTGTGCAGCTATGAAGCGGAAGTGCCATCTGGGCAAAAAGCAAATCCCTGAAAGAGCGGGGAGCCAAGAAGTATCCCATTTCACTGTTAACTGTGCGAACTGTGTTTCAGGCAGGATTTATGCCAAATCATCCAATGTCAGGAGGGATGAAAGCTGGGCAGATTCAGGCAAGCTCGTTTCAGAGGTAGGCACGGTCTCCAGCACACCGTAGTTTGAGAGAAGGTGTACCATTTTTGCATAAGGCAAGAAAATACTTGAATTTGGGGATGGCATTAAGAATTGAGCTGCTTTACTGGTGATTTGAGCATGGCCAGGTAGCTGCTGTCTGAAGGCAGCTGCTGGCATACAGAGCAGTGGCCTCTCCTGCCACTGGATGGTAGGACACGTGTGACATGGAGTGAAAATCAAAGCCACCTTTTAGTCATATTTCCTTTAGCCTTTTTTCTAACTATTAGGTGTATTATCAGTGCAGTACTGATGCATGCAAGGTTTGTGCTGTGTTGATGGTTTGGAAGTTACCCATGAAGTTATTTCTGCACACACCAGGGCACTGATTCAGCCCATTCACAGAAAAACGCTCAAAGTTGAAACTAAGTATTTGTGAAATTTGGGAGGAAAAAGCGCCTTGCACCCCTCCCCCTCCTGGCTTTCATCTATCACTATTTTTAAACTATATAAATGAGTTGTAATGCCAGTCGTTTCAGCAACACAGATGTTTGCAATAAGCATGCAGTTGGGAAGTGTAAAGTAAAGATGAATGTATCATTATTATGCATAAGTAAACTTTTGTGGCCCATTTGTCAGATCAAGCTGAATTGCGTCCTGTCTTTCCAGATTACAAATGGCTTGCATTAAAGCAACAGCTTTTTAAGAAGGCTGGGAAAATGTCCTACTCGGATTGCTCATTGTAAATACTTTAGTGCAGAAACTTTGCCCAGCCTCTTCTCTCTTGGCTTTGGAAATAAAAGCTTAGGTAAAAGCACTATTATTTCCAGTCCGAGACCCTGTTCTGTGAGAGGATGCCAGATCCTTTCCTGTCAAGGAGAGGTCTTAGCAGCTATCAAGTACTGCATCTATGACAAGATGCTCAAGTGATATATAGATGCATTCCTCCATTTGTTTTTAAGTTGCTCTTAAACACATTTTCTTTGGAGCAATGTTTCAGCCAAACAAGACAGGAAGGTACATTTTTTTTTTTTTTGCCTTTAAACTAGTGAACATTTTTAAAAGTGAGCTATGCTTCAGTGTTTTTTGGCACACGGAATCCATCTTAATGTGGAGTACATGACAAAAAGTGCCATGCTTTCTATAAAGATCTTAAGGAGAATGAGTGAGCCCCAGTACCACACTGTAAATTAACTATTGTCCTTTGTCAGCATCGAGTGTGCCCCGTCATGTCAAATAACCACAGTTGGCATCCTGTCTATGAGCATGGCCCCATTCATTCTATCCACCCAGCAGTGAATAATTCATATAGCAAGTTTTACCCTGGGCAAAATACACTGACATCAAGAGTCACTAAACTATAGTCATTCACGGAACAAAATAGTTATTCATGCTTTCAATGTGAACCATTAAATCTTGCCAGTTAAATTTAAGAATGAATCAAATTAATTCATTTAACATCTTCTGAGCTCACAATAACGTTGTTGCACACTTGCTGTGCTTTGCTTTACTTTCCCCCTTTTTATCCAAACTGTTTGTACCTGGAAACTGAAATGCTGTGCCAAGCAAGTTTTAATAAGGCCTGTAAAGGGAGACCTCGGGAAAGAAGATAATTCCTAAACCGTGATGCGGCACCCTCAGCTTACAGAGTTTCTTGCATTACACATCATCAGTTATTAAATGGTAACATGATTATTGGTAGCATTTAATGCAGCTAAGTGAGCAGTGATTGCTCCTAAACACCAGGACCTGCCTCCCAGCATGCACCAGGGCACGGTGTGTTGCCTGCCGAGGCTGAGGGGCTGTGCCTTGGTCTCCCCTCGCTCCTCCAGCTCTGCCTTGAGCGGGACCTTGCCTTTCCCCTCTGTGGTGGCTGCTGTGTCCCTTGGGGCTGGGAGAAGAGATGGGCCTGCACTGGAGACAGGAGGGAACAGGCAGGTCCTCGTGCTTTCTGTGAGACCCTGCCTGGCACATTGCTTCTGGGTAATAAATAGATAATAGCGCTGCTCAGATGGCAGAGAAGCACATGCAAGCAAGGGGGAGCAGATGAGATAGGAGGGGATTACATGAAGAGTCCTGTTACCATCAACTCAGGCTTCTTATTTGTTGTTTCCTTGCAGAAAAGAAAATGGCTCTTGTGTGCTGGTGGTGGCTCTTTGTAGTGGTCACCACGTAACTGCAAGTACGAGGGATGCCGTGAGCCCTCGCGGGTGCTTCCTGTGCTGGTGAGCATTGGCAGGGGTCTCTCAGGGCTGTCACAAAGGCCTAGGGAGGGATTTGTGGGTGTTTTCTCAAAATGCTGTCACTTACAGGAAAAAAATGTTTTCGTTGGAGTTTTATCGCAAGATGGTAAACAGGGGAAGTGAGTTTTCATCTGCCATGACCAAAAGAGCCGGTGGATGGGTGGTGTTGGTATGATCCTGCTTAGTCATGTGGCGAGGAGATTGCATTGTTAAACCTCCACGCATGGTGGCTCCGTCCTTTCAAAGCCCGGTAACACGGAGAGGTGGGATGGGAGTGGCACCTAATTAGGAGGAGTTAATAATTTACTCTTTTGTGACTGATGTGCTAACAATATTTGCACTGCAGGCTCTCTCTCCTTTCAGTGTAACCACTTTAACCTGTTGTGTGCTGGTCATTTCAGGCATGACAGGCATCCATGGCCTAACAAATGGAGCATCTTCTGGTTGTGAAGGGATTGATGTGTGTTCTTCGGCTCTGTGGCGGTATGTCCACATGCATCCCCTGGCTATTTCAGCCAGTCTTGAACAGCTATTTCGTTTATATTGCACAAGGTCCCTCACATTTTCTGTTTAATTGTTTTTTCTTCCCAGATGTGTTTAAGTTGCTTTGCTTGGAAAACAGCCATGGAAAGATGCAAGAAAAAAGTAAGTGTGGTTTACCGCACATTATCTACAAGTGAAGCTGTAGCCCTGGTACAGGGATTCATCTGAGGCAGGTTGGGTCCCTTGCTGCCACCACCCATCCTGCCCTATGATCACTGTCAAGCCTAAAATTTGGTGTAAAGTTCCGAGCATCTTCCAAGCTGACAAGTCCTCTTTGGAGATGATTTCCTTATGGTTTGGTGCAAAATAATTAGCTGAAAAGTATTTATCACATCCTCCTGGAAAAATAGATCATATTCCGAAACACCTGCTTCCCTCTTAGAAATCACAGCTTCTCATCTGTGTAACATAACACCGACAAATCCAGGTCACTGCTTTTATTGTGATTAGAGATATATGTGCTGCGTTGTTTCAGCCTCTGCTTGAGGCCTGCTTCCTGTGTGCAAGCAAGTGGGGTGGAGAAAGTCAGATTTGGTGCTGGACACCATGTGGCATGGTCATGCAGAGACAGGCCACCACTGTCACAGGCTGCGGTGGCTTCATTGCTTCAGTACGGTACAGCAAAATTAGCCTGTATCAGCGTTTGATACCCTGGACAGGTTGTCTCGCCTTAGTAGAAGTGTGCTTTCAGCTATATGAGCCCTCGTGCCTTGATGTGAACTACAGCCACATTTACTGCAAGAATTTAATTGTGCAGGTCTAGGTTATCTAATGAGCATGACTAATCCATCGCGGTTTACTTTGGATCACAGTTCACCCGGAAAAGCTGCCCCAGGGGTTGGAGGGAGCAAGGGGACATGCATGCCTGTGTCTGAGCTTCCCCATGTCCCTTCCCACCTCTCATCCCCAGCTGCCAGTGCCGGTCAGTGGGAGGTGATGGTCCTTCAGTGCTGCATCCCTGATGTGACTCAGGCAGAGGAGCTCTCTGGGGGCTTCCCCAGCTCTAGCGGAAACAGCAGCTTCTCGCTGGGCACTCACCAAATTTTAATATGCACAGCCTGTTGGCTATCCATAAAACAAAACAGAACAGAAAATGACTCCCTCTCCTCCAGGGATCCAGTTGCAAGGGGGGTTATGTGCCTGCATGGGAAATTCTGGGGGAAGTGCAGTTTTGTGAGGGTTATCTGAAGGCATGGGCTGTGAATAGTCTTCTTTTCAGGTACTTTTTTTTCTAAGGGTGAGGGATATACGAGGTGTGGATTATTCTTATTTAAAGAAAGGAACATTTCTACTGGGGGGGGCTCATTTGCATTTTAGTAAGCTGTCTTTCTGACCCTGTTTCCTTGAAATTGCTATGGTGTCCCTCCAGAAATGATGCTGGTAGAGAGAGGAGCCCTTGCCCTCTCCCATGGCAGGCTCTGCTTCAGCCCCTGGGAGGCAGAGGCTGAGGGACTGCTGGGGCTGGCAAAGAAAGGGCCACCTGTGGCAGTTGTCTTTACCCAGACAAACCTCTTTGGTTTGCTCTGAATTCATTTATACCTTAATCCTCTGGCAATTTTAGGACCAAATAATTTATTTCTGATAGTTGGTGATTTTTTTAACCTGGCAGAAGGTGGCACAAGAAAAGTGAGTGAATAAACATTAAAGCTAGACAAATTCAGGCTCAGAAGGCGGCACGCATTTTTCACAGTGGGCATAGTTAACCATCAATGCAACTTGTGTAGGGATTCGGTGGATTTTCCATCACTTGAAGGCTTTAAATCGAGCCTGCATGTAATATAATATGCTTTAAGCAGAACTTGCAGACTTGATTCAGAGTTGCCTGGGTGAGATTTTTTGGTCTGTTTTGTGCAGCTGGACAGAGCAGATGGTCAGAAAAGCTATGAAAATAACTCCCCCTAAGAGATCTGTGTTTAAATAAGCAAACAAACAAACCCCTTGGAAATGATATCCACACATACAAATGGATGAAAATTACAAGTCCTTAGCAATACTGGAAAAGGAAATGTTTATGTCTGCTGTAACTGACCATTTTTGGTACTCCAGACACAGGGTAATTTGCAGGAAAGCATGCTCCTGCTGAGAAGGAAAGGGTTAAGATGTAGCACTTGTTGGGGGGATGACCCCCACACCTTTCAGCCCCATGGTGTTGACAGGAGCAGACCCCGCGTGGTGTGTCCCTGCTCCCTGACTTTTGGCATCCCACCCACGCCTGAGTGAGGTTCTTCGGGTCTCTGAGCACCCAGCGCCTGGAGGGGTGCAGAGCAAGGCTGTCCCCCAACTGGGCAGCACACAGGGAGGCTGAGCTCCTCTTTAAACCCAGCTGCCCGACCTGGGTCAGTCTGTACAGCCCTCTGAGCGCTTGGATCAGGCCCCTCTCCCCTGACAGCCAGCGTCAGAAGGCACCAGCCCTCCCGGAGAATGTCAGCAAACAGTTAGAGCTCTTCATTAGAGAGAACCTAATTAGACGTTTATTATTTATGTGATTTTACATTAATGGCCTGGCAACAAGATTTATTTCTCAACTTATTTGTTTCACAATGTGGTTTCTTCAGCAATCAATTGATATTTGGTTAGCTTAATAACTATCTTGTTAAAATTAAATTAAATGCTACTCTGGTTTAACTGTATTAAAATAAATGTTGTCATTGCTAATGAAATGCAAATAACTATTTAAATTGTGGCAGTGCTTCACTGAGTTGCCACCGTTGGGTGGAAGGATGTTGAAGAACGTGCCGGTGAGGCAGGGGATAGCAGGAGGTGCCGAGAGCTGGGACCCCCAGCCAGCATCAGCGAGGTGAACGGGAGCTTCCCTCTGTCTCCAGCAGGTCCTGGTCGATAACTGCAACAGCATATGAAAGCAAAGTTTTTCTGTTTCAGTAGGAAATCTGTTCTTTAACTTTCACTCTCTGATATGCCTACTAGGCTAGAAGCAAAAACTGAGTCTGGCTGCAAGCATCTAAGAGCAGATGCGGGTCCTCTGTGGCTGAATAGAGGTTTTACAAAAACTGAGTTAAAATGAGGGATCCTCAAGCTTTCCCTGTAGTATGGGACAAAGCCTGACAGAAAGATAGTCCCCATGCTTATTTGTTTCCTGGCACCGTGGGGTCCCACATGCAGAGGCCTGAGCCCCCCACCTCGGCAGACATGGATGGAGGCAAGGGTAGTGAGACGACTCCTCCGCAGGTTCCTGCTGTGCCTCTCCCTCCCACATCACGCCCCATTCCTCGTAGCAAGCACAGACATAGAAAGAGTATTCAGTGAGTTTGGGCTGGAAATAAGGATTTGTGAGCAGACAAGTAGCTCATTCGCCATAAAATTCTGCTGCTCCTTAAGTCTGAGGACGAATTCCTAGGAGCAGGCAGTGGGCTACCAAACACCAGCAAATTCGGCTTCTTCAGCGAACCAGGAAGGGGTAAGGGAAGCCTGTGGATCTCTGCAGATCTTTCCATCTCTGTAGATGGAAAGAGCAATGTCCATACAAAAGTCAAAATGTGTTACCAAAGCTTTCCGCTGATATGGATGCCTACATGAAATAGTAGAAACAGCAGCTGGAGTCATCAGGAAAAAAGTCCTGACGTGTTGCCAAAGCTTGATGCTGAAACTACGCAATCTAAAATGCGTGGCGTGTAGAGTTGATCTAGCTTCCTTTGTAGTCAGCACTGATACCACTCGTGACTGCAGCAGGAGCCGGGGCAGGGCTGCTCTTGTGAGGGAGAGAGAAGGCGAATGCAAAGCTCGACCTCTGTAACTAGAGTCAGTCGTAGGTCCCTGCATTCAGAGAGGTCTGCGCATTTCCCAAAACCACTGAGAAAAAGAAGACATGGTGCTGCACAAGTGGCTGGTTTTGTCTTTTTTTAATGTGCAGATAAATTGTTCATTTGTATCCTCAGTGGCCAAATTTGTATGCACAAGTCCTTGTTACTGAGTTACAAGTACTGCAAGAACTGTTGTGTGTACAAAGTTGGAGCCATGCCCACAGAGAAATCCTTGAAATAACTAACTGCAAAAAGGATCAGTCACAGGGTGAGTTCCTAGTCCTTCTCTCCAAAAGCATGAGCACATCCACACGTTTAATATTCACACAAACTGTTAACCACCAGTGGTGCAGCAAAGAACAAACTCCTAACAGAAACCGTGCTCCAGTTTGGAACACTTTTATTTTTGCCTACGTGTATTACCAGTTATTGACCAAAGTGCAAGGAGCACACGTGCATAATATAGGGAGAAGTTGTTCAAGATGAAGTACAGTACTGGATCTGCATTCCCTCCACAGTCCGAACACAGGCGTTTCATCACATATGTGTGGGGTTTTTTTTGCATTTCCGGATATAGTGATGCAACAGATCTAAACCTGGGTGATATAATAGATAGGATGAGGAATCAGAAAAAAAAAAGGAGTGAAGTTCAGCTCAGTACGAAATGTCCAAAGATTTAAACTTGGTGTGGTTTTTAATAAAGTTAGATGAACAACATATGACGCTTTGTGCTATATTAATGTTCCAGCGCTTGATGCTTCACGTGATTTTCCAGCAGCTTTCATTTATTGAATTTCCTGCTTAGATTTTTAGTGAAAAGCAAAGAAGATTATGAAACATCCCCTTTTTAATTCTCATTTAATTGCATACAATTAGCTAAATACATCATTTGCTACAACTCTAGTTAATACATTGTTAAATATTATTTTTACAATAGTGTGCCAAATGACATATTAATAATATTTGGTGTCATTAGCACTAGATTACAAAAATATTTGCATACTGCTTATTAGGATGTGATACGATGCGTTTCCGCATTGGTTGACTATGTAGGTGACTAAGGATTGTGAAATAGTTCTCAGCCCATATCCTGGATTTTAAAGCTTCCAGATTTGTTTGTTTATTTTAAAAAAGAATTAAAATCAAGTTCCTGACACTGTTTTTGTGGCATGGTTTTCTAGAATAAGCGCATTCAGCCTTATTCCTGGTCAGACTATGCTTTCGTAGTTATACTTAGCCTTCCCCAATTCCCTGAAGCTTGGTCTCTTTATTCTTCTCTATTTCTTAGTCTGCCAAGAATGATGAGGGGAAAATTGATCCTGCCTTGGGGGTGAGAGACCGGAGTAAATGACCTCTGTGGGGCCTTTCCAACCCTATTTTTCTTCAATCCTGCATAGTCTGGAGCTGTGATGCATCCAACTGGCTCACTGTGGAGTCGAGGCAAACTGGTGTCCACGCTTGGCTGCAGCTTCTGTACTGAGAAAAAGGGAGCAGTGTAGCTCCAGCCATCACTCGGTAGTTTTGTAACTGTTGTGCTGGTGAGACAGGGAGATGCAGGGCTCCCTCCTGGGTCAGATGTCCTCTTGTTACTGCCGCTGCCCTGAGGGATATAGTATTGGGCTGATTCCCCAGCCTCCAGGCTTCTTGTTCAGCCCTGGAACGCTGGCTGCCTCCCGGCAGGAGGGGGCTGCCATGGTGCCTGACTGTGCCAAAGGCCCTTCACTACAGGGCCTGGGACATACGGTAATTGACAGTAACGCACCGTGCTGCAATTGCAGAAAAATTGAAGGTGTTGCCTGATGTTGTGCAGCACAGAAAACTGGCGGCAGCTTGTGCTGAGGTGTGCCAGCCAGTGGCCTGCTGGAAACAACAGGATGATGTGAGAGGGACTTGAGGTGCCAGATTTGATCCTGTGTTTGAACTTTGTCTCTCCTAACCCTAGGGATGGCTCACTCCAGGGCTTTGGTCTGGCCCAAAAGTGATGACAGGAAGCATTTGCAAACTTGAAATGACATTCGGCTTTCCAGGGCCACCCAGTATTTGGGCTTGCCTTTCCAGGGCTACAAGTACTTCCAGGTGTTTGGGGCAGAGCCATATGTAAAAACATCCTTTTCAAGAGCAATAGCGCTCTGCCACTTGTGCCGTCTGCAGCATGGAAGCAACAACAAACAGGAAACCTTAGGGATAAGGGTCAGACAGAAATACGGGTTCTAGCAACTAATTGGAAACACTGAAGATTAATGATTAATTTAGAAAAGCAAAAGTGAGGTGTTACTTTAGTTGTCGTGCCAAGTTCTGGGCTGATCGGCCTGGAGGCTGGAGCTCCTAAGTGCCCTGAGCAGATACTGCAGCTGCAGCAAAGCAGTAGCGCTCCATATTTACGCAATCATCTGACATTTGTGATTTGGTTTGAAAAGAAATACAAGTAGCTGCAACTCAAGAGATGCACAAGCTCTGTCCCAGAGCTGCCTTTACTCTTCTCAGGGATCACCTCCGGCAAGAGGGGAGTTTAATCTAGTTTTTCCTGCAGTCCTTGGGCTGTATACCTGTATCTGTACTGGTGGTAACCCCAGGAAGGCAGCAAGGCTGTGAAGGCTGTTTGACGGCTGTGGGGTGTAATGATGAGCTCACAGAGGAAGAATGATTGCTTTGGCTTTTATTGTGTCCTTCTGGATTTTTGTTCAAAAGTAAAATTCCAGGATGCTGGTGGAGGGTTTATTTCTTTCCTTGTTTCTTTCTCTTAGCATCTTGAGACAAAAGTGTTTAACAACAGACCTTAATAGAGTGGAAAGTAAGTAACAGCAATGAACGAGCAGAGAGAGGTGAAGTGAACATGAACTAGTTTCCGCAGCCTTTGACAGCTCATCTGGTGGGAATAATGAGTAATTTATGTAGCATTCCCCACTTCAGATTATTGAGTGGCTAGACTGAAGCTGGGAAACACTCCAGGTCCAAATCAGATACAACAAAGGGGATATTTGTAGTCCTTTGTGTATTCCTTTATTGTATTCATTTTTATTAATTTCCTGATACTGAAAGTATTTGGGGTGGGGAAGACAAGGTTTCACATCCCACACTCTGTCCTTGTGGTAGTCGCTCAGGGTGCTGGGGTCAGCACATCTGCAGCAGGTCTGTGAGGCTGCACTGCTGGCTTCAGATGAGATCCCCGTGCAGGGTACTCTGCCCGGCCCTGCCGCGTGAACCGTCACGTCCTTGAGCCCGCTGCTGATCGGCGAGACACAACTGAAGAAAGAAAGTATTTAGGTTTAGTTTACCAGTAGGGAAGGGTCACTGTGAAGTACCAGCAAATCATTTGCTGGTCTACAAGCGAGTCCAGACTGATACTCAGCTGGTTCTGGTTTGTCCCAAAAACTGGGCTACCAGAGGACAGCCGCCTCCTCAGCAGAAAGCATGGCGAGGGTGAAACTGCAGTCCCTTTTTTTGCAGTCTCAGCCCGTATGGCAGCTCCTCCCCAGCTGTGTGTCTGGCGAACAGACTGAATTTGTGACCTAGTTGCCATACATACAGTCCCAGTCTCACTCATATAGTCAGCATTGCTATGAGTGCCTTGTCCTGCCCTAGGGAAGGATGAAGGTCAGAGAAGCGCTTGGGCAGGGGTATGGCTTCTCCCAGCTGGCCAGGGCATGCTGAAGACAAGTTCTCACTTTAGGGCAGTTCAAGGAAAGGCAATTAAATCTCAGTAAATTCAGAAAGCAGTGTTTGTCTTAAAAAGCCCTAGAAAGATGCTGAGGGAGAGGGTGGTCCAGATGGCTGGAGATGCTGACCCCATCAGCTGCTGCCTCTGAGCTGGTCATCTCAGCTCCATCCCTGCTCCTGGCACAGCTTCTCTGTCTAATGCAGATGCTCATGTGGGGTGAGATGATGCTCTGTGGCCTGAATGTGCCAGGGTTGCTGGGGTGACCTGCTCAGACACCCAAGTCCTGTGCCTGCCCATGTCCTGCCTGTTATCCTCACCTTCTGGGAGGGTTCATGCAGCTGGGTTTTGGTGGGGCGAAACTGCAGGATGGTTGGCCTCCTGACGCCTTTGACTTCTTCAGAAAGCGTGTGAAGAAGGGCTCTGCTGATGGAGAGCAAATGGGGGCTCAGGAGGACTCTGTGCAGCGCTTACAGCTACTGCGAGCTTTTGGGTTGGTTTTTTGGTAACATTTGTAATTAGTCCACTAATTGTGAATGTCCTTTTGTGCATTTGCCTAAAGAGAAATGATACACAGTAGACTAGGAAATGCCTCCTGTTCTGTAAAAACAAACAAAAAGAACAAACAAAATCCAAATAAACCCCTTAGAGGCCTTTTTCTACTGCAGCTATTCTAGTATAAGGGCTAAGGAGAGCTTTTGTTAGAGGGGGAAAAAAAGGGATTTCAGCTTGCAATATATTTTGCCTGTTTTGCTGCTAACAAAATCACATGCTACCCATAACACTTAGGGGCATATTACTTTACAGATTGCAAATAACCTGTTTGGGTAACTATTAACCAAATTTAAATGTGTCCTAATTACATTTATTCACAGCAGCTAAGATTATTGGAAGTAATGTTACTTTTCCATTGGAAATCTATATAGCCAATTTAACATTTCCACTAGTTTCTGAACATATATGTCCTTGAAAAAAATGCACCAACAATTCCTCTGAGCCCGATGCTTTCCAACTGCAATCCCTTTACACCATTGCATCCGTCTTTTGTAGACAACATTCCTCACTCTGGTTTTATACCAGTGCAGCTAGAAATAGAATTAGGTCTTCTACCTCCAGTCAACATTATTCGGTGTTAATCCTCTTTGGCAGAGGCGGCAGCCAGCTCGCTGCCAGCTGTTGGCAGGTCGCTGCGAAGCATTGGAGTTGATGTCAGTTTTAGAAGTCGAAAATGCACACGGTATTTAATGGAGTATTATAAATGTCTTTAAAATGAGTGAGCGCACTTAAAATTTAAGGCAGCTGTGAGGATGGGCCCTCTGTACTCCCATGAGCATTTGGTAGCTACTAAGGGAGGAAACTGAAAATGAATCATCTATTTTTTCCATTCTTATGCCAATTTACTGTATTAGCATCTCAATATCTCAGTTTGTCTGTAAAATGAACAAATTACTCACCTGGACACTCCGCCACAGAGCAGTGGGGCTTATCTAATATCCTGCAGTAGTAATGTTGTAATTGTAGCAACCTCCATCAAAAGGACTGAAAGTGTTCAAAGGAGTAATCGTTATTCTAATTCTATAAGTGGGGAAAGTGAAACAGAGAACCGCGGTGACCTGTCAGAGGGGCTGAGTGGTAGGAGCCGGGCTTCCCAACACTCCTTGCCTCTCCCTTGGGGTATCAGGTATGAACTCAGGGCAAGCAGTAGGGACACTGCAGTAAGACAGGAGCCTTCGTGTACGTCTTGAAATACTGTGGCTCTGTACGCAGCATACAGCTTTAAGATATCGGCTTGCCTGTGTGCAGGGGTAGCTCCTGCAGAGCCTTCTCAGGGGGGTTTCAGGTGAGATCAACCCTATTTTCCTTGCAGGATCGAGGCTGGTTCTGTCTGTTGTCATAAGAAGAGGAATATCCATAGTTCTCCCCTCCAGTATATGGTATTAAGAATTTCATAATGCAGTTGCTTATGTACTCATCCTCGCCTTGTTCTCCTTGTATCAATATAAATCTACATTTTCTCTCCTTTTAAGCAGAAGGCTAGTATTTCTTTCCATCCCACACAAACTAAACCTAGAATACCTGCAGTTAGCTTAAACACCACTCACAAAACCTCTATGTTTTGCAAAGAGTTGGAGGCAAGATGATGTAAAGTGACTCATGGTTATATACAAGTATATGAAAGCCAAACTAGCCTTTGGATAGCTATGGATAATTCTTTCCGTCCCATAAAAGACTGGTAGTTCATACTGTTTTTCATATTTTAGTTGCTGGGATTTCATACCGATTATGGTATTTATTTAAAATAACAACCTATGTGAGTCTGTCCAATTCCCAAGAACCCCACTGCCACTGTTCATTACGAGCTACGATTAGTGACAGGATTACATTGTTCATGTCCACAGGTATTCTGAATATTAGACCTGTCTCTTGTGTGTAGTTCTCCCTTCTGGTTACCTGGGAGTTGTCTGCTTGTATTCCCTCACCTGAAATCTTTACCAACCAGAAATTATACACTTGTAAAACAGGCGTGCTGTTCTGTTACAGTGAATCAATGGCTTTGCTCTCAGTCCTCTTTTTGTGTGTTATTAAAAATAAAAGTTTTTCTACATACAGCACGAGTGCTGTTGCTGATTAAAAGTTTGTGTTAGATTTTGAATTGAATCCTCAGCACAAGGGTGAAGGTTAAGTTTGCTGACGGCTTGTGGCTCCAAGGTGTGTTTCTTTGAAGCTGGAGGTGAGAGAGGAGGGCACAGTGATGGGTCTTGGCATCCATCTAGAAAAGGATTGGGTGATGGACTAGAGTTTGGTCTCCATTTGGTCTCCAGAAGACTGAGTTTTATTTGCTAGTGCAAGCTGGTGTTGGCTTAGACAATGTTCAGGTGCTCAGTTGAATTTTTGGCCAACTTGTGATGTAAATCTACCGTTCCAATTCATTTGTAACATCCCTAGAATATAACTTAATTTTCCTATTAGCCTCTACTTTCATTAAAAAGCCTCATATATTTAAATGGGGGGTACAGCCAAAACTTATGGCTCCAGTTTCAAATTCTATAAGGAGAAGCCGGTAATAGCCAGATTTGCTGTGGTTCCTTGAAAATGTAAGACAGCCCATACAACCACACAACAGCCGCAAAGGCTTGTTAAACAGCAAGGACTTGTGCTCCCGGAGATTTGGTAGGATAATTCAGATTAGAAACACTTTGGGGTTTTAGCTATAAGATGCGTATATCCTAGCATGGAGTGGTTACCTTTCTCCTTAATGCAGTCTTCAGCAATTTGTGCACTGCCCCATATGTACCTGCACAGTGTGATGGGTAGAATGGTCTCTTAGTGGAGCCCTGTAATACTGGTTTTGGAGTATGGTAGCAAGGAGAGTGGCACTTGCCACAGTCGTAGTTCAGTACTCAAAGGACAGGTTCAAGCTGTGTCTGTCACCAGAATTTACTTCCATGGGAAACCAAACTGCAGATAAGCTGAACAGAACACTCGCAGAAGATTTTAGTCCCTATATCGCTGCAAGAACAAGACAGCCTGAGTTAAAGTGGAAAGAAGCCCTCATTCTGAGTCCCGTATTAAGATGTTTTTCATTTCTTTCTTTCCAAGTTGACCACAGTGAAACCAATCTGCCTCAAATTTCATAGTCAAGATTTTGTGCCAAGATTATATATAAAGTGGGTCAGCTATTCAGAGCTTGTAATTTATGTGAATACAGGATTTGTACCGATCTGTTGTTATAATCTAAAATGACTAATGTTTCATAAAAACAAATTTCTGCTTGTGGATTGCTCTGAGAGTGGCAAATACTGCATTTGTACTAGCGTGTCATTCTCTGGGGCTGCTCATGGGTGACTGGTCACTTCAGCCAGGCAGGCCTGTCTCCCTCCTTGGACGCTGGTGGTCAAGGTGCAGAAAGGTAGGGCAACTCCTGAAACACTCCAGGAAAGAGTGGGAGTCATTTCTGGAGTGAAGGAGGAGCTATGCCAGCTGGATTAAAACATTTTTAGGACACCTAATGTTGTTTGGAAAAAAACTCTAACCTTTTTAATACATATTTGCAACTGTAAAGCCCTCTGAAACTTTCTCAGGGCAGGAAACGGCTGATCATCAGGCTTGTACGCGTGTTGAACTGATCAGTGTAATAATGATGGGTGTAATGCGTACATTGAATTCATCGTTAATACCTCACCTAGGTGAGAGCCACCATAGCTTTGGTCATCTTGCATGCCCCCGGCATTGGGCTGGGACCTCAGCAGGAGCCTGCCAGGCACAAGACTGCAGGGAACATCCCCCTGCCATGGTTCCCACTCATGTGTGGTCCATCCTCTCTCCCTCTCCCTTCCTTCACTCGTGCCTTTCCACCCCAGCAGCAAAGCCCTTTGCTCTGGGGCAGGCTGCAGAGTGAAGGTGTCTCCCTGCAGCCCCTATTTTAGAAGTACCCTTACCGGCTGGGATGGTCTTCAGTAGACTCCAATATGCGGGCTGTGGCAGAGCATCAAGAAGCCGATGGGTGCACACTAAAAGCAAAGGGCCATTTGGCATGTAGTCATTAGCCATTGCCGAGTGCATTAGTCCTCTTACGTCTTTCAGAAAGTCATCATTTTATAATGGAAAATTGCTATTTTGTTCCAAGTAGACTTAATTTCTATAATAAGAATAAAACCCCTTAATTAGGGTTAGGAAGAAGCAGAATATCATGTGCTTAATAGGAAGGGCAGTAGCTGCTAAGGTCACAAAAGGGGATGGGATGGGGAAGGGACGCTGGGGCCGGCTGTGGCGTGGTGCAGAATATGGCCCTGCACCAGGGTGGCTGCACGGGTGCCTTGCAGCCCAAGGGGTTTGTGGCCGGGCAGTTGCTGCCCGGTGCTGCTGAGACGGCAGGGGAAGAGGTGTGCTCGGCCTCTTCTGGCTGCAATGCTTTTGTCTTCATGTGCTGAAATCCCTGCACTTTACCCCTGCGCCTGCCCTGTGCCTCAGCCTTCGGCCGCTGTTGCAGAAAACTGCTTTTTGCCAGTGGACTGTGGTGGATATTGTGCAGATTTGGCTCTGTCAGAAAAAGAAATTCTGATGATTTATGTTCAGTTTGTGTGATTTTGGGATTGGCTCAGCTGTTGATACTACCTTTATTGCTAGCATCCTGTTGCAAGTGACCACCGGTAGCATGTCATTTGTTGGTCTCCATTCATCATCCCCAGTTAATTAAATGACACTTTCATGTATTTGGTAAAGTCGTCTAATTAACGTATAACTCAAGCTGAGGTCAGGCGGAGTGGGCTGTCTCTGGTGACAGCAGAAGGCGTTAAAGTGGAACACACACAGCCCCCGAGGGGACGTGGACGGTGAGGGGAGCGCGAACTGCTCAGGTGCGGTGGGACAGGGGCTGAGAACGTGCTGCACCAATTCATTATCAGCCATCACCACCTAGTGGCAAAAAGCCTTCGTCTGGATTCATCTGCCAACTTCTGTGTCTCTTTCAAGGTTTTTTCCCCCCCAAAAAACAAATTTTCAGATGGGGTTCACATTTGCAGGGCTGATTCTGGACTCACACCAGCTTTTATGACAATGTGAAATTTTCTTCCATGCAGGGAACCACTTCTGCTTCATGCAAACTGACATCCGAGCTGACTCATATGTGTTGCCTCTTAGACACCTTGACTACGTACATGGATAAAATGGAAATGTTTTAGCTTTTGCCCAGGAAGTGAACAGACCTTTTACACCACCCAGACTCACACGTAATATAACCCCAAACCTGAAACCCACGGAAATGGGGATCTGTGACGTAGATTTTCATCTACTTACAACAAAAGGAATAGAAGCCCCTGTCCCTAAAATAAAAAATAATCTGGTTCTTATAAGTCTTTTAATGGCGTACCCTAGAAAACAGGCATGGGAATACTATATGGGATGGAGGTGGGACAGGCACCCCCATTTCCTTGTTAACAAATGCTTAACAAAACTAAGAAGTTACTGAAGCCCACTAAAGAATAGATGGGAATAGAAACTATATTGCTGTCCTGGTCCCTTCTTTAGCACATAACCTGGTAATCTGTTTCGACTGCATCAGCTCCATCTTCCTTTTCGTTCTCCCCACCTATGCTTCTGGAAACTTAAACTTCTGCCTTCCCCTGGCAAATGTCCGTCCTGGTTCACTTGGACGCAGGTTTTTGCCTTCTGCCTGTTGCCCTCAGCTGCCCCCCTTAGAGGGGAGTCTGCAGGTGAAATCCAGGTAACATCTGGTAACAGCATTTTCTTCAGATAGAGAAAGACTCTGCAGTAAAACTTATTCTCGACAGTTCAGTGCACTCACCACGGCAATTAAATTGAGAAAGGAGTTACGGCTCCTTCATTATAGCTGTGATTATGCTTTTAATTTCATGATTTGCTAAAGGATAAAATGTTTGGCACCCTTAAGAATACATTGGCAGGGTATTTGCTGGCAGACTGGGCTCCCTCTGCTCTTTCTCTGAACTGGTTGGCTCTCGGTGTGGCTGAAATACCTCCTCTGCCTCTGGGGGACTGGGGAAGGGCAAGATGAGCTTGTGTGTGCTCACAAACTGCCCTTTAAGATGGTCCCTCAGTGCCTTTAAACCCTGTTTTCAAAGCTGCTGTGTGCAATAGAGTTTTTCAACATATCCCCACACTTCCCATTACCCTGAATCTTTCGTAGGGTTGGTGGGAGCCTAGTCAGGCTGGGGAAGTGCAAAGCCATGCTGGCAGCCACAGGCATGCCGAGAGGCAAGAGAGTCGTGGCTCTTGGTACAGAAATGGGTTCAGTTCCTATAAATCCGAATTGCTTCAGCTGCCGTTGCCAGGCTTTGAGTGATGCCTGATCCATCCCTTGGTACCTCGGGCTAATCCCCGTGAAGGGCCTCTGCCCGGGGGTGGCCCCGGCATAGCTTGGCACAAACACCATGGCATACCCTGGTGGCATGCAAAACCGGTGACTTTCACGTGCTCCTCTTAAACAGGTGCTTGCACAAAGCTTCAGAGGGTGGGATAATTAAATCATGTCATTTTTAGGAGGTCACCTCTATGGTCTGGACCTCGGGATGGTTGGTAGGCCAAGCAGTCTGACACAGAAACAATTAAAGACTCACTGGTGGGCTGGTGTAAGCCCTGTGGATTTGGGATGATGCTGGTCCATGATAAAACATTTTCCATTTTTTTTGGCTGTTTTTTCTTCCCTGTAAGAAAAAATTAAAAAATATCTCCTGAGCCTACTATTTTCTGCAAGGGGGAAAAATTTCTGAAAAATTGCTTCAGATGAATATGTTCTGTGACGTTGAAAGTGATTTTCAGTGGAAGGTGTATATACAATTAATGGACTAGCATGGTAGTTTTCTTTTGAAAAGTTGGTGTTTGGGCTATATCTCATAGTGATATATAATCTCAATGAAGAGTAAAATCAGTACAAACCCAACCTTCTTTCGGTCCTTTTCTTGACCCCAGTGTGCACACCTGAGCTGTAGTTTGCACATATGCGTGTTATTCAAATGACCAACATTCAGCCCTCCCTCTCTTACCAAAAACCCCCAACAGTGCTGACTGGTGGGAGATCAGAAATCCCTTCGGGAGCAGAGGTCTGTGACGCCTGCCCAATCTGTACTTCAGTGAAGGGCAATAACCACATGTATAATATTCTTGTGAAAATACATCCGAAGCGTAGGACGCTCGGCCAAGGTTACCCTCATTCTCCAGCTGAGGGGTGATGGGCTGCAGATGTCTTCTCAGAAACACACACCTTTGGCCTTTCCTTGTTGGTCCACCATCCGTTTGCAAACAGGCATGAAAAGCATGAATGGCGACAAGCAGGCTTGCCACCTGGGCAGTGTGAAGCCAGCAGAACAAGTCAGGTGCCGTGCCAGGAGCAAAAGCCTGAGCAGCCATCTGGTCCAGAGAGGCGGCTGCAGTGGAGAACACCAGAGCACCAACTTTGCATGCTTGTAAAAGACAAGGCCTTATTTATCCCACCATATCCAGCTTGTGTGCGAGGCTTTGGGTTATCATTCAGGTAGTTGAAGCCCATGCTGTGCTGTAAGTTCGGGATCTCTTACACTGCACACAGCTGTATATGTACACAACGCCTTTGTCTGTACGGCCCAAATGTGCATTTAATCTGAACACAAGACTGTTGCCTGGCCCTCTGCTCCCCGGACTGGCTTAAAAGTACGTGCAGGGGTAGTCATGGCTGGAGTAGACAGGTTGAGCTTTGCCAGAGTGTGGGTAAATGCCAATATTGTGCGTGTCCAGTGTAATACGTAATGCTTCATCTCCTCTGCCCACTTGGTGAGGGGCAAGTGAAGGAGCTGTGTGCACACAGCTGGATAATCTGCTATCTTACTGCAGCAGTTGCCGCTGCCCTGCCAAAGAAAGCATTTTGCAAGTGTCTCCCATGCGATGCAGTGACTTATTAGCAGGCTGAGGTCCAGGAAAGGTGCTTGCTGCATGAGAGAAGCTGTTGAGGATACTGAGTTGGCAGAAAGAAGAGGGAGGGAGCTTGAGAAGCAGACAGAAAAATCAGCAAAGTAATGTAAAGGAAAGCATTGCTGTGGAAACCAGCTGACAGCCCGGTCACTGAGCAGAGATGGGAGAGAGCAAGTACCGAATGTGCGCAGAAATCCCCCCTGCTGACAAGCCCCCTTAGCACAGTTACCAACTGTAAGCCAAGAAACTATGGTTTGAACAAATACTGTGGTCAGAGTTTGCGGAATTTCTTGGAAGCCCTGGTCCTGAAGTCTATTACTTTGAAATTAATAATTAAGCTTCAAAACATGTGTCTAAAGCAGGATTTACAGAGTGAATGTGTCAGGCCATATATATTCTGATGTGCTGTAGGTCAAAGCCTCTAAGAAACAGCAGGCAGTAACACGTCCCCCATCCTTTCATTGCTGCCTTACGCATAACTCTGGTTTTCCCTCATCACACAACAGCACATGGTAAATTCCTCCAACCCATCACATTTATCTTTGAAAGTGACTTCTCAGGCAAGCAGAGGATCTCTCCTCCTCTCTCTCTCTCTCTCTCTCAGCTCAGAAGAGCCTCTTCCTCTTTCATAACATGATCATGAACCTGAAATCTGTTGTATCTATTTTTTCCACCATTTTATGAAAAATTTGAGCCACCTTTTACCTGCCTGCAGTGTGTGATGCTAGGACAGAGACAGCGAGGGGGAAAAGGCTTGTCAAGCCAATGACTGCATTTAACTTAGGTTGCTTATTTCTCCCTCTCCTTGGAGAGGCGTACAAATGAAAATTCAAGAGACCAGAATAAAATAAGCGTGGCTACATAGAGGGTGGCATTAGCAACAAAATGGGAAAGGACATTTTGTTCGTGTCACAACAGGATCTATTTTAAGAGCTTGTTGGATGTTTCATGTCATAAAATCACTTCTGGGGTTATTTTTTCTAAAAAAAAAAAAAAAAATAATACCCATGCCCACTGCAGAGAGCACTAAAATAGTCCACTCCAACCACTTCAGACAGGATGTATGGAAACAATCAGCAGTAGCTTGAGGTAAGAACAAATAGAGGCAACTATCCGGTGACGCAGAATAAAGAGAGAGAAGAGAGGGATTTTGCTCAAGTAGATTGAAAGAGCCGGTGGCATTGGAAGGATTATTAGGGATGATAGAAGTGGCAATTTGTTTGACCTAGTAACTGCACTAATTGGTGGCCATCCCTTTGAATATGAATATCCCGTTGAATATTTCCAGTGACTCTCCTGGAAACAAAACAAACGTGTTCAGATCTCCTCTGGGCGGGAGGAGACTGCTTTTACTGCTGAGGCAGAGTGGGGGATCAGATGCCATCAAGTGCTTTAAAAACACACTCTCTCTTCAACTGGCAGGAGCATCTCGAAATGATTGTGTTTTTTCTATGTACAGCTCTAATTAAAGGTCTAGGTTTCAATTAGTGTCTTGTTTTCCTGGCCTATAACATTACATGTTGGTCAGAACATTTTGTTTTAAGCAGAAAGCTCACCTGTAAGGGCCCAGCCAGTATACATACTGCTCTGAGATGTTTTTAATTATAGAAGAGATGTGATTTTAAAAATGTATATAGGAACGAGGCATCCAGATCCTACTGAATTTCACTTTGATGTAAGCATAAAACCCATCTAGATGTCTTCAAAGTGTCTTGAAGGGCAAAGTGTAACTGTGCTTCAAATTCATTTTCAAAGATGAATGGTCAACTTTGTCAGAACACTTTCAGATTTTAGGTTTAAAAATATTTTAAAATTGACATTTTCCCGATTCCAGTGTTACCTCCTCCCAACGTCCCCTCAAGCTAACACCAGTTATGTTCAGCCTAGTGCATGTACGACTCCTTCTCCAGTGTTCCACCTCTGTCAATGGGACATGAAGTGTAGACGTGATACACACATCCAGCAGTCAAGTTCTGCTGATGAGCAGATATTAACTTTAAAAATGAGCTAGTAAGTTGTGTAAACACGATTGGAAAGGAGCCTTTTTTTCCTGATGAATGTTACGCAGGCTCTTGGGTGTCAGAGGGACCTTATCTCCTCGTCCAGCCTTCTACAGCATCTCTCCCATGGGTTATCATCTCAACAGGAACCTGGTTCTCCACCACAGGAAAACTTCTCTTTCCAAGTATAGCGACGGAGATACCTGAGGAAATGATGGCTCAGGAACTGGCAATGTGTGAGGCAGACTTCATCACCTACGTTCCTTAGGAGACCCTCTGCCCTTAATTTCCTTCGCCTGACCCTTCCCTCTACTCCCCCCGCCTCTGCTTTGGGCAGGTTATCATCTGACCATGTGGGCTATCTCAGGAATAATTTTCAAGCATCGTTAGAGTAGGAGAGGGGCAGGTGACATGAAGTGCAAGCTATGTGGGCAAGATGCTGTTAGCTGTCTTTCAGGTTAATTTGTAATGCTTTGGAAAATGACAGCCCAACTTCACTGACGTGATGTTTTATCTGAGTAATAAACAAAGTCCAAGCAGGGCTGCTGTTTCTTGTCTTTTTCTCTGCTGTTGGGTAGGCTTTTGTAAGAAACATTGTATTTTCACAGAGTTAAATGACACAGTAACTGAGAAATATATCTTTATTATTAGAATGTGTATATTCTAAAAACTTTTATCTGGGGTTACAGTACAATCCAATTTCTTTCTAATTAACTAACCTGGCATTTGTTCAGCAAGTAACTGTAACTTAGGATTTGAAAAGTTTAAGAACATGCAACTTCTTTTACTCTCTTTTTTTCTTCCTCTCCCAAAAGGACAACTTACAGTCAAGATTTTAGTGCAATAATTAATAAAATAAACATCTCATTTGTGAACTAGTAGTTGCACTTAACTTTGGTGACTAACAGACTAGATAGGCATTTAAAAATAAAAATATTCTTTCAGTGTCAAGTGGATAAAGGAATGGATGAATATATTTTACTTTATTATCTTTCTAAAGTTCACCATTATTACCTTCAAAAAGGGTCATTTTATCAGGTTTGTAAAAGGATGTGGGAAGCAATAGAAAAAAATAAAGGATGTTTCTATTTTGTGGCTTGCCTAAGCAAGTTGTCGTAACATACAATCTGACCCAAACCCATGCAACACAATTAACAACTCCTTTTCACCACACACGATGCCTAGCATAAGGCCAACTGTGGCCTTGTGATGTGGTTAAATAAATATTAAAATGTCATTACAACCTAAATACCTGAATTGGTTTTACACTGTGACTTTCTACTGAAACAGTGTTGAGAAACTTTAAACATATATCTGATTGTTTCATATACACTATTTAAAATAAAAGTGAGGAATAATACTCTCTTTCTTCACTCGGCTACTTTCTGGGAGCTCTGTACACTGAAAAATGTATGACATCTCTAGTTGCCTGATCCTAGCTGACTGTTCGGTCATCTTCTGCTTTAAAAATATTGCAACTCAGGTGCTTATTGCAGCAGTAATCATAGTGATACACTGTCTGTTAATACTCAGTTCTGCTTACAGTCATAGTTATAAAAAATGAAAAACATTTTTCACAAATCTTTGTACACATACTGTAAAAATCACCTTCCACAAAAACAATTTACATCTGTTATGAGCATTTAAAAAATAAATTACACAGACTTGTCTCACCTATCCTTTCTTTTTCTTGAGAAAACATCAACAGGATGTTTATATCTGTAAACATGGCATGAGGATTCATGTTACCAAAAAACTATACACACGAAAAATCATCCTGATAAATACCCTGATAAATAAGGATCCCTTTAATTGGCACAAACCAATGTAAACATGCGCATTCCCATCCTGTAATCATCTCTAACTTCCTTGCTCTTGGGTTTTTAGTTGAAATTCAAGGATCTCTCAGCCCTGTAAAGATTTTTCAGAGATAAAAATGTGAAGGGTTTCAGTTACAATCATAGCCATTTTAGGTCTCTTGCCTAAAACTAAGCACAGGCATTGAACATGGTGCCATGCAACGTAACACATTGCTTTAGCCTTTTACTTCCTGTGCCACTGCTTGTAACAACCTGCTGCTGGCACTTGGTACCAGAATTCCTCCTCTGGCTCAATGCAGGCTGTGCTTGCTAGGGCTGTGGTACCAGCTTCTGGTCTCCTTGCTGAGTGACACCAGAGGCTGGTACAGCAAAACCATAAAGCTTCCGGAATTTGAAAGCTGTGCTTGAGACACCAGAGCCGCCCAAACTTGTACCAACAGACAATGTGGCTGCTGGCAGGATCAAGCAGTTTATTGTATATAAGGAAATGTGCCCAAGCGGGCATATGGCAGAAAATCCAGGGTAGCAATCTACTGCTGTAAATAGCCTTCAAGCAACTCAAGCAGACCTTTTGCATCTAAGTATGTCTGTGCAGGTAACAGTTAATCACTGATCTTATACCTACCTAAGCTGAAAGATTAAGTAGTTAGGTGCCGATTAAATGGATTCTTCTGAACTTCAGCAACAGCACAGATGGAAAATAAATTACCAGGCCACATGCTGCCACTAAAATAATTAAACATACAGCCACAGTACTGCCCAGCAAGATAAATGCAGTCATTTAAAATCAGCTCTATGAATAAATAAATAAATAAATAGAAAAACCTCCATGTAAACTGAATAAAATGTCACTTTTCTTATAGCGCCCAAAGAGGGAATGGCATTACTAAATAATATAAATCTTCCATACTGTATATATTTCTATATATTATATCTGATATGTTTTGGCATGGCCAAATGGATAGGAAAAAGTAGGATGATTAACTTCATTCAATATTTGTTCTGTTGAAGCCAAGCTCCTGCGTTACTATATATTGCTAACCATTCCTATAGCGGTTTGGCCTTTTTACCCATCTTGGATTTTGCGCTCACTTTCCTGGCAGAGCAGACTGGTTCACCTTTCTTTTGTGCTCTCCATATTTCCCTTGAGCAATCAACAGGTTCATAGAAGCATTTCACTGGCTGCAAGCTGGTTTTCTCATCCTTTGCTTTTTTCAACAAGATTCTTCCTTTTTGAAAGGAATGAGGCTTTGCATCAGGGATGTTATATGAAGCATGTTGACTTCCTCGGCTCCTGAAATTAATAATAGTGATTATTAATAACTATTATTCAATCTTGCAAAGTGAAATGTCCCAAAAATGTCCCAAACCCATGTATTTTTTGAAGACAGAAATAGTCTTGTTTCACAAGACCAGGCTGAAAGTTAAAAACAGAGTTGCAAGATGAATTACATTTCTCAATACTCAAAAGCATCCCTCACTATAAGAATCCCTACATGTGTTACTGGTGGACTTTTCGTGCATGTTCATCTACACTTTTATTCAGATAGCATTCTGCTGATTTTGGAGTGCTGAGACTTTACTAAGGTCTATATTCTCATAACTTGGTGATCTACAGGGATTTTAAAGATGCACATGTTCACGGCAACCTTCTGCAAAGAATGAACATCCCATGGTCTTTGGAAGACCACACAGCACCAATAACAGTAGAAAGCGGGTGCAGAAACTGTAGGAACTTCTTGGTGGGATCTCAGTGCTGCTCTGGACTGCGGCTGCTACTAACGGCCAATAGCTCAGGAAACTCCATGCTCTGCCTTTGTGCTGGCCATCCATCTAGGCGAACTTTAGCTTTGCTTTTAGGCTTTGATTTGAAACAGGAGAAGAGGAAAGGGAAATACAGAAATTGGCGGGAAGAAGGGCATGAAAGCTTAAAGGCCAAAGTAAGCTGAATTCTTTGTTGTCTCTGTGATGGTTCAGGCTCAGCAGGATTTGCTGAAATCGGTAGAGCTCAGGAGGAGTGACAGCATGGTGACTGGTGCTGCAAAGGCTGAACCATGCCCTCTGCTCTGAAATTTTACGTTGAAACTGCAGTTCCACAGTTTAGCTAAGTAAGAGCATTACAGTCCCTTTTAACATAATCTTGACATGTTTTACAGCAGATACATATAGTGTAACAGCAGCACTATGATGTAAGGCACCGGCTCATTTCTGCCCAGCTACTGTGACTGAAGCAAAGAACAGATGTGCTGATGTACAAGTCGATCTCTTAAGGGTTCCCATAGGGCTATTTTCCATAGCTCGTTATTTCTGGAAACCACGTATCTGTAGTATTACCTCTTCTGGGAGTTAAACAATATTGCACACTTGACAAAGCCAGTTTTGGAAAAAGCTGTGGTTGTTCAAGTGCGTACAGTGCAAGCCCTCCCCTGCTCTTTAAAAGACCAGAAGGGTGTCGCGAAAGCCTCTGTATCTGTTGGTGGGAGGCAGTGAGAGCCAGTCGACAGCACAGGAACTGAGCCTTACCTACAGAACAGTTTTACCTGGTTGGCAGCTTTGCTAACCAGACTTTACTATGGGAAAGGTTTTTTGGGAAAATGCCATGCAGGTCCAAGCTGGAGCTTGCAGGTGCTGTGCCATGCAGGCCTGGTGCACGCCTGGGCTCTGACCACTTGCTAGGGGTTAGAAATCACTTTGTGTAAATGCACAAGTGTTGGCCACTCCGGTTTACGATCACTTCTTGGGCACTGTTGTTACAGTCCATTACTTAGTTGTTGTTAAAAGATGTAGTGCTCTGTTTTTCTCAGATGTTATGGTGAAAAAGTTACATCATTTATTCCCAAAGTGCATGCAGGCATTATTGCAGGTGATTGCAGGTGATGTTAGTCACTCCTCTGCTGCACTGAATGATGCTATTAAAACCAGAAGAAGGTCAAGGTTAATATGATCAGAGGGGATTGCCTAAAAGAGCTAAACTGTATTTAAATTGAGCGAGTTTATGGTAGAGAAGATGGACGTCTGTCCCTAATTCACAGTCAGGGTAAGAAGGTATCTAAGACAGATGAAGATGCAGGTCATTGCATGTGAAATGCAATGCTGCCAGCTCCAGAGGTGGGAGATGTTTTTCCTTGAAAGTGGTAGCTCTTCTATACAAGTGACTATGAAAGTCTGAACTTCTACTCAAACACATTCCTAATCTGTCGCATTACGGAGAAATACTCAAGTGATGTGACTAAATGCACCCTGCTGCCACAGGCACTTAAGAACAATCCTGTGCTTGCTGCATTTCACAAACATCAGGTATTTTTCAAGATAGGTCTCATGATTTTAAGACCTAATTCTTAGCTTCTTCACAAAAGGAGCTGGTGTTTTAAGTTGATTTAGGCACAGATGTGCCAGCAAGTCTCAGTACCTTTGAGAAACGGCTAGTGAGCATCAGCAAAGGTCTGCCATGCCTTCAGTGGGGCATTTCCTGAAAATAGCCAGGAGAAACTGGAGAAGGGGAACTGGGAAGCAAGGCAGAGGCCTTGGAGCAAGAGGGATTGCAAGTCCAGCCACTGATCCCAAACAACATAAGCCATCAGCGGCCCCAGCCCCTCTGAGATTACACTGAATTTTCTGGACGGGTAGTAACACTTCTCAATTTTTTTAACTGGTACATATATCATTAAAACCTCATTTTATGTACTGAGCTGAGTTAGAGCTCTTAAAAAAGCTGGTGTGGTGAATGCAAATGCTGGATTCATCCACAGAAGAGGCAGAGCAAAATAAAACTTTCCTACCCCTCTGAGCATCTCCTCCTCTATCCTCCCTGCTTCATAGAACAAGTTGGGATATTTTTAATCTGGTAACTCCAAATAAAGACTACTACTAAATTCTAGTTTTGACAGTGTCTTTTCAAAGGAGAAGTATACCAGTAGTTAAACAGAAACCTCCAAACAATTTCATATATGCCTTTGAACTGCCACTATTTGTCAGCAATTAATGGGTTTTACCAAACTGCGTTATATTTAGACCAAAGACTTGTCAGTGGAAGGACTCATCTCACCAAGTTGTTGAGTTCACTGGTTATATTTTAATTCTATTTTCCTTGATTCCAATCATATTAAGACATCTAGAAGCCTGCAAAGCGTATACACAGTCAACTCAAAGTCTACTTTGGACAGTCAAGTTTTTCCAGAATCTCAAATCAGTAGGGGGAAAAAAAAAGCAATAAAAGCTATGAAAATAAAAAATAGAAAAAACAAAGCTAGAGCCCCATGCTGTTAATTATTAATGCAAACACTGCTTATCAGCAAAAGGGTACTTGGCCAGTTGCCTGCTAGGACTACGATATATGAAAACCAAAAACAACATGAGGAGCAAAAAGCCCCCCCCACCCAACCCAGTAGGCTATACGTTGTATTTTTAGTTTATTTTCCAGCCCATCCATCTGTTCATGTGCCTCTCAGTCTTCCAGTAATTCTTGAACCCATTGGTCAAACACAAACAAATCTGGCAGGGACGCAGAAGTCCCAAACCTGTGGTGATGCAACAGGTTTCATGCCAATGGAAAAAAGACCCAAACTCATGTCCCCACTAAGAAAGGTTGCCCTAGGAAGGGTGCACTGCCTGATCATCGCTTGGCCACGCAGCATGCACGATGCTCCGAACCAGCTGCTGGGACTCCTGACCAAGTCACAGAGACATGGGAAACCAGCCACAATTAGTTCTGCTGCTCCCAGGACAGCTGCTTGAGTAATCCGAGATGATGTTAGTGCCCATGCTTTGTTCGGGCACTTGTTTGCTTACACGTGATTTTTAAGTCGACAGTGTTACTGTCAGTTAGGAAATGACAACTGTCTCTCTCCTACCTACAGAATGTTAAAGATATTTTCAGCTGAAACTTGGCCTGCGTTTGCTGAAGAGATTCAACTACTGTAGCTTTGCAATAGATTATTATAGTCACCAGGAGAGAGTCATTCATTTAACAGATTTTTTTTTTTTTTTTTTTTTACAGAATATCTGATTCTAGCTTTGATTTAGCAGAAATCTGTTTTTGCTCTATTACATGACATAAATATACATCATACTCAGGTATAGAACCTGATCCAAACCCAACCTGATTCAGGCTTTTGGATAAGGTGACATGCAAAAGTAGAAATATAAGCATCTCAAATCAGTATCTTTAAGTAAGAGAAAAATAAAAGGATATACATACAGGCATCTGGGTTTCTTATTTAATGAAATGTCTGTAAACTGCAAAGAAAATAGAAACAGGTTATTAATATTACATTGTCAAGTAATTAAAGTACAGGGATAAAATATATGCAGTCTTCAAAATCATATTTCCATTCTCACCTGCTGTTAAAACTAGAATAATATTCATTAAAGAAACGGAAAAAAAAACCCTTTTACAGATTATTACTCCTCCAACTTATTACATCTGTTTTTAAAATTCATAACGTGAGTTGTTAGTGGTTGGATTTTTTCCCCATTATTTTTATCATAACTATAATCAAAGTACATTGCTAAAGAAGTGTGGGCTGAACAGAGATCTTTCACATTAGATTAAACAGTACGGATACAATGAGAAGTAATTATTGCGTTCAAGATAATTAATAAGGGACAGTGCCTGAATAAGCTGTATTAAATTAACTTCCTCTCAGAGCCTTTAATTTTGCAGTGATGCATTTCCTTTACACAAGCGGCTAGGAAACTCCAGCTACGAGCCCCTGGCTCTGCCTGCAGTGGCACTGAAGGATGGAGGGCGAGAACGCAAGGATTTCTCTCCCTTCCCACCCCAAATCCTGAGACCAGCTAGGGACAACATAGCCTCAGTGCCAGCACAACTTCGCATGACTTCATTTTTTACAACAGTTTGGTTCACAGCGTGGAAACGCTTTGTCTAGTCCCTGTTTTAGTGGGGGTCAGGAAAGGAGGTGTTTAATGCCAGCTCAGCCTAAATTGGTCTGAGTACTAAATCAGTTCTTTGTACTGATCTCCCCTCAGTGCTACTAGACTGAGCCTTTGAATATCATTTAATGAAGTCACTGAGCCAAGCAAGTCAGATCTGTCATCTGAAAATGATTATGTTCTCGTAAATGTTCCCTCTGTCCCTGGTATTGTCCACACTTTGCAGATGGATTTTTGCCCAGCCTAACTTTGCTTGTCATCTGTCTTGGATGGAGTCTGGAGCTATCGCATGGTGTGCTTCTCTGTAATTACCTCCTGAAGGTCAGGCTGGTCAATATTTGGATGGATGACCTTAAAGGAATGCTGAAGTCACTCAGAAAGCAGGGCAGCTGCCTCAAAAATTAGTGCCTTCCCCAAGGGACACTGCTGAGCCAGGGATCCCGGTAAACACATCAAGAGCAGGGGAGATGATTTAATACTGAGGCCCATCTTTACAGTCCCCCTCAGTGTTCTCACAGACACTGTTTGAGATGTCCGGCACTAGATTTCAGCACATCTACATTTATTCAGGTCTTGCCTAAAGTCCTTTGTCTTCCAAGTGGCTATGGGAACCTTTGCCTTCCACCATTACATACCTGTTCAGTGCTGTGCATGATCAAATGCCTTTCCTCTCACCTCCCAGGATGAGCAGTTACTTAGCGTAGGCAGCATGGGGTACTCATTTAAACTGAAATGTTCTTTGGAAGTCATGTGGATAAAACTTGCCATATAAATGTAATGCTGAAAATACTGAGTTTAAGTATTAATAAGGAGGGTTCTTAAAGAAATCATGTATTTTAAAAAACAATGTTCAGACAGCTTTGGTTTCTCATCTGTGGGGGACAGGCCTGCGGGAATCCATTCACCATTTGTAAGAGTCCCATGATAGGTAACTACAGAAAGCAAGCCAATTTGCCAGCAGGCTGACGTGTCTTCTGTAGGGATCCACAACATTCCCGAAAATCTTTAGACATCTCCAAAAAACTGCCAAGTCACTAAGTGACACAAAGGAAAGTGTTTGTTGCAAAGGTAACAGCAGCAATAGCCAAAGCTGGAAAAAAAATTAAATATCTGGCAAATATTTCATTATTCTCTGCTCTCCCTTTGCCATCTTTGGCTATTGCTGCTCTTACACTCTGCTCCTTTCACTCATGTGAAGTGGCAGTTTAAAATATAAATAAAACACATCTAAATAAACGTTTTACAAATCCAGATCTGTTGGGAGTAGCAATTAGCCTGACCCACTGAGCCCACCTGTATTTAAACTCAAGTATTTTCTCTCCGGTGGTGGGTGACAATGAAGGGAAGGACTTTGCTGGCTTACCATGTGCTCGCTGATGTCAGTGTGGTTGCACACCATCTGCTGATTTTGGTAATATTCTAGCTGCCTTTCTGCCAGATCCACGCGCTGCAACAGGTTCTCAATGAAGTGCTGGAGCCTGGCTTTTCCCCGCACTTCTTTTTCTGCTGCTTCTTCCAGGAAGTGGTTGAAGGTAACAACTTCTCTGCAAGACAGAAATATTGCAAAGAGGCCATGTTTAAATAATGGGAAGGGCCCTGATCTCGCTGCTGTCAAAAAATTACTGATGCTTCTCCTGTTTTTCATGGCGATAGCCTATGGTGGCTAATTACTGTCCTTCACCTCTATTAAGAGATTTCAACCTTTTTGTGGACACTTAGTGAAGATCTGGAACCCTGAATGCTGAATTCAAGTTTATGAGCAGTGGGTTTGGGATTTTTGGTCACATTATTAGGTCTCTTGGAAATAGTCCTTAGTGGTCCACAGGGTAGAAATGTATTAAGCATCACCTCTCGAGCTATCTAGAGACAGCTACAGCCTCCTCATCTTTTTTTGACTTACCCATGTGAATATCAGCCCTGAAACATGAAGAGAAGTGGATGAACCCCCAAATTCATCATCCCAGTTTATCATAATCTTACAGTGGTAATTTAATGTTGCTACTGGGGTGGTTCCTAACTTAAAAGAGCTACTGTGGCCATAAAACTTAATTTTGGCTGTAATCCTGCAAGTACATCAAAGTGCAGTGTTACGATCTGGAGCTAGTGGGAGCATAGAAGATTAACAGATAATCTACAGATTACAGACCAAGGAGTACGTGCGTGGGAAGAGCAAGTTTTAGGTCAGGAGTTTAGAAATGTTTCTTGTCTGGTAACATCACTGGAAGAAACAGGTAGCACCGCTGACTGTGGAAGGTCCCAGCTCTGTACTGAGACATAGCTCATTTTAAGTGCTCTGCAAACTATCAGTTTACTATCAGTAATCAGGCCACCACTTGGACCTCTAATATCAAGAGTTTCTGGGTGGGAGAAGTTTGTTTACAGAGTGAAGCATGTATTACAAAAAATGGCATATCTGAGCATGTAGGACTTCCCCAGTTAAAAAATGCCTGGATAAACAGTTCTTGCTCTGCCAATTAAACCATGTTAATTTTTGCTCTGTACAAAACTGAAGGGGTGGGAGTTGGGGGAACCAGTGCTTGTCAAATGAAAAAGGCATGACTGTTTGGTAGAAATACATCATCTGAGGAAAAAGCGTTTTAAGCAGAAACTAGGAAACAGGTTGTAGCAATAAGAGCCTTTCAAAGCTTAGCTTATTTATAACAAATGCAAAGTTTCTCTGCATTTCATTGTTTTAACTCAGTATAGTTGTAGATAATTGGTTTAACTCGGTATAGTTGTTCTAACAGTGAGCTCGTTTGTGTTAAGAGTTAGGCACAAGTGGTCAGCTATGGAAATTCGCCACCTAGGATTCAGGCTGGGTCTGCCTGCTCTGAACCACAGCAGAGTGGAGCAAGAGGCTGTTTGCACAACTGATCTAATGGTAGGAATGAGGTAAAAACAAGCACGTATTGTTTGGACGAAGAACATCAATGAATATTAGTTCATGTTAACTTACAAAATCTGGCTTAAGAAACAGAGAGGTACCTTGTTTGTTAAGCTCAGCTAATCCATTCCATTTCAAGGCTCTGCACAGTTTCTGTGATTATTAGCTTGCCCACAGCAACCTGGTGGTAAAAAGCCTGAAGAATGCTTAGGAAGAAGCCAATCTAAACTCATTAAGGACAATTTTAGGGCTTTATTCTCACCGCACTTAGAGCATTGTAACTTCTTTGATTTCATGATGCCACTCTGTATTTGTGTTGGCATAGGAGCAACCCGAAGCCCTTGGCACTCTGGCGGGTTCCTCTTTTACAGTGGACAGGAAGCTCAAAAGGACAGAAACCCAGCAGGTCGGCTCCAAATCCCTTACCCTTTGGGTAAGGAAGGAGAACTGCGCGTGGCCTACCAGGCCACTGGCCCTCCTGCAGGAAGGCTGGGGCAGAGCAGGGAGCCGCCAGCCTGGGACACCAGGAGGATGTACCTTCCGGGGCTGCCGTTGGCTTGTGCATTTCGCTGCAGTGGGAGGCCACAAGCATCGAGGACTTGTCATTTATTTTTAAAATGCTGATAGTTTCATGAATGCTAACATTGTAATTGGGTCAGCAAAGGTAATTCAAAAGCATTCATTAATTGCCTGCTCCATAGCATGAATAAATCACCCACAAATTTTCCTTTCCTACAAATATCTCTTTAGTGAGCTGTGCTATAGGGGGGGTAGGGGGAAGCAGCGTATTTTCTGGAGGACTTCGATCACTATCAGGAGGAGAACAGACATATAGTGTCAATAAGTTCCCTCCTATTTTCCTTGCTTTCTAGACTACTCAAGATAACTTGGCATCCTACGTGCAATTATTTGTAGGAACTAGCAGCAGTAGTAGTACTTCCATCATTTTTCTCTGTTTGTTTAGCTGCCTCTATACAGGCTGTGAACCTGCCTTTAGTAACTTTTATCTAGAAATTTTCCTTTCAGCTGAAATGGTACCAGCACTCTGTAAATTCCCTTTATAAAGACAGGAGCCAGAATATACCCACCCACTAGGCCTCGGTCACACGCCTTGTCCTGATAAGCAGCACTTCTGTTAGTTCAGCTGCTTTCTTTGTTTCCACTTCATTCTCATCTCTCAGAAGAACATCAAGCCCCAGGGAGTGACTGCTAATAAGTGTCTCTACTTGCTCCAACACCTCTTCCTCAGAGAGCTCGTTCCATGCCATGGCTGTGCCTTGGTTACCTGAAGGGAGTTCCCAGAAGAATTTTTACCCTCCTCCCACCATGAACAATAGGGAAACAGTTCAAAGAACTCATGTAGCTTCCTGCAGCCACTGTTTATCTGTTTAATTGCCTTTCTTGTCTCTTGTAGTTTGCTCAGACTTTTTCTTAGCTATACTGGTGACCCCTCTCCCTTCAGTTTTATTTCTAGATAACTATGATGATTTTTTACTTATGTTCTTTATTTTACGTTCAATTTGTTTCTCCAGGCCTCTGCCAATTTTTGGGGGATTATGTGATACGATTTCTGTCTTTTACTCTCTGCTCTTATGCTTGTGGAAAGATGGATGTTCACAGAGGTCAGATGCTGCTCCTCATGAAGTCGGGGGAAGCTGAGCCTGTGACTATTGTGGGACCCAGTTGGTAGGCATAAACGAGAGCACAGCAGCACAGGCCTGCTGGGCTCTGTGTCTTGACAGAACAGCCTTGTCAGCAGCGCTCACCTGAAACAGGAATCATTTGTTAAAGCCTGGCTCAGACCTGAAGCATTGCCCTTTCTAATGAGAGGTCTCTGATACCCTGCGCAGACTATTCTACATCTGGAGCACTGCTGCTATATTAAGAAAAGGTTATGTAGAGTTATTAGCTCCCCTTGAACTCCTCTGCTCTCAACATCATCTCTTTCCCACTCTGCTCTGCTCCTCCATTTGCTCTCTGCCCATCAGCCTGCAGACTCCTGCCCGTTTTTGCTCAGCTGCACCCTGGCACTTGCTGTAGCACCGTAAGCTCTAGATCCTGCCACTAAATTTTCTGAGTAGAGCAGATGATGCTCAGTGCAGCTCTGTAAATTTCTGTAATGGATAGCAGAGTGATCTCATCTGTTTGCTCACAGTTTACTATACTAATATTAAGGTACTTTATATAGCAAAATGTTTTGTTAAAGGGCTGTGACTGGGCAGCAGGGAGAAAGGTGGGTTTCTTGCTTTGTCTTGGGTGCTCTTGTCAGACAAGACCTTTCAGGAGGCGGGATCGCTGCTGCTGCCCAGAGAGCAGAGGTCACATAGAACTGCCAGCAGCTTGTGGCAACAGGGTGAGGCAAGCAAGAGGGAAAGACAAAGCAGAGAAGGGGGATGCAACCTGGGCGCCCAAGAGGAGCAGGAGGTGCCTGTACTGCCAGACTGCCGGAAGAGAGCTCTTCCCAGCGCCAGAGGAGTCTGGGAGGAATTTATTGCAGTGCAGCAGGCAACTCAGAGGTGCTCAGCTGAAAGAACAAGTGCAGAGGGAAGGACTCACTGTAGGCAAAAAGAGTTGCTGTCAAAGCTTTTATTTTAATCTGACTCTGCCAGGGAGTTAACCGGTTATAGTTAATGAGAATTAACTAGTTTGGCATTTTGCATTCCAACTGCAGCCTAGCTGCCCTCACAGAAAAACTGCAGATAGCATGCCTTGAAACTTTTCCTGAAACCTTCTTTATGGAGGCTGTTGTCATGAAACAGCATGAACTGTGGTAAATAAAGTTATAAATCATAGACTGACTAGGTGACGTTTATTATTCTGCCTTTACCACTAGATTATACAGTGTTCCTTGCAGGACTAGCAAGCTACAGTTCTTGTTTACCGGAGCAGCTGCTGGCATGTGGAACCTGCAGATACCCTTAGTATTTGTACGGCTTTCAGCAGTTAAGCATGTGATGCACAGAGTAGATGCAGAGGTTGGGACAGCTCCAGCTCCTTAACAACTGACAAGAAGGGCTAATGATTTCTCACATTGCAACCAAGCCCTCCTACAGATGCATAATACTGGTCCCAGGACTATTTACAGCAACTTCAACACCTGCAACTGCTCTGTAGGTGGAGACAAGCATGAGGCTCTATGCAGATTCTGCACCCAAGTATCAAATCCCTTTAGAGAATTGCATTTGGAATAACTCTGCCTAAAATCAATAGAAAACCAAACACATTATTTTACCTGAAGATGGGAAAATTTCACAAGTGATTTACTTGTGAAAATATTTAAAATAGGTACATTCATTAAGTATTAATGCCACTGACCTCATCCATCATCCCATTGGTGTTATTGCCTGAAGGCTGTTATCTGTTATTCATTAGGCTGTGGTTTCACATTCCTGCACCACTATCAGCACATTTGATTTAAGAGGTTGACACCTCCTCCCCTCAGAAAGTTACTGTCCTACCAGTTGCACCCATTCAGTGGGCTGTGCTCTAGATCTGAGCCCTGAACTTACTGGGGTGACACTGTGAAGATTAAAATGCCTTATTTCACAGAGACATCCTGTGGGATAGTCATGCTACACATGAACCAATGCAGCTGGGGGGGGGGGGGG
The DNA here is from genome assembly GCA_020745775.1 of Theristicus caerulescens. Classification (NCBI taxonomy): domain Eukaryota; kingdom Metazoa; phylum Chordata; class Aves; order Pelecaniformes; family Threskiornithidae; genus Theristicus; species Theristicus caerulescens. The sequence continues at coordinate 93,611,010 of CM036560.1, forward strand.
GGGAGTAATCTCTTGAGTGGGAAGATGAAAAGAAATAAGGAAAAGGGAGTGGGACCACCTGAAACGGAGGGTGGAAGAACACTGTGTAGTTGTGGTCGTATTCTACTTAGAGCAAAATCAAAACTGTTTTGTTGTACAACTGAAATTTGTGTTTCAAGGAAAGCTGTTGTTTTAAAGCATATGTTGCAGTGATCTCTAAGAGCCAACTCTTAATCCCACCGTAGAGATGTTACTTGCACAGATAGTTCCATTAATTGCAAATTTAAGGTGAAGCCACTGGCAAGAATTACTATTCCCCACCACAGCTGTTCTGCAATAGCCCTTGCATTCCAGGCTATGCCAGTGCAGAGGCATGACCAGTCAGTCTTGAAACAAATGTATTTGATTAAAGAAAGGACTGTCAGAGATATGGCAACATACTACATTAATACTTTTACCCTATAATTAGGAGACAAAGTGAAATTGTTTAAGTCACCATTGAAGGTATCTTCCATTTGAGGACCATAACTTCAAATGCTTACCCTGTTCAGACTTACTGAAAATCAAACTCTTTTCATTTTCTTACATAACTTCCAGAAACAAGCCTCTTGGTGTCCTCTAGAAGTTAAGTTCATAGCTGTTTTTACTTTCAATGGTTTTCTTGATATCTTATTCAACACAGTCTCATTCCCTTCAGGCAGGCTTCTGTGTTATCTTTAAGATCACAGTACTCACTCTGAGTTGCATTCTCCTTCATCAAACATTGAATAATCCCTTTTGGGGCACATTTTCTAATTAAATCATTCCTTTGCTCAGCAGCTCTGCTGAAAGCTTGACCCTGTAGACATCATTCATCAAAACTGTCCAGGACCCAACTGAGGCAGGTTGGTGATCTGGGACCTGTCTTTGGTAGCTGTGCCTGCTTCTCTAGAACATCCAGTTTTCTTTTTTTTCCCCAAATAATTAAAAAAAAAGCTTTGGCCTTTTGACTTTCTAAATATGAGAATAAGTGACTGCTGTAGGACTTTTCTGTGCTTAGAGTAATACTACTTCAATATTAGTATAGTCAGCGTGGTACCTCCACCTGTCCTACCCCTCAACACAGTTCATCTCCACAAAGGCATCACATTAGTATAACAGCATGTACCCACGTGCATATTAGCACAGCCATTTTTGTAAGGGAACAGAAAATTTAACTAAAAAGATATCTTCACTTTATCGTTGCCTTTATTGGACTGCTATAGGCTTTATTTAAAACAAACAAAAAATAATTAACTGACAAGTCTAAAGAAATAACCTTACTGACCCTACAAACTCTTCAAATGGGCAGCCCTGTGCCTGCTGGTGGCCTAAACCAACACTCCTCCCTCTCATCGGAATGAGAGGTCAACAGTAAAACCTCATAGTGCTGTCATTTGAAATTAGTGCTTTGATTAGCAACAACATAACTCTGAGAAGAATTTACTCCCTATAGAGTTATGAAGTTTACAGACTTGCTGCTTGCTTTGGGGAACACATCACAGAAGCCAGCTTCTGACGATGCAGCCACTTGGTAGATCACAGTTTTTATGTATCTGTCTCACATGCTTGGTCCAGGCAAAGGCTCAGGACATATGGGCTTTTACAGGTAGAACAGAGAGGTAGAAATGAAACTCCATCAAGTCAAAGTCACCTCAGGTCTACTGCCTCTGCTGAGGACTGCCAGAGTCACAGCAGTGCAATGCCTGCCTTCGCTAGGCTGGGCACAAAAGAAAGATGTGAGGCCTAGAAGAGCTCCATCTCATTCAGGAAACCCAGATGTTTAAACAAAGAATTTAGATCTCTTATCCCTAAGCCTTCTTGGGGGCTTCATAATCAAATCATGCTTGCTAACGCACATTTTTCCTTTCCCTTAGCTTTCCTATTTGACTTCACAATCAGATACAAAATCAGAGCCGTTACCCAAAGTGCAATTGTACTGTTATTTTCTGTCATCTTGTATACCCTTCGGAAGAGGAAGTTTTTTAAATCCCAACTTTTTTTTTTTTTCCCATAGCCAATTTATAGGTCAGGAGTGATGCTTAAACCTGGAAATACATCCTATTCTACCTTCCATATCTGGTTAATTCTTTCATTCTTACATGTAGGAGCAGGTCTAGCCTAACAGCCCAGATAGGTCCCTGGCTTATCTAGGCACATTTTATAAAGATGAAAATATACTGGATTGTTAAATTCAGTATTATGGAGTAATCTGATCACTGATAGCATTTGTCCATTCATATAAGATACTGACAGAGCAGGTAAACATGGGAGAATACTCAAATATAGGCCCAGTATCAACATCTGTTAACTTCTTTATCAGAGCATTGTTATTTTTCAAGAGTTACTTGAAGGGATCCCCATAAAAGTTTTCAGCTTCTTCTCTAGAAGAAGAGTTCTCCAAAGAAGAGTTTTAGTGACCTTATCTAAGATTTGGAGTAGAATTTTTTTTTCCTTTTTTGGATAATTTGCGGGGGGAGGTTGTTTTTTTATTTTGTTACCCTCAGACTGATGTAGACTAGCCATACCTCAGTCTCTTTGAGATCCAGAAGTGCATACTGATTATAAAGCCTTTCTTGCCTTCACATGCACCATATTCCATGATCTCTGGTAGTAGGGACAACCATTCAGAGACCAAGGGAAGACTGGTTTCCTTTAGTTCCTTACAAATGAGATAAGGAGGTGTTTCAGGGAAGAAGGTATTTTCTTTTTTCTCCTACAAAGAAGAAAGACGAACAAATTTTCAGCTACAATGGCTCAATATCAATGCTAGTTTTGGGAAAAGTTATCCATATTCACAAGATTGCTTATGGAAAAAAAATCCAAAGAAACTGATGAAAGCATTCATTTCTGAAGGTCAGCAAGTATCAAAGCAGTCCCTAAGGGCTGCCTTTGACTTTCCACAATCTGCAGTGAGAACTCCTGCTTCTGCAATTTCCATTAAGCAGTTTTGTTTGGCTTTCTAATCATCTGGACTTCTTCCAGAAATCAAAGCCAAAGTTGAGATCCTCCTTTTTTGAAGGAGAAAGTCATTTCAGCACGCCAAATAAGTAAGTTTTTGAATACACAAAGGAATGAATATGTAGACAGGTCTCAGAATTTACCAACAGTCCATAAGAAAACCAGACAAGTGACACTGCTGTTACCGGAGTCATGAACACTCTTGCTTCTCCCCTCTACCAGAGCATACCATCCAGTGCCTCCTGGCTACTGGTGCAAAGCTAGATGTCCCAGACATTTTTAGAGGTTCAGGTCTGAAAAGCTGCCCCTATTAAGTACTAGTCCTGCTTTTACAAAGCATTATTTATAGCTACCTTCCTTCTCAATTTGCTAATTATACAATGGTGTTTTAATTGGGAAGCCATACAGTGCATTTTTCTATGGCACTATCTCTCAAGAGTTATCCTCCAAGATGGGAAATGCAGGAACCATTTGAACAAGGAAAAAAAAACCAAACAACCTAGTTTTTCCTAGGTGAACGCTACCTATTCTTACACCCTGCCTACCTTCCCAGTCTCCTCAGAGTACCTTCATAGTGACTTCTAAGAGGCAACGCTATGGGGCTAGGCATGGGCACATGCAAGAACATCCTATTACTCCCCTCTTTCCCCCTCGGTACTCTGGGCTGATATTCTTTTGTCCTATCCACTAGCAAGCATTAGGCTCATTTACCTTTAAAAATTAACACGTCACTGTGTAGTAACTATTCACTCATTCCTATTGATGCTTTTGCTTCCAAGTTTTTTGTCTTCTTTATTTAAAGCTGAAGCAAGCTAGCAGTAATCCTAGAAGAGCAATACCCTGGGTACTCAGGTGACATCTCTTGTGCAACTGCCTCTTTTGGTTAGTGTTTCTTACTAGTCAAATAACCTTCAGTCTTCCCTGTAACACCAACTTAGGAGCCACCTCCTCATCTGCTTATGCACTCACCCTCCTCCTTTAGAGATGGCTAGAATTATAACAGTGTCTGAGCTCCTGCCCCTTTCCCAAGCCTGGCACTGTCCTAGTTTGAAGGACAGGGTTTCCCCACTTCTCTCATTCTGTGTTCAGTCTTTTCTGTCTGCAGAACCACAGCCTGCCACTGCTGCTAGCAAGCAGTCTGCCAAGGGGGCAAGCGGCCTCTTCCTCATGCCTTTTCCTAATATAGTTAAAAATCACAACTTTTGCTGCCTTTTTCTTTTCACAGATCAGTGTCCTTTGCCATCCTCCCCTTATCATACCCATTCTTTCTACCCAGATAACTCTACTCCCTCTTTTTCCATGAGCTCTTTTCTTCTTCTGCAGAACTCTGGGTTTTGCTCCACTGAATGGTTTCTGCTTTCTCCTGACAGTCATGTGTTTCCTGTGGATCTCAAGCCTTGCATTTTAAAACCACATCCTGTGTTTAGTTTGGGGTAAGATTCATACCACTTAACTTTAGATATCTGAAGTTCAGCATCTAGCCTAAGACAGCTGCTTACTTGAGGTCCCCCTCTCATCTATAGAGGGAGGGAGGACCTCCACAGGGCAATCCCTCCCCCTCTAAGATACTTTTCGAGAACACGTAGGATGAATCATGCTGTGAAAAAGCCCATAAGGGGAGCATGGCTAGATGGGAATACCAAAACTGCTTCAAACTGCAAGTTATCTTCATGGCCTCCTTCCAGCATACTTTTAAATCTGTCTCAGTTCCACTATTATCTTTAGCTTCTTCTTGAGTTCTTCAGTCTTGTCTTCCATGAGGATAACCTGATATTTCAAAAATCAGAGGTGCTGTTGAATATCCCTTCAAGGAAGATACACACCCCAGAGGCTCAAATCCCACCACCTTTGCTGTCCCCTCTTCTGGGAAATCTATAGCACTGCCTCAAGATCCTATCCTAATGATACAGGAGCCATCATCATCTTTTCTTTCTAGTCCTTAGACTACAGGAAGGAACGATGAAAGCTCTCCAAACTTCCTACACTGAACTCCTACACCACCTTCCTCATTTCTTCTCAGATCAGCGTCATGGCAACTAGCACTTCTCATCTTCCTTTTGTAAGATGATGAATTGGTTTAGAAGCACTCCATTACCAAGGCTCTTTACCTGCATCCCTCTAAAATAAGTTGTGTTGCTCCAAAAAGCCTGAAAGGTTTCAGCAAGTGCTGAATAAATTAAGTAGTTCATGTATAAATAATATATCAGCTATCACTACATTTTTAATGGGTGCATCACGAACATATTTTTAGATGGCCTAGGTTAGTCAGAACGACTCTGGCATCTGCTTCCCATTCCCATATAAGCGATTCCAGTCTCACAGTTCTGCGTCCACCTAAAACACCTAGCTGGACATGGCCTTTTCAGCACTGTCTCCTGTAGAGCTGCGCTGCTGCACGGGAGACCATCCCACTCCACAGGCAGCCTGCTGACCATGGTGGGATGGCTTCAGGGAAAAGGTGCTATTCGGTATTCTTACATACTTCCTCCAGCACTTATCCACCCATCTCTTCTTAAAAAGATATTGGATCAGAGGTGTCAGTGTAAATCAGATTACATGCTGATGATAGCTGCTACTTGTCCCTACCCCCATGAAACCAGGGACACACCAGAGGCATTAGAGAGCATAAGAGTTAGTCACTGGGGAGTCAAGCATGAAAGACACCTGCTCGGGGAGCTGTCCCCTGCCTTGCATGGGACATGATCACACAGGCTACAGCTCTAGAAATACAGGGATCAGAAGCTGGTGAGCACCAGGCCCGTTCATAATCAGCAAGCACCCCCTCTCTTCTCCCCCAAAGGCGTTCACTCGCACAGGTGCCGGCCAGCCCGCGCAAAGCCATCAGCTCTCGCCTCCCCACTTACTCCTCTTTCCGGTGAAGCTCCTCCTCGGACTCGGTGAGGCGCTGCTTCAAGGCTGCGATCATCTCCACCGCCACGTCCACCTGCCTGCTCAGGGCCCGCTCCCGGCGCTGCACCTCCTGCTTCTTCTGGGACAGCTGCACAAAAGCCGCCCGCACCTCCAGCAGCTCCGCCGTCTTCTGGGCCAGCTCTTTGGTAAGCTTGTCAATTCGCTTCTCAATCGTTTTGTCCACGGCCTCCACCATCCTGTTAAACTTTTCTCTGACGTGTGCCTCGAAGGAGGCTTTGGAGTCAGTGGCCGTGAGGCCGGGTTTAGAAATCTGCTCGCTGGGCGAGTCAGCCGACACATAGTTTGCAACGTAGGAGACGGGCCGTTCGGCTTCCACCTCCAGCGGCTGCCCGCGCTTTGCGCTCTCGCAGGACGCATCGCAAAAATTCAGGTAGGACCCTTTTTGCTGGGCGGGGCTCCCCAGGCTGCCCGGGGTGGCGGACTCCGGCGGGGAGAGCAGCTCCGCCTCCTTCAGGGGCGCGAAGAGGCTGCTCTTGGTGAGGAGGCTTCTCTCCTCGTAGCTGTGGCTGTACTCCAGGTGCGCCCGCAGAGAGGAGAGGCTCCTGAACCGGCTGTGGTCGCCGCATCGCGGGCAGCGGAAGGGGAGGCAGACGCTGACGCTCCCGAGCGGCTCCTGCCAGGGCTGCCTGCCTTCATCCCGGGCCGTCTGTTGCATTCCTCGCCGGGCCCTGGGTGGGAGAAAAGAGCCCGCGTTCACGCCCGCCCGGGGCCGGGGCGGCCCGGCGGGGCCGCCGGGAAACTTGGGAAACTTTCCCGGTGATTTCTCAGGGGTATCGCGCCATCTCCGCCCGGGGAGGCACCCGCCCGGCACGGCCAGCCGCAGGGCCCCGGCGACGCGACGCGGCTCCGCTCGCCTCGGCCGCCGCCGCCGCCCGGGCCTTGCCGGGACGGAGCGGGGCCGGGGCCGGGCCCCGGCTGGGCGCGGGCCTCAGCCGGCCGCAAGGTCGCCGCCCCCGCGCCGCCGCACTCACCGGACTTGTTGCTGGTGGCAGTGCCGCTGGCGGTGCGGCGGCGGGGGAGCCGTTTTCAGCAGAGCCGTAAATCAGGCCGAGCGCGGCGCCGCCGCCACACGCTATCGCCGCCCGGCCGCCGCCGCGGGGCGGGGCGGGGCCGGGCCGGGAGGGGCGGGGAGCGGAGCGGAGCGGAGCGGCCGGGCGGACAGGGGCGGTCTGGCCACCGGCTGGGAGTGGGTGCTGGGGTGGGCAGCAGGACCGGAGCGGGAGGCACCACAGGCTCAGGCTCACTGGGCTGGGAGCCGGAGCTGTTCCCCTCCCGGGGAGCTGTCTCCTGCCCCCCGCTTGGCCTTGGGCACCCGGCAGTTGGGATTTGCGGGGGTCCTGTTAGCGGTCTTAAAAAAAGCAGTGAGCTGTGGGGGGTGCGTTGGGGAGATGCTGGAGGATAAGATAACTAAAACTGTTTAAGCAGCAAGACAAGACTGACACGTGCAAATAGGTATAACCTGCCCTTGGCTTTCTGGGAATACAATTGTGAGTGGGTTTTTAAAGCTATGCTCAGTAGCCAGAAAGATTTATTTTATTTTATTTTATTTTATTTTATTTTATTTTATTTTATTTTATTTTATTTTATTTTATTAATATGACCCTAATTTAGCCTCAGGATTTAGGGAGGGGGAGTCAGGTAGTAATGGGATTTCTATTTTGAGTAAGAGGAGCGGATGTTATTGGTGTTAGAGCATGCTGCTAAAGGGTCCCCTCAATAGGGGAATATGCTTCTAAGCTTTTTTTTTTAATACCGCAGATGTATGTCTATTTTTATAAATTTTTGGAAACACGAGCAAGGGTGATTGTAGAGTAGCAGCCTTTTTGAGGTAATAGTGAAATACTGCTCTTCTAAAATCTAGTGCTTTAGGCCACAGTGGTAATATGCTGCAGATTTTTTTTTTATTACTGTGGGAGAAAGCACTGCGGCAAAGTTTAATTCTGTACAAATATATCTGTTCCTTGAATGCAATATACAGGCAGAGTCCTAAACACTGAGAAAATCTGTGTGCATTGATAGATGCCTTTGATGTGAATCAGACGTTCCCAGTAAATGATTCACCAGATGGCACATCAAAGGAAGTTACTCAAATTGCATTTCAGGGCTTCAGCTAATCTCTAAAGTGTGGGGGCTACCATCCAGGCTGTAACGTTTTGCATGAGCTAGTTGTCCTGTATTACCTTGTCTAAATGTGCTGGTTTTCTCTTCTTTTGTCATCAAGCAGTACCAAAAACCAGGAGGGAGGTCAGGAGGGAATAGTTTTGAACCGTGCTTGCCTCCAAATTTGGGGGTCCTGACTATTTCTTTGAAGGAGGGCAATGTTGGCAGGACCAGATGTATGGGCGTGACCCTGTTTTGGTCCCCATTTTCTTTGCTGTTGTCCTCCGTTGTCCATTATTTCTCTCTGGTGTGCCCATTGCCTTCCTACCTTCTCCTCCACAGCAGGGGAAGGTACTCGGTGCTGATGCTCAAAGATGCAGATGAATGCTATACAAGTGAGGTAAACTTAGTCTGGTGGAATGGTGCTACCTGAGGCTCCATCCACATTTAGAAAAGCTGACATCCACCCGCCCCCTCTAGCTGATAGTAATGAGAGCCTTCATGGTCTTGGGAACAGAAAATGTTGATAGCTTTGAAGGAGCCCATTAATCTGCAGCCTAAGCTACATGGTTTTGGTCAGTTAGATCTGAAATCCAGCACCCGTCTAGCCCCAACAATTCTTCTTTCAAGATTTCTCAGGGTTTTCTTGCACTCTAAATATTTGTTTTGCTGGATTGGGATCCAACTCCTCATTTCTTCAGTTGCCTACTCCTGATGCTCCCATTTGGATGTGCAGTTCAGTCATTCTCTTAGCATTCGGAGAGGAATAGTCTCCCTTTGGTATATCAGTAAGTGCATTTTACAGTGGAGGACGTACATTAGCCATTATATGTCTGAGCTTCATCCCCTGTGATTTAAACCTGGAGTGGGTAGAATCTAACATTATCACTTACACGAAGCCCAAATTTACACAGCCATAATGTATGACTAATCTCTGAACTTTTGCCAAGTGCTGGGGAGGCATTATCCAGTTTATGTGTATGCACCTCTCTCTTTCAAGATCTCTTTAAACACTTTGCAATAAGATTTCCAGAAGGATAAAAGTTACTTAAATGAAGCCAGCATGTACCAACCTGCCTGGTGCTGCAAGGAAGGTGGAATATTCAGAATATTCAGCTTTTTTTCAGGTAGTGATCTGTATCTGCTGTACTGGGTCCCATAGTTGCTGATTTTGGGTGGAGACTGATTATCTGACCTCTTCCTATTTTGAGGGGTCCTACAAGCTTAAAAATCGTATTTCAAAAGTGAAGTAAATTTTGTTTGGCTGATAATTCTGCTTTACTGAAGGTGGCTAGAAAAGGGAGTTTTATAAAATCAGTTTTCTTTTCAAGAGTTACCCTAGTTGTTTACCTTCTGATTTTTTTTTTCTCATCCTAGACAAGGAAAATAGGTGAGTCAGTTTTGTTTTTACTTGCAGCCACTTTCCCCTTCAGGCTCGTGATGCTGACATGTTTGTGGGGGCCTTTTTCATGTGGCGTAGAACTGGATTTATTGCGATCTCTTTGGTTGCATCCAGCAGCCTCTGATTTCCCTTGTTTGTTTACTGGTTTGCTTTGAAAAGGGGCGTCAGAAATTTTTGTCTCTCCCCTTCATGCCCACGCTCCCCACCCAGGTCTTCATTGTGTGATCTAGCTGGTTTATAGGAGACGTGAATCTGCACAGAGTTTCTGTTGGGGAAGTTTTACTAAACTATATATGGGTATATAAAGATAGATGCACACAACTGCACATCCGTTACCACTGCATACAGATGGGATTGTGAGTTTGGCTCTGGCAAGTAGCACAGTCCCCCCCGTTCTTCTGTAAAAGCTGTGCCTGAAATAGGTATGCCTATTCAGCTCAGTTAATTTGTATGCTGGGAAGTGCCGTGTTTTTCTTGGTGTTTGAGCATGAACCACAAATGCACATGATAATTTGAGTTCCTGAAACTTACCTGCATTTAATATTTACCATTCCTCTCTCTGTTTATTGAGAGGAAGTAACAACTGAGTAGTAAAATGTAAGGAAAGACCCTAGAAACTTGAAAGAAGTATTTTAGTGACTCACACTGGCGGCCTTTTGAAATCTTCCACAGTGTAGCAGCACCTCTGGCAACAGCACTGGGACCTTGAGGTCTGGTACTCAGGGACAAGTAACAGCAGCTGAACAGGGTCAGGACATCACTGTTGGCAGCAAGGGACAAACCTAGCATGGCTCTCCAACTGGGACGGGGTGTTTTATATGGCTGCAACAAACTGGCCTGGCATAAGCCAGCCCTGTGCAGCACATGAGTTCCCGTTCAGGTATTAATTGTGGGATTAGCTACCAGATTTATGCACTGAAAGAAGACAGAACAGAGCAGAGAGGTGTACAGCAATTGCTGTTCCTAGAGCTCTTCCAAAATGGGACACAATCTGCAGCAGAAAGGGGGTCATTTGTTTTTGGAAGAAGCTGCCCCGCTCAAAAAAAGAGACTGAAAGACAGCAAAAAACATGTCAGAATATCTTTAAAGAAAGATTTCTCCCTACAGCAAAGCCTTTTCCTCATTGGGACTTATTAAAATATAGACATTTTCTCCAAAGGAAAGAAAAGTACAAAGCACACCATCAAAGCAGAATTTCAAGCGATTTCATTCTGATAACGTTCTTTCTGCAACGGACACAGGATGGTAAGGAACATTGCTTTTAACAGTTCATACCACATGCTTTCCACGTTTGAGGAATTACATGTGAAATAAATCACACTGATTTCCCAACTGAAAAAAGTGCCCAAAAAAGGCCATAAACGGACTGAGAATTGCCATCTATAACTAATTAGCTGCTTTGGTGCCTAATCCTATGTGCTGGGGTTTTAAAAGTTTTTAATTTACATAAGCAGAGACATAAAAAGAACAGTGTTAAGCTGTGGTGGCAAATTCAGTCCTCTGCCATAGCCAAGCATGTGGGAGAGCAGTCCCAAGCCCTGTGGGAAGCCGTGGGGCTGGGCTTCCCCTTCCCCCATTCTGCCACATCCCTGACATCTGTGCCGCGGGCAGAGGGGACTCTGCTTTTTGCAGCAATATCTTTTGTCAAGGAAGTGAGAGCCGGTTGCCTTTAAAGCAAAGGTGTTGCCTTTAAAGCAAAGGTATTGCCTTCTCCTGGAGTTTGCTCTTGGCTTTGAACAGACGTTATCAGCGTCATAGGGAATGCACAGCAAGTGGCCATGTTCAGGGGTGGATCATTTTTCACCCCCGTTTAAAGATCCCTTGTGCGATGGAAAACGATGTCATGGTGTATTTATCTGCTTGCAAATACCAAGTAGGGAATTTTCCTCTTGGGTGGGAATGTTATGCTGGTGCATCTATATCAAAGATGTACCCTTGTTATAAGGAACATGCTGAGGAAGAGAGAATTGGATTTCTGCAAAAGGGAGAAAGCATGGCAGAAGCATGTTTCACCTCTTTTAAGGACAAAATATCCACTAAAGGCCATGTGATAGCAGCTCACATCAGAGTTGTCAGGAATCTGCCTTTAAAGTACAGCCTAGCTCAACAAAACGTGAAAACAAAGCAGAACAAGCCAACAACCAACACCGAAGAAAACAGGCAAAGCCTCCACCGGTTCCTACTAGGGCAGACACCAGATATCACATAGAAACACAGAAGACAGTTCAGACCTGCGTCTTTAATGCCATCTGAAAGTATGTTGATGTTATTGGATGTTTAGGGACAACTTGCTTCTATTCCTTCATGCTCTCTACTCTTTCCTCTTTTCTCGTCTTTTCTGATATTCACACGAGCAGTTCATCTTCTAGTTTGCATTACGTGTAAAGGTCTGGGGGATCAACTATTGCTGTCCTGGGAGAATGACTGGTAGGCTGGAGGTTCCTGCAACTGGGCGGGACACTGAATGGGGGGAATTAATGGGGCTTTCAAAGTAACTGGAGAGGGGCTTACTTAAACCAACAGGCTTCCTGTGTGATGAAGAGAAGGAGGACATGATCTACACTAAAGGGACGGACTTAGAAGGAAAGTACAGAGCACTTATTAGTTCCTAAGCGCTAGTGAGATGAAAGAGCCTGGTTCTCTCCTAGTGTTTTAGCTTTGCTGTCAATGTTCAGTATTCATATCAAGCAACAGCTCAAACTGGGCAAGAAAAGCAACATGGCTGCACAGCTGTTCTGAAGTCCTTTGCCTCTTTCACAACAGGTCGTATGTGTCGAGGACAGCAATTTGTTGGACACAGAGGGTGAAATTCACCTGAGCACATGGGGCCAGCATGAACGCAAGGCATCGTTTGTCCCTTGTTGCAGCCCTGCTCTTGCCTAAATGGTACTTATTGTGGGAGTGTTAGGGGCTAGCTTGCTGAAGAAATGGGTCTTTATTTACACCTGGTGCCAAATGGCCTATGTTAAAACAATGTCTTCTGTAGTGCTAAATGAGGCATGAGTCCTGCAAAGGACAATTTTATTTTTGTTGTTGTAATGAATTTGCAGTTGCTAAATCTGCAGTGCTCAGAGCAAGGTGATGGATCATCTTTAATATTTACACTTTGAAGGCACTGACTGTGAGCACGTGAGCACATTGAGCTAATGGTTTTAGGCACAAAGCAGATTCTTTTCAAAAGAAGGCTCTGACGTCAATGACGTGTTCTCATTTGCAGGGGCTAAAAAGTGCAATGAACTAAAGATATATATGCAGGTAGCAAACAAATAGACAACACCATGCTCTAGCTAATTTTAACAAATTCTATCCTTGGAAAAATTAAATAAGTAAAAGGCGCAGTCCTTGGGAAATATTGTGCTCCTGCCACTGCCACATCTGCAATGAAAGTATAGGAACACTTATAATTTGAAAGATAAGTAACAGCTGATATGTAAAAAGATTCTCAAACCCAGATGTTTCCACATACACGTCTGTCTTTCAGGCAGTAGGTCTTGAAGGCTGTGTGACTAGACACTTCCAGCTCTGTATGAGGCTGGAAACTGGAAGAACGTGTCTTCACCAAAGGAAAAAAGTATTGTGGCATAGTGCTTTCTATCTTTTCCTCAAATTTCTTGCCCTCAGATGGCTGTTAACTTTATATAATTTGCAGCCAAGGATCCTCCCACAGGGAGCAGGAACAGAGCCCAAACTGATTCCATCCAAATGGGGCTTGCTTCCATCTCCGGACTGACTGATTCCTATGTTAAACTCAGGTGAGCCTTCCCGGCATGTGAAATTTCCTCTGCAGTTTCTCTCCAAGGCTTACATGAAAGCTGCTGTGCTACCCGGGACTCACTTAGGGCACCTGTTATGAAAAATTTACTCGCTGTTTGTTGCGTTTTCTTTAAACAGCCTGATTACATTTTGATGACACTGTACAAACACGCGGTTAGAATCAAGTGCTAGAAATAGCTTCCTAGAACTCAAATTGGTTTTTAAAGTAAGCGAGTAAATATGTGCATGTGTGTAAGTCGTGCATGCATCCAGGCAGAACTAGTTATTTTTATACTTCCAGATGAAATTGTCTGTAAAAACATGAGGTGCTATTTACTGTTACCATTATTTATCATTTAAAATGCTAACAGTGACATGAAGTGTTGTCTCAGCTCATTTAACAGGCCATGAAACGGTTAGAGGGATGATAGAAATCTCTGACAAACCAAACTCAGGTAAAATGTAGTTACTCATATTTGTTACTCAACCCCTGCTTTTTCATAATAGTGAGTAAAAATGGGTCGTCTTATTAGGCAAAAAATACTATCATTATCACAAAATGTTTCCATCTCACATTGAGAACACAGATATAGCCCAATGTCATCCCCTCCCCATCGTTTGACTTCAAGGGGAACTGGAGTAACAGGAGAAAATAGCTGGACTGGCTTCCTGCAGTGAAACCATGGTGAGCTTGAAGAAGGTATGCTGCCTGCTGCCTCAGCTGTGGGGTGTTCACGGGGCATAGTGTCCTTTGTAGCATGTTTCTCTCCTTACATCTTTCTACCATAGTAAAAAGATATTTTAGTCCCTCTTATATGTGAATGGACAATTTTGATCCAGCACTGGAGCGATTCAGCAAAAAATCATCACCTGTATAAAAGACGTAGTCTCTGACACTGGGCTTATGCCCAGGAACAGCCTTACGTCCCTGAGTGGGGTCCCAGAATCAGCTGTGCCCTGGCAAATACTTTTTGTTGCATTATGGCTCTTTTGAAGTTTCGTGGAGGCAAGTTATTTCACAGTGCTATTGCACTCTGAGGGGGAGAGGGAATGGCACTGCCTTGCCTCTGGTCACTGCTGGCAGGAGAAAACCACAGCTGAGTTTGGATTTAGGGGGAAGTTTGGTGGAGACACAGGGACTAGGGATGCTCAGAATGGAAGATTAACTGGCAGTTCTAAAAATGTAAATTCTTTTATCCCTATGGATGTATTTCTTTAATCTAAGCACTTGAGTATATGAACTGCTCAATAGTTTTTTGGTATCTGTTTCTGTGAGAAACAGGACATAATTGCAAGCCAGGTTTTCCCTCAGGACCAGAGGCTTAAAACCTCCGGTAGAGATTTCCAACCACAAATGGTTATTATGTTGCTTTTAAAAAGTATATTGACAGTAATGAGATATTCTTTGGTTTTTACTGTGTTATTTTCATGAAATAACATTTGCCTTAATCCTTCTTGTTTTAGCTCGCTCTCTTTCTTGGCCTGATCTGTATGACAAATGCCTGTTTATGCAGCTGGTACCCAACTCGGGACTTAGAAAAATGCAGAAAAACCATATCTTTGTGACAAGGCAGGAAGAACTACAGAGCTATAGATGGTTATAGCCCTAAGTGTAACTGGGAAAACTATTGAGACAAACCAATTGCTTACTGATGAGAAACATTTCTTAGGGCAAAGTGAGAGTTTGCAGTAAACTATAGAGTCCTATCCATGCCCCTTTGAATATCCTCCCTGAGACAGGATCAAAACAATCCAAAAAGTGTGTGAAATGCAAATAAATAGTGTTTGATTCACTAGCCCTACCAGACATGGCCTATTGTGCCTCAGTTATGTGGGACAACAGCTGTCACCTCAAAATGTGCCTTGGTAAGGGACAGTTGCTATTTACTTCCTTAGCAATGCTGCAGTGCAGGGGGAACTTGAACGCCTGTGGCTGCCCAGAGGGCCGCTTAATCTACTTGACTTCGAGACCACATTGCTGTGCCATTTTTCTCTCCCTAGATGCCTACACTCCAGTACTTGGAAAATAACAGACCAGACTATAAACTCACTTCAGGCAGAGACCATTTGCCAAGTATTGTATTCTGCAGAGATATTCTAAATCACAGGGGAAAAAAAAGAGACCATCTGTAAATACTCAGCCTGTATTCCCTTTCAGACAAAAAAATCTGATGCTGATCCCAAGAGCTAACTGGAGAATCTCTCCTTTTTCCTAGGAGATTGCTGTCAGAAGTGGGCTTACATTTGCTTTCCCAGCAATAGATGGTAGTCCTCTGGCTATCAAAAGGAAGGTGATTTTCTGTCATTATTATCTCATATAGGAGTTTATCTTTGGATTTGTGATATTCTCAGTGCACTTACTCCCTGTTTCAAAGTCAAAATGACAATGCATTTCAATGATCCAGTGACTTTTCACTTGCCTCTGCAAGATCAGTTAGAAAAAATCGTAACAGACCCAACCCTAAAACCGGAACATATAGTGCCCAGTTAGATTCTCCCATGACACAAAATGGTGACTTCACCAGCAGGCTGCCCAGCAAACACTTGGATGCAACTATCTCAGATGGATATTTTATACACCAAACGCCACCTGCAGTAAATGCACAGGAAATCAAAGCAGGACTGTATAGGAATTGAAAGGAATTAAAGATCATTGCGTTCCCTCAACTGCTGTGGAGACAGAAAGTCACATAGAAAAGAGACACTATATACATTTCTAAACTTAAGGAAAGGCTGCAAAACTCATGCTTTGTTAGACACTGTGTGTCCACATTAAGTGTCTTCTCAGCTGAAGGAAGGCTTCTAGTGAAGCTATCAATCACCTGTGAGGATCCTTGTCCAACAGGATACTTCTGATGGGGTTGATTTTGTACTTAGGTGGGGACCACATGTGAATTGGCTTCAAAACCAATGCCTTTGGTCTCCCAAGCAGAAACAGAGGAATACGTGTGACTGGTCTACCTCAGTTAACCACACTTCATAACTTGTCTTGTGCATGAGCAACTTTAAGACATATAGGATATAGTGTTTAATTTGATTTTTAAGGTTTTCAGGTTTGATCTCAGAAATTGTTTTCCAAATTTAACATGGAGATGGATTTTTTAATATTTCTGTTATGAAATGTATTTTGTGTGCATTTATCTCATATATGGTGATTTAAAGAGGCTACAGTAATTTAATCTGGAGGCATTTCAAGCTGGGATTGACATCAGGAGTATTGGGAGGAGCCAGTTTCTGGACTCTTATCTGGAAAAAGGAAAAACAATTCCTTGTGCTTTTTCAGCCTTTTACAGTTTCTTTTAGAAATCCTACAGGAATATAAAATGATCAACAAAATAGTTCATTGAAGCACCTGGTATCAATGTTTTGTTGATGGCATCACAGAGAGATGTGGCCCCGGTGCCATTTTGAGCACTAGAGCAGTTGAAGGAGGACTGCAGAATATTAAAAAACCTTGAAGAAGGTTGGAGGAGTTGAAGGAGGACTGCAGAAGATGAGCAAGCTCTCAGAGTAAAATTAATCTGAGAACACCTGGAATTTAAAAAAAAAAAATTGAAATAAAAAAAAAAGAGTTTAAGCTATTCTGGCCTCTGTGTCTAATTATCAGAGAAAGATAAGGATGATGCATCCTAGCTAATTTAGGCACCTGCATGTTTCAGGATGACATCTTCAATGACTGACTCCATGACTACCTTAGAGAAGATACCTACTTCACACTGCTCGGTTAGGTAAAACGGAGCCTACAAACTTTTCTCTTGATGTTGCTTTCACCTTGATAGGGTTAGGCTTTAGCTCATTGTCGTTGGCCAGATGATTAATTTTCACCTTATCCAATCAAAACTGAAGCAGAAGCGCATGACAGGAAGGTTACCCATATTTAATTTGTTTTGTAGGACTACATGTTGACATTCTGCCCAGCTAAGCAAATGGAAAGACTTCAACTGACCTCAGCAGGCTGAAATGAAGAAATGAGTTACCGAGGCTAATAATTTTGCCTTTTAACTTAGCCCTGGCTTCAGTAAGCATTCAGGTAAACACCCTAAATTTCAGTCTCTGCCCATTTAACCTATCTATAATGGTCATATGTGATGGTAATCAAAGTCAGTGACAATGAATAGCAACAGTTTGCTTTTCAGTTTAAAATTAAGTAAGTAGAAGTCAGTTATAAAAAGCCTTGCAAATTCTTTTCCATGCGTCCAGTACAAATCTTCATATATTTCCATTTAGGATAAATCTGAATAGGAATTGAATAGATTTCTACTGGCATACTCTGATGATATTCAAAGAGTAGGTGTAGCAAGCTGTGGGAACTAAGAAATTAAGAAAAATATTGCAGTGCTGTCAAGAGTAGGTGTAGACATTTTGTACCTGCTAAACCAAAATGATGGGCCTAACATTTAAAATAATATGCTGATGTAACACTCGAGCAGAAGAGTGATTTAGATGACAATGATCTTTCCTCTGCTATCCAGTTTCCCTAATACTAGAAGGAAGCCAAATGCTTTGCAATGCAAATAGAGTGGCAAATAAAAGGATGGTGTGAAGGTGTGATTCATCTAAAAAATGTTTCACTTAAGAAACCCCAGAAGGCAGGATATAGATCCCTTATTTAATTCACCCTACCCCCTTCTGGCTTCTCTGCACTAGCGCAGCAGTGACTGCGCAGGATTGTCCTTGTTCTGTAGGTTGTGCCTTGGGTTTCTTTGCCCTTCAGTGGAGGCTTGTCTGGAGAAGAAAACATGGTTACAATGCTTCCTTTTTTATTGTTGCTGTCTGCTGGGGTTACTCTTAAATTAGGGAGCAGAACAGTTGCTAGCTGAATCCCAGATCTCTGGATAATATAGATGGCATAAAGCCTTCTTCATTTCAAGTTAGTATGTGTGCTGCAACAGCAGGACAGCGTAGCTGGAGGTAGGCTTGGAGTGCGGAGGGAACATCTCGCCTCGTACAACACCTGCAGAAATGCCGTTTAAAGCCTCAGTCTCATGTTCCCTTAAGAGAAAGGACTAGAAGTTCGGTGAAATGTTTCATTTTTTAATTAAGCATCTGACAGATCAACTGAATTATGAAGCTTGATTTTACAAAGGAAAAAACGAACCTAAGGAAAAACCGAATGCAAAGGAGGACCAAAGCAGAAGCAGGTGCGAGAGCATGAAAAGCCAGACTTTGCAGCAACATGTTTCTAATGTAGTGGAAAACTGGGTGTTTGAACCAGCTCAAGAGCAGATATGCACTGAGCTTGAGAAGATACTATTCATCTTAATTAGGGCTGAGTCCTACACATTAAACTCCCACTGATTTCTTAAGGGTTCCAATTCAAGTCAATGTCAGTAGGAACGTGTAAGGGCTGCAGGCACGGGCTCTTTACACTATTAGTAGTCACATTTCGGGACTTATTAAGACTAGGATTTGCTGAACAGACTGTACTGCAAAACCATGCTAATTAGCATCTAAAATTCTTGGAAAGCTGCCACAGATTCCTGGAGCTGTCTACACCACCAGCAAAAATGGCTTTAGAGATGCTGATTGCCTGAAATAGGTGGGGCATAACTTGTCCTTTTGCAGTGATTTTTATTGCATCCATGTAGCCACCCTGGCTTTTGACAAAACTCTTTTTGGTGCACACCTGAGACAGCTGCTCTTGGTAGTCTCGCAGGGAGCGTTTCTGGAGAACTTGAACCAGCGGGTTTGTTCTAGAGTCTAACCTGGAGTGCTGAACTGCTTGGGATGATGCTGGGTGGAAAGTGTTTCAGTGTGTCTTTTTCACAGGTTGTATTAGTTTTCTGTGGTAGCGCACTATCCTGTGAGCTGGTGAATGAATTTTGGTAAGGCAGAATGACAGTGATTCTTTCCTTATTTATTTATCTCTACAGTAAGGCTTTCCAGCTGCTCCCATAGTTTACATAAAACTCATCAAAGGGTTTCAGCCATTGATATTTGTTGAGACTGGAGCTCCTCCTCACTTACTTTGGTCAAGCATTGATTCAACAATAATGCAGTTCAGTTAACTTGAGAGACTTTCACTTGCAGGAATGGTCTCTCCATGACGTGTTCCTGTTTCTATTTTTCCTCTGTAGCCCAGAAAATTACTTGGGGATTTTTGAGGCTCAAATCCAATCCCTGACTGATTCAGGAGAAGCCAGACCACACCTTAAGAGATATGCCTTACTGTGAGGCAAAAGGGCACTCTGATTTGGCATCTCGTGTTCTCCCCTCTTTTGATGGGTCTCTCGTGATGTGTCTGAAATCCTGAACTCTGTAGCAGAGATGGGAACGCAAGGCTCCTGCTGGGATGCATGAAGACCCAGGATTACACGGAGACTTTCCTTTTGATCTCCCTCAAGCCCACTTGGGTATCTTGGCCGTCTGTATGCAGCTTGTAAGGATCATACCTTGATTAAGCAAAAGCCTTTTGGCTGCCTGATGGGATTTCTCCACTGGATGTACCGCAGAAAGACTTCTTTTGAGAAAGTCTCAGTAGCTAAAGAACAGGGGGAGTATCTAAAAATGGGAAAAAACGTAGTGTCTATAAATATATAACATAGGGTAGGGCTTCCCATTGTGGCATGTGTGCTGCCAATGGTATGCAGAAGACTTCAGGACGGTATGAAGGTATTTCATGAATATCGGAATGCCTCCTTACCCTCAGGAACATGGCCCAAGATGGAGATGGGAACTGCTGAACAGCTGCCACTGCCGTCTCTGCCTCGAGGTGAGACTCGAACATTCGGAGGGAAGCAGAGCTCCCTGTCCTCTGCCTTCCACCAAGGAATACATACCTTTGGTCCAGAAGTTCATGATTTTCCTTGAAGGCTTAGCCCCCTGCATTTGTGCCCCGGTTCTAAATGTCAGGGGGCAAACAGAGCCGCCAAGCACCTATGTGAAATCCTGATGAAGCAATGAGGCTTTTCAAATTTTCCCTTCTAACTGCATTTTCTTATATTTTAAATAAGCATATGTTAGCCAGGAGACTTCTGTCTTCGGTAGAAAGCTGTTACCAACACTGTATATCTCACTCATTCCAGCACATTTTACTTCTTGCAAATGTTGACAACCATGTGCGAAGCAATGAGGATCCGTGCTTGTGACCATCACCCGCCGAGGCGGAATTCAGAGAGGAAAGCCAAGAAATCGGGGACGAGGGATGGATGGGAGACACTATTTTGGCTCATTTGTGGCATCTGCTGAAGAAAACCAGAGCTGCAAAACTGGCAGCAGGAGAGAGAGATGGCTCATTCCTCTCCAGTCAATCCAATGAATAATTGATGCACTTTTAATATATAATAGCGTAATATACTTTTCACAATACGTGCTACTAGTACAGCTATTGAAGTACCATCATATTAAAGATGCATAATTAAATGAACCGCAGAAAACCAAGAACGTGGTTAAAAATTCATGGCTCGCTTCGGAGAGGCGGTGGCTGCGCGCCGAGCGGCGCTGGGGAAGCGGCTGTCAGCCTCTCCTTCCTGCTCGTTTGAAGAGCATCCATCAGAAAGAAGCGGCACCGACCTCTTTCAGAAAAGTGAATTAACAGGGAACGAAGAAGCAGGGAGCCAAGAAAGGTACCGTCTTCAGCTCTTATTATCCAGCGCTCACCATGCTGGCTAAATAATGCGGAGTTAATACTACTATCAGTAACAGCTGAGAGCGCACTGCTGCAAGTTTATCTGCAGGAGCAAAGGGACGACGTTAGCGCCGCTGGCCGCGCCCGTGGCTAGCGGCCCGCGCCCCGCACCGGGGCCAGGGGGCGCGCTGTCGCTCTGTCGCGCTGCTGTCGCGCGTGGGCCGCCGAGGCCCGCGGACGCCGCAAAAGGCGGGCGTCGCCGCGCAGCCGGAGGGGCGGGCGGGGGGCGGGGCCGCGGCGGCCGTTGCGGGGGGCGGGAGTTTTGAACGGCGGCGCCCTTGAGGAAGATGAGGCGGCGGTGGCTGCCGGGCGCCGGGGGCGAGGAGCCGGTGAGCCGCGGGCGGGCAGGCAGGCAGGCAGGCAGGCAGGCAGGCAGGCAGGCGGCCGGCCGGCCGGGGCTGGCGGTGGCGGTGGCGGTGGCGGTGTGCCGGAGGCTGCCCGGGAGCCTGCGCTGTCCCCGGGCTCGGCGCGTCCGTTCCGGCTGCGGGCTGCCCGTGGGGCTGGAGGGCGGCCCGGGCTTTGCGTGACCGCGGCGGCCGCCGCTGGGGCCGGGCAGCGGCCCGGGCGGAGGCGGTGAAGCAGCCCGGCGGCGGGGGCGCGCTGGGGACGGGGACGGGGGCAGGGGCAGGCGGTTCGCTGCCCGGGCGAGGGTGACGCTGCTCCGCTGGGCTGAGCTCCCCGCCCGCCCTCTGCGGGGTCGCGGATGGTGAAGCTGATCCTTTCTAGCTGTTTAATCTTTTAGCCACTGGTTTTCCTATTAGTGAGTCTTTTTTTTAAACCTCGAATCACGTAAAAACCTGAATTAGCTGAACTCGGCTGTGTCTGTAAAGCTATTGCTGTCAGTTGCGGCAAATGCTTGTCCCTGTATCTAGCTAGAAAAGCCCCCAAGCTAGTGTCTTGACTTCCCAGCCTCTGTTTTAGAAGATTACTCACGGCCTGACTACTTGCTTATTTTAAATAAATAGAGCAGAACTATGGGGTTTAGATTTAAGCCTCTGTGGTAATAAATCAAAAGTGTGCCTTGGAATACGATTCTGAAAGCCTCTATTTAAGAAATCAATTAAATAAAACTTCAATTTGTCCTGCCTTCAGCAGTTTCCCTATCATTTTTCTTAGCTGTTGTTGGATTTTTTTGTTTGTTTTGTGACCCCATCACCTATGTAAAACTAGAAATCCTTTAAAATTTCTTGTATTCTAGGTATACTTAGGTGGGGAATACTCTTTCTGAAAGTATTGCTTAGGCAGTTCCTGAGTATGGGGCCGAAAACCTCAACAGCTGTTAGTAATCTTGTCTGGGTTATGCTGCCACTGGTGGGGGAAGGATGGAGACCACAAGGGAAACGGTGCATTAGTAGACAGCATATGGCAAAACAGTGCTGTGTCATTCCTCCAAGTCCAGATGGTGTGCTCGTATTTTTAGAAGGAACTGAAAGGAAAAAAAAAAAAAAAAAAGCTGACCAATTTTTTTTTTTTTGGTAGACACGAAGAACTTCATACATTCCAAATCAGGCTGCTAAGTCATTTCTTCACATGAGATTTATCTGGTACAATTATTTAAACTACAGTCCAACAAACATTTAATGCTAGTCCAGAATACTTTATGTGAGCCTGGCTGAGATGTAGTATGGACTAAATCCTTTGCGTAGTTCTGAAAGTTGTGGTGCTGGTACATGTAGATGCCCCAAACTAGGAGTTTATTTGCTCACCATATTTATGCACCAGGTGATAGACCTGGAGAGGAGCTGCGGTCTGCGTTGCGACAGTGCAGAGGCCTGTTACCCTGGAAAATGTTAGGTGGAAGTACTATTTCACTCTTCTGAGATCAAATTCAGCTTTATAACAGCTAATGTATTAGTTTAGGCTCAAAGAATGAGTAATTATTTCTCGGGGGCAGCTGTGGGCCTTGCTTAGCTTTTCATAGCTGTGTAAAATTTGACTCAGAATAAAAGAAGATTGATGAAAGCTATTTGCTTCTCCTTTCCTTCTGGGATGAGAGCTGAGAAATAGCGTGGCTAGGGAAGCAGGTGCTGGGGACGCGGAGGTGTTGGTGCACTGCTTTATCCTGCACTGGCTGGGGTTGAAAATTTGGATAGCAAATCCATGAGGGGGGAAACTGGGGTAGTCTATTGGTGCCATACTGGGTCCCAGGCCTTTGTATGTTGACTGTAGGGAATACCAGCAGAACTTCTGTGCAAAACATCTCTGATGTGAGCTTTGGGAGCGATTCACCACGAAACAACCCACTGGTGCCAGAGGGCTGGTGTCATGGTAACCTGTGTATGTCCCAAATGTTTCTCATGGGGTCTTGGATTGAGAGTTCTTCGTTTCTGGAGAGTCCTCTGTACTTCATTAGTGTCCTCCTTCATGGTGGTGTCTAGTCATCATCTGTGTTCTCACCACGTGACTTAATTGTTTTAAATGTGGACAAATTCAGTAGAATGTGTATTTGTCCTGCTTTGCCTGATTACACAAGCCTGGGATCTTTATCATCTTGGGGGGGAACCCACCCTCTTTATTGCCTGAGGAAAATGAGAAACTGTGTACGTGGGTTTGGTGACCTGCTGGCTCTTGACATAGGGCAGAAGAAGCTTCTGTATGGCTCTAGGTCCCATTTTAACAAGAATGGAGTTGCTATCTATAACTGAAGAGGTGGGAAACAGAACGAGAGGCTTATACCACTGAAGGGATCTGATAGCCTCTGGGTTTTTATAAGAGTGTTCCGAGGTGGCTGGGGATCAGCTCTGTTGCAGATGCCATATAGTCAAGTATTACAACTTGAGCACGTTGCTCTGCTGGTGCTATGTGTGGCTTATGTATCGGAGCTACTTTTCCTTTAGGGTAACAAAGGGGGGTGGTTTGGAAGGAGAAACGCTCTGTGAGCAGATGGAACAGCAGCTGAAACATTATGTATCTTTACATTATGGCATCAGGCCTCCAAAACCAGTAAAACCTACTCCTGCGAAGCTGGGCGGGAATGGATGGTGACTATGTAGTGAGCTTCCACCTGCCTCTTGTGACTGCTATAAAGGGTCACTTTCTCATGTCAAAGGCAGCTAATGACAGAGTGAGTCCCAAGTAAAGAACAATATTGTCCCCATTACCCCTTTCATGGGTTCTGGATTTCTCAGATACTTGAGTTGTGGGGAAATTAGCTCCCTCTTATTTCTGTCCTGATTAGGAGCTTGAGGGAGAGCAGTTGCCGTACTTCTCTACTAGCTGAAATACTGAATTTGTAAATTCAAATTATTGTACTATGAGTTTCAGTCAATTGCTTATAGCTCCATCCCCAAAGCACTTGTTTTGAGTTCAGATGTACTATAAAACTGAAAACTGACACAATGCTTTTAATTCCAGAGGTAGCTGGGACACTCTTGCTCAGCATTGGAAAAGCTTCTCTCATCACTGACTTGTGATGTATTTGCAATGCAACCCTGCAATACAGTGACTATGCTGTTTTTTATTTGTCAGAACTATTTGGTTTGGCTAGGGATAGTCACATAACAAGAGAATGTGTATCAGGGTCATCAGTGGCATCTAGCACACCTTTGGGAGACAGCAAACTGTCTGTGGTCCTTCGCCTTCATTATCTGCTGGCTTGGTGTGGATTGATGTCTTTGAAGTGGCAAGCAAGGAATAATGCACATTTATAAATGTTTGTTTGCTCTGAAAGTAGGTAGGAAAAAGTTGACTTCCAGAAGTTTTTATAATACTTTAAAAAACCCCACTCCTTCAAAAAAACAGTGATGCAAAATTCTAGTGACTTGTCAGGCAAGTCTCTCTTATTTCATACTTTTGAATGAAAAGTGTGCATGGCTGTGCCATTAGGCAAGGCATGGTCCTTGTGTAGTGTTCAAGCTACCACAGCTGTCTGACTTTCAGTTCACAGCCTGAAACAGTCAAGTATTGGGATATTATCCTTTTTTCGCTTCTGGTGTTACCTGATTTTTATATCAACCCCAAGTGAAAAAAACACATTTGTTAACCCTCTTCAAGATGGCCAAAGGGGTAATGAGATTGAATTTCTGATTTAAAATATTTCAGATATTTTCCTGAGTTTAGAGTTTATTTTAGTAGGGATCACTGTAAAATGTTAATTTATAAGCTTTGTTCAGTTAAGCCTTTCAATGACCATATGAGGGGACCATATGTTAATATCCTATGAATGACACATTGATGCACATAAATTTTTAGTAACTTTCAGATGCTACGGTGAGTTAATGTTACTACCTGGTTTGGAATTTGCATGTATAATGGGTATAGTGAATCCGTTACATCCTGTGTTTTACTCTTTTGCTCCTGAAGAGAGAGCTGTCATTTTACATCTAGTAACCATCGTAATGGCTGCATATAATTAAAACCTACTCTTTTCTATCCCAACTGTGAAATAAGTAGAGTTTGCTAAAAATTCAGGATATTGTTAGTTGGATTTTTGTTTAGCTCTTTGTTTGTTTTTTGCATATCTAGGAATGCGACATCCAAGAGAAGATTAACTTTGAAATCCGCATGCGAGAAGGCATCTGTAAGCTACTTGCAGTGAGCACGCAAAAAGACCAACTTTTGCAGGCAGTTAAAAACCTGATGGTTTGCAATGCTCGTATACTTGCATACAGGACAGAGCTACAGCACCAAAAAGAAGAGCCGGTCTCATGCAGAACTGAAGAACAGTGAGTAGCAGCTCAAATTCAAATGGAGCATTATGAAGCAGGCTTTTGCTTATGTGAATTCTTAGCAGCCTGTCTAGAAAAGTGGATTTAAACCCATCCTTCTGTCTTCCCTCATACAAACATACATTACTGCTCCTTAAAACATTACTTTATAAGACCATTCCAGTATCTTCTTTTTAAATACAAGTCTCCTTTTTCTGGGTAGATTTTATTATTGACATTAAACTAGAATTCAGCATCTGAATACGAGGTGACATAATAGACATATTTTCTTGATGGCATTTAGCATATGAAAAGGTACCTCATTAAGTCTGAAGGAACAAACCAAAAGTATCCAAGTTAGAATACACCTATTTCTACTTTTCATTCTTTCTGTTGTGATTAAGGTCCCTTTAGTGATGGAACCATCATGGTTAATTGATACCCTCTGCTGGCCACTTTTGTTAACTACAGCAAAGTAATAAAAAAAAAACCCAAAAACCAACAATAAATATGAAGAAAAATCAGTTTAGTTGAAAATATTCTCATATTATAACTCTTGAATGAGCTAAAGTATACGTGGTTTATTTGAATAATGTTATAATTTTTTGCCTAATGGAATATATTTTGGGTGCAATCTCGAGAATTGTGGTGTAGAGACACTATTGCTCTCAGGTTATTACTTTAATGAAATATTATATTTCAATTTAGCATAGAAACTCTTTGAGTACATGCTTAGCTCCAGTTAAGTGTATCTATAGGAACAGTCCTGCTACTTTTTGCTTTCAGAAATGTGGTCTTATAGGAGAAATTTATTGAAGGAAAGAATTGCATTTTCTGACTACATCAACTAGTATCATGAAAGCTGATTTTGAAAGCTAGCACTTATAACTTGTGCTATTCTGTAATTATTGCACTTGTATTGCTTTTTCCTACTGAGATGAAGAGTTTTATAGTGATTCATCTTATATTTATGTTTTTAACAATGGAATAATACCAGATATGTATATATGCTGATGTTCTCAGCTCCTGGTCTTTGATGTCAGTGACCACAGAATGGTGATGGCACATGACCAGAACAGGGCAGAGATATTTGGAGATATATCTGAACAGCTGTATTGTTTTCTTACAGTCATAGTCAGCTGTATTGTTTACTCGATTTGTGTCTGTCATGCATCGCTTAGAGTTCTGTCTAACTCTTCAAGGCGTCCTTTGAATTGTCAGTGGAGATCATTAGGAGAGATGCATGCTATAGAGTTATTTCTCTACCATTTAGATCATGTCTTTGATAGTTGTTATAGTGCATTTGCAGTTTTTTCAGTATTTGCTCAAGACTGGAATTTGGTTAAAGCGTAATCTAGATAACAGCAGCAACGGCAGGAAGATGTGCCAGGGGAGGTTTAGCTTGGGCAGTAGAAAAGGGTTGTTCACCCAGAGGGTGGTGGAGCACTGGAACAGGCTCCCCCAAGAGGTAGTCACGGTGCCAAGCCTGGAAATATTTAAGAAGCATTTGGACAACGCCCTCAGACATATGGTGTGAATTTTGGGGTTGTCCTATGCAGGGACAGGAGTTGGACTCGATAATCCTTGTGGGTCCCTTCCAACTCAGGATATTCTATGATTCTATGATATGATGATGATGTCTGAGAGAGAAAATTTTGTTTTCAAGTGAATTTTGTCCCTGTTTCTTGTTATATGGATCTGTAATCTGTGAGTTCTGAAGATACTATAACTGCCTCTGGAAGTCAGGATATTGGTAGCAGCTAGAAATCTTAATTTCACTGTATTTGGTGAGGATTTAGGAGCAGTGGCAGATACAAGGAGAACACTCTATTGTTACTCATTATCTACAGATTGTTTTGATTCAATTTAAGGTTGACCTTGAGATCTACACTCCGGCTACTTAGCAAGCTGTCGGCCTGCATGTAAAATCACAATATTAACAATGCAACATTTTGTAATTGGTCTCTATTAATAGAGGAGGACGCAATTCTCTAACCAGTAATAGAACTGATAAATTAAGTTGCTTATTCATTAACATGTACAGAAGGGGAAAAGTTGATAATGCATTTCATTCTGTTGGAGCTGGAAAAGACAAGGAAGATGAATCTACTTGTCTTTTAATACCCAGGTTAAATAAGCTTTGGAGTAAAATCTTCTAAGGAATTAAGAAAATTGATGGTGTACCTTCCTTCCAGATTATCCTCAAGAATCTAATGACTCATGTCTTAAACCAGAGATACCAAATTTAACTTTAAAGAAAAGCGTTTGAAATGAGCTATAATATGAAAACCCTGACACTTTTAAATGTTCAAAGGCCTGAGTTTTGGAAGTCTAAATGCACAGATCTCAGACCTCATTTTTCTTCTTTTTGGCAGATCTTCAGAAAATAGTACAAAAGACCGGGTGGCGTGCAGAGCGAAGGTTGCTATATCGGGTAAGTGGCTGGGTAGTTACTTAATTATAGGAGTAATTGGCTGGACAGTAACTTGTAATACAAATTATACAAACAAGACGGTATTTTTAAAGTGTGTATGTGGTTCATAAATCCTCTTGTGCTTTTAAGTTGCATATGTACTTTTGAAGATCCTACCTAGTATTTCCATTTTACTTTCAGGGACTTTCACAGTGGGAAATACTTTTTTTTTTTTTTTTGGTCACTAATCACTGAATACATTTCAAAGCTAAACAAGTGTAAATGCGCTGATAACTTTTTTTCTTCCCACAAAGACAAACTTTGATGTGATTATACGGGGTACATCTAACAAATTGAGGGCAGAATTATAACTAGTATGCAAATGTTATTTAGTTAATGCAGATTACATTACTACAGCAAAGGTATCGTGGTATGGCTTCAATGCAGCCTAGTAACAAGAATATTTAACAGTGATTTCCTGTAGGCTGGTACACTGTTTCCTAGCGTATTCTCAAACTTAAGCACTATGACTTTATCATTTTGTTTGCCTATGCCAACAGTGGATGTTACTATGTTCAGCATTTCTTTAGTTGTTCATTGTGGCTGTTCTGCTAGCTTTGCTAACAGATAGGTTTGTGCTCCCTGACTTGTTTCATTAAAAATGAAATCGTGTAGAAGGGCTCACTACTTAAGCTGTTTAAGTTAATTCTGCATATTTTGACATATCTTTAAACAGGGTAACTTCTAGTAGAACAAGAGTGATGAGCACATGGTTCAGTAATGTTTTCTGCCAGCACAGCTGTTTGCAGAATGTGTATCTGTCTTTCCTCCTTATGGTAGTTGGATGAAAGCATCTGTTTGCCTGTCTGTGCTGTGGTTGCACCTTTCATCGGGTTTAGAGTTATCTGTGGTGAAGACTTTAGGATCATATAATACACTTTTGTTATCTTTAGAAAATCAGAATTGTCTAAGGACTCTATTTTTAGTATGAAAAATTTGTTTAGAATATGAAACTTTTAGCTAGTTTCTTTTGATGGGACAAGAGAATAGAAGGGTGAAACACACCACTTCCTATTGTGTGTCATCTGTTAATGATTCTGTCCTGTTACTAACATAGTGGTTCTCAAACTGGACATTGTGATCCTCAGAGGTATGGCATAGATCGAGGCGAAGAACAGAAAGAGGCATCAACTACCTCATTGTGAACTCGAGTCTGTGAGTGCTGGGACGCTGCCATGCCTTGCCTCTCTTCAGATACTCGTGTCAGGAAGCCTAGCCAGCTTACAGCTGGAAAGCCTAAATGTTCTTCTTGGCCTGTGCTGAGAGATTTATGCTTTCTATAGATCATGTGTTACTAACTCCTTATTTTCCACTGTGTGTGCCTGAGAAGTGGAGAACTGGGGTACATGAGAAGTAATTGTGGGGACAGGCTTGTTTGTGCTTGACAAGGGCAGGAGCCTCTGGGCAAGATACATGGTTGGGAGATCCTGAGATGACATTAATACATGCCTCCCTGGTTCCTCCTTGTGTTGTCCTCTGACCCATTACCCTGTGTCCATTTAGCATGCCAAATCAGGTCCTGTCTGCTTCCACAGCTGCAGTATGTTCACATCTGTAATGTCCCATTATTCTTCTTTCCCTGTCTTTCCCAGTCCTTGTGTAGCACATTGTAGCACTTATGTATGCCGACCTTCAGTGGATTTGCAACTAGAGTTGCCCTGCATGTTTGGAAGGCGCACGTGCACGTGCCTGCCTTGTTGAGAATGTGGTTGGGAATACAAGCAGTGTGAATCAGGAGATGTCATGACTGAATTGTCTGGGAGAGGCTGGGAAAGAGGGGTGGATATAGAATGGATTTTTTAGGGGAAAGTAATCCATCCGCTTATATTAGCGTATCATATGGTTAGTACGTGCCAGAAGCTTAGACTATTACAAGAAAAAAGTGCGATCATGTGGCCAACACCAAAAGTTCAGGAACAGCTATGCAGGAGTACTGAGGAATGTACTCCTACAGAAAGCAACTGTATGTCAGATACTGTGTGGGGAGTGCATTCCTTAATCCACACATTTTCACACTTCTATTATTTTTACTTATTTATCCCCCACGTGTGTGAATAAATTATGTAATTTATGTTATCTTACTAATCAATTATTTTGTCAGAAGACAATACATTAAATGTTGATCAAAAAGCATAATCATAATTTAAAGTAATTTTATAAAGGAATCATTGGCTTTAAATCTGATTAATTGTAGTGCTTGAATGTATCCAATTTGAATCCACACGGATTTACAGCTAATGGTAACTGAAATTAAGGTGTGTGAAAATTGATCTTTGTTTCTGATAAATGACAGCTCTTTCAATCCAA
Source organism: Theristicus caerulescens (assembly GCA_020745775.1). Lineage (NCBI taxonomy): Eukaryota > Metazoa > Chordata > Aves > Pelecaniformes > Threskiornithidae > Theristicus > Theristicus caerulescens. The sequence goes on from CM036560.1 coordinate 93,641,207, forward strand.
GAATGAATTGAAAACTGATTTACAAGTATCATGTTAAACTTGTTCAAGCGATTGACTATCTATATCCTGATGATTTTCTGACTAAGGTGTAAATTTTTCAGCTAGCATGATATTGAAAGTGGCATACAGAAGTAGTATTTAATCTAGTACTCTAATTGTTAACAAGACCTATTGAGCGCATTAAAGTTGTCATTCAGAGTTTGCTATGATTAAAGGTGAAAAAAGGTTTTTATTGTAACTCCATTTTCACATATTTATGTAAATCTAAGACCTTTGTCTTTTAGGAAAGAAACATTCTGTGCTTTGTCTCCGACAGATTTTTTTTTTAAGTTTGAGACAGACTTCTGTAACTGCTTTAATGAAACTATTTCTGTTTCCTTATTTTAAAAAACTAACTATTTTTAGAAATGCTTAGTATACAAATGCATCTTTAGTAGTGAAAGGCAGTTTCAGAACGTGGTGACGTATTGATTTTTAGGAAGTTGTGGCAGTCTAAAGCTGTACACTGGCAGTTCACTGTTGAAAATTCATTAGTTTTCATGAACACTTAAAAATAGATGAATTTGCAAGTTTCAAAATTGAAATAGCATGTATAATAAGGTGTCCCATAATATAATCAAAGTTAACTTAAATTTAATTTTTTTCTTTAATATAACTTCTGAAACAGAGTGGCTATGTGCAGTTTCACTTAAACCAAGAAGTTTTGTGGGTAAAACCCTGTAGGAATACATGACAATCTGTTGCCAAAATACCACTACTGTTTTGCATCTTAGCATTCTATATGTGTGTTTTTCCATCAGCCTCATATGATGATCAACACTGGACTCAGCAATGCTCCTTTATAACAATATTGAAGACTTTTATCAAGATGATTGAGCTAGTGCTGTTCACTGCTGCCATCATGTGTCACTTAATATATTGCATATACTTTTAAACAACACTGTGTTGTACTTAAGAAACTGACTTCGAATTTATAAAGGCCCCACTGAGTTTGTCTTTTAACAGGGGACTAATAAGAAACATTATGTCTAAACATGAGTCCTCAAAAACAGAGAAAAATGTCACTGAGTACTGTGTTGGATAGAGCAGATAAATTGGAAAATTTGTTGAAGAAAATACTCTCCTAATATTAAAATGACAGGCATGACTTAAAATAATGGTTTTGTAATTGCCTCTCTACTATGGTTCTGACGTAGAAGGATATTTTTGAGTTTAAAAAAAAAAAAGATTTCTAAACTCTTTTTATGCCAACTAAGACAATTCTAAGTGGGAATGTGATTACAAGTGATATTTTCTCTGTGGTTAGCAAACCAAGACTTGAGTATTTGCAGTATAAGTATCCCAGTCATTCCATTAAAACAGGAAGTTTTTCTTCGTGCAGTTGGATGAGTGGTTTCCAGTACAAGGCAAGCAGAGTTTCAGTTTACTTCTGTGCATAATAATGAGCTCAGAACCTCTGAGTTCTGAGAATACCTCTCAGAACTATGTTACACAGCCACTCTGAAATGTTACTTCAGGTACTTTCAAATGCGATTTAAAATATGTTTTATCCTAGCATAGTTTATAAAAGAAAATGGCACTTCAAATTGAACTAATTGATGAATTTTCTTTTGACACGGGTAATAAAATTGAAATAGTTATGCTATTGGGTAGAAGGTCCCATTACCTCCAGAACATCAGGAAAAGAAACAAGAAACTTTTTGTAATTTGTTTTGGTCACAGATCTACAGTATTGGCTATAACTTATTTTCCTTACTTTTTTCTTCCCTTTAGATATTCGAATACCATTAATGTGGAAAGGCTCTGATCACTTCAACAATAAAGAAAGTATGTAAGATGTAATGAACTACTGTGATAAGCAATTGCTTATGCCTGTAAATTTAAACTGGATGGGGAAGTCCATACTCATTTCAACCCCTTCTTTGACCTTTCAGTCGATCCATATTTTACTCTGTTTGTTGCATAGTTGCTTTTAACTTAAAGTTGTTGGTTGTAGCAAGTTGAGTTAGTTCAAAGTACTGTAGTTCTGTGTGTTTAAACCCTAGTCTCTAAGAAGTCCTTCTGAGGAGAAATTCCAGAGGTAGTAACAGAAAAGTGTTGTTATTAAATGGATAGCTGAGAAACTTCTGATTAAACATCTTGTTCTATATCTTGTCTACACTTGTGAGAGTATATTGGAGGCTGTTTCCAGTGAGAAATTTAAATGCAAGTTGTCTGTTGGTGTTGAGTGGATCATTGGATAGTCTTCAAGTACATGCGTTTTGCTGTGTCATGGAGATTAACCCTAAATCTGTTCCAGCTGTCACCTGGCATTGATTTCACTTTGATTTTCAATAGGGTCAGAGGGGCTAAGCGTGGCAAAATAGTCTAATCCTATATAGTACATTCATAATGTGAGACAGGCTTTGGATCAAATATTTGGGGCTTTTGCTTAAAATCAGTTTTATTAAACAAAATTGCATTTCTACTAACATTTCTGAAGTTGCTAGCACAAACTACCACTGATTATCAGAAGGAAAAAAAAAAGTTGAGCAGAGGTAGGCTTTTTTCCTTCTGTGGATGTTGTTCTACCTATACAGCAGCTTTGATAGTTCAATTATCATAAAATCCTATGATACAAAATTTATGGTGGGAAGAATTTGAGGTCAATTCCTTAGAGGTCTGAGTTACCATTTTTTCTACTTTTGTTTACTGGAAGCATTTAGTATTGTGATGTGTAATATGGCTAATAAAACATTTCTTTGGCTCTCTCCAGAATCACAGCGCTATGCAGTTTTTTGTTTGTTCAGAATGGGAGCTGAGGTTTTTGATACAGAGGTGGCTATTGTGGATAAAGCAATAACAGATATCTGTTTTGAAAATGTAACCATATTGTGAGTATAATTTATTTCTGTTGAATGAAGTACAAATATTGCTGTTTTCTTTTGAAAGTGGATATGATTATGAATAAGATTGGCTGAGATCCACTAAGTTTTTCTGTGGGCAAAGGAATCAGTAGAAGTCCTGTTAATTTCAGTGGATGGTGGATCCCCACCTCTGGAGGGTTGGTTTTATGTACAAAATGATGCTCGTTGTAGATTTGCTACTTGAACTGTACTTCTTTTCATTGTTGCCATGCTGAAGCATTTTTCTTTTTATACAAAGACAAACAAACTTGTCCCTCAAGGACAGAATTAGCTGAATACTAAAACCTGAAAGTATAGGCATGAATGTTGCACCTAGTGTTTTAAATATTATTCTGCACAGCAGCCTACAGTCTCTTTTGATGTTCCCCTAAGTCACAGTTCTCTTAAAACCAGACCTTCTTTTCCACACCTCATATTCTGTTACACCTATATGAGCATGTGCTACAGCCACAGTCCTTATAGTTGAAGAATACTAGACAGGAAATTATTCACTTATCTTTAAAAGTAACCTGGAAAAGAGTAAAAAGGTGTTCTCATGTACTTTTTTTGTTGCTTTATAATTTGTACGAGAGTCCTGAGAGACACTTAACTTCCCCCCCGCTTTATTTTTTGTATTAGCAATTTAGATTCAGTCTCCTGAGGAAGACTGACTGGAAAGCTAGAACTACTAAGAACTTTAAATCAAGCTCCTGAAAACTGAGTGGTTGAGAGAGAGTGGATCTTTAAATCAGATTTTAAACTCTCTTAAACACCTGTTCAAGTTAAAAGTGGGGACAAAGATTTAAATCTGCTTCTTCAAAGATATGAGACTTGACCATTATAATTTTCTGTGAAATACTGCAACAAAAGCAGAAAAGGCACTCTAATTTGCCTTGTATCCCCCAAGATAAAGAAAGACTTTTTATAACAGCCTTTGGGATGATTTCGTTATGGACATGTGTGTAATGACATGATTTGTACCTGAAAGATGAGGTTAGGCTTCTGATTTGATGACTAAGCTTGAGAACATGAAAAACAGTAGAATTGAAAACAGAGAAAGCATAGGCTGTGGACAGAACACAGCAGTAGGTAGTTAAGCTATGAATGGCAAATTTTGTTGGTTGTAAGTGAGAGAGGATTTTTTTCAGTAATGTGAAGGAGATGGGGTGCAACTAGGATATCTTTAAAACAGTTCCATCTGATTTAGGACCGTAGGCATGGGTAGGTTTTCAATCATGTGATTTTTGCGTAACAGTAGAGGGCAGATTTAAGTCTGTTTGAATGTCCTGCCTGTGTATTTCCATAACAGGGTTTTTTTTTTTCAGTTTTTAACCTAAACGTTGAATTTCCTGTTTGCAATTGTTTATGGTTAATTATAACATCCATCCCATGACTTCAATGCTAAGTTACTGCTGTGTACTCTAGTCTTTAATTCCACAGTAATGTATGTCTTCACCTGAATCTGATGGCATTCCTTCCCTTGATTAGAAAGATATGTTATTTAATATATATAGTAGCAGCAGCAGCATTCCTTGGCTGCATACTCAGTTTATTAACAAATGCTCTGAAATTTTCTCCTCCTCCCCTTCAGTGATGAAGCAAGACCAGATTTCCAGGTGAAGGTTGAAGTGTATAGTTGCTGTACAGAGGAGTCTTTATGTGTAACAAACACCCCTAAGAAACTAGCAAAGAAGCTTAAAACATCCCTCAGCAAAGCTACAGGGAAGAAACTCAAAGCTGCACTGGAAGAAGACAGCACTGAATCCCTTTTGCCTGCTGACCCGGTCATCCAGTAAGCCATATGTATTGATAATCCGGTTTTATCATTTTGAAAATAGAAATAAGCCAAATATATTGTAAATTTTTGGAAAATTGCCAAGAAAACGATTATTGCTGTACTTACCCGAGTGAAAAAAAAATTGACATTTTAAATAGGAAATGAGAAAGTAGGTGTGAATTCCAACCATGTCACTCAGCCTTGGGGCCTGGTTCTGATCTTGAAACACGAGTAGGCTTTATCTTTCTGCTATACAGCTAGCTAGTAAATCCACTGCTATTTGCAAACTCTGTAATGTTTTTAGTTTGATCTCTGGCGGAAATCAAGCTTGTGTGATCAGTCCATCTACCTCTCCTTCTCCCCTTTCCCATTTACTCCCTCCCCCCTATTATTTTTGCACCTAGCCAGTTTTGCTCATACTTGCCAGACAGGTAGACATGTCTAAAATTTACAAGTTGTGTGAAATAGAGAAGTGTGGTATATAGACAGGAGAAACCTCTCTTGTACCTCCACCCTGACGAAGCTGACCGAGGTGTTTGTTGTGCCTGGGGTGCATGCTGTGCACGTGGGGGCCGTTCCACTTGCTGGCTTTTCAGTAAAACTGTGGACTGTCAAAGGCACTTTACAGTTTCAAGCTGCTTAACAGGAGTTCTCTTAATTGACTTTACCACAGAACGTTTTAAAATGACTTAGTGTTTTTTAGTGTTCATAGAAATAAGTGCTGTTCCCAGTAATTTACCTGTTTCCTTTTAAAAATGATCTTAAGTCTTTCATGCGTTTTTTTAATGAAGTTAACAGCCTACTAATATTTCCCAGCTACTTTAATTCATTGGTATTTAAAGCAGGCCAAGTACCTAAATTGTAAATATTTTTTTTTTTTAGAAAGCAATTTTTTTCAAGGAATTACTTTTTTTTTTTTTTCTGGTGGCTGAACAGTAAAGAATCAATGCCTAATTCTTGCCAGGTGTTGAGTGTAGTCTCAGTCTAGCTTCATATATTTATTTGCCTGGATTTTAAAAGGAAACATTCAAGCATGTTCTATATTTGTCAAATTGATATTGCCATATACTGGTATTACTGTTTCAATCAAAAATACATCTGAGAGATCTTACCCACAGAGCAAAGCAAATTTTATCACTGACTTTCCAGTGTGTTCCACCTCATGACAATGTATCTTTCAATCTGCATCATCTCAGGTGGTTGTGCTTTCCACAAGCTCCAGTTGGAAAACACATGCTGTCATTAGATACAGTTTGCTTCAGATATAACCACTAGTGTATTTGCTGGCCATACTCGCTTGAATATAGATTGCCTGTCTTTTAAGGAAGAAGCATTGGTAGACAATCTAAACAGCTGCCTCCTCCCTTGGGTTTTGCTTTTGGGTTCTCAATTGTAATTGTATTTTGCTTTCATCCATCTTAAAGTTTGTTGTTTCTACTGTAAATAATCATCTCACAGTGACTGTTACTTTCTTAACGGGGTAAAATGAACAACAATGTGTTTAATGATGACTTTGCTAGGTGACTAAAAAATTCTTGGAAAGAAATGGGTTATTATAGGCATAAAATAAGTTGTCAGGGTTTTTTTTGTAGGCTTCCCTTAGGATTTATATTAGTAAGACATGGGTATATAACCCTTATAGAGGGGAAGAGATTGCAAGATTATAAGAGATCTTTCAAGTATTCCCAGAGAATTTTACCAGTCCAGCAGGTGAAATTAAACTGCAACAAAAAAGGGAACTTTCTGTATTATATGAACACCTTTCCTCTGCAGATTTCACTGGTACAGGCCTTTTTATTTTCAGAGCACACATGGGATGAAGCTCTCCATTTTCCAAAAACTCTGTGATCCCTCTGTGTTGAACTTCTTGGCTTAGAAATCTCCCTGGTTAGTGAGGAAACTGTCAGCCTTGTAACTTGCAAAAGCTTAGTGACAAAGTGCTTTGAATGGTTGCTTAGGTTGGTTAACTTCAGTTATACTGATATTCTCTCTACTCTTAATTCTCTCTTCATTTCTATACAGTCTTTTGCCCGCTTAATTTTTCTATTCTAGCTTAATTTTTTTTTTTTGCTTTTTACATTTGTCATAGAAGGAAAATGTTTAGTGCAGTTATACTATTGAATTCCAGAGTAACTAGGTTGCTCTTGAATAAATCATTGGAGAGACCCCCTGAAGTGCATGTTTATTCACTTGCAGAACTGGCCTATGCATGGACTTGTTATTGCCTTTTATGTATTGTCCTCCACTGGGCTGGAGGCACGGCTTTGGTGTCCTGTGTTTGAATTGGCAAATTCATGGTGATATTTTGCTAGAAGTACATAGTCTAATCTCACTTTTGCGGTTGGATTCTTTTTAGTACCTGAAAGTTATATTTGTTTTTACCTTCTATTATTTAAGATCTGATTGAAAGATGAGCATATTCGATTTTTTTTTTTTTTTTTTTTTTTTAATTCACAAATCCTCCACTCTATATATCTGGATGAGTGAACTGAAATTGGGATTAATATTCAAGAACAGATTCTGGAATCTGAGATGTACTCATTAGTATGCATTGATAGAAAGGATGATATAGTTGCACCTTCCCACGCCAGTGTCTGTGTGGCAACTTTGGTGTCTCTGTCTCTTGATCAGTAAACAGATTGAACAACAAGCCTTTGCCACAGGCATGTTGTGGAGATGAGCTGATTTTTTTTTTAATAAAGTTATTACATGGAAAAATACTATAGATATGCAAAGTACTGAATGAGATGCAGCAGGCAGATTATTCTTTGTTACACAAAGAAACTGCCATTTAAGGCTGTTAGCTAATTCTGTGAAATGTAGAGGCAAAACGTAGTCAACAATCCTGATTGGCCAGTTAAATCTGAAAAATATTTGCAGATAAAACTTTTCTAAATTATATTGCAGCTGGCTGAAAGGAATGACTGTTATATTTTAGAACGAAAACGTTACTGTGAAGCATATTTTAAAAGTGAAGTAGCTATTTTTTTTGGCAAGGTTGTTGTGGTAATTAGTCATGCTTTAGAAAAAAAGTAACTTTAAAATCAGCACAGAAGTTGTATCTGTGAGAAGAAACTGAACTTTTTGGTGCAGTTTAAATAGAATCATAATGTATTGCTCAACTGCATGGCAAAACATAATCAGTGGAGAATCTTTTGTTAGGGAACAGTCTAGCAGGGAATATATACAAATGCTGATGAGTTTTTGTTCAGATTGCCCTCTTGAAATGATTCACAGCAGTGGTTCTTTGCCTAGAATGTTATATCACATTTAATTTTATTCCCTTGAGATAGATATGTAACAGACCTCCCGGCTAACAAACTTGCTGCTTTTCCTCTTTTGTTAGGGCTAGGTAGGCATCTACCTTGTTCCTCTGCAGGGCCAAAGATTTTAAAACTGTATGTTCCCACTGTGCTATTAGGAAAAATAACATTTGAGAAATATTATGACAGAAGACTATTTTTAGTGGTGTTAGTTCAGTAGTGTCTTCTTACCTTTTACACCACTAAGCTATCTTATACTGTACTGAAGATATTTTAAGGATCTTATGCTAGATCCTGTTAGGGAGAGTAGTTAGTGATTTTGAGGGGTTTGTTTTCTTGTGAACTTTGTTTAAACTGCCATTAGCCAGGTGGAATTCTTACTGCTTTGCTGGACTGTAAATCTGTTACTCGGTCTGAAGAGTATTTGGGGGAAAAGGTTAAACATGTACCAAATTTATACTAGTTTATTCCAAGAATTGCATTCCACATGCACTGTGCTGAATTGTAAATGTGATTTTTTTTTTTTTTCCCCTAGGCAAAATCCAAAACAAAGATATAACATTCTGAAACCTGTAAGCACAATGAGTGAGAGAGTCCTTTATGCTAAAAAACTTGACTGTAGGATTTCTGCCTAGATTTCTACATGTGAAGAATCAACCTATTAGATACTACTAAAAATGCATATCTAAACAACTGTTTTATAAAGTGTAGTCTACACAGGCAAAGCAAAAGAATAGAGCAACATGGAGAAGCAGTATAAAGGCTTTTAATTTTTAACCTGTATTTTCAGATAAAGTTTATGTCATCAGTTGTTCTATTAACTATAGCAATTTTTGAACATACTACCAAATCTAGTTGATTTAGGCCTAGGAATAAAAGCTGTAAAACGATTAAAAGTTACTTGGTGTCTGACTAGAGGAGAGAGATGCTTTTAGCATCCTCAGGGTGCAGAGAGGTTGGAAAGCACAGCCTTTACGCCTGGGTTTGGCATCTGCTGGCTCAGCAGTAAGCTTGAGCCCAACTCGTAGGCAGTGGCTGCACGAGAAGTCTCCTGGCTGGCACGTCCAAGAGAGGTGGCTATGGAAAAGACCACCTGATGGGGCCTCGTGGTGTTGGCCTGGACAGCAGGGCCTAGAAGTTGTGGGGTGGGAGGGAACTGGGGGTACTGCAATGGGTGGAGGCAGGAGGTAAGGATATAGGAAGCAGATGAAGAGACTGTGGGACCGTGTTGGTTTACACGGAAAACCAGAGACACGGGAGTTCTCTGGGAGGAGGTTGCGGGGTGGCAATCTGGTCACAGACAGGTGCTGCTTTGCACCTTGGTGTTCTCTTGTACCCAAATGTGGTATCTCAGGCATGTCTAGACTCCCTTTAATTACTGCCTGAGCAACGTGAAGCAGAAATGTCTTAAACATGCCTTTTCTTTCACATTTAGTGGAGCAAAGTACAGTTTGCTAGCATATACCACTTTGGGGCTGGAGAGTGCTGAGGACAATTTCAGGACCCACAGCCTTACCATTACAGGAAATGGTAAGTACATATGGTACCAATTTAAGGAAATAAAAAACCAGTAACATTTTGCATTTCTCTCTCTTGTAAACTAAAGAGCTTAAAGAGATTATTTTTCTTGATACTTAATATAGAACAACTTTAATAAAATATTTAACGGTTCTAAAACAGGCATCTGTACACAGCTGAGTAAACTATAAATTGAGTAAAATTTCAAGTCCAGATGAAAATTTAATTCTTTTGGGAGTTTCTTCTGTCATTTGCATCTCAGTTTTATGTGAGTTGCAGCTATATACAAATTATTTCCCCTTCCTCACAACCAAGGAAAGGTATCAGAATGAAGAACAGCTTTTTCCTCTGTAGTCAGAAGGAAAGTAGAAAAATAGCTTCAGGTCAGCTAGGTTGTTTCAGGCCCAGATTTAACACAGGACGTAAGCATGCATGCTTGCAATTTACGTTGGTCACTGTACTTCAGCTTTGGGACAGCACAAGTTGGCAGCAGTCAGCCTAGATGCTAATACAGGGACTATGATTATGCTGCAAATGATGGTAATGTTTTAAGTAGCAGGAGTACGGTTTTTGATACTTCATCCATTATTTTCTGAAAGGATAACCCCTCCCATAAGCCACCCTCTACTTGGTAACTTAAGACATGGGACTTTCACTGTATGTCACTGTAACTTCTGGGAACTTTATCTTTTACCTAGGTAAACTTGACCTCAAAGAATTTCAGTCTTTACACTTCATTAATCCTGAATAAGTACAGATTTGAAGATTTACGGAGCATTTGTTTCTTGAGGGTTGGATGAATAATTCTGAGTATCTTTGATATTTGTAAGCCTTTCTTTATTAGTACTTTATACTCTTTCTTCTTCAAATTCCTTTTTCTGTCATTGATTTACATAACTTAGTCTGGTGAGAAATGACATACCTGGATATTTTGTTCATTACAAGCATTTCTAAAACATGACCAAAGAGAGAGTCATGTCAATGGAACGTTGTATTACCTGCTTCTAATTACAGAAGAGAGAGCCTATTGCATAGCAGAGCTGAGCAAGGAGGAATGTTGCAATTCATTAGAAACTCCTTGGAATCCTAAAATGCTCTTCTAGTGCTGAAGACAGAAGTAGATACAAATCCTAAGCCTTAATAAAACAATCTGAAGCAAAGTGCTCATGTGTAAATGTAGCTGTGCGCTACGATGGGATGGGCTCAGGCATCCTACTTAGACGAGATGGCCAGTGTACTCGTCTTTCAAAATGTTTCTAGCTGTGAAATGAGATTTAGTGCTATATTTTATGTAAGAACAACTTGTTCTTGCAGAACAATATCTCCATTTTTACTTGAAATTCTTTTGGAAAAAATCTTTTTTTCTTTCTTTTTTTTTTGTTAATTAAAAAAAACCTTACTGAAGACTAAAAATCTGTTTTAGTCTAATCCTACTAGGATCTCATCCTAGGATGAGATCTCTTTCTTTAAATATGAAAAATGCCTATTTACATTCATGATCTTAATGTAAAAATGGATGTAGAAAGTTAAGCTATATATTTAGGGCAAATATTTGGAACTAAGTGTCTTTATTTTGCTTGGTCTTTCCCCCAGAGGAATCCTCTTTTTGGCTTCCCCTGTATGGAAACATGTGTTGCCGTTTAGTTGCTCAGCCTTCCTGCATGTCTAGGGATATGATGGCAGGATTTCTTAATCAGCAGGTAAGAAGACCTTGCTTGTGTTTACATCCTCTTCTGTTAATAGCTGTCACTAAGAGTCAATTGTTAAAACATTTGTTTTTTCCTGAAGTGGTTTCTTGAGGACTGTTATTTTTTTTACCTGTTCTACCTAGAGCAAGGGGAAAAATTCTTACAGCTGCGTTTACAGTGTCTTCAGTTGCTAAGAGTCAAGCAATAAGTGTTTCCTTGGCATGCTTAGCAATAAAATTATTTAGGCTGATACATAAAGATCAAGTCTAGTTGTTGTTTCAGAATCGGTTTAGGCTGGTACTCGATGGCAGCAGGCTTAATAATCCTGTGGCTCTCATCCTTGTACATACCTCTCATTGTGCTAGCACAAGAGTTCATATCACAGCATGGTGAATCTGACTGGTGAACTGAGCCATATTTAAACTCATCCCTTCAAAAATGATTCATGTGAACTCAGTTTACTTCTCTATTTTGGTTCATTGCACAACTAGGCAAATGAAGAGGTGATAGTGGAGGGCCAGAGGGGTTGGGTCATTTGTCACGGGTGCTGAATTACAGGCTTTAAACTGGTTGTGAAACTATAATGAATTTATGAAAGCTGTTCAGAAAATTCATTTGAGAAAGTGGAAATTCTAAACAAATGTCTTTGCTTGACATTTGTTGAATGTACCATGTATTTCCAAAGTGAGATACTCTGTATTTCTCTTATTGTGTAATTACTGTAGCAAGAAAGGTGATTTCTTTCTTACAGTGGACACCAGTTCTAGATTTCATTCTGTCTGTGTGAACCAGCAGATTCTGTATTGTGAGTGTCAGAAGACAATGAATCTGCAAAACCGTAAAACACCAAAAGCATCGCTAACATTTCAAAAATTAGTGACTCTGAAATGTTCTGCAACAGAAAGCCTTTGTTTTAGGAAAGAATTCAGTGTGGCTAAGTTTTGATCACACAGGGGTGATCTGTGTATACCTTGTAATATGCTCTTAATTTGTAGTTTGTTTGCAATTTCTGACTATTTCTTCCCTTTAGCAAATGATAGGAAGTCTAACTAGCTGGAGGAGGCTGTATTGCATACTAAGAGGTGGCAAACTCTTTTGTTACTACTCTCCAGAAGAAATTGAGGCTAAACTGGAGCCAGCATTGACAGTTTCCATCAACAAGGTAAAATTGTTTGCATGTTGGTTTTTTTTTTTGGTTTGGGTTTTTTGTTTATTCGGGGGGAGGTTGTTTTTGTTTTAAGGCATACCTACAGTCATTTGGGCTCTAAGCTGCTGCTATACAGAATGCTTTATAGGTAGCATGTGGGTGGGATATGCTTCAGTGAAATTCGCAGTCACTGAATTTTTTAGCAAGGACATTACATTTCTTAGCCGTGGACGTACATTCCTTCTATTGCATTAGACTGGTTAACATAGAGGTAAGAAGGAGGATGTTTTTCTTTAGGAAAAGTGATAGCTTGTTATATGACAGTTCCATAAGACAGCCCTTGGAAATGTATCGCTTACAATCCCTTAGCATGCTCTGGTAGACTTTTGTCCTCAGCAAGGTGAAATTTTAACAAAAGCTTTTTTGTTGTTGTGTGTTATTTGGCCCCAGTCCTAATTAGAAGGAGAGCTGGAAAATTGTTCAAAATATTTTAGTGCCTTAAAATAAGCTGCTTTTCTTAAAACTGGTTTTGTACAGGGCACAATACCTCTAGAAGTTCTGTTTTCTAGGATGATATAATTGCTGCTTTTCATACCCTGATTCGAAAGGCTGGGTTTAAAACTTAAAATTAAAGTGTTACTTACTATTTGGTTAAAGAAACATTAAATATTTAATTTGAAGTAAGTACCTAAGTGTTCAATTTAGAAATGTTATTGGAAGGACATTCTAGAATGGCGAGCATTAGAGTGAAGAGATGTTTTCAAAAACTTTTTTTGGTGCAGTCATCAAGAGTTAATATCATGTAAGGCTGAGCAAAGGAATTTAATATTATTTGCAATTGACGTAGCTAGATTCACCTCACATAAGTAAATAGACACATTTGGAAACTGCGTTAAGCACAGGTCAATCTGGATTCTGCTGCTGTACTACTTGAACGCTTGACGCCAACACTAATTCTGAAAGAAGCATTCCTCCCGTCCAGTTGCTTGTTCTGGCTGCTGTGCTGCTTTTTGCCAGGGCAGGCACTGGGGCAGCTGACTGATGAGTTGGACAAGGAAACTGATGTGGGTTAAAATTAGCTATTTTGGGGGAAGGAGGAGGTTTGGCTTCAACTGTGGTTCCCTTTAATAAATTCTCTTATCCAGTTCACTACATGGCTACACAAATGCTTGTGTGGTACAAGGAAGGGACTAGGCTACGATTGGGAGTGTGTAGGGACATAGAGTAATAAAGAACTGCTTCTTACAACAGCAATATCAGCTTTTGGTGGCTTTAAAGTTTCTGGAAAACGTGACTGCATTCTCACCCAGAATGAGACTTGTATATAAACCAAGCATTTAAACGAGGGGTAACAATGTGACCTCTTTGTGTTAGGACTTCTTTTTTAATGTGCTAAGATTTAAATTGATTCCTTAATTAAAAACACCTTTCTGCTAGTGCCGTGTCTTTTAACAAAGCCATTTTTTCTTCCAATTGTTCAAGCATTTACATTAAATAAATGTTTTGACTGTGATATATATTTAAGCAGGTTTACTTGCTTACCTCTTAGTCACTTTTAATTGCACCTTTGCCGCAATTCTGTTTTCCAGCTGTTCACAATATCAGTTAAGAAATGGTAAAGTTTAGTAAATTATAGAATGCCTAAATCCGTATTCTAAAATGTGACAGTAGTATTTTTGAAAATTATCTGTCAGGCTACCTCAAATCTTTCCTTGGAGGTCTCTGTTTGGGTCTGTATCCTAGTTTTTCTTTTCCTTTTAAAATAACCATACTAAGGTATTTTGCTCCTCCAAGTTACCAATACACTTAGAACCTAAAAGCCAACTTAATAAGCCTTTGCTGGAAGACTGTCCATATGTTTGCACAGTATCCTTAAAGCTAACATGTATTTTTTCAATTTAAATTAAAACCAGAAAAAAAATTGCAATTTAAAATTTTAAAGCATATTTGGATACTTTGCTACTTAAACAGTTTCTCTTCAAAATAACTTAATGCCTGCAGATATTTTCTGATTCCTTTGATATTAAATTTCTCTTACAGATTAAATGAAATCAAACTAATCATATGGGCTTGTCTGCTACATGTTGTTATAGAAACAGCAGTTTCAAAATGAAAGTTGAGATTGAACATCAACTCTAGACGTTCTAACTAAAATCTCTTCCGGTTGCATATGTGGCATTTTCATTTGTAATGTGAAGCTGATCCTTTACATGTAATTGAAAGATACTTTCTGAAAAGTAATGAAATCATCTGGATTTATGAGAAACTCTCTGGCAAATATTCACACTGATAGCCTTATTTCTCATTCCCTTTGAATCGAGACTTGAAGAAGCCATTAAGACCAGCAAAGTCATTACTTCAACTTCAGATGACTTCACTGCTACTGCTGTTGAGCAAGAACGGTTCTGCAGTTCCTATTATGCAAGTGCTACTATTATTGTTCCAGCTAAATGTGATTATAACATATTATATTGCACAACTAAGTAGGAAAAGAGGAATTATGTTTTCTGTAGCAAAGTAAATTTGCTGGAATCCAATTTGAACAAGAAATATTCTTTATGGGCCAGTTCCTGAAATTTTTTCAAGTTTTCTTTAGTTTGAAATGAATAATAAAGGCCTTGCCTACACCTGATAGCTTAGCAAATTGGCGCATGTGCCAGCGGTTCACGTTAGTTGCTCAGTGTTTGGAATACATATCCTATTGTGTCCTGGTCATAGATTATAAAACTCTTTTTGTGCCACGTGTGCCTGAAGATTGAGGAATCCTGGGATGTCGCTTTGAATTAACGTAGACCCATGATTTCCTTCCTGGCATATTTTGCCAGTGCAATCTTTGATCTGGTGCCACGCAGTGCCACAGGCCCAGAGCTATTTCGGTGCTCATGCTAATTGTTGAGGTGAACAGGATGAGGAACTAGGTTGCAGCCATGGGCTCAGGGTTCATAGATTGGTTGCTAAACAGTGTAGCAGGAGTGAAAGGACAAAATCAAGCTGGCATTTCTGCAAACTGTTACCTTGAATGACAGTTCTTGTTGGAACATGTGTTCTGGGCTAGGTCAGGTAGAGAAATTTGTTGGAAAATGTAGTGATGGCTGCAGCAGCATAACTTCAGGGGAACCATGCAGTATTTCTAGGGAACCAGGGAGTTCACCCTTGGACTGGAGCAGAAGGATGTCAATACGAGTTCTTGACGATGTGAACATTCAGGGAGCCAGCAATATGAACAATACTCTCTGCATCAAGGAACTCTAGCAGTGGTGAAATGAGAGCAGCCCTGAAAACATCTATGTTCTCTCTAGTAAGGTCTTTGTCCTGCTGGTTGGCTTAGACAAGCCTTCATACATGTGAAAATATTTTGGAAAAGCACAGACTAATTAAATGCTTCCAAATATCTGGTATCTCATGTCGTGTTGCTCAGTTTAGTCCTGCAATTGCTTGAAAGAGATTGTGGATGTGGGCTGGAGAAGCAGATATAATTCTCAGATCCCACACGGTGGACCTTATAACACACATGCTCCAATTGAGTGGTTTGGAAACTATGCTTTATGGCTCCCTGGTGCTCCATAGAATGCTGGCTGGTCATATAATGCCATCTCCATCTCCTGGTTTTTAGCTGCTGCATTGCACTGAAGGTAGCTAAAATGGCATAGAAATCCTAATATTGCTCTTCCATATTATACTTGCCTGGTCCTGCACTTCGGTCACAACAACCCCAGGCAACGCTACAGGCTTGGGGAGGAGTGGCTGGAGAGCTGCCTGGCAGAAAAGGACCTGGGGGTGGTGGTTGACAGCCGCCTGAACATGAGCCAGCAGTGTGCCCAGGTGGCCAAGAGGGCCAATGGCATCCTGGCTTGTATCAGGAATAGTGTGGCCAGCAGGACCAGGGAGGTGATAGTGCCCCTGTATTCGGCACTGGTGAGGCCGCACCTCAAATACTGTGTCCAGGTTTGGGCCCCTCAATTCAAGAAGGACATCGAGGTGCTGGAGCGTGTCCAGAGAAGGGCAACAAGGTTGGTGAAGGGTCTAGAGAATAAGTCTTATGAGGAGCAGCTGAGGGAGCTGGGGTTGTTTAGTTTGGAGAAGAGGAGGCTGAGGGGAGACCTTGTTGTTCTCTACAACTACCTGAAAGGAGGTTGTAGCCAGGTGGGGGTTGGTCTCTTCACCCCAGTAACAAGCGATAGGACGAGAGGAAATGGCCTCAAGCTGCGCCAGGGAAAGTTTAGGTTGGATATTAGGAAAAACTACTTCACTGAAAGAGTGGTCAGGCATTGGACCAGGCTGCCCAGGGAAGTGGTTGTCCCCATCCCTGGAGGTATTTAAAAGACGAGTAGATGCAGTACTTGAGGACATGGTTTAGTGGTGGACTTGGCAGTGATAGGTTAGCGGTTGGACTCAATGATCTTAAGGGTCTTTTCCAGCCTTAACAATTCTATGATTCTATGATTATACTTATCATCCAGTGGCCACGTGGATTGTTATGTTAATACAAGTTCACAAAACAATGAAGATGAAAGGAGAAAATATTTGTAGCTCATCTGGAGAATTTGGTCTTGTGCATTAATGTGTTTGAAAGACTAATTTTAAACTTAACCATATTTCCCTGCTTGCCTAAAACAAACCCCATGGAAATTGTTAACATTACAGCAGAAACCAACACATGAACAGATTACATTTTGTTTCCAGTGTGTTGTTATTTCTTGGTTTATTTTTTGGTACTAAAAACATGAAGGAAGTTTGTTATATGTGATTTGGTTTGTTAAATCTCAAAATAGACACACAGAACTGGATCTTAGGCTATTCAATATTTTTCTCAAGAACTGTAATTTGTTTTGATGTCTTGAAATGATCTTTATAACCAGTGCTCCTCAGTGTGTTGGTATTGACTTAGCAGGAAAGTATTGCACCTCAGCAATAAAAAAAGTCCTCTCTCTTTCTTCTTTTTGTTGCTTGTTTTTTGTTTGCTTGCCTTTTTTTTTTCTTTTTTTTTTTTTCTTCTTAAAAGATGAGCTTTCCAGAGAAGTATTATCAGGCAAAGAGATTTTTTTATTTGGGGGGAGAAGTATAGAGGAAGGTTTGTATTTACATTATATTTAAAAAAAAAACCAACCAAACAAACCACCAAACAAAAACCACCAAAAAACCAACTATCATTTTCCCCATTAGTCTTTCCCCACCTTCAAAAAAATAATCTTTTGCATATAGAATGTAAGACTGGCTTCAGCTTCCCCAAAAGAATTATTTGAGTTCAAGATTCAACTCAGGCTTTTCCTATTCTGATCCACTGATTGTTCTGGTCTTTACCTGTAGCAGAGTTGGTTCAGTTGTCTATAAGACCGCAAAAGGTTGAGCATTATTATAACATGGTACCTTAAGACACTTTGTTGTTGTTGTTTTGTGGGTTTTTTTGGTTTTTATTATTTTATTTTTTTGTTAAGTGGAACTGGGCTTGCAGTGTAATTCACCCAAGCTTGGTAAATTCATCAGCCCATTACTGTATGGCATGTTGTATCACTCCTTAAATATTCAAGCATCAGATATAGATTGTTGCTTGAGGATTTATCTCCTTTGAATAATACCATAGTTGTGGGATAAAACCTGCAGCAAACATCATTAAACAAACTTGTGTGTGGTATGCTTGAAGTTCTTACCTGTCAAATGTTAATCTATTTGATTTAATTTTTTTGCTGGTATCTATGGTTACCTGAGTTAATGGGATATAGAGCGCTTATGGATGAATTACTTCATCTCCTATTTTTAGACAGAAGAATTTAAATGAGCATATCCATCAGATATGCTACAAGCAGCTGTTGGTATTTCAAATGGTAACTTCAGTAATGCATTTAAAATCTGGGGAATGTTCTGTAGAATATTTTTTGTTTTTCTGAGTATCAGAACTTAGGCTTATCCTCGTGGGATCCCATGTGTAAACTTAATTTCTGTAGGTGTATATTTGACATCTTTAGCAGATGTTTGACATTTGGTTGAATTGTGTAAAAAGGAACACGGCTGATCTGCCCCCACTGTATTTTGAGGAATGCTCCGAGCCCACCTTTGTGGTCAGATTCACTGTCCATCCAGAGAGGAGACGTTCAAACACAACTCTGGCTGCAGTTGTTGGCTTCCTTCAAAACCTGGAGCGTTCCCCATGGCAGGGGACAGCCTTGTTAGGCAGGAGGGCACTGCATGGTCTTAATGTGCATTAGGCAGCCTCGTGTCCTGCCAGGCTCCGGGGCCAGCCACCTGTAGGGTGCCAGCTGGTTCCCTGGCGCCAAAACTTGTCATTTGGGATTATGCTGCTCTCCTGGATATGCTGAAATTCCTTTTAAAAGCAGTGTTTTAATAGGCCACTGCTTGTTCAGGTTGAATTGTATATGCAAAGATATTTCTGGGGTTTCTGCTTTTACTTTTGTAAATAAAGTAATGTTAATTATTTTAATTTGCTCATCATGTTGTGATGAGCAGCAATGTTGACTGGTTGTGTTCTGGAAATTTTTTCAGTTGTGTTTTATCAGACTTTAACTAAAATCTGTCAGTATTTTACACATGAAAAAAAAATTTTTTTCACTCAGTTAGGGGTAAGTGCTTTTTTTATTGTAGTAATGCCATAACAAAGAAACTAGATAGTATGAAAATACCACTGGATCTAGTCTAGATTAAAAAAAATAAATCAATTTAACTACATCCCTGAACAGAAGGGGAAACCTTGGCTGTAACAGTGCTGCTGTGTAATCCAAGAGCCTTTCTAACATTAGCTGAAGAAATTTGATAGACTCGTGATATACTTTTCATATATATTTTTAATTGTTTCTATGTAGCTCTCCCTAATTAAGACAAAACTAAAATGTCTATTTAGAAATGTCAAATAGGATTTTTTAATATTAGAGCAAAATGTTTTATCATGTTGGAAATTTGTTCTAGCAGAACTGTATGAGTAACTGCTACGAATGCTCCTTTAAATGTGGATTAGATTTTCTTTTTAAAGAAAAAAAAAACTTTAAAAAGTTTCTTTTTAAATTTCCTGTCACTGTAGTATTAGCCCTGAATGTCCTGATTCACTAAGATGAACATAAAATAGATACAAGTTTAGAATACATCGCATAAACAATGGCCCACAGAAGTACAATAGGAGACCTAAGTAGTAGCTGTAACTGTGGTGGTTCAGCTGAAGAGTTCAGAGAAAGGGAGCTGCTTGCTGTTATTGTAGATTATTCACTAAACCGCTGTGGAGAAGGATGAGCTGTGTGAGAAGAGCTGGTTGAGGCAGAGGGAGGGGAAACATAGAACGTACATTCTATAATTCAGAATTAAATGCAGTAATTCTGCTCCATTCCCTTATTTTTCATATTTTATGTTATTTTAATAGCTTTATGAGAAAATGTTTTTATAAGCAGTTCTTGACATTAGTTCCTTTTTTTTTAATTGGAAATTAATCTGGATTAGATAAAAAAGCCAAATGATACCTCCCTCACACTGTCATTGGCCATAAGCTGATGCCAGTGTGGAGCTGAAGCAGTAACTCATTACTATAGTTTGTCGTTCCTAGGAAACCAGAATTCGAGCTGTGGATAAGGACTCCAAGAGAAGAACTAATAACTTCTCTGTTATCAACCCTGTGTCTGGAGAGGCTGTGATGCAACTTTTTGCTACTGACAGTAGGGAAGAACTTCATAAGTGGATGGAGGCTTTCTGGCAGCACTTTTATGATCTGAGTAAGTAAGCAGGCAGTGCTGGCAGCGTGCCCACCAAGCGAGTGTTATGTAACATCAAAGGGATCTTTGAACAATTTGAATTGGAATTGCCTCATAAGCCTTTGTTTGCAACGATGAGAAGAAAAATGTTCTTTGGGATAATGTTGAGTGCTGGTCTAAACCGTTGGAAGGCAAATATTTGACTAAACCAAAGTCCACGTGTTCAGTCTGGGTGTTTGCAGGAAACCAGAAGCGGAATATGTCCATCAGTCTCAAAAGAACTTGGTCCCTTTTAGCAGGGTTCTAGATAATTTTTTTAAGGACTGCTAAGTTCTCACCATCTCTTCCTCCACTGTAGCAGGAAGAGTCCACCTCTGCCTAGGCATCCTACCAGTGGTGTGTTGGTTTTGTGAGATTCTGCAAGTATGAAACCTTTGGGCGTGGAAGCCTTAGTGGGAAGTGGTGAGGATGCTGGATTCATCTGGGGCCTTGGCCTAGGATGCAGGTTCAGCCAGCCCTTGCAAGTAGGCACATGTATATGGGATTTCCTTGCTCAGCAGTATTATGGATGAATTAAATTGCAATTTGTTGCAACAGGGATTACTTGATTCTGTTGGTAATTCTAAGGTTTTGGTACCCCTTGTCACACGGGAATATGCTCACCTAGCCACACTCCAATCCAGTCATGCAAATACATGCTGCTTACTTGAACCTGATAAAAGCTGTACCTGAGGCTTTGCAACAGGTGATATAAATGAGATGATAAATTGATACCCTGATCTTTGGCTACCCTCTGGAACAATGCTGTTTTTACATGAGAGAAGAAACTCATTTATTGGTGTAAAACAGTGAAGCGATATCGAAGTAGTATACTATGTTGCTTGTTTAACACCAAATATTTATTATAAGAACTATATAGATTAATTTGTCTTTGTCTTTTTCCTCTGGTTTAGTAGTTTAACTCACAGGTTCATTAAGAGTAGAGAACAACTGTCAGTTATTATGCTGTCATTGGCAAGGTATAGTTGGTTCCCGATAGTCATTTTTATCAGGTCAGAAAATTTAGTCAGAGGGCACACCAATAAATCAGTGAATTGAGGCTGTGGAAACTCGGTATTGTAGTTTGTATTTCTAGTCCTTTCTAGCTCTGATTTACAATGAGAAAAGGGTCTATCAATTAAAGAAACACACCAAGTAAAAAACTAGGGCATCCTCTTTAAATTAGGCATAGAGTGGGGTAAAAGAACTACTTCTTATTCATTATAGATAGAATATCCATGGATTTTTGAGACATTTTCCTTAGGTTCAGAAAAAAATGGGTCACTTGGCATTTAAATGCCTTTTTTCTTCCCTGGTTCTAAAATTCTCTTAAAATTAATGTGCTCAGAAAACTTGGAATGATTGGTATGAACAGAGTAATTTTACTGTGTCTTGTTTTCCTTAAGGTCAAAGTCTATTAATAGAAAAAGAGGTTTCCTTGTCCGCTAAGGGATAAAAGGCAAGTTATCCTCTATTAAAGACAGAACATTCCTTTACTGTAACATTGTAACATACTTGTATAACATCCAGTTTGCAGTATATTGGAAGTTGTCCCCTATAACTTCATGAAGCTTCCCTAACCTTAAATTATTATTTTTTTAGTTTGTTTGGTTTTTGTTTTTTTTTTTCCTGATGAATTGATACTGTGTTTGGGAATTTGAAGGGAAATTATGATATTTAACCTTCCTAGTATAACTGTACTGCTGGGATCCTTAAAGGTAGTGGCTTATGACCTTTGTGCTAAGAGAATGAGTACAGAGTTGAAAATACAAGTGCATCCTGCGCATTCTTGTGAAACAACAGTGAATGCTTACTGTTTAGCATTGTTTTGGAGATAGTTTCCTAACACAGCCTAATAACTTCAATTTTTTTTTTCAATCTGAAGTGTTTAAGTTCCAGTCATTGTTCTCTTTTCTCTCCCAGGCCAGTGGAAACATTGTTGTGAAGAACTTATGAAAATTGAGATTATGTCACCGCGGAAACCACCTTTGTTCTTGACAAAAGAAGCGACCTCCGTCTATCATGATATGAGTAAGTGGGATTTGTCTTTTCAAGTTGCAGGGTAAGAGAAACAACGTTGTGTGTACTCAGATGGCTTCTGGTGTTCCTGTTGAAACACTGAGTTCTTCAAGGACAATTCAGACAATGAAAGAGCAACATAATTGCATACGAAGGAGTTCATATTAAATCTGAATTTGTAATAGCACAAATAATGAATATGTTTTTGTACTTTGAGCCAAAAAATCTGCAATCTGAACTGTAACTAGGGAGCCCTGAACACATCCAAAAAAGCTGTCACTAGAAATAAACACTCATCGTAAGAGTACTATAAAGCTCAGGAAAAAAAAAGTCCAGTCTGCAAACCAATAATGTCTTTAACTAGTTGCATGAAATTAATTTGCTGTTCTTAAAGCTATTTAAAGACTTACCTAACATAACTTACCTAATTGTTTGGTCTTTGGTAATGGATGTTGAAAAATATGCTTGGAAAATCTAGCTAGCATGTATTTGAGACTTGTATTTTTACAGAGCAAAATGGTATGCGGCAGGATTATTTTAATAGTTTCATTACAGAAATAATATTTACAGACTAGAAAAAGTAGGTCACTTTGTTTTAATGGATCCGATGCAGTATTGGCTGAGAAACACTGTACAACTATAAATGCCTGACTGCTTGCTGCTTGAGATTGGAACTGTGAAGATGCTCAGAATGCCATGTGGGTCATTGAGTTACCGTGCATCAGAGGACTGAACAGTCAAGAGAGTCCCAACTAAGCTATGAATGCAGAGCAGAAAGGCCGTAAATCAGCTATATAGAAGTTTTACGAAGGTAACACGGTAGCATAATTCTACTGATACTCAAAAACATCAGTGAGGAGCAGAACACAAACTCTGTTTCACTCTTAATAATCCAGGTTTTTTTTCCTGCTTATTTGTAGTATTCATAGGTAAAATCCTGTGTTTAAAAATGTGTTGAAAATCATTAACGTGTGGCCTGCAATAGAAAAGATATTGCTGCTGTTTGAGGCTAGTATTACTGCAGTATACATAAAAAACTCAATATGAGGGATAAGAAATGGGGCAAGACAGTCTGAAAGCACATAAAGAAAAATGATATATGTAAAGATGTCCCATTTTCTGCAGACTAGAAGCACAAGAATATTTAGTCATAGACTTTTTCATGGGCCTTCTGTGAAACGAAATTTTCAAAGCACTATACAACAAAATATGTTTAATATCTAATACATATAGGTTTCCTAGTAGTACATTATTTTTTCTACTTTTACTTGGAAAGAAATATCAATGCCTGCTCTGTTGCCTCAATGCCAGCTGTCACGAAAACAGTTCCCTCCTGTCACCTCAGTTCTCTCTTTGAAAGCATATGTAATCTTTTCCATTTCATCCATTCATACTCTTAACAGTAGTCCAGACTTCATGAGACATGGTTAATACAGTTTTGTATTCTGAATAGTAAAAACGAAATAGGTAGCAGTAAAATCAGTGGTAGAGTTTTAATCCGAGTTAATTGCTGTCCCTTAAAATTACAGGCATTGATTCTCCAGTGAAACATGAGGGCTTAGCTGATATCATACAAAGAAAAATCGAAGAGAGTGATGGTGAGTTCCTGCTTGGCCAGCAAAAAGAGTCTGCATCTTCCTTATGGGCTTCACTCTTTGATGGATCGCATGAGATGGTTGTTCAGAAAAACACGCATCTGGGCCCAAAAAGAGATACTACAAGTCCTAATGATAGCAGAGGAAAGAAAAGAAGAGCTCCACCTCCACCCTCCGATAAGTCACCGTACAGTGCTAAAGCACAGGTGAACACAGAGCAATTGGACAAGGAAAACTGGGAGAAGTCTGACCACACATCTGCTAGCAGTTCTTCCTTTGATTCAAAGTTATCTGCGAAAATGCAGCAGTTACAGACACCCATTGCTGCTCCTCGCAAAATTGGTCCTTGTAGAAAAAGCAGTTTAGCTGACCATGGGAATCCCATTTCGTTGGTTAACAAGACCAAGTCTGAAACCAAACCGGTACCAACCCCTAGACAGAAATGCATCACAGAAATGCTAGACCCTAGATCATGGTTGCAGCCGTAGACATCATAATTAGCTTAGAGGTGTCCCTGGAATTTTAAGTTTCTCAGCCTTCTACTATAACTATTGAGTAAAAATGGATTTTAGCATATAGCTTATAAGTATTGAGGCTAAAGTGGTTTTTTTTTTCTAGCCAGGGCATTACTACTAGCTGCAGTCTCAGCTGTACTCGTTATCGCTAACATCTAAATAATTGCACTAGTAACAGGGGGAGTTATCTCTATCTGAAATAATGGTGCTACTTCTGAAAAGAGTGGTTCAGTACTTTCCCCTTGAAAAACCGGCAGTGTTCAGGGTAACTCAGTGTCCCTGCAGCAGGGATTTTACCATTGCCTTCTACCAGTCCCTTAGCTTAGCCCAACTGCAGCTCCTCCGACTAGTTCCAGTGGGAATTTCACAGACGTTCAGCACAGATCTCGCAAAGCTGATTTTCTTGGGTTCCATGCTTGGCTTCATCTAAAATATTCTTCTCTCTCACTGTTTGGGAACCACTGCTTATAAGATAACGTACTATGAAAAGTTATTGTGCTCTTTTGAACAGCTCTGTAACTCCATATGAATTTCTGAAGCAGTTCTATCAATTTCGTGTGGGATCTCCTAAGTTCTTGCTGGTATACGTGCTGTCCGAATGGATCAGGATTATCTGTGTATGAGCAAGAATGCGATCCATCACTGCTGCTTATTTTGGACTAACACAAACGGTTAAAAGCAGCACTGTGTATGAACGCCTATTCAGGAATTCGTCTTTATGGTTTTTTTTCTGATGAAGGGGGCTCTGTAGCATAGCTTCTCCTTTGTGGAGCCTCTCAGCTGTTCCTGGTAGGTAGCTGGTTTGTAAACACAGCAGTGTTACTGGTAAACAGTTTTTTCACCACTCGTTCTTTCTGAAATGACAGAGAATAAGTACTTCAGGTGAAAATATTGAACTTTGATATTCTTCTGTCAGACTGTTCAGCATTTTTGTAAGAAGCATGGGTTATTAGGGTTCCTGTGGCACCTGCAAAATATCTATTGCATATGGAAAAGATTCTGTTTTCCTGGATCCACACCTTAAATATCCAACCCTTTCCTTGGTTGATGCATTTATCTCAGATGATGGAACTTATCCAAGAGCAAAGGTCTGCTTGCAGATCTCCCTCTAGAGCCTTGGTGTTCAGATCTGTGTTGAGAGAGTCATATCAGCAACTGTATACATACAGTTCATTAATTTATTTTTTTTTCTGAAGTGAGGATGGCTTTGGGAGCTCTATCATTTCTCCAGAAGATATTGTGTGCATGGTTGGTTTGTTTTATCTATTTTTTTTGTCTTCTGCTAAGCTCTTGGCTGCACAGCTGTAAAGGTATCTGCTGAATTCCCTCAGTAGTTCATTGGCTATTTGGGATAGGGCTTGAGAGGCAGGTTTCATTTACAAATCCTTTCGCAGAATTAGAGCCCTTCGTTTCTAGAATGTCCTTGTTCATTCTTCATTTAATCACATTCCATTTTCCCTCTGAAACAACCATAATCATTCTTACAATAAATCATGCTGTTACTTAAGTAGATGGTTTGTGAATGGTTTATAAATAGGAGCAGAAAAACTGAAGAATAACTACATGATTATGTAAATCAGACACAGTCGACTAAGTGGACTGTGCAACTCTGAACAAGAAATAGGAAAAATAAACAGGAGAAAAAAAGCGTATTTTCTAAAATGCAGCTGCAGTTTATTTAGCTTTAAATCTAGCCTTAAATGTACTGTGCTCTGGAAAGAAAGAATACCTTTTTCTTGGTGACCCCCTTCCATTTAGTTGTTGTATTTCAAAATAAATCTCATAAATATAAAAGGCAAGAAGACACCATAATGAGGATTTATTTTTAAATTCAACAGGCCATTGAATTTCAACGAGCAGTTTCTCCATTAAATTCAGTGGCTTTGTTTTGAATGGAACATACATATTTTAGGAAGGCATTTAATATTAAAGTCTTCAAGTGATGAGAATTCACTCATACCTCCTGTTGCAATAGTTAATTACCCAGGTACATTTTTCACTTGATTTTCTATTTGCATTTCTAGCTCCACCTTAAGTTATTTTGGTCTTTTTATGCATTTGATTGCTTATATTGATCTCTGTAGTATCAGCTTTTCTAATTGCTTGTGTGTAGTTATAAATCATGATTATGTCCCTTTTAACCTTTTCTCTGATGAGATGTACTGAATTCCTTAACTTTCTTATGGCAATGAATGTTATCCAAGACTAATTAATCTTCACGTTCTTCTCTGTACTTCTCATGTATTGAAATATTTTTAAGTGTGGCATCTGAATTAGATGCCACATGTCAATAGTGATCCATCAGGAGTAGATAGAGACATAATGTGATCCTCTTACTCTGATTAATATCTCCCTCTCCTCTCTCCTCAAAAATTGTATTGTCCTTTTTTTTGTGGAAGCATTGCCTTGGATGCTGACTTTTATGGCTCAAGTCCTCTTCAGAGTCTTTTTCAAGAATGCGGTACATCATCATCTTATTATCCTACCTTATTTTTTCTTAGAAATGTACGCTGTATTTTACCAGCATTAAAATACTGCTCATGAAGTGATCCAGATTGCTCTGTATAAGTGACCTGTCCTCATTCTTTACTACTCCAGCAGTCTGCATGTCCTTTGCAAATTTATTGCAAGTGATTTTTACAGTTTCTTCCAGATCATTGATTTTTAAAATTGAATGCAAGGCAAGGTTTGTAGAGAGAGGTGATAAGTTTTTATTACATCAGTGACATGGGTAGGGGGGTGGGGAAAAGCAAACAGACAGGCCATTGAGTTCGTGTCCCTTTTTCCCCAGAGCCTTTAAAAAATTTAATAAGATGGAAAACAACTATACTTCTTGCTGATTCCCTATTAATACTGCATTTTGAAATTAGTTTTCTGTCTTCAACATAACATTCTATATTGATTTGATCTAGTACTGGTATTTTAAAGAAAATGACACGTTCATCTGGTTTGCAGGAGGTGACTTAGGGTTCTTACGGGTAACACCTCAGTGCAGGTGTCTTTGCAAGCTGAACTTACTAGATCAAAGGGTAAAATGCAACCTGTTGTTCAAGACCTATTCTCCATGAAGCTCTGATTGACATTTTATATCTATCCTTAAATTAGACTCGTGAGAGCCAGTTCACTGTATTGCCCTGATCACCACTAAGCAAACTAGGCCGTTAATTACCCTGATCATCCTGCTTCAGAACAAGTGTTGTTCTTATGGTCCTGTGAAATGTCATGGCAGTGTTGAGACTTGTTTAACTAATTGCACATTTAGGCTCCTGCAGCTGGAAAGGCTTCTGCTACTGAATGTAGTTTCTGTTATTTTAAACAATCGCTTTATAATCCCTATTATGAAGCATCAGTCGACTTCAGGTTTTAGTATTTATTGTTACTGATTTAGTCTTTTTTTTTTCCCCTTCTGTATTGCCGTTTATTATTGCCTTTGCATCTTCTGCTAAGCTGGTTGGTTTAGCTGATAAAAACTGCAGGCTACCAGCAAACATTGATCTTAACTATACAGTAAAGTCAGTTGTAGGAAATACATTTGTACTCAGCTTTTGTCTACACAAGAGAACATAAATATTAGTAATAAAAACAGAGCACAATTTTAGGAGTATAATTAGAAGATATATCTGTGAGGAAAATTGACATTTTTTGGCTTTTCCATACAGTGACAAATTGTAATACTCTATTACTGATACTGGTCCCTTAGCATTGCAGAGGCTTGTTCAGAAATTAGAACTCTTCCTTTCCCCCCCCCCCCAAGTTTTCCTGACTATAATGAGGATGAATATTCAAAACAGGAATTAATAGCAATAAATTGCTTGTACCCAAGCGCTCCAATAGGAGGAAGCCAGCTATGTCGCAGTGTGGTACAGTGATGTTTTAGGCTTTGCACTGATTCACTTCCCAGGCTGTGCGGTTTTAAGGACGTGGCCAAGGCGATCGCTGAAGCCCGTCTATTGGTAGTGCGTGGGGCTGGGGAGCTGTTGGCTTTCGTCCTTCAAAGTGGAGGTGAGGGGGAGTCTAGAGGCAGAGAGGTAGAAGGCAGCCTGTTCCTTATGGGACATGGTGGAAACCGTTTGACTGCTGCTTCTGGGCACTGAAAGAGAACATACCTATTAAGCCATCTTACCAGTTGCATTCAATGATGAGGGTGCTTTAATTGCATGACCCAAAATATCAGTGGTCAAAAACCAAAAGTCATTTGATTAGCATCTCTAAACAATGCCGAGGTAGGAAATATTTCACACAGGCACAAGCGACATCAGCCAGCCTCCTGCTGGGACAAGGCTTGGAATACAGCGGGAGGCCTGTGGTTTCTCCCACCCCTTGCGTCCCATTGCTGCATGTTCACATTTGTGCAGGCAAGTCGGTGTGCTGCTGCCTGGCAGTGGAGTCCATGGAAAAACCATATTTGTTCAGAGATGCTGCACCCAGAATGAACAGCTCGAACTACCCAGTGTAGCACCGTGAAGACATTAGTGGCATCTGCTACTGCTGAACCACACGTGATTAGGTACTTTTCTGAGGAATATGTCAGGCCTGCTCTGAAAATTGTACCTGCTTGTTCGCTGCTGGAATGAATTAATTGCTGCTTAAAAGCAGAATTAAGTAGTGGGATTGCCGTCTTGAAGTCGGGCAGAGACAATAGTCAACCTGAACTCTTCTTTTAAGAATTACAACTTGAAAGAAATTGCTAGTCCAAACTTGAATATAAATTTCAGAGAACATGAACAACTTCTGAAATATTGACTGAACAAAGACTTAATTTAGTAACTTTTTATATTATACCTAATGTCTTCAGCTGTTCACTTGGTCTTGAAATGGTAGACGGTACCTTTTGCGATTTTAAAGACATTAGTTTAAAATGTTTACATTTTTACTAGTATTGTGACTTCATTTTTTTTTTTCTATGGTAATTATATTGATAGTTATTTTTACGGTACTTTGTACATATTTGTCCTAGTATCAGAGTTGATTTGTAATTAATGTAGATTGCCTTAATAGAAAAAAGCAGATTTGGACACTAATGTTTTGTGAAATGTTAGAACAGAAATCTTTTTTTTTTTTTTTTTGCTGCTAACATATTGCATTTCTGTTAAAATATGCAAGTGAAATTAAAAAAGTTTCTAGAGTAAAAGGGTTTTGGTGTAATTTTCTTCAATCTAGAACTACATTAAGCTTTACTCCAGTTTATAAACCATGGGTGATGGCTGCTGTAAAATCAGAGAACTTATGGGTAGCTACTTTTTTACTGGGCCTGCTGATTGTATCCCTCTAGGCTCATACTGACAATAGCAAACAGTACTGGCCTCAGTTTGCTAAACTGGAGGAAGGGAGAAAAAAAAACATTTGGCAGCTAGCATTGATTACTCAACTAGTTGTCCAAGGTATCCAATAGATCCCTGTGTGAATATGTAAAGTTAGAAATGTTATCTGAGATGCACCTCGTTTCCACAATGTGCCTAAACGTTTTGGTTTAGGTGCTATCTTGCTTCTCTCATAGTCTTGCAAGAAAACTTGTCCTGAAGCAGATTTACATCATTACGTCTGCTTTGTAAGGCAACTTCATAAATGAGCCACTGACACTACTAATACCGTCCATTAATTTTTTTCTTTCTTAGGCACTCTTGTGCTGAAGGGGAGCTCCCGTTTGCCTCACCGGCTGGAGCTTAGTGTAGCGCTGCTAATTTAAAGTTAACTGTGCCACTCAAAGCGTTCTTTTGGCCCAATTATCGTAAAAGAGCTGTAATAAACGTAGAGGGAATTGTTAGACACTTTAATTTTAGAATATTTGACTTATTTAAGAGTCCATGAAAAAAACAAAGTGTGATTGATAATTGCAAGGCAAGCCAAGGCAGCTGAGTGATTTAATGAAAAGCACGCTGCAGCTGAAGTTGCTGCAGTTTGCTTTAAGGGATCATAGTAAAGTAAGATATGTTGATCTCTTTGTATAACCATTAGCAAATGGTTATACTATATTCTTTCCATATATGTATTATATATTCACAGAAAAATCTGTTTGTGAGACATCAAAATAAATTGCTTTTCATGGGGAAAACCACAATCTTTCAAGATTTTTATATCAAGATAGCTTTCTTAATGTTCTTTATGTACCTCCCCAAAGGGAGAAAAATTATAGCAACCAGTGAAGTGCCTTTTATTCTGTTAAGGCTTTTCTTCACATTTCTATAACCTTCTTCCAAAATAGTTACAAAAGAATATAATTTATAATATACATTGTCTCACCTGAGGGGTTTTTTTTGGATATTGCCCAGTGTCGCCTGTGTCAGAAGGTGCTACAGGAATACCTGCCCAAGGAAGTTGTGGAGCTGTGTTTCATACACAGGCAGCTTCTTCCTAGCCCTTAGTAACTACGGGCTCTTTTATGTGCAGACGCGGGAAGCCTTTCATCATGTCAAAGCTTCGCTGCATGTCTGTGTCTGGACAGGAACTCATAGGGGCAGTTAAAAGTCACAAATTCTATTTTTAAATTTGCTTCAATTTTGGCATCACTGTTGCCTTGTAGAACTTGCAGTTTAATGATATGCCACAAGAGTTTTCTTTACAGACTTTAAAATTTGCATATTCTTTTGCTAAGAGGGAAAAAATCAGTAATGGTCCATCACCTTCCTTTTTTTATCACTGGCTATAAAGGTGGTACCAAAATACAAATATCTTTGCTTAAGTTTTTTCACCCCGAAGGCAAATGGTCCCAGTCTTTTCCATCTTTCTTTGGATTATATTTTCCATTTTCTAATTGGTGTCTATTTCAAAATCCCACGTGTAGTTTGACGATATCTTTCTTGAGGTGGGTGCCCAGAGCTGCGCACACGCTTCTGGCTCAGGGGTGCTCTTGATTTAAAAGAACATAATATGTTCATTAGTACTGCCTCCATTTTAGCTGCTCATTCTGCATTAGTGAAAAACAAACAAAAATGTTTCCACCACTCTCTGGCCAGAATGGTCTGTGCTTAAATAAAGATGCACCTTAGGAAAGATCCTAGCGCTGTTATGGGGAGCTTAATGGCTGACTTACAAATTTCTCAATAGCAGGAAAAATGTTACAGAGGCGTAGCTGGCACAAGCAAGCTGCTTTGTCCACATCACATTTGTTTCTCAGATGGCAGCAGCTGCTTTACTTCCTTTGGTTTTGAGCGATCATTACTCTTCAGTCCCTCATGTCTCTACGCAAGGGTTGAGAGCTTTTAAAATAAACTGAGGGCAATTTAACCGACCTCCTCGTGATGTGGATGTATCAGCTGGAGTCACAACTGTCGAAGTACTGAGCTGCCAGATTCCTAGCCCCTGTATTTGCCTTGTAGGAAAATCGAGGGCCTGTGGCAACTTTGCCTTTCTTTCTCCTGAATCCAGACTTACTGACCGAATGCAGAGGACAAGGGTGCTCTTCTCACCAACGTAGCTTTATCTCACGGCACGGACCGTTTGAAATGACGTGGGGCAGACCAGCTCTTCAAACGTGGAAGAAACTTTGCTCAAAGTTAGGAGAGTCTCACTTACATTTTCTGATTTTTTTAAATGGAAAGCTTTTTATTAAGAACAAATCCTAATAATGGTGTTCCACACACAGCTCCTGGTCAAACTGGATTTACTATACCATGCCTTTAATACATCAGAATTTTTTATTATTTTAATAAGACGTCATTTGTGTGTCTAATAATACATCACATTTTACTCATGACCTCATTAGAAAGTTTCTTAAATACTTGCTTGATCATTATCCTTCAGTAAAGAATGGTCTGCTGCCTTGGGACTAACTCGGGTTTATCCCAGCTCATGCAATAGCCAGTTAAGCCTACAGACCGATGCATGCTTTTCCATTTATCCATTTAAAATAATTGTATAATTCCTTGGCAAGTAAAGTTAGCGATTTCCAAGCATTAATGCATAATCCGCTATTTACATTTTTCATAAGGATAAACCAGAACATATCAGTCTTCTGCTACTCTACAGCTTGCTAGAGTGATTAATACAAACTTCAGCAACAATTTGTTTACTTGCCTTTTTCTACATATTTCCTTCGGCAGGGCAAATTCTGTCAACCATACCTGCAAAAAAAAAAGGAAAAGATAGAGCCAATTATTTAGTTCAGCTCCATCTGTCTCTTACTGAAGCATTAAAGAGAGCCAAGGGGTTACTGCAGAAACAATTATTTGAATCAGGGTACATAGTTACGAGTGTATAAATTCAATTCAGGCTCTCGCCTATATTAAACAAGAGCCAATGCAAGGGCCGCGGCTTCGCGGCTCCTCACCTATAAATAGGGACAGTAGGGACAGGAGTTTCCACCACGCTTTTTGAGGCATTAGTCCTTAGTGGTGCTGGATTTGGCAAAACAGTGCAGCGTTTCATGACTGTGACCTAAATACCACCGTCCTCACAGACTTCTGAACTGGGGGCAGGCAGGAAAGGGAAAAGAATTCAAGGTCCCATTTCTAGAGAGATGACGCTAACAAAGATACTCTTCATGTAAGACCAGGGCAGTTCTGAAAAGCTGTGTTAGGAGTTTCTTGTGACCCACAGAAGCTCAATCAGGATGCTATCTGCAAAGCTGCCTGACTTTATCAGTACCTTTCAGCTTACTGGGCAACTTTTTCAGCTTTTTATAGTGACATAATATTCAGAGATTACATTGTTTAGTCCTCATATTTCACTTTTGAAGCCCCTTACAACAGAGGGTTTTGAACCTTTAAGCTCTCCTTCCCTTTCAGTGTCACTGTCAGAATTAGTCTTATCTGGCAGGGACATATTTCATCTCAGCTGGCTTGCAGAGCGCATGAGGTACAGCAGCTGGAAGAGGGAAGCGTGGCCTTGTGTTTGGCCAGTGCATTGCAGGCTGTGACTTGTCCGTGGAGCGGAGTTTGGGTGAATGCCCCACGGACAAAGGAGCTGAAGAGAGATCAGAAACTCCTTTCCGACTGATGTCTTCAGTACCTGCACCAAGCTTCAGCAGTGATCCCACTGCTTTCCACAATGCTCTCGTCCCAACCAAGCACCGATATGCGCTGGAGGTGCAAATGCTCCTGACGCCGCCCTGGACACGTGGCAGAGCGCCAACAGGGCCGGCACTGCTGCCTCTCCCCAGCACCGAGCGCACTGAGACACTCCTGCCCAGCCAGGGCCAGGGCCGAGACGCCCACACGCCTTGCTCTGCTTCTTATCCCACTCCAGCTCCCTTCGGGAGAAAGTCTTAAAGTGCTTTATAATCATTAAGCCTCACAATACCCTCTGAGTTAATTATTTGTGTGGCAGGAGAAGTCAGTCACAGAGGTTACATGTATGAAATATCTCTGTGTCAGCCTTTATAGATGTGATCGTGCTCAGGTTTCGTTGCCCTTTTAACACCATCCTGATCCTATAATCAAATTATATGTATAAGTTCTGGTTTTGATAAACTAAAGCTTAAAAGACCAAACAAGCAAATGAGCATTTCCACAGCCGCCGCCTCTGTTGCAGTCCGGCGTTTCAAGGTGCAATCCTCATGGAGTGCTCCCTGGAGCAGGGCTGCAGCTTACCGAGCCGGAGTCCCTTCTGGTGCTCTCATTCATGCAGTCCGTCAAACAACATTTTCTTTGATTTTTATCAAGATCTTCTTGACTGAGATCTTCAAAGCAATTAATTCAGTGCTCCATGATTGCAGCTGCTGAATAATTGTTTGTTAGAGTATTTTCTTTCCCAGGCAAGAGATGTAAAATAGTTGCTCCCCTCAATAAACAAGTTGTCAAATGTGATTAGTTAATGGACCTGTAATCATGCAATAGCATAAAGGTAAGGATTTGGTAAGTGCAATGTGAAAATGCGTATTTAAATTAAAGCTATAGGGGAAGATTTTCCCACAGGAAATCTTGCTATCAATGCTGAAATAGACTATTTACGATTTGTAATGATTAACTGTAGATCATTAATTAAAGAAACAAGAGATTAGTCATCAAGCACTTCAAATTAAAGATCCATTGATTGTTCGAGTTACTTTTAGGTCTGGCTGGGAGATCAGGTTTGTGCCCGGGTCCCCGTGCCTGAGCCAGCCTTCCCGTGTAAACTGATATGCAGAAGTAAAAGCCTGTTAAAATTAAGGTAAAAAATTTACTGGCCAATATTAAGCTCCAAGAGCCTGAAATGTGATTCTGTGTTCCCCGTCACCAGCCCTGTAATTCTCCATACTGTTCTTGGTCGGACGCATGCTAAGAAGCAGAAACGGAGCACTCGGGCGCGTCGGTTCGTGGGGGAAAGGGAACGTCTCGGTTTTGGCAAGTGAATGCTGAATTCCAAGCTAAATGCAGTTACAGCGAATGTGTATTATGGCTCGAAAAGCTAGTTAGCTTGTTCTCTTCTCTAAATAATAAATCTACCTTTCTGCCAGCTCTTCAGAAGAAACCTCAGACAATCCTGCAATGGCATCTGTGGAAAACTGAAGCCCTGTGCAAAGGAATCTTGCAAGGCTGGGGTTTTTTTCCCCCCTCTCACTTGGGAAATGTACATTCGACGGTATGAGTGAGTTCCTAAAAGAGTTTTCCTTGCCAGAAAAAGAAAGGGTTTTTTTGTTGTTGTTGTTAAAATTGTATCTATTATAGAAATTTAATTCTCCATTTGGGAATTACAAGCAGTAATACAATAATAATAGTTGTTGGTTACCACATGCTAATTTCAAACTATTCCAGGCAGCTGCCTTCTGCTTTCTTTGCAATCTCTTAGCATTAGGCTCCAATATAAAATCAAATTACCCTAAACTGTCTGTCAAATTTGACTATTCTTTTAAAATCATGTAGCTGTTACTTACATTATGTAATAGCAACTGGGGTAATTTAATTACTAAGTCATGTATGAAAAATAAATTAACCACCTAACCACTATTAAAAATAAAATAATCAGGGCACATAATGCTGGGGCAACGGACATGTCAAAGCCACTTCACCGGTGACGCACTGCGCCGTCAGAGGCTGCAAGGTCATTGCTGCTTACAGCCCAAAACCTGCTCTTTTTTTTTGTTTGCTTTTTGGAGAGCAGGGGGGAGGCAAAACTTTCATGAGCTTGGTGGTGACCACCCCTCCTGACACAGCAGGATGAGACCCCTTCCTGCTCCCAGTCCTCACGTCCCTGATGCACACGTACCCTGAAGGCAGTCGTTTAGGAGCGGGCTGACACACTCCTGGCCTCGAAAGCCGTGGTGGACGGGGGGCGGGTACCAGCGTCCTTGACCCAGTGGCCGGGAGCCAAGGCTGGCCACAGGCTGTGGGCTCCCTTGCAGCCTTGCTCCCACCCTTGGGGGTGCCCCACTGGCATGAGGGACGATGGCGCTGGCTTTCGGCAGGACTCAGGTTTGATGCACCTTCCTTGATGTTTTTCACGACACGAGCGTTTGACTGGGACTACAGGCTACCAGGTATGCGCTAGTAAAGTAAATTTCTAAGTACAACTCTTAGCTAAGAATATTCCTCTTTGCTAACCCCGGATCCTAACATTGAGGCCATTGGCTTTAAAGAAATCATGGAATATTATTTGTATTGACATTTTGGCTATTCAGCCCAGTAGGTCACACTGCAGGGGCTTTTCTTTTCGCCTCCAAGGCTATTTTGTAATGAAACTTGGGATTCATGAATATGGCGTTTTTAGACACAACCCCACAAATTACCTGTTTAAAGCAAAAGCACTGTACTTCAGTGTCAGCACACTTACAGCTTTACCCCACAGTTTTGCTCCAGCATCCCTCCAGCCCCATCTCCTCTGTAGCTTACTTCAGGGCCTGTCCCAGCCATCATCTCCCTCCTGGCCGGCTCCCAGTGTCCCAACGGGATACTCTGATTCCCCCTTCCTCCCACCCCCACCTCTGCTTTTCCTGGTGCACTATCTAAGAACAGTGGTTACCTAAGAGAGTGTTTCAAGGTACTGGACCTTTTAAAAGTGAGCAGGTCAGCCAAAGGGTAGGTCATACACAGAAAAATATGGTTAATTGCAGGACTCCAGCAGCTGGAGCATGACGCAGATGGACAAATGTCACGATGCTCGCAATGGTATCCCCCAAGCTGGTGAGACTGAGGTTAGCACCAGGTTACTCCTTTGGATAGCTGCATCGCTCACAAAGAGCATCCAGGTTTTCCTTGAAGGCTACGTGCTGGATCGAGTGGCTGCATCCCTTCTTTGCCCACACGTTGCTCGAGAGCCGTCCTCGTCCTCGTTAGTATGCAGCTGGTGCGGTTCACCGACTCTGCCAAGCAGAGCTTTTTAATTCTCCCTTGCTGGAGAGAGGAAACTTCTGAACAAGAGAATGATTAATGGGAGGAAAAAAAAAGCGCAAACAAAATTAAAAAAGGAAAAATAAAAACCCTCAATGAAAGTGAAATGATCAAGATTTATGAGGATTCTATGAATTCCTCACGCTCGTTCAAAGCAGGATTGCATAAGTTGCAGCACACCGCACTCGGCACATCTATTAATGAGAATAGCCGTGTTTATGCTTTCATTTACACTGCCTTCATGCCCGGAGGCTCTGAGCGCGAGGCCTGTTCACACACGTAAGAAAAAAACAGAAAGCCAGGCCTGAGCAACTCAGGGCCAGATGGAAGGTTTTTGGCTGCAAAGGGCGGGTGCCGCCTGCAGCGCGGCTTGGAGGGGCCGTGCAGGACAGCAGCGGGGACGGCCGGGGAGGGGGCGCACCTAGCGGGGCACTACAGTGAAATCTGTTTTTTCACGGCTCCACAAAGCATGGTATTTGGATAAATCCAAGTTTCCCTGCAAGGCTCACCAGCTCCATTCAGCAGTGTTCACCATAGCCCTGGAGAGGTTTGTCAGGTGCTTGTTTTAATGAAATGTTGCCGCTCAGGTTTCTTGCCATGGCTGTGGACATGCAGTCTTCCCATGCTCCTACACAAGCCAAACTCCATTAAGGGTGCCTCCAAGCTGCTTGAAATTAGAAATCCTTGGAGCACATATACTTCAGCAGGTCTTTTTTTCTGGTGAGAGTCCAGCAGAGGAGAAGTGCCCGGCTCAGCTGTGAGACATTTGCAATGAATTGTCTTCATACGAAATACCGAACTTGAATAATATCCCTCCACTTCCTATGATAATAGTAGTAGGTGTTTGAGCATTTTCTTCTAATTGCTCGGCTTTGCTCTTCACCCCTCATGCCTCCCTTCACCACTAAACTCCCTCTATCACTGTGGGTGGCTAGGGGCGTTAACAGCAGGCTAACCTGGACAGTACAAGCCAGCAGAAGTCAGGTCGTTACAAAGCACAACTCTTACATGATTATCTTTGCAGGCAGCACAAGCTCACATTTGTTCAGGGTGGATCACAGAAGCTCTCCCATGTGACATGTTGCAGGACAACTGATAGAAGCATTGGGTATCATAGAGATGGGCAGATATGATACCTGAGCACAGAGACGTCTCAGTCCCTGCAGACAGCGGTCACACCTGAACCCCTCTGAAGAACTGAGGTTTGCCGCATGGTCACTTCTCAGTGCAGTGATCCAAAGCCCAGACTGCAAACATTTCTGAACAGGTTTAAAAGCTGGATCAAAATGTTGCAGATTAGTACGATCTACACCAGAGTGTTTAAGAAGTGGCCACTCCAGAATGTAATTCAGGGGCTGTGAAGAGGAGGGACAGAGGACCAGGACTGCATCGCTACGTCGTCCAGGTAAAAATCATACCATTAACTTGAGGCTGACATTTTAAAGTCTTTGTGCTATCATCTGTTGTGTGCACACACATATGTGTGCATGGGTAAGTTCTAGCACTGTCAGCAGCCTATTAAGATGGGCACACTGGGAGCCCGGACAGCCGGGGCTGGCGGGGTGCAGGCTGCCCTGCAGCACAGTCCCAGCGCTTGTAAAATGTGACACCCAGCTTCTGCATCTGCCTGTTGTTTCTCAGCTAGATGGATCCAAGAAGTGACGTGTTAATTCTTTCCCCTCTTCCTGTTTTCTCAATTGGATAAGGAGAATGAAATAAAACAAAATAAAATGGCACGAGCGGAATTTTTCCAATTCTTATGACCATCTATCTAGATTTACACCAATGTCAAAACTCAGGGCTGCTCACCTGCTGAAGACAGCCACGTCGATGAAGCAATTCTCACTTGGCCATAGGCCACTGTTGCTAGTTTGCTGGCTGCATTTTCTGTGCTGGTCGAGGTGAGGCTACATCCACGCACCGCGGCAGGGTGCCGTGCGGCAGTGCCCAGTTCAGCTCTGGATGATCTGGCACACGGCGATGGGTATGGCCCAGCCTGGGCAGGCGAAGCAGTGTAGCCATCACAGCGCTGTATATTGCATTGCTCCAGCAAATACAGCTTGCTTTCAGGAGGCCTAACAGGCCAAGCAGGAGCTCCACTGCCTAGTTAATGCAGTTGATCCAGAGTTATGCTGTGCAGCTCGGTTACCCAAGGGGATCTTACAGAAAGGGCTCAGTGCTGGGCCCCAGGGCAGGGGCCCGGGTGTGGGTGCGCCCCTGCCCCGCAGAGCAAGCGGCACGCAGCCCTTGGCTGTGGCTGCGCCCACTGGACAAAGCTGCTCCAAGCACTCTCAGAGCAACAGGTACCGGTCTGTCTCTTCCAAGGAGAGGCACTCATCTGCAAAAACAGACAAACCTTCCTTCTTTGATGGGAAATAAGAAGTGAGATTAAAACAAAAATTGATATGGCACGGAAGAAAAAAAAAATAGAGAGAAAAAGGAAGCCCTCAGAAAGGGGAAGATTGGAGAGTACACATTTTTTGGTGGACAGGAAGATCAGCCTCTGCTCCCTCCAGAAAAGACCGTGGGAAGAGTGGCTCCAGCTACAAAACCGCTAGGCGGTGCCCATTTCTACTGGGCATTAAACCTGGGGCGTGCACGTCTGGCCTGGGGACGGCGCGGAGGGTACAAGGAAACGATCGCTGCTGATGGCACCCGGCCAAGTTATTTTCCATTGCTGAAGTATTTCACCACAATTTATTACTTTGACCTTGCTGCCTGTACTTTCGGTTCCCCGCCTTTTTCTCAGCATCCAGAGGCTACTGGCAGTTCGTTATGCCTGCTTAGGACACGGGTATCTCTGGGGAAGCTTTTGGTCATCCTACCTGCCTCTGGAGCTCACGCACGGCCGTACCACCCTGCCTAACACAGAGTCACTGTGTAGTGAGGCAGCAAAGCAACTGTGCATACAGAAATGCAGTGGAATTTAAAAAAAAAATAAAATTGTATTTTCAAAAGAATAAGAAGAATGACAATTAATAATGTATCCAAACCCTGCTTCGCCAGAGGGAGGAGCCGCGTTGAAGAGCGGGGATGGCACCAAGGCGGGGGCTGGCACTGGGAGGGCGCATCAGGAGCGCAGAGCCCCCAGCCAGCCCACCGGAGATGGAGGGGCCGCAGGATTTCTCGTCCAAGTAACCTTGTTGCTTTGTTAGAAGTATCCAGCGTGCAGCTGTAATTCCTTTGCGTCTGATCCATATGGAAATGTAGTGTAATTCTAACAGCGTGCAGCTCCTTTGCCCTTTCTGGGATTTTCATTACATAACCTTATAAGGGCCCATCCGAAAAGCTGAAGCCAGACAGATTTGGGAACTGCAGTTCCTTACCATGCTGATTTCAATTCCTTGATCCATGTATTTCCTCTGAATGGAGGAGGACCGATAAGAGATAGGTGCTACAGGCAAGCTGTTTAGTGGGACTCCCTCTGAACTTGGATAAATCATTTGACCTCCTTCTGCCTCCATCAATCCTGTCTCAAAAGTAGCTTAACATTGGCTCTAAATGAAGAACAGATGCTCCTTCTGAGCAGAGCTATCATGCACCGGTGGGGAGAGAGGGGGATAAACAAACAAACACACACTCCAACTGCAGCCAGTGGAGAATACAACCGGTGGCTCCACTCTGGGAGTTGCTCCTCCATCTCCATTAGCAGCTGAAAGCAGAAGATGCAGGGGAGATGGAGGGACTGTCGGGGTAATGGCTGCTTTCTCAGAGCTCCCCGGCGACCCTGGACATCCTGCGGCTCAGGGCGCGGTGGATGTAGAGTAAGGGGGTTCAGGGTCTGCCTCTGCAAGGGGCGGCGGTACTCTGCGGGGTGAAACCTGAAGGCACTTCACGCCACATTTTAAGTTACTGGAAGAAAAATCCCCTTTCCATTGACATATATAACACCTTAATGAATTAACACCCCTACCTTCCCATTCCTGCTTCAGAGGCCAGTCCCTTCACCGCAGCAGTTCAGACCCTTCTCGTCTGCCTTTTATAGATGTTTTGTACAAGTTTGGAAAAGAGTCGCAGCAGCAGCAGCCTTAATGGAGCTCTGGTTCAGGTCAGCAACCTGTCCACACCAAAATGGATTTGGCTGATCTCACCGAGGTAAACTCAAATTGTGGTGGGTTGTTGTCAGGCTTTATTTATTTCAAGTTTATTTTATGTATCAGTTATTGGGTAGCGTTTGGTTGGGCTGCAATATAGCTCCAGGTGGAAAAATGTAATCCACTCTCCTCCATCCCTTGATGGAGTAGTGCCGGCTTCTTGCTTTCATATCAGACAAAATTGCGGCTGAATTAA
This sequence comes from Theristicus caerulescens, assembly GCA_020745775.1. Taxonomy (NCBI): domain Eukaryota; kingdom Metazoa; phylum Chordata; class Aves; order Pelecaniformes; family Threskiornithidae; genus Theristicus; species Theristicus caerulescens. Next base: position 93,681,873 of record CM036560.1, read on the forward strand.
TGATCTGCTTTGCCTACTTCAAAAGCTGCCATAAATGAAAAGAGACCCATACAGCAGTTTTTACCATACACCCCCCCACCCTGCTCTTCAGCAGGCAACAGGATTTTATTGTGCAATTATCACGTCCTGAGACAAGAAGTCCGTGATGGCAAAGCAGATGGATGCTCAGCCGCAGCACGCTTCGGCAGCCTCTTCTGGTTTTGCTGATGGGGGACACTTTTTGTAAATATTAAAAGATGAAGTGTTTGACAAAGCACTTCACAAGGTCTTTCTCCAAAGGGCCTCTCGCGCTTGTTGAGGGCAGGCTGCTGGATGGTCTGCGAGGCCACCTGGCCCCCAGGTCACCCTCCGGCCAGGTGCTCCCGCGGGAGTGTCCGTGCAGCCTGCCGGGGAACCCGCTTCATTCTGAGTATTAAATGCTGTAAGATAAAAGAGCAATACACAAGCACAGGAGGTGATCTAAACCAAACGGGGCTCCTAGGAATGGAGATACCCAACATTTACTTATGGAAATTAACATCTCCAGTCTAGCTGAGGCAGAAGCTCAGGAACCATCTAGCAAGCTTTGGCAAGGCGCAGGGACCCACAGGAAAGCTTCAGCCAGGACAGCTGGCTGTGGCAGAGCGCCTGGCTGCTTACTGCCCTTAGACTAAGGCCTTCACAGACACCGCTAAAACAACTTTTTAGAACAACTGTGGAAAGAGGAACATACTTTTAATGTGAGGCAATGGAGCCCAGCCTTCTAGGAGCCCATCTAGGCATCAGAAATATTTGGGATGAAAATCTGGGAATGACAGGATTTAGGAAATTCTGATGAAAACAAACACTAACGGTACGTGAAATGCCCTACTCACCACAAAGCAGATACTAATGGTACAGAAAAACAGGCTACAGCTGGAAAGCTGGAGTCATTGTATATTAATAACTTAAAGCCCAAATGCTCTGCATTGCACAGAGAAGCTGGTAGAAAACCACCCGCCCCTCGCACTCTTGGAAGGCCCCCTTACCCCAGCTATGGAGGGGTTACGTGGGCCAGATCGGTGCTGCCAAAGACCAAGCACCAGAGCGAGATACCAGCTTCAAGCATGTCCCTGATGGAACAAAGGTGGTCGGTTTGCAGCAACAGAGCAGCACTGCCACCGCTCACAGATGGGTGTGCAACTCTGAAGTGTCGGTGTTCGATCCCACAGCCCTGCAAGCGCAGGAGCTGGGCTCTGCCGACAGCTGCCCCACACGGGAACCCGCCTCTCCCCAGCCCTCCTCCGCCCCACTTGCTTTTTCCCAGCCCTTGCCCTGATAAAATTGTACTGAAAGATCAGGAAAAATAGAGCTGAATTCTTCATTTCTGGATAATATCACCAGAAGAAACCATCACTAGCTCCTCATGGAAAGCCACTCCGGTGCAAAAATACCAGTGGTCCTCTTAATCTCATTGCCCTCGTGGCACATGCTGAGTCCTCAGTGTTTGAGAGGTTAACAGAAATCCTCTTTTCAGCATTATTTTGTATTGGTCTCACTTCTTTGCTTATGAGACATTTAGAAAATGATTTGTCCCTCACATCCAGCTGGCGTGAGCCAAGGATGGCAGCCCCTGCCACCCCGGCAGGGACTCAGTCTTGGAGACGTGCAGCAGCCACACTAAGCACACATGCTCTCTCTCTCTCTCTCTGTTAGTGTTGTATATAAATCAATATTTTCCACTGCTTATTGACTGTTTTCTCCATCAGAAATTCAGGTCCCATCTAGCCACAGTTCCTCAAACGCCGCAGATGGCGGGGGGAAATCCAGACGGGATGGTGTCGGCACCCTGACAGCCAAGCCCAGCGGCTGCAGGAAAAAGCAAATACATTACAGCGCTTGGGCATCCTCATTTTGTAAGCTTGAGCGCCTACAGCCATTCTGCTTATGCAGTCGTGGTGTGTTTCTGTGTGTGCTGTGTATTTCGATTTGTCTGTCAGTTTCTTCCAAATAAATTTTGAAACTAACAGCAACCAAATAACCTGTTAAACAATCCTGACCACCAGGGACGGAGGAGCAGCAGTCTCAGAGGTAATTATATATTTAATTATATATTTATGTAATGAAAGCATATATATTTTTATCTAGATAAATATATATTTAATATATTTCATTATATATTTTTATAATTATATGTTTCATAATTCCCACAGGCATTATGAAATCCCACAGGTGGCTGGAGGGGTGAGACCGCTGGTACCCCCACCCCAGGGCGAGCTGAAGCGCAGGACCAGCCCTCAGAGGCACTGGGGAAGCCCCAGGGGAAGAGCCACTGTCGGGTAGCTGCAGAGGAGCCCTCCACGAGGAGCCACCCATCAAAGGCCGCCGCCCCAGTCCTGCTGCAACCTGCTCTGCCCGTTGCCGCCTTTGCTCGCGTGGTCAAACCTCTGATGCTCAGTCAAGTGGAGAGGAAAAAAAAATCTCTCTCCACTAAAAATTCACTATATCTCACTGTTTCAGGTGAGCACTGAGAAAACCATCCACATTATGCCCTCCAAGGAAGTCACCCAGCTAAAGCAAGCCTGGATATTTGCAGTCCCAGCAGAAAGCAATCCTCTGCTCTCCTTCAATAATTTTTGGGGGAGAGGATGGGGAGGGGAAGCAGACAGGGACTGTGACAGTGGGACTAGGTGGCACTTGGGCTGGAGCCATTTCACATTCACTTTCTCCCGCATCACAAGAAATCAGACGTGGCACAGATTATTTTTGTCCCTTTTTTGTAGGTGACCTTTAATAGAAGTGTTAATAATGCTTGCTATCTGTGTATCTGAAATTTTATATGGTAGCTCTGTAATACACTGTCTTTATCAGCCTTCTTTAATGTATAATTTAATGCTTGTATAACTATTTTGTTTGGGTATGACTCTCAGAATTACGACTAAGAAAAAATCTTTATGCTAGTTAACTACTTTTTATGGAAAGTATTTCTTTCATGTTATTTTAAAACCATGGAGCCGGGGGAAGTATTTTATGGACCACAGAACCTCGCAGGGTAGTTAATTTCTGTTTGAGCTGGTTTCTCTGCTATTTTAAAGGGTGCCATCAAGATCCTTGCTATTTCTCTTGGTTGGGAGCCAGCTGACTCTTCTGCAGTTGCGACACATCCTTGCGCTGTTATTAAAGCTGGGGAAAAATAGTAAACATGGGAGCTGGACGCCGCGTCACCCTGTGCCGACGGGAGGAAGGAAGGACGGAGGGTCTGCCTCGCTGTCCCGGGCACCCCAGGGCAGCCACTGCTTGAAATTAGGCACCGAGGATGCTGCATCCTTCTTCTGATGGACAGAAACTATTTCAGACTGGGAATATGGGGAAAAAAAAAAGATGACAACTCATGTACCCCCTGCCACCAGGCCCCGTCCCCGCCATCCTGCCGGCTGGGTGCTGGGGCCAGGCGAGCCGGTGCGGTCCCATGAAAGACGCTTTCTTCCCACAGGCAGCAAATGGGTCTGGGTCACGTGCGGCTCAATGGAGCATGTGGGCCTTCACCACGCGCGTGTTAGCTCGGCATAGGCGCTCTCTGCTTTAAAAGCAGTAATTGGGTGGTTAGCTGAGCCCTAGGCAAGCTCGAGTTATGCACTAAATATTCTGCCTTTTGTTTCATAATGAATTATTTTGTGTATCTAAGCAAAGGGGTTTTTTTTTGTCTTTTCTCTGCAGTTTGTTCCTAGCCTACTTGTGGGTGTGTTGAAATCTTTGCCTTTTGCTTATGAGGTCAAGTGCTTTAATCAGGAGCAAAAAAATTTGCGTGCTTTAGTCCTAAATTCTCTGAGCCACTGCCAAATATAATTAGAAACAAATGGCTTTATTCCTCATTTGAGAACTCTACAGACATTGGGGGGGGCAGCGGGGGGACAGCTTGCTTTGCCCGGCTGGTTTTTGGGGAGCTTGCAAACAAAAACACTGCCAGAAAAACCCGAGGAAGCCCCGTGAGCGGAGGAGAGCGCCTTGTGCTCTCTGCAGAGGACAGGGGGTTTGAGCAGCGGTGCAGGGAGCCGTGCATGGCGGGGACGAGGCACCCTCTGTGCGCCTGATTTGCGAGCGGCTCGATATTTTCCCCCCATTGCTACCAGAGAGCAGAGGAGGCCAGAGCAGGGCACCGGCCCAGGAAAGCTGCACGGCTGTCACCTACCCGTGCAACCACACACGCCGCTCATGCCGAGCTCCCAGACGCCTCAGCAGGAGCCAGGGTGGGGTTTAGACACCCATGTGCAGGACAGTTGAGGGGTTTAGCACTCCCGGGGCTCCCCTCCCCAGAGCACCAGTAGGTAAGCCCCAACCAGATGCACACATAATGTATAAATCACAAGAGCTGAAGTCTGCTCCAAGCAATATCAGTCAGTACCACTCACTGCAGATACCCACTTCATCTCTGCTTGAACACATCTGGGCAGCCTGTAAATTCAATTAAATTGTATTTAGGTGTATCCGCAAACCATCCAGTAGTTTCATCCTCCTGATGTGGGATCCCACTGTGTCCATTATGCCTACCTTAGTACTTCGGGTACATGCTGAGAGCACAGCAAGGCTGCCCTCCGCCTTTGCCCCCTTCTCCCCTCCATGCAAACTGCTCCCCTCCCCGTGGTACTTACACAGCTCGGCCCTGCCATGGTACCTGGCTCGTGGCTTCCTCATGTGAAGAACACAGCATCCAGCCCTGGGGACACGGCGTCGCCCGCTGGCACCGCAGCTCCCAAGCCCTGGTACGGTGGGCCCTAAACAAACAGGGGCCGTTGCTCATCCCTCTGGTGTCTCCCAGCGTGAGGGGGCGTTTGCTGCGTGCACAAGCGCTTGGAGGTCACAAAGAGCCTGTTTCAACAAACAGTTTTGGCGCCAAAATGGCTAAAGAGCATCTCTTACTGGCTTGTACAAGATGCGAAGTTTTGCAGCGTTGCATCACGGCCTGGCATCGCCTCATGGCATGGCGTTGCCTCACTGCATCACCTCACAGCATGGCATCACCTCACAGTATCACCTCATGGCATGGCATCTCCTAACAGCATGGCACCGCTTCACAGCATTGTCTCATGGCATCATCTCACGGCATTGCCTCACGGCACGGCATTGCCTCACAGCACGGCATCACCTCATGGCATGGCATCACGTCACCTCTAAGCGTCACCTTACGGCACAGTCTTGCCTTGTGGCATGGCCTGCGGCAGAGGAGGGGTGCTGCGGGGAGACGGGGAGCCCACCACCACCGCCCCATGGCCATGCACGTGCTCCAGAGGACGGGACTGCCTGAGACATCGGTGGGGGATTTTTTTTCTTTCCTGAGTAAATTTCAGAGCAAACTGAATAAAATTTGCGATTCTGTGGTTTTTGCCTTCCTTTCGTCCACACGCTGGGCACCCTCAGCTGCCTCCTTCCCCAGGAGAGCAGCCCCCCAGGGTGGGCTCTGGGGGGACACCCAGGATGTGGGCGAGCGAGGTTGGCACCCTGGCTGCGGGGCAGCGTGGCCAGCTGGTGCCCCCATGGGACCAGGCTCAGGGCTGGGAGTCATGGTGATTGGCGTGAGACAACTAATTGGCTAATCAGCAATTTGTTAAACGCTTTTATGCTCATCACCAAAGAAAAGCAGCTGTCGAGCAGCTCTGTCTCCAGGAGCAGCAGGAGGAGGAGGGAGCTACCAGGATTTTTGTGCCCCGGTGTTATGGCGGGGGAGATGAGGCGCAGGGTGCAGCACCCAAGGACAAGGCACACATGCCGGCCCCACGGTGAGCACAGGGAGGTCCTCACAGCTGCCACCGCTCAGGACTTTTGGGTCTCCTGACTGCAGCATTCGTACCTGAGCTGTCAGTTTTCAGCAGCAACAAAAATCTTCATGAATTTTTGTCTAATCTGGTTTTGAACACGTTTGTCCCCAGCACCCCAGCCTGCCGGCCCTCACAGTACCGGCGCTGCGGGGAAGAGGGTCCAGTCCCCGATGCACTGACCCAAGGACAGGGGACATCCCATCCCAGGCTTCGCCCGTGACACTGGGGGCTCATTCCCCAGGTGAGACACTAGATGGAGCATCTAACGTCACGAATACTTTTTTTTTTTTAATCCCATAAAGGATAAATTGAAAAGCTAAATGAAAACACAGATTAAGTTGTATCCAGCAGCCCTCGCGTCCCCGTCTGCTCGCTGGACATGCGCTGCCTCAAAAGCAGGCGCCTGTGCGGAGGGAGGCATTGCCTGGGCCTCGGCCACGGCCACAGCTTTCTCCTGCAGAAATGCAAACCTCAAGTGGTCACGGGTCCAGGTGCATGCGAGGGAGTCAGGGGATGCTTTGGTGGCCACTCCTTTTGCTTTCCTCGAGGCCATCCAGCCCTGCCAGGTTCCTCTTCAGCTGGGAACGCAATATGCTCTGATAGCACCTCAGTTGTGAGCCTACCCAGACTGGGGAAGGCAAAGATACAGGCTCCGGTTTTCTCGCTCTGGGAAGAGCCGAAGGTGTCTGATATTCCTGGAAAGCCTGTGGGCGAGCGCTGCGTTTCCCAGAGCAATTATGGTGCCAGTGAGGATTACCGGTGATGTCTGTGCGTGAGCTGCTCCTCTCAGCAGCAGAAACTTTCCTAAAAATGTTCCTGAAAACTTCTGCAAGGAGCAGAGACGTTGCTGGTGTGGCAGAGCGGGCAGAGGAAGGGCCCTGTTCCCAACAGGTCGGCATCACCACGGGGTTAGGGTCAGCCCTGAGAGGCTGTTGGGAGATGCAGCCGCTGGCAGAGCATCTGCAACCAGCCACACGCCCTGGGATCCACCCAGGGCAGGGGGATCCTGCCCCAGGACCTCCATCTGCTTCCAGCCTCCCATGCCCTGGCTGCTGGTGAAAGGCTTGTGAAGGTCCTGCGAGGTATCAGACGGAGGCGTGCGCATCAGGCGTGCAGGCTGCCGTGGCCCAGAAACCAGCAGCACTGCCCCCGGTCCTTCTCGCACGTTGGTCGTGACTGCAAGGAGCACGGCACGGGGCATTGCTGTGTGATCGCAGAGAGGCAAGACAGCAGAAGACAGAACCAAGAGCCCTCAGCCAGGAGAACTAAACTGCAGTCAGCACCACCACCTTTTGCATCTCCGCTTTGCTTCAGACCCCCAAAACTGTTCATTTCCCGCTGCTGGCAGCTGAATTAAAAAAATGGTGTGACAAGGTGACAAACCCTTTGGCCGCAGCAAGCCAGTGGCACAGCATCCCTCATCCCCGCTCAGACCAACGGGACATTTTGCTTTCAAAACCAGAAGTGGTTGCAAGTCACTAATATGGTAACAAACTTTTCCCAGGTGTAGCTCTGACCTCCTGCAGACCTCACCAGCCCATGGCGGGATCCACTGAGCCCTGAGGAGGTGCCCGTGTTCCTCTGCAAGCCCTTTGGGTGATGTTAGCGCAGCCTCCTCTGCTCCATCGCTTGCACGTGCGTGGGGGTGCGCCGACACCGAAGTGACCCCGACAAACCCACTGGGATGTGCCCAGCCAAGGGAGGAGGCTGCGGCCCCTCGGTGCCACTCACAGGCCAGGCTGGCCTGGGTGCAAAAAGCTCCAGCGTGCTGCTCCCGGGGGTCTTCCTCCTGGCCGCGCTCTTTGGCATGGCTAGGGCAGCCCAACACACACCCCAGCACAGCAGGAACACGCAGTGTTGGCTTATGTTAATCCACAAACTAGGAAAGGCTAAAAAAAAAAAAAGCAAGGACGCAAGCACGGTGCTGGAAACCAAGTTGCGTTGGCCACCTCTGCGGCTACTGCAAAGGCCAGCATCCATACGTGTCTGCATTTCCCCCACCTCCTTCATGTGTTCACTGGTGGGCAATATTTTCAATATGAGAATAAAACGCCTCAGCTTGGCAAAGACAGAAGTGGATGGGGGAAGAGGTTTGCTAAAGGGTCCCATCTTCTCCCATAGCTTCAGAGCTGGTGTGCGGACGGCACATATGGCGTGATTATTTACTGTTTCTCACAATACAAGAACAAACAAGCACCAAAGGAAATTATCAGGCAGCAGAGTAAACTAGAGGAAGGTTTATTCTGTCCGCTCACACGCAGTGCATACTGAAACCATGGAAGTCCTTGCACAGCCCGCTCTGAAGAGCAAATGATTGAAGGACGACTCAGCCATCAAAAGAGAACAGAGCTTGTTGAAGGCAATTAAGTGCAGCGGTGACCCTCTCGCTGGCTCAGGAAGCGCCTTGCTGGGAGCCGCGCCGGTGGGCCACACCACGGGTGCCCGTCCTGCCCTCACGCCTGCTCCTGCACCGTCCCCGCTGGCGCTGCACGGAGCTGCTCTGCCCAGCCGCGTGCGGGGAGTGGGCAGGCGTCACCCCGGCTGCCCCCGGCGTGCCCAGCCTCTGCATCAACACAGCCCCACGGCGCTCAGCGGCACTGCCCTGCTTTGCGTCTGCCCAACGGCCGCCTCTTCCCCCGAGCTAGTATTTCCCCTCGTTTCCCAGCACACACAAGAAATGGTTTTTTTTGAGACTTTCCCTCAATGGCAGCGCGTATCTGGAAGCCTCATCTAACGGTGACGTCAGCCTGGCCCGCACTCGCCCGGCTGCAGGGCGGTTAGGGGAGCAGCTTCCCCGCTGCATGCCGTGCTCCTGTACTTCCCCGTGGGCCGGGGGTTACGTCGCCGTACTGTAACTGCACCCCAGCCTTGGCCCGTGGCTTGTGCTGCCCTCGGAGACGCCGAGCGGGAAAGAGCTCCCTGGGCGCCGGTGAACGCTAGTGCTGCAGCCGCAGCCACGCGTGGCACAGGGCAGATGCACGAAGCACCAGCAGCCTTGGACCAGCGCGGGCTCACAGCTTCAGCTCCCGGGACTCCCACGGGTGGGGAAGGTTCCCCCCCGCACACTCCCCCCAGGACCACGTTGTCAAGCCCCGATCCGGGGCCACAGCGTGGTCCCAGCCACCAGGGCACGCCTGCCCCGCTGCCGAGATGTGCCAGGCAAGGCCGGTACCCAGTCCTGTCCTACAGCAAGTAAATGATTTTTCTCAGCTACAAGACCAGGAGCATAACAGTGCTCTGACAGCGCCTGCTGTGGGAACGGCTTCTCGAAGGGCCACCACGTTTAGGGGGGCTTTTTGGACCCATGAAGGAAGAGAGTACAAATTAATTTTACTTGGTGGTTGTTCACTGTCGTCAGTAAAATTACTAGTTAGCATCCGACTCCAAAATCTTACTCGTGGTCGAGCTGGGAAGAACAGGGGGCAATTTTCAGATCCCAGCTCGATCCTGCAGTACTGGCGGAAAAAAATCCTGCTCTGAGATGCAACTGAAGCAAACTTGTTACCGAAGCCACTGGCTACGCATGGATGTTATCCCTCAAAAGCTACTCCTACAGTCAGCCTGACCACAGCCAGACTTTAATGCGAGCACACTGCAAGATGCGAGAGGGGCAATGACTGAAGATCTTGTCTCTTCCTCCTTTAGGAAATTGCAAACTTCCATTTCTTTAATCTAATCATTTGCAGGAGGCGATATTTTCTCTAGAAAAGCCAATATAAGAGGGCTGAAAGGTCGGATGGGATAATATGTAATCCATTGCGATAAGGGCTGTTTACAGAATTATTAATCAAACACAAAAGGGAACAGATAGTAACATTTTTTATTAAATATTACAGTGGATCAAAAAGTACAAAATATCTTTTGCCTGCTATGTGATTGGGAAACTATTGGCACATAATACAGTATCAAAAGCATTAATAAGTACAATTTGGAAAACATACAAAAATTGAGTGTTTATAGTTGGCTCAGCTTTATTTCTGGTAGTGTTTAAACTAACGCAAAGGTTACTCAATAACCTTTTAAATGGGAAACTATATAATATTACTGGGCCATTTTTATATATACAAATCATCACCTTACAGAGCATATAGGCTACATAACTTGAATCACAAAAAGTATACAATATTTACAACAAAAGAAAGTTAAAAAAGTATAAACAGCTAGTAGATTATGCTGCCATTATTAGAACATATTTAAAACTGCGGGGCTGGGGGGAGAGGGGAGGAGGAGGAGGAAGAGAACGAGTGAAATATCAACCACGTGTACAGCAAACACCGCAGGAAGCGCTCACGGCAGCGCTGCCAATGCTGCCTGCCTCACGCCGGCGCAACAAGTCCCACTGCTCATTAAAATCACGACAAGTGCAAAACCGGACCAGATGCGACCCCGCCGACCACCGCAAGGGAAGGGACCAGGTGGGGGAGCGGCGAGGTGACCCCAGCGGTGGTCTCCGGAGAGCGGGGCAGAGGTGCCGGGGAGGCGGGTGCAGCGCTCGCCTCCTGCACCAGTTCTGGGGGCTGCCAAGCCAACTTCTCTGCAGCTGGGACAGACCATTTCCTAGGCACCGACACACCGGGCAACCTCCTCGCGTCAGGGCAGCACGCAGCCAAGACAGACGTGCGGCAAAATGCCGGCTTGCTCCTGCCCAGCCCTGCTAGGGGTAGGGATTTTACTGGGAGTCAGACCCTACTTCCCACGCGTTTCGCGGAGTCTGGCTCAGCGTGCGGCCAGAAGCTACATGCGAGCTGTTTGCTGCCGGGCCTTCTCCTTTGAACCTCACAACCTTTAGCATCCCTAATGAATCCTGGACATAGTGCGTTTGAATTGCAACATTTCTTGGAACTGGCTCCTGGTAAATAGATTTATGACTCTATTGCCAATTAGATTCCACAGTTTCCTTTACAGACCTACCAATAACAATGGTTTGATTGCACAAAGAAAGGCTTGTGCAATTTCATTCAATAATAAGGCCCCTTGAACTTAAACAATGCAAACAAAGCCCCATTTAAGACATTAAAAACAAAAAAGACTTCAGCCAATGGAGAATTCAATAGCCTTTTGAAAGATTTCCAAGATTTCTGTTAAGAGTTTTTAAACAAATAACGCACCGCTTCTGTTGGGGGTTTATGCTACCACTTCTTTTCCTTCGCTCTGACGTTTTGCCCAGTGTATTACCAACTTCCCCAGCCAGCAGCAGCCCGTCTCCTCGCGGGGCAAGCAAGGAGCCTTCCTCCCCTCTCCCCGTCCCCCAGCCCCGTGCCGCCTCAGCGCGGCTCCAAAAAGACGACCATCAGGCTCCAACGGGACGTAACCGAAAGGGAAATTGGACACTTCGCATAAACAAATGCACGACTCCAGGACACACAACTTAACCGAAACAAGAAAGAGAAGCGCTTGCTTCGCCAAACAGACGACGAGCTTCTGTTTGCGTTTGCTGTAGATTTGTATATTCTCTCCCCTTCCCCCCGCCCTCTTCCCCCCCATCCCCAAGCCCCTGATTCTCGTGTGATTCAGATCTAGTGCAACTTTACTAGAGATGTCCTCCACCCTGCGGCCTCTGCCTGGTTGAGCCTGCGGTTCCGTTTCCTGTATGATTTGTGGAGCAGCAGGATGCTCTGCACTGGCACATCCATGTTCTAAGTTCTACTAGTCTGTTTATCGATCAATTAAATATAGTTTTACCACAGGAATATAAAGTATTTAATTGAAGAAGCTGGATCTTTAACAGTAGACGAGTATATTATTCTGGTTTCCACCTTTGGATATTAAGTATGATACATTATATATTGTATTTGGCTTCATATCACGGGAAAATTTAATGACATGCCTAGCATGCAAAGTGTTTCTTAGTAGTTTCCATTTTTCTTTTCGTATCGATTTCGCTGTCTTTGAACAGTAACTGAGATGGTTTGAATCACAACCAATTTTCACATTGTAAAAAGCCTCCAAGTCACACTTCGCTTTATTGATGTCTATGCTCAGCTGCATGGTGGTGATGTCCTTCAAAGTGAATACACATCCATAGGGAAGCTCTTTCATCAGGAAAACCCAGCCCCTCCACGCCCGGGCTTTCCCCCTGTGAAAGGATGCCCAGGGAGAGGCCGAGATCCCCGCAGGGGTGGAAGGACCGTCCCGACCACCGCGCGCAACCCCCTACCCATCCTACCGAGCCCGGCCGCTTGTGTGGCGCAGGCCCTGTAAGCCTCTGATGCAAATCAACACTGGCGCCTATCCTAATTTCTGAAATTCTTGACGTTCTCGCAAACCACAAATGCGTTTTCTGGACTCCTTTGTCATCCAGCAGCTTGTGCCAGGGAGGTTTTGTTTTCTAGACCGTTTCTCTGGTAGGCAGGAGGGTTTCACAGCCTAGGTAAGCTTAAATACAACGCTTGACAAATTCACGGACCACAATACGGGAAAGCAAAGCTCGGTGGGAGGGGAGAAGCGGCGTAGGAGCCATCGCAACAACAGGAGGAAGGCGAGAGGTGCTCAGCACCTCGCAGGGGCGGACTGTGGGGAAAGGAACCTTGTTTGCATCCTTGCACCATAACATCACCTACAGTATGTTTATAACCATTAAGATTAATCTGAACCAGTTGCTTCAGTTTGTAAACAGTAAACGTTACCACAAAAACGAAAAAAAAAACGCTGCTCAGAAGTATAAAGAAACTGGAAAAATTACAAACACATAAAAAAAAATCAGGACAGCCACAGCCTTTAAAAAAAGTTGCAGATAAAATGATATTGTTTAATTTAAAAAAAAGAAACCCAAAACAAAAAAACAAACATAAAGAGCACAGAATATACTGGACAAACAAAACTATATAAATTATTGTGACCAAATGTGACACTGGTAGTTTACGAAGTGGATATGTACAGTCAAATTAAACAGTGTTTACGCTTCTCTTCTAATAGTGTTAAAATGAAAAATCTATTGCCGTTTTACTATACATTGCATTGATTGAATCTTTAGAAGTCAGGAAAAGTTACCCAAAAAAGCACATCCACTGATTGTACGGATTCTCGGCCCGCTTCTCCTTTCCAGGTTCATCTCCAGTCCTTGACTCATTTGCAACCACGCATGGCCTCCGGTCCTCGGCTCAGTGAAAGGCAAACGCAGCCCTCACCTGGGATTTCAGTGAGCTCAGGACTGCGCCTGCATTTCCATGGCTCCCTTTGAACATTTGCTCTTACCATACACAAGTCCCTTCAGAAAACACATATGTAAAATCTAATGATTTTTTTTTCTTTTTCTTTTGTTGGTTTTTTTTTGTTTGTTTGTTTTTTGCAGGGGCAGGGATAAGGGGCGAGGGGGCTGATGTGGGACCCAGAATTAAAGAAGCAGTCCTGTCTCCAAACTCCAAAGCGCTCCGCTGGGCGGGATACGACTGCGTCCTGGTTGACAACGATACAGATCGCTAAATCTGCGAGACATCGTCACAGGGGGAGGAATGTTGCTAACTTAACTTTTCTCCTCAGACCTTTTTTTTTGTGAGCGAGGGGGTTTACAGTTTTGTGCTGGGATGTACAGAGGACAGCTGGGAAGGTGGGAAGGTGGCTTGAGGGTTTATAGCAGCTAAAGGATAAATGCTGTTATGCAAAAGGTCACCGTAGGAACTTCCTACAGGTGTTGCTGCAGCTAAGTGTCTGTACAGTTGCTGAGAGTTTGCAGGGGACGTGAGGAATTGTCTCTGCACCATGAAGGAGTGAAGAGCCAAAGGCTGCATTAGTGGGGAGAGCACGGTCTGATTTTTCAAGTACTGCAGGGGATGAGAATACCCAGGCGGGAGGCGATTGTTCAGCCCTGTGCACAGGCTTCCCGGATACAAGCCTGGGAAGATGGGGGCTGAAAGGGGAAATTTGTGGCTTTCCAGCATGCTGCCAGAGTGGAGGCCATGCACCGGCTTGCTGCCTTCCCCCTCTGGGTCGGGAACCTTGTCTTTCGCCGGGGTCTCCTTTGGTAAGTGCAGAGGAGAGACAGCTCGGATTTTTTTTTCAGAAATGACTTTGTCCAAATCCTCCAGGCTCCGTTTCAAAGGCCGGGCAGCCCCTACGTTTTGAGGGCTCGTTCTGCGGCTGATGATAGGATGCACCATCCCCTCCATCTTCCTCAGATTCTCTAGCCTCTGGGCCTGCTGCTTCCCAGACCTGTGGAGCAACTCGTGTTTTTTTGGGGCTGTCATGGCCATGGGGGACACACGGCAAGCTTTGGGGTTACAGTCTAGGCTCACCGCCTGGCTGCTCGCAGCCTGGAATGGGGAGATACCTTTGCATTCTTGCTGGGCCATGGATGAATGAGGGAGGCTGGAGCCCAGAGCCTTTGCAGTCTGTTTGTGTATGCTCTTTGGAAGACTCAAATCTGTTGGCTGATCATCTGAAGAGGCCTCCACTGATGCCTTTTTTTCTTGCTGATGCAAAGATGGGCGATAATTTAAATTTAGTTTTTCTTGGTGTTTGTGTTGAGTAAAAGTAGAAATATTTTCAGACTCTCTGAACATGTCCCGGGGGAGGTACTTTGATGTCTGTTCATTATTAAGGTGGTGTTCTGTGTGCCTATAAAGGCTGTGCAGATGAGGTGATGAATAAAAATCTGCCAAGAAAGTGGGCACATGGGAGTGCTGCAGTGCCCTTTTCTCACTCATTTTATCTTTGCAGTCCTGGATATCTGTCTTCGGTACGTATGACTCGGCAAGAGAACTGAGGTGATGCTTTGAAAAATCACAGCGCTGAGGATCCGGTTTACTTAGCATGTCATGTTTAAAAACGTCATTGATCGACTTCCTTTCTTCCTTGGTTTTAAAACTCTGTACGTGTTGTATGACTGAGGGCCTATTAATTGCTACAGGATCAGAATTAGGGGCGTGGGGACCTTGTGATATGCTTGAGGACAGCTCATCTCTGCCGTTCAGTTTCTTTTTGCTGATCAAAGGTGGAGGAGAACCGTAAGGATAGCTGCATGACAGGGCTGCCCCACTGACCTGCGACAGCAGCTTCTTCTTTGCCAGGGGTGACATGATGCCTGGATTACCCTTTGAGTAGAGCAGCGGCGTGTAACCAAAAGTGGAGTCATCGTTCATGGACCCGGGCAGCTCCTTTTCCTTGAACATGTCGAAGTTCTGGACCACCAGTACTTTGGGCGTTTGCTTTAGTGCATTGTGGATATCTTCGTTTCCCAGCTGGTCCACTTTCACTGTGCAGTTTGCGATGTAATCGGCCATCTCTGGCAATTTGTCATCTTCCATGTCGCTCTGAGTGGGCAACTGGACCGGGAAAGCCGTGAAGGGCATTTCTGGAGGTTCGCTTTCTAAGCTGTCAGTAAAAGCTTTGTGTAGTCTTTGTTCAGGCTTTGTGTCTTCCAGGGCATCTGCTGGGGGATGTAATCGTTTCGTGACAGTGGCATCCAGCACGGTGTCTTCTTCTGGGGGCACAGATACACTTGAGAAAGAGGATGACTGCTGAACCTCCTCCTTGGCTTTCTCACTGTTCGTGCTGTTTTCTGTCAGGTCTGTCTTTTCCAGAGGCAGTGGCCGAGCTGTCTCTGGTAAAAGAGATGGAGGGCCTTGCACGGGTTGTTTCATCTCTCCCACTGTAGGATGTTCAGGGAAATTTTTCTGGTCTGCTGATTCTTGATCCTTCTCTTGTTCTGATGAAATCTAATAAAATGATTCAACAGACAGTAATAAGAATGCGGTGCATTTCGGCAGACTGTTCACAAGATCATACACAGTACCCTGTTGGCTACTTTTAGAGAAGTACTTGTCAATCACCGCGCTGGAACGCGAAGGCTCTAACGCCAGGTATCGAACTCAAACAAAGAAAAATACCTCCTGGAAATATTAAGAAATACACCATCCCTACCAGGGTCACAATAAGGCATTTCAAAACAGCAGATGTTTGTAACCTGATGAGAGGCACCAGTGGCTTGACCAGATAGCTAAACGCTGAGGTTACACTCTTTTAAAATTAATTAGGCAAATGCAGGAGAGCAGATTTCGTAACACAAATGATAAGGCTACAGAAATTTCTCCTGCTAGCCAACTTCACCTACGAAAACGACACGACGATTCCCATGTTTTTTCTTACATAAAGTCTCTCCAGCGTAGCTATCTTAAAATTCAGTGATCACAGAGGAGATCATTCACACCCAGTTCTGCATTAAAGTGTGAAAATGATAGAAATGGCATACTAGGAATCCCTATTGTAGGCAGCAAATCACTGCCACAGCTTAACTAGGACACACATTTTTTTATTAACGGATTAAAATGAAGTTGTCAACATTCAGTAAGTGTGTGTGCCTGCTATTACAAACATGGCTTTTATACGTTATCGTCAATGGGACCGCAGCTCTTTCTGCTCCCCCATTAATAAAGCTTGTGTGCACAATTCACACTATTCATCCCATTATGTAGCCGGCTGAACTGTGACCCGCAGAGGTCACCAGAGCGTCCCATCTGCGATCCAGCTGACTGACAGCCCTTTTCAAAACTGCTGTCACTCTCCTCTGACATGTCGTGGTAGAAGACAGTCATAAAACAGCAGCATTGTGTGAGCCCTTTATTATTATTGTTTTCTTTCTTTCTTCGTTGTAAAGATAAGACGCATCGAGAAAGTTATTATCTAAATGCGCTTTATGGTCTGTCGTAGGAGAAGGGTCCTAACGAATCTAACCCTCTCAGAGATTTATTTCTTCACAGCTGCTTTTAAATATTCCTGTCTGTTTGGTTGGCCTATTAGTTACAGTGTCTGTTAGTCATCCTAACTTCTTTTTAAACTCATAGCTGCCTTTTGCAGCCAAATACCATCATTAGGTCCTTTACAAAGTACCATCGCTAGTCTCTTGAGCTTATAAAATTACAGGAAAATACCAGACAGATGAGCAAAGCAAGGAGGGGAAAAAAAGAGAGAAATCATATTTAATAACTGTACATTCTGCTCTTTGTTTCTGTTAAGCAACATTTTGATTGAAGTTTCAGCTATTGTGAGGAAATGTGCAGTCTAAGGCTAATAGCATTTTGTCTGGTATCTCGTTACATTGACAATGTCATTGTGATGGCAGGAAAACAGCGAAGAGTACAAAAGCAAATGCAACCCTAATAAATTAAAGTTATGTTCTCTCCCTGCATACTTCTTACAGTATATGAGTTGAACAAGCAATTGAGAGGACCGCACATTTGTAACTTGATAAGCTTTTACAGCTCGCGGCTACGGCCAGCTTCTAGGCCACATGCAGAAATGGTTGAAGTGGTGGCTTGGTTGGGGCCATGCCTACACATCTACGTGTGTGGCTGTAGAGGCTCCTGGTGAGCAACACACTACCACTGCTGTGCCTGGATGAGGACTGCACCCAAATGTGGAGCCTGGCACGTGGCTCCACTGCTGGGGGATGGCTGGAGTGAGAGGGACATGCAACCTTCTGCCTGGCTCCAGCAGACTTGGATTTCGCTCTGCCCAAAGGAGCTGGACACCTCCTTTCTGCTGGCCCCTATGGCAGAGCACAGCTGAGCTCTGCAGCTCTGCACCCGCCCAGGGTCGAAGCGTCCACCCCTGCAGGCCCCTTCGCTGCTCGGGCTTCGTGTGATCACCTGCCCGTACGGTGACCTGCATGAGGGCTGAGGTCCATAATCGCCCACCCTGATTAAACAGGGGCAGGACACATCTTCCATCCCAGTCAGGGAGGAGACATTAATTCTGCTATAAAAGGTACCATTTTACAATGGGAAACTGCCATAATTGTACATTTTTATTGTCTCGTCTAGGCTCCCTACGTTTCCGATAAGTGCAGCTTAAGAACTCTTCCTGCAAACCACACAAAAATAACTGCAGTTTAAGTAGCAGGAAGTTTGAGATAGGGAACAACAAAAGCAAGGAAATTCAAAGTTGAGGCTGACACTCTGTTGCTGACTTGTGTTGTGCTCAGTGGTGGCGGTACCGCTAGTGTGTAACGTATCTGGCTGATCCAAGACCCCTCAGTAAATAACCAGGCACAAAGGAATGACAGGGGAAGGGAGCACAAGCCTTCACTTCGCATCTCCTTGCTTTAGGCAATTTGTGTTGCAACCTCCCAGTGACTGAAACAGGTTTGCGCGCACTCTCCTCTCTATGTATTTTTCATCAGAAACGGAGGGGTTTTCCCCCAACAGGGTTCCCTGCTTTAAAACTACAGTGTGAGAGAAAACAAAAAAACCTCCCCTCTCTATGGAGTGATCTTACATCAGATATTAAAGGTACTGTCGATCAAGGCAATTTAAAACACAAATTCTGGCTTGGATGGGAGATGAAATTGTCTTTGTAAGCACAACTTAAAGAGGTAGTGGGACATGAAAATAAAAATTTTCTGTTCTCAAAACTGGGTACACAAAGTCTCAGAGGCATCCGTGTTTACTGCTCCTGCATTGTTTTTTTTAAGCAGTGAGGAGGAGGATTGCTGGTGGCTGACTCAATACCAATTTCCAAGCTGGTTTAGAAACAGGACTTATGTACCTTATGTACCTGCCAGACGGCAATGAAGTCAAAGGAGCAGTCGTAGTCTGCTGGGCATGTCATGTGTTTCGACATTCTTTAAATACTTACTTTCACTGCAACGCCTTGAAGGCTGCTGTGATCTGGCAAACTGAGACAGGAAAAGCAATGTCTTGTGTAGGGGTTGTGTGTGAGGAGCTCCACCACCTCGTTCATACAGGGCGCAAGCAGGGCACGGGAGAGAGTGGGCAGGATGTGCAAAAGAAAGTGCTTAAGTAACACCGAAGCAAAAACCCCATTGATTTTATATCACTTAACAACACATGAAACTTACTCTTATTTGCAGACAAATATGAATTCTACTGATCTATCTTACCCCAGGCTGTGAACATAAAATCTGTTCCACAGGGCTGTCCTATGACTGCAGGTAACGCAGCTCTACGTGGAAACGGGGCCTGCCCATGTGAAGCAGGTGACAGAATAGGAATCTATCTCAGCTGAAAACCATCTGTGGCATGTGAGAGGGAAGTCGGTCTCAGTTAGGGCTTGGAAGGTGTTTCCCTCAAAATCTGACCTTTTAATCCAAAGAGAAATTTAGTATAACACGATAAAAATCCTGGGGAGCGATCCGTTTTTTGACAGACATTGCATACATCTGTGAGCGTGGAAGGGCTGATCCAGAGGTTACCATTATAAAAATCATCTGTGTCCAAGAGTTACCACAGTATTATCAACAGTATTAGAGGTTCCCGCACCCTATACTTAGATTAGGAAATAACTGTGGTAGTTGTGTGGTTTCCTTTTGGCAGCTGCTGATCTTTTAGTGGTGACCACTGTATAATACAATGAGCAGAAATGGTACTTGTTACATCCAGCGCTTGGTCTTCTGCCACCACTGCTATGCAATATGGAGCTAACTGGTTGCTGTTTGTAGCCTAGCAAAATCCCAACACAGACAGTACCACAACAACTGAATTTCCATTGCCGAGCAAACTCAAAGGCCAACTGGTTGGAATTCTCCAGTTTAAATTATGTATTTTATCACTGGATTTCACATGATTAAAGCTGCACGTTTTTAATTGAAAAGTTGAAGAGCAGGAAAGCAACCAACCTCAGATGCATCTTGGGGTTTCTGTGCATTATCTTTTTCCTTCTTGCTCTTTTGGTTTTCATTTTTGATGCGTTTTGTTCCAGACACTTTTGGTTTTGCTTCACCCTCCTGGGAACTGTTATCCTGTTTTCGAGGTTTCACTGGAGGCAGTGGCTTATCTTCCTCTCCTTTAATAAATCTTTCATACGGCAGGATTAATCTAGGGGATTAAGGAACAAATAATTGATCAGATTTTGCCATTCTAGCACAGAACAAAATGTATCTACTACGAGCAGTTTACTTAATAAATCCATTTTCTTCCATGCCATAAAAGCAACAGTGTGAACTCTACATCTACAGATCCGAGTATGATAAATCAATTTATTTGGCAACATTAAAGTGTGGCGTAAATTCAGAGGAGTTGGAGTTGGTATGGATCAGTCGTCAGTAACGCTGCAGTGGTTTGTGTGGCTACACCAATTTGTACCAGATGAGGATATGAGCTGCTACATTTTAGACTGATTTTAAAAAAAAATAATCCACCATTTGTTTTTATTTTCCCTCCCTACCCTTAAAAGCATGCAGCAAACCCCAGGAAAACACCTACGACGCCACAGCCAACTTGACAACAGCTACACAATTTCCAGGCTGGTGGTTCCCCTGCGTGCAAGGGCGGGCGCCAGGAACTCGGCAGACGATGAGAGAGCAGGGCTGAGGGAAACCTGCAGCGGCGGGCACGACACCCCGCACGCTGCCCTCGGCACCAGCCCACCGCCACCCTTGCAACGCACCCGTGCAGTGAGAGCCACCACGCTCCCCGCCTTCGCCAGTGAGGCTTGTCTTTTTTAGGAAAGACGGAGAGAGGAAAAGAGTTAAAAGCGAAGAATTTTTCACTGTGGAACTGTGCTCCACAAAGTGCATGAAATTGCTTTAAAAAAGCAAGGAAGAAAGACAAACAAAAAATACCCTCCTCCGAAAGCATCAAACACACTGAGTTTTAATCTATCCGTTTTCCCTTTGTAATTTTTGATCTGAAAGGAAAAATAACTGATATAATTAAAAGGGATGGATTGCATTACAATCTCAGTTTCAACTTCAGTGATTAAAGTTTTTATAATGCATTTGGTATGATTAATGACTCACTGTGGGATTAATACAAGACTCAGACTTTAAAAATATGAACTTTAATACAGCAAACATAATTTGTTTTAAAAAAAAAAGACAAGTTGACTCTATGAAGAAAATGTACTTTGCTTATAAACAACATAAATCTGTTCAAATACCAGGAATCCTTAATTATCTTTAATCTAAGACTCCAAGGCAGAAACCTCTTTGGTTCAGATATTCGTTTGTTATCCTAGAATCAGTTTCTAAGCATGCAATTTTGATTTACATACTTAGATGTTCAAACACAGTTTGGGCTTAAGAGAGCAGAAATTAGATTGCTCGTGATCATAATATTTTACATTTTAATAAAATACAACATAAATTATGTTAAAATATAAACCTAATTTATGCTATATTAGAAACAAAATTCATTAACTGAGCATGCTCTGACATGGTATGTGCAAAGAGGCGTGAATAATACTTTCTAGCCCTGAATTTGGCAGGGCTCCAGTAATGAAGCTAAGCAGAGCCCACAGGGAATATTCATCTTCAGATCCCATTACAAACTGAGTTTAAACATGTTACAGCTGCTAAAACTGGAAACTGCTCCCTCTATGCAAACTTAGCAAAATAATACATAGTTGCCAAATACCTGCTTCCCACTGTAATATTACAGTTAATGTTTATATAATAAAAAGCATAACTAAGCAGAATAAGAAAAAAATAATCTTGTTCATACTTGAGGCTGCTACATTTCATTCGTAAAGCGCAAATATTGGTGAAAACACCGAATTCCTCCCTGCGCTGCACAAAGGGCTTTGGACTTCACTAGAGGCAAGGTTGGGTTTCACACAGGGCAACGTCGAGGCCGCTCCGCCATGTGTTAAATATTTAAAATCGCTTTTAATAAAAACACATTTTATTACAATAATTGTTAGCACTGCGAGGGGAGTGTTTGACTTTGTTTTGTTTCCATGGGAACGCGTCGCCCATTAAAAACCTACATATTCCAACCGTAAAGGTTTCAGACGCTGTCCCGCGCCCCACGGGAGAGGGAGACGCTCCCGGCCCACGAGCAGACCTTTCCGTGAAAGATGCCACGCGATTAACCCCGTGGCTACGGCCGGGATGGGAGCAAGGCCCGGGCCAACACGATTAATCACCGCTCGCGTGCTCTCCACCGAGCCTTGTAGGGTAACGCGGGACGCAAACTCCTCCTCCTCCTGCTGCACCTCACCAGAACTCATTAGCTTTGGCGCTAATTAGTAACCGTGGCTTAAATTTCCTTTTCTGATCTTAAGGGTTCATGTGGGAGTACAAGGTTTTCATTTTAGTTATTTTTCACTGAGCTCAGCAGTTGGCAGGCCGACAGCAGTAAAAATACATTTCACATAGCCGGTCAAAGGCCCGGAGCCAGCGGCAGGAAATCTGGAATTAAATGTTTCGTGTATCGGGGAGGCGGCATGACTAAGGTAAAACTGAATCAAAACACAAGGATGGCTTGTTCTAGGATTTTCCCCTCCTCATTTGCAACAAAGGCCGGCAGGCTGCTGTTCCCTGCCGCCGCCGAGATGGGTTTTGGGGGCCACGGGGGGCAGCTGGAGAAGAGCCGGGTAGGAACGCAGGCTGCGAGACCCTGGGGAGCGGCACCGAGCCCAGCAATGCCAACAATTGCCGCTTCACGTAGAGATTTCCGTCGGTTGCAATTTTCACTGAATGTTTTTTCAGTTATCCTGTCATGGTACAACACAATTACCCACAGGATATGATCTTATCATTTGATTATTAGAAGTTTTTATAGCGCAGGAGTAATAAAGCTAATACAGCTCTCGGAACATGTAAGCAGCCGGCTCACATGCCATGAAAGCAGCCGGCTTAGCCAATTTAAGGTCAATATTGCCCAACACAGGAAGAATGCGATCTGCTGTTAGCCAAATAGTTTAGCAGAATGTGACATGTCTGAAACCAACACAACATAATTTTTTTTTTTGGTCAAATATTTGCAGCGCAGGTAAGATTTAATCAATCTTTGCGCAGGGAGAGGTAAAGACGATGTCCAAAAAACCAGAGCCGGATACCTCGAATGTATAGCACTTTGGAAACAACAACCACGTTTCCAGTCGCTTTGAACTGTGGCTGTATTTTGCAGCGGGGGGAGGGAAGTATCAAAGTATTCATAAAAAAGGAAAAGGGGGGGAATATTTTGTGGTCTAAAGAATATTTACTTGTAAAGCCTGCAAGGAGACCGAATAAAAGGGTCTTTATCATGATCAAGATTCCAATATTAAGATTAATAAAATGTATTATTTATAAGTCAATTAACATAAATAGAATATGTAAGCACTAGTGTATTAAAAAATCTTTCCACAGGCAGCAGATTTTTAGCAGCATGAGGTTTTTTTTTTTTTTTCTCTTTCCTGGAATAATACAAGAATAACATTTTCCAGCCAAGAGCAGAAACAGTAGGGGAGTCTTTGCTATCACAGGGCTTCTTATTAAATTCAGTCACTGTGAAAAGCCAGTCCTTTTTTTTTTTTCTTTTTAAATAAAGACAACTTAAAATCAATACAAGTTAGATTAACAAATCAGTACTATACTAATCCTGATTTATTACAATCGGCAATATTAAGTTTAATCACATATAAACTGCTACTCAAAAAAAGATTTTGCTTTACTAAGACCTGAATTAAATAATGGTGCAGAGTGTACTGAGTTTTTAGATCTGCATCATCTGATATTATGAAAAATTCAATGTACTTCTCTGCAGCAGATGTCAGAGGTCAGCAAATCTATTACAGTAATGTAAGTAATCTGGCTTTCTGCCAACATTTTTTTAAAAAACACTGAAGCAGATAATTTTATATTTACAAATTCTAAAATCCTCCAGGGACTGAATCTCTTTCCCAACAAAAAGCAGAAACTTCACATTAGAGAAATGTATTTCACAGTATATCAAACATGTCTTCATCATTAGCATTTCATAAAAAGAAAAAAAAACCCTTAATCTTTATTAGTCAACATTTTTTTTCCCAGCTACAGAACTAACAATACAAGATCTCATCTGAGCCAGTAACCACTACATTTTCATGTATTGATTATGCAGAATGAATGACTTTTTTGGCCTGACTCTGCTTCACGGGACACATGAGAGCGCATCTATTTATAGACACGATAAAAAAAGTAGCTACAATAATGCAAAGGATCTGACCAGCCCAGAAAGAGGAAGGAAATTAAATGTTAAGGCTGCCAGTTTCCTCTTTAATTCTCCCCACTGTGTATGGATATGACAGGGCTCTCGGGCCGGGGAGGAACCATATGCCCAGGACACACAGGGTGAAGGAGGGAAGGAGGCAGTTCAGCGCAACCCCTACAATGTTTTTTTATATCACTGGTTTCAGTGTTTATTTTTGTTTTCTTTCTGGCAGAATAAAATATTCCAGCACGTCTCCCATTGACATCATCTTGCTTTCTCAAGGGCTCCAAGCCCAACACAAAACAGTGCGCAATGGAGCCTCTCAGCCACAACAATAATCGTGGAAGGACTTAAAATACGGAAGCCCATTCCTTGGGAGATGCTGCCCCATTCCCATGCTTGGCCAGAAGGTTAAGGAGGTTGATTGCAACGGGAATGGAAAAAGATTTAAATCTGCTCCACCAAATGAATACAGCAACTGGTTAACCCATGGAACTCACTGCCAATGGATATCTTGGGGCCAAGGGATTAGTGAGATTATGCAAGGATTAGATGCTAATGTAAATCATGAGAACATTAAGCTCTTAGAGTTTCAAAAACACTGAAAAGGGACGGGCAGTAAATCTCTTTACTGGTAGGAGTTTGGAAAACACTTCCCTCCTGGGCACATTATGCCATAGCGGCTATTGCTCCTTCCTCTGAAGGCAGTGCTGGAGCTGGGGGACGAGACGGCTGGTCTTCCTGGTTCAACAGGGCAACCATCCCTCAGGTCCTCACAGCAGCTGGGCAGAGCTGCCCCCACCCCCTGCAGCCAGAGGGTCTGAGCGCAGGGCTGGGACAAGCAGCCGCTGAGCTGGGGCAGCTCGGGGCGGCTCCATTGACAGCCCCCGCAGTGCAAAGGGGCCCCTATCGATAACCTTAGTGAGAGAAACCCGGTTCTTGTTCCCTAGAAACTCAGTGGCAAAACATTCAGTTGTTTTAAGGGACCAGCAGGAATGCCCGAGCTCTGATCCCAAGAGAAGTCTTGCCTTTTTTGCCCTGATGCTCTTTAAAAGGGATAAATCTTGGAGCAATGCTGTCAGTGTAAGCAGGGGAAACAAGCCACCTTCAACAGCAATGAGCTGGTGAGGACGGCCAGGAGCAGGAGGCAGCTCTCCTGGGCACCAGCGACAAATTCCCAGCAGAGAATAGGGGAGAGGAATAACCCAGACTCTAAGGTCTCAGTCTGGTTTCTGAAATGGGAATATAAAATACATTGAGGAAATCCAGCAGCGTGCTCCTCAAGCCTGATTTCCCTGGATCGCATTGTATAATGCGGGGGTTACGAAAGCAAGCCTCGTGTGCTTTTGTGCAGAACACAATAGCAATAGCATTATTTGCATTTGTCTGAAGTACAAAACTGGCATGTATTTTATCAGCAAAGACAAAATATGTTTGAGTTCAATTTTCTTCCCAAAGAACTTTCTTTCCTTAAAGAAATGGCTCTTTCATCCTTTCATCAACAACTTTCCTCACAGCCCACTGGGAGTGCTGGTGGGTAATGAGAATGGCTCACTGCTGAAAGGTGGGAACTGCGCTGCTGTAAGAGAATTCAAAGACACTTTGTTTTAAGTAAACTGGAAATTAGTGACATTACAAACACAGCTGTTGATTTAGCCGCACCGCCAGGCGAGGGAAGCTCAGGCACTCTCCATCCTATGGCTCAGCAGGGGGAGATGAACAACCCCAGTCTTTGCCTTTGGTGCAGATTTACTGCACAGACAGATTCAAAGGAAGGGGGACAGGGACAGAGAAGCTTCCCGAGGTCACTGTACCAAAATTGCTACAAGGCTCTGTTCTGGCTGCAGTCAGCATTTCTGCATCTAAAAGCAGTCATGCCTTTTGCCCGATAGGTCCATACAGTCTCCGCAATGGTCAGCTCCTATGCCCAAGATAAGCTTACAGATGCCATTTTGCATTGCCTACGGGGTGCAGGTCTCCTGGAGGGACTCCAAAATCCTGCTGACCCTGCCTGGGAGCTCTGAGCCACATCTCCATTGCACAGAGTTGAACAAAGTAGGGGCAACCCCTGCCATGTTAGCAAAGCGCTGCAGTAAAGGACAAGATGAAGATTCCCAGCGGACCTGGGGAATCTGAGGGTAAAGATCCCTAGTACCTGGTGCATCCCTGGCACATCTCCCATCGCGTAGCACTCTCCTGGGGCAACTCAGCTCCAAGCAAGGAAAAGGGGCTTGTCCTCGTGTGTAGAGCCTGTCCCTACTCCTAGATGTCAAGAAATGGGGTCACCATGCGAGAGACACGTTGCCTAACATTGACCAAGCACGAGCACCCAGCTCAGCTGCTAGCAGTGCCAGAACCCCAAGAGCACTGGGCACACTGCACAGCCTCAGCGCCTGGCAAGCGTCAACACATGTGTGTACCGCAGGCATGCCTAGGGAGTTCCCCTCTGCTTGGGCGACAACCCAACCGGGAGCACTGGGTAGCGCACGGCATTCTCCAGTTCTGCTGGGACAAGCTCCTGGGTGGAAAGAAGGATGTGGCTGGGAAAACAATTCCCCACGAGGAGAGAGATCATCTGTTTCCAGGCACTGGAAGGCAGTGCCTGACTGTCCAGCACTCTTGCACCCAAGGACTTCCGCTGGCTCCAGTGCTGGCCAGTAAGTCTCCGAGGCTGAAAACCCAGGAATTTCGAAAAAACTGTGTGTTCTCAGATGTTTTGAATGGACAGCTAAGGATCTGTTTTAATGGTAAACAATTACATTCCTCTGTCATCTGATACTTTTTACATTTTGGGGAGGGGGGGAAGCTTTCTGAATTTTCAATAGTTCCTTTGTTAAAGCATCTGTTACTCACATAATTGAAAAGATGTTTGTTCAGTGGTATGCTTGAGAGTACAGTTATTTAATCTTAATGATAAAGCCCCGAGGGCAGAAAATCATAAGTAGAAACCTCTTGTTATTTATCAAAAAGAAAAAAAAAAACCAACCCAAAAAACTAGGAAAAGAAAGAGAGGACTGAGACACCTCATCTATCTTCAGGCTTAAATTCGTGCTTGATGGAAAACTATTGAGACAATTTGCCACTTGCGAAGTTTTCTGGGAGTCTGGGACTAGCTGAAGTGGGAGGGGGGCAGAAAAGTGGGGTGAAGACAAAAATAAAACAACTAAGTTAGTACGACAAGAAAAAACTGCTGCTTGGCAAGGTTTTTTTGGGTCAAACAAAGAGCTAGCTGTAGTTTACAGCATGACATAACACTTGATTAATTTTTGCCTGAGGATGTTTTCACACTTAACACTGTAAATCAAAACCTTCTATTAATTACAATGTGAATTCAAAGATAACCATAAGCATTTTCATGTAGATGCTATACTAGCCTTCTATTTTTTGTTCCCTCTAAAAGATTGGCTGCTATTTCCTACAAAACTCCACTGAAATGCTTACACGTTACCAAAGTTATCCAAATGCTTTAACAAAACCAAACAGCGTTTGCACGGAACGCGGGGCTCTCTTGCATATTGAATTACTGCACAATATCCTTAGGGTAGAGAGACTTTACGGCTGTTAAAGGGAAACCATGTAAGGGACTTATTTTGACCTGCCTTGTGTTTTTGATAATATATAATATTTATGTGAGCGATTTGGACAGAAAAATGGCAGAACGGGCTCTGAACTGTACAATACACTGTATCTCTTGGGGTTTAGTCCCCTTGGAAGGGACAGATGTGCAGGATCCTCTGCATGTGCCCAGGGGCCACATTCACAGCCAGAATAAAACCCTCCATGGGTCTGTGTCCAAAGCACGGGCAAAGACACTCTGCTGGATTGTGAAGAACCGCTCCCTGCTGCAGGGACCCATCTCACCTATCTGCTCCTCGTCAAGTCCCAGGTGGCTGTGGCTCTGCAGAACACTTTCCCACTCAGCTGCCTGAATTTGATGAGAGCATGAAGCCTAATAAATCCTCCTCCAGCAGGGTTTGACCGGGACAGTCTGGTTTTCAAGGCACTAGTGACTCCTGAGGGTCAGGGTACAAGCTACACTGCTGAAGAGCTAGGGCATGGCCCCCAGGCTCTGGGTCCATCCCTGCTGGAGACCCCAATGGAACCAGGCTCCCCGCAGCACCTGAAGAGGCCAGGAGGGCTACTGCTCTACAGGACCGTCCAGCTGCCTGCCACGACACTTTTGAACACCGACATGTCTGTCCACCAAAGCAGCCGAGGAGTGTTACCACACGCCGTTGCACACCACAATTCCCTGGCCCGTGTGCTTGTGCACAGCTCGGGCACAAGGCTTGCTTTGGAGGAAAGCAGGATGAATCACAGCCAGACTTGGAGGCAGAAAAAGGCCCCAACAGGCAATTGCTCGTATTTTTGTTTTGTTCAATGCATTTTACTGGGAACTTTATATACCTGTATTTATATATAGCAGGTTGGGGTTTTTGGTTTGTTGTTTTTTTTTTTTTTCCAAGGGGGTTGTGGTGGTGTAATATTTATGAAAAGTCCCTAACAACAACGTCACCAGCACTGCAGAAACACAGCCTATCATTCACGCTGGAAAATTAAAGCTGCCGATCATGTGTTTTGTGTAAAAGCGAAAGAAACCTCAAACCCTGCATGTGAAAACCACATCTGCATTATTAGAGGAAGGCAGCATGGAGAAGAGTGCTTCGCAGAAAAGTAGCCGTTTCTGAGGGTTTCTTGATAAGAGAGAGAGAGATGTAGGGTACTGACAAGGGCTGTTAAGAGTTTCACAGGAAAGGTTCAGGCTGAATCAGCTAATACCAACGACACGTGCCTCCAGCTTTCTGTGATCATGCAAGGTAAATGCATTAGAGGAGCACAAACGAAGAAAGTAATGACCAAAACAACAACTACTCATAAGCCCTGTACGGTCCGAGTCGTGCACAGAGTAACAGCCCCACGACAGGAAAACATTAATGCTTTTTATATTGGTAATCATCTGTAACATGAGCAATTAAGTACAGTACTAATGGACTATAGCCAAGAGCCTGGTACTAATATTAAAAACTGACAGAGATGAATAGGTTTGGAAAGAAAACTAGGCTGACAAAGACATTTTTATGAAGTGCTTGGGCCTATTTGGAATAATCCAATCAGAGGCAGGTTCAGACCAGCCATGCCTACAGTGACAATAACGCATTCATTGGCATTACACGATGCCTGCTATGCTTTAAATAAAAACACCCATTGCTTCTACTCAGCAACCTGCACTTTCATTATTATACTCATTAATAAAACAAAAGTTCTCTAACTAATATACAAATAACACTTACTGAAACACTGGCAGCCTTGCCTTGTTTTAAAATGAAACCAGTTACTGGAAACACAAACCGTACTACATGAAAAATGAATCAGTTGATAATGCACACAAAATCTTTCTTTCCCTTTTACCAGGGAAACAAAGCAAACACCGCACCGACCGAAGCACTCTGCCTACCTATAGCACAGCGGCAGCAACCACCACAACCCCTGCTCCAAACAGGGGGGCGTGGAGAGGGGAGCAAAGCATTCCCTACAGTCTTTAAATCTGGCTTTGTTTCAGCTTTTGCCATCCTTGGTACCATGGGTCTGCAGCAACATGCTGGCTTTTTAGAGGTTATAAGCACCTTCTGACAAAAGCAACGTTTCTTCATGGGATTTGCTAGACAGAGAGGCAGTTCTGCCCTCTCCATTTCTTGGTTTTGTAGTCAGTTTTTAGCTCTTTTTCTTTCCTCTTTGCCCTTTGAAGGAGTGTGTGAAACTCCATCTTGCAGAGGGGAACCTGGAGAGGGCGGGAAGGTGAGATGCAGTACCTGAATGGGACATATGCGCCGTTCCACCCCTCAGCATCCTAAGGACGTCACTGAAAGGTTGCTGCCACCTAAGCAGCCTTGATACGCTGAAGCCGGTGCAAACAGCTAGTAGCTTCTCTGTCATCTTGGAAGAAAGCTAGTTAACATAACGTGGATGCCCTTGAGATCTAGTTGTAGAGATGAATGGTAAGACTAAGTCAAACAGCAGCAGGATCAGTGAAGTGAGGGAACTGCCTGTTCTGCCTCCAGTAAGCAAGGAAAGACCAGTGGGATTCAGAAAGGAAAAATCATGAGGTTTATTCAGCATTTACTTCCCAGCTTAATTCAATTTCCAGTTTAGCTTTACAGCTCACCTTCAAGTTAGAAAACGTATGTGTGTCCTGAATCATGAATGTGTATTCCTGCACTGCAGTTCTAGTTTTAGATTAAATGTCATCTGAGCACTTTGGCTATAAACGAGCATTACATTTACAGGTGCTGTAGTTAGAATTACCAGCTGAAACAAACCATGACAATTTCATTTACTTTTTT
The DNA here is from genome assembly GCA_020745775.1 of Theristicus caerulescens. NCBI lineage: Eukaryota > Metazoa > Chordata > Aves > Pelecaniformes > Threskiornithidae > Theristicus > Theristicus caerulescens. Next base: position 93,711,834 of record CM036560.1, read on the forward strand.
CCAAGTCTGAGGCTTAATACAGCTTTCCTGTGGCAGAAAAAAAGTGTCTAACACTACAAACCCAGAGACTGGACCAGGCACTGAGGGGTTTTGTATGTGTTTCGGTTTTTCAGATCAGATTTGGTAAAGCATATTTTAGGTAAGCTCAGGGCTAACCTAAAAATCCTAAAAGATTTTTTCTCCAAATGCCATCTTTTGACAGCCTGCCACAGAAACCTGCATAATAGGTTCTGCCTCGTATCAGACCTGACCAAGAACTACACAATGGACTCTGGCATCCAAGAACTCAGATAGGAGCTCTTCAGTGTGTCAAGATCCATCTTAACCATACACTAAAAGACTACTCCTTCCTCAGACTGGCTCAAGGCAAGCAGAACTGCTCTGGGTAGCCTGGAAAAGCTTCTGAATTTTGAAGGCATCATGGGTCTGCTCAGGTTTTCTAGTGAGCACAATGGGCTTTGGGGCACTTTGTAGCATACCCCTGAGTAACTGCTGAGTAAGTCACATGGACGAGTCTGTATGCATCGGAGGAGTGCAATTCAAGGGTTTTGCATGTAAAAAAATAAACCACTAGCATGAAAGCAGAAGAGAGAGACAGGAGTTCATGCAGTATTTTGGAATGGCTCATTTATTTTTCCACAACTACAAGGGACGTGCTCTCTCAGTGACTCTAGGATTTCAACACAGAGCCCAGCAACGCTTGCTCCCTGTGCAGCCTAAACCCTCAGAGACCTAACTCTCATGCGTGCCTGGGCTTCCTCAGCCAAATAAACAACATCCTACAAAGCACATCTGGCAAGAGAAGACCCAGACTGCCAGTCTGAAACCCATCAGCTGGCTTGGGTGCAAGAGGAAGCACTGAGCCTCTCAGGGCTGTAATGATGGAGGGGAAGAGCCGAATACGCACAATCTGACGAGTCAGTTACAACAATCTATAACATTTGTCCGCAACGCAACGGCAGGGAAAAGCCCCATCTGACATGCACAGCAACTCACTCAATTTGCTCTGCTGCTTGGCTCAATCTCCAAAAAGCTTCTAACTCTAACTTTTATAGTGGCATTATATGCAACTTCTTTGTGCCCCCAAGTCCTTCTGTTGGAGATGTCTCCTGTAAATGAGGGTGATCCGCCTTCCCCTCCATGCGGAGGGCAGTGTCTCCCTGGGAGTCGCCAACATGTAAGGCACTAAAAGAAGGTGGAACGCTGCCCAGTGAGCACAGCTCTGCTGTGCTGCCTTGTGCACAGGCAAGCACAATCTCTTCCTGACCCCAGCAAAGTAACTTGTTTATGCCCGGGAACAAGAGATTGGACTTTCCTTATCTGAGGCTGAAATTGCAGAGCTTTTATTAACATTTGCTTGTCTAAGGAAAAAAAAAAAAGAAAAAAGAAAAAGAAAAAAAAGAGAGTTGTTTCTAAAAACCATACCAAACCGAAACAACATTCCAGCTCCAGTATTTTATTCAATGCATGCTGGCTTCACAAGCCCTGGAAGTTATTATCTACATGGGAAGAATAAGAAATCAACAGTTCTGACCAGCAACAATGGCTGCAGAGAAAGAGTGTTTGGCAGCAGCGTGCAGGCAGGGAGGAGGGAAAGAATGCAATGAAGAAGAGGAATGCAATGCTCTGCATGACCTACAACATTAACAGCACCCTGCATTGAGGGCCACCCCATTATTTTGATCACAACCACAATTTGCTTAATTGGTATTCCTAAAAAACGACAGAAGACAAGTGTTTGCATCCATTAGCTGTCATTTCTTATTTTTCCTTGAGTATGTTTTGCTCAATTTTTCAGCTTCTTTCATCGGAAAGCTGTTGTAAAAATTAAGATATGTACCAAAGAAAAATTACATGCTTGTTTTATTTATTTAGTCACTGAAGACATACACTCTGGTTTAAATTACAATGGATTATCTGACTAAACTGTTGGGGGAATATTTACTATATCTTTAAGAAGCCTCTCACTCTCTCTAATTCTTTATAAAATGCTTTGAAGGCTCTCCAAATTAATTTTTTCATTATTAAACAAGCATTTCAGATTTGTTATCTTACCTTTCATAATGTCTGCGAGTACATGTAGCAGCACTTGTGCTTCCAGGGTTACCACCTAATTCATCATAAATATGTTTCCATTGTCGACGGGCTGTTATCTGTAAAAATGGCAATGGAAAATTTAATCTTGCATCTTTACAGATTCTACAGCGTTTGAGTTCACAACAACAAATGCATGTGTGACACTTTCAGAACAGCATGTACTACAAGCACTATAAAAGCCCCTACCGAATATATAGAGTGAACAGAGCTTTGGGTGTCTTTTTTTTTTTTTGTAAGTTAACACTATGTCTATTTTCTTTCTCTCTAAAATGGAGTGATCTGACTGATTCATTATCAAGTCACAAGCAATACAGCCTCACAAAAGAGAATCTCAATCAATATAGGGTCATTAACCATCAGAAGTTATGCAGACAAATCCCACGGTGAATTATGAAAATGAAGCTCAAACCATACTCAGCACAAATAATGATTACATAGTTATTTTAACTGAATTAGAGAAAATAAATCTGCTGCAAAACCCAAATCCACCACAGAATTCTGTAAATCCACAAACGCATAGTACGTAACTCTATATGTTACAAGCTGTTTATTTTCATCCGTTTATGTCAGTAAAATATATAGATCAAATAGTAATGAAATCTTAACATACTCCAAGGTTAATATTTGAGCTATGTACTTTATTGGACCACGCTGATGAAAATAAACATCTTGTAACATATTGAGTTGCATACCATGGTTCTGGTTTTTTTTGTACAGAAATTAGGATTATACAGAATAACAGATGGAAGACCTGGCAAAATAATTGTTTCTGAATACCACTTCATTATTTTATATATTCTGCTATATTTAAAACAGGAAGAAAAACAGGAATATGACAAGCACAACAGATCACCCTTTTTGGCCTCCAGCTCATAAAGAAGGCCAGTGGAAAATTGTGGGGGCAATTTGGGGAGAATTTTGTCATTTTCTGTGGAATGCTGTGGATTTTAATATATTCAGCCCCAGAGGCTTCTTCAGAGTTACCCACAGAGCAGTCAATGGCGTTTACTGAGGAGCTAAAGGCAGCAATCAGAAGAAAACAAATATTACAGCTTGCAATCGGAGGCCTGCAATTTTAATCTAAACAGAGGAGATAGCTACTGTCATTAAATACTACAGGGTAAGAGGTGTTTCTTTTTCACTCAATATAAAAGGAAAATCCTTCCTTTGCAGGAATTATTCTCCGAAGCCAAAAGCATGGCTGGAGACTTATCATTTGATAATGTTACAATTTCTTCAAGTTTATTGTTTGTACAGTTCTCCTTAGAAAACATCAGCACCGCCAACTCACTTTTAGTACCTGTACATAGTTTGCACCTATAGATACTTGAAAAAAAAAAAGGCGGGGAATATCTTATCTTAAAACTCATTTAAAACAAAATGGACTCACTGCATTCACTAATTTTATTTTCTGTCTTCTGTAACCAACCCAAACACCACAGGCACAAGAGAGAAACTGCAATTCAAGGATAAATTCTGCACAGACAAATTTTTTAAATAAAAATCAAACACTCATCGGAAGAAAGGTTCATATCAAGTCTATTTTGTTTCAGTTCTTATGCTAGCTCTTCCCCAGGCTACTCACACTTCTACCTATTATTATTACTAAAGGTGTTGAAGAACTGGAGTCCTAATGAGCCATAAAGAATATCACCTCCTGAGAATATGAACGGATGCTCCTTCTGCAACCTGAAAGGTCAAAAAAGAGCTGGAACAAGTATCCTGCTGTGGAGGAATGCCTGGATGGGAAGCTACCTCTGGTCCTGCCTCCCACACCTATTCCACCAGTCCTCGAGACAGGCAAAGGACAGAGGCATGGCCAGACAGCCCTTGCCTTCTGGTAGCTCCTAAAAATCACGGATCCCCTGAGGACTGCTGCAAATGGCTTTATATTAAATCATGTCTCTGGCAGCCTCACAGACTGGGGGTCTGTGCTCTGGCCCTCTGGCAAGCACAGTCTGGCTGGCTTGCAAGGCGGTGGGCCAGGACCTGATGCTTTGGCTAAGTACAGTGAAGCTATAAACGAAAGCAAAGGATTAGTCAGCAAGAGGACTACTGCAAGTCCCCTTTTTAAACATCCCAATGTGACTAAGAAGCATGGTCTCCATTTTTAAAAGGAAAATGGTAACCTCAGAGCCCAAGTCCCATTAACTATGAGCTGACTCAAGAGTCGATATGCAGGCTGGAACATCAGTAAACACAACCATCTTTAAGGGGAAAAGGGAATCCCTTTGAAATAATTTTTGGTGTCTTTCTCTTCTAGACTGTTTAGAATAATAGTATTTACACAAACATTTGCCCAGCTTTATCCAATTCTGCCTCTGCAACAGACCAGAACACCTTGGCAATTAGCAGGGTTGTGCCCTCCCACCTACAGAGCTAAGTTTAAATTTGACATTCCCTGCAACGACTGTTATTCTAACAAAGCCTGAGGTTCAGTTTTCCCCTGCTCTGGAAAGTTTAGGTTTTATGCTTAATAAACTTCAAAGGACTAAAGTAACTGATAAATTACATCCTTAAACAATCTGAACAAAATGCTGCACTGTGGAAACTTCACAGTTGTCATGCAAGGCAGCACTGCTCAAGCTGGATGCTCATGCTGGCCACATCCAAATCGAGGACTGCTTTCTCCTCTCACACAAGTCCCTCCCAGGCACCTCAACGGCTATCAACTTCCTGAGGAGCCAGGAAAGGGCAGTGCTTGGCAATGCTTTGCTTATGGTTGCAGTTCCTACTAAAAATGCTTGCCTTGGCTGCTTTTACACAGCGGTTTTAACTCTGACAGGGCTCATATGTGCTCCTGGTTAGTAACATGACCATGACCAGGGCACATGAGGAACAGAAAGGCAGATAACAAAAGGTATGAAAATGGTAAAGTATTTTAGCTGCCTGGGCAGGGAATTTCCCATAAACATTCAGGAGCAAAGTGTTGGGTTTTTTTAAGGGCATGGAGCTATAATGGCGTAAGACAACTAAGATCCTGCAAAAGCTTTAACAAATGTCCTGAGCACTTTCATTTCACACTTTTGATTAATTCAGCTTCAGTTTCCTGATGTAAGCTGACCTGCTCCAGTAGAAAACACACAGAAGACAAAGAACCTTTGCTGCTTCAGTTCTCCAATTTGTTTTTCCCTATTCCTACCAGTATATACATCCCTCCCAGTGCCTCCCGCATTTCTAAAAGTGCAGGATGCTCCAGGCTTACCCATTAATCAAGGCAATTGCACAGGCCAGTATCATCTCTGACAGCTTCCCATTCCAATGCTGGCTTTAGTTTTAAAGTAGTCTTCTGGTTTGCAGACCCCTCCCACAATTTGCTCCAACCTAGAGCTTTACAATCCTAGAGCTGGGCCCACTAGAAGTCAGGAGCTTTGAAAACCTCCGTGAAATCTTTCCCAATCAGCAGAATTTGGAGTTAAGCAAGAGACTGGTCTGCCCAGGGACCCGAGAGCAGATCTGATCTGGTTCCTATAAGCACAGTATTAGGCAGTGACTGGTACTCAGGAACAACCAAATAAAAGCAATGATCTTATCTATTAAAGTAGAGGACTGTTTATACACACGCTTTTAATGGTGTCTTCTGCTTTGAGAAATCTTAAGGTCTTCTGCACTGCAATCCCAGCTCCCAGCTCCCTTCCTCATGAAAAGGTTTCTTGCTTATTTCCTGCTGCAAATCTAATGGGGGATTTTCTGGTATTGGTATGTGATGTTCACAATGGTCTTCAAAACAGAGCTCTGGGTATTAGCTCTGTATGAAACAAACCCAGGTAGCTTTGCATTCCATTGATATATCAGTTTCTTCGGGCCTGCCCAGACACAGGACTGCTGTATGTGTCAATCATTGATTTTTAAAAACTAAAGCACTTCATTGCTGCTTCCAGGAGGCAGCAGCTAAAGGGGATCCCACTGACCTTCAGCAAAATTTAAGCTGCTTAACACCAAAGGTTAAGCTCCACCTAATTTTCTTTTTACCCTTTGTCTTTCTAAGACATCATCAGGTAGAGTCCATTCAGCACCACAGCCTTCTGCAAACATGCTGAGGCACTCCTTTTGTGTTGGCTCAAAAGGAAAAATGCCACTTCATGACATGCCAAGGACAACTCTTTAGATAAGTCCTGGAAGTTTCCCATCTATGAACTTTTACTCACTTGACTTGGGGTGACTAAGAAAATTCCAGGCAATGGCTGTTAAATGCCACTGTGGCTGAGCCCCCCAGAACGTGACATTGTTTTGTATTTCATCCAGGGATTTGGGAACATTTTAAATCATTCATACTGTGAAGGTCTGCTATAGAGTGCTTTCCAGTGCACGCTCCTATTATTAGTAACAAAGATGCTCATTTCATGTATCTTTGTTTAAGAGAAACATGATCCCGCCAATTCCAAAGAGACAGCTTCATCTGTTAAGGACTTAAACCAATTTGTACAGGTTGCTATTTTTATTAAGCCTGTATTATGTCCAACAAGAAGTACATGCGGTATTACACAGTTATAGATGACAACCAGCTAAGAATTAGTAGTCAAACAGATAATGGACAGATGAGAAATGACCCTCACAAGTACTCTAACTGGAGAGCCCTTAAATATGACGTATGACACACAATAATGACTTGACACTACTAGATATCCCCTATATATATGCTGTATGTACAGGTAATACTCTCTGTCAAGCCTCACCGGATCCATTCCAGCCCCTGATACATGACAATTAAGGAAAGTCAGACAGATGGCTAAGAAAGTTGTTCTCTGCACCTCAAATCCAATCCCTGGCTGTTTTCATTCACTTTTAGATCCTTAACTAACAGGACTGGACTCAGAGGTCTTGCACTGTTCTGTGATCTGGGCAAAAGCTGGAAAACACCGTACATAATCTCTGTTTGTTTCTCAAATATGTTTTTACAGCCCCATAGAAGCATCTGTACATGGACAAGGTGGACAGGGCATGGGATGAAACTGAAAATGGGCTGACCATCGTTGTTCTGCCAAACACAAGGATGTAAAGGTTGCAACTGCTTTAACTAGGGAAGTTTCTACACTTACTAGTAAAAACTAGTCACCTGACCACTCTAAGTTCCCATATGTGATTTTAACCAATCTTTTATTTGTTTCCTGTTCATAAAATGGCTGTCACATGCTGAAGCCAAATATCTACTTTTAAATATTCTTTTATTTACAATACTTCCAAGAGAAAAGACCCATCTCTATCTCAATGCACAAACCAGAAACTTGCAAAATTTTAAAACAAGTTAAAGATGATGAAGCCCTTATAATGGACAAATGATGGATGGAAGGGCCCCTATAGATAAATGTGTATTAATCAGGGTAGGTTCAAGAAAGTCTTTGTTCTGCACATGACTTCTTGTCATCAATAGATATTGGCACTGTGCGTGTGAGTGGTGAATTCTGGTCGTTACTGAATTACAGCACTCACTCAAAATTTCTACATCTAAGCAGACCTGCCTAAAGATTCTGGAACTGATACTGAGGTCCATGTCACCCCAGGCATCCACTGCCTTGCTGGAAAATGAAACATGAATCAAACACAAAAGCCTCTCAGCAATGCTCACCATGATAAAATATATACAAGCAAATGCAGCTTGGCAAACTCAATGAATATCAACTGGCCATAAAATAATAAAAACTAGGGTGTGCACAGGTCAAAGTATTGCAACAGCTATTGGTTTAACATTCAGGGAACATAAAGCAAAGACAGATCCATATTGAGGATGAGACTGTTAACAGAACAGAATGAGGTCAGGAAACCTCATGTTCCATGTACAACTTAAATTGCATCACAACGGTCCTCCCAGCTTCAGCTCTTCTGCAGAGAGCACAGACACCACTCACATCATAAAAACAGGATCAGGCCCATCACTTCAGCCAGAGTCACTCTCAGATCAAAGCTGGGCTCCCATGTATGTCTGAGGGCGCGAGCTATGCTTGCCTTGCCATTTACTGACCAGCAAGCAATTACTTAGTTTCTTCTCTATGAAGAATAAGCACCACTGGTACATTTTCATCAAAGGTGACAAATGCCCCTAAACAACAGAGAACATCTGTCACTGAGAAAAGGACAGGAGCTTTGAAACAAGGGTGGACTGATGCTACTCTGGATGACATTCTCACGTATGCGATCCTTCCCCTCTGATCCTCTCACATTTTTGCTACCGTTGGTAGACCTGGCTCTCTGGCCTTGTGTTCACAAACTCACCATCTTATTCCTGCTCTGCCCCAGGCACAGAGGTTCACCTTCTCCAGCATCTCTAAATCCATCCCTCTCACTCTCATTCTGGCACTAAAACTCAGCGCTCTCCAGCAAGCCACCACTTTAGCATCCCTGCTTCTACCCTTGGTCCCTTCAAGCGGTTCTGAAACGTTGCTGTGAAAGTCGCCTGCCTCCCTGAGCACTCCGAACACGCCACTCTCCTTTCAATCTCTCTCCCCGCCTTCCCTCATGCTCTGGATCAAGTTCAAGATTTTAGCCCTCATTTTCATTGTACTTTACAATTCACGACAATTACTGTTGGCTCATAATTGCTGTAACGATCTATCTATGGATCTATGGTAGCTATTCATTCATATATACCCATGAGCACACCAACGCACACCCCTGCACACAAGCATGGTATGTGCTGATTAATGAAAGATATAGGAACAATAAAAGCCAAATCAAGCATATATTTTTGTTGAGAATGTTGATTTCACGTTTCACAAAATCCCAGCCACACCCATGCTCATCAACCCGGGCTGCTGATTTACAGAACAATATGCTTTATTGTATGGAAGGAAAACAGTGAGTTTTATATTTTGGTTCAAACGACTTTCAGTTTCTTGATAGTACATTTCTTCTTGTCATTTCTCTACAGCACAGATATGTCCCAGATTACTTCGTAAACAAAGCAAAAATAATTTCTTTCATCCAACTGCGGCAGGAACTGAACAACTTAATCTGATCATTGTGTGCAAAGAAAATATTTCCAATGACGACATCTTCCTATGTCAATTGGTTTTTATTACAGATGTCATCTCGATGTGCCATATTAATGCAGCTCTTTCTTCTCATTTCAAGATTTTAATCTAAGTTTGTTGCTCTAATATTTTATTGGTTCAAAATACATGCTGTAAAATCCATGGCCATCAAATTTTCCTGTGAGCTAAAAATAAACTGCTCTTGTCAGATATGGTTAGCTGATAAAAAGTGTCAGAGACTTTTCTGAATTACTTTGATAACTTCCTGTTTATGTGGTACTGACCCTTGTCTAATAAAGATCTTCTACACTTGGAATAAGAGAAGATACTGCAGCATACTATTCCTTAATGGACAATGCTGATTACTTTTGAAAGCCTTTAATACATTTCCCATATTAGACATGAACAGATGTCAGGGATGCTGCCAAGTGAAATTTCTTTTATGCAATCTTGGCTTGTTGTACAATAATAGCCCTTTCTCAACATGGGAAAAAATTACAGACCCAACTAATTTCCTTGACAGGGAAGAGTTACATATGTTTTCCACTTGTAGTTTTTACGACAAGTTTACAATTTTGCCAAACCTGGAACTAATTGGGACTGCTTCCAAAAATGGTCCAATAAACCCACAATGTGTACAGCTAGCCTAAAATGCAGCAAATGATTGTTTGCTTTTACATTTTTTTTCTAACAGGGAAAAGTTAGATTGCACAATTATTTCATTTAAGTTACTTAAACACTTACTGTTTCATATCCTCCCAGTTTTTGAGCAGCTTGAAACATAGTCCAAAGGTTAACTGTTAGAGGGACAATAAGTATTTAGATAAGCATTGCATTAACCAACATATTTCAAAGAAATGTAAATTAAACATTTTTTAAAAAAGAAAAATAGAGAAAAAAGCTCACAGCCCCTGAAAAAGCTCCTGTGAAACATTTTCCAAAGAGGTATTTACATAATCTGAAGAGTAAATATTAGCCCATACTATATATATTTTTAATTACATCTAAGAGAACATACTTAGATTCCTTAACAGGACTGGAAAAATACACTGAGACAAAGGTAATAGGCTCATTTGACTTTGCTGATAAGAGGCACGGTATAATGACTGTAGCATGTTTCCATAACTTTGATAATAAAAATTACTCATTGGGAAGAATGTTGCTTTTAATTATTTGCTTAATACTGATTTCATTAGCAGGCAAGCATGAGTCACACACTGGCTCACAGAGAAAGCCTATTGATTAAAAAACAATATCCAATATTTACTGCAGCTCAGATTCTGGCCTCCATATTCAATAAACAATAGGCTGCATTCTAACAGGTCCTGTGCAAATGAACCTGGGGGGAGCACAAATGAAAATTACCATAATAATTATGGTATGAGTGGTTGTGCCTTGCCCATGGCTGTGGGGTGGGAGGAGCAGAGGCAATCCAATTCAAAAGATGTGTTGGGAGATGCTTGTTACTTCCTGCAGAACTCCTTCCCTCTCACGTGCTTTTCATCCTGGTCCACTGTTCCATGGGGCCAGCCACTGCTTGCTGCTGGTGTCTCACTTTTATTTTATTTTATTTTATTTTATTTTATTTTATTTTATTTTATTTTATTTTATTTTATTTTAATTGCCAGAAGAAAAATTGATGTCTTAGCTCTATGAAAGGTATATGCACTATTCCACCAACAAACAGTGATTCCCCATAGACATTCTACAAATACTTCAGGCCAGACTCAGCAATAACGCTGCAGACCACGGAGGACAGGATCTCTTCCTCCGCGAGGGGATGCTCTGTTGTAGTGTACATACTGCTTCTTCCCACTAACCTATTTATATTGGCAATGTTTGCACAAGTCTTGCTCAACAAATAGAGAGCCCCGTCCTGCAAACATTTCTGCTCTTCTCAGCATACTTACTCTTGGCATTTAAGTATTTGCCGGATCAGGCCCATAATTTATAATGAATGTCAGGCAACTTTCGGTGTATTTCAGCTAAATGTTAGCAGAGGGCCCTACCCCCAGCGGGGAATTTTAGAAATAATACTTTAGCTTGTCTTTCAAGCCCACCCTGTCCCCATGCTTGAGGGAGTGCTGAATAAAATGGGGGAAAAAAAAAATCCTCTCTTCAACACAAAACGTTCTGAAAGCCTCATTGAACCTTGTACTGTTTCAAAGCTATCAAGAGCTTTGCTTAGGCCTTGATTTAATCTGAATCAATGCATAATGCAACGAAGCTGTTCATAGTACATTAATTTTACTTCCATTTCAAGCAGCCAGTTTTCAGACAAACACTGTAATCATTCGGAGTTATATAAGTTTATAATGGCTGCTGGAGGCCTGTTGCAATCAGTGCCAATTGCTATTAGGTATGTAAATTGTTATGTAAAACATACAGGTTTGACATTCTTCATCAAAATAACACATGGTTTTAATCTGGGAGATAAATTAGAGTAAATAATACTTCAATCCATGGAGTGCTCCCTTTAAGGAAATAAAGTATCATTCAATCTATAGATAAGGAGGAAAAATACCCCCATTTACAGCTTTTGTTGGAAACCCTGAAAGATCTACATTGTGCTGCAATATTTATGTAAAATTTAGTTACAACTGTATCTTCTCCACCTACAACTGCTTTACAGATCGTGGCACTACAAACTGTACATGCCAAAGCAATTCTAAACATTGCATTCTGTATTAAACAGATACAGTCTGGTTTTATATTCTCCAAAGTCAGTAATTTATTAACTATAAACACATTTTGGGGCTTAAAAATATGATCCCTTTTGTGCCTTTCTTGACCACCTTTAAATGTCTTCCTTTAATATTTGTCCTTTCATAAAGAACATCTGGGCACAATAAAGATACGTCATATTATTAACTCAGAAGAAAGGCATTACAGATGCTGCAGATTTACAAAACAGAAAACTAGAGAGTTTTCAACATGCCTATTTCTAGTCATAATCAGCGGATTTAAACCTATAAATATCCGGCAGCAACTACCCCAGAAGGAAGAGATGCAAATCTAGGCATAAGACAGTGAAATGCCTGGACTGGAAAATGTGCAGATATAAACATGGTCCCCCCCATCCATAAGGCTTTAAAATAGGCTTCATGTGCAAATGTTTTCTCCAGAGAAGCCAAACCATTCTAAAATGTCAACAAGAAAGTGAGAAAAAGGATACTTACTCTGCTTAAAACCTAAATAGGGTATTCGTTCAATTGGTGTTTTCCTTTCTTTCATATATTTATAAAGAGCCACAAGGAAAGCCTGCTCATCAGCTCTGCATTCTTCACCTACGGCAATCTTTGATTTATCCTCACTTGAGCCTTTTTTACAGTTGCTGTTGTTACTCTTGGGTTTGGGCAAAGCTGACTTAGCCTCACATTTTACCTGGGAAAAGAAAAGATGTCATATCAGATCTGGGTAACCTTTAATTTTCACTTAAGGAATAAATACTCTCTCCTAGCAGAATGGATTGTTGAAAAAATGAAGGCCAAACCATGCAACTGTGTTTGAGGGAAAACAAAGGAAGCTATTTATAGAGCTAAATGTCTTGTTCTGAATCTTAGTCACAATATTTTTAAATAGCCACATCTTTAAATCATTATAACCCATTGGTAATGCTCTCCAGATCTGCATTTTTATGACTATACATTGCTATGTCACAGACAGCTCCCATCTCTCACATACACTTGCCATTAGCAAGTCTAATAATAACCTTTGTTCCAGGATCGACACTGAGCATTGTCAACTCCCGTAGACAACCCTTGGAGCTGAGGGTGCTCAGCCCCTTCCAGGAACGCTCAGCAGCCAGCTCTGAAATGACACATTTTTCTCTCCTTTGGCCCACCAAAATAGATGAAAACCTTAGCGAGCGTTACGCAGGCAGAGCTCTCAGCACACACGAGTGGAGGTTCTGCTGTAGCATGGACTTAAGTCATTTGAGCATCTGCTTAAACTTAAGCACAGCCCTAAGTACTTAGCAGAAGGAAGAGGCTGGTAGCTGGAGCCTTTCCTGGTAGACACCGGCAGCCCCAATGCACACGAGTCCCAGAGCTCCGGGTCGCTCACTGACCTCCCTGGCAGACATGTGCCAGTCAGGAAGCCAACAAATTGGAACCACTTTACCTCTCATCAGTATTCAAACGTGGGAAAAAATATCCAGTGAGACCAGCTTAATCCTGCAGTCCTCCCGAAGATAATCCTCTCATTGAATCAAGCAAATTACAACTCGAGCATTCCCATAATTTATGTATACAAAAAGCAAAAGAGCAGAACCTTGCAAACTGATGTTTAAAAGCTCTCCATGACCAACACGGGATTGGTACATTTCCAGTGAAATACTGGAAGTCGTCTAATACAAAGTAGTGGAGATGGTTACATGTATTTTGGATTTGCACTGTCCTTTCAATGCTTTGGAGTGCTGTGAGGAGCCTTCTGGCAGCTCCATACCCCATCCAAGACACATCCTCTGTGCTCCCAGAGGGAGCAGGGAGACTGTAAGAGCCAATATTTGGTATTTTAGGAGGACAGCAGAGAAGAGCAGGGTATCTTGAACAGGAAGGCAGGAGCTTGGTCAAGTAAGCCATTGACTCTCCTTCACTCTCCCCACTTCTAAACCAGGTGCTTCTGGGGTACTTGTTGACATTTTGGAAGTAAGTGCTTGTAAACAAACAACAAACATCTCATTGGAAAGACTATGATATGCTTATTTTATCTCAATAAAGCTACCTTCTGTCCAGGCTCAGGGAAAGCACAATCTTTTCTTTTATACTCCTCCAGGAGTGCAGAAAGCACTGACTTAAGAGCTGCCTCCATAGTCTCCCACAGATGTTGGACAAAACAATGCTAGCTCCTAACCAGAGGGGAGAAGTGGACACAATTTTCCAAGGTAATCGATGCTCCTGAAAAATCTCCCTGTTGGACACTGCAGGGTACAGGCTTGCTCCTCCCAGGCAACGCAGCAGGGACTGGGAAATGGACTTCCTATGGGATTTTTCTTGATGAGTTACTGCTGAAGTATATCCGCTGTACTGCTTGATATTCTCTGGTTGCGAGGTTCAAAGAGATATTGTCTTCTTATGGCACAAGACACCATGCTTTGGCTTTTAGTAATAGATATGCTCATTGATTAAACTTCCGTAAAGATCCTGGGTTTCATCCAAAACTCAATGGAGCTAATGGAATTTTTTTCCTATTAAATGAACTTTGGATTTCCTCATCCACTTTTCAGTTCAGAGCTGTGATCCCTTGCCTTCTTTACTTTGGCTCCTCGCAAAATTATTTAACAGCTTCCCCTTACAAAGTTTAGATTACATTGTCATAGTTTTCAATGCTAAACCAAAGACTGGGTTAGCACTCCCAATATGAACCCATGATTTCAATAAATTTAGGATTTTTAATTTGATCTGCAAATTTGTTGCAAGCTAAAACTTGGAACAAATTCATTGGACCTGGGAACAATTTCTTAGTTTTGTCACCCACTTGCTATGTAAAGTCAATCAATCAATCAATCAATCTTTTTAATGGATTTTCTTTTTCAAAGTGGACAATTCAGAACTATGTTTGCAAAGACAGCCTGGGCACGAATGCTAAATGAAAGCAAAGCTCACTGCTATGCAAGCAAGCTAATGGCAAGGGATGTTACTCCCAAGGAGACAAAAGGAAACAAAGAAAATAACATTAAAAATGCCATCGGGAGTGAGAAAACCCCGTGTAACACACAACCTCCAGTGTCCAGAGAAGCGAGGCCAAAGCACCCGTGGAACTCAAAGGTGCCAAAACGCAACGGAGAGACTCCAAGCAGTGTCAGGTTCAACGAAGCTTTGACGAAGGCTGCAATGCTTCATCCACTCAGTGTTTGAGGCACAAGCCTCACTTCTGGAACCTCCCCACCGTCTGACAGGAGATATAGATGAATGCCATGACCAATGATTAACGAGAACCGAAAGGGCATAATGCCATTCTGGGTAACACCAGTGTAAATGCACCGAAGGCAGTGAGAGCTATGCCAGATTTGCACCAGGCACCACAAACTGACCTCTCTCAAAACACAATTTTGAATCTTCCTAGAGGGCAAAGATCTGGAGGAAGGTCCTGAACACAGAATTTTGCTTGGCTCTGCTTTCTGTTCTGATCTGCTCAGAAAGCCTGAACGACTCTGTTATTAAGGAAGAGTTCAATTTCCGCAGGAGGAGTTAAAGCTCTTTCATTGTAGCCTCAGTGTGAGTAACACCTCCGAAATGAAACTGAAGGCTAAGGCCCAGACGGGCAACCCAGCGCCACAGTGTGGATAAGCCAGGGGTGTACTGAGATGGGCTCTGGGAACATCTGACCACCTCCTACTCTGTGATCCATTACAAAATGGCCAGGGAACACTCATGGGTACACCCGTGTGTTTGTCTTCTCCTGCCAGAGGTCACACACAACACAGACCACTACAGGCCTGCACTTAGAATTTCAATGAGATAATGGCTGAGGCGCTCAGAATACATCTCCAGGTCTGAGAGCATGCCAGGCCACCTGTGGCCACAGGAAAAGCATATCCTGGCAACTTTTAAACTAATTTCCCAGATCTTGCTGTACAAACGAAGTGAGAGATTTACTTTAGCATTTGCACTAGGAGATGTAATGAGTAGATTCATTTGGGGACAATTTCCGTGTTTAACAAGTTAATCCTTTCAGCTCTTCGAAATGGTCAGATGAGCCAGTTTTTAAAAGTCTTACAGTGCATTTCTGCACACTTTGAATGGGAACGCTCTTTGGGAGCACGAAGCAGGTACGATGAGCATCACGCTGGAGCCTGCAAGTCCCAAAAGCTTGTGCAGCACACGTGACGTATGAAAGCCTCCAGAGTCCTGGGAGTGTTTGGAGAGAAGAGCTTGATACACATCTTTCCAGGAGAGCTGATCCTGGCTCAGTAGATGGCCTCGTATTCTTGCAATTTTCACGTGTCCAGCCTGGGAGGGAACTCCCCTGGGATCTTCCCCAGGAGGTACTAAAATGGATGCAGTGACCAGCAAGGAGATCAAAAGCAAGAAGTGGTACACGAAAGACCCACTTCCCCTGGCAGCACCCGCAGGTTCAGGACCACATGGTCTGTCCTGCTATCGCTCTATTTTTAACAAGCCACCTACACTGGAATTTACTCAGAGCTGCTCCTACCCAACCAAACGCTTTTCTGTGTCAGTTAACAGTAAAAACCTATGAAATGATCTGCTGATGGTTCAAGGTAAAAATGCCTAATGAGAACTAAGTTATAAGAAGGTACAAAGCTTTCTAGTCATTGGCAGCTGAGAACACGAAATTCAGCAAGTCATTACAACCACGTGGCTTGCGTTGGTCTTGACAGGCTCAAAACCACAGTCTTCAGAATGCCACTTCTGCCATTTCCTGACCCAAACCGTACAGCCACTGCATCTCCGTCAGTCGTCGCCCTGCCACCCGAGAAATGAGGCTGCTGTCAGACACTGGGTGCCATGATCTGAAGATGAAAGCAGCACAACTTCTGGTCAAAAGGGATTTTAGCTGAAACAGGAATACGGCTAGGACCGCTGCCAATACGTCTCAGCATCTGACACAAGTGGATTTGTCCTGTTTATACTAGCAGTGTTCAGCTCTGCTCTCCATGGACCCATTGTCAGCATTAGTCGGAGATGGAACACGGACAGAGGAGGAAAACATGGTGAAGCCCAACATGGAGCCTAAGATGATGACTTAGCCTCCCAACTGTTCCCAACAATGAGAAGACAGTAGGTGGATCTCCATTCCCCCTTCTTTCCCAATTACATTTCCCCTCCTTCCCCAGAAACCCATAGGCAGTGTCTGTATAAAGTGCAATACATCTATGGTAGAGGGCTTCTGATTCACTGTCCCTCTTATTAAAGTATATCCACAGCCCTGAGAGACAGATTGATGTGAAGAGCCACAGTGAAGTCAGTGTGACTACATGCAAGGACATTATCATGAACATGTCTATTATTTATAATGAAATTAAGCTGGCCAAGATAATTAATGCTATTAATATCTGCACAATGATGAGCACAGTATGACTAGATAAATAGGTGGAATTACTTCTTATCTGAAACATCCTCCCATTTGACTAGTAGGGTGAACCCAAATATAAACAGAGAGGATAAACAATTTGGTACGAAGTGTTACTGTTGTTTTTAATTATCAAAAACCTATATATCGGGTACTGAAGAGGCAGAACTACTTGTGCTACAGTCCGGGGTGCTTTGACAACACGGTCCATGCCACAGTCTGCTGGTAATATTTTAGCATGAAAAACAGTTTGGGGAAATGGAGGCAAATTGAGATATTTTCACACCGCGGATTTTGCACATTCTTCCACAGAGCAAAAACATTCAGGCAAACTCTATAGTATCTGGCAGGACCCCGCAACTTGACACACCAGGCTCCATCACTTTTACCATGCCTGTCTAATACGATAGTACAGACTCCAACTGAGCACAATAGGGCACAAAAAGAAGAGAAACAGTGACTTAAGGGCAGAGCTTCATCATGAACTTCAGTCTCTTTTATCGTCATCAACAGAAGGCACAATTTTAACTGAACTCCTAGGGAGGAGGAGGAGGTGGAATTTAATTTGCCTTCCTATGAGAAACTGAGAGCAGAACACTTCCACTTGACCTCTTTAACCTCCTAATCTCCCAGGACATTCACTGCATACAACAATACCAACGTAAATGGATCTATAGATTCACTGTATTTCCTAAAGAGATGGTCACAACAATGGAAGCGTTTTTCAGATACACATCCATCTAATTTATTGAAACAATGGATTTAGGAGGAGTTAGCCTAAAAATTCAGTCTATGCAAACCTGTTTAGCTGTTTAGCTCAAAAGTATCACAGTGACAAAGTTCTGCCTCAGATAAAAATCTACAAGTATTGCTCTAAGTAATTTTCCATCTTTGCATCTTACAGTTTCAAATTAAATCATCTTGAAAGGAGCCATTTGTGCTGCTTTTTTTTTTTAAAGAGAAAACCAAATTCCTATTTAAAACCACACAGACAACATAGAAAATAGGATGTAAATTACGCTACAGAAACTCCATTTTTAAATATTTTAAGGAAAAGACACAAACCCATAAATATCTAAAAGATTAAGTCTATAAACACAAATCAACAATCCAATTTTTACTTGCAGTATGGGCTAAGCCCTGCAGCACGTACAGAAGACTCTGTAAAAGCATGCACTATTCAATAAACCCTGGAACACGCAGCTCAGCACTAAGTATTAAAGACACAGCCCAGATTTTTTTTTTTAAGCTTTTGTACTAAATTTCTGCCTTTATCTTTTTTTTTTCTAATTTAAAAAAAGTCGAGATCTTAACACCAGGGTAATGTCATTTGTGTGTGCTTCTTAGAAACCATTACTGAAGCGGCTCTTGTTTCATAGTCTGTTTATCTTCAAACTTATATTTAGAAGTACATTGTAACAGGGTGAGCTGCTCCCTGGTTTATTTTTAATTCAAAGATACTGTCACAAACTATGTTTGTGTGTCACAGAATGTGAAAACTAACACTAGGTGCCAAGAAAGCTTAAGCACTACCAGTTACCAACAAGCTGAGAGCATTAGGTTGTTAGGTGATTACAGTTGCTGGTAACTTTGAACACAAATATGAATTAAAGTGAAGAATAAAACTATTGAAAAAAATTACATTTATCTCCCCAAGAAAATAAGTTACATTCTAAATTTGAAACAGCATGCTGGGAAACAAAGGCAGGGCTGTACCTAAAAAGAGAGTGTACTGAAAAGAGTATTATTAAGTGATTTACCTTGGCAACAGCTTTGCTTTCAGAATTATTGTTGGAATCCTTAATGCCATTTAATGAATCTCTTCTCTGTGGGCAAGGCTTCTTTTTGCGCGGTCTGCCTTTAAGATTTGGCGCTGAAAATTAATGGAGAACAATTTGAGCACATTGTCTTATACTGGATTCTTAACAGCTGAAAGCATAATAAATAATTCCACTACGATCAGTCACAGAAATGTACACATCTGTCTACAGTAAATGCTTATTACGAGATTCCCATCCTCCATGGGTTACATCTTGACACACTATACGTTTCTATAGACTATCCCCCAAGGCTAATCTATTCTACTTTCACATAACTAATTAATATAAAGTCAAACACTGGTCTCCAAACGACTCGGAGAGAAAGCACAAATATTTCTCCATGGTACAAAAAAGAACAAAATAGAATATTAATAGGTAACTGCATTAATCAGCCCGCTGCATTTATTATTTCTAATCTTCAAGTAAAAGTACTAACTACTATTTCCAACTTTGGGAAACATCTGGTTTTGGAAATGTTCTGAAATATTGAAATTCCTTACAGCTCCAAGAAATGTTTATATATCCTGTCATTCTTGTCAAAGTTCTTCTAAAAAAGCTAAAAAAAAAAAAAATTACCCCCGAGTCCTGAAATGGATCAAAAAAACCCTTAACAACTAGTTCTGGAAGTTGACAAGTACTGAAATAAGTGATTGTTTCATAAGGGTTACATACCACACATAAATTAACATGAATCACTTTCAGTTTTGTCCAATTCTTAAGATAAAACAGCTCTGAAATAACACAGTGACTAAATCCTAACCGTGCTGAGCCATACGTAGAATGGGATATGGATCATCATAAAAAATATCAGACTCATCTTTCAATAGTGGTATTACAATATAAATTATGATCACATATAGAAATAATAGATGAAGCAGATGTTTGCCCATTATTACATGTCCTGCCTGCTTTCAGATTTAAAAATCAGCCTCCGACTACTATGACAACATTTAAAATGATAAACAATCATTAACTAATGACTGTACCGAAGAAGATAATTTCCTTTAAACCTTTAATTTCTAGGTAACCATTGTTTTCATTACTTAAAGGGATGATTAGAACAATGTCAGAAATCTAAACACCACAAACCTCTTGAGTGCCTTCTAATTGTTTCTAATCTTACATTTGTCACACAGTAAGCCAGTGGTTTCAGGACATTTTACATTTTAATTAGTTTGCAAACACAATAAAGGGTGCTAATTTGATTTTATAGTTTGAGTAACAGTGTCATATTTGGTCTGTTCAGAGAAAAAGAAAAGCCGTGGGTTTAAAACCGAAAGTCCAAAAGACACATCCTTTTTCTTCCCCCAGCACTGGCACACGGGGTGTGTGTGTGTGTATATATATATATATATGCATGTGTGTGTGTAAGTCCATATTTGTGTCTACATAAAAATATGTTTATCTCCCTATAGATATATCTCCATCTATCTCCAGTGAAGCACATTCTGCTTATTGAAAAGTACTGCAGAAAGCAATTCTGAAATTGTCATCTGAGGCTAACATGCAAAATCAAACAAAGAGAGAAAGAAATTATTACCCATTCCAGTCGACAAACATCTGCCTGATTTATATCTGTACTCATGAATGCTACAGCATGTGACTGCACACTACGTCGCTGGAAGTCTCGACTTGGTGTGGATGTCAGTCTTACACAAAATGAACACTAAGAGTATTTGCTCCGTGCTTAGAAATCCCCTCCCCCAGCTGCTCCATTACTCATATAAACAGAGATGAGCGACTTGGCGGGAGCGTGGGATGAGCTCCGAGGACTCCAGTGCCGGCTGCCAGACTGACTGCCAGCCCCGGCCACGCCGCCCTGCCTTATTTATAAACCCCGCTCATCCCTCCGCCTTTGATGTCTTCCTGATGCCTACTTTTTTTGCACGTGACCTGGATGGGATAGACAGATCCTTGACCATGGTTAGCCCCAGCAGTCGCACCTTCTTTAAAAAGGTACTGAAGAAAACAGAAATGTTCTCTCAATTTACTGCACCCTGGCACATGCATTAAAATGTTCACCTTTGAATGAATGGATCCCCCGACCTGGTCCAACCAACGGTTGGAGAGAGATGTGGTTCAGCTAGAATCAAATACACTTGCATGTCAACTGCTTTTTCTTTCTTTCTTTTTTTTTTTTAATAAATAAAGAAACTAGTTCAAGGCTCAATGTTTTCCAAACATACTTGTTATCCTGAGTTTTGGCACTGTACTTTGTATCACACTATAAAGCACTCCTAATGTTTTGCTAAAAGCTTTAAAACCAAGAAGGCATTTGCTCCTAAACTCCAGGTATATTGAGCTTGCATATAAACACTGTTTGAATTGGAGCCTTCCACGGCAGAACTGGCACAAACCCACTATGAAATGGGGTATTTGCATTCTCCCCGTGGCTCAGGAGCTGCAGCCGGCAAGGCCCCTCTGCAGCACACACGAGGACCGTCCCACGCGTGGCACCGTATGACTTTAAATCACTTTAAGCCATTCCAGATCAGATGCACAATTAACAAGAAAGCAGCAATAAGAATTAATACCAGAAGAGAAGGCCCTTGCCTCTAGTATCTGCTCCATAAAAGAAAACGTTTGAAATAGTTTCAGTCACACTTGAAACAAAGCCATTAACATTTGCTCCCTAAATCATCATAAATAAATGCATTATTCGAAGATTATTTATATTTCAGCTATATCTATTTTGTTCTCTTGAATATGACTAGGACCGAAGGAATAATTTACAAGTCACATACTTGTTTTAATTTTTTTCATTTTTTTTTTCATTTATGACATATTCACGAGCACACTGGAGATTTCTTGAATTTGTTATTCATAATTATTTTAAAGCAATTTTACAAACATGTTGTGGCTTAATCCCAGTCAGTTTTCCTGATGACACTGGATGTTCAGTATGTACTGGACAGCTAAGTGAATATCCCATTTTTTTCCTGCTTTCTGGTGGAGAAGGACTTCTGGCATGCCTACCTGAGAATATCTGAAACAATTCAATTTCTTCACATTTGTGCATATGGCTTTCAAATTCATTTTCTGAAAGCATTTGTGCCAGTGAGACCTGATAACTTGTACATTCCCAGAAGGTGAGAACATAAGCAAAGCAAATTAAAGTAAAAAATGGAATAAATAAGTACTGAAAAAAGTTTGCATTTATTTGCCACCTCTTTAGTCTAAGTGCCTGAAACAGGAGTATGAGAGATACGAGATACTATCAATTTAAATACTTTCTTTCCTGTGCACTTGACAACATGTTTGCTTTTGCCAATTTGTCATTTTTTTCCCATCCTTTCTTTCTTTTTGCTTCCTGATGTATCTGAAAGAGGGGAAAACTCAGCTACTGAAATGTCCACTGGGACCCTTGGTGGGCTGCTGGGAACTTTTTTTGCCTCTACTTAGGTGTGATTCAAAGGATCAATATTAGCACAGCATAGGTGCCCTGTACGCTCGAGGTTTGGGATGCAAACCAGAACACCCCCATGCCTGCATTGAGCAGGTGACAATGCTGCGGGAGACTAGAGCTGCTGCTGGTCAAGGCGGGCAGGCATGGAAGGGCTGTCAGCAGAGACGTACACCCGGTATAATACAAATGGCCCAAACCTCTGAGTTCAGACCTCTGGAAGCGAAGGGTGTTCATCCACTTGAAGCCCACACACGCCTGTGCCTTGCTGACTCAAGGAGCCCCTTCTTGAGATTACAGTAATGCTCACCCTAAGTTTGCAAGTCATTACAAAGGGCAAGTTCATTTAGACAATGGCAACGCACAAGAAATTATCTTCCCTGCAAAATCTGTAGGTGCAATAGCAATCTAGAGCCCAGCAGGGAAAGTCACTTCACCAGCTGAGTCCTGGCAAACATTTCAGGTATGACCAGGTAAAACACAGCCAGCTGCAAAACGCACACAGTACGTGCTAACACTCCTTGTGTTAAGAGAGCTGGAGGAGCACGAGGGCATGCTTCCCACCGTGGGCTGGTTATCTTCCCCATACACAGCACCACTGTGTCTGCTACCTTTACCCATCAACAGGAGTTCAAAGGGACCATTTCAGCACTCCTTGGATGCCAGTTTTATATCAGCACGCTGCTTCCCTGAGCAGCAGATCCAGCTGGTGTCACTTAAACAAACCTTGTCCCTCAGAGCCCACCAACCCGGCTGGCCCCGCAATGCAACCACCACCGCTTGCAATGCTGCCTACTGCTGCAGAGGATGCTGAGGCTGTAACGTGGGGTTTCACATGGAATCGAGCAAGAATCCAAGATGAACGAAGATCTAATGCAAGTGCAAGTATTTGTAACCATAAAGAACAAAAGGTGGATTATTAACTAGTATACTTGTGGTGTGGACTGTTTTCCAGCTGACTACTTCGTGGTGGTAGAAGTCTTGTGCTCCCAATTACATGAAAGAGTGTGAAATGGATGTGTCATGAATATCAACAGTTACACAAGCCACAATGATAACCATATCTTAACAACTCTTCCCATTCGGGAATACGTCTTATTGCCATCTTGGTTGTGAATTCTCAGGGAAAAGAAAATTATTTATAGGAATCTGCCCAGAGACAGGAATGTTTCCTTCCCCTCCATGTTTGAAAGGGTCCCTGGGTGTTGTCTGGAAAGAGGTAGTCACTGCAAATCACACAGAAATTGCTGCTTGCTGTTGGATATGAGGGGATCAGTATTTCTCGGAAGACCATGAAACATTAACTCGTGATTGAGCGGGACACAAGGAGACTGGGCAGGAGATAAGAGAAGAACTTGTGCCTGTGCCAGTGGAGTGAGACAGGGAGGCAGGGAGCCAGAGAGGGGAGAGGCGGGAGGTGTGACCCCAGCCTGCTCCTCCTGCGCTGCGTGGCAGGAGAGGTCTCGTTTTGCATCATACACTTCCCACACCTGCGTGGGCCACGGCCGGCCGCCCCACGCTGTGCCAGCCTCTGGCACGCTGTGGCAGAAGGGTGCAGGAGGAGGCAGCCACAATCCTCCTGCTGAGCTGTTCCTTACCTTGCACATGGCTCTCTGGGGTGAGAGGGAGGCAGGTAATGCCCCAGGCTTCTTCAGTTTGGGTAGGGTAAACAACTTTTACTGGCCAGAGCCATGCCGAGCTCCTTCCCAACACCCCTTGGGCTGTCTAGAGACTCCTTCTCTACCTGCAGGCGAGCAAAAGGAGGAGCACACAGCCACGTGTGAGGAGTGAAAGGGAAGGTGAGGTGCAGAAGCTGCCACTGCCACCGTCTCTGTGCAAATCCTCACTCATATGCACACCTGCCTTTAAAAAACCAAAAGCATTTAGTCCCTGATGTAATTTAACTGCCCTCAGTAATCTGAAATTAAGATTTAATCACTATTTTCTTTTTGCTAGATGGAAACTTGTACCTTGCCTCCTCCTCCTCAAACTGTGGCTAAGCTCTGCAGTGCCAAAACACCAACAACGCCCTACGTGTCTTTATCACAAATTGACACACCTGAGAGGTTAAATGCAAACCCTGTGGTATGCGTGGCACAGGGAGTTAGATTTTCTGTAGATGTAGACCGGCAAATCTTTACTGACCAAAATGTACCCCAGGAAGAAGCTGACCTAGTGATCCCAAAGCCCAAAGCCTGCTCTTGTGAGTTGCCTACAGACCACCATAATTGAACAAGGCCAACCCAGAGGCACCTGCAGCAGAGAATTAAAGACAAGGTGTCAGAGATAAGCTCAGTAGCAGGCTCTGACCCACAAAGCAAGAGTGCCACACAGAATAAAGAGGAGCTCTGCTCATGAAGCCACAAAACAGCATCATTGCTGAAAAATTACATCTTCCCCTCCAGCACTCTCATCAGGCTGTGCAAGCATCAGTATATCATAGGTAATTGGGAGAGGGCCAGAAGGTGAGGAAGGAGACAGCTACGCTGCCCACCCACTCCGAGAATTCACAGGGTTGTGGCCACTGCTCTCCTGCCACTACCACACTTAGCTGCTCAACTTTTAAGGACACCGTCTGCTCAGCAGGACATGGGAGCATTTCCAAGCCCCCCTGCTCTGGGTTACACCCGAGGATGGCAAGTTCTACGCAGGGGAAAGAGAAGTAACCAAGAACGGGAGCTGCCAACGCCACCCATGATTAAACACTACATATGGTGGAAAAGCATAGGCTACCACAAGAAGACAGCACCTCCACCAGCCACTTTCTTTACCTGCATCCCCAGGAAGGGGAAGCAATCACTGGACTTACCATCTCCCTGTTACCCAGTCAGCCTCGCTTGAGCCATGCCCATGCCGAGAATGCAGTGTACTATGTACACACAGCCACCCCTAGATGCACAAATAAGTCAAGAGGCAATGGCTGTGGTTTTGGGGTACCTGACTTTAGCAGGTTAGTTAGAGTAGAATTATCTCTTTTTTACGAGTCTGATTATCATTGAAAGTCCAATGAGTTCAGCCCTTCCCATAACACTGTTCTCTAGATGCACATATTTTGGCTGATGTAAAAGATATGTTGTTATAGGGAGGGTGTTAAAAAAAATAGTGGCCTTCACACAGCTGAGGTCAAGCGATGTTGGCACTTTGTCAAAATCAGTGGTGTAGCCAAGAGTTTTTAATGAGCTTGGAATGCATTACCTCATTTGTCATACCTGGATCACTTACTCATGCTGAGTCCAAAATAACCTTGGACCTTGTTGGCTGCTCAACAAACCATGTAAGTAAACAGTACTGTACTCATACCTAAAACATGTACCTTTTTCTTGCTTGCTCCACGTTACTTTAGAGAACATCTGAGCAATTGTAATGCCCATGATCAAAGTTCTTGCCTTTTCCAGGCCTCTCTGATCTGCATAACTATTTCCTGATATGACTTCTGATTCTGGCTTGCTGGTACTCCCATTTCTCAGAAAACACTTCAAAAGTGGGAGAAAAAAAGAAAAAAGAAAAAGAAAAGGGAAGGACAGCCATTGCCATATTTCGCTGAGAAATGTACTGGGATAGCTGCTCAGCATTACTAATGCACTTACAATTTACACTGCCTACCAGATTCTGGCTGCCTGTTGTTTTTGTGACCATGTTTCAGTCCTGTGGAAAGATGAAGGAAAAGGAAGGAACAACAGCATTTTTGCCAACTGCAAGAGTATGACAACACAAAAAACCCAACTGAGCTTGTAAAAATGTCCAGGACCATCAGCAAAGAAGGGCCAGTGGAAGATTTGGGTCTACATTTAGGGTGGGCTTACACAGTCAGGTGAGCTCTAAACATGAGAGGTGGGAGTGCACCAGAGGGAGGTTATCACAAAGCCAGGATTAAGGTGGAGCACTAGAAGGTGCAAGAAGTTAATAAACAGGGATGTACTGTGGTGCTGGGTTCAGAAGAGAAGTGTGCTGGCACACCTGCTAAATGCATCAACAGTCTCTCCTCCCTGTAGGACACCTCGCAGAACGTCTCCTCACAGAACCCTTTTGCACTGTGCCAGTCCTTCATACGTCTTCCAGTTTTCACACACACGCACAAAAGCTGCGATACCAGAATGCTTGGCCCTAAGCTGCAAAACCATCAGTAGATACAGAACAGACTAGGAGACCTTCCCTCTTAGGCAGGTGGAAACGGCAGGATGCGTCAGATCACAGAACTATTCATGATTCAGGTGCCAAACAGAAGCTGGAGGTGGCATACGGAGGTGCCTGGCCATCAAAGTCAAGGTGAGAAGAACAGTCCCAGATCTCCAGAAAATCCATGAACCCAACCATGCCTGCTGGCAGGTGGCAAATAGCTGGTTGCTGAGGACACCCCTAAAGCAGCCTGGCAAAAGTTAGCTCTTGGCTGAAAAACATGCTTACATGTTGCACCTTTTAAAATGTAATGAATAGAAAGTTAACAGTTTTAATGGTTTTAACACTTACCCCTCTAGGGGGCTTCTGGCATTCTGCAATATCTGAAAGTTAAGAAAAAGCATATTGCTATATTTAAGCACCGTCTCAGAAACTGTTCAAAGGTTAGTTAATCTCACGTAATGTTCTGGAGTCCCAGCTGCTTCCTTGATTTCCTCGTCACCTCCATCTCTTTGTTTTCTCTCCCTCACCGCATTCTGTTTTCTGCATCCTGAGTTCAGGATCTTATATTCCATTTATTTTCCTTTCACCCCTCAAAGTTTATTTAAAAGCTTCTGCCTCCTGGAAACAGGGTCCGAGAAGGAGGGCCTGGGGCATTTATCGCCCAGGCACACTGAGCGGAGCTGGTGCAGAGAAGCAAGTTGCAACCAACCTAGTATTGCATCAAAGGGTCAGAAATTAAAGTGTCTGGAAAATAAAGCAAAATATCAGACTACATTAAAAAACCCAGACCTTTGTTTAGGAAACAACAGTATCAACTGAATTTGGGGAAACTCTCTACAGGATCCTAAGTACACCTATGGAAGTCAGTGATGAGCACCAACCAACAACTAAAGCTCTCACTGAGCTCTGGAGGTCACACAGCCTCTCCACAAACACACACCTCTTGCCTACTCAAGTGGCACATAAAACAATTTGAATATTAAAACTATTTTTACTAGACTTTTTTCTAAATGCAAACACTTGTTTATTCCTTTCTTTATAACTGAACATGCCAGACCTGACCTGGAAAGCCCGGAGTACAGCAGCGAACAACCTTGCAGGGAACACTAAGGATCCACACCGCTTTCTAACCCACATGGAGAAAGAGCAGACTTGTGTAGCCATTTCTGAAAGTTTTGTTTTGGAAATGAGATATCCCATACTCCATGTGGGGAAAATCAATTTGCTACCTCTCTAAAGAAAACATTCCTCATTTGGAAATAAGTGAAACAGACACTTCCTTGTGTGGATTAATGTGGAGACATATGACTTGCTGCAGACTGTTGTTTTGACCCCCCCTCCTGACCAGACAATCTCTGAAAAAAGCAAAAAGGTGGTATTTTTCATGGATTACAGTTCAGACTAGCATTGCTTTTAATAGAAAAGTTAGAGGCATTGCAAATACCAGGTTGGCCAATTATGCCAAAAATTGAATGTTTTTTGTTTCTACAGGGACAAGATTCAGGACAAGGCTTGGAGTCTTGTTTTCTTCATTTCAGCGTGGTTGGAAGTTAAAACTTCTGCTTGATCCAGGCTTCTTTATGTCCTGCTGACTAATTTGGGTTTTAGAAAAAATGGAAAAGGGTTTGTTTTTTTTTTTTTTTGGACAAAATCTATACATGTGTTAGAAATTATGAAGTGCGGTGAATTGAAAAGGGAAGCTGAAGACTTCAGAGAAAAATCTATGCCTAACAAATATGTGACATTCAAGTAGACCTTAGTGCAAATTAAAATAACAATAATAAAAAAATCCATTGTAGGCCTATTACTGGCTACAGATGACAGGATTGTTATTAATGATTCAAAAAGAGGCAGAGGTGTTTGGTAAATATTTGTTCCATATTTGCAAAGAAGCCAGATGATATGCTTGCAAAAGAATATAATTAAAGCCAGTCAATTGACTTGGTTTTACAGAAACCAGATCTTAAAACAACAAAAAAGAAAAACAAACAAAGCACCTTATTTTATACTTTGAAACTACAAGCTTGGTTAGAGAAACTAGCTGCACACATGGAACTTACCTGCATTTCAGTAAGACAGCTGATTTAATACTAGATAACACCTTGATTAAAAACCAGCACTACATAAATTTATTCAAGCGTACATTAAATGGATTAAGAACTGGCTAAATGATAGAGCTAAAAGCAGGCATCAGTGGGGAATTTCTAACAAATGAAAATACTTCTGGTGGGATTCCACAGGGGTTGCTCTTAGCCTTGCTAGTATTCAACATTTTTGTCAGTGAAATAAATAGAAGGTCCCTGACAGTAACATTCACAGACACAACGACTGGCACAATGCTAACACTGAGTCATACAAACGAGTAATCAGAAGGAAAAATGGATCATGCAAGCTCTTCAGTACAGCTCCAACATGAAACCTGTGAGCAAGGATTACAGGTTCCACTGACCAAGCCAAGGGTGGCACTTTACAGGCCACCCCCCACTGGAAATTCAACATACCCTGGTAGGAAGATGCTGTGGCCAAAGACAGGTCTGCCTTCAAGGGGGAGGTCTGAATAACTCAAGCTGTGCTGGATTTGAGGAAAAATGACCGAGAAGTGACTCCACCAGGTAATATGAGTACCTCAAAGGTGAGAAAAAGCTGGTACTCAGAAGCGAGGAGGCATAATGAGGCATGCCTAGGCACTACAGTCCACATGTACGATCTAATGTCGGTATATGGAGGCACACATATGACCAGCTTTCAGAAGACCTTTCAGGAAAAGCCTGAGCCAGACACAAGCCAGTGTGCACTGTGCAGGAAGAAATGCATGCAGTTTGGGGGTCTTTGTCAAGATATCAGACTGGAGCTGGGTGTCCCACCTCAGCCACGGTGAGGGCCGAGTCCAGGCTGCTGCTGGGAGAGCCTCGCCGCTGCGGGCAGCTGCAGCAGCCTGGCTGGCTGCACAGAGGAGGCGTCCAGCTGTCTGGCTGTGGTCCTTGTTCAAACAGCTGTTTCCCTTCTCCTTCAGAAAAAAGGTGGTGAACTGGATGAAAGCATTTGCCGGTAATTTTGGCCGATGAGCCACTACTTGGGGTTCATACCAGATTAGATGACTCAGTGGTTCTTCTGGTGAGAAACTGCACGAGTATAGGATCAAATACAGTAAAGTACTGTGCTATGCAGGACAAGGAACATGAAGAGCTACAGCCTTGATTCAGTAAAGTACATGCCTAACTTGTAAAGACCTGGAGCATGCGAAGACCTCTGATGACCTCACTGGAGCTATTCACGTTTTGAGGCTGAGCCTGTCTTAAGCATCGAACACGACCAAGCCAGCATGATTCTCTGTCACTAACGGGAAAGAAGCATTCAAGCTCTGAACAAAGAAATCGTCGTATCTCATCATGAAACACCACGTGCTTGGGCAGCATCATAGGATCAGACGTGGGTTCATCAAGTTTCCCTTTCACTCAGAAATCTGCAGTCAGTCTCCAGCCTCCAAGCCCTCCACCCCCAAAGGTCACCTCCTGGGAAGCAGCACCCAGTGGGGACAGGGGCTTCACTTTCTGTAGGAGGGTCACAGCAATAGTCAAGAAGTGCATGTCTGACTTCTCAGAAGAGTCTGGGTTAAAAAAAAAAAGAAAAAAGAAAAAAAAAGCAAAGGAGGAAAGAGTGAGCAGGCACAAACGGATTATGTAATAGCCAAGACAAAAGCAGCACAAACACGGCAGCGAGAAGTGAAAATGCACAGCAAACCCATGCAAGTCAGCCTATCTCATCAAAACTCAGCAGAACACCCAAAGTAGACTTCCTATTAGATGGCTTCAGAAAATAAAAGGCAAATAAGAACACACAGCAAATCTTAAGGTGGCTTTCCTAGCAATATTTCCTTTTCTTTCCAGTAAAAGCCAGCATTTGTGAAATTGCTGTCTAGCAGAGTCAGCAGTACCCAATGGAGACGTGACCTACATACCTCGGAAATACAATAGCCAGTCATATCCACGTAGATAGGCAGATGAGACGGGCTAATTGACTGGTGAAGGATGGACACTGTGTATGAATCTCAACAGGCAGAAATTCATGCAAGAAGCATAAAATGGACAGTTTCCTGAGACCTTGCTTTTGGGAATGACAACAGCAGATAGGAAGCTATGATCACCCAGTCGTGCACAATGTGAAAATGAGAAATATATTATTTAAATCTCTTGCATTTCTGATTTGTAACTGATTATGTAAGAAAGAAAAATATTTTTTTTAGTGTAAGAATATTATCATTTTCGTTCTTTTTTTTTTTCTTTGCACTTGATCACTGCACTGTGAAGCAATCAAAATCTGTTAGGCATAATCAACCTGCATGAAGATATTAGTAAAGTGACACGTAGAAACTAGAGAGTAAGCTCCTGCCTTGACGCCTACATTCAGCTTCCATCACAACGAGGACTACACAACGCGTTAGATGGAGACAGGAGCAGCAGCCGTAGCCTAAGCCCTGCTCCCATTCAAATCTCCAGGTCATCACCAACTTCACCGGCAGCAGCTGGCAAGGGCCTTGCCAGGCACCCCGTCGCAGCAAACACAGCCGTAAAGAGGTTCAGGAATAACAGTGCTTCCGTGGAGAGCTTGGGACAAAGCCCTCACACCCCTGGGGACCTGCATACACCCGACATGGTGCTTTAACGCTGGGGTGTGGAGGTGACGCTGCTCTGCATGCTGAGCAGAGGAGGAATCTGCACTTTTTCACCGGTAAAACGCAGCAGTGGTAACTCCAGTAACTTTGTCAGGCTGCGTACGAGTAGAAAGGGAATCTCTATAACCGCCAAAACACCCGAAAAATGGTGGTTTTAAAGTCCCAATGGCAAGATCATGTGTCTAGGTTTACACGAGTGCAAACCCTGTGAACTCGGTGTAACCGTCCCAAACATCAACACAAACAGCATTGAGCCCATCTCTGCATTACAGCCCCGGCAAATCTCTAGCACTTGGAAAAATCCAAATAAAAGCGAGCTGTATTCATTAATTTATCTGAGCGGGGCAGGGTTTAAACTAAATATGAAGTCGGTTGTGCAATATTTTTTCGTAGTCAATACCAGTTCTTAGGAAATTATCTGAGTGAATTAAGTGGAGGGACTATTAAACAATTTACACACTTCCTTGTGTTTCATATGTCTAATTATAGCCCTGTTTGTCTCTCCCCGCAGAACTGTTGTATACCACATGGTATGCATATTTCAGCATCCAGCATTATTAACTCATGACCGACTGTCAGTTGATCATTATCTAACACATGGGGTCTGCAAAAAAAGCCTTATTTGGGCAAAAGCAGGCTTCTGACCCGCTCCCGCTGTATTTTCCCCCAGAAGAACTTCAGTTGGATTATTATTTGCTGTCAATGGAAACTCAGAGGTTACATATGTGAAATCTGCAGACAGGAAAATAAATCCTTACCGAGTCTAAACACTTAGTTGATATTAAAACCATCTCCAGCTCGGTTAGTTTAAAGAAAACTCTCAGTTGCCCTCTAGTGTCACCCGGCTGCCATGCCAGGCAGCCCGCCCGCCACTCGCCGCAGCCAAGGTCACAAAATTTAACCTGATTTCATGCGATGAGATTTACTATACGTGTAATATTTCGTATAAAAGGGCGAGGGGGGGATGCTTTTCCCTCCTGGAAATTTCAGGGCTTGGGCCCCTGGCAGCCCAGAGCTTGCATAATGTTTACCGCTGTAATTGCGGCGCATGACACACGGGTTTTATGAGTGAGAATCTCTGAAATCACTCTGCGCGCTGCACTCCATAAAGTTCATTCATAACTAAAAATAGACTAATGTACAAACTGATTTAGCATTATACTGAAGCTAAGGAACATAGGGAGTCTGCAGAATTCCCTAATATGGAAGAGAAGCTGAGTTTTCAAAAGCAGCAGTTTATTTGTTTCTGAAAATGGACAACATATGTAAAAGATTTAATATACAGAACCAGGTGTATATATAGCATACATCTTCATATGTGCCCATTTTCGTTCTATATAAAGACTTTATACAGCCTGAAACTATAAATTTAATAATAGATTACTAAATTAAGTCTGCACAATCACTTCATAAAAAAAATCATTTCAATTTAAAATACAGCTGTAGGGGTTTGGACAATTTCCTGCATAATAGACGCCCATCCCTGAAATGTAAATAACACCAGTATTAAAACAAGTCAATCAGGCACATCAGGAAAAAAAAAAGTACATGAAAACATAAATGCATTTTCCAGCCTATCCTAAGTAAGGATGCCAAACCTTTATTTTATTCGAATGCTGCTTTGATAAATCACTACTGCTTCAGCTGGCTTTTTTTTTTTCTTTTTTTTTTTTCCAAATGTCCTGTTTTTCCTAAGAGAAACCCAGGGCTGATTAAGTCTTAACATTTTGAATACACCAAACCATCAGGGTTTTGCAATAAGAATTATTCACTTCTGTCCTGTGTACTGTCAGCATTCTTAAAATACTGTTACTATAAAATTAAACAGCGTGCTCTTCAGAAACACATGACATTGCCTGCTCTGTTTTTTTCAACTGCAATTGTGCAATTTTAAAATGCTCGTCTTTCTCAATGCCTTTTCTCCAAAAAATACCTTTGATAGTTATAAGATTACAAAACCAAGTTAGACTTTTTTTTTTTTTTTTGAAACTTACAGGCCACCTGTAATATTATTGACAGATTACAGACTAAAAATGACAAACATTACTTTATTAGGTATATATCCTAAGGTAATTACAAGGCTTTCTCTTCTTAATTTGACAAGACTGAAATATCACAAGAAGTACATATGCCAATTCAGAAAATATAATCAGGGAAAAGCGAAATGCACATTTGAAAAGACAAATGATTTGATTTGCATAAGTAGATATTTGTAAGGCACCGCCTTTCTCCACCGCCTGAATAGCACTTTCCAGTTACTCTCGCTCTCACAGCGTAGCTCACAAGCACAGCAATTGCCCTTTCTACTCCAAAGTGTTGCCCCTGTTGGCGACAGAGGCTTTTGCTGGCAGCTCCCAGCGATGCTGTGGGGCACTGTGAAGAGGAGACACGGCACAGCCGGGCAAGGAAGCAGCACGGGAGGTGCCAGGACCCCCTGTCCACGGCCCCTGACCCAGTGGCTCCGGCCGCACGTGCTGTGCCACCCCAGCATCCCCACTTTTCAGGGGCAGGCTGTCTCTCAGCTTCAGCCTAAGCCAGGGCCCCGAAATACTGAAATTGCTACTGAAATAATAATAAAGGGGGTATTACAGTCCTATTTGACAGGGCTTGGTCAGGGCTATGCTATTTGCTCTATGCTCCTAATGACCAAACCGTGGCTCTCAAGTCACGGGAAGCTTGTAGGGCTTCCAAGCCCAGCTCCTAAGCCAGGGGGATGTAACAAGCCCAGCAGTGGGGAGCAGGGGCTGGGGAGTCACTTTAATACTGACCTGTAAAAGGCCATTGCAATAGGGATGCAACTGGCCACTGAGCCCAGCGTTATCCGGCTGTGTAGGGGCCCACCTGCTCCCAGACCCACATCTCAGGGGAAGGGTGGGACCCCTGGCAAGCCATGGTACCCCTTGCCTGCAGACCGGTCTCTCGGGCTGTGCCTTTCTTTAGTTCTGCACAATACCTGATGTTGTGCTCTGTGGGATTAGGGTGCTGGAAGACTGTGGGAGGTGCAGAAAGCTCAAAAACTTCTTTTCTCTGCCTCATCAAATACACAGCAAGAATTTTATTGACTAATCCCGGTCAGTCCCCTCCTCCTGATAGCATCTGGAAGGGCTTTCAGATTGCATGGGAATCCTCATCCTCATTTCCAATAAAGGGATTGCTCCACTCCCAGATTCACCCGCTCTGCCTGCTGCCAGATCTAGGTTTTTCCTAGAAGCCTCCCCACCAGCCATGACCTGATGCTGCTTTGTTTAGGAAACCTGACTAAGTGACATGAGTGGCCAAACCTTCTGTATATCTAATTTTAAACCGAGAAAAGTAGCACCAAGACAAATTAGCACCTCTCCTGGATTTCCAAGTACACTGTTAAGTAGACTTGGACTTCAACTAAGGTGAATATGAAGATTCATTGTCCCAAGAGATAAACATTGACTGAGGAAAAGCAAAGGTCAAATTGGTCAATATTTACTCAAGAAACTCTAAATCTTGATGCAGTGTAATGTACACTCTGAATGTCTTCATCAGCTGCCTCTGGAGATCTTTTCATTATGACTAAGGATTTCAAAAGTATAATCTTCTCCCCTCTAAAATTCATATTTTTAAAAAAAGAAGCTCACACACACCTACTGCAAATAGGAAGCTTTCCGTGCCTATGGCCTCAGCAAAAGCAGATGTGTTGATTTGCAAATGCTTTCTGCCCAGCCTGCGTGCCAAACCTCAGTAGCCCTGACCTCTGAAGACGTGAACAATAAAAACTTTCTGACTCATCACATGACAGCATTTCAGACTACCATGAACAGGATTTCTTCTTTGGTATGGATTAATACACTCCCTTCTCCCTCCGTCTCAAATATCTGTAAATTAGGCTGAAAATTTTATCTCAGGCTTCTATTTCACATAAGGAATTACTTTGAGACAATGTCAATGTCAATCAAGAGCTTTGGGGGAGTTATAGTCCTATTATTTACTGTGGCAAGCATATTAGTCTTATTATTTATCTAAGGTTTCAAGCTTACTGCCTGATTTCTGAAGGTCTTCTACCATGCTATTTTTGTCTGAAGCCACAGCGCTACGGACTCTTCTTTCCACAGAACAGCACTGTTAAAAACAAAAATTCCAGGAAATTTATAAAGGCTGATTTTTCTGAGGATGCATGAGGAATGAAGACACATGAATCCTCTGGAGTTTCAATGAGGTTATTCCTCAGATTCCCCTTGGCACCTTCACACTCAATGACCGGGAAGGTACCAACCCTCCTACTCTTCTGTTCATTCAAATGGTCTAGCATGGTGGGTGAACTCCTATTTCTAACCTTTTTCTCCACTAAACAGTCAAACATAGCACAGATTTGTTGCAATCACCATGGAGATCAGTTGGTTTCAAATTAGGCACAAACTGTTTGTTTCCTTTGCTATTTTTATTGTGTTTTGAGCCTATTATGCTCCTCCCACCCTGCCCTTTCTTTATCTTTACTGGTAAATGAGAAAATCGTACTTTAGTGGGAAGTAAAATCCTAGCCACAGCCGCTCCCGAACTCAGTGGGGGATGGCGGTGGTCCCCCCTTCTCAATTGCCTTCCCTTGCTGGTTGACAACCAAAAAGTCTGCATGAGGTCAGACTCCACAGACGAGATGACACAAAACATGCAAACGAAGTTCCTCTTAGCTGGAAGAAAAATGTGAGCCTTGCTCTACGCAATTTCGTAGTTTGACCTACTAGGGATGGAAGAATTAATTTATTCTCCACAAGAGAGAATAATAGGTAGGCTTCAGTCTCACATCTGCAATGGCATGAATGAACCACCAAGGGCTGCCATGAGCGAAATGGCATTATCCTGGTGTAACAAAGAGGGACCACGATGGGCATAGGGATGGGACCGTATAGTCCCATATAGGGGTAAAAGGCGAGCACCTGGCACGAGGAACTGAGGAACAAGAGGACTGAAGCAATGGGGAGTGCAGGACACCAGACTTCTGGGCTGTTTGGATTACACACAGAAAGCAAATAAATCCAGCACTATGAAGCCAGGTGTAAGTGTCACTCTTCCACCGAGCGACACCTGGGATACTCCAGCCAGAGGCTACCGAGTACCCTCTCGCCGTGGAAAGGCTGTCCTGCACCACCGAAAGCATGGAGAAGTTGCTATTTTACTCCCAAAGACACGAAGTCTCTAACAGAAGTTCCTTTGGAGGCACAGAAAAAGACACAACGACCGATAGTGCTGAATGTAGGTTTCCCACAGCCCAAGTCAATGGGCTCCCTGTGCCAAAAATGCAGCAGGCTGGGATCTGACAGTCCCAAAGATGCATATGCCAAACACAAGTCTTTCCCACAGTTCTGTGACAGGTACATCGCTTCCTTTAAGACAGCATCAAGTCTCCACTAACACATCCCTCTGCTTCTGGAATCATACGCAATCCATAATGTGGAACTTAAGTTTAAATTCAAAGACCAATTAGAAAAAAAAAAATCAATGAAATGCTTTTATGAAACAGGAGATTGATCTGCAGTTTTAAACTTCCAGTAATGTAATATTTTAGAACTTTAATAAATAATGCTTTTATCTTGATTGCAAAATAATACCCTGCCATGAAAACACAGAGCAGAGGTAGGAAACTGTTCAACAAGAATTAAAATGTCACACTTTGCACAGAACGGAGCATTACAATCATTGGTGAAACACATTTTTCAAAACTTGTTAACACAAAACTAACAATTACATACATCACTTAATTCTGTAAGTGCGTATCTCTCGAAGTACCCATTAGCTAACCAGGCCTAGTTCAGTTTTAATATACATGCAGGCTTTGCAGCACAGAGGGGATGTAACTATGCGAGCGCTGGCACAGTAAACCCTGAAATGGCAAGTGCTATTAAATTGAGATGCAATCACGTTGAAAGGGAAACATTAACAAACAGCAGACAATTGAGAAGAAAATACAGGGCGCTTGTGTTCTAATACATGTGCTTCAAAACCTTATATAACTATTCATTGTCTAGTTCATCTGGCCAGGGGCCCAGTTTGCTCTATGCTATGCTATACTAATTTTATAATAATAAACTGTTACACAAGCTTTATGCAGTCATGCATATGAAGAGGTTGTGGAAGACATTACATTTGATTATCTTTCTAGCAAAGACACCATCTTGAAATTAAACATAGCCTGGTAGAAGTATATATGAGTTTAAAAAAAAAAAAATAAAAAGAAAACAAATGCGAGTATATCACTAAAAACAAAAAAAGAAAAAAAAATCCTTTCATAAAGGTTCTTTTCCCCCTCTTCCCACCTTCATATTATGCATGACAGATGAATACCACTAATCCCATAATACAATGCAAGAATCTGCATGTTCCTGGACTATATTCATTTGAAGACAATAAGCAATTTTTGGAAATGCATGTGCCTTTTTTTTTTTTTTAAATACACCTTCTTTTCGTAAAAACAAGGCAAAATGGTTTACAAAGCCAAAAGGAATGCGTGAAATAGCTGGGGTTTAAAAACTCTTCATGTCATTTGTTGCTTTAGCATGAACCAACATGAACCACTGAGATGCTCCAGCTAAGATTTATCTGTACCACAAAACATTTTGTAAGATAGCAGTCGGAAAACATGAGGATGAGAGAGACAGGGCACAAAGCATATACAGTACGAACCAGATGCGATCCAGAAAAGTCATTTCATATTCCACATTTGTCTATGGAATTGTCTGAGAATTTTCTGCTGAACATTATTTCCAGGTTTATCACAGCGGTTCAAAACTGGCTATATTTAGTCACTGACCAGTGCCAGAAAGCACTACCAGACTATAGGATCATGGCATATTTTAAGTTTGATATCTCATCAACCATCAAGGCCAGAAATAAATGCCTTTTACAATCAGAAAGAGTTGAAAGCCTCAGACCTCCAAGATACAGAAGGGATTTTTTTCAGCTCTAAGTCACCAGATACCAACCTCAAAAATCACATTATTCTGCTTACCATTGTGCGTCTGCTACTTCCCGACCACCTCCTACATGTTTTGATTTCAACATTTTAACATCTAATCTAAAAAACCCCACTAAAGCTAGTGAACCAATGTTTTATGTGGGGCCCCTGAAGCACTTCCACACACAAACACCACCACCACATACCAAAAGCAAAGAGTCAGCAGTCGAGTGGCACTGAAGTCAATGGGTGTAGGAGCAAACCCCAAAAAGCTTTAATGCCAGATTCTGATCTAAATCACATCACTGTCAATCCCAAGTAATTGACTCCTGTGGATTTACATGAGTGGAAAGGAGATCGTAATCTTGCTCTTAACCTTTACCTTTGAAGTACAGATGGTCATAAATCCGATTTTTCTATCCAACAGGAACATGTCAGAATTTCACCATTTTCTTCAAATAGGGGCAGGCAGTCAAAAGAGTTCTGAGCAGCACTAATGGGCAACTATCAGGCTCTTTAATTTTAACACGTCTAATGAAAAGAAACCAACTGAAAATACTTCTACAGATCAAAACTCTTTTGTCTGAAATGGTTTTGACATTAAACTGCATCCCACTGAACCATGGGTCCCAAGGCCCTGTGCTCCACCATGTCGAGCACTGAGTGCTGAGCGCTCTGAGCCACTGCGATGGTACAACCACTGGGGAGACCGTGCAGCAGCACCAGACCTTGTCCGGAGAAAGGGATGGGCACAGGACATGGCCACACCAGCATTGCTGTGGCAGAGTTGTCCCCAAGAGTATGTCAGCCCAGCACAATGAAGTACAGTCCTTCCAACCGCAGGCCAAACATTTCATTTCAACCTTTCTGATGGAAAAAAAAAAAAAAAGACAAAAGACCAAAATCCAAACAGACACGTAGTGGCTGTGGGCCGTTACTGTGGAAAAGATTTCCATTTCATTCAAATGGCACCTTCCAATGACAAAAAAAAGCATCAAGGACTTGACTCAGAAGAGTCAGAAAACCTCCTGTGAGGTAAAAGTTATGCCAGAATTAAAATGCAAAATGAGAAGAAGCGGGAACCAGGTGGCAACGCGAGAGAAGGGCTGGAGCCGAGCCCCACGCAAGGGGTTTGTCTGGTGCTTAGACCCATGCCTGGAAATCTCCACCGAGGGAAGTGGGAACTTCACCTATTCTCTAGCTGCAGGTGGAATACAACACAAGGTGGCAAAACTCTCCTCAGCCATTAAGGAGTGTTTGTTGACTTTCTATAATTTATTTTAACCACTGTTACATGGTTTTGGTCTAGGCTCCCAAAACTAAGAAAGCCCAACCAACTGCAACCTCCTGCAACTACTTCTAATTGCACGACTCGTCTCATCTCTGCATCTGACTGACGTGCAAGTTGGAGCTCCTATTTGCTACTTTGGGATTGTCCGATTTTCATGGATATTCATGCTTAGATCCAAACAGTCAGCACAGCCCTGATGCCTTCTCTAGCTCACCTGAAATGGGAGCTGATGTTTCTGCTCATTCATCTCTGCTTCCTTTGCTCTCCCGAATATTTCTGATGGTTGCTAGGCAACTATTGTTGAATACATGCATGAGGCATTAATTGTCTGAGCATTTTAAAAGAGGAAAATTCTTTAAAACTGAGGACATTGCCATACCAAAAATAGGATATTTCCTTTATGAAGGGCAACACTCGTGGCTAGGAATGTTGATGGCTGCAGCATGTCAGAGGCTAGATGAGTCACCGAGATTACTCACATGCAGCACAGCACAAAAGAAGTGTCTTAGGAGACCTGACTTTCTATAATAAAGTTTTATTTTAAATGAAGTGCTTCAGATCTAGTTTTATCTTCTGACTGCTGTCACTGGGATATCACAGTCCGCATTTTCATGAAATTAATGGCATTGGGTCCAGCCGCTGTTACAGACAGTGTTAGAACTTACTGAGTGTATCAATTCACTACCTTCCAAACCCAAAATGGCACCAGCAAGTACTCCTCTTTGCTACACTTCAAAGAGATACTGTAGTCTCACTGCTGATCCTCAGTGCTCTGTGCTCCTTACCCGTAAATGTGGATTTCATTTTATAGGGTCTTTTTTTCCAAAATACATTCCAATGTCATGATCAAGCTCTAAAGACAGTAAACACAGACTTCCATAAATTGACTTAAACTTCTAAACTAAACAACTGCAAGGATTTGCAGCTAGGTAATTTTTTTTTTTTAATAACAAACCCATCTCTACCATAACTAAACATTCACAATGTACATGTATTCATCTTAATTACAGGCTGCCTTTCAAAACAACCAACACCAAAAAACCCCTGAAGGACCATCATTTTTTTGGCAAATCAGTCAAATGATTATGGTTCGTTGCAAAATCGGATGCTATAAAAGAATGAGGGCAACTATACTGCTAATTTTGAACATGGTATTCTGAGCTAAGAGCTGCTAAAGACCCTGGGAATAATCTTTTCCCTGTTTTTCAAACTTGTGCTCTACCTCTGTGAAAGTACGTAATGGG
Source organism: Theristicus caerulescens (assembly GCA_020745775.1). Taxonomy (NCBI): domain Eukaryota; kingdom Metazoa; phylum Chordata; class Aves; order Pelecaniformes; family Threskiornithidae; genus Theristicus; species Theristicus caerulescens. The sequence goes on from CM036560.1 coordinate 93,752,404, forward strand.
ACATCAGCTCATCTCAGCAAAGTTCAGCTGAGGTTTGTAAGATGAAGTGACTTATCTAATCAACTAAGTGAGAAGTAGAATCATCAACACCTACTTAAAGTAAACATGCCACCCCACAGCAAAGAGCTGTTTTCACTGGGAGTTTAACTTCTTCTACTACAGTTGCAAATCCAGAGTGAAACACAGGAGCGTGATGACAGAGCTGGAAGGTTGCACACTACCTCTCTGTTGAAGAAGCAGCAGCGCCTGCGAATGTCACCTATGTTAGCAGGATGATCACCATTAGCCTTTTCACATATTCTCTTACCCTTTCTGTGGGATGAAACTGCTGATTTCAAACAAATTCCTCCTCCTCTATTACTCACTTGTTGCTAACACCTGCTTTTTAATTAACATGCTCTTTAAAGCTATTACGCAAAAAGGTAAGGTGACTGGAGATGTCTGTGAAGGACTCATCAGGGAAGATTCATGAAGTCGGTACAGTAAGTCTGTAGATGATCTCGCAGTGTGTTGCTGCACATTTAAATGAGGTGCCACTGAGTTACATTTTCCATGCTTCAACTGAGGAGACAGCCCTCTGTAGAAGTTACTCAAGTGGCCTAACATGGACCAGATCCAATTCTCCCTGAGCTGATCTCCCCAACAGAGAACAGGCAAGGAACTGATGAGCGACCAGAGCAGAGGAGCACGCTGCCCGGTCAGTGCTCTGAGACAGGCAAGGGGAACAAAGAGGACACGGGGTGTCAACAGCCACCACGCTGGACCAGTGAAGACACTGGCATTTAGCTCCTAATGCACCAGCTTCCTGTGTAACCCTGCTCCTCAGCCTCTGGTCCACAGAACAGATCCAAAGCTCTGCCTTGTCTACTTAAGAGTGTAAGCAAATTTTAGGAAAGTTTGTTTTATTATATAATGGACACAAGATCCAGCACAATCTAGCCTTTACTGGCCCAGATGCTACAAATTACATATATTAATACAGTAACAGTTTTTAAGGCCAGAACGAATTAGTAGGATATTAGCACCTTGTTTGTTTTCTGCAAACACTGCCTATACAATGTCAGAGTGACCACTGGATGAAGGCAGTATCTCTTCCTTGAGTAAGGATCATGCCTTTTGGAAAGTAGTCTTGATTTAAAAGATTCAAGTAATAAAGAATCTATGTTACTCCTAGCTAAGTTGTTCCCATGGTTAATTACGCCTCGCTGCTAGATAATCGTGCCTTAATTTATCTGCTTCCACTTTGAGGCACGGGGTCCTGCTATGTGTCTGTTTGCCAAATTAGAGAGGCCTCTACCGTCACAGGTCTTCTCCTCATGGACATACTAACAGACTGCGATTGGGTCCCTTCTTAGTCTCCTCCATGCACTAAATGGATTGACATTCTTTAGTCTTTCACTTGAAGGCAAGTTTTCTGTGCCATGAATTGTTTTTTGGGTCCTTCCTTAACCTTGTCCAGTATTTCAATAGAATGTGCAAAGCATGCGTGTCACAATCGGGCACAAAGCTGAAAGTGGGGAAAAATCTCTCCAATAAAGTCTTCCTGCTCTGCCATGTTCCTCTGCAGCCCATAGTTCAGAATAATACATTTGAGTATTAGTAGTGCAGTTATCTCATGAAATTGTATCACCCTTTTTGCAGAAAGCCATCATCATTTGACTGACTTACCAAAAATGTTAGCTCTTAGGGGGTTTGATAATGACTTCAGCTACCGCCGTATGCAGCAGAAGTTACACCTCTCTATTTCTTCTCAGTACTCCCCTGCTTATTCATCTAAGAACCAGGTTTGCTCTCCTACTCTAGTCAATTGGTTATCTATCATTACCCTCAAGTAATTTATGGCATTAAGACTAACACAGCAGCCCTGAGGCACAAGGAAATGCTTCTCTGATCACTAAAAGACCAAGATACACCTATATATAGTACCAAGGCCCAAACCTGGGGCTGAAACGTGAACTCTCACTGCTTCACTGGCCTTTGGCCCATAATGGACAATAAATCAATTAAAAAACATTACAAAGTCCTAATTGCCAATGATAAACCTACAAAAAAAGCAACACTTTTTTTTCTTTTTGAATTTGCCTTCATATTCAGTACTTATGCATAAAAACAAGGTCCTATGAAGAAACTACCAGCATCCACTGGCTATCACTAGGAAGATGGATGCTTACACCAGAACGCGTTGGTACCTTCTCGAGTGGACACAAGCCAGAGGTCTCTTTATCTGTTTGCGTAAATGATAGACTAATTCACATACTGTCCGTGATCTGTCTGATCAGGTTTACAAAGATGCTGACAGGTAATGAGAACTCACTCAAACAGGACTAGTGTCAATAGAGGGGAAAAAACCTCCTCTGGATCACCCTTAACGCCCTCACTTGATTTCAGAGAGAGAAAACTATAGCAAGAATTTTAATGCCCTATTTTGCCTCTTTTGCAATTTGATTTAAAAATAAATTCACAAAAGACCCAGCCACGTGGAATTTAAATTCTGCAGAAGTCTAACCCACCAGTAATTACTACTGCAGTGTTTAAAATTTTAAAACAAAACAAACCCAAACCCGAACAAAACACTATTTTTCAATTAATTTTCTTCCTCTGATTTCTCTCCACATTGCATCATCTCCCAATTACTGTGATTTTGCTGAGTGTGCCAGTTTCTTAAAGACACAGCTATAAAATGTATGGACTAATTGTTGAGCAGAACTGAAGAGCTATTAAAACTGCAATAGTACAGCACTTCCAATGGTAGTCTATTATTTCTACATGATTGGTTTTGTACAGTCCAACTCATGCAGTGAAACTCTTAGATAAATTAACTCCTTCGTTTTGACATAAACATCAAAGGGAGAATTAAAGCAGAATGAACACTATTTTCTGCTGCTATTTTAGACATACTGTTCATAACACCCATGCATGTTCCTGGAAAGTTACAAATTATTTGAACTGAGAAAGCCATTTGCTGTTTTATCAAGTCTGTAATACATAAAATTTGGCTCCAGAATTATCTCATTTTTCCCATTTCATGTTTCCCTGTCATCTACATGGTAGAGCATGTTTACAGAACTTTATAACTATAATATACAATTCAGTCATTTCTAAACAGCTCTATAATAGTAAGTCTGAAATGTACACATTTTAAAGATTACTTAGTGAACACCAAACCCTTTCCCAGCTGTTTTAAATTTTGAATTTCCCAATAAATGAATAACATACTAAAAAAGCAAACAAGATCTGACATTATTTAGTCTAAGTTTCTAAAATGGCATAACATCTGTAGCTAAAAACAATTTTGAATAACTATATTTAACTAGAGCAGTATTCTATTATTCATAGCTCATTTTCCTTACAGACTAAGGGACTTAATGTGGTGTTCAAACATTTCAAACATTTATTTTAATTGTTTAGTCCTTCCAACAGCAAAACTGCAGCAAAAAAGGAGGGGGGGGGGAATCTTCACTCATATCTTTTATATATATTCATGTGACCAACCCATGATCTCAGTTAAGTGCCACAACTGTTCATTAACACACATCACAGCCCCCGAGTCAGCACTGCGAGCTTTGAAACCATGCCAGAAGCAGGGGCTCAACAAATGGCACTTTGACCTTTTCACTACTAACTTCAATCTTTATTAAAATCCCTAAGACGTCAGCTCTGTCTCCCTCTTTTACCATCTTTTATCTGCTCCCAAAATACCTAATATTCATTCATTAAACGGAAAAGTTTGCTACATTCTTACATAATGATAGATTCCCCTTTCACTTGAAATCGGCTTGTGAAATGCCTTTGATTAAAAAAGAGAACGAAACGCCCCCTCCCCCCGCCACACAACTCTAAATTCAGATTGCTCACTCATTTCCAGGGAAATCAAGCATGCTGCCTAATATTAAAAAAATCTCATGGCATCCAGGCAAGTTTAGCTCCATTTTATGTTCCTCTTATTAAATTCCAACTTAGCAACACACAAAATGATCACCCTGCTCTTTGCTTGCTTTTTTAATTTCATGTTTGCGTCTTCACATCTTCAGCCTGAGCATTTGTAGGGGGATAGAGACTGATTTTTTGCCCAGCAGGGTTTCCGTTCCCTACAATAGAGTCACCAAAACCAGCAGTCCCATGGAGTAAAATGTAACTAGAGACAAATAGAGGCTTTGATCATTTTTATGGTGCTCAAACATCGATTGTGGGGGGGAGAGAAATCATGCCCCCAGCAGTAATTAACTAATTCCACGTTAAGAAAAAAAATCAGAAAAAGTTCACGTGAGTCATTTATGTGTTTTCATTCTTTGTAAACTTTCTGGCACACCCTATATGCTTCATTTCTTGCTTTAAATAAGTAAGTACTGGAAAATATGCATAGTATTTGGAACCAAGGGGAACGACATATTAATTCAAAGTTTGCTTTGTGTAAGTTTGCGTTTTCCAGATTTGAAATGAAACTTCACGGAAACCTAAAACTCGCCTGCAACCTTTAATTTATAACCCCCTTCACCCACAGATTATCTAGAAGGTATAAGCTATTCATTTAAGCAGCACAGTGAAGTATCATCATTAGGTGGCTTAGTTGCCTGGGTTACTACTATCAGCCTGACCAGTAGGGAACCTGGGAAGCGTGAGCTCCAAAGGGGGGAAAAGTAAACAAAGTAATGAGTAACAGTTACAGCTCCTTAAAATGTGTACATTAACCTCAGTATTGGGAAACTATTTGCTTTCTAGAGGCAGCACCCTCTGATTAAAATAATGACAAATATTTTGGAAATTCCATCCCAAGCTGAAATGAAATTACTCAAGTGCACTCCAGGAGAACAAAGCTTTTTAGTATACCTTCAAATGAACTCAGGTAAGTTTACAAATGGCCTATACCTAAAAGACCATTAACTAAAATTACATTTGTTTTTATTGAAAGACAGCCTCAAGTGCTGACATGTAATATATGACATGTGATACATAATAATACTCTTAAACCAGTTCTGACATAATATCTCCCAAGGCATAATAACCACAAATGACTGCTTTAGTTAAGAACTAGCCAGGAGCAAAATAGATCCATGTAAAAGTAGCTTTAACCATAAATACCTCAACAATATTTTATGTCACTTTGTAAAAAAGTTAAAGGAGTCCCATAATAATTAACAACAAAAACTTCATGTTCTTTACTATTGTATGGTGGTTGTGAAAGGTTATTTCATAGTCCCGCAGCTGCCAATGCTGTAAATTATGCAGGCACCAAGAAGCATTAAGGAGAAATAATAGCAATTTAAACTAAGGCTGACGTAATTCATGATAAACAGTCATTGGAAAATATTACAATGTTGTCTTTTTTGAGTGGGTTTAATCAGAAGAATGTGACCATATTCTGACATAAACCACTTCTCTTTTCCATTGTACGGGCGCGGGAACGGGGGCCCTTCCCTGGCCACAAAGGTCTCCCCTGCTCCCGGCTGCCACTGAGCCCCGGCACCTTGGGGACACTGCTCGTGAGGCTTGGGATGCCGGGGGACAGAAAGCTCTCCTGAGACAAAGCTCAAGAGTCTGGGCAGGCCCGGTGGTCCAAGGCAGGCACTGAAACCAGGGGAACAGTCAAACGAGGATGGTTTAATGAAGGCATACTGCACATAAAAAAAAAAGATGGCTCCAGAAATGAAAAAAATGTATGATGGACATGGCTCACACTCATGATGAAGGCAGCTTGCCTTACTGTTCGCTATAGTGACAAAAAGTGATTTTGATAGCTGAATCATAAAACTAGCCATCGAGTGGAAATCCTATATAGGAGGAATTAGTCATTTTTATCTACAATCATTTAGTGAACGAACACCAATAGAACAGACGTGTGTGTAATAGATGACAAAACCCATGTGATAAGTTACATTTATCAGGCACAGAAGAACAGCTCACTCGCTAACCCTTCATTTGCTGGAACTACACATTAATTTTCTGCCAAACTCTAGCTAAGAAAACATGTAAACCCAACAATACCATCAGGTATTCACTATTTAGTTAAAAATTAAAAAGGAGAAGCTAAAAGCGCCAGACTGGAAGTGGTACACCCAGGCTCTCGGCTCTGCCATGGGCGCTTGCAGGAGGGAGGCTCTCTCATCTCCCATCCCGTGACAGCCCCAAGGCCCGGGCTGTCCCAGCAGAGAGGCCGTACTGGCCACCCCCGTGGTTCACAGCCCTGATGCTTCCCTGAGCAGCCGGGTCACGGCCACGCACAGCCCAGGAGCATCACGGGCCCGCAGTGCCGCACGTTTACAGCATAAGCCCCTCTCTCTCCCGGACTGCTACCCAGGGGCACCTGAAGAAGTAAGGAGTCATATGAATTTCCCAAGCGCCCTCGCCACAGGAGCCGGGCTCTCGCAGTGGCACCGGCCAGCCGTTGCGAGCTTCTTGGGCTGCTACCCCGCTATTCCGCACAGGACATACGGCCACCACCAGCCCGGCTGAGAAGCGATGCCAAGGGGCTGGAGGAAACAGGCAGAAGCAGCTTTTCAGGCAGCACCTGCCCCTCCACTCAGCATCTGCTGCCTTCCTGAGGGCAGCGGGAACACGCAACCTGAATAAAATCAGCAATTCTGTAGATGTTCTCCATAAAGGAGTTTTGATTACAAAGGGAAAAATAATCTATCTTAATATTTATCCTGGTTACAGCTATGGTTGCTAGTGAAAATGTACCAAAAAAAAAAGAGTAGAAGCTAACAGCATTTGTTTCTATTGAAGTTCTTGCAGACAGGAAGGTATTTTATCTTACTTTACCACACATTACTTATGTTCACTTAACAGCTTGCTGTTAACATTGGGTGAGATTCTGCCCTTGGTTAACTGGTGAAAATCTTGAGTAACAGTCACTGAAGTGGATCGAGTTATTTTGGATTTACGCCACTAAGTAAGACAGAATGTGACCCCTTATCAGTGCCTTTTTGCTTTGAGTATACAAATATTTTATGTGTTTCAATGAGTGACAGAATGCAAAACTTGCAAATATTTATTTTTAGATGTATGGGGAAAAAGCAATTAGAGCTAAAAATGTTAAGAATGAAGAAATCACTTAACAGAAGCAATTATGTTGGGCATATAAACAGCTCTGCCTTCAGACATTTTATTCAAATGCTGCAGAGCACACTCGAAAATATCAATTGTTTAAAAAAACTGCAAGTATTTTTTCACAACCAAAAAATCAATCATTATAAACAACATCTGGGGATCATTAATATCTTACTCTGCAGTTGAATTAACAAAATAAGAAAGAGGTCTGACCAGAATCCAGAACATTTCCAGATTTGCTTTTTCAAGCTAAAAGCTTATGTTTGCAGAGGTGGAGTGGGAGGGAAGAGGAAATGTACATTTATCTATATTGTATATAGCGCTATTATGCATTAATCATTACTTCCCCTCCAGCTATGTCCTGTTTTTGTTTTGAGAGAGTTAAAATTTGAAATATTTAGCTAAGCCACTCTGCCCAGGCCCTTGGAAAAGATTTGCATATTTTTCAGACTGTTGGAGATGCCACCGTAAAGCTCCATCTAAGGAGGTCCCAGTATCCACGCTAATAAAAAGCCTCCATACTCTTCCTATCACATTTCTAAATGCTTTAAACATTCTAGTCTTAGCAGAGGAGCACGAACACCAATCCCACTCTAACATCACATTTGTGTTAAAACAAAGCCCGAAGCATCTATCTGGGAACTTCAGGGTTTGCTGAATTTCACTGATATAAATTATCCTGCAGGTAGCCAAAATAGTCAATAGCAATAATGCTGAAAAATATTAAAAAAACAGCCTTTCAGGCCTAAGTACAATTTTTGTACTAGAGCTGGTTTAAAAAGAAAAGCCAACTTTGACTCACACAAATAAAGAAAGTCACCAACAGGAAAACTGTATTTCATTTAGACTGGAAACATTCTTTCTTTCTCTCTTTTTTTTTTTTTTTTAAGTTTCATTCCCTGCCAAGGTTTTGTTTTGTTATGTTTTTCCCCTAAACAACTGATTTTATCTATGAGTCACAAACTTCTGTAAACTGAGATGTATAACAAAAGCAAAGACCAAATTTCAGCTGCACCAGAAGTAATGGTATCACCCTATACCCTGAAGTCATCAGCTTTCATCCTACACATTTTTTCTGGCACATGACCTATGCCTAAAAAGTCCCTTTTTCTTCATAGCGCTGTCCTGCCACAGCTTCCCTGGTCAATGACAAGAAGGAAGGTAAGTCCTTCTGAAATCGTTGGCTCAGAAACCCCGGCGGCTGGGAGGACGGGTAAGTCATCCCTCACTCCTAACCACTCCCTGCCAGCCCTGAAGTGAGAGAATCTGCTTTCTGCATTGTTTTACAGGGAAAGACGACTTGTTGAAAGTTTGAGGGTTTGTTTTGGTTTTCATGTAGATGATTTCTCCCCAACACAAGCAATATATCATTAAGTTTTCTGGGGGAGGCAAGGGGAGAGAAGGGAAGTGGGGACTGCAATGCCCTTTACACATCACTTTTTTCAATGAGCAGTTTCCCCTCTGTATTGCTCGTTATGGTAAAATGAAGAAGTTTCATTTTTTGGAGAAAAAATTACATTAATACTACAGCAGGATGTAGTTGTCTCACTTTTTGGTATGAAATGTTTTATAAAAAATTGGCCTTTACATGCAAAAATAAAACTTTTAACCTTCTTTTGGAGGTGAACAAGTGTTTACACTACCCCAGGGACCAAACAGCTTGTTTAATGGCATATTGGACCCAGCATGCTATAAAAATAATCCAGAATGATTTAAAATTTACCAAATACATTTTAAAAATCGAGAAGAAATAAGATATTCAGTTTTCTCTCACACTCCTGTTTATAGAAAAAGCAACCCCTGCTCACAAAATGAAAGTAAGCCTTCTGGTTCATCTTTAGCAGGCAGGATTTATAATATTTATCCAGCAAAGCACCATGACAAATCTTTCTGCGCGATATTTTCACCTGGCGAAGCCAATGGAGCTGTAGAAATCCACAGTCACCCAAGCACCTGACCCTCCTGCTTCGAAGCTGTGCGCCTGTTGCTGCCGCCCTGCGAGTCCCCAAGCCTGGAGAAGGTGGAGGTCATGCTGATAGCCACATCTGTATGCTGCCTTGCTGTAGGGGCCCACATGCATTTGCAACACAGCCCACAACTGAGTCGCAAAAGGATCCATGCTCATCCATGCGCCCTGGAAGTCACTCCATGTGGCGGAGCAGGCACGAGTCTGGTAGAAGGCCAAGTCGCCTCCTTCGGACAAGAAAATGCAGAGGACGTGTGCTGCTCTAGCAACAACTGCACACTGATTTCTGCCCAGTGACCCTCAAATCCATCTTCTGGTCACTGCACAGGCAGCTTTGCCTCCAACTAGATCTCTTTGGTCTATAATGAAAACTATTAGGACCCCTATTTTTTCATTCCTTCTCTCTTGCAGCATATATGACCACACAGCAAATGACAGTAAATTATATGCATTTACAAACGTTATTCAATAACAGTAACCCCAGAGGCTGATAAATGAAAAGGATTTTGAAAAATGTCTTTACCAATGATCTTGAGTTAGAGAGAAATGAATTGTTCAGCTGGTACATATTATTTTTACTTTAAGGGAGCAGGGGAATGAGGAAATAGGGGTTTATTTTTTTTCCACGTGCCAATTTATAGGAGCAGTTAGATAAAGGCATGCGTAGGTGAACTGTAGTCTGCGCAGAGAAATAAAACGAGGCCATGAAGTGAACTGATCCCGTTTGCTCACCTTGCTACGTCCAATCGGCCCCTCCCTCGAGCAGGCAGACACAGCCCATGGGGCCACGGCAGGGACTCCGCTGCCACTGCTGCCCGGGGCCAGCCCGAGGTCTCCCCATGGCCCTAGCTCAGTGCCACCTGCAAGCCTGCACAGGCTGGTGGCACCACCAGGCAGGGCTCAAGCCTTTGTGCTTCAGTTCGACCGTCGATAACTCCATTCTAGCCTCCTGGGCAGGTTCAAAATCTCAGATTTCTTGTTCCTAGCCAGCAACACCAGCATTTCATTATCCACCTGGACTGTTTCATGCTGGTGAGGACCTCCGATTACTCTTACTTCAGGAGGGGAAGAGGTACAGTCTGACTGCGGTCATACCCATGAACTTTGGCTACCAAGACATCCAAGCACTGCTTACGTCTTCTGCTTTCTGAACAGAAGCAAGCTTTCGAGCCTGTTTGCATTCTGGAGGGGAACCCTCCAAGGCAGTTAGATTAACTAATCAGTAGTTACATCAACAAGAATGGGAGCGGGAGGCTTTCCACTCACAGCAGTCTTTCCTCTGTAAATGGAGAGCAAGTCCTTCCCTGGCAGGCTGCAAAGAAATAGATGCAAATGTTTGAGCCTTCCAGCTGCTGAGCAGATTCCTCAGCAGCCCGCTTCTCCAGGGCCTCCTTGGTGGGACATTGCGGCACACTGAACCAAGTTAGAGGAGAAGCAGAAAAGGACTTTGTGAGAAAATCAGTCCTGAATATTCCTGCCCAAACCACTTGGGCACGCGCCGTACAGCAGCGCACAGGGAGGACAGACGCAGACACAGGTAGCCGCAGTGTCGGCAGCAGGTACTGGCTGCGGTAGCCCACGCTGAAGCCGGAGGGGAAGCTCACCACGGCCTAACCCTTACAGAAGCTCTGTGGAAATACAGAGGCCATCCACATGGGACTGCCTGAAGCATCAAAGCATCAGCCACATCTGCAGGAGCTGACAGACAGCATCTACATACCTTTTCTACTTAAAAAAGCAAAAAAATCCCACACCAAAAAACCCATTATTTATTGTCAACAAAACTTAATTTTTCTTCCTCATTTCCTGCTTTATTTTTTTTTGTTAACCCCCACAGAATGGCGAAGAAAATGGGGAGGATTAGAAGGAGCCAGAGCTGAACAAAATGTTTTTGTTAAAAATGTATAATAAAAGTAGAGAGAATACTTCCTGGAAAAAACATTTTTCTCTGTTAAAACTGCCTAACAAGGACAACAGCTTACATGCTGTGGTGAATGGGGCTCTTTGTAAAGGTGTTTCTGGTGTCTCACTTGTGACATGCTGTATCTGTCGCACAGTACTCCAACGCTCAGAGAACGTGTAACACCTTCCCCAACAGCAACGTTTCTGAAGAAGACCTGGCATCTGTATCAGAAGCCAGCGCTTCTCACATAAAGATATCAGTAGACTGTATTTCCCAAATTTTGTACTCGCTTTAGAGTTTGGAGAATTTCAGGTGATGGGGAAATACACATGTTCCTACCTTGTTCCTTCCGCACACTTCTTTCATTTGCAAGGTAAGAAATAGCCAAGCCCTTCAAATTAAATGTGTCTGGACCTTCTTATAGACACCTTTTAAGAATTTTAGTCACATTTCTGTAATCTGGTCTCCCCTCAGATTTGACTGATAAATACCAGTGCCTCAGAGTAATCCATTTATCTACTGTACCACCCTGCCTCTGTTTAGCTTTAGCAGTCATCACTTTCCACATGTGACATCAATCTACATGATACCAATGTAAACTGTTTGTATAACGAAGTGTTGTACATTTTATTGTCCTGCCAGCACAGAAAAGGATAAAATAGCACTTTGCCTGTTGCCTTCAACAAAGGTAATATAATTGACATCATACATTTTGCAACACAGAAACGGAACCATACATTGGCCATTTTTTTCTTCCCAACACAGCAGGGCTTGCAAATTCTCCCACATCATTATTTTCATAAGAAATACTTTTAAAGAGCAGTATTTTTTTGTTTTTATAGGCATTTTAAAAAATCTGCTTCATAAACCAAACTATATTTTAAATACACATTATTAATTTCTATGGCTAAGATTTCAGTGGCTCTGGTTTGATAATGAGATAATTGCCTCGCAAAGGTCAAGAGAATGGCATAGTTAGCTTTCAGAGACTGAACAAAGCACTTGCTATGGTTCACTAAGCGTAGTTTCTGCATCACTCCACATCTCTTTGATTCATCTATTACTAATATTCCATGATACACTTACATTATGGATCCAACTATTTCAACAAACCTGTAATCAAGGAATGACCCTGAATAAAATACTCCACAGTAAGCAGATGGTATGCTCATCAAACGCCTTCAAGCCTAAAATAACCTTTCCCATACAAGAAGGGTAGTCAATTAAAACTGAACTTTATATTCTGAGCTGGAGCTCAGAGTAAATAAAAATCAACATGATACTATTGTGTTATTGGACCAAGCTTCCAGGGCATTTCATTCATTTTTTCACCACTGCCACCCCCTAAGAGCAACCAACACTTTTATTCATAGTTCATTCAAAGCCTGTAATGGTTTGTATGAGTGTGAGCGGACTTGACAGTTTGGGCCTGATCCTGCAAAAGCTTGACATCACAAAATTAAAACTATTCACAGCAGTAATGTGCTGCAGCGACGACACCGCATGAGGAAGGATCTCTCCTGCCTGTCAGGAGCTGATCGGTGCAGCAGCAGAGGAGCAGTCTTGCACTACCTCACAAAATGCCCCAATGTCACCAACTGGGTTGGCATTTCTCTGCCAACACAACAAGGCCTGGACTGGACACCAAGCTCAAAGCCAGCATGCTAGAGTTAGGAAAAAGGGCGAGATGACTCTCCCATCACAGACATTGTTGACCCCCCTTCCCTCTCACTCCCATTATTATATATTAAATGCATAATCAGAAATTCTCTCTCTAAGAGCTTCCTTGCAGAGATGTAGGGATCTCACACAGCAAAGGTGTACCCACCGCTATGCAAACAGACGTTGCTAGCATTAGTCGCAGCGCTCATCCATCTGGTGATATGGGTAATAAAACTTAATTCTCACAGCATAGGTACACTGCTAAAGAAATTACACTGGACCCGTTACTGGAGTTACCCTGGGTGTGTACACAATGTACGTTCTGCCATGCATTCAGCAGCACATCCGCTGCCCTTGGGTTGATCTGACACAAAAAAAAGGTGTGAAATCACTTGGCAGCTATCGGAGTCGAATCTTGCAGCCCTCTCTCCCAGCTATAAGGGGCTGCTTACTCCTCTGGAGCTGCAGAGTATTCTCTTTGAATTAAGAGGTCACCTCCCGGAAGTGCCTCTGCACTTGTAAAATCAAGCTCCTAGCACTGGCAAAGCCCCTGTTCCAGGAAGGCCAGAAACACACCAGCTATAGCTGACATTTGGTCAGGGCCCTGGGAGCATACGCGTGGTTGATGAGTGCTCTGCAACAGCAATGGGACACAGAGGGAGCCTCTCCTATTTTGCATTTGTTAGCATATTGCACCAACAATGACTTTTAAAAAAAACAACATGCTTTGTAAACCTTCTGGAAAGACATAGGCTATAGGCAAATGGTTAAGGTAGATAAATTTCAAATCCAGACAAGGGATCCTTTCACTCATACTGAGTAACTCTGCTACACATTCTACCCATGTAACATTATATTTGATCGTGATAAACTCAAGTTGCAATACCGAGATCACTAGTGGCTAGAAGCCCTCAGTCTCACACAGGAAAGAGCACACTTGGTACTTAATATTTAAAACAAATAGCATTGGTTCACTTCAAAGGAATCACATCTTCCCCTTGGAAATCAGTAGACGCTTAAAAAGAAAAAAAAAGTCTTTACTCGTGAGAAAAAGAAAATAGCTGTAATGTGACTTACCAAACTCATCACATATACTTTCATTTTCTATTAGAGTAGGATGATCAAATGTATCCCGACAGTAGAAGATTTGGGGGTTCTTGCTTGTTACTGCAATGCCTCCCAGAGCTAAAACAAACTGGTCTGTTAGTATTGAAGAAGGCTTGTCCTGAATGCGCTTTAACATGGAACGATATCGACAGTACTGTGGGTAGCTGAGAATTAGCAGGTTTGAATCTTCATCATCCTCACCTGAAGAAGAAAAGAAAAAAAAAAATACTCTTAGTATGTCAGAAAAATACAAAACAAGGACTGTAACTCAAGCATCTCAGAAAACCCATGGCCCACTGGTTCACTCTTTTCTCAAGACCTATCTTTTATAGCACAGTGGTTTTTGAAAGAAAGGTTAAAAATAGAAATTTAAAAAGAGTTTATTGAAACAGCTTCTTTTCTGGCTTTCTGTTCAGTTCTCCCATGCTCACCCACAAGAACTCTACCTGGATGAGTAAGAAAACAGCACTCTGCAGAAGTTGGCCAATGGCCTGAATCAAAGTGCTCTCCATACTTTGCCAACTTGGCTGCTTTGATAGAAATATTATGTGTCATTTTTACTCAGCTCCCTATACAGTCTTACTGAACGCATGTTTACACCAGCTAACGTCTTTTAAAAATAATAATATACAAGCCCCAGAGCATACAGCTATTAATTTTCCTTTGAAGTATCTGATACTGGCAACTACCAAAGGGCCCCTGGGCCAGGGAGGCGGGCTGATCTGACTCAGTCATTGATGCTAAGCTACCCCAACAGGTGGAAATAACTTTCCTCACATTAACTGCAAATGCAGCAGGACTCAATAAAACACCTACAGAGCACAACGAGCAAATGAATTTCCAATTTAGAGCTCAAACCTTTCCATCCCCCCAGATTTTAGTTGATATTAGGCATAAAGGTGGCAGATTTTGAAATATCACAATCAAGTTTCATCATATGATAACCAGCAGGAAATCTAACAGAAAAAAAAAAAAAACAGAGATGCAAACATGAGAAATTATTCATTTGCAGGTATGCAGCCAGCACTTAACAGCACTTCTTTTTATGCTCATTTATGTCCTCAGGTGGGGTAACTGAACATGGCTTTCCATGCATGCCAATGAAGACAAAGCAAGAGCATGCAGTTTACGTTTTCTGCTGTACTGATTACTGAATAGCTCAGTTATTTCTTCTGTTAGAGACAAAAGGTCTACTATTTAATTCCATTACCAATACTGAAGTCATCTTTCTTACCCTTAAAGTAAAAATCACTTCAGATATTGAAAGAAATGTCAGATCAGTTCTCCCCAACTAAATACGATGGCACAACTCATCTTGATTCACGTGAGGCAATGGAAATGTTGACACATAAAAGGCTAAATTTTAAGTTGTCTCTGGAAGCAGATATATCACCTAGAATGTCATCGCTGCAGACAAATGCAATGCTGCAAAAAAAATCAACACAGCAGATGGACTTGGGAAGTACTGTTTTTACGAGCACAGCTCCTAACAGCCATCACTTTTAAAAACTCAGAACTTTCCCCACTACCCTGACATAGGTGGGGAGATCAAACAATTTGTGTAAAAAAGTAAGAGTAATACATTTTGGCAAACAGCATTTAGGTTACTTTTCTAAGAAAATAAAATTTATGGCCCTAAAACCTCTTTTGGTCAATCAGGATGTGGTCATGCCTCTCTGTTTTCAACAAGTAAGTATCCCATAAGCCTACACAACAGCACGATTGAACCAATTGCTCCTGGGAATAAGGCTCTCTCTTCTTTATTAGGAAACTCTAACAATCAGATCAGGAAAACTGTTCTAGGAATTAACAAGCACATGATCCATCCTTTAGCTCCTTCGAGAGTTTCATATACGCCTGCCTGACAGTTATTACTACTTTATACCTTTGTGTAGATAGTGGTGAGCTGAATCTGTTGATCTGACAGCACTTTTCTTATGCCAGGATGTGGTCAGCTTTTTAAACAGGGTGTATATAAATGTATGTCCCATGTGCCTTTGTAGTAAACCATTAGTTTCTAGACAAATGTGCTCTAAGTCCCTGCGCAGAATTACACAAACTTTCTAACCCCGACAACTGACGACTTAACTCAAACCCCTGGCATAAATTGAAATCAAGTCATTTTTTACAGGATCACTTTTACACATGCTTGTGCAACTCCAATGAGTACTTTATGATGCATTTGTTTCCTTTCTTTATTCACTCCAGGTTCAATAGATAAATATTAAGAACGAACAAAGGCTGAATAAACTGAAGATTTGTTTAGTGAAAGACAGAGTGTTCCTGGAACAAAGACTTTTTTCTCAACCACGCCCACAGGAGAAAAGAGAAATCAAAGTAGACCAATCCCTAATAAAATGCAAGCCCAAAGAAGAAGTATTTTTCTTCTAGCAAAATCTAACATGCACCATTTAATGGTGGGCTTAGTGTATATTGCTGAATATTTTTTATAAATATGATTAAAAAGAGTTTACTCTTGGGAGGAGGAGAGATCAAAATGCGGATCACATTCCATTAAAATCAAAAACGATGATGTAATTTCTAAAAACATTTAACTGAGATCTTAGAAAACCGAGATGCTGTATTTCTGAATCTCATTTTAGCTTCAACAGAGAGAGCATGGTAAAAGATAATACCTACAGTATGCTGTTTGTAAGGCTCAACTGAAATTACTCTAATCCCATGCTTATATCATAATTATGTGTTTTAATAACCCCCTCCAATGTCAATTTTTCATTTATTTGTATATTTCAGGGCTGAAAACAGAGAAACTGTAATTAGGAGGCAAGGTTCCACCCCTGCCTTCCGAGCGCTGCCTATATATGCATAGATGTGATCCAACAGTTCCCTTTGTGAGGGGTAAAGAGAGCTGGGATTTGGCACAGCCTGGCATTTATGTTGGATTACATGTTCTTCAAGTTGTCTTTGTAAGTAAGAGATGCATGAAATGCCAAACACAATGAATCTATGCAAGAACTGACTTTTCAAATCAGCACAACCATTTTTAATATGTAATGCAAGACAATTAAAAGCCCCAAAAGAAAAAAAAAATAAAGCCGGCTAAAAGCACGAATTCCTAACAAATCCATCCAGAGCCAGAACTATTTACAGAGAGAGCAGAGAAATACAAAACTGTAACTCGCTTTTTGTTTGCTTGTTTCGGAAACATCAGCCTATAATGTTATTGCTAACCGCCATAATCTACTCTCAACATCAGTAAGCATTTTTTTCTTTAAAAAGACCTTCACACCAGGATTTTATAGAGCTTGATGGAAAAACTATGCATGTTCCTTCCTGTACCTAATTACCTCAACTGCAAAAGCTGCCAAGTATTTTGCCCTTTAGTTCTTTTAATCGTATTAGTGCAAATGTATTTGGATGCCAACAGAAACAAACATTTAAAGATTTTTGCTTAAAAGATTCCAAATATGTATGAGGCTAGTGCTAGGAAAGCACACTCCACTTCTTCCCAGAAAGCACAGAGTTATTTCTGCGGAAGAAATATGAATTTGTGCCTCTTATAAGACTAAATGTCTAGTTTCGACCCAATTTAAGTAAAATAATGTCAATATGAACTGCTCTCACAATGATTTATGCTACCTTCTGTTACTTTATTACATTAGACATTCCTTTCTCTAAGCTTTATACTTTTCGCCGTGCTCCTAGCAACCACATAAAGGCTGAGCACCAACTTTACGCGCTTGGCACCCTTCCAGGCTCGACTGTTATTGATAATTATATTGAAGTTTCAATTTAATTGCTACTCTGTTGTGACACAGAATATTTTTTGTAATTAGACATTTCCCATTTTCTGTCCATTCATTTTTTGTATTACTGAAAATGATTTTTTTTTCCCCCCAGAAAACATAAGCAGAACAACGATACAGATAAGGGTACATACATCTGTTACTATCATTACCAACATGGTAACGTGAAGGGAAGAAAAAAAAAATTTAAAGGAAAAAAAAATTGTGAATATAATTTCTCGGAAGGTAATTTTCTTTTCAGTTTAAGTGCTCTTATTCTTCTTACAGTTACTCAATGATTTCCTGTTCTAATTACAAGACATTATACAGACAGTCATTTTTAAAAAGGAAATGTACTAGAGCAGGAGGCTAAATAGCGTCACTCGCTTGCTATGGTTTGAAATTCCAAACTTTTGCATCGCTTTTATCAATTCTCTGCTCTACCTTTGTACAATATATTCTACCACAAATCTACCATCTCTTCCGAGGCAGTTAACACAAATGTATACATCAAAGAGGAAACCACACTTGCAGTTAAACTGCAGGCAAAAGGAAAAAAAAAAAGAAAAAAACCCCATTTTTTTCCTCCTCACTGTAGCTGGTAAATTGGAGGCAAGCCAAGCCTAGGAGTGGAAAATATTAAAAAGTAAAAAAAAAAAAAAAAAAAAAAAGAGAGAAGAAAGCTTGATTAAAAAGCGAGAGAAGATATATTCAGTTCTAAATCTAAATGAATAAGCCACAAACTATTTCATAAAAACATACTGTGACGTAAATTACACATCAGTATTGCACTGTTGTGGTTATTTTGAGAAATGGCTTGTACTGTAAGTCAGCTGGTAAAACCCCACCCTTAATGATTTTGTAATTCTCCATACAGCAATCAACTGGAGCAGTCATGAAATTGCCAAGAAGGAAAACAGACAGAGCTGTAGAGAGTTTGTAATAAAAAGATAATGTACTTTTAACATAACAGAAGTAGAAGATTGGTTTTATTAACTAAAAAAACTACTTAAAAGGTCCCAGGCTTGCCATTTGTTTTGATAAATGTTAACACAGATCTTCATAAGATAAGCAATGTAAGTATCAGGGGAACCAGATAAAATGGGACAATACTTTGGTGTGTGGGTAGCAAATCGAGCAAGGGAGTTATTTGGAATATAGAGTGAAAATGAAGGAAGTTGCAGGGCTCTGTCCGTCAGGGTCCTCTCCCGCATGGTGCCCTCACTACTCTGCCTTCTTTCATTACCCTCAGTTACCAAGGGGGTCTCCCAGAGGATGTGCATATCATAATTAGTTTATCATTGCTTGTATGCGTGGCTTTGACCATATCATCAATATGTAGCAGATACAGAGGTAATGGAGGATGCATCTGGATGTCCAGAGGGACTGGGAATGGTGAGGGTTAGCCGTGCTGAATGAACATGGCTGTAACTCCCAAGACGGGATGTCTCTTGACTATTGCAGGGCAGCGTTCAGGTGTCACTGCCTTCCCAAGACCGGTCCCCAGCAACCCACTGGAGCACACATGATGGGACACGTTTCATCTAGTAATGCAGTTTCAGTCTATGACAGTTGTGCAGATCCCTGGTAGTCAGACAGATCTCCTTCTAACCTGCTGTTCTGTGAGACATGGATCAACTCACTCTCTGGAGTTACCACTCCTTAATCAATGACAACTAGCTTAGTCTAGAGGCTTAACTTGCAGATCTAATTGAGTGAGTGAAATGAATTCCACCTAAGTGACAACACAGTCTGCCCTATGCCAAAGCAATAGTCCAAATGCATGCTAAAAAATCCCTTCCCAGCAGATATGCTCGCCACCAAGATAAAAAAGGTTGATCTCATCTGTGACAATGGACTTTGGCTCTTCCAGCTCTTAAGATAGGATCCAGTTCTCCTTCCCCTGTTCTACTCCTTTGGCAAGGACTTTCTGCAGTATGGGCATGAGAACACAGGTGTAGGCGAGACGAAGATGTGTGTAGCTGACCCTTCAAAACCAACAACTGCAGGTCAGACAGGCTCTGCACATGTCAAAGCTGCCTGTTCTAATAACATCCCAAGGGGACACAGCACAGCTTTCCAGCAGACAGAAACGAACTTACTACACAACTACCTAAAAAACCTGAATCCCTCAAAAAGCCGAAGAGCAACAGAAACAGCAAAACAATGAAAGAGTAACCAGGAGGAAGAAGAAACTGGGTCTGTATGACCTAAAAACCTTTAAGAGGAATCTAGCAATGAAAACACCTTCCCATATCACCATCCAGTCATAACCTGCCACATACCCCCAAATCATCACCCAGATAGCTTCAGCTGGCCAAGAAGCAATGCCAATCAATCATCACCTACATCTCTGGGTACTCCTATGAGAGAAAGGATGGCTCTCCCAATGAAATAACCTTCATGGGAGAATTATGGCTGGCTCCTTACTTGACCTCTTCACACATCAAATTCCCTGCACAGACACAAGGCTAAGAACCCCAGTAGCAATCCACATCCCCTTGCACCAGGCTGCTGTGAGCTAGGAGCAACAGCAGAGGAGTTCAGGTAGCTGCATCATCGTCAAGAAACTACTTCTGCACGCTCTAGCACACCAACTCACTCTCTCTCCAGTGATTAGGAAAGACTTATCAAGCACAGCTCTTCCAATCCACCCTGCCTTTGCATTCCCATGGTCTTTGTTCACTCTAGTAACACCACTTGGATATCCTGGCTGGCTAATTAATCACAAGACCTAAAAATATTAATCTAAGAATCATATTTCTCTCACAGATAAATGCAAATACGGTAATGATTTAACCTCATGAGATGGGACAGGAAATCTCTGGGTTTGGGTTTAAATAAATTTGGGTGAATTATTGACACAACAGGGATACCATGTTGTTGGCAGGACCCATGCTACTCATCCTTGCTTTGAGAACCCCCCTCTATTTGAATGCTAATGCAATCAAGAACAAAGGAACGTGTTGCAGGGTACGGAACGCAGTGATTACATTTATGTTTACCAGATAATGATGACGTTAACAAGTTGCCTGTAATTCTTACATGGATGTTTGCCTGCCTGATTTTGCTTTTAAATTGATCAAAAGGCAAAAGCCATTTCTGCCAATATACAGAATAAAACACACAACCTTTCTGTATGTATCAGATATTTCTTCCCTTGTAAGGAGGAGACAGAGATAACTCTCATAATTTTGTGCCACTTCCCCAGCCCTCCGTTTTCTGTCACAACGCCAGCAGAGCATCAGCCGTTCAGAGAATTCCTAAGATCAGTTTAACATTTGAAAGAAAGAGAATACTTACAAATCTACTGGAGATTGAAACTACTGTTCAACCCAACAGCAATACAGTCATTAAAAAAAAAAGAAAAAAGACAGCACCATCTAATGAGTACCTAAAGCACATGCTTGAAGAACATTTTACAGTCGGTGATTTGGATCCAAGTTGTTCTAGTCCTACTTAACAGGGACAAAACCGAGTATTTTGATCGATGACTGAGAGTAGGTCCATATAATCAAATCTTCCATAATATTTATCTCATTAAATCACTTGGAATTCAAATCATAAATCCAATTTTTGAAGAAGATGAAAGAAATTTAATACTGAAAAAGTTTCCAATCAGGCATTCAACATCCTTTTTTATACCCTAATCCAATATTCAGCTCCTCATAACTGCAGCTCCTACCCTGGGCTCCCAGGATCCTCCTGCACCTTAGGAAGCGGGTTTATGAGGTGTTTCTAGACTCAAAAGAAGAGTGACTGACAATCGTCATTTCCAGCTTTTATATAACCCTTCCATCCACAGGCCTCAAACTGCTTTATGGAGATGAGTAAAAATTATTATCCCCATTACACAGAGAGAGAAACTGAGACAGGGAGAGCTTAAAGGATTTATTCTACAGCATCAAGCAACTTAGAGAGCAAGGGAGAGAGCAAACAGCCCAGGCAGAAATCCTTGTCGGTGGGGATTTCTGGGTAAGTCAGAGTTTCCTAAGTTTCCTCAAAAGGGAAGCGGCCGTCTCCGGCCACCCCAGCCAGCCTGCCTGCCTGCCTCCACCAGAGACAGGAGATGGACCAGGTGGGGGCTCTGTGTTGAGACTTCTCTCCTACCACAACCATTTTGCCTGTCCCACACAACCCCAGTCACTCCTTCATTTTATTTAGCTGCTGCCCAGATGGGATAATCTTCCCCCTCTATGAAGGGTTTGCAAAGCAGCAGTTTGCCCTCCTGCCAAACGGCAGGTGACTGCTGTGATGATAGCTGGAGGAGCACGAGAAAAGTGAGCCGATGCTGGGGATGCAGCCAAGTTCAGAGCTGGGCCGTGAAATCATCTCCCTGCCTCCCAAAGTTTCCTTCTCTCCTTACTCCTCAGGTCGCAGGCATGGGCCAGCCCATGTCCAAACAGCCACGGATGGCTACAGAAAACCACTCTGATAGAAAAGGTTTTTAAACTGCCCTATTAGCTTTCTAAAGCAGATGGAGACAGGGGGAAGGGGGAGATTGATTGTACAAGGGAGCACATGCTGCCTGTCCTCTTGAATGTTCTGGGTCATGTGGACCATTCAGGTTGAATGTGCATCAGCTTTAAAACAAGTATTTATCCTGGTTGTCGTGGTTACTGATAAGCAGCTTCAATTCTGCTGATAACAAAATGAAGAAAGAATTAAAAAGGGAAGGGCAGCTGAAAACATAATTTGGTAATATGATGAAGCCAAGAAGAGGAATTAAATCACATTAAACAAGCCAATTGTACTGTAAATGGCTCTGCCTCTGTATTTGCTTTTAAATCATCTAAGGCTCTAACATGGCAGCTGCTTCAGTTTTAACAAACAAACAGTAAAAATCCCTTTTAATAACGAAAGGAAATAATGATATACTTTGCTTTAGCTGAATTCAAACATAATTTAATTTTTCCTGAGGTGAGATTTGCACAGGGAACAATCAGATAATAAGTGTTATCATTCTCATAGACAAAACTGAACCAGCACTTTGCAATTCAAAGTGCTATTTAATGCACCATTTTCAGCAATCTCTGAACACCATCCAACATACCACTGAACTACGCTTCAGTACTTACACATAAAGCCTGATCCTGCAAATACTCGAGCATGGGAGTTATGCTACTAACACAAGTACTTCCACTGCTGCTGTGGCTGAAGTTACACATTCCCTAAAGCGCCTTCATGAGGGGGGGTCGCATCCAGTAACTTTTCCTACAATACCTTTTCATCATCTTTATTGTTATTACTATTACTAGGATTACGTGTCTTGGTCTCCCTTTCTTCTGAAGTGTAGCACTGCACAGAGAAAATACTGGAGAATGAAAAACTCTGCTCTCGCAGAGAAACACGCAACTAGAGCCACTGGCAAGAGACGGGCACACATTTTTACAGCAATGACAATTAATCACTGGAACAATGAGCTCAAGGATGTAACAGGTTCCCCAATCCAGTGCTCAAGTCTGAATCTGTTTTTCCTGATGATATTCTCTGGTCTGATAGTTTTAAACTTGTGGTCTGTCATTTGCCCTCTGTGCTGAAGAGGTCCACAACAAATCCATACTTGCTTGGGAAAATTTTAAGGCATGAAAAACTGGGGGGAAAAAAAAGAAAAAAAAAAAGGAAAGCCACTGAGAGTTAAACTGAGTTACTGGGCTATATATAAGAGCAACTGGGTCTCCTGTCGTCTCCTCTCTCTTTCACCTCCACACAGCATTCAAACACAAATGAGAGAGAAGCATACGCAGCCTTACTTACAAGGGACTGTTACACCACCTCTTCCACACGGCAGAATCAACTGCCTTCATTTTCCATTGCCCCCAAAAGTATGAGTCAAAAGCCTTATCTTGGTGTTTCACACGGGGCCCTTTCACTATCATTCTGAAAATTCGGAGGAACTGCGCCCTCCTCGAAATAGCAACGGCAGAAGCTGCCGGTCCCAGAGCTGTGACACGAGGGGTGGAGGGTGGAAATGGTCCAGTGATTTAAACAGTCGAGCTCCGCTTTTGACATTTATGCCCTCTTTGAAACCCTTAATGAAGTAACAACCCCGTTAATTCTTGCAGGGTATTTAGTACACATAAAAACTGCATTATCTACTATTTACAATTTACTACACACAAGCAGTATCTGGCTCCGTATAAAAATAGCAAGCTCACTGTAACCCTCCGCTCCCTTAACCATACTGCTGATTTCTTTGACACATGGAGAAGTGAGAATAATTACATTTTACTGAGTGCGTCTCATTACACTGATTTAAGTAAGATTTCCAAAGCTGCAAAAATATGCTTTTCGATTTCATTTGTTTCTAGCAGTTCACTCTGAAGACAGTTAGTAAAACCTTCAGAAATCATCATCAACATGGACAAAAATTGTACCCTTCTCATGTGGACATTTGACAGAGGGATAATAGGGTCTAGAAACACCACAGTCAGACATTTCTTTTCTATTTAATGTTTCCTTCGGTGCCAAACATAATATAACAGACAAGTGTTAGAGAGACGTGCAGGGGGGAGCCTGAATAGAGAGCTTTAAAAGAGGTCCTTAATAGAGAAGCTGTATGCTTAGTCTTCAACAACATTCAATGGCAATTTATTTGCAGCCATTTTCTCATGTAACCTTTCACACGGGAGCAGGTAAGATAGAGCACAAGACAATTTGTCAACTGCCAGATATGAACAAAAGAAACCATTTTTAATAAGCTTCAGCGGCCCCTTGTATTTGTTTTGCAACATGTTAATAACTTTTTTGGAAGCCAATCAAAGGCAAGAAGAGAAAAAGAAGTCAAGCTGGGAAACAAAAACCACAGTTAAAGAATTTTACAGATAAACTTGTGTTATCATCTGCAGTGTAATAATGCTTAAATCCAGGAGTGGCACAGAATTAGAATTAGCATGATGCCATTTCTTTAAAAAAAAAAATTGCAATTA
The DNA here is from genome assembly GCA_020745775.1 of Theristicus caerulescens. NCBI lineage: Eukaryota > Metazoa > Chordata > Aves > Pelecaniformes > Threskiornithidae > Theristicus > Theristicus caerulescens. Next base: position 93,776,764 of record CM036560.1, read on the forward strand.
CAAAAATGCTAGCACCATATATTTTTTTCCAAAAATTTGCTGTCCTTTATCTGATAGCAATGTAGTACATACCTGTGCCCCAATACAACCTCACTCTGGTCCCCTCCTTCCCAGTGATGAGGTGAAACTCAACATGAGGACTACTGTGAGGAAAGGCCAGCTGGGAGTTGCCAAACTCCAGGCCACCGACCCAACTCCCCCACACCACACTCCCCCAGCTACTCGGGAAGTCTCACCTCCTAACCAAACTTCTCATGTTGCACCAAATAACACCAAAATTGTTGCCCTGAAAAACAAACCAAATGTAGCTTCAATAGCTGTTACAGGTATATGAGTAAGTCTGTGGTTACTTATTTAATCCAATTATGCATCACAACAAAGTAGACTCAAGCTGAAGAGGAGTAACAGGAAGAAGGTGTAAAGAAAAAGGGAGCCAACGTACTCCCTCGTCTAGGATACAAGGACCAAAAACTGAGCGATATGCAGGACAAGATGTACAAACCAACTGTTCAGCAATGCCAGAGCCTTCCTGTGTGACCAAAGTCATATCATTAGGTCTTTCTGTGGCACAGCCTCATTTCTGTGGAAAAGGAATTAGTCACAGGCATGTGAGAGCTTGTGGGCCAGTTGCTCCTGATCCCTTCCCCTTCCTGTAGGCACAAGTGAAGGTGCAGAGAGCCTCCTCAAAATGGTATCTACCAATACCTGTGCCAAAAAGGTTTCTGCAGGGCTAAGGTTCAATCATTGGACCAAACGCTCATACAAGCCCTCAGTCCCATTTTTAAGGGAAGCGTCTTCTGGTACTGAAGAAAAGTCAGAGCGCCCAAACAGGGAGGTATCAAAATCCCAGCAACATACGCTGAAAAATCTGATGAAGTGTTAAGCAATTTCATTAATGTTATTAAAACGTAGAAAATTCCCTTGGAAAATTTCACACAGGCTTTCCCGTCTTGTTGCATATTACTCATGGCCTGAGAGACGTGTGAGGAGCAAATGGAGCGAAATAAAGCTTCTCTCCAGTCAATTTGGACCGAGTCCTAGTATCACTGGTAGAAAGACCAGGCTTGTGGGCTTCAGTGAGAACAGGGCTGGGTCCTTTGAACTAGATTATTATGGCATCTCTAAGAGAGGTACAAAAGTATATGGTGAGAGAAGATGCGCCAGAGAACAAAAGGAGCTGCTGGTCAGATGACAACCCTCCTCGTTACAATGATGAAAGACTCCCAGACTTCAGCAGACACACACCTGCAGAGTTTACTATCCTATCCCCAAAATTAGATTTTTGCCTTCTAAGGACTTTGCAGAGGAGTCTGTTACCCGGTGAAGGGAAAGAATATAAGCATTTGCTCTTCAAGCAAGAGGAATGGCCTTTTGAACAAAAAAGGGCTCCCTGCGATGGGAACCTACTAGCCCAGGCCCACGCTCCTCCTGAGAACTAATACAGGATTTCTCTTCCTCTTCTGCAGGACCAGGAAACAATTCCTGGAGAAGGGGGAAAGCCGTGCTCCCTGAATTATCTGAAAAGGCCTCAGGTGGAGGCAGGGTGAGAAAGGATTTCAGGACAAGTTATGCCTATGAGCTGAGCAGAACCAGCAAGTATCCTCCCACTCTTTTCTCTAGGCAAACGCTCCTTCCAAGTTTTCAGCGAGAGCGTCAGTCTCCAATGAATCTGCCTAGGAAGGGCCCAGCAAAGCACTGCCAATCTTCCAGAAAACACCAGGTGGCTTGTGCTCTACTCCCGATGGGCTTCGGTCCGACACCCAGCAGAGAGGAAGGCTCCCAAGTAGAAAACAATCCTAAAGTACTATCTACTAGTCTGGAGCGTGCTCTAATAATAGATAGCACTGTCTATTTCAAAGCACTTAATGGATGCTAATTAGTCCGCAGGGCATTCCTATGAGGCAGGTAGATAGATAAGTATTATTTCCCCTGTTTTACATATGAAATAACCTCGTCAGAGATGTTCTGGCTTGCTTAAGGCCACCTGAGTCACAGGGCTCTGCTCTCAGCAGGTCCTGGCTCCCAGACCTCTCAGCCATACCTCTTTCACAAGTGCAAAATCTCCATTTCAAACACAGAGGGAGAAAGGAAGAAAGATCAGGGAGGGGCGAAAACACTGGGAAAAAATACTCTCTGGGAAAGGAGCTTCCAGAAGAATGACAAAACAGAGCCTTGTATCCACTGAATGCTAGCTACCAAATCTAGGACAAGGAGAGAGATGAAAAACACACTCTGATACAAAATTGTAAGAGTTTTTGCTATATATTCTGTTCGAGGAGTCACAGCTATTTATTTTGATTTGTAACCACCGTTAATATCAGTTGAATAGTTTTAGATTCCTAATTTCTAGCATGGCCACGGGTCTTAAAGTACATGCGAGGGCAGCAGGCAGCAGTCCTGAATGCACAGAATATATATGCTTAGTAAATATGTGTAATTTACGTGCTCACACCCACCAAGTTACATTGAGGTGGTGTTCCATGCTAGAGACCTTCGTTCCTCGTAGGCAGGAACACATAAACGACGGATTTTATATCTCTTTGGGAAAGAGCAGCAAACGGTTTCAGGCACCATTCATAAACAGCCAGAACTCGCAAGACGTCAGATGTTAAATGGCACACGCTTCCTCGAACCAACGGCATGCTGCATCTCCCCCTACTCTTCCTCTTGACCAGCACAGAACAAGCTGAACTTTTGAGGCTCCAAATCTAATACACACGTTTTTCACACTCCTGAATGTGCCTCTCAGTGATACCTCCCCTTTCAGCTTGCACCCCCCATACCACAGACTCCCTGTGACCATGTCGCATTTCCAGGCCTCCTGGCTTCTTCTTTCCAGCCATGGCTGCCGGGGATCACCAGGATCAGGTGGTTGCAGCCTGGTGCTCGCTCTCCAGCAATGCCTGCCTCTCAGAAACCCAGACTGACTACCGCTGGTCACAGGCTCTAGAGCCTAATCTCACCTGTGCAAGGGAGCGGGATTACCTTACTCTCATTTCTGCCAGGGGAACGGTTACGCTGGCGTGTGCCCACTGTTCATACAGGCAGGCCAGTGACATTTCCTCTGCGGTAACGGCCCAGCACTGGCCAGGACGGAGGACCCTGCGGTGCAGGGTGCTGCACGGACCACTCCTATTCCAGAGAGGTGCTGAGAGCACCAACACACACAGGATCCACGTGGAGGCAAGAGAATAACAACACTGACCACGCAAGTCCCATGTTTCTTATTCCAGACACCCCTGTCAGTGTATTTCTGACTCTCAACTACACAATTAAGTGAACAAGGGTCCTTGAAAAAGTGAACACAATGTGCCGGTCCCCCAGAACGTTCACTAATTGTTTGTGCTAAAAATAGTCTTAATTCTTGCTACTACGGGATTCAAGGACCAATCTCCAGCAACTACAGGCTACGCTAAACATTACCTATTTTTCAGAGGGAAAAAATTATTTATGCAGTGTATTCTCAGTCTCAAATGGTGATGTTTAAGCACAAGTTTGATGAACTATATGCAGCATAATACAGCTGCTTTGCATTTTGATTCCTTTATTTATAGACCACGGCAAATTAATAACTCAAAAATGTTGTTTCAGGCAAAGTAATGGACACACAATAAAACTATTCATTTCCTCAAAGGTCACTCTAGGAGAAGCATACATTGTTTAGAAGCCTACCAACAATGCTATTGTTCCAAAGAAAAGTGAAAATATATAATGAGCAGTTAGTGCCTATATCTGCATCAGAGACCCTAGGCTAATTTAAAGTGCAATCTTAAGGCAATCAATCATACTCTAAAATTACTTCATTTTCCAAACTGTTTACACTTTTTAAGTTACAAATCCACTTTCTGCTATTTCAACTCACGATTTACAGCTACAGATTTAGCCTGCCTTGGCTTGCTGCCAAACTCTAGTCATGAGGGAGCTAATGATCTGAACAGATCAGTGTTTTATAATGGAGAAAAGCGCATGTAAATTTCCAGCATGTCTGCAAGTAATCAAGGCATGCTGACTATAAATGAGGCGGCCTCACATTTATTTTAGGAGAAATATCTTAAAGCCCCACTTTTTATCCGGGCCAACAACAACAACAAAAAAATTAAAAAAAAAAAAATCCTTTTTAAAAGGTAGTCCAAGATTATTCCAAATGATTCTAAATGAAACTGCTAGGCAAACAATACGTTAAAGAACAGTACAATAGCTAATTTCCTTTAGTGTTTCTATCTCAACCAGATCATATCCTTATCATGGCAAGCTGGAACATTAAACTCTGTAGTTCATGGAATCAAAACACAAGAGTGCTTCATATTACATTATAGAAAAATGAGCCATTCCCTACAAACAAGGTCAGATTTCTGGAATGCCAAAGGTCTACATTTAAACAGAGCTGGGGGGAGGGGAGGCTTTGCCCACTCCGCTCTCTAAAAAGCAGGGGGAAACTAGACCAGCAATTTAAATTTGTTTTAATAGCCAAAATGGTAGAAGGAGAGCAAGAAGTCTCTTGGGAGATGATACTTAAATTAACTATGATCTTTATTGTTTCATTACAGTGGTATAGCAAAATAATGACTTTGTGTTACTGTACAAATAATGCCGGATCCTCATTTTCTAGCGGAAATAACTATTCTATCATTTTCTGCTTACCATCAACCTACATGCCCCTCCCCGCACTTGGTTGTGGCAAGTTTGGGGCTGGACCGAGAAAAGTTTCAGATTTTCTCCCGTCTTTAAAGACCATACCAAGGAGGCATACTCTGACCCAAAAGTGGCTTTAAGAATGGAGCTATAAATATTCTTGTGTTGTACTTCATGAAATTCAATCCATCATGATGGATATTTCTGTTATAACATTATTACATGCCTAAACTCAATTGTATAATTGGATAGGGCCAGAAACAATAAGCTGGCACTGCTTTGTTACAGCATACTACAGCTTTAAAATACCTGTAATCATAAATCAACATAATTATTTGAAGTTCTGTCATGAAGCAGAACAGGAAAAGAAACATTAAAATAAACTAGCTGGTAAAGAATCTCATTTTACCTTCTAGAGACTGAAAGTTTTTACCGGCTTTGAGTCTCACCACCACTACAACTGGGAAAGTCTTTCTCCTTTCTAGGTTGCCTTGAAAGGCACCTCCTCCAGAAAGATTTTGCTTCCTTACAGCTTTCCAACACAACCGGCAGGGCTGCACTGAGGAATCCCGCAACTCTGTAGTACGATGGATGCGTCTGCATTGCAGCCATTGAGACCAGGGTAACGGGGAGCCAGGGCTGGGAGGAGACAAAGCTATCCGAGCCTCCTGCAGCCAGCCAAACGCCTGGTGGGCCGCAGGTTCAGAGGCTGAGTATCGGCCGTCGCTGCTGGCACAGTTGGTCATGCCAGAGGCCCTGGAGGGAGATAGCTGAAGTCCCTCCTTGCTGTGGAAGCAGTCAACTGAGCATTTTTTATCCCAGTCTTGTGAAATATTTTCCTACTCATCCGCACAAAATAATTTACTAACTCCTCCCTGACCTCTCTGCACTTCTTACCTCACCACAGTCAGGATCAAAAGTAACCAACACTTTCTTGCTATTTTTCTACCCCCAGGACCTATAAGTGAGAGCTGGGGGTCAGCTTTGACAGACAGCCCCTGGATTTGAGGAAAGTTTGCTGCCCGTTGGTTTATTTTTAATTATTGCTAAGCAACTGCGATTGGGAGCTGGCCCTCGGGAGACCATCGCCCAGATGAGGCAGAGGACCGAGCAGAGGTGAGCACACGTACCCTCCAGTTCCTCCCCCGCCGCAGCGTTATGAAAATACCACGGAGTGCTTTGGGATGGACTGTTTCGTGTTACTGTAAGAGGCAAAAGCATTGATGGTGGATGAGGCACTTCTTCCCCCCCCCCTCACCTACAGTTATGCAACAGTTCTCCAAATCTCATCTCCACCTACCTTGCAGCCATGCAGAGCTTCATGCTCACTGGAGGCACTGGGCTACAGCATGACTGAAGTTAATATTAAAACATGGATTCCTCCTACAGCTTCTCTGAAAAAAACCATTGCACTCACAGGGACGGAGATCTCCAAGAACCTTCTTGTTCTGTTTTTCTTGCTGCTATTACAGTTTTTTAAAAAAATCTCTTTTTTTCCCCTACTTTTTCTTTTGATCTTTGTAGGTCTCAAACAATATATTTTATTATTTCTGATACTTATGTGAAGAATGTTAAGTCTTTCATAAAGATACTCTTTTGGCCAAGTGCTTTATGGGTATCAGAGATCACCAACACGTACAGTTGTGTATAAACACACACGGACAGATATATATACTCGCAGTTTCATCATAGATAACTACATGAATATACATACACAGTAAAGGATACAATTACTGTAACATGATTAAAAACCTTACTTTCGCAAATTCTCAACTTTTACTTTCGCACACTGTGACATCATAAATTGGAGAAGTAGCTGAAAATAGGCAAGACTTGAATTTCTTCGGTCAAAGAATAAGAGGAAGAAACCCCCCTTCTCTTTCAATATATCTAAATAAGCAAAAAAGGGGGAACAAACAGATTTGGGGCAGAAGAGGCAAGTCAACTCAAGCTCAGCAAAAATTTCTAAAAGATAAAAACAAGTATAAATAAAAAGAGGAGATATAAATAGGTGATGCGAACAATTCTTGAGAACAAAAAAGCATTTGATATCATCAGAGTTGGTGTCACAGGGTGGCTATTAACCAGCATAAACATTCATTTTCAATCCCACTGAGTCACCCAGAAAAGCTGGCTCTCGAATAATGAGGCTGATGGAGCCTGAGATCCAGTTCTACTTTTCGTTACTCCAACTTGGAACTGTTGCACAATTATGATACAGAACGTCAGGATACGATAAACAGAACTGAAAAAGGGAAAGAAAAGAATTTTTTCCCCTACAAGTCAGGTTCAGTGCTTTTGCCTATTAAAGTAACCAAATATGTTTCTCTCTGAAATCAAAGCCAAAAGGCAGCATGCCAGGCACAGTTAACAGATAAATCAATGTTCCCGAAGGGCGGGCTTTTTTGTTTTGGGGGGTTTCTGCCTGACAACAATCTTGCTGCAAGCAAACAGAACACCCACCGTACATCTTGTCAACCTACTCTCATGAAATGGGGAAGGAAACGTGAATACTTTTGAAGATCTAGGCACTGTTTGGAAAAACTTCATGTTTTAACCTCCCCGTCAAAGGTCATGGCTTTCATAACTATGAAGTCTGCAGCTATTGTAAAGCCCACTACATATAACGTGTAATTGCAGTTAATTTATCACTAAGGTCACTGTATACTAGCTGGGAGTTTGTAAACAAGAATGAATCACAGGTTTCATTTTTGTGTCCCTTTCAAACTGGAAGACCTAACAGTTTCCTGTTCCAACATACAAAATAGTATTGCTTCTATAAACCTACTCGGGTCTCCTTGCCAGCAGTTTCCATTTAATTAAACTGACAGCAAAACAGGGCCCTTGCTAATGTGATCCAGACCAGTTTGTCTTCAATGTAAATTCTCAGGCATGAAATTACATCTGAAACGGACACAATAATCCCTCTATATCTTAGTCAGAAGTTTAATCTATACTAAAATAACATTTTCTTTGTCTATATTGAAGTCTGTTTTAGAATTCAGTGATCTTTTCTCCCTTTCCCAGTTGAAGTTCAGGGAATTATTCAACTTCCATTCACCTTACAGTCAATTCAGAATTTTCTTCTTGCCTGTAATTTATACATTCATTGTTGGTTTCTAGGTCACGGGTAGCAAAATGATATCGCATGTGAGAAACCAGATTCGGGACCTACTTCAAACTTTCACTTTCTGGAAACGAAATAGGCTGGTAGTACTATAAAACTAGTTCACAGCTGCTTAAAGCAATCTAACTTGCCTAAGCTAACAGCCTCATCTTTCACACAGATCCTCAGGTCAACTAGCTGTAAAGAAGAAAACTGATGAGATTTATAGGTACCTTCAATAAAAAGAAGGTAGGGTTGTTTGTTTGTTTAAAGACCCATAACATTTCACTCTCGTCTAGTCATTCTCGTCAGTACTCAACTGATGCACGAATTCCTACAATGCCTGGGAAGAAGAGAATATGCAGAAGAATAGTTACTTATTGCACAGTAACCACGGTGTTCATGATGAGCAGCTCAATAAATTGCAGGGTGCATTTATGCCAGATGCAAGTGAGATGGGAGTTTCTGAGAGATGCAAAGCATTTAGTTCCTGGCTCACGGGCTGCCTCCTCCAGCACCAGGACAAGCCCGGGGACATGACAGGCCCCCTGCAATTCAAGCCTGTGATATCAGAGGCCTTTGAAGAACAGTGAGGGACGGTATCCAGAGAGAAAAGTCACAATTAGTAGGGGAAGGGCAAATAACCGATCTTTTCTTACTCAAGCCAGTGTGTGCCACAGCAGGGTCCTCACTGTGACTGCCAAGCCACACCTTTGCACTTGACAGGACGAAGAAGTTTTATCTCTATCAGTTAAACAGTGATTGAAAAAGCACTCTCCCAAACTCCCGACCTCGCAGACAAGTGCGGGAACGATACTGGAGAAGCTGCTCTTTGCTGCTCTGCAGATTCCTCATACTGGAAGAGTACATCACCCGAGAACTGCTGCAGCAGGTCTCCAAGCTCACTGGCAATTACACAACACTTGGCCAGCAACACGTAATGATACATCAGGACATGCATTTTGAGACACTGTGGCAGGATGGCCTGAGCTTCAGAGTGCCTAGCAGTGACTGTCACATCAACATTTTGATCCTGGAAAGAAAAATCAAGTCTACTATGTGCAATTACATTTCTTCTGATGTCAGCCATGTAGGTAAACTAATTGTTTTAAAAGGAACTTTGTGTGAAGTTTTAGCACCACCAAGTCTTCATAAAAAGCTGTATAGATGAGTTCAGATATAGGTACCTGAAGCTCTTGTCTTCTGGCCAAAGTGACAGATGATGTGACATAAGAGAAAGAGCCGCAAAGGAGCGCGTAAAAAAAAAAAAAAAGGAACTAAAGGACAGCCTACTCCAAAAGCATGGCATCTTTGTTATCCTCACTAGACCTGGCCACCTCTCATTGCCAATGTCAAAAACTTCTTCCATTTAGATGAGTAGTTCTTGTTTCTTGTTTACGTTCTTGTGCTCAACACCTGCATTTTCTGACCATGGAGGGAGCTGTCAACAGCTGTCAGGACAGTACCTATAAGGTACCCGTTATCCCTACAAGTTTGCAAATATGGGAAGCAATGGCAAGGATTTACTATAGCTCTGTTGCCGGTACCATGACACCTCTGTGTCTTAGGCAGAGATATCAAAACGATTCCTGCATCAAATGACACTGAGGATTCACTCTGGTATAGATCTGGTCTCTGTGTTCAGGGTGTCACACACAAAAGGGCTTCTTGGCTTTACAGTCAGCACTCACTGGCCTGGAACTGATGTTACTTCATTGGGTGAAAGGGAATGCACAGGACAAAGAAAGTTGTTGCTGTAGCTACTCCTCCAAGGAGCCTTGTGTCCTATTTTGGTTTGGGCAATCTGGCTAGTGAACTGACTGGGAGAAGGAGATGGTAGGACATTCTTACGGATAGTTGGGGCAAAAATCTCAATGAGGCAGACACAAAACTCCAGTCCTACACGCAATCCACACAGACACACTCTGAAGGAAAAGGAGCAAAAAAATGGAAACTGCAGTCCCATTTTTTTGATGAACACTATCCCTTTCTGTCATGTCTTGATCACCTTCGTGATGAAGACGAAGCACCCTGTCAGTCACATCAAGCTCAGAGCATTCCTTACACCACCTGTGACAGTACGTTGTGGGACTGGGCCCAAGGACTTCTGCTTCCCAAGATCTTGTGCTTCAGCTGGAGGTGCTGTGCCCATAAGAAGCAAAAGTGACAAAACCACTGCAAAAACAAGAGAAAACTGAACCACAGCATATTTTCCAAGTTTCTACTCGCCCAACCAAACATTTGCAAAACCTTAGTCATATGTCCAACTACAAATACCTGCTGCCCTAGAAACTTTACATGACTTTAAGTAAGACATTTGCCACATGCCCAGCGAGGTATAAATGATGCTTTTATACAAATGCACTCAAAATCTTTTGAGTGGACAACAAAACTTCCCAGTGCTGTTGTCACAACCTCTCTCTTCAAATAAGAACTTTAATTGCCTTGTTTTCCTAAAAAGTAGAAAGTTAAGTGCTCATTTAAGAAAACCAGCCATACACTAAGTAGTCTGACATTAAGACAATGGTCAGTCATTAGCATGATCAGAAATCGTTACAGGTCCTTCTGGCAACTACTGTTCTGCTACACTGTTCATGAGGGTCTCGTTTTAGAAGCAACACTCAACAAGTATTCTCCTGGTAAAAAGTATGTAAACCTTTTCTTACTGTTATATTGACTTTGTCTACAAGGTGACAAGGGAAAAATGGCCCAATACAGAATAGCAGCCTTTCTTCATCTCTGCCCGTGAAGAATCAGCTCCCTGTGCTTCCCCGAGCCAACAGAGGTGGCAAAGAGGTACTGCTTTGCGCAAACACTGTACACGACTGGCCAGAAATGAGGGAATGACTTTTCATATTAACTTATATGGATTTGCCGATATGTCTGATCAGTTAAAAGTCTCTCAACGAGGCAGAGAAACTACCAATAGAGTTTCTGCTGCAGAGGGTGAAAAATGCTCCTATTCCATTTGTGCAAATATGCTGGGCTCATGTTATCAAACACATGAATTCCTGCCCACACTCTCTCTGTCTCTCCTGCACACCCTGCCATCAAAATAGCAGGGACAAAATTGGCCTCATTTCCTGTATATTTCATATGGACCTAAACGTTCTTAAGTATGTTGTCAGGGAATATATTTTAAGGCTGCTACGCTCACATCTGATCTCCTGCTCTATGCTTTTAAGATATTAAATAGGCTTTACCCAATAAATCACATGTTTTGTGCCTTGGAATCACATGGTATCTGAAATCACCAAAGGCTAAATCCTGGGCCATTCGCATTCATTATATGCAAGTCAGAGGGCCCAGGTTTAAAAAACAAAGTAAAAACCGAGCACACAACCTTCCCCTGCAGAGAAGGCTAACAGACCACCCCAAACCACACACACCAAAAAACTCAAGTGGTAAGGCAGAGAAGCAGCCTTTATTGCTATCTCCAGCAATCCTCATCCCTGCTTCTATTCCAGCATTGTATCACCTCTCTCTTGCTCCACCACAGGAGCATCAAAGGGAGGTCATGGCAGAGTATGGCCTCGGCACTGACCTTCTGACATGTTCCAGGCTAGTCTGAAGCCTAGGGAAAATGGCACTGACCACTCAAAACCCAAGTGGGATGATTATCCCGGAGGCTCTTTTCCTGTTGAGGGATATAATAGCTGAGTAAGAAAAACAAAACAACTCTCTCGAAATTTTTCATGAGGGCACACAGGACACGATTTTCCTGCCACTCACATTGCTGCAAGGTTTGCTACTGAGCATCACAGCAGCAAGCCTAAACCCATGGTACAACACTGAATAATTACCACAAGAAAAATAAACGCTCCTTCAAGCTCTCCCTACCTGAGGTGGAAGGACACCCTAAGGGAGGAGCGGAGCAGGCAGCTGATGGGGCTGAACACCTCTCAAGGGAGCAAGCCCCCTGCACTTGCTCAAGCTGACCAGTTCACTGAAATACCAGGAGCTTCCCCCACAAAAACTACAGGATCTAATCTTTGATGTTTTACAATAGCACAAAGACAACATATAAAACACATTCAAGAAACACTGTGGGAAATGCGCCAGCATTTTAAGGAACGTTCCCTTTGGACATGAAGCCTTTTTTAGCCAAACCACTACGATTTTGTTTTAGTGACTCATACGAATGGATTCTGGATTAAGGTTTAAAAATGGGATATTTTCTCTTCTGCTCCTAGGTTCACCTCAAGACATGTGAATGAAAAAATAGCAGTAAGAATATTAGGCTGGACTTACATTCACCAACAGACACTAAATAGGGATCTACTAAATTTGTAAAGCTTAGCTGAAGTTTCAAATATATAATTCTGAAAACGCAATTCCTCCTAAAGTCGGGCTGGGCAAGGATCATAAAACTATAAAAAGATACTTTGTCCCTAAAGATTGCAAGAAGCTAATCATTAGCCACCCGTTTATAGTGTTTACCTTTTTATTACATTATTCTGATATTTTTCCTTCACAGGGACCTACTCCTTATTTCTACCATATGGGTAACAAAAAAGATCCACTGCCTCTAGGCAAAGTGTTTTTAAAGACAAAGACATTTGCCGGATTAAAAACAAACATACAAACAAAGTGTACATAAATTTGTGTTTGCTGTTGGGCATCTGGAATGGCACACATTTTCTTTGGAAAATTTTTCTTCCAGTTTTTTATAAAAATGACAGTAAAATATGTACCCAGCAGCAAACTGAGAGAACTAAATTTAAAACGCACTTTCAGACCACTCTTTCATTTTTTTCTTTTTAACTTCTCTTTTCCAAGGGGAGAGGGGAGGAGGGAGCTTGTGCCGATGTTTTGAAGTACTGTAAGTTCTTTTGCCTTTTAACAGAAATATGTAAACAAGGTGTATGACTGTAGGGTAATGTTCTAGTCACAAAGCATTCAAGAGCCAGAGTGAAGCTATTTAAAGAATGGAGTATTCAATTCCTGAGGCCAGATGCTAGTATAAATATGAAACTATGTTCACACTGCAGATTAAATTATTTTTAGTTTCTGCATTTGAACTGCCAAAATTATTTGGGTTGTTTTTTTTTTTTTTTACTGTACCACAGAACTTACGGGGCCACATTTTTATGTATCTGAACAGAGGATTAAAAACACAAGCATAAAAGGACTTTTTCAGCTGTTTTCTCTGTGCAACAAAACCAGAAGTGTGTAGTGACAAACACTGTCACAAGTAAGGGTCATTCAGGAAGTAAGCAAAGTAAAAATAAAGATGGAAACATTCAAGATTCTTGAAACAGATTTTTATAGGACCTTATCATTCAATTTTCATCCCACAAAGCTCTTAATCTGGAAACACTCAGTGTGAAAGAAAAGTGGAGACTGTGGTTTTAAAATAATTAAAGAGAAAATCATGCATTAAGATTGCATTACACCCTGTCTACTGGGTTTGCCATGAGAGCTCACACAGATATTGCTAAGAATATCAAGTTAAAGTCACCAGTAATTAACTAAAACAAATAATCAATAATCCCATGACCTTGCCATAGCAAAAACATGCATGAATTCAAGAGAGAAAGACAATGAAATAAACTGGCAGTGACCGAAGCAAATCCAGGCTCAGTGACTAGCTGGGTGAGGACCTATCACTGACACATGCTAAAGCCTACAAGTCACCTACAAGGCTGCCAAGGACCCCCCTCTTGCTGATGACCACTTCACTGTTGTTATTTTTTTGGTCCTGTAATTATCTTCTCTTTGCTTCATCAGCTGACAAGGATGGAAGGTCCAGGATGTATCTCGAGGACGTGATTCATCTGCTGATATCAGGGGCTTAGGCTACCAAGACACAAAAAGTAAAACAGGAACCACGGAGAGGGACGTCAGCCAAGCCATAGACCCTTCCCACTGCCAATACCACAAATGCCCTGGAAGGCCTGGATGTACAGCCAGGAGCGTAAACCTGCAAGAAGGATGAGCAGAAAGACTGCAGCTTGGTCAGTCGAGAGACCTCCTGCAACACTGAGGAATGTGGAATTACTGAGCAGACTTGCTCTGCACCACGCTGAACATGCATATTTTGCCGATGACTTACAAGAAGGATGAGGCCGGTAACACTGTACAGCTGGCTGGGGGAAGACGCTAGGAGGGGAAGGGGTCCTGCAGCGCCAGGGCTGTAACCCATCTAATATTGAGATGTGTGAACCGACACTAAGTACCTGCGGAGACTCTGTCACCACCCCAATTCAGGAAGGCAGGGGACACCAGGCTTAATTACAAACAGGTGACGTGGGACATGCTGAAAGCTGAACACGCTCTTGAATATCACGTCAGGTTCAGCCCCAGTTCCTAATTAACTGTTCTTATCAGGCACGGATCTGGTATCACAACAGCGAAGCCTCCTTTCGGTGGACAGGCTGACAATCCCAGCCTTCCCTGGGTATTTACAACACGCTTTTAAAATGCATTAGCCTGCACTTTAAAGAAACCCGGGACCAGAACATCTGGGCTTTGGTTGTTTTGTTTCTCAGTAATAAAAAGTGAAAAAAATTATGCAGCTGTGGATAAAATGTTCAGAAACAGAACAGTTACCTTGTCATCCTTTACCTATTTTCCCTTTGCTAGCCTCGTTCACAGGAGCAGAACAGGACATGGGGCAACTTCGAGAAGGATGAGAGGGAACGTTTCCCACTTTTTTCTTAAATCAGATTTTCGATTTGTTATAGGATCCTTGGATTGTACAACACGTGGGGATCTATTCCACTCATGACACACATGCATAACTCCCCTTGGCACTAATGGGAATGACAAACGTGTTGTGAGAGGAGAACTGCCCCCTAAAACTGCAGGAGTGTGAACAAGGTTGTAAATATATCTCAAGGTTCTGGTAACATTAGAAACCAGTCTAGCGTCTTTCTCATGGTTTATTATGATATCACCAAATCCCCTCTATGTATTTATAGCCTTGTAATTCACAATTATTCTGGGTCCATAAATGTTTTTGGCATCTGAATGTAGAACTGATACTATTATTTCACATATTATGGTACTGTCCATGAATGCTAAATTTATTCCAGCAGAGACTCCTGGAGTTCATTCATCAGATATTTTATGCTACTGTTCTTTTAATGATTCATTTATCCTTAGTAATATTTGTATTCTGAAGTGTGGCGTCTCCAGCCGACAGCACAATGCTCTGCTGAATTATCTTTTTCTTTCACAGCATAACAAAGTAGAGCACAGTCAAATTGAAGATGGCCTTTAGTACACTGTCAGAACAATACTGCTTACCAAGCATATCCAGACACATTTCTCAAACCACATGTAATGCTCTGGCTGCCAACATGCTCATAAAGTCATTAACCGGCATCTTAAAATGAGGGTGTGATACATATATTTAAATGTTTAGGAAAATCAAATGTGTGCTCTTCTAGAAGCTTATTTTGAATTTCAGCTTCTACATATATCAATTATGCAGCAGTGCGTGGATGTAAAAATTCACCTTGATTTTTCACAAGCTGCTAAAATATATTCCTGCTAAAATAATACACATTATCTATCACTAACAAAAGCTTCTTTATGGTGTTAACTATTTGTCCTTCACAATGTAACAGAGCAAGAGAGACCCAAGCTGAAGGTTTACAGTGCTGAGGACTCATTTTTACAATCAAATTATTATTAGCAGTAAAATAAGGAGGAACTTATTTTACATGGTACAGATTTTACTAAATAAAGGTTATGCCACAATGCTCTCCAATACAAAACCTGCCCGGTAAGTTACAATTCATGCTGTTACATTTTTTAAATATACGCTTTCTCTCTCACCCACTCCCACAAACTGCCCTCCAATTTATATATGTACTAGGTTTAACCCTTCCCTTCCCAAACACCCTCACCTATCAATGGTCTCATCATGCAAGGATCACCAAGCCAGGAGAGACAAGCACGAACCAAATTAACCGAAAGAGATTAAGCAGTCAGAATATTGATACCGAGAGTCTTAAAACTCAGTTTAACAAGGGCAAGGATGCCAGAACCACAGTCTTCTCCTGTGTACCCATACAGCCCCTCTTGGTGCTCACAAAGGTGACACACAATGCGGTGGGAGATCCCCGGGCTGCCCACATTGGGAAGGCACATTTGCTACTGCCCACTCAGCCACCAGAGCCCAGCCCCTTCCCACACTCTTGTCCAACACCTTCCTTTTCTTTCTAGCCAGCCCATCTCCCACCTTCCCTTGCCTCCCCAAGCAAAGCTCCACCTCAGCAAGCTGAGTGCCCATCACCTCCTGTTGCTGAGGTCCCCATAAATACTAACATGGCCATCTGCTGGCATTACAGCCCCACACAGCTTGAGGGGTAGCCTGGCTTTTGCTCCTGTGTGCTTCTGTCCTAGCAAATGGTTTTGTGAAAAGAGGAGAAGGGGGAGAAAAGGCAAGTCTCCTTCAATTTCAGATGCACAAAGGATGCTTTCTCTGATGAACTCCCATAGCATGAGATGGGTCATCTATAAGAAGTTGAATATTGTATCTCAGAGAACAAGGCCTAGCCTTTCTGCAAGAGGGCAGTCAGAACCGGACTAAGATATTTAGGAAGACAGATGATGACAAGCCAGGCACACCGCAGTGTGCCTGTAAACAAAAGGCAAGTCGTCTTTCTGGGCACGGGAGTAACAAAGAGCAACTTGGGAAGGAGGTGTGAATAAGTTAGGTCTGGCTTTTCTCCTTCCCCCGGGAAGGGAACTGACACCCAGATCTGGCCATGGTGTCAACAGCACCCACAGGAGAGCCAGAGCATCTCAGCACAGCAGCACAGGTCACCAGCCAGAATGATTCATGAGCTGATACAAAGACAGATTCGACTTGATTAACAGAGCACTTGGAGTCAAAGATGACTGCAGGACTCCAAGTCCTGAGCTCCGGCAGCACAGAATTACAGCACAGGAAAGCAGCCAGGCAGGAAAAAGAGGACGTCCTCAGGGCCCACCCAACTATACCACAATGTTATATAGGTGCTCAGTTTACAGATCTTGGTAGTCAGCCAATTTTTGGCTGGCTACATGGAAAGAACACAATGCCAGAAAAAGGCATCCATGATCTATGGGGGACCACAGCTACAACCAGCAACTGTGGTACACAGAGGAGACTGCTTGATCACCTCCCTCCACGGCGCTGGGCGAGGGAAGTGCAGGGACACAAAACAATAGATGTCCCAAACTGGGTCCCCCTGGGACCCAGAAACAATATGGGCAGGGACGGAAACTAGAAGGAAGGCTGGGGAGGAAAACAGCACCCTCTAAACCCAAAAGTTAAAAAAGAAAAAAAAGAAGAAAGAAGGCAGACATTGAGATAAAGTCGGATTCAGAGCACAGCAGCGCTGCACCAGGAGGCACACGTTTCCAGTTACTGGAACAAAACCTCATGGTCAGTAAGAATTAAATGCAAGATCCAACAGTGACTAGAAGGGAAAAAATCCTGGAGAGCAGACACATGTGGGTTATTACACAGCCTGGCAAGGTCAATCTCGGTGCTAAAAACAGACAAAAATAAAAAAAAGCCGTCAAACATTTTTAAAGGGACACGGTCCCACACTGGCAGCTTTGACACCGTCTGTGAATGGTCCTTATTTTTTATCTACTGATTTTGTAATTATGTAGGCTACTCCTGTTCCAACCAGAGGCTGCAACAAGACTCTTATTGATGGTGCAAACTGCTGCAACTTGGGCTTTTGGAGAACGTGCGGCAGTTCCCTCTAGCTTCACAAGGCAGTAAAATTTAACTCTTCCTCCTCTCTTGTTTTGCAGCAGTGATTCCTTCCCTGATGTTTCTGAATAGACCAGAACTGCAATTGCAAATGGCTGTGCTCTACACCAACGACCAAGTGCCCTGTCATACCAATACATAATTGAAAACGCTGACACAGTGACAACTGCTATCAGCACAATTCTGATAATCATGTTAGCTTGCTCCTGCTGCAGGAACCGGTGGGGGTGGGGAACAGGCACTGTGATTTAGGGGCTACCTAGAGAGAAGTTACGTGGGATTTTGTTTACACTTCTTGGCAGATCTTCTGCATTTCAAAGAACAAAATACCCACCTCCTCAATTCCCAGGGGCAATGCTACCACCCCCTTTTATAAGAGCTCAAAGGCGGGTCAAAGTTTGAGAAGAAATCCAAATTTTATCTCTTTGATAAGGCACGCTTGAAGTTTGAGATGTGTGGTGTTAAAACTCCTTTCAAGAGCCACAAATAGATGAGACTCAACACAATCCAGTGGCGAATGAAAGGCTTCCACAGCCAGTGCTGCATATTAAAATGTTTTTGTCACCCCCATATGCTTCCTCTGTAATGAAGTAGGCTGTCCCCAGAGAAAGGAAGAAATTAACAGCACTTAAATCATCCCAGCATTGCTTGGGCAAACACGTGGCCTCAGGAAGGACCAGGCGGCTAGAGACAACCTCCCAAGGACCCTGCCAACCTCCTCCCAGGGAGGCTGGGGAAGGTGCAGAGGAGAGCAGCAGTGGCTCAAGAAAGAGGGGCAAATGAGGAGTGGAAGCCCCAAAGTGCTACTGGATGTAGGGTCACCTCCAGCAGAAAATATGTCAGTATCACAGGAGTACCGGGGGTACACCGCACCTAACAACAGCATCACCTTTCAGCATTTAAAAGGCAGGCAGCAACTGAAGCCAACAAGTATTAGTTATCTTAAACCAACTGGGTGACAAATAATAAAAATAAACATTTATCTTGCCCTCTTCATGCAAGACCAGACAAAATTGTCTGTCTGCTCAGCACCTCAGGTTATCTCCGATCCCAAATATGTTAACACTAAAGGTAAGCGGTAATTAAACTGAAAGGCGTACAACCAAAGAAAGCCTTCCTGCTCACAGCCTCTCTGAACCACAACCCCACCAGCGCTGCTCCACAGCCTGCTGGTGCTCTTGTTCAGCCGCAGCAGTGCCGGCGTATGCTAGGAGCTGCACAAACATAGAAGAAAACACCAGGCCACAGTCCTTTTCCCCAAGGGAGCCATCCTCCTCCGTTCGGGCTCCATGGAGCACAACAGACAAGTCATGTAATAGCCTCATCTATGGCAAAAGAGCTGTATCAATTGGGCTGGTTAAAATGAGTTAGAGAGGTCACTCTGACCCACGAGACAAAAAACAACATACGGTGCACAAGGGCAGAGAGGGGAAAATGGGATAATGGGACACTTACAGGAGCTCTATCAAGATCAAAATGGCATTCAGCTAGGGCAATGGGGACAGGAAGGCACAAGGAAGAGGAAAAAAGTGCAAACGGGGAAGGAGGGGAGGGGAAGACAATTAGAGGCATGACTTAGGCACAAAATATCCAAAGTAGCTGTACTCTGAATAGCTAACAATTAGTTGGTCAGAAAATTATTGCATCAAGTTAAGCCAGGCGAGCCTGAACTCAGCAGCACGCGACAAACAATGGAAAAGGAGAGTCAGCGTCAGTTCAGAAGTCACCACAAATGTCTGAGCACGCTACAGCTGCAGATTATCAGTTTCGATAATATGATAGCTTGACTACATTACGACTTGATAATCTTCATCTGGAGAAGTCATGCCTGTTGCAAGGCCACCGATAAGTGAAATCAGAAGGGCTGTGCCACAGCCCAGTGCCCACTGGGGCTGGGCACCGTGGCTGCCTGGGAACTGAGGGGTCAGCACCTTCCTGCAAGATAGCTCATCCCTGCTCTGCTTTTCACTCCAAACTCACTGGAATCTGCTGCAGGTTGGCCAATTAATACGGCAACACAAGATCGGATGAGGAGCTGGGATCTCCCAGATGAAGCTATGCAAATTATGAGACTGGTAAAGAAGAGAAGGAAATGAGAGGGTGAGCCAGTCCTGCTGCATCCAGCCCCTGCCTGGCAAGCTCCGCTGGAGGGTTTGAGAGAGCAAAGTAGGAAACAACTGCTGGAAAACCACCTATGGACTGGAATAGGGTGACTGCTAAAATATAAACCTCAGCTAGAAGCAGTACTTGATTTTCCTGGATTTCACAGAGAAAAAAGATCCAGATTCTACATTACCAAATGCATGACTGTGGGGAATGAAAGACAGGACAGGACTGATTGCTAAATCTTCTTTGGGTTCCCCCTCACTGGACCCAAACAAACAAGAAATAACTGCAGCAAAAACCCCTTCAGTAAGCACCAGAACTTGCTCATCCCCATTGCTAACGCTGCCAGTGCTAACGCTGCCAGTGCAGGAACGGGAGTGCCCACAACACGGCAACCTCAACCATCCATTTTGGCATGATAAAGACTCCTAAAGGATGGATAAAAAGAGCAGCAATGACAGTTTGGGGACCAAGCCCAGAGCTCTGTCTTGACAGACTCATGAGCCGGAGGGATGCAGATTGCCTGGCCGGGGCAGCAGCAGCTCCCACCTCCCCGGCCCGGCGCAGGGGCCATTTGTTCTTCAGCTAAACCCAGGCAGTGCTGCAGCCCAGCCTAACCCAAACCAACAGAGCCGGCGAGCACTAAATTCAGTCATTTTCCCCTCAGTCTCTTCTCTCAATTTCAGCTCTGACTCCTCTATCTTTTATTTCTTTTTCTAAAGACATATTTAGAGATGAAACCATTCATAACTGCCTATCCACAGACAGTTTGTGGCAGCATAATTGACAATGAGTCTGCTGCAAAAATGAAAATGCTGTTTTAATAACCTTGGCCTAAAATACATTCTGTTGTATGCCTCAAAGGGTTTCAATAAAAAGTCAACCTGTAGAGACATATTTTCTTGGCTTAAACAACAATCCAAAGCATATAAATGTAGTCCAACTATAATGACATATTTATAGGCCAATAAAGCTTACACTGCAGCTTTCATACTTCACTTAAAGGAAGTCTGTAAGAAGCAGTGTTATATAAAATAATTTGAATTTTTTTTTTCGAACTATAGCCGAAGGAATACAAATATGCAACTTTGCCATATTTAACCGATAGTGTTTACATTGCTTAGTTGCTAAAAATTATGTAAAATGAAATAATTCCTCATTTGGTGACTTCCCACTGGTTTACCAAATATGGGTATACAAGTCCATTTATTACAAAGAAAAATCCCCTAAATAATTCTGAAGACAAAAATAAATAACGAGCGGCCTTACTAGTGAATGATTTAATCAGACCAATTCTTCTGGAAAAACAGGTTCTCATGTTCATTATGAATAATGCATTCCTGAGCAACTCTATTTTTATATGCTGCATTGTTGTTATTCTTTATTTTTCTCAACATTTGAAAGAAATACTCAGAAAGCTATAAATAGTCTTAAAACATAAACTGCTAGCATTCAATATTGACATATTTGTAAAAAGGGACAGAATGTATAACATTAATACCTCAATAGGCAGAAAGAAATAACTCTTAAAATTCATTTTTCAGGCTGAAATCTTGAAGCTCACACAAAAAAAATGCCATTGCTAGATCTTTTATTTAATACAGTCCTAAGGAAAAGTTCTGCATAATTCACTGGTGATAAAAACAATGGCATTTTACAGAAAAAAAACAGTTTCTGCAGAAAAGAAAGGCAAAGAAAGAGAAAAGAAAAAGAGGAAAGAAGAAAGAAGGAAAAAACAGACAAGAGGGAAAAAGAGAAGAAAAGAGGGCGGGGAGAGAAAAAAAGAGAGAACAAAAAAGGAGACAGAATTACCAAATCTGAATTAGGGTCAACTTTCAATTATAGGTGCGTGGTTTCTCTGGGTTGTGGATTAACCAGGTGTCGCCTTAGTTTTGGCTAAGCAAGTGCCACAGAGTGTATGGCACAGGGTACATGCTGCTCACATGAGGCCCCACTTTGCCTGGTTATTGTTTAAAGCTGCCCTGCTCCCAGCAGCAACGTGTTTAATTAAGTATATTTGTGCAGTGCCACTTCTGTGGTTCTGTATCAGCCATGTTTTCATTTCATCCGGGTTATTTCACCCTTCACCACTCCTGGATAGTGTGTGAAAACTGATTTTGTTTCTTCCATAAAGTTTTTTTGAGCTCTTTGGTAGGGATATAATTTCCTATTACCTTCTACAGCTCGGTTCAAAAACATCTAGTAGGAAAAATTTCAGAATCTACTCACTTTTACGGGATTTTTCTGTAATGGAAACATGCCATTTCATAGGAAAAAAGGGGTCCAGGAGATCACCTTGTTTATCTAGGCCTTTTCAACACCTGGTTCAGCAACTTCCTTATCTACAGCTGGGATTAAACATGGGCATCACTACAGACTCATGCATGGCCCGCCAGACTAGCACAAGAAGGCATTTGTTCCCTTCGGGTCCAAGTTCTGCACAAAGCAGCCTGCCCCATCAAAGCCACCCCACTCTGCCCCGTGGGGAAGGCCTCCGTGAAACATCCCCATGAGCGCAGCACTGAGTACCTGATTAGGAGTGGAACCGTGCTGCGGTGGTGGGAAATGGTGGATGTGCAGGAGATCACCTCTCCATTCGGGCTGATTAGCCTTGCTAAGATAGCTGTGCTGATGCTCTCACCTGAGGGACCTTTGCATGACAGCGCACCACGCTCCCTCACAGTTTACAACCCTATTTTAAGAGAAAAACCACCGCATCCCATTGTGCTGAAGACCTACTGCAGAAGTTATTGCTAGTAAATCATTGATCACTGCAGCTGAGCATTGGTCTGTTGGCAAGATGCTGAGTATGGGAAAAGGTCTGTGGGCACGCGTCGTAACAGGCACTAAAACTGCCATTTTGACAGCAGAGAAGATCCAACACTGGCAGCTCAAATCTCTGTGCCCTGGACACTGCGCATTATGCTACTGCCTTTGCCTACAGCTCGAGAGACAGCAATTCCGAGAGCGCAATGTCAACCTTGACCAATCACTCAGAATGAGAGAAGGAAATCTTCTTCAACTGGTGGGTGTTAAACCTCCATCCCATAGCTAAGCCAAACACCAGAGCTCATGGTTTGCCTACAGGACACAACCAAATAGGGCTGCTTCACAAGCAATGAAGATCATTGTTCTTCTCAGATCTGGGAAGCAAAATATGCTTAAGTTCTTGGGTCTTTCAAATAGTAAAAAAAAAAATCATCTTAGTACTAGATTTAAGAAATTTCTTTGATTGCCTTCCATAGGCTAGGTCAGTTGTCCATATCAACGTGCCTCATCAGCTACAGGTCTTCTTGAACCTTTGGTTTCACTCCCGCCAACCAGTCATGATGAAGAAAAAGGCAATCATAATCAAACACTAGTCAAAATACCCTTTTCTACTGAAAAAAAAAAAGATCCAACAATAAAGCCAGAGCCACCAACCGAAAATGAGCGACATCAGAATGTGGGTTATCAAAATTATACCATATAGTTTGCATTCCATAAGTGCTTTCAGTATAACCCCTACTTTCAAAGGCTTAACATGCAACCATAAGCTTTAGGCTTAAAGATAATTTTCTTTGGCTCCGAGGGTAGATAATAGCAATTTCATAACTTACCACAAGGGTTTTTTTGTTTGTTAAAAACAAAAACAAGAAAACATTAACACACAAAAGTTCCGTCTGAAAAACATTAAGATTCTTCTGACAAAACAAACAAATGCAAATAAATGTAGTGCGTATAGACGACACCAGGGCAATAGCAGAGAAAATTACTGCATGTAATTATGAACCAGAAGAAACCACACAGAAAAGCAAAGGAAAAGAGAAAGTATTGGACAGGTTATTTTTTTTCCTGGAGATGTAATGAAAATAAGATCAACTTCCAATTGTACTTTAATCTTCCAGCCTACATATCTAATGGTGAAATGCAAGATTGACAAAATCACTTCACCATTTGATAAGATCAGAAAAACGAGACACAGAAGATAAATCCTCCAAGACAGATCTTCAGCTTGGTGTAACTTGGCTTCAATGCCAACAGTCGTGCCATTATAAAACTGAACTTGGCCCTGCGTCTCCTGTTCACATAGGTACAAAACCATTTCCTCACATGCATCAGCCTTAGCTTTTAATTTCTTACCTTTTCATGCATTATGGCCTAAATTTGATGCTCTTCAAACTTGTAAAATTTGTTAAAAGCTTGGTACAACAGAGAAACGTCCCTGGGATGCACTTCAAAGTGCCGTTTCTGACAGCTATTACGCATCCAAGGTCCTAATGCCACAAACAGGCACATTTACCAAGAGGAGACCCATCTCCCTCAGACCTCGGGCCCCCACCATGGATTTTAGAGGTGGGAGTGTCTGTGCCCCAGAACTGCAAGCCTGTCTGCAACCACCCGAAGTAGCAGAGCTACCATTTCCCTCCCTAAAAATGGACAGGTCTATCTGGAGAGAAAAGCAGGGCGCCCGCAGGGGGCCTATGCTGTATAGTAACATAAAGCTCACAGGGAAACACTATAGAAGGCTATGGAAGGGACATCTCCCTACTGAACGGACATGAAGCTGACCATACGGAGACAGGATGAGCACCAGAAGCAGGTGACAATCCTGCGCTTCTGGAAGGTGGGACGTGAGAAGTGAAAAGGCCTTTGCTCTCCCCAACCTGTTGGAGGAGGCCTTGGGAAGATGGGCCAGGCTCTTCTCCCCACGATGCACGCCTTGACCTGATCCCCCGGCCTGCAGAGCCCCAGGGAGAGCCCTTGACAATTACTTGTGGGCGCATCTTCAGGGTTTGAGCCTTAGTGCTCAGGGACATGTCTATGGAGCAGACAGGTATCACAGAATTACCCCACGCTAATCTTGAAGAAGCCGGCGATGAGCTCACCACCACCACCACCACCCATCCTGCTCGGGTACCTCACTGCCACGCCTCCGCCCAAAGCACAGACATACCTTGGGAATCGTCGACGGCTTGGCAGGATCAGGCTCATCCGCCTTTGAAAGACGCTCACCCACAGGCCCCTCCCCACAGGAGAAAGTAAGGGATACTCACCAAGGTCAGCCTTTTCCTTCAGGATGTCTTTGAAGTTCAAGCCGCTGTTGAGTGTGGATTGTCTGTATCTCGTCAAGGCCTCCTGCCCATTCTTCCCCACATCCATCGGCTTGACCGGCTCAGCCCGGAAACCACACTTCCACTTGGAGAAATCGGACTGCGCCCATTTTGCCAAGTCCTCAAGCTTCACAGTAACTTTCTCTGAAACGGCAATAACTTCATCCTGCAAGAAGTGGTCAAATGAAAATACGACACGTCATGCGCGGCTCCATGATGACTGATAAACCCGTAACGCCACCTCCCCATAGGATACTGGAAAAGCCTATTTTGCTGTTGGCAGATTAATTTTTCTGCAATACAGAATAGCTAGTACTTAATTTATTCCTCCTGCCACCTAAGTGGAGATATTAGTTGTTTACTTGAAGCAAATACACATGATCTAAAGACAATTTCTAGGACCGGGGCAATGATCCTAAAAGGCATTTGAAATGCAGGTTGCCAAATCACATTCTCTATAACCCAAAGCCTTGAGGGAAAGTTTGTTTTTTAGGTGCAATTAGCTGCAAATGTAAAAATTCATGGCTGGATGACTAATGGTTATAGCTAGTCCTGAAATAAATGGACTAAGTAAATCTCAGATTCTTGGAACTCTGACTCACCAGAAAATTCCTGTGTTTATGGTACATTTTCCCTTGGCTTATACACAAATATTGAATTTAACTTTTGTCCTAAAAATTAAATAAAACTGTGATGTAATCCCAAAAGAAATACTACATAAATGTTATGTGCTTCCCACCAAAAGAAACTTGCACATTCTCATGTTTCTTAAAACCTTTTTCAAGATCAGAACTGTAATTTTTTTTCCCTTCTTAAACATACATTCTAAGAAAAGCACTTAAACTTAGTTTAGCTGCCAGAACATATACTCGAACTAAACAGCTCTAATTGCTGAATTTTATCCTTCCAGGAAACAATCAACTCCTCTCAGTCATGATGAATAAGCAGAATGTTTTATAGCTGACTCCAGTGAGCAAGGGCTCAAGAAAGCCTCAAAAAATAAACAAACAAACATACACACGCACATATCCAGCAAGATACACTCCAGATTTTTTAGTTGAAACAGCAGAAATAATTTATGCTGTAATGAGAGCTGGCTGCACACCACACCTTGCGCACCCCACGTTTCTAGCACTAAATAAGGTTACAGGTTCTTGAAATAAATAAACCGGAATCCAATTTTTCTCTCAAATAAACACAAGTATTTGCAAAAGGGAGAGAAATTCTTTGAGTTATTAAACAAAGAGAAAAGCACAATTGATTCTCTCTGTGTGTTTTTTTTTTCCACTGAACACATTCCTCAGGAAATAAAATACTGCTCAATAGGAAAAAAAAAAAAAGAGCTTTATTGTGATAAGTTACACACAATACAAAACCTGAAGTATCTCTAGTAAAAAAGCAGATCTGATATTCCAGTCTCCCTTATATAATACAAAATCGTTTTATAAGCAGGCACCTTCATTACATTTAGTGCAATAACAAATATTTGGTCAGAAATGAACGGTATGCTTATATGCTAAGCAAGCTTGTAATAAAATCTTTTCCTTTATCATTGCACAGCGTAAGAGCTTCCACCAAACAACAAACAATAACAGTGATGTTTTAAATCTCTGTTTATGACAAACGTCAATACTCTGTAAACAAGCGTTGCGTACTACAAAGTACAATTTCAATGGATGGTTTCACCCAATTTCATTACACCATCCACTTGAAATAAAAAAGCTGTAGTTGCTATGCATTTTATAGCTATTACACGGTGATTATTAAATGTCAGGATGGAAAAAAATAATACATATATATATAAATATCAGCCTGCCTGCAGACAGTCTCAGCAATTTCTGGATGAAGTCCTCTTTTAGGATATTGGATATCATCACCAGCTACTACACAATTTCTAATATTCAACACTAGAGAAATCTATTTAGCAGCAGTTTTAAAAAAAACTGACTTGGAGATCAGACGTGTTTTTGGTTAAAATATTATTTTCCAAATAGCTCTCATGATCAAATTATTATGATTTCAATTACTAGTTTCTTCATATCCTTTCCAAGAACTGGTATGACTAATTTTGGCTGGCATACAAAGTAAGCTGAGCAGACAATTTATTAACCAAAAGAAAAGTACAATCACTATTACATCATCAATGAATAAACTTGTTTTCGAGAATACAACCTTCGTACACACGCACATGATGTGTACACAGGAAAGGGAAAAAAAAAAAAAGAAGCTCTACTGTAACAAGGGTGAAGCGATGCCGGTGCACTCGCCGGCTCTGCCCAGGCTGCGATGGAAGGGGAACTGGAGAGGCAGGAGCAGGGGGAGAGGCGGCTTTTGGGGGGCAGGGGAGAGCACACCCCAGCCATATGCTTTCTGTGGCAGCGGCACAGCCATGGCCATGGAAACATGCAGTGTTGAGCAACCCCACACTCATGTGAGGGGCCAGGAAAAGACCCTGCAAAAACACCATCGTGCGCTTGCCTCAGCCCTTCACAAAATGGCACTCGGACTCTGAATACAGCTGCCGTGGTGCAAAGGGGTGCCCAGAATGGCACCACAGAGTGGCTGAGCACACAAGTGGAGTGCATGAATATATAAAATATAAAAGAAATTCAGGCTGTCACTGCCTGACAGAGGTTGCCTGCCATGACAGAGGTTGCCTGCCATGACAGAGGTTGCCTGCCATGACAGAGGTTGCCTGCCATGACAGAGGCTGTGGGCCGAAACCCCCCTGTGCAGGCAGTGCTAGGTGACGGGGCCGCCCCGTCACCCCTGCATCAGCTGTGTCCCCAAGGGCACCCAGACCCATCACCCCTGCGGCAGCCATGTCCCTAAAAACGCCAGTCTGGCCCCCAAGTCATCTGGGATCACCTGAGGAGGGCGGCTGACTGCAGGTCACATACTCATGGCTGCTAGGCTGGGCCTTGTGCCACCACTGAGCAATGGCAGCACCCACCTCATGGCTGTCGGGCCGAGAGGGCCCATCTCGCACCTGCTGTAACTGCAGCTCCACTGCCGTCAACCCCACCAAAAGCCAGGGCTGTTCCTAACATTAAAGTCACTGCTGTGGGGTTTTGGGGTCACCCCTGAAGGACTCGGGGCTGAGGCTAGGCCTGGCCTGCAGAGGCAATGGCCACAGGACAAGGCCCTTGTGAGGGAGGCCAGGCAGTGCTGCCTCTCCAGTGCCCGGGAGCGCCCAGCCATCCTCCACACCAGCACCGGCCTCATCTCCTCCCCTTGTACCGCCAGTGATTACCACGGCTGCACCAGGGAAACACAGCCGAGTTTGCTTTTAGCCAGAGAACGGAAAAATTACCCTATATATTTCAGGGCCTGCCTTGGGTCGCCCTGCCCTACGTGCCGTGGGACTGGGTAGACCTATCTCTCTCGCTGCTCATTTTTTGAGCTGTTGCTCATTTTCGGCCCAATTCAGAGTCAACTGGCCACGTCTTCCCCAACTCCCACACACCACCAGCAGTCACACGTTGGACCACTGTCCCCCTCTGAGGGCTGCTGCTTACGCCAATCCCACCAGCGAGGGACTGCATCTCCAGAGACGCTTTCACCCCGGTGCCTCATCATACAAACACTGTCACCCAGCAAAACATGGCCAGTAGCTTCAGCCTCTTCTTTCTGAGGAGCCTGAGCCACAGGCAGCTTCCAGAGAGGCTGCCTTCCCCACATCTTGGCAGTTTGCTAACACAAGAGGTCATCTGCCCCAACGCCACCCAAACAGAGGTTACCCAACTATTTCATCAGCTCTGGGATTTCGACGCACCTTGCCAAGCTTCCACACATCCTTAAGCAGCCTTTCCAAGTGCTCAGACCCAAACCACGAGTCATGGGGGTTTTTTAGTATTTTTTTGGAGCAGCAGGTGACAAAAGGGTCCCTTCTCCTTTTTTCTTAAGCAAAAATGTCTCGCAGCCCTGTGTCACAACAAAAGTTGCTTCAGGACCTGCAGGGCTCTGCCAGCCAGAGGAGCCCCCGTAGCCATTTGGTATCAACTGCTGCACACCTACTGCCACAGCCCTTCTAGAGAAACCCTTTCTAATGAGATGACAAAGGAATACAGATGTTGAATAAATAAAAACCAGGTACACGGTGACACATGACTAACAAAGCTTCAGAAGATTAAAGAAATCTGCTGTATAACCTTCATGTCATTCATAATTATATCTCCGTGTAAACATGAAAAACCACCCACGTTGCATACAGTGTGCATATATATATCTATACAAAAATCAAATCATCGTGTATTAGCTATGATCTGAAGTGATATGTTTATGAGGTCTCCATTGCGTGGTTAAGTCTTTAATTGCAGTCTTTTCTTGCTACAGCAAGATGAGCTTTGCAGGAGGAAACAGCCAGCACCGATTTCAGCTCTGCTCAGGAATAAGATTTCTCTCGGATGTGCCTTTTCGGACGCTGACCAACCAATGGCAATGCTTTTCCCAGCCACAAAGTTGTCTAAATCTCAAAATAAGTACTGACTATAAAAAGAGGCACTTTTTCTTCTGTTTCTATAAAAGCGGGTATCTAGTCAGCCTATAATTTTAGCACATCTTACAAGACTCCTGAGCAAAGTACGATACTTTCACCTATCAAGTGGGAAATGGGGAGATAGTTAAGAAAGATGGTGATACAAACTCTTCTCATCCCTCTTTTGCTTTTTAAGAGCTTATTGGATTTGCATTTTCAGAGAAATCGTCCAGGGAG
Source organism: Theristicus caerulescens (assembly GCA_020745775.1). Taxonomy (NCBI): domain Eukaryota; kingdom Metazoa; phylum Chordata; class Aves; order Pelecaniformes; family Threskiornithidae; genus Theristicus; species Theristicus caerulescens. The sequence goes on from CM036560.1 coordinate 93,806,136, forward strand.
AAGGGGACAGTATCTTCTTGAGAGCCGTTATGCTTAAATATTATGTCACTGTTGTCTAAGCAACCATCACAGCCTCCCGAAAGCACAGAATGCTATATTGCCTGACTCAGCAGATGGTTGAAATACTTACATTCAGGGAAAGAGGTCAGGTAGTTAGAATAGTTTAAAGCAGATAATTATTTTTTAGAAGAAATATTAACTCTTACAAGGCAGGGAGTCACAGGGTAGCACAGGGAGGTCGTACATCTTGATTGCACACTCGCATACGGTACGTCACAACTCCTCACTCATTGCCAATAACTAGGAAAGATTTATATTTTAGAGACGCTGAGGCAGCCCTAAAAGAATTACGGCGACCAAGATATCTCAAAATTTTGACGTGCTGAGACTGTTTTCACTCCAGTGCTTCCAGAGGTCATTTAAGGAATTCTGGAGGGCACGAGCGAGTCGAACACCTGCTTGGCTGTCTCCTAACATCAAATACGTGGCCTAGACAGAAACGGGAGATGTACTGTAAAAACTCTTGCCGATAATTACAGAAGACACTGTGTGTCATTTATCTGATCAGTACGATTTGCATCAGAAAACATCTTCAAACCTTTTTACAGAAACCTTTAGCACGGCAGATAGCTCGGGATGCATATTTTACAACCCAGTACATTGCCGATGAAAACACATTCATCCACGGGAGCAAAAAAATACAGTGCGACTCTTACGGACTGCATTCACCAAGGATAATAGAACTGCATATTTCATTTGGGCATAAAGGGCTTTATTATTCTGGGCTTTTTTTACATCCCATGTATTTTTTAGGTTTTTGTGATTTAGGTGAAAAGGACCTTCCCGTACCTTGCACACCACCACTGTTCTCACCCTGGGAATCCGGTTCCCTGCTCTAGATCCCTTTGAGGAGAGGAAGGTTGTGTTGCAGAGGTGAAGAAAGGAATGCATTGCTCTCCCATAGCAATGCATTTACCTGGGTGTTTGAGGAAAGTACCATCACCCTTACTTGACGCCACAGTCAGACCAAAAGGTCCTGTTAGCAGACAGTCAATAGTCCAGAGCTCTTCTCTGCCATACAGATGCTACCAGGGCTCTAGGACAGTGGTGGAAACCAGGTCATCTCAATTCAGTTCTAATCCACTTGCCAAAAGTCACTCAGGAACCTGGACCCAGGTCTCCAGAGTCATCTCCTACGAGCAGCACTTCACCCAAGCTTTCCTCCAAGGACGATATTCAGCCCTAAAGGGGCAGAGAACATTTGTACAAGACTGCTTTGCTCTCAGAAACTTCCTCCAGAGTAAGAAGGTCCCGTCTCCTTGCTGCCTGCTGTGGACTGGGGGTATACATGGAGTTGTTTAAGGCCGCAGGATCACAGACTAGCTAAAAAACTGTGGCTGCGTCATAGAAAAGGTCTGGCTCTGGAACTGCCCTGTTCAGCCTCCCTGCAAGGCACACAAAGGACTCTCCTGCCATCCACTCCCTTATTACGTATTGCTCTTCCAGTACAACCTTTCTAAGCAGGCTGCAGACCTGGGGAGCCGGGCACAGCTCCGCCAGACTGCTCCCGCTCTGCAGGTGGGATCACTGAGTGACAGGAAAGCCTCACAAGAGGCTCCAGCACTTGGCACGGGCCGGGGCAGCTTTCTTTTCCCCTTTCCCTGCCCCGAGTGCCTCATTTGGTGCTGTCTCCTCATGCATCCCCAAGCCCAGGGCAGACGGAGGTGTCCCAAAGGATGCGTGGAGCAGAACTGACCGCTGTGGTCTGGGTCTGCAATGGTCCCCAGAGATGCCAGCGTGCAGGGACCTACAGAGACCACCGTTCTCCCCCCATGAACCTATGGGGAGAGCCTTGAGAATGGAAACATGCACAGCCCAGGAATTTACCTGGCACACAGGAGAATTTTAAAGAGGCCAAGGCAGAACCTTTCATCTGTTAATCCTTCGCTAATTACTTTAAAGGGCTATAATGATCTCGTTAAATTCAGGTGACAGGTATTTCCCCAGCCTACTGCGCTATTTCCCCAGCCTAAGCGCAGCCGCACATAGCTGTCTGAAACTCACGTCGACGTAGAACGCTACGTCCCGACGTGTTCATCCCGTCTGCCAGGGTCCAAAACCCAAAAGAAGAGACCAAGGTAAAGGACACAGGTGAGGCACGTGATGTCCTATGGTATTCGCTTTCCCTTGCATTAGCAAGCAGCTTGTTTAGCGTGGCTCAGTATTTCCAAAGCGAGACACGCAAAATGTCCTGGGGCAGGGCAGCGCCGCGTTTTTGTAGGATGCTCTGTGGGATACTGGTACACCTGGGCCAGAAGTGGGATGGAGACAGACCGCACAGAGGGACGGCTGTGAGCAGCTAGACTTGACATTTCTACTGCAAGCCTCCTCCTTCATTTCTGGGGTGTTTTTTTCTCCCTCCTCCCACTCCCGAGCAGAGGTTCAAATTGAATTTATATCTGTCATTGCAGATAGAAGTTCTGACCAAAGAGAAAATAGGCTTCAGTCAAAATGTTTTCCCGTCAGATAGCTCACAGATCCCGAAGAGTTGTTTTAGTTTAGGCAAGTTGACAAGCAATTCATTCCTAATTTTGCCTACTACAGTTACAGTTCGAAAAGCTTTCCTCGTAGATTACATAATTACATTTTTCTTAACAAGGAGTACATTGCATTAGCAGGTTTAAATTATGCAAGCTTATTCTTTTGTCTTTTGTTATATTGTGTTCTATTGTGCTGGTGAAACAATATGTGCTTTAATTAGCAAATATCTGTAAATAATTTACTTGCTTTTCATACAGCAGAACAATGGAGCCAATTTTCACATACATCCACTGAGCATGTCTAGGGGGTTTCTTGCCAGAACCTTCCATTGTTCAGTATCTGTATCAATCTGCCCATCATTAGCAGCTAACGTTCAACAACCCAGGAAGAAATTAAAGTTTTGGCCCCTGGGAGCAGCCCCAAGCCCCCCAAATCCGAGGCTACGCTTTGCAAAGAAAGATTAAAATACCCAGAAAACGAAAACAAACTCTTTTATTATCTATAACCCTGGCACCTTCGCATAGAAACATGGACGCCTGCCAAGCATTAAGGTCATTGGATTAATGCCATAAAATGCCGATGTTCATCTGACCTTCTGACTGCATTTTAGCTACAAAATAAAAAGCTCAACTTGATACGATACTATGAATCATGCGAGACGTCTAGTCTCTGCAGGGTTAATGCTGGGTGTGAACCCACACTGCACACGCACAAACACACACACACACACACAAAGAAAAAAGCTCTTAAATCAAGAGTGGATGACTGTTCGGAGACTTAAGGCATTGTTATTTTGAATGCGAATGAAAGGGCCAGAACAAGCATTGCAAGAATATTTCAATTATGTATTTCCCAGAACTACATCTCTGAGCAACTAATGCAAATATTGCTCCCATAGCAGTAGAACTTCTTCCCGAATAAAAGCATATAAGAGCTTGAATCAGAACATACTTTCTGTATCGTTCGCATATTGTTTGAATATTATTAAAAATGCAAAAATCTATGTATGCGTTACTCTCCTGAGCAATACAGTAATTATGATTAAGGGACAAGCAGCACAAAAAGAGCCAATTTATCTTACTTGTGCTTAGGAATACTATTGTGTAACTAAGCAACTAAAGACAAAATATAGTCTAATTAATTCACTCCTATGCTTATTTAAAAGACACAATTAGAACATTTTTATTTTCCAGCCTGCACAGTATCTCAACATGCTTGAGGGTGTACCATGTGAGGCCTATTATTCTCCAAAGACAAGAGTTTAATGTTTAGTGCCACTGATCAGACTGGCAACAGCAACTCTGGAGAGCGGTGGGTGTATTTTACAGTCTGAATGCGCTGGGAAGCAGAGGGAAAGGGGAAAAAAATTAAAAAATAATGAAAAAAAAAAAAGGGATCTGCCTTATGTGACCAGATCTGCCAGACTGCTGGCTAATGGCTAGCAACATGTGGCTTCTCTGAGTAACATCATTGCCCTCTCCCTCCTTTGCCAGCATATGCTACTGGTGGCGAGAGAGATAAAAATATAGAGAGTGGATATGCAATTACCAAAACCATGATATTTTATGACAAATGCCATTTCTCTAACACTGCTATTACAGTGCGCCTGATTTCCAAAGCTGAATTAATTTGAGCAAGTGTACATTGGAGATTGATGCTATTAGCATGATTTTTAAAGCACCCTTTAATAATCATAATCTGCATGTTTGAAACGTGTTGTCATTAGAGTGTTGACAGATACGAGCATGAGGCACACACCGTGGAGACTAAAACGGGGTGGTTCTCATTTCAAATAAGAGCGTACAGATTCCTACATCTCTCAAAAAAATCTATTTCTGTGCAAAGGGAGTAGAACATTTTTCAAGGGGGGGTGGCAATAAACCACCAGCAGCGTAAAGAGCCCGCGCTCGGGTCAGCCTGTGCTACCTTTACACACTGGGGCAGGACCTCCGCACACGGAGAGCCCCTCGGAAACGCATCAGGCTTTCGAGGGATGCTGTGAGCATCTGTCCCGAAATGAAGAGCGAACAATCCCACTGCCTCCCTTAACTTTCTGGAAGAATCTCTTCTGCAGTTATAAATGACATACATTTATGGAGTGACTTCTTTTTTTTTTCTCTTTCCCTCAATTAGTCTGAAAATGCAAAATACTGCTAGGGAAATAATTACAGGAAACTAGCTCTCTCCTCTCCTCTGTATGAGCAACGCTTACTCATGTAAATTACTTGCATGAGTAAGGGTTATTTGCAAGGCGAAAAGCATTGCATCAGATCCCCAGTTTGGGAGAAGAGATGAAATCAACATGAGTTCGTAGTAAACTTAGCTCCTGATGAATGAACCAAAGGCAGATCCCCACCGACCGTCCAGCCTCAGCAGAAGCAGCATTCATGACAATGCAGGGCAACGCAGGGAACGTCATACCATGCAAAATAAATTAGCTGTTTGTTTGGGGTTTTTTAGGAATTGTGCACATCACATCAAATACCATCCCTGGATTTAATGAGCACCGGCTTTGATATATATTTTTAAGCCCAGTCTAATTAATGCCAACACCTTTAAAAACATGAAAATAGAAGGCACTAACAAGCATTTTGCTCTAGAACTGCTTCTACAAAGGTCAGTTGTTCCACAGCCCCACGCCACCCCTTGGAGCAGAGAGGAGTAAATGAGCCTGGAGGAGGACTCGGCCGGGACCCCGTGGGCTGCAGGGCTCGGGGGCTGAGCCCACCTCGCGCCCCCTGAGCACCGTGGGTCCAGGGCGCTAGGCGAGGGGACCGGACAGGGGCTTTCTACTTCTCACAGTTGGGCGCAGGAAAATCTGGGGGTCTGCTTTCCACATGCACCCCATGAAACTGTTTCAAGCGCGACAGCGTGCTCTTACGGCCTTCAGAGCCCCCAGGGCATCCTCCTCTGAGCCCCGCACGAGGCACCTGCTGTCGCAGGGGTCTTCCCTTCCCATGCGGGAGGTGACACTGGGGACCGCGCTGGCCCAGGAGCGGCCGAGAAAACCAGGGCAAGGTGGTGATTTCCTCCGGCAAAACAGGTGCTTTCCCCATGTAGATGGTGGCCCTCTCGGGAACAGAGGACAGCCACTTTTTCCCCGCTGGAGGGAAGGGGGAGAAGGCTGCTCCCACTCTCCGACCAGCGCTGCACCTGCTGCAGATTTTGGGCTTGATGGCGAGGTCAGAGGCAGCACACCTGGGCCCCTGTGTTTTAAAAGCAGTGACAAAGTTTTCAGTGAAGTAGAGCAAAACTCTTCTAGCTCACCTAACCGCGTCCTCAAAGGCACCATTGCTCTCACAAAAATGTCTCCGCTGCTCCTGCACAGCGAGACCACTGGTCTGAACCTGATGCCGGAGCTGGTCCCAGCCTCTCCATATGTGTTGCTCCGGGATGCGATGAGCATCGGGGGCCAGGAGCGCTCGTACTGGCCCCATCCCACATTTGCCATCCACTGAGACTCCCCGGGAAGCAATCTCTGGCTGGCTTCTGGGGCCAAAGGAGAGTTTCTCCGCCGTGCTTACGGGTGTGCTCAGCCTTAGGCGGAGGGAGGGGTACCTCAGCAGAAGCACACCTGGGCTTGAACCCTTCGCTGGGTCTGGGCCCCAGCGTATGGAAACATTGGGTTTTAGCAGCAGTCAGGGTTATATTTAAGTCTGGATGATGAATTCAGCTAGCTATAAAAAGACTTATATTTACACTTATCACTGATTAGCTCAAACATTTGGCAATCAGATAAAATACGCCATCAGAAATTTCTGAGCAACAGAAGCATTACATACCTCCTCGCTTCTCCTCCCTCCTCGCAGCCACTAGCTGAATATTGTCATAGTGTCAATGCTGCTATTACAGAAAACAGGCAGTGAGCTGCTTCTACTAATCATGCCGCTAGCGCAGGTAGCTGCTAGTGACTATGCCTAAATCTCTGGTGGGCTCGATCGCGAGCCTGCGATTCAACCACTGGCTCCCCTCACCAACAATTTTATTGATAGCGAGCGCCCCTGTCGCCCTTTGCCTCGGACACCGCAGATCTGCACCACACATCGAAGCGACGGTTTCTTCACCCCCGCTCCCTGAATGCAAGGCAAGGTGTTTTACCCCCTCAGCAGTCCCACACCATGAATAAGGTCTACCCTGACGGCTATAAGCCACCTCTGACTTGAGAGCTGCATCTCCTCCTGCAGAAGGTGCCCAGCCCGGAGTTCGGAAGCCTTGTGACCCCCAAGGCGGCCCTGCTGCCCCTTTGGGGACAGATACGGTCGTCATTTATGTCAGGAACCGTGACTGCAGGGTGGGTAGGTGAACAAGCTGCCCTGCGCTCTGATGCAGCCGGTTACCCCCAGCCAGCGCTTCACAAAGCGCCAGCCAGCACCCAGCCTTTTGTCTCCTGGCTGCCTGCGTGTCCCTGAGCAGAATTCGGATCGTTCCAAACTATTAAAAATCGATAATAAAAAAATCATTCTGATGTCTATAAACAAGTTAATGGAGTAAGTGAAAACAAAGTACATTTCTTAATGGGAGTGTTATGTTGCCCTCTCTAGGCCCTGGCTCTCAGTGCCGGTTTCTGTAGGCTCCCTGCCAGAGAAGTATCACTCAGAGCTGTTGCTGTTGCTGCCGCTGCTGCTACTCTGCTAATGAATGACTAACTTAGGCCAGAGGGGAAATGACATCACCGGGGTGTAAAACACAACTGCATTAGGAAACTTTTTACCTGCTTTACATTTGTCATAATTATTCTACACAATACAACTGGCATTTGCATAATTTCAAGGCGTGCCATTATCTTAATTGAAAATTGTTTTCATATGGTTGAATAATGCAGAATGACATCAGTTAAAGCCCCAATGAAATGCACAAGTACAATCACACGGCTAATTACTAGCGGTGTTTGCATGTAAAAATAAATAAAATTGTGCATATTATTAGGAAGGTACATGCAACTGAGAACTCTCGTACCGGAGCAGCGTTTTACTCGTAATGGTAGGATTAATTTTCTCTGATGTTCCTACCGTAGTAACATGAGCTGATCATTAAGGCATATTAAAATGATTTGTGTCCCTTTCCCCACCCCCCCTTCCCAAATATCTTTCATTTTACACACACACACGCACGCGAGACACACACAGGCACAGTTTTAAATAGTCACCACGGGCAATTTCAGAGCATCCATTGCTCACTGTCATCTCCCCGATTCTTAGGAAAAGGCTCCCTTATCTCAGTGGCACGCACAGAAAATTAAAGTGAAGAGGTGGCAGCGAGCGAAGGTGGCTCTGAAACGCGTTTCGACTGCGTACGCGTGTGTAGGGGCACACGGCACGTCGGCACCTATAGCCACGCGTGGCTCTGAAAACAGCCCCGGCGGGCAGCCGCCCCTCCTTGTACCCACGCACCCCCCGCCCCAGCATCTCCAACAGAAGTTACCCCAAAACACCTCGCCCCCCCCGCCCTGGTTTCCAGCCCCCCTCGGGGACCCTCCCCATCCCCGCAGCCCTTTCTGGGTACCTCGTCCTTCCCCCCCCTTCCCCAAACCACGCACCGTGCTGAGGCAATACATTTGAGAGGCAAATAACGGGAGGGATGGGGGCGGGGGGGGGGCGGCCCGGGGGGCGGGGGGGCGCAACCCGCGCGGCTCCGCGGCCCCATCCCGGGCGGTGCGGGGCGGTGCGGGGCGGGCGCGGAGCCGCGGCGGAGCTGCGCGGGCGCCGGCGCCGGGTGCCGGCGCGCAGCGTGTTTGCGCCGGCCGCACGGCGGCTCCGAAATACGCCCAGGCATATCTGCAAGTTATTTGAATGTATTATTCCCGTACCTGTCATTTATCACTTTATTCAACACGTCCCTGCCAGCTCAATAGCTTTTGATCTCCCTCAGCCTCCATTTCGTAATTTCCGCCCTCTTAAACATATCGAATACTAAAAAAAAAAGCCCCGAACAATATCGAAATCCCCCCCCCCCCAACGTTTTTCTTTTCCTCTTTTCTGTGTGTTTTGGGTTTTAATTTTTTTTCCCTAACGAAGCCGGAGGAGGGCAGGGCGAGCCCCGCACGCACTCCGCTGCCCGCCGGGCCGGGGGCGCCCCGCAACCCCGACCTCCCCCCCCCGCCCCCCGCCCGCACAAGTTCCCGGGCAGTGCGCACCGGAGCGCCCCGACGGCGCGGCCCCTCCGCGCTGCCCCGCCACGCACAGCGGGGAGGGGGACGCGAGTGGGGAAGGGGCGGGGGGGGGGGTAGCCGAGCCCGGGCATGCAGGTGGGGCCGGGCGCGGGGAAGGGGGTGAGAGGGGGGCCGGCGCTGCGTTTACCACCTCGCCATGGTCACTGGTCCTGCCCTGGGGGGTGTCCTCGGGGAGAAAATAAAGTTTGGCGCTGGAGAGAAGTTGCCGGCTGGTGCGCTCCTCCCAGAGCAGCTGCAGCTCCGCGATGCAGGCGGGCTCCTCCGCGCGGCACCGCACGAAGAAGAAGTCGCCGAGGGAGAGGACCCGCGCCCGGCCGCCGCCGCGGCGCTGGAAGCGGAACGCCCTGTAGAAGACGTAGGGGCCGTGCGAGCCGCACGGGGCGCCGACCCACTGCGGGGAACAACAACACGGCAGCGGCATCAGCGCCGGCTCCGCGCCGCGCCGCGCAGCGCCGCGCAGGAGGAGGGCGGAGGGCGGGCGCGGAGGGCGGGGAGGGAGGGAGGGGAGGGGGCGCGCAGCGGCGCGGAGGCTCCGCGGCGGCGGGGGCGGGGCGCGCGGGGCGGCGGGGCGCGCGGGGCGGCGCGGGGCGGCGCGGTACCTGCAGTGCGCTGCGCTCCATCGCGGCTCCGGCGTGATTGAACTCAACATTCTCCCAAACTTGTTGGCGTGAATGGAGCCCGGCAGGTCCTGGCAGGGCGAAGCCGGCCCCGCCGCCCGCCGCCCCCCGCCGCCGCCGCCCCCCGCGCCGCCCCGCCGCCGCCGCCGCCCCCCGCCCCGCCGCGCGCGGCGACGCCCCCCCCAGACGCCCGCCCCCCGCCCCGACGCCCCGCCGGCGCCCCGCCGCGCCCCGCCGACGCCGACGCCCGACGTCGGCCGGGCCCCCGCCGCCCGCCCCGGCCCGGCAAAAATGCCGCGGGGCGGCGGCGGGCCCCGGGGGGGCGGCGCGGGGCCGGCGGGGCGGCGGCGGGGCCCCCCGCGGCGCCCGGCGATTTTTGGGGGGCCGAAAGGGCGGGCGGGCGCGCTGCGGATCTGACAGGACCTGCCCGTATATGTCTAATATAAAGACCATTTCCTGCGGCGCGAGGGGCGCTGCTCGTCCCCGCGCGCGCCCGGCGGGGCCGCTGCGCTCCCACCGCCGGGCCCCGCGGAGCGGCGCGGAGGGCGGGGAGCGGGGGCTGCCCGCCCGCCCGTGCCCCCGGCGGGCCCGGCCGGCGGCCCGCTGAGGGCGGGCGGCTCGTCCTTGATTTATTTATCGGGTTTCCCCGGGAAAGGGGGAAAGTGGGTTATCGATTATATAAACATATCAATATTCATGTGCCGCGGCGCTGCGCGGAGGGACGCGGCGCGGCGAGGAGAAAACAACGAGACCGCGGGGGGGGGGGGCCGGGGAGGCGCGGGCATGGGCGCGCTCCCTCCGCGCCCGTGGAGCGCGCAGCGGGACGTGCCGGCACTGCTGATCCCGCCGGAGCCGCCGCCGCCGCCGCGGGGGCGGGATGGCTCCGCGGGCGCGGAGGGGCGCGGGCCGTCGGGCAGGGCGGCTACGCGCCCCGCGGAGGAGGGAGGCCTCTCATCTGTGTGTCCCCCCCCCCGGCGGCGCCGCACGTCGGGGACAGCCGCGGGCTCTGCGCATCCCGCGGAGGCGCAGCCGCGGGCAGCCCCGGCGAGGGAGGGGAGGGGATGGGGGGGGCACAGCCGGCTCCGCGGGCGCAAGCGGCACCGCACCCGCGCAGGGTCCGCCCGCAGCGCCGGGCACGGAAAGTTTCCATCGGGGGGCCCGAGAGCTGCAGCCCCGCAGGTAGATGCCGCTGCGGCCGGCGGCGGTGCGCGGCCCTCCGCGCCCGCGGAGCCCCCACCCACCCCGGTCAGTGACGGGCGGGTCAGTTTGGGGGGGGTTCTGCCCCTTCCACCCTTTTCCGCGCCAGCGCAGCCAACCGCGGCTCCGCGGGGCGGGGAGGACCGCTGCAAAACGGCTCCGCGGGGACTTGCCCCCGCCCTTTCCCCAATACTGGCACTTTCTCCCCTTTTTTGGGCTTTTTTCCCCCAAGCCCCCTCCGCCGACCCTGCTCCCGACGGGGAGACGGACACGCTCGAAGCCGCCCCAGCGGGGCAGGTCCGGCCCTGCCGCCGCCGAACGGCGGGGGCGGAACTAAATAAATAAACAAGCGAGTAAATAAATAAATAAATAAAATCCTTAATAATGACGACAGCGGTGACGTCAGCGCTGCGTGCACCGCGACAGAGCGCGGCGCGGGGGACAGCAACAAGTGCGGGCGGTGGCGGCGGCGCGGCCGGGGCGACCCCTGGCGCCCGCCCGCCGTACCGCGGGGCCGCCGCCCGGCTATAGCGCGGGCACCGCCGCCCGCATACGCCGTGCTTTTGATTGCACTTCGCGTAGAAACGCGCTTTCCAGGGCACAAAAACCCCCAGATTCGTGTGTTGCGCATATGGCCAAAATGGCTTTGACGAAGCGGAGCCAACAGCCGGGGCTGCCTCAGCACTGCGGGCGCGGCCGGGTGCCTCGGTGCGTGTGAGGGGCCACGCCGCTGCGAGCCGCGGGGGATGGTTTTGGGGGACTGGGAATAAGAAGCAAGCCCTGCGTGAGGTGCGGGCGAAGGCTCGCTTGGCCCTGGGCAGAAGGCACGGAGCAGGTCCAGGAATTTGGGCAGTGCTCGCAATGGTGCCGTGTGGGTGGGGGCTTCACCCCGACATCCTCGGCACTTGCATCCAGCTGGGCGGCCACTTCGGGCTCCCCTCGGATGTTGGGTGCTTCTCCAGGGGGAGGCTGCATTTCTTCTGGAGGAAATACCAAATTCTTCATTCCAGTTTTTCAGAAGGTTTCATCTTTCCCGCCCTATGTCCTCCTAAGATGCCGAGCCTGCCGGCAGTAGGCTGGAACACTGGATGGGGCAGGAGGGAAGCCGGCAAGTACCAGTGCTTGGGCTCTCACCCAGCACTGGCGGCTCATGTGCGTCTTGGATGGGCAAAACCAGCAGAACAGCTCAGGAGAGTTGCGGATAGCAGCTCTTTTGGCTGCTCGAGTCCGACACTTGGTGCTCGGGAGCTCAGTCACCCAGGGGAGGATGTTTTGCAGGGGCTGGGTAGGAATGGGAGGTAATGCAAGGGAGACCCACACCTCGACACATGCCCGCAGAACGGGGAGTGGTGCTCCATTTCACCCCCAGTGAACTCCCAGCCGGAATAACTCGCATTTCTTCAGCAATTCACCTTTGTTTTCACTGACCTTGGCATGTTTAATCAGGGTTACATTCTCACACAGATAAAAACGTCCTCAAACGATTGTTACAATATATTGGGTACAAACAGGTTTTTATTTGTTTATTCATTTTCTTTATCTCAGGCAGGTAGGGCTGCTCCTTTCCCACAATATATCATCAAGTAGCAAAGAGCACTTCCCATCTCCGTTTGTGCCCGAATCCCTCTGCTTCTGCCCCAGCAGCCGGGGCCCGGGCACCGTCAGCAGCCTTGGTGCTGGCCCTGAGCTCCTGCCCGCCGCACAGAGCATCACTCATGGCTCTGCTGCAGAGCCGCATCCTTCCCTCCAAGCCACGGCACTATAGCTGCTATCGGTTATATATAAGGTGGTGAGGCTGGATACCACGCAAGGGCACGTTTTGGTCCTCTCAGCAGAGACTGCCTATCCATGCAGCATGCTAGGAGGTTATGCATGATGACCCAAGTCACCACTCCATGCATTGAGCTCCTGCAGGACTCCACCTCAACTCCAGATTCTGGGGGAGCTCAACTCCAAAGTCCATACTTGAGCTTACATCCGTAAAGGTTACAACTAAAGCCAGAACTCAGACGGTGGGGTGATCTGATGTTCACTTCAAGACCCAGATCTCAAACGTCTAAAAGCTCCCCTGAGCAGGTAAGTTTCTTCTGGCCGAACTTTGATTATCTGAAGGTTTGGCGTCCAATGTGAGCTGGTGGCCCAGCTTCATGCCTTAGACACCAGCACAGGCAATTCCGAAGGGCCAGTCACCACTCGCGGGGGACACCTCGTCTCCCACAGGTACAGTTTTGCTTCACTCGAAGCAAAGGTGCACAGAGCTGTCAGAAGAGGATGAGGTGTGTGGGGACCATTTACCCATCGCCCCCGCAGGTCCCTTCCATGCCACCTCCACCGTGTCCGTGGGGCAAAACGAGGTGTTCACCCTCCATCCCCACGGCTCCAGCCCCCAGCCCACGGTGTCTCTTCAGGCAGTGCTGCTGGCTGGGAGGACCATCAGCACCCTGCTTAGGTTTCTAATGTTGGTAGCATTTTGAATGGGGTAGCAACAGAGGCTGTGGCAGTGCAGAAGAGTACAGATTCCCAGCAGCAAGGGTATGCGTGTTCATCATTGCTCTGACATCAATTGTATAAGAGCCTTCTCCCCATACTTCAAAATAATAATAAAAAAAATAAAATGCACGGCTTGTTTATAGCTGAAATTGAAATTCCACATATAATCAAAAGTTGGATTTTGTCCTGCAGGCACTGGATAAGTTCCTTCGTATGAATATTTTGTATCTTTCTCTGGCCAAAAGAAATGTGCAAAATGTTGTAATGTTTCTGTGCTTTCTTTTGGACATTCCAGGCTTTTGCTTAAGCTTCTCATAAAAGGCTATTTTCGGTGGAGGGAGGAAAAAAAAAAAAGCAGCCTACAGTATGCCGAGTCAATAAAGTAATGCAAAACCATAAAACACAGCAATGATAACAGCAGAAGATCTGTAGATTACAAAGGAAATAAGATGGGGATCAAACAGAGCGGTAGCTGGAAACGAATGCCTAACAGCCAAAATAAGACTGGTCCTAAGAAACAGCCAGAGTTGAACCAAAAAGCATTTAAAACCTTAATTTATTAAATAACTTTATTTTCATGCCTTACAATTAAAAATAGTTGTGGTCAGGCATGTTGGGAGACAGGAAGCAATTGGAGTCTTCAAGCCCCATTTTCTGCTTGGAAGGAAACCCAGCCTGACCCACTCTGCGAGCTGGGCTGTGCCAGCGTTCGTTAGGGGTGCTTTAGTTCGTTTACTGATTTTCTACTCAGAGCTCTTCTCTTCCAGGCTTTTAAGATACGGAGGAGTTTTGCGGGGAGTGCTCTGGGTGGGAGATGGAGCCACGGCAGAGCTGCGAGGGCGATGCCAGCCCCTGCTCCCGCCCGGCATGTGGGGCGGAATGCAAAGCCCTTTGAAGTTGCCGGGAGGCCCCGTGTTCACTTCAGCAGGTTTTGGGATCAGTCTCTCGATTCGGGAGCCCTTTAGATCAGATGTTCAAACCACCAGCTTGAAGCATTAAAAATACCAGGAGGCAGAGCGTTTATCTTCCCTCTAAAAAAATCCACCAGCCCCAATCAGCGACCTAAAACCCCACGAGCATAAAACCCCACGTGAGATCGGCTTTCAAATCCCAGCCTTCAATTCATATATGCATTTGGAGTTATTTTTATTTACCTTGCATTTCTTTTTGTCGTCCTGCAACATTTTTAAGCTCCCCTCTCGGACTGTTGGGAGCTCACCTGGAACAAGCACCCCACTTCCCCAGGGCTCCCGGACGGGGCTGATTAAGAAAAATAATCATCACTGAGTATCGAGAGATTTAATGGTAAAAAACTGATCGCGATGGGATGGATCCCGTGAAAATGTGGAAACTAGGAGGGTGCCTGGATGGCCAGAGTGTTACGAGCCCTGTAACAAGGGGTGCAGCTGTGGGATGGAAAGAGCCGGTGGTTCGGCAGCCCCAAAAATACTCGCTGAATTCTCCCGGTAACAGTAAGCTGAGGTGGCTGCTACCTGCTGCCTGGCAAGCTGGTTTCATGTAGTGGCACAGTGCGATGGGTCAGCTAAAACAGAGCCCACGCAATTTCTGCCTGATCGGTTGCTAACCAAGATACACTTTTCAGATGCTGTTAATTGAGTCTGATGAATTTTGCTCCAGTGGGACCTATTACGGGCAAAAATACAAGTGACATCAGAGCCATAACTCATAAAAATCAAGTCCCTGAATTACATCTGAGAGCAATATGAAAATGCAAGTGGGATTTCAAATGGTATCAAATAACTTTCTGTCATACCTTATTAATACCACAGAGCTAATAGAAACAGCTATATTATCATCCTAATGTCATTATACATATATAATACACACACGCGCATACACACAAACAGTGTGTGTAATTATAACAACATTATTTTGTTCATACAGCCTGAAAAATGTGATTAGATGGCGGCTCCGAAATGGCAATATTCAATCAGGTATGACTTGTATATTGGCTCAGAGCACAATCTTCTACTTATGTAAAATTCTGCCTTGTTATGTGTGGTGGTAGCACAGACGGCTGCGAAAGAAAGAGGGAGCCGAGGCCACAGAGATCATTTCATCTTGAGTCGGAAGGGCTGAATTGTCATTTCAAAGCTGAAACACCGTCACTGTCCAGCGAGCTATCCCCAGCTATCCTTTCTTGCCTATATCACTTCAGAAAACATGCTATTTTATCTGCTAAAAATAGGTACCGTCTCACAAAATCCCAAATAAAATCTCTCCACTGGAAATGGCCCTAAATGCGACCAAACTATTTCTTTTTTAATCATAAAGCTCGGAAGGGGACGTCGCCTGGTAGGGCTGTAGATGGGCTTCAGTTTGCAAATGGTGCGCAGGAAACACGCACACCAGCCATTTCACATCCAGCTCCTGTCAAATAATTTACCTCAACTGTTTTTAGTGAAAATATACATATGTATATATATCCCTGTGTGATGGGGATAGCTGGAGCTGGAAATAGCGTCGTAAGAATGCCAGGCCATATTTACCCAAGTCAGTGGTCAAAGCAAGTTGCTATTCTTGGTGTGCCAGATTTAAATTGGTTTAAGTAAACAAGCTGACCTCTTTCCACTTAACAGATCTTAGCCGTCATTGCTTTTTTTCTGAGCAAATGGGTTTTTTATATGAATTTGGCGGGCCCCAGAGGAGGGTAAGCAGCTATCTCAGAGGGAGCAGCCGGTGCTGCCAGGGAGCAAGCCAGGGAGGGCAAGGCGGGTTTCCCAGGCAGGGGATGCACCAGCCAAACTCAAAATTTGCCTTTTTCTGCCCTGCCCTCATTTGCAAGCAGGGGACTTCACCTCCTCATTGACTTTGAATACCTTGCCCACGTCTAAGTGCTTATGGCAACTCTTGCTCTTCTGTTTTGAGATTGAGTTTTTCCATTTGTCCCAGTTTGGTTTGTGCAAGGACATTTGACCTCTCAGTTATCGAGATCTTTTTTAACAGGACTAGGATGAGATGCACCGACACAGAGAAAGGGCTCCTGAAGTCCCCCGAGTACCTGCAGAGCTGCTGGCCAGTCCCGCGCTGGCAGCTGGAGGACGCAGAGCTGGTGTGCCCACCATCGTGACCTTGCTTTTCCCTTCGCATGCAGACTTTTTCCCTGTAAGCTCTAGCAGTCACTTCTACACATTTATTCCCATGTCTTCATCCTTTATCTGAGTTACAAACGCAACAAAACTGATGAGTCAATCATCTAGCACAGTTTAGCAATGTTTAACCTTTGGCTAAGCTGTCTTCAAGCCATTCCTACCTAAGTACATACTTGAGGCAGCTCAGCAAACAATCTGCTGGGGACTGCCCTGCAGCTCACCTCCTCCCAAATTTTGCCTGAAAAAGGCTTTTGGCATCTGGCACCAAGTGGTAGTAGAGGAGAAGCAAGGCAAAATAGCTCCTGGTACCTCAACTCTACAGCCCGAAGGCTGCTTCTTGCCTTGGAGGACAACCGGCCCAATAAACCAGGTCCAACAGCTCCTCTGTCCCGGGTCGCTGTGATCCCCAGCGCTGGCCTCAGTGGGGAGGCCATTTCGGCACCTCCTGCTGAACCGGCCTTACAGTTGGGCTGAAATAACTACAGATTATAAACACAAGACTTTTCTGGTAAACACTGGAGAGGATGCAGAAATCGTTCCTCCTCCTCTCAATTCAGGTACACACGTCAAACTAAAGTACTAGAAGGGAAAAGGAATTGATCTGTAAATCCAGCTCTGCCAAACACACAGGGTTATCCAGCTGCTGTTTCCAGGGAGCACGGATATCTGCCATACCAGAGAGTCTTTCTTCTCCTCCTTTCTAACCCCTTTCCTTACCCAAGTGTGCGCTGGACACGTTTCTGAAATACAAGAATCTCTGAGGTCTAACCACGATGGATCCAAGCCTCTGGGGATGATAGAGTTGGTTTTTTTTTTTTTTTTTAAATCCTCTTGAGAAACAGATGCTTTGGCTCATCTTCATTATACCTAGCCTGATTTATTTTTATTGCTGTGGGTATCCGGAATACTACGATTGCATAATCTCATGCACATGCCTTTAAAAGGAAGCCTTGGCTGCAACGCCGGGAAGGCAATGTTAAATACGGAAGAAGTACTATGCAAAGTCTCATTTATTTTGGAAATCACTGGAAAGAGTTCTACTGAAAATTCGCAGCAAAACATATGCCACATTTGAATAATGATTTTGAGAGGTGCTTTACCTAGCTTTGCAATAAAAGGGGCCGTGAAAATTGCAGTCCTTCAAAAATGTCTCACTTCCAACCCCTGAATTTCAGTGAATCAGAGGACAGTTAGGTCCACGGTGGCAACCCCAGGGTCAGCCGCCGGGGCGAGGCAAGAGCTGGCTGTGGGGCACTGCGTGCCTAGGGGGATTGCTTCCACCCCGTACGAAAATAACCAGAACACAGCAACCTAAGAGAAAACCCGTTTTGAGCAGAGTCGATGGGAACCGCAGGCTCAGGACAGCGAGAAAGGAGGCGGCCTGCTGAGATCTGCCCTTCCCGGGTTTAGAAATACAGGACTCCGTCTCAATAAAACAAAGCAGGAATAACAGGACTGCGGAGAAATACCTGAATGTCATCCCCTTGTCTTATATGATGCAATTCACAAGATGTCAAATATTGTCTGCTTGGGAACAAAGGCCTGCAGAAACCTTCTTCCAGTTAAGAAAAATATATTATTTAAAGTACTTTATAATTGGACCAAGAAAAAGGATTTATTTTGAAGTCATGTCAATATATATTATCTGTTATTAAGATGCTGCTTTTCTGAAGAGAGAGACCCATATCTTACCAAAAGCTTTTTCTTTCCCTGTATTTTTTAAATTTATCTCATTGAACAAATTAATACCTGACATAAATACTGTCCCTGAAGCCAGTGGGGGTACTCTGTGAAAGAATTTGACTGAGAACTCGAAAAAACCTTGCAATATCCTTCTCCCATATGTGAATCTCATTATTGTCTGCGCGCCCAAAGTAAAGTCTTCTAGGGAAAGGAAAAGCCATGAATTTTATAGGTTACCTACACTGTATTAATTATTTAAAAACACGCAACCGAGATTTTGTTTTGCAGGAAACATATTTGATTTATCCTCACCAGCCTTAGCACGCACACAGAGAAATGCATGTGTGCAACCCGTGCCTTTGGATGCACAACAGATATGGTGGGGGATGATTAACCAAACGGGCTTTGCACAGTGCTGGGATAAGCAAGCCCAATAAACTTCACAGGAGACCCATAATCCTATCTTCTGATCTTGAAGAGGAACCGTGAGCACTTTTCACTTGATTTCACGTGGTATCCTTTATCTGGGACTGAACTGGATTCGCGTAGATTTGGCAATACCTATTTGCCATGCCAGACCCCAGGAGTGCGGCCAGCGCTACCGTACCCGGCTGGCAGGTACTTTGAAAATGGGTTGTATGAGGGTCTGTGAACAGGCAGCAATGCCACAATTTACAGGTTATACCTTTAAACGCCCACAAATTGACTTTGGGTTCACAGACAATAATGAGATTCACATTTGGGAGAAGGAGCCCACAGAGACTCTCAGGAATATTAATGTTATCACAGAAGTTTATTAGTGCCTGCGTGTTGGGAAGTAGGTAAGGAAACCCTCTGGGTTTTGTTGCGCTATCAGCAATTATCATGCAAGATGATTTCTGTTCCTGGTCCTCCCTCTGATAGGGTTTGGAAAAAAAGGCTCCAAGATTGATCTTTGGGAGGTGTTTGGGTTTTTAAACAGAGCGAATGTTTC
Source organism: Theristicus caerulescens (assembly GCA_020745775.1). Classification (NCBI taxonomy): domain Eukaryota; kingdom Metazoa; phylum Chordata; class Aves; order Pelecaniformes; family Threskiornithidae; genus Theristicus; species Theristicus caerulescens. Next base: position 93,824,919 of record CM036560.1, read on the forward strand.
CTCCGTTGTCTTCTGCGTACCTCCATTTCTCAAACAAGAGTTGAAGGATTTCCCTGTCCTTCCTTCTCCAAATCGTTGCCATTTCTAGCTCAACAAACCCGTGTGCCTCATACTTGTGAAATTTGTAGGTGCATCTGCCAATGCACAGAATTAAAATAACCCTTCAGATGTGGGTTCACACGTCTGTTTTGTTCACGTCTTTCAAGCCAAGCTACAGCCCTTCGCTTCGCCTCTTGCTTTCTCCTTGTGCTCCCGTCTTGGTTGGTGGAGAGGTATCACCAGGGTTGGATTTAGGGTGGAAGCGATGTGGTGCGGTGGTGTATTCAGACACCAAGAAGTCAGCGATCGGCTTCATGAGGAACAAGCCATCAAGATGTGAGCATGGGTTCTGGAATCCTGTCCCCAACACGCCAGAAACGCTTTCTGTCCCTTCTCCTCTTTCTCTTTTAATGGGTCAAGGGCTATAAAACCTTATGCCTGTTACCTAGACTGGGATCTAGTGCCGTGATCAGTCTTTCTGAAAGGTTTGCATTCTTTTAAGCTCCTTATACGTTAAAGAAGGAAAAAAATAAAAAGGAAAGGAAGAAGCCCGCAGTCCGGCTGACCGATCGGGCTGGAACCTCTCAGCACAATTCAGGGCTGCTGCCCGAGGAGGTGGCGGCACTGCAGAAATCAATGGGCTGGTGGCAGGAGCGCTCGGAAAGAGGGATGTGCTCGGGAGGAGATCCGTTTCTCCTGAAAGCTTTGTTAAGGCTCCTCCATCCAGGAGGTACGGTTAAAGATGAACCAGACCTCTCCGACTTTGGCACGAACCCACCCACGCTGGGTTCATAGGAGCCACAGCACGTGTGTGAAATTTCAACCGTATTTACATTTTGAAACGAAATAGGGAACAGGCGCTCGCTCCGATAGCTGCCCGGACTGGGATAAGGCCCCGCAGCCACCAGCTGCAGGCTGGGCAGGCGTGCCCTGCTGCTGCCTTTCCGGAGGCAGAGCCAAAAAGTGCTGGCTTGTTTTCCCAGGTGGCACAAGCCAGGCACCGCCAGGTCCTTGCCGGGGGGTTCACTCAAGCCCCGCTGAAGCGCCTGCGGCCAAACAGCGCCTTCGCTGATGGACGTGGTACCTGTTAGCATCCCCCTGACACAGACGTATCAGCAAAACTCACAAACTACAGACGAGGCCTTACATTGGTCTTGGTTAAACTCCTGCTGCTTGGTGGGCTTCGAGAAGTGGGGCATTTGCTGATGGAGGGGCTCCTGGTTGTTACATTTAATTAAGGATTTGCTGAAAGTTCTGCTTAAAATAACAAAGCTTGCTGCTTAGAAAAGCGTAGGTGATTCCCCCAGAGGCCTGGCCAGCATTCCTGCTCCTATTGTACAACATTATTGATTAATCAAAACTAATGCTCACAGCTGTTGCTTGATGGATAATGTCTTTGGTGTTTGCCTGCATATAATTATTTACTACTTTATTGATGTTATTTATTTCTTCATTAAGTATTGTTGGCTGTTTAATTACGTGAAACACAACTGCAAGTGTCGCTGCTAAAAGCCACAGGAAGGACTGCCCAGAGCTGAAATCTTTCAACCATAAACTCTAAAAATAAATCTCAAGATAAAAATATTTTAGCCAACATTTTGAGTGAAGACCGTCAAACCACAAACGCGTTACATGTCACCTGGAGGCTGGTGCCGGAGCACCACGTTCAGATAGATTTGCAATGCTGATTTGATTGCGCACAGCAAAGGACTTTTGCAGACTTGTATGCTTTACTAGATCTCCAAAACACATAAGAAAGGTCCCTACCTTATTCTTGGTAGCTGAATGTTTGAAATAAATCAAAGGGAAACTCCAATTTCCCAAAGCTTACAGACAGGAGTGCCTAACCAAGCTCCTTTCAAAACCCAGCTCCTGTGCAGAGATCCGAGGACCTCCCAGGCCAGATGCTGGCTCTGTCCAGCGCCCCAGTGAGAGACTGGGGAGTCTCTCCAAGAGCTCCCTCCAGGCTCTCCCTTCTGCCCTCCATGAGTGATGCAGACACAAGGGTCCCTGCGCCCTCCCTGCCCCAGCACCCCACTGCCCTTGCCCTCCTCAGAAACGCCAGGCGCAGCTGCTGCAGCAGGTCTATGCCCAACCTCGCTGAATTAGGGAGCCGACATCTAATCCTTGGATCCACGTGGGACGAGAAGGGATGAGCTGAGGCTTACTTAGCTTGTGATATAAGACCAACCTTAACAGAACCACTTTTCCTTGCCAAGAGCAAGCCATGGGGGTTTGGGGGCAAAATCAACATCTTAAATTCTATCTGGAAACCAAGAGGCAGTAAGGACAAACTAGATTTAAGACACGTTGTGGCTCTCAGCAATCTCTAGGTACTTAGCATTTTAAAAAAACAGCCAGGTATGTGACTACAGATAAGGTATTGGAGAACTTGGAAGGATCTTCTCAGTCTGCAAACAAACCAGGGCACCCACAAACCCTGCTGTAGCTCACAAATCATTAATGCACCTATAACAGATCAGAAATAGCCTTTGTATCTCCTTACTCATAAAATAAAAATTCTTTCTCTGACATCCTTTCCAAACAGCCCTCATCAGGCCCTTTCCCCAGGGCAGGAGAACAAATCGCTCTGGCAGTCCTTGCTTGGCCATCAGTGCGTTCGTTATTCTGTAGCTACTAGCCTGAACGTTTCTACAAGGTTCCCTATAGATCTCTTGCTTACTTCTGAGGTAGTGCATTAAAATTAGTGAGGTCTTAGCTACTGCTTTATGAAAAGTACATAAGATGGCCGGTGGCCAAACCACTAACTTCCCTATGGCCGCTGTCCTAGGGCAGCAGCCTCTGCTTTTTCTTTAGGGGCCCAGAGGAGGACCAGACTAACGCCTGGCGCCGTCAGGCCAACTGCGTCTGTTCCAATGCACCTCAAGCCCCGAGCACGAGCAGAAGTTGACTGTGGGGCCCAAGTTCCACCCATGCTCTCAATACACAGCGTACGCTCACCTCTTTTTTAACTAAGACATGCTGGGGAAAACCTGAGAGAAACAGTAAACAGAGAGGAAGGATAAAAAAAAGAAAAAGAAAGATGATGGGTCTAGGGAACTTGGTCTCCATTTCCCTCTTTGTTTCCTCCCCAACCTCCACATTTTCATGCATTTCCTCTGTCGAGAGCCAGTTCTTCCTCCGCCTGTTTTTTGAAATGTCACAATCCTTCCTGTATCCCTTGTGCCCACATTGTGAGGGTACCACAGGCGCCTTTCCAGCAGGGATGCGCAGAGTGACGGGGAGCACAGCTAGGATTTTCAAAGGAAGCTAAGGAAATCTTTATGGACAACTTGGTGAGAATTTGGCACTTGGCACTCTTCTGCTCTTTTGAAAGTCCCACCCTACAGGAACAACCTAAACAAATGTATGCCCCAATGCGGATAAATCCGTTTGGAAAGATATCAAAGGAAAACTTGCCGGGTTTGGAGACCTTTGAAGAAAGGGAAATATCCTGCCAACCTGATGCTGAGATCTATCTTGTTCCACCATGTGGTCTGAATCATCAGAGTCCTCCACGGCTCCCCTTCCTCCTTGGGGCGTGGAGGGCAGCACTGCCTCGCTGAAGAAAGGAATTTGGGGGCCAAGAGGACAGCCTAATTTGAGGAAAATTCACATGAAAAATTACTTGACAATGGAAGTTGTTACTGTGTCTAAAAATATCTCAGTGAGTCAGATTACTGAAAACGGCAAAGCTATGGAGCAAAACCATAGTCTCTTCTCAGCAGTCAGCTGGCTTCATTCACTAGCCTGGCATCTCTTTCCCCTTATGTTTTTAATATCGTAAGAGTGGGGTTTTTTTTAAAGTCTACAATAAGTGAATGTTTAATGGATCGCCCTGTACAGTTCTTGGTGTTTACATGTTCTCCAACTAACCAAATTTGTAGAGCAAATTAAAAGTCTGTAAGACCAGGACAAGTGAAATACAGATATTTGTTGCTCAGAAACCAGCGCTTCGTTCAGTCCCACATGCTCCCCAAATAAACGGTTTCAATTATGTTTTCACCTTCCCCAGCAATATTAACATCTCTCGCCGTTGCTGGCCAGGGCTATCGCTCCTTAGTCGGCAACTGTTACGGCTTTGTGCACATATGCTTCCTGTGAATGTGCAACCTTGCACAGTGCCGCAGTCCCGGTGTTTGCAGGGTAACCTATTAAACCAGGCTGGCTCAGGACCAGGCGCGCTAGAGAAGCATGGGAGAAGGAAAGGTGGAGACTACAGTGCTGTCGATGCTTTTTTTATACTAATGAGATGGGTGGGTGTGGCTCCTTTCTTTCACCGACCAAAATATAAATAGCCAGCGAGAGTTTTCCACTCCCTGACGGGCAAATTGCCACCGAGTGGAGTGAGCCATTCCCAACACCACGCCTTACGGGACTCACCTGGTTTCTCCAGTTGTCACACATGGGTGACTTTGCCCAGTCGGTCTAAAGGTCCTGGGACCCCTCCCTGCTTCAGTCCTGGCCCAGGTGGGACCCTGGGCTCTGCCCCTGCACCCACCCCAGGACTGTCTTGCAGCCAGCTGTGAGGGAAGCCACCAAATTCGTCAAACGCCCCTGACACCGATCGATGGGAGAACAGGGCAGCCTGGAGACGCCACCTTCCCCATGCACACACTGTAAATCTGAGTACTACCCACTCTGCGTGATGTTTTAGGTTTGTTTTCCATGTTGCCGAGGTCTCCCTGGCGATGCGACTCAAGGCAGCTGATGTCCCCATGGCGGGCTGGGGGCACACGGTGGCGCTGAGCCTGCTGTGCCACTGCGGGAAGGGGCGAGCGAATCCCCCCGTCCCACCCTGCGCAGGACGGCTGGAAAGCCAATGGCCATAGTAAATTGGCACAGTGGGACCTAAGGAAACAAAATGAATTTTTTAGGTTTGAAATCAACTGAAAAAGAAAATGGGGCGTGTGTCATGAACTATAAAACTCCCACTGGTGCTGGTGGGACCAGGATCGGGCCCAGGCTGCACCTCTGCACTTTCCCAGGCTCACAAGGATTTAAAATTCTGAATTTCAAATGATGGTTTATTTCTGGCTGACCTGTTTGGCTTGAACTGTTATGTGTTTTCGACTGCTGGACTTATTTTTAATCTACTGTATTAGTACATAAACTCAATCAAGAACAAGACGTTACCAATGCGGAGTGTTGTTCCTACCCGCTCCGTCAGCTGAATGGTTTGAAGCCCCCCAAACCTATCGCCGTCCGCTCGCGACATCCAGCTCCTCTCTGACCGTTAGTGCCTTCTTCGCACTGTAAATACACCGAGGGGCGGGAAGGGGCGAAGGCGTGGGCACAACGTGCTCCCTCCTGCGCGATGCCCCCGTGCAGATCTAACAATGACCATCCCCACCGCGGGGGCAGCTAGGGATGGACTGGTTAAAGAAACTTCTCTCACATGCACATTTGGGTTGGTTTTTGCCATTCGATGTCAATGGCGGGCTGTGACATTCCTCTGTGTTATTTTTTTTCTCTCCCTGCTATTTGAGGAACGAGATTTTATCTTCCCTTCCCACTCCCCCCCCCCCTTCACCCCATGCCTGTTTCACTAAAACCTGCCTTTCGGGTCAGCACACTGGTAAGAGATTAATTTTACACTGCAAGAAACACCGAGCAGAGTATTTCAGCTTTGACATATGAGACGTCTGTTATAATATTGCAGTTTTTCTAAATTAAATATTAGGAAAAATTAAACCCAATTGTGGTTCGTATTCCTATGGAAAATATTTCTGTTCAAAACAGTCCCTCCACACTAAATGACTTAAGTAACTGAAAACACAATAAATATGCAGCAAGTTAAAAACCCAGATTATTCAGGTTTTAAGGCTTATAACTAAAAGTGGTTTAATGTTTCATGCCTAATAATAGATTACTCCTATCACATTTCTAACCTTTATTTCTACCAGCTTTGAAGTCCAGCCATATAAAGGCTGTTTGTAGAACCACACGAAAGTTAAAGCAAATATTACTCAGAGTGATTCATATGAACAAGAATTTGCAATGAAGGCAGAGGGTTTTTTGTGTCTGTATCAAAGGAAATGAAATGTTTGCAATATTTTCCAGTTGATAAATGCATTAAAACATTTTAGTTGTGTAGTATGAACATTGCTGACATAAACAGACTTTGACCTGAAACAGATTGTATTAAGCTCTGTGGGGGAGGCAGCATTAAAAGAAATAAAAATAAAATGAAAAATAGAAATTCCTCGATTTCAAAATCTGCCACAAGGTCACTGCAGTCCTTAATTAGCTGAATACATTAAGAGAAGGCTAGAACACAGATTCTGTGAAGAGAGCAAATGTGTGTTTAATCCTCTCCTCTTTGCTTACAGATTACCCTTTCAGAACAAGTAACCTTATTTTCTTTTTACATATCTATTTACCTTTTTGAGCTTTGTATAGCAAAGCAGGGTTTTCTTTTTTTTCCCCCTACTGTTGCAAAAGAAATTAATTTGTTGCTAGTTGCTATGCATTGGCAGGATTTCTGCATAAAGAATGTAAGCCATCTATCTTTGTATTCAAGATATAGTTAATCTGGCAGTTAAAATACTTTGGAAACATTTTGATGACTTATCTGGAAAAGTAGCTTTGCATTTTCAAAGAAAACTCAGAACTGTATTGCGAGGGGAAGATAAAAGATATACGAAGTGTTTGTTCCAAGCGATACTATTCATTTAAAGATCAGAATGTAACCCCACCCAAGCAATTATTGTGGAAAAACAAGACAAAAATCCTTATACAGCTTTCTGACACAGTCTTTATTTGGGAAACAAAATAACTATATTACAGTTATAGTCTAATGGATTGCAAGCTGTTTTATTAGAGTCAGCTGAATCCTGTTTAGCATAAAAAAAGAACTCTGTTTGCTATCAAGAACACATTTACATTAATATGACTTTGACAAAGTAAAATAAAATCGCATTAAGATGATGTAAGTAGATAAGACAATGAAATCTCTGTGAGATAGTTTTGGCACACCAATTAGAGTCAAGTCCCTACAGGAAAGAAACATATTTTTACACCAAGTATCCATGTGTTTTTAAGTCGTAGAGTGGCCAAAATTAATTCCATGCTTACAATATTTCCAGCAAGGGAAAAGAGACGGTTTATTTTTATTATTATTTTTATTTTTCCCTTGAAAAGGTAAAATTTCTGATAAACTACATTTTTATTTGCAATAATACAAACAAGTTTTGTTCTCCACACTAGCCTGTAATCATCCTGATTATTGCAAGGGACTTTCCAATATAGAGCAGCTGAAAACAAGGTTTTAGATTACATGGTAATTTAGGAATGCATGAAAAGCCAAGCAGTCACCATAATAGAGCACTGCATAAACTTCATGGCTTTTACAGCAAAACATAACATATGTTTTGTGATTCATTCAAATGATTTTTCAATTTTTTTGGTCAAAAAATATGTCGAGCTCTAGTATTCGTCCTATATTTAGAGAACCTTACTCTCGAAAAATGACGACGACACCACCACCCCAACTTTGATGTCTCTCTTTTTAGTTTGGTCATTAAAAGAACGGCAGTGATGGATGGTGATAATGCCGTGGATTTTATGAGTAATCAGGCCTTGGCAGCCACAATATTTCTTTTGTAGTGAAACTTTAATATTCCTTTGGCCGTGCGTAAGCTTTTTCTGCTTTTGGAACTACGTTACACAAGCTACTCACTAAGCATTACGAAACAGTTATTACCCCAAATTTAGCGCTTTAATTTAACACCTGACAGGGCGAAGCTTCCCACCCCCCAAACACGCACAGCTCGTGTGTAACAGCCCTTCTGCGTTCGGGGCGCTGTTATATTTGGAGGAGGAGGAGGGGAGGAAGGCAGGAGCCTGGTGCCAGACCCTGGCAAGGGCGATGAATTTTGCAGCCGCATGGCCGAGCCCTGCGCACCGGACAGGGCACCCCGGACACCCCTGCTCCCCCCCTTTCACATGGTTTTAGTGAATTTGCTGCAACAAACACCAGGTGTCTCCACTTAGCTGGGCTACAGCTTAAAAAAGGGGCCTGCTACCAAAAAAAAAAAAAAAAGAAAAAAATATTAAGGTTCTTTCCATTGCTTCTAATCTGCCCGTTACAAGGCTGCGTGCGCAAGGAAGAGAACGTACGTACGCACCGATATTCTCGTACCGGGCTCGTATTTTATTTTGTCACTTGATATGCCTCTGTCAGGCAAGGCAGGACTTTCCAGAGTTTGAAATAATCCAAATTCAATCACTTTAAAGCTGCTACAATATGCAAGTCCTGGCAGCCGTTTTAAATTAATGGAACATCAGATGTGCTCTGATCCTCTCAATTTCCTTGGGCAAGGGAAATTCTGCTGCGGTGGTAGCGGGAGGGGAAATATAGGGCTATCAGTAAAATAAATGTCAGCTTTTGTCTGCTGATAAAAAAATGCATACAGCAAAAAAAAAAGACACAATATTTATTGCTCCGTAATTAAAATGTATTTCTATAGGCAGTTAGGATTATCTTAGTGGTTTGGACAAGCGAACACTGTGCAGTCTGATCCACATGAATGGGCATTAAATTAAACTGAAATACAAAATTCTTTTTATTTGGGGTTTAAAAATACAGACAAATATTTTGTTTGGGTGTAGATATTTATTTTTTGTGCCTGCTGGTGTGTTTATCAATAAAAATATTAGAATGCCAGCCTTGAAAGCCCAGTCCTAGGGCATGGATGGGATTTTGGCAAGAACTGGGGGAGGAAAAAAAAAAAAAAAAAAATCTCCATAGCAAGATGCCAGCCCATGCAAATGCACTTGGTTTGGGGTTTACTTTGAAAGTGTAAACATTTGTCGGGTTTGTCAAAAGGTTTGCAGACTTGAGAACCTTTTGATCAAACCTGGGCTGTGTTTTAAGGAAACCTGCACTGGAATACGGTTTTTAAGATGCAATTCAGTGGCTTTGCTTTTGAAATACAAACAAGCCCAAAAATTCAAATCAAGGCTCTGAACCTTTGCACAAGCTTTTATTGTGCATGGTTTTTCTGATCTGTAGGGCTCATCACCCAGGGCTATGTCCTGGCTACAAAGGCCCATGTTTCGTAAAGTCTTTTTCCTGAAACAAAAATACAATACAAGTTGTCAGAGTTAAATTGAGGACAAGCTATTTCTTTAATTCTGATTTTTCAGTTATTTGCTTTATATGAGGAGAGCCTGGCTGCTTCTGCGCTGTGACTCGTGTTGCCAGCCAGTATGTTTTAAGTTATTTTTAAAAATGCTGGGTTTTGAAGGCTCTCAAATCCTTTGATGTAAATGAAAATAAAATCATAGTTTGGAACCTAACAGAGACTTTTAATCTTGATCTTAAAAGCATGAATCATACTACAGCATAGAGTAAAACTATTTTCTGTCCTCTGCACTCACCTTCTCTACACATACTGATATTGGGTATTTATAGGTGGCAATTAGAGATCTCAGGTAGTCCCAGTGCCTCGTGCCAAGCCTATACACAGTTACTGCCTGACAGTCTATGGCTGAGATTTCTCCAGCCTTGCTGTTTTTCTCATTTAAATATGACATTTCAAGCAAGCCTGATTAAAACAAAGCAAAGCAGAAGCAAAATGTCTCAAATTCCACGTGTGTAACGTTATGGCACCAAAACTTAAACCTCTCAGAGGAGGAAAACTAGTGGCGAGGTAGGGGCATTGCAATAAAATTACAGAAAAACTTCTCCCATAGCCACCCTGGAAAACCCAGCCGTCATTTTCTGCCAGAGCTGAGTCAGAGCCCAAGCCCAGCCCAAGCCCAGAGAAAAAGCCCGCCTGACCAGCTGCTCCCCTGGGTCTCAGGAGCGCAGCCAGTGCACGAATACCAGGTTTCAAATACTGGATGAAGAACAACCAGCTGAAATACATTTTTTATCAGATTTTCTTACTGTAAAATTCTGACTTGATGCTAAAAGGAGAGCATCCCCTCCTAAATCTGCCACCAGAGGCACCCCATCCCTTTGCCTGCCTGGAGCAGGGGTTAGCAGCTGCCAGGATGCTCCCTTGGGATGGTCACTTGGCAGGGGCAACAGGTACCAAAACCCATTGCCTCTTTCAGTGGTCCCCAAACAAAGGTAACAGTGAACTCAACTGAGGATGCTGTCCTCAGCCCAAAGTGCTCCCCTGAGATCCTCTGCCAAGCCGACTGCCTGGCAGCGGCAAGGGTGCAGCATAGCTGATGGCAGCCAGATATGTTGGGTCCTTCATCCCAATGGTCATCCCAGGAGCTGTTGGGATGCTGTTCACAGCCTGCGAGTGCCCCTGTGTGTGAGCAGGCATGTGCTGTGGTGGGAAGGGGTACTGGGCCCTTGAGGTTGTGCCATGGATGCTGACAGATTGCTTTTATTCTCCAGGATCCTGCCATGGCTTTTGTCCCAGAAGAAGAGGCTGTGATCAGCAAGAAATGAATTCCAGTATTTGTTTACAAGTTGTGCAGTCTGCTCCCAGCGAGTCCATAGATGACTCAGGATGCTTTCCACAGTTACGCCCACCACCAAACCACGACAGAAGAAACAATAAAGATGGAAGTTCATCCTACCTGTATGAACCAGGCATTGAATCCCCATGTCTGAGTCCTTCTGGATTTAAAACTCTCCATTACCTCCACTGGAGTTTTAAGGTGAAGAAGAATTTCAAGATTTGTCCCTAAATAAAAAGTGCCAAATTAATATAACAGCATGGTGGATTTTCCATTTACTGCACACAACAGTCAAGATATTCAGACTTATGGCTCCCACTGCAATTGTAATTTGGTTTCCATGCTCATACATAATGTTTTTATCTAGTCTGAATGGGGTTATCTTTAGTTCCTTAGCAAGCCCATATAATTCAGCTGTCACAGTTTCCATAAGAACAATACCTTGGAATTTCCTGCCTTTAATTTGGACTAACTCTTGTCTATAGCATCACATTAATGATGTTTCCAACGTGTGTGGTGACTATGAAATCAATCATTAAGTACACATTACATATATATTTATAATGTTCAAGTACTATTTGTAGAGGTAACATCCCAAAGTAATGTAAGGATCTCATCTTGATGAATCTAACAGCCCCAGCTGGGCTGCCTCCTCTCTGTTTCATGCTTTGCAGCTGGGCTGTTTGCTGTGAAGGAAATTCTCTTGCCCAGGCAGGCAGAGACAACAGATATGAACCTGCCCCAAGTCCTTTCCCTACCTTTTCTGCCGTGGGGACTTTTCCTGTTGCCTGACCACAGGAAGATGGTGGTCCTCAGGACAGAAATGCCTCCTGGCACATGCAGCAGCATCCTACCTGCTGCAGAAGCGCATTAGGGGAGCTCACCCAGACGCCCCATTGGACTGAGCTGTGCCCCCAGTCCTCAAGGAGAGATTGCTCTTGCTGTCTCTATTTTTTAACGAAATGAGGTAGGACATTTAGCAGTTGAGACCTGAGGCTTCCCAATTAGCCATCCAGTAGCGTATTGACAGATGGCAGTTTCTATTTTTGCCTCCCTTACTCCAGGCCCATTCTTTCAATGCGCTCCTTTTAATTACACAGAACCATGTGTCCAGAACCTTGTCCACTTTTTCCTGAGTGTATCAGTTGGTCTAACAGGAGACATTATCTTTCCCTAAAACACTGCTTAAGAGCTTCACCATTTGTCTTGCAGCATCGAAGATGACATCCAGTTTGACTGTGCTCATACCTGGCAGTTCCCCTGAGTTTCAGGAGACCACCAGCTCTTCACAGAAGAGCAACTATTATCTCTCCCTTGTCCCAGCATCCCTGCCTACATACCTGCAAGCCAAGCTGGCAAGGAGGGGCATCAGGACACAGCAAAAGGCAACAAAGGTTCAGCACAAGGCAATCTGTATCAACATAAACTCAAGCAAGGCAGCATCACATAAAGACCTGATAAACGTCCCTTTCTAGGTTTCCTCCCCCAAAAGCACAGGTCCTCAATTCGGTATATGGTAAGGCCAAAAACATACACATAGGCTAAGCGGCCCAGGAGTGACATGTTGTTTCATCCCTCTGCCCCTCACTCCATATCCTCTTCTCATCCCAAAGGTTTTCTAAAACCTTGACTGTATTTTCAAACTAAGCATGTCCTAACTTTTAGAATAAAGAGAATGGAGGGTGAAAAATGAGACCCACAAAAGGCTGGGTGGGTGACCTCCAGCATAGCTCTGGGGGCACCAAGCTACAAGCTGTGTTCCAGGGAAAAGCAACAAAGGACAGGAGCCTGGCCAAGGGGATCAGGGCTACCTGAGCTAGACCCAGCACCACACACACGGTTTTAAAACCACTTGCCATTTCTGGAAGGACCTCAACCTGGAGCCCACCAGTTGTTATGCTGCTTACAGGGAATAGCTCTCACCCATTTATCTCCTGTTCATTTGTGATCCATGGCCCTATGGAAAAATGGCATCAATAATGAATAAGTAGCAAATTATATGCTCTGTCTTTCCAGGCCTGGCTATAATGAAGACCATCAGGTGGTACAAATTACTTCACCTTAGTCATGTTGATTTTTACCAGCTGGGAATCTGGCCCAAGTTTCATTCGGTTCATGAAGGAAATACACTATATAGTATCATTTCTGAGTTGACAACACAGGTAGACCACAATTTCCACAAAATCTGGCTGGAGAGAGGGTAAGGCTATTTGCATTGACCAGATGGCACAAGCACAGTTTACCAAGCGTGGAAAAAATATCCAGCCACAGAGAAGCTGCTGCTGGATTGGTTGGGGCTCTGGCACCAAATCTCTGCACGAACCCAAGCTTTCTAAAGAGTCTGCAAGAAGATGCAAAAGCCCATCCAAGGCTGAGCAGGCAGTGCCAGTGACACAGCAGATGCATATGTTTCTAAGAATACTGAGGGGCAGCCTGGCACTCCGGCGAGTACTGGAAGCTGCACTGCACATGCACACGCAGCCACAGCTATCATTAGGGTTTTGCTGCTTTGGCACCTCTTTCTAATTTACTTAATTTCTATTTATACCATTCTGTTTCTGTTTTGAGCCTTTATCAGATGCTGACATGTTTTGTGCAGAGCCAAACTTTGGAAAGAGGCTTTGGAAAGAAGTCATTTACGGGGAGCTTAAAAATGTCAGAGCACTGGGAAGGGCCCTTCCTAAGCGAGGGGTGGCCACTATAACTGTGAAAAGGCAATTGGGCCAGTTTTCCCCAGGGCTAGGCCAGTGCTCTTCTGCCTGGAGGAAACAGGTCCCTGAGGGTCTGTAGAACATACTGGAGAGTCTGTGAAGGCTGATGGGGAAAAATCTAACCTTGTTGACAGCAGCTTTCCACACCTGGGTCTGAACCTCCATTAGAAAATGGAGGTAGAGGTCTGCAAATCAAGGGAGGCTGAAAATCACAGCATAAGCATGTCCCAGCTCTGTCTCTGGGGTAGCTAGTAATTGTGTCCAACTGATGAGTACTTCTGAAATAAATTGCTTAGTTATTGTGATCATACTGCAAAGCATAAGCAAAGGGTGGGGGGGTAACACTTTCTTTCCTTTGCCTCCATCTGTGACCCAGTGACATGCTTGTCATGGCTTGGCTGAAGGACACAAGGAGCTCCTGAAAAACAGCTCCTAGAGAAAAGCTATACACGCTGTGCCTGAACAGCGCCGGTCGACAGTTTCGGTGGTTAAAACTCCGAGAGCTCAAATACAAGTAGCAGATGAGAAGAACACAGCTGTTGATGTTGACGTGTTGCTGGCCTTATGGAATGATGATAAACAGCTGGAAATGCACGTGATGCTCTGGGGGATAGGGACGGAGTGAAGAATTTCAGGCTCACTGGAACACCACAAACGAAAAGGCGATCAACTGAGGACACTGAATTCTTCCTTTGCAAGTCATTTGTAGATCTTTCACTGCTTCATACTACAATGGGCTTCAGACCCCTGGCTTCAGGAAGACGCACGTGGCAAGGCTGCAGGCTTCCAGGCTGGTCAGGCCTGCACAGGCATCCTCAAAACCTCCCAATACAGCAAAAACATTTAAGGTGGATGAATATCTTCAGGCAGAAGAAGAGAAAAGAGAAACTGTGGATGACTGAGGAGATGTAGAATGGGTTCACAGTAGAAAATCTCCCTTCTTGGAGGAGCTTTTTTTCTTTTTTTTGCCCTGAATAATTACACTGTTAGCAAGTCCTCCGTGCAGAGCAGTCCCAGACTTCAGAGCACACTGCTCCCAACACATCTCCGAGGCCAGGTGTGGCACTGACAGCTGTAGGACTTCTCTTCAAGCCATTCCCCAGGGGGACCAGCTACCAAAGCATCGAAAGCCTGTCTAGAGCTGCCTTAAAACTGGGGAGCTTATCTCTGTATTTCAATGGCGTCTGGTGTTGTACTCTGCCATCAGCTTTAATTGTTGCTGTTCTGAAGAAAGCCTTTGTTCAATACAACTGCCTACTTCACAATGACATCATCCAAGACTGTGGAAAAAAAGCACAGCCCAGAGTAGTCAGGCATGTGATGATGTATAAATAGCACTGACAACAATATTATAAACTCTATTGGTACAGCTGAGATAAAAATAGCAAGTTGCTGATTCATCTAAGATATCGGCTAGAGGGATAGCATGAGGTTCAGCTACAATAAACCTTCTCAGCTAAAAGCATGATACTTCACCATGAATCAGCTGCTCAGATATTTCATTCTTTTCAGAAAAGCACCTGTCTCTTCCTGCTTCGGTTCCTCCATTACCGAACACATGAAATATAGGACCTGATTTTATTTCTGCTTCCCTTACACTTGAAATACGATGCAGTCAGAGAGTTCTCTGAGGCTTTATATACATGTAGGAAAAGCAGAAGCATTCCTAAAACTGCTTGCCAAGTGCTTGGTAACGGCAAGGTTTATGTTATTGTTCACAGCTATGTTTCTACTTTGCCTGCCTCTAGAAAAACAAACAAGGGACCATTATTTCAATAAATCTGGAAATGCTGAACCAGACTTCCAGCAACTCTGAATCTGTAATGACTAGGGCATTTTATGGCTTTCAATAAGATACATGCAAAGTCAAGCACACATCCACATACAATGGGCTTTTCAAACCTTTCAAACAGACAAAATGAAACCTCACATGTCAAGCCCAGAAATATAGGAATAGGAATAGGAATTAAAGGAAGAAAAGCAGCCAAGAGATGGGTGACTTGCTCCTTGGAACACATCAGCAGTGATTACTTGTGCTGTGTCTCACATGGCCCACAATTTATGCTCCTTTGATTTAACCTTTTAACTATCTGGACTGTAACATCAGCCATGCCGATGCTATGGCCCCCTTCCTGCAGGAAAGTACATGGATTACAGCACCAAAAGCTAGTCCTAGAGCTGCAAATTCAGGGGCCAGTCCATTGACTTGGGCTAATGAGCAGAGCCAGGACACTCACAGCCTGCTCCTTCACCTCCTGCGTGACTGTCCCTCCCCCAAAAAGCCTCCTATTGCTTCTGCATCACCTTGTGATCATTGCGTAATGATGGCAAAACCTCTAGCAGTATGGAAGAAGACAGGTCACCCTCTACTTGTGAGAGCCTTCCTGCTGGATCTCTGCAGACTGTGGGTGACAGAAATAAGCTTGCCTCAAATCAATGCAACTGCTTTGCAATTTATCACCCCTGATTCCACTTACGAGTAACCTATTGAGTTTCTGTGTGCCAGCAACTGAAGTCCACATTCTGTTCCTCAACAGCATGACCTTACGCTGCGATCATCATCCACATGAGCGTCAACTGCATGGACACGGACACAGCAGCCCCATTAGAGCAGCGTGCTTTGTACAAGTAGAGCGCTTTATCTGCTGACTGCATCTTGCTTTGCATCAAAGCTAAGTTGCTTGTTTAGGACCATTAAAATGAGCAAGGCTTATACAATTACGGAACTTTATATTAATTTTTAAAACTTGCAGATGTTGCAATCTGTACATATGGGAATAGCGCCAAATGTTACGATGACAGAAGAGTTATATTGGCTGGGTTTTAAAACTAAGGAAGCAGGAAAAAGAAAAATCTCACCCTACCACTATCAAGGCATTACACGTATCAGGTTTTGCACGCAACTTTAAGTTAGCAGCCTTGCATTTCTGACAGTGAGTTAATCAGCTAACGTTTTTATGAGCACAAAGCCAATAAAATAGTGTGGGAGGAATGACAACAAAAAGTCCCCATTTGCTTTTGAGGTATTTTTATATTCACTAAATCCTTCCTGCTATGCACAGAGAAGACCTTTGCTGCACAGGAGTTTTAGAGAGCAATGCCAGCAATGATCCTACATATCTGCCACTTGTGTCAACATCCTCCTCTGGGGCGAGCAGCGCTGGGAAGAGCGCCCTTTGGGATGCCACTGTGCTGCTCTGCAGCATCTCAAAGAATTTGCAGCTCTAGCATTATTTTGGCTGAGGTTGCTGGTCAATCAACATACTGAGGTGCTCTGCAGAGAGCATTTAAGTGACGCTCAGTGATCTACATAAGCAACATATGTTTTATATTATCAACATCTCCTTTGTATTCCAATTGCACGTCAGTACTGGTAGAACCTGCTGATGCTAAGACCAGCTTCAGCTTTGAAGCTCGGGACAATAACAAAATAACCTGCTATTTGTTTACGTTAGTAATAAA
This sequence comes from Theristicus caerulescens, assembly GCA_020745775.1. Taxonomy (NCBI): domain Eukaryota; kingdom Metazoa; phylum Chordata; class Aves; order Pelecaniformes; family Threskiornithidae; genus Theristicus; species Theristicus caerulescens. Next base: position 93,841,556 of record CM036560.1, read on the forward strand.
ATCTACCAGCAACTATGATTTGATTGTGGCCTTAACAAGGCGGCTAGCCAAAGGAAACCTTCTCAATAAATAGGAGATGAAGGAAGTGGATGGGTTGTCTGTGGATTTTCTAAATCTAGTCCAAGAAGCTGATGGTTATGCTTAAAGTCTTAAATTATTTTGGACCCCAGCTTTCCAAAAGATTGCTTGGAGGACAAAGAGAGATTGTAGCATTTGCCTCTTCCTAGGATAAAGGTTTTCAGAGATGGAGCAGAGCCAAACACTACAGTTGCTATTTTCCTGAATCCATCAGAAGCAGCCAGGGAGCAAGGATGGATGCACTGCCCCAGCACGGCAGGCTCTCCTCATCGCTGTCTTCCCTGGGCATCCCTCCCTGCTTCTCCTCCTGCCCTGCCTCTATTCCTTCTGCCACACGGTCAGCCATACGGATTATCCTGTGCCTTGGGGCTGGGAGAATGGGCACCCTTGTGTTGCACTATGAAGCCATCTGGGGGACTGCAGCTGCACGTGCATAATCACCAGATAGTTTATTGAATTTATATATATATATAAAAAATAGCAATGCCACTACAACTAGAGGCATGCTACATGGGAACAGATCAAATGTACCTTTTGTACGCAATCAGTCCTTATGCATTAGTGTTGGATTTCCGAGGTAGAAAAAAGCTGGTTTATAGAGCACACCTAAGCAGGCAATTTAAATTTTTGGCATCTCTCCCCTAATGTCTCCACCACTGGTGAACACGTGAATGTAATGTTGGCTCACCACAGCCTGGCTCGGTGGATTTTACAACAGAGCATTCTGATAACACTGTAGACTTATATGTGGGTGAGACTTCTAATATAGTGGCACAATTTATTCCCATTTCCAGTTTAACGGAGCCTTTCTGATTATTTTCACAGCATTGTGTAAGGGGTTTTTTCCCTCCTGCACAAAAGGGAAAAGCTCCTAAAGTGTTCCTGAAACGCCTTGTGAAGTTAATGTGACTTATTCTCTATCATCGAGAGAATGATATAGGAATGAATGAAAGTCAATATTTTTTCTCAGAGTTTTTTAATATTCAGTCCTCATACGGCGTAAGGGAGTAAACTCTCAATTACACAAAGGCAAATACAGTGAAATCCGTCAAAGTCAATAGAGTTATTCCGGACACCTGAGTAATTTGTCCCTTGGTATGATTCAGTCTCCAAAATCCACTCTGAATGTCCATAACGACTGTTTGCTATTCACTTACATTTTTAGCTCTGTTATAATTCTGATTTTTTCCATGTTTCACAAATAGCTGGAGTCAGTTTCTTTCAGATGATGCTGTTTCCCCAACTTGGCTTCCCTATGAATAACCTCCATCATCACTATGCTACTTTTGCTCGAATGTTTCATTTTTAACAATAAACATCTATCCCAGATGCCTTATTTTCAGCTTCATTAAAAGTTTTACTAGTTCATCTTGAGTCATGTCAATATTTACCTTGGACAGGGTTCCGTATCCTTCAGTTTCTAATACCAGAATTCTCCAGACAAGCTTATTGTTCCTGGCTTGACTTCTCCAAGTCACAGCTTAAAACTTTTTTTGACGTACTAAATAAGATGCAAATTCACCCAACTATTTGCTTTGCTGCCTGCTGCCAGCTATGCCTATTCCAAACATCTCTGAACTGATTTACTTCCATTTCAGTGTACACATGGCCCCCAAACCTGTACCCAGTTACTCTGAGGTAATTTCAAAGCTATTTAATCACAGCAATTAGCAGAAGAGAAAGCAGAAATCAGATATCAACCTTTCGGGCATAGTACCACAGCAGACCGTTTCTACTGACCTTTTGCATCCTAAAGAAAGGGTGTCAGGAAACCAGGAGGGGTTGCCAGCCCCTGCACCTTTGCGTTGGTCCTCACGGCACAAACCTGGATGCTTTTATGAGAGACAGGACTGCGTTTCTTCACTCCAGCTCTCTCCCTGGCTCCTGACCAGCAGGACCGACTTGCGCTGAGCTGTGCACAGCACGACGGTCATCGTGCTGCTTCTGGCACTCACCTGTGTAATGAGCAGGTCAGAAGAAAACTTGTAAAATTGCGAGCAGCAGCAGGATGCCACATTCACCAGACAGGATGGCGGCAGCAGCAGTGGGGAAGTAAGTTCTCCAGTAATATCAATAACATAGGTAATGGTAGTAGCTAAGACAGAGGAGAGGTGGTGTTGAGGGTCATATTGGAGCAATACAGAGCCTAGGAGGGTGTAAAGGCGAGTGGAACAGGTTCTGTCTCTTTGGCAGCTGCATAAGAGCAGCCCCTGGCTTTGGCAAGAAGTTGGCAAAAACTGGTGTATGGCAGCGACAAGATAGGTAAAGGAAAGCACCATGGGCATAGGGAGGAGCAGCGCAGGTGTCGGGGGGATGGCGTTTTAGGGGAGGTAACGGACAGCCAGTCTGTCTGTGTGGACCCCAGTGCAAGGGATACCTGAAATAGCTCAGTGCGCTCATCCCCAAGCAGTCTTGAGCGGTCGCTCACAGAGCCATCCAGATCCTGGCTGCTCCTTACTGCTGTAAGCATACTCTCTTGAGAAAAGTTGTATCTAAATGCATACAAGACAATGGGGAACAAAAGTTTGAGAAGTGGAATTTTCCTGGTAATTTTCTTTACACCAAGTTTATTTCAGGTAGCACAAAAAAAAGTAGTGTGAGGTTTGATATATTTATATTTTATATTCATGTACTGCACTGGAATAAAACATTTTGAATTTTATATTGGATATGAAAAAGCAAAGGTGTCAAGCTGGGAAAGTGCTTTGAAAATAACAAAGGACTTTATATGGGATTGTTTGAGGTCATTTTATCTGTTGTTCCTGACTGTATTTAAGTACCTCCGTTCACTTTGCAGTGCCTTTGGTTGTCACTCACTGAAATCAGTGGTGGAGACTGGCAGGGCAGCTGGGCACGCACCACGAGGGGATACATGAGGAAAGAAGCACTCAGATTTTCAGAGATCTCCAAAGCAAATATTATATCTGTGCCATCAACCCATGTTTGTCAAGAGGTGTCAACATGGCCTAGAGAAGCCATGAGCCATGTTCTTGTGAGAGGGGAGATAATTTCACATCATGCCGCCTTCCCTGAGCAGGACACTCATAGGAGCAGGTCACAGAGAGATGCTTTAGATCTCAACCCAGGTGTGCAACAGTTTTAAGCAGAAATCCGGAGTATTAACACATGAGATGCACGGGGATAGTTCTGAAATACCTTGCTTGGGTGCTTTAGCAGTAGCAGCACAAGTAAATAATTTCTGTAGTTAGCCCGCATGCCATTGCTAACATCCCAGAAAGAGTACATCTGCACAGTGTAATGAAACTAATATTTCTGTGCACCCTAGACCACATTATAGCTTACAGACTGTTCCCCTGTGCTTTGACCCAAAAGGGCTGTACTGCCAAGAGGACAATTGAGGTTTTATTTGAAATATTTTATTTATTTTTTGAAAGAACTTGCTCACCTCTAAAGCAGAGGTGGTCATTTTCCTCTTTTGGCCTAAGGCAGAATCAGAAAGAGAGATGAGTTTGAAACTGGGATATTCAAATTCCCTTCTCTGCTTTATGTCCCCCTGCGCATATGCTCCAGTGAACAAAAGCAGCTTGGTACGGGAAGGGAGATGAGAGAGAATGAGGGACCACTGTCTCCCACAAACACATACAGCCAGAAGATAAAAGGGAATGGTTGAATACTAGATTAAATGCAAGTTTCATGTAAATGATCACTTACAGAGACCTAATAAATGATTCTGTGCAGTGCATTGTCAGATTTTTCTCTGCTATTTTTGTTTTGCATGTGTATTTAGGAGCTTTTTCCCCTTGGAGGATAATGTTCAGGTTTTAAAATTTATATTAACCTGTCACTACATTCATCTGTCACTCTGTGAAAGAGTTTTCTAATTTTCTAAAAAGCTTCTTTTTCTAATAAAGTGTCTTTTTTTCTTTTTAATGTGTTGCCATATCAGAATGGAGTATTTAGGATAAGCCCTTTCAACAGCAGTACCACATAGGATGGGATGACATGTAGGAAGCCTGCGTTTTATATAGTATCTCTTTTGACCCAAACAACTAATCAGAGTTTTAGAGGTTTTGTATTTACCCTGGCTGGGGACTGGCAAGGGTCTTCACTGCAAATCTCTCTGCTCCTAAGGACAGTCTTCATTTCCAGAGCAAATGAGGACTCAACCAGAGACAGAGGCTTTGCTGACAGTATCCCCAACACTTCTTTTCAGGCAAGAGTGCTGGCCCAAAAGCTCTCAGTTGTTTCTTTTTTTTATTTGGTTTGGGTTTTTGGTTTTGGTTTTGTTTCCCTATTGGGACAGGGGTGCTACTCAAAAGAAATTATGAATTGCTCCCTTTGGAGCAAAGGTCTGTGACAGCCCCTGCTGGGTACCATCAGACACCTTCCCCTCCCCTGCTCTCCATCCCACCTTCCAGCTAGAGGTTACCCCAGGCTGTGAGCTGCACCTTACCCACTTCACCTCCTTGTCCAGTGCGGCTGTGAAAATCCCCCTGTGAGCTTCAGCCTGTGTGCTGACTGAGGCATAGCGATCAGCTCTGTGCTGCCACCTCTGCTTGGAACATGGACAGGGAGGGGACTATATAGGAAGGCACTAAAACCAAAAAAATTGCAGAGGATGCCCATCAAATCTTCACATTTCTTCTTGTTGCTGTCCTAGATAGCCACCAGGGCTAACTGCTTGCCCGGGGTCTCACTCAAATCTGTACGTTTGAGCCCCTGTGGCTACAGAGGACGCCTTTCTCTCAATCTGTGCTGTCTCAATGCTTCTTATTCTGAGCTTGCTCTACCTTGTGACCTAATAAAAAATGGCATCAGATTACTGTGCCGTGATCAGTGTGTTCACTTCCTCTCATTCACTCTTTGCCTGTATACCTTCAATTATTCTTTCCCTCAATTGTTTTTTTCTTCCCATCAAAATACCTGGAAGCATTCCAATAACTTTTTCCTGCTGCTAAATATGAGCATTTTATTTGCTGACTTCCACTTGAACTTGATCTTGAACAGCATGATGGCTTTACACATAATATTTCACATAGGGCCCATGATTTCAGTGTCGATTGCAAGACAGAGACGTGCTAGTCCCACCTGTTTGAGTTCTGTTTTCTCCTCCGCTCTGGGAACTTCCATCTCACTTGTCTTCATTCCCACCAGCCATCCTGCATTTGCCATATGATTGCTTTCCTCCTGGAGCAGAGGGGACAGTCATTCAGCCTGCAGGTCACATCTAGATTATCTTTAAGGCAGCTTCACTGATAGCAATCTTATTTCTTCTTTCAGGATACGGATAAGGGAAAAACTCTCCATGAAAAGACAGAGAGTGCGAGGATGCTTCTGAATTAGTCACCGAGAAAGGGTCCAAGGCTCAATTCTTACTATCAGTCTCTCCAGTGGAAACACAGAGCGACTCCAGTAAAATCAGTGGAGTCGCAATGGTGTAGCTGAAATTGAAAGCAAGACAGCGGTTTTGGAATATGCTGCTCTGAGGATGTTTTTTTTTATTACAGACATCTCATCTCCTGCTTTATGAGTTATTTTGAAGGTTTACTGTATCTGAGAAAGTAGAGCAGGAGTTCAGATTATGAACTTTGATTGTTCATGGTTTATTCAATATTTTTAATAAAGTTTGAAAAGGTTCCCTTCCATCAAAGAATGTCCCCTTTGATTAATCAATTGAATTTGATATTTTCTCCACGGAGAACACAAAGCAGTATACCCCTTTGCCAGTTGTTTACAGGCAGCTTTGCAGCACACAATAGAACAGTTATTTTCTAAGTAAAAGAGCTGTGATCATAAATGTTAATAAACCACTTAATAGCGTAGCATCTTTTTCTTCCTTTAGAAAACACACAATAAGGACATATCAAGCCATTTTTAATATAATCTGCATACTTTCCAAATAACATATTCAGGGAAACAGAGTCATCTTAAATGGCCTTCTTCACATTTACATCTGTAACAGCTGCAGTAGCGGCTCTGTCAGGCTTGATTTTATTCAGTGTTGCAGGATCAACATAAAATCTAGGCTGAAAATTAAAGGGAGTAAATGTACCCCTCACAGTCAAGAAAATGGTTTTGGTCCAAGAGTATTTCTGGCCACAACTCACTTTCAAAAGCAGCTTTGTCGTTTGTGCCTGGCCTAGTCCCAATAAGCGCTATTATGATTTGTTACATTTTCTATAGAAGCAGGAGACCATTTATTAGCCCCATGGTATTGTATTGAGCTTCAATTATGTAATAGTCATTATTCTGCTGAATATCCGAAGCTTTGTAAGAAAGTTTTAGCTTTGGAAAGAAACGTACAAGGTTCTCAAATGATTTCGAGGAAGATCAAACTCCCCCTTTTTTGCTAGTTGAAAGAGGAAAGGTCCCTTCTTGATATAAATCATGAATAATTTGAATAGACTTTTTTCTAAAGAAAAACTCCTTTTTCTTTGAAAGCCATTGATAGCTTGAGATTCAAGCAGAAGAGAATAAAAGAAGAAATAATAGTTTCTTCCTAGAAGAGAACGTGATAGGTATGCTTCCAGATTAGTGAGATTTTAATTTAATTATAACCAAGGAGTGTGCGTGCAGGTGTGATTTGCCTGCTTATAAGTGAGGAATGAGGGTCTCTCCCACCCGTAGCTTGGAAGAGGAGGGGGCAGGTCCTCAGCTGGTGTAAGCCTTGCTAAGGCCTCCTTGATGCAGTTTTTGCAGCCGACGTAAGTCGAGGATGTGCCCCACCGTCCTGTTTGCTTGTTCAGCTGCCCGTTAAGATTCAACAACACAAATTCTTGGTACCTAATAAAACGCCAATGACCTTCCATTTCCAACTGGTCTGAGCCATCTGCATCTCCCAGACTTGTCGATAAATTAACTACCATAAAATAACCTGTTAACTAGTTACTTGACATCCATAAAATAACTTTTACTTGACTACCATAAAATAACTAAGAACTAGTTACCTGACATCATCCTCTTTCTATCATCCCTTAGTGTTTGTTTAAAAAAACCCCAAAAGATAGATTTTAAAAAGCACTGACATCAAAATAAAAATTGATCAGCTCCAAGCAATTCTGCCCTTCACAAGCCATTTTACATGATTGAAGACTTCAGCTTCCAGTTCTCAGCAGCTTCTCCAGTTCTCAGTCATGTGTGAATATTTCCCTGCTCTCTGTCAACAGCCAGACACTACAGTGCCTGTAACCACCAGCCACCAGGTAAAAGTCAGTCCAGCTGTTGCCTCTGCTTTTTATTTTTTTTAAACTAATAACAAATACTCCACACACACAACATGCATACAACATATACACACAACAGCTGCTCTGCCTCAGAGTAGCAAACCCAATTACTCCTAGGTATTCTCAGGAAATGGAAAAGCAATGTTGCCAAGGCTGGCAGATTTCTGAAATGATCTTTCTTTAATGTATGCTCAGTTTAACTGGTATTTTAGTAAAATGACTTTAGATTTATGCCAGCTGAAGAGAAAGTAGAAAGTAAATCAAGAAGCTTTTTTTCGGATAGATTTCAGTATCTCAAAAATTCACAAGCAGTGGAAATTGGCTACGCAGGTTGCACCCCTATTACAAAACCAACCAATTCAAACACCGCCGCTACAACTCGATGTGACTACAGCCGTTGCATGGTAAGCATATGTATGCTTGCATGCATGTTTTGCCCTCTGTGAGGGCAAGCAATAATAAAGCAAGTGATGATACATTTTGACCACAACCATGACATTCCCTGGCTGGTTTTGCAGTATAAATGAGCTATGTATGGATCAGATGCATTTGCATTTCATTCACTAAGTCCACTCAGAGCAGCATTTAAGTGTCCTTATTTTTCACAATAAGAGGAAAGAAGTTGGATACCCAGTTGATCTTAAAAAATGTGAATTGAAGTAAAACACATTTGCAAGTTGCACATTTATTGGATCAAGTCAAATAAGGCATCAAGCCAGAATCTGATCTTGTTTGCCACTATGTAAACGATGAGTAAGTCTGCTAGGGTCAACAGAGCAGCAGCGGAGTCACATGAGTCACAGCCCACTGCTCTTCGGAAAGATTTCTCCATGGCTAAATATACTATTACAGTCGCTTCAAGTAAAGCTCCGCATCAAGTTCTAACAAATGTTGGCAGTGATGCTGAGCTCTGAGCAGTCATAAAGGCAAAAGGATGAACAGGAATTAACAAGTGGCCTTAAAAACCTATTGAAGAGAATGGAAGTTTTGTCCACACAAGAACTGAAGAATCAGAACTTTGGTAATGAAAATCATGACCTAATTTTTCCACCACCCACATTTAGCCACCTTTCAAATGGGTCTGGGGAAAAAAAAAGTAGAAAAGGAAACAGAATTTTCTTCAGGATCCAAGTGCAGAAAATGCCACTAAACTCAATGGACTAAGTTTGTACAAGTTACCAGTCAACTATGCGACAACACGGAGTTTGTTTCGCTATAATTTTACCCAGGCTTGTCCCAATAAATGATGTTTTGCTCATCCCAGGGGAATGCATTAAAGAAACCTACTGTTGTCAGTGAACAGGACCAGCCACACTAACAGAAGCCAATCCAACACCCCATCCCTGTGATCCAGCAAAACGGTAATTCCAATAAATACCCTTTATATCTCCATCTGATACCCACAGTGCTGAATCTGGAAAAATGAGAGCTCAGTAAACCATAAAAGAGATGCCCTTTGGTCTTGTCTTTTTTCAGTGGGATCATAAGTTAGTGCTATTACAACAATAGTTTTAGGGAACTAAAATCGCTTATCAAATGTAGGTTTGCATTCTCCATCAACAAAGTACTGAATTAGAAGAGATTTCATAATTCCTTATGAATTTCTCTCCCACCTCGTCTTTCCACTGGAAGCCTGATTAAATGAGTATTATTTCTTCTTAAGTGGTTTTACAGGTCGTTTATCTTAGATTTATGAGTATCAACCTACTTTAGAAGGTATTAGATAGCTTTAACGTTTGACACGTATTCTCTAAATCATTTACAGTGCTCTCCATTTGCACTAGACGATCAGTAATCTTCTCAATATTAGGTTTTATTGACAATGCACCATATAGAGTTCTTATTATATGGTAATGATTTAAGATAGGTGCAAGATTGGGAACTAATAAATCTAAAAGCTCATTTTTGATTGTTGACACAGAGCTGAGGAATAATGTGCATCCATCTAAATCACTCTGTTTCTCAATAACGTAATACACATACATGTTTAACCTGTTCGGAGGACAGTGCAGAGATGTGCAAACAGATCCCAATTCCTGCTTTGAGACTGGCGGACTCACGCTTAAAGCCCTGTATTGACTCAGAGAAAACCACCAGTGGATGCGAGACTCCCCCCTTGCATGGAAGCACCTGCACCCGCCTTACACCGCACGGTGGGTGCGGGCAATAGGGCGGCGGGAGGAGCACGGGGCTCAGCCTGGTTCCCTGGGTTCCTGAGCGCTGGTTCATGCCTAGCTCCACCTGGCTCACCGCCGGCTGCTGCTGGTGTCCAAGCCTGACAGCCTCAAGCAGCCCAAGGACACCGCTGTTACACTTGAGTCATGCCAAGGTAAATATGCCTATTGAGATCAAGAAGCATTTTGCCCGAGTAGGGAGTTAGTAAGACTGAGATTAAGGGCTTAAAAATCAGCCCCATAATTTATATTTGGGAGACAGTATCAAAAGCTGTCATATATAACAAAGACATACCTTCATGTAGCCCTACACAATATAATTTCACAGAAATATTGGCATTGATAGCAACTGAATTGAATTGAATAATTGATTCAACTGCTTCAATAGATCAGCCCCCATATCTACATTACTCACAGAAAATTGGAGTAGAAGAAAAAAAAAATTAAAGCAAGAGCCTTTGGTAGCAAATGAACATCTCTCCACTGAGTTCCACAGAATTAAAGTCTCATTTGCAACCCTATAATCGAAAGGTATGTCTTTGAAATGCAGTCAAGAGATCTGTATCAGTCCTGCTTTTATAGTATGTCATTGGAGATGATTTCTGGGGCATCAGAGCTGCATGAACTGGCAATTTGTTAAGTTGAAATGTGACATTTCAAAGAAAGGCTGGAATGATCTCAGAGCAAAACCAACACAAAATCTGAATCCTGCTTTTATCCCAACAGCCACCTGGTAAGAAAACTCCAGTGAAAAATTGGTGCTAGTGGCAAAATTGCCCTGTGACAATTACACACGACGGTAATTGTGAATAGCAGGGAAGTACAGTAAAGAGGTGGCTTCTTCTCACCTTGCTCAGAAAACAAACAACCCAAAAATCCTTAGTCAGGCTGGAGACTTGGCAGGCTCACTCAGCTGTCTACAAATGATTTAGTAGCAGAGGAACTGGTGCCACTAAACGTTGAGAACTCTGAACTCCAATCAAAATAAAACACCTTGTTCAAAGCAACGCAGTAAGCATCGCTCTTACTTTGTCTTGCTTTGATAAAACCAGGCACAGATTTGCTGGAGGAATGGGGGGTGGGGGGAATCTTCCCCAAATTAGCACTCCCCAGTGCCGTATGCACACTTTTGACCTTGACACAAGGGAGCGCCTGCAGACCCCCAACCTAATAACGCATTAGCAGGCAATTTACTAACGTACTGTGAAATAGCAGGAATATCACAAGTTCCATTTTTCTTATTAATGGAGCTAACTGCATTCTGCAATGTGGTAGCTACATTTTTGTAAGCTTGTTTCATTCATTCAGTTCCTAAATCAGCAAAATTTAGCAATCTTCAACATCTCTCAGTGATGAGTGAAATTTCTTTTATGACTGTGAAGAAGGGAGGAGGTCAAGAAGGCTTGGGAAAATTTGTTAGTATGATCTGTAATATGAATTTGGCAGAAAAGAAATTGAGAACATTTCTTTGGAAAACAATCAAAGGGCAAAGTTGTCCTCTTGGAGCTGCATGGTAATTCATGACTTACATGCTCCAAAGAAACTTGCTACTCTGATGATTAGGATAGCAAAATATTCACTGTCTGCCTGACAGACCAAAGATGGTCATTTTTCCTCCCTTTGTCAGTCTCTTTCTGTTCAGGCAGGGCCACGTGTGTGTCCCTCAACACACAGGTAAAGACTGACTGATGTACCTCTGCTCAGGAAGATTATAATCTAAGTTAGATACGGCACAAAAAGAAATGACAAAAAGTAACAGGGCAGGTGGCAGAAATTTAGGCTTAGTCTTGCAGGGAACAACACATGCTTTCTCTTACCCGGACCTCAGCTGCTCCTGGTGTACATGAAAAGTCAGCATCTTTGTGGTTAACCACTTACACCACCTCAACACCCAGTAGCAACCAATAAAACTGAGGACCTTGAGAGCCTCTGAGATGAGTAATCTTGAGCCTCCTGTATCCATTCCAGCTGGGGTTAATCAACAACACAAAATTAAAGTGTGGAGCTTGTTGCCATGGAATAGTATGGTGGCCAGGAGTACAACTGAGTTCAAACAAGGACTAGACAAATTCATGGAGGACTTGCCCTTTGATTTCAAACCACTGTTGGGTCTGGGTGCATACTTTGGCTCCACGAGTTTCTAAAGCAGTGATCAATGGGAGGGTAGGCCTTCACGTGGTGGATCACCCTCAGGGTGCCCCGTTCCTGTACTCTTCCCTAAGCATCTCCCATAGCCAAGGCCAAAGGAAGGACCCTGGGACACCTGGATCCTGCTCTGTCCAGACATGATGTTTCTTACACTATAATCAATAAAATCATAAAAATAGACTGTTTAGGCAAGAAAATTGTGTTGGCTGGAGTTTAAAAGATGCAAGATTCAAATTTTAAGAAAGTGTTGTATGAGACATGTTCAGAAGGTGTTAAAAAGAGCTAAATGACAACTTTGAAATATTCATATAGACTAACCTCAGTGACAACTTTGAAATATTCATATAGACTAACCTCAGTGGAGGGAGGCAAAATCCCAAAATTCTTTGCCGTCACTGGAGGAACTGGCTCATCTAGAAGGTGCTTCAGAGCACTCTGCAGAGGATCCCACCGTGAATCACCATTCACATCAGCATCCCAGACTGATACCACTCCAGTAGCCTTTTTCCAGGAACAGAGAGGGACTATACTCATTTTAGGTGAATAACTTTTGTGGACCATTGTTCCTCGTAGCCTCAAAACGATCTCCTCCTGTCAGGCCACAGGTCTCCCCTCTTGCTTCCCCTACCCCACCTGCCGGGGCACTTGTAGAAGCTCACCTTTTCCTTTTTTGTTCTTTGAATCAGATGCATAAATACAGAAAATATGTACAACTACCAGCAGGCCTAGGCAACACCATGAGTGCAGAATTCTACATGAACACAAACCTCACGTTTAATGTTGTCTTTGTGCCAACAGTGACAGTGCAAGCTTTAAAGCAGTGGGCTACTAAGTCAACTATGTAAAAAGTCAGGTTGTTTCTACCCTGGAAATATCTTACATTCTGTTCTTTCTGCAGTATTACTAATTCTAAGGTCTGTTTAATGCTTTGCATCTGAATGGGACTCTCAATTACATGAGTCACTGCAACTATCCTTTGATTTTTTTTTTTTCCTTTTTTTGGTCACATATGTGTAATCTGAATACACAACTGCTGGAGCCCGAAGCTTGCTCTGCACACTGAAAGTGCCACAACAAAATGGGCTGAAATTCAGCTTTGAGTTGCTCACGGCAAGCAACGCTGCCCAAGTGTTTTGTCCCTGCTGTCACTTCCTTGTGAAGCGTGGCAGAGAAGTGGAGGGGGTTTCACCTTGAACACAACCCCTCCCTAGACTGCCAGTGTGCAGGAGACCCATGTGGTTGCACATTGTGGCAGGGGCAGGTATAACACCATCCTAAGATGAGGGAGAGGAAAGAGGGTGAATTGTCCGGTTACCTGCAGTATTTCTCGCTGCTGCACAACATACCACACTGACGGGTGCTAATACAAGTACAAACATCCCTTTCACACCCCAGTAAATCTATAGGTGTTAGCTATGAATTCTTTACCAGTCTTGCCATGTACATAACCCATGTTAAAGTTCACTCCTACAGCTCTCTTCTACAGACTTCTGAATTAGCCCAGGATCAAACCTATGCTCTGGAGGCTTTTCAAATAAGTACGATACGTACACCTGGATAAATGCGTTTTGGTGGTTAACTGAATTGTGTGCTTAAGACTTCGATTTAAATGGACCAATGCACACATTTTGTGGTCAGGTTGGCAGTGTAGGTTATTGAAGAAAATGTCTTTTTCTCACTTGTGAAAAGCTGAATTTGAAGCCTACGCACAGTGGCTTTTCTGGGAAAGCAAATTTTCTAGGAATGCCAGTTACAATTTTAGGAAGGAAACAATGTGGTAATTTTCAAATTCAAATCAAGTTTTGGCACAGAAGAAGAGAAGCAAGGCTTGAGTAGAAAAGGTCATGGCAAACAACTATGAAACAGGTAAAAAACTGTTTTCTCTTTTTGTCTCCTTCCCCATCTTTTTCAAGCCAGCTTCTTACTAGAAAAACTGCTTTCCATCTCTTCTAAACTTCCATCACTCTGTCAGTAGAATGCAGGAAAGCACTGCCTGAAAGCAGAGCTTTTCTTTTACTAGAGGATAATTACTAATTGTTCACTGTCTCTTCATAAAATCCTAGTGAAGACCAGGACTTTACCATGAAGATGCTAAAAAGCATCACTATTATACCTTATATAGGAAAAACTATAGTGTTTCATCTGTCCTCTGTCCCCTGGAAAACCACCGCTTCTCTGGCAGACAAGGTAGAACATAACACCTCTTTCCACCCTTTCTACGAGATCTGCCTGATTTGAATTGAAAGCTCTGTAGGGTGGGAACCCGTTAGGAACTGTGTTAAGTATGTGTATTGTAAAGAACTATGTTATATCAACAGTGTTGCAAAAAAAAAAAAAATCAAATCAAAGATTGTTATACCAAAGCCTCAACTGCAGGTCCCAGGAATGACAGTATAATTATTTTTAGAGATGACTATAGCAGTAACTCAACATGACACGAGAGACCTGAGAAACAGCAAGCCTGATTTAAACCAATGGAAAAGCCAGGAATGCAGAATGGAGACTGTTCTTAATGCACCATATTGCATTTGAACATTTTGTTCCTACCCATCTATCCAAAGCATGACGTTTTGCATTTCATATTAACATTCTGAAGACATTAAAGGATTCTTCAATTTGATGTTCATATGCTGTGTCAGAACACGCACTCTGACTGCTTAGAGAGACATTATGTCTACCTTTTGCTCATCTTCCCTCCTTCAGCCTCCTAACCACCCTCCCTCCCACTCCCAGAAAATCCCTGGGGCTGTTGTTATTGGTAGCATTATTTAGTTCAGCAGGAAGATGGTTACAAATACGGTTTCTGGGATTCGAACTTCACTTTGGATTTCTGCAATACCTCAGCTGTTATGCATATGTACTAAGACTGAATGCTAACAAATCATTGCAGTAATACTTGATGTTCATATACAATTTCTCATCTTCAAAGCACTTTAAAATTTCCCAGAGGTTCTACAAAATCTGGGAGCGGGAGGAGGAGATCCGGGCAAAAGCCTTTGTTTAGCATTGGTCTTAACATAAATCATAGTTAGTCCCTTTCTGCTTAGCGCTATGGCAGGAACGTTGTAGTCTTCAGATTTAAGTCTGAAGTGCTAAACAATGCTAAATTGCTGATAACACGTTTTCACTAAAAAGTATTTAAAATACTCTTTTTTTCATACGGACAGCTCCCTTCAGAAGTTCTGTTCTCACCTTTGAGTTCAAAACCAGGGAAACTTGTGGCATTAGCATAACGTGTTGGGAGATGAATTTATGTATCAAAATAAAGGACATTTTGATTTCAGAAAGTTTTGATAACAAAAAAATATCATATTTCAAAGCAATAAAACCACAAAGAACATATAACCAGGAATCTTGACGATTTTAAAAGATTAAAGTATTTTCAAAAGGTTGGGTTTTTTTAAAGGTAAAACTAATAATTCTTCATGAATGCCTTCGGCGTTGAAAGCCGAACAGTTCGCTTTTACCAGCTGAAAGGAAGCTCTCGCTCGCCTGCCGGCCAGCCCTGCAAAGAGCAACGAGGAAAGCCCTGCAGGGAATCGCCAGGGAGCCGCCCGGGGCAACCTCGGTCCGGGCGCCGGAGGCCAGGGCAGCGGCTGCAAACCCTTGCTGCGGCGGGGCCGCGCGCCCGGGCGAGCAGGCAGCGCCCCCTGCTGGCCCCGCCGGCCCCGCCCAGCCGCCGCCGCCCCCGCCGGCCCTACCAGACCTTTCAGGAAAACTGTTTCAGGCTATTTTCTCTCTTTTTTTTTTTTTTTCCTTCTTTTTTTGAACTGGGCTGAGTCAGGCTTGCAAACTTTTTTCATTATCACCATAAAAAAAACGGGGATGCAATGAAACAAAACTTAACTTTTTACTTAATGGGAAACAAACGTGAAATTGTAATGAATAAAACATTCTATTTCTCAAATATTCCACTGAACGTGTAATGCAAGCCAGCCTTTACGCTTGAAAGCATGACTTGTATTCAGCGTGCTTTCTAGGGCACAGAGTTCTGTAGCACAACAATTAGTACAGGCTCTGATTTTGAAACATAGATGTTAAACCGGTTCTTCTGAGGTCATTTATTTGGTTAGATTACTTTTGAGTTTGAAACGTTTCTATGATGTCTGACAAAATATGGAAACATTCTCAGATGAAAGGTTACACGCATTCCAGAAAGATTTCCACTGAAATCAAAAGGAACTCTTCTTGGGAATACTGTAAAAGTGCAAACTCTTCATTTATGCAATTTTAATACGGTGGAAATAAACAAGTATAAGATATTAAGTTTGTTTTAAAGCTTAGGAAGCAATT
Source organism: Theristicus caerulescens (assembly GCA_020745775.1). Taxonomy (NCBI): domain Eukaryota; kingdom Metazoa; phylum Chordata; class Aves; order Pelecaniformes; family Threskiornithidae; genus Theristicus; species Theristicus caerulescens. The sequence continues at coordinate 93,857,433 of CM036560.1, forward strand.
GAAAATGAAATAACATACATATTACTAATGAATAACTACAGTGAAAAGTGTGTAATTACATGTTAATTAAGTTCTCTCCTTATTATATCTGCAGTGCCTCAAAATGATGTTTTCTCTCTATGTAATCTCCTTTTAGCAAGATTTCCTGAAAAAAGCCATAGGTGTAAAGCAGAAACTGTTATGTATTTCCCAACTGGAAAAAGTAAAGAAAATGAAACTACAGCGTTTGTTTTTTTTTTAAATTAGGATTTCTACTCAGAAATAAACTGAACTTCAACATGTTTTAATTAAACATCCTTCTGTTTATAATCTTCTACTTAAGTCTAAACTAAATAACAACACTGGCAGAACACAGTAAATTTGAGGAACTGGGATGAACTATTTCTAGGTAAATGCTAACAGAACCATTTTCCTTTATACAAAAATAATTACGTTCAGGCAGGGAGCCAGTCTTCTGTGCGCGCCATCCCCTGCTGTCCAATTTCTGTAAAATTCAACATCACCTTTCTTATCTGGCTATTTAGGACTTTTTAATTTTTCTTTGCTCAGAGTATAAGCTGCTTCTTGCATTTGCAGCTTTTCATTTATCTCTGCCTGTAAAGAAAATCAGAAGAAAAAAGTGGTTATGATGGAGCTATCTTAGGCTGCACATTGTCTTTGTGGTTTTGACACACTGTAGTGCAGTAAGACAGACATTATCCTACACACCTTCCTGTTTTGCAGACGTAACGGTGTTTCAGCCTGTGCTTACGTGATAACACTTTATCGTATTACTGTGCACGATCCCGATGTACGCTACGCCTGCCATGAACAGGAAGTGATCTGGGACAGCCATTTCTCATGTAACCTTGTCTTGGGAGACAGCCTAATTTGCCTGTATTCTCAGACAGCCTTTACCAATAAACACCAAATCAGAAAAATTGCTTTGGGATTTGGTTGTTGCCACTGTTTTCCTCTGCTGCAGATGTTTGTTCTCTAGTGTAATACATTTTATTGAAACACTGCTGGAATTAGAAAGCGTTACTGAAAATGAACAATAAAAAAACATATTTCTGTGATGTTGCTTGTCTTTCTTAATTACAAACACAATTATGAATGTGTATCTCATTCTGGAATTCCAGACCGCTGTAGACACTGAGTGTTTAATTTGCAAACTAACATTTGTGGGGAAGGTACAAGGGCTGTTCCATATTTTAGTGAAATCTTCGGCAGTGATAATGTGTAGCAGTCTTTAATTCTATAGCATTTGGAAATGTGGGATCACTGGAAAAAAGGCCTCAGATTATGGGAGTTTATGGGGAATTTATGTATCTTTCTCAATATCAGCATTCATCACTGCAAAAATACATGAGAAATGGAAGGAGTGCAATGACAGTCTTTCCAAGAGTCGCAAAGTTTTGTTCAAACAACTGGAACAGGCTCAAAGGTCCTTTACAGACTCCACGTAAACTGATCCAAAACTTAGAGTTACATTCTAATGGACTTCATGTAATTTTGATAAAGTGAATGGATTTGGCCCAGAAAAGCTTGCAGTAACTTGCTATTTTAGGAACTTTTTGGCTTGCCAGATCTAGAGATCCCTGCTAGTGCTATACTGCAACCTATCAATGGATAACCACAGCTAAAATGTTTTCAGAGTTCCCAGTAGCTCAGATTAGCATCAACAAGCTGTAATTTCTATCTCAACTTTGTATCTTTAGATATGGCCTTCACCATATTCAATCCATCCTCAAGTATCAACAAATATGTCCCTATCCCTTTACGTTGTGTGTATACTTAGCTGCTTTGCTGTGGAACACTGATGCTCTGGGCTAATCCTCTCTCAGCCACCCCAGCTGCCTTTTCTTCTCCAGTTTTTATATTCCTCTTTCTCTGATTCCACCTTCAGTGAAAATCAGCTGCCACCATACTCACTGTGGCTGCTGTTGTGATCACTGAGTGTCAGCACTGTGATTTCAGACTAAAAGTTATTTTCTAGACTCAACTAGAGCAAGAGATGCCTCATGTCCCCTGGAGATGTAAAGCAGATTGTGAAATCACAGTTCACTCATAACAACAAAATGGTACGAGTTTGACCATGTATCAGGTAAAAATCTGAATATAAGATTACCTCAGAGGTCAACAAACTGTGAAATCAGGTGATACACTGGTGGAGGACTTTTAAAAACTAAAAGGAAATTATTTTCTGTATAGATAACCAGAGTTGCAAAAGAAGAAGAAGAAGAAGAAGAAGAAAGCATTTTTCTAATCTGTACAGTTTTCACAAAGAAAAAAAGCTCTTAAACTGATGCTAATGAAATCAAGGTCTAGTGACAACCGGGCATTTCATTTTTTCTGTAGGTAGGGACAGCAATAAGACAACATAAGCCAGCTTCCCTCCTGTTTCTAAAGACATGTTGAAATGGAATGTGAAATCAAACAGGTAGATCTAATGATGGCATTATTATTCCAATATATAGTCCCCATTCATACATAATCCATGTAAAGCAACTTATTGATATCACACTATTTTCAGACAATATTAGATATTTAATAAACTGCTGCTTCGCCAACAACGCCCAATGTGCTGCATCAAAAGTTAGAAGTGCCTAATGCCACCTGGTTGTTGCAAACAAGACCAAATTCCACCAGTCCCTGGCTGGAACTGAGTTCTAGCTGGTTTGCTTTCAGTAATTTCATATGCTTGAGGGAGCAGTTTACAAAATAACAATGATCTACTCTGCCGGCTTTCTACATGTTTCAGTTTATAGACCTCCCTGTAGAGAAGCAGATCACTCTACAACAAATTTAAGTCCACTGACAATAGCTTCTTTCCCTTTCATGAACCCCATAGAAAGAACTCATGGACTCCTCAGAGTCTGCAGACCATGTACCGAAACCTGATCTGTTCCATCAAGGCAGCTCTTGTATAGTTATGCACCTACGAACTGAAGTCTAGAATTGGCATAATGTATTATTTCTTACACAGATTGAAGGATGTGTAACATAGATGCATCTAACAATTTATATTAAGCACACATCACATATGCTCCATCACAGCAGCTGATCCTGAACCCCCGAAAAGGAATTTTATCACTGACATCACTTAGAGCAGGATTTGGCCCATGTTTCTTAACACATAGTAATGCTGAAGATATATGTTGTTATATTACTGAATATTTTTTATCTTATCACATGTAAGCTGACTAAACTAGGAGTTATTTATAGAGGCTAATTCACATTTTTACAGCATATGGATGTGCTTTTTGCCAGCTTTAGCATGAATACAGTTTATATTCATTAAGGCTGAGCTAGCTAATTAACCATAGACAGAATTAGTGAATAGCTTTCTACTAATAGTACCTCAAGGTTGCCAATAATTTCATTTGGGATTTCACCCGCTGCAGACTTCTGATCTTCAGCAGTGACACCGGCCGCAGCATCTGCCTCGAAGGACTCTACCTCTGGACAGGGCTCTTCCAGGTAACTCTCTTGATCAGACCCCTAGCAGCAACCAGCCACAACAAATACGTGAGTTAGAACATCCTCCTGCTCTCCACGAGACCAAGCAGTGTCAGCCCAAAGACCTGCAAGAATACATGAAGCCTGCTTTTCAGAATTCCCACTCTGACAGAGACCATCAGTGTCTCTCTTTCACTGCTCAGGCCAGGCAGATCCTGAGGTCGCATGGGGAGAGAGTCCAGAAGTGCTGATTCAAATATCCTCCGTTGACTGACTAATGCATTAAAAGCAACTTCATTCAATCTTAGAAGAGAATGTATGCTATATTCTGGGGAATAAATGTCATTAGTGACTGGGCTCCAATAGTAATAAATGAGGTAGGAGACTCATAGAAAAAATATCTTTAAAAAAAAAAATAAAAGGAACAAAACTCTATACCTTAGATTGTGTTTCTGCAGCTATTGGTGATATTATGAACGACGAATACATATCTGAAGGTATGCCTTCTTCTGGCTGAGCAGGGAAGGGGGGAACTGCAGGTTGGGCAAGTTCAATCACATCCTGGCAGTATTTAAAAAAAAAAAAAAGAAAAGAAAAAAAGTAAATCAGGTTTAATTATTGCTCAGAGGTTTATTGCAGATTTTTTAAAATGGAAATGAAATGGCTGGCAAACAACAAAAAACAATACCTTTTTTGTTACTATCCAGGTGCTCAGAACTGGAAAGCATACTGAAAATGATTATAGATCAGCTTTAATTTCTAGCTGCATCTCAAGGGGTCCTCTTTATAATACTTGGACAGAACAGATGATTTTCATAATTTCATAACACTACAGCTTCTTACTCATGTGGATAATTAAGTTTAGAAAACACAGAGCTTGGGTAACATGCAGTCTTCCCAATGCAAATTTGTCACTTCTGAACAGGGATCTTGTTGCATTTTAGAATTAAAGGACCCAGTTGACCACCAGGGTATTCTTTCAAAGGAGTCAGCTGGAGTAAAGTTGTAGTGACACTGCATCAAATAAGGCCCTGAGAAAAATATTTTAATACGTGACTATAATTTAAGAACTGCTAACGGGCCAAGTTTTGCTGCTTCATCAGCTTGCTCCCATTTCTCTTTCCTGTGAACATGGGAACCATGCTGGCATTCTGCTGGCGTGTGAACTGCAGCTCCAGGAATGCTCTGACATGGAAATGGCTTCCCCCCACCCCCCGGAGGAGCTGGATGCAGCACTTAGTCCTTGCTTGGGCTCTTGCGAGTGATGCAGAAGGCAGCCCTGAGTCCTCTAAAGCGACAAGGTTTTGTGTTGTTTTTTAAAAAAATGGATGACAGAACATACCTGCCAAACGAGGCGACAAAAGGCATTTTTGAATGAGCAAGGAACAGGGTATAATACTAAAATGGTATGTTTGGGGCCTCTACAATGGGAAGTGCCCACCGAGAATACCAGGCAGATGTTCCAGTTCTGAGTCAGCTATTACAAACATGATTTTGTTTGGACGGCGTAAGTCAACCACATTAATTCACATCAGGGTAATTGCAGCTACCATAAATTAATTTCCTCATAGCTTCGAAATCATAGCTAGGCTGATATTTAGTTTATTTAGTTACTTGCTACAGTTAAACATGCTGAAAATAAAATTAAAATAGCAAAAATTGAAAATAAAGTGAGACCTAGCCATCATACTTTATTGCATTAAAAATCTCTTCTGTAGTCCTAAAAGCTTTTCAGAAAGCTTCAGAAAGTTACGTTTGGACTCCGTCATTATCTTCAAGATTCCTTGTCATGTGTGAGTTCACTAAAAAAGGTAGACAGTATTAGCCCATGTTTATAAGAACCCAAAAGGCTGACAGAAAGATTTCCAGAATTTAAGTGAGGAGAAAACCAGATTTTATAGAAGTATTTTCCTGTATCACTTGTGAGTCAAATTTTACAGCACTGTGCTAATGCCTACAGACTCACAAAAGGAATAGTCAGAAAGTTTAGTTTTTGCATCAAAACGAAAAAGACTTAAGTTGAGCTAAATGTTATTCTTTCTAAAACAAAAAGAAGCTTTGTTTTCCAATTCTATTTTTTTTTAAACTAGAGCTCTTTTGATTTAGCAAATATTTCCATTTTCTCTGAGTTCTTACCTTATTTTTTTTATTAAAAAGTATTAGCTGAATTGGATGAGAATTCACAATTACTTTCTGCTTCTTTAAAATAACATTTTTTGGTTGCTTAGTTAGTTAACTATTCACTCAAAATATTTTCTTTATTTAGATTAAATCATTATTCCATTTATTCTCTCCAATCCAAATCTCAAAAAATGAAATAATGTAAAAAACTAGACTGGGTTTTTAAAATCAGTTCCTGGCTGCTCAAATACATTCTTGTAGCATGGATAAGATTTTCAGAGGTTCTGTTTTAGAATAATATTTTTACTTCACTGCGTCCTTTTAAAGAGAGCCATTCTTTACTCATCTGTTCCGCGTCTAATAATAACCCTTGGATCATTAAGAAATAACTAAATTACAGCAGAACCAGTCTTTTTAATGAGCCATAATAGTCTCAACATTCAGCCAAAAGTTTTTTTAAAAGACTGTGAAACTTCAATGTAGAATATGAAGTATTTTGTTGAGTAATAAGAAGTTTATGAGCAGCACTACAGTTTACAGCCAAAATATAGTGACCTAAAAATGCCATTCTGCATTGCTCGTTCCTATACATTGTGTCCTTAACAAGTCCAGGGGAAAATTAGAATGAATGAATTGTGGTGAGAGCCCGAAGCCAACAAACGTATTTAAATGAATCCTTCTGATGCAATACTTTCCTTTAAAAAATACAATTAAGTCTTTGTATTTCCTTTGAACAAAACCTCATGTTTAATAGCACCAATGGCTCTGTAGTAAAATCTATTTAAAAACAGAGAAGGAGACACAGTAAGTTTTATACAGTTACAGCGGCTTTAAAAAATGTTGCTAGCTTCTGAAGTCTGAGTAAATTTATGGTGAATTACTTCCACTGACCTACATTAAAAAATTCATCCTCCTTTTTTTAATTCCTGAAGATTTGTCATTATGTGACCATTATTCACTATGACAAAGATGTATTACTCAAAGTGTCCTCTTGAATCAATATAACTATCGAAATGTGAGAAACAGTTTGGCAAGATGATAATGCTTTAAAATTAATTGGCAATATTTTCCTGCACGTTGCGGTCCAATGGGTGCATGAGAATTGAAACATAAAGAAATCGTAAGGCAGTTGCACAAATGCAGAGGGCATATCAGTGTCAGCTGCAGATAAAAGGATGCTCCGAAAGAGACTGGAGGGAGCAGAAGTTAAATGTAATATTCTTACTAACTCCTAGGTGCGGTGGGGTGCCAAAAGGCCACTTGAATCTGGACAAATTAGAGCAGGCTAGAGGCTGCTCTAACATTCAGCAGAGGTTAATGCGGGAAATATCATTCAGCATCCCCTTTACTTGTCCACCTAAGTTGCACCAAGCCTCGGCGTAGCCACAGCTGAGGACTATAGCTGGTGTTCAAACATTGCTTTCAACGTGCAGCCCCATGCCACAATTTTTCTCTGGAATTCTTTCTAGTAAAAGTATAAAAAGTGTCATGTTGTTCTGTACATACAGCCACATACTTTTCTTGTTGTTGAGAGCTAGCAAATTACCTTTTTACAAATGTAGGCAGAGCAAAGACAATAAAATAGTACACAGGAAAATTTCTAAAACAGAATAATGGCAGGAAAGAAGATTGGTAAAGCGTTCTAATAAACGAGTTCCACAGATGTGGTAGTTATTATAAAATTAGCTTTGCATAGCTTACCAATATACCATTACATTTTCCCCCAGATGTTATCTGTTACTTAAATTAATTTTGCTTAAGTTATTATTATTGCAGATTTTATCCATGCTGTATTTTATTATTTAAGTTTCTGTGGCATAAAACAAGCCCTGGCTGATAGCATTACTTTTAATAATATATGTAAGAGGTTTTAGTATTATACAAATGGCTGCTGGGTATATCTTAATAGTCATAGCACAGAACGTCTGCTCTCAAAATATTATGTAGATTAAAACCAGCTATTTACTTACACTCTAATTCAAGTCATTGGAAACGTTTGCAGTATTTATGTATGTGGTATGAAGGGAAACAATCTACTCGGGGAATAAATATCAGAGTTTGGAAATTAGCAAAACTAAGGTCAAGGTCAGTTTGGATTTACTAACATACTTGCTGAAAATTAGAATTTATAGTTTATGCTTACTTATTTCATAAATGAGAAAGGAGACTGAGGGAGTGGTGTATTTGCCTCTCTGGTACAAGGCTTTTGTGTCATAGAAACATTTTAACACCACCTTTTCAGTTTAATATTATATGAAATTCTGCACTCCTCTCCACAGAGTCTTAACATAAATTCTCTGTAGCTGATCTTACCCAAAATAGGAAAATAATTATTTATAAGGATTGGAAAAAAGATCCCACATTCAGCATGGACCTCTTCTAAAGCCTTGTAACATCTCTCAAAGCCTTTCAATGGATACGGATTTGATTTTATATGAACGACAGATGCATCTAAAAAAGGGTGTTCTTTGTGTGTTATTCTCTATATGAATATCATCTGTGTAGTTCCTAATTGTATGCCAAAGGACCTTATGCTACCAGAGACCTGCACAGACTTCCCTCTTACATATGATGATATGTGAGATTTGCTATGAACCAAAATATTTAATACAGGATTTACATTAGTTTGCCATTCATGCTAAACATGCCCAGCTGCACACCTACAAATGCGGTGAATTTCAGTTGCTGGAATAAAAGGCATTTACAAGATATGATTTGTTAGCTGCCTGTATTTCATGTGGTTGAATTTGAATGAATAACTAATGGACAGAGATGCACTGTCTCACACTGACTCACACTAGCCTGCCTTTCCCACCCCCCCCGCCCGCTCTTTAACCTGCCAGCATACTCAAACACAACAAACCCACCCTACTTGCCTTCTGAGGCATCGCCCACCAGCGTTCTCACAGGTGAGGAGGTTTCTGGGAGGCTGCTGATAGCTCTACAAATACATTTGCCATCCTATTTTCCAGCAATGCTATACACAAGGTCCAAAGAAGTGAATGATATTACAAAGTACTCAAAAACTTAATCCAGATATATGATCTGTGCAGTGTGACTAAGATGGTAGAGCTTCCTTCTGAACGCCTTCACTGTACACGTTTGTATTAATATTTAAAACAGAATTAAGATCAATGAGGGACTAAACTTGGCCTCTGAAGTATGTTCCCCGGTTGCCAATGATGCACATGGAAATTCTGTGTGCATGTTCCTGGGCAAGAGTTTTCAAACCACTGTTCCTTAAATGAGACAAAAGTTCAGTAAGTCAAAGGTATACTTTATGCTCTTTTTCCTGCATTTCAGAATTCAAGTTAATACTTTAAAAAGAGTTTTCCACGTTTCTGAGCTGAGATGTGAATCAACTTTGTTGACAATACATTAATGAATCTAGTCCAAAATAGCTATCTGAAGCAATTTGGTGCCTACATTGACAAAACAGGATCTACTCCTCCCCCCAGGAAGCTGTAAATCAGTCAGTGACATCTGGCCTCAAGGACATCAGAGTCATCTGAAATGTGGTAATTTATATTAATGAACATCAATATTAATTTTTAAATAAAAAGAATTTGCTACTGCCATTATGTTTACATATGGAATATTATTTATAGCTTGCGTTCCTCCTTTCCTACATTTTACCCATAAATTATTGTAAGGAAACACACTGTCACAGTTATAAATATTTTTCCTTGGAGTTAAAGCTTTTACATATCCTCTTACTGTTTTCAGTAACGATATGAGGGCAACAACCAGGATTTTCTTGCTACTCCAGGAACTGCTGCCAATTTTAATGCTCGACTGAGTAGAAAAGGGTGCTTCTACAAAAGCAACCAAAGCCTTCCTCTCTAGAGGTATCTTAATGCAGAATGCCCTTAATACTTAGATTCTGTAAAAATATCCTAACATACCAGAAAAAAAAATAATACTGATTTTACTGGGCTGCAGTCACCTACTTCTGCTTTTACCAAGCTTCCAATTATTACTGCCAATTCGCAGATTATTTAGAAAGACAAAATAAGAGACATCAGAAAAAAAAAATTCCCCAGTTGGCTTTCATGCTGAGAGCGCATCACTAAATGATTCACCTTGGAATGGTCACTCTAAATTCACATTGTCTTTAGCATTGCCAAATCTCCTAGAGTTATGGGATTACAAGAGAATCTCAGCTTTTCATTTAAAAATAAAGTTAGTGTCTAGCTCTTATGGTTGCAGAGGAAAGATTGAAAACATAAATCTTGAAAGCTCAAAAACTAGACTGCAAGCAAAAGGAATCAAACAATTATTTTTAAGCAAGTCTCATGATTTTTTGGGATCTGTCTCACCATTTTAAATGCTTGAGGTTAACAAAACCCTTTTAAAAACAATGCATAGAAATTTTGAGGAGGGGTGAAGGATTTTTTTTAGTACCTGAAAGTGCAACTCTTGCATGTCAGGACACTTCAAAGTGCCAGCCCCCCATTTCCACTTCAAGGGCACCCATCAAACAAGCAAAGAACAGGCAGCTCCTGTTCTGGCTGTACAGTTATATTCATCAGCCATTAAAAAAAACCCAAACCAAACCAAAACATAAGAATCTTTCCCACAGTAACCAACTAGCTGGATCTACAAATATTAAAAAAAAAGCAAGGCTTTTTTTTATTAGTCATGTGATCACATCAGAAAACCATAAAAGTACGTTCTGTTGAATCCAGTGCACAACAGGCAGTCTAGTATTTCGGTGGCATACACCTTATCACGCCAAAGCTTTACATTTCCTTGTTGTACATCTCCTTTTCCAAATCATTTAATGAGGAAAGACCTGATATGAATGCTGAAAACATTATGATAAAAATGTGAAAGCATACCTGGCCAGGTGCATTTTGGTACCTCTTTCTGGGAGGAGGCTTCATACATTTGATAAAGACTTGCTGCAGTCTCATACTCTCAGAAAATCAATTTGCATGAGAGCATATGCCTTTGGCAACAAAATGGCCTATAAGAATTAAATTGCTTAGGGGGATGGTATTCATCACACCTGCTTTAGGGGCTTTGTCAACCCCCTAAACCCCTCCTTGTAGTAACTGCAAAGAAGACTGCATCTCCTGAGGGAGTCAGAGAAACTAAGATAAATTAAGAACTTAGCAATTACTTAATATACCTGCCCTGGACCACAGCAAGCACAGCCTGTTACCTCTCCCATTGACAGTACAGGGAACCTAAGCAAGCTGGGTTTCTCACTCAGGCTCCCCAGTTTGCCTGCTGCTGGGAAATATGAAATATTCCCTTTTTTATTCAAAGGACCGCTGTAGAAACTCAGTGGGGATTAGCAGCACCACACATTCCTCCTGCAGCCTCGAGTGTGTACGGTAAAAGTCAGATGGCTGTTGGCACTATCCTGGGCTGTTTTTTCCAGGTGTTACATCCGAGATGCAGCAACATCTCACCAACTATTAGTGTTCCACAGAGCTTTAGGTCAGCCTTAAGACTGCCAAAAAATGCTAATGTAGACATGCCTATCTCCAGCATGTATGTCTATCTCTGGCATGTCTCCTGCCGTGTACACACCAGTTAGAGCAGGTGTGCGTCTAGGGAGCTGCATTTTACCCCACCAGATTTCTCTTAGTTTGGTAAGCACAGTCTTCAGGCTTTATCCAAACACGAGTAAAATATACATGAAAGAAAGGCACCAAGAAGATTCCCCAACAAACTAGGAAAACTTTAAAAGAAACTTTTGAAACAAAAAGGGTTCAAGAAGTGATTGGGAGCTCCTGCTGAGAAAGTCTGGCAGCAGAAAAATAATCTTTTGCTGTTGATACAGTAATGTGTAATCACTGCCTCAAGTTGGACAGAGGTCCCACCTCCTGCCTTTGTCTGCCGCCGCTCTTAAACAGCCTTCCCTTCCTATCCATCTCCTCTGAAACCAGCATTTTCTCCATGCAAGACTGGTCATGGACAAGCCTCTCGCACAACTGCCCCATACTCTGTACATTCCCGCACCACCAAATGACAAAGGAACAAGCTCTCTCTAAACTCCTCTCAGTCATCAGGGGCATTAGATGTGAATAGGCTTGTCTATATTGATTCACCCCTAGCTGATGCTACAGAAAAAAGCTGCTCTAACATTTAAAAGGCTGCATTAAAAAAAAAAAAACAACAACCTAAAGAATATTGATTCTGAGCTAAGAGGAAAAAAAAAATTGCTCACACAATTTAAAAACTACAATATAGATTTTTTTAAAATATGCTACATTAGAAAACTTTTCAGGATATACGGTCACATAAAAATGGAGAGCTTGTGTTCTTTGTTATTAGACCTAAAACATAAAGTCTTTGCCTGAGTGTGTAAGTTTCTGTTAAAACAACAATTTGTCCTGTGGACTGTAAATTCAATTACTGTTTTTATTGGAATCACATTTTGCTTTGGAAACAATCATGCAGAAAAACAACCAGTAACTTAGACATTTTAAAAACATCTCAAAACAGGCATGGCTCTGAGAACAAATCAGTTATGGTAATTCTTCCACTGTGAACTGCAATGTTTTTTAAATCCATTTCCATATTTTTAATTAACACCTAGTTAAAAAAAAAAAACTTACTGTAGGTCATTTTAATCACAAATGGGAAAACAAATTTACTTTATCAGAAAATTGACTCGACACTATTTTAGGGACGTATTTTTCATGTTTTTATCATCAAAATTAAGTTATTAACATATATTTTCCAATTTGGGAATGCAGAAGTAAGCCCATTTTTCTCTCAAATTTCAGAGTTACAGTTTTCAGTCACCTCTCTATGTGAAACTAGTCTATTTTAGCACCAGAATATTTGATCAGTACACACAAAACCCCACATACATCTAAGATATCAGTACTTCTTTACAATTGGGTTTCTGTATAACTTGAATCTGCAGTATTCTCACCATAGCCTGCTAGTCAAAGGAAACCACCACTTCCTTATATCACACTTGAATTTCATATCCCATTGTAAACAGGCTCTTATTACAGTAGATGTTCATAAATCTGTTTATACTGGATCTCAGCTTGAATGCTGGGGTTAGATTTAACTCTATCTTATAATACTGTCATTCACGTTAAATAAAAATGCAGTTGTGGATAGGGGCAGGTTGGTCTGGTGAACGCAAGAGTTAAACAAAGATTTGTTTCAGCATAGCTTGGCTTGGTGGGTGATTTGAAATCTAATAAGTTTCCTCTTGGTAAACTGCCAAGGCCAACCACACCTTGGATGATGTGAGGTTGTTTTTGAGAAGGTAACATCTCCTTACAGATTATCTCCTCCCACTTCGACTTGGAAGGTTTCTGAGAAGAAGAGTCATTTCCATCTCTGTTGGGGCATGAAATGGTTTCTGGTGAAAAAGCGTATAAATCTCATTCTGCTTTGACTTGTTAGGAAGCTCATGACAAATCGTATAATCAGATGTGGATATTTCAAAATTCATTTAAACAAAGGATGAGAAGAAGCAAGCATTTCTACAGAATAATTTCTCCCCAAATTAAAAAAAAAACAATAAACCACCACTCACTTAACTCCTTATCCCTTATAAACTCTAAGTTAGCTTAATCTTTTAGAAAATTACCACACACACAAGTAACAAAACCAACAAAAAATCTGAAATTTATTCAAAGAAGGTTTCCACAATCATACAGAATTTTAACACAAGTCAGGATCAAGAGCAAACGCTTCAAACTTTGAAGTGAAAATATTGAGGCGGCTATAGAATAAGCGAATACGAAGGGTACTGGGTTGAACTGTACACTATAGGCTTTCCTCTCCTCCCTTGTGTTTTGTCTTTTTGAGAGATTCTGCTCTACAAGAATAGACAAAGACAACATGATCACAAAGTTTGCACACAGTCTGCCCAAGGAGATAAAGACAACGTGTCTGTGATGGTCAGCTTTTGATGGAAAAAAATGAAGCAATGATGTCAAAGGGTTTTATTTATTTATTCCTTTTAGCAGCACCTTCTCCCCAGCAGCTTTCCTAAATAGCAACATCATAAGTACCTAGAGGGAGCAAATGCCAAACAGCAGCACCTTCTCTTAAGAATGCACAGCTATACCCAGAAACATGACATTGCCTACTCTGAAGCTGCTGTCTTTTGATCTAACCCTCAGAAGAAAACGCCTATGAGGAACATCAAAAGTGTCTCAATTGCCAAGCAAAGAAGTTGGGAAGAGGGTAGAAAAATCACTATTGGCTGGAAAGCTCAGCTGGCAATAGAGAGAAAGGAGGGGTGGATGGAGACACAGGAATTAAATTGGTCCTGTGGAAGGAAAGACTTATCCAGCAGCTCAGGGAAAAGCGTGGGTCAATGTGCAGAGGAAGAGCAGGAGCCATGGGAAGTAGCTGACAACAGAGTCGAATGTCTTGCACACGGAGGAGAGGCAGTGAGGCTGAACAGATCCATCTTCACCACTCCGGTAGCAGAGTGCAATGCTGAACTGTAACGCTTATTATTCTAGTCTCAAACTCCCCTTTGGCCCCAACTGCCAAGCATGCCAGACTGCACGAAGCAGCTGAATGTCTAGTGTGGCTCCAACAGTATCTCTTGTCACCAAATCAAGATTTTAACTTGCTTTTCCAATAGATTCATAACCTGAAGATCACATCAAAGATGGCACTCTAAAGACTTCTGGAGGTGGGCCCTATTCACTTCCTTATCTACGTCAGGCTATTTCCCTCTGATAATCCCTTGCTCCATCTAAACAAAATGTCACATATCCTAGGTCCTCCTGTCACACGATTCTTTATTTTGATTTTAACATTTGGTAGAGTGTGAAGCAACTCTCACCACTGCCACTGTGTTTTTATGCTGGCCAGAAATATTCACCTATGCACCGAAACACAGTCTTTCTCCAGCTGACACAATCCATATAACACACACACACCCCCCGCCCCCCATACCACCCCCCCCCAACTGCTAATTGTTGTTTAAGCCTAGAAGGACTAAAAAATCCAAAACAAAAAATGGTTTTTAAAGAAGGAATTGATACCAAGAGCTGAAAAATAAAAAGACCTTACTAGAGACCCTAAAGAGAAAAGATCTTACCGAACATAATGGACAAATTTTCAGTATAGTCCCTCTGCACACACTATCTTCACATTTATAGGACTGTCTGGTTTAAGTGTTCTTTGCAGGTGTTCATTATATCATGTATACACCCTAATAAATCATACTGAATGCACAGCTCCATGTGGAAGAAACAGAGCTGATGGGAGATACCTTTGGAAAACTTAGCCCCAAAACCAGAGATGGGTTATTTCTCTGTGACAACGGGTAACTTAACAGATATATTTGTGTCTCAATGGTAAATTAGTCTCAAAGCAACATCCTCCACCAGAGAAAGATCTTAAAGTGTTCTTATAAAACAAGCAATAGCCAATTTGAGCACTTTGACTGGATTTTTTTACAGCCCTAGAATTATTAAAATTGTGAACTTTAAATAATTATATTTCAACCAGTGTTTTACTAGTTCTCTCCCTACCTTCTCTGATTTTAATTTTCTCACTTGTCAGCATCTCTTGGCAGTAAGAACAAGAAAGACCTCAAACCTTTGCTGATTGCTTTCCACGCAATCTGATTTCTATAAATTAGAAGTTGCTGATGGGGAAGCAGACAGCAGTACCCTTTGATCAAGATACACATCTTGATCTCTTTTATAATTTTTTTTAAAAACAATAATATTACAACAAAAAAAAATCATCATACAAGCTTTTCGATCAAAGTGTGCCACTGTCTGCTTCCCAGTCAACATACTGCCAGTAAATTGGCAAGGTGCCCGGAAAGAGCAGGCAGCAGCTGGTGGGTTTGATTACCATCTGTATATCCACTAATGTATAAAATATTATGTCTCCATCTAGTGGGCAACTGCATTTAACAGGAAATTTGAAAGTGGGTTGGAACCTACTTCGGCGGATGGCAGAACAAGCTTCGCTAGACTTCCCAGTGGAATTGGGCTCTAAAGCTGTATCACGTTGGAACTCTATCTAAAGCAAGAAAGGCATTGAAGCCCCCGCTGATGGTTCCATGGCTGTGCTGGCACTTGCCCTTGAAATCATGTTTTCTCCAGAAGCATTCATAGAATATCTGTTTCTGTGCTCTCCCAACAAACCAGCTCTTTCTACCACTCTGCAGCACCCTGGTAGTCTTACTGGCCAAAATCTGAGACTGTAAAAGAGGTAACAGGAAAAGGAAGGTGAAAGCAAGGATGCCATTCATGTCCAGAGCTTCTGAAATAAACAATAAGAAATGAGATGAATATGCTAAGACAATGTCTTCCTTTAAGAAGAATTAAACTACAGCATATTAAAGCATTACCGCCCTGGCTACTCAATGACTGGACATGCAAAATACTACGTTAACTTTCTCATGCGGTTTCAGATAACATCCTTGACTGAAGAGCAACAGGGGTAACACGAGGTATGCAAATCTATTTTTCAGAAAAGTGCCACAGAAACAGTCCTTGGGAGACAGATTTTAGAATCCACGTGGCTGCTCAAATAAAGGAGAAACTGAGGCACAGGGGAGCGCTGTGACAGCTCCCTCATGACAGACACAGGACTAGAACAAGTAGTTATTAAAAGACGAATTCTACCACATTCATTATACCACTCTCCCTTTCATCGATTACCACCCTTTTTGACAACAACTCCGCTAGCAATGTACTGACTGGACATATTTTATGCACAGCCATCTAGTGTGAAAACTGCATCCTAATGAAGAACTATCAGCACAGCAAAATGAAATAAAAAACAACAAGATCATACTATTGATTTTTTCCATCCACATATGGACTAGACATAAATTCCCTTAGCTTGAGAAATCTGTTGAGATAACTCTCCAACATAGCATGATTACATTTCATTTAATGACTTCTCTGGATGCATGATAGGTCCTAAAATAGCTCTTCTTTTTCTGAATATCTTTTAATAAAGTTGTTTAAGATGCATTTTGATTTGACACACCTAAACTGGTTACAGTAAAGCATTTTCTAGTTTTATCATATACTCCATTGCATTAGAAGTAAGGTTATTACTCTATAAATAATCCATTCAAAGGAACTTCAGTTTAACAGCACCTAATAGACACAATCACTTAGGGTAGCACGCTGGCAAATTTCAGCTTTAAATCAGAAGCCAATCTGTCTTCATATAAAAAAAAAAATCAACTTATCAGAAGAAAGCACCATTTTTAAGAAACTCAGGCATGAGCGCTTAAAAATGAAGTCAATACATGCCAACAACTTTTGTGCTAATTTATTATATTGCTTGTTTGTGCAGGAAGGGGATGAGATTTGTTTCAATCTAATCTAATTCCCTTTATTTCAACAGAAACTACAAGAATTAGAAATGAATGTTGTTCCCCCAACAATTTGCTGTGATAGAAGCTTTATTTTTCAGGTCAGCACTCTCCGTTTTTGATTGCTCAATGGGAATGCCACAATGGCTAAAAAAAGAAGGCTCTGAAACGTTAGGAAATAGAAACTGCTGACTACCTGGTGAAGGAATAATGATTTATAATATATGAATAGGGGCAATAATTGGATAGCAGGCTGTACTCAAAAAAGCCTTAATTCACAGATCTGACATCAGAAAGTCATAATCCATCGATCTAGCATCAGAATGATGGATTATGACTTTTTAAGAACATGTAGACATGTCAGCTTCACGAGCATTCCGGGAATCGTAGTCCAAATTGTTTTACTGAGGTCATTTGAACAATTTCAGCTTTTTCCAATAAAGCTGATGCACTAATATTTTGAAATGTAAGAGTTCTGTTGGATCCATTTTTTTTCTTTCAAACCCTAAAAATC
Source organism: Theristicus caerulescens (assembly GCA_020745775.1). Taxonomy (NCBI): domain Eukaryota; kingdom Metazoa; phylum Chordata; class Aves; order Pelecaniformes; family Threskiornithidae; genus Theristicus; species Theristicus caerulescens. The sequence goes on from CM036560.1 coordinate 93,874,802, forward strand.
CTCCAACCAAATATTGCAGGTTGCCATAACTTGTGATTGAAGAATTATTTTCTTTTAAATTACTTCAAGTCTGTGTCATTTTCTTACTGAGATGACAACAATTTTAAATCCTAATTGATTTTTATGTCAAAAAAGTCTTCTATTCAAATTTGGAGGTGAAAAAACCAAGATGCAAAGTGAAGGATTAATTACCATGTTTTATTTCAGGAAGAGCACTGACATATACTATGCACGTTTTCGCCTGGACTACTGCAAAAATATCTAATTTTTGACCTCTGACTCCTTCCTTTTTTTGACCCTGATTAGGTTTTAAACTGTCACTGCCAAAAATAAAGTTGTGATGTGAATTTAGATGAAATCTTTTATCAAAAGAAATAATACTCTTGCAATGTGTGAATACCTAGAGGTTGAAATGTATTTGTTATAAAGAACCTTATGACATATTAACTCAAAAAGACATCTAGCCTCTTCAATGAAATACTTGGAACTTCACTTTGCTCATAAAAACAAACATGGGCCAAGGTTATTGAATGAAAAATTCAGGAAAGTTCCAGAGATCTTTTCAATGAGCATCACATACTTATTTACAAGTAAACCACAAAGTAAGTAATTTATAAAATTCTATTATAAAATCTGCCAGTGGTGTTTCCCCATTACAGTTAAGCGAAACCACCTATAAATTAACAACTGCTACATTAGACTAATTCAATGGCTCAGACGGGTAAGAGTTCTTCAAACAATGCTTTCTGCTCCAGACAAGTGTTGAGAATAAAAAGAAAATCCCACATTAAATATAAAATATGACTAAATATTTTCAATGTATACACATATTAAAACCATAAAAAAACTGTGACTAAAACCTCTTCCAAAGGTGGAAAAACTTTAAGTATACAAATAACAAGGGCTAAAGGGCAAAAGAAACAAACCAAACCAAGCCGGGGCTGTGTATCTATATTTTCCCCACAAACTCCTTTGTATCTCCCCTTGTCTAGAAGGCTGAGTTTCTCCTTGTCTGGTCTTTCTCACCTTATTTCCCTTCTTACTCGTAAGATGTTTTTAAAAGAGCTTATTAATAAAGCAACCACTTATGTGAAAAGCCACTATGGAAAGAAGAAGTCATAGGACTCTTTCACAATGGTTGAAATAATTTCACTAAAAACCATGTCATTGAGCAAAGGCATCCTGGGTCCAGTCTCAGCCCAGATTTCAAAACAAACAATGACAGCAACAAGACTAAAGGAAGAGAAAAGACAGCTGTGGAACAGTACTCTCTAAAATCTCAGTGGTTCATAGCACAAAAGGGAAAAATAATGCACCAATTTACTTCATTTTGACAACTAAATATGAAATGGCTAATAAAAATCACTGCTATGTTACATACACTCCTTCCTCTAAACACACCTAATCTTAGAGGTCTCATGTAAAGGGATCACATCACTGAAAAGCAACTACTTCTTTAAAAAAAGCCTTAAACAACAATAATGCTGCACAACTGATCAAAAGAGAGAGTACCTCATTCGATTAACTTTACTGGGGAATTAACATTGGCAGGCTGTAATTACTCACTTGGAAGGCAGTCATGAGGACACCATGGCCAACAGTTTTCTGCTTGTGATCTGTATGTTTGAGGTAATGACAAATGGTCAGGATATCAGTTTTGCAGCTTCCTTCAAAGAGCCTGTTGTGCAGCGCCCTAGCAGCATCAAACCAGGTTCACTATTACTTCATCATCAAACCATCTTCTACCTGAATTTTCCTTCGATCCTTTCGGACCGAGTATTTACCCAGCTCAACTCAATTAAGCTTATGACATCAAATGAGACCAAGGAGGGTGGCTACAACCTTTCCAACCTTTCCAGACTGAAGAATGAATACAGCCCTTAGGACTGCACGCAGGAGAAGACAAGAGCCTGGTAAATTGGGTATCTCCTGATTCCTCCTCTTTTTTGGACATATGCATTAGTCCTACCTCTTTTCTTGTTATTAAACTGGTTGTATCCTTTCATTGTCTCCACTGACACCACTAACTCATTTCATGTATATTATGAAGCAGCAGTCAGATGTTAACCTTCTGTCTTTAATGATGTGTGCTTGAACCAATGACCTTGAAGTGAAAGGCTCTGTAGATCTTTAGCATTCCCTAGATACTCCAAGGCCCCTTTATTCCTCTAGTTTATAAGCAAAACCTGTGTGCAAAAGGAACGCTTACTCACAATTACTATTATGATCATTCTGCTGTGGCAGTACATTGCACTGAAAAAAAAATGAATTATAAAGTGCATGGGTTAGTAAAATTTAAATCAAGCAAATGTTTAATATTAAGCCATTTCATCTTTTTCCAAAGTTCGGCAAATTTATTAGAAAGCATTGAAATTGCACTTCAAGCCCTAAGGCTTGCAGTGTTGGAGCCTGCCTGATTAATGTAATTAAAATAACAGCATAACTAAAAATTTATGAAAAATGAAATATATGTGGCCTTATTGTTTATTTCCAACTGATAGCATGATTTCTAGCTAAAAATTTGTGTTGCTTAATACCTGACAAGTTGTTAAAGCACATCCCCTTTCTCCTGCTGTGCATATGATTAAAAGAGCAGAGGTTAAACATGGCAATAAAAAGAATTGGGGAATTCTATTTTTGGTCACAGTGGTGCTTAGTTGCCCTTTCTCATTTTTACAGTAAGCAGGTGCTGCTGAAGAGGTGGAAAGTCTCATGACAGGAGGGCATCAAGCTGGAGAAGGGTAGGAAAATGCTTCCTTGGACAGAATCTTCCTCCCTTCCACGGTCACTAAGTGTCTCATATTGCAGCTTCTTATCTTAGCCAAGACCCGGCTTGCAGGAGGAGCCAAGCTATATGAATTAGATTACTAGACATACATAGCTCGTGAGGCCTGATCCAGAGTAATGTTCAATGGGTGCAAAGCTGGCAAGTTTATGTGGCATAAAAATACTCTCTTACGCCGTGCTTGTGAGACACTTGCAAGTACGTGGCCAGCAAATGCTGGCTAGCATACTGAGGGATCCCAGAGGTCTAAGAGGCAGGTTTTATGGGACGGAAACCTAATTTTCTTCACTCTGAAACCACACTAAAAAAGCTTACTTCTTCTGCAATGGTTGCCTGCATATCTCCATTTTCTCCTACAACAATTCTGCATTTTCCTTCAGTCAGTGTACTGATCAGCAGCCCCTCCCAGTACATGAGGTGGAAAGCGAACAAAAAAATTAAAACAAGTTGGCAAATGTACCTATATATACATATTTCATGTTAGCACAGTTATGCCTTAGAAATTATGGCAACAGCAATAGAATTCTGCTGCTGTGATCATGGATAATCAAAGCAAGTGAAAAAAAAGCCAGTGCTGAAATATTTTCAAAGGTATGAAAGTCTTTACTGTTGTGTAATTTAAATTTACTTGCCATTACTTGAAATTTCCTTTCATCTGTGTGATTAGAATTTAAATGCTCCCAAAGTATATTAACAAATATAATTCCTGTTATATTGCAGAAATACTACAGCAACCTTCTCTTAATGTTGAAAACTAACTAGGCTCCTTCATTTACTACAGAAAATACAATGCAAAATTAGTTAAAATGTTTTGAATATGAAGTCTTATTTTGGAATGATCCACAAGATGAACTAATATAGCTCTTTCTACTCTACTTACACATACACACACATCACAAAGCTATAGCAGTATTTTATACACCTGTAAATATGGGATGTTCATATTTTTGCAAGAATATTCCTCAGTTTAATAGTTTTCAGTTTGAGGCCTAGTTTTGCTACCATTACATACCATGGCAATGTAGCATCTATTTTAGATACAATCCTAGTAGATCCCCTGAAATTACTTGGGGTACGGTGCATCGAGGATACCTGAATTGGATTGTAAATCCTAACTGCACACTCAGAATTTATACCTGACAGCAGTAAAAAAAGCACAGACATTAAAAGCCTTCTCATGGGTTATCCCATGATGAATTTGTCCAAAAGTCTCCATCTCAACAATTTCTTTAATTTTCAAATTCAGGATGTTATTGGTGAGTAGAAATTACTGTTCCCTAAAGATAGAGTTCAATAGAACATTAACGTCGCATTTAAGTTTTTATGCAGCCCAAGTAGATTGGGTCTTACCAGGGAACAAGTTGACAGTCAATCTGACCCCCAGGTAAAAATGAAGCTGCAATACCTTGCTGCACCACTACTGTTTACCGTAGCATTGGGCAAGTTTAGTGTACTCTTAATGAGAACCTTTATTTATTCCCCTGCCATACTGATCTTCCTGGACTTGACACACAGAATCCTGCAAGTGGCACAAATCTATAAAAATAGCCTTTTATACAACTGAATTCCACAGAGCAGGGTTTAATTTGTTAACAGTCATACTACCTTTTCTTTGCTCTTCATCCATTCTTCCCCAGTTGATTTGGCAGAAAGAGAAAAGGGAAAATAAAAATTAAAAAAATCAAATTCTATATTCTGTATAGGTTGGAGTTATTGACACCTATCTGATTAAGCAATTAATTTTGCTTCTAAAATTGGTAGTACATTAACAGATAAGTGCTAAGGAAGAAATCAGGTTGTCTTTTTAACTGTATTTATTCAGTATGAAGTGGAACAAGAGAATTCATGTTATAGTCTGCAAAATGGTATATGTATTCAAATGGCAAAACGAGCACTGAAAAACTTTAGTGTCTAATTCCCAATTCCCAGAGCAACACACAGTCCCCTGTTTAATATACCATGTCCTGTTGGCCATTTAATGTACAGTCTTTAAACTTTCCTGTTTCCTAAATAAGCTCCCTTAATGCAGACTTCTACATTTTATTCTAATGCATATGGTTTGCTGCTTATTAGTTTGTGTAATGTTCCCGCTACTATGAAAGAAAGAAAAAATAATCCACAAGACAAGTTCTCATTTTATCTCGCACTTGTCAAATATTAAGATTCTCCGAGTCTGTCAGACTTCTAAGCTTGTCTAATGTCTGTCATTTGTATCTAAAATTAATAAAGTCTATGCATGCTGTATGATTTTTCAGTTGCTCTGATTCTGATTATACACAATAATTTGTAATTTAAATTCACAAAAAATGTGCCAATGTAGCAATGTGTTTGTGTTGTCAGTTTTAAAGGCTTGGCCTTTATGACTCTGATACCAAAGCCCTGTTCTTTTTGCTCATTACAAAGTTCCCGTAATGCTTGGACTGACCAATTACTTCTGGTAATTTGATTATGTACCCTCTTTCTTTTACTATGTACCCATTTAACTGAGGATTGATCAGAACAAAGAGAGACAATTAAATACACTGCAATAAAAACAGTATGAATAACAACAGTAGGAACTGAAGTCAAACCAGCAGTACTTAGGAAACACAGAGATAAGACTGAAATCCTGTCTTTAACTTCTCCTATTGTATTTTGCTGTGCCAGGGTTGCAAAGAAAAGGATATTACTTTTACATTCAATAATTTGGAGTGCTATATTTGCAAGCGCAGCAAGGAGGAAGGGACAAAAGACAAAATCTCCGTCATGGCAAAATGAGTGATGTTTGGCTCCTTACTTCCATCTTGACAATTTCTTGATTTCTCAGACAAAATATGACTATTAAACAGAAGTGAATGGTTCAGTACTGAGTTAGTTACAGATCGGCATGCACGCACTTATCAATAGACTCAAGGGGTCATTCTCAAAATGGACAGAAACGTAATGATGTTTTTAGAAAACCCATCAGAGGGCACCACAATGCACCACTGGTAGGACTTTAAAAAAAAAAAAAAGAAAAAAGAAAAAAAGAAAAAGTCAGCAACCTAGCCTCTAGCCCTCACTTTCTTTTAATCTAGGCCTGCAGGGACAACAGTAATGCTAAAAACTGACAATAGTCTCTCGCAACAAGCCTAAGTGACGGTAAAACCTTTAAATACTTCATTTGAAATATGATCATTACAGGTAATTTAACATTTCTCCAAATGTAAATCTTCAACTACATCCTAACTCCCGAAGAATACAAAAAGCTGGCAAAGTATGTTTCCTTAGAACAAAAGAAAATCATTAAGAGTCCTAAATGTATAACAGACAGAGATGAAAATGATAAATGGGTGTCATGAATATAAAATGAATGCTAAGAAAAACTCTGAGAGAATGTTAGGCAGATATTCAAAGTAGAATAAGCTCTAAGGAACATCCGTATCACTCCTCCATTTTATTAAACAAGAGTACTACACACATTGTCAATGGTTGCAATGTATTGCAAATCTATTCACAACACACAACACTCAGTGAATCTAAAGATATAGACCTGAATTCCAGCTTCTTAGTGCCAGAAACATGCCCACAGCCTTGATTAATCCAAAATTCAAGACTTCTCAAGCACGGGATGTTTTCACAATTCTGAGACCATATTTGGATGGCCTTGCTATAAATGAAGCATGGAACATTCATCTTTATCACTTAGAATCTATGCCATTTCCTTAGACTGTGTTCACAAGCCAAATTTGATATGCACAGTCAAAATAAACTACAGAGCAACTGCACAGAAGATATTGTTCCCTGTGTAACATTATTTGAATAGAACAGAGACAACAAAACTTTTACTAAGCACATGAATTCTAGCACTAAGAAAATAGAGTAATACATGTATTAGCATGTAATTCATGCAAAATGTTCTGTGCTGTTTTTAAAATATTGTTGGATTCTTGTAGAACCAACCAAAAAGATCAGAAGCACCACTCATCATAAAAAGTGGAGAGAACAAGGTTAATGTATTTCAGCTGAAAACATCCATGTTTGTTTGGGTTTTATCCTGGACACAGCACCATCTGCAGTGTAACTCTGCAGAACCTATGCAGGCTCTGGCATAAGCATCGCAATCTGAGACAAAGAAAAAAATCAGAGGGTGAAATCAGTCTGGGAAAAAAAAAAAAAGGCAAATAAAGTTCATACAAATACTCACCACTTGAGCATCTTAAGGTCAGCCAAAGATTCTGCCCACTCTTACAAGTAAGAGGAAGCAAACATTAGGTATAAACAATTAAGTATTCCTCCTCAGCTGTTTTAAGTTGGTCAAGAGGAGACTTGGGATGACTTCACTACCAAATTTTCAACAGTGCAATGAGAAGCCAAATCATAGAATACTTCAGATAATAGTCTTAATCACAAAACACTCTCAAAGACTCCAACTGATGTCTTTTCAAGCCCACCCTGAGGAGATACAGTATAGTCTGCCTATTTGATGTTGTTTTTCTGAGTGCAATAGCTGGAAATACATAATGAAGTCTTCGCTTCTATAAGCAAAGCAGTGGATTTGAGGGAGACTCACAAAGCACAAGGTTAGTTAAGGCTGATGAAAGTTACAGATAGGAACCTATTTCCCAAACCAGAAGAACGAGAGAGAGTGAAGCTCAGCGGGCTGGAGATGGTGGGAGCTGGCCATCAGCCCACACTGAAGAAGGGGATTGGAAGGATAAAATTTCCCCCTCTGCAGGTCACTAGCAACCTGCAAAGGACTCCTGCTTTAGGGCCAAATGGTGAAAGAAGTAGTATAGGCATTTGGTCATGGCCCCTTCCTCTCCTATCTGCATAGCTGCACCTGGGCTACCTCAGCTTGTTCTCTTTAGGTGCTCACTAGGTACGGGGAAAGGAGAACATGAAGAGCACACTAAGCCCAAGTATATGGCTCTCCTTCCAGTACCATTTGGCAGCTTCTTTCCATATTTCTGGTGCCTCATAATATTGTTGCAGTGTATTCGGACTCTCATGGAAGAATCAAGCATTATGCTTTGGATAAAGTCCATCCCTTTGCCAAATGTTTTCCCCATTTAAGCCCTAATAAAAACATTCTGAATGACTACACTGAACCTAAATGGTGTCAAAGTCTTCCAAAAGTCTGGCAAGCTACAAAGAACAAATAATACAAACGTTGAAGAAAACAGTTGTTTTGTTAATATTCTATTTACACAGCTGGGATCTTAGGAATTTTATCCATCTGTATATTTAGTAAGCAAGGCAAATTAATGCGAAGAATTGCCATTTCCTAAGTGAAAAAAAAAAAAAAACATTAAAATTGAAAGAAGGCTCCCCCTCAATCTGTCTTTCTATGCTCCATTCCAGATAGACACGCACACCTCCCCCGTAGCCATGAACCACAAAGTAACTGGAGAAGATTCTTCACAGACAGATGTAATTTATAACAAAGACAGGAAAAGGCAACCCTAACTCATAGCTTGCTGCCCTTCCTATAAAGTTCACCTCCTTACCAAGAAAAAGCAGAGAATAATTTGTTTGGTTTCTGTACTCAACTCCTTTTTCTTTTATTGTGAAAAGTTTCCATTGTCCTTTTATGTTTTGATTATTGAGTAAGTTTAAAGACTTGCCAAATAGCCCTAGATTGTTAACAGACCACCACTATTTAACTTTGAATGCTTTAACAAAATAAAGGCACAGTTCGCATTAATATTCTATGCCCTCATTTTATTTATTATCTTTTCTTTGAAATTTAAACAATTTTCCTAGCTAAGGTTTATTAAATGTAAACCTAAGTAGCAATATAAGTTACCTCACATACCAACCAGACATCCTATAAAACTCAGCTTTCTAATTAGTAACACTGCATTTTGCTGAGCTTAGCATATTTATAGGAAATCAAAATAACATTTTATGAATTAAATATTCAAATACATCAGATTCAATGTTCAGTAAAAATACTTTATGTTGTATCTTATGACAAGTCATAAAATCCAAGGTGAAATTAGAAAACATACAAACTTTCTGGTGCATTTTAAAAAGGGACTTTAAAGGATTGCAAAACTTGTCTGTTATTTAGATTTTGAATACATTTGTCCTCATAACACCAAGAAGAAGGATAAAAATTTATAAAAATGTATATGGATTATAAATCATCACAGTAAAGAAATGCCATGCTGTTTATTTATATGAATAAGGTCAACATGTTATTCATAATATAAGGTCACAAGATGTATGGATTTGATACATAAATATTCACCCATGGGGATACATTCCCATGTAATATCACGTCACTTGTTCATTCCACAGATACTTTTATGAATACAATTTAATCTTCAATATCACGAAAAGCTGCAGATAAAGGTAAGGGTTACAAAAATAGTTGTCCACTGTAGTATAAGTTCATGGATTTCTGTCTGCCAATTAACAAAAATGATGCTGGAAATTTTGCAAATAGGGCAATTGCTCTGCGAAACCAGTCTCCAGTAAGTCACACTGGACCAGCAAGTACCAAAATTGTACCTGCTGGCAAACAATTTAAAAAAAAAAAAAACAAACACTAAATTTGAACCAGCAAAATATAAATGAAATGCAGTACCTTCTTGAATAACTCCTTGATCCATGCCATGTTACATGGAAGAGTTTAACACTGAAAATAGTATTGCTCTGCAGCAGACATAATGCATTGGGTTAATTCAAATAAAATGTATCCTTTTTTTTGGCAGATTCCTTACAAATGTAGTTCTTTGAACTACCTAAAAAATTAGGATGGAGTTTACGCAAATTACTTTCTACCAACATGCCAGCAGCAGCCTACCTGGTTCTCACCGGCTTACATACAAAGCTCTTTCAACACAGTTTGCCATGCTGGCTGACTTAGAAACCTGCTTTCTAGATTCCTGGCTCCCCAACAACATGCCTTATGGCCAGCTGAGGGCACATCGCAGACCCCAGAATCACGTGGACCTTGCTCCAGCAGAGCCAACTACGCTGTATGGTGCCAGGATGGAGCTTGGGCTCTGAAACGGTCTTCAAGAGCACTGCTTTGGTGTGAGGGAGTTTAAACAGAGACATGTAAGAATAGCAATTCTGTTAAAAGTGTTTATTTTTTGTTTTAAATTGGAATTAAATCAAGCTGTAGAAATCTCAGAATCTTCTATGAAACGAAATTACTGATCTTTGCCCAGCTCCAATTATTTTGTTTTATGCTGGTCAAGTAAAAACAACAAGAACTCTGACAGGGCATCAACAGAGTAAGCTACTCAGGAATACTAGAAAAGTAAAACAAAATTCATATCCTAATAGTCTACCTTCAGGTACTTTGCTTAACCACTTTAAATTTTCCCCAAGTCAATACATTTCTGCCAATCTCTTTGTCTTCCATTAAAATTTACATATTGATTGATAAATATTTTTAAACATGTGCTATAGTCTTCTGATATAGCACTTAGTCATTTGGATCTTACAACATTCTGATGAATAGCAGAAACATGCTCTCATTAATATACTGTCTGTCCTTCCAGTCAAAGCCTACAATTCCTAGCTGACCTGCATTCCAGCAAATAAATAAGCCATTACTGCTGTTATCAGAACTATGTAGGTTTACATACACACACACATACAGAAATCAAGCCACTTTCTAAATAAATAATTAAAAAACTCAGAGAGCACATCTGTGTATATATTAATTCCTGCACAGTTCCAGAAATGTTCTACTGCCAACAATTCAAGTTTTTTTCCTCTCTCTCATTTAACATCATACAGTCAAAAAAATGTGATGCTTTGTCAACGGTACAACTGAAATAAAAAGTTATGATGAGTTTCAAATTTTTTTTTTGCTCTAGTGTCTTTAGCATTTCATCCTCCAGGGTGCTGAGCAATGCGACCCCAGTCCCTTCTCAGTTTAACTCTGTGTATGTGAATAGGTCCATTGAAATAAAAGTTCCCAAGTACTTAAAAAGAGGCAGTTGTTTAAATGCTGGCTGGGTCAGAACCATAGTGCTCAGTATACTGAAGGCATAGCCTATGTCAGCTATTTGCCATTTTTCCTGCCTGAATTTTTACTTTCATGACTTTACGCATTTAACTGAATTAAAAAGCAGGTTTGTTTCGTGTTTGATGTTTCCTAAGAAAATAATTTAAAAAACATTTTGTCAATCATTCTCTAAAGCAAGATTTGTAAATGTACTCAGCACCAGCTTATGAATCCCACTAACTCTCTGGAGCTCTCACTGGCTTTTGAGGCAGCACAGTCCAGCTACCAAAACTCGGGAATGCTAAAATTGCTGTAGAAGACCATCAGCATGTGACTTACATGGAAATGTAACTGTTAAAGGGCAGTATATCTCTCCTACTGGCAACTGAGTATACCAAAGACAATCTCGGAAAAACAAGGGTGGTTTCTACTGTGCAAGATATGCTTAAAATATTTCACAATTCCAACAGACTCCACTTTTCATTCAGACTAATCACAAGTCCTTCAAGATCTCTCTGGTTATAGCCATAGCAAGCTTCAAGATCAAAGGACTGAATATCAGTGATTTTTGTCACAAAACCCACTGGCTCTCCAGCTGCTTACTTCAGTAATCCGGTCTTGGGTACTACATGCTTCTGTAATGGACATCAAAAATTTCCCCTCAGACATCAAAAGACCAAGTACCAGTTTGCTAGTTTTAAACATTCATAATCGTAAAATAATGAACCTACTCCTGAAGCTGTAGTTTTGATCTTCATAGCAGTAAAGGCTTGAGGAACATGTTTTGAAGGAAAAAATAAATAAGGACATGGAAATTAAAGAAAAATGGGATATAACACAACATCGGTTTATCAAAGGTACATGATACCAGACTAATTTCATAGTTTATTTAATAAGATAACTAATTTTCTAGACAAAAGAAATGTGAGAGACATGATCAATTCATGAGAGAGCAGGAATATCATACAGATGGGACTGAATGACCTTGAAGACTATTGACTCTTGTATTCAATGACAAATTGTGAGGTTACATTGTAGGGACATATTTTTTTAACACCTACTGTGCACTGGGAGTACCTCAGCTGGAAAATACAGTAATAAAGGAGAACCAGAACAGCAGACCTACAACGAGACAGCCACATGACACAGGTACAAAATGTGATTCTAGGACCTATCATGTAGGCTATTCCCAGCAGAGGAAAAGAAAGCACTATTGATATTGTACAAGGCCTTGCTTTTATCTCAGCAACAATATTATGTCAGTTTGGTCACTTATGTTCAAACAAAACTGATTTAAAGTGGAACAATTATAGAAAAAGGCCAACAGAATGACTAGAGGCTGGTGCGTATGTAAGAAAGCATGTATCAAAAGCCTACCTTAAAAGCAAAGATTAGAGAAGGCTGGCTTTTCTCGTTTGGCTAAATGAAGGCTGACAATAAGATTGCTCTCTCTTTATACACTAGAAAAATAAACACTGGGGATGGAACAAGAACTAAAGGTCAATACTGGCACAAATTGGCACAAGGACAAATGCACGTAAGCTTGTCATGAATACACTTAGACTGGAAATTAGAAGTTTTATGACCATTACAGAAACCACGCACCAGGGCAGCTCTCTAACTGGAAGATCAAAGACAAAAAAAGTTCATTTTTTAAGCCGGAGTTTGACAAGTTTCTGAACAGGATTATATATGTTTTCCTATGAGAAAGTGGCACTAGAGCTGACAATTGAAGAGGTCCCTTCCAGTCCTATGCTCTTATTTCCTTCAAAGTAGTTTTGATGACTTTGCCATGATATTTACAAAACAAAGCTACAGAAGACCGACTCAGTGGTTTTTAAACATTACAAATATCTGAAACCTCCAAGCTTTGAAAAGCATGCACTCCATTAGCTGGGGAATGAGCCTCGCTAGCATGAACTGATATGCTTATGGAAATGTTCTGGTTTCATACATCTTTAAAATGCAGTTCTCAAGAAATCATTGAGCAAATTTGTTTAAACAATGATTGATTAACCAATCTAAATATGCAACACCTAATGAGGATTACATATCAAAGTCAAGTCCCAGACTTCAGGTCTTTTGCCATCAGAAAAAAAGCTTTATTAGCTTTCAAATAGTATATTCTTCCTATCCACCCCCTTAAATTCAAACACAGAAGGGATTTTGTTCAAACTTTCGAAAAAAACCCAACCCACAATTGGATAAAGACCAGACATAGTCCGAAGGCTTAATGTTTCAGCAAGTAAGGAGTACATGGAAAGAAAGCATTAATGCAAACTGTTTTGGAACTCTAAGTACAGGGGATGATATCTAGTGACTGCTATAATACTGAATCTGCACTGCCATTAAACTTAATCTTCGATATTTTTATTGCAACCTGACCCACTATGACATCTCTAAAGAAAATTACATTGTACACTACTATTTCAAGAAGTCAAACTTAGCTAGTCATCTGGGCCATAAAATAGCAGATTACTCCATCAGGCTGGCTAAAGCAACTAGGAATAAAACTAGATTTACCAACCACATTATTTTTATTAGGAAATGTTTCAAAGCAGACATAATCCCAGAAGACCTTAGCCTCATTCCATCCAAAAAAACACAACAGAGAGCAGCAAAAACATGAATTGCAGTATAAGGTACAATTTGTAAATGTGAGGAAAAAAATACAAGATGTGCTGTAATATATCATCCTATCAAAGCAAAATAAATTAACTGAACATAGAAATAGAAAAGAATAAAAACTTCTACACAATTCATGTATTAACAATTTAAACCTTTGTTATAAGATCCGACGTGTGTTAATAGGAATTGCTCCATTGAATCTCTGCACATCAAGATTTAGTCTGTATTCCTTTTGCTTTCTTTGAAATTGCAGGCTAATATAGGTGTACTAAATCACAGCTAGAGAGTAAAAACTCCAGAACAGGCAAAAGGAAAAAGCAGTATCTTTAATAACAATATTGCTGAAGAACTCTGGTATGTTAGCACTACATGCATTTTATTTTGGATTGTAGCCACAGAACAGCTAAAGCACTGCTTCTTCTGTAATCAGTCTAAATGTGGGGAACTGCTCGTAATAGTAACAGAAAAAACCCAACAAATTTACTCGGCAATCTTAACACTTCTCAGGAATGCCTTGTACCGTCGTGTTTTCTAACAGGTATTCATGCATACATAATATATAGGTCTTTGTAGATCTGGAATGAAGGACAAGTAAGGGATTTGATAGCTGGAAAGGCAAGTTTTAAATTTTAAATACTGTCAAAGTAGGTTAGATGTATGATGTGTGTTTTATCATCTAACCAAGCATTCATGTCTTTCAGTTTTAACCTTTTTTTTTCCTAGGCAATACGATCACCTCAGGCAGTTTGGTTTAAAGGCTTTAGCCAACGTAAAAATATATTTAAATTAGCCAGGCATTTGTTACTTTTTTTTTAAGACTTAAATACTGTCCATATTTTACAAAGGTGGTTCTATTATGCTAGCTGCATCAAACGTAGAATATTAATCAGGCTGTGAAGCTCCACTAATTACGTGCCACATTTAAGTAACTTAAATGTTGTTAAGTGGCATGGCCACAGATATTGTATGCATAATCTAACGTGAGTTTTGAGTCATTTCCCTTTTCTTGTTTGATTTTCTTCTACACAGGAAATGACAGGGTCATTTGGAAATAACTGCAGTGAAAGATCAAAAAGTAAACCTGATTGAAAGCACTGTATAATTGCCTGTGCTAGAGAAAAAATAAAATCCAATGAGTTTACAATCCATCGCTGTAAGATTTCTCTGGAAAACACATACTGCGGTTTCTCTAAAAGGATATCCATTACAACACTAAGTACTGCTTTTATTTGTTGTAGCTGCATCTCTCTTAAAGAAGCAAGTCTTCTCATTAGGCTATTGGACTTTTATTCAGTAAGTAATACTTTCGGCACATGTGGAGCACAAATTTAGTCACTGAGCTAACGCAAGACATTTCACTCGAAGCAAATAATTTCAGTTGAAGCAAGTCATTTCACTGACTTGTCTCAAAGCCTTCATTTGCAAAAGGAGATAATACTCTAATTAAGCTCTTGGAACACCATGGTTCTTGTTATTTGGGCAAATCTGGCCATTACTATTTACAGTCCCCCATTCCAAAGAACAGACTTTTATCGCTGGAGCTAAAAGAAAACTTTTTGACATGAGCAGCACTCAGCTTAGGGTAATGATCACATCCAGCTGTGGGCCATGGTGTGCCTACATGGGCTGCCTTTTTTTTTTTTTTTTTTTTTTTTTGGTAAGACATTAATAAGACAGCAATCAGTCCTTCAGCACAGATTTATAGTCTACTTTCAGCACGCAGGGTTTGAGCTGCTCATCTAAGGGACTGCAAACATAGAAAGTAATGCTCTCCTTTATAAGGAGATATAAGCATTTCTAAATATAGCAAAGTTGTAGCAAAAGAACTTAAAGTCTATGCTGCATTCACCTTTCATCGCATGTTAACACATAACGCAAGTGCAAATAATGCCATAAATTTGTACGTGTAGCTTCAATGCCTTAAACTGTTACTTATTGAAGAACAATGTATCACCCTATCAAAATAAACTCTACAGGAATATAAGTATTGATTTTCCTGGGCATTGCAGCGTGGCTGGACAAATTAAAGACTCTGCCATGGAACTCAGAATACAAAACAGATGGATGAAACTCAACTGGCGCATAGGTAAGAAATGGCCGTAAAAGAGTTATGGCTAAAAATTGTCATGGAGGTTTTTGTGGCAGTTATAGTTGTAGATTGCACTTGTTCCTTTGAACATCACCAAAGTAATTCACAGAAACACATTTCTGCCATTCCCTAGTGGAGGCGGTACCTTCAGCAGAGGTGGTACTCCCCAGCAGACACACTGTGCTGAGCAACCACTCTTCTGATCTGGGACAGTGTACGCTGACCTCAGCCATCCAGAAATGGGTTTTAAGAAAACACAAAGCCATTTCTTTTAAGCTAGTCTACAACTGACAAGATACATTACACAAATTTACACAAGAAATTACTTAATCAAAGCCTCATTAAAAATAATTTTACCAATTAGGAAGTGCTAACCAGCCATTGATCTGATTAGGTATTATAAAACAATGGCCCTAACACAGTAACACTGAAGTCCTGCTCTACTTATGTAATGACAGTTTTGTCACTGATTTCATCATAGTTGGAATTTTAACCCATCTTACAAACGATGAGAATAATTTTCAAATATTTGCATCCATGTCAAGAAAGTCCTTCTTTTTTATAATATGGCTATTTAAAAGCAGCACGGAAAGAAATTATCCCACATCATTTACAGAGTCAAACCATCAGCTTAAAGTGTAAAGAAAATTCTCCAGTGCATTAATTCTAACTTCACTGTGTACCGATAAGCTAAAATATAAGTGCCATCAAAAAAATTCCCCTACCGTGCCTCTTTGAGCAACCAGTTGTCTCCTAATATAAATTATAAATGTAAATCCTTTTCACTGTATTGTAACATATATCCTCAAAACACACAGTCAGGCTAAAGGAAAGTTTCTTTGATGAATTGGATCTGTCCATTTGATTAAAGGCCACATCCTGCATCAATGCATTTTTCTACATATTTTTTCACATATAAGTTAGAATACATGACAAATTTTACAGTCAAGTCAATTCACTATTATTAACTGAATGCTTTCAAAACGCTGAATTTTTAGCTAGCTTGTTTCTTTACGGTCAGTATAATTAACGTTGGTGGCTACAGTAGAAACAAAACTCTGTACATACACATGCATACATAAATATTAGGACTGTGGTCAGACTAGGCTTGGTATACAACCTTTTCTGATTTTGATTGCTGATTTTAAAACAGAGTCAGACTCATGTGTTGCTAATTCAAATTACATGCGTCAACTTATAAATACATACACAAAAGTATTCCTGATTTAATACCACTAACATCTTAACCAAGCAATGCATTTACACTTTTTTGAAATCCAAAATTAATTTTGAATATGAGGATCAAAACATCTAACTTGTATTCTTTAATCAGCCATTTACGTTAGTAAAGCAGTAATGTTGACATGAAGTTGCTTTGAGCAATATAAAACATATGCCATGGTGCATTCATTAAATAACTCTGCATAATGAGTTCCATCTATGTAAATTACTTACCTCATTACTTATCACAAGTTCTTCTCGAGGACTGTGGAAAAGGTATTCATATAGTTTATAGTGTTTAAATAAGCTGGAAAACAAGAGAATATAGTACTATTACAGCTGTAAAACTTCAGAAAGGTAACAATATTAAAAATTCTGTTAAACTAAGAGTTACTCTCCAGCATGGTAATACTCCAAATTTTAAAAAGAAAAGGTTGTTTAACTTCAGGTACAATATGCAGAATATTTTATTTACAGGATTTACTATCAGATGGCTGTAGAAAATACAGTACGATACTTAAAAATACATCCACTTTGTCCTGATGAAAGTGAACTCTGAGAAGACAAAGTTCTACTCTGAAAAAAGTAATTCCTGAAACACTTATCACCAGGATACTTATGCCTTTAATATCAGCAATAGTGGAGAAGAAGGAAACAAAGCCAAATCAACTTTCAGATTCTGGAATGGGCTGCCAGTCCCGGGAGCAAGTTTGATCTTGGAGCTCCAAAACAATAAAGAATGGAAGCATTTATTCTCTCAAGGTCATGTTTCAAAATCAGTGTAGTATTTCCTCAAAGAAAAAATGAAAAAACTAGATTGACACACTGGAGTTTTGTGTATTACAACAAAAGTAACTAAGTAGACTTTCTCAATGGCCTAAAATATTTATCTTCCTTAAAACATATATGGCTTTCCTTTTCACATGTTTTAAATAATTTTCCTTGTTCCCTTTCCCAATGATCAATGATATGACATTTGTTTAATCAAAGGTTTGGTTTGTCACAGTCCATCTGTTACAATTACTCGTTCTCTTAAAATCACGATACAGAACTTCTGGCTTCTGTCATGTCATTTTGACAGATGATTTAAAACACAGCTCTCTGATTTCATAGCAAGTCCAGGTTGAAGAATGATTCCAAGAGTTTGTCACACTCCTGCCTGATGTACCCATGAAAGATACAGAAATACTTGCAGGGAACATCTGTAACTGGTTCCTGTGCTTTCAGGCTAAGGACAGGATGCAGGTTCTTTTCTTAAGAGAGCCATCAACTGGGATGGCAATGCCTCTTTGCTTGGCACTTGCAAGGCCACGTCTGGAATCCTGAGGCCTGCTGTGAGGAAGGCTTTGGACTAGATGGCCTTCAGAAGTCCTTTCCAACCTCAATTTTTTTATGGGTATATCAAAGTACCTACTACACCCAACATAACGCAATTATCTAGCCAATGCTAAAGACACTGCTACTAGCTGCAGGATATCATGCAAATGCTATGAAAACATGTTTACAATACCAGTGCCTGGCCACACAACCCAGCACAGGCTGCTCTTTGAGATGTAGCACTGCCTGAGGCTCTCAGAGAGCCAGCCCCCGCAGGTGCCACCCTGGCTGGCTGCCCCATGGTGCTGAGGCTTTTCTCCCACCCCGGCATGGCCAGCAGAAGGGCTCGACCAGCCAGCAGCGTGCAAAGCAAGAGGCTGCTGCAGGGGGACGCTGGTGTCTGAATCCTGGCTCCAGGAGGTAACAGGGAAGCCAGCCGTGGGCGTCGATGCTCAGTACACACTATTTTAGCTGACTGTCCTTCCCTGAATCACCACCAGTACTTACACACTGCCACAGGCCACTGCCACAGTACCACAGGTTCCATGAAATACTGCAGACCAGGGACAATTTGCTCTAATTTAAGCAGTGCTAAAGTGCCAACTAATGTACAGCAGTGGTTCTTCCAGCCCATGAAAGCAGCTCAGAATTTGGAGACTAAAATGATGGCACGGCCTGCCTCTCGTACACGACAACAGTACATCTTCCAGCAGTTAGTCAAACGCATCTATGAAACTTTCAAATACGTTTTTACCCGAATGGGCGCAGACGTTTTTGCACATATGTACAGATGCATTTCCTAATTTGGTGAGAAGTATTATGGCAGCCTCATTGAACATTTGGCTTTCTAAGTGCCATATAAAAGTTTTATTCTACAGTTACATTTAATTCAGTCATTCAATTACCATTAGTTAAAAACCAAATTTGTTTACCAACTTGCATAAGAAATTTGGTTACCATAAAGTACAAGTTCCCTTCCCCCACATTGCACATAGGCAATTAAGTTGTTACAATATTTGCCATTTCATTTGTGGTACATTTTTATTGCAGTACTTCACCAAAGAATTCCTGCCATGTTTCAGTGCAAATATAGGAATTATGTTTAAGCAGACTTCAGGACTTAACCTGGAAATGACTCACACCAATTTATGAAAATATATGTGTCCCCTCACATCCACACCTATTATTTGGTAAAATTTTAACAGGGATTATTTGAAAAAGACAAAAATAATTTTATGAACATCGGAAACGCACAAGAAATATATCTTTCAAACTGCACTCGCAGAACTTAACATTTCAAACTTTTTTTATTTTATTTATTCCAGTGCCTTGGAAAGGAGCCAGATTTACAGCACTTGAAAATCAGCCCTTCCCCTTCCCCTTTAAATGTGTTATGATATTCTTTATGGACTATGTTACAGGTAATTTATAATATTCCCAAAAATAGTAGTCATTATTTTTGGCATTTCTGAATTTTATTTATGTAGTTATTTTTAAACAGAACTCTGTTCAACCTGGTACCCTTAATCCTACATCAAGGGAAGAATTCCTCCATTTAATGCTCTTTAAATCAAATCACGTGAATTAGACATCAGTATTTATTTTGAAACAACAGAGTAGTTTTCTTTCTTCTATCAGGCATTATATAAAATGCTTTTTTGTTTGTATCTGTTGTGAACAATTAAAAAATTCCATACCAATGTTTTAGCAATTACACAAAAATAATTTCACTCATGCAAATAAGATTGTTAAGAATAGACCCTCTTATGATGTCATATGAGAATCTGAGGGTGATTAACAATGACATATTTTCCTAGCTCCACTGCTTCCTGAAAGAAAATGTCAAGAGCTATGTTGATGTGTGTTTGCCCAAGGAGACAAGATAAAAAGATGATAACTGTCACCTTCCACCAAACCTGAAGATGTCATTATAGCTGCTGCACAGTTTGTGCCAATGTGGTTAAGCATGTGTCCCCATTTCCATTATAAACCCCATGGGTTTATAGCTCATCTGTAAAAATGTGATCTGAACTAAAATATGTCATACTATCTTGAGTAGAAAGAAAAGCTATAGGCCTATCGTTTAAAATTAAACAAAAAAAGTGAAGCACAAGAAAAAATGTTGAAGTAATACATTAATTTGAATTGTAATAAAACTTAGTCGATCTATTTCTGAGTTCATAAAGTTCAAAATACATCCACATAAGTGTGCTGATTCAGTTCTTATTTAGAAAAGAAAAATCCAAATGACTGAAATAATGGATTGTATAAACTGGGCACATATGACGCATTTCAGTGTATGTGTATATATCCATGACCTTACAACAGCACATACTTGTAATAAATTGAGCAATTTGAACATACAACCATATATTTGGTGGCCAAAATACCATTCTGCCGCAAAAGTCTTGTGGCTTGATTGTACTCCCGCCCAGTTAATCCTTCGGTGCTAGTAGGATGGAGCACCTAATCTCTTGGATGAAATTCTTGTGACTGTGAAGGAATTACTTCATGGACAAGATATCTTTCAATGGATAATTTATACAAGAGCTATAGATATGCTATTTGGAAAGAACATTTGTTCCAAATAAATATACAAAAGGCACAGACAGGAAGGGAGAAGTAAAAGAAGTGAGACCTCTTAAACGCCAAGTTTCCTTTTAGTTTAGGGCTAGTACTTGGCAGGACATTGGTTCGCCTCAACTACAGAAATTTGAGATTTAAAGAGATGTTCTCATTTCATATGGGAAGAACCTGAAGTTTTTTCTATTTTCCATGAAAAAGAAACAAAGGGGAAAAAAGAGAGAGCAGGAGAAAGAGGCAAACTTTCTAGCCCATTTGTAAGAGAAATCACCTGTGGTGGGTTTAAATCTGCAGACTGAGTACCCTAAACTGGAAGGTTATCAGCCATCCTAGTATTTTTGCCTGTCTTCAAGAGGAAATACTTTTCTGCATCCAAGAAAACATTCTAAAAAAACCCTCTTTGATGTATTAAACTTTTCCTAGCAAAAGAACAGTCAGAAAATCCCCAGCAATTCTATGTACGGATCAGCCATGACCTTACTCGCTTTTGATGCCCATCTGCCACAAAATCTCCCTCTAACCACCATTCAGGTCAGAAAATTGGCTGATAAGTACAAATGTAGTACACTGTATTAGCATATATTACAATAGTACCTTTTCCATTTTTCATCTCCTTGCCCCTGACATTCATGGGTGATACAACAGCTTGAGAACCGTTCTGTCCATCATGTACTGGAAACAGTTGTATATGAGTAGAGCCACTGTCCTAACTATGGCATTTCAGTGGAGAAATGTCTGTATACGTTACTGTACAGTTAAGACTTTACATGGAGAGGTGTGATTGGCTGCTATCAGACCCTTAATTTTTTTCTCAGATAAATAACTGAATTACTGCTGTTTGCATCTCTTTCTGTGTCTCTGTTTAAAAGCTGAAACCGGTCATTAAACCTTTTTGTGTAGATACTGAACTTTTGCTAACTTTGAAATGCAACATTTTTGTGAATCATATATGACCGTAGCCTTAACTCTGTACAGTACATAACTTTAAACCATTTGAGAAGTCCACTACAGCGGTCAAGGCCAGACAAATACTTAAAAGTTCTAGAGAAGACCTATGATTTTCTTAAAGTGGAATCTAAAAATAGAATGTTTTAACAGCAAACCAAGAATATTCTCTATCCACTACTCTCCCCTTTCCCTTTTATCACCCAAAACAAAACCCAGAAGGAAGCTTTTCAGCACAATCTTACATTTTGATAAACTTCCAGTCTAAATTTATTTCCTGGGCTTTGACATCTGAGGCCAGATCTTTACTGCTACTTGCACATTCTCTCTTCTTTTTAATGTTTTAAAGTTTGGTGTCTGCACTATGTTGGCACAGTATGAACATATCCAATTAAATAATTTTAACTTATTTTATCAGCCAATTTCCCATCACATTAAATCATTCAAATAAGAAATAATGGATCCTGTAGAAATAAATACCTGATATTCAAGTAATCAATGATTGCTTTGGCTTGCTCAATGCTGAAGAAATTCAAGTCACCACTTCGTTCTGAATCAGTTTCTCCTATTCCAGCCATTGCTTTTCCAAGTTCTTTTAAATTATCTCCTAAGGTCATATTTTTGTCTGCAAAGTAATCCCAAAGAAAAAAACCTAAGTATAAACACGACAGGGTGGGGTGGGTTTTTTTGGCCCATTTTAATTATAGGACTTCTTGAAGTTTAAGAAGTTACATTATGAGCCATGTAGAAACTTAAAAAGTAACAGCAGTCAAACATTTTTGTCTGTTGCTGTTATTCTTATCAATAAAATGTGCATTAAAATTCCATCACAAAATCACTGATCCACCTTCATAATGTAAGGATCACAATAATGGGTGCTTAAAATACTACAGCTTGGCCTCGTACTTATGCAGAGATAACCACAGGCACAATAGGACGTAAATTTGAGATGCACAGTATGTTTATCTTTAAAATAAATTTACTACTGTTTATGTATTGTAAAAGATTGTTCTTCTGACCATGCCTCTTGCACTATAAACCAGTAATATAGGAACAGATGTTAAAAAGGGTAACCGATTTTTTTTTAAGTGCTTCCAGTCATAATTGATTAAACATGAATACGCATAATACTCTGCATGTATCATCAAACTTGGAGACATTTTTGCACCCCCCAAAATAGATAATTACTTCACATTTTTACCCTGAAAATCAAAACCAAATGCCAAAACAGCTTCGAATTAAAATTTAAATTCTGTCTTGATAAAGAGGAAAATCTGAAATATATCGGTGTTTGCTGACCCTTTCTTTTTAAAGGATTTATCTTTCTCATTTGTGCACAGTGCGTGCCATCATTAGAACCATGGTGGAGTTTAAAAAAAAGTTTCAAACACAATTTACTTGTTCTTTTTAAGTCTAAAACATCTAGAGTAGAAAACGGGGAAATATCCACCAGTGGTGAAATAGACTTATTTTCCTTATTGTTTTAATTCTCTACTGATCTGCTCCTTGGTTCTTTGTACAGAAAACAAATTAAGAAACTTACAAGATTCTAGTCTTTATAGTTTTGCCCTTTAGTGGTACAGCAATCAAAACCCTGAAAATTTCACCTCAGTTTTCAGTAACAGAGGCAGCACAATATAAATAACCATAATGGAAGAAACAAGAGAGAAATACAGAGAATGTCGAGGAAATAGAATGGAACAGAATAGAATAGAAACCATGGTAAATGAGAAAGAGCAATAGACCAGAAATATCACAGTTAGTAGGGAAGTGAAGACACATAACAAGACCATGAGAAGTCACAACACCCAGGCCCAGGTCTGTCACCAGCTAGTCCAGATTTTCTCTGCACACCTGATTTTCAGCCCCGACTACCTCTCTCAGGAAGGCTCTCACAGTACTTCTGTGAGGTAAGGAGCACTTTACCCTCAATGTATAAAAGATGAACCAGATCACATAAGTAATTCATCCTGGCTCCCAGTCAACTGAAGCTTCCAGTTTCCAAACCTCAGTTTGCCTCTCTCCTTTACCAGCTTTAAATGAGTTTCCACTACCCTCCTCTAAATCCATTCTTCCTGCTCCATGCTATTCTTGCTATTATGGTCAAATCAGCTTAATTCTCCAGGCCACTTGGGTCCAGTGTAGGGAAGGGAAAGGAAATGGTCATTAATATAGAAGAAATTAGCATTTTGCTCTGAGTTGAAATGTTTGGTCTTGGATCTTGCACCAGCTGAGAACAGTAATTACAAGGAAATTAATCTCAGCCCTGGGCTACAGCGTACTTTGTAAGATGGATTATTTGGGGAACTTTGCTGTGAAAAAAATATAAGAAGTCTCCTGTAAGCATTTACAAACTGCATTTTCTTTCCCTAAAAGCCACGTTATCTTCGCCAAATCCGAATGGATTTTCACAGGACAGCAAAAAGCAAATTCACAACACTTGCTTGCCAAACCTTATGTCTTTACTTCGAAGCATAGGGGTATTAGAGCTATTAAAAAAAAAGGACACAAAATAATATGGTTTTTTTTCCCACAGCCTCTGCCTGCAAGCCCATTGAACTGTTTTAGTCGTAATTTTACATATAAAAATTAATCAGAGGCAGACACTGCCATGGAAAATTTCAGCGTAAAGAGTTAAAGTTTGGCAAAGCTTTATGTAATTAAGCTTACATTCCTGAAAAACGTCAGTCAGCTTTAATAATCGGTTGTGCTACCAGCCTGTCTAGTACACATGCATTACATACAGTCTCATAAAACTAATTTCTGACATGTTTCCATTCTTCTCCATTGTTATATTAATATAGTTAGCATATGTAAAGATACTTTCTCATTGGAGACAGGAAGGACAACTGGAATTCCAATGATCATAAAGCACGTACATATTCTGTCAAATTTCCAAGTCAGAAAGGCCCTTGAATTAAATTACAATGAAAGACTATAAAAACTATTATGAGCTTGATTTTAAATATTCATCTGCTCTTTGAATAGAACCACTGAGTCCTTTCGCTCTTCCTCTGGGATGGACTTTTCTCGACATAATCACCTTCAAAGTGAATGTTAAGTAAGCATTGTGATCTCTGAAAAACGAGTTTTAGAGGATGCTGCTACCATTTTTTCTGGCTATTTTGTTCCCACTAGACCCAAGCTACATGCTTTGTTGCAAATTTCCTCATAGCCACAGGAGCTACAGTCCTTTCATTGTCATCTTTCATCTTCAGCAGTGATGCCAGTTTACTTCCCTCACCAGTCTTTAGTTAACCAATATATTTTGTGCCAGAAGTGCAGCATTTGCCATATAGAAAGTTGCCTGAGAATTGACCTCCAAGGATAAAATAAATGTAATTCACCTACTGTAATGCTACAGGATGTACTGAATATCTCAAACAGCAGAGAAATGTGCCCAAGGCTACAGTGAGTCAGTCACTGAGACAGCTGGAATTGGAATTTAGGAGCTCCTTGCTCTCACTCTACTATAATTATTATTTATTTTACCATAGCAAAGACGAGGTCTTTTCAGGACCTGGCCCTTTTGTACCACATACTGTACAAACAAAGAATGAGGGATATTCTGCTAAAAAGACTACAGTCCTCTCTAACAAAAGTTTAACGTCTGCCAATAAGAATTATTTTCAGGTATGAGGTATAACATGCCAACATTCGAGAGGAAAATAAATTGTTTTACAATTACTTGTAATTAAATATTGCTTTATTAAAATGACTGGAAAACATTCTTGCCTTTCACTTCAGACATTTATTTTACAATTTTTAATTATACTTACCACTGAGGTTCTCCAACAGGAAATTTAATAGATCCATGAACCCTGACAGCTGTATAAGACTGAAGTTCATTTCTTTAGCCCACCAAAATCCCGCAGTATAATAGTCTAGCAAAATAGCTTCTTTCAAAGATGTCTTTAATTGTTTAAAATTCAGAAATTCTTCCAGCTTTCTAGAAGAAATTGCAGAGTAAAATAATGAAATTAAAAAATAAATTACAGATTCCAAAGTTTAACTTAGACTGCTTGAAATTATACCTATAATATTTACTATTATTATATTATACATATAGGTATATATCTTCCTGGAACTTAGCTACATCAATTTCTAAATATGAACATTTATGATCAGAGGACATATCAACTGAAAAAAGTACACAAACCCCTACAGGTTTCAACAGACACTATTTAAATGTTAGCAATAACAAAAATAAGAGCATTACATAAAACAAAGAGAAATACACTGAAAACCCCAGAGTAAAATCAGTGTTTGTTCAGGAAGGGGTTTGTAAGATGAAATGGAACAATTAGTCTCCACTTTGTACTACCACTCTTTCACTCTGATTGAGATAGTTTTACAGTACTAAAAAGATCTTGCTTCCCTTTCAAGATTATTTTTCATGTAGCCACTGAAGAAAAATTACATTTGAAAATTAATGTAAATAATATAATATAAAATTACTGAAAGTACCTAAAACATTTACAAGTTTAAATTCCACTTTCATAATGGTCAAGACATTTAAGAAGAACCTCAACTTATTTTACTGGCACGCTGTGGAAATTTTTCCACTTACTTTAACTTGAAGAAGTAATGAAAAAATACACTCCCTTGTAGGAAACCATGCTGTTGCTGACACATTTATGTCTACTCTATCCAAACATAGAATTAGTTATGTCTTTTATAATAATTGTGCACATTTTTCCACATGAAGAGAGGGGATGAGGGCTGGGACTTCAGTTTGCAGTTCTTCCAGTATAACTTCAGCCATGTCTCGGGTAGTTAAGTTTACATTAAAGCAATATTTGGCTTCTTAACTATACCTGATGATACAGGTGCCAGTTGTGATCACAGTTTCTAATCCCCTGAAGTCTTCGCCCTACCCCCGCTTCTCATTCTTCCAAAGAAGGGCATTAATCTCAGACCTACTAATAGGCAACCATTAGTTTTTCAGGGTTTTCACCAAGCCAGTAGAGATAGACTGTCAAATAAGATGAGTTTCTTTTTTTAATTAAAGCCTCAATAGCTAACAAAGTAGAGCATATAATCCAATCAGTTTTGTTGAAAACATTTATTCCTTTGTTCTGCATGACAAATTTGTATGGCTGTACACATGCAAGTTGGTTAAAAACACTTAACTGTGTACTGAAATAGAAATGGAATGTGGCCAGCTGAACTTTCCAAGGTTTGAAACAGTCCATATCCTCTCTTTCTGAAGCTTCTGCCAACTCTGTGTTTTCATAATCAGAGCTTCTCAGGGATTTAGATTTTCTCTGATGCTGCTAACAATGCTAGTACTCATCTTTTCAATATTCTGTAAGGTATGTCATTAACAACAGTATCTATAAATGATTGGGAAATGATGGGGCATTTAGATTTCCTGGTTACCCTGATTACTATTTCTTCCTTCACAGAAGGTACTCAAGTCCTACAGAGATGGGCAGCAGTATAAAACTCTGTGATAGACGGGAACGCAGGACATCAACATTCTTGTACTGAATCAGATCTGTTCCGATTTTCTAACCTTAGCTGTGGCCTTCAAACTGCTCTTGTGCATAGACACGATGCACTGTGGTAAACTAACAAAATTTCAATGCTGCTGCTAAACTGCTTAGAGTGCAAAAAATACCCTGTAACTATCCTCTTTTCAGTCAGATGCAGTATATACTTTACGTTCCGCTTGTACAATATATATATCTAAATACATATGTGATCAGCTGAGACCAAGAAGAAACATATGATCTTTCAATGCTTTTCTTTTTAATCTTAATGAGAAAGTTTCACAATAAATTGCATCATTAAGCATGTTTTGGTCTCCAGTGAGTTGTACACTTCAGCCTCCTCTAAAATAAGAGGCCTATTGTGCAAGAGAAAAAAAGTAAATGAAAGAAATTTTTTTATTGTTTGATGGGAATAAATTTTCTTTCCAGTTTTCTTAAAAAAAAAAATATCTCAGAAAGAACTTTTTTTCCCCTCAGAACAGTGACAAATAGGAGGAACAGAATATATTTCAGGAATACTATTTTAATCTCTATTAAATGGTTTAGGTATTCAGAGGGACAAGGTTGGATTTTTTATACCCCCCCATGCCCCCCCCCCCAAGTCCAGTAGACCAGCCCTTTGGCTTTCAATTCACTAAGAATTTGCTAGGGGACACAAGTGCTCCTAAATAGTTTGGGCACTTCTGAAAAATCCCATCCTTAAAATATAAGTCTAGAGTCTCAGGTTGAACTCCTGGCCTCCTAAATTTAGCTGCTATTAAGCACTAATAACTAGGGAAAGTGTTGCTACAGGAAAAACAAGATGGGTTTACATCAGAAGTCTTTGGCTGCCTCCTATTTCCCCAGTGCACCATAACAGCTACCTACTAATACCTTCTTAAGCTTTCCATCCCTTTCTGAACTTTTAAAACCTTTCTGATTTTTCAATAACTCATGTTACAGTACAGAATCTTAAATGTTTTAGCAAAAAAGTTACTGAGACTTACAAAAAAAGTTCAGTACTGGCCTGTTCTTATTTACATCTTAGTATTTCATTTACAGCCTATTTAATACTATTGTAAACTCAGAAACCATATCAATGTGAAATATCAGTGGGGGAAAAAAAAAAGAGGAGTCCAAGAAAAATCAAGAGATATAGGCAATACAGTAAAACAAAGTGGATCTGAGATCAACAGTATTTCTTTCTATCTTTCATGAACCATATTAAATATCAATGATTTAACTGAACAATTAAAGATTAATGACATAACCATCACAAAAGAAATCTAACAAATGGTCTATAATTTTTATTTCATTTTATTATATTGATTCTAGCATTGTTATCATTGCCACTTACTTTTGAACTCCTTCTACATTTTGTTCTGACAAAGCAGTAATTTGAGAAAGAGAAAGAAATGTTCGATCAATAATCTTCTTTCCACCTATGGCATCCTGATCTCGGTCTTCTTCCTACACACACATATGTATATAGGAATATAATTTTAAACGGTTATTTTATTATGACAGTAACTTACCTAAAGAACTTTTATTTTGAGGAAGTATGCAAGGGATTAATTCAACAAATGCCAAAAATCTAGCACAGCTATAATTACATGGCAGCAACACAATACCCTAACGCATTTTCACTAGAGAAAAGCTAGGCAGATACATGGAAAATAATATTTTTATCTTAAATTCATGTGGGAACATAGTGACATATTATGTGCAGCACAAGATTAAATTAACTTGCAAGTAAAAACAATAGAAATCTAAAGGTGCAAAAAAATCCATGAATGTAGATTTGACCAGTATGATATTAGATTGCACAGTAATTAAATTTTAAAATCAGTTTCTGTTTAAGATATTACGAGTACACATACACATTACCATGCTATTTGCCCTCCACCTTGTACTTGACTGCATTTTCAAATTTACTGTCTACGCTGACTCCTTCCCTGACCAAAAAAAAGTCCAAGATGTTTGCTGCAACACAATGATACGTGTAGAAGGATCTGAGAGTAATGTTTCAGGGAAGGTCTGTATGTTTGTAATACAGAAGGCAATCCCTTATAGGAAATACAAGGATGTACATGTTATAGGGGATAACAAACTGAGCATGAACCAACAATGCAATGGTCTTACAAACAATAGGAACATTTGGTGGTATTTTATATAGTGTGTGTCACTGACCAAAAACATTCAACCAGACTTCAATAAGAAATCTACAAAATAAATAAAACAGTAGGAAAAAAACCCTGTTTTACAATAGAATATGTAGGTGACAAACTGAGGTGTCAAGGCACATTATAACATGTGAGATGAGCCAGAGTTTACAGAGGTGCATGGCAGGGGAACAAGGGACAATGGTCATAGAATAGAACAGAACAGAATAGGATATTTCAGGTGGAAGGGACCTACAATACATTAGCGTGGGACAGCATAAGGAAAAATATTTCCCTATGAAGATAATTAAGCATTAGAATAGGTTACCCAGAAAGGTGCAAGAATCTCCATCCTTGCAGGTTTTCAAGACTGAACTGGGCAAAGTCCTGGTCTGCATTCAGTGCTGGCCCAGCTCTGAGCAGGCGGCTGAACCAGCTCGTGTCCCAAAGATCCCTTCCAGCCTCATGACTGCGAGTCTAATTGGCCTGACCTGCTTCTGCACCAGGACACCAAAAAGTCTGAGTAAAACCTGATCATCCCATAGCAGGTACACTTCTACATCTGTGGGACCTGGGCTTCACAGAAGTGCAGCAAGGCAAAGCTTGCAGAATAATGCTTCTAGCTCACCTAGAGAGAGAAGTGGAAGATTTCCTAACATAAGCTGATTTTTGAGCCTGAACAGCATTGTTCTGGGCTAATAATCAACTAACTAGCATCGGTCAAGGAAAGCCCCCAAATAAAGCTACACTACTCCCCCTGCTGCTGCCAGATTGCAAGATATACTTAAAACCTTGGGACCAGCTGAATTACAACATTCAAGACTGATGAAACAAGAATGAGAGCAACAAAGAACATTTAGTGGACAGATTAGGTTTTTTCCTCCAATTAAGTAGTACAGTACTTTCACATGTACTTTAATATGAAAAATTATTGTTTCCAACAGTAAAGGAGTTAGTCTCGGATACAATGTCTCATCGGAACAACAGCAATGAAGTAAATGGAGACTTCCTTCACATAGTTAGGAACATGACATTAGTTTGCTTTTGTTTTTATTAGCAATAATTCATGCAGTACAAAAAGAAGTACTCCTACAGTCAGTAATGTTGATATAATTGAAGCTGCATGCCCTAGCTAGAAAAAAAAAAAAAAAAAGAATTAATAGCTCAACATGCTAATGTTATACAATTATTGAAAGATATTTTTGAATAAGTAGGAAAAATATGAATGCTTTCCTGAAACGACCAGTGGTGTTAGAAACTTCCTGAACAAGAGATTGTTTAGAAGTAGTGAGAGCTGATGTTTTAGAAACTGAATTAATACCAGTTCATCTCTTTCTCTCATGATGTCCAACACATAAGATACTTTACTAGGTATTTTTGCACCATTATATAAATGGCATATTACCACTCAGTCAGTCAACCCCTTACTGACCATTCTTCTTTATAAGGCAAAATGTTAACATTTTACAGGTATCACCTCAGATAGCATGAGGAATTTAGCACTGTATCAGAAAGAAAAGCGTAAGAAAGTTCAAGGCACAGTGTTTTTGTTCTCATCAAGCTATCTTCCAGCTTCTCCTCTGTGGTTACAGGCCAGGTGGGAGTAAGAACAAGGACCCTCCCATAACACTCTCCACTACCTGCACAACCGTCCCTCCACCATTCAAGATCACTGCAGCAGCCCTGTAAACAGAGGTGCATCAAAAGTCTTTTTTTCCTCCCACTGTTTACATCTCATGCTGCAAGGAAGAGGTTAGTAGGCAAAAAGTTGAACGTTCTGGAAAGCAACTTTTTACCTTAACTCCCAAGAATCTTATCCAAACTAATTCCTCACTGCTTCTTGAAAGGTATCAGGCAACAACCATCACATCAGAAAAAGCTTGTCCAAAAAGGAATTTTCTCCTGCCTCCAGTACGTACCTGGCTTACTACAGTATGAAACTTTCTAACCCACATCATATCGTCAGGCCCAGCACACTTAATATGCTGATGCTAAGGCTCATCTCATTCTCCGAATTGGAAACAGCAAGAAGGACCTCTGGGAAAATTTGCTGAAGTCTTAGTATGTAGTGTTATATTATAGCAATATATAAGCTATATAAGATTACAAAAATTTATTTAAAAATAACTCCAGGTGCCTTGCACTCGGTCACCTATAATCTCTTTCAACACATTTAAAGTTCCTCTAGCATTAGAAACATATTCTTTAACCAACTAAAGTTTGCAGTTTAAACTTAAGATATATTCAAGCTATTGTAACTCAGCATTGAAGATAAGGGTCTGTAATCTGCACATCAAAATCGACAGTTTACGTGGCAAGGAGAACGCTTCCCATTTCACCGTTTCATCACCTAGCGTCTGTAACGATACTCCCAGAGGCAACACCCCTCACCAGTGTATTACTAGCTTCGTTACTGCTCATGATAAGGATGGATTTGTGGCACCGCTATCAGTTAATAAGAAATACTGTTCCAAATGACCGATGAGGAACTACGAGAGAGAAAGTACATAATTTAGAAAATTAATTTTTAAAATTATCAATGTTTCTGTAATTTAAAGAAGTAGTGAAAGTCCATGAAACGCTTGAACAATCCTATATTTGTGGGAAGTTTCTGTCTGGGCAGAACCTCCCCACACACACGACTAAAATCTTATCGTTATTTTGATTGAATACTGTTTTGTCTTTTGATTGCTGTCATTAACCACCACTGAAAATTCAAAGAGAAGTTATTTTATATATGTGTTGACTGATGTCAAAGAATTTACCGTTCATTTTACTATTAACTGTAGTGACTGACTAAGGTAATCCAAGGTGAGTTAATTCTGGTAACACTATCCTCATGCGTTATGGGAAAAAAAAAAAAAAAAACAAACCAATTCTCCCAAAACTCCCAGCAGTAGACTTAACCTATTGCAATATAGACCACCATTAGAGAATTATTTGTTGCTGTTTTATTTTCCTTCAAAGACTTTTTAGCTGTTCTGAATGTATAATATATTTCTGGCTGTTCAATACATTACTCCAAACGCTTTGGGCACCCATTGTCAACAGCATCAAATCAAAATACCAAATCATATATTCTAAAACAAAAGAATAAGATCTTCCTTGAATCTCTCGGCCAATGCTCACAAACCACTATGAAGCAGAAAATATTAGCAGAAGAGTGATATAGTTAACTAGCAAGTTGCAGGGGGTGGGGAAGAACACCTTCTCAAAAACCCAAACCCCAAGTGAGTCACCCCCAGCTAGAAAAAATGCCCCACTATCTTGCAGTTTTGGTGAGGGCCTTTCCAGAGTGGCAAAACCTTGAAACACAACAATGGAAGTTAGCACCGGTGTTCCTGAAGGAAAATAAGCTTGTCCTTTGGGATCAGCCCTCTGCAGCGGCTGAAGATGTTACTTATTTGCGTTTGCTTGACAATACAGCTTTGTATGCACCCTGCTTTGCAAAATCATGAGTTTCAAAAATGTACTCACAAAGGAATAGCTTCCCAGCTCTCTTAAATTATAGCAAATACCTGAATTGTAAGGAACCCAAGATCTTCCTATCCTTGCTTCACCAGGGAAATTAGACTGGACTAAACTCTGCTGCCACAGCTAGATAGTTTCCAGTACCTGAGCTAGTTCATTTAAAGCTAGCTCAGCTACCTCTGTCTGAGCAATACTGCTGACAGCAGTACAGATGTACCCTGAAAGTGCTGCATATCAGTTAGAACTTTAATCAAAATGGGAATGAAAAAAAAAAAAAAAACACACCAGCAACACAGGCTGTTATTTGTATTATTATACACATTTTGTTATCAAACTGTCAAATACTTCAGCAGAAGCAGAAAATCTTGAAGCTGTCTACATAAATAGTTAAGGCAGAAACAGAAATGCACTCCTGTTCCTGTTTGTTTTAAAAAAACCCCACTTGTCCGCTCCCACCATGGGAAGTTAAAATCAATAGTTGCTATTTTTAGTCAAAACATTTCTTTTGTTGTCAAACAAATAAGGAGATAAAAATAGTAACACTAATTTCAGCTACATTCAAAAAAGAAATATGCACGTCTGTCCAATGCAAAAGATAAAACCTATATGGAAGAAAAACTTTCAGAGGACCATTATAAATAGCAGATGCTAATAGTGTCCTTTTAATAACAAAATATGTTTCAAAAATTTCATACAGTCCAAACGTCAAGATTTACGGATGACCAAATATATTATGACATTAAACTTTACTGATGTTTTCACAGCTGCAGACTACTTATTGGAAAAAACATTGTTAAAAATAAAGCAGCGGCAAGACGTGCTAAGATCAGGATTCAGATTTTCTAATATGCTTTCTGCTGAAAGTAATTACAAGTCTGAACAATTATAAAAATATTCAATCTAAATCAAAAGGAATGGTCTCAAGATCTAAGAAAGAATATAACAAAAATAGTGGCAGAATACAGTGTTCCCTACAGCTTGCATATAGACCATGCAAAGCTAGCTTCAGCCAAAACTGCAGACTATATAATTTAATTTATAAAACCCCACAATTCCATAGTTTACAATAAAAATAAATCATAAAGGATAGTAGAAAATATCACAAAGGTAAACTATCGTGCATAGAACAAGAAGTTCAACACATAAGGAACAGAAAATATGTGGGCAAAAAAGGTTCACTGAATTCCTCTAAAGATTCCTTTTATAAAGCGAGGAAGTAAAAATGACGAAAATTTCAGTGGTACATTTCAAATGGATGTACAATATATTTTTGACAGCCTGTCGTTTCCCATACAGTACACCTTGTATCCTTTTACTATGATCTAACTGACTGCATTACCCCAGTGTTACGCTGTTCCAACTGCCAAAATATTTACAGAGAACACCAACAGAGAATACTGTGAAAGATGCATATATTTTTCATAAAGCATTTAGAATACGTAATAATACATTTCACATGGAAGAGGATTTATTAATTTAAGGAAACCTAAACGTTAAGCTTTTGTACCGACAATCACTAGGGTAGCTTTGCGCCAACAGATGCACCCATTACGCTGGCTAAAACTGGTGAATCACATCACCACAGTCACAGGAACTTCTCAGCCATCTAAGACAACAAAGCGGTTCAACCAGAAGAAAATTATCTCTTAGTAGTTACAGCTATCTAGACAGGCTCGAGAGAGAAATGCTGAGCTGACGCCACACCTCATACGTTCTTGGGAGGAATAACTTGTAATAATAAATAAATAAACAATAAATTTCTCTGGATGTGCAGCATGTGATGAGTTGCCTGACTCAGAAATCATACCTCTGTCAACCAAGTAAAAAATTGCAATGCAAAAAAACAAACAAACAAAAAAAACCCCCAAAATCCCAAAAGAAAAAAAAAAACAAGGAAAAAATGGAGGAGGCCAAAGACAAGGAAAAAAGCAAATATTAAGGAGGAGGAGGATATGGATTTGTGAAATCCTCTAGAGCACTCTGGCTACCTAAAGCAATGAAAAGTGAGAAATATAACCGTGATGTTGCTAGAAGCAAGGTGTGAGCTTGCTTCCACTCCCTCGGTGCTCTCTGAAAGGAAACCGTACGCCTTTCCCTCTGCAATCGGAGATTGGGAGACTCCTACCACCACGAATGAGCCAAGAAAGAGCCATACGCTTAAAAACGAGAATCTGTGACCGACTGAAGACCGGGGGTCGCGGTGGGAGGTGGGGAAGGCGGTGAGGAGCTCTCCCGACGCGGGGCGGCAGCGAGGCGGGCCGGGCCGCAGGGCGGGCCTGTGCCGGCGAGGCCCCCGGCGGAGGAACCGCTCCCTTACGCTGCCTTGGGGACGAAGGCTACGCAGGTATGTATATCCACGCTGCATTTTTAACACCCCGCTAACTTTTTACCTTCTCTGAAGCTTAGCGAAGACAGTTAAAATAATTTATTAAAAAAAAAAAAAAAAAAAAAAGAGCGGGGGCGAAAGCGGCGGGGCACCGCCGGGGGCAGGGCGCGGGCTCCGCTGCCCCAGCCCTGCCCCCGCAGCACGCCGCCTCGGCGGCGCCAGCGCCGCGGCCCCTCGCACCCCGCCCGGTCCCGCGGGGTGAGGCGACGGCGGTGAAGCGCCAGGGGGGCGAGCAGAAGCCCGGGCGCACCGCGGCGGAGCGGCCGCGGAGGGGAGTACCTGCCCCGGCGCCGCCATGTTGCCCGCGGCTCGGCGTCGCCGTCGCCCCGGGAACGAGGGGCGGGGTCCGGGCGGTTGGCGGGGCGCGGAGCCCCGCCCCGCGGGAGCCGGGCGCCTGCCCTCACCCTGGCCGGGCGCCATCTTGGCTCCGCGGCGGAGTCACCTCAGCGCTCCTGCATGGGCTCATGGCGGGCTGCGGGTGGCCTTTCCCCTCCGCAGGGTGTCCGCCTGCAGCACTGTGACAGCGGCGGTGGCTCGGGAGCGGGAGGCTGGCGGGTCTCTGCGGCGGATGCCTTGAGAGTAGCCCAGCACTGTGCATGGGGCTTGGGGCAGGCAGGGCCGAGGTGCGCTGCCTTCACAGCGCCTGCCCAGGACGCAGGTTACAGGTCCCTCGGGTTCCCGGTGGGGTGCCACTCGGGAAGGAGCCTGCCTGAGGAGGGATCCGCCTGCCCCGTGGCTCCACCCGATCCTCCCGGTTCTTTGCAGCACATCCAGCCAGTCGCTGTCACACCGGCATCGGTGAACTGCACAGTTGATGCAGCAAATGCCACTGGTGGTGGTTGTAAGGAGGGCACAGGAGCGTAAGGACGTGGCGTACCTGAAAGCAGTGCCCTGGAGTCTGTGAGAAGACCAGTCCCGCCGAGAAGGCAGCAGAGCAGCTCAGTCGCTCCTGCGCGCCAAGGGCCGTGCTGCCTTGGGGCCAATGCCCACCTCTGCCTTCCCGGTCCAGGGACCGCCGCCTCAAGGCCTGTGTGGAGAAACTTTATGAGGCAACGGCACAGGAACATCACGCACCATGAAGCAATGTTTCCATGCCCATTTTAATTTAGATCTTACAGTTTCCCTAGTCCAAATAGTGCCAGTAACTGCTGTAAGCATTGTTTGAATAACAGTTATAAGGATAGCATCATGCAGTTATCCCTGCAGTTACCCTAACAACATCCCAACGTTTTCAGCTTCTTGAAAACCATGTTTGAACTAAATACCTAAACCTAAATACAGTCCAAGCATGTCAACACCAATTACTATAGCTCAGATGTCAGTAGGTGTAAATCAGCATGTCTTTTGGGACCAACGGAGGGATACAGAGTTACTTCAGCTAAGGATCTGGACTTAAATGTTCATATTTTAGGTACAATTTAGGAATAATTTATAAACTACAGTAAGTGGAAGAAGACTTAGAGACTGAACTGCACTTACGATATATGTCAGTATTTCTTGTTTCTCCTCTTTGTCCCATTCTTTTTTTCATTTTTTTAACCTTGGAAGACTAATAAACTAAGCTATGCTGAAACATTTTCTCTGTCAGATTTGTGTTGCATGCAGACTCACGGCAGCAGCAACAATTCAGAGTAATAGCACTTACCTGCAAGATCAAGTAAAATGCAAGCATTTGGTGAGTGAACAGTAATGAGAATGAAGAAGCGGCTAACTTATTTTGCAAAGTTTATTGATGTGCTGAGGGAGCTGGTATGACAAAACAATTTCTTTGCAGTGCCCCACATAAAGCAAGGACCTCCTGGGATTTCTGCAGCTGTTTCAAGGTCTGCTACTGTTTCTGAGCAGTTTGCCACTCTCCGAAGGTTGTCATCATCAGTTTCTTAAAATGTGCAAACCACTAAGTACAGTACCTGTGTCTTAGCTGGGTCACAAGAGACGAGAACCTGCCCATTACCCACTAAGATTCCAATTTATAGTTTGAGATTCAACATGTACGTAACTCCTCTTCCTGCTCAAACATCCTGACCCTCACTGACACACGTACACCGATCGCGCTTCCAAAAGGAGTCAGAAATCTGTCTGAATGAGGTTCAGAGAGCTGGATCCTGCAGTGTTTTGTAAAATTATTCATAGTATTTTAAAGAATTGCTTAGCTCTATACAGAGCCCACACTGTGAATTCCTACAATTTGTGCCATGCTCTGTAGCTGACAGCAGTACAGCTGCAGTTACTTCCCCTTTTACTGTGTATATAAATCTAACCAAATAAGAACATTATTCAGAGCTGCAAGCACCGCATGCAGTAAGGTGTGAAAACTGGGGAATTAAATGTGATATTTGGACGCAATATAACATTGTATACATTCATTCTGACGTTATCTAGTCGGTAACAGGTAGATTTTGAACTTAACCCTGCATTCCTCTGGTACTGAAAACGCCCACCGACTTCCATGAACATTTTCAATGTGAAAGACATGGAGCCTCAAAGCCCTTAGAAGGAGCTGATTCCATTTCTCTTACTCAATATCAAAGGACTGCATTCTTTCTTACACAAAACCGGCACTGAGCAGGTCGATTGAAGCTGAGCACTGATTGAAGCTCAGCCCACATTTCCAGTAGTGAGCTCCTAAACTTCCTACTTTTCAATTTAAATTTTTAGATAGTCAGTGTCAGAAAGGTTAGATATAAAAAAGGTACCAAGAAAAATGATTCAACAGTAGCATTAAGCCATTCCTTCTAATTTCATGTGGGTCCTTCATGTTTACAGAACCCACATTTGTATGCACACGCAAGTGTGTAAGGCAGCTTTTTCATTTCCTTCAAATGCAGGACAAAGTGCAACACAGAACTAGTGATCTTAAAACTCTGATCTAGTCCTTTCCTACTACAGGTAACCACGGTAGATTTTCTTTGATTGCTAATGGTCGCAGACACTGCAGGTCAGAGGAGAAGAACCACTCCTTCTACAGAGCTCCCTCTTCTCCACTGACATAGCTGTGTTGGATGCAAAGGTTCCCTGAAAGCGTCGGTTCCAGCATGTGTAATATAAACAGACCATATTGGAAAATCTGGCCTTACACAGAATTACACAATAAGTGCTCTTCTACTTACCTGAGAAGCAACCAGAGTTCAGGTTTCTGAGGTTGTTTTGCCAAGGCCTGTATCACCCAGCACATGAGTATCTCGGAGGGAACACTTTCCTCTTCTTCTTTCCATCTTTGATTAAAGCTCTTCACCTCATGGTGCCTGGGCCACCTCTAACCTGTTAATCATGTGGCCTACTGCACTGGCAGGGGCTGGGTGAACAGTTGGTTGCTTTCCTCAGTTTTCATCAGGTCCTCAGATTTTCATTTTGCTAATGATTCAGGGAAGCATTATAGAATGGTTTGGGTTGGAAGGGACCTTAAAGATCATCTGGTTCCAACCCCCTGCCATGGGCAGGAACACCTTCCATTAGACCAGGTTGCTCAAAGCCCCATCCAACCTGGCCTTGAACACTTCCAGGGATGGGGCATTGTCGTGGTTTAACCCCAGCCAGCAACTAAGCACCACGCAGCCGCTCGCTCACCCCCCCACCGGTGGGATGGGGGAGAGGATCGGAAGGGCAAAAGGGGAAAACTCGTGGGTTGAGATAAAAACAGTTTAATAACTAAAGTAAAATAAAAAAAAAATAGAACAGTAGTAATACAAAGCAAGCAGTACACTGTACAATTGCTCACCACCCGCCGACCGATGCCCAGCACGTCCCCCAAGCAGCGATCGAACCCCTCCCCGGCCAACTCCCCTGCTTATATACTGAGCATGATGTCACATGGTATGGAATAGCCCCCCCCGCCCAGTCTGAGTCAGCTGCCCCGGCTGTGCCCCCTCCCAGCCTCCCGTGCCCCTGGCAGAGCATGGGAAGCTGAAAGGTCCTTGACCAGTGTGAGCACCACTTAGCAAGTACTTAGCACTACTTAACAAGAACCAAAACATCAGTGTATCATCGACATTGTTCTCAACCTAAACCCAGAACACAGCCCCATACCGGCTACCAGGAAGAAAACCAACTCCATCCCAGCCGAAACCAGGACAGGCATCCACAACTTCTCTGGGCAACCTGTTCCAGTGCCTCACCACCCGCACAGGGAAGAATTTCTTCCTTATATCTAATCTCAATCTACCCTCTTTCAGTTAAAGCCATTACCCCTTGCCCTATCACTACCTGCCCTTGTAAAAAGTCCCTCTCCAGCTTTCCTGTAGGCCCCCTGCAGGTACTGGAAGGCTGCTCTAAGGTCTCCCCAGAGCCTTCTCTTCTCCAGGCTGAACAACACCAACTCTCTCAGCCTGGCTTCATAGGAGAGGTGCTCCAGCCCTCTGATCATCTTTGTGGCCTTCCTCTGGACTCACTCCAACAGGCCCATGTCCTTCTCATGTTGGGGGCCCCAGAGCTGAAGGCAGTACCCCAGGTGGGGTCTCATGAGAGCTGAGCAGAGGGGGAGAATCACCTCCCTCGACCTGCTGGCCACGCTTCTTTTGATGCAGCCCAGCATACGGTTGGCTTTCTGGGCTGCGAGTGCACATTGCTGGGTCATGTTGAGCTTCTCATAAACCAGCACCCTCAAGTCCTTCTCCTCAGGGCTGCTCCCAATCCATTCTCTGCCCAGCCTCTATTTGTGCTTGGGATTGCCCCGACCCATCTGCAGGACCTTGCACTTGGCCTTGTTGAACCTCATGAGGTTCACACAGGTGCACCTCTCCAGCCTGTCAGGGTCCCTCTGGATGGCATCCCTTCCCTCCAGCGTGTCAACCGCACCACTCAGCTTGGTGTCGTCGGCAAACTTGCTGAGGGTGCACTCAATCCCACTGTCCATGTCGCTGACAAAGATGTTAAACAGCGCTGGTCCCAATACCATGAATATAGTAGTTCCAAGCTGCTCCCTGCACAATAAACTGCACTGCTGTCTTCCTAGAAATACTTTCCCCTTCCTCACTAGATCACATCTTTTGGGGAGGGAGGAGACTCACCTGCATCACCCATGCCCATGTCAGAAGGGGAAAGAAGGTCACAGCTGCACGTGCAGCTTTACAGGGCATGGAAGGTTCAGGCCACCTGCAATTGGAACAAAACCAGCAGCTGCAGGAGGGCTCCAGAATATCCCACTGAGTCTGCCAGGTTTAATAACCAATGTGATTCAGTCTGATTTTGTTACTCATTTGCAGAGGTCTTTGCATTTCAGCAGTAGATGAAGTTTATGAATTCAAAAAAATGAACAATTTTTCAGAAGCCTTCTTTCAAAATGCAAAGTTTTTGTAAACTCCAAGCCTGTTCTCACATCCTCCTATTGATAGAGATCCTATGAAAATGCAGAATTGCAAACATGTTTCCATTCACCTTTAGTTAGGCATCGCCAAGCACGGTAATTATACGTAGGCAAATTCAGGAGGAAAAGCAGATGGCAATTCCTAGCGGAGCCTTGCTTGTTACAGCATCAGATGGACATGTAGCTCCCCTGGCTGCCAGCCCTCATGACAACAAATTGCTTAAATTCTTGCCCTGTGGGACAAGGATAAAAAAACCATGGGCACGTATGAAGATTTTGCACACAGTGTTTGGGTTTGACCCTCTTAGTAACAAATGGATAATTTGTGAAAGCCACAGTACATTAGTGCTACATGGCTCTTAATAACGAGTCATGCATTATTGTACGGAGGTGCATTAACATAGTAATTAATCATCCTCTCCTGGCTCCTTTATAACATTCATCACAGATACTCTATCCAGGGAACAGTATTCCCTCGAGGTAATGTTCTTCTGTTTTACATATCATATATCTTCAGAGAAAAATTCAGAGCATGATTATGTACTAGAAAAAGAAACACATAAATCCCAGGTTGTCAGAGAAACTTGTTTTTAAAACAAAAAGTTAATTCTGCCATTTCTCAGGCAATATCCAATGAAAGGAAGATAGGAGTACAAGAGGATAACTGCTTCGGTGTACCAGCAGCAGGATGGACAGAGTCCTGAGTTACTTAGGGCAAGATGCTGCTGCTTTGAGCTCACCAGTCTTCAATACAATCTAGCTCAGAATCTCCCCCTGTCTATTTAATTAATAGGTAGGCAAAATTTCCATGTGATTCGATAGTGATTTTGAGACTCATAATGCTAGTACTTGGCCCAGCAATAAGAAAGTACAAGTTAAATTTAGCAAATCATAAGTTTTCAATTATTCAAAACAATACGCATACAGAGAAATGAAAGAAGTAAAACATACACTCTATCAATGATTCCATTATCCTCTCCCCGTAAAGAGAAGTGGCTCAATGGAGGATAAAAGCAAATATTAGATTGATTCTATTCTTGATCTTAGCCAAAAGACTGCTATACCTAGTGCCAAGAAATTGAATTGAGGTTCATAGAAATCCTAGAAATTAGATAGAAAAGACTTAAAAGGATATGTAGTCCATCTCCAGGGGACCTGTACTTTTTCCTGCCCACAAGAACTTCAAGAAGAAATATGAATTTATTTAACCCAGTAGTTCAAGACAGTCCCCTACTATGTATTACACTGTAGAAGTAATGTAAATGTGCATATAACATTGCAGTGTGCTATCAATATGAACTAAGAAAACTTAGGATTTTCTCCCCTCTAAGTACCTTGTAATTCAAGAATCTAATCTATGAGACCTGATGCATAAGATGAAGCAATATGGATAATTCAGAGCACAGCTGTTTCCAACTATCTACCCCCAAGGTCATCAATTGCTAAAACAAACCCAAAATCTCTGTAGATCTAAACGACTCCTCACAGTCAGCGTTCAGACCAGAACAATCCACGAAGAATTCCCAAATTCAAGACCAGAGAGAAAAAGAACAGCGCTGACCATTGAGTGCCTCTGAGCCCCTTGGGACAGGAATTGACTTTCTAGGTCTTGTACAGTTGTGAGTACGCTGGTGACAATGAACAAACAAACGATTTAATATAAGCTTAATGCGGGTCTTTGGGTTTACTGAGAGCGCATAGGAAAGCATCGTTTCACTGGCTGAGAGTTATATTCTTCAGGGGAACAAGCTGTTCAGTACAGAACATGCTAATTAATGTAGTAAGGAAAATTACCAGAAGGAATAACCCAAATTAAACAACAAAATATATTATAATGGCAAACAGAGATAAAAGTTGTTAAATACAATTTTGCATATATGTATATTATATATAAAGTATATATTCTATATTAAACATATATATGTAAGTATTGTTTTTATATAATGCATACATATATATTCTTTCTTCAGACTACCTTTTGAGCTCAGGTTCCCATCTCCTCTATGTCTTTCCTAAAGGTATAAACTACCGTTAATCTTGATGAGTTTGCATGAACTGGAATATTAAACTCCATGCAAAAGACAAGACATTCGTCTTTTGGGCAAACTGTCTTCAAATTTCATTTTGATAGTCAAAACTTGACTTTTCAGTTTGAACTATTGTTTCATTCTGTTGGCAGACCAGAGAAGATAGAAAGGCACAACTGTGTAAAGTAAAAGCCTGAAACTATTATTACATCTTAATAACATAGCAAAGCCTGCAAAAGAATATAAATTCACCGATTCCATTGTCCTTGCCCTTTTGCCCCCAAATGGGAACATCATTTCTTTCAGAGATTTCGTATTTTACCTCTTTCATGTCTTTGTTGTGAAGCTCTATTGATATTTTGCCACCTTCTCCATATGATGTTAACCAGCTTTTAGAATAACATATAACAATTTAGGGCAGTAAGTGAAAAAATACATCCAGCTGAAATTACAGGGAGATTTGCAATAGAGAGACTGTAATTACCCAAGACACAAGTTGGCTTATATACTGGAACTTACAAAACCATCTTTTGGACAAAAATGCCCTCTGACTTTTATGCCAGCCTGGATCTGTGTGCAACTTTAAGCTTGTCACTATTTCCAGTTTAAATTGACTGTATTTTTTCTTTGTACATTTGTGAACAGTTTGCTTGTTGGACTACACAAACAGCTTCCAAGGTGTCTCAATATTTCTTTACTTATTTAATATGGACTGGCAAGCCTGAATTACTGGGACATAACATAAGGTTTAAGTGACGTCTGGGAGCAGGATTACAACTATAGCAGCAATACCTGGAGAGTCAGCGTATCTCCACTTTACAGAGTGAGGTCTATTCCAGAGAGTGAAATTTGCCACTGTGCAGTCTAGCAAAAAATCCTAAGTGTCCCTGCCACCAGAACCAAGTAATAAAATTGGGGTGGATGGCACATGTGTCTTCTCCTTGCATACTTGGAATCACAGAGTACAAATCCCCATGAGTGGATGAGCGCGCTCAGGAAGAATGTGTCCATGTAGTCTCCTTAAATATCTAAGCATAAAGGTTATTCTGTGATCACTAGGCAATATGGTTAAAATTACAATGAAGCTGTTTGTTATTGCCCTTCCCCTTTTCTTCCCTGACTCATTTGAGGTTATGGACTCATCTTGGCAGAGTACATTAAAATAAAAGGGTATATAACTCAGTAATCAGTCCTGGGAGCACTTTCCTTCCTCGGTTCTGAATTTGAAATATCTGCTGTGCAAGCAGATGTTTATAGAGAGCTGCAAGGAGGAGTTAATGTCCATATATTCACTCCAAAAAGATTATGTAGTTGCATGTAAAAAAATGAATTTGCAGAGCTCTAGAGAGCTTAAGTATATTACTCCTTGTAAAAATAAAACTCATTGAGCAGAGGACCTGAGGCCAGCACATATATTTGT
Source organism: Theristicus caerulescens (assembly GCA_020745775.1). Classification (NCBI taxonomy): domain Eukaryota; kingdom Metazoa; phylum Chordata; class Aves; order Pelecaniformes; family Threskiornithidae; genus Theristicus; species Theristicus caerulescens. The sequence continues at coordinate 93,918,542 of CM036560.1, forward strand.
GCTAAGAATATCACTTTAACTGCACACCAGCACTGGCTGTGATGTCATACGGAACATTCATGGATTTCTTCCAGAACTGGGGTCAAATGCTTCCATAAGAGATTTATTAAAGTAATTTATTGATTTAGTTGAGGCAGAATCTAAAATTAGCCTCTTGGAGAGTGAAAGTCTAATTAGTCTAACTCAGTCTAACCCATCCTTCAGTTCTTCAGTATCTTGGAACTCAAAATTCAAAGGAAGACAAAGATGGGGCAGAGCTCACACCAGCCAATCTTTCCCTCAGCTTGAGCACCCAGGCGTACTCTGTTGATACTTGCAACTGTTGAGTAACGAAGAGCAATGGCATATCTTGGTCCACAGGGAGCAGAGTTACCCACATGCTTATCCTAGGAAATTTAGAAGCAGGATGAAAACCTCGGTGCACTGTTTGACAGCGTTTCTTGAGCATGAGCTTATGCTTTTCTCATTTACTTGAAGAGAAATTTGAAGGAAGATGATAGAAGTTAATGGAGTTTCATTATTGTAAAGCAATGTAAATGAATCATCCTCCTTGTTTTAACATCTGCGAACACAGTCTTCCTCTTCCTCGCAAAGAAAACGTATGAGACTCTGCTCAGGTTTTAATGCTGTTTGGCATCTGTGCATATACTGCCAGGGACATTCAGAACCGTTCACATTAACAGCAAATATTATTTTTACTCTGAAGAAGGGAACATATCCTTATTGTTATTCAGCAAGTGGTGCATTGTTGCAACCAAGATATAATTTACTCACTTGTCTGACTGGATTACATTACTCCATGCATTTTGTAGTTTCATCTGTGAAAAATCGAACTTTGGTTCTACTGTTGTCATTTCCCATAATTCTTTACAAACAATCTGTGGCAAAAGGAGAAAAAATAGCTCCAATAGAAACCGCTTCTGGGGATGGCATTTGAAAGGACATTATTTAGAGTTAATGAATTAGACTAAGAAGTTTGTCATATTCTTTACATGAGCTGTGGGTCAGACTTTATATACAAGTATTTCTTCCATTTGTGTACTTTGTAAAGGCCACAACTTCCTTTGTTCCCTGGGAACCCTGCAGTGAAAGCATTTGTCTTCTGAAGCACGCAGCTTTGTTAGGCTGCATGAGTAATATTTCCAGTTGTTCTCCTCAACCTTTTGGTTTGCTCAGAATCAGCAATGCACCCGCCCGTTGTCATCCCTAGTCAGGCCTCCCTTAACTCAGCGTTGCAGCCACTGGAGCAGGGCAGCAGCTCATCAATTTACAGCAAAATCCAGAGGAGTTCAGCCTATGCAAGGATGGTAGGACTGAGCCATTACTTATTTATAAAATTAGCAATTAGAACTTGAATGCGGTAAAAATGGAAAGTCCCAAAAATGGAGGATCGGGGATGCTCTTTTAACTGTGATTTCTTCCTCTTTACTTCCTCTGATGTAAATTTTGAAAGTCCCTTTGATGAAAAGAAGACCAGGCTCCAAAAGCAGATTTAGCTTCAAAAAGATGGTTATAGGCTTTCCTACACAAAACTGACTTAAAGTTTTATCTCCTGGGTCTATCAAGCACAATCTAATTTTTCTTCTACCTCTTGCTTTTACGCTATCACACAGATCACGCATTACATTTTGGTAACTACCTTTTCCACGTTACCCAAGCCGACAAAGACATTACTCTTGATAAATGACTATTCAAATTTTAACTGCCTTTGCCACATTTTAAAGTATAAACTGTAACTGGATGTTTTATATACATATAAGAGAAATGTTTTTTTCTCATAGCCACAGTGAAAAGTTATTTTGTTGAAAATATAGAGAAATTGAATGCAATCCAAATAAAGCATTTTTTAAGTTGAACTCAGCCATATAAATTTTTGATGCCAAATGAGAACTAAAAATCAGAGGCTGTAAGTAAAGGATTGTAATGGAAACCATTTTTCCAGTCTTACCTACACCTTTTGCTGCTATTCATGAATCCCATTATCACTCATGTAATAATGGTAAAGTGATCATGATTATTTCTGTATCAGTCAAAAAAAATTCTCTATATGATTTCATCTGATGTTAATAAAATGTAAATCATTACACTAAGTTGATAATATTTGTTTGATTATGGAAAAAATGGACTCAATCTTCTCTCTCCCCACCCTATATAATTAAAAAAAAAATCAGAAACCAATTTTTAGCCAAGCATTCATCGGAGTATGTATTGTTAACAGGTGTTGTGTATTTCATTTCCCGTGCACACAGTGCTGGAATGTAAAACTGTAATACTGCTCCTAGGAACAAGTAGCATAATTAAAATTCTTTGCGAGTTTGATTTCCTGGGTATTTTCTTCCTTTAAAATAACTACGTTGTAAACAAGAGCCAATTTCTTAGATTTGATCTATGGGTTGTGCAGCTTATACTTCAGGTTCAAAATGGTGATTTAGACAATAATGCATAACAGCTGAATAGTTATTTATAATAGCGCAGCACCTGCGGCAGATTGTCAGCTGAAAAAGCAAATCTAAATGCTTTCAAATTCTCTTGTGTATTATAATAGGAGGAGTAGTGGCCACTATAGATACAATAGTTAGGCATGTAATGTAACTCTTGTTTCTGATTGCTTGCCATTTTCTCAATTTTATTCCTTTAAGATTGAAAATGTTCATACTTAGTGTCAGTCCATATGCATTTTAAAAAGTTCAGGCACAATTTAGCTTTCTGTTAATTATGGGGGCGTGTCAATGAAATTAAATATTAAATAGATCATCAAACTCTTTTCTCATAATTTCAATATTTCCCACATTTCCTGGACTTATGTACATGCATAATTAACACAACTTTGGGGGTTTTTTTTTCATCTTGATTAATGCTGCTGAGCTCTCTGGAAAAACTGGATCTGAAATTTTAAAACTATAAAGACATTTTTCTCACCTCAGTATGTACCAGGATTTTCCTATGAGCCTTTTAGCAGCGGCTCCCATTTAAAATTCTGAAATTGTCCATACGCACAGTTTCCTTTTATATTTGGTTGCCTCCTGGATTCAAAAGAGCATTGATCATTTGTATGATGATGTGATAATTCTGCGGTGATGCGAAACACATGTTAGGAAGAAATGTAACAGCTTGCTGCAGCAGATCCAGGACACGCACAAACTGTCAGTGTGCCGATGTAACCTTCACCCACCACATGAGGTCGGTTTAGATGCACAGTCCACCAAGCAACGTTCAGAGTTCCACCAGAAGGAACAACTGATGTGTGAACATACAACGACCATTCCCAACATGCAAGCACTCTAAACCCATGAGAATTTTCAAGGCAAGAGAGAGTTTTAACTAATCTTGTCTATTAAATATCTATAAAAGTACCTGTTTGCCTCCTGAGTGTTATGAGGCATAAGATTGGCAATGTGCTTTGAGATCTTCAGTCGCAAGGTGACAGGCAGTATAAGTACAATGGTACACTTCTATCAGAACAAGCAGAGTCACATTAGCTTCTAGTAACACTAAAAACATAAGCAGAAGTAGAATCTGTCTCCAGATGAAAGAAAATGTAGTTTTTGAGGAGCTAATGGCTTTAGAATACAAACAATAGAAAAAGAAAAGAAAGAAATGACTGGCCTTTGATAGAAATAGCTGTAATGGAGGCCAGAAGCAATCCACTTGCTCTGGGGTGATGGGATGATGTCATTGGCAATTAGCATGAGCACTTTGTTTTATAACATCCATCTATTCGATGTATGACCTATTTTAGTGTACAGCTACAAAATCATCTTTGGAGTGCTTCCACTGGAGCCAAGGGAGTTACTCCAGGAATTAGCTTGGCCAGTGAAGTAGTTCATACACGATAGAAATACTTACAGAAACTTAGTGGGAAAAGAGTAATAGAGAGAGATTCATTCTTGCCATAAATCTTCTTGGCTTTGTGCTAATGTTATTTATCTACTCAAGATAGGAAGGACATTATATAATGTATGTATATTGTGCAATACGGGATAGTGGCTTTGTAATGTAAACTGTCCATTAGTAATGGAAAGCAAATTATTTTCATCTGCTAGATCATTACTGCAAATTTTTCTCCTGGGTTTTGACATGTTATAAATCTTGATGAAGTCGACATTTGTTCTCTTTATCCTTTACTTCCATTTGATTCACTCTACTTAAAATGCATGCAAACACACTGTAAGACCTCTGAGCTTTATGTGATTTTAGTAGGACAATGTGCATCCCCTGAGCATCCCTCACTCCACGGCGCCTGTACCACCATAAGACGCAAAGGTTTTAAATGGGTTGAAGCACAGCTTGAGAAAGCCAAGAGGAGCTGTGGCTGTGGCACAGCGGCCCTGCAGCCACCCACTAGCAGGGTGCCAGGCAACGAGGTGTGACGGCTCCTGGAGCATCCCCCTCTCCAGCAGTAACCAGTGTCTCTCTAGAGTGGTACGTGCTTCTCAAGTGCATTGGCAGGAATACATGACAAAGCAGCTTTTGGCTGTTTGGAGGACAGCTGACTCAGGGTCTGACTCACATCCCGTTCAGCCTCCCATCCTTCAGTTGCGTGAGCACTTCTTGGCATTGCTTTTGTAAATGTAACAGTAAACGATTGCTAGCAGTATATTCGGCCCCTTGCCATCTGATGACACCAAACCAAATGCGACCGCTTCTACCAACTCACAGAACTGACATCTCAAACAAGTTGCCATATGGTAAGTTTGTAGATCCAGGTTCACCTGGATTTATTTCATATGGTCACAATATTTATTTCACATACTCTCCATTTGCCAGTAAAGAAATGGTGGAATGAAAGAAGTGGTAGGCTTCTACTCACTCTGGAATGACCAGGTTTGGTGAGAATACTTGGGCTTATTATTAACCCTTTGTCTATAATGCCTATACAGTATAGAAATATGTACTTATCTGGACTCCTGCCTTGGCCAGCTGCTTCTCATCAGAAAACCTGTCTCTCCTTAGTGCAGCAGCATCGACACTTGCACCCAACTCCCTCCCTAGAAGAGCAATTCTACACCAAGGGAGTAGCTTTGCATTCCAACACCAGGATTATTTGCATGCTCTATATTATTCTGACTACCTTATAAGATAACAACATTGAAAGAAATAAATGGGCTTGTAGGGCACCTGTCCTATTCCACTTCCCACTGAAGATCTGCCAACACAGCCACAGCCACTGGCAACCCTTCCACACTACTATGCTTTCTCTGTAGTTTAATGTTTTCTTTCTCTAGCTGTTACTGTAGCCTCTATCACCAAAGGTTTAAAGCAGGTGATTGAGAGCACAAGCTTGCTGCTGCAGTTGGCACTTCAGCCAACCTGGTGGCATGCAATCACAAGGCCCAGTGATGTCTGTGCCTGGTGTCTCATCGTCATCCACAGATCTTATCGCATAATTTCACTGAATATTCAAAGGTGAACCTACTGGCACCTCAAGACAGTTAGCCGGGCAACATTTGTGTATCTCTGGAGTCAAGAAAGCTGGAACAAAATCAGTCCAATACACACACAGGTTGGTTATGGCAGAATGATCTTAAAAATGAAAATAAGGACTTTCATTTCCAGCTCTTAACTTTGACAGAGTTTTAAAAAGTGATTTCAATATAAAAGTAGGCACCCAAGACTTTCAAAAGCATCAAGGCATTAATGTAACTTAGACCTCAAAGTGTTTTTAAAAATCACCAAAGGTGTGTATCTGAACCTTCCGTGCAAACTTAAATTTTCTTTCAAGATTTGTCTCCACTTCCTTCAAATTCTTGATTTCATTATGTAATAATTGCATACACTTTCTAGATATCTTCTAAGTTCACAAGGGTCTACTAAAAATTATTTCATTAATATTTATAAACCACAAGTAAAGCTGTAAATCTTTTTTCCTACAATAAGAATTACTCTTCTAGCATTGCACATATATTTGTAGGAGGTATTTATTGGATTTAATAATGGCTACTCTGTGGGAAGCCTGCAAAAATTAAGATTTAGCTGACATTCATTTATCCAGGAAATCCTGATTAGTGGAATCTTAAGAAATATAGAAAAGTAATGCAGTTTTGCATTCTCTTTAGGAATAGGCTCTGGGGATCTGGATTTTCCCTCTTTGGACAAGCACCTCCAGAGAATTTCAACGCAGGAATTAGAAACTTTTGCTTCTTTCTTTCATTCTCTTTCATGCCCATAAGCCATCTCTACTCTTTGAAGACTACCAAATAGCTGGCAAGGGGATGTCCTTTATTTTTAAGTAGCACTTAGCTCTTTAAACAGTTCACTGACTGACTAATAGTTACAGGTTAACAAGATAAAGCCATTTAGCATGCTTTCTGCATGCTTTTCACCCAAGATGAATTCCCAAACACTTCATACCACACGCGAATACTGCAGTTGCCAGATAACCAAATCTGGAGTCGTTGGTAACTCAGCTGACTTTCCCTTGTTGCAGTTAGCAAGGATTATAAAAGCTTGTGTACGTGTTCCACCAATGTTTGTGTGTTATGACACATTTTAAATTTAGTGTCAGGGTTCAGTCCGTGGTCCAGTTCTGTTCACACTAGCTTGCAGACAGGCGCAGCTGAGCTGCCTTGGGTACATGAGCATCAGTGCCTTAAACAATGACTTCCCTCTCCTGCGGCAAGGATGCTACCTTGCTCCTTATTGCAAACACGTGGACACGGAGCAGTCGCTTTTTTATGCTTCTCTAATCATCAGCACCACTCCTTTTTGGCAGGAACAAGTGATACACCACAGCAGGGCAGCCAGCAGCCATGACCAGTTGCCAAGCCTTCCATGTAGCTAACAAGAATGTAATTTTTGGCTTCAGGCTACAGAAGATGTTAAACCCACCCCTTTGCATCTTCCCCCTCACTCTGGTGGGCAGGAAATGCCTTTCCTCTGCCACATCTATTAGGGAAGGTTTGAAGAGTGATGACGCTGTACTATCTTGTGTTTACATCAAAGTGGCAGAATCGTATTGACTTGTTATCCCCTACCATTTGATGGTAGTCACTGCGCCACTGAATCCCCTATCTTATGTGACCATTTTGAGCTTGACAGGCTGCCTGACAGCAAACTGACACCAGATATTCTGAAAGCCTTATTCACTTTATATAGATTAAAGCAATATAAGCCCATAGATTCTATTTGAGCATTGGAGATAAATAGCTTGTTAACAATAATCCATCATATTTCAAACTATTTGGCAACAGGCAGAGAAACTCTTAAAAGATGCTCTAATTATAAGGCTGAGTAATTTCTTTATATTTATTTTAACAGTATGTATTTTAAAGCGCCTTCTGGGAGCAAAAAGATGTTTGTAGAGATAAAGCTGTAGGGAGTAATACATTCATGCCAACACGTGTAGCTGAACCACCAATTTTGTTTTATTAATTTAGTTGCTGGATTTGTTCCTGATATCTACAGCTGTATTATCCTGTCACAGAGGTGGATGAGTGGGTGGAATGAGGTTGATTACAATTGATTTAGTAACCAAAGAGTAATTTTTTCCATTGTTTGTTCAGCACATTACTAAACATGTGGCTTAATTACAGTTGCCTTGTGTTCTTTTCAGTCTGGTATTGCTTATTTTACTGAGACACTGATTTATGCAAAATATTAATTGAAATAGAAAACAGACTTACTATGAGAGCTGACATCCATGAAAACATTAGTTACTCATATTTTGCACCGAGCCTATTGGACTTCTCAGGGGAATTGGTGTTTACAGTTTAATTTGGAACAACACGGGCTCCCTCCTTCCAGAAACAGTGGTAGTGCATGTACTGCATATCCTGGAGAACGGGTCAGCACTTTACTTTTTCCAGCAGCTACACAGGGAAATCCTCAGAGTTCTTCAGTCAAAGTCTCAAAAATGTGCTGAGGTAGCTGTTCCATTTCAGTGTGATTGCAATAATTGTATGCAAATGTCTCATTAAATGTAATTCAACTTTATATAGCTATAAATAAGCTACTATGCTATTGTAATGTGTTTCCAGGCCATTAAGTAGTATAATAAAGATTCATGGATTCTCTCGATAGGTTAGGTAATCAAAAAACCCACCAGACCCCCCCAAATCAAGCAACTATACATTTAGAGATCTTGTTTTGTTTTCAGAGTCATCTTTGTAATTAATCTCTTTGGGGTAAATAATTCACTAAATATAAATAGAAAACAATGTTCAGTCACAGAACTCATAACACAATATATCCAGAAGGAATGTTTTTATATCTCATTTCCTATTCAGGATTTTAATTTAATCCATTGAATTTCGCTGTCTCTTTTTCATAAACCAAATCTAATACACAATCAACTTTATAACCAGATAGTCAGAATGCAGAATTAAATGGTTTTGCAGAGAGACACATAAAATCCTTCCAAATATTTTTAGGAGAGAGTATGAGAATTTTGTAACCTTCACTACCCACTAATAGGATTCAGATATCCACTGTGAAATGATCCAAATATTTCCTGGGTAACAGCTTTTGCAGTTATAATATTAATGTTTTTAAAAAAATACATAGCTAATGCACATATCTCTACACTGTAGTACAGAGAGTCATAGAAACCAAGACTAGACAATGAGGGGAAAGCAAAAGAGAGCCACAATATCAAAGTCAGCAGAAACGGCAGAGAGAAGGGTTCCGATACCACCACCAAGACCATATCCAAGACCCTGGCAAGAATAAGAAACATAGAGCAAATCCAAAAGTGAATTTAAGGTTTGGCCTGTGAGGAGGTGGGGTCTAGATACACAATTTCTCAGTGGCGTCATTAGGCAACTAAAATGCGTGTAACACAGCAGTACACACAGCAGGTGCGTTACGGTCTCCTGCATTCCCCTCCGCCTGGCCTAGGCTTCACTAAGAAGACAGGAAAATCAACATATTTCCTAATAAGAACAAGAATACTAGACATTGTTATGGGGCCATAAAGGGGTGTTAAAATGGATGCATGGTACATTTTTGCCTTAGCGTAACCTCCAAAGATTTTCAAGGATTCAGAAACAGAAGGAAGTACAGCTAGATTCAAAAGAGAAAAAGAGGAGGGGGAAGGCAGAAGGGAGGAGAAGAGTTGAAGTTTCGGTGACTTTTTAACTTCAGTAACAAAGGACAAGATGATATTACAAGCTTGGGGGGGCATCAGGAGAAAAAAGGGAAGGGAGGCAGGGGAGGCATGGAAGATAGGGTTCTCCTCCTCGCTGAAGTTAGCTAGAACAGGAAATGGCCGCTGTAAGTGCAAGGTACTATTAGACACGTGGTCACTCTTAAATGGCAACCACTGTGCATACTGTCTGGTTTGCCTCTGCCTCCTTTCACTCCCAAGCTGTCGTGGAAACAAACCACAGACAATTGTTTCAAATCCCAAATGCTTTCAGTGGCAATTTCAGGAGCATAATGTACCTGGATCCCCAGAGTAGTGTCTGTAGATGGGCACAGCGCAGGTTGTAAAGTGAGGCGGTATCCTGGTGGCAGCAAAAGCAGCTGCCACAGCCCCTAACTCACCTGTTTTTGCTCCGGGTCGGCCCCTACAGATTCCCAAGCTCTTCCCTTCCATGTCCAGCCAACAGTAGAACTACATTTTCCCCACACTCCTGAGAAGTCTCGAAGCCTCTATTGGAGTATATCAGTGCTTGCCTTCTCTGTGAAGGGCTGACAGCAGCTGCAGTGTTCACGCAGCTCACGTGACTCAGTGTTGTACCCTGGAAAGAGAGGAAAGAGCAAGGCATAGAGTTGCAGAACTACTCAAGTGTAGTCAGCTCAGAAGAGATGCCAGGCACAGGGGGACAAGCCACCAGGTCTCCAAATGAGGCATCTTCTCCTCCCTGAGGAAGTTCTGAGCCAAGGAGCTAAACCTGAGCAATTCCCAATCCGGGCAGCTCCTAATGAAGTTCATGGGCAACGGGCAGCACTGACAAGCAGGGTCTGGTTTTGTAAACCTTTGAATGCTGTTTTCAAAAACTCTTCAGCTATTGGAGTCTTCCCTGTGTTAGTGTCTTGCATCCTCCAAAGGTTTGTAGCAGCCTATTAAACATAGTCTTAGTATGATACACCCCTAAACCTTTCCTCCTCTTGGAACGGAATCACAGCATGAGGCAAGATGTGATTCAGTGATACAACGTGCAGAGTGACAATTTTCCAGAATGCAATCATAGAAGAAAAAAATCCAAACCCATCACAGTCACCCTCACATAGTAGCCTGGAAACCTGAACCAACAGAAGTAAAATAAACCAACAGAGAAAGAAGAAGAAATAAACAACTCCAAAATGAATTGTTAATTCAAGATTGCAATATAATCTGTATAAAATATTTAAGCTGTTTTTCTATTTATTCCTGAACCTATAGTGATTAAAATGCAGCCATAATACACTGTGTTGCTCTTTTTTTAATCACAAATGCAATTTTAAGCAAGTAGACAAACTCTAGGAAATTAAAGTGAATATTTATGTCCATATAAACTTCTTAATGGCAACATTCTTGCTGTGAGCACAGCAGCTGAAGAGGGTGGATTAAATTATTTTGGCCAGATCCTGTTACTATTGTTTTCATTGGCAAAATTCCCACTGACTTAATGGGAGCTGGATTAGATCCTGACTTGAATAAAGTACAATTCTCAGATGCATATATAACATAATCACTGATATTTCATGCATACACTCTAGTTTTCATGTCTGTTTTCCCTCTGTGAGTTTTACTAATGCTCCGAAAGAACTAATCAGGTAAACTATATACCAGTGATTAAAGGTGTACAGTCTTGTGTTTCCAGGATTTGGGAAAAATTGTGTTTTACTCATATTTGGACTCAAAAACCACAGTCTGAATGATATCCAGCCTCTTGAGTACAGAGCTTCTAATCTTGGTATGTTTAGTTCCTCCTCTTGCAGGCTTTGCAATGCATATGAATAGCATTTATTTAAAAGGCTGGGGAATTACAACGCATTTGGCAGTCAGCAGATGCTGTTGGTATGGTATTTTCTCTCTCTTTACCCTTGCCATCATTCAGGAATATTCAGAGCATCCTGGATAAGCTAAGAAGCTCTCAGGCTTCATTCCTTCTGTCCTGAATGATTAGCTCATACAGAAGAGAACAAGAGGACAAGGCTATTCTCTGAGCCTCCAGAAATTTTAAGAGGACACATTAATGTACAAAGGACACTGCTTCATCAAAGGTCTTATATTAGAACTAGTAACTCCATCTCCCTAGATAGTGTGCTTCAACGACTGCAGTTCTTCAGGCAGATACTGCTCAGATTCCCGTTGAATGTGGCACAGCCACTGGCTGTCACACCAGCAGTTCCTCTTCAGAGGCACCTTGTCCTGCCACATTGTGGTGGATTGACCTTGGCTGGACGCCAGGTGCCACCAAGCCGCTCTGTCACTCCCCCCTCAGCTGGACAGGGGGGAGAAAATATAACGAAAGGCTCGTGGGTCGAGATAAGGAGAGGGAGAGATCACTCATCAATTACTGTCACAGGCAAAACAGACTCAACTTGGGGAAATTAGTTTAATTTATTGCCAATCAAATCAGAGTAGGGTAGTGAGAAATAAAACCAAATCTTAAAACACCTTCCCTCCACCCCTCCCTTCTTCCTGAGTTGAACTTCACTCATGATTTTTTCTACCTCCTCTACCCCAGCGGCACAGGGAGATGGGGAAAGGGGGTTGTGGTCAGTTCATCACATGTTGTCTCTGCTGCTCCTTCCTCCTCAGGGGGAGGACTCCTCACACTCTTCTCCTGCTCCAGCGTGGGGTCCCTCCCATGGGAGACAGTCCTCCACAAACTTCTCCAACATGGGTCCTTCCCATGGGCTGCAGTTCTTCATGAACTGCTCCAGTGTGGGTCCCTTCCATGGGGTGCAGTCCTTCAGGAGCAGACTGCTCCAGTGCGGGTCCCCCATGGGGTCACAAGTCCTGCCAGCAAACCTGCTCCAGTGTGGGTTCCTCTCTCCACGGGTTCACAAGTCCTGCCAGCAAACCTGCTCCAGCGTGGGTTCCTCTCTCCACAGGTCCACAGGTCCTGCGAGGACCCTGCTCCCGTGTGGGCTTCCCACGGGGTCACAGCCTCCTTCAGGCGCATCCGCCTGCTCCAGTGTGGGGTCCTCCACAGGCTGCAGCTGGATCTCTGCTCCACCATTAACCTCCATGGGCTGCAGGGGGACAGCCTGCCTCACCATGGTCTTCACCAGGGGCTGCAGGGGAATCTCTGCTCCAGCACCTGGAGCAGGTGTCTGTAGAGTTGTTCCTCTCAGATATTCTCACTCCTCTCTCTGGCTGCAGTTGTGCAGCTTTTTTTTTCCCCCTTCTTAAATATGTTATCCCTGAGGCACTACCACCATTGCTGATGGGCTCGGCCTTGGCCAGCGGCAGGTCTGTCTTGGAGCTGGCTGGCGTTGGCTCTATCAGACATAGGGGAAGCTTCTAGCAGCTTCTCACAGAGGCCACCCCTGTAGCCCCCCTGCTACCAAAACCTGGCTACGCAAACCCAATACACACATACAGCTGACTTTGCTGTTCTCAGCAAGCCACTTTTAAAGATCGCCAAGTGTGTGCTCTGTAACAGTTTGCATGTACCAGACACGAAGTCTGATACCTAACTACCTGACTTCAGATGTACATATAGCTCCGAGAAAGAGAGAACAGCCCTGGAAGGAGGCTCAGTCAGAACACCAAAGTTCAAGCTGTCTGTTAAGATATCTTGTTCCCAGAAAAAACATAAGCTGAAGTGGTGAGCCTGAGAGGTTCCCAGAACTACCAAAACTAATGGGAATTAGTAACTGTGTACTCCATATGCTCTGAATCAGGCTCTGGTTTTGCATACAGAGGGGAGTGGGTTTTCTAAACAAGTATTCCAACTCCGTGGAGATTCATCTGTGGTTACTAGTGGCCCATCTTTGTTTCAGTTTGGGAAAGCAATGTTACTCTAAAATGACAGTGTAATTTCTTATGCAGAGGCTGTTTTTCTGTATGACTCATCTATGTATTAAATTCCAAGATGTAAGTATGAATCATAGATAACTGATAGAAAAATGCAAATGAATCCTTTTTTTTTTTATTATGCTTTAAACAGAACAACTTTTTTTTTCTCTTAACGGAAACTTACTGGAAATAAATTGGATCAAATCCAATTGAGAAATCTTTGCATTATATAAAGCTGCAGGGTTTTTTGTTATTGTTTTAATGGGGCTGGGGATGTGGGGGTGGTTGCTGGTGTGGTGTTTTTTTTTTTTAGTAAGTGTACCGCTGAAGCTTTATGGCAAATGTCATTAGCAGCAATGTAGTTAGCTTTTTTGTTTGTTTTAAATGTAATGAAAGGGATAAAAAAATTGACTGTTGATGGTTATTATTAGGTATCAGAGTAATGGGCTGTAGGTGAGAATCTAAATACAGTCATTCCAGGGTTAATACCTAGCATCTAATGAATGAGTACACCTTTGAGAAATTCACTGCAGACCTGTTTTAAACAGAATAACCGACTGTAGCAGGTTAACCCTACAGCATAAGGGAGTAACTTAGTTGTAAGAATGGAGAAGTCACTTATGGTGGGGAACCTTTGAGAGGAGCAGATTGTGAGCACCAGCAACACTGAGCCAGTTCTCAGGCACTGAGTGCAAGAACGAGCCAGCCGAGAATCAGGAATTCTCTGCCTGACGCTGTTATGGACAGTGCCTGGAGTCCTTCAAGGAGCGAAGCCAGGGGACCCACGGCCCTGCAACAGGCCTTGGGACCATCTCTTCAATCTCCAGGGATGCCTGCGAGGAAGAGGATGGTCATAGCTAAAGAAGGACATGTGGCATGGCTGGAAGGATGAAGCTAACCCGTTGATTTCTCTCCTGGCCCATGCCACCTCTTCCACATAACAGGGAAGATGTGTAATTCCAAAAACTGCACATATCTATGAAGTGTTTTGGTATGTGAATCTATTTAGTCTCTGCACTGTCATTCGGTCTTAAACCGTGACACTGGCATCAACTATTCAATTAGGACTGCTTTGAACTTTAAGGACTGCAGAACCAAACCTGTGGGTCTAATGAAACCTGCCAGATTAACAATATTAGATACAGAAACAAAGATCTCCTAATTTCCAGTGCTGGAATTTTACCATAGTTTTATCTTGTCTCAGAGCTTTTGACCATTACAGAGAACCCAGCTTAAAGTGTATGGGATTTTTGATATATTATTTTCTGTATGCTGCTGCTTTTCCTATTTTAAGACCATAAGACTGATTCAGAAAAGCGACTATTATGCCTGGCATAATGACCAAAACTCAAAATACCTTTTCCTGGAGTCCCTGGAGCAACAGGACATTTATTCCTTTGGTGAAATTAAACTGACAATGTCAGCTTAATATTCTCCCATAAAGAGATTAGGATAGCTTGTATTTAACTGCATTTTGGGATTCAGTAAATGTCTTTCTGTCCAAACCTCTGCTTTCTGGAAGGACTAGTTTTTCTGGAAGGACTAATCCGATTCCTTACAAGTAGAGGAATTTTATAAGGTAACTGCCAAAGTAAGAAAACATAAAAATGCAATGCTAGCTCTAATATTTACATTATGCTTTTTGAGACATTATGTCCTGAAGTGAAAAATAAAACGTAAACTTCATAAATCTCCAAATCTATAATTAAGGACAACACCTGACAAGATTATTTTTTCCAGCTGACAAATAAATGTCACTTTTAAAGGAATCTTCCACAGAATGATAAAAACAAGAAAAGGGGCAAAAATTGTTCTGTCTTCATTGGTAGAAAACACGGAGAGGTTTTTGATAAGTACTTACAATGACTGCACTGTTGACTTGGCACACACATCAAAAGACTGACAGACTTGATTCATGTTTCTGTGCAATACAAACAATGACACGGAGGCCGGATCTGAGCAGCTCTCAGCAAGTAATTGAAGGTAGCGCAAACAGATTCTAAAGAACAAGTGGCGCACAGTTCTGCTGTTAATAAAAAGAATTGCAAGCTAGACATGCACATTGCTATTTCATGTTTTTCTTCAGTTATTTATTTAATTTTAAAAAGTCCTTTTTGCTTTGGGTCAGGGACTTTCAGAGGCTAACTCATACAGTTACTCTGTAAAAAGCACCAATTTCTTGTAGCTGGTGGTGCATTTTTGCACTAACTGGTTATCAGTTTGCGCAGGTGATCTGCCTCCTGTTGCTACAGAAGTGAAGATGCCTTCACAAACGAATTCGTGTTGACCCTGTACACTTAAAGGCAACAGAACCTGACAACAACGTGTCTTGCTTGATTAGATATAGCTGCGGTGGTTCTCCTGTAATTTCTGGTTTTGGAGTACTGTTCTAAATAATATAGTACAAGCAGTTCTGGTTTTAAATACAATCCTCTTTTCACTGGTACCAAAGCAAATGAATAGGAAATTACTAGCATCATAGCAAATTACACTAGGTCAATACATAATGCTTTCATTTTCCAGATGTCTGAATTCAAGTCATTTCCTCTAAAGATGTTCATATGTATTCCAAATTGGTAATGCATTTTCTTGTTACATCTTATGGAAAACTATGCTAGTATATCATTCATACCAAAGTCAGGCAATACACATTTTAAACCAAGAAACTCAGGAGCATGTATCTTGGGGGTGGGGGGGGGGCTTGTCAGAAGGATAAAAACTAATAGTAGTTTTTATTCAAAATTCTTTGCTTTCATCACTAAAGCATGATTAGTTCTGTGTTCACCTCCAACATGCCTGATCTTAACTTGTTTAGGTCAATTATTGTCTGCAGATACTTGGGGAAGGTGGGGGGAAAGGGGATTCTTACTTGAAACAGAAGATATTTATAAGGTTAAGTGCTCTGAATGCAGCACTGATTAGGAGTATAAAATTCTAACTTCCTTGAAGTTCAGCATATCTTAAAGTGGACATTAAAATAATTTTTAAGGTGAAAGAAGAAAGAAATCAAAGGCTTATAAAAAATACTTGGGTTGTCACCATAAAGGTGTGACTTTTTACTAAACATACTAAGTATCATAGAAAAATTTCCTTTGACTACAAAATGCAGCCCAGGGCTGCATTTAAGAAGATGAGGTTACATATTTTAAATCTCTACTAGCTTACATCATCATTTAAAGCCAAGATAATTGAGTTTCAAAATTTTTATTGAAATCAAAATTTTGTCCAGGTGTTTTCTGTTCTTTTTGGAATTTTTATACTCATTTTCACTGAAAAATAATTTAAGCAAGTCCCTGATTTGAGAGCTCCAGCATTTTAATCTGTGAAGAACTCATTCAGATAGCCCATCCAGGAAAGAAAAGTAATAATCACATCTGGAGGCAAACAAGGCATAAATCACTGTGCTGGCAACCAGCCAAGACAGCAGGGGACAAGTGTAAAAATATTACTGAAATGGCAGTACAATATTCTAACCACATGCTGTTAACAAGACAAAACAAGGTTGAACATTATTTCTATTGTCACAGATCATTGCATATGAGAAGGAAAGAAGAGTGGGGACTTGCAAACTGAGGGTCAAATTCAGTTGTGGAAGAACAGGGAGCAAGTCCTTTGAGAGGGAATAGGAAAGTAGCACTTCTTTACATCAAAACCACACTTAACCCACAGGTATTCCAGTTGGGGAGGGTTAAGTATGCAGAAGTTGGTATTTCCAATAAATGCTTTAATATTATATTCCTGATTTAAAATACAACAACACAAGTTTGAAGCAAATCAGGCTGGAATGGTAGAAGGCACTTGGAATGCTACACACACCGGTGACAGTTTAGTTTGTCATCAAAAAGCAAATATAACTGCATGAGATGAATGCCAAAGCACTTCATTATGTAAAGATTTACATGATGCATAAAATTATTATCACCTAATGTTTAAATATAAGCAAGACATACCAGTCCAGCTCAAGGATCCATTATTTTAGACATTGCTCAGAAATAAAAGCAGTAACCTTTTCCACAAAAAATAAGTTTTAAGAATATTTTTTTAAAATAACAATTAGATCATCACACAGGTAAATTCCCCAATGATAACCTTGCAATCTGCAATATCAAATGCAATCTGACATGATATGCATCACTACCCTCATATTAAAAAAAAAAAAAAGTCCCTATGATTGCAGGCAGACAGAAAATTCTGACTTTCTGAAAGGGACGAGACCTCAAGTACATGACACAGAAGACAAGCAAGAAGTGATAAACTACTTCCAAACATTAGGTGACAATGTATTATAGGTCTTGCAAGACTCATCTCCATGTTTCAAGCCTGATGAAATGAAGCTGAATTTTTGCCTAGAACCTATTTGCAAGGTTCTAAACTATTTTAGATGCAAACACTGAACACAGCAAATGGAAATCAGTAATTTGATGAGCTTTCCACTTACGGATGAAATTCGGAGAGAATTTATGACTGACACCAGCTGTAATAAACTGGAATTGCAACTAAATACTGAAATTATGCTTCAAGAGCAGCCACCATTTCTTTAGATTCCTATAAAGGCCAAGTGAGCCATGAATTCACATTCCTCAGAAACGGGTACCTTTGATATATGGTTAAAGAGAAAAGGAGTTTTCTGTAAATGCAAAGAAAATTATTAGGCAACATACAATATCAGAAAGAATATGGAGACTTGAAGTATCATTGTATGAATAATATTCACTATCAAAATGGACTATTTCCATCATAGAGCAAATGTAGGACCATGTAAACATAGATCTATGGAAACTGCAAGCCAGTTCCAGGCAGTTGCACCATCTTGGTATCAGGGCCACGGAGAGGAAGTCCATCTATGATTTCCAGTTTGGCGTTTGCCAAAACCCCAATTGCAGCATATTTCTGTGAAGGTGATAAACCTTAAGATGAGAATCCCTGGGTTAAGAGAAGCAGAAAGGGCAGACTAACAGACAGCATTAACAATTTGATAATCGTTAAGAAGATAAGGATTATTGTATATTGTATATGTATCGTGTGTGTATATATATTGTATCTATATAACGATTTGATAATTGTTAATAAGATACGATTGCCACCTCCTGATATCACAAAAGAGATTTAAAATCAATTAGCATAAATGGATCCAAATTGGGAGGAGCTTAATTTTGTGCCATTGCCTTACCACCTAAAACTTCAGAAGTACTTGGATGATACCAGTATCCTGAAAAGAATCTTTTACTAAGGGTTTGTGCACTCTTTTGCTATTTCTTACCAGGCCCAATAATCTGTTTGGAAATTATTCTGTCTGTAAAGTAAGAAAGCACTACTATGTGATAGCTTTCAGTTTGGTGACCCCCTTGATCTTGATACCACACTTTGAACAATAGCACACAATACAAACAGTGAATAGATTTTCTTTTTCCTTAGCATAGAAAAGCATATGTTGATACCCAAGGGCTAACGGTCACTGTAAAGCAGATCCCCCTATGCTATAAATCCCATAAATCTAGTTTCTGTAGAAGGAAACCACTGTACAACATGCTCTTTGGAGGAGGTCTAAGAGAAAGAGAGAGAAGATTCAGAAACAAATCAGAAAGCCAGGGGAAAAAAAGCTTAAGAAGTTTGATGAAACAGGATAAAAGCCCGATTGATGAGACACATTACTTCTATTCCTGTCAGCTTAAAGAAATTTGCTGAAGCACAAAGTACATATAGTTGGCAAAGGAAGCATGCAGTTAACTGCCTGATGAGAAAGGGAGGCAGAGCATTCATCCTTTCTTCTGTTAGCCAATAGTTAGCAGTGGTGAGACTTATTTAATCTTGTGTTTTCTCCGAGAGCAGATAAAATTGAATGGAATTATATTCTGTGCTGCTACCCTGCACTTGTGGGGCAGCACTAATACGGTACTGTCACTGCTTGGGGCAGCTAAGTTTCTGCACTTATGCTGGAGTGCTAGTCTCTCTCGGATCCTTATGGTTTTCCAGCAAGTAGGACAGAAGACACAATAAATTGCTCTGAACTGGTGTGCGTGTGAGTGTGTTCCTGATTTCAGTTTTACCAATGCAAGATAGCTGTATGAAGCAGACCATGCAAATTCTCCTCTAAATATCAGCCTTCTCCCAACCATTTCCATTCCTGCCCTCTTTCTCTGAATTGCATCAGAGTGCTATAAGCATATTCTTTTTTGTGTCACATAAAAACAAAACACTGTGTTAAAACATTTTCATTACCAACAGACTCTTAAAAGATTATTTTGGAAATCCATTTTGATTTTCCAATACTTTTTTCCTTCCTAATTCTGTCATATGCCCCTTTCCCTACCACAGCTTTGTAAGTCTGCTCACACTCACTTCTAATTCTTTGTCTCGCAGCCAGTGTTTGTCTGTGACATAGAGGATAAGGGATTATTCACCAGAACACAGTGGCCCCCACCCATACTCTTCAGAGCAAGTTAAGAAAGATGTTAAGAAACTGCTCTCCCTTAGCACATGGTCACAGTTTAGAGTGAAAAATAAAAACTGCCTGTAAAAGGAAAGAACTTTCTAGAAAAATGTGATATGGAAGGCTGGCTGGAAAGCACGTTTTCTTGTTTGCAGGCTTTATTTACTTGTTTATTTATTTTAACTCAGCTGGGGATGAAACTCATACACGAGGAGTTCCTCACGCTGGGGGAAGCTCAGCAAAGCAGATACTAGCGTCAGTTCTGTAACTGCTGATAGCAGCAGGAAGCTGGTGTGCCTGTTTTCCAGTCCAAGCAGCACACGCAGAACCTGACTGATGGCTCTGCCATGAGCCTGTGCACTTCCAGCCTGGAGGCATGAGCATGTTGGGCTGCAGAGCTTGGAGAGTGCTCCAGAGCTTGGAGAGCACAGAGCTGGGGATCTGGGTATGTCTCAAAGCCAGGCAATCCTGGTTTGGGGAACACCCACCCTCCATCAGTGGAAACTATTGCTGAGGAGCCTTCAACAAGATGAGGAGCACAGCAGGCTCACATCATCTTCCTTCTGCCCCCATCTTACCCCCAAATATCCCTGAAAATAGGTAAGCGCTGATTTTCTCTCACCAAGATACTGTACAACAGGAGGAATCTGTGCTTATGCTTTTCTCCACCTTGTGTGTCTAGAATAGTCCTCTGGGTGTTTCACCTGGTGGAATATTTGAGCATGCTGCCAATATTTGAGTATGTTCATCAATCATAAAAAATAAACCTGGTTACAAACTCAGCTACACGTGACAATAATGCCAAACTAATTAGATTCTTGATAGAAATTTGCCATATTCTATCACTTTGCTTTGCTTTCAATACCTGATTCTGATCTTATGCCAGTTTTGCACTGGCACAACTAGTTTGACTTCAGCGGAGCTACTGCTGATTTGTAGCAGCAGGCAATCAGAATAAGGCTCTTATTTTTCCTTGGCAATGTGTCCCTGGGGAAAGCTTGTCCATCTCCAGCAGCTGTTGCTTTGCTACATCTGTCTAACTTTGCTTTTTAATGTCCATTTTTTCAAGTTTTTTTATGTCAATCAGTGTGAGATAACATCATTCAGTTTTCCCTCTTGCAATCAAGTTTTAGCAATCACAGCCAGATGTTGTTTTCATTACAACCCAAACCCCTTTTCAATAAAGTTTCAATGTTTAACTATCAAAAGCACTCTTTACTTTCCTTTCAATTGCCAGATCTTAATGCTTTCATAATCTATTTCACCCTGACACCCTGTCTACAAATATGGCATGTTTGATCACCCCTGAATGTTTGCCTTTGTGTTCTTTTCACTTTCTTTTCCTGTTTCTTCTGCAGAGTGTACTTTATCCTCAAACCAGGTCAGTCCAAAATACTACAATGCATTTCTCTGTCTAAAGATATTTAGAGATCATTAGATAGCAGGTGGGGGAGCGTAGATGGAGGCAGATGAAAATTTATCGATTTCAGGATCTGAACTTTAAAGAACTGCTTGATCCTTTTTGTTCAAAATTCTGCACATATTGAGGAGAGATATAGTTGATATATTCAGTATTATACTCTGTGTCTATAGGGATAAGTTCCTTCACAACCCAACCTGCATTTGATTTTTATGTTATAATATACAGACAGTTTGGCATCTAAGGAAATGTTTCTATAAGGGATGAAAAAATAAAATACTTTAAACAAAATCACCACCTCCACATTGTACATTGCTCAGAGGCTCTTATGTGGCTACATAGTTGTGCTAACAAGAGGACATAATCTTACTCATGGAGGAAAGTAAGAACAGAAGGTCAAATTCCTCTCTGCAGAATGAGGGGTTTCACATGTACAGCCAAGGTGTGAGGAATTCAAGTAAGCCTAGAGCAGGCATGATGAACGAGTAAGCAGAATAAAATTTATCTGAATGATTCCATGAACTATGTAATCATTTCTGTCTTGAGTGCAGGCCAGGTTTGCTCTCATCAGTTCTGAAGCAAGGAAAGAAGGAGGCAGGGCCAAGCCTTTACCATTGTATATTTGCCAACTCATAGTAATTGAACAATGACTACACTTTCCTGAAGGAGCCGCCTGGCTCTTGGAAATGTAGGTTAGTGTAATGTGTGTCAGATATAAGAAAGAGGTTTCAGAGCTAATCCGGTATTCAATTTGATTGCAAGATTAATTCCCAAATGGTGCTATATATGAGCAGATCTTCATCATATGATACTTCCTCTCTGCAAAATACAGGGTTCTTATTTAGGCTCTAATCTGGCAATCCCATCAACTGTGGCAGTTCTTACATCCAAGAGGATAGGCACCTAGTCCCAATGAATTTATGATACAGGCTACATCCATGTAGATAAGATTGAAGGACTGGACTTACTCTGAAGGAAATTTATATTCCTTAAAAATAAACTTGAAAAGGATTGAGAATCAGACTCTAATCAGCACTGGGTTTACTCTGTAGTGGTTTGAAGAATCTGGCATACGAGATCAATAGGAAATGAGACAATGAAGGCATTTTTCATCATGCACCTCGTCATTACCTGCACTGTGCCAACTGCTGAAAGGAATGGAGGGTGGTGTAACAGCTGCTAAACAAAGAGCAGGCAAGTGTAGAATTACCTGGTTTATATCAAAGATTTCTCCTAATCTTTTACTGCAGAAAGAAAACCCAGCTTGTTGTATTAAAACACAGTTCATGAGTACATCAGTGAACATGACTGAACAGCTAAGTAAATTACTCAACTTTCCTTTTCAAAATTCCATTTCCATTTCAATTTCTGCAGTTTCTTTGCTAAGAGCAATGACATTTAACAGGATTCTTTAGATCACTTCTGTAATGCTATGTCCTAATTACAGTAAATGCTCTCTGTACTTTACCAATAGCTTGATAAAATGGATTTGATTTTTCTTTTCATTAGCAAAGAAAACAAAAAATTAAAACCATGGTTACAGACAGGTTGGAAAACAGAGTTGCATTGTGCTTAGGAACTGTTATGAAGAGAAAAGTTGAAGAGAAAGAGAGGCCTAAAGAAATCAAGTATTTGTTGTTAGCTTAACAGAAACAACCGTATAACCCACTTGTAGTACATTTTGGATACGCATTAATATACTTTAGAGCTTTCAGGAAAAACAACATAAAAGCGCTTAATTACAGCTATTTGGCGCTGAGTACTCACATTTTTATACAGAAAAGACATAATACAAAACCACTGGCTGTACAGTCAAATACTCTCAGTCCACTGGCCACAAGGAGAAACTCTAGCTGGTGATCCACCTCTCCTGGCAGATTGTTTAAAATGGTAACATGAAGGCTGTTGGCCAGGTTCTTTGCTTTGGAAGATAAAAGGAGCTCAGTAACTATTTCAACAGCACGCAGAACACATGCCACTTGCCCTGTTTCATTTCTGCAGATGTGTCCTTGCGTGCAATGCCTGCATCAGCATTTTGGCTAAGAGTGACTGGGACATGCACCCGGATTCTATGCGCTTCCACATGGCCAGGACAAGAATGCCTTGCTCTCTTATGCTTATGATGGTGGTTGCTAAACCACCAGGTAAGGTTTCTGATGTAGAGTCTAACTGAGGTATGTTTTTAATATAATGGGTAGACTAAAAAGCGTTAGAAGAAAGATACTGGCCAGCAGGTGCTGCTGGGAGGGAAGAAAGAGCATGAGCTACATCTCTTTTGCCTTAGCTCCTGTTCACTACTTGACTATAACACTAAACCTGGTTAAACTGGAATGTTCCCAGTTTCAATCTGAGCCTCAAAGGCCAGATATTTTACAGCCCCATTTGCCCATACCATCACCAGGCTCAATGTTCACTTTTTAAAGTAATGGTGATGAGCTGGTGGCTTTGTGTTCCACATCCCCGATGGCCTGTCATAGCTTCCCCCACCATATAGAGAGGAAAGGAAAGATCCTCCTGGCATTTATGAAAACCACAGCCCCTTTATAGACAAGAGAAAGAAAGACTGGCTTCTCAGCAATACGTAGCTGAGAGAAATAAGGAAGGCACTTCATTTCTTCTCTCTCCCTCTTCCCCACCTATTTAAGCAGGGTTGAAAACTTTCTCAGCTCAGGGTGCTGCTATTGTGAAAATAAAGTCAATTTATGCTTATGAAGCATTCAGTCACTGCAGCGATGATGGCCATATGTTGGATAAGTGCTTTCTGTGAGAAAGTATTTTGTAAATTGTGGAGCCCAAACAACTACTGAGCTAGGAATAAAGAAACAGGATAAGATAATTTCTCCACTATCACATTTTTGACTGTTACAGTAAGGAGAAAAAAAAGTCACTTAACTCCAACATATCTGACAAATATGTATTACCCAATTATCTCTATAAACATTTTCCATTCCATATTTGCTTTCCCTTTTAAGGTCCAAACTTGCAAACTTTTCTCAAGCACAGCTTCCTCTACAGGATAACTGTGTTTTGTTGGGGAAAAGATTTCAGGTTCTGGGTACTATGGTCATATGAATGAGAAATAAAGTGCAGTATATGAACAAGTTCAAGATAAGAAATAAAGCAAGTCTTATATTCCATTCCAGCTTATGATTTGCTATTCACTTAAGCAGGACCAGATCAAGACAGGTGTTTAAAGATTATATTAATTTCTAATGCAGAAAGATGATCCTAAGGTGGAAATGAAGAAAATACATTACAAAAGTTGGTTTTTTCCTCCTATTTCTGTATTATTGTGTTATTTAGATTGATTAGTAAGTAAGAACTATCAGCAATTTCATTCACATATCCAAAGATGTCCAGAATTATCACAAGTTTACCTGATGTTTGTGTCCCTGAGTGATATAATATGTACTTTTATTTCTGATGACATTGAAGATGCAGCCAGGAAAGTCCTATTGGCCAAACATTTGGGGGGAGTCAGGAGGGTAAGTTATCCCAGTTAAGTGCAGAAATAATTTATGAAGTCTAGTCTTTTTAGTTGTGTTTTGTTGTTGTTGGACTGTGGCAAATGAGCTGGCTGCTGAAAGCTCCCTAAAGACAAAAAGAAATCTCAGTGTTGTCGTAATCCACACTGGAGATGTGGGGCACAGAACTTGACAAAGGCAACATCAGTGCCACTGGCATAGTAAACCTGCATCAGAAGAGCAACGTGTGGCATGGTGCAAGGCGCTGAAATAATGTCTGTGCTCATCCACCACAGCAGAGCTCCTTTCCCAGCCCACCTTCCTGAAGCTGGTGCCTGGACTACAGCACCAGGATCCAGGGTGAGCTTCCGCTGCTAAAAACAAGGAGAGGAGTGAGCTCGTGCTCCTTATGCAGCAAGAGAACTCTTGCTTCCCCCACGTTTTCCCCCCAACAACACTGCAGCAAGTAAGCCTGCAAGCAGAAAGGGCATCTCAAAGGGCTTTTGCCCTCTCCATCCTATGCAGAAGCATAAGTGTAAGGCAAGGCAACAGGGGATTCAGGGATACAGCTTTTTAAGATTAAAACCTTTGGAGACTGCTGCTGTACTTTCTCTGGAGCTCTATTTCTCTTGCTGTAGAGAGAAGATAAATATGAGCTCGTTTCCTATTGAAGCACACAAAATGTAAAATAAATATTGCCATATATGCAGAGGATTTCATTTCCTGTAACAGCATCCAAACACCCTTACCAATGTTTACCTCACTACACCAACTCAATTTTATTCTTGAGTAATGGAGTCAGGTCATCAATTTTACAGGATATTCTCTCAATGAGCTGTCAGATATATGCCAGGATATTTCAGGTGGTGTTACTGAGCTATTTGCTGGCCTGCCTAAGCTGCAGTGCGTGAAACACAAGCTTAGGATAACTAGTTCAGCGTGGTGCTCCCTACCCAAATATAGACTGCACTGAACCAAAAGTATTGGGGTATTTGATTAAATATCACATTTCCCTGAGCTGTTTTATCTGTTACTGATGATCTTGAGACAAAGAGCATTACGATAACTTTAGCCTACATTCTCATCTTGCACACACACAGCCCCAGTTTTACTCTGCACATTTGGCAGGACTTGGTATCTTTCAGCTTGTTTCACTGTCTGGAGAGCTCTGCCTGGCCTCCCCCAGCAGCGCCCATCCCTCCTCATCTCCCCTCCAAAGGCACAGGACTGAAATGGCCCCGCAGAGTTTGGAGGGAACAGGATCTGCTGCTTGTGCAATTAAAGGCTGCAAGAGAAGTTGGCTGCTTAGTATCCTCACCCCTAGCTCTGCTCCCAGGTTCCTGTTAAAAGATCAAAGGTGAGGGAGTGAGAAGAGGCTTTTGCTGGATCTCGAGATGAAATGGCAGGCCACAGACCTGAACCACTGCTGCTCTTATCTTCTGTAATCATTCACCTACTTTGCACCTGCCCTGCCTCTCTGTAAAATCAAGGAATGTAAAGGAGTGCATTTGGCCCTAAGCTATTACTTTGCTTTAATTCCTTTCCCAAAGAAAATTCACTTCAACAGTTTGATATGAATATTTTTTTTTAAAGAACAGATGATATTAGCTGCCTCCTGCAGATAAGACTTCTGAGTTTTAAAGCTCCCTGTTTTCATTCCAATACTTTGATTAAAGGTTTCAAGACATTCATTTTGGTCAATTTAACTTCTTTTCTCTAGAAAGTGGTAAAGGCTATAGTGAGGGGAAAAAAAAAGAAGCAAAAAAGTCTTGAAACAGGACTTCTATCTCACTTTTCTGTGTTATATATACTAAAATTTCAGTCTTCAAAAAAAGTTGGGATGGTAGCACACTAGGCAACCCACATTCATCCTGTTTGAGTCTTGAGAGACACAGCCTGAGTATGAGAAGATACAGGTCAGTAGAAATCACTGGAACTGCACTGGTTCGAATCAGGAATGGCCAAGAAGTGGTGGACCTACACAGAAACTTTTGTCAGACTTGAACTGTTGGCAGGACAACACCACCTCACAAAACTCAAACAAACGAAGAAGGAGCTATCACTCTGTGTGGGGACAAATTCAGCACCTTGTCAGGGTAGGGAGAGGAAATATCAGGTTACTGGGTCAGGTGCTGGGATGTGCAAAGACAGCACAGTATGTCCAGACCTGCATTACCTGTGTGGGAACAAAAGATATCTCAAAGCATGCAAAAAACTGGCCATTCTTTCCGTAAACCTACAGAGAGTCCGACTGACAGTGTTTCACATGTATTACTTTTTTGATTCTGTTCACAGGCTTAAGGGTTGGGTGGCACCTCCCAGTTTCATCTTATATAGCTGACCTGATTTCTGTATTAGCCTTATTTCTGATAATAATGAATTAGATTTTGCATGTAGGTGAGTACATGCATGAAAGCTGGTCCTTAGCAATGCTGTTTTTAGCAAAGTCTGCCTTCCCATCCCAACATAAAATCATATCTTAGCAAAAATTGCTATAAAGGAAGCAGCAGCTCATTGGAATGAAATTATTTTCAAAAAGTCTCTCTTGGAAATATTTTATTTAAAGTAACGTAAATTGATCTATAAGTGTTATTTCACAGCTTTCCAATAATAGCAAATATAACATGCTCCCCTACTACTGTTGCATTAAGATATAACAGTTGAAATATTTTTGTTTGGTTGTATAGGATTTAAAGAGTCAATAACAGCAGCTACTACTTAGTTCTAATGTAAATGTGGTTTTCCTTTCCTTGATCACAATGTTTGCTCCTTGCAATGAAAACCAGCTCATTGCTTAGTTTCACGTCAAGTAAATATATAAATAACCCATCCCCCAAATGAAAATCCACTGTGAAACTTCAAAATTTTGATGCATTTTTAAAATGCCATACCAAAAGTTTTTCAGACCTGATATTTTAAAGAAATTGCTTTTTGGGAAATTCAAATGCCACTGCTATACAAAACAAAAACATCTTTTGAGATGCCTATTGTATATAATTTCTTCTATAGCTTCTATCAGTACTTTTTTCTTTAACTTTTATTTACCTCATGCCATGTATTCGACAACTTTAAAGGGTTCAAAAGATGCTGTTTCCTTCCACAGCAAACAAGTTTGCTATCTAATGGATGGCAAGATACCCACTACAAATTCATATCCACCATTATATACAGGAAACTGGAGTACTTGAATTTAACCTGAAAATCCTCTTTAGTCACTGCCATTCAAATAGTGCCTGAAAAGGTGTCCCTTCATCTGGGAAATGAGAAACACAGGTATATTAGTTTTCTGGCTCAGCTGCTGTGATTCACTGTTTCCACACATGACAACCATGGTTCCTTTGGCCCAGAGTATCTGCTGCATTAACATGCTACTTTTCTCTTTCAAGAAAGCAATCACAGTACTACAGTAATAACTGCAGTCCCTGTGGCTGCTGAGGACTACCGCTTCCTTCCAAACACGAAGTTAAGGCAGAAAATAAGGATGAGGGCAAAAGGAAAAATAAAAACAAAACATGAATGAGCCAAACAAGTGAAACAGAGTTACCTTGGGGAATGTTTCCATTTAAGCAAGTATGGTACATATCAAACTCTTTCTTTCCCTCTCTCCCCACCCATGCCTACCTCCCTTTTGAGATGTTTTAATTTCAAGTCCTGTTGTTTATATGTTTTATATCATTTGCATGATATTGAAACTAAGCCTTTCACTATATTCTGACTTTGCTGATGTCACCAGCAGCTACATTACTCACTGTCTGTTTCATATATGTAATCAACTTTTTTACCTCTCTGGTTGCTTTTTTCCCCTCCTGATTCACAGTAAGAGATGTGAGATTTCTTAGGCCAGCAGGGAAAGCAGAATCCATCAGAGCAGAAGGAGGTTACAGATACTAGGCAAAACTGCCACATTAAGCTTAAAGAATTATAGTGGTTCTCCACTGGTGACATGGCTAACTTTCTGTTGTTAGTGTAACAGTGTGTTTAGTGTTCAGCTGAGTCTTTAAATTGGCTTAGCAATAAATACTCCTCATTTACATTTTTATGATGCAAAAGCTATATGATCATCAGAAGGTTTTGATTTTTAATCTGGTAACTTCATAAGGAATTTTTTTTTCCTTTAAATGCTTTCTCTTCACTTTCACTTAACACTTTCATTGCTAAAATTTTCCTGGATGTTTTGGTTTAAATAAGCATCTTATATGTAAGCCTTAATATCTATGTTTTTGATTGTTGTCTCTTATGTTGAGCACTGTTTCCAAACTATATTCGGATGCTCCAAGGCCTGCATATTCCAGTTTTAGGGCACAGATATGAAGCCCTTTTCATTTTGTTTGTTTTGGTTTTCTCTATCTATGTTAAGACTTAGTTTTTTCCTGGTGGTTTTGCTGTGTTTTTTTTTTCTTTAAACCACAGAAGTCCATAAAACTATACCCTAAATACATGGCACAGAGCTTTGAGAAGCAGGTTATTCTCTTTTGAACCCTATATTACAGAAAAAAAAAAATAGCTCACAGTCCCCAAACTTACTCCTACACCTCAAATTTTCCTTGTGGGCAAGGGAATGCAGGACCTTAGTTATCTTCCTTGCCCTTAGCTTCAAACAAGTCTGTCTCATATTTTTCCTTGTTTATTTTTCCCGAGCTGCCTCTGAAAGTAGCTGACTGTCCACAGCATGGCTGGGCTGGCCACCATGACCAGGGGCAGCAGAGGCTTGCAAGAAGAACAGCTGGGGTGCTGCAGGCCTGCTCTCAGGGTGCTTTCCTCACCCAGCAGCCTAACACTGAGGCAGACAACCGGGGCTTGGAGCTCAAGAGCCATCCAGGCAGACACAGCAAGGCACAGCTAGAGGGTGAAGGCAGCAGTCAGGCTTGGAGTTGCCTTTTGCCGGGGAGGCAACTACTAGAATTACTGCCCAGGTGTGTTACAGGCTGGTGCTGGAAGCACTGTGTATCAGTATGCCCTCTCTCGTTGCTCCCTTCTCAGTAACGTACTGTTGGGACAGACCCATTGTTTTGACTCACAGATCTCACACATATCTAACCTTGCAAGATGTGCTTTTCTACAGTTCAAACCACTATTCTTAGTGAAGACCTCAAAAACTGCTACCACTGAAGACCTGGCAAAATAGTTCCTCTGATCTGCACACAGATGCCCTCTCTGCACTACTCTTTTTTCCGCTGCTTCTCTACAAGCCTCCCATGATTCTGCCCTTCACTCATAAAGACAGCCTAGTTTGTTTCTCAGATTGGAGTTTGGCTAGAAGTCTGCTGAAGGATATTCATCCACTGATGTTCTCCAAGAAAACTGACAGCATTTTTATTCCCATCAGAACTGGTCACTTAGTTGATTTTGCTACATAATGAGTGATAGACTGAGCCACACGTTGTAACTCGCATTCCCCAGTGACTCAACATCAAGTCTTTCAGTCTCTTTTCAAAGCTTGTAGAAAAAACAACCCTAAAAGCTCCACTCCATCAAGGGTCCCTTTAGGCCAAGATGAAAAGCAGATTCACATTTATCAATCCTTGAACAAGAAAACTATCAATCACTGAAAATACTTAATGCAAAACAGTGAAGAATGTTTGCTAAAGGCAAACAGTACTGAGTACGGAGTTACTCAGGAATACACGGTAAAGTCAAACACCGATTGTCTCTGTAGATATGCACAACCTATACATGACACAAAGACGGGCTGCCCTTTGCCTAAACAAATCAAGATCTATAAATCATGGTGATACTCACCACAGTTTAACTCTCTCACCTGAGAAATTACAGCATTCTTGCTGTGTATGACTTGCAGGGGTACAGTGGAATAGAGTTTGTCCTTGTGAAATTTAACTGTTTCCAGGGTATTTTCAGAGGTCTGGTAATATCAGCAAGCCTTACCATGTTGCTGTAAGTAAGGAGTGATGACATATTGTTGCATGGTATGCAATGTAATTGTTATTGCTAGAACAGAGTACTTGCAATTTTTGCCTTGCCAGCCAGCAAAGGCAGATCTAAGACTGCCTGTTTACATGCAGCAACATATTTCTTTAGAAGAGTTTGCCATATTAACTCTCACTAGCCAATTTTAATGAGACCAATTTGTACTGAAAAATAGATTAATGATATAAGGCAATTACTTAGCACTGCATGTGTGCAAGTAAAATAACTTTTTCAGGAAGGGAATAGAGTCTGTCACCTCTAACAAGGCCTGTGCACATAACCTAATCTCATTTGTTCTGTGGGGTTCCTAAGATGTCTATTATAATGATATCTGATTTTGGATTTCAGTTATTATTTCCTACATTCAAAGAAACCAGCCTCTTATTGACTACACTGATCTCTCGGAACAGGAAACAATAAATTGCTAAAAGTAAGGTCCACAGACAATTAGCATGAGCTACATTTACTCAGTAAGTTATGTACTTCAGTCTCCGCAGTGCCATGGAAGTCTTTGAAATGTGTCCTAAGCGACTACAACAGTATTTCAAAGACCCGCTCAAATTTGCACAGATTTAGACATAGTGATACCAAGCAACTGACAATCTCCAAGAGACATTCTGTAAAAAACAACTTTTCGACAATTAAATTATCACAGGAAAAAGATCAGAAAGGGTAGTATTGTGAAACCAATTTATTCAGCCCCAAGGAACATAAGCAGGGTAACAGACTGATTTCTTTAAGACTGGTGCATTGCAATTGATTGAGTTCAACATCTGGGAAGGCATAAGCAAACTTTGGTTGTAGCTGTTCCTACTTTTCTGTGACTTTCCCTGGTATCTAGCAAGTGACATGACAGCTTTTCTCCTGGTTGGTGAAAAATGTACAAACGATGATCTCTGACTTCCGTCATTCCATTAAATTTGGTCAAAATGGGCTAACAGTTATTTGGTACAGAACAATAAAAAAAAAAAAAAACAGAGAGACTTGTTTGTATAAGTCTAAAACTGATCCAAATATCACTGCAATTTTTGAAATAATTCCAAAGGTTAGATTCACAAAATGTTAACATATATACGAATGGCGACATATACATGATTGTTTGCAAGCTATCAGGAACATTGAAGTACAATAATTTTTCCTTTATACTCAGATGCTCTCTGACCAGGCAGAAGAGTTTGCTCTCAGCCCTTGATGGTTTGGATCAATCCATCTCAGCAGATTGGGTTGGAGCAGTCTAGCATACAGATGGGGCTGTTCTAACGTACGCCAACTAGCTCTCATCTGAATGTACGGCCAGCTAGCTGAGGACCATAACTATGTCTGATTCTGATTACTTTCCTATCATGACTTGAAATGGAGGTGCTGGTGTAGCGTCAAGAGAGGTGAGCCCTTTGTCTGCTGGGAATATACAAGAACTCTCTTATCACCACTTGCTGCAAGATCAGTAGAAACAGAACTGAATAAGAAAAGCATTAGCACATAAAGTTGGGTTTGGGGTATGTGCCCACCAACATTTATGTTGATTTTTCCCCTGCATATGAATCACACACACCAAAACAAAAAAAGCAGCAAGCAAAGCACAG
Organism: Theristicus caerulescens; assembly: GCA_020745775.1. Lineage (NCBI taxonomy): Eukaryota > Metazoa > Chordata > Aves > Pelecaniformes > Threskiornithidae > Theristicus > Theristicus caerulescens. The sequence goes on from CM036560.1 coordinate 93,950,259, forward strand.
CTCTCATTCATACTAGTACTGCATTTTGGGGCCAGCTCAACTACAATTTATTCATTCCAAATGAGCTATGAGCATAACTCAAAAGCAGCCACATGGCAGCACAGTTTAAACAGAGAAGCCTATAGTAGTCAGAAGGTGGGGAATTAGCTTAGTAAAATGAGAGCAGCTGCATTCTTTGGTCTAAAAGCTAAAGCACAGTGAACGTGCATTACAATTGCTGGGGAAATATTCGTTAAGATACCTATTTGTTTTCTCTCTGATTTTGGCAAAATGTCTAGTAGCAGCTTGTGTAGCAGAACTTTCAACCAAATCCAAATGGGGAAATGCTGAAACTCTCATGAGAAATACCTGCTCTTGTGACACTGCCTGCCTTATGTTTAGAAGAGAAGGGACCGAACAGGCATCTAGAATGACTAAAACTAAATATTTGATGATTTGTGTAAATATAGAGAAGCAGAAAGAGAAAAGTGCCACACAGTGGTCACTTGAATCACTTTATTTTTCCTCATTATTCGCTCCCAACTAGGCCAACAAAACTGCCCAAGGGAATGCCTAGCAGAAGTGTTTGAAACATCAGCTCCCTGGTGACCTATATATCCTTATGTGGTTGTATACTCAACTCATGTCAATCACTGCTGCTTCTTTAAAATCAGTGCTGCTATGTTCAGCATCTGTCCCAAGGATTTCAGATTTTTTTCTTCTTTTGAGCAGAGCCAGTCGCACCCATTTCTTTCATTGTGGCGTGGTAGCAGCTTCAAGTGAGTAAGAGTTACAGTGACAGTCACCCGTCATGACCAAAGCTATTTATTACTTGCAGCATTGTGCAAATATGAGTGGGATCCAGGGTATATCAAAGTAACCAAGGAGATTCTTCTTAGGCTTCAGCGCTGTATCATACATAAAACAGCTTCATTTGCTGTTCACACGCAGTGAAAGAGTGAGGACAAAACAGGGAAAGAAAGGCAGAAAACAAGTTTACAGACCCTGAGGCTACTGAAAAGGAGAGGACAGGCACACAACCACCTTGTACAAATGGCTCATTTAAAAACACAAATTCTGTTTGTCTTATGTTTGATAAGGTGTAGAAGGAGAAAATTTTAATCTGTCAAAAGTATCTGGCCTTTAAGCTGGGAGATAAGGAAACGTGAGCAAGAGAAACAGCAAAAATCTTCGTGCTTTTGAGCATGATCATCATTAGATGCTCTGTAATTTTCATTGCTGTTTGCTGAAACTATACTTTTGGCCAGCTTATCCATCATAGAGGAAATAATCAAGGGGAATCTCTGACGAATATTGCATTTCATGATGCCAACATTTTGTTCTCCTTGCATTTCCTGAAGGTGTTGCTAGTGACCCCTTCACTATGCTTATGCATTACATGGCTACCTCTGTTCTGATGATTGCCAGGCTTCCCCCACAGGGCTCCACTGTGCACCTCCAGGGTTCACATGCCTCAACTCTAAGCTCTCAGTAAAATAGCTGAGTTTAGATTAATTTCTATAATTGTATTATGAAATAATTGAAACTTGTGCATATATATTATCGAAACATGATAAGCACCACATGTAAGCATCGAATTTGCCTTCAAATAGTCACTTTATGCAATATAAGAATTACTCACAAAGGAGAGTTCATTACAGCAGACCTGCTCTGCCAGGTACTCTCATGCAATGGATCCTGAAGATACGTGGACGTTTGGACAGAACAGCATTAGAGAAGAGGAACATGGCTTTGGATGACATGGCTGCTTATGGCTGACTTCAATTGTTGCCTTGATAGTAACTGCACAGAAATGCCGCGTTGCTCTTAATTTCCTCTTCAACCCAGGTTAAGGTCTAAAAAACCATAGAGAGAAGCAGTCCAGGATCTACTGCTTTTACTCCCTAGAAAGGCCCTGCAGACATAACTTCCCGTGCCTGCCTTCCTGCCATCCTTGTCTGCAGTAGCAGAGTCTCCAGCTGGGCTTCTGCTTGGAAGCCCAGTGCTCCAAATGAGGGGGTGCTTCATAGAGAGGCACTAAGCTTGTCTCACCAAGAGCTCTCAGTAGGAATTTCCACAGCACCATATCAGGGCTCTTGATTGCAACATTTAGGACAAAGACTATTATTGTTCATAAAGCTTTGAGAACATTTCAGGTGCTAGGTTAATTTTAAATGGTAGCTACATGTTTTCTGCTGCTCCTCTGTTGTCTCCATTTCACTCTAAGGGAGTAAGTAATCTAAGCAAAATTTACTAGCACTACCTGTTCATCAGCAATATAATAAAAACTGTAGACTTACTTTACAAGTAAATTTTTCTCTAGGAAGCTAAAGGGTTATAAGAAAATGGTTCTTCCTTACAGCTCTGATGGTCTGCGAATGAGGAGAGTCTTTCACCCATACCTTCTCCATTTACATCTCTGAGGCATGTCATAAATATTTAGGGTTTTTTTTTTTTTTCTTCCTCTGCTAGCTGATTTACAACTTTTTTTTCAGCTTTGTAAAATCTTAATTTCTGGCAACTTTCACAAGCTGCACTTCAGAGTTGTTCCATCCATGTAGTGACTTCATCTCAGACCAGCCAAGATAAACAATTCTTGCCATTTCATAGCATTTCATGTATCTCTTGATAATTTCCAGATTTTCCTATATTTCTTATGAATCTGGTAACACAGTATCATGCATTTTAGTGATCTGCTGTTGTTTCACTCAACAGCTGTGATGACGTGTTCTCCAATTTAGATTTTTTCAATTTATATTAAAGCTGCAATGCCTCTGATTACACAGGACCAAAAGCACTCCTGAATTGGCAAAATTTATGATCTACTCCAACCCCCAGTTAGTGTAAAGAAAAAGGCTTCAAATAACATCATTTATTGAACCATTAGTTAGTATTCTATTTCACTGACCTTTTCAGAATGTCTAAGACCCACGGAAATAGAGGCTTCTTGAAAAATGAAATCCTAGAACATCCACTTTAGTTACACACCAGTGGCATAATACTCCTCACATAGTAATGTATGTATTGAAAAAGAAGCAGGACAATTCTGTTCCATAAAACTGGGACAAATGGATAAGTTTAGGCAATGATGTTAACAACACTAAACATTTTTTCAAGTGTCAAAGGTCAGTGTTTTCAGATGATGGGAATTACCCTATACCCAATGCTTGAAAGAATTAATAAAGCCATTGATTTAGTCTCCTAGCATTAGGATTTAGGAGTCTGAGCTTAGGGTCCATTTTGGAAAAGAGAACAAAAAAATCAAGGTAAAAATAATGTTCTGTTACATAGTTCATGCTCTGAAAGTCTCTGAGACTTAGATAAGTTTAAGAACAGATGCTACCAGCTAAGTAGGACAAAAAACAATCTAACTGATACTGAGTACATTAGCGTAATTTATGCATTCATAAAACTGATAGACACATTTCTGAAAATCTTTAAAGTAGAAGTAATAATGGAGCTAGTCAGCAATTTACCACTAGCAATTAATCATTCTCACAATATTCACAACATTCAGTTTTGTTCTTATTATTCGAGGAAGTAATGATTAATTGATAAAAGTTTAGCAAGTGCACTAATAGCAGGTGCTCCTAATTGCAAACTCTCAGGGATAATTTGGTCTGAGCTACTTTATGCTAATTTGTACAGCATTAGTCATAAGTCTGTAATTTTACTTTTAGAACAACTTTTTCCTATAGTTACTATAATCTAATTAAGAATTTTAACTAGTTATTTGTATGGAGAACACTGCTGAATTGTAAATGTGAGAGCCTGATTACCATAAAAGATTAAAGAAGGGGTCCTTAAAAATATGCCCCCACCACTTAAAAGCCCTTGCTAATTGGTTTCAGAGATAGCTCTGTTTTAAAGTACTTTTAATGATAACGTTTACCCTAATCTCATATAGTTTGAAACCCAATCCCATTGTTCATATCCCCCATCTTTTCTGAACTGAAATATCCTTCTAACAGCAAGTATTTCTCTCAGAGGCTGAACAAAATCAGTGGAAAAACTGCATTTAGCTACCTGTTATCCATTTCTGCAGTTGCTGTGCACCCAGAAGGCTCATTGAGGCAAGTGAACTCAAGCTACTGGACAACCAGCTGTTAGCAAACAACTAGACAAAAAAGCGCTTGCTTACAACAGCCAAACAATTGAACAATATAATTTTTTATTCAGTTGGTCTTTGGGCAAATCAGCTATATCAGCTCTTGTTCTTTGAAAAAAGGTCTTTACTCCCAAATTATTACACAAACCATTTAATATTGTATTTTTCAAGCAAACTGCGGTACATGCCAGGAATTGCTACATTTTCATACATACCATGAGAGGTATCTGAAACCATGCACCAATAGCACTGGGGTTCATACTCATGTATAGCAAATATGATGGAAATTCACCCCAGCTCCTCCCTCTCTCTCTAAACCATCTTCCCTTCCCTAGTCATCTCCCTGCCTTGGATTCCTCCTTATTCCTGGTGTTAGGCAGGCAAAGATCTGGTTAGGTACACAGTACTTAAAGAAAGGAGTTAGGTTATACCAAATGCAATTTGCACGCGTGAAAATATAGCACCACCAAAAAACTGCAGAAGGATGATCCTAATTGCCGACAGCATCAGCCAGCACAGCAAAAACCTTACATGGCCATAAGTCACAAACTATGCAGATAGACCTCAGAGCCATGTGGGAGGGGAGCAAAGAGGAACCACGGCGTTCTGCAATCCTGTAGCTCCATCGCAGGAGGGAGCTGAGCTTGACTTGCAGCTGAGGCCCAGTGACATTGGCTTCAGCACCCTGCTTGCTCCTGCCCTGCATAGCCAGCAGCCCCCACGGCAGCGCAACCCTGCTGGCAGTGGTGGGGGATGCTCTTGCCTGGACTGCCTACAAGCTGTTACAAGCTGGGATCTGGGAAATCCCTTGATCATGTGGTAAGCCCTTGTGGATGTGGTAACAAGACAAAAATCAGAATACTCTGGGCAACAAGTCCTTTTTTCAATGCCATTTTACAGAGATAGCTCTTCTTACAACGAAAAAATAAGAATAGCAACAAACTGTATCATAGTATATGGAGCAGGTAGATTTTTCACAGGTCATTTAAAGACCTGCTTTGGTGTTTATTGGACTTGAGAAGTGCTCAGGTCTCTTGCATGATACTGGATAAGGTCTTATCTCCTCAAAACATGAAAATGAATGGTCAGTTCAAACACACTTGAAAATACTTTCTACATACATTCAGTTTTCTTATAGAACTTCATGTTGTGGATTATCTGACAGCTAAAAAGCCAAGCTTGGTGAGTGCTCTCTGCATTACTGGTTGTCCCATTGGTGTGCAAGCTGATCACACAACAGAACTGGAAGCAAGCCACAGCTAACTCCTCTCATCTGCAGTTTTTAGTAACAGTGGGGAGGTAGGATGTGGTATTTGCTTTGAAACCAGAAGCAGCTGCCAAACAGATGTTCTTGCCGAGGCATGCAAAACTTTGTTCTATACATCTTCAACCAAAATGACAGTCCAAATCTGCTAGCTAGTAGCTAAGCCATCTTCTTTTGCAAGGCTTTGGGAAAGAGAGATGCAGTACAGACTAGGTTGTATATAAGAATTGCTGAACCTTGTGACTAGGATGGGAACTTCCCTTTGGGATGCTAAGGATCTTGCCTGTGTTTGCATTTACCCAGTCTACAATAAATAAAACTAAAACCTAGCTATTGTCAGATGACTGTAAGAATAGGTGAAAATTATAGGCCTCAAGCTCCTCTCTGACAAGGGTCATGCTATGTGCGCAGTATCTAGAATTTAATATTTGAAGCCAGTGTTTAAGCTAGGAGCCCAGATTTGCCTTTTGTAGAATAGCTCGATAAATACCCTGGAGAAGCAGCACTTCAACTTAATGCTTTTTTCCCCTGCATTCTGGTTATCAAAATAGATACATGCCAATAGAGGTCCATTAGCATCTTTATCAACACTGCAAGTGGGCCAGGGAAGAACATTAGAGACTCGCTTCCCTCAGTAGCTCTTTGAATTTTCTCTCCCCCTTCACACACGTGCACTTCTCATACCTCACCATTAAGGACTGGATTTCAAATTCCCTTGACCATAAATTGTCTATTCCTAATGCACTGGTCTCGGGTGGAAAAAAAAAAACTTATTTCCCTGCCTGAGATCTGCCCTTCACATGGCTTGAAAATAATTGTCAACTCAGTGGCTAAAAACCTGAAAGCCAGTGAAATACCAATGTAAGCTCCAGTTGCGTTATTCTAAAACTTCTTATGCCATAAACATCTCCATAGCACCCAAGTGCCTTCCAGTAGCGTACGAAGCAACCACGACTAACATCTGTCATGTGTCATTAGTACTCTCGTCCCTCACGGGGAAAAGCATTTGCAGTGAAGTGTTTTGTTTTGGTAGGAAATTAAAAGAAAAAAAATTAATACAGCTACATGTTTATCTTAGAGGAACCAAGATCAGAGAGATGTATTTTGCACTTGGAGTAGGATACGATACCTGTGAGGGTCCCTAGCTCCTGGGGAAGTTTATAACGTGGTCTTACACTGCCCCCTTTGGCAAGTCTGCTTTCTGGCACAGGCCTGTATCTTATAAGAATGTCCCATTTGGTCTGAAGAGAAAGTTGTCAACCACAGAGCTGTCAGCTGCCTTTTAGCAGGCCTGAGCCTAAGTCATGGGCTTCTGAATAGAAGGGCTGAGGAGTTGAACTTGATTCAGTGCCAAACAGTAAGCCAGCATGGTGGAGAAGATGGGCTTGATGTGCTCAGGGAGCTCATGGTGGTGAGGAGACTCCTGTGCTCATTGGAGCTTCTGAGACTCACAAGGCTTTATGGTGAGGTACTGCTGAGCTCCCCTACAAAGGTGTCTCATCACAAGTGCACCTACAGATGCTTTTGTCAGCTAACTGGAGTCATTGCCAGCTTGCTCAAGTTTAGCTTCTCCCATCTGTTCTTCAACCATGAGCTAACTATGCCGTGTTGCAGCAGCATGGCATGGCATTGGGACAGCCTTTGGTCATATGTAGGAAAAGACAAATAGGATGTGTGTCACCTTCATAGTACAGCCCAGTCCAGTCCTCCACAGGCAAGACCTGGACAACAATTGGAATGGAAAGTGTTTGCTCTAGTTAGAGGTGCAGCCTCTCACCAGTATCCACCAAGAAGGCCTCAGACTAGCTGACTTGGTTAAGCTTGAAGAGTGCTTGTCAAAGCCCAGGGTGAGTCCCTCCCTGACAGAATCATCCCCACAGTTTTACTAAAGCATGTTCAGTTTCATCTCTTGGCCCAAGTCCAGGTTGTTCTAGGACTGCAATATGAAGCTTCAATTACATTATTTCAAACTTGGCCAGCAGTATTTTCTTTATACGGAAATGTTTGAAAACTCGTCTCTGGTTTAGCAATGCAGGCTCAACCTGTAATTTCACAGTAACTGATCACTTAATGAAGTGTAATGTTGGCTTACAGGACTGTCCTTGAAAACCTGGGCTGATACCACATCATCTATGACAAATTGTAAAGCCACACCTTTTTTTTCCTTTTGCCCCAGACAGTTGCAGGGATTTCCTGCTCTACACCTCCTCAAGAGCTAGAAGAGCGTTTTCATTCATCAACCTGATGTTTAGCTTCCTTCCTTAGTGGCTTCAGACCAGCGCACAACAATGCATTAAACTATTTTCAATCCAGTAGACACCATCGTGACATAGCAATGGTTTATTTGCCAAAGCTTTACAGCACATCTGCCTTTCCTATGCTGGTAGCTTTGCTCACATGCAGACATCATGTGTAGAACAGGCCCCTGAGCAACACCCATCAACCAGCTTTGCCTACCCTGCTGCAAGGGCTCAAAGCTACTTATGTGCAAATACAAGAGAGATCAAAACTCCATTAAAAGCTTGCCCTTGGAGGCTAATGCAAGAAATGGAATGAACCTGCTCAGAGCCACCAATTTAAGTCACTGCAAGTTTGTCAGGGACACAAACCCTATATTTTAAAGGATAAATACCTAGCAAAAGAAAGATGCATAGGTTTTTTTGTAGTGTTATTAGATATTTCATATTTAGCTCTTTTCTCACACGTGAGCATTTTACAGCTGCACCCATGGATGGTGGGTAGTTACTGTAGTGACAGAAGTATTAAAATACCTTTAAATACCTCCATGGAGACATCTTTTTTAACTTCTTCAGTGCAGCTGTATTTTTCGCAATAGCAGTTGCCAGTTTTTCAAGGCTAATTATTTTGACTTATGATGATATTTTCCATATTCCTGTGATGTTTCTCCTCTTACCAGTTTTATTAGTGTACGATACATGGGTAACGGTGACTAAATATCTTGTTCTTAAGACAAAGAAAATCCTCCTTTTGGAATGTGATATTCATGCAAATTAAGAGGTAAATGGCATCAAGAGTAAGCATGGACATAACCTCCTCACCGCTCACTACCTTCTGGTAGTGACAGATTGAAGAGAAGAGGTCAGGAGTGCTACTGAAAGAAATTTTTTAAAAATCTGGTACTAAAAAGCTATTCATATTACTGAGAAGGAAAATGGAAAAGGATGAGCTTGGGGGCCTGCATAAACCTGCAGTACAGCTGGTAGCAAAAAACCCAAACCAAACAAAAACAAAACATCAAACACCAAAACACCACCAAACACCCACCCTGCCCCAGCTGAGTTCGTAAAACATCTCTGCTACCACCGAATCACTAATCCTATGACTTCTCTACTTCCTTTGGGTAACTGCCTCGCAATACAAAAGGAAGAGCCAGGGACTCCAGATTATGAGAAACCAATTCTGCTTACTCTATTTTTTTTCCCCTTATTTTACTCAATTCTTTGATTGTAAACATATTTATCTACAGCGTAATGCAGCTCTGGTTTCAGTTCCCAAATGCCTCATTCTTTAAATGTTCAGTTTTGTAACCTTGGTCTGTAGTACTTCAAAACTGTGGAGCTTGCCAAGAATGGGTGGACAGTTCATCCACATCCTCCAGAGTATGTAGTACGTCCCTTTAGTATACTGCATAATGTAGTGCATTTATTGCTAGATATATTAACTCACACTTCACTACTGACATCATCCTAAACAATGCTGCCCTCTTTCACCCCCTGTTACATTTGTAAACCTGCCCTTCAACATCTCCAATACAGTTTCAATTCTGCCTGATCCGAAATCTCAGCCACATCTTGCCTTTCTGGTTCCTTCTCAGGCTCGTGAACTGACTGTTATTACAAGTTCAAGAATGCACATCCAACTGTCACACTGGAAGATACTTGCACTTGTAGCAGCAGCTGGCACATGTGTCATTTCAGAGTCTAGCTCTCATTGTCCAGGCTCACTTCTTCCTTTACAGATGCCTCTTTCAGCGTATCTCAAGTCGTGCCTGTGTTGGTGCTCCTAATTTAGCTATGACTGACCTCTCATTACACACTAACACCACCTAATTTCTACATCGCGTAGAACAACTTTCTTCTCTGGCTTCTCAGAGTCTGCAGCAACAGCCAGGAAGTTTATTCAACTTCACATCTTATTTCAAATCACAGTCCCATTACCCTTTAATCCTTTGAATGGGTGATCTGCAGTAAAACAGTTCAGGATTCATTAAACATACTGTGCAGAATAAAATGGTGTCACAAGAAAGCTATTAACATACAATGACAAAACATAAGAACCGTAAATGAGAAGTACCAGTATAGTCCTTCTCATACTGTCCTATCAATGTAATAAACAAGTTCATAAATAATGGCAACAATGAGTAATACCAAAAAAAAGTCTTTTTTTTGGTGGAACCTTCTCCATTCTAGAAATGTATTATATTTGGAAACTATCCATTTCATTTCTGCATGACAGTTCACAGACTTGTAGCTAATTATTGCCATCAAACATACATAAGACAGTTAAGAGGGGAAAAAAAAAACCTGTCAAGCCATAAAGATGAGTTAATCAGTTAAATATATACAGAAGGTTTATGCAGAAACTGGAGCAGTCTAAAACTACTGTACCATCCATCTATATTGCAAGTTCAATATCTCAGAATGGGGACATCATTTACATGTATTATGTTTCCTCAAAGTATGCCAAATTATAATTTATAAATCATATGCTGATGTGCCATTCACTCTGTCATACTAGCAGTGCTTCAGTTTTGGCATACTGATTTCAATTTCCAGTTCTGTAGCACCAGTGGTTCATTGTGTTCAGTACTCCTGTATATCTACCACAGCTGAGTAAGCATTACCTATCTGACTTCTACAACAGTTGTGGCAATTCAGGGTCACAGAAGGCAACTTTCCTTGCTACAAAGGTCAGGAGCCAGATCCTCCCCACACATTCTGTGAATTTAAAGAATAAAGGTTTTTCTGAATCTCAGAGTTGCAAAGTTCTCTCCTGCCAGAGTTAGACATACTGTAAGAAAAGCCCAACTTTTCACAATGTTCTCAAGAAAAGTACTAAGTATTTCCTGACTCATCACAGGAACGAAATAATTGGCAAAGCGTCTTCAGCTGATAGAGTATTATAAATCAGGATCCTGAGCTTCTGGGCATTTTGGGCTGCATTTCAAACTAACATACCTTACCATATGATGTATACTACCTCTGTGCAATAAAAGCAGTTCTGGACAGCTTGATCAGGCCTGCATCATCCTTGCTCACCTCTCTTTCTGTAGTTCCTACCCCCACCAAGTAAACACAGACACCCCCCCCCCCCCCCGAAAACCCTCCTACATACTCAAAGCAAACACACAAAACTCAAAACACAGACTAGCTGTAACTAGTAATGCAAGGTTTTTCTGATGTAACTGTAATTGTGGCCCATTTCTGTAGAATAACTGAATATGGCACCTCTCTCTTTGGGCTGAGACTCTTTGAGCTCTACGTTTTAATGGGCTTATTCTAAAAGATTTTGATTTTACTTGGTGCAGTCAAAATAATAAAAGCTCCTTGTGTGAAGAAGTTACCTCTCTCCTCAAATCCTCCAACAATTGTGTCAAAACTATGTTGTCGGTCTTTGAGACACTGAAAGGGACTTTCAAGTAGAGAACTGACAGAATCTTATGTATCCTGTTCTAGAAGAGCCCCTGTTTTCTGATTCAATTACCAACAAAAAGAATCAATTAGTAGGATTTCTAAAAATATACTACATTTGGCTAAACTTTGATTTCTACAAAGTTAATGTCAAAACACTAAATGAGTAGATCCCAATCAAATCAAACTTTCAGAACAGGGACTCCACAGCTCCTAGTCAATAGAGGTATTGGAGAGTATTAATCAGGCAAGGTGTTTCAAAGAGCAGCAGGATTATCTTCCCCCATTGAAACTGTTAACAGAAGCTGGCATAACTGAGATACTGCGGTAGAAACTCTTGGATGAAATAGTTAGTTTTTGCTCTTAAAAAAAAAAAAAAAAAAAGAAAAAGAAAAGAAAGCCTGATGAGACTTTAGTGGTTTTGTCCTCTGACTGTCATTTAGTACGGTAAATACTCTGATGAACTTCTAAACTTTTCTCTGAAGGAATTTGAGGGTACAGCTGCCCTAAACACATGCCAGACCTACCGCAACAGACCCTTCCTTTTGTCTTCTCATTTGAATCCTGTAGTGCTGTTACTAGTATATACTAAACACAGAAAAGTCAGCAGATAATTACAAAACTCAGTCTAAAACATTTCCTTATTATTTCTTGTCAGATGCTGAAGCTTCTCCTGTCAAGTAAGATTTTGCTATTTCAAACACAGTTTTATCAGACTCAGCAAATTCATGAGAACTAGTAGCCATTTGCTGGGATTGTTAGTTGCATTTTTTTTTGGTGGTGGTGGTTTGTGTTAGGGGGTTTTTTTTGTTTGTGTTTTTTGTTTGTTTTTTTTTTTTAAACTGGCTTTTCCACATGTGACTTTTCCCATCAGCAGTACTCAGAATTGACATTTGACTTCAAGGCAGTTTAAAGACCATTAGGAACATACTGTGACATTGCTAAGTCTAAACACCAGAAGATATTTGTACGTGCCTATTACACCATATAAGCTCTCTTTATTCAAGTCTGTCAAGTCATTATGTACACCAGGACCAGCATAGACAGATGTCTCAAAGGACAAGGAAAGTACAGTCAATAGGATAAAGCACTCAAGAGGAGGCAACAGATGACATTATTTATAAACAAGCTGGCATTGTTAGCCATATGGTGGGGGTGATCAGAAACAATGCTCACTCATTTTTTTTATATTGTCAGACAACTCAACAGTATTATTTTACTCAATAAAAGAAAAAAGTTGAAAATATCTATGAATGTCAGATAGGTATTAATAACTTATGGGTAAACATCACAGAAAAAAATTCTGGCACTCAGCCTCTCTTTTTGCCAGGAAAGAAAATGATTGAGCAGATGGTTTGTTCAGAAACTGCAGCCTTTGGGAAGAAGCTTGTTTGTAAAATTGAATATATTTTGCAGCCAACAAAGATGTAGAAATTTTTGTCCTTAGGAAGTTTTCCCCGATAACAAGACGACAGGGAAGTCGGTACATTATTCCAGTATCAAAAAGAGTATTGCTAATCACACTATTTTTTTACTTAGCAGGTCTGTGGCAGTCAAATGCAACAGAAGAACATAATTAAGCATCTTGACAGCTTTATGGAAGCCTTGTTCTCAAAGACCCATGTCATTATATTTCTACTGCAGTGATGATGAATATGATTAGCAGATTGTGACTGAGGGTTTTTTTGTGGAGGGGAGAGTTGTTTCCTTTACACGCTCCCCCTCCCCTTGTCTGCATTCATACAATAATTTCCCAATCTGTCAACCAGTATTTTGTGGTACAGTCCAGTCTTTCAGTCCTTTCCAACACAGAGACTAAAAAGCCAGCTTAACAAATTAGCTTGTAGAAATATTAAGGAGTTTTGTATGCAGCGTCAGTATTACTTTCTTTATTAAATCCTGAACACATGTCAGGGGACAGGCAAAATACATACATACAAATATATATACACATATATGCAGATCATCACCGGACCCCAGTATTGCTAGGGAGGAAAGTGGCTTACTAGGACCATAGCCAAGTACCATTGTTTAACTGTTCTGAGTGATGATGGCAAAGGCCTACACACAACCTTCATATCATGGAAAATATTTTTAAAAAAAAAAAATCAACAAAGACACTATTTATCAGGCACAGATGTGCAGAGAAGCCAGTGTCCTTCCATGACTCCCCTGATGAGATACAGCCTGGCTTTGTGAGAGACCTGACTTCTCATGTACCCAGTACTAACATTACAGGTTTGGGGTTTTTTTTTTATATATTCAACATTTTACCAACTCATCAAACTCTTACTTATGCTTTGAGTTTATCAGAGGCATGTGATTGTAATTACCAAGACACCATGCCCAAAGAAATCAAGGTGTAGCGAGACACTGGTTGTATTAGCTTGGCCTCAGAACCGTTAGCTTAGACTTGGTGCCATAATAATTACTTTCATAGAAATTCCAGGGAGTTCAGATCATGGAGGAAGGACTGCGAGATACTATGCAGAGGTAACCACAGTGTGAACAAAAGCAGTGCCATTAGCTTTTAGCTTATAAACTTACCTTGACAACTGTTTTATAAAGCCTGAAATAGTTTGCCTGTATGCATAGTGTTCCATCTGTGAAAGGAGCTGACCTTTTCACTAGCACCAGCTGCACCAGGAACCTGTGCCCAGCCACCATTTCATTGTGCCCCGAACCTGAACATTTTTCCTATGAGGTCATCACATGATTCTTACACTAGAAAACAGGAGAGAGAATGACTAGAAAGACCATTCAAAGGATTCCTAGCCAAAAAATGGAAAGTTTTCCTCTTTGCCGAGGATGAATGTTGTAGTTTTTCAGTGTTTGTAACTTTAGCTATCCCACTTCAACCGTGGTTGAAACAGTGCCTGCAGAACAAGATTGCTTCTATTCTTCTTTGAAATATGCAGTGTTGCAGAACTCCTGTGTGTTCCCAGAAAGAAAGCCCAGACTGGAGGAGGAATTACAAATCCTAATAAAATACTCAAAACTTTTTTTTTCTTTTTCTCCTCCTAGTTCTTTAAGAAAAAATAGTCCTTCCAGAAGGCTTTTTTCTGAACTATAAAACCAACAGAAAAGATGTATAACTGCAGAGAGCTATAAACTCCTCATATTTTTCCCCCAGCTTTAAACAAAGGGGAAAATATACCCCTCTGTGCCATATTTTGGGGCTGCAGAAGCTTTGATGTCAGTGGAGCTCTGCCAGCTCGCACCATCTGACACTGTGGCCAGGGGCCTGATGTTCATTGCAGACCCATGCCTACTAATAATTGACAATGCCATGTAGTAATTGCTTTCACCTTCCTTTCTAAAAGGCTGTACTCACAACGCATTAAAATATGAACTGAAGTTTGGGCCAAGCTCACTTTCTTGAATCAGATCTATGTCTTGAAAGGCAGTGGCCCACAATAGGTGGTAGCTATCCAAAACAAACTATTTGATGGGCCCTATCCTCCAAGAAAGGGGTATAGAGAAGGAGAGAAACGACTACAAGCACAAAAAGGGAAGCATGGAGTGAAAATTATGTCCAAGTTATAGAGGGGAAAGAGAGAAAATGAGAATAGGCTGGCCACTGGAAGCCTTTTGCTCTCTTCCTTTGTATGATGTAATTTTGCACTTTGGATGATAAGCTTGTACAAGTATTTTTTGAGACTGGATTCTGCAGCTGGTGGCGTGGGTACAGGGCGGGATTTAGATCACGTCTTTTGGCTCTTATTAACTGAGAGGCAAATAAAAAGGTGCCTGAAAATACTGGGGGCTGGATTTTCAGATAGGGGTGTTTTTACATGCCTCCTTTCCTCTGAGCAGAGGCAGGATGGCTTGCTAAATTGGAGACTGAGGAAAGTTTTGGTTTTTTTTTTTTTTAAAAGGAAGGGGGGGAGGAGCAGAAGCAGGCTTATAAGAAAGAAAAGATGGGATTTATAATGTTCATGAAGCCAAAAGCTAGGAAATCAGACAAAAGAAAACTATCAAGAGGTATATTCTTGTGATTACTGAAACTGAGACTGTAAAGTTCTTTTTAAGTGAATTATGATTTACAGGGTAACAGATACAGAAAGATTTCCCCACCACCACCACCTGTAAAACTGCATTGGTTTTTATCAAGTAGCTCCTGTTGAGCCCATCTAGTTGATGAACATTCTTATCAACTAGCAAATATAAATGACTTATGGGGATAATATTTCAATATATAATGACATTGCTATATCTCGGATTCTTTTAAGATCTGGGTTATTAAATATTAAATATCAAAGCTGTAAATTATTGTAGCAGCTTTATACAACTAAATTAAATTCAAACAAAACCTAATTTCCTTAATCATTGACTGTAATCCTCCAGGAACATATGCTATTAACTCAGCTACAAATGGCACAGAAATTGTATGACTTCAGTTAAGTTATTTTATATCAAATTCTAATCCAGGGCAGAGTCCTCAGTAAATCTCCTGCAGGGATTTTAATGCTTCTGCAGTCATATTGGCTCTTTACTGGAGAGCTAATCTTTTTATACTCTGTTTTTTTCACTCCTTTACCCATTTCCTTCACACCCTTACTGAGCTATAGCTAGTACCTTCTATCACATATCATGTTTTGAAAGATTTGGCTTTCCCCTCTTTCATTTGATCGGCAAGAGTCAGGCTTTCACTTATGCCAGAATCGGATAGATTTTTTTTTGTTTCACATGTAAAACTGAACCATTCCCATTCATTTCAACATGTATGTTAATTGCCACTTGTTGTGATCTGTCTATAAGGCTGTCATAATTATTCACAGTTTGCAGTCAAGCATTCAGAAAACATTTCCTCCTCTTTAAGAACCCTATTGGAAGTAAAATTAAGCAGATTTAATTTAAGCAAGACACTTTCTCAGGGTCTCAAGACAATGATCAGATAATAAAGAAATAAACCTCAGAGCCCTAGGAGGTAAGACTTGGAGAAACCTCCAGAGATCTTCTAGTCAGCCCTCTGCCCCATAGTGTGATCAACTAAACTGCTGTCATTCCTGACAGATGTTTCCCTAATCTGTGCTTAAAAGCCTGCGACAATGGAGATTTGACATCTCTCTGTGCAATCTGTTTCAGTGCTCCACTGTCCTTCCTAGCAAGATATGCCTCCAGACATCTAATTGCAATCTTTCTTGCTGTTTAAGCCTTTTACTTCCTTCCCTATGCTTTGGGACTGGGAAACAGGCTATTCCTGGCCTCCCTGCAACAGTTTCCTGAACACTCGGCCACTTCCATCTCTCCTGAGTTTTCTCTTCTCTAGACTGAATCACAGCACCCCCTTTTCCTTTCCTTAGCAGTCTTGTTCTTCTCTGGACACGCTATTCCATCAGTTCTCTCTTGGAAAAGCATCACCTGAATTAGGGTAGTTTAGCCAAGGTCTTTCCCAGCATCAGGGAAGGTGGAAGTAATAAATCTGGCAATGTTACAGGTCTGTTTATACATCCCAGTGTGCCTACTTCATAGCAGAACAACATTGCTGACTCTCATTGAATTTATGACCCATTCTCATCCCCAGTCTCTTTCAGCTACTTGCTTTATACCCTATAATTATTTCTTTACGAATATTGTAAATCAAATCTTCAGAGACTCTTGAACTGAAGATAGCAAAGAGCCACTACCCCCAAATTTCATTGCAAAAACATTCCAGTTTGTAAGTAAGCAATAGAAGTAAATTCTGAGACAACCTCCTTTGTTCAGAGTTCCCCTCAAAAAGACCCCAAACAAACAAAAAAACCACTGCACGTGATCACCAAACCCCCCAGAACTTCTGGACTGGAATTCCTCCTCACAGGATTCCCAACCCCTGTACTCCTGTCCAAACTCGAATCTTCCAGGTGCTTGAACAGGGGTCTTTTGATTCTATAAGCACTGCAACCTAATAAGGTTGTCACTTTTGCTATTTAAAAATGAACCATTTGTGTATGCAATTTATTCATTTCCTATTATAGAAACACTCTTGCACTTCTCCACTGGATTCTCCCTCATTGACCAAAAGTAGGACAGCGCTTCAACTAAGGCCTTCTCAAGTAGAGGAGAGCAGACACTCTGCAGGTTTCAGTTCTGTATCTACGTGCTAATGTGACCATCCATTTCACAACAGCTTGGTACTGCTGACATGCATTCAGCTTGTGATCCATCTCCACTCTAGTTTCTTCTTGGGAACTGGTGCAATTTCAAATTTCTGACAGTTATGGGATCTGTTTAGTGAAATCAGCATAGCGACTCAGCCTAAAAGCAGAAATTAGACAACTGCATGTGCAAAGATTCTGTGGCACAGCTTTTTGAAGTGCCAGACTTCCTATTTCTGCAGAAGGTCACTGGTGCTGGGGGCACAGTAAGGTTTAATATTGCCCAAATACATCAGACATGCTGCAGTTGGCTATTACGCAGAAGAGACATGCAGTAGGTCTTGCCAAGGTGTCTTGGATGAAAATCCCACACACCATGACGTGTTCACACCATTGTGCCCAGGATTTGCCAGAGTATGGCAACTCATCTGGAAGGATTGAACTCTCAAAGGTTCTCAGACACAGACAATTCTCAGCATCCACATGGACAAAGTTTCCAGACAGAAAAAAAAAAAGAGAGGGACAGACAGAACAGTCCATACAGATATGAGCCTTGCTTTGAGCTTGGATCCAACCAACACTACCAACCTACCATATGCATAAACTGTCCTGCTTTCACTCCAGGTCCATTTCTTTAGAGACTAGGAAGTCTCTACTCTATTAGTGTAGCCATTTCAGGTCAGAGCAAAGGTCCATCTATTCCGCTGTCTGCCTCCAACAGTAGGCATAACTCCATGCTCAGGGAAAGAGTACAAGAACAAGGTAAACAGTTTCTCCCCCAAGTACTTCCTAGCCCATGGCCAATTAGTCTGACAGCTGTAAGTTGCAAATTAGTAGAAACTATGAAAAGAACAAAATTAGTGGAACACTAGTACATATAACATAAGGAAAAAACCCACTAATTCTAGAAGCTTTTGTGCAGGAACCAGTGCTGTCCTATGGTACAGCATACATCTGTACTCATGCTGGGACTCCAAAGAGTTCATCAGCTCCTCCTGCACAGCCTTATCACCCCCTGAGGGCTTCTGTGCCACCTGACCATCCACTGGCCCAACAATTCCCTGGCAGACTTCCTGTCCATGATGTGTTTGAACAGATAACAGACATTTTGGTTGTTCTGCTTTTTGCCAATTGTCCCTCACATTCCTTCAGCCAGCCTTATCATGTTTGTACATTTAGCTTGCCAGAGTTTATCATCTTTTCAGTTTTCTTCATCTGGACACCACTTCAGCTTTTTGAATGATGCCTTCTTGCTCCTGCAATCTCACTTACCCTGCCAATGCTGGCTTCTTTTCACTCTTTCTCAAATTTTTCTTGATACACAGTTATTTTCTCTGCACTTCCCATGTGATTTACAGAAACAATATCCATACTCCCTGCAAAGAGTTAGATCTTCCATCTGTCCGTCTTTCAACAAGCTTCCTGATCTGTGTCTAATTTTCCTTTTTGAAGCTGAGCACAGCAATGGTAGAGAACTCTGGCTTGTCTTACTCCTGCAAGGATGCTGAGTTGAAGCACATCAAGATCCCCATTTCAGGGGAGCTCTTCAGCTGTTACTGTCTACATCACATCCTGTAAACCACTCAGGATTAAAGTCAAACATTGTCCTCATGGGCTACTGAACCAGCTGCTCCACAAAACAGCCATTGAGACATCTAAAAATGTACTCTGTCAAGTCTGGGTGCAATTTTTGCCTTTTGTAGGCTGAATAACTGAAGTCATCCATGCCTACTTACTTCCTCCCTCTACTCAGCCTGTTGCATTGCCGTCATGGTCCACTGGTCAGCTGGGTTGAGTCAATATTATATTCTTCCTACTTAAGTTTGGGACTTCCACTGATGTGAAGTCTGGATTGTTCATTGATGAGATTACCTTGTTAAGCAGTTCAGCTCCAAAGTGTCTTTAATATGCAGAACCACTAGCTATCAACAAAGCTCACCGCATCCTTCCTGAATACGTGATATCATGGCGAGGTCCCACTGATCATCATCTTTCCAAGTTTATGACATCTAAGCTGTTAGGATCTCCATGAACAGTTAGACATACCAGTTCCCCCCATGTCATTTCTTAGACATCAAGCACTCCCACAGAGGAGTATCATGTTTAAACAATCTCTCCATTCTGTCTGTTCCCCATTTCCTCTTCAACTAGGTTTGACCTTAACACCAACGGAAGGGCTCAGAACCAACAGCACTCAAGGCATGATATGGCAGGGTGGCTGTTGGCAGGGGATTATCAGTAGTAGGCCCTTGACTTGAATTAATTTTCCTCTGAGTGTGAGGAACTTGATTTTGTTGCCTCAAAAAGGCATGCTGCACAGTCCATTTATTTACTCAGGCATTTCCTGAGTGATCTATACTGTGGAATGGCCTTTTGTTTTTCTTTTTTTCTGGGCAGGGTTACTTTTAAGTAGTCTTCTCCCCCATCCACCCCCAAGGATATCAGCTGGCCAGCACCAGTGCTTCATAGAGAAAGAGGCTTGGTTTTGCAGTGAGGAAAACTTGGATCTTAGCAATTGAGGAAAAAATATCTGCTTACAAAGGTCACAACTCTTAAAAGAATATCTTCTTGTGTTTAAAGTAGAATAAGATACTTAAAGTTAAATCAGCTAGGAAGTTAGGATCTTCGGACTGCCACAATACGTTACATGGACTTGATTCTCTTCTTGTATTTTACAATGATATATCTCAATTTAAGTGCTTTGGCAGTAAATTAACACAAAACTGGAGCAACACAGTGACAATTTTGATCAAGAAGAGATTTCTTTTTGGTTACCCAGGTGTAAATTCAAATAAAATTGATAATCACTATGAGAAACATGAAAGCAACTTTTAAACATACTCTGTACTTCATAAACTGTTCCCACTGAAGATGCTAAAAGTCAGTCTGGAGGTAACTGACCTAACAGTCAAACTTCTGTGTATTTTTTGTATATGTCCCTATTGGTCTATTTGGTAACATTAGCATTGGCCCAGATTTCAGCCTGATTTCTGGAGTTCCTCACTGGGGCTGCTTCTTAGTCCTGAAGCAGGGTGTAGATTATACAGTATAGTAGTTTGACTAGATTTCAGTACTGGTTAGCTTTTCTAACTTCTGTTGCACACAGGGATTCCAGTATTGAACTAAGTACACAGTTTTTGCTTTCTGTAATGCAATGCTAAATGAACAATTTTAAAAGCTCCCAAATATGAATTATACCTTTCAGGGGAAGGGGAGAGGAAAGAGGGTTTTGCAGTTTCAGTAATGCAGTGGAGCTTTTAGAAAGGAAGATTCAAATTCATAATGCTTCTTATATTTTGTCACTTTGCTAGAAATCTACAAGATGAGAACAGCAAGTGGGGCTAGCAGAGAGATGGTAACTGTGTGAGATAGAAGCCTCCCTGCTGTTTAGGCCTTCAGCAGCTGATAGAGGGGGGGACAGAAAGAAACCATTTACACCCCTGTCTTAGTGTGGTCAGAGCTGTACTGAGCGCTACAAGCCACTGTAGCCTGGAAGCGTGAGGGTTTTTTTTTTTTTTTCTTCCCTTTAAAAAGTTTTCAGGAAGTCTGGGGGAGGGGCAATGCTGTTTCTTTTTTGTTATAATGGGCCCCTTTGTGGAGATGGAAGAGGAGAAGAGATCCGTGTGCCTGTGGTGCGCACGCTTCCCAGTGATTCCCAGGGTAACTTCCCAGGGCTCCTAAAAAGCGCTGGGGCCCTGCGGCGCGAGGAAAAGGAGAGGGGGGCTTGTCCAGGATGGAGCTGATGGTGCTGCTCAATGCTCTGGTTACTCGCCTGCTCTTTGTGTTGCACTCTCTCATCGGGGTCTGGAGAGTGACTGCAGTGAAGAAAGAACCCAAGTACTGGCTGCTGGCACTGCTCAATCTTCTCCTGTGCCTGGAGACAGGGCTCACCCTCAAGTTTAAGCAAGGCAGAGGCTACAAATGGTGAGCATATCCCGCCGGCTCCAACGGAGCCCCTCTTGTTTCTTTGCATGTACTTTGCTGCAGATGCGAGGCTGCCTTCTGCGGCTGCTGCCCAAGAGCAGTACTGCTCTGGCTTTGTTGCTGCCAAGCTTTGAGGAGATTGCTTTTTCTCCCCTGCTGCAACTGGAGGGTGGTGGGGTGGAAAACTGGTAAAGCCCTGGCTAGTCCATTGCCAAATCCAGAGGGCTTTCAGGAGGGGCACTTTTGCAGCAGACTACTTGGGAGCAACTCTCTACAATGCTGTGTGTGTATCTGTACTAACAGCTGAAAAACGTGGTAAAAGTAGCTGCAGGCAAGAGGTACGTGCTCTAGAGCTGCCGATCCAGTGGGCTGGGGAAGCAGGGGGCATGCACTCCCTTGCAGTGTCGCTGGGCACCTCCTGAGCAACAACGTGTCAGGGACAACACGTGCGAGGCACAGAAGAGTGCTGGGGGGCCCACACAGGCTATTCCATGCAGATGCCCTCCGTCTCTTACCCCATCCTGCCATGCCCTGCTTTGCACCTCCTTCCCTGGGACTGCATTCCCTGTCCCTGCTACTTGCAACAGCACTAACACCACACTAGTGCATGAACCAAAACTCAGTGACAAATAAAATGCGGAAAATGTGCTGCAATACAGCAAGAGTGGCTTAAATATTTGGATTTGAGAGGCTATTCCAGAGGGGAACTTTCATGCATGAAAGGCTGGCCGAGAAATAAACAAAAAAAGTTACTCATAGCAGAGTTTGCCCAAGCACATGGGTTTTTACATGCATCTAAAGAATTACTGCAGTCATCTACAGCTCATCAGCGCTCAGTCAGCCAAAACAAATGCTCTGTAAAAAGGAAGTGGTCATGTAAATAATTGTCAAGATTTCACTAGGACCTTTTATTTTTAAAAACTCAAACTGCAGGCAGGCCCCAAGACAAATCCAGGACAAAAAAGCCCAGAAGTATTTCAATGATCTTAAATTCCTGTCCATTGCAACCTGTGAAAATCATTATAACAGAAGCAGTCTTGTGTGATAATTCGCACAAGTGTTCCATGCTCTAAATTTGAATGTAATAAAAGCAGCAATAAAGTCTGGGACACAGGAAAGTTTAACAACAGCAGAGCTCCAAATGCACAGTTATGAGACAGAGGCAGAGTGAGCAGACCTGATTCACTAGAGAGAAGAGGCAGCAGCAGAGACTTCATGAAGGAACACTTGCTATGGCAGCTTTTGGAAAATCCAAAGAAAGATAGATACAGAAAGCAGATACATTTTAGATAAATACATGTGCTAGAAGACTGGGCTAACTTCAGCTAGAGGGAAATTTTGAAAATGGATGTGGTCCAGCACTTTAAGTAGAACAGTAAAGTATGTCTACAGTTCTTGCCTATAAATGAACAGCCAGCATCTATTTGTATCAGGATAACTTTCTGTCCTGGTGGAAAACACTCACATTCGGAACAGGCAGTATCATCTGCATTTATAGGAACAACTCCATAGACAATCACTGATCCAGGCAACACACATTCTGTGCCATAGGACTCTCCTGCCTCCAAGAGCCTCTTATTCTCTCCATTCCTTATTGAGCGAAGACTTGCTTATTACAGCAGCACAAAAAATTAAATGGCCCATGTGGAAAAAAGTATTGTTGTGGGCCTGGCCATGTAATATTTCCTCTAGATTGCTCCTTCTGAAAGAAAAGAAGGGTTAAAGCCCCTGAAGTCTCCTGGCCTGATCTGGTATCATTAACTCAGTATTGCTAACCTGCCAGCTGGATGGATTTTTCATGTGCTCAAGTCCTACAGGAAATACTGTAAAATATATTAGTTCTCCCATTCAAATGAGAGGTGTGTTCTCTCCCAGAATAACCAGGCTAACACCCCTGAGAATCACTAATTTTTTTTTTTTTTAAAAAAAGCAAACAACAAAACACCCCACCACCAAAACAAACACCACCACCCCTTCACCCCTGCTAAAAAAAAAAAAACCAAAACCACCAAACCAGGATTATCTTATTTAGAGGGGATTGACTGAAACATTTCATAGCAGCTCAGCAATCCAGTTATTTTCCTGAGCAGCAGGGTTTTTTCTTTTCCTCAATACTTAATCTCCACTGGAAAAGTCTAATTACAAAAATAAAGGTACATTCAGGGTAGGAACAAACAATAAATGCAATAACATTTGACCAAAACATTGCTGCAGTTACATACTTACAAGCAATTTCAATTCACTGCAGAATGCGCCAATGACAGGACAGAAGGAATCAAGCAAGCATCCTGAGTTTGACTCCACTGCCTTGTCTTGGGCCAGTGCATATGTGATGCAAAGGCTGCTGTGCGTCTCAGCAGCATTGCAGTGATGCTCACTCCATACTACGGCAGAGCTAGATGGAACATTAGTGGCATCAGACCTCATTCCTACTCCAAAAAGATAGGAGTTGCCACCCCCCCCCCCCCCAACAAAACTGTCAGGTGTTTAATAAGAAAACATCAGCAACCCTCACAAGAATCAGTGCTTGCAGAAGGAGTAATGAAACCTCTCTAGTATTTCTGAATCAACTCAGCTCAAGAAGCTGAAGATAATAAAGCTTCTCCATCATAAGTTATATAGAAGCCTGACAGGGAGAGAAGAGCTAGAGACAGAAATCCTAAAGCATTATACAACTGCTAGCACAAATGGGCAAACGAGGCCAAGACCCATTTTCATAAACCATTTTAGCCTGCACTGAAAGACCTCCTACTGAAGAAATGCTTGTTTTAGGCAGACGGATGCTATTTCTACCTTTCCTGTGTCAATGCACAGAATTCTGATCAACAGCCTTTTCCCAGCATCATTCAGTGAAATGACTCAATGTATTAATTCACCCTTCTGAGATCAGAAAGGGCATGTTAGCTGGAGGCTTTTTTTAAGTACAGAGAATGCTGTGATGGAAATACAAACAGCAAAGTGCCTTTGGTTAGTTCTTAAATAGTTAGTTCTTAAATAAACTTCCATACATGATCTTAGATATACAAATAAACCTATGATTCATAATACTGACAGCATAAGGAATTCAGCAAGAATAGCAACTCCTATTTGCAGTTACCCTAGTTCTTAATATCCCATATGGTAGGAGGCACAAGATACTTTTCAATGCAGATAACGATAGGCTGTATGGTATTTACAAGGTGATGTAATACCAAGCTATCTTTTCTTTTCCTTCACAGGTTTTCACCAGCGATATTTTTATATCTGATTTGCATAGTACCATCACTATGGCTACTAGAAATTCATCATGGGACTCAGGTATTTATTATGAGACAAGATGGACTAGTTTGAAATTGATGCATTATTTGATGGGTTGGATTGGGGCATACACACAGAAGTCTGCCAGGTCTTGTTCTGATTTTCTGTTTTCTACTGGGGGGGGTGTCTCCCAGTCCAGCTACAGCTATACTATGACTACTGTCCATTTCCTAAATATCAAATAATGAACCCCATTCCTAGGTAAAATGAGACCATTTATTTGTATTTGGCTGGGGAACTGAGGACTAGAAGTTTGAAAAATAGCCTTTCACCCCCAGGTTACCAGCTTGAATCTTGCTCAGGATGGTGAAAGAATTTCATTGCTTTAGAGGCCTTTGTAAAATAAAGTGAGTTTCACAACACTTACAAGCAGATATCACAACTCCAAGCAAGCCAAAATTTAGACAGGTATCAGTGAAAGGGGTCTTAAACTCAAATTAGCTCATGTTTGCTGCAACCTAGGAGAATGCTTACAAATTGCTACCACAGATAGCTGACATGGTAATTTGTCTGTCAGTGCTTATATCCTTTCTTTCTTCATGCCATATAGTAATCTGGGAGGCGGGGTGTCTGGATTCCAATTCAGGACTAAAACACACAGTAAAGTTTTTAAAGGCCATTGTTCTTTTGGCAGATGGGGTCAGTTAGGGCCAGAACAGAGCCACTTAGCCCAGCAGCCCATGCCGAGTGAACCACCTCCCCATGCAGGCTGCTTTCAAGTCCCCATAGCACTTGTACATTGTGAAAAGGGGATTTTATCTGTCCCAGCATTTGCCCATATGCAGTACCTTACATCCACAGCAGAAAAGGGCCCGATAGGAACAAGAGCAAAAAGCAGTAGAAGAAAATACATAAATTAGACTAAGAAGACATAGTACCTCATTTTCTCCTTTGAAACATTGTTAGAGCCCACAGAAGCATAATCAAATATTCAAAATTGTGTTTACACTGAAAATGCCTTAGGCTTTTTCTAAATACAGCAGCAGGAATTTATTGTCTTCTTGTTTTGCCAAATCTCCTTAAACAGTCACAGACAGGTAATGTGGATATTGAGAACATTTGTCATAGTTAAATCTGGTCCAAGAAACAGGCTAATTCTGTAGTCAAAGGCAGCAGTTTATTTCCCAAAATGATGTTAGAACATGGCATACTTTGTTCTTATTGATATACTGCTACTGTGAATTAAAGAGGGAGTATATCAAGTTAACAGCTGAGTTTATACCTGGAGAGATAGGATAGTGTGTTCTGGAAACACACACACACACAATCTAATACATTCAAAAACAATACCTCCAGAAGGGGAGCAGCCCTCCTAACAATTAATCTCAAACACAGCACCCAGACTGGTACTACTTCTCATACTAAAGTATTGCTGGGATTTTCCTTATTAAAATGCTAACAGAATGGGTAATTATGCAGTTGCTAGATCCACACATTTAATATATCCACCATGAAAACAGTTTGTGGTCTTTAAGGCAGTAGAACTTTGATCTCATGTTGAATCTCTAACAGGAAACATCAACTGCTTCTGTCAGTGCTGCTATTTAAGGCATGTGCTAACAACATGCAGTCTCTCCTCCTGAAGACAGAGGCAATTCTGCCTCTCTGAGTACTGCAGAACTGGACATGAGTAATACCATTCATATATCAACAGTGAAATACTGACTGTGTAGAAAGTACTGCTTTGCGGTAAAGTATTTGGGGATGAAATACATGTTTGGGAGAGACTATAAAGTAAATTGAACTGCATTGAGCAAAAAAATTGCTGTCTGCAAAATAGAGTGGCAAGAAAATTAAAACCATTTAATCCATTAAAAAAGCCAAACGTTCTTTCTTCATAACATATCAGATCTCAGATAAACAAATACCTCTGTTACCTTTTCAAATGCTTGGTGCATCACTGCCGGAGAAAGCCATAACTGACCACCTTTTGCAGGGCTTACCTGATTACCAGTGCTGTAGTCGATGTAGGCTTCCCAGTCAGTAATAAGACAGATACTTGGTAAACCTTGCAATTATCTTTAACCACCTTAACTTGAACATTCTAAGGAAGTAGTCAATATTACTGCCCATTCCCTCAGCCTTATTCTGAGGTAGAATTCTCTTACCAGCTAAAATTCTAGTGTATCACTCTTAAAAGTGGTCTTACATCTTTCACCATTTCTTCCCTCCCATACACGTTATCTTCCTCAATTTGGAAAACAGCTTAAGCAATCTTTTCTGTTTTACATTTCAGCTTTCCCGTATGAGCAAAATGAAGCAGTCATGGTTGCTTTGAATTTCTGACATCACACGTGTTGCTATAGGGACAGTGACACTGTTTCCAGCAAGAAAGGCTGGAATCACAGAGAGCAAGCAGAGTACCTGTTGCTTGGCAGAGGGCCCACTCCAGGGAAGGGCTAGCCTCTTCCACAATGCGCTCAGGCTGCCAGCCTCCATGAATGTTAACAGGATTGAGGGTACTCTGCCCTGGTATTCAAGTGTCAATTTTACCATCTCAATGCTGGACCCATTGAGAAAAGTTTTAGCTAACCTCATTTTTATTTGGGAATAATGGGTTGTGAATAACATGCAAATAGAAATTTGCTGAATTAGTTCAGTGTTTCATGAGTTCCCCATGCACTGACAGTGAGCTCTCTGCAGGCCACACACTAGAACAACACCATCTCATGCAATACAGTTTCTGTTTTGATTGGATGTTTTATAAATCAGAGGATTGTAAGCTTCATCTCAGAAGAAACAAATGAAGTAAACCAAGCTAGAATTCATGCAAAATGTGTATAATTTCTTCCCGTTTTATTTTTGAACAGTAAAAAAAGCATTTCTGTTTAGCTGTGCACACATTCTCAATACCTAGGAGTAACAGGGCTCTAGCAGTAAAGAGGTAAAGCACATTTATCAATTGCCTGTGAAACTTAGTATTCACTTTTTCCTTGTCACATTCCCATTAAGTCACTACACATACATAATTAGCTAGGCAAATATGCCTGGCACCAACAGTCCTATTTACATGCTTATACATGACGAAAATAAAGGCTCTTCTCCAAACTTTCAAGTGAATCACCACCACAATCACCACTTAATAAATATTCAGAGAGAAACAAACCAAAACAAGATATGAACATACTTAAATTTAAAAAATCATGAGTCTACTTAAATGACTGGCTTTGCGGATGCAGTTTTCCATTTCCTGCCTGCATGCAGTTGAGAAGAGATACAGACCCGACCCTGAGGAGTGCCACTCAGTCAGAGTTCATGGAGCCTTGCACTGAAATAGTAACCCACCATCCAGCTGGGAGTAGTTACAAAAATTACATAAGGAACCTACAAAAGAAACCGATAGAGTGAATTAATTTTCTTAAAGTATTCTCCTGCACTGTTGTGTCACTAGGAAAAAAAAACAACTAACAACAACAAAAAAAAACCCAAAACCCAGACAAAAAAAACCCAGAGCCCCCTTGCAAGCCATGTGGAAGCCATGGCGTTCTTTCCTCTACCTCCCTGCAGCAGTGCGAGTGGCTGACTCCCACAGCTCCCCTGCCCTGTCTGCAGGTGAAGCAGACCAGCCGCTCTGGAGCCCTGAGAGCTGTCTGCTCTTGTATTGTTGGCATGAGGAGAGCCACAGCATCTGCCGAGAGGCACCTATACACCTTGCTACCTCCCATTTCACTCCTGTCCTTCAGCCACCTGATTTACTTGCTGGGAGTTCTCACAGTGTTTGGGAAGGGATTTCCACTGTCCTTACACATATAGCAAATGCAGCAGGCTGCCCTACGTGGGTTCTGCCTCAAATTTGGCAAATTCCTCTCTGAGCAACAGGGTTTTAAAAAACAAACAAAGAATTCCCAAACTCTGATGCAAAGTTTAATGCAAGTTCATGACTCCCTTCCTCTTACCCCTGCCAGACCAGACAAGGGGGCAGAGGAGTAGGCTCAAATGCAGATTTAATGACAAACCAAAAGCTCTCAAGGGGAATTAGCCTTCCTCCTCCAGCACAAGTTAGCAATCCCTTTGCCCTACCCCAGCTACTTGTTACAAGGTAGATACTCCTTAATATTCTGGGGTGGCTACCCCAGTTATGCAATATTTTTAGGTCATGGTCTCTTCAGCTGACTGTCACACTGCCTGGGGGGGGGGGGGGTGTGTGTGTTACTGAGAAAGGTTGACTTTGACCTTGGGGGCTGGTGTCCATAGGCTTTAGACTTTTTCTACAATCAACAGATAAAAAGGCTTCTCCAGAGCACCAGTTAAATTTCATTTCTGAAATATCCTCTGAACAAGCTGTTCTGTCTCCCTCCTTTTGTTGAAGGGCTAACCCAGGGAGATTGGCCCCACAAGGCTGTAGCCAGCAGAGTACCAGCCCCTCCGTCTCACTGTCTCCATGCCCAGAACTTTAGGACTTCCCTCCTCCAAATGGAAATATCACGTGCCCCACATCTGTGTGTCAGTCTTTCAACTCTCTCATATCTACTGTCCAAACAAGGCAGGCATTCAGTTTAAGAGCCTTTACCACCAATTATAAAAGCAACAAGCACCGACTTTTTTTTTTTTCCAGATTTTTCAGACCACGGGAAGTTGCTCCATTTATCTATGACAAGGTCAGGCAAGAGGCAGCATTTACCCAGATACTGAGCAACTTACCAGCGACCAAGTAAAGTATCAAAGTGGAATCTGAAATTTGCTAGAATGTGACATTTGCTGGAAAATGTTGCCTTTATATTGGCAGGCAGTATGCTGAACAGAGCTACTCAGTATGCACTAGAACACATTCCAATTGTTGCAGAAAATCACTCCCTGTGAAATAAAATGGTGGGGGGCCCAGTGGAGAAGTGTAAATCATCTGGTGTTCTCTGGCACAAATAGTACAGGATAAAAGTCTCTAATACCAGCATGGCTTGATTTTCTAATTATCCCTTTTTTATTACAATGAAGAGGGATGTTAAGGGATTGTTATGAAGTTAGATTTTAGAACCATATCCCAGTTGCTCTGGGGCCAGCCTTGGGGGTGAAGATAGAAGGGCAGTGCAGTGCTGCAGACCTCAGACGGGACACAGTCCCACCACTGGTTTACTGCAGTTGAAGCAATACTATGTTTTAGTCAACATGCGATTTCCCAGAGCACCGGGTACTTGGAGAAAGTAAAATTACCTGTTTTTCTACTCTGCAGGGGTAGGCAACAACACAGGCCCATTTTTCTTAATTATTCCTGAATCTCACCTCTCACATTATGAATTTCCTTGCAGAATAAAGTGCAGCTGGGGGGGGCAGGGGTGGGTGTGCAGAGAATACAACCCAAACATCCTACCCCAACTATTCATTTCAGCCTTGAGGGAAGTCATACAGAAGAATGAGACAATGGCATTTTTAGAGAACTTTTTCTGGATAGTAGAGATGAGAAGCAGACATTTTGAGAAAAAGTTCAAATATAGAGACTGACCACGAACATAA
The DNA here is from genome assembly GCA_020745775.1 of Theristicus caerulescens. Classification (NCBI taxonomy): domain Eukaryota; kingdom Metazoa; phylum Chordata; class Aves; order Pelecaniformes; family Threskiornithidae; genus Theristicus; species Theristicus caerulescens. The sequence continues at coordinate 93,980,010 of CM036560.1, forward strand.
AACAGCAGACTGACCATGACCAATTTTTACTCTATTTTACTGTTTTAGCCAGAGAGATGCTATGTAGGAAACCCAGTAGCCCGTTCAGGAGAGCTGCAGGCAGACCCCATTCAAAGAGTGCAGTCTTAACAGCACAAAGGTGTCACCTGCTCCATCAGCCTTTGAATTTACATCCTCTTCTTCAGTACCATCCTACACTTTCTCAGGGACCTACCAACACATCACTCCTCTCCTCATGAAAGGAATTCTTCCCTTCTGAACAAGAGGGGAATTTCATTCAGAGTGAGCATGTACCTTTGTAAACATCGACTGACTTTCACAAATGTTCAGCAAAACAGGACTCTCTCAGCCACAGAGCACATCTGCTCCCTGTGCAGGATGTTTATGCGTGTGTGATGTTTTTGTTCACAACAGTACTGTGGTAATGAGCCCGGAGCTGTTCAGGTGAATGTCAGCAACCAAGACTTCAATCAATCCGGAGACAGCAGTCATGGAAGCGAGGGAACAGATCACCACATCATTCAGACGGTGGGACACTTTTTTTCCTATTCCTAGTAGAGATCTTATAATATTAGAGCAATTAGAGAGGACTGTTGTGTCTATCTGGGAAAGCTCCTCACACAGTGATTAAAACTAAAGAAAAGAAAAAATAGTTTTAGAAAACCATATTATGAAAGTGGCCTGCAGTGTGCTGCATACCAACTATTGTTGGTAGGAAAAGCCTCTATGTGAAGAGGAGGCTCTCCTACCATTCTCTTCCAAATCTCAGTAACTGAATTTAGGAAGTGTCTGGGTGATGGTTCTGTAAAGGATAATGCTCAGCTGAAACATGAGAACAGGAAGAGAAGTACACAGAGAAAAACTTGCCATTCATCACCCAAATTTTGTATTAATGTGCCTTTTTCAAATTATGCCTGCCACATAGAAATTATTTGCTCTAATACAATGTGAAGAAGAACAAAAGCAGGCTCAAGGACGAATACAGTCTCCTGAAGTTACAGTATGTTATTGTTGTTGTCTTTTAAACAGGCTAAAGTCTTTGTGAATCAGCTCTCCACAATCTGTGAGACTGTATGGACACTGGCCCTCCACCAGACTTTTCTACTGCTACTAGTAGTTGGGAGATGGCTTCTCCCCATTGGAGTTGAAATCACCCGGGATCAATTGTCTCAGCTGCTTCTCATGTTTGTGGGAACAGCAGCAGATATACTTGAATTTGCTAGTGAAACCTTGGACATCGAAGATGTTCGGTAAAGACTGTTTGCGGACATAAATAGTTTGCATAGTGCAAGATATTTGTTTTGTTTAAAGATTTGTGTGATCTGCAATGTTCAGACTAGTGGAACTGTATTTCCCACAGATAACAGAAGGCTACACTCAAGGGCTCTGTTTTCCTAATCTCACCTTTCCCTCTGTAAAAGACCTAACAGTCCTATGAGCTTTGTTAGGGATTACTTGTCTGTTGCCAGCAGAGAAGCATGTTGCATCCGTGACGATAAAAGGGTACAAAGAGCCAAACAACTAGCATAACTGCCATGCAGCGCCAGTTCTTACAGCTACAGAAGCTGAAACACCAGATACCCAGTAAGCCTCTTTCAGATTAACGAATTGTTTTAGACTAGGAAGGAAGCAACTAGAGTTTGCGTTAGTGATTCATTATCCAAGTTGCTTCTTTGGTTGTCTCATACTTACTTTCTTCATGATAGAATGACAAAGTGCTCAAAGATAAGAAGAAAGGGAATGGCATAGTCTGGTGTGAATTTTCAACATTGTGGTCTCTCCCAGAGAAAGTAAGCCCAGCACTGAGAGATGAGCTGTGAACATCCATCATAAGGAAAGAGGTTCATCCTCTCTTGCTTTTTTTTTTCTTTTACTATCAAAGAAGAGGTTTTGCAGCAGGAAAAGAGGTCCTTCCCACTTGGCAGAGAAGCCTCAGGCTTGCAAGGAATGTGCAATCAGTACAAGGGTAAAGATAATCTCCTCTTTGAGCCACAGAGTCTATTTCCCTATGCTTATCATTATAACATTAGCATCAGATATTTAGTGTAATTACACAGCTGGAACATGTGGCCTGAACAGCAAAAATTCCATACCAAAAGGTGCCTCTTTTTCTTAGTCTTACATCTCAAGAGCATGCATTAATCAATCACTGTTTCGCTCAACCACCCTTGAAATGATATTCCAAATACTAAAGGTAACATTTTTGTTATCACATAAGGAAACTGCATCTTCACTGTTACCACTTTTTTCCCCTCCCATAGGAAGAATTATGCTCTCATAAACGCAATTCTTGCTGTATGGACCTGGAGTATGTTACAGTTTCCACTTGATCTTGCAGGTTAGTACTTGCACATAGACAAGAAAAGAGAACAAATGCTTTTAAGTTTTTGCTGGCAAATCTTGTGGCTGTGCACACGCTACAGACTATACCAAGGACTTCTGGTGGAGAGCAATTCATATGACAATGATGGTTTTTGAAGAAAGCCCATTGTGGTTTCTTTTGAGGAAACACTTGTTTCTGGCTAACCTCTGATCTCCCTGATAAAACTCTCTACTTCCAGAAAAAACTGGCATTGCAATATCTGCTCCAGTTGCCTGTTACTGCCTTAAACTTCATTATGTGAGCTCTCCAGTTCGATCTGGTCTTGGATTATATTATGGCTCCAATCTGGGTAGGTTACTAGACCCTATAGATAGACAGGCTATCGTTAACCACAGGGGACAGCACAGCCAAGAACACAGAAGCTGTTATCACAGGAGAAGTTACCTATTCACAGGGAACCTAAAGGACCATATAATGTTGGGATTGTGCACCCTTACCTTAAACTAAAAGGCCCAACATTCAGCCAGCTCAGGTTGGTATTTGTCCCTAGGCAGAAAGGGCTTCTTTATGTCCAAGAAGAATAACGAAAGCCGCCTCAATCATCATCTGTTCCAACTATTTTGGCCTCCAATCACTACAAGTTTGCAACTCAACTATACCAGTCCAAAGATATGTTATCCTCACTAGCATCTCATATAAAATTGATGACTAGGTTGACACACGGATCAAAATAATAAATGAATAAAATAATAATGAAAAATTATTCCAGGAATTTTTCATTAGCCTTTTCTTCATGGACAGCGCTAGGCTTTGTTTTTAACACTGAAGTTATGAAAATATTTCCGCTCAGCAGCTCACCTCCTGAAAAAACTGATGCCACTGCATTTCAGATCTATCACAGCTAAAATTCCTGTTACTGGTAAAATATATTCTGTTAAAGATGCGCAACACTCAGGTTTAAAAAAAAAATAAACCAAAACAAAAAAAACCAAACCACCCATACACACCACCACTACCCAGATAAATTAATGCTCCGATTGTTTAAGCACTGTTTAAATTCAAGTGAAGCAACCTGTTGTACTGTGCATTTTTCTCTTGGTATTGGTTTTCTGCTTATTTAATTAAATTTACCAGTTAAAAATTAAGTTATTGAACACACATTGCCCTGAAATTTACTATGGGTACAGTTTATTTAGGTGGTTCTATACAGTTGCACAGATAGTACTTTTTATTCAAGCATCAGTATGTTTACTCACACATCAAAAATGATGTAAAATAGAAATTTATAGGCACTTATTATTGGACTACAGCAACGCAGTTAGGAGTATTAAACAGCAACGGCACAAAAACGTATTAAAAGATTAGCTGCTGCTGAAGCTTTGCCTAATGGATTCAGCAAATTTCTACATTCTACAACTCATTTTCCACTCAAGTCTCTTTTTTTACCCAGCATTGACTCAAACAATAGAATACTTTTGGTAAGCTGAAATGTTTGGTGGTTGTTACTGCATCACAAGTAGCTATGTTTCTTAAACTAATGAAATCCCACTGTCTGAGAGACAGGTTAGTTAAGCTACATGCATTTTCATAAGAGGCAGACATATTTGCCACATACAAACCCTTCTGATGATCCTTCTCTAGGCACCATGCCACAAAGAGCATTCTAGCCCACCACCACTTTTATAGCCAAGGGGAACTCATTCATGCAATTTCCAAAGGTAGCATGCAATTTCATACCCAGAAGGCTAAGAATGAGTAACTGTGGCTCAAGTCTTCTGTGGCAAGCAGTGACTACAGTTTCTTCCTATCCATAATGCTTGATATTGCCCCGCACTGACATGACTTATTCTTACTATGACACATGAAAAAGGCAATGGCTATATCTGGTGAATCTTTTAAAAGCAAGGTCTTAGACAGCCTGGAACAAATTGAAGTGCTACAGCTCAGGCTGTTCCCATTCAGCACGGTAGTTTTTTTTCTTAAAGATACATATTAGCCTAGCATGTTGATATAACAGAAAAGCATCTGGGGAAGTTGTTGCAGAAAGATGAGGTGATCTACTTCTGCTTCTTGTTTTAAAAGGGTATAAATACTGATAGCTGTATGGGATAGAAAAGGGGAAGTGGTTTTTGGTCCTGTTTGGCAGACCACATAAGTGCCTGCTTAACGTGAGCTTAGTGTGTTTTGCTGAAACGGATCCCAGAAATGGGATATGCTTTACGTTGAATTGTTCACAGTTGAATGCATTTATAACCCAGGGTACCCTGGACTGTAAGTGCCCTTTAGGCCAATCCTGGCTCAATTTTAGAGGGCTGTTTTAACATAACTATGTTTTATTTCCAGTACAGCACATTGGCTGCAAACCAACTGCATCAACTAGGCGGATCCCCAGCCTGCTGCTGTGCAGGTACAGCGCGGAACTGTGGAACATTGGGGTCAGCCTTTTTATACAGGATGGTCCCTTCTTCATTGTGCGTTCAATCCTGATGGGCCACTTCAGAATATTCAATCAGATGCTGGTGTTTTTTACAGCTAAGAATATCTTAGTTGTGACTCTACAATTGTATCGCTTGGCAGTGATAATGTTAGACTTTCGTGCTAGCATTCTGCAGAAGAGCAGGAAAGGAGAAGTCAGCTGTTGCCCATGTGAGCCTTATGAAGCTAGTACACATGCTACCACTGACCAAGATACCAACATGAAAGAGTTTGCTGCTTTTCCTCCAAAAGAGGAATCCCAGGCTCTATCAGAAGATCAGTGAGCACAGTTACTGACTTGAAAGAGGGTGCATCTCCCACAGATTCTTCAGAAGGGCTTAGCCTATTTCTATGGTGAAACACACCTTGAGCGAGTGCCAAAGTCATCTCTTCCACCTAGAGATCAAAAATTTCTTCTAAATTGTAGGGGAAATTTCTGAAGGAAAGTCATAGAAATGGGACATTTTTGTATCCGTTTGTACACTGGGTTTTGACTAGTTCCCTATTATATTATCCACAGGGATTTTGTAGCCATAGTTTGTAGTAGCAAGAAAGGTTTGGCACACTAACAAAGTTGGTTATTACCTTTGGTGGCACTGTGCTAACATATGTATTCGCATGTATTCAAATAGAAGGACAAGCCTTTCCATTATGGGAAGTACGGAAGCATTTAGCTCTGCTATAGCCCGACTTCCATGGTCGGGCTATAACTACAGTGTGATGAACAATATGTTCACCGTGTAAGGGAGCAACTTCAGTAGCAACAACTGTGCAGACGTGCAAGTGAAGGGGGATGACAGATTTCTGCTGTTACTGTGACATCGAAACATTGTTCATTCAAGATATTTAAGAAAATCTTGTTCAAATGTTACCTCATCCTTGGCTGGATTCAGTTAAAAAACTATGCAACACTATGAAATGACATAAACAAAACTGTCTCTTAGGACCCGCATGGTCTGAATAACCTAAACCTTACAAATAAAAAAAAAAGTAAAATGCAGCCCCACAGATCATTAGAAGACAACTGCATTTGTCACAGGCATTTTCTACAGAGGTGCTTGCCTTTCTATTTCTACCAGTTAGAACACACACACACACACACACAAACCCACTCAAAATATTTGTAAAGGCGCTTTTTTTTTCCTGGTTTCATTGTGTTTGCAGTTGAGACAAGTTTTTAACATGTCTCCATTTTACATGATTTTTAAAAGTGGCCAGACTCAGGCATACAATCTAACTAGAAAGAAAATGGCACTGATCAAGTTTGACAAGACAATCTAGACAAAAGGATTCAGGCTTGTGCTTCACATTTCATAAAGCACCACAAGGTCCCATGAAGTAACTTGAGAGATTGTCTGGTCTGTTGAGTGTCAAGATCCATTTTTAAGAAATAGCTAATAATTATTCATTTACTACTTTGATGTTTGGAGTGAACCATATAGGGCCTGATAAATTTTTCACAAGAACACGTTATATCAGTGTAAGACCATTAACTTTGCTGGGCTTAGCTTACAGAAGCTGAAAGTGAGAGAAGTGATTTTTTTTAAAATCTGCCTAAAAATTATATTCTCACAGAAAATGGCAGGTGCTTTTACAAATCTTTGCACCCATTGTAAAAGAGTGCAGAAAAGCATATTTAAAAAATCTAGCAAACAAAGTGACCTAATTAAAGTAACTTCCCTTATTAAAAATTCCCGATTACACCTTATATTCTAAAGCCTCCACTATCTAAAGACAGAATCTGGTCTGGGGAATGAAGAGAAGTGTTTCTACCACCAGTGCAGCAGTCATATGCTTATTTATCCATAGCCTGATAAGCAATTACATGTTTATTCTTTGAAAGATTAACCCATTTAAAAATTCCAACCCCCAAACATGTGAACATGTGTTTATATTTGTGAGCTGTTACTGTTCTATGCAGGATCAGACCCTTCCATTATTAAAGAAGAAAACACACAGCCATAAAGAAGGAAGTCTCCTATATTCCATAGCCCTTTCTAACATTTATACTTTAGTAATAATGTGCAACACCTCCTGCTCTTCTTATTTTGGGCCTTTTTTCCAAGCAGAAATTATGAAAAGCCAATAATCATTTGCCACAGCATTGTGAGATAGACATACGGAGAGTGGAATGCAGCTTCATTTGGGATTTTAATTCAAGTCTAGAAATAAAAAGCTAGAGTGCTGCTGCTGACCAGCTGTGCTGTCTAAAACCTTTCACACTAGAGTGAATTTAGAATCAGTTGGTAGAACTGCAACACATCTCTTCCTTGTTGATGCAAGCCAGGACTACTCGTATTCATTTTGAGTTTACCACTTGCTGATATAGTAATTATCCTGTTAAAAGGATCCTTGCTAATTAATTTGGAGTGTACTGAGCTTGCTAGAACATCATTCTAAATTCATCAGCACAAAAATTGCAGGACGTACTTTTTAAAACTTGCTGTCTATTTAAAGGGCTTAGTTCAGCAACAAACTGCCTGCGAGGCTCAGCCTGCAGCAAATGCAAGATCCCCTGGGGTCAGCAATACAGAGACTAGTTACAGCAGGAATATTTTACAGAGAACTATATTTCCTGGTCTTCAGGCTGTTCCATTTTAAACAGCAGTAAAGCTTCTAATCAGATTTACTGTGAGAAGAACTCAGTCCAGTGCTAGGTTTTTACTGCTAGATCCCACCCTCATTCACAGATTGCTTAAAAACAAAAGAAAACCCAAACAGACAAACAAAACACTTAAATGATGGGTAGTCTACCTCCCCACTTGTGTCCAGAGTGGAATCACATATGCCAGGTAGCAGCAGGAATGACATGCAGCTCCCTCTACTTCATTGAGAAGCCTGGAAATGGCAATTAAAGTCTAGTAACTTGTATGTTTGGTCACAGCGGCAAACCCCGGTTGCAAGCCCTCTTCACCTTCCTCTTGCAATTTTTTTTTGAGGGGGAGGACTACAGCACTGTTTTTCCAGCAGGCTCTTTGAGTCAGTTCAATCAGCAGCTGGGTGTGGGGAGCCATTGTGTCATCCTGCAGCCTTCCAGAGCTTTGCACTAGGCAAGTTGTAGAATGCATTTTCTTGAAGATCTGCCAGCATCTGTGGCGTATTTAAAGAACAACTGATGTCATACTTGCTGTTCAGGAAAAGCTGCAATAAACTTTCAGACGGGGAAAATTCAAGCCTTCAAAATGGAAGGATTTCAGAACATTTATCTTAACCATTATTTACTTGAGTCAGGAGAATTACATTACTAAGTCTTCTGCAAATAGATATCTAGCCATTTACTGTTATTTATTCTGGTTGTTCCTGCCTTGTCCTTTTAGATTATTCCATATTAAACCTCACTAAAATGTTTTACCACTTGTCTTTTCCTGAGCTAAAATGTATTCCTCCTTTCCTTTGGACATTGGCTCAAATAAGATCATAGCCCTAAGCCTAAAAAATCCAACCAACCAAAAAAAAAGGCAACAAAAGAAAACCCTCCATGATTTTATTACATTGCTGTTGGTATTTGTACTGTACCATGTTCTCTGGGACCATGTGGAAATGGAAGAAAATGTGCAATTACTTTTAAAAATTCCAACTGTATTTTACAAATAAAAGGCAGTTACCTCAGGCATAGCTGCCAATTTATTATGTGAGAGCTGACTGTTATATGTTCCCATTAATTACATCTTCCACATGCTGCTTTTCCTTTCCATCCTTCGTAAGTTAATTACTTAGGCCAGATTCTGACTGCAGCCATTGCTTTGAAAGCCCACAGCAACTGCAGTAAATTCCACTCTGTTCTGGACAGGTTATTCTTTATTCAGAACCTTTTCCTCCAAATATGCAAGTCACGGCATAATCCCAGAGAGGATGTGTTTAATTTCTGTACACAGGTTACATTTTATAGATGCACACAAATACATGTATGCATTTAGATACCCATACACACCTGGCAATGCCTAACGCATACAGCTTTTGTTTCTGTTGTGTGTGAGATTGCTGATGGAAACACTATGCAGATGTCTGTAAAACACTTACAGAAATACCTGAACATTACAGATATCTTAAAGCTTTCGGCTCTAAATTCTAAGCATATGATACTCTCTGAACAATATACCAATTTAAAAAAAAATTTTTGTAAGTCAGTTCCCTGGAATATATTCTTTCCATGCAGGTTTCCTAAGTTGAATGAAACCTACCTAATCATTATTTCCCCCTCAAAGATAAAGTTTTCGAAAAGAGCATTAGAACAGAACACTAGCATCTAAAACTGCACAAGGCCATTTTGCTGGGTCTGTGTCAATAGAAAACAGGCAAGCCTTGAAATCATCAGGTTAGAGTCCTTGGCCCTCTGGTCTTTGGATTCAGTTCTTCGTCTTTTGCCATGCTGTTCCTTGTGAGAGGAAGGAAAACAGATTATTCCTAATCTGTAATGGTGAGGCAATAAAAAGGGGTCATGATGGCAGAAGTAGCAGAGGTGTTTGCCCACGATTGGTCATTGCACCAGCAGGGAAATGCAGAGATACAGACCTCTAATGGACTAGATACTAATGACCGAGAAAACCACATGAACTGTGTTATTAAAACCTTCCCTGGCCCTTCAGAGCCAGCATGGGAAGAGTTCTTGTCAGCCAGCTCCACTCCAATGATCTCCAGCAAGCTACTAATACAGGAATTCCAATAGTCCTGAGTCTGTCTTGCAGGTGACCCTAAAAAGCTCTATGTGAACTTTTCCTAATTTGGGCTCTTTGGGTCCTGTCTTTTCCCTTTAGACTGGGTTAAAGCAGTGGGAGAGAAAATGATGTAACAATATAAAAAAACAACTTAGTTTATCCACCTAAACTCTTACATCATCCTTTACATACTGCTGTTCTTTCCCCATCTACATTTCCATCTCCTTTCTGGGCCCACTGTCCAGATCTCAGTATGCAAACAAAAGACACTAAACACTGAACTTCCCACTGCTGCCTGTGAAAGTCTCTACAAAAGCACACAAGAATTCAGGCCAATCAAAGATTAAGAGCAGCCAAGCCTATTTCTTCCTATTAAAGACAGAAGATATCTACAGCTGCCAAAAAGCTTCCTCCCTTTGTTTGTAGCTTACTACAAAGAAAAGAACAGTTTTCCTGAGCAGTCTCTCTGAAGGACTAGCTTATTGAAACAGCAGCACCATTTCCTGTAGCCCTATGGATTACTATCTCCTTCAAACAATCTTAAGGTCATAGAAAGTCTGAAATCAGGCTGTCAGACTGTAGGTAAAAATAAGGGAGCTGAAGGGTGGTACAATGTGAAAGTGATGCCCTAACCCAGTATTCTTAATTTTGGGAGGTGGGAAAGGCCTCCAAGCCAAGTAATGCAGGCCTACACGGGTATGATCTGTAACAGCAGCTTAGAAGATCTGAACTGAAAATTGCTTTAAAATCTTCAGTCTCCTAATACATATGAGCTAATAGCATCCTGGAATAATCATACAAAATGGATATAATCATAGCAAACATCTAGGCCTCACAGAAGACTCCGGAATAGCTTTAGAATAGATTTAGTGTGAAAACTGGTTAAGCGTTGCTGTTCTTTCATTTTACATTATTCTGAATAAAATGATGTTTCACATTTGAGGAATGTGTTGGGCTTAATTTTATCCGGCATCCTGCTTAAGTGCTTCACAATTTCAGTCCCTTGATAGAATTCACAAAAAGCTTGTCTTTCACAACAAACTTGGTAGAAGCCTTGTTGGAGCGTCTTTCAGGATTGCAAGAGACAATAGTATGTTCAGCAACCACAGTACATGAACCAAGACAGCTGTCAGACACTATAACTCTCTGTAGGCCTAAGCCTGCTTTCAGTAAGCATTCACAATGCCACTGCTGAAAATCATTACTAGGTCTGTAGTATTATTAGAGAAACATAAAAACAGGACTCATTTTCTCATGCAACCAATTCTAATGTTTTAAGGAGCACCTTTCAAAGAGATTTATCACAACTGCCAAACTAGAATATTCTGTTACTCATTAGAGGTCAGCTCTGCGAAGTGGTTAGCCTTCTCCCTGAGTGAGGGAGAAGGGGAGAACTCTTTCTTCTTTCCTTCGCCTTTCTCCTTCCAGATTTCATGTTGACATGAAATCTTGTTGTCCTGACCCAATAACAAACCAATATGAGTTAATATTCTGCCTTGTGAGCTGCATATCAAGTTTAACTTAAAATTTAAGCTCCATTGTGGCAGAAAAGACTATTTTGTGGTCTAATCTGAGGAATACTAATTCATTAAAAAAACCTCTTACATGCAGAAAAAGGAGAGAATGCATAAGTAAGAGTTGCCACAGGGGTAGCCTGAAGCCATATGCCAGCAAGTTACTCTGCTTGTATATTATGAGAATTTTTATCCACCTAATCAATAAAAAATGAGTAGTTACTATGGCAATTTCTACACTACAAGGTACTTGTGCTGCAGTAGAGTATGTTCTAGAAGGACAAATACACTTACCACTCTGTTATGTAAATTTTTGCACCTTTTACAGTGTTGCAGTGCAGTGTGTAGGCTTGAGAAAGGCGAAAAGAATAAACTGAGTCAAAAGATAGTGGTGATTATAAAGGACTGCTTGGAGATTCTTAAGTGACTAACAGATGCCACGTTAGAGCAATCCACAAACATTCAAACAAATCAAGCAGTGATTTTACAGATCTTTAGTTTCATTATATCTGATTTCAAGCTAAGATTTCACTACTGTATTTCCCTTTGATTATCTTCCTCAAAGTTTAAACTGATGGGGCTAGAGTCTAGTGTCTCTTATACCACCATCAATTCGTATTAATATTGATTTCAAAGGATAGCAATACACTCTGCAGTAGCCAGGGCTGATTACAATTGATGTATTCCCTTACAGCACAATACTCCATAACCTTGTAGGGACTGCTGACACTTACACATACGGAGAACAAGGATAAAACTTCACTCTTGAGATACAGAATACTACAATAAAAGTGCAACGTTCTTTTAAAGATTTGAAAATAATTGATCATAATCATCTTTATGAAATACACAGAGAAAGTACATATGCCTCCTACAAAATCTTTATCCCAATTCCATCACATTATATTTTGCAGTATTTATTTTTTCCCCTACACTTCTTTTCAAAATATTATCATTTTCCAGGTATTAGGACAAATGGGAAGGAACAAATGCTGAGGAGAAACCTAAACACTACAGAGGCAGGCAGTCCCCTTAGAGATGTCTGACAAGGCAGAGATATCACAGCTGCATACAGAGACAAATTAAGACTCACCACAACTGCTGAAGATGGACCAATGATTGTGGCACAAACCTGTCAAAAAGATGGTCAGGAGAGAAGCTTAGGTAAATTAGCAGTTGGGCAACTTTAGATGAGAGAGACAGGCACGCACAAAGGCGGGGACCTAAGGACACTTTAAAACCTCCATTAAAATCTCCTAGAATCCATGTACCAATAACACACAGCAAAGTTACAAGTGTATCCACTTCTGACAATTATATGCACCTGAGGTTCAGACTTTAATGCCTTTATTCAAATGATCAGTGCTGAGACCTGAAAGCTAATATGACTAAAGGTACTGGGTTCTTTTCCAGAGGATTAAGATACAATTGTATTTTTACTCATAAAATACTGACTCTAAAGCTATATTATAAAGAAACGCTAATTCCTACATAGGAAGGCTCTGGACCTCACTGTAGTAGCAAATACATGGCCCCCAAGACCTCACAGGTAGAAAATAATTAAAAGAAGCAATAAGTATAACCCACAATAAGTATGCATGTTCAAAAGAGATCTTTGAAGTGGCACAATCCCTTTGAAATTTGAAAGGAATGAAAGAAAGAGAGACCTTATATCAAGAGACAATACACGAAGGCAAATCTTTTGAAGGCTGGAAAGTTAAGTGATAGTTGTATATCGCAGTCCAAGCAAAGGCTGAGGTAATGTGTAAACATGCAAACAAATCCAAAGCACTAACATTGCACAAAGGAAAAACTCTTAAAATACAAAGGCTGTCTAGCAAGCTCACCCTACGCACACCATTATGAGGGAGCAGACTAAGAAGCTGGGCTGCTCCTAGAGAAGATGCTCAACTTTCACACTCTGCTTACAGCCTACGTACCACAGTAGCCAACCTTCAGCCGACTGAAATTAAGACTGGGTCTGTCTGGATACAATTTTCTAGGATTTTCAAAAGAACTCATAACTGGACAAGAAGGGAGTTTAAACAGGCTCTTTATTTTCTCCCAAGTGTGCTACCTCAACAGTACTCCCACCAGATGATTTCAAGTCCATCTCCTTATTAAAAAAGACCAGCTACATCAGTTTTTCCACTACAGGAAGAGGGAATGAAACACAAGAAGTAGATTGGCCCAGACACAGTCAACATCATAAACCTAGGCTTGGAAAAGGCCACCTCTTGGAGGTTTACTGGGGTCCTTAATACCACAGAGCAATACCTCAGAAAATACCATGTAACATAGTTACCAATAACATAGTTCAGAAGTTAGTCTTTCCCTTCACTTCATCAGCTGGGTATAAGAAATAATATCCTTTCTAAAATGAAAAAGAACAGAAAAGGGAAGATTTTTACAGCATTGTTTCCGTAACGGAATTGTTTCTTCCAGAAAAGCTTTAAGAGAGTACACTAGAAAGGTCTGTTTCTGTAGATGGGATAGCTTACATCAAGCCTCTTAGTTTGAATTAAGTGAACTGAGCAAGTCTGATACCTCCTTTAGGAAATCTTCAGCTAATCACATTTTAATTTGCATCAAATGTTTCTGTGTCTACCTCCATACAACTCACCCTGGACAGAACTTTCTTATAGCAAGTTGTCCTTGTAGCTAGCTCTGCAGCCAAGGTCCCCTTTAAAGCACTGAAAATGGAAGAAAGCATGGCCTGTAAGGAAACACAACAGGAACTGACTATGCATCCAAGCTAGTTCTCAAAGTGGCTTTTCTATGAAAGTGTTTCCAATAATGAACTTCAGCAAATTTCCATTTTGCAATTTAAAGAGCCTGTCTTTGTGGTCTCAACAGATGTGCAATAGCACCAACTATTCATATCACATGAAAACCCAAACCTTTTTAGAAGGGCAACATACTTCATTGTGCTGCACTGAGATAACTGGTGCCCACTAGGAACTAGAAATTACCCCAGGAGTAGAAAAAACACCATTTGTCCCATAGAATGGTTAGGTCTTAAAAGGTCTGAAGCATGTCAGCCACTCTTGGATCTCCAATATAGCATATCCAAGACAGAGCATAAAACATGTTCTGTGACTTATGAAACACCATGAGCTCTCCATTTTCAGTATTTTACATGCCCTAGCCTCCCATTATCTAATTTCTATTGTGTAATGTCCTATTTATAGACTTCAGGCTCTTTGCTGGTTATTTTATTGTCATCAGTAACAACTGTTTGTTGCTTGCACTACTTCCTTCCTCAGGTTTATACTGCCCTCACACTCTCAAGAAAAAAAAAACCTACAAAATCAACCCCAAAAAACCAACAAACAAAACTACCCAGCCCCACAACACATAACCCACACTTTCACAGTGTGGTGGAAGATTTAGCAAAACAGCTATTATAAGCACCTTGCAAGATCATAGGTCTAAGCAGCAGTAAAGACAATATTAAACATTATACTCAAATTAGAGCATGAAAGGATTTGTTCTAGAATGAGTCACTACTAAACAGTTTAATGGAAAGTAAGATCTTACCCCCTACAAGCATTTAAAAAAAGAAGAGGGGAAAAAAAGAAGAAAATGAAAAAGGAAAACACTAAAGTCCTTTACTGAGTCATAGTGGCAGCAAGGGAAGTTAATCCTCTTCATTCTACCTTCCTTCTATGTCCCAAGAGGTTACTCTCATCTCCTTGCTGCTACCCAGCCTTTTTCCAAGGAGCCCCACAGACCAGGATCCCTTATTACTTACAGTCATTTCTGAAAGGTGGACCTCAAGCTACACAAAAATTGAAAATAAAATCGAATAGAGCCAAAGCATCACAGCGTTCCCACTGTATCTCACAGCAGTTGGGAACACTGGTTAAGGAGAACAACAGAAAATGCTGCGCAGGCACCCTTGTCCTCATGGAAGCCAGCGTTACTGTGAACGGAGATACTGCTTTGTTAGGAGAAGCAACTAGTCACATGGGATGTGGGAGAAGGGACAACACCACAGGGAGGTTTGACTCAGCTACGTACAAGAACATATAGCCAAGCCCTCTATCCGCACATTTCAAGGACAGAGTGAGGAACCATGTCTTTTTTCAAATGCTTAGTAACATTTCAGATGATACTAGATGTTTTTTGGAAGCACTTTGCTTACATACACACAGCTATTAGAACAAGGCCACAGGCATTGGGATAGAAGCAGGGAAAAAAGAATAGTACTGGGACAGTTAGAAATGGGGCATGCATTTGCACCTTACTCTGGGGCAGGCAGAAGGCTTGGTTAACCCTGGGGTTACCATAACTGAATACTTCCTGTAATGACTTCAGCACAATTTTGCACAAACATGGGGTAACATACACCTCTTCACACCACACACCTTCAATGTTGCAAAAGACAGGTAGGATTCACCAGCTCTACTTATCATGCCCTTGGTTTCAACTGTCCTGTAAATGGGAAATCTGCAGCTAACCCTTCAGAACAGACTCAAGCAGGACAGAGTCCCATTAGAATGGATTACCTTCCTCTCTACTGCATTCAAGACATGAACAAACCCTCCTGAAGCAACCAACTTAGCAGATAGCTAACTACTTCTTTGTCTTTCTTTTCTCCTCACTATAGGACTATATATGTTATGATTAACACCTCTGTCCCTTCTGTTTCTGAGTCTGCTGTGACCAAAGACATAGGAAAACTTAACAAAATAACCAGCTTCTGAATTCACAACTTCATTATCAACACAGAAGAACAGAAAATGTTCTTACCATGTCAGGACAGCCCCTTTCACATGCGACATCTGAGAGACCAAGAATACAGACACATAAGTCTTTGAACTAATCTAGTTCCCTGCTTGCAACAGGAAGAGTTTTCACCCTCCCAGCTGCCTATTCACTAAGCCCCTCCCTTCTCTTCTTGCTGCTCCTGGGGCTCACCTGATTGCACTTAGCAGCTCCTTGATTCAATTTACTAATTCAGCAGAAAAAGTAAGAAGCAGAGGCAGGGGAAAGAGAGGCACAGTGTGTTGTTGCATTAACTCAGCTGTTTTGCCTAACTGCCTGATGCATGACAAGTCACATAACCTAATTGGAAAGAACCAGATCAGGAAACTGTTTCTATACTTAACTGTTGAACAATTAGGCTTGTATTTAGTGGATCATTACTGACTTGAAGCTCTTTTTTCCTCTGTCGCTGACTCCTGCAATATGATAGGAGGATTATCCAAGGATATCTCTGTCCAGTGCACAACATAGAACAAAACAGCAGAAAGCTCTTCAGATTTGCCTGCACTTGGAAAGTTTCCCAGAAAGAACAAGCTGCAGCGGCAGGATCCCTTTCTGTTTCAAGTGGAACAAGTGTATCCAAAATAGCTGCTTGCAACTGGAACAAGAAACTATGAGACACTGATGAGAAACTGGAGTGGAGGACTGACCGAAGGGAGATGGACCCTTTCCCCAAGAAGAAAACAGAAGAGGGCACATCTGCCAGTTTTCCACTCCCTTCCTCACTTCTCTGTATTCCGTTAATAACAAAGAGGATTGAGATCCCAGATGGTAATGACAGTCCAGGCCTCTTTGGCCTCATCCACTTTGGGCTCCAACTGCATTCAAATGTAGCCGGAAAAAAGGATGATTAACTAGCACTGTCAGGTTGGCTTGCGGGAAGAAGAAGAAAAAAATTGCATTAAATCACTGTTTTAGAGATAGGTCTGAGACTTGGGAGAATTTTTTTAAAGTGACTTAAAAAGAGACTTAAGGCCCCCATTTTCCTTTGGCAATTTTTACAAGATCTAAACTTCTTTAGTGCTCCATAGCTTGCCTGAATACCAAGTGATTCAGCAAGTTTTCCATTTGTCTATATTTGTCTATATTCATATTTTCAGACACAGTGAGAGGGAGACAATAGAGGCCAGATATGAAGAGCACAAACACAGCTGTGCAGTCAAGCTTTTCTAGAATCATCCCATCTGTCAGGCCATAGTCCCAGAGTAGTCAATAGTGGCCAGTTTCCTATTCACACTGCCCTACAGCTACAACAGCATATTGAGCAGCCCCTTACATTCAGGTAAACATGACTCTCCCTGCAGACCAATGATCTTTTCTGACAGTAATTAATTATATAAAGGACAGGGTGTTGTGCCTCTCAGCCTCCAACTTCTCTGGCTTTGACAGAGTTCGATCTTATAATTACCTTTCTATTTAGCATCACTCTGCTGTGCTTCACACTGGATCTTCCAGCCTTCTAGCAATGAACCAGGGAGGCTATGAGACCCACATGTTTGGCTGCCAGGCTCTCCCCCAGGCTCCATCCCTTTTGTTACCTGGGTCTGCAGATGAAGTTCTGTCCTCTAGTATAGAGAAGATGCTGTTATCATTGTGTACAGCACTTTGACAAGCATTTACGTTGACATGCTTGTAACAAATTGGTAGATTGCTTCCATAATGCTCAGGAGAAGGAACAACAGCACTTTTTTTTTGCACTTGTAGTTTACTTGACACTGGGGGCCTAGCCCTAGACGTGGGCTTCTATGATAATAGCACCAGTCGTCACACTGTAGACTGGGGGTGTTAGACCAAGTGCTAAATCTTGGTTCAGTGTATTGCAAGACGATGAGATGTTGTTAGATTAAGTTCAGTAAGTGACATCCATTTTTTGAAAGTCACATGCATGAAGAAATTGAGCAGCAGAAGTCTGCAGCCTCCAAATGAAGAGTGGCTTGTTTGCAGAGATGAAACAACTTCAGAGGTTTCCAGGGTTCTGGTACTGGAGGATGACAGACCTGTTACAGCTCACACACAATCATACTGGTTACACCTTCCTCAAATTATTTACAGCAAGAAAATGGCAACCCCTCAGGTTAGCCAACAACCATGGGGATCTCCATCTATCATTCCATGTATCATTCCTTATTTGTTAAAGTCAGATTCATGCAATATCTAAGATGACTCATTAATTGTTTTCCAAAGGTTTCCAACAACATTAGTTGTCTGAGAAAAAGAACCTGTGAACAATCTTCACCTAAGTGAACTGAAATAAAAAGCAATGTACTTATTAGTAAAAGGAGAAAAGTGTTATGATAAGACATTTATCTCATTTAGAACATGAGATTACATCAACAACCTAATTTGCACCTAAAAAACATGCAACATAATGCAGCTCAATTCAGAACACACATAAATCTAAATGTGGCTAATCACATTAGTCTGTCCACACAAAGTGAAATGACCTGTGACTAATACTAACACAGATGAAACTGAGGAAAATTATTTGTAGTGCAATATGAGCATCTGTTTGCTGCACTTAGTTCTACCTGGTTAGGAGTTGAGGACAACAAGGAAAATAGGACCCTTTCTTATGCTCAGCAAGGCTGAAAGCTCAGCTGAAGAAAGAAATTATTTTGCCAAAAGAAAAATTGTTCAATATTTTGCAAATATTGTTTGCCCCCTGAAGGACAGTTATTTGGTTTGATATATTCCCATGATCTCCAGGGAACTACACAGAAACAAAGGTGCAAATAAAGACAGACAGAACAATAATGAAGTCAGATGTACTGGGGTACTGATAATGTGCTTTCAGGTCACAAAGTAACTACATCTAATGGCACTTTACTTAGTAGAGGTATATACAGTTCAGAAGAAGAAAATCGGAGATGTCTGTGCAAAGGCCAAAAAAGCTGTGATAGTTTATACCGGCTGAAGGTGTGGCCCAATATACAACCATGTCCTCATTAAAGACTTCAGGTAAAGGCTACCAGATGCATTTCCTAGAGGTAGATAGTTCAGGTAGAGAAACAGACATCAGTGGTTATAAAGGCCTAATGCTTTCTGAACACACATCAGCATCAATGTGGCACACTGCCATATATGGAATCAGCATCCCTAGCTAGTCATGTGCTTTGATGCAGGGGATGTTAGTGATTACCTTAGGCTCTGTGATTAAACAATTATGCTTCTTCTACTGGTAAGGATTAAGCAAGAAAGAAGGTTCCCAGACTGCTCATTATAACACACAGAAAGTATAATTTGATGCCACATATGTTAATCACATAAGGTAGCCTTAGGAAGCAACCACAGATCCCATGACAAATCCTTGTCATGCCTGAGACAAGGCCTAGTTCAGCAGGCTTTTCGTCTGAGCTATAGTGAACAAATGGACCTTGCCAACGTGTCTGGAGAATAATGACCTCAAACCTCTTCAAGCTGCACATTCATAAATGTAGATGCAAAGAGAGATGACTAAGATGGGTTGAGTTTTGCACCAACATCAAAATTTGTTCAAGCAGGAACCAGCAATCAGGATGGATGACTGCAGCTACGCAAGACCTCTTCTTTCTAAGGCCAGGAACAGAAAGAAATGTCCTAGAGCATCTGGGCTGGATAAGCCATTTCCCAGTACTCTTCTGAATAAAACACAGTGAAATGGACTGGCTCTCTAGAGAAACTGAGCATGTAGATTGGGTACTAGCCAATAGTATGTTTGTAAGCAACAGCCTGATTCAGCCAAAGAATTCTTTTTGGATATTTTTGTTTAAATGAGGAAGAGAGAAGCTACTGGCTGCCTGCCATTGTAATGTGATATCTTGGCAGGAAAACGCTTTGTGTTATATCACAACCATATGGTGGTGTAAAAGATTTTTTTTCTATTAAGTTCCTGTAATAGTCCATTCCCATTTTTAACACAGCCTTTCTGCATAAGAAGAATATGTTTGCTTCTCAGTTCTATCACAAGAGTTGGTAGTATATGACTACACTTTTATACCTAATCATGGCAAACATTTAAAAACATTACAGTTTCAGAGGTACAATTACCTCTTCTATTGTGAAAAGGTAAATGAGCACACTGATGGAATGTAGCTTCTTTGAAGAGTTAACCCTGGTTTCCCATAGGAAGGAATTCCTTTTTTTTTTTTTCCAATGGATGAGAATACTGTCCAAATCAGCTATGATCAAATTAGGTCTGGCGTTCTTTGGGAACAGTGAGAACAGGAAGATGTGTGGGAAGATTTCTCTCTTCACCAGCTCTTCTCCATTCCAGGAATGGCAACAATAAATAGATTCCCTCAGCTATCTTCCTATTGCTAGTAGAAACCCAAAGCAAGTTGATGCCACAGGAAACTGAGTTTTTCACACATTCTTAGGACAGGCTCCTACTGTGTCCAGCTGACTCTCTGTACATGTCTAGGGATCAGCAGATATCAACATCAGCGAATTCAAATCTTTTAGATTCGAAGTCTGCAGGCTTTGATTTTCCTGTAGGGATAAGTCTGTTATCAGCATGAGGGTATGAATGAGTTTTTGGCATATGCATACTCTGCAGAACCAAGCACCAAGCATGTGTTACTATGCTGCTCGTGTTTCCAACTTTTGCAGTCTTCTATCTTTGCAACACAAAAATGAATAAAAGTACACAGAATTTTTTTTCCATTAACAACAATCCAAACAGCACCACAACCATCTCTGCAATCACCTTTTTTGCCAAGGAATCTGCAATACAAGATAAGACACAGAGGTACTTATCTAACAAACCTTTCTCCAGCACAGCAAATAAATTTCCATTAAGGGCTCCTGAGGCTGATCTGCACAGGATCCTAGTTCAGAGCACATGATAGACCTGCAGCTTGCTCTTGCCCAGACAACTCTGCTTGTACTCTCAGGAGTGCATAAAGCAGTGGATGGATAGTTGGATTCTACTTCTTCACTGAAGTTATTTGGCCCACTATGGCTACCCTGAAATGCAATAATAAATTAAATAATGCCCCTGAACACTTTCAGACACTTGAATGTGAACATCTATGCAGTTAAACAGATAGGATGGTTCCTGGTATGTTTCTGACCCAGGCAAAACGGTATTCGCCCCCACAACCCCAAGGTGTGTGCTAGAGTCACTACGTTCCAGGAGCTGTCCCCAGCCGGCAGTACTTACCCATGTGGAGGCCCAGTTCCCAAACGTAATCACATGCTGTTCTGTGCCAGCAAACCTCAAGGCCTTGATACTTTCATAATTTCTAACAGGTTTAATTTAGTAGGAAATGTGTAAGCTAAGCAATTCCCATCAATTTCAGCTATGGACTGATGTCAAGAACTAGTTGCACTCCATGACTGAAAGGAACAGTCTGGCTTACATTTGAACTTGCCCCAAGTCCTTCATGATACTGCTATGATCTGGATGCCTATAAAAAACAGATAACAACAGAAGTACTGAACTCTGGAATGAAAACCCATAGGTTTGTGAGAAAATTATAGAAAATTCAACTGCTGTGACTTGTGTGATGGCAGCGCTGAAGTTTCTGCACTCACTCCCTGAGCAGAAACATTACCAGGGCAGGTACAAATATGAGACTATTTCAACAAATGGTCCATAACTTGCCTACATGTTAGAATTCAATTTTCTCTACTTTCATATACCTTTATTGCACTTCTTGGAACATAACAACCTAAGAGGTTTCTCTTTACGGCATGGAGCATATGAATGTTATAAACGAGTATTTACAGCAAAATATCCTCAAGAATTCTTTACATTACTGTCAGCTCTTTTGGGACACTTAGACTAACCCTGTCTTTAGGGATTTTTCTTTTTAAAAATGTCCATGTCCCTTGATAAAACCCTTCACACTTTAGCCAGAGAAACCACATTTTGCTCATATGATGTATTTCTGACTGACAGCATAGTTTGCAGCCTTTAAAAATATTCATATGCAGTAGTCAAAACATAGCTTGCTTGTAGCCCCTTGGAATCTTAATTCCAAGTCTGTCTAACTTCCTGTCAAAATTTACAGAGTAAGCAGTAATCAGAAAGATCTACTGTGAGAAAGAGTGAGTTTTGCAGGATCCAATGAGACAAAAGAAAAGGGTTTTATCTTTGGATTTTCCAGAGCAGAATTGCAAAGCAAACAATGCAGCCTCAAAGCAACAAATCTGAATTGGTCATGGTATAGCTCAATGGAGAATAAATACACTCTGAAAAGAAAATGAGAGATGAAAGAAAGACTTGACTGTAATTTACATTTGTTAATGTGGAAATTATGAAAATAAGTAAATGCCTATAAAAAGACATTAATAGAATTCACCCAGATTTACAGTTTGAATTTGATTCTGTCATTCCTTCTTATATATAATCCAACAGAGCTCAAGCTGCCTAAAAAGCACCATTATTACAGTAATACAGGTCTGCTATGCCTAGTCATGAATCTTAACTCTGCCAGTGACTGGTATACCAACAGTAAATGGGCCGAGAACACCAACTTCCTCTACCTTAACTATTAACCGTACCTTCAAGCAGGTATCCCTTGAGTAAAGCTTTGTATTCTGCAGGCATTATTACCAGCTCTTTCCAAACCTTTGCTTGCAAGTCAGCTATAAATGACATTGAGCGTTTGCAACTGATCCCCTTGAGATCAGCGGTGAAATTTGCTTAAACTTTGCTGCCTCTAGGACTGTAATGGTATGTGGGAGCACTCCAAAATGGCTAGAACAATATAACAGCTTATAACTCCCACTATAGACCTCTGGAGAGGTAAACTGAAGTCTCTGGTCAGGTCCCAGGTATAAAGTGAAATCCAAACCCACCTCATTCCAGAGATCACCAAATCAAGACACGGTCACTTAAAATGTTCGTGCGCACACACGCACAGAGAGGTGAGCAGGTCTGGAGACAGCAAAGTCGCAAGTCAGCATGCCTGTCTTGACAAGAGACTAGACAGATTTGTTCAAAACCAACTTGTATTTTGCCTAAGAGCAACTAATTCTCTCCTCGTGTTCATTACATTCCCTCTTCTCTTTATGTGAAAATGATCATTCTGACCTGCAGAAAAATGTTTAATTATTACTCAGTTTCATGGTCACAGCATTAAGTTTTTTCAAAGATGTCTTACAAACTGAGAACAAAAAAAAAAGAAAAAGCCCTGTTACCTAAGAGCCTATTGAAATTCTTTAAGTCTCTGGGCATGCATTATGTATTCACCAACTTTGCTGCTGGTGATGTAAGTTAGAAATTCTCCTGCTGGTTGTGATTACAGCTGCAGAGTCACAGATTTGAACAGCAGTAGACAATCATTTTTCTGAGCCTGCACATAAATATAAAACGTTTCCTTTTTCCTTATCACATAAACCTTCCACTATGATTACTTCAAAATGAATTCCTGTTTTCTTCAGATTTTCTCCACTTATCGTTTTACAATTAACAAAATGTATTCCATCCAACAAAGCTCTGTTATTTGCATATTCAAAGGTCACCATACAGGTTAAAGTTATTTAACTATGAAAGAGATGATAATTTCACAATCTTTTTACATGCAGATAAAATACAAAATTACCTCTGGGTTTTTAATTTGCACATTTACAGACACATGATAAAGAGTTTTACGATAATGGTATAAGCAGCATAACGAACTTTCAATTAGGCTGTGACAGCTCTTCCCTCTAGTCTTTGCATTGTCATTTTATTATTTAAAACACTGTCATCTCTTTAAGGGAGCAACAAAGAATTTTACTTACTACACCCATACTTTGGAACCAAAATGGCAGCTTCTCCCAAGAGTGCTGCTGCAGCATGTCAAGCTCACACACGTGCACTGCTTGGCATGCAAGTGCTCCTTGCCAAGCAGGGTGGGAAAGAGAGAGAATCAGATGGAATTAGATCAACCGACCATCAGGTTTTATGGGCGTCGCTAGCACTGAACAGTCCAGGTCATCAGATTAGAGCAGTGATAAACAGCAAAGAAAAGTCCTATATATTGCTATAGCACCCTTGTGTGGCTTTTTTACTTTATGTCATATTGCCTTTGTACAAACACAATAGAAATCCTTCTGGATGTGAAACCTAAATTATTCCCAGAAAAAGCAATGCTCACTGAATTTCCTATGAAACTGTAGCAAAGTGAAATTCTGCCCCCCATCTAAGAAGTTCTTGGCATACCTTACAGAAAATCAGATTTCTCGGCATGACACTTCACCCAGCTCAGATAAACCAATACAGCTGAGGTAATTATGAGTCCAATCCATTCCAAAGTTACCCTTTTCTCAGTTAACATCATGGCCACAAACCCATCCAACCTCTCAGAATGAATATTTCTTAATATTATGCACTACTCCAAAATTGGTTGCTGTGACTATTTTCTATTTGTGTTGAAAGCCAACCATGTCAAAGTCATATTTTGGGTTTTGTCCCCAATTGTCTGTGCTTTTAAACCAGAGAGTAATTGATTGCAACAATGCAATTTCTGTATTTTTAGATGTCTAATCAAAACCTGCTACAGCAACTTGAAAAGTCCTAGAGACACAAGCAGTAAAAAAATATAAAAATTATGAGAATTTTATGAAAAAGAAGATCCTACAAACCTCCAGAAATTGACATTACTTATTGAAAATCACAGGTAATTTTACGTCTCAGCTGGCTGCAATAGAATGCAGCCATTTCTGGTCATATCTGATGTAACACACCGATGGTAAATCTTTTACAAATGGAACAATTTTGAACAGTGTAATCAGTAGGTTGCACAAAACAACAGACAATTTACTTCTCTCTCAAGCACTCTGAACAGAAAAGAAAGGTCAGAGACACATGTAGGCAAAGGAACGCTTCTATGAAAGTCACAATATCGTATGACTACAATGGGTCTAGAATAGCTGTTGAGCTATTCTGCTCTCAGAGGTTTTACTCTCCTTGACATGTGTCTTCCTCATCTTCATTTGCCAGGAATCCTACCTGGCCTGGAACTTGGACAATTCAACAGGTTACACAGTGAAAGTAACCCTCCCTTTGAAAGATCTCTGCATCTTCTCAAATTCTTCACATTTTTTTTTTGTCTCAGCTCTAGATTGATTTATATGGGGAGGAGAGAAGGAGGCAAATGCAAGTCACAATGAATAGTATCCTAATTGTACAGATTACAGTTACATGCTGTTCCCCCCATAGTAACTGCCCCCTCCAAAAAAGAAGATTCAAATTAATAATACAAACTCATAATCTTAGAATTAGAATGCAATTTTTCAAGACTTCTACTACAAGCAATACAACTACATTCCTTCATGGCTGGACATGAGAACCCCAATGACAATATTACAATCGCAAAACCAAATGCCATGCATTTAAAAGACTATTTAGGAAGACATGAAGAATTTAGAAGTCTGGTACACCTAAGACTACATAAGAAGAAGTGATTTAAGATTGACTGAAGTGGAAGTCTTAAGATGAATTGAAACTTTTTAGAAGTTGATAAAAATGAGAAACCTGGTAAAGTGAATTTCTCTTCCTGAATTCATCTGAAAGTGGATGTGTGAGAAGCACGACAAAAGACTTCCATTTTTATTTCATGTCAAATTAGGCTACAAATCATGTCTTGGAGAACTGGAAGTCTTAGGGCAAGTTGAAATTGCCATTGTAGTCCAAAAGAGGACTGCATATATTTTACAGGTGAGAAGCTTACTTGGACCCTTTACAGACCTTGATACAGCACTGAAGCTGAAACTAACAATTTTTAAATGTCTGAATTTTTAAAAAAAGACTTTTTATCCTTCTGTTACTATTCACGTAGGACAGAATTCACCATCTCTCGAACTAAACTCTTGTGCATGCAATATACAGGAACCATGGAACTACCAACTTGCTTTCAGCAATTCATCCTGTAATCCTGTTTTTAGTTAGTGCTTTACTGCAGAAAGCACCTTGAAGCCAAAATCTAGCCATTGATGTAGTGGAAGAAAAGAGTGGTGAAAAGTGGTTTACTATCAATGTACCCATGTTTACTGTCAATGTATCATGCTTTTTGAAGCATGAGATTTCACATAGCTTAAGGAGTTACAAGTGTTATTGGTCATAAAATTATTCAGCCCTTTTAAACTATCCAGCTACCATATTAATCTTGGTAACCTTCCTTGACAATGAATTAAACAGACTTACCTCACACTGAATAAAAGCAGTATTTCCTTTTATTGGATCCACATTTATTCTATTTAATATCATCAAGTTCACATTATAAGAAAGAACAAAGGAGGATCTTGTTTTCACTATACATTTGTGATCTTGATGTAGATTTTTTTTAAGTCAACAAATTCTTTATCCTATTTCCTTGCCATCCTGCCCAAATGTATGCCTCTTCAGATTAAATAAAATAATAATAATATTTTTAAAAAATTGCAGGAGGCACAGAAGTGGACACTTAGTCTTCTCCTAGGATACTTGCTGTCTTGGTACCCTTGCCTCCATTCTGAGATATGAAAGGCTCTTTGAATTACACTATAATATGAGCTGTATGCCTGGGTGGTGGAATGAAAAAGACCCACTCTTCACCAAACTGTTTACCAGCCTACACTGAGGAGTAACCAAGGCTACTGGATGGAACTGGAAGAAAATCTTTTAATAGTCCATTTGATAAAGATATTGAAGTTTCAGGCCAGCTCTCCAGAAATTCATGCCAAATTCAGAAACATTTTGGCTTTAGAAAAAGGAAAAAGAACACACAAGAAAACAAGACCTGTGTGATCATCCTATGCAAATGTTTGCGTGCCTGTCCATCACTGCCACCATTTTCTCCCCCTAATAAGTTGGACACCCAGTAGCCAATGTTAACTAAACCTGGCACAGCAACAGCAATTGAACAGAAAAATCCCTACAAGTTTCATGAAAACAAACAGCAAGCTAAAGGAGGGAGATCCTGTTAGCGCACACACTGAGGGAAAACCTCTGACATGAGCTCCGCTAGTAGGTACCCACAGCTCCACATTAGCAAGAGCAGTTGCATATGCTTCTGTTACAACTCACAGCATGTTCGACACCTGAGCACCAAAACCCAAAGCAATGGGTCTTATGACTTCTGCCATTTTCAGGATGGAAAGCAACACACAGAAAAAGAAAGCCAGTTCTTCCAACAGTTCCACCATCCAATGGCTATGCTCCATGGTGGGGGAGGATGGAGAGATTCCTGGGTCCTCACTGTCTGTAATAGCCACGTAACCTGCACATCTAGGGGATGATGAAGGAAAGGCATTGTAGTCATTGCTCTAACTTAAGTTAGAAGGAAAATTCTTATCCCACCCCCACTGAGGATCAGCCAAAGAGAAGTGACTCAGAGGTGTCGTAGTGTCACAGAATCTCCATGGAGCTCATGTGTCACACTTTGCTCAGGTCTCTGCTTCAAGCCACTGCATCACCCAGCAGCTGGTCCAGATCAGGTACTATCTGAACACCAAACCACAGCACATTTTCCAGCAACGAAAATGGACATTTTATTCTTTTACTGCATAGAAGTACTTTTCTCTCTGTATCTTATAAATAGCTCTGAATTCCAGCTGTTTTCACATTTATTTTAATCCTCTGCCTTCAGGTTGTTTGATGAATCTTAGGGAGATTTTGGAACAACTTTACAAACTTATTTTTTCTCTTTTAATAAAGCCACTCTTCTTTTTTATTGTACCTTCACTGAAACATTTTTATGAATACAATAAAAACACAAAAGAACCCCGTATTTAAATGCTCTGCTTGTGTAACAGAACTATACTCTCACCTTTCTTAACCTGACTGCATATCAGTGCCACAGAGCTGGATGCAGGAGGGCACAAGGCATTAGCTTAGCACAGGCTCAGTTAGAACCTGAGGTCTGAGGGTATGGCTGTGTGCAGACTCACCCCTTGGCAAGGAACAAAACGGCAAAAACTGCTGCCAGTTGCACTCAAAGGCATGTTTCCCAGAAAAACATAATCCAGAATTGGAAAGAAGGTAAAGATCTTGGCCAAAGGCAGAGTTCCTTCATTCTGACAGGGAGAATGTGGTTGCAACTTCCTCCCATCTCTTCCCCCTTAGAACAGTGAGAGGTTTTCCATGTGCCCAGGACCTAAGTGATGGGAATATGGAGGCACTAAAAGGCTCCAGAGATTAGCTATGGAAGAAGAAGGAAAAGAGTACAAGGTAGACCATTTTGTTTACAACTTTTACCAGCATTATTCCTTAGAGATGGGAGGAGTCTTTCTTTTTTGGAGTGTGGGTGGAAGAGTAAGTGGAAGGCACTGTGAGTCAGATCAGATCAAGATACTGCCAAGCTGTCCAGTAAGCTTTCTGAAGCCATGACATTGCAAATGACATTCCTCTTGGGCCTCAGTTTTCCAGCTGTAAAAAGACAACTTGTTTCGCGGAAGCTGAAATATGGCTGTTATTTAGTGTGGGCCCTTATAAATAAGCATCGAGGAGTGGGAGGTTCCGGACAAGACAACAGTCTGTGAAAAGCAGAGATTACCACGTTTCAGTGCTGAGAATGTGTTACTTCTCAAGAACCATACCCACTAATGCTTAAAACTCTCCCAAGTTTTAATTCCAGCTGAGTATGAAAGTTTGACATTTCAAAGATTCCTGTGGACACAAAACATTCTTAAAAGTAACTTTTTAATGTGGAAAAACATTTGTTCTGAATTTATTTTTTTAATGTGGGGGAAAAGAGGATGTGTTTGTCCACCTCCAGGGGTTCACTATGCTGCTCTATACTAGGAGCAACTCTAAGGCATTTGCACATAAGGAAATTTTTAGCTCCTTTCCCATGCTGTGGTAAGGATAGTCTAGAAGTCCTCAGAGCCCTCACTGAGCTGAGGCTCTCAGAGTATTCACTACAATGACAAGGTCATGATCCCTGGTTGTGAGGCTCCTGGGAGCAAGGGTATCAGACCACCAGAAGGTTTCCAGTAGCATGAGCAAGCCAGCTCGTATGCAGCATTTTGTCCAGAAACTTGGCATTTTGGTCCAAGTTTCCTGAAACCCAAATAGTTTCCATAAAACATTCATTTGTGAGTAAATTTATACTGTCTGATGAAATCCATTTAACTGAGAAAGGGCTTGCTATTGATTCCCATTCATCCCTCTGTGGAGAAGGGAATGGACCATAAAAATGTCTGTGCTAACAGTACAGCAGGAGGCTCAGGTGAAAAGAGTGGGAATGCAGGGGGGCACTGAAGTAACACTCTTTACTCTAGGGGTTAGGAGAAGCCTCATGCTCTCCAGGTGGAAATATTTCTAGGTACACATTACATAAATCTATCTGCTTTTTCTGTCCTGCATCTCATGTTATATCTGCAAAAGAAAACAGACTGGCCAAAGGATCCAAATGCCATTTAGGACAATCAACAGTGTTACCACAGGCTTTGAAGGGAAGTTGTTTCATGAAAGCTGCCATAAACTTAACTCCCTACCCAGCTCGATAGCTACTAAAATGTGGTTTTCAGCAAATAGCCTAAAGTGAATGGAACAAATAAGCAGAATTTAGAATTGAAAGGAGTTAGTTTACTAATTATGCACAAAACATTGACATTCTAAAAACCAAACACACAAAATTAAGTATCAGATCTCCTGAATAATACTGAAGGCTTCATTGCCTAAGCACAGTTATAGGCTCTAAGATGTGTATTGAGTTTCAGGCTTTGGCAGTATTTTCCAAGGCTCTTGGGAAACACACCACATTCTAATCCACACCCTGTTGATTGTTACTGCTGCTTTATATGATACAGATTAAATAAACTGACAACAGATCAAACTTAACAGGAAAGGCTGATTTTGAAACTGCAGCAACATCTTCTAAGTGTAAAATCATTATGTCTAACGTTAATCCATTAGTATCCTTAGCACATTAAACAAGAACAGTAGAAGCTGTGCTAATTTTTACTATCTGTTATTGTCTTTTCCTTCTTTTTTTCAAACTACCAGCACAAATTTCAGAAGATACGAGTTCTTAGAAAGTGTAAAAGTGTTTTAAACACAAAAGTAATTTGGCAGTATTGCATCACTTCATACCTGCATTCATATCACCATTTGACAGAATCTTCTTCTCAACTTCTAGACAATTAAACTATTATGTTATGAAAAAAAATTGTAATAAACCAACCTTCACGTACAATCCCTGAAAAAGCATTAGTTATCCATACAGCTTTCAGGGATAACACAAATCAGAAAGTCCTACCTCTTTTTTGAATTCTTGTTTGTTTTCCATCATGCCATAGGTCACACTTGGATATATACACTTGAATTCTCCTTTAGGCAAAAGCATCTTTTAAGGTGTGCTGCATGACCAAACTGTCAGAAAAGCATACTGATGACTAGCAATCATTGTGTGCTATCATTTTTCCCACAAAAATAAGTAGGAGCAAAGGTTGTTTCTTGTATTTGAAGCTGATAATATCTAATGAACATCCTCAGCAACAGGCATCAATAACCACAATCTTTGCTACAGAATAAAACTCTACATCAAGAGAGCCCAGGGAAAGCACATAATTTCTTTCTTCATGAACCAGTATGTGCTAGATAAAAATAATAAAAAAAGGCATTTTAAAACTTGCTTTTGGATGCTGCATTTTGCCTTGACAATTGAGCCTTCTGAAGGGAAATTTCTGGAGTGAATATGGCTGAAATTAGCCCACTGAAATGATTACTTGAAACCTACTTGTCACTTAGGCGTTCGGATCCCATCAGTACCTGCTGTAGTCACTCTGGAATGACCTCATCATTAAAGATTAAACTCTCGCTATGACAGCAGATCATCTCCTAGATTCAGTTTGGTTATTCCTTTGCAGCTGATATGCCTTTTCTTAGCCTGGATTAATTCTCCTACATGGGGCAATACTGTTTGGTAATGGTATTCAAGAGCGATCTATATGTACTGGGTTTTAGCCCTGGGCTAATTCCTTTCCAACTGGAGCTTTGGTGCACAGCAGGACCACAGCAACAATCCTTCCAGAAACTGGCTCTGTGGTGCCCCTGGATGATCCTTTGGTTTCCAAACCTACTTCATCTTTCACCATTCAGAATGACATCCAAAATGATTCTCTGATAGGTGACACATAGCATTCATGGACATCAATTCCTTCAGTTCTCTTGATGGCAATCACAATCTTTGCTGTACTGGTTCTGGCTGGGATAGAGTTAATTTTCTTTGTAGCAGCCCATATGGTGCTATGTTTTGGATTTGTGACCAAAACAGTGTTGATAACACACTGAAGTTTTAGCTACTGCTGAATAGTGCTTAGAAAGCATTAAGGCTTTTTCTGTTTCTCACACTGCCCCTCCAGCAAGTAGGCTGGGGGTGCACAAGAAGTTGGGAGGGGACACAGCTGGAACAGCTGACCCCAACTGACCAAAGGGATATCCCATACCATATGATGTCACGTTCAGCAATAAAAGCTGGGGAAAGAAGAAGCGAGGTCATTCAGAGTTATGGCATTTGTCTTCCCAAGTAAGCATTTCATGTGATGAAGCCCTGCTTTCCTGGAGATGGCCGAACACCTGCCTGCCGATGGGAAGTTGTGAATGAATTCCTTATTTTGCTTTGCTTGTGTGTTTAGCTTTTGCTTTACCTGTTAAACTGCCTTTATCTTGACCCACGAGTTTTCTCAGTTTTATCCTTCTGATTCTCTCCCCCATCCTACTGGGGGAGAATGAGTGAGCGGCTGTGTGGGGCTTAGCTCCCTAGTGGGGTTAACCCACAACACTTGCTATAGTGCCCTGGACTGTCGTTCAAAAGCACTTACCTCTGTGATCTTCTTTGATAGCATCTTACTACTCCTGTCCTATTGACATTTCTAGGACACTCCAGGAGCCTAGTCAGAGGAAAATTTGGGTTCATTTCAGTATTTAGGAAATGAACCTTGTTTGGGGCTTTTTTGGTTCGGTTTGGTCTTTTTTTTATATCATTTGTATAAAGGCCATAAATAAAAGGCTTCCTTGGTGAAGAAAGCATTCCCCAAATGTACTAGCTGTGCCTTCTTACTCCCTAAATAGTGGGTAAATAGGGGAAGCGATTTCTTGAATTTTTCTTCTACAACAATGCCTGAGTTTGGCATTGCTGAACATTCTGCACTCAACATTTTATCATGGAAGAACAAGCTCAAAGGAGAGAGGAAGAAAAGGAGTGTATTTTTTCCCATAAAACCAGGTCTTTTTAAAAGAGATATAAATATCTGTAGTGACTTGTTTTGCAGAATAAAGATGAGACTCATCTGTCTAGTACTGTTAAATCAGCAACAGGTTTAGATGTCTGCTATACTGAAAGAGAACAGAAATGTATCCAAGGTCAGGGCTGAGTGCACTTCCACACAAAAAGAAGGCAATATATTCCTTCTTTGGAAAGACTGCGGTTCACAGACTAAAGCTAGGACTACCCCATTCTAAGCTGAAATGGCTTTGCTGCCCACAGAGAAATTGTTCCTCTTCCCTTTGTGTAAATGAAAGCTTTAAAGAAAACCCTAAAAATGAAAATCTAGACTAAACTCCATTGGCTCTATGTCCTGAACTGTAGCAATATTGTTATAAAAACAAGAACTGGCTCTAGTAGTACAAAATACAAAGAAACTTCAATCCAGTAGAAACTAATATAATAAGAATTTGTCTTAAAATATATTCCCAGGAATGTTTCAACAAGATACTACAATGACCGCCTCCCACAGCTTAACAAAGCTTTAGAACAGCCAAAAGAAAAAAAAAAAAAAACTCTTCAAATAAAACATTGAAAAAGGGAAACAGAAGCAAAATAAATGTTAATCCTGGTTAGAATGGACTGTTACATGTTTGGTTAGGCACAGCGAGTAAACAACCGTTGAGTAAAGTTACACAACTTGTATAGAGCCATGCTGGCTCTGCCTCTTGCCAGCAGATGATGCATACCGTAGCTTACTTTGTGTACAAATCATCATCAAATAAAAGAAAATGGCAACTCCACCCTGCGAACAATCAGGACAGCGATAACCCACACTGCCTCTTTGATACCCAACAGAAGTGTCGTCCTCTCAGTAAAGCACCTTCCTTCATCTAAACAATACCATGTTTGATCTCTCTTTTCTTTCTCCTGGGCCTTTTTGATTTTCCAGCTGTGAATCAGACTCCAGGCTGACTCTCAGGGTTAGGAGTCTCTCTATTACCAAAAAGGCTGGTTGCCCTTCCAGGTTCTCAAACAGCTCATGTATCCTCTTATATACCTTAGTCTGTCCTAGAATAATGATTTAATATCTACTTCTTGGTGGAAAATCACATGCACTATATCTATAAGCATTAATGCACCAACCACTTGGCTCCTGCCTTCCTCTCAGCAATGGCAGGGATAAGTGCTGTAGGGCTTCCTGTACAGCATCTCATGAGAGCAATCTGGTCAGCTAGGAAGAAAGTCACCAGATGGGGACATGGACTAAGGATGTTTTCCTGGACAGTGAAGGAATTCATTATCCAACAGAAGTCAAGTGTTTCTGGAGAAAATGAACTCCTTTGCTCTTATTACACTTGCAGGAATTAATCACAATCAATTTTTTCCTAGTGGAGAAGCAGTTCTGTGCCGTCTTGGCCATGAAACAGTGAGGGGAGACTTAGAAGAGGCTGAAATCTCATTGTGAGTAAGATTTGGGAATCACTATATTCTGGCAGGAGGATTTTATGTAGGCAAAATTATAGACTTTACTGTAGAACAGGACTTCTGACTTGGTCATATGAGATGAGATGACTCCAGTCTCATCTGAAGACAGATTTCATGGTGTTCTATGGCTTGGAAAACTACAGCAATTTACAGCAGAGTAATACTCCCATATTGCTTATAGCAGATGTGGCTATGTTGACACACAGTTTCAGTGTTTGTTTTCTTAACATTTTGATTATATTTTGCCAATATTTTATTTTGAAAGTAAAAATATTACTTAAATGGATCCCACAGTTTGCATTGCTTGTTGCTTTAAAAAGAGACTTATCAGATGGTTTGTGTTAAAGTCTTTGCATAGCCCTTTCTTGGCCTAAAATGAAAATTCACTTCAGGAAATCAGAGTAGAGAGATATTCCTGCTGGAGCTAGAACTGATAAGGTTTCTAGGTCTAATGCATTTGAGAAAAGCCCAGGTGCAGTAAACAGCACTGTTTGATTAAGACTGGACAGGTGCTACCACAAGAATAAAGGCTACAGCACATCTAGCAATGATTGAGGGCAGTTTATGTTTTCATTCAATAAGTTATTAATATGACTCATCCATATGTTACCAAATATCACACCCAGCAAGTGAAAATTGAAACATATGCCTGTGAGATATAAAAGGGAGCTTTTAAGAGAAGCCTTGGCAGAATGGATGGGAGGGAGGGGTAAGAGCAGGAAGAAAAGAATTGGGCTTTTCTTGCTGTTTGCTTCACCAGGCTAAATGAATGCATTAAAAATTTCAGGTAAAGGAAAATAGGCAACCCCCAGTCTTTTCTTCTTCAGCTAGCCTACCTTCTAGCCCCTAACAAAGAAACAGGACGAGGATGGAAAGACAGTGTATGGAGACACCATAGCATCCCCTGAAGCACTCTGAGATGTTTCTGATCCCTCCAATTTCCCATTCCTTCCACCTTTCCCTAATCCCAGTGCTACCTCAGGGCCCATGCAAGGGCAGAGGAGCATGCATGGGTATAAAAAGGGAGGCTTTTTGAGTCTGCCCCTGAGCTTAGACCAGTACCTATTACAGTTTCTTAACCATTTCACATAGGAAGAATTCACCAAGCTAGTGGGAAATTATACAGGGAAATTGAATTCCTTTCTACGTCTCTTCACCCAGTTATTTTCAGGAAGAACACCACTAGATGGCACTGGGAACTGTAACCACCCTGTACAGAGCACTTTCCCTGTAGCCGCCTCACTGTAAGGGCAGGCAGCGGGAGTGCTGCAAGGGCTGCTGATTAACTTGTTACCCTGGTTTGAACACAGCAGCAGGGAAGGCAGGGCAGGGTGAAGAGCGCAACACGTTACTCCTATCAACAGTCTCACGATAGTAGTAGTTCTTCATATCGGAACAGAACTGAATGATCAGTGTTTTACTGCCCTTTAAACCACACTCAAAATTGTATCAGCTATCTGGCATAATGGCTCTACATGCTATTAAAGTAATGATAAAATAATCAGGGACTAATGTTACTATTCACGTTATCAGCAACATTGTTTTCAGTTCTTTCAGATTCTCTGTGGGGAGGAACACTGAGTTAGTAACATATTCTTTATCCTAGCCTCATTAAGAGAGCTGACAAAAGCCACAGAGCAATTGTATTTTGCATAAGGTTATAGTTCCTAGAGGACAAAAAAACCTTCTGTGAAATTGCATGAAAATACATTTGATCAAGGGACTCTCATAATTATATGTACACTCTACATATATGTAATTAATACAATTGAGAGATCGTCAACATACATACCAAGTTCCTGATCCTAGTTGTCAGTATACAGTATTTTTACATCCTATCATGTAATATTTGAGATACCATACACCACGTGTCTAAAATAAAATCCCGCCAACACACACAAAAGAATGCATTCATCATCCTAAAGCCAATATATAAAACATATGCTCCTTGTAGAGCATTCACATATGTTAGATATCTTCCCCTCCCTTTCTCTCTATGTGAGAAACTGGCACAATTGCTGTCTCTAAGCAGATCTTCATGTGAACATGCAGTCCTGCAGCCAGTTCCGCATTGGTGAAGACCCATTAATTTCAGCTGGATTAAATCACCCCCAGAATCAGGGCATCGCTCTGAGAGGGGTTGCTTTAATGCTGCTCAGTACCTTGAGTTACTCAGGCTGGGACTCAAAAGGACCTCTCAGCCTAACCTCTCAAGGCACTCTGCCTTGAATGTACTTGGAGCTTTGAGCAGGATCTAGAAGCAAAGAAACCACGCAGTGGGTTTGTCAGAGATAAGCAGAAACATCCAAGCTCAAGAAGAGAAAAAAAATTTGATCCTTATAGCTCTGCTTCCCCATTAAAGAGCCAGTTTCTGTGTGAAAGGAATACTTATTTACGTGTTAAAATGAGCTTAGGCACTTCTGCCACCTCAGCGTTTGCTGCCTGTTCAACATTCAGATGACTTCCTAGGTGCGAGTGGGCCAATGACCTCCAGCAACTAACACATATTTCTATTCCTTATTCTCACGTGCACCTTCTAGAGAAATCTTTTTACTAAGAATTTATGATATACTAGTCATCTTCTCTCATTGGCCCAGATCCAACAGGACAATTGCCCCTCTCTGTACCCATGAAGATTACTTTAAGGAAAACTGGGCCTCATGAACAAAAGATGCTTGCAAGCTCCCTCCAGCCCAGCTTCAATTCCATTAATACACACTGCACTCAATTTCTTTCCTCCAACTCTTTCCTGATGAAAGACAAAGGACTGGCAATTCACATATTGTCACCTTCCCATCTAAAATCAGCTCAGCAGGATGGCCACTGAAAAACTTGACATGTAGGTCGCAAACAGTGAAGGAGATTGTGGGTTTTCTGGGGGTTAGAGGAAATCTGATGTGGAAGCTGTGTCCTCTATAAAGACAATTTTCCAAGTAGAAATATTTCTTGGGTGTGAGGCCCAATTATTCAGTTCAGTCTCAACACACACACTGACAATCCCAGGAGGTGATTTTTTAATCATTCCGTGACACTCAGAAGCAAAGTCAGATACCCAAAAGTTAAGCAACCAGATGTATTTTAAGAGACTGTGAAAAGTTCCTTTGGAATTTAATCACAGACTCAGGGTAATGAAATGAAGTCATTTCCCATATGGTGCTATTCAGAATTCTCTTAAGCATCAGCCAGGATGTTATACCCATGTCACAGGTCTAATCATTTGCAACAGCAAGCAATTCCTGAGCAGGCAACAATGTAGTTGGGAAATGCAAGCAATGTCCCTGAGAAGAGACTGATGCAAGCCAAAGTTCATTGTTCTGAAGGTTACCAGAGATCTATAAAGAAATCCATGAGAAGCCATTCCACAGAGACATAAAGGTAAGGTCCAGTCTGGTAGGCTGGTGGACACAGATCCTTGATGAGCCACACAGAAAAGTGAAAAACTTCTGGAAACAAAATTTATTTTTTCCTGACTGCTAAAATATTTTGTTTCAACATCTGATTTTTCCCTCCTGCTTTAAGAGGAAAAGATTAAACTGAGCGTTACCTGTATTCCCAAGATTTAATGATCCCAAAATTGAACTTTTTGGCAAGTTAACTTTTCTACAGAGGAGGCAAAGAATAATTCAGCTCCACATCTCCACTGCAGCAACCTAACTCTGCCACAGCGGTACTCAGAATAATTGACCAACTCTGATCAGAGTAAAAATTCTGTTGCACCCTTGAAGCATAACTCCCTCTAATACTGACTTGAATCAATTTTTGTTTGAAATATTAATCTTCTTTTTAATTATTAGGAATATTAAAACTCAAATTTTAAAAGATGCATTAGGGCCTTTCTGAATGCAATTGATACAGACATAAATCTACCACTGGTGTACAATGTACTAGCTCTTTACTACTCCAGAGATCCATCATAAAACAAAACAAAATCAGCAAACACACTCCAGCTGGTGTCTGTAAATCTGGCCAGTAGAAGTATTTGGACAGCTCTTCCATAGGTCCTGGCTGACTTCCCACAAATGTCCTGATTAAGCCAGTCCTCATTCAGAATTCCCCAAACCCAGAAAGCAGCAAACCAGAAACCAGATAATGTCTATCCCCGAAGGTGTCTGGCTAGCTTTCTAGATGCTAAGTAGGCAATGAGATGTAAGTCCTCCAACTGTGGATTACAGCAAAGACAAATCCAAGCTGGCTTAACAGAATGGCTGACTTCACAGTTTCGGCTTTGCAGGAGTTTGTATAAATTAGGAACCCTTTCAGCTTACTGTGTGATCAACAGTTCCTTCAGATTATGAACATTTTTGTATAGGTCCCTTTTAAAAAGTAGACTTTTCTCTGTCTTGTCATTAGCTGCAATCTCATGGATATTCGTAGCATTATGGTAGAGAGGTGTACACAACCAAATTTTTTTAATGCAGACAGCTAATCCACAAGGAATAGCAGATAGATGATTGTCTCCTTTCTCAGTTGTTCTGAGATCTATAGTCATCATTTACAAGGATTATAACAACCTGAAAAATAACTTTCTTTTATCTTTGGAGATGGTTCCTAGCCCAAAGACACCCAAACCAATGCTGTAAAGGCAAGAGATTGTTCACTTTTTGCTTTGTCAAATGGTAGCATCTGTTCCCATTCCCATTTACTAGAAAGCAGTACATTCACAGAATTTCATTCCAATTTAACTCCAAAGTTCCTCAGCACTAAAGGAAACACAAAGTCCATCCATATCCAGCTTGCTACACACTATGGATTCTTATGAGCAGGAAGAGAGAATTCTTGTACAACAGCTACATTATTGGGAGACTGAGTATATGAAGAAATGAACACCTTGTCTACTCAGACCAGTGTCAAGACAGACCAATGATTACTGAGTTGCTGAAAATAAACACAACTGATTTCAGCCTCAAAGGTTTCCCCGCATGTTACTGGATTTTTACCCTCTTCCTTCTGTATCTTTAAAAACTGATTTCCATGAAAGACACGTGCATGCTAGAAATGGATTCCTCACTTTTAATCCTGAAAGACTTGAGAGTTTATCAAGACCAGGAAATTTCATAAGAGAAAGACTTCCCCTTTTCAGAGAAGAAGGATTTTTGACATTTCTAACATGTTTATGTTACAGAAGTTGGGCAGCCTCTGGCTTCGTGCTACCAGTAAGAACAGCTAGAATGAAATGAGACTGAGAGCCCAGTTTCAGTACTGAGCCAATCCACTTGCTTCAATGGAAAACACTGCACAAATATTGATTTCCCTCTTCCTCCCTATGCCTTAGATCATTAAATATTAACACTGCCAATACATTAATGGTCTAAACTTTCACATCAAGCAGCAACTTAAATAATTAATTTGAGAGAATAGAAGATAAACATCTAATGTGTTAATTGCTTGAATGAGTAGAGCAGATGGTAGGAATCAGCATGATTGCATGGAAGCCATAGGGAAGCATTATTGGATCCAGAATCATCCCCCCAGTCCAGAATGAGCTCTGCTTGCTCTTTGCTCCCCTTTCCAGTTGGGTTCCCCAGCCTAGATTTCTGTTCAGTGTAGACAGGCAGCAGGGGATGGGGGAATATATCTGAAGCCAGAACATCTGCCACCAAGGGGAGGAAGAAAGAACTAGATTCCCAAGAAATCCTCTGGTTTAAGAGGACAGGCAACTAAGGATCAGGGAATGTAACTACATGAAGAACTTTCAGCAGAGATTTAGTAAAACTACACTGACTTCCTGTGATGGGTTAGAAACTACTGTGAAACCACATCTTGACAAACCTTTGATTGAATAAGCAGGTTTACATTTTGTTATTAGGGGAGAGTGCAGGGAACTTCAAGCATCTTGGAAGACTGCGGCCAAGATATTACCCTAATGCTATTTTCCCATACTTCAGGTACAGATGTTTTTAATATGGGAGCATTAACACTCTGCCTTTCTAATTATGCAGGCCTAGACTCTTACATCATGTTTAAGAGGTCATAAATTTAGTGTAATAAATCTGCCCTAAAACATTTAACACAAAGCGTGTTCAGCACTACTTAGAAATTACTTTTAAATACCACATTTGCAGGACTCATATATTTCCACAACATTTTGAGAACATCAAATTCTTTCTTCTATGAAAAAGCCACATTGTGGGTTTTTCACGCCTAGAGAATACTCTCAAGAAGGTTTGAACATTCAAGGGTGAATGTTCAAAACAGTATTAGAAAATAATGTGAGATTAATTAACATCTCACTTCTGCCATGAAATCAATTCTGCCTGTATCTAAGCTGTTGGAGAAAGCTCACTTGCAAGCCTTGAATTGTAGTTTACCAGTGATCTCTGCAAGGTAAGACAAATAAACACCCATATTTCCTTATGCCTTTGGCTTTCTTGGCCTGTATGTGCAAGCTGACTAAAACAGAGAAGAGCGTCAGCTGCTGCAGTGTTTCCAAAAAAGGAGATGAGCTCAGGGGTTCAATCCTAAAGATGTGCATCTAACTTATGAAGGCAAATTATTTAGCAGAAAACTGAAATGGGACATTTGCTTGAAGTGTTCTGGAGAAAGTCTGGAGTGTGAAAAGACTTGTTGATCATATCTCAGCTGCCAACACATCTCCAAGCTGATAAAAAGGGAGGGAAAACAACTTTTTGAAGATGCTTCATTATTGTAAATCACCTTTCTTTTATGAGGTTTAAGAGACCCCTGAACAATCTTTAAGGCTGGCTGACTCTCCATATCTTTGCTTGGTTTGTTTTGACTGAGCAACAAAATGAATTAGAGTCTTCAAGTGATTAATTACTCAAGTCCATATGATTTTTTTTTTGTTACTCCCTCATAACAATACCCCATATTGCATCTGTACAGACATATTGTATTCTTATATTTGATGTGTGACAGGAATTATTTTCTCATGAAAATAACACCTTGACAATCCCTAAGATACCAGCAGTACATCTTCTGAACCTACCACTAGATTGATGGATGAAAGAATATTATTTAGTGATTCATTCTTCTGCATTTACAGGATAGTTTATAGATGCTTCTACAGCAGTATTGGAAATTTATATTGACACTGACTGAGTAGCAAACACAAAGACAGCAAACAAGCCAGTCTCTGAATGAATTAAACGCATGAGCTTGCAGAAACAAGTACAGATTTTGTAGCATAAGCTGAAATCAAATTGTTAATTGGTTGGTGTGCTGGATATTTACTGCATCTTGTCCATTAGCTGTCTTTATGGTACGTCTGGAATCTGCTCCAGGAAAATCTAGGCTGGACATTCCCTTCCAAGCACTGGAAGAACAGTCCTGCATTAGCAAGGATAGACAGATGGAGAGAATTATTACTAAGTCTTTCTTCAATTCCAATTGATCACACATATGTAAGAGAAGCCAAAGGAGACAGCAAGTCACTCACTGGAGCTTGCAGGAGCACTCCAGGTTGGTGTTAAAATGTTCAGCTAAGGAGAACACCTCTCCCAGTCACCTGCCTCTTTGCCATCTGGACAAGAGTATTTCAAGCCAGGACTGAAGGCAAGAACAAAACAGTGCGGAAGACTTGATGACCACATAGTATGTATTATGGCAAAGTTATTTTAGACAAGTTCTAGTCTGATTCTGTGGCCTAAGGGCTGCTAGCAGTCCCGTCAGCACTATCTTATCCCTGTTTCCTCTGCAGAATGAAGCTTGCAGCTTCCTTCCACACCCTCTTTGTTTTCAGTGTCCTGAGTTTGACTTCATAATTACTTCATGAGGCTAAACTTATTCCACGGCAACAAGATATAGTTTTCTGTAGAGTTTCCCAAAGGAAAACTTGAGGGTGTGTTTGCCTACAGTTATATAAATAGCCTGACCTATTTCAAATACCATTTTTCAGTTCTTCCAGGCACAAGTGTCACACCTTCACTTGGGGAGTTCCATCACGAGATCCTCTCTGTGCTCTCAGGATTTGTTTTTTAAAAGGCCAATAACAGCTTCCATAATAAGGCCTTTATTTTTCATGCTGGTAATGGCAAAACCCCCAAAAATGTCACTCGTTTGGGATACAGTAGGCTGTTCTGGCAAAGTTAACCTATTCTTCTTATTCTGTCTTCTGAAAGAGACTGATCCATAGGCAATCTTCTGAGATTAAGTCAAAATGGACTTTGGAAACAATAATTTTTATGCTGGAGCCTGCTCAGGCACACAGGAACTCAGATACATAAGGTTTTACACACCTTTCAGCAAAATCAGAGCTGTAAATGTAGATTCTACCACTTAAAAATATCACTTGTGTTTGTGGCATTCCTCAAAAGATTTCTGACTCTTACATCAATTAAAAAGTAAAATAGGAATGTCGTTTCCTGATATACATTTTCCTTGCTGCTAAATAATGTTAAACTTAAGGTCTGCCCAAAGTAATTAATTCCCGTCAAGATTTGATTATAAAACCACTGCCAATAATTCTTTATTACTTTTCCCAGTACCAGTAACAATACCCAATTCACTGTTCCCTACACAATAGTAATAAACTGCTTGGAAAAATGAACATTCTTTAAGAGTATTTGAATGATGGCTGCATCTATTTCATAGCACACATGTAAGTGTCTTTGGACACCTCAGAATCCTTTCGCCCAGTAAAGTTTACTTCAATAGCACAAACAGTAAAAACCAGAAGGCTTGACTAGGGTTAGATCTCAGTCTTGTCTCTTCTTTTAGATGCCTGAACTAAATAATTATTCTAAGGCTCTAATTGTTGCATCAGCTTTTCAAGTGTAACTATTTTTACACATAGAGGAATGTTGACATTGTTTAAAGGAAGACATAACCCATAAATCAAGAATGTCCCTTTAAACAAAACTGTTTCCAAATAAAAACTACTCCAAAATAAGCACTGAATACACTCAAAAGAATAGAAGGAAGCAAGAAAATATTCTAACTTTATGAAGGATGCGGCATCACATTTTGGGCTAAATCTGTCCTTAAGGCAGCACCATGTTCCAACTAGACTAATTTACTCTGTAGAGAAGGATGAATAAATCTAAACAGCATTTTGTGCTATTTTGACTAGATTGTTTTTGACATCTAAATGAGACTGAGAATGCTCTATTTAGGTTGACAGTACAGTGAACTTCTGAAATATGACCAGCTCCTAACTGCCCTGATACATCATCTAGAGAGCTGACATGCTTCACATGAGCCTGTGATTTATTCCTGTAAGTAAACAAGGCATATTAGAGCAGGACACAGTAACAATGAGCACTTGAAAACACAAGACCTTTGGATCTAGCCCAGGGGCCAGGAATCGTTTTCATTTAGCAATGCTCTCACATAGGAAAGTTAAGAATATGCACCGGAACTAATTACAAAAGTCTTGACTATCGGGGGAAAAATCCTTTTTTGGAGGGGTGTCTCCATTCGTACTGAAGTTTTTCTACAATATTGCTAACAATGAGAACAACAGCGCCCTCCAATTGTGGAAAAGCACCAAAGCTGCTGCTGAGAGGGAAGAACATCGTACCTTTGATTTCTACTAAGAGATTGTGCTGTGCAAAACACTAGTCTTTGCAGGAATATTTTCTCATTCCCAGCCTTTTTGAGCCTGTTAAATCTCTTTACCATGCTAACACAATTCTGACCTTTCTGTAGAGATATTCCTTCCCCTTGGAAAATAATAATTTTGTTTCCAGAGGAGGTAGAGGGAATATAAAGCATTTCTTTGAACAACAGGAAGTAAAAATTTCTTATAGTCACTCAGAACAAATATTTTGGATTGTTTTTTTTTTTGAAACAAAAAGAAAAGAAAAAAAGGCTAAAAATCCATAGGATTTTTCTGAAATCAGAAACAGTCAGGGAGGTGGGAGTGGATTTCAAGGTGAAACTTCTGTGCTATGCTCTTTATTTATTAGGGCATGCATATCTGCCATTTCTCTATATTTTTCCCAAAAGGCATAGCTCTTCATATAGGCTCCTACACATGTGCCAAAAAAATAATAACATTACATGACAGGTAGAGGAATGGAGTCCTAGCTCTGCTGCCTGTACAACACTGCATGCAATACTAATGTATGCAGACAACTAGGGTTACCCCATCCAGGTAGTTTTTAATACACTTTTCCAGATTTACTTAGAGATTTTTGCTTTTTGCATTCAAAGCACTGATTTTCTGCAAA
This sequence comes from Theristicus caerulescens, assembly GCA_020745775.1. Taxonomy (NCBI): domain Eukaryota; kingdom Metazoa; phylum Chordata; class Aves; order Pelecaniformes; family Threskiornithidae; genus Theristicus; species Theristicus caerulescens. The sequence goes on from CM036560.1 coordinate 94,023,462, forward strand.
CATGGTTCTTCCACAGAAAACAATGAAGCTTCTTCACCAGTAGGAACAGTAGGAGTTTTTAGGAAGAATACTCATTACCTTGGAAAATAACTTTCTTCCAATTCCATTAGATAATTAAATACAGCTATCAGCCAAGGACATTCTTCAAAACATCAGTGTTTTCATTATTTTAGACATGCAGTTACCACTGTATTACAATCGGTTCTGCATTAGCATTGGAGCAGAAAGTATTCCTAGAATTTGACATTTAAAACTGAATCTCACACTATGATTAAATTATTATTCCTTCACCAATGAGAACAGAAAAAAAGAGCTTCTTTTAACCTGAGGGGCGGAAGGGAAATTAAAGTTTCACTGACCAAAGTCTGAATACTTCTCCAGCCAGGCATCCTATTTAGGGATGTTTGCTCATTACCTCAGACACACATGCTGCATTCCCTGGTGTCATGTGCCCAATTCCAAAACCCATTAGAAAGTCACGAGGTAAAAGGCGCGTGAGTGTGACTGCATAAACCACTCACAAGCTAGTACGACACATTCATGTCTCAGCAACCCTGTCTTCAGAACATCAGTCTCTTCTGCTCCTGTTCATAAACCTGGGAATACAAGCGCCTTGGCCACCTACAAGTTTTACCAGATAAAGCATTCAAGAGAAAGGGTCAGAGAACCAATAGCTGGCTACTAGCACTGAGCCAGTTTTCCTTGCAGCCATTTGGGATACATACCTTTGTTCAGCTCTGCCAGACTTTTTAAGCAATGTGTGAATACAAGGATGCACTTCTAGCACATCCCCAAAGCAGCCACTATAACAGGCAAATTACCAGATAACTCCGCTAGACAAGAATAGGAGTGAAGGCCCTAGTGTCTGTTCAAGGCAGGTAATTTCAAATATTTTGGCCAACAAAGGCTTGGTTTTTCCACCCCTCCTGCTGCAGAAGAGACAAGGTAACATTGCTGCATGGCTCCCCCATACTCTGCAGCATATTTCACCCAGCAACCTTTTGGCACTCATTTTACTACAAGTAACAAAGAGTAACATGACCTATAAAAAATGAGAAGGAAAGTGTTATCTATGGTGGAACTCAGAGTTTTGCATGATATAACACTGTTTCCTTTCTTCTTATGTCTAAATGCTATTAAAAATGCACTGCCTTATCTTCTCTCAAAGTGATCATGAATATTTTGCTCTGTACAAGTATATCTCTTACTAGTTAAGCTTACATTTCAAGATCAGGAAGTACTCTATCAAGTGAAATTTTGTAACTAAAAAGTACATGAAAAATTCTGTAAAACAATCTTGGTGTTCAAGCAGTGATTGTTCCTGCATTTCAGATAAATTATACTTTATAAGCTTGAAGATTTTGTTCTCTTAGCATTTTATGTCATATTTAACGACTTAAATCCCAGGCCGTAATGAAAAAAAAAAAACCCAAAACCAAAAAAGCTAATCCATTGAGGTTTTATCATTGTTCATTGTTATTTGTACCGTAAATGCTTCTGAAACTTTTCCAACCCTAGAGCAAAATAATCAAATATGTAAAGTGAGACTTTCTCTAGCTAATTTCTCAGTTTATTATTATTAATGTGATGGCACCCACTAGGTCAATATTTTGTTTGCAAAACACCACAGCTGTTTACGTTTCTGCTGTTCATGCCACAAGGAATCTTCAAAAATGTGCCTGATTTTCTTCCATGTTTTTAACAAGCAGGGGACAGAAATGGAGGGGAAAAGTCCTGTATTTACAGACCCATTTGCATTAGAAGTTGAAAGTTTGGTGATTAATAAACAGCTCTAATAAAGTCCTCCCAACCCAAGATCTAGCTACATTAAAAAAGACTACTTGTTTGACTCTCTCTGAATTACTGCTCTTAGAACAAGGCCACCTGGGGATAATGAACAGTTGATTTAATTTTGAATCAGCATTTAAAAGCTTTTAAGTGGAGCTCATTTTCATTAGTTTAAATAAAGAACACCTCGAAAAGTGAAAGGTCATTAAACCTCTGGAAGTACATTCATGCCAAGACTTCAGCTAAACATAGGTCCTTTTAACAGGGTGTCAAGGGATTTCTTAAATATAATGTGAACAATTGCTCATTTCTGTAGTCAAACAGAGCCTCATAAAGGGATCTATTGTCTCATCAATGCCTTACACAGGAAATTGCTTTAAGAACTGTATTCTGAACCCACCTGTGCAGTCTGAAAGCATCTTTGTAGTGACCCCACTGCACAAGGTATTCAGAGCTCAGTTTCAGTGAGATCTAGGAAGACTGTGCACCTCACAGGATTAGGTGTGATGAGTAGCACAGCTGTAATAAGGACCCAGCTGCTTGGTAAGAAGGAATATTTTGCGTCTCAGTACTTTGATATGAGACTTGACCGTTTTCTAATCCGCAGTCAGGTTTGGCACTTGTGAGAGAGTTGTACACATTTGGTTGTGCATCCCTTTTTACCCTGTCTGTTTAACCCAGACCTCAGGGCTGGCTTTCCAAAGTACACCTATTTTCCTTGCCTACAGAACAGGTTTACGTTATAACTGACATACCCTTCAAGTTTTTAATAAAACATTGTCAAGCAAAAATAAATATGATCAAGGATTGGAAAGTCCATTCAGTAAACAGGGGGCTACCCTGAAAATCATGAGGCTCAATTCCATCGTTTCATTCTCAGTTTTGTTCCATTCTCAGAGCAGTTTGGGATTTTTTTTTATTATTATTTTTAATGAGCCTGTAAACATATAATAGAACATTACTTATGACTTCAAGCTGGGAGCTTCAGCTCCTGTGATGCTCATTTTTCACAAGCAATCAGCAAAATGAATGAGATTCAAGACACATTTAACATTGTCCGGGATATTTAACATCATGGCCAAAAAAAGCTACCAGATTCTTGCTAGCTGCATAATGCTTCTTCTTTTTGGGGAATTCATACTAAGCGTAAGAGGATACAGACAATAAGAAGTCACACTACCCCATCTCTTACCAGCCATAAGGCCTAGGTGAGGAATACCAAAGAATAGCCACAGCCCCTGGAAAAATAAAAATAAATAAATAAATAAAAGGAGGCGGGGCAGGAGGGCAGGCTCTACAGAGACTTTCCAATGTCGTGAAAACTTTGTAGCAAGTCAGAACCAAGACAAATGTCCCTAGTCCCCTCATTAACTGGAAGAAAAATTAGTTTCAAATTCAAAAGCTTCCACTTCAGGCAAGATTTAAAATAGCACCTCCACCTCTTGAAGAGGTCAGGTTGGGATTAATCTGAAAGTACTGGTTTTTACTGTTCCGGGCAACTACTCAGCTAAAGTGTTGGTTCTTATCACGACAATTCTTTCTGCTGATGTGTAACATGGACTAGGAATCCAACACAGAGATGAGGAGTGTCCTAGAGTAAGCTCACTTCAGACTAAGCTCAGGACACTCAGTATCCCTCAACGTTATGCTCCACGCATCCGTTATCCACACATGACTCCTGTTAAGTTCACCAATTCTTATGGTTTGTATCAAAAATCCGAATTTGACCCTTCCATTCATAAATTCTATCCAAATCAGTCAGAATTTAAGCTTTGAGATAGTGCTTTGTACACTGCATGTATGTGTGAAATAGACTTAAGAATCTGACTAAATTTCTAGATGACATGAATAGAACAACCTCAGTGCACAAGTTTTCTTGTCAGAAACATTAACTTCATTTTCCTGCCCCAGCCTGTTAGATGGCTTAACTGTCTCTTTATGCAGAAGACAGGTCTAATGAAAATTATTTCCCCCTAATCACTAAGGATTTGAGTTGTAGATTTGCAAAATGAAATCACACATTATTACTCAGATTTTTCCTTTAAAGCAGCTTTATAGTGTACTTTCCTTAAGAACAGATAAGCCTAGTGAGGCTGGCATATGTTTTTAAGTACAGTGAAAAGTTGCAGCTCTACATGCCTACATGCGTGCCTCAAGCACACTGCTAGACTGATGCTTTGATAGATGTTAGAAAAGCTACTACTTCTCCTGAAAGGATCAAGCCACCTTTAATTATTATTAGTGATACAAAAGTAATTTTTTTATAATGCAGAAATAGTAAAAACTCCATATTTACATTTTCCTAGGCAGCAGTGTCTTTCCAATCCTATCAGCATCTAGGCTGAAACATGGACAACAATAGCGAAAAAGGGGCAGTTTCACTATTTAATACTAGCAGTGCGGTTCTAAGAGTTAGAGATTCTAATGCTCTGGTTCCTTATGTGTTTGTTGGCTTTTATCTATTTTTGGAAGAATGTACCATATATTTCCACCCAACAAATCACAATAAGATGATTAAGTATATCATACCTAGCAATTAATACAGGACTTTTTGATCTTTTCTAGGATGTACTCAGGAACTGCCATGGCACAAAGATAATATATAGTTGACTGCTTCTAAACAGGGGGGAAAAAACCCTTCCAGAAATAAAGAACTTCTCTTTTAAATTAAAACAAGGACTAGGTTTCCAAGGGCATGTGATCATTAATTTATAAAGGCCATGGCTTGCTTATCAGGTGACATTAATGGAATCACTGACCTGTATCAAAAGTTGTGGAAAGAACAAACTTACGTTCTTTCAAACAAATAGATTGGTGCCATGTCTTGGCCACAGAGACTACTCTAGCTTGTTTTGACCTGTGAAGTTTCCATATACAGCATGATGACACAAAATCTTTGGTGATATTCCCAGGAATCTCTGACTACAATGATGTTTCAATTACTGCAACTCTGGATGAAAAAAAAAAAAACAAAACTTTAAAAAACCTGATAATATGAATAACAAAACCTGACAATTCCTGAGTATTAACACCACACATCATAAACTTTTTCTAGCTCTGGAAAGATGATCACTTGGAACTCAAGAATGGCCCACACTTCTACTACCAGCCACTGCTTTTGTATAGAAGCTGAGACCATATTTCTCCAGAGAACAAACCTAGGAAAATCCTCTAGGTATGCCTGATGGGTCCTCTTGCATTACTGTTAAGGAAGACTCTTTAAGGTATCTACAAAGAGTGATAAATACAAGGTTCAGTCAGGAAAAGCAGCAAACATTTTGTCTGGATCAAATAAGAGGGATACGCTGTGGATGAAAGGTGAAGAACTACAGATACTATTTTTAGGATGTGCTGTCCTTCCAACCGGTACCCAGTGCTGTGGCCACTACAAAATATTGCAAATCCAGCCTTGTGCTTTCACCACAGATTATCAGGAAGTGTATAAAAAACTACAGTCATCCCTAGGAGAAAATACAGTCTGTAACATCTAAGATGATTCCAATGCTGCAACCACTACCATGCAAAAACTACCCACGTGCCAACAACTAGACCCTACTTAGACTAGTTATATGAATAATAGCTATTACATCAGCATGGAACACATGCAATGATTTTTACAGGAAAGGCTGTTTGTTTTATCAACAGTTAGATTAATTTTAAACTCATTGTAACTAGAATAACACAGAAATCTGCTGTTAAAATATGCCAACTTGGAGTTTATGAAGTGAAAAAAAATCCATCCAACATTGTTGGCTCTTTCTCTAAATTATTCCCTTTTAAATAACACCTTTGTTTCTGTTTACTCTTGAATGGACAGACTAGTCAACTGGAAAACCAAGTAAATGCCATTTGAAAGTTTGCAAGCCTTGTTTGTTAAAACTGGCTGAACTGACTTTTGATATGCTTACAATTTGTGTTTGTACACATTGAGAACAGTTTCAGAAACTGGAACCATGAGGCTCATTCTAATTTATAAATTTTACATAATTCGCAATGTATTCATTGCATTCATACACAAGCTTTCAAAAGCCATCCTTCGCCTATAAACTTTTGGTTAAAGAGTCCAGTCAAATGCCTGTTCTTGAATTTGTACATCCCTTTAAAGAGTCAAATGGAAAGTATTATAGGAAATATCAGTTATTTGTACAGTAAAATCAATGAGATATAGCTGTTTAATGCCCTTAAGGTCCATTTATTTCATAGGCCTTCAAGCAAAACCAAACCCTTACCAGCTCTTGTACTTAACATTTTTTTCTCTACCTCTTTGGATACAAGATAGAGGTGAGATACAGAAATCTCAGCTAAAAATAATTTCAAACTACGTAATTTCTAACGTTCGTTTATAATTGTTAGGTACCTCACAATAGCCTCAGTGCATTTATTCTATTGGTTGACATTATGTTTACATTAGAATGTTATCCAACTTACAGAATTGTTAAAGATTAACATTGAAAATGTCTTGGAAAACAAGTCTGACTTCATAAATGTCATGTAAGGATAGTTAATCCTAAAACATCTCCATTAGTTAATTCAAACCTTTTGAACTAAAACCTAAATGTGGCCCAAGTTAATTGCTCTTATTACTCCATGACCAGGAACCAGGTGCCCTTTCGTATATTAAATTAAATATTCAGATATTTATTTCAGTTTCTGTTCAAGGTCTAATACTGTCATGTCAGCTGTAAGAACTAACAAAACATTTTGCCTCTTAAAAGCATAAATGACGTATATGTTTATACATAGCTTTACCAAAAGCCTTAGCATAAACAGAAAATACCTTAACATAATCATCATAATCTTTATTAAAATAAACAGACATGATCTTCTTTGTGGTATGTGAGTTTAAAGGGGGAAATTATTTATTTCATAACCCTTGATCTTCATCAGTTTTACAAAAGGTAATGAATGGAGGAATTTCCTGTGAGTTTAGCAGTGCAAGCTTTCAACATGTCTGAACCAGAAACAAGAGCATGTGTTAGTCAATGGAAAGGAGGCAGGAGGCTGACGAGAGATAAAAACAAATAAGAGTGGTAATGATGTGAAAATAAATTTTCCATGGTTTTGCTGACTCTTATGAATACTACTTCAGTGTGCTTAAAAGGCAACACTTTGCCTTTTGTGAAATAGACTTGGAGGCTATCTCGTAAATGCAGTAAGGGTTATAGCTGCCAAGCAACACTATCTGATATTTTTATTTGCTACTATCATTATGAGATATCATCCCTGACATGACAATGTGATACAAATGCCATGTCATACCAGTCTGATGTAATTTTGAAGTCTGTCCCACTCCATTTTGCTAGCAGATACAAAAGCAGGCAACAACAAAGCCAGGGATAACCTGGTGATGTGCTGACACTGTTGCTTTCTTTCCTGGGTGGTACATACCAGCACTAGGGCTTATGTTTCTACACAAATTTCTGTAGCAAAAAAAAATGAGGAATCCCAGCACTGAACCAATTTTGCAGTCCTCTTTCCATTTCTGGGAAAGAAGAGTCATCATGGAAATGCAGATAGAGAGTTAATGATTATGGAATTCCCTTGAACAATTTCACTGGACCAGATAAGGGCTGCAGGAAAACAGGATGTGGAAATTAGATTAGAAACTGGCTAAAAGGTAAAAAACATTTTCAGAAGCTATACAAAACTGGTTGCTGCAAGAAGTTCTGATGAATGATTAGCTATTGTTTCAAAAAACAGCACTGTAATAAAGTTCAAGCAGTTTCCAGCTGAGAAATGAAAAAATAATTAAAAAATCAAAGCTCCTTCTGTGGCTCCTACAGAAACTTGCTGGTTTTGAACCAAAAATAGACAATGCTACTTTCCTTCTCTGCTGTGAAAGCCTGCCTGACTGCAAATGCTTCATGTCTGAAGGGGTACATGAAGTTTTTAAAGGCCCAAGACTCTATGTCTGGTAGTCAGACTGTAAAAAGAGATGAGTTCAAGTTATTCAGAAAATTATTTAGCTTGTCAGAACTCTCTGTCTCTGATTCACATCTATACAGTGCTGTGAAATACATCCTCAGTTTGTGCTAAAAAAACCCAAAAATTTACTCCAGCTGCCTTTAAATAAGGGGACCCTCTGGGAACAGAAGAGAACCAGAAAATATCCCTCAAAATGTCCCATTAATTATTTTAGAGAATTAATGTTAAGGAGTTAAACCATGGGGAGGTACAGAACCAGTGTAAATGGAAATGATGTGCAATCACAACCTAATCATGACAGAAAGCAATCTACACACAGCTGGCATAGCACGGGGCACCTATGGGTGGAAATAGGAAAGGAGAGGTGCTAACATTTCTCAGTCCTCCTAATGAATTTGCTAGGTATATTAGAAATGATAGAAAAATTTCCACAAAATTGACTCATCAAAGTAGTATCAACAGGGCAAACACACAGTATATCTCTCTAAATATCCATGATTTGCAGATTTCCAATAAGTTAAATTCAGAGTTCCTACAAATCCTCCCTAGGACCACAACCGTCTGCTAGGGACACCAAAGTTTTCTGGTGTGTGGTCCAGGACAGCCACATAGGTCAGGCTTCCAAGTTCACTGTCACAAGGCTGGCAGTTGTGTGGGCTGAGCCTCCTGACCATCATGAGGAGCCTAAGGACTTCCACACTCCTCAGTACAGCCTTGAAGTAGGCAGCCCAGAGTTTTTTAACACCTTTTAAGCAGACTACCCAGAGTTGGAGAGGTCACAGTTTCCAAAAATTTCCAAATTTCAAAGACGGGTCTGTCTCCCAACCACAGAATACTGAGAACAATAACCCGCTGCTAACTAATCATATTCATGGCATCTTCCAATATACATGTTTCTTGCATATTTTATTCCCAAGACACTGTGCCTTGACCTGTCAAAATTGAAGTAAACATGATCTGCAGGGAAAAACTGGAAAGAACCATCCGGAGTCTTAATGAATCAGGCTTAAATAGAAAAGAAATACTTTTCCATTATTTACCTGTTCACATATACTCATCCAACAGCCATGAGCACTCGAAAAGTCAGACCCTTTTTCCCTACTCGGTCCCAGCTATGCATGATACCCAAGTTTACTTCCTTTAAGATATTAAATGAAACTATGAATTGAAACATATTGAAAGAAATTCTTCTACAGAGAAAGAAAACACTTGTTCTTGCTCTAATAATTCCTGCCATTGGTTTATTCTTTATGCCTCTAAAGTTTTTTAAAATTGATATATTTATACTTGTAAGTATACAGCAAGCAGATTATCTGTCCGTGTAGCACACTAACAACTGCTCAAAAGTGTTAATTAGCTTCTTCATTTTCGTTATGATTAATAAACTCCAGAGTGCATGTAATCCAGAATATAAGAGCACGTATTATGCAATGCATCCAGGAGGAGAGATGCTGGTCTTTTCCTTTACTGAGAGCCAGGCACAGATGATGAAACTGTAACTGTGATAGGGCTGTCGTGTTTCAGCTGAAGGGCCTCTGTGTTCTAACCGGTTAAGCAGTTATTTTTACCAGAACAGAGTGGTGAAAATGAGTGACATCATTGTTTTTTCTGTATTTTCCTGCAGGGATAACACACCTGTCACTACGAATCCAGGCAACCAGAAATAGAAAACAGTTTCTAACTATATCAGTTCAGAATGTCTTTATTAGGAATGATCTACTGTGGCAGTGCCAATTTTTGTAAGCAGTAGGCAAAGGAGAACATAATTTTAAGGGCAATAGTAAGTTTCTCACACCTTTCTCTCATAACCTACTGTGCAGTCCCCTTGCCTACCTCTTGAATGTTCTTTTCAAGGAAATCTATGGGGTACCTTACTGGTGATGGAATTCATCACATAGATTGCATTCCCTTCATCTTCCTCCTCGGTACCCCTTGATAATTGGTGATCAGACGCACAGTTGTTCTTTGGCTGAACATATTATTACAACAACCAAATATCAGTCATTGCCATGAAGTGCAGTTGGTTCACACAGTTCTCATGGCATTAAATTCAAGACCAGCCTTCATTGAAGTGCTAGAAAACACTATAAAATGCAGGCTATATGGCTGCCTATGCCATCCCCTATATCAGTGTACCTCCATGATTCATACAGCATAATGATCCTATACAAAAGAGAATACTAAGAGATCCTAATTCTGGACTTGTTTGCATTAGTATAAAGTGGATGTGACTCCACTGAAATCAAAGGCGTTAAAATCAGTTGACATCTGATCAGAGTTTAGCAGAACTTGCCTTCTCCTCCACAACTGAGCTAACAGAACTGTTCCCTTAGGCCCTGTGATTTCTTAAAGCCAAAAGGCATGACTTCTCTTCCCAGTGACAAATGAGACGCAATTTCCTGACAACTGATATGTTTCTATGAGTAAAGCTGCGTAAGGAAGTTGGATGACACCAGCTTGATTTATCAACCCAGTAGCAAGTTACTACTTTTATTGTGGGACACTGGATACCTACCACTGAACAAGCCAATATGTGAGTTCCTTTCTCCTTTCCTGAAAATGGCCTGAAGACCAAGCAATATGCAAAGAATCACTATTCTCATCAGTAATTTGTGTAAAGGTCATTTGTAATAAAAATTGTTTCAATGTCTTGACACTTCAATTAATTATCTCCTAAGTTCTCCCTTAACATAAAGACTTTAAATAGATGGAAACTTTTGCCTGTGTTGTTACATGAAATCAAATGTTCAGTGATACTGATTTGAACACAATCTGTGAGAGGAGCAGAGAGAGTAAAACCAGCCTAAAAGCAATGGCTTCATTTAAGGATGACTTCATCTCAGACTTCTCAGGTTTCTCTTCTTTCCACTTTAAAAAAAAACACCAACAAAATGCATATTTGTACATCTGCTAAATTGCAAGGGGGTTTTGTTTCTGTACCAAAATTGTGTATTGTATACATGGAAGTACAGTACATGATTTCTAAATACAATTACATCTTCATTAGATGTTTTTGTTGGCATGGGTCTACTAGTTGAGACTCCACAGAGGTGTGATCCTTTCCTGATACAATACGCCACGAAAAGGCACTTAAGTAGACAAACTGATGCCTGCAAAAGCGTATTTTTGACAAGGCTGGCTGATTCAATGTGGGTGTGCACATGCACGCACACACGCAGCTGTGTACGAGTTTGCGTGCAGTAAGTTTTGTCAGTATGAATTACGCTCATATATAAGATGAATTTTTCTGAACAGCATAGCATACAAGTATATTGATATAAACAAAGTGTTCCTAATAAAGCATCTAAGATAAGACATTCACAAGGTGCTTCAATGCTGCTGAATTGCTCCAGCATACTTTAAGGGGTAGGCTTACTAATAAAGATAGACAATCCTAAATTCAAGTCAAATCTCATGATTACTCCCTTACTACCAACATCAGATCACATGTCCTCTCTAGGAGAACGTCATAGAAGCAGTCCAATTTTTAACAGAAAAGTTCAAGGTGCCTTTAAATAGCAACATTATTCTCATATTGCCTTAAAATAATTTAAGTATTTGAAATGTAGCAATGCCTTTGCAAATCCTTTCTGTCTCTTCTGAAAAGCTTGCAAATCTTACTACAGCAGTACAGTAGATGTTGGGCAACCAAATGTACTGCAGCTTCAAAGTATCACAGTTTACCTTCCATGCATTTCCTTCATGAAATATAAGTAAATGGTCAATTTTTAAATTGCCAGGCTTCTCACATGGTTAGCATTAAAATCAAACAAAAATGTAGTCTGTCCAGAGTGCCACTTTATGCTTCAAACATCTTTCAGTACAGTCATCTCCTGATGCAGCCTACACCTTGTCTGATTATCACGTTAAAAAAAGTGTGAATATGAGCACTCAGAAATGTGCAATAAGAGGTCTTGGGGAAGGTGAGGGTCACCTCACTTCTCTGAGCACATCTCGGTAAAAGTTAAAATATCAGTATAGCCACACATCCTTCACATTCAACAACTGTCAGCAAGTAGCACTTAAGCATGTCTATTTTCTGGCTTCTTCTGGCAATGTTACTTTCTAAATAGAGAGGGTCATACTGAGGCAATAGTATACACAAAAACACTCAGAAGAGGCAGAAACTGTTACCTGGTCACAAAGGTAGGAAGGAAGGATGGCACTATATACTGGTCTGGAACCAAGAGTATATCCTCGCTTCATGATAGGATTTCTCTCAATTGGTCTCAGTCCTTTTTTCACACCTGGGCCTGGCCCTTTGCTAATCCACACTGCATATCTCCTTGTTCACTTCTGAGCTGCTCTCCAGAGCAAACTGACTAGCCCCTCCCAAGAGGAAACTGCAGCACAGAATAGTTACCTGCTGGGTTAGCTCTAGATAATAAGTAGGAAGCTAGGACATGGACCACATCTGGTTTGTTTCCCCTCCACCATCATCAATCCTCCAGCAGCACCCAGCAGGCAGTGCTGTCGCCCTACAAGACTCTACAGGCCACCTCAGCATAACCAAGGGTATGCAGCCTAAGCTCCCTGTGTCATGCTATGAAAAAGCATTCTGGCTTGCTGCAGCAGATGCCTTTCAGTATTTGAGCTCTTGAGAGAAAAACACCGAGCAAGGGCAATAATGCAAAGGGCCAGATGAATGTCACATCAGACTCAGTGAGGATCTCAGCTGACTGTGGTACAGCTTAGCCATCTAAGTTTATTTTCCAGAACCTAGGCAGTGTGAGCATGAGCTGACCCGTGTGAACTGGCCCACGGACCAAGGCTTGCTTCCCTGGAGAGAGCAATAGAGCATGTGCCAGATCACTCAACCTCTGAGCTTTCATTCCTCATTTGTAAAAGAGATAACAATTCCTCTTCTGCCTTTGAACAGCCATAATGCTACTGACAGCTCACATGTCTAAGGCAATACTATATGTGAACCACTGCCTGTTTCTGTCTCTAACTTCATCTTCAAAATAGAGCCCTGGCCAAAGCTGGACTCAAGTCTAAGGGTGGCATTTTTGAGACAGATGCTGTACCACACCCTATTATTATACCCAGTGCAGTATGGGAAGGAGCAGTGGGTGGGGACGGGTGGAAGTTTCTTTTCAGCCCTCCTGTTACTCCACTTTCTTTGATTCTGCTAGTACTCGCCATCCACACAGCATGTATAACAGGTGGCACAAGTAAAATTTCCTGCCCCCAGAGCAAGTTTCAATGCCCTGACACATGTCATTTAGCATACCTTCCTGAGCTGAATCATAGAAGTCACCATTCCTGGCTACCATTTCCGAGCTCATAACCATTACTGTTCCCAGCGCAGAGGTAACAGAAGGGATGACATGTCTGAATCTCTGCCTTCCATGACCATGAAATTTGTTTGCACTGGGGAGTTAAGCCACAAGCACATGATCCCCATCCTGCTTTTCCTGCTACAATTTCAGTTAATCTCCATCACAAGGTGGGGTGGAAAATGGAGAAATATCTTGAAACGTCCCAGGAAGATTTACCAGTGTGGACCCAACTGGGTCCAAAATCTGCCATGCTATGAATTCTGCAAACTGTGCTGCCCGAGTTCTCCCTCTGGCCCTACCTCTAAGCATAAAAAAGTGCCTGTTCCTAGTATTCATGAGTGTAAAATTTAAATAGATCAAGCTAGGTGATTCATCTTCTCAAATGTTTCTTGTGTTACAAACTTATTGCTCTCAGGGTTCACAGTACCATCACAAGTGGCATACAGACTCCTTCTTCTACCCAGTTGAAGATGGTGTTACTCTATTGTGTAAATACTCTGAAAACACACGATGTCCTTGTTAAGAGAAGACAGTTGTGATATATCTACATTTTCAGGCTTGGAATACAAATTCTCTTTTGTCTTTTACCATTGTTCTTTGAGCTGAATTCTAACTTATATTGCAGCTGTTTTCTTGTCAAATTACTGGATTGTGTGACAAAGTTGTGATTTGGCACTTTAGGCTCTGAGTAACCATGAAAGAAAACCTGAATTAAATTAGAAGAGGAAGTGCCAAGTAAATATGGCCAGTGGCTGAGACTGTACTTCGACAGCAAAACCCCAGCCCCACATCTTCCATCTAGCTAAGCAGGAAGCAGCTGTTTTTTCCTGAAGTGCAATTTCACCAGCACAAATAAACCCACAAGCTGGACCTTCATTTAGGCCACTTTTAGATACTAATTATTTCTCAATAAAACACCTCAGGAGGATGAGAACTGATGAAAGAAGCTGACTGTCATCAGAAAGTCTGTGTGAGAGACGAAAGAAAAGGCTGGTAGCCCATCTAGAGGAAAGGTGGAGATCCATCTAAACCTGAAGAGGTGCAGTTATTTATTCTGAGTATTCTTTTCACAAACAATCTTATTTACAGTGCTGTTTAAAAAAAGATTAAACAAAACTTCTTTGTTTGCAGCCCCATCCTTAGATCTGGATCAGACTCTTTACCAGAAACATGAAATCTGGGGCAGAAGCACAAAACAGCAAGCTGTGAGGACTGATTCTGAAGAAAAAATAAAGAGCAAGCTAACAGAAATCCTAGGGACAAAATAAATTTTAAAATGTCCCCTCTCTAAGCTCAGCCTGTTCAGTTGCTTTGTTCAGATTAAACCTGCTTGGGAAGAGCCAGTCCTGTATCAACTACATAATATCAATCCAATACTCAGGACTAATCTCGAATGGTGACAGTATACAAAACTGTACATTTTTCAGCCCAAGCATTTGAGGAAACCCTCAAATTTTTATGCCTTCATATATATCAAAAGAGTTGTACTGGATGTTATCCACGCTTCATATACTTAAAGTTGTCTCAGAATGTGTCTACTTATTCAGGCATCAGGTACCTTTTTGAGGTCTTTGCTTTGAAAATGAGAGGAATTTGACTGTCTTTAGTCTATTTTAATATATTTAGAGTTTCTGTTCTAAAATTAAAACCTGACCCAAGAATAACCCTTATAGGAAGGACTACCTTGACTACAGCCTGCTCAGCAAGCATCAACAACATCTGACCTGCAGAACCAGAAGCCCTGAGCAGTAGGGTCCAAAAGTGCAATTTTCATTCTTGGCCTATGTTACTTCCTCTATGCACGAACATTTATAAGTTTACAATTACTCAATATAATCTCTAAATCAAGTATATTTACTTGCAGCTGTGACACTAATCCTATTTATATCTTTTGGAGCATTTATTTTTAGAGAATAAAAAATGTGATTGAAGTGTTTCAAGACAATAAAAACGTACTATTAATAATGAATTGTGCTAAAAACATACTCTTCAGTGTTATCACTTGAGCATATCACTTAATATGAGAATATCAAAGACACAGGCAATCCTCCAAGTTATCTACTGAGTCCTGTCCAAACGAGAAAAAGACTAGACCATTGTGTCATGAATTTTCCATTGTCTCCATTTTTATTCACTAATCTCTTTTCATCTCTAACTACTTGTTCAACTATGTTCATTCAATTACTGAAATCCAGCTGGTTGAAATGTATCCAGTTGGGCTTTATCATCTTTTGAACTTCTTTTTTAAAGAGGTCTTTAATGACTTTAACTGTTGTTCTTGCAAGTCTCTTTCACTCACACTAGATAATACAAGGTTATCTTTGCGAAACCTATCTACAAACTTGACTCAAGTTCAATTGTATGCAAACTTCCAGGAGGGAAAAATGCATTGCTTACACAATGAGAACACTCAGCATTCATTTGCTACCTTCTAATAGCATTTTATACTAAATGCTTTAAAAAAGGTCTTAAACAGAACCAGATGTTTACAGAAATTCTCTCTGACTGCTGTCCAAGTGAAACTATCTTCCTCCCTTTCTCCAAACTCCCTTTATCATTAAATAATGCATTGAAATGGAAATATAGAGCATGCAATGATTGCCAGAATTAAACAAGGGGCAGATGGAAAGAAAACTGAATTAGTTCAGGGTTTATGGCTTTTTTTTTTTTGTTATCCAGTCTCTGTTAAACACGTTCTATAGTATGTATTTTGATCCTGAAAGTACATGTTTACTCGTCACATTTTCTTTAAGAAGGATCATTTAAACACAGGTTCTTTTCTTTAGTTTTGTTTATACTCTGCAGTGACCAGTTTTCTGGTTTTGCTTGTAGGGCTGATACGGACAGACCCAGAAAAGGAGGAGAAATCACTCTTACACATTCCCATGATGCCCATTTCTGTGGAAACCAAAGGCTCCACTAGGACAAATCTCCTGATTCCAGAGAACCAGTGCTGTTGTGGAGATGTGCATTGTGGCAGATGATCCTGGGGAAAAAACGAGTTCAGGTGTCTGCATCATCTATGAAGTTTTTTACAAGCGGCTGGCTGAAATCTCAGAGTCTCTAGCCCTTGTTCTCGAGGGGACTTCAACTTACCAGATATCTGCTGGAAATACAACACAGCAGAGAGAAAGCAGTCTAGGAGGTTCCTGGAGTGCGTGGAGGATAACTTCCTGACGCAGCTGGTAAGCGAGCCAACCAGGGGAGGTGCCCCGCTGGACCTGCTGTTCACGAACAGAGAAGGCCTAGTGGGTGATGTGGTGGTCGGAGGCTGTCTTGGGCACAGTGACCATGAAATGGTAGAGTTTTCGATTTTTGGAGAAGTAAGGAGGGGGGCCAGCAAAACCACAACCCTAAACTTCAGAAGGGCAGACTTTGGCTTGTTTAGGAGTTTGGTTAACAGAGTCCCTTGGGAGGCGGTCCTGAAGGGCAAGGGAGTCCAGGAAGGCTGGATGTTATTCAAGAGGGAAGTCTTAAAGGCACAGGAACAGGCTGTCCCCATGTGCCGCAAGTCGAGCAGGCGGGGGAGAAGACCAGCCTGGCTGAACAGAGAGCTTTGTCTGGAACTCAGGAAGAAAAGGAGAACCTACCACCTTTGGAAGAAGGGGCAGGTGACTCAGGGGGACTATAAGGATGTGGTGAGGTTATGCAGGGAAAAGGTTAGAAAGGCGAAGGCCCAGCTAGAACTTAAACTGGCCACTGCTGTCAAGGACAACAAAAAATTTTTCTACAAGTATATCAGCGACAAAAGGAGGGCTAAGGAGAATCTCCCTCCTTTGTTGGATGCAGAGGGAATCTTGGCCACAAAGGATGAGGAGAAGGCTGAGGTACTTAATGCCTTCTTTGCCTCAGTCTTTAATAGTCGGACTGATCATCCTCAAGGTTTTCATGCCCCTGAGCTGGGAGATGGAGATAGGACACAGAATGTAGTCCCAGCTGTCGAAGAGGTGGCAGTCGCTGACCTGCTCCTCCACCTGCATGCCCACAAGTCTATGGGGCCAGACGGGATCCACCCCAGGATACTGAGGGAGCTGGCGGAGGAGCTTGCCAAGCCACTCTCCATCATTTACCAGCAGTCCTGGTCAACCGGGGAGGTCCCAGATGACTGGAAGCTAGCAAATGTGACACCCATCTACAAGAAGGGTTGGAAGGAGGATCCGGGGAACTACAGGCCTGTCAGCCTGACCTCGGTGCCGGGGAAGGTCATGGAGCAGATCATCCTGAGTGCCATTATGCGGCATGTGTGGGACAACCGGGGGATCAGGCTCAGCCAGCATGGGTTTATGAAAGGCAGGTCCTGCTTCACTAACCTGGTCTCCTTCTATGACAAGGTGACCCGCTTAGTGGATGAGGGGAAGGCTGTGGATGTTGTCTACTTGGACTTCAGTAAGGCCTTTGACACCGTCTCCCACAGCATTCTCCTGCAGAAGCTGGCTGCTCACGGCTTGGACAAGTGCACTCTGAGCTGGGTTAAAAACTGGCTGGATGGCCGAGCCCAGAGAGTGGTGGTGAATGGAGCCAAATCCAGTTGGCGACCGGTCACGAGTGGTGTTCCCCAGGGCTCAGTGTTGGGGCCGGTCCTGTTCAATATCTTTATCGATGATCTGGAGGAGGGGATCGAGTGCACCCTCAGTAAGTTTGCAGATGACACCAACTTAGGTGGGAGTGTCGATCTGCTGGAGGGTAGGAAGGCCCTGCAGAGGGACCTGGACAGGCTGGATTGTTGGGCTGGGGCCAACTGTATGAGGTTCAACAAGGCCAAGTGCCGGGTCCTGCACTTTGGTCACAACAACCCCAGGCAATGCTACAGGCTTGGGGAGGAGTGGCTGGAAAGCAGCCTGGCTGAAAAGGACCTGGGGGTGATGGTTGACAGCCGCCTAAACATGAGCCAGCAGTGTGCCCAGGTGGCCAAGAGGGCCAATGGCATCCTGGCTTGTATCAGGAATAGTGTGGCCAGCAGGACCAGGGAGGTGATAGTGCCCCTGTATTCGGCACTGGTGAGGCCGCACCTCGAATACTGTGTTCAGTTTTGGGCCCCTCACTTCAAGAAGGACATTGAGGTGCTGGAGCGTGTCCAGAGAAGGGCAACGAGGTTGGTGAAGGGTCTAGAGCACAAGTCTTATGAGGAGCGGCTGAGGGAGCTGGGGTTGTTTAGTTTGGAGAAGAGGAGGCTGAGGGGAGACCTTATTGCCCTCTACAATTATCTGAAAGGAGGTTGTAGAGAGGTGGGGGTCAGTCTCTTCACCCCAGTAACAAGTGATAGGATGAGAGGAAATGGCCTCAAGCTGCGCCAGGGTAAGTTTAGGTTGGATATTAGGAAAAACTTCTTTACTGAAAGGGTAGTCAGGCACTGGAACAGGTTGCCCAGGGAAGTGGTTGAGTCCCCATCCCTGGAGATATTTAAAAGACGGGTAGATGCAGTACTTGAGGACATGGTTTAGTGGTGGACTTGGCAGTGGTAGGTTAACGGTTGGACCTGATGATCCTAAGGGTCTTTTCCAACCTTAACAATTCTATGATTCTATGATTCTATTCTAAAATGCATACAGCATTGGAGCACACAGTTTCTTTCCCCAAATAACAGAACACATTGTTTTCATCATCAGTGAAATGACTAAAACATGGTAAATTGCAGAGCTCATGATTCACAAACACATGTATTACTACAGACAGCAATTGAATCAAAGGGAAAGTAGCTTTGTCTCTTTAGCCGTGTAATCAAACAAGGTTCCTCATGCTGTCAGAGGTCATTGGAGTTGGCTATGACATCAGCAAAATTCTCCAAATATGCACCAATTTGAATTAAAAAAAACAAGGAAAAGAAGGGAGTTCGTTTTCTTGGAATGCACTTCAAACTCCTTTTCTTCTCCCTTCTGAGTGAAATGTCAACTGGATTCAATCTAAACTCCGTAGAGAGGGTTAACCCCTGACTTCCTGTTGAAAGAATGTGATTTGCTTATGTAAATGTCAATGACCTCTAGTTTTCTAACATTTAATTAGAAATATTCTGTAGAAAAGCCTTAATTACAGGCCTAATTCAGCTCAATAAATTCTGCCATTTTTTGCCTCAAGTGTTCAGTTGTTGTGGCTGCCCTGAAAGTACTGGGAAAGAGTGTAAGAGGGAAGTGAGCATGCCATTTCATCCAAAGCTTAATGTGACTTCAAAGCCTAATGGCAACGTAGAGTGTTTGAAACAAGACATCTATCCAATGTGCTCCATCACATATATATATATATATGTATGTAGGCATGTATTTATGTATGTGTAGGTGCACAAAGAACATATATATTCTCTGTCCAGCAGGTTTGATCATGATATTTTAACATGAGTGCAGACTGTAACCCACAGGTCTTTACAAGTCTCAGGCATCCACCTTTTCTTCACTATGTAAGCCATAACGCTGACAGGAAACCACTTCGATTACCTAATATTAGTCTGCGTACAGTTGTACAATGTAACACATGGATTAGGCATTAACCTGCACAGCCCTTGCTTTCATCACAACAGCAGCAATATGGTCCAGCAGCAATTCTGTAACTCAGCAGTAGCAATGACAGGCTGATAGAAGCAACCAGGAAAAACAGGGAGAGACTGCAACCCATGTTTCTCTGCTTCCCAGTTCGTCTGAGTAGACCCATGACCCATCCTGGCCACTGTTTTTCTTCATAGTTCCCACGATCAGCAGTGTAGGGATTCAGTTCAGACCAATGGCCTGATGCAGCCTGGAGGCAGATAGCAGGAGAGAGTGACAAAAGCAGAAATATTGGCATAGGTTTTTTTTTTTCCAAATCTGTTCCCTTTCTTTTGGCTGGTTCTTGTTTCAGCTTTGACTAATAAGCAACTGTATCCGTTCCCCAGTGGAGGGATCACTGAACTTTGCTAGTGGGCCAGTGCCCTGTATGGTCAAGACCATTGAGTGCTCCTGGTACACACTCAGCAGTAATGATAGATATTTACTTAGCACAGGTACAAATAGAGAGAAATGCTGCTGGACCAGTGCTCTTAGCACCTCAGATTCCAGATTTAAGCAGTACTTTATGCCACTACCTCTTCCCTGCCCTGCTCCCACCAAATAAAATGGAAAGTCAACCTTTAATCTCACAATACACAAGATCAGTCTCTCCATTTAACTGTGAGTGCTATTCAACAAACTCTCTACCTACAGCCCCATTAACTTCAGAGGGGATCACACAGAGAATACTTGCAATATAGGGCCTGTTACCAATAATCAGTGCTGGCCAACATGGAGCAATTGCCCTCATTAAGACTGCAGCTCACAAAAGGAAAGTAACATCCTAAACTTCAAGAAGCTGAGGTATCACAGTGGTGAGTGCAGAATAAGAGCAGAGAGAAGAAATCTCTTTGAACAGAGCCCTGCTGCAGCAATTACCCATCTGACAGGAATGTTACTTCATTAAGCAGGAAATACATCAAGGCTATTATCCTCTGAGTTCTACATCATAATTGAAATAGCTGCAGAGGTATTTCTTTTGCTATCTGATATATCTGCTTTTATATCTGCTGACAGGAATTCAGCTGGAATTAATAGCTGTAAATGTAGAATGTATAAAAGAAGCGTAGCTCCACACAGTGCGCTAATTTCTTCATTACTCTTTGAGCACCTTAAGGATAAATGACATTGAACACTCAGATTCTGAAATGTGTTAAACATCCCTTTAACTCTCACAGGCATCACTGATTTCACTGATAACAAGTTATGCTAATTGCCCTGTTCACAATGAGAGCCAGATGTCTCAGTACTGAAGGTTACAAACATTCAATGGTACTAAGGCACCTCACTCGCTTTGGTCATACTGCTTCTCAAAATCTGGTTTTAGCTCATGGAATCCACCTCTCCAGGATGCCAGAGACAAATGTTGTTTTGAAGGTTGGATTTCATTTTGGTTTTATTAAAGCCATGTAAAAATTAGAACCAGCATTTACAGGTATTTGTATATACTCAGAAAATATTAGTGAAGTTTTATCATATATAGCAAAAAAAATCACTGCAAATTACATAAAAATACTTCTGCTTCTGCAGACAGATTATTTCTTTCTTCTCTTGATATGTTAGCCACTCACATGATAAATCTCTCTCTTTGTTTTCCTCTTTCCTTTTTTCGCCCCTCCCTGCTTCCCACTGTCCCTTTCCTCCCACAAATCATAATTTTCTTGATCTTCAACATTTTTCTCTGCTGTCCTACATCTCTATCATATACACGTCTCAATTACCTATTGTTTGTTCCAATCCACCAAAAGCTTAACTAGTATCTCAAGCTGGCCAAAAAACACTGGGGGGGGGGAGAAAAATTATCTATATTTAAAAAAAAAACATTCAGACCTATTGCATGCGTGTGCCTGTAAACAAGCAACTAGAATACATTCCATGAAATATATTATCTGAACTATCACACAGTTGACTCTGAAATACCTAGAAGTACAAATGGTTTCTAGGAATATAGCTGACTGTGAGAATGTAAAAACATAGTAACCTCAAAGATTTTCAGCATCAACAAAAGACTTCTGTACAGCTTTTCTTCCTAATAAAAACCATAGTATTTAATATGGTCCTCTATCAGACAAAGTCTTGTATTCTGTAAAAGGGACTAGTTGTGCTCACTGTCTGTGAAACCTGCTACTCTCATAAGATCTGTAACCAGAGTAAGATAATTATATGGACAAATGAGTAGTTTTGGTGAACTAGAAGTTTTCAGTGTTCACTATGGCTTCGGTATAAACAAGGGTCTGTCTGGACAGAAGCATAGTCACTAAAGGATTTCCTTGAAGAACAGCTCTTCTTGGTGCATAACTGAGGAGAATATTTATGTTCAAATGTGGGAATTCTGTGTTTTATTTAAGAATTTGCATACATCTAACTATAGTTTCTCAGATCATTTCTAACAGATGATAAATGTTTAGAAAGGAAAATGTGCTTGTAAGCACTCTGAGAAACAATACTGCAAGGCATAGCAGGATTTGAATGAATTGGGTTCTCACGTGTACAGTCCTCTGGGCTGAATTTTAATACCCTTACACAACATTTTAACTTCAATGAGACCATTCATACATTCCAGTGATTTTAAGGATTGTCTTCCTCTGTGATGCACAGAAAATTCTGATTTCGGAAGCATCTGTTCAGCTTCATCCTTACAAAGCCTGATTTGGTGTATATATTTCCAATTAGCGATACAAAAGGACAGATGAGCCTTTTTTAAAGACTTTTTTTCCCCTCCATTGAGAAAAGGCCATGTCTTCAGCCCAAGTTCCAGTGAGAACAATGAGAGATTTATTGTTCAACCTCTTTCTGGATAGGTGCCTATTAAAATGAGACTTTTTCCTTTAATTTCCCCTTTTTACTCCATTTGAGGAACTGCAAGTTCCATGAAACCTACATCTAGAAATAAAATAATTGTCTGTCAGCCCACCATGATTTTTAAAGAATTACTTTGTCCTATTCTTCTGAAAAGATTCATATTCTTAATGAGCACAACATCTGGAACAATTTGCCTTAAACAATGATGTAATCCCTAATGACAACAACTCTCATCCCAAACAGTCTGATAAAGATCACTGCAATATTCTCACTAAGATCGATTCTGCTCTCATTTAAAATTGTAAAAAGCAGCAGATACTGCAATGAAATGGTATTGTGATGCAGGCCACAAAATGTTTTTTTCTCAGAAAGGTTTATAAACATTATGAAAATGATTCAAATACAAATGTTTCCCAGATGAGTCAAGCAAGCGGAACAGCTGCCACTTAGCCTAGTGGGCAGTAGAGAAGGCTTGGCTAATTCCTATGATACTCCACAGGTTTTTGTTTTTTTCAAAACTGTTACTGAAGTTTAATTTGTTCTTCTCCTTTCATTCCTCTTTCACCTCCACCTTGGAACAGCTGTGTGTAACAAATTAGTCCTTGAAAGACAGTAACACTGAAAATATGATGTAAAATAATTTCCCCTGGGAGTGTAAAGTATTTGTGTTAAATGAAATGAAAAATCAACTTAAACATTCATATAAATGCCCAAGGAGAAATATTTAGCGACTGTGATAGTTTCTACCTTTTCCCTCCTCACCAAGGAATAGAATAAGAGATTTCCATTAAAATAACATTATGTATGAATTACACTTTGCCCATGGGGAATACGGGAAATTACAGCTTTTATACTCTGTAATTTACAGGGACTTGACACTTGTTTTAGGATGCACTAGGCTTACTACACCAGTGCTGAGTACTGAGTGTTTCCAGAGAATAAAATATACCATTTAGAGAAGGAGACCTGCACTGAACTCACAGGCACCATTCCAGCCATTTCAAGTATTCTGTTCCTCAGCAATGTGCAAAAAATGCTGAGGTGTCTGTTCAAAGTGCAAGCACGAGTTCACAGGAGGACTGGAACCATTCCCATACCCTAAGATCTTTCTGAGCATTTGTTAATACTTGGCTTCTGGTAAGTCTGTCTAATGGTTCTTATCCAACAGTCAGAAATCCAGTTAAAACCAATTCACATGGATGCCACCTGGCCCAAAAGATTGACCACGAATCATGGAGTGGACAAAGAAATAAAACCTTCTCATCTTGTACTTGATCAAAAGGTGCCATCCTCAACTCCAGATACAATAGCAGCCTCACATGGACACAGTTTCAGTTGTGTTTAAGTATTCCAACATATGGTCCCAAGCAGTCTTTATCAAGTCATGTTTCTTAGGCTGTTTAGCAAGACATCTCTGGACACTTTGTGGCTCCACAAAGCCAGCTGCAACAAGACTGAGAGCAAACTACTTTGGGTGTAGCACCAAAGGGAAAATTCATATTTCAGCAAATTTAATTTTCTGCCTATTGTAATATTCACTGAACCTACTCAAAGTTATTATAAAAGCCAGGGTTATGATGGCACTGAGGTATCTCAAGCACAGAGAGACTAGGTGAGGTGGTATCAGATCTGTTCCACAGAGGTACTTATAAACTCATTGGGTCATTTTTTGCCTGAAAGTTACAGCAGTTTTCCAGCACAGAACTGCCTCAGATCTCATCTTTTTAAAAATTAATGTAGCTCTGGGCAGTTGGTCAACTTTTATCAATATACTAATAAAACAATCTGTATACTAACAAAACAATTACATGTGGGATGCTATTTCTTGAGGTATTTTTGACAAAGGATTCTTACACTTTCTTTCACCTATTAACAGAGCCCAGCAATTGCTGTATGAGGTAAATCTTTTTTATTATTTATACAAGGTCCCTTTTCATGAAAAGAGACATTTTGGGCATTAATCTGAGCCCTCTCAAAGACTGGCAGTGTAATGAATGCAAGCTCTATTCTATCCAAGTGAGACATAATATGGGAGCCTTTGTATAATATGCACATGAAACACTTTCTGACATTTTACATGTAACTTCCATCCGTCTTTGCAGTCCTACCTGTCCCAGGAAGGTCAGGGAACCTTTAGTCAAGTCTACTGAAGAAGCTGGTAAAAGCTTTAAATTGCCCTTAAACCAAATCATTGTGCATAATGCATTCAAAATGCATTTGTAAGTTCACCCAGTGTTTGCACAGACACAGACAGAGCTCTCTTCATCACTATAGCTCTCAGGCAGTATAAAGAATAAACAATAATTATCATGCTCAGTAATTTTTAATGATGCCTCTGTGATTTTACTTACAACTTTGTATGAAAGCACTGCAAAATGCTGCCTCAGTTTCCCTGTCCCAAATGATAATGACCTCACTTGTTACATGCTCTGAAGGCTGCTTCTGGAAAGAGTTATTGAAGGGCTAGACATTTATCATTAAATGAGATGCAGTTTTTGTTATACCACATTTTTCCACATGGCTTCTGTCTCCTTGCATACACAAAATGAGGTGCCCTATCAATGAATCAGGGCTGTGTAGTGCAGAGGGTATCTGGAGAGAGGCAGGCTAGAGAGGAAAGACAGCTTCTCAACCCCAGAAACTCTTGTCCTGTTACAAGGTCAGAGACTGGAAAAATTGCAAATTTCTTTTATCACAGGCCTTCTGATGGACAGAGTAAAGCTGTCTTGAAAGTTCATCTTGGCTGGAATTCACAAGGATGAAGAGAGGTAATGGAAATTTTTCCTGTATTTTCTCTGTATTGATTCATAGCTGGTTTTTGCCTGCCTCCTATCTAGGGTTTCTTTTTTATCTTGAAAGTGCCTGTGGCCCACTTTTTAGCCTTCCCAGGGCAAGTGAGGTCTGTCCAGGTACTTTTCCATTAGTAAACAGAAACATTTGCTGTCTCCTAGGTGCTTAGCTTTGACGGCAAGAGGGGAGGGTAGAGCAGATGTGTACTTCTTCAATTCTATTAATAGCAATGTAGCCTGATTGTCATTCAATGGGGAAATCACCTTTCAGTAAAAGATTGCTGGGTTGATGCAAACAAGTTAGAAATAGAGATAAGCAAAATGTGTTTTATATGTCTCCAGCCATGTCCAGTGTTAAATCAGTTGTGGGTGGTTGTTGTTCAAGGTTAGAAACAATATCATGTGCAGTTTGGGTTGTGTAAATCCCATTTTCAGAACTGTCCTCTGAACACAGCTTGCTTGCTTTCGGTCACAGTCCTCCAAACATAGTTTACCCAGTGATGCACAGGAATGCATATCTTCTATTGGACGTGTGCCTTTTATAGTCCTGAGTACTCAACAGGGCTGTGAGTGTTGCGTCCTTGAGACTTACACAAGGTCAGGCTTTAGAACTGCCAGTGCTAGCATCTCAGGAGCTTCTGGGGCAAAACTGGATGTTGAGACCTCTATTGCCGAATTGGTGGGAGCAACCAGCCAAACTCATCTGGGCTTGAAGTGGGCTGCAGTATTCTTGTAGCACTGAGCCACTTTGACTCCTTTTAGGCATCTTCTTCTTGCCTTGTTCTCCATGGATACAATTCTGTACCAAAGAACCCTATCTGGGCCTGCTTCCTCAGTATAGCCACCAACCTAAAGTGCCCCTACTTGCATGGGAGCTATCCAGGATTAATGACTCTCTGTCATTCCTGGTCTGGAAGCCATAGCTGGGAATACCTCAATCCCCACGCCTCTGTTTTCTCACACCTCCCTTGGGCTCATTCACTCTCGTCAAGGCTGACAACTCTGCTCCAGGTGCTGGCCTCTGCTCTGTGAGACATTTCATCTCTAACACTGGCATGAGTCACTATTTGGGGAATGGGTAAACTAGGTAATTATACAGGTTTACTTTTTCAGCTGAGGATTATTTGGTTTTAGTCTTTTGTTGTGTTCAGGCTATTTTTATGTGAGGGGTTTGCTGAGTTTTGCAATCCTAAACATGCCAAAGAGACTCTGAATATGATCCAGAGTAATTTCTTACTTCTCATAGACACTTATTTTCTACACAATTTTGCCAGCTGACTTGGTGTTATTGAAATGAAAAGCACATAAATGCTTCCTAAGAAATACTCATGATTTGTTTACTTCTCTTTAAAATTCTAATCCAAAAAGTTAACACTGACGTTATGCAAAATGCCACATTTACATTTAATAACAGCATCCTGAATAAATATTTAGAAAAACTGCATTTTTTTAATTAAACCTGTTGTGAATGAAAGAGCAGATAAATAATGCATACAATAATAAACTTTCCTTAGTCAATCCACCCTTTTGGCAGCATATTTAGTATGTGATTTTATAAATATTTTTAAATAGGTAACATCTGAGCATGATCCTTCCTATTTTTCTGATTATTTGTTGACTGCATATATGTACACACAGAGTTCATCAGATCAGCTGATTCCCCCATTTCTGCCTGGAAAGGGAGACTCAATATTTTATTAATCATGAACAAACCATAACATAAACAGCACAAACCCACATTCAGAAAGACCTAGCCTAGCAACAGAGCAGCATTCTAATTTCTGAGGACCTAGTAAAAGGACTCCGACATTCTGACTCAGTGATCAAAATTTAATACTCCAGATGGGTGACATTTCTGATTTGACAACCTAAAAAAAAATACCTAAACTCCTCTCTGTAATAACTCTAGTATAAACAATTCTTCTGTCTCACTAGCCAAACAAACTAAAGCATTTATGCTCTTTTCTACACAAAAGATGTAGTTTGGTCTGCTGTTGGAGGCCCATTTTTATTTTTCTTCACTTGCTGACTGAAAGGCTATGCTCTCATATCATCTGACCCAGACCTGGCTATACATGAAGGGCATTCCTGCCCACAGAGCTTCCACTGAAGTTCCTCATTCTACTCAAGAATAAGACCACCTGTCCTGGGGCTACAGTGTGAATTAGTACAGAAGACAACAGTTTCCTTCTTGAGCCACAGAGTGTACTGCTACTTTGTCACTGATCTGATTTTTAGACTCGTGCCTCATGGATTAGATAGCCATATTATTGAACTCTGTGTACTTATGAGCCCTCTGTGGCCCTGGCCTGCCATTCAGTGCACAAGTACAATGACCAGCATCAGCTGTGTCCTGCCTGAACAAATAAACTGATAGGAGAAGAGCGGGAGCCAGAAAGCAAGGAGAAAGAGGTCTTCAACATTCCCCTAAGGGGCAGCAAATACGTCAAGATCACACTGGCTGTGGCTGCCATTGGCCTGTTCAGTTGTAGGGAAGACTGAGCTGCAGGAGTGGCAACTGTAGGTTGCTTGAAGCTAGAAGATATTTTGGGCATTGCAGTGAGTCCCTAGCTCCAGGAACAATAACTGAACACAAAACACAGAACAACATTCACTCTGGAACCAAAGGTACAAACAGTACTCCCATCATGGTCATAACACAGTGCAAAGCCAACTTCTCTGACCCACCATTTTCTGCTTAGTTTTCTACAGATTGCATAAACAACAAGAAATGATAGACAATGTTTCAACTTGGGTAAAAATTATGCAGGCCCATGGCAATTATGGTGAAATACCTTACATGATGAATAAGTATATTTCCAACAGAACTAGAGTTAACAGTTTATAGACACACACACACACACACATAACTTCCCCCACTCAGGAACAGAAAAAAAGAAAAGCCCACTGAATGGGTTAACATTCATGAAATGATGCAGGGAAATAGTCATTCTTTCGTTGTCAGTTGTAATAGAAATACATTATATTTTGCATTACTTTATTGCACAATGAAAAATTATGTGGCCCATAAGGAAATGATTTATACTATAAAATTCCTAGTACATAACATTGGTGCAATGTTACCATTAAGCACCCTTAAGAAACAAAGATCCAGTCCCAAGATTTCAGGACATTCTATTTCCTGACAAATAATTTTTCTCCAGTAATTTTTCGAACATGCTTTATCAATCAAATCTCCACAAGAAAGTGCATATTCTTTGTAGAAGATGCTCACCAGCTCTTTTTCTACCACCTAAAGCTGGCTTTGGTACTTGTAAGTTATAGACATACTGGGAAAAGTTTTCCTTCTAGGTGGTCAGGGAATAGTCCTTGTTCTGCTTGCTGTGTGTCACCACACACTGCACCATGACTGCACCAGCTCTACAGCTGTACACATCAGGCTTGTTATTATAGATCAACCTCTATGCATTGGAGTTGTTTGCAATTGTGTTTTTCAACAGGTTATATTCCTGTGGAAACATTATTTCTTCTTTTTAGCAATTTTGGCATCTTTTTAAAATTTCAAGATAACTATCTAAATTTGTTTTCATGTTTTTCCTTTCTGCATTCTTTTTTCTGCTTTCTTCATTGCTTTTTCCACTGAAGGCAGAGGAAGTTGTAGGGCAGAGGAGAAAAGTGTAAAGTGTAGAAGAGAGAAGTGAAGAAGAAAATAAAAAAGAAAATTTCTTGGATTTGTGATTTTTTTTCCCCTTTTTTTGATGAAAATAAGATGCCAATGGCCTTAGCCAGGGTTTCAATTCCTGTCATTACCTTCAACCTGACTCTAGTCCATGAATTGTTATACTAATGTGTCATATTCTCTTAATTCTTTGGAGCTGGCACTATGTTATGATGGCTTTGGCCTAATACAGTGATAGCTTGGTCCTAAGAGGGACCTCCTAGATGCTACCGTAAAAGAAATAACAAATTATAACCACTGAGAATGTGTCTCAACATGAAGAACCTTATTAAGAGCAATTTCACTGCTTGCCTTTTTTTTTTTCTTTTTTTTTAATTGAAATACCTAAGAAATTGAGGTGGGCTATTAAGAAACTAAAAAAAATAATTCTTCACATTGCAAACGCAATCCTCTAAAATTAAAGTCTTTAATGATATATTTTCAGTGATGGAGGCACAAACCCAAAGAACCTCTCCCAAAGCTTCATTCTGACATATTTAAATCATGGTACAGCTGAAATCAGCTGCAAAACTTCCATTTACTTCAATGGGACTAAAAGTTCCCTCTGAGTATCTAATCAGCTTTCTTTATACTGTCATTTTTCCTGTTCCTATTATGAATACTGCAGCAATTTATCTGCACAGCCTTCTCCGTAGCTTTTCAGCTCCAAGAACATTGCTTGATTCAATTTAGCTCACAGACAACTGTATTTTTTGTTCTTCAAATATATTTCAAAAATGGTACAATTTTCACAAATGGACCCCATCTCAGTTAAATTTGTTCCATCTAACATTAGTAAAAGCACACAGATTTTCCTCTGGATACAGTGTATAATACTTTTGTTTCCATAGTTGATTATAGCTAGTGTTTTTCTGCATATCATTACAAAGATTGAAGGAGCATCTTCAATAAAGCTCACAAAATGAATTCAGATTCTGAACGTACTCCTTTTTCTCCTAAATATACTAATGCTCTTGTAGAAGTGTGGAGCTTTTTCAGTTCCACTTAATGTTGAAATTCACTCATTAATTCTGCCAAGTATAAGAAAGTATTAATAATGAATAATAGTAGAATTATGTGGTAAATCTCAGATGCTCTGTTTATTATATGCTACAGTGGGTTTAGAACATCATAGTATTTACTCATTATGCTACAGAAAGCTACATATAATCTCATCTAAAGAACTGAACTTGCCTTTTGTGGTAACTTGTTTTGCAATATCTGGAATGATAGCACACCACGGACTTATTTGCTCATCAAGTCACTGGAGGGAGCTAAGTAAACACTTACATCAATTATGGTGAAACAGAATTAGTAGCAAGAGCACACAATAACAGATTCCAAACTATTTATTCCAAACTACAGTCTAGAAAGACTATAAAGCCTTGAAATGTTTGATGAATATGAAATAATACATAGTTAGTTTAAATATTTAGAAAGAAGAATACAGATGGTGCTGCTCACTGGTGGGACATTCCTTAGGTGAATCAACAGCTTGGAACAAATTCAACATGGTAGATGTTCAATTAAGGAAATTCTACTCATATTCATGCAACAACATTGTAAAAATCAGCTGGTTTCTCTGATATGTATGTGTAACTGGTGTCTGCAACATAACCCCTGAAATTGCTGCCTGTTCATTTGACTTATATATGTACTCTGTATTTATAATACTTGAAAATTTACTTTTTTTTAAAACCAACAAAATAAAAGGAAAATCCATTAGCAACCTGAGCACTGCTTCAATAGCATGTCAGAGGTTACTCCCAAGGGATCACATTACCATGGAAGAGAGGAAGATAATGATGCCCTCTGTAGCGAGGGTGTTCATATTGACAAAGAGTCAGATTATCACTCTGCCCAACACAGGTTAATGCAATACAGTAAAGTGACAGAATGCTGGACTGCAAGGTGGTGAGTAGTGACAAAGAAATCTGAACTAGAAAAGACATTTTTAGGAGAAAAAAATTTAACAGTTCGAAATAACATAGCTGGGTATGAACACACTTTATACCCTGGACACATAGTGTGCCATGCTGGTTTATAAATAGTGAGAAATTGAGATTGTCCTGCGTGTGTTTATTGCATGTGAGAAGACAGCATTAATTATAAATGTCCACATCTTTTATCCTATGAACAACACATAGATTAGCTTTCCTAGAAAAAGTCTCCCAGTTTTGGCTTGATGCCCCCGTGTCACGGTATTAGAGATATATACAATCAGATGAACTGATGGCATAAGAGAGTGTAGTATCACTCTGATCTACACTAATGACAAATCTGTCTTACTGCTACACTGGATAAAACTGTTACTGTTGAAAACAGAAGGTAAAACATCCTAGCAGAAGAGGCTATGTGCTATACAAAGTCAAAGCGTTCAGGGCCAGTATGAACCTAAAACAGCCATCAGATGGCAAAAACGTCCTGTCACTGCTGATTGACTTAAGTGAAAGCCTCCCCTAATCATTACTAATTTCCTGAGTCAGCAAGTTCCCTTAATGCCTGTCACTAATCACAAAGATTTACAACTCAGTACAATATTTGCGAACCAAGGGAAAACCCTCTGAGATTTAAAGATTATTAAACATTATTATCCCAAAACTGAAAAAAAGAAAAAAAAACAACCACACCCCTGTGAAGACAACAGTGAGCAATGGGAGGATTTTGACTTATGACATTATCACAAGATAAGAAGCATCTAATCTAAGGGAGGAAAACAATTACTTAGGGCTAGCTACGTGTACAGCAACATGTCCATTACCACTCTGCTAAATATCAAAGCTCCTGCAGTCCTTCCTCACTATCCCTGTAAGTTGGAAATCAGCTTTGCCATTTATAACACATGGCATTTCACTGAGGCACCCAATTGGGAGATATTTTTAGACTACAGAGGAGAGATTTGTTGGTTAATAACCTTGCAGCATTCCTGCATTATGTTGGTGGAAGAGTCACCGACAAAGTAACAGTTCGAACACTGGTTTTCTGTCATACCCTTGTTCTTTGTTGAATTCATCACCTTCAACCAATAGCTTCTAAACAGCTGAAAGTTCAGAAGTCTGTAAAAGTAAAATGCCTCTGTGCAATGTCTTGGATAAAATTCAGTGAAAGATCACTATGTTAGGATATGATGAAGAAAAATTTCTACTGTGGGAACAGACAATACCTAATTAGACCTACAGATTTGACCTGTTACATGTGTATACATTTAAAATCATTCTATTGTCTGCTGGTTCCCACTTTTATCTTGCTTCATCAACATTTTTGTAGGAATACGTTACTTACTATAATCAATGGACATTTTGCTTTAATAACATATACAAGGCATTGGCTCACCTTACACTGTCACATAAGAACTACTCACATAACTGAACTCTTGCGGATAGGTTGGTAGGAGAGGGCCCACAGCTTCTGGAACATAAATTTACTTTGTTTTGTTCTTTAATGTCTCCATGCTGCTGACCTAGAGAACAGAAGAGATAATTATTAGGTGTTTTCAACACCATTTTCCATTGAAATGAGCTTGCCATATGAGGAGCAGAAAACAAGCACTGCAAAACAGGTACAGTCCCCATATCTTCCCACTGAAGCAGAGTGAGTACTACAGATTCAGCACATTTCTAATACTGGTTATATTGTTCATGCAATTTAGCTTTCACATTGTGTAGATATCTCATGCCTCTTTCATTAGCTGAAGCAATTAAAGTACAGTCAGACATAAGATTTATATTTTCATATTCCCTCTTTGTGCGATTCATTTTGAGATAATTAAAATAATTTTTCAGTGAAGCTGTCACAGCATAATGAAAAATGTTATGGGAATATAAACAAGACTTGTAAACATTTTATGAGATTTTTTTTTAAAGGGAGAGGGATCCACAACAGCTTTAAAAGATCAAAAAGGATTCCCAGGGTGGAGAAAGAACTATAACAGGATTTTTAAAAGTCAGCTTACAAGTACTTGAAAATAATTACTTTCCCAGAAAACAGGTATATGAGAAAAACATCAGCTGATTAAAATAATTCAGCATTTTTGCCCTCTTATTTTCTCTGCATGGTTATTACTGTACCTGTCTAGATAAAAACAGAACAGACAATGTGAAACAGTACACATCATTTCCTGTATTAGCTGCTTTAATCTGCTGTGATTGAGAATGTATTTCTGGACACAATCCAGACAGGCTTCTGGCAATCAGAACAGTGAAGAGACCTGATGTATCTTGTTAATTCTCTTAAGGCTAAATCCCACAGTCCTTGCCCAGGCAAAACTCTCATTGAGAGTTTTATTTAGGTTAGATTTTGACCTATTAACCTTAACATCTTGAATTCATGGTTCTTTCATCCATACTTTTCCCTCTTTAAATAAAGTATCAGGTTTACTTAATATACTGATACAAAAAGATATTACTTGGTACATCTAATGTCATGTGTCATCATGCCACTGGGGAACAGCACTGGAGAAAACCTTTCTGTGAGTTATGGTGTAGTTAAACTGATGTGAACATACTGAAATAGAAGATGGGTATTAGATCATTCACATCCCCATTTTGCAAGCTGATATGTCCAGGAAAACCACCGAATCCACATACAGCACCAATTATGTGACTAACTTCAGGACTGAAGGAGTTCACTCCAGCACAAACTTTTTGAGTTTTGTCCCACTTCATTTACTGCCTATTCCTCTGGAGACTGATCTACATTTTAGTAGTTTTCCTTACATCATCCTTGTGTTCTTCAGCAGTCTGGAATTTTTTAATTCTTTATGGGTACTCACAAGCCAATGTGAGTACTTCGGGGGTGACATTCATTTAAAAAATACACCTCAACAAAGATCTCTCTTGTTCCTTCAAATATTGGTTTTGGAACTCCTCCCCACATAGTGAGCAGAGATCTTGCCATGTCAGTCTGCTTTCTCAACATCCCTAATATTTTTATTTACTCTTTTAATTAAAAACAGTAAAAAAGCCTGCCCAAACCAATTCTACAGCAAAAGCTAAGGGTTTCTGTTCTTCTGGTGTCATTAACATCAAATCCATCATTCAAAATCATTCAAGGCTTATTTTCTCTTCAGTATAGTCTGTCCCTTGACATTTGTAAAGTTCCTCCCTGTATCTCTGTCTGCAAGTTCCTACACAACCTGAATCACTACAATCTCCATATTCCTTATCCTTTATGGCTAGCATTAACCACCTCTGTTTGCTGGACTTTTTGCCACAGCTCTGCTTCAGTCTTCACTATGTACTTTGCTAAGCTGCAGGCCTTAAAAGCATTCTATAGGATAATGCAACAGATGATAGATATCTAAATGCCACCAGCTGGCTGCAACAGAGGCTGGATTTATTCCAAGGGTCACCATATCCCTTCTCTATCTTCTTTGGTTTTATAGTTCCACTTACTTATGTGTCTTTACTTCTATTACTGCAGAGAAATATACTTTCTGCTTGGAAATGCCTGCCATCAAAGACACAGTGTAGATAAAGTTATCTGCACTAGCTTTGAGCTAGATGGTCCGAAGAACAACAGTATTTGTGACCCAATAGCAGAAACTTCTACACATTAACAGCAAATCCATCGTACCCTACAGACATACCCTGAACAGTCACTTGTCATGACAGATGTTGCTAGACCCCAAGCCCTCCTTACTTAGAGATGACACTAGAACAGTCCAAGAGATCACTACTAAGCTAATGATTCACTTCAGGGCAGAAAGTTCTCTAAAATCTGTTATTCTTAATTGTATGATATTTCTGTTACTTTCTTCATCATCTGTAACCAATACAAATTCCCCTGCTGAATATTGCTTACCTGGAACTAGCTACCAAAAGCACTTTGATAACTATTCTAACACAGAGTTTGATGCTGTTTAATTTTCTCATTACAAAACATTTTAAATCATCTACTGCTTTTCTTTTTTAATACTAATACCAAAGCTACCTGTGCAAGCAAGGGTGTAAGTTAAAATTTGAAGGAAAAAAAACCCATGCTTTCTATGTCTAACAGTTGTGCAGTAGGCAAGCAACTTAAAAGGAACCAGACCACCCAGTTCACAGCACTGTTCTATTTGAAGTCCTTCTGATGTTGAAACTAATTATGCATCTAGCTAGGTGGGCTAGTGTCAGAGCTAGAGATACAGCTTGAAAAAAAAATCAACAATTTAGGGTTTAAAGCATTAGATTCACACCCTAATGAAAAGCCACAAATAATCATGAACTCGCACTCTGTTTTATGAGCATTCATTGCTGTCCTGTTGGATAAGATATGGGCTATTTTTAGATAATAGTTCATAAAGAAAATGTCCTGTGTAGTAAATAATACAAAATGTTTCATTTTCTTAAGAATAGAAGTAAAGTTCCAAGTTAGTTACAGCCATTGGGATTGCTGTATGCAATAACCAAAAGCCTGACCCTCCTTTCCAAACCAACAAAGATTTTAAAGGAAGAAACTAAGCTGAGGGTGGAAGTGCTCAGAAGGTAAGTTAGTAGGGACACACCTTCCCCTGGAAAGAGTGTTTTGGCCAGCATACTTTCCATCTGTTCCCTAAACAAAATGAAAAACTGAAAAGGAGGTTTCTGCTGGTAAAATCATGTTCAGAGATGGCATTTGCCAGCAGGAAAAATGCATTTTGAAAAATAAAGGCCATTGAGGGGATAAGAAGCTCTGTTCCCTCTCAGAAAAGAATAAGAGAGAAAAGAACAGAAAAGAATAGAGAAAAGAAAGCATGTGACAAGCAACTTTATCTCCTTTTTTTCACTTTTCTCCCAGAAAGAGCACTCTCACCTGTAGGTTCTCATTCATATAGAGCTTCACTTTGAACCTCTCCCTTTCACACAAACGTCCTTGTTGCTCACATAGCTACAGGTCTTGTTTTCAAATGAAGAACAAGGTTGTGCAGAGTATCTACAGCCTCCAAGTGCCCACAAGGGAAATACTCTTCTCCTAACCACAATCCCTTGGCAACCCAGCCAAGCTACTGTTTGAAAGACATGCATTATGAGTTAGGGTATCATCCACCATACCCACAGTCACCCTTTAATCATCCACCACTGCATAGACACATATGTCCTAACAACTTCATTTCTGTCATTTCTGCCCTTCTGATTTAGAGCCCTCACGGAACCTCATTTCCGCCAGGCATCTGCAAGGGCAAGCTAGCCAAGGGTAAGCCCTCAGCAGAGCCACGGCACCTTAGCAAGAGATGCAGCAGAACTGGGGAATTAATAATGTAAGTGCTAGCAAGGATGTTGATTTACATACATGGTATCAGGATGCATCAGTATAATTGGAACTGCAGAAGCAACACAAATATTAAATACAATTAAGAAACCAAAGTTCTTTGGCAAAATAATTCACCCCTGTAGCATATTTTTTCTGTAAAAGGAAGTTAAAGTGGTCCTTTGAAACTTGCTTAGAAGTGGGAAAAAATTAAGTATGGAAAAACTGATTTTTTAAAAATGCCCTCCTTATTTCTTCTAAAAATGCCATCTTTTATTTTAGGACACAACAACACTTAGCAGTAAAAGACACTTAAAATTTCTATTCCTATCAATTTTCTCTCAAGTGTCTGCTGTCCCAAACAATACTTCAGATATGTTATTTAATCTGGGAAAGCTAAAGCCACATTTGGATTTCCAAGCAAATATAAAATGTAATTTAAATTAAAATAATCCAGCACCAGTTCCCACTTTCCTTTTTCTGCCCATAGTTTAGACATGTGGATATTTTTTGTATTTCTTTTTCTCTCGAGTCTAATCTGACATTTTCTTCCAACACACACAATTTAAGTCCTAAAGAAGGCCAGAAGCAAAATTTCTGGCTGGTAGAACTCCACTGATGTCAAGGGGAATTTATCCCATGTGTATAAAGATCTGGGGGCATAACAGCTGTAGCTTAAAAAGAAAGCAGAAAAGTTGAAGCACTCTAGACACAAAAATGAGGTGTAGAAGTTTGCTTATATAGGTAAATTAATGAGCTCCAGTAAGTAATCTTGATTTACTGGTCTGGAGCTGTCACCTGCCATATAGAATACCCTTACAGCCTTGCTCCTTTTATAGTTACAAAGGAGCTAACCCTACTCTAGCAGGATTTTAGCAAAAGAAAAGTGAATCTACAAAAACCAAATATATTTATCTGAAAAATAAAAACATAGTGTATTGAAAGATAAAAGCATAAGCCTCCTGCACAAAAGATTTATGTGAACCTGACTGCTGAGACATTTCCTTCATTTAAAATTAGTTGTTGCATGAGTAGCATAATTAATGAAATGGTTTTCTTATAGATTTGTCCCCTACTGTCATGACCCAGTTCCTGCAGTAATATTTCCAGCTGCATCCTGCAAGAGACAGCTAGAAAGCAGAGTTATAGCTAA
This sequence comes from Theristicus caerulescens, assembly GCA_020745775.1. NCBI lineage: Eukaryota > Metazoa > Chordata > Aves > Pelecaniformes > Threskiornithidae > Theristicus > Theristicus caerulescens. Next base: position 94,060,601 of record CM036560.1, read on the forward strand.
TCTGACAGTGCACAAATGCTAATTGGATGGTCAGGTACATTTTGACTGATTAGCTACAACCAAATGTTACATATAATGTGTGAGTTCTCTCAGGGGGATATTCATTTGTACAGTTCTCCCAGATTTTGTACCCATTTAGACACCTCTGTGAGTCCTACCTATTCCTCTTGCAGATTTCACTGAAATTAACCCCTGGGCTCAAAAGTAAATGGAGATAGGGGCAGAACTGACAGAGAGACCACCACTATACCATAGAAGTGTTTTCCTTGGGCACCAGACTTACAAGTGAAAAAAATAACATCTGGAAATACCTCAGAATCCCTGTCACTATAACAAAACACTTCATTTAAACATCACAGAATTTCTTTCCTTAATCATACTTATACATAATGAGAGACAGTAACTTAAAGGGAGATGCTTGTGCTGTTATTGCCACCGTACGTCCTCTGCCTGAGGACAAGCTGAGGTAACAGGCTAGCTTTGTCATGTCAGGAGTCAACCAGTTCTAAGGTTTGAAGGTCTTCATAGATTTAGAAATGGGGACTGCAGTGGGTTCAACTCCCTTTCAGAGCAGAGTTGGTGGGGAATATGGTGAATCTTTTTTTTTGCTTTTTTTTTTTTTTTAAGGAAAAGCCTTAAAGAAATGAAGAACTGGAGAGCAAATAGCAATTGGGGGAGCTGTGAAGCAGCTGGGTCTTGTTAGTCTGTCAGAGCATTTTATAATACTGAAGGCCAAAACCAGATATTTTTCATCAGCAAGGCAACCATTTGGAGAGAAATGTTGTCATGAGTTCTAACTGACATTTCTCTGAGCAGACAGGATTTGGAGGTCTAGATTTGATAAAAGACTATGGGTGGATCCACCTGAAGTGCAGGACACTTTCCTTAGCACTTTCACCCTGGGAAGCATGAGGGTCTCAGAAGAATTTTTTAAAATACAAGTCATCAAGTAGTTCCCATGAAGGGAGTAGACACTTTTTATTTCCTTTCCTGAAGCCAAAGTGCTTTGTTTGTGGAAAGCTTTAGTTGCTCCTAAGTCCTAAGCTACATGTCTTCCTAACACATTAGATTTTGTTCAAAGTCAGATAACCACAGTTTGGAAGAAAGGGGGGAGCGGCAGGGGTAGTTTTTGTCTTGGATTAAAGACAGTGCAGTGACACTTGCCTTCCAGTTAGCCTAAGTCCTTATTTCAGCTGGCTAGGCAATGTGATCAGAACTCAAGGCTGCAGCTGCCAGCACAAAATAACATGGCAAAATAATTTAACATATTCAAATATTGAGTGATATCTTTGAAAAAGGCAATGTAGGAGTTGTGCCACCCAGTGGAACAACTAAGAAGAAAATACTGTATACAGAAAGTTCTACAGTGCTCAAGCTGCAGAGTACTTTCCATGGTATCATTCAGACCATGGTTGTTAATTCAACTCTATTATTTATTGTACTTCTGTAAACTCAGTGGGAGCTGCCAATATTTCTTTGCCAAAGTAGAGAAAATAAGATTTTAAGCAGTATACCGAAGGCTAGTTGATGGGAGGTGCTCCTTTACCTTATTCTGTATCTTTCATGGGTGCATATAGATTTGATTTCTGAAAGATTGCCTTGTAATAAATTAAAACATTCTGCCTCAGCCATGTAACTTCTCTCTTGCTATTTGGCAGTATATTCATTTATACAGAGTATTTCTACAAGAGATTAATCAGGGCTGCCACTGAGAAGCCTATGAGTAAAGACTATAGCTCCGGTCTCAGCAAATAACTGTAATTTTATTATGCAAAGTGCAAGCAATCTCAGTCCCCATACCCAACAGTCAAACTAGCACAGGGGGATTGTCTGACCAGGAAACACTCATTAAGGATGTCTAGCAAGACCAGCCTAAGGAGGTGCATTTCAAACTAAAGTCTCTAACCTTGGGGCAAGAACTTAAATGAATAAGATGATGTGCTTGTGGTAAAGTCTTTTTCTATCCTACTGTTTAGCAAGACATCTTCTGCCGCACTCATTTGAGAAAATGATTTGAAAAAAAAAATCCTGAGAAAGGCATTACAAATCTTTTACAGGCATTTTCAAGTAAAAGCAAACTGTGACTCCCTTTAAGCTTCCTTACTGAAAACTGAAGGACTGGGAGAATCTAAGCAAAGCTACAGCATGGGAAAAATGCCTTCTGTCTTGCATGGGGTATCAAAGTGGGAGCCAGTCAATGCCTTAGCAAATGTCAAAGGTAACATTCAGAATCCTTCTGCTGTGGAGACAATAAACAGCTAGAATCCCTCTTTCCAACAGCTATCAAAGCCCAAACTCCAATATCTGCTGATGCATGCTAATATGCTAACACTGTAATATATTTGTCAATGTACACATTTGGTATGAGGTGGAACCTTCTACATAAACATTAAATGCTTGTTCTAGTCAATGTCAATTTCTGATGTAACCCTCTAAGCATCTTAGTGGTGAACATCAGGATGGGACAGTTTTGTTTAAATAATGCTACATCTTTGTGTGTTTTAAAAGGCCTACAAATACAATGCCATAACACCAGGCACAGAGGAACACTAGGCCTTTTTTCAGAATCCTTGAGAAGCATGTTAAATTATCTTATTCTTGGTACATTGAACAAGTTGCCATACTGCCATGTGACCTTTCAGTTGCAAATCTCTTCAAAAGTGCTTTTTCTTGTATCGGTTATTCAGCATGTTGCCAGAATGCAGACATTTGTCTTGATTCCCTTATCATTTGATAGTCATCACAAAACATAGGATAAAAAGGACCATGTTTATTAAGATGAAAGGCACTGTGAATATGTTCCTTTTTGGTATATATCTAAATATTTGCTGTCAAATATGAAACTACCATCTAGCTTCAAAAACTGTAAGTTTTGCATTTTGGGGGCTTTCCCTAAGAGCATTTAAGCTTTGCATGTATTTGTGTGCATGCATTGACCAACACAGATGGCAAAAATACATCAAGACAGACATCCAAACACATGCAAATATTTTTTGAATGAAAGCATCAGAATGATTTAATTAGCACATTCGTAACAGCAGTAGCTTTCCCTCTTTCTGTGTAGATGAGGATCCTGTCGCGATGAGGGGCCCAGGTACAGAGATGAAGAGAAATCACCAGCTGCTCTTCTCAGCCTTTTCACTGCCTATGCAAGACAGGTAAGCAATAGCAAAAGGATCCATGGTGATAAATACACTGTCAGTGACCACTGTTTTGTTCTTAAACTTTCACCTGTATGATGATTTCAAGGCTGCTGAGACCTCATGTAACTTGCAAATATACACATAGCTGTGATCACATAAGAGGCAGTAAATTTTCAGATTGTGTCCATGATGAAAGAAATCTGAAGATGGTTAAATTTTAGAAGTAGAGAGCATTTTTTATTTATTTTTACTTCGCAATTGTGAGTTTAAACATAGGAAGTATATTCTTTCAGGCCAGAGGTTTCCTTAGCAGGCTCACTGGAAATACTGAGAATTGCAAATGCAAGTGAACAAAGACACAGAGAGAATTTGGTTTTGAACAATCCATATGTAATTTACATAGACAGTTTTTGCATTTATGGACAAGTTAGAACTGTGTATTTGCAAGTAGGTAGGTATGCCTTTCACTTCTGAAAAAAAGTCAAACAAACAGTTGGCAAAAATAATTTTTTACTAATCCATTCTTTAGACACATTACCTTCATTCCAGTGTCACACCTATAGCTTTCAATTTAAACCATGGATCTCTCATCTTCATATACAGTATCTCAAAGGTTTTGCATTTTTTTTGTTCAAAAAAATACCAGTCTTTCAAAGCTGCATGTTACCAGCATGTTCAAGTGTCTGTGCACTGACTCTAATGAACCTTGGCAATATTGCAGCCAACAGAAATGGATTTTTCTGTTTACACAGTATTAGCCAAGTTGTTGGGCTGACTCAGGTGTTTTGTATTATTATCTTGTACGAAAGTTATGAATCTCAGTTCAAGGAGCTTGTACTCTAGAAAACTGCTAGCATAGATTCCAGGCTAAGATCACACATATGTGTAGATTGTCTACTTGGAGGAAGAGCCAACAAGAAACAGTCAGGCAGCAGCGACCACCTTAGAAAGACCATGCCAGAGACAGCTGGACCGTAGAACTTTCTCTGGGAACATCCTGTTAAGTTCCTTCATTAGGAGTTACTTGGAGTGATACAACAAAATTTTGCTCTAATGTTTCGTATTTGTGAGAGAGGGATATTGGGGTGACTACTCAAGTGAATACTCATTTCTATTCACCTTGCTCAAAATATCCTTGGTCTAACTGAATTATTAAGGCGGTACTAAGTGGTTCTGACTAAGTGACTTGGAACTCAGCAGTTAGTCTGGCTTTCTGTGATCTGCTAGTCTCTTCCTCCAGTATCTGCCACTCACACTCCTCTTTATCTCAGCCCTTGAGGAGTGAAGAGATAGTTGGCTGAATTTAGCATCTTACAAGTGTGCTTATGCACTGGAGCATGCTTATGTGAATCTGACATGGTGAGCTGGTGGAAGAGTGCAGCTGGTTTAGCAATCACAACAAAATAATCTTTCAAGCCAATCATGCTGTTCCTCTAGGCTCCTATTTCCAGAGGATCCCGACTAGAGGGTTTGAAACAAAACCAAAGCAAATGTGAACTGCCAGGAAGCCAAGCAGAACACCTTAATGTGGGTCAGTACCTCCACCACCTCATGACAGAGCTGGGGCTTTCACTGCTTGAAGGCATGTACCCTTTTGTCTACCAAACAGGTACTTCAATTAGATATTCTACCTTGTGCTGTGATCTTGATTTTCTTATAGTCTCCAGCTGCATTTTCACATTTTCCTTAGAGCATCTGGGAGAAGGAGGGGGTAGAATAACCACTGTTAAAAGCAAAGTTTGGGGTGAAACATTATGAAAAATTATTTATTTTTCAGATCTGAGAGGTAAGTCAAATAGCAAGACTGTCATTCCTGTTAGAACTGTACAGCATCCCATCACCAACCGCCAGCATGGATAATTAAGGCAGTGCTCCTCCAACGACATAAATTTGGCTGGAATCATGTCCTGAGCTCATTTAAGTACATTTCTACATGAAACTAAGCACATCCTTTAGTCTGTTCAGGGCTTGGGCTGAAATTCCAACCTCAGATTTTTCATTTGTTTTTCTTGTGTTAACAATGGATAAGCAAGAAAGAACACAGACTTCCATATCTGAAATTCACCTGGCAATACTGGCAGCTCAAGACTAAACACGATTCTGCTTGAAAGCTGACTAGCTTTTACACTTCTTTACTCTTATTTGTGTAAGGTAGGAAAAGATCTCTGTCCCAAGGCTCCTTATACACTAAGAATAAAAAAGAGCAAAGCAGCTGCCCTTTATCAGAGAAGGAGAAATAACTCCTTTATTCCAGTCAATGATTTACACAATAATCACAGATTCTTTTTCTTTTCACATTATATAGGATTCTTCTTTTTACACATTATACAGAGGCTTAACTTACTCTGTACTTTCAAGTACTTTGAGGACCCTCTTAGAAAGACAGATGGCATTTATTGTGAAATATTAATGTATAAAAATAGAGGGGTGGGGAAGAGGTGATCATACCTTAAAAGTAGCCTTCATTTTACTGTTGAAAGACATCGTTCCTCAACTGGGAGACAACCTCTCGTCTTTCTGATTTAGTCCAGGTATACTCCCTACCTACATATGCTCCCCTCTGCTCTCAGCCCTCCAAGGTATATAGTGCTGCTTTAAGCAGGAGGCTGGACTAGATGACCTGTGGGATCCCTTCCAACCACCATGTCTGTGATTCTGTCTCTCATTTCTATCATATTATTCCTTGCCCTCTCCACCTCACCAAAGCTTCTATGGCAGATATTTAATTTTTAAATTGTCCTAGAGCACTTTCTTTCATCTGCTTGCAACTATTGTCAGCTGGCTGACATGTCCAGCTGTGCCAATATGCCACAAACTGGCCGCTCAGCAAGAGCAGAAGCAGCGATCTGCACTAAGGTTCTGTTGATGAGAGAAGACCAGGAGGCACACATGGAAAAAAAAATTAAGATCTCTACCACAAGGCCAAAAAGAGAGGCCTGCTCTAATTCATGAGGGGCCTTGTGCAGTCCACCTGCCCTTCCTAGCAAAAGCCAAAGGAATGATATGACAACAGCCAGCCAACATTAAGACATCATGAAGTAACTAAGGTCAAGAGGCATCTATGGTCACATCTGTTATCATGATAAACTGTCTAACTAGAATAATCTCACTTAGATAAGTGTGTCTGTGCCACGAAAACTGATCTGACAGCAATCCCAGTTACTGTCAAGAACCTCACCATTAGCCTGTGCAATAAAAAATGTAACTTACCAGTCACTGTCCTCCCTGCTCCAGAGGTGACCAGTGTAAATCAAGAGCTTGCTGTATCACAGATGAGCTGAGTGACTTTAATGAGAAATCTCATCCTTATGGATTACTGTTCCCTTGCCACATCTTGTCAGCAATTCTTCAGAAAATTATTCTACCATTCCCAATTGCAAGGGAACAGATGGTGCATGGAGGGAACCTCTCTGATGTGTGGTCTCCTGGTAAAACAAGAATAAATAAATTAAAGACCAGAGGCCAACACTAATATTGCCTTCTACCAAAATGCTGCTTAACTAGGCTACATTTATTTTCTAGTAAGCAGTTAGATAGGACAGTCATCATTTGATCCACATTTAGTTGATTCCTGCAATAGCTGCCTAAGCAATATACACTGTTTTCACAATATGGAACACCAACAATAAAATAATCTACTGTAAGGCATAGAAACAGATGAAGTAATATTACTTTGAATACATGATTTTCCTTGGATTTCCAAGTATCTAAACAAATATCAGGACATCTATACTTTAGTCATAATTTATACATAGGCACATTGCATATGCATCTATGCATATGAAATCCATACAAGAGATAATAAATACTCAGTGAAGCACATTTATAACAACTCTTGCTAGTGCAATGAATCCCAGCCCTTAAGAATTAATGTGGCATGTTACAAAAATGAATATCTGAGTAGCAGTGAATGGATACAAAATGTATTCTTCATTTGTTTCCATGGTTCTCAGCTATGTAACAGAGAAAAGAGGGAAAAATTTTCCTAAAGGAAAGAGTTATACACAAACTTGGAAATAACATCTTTAGTGACTTACAGTTGGGGAATAAGTAGAAAAATAACATTTTTTCTTATTGAAGTATTATGGTAAAGTTTGGTTCAATTCTTGCTTATAAATACAGAGATAGCTCCCTTAGAGAAAGTAATTCATTCAAACATACTTGGCATAGTGTTCAACAATCTCTACTTCTGCAAGCTGCAGCCAAGTAAAGCCACTGAGTAAAGCAACTGTATAGATATGTAACTCGTGAACATACTACTAAAGCCATCAAAAATTTGCCACTTCTAGTAAGCTCCTGGAACTGTTTCTATACTAGTATGCTATTTCTTTGGTCAAAAGCACAGTGCTGTGGAAGGAGACTGCATACTGTTTATAGGACAAGGAATAATTCAGAGGATGGCCTAAGAACCTGCACTATTGACTATTATGTGGCTGGTCTTTGGCTGTTCTTCTGAAAAACTCTACACTCGTGTAGAAAACGAAAGCAAATCAAGTACTGGTTCAGTCTTGCAGACTTCCACTCCCTCCCCAAGGACTCTCTGCTGGAGAGCATAAAGCTGGGATAAATATCTGATTTTCCTGTTACAAGAAATTCCCTTTAAAGAACTGAGAAGACTTTCACACAATGTTGAGCTCCCAGCCCCACTATGCAAGCATCTCAGGCAGGTGCCATCAACAACCTCCAGCCGACATAGCTGTCACTGGAAGAGTTCAGGTTCCCCAGCCAGTGGCAAGAAAAACAAAACTGAGAATACATAAAAATTTAAGAAGCAAAAGCCAAAAATGGGATACAAAAAGCTATCTGTAGTCTGCCTGAACAGTGTTTATCTCATTGGCAATGCCATGAAGGCCAACAGCCACTAAACCATCCATGCCACCATGAAAAAGAACTTCTCTGGAAAAACTCCTGGATCTGCACAAATCATACACAAAAGAACAAGACATCGCTTTTGCTAGAACCAGCCCAGTAGCCTAGCAGTTGGCATTAAGCGTATGAAAGTTTTGATGAAGGCAGACTGAGAACGTTTGCTGTTTGTAGAAAATGAACAGCTTTGATGCAACCTGTCATATTTCCTAAGTTTTAAATAAAGTAATTACATCTAGCCTTGCCTTCCATGTCACAATCTATTACTTTTCACCTAAACACAGCTCTGCTGACACCTTCAGCACACCACAAAAACCCGTTATTCTGGTGGATGTGAAGATGACCAATTCGTACCTTCTTTTATTTTGTGCTGGCTACATGGTAACTGCTATGATGCAAACAACCACTTATCTTGCAGAGTTAAATGGAGAGGATATGACTCAAATGCTCTGATACAGGTTGTTTATTAGTCATGACCACAAGCCCATGGTTTTGTGCTATGATAAGCTCTGACTCCTGCTATTCCTATTATGCCCATAAGTTTTTGATGATGATACATGGGAACATTCAGTTGTGAATGAGAACAAGGTGCCCTGTACTGCAATATTATCCTCTGTACTACTGTGCATTTTTACAGATGCTGATGGATTTCCAGGAGCAACTGAGCAAACAAACCTAGAGCCGTGATCAAATTTGCTGCTGCATATGCAGCTGCCCCAGTTCTAAGCCATGCACAATTGTCTGAATGTGGATTTCAATATCTTTTGTAAGGCAAAAAGGATAGTTGGATGTTTTACAACTTTTTCATGCTACTTTCAGCCAGTAATTCTCCAGCCACAGTTCCTAAGGCTGTCATTGCTACAGTTGATGCCATTTTCAGGCAAGGAGATGGACCTCATGACTTACCAATGTCACTATCAAACCCATCTTTTATTTTCCATAGTCTGCGAAGGAAACCAGAGACAGCAAGCAATTATACAGCTTCCATGAACTTGGCATGGGACTGGTGCCCATCAGACTACAAAGAGTCAGATATGTAATGTTTCAAGACAAACATACCATAAACACAAATGGCTACTCGGAAAACATATGGCCCGACAGCAGTTTGTAAATCCTGAGCTGTAAGATTTTATCACTGATGGTTCACTGCTCCAGGTTCTCCAGAACCAACACAATCTTCATGTGCATAAAGCAGATCTACACTGTATTTGGGGCTTGAGTTCCAACTCTCACCCATCGCTGAGCTTAAGCTCTTCTCCCACCCATGTTACTTCACTGAGCACCAAGGCATGCTGTGTCCTGTTCTACCCTGAAGGTGAGCCCAGACACACACTTTTATGCAATGTGAATGAACAGGCACACTGTGCCCAGTCCCATTTCTCTTATCTACCCTTGCTGCGTTGTGACATGGTCACTGGCAGGCACCTGAGTTTGCCACAGAACTCCTCACTGAAGAGATGGGGGTGTTTCGAAGGCTTTCGGTGCTTTTATAATTTTATGGCCTTGAATCCCTAAGTCACAAGCATTTTACATGTAGCAATACGGATAAAAATAGCCAGATGAATTTCACCTTATGCTTTTACCTGATGTATATAATGTTCATGTCTGCAGGAGTCAAAGATCATTTAATGTGGTCTCTGAAATAAACATCGCATAGTTCCCCACCCTACCTCTATATTGCTGACAACACTGGTGGTTGTCCAAATATTTTCCAGAAGGCATCAAGATTTGATTAAATATACTAAGAGGTAGAGAATCCATCACTTTACTTAGTATTTTACTATAATTGTCTCACTTTCATTTTTAAAGTTTGTTTCCAGCTCACCAATCATTGATTCTTACATCTTTCCTCATCAGACTTGGATGAAGATGGTGGATAACAATAGCCTCGGTGTCACTGTTGAGTTATCTGCTACTGTCAGTAGATCAGAGAAATACATTTGTTCTCATCTTCCAGGAGTAGAACCTTGTTGAAGACTGCTAGGTTTTAATTGATACATTTGTTACCAAGAAATTGCAATAAGAGATAAAGATCTTGTTTGTGCCAATGGATATTTATGACATAAAAAGTATTAGTAGCCACTATATTTATATTAGTTATCATACATTTCAAGCATTCTAAAATGTAAAATAATTTACATGTGTGTGTGTATATATGAATGTAAATATACATATACGAAAAACGTATTAGTTGCATGATAAAGGCCTGATTCTGCAGAATCTCAAACTTTCTGCTCAGCTTTACCCTTTGTAAACAGGACCATGGATTAGAAGGAAAGTGCATTAGATCAAGTGCTCACATAGCTCTTTAGGGGCTATGAGCAGATTATGTGTTATGATCATTTGGCCATTGGTTTAATTTATTAACGTCTCCCAAAGACAGCAAATTAACATTACCTAAGAAATACACAACCCATGTCAATACTTCTGCAGATTTCACTGTATTGTCTGACTGAGGTCACTGGGTAAGCATTAAAAACAAAATTCTGACAAAGGTTTATATATATGCAATGAGAATCTGTTATTCCAGTTGTTTTTAACTTGCTTGAATTGCTAGTTTAACACATTCAGATACAAGTAGCAGATTCTCCAGGGTTATGCTATATATATATTGCCATGTAATGCAAACAGTCATACCATCCTTGCATCAAAACTTACTGACTTTTACAAGATAAACTGTATAAGCACAGAGACTACTCAGTGGTTTGACCTCTTCCTGCCACAGCAAGTCTGCACTATACTTGTTCCCCATGTATGCTACAGAGAGATTTTTCTGAAGTGGCCTTTTAGAGTGACTGTATATAAATTCTCATGCCCTGATGTAGTTTTTCCTGACATGTTGAAACACTACAGCTACATGCTCAAGGAGAGACTTCACCAGAAGGGCAACATTCTTTGAAAAATCAATGAGATCAGATGTTCCAGCTTGAGAAAGCAAGAAGTAATAACAAGACTAGAAAACTTACATCATTATTTTATTATTCAAAATACTACATATTGTTGCACCTACGACATTTTTGCACGTTACTGTTTTTAATTAATTTGTAAGACTTTTCAGAGGCACAGCACTGATCTCACCTGAAAAGGTTACACGTTACAGATATATCGCTTTTCTCATATTTTTTCCACAGTGAGGATTGTTCTCTAAGGGTTGTACTTGAGATATGGTGACAAGCTCTTTTCTATGGAAACAGCAATATAAATAAATATAAACAGCCATGTAAATAGCCAGATAATAATAATTAATGTTTTATTTTATGGCAGATTTTAGGGAAGTAAGAGTTTATTTAACATGCCATATGTTGTCTTCTCAATTGCATATTTCTACTGCCCTCAAAGATACAGTGATAAGGCATACTCATACCTTCCATTTATCATTTAAAATGGAAATTATTATAGCTTTTAATACTTTTCAAAGCAATCTCCCAATTTCACCGTTTCACAGAACTGAACCAATTTTATAATTGATCTGTTATCTAAACAATTAACCTTTTAATACACACAAATGTTAATCTGAACCTCAGCCTTAACCGAATCAATCTATCAGGCCAAGTTTGCTTATGTGTGGAAAACAGTCTTTCAGCTGCAGCATTTGAATGTAGGAATTGACAGAAGAAATTCTTCAGATGATAATAAACTGAAAGAACTAGGATATGAAGGTGGAGAATGAGATCATAAAACATTTGATCATGTTCTAATCCAAGATTTCTCAAGTGTGAGAATACGTTCTACTGAGTCTCTCAGGACATAATAGTCCTCAAATAATCCACCTTTTTGTGAAGTTACATTTTTCTAAAATATTAACCTTTCTTTAAGGGACTAGCTGAATCAGGCTAAGATAATTTTATTCACTGAAATTAAAAATAAAAGTCAGGTATTTAAGAGCTCTGAATAAAACAAATTTCAACTTTTTAACTTCTCTATTTGTTTCCAGAAGAAGTTACATCAAATTATGTATCATCCGTTATTTTTTGCAAACTCATCTTTCAAGTAATGTGGAATGTCATAAATCTCAGCACATGTAGTATCAGATTGTTCTAATTTTATGATCATCATAAAAAATTTAGCACATCATTGTGAAACAGAAACTAAGCAATTCATACCTAATGTACAAAATTACTTTTGTGAGGACATGCCTCAACATTTCTGTGTATTCAAAGCTGACAAAACAAACATCTGTACTTTTGGAAAACATTGGTAACTAAGGAAAAGTGATTGAAAGTTTTTATCAAGACAGCTTCACATATCAGTAACATACATTGTTGGATCATTCATTATAGAAGTCCTTCAGATAGATTGGGATCTACAATGGAAACAAACATTAATCAACAGCTACTTTGCTTAGTATGGCTAGGAACATTATGTTGCCTTGATAATTAATTAATTTAGTATTCTCAGGGGAACCTTTAAAATAAGGACCTATGGTTAACCTTCTCTCTATAATAGTCATTTAAGTACACAGAGTCCTGGGACACCAAATGGCCTTTTGAAACAGTGGTCCTGTGCAGTCATCAACGTCTCTCACACACTGGCTGCTATGGCCCAGCTCTGAAGTGAGTTCCAGGGGATTCTGCAGATCTTTCATTCCTATTTGTTTGGACCCTACAGTCTGTAGCCTCATCATTAGTATCTCAACAGAAGAATATGGCATAAAATCCTCAAAGAAGTCCTCAGACGAGACATTTCCAGCAGACTGTATCCTATCTCATCTGTTAATTACCTTACACACTTTGACACTTTATTAATAAATCCTAGTATTAGTTGACTATGATTTTTCAACAGCAAATAATGTCATAAATTCATTTTAACAAAACAAATTATGTTTTCCAGCCTTTCCACAGCACATAGATGATAACTGCATTCATGGTTCAAAATGTTCTTCACTCTGTGGTCCAGAGACCACTGGCAGACCATAACCCATCATAAAGTAGTCTATGAAAGGAATACAAAAGAAATCCAACAAAGAAACTATGCATTCGTATTCCCACACGTGCAAGGAATCAAGCAAAGAAGTACAGGGAAGGAACAAACATAACAAATATTCAGAGTTCAGCAGGTTGTGGCCATTATACACAAGATTTTCCAGTACAAAGGGAACAACATTATCATTGCATATATTTAAAATACTAAAGTCAAAATAAGTTATCAAAACAACCAAGGGGCAGGAAATCACTTTAGATCCCAAACCCAACAGACAGTTATTAAGCCACTTACATGGTGATTAAACCTCATTTTAACATCTGATATCCTACAGATGGCTTTGTACAGGCTTTTTTCACTGTTGTAGGATGAGCCTCACCAGGTAATGCCTTCAGTCTCTTCAGTGGCAAATTCGTTACTGGCAGATCTAACCCCAAAGCTGGTCACTTGTCTCCTATACAATTTATTTTAAAAAAGTCCCCAAGCTTTTAAATTCAAAGCCAAGAAATATATTTACTTCCACTCTCATTTTGTCTCAAAATACCAGAATCCCCTAAAACTACCGCGAGGGATTCTGTATCAGTAACGATGCCTGAATATTTAAAAGGGCAAACAAAGGTGATATAAAATTAAGCAAGGAGTTAAATTTGTGTAATTGGGAAAGTTCCAGTCTTGGACTTTATTATGCTTTGCACTCCACAGGCCTCCACTTGCACCATAAGATAGTGTAAGGACTGTTCTCTAGTATGGGATGTGTGTTCACTTTGCATCCTGTGTGAATCTTTCGGGATATATGACAGTGACATAAATAGTCCTTCTCTCCCTCTTGGAGCTTTGTGCTGAATAACTTGGCGAAACCTCAGAATCGTGCTGTTGGCATTCAAATGGCACTGGAAACTGTATCACACTAAACTGCACTGCTGTGTTTCCTGTGCTGCTTTAGAATGTCAAAGGAATCTTTTTATCATTTTGAGACTAATTGAAGTGAGACAGGGACAACTCTAAAGGTTATATCTTGTGTTCTGTTCACAATCCTGACCTCCTTACCTCATTTCCACTATTAATAGATTTGCATTCCTTAAGACAGTAATAAATGAGGCTAGTCTTGTAAGGGGAGTAGTATCTTTTAATAGCTGCACTGAAATAATGGAAGAAAACAGAGAAGCTTGCAGAACCTAAAGGAGAGGGTTGTGTGCTGAATGCTCTTCTGTTTTCCCCTGCAGGAGTAGCAGGTCTAATAAAAGATAATATAATGTTACCTCTCACAAATCATGCTTCATTTGTATCCCCAGATCATCACAACTGCAACAAATCTACTTTAGACAGGTGACAGTTAAGAAGCCAGTTTAAAACTGAGAGGAATGGCTTAATATTAAAAGATATATGTATTTCTTCCAGTAACACTGTGGAGTAAAGTTCCCCTGGCTGATTAAACAAATAACAGCCTTTCTGTATTTCTTTCTTTGAATACCAACTAATTCTAGGAAAAAAGCTATAATTCAGATTTTCAGTTGCACCTTTAATTCACATGAGTTTTAGCTAGTTTCATGCTCAAGACTTCCCACAGTTCATCTATAAGTGATAAATCTCAGCAACACTATTAAATCAAACTCTTTATATTAAAAGGCCATAATTTCCCTATTTTTTTGTTCACAAAGGACAAGATTTACCATAACTAACTTCTGCCATCCACAAATTAGAATCCTAAACTTACGTTGTCACCTGGGGTCCCTGGTAGAAGAAGAGACAAATACTTTGAGGGGATGACTGACTTGTCTAGATGCCCAAGACAGACACGCACAACCATCTTCTGAAAGAGCCAAACTCTTTCTTCTCTGACTACACAAGGAGCCAAGGTAATTTGTTTAGGCTGTGGACTAAATGCAAGGGTCTAGTCCCATGTGAGATGCCCTAGTATAACCACTGCTGCTCCAGAAGAGCAAAGATTTGCCTTAAGTCCTGTGTCATATTTGCCAGCCCTACATCAGTATCTTACAAAAGGTAGGGCATCTCAAATGACACTGTAGGGCATCTGAAATGGCACTACATGTCTTTGTTTAGGCAACTGATGTCTGCTATAGATGTCTAACTAGAAGCAGCTAAAATTAAATGAGAGACATTTTAGCCACAGGAAAAAATAGTGAACTAGGTAATGTTAAAAGATTTTCAGGTTAACAGTGTAAAGACGAGATAGAGAAAAGGACAGAAAGCAATGAAGGTAGCTCCTTATTTTCTGCTAAGGCAAAAGGAGGCCTTTTTCCCCTACCACTTCTATGCTTAAACCTGCCTTTCTCCCCAGCATTCCCTACTTTGGATGCCAAGGAAAGAGCTTGCCTTGTTTCAATCTAATCTACTTTAACCAGGGTCAAAACAAACTTATGCTAAAGCCAAGGAATGCATTTATTTTCACAGGGGTAGAACATAATTTGTGCTTGTGTCCTGCAGCAGTCTCACTGTCACTATAAGTGGTTTCAAACACTTTGCATTTGCAAATCCACAAAGCCACACAAAGCCTTCATGAGGTCTGGCTCTCCACCACAATCAAAAACATGTTTATAATTACTCATAATCAGCTGACTTGATGTGAATGGATAGCACATGAGATGGCACATTTGCCTCTGCACTTGCAATTGCTTTCAATATGTTTACTTTTAAAGCAGGATTTTGCAAAATCACAGCATTTGTGTACTGTTAGAATCTTAAATATCTCACATTTTCTCTGCCCACTAAGAGGAAGAAACCTAGGTTGTACATTGCTTTATTTGAGACCTTCATGGATGTGCAGTTCCTGAATGCAGGAAGTTGTGTTCAGAAGAGATTTCTTTCCATACTTTTGACATACATCTTGATTGGATTATTCTGCATCTACCTCATTTTAAAAGAGGTGCTAAAAACTACTATCAGATTTCCAAATCTGGTTCACACCCTTTGGTATGCTAAGAATTTTAATATGTCTCACACTCTACACTTCACTGTAAGAGTTATGAATTTTGCATTCACAATATCTCTGCTTGTTACTAAGTATGTGATTTAATAGTCAAAGACAGAACTGCTCTATTTAATTTTATACAGTATGAGCCATGTAACAACCGTTTCTGCCCTGCAAAATGAATCAGGAAAGTCTGCTTCTATTCATTGCAACGTGAGTGTTTGAAGGCCTTGGAATTATAATCCCATTTTAAAACCACATGTTTGTCTGAAGATACATTTCTTTTCTAACATATGATAAGAATGCAGTAAATCTAACAGACAGTAAATACAGCAGATGTGAACCATGAACACTTGCTTAGAAAATGTGGGATGAGGTAGGATGAGATGATGCTATCTTTCAAGCTTCATGGACACTTGCCCCAGCTCAAGAATAGATATTTTAAAATGCAAGTATTTATTCTAAATTAGTTGGTCCTCCTTGACCCTTAGACACATTCAACTGCAGTACAAGCCTTTCATACGCTCATTTTAAGTCAGCTTTGCGTCTAATGAACGGCACAAACCACCTCCATTTGCATAGTTGGAACTCCTTAAATGTGAAGATCCACGTTCCAAAGTAACAGGACATGCAAGCTACCCATCAAAGAATATGTCCTTTTTGCCAAGAACAAGGGGAGTCTTCTTTGAAATAACTCATGTGATGAGAGGGTCACAGGAAGGCACACCACACTAGTTTAGCCAGGCCACATTTTCCTTCCAGAATCACATCTCCCAAGGTGAAATCAGAGCAGATTGGTCTAGACCACAGCTGTGCACTAGAAGCAATAACAAGTACAGACCAAATTGACACTAGCAATAGGTATATTGGTTGTTATCTTATCAGCGAATATATGCAAAGCCAGCGCCAATCCATCAGATACCTTCAGGTTCCATGACCCTTTCTTTCCTTTCACCCGGCTCCTGTTTACAGACAAAAAGAATCCATTCTGTTTTGCTGAGCAGATCAAAGTGTAACAGGCTATATAAGGCCTGCAGTGGAGGAAAACAGCGTGGCATGCCATACTGCTACACTGACGTAAGGTAATTACAGGCATCAACAGTGACACATTGACTTTTGCACCTACTGCAATATTTTAAGCCTCTCTGCACTGTGTCATCAAGTACAGAGTTCAGCCACCAGCAGCCCCAGGAAAAACGTGCCAGTGCCAGCCAAAGGAGGCTGGGACACAGAGGACAACTCCAGACATGGACTTGCAAGCTAAGATCTGACTCAGCACTGCCTAAGACTCCTGGGCAAGCGACTGACAGGTAAGGGTGTGCTAGCAAAGAAGACTCAATACCCAGCAGGAGACAGAAAGAAATAGCAAGTTTCAACCATAGTTAACTGTTGATAGAAAACTTGTGGAAGCCGCTCCCCTTGCTAATGGATTCTTAAAACATATTTCTTGCACAAGAGTTTTTAATTACTCTCTAAAATCCTTGATTTCTGAATTTAGCTAGTTTGAGTACTGCCAGCATAGAAAGAGAACTGTGCTCAACTCTCTGCCAGGTTATGTGAGCACAGAGGAGGAGGTGGTTTATCCCACTCCCCATATCCTCATCCTGAAAGCAGAGACAAAAATTCCAGGCTCCCTACCAGGCCTTGCAAAGCACAGGAGCAGACATGTGGTTCTTCATAAAGAATCTACTGCTCCATCAGCTATTGCCAGTCTCCTTCAGAGAAATACAGCCAGAGAGATTTTGTCCACGGACTACTTCAAACTAGTTCCTGTAGTCCTGTGGGATAAACAGCACAGCTGGGGAGGACCTGCTGTGGAAGTGAAGTGACATTTTAGAAAATTCACAGTAGCAAAGAATTTTGACCTGCAACCTTTCTGTCATCAAAGCATCATGAAGCACCTGGACTGGAGAACCTGGCCCCTACACAGTATAAACTCCATAGGGGTGCGTTCACATCTTTGCCTATTTTGTGACTCAAAGCCAGCACAGTAGTCACAAATAAAGAATCCTTATACTGCAAAATGGAATTCTCCTCTTCCTTTCTTAAGGTGTGATGCCAATCACTGAGATGTGACACTCATTCCCTTCAGTATAATTCTGTGCATGAATTATGGAAACAGTTTGGTCATAGTCATGAGTATCATTAAAAAAAAAAAAAGTGTAACTGTTTTGCACTTCATTTCATTTTCACTGGCAAGCCCAAATAACTGGCATCTACAGATTTAATGAAACATTATTTTGTTCATCCAGTCCTTTTTTATTTCTCCACATCCAACATGTCTGCTTGTCTTATGAGGCTGTAACAGAATATAATAATATGAAGCTCTCTTTAACAGTCGAATCTATTAGTCCTCCACTCAGCCTACTGTACAGGTTTAGCATGATGTGCAATACAAACCTTGCTCCTCATCTGACAATGGCAGAAAACATGCACAGCCACTGCATAAAGAGGGTACACTGTACTATTCTTTTGCAATTACACCTGGTCCCTTCCTGACCAGCGTAAAGAAAAGTATTGCGGGCTTTGGAGAAGCCCAAATATGTATAAAGAGATAGCACTATATCAATGAGGGTGAACCAGTATGTACAGATCTGTCTAGAAATGCCTGAAAGATTTTAAACCACTTTAAACTTATCTGAAAATTTTTTTGCATAAGCTCTGAATCTAAAAGGAAGAAAAGATTTTTAGTCATTATATCAGTAAATATAGAAACTGTTACTATCTAATGAGGTTCACATCAGCACATACAGGTTGTTAGGAACTGATCCAGACCAGTCCTATGTATTTCTCATGATTCCCTATATTATAAGGTACTGTACTATCGTACTGTAACATGCATGGTAGTTTGTAACAGTACACAGTTTGTTTATTTGCCTTCCATAAACATGGTATAACAGCTACCTACAGTAGGACAATAATGTCAAAAGAGCAGAAAAAAGATGCAATAAAACAAAAGATGTGCTGTGATAAATACACCTCTTGGAATGAAACAGGCATTACTTGAAGATTTATATCACTGGAGAATCTAAGCTAGGCTGAAAACAGTGAAATTGCAAGCTAGTTAGCATACCCCATGCAGAGAAACATAGTATTGTTTTATAGACTGGTTTATGATTAATAACACTATGGGAATGGTACACTCCAGCTGATAGGCGCAACTTCTGCTTAAGAGACCACCTTTTTTTTTCCAGTCATCATTATAGTAAAAGTTTGTGTTAGCCAAACTAACAAAAAGGAAAGAGGATTTGTTTTAGGGGAAAAAACATCTCTCACAATGAATGTTTAAGAACATTTTAGCTTTCTGGTTTTGATCTACATGACTGGTTTATAAACTGCTTTTAAAACTGACATAGCAAACAAATCTTGTCAGAGAATAATACAACACACCACTAAGCTGTAGCAAATGATTTCCCTTAGGGTTAGGTTTTGTGATATGTCCAGAAAAGACCAAATAAAAACATGTCCTTGCTAAAATAAAGTAGTTTTTCAAAATTCAGCATCCTTCCAATACACAAAGCTTTTATTTTTGAAGCATGGATTTGCTCTCTTCTTGGTTTACGTGCAGAGTATGGCTCTCAACAAATGTCAGTAAGAACAGAGCAACTTCACCAGACTCCTCAGACGATGTTTCATCTGGCTGTGTAACAGCTGTATATGTTATTTAAAGCTGAGAGGCCCTACGTTTATGATTAACAATTTTATGTAAGTTACATCATGGGAGAGGCATCTTGTGCAATCTTCTTACATAATTTACTGTACATGGTATTCATTCCAATGTGAGTTATAAGTCATCCATGAGTAAGTTCTGAAGAATTAGAGGAAGCTGTAAGCAATACACAGGGAAGCCTGACAACAATGAGCATTTGTGATTTGTTAATAACTTGGTGTTAACCTTTAAGTTTTAGGTTTCCAACTGTTAATTGTAATCATCAGAAACCTCCCGACTGATGTAATCTCTCACATTCCCAAGACACAGAATGGGCCTTTCAGCCAAACTGCTGTCTTTGTTAGTGCTTGCTGCAGAAAATTACTATGGATGCATTCATAGCTTTTGATGGCAGAACAATGAACTTTTGACAAAGCTGGGGTTGTGCATGATCATGATCATGTTCACTTTATATGTGTGAATGACCTCACTAGATTCTTATCTTTTATGACTTCTTATTTTCATTCAACTGGGACTACTTTTATCTTATATACATGAGGTTGCTAATGCATTTGAATGACTGAGGATTTAATTTAAATTAGTAGTTTGCAGTCATAATACTGTAGCTGCTTCCTAAGCATACCAGCAACAGTCTACACTCAGTGGAGTTAAGTGTCAGGGAACAGTACAAATAGAGGTAGAGAAAAGAAAAACAAAATTTCCAAAGTGCAGCAGTTGTGTCAGAGGCTTTCAGGGGGCCTTTTAAATAGAGGGTTGTTGATGAACTGAGGGAGAATGAACCATGCTTGGGGGCTATGATTACAAGACACAAGTACTTGCCATCAGAAATAAACCCAGGAAAGGGTTTATTTAAAAGGTTCAGTAAATATGGGCATCACTAATACAAGTGCAAAGCTTTATCATTCACCTCATTTGAAAAAAATGAAAAATTCTCAAATCCCATCCCATGTGTGGAGGACACACTCTACAGCTACTTTCCACTCATAGGCCTGGAAATTTTTTTGTTCTCAGTTTTTGGACACTCTTTGAATCAAGCCTGATGGGAGTAGGAACTTCCTTTACTTAGTTCTGCATACAAAAGGTGATTTACTCATATAACAGTATCAGCAATGCATTGTATGCCTACTATGTATTATGTATTAAACATTGTGCTACAGCAAAGAAGATCTTTCCATTTAAAACCTGCAGGCAGACTCCAAATATTACCGCAGTTTCTTAATGGAAGCAGGAATAGCCAAAGTTGTTTTGAGCTGTTGTGCCCTCTTCATCCATAAAGTGCTTAATTCAAACATCTCTTCACACTAAATTTATCAGACCCCAGAGATTCCCTTGGCATCAGGAATTCTGGCTCAATAAAGCAATCAAATGGAATGGAAGAACTGGGTCACTGAACAACTTGTTCTCTGGGATGCTCAAAGCATCCTTGAGTCTGCTGAATTTGACTATGTGAGTGATCTTTGTTGTACAGAGGAAATTCTCAGAGGCCATGGAGCTGCCAGAGTAGCTTCTTTCACCATCTCCTCCAATAGGCCTCTTTTATTGCAAGAGGCACAGATAGGAGAAGGCAATGTGCACTCTCTGCTGGTATGGACCCCAAGGGCCAAGGCTGTTATCACATGTGCTAGTCACCAGCCTGACACTGGGATGGCCGCAGCTCTGCAGCCACAGAGCGGAGCTTTCTACCAGCCTCAACCAGACTGTGGACTACCCTGCTGCAACATTTGTGCAAGTTGCCAAATAACCAGTTCTCCTTTATATTCAGTTGATATTAATCATAGTAGGTGGGATTGTCAGGAATGATTTATGGCACACCTGCACAGACAGAGTACAGTGATAGAAATCTGCACGTGAAAAGTGTGACACTGCTGGTGTTTTTTCCAGGAAGCAACTGATTCTCTGTGTGTGGATCTATTTTTCCTTTGCACAATTACTTTAAATGTAGGGCTTTTTGGCTGAAGTTGCCATCTGCAGCTACACGCTATATTTCACAAAACCCAAATTCTGATCTGATAATTTAGCTCAATTTTCCACTGCCTGTTCACTGACCTATGTCTTTCCATATCGTTTCCCTTAAAGGCTTAATGTAGTTGTGATCTTACAGTATGTCTATTTCTACATAACAGTGTATGTAGTGGAACCACAAATTAATACAGCAGGATATTCCATACAGGCATACGTAGAACATGTATGTACATACACAAAGACTGACAGAGCCAGGCATACAGGATAAATCCTAAGAATCACAATCAGGAATTAGTGATTATATCAGTATCAAGGGATCACATAGCCAGTCTTTGTGGTGGAGGAAAATTATATGACCACATTTGTCATTCTTCTTTCAAATGGCCTGTTCACTATGGCAGAGATAGAAGATGGTCATCTTAAGTCCTAATAGAATTAGATGCAAGACCTGCATCTCAAGGAAAGTATAAGCTATCTTCTTGTCAGTCTGACATTTCTGTTCCCAATGGATCCCAAAGACCATAATTTATTGGAGTAGGACCATATTTCACTCATTCTGCTGCTGGGCTCAAAGCCATTCCCTATTTTCTTTGTGAGTCTGAAGGATTATACTTTAGTATCAGTAATTAAGCAAGTGAGGAGCTAGGTAAGGCTACTAAAGGTACAAGACATATGTGTGTTCTATATATCTCCAGTGCATCTA
The DNA here is from genome assembly GCA_020745775.1 of Theristicus caerulescens. Lineage (NCBI taxonomy): Eukaryota > Metazoa > Chordata > Aves > Pelecaniformes > Threskiornithidae > Theristicus > Theristicus caerulescens. The sequence continues at coordinate 94,082,794 of CM036560.1, forward strand.
AGATACTTAATTAGCTTTATCCAGATTAATAATGCTGAGAAAAAAATAAGGTTGATAAGAGATCCCCACAGCCATAAGTGTTTTCTGACCTATTACTGCAAGAGTTCCTTTCCTCATTATTCTGAAGTAGGTTCTTTCCAGGTAACATTATTTCTGCCCAGGATCACGAAGTACAAAATGTGTAAGTAAGGAAATTGCATGCTGTTTTATAGAGTACACTTTGGGAAAAATTGGATTTGGAATGTAAACTCAAGCTCATGGAGTCAAACTGCCATGTTCACTCTGGATTTGTGAACACTGCCTTAGGTTTGGCTAATATGGTTTTGTATTTTAATATGGAGTAGAACAATAATAACAGCTCTGCCTGAGACAGATTCAAGACTTAGCCAGAAATTCATGATAAGGAAATTCCCCATGGTGCAATGTGCAGTCACTTGGGCTGAGTAAAGATAATAGCCAGGATTCTGAAGAGTACCTTAATTTTGGGGTGCCAAATTTGAGACATCTTGAAAAGACTGGGTTTTTAAAGAACAAGTATTCCACACTCTTCAGAAAGAAGGCAGCATGAGTGCCACTAAAAGCAATAAGCCAGTAAATCTTGGAAAAAGTGCTTTATTCCAGGAAGAAATATTGTTTACATTAAGGGCAAATGTCCTTTTTCCATTTTGCATCAGGCATTTGAAAACCCTGCCAGCATTTGCAAAACATATGTGTTTTAACGATTGTACAGGAAGAGGCAGCTGTAAGGAAACTGATGGCTATGAAATCCTAAATTAAATTCTACGTAAGATACATTTATTAGTGGCTGGAAGCTTCTGTGTTTAGAGGAAACTCTCTCCCTTGCTGTGTCCACTGGAGTAGACAGAACTTTTCATAAAGCTACATTAGAATCATGATACAGCAACAACTATAGCAGATGTCACTAGACCTACACAGAGGAGGATGGTGTTATTTTCCTAGTTAGCTTATATCTGCTTTCTGCTGTGCTGCACCCAGTTATTTTGTGCAACTAAATAAAAAATGTAGTCAAAGACCTCCCTCTGTGATGGTACATGGCGCTAAAAAGGTATGTGGTTTATTGGAGGGTGGGGAGGGGCAGGGCAGGTTGAGGGGTGCAAGCCACCTTTAATGTCTTTCTAAGATAAACTGTATTTACATTTCCCCAGCGTCTGGTGTGCAATGACCTTGGAGCCCGACTGTTCTCTCAGTAACTGTCTGTCAGTTGAAGGCAGAAGTACTCAGGTAGCTGCACTCTCTGCTGCAGCAAGCTAGAAAGCAAAAGAGAACACAGGCTATCCTTCACTCTTAAAAGGATAAGGTACCAGATTATACATCCTTTTGCCTGTGTGCCTTTCTTTTTGTATCATCTCTTACTCCTTGTACAGAACTGCAGAACTGCTTAGGAATGCATTGCCATCCACAGGTGCCTCATTGCCTCTGTGTCCCACCTCCCCTCAGATTCTAAATCACTCTTAGAATCCTTCCAAAGACCTATGGAGACATGAAGTTTCATGTCCCATGCTCCTTCTATTAACTCCCTCCACTACCTCCTCTCCCTCAGAAAGATTTTTTTTTTTTTTTTGCAATCAAGTATACATTCGTAAATGTATATTGTAACAACATTAGTTGTACAAAACTACTTGATCTGCTCCTTTTTATCAAGCTGTTTTAAATGTGTAACTGCCCAGTTGCACAAACTTCATATATCTCAGATGTCCAAAAGAAAGAATTTATACCTAGGTATCTTCTATATAATGCCACGACATACAACTCCTGTCCCCTGATAACAGACATTCCTTTATCATATGAGATAGCCTAGACATTCAAGCCTTTGAATATCACTAACTAATATCACTGACTCCAAGACAGCAGAAATTGGCATTCACCTCTATACCGTGGATGCACAAGACTACAAAAAGGGATATTGCTTCCCAGTTTTACATGAAGAGCAGCCAGAAAGAACAGAAATTGGGTGAAGCCCAGTCATTTCAGGAAAATCAATGTTCTAGCACCACAAGAAAATCTTGACAGTGAGCCAGTAAATGTGGTTTGTGGATGAACTTGTAATTGGGAGTGCATTTGACTGAGTGCTTCTCAGGAACATCATATACAAAATAAACTAAGAAAGATTTCCAATCATAATGGCAAGAATATGAAATTTGTGCAAACCATTAAGTGGCTCCCAATATGCTGAGAGCACTTCACTGACTGAAACAGGAACTGAAAAAGAACGCAGAGAGATTCTCTGCCTCTCAGCTTAAGGTTTAAACTAATTTCTTTTAACTACTGTACAATGATACCTGTGTGGATACCATTGCTAGAACTGGCTCATTAAACCCTGAGCTCCATGCCAAAAAGAATCTCTAAATCACCCTTATATTTGGACTATCTAAACATTAGCTACCTTGTGTATTTGTGAACATCAAAATCTTTGACACATTTCAGCATCTTACTGCAGACAAAGGACCAGATTTTCTTTCTTGTTAAACTCTCTTGCTTTGCTACACAAGTACACAATGCATAAAGCAAATATACCTGGCCCTTCTATGACCATGCAAGGAAACAGTCACTATTTTACAGGATACAGCCAAGGTCCCAGCTCTGCCCATCTGCCTGCCACGTTGGGAAGAGTGTGAACAGAGGGGTTCTGGGTTCCAGCCCTTTCTCTTGCCTTCCTGAACACTCAGGCAAGCACTCAGCACATCCTCATACCTGCTAGGGACCCAGCTGCAGCTCAGACTCAAAGCCAAAAATCAAATCAAATTTTTTTCTAATGTAACATTGGGAGACATATTCAAGAGCCTCCCCTTCACCTTCCCCCTCCCTTTTCTTCTCCCCATGACTGTCAGCTCTTTTGACTGAGTGTGGTATCACTGGGATTGATTGCACAAGACTCACCTGAATGCCAGTCAAAATGTTTAACCTTCCATTCACCCGCACACTCTGAGACACATGATCTTCTTCAAACAATCACCCTATGATTTGCACGTAGGGAAAAAGTGAACAGTGAGGCAGCAAAGTAAGTACAGGGCTTAAAATGAACTGAACCGAAATATTCCATATATGCAGGTGTTTCTAAACAGCAAAGTCCTTGTTTACAATACACCTTATTTTACCTTCAACCCACAGTGACTTTATCGCACCTCATTTGTAAAGTCTGGGTATGAATTCTTACAAGCTCAGTGTATTTCATTTATTCATATTGGTAAATCATTCCTTAAGGAAGCTGTCCTGCTAAATCTGTTAGGTCTGAGACAACGCCTGTAATTGTGCATCAGCATAAGTAAAGGCCCTAAGAATGGGCCAGTTATTCCCACAGAACACGGACAGGAGATCAGCACCACACATACCCAGGAAGCCTACGCTGCCCCAGGACCAAAAGCAATGTAAGCACATTGGCCCAAAACGGCATTTGAGCTAATGGCAATTTGAGCCTATGGCAATACCCTTATTGATACCTAAACTATTTGGCAGGCTTCTGCTGCTGCTGCATTATTCCAGGGGGCAAAAAAAAAATGGGCCTTAGCTTAGAAGCCCCAATCCATTACACAGCAGAGAAGTAAGACACAGCATAATTTACAGAAAACCAGGTTAGTAAGAACCGAACCACTTAAAAAACAATTACTTTTATGGCATGACACTTTCTTTATATGCACACACCTAGTCCCATCTTAATATCTAGCCAATTTCAGCCAACAAATATCCCAACTGTGGGGAAAATTTTGGTCACAGTGCAGATACTATTAGATCCCCAGAAGATGCAAACGCGAAATTGGATCTTCCTCAGGTCTACTACTTGCACAACTATTTGTAATTCAAGAGAGAGACATAAACTAGACAAGGTACGCTGGTAGATCCACAAAAGTGCTCACTTACTTCCTTTCCTGATAGCCTTCTAGTTGCAAAAATAACAGCTCTGCTCTCCAGGCATGTGATACAGCAACTACTGAAGACATTGAGTTTATCAAAGATACTCATTCCAGACAAAAAATCCCCATCCTACAGAATTTCTCACATTTCCATCAATTCGTGCCAGGGGCTTTTTCACTTTCATTGCCTCATTCTGCCACTAAAAAGTAGATATGAATCCATATTATTCTCACTATCCAGTTAGCAATGCTCTTTGCTTTTAATTCCCAGCAGGATCAATTAACAATGAATAACTAACAAGAGTGCTTGAAAGCTCAGAAATACAGCCTAAGAACTAAAATGTTTTCAGATGAATGCATGTGCTTTATTAATCAATTTTACTATGGCCAATCACAAACTACTTCTTAGTTCTCTTTCTAATGGCCCAGATTAATACCAAAATACAAACACCTTTGCCAAATAATTCAGAAAGCCAATCACGTCACTGAGGCTACAGCTTTTTTTACCTCAGAGATCAACTTCAGCCTAAACAGCCTCAAGTTGCACCAGGGGAGGTTTAGACTGGATATTAGGAAAATCAGCCAACCACTTCTGAGTGTCTTTCATGCATGAATTCCTTAAGGGGTATCTTTTAACCTGCATGTGGTTATGTCGTGGTTTAACCCCAGTCGGCAACTAAGCACCACGCAGCCGCTCGCTCACTCCCCCCACGGTGGGATGGGGGAGAGAATCGGAGGAGTAAAAGTGAGAAAACTCATGGGTTGAGATAAAGACAGTTTAATAGGGAAAGCAAAAGCCGCGCGCACAAGCAAAGCAAAGCAAGGAATTCATTCACTACTTCCCATGGGCAGGCAGGTGTTCAGCCATCCCCAGGAAAGCAGGGCTCCATCACGCGTAATGGTTACTTGGGAAGCCAAACGCCATCATGCCGAATGTCCCCTCCTTCCTTCTTCTTCTCCCAGCTTATATACTGAGCATGATGTCATATGGTATGGAATAGCCCGTTGGCCGGTCTGGGTCAGCTGTCCTGGCTGTGCCCCCTCCCAGCTTCTCATGCACCTGGCAGAGCACGGGAAGCTGAAAAGTCCTTGACCAGTGTAAACTCTACTCAGCAAGAAACAAAACATCACTGTGTTATCGACATTATCCTCATCCTAAATCCAAACCACAGCACTCTACCAGCTACTAAGAAGAAAATTAACTCTATCCCAGCTGAAACCAGGACAGTATCCACCCCTTATTCCATACCATTTACTTCATGCTCAGGTCCTACATTATCCAATACATCCTCATTAACCCCCACCCCCCACCCCTTCCATCCTTTGATACAATACAAAGGTATCATTCCCTTAGTCTATGGACCACCCCTGTGAAATGTCTGTAAAATGTCCATAAGCATCCACAAATGTCCACATAATGTCCATTGAGTTCATTTAGTCCATGACTTTGGGCTCCATCTGTGATGGTGGTCGCTCAGGACAGGAGAGGTGGTGTGTTGCGTGGAGTTATTGGACACCAAGCCAGCTCAGGTCAGGTCACTGCTGCACTTGCACTGCTTCTTGTAAGGCTTGTCCTCCATCGGTTCAGGTGGTTCCTGCTATGGTAATTCCTATAACATGCAACTCGGATCATGGGTTACAACAATTTAAAGGTATTTCCATTACAATCTCCATCCCTGGCCCCTTTGGGCCAGGTTATAGGGTTTAACATCGCAATGAACTCCTCCCCTTGCTCCTAGCCTGGCTAGCAACAAGGGGTTCCTGCTATAGTAATTCCTGTAACATGCAACTCAAATCCTGGGTTACAACAATTTAAAGGTATTTCCATTACAATCTCCACCCCTGGCCCCTTTGAACCAGACCATTGGGTTTAACACTGCAATGGAGTCCTCCCCTTGCCCCTGCCCCGGCTTGGACTTATCCACAGACTGCAGGCCCCTAGGGGTTTACCTGCTCCAAATGAGCCTTATCTATGAGCCACAGTCTCTCCAGGGGTATACCTGCTGCGGCAAAGACTTATCCACAGCCACAGTCACTTAGAGGTGCACCTGTTCCAACATGGCCTTCTCCATGGGCCGCAATGCCTTCAGAGATATACCTGCTCCAGCGTGGCCTTGCCCACAGCCACAGTCTCTTCAGAAGTAAACTTGCTCCAGCATGGCCTTACCCATGGCCACGTGCTTTGAGGTGCTCCAGCATGACCTCATGCACAGCCACTGATGCTTCAAGGTGTCCCTGCTGCAGCACGGACTTATCCACAGCCACAGATGCTTCGAGGTGTACCTTCCCCAGCGCGGACTTATCCTTGGGCCACAATGCCTTCAAGAGGTACACCTGCTGCGGCGCAGACATAACCATGGCCACAGACGCTTCGAGACATACCTGCTCTGGCATGGGCTTATCCACATCCACAGATGCTTCGGGGTGTCCTGCTCCCTCATGGACTCATCCACAGGTCACAGTCCCTTCGACTCGAGTTCACACTGGAGTTCCAGCCTGTCCAGTACAGCAGTACAGAAACAGCAGCGATGCCCTGGCCATCTGCCAGCCCAGGCGCATGGCCATTGCTGTTATCAAAATGTTCCCAGGCCCGGCAGAGTAAGATGATAAGCAGTACAGCAAGCAGCAAAAGCAAAAAGCAGCCACTAACGAGCACTAAACTCTAATACACAGTAAGGCAAGCAAGCCCCGTGGCAAGCACAGAGGCCTGCCGATTAAGAGCTAAACAGCAATAACAGCTATAAATTCGATCTAGCACATTCCAATTAAATCTGTCGTTATCTCAAACCCTTCAAGCCACACGCTGGGCGCCAAAAAGGACTGTCGTGGTTTAACCCCAGTCGGCAACTAAGCACCACGCAGCCGCTCGCTCACTCCCCCCACGGTGGGATGGGGGAGAGAATCGGAGGAGTAAAAGTGAGAAAACTCATGGGTTGAGATAAAGACAGTTTAATAGGGAAAGCAAAAGCCGCGCGCACAAGCAAAGCAAAGCAAGGAATTCATTCACTACTTCCCATGGGCAGGCAGGTGTTCAGCCATCCCCAGGAAAGCAGGGCTCCATCACGCGTAATGGTTACTTGGGAAGCCAAACGCCATCATGCCGAATGTCCCCTCCTTCCTTCTTCTTCTCCCAGCTTATATACTGAGCATGATGTCATATGGTATGGAATAGCCCGTTGGCCGGTCTGGGTCAGCTGTCCTGGCTGTGCCCCCTCCCAGCTTCTCATGCACCTGGCAGAGCACGGGAAGCTGAAAAGTCCTTGACCAGTGTAAACTCTACTCAGCAAGAAACAAAACATCACTGTGTTATCGACATTATCCTCATCCTAAATCCAAACCACAGCACTCTACCAGCTACTAAGAAGAAAATTAACTCTATCCCAGCTGAAACCAGGACAGGTTACAATTGTTCTCATTTGTGGGAAAAACACACATTTCATGCTGAGGCACCTCTGAAAAATTCACATAGATTAAGCCTGCTCCCAAATTCTTCACTGAAAGGGTAGTCAGGCACTGGACCAGGCTGCCCAGGGAAGTGGTTGAGTCCCCATCCCTGGAGGTATTTAAAAGACGTGTAGATGTGGTGCTTAGGGACATGGTTTAGTGGTGGACTTGGCAGTGCTAGGTTAATGGTTGGACTTGATGATCTTAAAGGACTTTTACAATCTAAACGATTCTATGATTCTAAGAAATTAAAAACTCATATATTTTCCACAAATCAAACCCCAAATTTAAAAATAACCTGGCTGTTAACTACGGATTTTTTCCAGTTTTTCCACTGTATTTTGTGTTCTTTGGAGCCACAATATGTAATGGTGTAAGTGATGTGATAGAACAGATGACAAGACAGATTGCCATCTTATCTTTCAAAGAGTCAAAATAGATTCAGGGGTGGAAAGGAAGGAAACTTTCTATAGTCAAAAGTACTGACACTGATTTCCTAGCCATGACTTACTCACTTGCTAGGGCCAATTCTTGTAACTGATTTGCTGCCAGTGATGTGGTCTATGACTTGCTGATGAGTAGTCTTCAAGTAAGACCCTGAAGAAGTGCTCCTTCTCTGTACTAGGTAGGGAAAGTGCATGTCACTGCACAGATGCAAGTTCAAATCCCTTTTGACAGAACTGAATCTTGATGCCCCATAGGCTCTGCTGGTGATTGCCAGGCCAGTATGAGGGTTGCCAGGCCTTCATCCGTGAAGCTGCAAGTCTGACTGTTTATTGAAGATTCACTGACAGCCTTAAACTGCACCCACCCCCCCCCCAGCCTTGTGTCTCAAGTTTTATTTAGGGAAATCGGGAATAACTGAGGTTTATGCAGATAACTTTGTAACAACTTCTCTTGGCAACTCTAGTTGCTGCCATCTAAATTGGCAAGACTCTTCTTTCAGATTATTTTGCTGTTTCAGAATTTGTGGACAGATTTGATTCTTCAGTTTCCCCTGAATCTTCTGTGTATTGGCTAGTGGTTTTGTCTATAGCCCCAACTGAATGAAATGGTGCATACTTGTGTTGAGAGACACAAGCATTAATTGATCCTTTTTAGTGCCAGTGGATTGGGTTAACCCTAACCACTGACAAATTCCAGAGTACAAACAGTGAGACACACATAAACATTGGTCTGCATTTTCAGAACATGGAAATACTGTCAAGAATTTTTTTCAGAGGTTTTCAAAACTCAGGTTGGTGAGACATTAGGAATATTTCTAAACTGTTTATGTCAGTCAAATGGCAACATTTGTGCTTGGAGGTCTACTGGACAAGGAACAGAGAAATTAAAGGTGTGGTTCTTCATAAAAGACTATAATTGAAGGGGAAAAATATTTCAGAAACTTATCACTAAATGTATAGAACCCTTAAAAGGAAACCAAAATAGTTCATAGTTTCTGAACTATATAGAAATACAAACATAATATTCAAAAATTCAGTGAATTATTAATATACGTTTTAAGCATGTCATGGACAAAAAAGTATTATGAATAGTTATAGTTGTAATGGCTGAACCAAAATATTAAGTACTTATGAACACATATGTTAACTCTTTACAAACTGTTGAAAGTTTACTTCAGTGCACCTGCTTAAGAGCTGGTAGTTAAATAACAATAACAATATTGTCTACACCAACTAGTCTGTACCTTTCTCAGATTTCAAAGCATCTGAATTTTCCTGGAATATTTCAAACTATGATTCTTCAAACACTGTGGTGTTTCCTGAAAGTTCTAGCAGAGTAGCAATCAATATCTAGAAACAGTGATGGAGCTTTGACAGTGATTGATCTCATTAAGGACAGTGGAAAACTTTCTTGAGTTTAGTGGCATATGCACTCAGTCTGAAAAGAATAAGTACTTGGTAACAAAACGCAGGAGGTTGCCAAAATTTTCTATCTGTACTGAAAATGTCTTCATGCTTTTTCTTTTTTAATCTACAAGTACAGTATGCAATGTTTACAGGAGCTAGTTATGCATTCAGAAAACAACCTTTCTATGGCTATCAAGACATATAGACCTCCAGCCTGAGTGAAGCTCTCCACTGGTGAAATACTAGTTTGGCATTATTTACTTAATTATTTCCATTAAAATGTAAATCTGAATATTTGAAAGTAATACTCAGTTTTCCCTTTCTTTTTCTCCATATTTTCAAATTTTCTTATATTTTTAATGGGTTCATTTAAATGTATCTGGCATCTTTTCAATATCTCTCCTGTTGGAAAATGCACAGAGAAAATCTGAAAGTTTCTCATGCAGTATACCACAATCTTCAATGTAGAGGTAATACAAGAATCATAACCCTCTTTCTTGATCCTCCTTTGCTCTCCAGCTCCACAAACAATTGAAATCCAGACCATTTGGAGGCATTCATCTGCTCCAACATCTTGCTAGAACAAAGAGGACAGAATCTGAATCCAGACACAAGGACTGTTTATAGCGAGACAACTCTGGTCTCCACTGGTCATAGCCTGGTGATACACTGCAAGGTGATTTCTCAACCAAACACTACTGTTAGTCTCATAAGCTAATGGCAAATTAGGGATTCTGACTGCACATGCAGCAAAGGTGAAGGCCTACTTGACACTCAGGTCCTCTGCCTTCTCAGAGATGGCTTTGTGCTGTGTTGGCTTTGGTTTCTGAGGAACCCTGACACTTACAGCCCGTGGCAGAAGGTAGTACCTAAACCTGAGGTTTGGTTTGAGGCCTTTTTAAAAGCAAAAACTTTTGTAGAAAAATTTTATATAAACACCTACATTTTATTTTAGCTGATAAATGGGAGACAGAACAAAGAAGTGAGAACAGACAGTAAGCAGATTAAACAGCATGAAGAAATACTATTTATAGTTAAATTTCCTTTTATGGACAGTAGCCTATTACCAGGTCTGGAAAAGGATGTTTACATGAGGTTCAAACACTCAACAACTAAATGTAACTACAATAACATATTGTACCAGCTTGAGAACTATCAGAATTGCCAGTGTTGCCATTTCAGGTATGTGAGTATTTTTGCATTCACATCATAATATGAGATATCAGAAGACACTGTTTTTCCTGTAATTATACAGACTGGCTTGTTTTGGCCAAAGTCCTTTGGTACTGTGAGCAGTATTTGTGAGGACAGAAACAAAGTCATATTTCATATCCTTATTTGCTTTTTCTAACTTATGAACGGGATAAATGGGGGGTGGGAGGGAGCAAGCATAGCAGCTCCAGTATGTGCTCCAGAGCTCTTTTACAGCAACCGGCATTTGAACTGACGTATTCAGTCACTACAAAAATTACGTTTATGCGAGAGTGATGCTTATGACAGATGCCCACACATACTACACAAGAGGAGTTTGGGCCTAGATGATAAGGGCTGGAGATAGTGTGGTCATTCTCATCTTCCTCACTGGTCCCAGACTTCAAGATCAGGAATGAAGGAACACAAAACAATTTGACATTTGAATTGTGCTAAACCTAGGAAGGGTGATAGAATTGTATCTTTTTCTTGGAACCTGATGGTAACCAGAAAAATTTGTGCCAGCAAACAAGTAATCTGATGAAATCCAATGTACATTTTCAGCTAACCAGCATTGAATTCACCATGGGCCTGCTCTCCATTACTTACCTCTGATCACTTATGCTTTCCAAAGCAGAGTAAAACAGTGCTGTTCTAGTTTGGTAGCATTTCACATTCACTGCATGGTGAAAGGTTACGGTGAAAGGTTGCTGAGAACTAAGTCCAGGTGGTATCACAGGCCTTGGCTTGTTACACTGAGGATTTGCTAGGAATGCAGCTACATTGGTGCAAATCCTCTGTATTGGCAGAGTAAACAACCGCACACACTATGCATTGTTGCAATCCATGTTGGTTTCAAGCAGGGATTAAATTCTGCAACTCAGGCTAGGCAGAGGAAGACTATATGGACACAATCCTTCTACCAAATGTTGCAGGAGCACGTAGCCCCACACAAATGGAGGGACTTAATCCCTTCTCCTTCCCCATAGTAAATCCATCCCCGAGCTCTGTAAAAAAAGGATAGGATAGAAGTTTTTGGTCAGTTCTTGTTCTGTCTTAGTTTTACATCTGAACATGAAGATAGGTAAGCTTCAGGCAGTTTAACACTTTACATTACTTTATGATCCTTTTTTTCCTGGATCAATTTTGTTTGCACTATTGTTCTTTCCAGTGTTCTTTGGAGCATATTCTTCATAGGTTTGTCCAACCTGGTTATAAGCTTTTTTATTTAAAAAGAAGGAACTGTATGAAGACACCATTTTGAGTGATGCTGGATAAACAGAAACCGTCCGTCAAAGCAGAGTTAACAAAAGTTTATTTGTTAGAACCACAAGACCTCAGGAATTCCGCTGTCATTTCACTCCTGCTATTTCTGAGCCCCAAAGCAATGGGAGATTCAGGTAGGTTTGCCAAAATTAGGAATGAATTCCCTCTGCATGACTTTTGTATATTATAGATTTGGCATTTCCACAACCTAAGTAGTATTTCTGCTCAGGCTAAAATATTTCACTGTTTGTTACAACATTCTGCCAGTGAAATCCTTTCTTTCTCATGCAGTTCCGAAGCCAGTATCTTTACCCAGACAAACCTCCACCAGTCTTACATAGAAGATTTGTCTAGTATGAACACAAAGTGATTCACAGTGGTGATTGCTTCAGTGTTTAGAATATTATATTTATAACAGCCTATAAAGATGACGTAAACCTTCAGCAAAAGGTTATAGCATGCCTTCTGACGTTTTATTCAGCTGCTGCTCTGCTCTCAACTCCCACTGAACTATGTATAGTGTTTTAGGTGTGGGCTTGCCAAAACCTCATAGGAAAGAAATAAAACCTCTCACTACTCTGGAATGATTTGTTGTATTACAACTTAAAGTCATCATAAGGCATTCTAAGAAAGGCTCTGAAAGCCCTCAGTAGATAAATCACTCTGATTCTGATGTCTCTTGAGACAAAGAAGCAGCCACAAGGCCAGTACAATCTTTGCCACACAGTGATGGGGAGAACAGGAGTTCCACCTGCCCTAACACCAAATGACAGGGAATAAGAATGTAAGCAAGAGCTGGCCACAGCCTGCTGGAGGCTGTGGGCAGAGCCAGAGAATACTCAGGGATGCAATGCCACTATCTGAAGCCTATTCCTGTCCGACGTGGCAGTAAAGGGCTACAGTAACCACAGCCATAACCCTAAGACCATAGAGAGTAAAATATTAAAAGAATCTATTTGTGACAATGGAGGGTAAAATATTTTAAAAATCTCAATAAATGGTAGCATAATGAGCCATTGGCTTCCAGGCCTAGCTGGAAAGGCGAGGGACATTACTTCATCAACCTGCTCATCACCACCTCCCATATGACCTCCCTTGTCACCACAGCTCACTTAGCGGAACTGAGTGCACAAACACTCCCTATTCCACCACAGCACAAAGGTCTACGCTCTATTAACTGTCAGTGACACCCAATGCTTCCAGGCACTGTTTGAAAACAGGTGTTAGGACTTTCAGAAAGTTCAGGCTGTCTAGCTCCATCCTATATGTTTAGTGGGTGCTGAAGAGGACAAATGCACCAACCATCACAGAACAGATTTTGTATCACTTCTCTACAAAACAAAAACCTCTCCCAAATCTATTATCCTTTACGAACTCAGGTGTTTAATGGAAGACATGAGTCATCTGGAGCTACTATAGTCAGAATAACGTAACTGCAGTTCATCTACAATGGTGCAGCACTGAAAAGACTCACAGACATAAATATTTTTGTCATCACAGTATCTTCTGTGAATGGGGAGCAATGTAATCACAGTCTTGACATCATGACTGGTATCAGTCTGTCTGGTGACTAGGTTCAAGAGATATTGTCATAAAAGTTACACAACTGTCAGCCAACAATTATTCTTAACAGCAAACTTAATAAAATGCTTTGGCATCCATTCCTGGAAGCCTAGAACTTACACAGCTCCTCCTCATCTGTTCCATGTGCACTTTGAAGGATCATATCACACTCTCCATCTCTGCTTATAGCTTCAACACCTGCAATTTTGCACAAAAAAGAAGCTGCATCTTAAAAGCATAAATGAATTTGTTTGCAAAAATCAATAAAGACAAGAAATCGAAGTTGGTGAAAACAGAGCAAGTGTGCTGTAAAGATCGTTAGCTTTCCATACTACTGCCTAACTAATTTAAGGCTGAAACAGAATAATCATGCTTTAAAAAGCAGATGACTTACTAAATACTTGCTTTTTCTGAATTAAACATGTGGTCTTAGTATTCAAGGTACAGTTTTAATGTAACAAAAATATCCTAGACCCAGTAACTACAGGGCAGTGAAGAAACAGCAAATCCTGCCTTTGCTGGCATGAGAAAGTAAGTGAATGGGACTATCCTCAGCCTAGCAAAGTTTCCTCCCTGGTAGCATTGAGAAGCTTCCCTGTGCTGGACCCAGCCTGGGATTAACCATTGGGAGTTCAATTTCCAAAACTGTCAGTCAAGAACCTTTCACACAACCTAAATTAATTTTGAAGTGCTAAAGGAAATATATGAAATAGAAGCAAGTCATTCAGAGCTCACAAAATGCAGCTGATTTAAAGCAAACTATATAACCTGTTACGTGGGTTGACTTTTATCTCATATGGGTTTACTTAGCAGAGCTGAAAATGTTAGCCAATACAAGGTTTGAGGCCGTCTTCTGAACAGACGCAGATGATAACCTTGTGAGCTCAGCTGTCTGCTCCAATCGCCTTGCAAACGATAGTGAGTTTCCAGCACAAGTTACAGGAATTTAGACAGTTTGTTGGTACTAATTGAAATTGCACAACTATACATTTCTGCACGCAAATGCTGTGGAAGCACTGTGGAGGCTTCCTCATTGGGGCTCTAAATATAGTTACCAGAACTCTAAATAAACTCTTCCCAAACAAAATAATCCTTCCATTCCTAAGGAGTAACTATGGCTCAGCAATCTTTCCTTGCCCTTGCTACCACACCTGCAACAAAGGTCATTCTCTTTCAGGATTTATTAAAAATCTTAAAATTTAGCCAAGTTGTTAGCACTTTTTCTTTTTGTTCCCTTAACGAGGGGCTCACAATACCAAGTGTCATTTATTTTAAAGGCCCAGCTGCTGGAATCCTGTAATTATCCTCCCACAGTTCTTTTACAAAGTTAAAGCACAGGGTAAGTCGGTGCTTGACAGTACTCTAAAGCTGAAGACAGTCTATCCGCGGCAGCATGGAGTTAGCCATACAGGCTAATTCACCCTGCTGCACAGTTCAGCATATTGATACAGCATGTAGTGATACAGTATGCATGTATACAGCGGTATTGATACAGTGGACAGCAGGTAAGTTTCTGGCCTTCATGACTCCACAGGAAAGCACATGAAATAAAAATCATCAAAAGAAGAAAGGAAATTCAACAAATTCCACTTTTGTTCTATTTTTCATGATCTGGGGGCTAGATTCATTAGTTGTAAACAGGATGCCTGATCTCTGCCATTGAAATAGGAGAGCATTTTGACAGCAAGCCCAGCCTGCCTCTACCTGCAATACTGCCAGCTCCTGCTGTGTTTAGGTCCTGTATCACTTCTTCTTTAGCCTAGAAGAGCTATGTTGTCAGAAACTCTCCATAACCAACATTAAATGTCACTGCTGAGTGACATGAAGCACTAGCAACTGCACAAAGGCTGAGCACCTGGTCTCCCCAGTCCTCCAAACTCCTCCTGAACCCACAAACAGAAAGACCCAGGGTGGAAAATCAAGTCCAAGACACTGAGTAAGCAGAGAATTCCTTTAATACCAGGCTACCAGGCCATTCCCCAAACTTCACCTAAGCATTTCAGCAATATGCGCTACAACCCTTTTAAATACTGTACGGTGCTGGATTACTTATGACTTCCCACTATTGTTCTCTTTAAAGAGTTGTGTCAGTGTATTATTGATACAGAGGTCAGGCACCCTGAGGACAGTGTAAATGGGAAGCATCCTGGTAGGAAAACGGGCTTAATGTAGCTTTTTTAGCCACGATTCAGCATGAAAATTCTTTGTGGGGAAACTTGAGGTGAACAGTGCAGTGTAACTTACTCAGCAGGCAGAAATGTTAAACACGCAAACTCAACACCTCATCATGCGTGTGCTGGCACAGAGCGCGGGTGTCCTCGCCAGCCATACGGAAGAGGGGGACAGGGGACCTCCCGGCTGCGGGGACGCCCGAGCCCGGCCCCGCCAGCGCCGCCGCTCCCCTCACAAGGCGCCGCAAGATTTCCTGCCCCGGCAGCCCCCCAACTCCTGGAAGCGACCTCTCCCGAGGGCAGGGAGGGCGGCGGGGGGCGCAGAGCCCCGTGGGAGCCCTCGCACCTCACCTGAGCGGCGGCGCGCGGCACCACAGCGCGCAGCGCCGCCCCGCCCCCTCCTCCCTCCCCCCGGCTTCCCGCCGCCGCTGCGGGCGGCTGCAACGGCCGTAACGGCTGTAACGGCACCGCGTGCTCGAGCGCGCTCACGTGACGGCCGGGCGCAGCCCGCCCCGGGGGGCTGGTTGGCTGGCTGCGGCGCTCCGGCCGCTCCGCTCCCCGCCGGCCGCGCCGGGCCGGGCCGGGCCGGGCAGGGCAGGGCGGGTAGCACCGCACCGCACCGCACCGCTGAGGAGGCGGGCCGCGCCGCGCCGGGCAGAGCGCTGCGGACGGCGGCGGCGGCTGGCACTTCCACCCTGTCTCCAGCGGGTCCCGCTCCTCGCTCAGGTGAGAGGCGCGGCCCCGGTCGCGCTCCCGCGGGGCGGGAGGGAAGGAAGGAGGCAGGCAGGCGCCGCTGTCAGGCGCTGCTGCCCGAGTCTCTCCGGGGCGCTTGCCGGGCCGGGCGCGTCGGGACGCGGGTGACCTAGCGGGGCCGAGGGCGAAGGGGGTGGCGAGCTCCGCTGGACCCGAGGGGAGCGGGAAGCTGCCGGGGCAGGAGGCGCCGGCAGCCGCTGCGGAGGAGGGAGCGGCGGGCGGCTGAGGGAGCGCGGGGGCAGATGCTGACAGGAGCCCCCAGCCCCTCCGGGCCGCTGAGCGGGGCCGCCGCATCCCGCCCCTGGGGGAGAGCCGGCACCTGCCTGGCCCGACCTGGTGTCCTGTTCCCTTCCCCTGTAAGGCTAAAAATGCTGACGGCTCCCTTGGGTGTGCAGGCAGTCCCGTTGCAACGCTATTGAGCTATTAAATACTGCTATTTATTATTTCTCTGGTCGCACACGGTGTAAATAGTGCGCTGGGATATTTATCACTACACCTGATATGACTTTTACGTGTTCTTGAAGAGGGCTTCTTTATACGATTTATTCTGGCTACCCCCTCTTTTTGAAAACTCGATGGACAAAACTGAAATCTGTTCGTATTTCTCTTTCTGGATATTGATCTGGCACACTCGCCATAAAAATTAAACTTTCCTCTCATATAGATTCTCCAGGTGCTTTCTGAATGCACTTTGTTTGAAAAGCAATTTACCGAATTAACGTAGCATGCACAAAGATAACTCGAGTTGATGTACTAGCAAAGTGACATCTATCGCATGAGCAAAAATGGAATATTCCTGCCCTTAGGTTCCTTTTTAATCTTAAATTATTAATGGGTCTCTGCATTACATGAATGAAATTTGCAATTGGTACAGAGTGCAAATGCATGTAGAGAACCGGATACAAGAGGAGCTGGTTATGAAGAAGGATGTGACTCCAAAAAGACTAGCAGGAGGATGAAGTTAGAGAGCTCCTTCTGTTCCTTACAGTTGTTGAGGACCTCTGGGGAGAAACAGTGGGCTGTACCCTACCTAGCTCTTTTGCAGCTCTCAGAAAAGAGGAATGAGAAAAGGGCAAAACTTTTCCCTACTTGGGGAGCATAGGAAATTAGAGCTTTAGTACATACACTTTTGTTTAGCAGCTGTTTAACCGAGTCATCATGGGTGCTGCTAAGGTAGGGTTAGTGGCAATCATAGTATCCCATCTTCTTTTAGAACCTGATTGTCAACTTCTCACCAAATGCCATCATTTGTACTTAGTTAAATAAAAGTATTTACATCACATGTCATCAGTTACTTTTGTCTATATGTAATCAATACAGGAAAAAATTCCTTTATCTCTAAGGGAGACCCCAGAAAAAGCACACTTGTCTAAACTGAAGTAGGAAGGGCAAAACACTTGCATTTACTATGGATTCTGGAACATTAAAGGTTTGAAAATATATTGAGAGGAAATGTTGGTTTAGGTATCAATGGGAAGTAAAATTTCTACTGTCTGTTCAACCATGTAATGCACAATAAGTGAGGTGTGTCATAGTAAAGATTATAACAGTGAAACAATATGTTCTGCTTTTTCCTTTACTTGAACTTCTTCCAGTATTTGAACTTCTAAAGGCAAAAGTTTGCTGTAAGACCATATTAAACAAAGCAGAAACATCATGCTTATAAGCAGTTACTTTTCTTGCACATAATCCCTCAAAGTTTGTTGAAGAGATTTTGAGCAGATGTACTGAAAATGTGTGATGTTACAGAAACATAAAACCTAGAGATGATAGGCTAGTAAAAGGGAGCTCTTAAGTAGGTTGAGAGGATAAAATTCTGCAATATTATTAGTTTGGTAATAATCTTAAAAAACAAAAAAAACTGGGGCAGGAAAAAAGACTGGATCAACTTAGGCTACTGAATAGCCCAAAGGTGAAGCTGGGGTGGATTTGAGGAGAAAATTGGTCTGAGTTTTCCTTGAGTTTTCTCTAGTGTCACTGTGTTAGAGGAGTGACTTGTCCATAGCAGAAGAGGCTCCTAGGCCAGATCGCACATGACAGGTTACGTGTGGGCCCGGAGGAGCCATCCAGGGAGCCCAGCGTTCCACATGGTCTCATCTGCATTCCTTCTGGGCCTGGGTTGCACTGCGATTGTATCACCTGCCAGCCTGCAGGAACAACCACCTGCTCTTCCCCTTCCCACCCATTTAAAGGAAGTTCCCCACCTTGGAGAATTAGACTGTATAAGTACATCCCTCACAGAATTACTCTTTGTTCCAGCTGGCTTTAGTTTCCTTCAGCTTACAGTGACCTTACTTCATGTCCTGCAGACAGCACCATAGTGCACTTGCTGTTGTGGGTGAGCATTAGTTCAGGTAATGCCTGCCTGAGTGAGGAGTGGATGGGAGAGAGAAGGAATTGCACTGCCATGGCCAGAACTGATGCTCTCTGGTGCAGGCACACAGGGTAAGAGTCACATACAGCCAGCTCTCTTTTCAGCTGTGAGCTGCTCAAGACTCAGATAAGGGAAGTTCTTCTGACTGCAGATCATCATCACAGAAATAGAAAATCTGCCTCCACTACCATGGTAGGGAAGATGTTTATAATGTGGAGTTGTAATCAGGCAGCACAATGCTAATTGAGATTAGAACCTTTCTTTTGCGGTCCCAACTATCTTCAAAACCAGAAAACGGAAGTAAAATTGAGGGGCGGGGGGATGGAGGCCAGAAACGTTTTGCTGTGAAGTGGAACTTTTAGGCTTATGCTTTAGTAATGATGAAAATCAGGTTTAACTACATTTCTATCTGTTTACACTCTTCAAACAACTGGTCTGACTTTACAGCATAACAATTAAAAAAAATCTCTCAGCAAGCCAGAGAGTCTCAATGTGGCCTTTAATAGGACAATAATGTAAATAATTAATGATTTCTGAAAAAGAATTATGAATGGGCGGGTAGAAGGGCTTTGCATGTCTGTTTGAGAGTGAGAAGTATCTCGATGTATCCATGGAGGCCATGTCTGTGGATTTTAATGAGGGCAAAGCAGAGAAAGGCTAGTTGAAATGTGTGGGATCTCAGTGAAATAAAAACAGAGAAAGCTCTGAGTTTATGATCAGATAAACCAAATCCCTTTTTTTTTTGAAAAGGGATGTTCTGAAAGAAGCTGCAAATAACTTCTAATCTGCCATCAGTTCTGAGGAAACAAATGAACAGTTAGGGATGGTACAGTATCACATAAATAGGTATTTAAACAGTTTGAGAGCCCTGTGTGTGCTAATGCTACTATTTAATTAATTATTTGGGGGTTTGTTTCATTGTGGGATAAGGCTGTTATTTGTAGGGCTCACAAAGGGAGCTATGCATGGAGCCTGCAAGCACCTGCCTTGGAGAAAGTCAGGGTGAAGACAATAGAAAAGATGGTAAGAAGGTTCTCAACAGTTGTAGCTGCATGAAATACGGCAGTTAAGGAACACTGATGTGGTCTTTGCCACTAAAGTGCTTATGGATAAGTAGCAAAGGTGCTTGTAGGGAAGGGAATGACTTCTAGAGGGATATAGAGATCATGCTTCTAGCTCTATTGTCAATTCCAGTGGCTATTCCACAAAGGTGAATGAGGTGTTCCTTCATTTTATATGATGTTTGCCCTCACTGTTGTCTTGTGTAGGGTATCTACAGAAGGTGGGAATTTCTGTGAGAAACTAACTTCAGTCCTAAGTTCAACTCTGAAATGTTGCTGATAAGGAGGGAGAAATGCCTAGAAAAGCTAAGCAGGCTGCTAGTCTCTTCAGCTGAAGAATCTGCATTTCACTTCTGCTTTTGTGAATGACACTTGTGTCATTGAGTGTTGCTTTTAGGGCAGCATCTGAGGTGAAATCAATGTTGTTCCCACCTTAGGTTCTTGGAAAACCTCAGCCTTGCTCCTGGATGGGAACAAAGCCACAATAATGCATTTACCAAACCCAACGAAGCACTTCTATAATTAATTTCATTTGGGACCAAAGGTGGAAGCAACACAGAAGTCCCAGTTCACGTGTCATCAGGCTGTCAGCTCATATTTTAGAGTCTTGTCACCTTCTTGAGGGTGGGCAAAAACCCCTTCCTCAGAGTCTGTTAGCTAACCTATGAAGAGCTGGTTAACTGTGATGCAACAGTCTTTGGTTCTGACATGTAAGGTGATTTTTTTTTTTTTAATCTAAATCCAGAGGAAAATTATTTCTTTGGTACATTGGAGTGAACAGTTAGTATTTTAATGCAGATATTCAATTTACCTGTTCAAACTTTGAAGAACTGCTTTGTTGACCAAGCAGGGCTGTTTTACAATATAAAACAGATCATAAGAGATGTCTTTGGATTGCATGTGTTGTAATTTTAGGTTGAAAATAGTAAGGTTTATTCTTTTTTTTTTTTCTTCTTCAGGAGTGCCACAGTAAGAGAAAGACATGAAATATCTTTAATGAAATTCTGCTTTTGATCAAGCTGTTAAAAATGGATATGAACATTATTTTCTCCTGTGAGGTAAGTATTCCCAGGGAGAAATAAATAAAAAAAAAAAAACCTGACTCTTTTCACTTAGTGTTGCCTGTCACCACTGCTGTTCTGTCGAGCAGCTTTTGGTCAGGTATTTTAAAGTTACAGCATCTGTGTAACAACTTTGTGCTGAAAGTCTTAACTGAAAAGCCCTAGAATTAATCCTTTCACTTACAGGATTAGTCAGCTTTGTTCTGATATTCCAGTAGATAAAAACAAATGTATAAAGGATCTGCATTGTTGTAGAGTTAGTGTAATGGGCGGCTTCTGCACATAGTAGCTTTTGACCCAATGTCAAGCCTTTCTTCAAAGCATCAAAGAAGCGGAAGCTGCTAAGTCTAATTTTCAAGAGTGAATACTTACATAGACTAACTGCAGATGCAGGAAATGAGTGATATCCTGGGATGAAGAAAGAGCTTGTACCACAAATACACAGGTACTCTTTCATGCAACCAGGCAGCTTTCTCTGTTCCTGCTCTGTGCAGCCTACGGAAAAGGTGGGGCTGTTGCCAGCCTGAATTACAGGTGCATATTAATAATGCTTTTGCCAAGTCCCACACCCAGGTCTTCACAGTTTCATACAGTAAGCCTGTAAGTTAGTAAAACAAAATACATCTCCTTAATTTAGGATCACAGAAAAATTCAGGTTGTAAGGAACCTCAGGAGGTCATATAGTCCAGCCCCCTACTCAAATTTTGGAGTAGTCAATGAAATTAGGTCGTTTTCACCCATTGGCCTTCCTAGTATGTTATATGTTCAGAAGCATTAACAAAAGGTGGATTTATATCTTGCCATATGTATTAAATGTACATTATAATAATGCGGATAGGAACATAACATGCTACTAAAATTTGTCAGAAGGGGAAATATTTTAATGAAGACAGGATTGTACAGGAATGGTCTGTTTCTCTGAACAAAGGAAACAATAAGTATCTGATGTATTCACTTCTTTCAATTACAAATGAAACCTCTACAGGTCATCTAACACAGTGACAGGCTGCCAATATTTTCAAGTCGGGTTCCCTGCAAGAATGACCCCTTCCCAGGCATCTCTAGGGAATCTATTTATTTACTTTCTCATGTAAGCAAAATTGCTTTCTCATAATAAAGGGAAAGGAAGTGAACACATTGCTTATCCTGCCTCATACATGTTACTGAAACATTTCCTCTGAAGTATAAATATTTGTTCATGGGAAAACATAGTGACAATGTGAATAAAAATAAGCATCTTGTCAGGAAGCTTATGGAGCAATCCCTCGCCCAGGCTCTCAAAGTAAACACAAATCAAGCATTCCCCGCTCATCGTTGTGCACTACCAAACAGAATGTTTAGTGAGCCCTAGAAATAACTACTTCAGTGTTTCGGCCAGGGAGGGTCATACAAAGAAGGGGTTAATGCTGTCAGGAGAATGAGATTTCTGCATTCAGAGCCTCATAGGAGGGTCATTGAAGAGACACTTGGTTTACTTTGGATTTATGCTTATCTCAATGTGCTTTGAATTGATCCCTCAAAATTGGTAATTTAATAGCTTTAATAGTTACATTAGTAATTTAATGAACCCCCTCCAGCACTTCATCAAAGACAAACATATACTTTGTGAACAAAAATAGAAGTCATTTTATAGGTAATGCAGTTCCTGAAAGCCAGTATATAGTATTACATGTATGCAAGTTGTGATGCTATGAATTATTTAATATACACTAAGAGCGATCTCAGCATCACAAAGTACTTTTTAAGGCAAATGGCACACCTAAGAACCCCAATATCTCTCTTCACCTTTGCTCCCAGTGTCAAGTCTTACTTCCCAGCCTGATTTTCTGTCTCTAAATGAATTTCTGAGTAACATGCATAGCTTATGTAATTAAGTTACAGAATAATGTTCTTGGAAACTCTTTTTTTCTACACCAGTTTCTGTTGTTTCTGTGATTGGGTCTCACTTCTTGAAGAGATCATATCTGCACGTCTGGACAAAAGTTAACTTATGTATTGTCATGTGCTTGAGTCAGAAAATGCTACATCTGTGGAAGGCAGGTCTTTGTAGAGGTGTTATTTACTCCTTAATATCCTGGTCACAGCTTCTTTGCTTATGGGCTTCTGTGTCACTTGAGGCATTATGAGACAAGCAGTAAATTTAGCGCTCTGGTTAAAGAAGCTACTGCTCTCTCTGAGAGCAGTTTCTCCACAGTCAGTGGAATAAAATAGGTACATGTGTGTTAGTCACTACAGCACAGAGTCTGGCAATTTAATTTAGCTGACAATTCAGATAGGTAAAAACAAAGTTCTGGACTGTGCAAAACCAACAGAGGGGGTGTGTGTGAAACAGTAACCTTCAGTAGAATTAAATGTAGCAGAGCAAATTTTAAATTTTAAAACTGCTTGAGCTAGTTCTTCACAAGCTTATGATTGCTTGTGACTAGAGATTAGAAAATTGAGGGACTGCTATGTGTCTGTGGTTGGGGTGGGGGGGGAAGGGGCAGTGTTGCTGTTTGTTGCTTCTAATCTTCGTAATTAAGTTTGTGTTCTCTAGACTGTCTATCACAGACTCTTGAAATCCTGTAGTAAGCACATTTCTAACTTCATCATGGGATTTCCTGTGCTTTTGATAAAGGAGAAAGAATGATTCTCACAACACCTATGCAGAATCAGGAAACAATGCTTTGTTATTTTTAGGTGGGAAATGAAGAAAGAAAGGATGCAGTTCTGAAATGTCCATTAATTCAGGGAGTTTAAGCAACAAGGTACCCAACACAAGAAATCCAAGTTGTGATATAAAAGCAGTGCTGTCACCCCGGAGCATCCTCTTGCCAACTGGAATTACCTGTCTCTTACGCTTTTGGAAGCAAGGGCCTAGCACTCTCAAGATGAGGATTTGCAGCCATAAAAACATACTTAGTATGGTAACAGTACCTGAGCTTTAGAGACTTGCTTTTTTTCACCACTTTGTCAGTCGTGAAATGTGCTTCTACACGGGCTTCTAAATGGGCAGATGTTCCAATAATTGTCCTGAGCAACAGGTACTGTTTACACCTAGGACAGATGCATATGTTGTGGCCCTTACGACTATTCACGTTTCATTTCTTGATTTATGGCTATTGCTTAACACTTGAACTCCTTAAATGGGGCTCTTCTATTTCAGATACATGTTTTCAACTGTCATATGTGCTTAGACATATGTGTAGATTATTGATCACTCAATAAAGAGGAATGTTTCAAAAATACTTCCTATTCTTCTCAGGAAAATACCTGTGGGTCAGGCTTTTCTTGAGGCAATGCAGCTGTCTCCATTGGAATTTCTCCAGGTGTGAATTGGGTTCTTTTAATCCTTCTTTCTTTGTGTTTTTGCAACAGTGGTCCCTACTGGCAACACTATAATTAAGGAACTCTCAACATTTCTCTTACAATAATAGTGCAATAGTATTTTAGCTGTAGTTCTGAATTTCAGCTAGAAGCCTAATGTGAAAAATAAGTGCTGTTCACCTATTTTAAATTGGAATGGTGGAGAAATGTTTATCTTTGGTAGCAGATATAGTTTAACAAAATTTTACAGGCAGTTGCTTCTGTAAATAATTCATACTTTTTCCTGCAAAAATATTTTGGAGATGAGTTGGGGGAGGCATTCAGTTCACTTGAGGCTTCTATAATGCTACAAAATGCACCCTGCTCTAGCACTTTTGCCAATATGTATGGGGAGCAAATAAGATTAATACCTTTGTAGTTTTTCTCTTCTACCCTTTACCCAAGCAAAGGACTCTTGCCTGACTCAGAAAAGACTGTAAAGGGTTCTTTAAAAATAAAAAGCTACATGCCTTGCTACTTTATTGAAAAAGAAAAAAAAACTGTTAGTAGACTTCATGATGCTTTGGCAATATGACTTCCAAGCAATGAGTGCATGAGAAATTTCAAAGCACTGGAATACTTTTGATTTTGTTAAAGCTCCTTGAATGCCTGATTAAGTTCAAAACCACTGCTGGTGGTTCTAGTTTGGTTTTAATTTTACAAATGTAAATTCTGCTCATGATATATTTAAATGCTGCAGTTATCTGGTTTTGTATGTGTAATTGGAAAGTGATGTCTTTTTCTCCATACTTTGCAAATCACACAGTATACATAGTAGCTTGAATCCTTGAAGCTCTCTTGCCTTTTGAATAATCTGTATTTCAAGCCTGTAACAATGATACTTTGACAGCTCCTGGAGGTAGTATGTTCCACACCCTCTGTAAAAACTGCAAATATTTGCAAGAAAGTTGTGCTTTAATGGTTGATGGCTTTTGAATGGTCACATTGAAAAAGAACAGAATCCTTTTGGGTAACTATTCCCAGTAAACATAATTTGGGAAAGTCTCATCAAACAGCCTGCAGTGAAACATGCAAACTGCCTTCATTCCCTGCTTCTTAGACTTGGAATCACTTGTGTGCATTCACTTGTATGGATCACTTGTGTGCATTCCTCTGCAATTTCTGCAATTACGGTTATCCTTCAGCTACACAGTTTTGCTAGAATTTATAAGAAGTGTTTCAGGGGGAGAAAGATGTCCACCAGAACCAACCCTGGTAATATTCTTTCTGCGTACAATCTAAGGCCTTGACTCATTGGGGAAACAAAAAAAGTGGTAACTCGACTTGCTTAGACTTATTGAAGTAAACCCCTAAAATAGATGAGAAGTGTTTGGACAGTAGAAACCTTGTGTTGATATAATCCAGTCTAACCCACTGCATTTAAGTTTGTGTTGCAAAAGTGCAGTCTGCAAGGCAATCTGTGCTAGTGTAACTTGTTGTATCATTAAACTGGTGTAAATGATTAAGAGGCACAAGGTCTTACCGTCTTGGAAAAGCGCTCTCATTCAAAAACTGTATGGTTCAAAAGTAGATACTGTGCAGAATGTAACAGGAGTTTCCAACTTTGAATTTGGATCTTGAATGATTAAAGCCACAGTGTTGCTACTGTGCGGAATCACACTATTCAAAATAAATGAAGAATTGTACTGTAATCTTATGGGGGGAATTGTAATCCAAACCAGTACATTCTTTGAACAACCTAGTGGAAAAAATATTAAACTGGTAGGTGTTTCGTTCAGTGCTGGTTTGTTTCAGCTACTTTAAGTTATATGTCTTCATCTTTCTAAAACAGGCGTGTTGCAACTAATTTTATGGACTTTTTCTTCTTGAATTATCACCTGAATTGAAGCCCAGGGGAGTCAATGGAAGCTTTTCCCCATCAGTTTCAGTAGGACTTATATCTGACTCTTAAACCATAACTGGGGTCTTTTACTTTCACGTCTAGCTAACTACGGGACAGAGGTGCAAAAGAGTAAGTTGTAGTTAATAAGGCTGTTTCTCAAAGATTAATGATGGTGAGATTAAGCTGCCCTTGATTCTACTATTTAATCCTGCTCTGTTGGTTTGACACTCTATAAAGATCAGAATATGGCTGTTGGCTGCTGTTCTTGTATATAAGCAGTGATTCAGAGACCAATAATACTAGTCTTTGGCAACTGTGAAAAAGAAGAGAAAATCCACTTTGCTTCTCTTCCCCTCACCACCCCTACCCTACACCTTCCAGTTCCTGTAATTAGGGATTTGTATTCAAGACTTGTCCTTGTGATCTCTGTATAGCACCAGTATAAGCAACTCACAGCAGTAACGGCATGTTGTTGCAGAGATCTCTATGTATTGCTTCTGTAGAATTTATGCAATCTTTGACCAATATTTCAGCTTCTAAAATTCGGTCTACATTTTGTATCCTTCTGCATATAAAGCTATTAGGCTTTTAATACATTAGGTGATTTTTACAAGCCTCAAAAGACAGGGAGAGAATTTATAATGCTTTAAAGAATGAGAGCTGATCCATTTATATAGGGCTTTTAAAGCTCAATAGCTCGGATCAAGAGTGAGAAGCAAAGACCGTGTTTGCATTGAAAACCTCCTCTTGTAGTATAAAAGGGTTCCAAGAGATCACTCTCTCTTTGAAAGTCAGTACTCAGATAGAAGTGCATTTTGACTGATCTGCATAGAGGAGGGACGGAGACTGACAGCTAGCCAGAATGTCAAACAGACAAAAAATCTCCCCCAGCTGACTGTTTGCTACGATTCTCATTTCATTCCACAAAGTTCTTTCTATTCCATTAACATCTGATTAGATGGCAGAAACGTTTTAAGAAACTCTGAACAGTTATGCAGATGCCAGCACTACAGGTGAGATAATTGGATAACATAGTACAGACATGAAATCAGTTCTTCAAGGTGAGGATTTGCTCGTGGGATTACCATTTCATATATGTGTGAATGTCATCCTGTGAAGTGGCAATAAAGAGTTATTCTGGGCTGAAAATGTATTTCTGGTATGTCTCAGTCTGCAAACAGGCAGTAGCTAGGGACAGAATTGTCAAGAAATTAGAATAATTCTTCTCATATTAGTCAAACTTTCACTGCTGCATTAAACATAGCATTCCCCTTAATTTTGGTTAGTGAGCTTTATAAAATATTACACTCCAACAGATTGCCATAGAGGGCAAACCATTGATTTTGAAGATGAATCTCCCATACCTTGGAAAATCCCTTAAATACTGGAAATAGCTGATAAAGCAGGCATGCTTTGGATAGTTGGGAAAAAGTCTTATGATACTTTGGTGCAATCACTTCCGGTTTCATTCCCTTGCCAAACAGCAAAATGACACACATTCAAAAAGAAATCCTCCTACTAGTCAGTTCCTCCCATTTAGCTTCTGTTTGGAACTATTTTTATAAGCTGATTAAATCTTTCTTACCCATGTTGTAGTTCTGAGGATCTAGAAGCAGAGAATATAGCAAATACAAAGTGTTGCAAACTTGTTACCATTAAAAAAAAATTACACATCTAATACAAAACTGTGCTGTACAACAAATTTTCAATACAGCCTGGTCCTCTCTGGGTTGTGAATGCAGTGAGCCATAACTCTGCCACTTCTGCCCTTGGGAGACTCTTATATAACCGCTCAGATGTTTCTCTTGCTGTTCTTCATATTAAGCCAAAATTTTATTTTGCTTGATTGTATCCTGGTACACCTAACTTTGCAAACTGGGACTATTCAAATGAATCAACTCCCTTTTAAGACCAGACTATGCAGCCTGTAGAAAGAGAAGTGCAGCAGCAAAGGCAGTAACAGAGTTTTGTAAGGTTTCATGAGAGAGAGACTGACAGTGCAAGTGAACAGGCCGAGGCATACCTGAGTCAGCAGAGCACCCTTCCAGCAGCGAAGGCTAACCTCATACTGGACTACGTTAGGACGAGTGTAGTGAGGAGGTCAATGGCAGTGATTATTCCTCTCTACTCAGCATTCATCAAGCTGCATCTGCAGTACTGTGTCCAGTTTCAGGCTTCACAGCACTGAAGAGAGACTGACCAACTGAAGAGAGCGCAATGAAGGGCCGCTAATACGGTTAGGGGACTGAAACACAAGATGTGACACGGAGAGGCCGAGGGAGCTATTTATCTGGCCTGGAGAAGAGAAGGCTAAGAGGGCATCTAATTACTACCTGAGGTACCTAACAAAGGGTTATAGGGGAAACTAGACTCTTCTCACAGTTGCACAACAAACGGACAAGAGGCAGCAGTCACAAGTAGCAGCAAGGTAAATTCTCACTGGGTATAAAGAAAAACATTTTTACAGTGAGTGGCTAAGCAATGGAACAGGCAGGTTGGAGACTGTGGGCTTACCATCCTTGACCTGATCGAGCTTTGGAGTTAGCTGTGCTTTGAGGGGGAGGTTGAACTGAATGACCTCCGGAGGCCCCTTCCCACCTAAACTGCAATTCTGTTGTGGGGTGAGGTGGGGAGAGCAGGGTCTTACAGTTAACAGGTTAAATATGGAAGTGAGGGAAGGCAAAAGCCAACATCCTACATGTGATTAGAATAAAAACTAAAGCATTGTTGAAATATAACCCTCTGAAAAAGTGGTAGGTATCTAATTTTTATTCTAAATTTTAAGTATTGGCATTTTCATTCTCTAGATAGTCCCTTTCTTGTTTACCCAGCTGTTTAAAATGTATGCCTATATTAAGCATTTTATATCCCTCTGCTAGTGAAAAAGTATGTGGAAATACAATTCATAAGGCAAACAACTGGTGTCATATATCATTCATAGAATGCTCTAATAAAATCTGGTGCATTGCAGGCTTCTTAATTGATGATCGTCTTGCACTATGTTTAGCATTTAGTGAATAACTGAAAAAAACCTAACAAATAAATGTATAGTGGTCTATGTTAGGGTCTAATGCACACAGTGAAGATATCATTGTATACGTTACGTGTCTCCATCTCTGAGAATTGAGACAATTGTGTGGGATAGTATGAAAAGGGATGCAACTGGCCTAATCAATTTGCACAGTTGGCTAAGAACAGATGTTGACATCACTAAATAGAAGCGCCTTACGTCAAACACTAAACTCTATCCTTATTACACTAAAGAGAAAAAAGGACTGTGTACAATATATAATAGTTTTGAAAAGAAAGCTAATTGTGAATGCATAAGCATGTGGCATGGGTACATTACAGTTCTGAATGCAAACCCATTAATACAAAAATTGTATTGACAGGAAATAACTTGAATTTTATTTCAATGTGTATAGAATGTGCATTTACGTAGTTTTTTCAGGCATTTATTCTCTTTATGAATTTTTTTATGGATAAAATCTAATGGAATATATACTAATCCGTTACAGAAGTAGTTAGAAATTATTTTGATCTACTCGCATAATTCAAGTCTAAGCCTAATTGTGGGGAAAAAGTAGACTTCAATGACAGGAGCTGGGTAATTCTGATATTTTAATTCACATGCTGCCAGTTGGCTGAGACTACATATATCACAAACAATGGGTAGATGATGAAGTCCATAACTGAAGTACCATGTCTCCTTATTTTGGTTGTGCATCATTCATTCATGTTCTTTTGTATTGTTGAAAGCATGTTTCATGGACTGTAGAGAGCACCTTCTGTCCCTGTGAGATTGCCATATGCAACATGGAGCCCATATGGGATAATTTAACTTACTTTGTTTTTCATAATTCCTTGTGCATTTAAACTTATTTCCACTAACAATCTTTTAATCTTAACATGCTCTTAAAGTCTAATATGAAGGGCCCCTGCATTCAGGAATAAGGGAGAGAGAGGAACTCTACTTTGTCCCATACTATTGATTTTCAGTTTTGGATGGTCCCAGGCTGCCTCTGCAACGTCAGACCGCCCTCTCTCAGTGCACACTCAGGCCCAGTCCTGTAACTGTCCATGCTGACTATTGTCAGTGTGTGTAACTTGCCTTAGGAAACTGCATTTGTGCTTGGGTGTTACTACCTAAAACAGAGGGGAAATAATCTCAGTTGTCTGAATTAAAAGCTTGAGTGGGTCCTCAGAGGGAGCAAGGGACCACATCGCTATTTTTTTTTTTTTTTAAGGAGGTATCTGTGATAGGCCCTACCTAGACCTTTAATACAGAGAAGAACGCCTTGCTTCCACATGGCCTCAAGTCTGGCTGGGTCTTGGATGTAGACTTTCTCAGAAGGCTGGTAAACAGTAATATAAAAACTCAACCCCAGACTTACCATGCTTAGACTATCATTCTTCTGCAGATACAGCAGACTTTGATTATGACAGGGTGGTAAGAAGCATGGGCTAGTCCCATTTCCTCCTCTCCCAGAAGAGTTTTGACAAAGAAGCTGAAGTAAATGCTTATAGTCCCCTCTTCCTGCATCTCCTGTTATCTGTGACTGGTATTTTTTCAACCTGTCTACTCCTGAGCCTTTCTCTGGTGTCTCAGGAGTGCAGAGAATGGAAGGGCCTGAGGGCACTGACCTTCAGCATTTCTGAGCTGGTAGAAAGCTCCCTAAGGAGTTCTGCTAACACTGCATGTTGGAGCAGCCTCTGAAGTTAAACTCTCCAGATCCAGGAGTAGAAAGGTTATTTGTAAATTCAGTTACGGTTTATGCACAACTGATATTCTCTCCTGATGTTTTTTAACCATCCGAGAAATATATTCTCAAAAACAAAAGGTTAATTTAGCCCCAGAGTAACAAATAAGATGTTGGAGCATATGGGAATATACCTTTACATTTGCACTTCCAAATGTGTTTTGTGATTTAGCAAAACTAAAATAATTCTAAGTAGAATTCTCCATGGGTATTAATGCATTTTTTAATTATTATTTTATTCTTTTTTATCCAGTTATTCTCTAAGTTGTATGATAGTGTTAAAAGCACATAATGGAGATGCAATGATGGGACGCTTGGCAGCCCATAATCATGTTTGGGAAAGCTATATGGACTTGGCAAAAGCAGAGTCTGTAGGTAAATGCTAGCCATGGTCCAATGCCATGTCCTTTAGGATCGCTTGCGAAGATGGAACTTATTTCCTTCTTCCTTACCCTCTAGCTGTTATTCTCCCCTGAAAACAAACAAACAGAAAAATCCAAGCTGGCTACCTGGAATACTTAAACATCTAATTGAGTAAAGCTTTACCACTCATATATTTTCAATGCTTATGCAAAGTCAGTGGGAATACTTGTGGTTTATTACTGTGCTTTCTTGTATCAAAGCCTAGAAACTGTCAGTTGCTCTACACCCTATTAGAGATGCGTTCCAGCCACTTCTCAAGGTGTGTCACTCAAGTTTATGGTCAAAACTCAACTGTTTAAAAGTTTGGAAAATTGTAAATACAGTTCAATAGGATTATGTGTCAGAGACCAGAGAGCTTCTAGCTGTCCTGGGGTTTTAATTTATACTTTGCTGAAAAAGCTGCAATCTGAATTATATAAGAAGTTATACGTTTGTGGTGGGAAAGCACTGAATGGTAAAATTTGATGTAGATGGTTGTTAAAATAGAAACTACATAGTAGCATGTAGCTGTTTCCACAGCTGCAGAAGCCTTCAGGCTCTGAGTACCCTTTGATGAAACAGAAAAAAAGAGAGAAACTTGAGACCTTTTCTTTATCCCCATCAAAAGCAAAGCCGTGTTTCTCTTTTCCCTATTTTTACCACCTGACTAATCTTTGTCCTTGCAGTATTCTGCTAAATTTACTGTAGTGCACTAAAAATAACACTTTCTCCCTTCTTCCTGCCCTCTTCCTTTATTCCTGTAGAAAAGGTCTGTAACAAGCTGACAAGCAGATCTAAAGGTTTTGTTGTTGGTTTTTTTTGGTTGTTTTTTTTTTCTCCTATTGCAGTCCAATACTACTTCAGTCAGTATCAGAGCAAGTCTGGTTGCTTTGTATCAGTTTTCTCCCACATGGTGCTAACTTACCTGTTCTGACAATAACATTCACTCTGCAGCAGTGGTAGTCTAGGTGTGTTTAATAGAGACATGGGGTTCTACCTCTGTGATTTGTCTTCAGAAAGTGATCATTTAGACTGTAAAGCAAATGTACCGATAAGGAATTAAGATTTGCCATACTGAAACAGTCCAGTAAAAGGAATACCCTTTTTATCACCCTGCTTTGTTCAGCCCTCTGAATTAATTGGGATGAACCTGGGCTGTATTGTTTTCCTAAAAGTTCCATGTCCTAGAAACAAGTGAATACACAGGGATTGTTGTTCTTGCATAGAATGAAAATTTTTAGCCCTCATTTGTGGAGAAAAAATGGTTCATGTAGGGCTTGAAACTTAAAAAATGGAAGGTAATTATACTATAAATTTTAAATCCGTTGACTTTTTTTTTACTTTTTGTTGCTGGGATTATCAATTTGATATTTCTTTGATTGCAAGCAGATGTCTGAGTGAGAGTTGGTTTAGTTTCTGATGCATTTGTCTTGTCCATCCGAACTCTGTGCAAAGCTAGGAAAGTAGCACTTAATATTTGCAATGATGCACATTGTTCTTCTGTACCTAACAGCCTCCAGTGACATGAAGTTGCAAACTGTAATTTTTCCTGACATAGATGTACTCAATTGAAAATTGTTGCAGTCTGACCTGGTTAATCTAAGTTTGGCTTCTGGGTATTTGAAAAATGTAAGTAATTGCCTATAACCAAATGCAGTTGGATGCTGTTAACCTGTTATTGGTCCTGTTAACTGTTATTGGAAGTGGTGTTTTTAAAACAACTTTATAACATGTTTTCAAAAGAATTACTGTATTATTGCTACAAGACTGTGCAATGTGTGAGTCCAGGTTGCTGTAAGAGAATGTTTTCTCTCCAACAGTCACAACTATATCAAAAAAGTTCAGCTGCTGCAGTTGTGCCCTTGCCCCTTACTGGTTAGTTACATTTTTGTTGATGTCAAGGGGTATGATAGAAGGGCTGGAGAGCAGTGTTTTAGCAAGGAGCCTGGTCTGAATTGTGAGTGCTTTTCCCAGTTACAGACAGGGCCTTGAGCCATTTTCACTGGTTAGAAAACTCCAAGCCTAGATTGTCAGCTTAAGAGAAAGGAGGGCTTGCGGTTTAATTGTGCGTGTCTGTTTTACATGAAGGGTTCAAATATTAGTGAAAATGGAGAGAAGTCATTTCAAAACATAACAGCAGCACCTGCACTAAGAAATTGTGCACCCCATCTAGGGGATTATCCAGGGAGGCGTTCAGGACCTTTGCATTGTTTATGCATACACAGTATTTATAGAGCGTGTTTATATATGTGGGCGTGTGGGTATTCATTTATTTTTGTCTAGTTTCGTGCCCGACCTTTTCCCGTGCGAGGCCGTGGCCGAAAGCCCCCCGGTGTGCTAGTGCCGGGATGGGGAAGGAGGGCGCGCCCCTGGGCTGCCCTCGCGTGCTGTTGCCGCCGTGAGACGGGCCGGGCCGGGCCGGGCGGAGGCGCGGGCGCGGCTCCAGCCGCCGCCCCTTTACGCGCGGCCTCGGTTTCATGAATGAAATCCAATCGCCGCGCTAAAAATAGAACGCGGGGCCGCAGACGTCATAGTGCGCGCGGCTCCCGCCGGCCCTGCCGCCGCCCGAGTCAGCGCGGCGGGGCGGGCCGGGGCGGGCGGGGAGCCCGCCGCACGCCGCGGGGCCGGGCGGGCAGAGCGGCGCCGGCGGCATGCTGCCTCCCTGCCGAGTCGGGCCGGCTCCTGGCGCTGCCCCGCCGCTGTGAGGAGCAGCGGGAAGGGGGCGCGGCGGCGGCGGCTGCCACCCCCCTCCCGTCCCGCCGGGGCCGGGGGGCCAGCCCCGCTGCGTGCACCCCGGCCGCCGGGCGTCCCGCCCTCCCGGGTAGGTCCCGCGTCGCCCGGGCGCGATCGTGCTCCGACCTGCCGGCGCAGCCTCCGCGGCTGCGTGTGCGGGGCCGGGTCGGGCTGGCAGCCAGCGGCTCCGCAGGGCGCGGGTGGCGGCGCCCTGCGCGTCCCGTCTCCCCGCAGGTGCGCTC
Organism: Theristicus caerulescens; assembly: GCA_020745775.1. Classification (NCBI taxonomy): domain Eukaryota; kingdom Metazoa; phylum Chordata; class Aves; order Pelecaniformes; family Threskiornithidae; genus Theristicus; species Theristicus caerulescens. Next base: position 94,116,725 of record CM036560.1, read on the forward strand.
CCGCCTCGTCGGGAGAGAAAGGAGGAGGCATCCTCCCCTCCCCCGAGTACAGAGAGGGCTGAGTCCTTGCTGAAGCAGATCTGTCCGGCTTCACCTTCCAGCGAGGCCACAAGGCGCAAGGCAAAAATAGAGGGGTACGATGTGTACGGGAAGCAGAAACCTGGCGCTTGGTACTTCTGAGTGTCGTTTACTAAAAACCTGAAGGATTTCTTTCTCCCTCTTTTTTTCCTCCTTCTTTACCCCTGCTGTGTCTGTGGAGTCTGTTGTGGGTTGCTGTGACAACAGCAGGAGGCTGCTGGGGGGTCTTGCAGCACACAGATTATCAGGTGTCTGTGTCGGGACCTGTTTGGGGGCCATAAAAAGGGGCTGTAGAGACAAACAGTAGTGGACTTTAATTTGTAAAGTCAACCTTTACTGAGTATTGTGGCATCCAACATCTAGAGCAAAGAGAAATCCGTCACTGGACAGACTGGGGTGACTAGTCAGAGAGCTCCGAGTTGCCTTCAGTTGGTCAAGGCACTACTCAGGCTTCTGAAGGCAGCGATACACTTGTTTAAAAAATGGTCATAATAAAAGAAAGCCCTTGAAGCTCTGCATATGGTCACAGCGAGAGCAAGGAAGTGATGCCAGAATATTCTCAATGACTTTGTTCATCCTCAGTTTGTGTACTATTTCAGGACACACATCTGACTCAAAGCCAAATGTTCAGCTTGAGCTGTAATAGAAGCTGAGGTGGAAATTAGTTTGTTTGGTGTGCTCGAGGGGAGTTCTTAAGCTACCGGCCTTTCTAGGCAAAAATAAAGCATGGGAGGAGAAAAACGCCGTTGTTAGGACTACATTAAAGAGTTGCCATGTACGTGTAAGTATGGCACGTATCTCTGTACAGGCTGTATTTCAGGACTGGGAGTCACAGGGCATGGAAACAGAACAGCTTAATTTCTTTTCAATATTTTTCTGAGGTCCTCTCCCATTAGGTTATGCTTTTCTTTTATATGCACATTGGATTTGTTTGCCTGATTCTATGTCTCAGGTATACAATGTATCTATACACTATTAACAAAAAAAAACCCATCTTGGTGAGTTCAGTATTTGTACTAGGGTTCTTTATCTAAGTGACATAATACTTAAGGAGCATAAGATCTGGGGCAGGCTCAGATGCGTAGAAGTATTTTTATCCAAGAAGAAATAAACATCAGTTTTAGCTCTGGGGAGCTTTCTAAAACTCCTGCCCTTTTAAAACTCCAAGCTTCACAAATACTGTAGAGCATTAAGCTGAGAGGAAGAGCTAATCACTTGACCAGTAAATCCCAATGTTTGATTCTTTGCTAATACATTTTATTTGCTGGAAAAATGCTTAAGTCCTGCATCCAGATGTTGCCCTCTGCTGAAGGAGATGAAAGGACAGAGAAACCTTGAAGTAGGAGAAGCAAAAGACCAACAGGTGTTTGACATGCTCCTCCCTTTCTCCCATCTATCCTGCCAGAAGAGTACGCAAATGTTGTAGAATGAAGTGTGTGCTTAGGAGGGAGGGAAAGGAAAGGCTTGAGCCATCCTTGCTGCATACAGCATACTTGCAGAGCAGCTTATAGCAAGACTGGTCAGACTGGTGGGAACAGTCAACTGTTGTGAACAGTTGTCAACAGTCAACTGGTGTGAACACCTTGGATCATTGATTTGGTTTCCATAAAAGAGCTCAAAACCTTGTGCTGAAGGAGTGAATGGTGGCACGGTGCGTGAGCTAGAATTGGTGCAGCCTGCAGTACGTGTGGGGATAGTTGGGCCCTTTGTTACTAGGGGTTGGTTCATGAAATAAAAGTATGGATTCCCTTTGGTTCCCATCCAACACCATTCTACTTTTCTGGTTTCTTCTCCTTTCTGTTTGGCATGAAAGAGACAAGATGGCAATTTCTTCTTTTTTTAATTTTTTTTTTCTTTGCAAATGAGTCTCTGTGTGGCATTAGACGTTACAAGTGAACTCCACATCTATTCGCCTCCTGCACAATTCAGTTAACGTTGCTGGATTTGCATTTGAGACATAAATGCAGAACTTGACCCAAGATCTGAAAGTAGCATTTATCTGAAGTCTGCCATCCTGAAGCGTTTACTATTCTAGTCAGTGTTTAGGTCTTTGGGGGGTTTTTACCTGCTGTCATTATGAGGTCTCACTCTCCTTGTGTAGTTTCCTTGTAGCAATCACATGTGGGAGTGAATAAAATTACATATAATATCTTTCTAATATCACTGATTAACGAGGAGAGGAGAATACATGAGAAATGTCACATAAAGTTCAAGAAACAAGAGCCTGATTCTGTCTTTTGGAAGGAAAACAAGCACAGAAAGTGAATTCAACAGCTCTTTGTGCTAGAAGGTCACCAGTGTCTCTGGAATATTTTTCTTTGTTTGTAGCTCTGACAAAACTTGATAAATATTTTCCCCACAGAATTGCACAAAAGTTGGGAGAATGCCTTATTTGGTGGTTATTGTTGGGTTTTTTTCCTTCTGTAGTGTTGGGAACACTGCTGAGAATAATGTCCTTACCAAACGGAGCATACAATGTCAACACCTGTCTTTATAAATGGGTAAAATCAGTAACAACCTATGCTACAGTATCAGTAGTTAAATGCCATACAAGCATCTGATGCTCTTAATTACATAAGAGTAAAATCAGGGATTTCATGCAGTTTATTGCCATGAAACCCAGCCGTGTTGAATCAGGCTTTTCCAGGGATTCTTCTCCCTTTATTCTCGAGTTTTATATGTTATCCCAGATACTCTTGAGCACCGCAGTCACTAGGGATTCAGCAGCAGCTTTGCCCCAGTTATGTTGATCCAAATAACAAACCAGGAGCCAGAGCATCTGATGCTCTATCTACATTAGTGGGTCATGTGATGCAGTAGCAGGGGACCTGGGGATGAAAAAGTTGGTGCTGAGGACCCAATGTCCACACTGCTCACGTTTCAGGGGCAAAGAGTGTTACTTCAGATTACCTTTAATCTGGTCCTATGGACTGAATGCTCGCTTATTAGTGGTGGGTGGCACATCTTTCACTTCAGATTCATCTGAAAGGAATTCAGTTTGTGCACTCTGTGGCTGCACCTGATGTGAACCAAACCATGGTGAGTGGTGACGACTGGGATATTCACTTCAAAAATATATTCTTGATCTGAATTAAAATGCTAGTAGAGGTGCACCCTTTATCTGCTCCTGCAGTGCCATCTTTTGTTGCAGAAGGAGGACTAATCTAAGGACTCAGTGCACAATGGCATTTTATGGGTGGCTGCTTTATAAAGTACCAGCTGTTTGGTGATGGTTATCACCATCAATGAGTATTGTCCATTCTTCAGTTACTTGGTTTTCAGCCACTTTTATTAATGTCAGCTACAGTTAATTTCAGTTTGTGATGATATGACAGATTATGACCCACAGCAATGCCATATCTTGGTCACTGCCTAGTCCCCTGTGTCTGCTGTGGTCATCTCTGGTAAATGGAAAGAACAGTCAGTTGTAGCCAGGTGTATCCAGAATCCTAACAAAATGCATCTGCAAAGCCAAAGTGCGAGCCTTAAATCAGTCATGTACCAGCAATGGATTATTTCCCTCTTTCCAGGGATGGGTCCAGTGTGGTCACCCTTCCTCATATCTCTCTGCAGAGCAAGAAAGAAGAAACAAAAGGAGGCACAAGGGACTGCCCTGTGTTGTGGCCTGTTCTTCAGGTGGACTCTGAAGAATTGGGTGAGGGGAGAGGTGGCAGTGTTGCAGGCTCTCCCACCATATAGAAAACACTCCTCCCAGATTCTCACACATGAGATTCTGAAATGGTTAAATGTCCTTCACCTGCTGTATGGATTAATTTCTAGAGAGATGATCTCATCACAAAGGATATCACAAGGTATGTCACAGGTCAAAATAATATGTAAGCTGCTCAGTGTAATCAGCTGGTTGATTTCTGCTCTTTAGGTCTTCCAGAACTTGCCAGAAAATTTACATAGTTCAAGTCTAATGCTGAGCTTTGCATTTGGATCTCTATTTGGTCTGATAGACTGTGAGTGTGTATAACACAAAGACAGGTCCTTGTGGATGCACATTTTCAGGAGGCTCAAGAGAATCAGTTACGGTACATAAAATTGGATGTTTTCATGCTCAGCTATTGAGCTTCAGGGCAGTCTGTTTTATACAGTAATGTGGGAAGAATTTGTATTTTGCTAGTACCTCTGAGTTTTGCTCATCTAAGGAAGCGCTCGTTCTCACTGATCAAAAGGTGGCGTGTCATCACAGAGGTAGTCTGGGCTTGACGAAGTGTCCTAATAACTAGCCTTTAGAAACAAACAAATCTGGAGTCAAGCATGCTGAGAAAGAGCAGACTGACTCTGATACTACTGGCTTCTGATACTACAAGCCATGAATTATTATTCCCTGTCTTTACAGTTTCTACAAAGGTTGTGGCAGTGATTTGACTGAGAAGTTTTCTAGGTAAACAGAGACGTCTGTTCTGTCTTCAACTTTATACCTTCCTTAGAGGCTGCTCCTTTCATTTCTGTGTGTGGCCATGGTCAATTTTTTGCTCCCTTTTAGACTTCAGGGATAGAGCAGGGATTATGGCAGCTGAATGGAGGCTTCTGAGAACTTCTTTCTTCCAGCAGGTAATAGAAACTAAGGGGTAGCATCCAGGATTAAATCTGATGCTTGTTGGCCTAAAGCTGTCATGAAAGAAGCTGATTCAGGCAAGCCAAGTGCAGTCTGTCTTGATGACAACCTCAGTACTTACCTTCTCCAGCTGTATCAAATTTTAGCAGTGTTCTGTGGGATTTATTTCTTTGTTGATACTGGCCCTAAGCTGAAATACCCCAGCTATCCCAGAACAGCTGAAAAAGGGTAGAACCAAGTTCTGCCCTTGTGGAAGATAAAGGCGTTCCTGCTGACTTGTGCTCTCCTTTTGTGGGCAGCAACAGCCAGGGGGTTATCTCATTTATAACCTCATGCAGTGAAGCAACATTTCAGTCAGCTATCCTTCTCTTTCTACCCACGGTAGGTCCAAGGGTCTCACATTTGAGATCAGGTTAACTTCAGAATGTAAGGGCTTTTCTCCGTTCCCAGTCATTGGCTGTATCTGTTGTCATCTTCTGTTGATGGGCCAGGTAGGGCAAGTAGTTGATAAATTCCAGAGTTAATCTTGAATTTCTTCCTCCCGTGTCAGTCTCTTCCTTTTCAGTCTTTCCATGTAAACTGCCAGAACTTTAAATAATGGCAATAGAACAATGCCTCTTCATCCTGGATGAGAATCCAGCCTGATATGCATTATGCCCATCTTTGTCGCCTGGTGACCTAGTGATCTGATCCCACCTTGAGTCTTATGATCCTTTGTCAACAGCTGGTTCTTTGATGCTGACAAGGAATAGTTTTTCTTGTTAAAGCAATCTCCCCATCGGCCCTCCTGCAATTTAATAAAATACTAATACTAATTTATACCTTATGAAAAATGTTTTGTGATGGTCTTTCAGCAGCTGGTATAGTTTATCTGTTACTTGATACCGCGTTGTGATTTATTTCACAAATATACTTGGTGGGGCCCTAAATTCATTGATTAAATTGAGCCAAACCACAAAACAGCGTTTTGGCCCTTAACCTTTCCCCAAATCAGAACTGTCTGTGAATTCTATACTCTTGCACAAATGAACAGTAAGTCCCCCTGCTTTTTTCCCCTGGCATATATGTGTTAATCCATTAGGATTCTGAAACAACACATGGCAGGTCATATATTGAGAACGAAAATTTCACACGCTTGTTCTGGCTCATGTGCTCTTCGGTCCTTGCCAGCGTGCTGGTGCCTTGGGATTCTGCAGTGTAAGGTAGTGACTTCAGTGCCTGAAGAACTTGGCATTTTGCATCCTCTTTTCCAGTTTCCATGGTTGCAAGCAGTAATTTTGCAATTTGGGGATGGAGGCAAGAGCATTGCATAGTCTTGTAAATTTTTTTATACTCCTTTTGATATGTTATTGTGTAATGGCTCTCTGAAGGAGTCACTCCAAAACTATACTCAAAAATACATCTCCAGAATAGATTGAAATATGGAGTACCTACAAATGCTCTTTCATATAGTTTCAAAAGACTGTGTTTTTCAGAGATAAATGTTAATGGTCTTACTACCTTACTGGTGGCCTGAGTTTTTCAAATAATTCCTACTCACACCATTCATATTAAGAGGTGATAGATTTTGGTGTCTTTCCCTTAGATTCCTTTAATAAAATTGTGATGTCGTAATTGTGGTTGGCAACTTGTTTGTTTGAAGGACTTTCTGGTTTGCATGCTTGGTCAGATTACTTGGGGCAGGTTGGAAATTTTTTTTTTTTCCCCATGGAATAACTTAAAGAAAAACTTTACTGAGCAGGCAAGGTTCTTACATACTGTCACTCTGAACCTTCAGCCGAAGAGTTTTTTCTTAACACAAGAACTAAGTAACGTGCTTGCTTGTTTTCATGCAAAGAGGTGCTATCTCAGTCTTACTGGGCGTGTTTAAGTACTGAGCTAAGAAGTAAGTACCTGCAGGATCACTCCATAATCACTGATTAATGTAGACACTCTTAGTGATTTGTTTGTGGTGTTTTGCTGAAGAGAAAAGGGTTGATAATTAGCTAGTGCTCTTTGAAAAAAAATCTTGGTTATGTTTCGTACATGCTAAGTGATGATTTAAAATATCTGGAAATTTCAAAATGGGCAGTTAGCCGCATAGGCAGTGAGATCCATAAGGGTGGATTCCTGATCCTGCACAGGGAACACACTGTTGGGTTTGGATCTTCATCCACTTTCTTTCCAGCAGAGAAAAATGCAATTATAGCTTTAAAGGTATTAAACTGCATTCTTAAAACAAGACAAGTTCATGGTTATGCTTTGTATATGAATACACCTACATTAATACATAGAGAGGGAGATTGTGTGGGTCCATTGTGTTTAATCTGTGTACCAATGGAGTAGATAATCGAGTGATATGCTTCATTTACAGATCTTTTGGAAAATTTCTCTAGAAAGGCAGTGTTTCATTACTGAGGCTGACTAGCCAGAAGGATCTGCATGCTATGGCAACCACAACTGTTTTTTAGTGATAATAATAACAACTCATTCAGCAATAAGGAAAAACTGAACAAAAAACCAAGCACCCTACAGCAATTTGAGGTGAAATAACAGAGAAAGAAATCAGTAACTGTAACCGTCTGCAAGCCATGGTTCAGAACAGTAACCTTATACTTCTTTGGAAATAAATCAGCTTTATCTGGAATAGTTCTTTTCTGCTAATTGAGTGAATTATTTAAATGGCTTTATCTTAGATCTTGAGTCTACTCACATCTCCTGATTTTTGGCTGCCTCTGTCTCCTCTTCTTCTGCAAACAATCACAGGTGACAATGTAAAAATAGAAACATCTTAAGAGATTTTTGAGATCCTGTGTTATTCTTGCAGGTATCTTTTTTCATTTCTATCCATCTTTTCATCTTTCTTTAGAACTGGATTAAGCAGCTGAATCTTTCACTGCTTTCTTTTGGGAACAGCCATTTTTGATCAGATCTTTCCCCTAATAGGTTTCTCACTGCTCCTCTCATTTAATGGCCTTTCTTTCTCTGGTTTGTTTGGCAGTGTCCTCTCTGAGAATGGTCACATTTCCAGTAACTTTCCTCTTACTTTACCCTATTTTGTTTTGTTGGTAAACTAAACTATTGCAGGATGTAGGTTAGTTTTAGTGAGTTTTTAATTGGTCTTGGAATTTTATGCCTTTTTTTTTGTTTGGTTGGTTTTTTTTAAATAAGCTTTATATATGCTGGTTTACTCTTGTCTAACCAGTTTTGTTCCAGTTTTGTTTCAGTTCCAGTTGGTCTTCCCAGATGTTAACAGACTTTCAGAGCTCAAATCTAGATTTTTTTTTTTTATTTAAGTTTTGTAAATACATGTTTAGCATTTTTAATCAGTGTGATTATATAATAGGTTTAGCACAAGCTTAACCTAGAGGCTACCTTAAAAAAAATAACTGTGGCTGTGTTTTTAAGATCTTGTACATATTCCTGGCTTTAATCATTCCAGTAGCCAGAAGGCTTCTGGCTACATTTGTAAGCATTTAATCCACATGTTTTGCTAATTGTTTATACTGTAATTTGTTGTTAGCATCTGTTTTTATTTGAGGTATCTAAATATCTGTCCAGGCTTCTGTCTGTTAGTCTCTTCAGGAGCTATTTCTGTTTTAATCCCTTTCTGAAAACCAGTGAACAATATTAAAATGATCTGCTTTTTTAAAACATAGATACTCTATATGTACTGGAGTGGATTTAAGAACTTTCCTTAACATAGCCACAAAGCTCTAGTTTTGTTTTTATTCCAAGTTTATTTTATTCTCTGTCCTGTGCAGTTTTGAGTCATGCTAAAAATATTTTCATTAGACTGCTATTGATCTACAATAGGGCATTCAGGCATGCTGTGTCTGAGTTCTGTGATAACTTTGCTTTAATTAAGTTAGTAAGTATATCAGAAATTTAAAAAAAATATTTTTCAGTTTTATTTTCATGTGTTCCTTTTCTAGGATTTTCAAATAATTGCATTGATTTCTCTTGTTACTTTTATTTAGATTTGCCTGTTAATTTTAAACTCTCTGTGTTATCCTCTTGGAAATTTTTTTAAGATTCCAGACTCTGTGCTTAATACATACTTTGTACTGACTGAAGTGCAGTTTTGCAGAACTACCATTTAAGAACTCTTGAAGAATTTTAAAACCAGATTGTTATATAAAACCTCAGCTAATCTGTGTAACAGCATTTTAATGGAATATTGGGTTGGAAGAAAAATTGCTTTGGCATCTCTCTGCTTGGTGGTTTAAAACCAACCAGACACACTGGCTAGCCACGCTCCTTCGTTTTGTTTTCCAGCCTTGTAAACATTTCCACATTCCATCTGTGATGTCTAGTCCATGCATGAATAAAATATTAAGTAATTTAATACCACATATAATGTCAGGGAGTTGCTGTTTATTCTCAGACTTGAAATTAAACTTTTTTTAGATCACATACTGAAACCTCTTGGGTTTTTGCTACTCATTCAGGGCCCTGCCTTTGAGGCCGTGGTGTACAAATATGTCTTGTTCTCTGTAATGTGGAAAAAAGCATATTGTTTCTGTACTTTTATTTATATCATGACTGTATTCTCGGAAAGGATGCAGAGGAGGAAAGAGGAGTTAGCTCTCATTTCTCTTATTGTATTTGGAGTCATGGAGATGGTACAGAGCCCATGGGCCATCCCAGGTATCAGCCTCGTGAGAGCTTGCATCCAACAAGCAGTTGTGATTGGGTCACAGACAGGTAACTGGAAGTCTCTGTAGTCCTTCACCTCAAGACTAGTAACCTTTTAGGATGAAGGTTACAACTCGGATGAAGGTTACAACTCAGATGAAGGGATAAAGGCAATATCTTAACAGGTTTGTTTCCTTATCAGCTAAAACCTCTGTGCCAACATAGCAGGTTGGTATCACAAGGCCATTAGGGTTTACACACAGTAGATATTGTGCATGTATGTTTGAAGCCATGTTATTTGCTCTACATTTGGCAGGTTGCAATGCTTTAGTTGTGCAACTACGTGCTTGAGCTGGGATGAAGAGTTTCTGGGCCCACGTTTCAGTCTAGTGTAGGACAACTCTCTAAAATGTATTCTTGCTACAGCACAGACAAGCATGTAAGAATACACTGGAAATTTATTTTCTTCTGGAAATGCTACAGCACAGACTAGCATGTATTTCCAGAAGCATTCAATGTCTGTGAAAACATATCAGTGTGACACAGTAGTGGCATAAACTCACCCTGGCACCTTGTTGTCTGTGTGGTCCCTAACTCCTCCCATCCACATGTAAATGAAGATTATAACTGTACATTAGCCATTATAGCTATTAGCATGCAGTCCATGCCTAAAATTTTAAATAAATGGGTAACATTTAGTTCTAACACTGACTTTTGTTTCTTGGTTTACATGACTTTAAATAATGAAAGAATGCAGTTAAAATTAGTGTTTGGCTAGTAATTACTAAACATGCTTTTTCTTAAATCAGAACATAGTGCCTCTGACAGTGAAAAATGGACACCAAAATAGCTTGTATCTATTATTTTAAACAGCCTGACAGTTAATATATATTCTATAGTCATGTGCGAATGAGATGTGAATATTAAAAAAGGTATTAAAATGAATCATTTGGCTTCTTTATCTGTAGTGCTTTCTTCTCAGGAAAAAGGACACCATTGCTCCAGATCATGACCTGTGTTTTGTGAATTAAATTGCTCTAGGTTTCCTTGCTGAAATAATTATTAGGCAAGCCTTCCTGAACATGTTTGTGCCTTTCATTTTCCCTTTTCTCCCTCCTTGATTACAATTCCCTGGCAGAGACCAGATTGCTGAGCAGACTACTAGACATTAGAAAACCAAAATCGGATATATCAAACTATGATCACGTATTCCTTTATATGAAAATGACAGACTGTAGTAAACATGCAGGAGCTGGTTTTAGTTTTTCAAATATCCATTTTTTCCAGCTTACATTCATATCCAGGCATTTGTTCAATATGTTGCCATAGAATATTTAAGTACGTGTTTTCAATAATAACTTTCCATGAGGACAGTAGCTTCAAAAATCTGTTTCTTTTCACTTTCCATTGTCATGTAAAAAAGAATTTGTAGGTATAGATAAGCGTATTTGCAAGTTCCTGCTGGGCTGTTTGGTTTCATTTTAGTCCATGATCTGTACAAACTTCTCCTTGGAAAATTAAGTGTGTGATACATGCAGGATATAATGGGAGTTGTGGTTTGTAAAGAACAGAGTCTCTGGAGTCATCTTACAAGTCAGTTTTATTGTGTGCATATAACTAAAACCATCTGTGTGACTTGCTGTTAGCAATATTGTTTGGACAGCCCTAAATCAAATCCTGAATGGGCAAGATTACAGAAGGCAGGTTTATACTGGTATCGTTCAGGTTAAACCCACTGATGTCCAGTCTTTTCTCCTTCTTGGCATAAAAAGTATTAGCAAGTGGTAAGTTTGTGCTAGCTGTCCTTGTTTCACCAAGATCTGTCTTCTGCAAACAGGCTTGTGTTTACAGAAACCAAAGTGAAAATAGCATGTGAACAGCATAAACCGCAAAACAGTTGTGCATTTGCATAACTGTGAGGTATTTAAAGGAACGGCTAGCTTACTTTGTTACAGTTTACTACAAGCTTTTCCTCAAGAGTTTGTCCTCTTCAGGTATCTCTCAAGAAGCGCAAGTAGAAGGCTCTGATTCTAAATAGCATTGTTTTTGCACAGTAGTAGAAAACAAGTTTAACTGTCTTGTTACAGTTTTTGATAAATGGACACTGACATGGACTACGAAAGACCCAACGTTGAAACTATCAAGTGTGTGGTGGTTGGAGATAATGCAGTGGGAAAGACTCGCCTAATTTGTGCAAGAGCATGCAATACAACCTTGACTCAGTATCAGCTGCTGGCAACTCATGTACCAACTGTCTGGGCCATTGATCAGTACCGTGTCTGCCAAGAGGTAAGGACTGCAGGTGTACAAAATATGGAGCACACGCTGTGAGGTTGTACTATTATTTATTTGCAAGCCTTTCTTTGTCAGGTTGCAGCAATGAGCTCACAAGTCTATTGCAGCCATGGTCTGATACGCATCTCTCAGAGTCTCTCATTCCAAAGTAATTTTTTTACCAAACCTATTTTTAGGAAGATGCATATTCTGCCAGTTTTATAAAATACAGCATTTGCTGAAAACTGTATGTGATAGACTCTTGGTCTGGTATGTTTTAGACCTTCTTACGGGGCGAATTAGAAATATACTTGTTTGATGGAGGGAAAGAGCATGCTATGTGTATTCTGTTCTAGGTCCTTGAACGCTCAAGAGATGTTGTGGATGAAGTGAGTGTTTCTCTCAGGCTGTGGGATACGTTTGGGGACCACCACAAAGACAGGCGCTTTGCTTACGGAAGGTAAATTGATCCAAGCAAAATTTTAAGTGATACTTGTAGTAAAATTATGGGGCAGAAAAAAATTGCAAATCTTAATTTTGAAAAGCAAGGACTTAAAAACAATCAAGGGTATTCATATTCCTGCCTACTGCAAAGAGGATTATCTGCTGCAAGGATTAAAAAGATATAAATATTTAAAAAGCAGCATAGTTTTACTACGCTACATTTCCTTGAACAGCCTGCTAAGCTCTGTCAACAACTGTTGTCCTGTTTTGAATTGTAAAGAACATTCCTCAAAATGAGATTGTAGTTTTACAAAATTGAACATCAGCATTCCCTGCCTGTATAAGCAGTGTATGATATAATTGCCTAACAAGCAACTAACAAGAAGAGATGTTGGGAAGCATCGCTCTTACTCAATGGAATATTTATTTTATTAAAACCTGTGATATTGAATGGGCAGCTAACCTCTTGAGAGCAGAGCCAATTTCATGAAAGGTGAGGCTCTTCTGTATTTTCTTAATTGAGGAAGGGAAAGGTTTTTCTTCTATAAATATCAAGTGTCTGCTAGTGAATTGATTAGCTCTGGAAATTCTAAAATAAATAAATAAATACATATGAATGTAATCTAGATTATTCCAGCATGTATACTGTAACTTCAGCATAGTTTCAACAAGGACTGAAGCCAGTGATAGTCTTTCTGTTTTATTTAATGGTAATTAGGTCGGGCCATGTAGCAGTACAGACAGCAGAACAGCTGAGTAACAGGCATTTGAATATACATATAATAAGAACAGATTACCTGTATTTGGCAAATACTGAGCTGAAGATGGATTTTGGACAGATAGTTTCATAACTGACATTTGCGCAAGGTCTCGGTCCTTGCACATTTTTTCACCTTCTTGAACTTTTTCATATCCTTTTCATATCTGCTTCAGTCACTGCAGATGATCAAACTTCCATAGACAGATATTTATTTTTTTTTCCAGCTGGGAATGCCCTTTGTAGAGTGTCTGTCCCAGCTTTGGATTCCATGTTGTCAAAATGTACTGTCCTACTGTTTTCCTTCTCTCTGCTATCTGATGAAACAAGTGACTTTGAAGGATGACAGTCTTTTCTATTCTCTAGCCCTTAGAACCACTGGAGAGGGTTCTGTTGGTTGAATCCACCAGTTAAATTTTCGCACTGTAAGACTCCACATGGCAGTTTGTACAAACCCTCCTTTGTATATAGCACTGTGTTAGCTGTGTTTTCACAGTCATGAATTACCTTGAATTTTGTGTCAGGAGCTAAAGTAGCAACACATCTGGGCTATACAACCTGTACCATTTATAAATAAGCTTTGTGAATGGGGGAAGTTACTGACTTTAAGGTAATATTGACCTTAATATTTAGTGCTACTTGAGTATGTGAATAGATATTGTTTTACCTTTTGGCAGGATATGGAGCCTACTTTGATAAATATGGACGTAACTTAACATTTCCACTAACTGTTCTTCTTTGATACGGCCTCCTGATATTCTGCAACAGATACTGTGTCACTGAGAAGATTACTAGAGATTAGGAGAACAAAATCAGGCATGTTCTGAACTCTGATCCCACGTTTACTGACAGGACGGGAGAGGGGAGGAAACATACTTAGATTCTAATCCTGCAAATGCCAAGGAGGACGTGAATAACTTGAGATCTCATGGCATTAAGCATGTGAACACAGTGAATCATTTGTGATGTTAGCAGAACTAAACCTGTGTAGAATCAGGTTTGCTCTACCCTGATTAACTTAAAAAGACTGTTCGAGAAACTTCCTGTTTTGTTAGTGGTTTTTCTGCAGGTCTGTTAATGCAGAAAGTAACTGGAAACTCTAAATAAACTATTTTATAAATAGAATTTCAGTTGTAAAATTTCCTAATTGTAAGCACTGATTAAGTACTTCATTGTTTTGAAAGGTATTAATGCTTCATTTAAAACCAACTGGTTAGTATTTTATCTATTTTAGCATTTTAAGAGGAGATTTCTGATATTGAATGTTCACATTTATAGGAATTGATTTTAAATCACCTCTGTACATTGAACTACAGTCTACTCATAGCTGAGTCAAATCTTGCAGTACAGTGAAATGCGTATTTTATGCCAAAATGCTGAAGACTACACCTACAAGTGCCCCATGTTTCTGATTGTGTGAAGGATCATATAATAATATAACCCTTTGGTTCCCTTCAAAATTTTTCTATGCATATGCCCTTTGTGCAGGGGAAGGCTTATTGCAGCCAAACACTCAGCCAAGACCTCTAATTGTCCTAAACATGGTGTAACAAGAACCAGCAGGTCATTAATTCACCTGCTGCTTGTTGGAAAAGATTGTTCCGTACAGTTTTACAAAATGTTACATAAATAGATTATGCTATAGATGACAGGGTGAACAGTTAATAGGACTTGCAGCAAAGATAAATCCTTCTTAATTCTTTATTTTTCACAGATAGAAACATGAAAGGAGAATGACAAAAGGAATGTGTTTTCCACTATTTTTGTGTGACACAAAGAGAGAAACATATTTGAATGCCACTGAGGATGGAATAGTTAATGTTTCTACTGCCATCCTTTAAAATAGGAGTATGGAGAGTGAGATCCAGCTTGCATTCTACTGTGTGGTGTTTAGTTTAATAATCACAGTCCTCCGGGAGCTTTGGGAAACAGTTCCTGACAGCTTAAGGGAGGGAGGGGGATGTGGCTGGAGGGACTTGTGGAAATATTTGCTGCAGTTTTATAGAATAACATGTTTTTTTTTCCTTAAGCTAGAGTGTGTGCTTTAGTTTTGGAAGTATCCTGTTCAGTTCAGCTTAGGCACCATGTGATGCCAAACAGTCATTTGTTAATATTGTCCCACAGGGTTTCATTTGATGTAAAATCACTCCAAAATGTTGTAAAATGACAATGTCTTTGTTATGATTAGCGTATTGATTTCTAGCTCCTAGTCACCTCTTTGTTTAATAACAATCTAGTCTCAGAGCTATTGTATTCTCTAAGCCTGCAAATAAGGTGGGAACTTCATATAAAGCTCAAGTTGTTATTATGTACCCGTTTCCCTGGGAGGCACAAAATTCCATGTGTAAAGACATGAAAACATCTTAATTTACATTTCGACTTGTCAGGATTCACTATCCTCTATCCTCCTGTCCAAGCTGGTTTTGAATCAGAGTGTCAACATATCATTGTGTTCAAACTAATTCTAAAAGCAAAATGGGAAAAAGACTAGCTTGCACCTTTTTTTTCCTTTTGCATCCTTTTCTTTTTTATTTTTTTTCAGGTAAACATGTTTGACTACAGTTTGATTAATATCCTATGTATCCTGTTTTTTTTATACATTAAGCTCTAGTATGTGCAAACATGAGCACAAATCTGCAAAGAGTTAATTCAGTCCCAATCAAATATTTATTCTCAATACCATGGATGTGGTTTGTCAGCTAATTCAGCCAGGATGATTTATTTACTTGCAGCTTAAATATGAGCTGTAGACCAAACAAAATCTGTTCATACAGCATGGACAGAAAACAGCTTTTTCCTCGTGACTTACAAATGTGAATGAGCCTTGCTGTGAGACTGCTGACAGAGCCTCTTAAAATATGTTTAGAGTATTTCCTCTGTTGTGAATAGATTTCATAAGCCTTGTGGGTATTGTACGTACACAGAGGAACACATACATTTGTCTTTTTCCGTGTGATTACAATTCCCTTAACCAGTTACTTCAATGTAATTGAATCCATAAAAATATACCTTCTGAATGCTGCTGAGAAGGGTCCATGAGAACAGGGGTTTATCGCTCATATTTGAAGACTTCCACCAGTCTCTTTAGGGTTGTTTTGCTTTTTGTTTCTTTTTCTTAAAGGACAGTGGTGATAATATTCCTATAAAAACAAAACTTAGGTAGCTTTGATGTAAAATAGTATTTACATTCAGCAAATTCAGTGAGATTAGGGTGAGGTGGGTATCTTCACAGAGTTACTCGGTTTGCCTTTAGTCAGATCAGTGCCCTCTGTCACTCACTGCTGGTGCCTAAGTTGAGAATGGGCCAGCAGCTCCTCTCCTTTCTTCAGAGAAGGTCCAAGGTTTCAGAAGTGCTTTGAATGAAAGTCCACAATTTCCCCTGCAGTCTTGCTATCCTTGTTTTTATGTTACGATAATTCTCCACCTTCCACGTGCCTTACGAGCCATTTACTGGAGTGGGTTGGAGGGGATCATCAGAGATGTGTCTTCACAGTAGTAGCACTTAACAGGCACAAGACAGTCTTTTGCTTTGTTAGCAAAGGGTCAGCTGATGGGGAATCCAGTTGTTTTCAGATGTCTCTCACCTTGGCTGCTTCCTTTTGCTATGTTTTGCTGCCACAAAAAGTGATATGCAGTATCTTCAAATCATCTTCAAATACCAAAATTTGCGAGCCTCCCCATCTACTTTGTAGTGGTTTATAAGCTATTCAGATTCTTCATCAAGCAATCCTGAAGAACTGTAAACCACATTTTTTTTTTGTTATGCTTTTTTTTCTCTTTTGAGTTTGACTCAGATCAACCCCAAGAAAGACTAGAATGAGCAGAGTTCACAGAGAGAGAGCTTTCTCAAGTAGTTTTATTCTGATATGGTGTGTGTATGCACTAGTTTTTTCTTCTTTTGTTATCTACATTAACATTTGAGGCTTTTTCACTCAGTCAATGGGAAAGTATATGCTTTATATACTTAAAGCAGTGAAATTAATGCAGATCTACTACTTCTCTTCTCTGCATCCCACCGTGGTTCCATATTGTGAGTAGAAAGAGGTTGCTATGGAATTGCTGTTAGGAATCCTTCCTTCTTTAAAAAGCTATGTGGCAAATCACTGTTGGTGGGGTCTGAGGCTCAACTTGATGTATATGTAATCTATCTATAATAGAGAGACACCTGTAATGCTTTAAGCCTTCCTTGACTGGAGTGAAAAAGTATATATCAAATGTTATTTATGGTATTACATAATTTTTCATTTTTCCTTGCTCTCCTAAGTCAGTGGCTGAGTGGAAAGAGGGCATTTGGGCTCTATCCTAAAAGACTGCGAGGCAACATCAAAATTTTTGGAAATGCTAAACCTGGGAAGTGACTTTCCATCAAAATCTTGATCTTAGTGAATTATTTCTTTGTGAATAGGTGCTAGGTGGATTTCCTGAGCTCTTTTCTACTTCAGGGGACACAGGATCTCAGTCTGGATTTCCTCATACATATGTCAGAATATGGAAACAACTCTGCACAACCCAATACAACTTTTAAACTGAGTTCTTATCAATAACTTTGTGACATCAACTTGCCAGTTAAAATTTCTTGACAGTTTTTTCAAAATAAAAAAAAAGGAGGAGGCTGGTTTTGGTGATAGCCCAAAG
This sequence comes from Theristicus caerulescens, assembly GCA_020745775.1. Classification (NCBI taxonomy): domain Eukaryota; kingdom Metazoa; phylum Chordata; class Aves; order Pelecaniformes; family Threskiornithidae; genus Theristicus; species Theristicus caerulescens. Next base: position 94,134,097 of record CM036560.1, read on the forward strand.
AAAGCAAAAAATATGAAAGTCCATATTTTCTCTCCAGAGGGAAAGAGATGCATCTAGCATCTGTTAATGTTCAGCTTTCATGTCTTCTGTGCCTTCAGAAGTCACTCTCATACTGGATGCAAACCAAACCCTATCATTCTTTCATCTTCTCTGGATTTTTACCTCCCTCTTTGTCTTGTCCCTGGCTCCCTATCTGTGTTCTTCATCAGTACTTATAAGGAATCACACTTTTACTGAATTTTGGGACCTAGCTTTGGATCTTCCTTTTTCTTTTTTTTTCTTCCTTTTCCATCCTTACATCCCTCCCCTACCTTGAAATAATTTTTTTAACTAAATCTCTTCTTACTTCTTTTAAACTCAGTATGTCTTTCTAATTGATCATTGGTTCCTGGTTTTTTTTTTTTAGAGGATGGGGCCAGGATTAAAGAAAGGCTTATTTCTTCTTTCATTTATTTTTCTGCAGTATCTTTGATGAAAGTTAGTTGGTTCTCTGTAGAGAGATAGCATGTAGTTCTCATCTGTAAGCTACCTCCTTCAATAACAGAAAATAAGCTTGAAAAGCCCAACTTTCCCTATGTTTCTGGTTTCTCCATTGTTTTGTTAATTTATTTCTCATTATTGTATTTTCTGACTGACAGCAGTCAGCTGATATGTCTTAAAAAAGCATTTTTAGGTATATTCTTGTCAGTCCCTTTGTATGATATTGTGGGGTTTGGTGTTTGCTCCGGGTAGATCAGATGTGTTCCAGCTAGCCCCGTACCTTCTCTTGCTCTATCATTTTCTTTCATCCTTCTCCATTGATTTGGTGTTCAGGCTTTGTGTCTTAATTTTATAAACCCTGACTTTGCATGTGATACACAGAATATTTCAGTATTTCAGCCTCAATTAACTATCTCTAGAATTCTGTTTATCATAGAATTTTTGTTCCTGAGTTAGAAATGCAGTAATCAAGATCTCTGCTTCAGGGAAGGAAAAAAGGCATGTATTGGTATGTTATGGTGGATGTGTATACTGCAAACATACCTGATTCCAAGGAGAGTTTTACTGAGTCTACTGGCAAAATGTAGCCCAGAATCATGCTGGGGTACCTTACAGGCAGGCTGTTTAAACTGCAAAGTTCTATTTAGCACTAAGATGGAATTTTTCATATGTAAATGCTGAACCAGAATTATGAGTGAATTTACTTCTTTTAGACAGCAATAACATGAACCAAATTCCAAGACTGTGTAAGCAGTCCTTTAAATTAAAAATAAAATTGTTTTCCTCTTGTTACATTGTTCCACACGACTTTGCCATTCTTTTTAGCAGTATTGCTGGTCAGGCATTTGTACAATAAGAGCAGCTCTTACACGTTTCTGCAATGGAAAATGAGATAATTTAATCATTCTTTGTGATACCAAAACATTTTTTGTCATTCTGTGTAAATGCACCACTGTTTTCGCATGAGTACCTCAAAGGAAATAGAAGAGATTTTAAAATGCTTAACATTTAAGAATGATGTATTTTTTGTAAAGAACGTATGGGAAAACTCTTTCCACTTTTGAAGCACAGTCTTGAAATATGCAATTTTCTTAAAGGTAGCTTTATCTTCTTATTATTACTGTTGTTTCCTACTAAAAATGACATTACAGAAATTTTAGAAATAGATCTGCATGCTACTCACCACAAAATCTGAATATATTTCAGGGCGTTTTGACAGTTTCGCACATTACACCAGTACTTAAGAAGCTTCACTGCTGTCGGTAAAGTATAGAACTAATTGATTCTGCTGCTCACATCCAGGGCACTGCATGGTCTGGCCCTGCCTTACCTGGATATCTTCAGTTCTTCACATGCCAGGCACCCCCTGCATTTTAGTTTTCCTAGCCTCTCATTTGTTTTGAGTGTGTTCACATAAGTCCTGTGTCTTCAGGTCATTTTGTTATGCTCACCAGTCACTTAATGAATTTCTTCTCATTTCATGTGATGGCTGCAACTGCATTTACTAAAAACTGAGTCCACTTAAAACATTATCAGCCTTGCTTATCTGCACAAGTTTTTTTTCAGCTCAGTGAGATGCATGCATGAAAAATGTATAACTGAGTGAATCTCTCTCTTCAAAATGTATCTGGATTGACATGGAGATGTAGCAGGGTTTTGTTCAGCCATAAATGAGATTCTCAATTTAATTCTTAGATGGCCTTCTACTGCCTAAACGTACTGTGTTTGGGAACTTGGGAGCTGGTATTTGCACTCAGTCTGCTGCCCTACACAATCTTTCCTTTCAGGTGGTCGAAGGACTATGCAGGTGGACACTAGAGATAGCTCTTGTCAAATTCTGGTCTCAAGTGGGATAAGTTCAGCTGCGATGCAGGTCTCTGAGGAATCTTGGGAAAATTATGGGAAGTGTGTACAGAAAAAAAATGAGGACAGAAGAAGTAAAAGCAAAATGACTTTTTATTGATAAATAAATGTCTAAGGATTAGCTGTTCTGGTAAAGTCAAGAGAGTCTAACAATTTGGATGAACCTCTACCAAATTGCTTGCTCTGTAAAATTCTAATAGACTCCCTTACTTCAACCTTACTTCTCAGAGAAAGCTGATATCTAAAAATAGGGAAAAATAAAGGCTATAATAGGTGAAATCCACTGTTGGTTTTTTTTTCCCTCCCCCCAAGTCTATTCTTAAAGTTTGATTTGATTAAATATGTGCAACAGAGTTCTTGTAAAACAAAATATAATTTGTCTATCCTTAAGCTGATTCCGTCAGACTTAATTCTTGGGTCTCTTTTAAGCTCTCTAAAACAAAACATGTGCTTTTGACTTGTCCTCTAGAAACATGAGAAGATAGAATGGCAATACAATTCAGTCTTCCTCCTTTTCCTCTTCCCCACTCCCTGCATTGATTTCCAAATCAGATACATCTCCTCTTCACATTCTATATTCCTCACAGCTTTATTTCTTCCACTTTCCAAACCCAACAGTATTATTCCATGACTGTATGGCAAATGATACCCCTTACACATGACCAGCAATTCTTGCATGCAGCAATTTTTTCCAATAACTTGTAAATTATAAACTAGAGGGAATAACTTCTTCCTAGGTAATGCAGTGTGTACATTTCAGAAGGCAGCCTGTTTCTTTAATGAGACATAAACCCATGTTAGCATATCTGCAGCCAGCACTACAGTTTATAACTCTAGATTCAGACTATGAAATATTAAACTTTTAAACACACTTGCCATGGAATATATGAGATATCATTTAATATTGCTATTGCCTTGGAGTTCTGTCTAAAGTAAGAGTATTAGTGAAGATGGAAAATATGTAGCAGTTTCTCATTGAGAGATGGATCAGCAATGTGGTGTGTAGGTACCTCTGCAGTGCAGCTCCTTACACCAGCTCTGGAACACACATAGCACGTAAGCAGATGAGTCTTTCAAAATCTCAGTCCCAGACCAATGGATTGCTCTGTTATGCAAAACAGCTCTAGTTAGAAAACAGTAACTTCTCTGCTGCTTCTAACAGCTCCATCAGAAAGGCTTGTTACATAGCTAATATACTGCTTTTTCTCCCCCACCTCACGATTTTCTCATTGTAGTGACTGCAGAGTAACTTCCAGATGGTTACAATGGTTACCTGTAGCTTGACTACTGCTGAAGCCTGAGGTTGATAATTTAAACTTGTCTTGTCTTTGTCAGTGCTCTACTGCTTGCTTTTCGGCAGTGACTTGGACTGCTCTCTGTACATCCGATACAGTTCATAACTCACACACTAGGAGCTCACAGGATGGCAGCACACCATGTGCTGATTCCTGCCAGAGATCTGGTTGTTTAGAGGGTTTCTTTTCATTCTCTGAAGTCTAAAAAGGGGTAGTTGCTTCCATCAAAAGTTCTTCTTATCCAAGTTTGGGAAAATATCGCTGAATGCATTGAGGTAATACCTGTGTTAGGTAGGTGGGTTGCTTCTTGAAATGGTGGTGGTAAGGTTCTTTGCCCACAGGAGCCTCCTATAGGAAGTCCATAGCTATGTTTAGAGCAAGCTGGGCTGACGTCAGATGTATATGTTTTGCCTTAAGAATTTCTTCTGCAACTCCAAGGTGAGCATTTGAAGTGCTCTTACACTGCTCTTATGCTTTAATGTGAGACTCCAATGCAGGAGTCTCGTCAGGCAGGAAGTGACAAACGTGAGTGGTGGTTGATTTGCCTACAGCTGAGAGATCTGTTCCCCTTTTCCACCTGCCATGTCCCACATATCTACATTGTGCTCTCCCCTCTTTGGAGTAGAGTAGAAAGAAACCTATTTTCCTACCTTGGTGATGCAGAGTGTTTCACTGGTGGTTGATCACACGCTGGGGCAAGTCACATAGAGGTTAGGAGTTTTGGTGATAATCAAGTATGTTCAGATATTTCAAATAATATGAGTAGATGATTCACAATTTCTTCTGATAAACCTATGAAAAGCAGAATGTAAGAATAAATGAGTTATGCATTTCCAACGTGTACCACTGAATCTACAAGACAATGTGTTGGATATCCAAGCTACCATTTCTCTCTGCTGAGTTATTTGTAATACTTATCTTTGTTTCTTGTGATACCTCAGTATCAAACATCAATATATGCAGTAAGTGTAATCATACGCTTTTGTTGTATTTAACAAAGGTGTATGCACACAGTGCCTTATCTATTGCCCATCCCAATTGGATGGTGCTCTAGGAGGAATGTGATAGAGGAGTCCTAAAGCTCTTTTTGGTATTCAAGTCTATGGAAATGTTTCTCAAATCGTTCCTGAATTTTACTGGGAAATGGTTATGAAATTTCTTTTTAGAAAAAAGCCGCTTGTATTTGTGAATATCTTGCTGCAGAGAGAAAGAAGAAAGCAGAAGTAAACCTGATTCATCCTTTCTCATTCTTCAAGTAACCGAACCACACAAAAATGGCAATAAATTAGATTTATTTTTTTTTTTTAAATCCTATCCTTTTATGTTCCCTGAGAATATTAAAATAACATTGGTAAATTTTTAATGTTTGGGAAATATTAATGCATTATTTTAACCTGACAGGTTCTGGCTTTTATGAACAAATGTCAAACCAAACTTTATACTGAGGTGTTAGCAAGTTGTAAATGTGCCTTTGACATTAAAAGGAATTGTAGGTATTTTAATTAAAGTTTCCAAAGGACAGTTTTCCTCAAATGTTCAGTCCTATGTAGACAGTTAATCTTCCTCATATATTACTGTCTCCAGCTTGTACTAATAGTGCAAATCATGCTTATGACTTGAATGAAAACTTAATTTATTATGATAAGATGGATGTATTTTGTGAGCTAGCAGACCCAGCTGTGGTGCTGGTTCAGTGTGTGAACTCTATCACTACCCAATGATTTCCCATCTGTCCTGTTTATGGCACAGGGCCATTTATTTCTCCCTGTTCAGTACAGAACTCTCAGGATATTCATTTTATGGGGAAGTTCAGGTTTTAACACAGGATGAATAATATGCAAATCATATTTTTTTATCTCTTTATTCTGTTTTTCACTTCGGAAGGCAGTAAGATGGAAATGTCCTGTCAGTGCAACACTAAGTGTGTTGTGAGTTATGGGTAAAGAAACGGGCTTTGCCCAGCTGAGTTTTATGGTCGCCCAGGGAAGGTCAGAGGTGACGAGTTGCTCAAGAACCACATGCAATTCTCTATGGCAAAAATGTGAGACTCCCTTGGCAAGGGCTGTAACATATGCAGGGCTGTGCTGGGGCCAGTCTGCTGGATAGTCTGGGCCTGTCCTGTCCAAGGAAACAAATCATCACTGCCTCTTCTCAGGAGCCCAGATTTGTCGCCAGCCCAGCATCGGTCAGCACCAGCACCACGGTGGAGCTGTTTTCATCTCCTGCCTGTGAAGTCCTGCTGGAGCTCTGTTTCCTTTTGGTTTTCTGAGAGATGTAATGTGTGTCTTGAGGTTTGTAGAGTCAGGAGGGTTGGATACTCGTGACTGCAGTTACTTGGCTTAGGTATTAATTTCTGAAGGACACAAAACAGTCTGTCTCTCTAAGATGCTTAGTTATAGTTAGGACCCGCCAGACAGCCAACACTTGCCTCTCCAGCAGTCCTGATGATCTTGAATCAAACAACGATTGACTAGATTAGAATATGTGTAACACAATTTATTTTTTTATCTTAGCTGTACATTGATTTCTCCTTTCTCGGAGCTAAGCAAATATCTGCCGGGGCCTAGGTTTTACTCTTACGTGACCTTGAACAGAGCAAGTTCGAGTTTAAAGGGTGTTTGCCTCAGTTATGTAGAAGACCAGTGTATTAGCTGCTTACCACTTTGCTATTTAGTAGATAACTTCCCAGTTTGAAAAGGCCATGTTTCTAGATATGACAGATGTGTTGCAGTTTATATAAGATACAAACTTGGAGCAGGAGCATTTCTCTTGCATTAAATTTATGCTCACAGCAGTACCTGTATTTTATGCAGCTATCTTTAGAAAGTCTTGCTGGATATAGCTGTGCCCTCAGTGAAATGTAGAAAGCAGCAGTACTGAGGAGGTATTTCATTATTTAAAAGGTGAATGTTAAGATTCACTGCTGCTGCTCTATACATTACACAAACTGCAGACACAACACATTTGTGCTAAATTAAAGAATAACAGAAGTGAGATAGACATGGTATTGCTGAGATTATCCTGCTGACAGTTTTGTAGCAATAAGTTGCCTCCTCAAAATGTCCCTTCCCTTCAGTTTTTCTTAAGAGTTTCAATTCAGCTTTTTTTTCTTCTTTTCTTTTTTTTTTTCCCATGAGAGACCCAAGAGCTTGAGAACTGTTCTGTAATATCCCATCCCAGTTTATAAATAATGAAATTGCCCCAAGTTAGGAATGCCCTGAGACAAGTATTCAAGCATTTCTCTGCCTTAGGGTGCTAGCTCTGACAAGAGTTAGGTGGTGGTTTAGTGGATGAACTGTCACCTTAATCCTCATACTTATGATTTATAAAGCCTGTTTATTTAGTGAAGTACTCTTTGTTTTCTTAAAACCTTTAAAAGCCCACAAATATTGTCGTGCTTACTCTGATTTAAGCCACTGTCCTATTCTACACTTTACTGACCTTATTTTCATCGTAATGTTTATTTTTGCTTGTATTGTAGAAGTGGTCATTCTGTAGTAATTTGCCCTTCTAGCATTTTATTTATTAAAGATGTTACAGAATTGCTGTGTAAAGTACATTGCAAAGGAGACCACCTCAGTATCTAAAATGGTGCAGTAAAGGTATTTCTCCATGACAAGTTCAGAAGTGATCTGTGTCTGCCTGTGTGGCTGTTCTGAAGTTTTGCATAACTCCTTTCTAATTCCTGAGCACCGATGATCTTTGAATTGCAATTTAGATGTCCAGTCAGCAGAATTATTTCTTGAGCAATGACAGCCTGTGAATAACTGCAGTGTAAAAGTAGAGAATGGCAAGCCCTACCTCTCTTCTTAGTGCTCAGTTCACACGTGCAGGCTTCATCTCTCGGCATAGAGGGGCAGTGCTTCCTAGGTATGTGGCTTTGTGCTCCCATGCTTTTGTGGTGAAATGTGTAGCTTCTATCAAACCTCTGCACGAACAACATGTATTCTGACATCTGGGTGTCAGTGTATTTTTCAAAGTGTAGAGTGGACTGCTTTAAGCTGGGGTGATGAAAATAAGTGAAGCTGCAGCAGAAACCACGTTGGGTTTTAATTGGATATTTTCTTGTTGCCTTTCTAGGTCTGATGTAGTTGTTCTGTGCTTTTCAATTGCTAATCCTAATTCCCTGAATCATGTGAAAACGATGTGGTATCAAGAAATCAAGCACTTCTGTCCTCGCACACCTGTCATTCTGGTGGGCTGCCAACTAGATCTACGCTATGCAGATCTTGAGGCTGTTAACAGAGCCAGACGGCCTTTGGCAAGGTAAAGTTTAAACAAAAATAAGAATTAAAAAAATCACCTCGGTAATCAGGTACAATACTTTCAAAAGAGAAATGATAGAGCTTAGTTTCCTTTTTTTGTAAAATGAGAATATATGTGCTTTCTTCTTTTTAATTCTGTTGTCTTAGTTCGTTCTTTAACACACGCAGTTATTATATGTTTCCCACAATATTTTTGCACGTTGGACAGCTAAACTTGTTTGGGTGCCTGGACACTACAATAATATAGAGATAATAACAGTTACTGGAGGTTTTCATATATTTCTTTCTCCATCTGAACATGTGTATTGTGTCCTACCATGTCGCTACTGTCAGGTACTGTTTTTCTATTCAAGTTTTCTTAATTCTCAATTATTATTATTTTTTTGTAGATGTAATCCTAGACCATGGCAGAAAATAAAGTGGTTGCAAATGAAATTTTTTAAAGTTTTGAGATTAAAAGAGAGTTTGAGGTCATTCTGTAGAAGCTTTGTTTTTCCCAGATTCAAAAGACAAGCATTCACATGTTTGGGCAAAACAGTCCCACAGTTACCTGCTCACTTCTCATTTCCTCCTTTTATGTGAATTTGAATGAGACCAGATTCATGGAAATAGTATCCGTGATCTTGTAATTAAAGACTGTATTGTAACAAATTACCATAAAGGGATTGAATTAATATTTCCTGGGCTCTTAGAAAACTTTGCATTGCATTGCATTCAAATTCTTGACTTGGCAATATGATTTTCATAGGTTTGTTTTTTTTATTAAACATTTCTTCATTGTGTTGGTGGGGTGGGCTTTTTGGTTGACTCTTTAAAAGGAAATGTTTTTTCAAAACTCAAAATTCTTCTTTGACTGTAATCCTCCTTTCTGATTTCACCGTTAATAAAGTTTGAATCAGTACTCTGCATGTCTAGCACAGAGTTCTGCCACCTGAACTGGTTATTAGCTGGCAACTAAAGCAAGCTGTTGTCTGGAGTGTGTTAAGTCTGTGCCAGCTTGTGTCTGCCCAATATCGTATGCTCAGAGAACACGCTGTTGGGTCATGTCTTCTGGTGAGATGATTTTTTGTTGGGAAAATACATCCTAGCCCAGACTTTCTTCTTGTTTGTTTACCCTACATCATGTATTAGAGTTGCTCTGGAAATTCATGAGTTCCCACATAATGCTTCTGCAGCCAAAACAGGCCTAGCTCTTGAAGCGTGCGTTCAGTTACACTTTTGTCATAGGCTACTATGATTTTCTTTCAAAAGCATAAGCTTAAGAAATATTTCTCATTTCATATTTAGCTATACTTGTGGCACTTTGTCATGAGAATTTCCATTTGAGTTTAAATGATGAATACAAAGAAAGATACTGACAGAATATCTGAGTAGAAAGGGATGTTACAAGGTTTTTTAAATAATGAAAGTTCTCAAGCATCCTATCAACTTTTTTACTGTAAATTTCCCTTTAACAGAGAGAGGCCTTCTCCATTTTGTGCAAATGATTTCTACATATTTTTAGTAACATTGCAGAGACACCAGCAACCTTTAACAAAATTACAAGTATGTGCTATTCTAAACTCTCTGGAGTCATCGTTGTAGACTTCCAAAGGGCTTTGTGGGCTTAATTTTATATTTTGTTTCATTTGAATGATATTTATCTCAGAATTGGTGCTGAGACATTTTGTAAAATTCCATGCTTTCTGGAGTAACTTTGTGATGATTGTTGTGTGTAAGAAGGTTTTTTTTTTTTGTTTAACCCTAGGCCAATAAAAAGAGGAGACATTTTGCCACCAGAAAGAGGCAGAGAGGTTGCCAAGGAACTTGGGATACCGTACTATGAAACCAGTGTATTTGACCAGTTTGGGATTAAAGATGTGTTTGACAATGCAATTAGAGCTGCCCTGATCTCCAGAAGACACCTGCAGTTCTGGAAATCTCATTTAAAGAAGGTCCAAAAACCTTTGCTTCAGGCTCCATTCCTACCTCCAAAAGCCCCTCCTCCAGTTATCAAAATTCCTGAGTGTCCCATACCGAGCATGAATGAAGCTGGATATTTATTGGACAGCCCGCTGTGTGCAGATGTTATGTTTGTTCTCCATGAGCAGGACTACATTTTTGCTCACAAGATTTACCTAGCTACCTCCTCTTCAAAGTTTTATGACCTTTTCTTAATGGAATGTGAGGAAAGTCCAGACTTGGATGAAACACACTGTAATAAAGAAAATACAAATAAGGATGTTCTGACAAGTCACCTTGAGACAAATGGTGACGGTGATGAGACACCCTTGAAATCTGCTGATGTTAAAATTCCCCCACCAGGAAGTACTGACTCTTTAAACATGCTAGAACCCAAACCTGGTGAAACAAATTCTGCAGCAAGATCTCTGTCATCCTGGGGTAAGGGGTTTGTTAGTGTGCATAAGGAAATGCAAGTGAATCCTGTCTCGAATAGGACGTGTCCTGTAACTGTGGTAAAAATGGATTCATCTGTGCAGGCTGGACCTTTTAAAACTGTTTTGCAGTTTTTATACACAGGGCAACTGGATGAAAATGAAAAAGATCTCACAAGACTGGCTCAGATTGCTGAAATCTTGGAAGTATTTGATTTGCGAATGATGGTGGAGAATATTATGAATAAAGAAGCCTTCATGAATCAAGAGATTACTAAAGCATTTCATGTCAGAAAAGCTAATCGGATAAAAGAGTGCCTTTCCAAAGGGACATTTTCTGGTAAGTCAATACATGCTTTAACAGGAAAAGCAGTAATTCTTTTCTCATTCATGTTACTGTTGCTTCACAGAGTTCAAAAACTGTGACAGCTTACATTGTTCTGAGAGGAGGGATGAGCCCAAAATTAGTGTTACTCAGGGCCAACTGTTCCAACCTGGGATTCTGCAGTTTAATTTCTCAAAATCTACACATAAGCTTTTAAATAAGTGACTGAATTTTCTGAAGTGTTGAACGTCCAGCTCCCCCTTTTAAGTGAGGCTTCTTATTTATCTATATAAAATGCTAGAGTTATCTTTGGGGTGGGGGTCATGGAAAGTGAAAGAAGTCCTTGGTTAACAATGTGCAAGTGAAACATACGTTCTTGAGACACGGTTTCACTTTAAACGCAGACTTGCAGCATGCCTGTTTCTTTGTTCCCATGGCAGATGTGACATTTAAATTGGATGATGGAACCATAAATGCTCACAAGCCACTGCTGATCTGTAGCTGTGAATGGATGTCTGCTATGTTTGGAGGATCATTTATTGAAAGCTCAAACAGTGAGGTATTTGTCCATTTTTGTCCATTTTGCTTATAATGTCTGATGGATTTAGGGTGATGGAAGTATCATTTTATATCTATTTGAAGGGTTGCAGTAATCCCTGGAATGATTCTTTATTCTTCCCTTGCAGACCTGGGATGCTTTTCTTCTTAAGGCATTAAATTAGGATGCATAGGAGGATAACGTATTTTCTGCAAGGCGTGAGACTTCCTCCAGTGCTGGAGCATGTGTTTAAACCTGAAATCCTTTAAAATATTAAATATGGGGGAAAAATTAAATATGGATTTGTTAATTTCTTTAAAATAAGTTTTAAAGTTGTGTGAATATGTATTTATACAATCAGAAGCATTATAAAGAATACTTGGAGCAGGGGCATTGAGGAAGGAATTGAAGGGGAAAAAAGCTTAAAGAACATGGAATGTTAAACTAGAAAAGGGGGCTGGTTTCACAGTACTTCAGTAGAAACTAAGCTCAGATTCTCTAGTGCGTCAGCTTGTCCTCTTGCGTAAAGCAGGTATAAAGTACAGTATAAAAGATCTCAATGCTTTGAATTAAGATTTTGCAGCAGAAGCCTCATATTTTCAGGTGCCTTCATGGTCTGTTTTTCAAATTCTAAACACACTGCTACAATCTTCTTCTTCTGTCTTATCCATACCCAGGTTTTGATTTTTGTTTTGATTTTCTTGTTCCTTTCCATACTTAGGGGTTTTGTTTATATGAAGAGTTCAGGGGTTTTTGTGTTTAATATTCTGGCAGATTGTGTTCTACTTAGATTTTTCTTGCTTCTTCTAATACAGCTATAAACGTAATTCCTTTCCCGGAGGCATGCTCAACAAGTGGTTCATTAAAAATACATAGTTTGATTCTAGTAAGCAACATATGGCAATGAAGAATATACATTTATTTTCTACCAGCCTATTTTTAATGATTAACATAACAGTCTTAGCTCATCTTTCCAATTTAAAATATTTAGCTTCCATTTTGTAGAGTTTAAAGCATTCAGTAATGCTTTTGGAAGTTTTAAAATATAGGTAGGTATGAATTGAATGGTTTCCTTTGACTGGTTTACAAAAAATAAAAGCATCTGCTTTTTACTTACTACTTTTTCTGTATTTGGGACACAGTATTTTATAAACTCATTCACTGAATTTACTGTTCTCGGCACTAACAAAATATATTCATAATGAATGAGTTTCACAACTAGCTCCTCTTACTTGGAGAACTGAGCTGCTTCCCAGAGTGGCTGATATGCATAAGAGGTTCATGCTTTAGCACTAACAGATCTGGGTTTGAATCCCACCCATCCAGGCAGAGCTGAAAGAAAAATTCACAAGCCCTCAAAGGTTAACAGCCAGCTACATGACAACAATTAACCCCCTTCTAGCAGGAAGTATGTGCTGACTGCTTCCAAGCAGTCAGATTAAGTTGCTTGTACATGTAATTCTTCATCATAATTTTATTATTATTTTTCTGCTCTGCCATTTTGTTTACTGCAAATTCTTCAGAATACCACAGTGCATTCTTCAGTGCCAGCATCTCTTTGAGTTATGAAAATGTACGTTACAAACTGCTGATTATGGTATCGACTAGCTTGGGTATTGGAAGCAGACTTACCTGCCGCAACCTTGAGCCCCACAAGAATGAGTTTTACCCTGTTCTTTAGAGGCTTGATCATGTATGCAAACTGTAATTGAGACGCTACAGTGGTAGGTTACAGTGAGGCTTTCCAACTCTCCTTCTTCTTTTCGGCTTCCCTGCAGTGGAGTTAGGGTTGTGCTGGTGAGAAATTAGATAGTTTTTCTCCTAGTTTTAGTAGTTTCATTACACAGTGGTTACACTTAATTACACATGTGTGGCAGAAATGGTTTACATTTTCTTTGCCTCATTTCTTCAGTTCTCAGTCCCTTCCCAACCATCACTTACTTGGATGATTTGGTTATTTATAAACAGAATGAGAGGGGTGGTTTTTTTGTTATCCTTTGGTTTGTTATTCTCAGAATCTGCAGAATATCTCTTGCCAGGAGCAGATAGATTGCATTCCTCAAGAAGTCTACCAAGGGAGGTTTGGCATGGGAAGTGCTCAGTGGCTTTATGTATCTCACAAAGCTGTCCATTCGCAGGCTAGAAAGCATTGAACAGATTTGCTGTTTGATGTGGATCCAATTCCAATAACTTGGTAGAGTTGCTTGTATGTAAACTGGCAAAGGGTCTGACTCCAGAGGTATGCTTACCTGTTGGCAGCTTCTTGAACTTTAATGGGAAATTTCTTTTTTGAAAAATGTTTTCCCTGCATTTCTAAAATGACTTGAAGAGAAAAAGAGACAGTCCAGCAAAGTGGCGGAAGTGAAATACAGCCTTGATATGAAAATTTGTTAATTATTAGAGAGTCTTTTCTTAAATATCTTTTCCAGGTAGTTCTTCCCAACATAAACAAGACTTCTATGCAAGCGGTTTTAGATTACTTGTATACCAAGCAACTGTCCTCCAGTCAGGAACTGGACACACTTGAGTTAATTGCATTGGCAAATAGGTTTTGCCTTCCTCACCTGGTTGCGCTAGCAGGTAAGAATTTGTGGCCTTGTCCAATGCAGTGTCTTCTGCAATGGCTGAAACATGTTTTAATGGTTTTGAAACGCACAGGATTTTCTCAAATGTCAAGGAAAATACTTTTTTTTCTGAAAGGGATATTGTAATACAAATTGATATTTTCACTTAGAAAAATGTGTTTGCGTTTCTCTTGCCTTTTTTAGTTTTGTGCTAAACCAGCTCAGAACATTGAAGTATTCTGTGCTTCAAAAACAGAAAGACTAAACATTCTTTTAGAATCATAGAATTGTTTAGGTTGGAAAAGACCTTTGAGATCATCAAGTCCAACCGTTAACCTAGCACTGCCAAGTCCACCACTAAACCATGTCCCTAAGCACCACATCTACCCGTCTTGTCTGTGGTTTGTAATATCCATTCTGTTGTTAATTTACCTGGACCCCAGGCTTTCCGTTAAGTAATGAAGGAGGTGCTCCATTATACATTTCTACTCAAAGAGAGTAACTGAGCCAATTCAAAACTGATCTAGATGATCATGTTTTTTAGAAATGCTGTCTGGATCCCTTTTCACTGCCTAGATGGGAATTGGGTACTTTGGTATATAATGGGGATTCAACCCTCATTTCAGGAAGAAAAAATTTTCAATCACATATTTAGAGAAAAATTACAGAATAGGATACTACTTAGTTTTGAAATTAAATCCATACACACCCCAGACCTCCGGGTTTTTTTTTTTTTTTCTTTATTTGTTTCTCTCTGTGTATGTAACTTGGCATTGTTCTGAAGACGTGGCCAAGGCCAAAACTCAGAGACAGATAAAGCAAAGCTACACGTATTTACAGGACAACATTTAGTAAAATTTAATCACATACCAAATCCTAACTCCCCTTCAGTTGTGTATCAGGACTATATGTACCTTGTCTTGCTGGTTCTGACAGACTAAGTCTTTATTGCCTGATTTTATACACACATTTTAAGTGAAATGTTGGGGTTTTTTTAAGTAGTTGCAGCATAAACTTACATATAGTATTAAGAATAGTTAATTCCATTTAATACTTGATGAAATAATTTTGAGTCCAAAGGCAATTGCTAACAACTAAACCCAGTAGAGTCAAATCAGCTGACAACATTTCCCAAAAAGCGCTCAAACCTCTAAGATTCTAGGAAATGGTTCTAGGAAAGGGTTAAGGAGACTCTTGAACTGAAGTGACTTTTGGGGAGCTGGTCAGCCTTCATCTGGATCCCTAGGAACAACTAATCTGAGAATCTGAATTAGGGCCTGAAGTGAACTTTTCTATATCAGTGCTGTGGGTATACTCATTAATAAATCCACAATGCAATGGCAAGTGCACTGTTGCCTAAAAACTTGGCTATTGCTTTTGTATTACCCGAAAGAGACAGCTGATGCATATTTCTAATTTATATTGAAAATTGCACCCATCCATTCTGCCAGAAAGAGACTAGTGGCTGCTGAACTTTGTCCTTCTGTAAGTGGTTATTAATTGCAGGCTCGCTTTCTGTAAGAGAGAGATAAGAATTGTGTGTGAAACCAGAAACAGATAGTTTGGGTTGAGGCAAAGGGGCAAATCCTCGTATGGACTGTGCTCCACTGGAGCAAGACAGTTTATACCTGTGATGCAGAATCTCCATCCACAACTCTAAAGGCCAGAATTTGACTTAACCCAAATCTGAAGTTGTTCAGGATATGTGGGTGAATGCGCCACTTGCATAATGCTACAGTTAACACTAGGAGGAGGGAGAACACGCCTTCTTGGTTCTTTGTTACTTGTGGATGATCTGACCTTGAAATGTGACCATTTCCCATGTAAGTGACGAGTTTTCTCCTCTAACAGAACAGCATGCAGTACAAGAGCTGACAAAAGCCTCCATGAGCGGCATTGCAATAGATGGAGAAGTACTATCCTATTTGGAATTGGCACAGGTCAGTGTGCACTGTTTTTTAAAGATTTTCTGGCCAACTTCAGGACTTGGTTTTAGCACCTTACTGGTTCTGAGCATTGCTTCTAAGTGGCTCCAAGTCTGCTGTTCTGAGAGTAACTGACAATAAAATTTAGTTTTATCTTCTATTTTAAAGAAGGTTTTTCCATTAGTTCAAAGGTGAAACATCTATTTAAGTAATCTCGGAGGAGTTGTCTTTCAAATATATATTTTAGTTTTTCTTGATTACGGAGCTTCCAAGCTTCACATTCTCATAGCCATGCTTCAGTAATATGAAATGCAATGTAGCGAAGCTGTTCAGCTTTGTACTGGTGACTTGTTCTTGGGTTCTTTTCAATTCAGTTCTTGTAGATATATTTAGACCTGTATTGCAAAGGCAACATTATTTGTATTCTTAGACTTGACACTTAGACTGGCTACTCAGAGCCAGTTATCTGATAGTTCAGAGTGAGTGCTAATCCTACTACTTTATGTTCAAACACGTTTCAATGTTTCTTGGGGCCCAGAAACCATGAAAAGAGAGAGCTCCCAGCTCACAGTTAAACTGCACACCTCTGTTTTCTAAAAGGAGTGATACGGCAGTCTCCCAGATACAGTAGCACAAGCTAAAATATTTTTTAAATTTTATTATTCTTGATTTCATGCTACTGATGAGTCTGGCTGCAGCCTGGCTTGAAGTCTGGGGTTTAAGTAGCACTGAAATAAGCCACAAGCTGGTCACTGTGAAAGATTTCCTGCAGCTGCTTTCAAGTGTCTCTCTTGCAACACCTGTAATGCTGTTGCAAAACCAGGACTGAACCCCTTCCAAGAAAAGGCAGCTCGCTTCACTTAATTTCGATTTTATGAAGAGTGTTTTTTCTTTTTTTTTCTCCCAGTTGAAGACAGAAGTAATATGTTTAACTACTGTTAGGGTATCCTCTATGCCCAGTACCTACATCAATATGATGTGTTTATAACCTGAGAAGATCACAGCAGACAGTCAGAACGCCAAAATAGATACACATGCTATACAATCTGACTTGCATTATAGCTGTGCTACCTTACAACCATGGGAAGCTTGTACAAGATTTTGTATTGATCTTTCAGTAATGCTTGAATTCTGTCAGAGAGCATAGTTTTCCAGGGAGGTACTTCAGAGCAGGGTTTGCAGTAACTGATAGAGATATTTGATTTGTACAATCATACCTGAAAATTCAGGTGCAGCATGCCTTGGGTTCAGATCCTGTGTAGGACTGAATGCAGTTTGCCAGATGGCTGTGCATGCTAAGCACCTATTCATGAGCCTTTTGGGCCAATGGTTGTTCCAGCAGAATTGTGCGACAAGGTCTAGGGCATCTAGAGGCCACTACAGCCTCAAAAGCTCCCCTGTATGCTTGGGAGAGTGCTGCCAGGTACAATCTGCTGGGGAACATTCTAGCTTTAGTTGTTAATTGGAGCTGCAGAATGAATTACAACCTCAGGAAATGGAATAAGCTCTTTGTTTTTCTTTACAGTTTCACAATGCTAACCAGTTGGCAGCTTGGTGCTTGCACTACATCTGCACCAATTACAACAGTGTTTGCTCCAAATTCCGCAAGGAAATCAAAGCTAAATCTTCAGGTATGGGCAACTTTCCTCCCCAATTTTCATGAGGTTTCCCCTTCTTTCTCCCCACCCAGTTGATTAAACATGAAGACAAAGATGAGCTCAGGTAGCTAAGCCATGAGACTGAACCTCTGTGCTATCTTGAGTAGCATTCATAAATTCTTATCTGTAAAGAAAGGTCATAATCATTAGCCTGATTCCTGGGCAAACATTATGTTGGATACCTATTTCAGTGACGCTAAAAAGAACAGAGCTATTTTCAGCCTCCACAATGAAAAATACACTCTGTAAAGGGTTTGCTTTTTTACACTCTTTGGAGAGCTAAGGCCCCTTGAGTGCAACCGCTTTCAAGTCTTTTAACCCTGTAAGGAAGGCACATGAGGAAACTGGGGGAATCCCTGATAAGCCAGCTGACATAGCGACTGGATAAATGATTAGCAGCATAGCTTTTTGCAGACATTTCTGGGATTCGTATATCTTATTGGCTTGTTTGGGGGCTTTTTGATTGTTTCTTTTTTCATCAGATAATCAAGAATATTTTGAGAGGCATCGTTGGCCACCTGTGTGGTATTTAAAGGAGGAAGATCACTACCAGCGAGTTAAAAAAGAAAGAGAAAAGGAAGATGTTGCACTGAATAAACATCATTCAAGGCGGAAGTGGTGCTTCTGGAATTCCTCTGCTGTAGTTGCCTGAACAAAGCAAATAAGTGGAAATCCATAACCAGTGTCAGAAATTAGTCTTATTGTTAGAAATAAGATGTAGTTCAGGTTTTCAGGAAACTTTGTTCCACATGTGCATTTAATATTGCTAGGGTCAAAAGCACAAGCTCACTGAAAGTGAGCCTGGAACAGCTCCTCAAAGTCCTATGTATATTTTTGGCTAGTAAGCAGATAAATGTCTACCATTACTACATTTCTTTTTATACAAAAAAAAAAAAAAATCCAGCATTAATGTTTCAATCTCCAATTGGGAAATATTTTTATACTGTCTGGTGTATTTTGTTCAGATAAAGTTCTGGATACCATTTTATTTTACAGACCACAAAATAACCATGTAGCAGCTTTGTAATTAGATTTTAACTATTTTTACTATACGAGTACAGTGAAATAGACAATCTTCAGTCATAAGAGACCGCTTTTAGAGTATCTCATAAAAAGTCATCTTAGGAAAAAATCTACTTGCCTAGTATAGGTTGTCTTTTTTAAACTAAGTACTGTGCACTGATAATATAATTAGATGGTTATTTCCCCTTTCTAAAGTAAAGGGTTAGAATAAGATCCAATAACTGCAAGATATAGAGTGCTTGATCTTTGCTCAGCTGAATAATAGGCAGTGTAATTACCTGTTCAACTGCAGGCAAATGTATTTCTAATATTTGCCATGTAAGTGCAAATAATTATGACTATGTGGGCCATGTGAAATCTAGCGATTCTAAGTATTCAGAGGTTTTATATGTCTAGATCAAAGAGAATATTTCGAAAATCATTTAGAAGGGCTTATTAATTTATATCCTTATACAAGTGTGGATCTGAATACAAAAAGCAGTTACACTGCTTGCATTTGAATTACTGCATGGCAGTTACCTTGTTCTGTGGGATCTTAACCATGCAGCCATTCTTCATGCTGAATTCCTTTTTCCTTCAGTGCAAGCAAACGAAAGGGCTGCAAAAACAAATAGGAGTTATCTAGTGTTACAGCATTTTGTAAATGAAGAAGGATCTTCACACACAAGATCACTTCAGTTTGATCCAGATTGTTTTATAGCTTTTCCCAGGTAGAACTCAAGATGTTAGATTATTTTTAAGTAGATTGTGTATTTCCCCTGGAAGTAGGTATTCCCAGAAAGCTGGGGGCAAAATGATGGCAGAAAGGCAGGAATTCTGCACAAGTGGTGCAAGAGAAAAAAAAAAAAAAGCCTCCAGTGTTTTCAAATAAATAGCCTGTGTGTTTATGACTTTTTATCAACCATTACTCTAAAGCTGCAATGTTACACTAGATTACGTAGGGATGAGAGCATTTTTTAAAAGACCAAAACTAAAATACATAGACTGTAGAACGTACACATGCAATCCTGTACAGTGTCTCAGGCACAATTCTGTAACCAAGGTAGTATTGTGTATTAGGTTCATTAATATTGTTTTGTGCTGGCAGCTCAGCATACCAATGTGAAAAGCTGTTTGTTTGTGGTTTTTTTCTGTATTCAAAGGCAAGGCAGTACAGTCAAACCCCAGTACTGTAGGTCAGGAAAGGCTTTGGACTGAAAGCCATAAACACCTCTACATATTTGCATTCTGAATGGACTGATTCTCGGCAGATGCTACCACAGGATGGTAGAAGCCACCCAGCATGGAAAGAGATGCTGCTCTACAAACTTTTATAAGGAAAGCAAGTGACAGATTCCCACCCCTATAAGATTCATCACCGTACGGTGATAAAGAAGGGCTATAAATGATGGTTGCAAATATGTCTCCTTAATTCTTGGTCAGTGATAATGTATATTGTGGAGGAGAAGAATGAATGAGAGAAGACACGTCAAGACTAAGATGAGATAAATACCTGTTGTCATAAAATGTTACCCAGTCACATTTTAAGTAAGTATTGCTACTAGGTTTTACATGACCAAAGCTACTGTATGATTGTAATCTTGCCAAACTGTAATGGATATATAAATGAACCTGAGGTATATGCAATAATATCCAGTTGTACTAGTTATCAGCTACTATAACCAAGTGGCTGGTTCATTTGGTTAATGCTGTCTATGGCCTTTAATCTTGGTGGTTATTTTGTGTTTTTTATTTTGCAAACAGAAGTCAATAAAACTGTTTAGTTACAAATTGTCTCCCAGCTCTTTGAAGAAGCTTCCTAAATTTTGCATTAGGTGTCGCCCTTTTTAGTGCTGCTCGTAAGCATTCAGTTGTGGTATCATTCATTGAATTGTACTGAACTGATACTTGCATGGCATATTAGGATTTATGGTTGGGAATGTCACAAGGAAATCCTATGGTGTTTGTATATGACAGTGGAAGGCTGGTGCTTGTCACTTACTGTTAAACTGCATAGCAAAAAAATCTCTTGCCACTTTTCCCCATGGCTTCTGATATTTAATTACCATGATATTACCCAAGGGACGTGAAACTAATTAGTCATGACAGACATGGAGAGGAAAAATGCAGGTAAACAGCAGGAAGTCCATAAAGTTTTCAGTATGCTCTAAACTTTGTACAGTGTTTTCCCTGCTTTCTCACTGTCTTAGTTGTCAACCATTATACAGACTCTCTCATTACCTGTTACTGGACTCTCAGCAACTACCTCCTTAAATATAGGTTGTTTAATTGATAGAGGTAGAAAGTTGGTGCTTTTCTAGAGGATGCAAAGAATGCCATGTTTGTGATTTTTTTCAAGCTCTTAAGCAATGCCAAGGACATTGAAACTAAGCACATTCAGCACACAGTGCACATTTTTTCAACATGCTAATTTATGAGAATGCTATATATCTCAATGATTTATTCTTGGAAGCAAAATTTTTTTTCTTTTATCTTACCATTAGAAAAGGTAATGGGTTCAACAGAAAAAGTGGTGACAGATATAAAAATGTTTCACTTGATTGATTATGATAAAACCAGCAGCATGGAAGGAAGGAGCAAATCAGAAGCATTGCTCGTCAGGGCATTCTTTTTTAAATATTATGACCAGTTAGAAGTTGCATGTCCTTTGTTTCTGGGGAGTCTCATTCAGCTTATTTCTTAGAAACAGTGTTTTTCTATTTGTCCTTTAAGACAGAATTTCTGCGAGCAAGTTCCTCTGCATCACAACACAAACCAGTTTCTGTGGCTTCCAACCCACAAATAGCACACCAAAGCCAGAAATAGAAGGGTTTTGTGAGTAAGATGGGATTGGCCAGACTTCAGCCACAACTCAGTAATTTCATTCACTGAAGACCTACTCATCACTGTCTTTTAGTCAGATGAGGCCTCGAAGTGTGCAAAGGTAAGCTAGATAGTACTAAATAGTGGGTACATTAAGAAGGGTTGCCTAGTGGAAGAAACTAATCTGGGCATCCCTTCTGAGCACTGAAAGCAGGATTGTACCAGAGCAAGTAAGGCAAGAGCAGCACAGTGCTTTACTGCCCTAATTCTTCAGCAACTTACCCACAAATACCCCTCAGCAATAACTTATGCCTAGAAGTGTTTGATTTGTAAAATCAGGGAGTTTTTTCCATGTTCCAGTAACAAAAACTGGGAGACTGGCTGAAGGCATCTTGGAAATCCTGCACTGAGGGCCAAGTCTTCCATCTTTCGTACGAAGAGGTAAAGATCTAATGTACTAAATAGGATTAATTTTGGTACCTAAACTCCAGGATGGTGAAATATTTCAGTTCTTCCTGACTTTTTAAGATTACAGTCTGGTGAAGAGATTTGCTTTGTCAGATGAAACTACAGTTTTGTCCCTATTCTGTCCCTTTTGTTCTAGATCACAGTCTTTATACTCTTATCACTGGATAGGCCAGCATTTATTTACTCTGGGTTGGAATCCAAGGTATGTACTATGCAGTGAGGTGTCTTTAAAGTGGCTGCTTGCCACTCCTGAATCCCCATAGATTTTTGGTCTATTAAAATGATCTAACAGCATTTGCATGAGTCTGCTTCTCCTGCAGGCAAAATTCCTATTGAAATGGATGTGATACCCCCACACACGCACTTTGGGCTTTGAGGTGCCACCTAATGAATTTACACATTATCACTTGCCTATGTTCCAAATCTGCTAACAGAAGTTTGCTCTGTGTACTGCATGCAGGACAAAACAGTGTGTTAGCAGCAATAATCCCCATCCTGCAGGCTTTACAATGGGATAATTCATTGTCAGTTAACATATGCCTTTGCCTTTAGCTAAGAGAATATAACCCATGTCATGGATTCACTTTGCACTAGCAGCCAGAGTAGTGAGACTATTGTATATTTATACATGCAAACTAAATCCCTCACTGCTGCTTACATAAAAATCTTGATTTCTGGTAGAAATATGAAAAGCTTTTGGATCAAGACTGCAGGAGACTAAGAAGAAAATATGAACATCAGAGGATGCAAGAATGATTATGCTAAGGTATCCCAGCTCTAGAAAAAGTCAGACTGAGATAAAGATGCGATTCAGAGAAAGCAGTTAGCATGGGGCAACACAATTGTAATGGCTCCTTTATAATTGTTCAGCCTTATTATTTCATTTGTAAGCAGGCCATATAGCTACAGCATCCCACTGGGCTGTTCTGCAGCAGTAGATGTTCTCATCATGCAGGTCCCCTTGCATAGGATGGGGGAACAGGTTACTGTGAAAACATTATATTGCTGATTCGTTTCAAGTCCTTTCCTGTATAGCACTGATACCCCGCAATCTGTCCTTTGGCCTGCAGAGGAACCCAGTACCACTTGCTGGACATGGTATATCTATTTTGCGTCATGTTGAAGGATATTCCAGAACAGCAAGGACCTTGCCCCAATGTATGAAGGATCTCTAGCCAGTCTCCTTCACCAGGACAGCACATAGTGGAAGAACAAAGTTCTGTGGCAGCCAGGTATTGGCCTGTTTAGGGATTTCAAGATAAAAAATTTGAAATAAACAACTTTCAAAAAACACTCAGTCAGAGACAGAGTCATAGAACACACAGGGACCAGCTGTGTGACAGCCTGGACAGCGGTATTTCAGCTACCATTTAAAAGATGCTACACTGGGGAGGAGTAGATTCCCTGTAGATAGCAGCTCTGGTTTTCAGTTTTAAAGAAAAGCAGCCTTCACCATTAGATAAAATTAGCAAGCTGGGTGCCATCCCTCTGTATTGCACAGGTCTGAGCAGCCACACTGGAGGACTGTTTCTTCCCCACACCCCATTCTGGCTGCTCTGAAAGTTTTAGATAAGTAGCCAGGTGATGACACTTCGTGGGGAGGATTTTCTTAAGACATTTTCTTGCCTTTAACATTTTTAAAAAAAGGATTCTTTATTCCCCATGAGGATTAATTTTTTTTTAAGTTATGGCTGTATAATAAGGATTACATGGCATTCCAGGTG
This sequence comes from Theristicus caerulescens, assembly GCA_020745775.1. Taxonomy (NCBI): domain Eukaryota; kingdom Metazoa; phylum Chordata; class Aves; order Pelecaniformes; family Threskiornithidae; genus Theristicus; species Theristicus caerulescens. The sequence continues at coordinate 94,157,402 of CM036560.1, forward strand.
TTAGTGCTGAGTAGTCAAATTATCCTCACAGGTTAAAAAAAACCCTACATTTAGCAGCCGTTTGAGTATATGATTAAATTTGCATCTTAGTCATTAAATATAAGCTAGTCATTCTGACTGGATGATCAGATGCGATTGCCCCCACCTCTCAGCTATTATAAATATTAGTTGTGCACTACATATTACAAAGAAATTTCTTTAGATTTCTCTCCTGGATCTTCAATTAGACTTAGAGCCTGCTTGCAAAGTTTTGTGCGTCCCTATGCTGATTATATCACATGTACATTTTCAACTCTATAGAGTGTCTGTGGTTAATTTTTAAATAATTAACATATCTCATCATGTGATGAAAGTTTGTTAGATGATGATACCTTTTCCCACAAGCAGTATAAAGAAAGGTGGTTTCTAAGGAGCCCCTGGGAACTCTCCGAGACCAGGGGAGCTCTGTGAATCCTCCCTGTTCCTGCACAGCAGAGTTTGTGGGAAGAGCTGCACTGGCTTGCAGGGGATGCGATCAAGTGTCACTAGTCCTGCGGTCTGTAAGACATCTGACATCACTCTGTAAAACAACCTCAATCAAGTGTAAGTACTCACACACTTACGACTCATCTTCTTAATCTTAAAAGATTAAGATTTGCCTCTACTTCATAGCTGTCTGAGGGGTACGCAGAGCTTTTCCTGCCTCCCTCAGGCTGGTCTGCTGAGGCAGGTCCTCCCCAGATTTGATCCCCCTTCATTTTGGCTGGCCAAGGGCAGTAACATTTGAGTACACTGAAGTGATTTCTAGCCTGCAGGACAGAGTGCATCTCTCTGGCAGGTGCTGCAGTCAGTGGACGACTGCAGTTCCCGCAGCTGCACAGCCTTTCTCAAGTTTCCAAGGCTAGAAAAGGAACAGTGGTAATGAGCTGTAGAGACTGATATCTGCACTTAATGGGGTTTTTGATTTGCTCAGGGAGGTCTGTTTGTTTGTTTGCTGTAGTCACAACAAGGTTTGTTTCGTGGAAGCTAATTTGTTAAGAAGATAGGAGGAATAAAAAATAAAAACGGCTGCGTCAAAAGATAATTGGGTGATTAAGTTAAAGACTTGCTTTCCTTTCTTCTTAGGCCTCTCCAGTATGTCTGAAGGTGAGGAGGGGACTGAAGGTCAGTGCAGGGGTTGCTGGGCAGAATTTTCCTAACTGTTAATAGAACTGATTGCTCCTCCATAGCTGAACAGAGGGGCAAGGAGGCTGTTGCCTCAGAGTTTGTTAGAAGCCATAAAATGATTCACCTTCAATCTTTTCTGCTACCTATTGGCTAGACACTACAATAGGTGGTGTTGGTGTGAGCTTGCTGTAGGGCTCCAGGAAGTTCTGTGGCCTGCACTGAGTAGTGGTACATGGAGCATGTGTGCCATGCACCTGTGAAAGGCAGGCACTTGCTGCATAAGCGGCAACTATAGGGACAGCATTTGGTGACCTTCCTGTTCTCTTCTAGCTCCACAGCTTTTGTTTTTCTCTAGGAAAAGGTACCAAGGAGACATTCCTCACCCTCCCAGCCCATTAACACAGGGTGAGGCTTGGACCAGGGAGGTAACTTAGTTAGAACTATATTCTCCCCTCAGGCTTCAAAAGCTTGTTTCCTTCAACCTGGGTATACAGACACCAAAGAGAAATCCAGTAGTTATGCCCATTGCACTTCCATTCCTTCTAAGCTGTTTTTCAGCCCTTGTCAGCCAAGTTGCCCACACAGAGCAACTGAGCTGCAGAACATGCAATGTGACACTGGGGGATGTGAAGAGCTTGCACGAGTTCCCAGGTAATCTGGAAAGGTTCATGGATGAGAAGCTTACTGGGAGTTAATAAATACATAGAAAGTATGCCCAACTGAGCAATTTCCAAAGTCAAACAAATAGCTGGGAGTTTTCAGGAGAGGTACTGCTAACTGGCTGTGCTGTTCTTTGTTTCTCTGGGCATCAGGTTTTGGCTGCTGTCAAAGGCAGCATAAGGGACAGATGAATTCTTGGTCTGACCCAGCACTGCTGATCTCTATGCTCCAAAATATGTTGGGATGAAGGATTCGGTGCAAGGGGGAGCTTTTCCCACCTATCCATGTGCTCCCTTGCAATGAGCTATCTAACAGGGTTCTTTCCATGCCATTTTGCTGGTCACCTTCCATTATTGGAAGTTCTCATGATGCTCTAATGCTGCTGCTCTAATGCTAATAATAAATCCAGGTGGCATTGATAGTAGCATGCATTAAAAAAAGTCACCTGTGCTTTTTGCAGGTTAACATGCAGCACTTCAGTGTGCCTTACAGCACCACCTGCACTTAATGGGATTATTGCCCATTCACTAAGCCACATCTTGGCAGGCTGTCCACCATCCACAAGAGGCCATAACTGCTCTAACACACCTTACATCTCCTGGATGTTTATCCAAAAGCTGTACCATACTGGATCTGTATTGTTACCTTCATTTTGCACAGAGTTGAAACAGAAGTGGTTTTGCCAGAGTCATGGAAGTGATCAAGACCTGCCCCTGATCTCTCTCCTTTAGGTGCACAGCTAATCATAATCAATTCTTGAATGGACTGTCAGGTGTAAGCTACAGGTTCAACTAATTTGCTCTTTCACTGTTTCATCCACTGCTATTTTCTTTCAGTGTAAGACAGATCTTCTCTTTGAATTCACTTTTGGTCTTAGTTGCAATACCTAGGGAGAAAAATGCAGCCACAACATTTTCCCCTTGTCCCTTCAGCAGTCAGCTACACTGTCATCTTCTGATTTGGCAGCATTTGAGTGAAGTGCTAATCAAGTCAAAACCATTTGATATGGGCACTTGACATTTCATGAGCATCCTCACTCTTTGATACAGGCTATAATTGGGCATAGGGAGGGCAGGCTGGCACAAGCACTGTATTTGTGCTGAGTTGTCTACACATTTGTAGGGAGTGGCATACTCTAGGAAACCAGAAGGCTTTTCAGGAAGAGTTAGTTCTTCTAGCCTGCTAAGAAAGCAGGCATCTGTATTACGTTAAGGGCTGTGTTCAGCCTGGGCAGGAAGAGGGGATTTGGAGAAGCCCAAACTCATGGAAGGTGGAAAGGCTATCAGGGAGTAACTAAGCACTCTCATAGTATGACAGTTGAGTGGCATCAAATGAAACTACCACATGGCAGGTTCACAACCAAGAGCATCATCTCTCCACACCAGTGTTAGCTGAGCTGCAAAATTTCTTGCCAGAGAACACTGGCTGGAAGCTCTGACAGCTCCTAAAAGAAACCTTTGGTGAGGAAAGCTGTCCAATACAGAATCATCACCACTGCTTCAGGGACTTAAGCCCAAGGCACTGAAAGTTGGGAGTATACCACCAAGTACCATTTCATGCTTACCTTTGCTTTATGTTTCCTAAAGCATCTGCTGCTGGCCACTGTCAGAGGCAGGATTTGGGGCTGAGCAGACCTTTGGTGATCTGCTTGTGGCTGTTCCTGTGACCCTCATGAAGGACACTCCTCCTTCACTGCAGAAATACCTAAGTCTGCTCTTTCTCCTCCTGTGCTGCAGGCAGAACCCTTTGTATTTGAACAGGTTGGTCTTCTATCTGGTGTCAGTTCAAGAGCTCATCACTTACCTGTTGGCAAGTACAGGCTCAGCCCATGAACAGGGAGGAGGAAAAGCAAAGGAATTAATCATTCATTCATTCCTGGAAGATTATAATGTTTATATTATATTTATATTATAATGATTAGTCTTTTAGAAGAGGTCAGATCAATGAAGCGATTGTGCCTACAGACAGAAAGACTGCAAAAGAGAAGCCCCTTTCAGCACAGGAGTCAGACCCAGTGTCCTGGTTTCGGCTGGGATGGAGTTGGTTTTCTTCCTGGTAGCCGGTATGGGGCTGTGTTTTGGGTTTAGGTTGAGAACAATGTCGATGATACACTGATGTTTTGGTTCTTGTTAAGTAGTGCTAAGTACTTGCTAAGTGGTGCTCACACTGGTCAAGGACTTTTCAGCTTCCCATGCTCTGCCAGGGGCATGGGAGGCTGGGAGGGGGCACAGCTGGGGCAGCTGACTCAGACTGGGCGGGGGGGGGCTATTCCATACCACGTGACGTCATGCTCAGTATATAAGCAGGGGAGTTGGCCAGGGAAGGGTTCGATCGCTGCTTGGGGGACGTGCTGGGCATCGGTCGGCGGGTGGTGAGCAATTGTACAGTGTACCGCTTGCTTTGTATTACTACTGTTCTATTTTTATTTTACTTTAGTTATTAAACTGTTTTTATCTCAACCCACGAGTTTTCCCCTTTTGCCCTTCCGATCCTCTCCCCCATCCCACCGGTGGGGGGGTGAGCGAGCGGCTGTGTGGTGCTTAGTTGCTGGCTGGGGTTAAACCACGGCACCCAGGTACCAGCTCCTGGGAGTAAGACAGACTAGTCCTGCCCGTTATACTTAATGATGAAATCTGGCCTCATGGTCTACAGCAAACGCTGGTTATTGTTCCAGATGATGCTAAATCACATGAGAATACACAGCATGAATACAGCATCTATCGGGGATTTTAAAGCATCTTGAATCATTTTACCCTAACCAAGTACCTAAGTAACATGTTAGATTCAGCTCTGTGTTGTGATCCCCAGAGTCACCTATGCTGCCCTGCTCTTTAGGAGGCCCTTTTGCCTGTTGGGAGTTAATCAGTGTCCAGTTCTGGAGTTGCAGAGTAACATGTTTTAAAAAAAATATCACTTGTGAGTAGTGATAGTAGGGAGATATGGGGATATGTCTTACCTTAAGTGTAGCCATCACCCCGTTGCTGGTTGTAGTGAGCCATGGTAAATGCTGTGTCCAGCCACCACTTCTGCCTACCCTCTGTCTTGCTTCTTACCCACTTTGCTTATTTTCACACATAGGGCTGACAAAGTACTGTCACTCAGTGTGATATACATTTCTTCTATTGCATTGGGAATAATCTTTCATTATTATAAGCTTTTTCAATTTTCTTAAGGCCTTTTACCACTTTGCCAGTGTAGCATAATTTATTTTGTTGAGTGGTTTATAAGTTAAAATGTGCAAAGTTGTATTTATATGTCTCTGATGAGTTCTTTGCTGGCTGGTGGATCAGTGTTGTGCTTTTTTTTTTTATTGTAGCTCTCTGCTTTGACAGTGCAATTTTTCACCTAAAAATGAGGCTTCAAACCTGCTGACTTCTGCCACCTCACACCACTTCAATCACCAGTTTAATTCTCAGCTCCAGATAGATGGTGTAGGGCCTGGCATCCTCCCTGCAGCAGGAGCTTCTCACTTCTGTCCAGAGCAGCTGAAAACCCTTGAAACTGCAAGCTGCAACTGTCTCTCTGAGTTGCTGTCCTTTGGTTTTGTGGCTTCATGCCCTTAGTTTAAGTTAGGTATTTTTATCCATATATTTTATATATAGTTTAAAAAGTTTAGGCTCTGTCTACTGTTGCCTTTAAAATTGAAATGGTTCTTTCCTCCCCATACATCCTCCTCCCTCTTGTAGCTTAAGATTTTCTTAAGCTATGTAGCAAAGTGTGGGAATCAAGTGTGTTTAAAGATGACTCTGGGTATACTCACATCAGAGTACAGGGAAAACTTAACTCCATTTTGTGCAAGTGCCATTAGTGATGGAGAGCTTGTGCAGCACTTCAGGTAGGACAGAACAAGGCACAGTCAGAGCCATCAGACACAGACCAGTCCTCATTATTTCTTGTGAAAGAAAAAAAGGGGCAACACACTCCTTCCAGATATGCCAATACCAGATTGCAGTCAAAGCACGTCACTTGATCTACCATAAATGCCTTTTGGAAAGTGCCTGCGTTCGGCTAAGTGAGAACTATGTTTATGTAAGGCTTAGTGCCAGTTTTTTTACTAGAGACACAAAACTTAGGCAGAACACTCACATTGGTCAATAGAGTAAACATTGAGTCTATTGGTACTAAGGTGGTTAACAAAACCCACAACTTTTTCAGAGGATTTAACATTCAGGGAGAGCAGTGTCTTTTGCCTTTGCCCTGCATCAGTGGCATCCTGTTTTGCAGACTGAGCCCTCGGAAATACTGTGCGTACTTCACTGCCTTTTGGACTGAAGAGAGGAAAAAGGAAAATAATATTTGGAGGAGGCTGAAGAATAGGTGGTAGGCAACCCCAGGAGAAATGAGGACTTGTTATCACGTGCACAATCACCACCATCAGTGGACTCACCTGCATTCGCCTTAGCCGAGAAGGGTGTTTGCAAGCCTCCTTCATGCACACAGCTCCTAATCCTTCCTCTTGCACCATCACCCTCTGACCTCCAGCTGCAGGAAATCACTGGAGTGGCTCGTTAGGCAGTACCACAGGTGAGCCATTAGGACAACCTTTACACTATTCCCTTTGGATTTGTGCCAGCTGCACAGATGGCTTCTTTTTGGCCTTGCTTTCTGCTGAGTTGTACATATTAAAGCCTGCCTCAGATCAAATCTGCCTTTGCATAGCTAGCTAGAACGTAGCTGTGTGGCTAGTTGTGAAAGAGCATCACATTCCCCCATAAGTATGAGGCTCAGCTCTTTTGGGATATTTTACCCACCTGCTGAGGGTTTTGAAGGTTGCCAGCAGCACAAGAAAATGCATCAAACAGAACAAAAATGCATTACAATATCTAAAAAAAGTACATTAAGAGCTGAATGGGCTGTTGAAAGCCTGAGTCAAGCAGTAGGAGTGGCTGATCATTAACTTTTCTGTAGTAGATGAGGCAGTGCTATAAAAGTATATTACTAAGATTAATTAATTTAGCACCATAGCACCACTTTTAAGTAGATGGTTTACCCCACTGAATAGGGAAAAAGTAGTAGATAAAAATACTCTGTGGAAGCTAATTGTAAGTACATCAGCTGCACAGAGAGCCCCATGCCTATTTGTCCTCAATCATTGTACAAAGCTTCAACAGCAATATCCTCTAACTTTGAGCAAGGCATTTTCCCTGCTATTAGTAATCAGCTAGGATTCATGGTCAAGATATCCCATATGACAACTCATCCCTACAGTTGTTAGATGTTTTACTACTCGTTCCTTAATTAAACACCTCTTTCTTTAGCACAATAGTGTAGTTTAGCAGCAGGGAGCAGAGACTAAAGTCTAAAGACGACAGGAGCTTACAACTGTTTCCTTGCAAGAGGCATCCTACAGCGTTGTAAACTAGCACAAGGCTAACCCTAGTGACACCAGGAAGAGAAGGTTTCTAGCAGACCAAAGTCTTGGATGACAAAACAGGACAGAGGAAGCTGTAAGGAACCCTTAGCTCAGTCTATGAGCAAACATACTGGTTAAACAAACATGGACCTAAACCGCTAACAGCATGTAACCAGTGACTTGTCATGGGATGGAAGATTTCATGCAAAGGAAGAAAGGTTCCAACACACCTTGGAAACTATAGAATTCATTTTCTAGCTTACATCTCTTGCACAACAAGAAAAATATCAGTTTAAGCCCAGTAAGTGTAAAGCAGTTTACCTTTTGCTTACTTTAGCTCTGAGTACTACTTCTCCCCTCCATCAACAAGGTCTGAACTGGCCAGTTCTGTTGCTGCTTCAGCTTTTATAGCCCTCCCATCCCCCAGAAACCTTTGCAGCCTCACCTCCTCTTCTTCCTCCTCCCCTGGGCTTTATTTCAATGGGCTTTAATCTACTAGGAGAGTAGATTTATTTCAGATACAGCATAGGTTTTAATTCTCATTTCTTTCCCTCTTTTTCTGCTGAAATTGTGTTCTATTAAGCACATTGCTTTCATCATGCAAGATAAAATAGTTTACGTGAAAAAAAAATTTTAAGCTTATTTTTTAGTGGATATCTATTCATAAGCTTTGACACGTTCTTCTGTTAGGAGTTGTCTACTACAGCCCTATGTAAAATTTGGAGCTTGGATCTCGAAGAGAGACTCAAACAGGATCTTGAGAGAAAAAGGTAAGAGAATTCTGCTGACCAGAAAAGAAAGAGGTAGTGGTGTTTAATACTTTTCTGTGTGCTGCTGCTTCTCCTTCAGTCTCCAGCTGAAGTTTTCATCAAATTGTTCAAGTATAACCTTTTTTTCTTGGTTCCATTAAGCAGCAAAGTGTGAGTAAAAAGCATGTTTCAGTGTTATTGTCCTTTGCACAATAAAAGGAAAACAATCCTTCATAGTTGTTTTGTGACCTACTGTACAGGGGACAGGTTCACCACTTCCTTGGCAAAGCATTTCCTTTGGTGCTCTATCTACTCATATCATACATGCCACATTTGTTAACAGCCTACATTAGGTTTTGTGGGGAATATATGCATGTGACTAAGTACATGAAGAAAATATTAGGGTCATTTACATGTTTTAGAGGTCTTCGTCTGAGACTCTCTGGAGCTATATGTTTTCTTCAGCATGATGAAGCTCTCAGGGATGCTCTGTCAGTCTGGTATGTGGTCTAGGTGAACACTCCTCATGCTGTAATTTTACCTGCTGTAGAGAAGATGCCTCCTGCCATCAAAGTGATTATTTGGTGGTTTATAAAACAGATCTGTATGGGTTTGTCTGGGTCTCTTCCTTTTGCCTGCTCCTGCTGACTCCTTTCTTGCCACAAGCAGGGTTTGCTGGTGGGGCAGTCACCTCCTGTTGGACACGAGACAGTCCCAGGTGGCAGCTGGGAGTGAGCTGTTCACGAACGTCACAGCAAGAGTACCAGGGAGTCCAGTTCCTGTGGATGGATGGGGGCAGCTGAGCCAAGCCCCACACCCTCCTCTCTGGGCCCTTGCAGAGGTCTGGTGTGGGGCCATGGGTTTGCATGTCAGTGTGATACCTGAGGCGCTTTGCACAAGGCAGTGGCCATGTCCTGCCAGCAGATCCAGGCTGACAAGCCAGAATCCAGTACAGTTGGTTACTACAATGGTGGAGCTTTTTGCCTTCCAGTCCCTCTGTAAGGCCTAGAGACTTTAAAACAAAACAAGAAGCCTTTTAAATGAGAGCAGAGATGCTGATAATCCCATGTAGCCATAGGACATTAAGCCTATTGTATTGAAATAGAAGTATTGATGTCTCAGTTTGGCTCCTGTAACTGGTCAGAAAGTCTTATGAGGCTGATAGAGATCACATAGCTCATAATTTTATAGCCAGAAATTATTTAAAAAATTGTAATAAAGTAAAAATAATCATACAATGGTTTGGGTTAGAAGGGACCTTAAAGATCATCTGGTTCCAACCCCCCAGCCATGGGCAAGGATACCTTCCACTAGACCAGGTTGCTCAAAGCCCCATCCAACCTGGCCTTGAACACTTCCAGGGATGGGGCATCCACAGCTTCTCTGGGCAACCTGTTCCAGTGCCTCACCACCCGCACAGGGAAGAATTTCTTCCTTATATCTAATCTCAATCTACCCTCTTTCAGTTAAAGCCATTACCCCTTGCCCTATCACTACCTGCCCTTGTAAAAAGTCCCTCTCCAGCTTTCCTGTAGGCCCCCTGCAGGTACTGGAAGGCTGCTCTAAGGTCTCCCCAGAGCCTTCTCTTCTCCAGGCTAAACAACCCCAACTCTCTCAGCCTGGTTTCATAGGAGAGGTGCTCCAGCCCTCTGATCATCTTTGTGGCCTTCCTCTGGACTCACTCCAACAGGTCCATGTCGTTCTTATGTTGGGGGCCCCAGAGCTGGATGCAGTACTCCAGGTGGGGTCTCATGAGAGCTGAGTAGAGGGGCAGAATCACCTCCCTTGACCTGCTGGCCACGCTTCTTTTGATGCAGCCCAGGATACGGTTGGCTTTCTGGGCTACAAGTGCACATTGCTGGGTCATATTGAGCTTCTCATAAACGAACACCCTCAAGTCCTTCTCCTCAGGGCTGCTCCCAATCCATTCTCCGCTTAGCCTCTATTTGTGCTTGGGATTGCCCCGACCCATCTGCAGGGTGGCCTTGTTGAACCTCATGAGGTTTGCACAGGCCCACCTCTCAAGCCTGTCAAGGTCCCTCTGGATGACATCCCTTCCCTCCAGCGTGTCGTCCGCACCACTCCGTTTGGTGTTGTCAGCAAACTTGCTGAAGGTGTGCTTGATCCCACTGTCCATGTCACTGACAAAGATGTTAAACAGCACTGGTCCCAATACCAGCCCCTGAGGAATGCCACTCATCACTGGTCTCCACTTAGACATCGAGCTGTTGACCGCAACTTTTTGAGTGTGACCATCCAGCCAATTCCTTATCCACCGAGTGGTCCATCCATCAAATCCATGTCTCTCTAATTTAGAGACAAGGATGTCGTGTGGGATAGTGTCAAATGCTTTGCACAAGTCCAGGTAGACTATTATTTATAATAATAAAGTTTCTCTTACTTTAATGTCAAATCTTTCTGACACTGACTGATTCCTCCAGCTTGCATATAACTCCCATAGCCTGAAACTCTTCTGAATGAGTCCCATGCTCTTGTTCCACAATCCCATGGGTAAAATTTAAAAAGCTGACTTTAACTCCTCAATAGGTGAAAGGCTTTTTGGGCCCTTATAAGAGATTTCACTGAACGGGAAAAGCTTTCCTTTGGAAGCCAACTTATTAAAATAGCAAAGTCAAGCACTGTCAAAATCATGGCAAATGTTGTGAGCCTGTCACTTTGAAATTGTAGGGGCAGATGGTGAGAAACTTTCCTGCTGGTCAGGGCACTTTCTGAAGGCTCAGTTACTTAGACCAGACTGATTTTTTTAAAATATTTTTTTTTTAAGAACTAAACTTGGATTACCTCCCATTTGTCATAGGCTAAAAGCATATTCCACCTAGTACAGGCCAGCTGCTTCATGGTAATGTCACATCCCAGAAGAACCTTTTCATTTGATTGTACCTTTGGTAAAGCAGGGAAGCCTGTGAGCTTATTCCTTGTTCTGTGTTCCTCCTCAATCTTAGCAAGCTAGAACTGAAAAGCTGTGGCATGTTGGTTTTGTTGTGTTTGGGCTTTTTTCCCCAAGAGACTTGAAGTAACAGAATACTTTCAGGACAGGGCTTAAGAGCTAGACAGCAAGACAGTCCCTCTTCAAACAAAAAGAATGATGAAGAATAACCATTGCTGAATGTGGGCTAGCTACTGAACTGGCAGCTGCCTTGAATATCCCGATAACATGCTTTGAGGCTGTTCAGAATTTTTGGGGTTTGGCTTGGTTTTGTTTATCTGATTGCTGCTGAAGAAGCTTTCCTTTCCCTGGTATCCTGAAGGCATGTGTTGTGACCTGTCACTTGCTAGATTTGTTTGAAATGAAATTTGTGTCTGGCCATGGAAAAGCACACTGCAGGAATGTGTTTATTTTGCTCTCTGCTGGAGGTAACACTGAACAGCTTAGTTTCCAGTTTTGTTGAAGTTTCAGCTCAGATTTGTGTTGTAAATGTAATAATCACATTTTAGGAGGAAAATCGGCATGTGTGGTCTACAAATAGAAGGCCCAGAGCCTGCAACTTTGCTTTAGCTTCCCCCAGCCTGTGGCTTTCCCTAGGCAAACAGCCATGTTCACATGAAGCTCGTTGCAGAAACTGTGCTAGAAACACCAAATTCACAGTTAATGTAAATCTTGCCTACATGCTAAGAGGCTTCTCTAAATCACGTCAACTGAGACTGTTGGCTTCGTCAGCTGGGAGATAGTCTCCAGATTTCAAAATACCAAATGGATTTTAAGTCCACTTATTCCTATTCTAAGAATTAAAGAAATCAAATCAAACCAAACAATGGAACCAAAACATTTTTCAGTGCTGCTTGGTTGCAGAGAGATTGCAAAACAAAATCTTTTGCTTTACAAACACTCTATGTAAAATAACTGGTAGATATATGCAGAGAATACTCTCAATTTCAGCTGAAATGACAATATGGAGGTATTGAGGGCTAATTAAAGCAGTTGATGTTCATTCAAAGTTTGAAGAAGGGAAAACCTGGACAAGCACTGCTTTTTATTATCCATAAACTTTGCCTTTTTCTAAGCTCAGGCTATTCTTAACTAAGAAAGTATTTTCAAACTGTGTGACAGGCATTACATGAGAAAATTATACATAGAAATTTACTCACCTATATAAAACGTTTTTTAATTGCAGTAGACTATAATATCAGAGCTAAAATTTATTCTTCTTACTGACATGAGTGCAAATTGAACTCCACCTTATTTCTCTAGTTTTTTCGCTTTGAAGAGACCAGTCTAGTTTTTACTGTACGTGGCAGGAGCAGTCAGAGGCCTCTAGTTTAGTTAGGGTACATCTAATAATTTCCTAAGGGAAAAAAAGCATCTTCCGTAGATTTCTTTCCTGTAGCCTTTCAGTAAGAAGTTGAGTGATATCTCAAGCTCCCCAGTCACAGGGTCATTGCCACCTGCAGTTCTTGCCTCTCCTGCATCTGAGTTTGTGTGTGGTGTTCATTGCATTGCAACATATTGTGACTGAGAACACATCTCCCGAACTGAACACGTGAAGCTGCAAGGTTTAGCATTCCTATTGGAAAGGAGTACAGCCTGGCTTATGGTCTGGGGTTTGGAAGATGAGCAGTAAGAGCTAAGTCATATGGTCAATCTTTGGCAGGGTTTCCATGAGTTAAAGAACGATGTATGGTGACTCTCTGGGTTGAGCCAATGACAGATATTACTAAAGACTCTCTTTGTACTCAATCTCTGTCCTTAGAATTGATGTCACTTGTGGAGATGGGTACGTTATATGTGATTTTGCATCTCTTTCACTGAAAAACACCCCATTATAAAGAAGAAGCATTAGTATTTTTCCCCACTTTACCAGAACAAGTACTTTGACAGAGCCACATCTCATAAGAGAGGACACCTGCTGTATATTTACATTTATTTATGCTCTTTGACTATGTGTAAAATGTGCTTTTACCTAGACCATATTATAAGCACTTGAATGAGAACTGGGAAATGATTAGTGTATTTTTCCATTCCCAAGGATAACTACCAAAGTACTTCTCCTACACATTAGCACCTGCATTTCTGCCTCAAGCAGCTCAGTGAACAGATTTATTAGTGTAAACTTGTGTTAGTTATGTATCCGTACATCATTACGTACATTGAGACAGGAGAGGGGAAAAAAAAAATCCTAATGCTTCATGCACCAGCACTGGCATGAATTTTGCCAGGCATGTGACTGTATAATCCCATGCCTCTGAGAACAGATCGAGTCAGCTGGGAAGTATTTTACATAGTTCTGCTTTTAGCCAAAAGCTTTTGCATTTAGGAGAACATCATATGAACAAATGAAAATGAGACGTTATATTTAAAGTCAGTGTTGAAGACCAGATTCTCAGCAGCTATAAACTTGACTTTATTATTATTTGGTTGTTTTTTGGTTTTTTTTTTGTTTTTTTTTTTCTGTTTTTTTGTTTTTTTTTTTACCAGCAGAGAATCTAGTCAAGCTTATGAAAGGTACTTAGAAAATGACAGATTGCAAAACAAAAATAGAAGCACAATTTCGCACACACATATCAAGTACACAATGGGAAATCTAGAGATTAAGTGTGCAGACTTCAAAAAGAATCCACTGCAAAACTGGCCACTGTGGACAATTGATAGGGATTTGTGAGACTGAGCATGAGCCTGTTGTAGTTTAACTATATTGACTGGCACTTCTGTGATACTTACTTTATTAATCATAGTCATTCTGATCATTAATTTCAGCATGAAATAGTTTTACAGAGGCTTTTGTGTGTTAGCCTATGTGATTCTTCACTAAAGAAAGAAATCAGTATGTCGGTATGGTACTGGACATCTTTGAAGTTAGCAAAATTTAACTGCCCAGATGTTTCATGAAAGGCTTTCAATTCAGATAGTATTTTCAGCCTGGCTGCCTACCAGAAAATAAATACCCTTCAATTTTTCATGGAGCCAGGAGAGTCTGATCGAGTTTTTCTCCTCTTCCCTGCCCACTAGCAGTGGTTGTCAGTACTGAGGTACCAGAGTGACACCTCGTGGTCAAAAGGCAGGCAAAACAGACACTTTAGGAATAAGAGACTGTAATTTTTATACTAAATACTCATCAGGACTTTAATACATCTTGTCAGAGTTCATCATTTCTACAGCTCCATTGTTTTTATTTTCATACGTTTATGTATTAAGCCCCAAATACTGAGGAAGAAAATAAAATTTATTAATTACTGATCCGGGGAAAAGTAACAGATTTCTGCAATGAGATAAAAAAAAATCATACTTCCCCAAAGTCTTTTAAATTTTATTTTACTATTAAAATTATGATTATTTCTCAGACAACTTTTAAGAAAGGCTTATGGGAATATCAAATAGTTTAAGCTTTCTCAGTCATCTGCCAATTGTATATGTTCTACACTGTTTCACTTCTTCCTTTTATCCTTTTGCCTGTCACCAAAGGCTGCTGGGTGACTATTAACTTCCCAGCAAGTCTGTAGTCCCAGTACATTTCAGGGTGAGATGCTGAGCTGGGAGAGGTAATTCACAGAAGCTGTAATTCCTCATCCTCAGATTATAGTTTTAAAATAAGATCAAGACAAATCTAATAGAAGAGAACCCCTCCTCCTTTTTTTTGCATCCAGTGAGTTAAAAGATATTTCAGAAACATGCCCTGGGGGAAAAAAATTGGCAGGTGTCAGGCACATTTGTAGTACAAAAAGTATTGTATGTTCAGAACCCAGAGCAAATATAATTCAGCAAACAGCTGTGAAATATTTACACTACTGTCCACAGTTTATACCGCAAGGGGTTGAAATGGAGCATAGAAGCTCAGGGACTTACTCACACTGAGTGATGAGTGACTATTCTGAGATGACATAAAAAAGGTCGAAGCAACCAAACATGACCCATGAAGAGGGACACTGAGAGACTTAGTCTTTTCCCTGTCTTCTTTCAACTGGTCAAATCCTTTCTGATCCCCACAGGTGTCTGAAGACCTCCTAAGTCACAGCGTTAAGCTGTTCACAGTGTGATCCGCTAAGAGACCCTGTAGGGTGAAGAGGACTGACCTTTCCTTTTATCCCCCCATGCCACCGATTGGGAGCATTTTAGAGCCTGAGCTCTCCTCTGATATTAATGAGTCAAGATGGGACAACCTTAGGTATTAGATAACTCTCCTCATTGTCTTTAGTCCCCGTTGGAAGCAAGAGAGGCAGAGCCAGCCCTTGGTTTGATTATCATGTTCTTCCTCTAATCCCTGTCAAGGAGAATGGCCTTGACAAAGGTCCATCTCTGATGTGTCTTAAGTCAATAGAGGGGAAGAAAAATAGCACTGAAGGGCAGTTGGAGATAGAGGGAATAGCAGTGAGGGCTTTTAATGATACAGGCACAAAATTTCTCACTTTCTTAGGCAAAAATAACTCTTCTGAAAGACCAACAATTGGCAGGAAAAGTGATAGTTAATGGGTCTTGTACAAAGAAAAGTAGTAGGTGCAGAGCAAACAAAAACCAGCTCCTTTAGCCTGGATTCGAGAGGCCCACAGGGCCTTACTTGCTAAACAGGTCTAAGCTGTCATGGGAAAAGCATGTTCCTCCAGGACTAAGGATCCATGCTAGAAGTTACCAAGATCACAGGTTTTGGCTCTGTCACAAATACATTGCCTTGCACATGCTGGATATTTTGTGAGTTGTAGGCAGGACCTTTTAAAAATTAAATTCAATAGGTTACCACTTAAAATAGTTTGGGAAAATATCTTCTTAAACAACCTCCTCCAACAGTCTAGTGTAAACCCTACAGACATCAGCAGAAAGGCTTTTACTAAGTTCAAAGAACTGAATGTAACATTCTGTAAAGCTACTAATTATCCCCAAAGGCATAATACCTGTCATTTTAGCAACTAGGAGAGACCAGCTACCACTTCCAATTCTTCCATTAAAGGCAGCCAGCCACCTATACTGGATATATATGTTTGAGATCAGTCAATTAATCAGTTAGCAGCAGCATCAATAGAGACTGCTATTGATTCAAACACAACGAAAATATATTGAAATAGCCAGCAGCCCACACTAAAGTAAAATATGCACCACAACAGAGGTGAACACCCAGTACCCTGCTGACACTTACATGTAAGGAGACAATACTTTATACAGGAATACACGGTGGGAACAAAACCAAGAGTCATTACCTGAAATCAGCCATTGACACAGCAGATGTAAACCAGAGCAGCTGGTGGTAAAAGCAATGGGAAATTTTTACATTACCCCATAAATTGATGCAGCTTGTCAGAAAATAAGGCAAGGAGCTTGTTTGAGAATGAATAGTCAGGCTTAATGAAGTATGGCCTCTGTATCAGCGTTTCCTTATTCTCACTCAGTCTTTATAAAGCTGATGCAAAATAAAATCAAATAGGGCCAGCAGTAGCACTATGTCTTCATGCAGGTCTGTAGACATCAAGCATGAAATACTGCTGTTCGAAACTGGCTATTCAGAAGTAACCCCAGATACTGATACAGGAATGCTAGTAAGTTAGCAGTCATTTGCTGCAGAAGAGGTTTTATTTGCTGCTTAAAAGTAATTTTAAGTGTAGCAGATGCAGCTGCAATCTTGCTGAATAGGTATTTTCTTGCAAGTAGTTTATGACTCCAGCAGGTACATTTCCCATCCCCTCTGGGCGAATATAAATCTTACACCTACCCCATGCTTCAACAGATAAAGCAGCAAAAGAGCACTTTGCAGTGCATGTTCCAGGACAAACAGGAGGTTCCTTAGGTAATTAATAGAGGGGGAGGTTGTTTACATGATCCTTTTTAGCAATGTCACAATACCTTGACATCTCCTCCCTCCTAGAGAAAACTGATTATGCAGACACTGAAAACAGATCTACACACAGCAGTGAAAAGCTAAAGTCAGTCATCTTTTAGCACCATAGGAATTCGATCAAACATGCATTTACCAGCTGCTGCAGGACTGTCCCAAGGCAGTGCCTACTCAGCCCCTAAAAGCCTGGTACCTCCCTGAGCTGCTCTATTGATTTAGTTAACAGCAGCTTCAGTCTTCAGTCAGAAACCAATTTATGCATAAGGGACATTTTCCAACTTTAATTGTTCGGAGGCGTGCAGCATTCTCCTTCATTTAATAAGATCTTTTTTTAATCGTTAACCTCCTTCCTTTCATCACACACATCATTACCTTAACCTTATTCCCTTTGGCAGTAACTCTGCACACAATGTAAAGAGGCAGGTAACATTCTTATTTCCTGGCAAATAGCGTGGTGTTCCAGTGGACTCAGCTTTGCCAGTCACAGTAAATAATACACTCTTCTGGTTCTAGTAACTGCAGTTGCATTAAGTGTTGAAGTTTTTCTTTAGCAGCTCAAATTGAGAATAGTCCTTTCCTACTACTGACAGATTGCCCCTACTCGTAACTTGGATTAGGACAGACACTTAACATATTTCTACCACACCGATGGTGGATATCATCAGACCCTCTAGTGCAACTATAATCCACCTAGTGAGGGACGTGGATAGGGATTATGAGATACCATGCTTAGTAACCTTTCTCTTTCAGAGCTAGGTAGGTAGATAAATTGTGGGTGGAGGTTGCTTCCCCCCCCGCCCCCCTCCCCTCTAAATCAAATATTACCAGATGGCTTGCTAGAGCCAACAGAGCAGGTTACAAATAAGTCAGCTGCAAATTGCTGACCAGGCTCAGAACAGTCATGTCAGACCAAGCCTTAAACAGACACAGCTCTGGGAACAGGAAGGTAGTTGGTCAGAGTCAGAGCCCCCTGCAACATGGGTGCCAGGGACAGGACGCAGACCCATTTGGACAAGCAATGCACAAGGCTGGTGAACAAAAGCCAAGGGAGCTCAGGAGGGGCAGCAGTTCCCAACTCAGCTCTGAGGAGCTACTTTTTCCAGACAAAAAAAACCCCAAGTCTTCTCTCTATGAGGTGCTTCCTGGCTCCCACTGAGATTTAAATAATGCTGGGTTGGGTTGGTTTGTTTTCTTTTCTTTTCCTAAATTAGACATCAATTCTGCTACACTGCCCTCAGAAGGGTTCTGACATCAGGTTAAGACCAGAAAGGAGAAAGCAAGAGTCTCAAACTGAAAGCTTTCTCATTGAAAAAGCATTTAGGAAACTTCTCGGGTGTCTTTCACTCTATTCACTGCCTTCAGATCACCCTTTAGCATTATTTCTGGTGCTTGCATTTCTTTTGTCCTGTGCTCTGAGCAGCCTCTTAGCTGCTTTTGCATCCATCACAGTTCCTCCTTCAGATCATCCCCCCCCCCCCCCCAAACTCCACCTGGCTCTCCTCACAAGAAAGGGGAGAAAAATAAAAAAAAAAATATCACAGGACTTGAGCAAAAATTTTGTTCTCCCCCCAGGCAAATCACTTGACCTCTCTCTGCCTCAGCCCCTGACTGGTGCTCTAAGACAGCACATGCTAATACAGAGCATTCCAACCTATGGGTGGGAAGCGCTAGCTATTAATCTTCCTGGACTTGCCTTCACCTGAAGCATTGTCTTTACTCTTTCGTGTAACTTCTTGCATCTCTTACCCCAGTAAATACTGGACAGAGAATATTGTTTGTAACACAGCACACATGGCCAATGGGTTTTAAGAATGAGAGCCTCTGAGAAAATTAAAGAGACTTACACTTTCAAAGGCAAACATGACTCTAGAAGTGGCTGATGTATGACAGGGAAAATATTTAAGACAAGCAAATAAGCAAGGAAGAGGGATACCACAGTTACGATCAGATTGCTAGGGACTGTCAAATGAGAGAGAATCTGGATAAAAGGAAAGAGCATGAAGAGATGAGTTCTGCATGTTTGGTAGCAGCAATTTCAGGAAGAGATGTCTGCTGACACTGTTCCATCTCCAGGTGCCATAAAGGCACATAAAAACAATGATAGGAAAACACCCACAAGAAGATAAGTCACTAGAAAAGAAGAGATTGTAAATGAAACTTTGTTTGAAACAGGTTATGTCTGCAGCAGAGCATGCCTATTGGCTGCTTAAAAAGAGGATGGATTCCTTGAACACTGCAGCATAAAGGCATTGCTAGAAGTGCTGACCCAGGAAGGACTACCTCTGACCCTGACATCTGCACCAAGACATGAAGTTGTATATGTTTCTTTTTACACTAGCTTCTACAGTATTTACCCTATTCAAGGATTTAGAAAGTAAAGTTCTTCCTCGTTTCTTTGTTCTCTATTTTTAAAAGCCACTTATTTTAAAAGCAGCAGATGGTAATACCATATTCTCACTAAAATTAACTATGTCCGAGTGAAATAAAAGCAGCTGAGCTCAGTCTACAAGTATCTTGTAGGTGGTTGGCTATTTTGAAAAGAACAAAGCTCGCTAGCACTTAGAAACTTGGGAAAAAAAAACAACAAAAACAACAACAAAACCCCCAAAACCCTAATTTAGTCCTGCATAAAATCCCATTCTTGTATACACCAAACTTTTTAATCTGCACTGCTTATTAATGGGATGGAGGACAAGCAAGTTAAGTAAAACAGTGAGTTAAGTTTATCATTCCCTGCTGGGGTTTGCCTGTGCTGTAGTAGAAAACATGTTACTGAACAGCAGCCATACCACCAGAGGTAATACTGATGCAACATTATGGAACTTTAAGTAGTCTGCTCTTGGTTGAAATAATGTAATTCCTCTGCACAGTTCTTATTCAGAAGAAAGCTACTGCAACCTTGTGGAGCTTTTACAGATGCTCACTATCACTATAAAAGCCCATAAAGTTAACTTTAAATTCAACATAGTTACATTATTTACTAGTAATAACAGTAAGTGGGCACTTAGTAACTTAATTACTGAGTAACTTTTAGTACTAAATCTACTGCACATATAGTGAGGGGGGGAACCCGCTTAACACATTGCCTTCTAGTCACTTTAGAAAAGGTACAATGTTTTCTGTTTTCAGCTAATCATTCTCCATGTACAGCTATGAAACATATGCTGGCTATTGCCTGGTAGGTCCAACTACCAACTGTTACTTTAGGAATTGTCTAAACATTCTAATAAAAATTATGAACCAGTGAAACCCTGCCAAGCACTACAATGTCCTCAACTGAAGGACAAAAGTAATGTAGTACTATAGCAATTCAATTCTCACAATACATAGCCAAAGTCCTATCAATAAATAGGGCTGCCAATTATGACCCACAGTGCAAAGCGCCTCAAGTTTTCACCAGTAGAAAACAGTCTCAGATGGCCAAAACTTGAGCATCACAAACCTTCCACATCCTAGGTCTGGACAGCAGGGCAGTTACAAAGTGCAGATGATGTATTTTTCCTTATGTGCATCATTGATAACTTTGCACTGTATTTCAGAATGGAGCCATTAAAATGAGTCATGTCTTTGGGTATGATATTCACCACCTTATCTGACCTCAGACACTGATGGACAGTGTTATGGTCCTTTCTCTGTCCTTCTTGCTAGGAGTACTGTAATAGTTCATCCAGAGCTACAATGTTAGCTGTGTGACAACAGCAGTCGTAACAGGGCCTGAGTAAACAAGAAAGATTGCAGACTTATAGTAAGTTATTGTTTAAAATGAAGCTTTCTTTAGAAATTTTAGTAAATCTTTTAGTTAAGATAGGGTAAAGCATTCACTGTATCACATGAAACTGAGACAGACACCAGTACTTACATGAAAAAAATAGGGCTTTATCAGTATTGCAAGCAATAAAAATCTTGAGTTTGCCTAGCTGAAGCCTCTTTCTCTGCACAAAGAACTTCAGTAAAAGTCTGTCCACTACAAAGAGACAAACTTAATGTAAAGGTCCCCAGTAGTTGCTTAAACAGATTAACTTCTGTTTTTCAGAGCAGTTGCTCTCATTTTTCTACACTGATGTAACCAGCTAGCACCAGCAATACTATCCCTTGGCCTGTAAAGCTCATGTCAAGTTACCGCATTCAAAAGCGGATAAATTAGGTCCCTAGTTTAATTTCTCTTGAAATTGCATCTTATCGCTGATGTTAATAGGAAGGAGTCAGCCATAGCAATCTTCTTCCCCTTCACCATCAATTAAGAAGTAACTTTCTGCATAAGCAATTTCAAAAAAACTCTCTCCTCCTTGGCTCTCCACTACTAAATGATTCCATTAAGCTGACAGTATCCAGATACTTCTAGAGATTAGGAACCACCCTGCAGAGAACAATGCTAACACCCCAACTGGTAGTTCCATCTAAACATACTACTTGTTAACAAAAAAATAGGTCTAACACTAATACTTTCAGCTACTCATGAATAGACACAACAGGCAGTGAGGGATAGGATATCATCATCTCCACTTCAGAGTCTCACCCTTCAGCAGCTGTAGGACAGGGGTCTTACAAACCTCGCTGTTTACAAACAGTTCATTTTGTTCCTTTCACATGACTGATTTAGAAACTTAAATACCCTCATTACTATTCCACACTTTGCTGCAAGATTTGACCCCTAACCAGCAAGTAAAGGAGCACCATGGTGCTTAGATCCCATAAAACTTGAGATGTGCACCCTGTCCCTATTAATGTATCTGAAAGCCAAGATTAGAGGTAGGAACTGGAAATCTAACATAAAATCAATTATTAGTATATACCTTTGTGAATTTTGTTTGAACTCTTTACAATACTCTCACCTATGAAGATAAATGCTGGGGAGCTTTAGAAAGCTCCTGCTTTAACCATGGGAGAGTCTGTAGACAGGTAGCATCTTAGCCTATGATTACAATTCCTAGCAGTCATGTAAGTCAGCATTTACTTGACTCTTCCTATATGAAGACAGACTAGTTTTCAAATTCCAGCATAAACCAGGGGGCTCTGCCTTTAACAAGAATCAGAGAACTGTATTACTATTAGCAGCTGGAAGGGGCCCTGTTAAGCAGCTACACAGTGGTATATAGAGAGTCCATGTAAAATTTAAGGTGTCATACCTTAACTGGTCCAGGAGTTAGAACTACGCCAATTCACAAGTTAACATGCCAATGCCTAGGTAAATTCTTGGGCCTTGAGGATAACAGAAAAGCATAGAGCAAGAATTTTTCCAAATGCTGATTTGCAAATACCTTCAAAAACTTAAACCCCAAAGTGAGTTAGGCCATCTACTTGGCCTAAGTAGTAATCTGCAATGCTTCCGTTCAAAAGCTCGCTTACATGTCTTCTGGCACATTGATTGCCATGCTCAAGTAAAATTTAAACTGACATTATACTGGAACAACTCAAACTTCAGAGGAATTTCCTATCGTATGTTCCTATCATACCAAGAACAGCAATTTGGTAGTTTAGGTTGCCTCCTTTTTTTAAACAAGTAGTACCTTACCAGCACACTCAAAGGAAAACAGTCCTTTTGTCGAGCCCATGGTCTGGAAATAAGTTCAGTCCTTCACTGGGTTTAAAGCTTTATTTATAGAAAGTTCACTGCATTAATGGCAGCAATATTTGCATTGTATTTGAACTCAGCTCTAATAGGTTAATATTTACATTTAGATAACACTGAAACCAAAACAAACTAAACACAGCCAGTTTTAGAGCAGAAAGACAGACATAGAAGTTGCAGACAGACTTAATAGTAAAAGTAATCACAGTTATTTCACTCTGGTTGTTTTAGTCCAAAGACCTGTCATTTCTTAATCAGGTTAGCAGGAAGAGTGGATTTGTCCAAGTCATCGAAATATGGATGGTTCAAGGCCATTTTGCCAGAAATTCTTTTTGCAGGATCATAAATTAACATTTTCTGGAAGAAAAAGGAAACACATTAACTCCCTCATGAAATGGGAACTAAAATCATGTTAAATAGGTAGATATTTAATGACAGTAATAATTAAGTAACCATAAAGATAAGTTTGCCCCCTATGTTCCATGATTTCTCAGAGGGAGAGATCATTTCCACCTACAAGTCAGTAGTAGGTCAGTAGCAACGCATAACATCTCAGAAAGTGACATTTATTCTCCCATTCAATAACCAAGCCCATGCATGTATCGGGGTACCCTATGCACTGAACTAGCTCCAGAACCAGGCGTCAAGTGGCAATGATTATTAGTCTCAGCTTCTCAACTAAGGAAAATTAATAAGCTTTAGGCTGTTAAAGCCCAAAATGCTTACAAGGACAAGTGGTCCTACGCTTGTTTTGTCAAGCTGATGTTGAAGAAACAGATGTCAAATTGCTTCTACTCAGCTTGGTGCAGCAGTTTACAGTTGAAATGTAAGAGAGTGATCACTCAGTTACAGAATCCAAACAGGAAAGTAGTATACAAGCAGGTAGAACTGAAGAAATCCAGAGTTTGAAAGCTTGAGTATCTTTGCAATAAGTTACTTCAACTGAAGACAATAATAAAGTTGATGAGAGCAAACAAACCAGATGCCATAGCCACTAAAATAGCCCCCAGAACTTTCGAGAACAGGCAAAAGATTTGTTTTGCTAGCAGTTAAGAAAAAAATGCATCTACAGTTTATATCATACAGGCAGGGCCAAAAAGAGGAAAGTAATGAAGTATTTAGCAGTTTTCTACTAGACCTAAAACTAGCAAAGTCTCTGCAAAGTCTTTTTGCTCTTATTTCTCCTTACTAAAGGAAAGTACATTTCAAATTCAAGTAATCAGGATTCTGCCAGCTGCTTCTCCATCACCACAACAAATTTATCTTACAGAAAAAAAAAGCTTAACCAGTATTACTCCGCCCAGTATTCACTCTTGACATTTAACTATCTTTAGACTTCATCCTACAGGGAGTCTTCTGACTTGATTTAAACCACTAAATTTGCATTTATATTCTCTGAACTCCTGCCAAATGCAACGCTATCTCCAAATTTAACCTCGTATGTCCAATTTACAGGTTCCCATTAGCGATACCCCAGAACAACAGTATCCTATAGCTAAATGCTGATATCAAAGGTTCTCTTAAAATTGACTCAGACAAAAAAGGGCAAATTTCTCTGAAAAAGGGATACTGTGACATTGAGACTACAGCACTTCAGCTGCTAGATTAAGTGACCGTTTCTTCTCTGAGCAGTCTGGAACATAGTTTTTCCTGAAATTTAGTGTCTGATAGACCACAGCTTTTGATGACAGCCATTAAGTGCTTTGAAGTGCTGGCCACAGAAGTCATTTAGCTTATGAAGGTCTTAAGTTTACAACCTCACTCAAGCAATTGGTCTTAAAAATATGTAATCCTTTTCAGAGACAGCTATTTTACATACTACTTCCATCTGCAATAGTTTATGGAAGGAGAAATTAACGTTTTCATTGACACATCTGAGCTTGTGCTCTAGAATGAAACATTCAGTTTTGTTGCTTTTTAAGTTATATTACTGCTTCAGGCTTAAAAGTGCCATAGAAAACTTAAACGGATTCCAGATGCCTAAGAATTCAGCCATATCACTGTCACCAGGCATTAATAGGAAGCTAAAATTTCAACATTTATTAATTTAAGGCAAAACTGTACAAGATTTCACAGAATTTAATATGCTTTGAGATTAGTATTTTGTTAACACTGTTTGAAGAACTGCCTTTATTAGCAGCAGCCCAAAACATTGGTTTTACACAATGAAGCCACAACTAAGCTCAGATGAGTACTTACCAGGCCAGTTATATGACTGTATCAACAACATTCACTTGCCTGTTCAATTGATTTTAGTTTGTAAATGCAATCAGTAATAATTCTAGTTCACACTGATTTAATAATGATGCTGCCAGTGGACACAGAGGAATTATTCCCAGCTTAAGTCAGTTATCTCTGTGAAACGATACTGCTACAAGGTTCAGAGAGCTATACAAAACAACTATATATGTTTAACAAATGTTGTTCAGGTTGTCAGTCTGAACTGTGGCTCTGTTCTCACAAAGAACAACTGTGAGAAACTGGTCATTTGAGCTTCTTGGATAACACCACTTCAGAGTATTTTGCTATAGCCATACCAATATAGGTAATACACTACTTTGTTACTGCTTAAAAACAGGAGCCAGCTACATAGGTAATTGCTGTACCTTGTACCAAGATGGTTCTGAAGTTTCGGCTTATCTTAAGACACACAGAGCACCCACCCCACACCCCCATATGCAAGGCTGCACTGCATAAATGCAGCTTTAGGATAAGTCACCAAGGTACATGCTTATACTTAGGTGCATCTAAGATCACACCTAAGATGTGATCTAAATTAGTCCACAGTGGCAGCCCATGAGCTGGAAGAACACTAAATGGAAAAGCGGCATGAAGAGCTTGTCAAACAAAAGCTTAGCGTGGTAGTTCAACTGCATGGCCACAGAACTAACGTAAACTCACACTAGACACAAAATATGCCAATTAAAAATTAATTCACCACAGCCAAAAAACTTTAACTCAAAATTTAAAGGCAGTTGAGACCAACGCTACAGACTGACTTAAACTAAGCCCCTGGTTTCACAGCTAGTCAATAAATTCAGCTGTTTCCATCATTGTTTAATCAGTTAAGACCACCATGAAAGCTTAATCAAGATGTGCCCACCAAGATTCATCCACATGAATCCACCCTAAGAGAGAAACATTTCCAACTGGATGAGCAGTCATACAGCCGCATCATAATTAGTGCTGGCACCAGGAAGGTGACAGCTACAGGTTGTGGGCAGAAGCCTTCGCTTAAAACCTGTTTGTAAAAGCTCATCCTCACTTTCAAGTTGTACCTGGCTTATTATTATAAAAAAGCTGAGGCATAATTGCTTAATGAGAAGAAAAGTACTCTTGTCATCTATTATTTATGAAATAAGTAAGTGAATGTCACACCAGGCACTAGTTCTACAAGAACAACAGCCCATACCACTGCTGATAGTTTGAAGATCTCTGTATCTTCTTTCTAGTCAAGACTGATATTGTATAGCTTTATGTATTCTAGAGTATTTGAAATGGTCTGTTCACTTGCTTAATCAGCAGTTTAAGACTACTTACAGACAGCAGATCGAGTCCATCTTCATCTAAGTTTTTGACATGTGATCCCAGGCTGCCAGGTTTCCATTTTGGGAATGTGTTTTTATAGTCTTGCAGGGATTCCACTTCAGGCCATACCTCATTGTTGGGGGTACCTAAAGCTCTATGCAAGCATAAGCAAAATACTGAGCAGTTTAGTCCGAAATCTGTATGCACTACTACGATTTTAGTAAGTGCACAGCACTGTTGTGCAATGCTGCACAAGTAGCAAGGAAAGGTTCATCCTGACATACCTGAAGATTCTGAAGAGCTGGTCAATCTCTGAGTCCCCATGGAAAAGTGGCTTTTTAGTCGCCAGCTCAGCAAATATGGTGCCTATGCTCCATATATCTACAGGAGTAGAGTAACGAGCAGATCCTAGCAACACCTCTGGAGACCTGTACCACAGCGTCACTACCTATTGAACAAGGAAATTTTTTTATAAGTTTATAGAATCAAGTCCTCTAATTGACTGCAAGCACAACGGCTCATTCACTATTAAGCAGCATTCAGGTTTTTTGTTAAAATAATAGCCAGTGCTAGAAGTATTAGTGAAAATACTAGTTTCAAACTTCATTTACAGATAAGCGTAACCAACTCCATTGCAGTAGTTTCTACTGCAAGCAAAGCAGTTGCCTACACTACTTCCCAAAGAGCAGGAAACCTTTAGCACCTAGCCATTAAAACCCTCAAAAGCAAGTACTCTGTGAAGTAAAAATGCCCTTACGAGACAGTGAGCAACAAGTTCTGGCCCATCTGATTCATTGTCAAGATAATAGTGGGATTCATAAGATGCTTTGGAACCTTAGAGTAAAACCACAGTCAGGGAGATGGAAAGCCACTGAATAAAGCAAAACCAAAATTTAACTTTGATACTGTTAGTTTATGACTTCAAAAGCTCCGTGATTCTTTTTTAGCTGTTTCCTATTCAGTTGTTACCAGGAAGCTAGTAAGCATTGTCCAAATCACCAAGAGGATGTTCCAACTCACTCACTTCATGAGTGTATACCCGCACTGGAATTCCAAAGGCTCGAGCCAATCCAAAGTCCGCCAGTTTAATCACTCCCTTGTCATCTATTAAGAGATTCTGAGGTTTTAAGTCTCTGTGCAGAACTCTTCTTGAATGGCAGAAGACAATACCTTGCAAGATTTGATACAAGTAACTCTGTAGAAAGGATGAAGGGGGAGGGGGGAAAAAAAGGGAGCAACATTTAATAGAAGTTAGTGTTCTGCAACATAAAGCTGTTCCCTTACATTAGCTCTCCACATAGTAGTAGGAAACGCAGATCCAAAGCATTGCAGATATTGAGTTAATATCAATCATAAAGCCACACAAATTAATTCTTTACTTAAGCTTAGTTTAAGACAGTTTAATTTCAGTAATTAAAAGAATTTGAAGTGGCATTTGAGAGCAAAGCTCACATTCGTCTTATTATCCGCAGCTGCTTCTTTAACCTTTCATTTCTTCTCAAGGAGTTAATTATACTGAAAATAAGAGCTGCTTATAGCTTTGTAGGTCATCTTCTTTAAATTAATTTCTCTCTTATATTAAGAAACTGTCCTTATTACCTTAACACGTGAACTTTCCAAATATTGGCCAGATGGAATGGTATCCAAGTATTTCTTGAGATCCATGGAAAGGAATTCAAAGACGAGGTACAGTCTTGAATCCTGCATAAGAACATCCTGAAGACTAAAAATTGAGTATACAATCAACTCCATTGCAAAATGCATGGACTCACGGTTACATTTCCCCTCTCAACAGGGATACAAGCTGAATTTCCAGGTTCCTGTTATGAAAGCCTTAAAAAGCTTTCAGTCCTCAAAGATTAACAGACCTAGTGAGTTACACTGTCATCTGAAAAATCCAGTATAACTGAAGTAGTGTCAGACTGAGAGAAACACCCTGTATGCTTCCTCTTAAACTTATGTTCCCTCATGCCTAGTATCAGACACAGGAAGTCTGAGGAAAAAAATATCATTGCCTTTAAACAAAGACTGCGGGTGTTGGTGCCTAGCTTCCTTTTGAGGCTGGCTTATTCCAGCAGAGCCTGAATTACTAGGAGGGTTTAAGGGAATATTATAATAGGAACCTAGTAGACACAGCGGGATTTGCACAGGTTTTTAAGTATCTCCTTCATCCTCAACAGATTATAAATGTTCCTAAACCCAAGCATACATACACTGAGACACTAGATGGCTGGAACTTGGCCAGTTTTAAGGCACATTAGAGAGAAAGTATTTTGCTGCATCAAAGAGCAAGTAAATATTTTGTGGGGAAGACAATAGCTGTGATCAATTCTACATGTCAAGTAGTCACTGATAAAAGTTTCACTCATAGCTCAGATGTGCCAGCTATGACAGCATCATAACGCAACACAAATCTCTGCTACAAAACAGCAAGGAAGTGATTGATGACAGAGGTTCACATAAGAACGCTAAGGTCAAATGGTCTATACCAAGGTGGCAAATAAAGTTCTGAGACAGGCTAAAGTAGCAGCTTCAACTAGTTTTCATGAGGTACGCTGTCTCCATTCTGACAATAACCACTCTGAAGATAATCTACATAAATTACAAAATCAACAAAAATTTGTTAGATTCCTAGAATGGGAAGAGGCAGCATGAGGAAGTCTTAATTAGAAAACTGGCATAAACACAGGATTTGGGACTATAGCTATTTGCTGCAAAGCAGACACTGTATTAAGCAGAGTAGCTCTCACCTCACTAGAACGGTGGGAAAATAGTTTCTTATCTGAAGGGACCTAATGCCCTCCAACGAGTTTAGCTAAATACCAGTATATGCATACCAGACTATATTGGGATGATGCAGCTCTTTTAATAAAGAAATTTCTCTGATAGCAGTACTTGGAACACCTTCGTCCTCACTTTCTAGACGTATTTTCTTCATTGCAACCACTTGGCCTGTGGTTTTGTGCCGACCTTTATACACAACACCATAGGTACCTGAACAAAAAGACAGTGAAACGCATATAGGAAATACCAGCTTCAGGTACAGATAAGTCATTGCAAATAAGAATTGCTAACATAGGCAAGAGTCCCTGCAATCAAGTATTTTTTGTTCTAATCAAGTATTTGGCTTGATTAAGAACTCATATTTAGTTTTGGCAGTTTAACCATGCAATAGTTTTGTTTGTTTAAAGCATGCCACCCATAAACAGTATCATTTGTTAGGACAGGGTACTTAGTAGCCTAAGTATGAAACTTGAATATTTGGAAGATGTAGTTGTAAAATCAGATACTATTTCAGTTTCAGGTTGATTAACTTTCAGGCAAGATCACTATACCTCTTCATCCCCGAGGGGTTATGATTTTGCCATTGATACATCATATTAAAAGGTTAAAGGTTTAGCTGCAAAAAAAGTAGTGCTCTGTCTGCAATCAGAGATCTATCCACCCGTTGGTCAGATCTGCAGAAATACCTCTAGCACAATCCTCAGTGCAGGAGAGAGGGTAGTGCTGTGGGTCTCAGCAGAAGCTAAAATTGGAACCAGTAGTAAATCTCAAATCAATAATCTACATTAATCATCAGTGTTCACAGAAGTAGAACCCCTCAACAAACCAAGACATCTTAAGTATTCGCTTTTCACCCTTCTTGAAGCATTAAGCCCTCAGATTAAGCTCAAACAAACTAGTTTCTTTCAGGAAGAAAAATGCATGCACAAGGCTTCAGTTATGAAGCTTTGTTGTAAGATCCAAGCCCCCACTTTTTGCCATTACCTTAGAGAGCGCCTTCTCAGAGTAACATACTGCAAAGTCTCAAGTCTATATAAGGCTAAAGCATTATAAAACACAGACTTCTACATTTAACATAGGCTGGATTTCCAGTGAAAGGGGGGTTGTAACTAACACCCGCATTGAAGAAATCTTCTTAGTGCCTTAAATTGTTAAAATTCACTTCTCCACAGGTTTACAATCTGCTCTTTCCCTTGACAAGCATAGTGACCAGATATAATCCAAGCAGAACAATCCACAAACCACTACTCCCTACCAGCAGCTCCAAGCAAAATAAGTATACCACGCAGTACAACTTCAGGAACAACTGGTACACACGTTCATATACAAAGGAATGGAGGAACTTCCTAAATTGAAAAGCTGGTTTCAGGCCTCAGAACATTTTTTTTCCCCTCTTGGAGGAAAATTACACCATTAGCCATCAATATGAAGGCAGATGCTTCTCAACACTGATCAGTTGTTTCAAATAGGCAATGTCATCTTCAAAAGATGGGCAGTCTGAAAGCTTTTACATATAGAGATAATTACCAC
Source organism: Theristicus caerulescens (assembly GCA_020745775.1). NCBI lineage: Eukaryota > Metazoa > Chordata > Aves > Pelecaniformes > Threskiornithidae > Theristicus > Theristicus caerulescens. The sequence continues at coordinate 94,187,495 of CM036560.1, forward strand.
AGGCTTATTTTGCCAGTGGGTTGAATCTCAGTAGATCCTCCAATAGCCAGAGTGCACAGAGCTTCTATGACACTTGATAACTCAAACTGTGGAGCATTACAAGGCTCATGGTTCTCCATACTTACCTTCCCCAATCTTCTCTATTTTTGTGTAATCATCCATTGCTATGGTTATCCCTGAAATGAACAGAAAAAAATGAGGGTGAACAGCTGCTGTCCTGAACACAGCCAAGTCATTGAAATTATGCCAGGTCTTTGGAAGCTAGTTTTGTCTTACATAATTAGGATGTAAGGTGGAACATTTGCCGTTCTCCTCAGCAAAAACACAGGTTTTTATTCAGGGTTCCAACTAGAAAAACTACATCTCAAAGTACGATTAGGCATCAACTCAAAGGAGGAAGATGCTTTTGTGAAAAAAGCAACTGAAAAAACACACCCTACTCCTTAGTTTTACGGAGTTGCTCATTAGCCGGAACCCTACTGTCTAAAGTCACGAGGCTTGCTGTTAGCAACGCGAGGGAGCACCAGCCCCGCACCATTTGCTAAGCGCACAGCACAGCCTTAGTAGCTGCAAACCCAAACGCCGTTAAGGGCCACCAGGCCCGGGGAGGTTTCAGCCCGCGGTGGGGCTGGCAGCTGGCACCTCCCCTGCTGCTCTCGACCCCCGCCGCTGCGCGCGGCCCAGCTTCAGTGCCAGGTTCGGAAGCGCTGCGGGGTCACGGGCGGGCGGCGAGCGCTCGCCCCTAGCCCGCTGGCCGCCCGAGCCAGCTCAGGAGCACGCTTCCCTTGCGGTCCGGCTCCTGCCCCGCTGTCACAGCTCCCATCACCTCGAAACGGCCCCCGGCGCGGGGCCCGGCGGCGGGAGAAGCCCCGAGCACCCGCTGGAGGAGCTGGCGCCCTGCCCGCCTCCCTCCCTGCCTCCCCAGGGCGATGTTGCCCCGATCAGGAAGGGACGGGGGGCGGCAGCGTGCCCGGCACACCGCCCCGCTGGGGAGTGGGGCCCCCTCCGCCGCCCACCCGGCGGGGCGAGGGCTGAGCGCGGCAGGAGCGGAGAAAGGACCGCCGCCGCCGCGCCCGCCGGTCGGTCTGTCAGTCAGCCGCTCGCCCCGCCGCCGGCCCAGGCGGGGAGCGGGGGGCTCGGCCCGCGACCCAGCGCGAGAGAACAACCTCCCCCCGCGGCCGTTACGCGGCCGCGCACGCCAACGGAAAAGCGTCTCCCCAGCCCCTCCGCCGGGCCGCCCGGCCCGAAGCCCCCGCACCTTCCCCCAGCGCCCCGACGACCTCCGCCGCCGGTGCCCCTCACCTGAGCCGCCGCCGCGCCCGCTCCCCGCCGCAAGGAGATCCCGGCCGCGCTGCGGGGGCGGGCACGCCGCATTCGAACTAGCCGCGCGCCGCCCAGCTCCGCCAATGGCGCCGCGCGGAGATAATTCAAAGCGGCCAATCAGCGTGCGCCGCTGCGGCGGCGCCAAAGCGAGGCCGAAAGGCGGCTTCGGCCTCCGCGGGTAGAATCGGTGCGGCCGGGCGCGGCAAGCTGAGGAAGCGCCGGGCGTCCGCTTGGTTCGCGGCCGGTGCGGGGGCAGGCAGGACTCGTGGTGCGGGCGGGAGGTTCCCTGTAGTCCAAAGCCTTTTTGCCCAAATGGCGAGGTACGAGGGCACTGACGCAACGGGTTGCGCTGGGACGGCGCTAATGGGTAAACTGGTCTCTGCCCAAGTAACACATTGGGCTATTTGCATGGTATGAGGAATATAATCATATTTGGATCGAGGTAGGCTTGTGGCTGCAGCTGCTCCTTTTAATCACGCAAGTCTTTTAGATTTCCATGCCACGGCCGGCCAAAGCATAAATTCATTATTTCGGGCTGCAAGGGTGCTGATCTGTGAAGTACTGCTGTGACTTTTGAAGCTGGTTTTCAAGTACACGCATTAAGAAAAGGTCATTGGGTAACTTAATTCCCCAAATTAAAGTTCTGTATCGCTGCTCCCAGATTAAGAACAATTAGTCCCTATGCTATCACAGCATCCGAAAGAAGGGTCTGGAACATAACTAGAGAGGCACCCGCGGGACTCTAGTAGTTGCAACCTCACTCCATCGGTACCCAGAGAAGTAGTAATGCAATACACTTATACTAAAAAAAAGCCTGGGAAAATACTATTCCAAGCACTGCAAAATTGTGTTACTTAGAAACTTCGATGCTAAATAGATTTGCAAAGCAAATGTGCTTCTAATTTTATAGGTCTTTCCCCCACAGGGTGGTTTCACTGAGGATTCTGTGATGCTGCTGACCCACTCTGGCACCCATTCCTCATCGGCACCGACAGCCCTGGGCCAACACGCTCCTGTGGAAACCTACGGTCCCCGCAGGAGTGAGATACAAGCACCGCTCCGCATTGTTGAGGTAACTGCATTTTTTACTTCACTGCACTGGTTTACAACATCCTGAAGGACTGCAGTGCTGCTCCTCTTAAATGTAAGCAGGGCAGGCTGCCGTATACAAAAACGTACAGCTTCTCCCCCAAAAGCATTTTTTCGGGAGGCCGATTCCAGCAGGCGGGACTGTTTCTGGTGCACCTCCTTCCTCTCTTCCCTAGCCCATGGCAAAGGCAAGAGGCAGCTCGCCCAGCTCCTCCCCCCAACACACACCTTTCAGGGGTAAAAATCCTCCACTTTCCCCTCCCTCCTGGGGAATTTTTGCAGCATACGGTGCGCGTGCTCGCAGGTTTCTGTTTACCTTGAATCGTGTATTCCCAGCACTTGCTAGGGATTTACCTTCCTAGAACAAGGCTTTTGTATCTCTGGGAAATCCCAGGTGGAAATACGGCCTCACATCTTATGCAATTCATAGGAAAAGGGTCCAACGCTCTCTGCCCTGCACAGCCATGAAGAAACTCTTCCCTATGTGCGTAACAAGTCCCGGACAGCCCAGGCTCAGTAATGCACATGGGCCGGCTGCACAGCTCAGGCACAGCGTGGGTGACGTGACCCTGGGGCCTGACTCCGCACGGGCAGCACCGTCAGGCTGTGCGTGCTCCCCAGCTTTGGCGGGATTGCTTTCGATACACAGGACCGGAGCTACTGCTGCTGACTCTGCTGGAATATTCCCTGTCCAGAGATCTTAGGAAGGTGGGCAATGTCCACCTTTTCCTTCAGATAAAAAGAAAACATGTCTGGGACATCCCAGACATATGGTAACCTTAGTTAACTTGGGGGGAAGGGCGGTTTAGCAGTATGCTGAACATTTAGTACTATAAATTAATATAAACTATACTACAATATATACATATTATATTTATATATAAAATATAGTGTGTCTGAAAGTACAGAATACACTGATCTGAATTTTCTTGAAAGCAACATTTTCTTTTTTCTGGTTTTAACCAGCTTTAGTTTAAATATACACAAATATTTCTTAGTTGTGCTGATACAGTCATTTCTGTTGGACACTAACCGTTCATTCTCACAGCGCTCACTGAATTTTCAAATTCCTTGAGAATACGTCTTTTTCCATATATCCCACTGTTTCATGAGTTTTGAGTGGTGACGACCAGGAGGCACCAGAAGGAAAGCTCGTTGAAGGTGAAGAGCGCTCTCTTACGCAGGAGCCCGGTAGCCTTACTCCTGTTTCACATGTGAGGAGACTGCTTCACAAGCCAGTGGCGTACAACGCTGTGATCTGTGCGAGGCAATGGTCCCCTCGCCTGGTGCCTGAGATGACAAGTTCAGCCTTTTCTGATACCTTTAGAAAAAACCTAGGAGGGGGATGGCTTTGAGATCCGCCTGATTGCTGTTGCACTCGAAGCCCAACACAACTGCCCCTGCCCTCGCGTCTGTTCTTGTGACTGCCTCAGTGCATAAATTGTGCTGGCTTAGTCACATGTAAGCAGCTCAGGGAAATTATTTTGCTGCGGTCTCCACGTTGGGTGGACTAGCAGCTGTGTGCCAACACCTTATAGCAATGGAGAATGCCGTTGTGTGCAGTGGTTTCCTTCAAGAGCAGCGGAGGTTGCTTCGCCCTTAGCACGTGCTGAGAGTGCTCAGTGGCCGTGATGGTGTGTATTGACCGAAAGCAGCTTACGCCAATCTCAGCTTGTCCCTGTCACTTCACAGCGCAGTTGTGCGCGGCATAACTCCACGTACACCAACAGAGCTGCTATGTGCCCCATGCTCACGCTCCCCACGCTGGCTTTTTCTGTCCCTCTCTGTATAACAGTAAGCTCTAGCTAGCTTGCTTATAAGGCAGAGTACGGGTAAGTATAGACCTGTCGTGGCATTAATTTGCCAAATACCAGTCTGACAGTTCTGCTTACCTAGCATTTTCCTCCCTCTTGCTGTTGTCTGCCTATCCTCAGGATATAAATCATGTCTCCTTTCTGACTCGATAGTGCTTATCTCAGGTTGATCATTGCTTTAGACGTGGCAGTAGCTAATGATACTGCTTGAGACGAGTGAAACAACTACATTTGTATTGACTTTTGTGTTTGAAGGGATTTACTGTTCTGCTTGAAGGAATAGTAGCAGTGAGCCTCCTGACAACTGAGTCACAGACGGACAGAGATGTACAGATGTGGGAATCCTTAGGACTGCTGCTCCCCTTCACAGCAAAACACGGATCCAAGTGCAAAACCGAGGGGAAACTCAAAGGCAAACAGCAAAGGAATCTAGGTCTCCCTTGACAATAAGATGTTAATTATCATTTTGTTTATACAAATGGGCAAAGGGCACATATATTTAAACCTCTTCGGCATCCCAAACTTCCACTTGCTTGAACTGCAATGCTATTTGTGCAAGGCATATAGGATCAGACCTACAATGCCAAGCTCGGATTATAGTATTACAGTTGTATTCGTGGCTGAGAACCCAGTGTAATACTCTGAACAGCTCCTTCTGTGCTGAGTAGAGGGCAGCTGCAAGAGTCAATATCGTCTTGTCTTTTGTATATTAATCATATTCTCCTCAGCAATAACATCACTGTAAGGAAGAAAGAGAGTGTATTCTGTCTTTTACATAATGATGTGATTAAAAAAGGTCAACTGGTTTGTGAATACCAATGAGGGCATCTAAACTAGGTTGTGTTCACTGTACTCAGAAGCAGATAAATACAAACATTGATTGGCTTCTTTTAACATTTATTAAAAACAAAGGATTATTTTGTTAGTATGACAATGCAAAAGTACAGTAGGAAAGATTTAGTAGCATTTAGGAAACCAAGATAATATTAGAGGGATGATGTCTCATTAATGCATATCTCAGGTGATGCATTTAACCTGCTAAATGCCTCTTGTTACGCAGGACAGTTTCCACTACCAAGAAACATGGAGAGCTCCTCTGCTGCTCTTATCCTGCACTAGCATTTTGACAGGATGCCAGAAAGCAAAAAGCTAAGAACTGTTCGAAAATAAAGCAAAAGGATGGAAGCTGCTAAGAAAAAAGAATTAAATTGTCACTGTCTCCCAAGAGCATGCATATAAATATTTAAAATGCATTTAAAGTACTTGAATTTAGGTTTAAATTCCTTTAAGTATCACTTTTGTAGCACAGGGTGTAGCATGCACCAAACCACTTTACCTAAAAGCCCCCAGACATTGATATGATTACAATAATGAAAATATCATAAACCATCCCCTTGTTTCAAATAATGAAATTGTAGATAGAAGGAAACGTCAGTGTGGTGGTTACTCATGGGCTTGTATCTTCCTGGAGGAAACCTTGGCTGAATTTGAAGTCAGGGGAAGTTTTACCACGAACTTTGCAGCAGCACACGAAGAGGAGCGAGCGGAGAGCGAGGTGCGCAGGGAGCTTGGGGGGGGGGGGGAGCAGAGGGACGCGCTGAGTCCCCGGCGAGCGCATTGGGGTTGGCCTCCAGAGGCTGAAACACGTGCGATCCCTGGGTGTAAAGTCTGAAACCTTCCCTCAGCTCTGGCTTTGCTGAACTCCTGTCCCACAGTAGGGAACTCTTCACTGTCACTGGAGCTCTTCCTTTATTGTGGGACACGCAGCTGGTTACATACAAACCTCTAGAGAAATACCTACAAACACCCGACCTGGATTTTATTTTAATAGTTGTAATTAAATGAGAAAGGTGAACAGGGCATACATACCAAGCCAGAGAAAAAAGAAAAAAGCACTTTTTTTTTTTTTTCTCTAGAGCATCTGGGCAAAAATCCAGGCCCCGCCAAAGTCATTGGCAAAACTCCCATCGGCTTCAGTTGGGCAACGCTTTCACTCCTAACCCCTGTAAAACCAACCCTAGGAAAAGGTGGCTGCTTCCTGATTTTAGTTTTTGCATTTCACGTGGCTCACAAGCCAAGAAGAAAAATGGCAGAACCCACTAAACTGCTTTTTAATTGCTGTTTGGATATATGAGAGCAGGAGAGGTGCATTCAGAGCTAGATTTGGAGTTGAGCTCTCAGCCCTGATGCAGGCGAGCTGTCCCCCGTGGCTGGAGGAGACTGGTTCTGAGGCAGATGTGGAGGGCTGGTTAGCAGAGGCCTCCAGCTGAACGAGGCAATCTCAAGCCCCATTCCCTTAGGCTTCGTCCAAATTTAAGGCCCTGTCAGTACGGCCGTAGCAACATAACTCTATCAGCAACCTTCCTCGGGTGGAGACAATTACGCTAGCTAAAACTCTGTTTGCTGGTATAGCTGTTTCATTTCAACAAATAATACTCTTTTTTCCAATTACCTCAGGTTTTCTCTGCGGTCCTTATCTGTTTATCCTTTTTCATCTTATAACAACCGCCTGCTACTGTGCTCTACCAGATCAAACGCACTGCAACAGCACATTTAAATTCCAAACCTCCGTCGGGGAAGCCTGACCTGAAACCTCTCCTGAAGTAAGCGAAGTTAACTTTTTCTTCCCTCTGGGTGTCATTCCAGCTGCCAAAAAAGAAGGTATACTTTTCCAGGTGAGAGCGTAGAAGAGACAAGTGAGGCATGTAAGCCCGTGGAAATGGATTCTGGATTTACATGTACGCATCACACTTGAATTTGTTTAAAAATTCCTCCTCAACTGTGAGAGTAGAATTACAAAACACTTTTCACTTCAACTAAAAATGACTTTTTTTTTTCCTTAAGATATTATTTTCTTTTACCATCTGCAAATTCCATTTAAGTCTTTATACTTTTCCTTCCCAAAGAGCAACGGAAGGTTGTACGCAGTGATGGCGTGGTGTGTGTCGTGTAAAAATAGTGCGTGGCCCAGCCGCAGAGCTGCTGATTGCCGCTGCCAGCGATAGTACTGCTCATTGGTAAATGAGACCAGACTTGCTTCATGCTTTCTTTTAGTCAACGTGGAGGTCGTGATCCTTTTTTTTTTTCTCCCATCTCCTCCAGCTCCTGGTTCCCTGAGTGGGCTGAGGAAATGAGTCACATCCAAAAGAAGAGGGATAAAGACATTCTGGGGAATTAACTTTCTCCATATGAGACACAGCCAAGGTCTTTGATTAAATATTTTTATTTTGGCTCTATATACAAAGGAAATAAGTATACACTTTCTAGAGAGAGTGACAAGCAATTAGTTACACAGTATCACAACGATGTATAAACACCTATAGTCAGTTTATACAGCTGGGTACTCACTTTGTAAATTGCACCTAGGGCACTAAGGCCCACGGCGGTAAAAAGTAACTGCCTTAAGCTGTTGTCAGCAATATTTCTAGGTAAATTAGCGCTTAATAGCATTTGTTGTGTTTAACTGCTGCTAATTGGTAAATCAAGTTCTAATGAAAACAGGAAAATAGGTTGGTGCATCAGAACAGGCTTTTGGGAGGGGAGGAAAAGTAAGATGATGGGATAAATACATTTAAGTCAAAATGAAAATAATTTTAATAGCTTTTACAATGCTTTCGCATTTTCAAGTCTTGTGATAAAACACACTTTAATAAGATCAATTAAAATATTTTATTAGACATTTGAAGACTGTAAAAACTAAAAGCACAAGCAGAACTACCGGTTTGGTCAACGCAGCATCTGGGGTTTGAGGTTTACCCAGCCTTCGGCTTTGGCGGGGGGACCCCGGGCTGACTCAGCCAGGCGTCGTGAGCGAGCACCGGCTGATCGCCCTCCACAGGAGCAGCTCCCGGCTGCACTCCCTGTGCGAGCTCTTCTCCGCTTGCCTTTCACATGTGAGCAACTTTGAATTTGCATGATAGTAAATACACTACACCTGTAGTACTTATGGAAAACGAACGGCGAGCCTTTAACTGTGGGAAGGAATTCATTAGTGCTAAGTTAGAGAATTTAACCGGCTTTTTAATTTTGTGTAACAAACTTCAGCTGGGCTCCCCAAGCCGCATCCTCCAGAGCGACCCGTGGGCAGGAGGGAGCCGCAGCCACCCGACCCGCCCTCGGGGCTGGCGGCCGGAGGCCGCCGTCCCCAGGTGAGCCGCGGTGCGGGCGGCCCGGCCCCGGCGCTCCGGCGGGGCGCAGGTGCTCCCCGGCCCTTCAGAGCCCTCCGGTAGCCGCCGCCCTCCCGGTTTTCCCGCGGGGGAGACCTCGGGGCGCTCCCCCCGCCGCAAGGCACCTCGTTGCGGGCGCTCACCAGGGCGGGCAGCGCCCGGCCGCCCCCGTCGTCGGGGGCCGCAGCCGCCAGGCCGCGCCCCGCTGCCCAGCGACGGGGCGGGACGGGACAGCGGCGGCCCCTGGAGCAGGCGGCCGGGAGCCGAGCCCGCCCCTGCCTGCCTGCTGCAGGAGGAGAGGCACTGGCGGGGCCCGGCTCCACCTGCGGGGGCGGCGGCGGCGGCGAGGGGCAGGCCCGCCCGCCGGTGGGGGTGAGCCCGGGACGGCTCTGCCCCTGCGCTGGGCGAGGTGAGGAGAGGTGCCTGGGAGCGCTGCAACATGGCCTCCTCCTCCTCCTCCTCCTCCCGTCCCGCCGGACGGGGCGGCAGAGACCAGGTGAGCGCGCAGCCCTCGGTCCCGCACCGCCGCCGTCGGGCGGGGCGAGCGCAGGGGCGCCGGTACCGGCGGCTCCTTCTGCTTTGTGTCCTTTCTCCTCCTCCTCCCTCCTCCTCCTCCTCGCCGCTCCCGGGCAGAGCGGGGCCAGCGGCCGCCGGGCTACGAGCGGCGACGCCGACGGCGGCTCCGGGCGGGGGGTGGCTCGCGCTGCCGCGGCCGTTAACGGTTGCCGCCTCTCAGCCCCGGTCCCGGGGCAGCCCAGCGGGAGGGGAGCAGTCGGCTCTGCCCCCAGCCCGCCCAGGTGCGAAGGCTGGGAGCGGGCGCGGCGAGCCGCCTCTCCCCGCCGCGAACGGGAGCCCCTGGCCGAGCCCGGCCTCCCCCGCTGCCCGGCTCCGGGCCGGCGGCCGCCCCGCCCGGGCGGGAGGGAGCGAGGGTCGCGCTGCTCTGCGTCTCCCGGGGTGAAAGATAACAAAAACGTCCTTTAGAACAACAGCGTGACCGCGCGTTAGCGCTTGTGCTGTTAGGAATAAGGTGCTTCAACGCGCTGGTAAAGGGTTAGCGTATCGCCTGTGCTTTGCTTGCCTGGCTTGCTTCTTTTTCACACCTCGGTCACGAAACAGCCATGTGCTGAAAACCCCCTGGGGTAAGGGTGGGAGCCGCCTCCATCCTCACCTGGCTGCGGACCCAGGCCTGCGGGTCGCTGCTGGGGAAGGTGGTGGCTGGCTCCCACCCTGTTGCTTGGGGAGCGGGGAAGGGGCACCTGTGGCAGGCCGGCTTCAGCGCCGCGTTCACCTGCAGCGGGGCCAGCGAAGGGAAGGTGCTGTGGAAGCTTCTGCCATGACGCGCGGGTAACAGCACAGGCAGCCACGGGAGCCGGTTTTCTCCTCAGTCCTCCTTCCTCTGCGGTGGTTAGACCCAGGCCAGAGGGTCAGGTGAAGGAGCTTTGTTACTGAATTGTGTGTCCCTTAGGTATTGGGTGCGATCGCTTTCTGTTTATTGCTCTAACAAATGCTGCCTTGTATCACGAGTGAGTGGACTGGTCCGACATTCTTCCAGCTGAACACAAATGGCACAATTAATTTTAACTGCGAAGACTTGTGTTCTTAGGGCAGAAAAAGAGCATGTTTTGACCTATTGCACAATGTCTGACCAGCAAAATGACACTTCTCCCAGTAAAAGTAAGTTTTAAGGGATTGGGAAAGTATGATAAATGGGAATTACTGGGGTTGTTTTGGGCTATATGCCCAGAACTCCTGAAACTAAAACTGAAAACTGAGAGATTAAAGCTATAATTAATCAAGGGTGAATAAGCTTCATCCTTTGTTCCTTTTTTTTTTGGTGAAGTTGGTATTTTTTGAATCATTAAACCTACCTGCTTTTAACACCACTTTTTCTACTACTTGAAACACTTAATATCCCATCTTCTCTGTCCAGTTATCTCTTTCATTGTAGTGTGTTATGGTTTCTCATGTTTCTCCCTCAAATCTGTCCAGTGTTCATGCTTTAAAATGGAATGTAAGTTAACACCCCAAGAGGACTGATCAACTAGAAGTAAAGTGCTGCTCTGGCAGTCAGGTCCTCTAAGTTCTGGCTCGGCAAGCTGCTGTTCCCCTGCCCATCGCTACTTCGTTTCGTGAGACCTGAGTTTGAAGGAGAGCTCCTAGGACGTGAGGACAGCACTTCTTACTGTGGTGTCACTGCTCCAGGCATTTTCGCTTCCTCTCTTTCAACAGCTGGCTCAAGGATAAATGGGGAAAATGCGGCCTCATGTGTGCTCACAAAGTGGGCAGCTTCTGAGCTTATTCTGAAAGGTTTGTAACCTAGGCTGAGTTGAAAGCGTTGAAGCACTGAGTCTTTAGAGAAGGTGACTGTTCTCAGTCTCCAAACTGCCTGTGTTACAGCCTTGGAGTAGTCTCGGAACTGTTGGGGAGTCTCAGCTTTTTCCTCTGGACTCTGATCTTTTCAGACCATCAAGGACAGCAGATTTCCTATGGGTTTGAGAAGACTGTTAGGTCAGGCTCCAAACTTTTAAGGTGTCTTTTTGGGTGATGGTGTTGGTTTTTTTTTTTTTTTTCCCCACCCCAAAGGGTGGTGGGTGCGTAAGATGCTCAGATCTTGAGACTCTTCTAATGCTCAGTGTTAGAAATGGGGGCATGCTTTGAAACAATCGGTGTTTTTAGCAAGTTCCTTACAAGAATCTTTTCTGCCATCATAAATCTCTCTCTGATGTCCTAGATACTTTCCGTGGGAATTTGCAAATTCTCATTGCTTGACTTCTGTTACAAAATGATACTGTACTATCACGTGCCATTGCTCTGTTGATACTTGCCAGAGGATAAGGTTGGGGATTTTTGTTACTGAAAAAATTAGCACCTCTCCCATCTTTTCCAGATACTAATTTACTGGCCATGTGCTTTTTTTTTTAAGATAATAAGCTGTATCTGTTATAATGTAGCAATTTGCAAATTCATGTCAATAATTATGTGTGGGTAAATATTTTCCCTTTTTTTTTTTAAATTCTATATCCAGTTTTTGCTAAGATAACGTCTAAGCTTTGCTTACAAAGTTGCTGTAAGTCAAAGGAGTCAAAGTTGCTGTAATGGCATAGGAAAGAAAATAACTCGCTATTAAAGATATGTTTGTATTACTGCACTACTTTGCTGTTAATTATTAGGATGACTCTGTTTACTTTTTATTTCACTTTAATGTATTCTAAAATGTTTTGATCAGAAGTTTATATTTTGAAAAAGCAACAGGAAGAGTAGAATGCACTTTTTTTTAAGTTTTGGTTCTTTTGCCATGATGGTTCTGAGCATCGACAATATGACTACTACTACAAGTCAACACTTAGAAGTAAGTTAATTATGCTTGTAGGTCACTGACAGTGCTGTGTTTTGTTCTGTAGTGTTTATATCTGGTCAGTTTACAGTACTGAAAGTTTGGGGATTGTCTGTGGCTTGTAGGAGATCTGACTTTGAATTTTAGAAATGAGAAATTTTCATACTTCTTTTGCCACCTAAATTGAAACCAGGGCCTTGCTGGTAAAAGAGAGGAGACGGTGGTCATATTGGGGTGCAGAGGAAGGAAAAAACCCAAACTCTGTTCAAATATGAAAGCCATGTTGCTATCACGTAACAAAAATAATTTACTGTTGAAGTAGAAAACTTATTTCACAGAATAAGCTTTCAAGTATGATCTGTAAGACTGCAAGTCCAATCATAGCTGCTCTGAAAAACAATAATAAACCTAAATTTTCTTCAGTCATTGAAAACTTTGGGGGAAAATGGTAGTTTTATAGTTTAAAAAACAAACAAACAAAACCAAAAAAACCAAACCCACAACCTAACCAAACAAAAAACCTAGTAAATCAAAATCCAAACAAACTGCTAAAAAAAAAAACCCTGCTACAGGTCAGACTACCTGAGTCTCTATTCTAGATAAGTGCTCAGTATAGGCAATTTTCTGCCACTGCTGTCCATTCTGTTTCTATCCTACATTTTTATCAGTTTAACTTTACTTTTCTTCTCCACGCCAAAGTTCTTGGAGTTCTGTTTTTACATACTCTGTTTCTGAAAATTCAGTGCTCTTGACACATGTAAAAACTGTTGACTTGCTAATCCAGTGGTTCATTACCCATTAAAAGTTATTTTCGCCACTCCGTTTTATCTGAAGTGTGAATACTTCCCTCATATATTAGGTTTCATGATAAGCTGTTGACAATGGTACTTGTACTCCTGTTGGCATGGCTTTCAGAATGACAAAATAAGACCTGGCATGTTGCATTAATTCTAGAGAAAAGCATGGGTTTGCAATCTGTAATCAGGCAAAGTTTCATTAGCTCTTTAAGGGAGTCTGACAATGACTTGGCCCAAGGAAGCTTTTTTTTTTTAAACAGCTCGTGGCAATTGTTAGCTTTTTCCAGAGAAGCGAATAATGGCATAGAACCTGGGGCATGAGGGTAATATAAAATATTTCTGTGGGTTTTATGCTTGAAATCTGAAATGCATAATGTTAAATAGGTATTTATGATACTGACATGTCTAAGAAGGAAAATGAGAGGTTTGAATTTTCCAAAACAAATCCTTCAAAATAGTTTTAAACATTTTTTTCTTTAATGTGATAAAACTAATTCAGATTCCATTCCTTTCTTCCTTGAGAAATTAGGCAAAAATTGGAAATAAAAGGTTTCTTTCTGTTTTTCTTTTTTAATTTGGGGTGGGGGGAGAGAAAGAACTCCAAACTGTTACTCTCATCTTTTGTAGTTAAATGCCAAAACTTTGCTATTCTTTTGATAATTTTAATGCACAGCCTGATGGTTGGTGCAAGTGGCTTTTGCTCTCAACTGTTGAATTACATTAGCATTCACATAAAATACATAGAAAATAATAGCTGCTTGCACTGTATGTTTCTGCTGCCCTTGCAATTGGGATGCAGTATGACTATGTAGAGAAGATATGTTACAGGTTGAGAATAATGAGTGAGGAGGATGAAGATAACAGCAAATTGTTTATTAAAATACTGACTAGTGTGATAGTGAAATTCTGAGGAACCTTTCTCTGCTTGTGCCAATGATTGCCTCATTGTTCACGTGATGATTGTGTACTCTTACAATCTTGCCCAGTTTTAGTAGTGTCTTGAGCAAAAACCATCCTGTTTAGTCTTGGAGTAGTGGCTGCTCTTCCTTCTATGCTTCCCTGTGACGTCCCACAAAAAAGAATTTAGTATTAGCTACTTAATTATATTGTAATTTCTTCTATTAAATTCATTTACAACTTCAGTTCCCACTGACTTGTTGAAGAGAAAAAGGTACCATATTTCCTTCAATCTTCTTTTAAAATTCAGAAAGTTATTCTCCAAGGGCATACTTCGCTTGGTGCCCTTCAAAGGAGAAATTGTTCAAAGTTTCCATATAATATCTGATGTATGCATCATGATTTATCAGTATGTGTTATCGATTCTACCTGATAATGACTTAGAAAATGTTATGAGCAAATGAAAGGAGTTCTGCATCGCTGTAGACAGCAGTGTTCATGGGCTGAAACCTTCCCATTCACCTTGTGCACTAGTGCTAAAGCAAGAGCTGGCTAAGCTTCCACACTGATCTTTTGTATTATTTTAAACAGGTTGTGATGACAGCTCCTTTTAGTAGGAGAAACTAAAGTAACATTCTGCAATGACAGAGTAGCTGATAGCATATGCATGTCATATGAGAGCTTGTTTCTTACGGAGAGTCTTCACAGAGATTTGATTTTAGATTTTAAAAACTCTGTGATATAGCATCTGTTTTGGAAAGTATTTTTAAAGCAATCCTAATAGAGGTAATTTTCGGATAACTTGCGTAGAACAGGTGTAAGTTAGTTTTATGATCTTTGCATGCTACTGTTACTAGTACTATATTTTAAGTGTGTGTAGTTCTATTTTTAAAGAAAGGAATATGGATTCTCTAGCTTCCATGACAATTAGTTTCCTCTCTGAAAAAGCGGAAATTGAAAGGTTATGGATGACCACACCCTGACCTAATAATCAACAGAAGTTCTGCTTTTATTTTTTGTGAGGTCAGAATTTCTGCCTGTTACTGTATTGAGGGTGCTGATTGTGCAGTTGGTGAGGAATTACTTAGCATTATGAAGATGTTCAGGCAGCTTTCTTCTGAATTTGAAAGTTAGAAGTCTGAGCTCCCCTGTGGTGGGAAACCTCCACTTTCATAGAAACATTATATGCAAATGACTCATTTGGTTTTGCCTCAATTTACTATTCTGTAGATTTTTGTTGTGTGTCTTTCACTTTTAGAAAATTATCTGCTTTTGCGTTTCTTGCCCTCACTTGGGGGGGGGGGATTTTATTTAATTTCTCTTTTCCACCCTGTAATCTCATACTCATTTCTGTCACTTTAATAGTTTAGTGCAGCCTCAGGCAACAGAGCAGTTTCTGTGTGGGTTCAGTTTCCTCAAAACACCTGTTTAGCTTTAGGACTGGTTCAAAGAAAATTCATCCTGAAATTGCTGGTCTTACTGTGCAAAGAACCCCCAGTCACACCTGAGAATAGATCTGACAAAGCTGAAAAATTGATAATTAGCTTTAGCCTTTCCTTTTCTTGCTGAGATGAGTCTGGTCTATATGTGATGCCACAATAGATATTTAAAAGCACAAAAGTCAGTCTCTTGTAATGGGAAAGCAAGGCTCACAGGGGTGGGTAAGCAGAACTGCAGGTGTTGCTTATTGAGTACAGTTAATTTGAGAGATTAAATCTTCCTTGTTTCTTCACTTCTTTCCCCTTATTTTGGAGCTTTCTGCTTGTGCTGTGGAGGAATCTCAAGCAGCAGACTGCTTTGCTTCTGTGCTGCAGGACTGACCCTTTTAGGAAGGTGCTTTGGGGACTGATGCCTAAAGTTTGGTGAGGAGGTAAAGAATGAGTCTTGTGAACAGGGAGGGGGAAGTATACAGGGCTAAATGACCCTAGTACGCTCTTTAAATTATGTCTTTGGGGCATAATAAAACACTAAAAATTTAACATAAAAGGTGAGTCAGCTGGCCTTGTGTTCTAACAATCAATACTTCATTCAGGGAAAGAAGAAAGACTTCTAAAGAAGAGTAATCCAATTATACATAGAAGTATTCTATAATATTAAAAAGTAACAGTAGTAATGTATAATAATAATCATGTGATACGTATTAAGGGAGAGGTTAATTAACTTGTCAAAACCAGAAGGAGTAGTAGTGATGTCACAATAATCTTTGAAGGAAAAACTATAGGAATGAATATATTTGGTAACTTTTTCAAAACTTAAAATTATTCATTGCTTACCCTCCAGTGACCTCAGCGCTCTTCTGTAAAGAAAAACATTTTATTGACAACATTAAAAATAAAAAAAAAAAAAGGGGGGGGGGGCGGCTCAGTATGAGTTTTAGAATTCATTTTAAAAAGAAAAACTGCATGGTGTGTTTTATTTTGGTGGTAGTTTTGTTGTGTGGTGGTTTTTTTTAGCTATCTTAGACCATTTCTGTAAGTGACTATCTCTCACCAGAGATTAGATTTAAGGCACAGTAATTATGTTATTGCCCCATATCTCTACTCATATGACTCCTTTGTGTAATATCTGAGGTACATAAACTGGTACATATATCACCCAGAACTGTGGAGCAAGTTGCCTTTAAGGTGTGGTAAGTGCTGAGGTAAAGGAAGTCATAGATGGAAGATATTCTTAACAGCCTCTTCAAACACTTCACCTGAGAACATTACATGCACCTAGACTTGCTCTTAAAGTTGTTGGAGGTTTTAGGCATAATAGCTAATAAGTGATTGTGTTTGTAAGTTTTGTTGGGCTTTAAATTAGGAAAAGTTAAATATCCACATGGCTTCTGAGTATCTGGCCTTAAACTTTTTGTTAGGTGCTTTTTAATCTGTACCAACATGTCCAAAGTTGTTGCTTGCAGTGTCCTTTGTAGTACAGTGCGGAGCAGCTGCTCTGTGCTCTGACTGAGGTAGCATAGGCAACTTGCTTTTTATTTAACCTCAGCCGCCATAATGGCATACTTTGCCTCACCACATCGCACTGTTGAATAAGAAGCTGCATCTCTATTGTTTTCTGCACAGCTTCATAAGCCTTCGTTACTTTATTTAGGGAATTTAGCTCAAGTTCTTAGGGTATTGTACCTGCAACCTGACAAAGATGCCAACACGTCCAGCATGTTGCAGGACGTGGACTTGCTCCTTCTGTGACATTCATTTTTACACGTAATGACTTGTTGTGCCACAGACATAACCCCATTTTGCAGGTGAATGATCTACAGATGTGATTCAATGTTTTGAATTTCTGATGTTAGAGCCAATTTCCTTTCTTCCTCTTTACGTCTTGATTCTGCTTGCTCCTGTTCAAAGAATATTGCAGAGAGAGCACATATGCACGTGTCTGAGAAGGCAAATCATTTCACAGGTCATGACTTTGCAAATGCATGAATCAGCCTTTCTCTGGGATAGGAACCTCTGGTGAGAACAAGTTACAGTGAATAAGGAAAAGGTAAGAACCTCCTAAATGGCATCTGCATCTTAAAAATTTGCCACGTAGAACAGCACCAACCAGTGTAGGTGCTCAGCTTTTATATTCAGGAGCATATGTAGCTCACAAGGCTCAACCTGAGGCTTGTGTGGTCTTAGACTTGGTGGTTGTGTCCTTGGTTGGGAACATAACCTGTAGCTGCAATGTCTCATTCCAGTGCCTTAGTTCCAAATACCCTAACACAGCAGAGAACTTTCTTTTCTGTGGGTTTCTTTCTTTCTTTTTTTCCCCCCCTCCCTCCCTTGGCGCATCAAATCTACTGTGCCCTGGTGATCCTTGCAATTCTGTGTTAAAAAAACTGTCTGTTTACTGTCTTCCGTCCCTTGGATATTGCTTTGTGAAATGACTTTAATTCAGTAAGGTACTCTTGTTCTTGAAGTTATTGCACTTCCTTATATTGATACAGGTTAAACTTCTTTCAGCCTTTAGTCGTTTTGGTGATGTGGCTTACAGCACAGTTTTGAAAAGTGTTTTTTTTCTGTAGTTGGGTAGAGATGGACTGTAGCAATGTTGTGGCAGGAAGTGGTAGGAGAGCAGGGCAGGTGCTTTGCTACCTGGTTTCATTGCTGCAGATGTTATGTAAATACACAGAGACTTTCCTCTGATTTCTGCTATGTAATGTTTCATAAATAAGCACTGTGTTGTTTGAAACTCAGGTGTCAGAGGTAGCAAGCAAAATACATTCAGAAACAATGTGACAAGTCTGAGACTAATATACTTTTCCAACGATCCTCATGTGGGAGCTAATCCTGCATTCTAGGGAAAATCACTGCAAACAGTATCTTTCTGGAAACAGTGATGTATTTACCTGCGTTTGGTTTAGGGGTTGGAAAAGTCTGGGACTAGCAGTAAGAGGGTCAGTAACTCCTAAATGAAGCTGTTTTATCAAGTCTTGTAAAAAACAGCAATAGTTTCAATATAAAGATGAGATATACACTCTACTGTTCTAATTGAGTCATAAATCAAACAAGTCCAAAGGAAAAAAAAAGGAAGAATGCACATGCATCAGTCTGTGTCAGTTCAGCATACTTTCCTGTGTGTGGCCTGTATTTCTTTTCATGGACTCCATCCCTGCAAAGCTGCTTTGTGATCTCAGTCTTGATGTGGGTCAAAAGGGGAAGATTGTTAACATTCCTCCTGCCTGTCTCCATCACTATCAGCAGCTCTCGGTGGATATCGGTTCTTTGGGCTCATGTGGGAGAGGACAGTGGAATTTTGTGCCACTTGTAATCACTCTTCCAAATATTTCTCTTACTGTCTCATCTGGACAATAACCCAGCTCCTGATTTTTGATGATTATTATGAATTGTGATTGATTAATTGGAATGCCATTATTGCTGGCATACTAGTATTTTCATATTTTATTAACATTCATGTGCCCATCAGGAAGTCGATGATACAGCTAAAGAAACAATTTTTCTCCAAGAGAACCATAATTCTAGGTGGTGTTCTCTGTAATTGCCCTTTAAAAGTTGTCTTGTCCCTGATTGGCAGCTTTAATACTGTTGCTTATCTGTGTGGCTTTTTCTCCCCACTTTAATGATTGTGCTGTATTTGTTTTGGTACTCATAGTTTCACTGTGACAGCTTTGGTTTTACAGGATAGAAACAACCGCCTTTTTTTTTGGCTAAATTTAAACTGCCTTCAAAGTGAAGTGTCCTTTGTTCTGCAAATGAATTATACTGGATTGTTATAAGCAGTTTAGAACTGCTTGTTACAGTGATACAAGTAGATAACAACATGCCTCTGAAGAGATTAAGGACTTTTCATTTCATGTTGCATTTGTTTGAATCATCATAATTCTAATGAAATGCATCTCTCTTCTGCAGTCTCTTTCCCTTGTCTTTAATGTGTCCGTCATCCTAAAGAACTTGTTAAAGAACATGGTGTTGTCAAACAATATTCTCTTGATCAAATTGGAGCAAAAGAAAATATAATATTCAGTAGTGATCTATAGCTTGAAAAGCAAATGTACAAAGATCATTAACCTCATACTGAGCTCAAATATATTCCCTGTTGGGGGCGGTGGGGGGGATATACCAAATATGGTTATTGCAAAGGTTAGATATTGGGGAGAAAAAGTTTAGAAATGAAACCTGTTTCACGTACCCACTACAGATAATCTTTGCTTAAGAAGAATATGTGTAAAAAGATACTCATAAGTAACAGCAAATTCCATAAAGTTTGTGCATTTTATGGTTAATGTTTCTTTTATGCCCTGATTTTACTACAGCTAACAAAACCAGTGTATTGTAATGGAAGAGTCTAAAGTATGGTAATTTTATTTAGTCATCTGCATGCTATGTTTAATTGGACTGTGACATTTAAGCAACAAAAAGGAATACCATTTGGATTGCTCCATGGAAGGAGAAGTAGTTGTCTTGGACACCTGTAATTTGGTCATCTACTTGGTTTTGTGCCAGTTCCACACACTGCAGATGATTATGGCAGTTTAGCGTGATAAGTAGGCTTTCTGCATGAAGGACACTAGTATCTGAAAAACCCTTCAATACTAGTGTAAATAAACCACTTGACTGTTTTGTGGTTTATTATGTCAAACCCCTTTGTTCTTGTTTGTGACAGTTGTTGCTGATGTAAGTACAGCAAATCCAGCTGTACTAGTCACTCAAAGTCCTTGCTAGGGTTTTTTGTCAGTTAAAATTATATACAGTAAGAACCTTGGAAAGCACCAATATAAGTTGTGTATTTTTAAGTATAATGTACAAACAAGTTTGACTTTCCTGGAATTGTGTCCACACAGTATAGTGAGTTTCACGTAGCAAATTTTGTTAAAATAACAATAGTGGAACAGCTAAGAAAGAGTAAATTTTATGATGACTGTCTCTAAAAGATGAAAAGAAAATGTTGTGTGACTGCTGCTATATGTGATCACTTCCACTGGCTGAAACAAAAAGTGCAATCCTGTTAGTTCTTAGCAATACTTCTATAAAAAAGTTGTATATTTGTATTAATGGAGTTACAGCCTTTAGTCGTTGTCATCCATACTCATCAGTCACTCACTGGTTTGTGCCTTTCTCTACTCTTTGTACTGTGGCAGAGTCTGTACAGTTGAGGAAGTGGAACTGCCTCTGTCCCTTGTGTGTGCAGAGCTGCTGACTGGTTTGACTTCTCATAGGTGCTGAGTGGCAGTGGCTGTCACCAGAGTTGGAAGAAATGCAGCTCCTCTTAATAACAGACTTTAAGATGATATTATTCTATTGTGGAACACTAATTTAGGTGATATAATGACTGGAGAAAACAGTGATGGCAGTATCGAGGACTGACAGATTTTTTTTTTTTAATCCATGTCTATCTTTTGAGATTTGATTGGAAAAAAGATTAGGATGAAACATAGAAGAACTTTCCAGAACTGCTGGAAGTCTAGAGTTGAAATATTTAGAGGAGTAAGTGATTGATATATACATATACATAAATTTTTATACTAAAAATATTTTTAAAGTGTATATATTTGATATTTGCATAATAATAACTGGGAAAGAAGTGTCAGAGACATAGAATCATAGAATCAGAATGCTTTGGGATGGAAGGGACCTTTAAAGGTCATCTAGTCCAAGCCCCCTGCAATTGGCAGGGACATCTACAACTAGCTCAGGTTCCTCAGAGCCCCATCCAGTCTGTCCTTGAATGTTTCCAAGGATGGGGCATCTACCACCTCTCTGGGCAACCTGTGCCAGTGTTTCACCACCTTCACTGTGAAAAATTTTTTTCTTGTGTTTAGTCTAAATCTACCCTCCCTTAGTTTAAAACCATTGCCTCTTGTCACAGCAGGCCTT
Organism: Theristicus caerulescens; assembly: GCA_020745775.1. NCBI lineage: Eukaryota > Metazoa > Chordata > Aves > Pelecaniformes > Threskiornithidae > Theristicus > Theristicus caerulescens. The sequence goes on from CM036560.1 coordinate 94,208,234, forward strand.
CCTAAAAAGTCTATCGCCGTTTTTCTAGTAGGCCCCCTTTAAGTACTGAAAGGCTGCAATAAGGTCTCCCCGCAGCCTTCTCTTCTCCAGGCTGAACAACCCCAGCTCTTTCAGCCTTTCCTCATAGGAGCATATCCCATCTCCAATTCTAGCTGAGTCTTTCAAGAGCTTCAACCTCTCCCAAACTGCATTTTTTCTGTGAAATGATATTTGAAAAATGCTTTAGCCTAACTCTGTGGTTCAGAAAGGTTTTCTCTCCCTCCTGGCCAGCTTGGTCCCCTCTGTGCAAGGCAGAGCTGCTGCCAGCAGAGGTAGCAAGGCTGAGTCCAGCAGTGTCAGGGGTTACTGAACACATGAACTTCTTCATGCTTTTTTTCCCTTTTTGTGTCTCTCGGTCCATGCTGAATTGCTTCTGACTTGAATCTTCCTGAAAATTTATTCTCCTGCAAAGATACTGAAAACATTTAACTTTTCTATGAAAATGTGGGATTTATGCAAAAAGCATATAACTGTATTTGGATACTATAACATGGCTATTCTGTTCTGTGGTAGTCTTCACTGATGAAACAAACTTTCTAACTTTATTAGTATTAGGGATGGAGGGCTGTAGGTGAAACATGGTTTACTCTGTCCCTCCTTCCCTTTGCATGTGCAGCTGCAGGCAGGAGCTGACCAACTACTTTCAGCCTCCTTCCTCTTTCCCCTGTCTCTCAAAATCATATTTTATAAAAGCTTTCCTGCAAAGGGTTCTAGTTATGCTTTAGGAGTGTTTATCACTGTTGCTTTCTTCCAACCTTTCATCAGCTCTTACCCTGCTTTCCTACAGCCTCCAGTGAGGACAAGACCCCTTTGCATGGGAGCACGTCCTGGCAGCGTGCTGCCCTTGGGAGCCTGCGGTAATGGGTTACAATTGCAGACATAAACATGTCACTTTTTTTTTTGTCGTTTGGGGTTAGATTGAAAAGAGGAAGGGTGGTTTCCTCTCTGAAGTTGGGTTGAGTGCCCCTGGGGTCTGCAAAACCAATAAATAAAATATTTTCGTCAGTCAGCCTTTTCAACGAGCCTGTGAGTCTGGTAAGCCAAGTGATCCTGATGTGTTGGCAGGTTTTTCTGGAGCAAGAATGGGTAGCAGGGGGCTGGGGTAACGCTAACATCGGTGTCTTCGAACTGTGCGATATTAACAGTGTTCAAAATATGAGTACTGTGGCGGTGACACCTGCAAGTGGTGTCTTGCAAAGGTCCCCACTCAAAAAAGAGGAAAACTGGAAAATTTCCAGAGACGTAAATGGGCAATGGACCTCCAACTGCTGTTACCTTTCAGTGGGAGGTAGGCATTTAATTCCTGTTTTCACATGAGTAGATCTTCCACTAGGAAGCCATTGGATAAAATCTCTTCAAAATATGGCAAACATAAGTCACATGCAAATACTGAATGCTGTTACCTTACCTACTGGCTTTCAGGTAATAAAGGTGTGGTATTTAAACAGTGTAACCCAGTCTGCATGTTACCATCTCTAGGAAGATATGTAAGCTCAATAAGGACTTGCAAGCTATAGACGGGACCAAAAAAAGGTGTGTTTATGATACGTTGCAATGACGATAACTGTATAGATTCAGCTATCTTTAAATTTCTTAAAATGACTGAATTCTAAGGTAGAACAAAGGACATCTTTGAAAAGACAGGCTGATATCTTTTCCCCACTTGCACATTCACTATCTACAGGCTAAAATTGTCTCTAAGCTTCTCATTTTTTCTGGCAGGTATATTTGTGGTCTCAAGTTTTGAAGGTAAGCGTTGACTTTTGGTGGAATATGAATTTAGGTAAAGGTCTCTGAGCCCACAGGCTCAGGTAGGAATAAGACCATATGAAATAGAAACAGTTGAGAATTTTCTCTGTGTGGCTGAAAATTTGAGCCTGTCATCTCTATGAAGACTTGTAATTTTTGTGTGTGATTAAAGATGCTCATCTAGTCTTTTTGAAGTCGCTTAAACTAATAAACTCTGCTTCTTACTTAAAGCACAAAAATGACAACATTAATGAAACAAGGAAACAAAGGGAGCTGATAACCAGTCAGTATATGTGGCCAGGTTGCTAGGGCAGTAATATTGGTAGGAGGTGTCAGCAGCCAAATTATTTCTACCATAATGATGTTGGTGCCTGAAACTCTGACTCCAGCTGCTCATCTCTGTCCTGCTGGCTTGTATTTTTGGCAGCCACCTTGCAGGAGTTTCAACCTAGAATACTGGGGTGTGTTAATGAAGGAAGGAGGGGGCCCATGGAGCATGGCCCCTGGAATATAAGAGATTCAGTACAAGATGAATTAATCTGAGTCCTTCCTGTCCATCAGCGGTACCTTTAACGGTTCTGAGTATGCCCTCTGCTAGCACTTCTGTCAGGTCCTGGGTGTTCAGTTGCTGGTTTTGGCAAGGTCCATCCGGTACAGATGCTGTCTTCTATGATTGCATGGAAGCTTTATTGTTCATTTTTGCTGCTTGTGATGCAGGTGTTACTGTTCCCCCTGTACACCTAAATGTGTTTGGCTGTGATTGCAATTAACCTGGTACAGAAAGCTGGTCATTAAGAAATAGCCTTTTATTTAATGAACCATGCTAGATGAAGCTTGGCCTCAAAAACCTGCTGACATTGATAAAATCTTGAAGCTGATTATGGGTGCTGGAGTGGATCTCTTTGTAGCTGACATTACAGTAATCTTCTGTACTTCAACATCAATTTTTTTTGTTCTCTTTCATAGTGACTAGGTAGATAATGATAAAACTTGCACTGCTTGATATTGTCCTCTCTGTCCTTGAGTAAAAACACATTTAAAAAATAATTCTGTTGAGTTCAAACCCTTTGTTCATACAAAGCCTGTAAGAGAAAGGCCATCCTTGAATTTATCTTACTAGGAATCCCCCAGCTTCTAGTGAAATGCAAGACTTATGCCCTAGTGGAGTAAGCTACAGTCTTACCTTCCCAAGCCCACTGGATTGCCTTCCAAAAAAACCCAGATAGTGAAAACTGTTTCCTTTCTCTTCTGAGATCTTGACTCTTTTCCCCATTAGTGTTACAGGGAACTCCTGAATACTACCGTGAGTGAGCTCTGTGCTTTCTGGGACTGCTGTGTGCTCTGAAGTCTTGTTGTGAATGCTGAACCAGAGAGGACCATCCACAGGATTGATATCAGATTTTCCTTAAATCCGAAAATTTCTCCTACAGATCCGTAGTGAAAAAGCATGTTCTGCTCTTTGAGATTTGCAGTAATGCTGTCAAGCACTCATCTGAAATTTATTTCTTCTTGTCTGTTTTTAACTATGACTATTTAACTCTTGGCACTCACCAACAAAAATATTTTTAACCGTGACTATTAAACTCTTGGCACTCATCAACAAAAATACCTATCTCAATTTTTTTTTTATTTAGCATTGTATCCTGTGTAACCAAGCAACCCAACATGAAATGAGGATAGGGAAACGTGCACTGCATCTCTCAGTGTGGTTGGTGTATGGGGCCAGGTGAGCAAAAATGGAGGCTGAATCTTTATTGCCAGTCACTGACTGTGAGCAGTGCCTCTAGATCTGCAGTTCCTCCGAGAACCTCTGCCAATATGTAGGTGTCTTGCACTTCCCCTGAAGGAAAGAATGTCCTTGTTGTTTTACTTAGATTTGTCAATACAGTTGCCCCACCAGCAGCTTGCCAGCCAGTTTGTTTGTGATCTCTTCTGCTTACAAGGGTGAGTAGATGTTTGTCACTCTTGTCTTAAGTCTTGTCTTTCCTGGCAGATGCTCGTACCTACCACGTGGCTGATTATTCTGTGGGTCAGAAAGCCTGTAGAATGCTTTTGTCCATCTGAACTAGTGATCCCCTCAAAGCACAGGCTGGAGCTTTGTGATATTCTGATCACACTAAATATAAACACTCTTCCATTTTGCAGAATGTGTTCTTTCCTATTTTCAGTAACTCTTCCAGTTAATGGTTACTTTACTTTATAACAAGTATCAATGTCTGTATTGTTTCAGTCACGCTGATAAACAGATCTTTGTATACTGATACAAAGTAGTTTGGGTGGACAAACTTACTGGAATATCTAATAATGAGCAAATGCTTTTATTAAAGATAGAAAGGCCACTAGACTGCACACCTGCTAATTGTAAAAAATGGGTTTAATTTGAAAATGGATCCAGAGATTTGTTTCATTTCACTACCAGTTAAACTTGTTAAGGGCAAAGAAATTACATAGCAATACATTACTTAATCTTTTTTTAAATGTGTATCTTAATGTGGCATAAGGATTTTTTTTATTCTGTATTCAAACTCATAGGTGGTTATTCCTTATGAAAGATTGTAGTTTATATTTAAATAACAATCACTATAAATAACAATAAATTTAAATAACAATTACTAAAGAAAAGAATGTGCTGCACTAATTTTTTCTCCTTTCCCAATCCCCTGCCACAGCTTGGGGGGCGGGGGGGGGACGGACACACAGGACTGTATGAAAACTGATCTTGTTTTGATGCTAGTCAGTAGTAAAACTCCATTTATCTGCTTTCATTTCTTTGACATAGCTAACTTCTAATAAATGAGCTCTGTGGTCTTCAATTGAGACTCAGTGATGTGTGTATTCTTGTTTCATAATCATGTTTAAATGATTAGCCAAGTAGAAAATTGCATGCTCAGTAGAAAAATAAATTGAGGAGGGTAATGTTGTAATATTAATCTTCACTAAATTGTAGTAAAATGCTTTGAAATGGAAGAAACATGGATTTCATGACTTATTTTACTGTTAGCAGAAAGTTCTCTAATTTGCATTTGTATACAAATAGTTTTTCTACTGTGCTTAATTAGGTGAACAAGTAAAAATAAGTCTTGAAATTCAGAACATATGTAATGTTTGGAGACTTGCACCCAGTTTCTGGTTTGGAAATCTTTTAAATGTATAAACTTCAAATATTCTAGGTATTCTCTCCCTTCTTATTGCTTATCTTCTCCCACACCAGCACTTACTAGCGAGTATCAGGTTTAAACAAATGCTTTTGGCATGTTATGCATTTTCTCAGTCTCTTCAGGATCTTTATAGTTTCAGTAGGAATAATAAACTATTTAGGACAGCACTAATTTTGGCAGATTTTCCACTGCTCTTAGGACATGCTGAACATCAGTTATGTTCTAAAAAATTACTTCAGGGTGCTTTAGGGCACAAATTACACCACCCAAAAGACGATGTTGTTTAAGGTCACAAACACCTTAGGTACATCCTCTAATGTTTGCTCTGTCATGCTTACAGGGTAGTCTGCACTTTTTGTCTCTCAGAACACTGGATGTTTAGGTCACATATTCTTGTTTTTATTCCTCAAAGTTTTTGAAGATTACTGTTGTTAGTGCAGGCCTTATTCTCAGTGCCAAGTTCATCATGCTGCCTGGTCTGATAGCTGAGAGTGATCTTGGATGGGGTCTGTGCACCGTAAAACCCTGTAATCAGAGGTTGTCTTAAAACAAAGCTATTGCTTTAAAGTGCAAATTATTTAAATTGCCTTAACAATAGATACCCCACACTGTCATAGACGTACCAATACTTCTCAAAGTCCAAGGGTTCCTAGGGATGAAATGTGGGTCTCTGCATTCAACTGATTTCTGTGACTGAGGGCCTTTCATCTGTAGCAATGCTACAGGTGCCTACAGAGATTTTTAACTGGTGTGGATGTTCATGCCAAACTGTTTAGAGATAAGCTTAGGAAAGAGTCAGCCACAAGCGTGGGACTTCAGAGAGTGTAGGGAAGGAACTGGAGTGCTGAAGGAATTGCACCTGTTAAATGGCCAGGCAAGAGCATGGTTAGAAACAAAGCTAAAGACTATGAAATTGCAAAGTTGGTATCATAAAATAGGGTGCAGGGGAAGCAAGCAGGACTTGGCTGGTGTGAGGGAGGGTGAGAACTAAAGCAGGCAGGAGAAAGATCAGACTCATGAGCACAACTGTAGGTGAAGACATGCCCTCATGTTAGATCCTGCTCATGTGCTGGGCCTTGGTCTCCTTGCACGTGTTTGACAATGGCCAGATGGCATCTGGCTGGCCTGACACTTCTTTGGATCTTTAGGGACCTGTGCAAGACAAGGTCAAGGTCTTCTGAGCCCTTTAAAGACATGTTGCTATTTTTGTGTGTGAGTTAGTCTCCAACGTCATTGACATAACGGGATTTTCTTCTACTTGTCATAAGTTTAAAATACTAGCCAACATATGTATGAGATAAGATTTAATTTAATGGTCTTCTACTGTAGAGCTATTGACTGTGATATGTTCTTGTTGAAATGAGATGTTTTGATTACTTTCTAATTTTGGATCACGTGCAATACTGGGAATAGCAACTTTTTTTTTTCCTCCCTAAGCAAGCATCTTGCAATGTAAGTCAGATCCAAATGCCAATGTCTATGAAAATGTGATGCAGAGTATTTTTTCTTTTTTGTTAGCACATTCTTGTCCTACTGTTGTGGTTTAACCCCAGCTGGCAACTAAGCACCACACAGCTGTTTGCTCACTCACCCCCAGTGGGATGGGGAGAGAATCAGAAGAGTAAAAGTGAGAAAACTCATGGGTTGAGATAAAGACAGTTTAATAGGGAAAGCAAAAGCTGCCTGCACAAGCAAAGCAAAACATGAATTCATTTGCTACTTCTCATTGGCAGGCAGGTGTTCAGCCATCTCCAGGAAAGCAGGGCTCCATCACATGCAACGGTTACTTGGGAAGACAAACGCCATCACTCTGAATGTCCCCCCCTTCCTTCTTCCCCCAGCTTTATATCCTGAGCGTGATGTCATATTGTATGGAATAACCCTTTGGTCAGTTGGGGTCAGCTGTCCCAGCTGTGTCCACTCCCAGCTTCTTGTGCCCCGCCAGTCTCCTTGCTGGTGGGGTGAGAAGCAGAAAAGACCTTGACTCTGTGTAAGCACTGCTGAGCAGTGCTTAAAACATCCCTGTGTTGTCAACACAGTTTTCAGTACAAATCCAAAACATAGCCCCATACTAGCTACTATGAAGAAAATTAACTCTATCCCAGCCAAAACCAGCACACTTACAAACCTTAAAATGTAGCTGGTTGAGTGTTGGGATGTGCTGTCAGCCAGGGTGGAGCGCTTCAGGATTAGCAGATGGACTTTGTTTTTGATTGAGAGAAGTTGGATTTTTAGGGGAGGGGGGATGGAAAGGAAGATTCTTTCAGTCCTCAAAAACTTGCATTTTTTTTTTTTAATAGTGTGATCCTGGAGAACTGTAAGTGCAGCACATGTAATAAGCCAGAAATGTATATGATTATTAGCTTCAGATCCATATTTGTAACAGCTATGCTAAAGCAATGAGAAGTGGGGGGGGTGGTGGTGAGGAAACACCACATTTGAAAAAAACAATTCTTTTCTTGGTGCTAATGGAAACCTGGGTCAAAACACAGTGAGTTTCTCCTGTGGTAAAGAGAATGTGGGAAGGAAGGTGGGAGGTTTTACCTGCAAATTGTGATGTGTCACAGGTATTTCATAGTTTACCACTACCCTGATGCACTGGATGTGCTTGGGTGAGAAAGATCTAGACAGTGTATTCTGAGAAATGCCTTGAAAGAAACTGAAAGAGCAACTTGTTTCAGATATAGCCCCAGTTTGTGTTTTCTTGTTCGGTAAGCCTATTACAAACCTTAAAGAACTTAAACTTCCGCGTGGCAAGAATAGGCTTGCTGTGCTCACTGATGTTTAACTAGTGTCTGAAGCAAATGCAAATGAGTCTGATAATTTTGGGGTGCTTTCCTTTCCCTAGAAGTGACAAACACAATGGATGTGATGTTACTGAGGAACCTTCCAGGTACCTGCAACCCAAAAGAAGCAGGAAAATCTCAGAGCTGGGGGATGGGGGCATGCTTCTTTCCATCTCCTTCCCTCTCTTTCAACAGTCAGTTTGAATTCAGGGGGCCTGAAGTGAACGAGCAGAGAAGAAAGTTCTGCCATGTACAAGGAGCCAGCCTGGTACAGGACATGGAGCAGAGATAAAGCAAGAACCTACAGTTTCTGGTAAACCAGTTTATGGTGGACTTCAGCCTTAAGATTTAGAAAATAAGCAAAGTTAAATGATGCTTGGTGGTAAACTTCGCAACTGTATTCCAGACTAAGAGACTGCTGGCTTAAACTGTTTATCAAGCCTTATAAAAGTTGGTTGCTGATCTTAACCCTATTTAATAGGTCACTAGGGAGAAAGACCAGAAGCCTATTTTGCAAATGGACCTTCCCCTTCAAATTAAATATGGTCAAAGAAACACTCAAAATGCTGGTGGGCAAAAAGGAGACTTTAATGACATTTGTGAACCTGATTCCAGATTTCTGTAGTCACTTTCTGAAAATTGTTTTTTGTTTTTTTGGTATGTGACCAAAGCTTTATCTAGACTGTTATTTAGTAAGGGTTTGGGTTTTTTCAATCACAGTACAGATTTGCTAAAGGAGAGGAGAGGGGACTGTAGGATCCTTCGTCCCCCTGTTAACTTCATGGAGGGCAGCACATGAGCTCAGGTCCTGTGATGGGAATTCCCTCACTTCCCTCTTTGCCTTGTGGTTCTAGACATCCCTGGATATGGCTAAGTGAAAGTGTGCATTTAAGTGTATAAACATACACTACTCCTAATTGTTCCTGAGATATAAATGACCATTCAGCTTGAATTTTAAGAATCCAAAGTTGTGTTACATGATCAGGTATTAATGACCTTTGTTGCAGGTGGGCTTGGATCTAGGAAGAAGGCAGTTTTTATCCCTTTTCGCTAACTGGTCTTTTCTTGTATGCACACCTAGACAATCTAAGTTCTTTTCCAAGACTTCTTGCCCTTCACACTCTTTTTATGCAACAGTTAGAAGTGCTTTTATTTACTCTTGTGTGTGTGAGGGGAGTTCTTTTGTAGTTTGGATCTTTGTGCAATAATGGAAGTGCAAATTGCTAGTCTACTTTCAGTGTCTAGTAATCTTGTACATTATTTCTCTCCAGGGTGTGTCCAAAACTTTCTTTTTCTCAAAATAAGTAGTTTTATTCTATGCCATCAGGATAGGAGAAACAAAGTAAAAGGCTTCCTTCTTAATAGTTCTGTAGTGTTAACAAAAGAACACCAGTCATGTTAGTATTGGCAAATCTCAAGCACTTCCTTGGTGAATAAATAGATAAGGAAGAACACTGGAAGGAGAACCTGAAGAGAGACTTGCATGTTTCTGCAGTGAATGGAGAGTATGATTGTTGGAACTAGTGATAGAAAGAAACTTGGCCCATTCACTGATGAATGCCAACTTAAAGGGAAAAAAGCTAAAAATATGTCATCTAACCTACCAAAGAGGAAGTTGTAATCCCTAAGTTTTGATGTAAATGGTTATACTCAATTCTGTAGTGTATATCTTGAAGTGATGGGAGAAGTATGAAGCCTTGTTTCCTTTGAACTGTTGTAGGATTTTCTAGTTTGTTTTATTTTTCTGTGAAGGCGGTTGTCCCCACCCTGAGAATAAAATAAAACCAGAAATCAGCTTGCTCCAGAGGCCACAGAAGCTAAAAAGTGGGAAATGCTCATCATTTATCAGTGAGAGAGGGTTCCTTAAATCAGAAATGGGAAGCATTTTTGGCATAAAAACTGCAAAGATGGCAACAGCTATTTTATCTTAAATTTAAGACTTTAACCTTAAGTTGTTTGACTGTTTGGATCTTGCCAAATTAGGTCTAGTCTATTTTTCATCTAATTTAACCTAATTCCAAATAGTCCTGAGAGTTCCCTTCAACAGCTGCATGAAAAGACATTTTGGGAGCCACAAGTGATACAAATGGATGCTATATGTGCTGTTGTTAAGTTAGGCTTCCAAGAATCTGATTTTATGGAAGAAAAAGATAATATATGTGCATTTCTATACTTGCCAACTATTCTTACCGCTCCCGTTAATTTATTTGGGCTAATCTGATTCCTTTTAGTCACAGGATTTTGGGGCTCACTCTTTTGAGAAAGTGAGCAAGCAGGAGTACAATGTAGAGAGGGATTTGAGAAGCAAATTCTTTGGGGGGTCTATTGATGATGTTCATAAAATGCAAGCCAAAATAATATCTTGCAGAACTGTCAGGTCTGCAAGAGTGGGGGATAGAATAGGTTGTTTTAGAACCTGTGTGGTCAGTTTTGTATGCTGAAGATCTTATGATATAAGAAAATTCTGTATGTTGTATTTTTCTTTGCAGTTTTATTTGTAGGCTAATTTCATCTGGAGAGTTTAGCTATATTTTTATGCATAAGTTTAATGAACATGATTGCTTGCCTATAAGAAGTGTGGATTATCAACTACAGAGCAACAAGTGTTCTTGAAGGACTAAGTCTTTAGGGGAAAAACATAAAAAAAATGCAGGATAAATACTCCCTCAAAGCTGCTGCTTTTTTTAACCTGATTTTTGTGATCCAAGTTTATTATATTGCTTCCTGAATAACTAATTCAGAGCCTGGAGTGGATGCTTAATTTTACACTGAAATTAATGGATTCCGGATCACTTTCTACTCTTCCACTGCAGCATCCTTCAGTACAAACATCTCTGTTTACTCCCTGACAAGAGTAGTAGACTGAAAGAATTGCTACCCAGTTAATACTCATATGTTTTTCTTGCTTTTGACTGTCTTTCAGGAAAGTACCTGAGAATATCTGTGCTTTCTGTTGGATTATAGCACCTGATGAATTGTTCTCTACAACAGGGATATATTCCTGAACTGGAGCTAGAAATTAGTAGCAGTGTTGTGACTCTGAATCATACTCTTCCTGGAAGATTCAGCGTAAGATGTAGAAAACGGAATTGGAGTCTTAAAGCTAAAACACAAACCTTGTGCCGAGTTCACTTAATAAATAATAGGGCTGTTAATCAGTTACCATAAGGAAATTTGGTTCAACTAAGTATTGTAGGCGTGACAAATTCTCTATTATATTTTTGCTATAAAATCTCTCCAGCAGAGAATGAAAGGAAAGAACTTACCCTTTTTTTCCCAAAGCATTAATGATTGCAGAGGTAGCAGCTTGAACAGCTCCAGGACTAGGAAATTGCAAGTTCCTTTTATTGTTGTTTGTTGCTATGAGTTTTGTTTGTCATTAAGGATGCATAAGAACTGTTTCATGTGGGCACTTTGTAGGTTGTTGAATCACAGTGCCAACATTCAGCTAAATCACTGTTTAGCCTTGCAATTGTTTCTTTTGGGGAGGAATTGCAGGTGGGAGGTAGAAAGTTCAGGGTAATTATTTCTCTACTGTGTTGAAAACAAGCTCTATACCTATTGTATGCACTTACCTCTGAAGTATAAACAGTTTATACTGTTGAAATGTTTTGGGAAAGCAGTGAAGGCATTGGAGGAAGGGTGTGATTTGTAGCTATTTAAACTTCTGTATGTAGTCGAAGCAGAACTATTATTTCATTTCCATTTACACTTAATTGCTTCAGCTCCAAAATTGATGCTAAAACAATGTATGGATCTATCTACTGTATGGGATCTGGTATGCAAAGTAACTTTATTTGCCTAGTGCCCCATAGAGGCTGAAGCTGTGCAGATCTGAAGAGCTTTTGTGGCAACACAACTCTTCTGTGCGGAGGTCGATGGAGGAAAGCTGTGAACCTTGCTGGTAGCTGCTTCTGTTCCCGTTGTCTGTGTCCAGCTGATTTGCTGTTTCCCACAGCCTCCTCCAGTTCATCTGGCTGCTGTCATCAGCTCGGTCGGGAAGGCAACAGCCACAGCCAGAGGAGTTTGTGAAAGCTGGGGGAGAGAGGGGAGTGCACAATGCTGAGTTACTGTGACTTGCTCTCCTATTTCTCATTTTCACAGCCTCTGCTGGCTGGTAAGCACTCTGGTAGAAGCTGCCAGGTGCAAGAAGTGAGATGGAAATTGTGAGCAGAGCCAAGTATGGGAAGAAGCCTGAATCCTAAAACTGCCCATGGTGGCTCTGCTAACAGAATGTAATCGTATGGGGATAGGTAGCTGAGAAGACAAAGATCCCAGTCAAACCATTTATATATTTTCATCCGCTGAATGTGTTACTGTATGACCTATTAAATACATAACTCTGCAATGAGCTGACAGAATGTTTTTGGTGAGAGAATGTACTTTTCAGCTGGGTTTTCCTGCACAGTAATCCTTTCTGTCAGCCTCTCCCTACTGACACTCGAGACATTTTGAACTTCCTGGCTGCTTTTGATTAAATTTGACAGAGCAGAAACAGTTCAAAGTTAGTTTTTCACAAGCTTCATGAAAATAGGTGGGCAGACAAATTCACGTTCCCAGTTTATCCACTGTAGTGTGAGCTTAGCTGTATTACTACACAGCAAAGAATCTAAGAGGGGGTGGGGAGCAGACAGGGTAAGTTCCAGTGTTCACAAAATGGATTGCTTAATTGTGTCACATGCTCATAAAACAGTTGTAGCACCAACCTTTGTTAAACTTTACCAAAAAGAAAGTTGAGAACCAGCTCAGAGGCTCTGTTCAAAGATGTGAAGCACATTTAAGAACCAAATAGCATTTTTGTTCCCTTTGTTACATAGTTAACTAGAACCACGTGCCTGATGGGAATATGTTTCTCATCTTCACAAAAATAGAGTTATGGCATAGGCAGGGACCCCTAAAAAGTTAAAAAATGGAATGATGGGATCTTCACGGTTCTACCTGTAGACTTCTCTTCCTGTAGCTCTGCCATTGTAGAACCTAAGCCAATACTGCCCATGGTCTCCAGACCTCCTCCTCTGGGGAGCTAATGGTGCTTTGCAACAAGCATCTGGGGACCAGCTCTTTGGTTTGTGTGTTGGTTTTTTTTTTTTCCTGATGGTTGCATTTCCTTGCTTTGTTACTACCTGCTCCCTCTTGTCTATGCCTCTGTTCCATTCACGTCAATGGAAAGCGTGATTTATTTTTGTTAGTTTTGGTGTTTCAAGAGGATAGGGTTTTTTTTCTTGGCTTGGTAGTTCAATTATCCATACAACTGGGCAGATGGTTTTACAGTGTGGGCAGAGAGAAAAGTGAAGCTGTGAGGAATAACTGCTGGTACAAGTTTAGGGGTTTAAACAGAGTGGTGTCTGATTCCTTCAGAAATCAGACTGAGTCCTTTGGTTGTACAGCAGGAACGCGCAGGCGGAGTAACCGGCACGGTGCTTCAGCTGTTGAGAATACCAAGTCTCTGAGGTTATAATCCTTGGAATGAAATGAGTATGCAGTGTGCCAGGAGGAGGGACAGGCATTTTTAGTTTATCTCTGGGTGAGAGGCCAATTATCAGTCTTCTACCCGTCAAAGAACAGAAGAACTGGATTTTTATTTAGAGAGAAATTAGACTGGTATGAGGCTTTGCATATTTATTACAATGAGATATTTTGTTAAACAGTAGTTAATTATTAGTGAGCTGGAAAGCCTGTCCAATATGAGGCTTCCTTTAAGCCTGCTCTAGGCTGTTGTGAAAACTCATTTGAAGGACCTGCAGTTTTTCACATTATTTTTGTTTTTATCCATAACTGGCTTTGTGTCTTAAGAGTCATATTATGAATTCAAAGTAATACAATCTTCTCCCATGACATAGGATCTAAGCACTTAATTTTCTGTAATCTGACTTGTCTTTTTTTAAGTAAAAGAAAAATCAGGTGGGTAAAGTTTGTTTTACCACTTCTGTTTAAGAAAGTAATAATTGGAGTGTATGTTATCCTAGAATATGGATTAGATATTTAGAGTACATAAAGGCAATGCACATGTGGAACTTATGAGAACAGTAGTAAAAAATTAATGCATTTTATGCTAAATTGGCAGGCTTGGAAACATCCTACTGTACTCTTTATTAATTGAGATGCAGATGTGCTTAAAGCTGAGCCTTTAGAAAATGAATAGCATGCATTTATACTGTTCATAGAACGATGCAAATCAGAAATAAAGTTTAAAACTATGCTTAAATGCATGGAAAGAACTGAAAAAAATGAATGTTTTGTTTACTTTTTTTTTAGACAAATGGCCACTAAATAAAAAGATCAATAGTGCAGTTACAATCCATTTTGTGGTCACTTGCCATAATAATGTTAAGCATGACACTTTGAATTCTGAAGGTGTTGGGAACATTAAAAAAGATGGATCTATTTTTGATATTTAATACACTGATAAATGTGATATTTTGATTAGTGTTTACATTTGCCCATTTGCCAAGGAGAAAAATAAAAAATAACTATACAAATGTTCAGTAACTGAAGATGTTTTCATAAAATACAAGCATTTATTGTTTTTTGTACACAGTTTTAGAAAGGACAAGAGTTTCATCTTGCCTTTTAGGTTTACATTTTTGTTGTACCTTAAGAACAAATTATGGTGAGAGTTTCTGCCTTTGTCAATTTCAGTTCAACTCATTTATTCAGTCTCCCATCTGTTTGCTTTTTAAAACTTAAATGCCCAATTTGCATAAGGCAAGTCCATACTAGATCTACCTGGTAGATCAAGGTGATGCCAAAACTTAGTTACTTGGTTAAATGATTGTTTTAAATTGTATTTGTAGCCTTTCTATTGAATGGACACTTCTATAGGTTCTTGGTCAAAATTCTTAAAACTAGCTTCCTTAAATTTGGATTTGGAAGCCTGATATAAATGCTGTACTACAAATGATCATTAAGGCACTAAGGTTTTATAGAACATGTTAACATCAGTATTGCTAAACATGCTTTTGTATCTTTGTCTTATTTTATTTCCCTATTACTGGCCTGGAAGCCCTCTAGAAGCCTAATTTTAAATATTTTTCTAGTTCTTTAACTTTATCCATAACTTGAGTTTCAGTACTACACAGCCTTGCAAACTTGCTATGCACCATCTTCAGCAGAATTACCCTTGCCATCTTTGCAACCACTGGGAAAAAGCTATGCAACATGAAAAAAGGAGTGTATACTTTTAAGTTTAACTTCTATTTACAATTTCTACCAGTTCAGTCTTAAAATTGAATAATACACTAGTGCTGAAGTAGTGTACACAGTAGAATGCTCGCTTTTGCTTGTGTCAAAACCTGAGCTCCCTGGATAAGAGCACGGGGAGAAGGGTGGTTTTGCATTATTTGTTGTTAAAACAAATGTGTTCTTTGGGAGTTGATATGCCATGGTCATGTGACCCTTTCAGAAAAGAATGAGGAAGAAAAACACTTTCCTCTACACTTTCCTCTTACAGTAAGTTATAAATAAAAGTGATGTATTAAAACTATAGCATTGCATCAAACCACTGTGGTCTTAAGAACTGTGTCTCTGCATAGGTAAAAGCAAATAAGGATGATGGTTACAAACAATGAGGTTAATTGTATGACCTATTTCATAACGTGTATTCATATATATTTATAAGTACTGTTTAAAAAAAATTCTAGTAATTGACTTTTTTAATATATGTAATATAAAAATAAATTAAGGCATGATGACTTCTGTGCTGCTTTTTTGTAGTAGGATCTGAACTGTTAGATTTTATTAGACTGCATTTTCTGTTTTGCACATTACTTTTTATAAACAGAAAACTAAAAAATAATTCTAGATACTTATTTGTATCACACGTGAACCTTAACCTCTAGATTTAGGGATGTGTTTAGAGCTAAATTGTAGTGTAGTTCCCAAACATAACTATTTAATAGAAATGCTTTTTGTTGTTCAAACATGCTAAGGAAATTGATTAAAGGACTGACTATGCACAAATATCTGGTGGTGGTTTTTCCTCTGGTGCTATGATAAAATAATGAAAAAGATCTACCTGAGTGAAATTGCTACAGTGTTTGTAACAGGTTTATTCCCTAAATATCAGTTTTGGATATCTCCAGGTGCCTTTCACCTAAATCATTTAAGCCTGAATTCTGCAAAGCACACGTATGTGCCTGTATCCCATTGGCTTAAAGTTCAGTGCATCCCTCGTGCTTTGCTGGATCAGAGCTTTAGCTCTTTGTTGCTGCTTTTAATTTTTTTTAAAGTATTTAATAATTGGCTTCATACATCTAATGCTGTTGGTTATCTTGGTGTGGCTGAGCTCTGAGTGCGCTTGGAGCAGTGCAGCCAGATGTTTTTTATGGGCTTGTGTGTGATAAGAATTGAATGTATGTGGCTTCCAGTGCAAAATAAGCAGAGTTTCTGTTCGGTTTTTGCTGGTGTCTGAGTGGTGATGTAGGAGCTACATGCTCCACTCTACTCTGACATTAAATGAATTAAGTGTGGGGGGAAGAAAAAGGCAGTATGCAGCTGAAAGCTTCTCAAAAGGCAGTTGACCACATAGAGGTCACTGCTAAAGGGAGGATTTTGTGCTTCTGGCCTAATGCCCTTGTGCCATCTCAGCACTTGCTAGCTGGCATAGCTCACAAAAATGACAGAAAAGAAATCTAGTAGAAAGTTGTAGTGGTGTTTTTGGTTTTTTGTGGTTTTGGTTGTTTGTGTGGTTTTTGTGTTGTTTTTTGGTTTTGTTTGTTTTTTTTTTTGCAGGGGGTGGTTGCTGCTTTAGTGAGTTAAGGCTTGCAGAGGGTCTGCTGAGTGCCAGGGGAAGGCAGGAGTAACGCTGGAGGAAGGTGAAGAGGGACCTCTCCCTTCTGATGGGAGTTCTGGGTGGAACTGCATCTCTTTTCCAGTTTCCCAGAAATCCAAAAGCCAGTGATCCTTCACATGTGTGTGAAGAATAGATCTCTCTGCAAAGTGTCTAGTGTCTTGACTATTAGCATGGGGGTTAACAGTTGTTGTTTTGCAATAGCATTGTAAACCAAACAAAACTGTTTGCTGTTTTAGTATAAGAAGGCCCTTAGAGTTATGAAATAAATAACTAAAGATCCCTTTTCATAATGGGTATGGTTGAATGTAAAGTATATGTCAATGGATATACCCAAAAGCATATTCACATTTGCAAGGGCTATGAATTTCATCAGTGATGCCATTATTCAGAAAACGTCATTTTGCTAGAAGTGGTATTTAACACTCTGATTTTTTGAAATTATTTTCCAAATACTCATAAGTATATGCTTGAACATCATCACTACAGAGTATATCACAATTCTCTGCAGGAAATTTGTAATTTTG
Source organism: Theristicus caerulescens (assembly GCA_020745775.1). Lineage (NCBI taxonomy): Eukaryota > Metazoa > Chordata > Aves > Pelecaniformes > Threskiornithidae > Theristicus > Theristicus caerulescens. Next base: position 94,225,281 of record CM036560.1, read on the forward strand.
TGATTGACACAATTTTTTACCAGAGAGGGACATTAGCAAATGCACAGAAACTTCATAAAAGGATTTTTCTAGTACAACAGGTTTCTCATTAGATACTCCAGGATCCTGCCCATTGAGAAAATATCAAGAAAATATACAACTCAGTTACTTAATGAAAAGCTCTGGATCTCTAATAATTGTTACTAGCAGCAATATGAATGTCAGTAGTAGTAAATGGTGGCTCTCCCACTAAGCTTACAGTTGCGTGCATTCCAACTATGATTGCACAAAACCAATAACCAATACAGTGTTCTCCATGTGCGGAGTACAGTGCAGTAACATTATGTTTGTTTCGTGGACCACAGGATGCTAAGGCAGGCAGTATTGGTTTAAGCCTTAAGACGGATACATTGGTACTTTAAAGGTCACATACACCTGTCTGTGGTGTTCTGCACTGAATGGACTTTGTAGTTCAAAAACATACTTGAAAGAATAATTATGTTGCAGAGCTTTGTCTTATAGCATGTGATTTCAGGAAATGAGAAGGGTCTTGAAGAATGGCAATCAGCAGAAACACTTTTACAGTAGTAGGAATTTGGAATTGATCTTAAGGTATTAACATTAATCACCTGTTCTTGTGCTTTTAGACATTAAGCTCTGTTCAACTGTCTGGTATGTGCCTGCAGGATCACAGCAACAAAGCTTACTGCCTAATGACCTGAGGTGTTATATTTTTAACCTTCACTGAAACCAGTCAGTTCTCCTTAGCTGACCTGACTAAATTAGTGAAGTAAATTTACTTATTTAATCTATCTGCTAATTGTGATTTACCATTGCCTTTACTGGGGGAGGGGGGGGGAACAAGCAAACAAACAATGCCCTCTTCCCCCCCCCCCCAAAAAAAAACCAACCCAAAACCAACCAACCAACAACAAAGAAAATCAGGGAGAGGCTGTGTTCAGTTTGCAGTCTTTCAATGGTGTAGTTAAAACCTGTTGACTTTAGTCTTTCGTTCCATTTTTCAGCTGAAAGATATGTCTCCTCAAAACCATGGGAAGGTCTATGAGAAGCTTATAAAACTTCTGATGATGACCAATAGCTTTAAATGGCTTAGCAGGCTGGATAGTCAGACTCCATGTCAAAACCAGTGAACTGTCTTGTTGAATGTGATGGCTCTCATGCCTTATGTATAGCTTTCCTCTCCAGCAGGAGTATGTATAGAGATCTCTTTATTTTCTCTAAAGAAATATGAATGTGTGTAATTATAGTTATTTTGTGTGTGTTCAGTTCAGTCCTTCTAGGAAGCACCAGACTTGCAGTTCATATGTTGTTTCACCTTCTGCAAATGTGCAGTAAGGCTTGATGCAAACCAAAATTACTGGATTTGCTGCACGCATGGACAGCTTTCTTAGCACGTGCTGTAAGCCTGATGCTTTCTGAAAAGCACAAGACGACTGTATATGCACAGACCAGTGAGGGGAGAATGCATGCAGCAGGGCTTCTCTTAAAGCTCTGCATTTATTGTGCATGCCTAAAAAGTATACTGCCCTGCATTGCCAGCTCTGGTGTGGGACAACAGAATATGCATACTGCCATTGCGTTTAGGGTTTCTTTACTCTTAAATTATCTTAGAATAATGCTTGCATAAGGGTAACTATTTCCCCTTATTTTTATTCTGCAACTCTTTTTCTGTAGAGATCCACATTTTCTTTTGTGAATTACATGGGTAACTTGCCCTTACTCACCAGAAACCAAGCTCATTCCTTGTTTTATTCCTTCATAACACTTTCACCTCTGTGTGTATCTTTCTCTGCTGCCTGCTGTCAGTATTGAAGCATCCTGTTACCATCTTTGCTGCTTAACTGCTTCCTCTAAGTTATGCTCAATGTACTCGGGCCATTTTTGGGAGCGGAGGAAGGAAGCTACTTTAATTTCCTGCACACTTGCTAGAAGCAGTCACCCATTCTATCACCCTTTTTCAGCAATCATTGTATGGTATTATTTTGCCACATTTCACTGATTCAGGTCAAGCAGAATGACTACAAAGATGCGTATCCATTTCCAGACAAGTACTGGAATATAACCTGAGCACCATGTCCCAATTATTATTTGTATTTACTGCATTATTTCAAGCATTCTAATTTTTTCTGCAAGACACTTAGCTTTCTGTGAATAGCTTACTGCTTTTGAAAGATCAAAGAAAAAATGTGCATGACTATCATCACCCTTGGTCAGTATTTGGTGGATCTTCACAAAAAACTAGTAGAAGGATAAATTTTAATTTGGTCACTCCTGTTTACAGCTCCTCACTTCACTGTTTCTCCCTCTGCCTGACTGTATTTTACAACTTGTTCATCAAGTTTGTAGAATGTGCTACAAACTCATTCCATTTTTAGTTACGTTTAAAAAAAAAAAAATCCACCTCTATGCCTCCTTACAAGGCTCTGAATCATATTTGCTAGTACATGGCACCAACACTTCCCCCCCCTCCCCACCCCAGTGTTTGTAGCAAAGTGTTGTAAATCACATGGCACACTTTATAGTGTCATGGGACAGTTGTAATTTTGCTAAATATCACTCTCGTGTGATGTTGCACAGCAGACCTTTCTGTGTACGATGGCAATGCCAGACACTCATCTCAAAACAAACATCCTGGAGCTGGGAGACATATACTAAGAAAAAGTGAAAGAAACCCAAGTCCTGGAGCTACTGGTGGGTGGGTGGTGTTAGTAATTCCAGTGGTAGTGGTTTAGCAGTAGTAGTTTCAAGATATAAAAAGAAAAGGTCTCATATAAACTTGTATAACCTTTGGATTTTATATGTCAGGAACAGAGGAAGCTGAACAAGGTTTTAGTTGTATGAAATGTCTTTCTCCTTTTCTCCCACTTATATCAGTTAGTTTAATAAAAGATAATACCTCTTTGGTTTATTGTTGGAGCTTATAACTACATAATGGCTCTGAAGCTGGTATCTTTGGGAAATGAATGAAAAGTGTAGGGGAAAGAATAATTCATTCATTGAATAAGAAGTGAAAACAGTAGGAACAGAACTGAATAATAAGCCATTGTTATTTCCACACTTAACGTACAATTTTTGTATTACCAAAATCCTGAGCAAGCATATAGAGACTCGTTTTAAATACATAGCTACCTGTGAAAAGGCATGCCATTTAACACTACCCAGTGTTTTCAATCACGCTATAGTTAATTAGAAGATACTTGCCCACATACACTCTCAAAATGTCTGAATCTTCCCACAACAGCCTAGCACCTACTTGCTCGTAAAAAGATGGCAGTGGAATGTACAAATGGCCAGTAGATGGCATCGAGGCCCCACGGTTGCGGAAACCTTAGCGTGACAAAATCCCCTATGTGCTCTTGGAGTCGTAGGATCATGTGGCCCGATTGTATTTTTCCACTTTGCTGGATACTTGCATGTTCAGATGCATATCTTGGTATAACACTTAAAATATGCTTGCTTAAACAACTAGTTCAGAGAGGATGCAATTTCGTTCTGAAAAGCTATTGGATAACATCAGGCTGTTATTCCCTCTGGATAGTGACAGATTTTGTGTTTGGGGTTTTTTTGTGTTGGTTTGTGGGCTTTTTTTTTTTTTTTTGGTCCCACTTAATGGTATGCTTTTTATACTGGCTATTGTTTTACAGAACATCTTGTCTAGGAAGTAATAAAATTGCTGCCCTGCTTTAAAGCATATGCTTCTGAGGGCTATTCCCATGTATAATCTCTAAGTGCTTTGCTGAACTGGGTGACTCTGCACTCAGAAGGGTTATAGCTTTGTGTTGTCTCCTATGCTTTTCTTTGCATGCATTTAAACAAGGATATTTGCAAGGGAATGCATTTTATCTGAAATGCATCGCTAATAGGGTTTTAATGTCCTAATGGACAGATAGGTGTTGAATGAAACAGTGGAAAGACCCAAGCTCACCTGCTTGTGCCCAAACCTGCATGTCGTTTCTCTCCCTCTTCCTTCTGAGAAATTCAGTTTGTAAGCCTGTGTTGCTCTTGCATTACTGTCTTGGTCTAAGATGGATACGCTTTAGCTGCAATAAAGAAAACAATTCTAAATACCTCTTCCCTTTTTTTTTTTGGTGATACAGATTGTGTCTAAGTAGGGGCAGTATTAGCTCTTTGTTCTGTCTGCAGTGTGTTATGTATGGCTCCCCTAGCTGGCCTTTCTCTGATAATTGATCCTTCCTTTCAGCATTTAATCAGTTTAGCAGGTTCAAGTACCATCACTCACATTTATGACTGGTCCTGAAGACAGCTATTCAATACCTGTAGTATGAGAGGGGGAAAAAACCTAAGAGGTCATCACAAACTAAGTAACTATATAAACTGAGTAGAGGGAGTTTAAAAAAAAAAAAATATGCAGAAAGGGGTCAATTTTTTTTACCAGGAAACACAAAATAAGTAATGGGGTGGGAAGGATTAAGAAGATGTAAGGTTCTAATAGTTCATGCTGACTGGAGCAGATTTTAATGTGTATTTCTTAGATGCGACACATAGGACTTTCCAGAACTTCTAGGAGATGAGACCTTTTTAATTATTAGAATTATCTCAGTTACATAGAGAGGAATTACTCAGACACCCTCATTTGGTATATTTGGAAAAAGGCATCTTGTTAATGTTCTTAATTTGCCTTGCTTTCTTGACTGTCATCTTTAGCAGGGCTGCCAATCCTTTTTGTGTAAGACAACTCCTTGTATTTTCCAGAGTAATGCAGAGAAGCTTATGGACCACTGTCCCACACTGGTCACATTGTCCATGTGCATCCCACACATGCAAGACTGCTCTTCTGTGTGCATATGCCATGGCACACAAGAAAAGCAATGAGTAGATGCAACAGTATTTCGAAAATGTGGGCTTGGAAAAAGGCATATCTAAGAAGCACTGTCCTATATGTACATGGGCCAAGCAGATTTTCAAACAAGCTCCTAATGTTCTTCACGTGCAAGAACTGAAATGAACACACACATGGTGGTGTGTGGTTTGCATATGTTGTATATGCTCGGTGCAGTGAGGTGGGAGAGGGTCAAAAGGTTCCTGATAGAGGTGGTTCAGTGTAGCAGGGCATATGTCAAAAAGCATCCTTGAACAGGACCCTGTGCAAGGGGTTTCAATTTTGGTGGAAACAAGCAGGTAATAGTGTTCTTTGCTTCTTAACTGGAAAGTGGAGCGACTCTTCAGACTGTTAGCTGGAACAAGAATTGTGTAAATTTTGCTTTATATACAGCATAACTACTAACTATTACTTGGTGTTTATTATTGTGAAGAAATAGAAAGTCCAGATATGCAACTAGGCCTCCAGCATCAGACATGCAGAAATTATTGGCTCCTCTTAGGACAGTTGTATCCATGGATACAATGTTCTGAGTTCATCACTTAGTGCCTATCTTAGTCTGCTAGACCATTAGAGTGAGTAAAGACTTTCTACGCTTCAGATTAGGGAACCGGGAAAAGATGAGGAAATCTGCTCTACAGAGCACTGACTGGATAAGGTTTGTTCTTGCTTGTTGGTCTGGCAGCTTTGTGTGCAGAGCCGTCTATCCTGCTAACCCTTCTCGGGCTAAGGAGTGCTTTCAAGGCTAACGGTTGTCTTAGGTTAAGTAAAGAGGTTTGCTCTGGTTGTGGATTTTCCTGGGGTTTCTCTTTTATTGCTGCTGGAGGGGAGCTGTCACTTTTTGTGGCCACATGGCACAGTCTGTTTTTTTTAAAAAAAAAAAAAAAGAAAACAACACAACCCCCCCCCCCCAAACCCCACAAAAAAACCAACAAAACAACACCAAAGAAAATCCCAAAGAAAAACATTTCTTCCTTTAATTCACTAGGAAATGATATAAAGCATTCTAGTGAACACATCTCTCTTTTTTTTTTTTTTGTTTAAATAGTAATTGCCATTGCTGACCCCAGATCAATTAAATACTGTATTTTTCTATGTAGGAGATAATGTTGAACTACCCATCATGTTCACTCACATAACATAAAGCAATCGCAAAGAAAGAGGATTGCAAGAGAACAAGAGTGACAAATATCAGCTTGGGGGGGCGGGACCAACCCAAAATATTCATGGGAAAAACAGGGATTAGAATAAAAGAGTAGTCTCTGCCACACACATGTAGGTGTGCTGTTGTATAATCTTGTAATTTAATGCAAATCCATTTGCCTACCTTGATAGTCAGCTCCTGTTAAAACTAGATCTCAAAGTGCTGCCAGAGGAAAGGCTGGGTTGTATATTGGGCACCATGGTATTTACTGGAATTAAAATAGTTAAAAACTAATAACTGGATTCAGTCCTATGCAACCAGGTTAGGTACAAGAAGACAAGTTTTGCACTGAGCAATGTTGTGTGTTATCACAAAAATAATGCAAGCTCTGTTCCTCTGTGGAAAACTTGGTTGCCTGAAGGTCCGCTATGGGGTTATGTTTGTTGTAATTTGTTAATCTGCAGTCTGTTAAACTGCTTAAAAAAGCAGTTTGCCTTTTTTTTTTTCTTTTTAGTTTGTGACTTAATCTATGCTAACTGAAGCTTATGGAAAAAAAATGTTCATTTAACTTGGTAAATTTTTTTTTGTCCTATGATATTATTTCAAGGAAATAGATCCTAAATTCAGTACCAGAGCCATGGTCTGCATTTTGTGTTGCTATTTCATCCCACACCTTTTCCTCAGATCTCTCCAAACATGCTAGTTAACATGTTTCTGCAATTCACTGAAAGGTCTTAATGTAATCATGGCCAGTGCTTACTGGCTGTTAATGCTGACTACTTTACATTGATTTAATATTATGTGTTTGCATGCATGTATGCAGTCCATTGTGGCCGCAGCCAGCAGTATTTGGAAGCAGAAGAGGGATTTGTCAGAGATTAGTCCAGGTTAGTCTTGTGTTGTAGGTTATGCTGCTGCTGAGATATGTCTATTCTGTAACATGTTGGCCCCAGGTGAAGAAAGTCTTTCCAGCTTCCTTGTTTTTGACATTCCGCAGCAAACTGGAGAATGACTTGTGTTTGCTTACAGCTGTGAGATAATTCTCTGTTGGGGAATGCAGACCTTTCCCCCACCCCACATCTTGTAGAATTCCTAACGGTGTGTACTTGTGGTTCCTTCTGGCCTCTACAAGCTGGAAGTAGATTAGAAGATGGGCGAGTATAACTGATGCATGTGATCTAGGTCAGAAAGATAACTTCTGTCATGTGGGGCTGCTTCTTCTAGGCTTGAGAAGATTTACTGAAGGGATAGTGGTTTGGGGTTTTTGCTGCTGGGATAGCAGCAGTTGTTGCAGTCCCTCGAAAGCAGTGAGAATCTGGCACCTGAGAAGCTCTGCAACCACGAAGCTGTTGTGAAATATCTTATACAAATCACATTTCTTTATACTGACTATACTGACTGTCTCTATTGCTGACCTCAGTGCTCTGTCATTTAGGAAATGCAACAGTTGACCTATTTACACGTGGAGGATGGCTAATAAATACGTATTCCAGATCATGTTTTGGATGGTCTTTCATGGATGTTGATAGAGAGAAGAAAAAAAAAATCTTATATCTAACACCTGATTTTTATATTTTTAAGCAGGAGCTCATGCAAGGAGGCCTAGGTTATGAAACCACATAGTGAGTAAAAATCTTAGATACAACTACCTTGGGTGTCTCCACTGCTGGTGTAAGCTGAATCCTGGCACTTGTGGACCCTGGGAGGTCTTCTGTGACCTAAAATTTTGTTGTCTCTTGCAATTTATTGCCTGTAGTGCTCCTGGGACAAGCAGCACTGGCTTTCCAGCTGGTGCCGCCTCTCTTTTAAATGATAGGTGGTTGCTGGCAGGGTACTTAGAAATGTCTTAGATTTTGGTAATTTGTGTAAAATATGTAGAAAGTGCCCTGAAATTCATCTTTATAGAGTGTATTAAAAAAAAAAAATTGCACCAGATGTCACTTAACTGATAATTTTATCACTTTTACTGCCAACACTTTGTTCTGCTATGTAACTTTCAACAGTGGATCCTTTTTCTATAAACAAATAAATGAAAACCACTGCTCATGCATTGGGTTGCTGGAACATTCCTATAAAGTAACACGGATCTCTTGTGAGCCTTTTCTGAAGTACCAAAGCAATGCTTTCTGTCCTTGCAACAGGAATTGCAGTAGTTGCCATATGGAGAATAGATACATGCTCAACACAGTATTCTGCGCTGCGGAAGAATAGCACCTTTTTGGTGGACGTAGAATACACCAAGCATTGTGTACCAATAACTCTGTTACATCATGGGCTGACGATAGTGTTTATGCGGAAGATGATGCAAATGTTGGGTGTGTTGACTACAGATTTTTTTTTCATTTGTGGAATTGAACTTCAACCCTAGCATTGCCTTGAAATAGCATTTTCCATTTATACAACAGCCATATAATTTTTACACTTTGCAATATTGTCACGTATGTAACATTTTGCAGGGTTCCAAAAACCATCGAATCTCGCACAGAAAATGTCCAAATGTATTTATAGTTTTTGTTATAAATGATACATGAAATATTTGGTCTCTAGACATCTTGTCTTCAGCTTCGCGTTGCCATGGGCACTCATTAGTATTCCAGGGAGGCCTGGTTGTCATGGCAAAGTGTGTAGCTGTACCGTGTTCCCATGGCAACCTCCACCATTATGTACCTTCAGCAGATCTGCTAGCAAATCTATTTGGGTAAATCTAAGATGATCTTATGGTAGCATTAATGTTTTAAATAACATTACCATCCTATCTCTAGCTGATTAGCATTGCTAATTGTCTTCCATATGTTAATATGGACCATTGGGTCAGTATAACACAGCACAGTTTTGGACTTCAGCAAAATTGTTTTCAAAAAGCAGCAGCAGCAGGGGGATAGCTTGACCCCTAAAGAGATTAAAATAAAATTGTGGTGTTGAAGCTGTTTACATTTTTCACATGTTCTTTTGTGTGTCTGGATCTGAAGCGGAAACGTTTCTGAGCTTGCAGCTCCTGCCTTGAATGACCTTCAGCAGTAGCAACCTTTCTGTGTACATCTAAGTGCATGTGAGAGAGTTTTGGTCTTTGAACCTCTTTTTTTTAGGAAGAGAAAGCAAATTACCTGCTGGCACACAGCTTCCTGTGGTTTGCTTAGGGAGCAAGGTATTATTGCTGGTGGGGAACATACTGTAGATGATTATCTTTTGGATCAGTAAAGTTTTCTATCTATTGCTGGAGAATTTGTTTTGATGTTGGAGATGTTTAGAAATGCGGTAGACAAATTAATATCTGTCAGCTCCTTGCTAATGACAAGCTGTTTACTTGTCTTAAATCTTGTTCTCCATTCATACATTTTTTTTTGTTTATGTAATGTACCCAGTCAAGGAGCTGATGAAAAAGCTGTGTTTTTTGAAATGCTCTAGCAGCTGTGGAGTGCTATGCATTCAGAAGTGGAATACGCCTATGAAGCCTGTTTAGACAGGACAGCTTGACTGACCCCTGTACAGAGGCCCACCCAGTGTCTGTTGTTCAGTCGTAGAAAAGAGCTACAAAAATATACAATTGTATGGAATGTAGACATCTGTCCAATTTTTAAAATCAAATATCAAGAAATGATAATGCAGTATTCCTGAGAAGTGGTGACTTGACACATCTGGGAGAATTTTATTATGCTGAGCCATAAAACATAAGGCTTTCTGCAGCCCTAGAGGGTATGTTAATTCTGTCATGGTTCTGATTATTTCCTTGCTGTGGTCAGCAGATAGTGACTTAAAACAAACAAAACTTTTAATTTCGATCAAATTATTTAAAGATTTAAAGATTAGAAATCACTTTATCAGCTCAAATCCTTATTCCTTTGCTTTAAGCTGATAAAGTGGGTTTGCACAGATCCCTTGGCCTCGTTCCCAACTGCATTTAGAATTTCAGATATTTCTTGGAGTCCTTTTTCTGTAAGCTGTTTCACTTTTCAAATGTCTCTGCTGAAGAAGACTTTTTTGATACCCTTGTTTAAAGAACACCATGAACTTAAATGTCAATTGATAATCAAACAACCGAGTTATGTTTTCAAGCAACGCTGTCTTTCACCATACTGAAAGCTGACAGCCAGAAAAGCTAATGCTTTTTCTTCTCTACATTTCTTCAAATTGGGTTTGCTTTCAAATTGAGTCAGACTGCATGGCCTGAATCACATCGGAGCTTCTGAAAATGCTGTCTCACAGTACTCTTAAACTTGAGTAAGAGCAGCATACTTTTAAGCACTTGGTTAAAAAAAGAAATATACAGTTTGAGGGAAAAGAATGTACTTTTATTTTATAAATTTGTTAATGCATTTAAAAAAAATCTTTTTATTTCAACATTAGTGCAGTTTTATTTTGCAATGGCTTAAGAATCTCTTCCAGAAAGCAGCTGCTAGCTTTGTTTAATAATTGTAATTTGTATGTAGGTGTAGCAACAGTTAAACACGTGGCTTCTTTGAGTCGATGAGTATGAGGATGGGTATCTGCAATGGCCAGGACAGGCTTTCTTTTTGTCCTGATTACCATTGATTCTTCATGGAGTCCTTTCTTATTCTAGGTAGATTTTTTTTTTTTGGTAATAAAAGGAAAAGGATTTTTTTTTTATAACACTGACTTGTAAAAAAAGTAAAGGCAGGAAGTGCTGTATGATGAATCTGCACGGCGAAGAGCTGTGCTAATATAAGCAGACATTTAGGCAGCTTTTTTTAATATAAATCTAGAACTGAGCAGAAAAAAGTGATGGGAAGCTCATTTTCATGTATTTTGTTTTCTGTCTATCACTTTCTTTTCCCCAGTGACTGGCAAACTAGTTTAGAGAAATTAAGAAGAACTGATGGAAATCTGGAAACAAATGCTTTTAAAGGAATTGAGACTGTGGAATAAATTGCCAGAATTGCACTGGGGTTGTGGGAGTTTAGCTGGCAACACCTGCTGTAACACTTTTATTCTCCCTCTGTATGTTGCTGATGTTGGGTTTGGGAGGGTATTTCTATTTGTTTCTTTCTATCCTTTATATTTAGTCCCAGTTAGATTAAGAAGAGGGGAGGATACAGGAGGAGAGGATAAGACTTCTCGGTCATCCTCATAGGTATAGAAACACACAAATCCCAAGAGACACTTGACTGTAGCCTGCAGTTTTGGTGTTTGTAGTTCACAAGATAATACTACTCAAGCTTGGAGCTTTCCTGAGGAGAGCTTTGGCAGGCTTCTTCATTTTCTGTCAGAAATACCAGGAGCACACTCAGGGTCTGCCTGTGGAAGGCCTTTCCCTGAAGCACTGGAATTAATGTATGAATGAAAAGGAGAGTCCAAAATATCTGACATGATATCAGAATGCATTGCGCTTCAACGTGCGTTCTCATGCCCTTAACCTAACCTTGCAAGCATAGCTGATGCTTGGCTATTTGGAAATTTATTGCCTGTGATCTTTTACATAGAAATGTAACAGTTGCATAACTGAATAACCCAAGCTATTGCCTATAACTTTAAATTGTGAGTTTTGTTTTTCTTCTTGTCAACTGGAACAATATATTGAAAGCAAAAATTAGTCTTGAAAAAATGTTAGTCTGTAGGTGGTTCTTAAGCAATTGGTTTGAAGTGCTTGCTCAGAGTATGAACAGTTCTTGTAGAATGATCCCATTCTCTACCAGGAAGAATATAACCCTGAAGCATTCAGATGAAAAGTTAAATTCAAGTTACATAAACTTTTTGAATAGCCTATCATGATCTCGTTAATGGTCATTGCAGACAACTATTGTTTGTAGCAATCAGTTGTGAAGGTACTGATGTATGTGTGCTAAATAAACCTGTTACAAGCATATTATGGGAACACTTTTTATGCACTCTTCATCCACTTCCAGTATTGGTAAGTATCCTATTGCTGAATGTACTAATGATGAAATTTCTTCATCAACAGTTTCTTCATCAATTAAGTATCAATATAACCATAAGTGTAGTGACTGTTGGTAGAATAATAGATGAGATCAGTAACTCTCTGTATAGCCCATTTGGGGACAGTGGAGTACAAAACATGTCTGTCCAGGTTACTGTTAAAGAGAGAGAAGTAACATAGTTGTCACTTCCATGATTTGAATTTGGAAGCCTCTTTAGGTAAGTCATGGAGGTAGCTGGAAGTTATATGTGACCAGGACATTATCTAGATCTTTGACAGAAGTGCTCAGCATTCAGTTGTGGCTTGTTTGCTTGCCAAGTCATTTTCTGCTTTTTATTTTGGCTTTTCCTGATTTTATTTTTTTCTTCCCCCACAGCAAAGAATGAACCATGGGCTTTATTCCTCTCATATCTAAATACAGAGATTTCTGTTGATAGGAGTACAGGGTTAATTGCTTAATTGCATGAAATTAGACATAGGCCATTAACATGCTATGTGAGCTCTTTCTTTTAATATAAATGCATGGGCGAGGGGGAAGGAGTTGGGTAAAACAAATCTTATGCAATGATACCCATGGAATTCTGTGTTTGCCACTATTTTTGCTGTCCTAATATTGATGATACTCTCATACAAGTGCATTTTGAGGAGAAGCTAATTATTTTTTTCTGAAAAACATTTGAAGCAAATTGTGTGGCATGAGATGACTTTGATTTATTTTCACCATTCTATATGCTATAAGTCATTAGCAAGTATGAATCTAAACAATATCTGGTATACTTATTAGGAGCTTTCTCATTAGCTATTAATTAGCATGTCAGTAATTGCAATGAAATATTAAACTGGATGCTGAGCCCACTTACAGGTCTTTAACATTGCAAATATGTAGATTGTCTAATACACACATCACTTCTGTACAAATTATTACTGCAGCAGCTTGAATATTGAAAGGAATTTTTCTTTTTTAGTTGAGCGATTAAACCCAAGCTAATAGCATGTTCTGTTGTTGTCGACATACTGGAGCTGTAAAATGAGGAAAGAGAAAAAGGCACAGCTTAAACCAACTTAAACCATATAAAATGCTAGAAATGCCATCTTGTAACATGTTAAAAAAGGAGTATTATATGCATGTATTATTATGATGATACTGGGAGAGAAGTTACTGTTTGCCTTCATAATATTTTTATTTAAGAGAAAATTCTTTTTGTTAGTAAAGTGCTAATTAAGATGATATTGCCATTTCACCAATAGTCAAGACACTACTCATGTTTAAAAAAGTCTTGCTACAATGCAAGTTAAAGATAGATGTCAACAACTCTAAGTACTGGCTAGTATATGAGTGTGTCTAGTGTCACTTCAAATGCTTTGGGTGGTCTCCCAGATGACCACATCTGAGACAGGAAATTATTTTTTCCTAAACCTGTGACCTGAACAAATCAGGTTCTCATTAAGTCCTTGCTGGGATGAGACAAAATGTGTGGCTTGCATTGGAGATGATGACAAAAATGAAGTAATTTCAAAGACTTGGATTCAGACTCTGACTTTTGTGGAAGTGTTCTGCTCTGTATGTATGGAGGAACAGAATGGTACTGGTCATAGAAGAAAGGATTGAGGGTATCTGTTATTGATTAGCATGCAGTTACCTAGAGAGAATTCAGGAAATGGGTGACTCGTCTTCATAACTTTGATATGTATCTCCAGCAACAGTGGTGTGTTCAACAGTGGTGGCTGAGTGAAAATACTCTGCTTTCTGCCATTGTGGCAGTAGTTGCAGACTTGTGTATGTGTGGCAGAGGAGCAATGCTTTGAAGCTAGTCTTCAGAATGCCGCCTGTGCCAAAGACAGTCTTAATAGGATTGGCATCTCTGATTCCAGCCGGTGGTGGCTGCAGTACATGCCTTTCCAACGTCATAGTTTTAACCCTTTCTTAAGGTGAAGCATGTTTAGAGATACACTGAGAGTGATTATAATCTTGCAGGAGTCCTGCTTTAAAGCAGTGCTAAGCTGCATCGTGGAGGCAGCTCTATATCTGTGAAAGAGTATACTCATATGAGGTTTTTTTTTTTTTTTTTCCTTGCTGAGATAACCCTGAAGGCTGAGCAAGGATGTGACTTCTGTCTGGTAGCCAACTACAGCATATGCTCTGTTGGTTCTGGAGCTAGCATCGCTCCTTTGAACTATATAGACAAGCTGGGGTCTTTGCTGCTTTGGCAGATAGCTGAGTCAAAACCAGTGTTGATCTGCTTACGTGTGCTGCAGCCCTCCGTTGAAAACAGTGTGAGTGCAGCAGCATGCGGCACAGGTAACCAAGGCGGACACACACTGTACAAGCATACTAGCACAGCTGGGAGGTAGTTGCACATCTTGAATGGGACCGCTCAAAAAAGATAACATTTTCTGCTGTTCCTATATCGTCTTTAATTGTATTTTTTCTAGAAGAATGCTCTGAATAAAAGGCAGCTTTAAAATGGGAATAGGAAAGGATGTGTGTGGAAATGTGCTCAGCTATAGGACTTGAGGTATTGGATGTGACCTGCATAAATTAAATATTATGCGATGCCTCTATCCTCTAATAAGTGGGAACCTAGAAATAGGAATATGAATGTTGCCCCTACTTATCACTTGCGGAGAATTCTCCTTTAGTCTGTGTGGGACAGTAATGAAAGGAGGTTATTCCCTTTGGGAATCAAGCCCTTTATTCAAAATGTAGTTCAGCAATTGAGCTAAAGAAGAATATCCATTAGCTACCAGTAATAGCACTTGTATCCCCTTTGCTGGATTCTAGCTACTAAATGGCAAGACATTAAAATGCTACAGAAGCCTGTGTTGAAATGGGACTAGGTACATCATTTAAACATTTAAAATGTACCAGTTCTGAGTGATAAAGAGAGCTCCTCAGAATTCATGCATCAGCTGAAGGCACTGCTACCAATTTATAGGGAAAATAGTAATTTTCTGTAAAATATGCAAATTTTTCTGAAAGAATTGCTAATATATCTATGCCTGTTTTCTGTATCTTAGTTAACTGTGATTAAGTGTGTGATAGGACTAACCTGAGGCCCTGAGACTCCCATGTGGTTTCTGCACAAAGAATGTGGTGTGTGAGAGGGTGTACAGGACTGGAAGGTGCATCTCTGAGAAAAGGCATTCTCGGGAATATTGAAACATCTCCCAGTGATGTTACACTGTTAGCTTTTTATTATTTCTGAAATGCAGAAGTAGTAAGTCAAAGGAGTGTCTAAAACTCCAGCATAAAAATTAAATAAAAATATTGTTCTACCAACAATACAGACAAATACTTTGTTTAATTTGAATCACTATTGAAAGTGATGAATATTTTTCTTGTCTGTGCCTGAAAAAGGTGAAGCTTTGGAAGCCTGTTATCAAATTGGTCTTCTCATGATTGGACTGGCAAAGCTTTTACATGTGGCTATGTGTATTGTCGTGTTTTGTTCAAGCTGTAAAACAACCCTTAGTGTTATATCCTTTTTCTCCTTCTCTCTTGTGAGAGCTGTTGGGTGGAGTCCATACAGTTCAGCTCAGTGTCTTGGAGAATGCAGAAAATAAGTTTCTGCCTCAGTGTGAGAGACTGAGCGGACTCCTACTGTTGTTGAAAGTATTTGGATCGGTTTGGATATCATTAGCTAGTACTCACGAGTCACCACATTGCTGACTGCCCTGTAATAATGCCCTTTCTGCTGCTCTTGGTATCCTGTGATTCTCTTTGGCAACTCATTAGATCAAATAATTCTGTCTCATAAAAGGTCTTTTGTATTGACTGCCTGATGTATTGCCAAAGCAAGTTTTGTTGAAGAATGTATGGAAGTTTGGTAGGGCCCCAAATTTTTGTCCCCGAGATCTTCTGTTAATTTTTTTCATTGATATTCCAGTCTAACTGGTAGAGGCTGGCATGTATAGGAGTCATAGCAACTGTTCCAGGTAACTGGAAATATCTGATATTTCTAATCCTTTCTTATCATGGAGCAAATGACAGGGTAGACCTTGTTTGCGATGCTTAACGTGGAGCAAAATTCTCTAAAGCTGGAAAGTGATTAAATTTCTTTCCTCAGAAACGCTATTTACACTACCTGAAAATGTAGCCTAACATCTTCACTGATGTCTGTTATTCTAGACTTACAGGTGCCCTTTCATAAATATCAACCTAAAATGAGTATTGCACAAAAAATAGCATACACAACTGTGTGTACATCTGTATGCACACAGAAACTTTTCATTCAGACACATGCACACACACGTATTAGAGCATGACTCAATGGAATAATCATGGGCATAAACTTGTACTGTGATGCTTTCCCTTAACCATCTGCTGCCAAGTATTTCCATGGAGGCCAGGATGCTCTACATCTGTATTCTGTCAAACTCTGCTTGTATATTAGATAAGACACACAAGCACCTGCGGAAAGAACTGAGTGTTTTAGTACTGTCATTTACAGAAACTTCAATGTAGCCTAAAAGTAAATGGATGAGAAAACGAATCAAGAGCAAGAAGAGCCTAGCCTATTAAAAATGCCATCGTTTAGAGGACTCCTTGTACCTTACAGGTACTTTTGTGTTTATGGAAAGTACAGATATATTCCACTTCTCCCCTCACCACAAATCTACAACCCAAATCCCTCAACTTCTAATTTGTCAGAAAAGATTTTATGGATGTCTGAATGTGATAATGCTGGGAACCTTGATTATAAAGTTCAAGAGTCATTGTCAAAGACAGACTTTTTCTCCTAATGCAAATTCTGGGGAATGTGGAGACTGACATACCTGTGGAGTCTAAGAAACAGGGTGAAGAGCTAAGCAGCAAAGTATTCTTGTCCTTTTGGCCGCTATAGACACACAGTGACAATTTCTTGCTCCAATAGCAATGCTCCAAGGATTGACTTGCTTGGTTTTGGTGAGCCACAACCCTTCAGTGACTAGAATCTTGTCTAGGGATACAAACGTATCTACTATATAAGCATTTCATTACTTCTTTATATATTTTACCGTGCAGCCTGTTGTTATCTTCTTTTATTAGGCCACAGTCATAATTCTTTAATTACCGGATTCCTTTACCTACATGCCAAGTATGCAGAAGGGTTCCAGTGCTCACATCAGTGAGATGTTTGTACTAACTGGCTAGTTAAATTCATGTTATATATTTCCCCAAGTGCTACGGGGGAATGTTTCTCCCCCCTCTGTAGATTCTCTTTACTATAGGCATTACAGTATCACACATTACAGAAAACTGCACAGATTGCACAGACTACAGAAAATACTGATTACTGGACTCTTATCTAGCTCTCTTGATTTTTCTCGTGCTTTCCATCATGCGGATTGCAAAGATACAGCAATTACCCTTCATGTCTTTCTGGTCTTTTGTAGCGTTTCTTCCAGTTCCGTGGAAATCGGACAAGAATTTAGTGCTTTTAGCTGGTCTGTAATTTGTTCTCAAATTTAATGTGCTGCTTGGTTTACAAAAAAACTGTAATAACTGCCAAAGCAACATATGCGAGTGACATGAACAGTATTGTAGTAAGCAGCCAGCTACACTAGCATCTTAATTCATCACTTGGTATGGGAGAGTGACGGTTTAGCATATGGCCAATCTCTTCAGATGCTGGTTTGTTATTTCAGATATATTTAGGACTATTTAATTCTTCCATTTGGGAAGTAGATTGGGTTTGTAAAACAATTTCTCCTTGAGCTTTTTGACCATTTTTTGATGGTGTTCAGATCCCATAAAGTTAGAGCTATGACTGAGTTAAAGTTGCTCTTTCTACGCTGTGATACACTGGCAAAAAAATGGAAACATGAATTATTCACTAGGGATTGTGAAGACCTCTTCAGGTACATTAAGGATGGATTGTTGAGTGATCTGTGTAAATGTTTTGCATAACTTATGAATTAGAACCAGAACAGTATTTACAGAGATGGAACCTATTATTTGTTTAGAATTATGGCCAAATAATTACTGAACTGGAAGGCACTTTGACTGTATGGTGAGAAAATTTAATGAATCATTGAACAATGCTATTTGGGGGTTTTTTTTACTGATTATTAGTAATGTGTTTTGTGTTCAAGTTAAATCTTGGAATAAGAACGTGAGAGACTTATGATGTGAAAATATTTTATTCTTCATTACTGGGGTTATTGGACAGAATGCATTTATTTGGGAAAGGAAATACTCTGAACCTTATGGATTTTCTTATGATATACAGAGAATTACCTGAGCTTTATATAGATACTGTTAATAATTCATTCTGAATTCCCACTATTTAAAAAAAAAAATATGTTGCTTTCCTGCTGTGACAAAAATCAAAAGCAAGTGTATATATCTCTTGAGCTTAGTTTCTCACAGGGATTTTAAGTAACTTGTATAAGAACAGTAGAAAATAAGCAATTCTAGGCAGTGCTCTTTCAGTGGAGATGTTTTGGTAATAAAGGTGGTAATTTTGCGTAGCTGATATTCAATCTGGGCAGTCAGTGACAGTAAAAGAATACAGTCATTCCAAGTAAATTTTGTGATATTACATGCTTTATTCATAAAGAAAGCAGAGATGTGGCTGCAATTTAAAGATTAGTTAAATGTGTTGTAATGGCTATGGAAATTAAGCACCTCAAAGTGAGCAACTGTTCTGTGGAAAGACATAAATAGTATTAAAAACAACCACCAACAACACACACCAGAAAAACAAACAAAAATACCGCCCCCCCAAACCAACAAAAAAAAAACCCCAAACAACTTCTGCAATCAAAAAAATTTACTTTTCCTGTTAACAGCTGGGCCAGTCAAATACACCTCTTTACATTTCAAATAAATTTGAGAGAGCAAGCAGGTTAATGTTCTTTACTGGAGTCCTGTTGGCATTCTTACTTTTTCAGTTCTTATGTTTTCTTGTATTTTGAGCCAGTGAGTTGAGCCTGATGGACTTCCATGAAAAGCCAGTGTTTTGTTAGATTGGCAGGTTCAACCTCCTGCTTTTTCACCTGAAGAACTGAATGGTTGGATAGTCCTAACTCTGTAGAGATCCAAGAAAGATTCGGGGGACTTGTGTCATAACTCTATGAAATCTGCTTGGCCGCTTTCTTGACCCCTGCCAAGAAGTCATTGTTTACATAGTCACGTCTTTTCTTTCTTTGTTGAAAAGTGTTTGGTCAAGCACTGTGCATGGCACCTCTAATGCAAAGCTACCAAGATGCTTAAAACTAAACTGTGGTGAAGAACGTGATCTATCTCTGTTCTTGTTATTTTCCAAGTAGATGAAGAGGATATCTCGACTGGTTTGGTTTTTTTCTTTCCCCCCATAGGCTTCATCTTGCAGTTTCTTTGCCTATCTAGGTTTTGGCAGAACTGGAGGGATGTCATGTTCTTTTGGTGCTTCGCAGGCTTTTGGTTTGCCATTTCCTTCTGCCCCATGTCTCAATATTTCACAGCCTTAATTTTTTTTTTTTTCCTTTTTGAGGGGCTTAATCTTTTGCCCCATGACGATGCATGGATCTGTTTAGAAAAACTATATGAACAGGTTTCCAGGACACACAGATATTTTTTTTTTTAATAGGACCTTAGGCGGAAAACAACAGGTATGTGTAATATCCCTGTGAGATAGTGAGACGTCGTCATTCTATGGGATGTGAAACACTTATTGTGACATCAGCCAAGTGTGGGATGTGAAATGTGTTGTGACATCAATCAACTGTAATGTGCATTGTGACTTCATACTTCTGATGCTGCACACTGTATTTTCTGTAAGGTGTGGCGTGTGTATTCCTGAGATCTTTGCTACAAAGTCATGGTCTTTGGATTTGGTCTCCACAGTAGACCCTACTAATGTTATGTTATCTTTTCATGTAAGCATTATTTTTGTACTACTATGCAGATTGTTTTGCCTACCAGTTTTGATTCTTTTCAATCTAATTTCTTTTATTTCTAGGTATACCACAAACTCTACCCTCCAGGAAGCCTTAGAAAGGTAAAACCTTAAAAATCCCACTTCTGTTCATTCCCTGGGTTTACACACCAGTATTTGTTTTGTTTTTATCCTCAACACATTGCTATAATGTTGAGCTTATCACTGGAAAAAACAGAGAACAGGATACTGTAAAATCTTTGGGACTGTCTGATCTTTTTGAGCACTTGTAGAGAACGTGTTTGTTTACTGTCTTACATTTTTGTCTTCATTGCTTTGGAGCCTCTTCTAATTCATCTGTTTCTGTAAGCATCTCTGTTGCTGTTGTGCACTTCTGTAATGTTCCACATCATAGATGTTGCTTTGTTTATGTGAGCAAATAAACAGTAACTCTTCACATGAAATAATGTGAAAGGCATTGTTGTTTAGGACACCTAGTTTACACATCTCTGATGTGACTAAAGACTGCTTGCTACAGAATTTGCTTATTCTTAACAGACAAAAATCCTCTGTCAGTCCATAGAGCTGTGCTCACCTGTGCTTGAAAGCAATTTTGTTCAATGTCCTTGGTTAGAAAATACCAGGTACACAGACCTTAGTGTTTAGTGATGTCCTCATCAGTTGGATGTTCAACTATTCATCACTTCAATGAGAAATTAAGGTATGCTGTACTCTTATGCCTGTGTTAGCAGTGGGTAGTGCTGGCATATGAATCATTATCCCCTTTCCCTCTAAAAGACCACCTGAAACCTGCATGAGAAATTTATAGTCTTCGAATGTTACGAATCTGTGTACAACTTCCTCCTAATTGCCTTGGGTTTAGTCCAGTAATGCTCTGGTGTACGCCTTTTTCCTCTTATGTCAGATTAGAATAAGGTGAAGAAAAGAACCAGATTCCAGGAAGTTTTGGACAGGAATGTGCTGGCTACTTCTCTCACTTTCTTTTCCCTCATCTGTTTGTGTGTTTGTTGCCACCTCCGCGTGTCCCCCGCCGCCCCCACCTTGTCTGGGTAAAATTTATCTTAGATATAGTCATTGGCAAATCACAAGGCAAGATATTGCACAGGGAATAACTTACTTCGAGTTAAGTTTCTCTGGTTTTGTAGTGCAACTGGACAGAAGTTGTTCCTCCTGGTTGTTACCATCATCTATGGAAGCAAATGTGAGCACTGGGGATGCTGGAGTCAGAGGTTTAAAGACCTGTGGTATCATCTAATCAAGACTGTTACACTGACTGCACATCTCAGCTTTGTCTTTATTCCTCTTAGGTGTGGAAATTCAACTTTAGGGGTATACAAAGAGTTGCTTAATAGAAGAAATGCCTTTCATTGTTCACTTACCGTATATTTCTCTTTTCCAATAAAAGCATTTGGCAGAACTGTCTCCCACTTAAGTTTCAGATTTACTGGACCCTGTGGCCTGTTTATCTAATAATACAAAAATGTTCAATGGACAAGTCTGTCACCCAGTTTTCTTGTTTTTAATCTTCTTGGGACTGGAAGACCGTTGGAGTGCTCTAGTAATCCTTTGCCCATGAGACGGGAGGGAAGAAAGAGGAAAACATTATTTTTGCCAAGGCCAGCTGTCTAATTGTTTGATTCTATGGAACAAAGCTTTTGAATGAAGGAAACTGAATTTAGCTGTTAACTTTGAATCTGCCAAAGTGCTATGTATTCAAGTTGCGCTGCTGTTTCCCTGTTGTGTAGTGCTCATACCCAGCCTGAAATTGAACCCTGCATTGCCCGTGCTGAGAGGGAAAGGGAAGGAACAGTGGGATTTTCCAGGGAACAGCAGGAATTGTTCCTGCTTAGCGGGCAGTTCTCTTCTCACCCTTCCTGCTTATCCCTCATAGCATTGAACAGTGGTGACAACCAACTAGCAACTACTTGTAGTGGGAATGACCAAGCTATACTGACCAATGATGACCGTTTTCCTTTTTAACTCTTGTACCCCTCCCTCTGTCAGCATATGTGAGGCCTGTGTGTTTGGTGCCTCCTGAGCTCTGTGGTAATATTAATTTCCTATTCTTGTTCCTTTAAAAACACACGCTTAAAGCACGCACCTAGATGAAATTACACTAATATATGAATTACTGTACGTATTAATAGTGGAGGCAAATACATTTTCCTTTCAATTTCACTGACAATAGTTTACACTAACATACTAGTTTTAATTTTTTGTGATGAAAGAAAAATGGAATATAAAACCATTATAAATAAGGTAAAGCTTAAAAATATATGAAGAAACCAAGAAATTGTGAAAAGAGCTAAACCCACTTTATTTCTTTACATTGTGTATTTTTAAACTGACAGTCCTTGTCTGAAAATGTAATTGCTTTCTCTTCTGCTTGACATTAAGGATGTTCTTTTTATTGTTGTTCAGAAGGTTATTTCTTGCAGTTATAGCTTTAACTTGTCATGACTCAATCCAAATCCCAACATTTTACTTATTTCAAGAGCTTTGAACAAGCTGATGTTTGAGACGAAAGCTTTTTTTCATTACTTAGATTACATATTTGTGTGGGATGAGAATCAGATGGCAGCATTTTAGAAATCTAGTTCACCACTTCAGTCTTTTGTGCCAGTTATCTGTCTGGTCAGGACTTTGATATAAAGGCTTGGAAATTAGAGTTGGCATCTGTAGGCCTATTTGTATAAAGCTAAATTGATTTAATAAAAATAGCCAGAAGTAAGGACTGGAAAAAGCCCCAAACTCTCATGCTGAGACTCTCTCAGTTGGAAGACAATGTCATGACACTCAGGCAGTAATGCACGACATGGTAGGTGCGAAGTTGTTGGAGGATAAATGGTTCTTACCGAAGTCATGTAGAACGATTAAGCACTGTTAACTGCATCTGTTAATGGTGTTTGCTGATGCAGGTATATGCAATGCCAGATTCTGCAATTTGGGAGGTGCAAAACTTTTTTTTTTAATGTTGCACCTGACAGTTGATGTTGGAGTAATTGAGGATCCTGTTGATCTCTCTGTGCAGGAATTTGTGGCACAAAAAGAACCCCAACCAAAATAATTTTTAGGAAAATATGTTGATGTTGAAAATGTAGTATTTGGCTTTTATATTTTTGCCTTATAGTGTCTTACAGCTAGGATCTGTGCCTGGGAAACAGTTGGTCCCTCCTCCAAAATCTGATCACCAAATGAGAATTAATTTTTATTGTCAACTAGTGGGGGGAAAAAAAAATCAGTGTGTCAGCTCTAGTTCTTCAGCTGATATGTAAAACTGCTTCTAGTAGTGTGCACTTCATATTAACTTTTTAGCTGTGTTCATGCTTAGGCTTGATGTGTGTCAAGATACGCATCAGAAGTCTTCTGAGCTCCTCAATGAAGATAAAAATATGATGTAACTGCATAGCAAATGGATGAGTGTCAAATGAACTCTGTCTTGTTTTCTACCCTTTTTGTGCTTATGCTTATTAGAAATCCTAGGAGGTTATTTTTAACACAGAGGGTGTTCACACGTTTGTATACTTACAACTGAAAATCTTGGTTGTAGTTTTTAAAATAAATCTTTATTTTATAAAATGTAAAGGTCTGCACAGAGCACTGCAGCCAGAAAACAAAGGTGTACTGATTAGTAGGTAGTAGAAGCAATGTTAAGGACTTTGGTTCAAACATTTGAGCCTCACTTTATGTAAAAAGGACAATTTACATATACATTTTACAGAATTGTATGTGAATCAGATGTGTGAGAATTGGGACAGGTGAAGTAATTTAGATGCAATGTGCTAGGTGGTAGAGCAGGAGAATGTTCCACTATTGTTTTTTTTTTTTTTTAAAGCATATCATAATTGGGATTTCCAATTTAAGTTTTATCTGCTTTGTAAATGTGAAAACTCATAACCATGGGGGGTGAAGTAAGCTTTTTTTTCCTTCCTTCTAGAGTACAAACCAGTGAGCTAGTACAGCTATTTTTGGCAGTCAAATATTGCTTTAGCTAGGAACCTATTGTACACGATTTCTTTTAGGACATTTTCATAAATACATAAATCACAATAATGGTTCTCGGCAAGACAGGTTGTTCTTTCAAGTTTTAGTTAGATCTATTTTGTTTTACTCCATGAAAGCAGACTATAAAATAGTAAATAGAAACAAAAATTACAAAGCCCTTTGATAATTAAGTACCACAGAAATGGTAGTAGTGGCTACCAATAACATCAGCAATTAGGAAAATCTTACCTATTTAATTTCTTCTGGTATCAGTGACCTGTGTGTTTGGGGATTTTTTTACTTATTCAACTTTTTTTAAGTTAACTGGTTTCTATTAATTGTTACTTTATTCCTGTAAGATTTTTTTCTCAGTGGGGGAAAAAAAAAAAGTAACAGAGTTTCGGGTTTGGTTGTTAATATCTTCTGCCTTTCTCAAACAGATTACAATTTTGACTTTTTCTCCTCTAATTACAAGAAAAGTTTCTATTTCTCAATGCAGCAATTTTATATGCAAAGTGCTGGGAAGGAGGTTTAGGTTCCAACATTATATTTTCCTGGCTTCCGAAGTAATGGGCCAAAACGATGCCTCGGCAGAAGATGGCAAGGCTTCTGGGCTTCTCTCCAAACTTCCATTATGTGATCGCTTTGTTATATCTGGACAGCACCTGTTGGAGGAGGGGTAATAAAAGAAACCTCGCTTCAAGCAATGGCTGCTCACAGAAACAATCAGCTAAGGAGAAGGAAAACTCCTGCACTCCAGCAACCCTTATCTCTAGCAACATCAAGAGATTACCCAAAAGATGGAGTAAAGAAAACTAGTGAAGTATGCCTGAAGTTTCTGCAGTACCAGTCACTTTGAAGAAGCCCGCTTAAGAAATGCTGATGACTTTGTACTTCTTGTGTATAGCAACTACGCTATTTTCCAACATCCTGCCAGCAGCAGAACTGCCTGACTTCCTCAGAGCAGGAGACAGGGCAGTCTTCTGCCGAAGCAGAGGGAAGAAGCTGTTGTGATGGGAGGTGTAATTTTTATTGGAATTTTTTTTCACTCAGGTCAGAATTGTGGAAGGATTTCATCCCTTCCTACTACCCCTTGAGACAAAGGTGAGGAATAAGATTGCTAGTAATCAGAAAAGTATAAGAAACTGAAGGAGCATGGCCCCAGAGGGGTTTAACAGAGGATGAACCAAAAGCATTGGAGCCTGTGAAGGGGAAATTCAAATCGTAACTGCTCAGCAGTGGTAATTTGTGACCAAAGAATGACCTGGTGTGGAGCGCAAGAAGGCCCAGCTGCAGAAGGGGTTGAACTGGCTGCAAGCAGGAATGCCAGAGACAGAGCGACTCCCTGAACAGGAGTGAAGTTTCCCTTGCTGATGAGAGAAGAAACAGCCACAGCATTGTCTTGTAGTGATCGTGTAATGCCAGTGTCTGGGCAGCAGAGCTGGTGCTGGGGGATGAACCCAACACTGGCCTGAGGTGTCCCATGCTGACGCTCACAGGATTGGTGCTGGTGCAAGTGTATGTAAGGAATTGGCTCCTGATGCATTTTTGCAGACTCCTTTTAGAACTGTTTATGACGGTAGGACTGTCCAATGCATTGTTCTTTACATGTTTTTTTATATTTAAACACAAATGTGTGTTTAATTCATCTCAAGGGGTGTCATAAAAATTCCCCTACGACTGGAAGATACAAAGTATGGGATAAAAGGAACTGGTTAGGCTGTTTGAAACTAAACCTGGAAAGAATAGCCATGCTGGGTTAAATGGGTGTGGATAGTGAGAAAGACCTTGGAGGCAGAAAACATGGTAAGAAACAAATTAGGGAAAACACTAGATTAGAAAGTGAAAAAGCAAGTATAAAAAGATGGTGAAAGATGCTATAAAAATTAGGGCAGATGCTAGCAGTGTGAGAATGAATTAGCTGTGATGTCACAGAATGCGACTGAGACCGAAAATGTAAGTTGGAAGTGAGCAGGTACTCACCTGTGCCTGGAAAGGAATTAAATAGTAGATCTCAAAGGAAAGTCTTGACTCTCTCAAAACTGCAAGGAAGAGAGGGGGAGGGAAGAAGCTGAAAAGTGGATAGGTGGAGAAATTAAGACAAAATCACGAGTGTTTCATGGTAGGATGGATGAACACCACAGAGCTGTCATAAGCACTGATCCCAGAGGCTGGTATGCATGCAAAAGGCAAAGTCAGATGTGTGACCAAGGCGGCATGTGGAGGGAGCTGATGTGTGTCTAGAAGGCATATGGAAGAGTCAGGTGAAAATGGAGGGGTTCATGTCAAAATTCACTGGCCAGTATGAGTTTCAGTGGTTGTGCTGAGAGGTGGAACATTGTGCACAAATTGGGAAGAGGCAGATGAAGTGATGGAAGAAAGAGTGGTAAATAACACTAGTTCCAAGGGAAAATGAAGGGGAAGGAGAGTGAGTTAGAGGAAGGGCAAAAGGAAAAAGCGACAAAGTTACTTTTAAATTGCTTTTGCAAAGAATAGCATGTTCACTATGCAACAGTAGAAAAATGAGATGCCAACTCTAACTCCTTAAGTGAAAGATGGGGTTGTACTTCCAGAGTGATTCCTCTGTTCATGTTGGCCTGCTACAATTAATCAGCTGATAAGCTGTTATACAAAGTGAACAATGCTGTCCTTCATTTTTAAGTTACGAAAAATGTTGACAACTTGGAACAGTGTTTGCTAGCTAATTCTTGCAGCTTGAAATGGAATTGTTATGTAAATTGGAGCTATTTCAGTGCTTAAAGTGTTACATATACTGCATGTACTTCAGACTTTTACTTTTCTCTAAACACGTCAGTAATAATGATGTCTCCATGAAGCATTTATGACATGCCCTGGAGTTTAATAATCAGATGGTGTTAATCAGCTCACTTGGTCAGCCATTAAGACTTTGAAAATGGGCTTCTTAAGTATAACGTTTCTAGCTAATGGTCATTTGGACTTACATGTCATGGTAATGAAAGTTAAACTGCTTTTCTGGCTATCAAAAGTGTATAAATAGAAGCTGAAATTTGCTCTGAAGAACAAGGCCACATGCAGATAGTGAAATGTGAACCGTACTAATGCAGCATATAGAAAGCTGTTCCTGGTAATGCCTCCTGTTATCAGAACAAGTATTGCCATTATTGTTGAAGGCTCTTGCGGTCCTTCTTGCAGCAAGAAGATGCTGTAAGTGTTGCTATGTGAATAATGTGGAAATGGCATGTGCGCAATGTATAAGGATTTGTCCTGAGAAAAAGCCAGAGGGCACGATTGCTGAGCTGGAAAGATTCTTTGAGCAGGAATGCTAGTTTATGCGGCACAGCAAAATACCAAGAAAGTGGGATTATTTTTCTTTCTGGTAATGATCCCCTTGAGTTATCTTGAGGGCTTAACTAGAGAGCTAAGTGAAAAGTAATACTAAACCAAATTGTCCTAAGGTCAAAGCCAGAGCTTTCAGTCTTTTTTTGCTGTTGTTTCTCCTGCCTAGAAAAGGAAGATATATTTAAACCGAACATTTTACTGAAATTTTCATTTGACATCTACTTTTTTGGTGAGATCAAAGCTACTATTGAGGGCCTGCTTCTCTTGAGAATTTTCAGATTACTGATAATGCAGTTTGTAAAAGTGAACAGAAATGAGAAAAATAGGGAAATGAATTTAAGAACTTATTCACTTTGTCATTGTTATAGTAAAAATGATATCTATAGGTCTCCTTTAATGCTCTGTGGCAGTTTCAGTTGTTGATGGATGGAAAGAGTTTTTTTTCTCTAAGATGCTTTCATGGCTATAGTAACTCACCTATTTTGAGCTTGAAAAACTTCACGCTAATTTCCCATATTTAAAGTTTTAGAAAAGCAGTGTTTGTTTTAAGGAAATTATACCTGAAACTGAAAGTTGACCAAATGTATTTTTAACTTGCGAAGCTAAACATCCTTAGAGAAGGAGGCCATTTATAATGGTAGTGGAAAGTGAGCATGCCAATTTGAATTAACAAGGAAAGATTGGGCAGCCCTAAAGGTTAACAGTTTAACTGTTTTTGTTTGGCAAACTCAACCTACATTGGTGGTGTTGAAACCAATGCCAATGTTTTTATTTATGCCATCATATGGAGTACCTGCACCCGTGAATTACAGGTTTTTAACCGTTTTGACTAGAAAGCTGCAAATTATACTCACACGTGCTCTAGACACCCTTGTGACTTTTACCTACCATGGAAAATGACACTAAATGTGATGGAAAAATGCTGTTTGGAGGCCAGAGGAGCAGATCTTTCAGAATATTCCATGTTTGAATCCCATTTGGTATGACTAAGGAGGTGCAGGCAATGATGCTTATGTTAGCAGCTCTCCATATAGAAACAAGATGGTGGAAAGCCCTTGGAAGCAGAGGAAGCTGAGGATCCTGAGATGGTGAGAAGGAAAGAAGAGCTTTTCAGCTGCTTGCTTACCTCTCCAGTCAGTTTCCTTATCAGTTTCTTTATGTTATCTGGGAGCTAGTAGCTGTTGTGCTCTTTCTGTCATATACTTATTTGGCAAACCTTTGACTTCCACTGGCACACTGAAGGGCTTAGATGATGTGTGTTGTCCTCATGTTGACTTTTCTTTTTTTCTGCACCTTAGAAAAGCATCTGTTCTTCCAGCATATACTCTTAGACCAGTACAATGGTTGGGACTGCTAATGAGAGCCTGAAAAGAGAGGAAGTAACTCCATGCTCAAGAATGATGTCTGGATAAACAAACAAAAACTCCCAATGAAAACAGGGACAAAAAAGAAAAAGGGCTGAAGTGTGTTTGACTAGTGTTTATAAGCATCAAACCCCACCTCACAGGCGGCTAACAATGCTGCAAATAGTGTGCAATTAAACAAATGTGTGATGAAGAAATATATGGGCTAAAAGAATGTACTCAATGTTGCCAAATGCAGCAAAGTTCTCACTGGAAGAGTGCTTCTATTGATTTAGGACTGCACTGCAGAAAATTCCCAAGAGAGCTTCATGTGCATATCCCTTGGATAACTGGTGAGCACTGAAGAGTATTTGAGTAAGCATTTTGTACACTAAAGTAAAATACCATTTAGGGTGCTAGGGAGAAGAATATCTTCAGTTGGATAAGATTGTAACAGTGGATTGGTATTTGAGAAAATAAACAGTGCTTTGAAGTGGAAACTCCTGATGAGAAGGGGTTTCCTTTAATATCTCTTTGTGCCTTGGTGGGTGCAAGCTTTTCTGTATCTACTAAGTGTTCAGTTACCTGGCATTTGCGGAAGAAATAGTAAAGTTTTCTTTAACCCCGAAAACCTTTTGAAACTGGAGGTAATTATCCCTTAATAGGGCAGTGAGTTGGCGATGGGATTGTAAGAACTGGTTCTAATGATCTTTTCCTACCTCAAATTTTGGCTAGGGTACTGTACCCTTTCAGGTATTTTCTAAAAGGAGTGCTGGAATCTTTTCAGAGTCTGCAGAGAGTCTGGAGTCCCAGCAGTGAGGTTTCTGGATGTGTAAACCAGTAATGTGTCGATATTGCTCAATGTCAGTTTTGATGACTGCCACTTCAACACAATATCATGAAGGGTGCTTTTTAAATAAACTTTATCCTCCTCATCTTGCTCTCTTGGAGAGATCTGAATTATAACTACTGGACTTTTTGATTCAGGGAACATGCTTTTTTTTTTTTTTTAATTCTCTGGCATCATTTACAAGGTTCTTTGAATACTGTGGTGCTCATTTATATTTTTTTAATTCTTCCTCTATATTGGAATTACTATATTTTTCATGTTTGTAACCTTATAGATTAATCTGAAATAAAAAATAGCCCAAACAATTACAAAGAGCTGTTCAGCAGCAACAGGGGTTATTTGTGGTGTGTGGATAATAAAAGGAAATTTAACACAGAACCCCTTTTCCCCCAGGGACCTTCTTTTGCAACCTCATGCTGTGTGGTTTCTATTCCTGAATAGCTCTTCAACTCTGTATTCAGCAAGTTATTGGAGTACTTGAAAGTGAGCATTTCTGGAAGAGGGCAGCACAGGTAAACCTCTCCTTTCCAATAGCTTGGCAAAACTATCATATTCAGCGTTCCTTTCAGTTGTGTAACTCATGTCACAGCTGCAACATTTGCAAGATGTGAATCATTACAAATTGTTCTGTTGTGTTCTATGCAGCCTGGTTCATGGATTCAGAAAGACAAAGTTATTTTCCTTTTCTGCTGCTTATGTTCACTTAAGCATTTCTGCAGCACCGCTGTAAAAATTGCAGATGTGGAATTCTAGACCTTAAGTGCACATTAAGTATTGCTTTGCATGTATAAGCTTTATATACCACAATGACAAAGTACATCTTATGTTTTAGCTATTTGAATGGTGGCTTCTTTCTCCCACTCACCTTGCAGCTGATGAGAGGAATAGGAAAATATACTTGGGATAAAGAGGACAGTTTCATGATAGTCATCTTTTACTGACTTTTTCTCCTTTCAATTTTTGCATCCTTCCAAATACAAAGGGTCTTTGTTTTGTGTCCTTAGGATTTCCTAATTTACAAAATCTTAAATTTTCATCATAACGATTAAATGAATGTCAGTCCTTCTTCCTCACGTGCACCTCTAAAGAGCAAAATATTGCAGCTTAGGTAACTGTTTTTTATTGTGAGGTCTGTGCAGTGGCTCCAGACAGCAGTGATTGTTGTAGGCTGGTGTTCTTTGGTGTGGTGGCTTGACCTTTGCTAGCAGCCAGATGCCCACCCAGCCTCTATCTCTCACTTCTCGTCCTCAATAGGACAGGGGGTGAAATGAAGATAAAGTTCATGGATCAAGACAAAGACAGGATGATCACTTACCAATTACCATCATGGGCAAAACAGTCATGAGTTGGGGGAAAATTAATTTCTTGCCAATTAATAAAATATAGTTGGAAGGTAAGAATGAAAGAAAAAGACTCCCTCCAAAATGGTTTGTTTCAATCTAGTATAACAGAAAAATAAAACTACTCACAAATTGCAGGGTCTTGAATGTAAAGTATGAGAAAAATCTACGTTCCATTGAAGGAAAATATTGTATATTTGTGAGTGTCACTTCTATAGATGATGATCTTGTGGATTTCTAGAATTTAGTTGACTTTCTGGAAGATATTTTCTTCCTCTTGTTTGCTTTTCCTCACTGATTTCAATAAAGATAATCTTGAATTATGTTGAATAGAGGAGAGCAGTTTCGGAGCCTGCAACTTGCAGGAAGCTGGAAGTTTGATACTTTTAATACCTTCCGCTATATCCATCCGGTTGTGTTTTATATTTAATGCCAAGTCTTTTTTCCAGTTGCCATAGCATCAATTATGAGACTTTATGAATTAATTACTTAATTATGAAGCTTTTTCTGCTCATTTTATGAGAAATTGTAAATCTCCCTTTCTTTATAAGCTATTCTAATTTAATAACAACCCAGAAATGCAAATTGGCCCTTGGCTAAAATTGAAAATCCATATTCTGCATGACAAATCAGATTTGTGATTACAGAAACTGGACAAGAATAGTCATGTGTGTCCCCCCACCTCCAGTACTTCACTGATTTTTTTGTGGGCTTTTTTCCTTAGCCTGAGCTTAAAGGAAAGGCAGTTTTAGCTGGTGCTTTTCTGTGGTTTTTTTTTATTTGTACATGTTAATAGAGAATCTTTTGTGGAGTTCCAGGTTTGAAAAGATTCTTGGAAGTTCTATAGATATAGGAAAATCAAATTTACAGGTAGTGTTTGTTTTAAATCTTTGTAATGTGTTTTAGGCATAAAACTCTACATTATTATGGTGTTAGAGATCAACAGATTGCAGAAAGAAACTCTTAATTTTGATTCAGTTCTGTTAAAGCAAATATTTGACAGACCTCTAGAGATGAAAGTTGTTCCTTTTGAGCTGTATGTAAATTGCTTTCATAATTGCAAGTAGAAGTGAACATTTTTAATTGATAGGCACTGACCTGGGGCAGCTGAAAATTATTCTGATGTTGTTTGTTCTTAAATTGCTGGGGTTTTGTAAGGAAAAATCTTTCTGGTAGATACTGTCATGTTGGGAAGAGATGAAACTCCAAACTACTACTGCTCCCATAACATTTAAAAAAACAAACAAACAAAAAAACCAAAAAAAAACCCCAAACCACACCAAGGCAAACAACATTTGTTCCTATTAGATGCTGAAAGTGTCTGGGGCGCTTCAAATTATGGGCACGTTGATAGAGAGAAAATAAATATAACAGTGTCTCTCTGTTTTTATATTACTGAATGATCGGAGTTAATGCATTTTTCCTGTTTGATCTCTTACACATGCTCTCTCCGATCTAGTCTCTCTTGCCTCTCCATTATCTGTGAATTTATTCCCATCCACATATCTTCTAATGAGAGAAATCTAATCATGGCCAGCATACAGCCTTGAATGTAAATAGGATATGGCTTGTCATTTGGTGCTTTGTGAAATAATTATGGCCATCAGTTAATCTATTTTTGTATGTGTTGTAGCTGGGGGAAAAAAAAAATACTGCTTTTGTTGCTGGAGATTAAAAAAAAAAATTGAACAAATCATTTGTTTACCATGAAAATAGCTTTATTTTTCAACACGTTCTCCTTCCTAAAACATGGAGCAGGAGAAACATATTGTATGAGAGAGAGGAGTGGGAACAACCCTTCCCTTTTTTTCCTCCCTGTGCCCAAATATTTTTTCATGGTGATACTTTTGTCTGAATTGCTAAAGAACTGAAAAATTTTAAGGAAAATTTCCCCTCTGGAGGGTAAAAATTCTAATTTGATAGCTTATATAAACTGATTAACTTTAGGACTATATTGTAGTATAGCTGCCTGTATGCAAATATAAACAGATTTATCTAGATAATGTTACAGTAACTGTTACAGTATAGACTAGGTGTCATCTGGGTATCAGCTTTGGGGGTTTTCTTCTTTAAAAGGCACTTGGGCACATGACTGTTAAACATCAGCTCCTGTACACACTTAAGGCACTGTTGGGTATAATAGTAGCGAGACTAGAAATAATTTTTTGTTTTATGTTCCTCAGTGGAAACTTTAAGTTTGAATGTTATGCATTTTTCAGTTAGTGCTATGACTTAACACTTTTCTTGCAGCTTTAAATTGGTGTTTACAGTGGGTACCTATGATATCATAGTTTAAAATAAAAGGTAAGAGATGGAGAAATTGTCACCTAACCAAAATGCCACAAAGCATGTTTTTTCTAATTAGGAAGAAAAAGCTGCTAGATACTCTTACTGTGTTGTTATGCTTCAAATGCGGTCCCAAAGCAGACTTGCTCCAACATAACTTTTTTCCCCCATATTTAAAAGAATGGCTTTTCTTACTGCTGCTGCTGTGATATCAGCAGTAAAATTCAGATGAGTGTCTGGCTTAAAAAAACTTGCAGCCTGAGGCCTTAGAATCAAAGCTAAATTTGGGTTGTTCAGCACTTACTAGTTCAGTGAATTTGTAGGGTTGTGAATAATCTGTCATGAAGGCTTATACCATTTTCCTGGCTTGTGAAGCTACTGTCCTTTTTTTCTGTGATTGTCAAAATAAGCATTATTCTGGGGAATAAAGAGGATGCATATGCACCTATGTATAGATTTGCTTCATCTGTCTCTTACCTTCCATTGTCTCACATACTTGTCTTAATGGGGTTGATGTTAGGCTGGATTTAATATGCACCAGCCACAGAGATGTGCTGTTCTGGAGCACTGTTGTCTGATAACCAAAGTGGTGAACCCCTGTAATGACACGAGGCCTGACCAGCTGGCCTGATGGCTCCTTGCGAAGGAAGCACCATGGAAAGGTGACATGCACCTGCCCCTGGCCATGGTGCTGCTACACAGCCTGGTGAAAACCAACCCTGGGAGAGGCAGCCCCGTGGCTGGTTTGCGTCCTCTTGTATCCTACATGTAAACATGGGAAGACACTGCATGCGGGGAAGCACCTTGTGCTGGCAGGCAAACTTCCAAATCCTGCCATGGTTTCTGACATAAAGGGACCTTGAAATATGCATAGTCTGAAATATTGCTATGGGGCTTCTTTGCCCCATGCTCTCGTCCTGTGGAAGTTTGTCCAAAATGGGCTGCTCTCACTCACATCCTTCTTCTGCAAGATTTTACTGACAGCAACGTGCATGCTTAGTATAAAACCTGTTATCTTAGTTTAGTAAAATGGTCTGGTTTTCTACGTTTACACTTAAAAGAGCCCCTATAAGATAATGGGGGTGGGGTGGGGAGGAGGTCTTACAAAATATGAAAGGAGTGAAATCAAAACTAGAATCTATCATGAAATATCTCAGCAGGTAAATAGGAACTTATAGAGCCTGGATATAAAGTATGTTCTCTTTGTGTAATTATTTTCAAATGTAGTTGGCAGAGAATTAACTTTGTACTAGCTAACAAATTTTGTAGGATTTTTGTGGTATGACTCTTTGTTCCTTACCTAATTTTTGGTTTGGTATCCCCTTGTTAATGAACTGGAGTTCTTGCAAACTTCAGTTGCTGAGGGATGTTTCAAGACAAGCTAATTTCCCCCCCTAAGGGAGTGAGGGAAGTAATTTAATCTCTTAGCTTTCTCTCCCTCAGAGTAACTTCTCAGCCACTCTGGGCTTCACTCCCAGACTCCCTTCAGTTCCATCCTCAAGGGATATGTTTGTCCTCAAGGCTCCTAAATTCAGTTAACTAACATATGTTAAAGTAATTGTGAAGACATGACAGCTTGGGTTTCATTCATGTTAGCATCTCATGTTCAGCCCTGGACTTCAATACAAAAATGAATTTTAACTTGTTAACCTGAGTTAAAACCTGGGTTGCTTTGCTTTTGCTTCTATTTTATTCTCAGCCTTCCTAAGATCAGAATAAATCTTTCTTTTAATGTAGATATTTGTCCTCCTGAAGGAGCTGTAGTAACTTATTTCCTGATAGTGCAGAAGAGTGTGCAGCTCTCTTTTATGGAGTGTTTGATCAGAAGTCTTTTTTTTTCTTATGGCTTTAGTTTACTTCTGCTTCTACTCTAGAATATTGTTCCAGGTCTGAATTGATGATACATTTCCATTTAAAAGGAGGAGGGAGATCAAGTGGGGCAATGCTTGCTTTAGAGCATGAGTTTAGGCCAAAAAAATCTTCCTGTTAGTAGCCGAGTCTATAGTGAACCATGCAGGTAACGAGGCATGGTTACTAAGTGGTAACCACCACTCTATTCTAATAATCTTAGCCTGAAAATAAGTGGGTTTTGGGTTGGTTTTATGTTGGCATGGAATAACGGACCTCTATGCGCATGTACCTTTGCAAACAAGAGCAGATTGGTAAATAGGCTGTAAATAGCCTATTATAAGTTAATGAAGTCAGTAATGTAGTACTTTAATCATAAATTTTTTTTAAACTGGTATTTTGCTCAAATTATGGAATTTGAAAGGGAATCGAGACTGACTTCAAAACTATTTTTTCTTAGCTTTTAATGACTTCACAAAATGCTTTCTTTTATATTTGAAAGGAAAATATACAATGTACATAAAAATGGTATGACTTTTAGTTGGTTTTAGTTTTGTTAGAGAAAGAGGATTAGAGAGAATTTGCCATCCACCCTCTCAGCACAAATTGCATTCCTGTCTAGGTAATACTTGATTTAACCTTGAATTTTGGCTTATCATTGCACAGAATATTGCTTGAAGTGCAAGAGGAAGTACTAAGCGGTCCATCTGCAAAGTGATGTTACAGTAAATGTTGAATGCCACAAGCTTTTGTTAAATTAAGCTTGTGGATTTCTACACATATAAAGAGGAAGCTGGCTTTTTGTCTGCCCTGCTTTCTCCGTGCTCTTAGTCCTTTAGTTAGACTTCGAGGTTGTTTGGCTATTTGGATTTGGATGTTGTTTTGGTAAAGCAAGTAACTCTGTCAGAGTTGTTTTTAAAACCCGTTGCACACAGTTATAGAACAGGTTACCAATAACAAGTTGCATACCCCTTGCTTCTTGCATGCAAGTCACTCTAATTTATAAATAGAACTGTACTGATAGACAGAACTTGGCCTATCCTCTTGTCCTCTTATGCGAGTTATTCTGATTTAAAAATAGAACTGTCCTAGAACTGATATGTATCAACGAGGTTGTGAAAGTTCACTTCTAGACGCTACTGTAATTAAGCAGTAACTTACAGGGAGCAGTGTGTGTGTTCTCATCAACAATCTAAAGATCTTACAGTACAGTAGTATTAATTTCAGTTTTTCAAGGAGCTATGCAATTGCAAATCGTTCCACTTCTGCACATTGTTCCTTTGCTGTAACTTATCAAAACATACCCCAAACATACATGTGCACTTCCACAAAGAAATAACTGATGTGAGCATTATAAAAAAGAAAATGCTGCTGTGAGCAAGGACTATCTAGACAGTAGATAGTAACTGTAACTTGTAATTTATCGAACTGCACCCTTGATCATAGCAGTGTTGCAGTATGTTTAAGCACATATTCTTTCTGAATGGCAATGTTTCCTTAGAATATTTTTAAGGCATTTCTGCATTGGTATTACTCTGTCTTAATTTTGTTTGCTTTTTTGACTTGGAGTTCACTTCTAAAATTTTAAATCTTCCTTGATTTCTACTGTTTTTTTCAAAAATCATTGCTTTTTAATTCAGGTTTTATGCTCGTGGCAGCACTTTAATACGCGTAAGACTTTTCTTGGATGTTAGAAAATCTTAATTTTTTCAGGCAATCTTGTTTGAATTTTCTCCTTCCACTTCAGTTACCTGGGGCATTTAATACACAGTTACACTGAGTATGCTGAAGGCCTGGGGATGGAAGAAGGTTAATTTGAATAATTTCTTTAGTATAATTTGGAGGTGGACTGATGTCAGCAGTCACTTGATAGTAGTTTTACTATCAAAGATAATTTTTGTGGGTTCTGCAGAAGAATAAAGTTGAAAGGCATGATTTGGAGAATTTTTTTTTTCTAAAAGCCTTTCCTAAGAAATCTCTTGTGTATTTCTGTTAAGTACTCTTATATCCAAACACTTAAGCTTCTCCTGTCATAGCAGCTTTACCTGGAGTAGAAGCACTTGGCAAATTTTTTGAGTTAAGGAGGAAATGGAAAAAAACTCATAAAAGGGTCTAAATGTTGACATATGAATGATTACTTCAAACAGCAGGAGACAGATTCATTACATTTCTTTTCAGCAGGGTTGCTATGGTTAGCTGAGCAATATGGGGGGAGAGGAGTGTGAGAGCTTTTCCTACCTCTCAGAGCATCTTGTGACTATAAAATTCTTCTATTGCTTATCTGGATTTTTCCTTCATGTTCTAAATATACCAGTGCTTGGGAGATTACTCATTTTTGTGAAAATGAGAGAGAAAACAGGAAAAATTAAAGGGGTTCTGAAATAAGTAGCCACTGAAGGTATTGATGGTTCAGAAATAACTAAGTGCCCTGAGTTGGGAACAGGACATGAGTCCTAAAACCTAATAACCACAGTTTCCATCTCATGGGCTGGACTCAGAGGTACACAGCTAAATAACCGAAGTTCAGTGGGAACCTGTGATGTTCCTCCATCTGCATACCTGAGCTCAGTAAATGGTTTGAATGTGGCAGCTTCTTGACAGCTAACAGGTTGCTCTGGAAAGAGGATTTCTTTCATTTTTTGTTCTTGAAGAAACATGACTGTTCTTTAAGACCTTTTCATTTAAAAAGTAATACAAAATTACTTTATATGCATACAATTAGCTAAGCATGCCACAAATTACAGAGGCTTTCTTTTCGCTAGCCAGTTTCATGCATCCCAGCCTTAACTTGTTTGTAGAAGACACACTTGAATTACATTTGAACTCTACCTATTTGGACTTATTCCAGAAAATAATGTGTTGTCCAGGGGGATGCACACATAGTAAAAAATAGTCTTGAAGAAAGGAGGTTTGCTTTGCATGTGCATTAGGATAGGATAGTATTTTGAGTGTTTAAGCATTGTTTTTCCCACTGTTAACCAGCAGAGAGCACTTTAGTTTATAACATAACATCTATAAAAAATGTGAAATTGGGAAAGGCTGGGGTTCTTTTTCGTTCTCTGAGACGGCCATTAAAAACAAATTGCCTGTGAAAATTAAATTCCTGTTTCTGTGCCTTATCCAACAGTGTTTGTGGTTTTGTACAAAAATACTGCTTTATAAGTATAAATTTTATTGTATGCCAATGCCTTAAGGGAAGATTCGAGGTAAATTTTATCAGTAGTCTCTTGATAGTGTTTATTTAAACTCTGCACCTTATGAGGTACAGTTCCTCAAAATATGAACCTTACCAGGCTGATGTGGAGCATTATCTCCCTAGTTTGGAGCCCCAGGTTCAGATGGCGCCGGCTTGTTTCCAGCGCATGAAGACAGCAAGCACAAGGACTTGTTGCCAATGTACAGAAAATAGCTTCCGTGTGATGGTGCTGTTGTGGTTGCTTACTGAAATTCATTTGTAGAGAATGATACAAGGAGAAAGCTTCGAGGCAAATAGCATTACCAGTCAGTGCATTAAATCTTCTTTTCTTAGTCCGTGGTATGCATGTTGGTTGTCATGAGTGAAATGCTACTGAAATGAGGGTGAAGTGTGGGAAGATGTGGAAAGATGGGAGGCAGGAGGATCCTGATATTTGACCTCAAACATCCCCCTCCCCCCCCAACAAACCATGTATTAATTGGAGGTTGCCTGTTTAAAACCAAAAACAACAAAAAAAACCCCAACAAAACCAAACCCTTCATTGTCGCTTGGCAACTCTGATGTGACTGGAGTCCTCAGAAATGGGCAAATTAGTGTTTTGCTAACTCAGGTCTGCAGTATGAGTGCAGTGGATGGGGCTATTGCATGATGTCTGATACCTGTTCCACTCTTTCACCTCACCCTCCCACAGCTAGCTTGGTGGGAGGGGAGAAATCCTAAGGGGCAAGGTCAATACAAGAATCTGTGGAGGTGCATAGTCTTAAATGTGATAATGACATAATTTAGA
Organism: Theristicus caerulescens; assembly: GCA_020745775.1. Lineage (NCBI taxonomy): Eukaryota > Metazoa > Chordata > Aves > Pelecaniformes > Threskiornithidae > Theristicus > Theristicus caerulescens. The sequence continues at coordinate 94,263,975 of CM036560.1, forward strand.
CACGTCTTGAATGACTGCTCTCATGGCTGTTGGTAACGTGTGGGTTGTGTGTAATGTGTCTTAATGGGCACAGAGGGGAGAGGATTATTGCGATGAAGTCTCTGACCTCTCCTGATTTTTTTTCCATGAGACTTGTAGGGAAGTAGCCAAAGCATTCTGCGGAGTAGATCAACAGCATGTGGAAACATGATCTGTAACCTGCCAGTCGTGCACATACATGAGGCACGTAACACTTCTGTGAGAGCTGCATTAGTAGAGAGACTGTACAAATCCTGTCATAGGAATAGGCATACAAGGGAGGAGCAAGCTCTCACAGGCAGGGATAGTTGTAAATATGTGTTTTGCTGAAATATTGTTGCTGCTTTTATGAGATGAATAATTAATATTATAAACCTTATTGTTCAGAGTGGCAATTTGCAGGTCCTTTGGGTGGGGATATGGAGCTGTTGGAAACGTAAACATCTCATCTAGCAATTTCTTCAGCAGTGTGTTGTGCCTTTTATTGTTTGAATCTGCCTGGGAGTGGCTTTAAGATCCAGTAACCTGATCTTTTATCACTCTTGGAGGCTTCCTTTTCTGGTATGCCCTGATGCATTCAACACATGTCGGTATTGTACGCGACCGGCAATCAGAGCAATTCAGGCTCACTTTCTCTGTCTGCAAGAAACGGCAAATCATCTGCTGGTGAATGCTTCTCAGAGCTGTCAGCCGTCTGCAGCTAATTTCTGTGTGGCTCATCAACCCCATTTAAGAGACTGGAAGCGCTGTGGATGACCAAGCTAGAAAGCGTCGACGAGATCTTATCTCAGGAGTAACGACTAGTTAAGAATTAGAGAGGAAAACGGTTTTTCTTTTCTCTAGAGGAATCAGACTGATGTGAGAACACCGTTTCTCACTGAGGAAAACGGAGCAAGGCTATGAGCAATTCCAGGCTGTGCAGGAGGAGCAGAGACTGCCTTTAAACAGCAGTTTATTCTGTTACTTCTCTGAGAAACGTCAGCAGATGGACTTTGGTTTCAGTGCTGTGAATATTTGCAGTGGCTTTGCATGTTGGAATACAAGCAGTGATCTCTTTTATTCCCCTTCCCCTGTATATTTACCTGCTGAAAAATGAGTGAGGAAGCAAAGGAGAAAAATGCTAAACCAGCTCACAGGAAAAAGAAAGGAAAAAAGGTAACTCCCTGTATAGACAGTCTGCTGTAATGCCTTTTTTCAGTCATTTTGTGTTCTAGCACTTTGCTTCTGGGTGTGGAGTGGCTTTGGTTTGACAATTTGTTGAGAATAAGGATGATGGTAGAATCAGGCTGGTTTTGTTTATGCTAGATGCTGATGGGTGTGTTCTTTGCTAGAATCAGTAATACCATCACAACTCAGTTGTTTTGCATTATTTAAATATTCTGGTGTTTAAATATATGTTAGTTATAGAATTTCAACGTGGTTCTAGCGTTCCTAGTGTATTCCAAACACAGGATTAACAAGTAAACAGGTATCTAAATGAAGCCTTTTCTAAAGGAGAGACTGATAATCAACATGTGCTCATGTAAATGAATATTATGGACATAAAGCATTAAGAAAAGCGTTTTACAATAAGCTTTTATTTTTAAAAAGCTACTTTTTTTTTTACTGTATGCCACTTTGATCAGTTTTATATTTTTGGGGGGCTTGGAAATATTGTGGTTAAACTAAACTCTGGAATGAAATTCCAGTTTCAGTGGAACTAATTTATGTTATGGTGTAAGTCTTTTGCCTGAGACTGTACTTAAAAAGATGAATTTGATTATTACCTTCTATGTTGCAGTTTTTTTGCTTTTCTGATATCCATGTAATTTCCCCCTCCCATTTTGAAATGGATGATTTTCATGTGTTTACACTCAAGAGCCAGATTGTTAAATCTAGGAAGGGGACTTCTTCAGGTTTTTCTAACTCATATTTTAAATATTAACTCAGTATATTAATTTATAATGTGAATTTCCTCGAATACTGTAGAAAGACGTCTGGAAGGTTTATCATTGTGGCAGAGAATATATTCAGACTCCCACCCTTTATTTTCTGAGTGTATGTTTGCTTTCCTACCATATGAAAGTGTATGACAGCCTCATAGTTAATCCATTTCCTTGGTGAAGGAGTCAGTAAAGATTGTTGAAAAAGCAAATTAAACCAGATTGGCCCCTGTACTCTCTCAGAATTGTAAAAAGCCGCTTTGGAAGGAAGCAGGGAAAAATATAATTGAAATCACTTTTAATGATAAATTAGGATACCTTCCTGACATGCAAAATGCTTCCATTAGGCATGATAGCTTCAGGACTAGAAGATATATCTACAACTAAATTCTGGGGTGGGTTTTAAATTTTGAATATGTTAATATTTTTGCTAAGTTATACAAACTATTTTTATGGCGTTCAACAATCTAGCTGTAGTTTTATAGCACGCACCAAGCTTTATGGCTTAAACTCATGTAGATCCATGTCTTCTAGAGGGCCAGCCCAATAGCCAACAAGACAGAGCAGCCCAGGTGATTTAGGATTAAGCAAAGTTTGGAGTCTTGTCTGTTATTCCAGCAATGGCTGGTGATAGTCTACCTGTATCTTCACCTTGTAAAGGTGATATTCTCTGTGGGCAGGAGGCTACAGCTACCCTGTCCAAATCCACCCTCTGTTGACTGGTACAGTGTGTCACTGGTCTCAGGGGAGGCGGGTGGGGGAAACTGTCGGACATGTTTGTCAGTTGATGTCTTGCAAGGTAATGGTAAAGCCTACCCTTATGTGCCTCAAGCCTTCGCTGCATGAGCTGTAGCTAACACCAGGGCGTGACCTGGTGAAACCATTACATTTCAATATGGAGTGGCTAGAGCTTTTTAAACCTGCAGAAAGTGTTGTTTCACTGCTCTGATTTTTTTTTCTTTATGCTGTTGGAATCGTTGATACTGTTGCTGGGATATGCTGTATCAGGCTGATATGCATTCCTCGTGACTAGTGCACATCAAGGCTGCTTACATGTCAGTGTTAAACACAGGCTTGGGCCAGAATGTGCCCAATGGAAAGGGAATGACTCTTCTTTTTTTTAAAAAAAAAAAAACCCAAACATTTTTAAAAACCATTTCTTCTGGTCCTAGTAGAAATTTTCCCTGCTTTCCACAGTTCATTGGGGGAAGGCTTTAAATTCATTGTTTTGATTCAGAAGATGAATCTCTGAATGGCTAATGAAGAACTTAGTTGACTCAGGAATGCTCTCCAAGAAGAGTTTGATAAACAAATGGTGTTTGGCTGTAAACTCCTGAGGCAGGTGAAAGCTTAACTGGGTCTGGGATTCCAGTGAGCTATACCACCTGTTCCTCCTAAAAGTAGGTATCCTGAAATGGGTATTTCCGTGGCCTTCTTCCTGTTCTCTTTAGATAGTTCCTTTCTTGGCAGCTGTGCTTTCTCCATATTTAGCCTTTTCCTCACCTTCTGTCTCATTTATCTTCAGAGCTGAGTGGTGGCAAGTCTTCCTTCTGCTCTTTGACTGCTGAGGTACTCTTTCATATCCCATTCCCTCTTCATCAACTCTTGGTTTTCCTGTTCTTACACAATTTCTGAAATAAAGAGCAGGAGGACAACAATGGGAAGGTCACACAGTTTGCTACAGGGAAACAACAATCAGTAGTGCATGTTCCGATTTTTCCAGAGTTGTACAATTAGGGTGTACCACAAAAATAAGCCTTAACCTGGCAAACAGTGTCTCGCTTTTGAGCACAAAGTCATGCAATAACTCTGCCTTTAGAACAGATTGGCCAAAGCAGAAGACTTTCCACAAGTATGCTGAAAATGTCAATCTAGTCGGAGAGCATGAAGATAAACAAATTGAGAGGTGTTGCTGAGATTTATTTTGAAGGATGGACAATTTAGATGAAAGCAGAATATCACAGTGCTAAACACAGTACTGTTAAGTGGGGATACAACTTTCAAGGGATGATGAAGGTACCACATCAATATTTATTGCTGAGGCTACACTGAACAGGATTAGCTCTGATGGAATAGGAAGCCTAATTAGATTCTTTGTTCCATCCCTCAGGGTTCCACTCTACAAGCAGTCTGTGCCTCTTGCACTTGAGCTTCAGTTGTCCTGCAATTTCCAGCCACGCTTTTTTTGAAAGTGTCAAGTTGAATCCCTAGGCATTATGGAGTGGCTTTATCTTGTGTTTGTGTCATCACTTTTCAGTAAATTTTGGACTCTTAGTTATAGAAAAGTATTGAACTCGACTGTCACTAGAGATGTAAGATGTGTTTTGATTTTTAACAAAAGAGAAGTATTCTTTCCTCTTCTGATTCAAACTACCAGGACAAAATTAGCCATGAAAATACTGGTGGTCCTCTGAAGCTTTAAAAGATAATCAGGAGTGCATGAACAAGAAATAAATTAGACCAACTTAAAACTTCTGTAGTAAAAGATACTTTTCAATTTAATTTTGCAGTTATTTGCTGGACACCAGTCACTTCTGAGTAGAGGGAAATTTCACATTAAACTCTCATACCAGAAGCTTTGCTGGAAATGCCTATTTTTTGTTTTGGGGAATCTTTTGTTCCCTTCTTCCCCTGCCCCCTCCAAGATCTTCAGACAACCTGCACGATTAATGTTGCTGATGTGTCTCTCGGTATGTGTATAGCATAAATCAGTAATGGAAACTCCTAATAGAAATGTGTAAAAAGCATTTATTCTTAAATGTACACAGGCGAGAGCTCATGCTGAACTCTTAATGTGATTCTAGAGCAACCTGTTTATTAATCCACCTCACTGCCTTATTTTGTTGATCACTGTAGTATGACTTCAACACTGTGTTCCATTGCTTTGTGTAAAATATGAATATGCTATGCAGGGAGGAGCAAGCTGCTTATGCAGCAGATTGAAAATCAGTGCTTGGAATCAGAATGTTTAGAGTGGCCAACATTATGATTTTTGGACTAATAGGAGGTTTAGCTCAATCCACTTTTCTTGAGCCAGTAGCCTGGGCTCACTACACTGGGAACACACTCCGCAGTTTCTGCCAGGGAGTATTTGCTCTGTTGTAACTCCGAAGTTTGACTCAGCAGCATTAGTGGCTATCTCCAGAGGGGACTCTTCTGTTGTTGCACACGGTTGAAAATCTGGTCAGCAGTGTGTATTTATTGGGATTAGAAACTTCAAGGGGCATTTATGTGGGGGTAGATGCTGAGAGGTCAGAGGTTCTCAGGCGTGATGAACCATTCCCTGCTGTTGTAAAAATGCAATATGAGTAGTGGTTTGGGAGAAGAGTTGTCACTGTCTCTGATGGAGCTGGATCAGGTCCTTTATAGACAAAGCCTACCTCCACTGAAATAGCATCACCAATTTCAGCAGGGACAATATTTGGGAGCCTGGGGTCTTGGCATTTCATCTTTATATGGTCAAATGATTAATCTGTGTATGTATGATTATGGTGGGACTTCTGGTGATCGTAACTCAGCACCTGTGAAGACCAACTTTTGTCATGACAAGATGAGAAATGGTGTTTTGTTTGAGATTCATAGTGGTATCACACTTCTTTCAAAGCTGTCTTTTACAACTAGATTTACTGATTTAGTTGCTTTAATGGACCATGTTTATCTATGTTCAGTCTTCATACACATTATGGTTGTTGGGCAAGAATATTCACTGCTGTTTGCTCCCAGTGGAGGACTACGCATTGTTAACGGTAAAAAAATGTTCATGGTAGACTTTTCTAAATTTTTTGTGGCTTTTAATTTATTCATAAAATTAATTTATTACTTGGAGTGTAAATTGATTTCTAAATTAGGTTTGTTCCTGACAAGCTGAGAAACTAAAATCTGCTTAGATTTGTGAAATGTAAAAAAGGACTCTTTAAGGAAACTGTCTCCCTTCTTGTCTTGGTAAATAAGGTTTACACTACGTTGTTAATTTCAGGTTTCTATAGATGAGAAATAGATCTTTTAGATTTAAATTTGATTGTATGGTGGTGGTCTTAAACATTAATATGTTGATGCATCCTGTGCTGAAAATTTAATTCAGTGATACGATAAACAGATGTGGTTTGGCCTTGCTTGCCAATTTCTACTTGTTCAGCTTTAACGTCCATTTTACTGATGTGATAGATTCTTAACCTCACATTTTCAGCAGATATATTAAAGAAAAAACAAAGCACAAAAAGCCACCAGAACTTCTGGAAGATACTCCTCATTTGCATGTGCTAATAGTAAAAGCCCAAGAACAGTAGAATAAAGAAGTTTTTGATCATTATGACCATTCTTAACTTATTTGTTCTGTTTTCTAAAACTTCAGGCTTTAAAATTATGTTCCCCTAAATCAAATGCATTTACATTTTCTTGCCATCTACAATTTTCTGAATTGCCCCAGAAAATTAAAATGCATTGATTCCTGTCACCTTGACTGGAATCACTTTGGTATATAGTCATATAATTGTTTTCCGTTCATCAGACTGGAACAAAACAAAGCATATGTAATGGCAAATTAAGCATCTTATTGTTTTGAAATGAGCCATTTCAAATGTTTGTTTTCCCTGGAAAAAATACTCGAATTGACATTACCTGGCTTCAGTAGTATCAGTCAACAGCTCCTAGCCACTAGGTATATATGGTTAAAAAATTGTAAGTAGATGTTATTGTCATAGTCTATATTAAATGAAACAGCAAGGTGTGTTATATTATTGAATTTTTAACATAATTCACTCTGTAGATAAGTGACAGAACTTGTAACCTGAGTGACAATCCTTCCATTTGCTGCTAAATTACTACTCTTGCTGAAAAAACAATGATTTTTTTTTTTTTTAACATGCTTTTTTAACAGAGGAATCCTGCAGTTTGTGAGTGAACATGACACTTGAGGGAGATTCTCGGATCCCATGACATAAGTTCATCCTACAGTTTTGAGGTTTTTCCAGAAAATCAGGTGTGAATAGTTCTTGCCTTTCTGAAGGATGGGCCTAGGAAGTAGAAGTAAGACTGTGCATAGATGCTTCAGCTGATTTTTTTTTTTTTGTCTCCGTTCACCAAATTTTGCTTCCTTTGTTGTGGGGATTTTCCTCTTGCTTCAATGAGCCACGTTCCCAGTTGCTGTAAGACCAGGCATTTCCTGGTGTTGCCTTCTGAGGCCTGTGTTGCCTTTCCCTTTTTCCATTTCTTTTCCAGCTTTTCCTCACTGGGTTTCTGAGCTGTTCCATCCTTTGAATGACCTTGGCTATCGCTGCATATCCTCCATCAGAAAGCTGATGGCCTTGAATCTGTTTTTGGGTTGAATTTTCTGTTCTCTCCAGACTTACCTTATGTTGAACTGGACGTTTTATAGTGGGTTTCCATCTCTAGAATAGAGCTTGTACATTTTCACTCATCACCCAAAGGACTGAGGCCCCACATGGGGTCTGGTTCCTTGGTGGCCTCTCCTGGGTGCAGTGTGGCAGAGCATGAGTGCAATGGGCAGTGTTCCAGCATGGCTTGTACGTGGGTCGTTGCTGGAGCCTGGTGCCTCAGCTGGAGGACTTCCAGTGCCTCCTACTCCATAAGATGGGCACTTACAGTCCAGGTCAGGTTGTCTCCTTTGCAGTAAATTGTTTTATGTACAATTAGGTTACTGTTAGATTGGATTACAGAAAGTGGGCTTGAGCTACATGAGACACAGTGGATCAGCTTCAGTTGCGTACTGCAGTTTTGCAGTCATCAGTGGGACAGGAAATGATATAAAAGTTTCGGTAATAAAATCTTTATATTAAACCACTGTGTAAACTTTAGCTTGCTTCAACTTCAACTTGTTTTGAATCACATGGAGATCTTTTTCAGGTTCCTTAGAACCTGAAGGGTCTCTGTTTAGCATCTGAATTTCCTTTTCCAAACCCTGTGACTGATGCAATTACAGAATTCAGTAAGTCTTAACAATAGCACCTAGGTAGGTCTGGTAAGTGTTGAAATGCTTATCACATTTATGCAATGGTTATGTCTTAAACTAAAAATACTCGATCAATCTGTCAATTACAGATTGAGAAAACTAAATGCATCTGGGCATCCCCCTTTGACTTCCAAACCAGAGCCTGTATATCTGCATAACTCTTACTGGGCATGGGCTTGTTCCTCAGTCCATTTACCTCACTTCCACTTTGCAGAGATGGTGGTAGAACCTGCAGCCTTCCTTCACTGCCGGCTGACTCCAGGCAGGAGTAGGGGATGGTGCTGCAGAGTTTCAGGGCAGGCGTAGAGAGGGCCAATGCTCTGCTAGGAGGGAACTAGCTCCATCACATTTTTGTTGAAAGTACCAAGCTATCTTAGCAGGGAAGAGAGATGATTACCAAAGTAGGCAATTTAGGGTTTTAAGCTGAAAAAATAGAGGGTTTTTCTTATGATTTTGAAGCTTGTTATTCATTGCGAGTGCTGGAGCCAGGGTACCAAGGCCTGGCTGTTGGATCTTTCACTTGCCAAACAGGTTCAGCTTCAGGCTTTAAATCTTAATGCTATATAAAATATTTTATAAGATTGGTAAGTGTTAAGTCCTTATTTCAAGGGATGAAGCTTTTGGTAACTGATTGAATGAATAATATAATGAATTTTCCTTAGTCACTCTTCTAAACGCTTTAGATTTCAAGTTTGGAATATGAGCAATAATTAAATACTTTATGGAAGTAGTAGTAATCTCCACATTGCCTTCCAGTTTGTGGGGGTTTTTTTGGTGGTGGGTTTTGTTTGTTTGGTTTTTTTGTCCCAGCTTGCTAATGGAGGTACAGGTTGTTGCATTCCACTGACTGCCAGGTGCTGGGGGTCAGTCAATTGAAAGTATTTGGTGGATAAACAGAAACAGGCATGAAGTTTGCTATCCTTTCATTCCAAAAACAGCACAGGGCTAATCCTGTCTTTTTGCCTTAGCACTGAAGAAGAGGAATGAACTGGCTGGATGAAGAAAAACTACACATGGGATATTTTAATTAGCATTTCTTTTATATGTAATACACACCATGTCTAAATTAAATGCATAGCTAAGTATATTTAAGACACTTTAAGAGTTACTATCACAGACTTGTTTCAGGTTTGTACTTACAAGGGATTTTGGTTGCTGAGAATTCTCTATAGCGCATTAGCAATTTGTGAATATAAACAAGGATTGATTTGCCTGAATACTTTTTAAGGAGTCATTATATTGTGAAAGGGAATAATATAAAGCAATGTTGTGCTTTATGTTGTACACCATTAAGTCTGTTTCATAGTTTTGTTTAAAACTGCTGTTTAGGGGGAATAATAATTTTTTTTGGGGTAATAATGGTTGTATAACCATTGCGTATTGCTGTTGTGTGTGTGCGTGGCCTTTTTCTTCTAGTTTGATATAAGCTTATTGATGTCAAAATTAACAGATCACTGCAAGCTGTGTTCTTCCTTCTCTTCTCATTTTGGATGTCATTCATGGAATAATCTGTAGTGAACAATTTTATCAATTTTGGTTTTTTCTTAATGAAATAGTATGAAAAACAAAAGTTAAAGAACACTAACAGTTTTGCTGTACTACCTGGCATTTGTGTAATTTCCCCTAACGACGTTTTTAAGGAAATCCCCTTAGTCAAGGGGTGGTTGATGCTTTTAATCAAGGTCACATCACTTATTTCTGTTAGTCAGTATCTAAATTAGAAAGTAAGAATCCTTCTGAAGAGATCCTGAACATATGTAGGATTCACAGTATTGATAAGACTGTGTTAATCTGAATGATTCCAGTGTGCTGGGAATTTGTAATTATCTTGGAATCTGTATTGGGAGTGAATGGGACAATCTGGGAGAGGAGGAGGTGGTGGAAGAAGTGAGATTTTCAGAAGATCTGTACAGGGTTGCCTTTCCTTGGGCAGGAGCAGGGACAGGGCATTCACTCTCTTCTGCTGATTTCCAGCTTTTTCTTGCTGGGTACCTTTGGCTGGGGCTGTGCCTGTGCTTGTTTGCATATTAAAAGCATATGGATATACTGATCTTGCAGGCTCTGATAATAAATAATGTTTGCTATAACACTGTAAAACAGGAGGTGCTACATGTGCTGAGGATGAAATTTATCCTCATGGAGACGGCCATCTTTCTTCAGGCAAAAATTTCAGCTGTGTGTGAAGAATGTAAATGCAGAATATACAAACCTCAGGCAGAGTGCTGTAGGATTCATGTGTACCCTAGTCAGATGGGGCTAATGCTATGCAAGTGATGCAGAGGACTCTCTTCCCTTTTTCCCTGCTCCCCTAAACAGCCCTGTAATTTCATTTACTTAATTACTGTTGTGTGTGGTTGGGAGGCAGTATCATTACTAATTAGTAATTAATATTTGCGGTAGAATGCCAGTGTGGAGTTATCACAGGGGAAAGCCTTAGCAAATAGAGCAGTGTCACTTTGAATGGTTTTCCAGCTGAATATGTTTTATCAAAGATGATCTGTGTAATTCTGGCGGCTGGTTCCACTCATACTCTATTGAGTCTGAAAGACACATCCCAGAGAGGGGCTTTTTAAGTGTCCTTTTATTATACAAAAATCTAAATATGGGGATGCCAGTCCACCCTAAACCATGGTGGGATCTAGGTATTTCAGTCAACCAGGCACCACAGATTTAAGCCTGTTTGGTACAGAGTGGTTTCTTACATCAATTTTTTTTTGTGTAACATTCAGCTTTCAAACAAGTTTAGTTTGGAACACTTCATGCTTTTCATATGTGTTCATTACATAATTCTTGCACAGCTCCTTCAAAAGAATGAATGAACTGATGGGTACAAGTGACAATGGAAGCAATTAACCTCTTTCCCTTCGTTACTACTTATGCTACACTGTGTCCCTTCTAGTTAGAGCCCCTTCCACAGCAGTTACATACAACTTCCTGGCATTTCCTTGCCACCTGGTAAGAAACAATTTTCTGTCATTAGGAACATCAGCTGAAATAGTTTTGGAAGGTAAAAATAGGAAGAAGTATTTCCTAGGCAGGTGAAATCAGTAAGTAGCTTTGCTTTTATAGCCAGGAGAGTCATTCTATCATCTCTCTAAAATGTGCCTCATATATGAAGAGGGATAGTCCCACCTGAAAATAAAGATTTATGTTATTTTAGAATGTGTCCATGGAGCATATAAGGATATTATTGGCCTTTTTTTTTTTAGAGAGGGTAGAAGTATTGTGAGGATAAAGGACAGTGATAGTTTTAAGTAACAGAAAACAGACAGCTAATGTGTATAACAAGGAAGATATGGATCTGAATCAAAATATAGTTTGTTAGCTAATCCAAACCTGCTTATTTTATTGGTATTTTAACAGGAAGATAAAAGGTAGTGCAAGGGTGGTGCTTACTGTGTTAGTATTGTAATCGCCTACTAGCAAAGTATTTGAGAGAAAAGGTTTCAAAGCAGGTATGGCAAACTTGTGTTAAATAGTGTTCACAATCTTGTTCTTAAAGCAGATTTCAGCAGCCAGCTTTTTTTTAAGGTATACAGTATGAGAAAAATACTCTAAAAATGTGAAAATTGTGAGGAGTTTTTAAAAATTTAAAGATTTTGTTATGGAAACTCATACTTAGTAATGCAATAAACTCAGCAACTTAGTAACTGAGTAAATGAAAGTATTTGAAGATCAGCTGCTGGCAATTAAAATAAAACCAAACAGGACGTCCATTCATCCACAGGTATTGATGAAACTACACAAAATAATGAAGTATCATATTTGCAGTAAGGCCTGTAGGTGATTTGTCTGTAAGCTGAACTTTTGAGAGTGGAATAATGGTCTGAAACATTCTAATTTATGATGCTATTAAACAGAAATTGAAGAGAAAATCCAAGGCTGGCTGTTCAGGGTAACTCTTAAACAGAAGCATAACTTCTTTCATTGAATTTAGGAGTATAGTTAAACTCAAGAACTACAACCTTTGTTTTCACCCAGTCTTCAAATCTACCAACCAGTTTGACTAGCCACGTAAGAGCTAGACTAACCAGATTTATTCTGAGCCTGTTAGCGTCACTGTATTACTGGCAATTTACTTTTTTTGGGGGGGGGGGGGGTGGGAATCATATGATTTGTCTGGAAACACTAAAAATTATCTTTCAGGAGAGAGATCTGAAATTTTCTTTAAAAGTTCCCAAACCCTAGAAATAAGAGTCCATGTGTGCTGCATGAACAATGTTGTAAAACAATCCTAGCTTGGGCATTACGCAGAATGCAGATTCCTTCTGCATTGCCCCCTAGCGTTTCGTTTAAAAAACCAAACCAAACCAAAAAACCCAAACAATCTACCACAAAAACCAAACCCGAAACAGAACCTACATGCAACAAAACTGAAGTTATTTGCTTCTACCTTAATTTTTTCTCTCACTGCGCCAAACCATTGTATTTATTCCCAGTGCTATGTCTATGCCATTTCATGAATTTAAATGAATGCTTCTGTTACCTGTTTTTCCTACTAAGTTGGCTATAAAGTAGGAGCCCATGACTACAGATATTCTATTTACCTTACCCTTTCCAGGCATCTTTGTTATATCCATGGCTTGACTTACTAATACAGGGATTTCCTCTCTCTCCATGTCTTCTCCTTTCCTTTGTATTACACAAGCATATGTATTTAAGAGAGAATGGTGTCCTTGCTATTCTTTCTCAAGTCTCAGGCTTTTCAATCATGTGAAAATCTGCAGTTCTGTTAAATGAAAAGATGTCTTCACAATGAAACGTTTCACTCTGAGCTGTACAGCCAGCCTTTCTGACTTCTATACTCACTCATCGTTCTGCTTTTAGGTGTTGGCTACAATAAGATCTTGAAAACAAAATTAAGATGTGGCTCATCACTCGTTTTTTCACTCCTATACACATACATATGTATTTGTAAGGAAGATCCATTGTGGCAGAGCTGACCCTAATGTCAAATTAAATGCAAAGTGGGCAGGGTCAGTTTGGAGGGGCAGTCAGCAGCCCTTTGTGATGCCCTTGACAGGAAAAGCTTCTGCGGGCTGCAGCGTCAAACTATTCCCTGTAGTGGAAGCCCTGAGAGTGAGAGGAAGGCAGCGCAGATTCTGCCTAATCTCTGGAGTGGGTGTTTTTATGAGCAGATTGCAAAGCATGGTATTTACAACACCTAATTGTAAACTAGGGCTAAACATGGCTCATTTTCTGGAAATTATATTTAATGAAAGGGACCTATCTACTTGATACTGGTAGATTACTTCCAGTGCATACCAATGAATGTCAGTGGCAGTAATAAAAAGGAGGCTAGCGATCTAAATAAGTTTGAGTATGAGGCAGGCAAGCTGGCTGCCTTTAAAAAGAGAGTCAATCTAGCTTGAATCTTTAAAAACACTGGAGGAGATATGCCATGTTTTGGCAGTGGAGGAAGAGCAGTGCTTTTCTGACCTGTGAGGCTGCTGGCTGTGGCTCCAACTGCTGTCAAGGGCAGTGTGGAAAAGAAGGAAGAGGTACTAGGCAGCTACCCTAATCCTTGTGCCTTTAAAAGAGTCCATCATTCATTAAAATTACCAAGAATTGTGTTAAAATGGTGGTATTTTCCTGCAGCAGGTGATCTGGGGTGTGTGTGTGTGGAATCAGGGATGGGATTTGGTAGTAAGATGGGGCAAATGGACAAGAGCCCTCTGTTCTCATAGTGCTCACCTCATTTCTTTTGTTATTGCTTTTCCTTCTTGGGTCTTGCATATACTTTAAATTCTATCATTTGCTTTGTAGTATACTCCAAAATAGAAGCGGAACTCTGCTTGCAAAGGATGTGGGTAAAGAATGGTCAGCATATCCCTTACAGTCCTTTTTTCCTCAATCATATCTTAGACACCAATATATCTGCTAGATCAGTTTGCTACATTATAGTACTCTTTGAGGTTTAAAGTATATATATACAAATATTCACAGTAAATAATAAGATGGCTTATAGCAAGTTCAGGAATAAATTTGTGTATTGCATCTTAGGTCTTTGTCTCACCTTTTGAAATTACTCTGACTACACTGAGAAATCAAAATGACAAGGTTGCAATTTATCCCAATCTTAGTGGTCCTGAAATAATATCCTTTCTCATCTTGTCCAAGTCTCTGTAGGGCAACCTGAAAGAACAGCAAATTTCAGTAAACAGTGCGACTACTTTGAATTACTAATGTCAGCATTTCTTCTTTGTAGTCATTCAAGCTTTATATAGGGTTGGTGTGCTTTGGTTTTTTTCAAAGAACTTGGTTTTATAAAATGACTACAGAAGAAAATGGTATTATTTTACTGGTTTCGTATTTATCTTGACAATACTACTGATTTTTATTGAGCAAAAGTTCATAAAATCAGGAGTTCATGCTCTTGTCTGAAACATGAATGAGCAGGTACATGTCATCTTTTCTGTTTGTTCATTTTTCAGAAGTCCTCAGTTTGGAAATAAGAAAGGGAATTTAGAAAGGTACATAAAATATTTTGGAGTGTTTTTACAGTCAGTCTAATGAGGGGTGCTGGAAAGATGAGAAAAAAAACATAATACTTGAACTTGTGCATTTTCCTGTTCTTCAGAATATATTCTCTTTAATTGCAACTCAAAATCTAGACAATAAATACACAATAACACTTTGCCTGTGAGACTGTAAAATATAGTTTGAGGGATTTATGTCAAATGCAGTTACCATTTTGTCTTCTGATGTTTGCTACTTCTGCTTGAAGCTGTTTCACAGCTGGGAGGGACAGGGCTCATTCTAAAATAGGCAACAAAATGTTAATCTGTGAGGGGCTGGAGTTGTGGTGTAAAATGTCAAAAAAGACTATTAACTACTGTTTAAGATTTGGAACTTAAAGGGATGCAGTCAAGAGGTCTAATGAAACAAAGGGTATACAATAATTTTTCCAAAGGTTACTTTAATATGATGTAGGGGAACATAGGCAGAATCCAGGTCTGTAATACAAGTTGTTGAAAGTGAGCACACAAATCTTTGCCCCTTATATCTGCTATCACATTTCCAGTTAAAGCTCCATAATTAGCACAAAGCTAGAGTAGTCCAGACTCCTACCAAAAATTGTTTATTTTACTCCTATGGCAGGGATTAGTATTGAATAGTCTTTTGTCTAAAGCCAAAATTTTCAGAAGGCAAACTAGGAGCAGAGATTATGGAGTGCTCTAATTCTCTAGTGTTGAGCACTCGGCAGCTTCAGTGAAGAGTGGGAGTTGCTTGTCTGTTCAGCAGTTTTAAAATCAGGCTACTTGTTTAGCCCGACTTAGCCTGTGTGGTTTTTTAAATGCATTGCAGCACACTTCTGTGAATGACTATTAACAATGCCATTATGCAATTCTTTGCCATTCATAATGATAGGCATACTGCAGTGCGCATGCAGAGATAAATCCACTGCTAGTTTTGTTGGATTTATAATTAGAGTATGGGGGAAGGGAGGAGAGAAAGTAGCTATTTGGAACATATTTTCACTTTATGTCTTTATTTCTGAAAACGTGTGATACGTCCATCTGGAGCTAAGCAGTATCTGTGCTCAGTCTGTTGGGAAGAGCATGATGGAATGTTCTGACAAGCCTCTTCTCACAGTGACTTCCATCCCCGGAGTAACTCTCCGCTTACTCGCTTGTACCAGTCATCTGTCTCATAAATTGAATCAAGATCCCTGCTGTAGTTGAGAGAGTCATGTATGGGATAGAAGAGGTTGAAAGAATCAGTCATAGTGTTGGCTTGATCTTTCTTTTCAGGAATTTTAGCAACTTTTTTCTTTTTTTTTTAAGTATTCCACCACTATTGCATGTGGTCTTGTGTTTTACTTTTCCTCTTATTACTGGGGTCTGCATTTCAGCAGAGAAGATAATGTCTTAAAGGCCTGGATATTTAAGCATATAAATAAAGTGCATGTAAAAAAAGCTGCAGTTAGGATTGCATATCTGAACTGTTCCCGCTATATAAGCATGGTGCTGAATGTATAATGAAATGAAACTGAAAAAAAAAAATCAATTGATTCTGCAGGTTAATTAGAGACTAAGGATAAAAGTGGCCACTTCATTCAAGACTGTATGGAAAAGAGTAGCCTTTTGCATTATTTTCTCATATTTCCTAAGTAAATAACTTCCTGATGCTGCATTAATGACAATAGTAAATGAGTCTGTAATTTATACTGAGATTGATGAGGGCCGTTAGTGTTAGGCAGAGTGCAAGTTCAACCTTGGTTGCATTGTCATCTTTCCCCTAGTGTTGGTATTTAAAATGATGCCACCTTGTGCTGAGTTACTTACAACTGTTAAACTGTAAAGATGATGCTATATCAAAATGTTTGAGGAGTATTTCCATCGCTTTTGATGAGACTGGGGTAGTGGTACGCTACTGACAGTGTAGGAGGATTGACTGAGCAGGGGAACCCAGGCCCCATGAAGACAGATGTGGGTCACGTGCTGGCTGTTGGCTGAACATGGGAGCCAGTATCACTCCATGTACAAGCATCTAAACAAGCTGCGCTACACTACTGATCTGGATTAAACCTTGAGGGGACTGGATAGGGAAATCCTGACTTCTTTCCTGGTCAGAATTACTGTTTCCTTACAAACCAATGTGCAGAATAGCCATGTGAAGTGTTAGCAGACATTCAGCTCTTGTGTCTAAACCAAAGTAATGAAGAGCTGAAAACAACTGTGTTGCAGGAATGAGACTGTCTTGGAATTTTATGTAGTCTGATTCATTTTATCCTTGGAACATGTACACCCTGGTGGGATTTTTAAATAACCTTTAGATTTTTTCATTAAGTTAATGCATATTAATTCATGGCAGAATGAATCATATCTTGATTCATATTGTACGCGGCTTGGATTTAGTCACTAATGCAGAAATTAAAGTGGTCCAAAAAATAAGCAAATGTCATCTTATTCACTCAATACTATTATTATACATTTCTTCTAAGGTCAGGTTTTCATATAATGATAGTATGATGCAAATAAACACATCACTCCTTTAGTCCTTTAACACATAATTTAAAGGAAAAATGAGCCTTTATCCCCAACCAAGAACCCATGTTTAGAATATGTGAATACTATACCATAAAGAATAAAAGAAATGCAGAGCTATTATTCTGCCTGTGATTCAACAGGAGAGAGAGGTAAGCTGTCCTTGTTTTGCTTCCTAGAGAAAAACAAACAAAAAACCCCAAGAAACCAACCAAGCATGGGATGGAGTAGACATCTGGATTTCAAACTTTGCTTCAGTCTTTGCTCAGTAGCCTATCGTTCACAGAAATCAATGGATTGGGAGGAAAGTATGGAGGAACTGAGCCCTCATCTGTATCTGACTGCATTGTTTCCCATAGTAAAGCATTACCAAATCCCAGCCTCAGGCAACTGTCATACTTCCATTGCCAAAAGAGAAATGACTACTATTACAGCAGGAAAGTGATTGTAATACCCACAGTTTACAGAATGAGTTTAAATGATTGTTGTCTACAGCAGTTTTATATTTGTGCCACTGAGGAAAAAAAAAAGCTTTTGGTAATATATATGATGTATAACCTAAGATGCAACATTTCATGTTTTCTCCTCTAGCTTCAGTGTTAGTATTTGAAGCTTTTGTGGTTTGTAGGTTTTTGAGGTTTTGTGGGACCTTCACACTTCACCTGAATTGAACGGAACCTGTTAACAAGTTTGTGCTTGCAAAAAATCCAAGTTGAGAAGAATGTAATCAATGATTTGGAGAGGGAGGGGAGAAAAAAAGAGATTTGGGGCATCTGCCTTGAAAGTGGGTTATCACCTAAATCTGGCATGCTGTTGCCTGCCTTTGTCTATGTTTATTGCAGTGAGAAGTGGATACATATTGCTTCCAAACCCAAATTTGCCATTCATGTCCTTTGTACTTGTTCTGAATGGGTATAAACAGCTACCAAATCTACGAGGCACACAAGGGTTGGTACCTGAATACTAGCGTTTGCCGCCCCAATTGTGGCGGTATCTTGAAACAAGTAGTCATAAAAGTAGAGACAAGGTCCTGTGAGGGTACAGCCTTTTAAGGCAAGCTGTAGTTGTTCCTAAACACTTGGAAATGAAGATATGGGGGGGTTATATCCATTTAACAATGACTGTAATTATACTTTCATTTCCTGTTTATAGTTGTGTTCATCTGAAATTAATAGGGTCAGTGAAATTCTTTTAAACACTTATGCTGCAATATTTATGTGCCTTCATATCTGAGCTGTCCATTAAAGTTAAAAGTGAGAATTCAACTGCTATGAATATAGGAACAGCCACTCACTGTATGCTGAGAAATCTGTGGGTTTTCCCTTGCAGTTTTTTGATTCTATAAACACCCAGGCAATAGTAGCTTGCTTACAGCCAGGACCTCTTATGACTTGCAAACATGATATGAGGGTGTATAACAACAGTGAGTTTAAACTCAGCTGATAGTTCATCCGGTGAGGATTTACATTTTTGACTTATCTCCAACACTTCCGTTGCTTCACAGGGGCAAGGGTGTGCATCTGAGCCAATGCAGGCTGTAGTGAAAGGTGGTAACCAGAGTGCAAAACCTAGTCACTCTTTCCAGGTGTTATGTTTTTAGCACTATTTAGATATTCAACAACTATTGGTATGTACTAAGTGAATTATAGCAGTTTTGGGGAATTATGTGAGCTATGTACTTGCACATCTCTGTTTGGAATTGCTGTATATTCATTCTTTCTCATAAGAGTTTTTCATAATCATTATTTTAAAACCATGCCCCTTAGAACTTTTCTTAAATGACTAGTTAACTGAGGCCCATGTGGCTTTTAATTTTAAATGTTTTGTAACCCTAAGAGGAATTTAAAGACAAGAATCTATTTTGGTTAACTATGACAACTCTGCTTTGATTTTTGCTAGAAAATGTATGCATCTCCCTGCTGAACAAATGATTGGCACTTCACTAATTTTAAGTAATTCAAATAATTACAGCAAGCAAATTTATTCAGTAGCATGATCCATTGCCAGGATAAGCATTAGCACTAATGGCTATCTCAACAAAATCATCTGTGGCAGCACAAAATGGCAGTGCTGGCAGCCTATTTTGTGATGAATTACGTTGTGAAAAATAAGGCCTGCATACTTATGGAGAAGCAAGAAAAGTACGTTCTATTTCAGGTGAAATTTAGGAACCAAACCCCATAAAAACACTTCTAACTGCAAAATGTCTTAGGTGGACTATAGGAAACATTTATGCAAATGTCCTAGGTTTTGAGTTGCATTCCGTAGTACAAACATAGCAGGTATCATACCTGCTCAACTTGGCCTATAATGAAAACTTACCATAAAGCTTGAAAAGAAGAAGAAGAAAAAAATCAGAACTGTATTCACTCATGTATTCATTGTAATTTATCTGTTTGTTTATTTTGGCTACTGGCTGTTGATTATTTATGTACATTTCAAGTACAAGAACTTTGGGGAAATAGTGTTTCAGTATAATATCTAAATATAGACAAGTGTTTTTGCTGGTATTAATATCTACCAAAATAAATGATCTCATTACACAGAGATACAGAAATATCTATGATCTGTGATGGAATGCAAGATGTATATTGTTCAGAGTGGCCATTTTATCTATTAAGATACCTCTAGCAAGAAGGCCTTAATGTGTGAAGAAACCAGGGTACAGAAGTCTATCTTTTTCTTTCCCTCTCCTTTGCTCTGTATAAAAAAAAAAATTCTTTAGGCTGTGATTTATTATTTTTCTGCCTTAGAAATCCTTCACCCAACTGCAAAATTATGTGTTACAGAAATGGAGGAAAATATTTTCAAATATAAATGCTATACTGAACAGATACAGACCTTTTGGCTATTCTGGTTACTATGGTGAGATCTGTGGAGGATGCCTGTAGCACATCAGTCTCTTTATGTTCTTCAAGCAGGCTGTTTTTAATTTCCTAGGATCATTTACAAGCTGTAATGATATTAATCTATTTGTATCCTCTTTCCACACTTCCTTTGCTTTGCAGTGTAAGCCCCTTAATATAGATTGACTGAAGAAGAATGGATTTGTCCTCCTTGCTGTCTGTCTGAAGTACCCTGTGTGACTAGAGAGCAGGGCTATCAGGGGAAGGATGACCTAATATACTGCAGGCAGGAAGCAGAGTTGATTAGTCTGCCTCAGAGAGATGCCATTACAGGGTGTGATTGGGGTAATTGTCGTGGTTTAACCCCAGCCAGCAGCTAAGCACCACGCAGCCGCTCGCTCAGCCCCCCACCGGCGGGATGGGGAAGAGGATGGGAAGGGCAAAAGGGGAAAACTCGTGGGTTGAGATAAAAAAGTTTAATAACTAAAGTAAAATAAAAAAAAAATAGAACAGTAGTAATACAAAGCAAGCGGTACACTGTACAATTGCTCACCACCCGCCGACCGATGCCCACCACGTCCCCCAAGCAGCGACAGAACCCCTCCCCGGCCAACTCCCCTGCTTATATACTGAGCATGACGTCACGTGGTATGGAATAGCCCCCGCCCAGTCTGAGTCAGCTGCCCCGGCTGTGCCCCCTCCCAGCCTCCCGTGCCCCTGGCAGAGCATGGGAAGCTGAAAGGTCCTTGACCAGTGTGAGCACCACTTAGCAAGTACTTAGCACTACTTAACAAGAACCAAAACATCAGTGTATCATCGACATTGTTCTCAACCTAAACCCAAAACACAGCCCCATACCGGCTACCAGGAAGAAAACCAACTCCATCCCAGCCGAAACCAGGACAGTAATATAAATCTGCTAAGGAAGGTTGTTTGTTTTGTTTTTTTTTTCTTGTAGAAATGACCATAGAAACATGTATAGAACGAAAAAAAAAAAAGCTGAGTACATATTCATCAATGTTTTGTTGCTTATTGATACGAGCGCGTGATAATTCCCTCCACATAACATGATAGGGATCCTCCTTTCTATTCTGGTTTCCCTAAGTCAAATGACACTTTCTTTTCCCATATAGAAATGTTTGGGTTTTTTGCAAAACAGAATAATCCTCACAGCAGACCTAACAAGGACCCACCTCAGGATAGTGTGGCAATTCCGTATTTAATCCACTATCTGCTGGTTCAGGACAGAGATTTGAACTGAGAGAAGCTTGTGATTGGGAGACATGCGGGTTCAAATCCCTTCACGGAGAGGAAACGGAGTACTTGTCTTTCTCAAATCTTCATAAGTAGGACATGGAACTATAAGGCCAAAGGGAGACAAGGGAAGAAGAGCATGTCGGTATACCATTATGACTATTTTTCCAGCTGAATTACTTGACAAATTCAAACTGCATCTGGAATATATCAGGCTGAAACAAGTCTTTTCAAGTAGTTTCTGTATATTGGATAAATAGTTGCGTAAATTATTTCTGATTCTATGACATATATGGCATTATTGCCTTTGTGGACATAAGCATATTTAATATTACCGAGTTAATATTACCAAAGTCTGATCTTCTCTGAATGTGTCCATGGCACTACTTCCTTCATTCCATAGAAAATTTACAAAAAACTCAGCATTTTGTCTTAGTTGCCAAATGCAGTAATGATAGCAAAGTCAACTAAAACCAAAGTGAAAATGAAGTATGACTTGTGTATTTGTGAAATGAGATTAACCTTCACAGCAATTATCTGAGCTTAAATGTCCCATTTTTGAACTAATTAGCTTGCTGTCTTTAGTCTACTAGCACTAACCTGTGTTTGAAAGATTGGCCTTTCAGATAGAGGTGATAGGGCACAGAGAAATGGAAATATGGTAGATCTTCTAGGAGAATAGAGGAAGGAAAAATGGCAGCAGAATACAGAAAGCGTAAAGTAACAGGGAATAGGCAGGAGACATTAAGGGTCTGAGAATCAGGGGAATATAGGCATGCAAGAGGACTCTGATCAGTAAGAAGCAGCTTAGAGCTGATGTGGTAGCAATAAAAACAATGTGGTTTGCAATCAAAACAGAGAGGCAAAGTAGTGGACAACACCAGAACAGGTTAAAATGATGAACAAATTTGCATCCTAGCTATATTAATGTAAAATGTAGGATACTACATGCTATCTTACAACTGATTGCTACACATTATGCATAGGATTTAGTAATTTTCTACCACAGTGTTGTGAAGTTGCCATTGATAAATGTCTGTATTGCTGTAACAAGATGCACATTTCAATGTGTTTGACTTCAATTTACAGAAGCTGGCTGATGCTTACACAGTAACCAATAGCCAGGATACCTAAATTCTGGTTTTGCTATAATTTTTAGTGCTCCACAACTTTGGGTACCTTGCTCGGTCTCTGTACTCTAGGTCTCGGGTAGAGTAGTTTAGAGTTGCTGTAGTACTACTTGTTTCATTGCAAATCACAAATAAAACTGGGAATAAACCCAAGAAGGATCAATTTGTAGTTTCATGCTGTAACTTCTGAACCACTGTCAATCGTATACAATATAACCAACCAGCAGAGATGCTCCATGACTGAGAGCTTCAAAGGTAGTGCAGAATGTTGTAGGTGATGTATTTCAGAGCTTGTAGCAAAGTTGTCTCCTGCATCTGAGATCTGCATCCAATGCCATTATATGCAGTTTACTGGCCTCAAAGTAAACTGATACAATATAAAAAATACTTATCCTTCCAAAGTATTTAATAGGGTTGTAAGAATATACTCTGAAAGCAGTTGATTGAGTATTTTTGTAGCTTAACAAGACTACTGTTACCGGAAAGCGGCAAAATAATTCACTCCCTAAAACTTATTTTGGAGTTTTAGAAAGCAGGCATTCTTTATTGCGGCGCCGGGCAGCACTGGGGATAATTCCACCATAAGTGCTCCGCCGGCTTGACGGACTTTCAGCAACTATATACCATGAAAACATACATATTCATAAGATTTCCGGAAATTCATCTACATAAACATGAGATTTCCTGGAACTTATTAACATATGTAAATGTCCGATCCGCATGCGCAGTCATCCTCTGTGGTGGTCCTCAGGTGGTCCTTGGGGGTCTTCAGACGAAGGCTCATAGTCTTCCTCACCGTGTTCGCTGACTGACCTTTGCTTCTGCGCAGACTCAGTTCTTGTGTCGCCTAGCTGTCTAGACAGGAGTGCTCAGGGGCCCAAAACTTAATTATCCACAAGGACTCTCCCTTGTTATGTAATGGGAGCATTCAAGAGCTTTGTAACGGAAAAGGGGAACACCCAGGAGCCTCAATCCACATTCTCAGGTATCAATACAATTTTAACAGTAGCAATCCCCTTATAATTTAAATGTCACCATGTAGACAGGTACATTTGATCCTGTGAAGTCTGTGTTAAACAGGCTGAGTTGGGTAAGTGAAAGGGTAACAGAGTTGAAAGAAAACTGGTAAGGGGGATTTCTGACTGTTGTCTAGCCTAGCTGCAGCAAAACAATGATGCCAGCCACGAAGACCTTTCAAGCACTGATGTGTTTCATAGCATGAGCTATCAAAAACTGATACCATCTTAGGATTAGCAGCCAAAAAAGCTGCTGCATGTGCTCGGGGAATGTTTAGTTACCTTGCTGTATCCCTGTTGTGGCAGGTTAATACTTTAATTCATACTGCCTGGTTTTGCCCCTGTTGTCATCTCCTGTAGGTTCCACCATTTGTAAAACAGTCTGTGTGTTAGTTGTCTCCCTGCATTGACATCTCAAAAATCAATCTGGAAATGCTAGAGGATGGTCTTTTCAAAGGGGAAAAAAAGTTAAATGAAAAATGTGGAACTCCTTGAATTGTTCAGTGTGCTACTTCCCTTTGTATTTTTTTCTTTCACTTTCAGTGGAATTTTCAAGGAAAAAAAATAATGTATTTAAACTAACTTTAGGATAATCTATGCCTACTTCTTAGAATGCATGAGTTAATGAGCACATCTTCCTCAGGACCACGGTGAGACAGGTGAGGATAACAATGTCTTTTTTGCATCTGAAAAGTAGCAGCAGCGAGAAAACTGGTTGAGGGAGTTACTCTTGAAACTCCTGTATTCATAGGTTTGAATTTATGCAAATGAGGACATAGAACTGGAAGCTTCTGCATGTAAACATGGATGAGAAGTCATCAGTGCTTGTTCTGTCCTTTTCAAGACTCTTCATCATGTATCTGTCATTGAGCTTTATACTGGAAAGATAGGAGAAGCATAGCTGATGGTAAATGTGTTTATCTGATGAGCCAAATCAATAGCATCCACTTAAACTGGCACAGATATGCTAATAAGTATGGGTTGCTGCACATTTTATGTATAGTTTTAAAGCTTTTTATGTGACTAATACATATGTATTTTTTATTTAAAAGAATCAGGTACATTAATGCTGGAAACATTTTGAAAATGACGGGCTTTTTTTGGAGGTGTGTAAGTATGAAAATATGGGAGAGGATGGAAAGAGTAATTTTCTTCTCTCTGACTGGTACATTGTCAGATGTAAAAGCTTCAAACAAGACCCTGATCTCATTGGAAACAAAATCTTCTGCTCTCTCTTCACAATGAAGAGTACTTAGTGTGAAAACTTTCACACTATGTTGTACTGTATGCCATGAACTTGATATAGGGAGAAACACACTTGATTAACACTTTGCAGTGTTTATGTATTCAGTAACAATTTGTCCATCTTCTCACTTCTCTGCCTTGCTTCTTCCATTTGCTGCTCTTCAGTATTGCACACAATTTCAAGGCAGTCTTAATGTAAGGTAAGGTTTTTCAGTACAGTTCATAGAAGAGAATTGAGAGCTTAAATAGTAACTTGGTCTCTTTCTTCATTTACATGTCTTAAAGTGTGCCATTTATCTGAGAGGCAGGCATTTTAGGTGCAGGAAGCTAATCTTAGCCTTCCTGTTTAGGGAAAGTGGCTCCTCTCTAGAGCCACATGCGGCTTGCAAACAGTCCCCAAGTGGCTGACGTGCCAGAACTTAGAAGCACACGATGCTGTAGGCGTGATGGCTGCTGAGAAACTGGAATTACCAACTTTGAATTGCAGACCTTTCTGTGTTTCTCTGGGACATTACTTCTTAGCAGTGGAGTGGAAATCTTGGGAAGCGTAATCTTTGCCTACATAAAAATCTCCTCTCAAATTTCTGTTCCTCTTATTTCTATCAGATGTACTGACTGATTTCTTGGTACTTTGGTATGAGGTGGAAAGGGCTGGCATGGCAGCTAGTGCTGTTGTGCTGTCAGCGTGGAGGAGTGACTGCCTGTCCTGGCTCCATGGACAAAGGTGGTTCCTGCTTTTATGTGCATTATTTTTGGAGGGGCCCAGCTGGTTTGCAGCATTTGCAACCACTTACTCCATGAATTTGAGCTGGGCAGTACAGGCAGAATTTCAGGAATATTCTGTGTTCAGAGTACGTTTTTCCTCCCACTCAATCCCACTGTGCCCCTATGTGGTCTCACTGGGTTTGGGGCTCCAGAACAAGAAGACAGGAGGACCCATAGAATTTACTCAAATTTATGTGGGTTTTTGCTGGTATTTCTGACACAGCTTTGAAAAATCTCAACCCAGTTTTTGCAGAAATGTCTAGTTATTGTGTCTGTGGCAGAATAAGCTACAGCAATGTATAAGCAGGGGGTTGCTGCCCAGATCCTCTCCTATCAGTTCCACAAGTCAATGGAATTTGGGAGTGGGTTTCTAGATCTTTCCTATGCAATAGAGTGAGGGGAGGTGAGGGACTGATGCCTCCTCATAAGAGAAGGGCTGTGTTCCTGCCTGAGATGGAAACAGAAAGCATTTTTGTCCCTGCTTTCAGTATGTGGGGATAACAGGCATAGAGGGAATGCAGACTTCCAGCTAACACAGGCAAATTCTCCTAGTAAAGTGGAAGAATGTTTCCGTTTTGCGTTCCAGTTAATTTTCAATCATGTCCAGGACCCAACAGAGAAAAAGCAACTGATGACAATCTAAGAAATTGAAAAATCCAATTCAGTTTTTGTCACCAGTTAAAGCTGAACTGTTTAAATTGAAAAAGAAATAAAATGTAGCTCCGGCTTATGACCCAAATTACTTTTGCGTTATTTCAGCTGATTTTAAAGCCAAGTAAAAGGGGAGGGGGTGTAGGGGACACTGTCTTTGTTTACTGTGCAGAAACTTTTAGTTCTCTTAATGCGTTTAAATAAGCAATTACGCTGTAGGGAAAGAATATAATGGTTTAATGCAAGATGTCTTCGAGCTCCTTCAGTCTTTCCCTTTGTCTCTTGTGAGGAGACAAATTGCTGTTTTCTTCATAGGTGGCATTCAGCCAGCCAAAACCTGCTAATTATTTGTTGTCATGGTTATCTTGTGCATACATGCCATTTGCTGGACAGCTATCATTAAATGTCAATGCAGGATAGTTCAAGGATGTTTTTGGGAAGAAAGGGTGGTGCGTTTGTCGTCAGAAAGCAGTCAAGAAAGGGAAGACAGTTTGAAAAATAACAACCTTCAGTTTGGGTTTCTGTTTTGAGATGTGGAAGAGTCTAAGATGAGAAGTTCCTGTTTAGTGAAGTATAATCATGAATTGTTTCTCAATAGTAGCACAGAAGCCACAATTATAATCAGAGCTCTTCTATGCTGCAGTCTGAAGTAAGGACCTGGTCCTTGTCTTCAACCTTTTCACCATCTAAACAGTAAGAAATTGGGGAGCAAAATATGTAATCAGACAGAGCAGAATGACTGCGATGGTTCCATGTGTCTCTGAATTTTAGCACTCAATTATTTATCTTTTGCATAGAAGATGCAAATTTGGAAGGCCTGTTAGAATGGAGGCAGTAATAATAGTAACAAAAAGGGAAAGTTGGAGAGCAAGTAGGGGAAAAACCTGTTTGTGGAGCAACTAGGGGTCAGGAGGAGCAAATGGTCAACCAGGAGCTGGGAAGGGCTCAGGGTTCAGTGTAAAATGACTACTGTAGCACGGTTGCTATCTTGGTATTTTGGCAGGCTGAGGGCAGCTCTGTTTCCTCCAAAAGGCTGAGGGTTTTGTTAGGGCCTTTGAAGGGAGTCTGTAGGATGGAAGGGGTCACTAGATATTTTTGTTTTTTCCCCCTCTATGTTTTATGCAGCTTCTAGGCAAATGCCTGCTCCTGCTTACCCAGCAGACCTTGACCTGATCTCCAGAGTCCCTGGGGAAGCTCTATCTTCTCTGTCACCAGTGAAGATGAAATTGGGGGACAGAAACTTTCCCCATATTGTCATTGTTGTAGCTTTTCATATGAAATCTTACATTACCCCTACTTGAATTACATTCTGTGTGGCTTAATGATTTTTCTTAATCTTCACTCTCTTTCCATTCTTCTGCCCTCAAATAATTCATTTTCTAAAGCTCCATATGTGTATCTGCATGGAGTGGGGCACATGGCTGAATGTTCAGTCTGTGCCGGCTGATGAAAACCAGTTGTAGTGGGGAAGTTCTGCAGCCATGTTAGTACGGTGCTACGTCTGGAAGTCTAGTGTAACTTTTAAGTTAGCTTTCTATTTCTGTATAACTTCTACCAATGGCTTCAAACCATACTTTTGACAAAATCTTTTTGTCAAGGTGCCTAGCAGGCCAAGGAGGTGTGCTCTTTCTCCAGGTGGATATCACTTGATCTGTGCAGAGCTCTTAACTGACTCACTCAAATAAAAAATATTTGCCAATGATACTGCACAGTGAATAACGTGGCACCTTTTACTTACAGTGCCAACAGTTTGAACCTCACTTGCAGAATGCTTGTACAGCTGAGCTTGAGTTTCTTGCTGGTATTGTACAAAAGTAAGCATGAGTAACAGCCTAAATAACTTAGAGAAACAAACTAGATAGCAACCTAGCTGAGAATTGAGAGTTGGAAATGGGTAATTACCTATTAATCTACACAGAATAAATAACATTACAATGATATATGAAGTACAGGAAATAATAAAAGTTCCACAGTAATTTTCACACATGTGGGAATACATATCATGGTTTAAAATAGAAGACCTAGTTAAGTTGTTTTTTGTTCCAGGTTGCAAACACTGGTTTATTTTTAAAGGACTTTTCCAGCAAAGTTATGGTAAAGGTACTCCAGTGACAGAAACGAAAATCCTAGTAAATTGCACAGCTCTTCCAGAATAGCAATTTTGGTTGCTGTGTGTTCTGCTTCCGTTAATAGTAAAGGTCAGTTCTTCCAAAAACTCTTTAACAGGTTGGTTGGGTTTTTTTTTTTGCACTAGGCTTCCCAAAGCAGCTTCCAGTGTCCTCATATAATACTCTTATCCAGTCTAGTTCATCAGTATTGATATTACTCTCCTAAGTTTCCTGCAATGTCAAAATAAATACTTCCTTTCTCACAGTTTATGAACCCAAGTAACTATGGCAAAACACAGTCAATAAATTATCAGCCTCACTCTTAGTATGTGAGGCTCACTATTCCACAACTGCACAAAAACATGTGCTGTATACTTCATAACATCTCAGCAGGATTTTTGATGCAGATAAATGTTCTGAGCTGAATTCACCTTTTGGGGAATGTTTAGCAGGAAGATTGTTGTAAACTCAGATATAGAGATGCCAAAATCCAATTTTGCAGGATCATTACACTGTTGCCCAGCTGAAATGAGCCCACTCTTTCTGTCTGATGCCTTTGTGATTGCAGTTTCTGAGATGGGTACAGCACCTGTCTGAGCTCCAGCTGGCTTCTGGTATTATGGCTAATACCTTCAAGCATTTCAGTCTCTTCTAGGATCTGCAAAGCATGCTTAACTTATCTGAAATTCATAAATTCATAGCACATGGAGCTAGGAAGAATCATGGTGATTAAACTCTTCCACAGTATGAGGCAGAGAATTTCACTCTGATTTTTCTTTAACCAGCTCTATAATTTGTAGTTCAACAAAAGTATGTTTTTTAGAAAGGTGTCATATTTTGCTGTAAAAATTCTCAGAGTATGTATTGTACTTTTTAATCATTCTGTTCCACTAAATAATTCCCTTAAGTGTCAATTGGGTGTGGGTTGGTTTTTTTTATTCTGGCATTAGCGTAATTCATTACAATGTGCTTGTGCATGCTGTTTAATGAGGTTGACTTGGTATTTATTGAAATAATTGTGGGATATATAACACTTCTGCATGCCAGTTCTGTGAGGTAAATTTCAGTACTTCTGGATAAAGTGCCAAGTGTTGTCTTGATGCCAAATAAGGCATGGTACTTCATGGAAAACAATGCTTGTGTTGTGACTGAAAGGGTAAGTATTTCTTTTCATGAAACAAGTAGTGGATCAAAAGCAAGGTCTTTGTTATTTTTTTTTCAGCTGTGGAAGTAGCTGGCATTGTACCAAAAGCAATAGAAATTATTTTAGTGAAGAAATTATTAAAACTACTATAGAACAACTGTTTTTCTGAAAAATTACTAAGGGAGAAAGTGTAGGAGGGAAAACCGACGAATGTGCAAAATTTATTCTTTTCATCAGATTTTGAACTGTGTTTTGTGTTGGCCTTCTCAGGTAAGTGCTGCTGTCAGTATGCTCAACACATGTCCCTGAGTTTTGGAGAATCCTTTATAACCCCCCGTACGGCATTTTTCAGTCTTCCAAACTGTCCTTAAGAGAAACTTAGTAAAAAGGCATTGGGTTTGCTCACGACCCTTTTGGGATTCAGGCCATACGTGCAGTGACCATGTAGAAAAAACAATCCCAGCAGCAGTTTTATCTTCAGTCTTTCTACTTCTGTCCAACCTTAGTAATTGCCTCCCTCTCTACTTTTTTCACTTGGGAGTCGTGGTCTAAAGATACCCAGCCAAGAGCAAAGAGAAGAGATAAACTGTGGGTGGGAGATATTTATGACATGGTCAGATGATGAATTTCTGCTAAAATGTGAATTAATGCTCAGCGCTTCAGGGATTTCATTGTGAAATAAATTTTCTCGTGTCCTAATTTCTCATAGTTCCAGCTTGTTAAAATCTTGCATAAACTGAAGTTGGAGCCACCTGCAATCACTGAAAAATTAAACTCCAGGAGATAACCACTACATTCTGTTTTAGTTTGTACATCTGTTATTGCTATGTGCCTTCACATGATTATTAGGCAGAAAAAGTATTTCACTTTAGCCAAACAGTAAGGACAGTTACTTTTCTATCCTTGTTGCTCACTGTGAATAGGAATGAATGGTGTTCTTCTAGAAAAGCATCTGCTGACTTCTTTTTTCCTCCCTGTCACAGTAGTTATATATGGAGTGAGTTTCTGTTTTCAGGAATTATTCTGGGTTTTCTTTGATTGTGTTGGGGGTGTTGGTTTTGTAGGGTTTTTTTGGGGGGGTGGGGGGTGGCTTTTTGCCTTTAGACTGACTATAGCACTCATGAGCTACCAGCCCATCTCCTAGGAAGATGAAATGTCATGTCAGGTATTCTTAATGGAGCCCTTGTGTTTTTCCTTTCTCTGCGTGAACACGTTCATGTGTGATTAAAAACAATGTATAGAGTGGATATGTTTTTTAACTGCAGCCTATCTAAACTCTTCAGTGGCATGAAACCAGTTAACTATGGATGAACATTTTAAAACAGCTGCCTCAGTCATTTTCAGTTTAGTTGTTTTTATCTGATTGCAACACAGCTGTTTAGAGATTTATTCTATGTTTTTCTTCTAACAGCTGTGGTCAGAGTGACTTGCATGACCCCTGAGTTACTTTCATGAGGTGAATAGTATGATATTCTATAGATGATGCTCCTAAAAGTAGAATAGATTTTTCCTTTCAAAAGAATGCAAGTCTTCCTCTATTGTTGAAAATCATTGCTTCAAAAAATGTCATGTGTCATTTCAAATGTTAAAGGTTTTTCATTTTGCGTCTTGCA
This sequence comes from Theristicus caerulescens, assembly GCA_020745775.1. NCBI lineage: Eukaryota > Metazoa > Chordata > Aves > Pelecaniformes > Threskiornithidae > Theristicus > Theristicus caerulescens. Next base: position 94,294,645 of record CM036560.1, read on the forward strand.
GTCTTCTAGACATCCCTTATTTCTCAACAGTCCTTGTTTCCTAACAGTGAATTGCACAGCATGGAAAATGATGCCTGAAAGACATAGCAGTTCTTTTTTTAATTGTGAAATGTAAATGGAGCAAAGGGGCATTTCACAATATTAGTAGTATTTGCTTCTGTATAGAAGAAAAACTTCCCAGATTTACATTCCTTCATTGACTGCAGATAGTAAAAACTGGAACCATACTGTTTGTTGATGTTATAAAATCAGAAAGAGTGAACAGAAGGAAATGTAACTTATTTGGTAGAAATTGGATCCAAAATCCATGTAATGAATCAACAGTTTTGTTCAGTTTCATTAAAGCATGTGACAAATTTTATGCAAGAGTCAATGCTTCAAGGTCTAGTAGCTGGCTTCTTACAGTTTGCCCTGCCAAAGTAAACCTCAGACCTCTGCTCGGCTTGTTAGCTATAGGACAACAGGAGTTGATGCACAGGGACATGAATTAACTGACGGTTGGTATTTGTAGTGTTTTATGTTCTGGGACAGAGGTTAATCTTGTTCAGATGAAGGATCTATCCTGCCTTTAGGGACTTTGATTACATCTTCATTCATCTGTCTCATTTTCCAGCCTACTGGTGGAATGAGAGAAAAGTTCGTGGGAATTTGTGATCAGCTCCTGTAGGTGAAGGTGGTGGCTATCAGCACTGTCACCATTTGTGAAACAAGAACCATTGTGCTTTAAAGACAGGCTCGAATAGTAAATAGATCATGACTCTTCTGAGGTGTCTGGAGTCTCAGCTGAAGTGCTGACGTAAGCCTTCATTGACACCTGCTTCCTTGCAGACCAGAGAATCTCATATTCTTTTTCAGACTGTTTGGTTTATACATAATGTGTGGAATTATTGGTTTGCTGATGAGAGTATCTTATGCATTTGGTGTAATGATTTTTTTTCTGTTTCCTATTTATTGTATGCAAGAAAAAAAAATCAATCTTTTGGTATTAGTTAACTTTTGAGCAGCAGAAGGTAACAGTGTCACCTGGAGAACAGCACGTAAGACAACAGGGTTATTACTTAGAAGCTGAGTGGAGCTGATGCAAAGTTTGACTGGACATGTAAGGAGCGGGGACTGATGATGTGTTTCCCTAAACTGTATCTGGTGTTAATTTGTTGAGATTTTTTTTTGCTTGCTCCACACAAAGTATCCATTCCAGTATCACTCTGTCTATGCCAGCATTTGTTTATCTTACCTAAAGTCCTGATTTTCAGAATCCTGCACACTTTCAGAGAAATTACCATGCCATTGACATCGTTTTGACTTTTGGATGCAACACCTAAATGGAGCTCAAAGTTGTGCCAGTCCTTCACTGACCATTGATAGGACACTCTGTCACTTGACTAGACTTTTTCATGCCGCCTTTACATTATATTCAAAACCTTGTTTGATTCCACCCTTCTCGCCTTATACCCTACCCTAGTCTACAGAAATTGCTAGTTTCAAACCCTCTAAAGTATTTAGTTCTTGCTTGTACTTGTTCTCCTAGATTTCTTTCTCTTCTGATGCTTTTTTTCTCACTTCTATTCTGACTAGTACTTCTCTTCTTTCCATTCCTTAAATAACTGTGCATTCCCTGTCCAGGTGTAGCTTTTCTTGCCTTCCTAATACCACCATATTATAAAACAGTGGGTTCGTCTTAAATGGGGGGGAAAAAGTAATGTAGTTCTTTTTCATACCGATCCTCTGCTAACCTTGACTGTGCTCTGAGAAGTTTTCCTTCTCCTTTCCTTCTTCTATCATCTCTTGGCTTGGCTTTTCATACTGCAGAGTTCTAAAATCTGTCATTTTCTGTTCACTTCTACGGATGTGAAGTTGGCTTATGCCATAGTTTTCTCTTGGCTAGGTTTACTGTAATCTCATCCCTCTTCTGTCAGCTCTGACTACCTTTTTTTCCCCCAGACTTGCCGGGTGTTTGGCATGTGCTTTTGCCACGCTGCTCTTTTAATCTCTGTCTTTCTGCATGGTTAATATTCTGTATCCTGATTTCTAAGACTTTTGCCCAGCTCAGTCACTGCCTCCGTCCCATACTCTGTCTTTTCAGCCTGTGTAATATCTTTTATTCTGTTTTTCATACCTTCAGAGATCTTAGCAGAGGTCTCCCGCATAACTTCTGGATGATTAGGTTTTGCCTTTTTTCTCTTAATCTTGCCTGGCTGTGGTTCAGAACAGTGGCCAGCTCTTCTGATTCTCCTCTCGTTTCCTTTACAGAACATATTCAGGCAGGTGGAAGCATATGACAAACTTGGTGTAATTTTTCACTGTCATCTTTCTGTGGAAAATTGGGCATTGGAAAGCGAATGAAAATTCTTGGTTTGTCTTTTGTGGGAAGAGTGCTCATTTATCCTGTGGTAACTGGTTTGCATCTGAAGAAATAAACCTGAGCCCCTTGGTTTTTATAATTCCCTACCAGACTTGCAATGAAGTTTGTTTCCTGGAAATGCAGCAGTTGCAAATAACTTCATTAATAACTTTTAATGTAAAATGTAAGTCTCTTCACAAATTTTGCCTTGAATTAATTAGTACATTTTCTTCTGTCCTTCAGAACATCTTTTGACAATGGTCCATTTGTCTCTGTTTTTTTTTTTCTAAATAACTCTTCTGGTTTCCTCCGGTAGCAGAGCTTTGATAGCAAAGAACAACTTCCCATTCATAACTCTTTGTAGGAATGGCACAGGCACTTGTTCTTAAGCACTGAAGAAACATTGTGCTGTAATTTGTCCAGGTAGCTGCTGTTCTCTCCAGTCTAACGACATATTGCAAAAATTGTCCATGCAAGTAAGAATCCTAATGCAGGAGGTCTTGTTTACATTTAATCTTCATGCTATTCTCCAGATAAAATTGATACTGAAGAAGGCCATTTGCCCTCATCTTCTAATAGCCTTATGTTCTTCAGCACAGCTGCTGCTCTTATGTTTTTCTTTTTTGTGCTTCAGCTTTCCTTGCTGTTATTGCCTCTCCAGAAGGCTGTAGAGAATATATGTGCATGTTGTCCTTTTCTTAGCTATTGCTGTTGCTTGTAGGTCTTGGATCAGGTCTGTTATCATTTTGCAGAAATACCTGCAAAATTGCTACTGGCCTCTTTGTGCACCTGAGGCCAGGCTTGCAAAGCCCTTAGCCATTGCTTTTGTCCAGCTGAGACCTTTTGTGGGATCTCTACAAAAGCTCGGTGGGCGATAGCTGTCCCCATTCCTCTCAACCTACCCAGATCCTTCATGTGATCAGCAGCTGTGGAAGCCTTCAGATGAGCTGTTAAAGAGAGATTAACTCTGTGTATTGCCACTGGGACTCCAAACAGAAAGTAGTTTTCAAGAAGAGGGAGGAAATGACCTCATGAGATGCTGGTTGTCCCATCAGCTGAAGAGATGCCTTGTTCACTAACAGACTGTTAACTAATTTGCTCACATAAGGATGGACCTCCTAAGGCTCCACACTTCCAACAGAAGAACAGTTAAAGACTGAGTACCTCTACTCAGAATTGGATCCCTGGCTTGGCAGCTAAGCATTATAAAGCAGTTTAATTCCAGGTATGCTGTGTATCTGGAGGCTACATACTCTGCGTTGGTAGAGGTTGAATGAGATAATCTGACAGGTCACTTAGGCTGTGTCTGTGTGACACAATGCAACATTATGCAGATGTATCACAGAAATCTCTGTATGAGTTATCTTATAAGGAATGCAGCTGAAAAGTAGATTGTATTAAACTCAAGGTTTGTGTGATGGACTTGGGCTCTTTCTGATGCTTGGGTTAGCTTATGAACATCTTCATTTATTATTTTTATCATGCAGTATGAACAGTGTATAATCAGTCCCTTTTCAACCAGACATCTTTGTAGCTCTAATTAAAAACCTGGAAATAATACATTCCAAGTTATTTAGCCTAAACAAGACATTGTAAGACTTTTTTTATGTAGTGAAACCTTTATGCACCTGCAAAACTGCTTCAAGTTTTTAAAATTGAACTATGCATTTATTCAAATAAAAACTGATAAAATTGTGTACACTTGTGACATGTATTTGTATCTGTTTATAAAGGTGTCTATATGAGTAATATGTTTATTTGTGTATTTCCTTGATATTTTCTCTGTTAAGAGTTTGTAGGAGGCTTTAAAATTAATTTTGACCTTATCAGTATGACACTGACATTAGTTAGCAGCATGAGATTTTCTTACGTTCTGGTTGTGTTTACTTTGGTGAATCTATGCCTGCTGTTATCTAACATCTGCATTCTGTGTTTGAATAACTCAGGGAATACCTTTTTCTGAAATTTTCTGAAAGCATCCACATTTTATATTGAAATATATTTTAAAACTACAATTCATTTGATTTGCCGAGAGAGCTCCTAATGCTTTCCACAAGTCTCTCCTGGAGAATGGTTAATTTTCTCTGCATAATATTATAATGTTATATAAATACAGAGGAAACTAAGATATCAATAAGTTTGTTGTGTAGATACCCTAGAATAATTTTTAATAGTTCTAATACTTCTTTATGAAAGAAAATACCCGCTGTTTTTCAGATGAGTTACAAAGAAAATTGCTGAAGAAATTAAAAATTATATTTAATGAGCAAGCATGAATGATGAATTGTTATTCTTGGAGAGATGTAATTAAATAATATATGAACTGGTTATTCAGAACAGCTGACAGCAGATTACTTTTTCTAGGTTTTCACTTGCTATTTATTGTCTTGCTAAATAAAATGTATGAGTGACCTAAGTTTAATAAATTTATTCTTGTATTTTAGGCTAAACAGAAATAAGTAACCATATAAAGTCATTATAATAAATCTTTAAAATATACGAGAATAAATTCTCATTTTCTTTGATGCCTGAGGAGCCCAAATGAGAATCTCGTAATACTAAGCAGTCTGTGTGAACACCGTACTGTGGTTAATTGAGATTTTTTTGTTTTGTAAAATCTATTGAATTGAAAACATTTTTTTAATAAGCTATTCAGTTATTTTCTTCGAACTAATGCACAAATCTGATTCTTCTTATTCCCAGTATCTGTGGCTGTAGTATGTTAAGAAAGGGAATGCATGTTTTTTTGATCAGCCATACCTTTGTAAGGTGTCTGTTTTCTTGCACGGTGCATGTTAAAAGTGCAAACTGCTTTGAGACTGAAATCGGGAGTGGGGTTTACTGCTTCTATTTGTGGCTCCTTTGAGCAGCCAGTTGCCTAGGAGATCACTGGCAAAACCCCAGCAACTACTTGCATCACGTTAGCCTATAAAGTAAGCGCTGCAACAGATCTAGTGACAATCATTAGACACTTCCTGAGAAAACACCCTGGAGGTTTTAGAAGGGTTTATATTTCCACCACCTGTTTCATTGTCACATCTGCTCTTTAGCAAACAGAAAGGGAAATGTTTATAATATCTTCATAAATATAATATTTGTTTCTTTTCCCAATATAACCAATCAATGTCTATTAAAAAACATTTCTTTTCCTGCCTTGTGTAATTCTTCTTTCTGTCAGAGATAATTAGCAGCCATCTAATAAGATTAGCTAACTTCTGTGATTAGTGAGCTCAAACCCTGTGCTTTTCCTTTTGCAGGTAAGTGAATGTGGCACTGAGCACCCCTGTCTACATTATTATCACTTTCTTTGGCTCTTATTTCTGATGCCAGTTTATGGAATGAAAACAATAAAGGCAATAGGAGAATACTGATATGCAGGTACTGTGGATTCTATTGGAGTATATATTCTGAGGAAGATGGTAAGTGGGATGTTTTCCATCTTCGCATACATCATGATAGCATTTTTACTAATTTGCTGCTGACATCTAGCAGCAGCCTGTTGTGCTCTTGGAAACCAGCTCTATGTGGCATTGATGAACGAGGATAAAATGGGAGCTGCTTTGTTGGACTGGTGGATACTAGTTTTCTGCAGGTTTTTTTTCCTGGATTGCAGGGGTTTTGGACATGCTTCTCTCTGAAAGGTTATTAGCATTTTCCTTTGGATTTGTGTGTTTCTGATTGGGAACCGGATACCATTTGAAGAGATGTTCCAGAGTGGTGTAATTAAACATTAACTGTCAAACTAGGAAGAGATGTTCCAGGGTGGTGCAATTAACCATAGATTATCAAACCAGAAGGAGAGCTATGCAACCAGAAATGGATATTGCGTACCCTGCTGAAAATGATGTGTTTTCAGCTGAGGATGTATCAAGAAAATATTCTTAGACCACTCAGAGGCTTTGTAATTAAATCTAATTTGAACAAGATAATTGCATTACTTTTTATAAATTGGAAATTAGTCAGTCAGGTTTTACAGGTACTTAATTGTGCTCCAGGAGATGCACAATGCAGGGATTTTCAGTGGAATGGAAATATACCACTGTGAACTGATGTTTAAAGGAAAAATAAAAGAATGAGTTTGTTCATCTCAGTGTTAAGGCAGATGGAGTTTCAAGTGAGCTCAGTATTATGTTGCATTTTCAGAGAAGGCAAAAATGTCTTTTACTTTCTACAGCAGCACCTATTCATAGTCTGACATACAAATGCGTTTGAGCAGGTCTACTTAAATCCTTATAAAAAAAGGACTGTTACCAGGACGGTGTTTTAAATGCCATGTTTTCCATTAAGTATCTCCAGAAGTGTTAATATTGAGTGAATGCCTTTAAAAGGTAGCGTCCCCTTTAGTCCCTGCTGTGCTCACAGGTATTCTAAGGTGTTTCAAAGTACTTTCAAAGGGACAAATCACTCCTCCTCCTCAAAGGATAAAAAAGTCCTAGCTCCTCATCACCCTTCACACTCGCGCAGGACCCAAAAGCCAGTCTGCCCACTACTGCGATGCTTTCTCTGCAGTCTAGTGGCAAGGGCAAATGAGGAATTTTCCTGGTATATTCAGAAGGTTAAAAGAAACTCCTGTAATGTTGATACACAAACATCTGTCACGATATTGCTTAGCCTTAACAGTCACAACTGCACATACCCATATTTCTATGAATTAAGTGAGAGGAGGTTTATCCCTTAAATGAGAATTTTACGATGGGAAGAGTCAGTGAGATTTGCTGCACGGAACTACTAGTTAATTTAGTGCAACATGTTTTCTGATTAAACAGTTCATTCTGGGAAAGAGCCAAACTGATTTCCTACCCTTAGAACATAAAACCCCATGAATTCTTGGGCTTTCTCTTTGTTGAATGAATTTCATCTCTGCTTGTAACTTCTTCTGTCATCTTTAACATATGGCAAAATAGCTGAAAACCTGTTTACAACATCAGTTAAAACTACTTACATAACCATTTTCCAGAGTCTTTATGGGAGACAAAAGACCAGAAAATCAAATATAATACACAATAGATTATAAAGAAAAAAATATAGGCACCAAATACCTGGGTTCATTGTCCCTGAATGCCTTACTGCAATTCTCATGGGATAATTATTTATTTGTAAACCTTTTGTTTTGTAGAATTTTTTTTCTGCTGTCTATATACATATGTATATATGTGTGAATATATTCACATAATATAGTTTTTTCTGTATAAATGTGGGTTTTAAACCATCCTCTGGGATACATATGAAATAATATTTATAGTTCCAGAATATTTAATCGTATTATCTGCATCTGTTGAATAGGTGGTTTACATTACATAGTAGGTTATGGTATTCGCTATTATGATCTCTCCTTGTTTGAAACTAGTATGATTCACAAAATGCTATAAAATGTCTGGGGTTTTGTTTTTAGTATTGCTTACACGCACAAGTAATTTCTGTGACAGGATTATGAGAACAGTAAAGATTTGGAGACTGACTCTGTCTGACTGTAAAAATCCATTTTTTCACTTTTGTAAAGTTATCTAGATTTGTTTCTGAAACTTGGATTGTTCTCACTTATTTAATATTTTGGGGGTGTCGTGGTTTAGCCCCAGTCGGCAACCAAGCACCACACAGTCACTCACTCGCCCTCCCCCACGGTGGGATGGAGGAGAGAATCTGAAGAGCAAAAGTAAGAAAACTCGTGGGTTGAACAGTTTAATAATTGAAATAAAATTAAAAAAAAAAATTGTAATGAAAAGGAAAACAAGGAGAGAGAGAGAGAGAGAAACAAAACCCAGGAAAAACAGGTGATATGCAATTGTTCATCACCTGCTGAGTGATGCCCAGCCAGTCTGTGAGCAGTGATCACTCCCCCGGCCAGCTCCCCCCAGTTTATATACTGAGCATGACATCATACGGTATGGAATAACCCTTTGGCCAGTCTGGGTCAGCTGTCCTGGCTGTGCCCCCTCCCAGCTTCTTGTGTACCTGGCACAGCACGGGGAGGCTGAAAAAGTCCGTAACTAGTGTAAGCACTACTTAGCAACAACTAAAAGATCAGTGTGTTATATTATTCTCATACTAAATCCAAAACACAACACTATGCCAGCTACTAGGAAGAAAATTAACTCTATCCCAGCCAAAACCAGGATGGGGGGAAGTGAGTGGAAGGGAGGAGAAAAAGAACAAGAGGCCCCAAAAACATAGCTAGGGACAATTATTCTCCTGCTCTCTCCTATGAGATGTCAAAGAAAGCAGTTTTGTTGTCATTTGACATGTACATTGTGCCAAGGGGAGGGTTCATAATGAAACATGGGCTATGAGGCCATCAAGTGTGTTGGGACCATCCAGCTGGAAATACCTGACAGAGTGAGACAATTTGAGAGTGAGTTTGGGATGAAAACTAGCTGGCTTGGTCAACAGAAACAAGACTGAGGTAGTACTGAAAGGGAGAGAACCAACTGGAAAAGATGGTGGAGGCTGTAGTGAGATCCAGACTGACAGAGCATCTTTGTTACTCAGGTACCATCATCTATGTCTGTCCACTCAAGCTGATATGGCTGTTTTACAAGCTGCAGGGAGTTGTACCTCAGGCTTATTTCAGTAACTTACATTGGTGAGCATCACTGGTTCACCTGTCAAGCTGTCACATTTGAAATCCAAGTTGTCACAATGTCTTAAATGCACCCTGCTTTTCTTGTTAGGACATCGCAAAGTGGTAAATCACTTGAGCAAAACTTTATACTGGGCTGTCCTAACTTTCAGTGAATCTCCAGGGATGGAGGAACTACTGGCTTTGTTCTGTAGAAGGAAACTTCTAGCTCCCTCAGGAAACTCTTCCCTCTCTCTCCTCAGCAGTGAGCACAACTAAATCAAGAACTTCCAGAATAATGAAGATGAGAGAACTGTGTGAATGCCCTGGCTCTTCTAGGTTGCATTTCCTTTAGGCTGAACGGCTAAGCCATATACTCTCCTGCAGCTTTTAATGATGAGGACTGCCTGACATGATGTTGCGAGGACTTGATTTCTCTGTATTAATTTTGCAAAGTTTCTTTAAACTCTGGGGCTGAATTATTAAAAAAATACTAGCAAGTTAAAGATTTACTGGCATTCTTGTCAGGTAGCCTCCACAACATGCAGGTAGTTCTAAAACTGCAAGGAGATCCTCCCAAAGGAGGCCTAAAATGGCTTTATATTACCTAAGCATCACAGTTTTTCCATGTCCTGTCTCCCATTTTGTAGTCAAAAGTCTTTGGGGAATCTCTAATTGTCAGGAGGTGTGGGTTACATACAGGTCAGTAAAACCCCAGTTTCCCAAAGTAGCTGAGTTATTAATATGGATAAGTTAAAACCTCTTGTTTTGAACTGCAGTGCAACAGGTACACTGTAACCAGTTAAAATTGATAAATATATTGAATATTTTCTTGACCTATTTATTGGTTACCTCTAGAACAGTGTTAATGATTCTTGGAAATAAACCTGATAATCTACTCTGGTTATGGTAACTTGGTATATAGCTTTGTCCTTATGATACAATATATATAAATGCACTTGAAATATATATATTTAGTACTAAATATATAATCAAACAGACTACTTAGATTTGAAATAAGTCTATATTTATCTTCTTTGGCTTATTTTATGCTTGTGAAAAGTATTTATTTATTAGCTTAGCTTTAATTTTTACTAATTAACTTGTGCTTAGTAGAAACTACTATTTGCATTAAGAATTGTAAATGGGCATTTATTTTTGAGACTCCCCTCCTTTTTATTTATGTCTATGTTCTATTCTTATTGGGCTCAAAGTGCTATTTGCGAATAACTATATTAGATACTCGTTAACTATGTTGTATCTGAACTTACCGATTTATTCAGAAGTCTATTTTTTAAGTATACTTATTTGATAACATGCACAGGTGCACAGACTCTACTGTTTGTGGTAGAGTGAAACCCTGAGAAGCTGTCATCACTAAAAGTGTAGAAAAAGGAGTAGTATTATCCTGATTTGTGGTTGAGTTTCTTTGTTTGTCCCCATCTGTCTCCCCCTCCGTCCCCCGTCGTCGTGTCCCCCCGCCCCGCCTCAGAAAAAATCCAATTTGGCCATTTATATCATGTGCTCTATCAACTCCATAGGTAATTTCCAGTGACAGTGGATAGGTTTTTCAATGGTGGCATTCTTGCTGAATGTCAACACTTGTCTGCCTCAGGAGTGGAAACTTCACTGAGGTCACCTGTTTCCTACCTGAGAATTTTGGTGGTGTAGCTTGTGAATTACTGTGGATGTGTGGTCCTGCATGTCCCTTAAGGCTAGGTTAAGCTTTTTGTGTGATTTATTATTTTCCTCTTTTGCTATTTTTAATTTGGAGTTCCAGAACAAAATTTGCAGACTGAGAACCAGACCCCACGGAGGCTGATCTTTCAAGGATAAGTGAATAAATCACTAGTTAAATTTCATTTTAATTAAAAATAACACCCAACCCTCTCCAGGTGAAAATGGCTAGTTAGGTATTTTGCAAATGTTCTATTTAGCTGAATTTCACTGTAATCTTATGTTTTAAAGTGTGCCTGTAGTTAGTTACTTCATGATTCTCGTTCACTATATTCATGTTTTTTCCTTATACAAAATTACCATGATTTACAATCAGATCATAGCTACTATGTACCCTTGCTATTTCATTAGAGGGAAGCCCATACTAAAAATGCTATCCTGTTGTTTTCTGTAGGATAAAAGCAGGAGGTAGCCAATTCACTATGTCTTCCAGTAAACTTTGAGCCTCCAGTAAAAATACTGGCAAATCCTTGTTTGTGAATCACGTGGGTGTTTGCTAAAGTTGTTGAGGTGAGAAAATCTTAGCTATAAACTTATCATAATGATGGTATGACTTGTTTATTCTCAGAAACTTGTGTGTGTATATTCTGCTTATTTGGGTGATAACTATAAAAATAGAAAAGTAGATCTAAAAAAAATTTTTTTAGAGATAGGACTGTCCTCATCTGTTGTGTTTCTTTGGTGGCAATTAGGACAGAACAAAAGTTGCAAAACCCTTCCAGTCTCTCCCTTTAGCCCCATGAGATTGGGGAGTGCATAAGGCGAGCGCTGCGCAGGTTGGGGATCCAGATGAAGTGCAGGGCAAGGCTTAGAAAACACATAACCTGATATTTGGCCACTGAGGCTCTGTCTTATTTATATTTTACCCCTCATTCCTGAGGCACAGTGCTAATGGCTTCCTTGGTGTAATGGTAAATGGGACTGAAAATGTGCTTCACGGCAGAAGAATTAATGCTCGATCTTTCCTTTTAGTAGGGAAGGCTGTGCATTATCTGCACTTCTGCTCCTTACGCTGACTTGTTCTTGGCTAAAGCTCTGTCCCAAGGTGCACACCCAGGAGGTTCCCTGGTGGATCCCCCACAGAGGAGAACCACCACCAGGGTGGCACAGCAGGCGCTTCCTTGCAGAGGTTTAGAAAATCCTGTCAATTCATATTGAATGTGTGAGGAGCATTCAGTCCAGTACTGGAGACAGCTATGACTCTAATTCTTAAGCTTTGTGGAATTTTGCCTCACCTTTAACTTTTTAATTAATGCAGTTCTTGTCTTGCTACCATATCACACCATCTTCATTTCTTTGCGATTTTTAACTTGGTGTAAGACACTGGCAATAGATTGATTTTGATTAGCATGATTACAGGCTGCAACTGGTTTTGTTTGTCTTTTCTTTTTGCTGCAGCTTCTCAGTTACGTACTTGCATTGTTTCTGACTGTGAGAAGAACTTAGTTCTGTAATGATGGCATAGCATTTTCTACTGTGTCGAAATAAAAGTATAGAGATTTTAAAATGAAACGTGTACTTGCATTTAGCTACACGTTGGTCGAAAACGGCCTGTATGGCTAACATAATTTCATATTGATTATACGCTGTGCTAATCTTGTTTGCAATTAAGTGGAGGAGGCATATCCATACAGATGTCTTATTTTTAGTATTACAGTGCTTTGTATGTGTTATTGTTATCCCAGTAAGATGCTTTAGCTTAGCTTAGCTGGAAAAATGTAAGTTCAAGACAGTGTTCCTGTAAGGTATTGTTTTCATGACAGCACCATTTCTTCATTGTTGCTTAGAAAGCAAGTGTAACAAAACATGGGAATCAATAATCATGAAGAGCATTGCATGACTTCTATTACTGACTACTTACCAAGAGTAAGTCCTTTGCAAGAAGGTGCTGGAAACATGCTTATTTATGGCTATTTTTTGGGCTAGTAGAATTAAGCTCATGGTCAGATATGGCAGCAGGGGAAACTCTAGGGTAAGAAGCCTTAGGGTGTTCAGACTAATGTGGTGATGATGATGATACTGCTAAAGTTGTAATGGGCAAGATGTACAGTGAGGTTTGGAGGAATGTCATACAGGACAGAAGGTTTATGTAAAGCAAGAAGGAACGTTGTGTTTTCCGAATCATTCCACTTAACTGTGGGAATGAGTTATAAATACTGTAAAAGGTTCATTTTCAATAAGGTACAAATGCAGTGGATGTGAAAATAACCCTTACCTTTGCAGACAAGGTACAGTGCAGTGAATCTGAAGTGAAGGGATTCATTTTTATGAATGCCAAGGCTTAAATCCCCAAAAAAGAATACTGTTGGGTTTTTCAGGGTGTTGAGAAGTTGGATTTGTGCTTTTCATCATAAATAGCACAGCTTCCTTCTCATGGAGGGAAGGCCACTGTGCTTTTAAACCTGACATGGAAAAATATCTAAGCTTATAAACCAAGTGGGTAGCAGTTCACAGCAGAAAGTGAGAGGGAAGGCAGCAGTAAAAGCATTATTTACATTAAAAAAAATTTGAAGTTTGGCACCTGATGTTGGAAAATAGGTGCAGTATTTCTATATAAGATTGACTGGGTTTCTTAAGGCTAGTAAGGATTGTTGTATTCAGCCTGTCTGGAATTTTCTGCAAAGCAGAACATAACAGCTGTACATTGGTAAAATCACCACAGAATTTTTATAAAGACTGTTAACATTCATTTGAAGTTTCAAGTGTAGGAGAGTTCACTACATGTTTTGGTAAACTATTTTGCTACTGACATACCCTTGCTGTTATAATTTTGCCAGGCATGCATGCTCTGAATTGAGACATTAATAAGGTGTATCATTAATCGAAATTACACAAAGGCTTTTGTCTGTGTTCTCTGACTTATTACTCTGGAAATAAAAGTAGTATGCATGTTGGAAAGGTTGCTCTTGAGGAAAAAAAGAACAAGGGAAATTCAAATGTTCACCACCTCAAAAGTATTATCTTACTCAAATATCTGCTTTTGCTTTAAATACGCAGCTAATTGCTTCCCTGTTTTTTAACATGATGAAGGAGGTATTTTTGTTGTCAGGGGCTGGCTTTATTTGTTTAGGAAACTGGTTGTTCTCAGGGGCTTCAGGTCCCCTATCTAAGTATGAATCCACAAGGAGCTTTTCTCACCTCTTAAAAATAGGCTTCTCTTTCAGAAAGCAAAATTCCACCCTCGGCAATTCCTGCGTGCTCCATTTGGTGTTCAGAAACGTATTTGAAAATGTAAGATGGAAATGGTGCATGCCGCTTACCTTTGAAAAAGCGTGGATTCAAAATGGATAGAGACAGAAGTTCTTGTCATCTGTCTGTAATGACTCTGCTGACAGTACCTGAAATGGCAGGGACGGACAGATGACACCTGTGGATCCCCCTTTTCCCCACCTCAGCCTCCCTCTTTTGCTCCCAGTTTCTCTGCCTTTCCCTGCTCCTGGTGGTGTTTTCCCTCCTCTTTCCTCTGCTCCCCTGAGGCGCCATCGCGGGGCTGAGGGGCTCAGCAGGGCCCGGCTGCGGGGCTGCTGGAGCCTTCCGGAACCGGCTGGAACCGGCGGTGCCCTCCCCAGGGCAGCCCCGGCCTCTCCTCACAGAGACCCCGCAGCCCTGCTGCCGCTCCTGGGCGCGGGCACCCCGTGCCTCTGGAAAAGGAGTCAGATCTCCTTTTACATGATCCCACACAACTCTGACTCCAGTGAAGTTTATTAAATTTTTGGTTCTGATCCTGTGATTGGTGCAGCGCGGGTGAGAGCAGCACCTTGAGTGGGGCTGCATGGTCACAGTGTGTCCATTTTGCAGCGGCTGCCTGCAGGGATCAGAGCATGCAGTAGGTAGAATCAAGACCAAAATCTCATCTTTTGTTTTTGCTATATAACAGCAAAGTGGTTGTACTCATGTAGCTTCATTTCGTGTCTGATTGGTGTAGCCAAGCATCATGTATCTGTGTATTCTTGGCCACTGTGCTTCTTCGTTGTACGTGAGCAGTTACCTGAACCCTGCCACTGGTTGTGCTTTGTTCCTTTGGCGGCATTTTCCACAGGCGTTCACTGTGTTTTGCCTGAGAGCAACAGGAGGAGATTTGGGGGATATTAGAGTTTAAAATTAGTGCAAGCTTGGTGAAGTCAGTGGATCAAAGATGACTTTACAGCAGCTGAGAATCTGGCCCACGATTTTATTCTTCCTTTTGATATTGCATGAAAATGTATTTTAAGCCCATTTGACTGCACTAGTCGTGACTCTTTACTCTTGCTCATATGCTTGCAGTTTGGGCTGAAATGTATCTGCAGGAGAAAACTTTCCTTGTAAACCAAACTTTGGCAATATATTGCAGAGCGCTCTTGCATATGCACACGCAGAGTAAAAAAACCCCAGGGTTGCTTTCATGCCAGTGAGTACTAATTTTCCTGTATATATTTTTCAAATGTTGACTTCAGGGTGTTGTGCTGAACATAATAAACTGTTTAGCTGCCTCCCTTTCTCACATCTGTCATTGTGTAACAGAAGTCTGCTGTGTATGATTAACCTGCTTGTTGTTGGCAGAAAGGAAGATGGACAAGCTTATCTGCTGTGGAACTGCAAAGATAAAATACAGCCTGGGCTTTGCCTGTTGTAATTTCTACCGTTCACGTGGCTGAGTGGGGCCTTCCCTTCATGACCTTAAGGGACACAGAAAATACACGGAGCTTTCTGCATTTCTTCTTAATCCTCACTGCTAAGGATGCCAGCACGTGTTGCTTCGTGCAGCCTGGCTTTAAGCTATTGTTGTTTGCATCTCTCAGCAAAAACAGTCAGTCTAACAGGACAGGTTAATTGGGTCAGGATGATCCACTCTTAAAAATTTGCTAGCAGATCAGAGGCAATGTCCTTTATTTAGCCTATAGAACATAACTCCATGTAATTCCTGGGCCAAGTGGCTTAGAGAAAGCACCTTAATTATTGCAGACAAATAAACTGGAAAAGAATCAACAAAGCAATATTTGTTAGAGCATGTGAATGTGGCCAGTCTGGCTTATTTAATCAAGAGAGTGAAACAACATTTCAATGCTTGCTTCGCTTTGAAAGTAGGAAATTGTTCAGATATAACTTTAATGTAGCCAATTATGTGCAAACATTTTAGACTGTGCATTAAAATCCAGTTTAGTTTACTGTTTCTTTTCCCTACCTCCCTGTCCTGGAGTTGTGAGGTGGAATGAGTTGTATTCTTCATTTAAGTCAGGGCATTTTAATAGAGAACTTGTCCCTTATCCGTAGTTTTGTATGAAAGCAGATATTTCTGTATATGCGTTTGATTTGTGTTTTGCTGTGATCTGGTTTAGAGCTTTTTGCCTTCAGTGTACATTTCCCACCACTCTCAATCAGTTTTTGCAATTTATGAATGCTGAACTCAGATGTCTTTGTGCCAACTGGAACTGTGACTCCAGTTCTTAGCCAGTGAGGCTTGGTCTGAGTGGCTTTGAGGTGCTCTTGGTCTATAAAACCTTTGGCAACCTTTTGTTTTCTCCTTTGTCTTGTAGCCCCATGTGTTTCTGAGCCCTGAGGTATTTAGTACCTTGTGATGCATTAGGAAAACACTCTCTGGTTCTTAGAACAAAAAAAAAAAAAACAGAGACTTTTATGTTTCTACTTGTTTCCTCTAAGTTTTTTGTAACAAGTTCTGTATGTAATTGCTATGCTGTATCTCTACCTCATTAATTCTCTGCAAACTATCCTGTAGTTGATTACGTGTGCATGATGTTGAGAGAGAGGGTGGTTTCTTAACATTTGATTTGTAGGTATCCAGTTTAAAAAGATAAAACTCTAGAAGAATGTCATCAAAGATCTATAAAGCTGAATAATGTAATTATAGAATGATTCTTCTGTGATGAATAGAGGCAAGAAGAAAATCGTTAAATCACTATCGTGCTGGTTTTCCATGGTACTACTTTGAAAATGGAATCATTATGACACCTCTTACCTATATCATCCTTTGACTAGATGCTGTACATCCTGATTGCGAACTATATATAGTAGTGACTTCACTCACCACAAAAATATAACAACTGTTGTTACTCTGTGTGGCACCGAACATGTTAATTTCAAACAAGGAGGGAAGAAGAATATTATACTTTAATAAAACCACAGTGAATGTGTATAAAAATAAGTTGAAATTTCCCAAACTGGAATTTATCTGGGTTACTGAAACTGGCATTCAGGTATCGTGGGATCTGTAGTGATCATAAATGGTCAGGACCTTGTCTTGTATTTAATTTACAACGGCAGCAGGATAGTTATGTTAACATCACACTGGAGAATTGGTTCAGCACTAACTTGCTTGTTTTCTTGAGTGTCCAGGTGTTCCTCTGAGCCTCATTAAAGTACCAACCCAGCATAACCCTGGTCAGGGAGGCTGGATCACAACACACAGTTTTATGGTTATAAGCACATTTGATTAATCATTATCAATGACTTTCAAATACTGCTCTGTTTGTAAGTCTCTGGACACTTTATTCCCAATTCAGTCATTCTGGATGAGGATGATTTTGCCTTCCTGAACAAACAGATCATCCAGAAATAACTTTTCATGGTAAAAACAGAGTCACCATATGACCTGTTGTAGAGTAGAAAAACTGAGGTCACTCTCTGACATTATCATGACTCATTCCCGCTTAACATTTTGATTCTACTGTGGCTATTGTATTTGCAGATTCTGACAAATAAAGCTTGACAAACAGTAAACCCTGATGTATAGCAGTGAGTCACAATTGAAGCACCTGGTACTTTCAATACATATCTGAAACTCCTTCAGGTAACTGCAGTCTTGGAAACACCGATTTAAAGAAAATTCTGTGATTATGGTTTTTGATGGCCAGTGTTACATTATTACTGAATGTGTTGTGATAAATTCTCCTGATGTGTTGTTAGGGCCATAATGTTGGCTAAAGTGCATTGTAGCAGGGACAGAATCTACTGAGCACATTAAGTAAAATATCTACTGATATGAGTATCTGTGCAGTACTTACAGCTATTAGAGACCAGCTAAGTATCCAGAGTGTATATGCAGTGTTTGTGAGAGAGGATGTATGCAAAATTTGTCCAGTAATGGAATGGAGTATCTGCTTGTCAGTGCTGACCTTTACTTCAGACAGGTAAACGTCCATGTTTATAAGAACATTGTAGGAACATATACCTATTAGTGGGAAAGTGTACAAGAAAGAAATAAAACCTGAAAATATTGAGACAGCACAAAAATGAGGTTGAAAGCCTAAGTTGATTAGAGGTTCAGATAAATTGACATTAGTTATCAGGTAAAAGAAAATCCAAATAATTTTATTGTACTGTGTTCCTGTTGGTCTTTAAAGAATGTGTTAAGTGGCATCTTCAAACTATTTTAGGAGTTATAGAGCTATTATACTAACACCTTATACAGGACAAAACTAAATGAAATATGCTTATTACAGTGAGACTTCAGAAGTTTTCTTGCTCTTCTCCTCCAGTCAGTAGGATTTGATTCTGGAACAGGCAGGTTCTGCTGGTATTTTTGCTGCTCTCCAGTTGCTGCAAACTAGTGCCTTAGAATTTGCTTGTTCAGCTCACAATGTATTTTTGGGGAGGATCATGTTCTAATATACACATATTGTTATAGAGTTAAAAATTTTTCTGTGCAGCGTATTGTGCCAAAACCCCTGGCAGCTGTTTAGATCCTCCCTCGTTGTGTGTGTGTACACACTGTTGAGACACAGGCAGCAGATTCTAACAGGAGCTGGTCAAGAGTCTTTTTTTCACTAAAAAACCAGTCTAGCTAATCATTTGACTCATCCCTTAGAGAACAATACCTGAAAGAAAAATGGTACTATTTCCATCATTGTTTCACTTTAGATATCCTTTGTCAGAAATTCAGTAGCGTAATGCCATCATTACATTAATAAAAACCATTAGTTGGCTTTCAAGAGGTGCAAATGTTTTTTGTTATCCCTCTGGCATCTTAGAGGGGCTTAGGCTGCTAAGAGCTCTGGTCTACCAACACCTCAATAAGCTGCTGCTTTTCTGTCTCCTACAAAATTTCTAGTACAGACCTATTATAGCATTGTACAGATCAGCACAATAATAATAATAATAATTTTAAAAATTTCTTAAGTAACTGAAGCATTAACCTATACAGATAATATTTTAGGAAAAAAAAAGTCTATCATTGGGGAAAAAAAATCTCACAAGGTAAATTGAATTATAAATATCTGACATCCTTAGGTATACAGGAGATCTTTGCAGACATCTAAAATAGGCATTGCCTAAACTGGAGTATGAATGGGGAGTGACTAAGGCCGTTGGTAGTGTGTGTGAGAAATGATTGTGAATGCTATGTTCCACATTCTGGCATCATCTTTAACATCATGCTATTTTATGTAGCAATTACTATGTAAATTGTTTCCTATCCTGAAGATTTCTTTTGTGCAGAAAATGTATGAATAGCACAATTGAAGTAGGTATGTTAACATTCATACTTATCCATCCTGTTTATCTGCATCTTCATTATTGCTAGATATGAATGCAGCTAGGTCTGAGTTTAAACTTAGACCTATGCATATCTTGATTTAAAAAAAAAGTTTACAAAGCTTTGGCTATCACTAAGATCTGCTCAATTAATACAAATCCCATGGGCTGAGTGAGTCCTCATTCTCAGAATTGTTGAGATGAAGACTGAATGTTGTGCAGGAATTGTTATAGGTTGAATGGATTTCTCTTCCAGGAATGATTACTCTAATTTAAGACATAAATATGTATCCCTAAAAGACATGTTTTTTTTCAGCACATCTAAAATATGGAAATTATTTCTTTTGTAATATTCTTCATTTTGACTCCTTAAAAAATTATTTTTCCTCAGTAGGCCTAATAATATATACTTGAATGTTAGTGTAGGAAGAATTCGGTCTTTTACAAACACAGGGCCTCACAAAAGGATGTAGAAAATAATATTTTGTGAAAATATCAGCCATCATTCCTTTCCTGAAGGCAAAATTCTGAGGTGAAATCCTACCCAAACCTACTCCTAAGCCAGCATTTCAGCTGTTGGCTTCCAAGACATCCAGAGCTTACATCTTCAGCCCTGCACAAGTGAGAACATCTTTTTCTCCTCTTGAAAGCATGGCAGTAGGATCTCCTTAGAGCCCCTCTTGCATGCTAGCTTCGCAGAGGTGTGTGATGCATCTCACTGATATATTTTGCTGCACATATGGGTCCATCCTGGCCCAGCTGGGCTGTCTCCCTTTTTCTCTGGCATATGATACTGACTGTAGGCTTTCTCTCTTCATTGCACCCTGCCATCCTGGTCCAAGTCACATGCTAGTTTTTGTCCATGTATCTCAGAGGCAGCTTTGTTTCGTTTGTGTTTTTTCTCTAAATCCCACCAATACTAATGATTATTCAGTCAAGTTTAGAGAAGGTATAAAATACAGTTGGTTTTTCCACTCCTAATACTTTTCCGTTCAGGCAGGGGCTTGCTTTGCTTCCCTGCTGCTGTTGGCTGATCTAGGCATGGGATATTGTGCATGTGATAAGGATCCCTTTGAAGCTGAATTGTTTGGATTTAAATTACTATGTCTTTCAAATAGCTTTAAATCCTTTAGCTGCACGGTGCTACACTGCTAAATATATTCTGTTCATTGTCACCAAGGATCTTAAAACACTTCTAGAGGAGCCCATACTCACCTGTGCTAGCACGTGAAGGTACAAAGGCCGCCCAGAAACTGGGAGCAGGGGAGAAACTCTTCCTGCAATTGGCAAAGTAGTCTATTCTGTGTGTTGTAACCATCGTCGTGGGCAGCTGCATATGTGTCCCTGGCATGTTGATGCACATGGAGACAGGACTGCCAGTATCTTTCAGGTGGCCCAGTGAGTACTGGGCTGCCTGATTTAATTTTTTTTTTTTTTTAAATCCTGTGAATTCTGTTTCCATAAGAGATTCTTAGAAACACTCAGAGCTAAATTTGAAGGTGATCCTCCCAGTTATTTTATTGGGGAGCTGTGTGGGGTGAGCTGGTAGCAGATCTCCCTGGCAGATGAGTTTTTTAAAATGTTTCTTCAGTAGACAGTCTTTAATCTGTCTGTCTTTAGAGTGATAATTGCAACTTGCCCATTTCTGCAAGATGTCTTTGCTTTTGGTGAATTAGATTTTTTTTTTTTTGAAGGGAAGAGTCCTACAGAGCAAATGCAGTATTTCCACGAATAGCACATGACCTGTGTCCCAGGTTTGCATGTGTCACCCACAACTAAGGCAGCACTGTGCTTGACTTGATACTCACACTTTTTGTCTGTGTAAAATTTAGTAGTAGGCTAATCTGGTTTTAACATCTCACAAATGTTTTGTTTCTATTTTACCTGTATGGAGAGTTAGGCCATGAAACAACATGGAGTTTCACTAAGTAAGTTAAGCATGAAATAAAACACCATTTTTTTTTTGGTAGAAGAAATAAGTTAATGACTTTTTAGCGTTGTTTTTATAACGTGAAGACAAACAAAAGCAGTATTGTACCAGTTGGTACGCTGACAGTATAGGTTTTTTTCAGTAAATAATTGTCAAATGTTAAATGGAGCTGCCTTATTATGAGCATGGCCATTGTTTTAAAAGCCTTTCTGTAAGCTTTAGATTCTGATTGCAGAATAGATTTGCAATTAATTTGTGTTTTAGGGATAACTGAAAACTGCCTTTTAGATTAAGCAGAGTAAAAAAGAACTCTTCCTTGAAATATCTAGAATCCTAGTATGCTAAAGGATATACACAGGCAGCAGAAAATAAATGTGCAGATGGGGAGGCCTGAAAAAAACATCAAGTGCAGATCCTGAATTTATACACGTTTGTGACATTGTTGGATGAAAAATGCTGCTCTTATCTTCTATGGGTAACCATGGCTACAGTGTGATGATTTTTTTTCAACACAAAATTATACACAAGTGTGGGAGAGTGGTCTTGTCTTAGCTTGCACCATATGTATTTGGGTGATAAGGATTATAGTCAATGAATGTGGTTATCAGGGTGGCACATTTGCTTCTTTAAAAATAGGTTCAGATTTACATCTTTATGTCTCCATTAGTCTGCAGAGGGGAAATGGTACTGTATTTCCATGAGATTTAGCCCATCTCATTTTGTGTTAAAATACATGCATGTTACCTCCTTGCATTTGAGTCGGGACCAAATATAATTTGGGGAGGGGGGAGATTTGAAAGGCAACACAAACTTAAATATAAAGCATTGTAGCTTAAATTTTGTGATGGTTCAGTGCCATATTCTTAATTATCAAATACTTATTCCCTGTACATTTTACATTAATGTACTTCCCTGCTTGATCTGCTTCCGTTTTCATTCAGATTTTCAGCTTCCTCATGAACTTTGATGGAAGCAGAGATGAGCCATGAATTCCTAACCACTGAAATCTCTGTAACATTAGGAGGGTTTGTAGAGAAGCTGATAACTTATGCATGAAGCTAAGAATACATTTATGTTTATCTTGACAAGTGCATGAGTTGTACTCCGAGAATGGTTACTGTGAATCAAAAGCACTTGCCTCGCATGGGCGGTGAGGTAGCCTGCTGGATCCTTAGTGCTGTCCTCCTGGTTGCCAGTTACTGTTCTGAGCAATGTTCACTAGCATAGTGGCACATCAGTAATATTGTACCTACTGACAGAGTAGAGATAGTTGTCATATGGAGAAACTAGCTAAAATGGCAATTTACGATGTTTAAACCTTTATAAATCATTGGCTTACCAGTAGGAATTATGTTTGCCTAGAAATATAATAATTTGGATTATGGGTGCAAGTACTCAAACTTCTGGTAATGTTGCTTTTGCTGTGATTTCAAAACATCTGAATTTATACTTATTCTCTTGCATTTGTTGCTACTTCAGGGGATTTTGCAACAAACAGTAGAATAAAGGTTTTAAGCAGTATGTCAAGGAATGGATAGCACCTAAATGTTTTACCTTTCTTGTAACAAACCCTTTCTGCTGCAGTACAGCAAATGCTCTTTTTAGGTGTGATTTGGCTCCCGAAAGAGGTTTGTGAAATTAAAAAAGACAATTTTGTAAAACACATCAATGAAATCAATACAGGCAGCATGGTGTAGGTCAGTCCCTGATAGCTGAGTGAGCAATACAAACCACAAGGAGAACTATGAAGATCTGGTGGATTGGAAGAAGGAATAAGAATAGTTTGCTAGTTGAGATAGATTAAAGTTGGTGCATGATTCACAAGCAGTAGGCTGCGAAAAGCTTTACAAAATTCAAGAAGCTTTCTGCAGATGCCTTAATATTAGAAAGAGGAGATTATGTTCAAATAGTCTTATAGTAGAAAAATCATGACAAAATACGCACTTCTATATAAATGTATGCATGAGAGGTATCTTTTGAACTGTTGTAATCCACAACTGAATAACAGATCACTATATTGCCTGCATTGGGCAGGACAGCTGTTTCAGGCAATTGTATCTTCATGAAAGTTAAGCTAATTCATGGAAAATTGTAACAAGGATGAAAAATACAGGGACATGATTGAGAAAGCAAACAAAATCATGCTACAGCTCCTGAGAAAGACAGACCCAGAGTAAAGCTATCGACTTAACCTATAGCCAAAAACAATGTGTACAGCAAGCACAAAGTATGTATGGCAGACAGGAATTGCACAAGATGCTGCAGGATGAGGATGAAAATGCTGCTGCATGATTTTTTTTTTCTTTGCAAAAGTGTAAGTACAGAGCAAAACAGACAAAGAACATGCAAACCTGTGTCCAGCAGAGAAAAATACAGTAGTTGAAGATAGCCCTCAGACTAGAAAAGTAGAGTAATTGTAGCAGAATAAATCATTACACTGAGGAGTGCCTTATTTTCAGGAGGCAAGCAGTGACTCACAAGGATGAGATAGCATATATGTGACATGAAAGCAGTTCAAAACAGTGAAAGTAAATGACTTGTCAAACTCAGATTAGCATCAGATGCAACGACAAGTCAGTGACATGCAAGCAAACAAGGTATTGAATGCCAAAGACGTGGTAGGACATCAGTGACTGCTAGGCTACAAAGTCTTCCACAGCAGTGGGCAAGAAAAGAAAGCAAAATTGCAAGCAAACCCAGGCAAATTAAAAATATGTGATGGCTTCCTTCTACCAAAGCAGTGGCTAGGAGCAGTGCTAGCAGTCCTAGCAGAGCAGTTGAACAGAGACACCTCTGAACTGAAGATAGTGTCTGTGCCTGAAAATCAAGGATAGAGTTTCTGCTAAATAAGAGGAGAAAATAGCTGATGTTGGAAGCCATTGCTCGTACCCCCGAATGCCGAGCTAGCCAAACACTCGCCTGCGAGTTGTTCTGGGCTGTCTCTGTAGAAGGGCTATGACTCACAGGGACTTCTGGGAAACATTGCCAGACAGTGACACTGTTGTGACCACCATAAATCGGGCAGACAAGCAAATTGGCAGGCAGGTTGTTTCAGATAATGGACTCTAATTTTCTTACAGGGATCTTGTCCATGAATAGGAATTTGGCCGTGTTGCAACATCAGCTTGCCATGACCGATCAAACATTTAAGTAACTATTAATATTGTTTAATGGTCCTCCTCAAGAAAGCTTCAAAAAGCAGAGAAACTGCATTGCAACCCATTCATCAAACACTCCCTTGGAAGTTCTTGTGAGTAACCCTGTAGGGAAAGCTTTATGTGAATAGGGAGATAAAATTCTGCCTCTGGCAACTGAAGGTGATAGCCAAACAGAAGAAAAATACCTTAAGTTGGCTACCCTCAGGAAACTATTGTCTTTTCAAATGACACCTAAAATACACTGTTTAGATCAGTTATTACTTCTAAATGTGGTACAGAAGGAAGTCATATACATTGAACAGGTAAATTAAGTGAATTTTAGACAACTTTAGGTAGTTGCGCTTACTAAATCTACCTGCTACAGATAGAATAGTCAAGGTGAAATATGTGAAAGTGTGGTAAAATATTTTAGTTTGGTGAAAAGCTTGATCTGCTGAATGTAGTCATCAGAAAACCACAGACTATCTTGTGATAAGAAACTTATGGGAAGCAGTGAATGATTTAAAAAAACCAAACGAAACACCAAAAAATTTTGCATACCCAGCACCACTAGCATGTAGCAATATTCTTTTCACAAGAAAACATTTGATTTTTGAAGTAAACCCAAATGCATACATGTTATTTTGTAAAATAGAAAGGCAGAACAAAGCAGATCTCTCCAACTCAGAGGAAAAGATCCAGGTTCTCATTTTAGAATTTGTAACTTTATTTTTATATGTATAATGATGATTGATACTTTAAGATCATATAATAGAATATTAAATATGTAAGAAGATTATGCTTTTCATGATTAATTTGGCAAACTCAATTAAATATGACTGAAGAGATAATATAATAGATAGCTTCATAATGGAGCACACAGCCAGATATATGTGGGGAGATTAATATCTAGAATCTTGAAAGATGTGAAGTGCTCAATGAGAAAAGATTATATCCCTAAAGGAAGAAGTATTACCTGGATGCTGAACTGTTTCTTTTCTCATGCTTAAACACTGGCCACTTGCCTTGCCTGTCTTCCTTTGATCCCAATTTATCTTCAATGGTTCATGGTTCTGCTTTTTCCTGTCCATGTCCTATAAAATCCAGGTCTATTTTGGAAGGCCTAGTGGCTTTTTTTTTCTTTCTGCTTCAAATGGAATTATTTTCTCTTCCTCACTGTGGTTGAGGTAAGCTCCACCCTGCTTTTTCTCCATGTTCTGCAACAGCCTCAGGCTTCTCTCTTGTACTCTCTTCTAGATGCAAATCCCTTAGCTCTTCTTTTTTATTCTTTGCAGTATTTGTCTTTCCTCTTGTTCCCTTTCTTCATCAGAGTTTATTTCCCAGATGCCCAGTGTTCTACATCAGAGTTGTTTTCACAAATGCTTGTCACGTGTTTTATGCCTTCTGTTTGCCCTTTTCTAGTTCCTTTTATCTGGGGCTTTTGAGCTCCTGCTTATAATATACAGACTTTCTCTTCTGCAGTAATTGAGCTGGAAAGGATCATTTTCAGGGGCTGGTAAATCTGTTTTTCCTCTTTGAAAATGACTCATGGGGTTGGGAAACTTTGTGGACCTGCACTCTATTAAGAGCCTGTGCAAACAGAAGAGTTTCCATCCTTTAACTTGTACTATTAGAATGGGGTGGGTATTTGTTAAAATTTGCTGAGGGAAGGGAAAGAAGTAAAAGATTTAAATAATATTGAAGATGATAGCTTGTCATATTGGAATGTTTTTTGTGTTCCTTAACAGCAGGTAGCCCACCTTCACCTTCCTCATGATGATTCTGAGAGCTCATGAGAAGCCACACATTCCTTCTGTCTGGCCCAGTGTAGTAGCTTTAAGGAAACGGGTTGCATTATAGTGAATATGTATTTGGGAGAGCTGAGCCTGTGCTAACAGGCAGTTAGGACAGCCTGAATGATAAAGAATACTTGATTCTGTGTCAGGAAAGAGTTCCCTTGTGTTTTACCTAATATTTTGGCTATGGAGAAGGTCAGAGAGTAAAATTACACAGTTAATGATTAAACAATTCCCGGGTGTTTTGTCTGTTGAAGCCTACTTGGTAATAGGCTTAAAAATGTAGAGGAACTGATGTATGTAGGATATTGTGGGAGGTACTGTTTGACATCTGTGGAGGGAATATTATGCTTTTCCTCTAGGTTTTGTGAATGACATTCTGCTTATGGAGGCGGGACTGTGAGATATACTCCTAAGGATTGCCACCGATAAACCTGAAGACTTAGTGAGAGGGAAAAAGTCCATAACTGAGATTGTCACCTCCCCATAGAAGATAACTGTCTCCTGTAGCTCAGTGTGGTTGTGCATTGCTTCCTTGCAGCTATCCCAGATGCAGACCCTACAGTCTTCCTGTGCCTTCAGATGTGCTCAGGTTGGAGTTTCACAATCATTTTAACTAGATTTGGCTACTGTTGAAAAAGGCAGTTCTGCCCATACTCTTCTTCCACTTTCCAGCCATTCATTCCTGCCTTCCTTATGCTGTTACTACTGTTTGTGCATTCATTGGCTTGGGTGAAGGAACTGATTAGGCTGAAAGATCTTCTTTTCTGCTTAATTTGCAGTTGATCAATTTGTTGCTCCAGCCCAGTGACAGGCCAGGAATAGAGGGCAGGAAGGAGGACAAAGCCCCTTGTTGTTTTTTTTTTCTTTTTTGGAGGGGATGGAGAGAGTGTGGAAGGGAACTCATTTTCAGGCAAATTTAAAATAATTGTGACATCTCACCATCATTCTTTCTTCTTTCCTGATGGTGAAATCATGTGGGTTTCTTTTGGGGTTTTTCCTTTGGAGCTTCTTAAGTGACAGCTTAATACCGCAGACCGCTGCAGTCACTTGTGTTTGACACAGTTGCGATATGTGCAATGTACAACACCCAGAATTTTTGATTGCTTCAGCTTGTTAGAGGTGATTGCCAATAGGATTTATGGGCCTATCCCAATCAAAAGGAAGAGCACCAGAATGATTCTTTCTGGTGGAAAATTATATCCTTGTGATGCCTAGCTGTTATCAGTGTCTCAAGTAATCAAGTAATACAGTAGCACCAAAACCAATATTAAATAGCATTAATAATGAAAACGTCTGAAGCTCTTAGATTAAATTTTTCCTATCCTTAACATTTGTACATTCTGAATATAGAGATAAGCCACAATATTATTAAAGAACAACTACGGGTCTGTAACTATTGAAGAGACATCAGCTATGATGCAGTATATAGCATTATCTGGGAGTTAAGGTTAATAAATTTACTGTCATATGCAATATGTGCCTTCCCTTATGTATCTATTTAGTAAATGCCACCTGTCTGCAAGAGCTACTATAATATGAAAAAGATGTAGTGACACACAATAACTGTAAAATGAGCGCAAATGTTTTTTTAATATGGATACAGATTAATGTAGCAAGATGAGTAAATAGAATGTATAGTATTTAATATCTATAAATACATAGTGAATCATGTTTAAATTCATATGCCTCTTCTCCTTGCAACTTTTGAGTGGAACATCCTTCCCTACACAACAGTTTCAAAACACCCTTCTGTTATTGACCTTAGTTTCTGCCTTCCCACTCTGTATAGTGGCTCCTCTGCTTTCACAAAAATGCCTTTGTAGAGCTTGCTCTCCCTATAGAACAGACCCCATGAAACTGGTCCTGCAAATTACTGTTGATCCTGTGAAATGTTGGCACGCGTGAAATCTGCTTTTGTTGTTACTGCAGAGGAAGGTGATGTCCTCTCCTAGTGAGGCTGCTGAAAATGCATTTGCTTCAGTTCTAATCCAGGGTAGTTCATTTCTGCCTTTTTAAGTTTTGTTGCCTGTAACTCCACTTAATAAATTGCACAGTAGCAGTATTTGTTAACATACCTAGCCTAAGTCTGTTTAACCGTATTTGAATCTTCTGCTTCAAAATCCATAATGTAGAAATTGCCTTCTAATTGTTCCTGAACTGTTTTTAGACTACAAAAGGCTAAAGCAAAAATGCATTAAATGATCCCATTTCTGCCAATTGAAGCAGCTGAGATATTTATTTGTGAAGAGTTTTTGAGCATCACTGTTCAACAATGTTTTTTTAATAAAGTTTGCTTTCTGCTGACCTGTTGTATTCACAGCAAGGTTTCACCACTGAGATGCATGTGCTGTGGAATTGATTTAACCAAGTCATAGTTAAGTAAGAAGCTTAGAGAAATGTAGAATTCTTGAAATCTCATCATTACTGGTGATCCCCTCTCTACCCTGTTCAGCTGTTTGAGCCCAGCAGCAGTGCTGTACCCCATCATGCTGTTGAGATAAATTCTCTGCACCACTTCTTGCATTACTGGTGCATGGCACTGAAAGCTCATTCAAGTAGCAAAGCCAAATCTAGCTGCCTTTACCACTACAAATCTAGGTGTTTTATCCTGTTCCTATTAATTTCTTCTGTGGATGCTGCAGTGCCAAATGTGACTTGGAAAAAGATGCTGGCAAAATTAATGGCTACTGGGAGAAGACTGATTGGAATTTGACCTTGCTCGGTCTTGCACATCTGGTATTTTCATAGAATCATAGAATGGTTTGGGTTGGAAGGGACCTTAAAGATCATCTGGTTCCAACCCCCTGCTATGGGCAAGGATACCTTCCACTAGACCAGGCTGCTCAAAGCCCCATCCAACCTGGCCTTGAACACTTCCAGGGATGGGGCATCCACAGCTTCTCTGGGCAACCTGTTCCAGTGCCTCACCACCCGCACAGGGAAGAATTTCTTCCTTATATCTAATCTCAATCTACCCTCTTTCAGTTTAAAGCCATTACCCCTTGCCCTATCACTACCTGCCCTTGTAAAAAGTCCCTCTCCAGCTTTCCTGTAGGCCCCCTGCAGGTACTGGAAGGCTGCTCTAAGGTCTCCCCAGAGCCTTCTCTTCTCCAGGCTGAACAACACCAACTCTCTCAGCCTGGTTTCATAGGAGAGGTGCTCCAGCCCTCTGATCATCTTTGTGGCCTTCCTCTGGACTCACTCCAACAGGTCCATGTCGTTCTTATGTTGGGGGCCCCAGAGCTGGATGCAGTGCTCCAGGTGGGGTCTCACAATAGCGGAGTAGAGGGGGAGAATCACCTCCCTCAACCTGCTGGCCACGCTTCTTTTGATACAGCCCAGGATACGGTTGGTTTTCTGGGCTGTGAGTGCACATTGCTGGGTCATGTTGAGCTTCTCATAAACCAGCACCCTCAAGTCCTTCTCCTCAGGGCTGCTCCCAATCCATTCTCCGCTTAGCCTCTATTTGTGCTTGGGATTACCCCAACCCACATGCAGGACCTTGTACTTGGCCTTGTTGAACTTCATGAGGTTTGCATGGGCCCACCTCTCAAGCCTGTCAAGGTCCCTCTGGATGACATCCCTTCCCTCCAGCGTGTCGTCCGCACCACTCAGCTTGGTGTCGTCGGCAAACTTGCTGAGGGTGTGCTTGATCCCACTGTCCATGTTGCTGACAAAGATGTTAAACAGCACTGGTCCAAATACTGACCCCTGAGGAATGCCACTCATCACTGGTCTCCACTTAGACATCAAGCTGTTGACAGCAACTTTTTGAGTGAGACCATCCAGCCAATTCCTTATCCACTGAGTGGTCCATCCATCAAATCCATGTTTCTCCAATTTAAAACCAAGGATGTCATGCAGGACAGTGTCAAATGCTTTGCAAAAGTCCAGGTAGGTGATGTCAGCGGCGCTTCCCTTACCCACCAATGCTGTAACCCCGTTGTAGAAGGCCACCAATTTTGTCAGGCACGATTTGCCTTTAGTGAAGCCATGTTGGCTGTCACCAATCACCTCTGTATCTTCCATGTGCCTTAGTATAGTTTCCAGGAGGATCTGCTTCATGATCTTGCTGGACACAGAGGTGAGACTGGCCTGTAGGTCCCTGGGTCTTCCTTTTTTTCCTTTTTAAAAATGAGGCTTATGATTCCCTTTTTACAGTCAGTGGGAACTTAACTGGACTGCCATGACTTCTCAAATATGATGAACAGTGGCTTAGCAACTTCATCTATGAGGTCCCTCAGGACCCACATATGCATGTCATCAGGTCCCATGGACATATGCCCCTTCATGTTCCTTAGATGGTCTTGAACCTGATCTCCTGCAGTGGGCAGTTCTTCATTCTCCCAGTCCCTGCCTTTGCCTTCTGCAACTTGGGCGGTGTGGCTTGAGCACTTGCCAGTGAAGACTGAGGCAAAAAAGTCATTGTGTACCTCAGCCTTCTCCATACCCTAGGTAACCAGGTCTTCCATTTCCTTCTGGAGAGGGCCCACATTTTCCCTAGTCTTCCTTTTATCACTGATGTACATGTAGAAGGTTTTTTTGTTGCCCTTGATGTCCCTGGCCCGATTTAATTCTATCAGGGCTTTAGCTTTCCTAACCTGATCTCTGGCTGCTTGGACAATTTCTCTGTATTCCTCCCAGGCTACCTGTCCTTGCTTCCACCCCCTGTAGGCTTCCTTTTTGTGTTTGAGTTTGTCCAGGAGCTCCTTGTTCATCCATACAGGCGTCCTGGTGTTTTTTGCCTGACTTCCTCTTTGTTGGGATACATCACTTCTGAGCTTGGAGGAGGTGATCCTTGAATATGAACCAGCTTTCTTGGGTCCCTCTTCCCTCCAGGGCTTTATCCCATGATACTCTACCAAGCAGATCCCTGAAGAGGCCAAAGTCTGCCCTCCTGAAGTCCAGGGTAGTGAGCTTGCTGCGTACCCTCCTCGCTGCCCTGAGGATCTTGAACGCCACCTTTTCATGGTCACTGCAGTCAAGGCTGCCCTTGAGCTTCACATTCCCCACCAGCCCTTCCTTGTTGGTGAGAACAAGGTCCAGCATAGTACCTCTCCTTGTTGGCTCTTCTATCATTTGGAGAAGGAAGTTATCATCAACGCATTCCAGGAACCTCCTGGATTGCTTATGCCCTGCTGTGTTGTCCCTCCAGCAGATATCGTGGTGGTTAAAATTCTCCATGAGGACCAGGGCTTGTGAACACAAGGCTGCTCCTATCTGTCCATAGAGGGCCTCATCTGCTCGGTCTTCCTAGTCGGGTGGCCTGTAGCAGACCCCCGCTGTAATGTCACCTGTCCCTGCCCTCCCTTTAATCCTGACCCATAAACTCTCGGTCAGCTCCTCCTCCGTCCCCAGGTGGAGCTCCACGTGCTCTAGCTGGTCATTGACAGAGAGGGTGACACCCCCTCCTTGTCTCCCCTGGCTGTCCTTCCTAAAGAGCCTGTATTCTTCCATTCTAACACTCCAGTTGTAAGAGCCATCCCACCACATCTCCGTGATGCCAATAAGATTATAGCCCTGCAGATGTGCGCATGTCTCTTAACTCCTCTTGTTTATTCCCCATGCTGCATGTGTGTTTGCATAGAGGTGTTTAAGTTGGGCACCCAATGAAGCTGACTTACTGGCTGGAGTGGCTGGAATTCCTTTGTGCTGCTCTTCAGGTGCACTGCTGCTGACCTGTGATCCTTCTCCAGGCTCTGGGCATTTATTCCTGGCACTGGCATCCAGCTGGTAGGAGTAGGATGGATTGAGGTTTCCTTCTTCACTAGCTTGGCAAGCCTATGACTGAAGATGCTCTTTCCCTTCTCTGACAGATGGACCCTGTCAGCACCTAGTAGACCAGGTTTCTCAAAGTGAGTTCCATGGTCTAAATAGCTGAACCCCTTGCTGTGCAGTCTTGTGACCATTTGTTGATTCACCAGATTCGACTGACCCTTTCAAACCCCTTCCCTCTGACCAGGAGGACTGACGAAAAAACTGCCTGCACTCCTGAGTCCCTTACCACCACTCCCAGGGCTCTGTAATCCTTCTTGATACTCCTCAGACTGCTCCTGGCTGTATCATTGGTGCCCACATGAACCAACAGCAGTGGATAATAGTCAGTGGTCTCTACGAGGCTTGGCTCATGGTGACATCCCTGATACAAGCCCCCGGTAAGCAGCACACCTTTTTAGAGAGTGTGTCAGGTCAGCAAATGGGTGCCTCTGTACCTCTCAGAAGAGAGTCGCCTACTACACCCGTCACCTTTTCTTAATTGCGCTGGTTGTTATATGGAGAGCAGATTGGGCTGTCTTACTTAGCTCCAGTGTCTCTCCTGGTGTAACACATCCCACAGTACCTTTAAACAAAGGAATCGGTGGGCGCCAAGTTGGGTAGGAAAATGATATGCCAGGGTATTGCTGGATATCTGCAGAGTTTACAGGTGTGTAGACATTGTTTCTGTAATTTGTTGTCTTAATCCAGTATGTCCAAGTGGTAAAATGTTCCCTGGTTTGATATATTTCAGCAGTTGCACAGAGACTGAACAAACAAACCCAATGTACTGTAGTGGCCTCAAGCGTGATTTTTCCTCTGTGTCGAGTGTTGGATGAAAGACAGCGTCATGTCTTGTTTAGGAAAATATTGATGGATTTTATGGAAGGAGAATCAAAAACCTATGCTGTTGGTAAGAGGTGAACAGGGTGCTGTTGTATTGTCTTGCAACTTGTGTTTGTAAGGCTCAGCTTCCTTGTGAGCCTCTTCCACTTCTGCCCAAGTGCCCTTACTGGTACCGTACAGGGTGTGAGCTTAGCGACTGCAGGGCTGCGTTTGGCTTCTGCACCAAGGAAACCTATCATCTCTT
Organism: Theristicus caerulescens; assembly: GCA_020745775.1. NCBI lineage: Eukaryota > Metazoa > Chordata > Aves > Pelecaniformes > Threskiornithidae > Theristicus > Theristicus caerulescens. The sequence goes on from CM036560.1 coordinate 94,327,455, forward strand.
CTGATTGTACTTTGCTTTCCAAGATAAGGGATGTTTAGACAGGAAAAGAGACTGGCAGCTCAGTTCATTCTGAAACTGGTATTTGATTTGCAAAGGGGTAACTTTAACTGCGGACATCAGGCACTGTGCTTCTGTCTTCTTCCCCTTTCCTGGTACCTTTTTAAGGGGGCAATCTGTCCCACTCAGAAGGCTTGACCTCAGGATGGCTGACTGGGAACACTTCTAGCACTTGGACTGCTTTGTTAGCTGCTTTCAGTATGTATATCTTGTGTCAGATAAGGAATCCAAATGGCATGGAGGACTTTTTGTGTTTTGAGACATCATCCATTTTTTTCAGGTACTAAATTAATGGGAGAGACCAAAAGTACTGGTAAAACTTTAGCTGAGTTGCAGCTAAGAATTGTTATAACTTGGATATGTTTTATTGATATCCAGGATAGATGAGAGAGCACCGTTTGGAGACTAGGTTTTGTCCAAACATTTTAATTAATATTATGTAGCTTGTCTGTTAGTATCACAGCTACACAGTTTAGTTTGACTGTAGGATCCAGCTAATTGTGTAATGCTGTGGTGCAAAGTAACAGTAAATAGCTTATTTGCTAGATAAAAAACAGAATTACAGAACAAGAGAAATTGCTTCACTCTTATGAAATGGGGCAAAACTTCTCAACCCTGATTTGCTGAGGAGCAGAAATCAACAAGGGCAACTTGGCAAAGGCAAGCCACTGAAGTGCAGTCTGGTATTGGTGTATAGTAAAGCCCTAGCTCACTTTAGCAGAACAATGTTTAAAATGGTTCAGGCACAAATTGTTCTGGAAAAAAAGTATGTGTTGTCTCACTTTTTAAGAGAACCAAACCCTGAAGATTAGGTTTTTATGGCAATGGGGATTAGGCTAGTTGAAACAGAAGTATGAGACAGAGAAAAATTCTGTATTCTTTTTTCCATGTAAGTATTATTCTACCAGAGGGATGAATTAGGTTCTTAATCTATACCCTGTTTTGTCACTGAAAGTGAGTACCCTGCAGAGAGAACATGCTGTCCTTGTTACTTTTCTCTGCCCCCTTAAAAATAGTTCAGGCTTTGGGGACCACATATTGAAAAATGGTGCTATGTGCATACACAAAGTATTTTTCCCTTTCTGTTTTTAAAAAATGTAGAAGTACAACCACAGAAAACTTACACTTTAAGAACCTGCATTAAGACATCCGGCAGTTAAGCTTGATCAGCAACAGCAGAATGAAATGGCATACTGTCTTGAATGAATGATATAATTCGCTATAGTTCTCATTAGTCATCATGTAGCTGTGAAATGCTTTGATTTTTAGACCCCCATTTGCCCATGACTTGGTTGTCACCAGACTCCAGTTTTTATTTTGGGGGATCACAAATGTGGTACAAAACTGTGAACATCATGTATAGAGCTTCTATACTGTATTGGTTTGCTGTGCTGACTGGCTTTTTAGTTGGGCTGGACTTTTCTCATTATTTTCTTTTCCTCTTGAACCTCTAACCCTTTTTCTTTTCCTACTGTGAGAATGCACTGAGTGTGGGGTTGCAGGGAAGGGTGTGTCTTGGAGGGGAGCCCATGCAGAGCCTCTCTGGCTGCTCTGGCACTCCAATGCTCTGCCGTGCAGGTGAGTTAAATGTGGATACAGTAGCGGAAGAGGAGGAAGCCTGAGTGAGCAAGTCTGATGCCTGTGATTTGACAGGTATGTTTCCTGGAAAACACACTTGATGTTCCCTGTAGACTTTACTCCTATGAAGTCTTAAGGGCATGTGGAAGTCCAACTGATTTCCAAGTGCAGAATCCTCGTGAAGTGCTGTATGTGAGTAATGGTTTACCGGCCTAGGTTTCACAGAACAGCTGCTACTGTTTTATGGCTTAGGTGCAGAGAAGAGATTTGATCTAGACTTGTAGATTTAAGTGCTTTTCTTGTTTTCAGTTGTACTTCAAAATATCAGTATTTTTATGGGAATTGGAAGATGTTGGTGATGCCTGTGTTGTTGTCTCATCTTGATGTCTCAATTATGTTTGCTTCGAGATTTACAACTGAAGTGCTATTATTCTGCTAGTGCTAACTCTTATTGCTACTAAGCATTGCAATGGACAGATGAAATGCTGTAGGATACATTTCAGATAAGTGCATTTGTTTTGTATATAAAGAAATTTGCTGAAAATAGATATTGAATAATCCAGTAAAATTAGCGGTTACACATCATGTAAAAATGATCTAGATGCAACTTGATCGGAGAAGTCACTATGAAGATCAAGTTTTTTTTTCTGCAAGCAAATTCAGATAAAAGATGCCATGAACAAATATAATGGTTAGATAGTGCTTGGGGAAAATGGCCACATGCTTGTTATAACCAATGTTTCTGTGAGTGTGCTTTTTTGCCTGAAGACTTCTTTTTGCTAACCAGAAATGTCAGTGAAAATGATGTAAATTGACAAGATGCAGCGATATACCCTCTAGTTTACTGAGACAATGATTAGGATAATACAACTTCATGTTTCATTGTGAGCCACAGTGTAGTGAAATATTACTGGCTGGATTAATGGTGACTGCAGATGTGTTTAAAACTCAGTCTTATGAAATGCCTCCTCTCTTGTTTGGCTTTTTAGTGCCACCAAAGAAGACTGTGCTATCAGCTGTCCTGGTTTGGAGACCTGTATAATGGGGATTCACGGGCTTGGTTGTTGCTAGTTTTGCCTTAAAGCCCTCTCTGCTGAATTCCTGGTAGCTCCACAAATATCTCAGGGAATGTAGACGTTGTCAACCCAGAAGGATTTGCTTGTTCAAAGAGTGGCCAAGGTTAGTCAGAGGTAGAGCTTTTGAGTTGTAGACAATCACTGATGATACAGGTTGGCTCTATATGTGGGTAAGGGCTCATTGCAGAATGATAATTCAGCTGTTTTTCTGAGTTTGAATTCTGGTCTCTGTGCTCCAACTGCAAAGCAGTGTGCCTAATTTTAGGGCTGTTGCTCAACTTTTGGGCTGGATACCAGTTTAGCACCTGGTGAAGTGGTCAAGCAGTTGGTGCAGTCTTTTACAAGTAATAAGGGTTTTGAATACTAAGGTCACTGTTTTGTGGGAAAGGAATATTATCTTCCCTTTCTTCAGATTACTTTGCTGTAATTCTCAAACCAGTCATGAATAATACACCCTTAGTCTCATACTCTGTTAATACCCACTGATAAATAGGTCCTAGCTTGCAAACAAGTTTACCTCTGGCTATCTCATCTTCCTTTCCTGAAATGAAAAGTACAGTCCTGTAGAAAGAGATTGGAGGAGTTCTCTTGCGTTCTTTGTCAGAGGTTGACTGTTTTCTTTTCAGCCTAGTGGCTTTCAGTGCATTGTTATTTTTGTCTGTGAATAGACAAGCTGCTATTTGTCTAATCAGGATTTTTGTGCTCTTCATTTAACTTTGCCATGTATTTTATGCTTTGAGATCTAAAGCCCACAACATTGTGAACTGTTAACATATTGTACCTAGTGCTGTGTAATAGAGCGTGAGTTTCAGGTATCAGTGTGCAATGAAAAACAGGAATGGCTTGAAATTCAGCCTAGTTTTGGTTCTTTATCTTAGCATCAGCAGCAATTTTTTACTAATTTTCAAGGAATGCTTTGTAAATATGTTCTTGAGAAGCTTCTTTCATTTCTATAAGTGGAGAGTGGACAGAAACCCCAGTAGATCTGTTCTAACTCTCATAGCTAGAATACTAACCTTTTTATTTTCTGTGCAGCTATATGTGTGTGATTGAACCTGGGTAGACTAATCTTTAAAAAAAAAAAATTGTCTGCTGGAAGCAGATACTCAGGGAGAAGTGTTCTTCACAGTCTTTAAACTCCATAAGCGTAACGTGAAATTTATTGAACTGGATCTTAGGATATATAGCAATATAAATAAGTCCAGTATATTTTTGCAAGCTCTATCAAAAATGATGTATATGTTTAGATGTGTTGTAGTGTTGCTGGGTTATTAAACTATCAGTTCACAGAAGTTATAGAAACAGACAAAAGAGGAAGGAATAGCAGTGTGAGGAGTAAAGAAAAAGAGCACTTGAATTAGTTGAAGTGGCTTGATGAGAATATTATCATAATGTTATATGAAATATAAAAGAGCCAAGGGTAATTTGGAAAATTGGATAATATATTCTACTGATTAGAAATAAGGAGATAAAACAGGGAGGAGAAAAGTTGTGTACAATTACATACTGGTTTAGAAATGTAAGGATTTTCTTTCTATAGAGCGACCCATTTTTGCCCCCCTGTGGACAGAAAATGTATGGCATGATTTTTTTTTATTTCTTGAAAACCTATGGGAGAGGCTGAAATCAAAGAAAATGTAAGTTATTTACACAAATCCTGAACCACAGGCTCTGCAGCATTTTAAACGTCGTTTAAATTTGCAGTTGGCTGTTTTTATTTTATATTGCATTGGCAAGAATTTGAGGTCAATTTTTTGCTGTTCTCAGTAACCACTTCAAAGCAGCTCTGCCATGCTCTTTGGCAAAATTTCACGCCAAATTCCCTGCCATGCTCTTTGCAAGCATGTGGTAGAATCATCCTTGGAGGTACAGGTTAAGTGCTGATAAACGCTATTTTTTCACTGCTCTTGTTCCTCCTTCTCCTACCTCCCTTTCAAAAAAACTCCACAACCAACCACCACCAACACTGCCCCCCCCCAACAAAAAAACAAACCAACCAGCCAACCCCTCCTCCCCCCCCCACCCCCCCACCCCGCAGCCTATAAAATGGAGTAGGAATCATTGGTTGAGTATAGAGGGTTTTTGCCATGCCTAGCTTACCGTGCTGACTGGGAACCAGATGTGAGCAGCCTGTATCCTCCTGTGCTGGCTGTGTATTAACCAGAGGTTTCACTGAGCAGGCAAAACAGTCAGGCTACCTCTTTGAAAAAGTTGTAACAAATACTCTTTACTGAAAAACAGCCAAGTGACAAATTAACTGTGAAGAGTGTTGTACAAGTGAGGGCCACAAAAACGATCAGAGGGATGGAACACCTCTCCTATGAGGAAAGGTTGAAAGAGCTGGGCTTGTTCAGCCTGGAGAAGAGAAGGCTGCAGGGAGACCTTATTGCAGCCTTTCAGTACTTAAAGGGGGCCTACAAGAAAGATGGGGATAGTCTTTGTAGCAAGGCCTGTTGCAACAGTTCAAGGGGTAAAGGTTTTCAACTAAAGGAGGGTAGATTTAGACTGAACACAAGGAGAACATTTTTCACAATGAGGGAGTTGAAACACTGGAACGGGTTGCCCAGAGAGGTGGTAGATGCCCCATCCTTGGAAACATTCAAGGACAGCCTGGATGGGGCTTTGAGCAACCTGATCTAGTTGAAGATGTCCCTGCCAATTGCAGGGGGGATGGACTACATGACCTTTAAAGGTCCCTTCCATCCCAAAGCATTATATGATTCTACAATTATTCTCAAGAGCCAGTGCTGACCACAGATGTGTGCAACAGCTTCTGCTGTGCACCGCCTGCCTGCAGCACAGAGCTGGGAAGGCCAGCGGTTGGCTCTCTGGCTGCTAAGACACACTGCTTTTGCATGGCTGGATTACAGTCCCTGCCTTGTGCAGGTACATTTTTCTGGGTTTGCTGCTGTTGAATGTGTGCAGACTTCACTGTAGCCACCCACAATGCTCCTGTACTGCAGTTCATTTGTTTTATAGCAACAGTTTTTTTCCTCTTTCCTGCTTATCTGCAGGGCATTCAAGTTGATGTTTGCACATGAAAAACAGACTTACTCTGAGGCAGTCTCATTTGTCTGTCTAGCTTTGTGGACATGATAAAAATATGAAGGGGGTGACTGGGCTTGAGGTTCAGAAATCTTAAAGCATTATGTACTGTAAACACATTTCTGCATTGGCACTGGTAGCCTCATTGCTCGTAGCCTTCTCCCCAGATCCCAGCCACGGCAACAACAAAAATTTTCTGTATTGAGAACACTGTTCACTCCGATCCAGTCGTTGGATTGCTGTCCCTTTACAGAATTGTTTCTCAAACTGACAAGGGAGTGTTGGTTGCAAATCTTGTGCTGACAGATGTGTCTGTTTTTTCTTACTAATCAGCAGACAGGATCCCAGTTTTGCATCTTGCCTGAAAGCAAAGGGACTTTGGGTAACAAAGGGAAGACACATCCTGCTTTGGTTGGTTATTTTTTCTGAAGTGTGGAAGAAGTGCTACAAAAATCAGGGAGAGTGGAGCAGTGGTTCTGGGGAAAATGTTGCACTTCTTATTCTGACACAATTCCCATTTATTTGTTTATTAGCATGCTGAGAATACTGAAATTTGGGTGGATGCCATTTGAGGCACGTATTCTTTCAGCCTGATCTGAATGATGAGAAAATAGGGCTTTCTATGATCATTTTTGGTTTTAGACCATTTATGTATATTGATCCACTTAAACTACTCAACTCCATCAGCAGGCTTGACGGGAAGAGCACTGCTCAATTACCAATAAGGTATCTCCAGTTAAAGCTATATCCAGCTCATCTCAATTTGTTAAATTTAATGTTTGTAAGTGTTGATGATTATACCCATTCTTGTAGTTTTGGGTAGATATTTGATACTTCACCGTAATTATTATGTCTATTCTCATAATAAACCAAAGATTATTAAAGTTCTTTCCATGCACAGTTTAAATTTTGACCTCTACTATTGCTGTATCACAGCAACTGTATCGATATCTCCTGAAATGTAAGTGCTGCTGGCCATTCTTTTTGGTTTTTTGCTTTTTGCTTGCTTCTTGTGGATGATTTGTTCCCATGAAAACAGTATGGCAGCACACTGAAACATGCTGTGCGATCGATGCCATTTGTCTTGGGATGATGACTTATGGTTAATAGGAGGAGAAAGAAAAACTGTAGCTCTGGATAAAAACTGAATGAAAATTAAGTGGAAAAATGTGTTGTGCCAGATGGCACCTACAGTTCAAGTCTTTTGCACGTGTTTTTTAATACTTACGATACAAAGAGGGATGGTGGTAAGAATAATATTTTTATCAATTTGTCCCAGCAAGAACTGTAGTAATGCATTCATGGTTACAAAATGCAGGTTTGGTCGTAGTCCTAGCTGGAACAAAAAATGTTGTAAGACACGTGCCCATTTTGCATAGGTTATTTAGATCAGCCAGGAGCACAGGATTTCTCTCTCACAAGCAATTTGGTAGCTGGGAGGCTGAGGTGGGGATAAGAAATGCAACAGCAATTCCAAACCACAAAAGCAGAGCTCAAGGGGAAATGTCTTCTCTAGTCCTCTGGAACCCTGGAGCTTAAGCCCTAGGCAGTCAGTCACAACTGGTGAAGCTGGCTTGCAAGCAGCTTCAGGTGGGTTAGCAAACTTCCACAGTAAAAAAACCAACCAACCAACCCAGGCTTCAATATGTGTCATATTCCAGCTGGATCAAGGAGTTCCCTCCTCATATGCAATCAGAAAAAAAGAAAACAGATGCACCAATGGGTGTGCACCTGAAATACTTGTAATTCTTTAATTACACGGAACTCAAAGTGTTAAGCAGTATTCTCATGTGGTGTTTCACACAGAAAGCTGCATAAACCAGCGTTCATAAAAGTTCAGAAGCAAAATGGTATGGTAATATATGTACTACAGAATGGTATGAACAGTATTATGTATTACACCAAAGTAGATTTTGGTGTTCAAACATCGGTATTTGGTATTGGTGGCATTTTGGTATCTAAAACTAAATGGCTGTTATCCAGTCTACTGGAAGGCTGTCTATTAGAGTCCACACTGATATGGTCTCAACATCCTTTGGGTTAAAACAGCCAGCTAATAAGCATGAATGCTGTTCTCCTTCCAATGTCACATTATCCCATCCTGACTGTCAGACTTATTTCACTTGTCAAACTATTGTTCAGGCATATTTATATTATGCCTTGTTCCTGTCCAGACATCAGCAAGTCTGGCGGTCATTTTGGACCCTGCAGCTACTCCTCTCTGGTGAAGATATCAACAACAGTGATTTTTGCAGCACGCAGTCTGATGTCTGTGCTCTGTGTAGCTAACAGTCATTTATCAAAAAGAAGATTATTTTCTAGTATTACTAAAGGTGAAAGGGTTAAAAACCACAAGAGCAAGAAAGATGTTGTAAATACCTTAGTCACTCAGTTAGATCAGAAGACACCCTGTTGTGATTTAAGGATGTTGTGAATACCTTGTTAGACTTGAGGGCAGTCTGATGTGATTTAGGGAGTAGCTAAAAGAACAGTTATAAGATAAGGGGGGCTCTGGGATAATTTCTTTACAGACAACTCGGCCTTGGGAGAACAGATGCACGGAACCAGGAAGATAGGAAGAAACAGAAGAATGGCAACAACAGTCTTGAAGGACAACATCTACGTGATCCTAGGACTGAGTTTGCGCAGAAGCAAAGGTCAATCAGCGAACACAGTGAGGAAGACTACAAGCCTTCATCTGAAGACCCCCAAAGACCACCACAAGAGATGACTGCGCATGCGAATCAGATATTTACATATGTTAATAAGTTCCCGGAAATCTCATGTTTATGCATAGCAATTCTCGGAAATCCTATGAATATGCATGATTGTATAGTATATATTCTCTAAAAGTTCAGTAATTCATTGGAGCACTTATGGTGGAGAATCCCCAGTGCTGCCCAGCGCTGCAATAAAGAATACCTGCTTAATAGTAACTTCGTTGCTATTGAGTTTCATTTCAGGGACTCTCTGAGTACTCCGTTTCTCCCTTGGGGAGATTCGGACTGTGAGGAGAAGCATCCGTGGATTTTTGTATCAAAGGAAAGTTCTGTGACTGTTATTACAGAAACGAAGAATATCAGCATGCAGAAACCTGTTAGCAATTGAAATATGTGATACTGGCTGGAGGTGAAGAGTGATACCATCATTTTAAGAAAATCTGTGCACAACAACTTTGTTCCCTTGTGCAGTCTGTATACATGCTCTGTAACAATGAGATGCCTTTAGCTGTTATGCCTGGCTACCTGTAGCTGAAGTTAATAAATAGTTCACAGGAACAAGTAAAAATACTGATGTAGAAATGCTGAAGGTCTAAACTACAGCAGTCCAGTATTTTAGCTGATCTTTTAGTCTGAATAGTTTTTTTTGCAATTGATTTTCCTGTTATATATATCAGAGCTTTTTTTTTTTCCTGAGGAAAGAGATATTGCTGAGGGATTAAATCTACTATTTTTGCAAGGATTTTTATTTTTCAAACATACTGACCTTTATTGTCCAAACTAAAAACTTTTGCACGATCAGCATTCAGACTGACTTGTGTATGATGACTTGTTAACTCACAGTCCATAGAACAGTCGTACAATGCTTTAGATAACCAACATGCTTCTAAAAGTTCTGTTCATTTTTTTCAATGTTCCAGTCTCACGAATCCCAGGTAGAACAAGGCAACAGGCTTAAAACAACCTTTTTTTTTTTTTGAGCTACTTGCAGAGAAAGTGAGTCTCTTTAGAAATGGACATAAATTCTTGATTCATCTGTTTTCTGTCTTGCATTATTTCCACAGTTTCTCAGCATTTTAATGCAATGAACTGTGACACACCCTGCTTTGCAAACAGAGATGGGGGATAGGAATCTAGATCTTCAATTTTAAGTCCTAGAAGGAAAGTCAAAGCCCATGATTGCATTCAGTCATCCATTTTGTGGCTTTCTTCCTTATCTCAGCTTAGCCTGTGACCTTTCTGTTTGGAAAGGAATGAACAAATTCAGTTGCATCTCTCTGCTGTTTATTAGTTGCCCTTAGGTGCCATGCACACTTTCCCCCCTCCCCTTTCTTGTTAATAAGTTCAGAATAGATTTCTGTGTAAACTCTGACTGTAGGGTTTCAGATGGTTTATCTATCAAGAATCTCTGAAACATCTTTTGGTTGCTATTGTAAGCTTCTAATGCCTTTCTTGAGAGTCAGGGGTGTGAAATGATGGTTTTGTTTTAATCCTGCTCAATATAAAGTTGAACATACTTATGGATATAAATATTAAGAGACAACATTTGTGAAAATTCCCCAAAATGAATGTGAAGATGGGTTATCAGCCTCTTTCTGTCATTTGCAGTTAAATGTTCTAAAAATGTTGTGCAACTATTACATTGCTTGTGGTTGTAGAAATTATTCCCCTCCCCCTGGATTTTTGCAGCCTTTTCTGTGTCATTTCTCATGTTCTGTGAGCTATCTTGTATTTAACATTGGGGCTGATTTATCCATGTTTCCCTCTTGTTTTCCTGGGGTTTTCTACTTCCAATGTTTGACTGTGCTTGCAGTGGCTTACTTTGGGAACAACACATCAAATACTGCAGGTTTTTTGTTTTTAATCAAATGTTTTTTCATGTAAGGGGGATGCTTTAATTATAAAGATATAACATTAAGAAGTTTAAATGTTTTGTCTTTCAGTTATGCTTGTGGCTTAGATCCTTGTTCATCAAGGGTGCTGCTTGGAAGGCAGATGAATAGACTTTGCTCTTGAATGAAGCTAGTGTTAATTCCTCTTGCCACCTGCCCCCTCAAACGTTTGGCTCCAACACTACAGCAAAGCCCAGGAGGCCAGAGACCAGGCCTTATGGCTGTCCTCTGAAGGCAGAAACCATGTCACTAACATCTTGTGAACCTCATGATTGCACTCAGCTTTCCTCTCTGACACTTTAATAAAAAAGGAAAGCTTTCACTGCAGCATAGCCAGCCTTTAAAAAGAAAATAAAGGAGTGGAAACTGACTTTCTGCATTTTTTGAAGATGAACATGAATCATTTCTGTCTTGCTTCTTAACAACTCTTGACAATATTTATATTTAACTAACAATGTTTTCCATATTTCAGTCTACTGAGTTTCTTGTTTTCTCACTATTTTTTTTAGCTGTGCTCACTCAAATGCTGATTACTCCTTATTGGTTGTTAATCTGCAAATTGATCAGCTGCTTTCATCTTTACTGCTTTGTAGGAAGAAATATTAAATGAAGTTGAACATGATAAAAATAGTCATTTTCATCTATACCAATTTCTAGAACTGGCTTCCAGATTTTTCTCAGTTCACTTTCTCTCTTTCCTGACGTGTATTTGAAAGGTGTTTTAAACTTTTAAAAAAGAAATTTCTGATAGGCTTTCCAGACGTTATAACCACTGATAGTGGGCTTAAAATTTCAGATATAATTTGCAAGCCTAGATTACTACGTACATAGAGCATTCAAATACATATTCATATCCAGGACAAGTTAAAAAATAAAAAATAGATAAAGCCTGTTAATTGGGTTCTCTTTTTGCATTGCCAGATGCTTTTCTCAATAGCTGTTTCATCAAAAGCCAATGACATTTCTGCAAAAAAAACGCCCACACCTAATGGATATGCCTTAATAACCAGGTGTTTACGGGTTAGTGAGGCTTGTCATATAACCTCTGTGGATTGCCAGTTTCCTCAGTTATTAACAACCTCGTCTGAAGAATTTTATAGATTACATTAACTATTAAATGCTGCTGGAAAAAGACAGTTTGTTAAAATTGACAAATGTGATAATTCTAGTTATGAATAATTTGCTCAGAGCTCTAAAAATGTTCTCGCTTGACATATTGGCATTAATTGTTCTCTATGTATGCTGGGTTTTATATATATGAAAACAAAGTGGAGGTTAGTTTTTCTTTCCTCTTTTTTTCCTCTCAAAGTGTTAGTTGCTTTTTTAGCTAACTCTTATTCTATATAGAAGTAACAGTGAAAGTTTATCTTTTTTTATGTAGTTCAAACCAAACACACTGAATATTGCTGTTTATTATACCTACTTAATGGATCCTCTTAACTGGCTCTCATGCCTTCAGATAGGGCTTGGTACACTGTAGTTTATCTCAAAACTGAATAAATGGTGAAAAGTAACATAGAATCATAGAATTGTTTAGGTTGGAAAAGAGCTTTAGGATCATCAACTCCAACCGTTAGCCTAGCACTGCCAAGCCCACTACTAAACCATGTCCCTAAGCACCACATCTACACATCTTTTAAATACCTCCAGGGATGGGGACTCAACCACTTCCCTGGGCAGCCTGTTCCAGTGCCTGACAACCCTTTTAGTGAAGAAGTTTTTCCTAATATCCAACCTAAAACTGCCCTGGCACAACTTGAGGCCATTTCCTCTTGTCCTATTGCTTAAGCTCACAAGATGAAGTGTTAAAGCAAATGTTAACCAAGTTAAGGAACAAACCAAAAAAATTACTTGCATTTTACCTGCCATCATAACAATGGATTGGATATTCTGTCAGAAAGAACACCACAGCCAATACTCAGCTTTCAGATTTGAGGGGTCTACTTTTAATTGAAATGACAGTTTAGTCTGTTTTTTTCTTCCCCTTTCCTCTCCCAAAATAACTGACCATCTTCCTTCTTCCTCCTTCATCCCTGCTCCGCAGGGCTGTGTTGCACCCTTTGGGTACTGCATCTATATAGATTGTGTCCTTAGGAGCTCTCTTACTTTTTCAGAAGCGTGTTATCATAGAATCATAGAATAGTTTGGTTTGGAAGGGACCTTTAAAGGTCATCTAGTCCAACCCCACTGCAGTGCGCAGGGACATCTTCAACTAGATCAGGTTGCTCATTGCCCTGTCCAACCTGACCTTGAATGTTTCTAGGGATGGGGCATCTACTACTGGGCAACCTGTTCCAGTGTTTCACCACTCTTGTCGTAAAAAATTTCTTCCTTATATCTAGTTTAAATCTGCCTTCTTTTAGTTTAAAACCATTGCCCCTTGTCCTATTGCTACAGGCCCTACTAAAAAGTTTGTCCCCATCTTTCTTATAAGCCCCCTTTAAGTATTGAAAGGCCACAGCAAGGTCTTATGCTTGGTTTTGTGTAAGTCCTGTTGAATACAGAGAATATTCTGTGGATTAAAATTTTCAGAAATACTTACATCCCATGGACTTTCACACTTCAGATCCCCACTGTTTTTGCAGTGTTTATGTTGTGGGACTACTGGAAGCCCTACATGCTAGTTTGCCTTTGCTGCTGAGTTTGCCAGGGCTTGTAGCTGTGACTTCACCCTCGTTTCTAGCCTTGGGATGCTATTCAGGCTGCTTGAGTACTCAGTCTCCTTCCCAATGGTGTAAATAAGGTAGCTGAATTTAGTTTGTATGTTTCAATAGACCACATGTCCATCCTAACAGCAGTACTGCACTGTCCACGTTTAGCACAGGAGGGAAATGAGACTCAGAAGCAAACAGTTATAAATTTCTAGTGGCGATGGACTTTGCTGTCTTCAAAGTAAAAGTTTTGCTTTTGCAATTATTAGGTGTCACTTTATATAAAGTCGAGTATTAAAATCATCTTCATTCTAAACTAAGATAGTCTCCTTTGCTGTAGAAAATGTATGTTGTCTCCCAGTTTAGTTATTTGGAGAGCTTGAATGAAAATAATTCTTAATATATGCAGTACATATGTAGCTCAACAAAATCATTGAAAGAGCTTAGTCATTTTATTATTTGTAAATAATTTTGGTTTAAGAAACAGAACAACTGCACCCTCTAGTGACAGATTGTATGTGTACCGGAGGATCAAGGCAGCTTTTGAACTGTGGTGTGGCATGAGAGAAATAGAGATTTCATGTTATAGAACAGGCAAGCTTTGATGGAAATAGAGCATTAGTTATTTTTCAAATGTATTGTTGAGATTCTTAGTGCATTGCCTTTGCTGTTAAGGACTTCTTAGCCTGTCACTGAGTGTCAGACATAGTGAATCGCTATTTATGTTGAGCACATTTGATTAGAAAGGAGCTGTCACATTACTTGTCAGTGTGTCATGTCATGCTTTTGGTTATTGCTAAAAAGAACTTACTTCTTGTTAGGAATATCGTTAATAAAACCCTGTATGTTTGAATGGTGTAATGTGACAGCGTGTCAAGTGTGCTATAAGCAACACCAATTTTTCCTGTAGGGAAACAAGCCCTGTTTAAGTTATTTGCATGCATTAGAAATGCACAGCTGCTTCTCTGAACTTATGCTATCTGCAAGCTTGCTGCTATAATGCTACTGTAATGATATTTTCACCAAAATACTAATAATAAGTCAGTAATGAATTAAAAGTAATTGCTATTAGGGCTTACAGGTAAAGATTGAAAATGCATCTGTTGATATACAAGAATATTGTTAAAAGACACAACTAAATGAAAAGCAGAATAAAACATTGTTGGTGACTCCATTCAAAGCAGCTTTGATTCAGCCAATATTGTGGCTTTAGGTGCTTAGCTAGAACACACGTTTTAGCCAGACTCTTCTCTCTTATAGCTCCCTAAATGATCTTGATCTTTCTTGGAAACACTACCTTTCTTGCAGCATCCTGACAGTACGTTGATATTGCTTTGCTTGTCACCTGCTGATTCATCGGTGTTGCGTCCTGCCATCCCTACTCATCTTTGCTGGTTTCCCTCTGGCAATCATTCCTCTCCCTTAGCATCTGAGAGCTGATATTCCTTCAAATGGAGAGATGGTTTCATCAGTGAGCGAGGCTGTGTGTTGTGTTGGCTGGAATAGTTGTCAGATGTCAGGATGTGCTTGCCATATGCACTTCCTGTGGAGATTTTCCTAATTATTAATTGCATGAGTTCTGAAGTAGATGTTAATCGGCAATGGAACATTTTGTGGTTTTCAACAGTGAGATAAAGTCTCATAAAAATAGTTTTAAAAGGCATTGCAATTTTCACATGAAGGTTATTTGCTTTATTGTTTTTTGTTGTCTACTAACAAGCACATTTCTTTTTTGGGGTATTATGTTACTGTTGCTGGAGCTAGCTAACAATTTTTTTTCCTCTCTAAAAACATATTACATAAAAAATATGGAAATGCATTATTATAGGATGTCTGTAATCAAATGTTGACATTATGATATATTCATGATTAAAACCCTTGAAGATCTAAGTATTAAAATCCTCAAAGGTATGTTTCAAAATGTTTCTGAAGGGAAACCATTACAAATATGCATCAATTCTTTAAATATAAATTTCAACCATTTTGTTTGAATGTCAGAACACCATAGGAGCTGAGCTATTTTAAAACTGTTAAATCTTCACATCTGTATTTGCCTGAAAAATTTCTGTGCCCTGGAGCTCATAATACTGATAATCTATGTCAAGTGTAGATGCATAAATGATGCATGTATGAATTTTTGTACTTGAAAATTTTCATTGCTGTAAGTATCGTTATCTAATACTTAATGTAAACTCTGGGGCGGAAGACACACTCCTAGTTTAATTTGTATTTATTTAGAATATAGAGAATTAAAAAAAAACTTTTTAAAACAAATATTTAAAAGATCAGACTTAATTCATCAATTATAATATTTTGCAAAATGCAGAAAGTTGCAGATGGCGAAGTTCAGCAGAGAGAGAAAGTACTTTTCACTTAAAAAAACCCACAAAACAACAAAAATATTTTTTCAAAAATCAAAGATTTTAATATAAAGACTACTTTTCTTCCTTCTCTGATGAGATGAATGTATTCTCCTTCGGTTAATTGTTTTTGTTGTTCAAGGGCATTTCCATTAACAGAGCTCAGCAGAACAGTGTGAAAATCCGAAATCAAATCAAGAGCCTGGTTCAAATCCCAAGCTAAAATTTGTATGTAATTTTCTTGTTAGACATAAATTTAAATTCCAGTGGCATTTCCCAAATCTCTACAGCTAAATCAAATTTAGTGATCACATGTACATGTGTCTACAGGCTTCTGAAATGAAAAAAGGGCTTCTCATACATACTTGGGCTCTCTCACGTTTGGCGCTGATTGTCACATCATTTCTTACAGGCCAAGCCATCACATTCATTGTAGTAGCTCTCATGTAATGGATAGTTCAGGGTGCCCCTAATCAGCCTTCAATTTTGTGAATTCAGAAACTGTTTCAGGGAAGCAGACGCATTGTTAACTCTGCATTAATCACTGAGCTGTGAAAAATTGCTTTTAAAAGAGGGTATCTTGTAGCCACCCACATACGTGATAGAAAGAAACCCCCATAAAACTGTGTTTTTATGAAGTGCCATGAAGTATTATCAGTTGGTAGTGCTGTAAACATGGGCAAGAGCAAACCAGTGCTTTGAAAGTGGCTTGTCCTGCTGTGTTGGTTCACAAAACAGTCCAGGACATCTGCTAACAGTGAAAGCTCCCATGGGCTGCCCAGCATTTCTCTTCTGCTGCTAACGCCCAGCTCCATCTTCTACTTTAGATCAGGTATAAACCTGCCAACAAGAACTGTAATTTCATCTCAAAAAAAATTTTTTTTTTTCTAGTTCAATCTTGTTAGTCAACTGTTAGTGGATGTTGATTACCATTGTTTTTTCTGGCTTGGGTAAGGTTTAGGAGTTAGGCTGTATTTTTCCCCTTATCAAGTTTTCTTAAAAGTTTCCTCTTCCAAAAAAAAATTAAATATTTTAAGCATTTTCTACCTTGCATCAGAATTTATTCTTATGGTGATGGTTATATTTTCAGCTGTTACTGTATTTTCCGGCAAATTAAAATAAAAATGAATAAGGTGGCACTAAGATATGATCTGTGATTTTAGTCTGATTTTTAACACCTAGTACTGTTCAGCATGTATTAAAAGTAGAAAGCCACATTTGTGTTAACATTCATAGCAGTACCTTAATAACAAATGGTGACTCCTATAAATATCATATATAGCAGTACCTTAGAGACAAGTGGTCACCCCTATAAATATTTGATCAGTTATAGGACTTGTCAGATGGCTCACTACATATGATAATCCTAGAAGAATTTTTGCATGCTGTGGAAGGGCTGCCAGGTATGTTTTTAATTCCTGTGCTGGCACTGAGAAACATTTCTACAATGCAATCTAAATGTCATTTTGGGAACAATTGCATTTTACTCTGAAAAAAAATTTTTAGTTGTGTTATTTTTGCTACTATGTAGAAACTGACCACATTATGTTGATGTAATATCATACCCCTTTATGAAGGTTTTAACTTTTTTTTTTTCCTGAGAGCTTCAACTCTGTTTAAGTCATGTTCATTTCTTTCTTACTAAAACTATGCTATTTATGATTTTCTTTTTTAGAAAGTCTGAAAGGATGTAACTCTAGGAAAGCTATGTGGATTTATACTAAATATAAAGGATGGTGCGGAACCTCCCCCCCACCCCTTTCTGTTCAGAGACTCTTAATTGGAATTTGTTTTGCTTGAAGTAATTCCTTGTGGCTTAATGAGTCTGTCTGATAGCTACAGGAAACTGTGGTGCTACTGCAACAGGTGATGTGATTTTGAAGGAGAAAGTTTTGCGGTTTTTTGTGAATCTACTACATGTGCACCAATTCTGGGTGTTCCTAGAGCTATAAGTTAAGATACCATGGTCACCAGCTTTGTAAAATTTGCAACAAAATGTCTGTTGTACTTTATTGATTAATATAAGTTATGTAGGTAGACAGTTTGGAGGTTTTGCTCATTCTCAAGCTCAGTATTTCCCCTTCCCCTGAAATGGAGCTTGAGGGAAAGGCAAAGGTAGTAGTGAATTTCAGGGGAATAATGTGATCATGGCAAGTAGGATGAGGGAGATTTAGCAATGGACTTTGTACAAATGAAGTGAGAGGGAAACCAGAGAGTATTTTGCAAAAATTGATGAGGGACTGAACAATGATATGGAAGTTTTGGATTTGAGAATCATCATGGAGGGATAAAGGATTAGGATATAATCCTGGGGAAGGAAATAGAGTTGCTTCTGTTATATCCCTGAATGTGAGACTGGTTTTTAAGGTTGCTCAGTGGGGAGCAGGTTGTTGGTAGTGGCTGGGTCCAGTTTACATGGAACACTGGGCCATGTCGAAGGAGTGAGGCAGCTGTGCAGGTGTGTGGCCTGTGAGGGCTCTGATCTCGGATTTAGTCTTGGTCAGAAAGAGCCAACTGGTGGCATTCACCAAAATTCATCTAGTCCTGCAGTAGCTTGTTTGCATCTTTATGTGAGATATCAGAAGTAAGCCTGAATGATGGCCTCACTAGGGTGCTGGATGGTTAGAGATGAACCACAAGGAAGCATAATTTAACCTTCAGCAGAATGGGAGGTAGCCAGTTTTTAAGAAAATAGTGTGAATGTGTTTGGCCTTTGTTTTATCTGTATTGATTACTCTGCCTCAACCCTTGCTTTGTTAAGAGGCAGACTCAGTGAAATCAATGCCAAAAGGTAAGCTGTGCCTTCTTGTAGCAATGAGATCCTTGCAGCCTTGTCCCAGAGAGAGGGGTCAACGGCTCTTCTGAGGGCTGAGCAGCAAAAGCCAAAGAGGAGCTGTGCTGAATCACTGCATGCCTAAAGAGTTTTGGCAATTGCCCTCTTCTTAGTTGGCATTGCTGCTGTGAAATCTTTGGATTTTGTTAGTGATTAATCTTTCGCAGCTAGAGAGTGAAATGTCTTGTTTAATTCTGTATCCTTTCAAAGTACTTTTCAAGTACTACAAAATAATTGTACATAGCAGTTGAATGAAAGTAGTACAAGTAATTGCGTTCTTTATGCTGCTATATTTTTAACAATATTACTGATGTTATAGAAATACAACCAGAATTTGGCATGATAATACGTTTTAAATATGCTGTCTATGTGCAGATCATGTCAATGATTAGGTATTTAATGTTCTTAGTACTTTTTAAAAACATGTCATTTGATTCACTATTAACAGGAAAACTTGAATATAACCAGGCAGTGAACTAAAAGTCTGATGTGGGTTTGCTCTTTATATGCTTGTTTCATTACACTGAGTTAAATTCGAAGATCATGTCATTCTCCACAGTTTGAAATCTGTTAGCATATTTCTGGATACTCACAAGAAATATCTTATGAGAAAGATGCAGAAGAATGATTCATCATGGAGGTTTAACTATACTGCAGAGAGGCACTGCTAACACCCGCAGTAATGAGTTGCAGAAGTGATAGAGACAGTTTATCGTATTTCAAATATATACAATTTATATGTGTGTATACACACACACAATGTTTATATATATACACACATATGTGAACAATGTCTTAAAATGCATTTTCACAAATATTACATATATACATTCACATGTATATACATGCAAATGTGTTGTAAAAAAAGCAAATCCCCAATACTGGCATTGAGTACCAGGCTATGGTTTTATCCTTCAGGCCACAAGGTGCAGCTGCGCCTACAGGGGAAACTCCCATGTGTTTGCAGGTAAAAGCCTGGAAATTGCGGAGCTGGAGCCAGCACAGTGCTTCACGGATCTTCTGCAGCTGCTCTGTATAATCTTGCAGTCTGGCAAGAGCTTTCTCCCAGGAAAGGCTGGTAACATCACTCATTGGTGCTAAGCTGTCAAAAAGAGGTTTGATGTAATCTGCCAAGCCATAAGAAACCAATGAACCATTCCTAGTTCTATGTAATATTTACCTAATGCAGTTTTAGGGCTCTTTTCACAAATCAGTATATACTCTGAATGTGAATTGGTTGTATATGTAACTCCATTTCTTGTCTTTCCTTGATAGTCCACAAGATGGTAGTGCACCAAAATCATGTCTCTGTCTGTACATTATGCTGTGTAATAATTTTTTTTAAACCTCATTTCAATTTGCTGGCAATTCAACAAAAAAAAGATTGTGGGTTCAGCTAGGTTCAGTAATATATTTTGAAAGTAGATATGCTGGAATTTATCTGGGTAACTCCTCTTAATTCTTGTCATGCAGTTAAATACTCTACATCATTTCAAAAGGCTCTGTGCATCTCTGAGATGTATTTCTATTCTCTGCCCTTGGAAGGAAAGCTTACAATTAAGAATTAAACTTCAGGCACCTGGCGGGACTTTGGATAGTTACTGTCTAGTTTCACTTTTTCCCTTATTACATACTGTGTGTCAGAACTTTACTGATTAAATATTTTTGTTGACAATCTAATTTTTTACTTGACTTCTTTTAATGTGCATCAAAAATATTAACTTTCAAAATATTCATAAAATTCCCTGAAATCAAGATGGGTATGAAAGATTTAATAGGGAATCACTTTGGTAATTTCTGTTGACTGTGGCTTTCACTTGTCAGGGAAACACTATTGATCATTCCATCTGCTTACAGCTTAGTT
This sequence comes from Theristicus caerulescens, assembly GCA_020745775.1. Lineage (NCBI taxonomy): Eukaryota > Metazoa > Chordata > Aves > Pelecaniformes > Threskiornithidae > Theristicus > Theristicus caerulescens. Next base: position 94,347,531 of record CM036560.1, read on the forward strand.
TCCCAGAAACCATTGTTCTGGGATGGGTGGATGGATGTAAACCTCTCTGTTTTCTCCCATTCTTCTAAGCTTCTATTCTTGTGCCTTCTTCAGCTAATTCTGGCTTTCTCATGACTCCTGACTCCAGTGAAGCCAATCAACATTTTGTCATTGGTGTTATGGTTGCACCCCATCCATGTTTTTAGCTGCTGTGGGTAATTGTGCTAAACTAGTTTACTGATATTTAATGCATCTCTCCTGACAGATCCATGCATGTGTTACTGGCTGATGATTATGCTTCAGGTCATCATTAGAAGGAATGAGGCAAATTCTTTTCTTTGCAGTCTGCACCTCTTTGATCTTCAGGATTACAAGGATGGATCTTTGCGCCTGTTTGCAGGTGGAAAAGGAGTCCCATGGTACCAGGAATGTTGATAAGGAGAATTCCTGAATAATTAGAGGTGCAAGTACAGGTGCTCCCAGACTTGTAAGCACCTCTGTCCTTTTCTGGGCCTCCACTGGGTCTAAGTGGCATTGACTTCTGTCTGACCTGGAGATGGAGAAAAGGAATCCCATGTTATCTTATTCATGAATGGAGTTGCCTTCTCCAGCTGTCTTTGATTGCGGGAGAAGCATGGGAGTGGGCATTGTTGGTGTGAACGGTCCCTGCTCTCAGCTCCCTGGCTGACAGCTTCATTGCTGAGCTGTCAAATTACGTTGTCCTAAAGCAGCATGTCCTATTGAGTCTTGCTCAGACAGCGTGTGTCCCCCTCTAGGATGCTGCACAAGCATTGCCTCCCTCCCAACAACTTGCCATTTATCTCAGTTTCTCCAAGCAGCTGAGCTTGCAGTTGTCCCCTGCAATAAGAAGGGCATTTATATGGGTTGGACAGGGCTATACATGTTGTAGGGAGAGCTTTTCCACACCCTTTCTTTTACAGCCACATGGAAGCAGCGGGAAGCTGTGCTCCACAGGCGATTCAATGGCCACAGGTTGGCACAAGTTTTTAAGTCTTTAAAGTGCTTGGACTGGAGTTGCAGATTTGGGGAGCCTAACTTGTCCTAGTGATTCCAAAGCCTGTGGACGTGGTGTTCGAAGGATGTGATGATTACCTGTGCTATTACATGGACAAGAATGCTGATTTCTAGACCTGCCTCATTGTTTATATTTTTAAAGAAAAATAATGGGTTGCTGGTGGACAATGTGAGACAGTAAAACTGGTTAATAAATACCAGTTTAATACCTGGATTAAATGTAAACTTTGTGGATACGTTTAGTATCAGATATTGTTGTGAGCTTTTTTCTGTTTTCTTTTATCTTTTTTTATTTGTTAGATGTTTTTCACTTTGACAAATCTATTAACCCATGTTTGTCTACAGTGTTTGCCTGCCAAGTCTAGTTTTAAAGTAAAATCATTTTTTTGAGCAATTGAGGCATAAAATCGTCTTTAATGAAAATAGCAACAGACGCTTAACTCTACCCATTCCAGCCAGATGTCATAATAATGTGAACCATCAAAGTGAAAAGTCACTTTTGATCACAGTTATCTTGAAGTCTATATTGATAGAAGGTAGTTGGTATGATATGTAATTTTTACCGTATTCTTAGTATGTCTTTTTGAATATTGTATGGCAAAAACAGTTGTGTTTTTTTTTTTTCCATCAGATTCACTCATAAATTATACTGAATTCCTTATTTTTTGCTTAATCTACAGTACCAACTGGAAATATTTTGTTAATGTAGTTCTTCAGCGAGTATGCCCATAGGGCACATTCTGACATGCTCGACTCCCTTCGCCGCCTCCTCTCCCTTCTTACATGGCCTTGACTATTTGCCTATGGCTTTATCTGTGCCAGGTATGACACAACCCCTTTACAGTTGCCAATGTGAACAGCATGTCCTAAAAACAGCATGATCCAAAAGGGGAAGAAATGTTCTGCTTAGGGCCAGGTTTTGAGTGGCTATGCTGAAACCTAATCTGTGCTTTTACAACTGCTTTGCACAAGCATTTGGTATGTCCTTGAAAATTGAGGACTTGTCCTCTGGGGGAACTTCATCTCACTTTTTTTTTTTTTAAATTTTAAGACCCCCCAGTGTTCACTTTCTGATCCTAGGAGCAGTAGTTTCATGACCATGACAAACAGGTGACCTGAAAAGTCAAATACTCTGGAGGATGGGGTCAAGTCAGCCTTTTTCGTTATCATATGCATATAAGAGAGTGGTAGTCACTAAGGCTTTCTGCATTTATTAATGTCTCTGCTGTCTGGACTTGCACTTGTGCTATAACTTTATTCCCTGCCAAAGAGAAGATAAGAAATGAGGCTTTAGGTTATTCAGAACTTCCTTGAGAAAGATTTAAAATATCAGTAAAACACGACACCGTTGCTCTTTCTAGTCTAGGTTGGGTGAGTTTGTTTTAATAATAATAAAACTAACAAACAACCCAACCCAAAATACTGCCTTGAAATTTGAGCAAGAGAGAATTGTTTTTATGCACTTCTTACTACAGTGCTCTTTTATGAAGGGAGTTTGAAATCCCAGTGATAACAATAACTTTATTTCTTGCTTTGATGATGTGAATAAATTCTGAGTTGGATTTATTCGTTACGAATATGGAGCTGAAGCTTGCTGTGCCTTGTGATCTGTGATAGCTAGAGTTAGGCTTGTGGAAAGTGTTCATACTGGAGAAGGCAGAAGGGAGATACCTGCGTTCAGTCAGATTCGAGTGTAATTGCAGGGTATGACTTCTCTTTTGTACCTGAGAGACAACCTAAGGTGTAAGCTCAGCGGTCATCAGGTAGAGACATAAGTACAGTCAAATGAGGAGGAGTGATTGCATAGAATTGTAACAACAAAAAAATAGTTATTGTTGTGAGGCTAAAAGTCAGCCAAAACAGTAGTTAGTTTTGGTTTGTCTCTTATGTTGATAAAGATTTACATGAATTTAAGCAAGGCAGGTCCTATCCAGTTATGCTGTGCTATGTTTTTCCAATAATTAGTCTCAGCCCTCTTCTATTTTCACTTTTTTTTTTTTTAATGGTATTGGCTTTGGGTTTTGCAATTATGAAAAGATACATCTCAAACCTTAAGAAAATAGCTGGTCAAGAAAGCAGAATGTTATTAACAAAATTGCAGCAACTTACCATAAGTCTCTGGAAGCAACTCAATGATTTTATGCTCAGTCATCCAGAAGTCAGATTATTGCAAAGCTAGGGGATTGTTTGTAGAATAGAGGCCAAAGTTTATCGCTTTACCTTTTGACATGCTTAACCCCTGCTCTTTAGACACGTTGCACCCTGCCTCCTGTTTCAGCAGATCATTGGGAAAAGGCTTTTAAACTTTAAGGTGACTTTCCAGCTGGGTTGTATTTAACTGATGGTTACAATACAGGCAAGATCCAGCCCCTTATTGGGATGCTGCCAAACCCCTGGATCAGAGAATATCTTGTTGCTCATGCCTCTGCCAAGATGTTACTAGCTTCTGTTATTTCATTTCCAGAAACTCCAACTCAATCTTGTCCTGAAATAAATGAGCATTCATTTGTCTGTTGCTCAGCCTTTCTTCTGTAATGCTATTTGCAGATGACTTTCTTGACTTCGTGGCATTTCTGAGAACATCCTTTTAGGCTTGCTTTGCTTTACTTCATGTAAGTTACTTGGATATTAATTCATTGGCCTCAGTAGAATGACCCCTGATTTGTAAACACATATAGTGAAATCAGAATCATATCCTTTGTGCATAAAAGTATATAAGGATTTCCAGCAATTTCATATCCTTTTTGGAGTCTGAGTACTACATTGCAATTTTGGGGGGAAAACAAGATTCAGTCATTTAAATCATAACTGTATAAAGCAGGTGAATGTAAACATATAATTCTTCCTTACTGGAGGTGGAACTGGGCAAGATTAATGGATGTCTTCCTTCATCTTGTACATTTCAATGTTTGAACAGAGCCTTGGTGTTTGGGATTTCTTTATTTCTTTGTTTAGTACCAACAATTTAGAACATGCAGGTACCTCCTTAATGTGTCTGCTCACAATCCAATAGTATGATCAAAAAGTTACATAACATTAGGACTAATTTGGAACAGAATAGAAAACAAAACACAATTGTTTTCCTTTAGTAATTTGCAATGTTCTTGCATTGAGAAGAGCTTTTGTTGCTCCATCACCCTGTATCTCCTCACCAAAAATGAGAACAGATGAAAAGAATGGCAAAAGAATCACTTCTTGTATGAGGGGAAATTAAATAGAGTAGGTATCTACAGCTTGGTGAGGAATGAATAAAGGAGAATGTGATAAAGGTGAATAAAATGCCTGACATGGAGAAGATGAGCAGGGAATGAACCATTGGTGGTTTTATACAATTTAAAGGAAATACTGTTTCCATGTGCAAGGTACAGTTAAATTGTGGATCTTACTGCTGTACAGTTGTGAATACAGAAAGTATTTGTGGTTCCAAAAGCAATTTCTGCTTCCAGACTTACTTGACTACTTAATTTTTTTATAGTTGCATCTGTCACTTTGGATCCAACAGATGTCAATTCATGCAAATCTTCATAACCATAGGCCTTGAAAATGCTTGTCAGACACCTAAGCCAAAGCACTGCATCAACATTAGGCTTTCTTTCCATGGAAAGGACTGAAGGTTGCCATCCCTTTTAGACAAATGGACAATAAAAAAGGAGTACCTGGATTCTTGTGCCCATGATGGTCCTCCTCAATTTTTCCTGCAAAACTCCCACAGGATACTAGAGAGGTTTGTCTTTATTACCTCTAGTCCTAATCTTAGAGCTGTCAGGTGGCAGCAAGTATACCCAAGTCATCTTTTCTGGTTTACTACTTCTCCAACCCTGATTTTGCATGATCTTCCCCAGTAAACAAACAAACAAAACCAAAACCAAACAACCAAAAAACAGCCTCAAATCCAAACTCTGTTTACCTTTAATGTAGCTCATGCTCTTCCCAAAGCTAGGTAGAAATGGACCAAAGGTCATGTTCAGAGGGGCGAAATCCTGTTTAAAGTCCCTGAGTGTATTTTTGCCTCTTGGCCAGGCCTTTCTAAAGGCCAGGACACCCTAGGTACAGGCATGTAGATGGAATTCAAACCATTTGAACATGGCTCCTGTTTCCTTTCTTGGAAAGGAAATTTAGACAAAAGCGCTAGCTAGCTATTTCTTGCTCTCCCTTGATTTAAAGGTCTAGATTTTGCACAAAGGGATAGCACAAGCCTCAAAAAAATGCTGTTCATAAAACCATCTGTTGTGAGTGAGCATATCTTTTAGCCAAATCTTTTTTTTATCTGTGATGTTGATACTGGTAATTGTCCACATTTCTAAATAGTTCTCCAAAACTGTAATTCTTTTACTTACCAGATTTTTGCATAGGGTTATCAAAAACTGTCCAGAGAAGCATGGCTTTATGAGCTTTTTTTTTTCCTGGTAAATTATTTTAAATGCTAACAAATAGGAAAGAAGCAAAAGTATTTTACCACTTTGGAAATGAAAATTCCAGAGAATTCTAGGTTTATGTTCTTGGATCACACTGCTGGGATAGTAAGCTGTGTCCTCATCTAGCATTTTAAAAACAGTTATGTTCAATAATCTTATCAATATACTTGGATGGCTACTCACCACATCTGGGTCTATCAGTTTGATGTTTTCCTTAGCAGACTCGATAACACTTGATAAGAAAGGTGAAGAGCATCTTTGATTTGTGCTTGGAGCTTAAAAAAACCCTACTACTTATTAAACACCTCACTGTGCAGCTTTAAAGGTTCTTTAAGTATTCCTATAGGACACTTTTGCACAATGGGTTCTCTTGTATATGTTTTTTTCTGAAATACAAGTTTTAATCAGAACTACTAAAAATGGTTTTGACATGTCAAAACTTCACATAGAGAAACAACACAAGAAGCAACGTAGAAGGCTATTCTTATTTTTTTCTTCTGGGTCAGGGAGAGATGTCTTGCTAGTTCTGATTGATAAAATCTTCCTTCTTTTGACTTAAGTGTACTTTTTGCTGATGTGCTTATAGGCAGTGATCATCTGTGTTTCCACAACTTCCATTTGGAGAGCAGTAGAACAAGGAAAGAGTGCCTTTTGTAGGCAGGGTTTTTTTATCAGGTTCTTCATGTAATCTGATAATATTGACTGTACTGATAACTTGGGTTTTTCCTGTACAAGAGAGATTGCATTATTCTGATTCTCCATAGGTTTTGGCTTCAAAATCCCCTTTGGGCCTTTCCAGTTTTGGCATCATGTAAGTCACTTCTCATACTTGGGGCTTGTAAAATGGAAAATAGAAGTTGCCCCACTAAGAGAATAAAGATCTGTCCAAAAATCTGTGAGCTGAAAGAGAAGGTTGAGGGCTGCAGCCTGACTCACTGTAATCTTTTCTAGATGTCCTGAAGGTTACCCAAGCAAGAAATTGAAAATTCATCTTCCTGTTTAGGTATTACTGGACTAATTAATTAAAAATAAAATAAAATTTAAAAATGCAGAGAGCTGTTATTTCACAAACTGTCCCTAATCTTGCTGTCATTGTGCTTAGGTGGTGGTGAAGTATTGAAGTGCAGAGAAAAACTTGTTCTTTCTACTTTTTTAACAAAATATCTATAGTTTTCTATGATGCCTCTGCTTTTCGGTTTGTGTGTGTGTGTGTTTGGTTTAAGTCTAGTTTCCCAAGGAAATTAAGGTTACACAGTTGTAAAAAGGCATTTTGAGAGCCATAAGGAAAGTGGAAGAGGACTGGATGCTATGGTGGTTTAGTAACACGGGAAAGAAACTGGAGGCATGGTGAGGGTGGGCAAACTGGCAACCGGGGAAGGCTGGAAGGGACTGGCAGGGGACCTGTGGCAGTAGCCTAAAAGAAATGGTGGGGACCTAAAGTTGTTGTGCAAAGAGTAATGTGGAAACATATTATCCAAACATGATATGGAAAATCAGACCGGATCAGCTCCACTTTTCAGGGAGCAACTTCTTTAAGTTTGAAAAATTATGTGGGATTTTGGAGAGTGTACGTGTAATACACATGGAATGAATTAACATGCACATCTAACTGAATATATAATTCATATAGTAATGTTTTGATTATTTTTTTAAGGATAAAAATATGTCCTTCGGAGCGGCTTCTATTTATATCTTTCCTGTACTGGCAGACCTGCCCATAGTCCAGACAGCACTGCAACAAACTGCCAGAGAGCTTTTCTTTTTTCTGTAGACAGGCAGCAGTAGCCAGCCTTTGTTGGGGAGGTCGGGCTGACCCAGAGCTGGCTCCAGCAGCATTCCAGGAACTGGCGCACACTGACGCCATGGCAGTTATTCTCTTCTGCAATAAGACTGTGCCTTCTGAGACTTCACATGCTGTAAAAACTAAAAAGAATATACACAATTTTGTAAAGTTTTGGAGGGCAACACTGAGTATCCAGTGCCTAAAGCAGGTGAGAATGAGGCTGGAGGGTGGAAATCCAGCTGGCCGTCCCTGACACCAGTTTGTACTGATACAAAATCTTGCCCAGTGCTTTTAAGTTGTTGCAAATTAAAGTGCTTCTCTCTCCCTTGGCCTGTCCTTGTGTGTGAACTCAGTCGCTATGCGACTACACGAATATCTTACTAAGGCAAAAAGAGAGATGCTTCAGTTATGTGGGTATGCTGTTTGTAATACATTTATCATGGAGACAGTAGTTTCCACCCTGTTTGTCAGTATGTAGCGTGAATACACTGCAGCATGGGTGCTCTTCCTGCCTATCCATCAGGAATGGAAAACTGTTGTCTGCGTGTCTTTTTTGTACATTGGATTTTGCCTTGGATGTTGTTGATAGAACACTGGTGAATGCTCGCTTCTTTTTGCCTGAGTTTACACGCTTAACCAGACCTATGGCTGGTGTTAATTTTCACTGCTTTGTTAAACTAGAGAAAACAATATAACTACACTTAAAAATAGATGGTTTCAGGCCTCCAGTAAGATAGGAAGGAGAGGGAAGTGGTGGCAAAAGGCATGTTTCATGCCCTGGTCCCAGTGCAGAACACACTGTAACTTGCTGCTTTTGTGAAGCAGAAAGTAGGTGGAAAAAAATTGCATCTCGATTTTTATTTTATTTATGAGGTGTACATTGCTAGTTTTTATTACTGCTGCTAACTTTGCTATTTGTTTTTTATTAATGGTGTAATGGAAAGTGTCTTTGTAACAACAGGAATTACAGTCTACACTTTTCTGTCTACAAAGAAAATCTAGAGGTTTTGTGGTTTAAAAAGCAAAGGCATGAAAAATAATAAGATTACACCCTGCCTGCATTAACAACCAAGGGTTGAAGCTGCAGAGTAGGATTTTCTTCAAATGCAAAGACTGAGTATGCCTTGTTGTGGGTGTAAGAGTACTGGCAGCATTTTGGATCTTTGAGTGCAATGGTGAGATCATGGTTATCATAATGGCTATTATCATGATGAGACAATTATTCAGCCTACGCACTGGAAGCTTGTGCGAACTAGCTGATTCTGATGAGTGCTTCTTTTTTATTCACTGAATAGTATGTAAATTGTTCATTTACTGTTCACAAACACACAGTTCTTGTGATGCAGTCCAAAACTTGTTTTTCATTATCACTGTATCTGTAGCCTCTGCCAAACTACACAGCTACTCAAACTGCATTTTTACTCGATTATGGCCTATATAACTTGGATGTTGGTTAGCCTGTCTTCATGCAGCCTGCAAATACCCTTCAGAACATATACTATAAGTCTAGAAAGCGGCTCTAAGGCTCCAGATTAAACTTTAAATATTTTTTCTGCTTTTATAAGTTATGTAATATATATTTAGAAGAGAGACATTATTAACTACTTTTGATATGTCTAAACAGCTGTAATTATATGTAGTGTTTTTGTAATTTAACACCAGAAATGTTGCAGTCTCTATAAAGACTCCATATAAAATTGTAATTTTGTGTGTGCAGTAGAACAGAACATCTTGTTGTGTAAGAAAAAAGTGATGCCTAGGACTTCTACTCACAGAAGTAATCAAAATGTGATGATAAGATAAGAGATGGAAAAAGCCTATTAGATCATCTTAGCCATTATCCTGACAATGCAGAATTGTTCTTTGCAATTCTTTTCTGTATTTTCTAGCTCAGTTTTAAATGGACACCTAATGGGCTCCCACCATTTTCTTTAGAGTAGAATTCGGTACCATGCCTGTAATTTAGAGCAGACTTCTCAGCATATTGTATATTTCTACATAGTTTATTGTGTTTAATTCCTCTGCATTGTTAAACCCATGAACTAATTGTAGATTTTGGTTTTTATTCTATTTTGGATACAGTAAGAAATGCATTTTTAAGACATTCAAACTCACCAGAATAATTCAGACACAACACTATTCTCTTTTGATTTGGATCTTCATTTGGAGCTCTGGTATCTGCAGCAAATGCTTCTGATAATGTGAAGCATGCTACAGGTCATAGATATTTTTATTAGGAACTGAAAATATATTTCTAAATGTCCAACCTTATTAAAACATACAACACTGAAATCAATAAAATAGTTTTGTGCTGTCACAGTAAGGCTGAATTAAGAACAGACTTTTGGAAGCTGGGATGTCTGTGGTCCTCTTAATATGGTGGTCATAGGATGGTCATGAGTGTCACTGACATAAATATTGCCAAATGGATCCGAATATGTATTTTAGAAGGGAAAAGCTGTAAAGTTTCCATTCTAGTCATAGTTAGAATTTTATATGGCAAAGATATTGTCTGTAAATGGCCAGATAACTAGCCTTGTAAATATCTAGTATGTAGTTCCTTCAGGTTTCTAGTCTGGCAAGTGGGCAGGGAGACGGGAGTTTTTGGTTTCTTCAAACATTTATACATTGGATAACATTGTTGGTATTTTTATGTTTTAGAAAATTACTTACACATTAGCCTTCTAATGCTCACTTATGTATTAAGTTGTATTAGGTAGATCACGTGTTTGTCTAGGACACAGGGATGCTTTGACTCAGAGTGCTCTTTAGGGGGCTGACTCATGAGCCTCTGTAGAAGTATGGATCCTATATGTCTTTCTTAAAGGTCAGTGATGAAGTTGCCAAGTTTCTCTTGCATTCTGTTGCAGAGCTTCATTATTCTTATGGTTAAAAATTTTCATAGTAACTTACCCAGGTCTGTGTTGCTGCAATTTAAACTTTTTACTCCTATTACTATCCATAGTAATAGTGGAGAACAGACTATTTCCTTCTGCTTTTTGGCAGGCTTTGATGGACTTGAGGGCTGTTGCCATGTACCATTAGTCATCTTTTCTTTAGGCTAAATGCGGTTGTGTTTTACAGACTTCTGATTGCTCTTGTTGTTTTCCAAATATTCATATATTTCTAGAAGCAGAATAGCAGAAGTCAGTCACAGTATACCTGCAGCTTTGCAAATGCTAAATAGAAGAGAAAGATTGTTTTATTGTGCAGGCTATACTTCTACACTCTACTGTGATGCTTGTCTTTTGTCCCATGTTGAATTTGCAATGTTTTATACCCTCCAGACCCTGCTGAAGAACAGTCTTAGCCACTTGTTCCCTAGCCTGTGCAAATGGCTTTTTTCCTCCTTATCATTCTCACTGAAATTCATCTGGTTTGTTTAGGTTGTTTTTTTCCCCAAACCATTCTTCTGGTCTTACTTATCATTTTGATCTAAAATTTCTCTCTTTAACATGCATACGCTTCTTGTAGTTTCCTGTTGTCTGCATTGGTAACAAACTTTCTTTTCTATTGCCCAAGTCATTAATGAAAATGCTGGAGAGAAGCAAAGCCAGGACAGACTCTTGGAGAACATCCATCTGTTTTGACAGTGAATGTTAATATCTCATTCCTGAGTTCAGTTACCAGATCCCTCTTGGATTAATCTAACAGTCTTTTCATCAACATGTCCCTTACCTTGCTTATGAGAATGTCAGGTATTGCATTTCTCCTGTCTTCAACACCTGTCACCCTTTCATGAAACAAAATTAAATTAATTTTATGCAGTTTCCTCTTGACAAATCCAGACTGCAGTTCATCCCATTATCTTCTGGATGATGACAAATTCTTTGATACAGGAGTTTTCTAGGACTGGAAGTTAACTGGACTAGTGTACAATTTTATTATCTCCTGTTCTTTAAAATTTTCTTGCTCTACCCTGTTCTTTCAAGTTTAGTACCAAGTTTGCCCTTCAACAGTCTTTTGGTATCCTGCCTATTTTCCAGGAAGTCTCAAAAACAAAAAAAAACAACAAAAAACCCAACAAAACAAAACAAAACCAAAAAACCGTAGTGGCTGGAATTTTATCTTAAGCCTATGTAATTCAAGTGTCCTAGCATGAACTGCATAGAGTTTACCTTGTTGTTATGTACCTATTTTAGTACTCTTTAAGCTGTTCCACTTCTGTTCTAGGGTGACAATTCCTGTATGTTTTCTTATCTTCTGCTCTGCGTAGTATTGATTATTTAAAGTTTAGGTTCATCAAATATTTTAGGTAGAATTTATGCTATCTTTAGAAGAGGAAAAAGGCATTTATCTCTGAATAGAACTTCCATGCAAGCTTCCTCCTTCCCAGCCCCTCCACAAACTACTTTAAAATAAAACAAAACACAAGAACAGAAAGAAAAAAATTATAATAAAAAATTTTTTTAAAAAGCACCTTTAGTTCTTATGCAAGTTTGCATCCAATCATATGGGTTTGCCTGTTTTGGGGGAAAAAGAAAAAGTGGGGGCAGGAGGCAGGCAAATGAGCAAGATTGCAGTGCTGACGGGTATTTGTCTTTGCTAAGTGTGTGTGTGGATATGCATGTCCAAAGCTATTTATTATTAACCACAGATTCAGAGAAGCATTCAGCATTGTTTTGTGAAGAAGAGTGATTTCAGAGTTTAAGTAATAAATTCTTCACATCTCCAGCTGACAACTTTTTCCTAGAAATTTAGTGCCTGAAATAGGACACACTGTTCCAGCTGAGACCCAAGCAAAGCTGTGTAGGAGAGAGATATTTTTCCTATGTCTTCAAGGCTGTTACTTCTGTTTTTACATCCCCAGTACATTTGCCTTCTGTTAACTTATGTTCAGTTTGCCATACAATACAAACAAAGCAACCCCCCCCTCCAACCTCATCATCTACTATTCTCAGTTACCTCTCTCTAAAGCAGGAGTAATACATTGCTCCTCATCCCCTGTATACTGTGTATTTAGCTTACAAACAGATCAGGGCAGGAATTGCCTCTTACTATGTTGTTCTGAACAGGGCACTAATATTACCTGGGTTTTCAGGCACCACATCAATGCACCTATTCTGTGATAATTATAATTATTATACGGGTGGTTTTTTTCATATGCTAGCTTGCTCTTGCCAGGCCAAGAAGGAACTTGGCCTCCTGTGGACATTAATAGCTTTATGGGAAATTTATGCATAAACAACATTTCTGAATTTTTGTAGTGGCAGTGAAGTTTTTTTGGTTTTGACCAGTCTCTGGTAGTTATCTTTCTTGCTCCAAGGGTTTGTTCCAGCAGGATTTTAACATTGAAATTCTAATAGCTGGACTTCCTTTTTTTTTTCCAAATAAAATGTAAATCTCTGTTTCTAAAATGACCTTGAATGATCTTTGATATTGGTTGTTGTTTTCAGTAAACAGAGAATTTTCACATGCCATCCTTTTAAGTGTAAACCTGTAGTTTTTATGACTGGTATACGACTTATGGGAAAATGAGAAAAATGTCACCTGAAAAATATGAATTTGATAACCTTCTGTCTCTTGTTATTGATTTTTAATGATTCTACTTTTTACATGTTTTCCCTATAAAAGTCAAATCACTGCTGCATAGAGCATGCAGAACTCTTACAGCGCTGAAATCTTACTCGGGCAGCATATTGAGATTTTAATGATTCCTTGACTTAATTACGGAGAGGATCCTTTGGGAATCAGACAAAGATGGCCATTTGAACATAGGAAAAGGAATAATGAATAATTAAGGAGTCTAATTAAATGAGTTTCTTATGCTGGAGTGGATTTTCATTTTAAATGTTTCCTTAGAACTTAATAAATTGTGCGTATATTGGTAGGAACTAGGATCTTCACTGAAAATTCTGCACTTACTTTTGCTAAAATGGGAAATCTGCAACTAAAGTCAGAGTTAGTAAATATGTTCTGTGTACTCGTTGAGGGAGCATAGGTCCAGCACGCAAGTGTGGCACTGAACAGGGAAGGAACTGAAACTGCAGCTCTCTTTGTTGGCTCACGCATACCTGCTTTCCTTGTCTTAGGAATATTGCATGTTAGTAGTAGATTTTTTTTGCATATGAAAGTAGTTCAGAGAAATTAAAAATGAAAAATACCTACCATACAAAACAAGTCAAAGAACTGTTTTTCTTCCTTTCTTGTACTTTCTGTGTTTTTGCATGACAGAAATTCAACAAATATTATGCAGTTGAAAGTCTCAGGGCAACTGGGAATTGCTGGAAACTTCAAAGAAAGCCTTTCTTGTGACCTTTGCAGATGGGTCCTTTGTTACACTTATTCAGCAACTTTTTATTTCAAAATAAAATAACAAGTAAGCTGCTCTTGGTGTGCAGAGCTTGGCAACAGGAAAATATATGGGCACTGGGTCATTTAGTGCAGCTCCCTACTGTCAAAGGCGGGTGGGGGAAATAACCCATCTCATAAGGCGATCAAGCGCTGCCTTCGCCCAAAGTTATACATATTTTTCCTTTTGTGGCTGTGTCATGGTAGGGAAGGTAAAATAAAATAATATTTTCGTGGTCACAGTATCTTCCTAAGGCAAAGGGGCTTGCTAGCCCTGGATACGCATTGTGCAATGGTTTATGTGGAGGCTCACTTGGTCAAAATTTCTTTTAGCCTAAAGTATATATTTTTGACTGAAACCTAACAAAAATCAAAGGACGCTAATTAAAGGGCACTGACAATGATCTATTAATTACAGGCAAAGGTGTTGCATCTATTTGTGACTGTTGGTCCCATCCCACTCTTTGTTTGGCAGCTTCATTTGCTTAAGCAGATTCACTTATTGACACCTTTGCAGGTATTGCAGTTCTGCAGTGGTATGGCTTTTTACATAGCTTTTATTATTACGAGACTGCTACTGCTCCAAAAAAGGGACAGCAGGCAGGGACTTGATGCCAAGTAACTTGAAATACCACAAAGACATTTTCTGCTGCTGTTTCAGGTTATTTTTAAACCACTCTGAGACGGGGCATTTTCCATCTGAGATGAGCAGGGAATAACTCCTCTTGTATCTGTTTGGGGACTGGATCACCTGGCAGAGATGCTTCTGAAAGCCACGCAAGGACCTCCTTGATATCTGCTTTCGCTATGTTGCAGGAAACACGTCCACGGGCTGTGTTCACTGGATGTGTTGGCAAATTGGCTGTTGCTTTCATGTGTTGGAGCAGAAGTTAACAGATGCAGCAGTGATTAATTGTCCACTCAGGGTGAAGGTTTTAGCTGAACCATAAAATCCTGATAAATGTTTTTTTGCATTTCTTTTTAGAAGCTCACCAGGAAGGGATAGATCCTCCCATCGTATCACAGACAGTGTTCAAGTTATGCATGTGGCAGTGCAAAACTGATACAAAGCCTACTTTTGCACTTAATCCTATATGCCGGGATAGCTTTTCCTGGCTGTGTTGGTGTAATTCCCAGAGGCTTCTAACAATTTCCAGATCAAAATTCTCCATTTGGTGCTATGTAGCACCATCCCACTGACCTCCTGGTCCCCCTATTGTACTAGGGCTTGCAGTGGCAAAACTAGGAGAACACGGTGGACTAGGCAGAGAGCAACTATGAAACTAGGAATCTGGGGAATGTTAATATACTGAATTTATGGTTTCAGAACATTATTGAGTAGTTCCAAACAAGAGTTGAAAAATATGTCACTAATTGTGATCTAGTGTCAGTTCTGGATATAACTTCCACCTATTAACATGTTTGAAACCAATTTACTACCATTTCATAGAGTGATCTTTGTCAGCATCCCTAAAACACCAGTACTCTATATGTGAATTTCAGTCCTGGTTGTAGTCTGTTATTTGAATTGCAGGGAAAAACATAGAAAAACCTTTTCTAAAAGTGCATGCTTGTATAATTTCAGTGGTTCCCAGTAAATGTAGGTTTTTAGCAATATTATTCTTGGTGGAGGAAGAATAGGAAGTTTTTTGTATGTTTGCTCAGCAACAATTTAGAGATTACTTATCTTACTCTTACCGTGTTCCTTGCATCGGATACATTTCCTGGGCTCCTCAGCAATTCTATCCACAAACCCACTCAAAATCTATCTTCCAATTAGTGTGCCTCTATAAATAAGATACACCAGTATCTTTTTCTTAGTTTGTTATGAGTCAGAGATGAAACTCTTTACACCATCTTTGCAGAACAGTTAATATTAATTTGTCACTTTTAGCTCCCTTTCTCTGTATAGGTCTTAAACAAAATTATCCTGTTTTGAAAGTCAGGGATGATAATCTCCAGGTCCTGGGTACTCTGCAGTCTTCTACAGTCACACTTTCTCCTCTGCTGGTGCATGAGCATATTGTTTCCCTCTCCCAGTTTGTTTGCAGGCAGATTTACCATGCCTGCGTGGTGGCCTGGGACAGTTGAAGATTTATTGTCCCTTTTTCTCTGTCCTTGAGGCCATGGATTGAGTGAGCCTTGAATCAGCTTTTGAATTGTCTCGATTTACAATGCAAGTCTTAAAGGCAAACCAAAATCGGTCATTGTTTTTTAAATGTCATGCCTCAAACTGGAAGTTAGTGACGAATTCACAGACATGTCAGCCATCCTCATATTGGGAGTATGCTGGACTGCAGGAGGTATAACTTCATCAGTTAAGCCAAACTGTGTCATCCCTGCATGGAGGAATAGTAATTTTGCACTTAATTCTGCAAGCTTGAATGTGACTGTTGCTTTGAGCTTGTTTGAGCTCAGAAGGAAGATGATGTGTCTGGAGAGTGCTTAGTGAAAAGCATATTCCATGACTGTTTTCTGTGTGGGTGTTTTTGGGGATTTTGAGGGGTTTTGGAGTAGGTTTTTTGTTGTTTGTTTTTGTTTGGGGTTTTGTTTTGGTTTTTTGTACATTTACAATTGTTACCATTTCTACTTAAATTTCCAGTGAGGGCAGCAGGGTCACTTGAGAAGTAGTAAGCCTCTTGGTAGGACAGTACAAATACCCTCAGCTTCAAATATCTGGCCATTATCACTGCACCTCTGAATTTTTGTCATTTCCAAAGCTTTTTTTAAGCTGTTGTGCCCTAAAAAGTCAAATAAGAAATAAAATGTAATTCAAAAATATTCCAAATTTTATACTGTAAGTTCAAAGAAGTTAAGGGGTAAGCACTATAGAAGTGGTCTATAAAATGCAATTTAGATATTTCCTTCTCTCTGTGTAGTGCATGCATCCCTTTCTGACTCTGTCATGTTTCCTCAGAGTTTCTCTGGGATTGTTATTGCCAAAGCAGAATTCTGCTAAAAGAGGCAGGTGTGTGGGGGGAACTCAATGCAACAAAACAGAAGGGCAAAACAAGCCTTAACTTCTCATGTTTTCCATTCATTTGCTACTTAGTGACCTTGATTTTCTTCATGTTTGGAGATGGGTCCATCCTGCCCTAACATCAGATGTGTAAAAAGGACATAGCAGTAAAACTAGATGCTAAATAAACTTTTAATCTTGTTTGTTTGGCTTGGTTTTTCTTTTGTTTTTGAGACACAAGGCCTGCTAGTCTAACGCGTGAGCAGACGAATCTTATGAGACTCCTTTGAAGGGTTCTTTTATGATTTAACCAAGTTTCACATAGAATTTTTTGTTTTAAAACATGAACTCTTATTTCTTCTGCTTAGCCTTCTCCCAGAGTGTTATTTGCATGAATTGGTAAATCAATATTGCTCTTATTTCTAGTACGTCTTGTTCTTTCTTCTCTTCTCACTTCCAGTGCTTTTCTCAACAAAATAATCCAGAGCTATAGCAGCAGAAAGATAGACTCCCCTTCCCCCTTTTATCATCTGTTCTGTATCATATAACTTGGAAATTAAGATTTTGAGAGTAACCTAACAAGAATTGCCTTTATTTTTCTTCATGTGTTTTCCTTTCTTTTGCTCTCTGCTCTTTCTGTTCTACCTGTATCGCTTCTTTTCATCTTTGGGAAAGTACATTTGTACTTTGTTTACCAGTAAGAGTTGTCATGGTGACCTTCTAGCACTGTGTGTGAATATAAGCCTTTTTTGATCCATAGGGGTGTAAATATTGGATGTTTCTATGGTGTTCCATCTTCCCTAAAAGAGCTTGGATTTTCATAGATCTATTTTTTGGCATATTTTTAGTAAACCAATATTTTCATGACCGTCTCATCTTTTTTTTTCTTCTGCTGCATAAAAAATAAATGTAAAAGTGATGGTACCATCTTTGCTCCATAATCTGTTGACTAATTGATAAATTAACTCCAATAATTAGATCGCAAACACTTTTTCCCCCCTCTAACTTCTTCTGGTTTTTCAAGATCTGTCTCAACGTTGTGTGCTAATGCCATTTTGCAGTCTCTCTTGAATCTAGTTTTAACAGTGAGACTAGCAGCTTAAACTAAACCAAATGACACACTTCACTTTCAAGTTGATAAAATAAATTCCCAACCATTGTAACGGCTTTGTGAGTAGATGAAGCTAAGTAGACGTTATCCTTACACTAACAGAAAGTGTAAATTTCCCATTGTTCAAATAAGATACAGTTTATCATTCTCCCTAACTTTATCAGGACCCTATGGATTGTGCTGTAACACTCATTGGCATTTCATTAACTTTGTAATTAAGAGTGAAATCAAATAGCTTAATTATTTTACTGAACTCTGAAAAGATGCACTTAATGAAGTTTTCCAGTACCTAATTCCCTTGGAGTGAGTTATGACATGGCATGAAAGCCTTCACGCTTCATCCAGCTTTTATCTGGCAGTGCCCTATCACCTTCCAGTGAATAATCCCAGTTCACTTTTCCCCCAAAAGCCGAAGTTGTACATATACAGCCTCTTTTCCACAGGGGTCTGAATCTTTTACTCACACCTTTTTTATAACCTCTTTTCTGTTTGAGACTGTTGCAGCCTGCAAGCTACACAAAATCTCCCTAGTATTGCTCCAACTATAAAGGATCTTTTTTTTTTTTTTTTTGACTGTTGCTTTACTAGCTAAGACATAATTTCACAAAATCCTAGCTTGAAAAGGCATTTTTTCTTCCTGAAATCTAATTCAGGAGGAGTTTGGACTCTGCGGTTCAAGCAGGGATTGTAATCCACATAATAAAAACATCTACATGTTTGGTCCAGTTGGTTAATTAGCTGAAAAGATACTTGGGATGAAACAGGCTTGGCTGACAGATAAAATCCTTGCACTTATGCATATCTCAAGGGATTGGGTGAGTTCACTTATTATCCTCATCTGTTAGAATTATTCTCATTAATAAAAGCTTGGGCTGCTTTCTACCTGCATAGAATATGGCCTGTGCATAAGGTGGCATTAGGGCTTTTAAACTGCATATGTGCATATTATTCTCTGTGCCAACGTTTTAAAAAAAGTATGCTTCAAGTGTTTTAAACATATAACATTTTATAATACATTATTTGTATTTCCATTTAATGAAGCTACTTAGGCATAAATTACAGGCTAGTATGGTTAAAAGGTTTATGGAATGTCAGAGGATTAGCTAGCATTCACTTCATTTGTGGCTCAAATAAGAAGTTGGTTTCCTAAGGCAAAGGCTCTTTAGTCTTCCAAATCCAGATGGAAATATGCTGGGAATAAGAGGGATCCATCTCTATTGAATTTTCTTGAACCCATTTTCAGTTCTGGTCCTGCTGTATTTTCTACGCACTTCCCTGCTAATAACTGCATTCTGTCAGACAGGGGAACTAATGTCAACTTTATTTTACAGAGACAGAACTGAGCTTCAGAGAGAATAACTGCCAAGGTCATGCAGGCAGCTTGTGAGCTAGAAAGTGAAGCCTTAGGTGCTTTTTCTTTGCTTTTTTTTTTTTCTTTTTTTTAAATAGGCGCAAGGCAGTTTTCCATTTCCTGCCAAAACTTGATAGTTTCTCCACCAGCCTTCTTGAGATACCTTCCCAGCTCCCTTAAATCAGTAACTTCGCCCAGTTCCCCTCTCCAGTAGGACTTCTGTGGTACAACAGAGTCTTCTCACTGTGGCCCTGTGCTTCACTGAAGAGCTGGGCCAAAACACAGATACCTGCCTGAATGTGGCCTTTGACTGCTCACAGTTATGCCTTACAGTTGAAAGCATGCTCTGGGCATCCTTCAGGTATATTCTTTGCATCTTTAAAAATAGAAATATGTTTATTCAAACTTCTATAGCACATGGAGAAGTGGGAATTTACTACTTCTGGTTCAAAACCAGGCATTGCTCAAGTGCAACATTGCTCTTTCCACAACTTTTCCAAAGGCAGCATTATATGAGTCTTCAGAAGTCTTTCAGATGTGGAGGAGGAGTAGGGAGAGGTATACGGTGGTGTGTAAGTACAGGGAGTTTGGGATACAAACAGGAACCTGTGATATTACTGCATCAGGAAGAAAGGTCCCTAAGGTCACATAACTGTGGTCTCCATCCTTGTGCATTTCTTAAAAGTCATTCCAAGATAAACAACTTTTTAAACGTAGTTTGTTGGCCTATAAACAGTAGACAAGCAGTGCACTATGTGCTGCCTTTCAGACAACATACAGTGTGTTCAAAGTAGTTTCTGTTTTGGAGGTTTAAAAGGTTATTTTACTTTTAGCCATGTTATGTGAAAACTAAAGCAATGGATGCATGTCACTTACTGGACCTCACCAACCTGGATTCAGAAAACGTCTCTCAGGTTCAGGGGAAGAATACTTAGAACCTCGTGAGACCTCTCTGGATTTTATGCTACACTCCGAAGATTCAATATGATTTGGCTAACTACAGTTCAAATTTAAATTTAACTTTATTGTTACAGCAAATTCTGTTTATTCCTTCTGGAAAGAAATGGTAGTATCATGTAAAATACACTGGTTTCACTTGTGGAGACTTTTGGTTTTATCTGAAAGAAATCAGACTGCCTTAAAATGCTAACCTTCATTTCTGCAAAGTACACTACTAGGAATACTGGGAAAGGTTAAAAACAGCAATCTTGAGGCAAGCTGCTGATTGTTCATATTTGTGTAGAAAAAATATGGTTCCTTATTTACTAGATGCTTGCTCTGTGTTCATCCTAGTAAAAGATCCTCCTGCAGGCCTTAATACTGCTGCTATTTTACCTCCCATAATGAATATTCAAAAGCTGCAGTCATTGAGGACTCAGGTGGCAAAAATAGTAAGATGATTGAAGCAAGCCTTGACATAAAAGACTAAAAGTACGTTTCCAACTACATGGAAATAGTGCCGATTTCCCTTTCTGACCACGTAAAAGAACAGTGCCAGGAAATCTCCCATGAATTAAATGCCTGTTTCACACACTAGTGTGATCGCATCTTTCCTTCTGTATGATGTGTTGTAATAAGTATGTTTAAAAAAAAAGGGAAAAAAGACAACAGGGCTTTCTGTAATCCTCTCTCACAAAATGTATTGGAATTGAAAAATGGGTATAAAGGACACACTGTTAAGATATGGCAATGCATGCATTGTTTTCTACATAATGCAGTCAGGGTCTCCATGGTAAAAAGAAATTTTTATTTTATTTTTTGTCACCATCAGCAGTTAACCTAAAGTAGGAGCTGCTCCATTTCATTATAGGTTAACTGGCTTACCATACAAAACTAGCTGAGAAATGTACATCATTAACACTGCATTTTTTAATAGGTTTTAAAAACATGCTTTAGGATTAGTGAAGAAAATACAATACAGAATATGTTATTGTTCTGGAATTTTTTTTAATAGAAAGCGCTCCTTTTCAGCATTCCCCCTTCAGTGGAGTCACTTAGACACTTCCAGCTGGTGGCAGGGGATACAGCCATAATACAGCTTTCTCTGTCCCAGCTGTCTTTTTCATTACGTTAAATGTGTTACGATGGCTGCGCTGTTTTATAAAGGTTCAGGTACAGAAAGGTATAGGAAGAAATCTGCAACTATGTATTTTTGTAGTGACTGCAAGCTTCTGTGAGATCTCTGAATCCTGAATGTGTTCCTGGCTCTGGTCACAGATTTCCTTCCAATCACTGGAACATTTGCTATAAGGGCTGGCTAAAGGTGCCCGAGGAAATCACCTTTTACAAGGGAGCATTGTTGTAAAGGATTTTTAATGCATTATGGCTCACGCAGCATCACAGTTAAAGAAAAACAGGGATTTAGAAATTAATGCTGATGAAGAAACTGAGAAAAAAAGAAAACACAGGAAAAGATCCCGGGATCGCAAGAAAAAGGTATCTAGATCTGTGCCAAATTCTGACAGGGATTCTTTTGTTTTAATTTTCTTACCTTGCAATTGAAGTATCAAAGCTCGTTCTTGCATGTAACTTTGTAGCTGTCGGAGTAATTTGTTAACATTGTAAAATAGCATCGATAACCATGGCTGTGGGGTTTGCAAAGCAATTGAATGTTTAATTGGATATTAGTTGATTGCAGTGAAGATGCAGAAGGTGTGCATTCATTTCCCAGATAAATCACATGTGTTACCATGATATGCAAACTGTCTGTGAGTTGAAAATAGTTTGTAACCATGATGTGAGGTTAAATGCTGAGCTTTCTTGTGGGTTTAACAGCATAATAGTTTAGCCTTACATACATGTACTTAAAAGGGATGTGTGTGGAGGCAGATTTTTTTTTCTTTGTGTTGGGACTGTGTCACATGTTTGGCTTCTGAAACATCCATTTTTGGGATAATGTTACAGAAATAAGGTGTTTCAGTGTTTCTCTTTTTTCCTAAGGGTGAGCTGTTTTATAGAATTGAGCTGTAACAATTTGTTATTAACAACTTTCTTTTGTTAGGGAAATATGTGACTGAGATCGCAGAGCCTGATTTTTCTCTGCTGTAGATTTGTCTTAGCTGCAGAAAACCCTCCAGCACACTAGGATCTGAAAAATTCAGCAGGCACTGCATTGCTCATTGTTCAGTTCAGGAGCTTCTGTGTGATTCCAGTCTTACTGTTTCTCTCTAAGGTATAAAGCAAAACAGTTATGGTTTGTGGCATAACGACAGATAAAGAGGCCAGCCACTTTGGCAGCTCTGTAGATACGTCCTTAAAAATGACACCTTGTACTCTGCTCCATAGGAATAAGGCCCTGGCATGATTTCTTCTCTTTGGCTGTAATTTATTATAGTTTTTCAAGAACATATCAAGAAGCCAGTTGTCTTAACAGAAACCTGGGAATGTAGTATTTCTGTGTGCCTTTGTGAAATCCCCCTAAGGGGGGACTGGATAATCTTCATATGCTCAGAGAAGCGGTGCATGTGCTTCCTAAATGACATGTAGATTTCCGCTAACATATGTGCATCTTTTGGTTGGGTGAGAGTCAGCATTTCCTTGCCCTTTTCTCTTTTTTTCTCTGCCATGGCAGTACTATACATAATGAAAAGCATTAAGAAACCCACTGCCTTCTGTTCTGGTGAGCACATTAGGAGACTGTTTAGATGGCTGCAGCGAATATACTGCAGCATGTTAACTGTAGGTTATGTATCCATACATCTGCCAATATAAAGGAAAGTGTGAAAATAAGATTCTGCCGTTGGGGCTAATTTTGAAGTGCTGCTGTTTGAAACTGGCCTGAATTAGTAATGTTTTTCTTGTCTGCTGTTTAGGTTATGTGCAGGTCTGTAATGTAGCTATCAGGGTGGATGTTTTCCCCCCAGCCGAAAATGACCACAGCAGATAAAAATTTTAGGAGCTGGCCTGTCAACCCATATTTACCTATGGCTTGTGAGCTAAAACGTATAGTCTCTCAGCTAACTCTGATGATGCAGGAAGCCCACGTTGTACTTAATGTGCTCAAGTTTAACAATAGCGTGCTCAACCATATCCATATACTGTCTTTGTGTGAGGGTGCTTTCTCACAGTTTGTAATTAGAACAATATAGAAGGGATGTGGCGGTGAGAGGCTCTTGATTCAGTGAGGTGAGACAATTGCTCTGTGGACAAAAATGCTTTATTGTTTATACAACATAGTGGTCTAGAAAGGGAATCTCTTAGCAACCAGAGTGGCACATGGATAAATATCAGTCTATTAATCTCAAATGTATGGATTTTTTTCAGTGTTGTATTTCTGCATCTTAAGAATGAGATAAAATAGAGAGCTTTTGCTCCACCAAAGGCTTTTTGGGGTTGTACCCCCCTCCCCCGACCCCTTCAAGTCTCAGTGGAATTTGGTAGCTTATTCCAGTTTGTTTCTGGGTTTCCTTAGGACTTTGCAGATTCAGGGCATGTAGAGGCTCTCTCTACTATGAGAATGGAGCAATAAGCAGCAATTGCTTCACTTAACATTTTTACATTTGGGCATCAGTTTCTCAAAGCAAAGACACGGTTTTGCTACCCAGTACATAGGGCGTAGGAAGTCCAATAATTGTGGTTTGCCATTTTGTACTTTCCTGACTATTTAAAACATTTTCCCCCCAATTTTTCCACTATGAGTTGTGAGTCACTTCTTGTTCCTCTGCACCACCCACAAGCAAGCAGTACTCGGGATTTTTTTTGTTGATCACATGATACTGCACAAAGCTAACCCTTTGCTTAAGCAGTATACAGAAATATCTTTTAGGGTCTTCCAATCACATTGGAACAACAGAGAGTGCTAACGTTTCTGGATAATTTATACAGTAAGGAGACCAAGGCAGCCAATGGTTAGAAAGTAAGGCTGGTGGGAGCACCCAGTGTCCTAGACTTGATGATACCAGCAACAGTCATGCTGATTTATGTTCCTATTTAGTTTGAAGATTGCAGTCTGAGGGTAATATTTCACCACTTTTGACTGGTTAAGCAATTTACAGTGTAATAATGTTTCTGTTAAGGCTTGCTTTGATACTTGTATGAGAGAAATGACCTTTTAAAAAATATATGCAAAACACAACCCTGTATTATATCCAATCCCGTTTATTTTCAAGGTGAGTTATTTTCCAATTGCCGCACTTATCTCTGTAGAGACGCTGTGCTTCTGTGCCCTATGGGCCCAACACACTCTTTCTGTTTGCCTGAATTCAAGACATTTCTAAAGGTTCAGAGCTTAAATAGTTTAAGTCATGTAAGAGCAAGGGATGGGGCCAGCAAGTGAAGTCAGTACAGTGAAGGGTCTGCATTATACAGGTTTCCCACTTACTCTGTTCAAGTTTATATTACAGCTTCAAGCAGTTCTGCCTCTGGATGGTTGTGCAGTGTCCTACACTGCAAATAGTTAGAGTACACCCAAGGGCAGACCTAAGCCTTAAATGATATCACAGAACAAGCTAAGCCACCCTTAATAATAAGTGATTGATAGGATGTCCTGCTTGATTCCTTATAGTGTGGCTCTGTCATGCACAGTTTGGTTTGTGAAAACTAGAAATGGTTTATCCTATAATAATGTCTGGAAAGAATTTAGTTGCTTAGTCAGTGCTGTTCCTAAAATAAAGGTGAAATCTCTGATTTTTTTTTCCTGTGTTCTCGGTTCAGTACATAGTAGAAGAGAAGGGCAGGTCTTGGCACACACTCAATGATTTATGTTTTATACAATATTCAGTAGGACTGAAATGGTTTCCATTTGCATGTAGTGCTCAGGAGCTAGCATGTTCTTCGGGAACACAGAATAGTTTGATCATAATGCAAAGCCTGGATGCTGCCATCTCTGAGATGTTAAAGGCTGTTGCTGTCACATCCTCTGCTGCTGCAAACTTGTGGGCAGCAGGGAAAGTAATGGATGCCAATGTCGCAAATCCTGGTAATTTCATCAGAAGGCTCACAGTGTTTGAAGGCTTTACTTAACTTTCAGGTATGCTGGAAAAATTGCCCTGCAATTTCATAATGGGTATAAATTGAAATGCTGCGTCAGGAACGATCAACCTGTAGGTGTGCGGCTGTTCATGTGGCTTCGAGGAACTTGTGCATCTTCTGGGCTGGGCTCTGCTCCCAGCTGCAAGGGCCTGTGGGAAACAGCTTGGACTGCACAAGGTAGCAGAGCTGGAAACACCTCCCAGGGGCAGCAGGACCCCGGGGGGGCATCATCATATCCTAGCTGGG
Source organism: Theristicus caerulescens (assembly GCA_020745775.1). NCBI lineage: Eukaryota > Metazoa > Chordata > Aves > Pelecaniformes > Threskiornithidae > Theristicus > Theristicus caerulescens. The sequence goes on from CM036560.1 coordinate 94,372,671, forward strand.
AGACTCCCACTGTTTCCTTTCCCCTCAGCTCTCTTGGGACTGTCAAATGTTTTATGGATCTCAGCTGTGTCAAGGTTTCAGTACGAGTCTCATGAGGTTGAAAAAATTCACCATCTGCACCCACACAATTAACCTGAGGAAAGAGTTGTGTGCAGACCAGCTTCAGTGCAAGTGGTTTTCTTCAATTTGGTTCACAGTGATAATTAAGCAGGTTTAAGGAAAACAGGGATAATTCTTTCTCTGACAGACACATGTTCCTGCAATGAATTGCCCTGTGGTTTTAAAAAGCCATTCGGGTTGGAATTGGTGCAGTTTTCCCATGCAAACAAGTCTACCATTATCAGGTAGAGCTCGAAATGTGAGCTTCAAGGCTTTTAACTCCGATAACAAGTACAAATCCCCATCCATTTTTAAAAATTTTTAATTTCATGATTTTTAAACAAATCTTAGGATTAGAGAGATCTGTTTCATGGTTTCTGAACAGTTGAACTTGAGAGTAGTAGAATCTAGATAGGTCGGGCACAAATGATTGTTCCTTAAGTCATTTGTGTTAAGGCACAAACCAGGCAGATGTTTCTTTAACATCTGGGAACATGACCTATGGTAAATGAAAAGATCATGTAGATTTAGGGCCTGAAGGAAAAATTGTAAGTCAGTGAATCTTTCCTAGGTGCGATGAAAATTTCAGTCATATCCTTGATTTTGGACATGATGCTCTGTCAGAGGCAAATCTAATTAAATAATTGAAAGATATTTTTGATAGATGCTTTAGGGGCACTGGTGGATGGGATATCTGCTTAGCAGTGTTGAATTCTTACCAGCATGGGGTTTGGTGGTGAAATGGTGTTTCTATTCAGCTGGAAAAACAATTCTGTCTTTGAAGATGACCCCCAAAGGAATGAAAAGATTGCATTGTATTGTGTGGGTAGCACTACAGCATCATCTGAAGTGGGCACTGCTCAGTGTTACTTTGCTGTTTATAAACCCTGAAAAATTTTTGCACTGCTATACATTTACATTTTTATTTAGGCAAGTTTAGAACATTCGCCTTTCCTCTTCACCTTCTTGATGCCTGAGGATTGTGCCGTCACAACGGATGGCCATTAGTTATTATGCAAATGTCAGTTTGGGTTATAAACTACCTTACACTTAATGTTACCAGTTCATGGCGGGAGGAGATGGGGAAGAGGGAGAACTAACAATGGGCGACCTCGCCATTATAGGAAAATTGCTCAGTGACTAGATTTAGAGCTGGACTCTCAGTGAGTGTAAATCAATACTGTTTCAACTACCTGGTTGGTATTAATGGAGTCTTTTATCCTTCTGTTTTTTCTACCCAGGCTGGGTTTTATTTGGGGTTTTTTTTGGGACAGATGAGGGGGAGGGGGAAATGTCTCTTCTATGGGCAAATGGATGCTTTTGAAGCAAAAGAAATTTCAATGATGATGTTTGGTGAACAGTGATTTAAAGAAAAAAAAAACCCAAACCTCTTTATGCAGTTATGAATATTCAGCCCTGTGCCAAAAGTCAAAGCAGTGCTAATTTCAAGCTCTTAACTTGCCTGAATTGATGGCTTCAGGATAAGTCATGCGCACTTTGATACAATTCCCCTTGGCTATTCGCTAAATGTTTGTTACTGTGAGCCAAAATATTTGTCGACTAGTGGAACTGACTGAGCACCTGCTAAAATTGAGCGTTAGATTCAATCAGACCTAGTTTGACTCGAATGGGGGGTAAGAACTAGGCTCTTGGTGTATGTGATGTAGGTAGAGGAAAGAAATAGAGAAGAAAAAAAGTCAGAGTTGTAAGTTGTATTTAAAAAAAAAAAGTACTTAGTTCCCATACAAAGCCTGATGTATTCCCACATTGATTTGAATGGAAGTTCAGACAATAAAGGGCTGGATTTGCTGCTATTCAGTAATTTACATGGCTGTTTAGGCCACTGGCAGAGTGGTAATGGGGATTTTCTGACTGAGGCAGTAGGGCTAATGCAGGACTGCGTTGTAAAGGCATAGAGACCTGAGCCTTAAGGGTTTGATCAGTGTGCCTGTAGTGTTGGAAACTTCATGCGCCTTTTAGCAACTCTACAAAATAATGCCTTCCCATTAGACTGGGATGTGTGTGTGGGCCCTTGCAGGTAATGAGCTCAACTGAGATAATACAGCTGCCCCACATTGTTCCTGACTTCAGTTATCTAACTTAGGCTATAGCCCTATATATTAAATGGAAAAAGATAGGTGCCTTCAGAGGATAATTCAGTGTATGTAAGTGAGACAAGTTAAAGCAATGTCCTCATTTTCAAAGGTATCAAGTATCCTTCAGCCCTGCAGCTTCAGCTGAGAGCTTTGGGCATTCTGCAGATCAGGCCCTGGCATCTCTGGTGGATATTTGGGATCGTATAACACTTTTAAAAATCTTTCTTATATGTCTGTTTGCCTGACTGTGGTATTTGTGTGGAGCTCCACTTTGTTGGCCAGTGCTCTGCAAGGTGGCTAGTTACCGATCTCCATGGAAGAGGTCAGCTTTTGCTTTTATTTTTTATAGAGATTGAAATCACTGTATGGTGACTTGGAAGGGAAATCCAACAGAATGCTTCTTTAGTATTTATTCAAGTAAGACTAATGTGGACAGGAGAACTAGATTGAAATAAGATGCCTGTTTTGCTAATTGAAAAGAAAATTCACTCTGGGATGTATTTATTTTTAAAAAAATCGTAATTTTGTCAATAAGCTGAAGTTCTCCATTATTTAGAAAGTTATGGCTGTTTAGTAATGTGAATTTGTCACACATGAGATTGTTAGTGCTCTGAGATGTACACAAGCAGTTTAATGCCTTTGTATTATGTACCAGAACTAAAACTTTATTTTGCCTTTGTAGCTGCAGAAAGATACAGGACATATTGTACTGCATAGTCACCTTCATCTGAGCATTATTTTAGAAAATTTTTTATGGTTTGTTTTAATGACCTGAATGACGTGTTTTACCTAACTTTTTGGTTGTTCAGCTATGTTTTATTCACAGTTTTGGATTTTAGCTTATTGGGCAGCTGAAGGGTCTAATGTATTATATTTGTGCCATAGTGGTTTATGTGTCAATTTTAAATCTCAGTTCGAGTGTTCATTTCCCTGTCTTTCTAGTTTCTCATTGAAAATCATTCATAATTAAAGAGAAAAGTACAGGGTAGAAGAGGTTCACTTATGTTTCTGATATCCTAGCTTATGCAGAATATATCCTACTCCATATTTATCCAACTGGAATTAATGGGACTTTATAGAAGTAGCTACTTCTTGATAAAAGTGGTAGTATCCAAGGCCTCTGTTAACACACTGATTGCTCATGAGCACAAGCAGGAAATGAATGTCTGTACCTTAACAGGTAACCACTACCCCATCATGAAAGTTATACAGACAGAAAGTCTGCATTTATTTCATGGGAGTAACATGACATATAGCATAGTGCCTGGTGGAGGCTACCTCAACAAAATCTCCATCAATAGCATTAAACTTGGTGTCTCTGGTGACTCCATCTCTACCAGGAGCCAGGCAGGCTCCCAGGTGTGCCTGGTGCTTAACCCATGGAATTAATAATTTGTAAATACAAAAAACCACTGTGATCGTGTCACTTGCTTCCTTTGTGAAGGAAAGGGCGCATGTGTCACTTTGATACTTGATCCACTATCAGTGGAAAACACTGCCTGTTTTCTGCAAAGAAGTCCGTGATGGCTTACAGAAAATTGTGGTTTGTAGATTCTGAGCAGGTTTCTGAACAGCTCTCAGTTTTGGTGCATATCGAGGGAAAATCACTGGTCACTAAATGAACTTGAATTACATTCACGTATTCCACACTCATTTGTAGTACTCCTTTAAGTATGTTTGCATAGATGGGATGAGGGTATAATATGTCAATTGTTTGTATTTTTGTAGAATATGGAAGGTATTTTTGAAAGCAGAAAAGTATATCCTTCTTTTGTGAAATCTTGTCAGCTCAGCTCTGAGCTACAGCCCTATCCTTAACCATGTGGCCTCTGCCTTTTGAAACAAGATATTATTAAGTATCCAGGCTCTGCTGGAGGAAGAAAGTGGGGAGGGAAGTCAGGAGAGGAGACAGGTAGTTGCTGAATACTGAGTGCTGTGAAAGGATTTCCTGGAGCTGCTGAAGTGGCTGGTTTTGCCACTTCATATTTTTGCCAATCATATTTTAAAAGTAAGCACCATGATTATGCAAATCCTTGAACTCTGATAGACTACAAGCAACTAGTAACCAATCTGAATTCAAGTACTCGCATAGTTCACTAGTACTGAGGAGTAACCATGGGGTGTAACACAAATACTCTTCTCTACTAATGATAATGTGATCTGCCAAGCTAGGGATGGTTCTCTTGTAAACAGCTGCTTGCATGGCATCTTTGTGCTCTGATTGCTGAAGAGTCCGGCCTGACTACAAAAACTCATCCCCTCTACAAGTAAAGGATTTATACACAGCAAAACATATATGTAATGCATGTACTGTGTGAGTGAGGTTGTATGTGTGCGGGGCAAGAGCAGGAGGGGAGGTGGTGGTCAGGGATTTGGTTGTGACTCCCCACCTGTGTGCTTTGCGCCAGTCCATCCATAGCCCTGAGTCAGGCATCTCCAAAGTGTCCCTGCTTCCCACAGTGACTCTCCATCTGTGTTAGGGAGTGCTTACACTAAGAGAGGTTGTGTGGTGCTGCAAGGGGTTTAATTTCAGAGGAAGCGTGTTCCCTTTGTTCCCATGCAGCAGCTCCTGGAAAGGCAGGCTCAGCCCATCACCAGTGCTGTTGGCTAGTCTGGGTCCTTAGGGAGAAGCTGTCCACAAAGTTGTTAGCGGTGTTTTCAGAAGTATACACTGTGTAGGTGCATATAGATAATTTGTTTCTTCGTTTATGTAATTTAGAGTGTGATTCTGAATTATAAATCTTTTTTTTTAATGAAAAGACAATTTGAAAGAACAAGCCATTAGAACAGATCAAAAAGTTAAATGGTCTTTTTCAAACTTCTGCCATTTTTCTTTTGAAATTCTTCAAATGACAGCATCACCGGCAATTTCTGCATCACGTTCTGAGTTCACAGAGCTCAGAACAATTCACAAGTCAGTGCAGTTGTTGATACCTACTTTTCAGTTAGAGCACATCAATTTGCATATTCTAAAGAACTTTCCTTAAAGGCAGTATTAAATTGAGAAACCACAGTGATGCTATCCTGTCCGTACCTCTAACAAACCATACCTTTACCTGCCCTATTTGGTGTTGGTAGAAGATACAGTTGTGGATTTCACTTTCTGTGCAGCACATCAGTTCATTTTCTGGGGGATTACTTTTAAATGTCAGAACATAGAATAACTCTGTCCTTGACTTCCTTCAGTTAAGCAAGATTGTCATAGCTAGCTGGGCAGTTGTCCTTTTCAGTGATGTGTCCTGTATGTTGTCCCCAGGCTTAACCCTTCTGGAGGTGGTCTCCAGTGGAGAACTTGTAGAAAAGCAGAGCTGTGCAATATCCACTGGATAGATATTCTCTTCACTTCCCAACATGTGTTTACAGAGCATTTTACTACCAGAAGACAAAGGTGGAACTGAGCCACTGACTGTAGCTAGCTATGTATAACTTTCAAGCTATTTTTCCAGGGTTGTCATCAGAGTACCTTATAAATATAGGCATTCGTAGCTTTAGATGAGATTCCTTCACAGGTTGAATAATTTTATTTTCTCTCACACAACTTTTTTCTTTCTCCCATGACTGCATCACCACTCCTTCTGGACCCTACCATGGTATTTCTGAAATTGTAATAATTTCCCGTCATTAATCACTAGCTTAATGTTTAGCATTTGCAACCACCCCATGAGCTGAATTTACCATTGGCCTGTGAGGAAATATCAGTGTCTGGGTGATCTGAGTCTGTAACCTGTTCTCCTGCCCCCTTCAGATTTTTATGAATCTAGCAATCATTTCTGGTGCTGATGCTAATGTTTTCACACCCAGACTGTAGGAAAATTAATGCAGATATTATTCAGAAATAGACTGCTGACTAGACCTGTAAGCCCAGGTGAATAAGCCTGGAGTGCTCTCCATGCCTGAGGGGAAAGATCCTCCAAGAGGAGAGATACAGGTACTAAGCACCTCATGGTGCAGCAAGTTAAAAAAGAGCCTCAATCTATGTGTGAGTAAATGCAGCATTTTCATGTAGTGCTGAGGAAGCCTCTCTCAAAAAAGGCTTTTTTTGGCCAGGCAGTAGCAGATAGTATGTTCTGGAGGGTGGCTGTGGACAGTTTCCTTTTTCTTACACAAGACGCTGAAAAGTTAAAACATCCCATAGTGAAATGTTGCTGAGAAGTGGGTGGGAAAGGCTTCCTTTATTACATTTTTACCATCTAAGCAAAGAAAACATCTTCAAGGAGAATCAGTGAATGCACTGGATACCTGCAGTCCTAGTTTTTCCTACCACTTGATTTAATTTGAAACCACCAGCACTTTGAAGCTGTTAAACATCAGAATTCTGATAACTAAAGACTGCTGTTTTTCTACCAGTCTAAAAAGATTAAAAAGATTTTGAGAGGAAAACATCTCTCATGACAGTGGGTGCACAATCAAAGTTTGTAAGTAGGGCAGCCTGAGGAACAGCCAACGCTTTTTAACAGTTATGGGAAAGTGTATGTTGTTTGATGTTCCTATCTGATATTTTCCTGTCTACCTTTTTTGTAATATCAGAATGTCTGATTATGCTTAAAGAAGGCTTAATAAATGTTTTGCACACTCAGCACACGCTACCCACATTAAAGATAAAAGCATGCAAACTTCCAAGTCATCCAAGCAACAAACAAAGGGTAGGGGGTTCTCCCACTGACTCTTCCAGTTTAATCTTAAGCAGTTTATTTAATCTCTGGTTTTCCTCTCTGTAAAACATCTCCATATTTTTCTTCTTGTGAGTTTTAAGGATCTCTTTTCAAATGGAAAGCACTGTCTGTTTTTCTGTTCTTGATATAGAATATATTTTGCATGCCTTGGATAAGGACCATTGCTACAAAATAAGGCCCATGCAGGGTTTGTAGTTTTTCAATGACCTCAGAGCTGCTCAGTGCTGCCCTGGTGTGTGACCTATTGGCTGTGTCCACAGCTCTTGGGAACATTTTTGCTGTTGTCTTGCCATAATTCTGGAGGAGAAATGTGGTTTTTAAAGAAGTGTATGTTTTTCAAAAAGCTTTTGGTGGAGAGGAAGGTATGCATGGTAACAATTCTAATTGTGGCCCTTGGTATTCAGTACAAATATCCAATTTACTGTTATTTAGATTAATTTTCTTTTAAATAGTATACCAAGCCATTGGCTAAAGGCTGTTTTATAATGACTGGTCATACTAGTTAAGTTGCAGATAGAAACACATGTTTGCAAAGATTTTGTAAAGCTCTTTCAGAATTGTTTCTGTTTAGCCCACCCAATATACAGGAAAATTGTCAAAATCCTGGTTTTAGAAGTGCATGAGTTTAATCTAAAATGGCTAAATGTAGCGTATTTTATAATGTTGTATGTATCTTCTTGTTGACCTACGTGCCTGTTATCCTTGAAGCTAAACTCACTGAATTGTGGTCAAGTCATAGGTCCAATTAGAAGAACCACTGAACACATGCAATAAATTCAGCTTGAAAGGCCACATGCACAATCTGCCTTGGGTTGGGAAGCCAAGAGATGCTGTGACCAAACAAGATCCGCAGGGAAGCTGTTCAAAATTGTAGCCCTTTGTTCCCAACAGCAACGCTGCCCCTTTCTCCTTGTTTACTACCAAATGCAAATGAGCAAACAAAGCTGGTGCACTTTTAAAACAAGTCAATTTGAAGGAGGATGAGAAAAAAGGAATGCAAGCATTAGAAAGGGCCTTGATGTTGAAATGGGAGCAGTGATTAAAGGGAAGATACAGGAGGAGAGATTAGGGCAGCTGACCCAGAAGTTCGGTTTTATTTTCACTGTAACTAGCTGCTAGGAGATGAACCCCTCGTTCTGAGGAGCTCCTTCTTAACCTGCAATGTTTTGCCCAGGCTGAGTCAGTATATAAAACCTGGGAGGGAGCAGAATTAGGACAAAACCAGCAAAAATTCAGTCTCTGATGGGGACTGGGCTCCAAACCCCACTGAGTTCAGGGAGGCCTGCAGTTCCTTTCAGTCTGGTGCAGATAGGCTCTATGAGCAGTAAAGGTGATGTATGGCTGATAAGATGGCTAAGGGGATGGCTCTTTTCCTTGCGAGCATCAGCCGTACTGCAAGCGAGGAAATACAGTGTTGCCTGCAGGGCTGCTGCTCTCTGATTGCATGGCTGCTGTGGGATTGCAGTTGTCCTTGTGAACCCCTCCTCCCCAGAGAGAGATGCTGACTTGTTCGGGGGAGAAATTCAGGCATTGAAGTAGGCAAAAAGATAAAAACCCTCTAGCTTTATATAGCAGGGTGAGAATTTAATTGGTTGGAGGACATCCAAGAGATTGCATCTGATTAAGTCCTTGAAAAGATGAGATCTCTTATCCATTACCTGGTTGCATGAATTTATACCGTGGTTATGTAGCCTAGTGCTTTGTCAAGGTCCACATACAAAGAAGTAACCACAAATTAATCAGGGCTTGTCAGTTTTAAGATATTTCTGGTACGAAGTTGAGCAATTCATTTACGCCTACAAAACAGCAATTGTTCCCTAAAATAACAGTCTGATAACCAAAATATATATTTTTTTTAATTCTTAAAGTTTAGGGGTGAAAAAAAATTAGCTTCATGTCTTTCTGTGTGTTTCTTTTTCATTTGCAGTAAAATTTTCTCACATTTTCTTGACAAGTCAGAATCTCTGTCCTAGTTTTCACAACACATGCTCCCTGTGCCTGCCTGCCTGTTTCCTAGAAAATAGTTGTCTGAAAGAGTTGCCTGAAAAAGGAGCAAAGGTAATATCTCAAAAGGAAAATAAAGATTACATTCATGTTCAAACTAAACAGTATCTTAAGGAAATATCAAGGAAATAGACAAAGAGAAAAAATAAAACGGGGTGGGAAGTGGGGGCAGATCTTGCAAAGCTAGTCAGCAAAAGCCCCCCCGCCAGAGCTTTTGGAGGCTTCTGACTGGAACTTTGCAATACACTAGGTCTTCCTGTGGGTTCAGTTTTGTCTGTTTTAGTTATTCAAAATAGCGTTTTTATTATTTTTTTAGAAACGTACATGTTAACTAGCAGCAGTTGATTTTGTTAATATTAGTTATTTTATGCATTTATTGTTCAGATGAATATTCAGTCCTTTGCCTCTTGGATAGTTTTGTTCATGCAAACATAAATTGAATATACAAAGTGTTCTTAACATGAGGGTTGCCTGGAATCAATTTTATTTCATGGGTAGCCAGTTACTGTGACTCAATAAATACGATTGTCTATAGTTCTTATAGTTGGCAGTTACAGATTAGAGCTGCATAGCTTTAGGGAGGACTTTCTAGCAGTACCATTTAGGTTTAATATGTAGCAACCTTGTTTTGAATACATCCTGCTGTTTGATGAAGAGACATTAGTGGCTGCTCAGGGGAAGAGTGGCGGCAGGAGAGGACAAGGTCAGAGGTAACTCGGAGGGAGTGTATTAACCAGCCTCAGAATGACAACATGCACTTTTTGCAAATAGCAGAACCAGAATGTTTAATAGCAGAGCAGTGATAATAATGCTGTATTTCAGACTTCCTGAGAAGTAATGAGAAAAGGGCAGTTATATTTTGTGGGAGACTCTGTTGATGGCTGTTCTGGCACTGCATAGTAACAGTCCAATGAGTCCAGTGGAGGAAAGCTGGTCCTTCAGCCTTGCATTGTTAACATACTGCTGGTATTTTAGGTAGTATTTTTCTTCCATTCTGATGTATTACAAACATTAAGATTTCACTTAAAAAGATACTGCATGTCTTTTAAGTCTAGTTACATTGTACTTGGAATGACTTTTGAAAACGTTTGACCCATGGGCCATGCATTGTTGCCTTTCCTGAATGATGCTGCCAAATGCAATGGGAGTGGATGTGGGAGGGAGTCAAACCACTTGTAGCATAGCCTGCAAAATGAGGGGAACTCACCTATCTCATCAGAAAGAGGGAGTTAAATAAATCTTTCCCTCCAGAGAACTAAGTTCCTTTGCATTAGATCAAGGAAAGGTTCTCTTTGATTTTAAAAACCTCTAGCTGCAGAAGATGTATTAGCTGATGTATTAGCTGAAGTGCATAGGGAAAAATGATGCTATGTGACAGTCACAGATTTCAGTTTTCAGAAAGCAAAATATTTTGCAACTAGATAGGCTGATCAGCTTTATGTGTTGAGCTGACAGGGAAGAAAAACTTTGGGCAGCTTCTGGTTTTGAAATCTTTATTTAATTTTTACTTCTGCTTTCAGCCAGAAAAACAGACAATAAAAAGGTGCAACGTTGTTTCTCAGAGCTCACAAATGACTAAGCAGACTGTACGATATCTTTGCTTCTGTTGTCATGGGTCTGGTTAGACCAAAGTGCTAAGTATTCTGGCACTAATCCAGCAAAGTACTTAAGAGTGCACTTAAGTTTAAGCCTATTTGTAATTCAGTTGAGTACAGAGGGAGCACTGTGTGCTTAAAGCTGAGTCCAGTCTTAAGTGATGTGTTGAATGGGGGCCATGGTGCTTACCCCATCAGAAGAGGGTGAGTTTTTGAAGACAAGGTCCATCCTGAAATGCTATCAGTTATCCCAGCTCTGTGCAAACAAGGTTGGGTGTGAGCACCTGTGAGCTGCAGATGACATAATTTACCTTGAATAGTAGATTGAAATATTGGGGATTCTGATTAACTCCAAAATTTGGCATTTCAAAGACATTATTTTCTTCATAGGTGCTTTTTTTTTTAAACCTGTGTTATCAATATTTGTGCATCAGTAAACAATGGTCAAACACTGACAGTGAGAAAACCTGAAGATGAGAACAATGATAAGTCCATTAAATAAGGCAAGGAAGGCCATGCAGCGCTAAGTCACAGCTGATAATTGCACTCATATTATTGATTTAATCATGCTTATTAAGCAGCTAATTAACTCATTATATGGCTGGTGTTACAGGGGTATTAATCCAATATGTAAAGCGTAAGTATATAAATTCTCCTTTGGGCAGTTATTTGTATGCCATAAACAAATGTAAATTTGGAACATAGTGACCAAAGCCTAGCAACTAATTCAGGACAATTTTTTTCAGATAAGAGTTTCTTAATTTGAAAAATACAGAGTTTAATATGCTTAAAGTCACAAATTTGATTTAAGCTCAACAAAGTACTTAAGTCAACAACAAGATGAATGCATTCTGAAAAAAACCAAACCAAACAACCCATAAAATGCTGATTTAAATTTTGAAAATAAAAAAAATCAGTCACTTCTTTTTGGCATGTTGAACCAAAGGATTTTATTTTAATTTTATATTTTTTTTTAATTTCTTTGCAAGTGTTTTGGAAAGCTGAAAATTCTGATTACAATGTGTCATTTATATTCAATAAGGGATGCCTAAAATAATTTCTGTGTAATGTGGTGGTTTTTTCCCAGTTTTGTTGCTGTGAGCAAAGGCAGCCATTTCAATCACTAACACTGTTTTGTTTGTGACAGCCATCCAAATACATGATGACCCTATGGCAAATTCAGTCTTGTGAAAACTATTAAGGATCAACTTACTCTAAGACTGCATGTGAAAAGAAATATGAGGCCATGATGATGGCAGTTAAGCATGTACTGTCATTCTCGACACATCTGTGATTCTGGAGACTCAAATAAGGAGTAAAATAGTTAAGTATCGGTGTTATTCAGATGAGCATGCTCTTTGTGACATTGCACAAGTGTGTCTCATCTTGTAAAGTGGAGTAAGTTAATTTACTAAAGTGTTTTCCTAAATTCAGGAGTGAAACATGAACATCTCCATTATCATTAATACAGGCATTTCATGCTGTCTGCTCTTTTAGTGACTATTCCGTTCAGTGTTTGCAATGATATTAATACTAATTGCAAGTAACTAAAAGCTGGGCTGCCTGCTGAACTGGGGGTGAATTATGCACCTGGAGGTTTGAAGCCCTCCACCTTCCCGTCCCCTGCAGGGGGAGGCTTTGTACGGAGGCGGCTGTCAGGGTGAGGCCCAGTGCTAGAGAGAAATGGATCAGTTCTGTAGGCCTGCTGATTTATACATGTGTGTTTTCTTTTTCAAGAGAGTAGACAATTTTTTGATGTTTTGAAACCTTTTAAAAACTAGTTTAGGTCAATGGATTCAAACCTAAGATTGCTAAGACGACTATTTAAAATCACAGCTATTATCTATTTTAATTTCCTCTGCTGGAGAGTACCCCAAAACATTCATTATGTGGAGGGTATAATCTCTGAACAAATGACATGGTGGAATTAATGAACAATTAACTATGATCATACGTTATAAACAGAGCTGATTAGAATCCACGCATGCCTGGGTTTTAGAAAGACTCTCTTTTGACTCAGCTTTGTGTTACTGAGGTAGGACCATGCAGCTCTCATTTCTTATTCATTGTGTGAGCATAACATCATTTCCTCTGAGGTAAAGCTACATCTCTTAGTTTTCATGGTAACCAGACAAAGAACTCATCTGTTCTTCAACTTCTATGTGTGGGGTGGGTGGGGTTGAGGAAAATAAGAATTTTTCCTGATAATTTTCCTCTTATCTGTTTAGCTAGTATGCTTACATTACAGACTTTCTCCCATATCCTGGAGACTCCTCCAATATCCCGTGTGGTGATTAAATCAGAGAGAATACTGTAAAGCTGGAAGAAAGGGAATATCTGTCCCCAGTAGCTGCGGCTGCACGGTGGTGTATGCAGTGTGAAATGCAGTTACTGTGCTGTACAATTTACTGTCTTCATTAAATCAGACAAGCGTCAGGTGAACCATAGAAATTCCATCTGCATTCACAGTGGGCTCCATGCATACTATTTACACGTTTTTCCTATCACTTTATTTAGCTTCCACAAGTATGTGTTTAATAAATGAATACCATTATAAATTATAATGATTCTTTCAAAACAATAACGTCAGATACTGTGTTCAAGAATATTTTCAACCTTAAAGGGAAAATGCTTCTGTCATTTCAAAATAGAAGCAGGCCCTGAGCTCTCCTAATGTCATTGGGGACAGGCGAGGATTTGTTTCAGAAGCTGCAGTGCAGCACCAGGCAATGACTGGACATACAGCTTGATGATTTTGCATCACATAAAAGCACTAGCTTCCCTCTTATCGCCTCAATGCTCTGATCATCCTGAAAAGTGAGACAAAAGAAATGGTCCACTGTATACTGACCTTCATTGTAACAGCAGAAACCTTTCATTGTTTTATCACACTACTTGATACCCTCAAGGGCAATGTATTTGAAACTAGGAAATTTCATTTGCAGAAAGAAAGCATGTAAAATTTCCATTGCATAAAGAAAGGTAGAGTTTTACACGTGTACTCTGTGTGTGTATTTGTGTTTCTCAAAATACATATACTTGAGAGATGCTTAAGCAGTAACTTATAGAACAGCTCTTTAGTCAGAGACCATTATGTCTGAAAAATTTGTTTTGAAATGATAAAAATTTGTCCTTGAAGTAGGAACAACTCAATCAGATACCACACTGTAAGTGGAGAAATGGTTTGTTTGAATCACACAAAGGTATGTTCAAATGGTACTTTTAATATTCCTAGCATGTTTATCAAGCATTCTCTGCCAGTGGCATTCTACGCTGGTAGGGACTATGCACCCTAACTGTTAAACAATAAATAATTAGTTTTGGGGGGGTTTAGCAAAATCCTCAGAATTCCAAGGTTATTCATGTTCATCACATTAAGTGTTGGTATAATAATTTTGTTTGTAGGATCATTATCCGATCCTCCTGTGTTCTTATCTTGCATTACTAACCACTTGAGTAGTGCCCAGGTACAAATGGAAATAAATAAAAGTTAGGCAGATAAATTCACAGATTTTCTGGTAGGACTTGTTCAAATATCAAGTGTCTTTTGCGCTTAGTATGTTCCATTTCAAACCCTGATTTATCCCATTACCTGTGCCTTAATACTGATAGCCTGAGATACAGATTATGAAACTATGCTTGTCTTTAGATAAAAATGCTTTTAATTAAGAATTCGAAAGTTTTTTTTAAATTATTAGGTACTAAAGGCTTTGGCCTCTCTCCTCTTTGCAAGGTAAATGTGGAGTCTCTGAAATCTACCTGCACCTTGCATGGGCATTCAGCGTTTATAGGACTGTAGATGCAGTGACTTTGACCAAAGACTAGCGAATGGGCCAAAGCACCCCTGGGGGACTGTGTTCCTGTGTGAAAGTCACAGAGCACTGTCCCCAGCTGGACGTTACAAAGGGAAGGCCTCAGGAGCCTGGCTGGAGGTCATGATGCTCTGGCTGCAGAGAGCTAGTGGTGTTTTGTTCACTGTGTTCAAGTGGATGGGAGAAAATGTAACAGGTTTTGGGTGAAGGTGCAGGGGAGTGCAAGAGTATACATACAGTAGGTAGCAGGCTTTGTCCTTCTTTGTGCCTTCAACTTTCCATGGACTGAGCCCTGAGGAGGAGAGCAGCTCCCTGGGTCTGGAATATGCCCTCTCTCTTGTTTAGTTTTAGTCACTTGTCTCTGTTGGCTGCCCTGCCTTGAGCAGAGCTACAGTTTCTTACAGTGGCTGTAGATGTGACAACTTGCTATTAGAAAGGATTTGCTGTCTTTGGTATGAGAGAGCAAGAGAGGTTTTCATTCTTCTGTCTCACAGTATCAGGGAGTTTGAAAGCAGTAAGATCTGAAAGTTTAATATTCAAGAAGGTAAGGCTTGTTCTAGTTGGTCACTGGAGTCTGTGTAAGCAAAGGTAAGGGTCCAACTCTGCAGGGAATTGGGAGCTGCAGTTTCAATGGGATTAAAATGGAAATCTTCATAAAGGAAGATTCTTTCGCCTTTAGAAATGTCTGTTACACATTGGTCACTAGGCAGAGACCCTTCTGCTGGCTCTTCACAAGGCAGCTCCAGAAACAATATAGTTTTATGAGACCATTGCTCCTTTCAAGCTAGTCATAGCAGCTTTCCCGTAGCCCTGTATTGCTCTAATTAGGACACTGCTGTCCTAATACGCTTGTTCTGCTTCCAGGATCTAAACAACTCTCTCTTCAGGGCTTTTCATTGTTCACTGTGGACACAGTATGTTCAAAGCTGATGTGACTGTCCTTGATCCAGTTCTGCACGAAGTCAGGAATATGCTCTTTGACTTCTACCAGCCAAAGTAACATGCAAGGTTTTACAACTGAACTAAAACTCCTGAGTCAGCTGAAGGAGTATCTTCCTTCAGATGCAAACTTTTAATTCTAAGGGATAAACAGCATAGTCAGTAGTTGAAGTAAAATGCTTGCAGAGGACATATAATATTTTTTTCCAGGATAAAATTAATAAAAATCATGGCTTGATATGTTTTGCTTTTTGCAAGAAGCCTTTTCAGATAGAGAGTGGATGTCTGGAGACCAAACCAAGAAAGCATTGATCAATACAGCTGAAGGAAACCTGCAACATTAGTTCCTCAGCCAGCAATGCAATTGCTTAATAACTGGTGGCATTGATTATTGAGGAACTGAATACTGTGTGCTAAAAAATGAGAATATAGATGCATTTACAACAAAGCAGCTCATCTCTCTTCTGGCTTTCAGAGAATATCTGTAACCATACTGTGAGCTACAACAGTTGGTGACCCTGGAGAAGCAACAGGGCATGAAAAGAAGTCCAAGACCTAGTTGTAGTCTCAGTGTGATCTTGGAGTGTAGCCTGGTGTTTCTTGGACTACAGTCTGTTTAGACTCACTAAGCCACTTGTCACTGAAAGCTGCAAAGCTTAACTCCTCTTTTTCCTCCATCTCACCACCCCAGCATTTGCATGTTAGTATTGCAGATGTTCAGCTCACCTTTGGAGGGACACCAGTGGTTTGGGGGCACAGCAGTGCTGGCCTGGTGGGAATCAGAGGTGGGTGAGAGAGTCAAAGAAGGGAGTGCATGAGCACCCTTTTTTTGGCTCGCAGCTTAACTTTAAGATTAAAATGCACCCTCAGCATTTTTATGGCTTGGTTCTTTCTGTTGAATAGAAGCAGAACTATCTTCCAGCCTCTAACGCTTAGCTGGATTGCAGATTGTGCTGTAGCCCTTTGTAGTTCCAGTTGTAAAAGTGTAAGATAAAAAGAATACATTTTCAAAACACATTCTCAGTGTCTGTTTAGCCTACAGGTGTTGTGGGTTTTTTTGTTACTAAGTTGTCATCTCTACAACATCTCCAGTTTCTCAATAACCTCACTCACTAACAGGACAATATTTGCCAATTAAAAAATGGTGCCTGGCATGCACTCAGTTGTTTTACTGATGGTTACAGATAAAATCCTGGAAGAAGGAACTATCTTTTTCTCCTATTTTAAGTGCATATGTGAGTGATCAATGTGGCTTCAGTCTGATTAGGAGCATGAGTGAAACCTCCGTAGGCTCAATTCAGGCTCTGCTTTCTCACCGTTGCCATCAGAAACTCAAATTGCTACCTGTGCTGGTACGAAACATCCAACTGCAAAAGCTTCTTTTGTTCCCAGCCTGTCATCTAGCTTATCTTTTCCTGCAATTATAAGGAAACAGAAGGAAAACATTGCTGAGCCCAATTCCCAGAACTTTATGGTTTGGCAGTGATTTGTTTTTAGCTTTAGGGTTCACTGCTGTTCTCTTGTTTCTGTGCTGTGGTGGATTATGCAGGTGTCAGAACTTTAAAGCCCAGTTATCTTTGTTTCCACAAACTTGATTGTAATTTTGGTCCCAAAAGTGACTGTGAAAAAGCAAAACAGTATGAGTTTAGAAAATCTGACCCTAAAAGGTATGTTATTTTTGAATCTCTGAGCTTTAACATTAAAATATTTTAAGTTTCTCTTAAGAAGAAACTGAAAAAAGCTGGCTGATAAAACTTTCCCAATGGTATGCTTTTGCTACACATGAAGCATGAGTCACAGCATCAGTAACATTAAAAGTGTTTGCAAAGGTACAAACGATATGCCAGAGAGGAAGCAAAGGCAGGTGTGATACGTGTGTTGACTGACTCTACGGTGAACGCTTACTAATCATGAGGTTTAAGCTCACGAGAAAGCTGCAAACTCTGTGGATGTAACTGTTCTCCCAGCATTACAGACAAATGCAATAGGGCTGAAGACAATGACGTAGAATCATTGGACTTGATCCTTTGTGGAAAACAAAGTGAATGCTACCAGAGGCTGACTTTTACCAATACTTTCTGCTTTCCTCCATCACACTGAACATATGTTGGTTTACTTTCTATGTAACATTTGGCCATATGTTGAACAAGTCCTCTAGGAATGACTTGCCAAGTGCCAGAAAATGCTCTGCTGTGGCAAATTGACAGGTAGACTAATGCTATTCTCTTTTAATGATGTTTTAACATAAGCAGAGATTTGAATGTGTCTGAAAATATATTCAGAAGGAGGGACTGAGGTTTCTTAACAGTGATACAAGAAAAGAAATAACCATGAGCAGTGGCTTAAAAATTCCCCCCTACGTGGAGTCATTTTTATTAAAAGAGAGGAGAGTTTAGACTAATTTCTTTTTACATTGTGCTTTATGTGGTTATTTACCTGTTTGTGTTTGAAAGGAGCATTACAAGATTCTGCTCTGTTAATGGTTAGTCTCTTACCTCTTTTGATTGAGATGTACATGGTTCCACTATGTACAAAACCTCAAAGAAATAGACCCTGACAAGCAAGTTTATGCCATTTAATGTTTCAATGAGAGGCAGTTAGGAGCTTTCCATTTAAGCCTACCAGCAAGCATACACATGACAAAGAAGAATCAGAATAGCCAAACACAAAGATTTCTTGTCATTATTTAGAATCAATTGGAATGTGTGATTTCTTTGCAACCATGTAACTTTATTTTGCTTATATAAAGAGTATATTAGTTGCTTGCAGAGACATCTTGCTCTATGAAAAAGAATCAATATATTTCATTCCAATTGCATCTTCTTTTGAGACTGAACATTAACATTTTTCTAAAGGAACAAGTGATTCCTGGGTTCCTCAAAGAAGAAAATTGTGTAGGCAGGGTTGGGTTTTCTTGCAGTATCATAAGGAAGCAACCTTCAAATGGAAACTTTTGAGTGTATATATAGTGAAGCAGTAAAATCAGACAGATTTTAGCGGGTGAGCAAATATAAACTCCTAAAGACTTCAGAAAACTGAAAATGAAAGTGATAGAAATTAATCTGGAAGCCTTTATGCCCTGCTCCTGATCTGGCCTGGGGTTGTCTTAGTAATTATATAAGAGAATGATTTCTGGGTTTGCTTTGGTTTGTTTGTGAATTTATTAATTTTAGAATGAAAGTGGAAGGTTTGAAATTGTTATGTTGTACTGAAGTCCTTGGATGGATAATGTGTTCTTTATTGCCTGTGGCTTCTCCGGAGACTGAGCAGAAGGTAGGAATAAGTAGCAGATCTTGGGAGACCATTTTGGCTGCAGAACTGCTGTGGAATTCAGCACATCACCAGTACAGTGGCTGTTTGTTGTTGGGTTTTGGTTTTTTGGTTTTTGTTGTTGTTGTTGTTGTTTTTTAATCTGAATTAGTAGAACTTTTCTTTACAGGATTGAGTTTCACCTTTCTCTTTAATGTGATTGTAGTGTATGGAATATATCTGCAATATTCAGTTCTCAGTGTTTCAGTAAGTGCAGAAAATCTGAGGCAAACCGTAATATTTGTCATCCTTTTGAGGGTTAGCATTACCCAGTTTTTTAAAACAGTAAATGTTTTTTATGCACAAATATAAATTATAATGTGTATGAGTTTACATGTTTGTATGTGTTCACACACTTAAGTTACTGAGTACGCTATATATTTATCACAAAGTACCAATGAAAAGAGACAGCCATAATAACATAAAAAGAGTATTAAATATTTTTCAACATTTGATTACATTTTCCAGCATTTCTTCTGCAGTGCTTTCTGCCCTGATAAAATGAATAGCTCATCAACACCTTAGTAAACATCAACTGCAGCCTGCAGCTTTATTTTTCCATCATTAAACAATTGACAATGTGTTCAGTATCCCAGCCCAGCTGATCATGAGATAAAGTGTGACTAAAAAGTAGATCATCTGGTGGATGCTCCAGTCTTTGGTACGACACAAAGGGCTCCTTTCTCCTCTCTAGCCTGCCCGTGCAGCTCCTACTGCAATCAGTGGGCGCTGTGCGTGCCTATTTGAGGCACGTTGCTGTATCTGAACCACTTGCTCTGTTTCATCATTGAAATTAGCACAGCAGTAGAGACATCCAAGCCAAGCACAGCCACCTCTTGTCTGTTTGTATATTCAGCTGTTTGCAGTGTTAGGTTTAGTGGCTGAGCTTCTCTCTTGTGCTTTTGTGCCTTGCATATAGTCCTATATAGCTGACTGAGGGCGGTATTAGACACATCCATTAACGCTACCTCGAGTATTCCTCACAGAAGGATTTTCTTGTTTCCTTTTTTTTTTATGATATGATCTAGTTTAGTAAAAATTGCTGTCCTGTAGACAAACACCCTGCAAGTAAGGTTCACAACTGTTGAAGGTGCCACTTTGATTTATTCATACCAAGCCTATCCTGGAAGGGCGATCTCTTTGGGGACAGCAAGTACTACAGTTGTCATGTCCAGGCAGCGCTGAAGCCACTAGATGTGATACGCAAACAAGGAACTTAGTACTGTTTTTGCATGCATGTGGGCATATGAGAAGGGAACTGAGCCCACCAGGTCTCTGCCATGCTTCTTTCAGATACAAAATTGCAGAGCTGAGATCAATTTGGACTAATGTCAGAGAGCTGAGACTCTTCCTTTGGAAGGCTCCTGCTGCCAAATGTTTCAGTGCTTTTTCATGGCTGTAGTTGCTTTATAACATTAATTATTCAAGCCTTGTGTATTTTCCAAATGTGGCTTTTGACCGTGTTGTGCCAAAGGCCGTAGAGATAGAAGTGGTGTGTTACTGCATTTGTCTTTGCCTCCGTGCTAAGGCAGGGCTGACCCCTGTTGGCCTCTCAGAGTTTAAATGTTTTTCTCTATATTAGTGTCTGGTAGCTTAAGAGCTTTGCTTTTTCCTAGTACCTGACAAGGGACCAGAAACTTGTGGCTCACAGGCCAGATACAGCTGGAAGCTCTTATGTATGTCATGTTGTGGGTGTCTGGGCTGCCAAACACATTTGGAAATACTCAGCCCTCTGCAAACAGTCAGCTCCTCACACATGTGTGGGAATTTGTTGCCGCTCCTTTCCTAGCCATCCTTTTAGTGAAAAAAATGTATGGGGACTGCATTTGCACGGTGTTCGTGCCGCTATCCTAGGATTGCCCATATGCCCAGAACTTGAACATATCCACGTAAAGCCTTCGTTCAAGCTTTCTGGCTGCAGTGTAGACTATATCTGTGTGGCTTTTTATTTTGGCAGCCTCTTGTGTTCCTAAGACCAACAGTGGAGTTAATGTGGAGAGCCATGCTAGGAGCACAGCAGCATCTAAAGAGATGAGATGGCCTTCACAGCAGAGTTTATTCAGGTCCAGCCAGCTGGAATCAAAGGTGAAGACAGCACAGGTTTATTTGCAGAAGACTGCCTACCCTGCAAATTGACAACTTATTGCAAGTATTCATATGAACTCAGTTTGGAAGTAGAAATCAGGGACAGAGTACTCAATTATGAAGCCTTTAGATCTTTTTCTCTTAGTTGTCATTCTTTTTCATATGTACCTTCAGTGTATTTCCCCCCACCCCCCACCCTGAATTTTTTGTTCAGCTTTATCTTTCCAATACTTGATAGAAGTTG
This sequence comes from Theristicus caerulescens, assembly GCA_020745775.1. Lineage (NCBI taxonomy): Eukaryota > Metazoa > Chordata > Aves > Pelecaniformes > Threskiornithidae > Theristicus > Theristicus caerulescens. The sequence continues at coordinate 94,393,527 of CM036560.1, forward strand.
ATCATAACTGTGAATTTTTTTTTCTTATTTAAATGTGTGAGCCACATACAAGCAGCTGTACCTGTACTGTACCTGTGCATTTGTGGATAAGTTCACGTATGAACCAGTCCCTATGGAAATCAGTGGGGTTTTTTGCACCAACCTCAGTGGATGGTTCTCAATAGGGTCGTTGTGGGCTACTGGAGCCTTAGCCTTCTGTCTGGAGCCACGAAAGGTAGCATGTGGTACTTGGCATGTACAACCTGGAAACTGATCCTTTGTTATATAGCACAAGGATGTAACAAATCATTGACAAAATGGAGTTGGGGTTTTCATAAGCTGAAGCCTAAAGTGTACCCACAGAGGTACACCTACACAGGAGCGCTGATGGCAAGAGGGCCAGTGGCAGTGTGTTAGGCTCAGAAAGCTTCAATTGCCAGTCAGACATTTCATGCAAAAATTGTAAACGGTCCTTTTCCACAAAAGCTAACCTTTGGCACACATGCACATGAATTCTAAATCAAACTGATTGATCTACCTCATAAGTGTAATTCTGGTATATTCTCTTTTCTTATAAAACAGCCTCTGATAGCACTGAAGTGAATAATTCTATATTTGGCAATTATTTATGAACTGCAGATCTCATAAACACAGCAGATGCATTTCCTGGATGGCAGCCATTAGTGCATCTGGGGACTTATTTACTAGTTATTGAAAATATTGGACTGGAAGGGAAAAAGAAAAGATACTGCCACATCTTTCTAATTTTCACCTAATTTCTGAGGCACTCCACAGCATTCCTTCCCCGAGATTTGTCACATTAGAAACATCCTTTGACATCTCTCAAATATTTAGTTGTCTTCCAAAATAATAGTCTTCTAGGATACGTTGCAGGCCCTGTTTCTCCGAGATTTTTATCCAAAGCCATTTAGGACAGTGCGCTCTTAATTTCTTTAAAGAAAAACAAGAAATCCTTGCAAAAGGTTCTTAAAAGGATTTTCTTATTGTGCCATGCATGACTAAATGTTAGAATGAATTTTTAGAGTAGCTAAAAAGTGAAATTAGGTATCTCGGATGCACAAAGATTTTCTGTGATCTACGTAAACATATAAACCTAGGACAAGGGGTAATGGCTTTAAACTGAAAGAGGGTAGATTGAGATTAGATATAAGGAAGAAATTCTTCACTGTGAGGGTGGTGAGGCACTGGAACAGGTTGCCCAGAGAAGTTGTGGATGCCCCGTCCCTGGAAGTGTTCAAGGCCAGGTTGGATGGGGCTTTGAGCAACCTGATCTGGTGGAAGATGTCCGTGCCCATGGCAGGGGGTTTAGAACCAGATGATCTTTGAGGTCCCTTCCAACCCAAACCATTCTATGGTTCTATGACAATGAAGTGTCTTGTCCCTGTGTGTGAAGGCCACTGAGAGGAGCAAAGCAGCAAATGGGTGTTAAGTCTCTCTGCTGTTTCCACCTTGGCTGCCTAGGTCACAGCCGACTGTAGTGGTGCCAAGCACAATGCTTTCCTGTGTGCCGTTAATACACCTGCTCCCTCCACCTGCTGCAGGGGCTCCAGCTCATTTTGCAGGCACCAACAAATTACAGCCACAGGTGAAATTTTGGGGAGAAAAAAAAAATCATCTAGGATATAATGGAACCCTTGCTGCTTTTTGATATTTTGCAAATGCAAGTGTGCAAGTATTCCTGCTTTCAAAACTAAGCAGAATATAATGGGGAGAAAAACCTGTTTTATGCTAATCTTGAGGATTTCATATCCATTATCTCAACGACAAGTTAGGGTGTTACACAGTTTGTCTAGTTTTCTTTGTTTTGTTTTTTGTCCAAAACTTGTCTCAGTGGTGTGGGGAGTATTTGATACTCTTTTCCACCCTTCCCATTCTCATTCCTTCTGTCTTCCATTCTTCCATTTTTATTTCTTTAATGCCTTTCTTTTGAGAAGGGCAGTTCCAGTTGTAATAAGGATAGGCCAAAAGGATGGCATTTGGATTTTTTTTTTTTTTTTTTTTTCTGTCCGTGCTTGAGGAGAGAGGAGGGATGATTTCAGGCCATTAAATATGCAACAAAGCATGTGTATCTTTGGGCCTAATAATTCCTCTCTCTGAAATTTAGAGTTTCAATTTTAATATGGACTTAATCTAGGGAAGAACATGTTCTTTATGATACAGAGCATTTTGTTAAGTGTGTGTTAGAATTTCAAGTGTGAATCTTTATGGCATTGGGATTGAATCCCTCTGACTTCTCCAGGAGGCAATGTCAGTGACAGGGTTTGCAGTATCCACTTCTGTTCATGGAATATATTTTTCTTTAGTGGAAAAGCAAATAGTAAGGGTAATTTCTTTAGCTGTACATGATCTTATTCCCTCTACACACTAGCTGTATGTTTTATTTTATATATAAAGTAAAACACTTAAAGACATACAGTAAAGATATGCCAAGTCAAATGCTCATAGAAAAACTCTTCTAATAGGCTTATGAGAACATACTTGTTTGAATGGTAGGCTTTCATGCTTGTTATGTCATTGATGTCTTCCATATTGAGGTGAGACCAAAAGAAACAGTGCAGCAAGGGACTGAAAATTTAGAAGCACAATTTGATGAAAATATTCCACTTGTGTGCTGATTGTTTCTTCATGACGGTTGGGAGCTTTAGTGTCATCACTACTTGAATATTTTTGAAGACACTTTTGGCTTCATTTTGTTTTTAAAACAATATTATTTTTTTAAATTTCTGTAATTGCCCTGTAAATAGTTTAATTACAAATATTTATTCTGCTAGCCATAATAGAGTTTGTCATTTTGAATATGAATTCATTTCCAGTCTTCAAAAATGTCTTGGGGCATATTAATCTACAGTGTGGATGTGAGTGTCATTTTTGATAATTTTCTGCTGCTGTATCTTTCCAAGAAATATCTTAAAATTTCTAAAGGGCCATTAGGGTTTGATGCAAGATAGCAGACATAGCAGTAACATATAGCTCTTGGGTACATATTTCTCTGTTATCTTTTGTGCAGGAAAACAGCATTGAGATGCAACCTTTCAAAGTGAACCATGTTCCTAAAAATAGGTTAATTGTTTTTCCAAAAAATGAGTGGAAGTGGGGTAAGAAAAAAGACAAAAGACCCACTTTCTCTGCCAGTAGGTCTTTATGTATTTCTAGTAACACTGCTTATGTATTGGCTTCCACGTGAGCCCTTAAGCTTGAGGAAGGAAGTCAGAGAGGATACTGCAGAATACATTACTAGACATTTTAAATAGCATACTGTATATGGCGAGTGCACCTTAGGGCATTTTGTAAGGTAGCAGTTTGCTGTTAAGACATATCCTCGTGTGCTGGCTGTGCGTCTGTCAAAACCAGGCTTTTTTCTTGTCGTATGAACTCTAGCCTTTCATTTCATCATAGTCTCAGAAGCTGAAGTCTCATGTCCAGGTCTGCAAATACTCTGTAGTGGAAACTTCTGCTGATGTCTTCCTGCTATTACCCAGAATTCATACTGAGTCTGTAGATTAATGGCTCTCACTCACTTATCTGTGAACCGTTAGAGATCCATGGAGCATTTGTTGCTGAGGTGATCTTTCCCTCTCATTGCTGCTTTAAATACAAATAAGTGGAAAAAACCTGATTTCTGTAATTGCTGTAGAGCGTGCTGGGTCACCCATAGAGAGCTGAGGAGTATTTGTGCAATAAAAAGGAGAAGAGTCAACAAGATTATTTCAAATAAGAGATTGCCATGATATGACTGTCAGCTTGAAAGAGACAGGTTGTGCAATCTGACTTCACCCACTGCGGAATCCTTGTACAGGTGTTGTCCCCTGTGTGAGAAGACAGACTTCAGTGAAAACTGCTTTCAGCCCCAACTGCTTCCATGGTCAGGATCCTACAGAAATACATGGGCTCTAGAAATGCAGACCTGGCAGCACAAGTGGTTTCCTTGCAGAGCCTGGGGAAGCCGGGCTCCCAACCTACTGTCTGTGATTAGTGCAGCAGACAGTATTGATCTTTTGCACCTGTGCTAGGCAGAGCAGGAGCTACAGGAGCACACATTGGTCAGCACATTTACTGAAATCTCTTGCTCCATAATGGCTCATTTGAAGTCACTTGATTCAGTTGATGCGGGGCTTGAGCAGGCTCCCTCAGGTCAGTAGATCCTGCCTACAAATGTGGGTCATTTGGCAGCCCTTCCTTACTGCCAGTGTCACTAGGGATAACGCCACATCGGTAAAATGGCTGCCATCAGCAGGACGCCTGCACTGTCAGTTGTAATTAAAATCTTTGGCCCAAATAATTCCTTCCGGATTCAGACAATGAAGGGACTTTGCACGTTTCCCCCTGTCTGTGCTGAACGGAATGTCAGCCCCTAGAAAGACACAGCTTCATCCCCCTGATTTGGCAAATGATTTTGGCTTGCAGCCCACATGAACAGGGCGTAGCCTTGAGTCTGGAGAGAATCGGTTTAGACTAAGGCTTATCAGGCCCTGGTGGGATAATCCTTGGACCCGACAGCTTTCATTTTTGAATCAGGGAACATACAGGGACTTTGGACAGGGTCACCTTCTATCTGAAGAAGAAATGAACCAGGTGGACACTGGGTACTCACCCAGATGCTGGTGGTGGTTTCCGCATGATGCCTGTTTGCGTTGGATGAAAATGTCAGGAGCCACAAGAGAATTGTGCATTAGCACTTGTGCACACAAGTAACCATCTCAGCCTCATATCTATCCATTTCTGGGGACTAAGAAAGGGCAGCTTCCTTGTGCCAGCTAGGCTTGATTTTAAGTTAGGATTCTTTATGTGTGTTGTGGGGTTTTTCGTTTTGTTTTAGATTCTAGTATAGACAACCTGGCCTTTAAAACACTGTGACTAGTTGAACTGAGTTTTTCAGAGGCACTTGAGTCATGGTCACAGCTTTAAATTACAAAAAGAAAAAAAAAAGAAATTAAGCACCTCTCATTTTTCTGTGAGAAAAGATCCTCTCAGCTGCTTTGTGCTCTATTTGGGCAGGCTGTATCCCACCTAAATCTCTGATCCTAGTGTCTGCTGCTGGCTGGCTGCCTTCACTATGGCTGGCTCCAGGCTGACACATGAGGCCTGGGATCTTACTGCCTCTTCTGCCTTTTCTGTAGTCACCAAGATGTGATCTCCTCAGTTGGAAGTCATGTTGCTTTTATTCCTTACACCATACAAAATGTAGCATAGGAAAAAAGGGTATTTTCCTCTGCTCTTGCCCAGTTGCTCACTGCTGAAAAAGGACCTCTTCAGCCAGTTGGAGCTCAAAGTGCATCATGAGCAAGGTCCATCACAGAAATGGGGAGCTGCGTCCCGGCAGCTCGCTGGTGTCTGTAGGTGGTGGCTCTGGCAGTTGCTGTGCTGTTCTGTAGAGAAGGATCTCTAAATCTCAGTCTCCAGAGGTATTTTGTCTCCAAACCTGATTTATTATGTTAGCTTAATTTTGAACAGCGCACTCCTTCTACCAAAGTGGTAAGAAGAAGAAAAGTACTTGCTGAAAAAACATTTCATAATTGCACGTGATTTTGTGTCTATTGATTGTGTGTTACATGGGTTTACTGAAAGATGTCCATCGATGCATTCCTATAAAAGTAAAGTTAGTATCTTACTGAAAAAATTGCCAAGTAAAGATAATCCAATTAGGCTACTGCACATAGCTGAGTTTTTAAATTATTGATGTTGTCTTAAAACTGGCTGCCTTATAATGCAGTAAAAGCTGCAATGTAGAAGATATATTTAGTTGTAGTCACGTTGTGGTATTACTGTACAGTATTTTTTAAAAAAGATACACAAAACAGATTTTTAAAGAGACTAGCTTTGTTTTACAGAGCACAAACACAAAAGAATATGTTTATAAATTGAACATCCAGGAAGTAAATAGTAGGACTTGGCTGAAGTGTGTCTGCACCTGTCTGTTGTTAAGCTTCAGGGAGATGGCTCCTGCCTTTAAAGCTAAGTATGTGAGTGATGTTATTTACAAAACTCAGTTCAAAATCTAAATCTTCCCTATTGCAGTTGCCCAAAGGAAAGTCCACTTGCAGCTCTTAACTTGCTGCAAGAAAGTATTTTTCTACTGTGGCTCTTAACATAAACAAGCAAATAAATAAAATAAAAACCCACCAAAACCCCAGAGCAATTGGGCAAGTCAAGTGGCAGCAGTTCACATACATGAGCTCTGTAGACGAGGGCTGCAGCTCCAGTCGCTCCCTGCGGTGCTGTGGGGTGGCTGCAGAAGTCTCTGTCGGGCAGCATGATCCAAAACTATTTAGAGCTTTAGTTTTTTAAACCAGTGCTTTCAAACTCAGCAAACAGGCAGCAGCTGTGGCACAGTGATGCTATGTATTAAGAGAAGATAAGGAGTAACTAAAGAAGAGTGCTCTGCACTAATCCAATCTAGAGGCGATATTAAAGCCATGGATCACAGTAGCAGAGCTTGTATCCAAAAGCAAAGGGACGAAACGTCCTCCACAGACAGATTAAAGAAGATGTATTGATTACTGTCCCTGTTATCAAGCATCTGGGACACTAATCAGCATCTCAGTTGTGCATTTTAGTAACAAAGGAGAGCAATGATTCAGTGCTTGGGAAGGCAGCAGGATTAAGTGGGAAGGAAAGAGAATAGCTGTTATATTTATTCAGCTGCTGTCCAAAGCAGAATATTAAAACCCATCATGATTGATTCTTGTTTTCTAAGGGGACTATCTAAAATATTACTCCAACAGAATATCTTATTTTAAACATAACCTGGACAAGTTTACTATTTCCCATATGTTTTTGTTGAAAACAGCTTGCAAAGTCTCACATACTCTCTGAGTAAAGGCTTTGTGCCAAAGAGAGAATTAACCCATTAGTCATTTAACAGTTAAAAGTGTTAAATGAAATCTGTAAATCCCTATGAGATATTTCAGTTCAGCACTTGTTATTTGCTGCTGTTATGATGCCAGTAAAATAAAAATGGAGAAAGCTGGGTACTTTCTCAGGTCAGATGTCCATCTCACACACACAAAAAATGAGGAGAGAGACTGTTTTGAACATCTTTGATGTTGAAAGTAAGGAGGTTAACCTAGCTTTCAGCTTTCACTAGGATCAGATTCATGGCACCTGAATTAGGACCCTCATGCCCCTCAGTAATCTGTGGAGAGTGACACCTCCAGAAGCTGACTTGCGCAGCTTTTTAGAGCAGTTCAGCCAACCTCTCTCCTTGCCTGTGGGCTGTTACTGACCTTCCTGAGGGACCTTGATTGAACGCCTGAAGTCACCCAGGATAAACTTGGGTCTGCCTGCCTGTGCCAGACCTTGCTCTTTTGTGTGCGTTGGTATTCGGCTTCACCATATCCAAGCTGTGACAGCTCATACCCATGTGGTCAAATCCTATCCTCCCAGTGGGTATCTTATGGCTGTGCTGGCCTGAGGGGGAGCTTGTCAGAATATTGTGATTTATGTCTATGAGTTTGTCATTCAGTGTAACAGGAGTAAACACCTGTGCAGGAGGGGTCTAAGTTCTGGTTAATAAAATAAAATTAATAAAACTGTACTAAAAGCAGAAGAAACGCTATTTTTGCATTTAATCCTCACAGGTTTTCTCTCTTGGCTTCTATATATTACATAGCTTGAAAGGTGTCTTTCAAAGAATATTGAGTACATCGTTCCCTATTACTAGAAATCTAAACCATTTAGGGTTAGTATCTAGTTATTGGCTAATTGTTATAACTGAAATTACACAGCCATAATTTCTGATCATACTGGAAGTATTCAGGGAAGGCTGAGTGCCCTGAAAGTTGAAAAGCAATGGAAAATGTGAGTCAAATACGTGAGGCTATTTGCGTTAATTTTGCAGGCAGACCTGAGATTAAGAATGTACAGTTGCATTGACCTATTGCCATTATTTACATCTTTCCTTTGTGATTTCTATCATTATCCATTATTTCACTGTATTTTAACGAAAAAAGTGTTTATTTTCATTTGAAGAATCCTGAAGGACTTTGCTAAAGGAATGATATAATTCATAATATGTTGTGTACATCCAATATTTTTCTGTACATGAAAAGTAAAAGAAAAAATATGATAAGAAACCTTTAATGTTGTACTGAAAATGCCAAATGTTTAGCAACAAATGTAGCCAATGGTTGAGGTCAGCAGATAAAGAATACTACTATAGGTAATTGCCACTGCTTCAGGAACTGGGTTAGGGAGAACTTAATTCCTTGAGCTGGAATTCGGCCATGGCATCCATTTACTTCTAAGTTTGCAAAAGGCAAGCTGGGGTCTTTGAAGACTGTAAGATGCTAAGGGGTATTGTGCTTCATCCAAGCTCTTACTTGGAAATACAACAGCATAAAAACATGGGTGAGCTTTTTGATATAAATTTAGACAGCTGTACAGATGTGTTTGCACATAGAGTGAGAGGCATGTACTGTATTAAGGTCCAGTGAGTTTTTAAGTGGTAATTGCACTTGCACAGTCTTTTTGCGAATAAATACCAAACTCCCAAATCTTGCTGATATTTGAAGGCTGTATGTATCATCCTAGTAGTCCCACCCTCTTTGTGTTTTAATCATTCTTTTACAGTCCAGTCATTTTCCTGATATCACAGTTAATAATCTGATACAGTATGGATTTACATGATGGGCTAAATTAAGCAGAAGGACACCACCAGGAGCAGCACATCCACCAGCAATATTTTCACAAGAGGCAAAGCTGCTGCCCACCGCTTTTGCTTCTTTTGTAAGCTTTTAAGAAGTGATTTTTCAGCCTTATATGCGTATGGTAAGATTAGATCAAAGTGCTAAAGTAGTTGGTAACAAAAACACAGAATGCTAGTTATTTACATTCCACTTGTATCTCTACTAAAATCCTAATAATAATGACAAGAATAATGAATTTTCATTTGGGTCATACGTACTGATTTGATATTAGACATGTGGATGGTGCTTATTTAAAAGAGCGCTCTCTTGCCACTAATTTTAGGAAATATGATTCATGTCAGTAATGCCGTGGTTTTCCATCCTGGAGCAGTCTGTCAGAGCTCACAGGAGGGTTCATTTTAGTTTAATATTCATAGATGAACTAGCCCTTCTAGAAGAGCTTTTCTGCTTTTTCTATTTACATTTCAAATAATTCCATGGAATTATGTGGGAGCAAGAGAATTGTCTGCTGAATGCTGATGGGTACAATAATATTAATAATTATATCATTAGCAGTGCTTAGGAAAAAAATAGATCACACAAGTTTGCACGTGCCTTATGCTGTAAAATGCTGTAACTGTATACTTTTCCTTCATTTACAATATGTTTATTGCTATTTTAATCTGAAAGGAGAATGCCTTCCCATCCAGTCTGTTGAATGTCATCTTCCATAACCCAAACACCACATATCCCCTGGTGAAGGTTAGCATTATGCATCCATAACGCAGGTTCATTTTACCAGACTAATATTTTACTAAGTGCTTGAGCTGAGCTTTTGTGATAAGTACCCTCTTCTAGGGAGAAAGGCATTTGCTCTGTAAATCAGAAATGGCAGTTTATAATAGTACTGTGAGATAGGGAAGAGAAGAGGGGGAAATGGAGCTGAACTATACATTATGAAGGGACTGTAGTTTCTCATTACAGCCCCAGGAATCCTGATCTACAATTCTTTGCCAATGAATATATCAGCTCTGCTGCCCATAGGGCTTTGTATGCAGGTAGGTAGGGACAAGATTGCCTTAATGCTTTGGGTAGGAGAAAAGCTTCTTCTCATTTTTATTGTGGGTCTGGAGGAGGAGAGAGAAATAGTTTTATTCTTGTCTGTTCTTTGTTTTATGTCCAGGTGGCATTCCTGGTCAGTTTATGGGAGGAGCTTGTAAACCCATATTTTTTCTAATCTGCAGGCTTTGTAGTTCCACAAGATGGTGCTTACAACTTGAATCAAAATGGAAGTATTTGCCCTCCTCTTAAATTCTCTGGTGTTAAATCTCAAATGAGATCCAGTGTTACAGTAGAGAGTACTTGCATGCTGCAAACTACTTGATATTTGTTAGCATGAAAAATCCAGTTGAACATAAAGCACAGGTACTAAAATACGCTAGTAAAATACAGTTTCTGATGCATTAATTTTCCCTTTTGATTGTATTTGTTGCTTTAATTTACACAGTCAAATAATTTATAATGCCTGGTAATTAAAAATTAGATTCCTTAATAAATTATGTGGGAGTTGGGTCAAATTTTATATTCAGATTCATAAGTGCCTTGCTCTAACTTTGAGCAGGAGTGGTACGGGTGCAAATCTAAGCAGTCTTTATTTATTAATGGGAAAAAAAGACATCTTTTACTTAGTAGTTATACTGCTTTGTGTCTCAGGAGTGTGTTACTTCTCTATTCCTCTTTGCTGAAGCCACTAAAATCCAGTTGATGATGTCCATGGCTTTCTTTTGTTTTAAATTCAGAATCAACACTATTCTCTGCAGTTTTCAGACCAGCAGCTGTCTGTCTGCATGTTCAAACATATTGGACTGGGGAATATTTTTATAGATATCTAATAAACACAAACACTGTGTGTGTGTGTGCGCGCAGAGAATTGTTTGTCTAAACATAGAAATGAGTCTTTGAAAAGATCTGTTATGTTTCCTACCATTACAAAAAACATAGATAAGTTATTGGAGAGACAACTTTACCCAAAACAAAAATTGGATCAGTGATACATTTATAATGTATTTTAGATGTCTTTTAAAAACCACATTAAAGCCTTGGCTCATCCAAGATGATCTCAATATGATTAGAGCTTGTTAGCCACTGCCCTGGAGAGAAGAATTGGGAAATGTAGAAAAACTATTGGACTCTGGGATTATTCACAGAAGGTATAGATACAGGATTGATGGTTTGTCCTGGCAGTGCATGGGACATAGTTACATTTTCAGTTAGTAAAATTCAGCATGCTATTTGGATGCAATTATCATTTTGGAGAAAGCTCTGGGCTGCAATATAAAATACTGCATACTAAAATTATGTTAAATACCAGTGCCTGCTGGGCGGTGGGGAGAATTTAGGAAGTGCCATCTCTGTGTTATTCATGAAGTTCTAATTGTTCATGTCTTGCTCAGAAAATGAAAAAGTTTCATGGAAAAATGGGAAGCTCTTGTCTGTGTAACTATAATGTACTTGCCAAAGGAAAATTTAATTGAGGTTGCTGGCACAATATCTTAAATGCTTGATTTTATCTTCTTGTAGCATTTTAATTTTTAAAATTCTAGTTGTTTTTTTTATTCCAAGGACAAAGATAGGAGTATTCTATTTTATGTGATTTTAGCCATGTGTTGTCAGCAAAACTTGAACTCCCAAAACCAAAGCACGCACTCCTGCTCCTACCGATGAATGCAGCCAGGTTGCACACCCCACAGGGTTCCGGCCTCCATGTTGTTGGGACAGCGCTCAGGAGGGTCTCCGTCTCCGTGGGCATTGCAGGCAGTGTGCAGGGTGCCACCCTACCCTGTGATGGCTCCTCTTGAATCCCCAGCACAGTGAGCCACTGATGCTGCAGTGGGGCCCCAGCTCCTCTGAGTGATTTTGTATATGATTTTTATTTTACTAAGGCAAATAGATAACTAAGGGAAAATGAAAACTTTTTTAATGGTTGGGTTGTCAATTAAAGTTAAATGAGATTTTCAGAAATCAGAAAAGGCATATTGTATCAGTGAGTTTTGAGATCTGTAAAATAAATAGATTTATACTGGAAGAAGATATTCAGTACCCTAAATATAGCAGCTGCTGCCTCCTCCATAATGTAGTGTGAACACTAGCTAGTTTGTCCTGCCAAGGGACTGCTTTTTCATGAAGCATCATGTAAGTAATACAGATATAAGAAATACTACTGCTGTACAGTAGTTTTAGAAGCCCTATGAAAGCTATTTAACATCAGATAAGAAATAACAGTTCACCGAGAGAATGGAAATGCGAGAGGTAGCTACAGACTTCAAGGTTCTCCCAAGGAAAAGAAATGCAATGCTAACTAAGCAAGTTAGAAAAAAAACAGAATATGGCCACGTGTGCTGTTGTAATGACTGCATTATTCATGCAGTCATTCCAAGGTGTATTGTGCATCTGCTCAAAACGTTTGGTGTGAAAGCAGATATCAGAAGCTTCATGAACCTATTTCACTGATGTAGCATAGATTAAATCTATGCAAGCCAGGGCAAAACCCAGTAATATTCTAACCTCATGTAATTGGAAATACATTTTGATAAGTATGCCATGGCTACCAGATGCAAAGTGTGATGCATATGAGTTAAGGCAGCGCAAAGAGAGGTACATAGCTCCTTCATAAAGAACTTTAATAGTTGTGACTCTTGTATTTTGCCTATAAAGACAGGAAAAGGCACCCTAAATTTTTCAACATGTTTTAGGAGAGCTGTTTTATCATGCAATAGAAGTTCTCTCATTGTATCTTAAAATACCTGCAGTATAGCTGGAAAGAATTGCACTACAACCCAGTATAATCCACTACCAAATTGCTATACATTTGAAAGCTCAGCTCTATCTTTAGGAATTATGCATCCTACAGTTTCCTCCTGCTCTTGTGTCTGTAATTCCTAGGGAGCCATGTGAGCATTGATGCAGTCTCTGAAGCTGCCCTTTTCTCTTCCTTTGTAGTTCTAATGCAACTTCAGAAAACATCCGTCTTAAATGTGGCCAGCACCTCGTGTGTAATACACATAAAGGGACACAAAATCAGTAGCAGCACTTCAGGGACAGCATTAATATTTAGCCAAGCTGCCAGCACTACAGTGAGAACTGAGACATATTTTTATACATCTGTGCTGACAAATGTAAGTCCTCTTTGGAATGCAGTTTGCACAGCTGTCCTCGTCCCCCAGAAGCATGTCAGAAATGATCTTGATGAGATAATTTTTTATTCATTTTATTCATTTTCTTCTGTTTTGGGGAAATTCCTGCATAACCCCAATGCAGAAGAATGTTTACCCCTTCCTGGTGTAATACATCTTGAGGTTATTACATCTAACATCTGAATGCTCTCAGTGTTCTTGGAAAGCGCTATTCACGGCCTCAGCGCTGTTGCAATAGCAAAGTTGAGGCAATATGACTCTAGTGTTACTGCCCTACCTAAAATTTGAGGAGGAAAAGGTCATGGAAGTTTCTTGTATTTGCTACCCAGATATTTTGATGTGGAGTTAAATCTGAGACAGTTTTGTACCTGACCAGAGCACTGACCTCAATGAAGCTGGAAATTCAGTGAATTATATATACTATTTTATAATTTGTCCACGCCTTGATTTTATGCCATTGAATAGCTCAGAGTGGAAGTTAAGTAAGAGAAATCATTTGAGATTTTGCTGTGACTATGTTGAAAAGGGACAGTGCACTTAAGATTGTGTAGCTCATGGTGCTTTCTCCTTGATGCACATTTTCTTCGAAAATAATAGTGCCTTACAAAAGGAAGTTGATAGGGAGGAACCTACTGAACAGAGCACTTACTAGAGGCTGAAGCTAGATTTTGATCATTTTCCATGACAAATAGAGGTTAATATTTTAATTGGGAACAGCATCCTATAACTGTGAATGGTTACTGTATAGCAATCTTTTGACCACTGCTGACTAGTTTGTGTGTGTCCTAATAATCAGGCTATGTTAATAATGAGACTGGGGATCACTTTTGAGTGATGCTGAAATCAACCACAGTTACAGTCACTCATTTTTCTTTGATTTGGTTCATTGCATTGTAACATCTTATTTTTACATAGTTGTAATGATTATGAAAGATTTTAAACTTGCAGTTTTCCTTGAAAGTTCTTCCAAAGTGTAATTTGAAGAAATTTGAGTACTTTGAAATGCTAACTCTTAAAGGATGAAAGGTCCAGCAGTCCTGACAGCGCCTTGGAGAACAGCAGGCTGTGGCCCTGTGTGAGCAGCATGTTCTCCCATACAGCGTCTGTAGGAAGGGGTCAGATTGACTTTATGTGGCCAGGGGCTTGTGTTCAATGGCTTCTTGTTTTAACCTCACACTGACTCTGATGGTGAGTGCAGTTTGCCTGCAGGGGAGCTCTAATGCTCCTATATCTCACAGAATCATTAGAAATAGGGTTGGGTGTGATTTCAAGAGCTCCCTTTGTCTACCTTCATCCATAACTGTCTTTGCTAATCTCTTCCTGCCAATTTCTTATTTTTATTCTATTTTTTCTCCAGTGCTTTTAAAGTCTGCGTGTGTTAGAAATCCCATCGCTTCATAGGCAAGCTATTGTCATGTTCATTTTCTTAGGAAAGTTTTACCTTGTGTCTGCGCACATTTTTACAGTGCAATAATTTGGCTGTAGTCTATACACTGGAGTGAGTAACAGGCTAACTGGTGTATAGTAGCCTTGGTCATAATACTGCTCCATCGAATTGTCTCCACTCCTTTTGGGAACAGATTCAAAGGCTTAGTTATAGTTAGTTCAGTGGTTCTGTTTTTCTTTTATTGGATAATTCCCTGCACCATCTCCCAACAAAGATTAGTAAGCCACTATACTTACATGATAGCTGTGTTAGGTTGTGTTTATTTCACAGGGTGTTGGACACCTCATATGCCCTACTTCCCATGGTAAGTGGATATGCTTGCATACTGCTCTCGGTATTTAAGCTAGGTCTACTTCTTTTTTGTTTGAATTGTTCCTTTAGGTGGTCTTGAGGAATGAGCAAAGTCAAGATGTAAAGTCAAATATTTTGTTCATAGTGAAAGGGGTTTTGGCTCAGGTCTTGCAGAGACAGTCAATTGTCGGGTATCCTGGACAACTACTGCTTTTGCAGTATTGTTCTTGGAATGTATTACACGATAGAAATTTCTTCTTCTGTGCAGAAACCGTGTCTGAGCATTTTGAAACCATCTGGCAGTTCTGTGGCTTCATATCGCAGTTATGTTCAGAATAAGCCTAAAAGATAGACAACAGAGAACAGGAGTGTTTGGAATGGCTTATGTGCCAGCAGTCATATTTCTGGTGCTTAACTCAACTTTAGGATGAAATCCTTTGCTGTTGTCACCATGAATCTTAATGATTAATTCTTTGCTCCTGGCAATCCTGGAATATTGAATATTGCTAGAAATAGCATTCAGACTAAGAGAGAGCCAACTTTTGGTCACATGGATACCATATACAAATGGACAGTATACTTTATGTAACATTCCTCTGATACTTTCAACTATTTTTTTGGTATATTCTTAAAGAACTGAAAAAGTTATTTCTGAGCTGTTATTTTCCTGTGCTGAGGTGCAATAATAAGGTTAGAATGTGATTTTTATTTCCCTATGTATGTTTATATACCTATGCACCTATCGAGACCATCAACAGCCACTGCTTTCACTAGCCTGCTAGTATTATTTTCTATTAACAAACAGAAGTTCCATATTTAGTGAAAATGCTGAGCTCTACTGTTCAGATCCAAGGAATCTCTACTTTCTGGAATCCCCTGCTCCAGTGAAGTATGTCAAAGAAGGAGTAAGGCAGTTGCTGCTTTCAATTTGTACAAAATCCCAATTTTCAGCATGACTTGGAACAAGACGCATGGCATGCAACAAGCCATCTGATTAATTAGCAGAGAATTTGCAAACATCAGCAATGCTTCAAGATGATATAGGAAGATCTGATATCATGTCTCCTTGTGCTTTCCATATATAGTTCTTTGCCCTTGCTCTTCCCTTCATCTCCATGAGAGTTCATGTGAGGTCTGTGGTTTGACTAAACATAGGGCTGCCTGGAGTCTCTGGCTTTTGGTTTTTCCCTTCCTAATTGGCTTTTACTAGTTATTTTTCAAGCATGATGGTGTCAAGTCAATTTGCTCAGGAGTCGATCATGTGATTTTCATCATGATGCTTATGTAAACGCTTCTTCCAGCTTGCAGCTTTATTATCCCATTTTTTTCCAAAGGCTTACTGAGGTGCTGTCCATAGCAAATCAATGACATGGGTGTCTTCTAGGTGATCAGTGGGGGAGAAGGAAATCTTAATAAATCCAAGGTGTTTTAGCTGGCTTAACTGAGGCTGCTTTTCTTGGTGCTTACAGGACAGTATAATGAAACTGCTGTTCTCTTTAGCTCTTTATGATTTGAAGAGTATAGAGTGGTCTTGACAGCAAGAAGTTGCCTTGATAAGTATTATCTTAAGCTCCATTTTCACACAGCAGCTGATTATGGGATTTCTGTGATATTGTGGCAGTGGTTTTGCAAAATTTACCTTTGTCTAGGATACAGGTGGAAGATGCACATTTGCCTTGTAGAGGCAATGTATGGAAGGAGGAGGAGAAATTGCTGAAGTCTGTGGTGGAAGCCTTGAGTAATGTATGGTCTGTTTTGGACAGGATATTTGGGTTAGTCCAACAGTCTGTATTCCACTTGGTTGTTCCTGTTCCCAGGGGACAGGGTTACTCTAGGGGAGAGTCTGCTGATGTTTTAGCCCCAGGGTAGCTGGAAGTTAAAGGAGCTTTTGAAGTTGGGCATGAAAACCACAGCTAATGGATGAAGAGGAAACAAAAAATGCTCTTTCCGAAAGCTTGAGATGATTAGCAGGGCAGACTGGAAATATATAACATACTCTGATAGCTTAAGGGAACAATACAGGGTTAAAAAATGGAATTCGAAGTGGCTTTGTAGATAGCGGTTCAGATGCTTTGAGCATACCGCTCATACCACACATGTCGCTTATTTTAGTCCGTAATCCTGAGAGTCCCTTGCCCTGCTATTGAAAGCAGCATATACTGGGGAGGCAAAGTGCTGACAGCGAGGTAACAGGAGCTGTTGTGGATTTTGACAGAGTAAACACTGCAGCGCTTCGGTGTGTGTCTTTCATGGGCATTTTGAATATCTGTAATGTGCTGAATTTCACAGGTCACAGCAGGGCTGGCTTTGAGGCATGCTGTTTCGAAGTGTTTGGAGACCTCTGAAAAATTACTGCAGGCCATCCTTTAAAAGTGATCGCATTTCAGTCTTTGAGGTTTGAGGTTCTAGCTACTGCTGAGGAAGACTAGGATTAGACCATGGGCCTCATTTGGAAAGCCTTTGAAGAGAAATTTTAAGTATCTTGTAGCAGAAGTTACAGGACTTCCTTTTTTAGTTCTGCAGAGCTTTAGATTATTTGGCGTGATGGCAGATGAATATATCCTTGTCAAAGTTAAGAAGAAAAAGAAATAACTAAAGGATTTACAGATTTTGTTAGATACTTTCTATTGAGGAGCAATAGATTACGCAGGAACATAAAGCAAATTTCCTGGGGAAAAAAGTGTGTGTATCTTCATCTTGCTGTGTGACCTCAACTTAATTATAATTGGAGGGTTGTTTTCCTATCCTTATTTTATTAAGTATATTTAATTTTTTTGTATTATTGAAAGACAGTATGCTTCATAAATATATGCTTCATGCTTCTGACTATAGATTTCTAACTGTGTGGATGTTTTAGCAGATGAGCTGAGCTGGCAGCATTTGATGGTAGTATAGCAAACAGAATATTTTCATGATGGATGGTGGTCGAACAGGTAGATTAAAAAAATTGTACACAAATGATGCTGATTGTCTTGGTATTTTATAACTAGGAAAGAATTTTTTTTTTCCCTGTGGCTGTATACTCTCAGTGTCCACAATTTTAGCAATTAAAGTATAAATGAGTACATGTGCATTTTCTCTGGGTAGTAGCTTTGTAAAAGCCTCATAGCTATCCATAGAGGTTAAGAGTGTATTGTGTTTGAGATGGCGTCTCTTAGATGGAAAGAAGGGGGAGTCTCTGTCCGATGAGCTTCACTATGCCTCTGTTGCTGTATGCAATATGCACCTTTCCTGGCTTCACATATGAAAACCGTCTTGTGCACACCTGGTTGCTGTATGTAGCCTTTGCAATGTCTGCACTTGAACTGCTGTTTTAAAGTCTCAGTTGTGGCACGTGTTAACCATGATTTTAATTACTAGAACAGAATTTTAGATAATTATATTAAATATCTCAGATACTACCAGTGGTTTCTGTCATATAAGAAGTTTCTAAAACTGAGGGCCCTTTGTAGGTGTAAGTTGCATAAGCACACATCCGTACTGATGCTATTTGTCAACCATTTGCTCTCTGAAAAGAGTGCCTGAAATACCACGTAGCTATAAATCCTCTGCTCTGGTGGACTTCAACTGACTCTTCAGCTTTCCGAACTGTCTGAAATGTCATCCACTGCAGTTTCAGAAAGAAAATATTTTATTTCTTCTTGCAAAATCTGGATCAGTAACTCCAGAGTATGGTTTAAACTATTTCAGCTCGTCTTTCCAATTCTTGGGAAGATATTTATATTGTTTGTATCTCATGTCAAACCATGTTTTTCTTTCTGCTGAATTCTGCCATGTGTTGCTTTGTTTGCAAGTCGCTTCCAAGCCAGTAATCACAAGCACTCCATCTGGTTGGGGAGCAGAGTAGTGATAATGTAAAAGGACATTTCCACTATTCAGTTTAAAAGAATCCTCCATCTGTACCAAATCTGCCATTTTAATGAGATTGTAAAGGGGTTTTGTTGTTTTTTTCTTTTTCAAAGAGGGGAGGAGATTGATTGTTGAGATTTTTTTTTTTTTTTTCCCCTGGCATATTTAGTCATTACATGATTGTATCCAAAGCCCTTTCTCTTCCCCAAGCTGAGAATGACTATAGGAATTTGCAGTTCATGTAATTCAGGATGCAAAGTAACAAAAGGATCCTGAAAATTTTACCCAAAGTCTATAACAAATTGATTTTGCATTAGTATTGAGCCTTTCCTTTATTACCCTTTGTTAATAGCATGCACATGAGAAATCATCCTGAATGCTGTAAAACTGATCCACAAGGTTAAAAAAAATATAGTGTCACTATGATTTATGACATGAGCTTTCAGTAATCAGAGCTGCATTGATGGATGTGAATGTGCTGAGATGACTTTTTGGTGCTGGCAGATTTTAATTTTTCTTTGTGCTTTTCTTTTGTAATTCTGATCGTTGCTCTTTTAAAATTAATGGAGAGAGAATTGGGCAGCTTCTCTTGTGGGAATGTCACAGCCTAAACCAGGACAGTTTTGTGGAGGTTAATAGGCAATGGTTTGGGTCAATCATCCACCGGTCTCATCATACTAATGTGAACTTGAAAAGCCAAGAGCCAGCGACTGGAAAAGCAAAGTAGCTCTGGCAGAATAAATGAACACCGATGGGTAGGGGAGGGCAGTCTCAGAGGAGCTCCTGGAGGGAGCAGGCTGTCACCCAGACCCTGCTGGCACCGTCCACAGGACCTGGGCTGCTGAAGGAACAAACAGCACAGCCCGCCAGTAAAACAGACACATGCAGAGACTGTGTTGAATCCTTTTCTCTAAAAGCTTTGTTCCTCCTTTCCAAACAAGCAGTAATTCCGCTTTAGGAGAGCTGTCGGATTGCCAGTTCTGTGTCACCAGTCTCTACCCCCTGACAGGAGGCTGCAGTTCAGTGGCACCTGGTGGCTTGGGGACACCACCCCACAATGGGCTTGGTCTTCTGGACAGACTCTTGTGAGTTTCTATAAAACTGCCCAATTTAATCCTTTTATCTGCAAAAAGAACTATTCTGCAAGTTTTAAATTTTATGTGATTCCCTTGAATCCCATTACAGAAATCATCATATTTCCTTTCTCCTTGTTCTCAAGCACCTTTTCAAAGGCAGAAGAAGGGTATTTAGGCACCTGGTGCTTATTCAGAACCAACCCCTCTTCAGTTAGAAACAAAAATTAAGTTACTGGATAGTAGCCCTGTACTCTTGGGTTTCTAGAACTGGGATGTTTCCTTTTATTGTTTTGAAATGGTAGTTCTCAGTCCTCAAAACAAATAGTAATGCTAAATCAAAATTCACCTTTAGAAATTGAATATTTCAGGGTACTATGTGTCGTTGTGGCAGCTTGCAATAATGACATTGCCAAGGTAACTGTGGTGCAGATGACTGAAATCTCTGCTACAGGAAGCTCTGTGCAGATATGTCAGGTAAATTCATTTAAATTGATGTGGTCATCATCTTGTATTTAAATTGAGGTGGAAGGCTCCTTTCACCCCTGTAGACAGCTGTTAGCTTCTCTGTATTTAGTCAGCAGCAGAAGTGGGTCTTAGTCATAGATACTATAATGCCATAAGCAAAAATGTGCAGAAGCAGAGAGTAGTTGTTAAATGGAGTGCATCATCAGTGACATTAATGAAGTCATTTCAAGCTAGATCACCTGAGTGCATGGCCTACAATATTTATTTAGTGATACTTTGGGGCCTCAAATTTTGCACCTTCTGAAAGATTTTACATAGATAATTAGCAACAAGTTCTGCATTATAACCCAAGAACATGGAGCTACTACCTGGTGGCTGGGCTGTAGTCGATGCAAACATGGAGAAATGTTTCTTGAAACCTTGAAATCATCCTTTACATATAGATTATTTCCTTTCATAGACAAATGAGACATTGGGCATATATTGTCTGAGAAAAATATTAGACCTCGATTATTTTTTTTTCCCTGCTCTTACCCTTTGTTCTTCTGTACCAGTGAATATCTGTGCGCAGCTCGCACGTGTGAGGTGAGATGCGTAACAGGCAAGCGCGGTGCATGCAGTGCAGGTGTTGGGTGAATTGAAGAGATTTCAATATTCCCTTTCTCAGCAGGTGGACATTCTTTAAAGCCACTCCTAATGTAAGTAACTGTAGGGAAGTATGCAGAAAATAGCTTCCATTGAAAAGGAAGGGATCTGCTTTACTGAAATCATGAACTGCTCTCTGGGCTTCCCTCTGAAGCAAAATGATTTTGCTCTTGGTACTGCTTTTAATCTCTCTAGTTTAGAAACTTGACGTATATAGGGAGCAGCCTTTTAGTTCAGGAAACTAGCCTCTAGAACCAACGACACAAATCTATCATAATTAGTCATCAGAAAATCTGAATAAATATAAAATTACCATTGAGTAGGAGGCAGGCATATGTGGTATTCAAAACACACAGAGTGTAAAATGGTGTTATTGTTGCCTTTAGAAATAGTTCAAAGTAGTCTGCATTAGAAAGAGCTGATAAGCAGAATGACAAAAGCTTGTTTCATGAGTGATTCCAAGCAGCGGTGGTTTTCTGATCAGCTGATGCTGCAGCTATTTTGGGTATTCCACAGATCATGATTGCATACACGGGGAATGATTGGAGGCAGCAAATATGGTAAGTGAGCCAGGAATCCTGGGACACGCTCTGTTACTAACTTAATAGTCTTACAATCACTTCTTTGCCATTTAAATAGCCAAGGGAAGTCTAACAAGTGACTGTGCTTAGTTCTTTTTTTTTTATTAAAAAAAAAAAAAAGAAAAAAGAAAACCACTTCCTGAGGCCGCTATTTTTAGCAATGGTGCAGTGTCCAAAGTGTTAACTAATTGAGTCATCAGGTTTCATATCTGGCCACAGAAAATGGCAGTGGAAGAGGGGGAATGCTTTCCAGAACAAGTAAGCATTTGTGGATTCTGAAATAAGAGTGAAGTCTGCATACCGAGTTTCTTGTATTTGTGTTTTAAGTCTTTGATTGTATGAGACAAAGCTGGATGTAGGAAGAGGTATGTTTCGGCTTCTTTGGTGTATTTTGTGTTCTGATGGTTGGATTACAGTATAGGCTGAGGCGGCAGTCAAATGGTATACAGAATTATTTGTTCTCTCTCTCCTTACCAATGGCTACATACTGTTCAGGACACTGTGTAGAAGACGCTGATTAAAATTGCAGAAACATTTTGAAATGTTTTGTTCTGTGATCAGCGCCTTAAGTAACCTATATATACATAACCATTTTGCATCTTTCATATTTTGAAAAAAGTTAATTGAAATCTGTACTTTTAAGTTGTATTTATCAAATAACGCACCTCTTCTACTGACAATCCATAGGTCAATTAAACTTCAAAAGAAGCCTGCTGCTACTATGCTAGTAGTGACCTGTAAGGAGGCACCCATATCACTCTTACTCTCAGGGATAGTCCCAGTGACCTCCAAGGTGATCCCTGTGTGATTTAAAAATTCTTCAAGTGAGGAGCTGCTGTGAAATGACACCCCTGTACTCTGTGAACTAGGCTCTGAGGTTCTTCATAGCTTGAGTTATTCACATCTGTTAAAAACCACAAAGTAAAACAATTGTTCTTTAGGTTGCTTTACTGCAGAATTAAAATATTGGGTTCCCGGGAGAAGTATGCTATCCTGTTATTAATATTGATGAGTGCCAAGCTTTGTGGAAGCGTCAATTAAATGGCAGTATTTTTTTAGAGATATTACCGATGGTATCACCCAGCAGTTTACTAGCTAATTTCCATGTCAGCAATAGCTTTGTGCTGTGAAAAAATACTGCAGTGAGTTCTCTTAAACATGTATGTTGTTGTTCACTTGCTGTCAACACAGGATTGGGTTGTTGTTCTCTGTTAAAAACCATCTTTGAAACTCTGGTTGTTTTGTGGTGATGCTATTCTTGTTCATAAATTCATTTCTACCAGTAGTTTCAAAACTGTGAAAATATTTACTTGGGGGATTTTCTTTGTGAAGCAATTTCTTGTAGGAGAAGGTTTTGTTAGATTCAGATGTTTTATGGTACTTGATTAAACTCTTTTTTTCTTTCAGCCCTGAGAATATTATTTACTCTCTCCTGGTTTTTTTAGCACAATAATATTAATCTTCAGGGTGATAAACATCTTTGCTGATGCTTTATATGAGCCCCAGTAGTACAGAACTTGTTGCAGTCCTGTTAGTTTCTGTGTGCAACAGTTTAGAGAGTAGAGTGAACTGAAAATCTTGCTGCCGTCGAGCCGTGGCGTTGGCAATGTTCTGGTCTGCAGTACGCTCTGCCCCTCTGTGTTGCAACGGAATGGTATTTACTCTTGCTTTACAGGGTTTTGTTAGCAGTTGCATAGAAATTGGTCTTTCGGTTAGTATATACATTGTTTTTTGAAGGTGTAGTAGCTATTTGAAATGGAGTTGAGTGATGAAGAAGAGGTACAATATATATTTGTTTTGTAAGATTTTCTTGTTGATGTTGTTTATGGTAAGTTCTGATTCTCATTCCATACATATCTAAGTCTCCTGTAGGTTGCCATGTATGTTTTTGGTGTAAGGGAGAAACAAACTCTACTTCACTGCATGTTTGTCCTGTAGATTTGCTATTCAGAAGTGATACTTTAATTAACGTTGTACAGTAATGGCTTATTCTATCATCAAATGCTAGGGGAGATTACTGTATAGGGCTGGTAAGCAGTATAGTTGGCCATAACTTATTTCTGTAAGTGAATAATTAACTGATCTTCACTTTTAACGGTTAAACTAGAAACTAATTCTAAATCTGTGTTTATTAAAAGAGTAAAGATAAAAGTCTTTTAGCCCAGTTTGAAAAGCATTAAATCATTAGTGAAATATCATTTTCTTCAATTAAACAATGATGTGTTTTCCAAACATACTTTATTCTGATGCTAGGAAACAGTGGTAATTTTCAGATAAAAATAAACTATCAAGTCTGCTAAGGTGAAGTAAAATGTTCAAATAGTTCTGTTGTTTTTATTTTTTTTTCGAAAAATTAGAAGTCCCTCCTGTGATGTTCACATCACCAGGGTTCTTCTACAGAATTCCAACTCTAGTGCACCATGGCTTTGAAAGCCAGAAAAATACTAGTTCAGTTCTGTAACTGCACAGTGGTTGTGCAAAAATGGCACCATCTCATCTGCAGTGATTTATCTTTATATTTGGTAATTTCTTCTCACTTTAAAACTGAGCAATGTTGTGTTTTCTTTCCCCCTCTGTTCATCTCAAAGACCCCATACAGCTAAGAGTGTTCTCACTGTTACTGTTTTCATCCTATGCGTACCTGTAAATCCTGATCCTAGCCTTGCCCCCATGGTGTTTTAGATTCCTCCTCCTGTTTCAAAACAGAATTGTGTATTGAAATTCAGTACCTGAATCTAGTTTAAAACTTCTGATAACAATTGTAGGGCACTAGTTTGTAGTTTTTGCTCACAGATTTTGGTGCTTGGGCTGGGAAAAGCAATTTTCCTATTGGAATCTGAGAAAATCCTCAAATCTGGAATATGTGGAGTGAGGAACAAAACACTTTGTAAACTAATTTACATTTGCTGTGTACACCATTGAATACATTTCATCTAGACAGCCCCAACAAATGCCACCATAGAACTTTCCATGTCATTTCACAAATTTGTAACAGTGAATGTCAGTGTTTAATCACAGAGGAGGAGGAGAAAGGGAGCATTGGGAAATGTGGAGGCTGGTGGCTCTCCTGTGTCAAGCCCCACTGCTCTGTGCAGGCCACACAGCGCTGTTGCCCATGTCATATGGCATCACATCCAGGAGAAAGAAGACAAGGTTTCCTCAATTTTTCTAACAGTAACAAACAGCAGTGTGCATAGCACCTGCTCTGGTTTGCTCTGCCTTGCCTTTGTGGTTTATAGTAATGCAGTGAATTACAGAAGGGATCTGGAGTTACTGGGTCATATCCATGACAGCAGAATCAAATGGAAAACAAGATATGGCAGGTTATGGTCAGCAGGGAGATTCAGGTCCTGTAGAAGAACATGACCAAGCAAACACAGCCCAGAGCATTCACTGATGGTTTCTCCGGTAGGTCTCATACATCTCCAAATTGCGCTTAGAATTGTCTCCTGGCAGGTTGCTCAGCTCCTGCATTTGAGAACTGTTAACTCTCCTGTGTGCAATTGTCCTCATGAGTTTGGGAAGTGCTAGCTAGGTTTTTCTCCTCCTAAACAACCAGAACTACCTCAGCCAGTCTCTGGCTCTAGGGAGATGTTTGAATCCTTTGGTTTATTGGTTCCATTGATTCTTTCTCATTGTACCAGAGCATATATGTTTCACAGCATTTCTACAAAGAGGTGTCAGGACAGATTGTTCTGTAAATGTTACAAGCTCATCTAAGGTAACTGTTATGACAAAGCTCATGCAGTGCCTCTAACCAGCCCTGCAGAACTGACTGTTACCGTGTTTGTGGCTGTGTTGCAAATCTTGCCCCAGGAGTCCTCTTACTACCTGGAAGCTCTTCAGATAATTTCCACTGACCCTTCAGATTCTGTATCTGCCAAGTGAGCTACATGGGCTTTTCCAGCCAGAGACTCTCTTCAACAAGGTATTCATGTGTGCAAATTGGAAAAGGTTCTTTGCTTCTGACAGAGGTCATAATCCCTGCTAAGAAACCTATACTTTGACACTTAAGAACTGATAAAGGTTTGTAATTCCTGTAAGAGTCCTGAACAATGTGTCAAAAAATTTAAAACTGTAGTAGATGGCTTTAAAACTAGCCATTCAAATGCCTCTTAAGCCTTCAAAAGTGTAAACTTTAATTACGTGTGGGATTTGCAATACTTGCCGTGTAAATTGGTGTGTTCCTGTGTATATTTTTGCCACCTCAGAAATGGCTTGACTGGTTTACCTCAGTCTTTCAATTTAATGATGTTCAAACTTCCAAAGCAGAATTATTTTCGTTTTGAATAAGAGGTGCATCCAAAAGCAGACATAAAGTGAAAAGGCAGAAAGAGAGCAGGAAAATTCTGACTTCACTGTGCTGAAAGCTCTTAATAGGTTGTCGAGCTACAGAAGAGGTTATGTAGCTTGTCTATAGTTCCTATAGCTTGTTTACTACAGTATTTTTAGGGAATATTTACGTGCATTAGGCTTCCACTGACATGCAGATTGCTCCACTTTATTACCAGTAACTTCCACTTCACCACGTCTGATTGAAGCATATTTGCATAACATTTTTGTAGTGAGCTCGTTCTGAATGAATAAAATCTCTCTCTCAAATCAGCAATATTATCTGATTTAGGTTTATACTATTTTTTTTCCCCATCTGAAATTATAGACAAATAAATATACTTTAAAAATGTTTTGAAGAGGATTGCTGAATTTTTTTCCTCTCCTTTCTGGATCCAGATTCTAAAATCAGATGCACACAGAGAACAGGAGGTGGACCAACTGACATAATTCATGCAGTGATCTGAAGAATGTGACTTTGGCATGGAAATGGCTTTAAATTTGAGCCTGAGATGTGCTGAAATTATCTCCATGCTCATTGGGTAGGCAGTTTCTGAGAGAAAAATAGCAGGGAGGAGATCAATGGCATCTCATCTAGCTTGGCATGTAAGAGAGTTATTATCTTCAGGTGAATATAAACATAAGAAGAAACCCTCGAAGCACATCCAGCCCTTCTCTAGCTCTTTGTGACTGTGGTAGCAGTTATGAAAGCCAGTGATTTATTTTTCACTTGTAAGGGTATGATAGGAAAACTTTAGAGAGAGATGAGTCATTACAGGCTCAGGAGTTTCTTCCCAGAGTTTGAAATAAACTTCTAGAAGTTGAGGCTGTCAGCCGGGAGAATGAATCTTGAATTTTAGATGCTCAAATCTTTTGCCTTCAACTGTATCGGATCCTTTTGATTGATTATATATGTGAGTTGGTCACAAAGGGCCTGGTTCTTTGCCTGATTGTGCACTTCTAATGGAGTACAGTGATTCACTAGTGAAACCAGTGATTTTACTGGTTTTAGGATCTTGAACAGAGTGTGTCCCAATTTACCTTGTCATTCAAGTTTGTCTTTTCATATAGGGCAATCTGATAGCTGAAAAGTCAGTATTAAAGGGTTCTTATTTTCCACTTAAAAGAAAATAATTCTTGTGATTTGTTGTTCATGCACACTTAGAAAGTTTGTGTGTGTCATGCAGATGTATATTGATTTTGTAGCCCTGGAAAATTAGGATCTTGCTTTTGGTGTTACTAATTTAACACATTCATACTAATAATTGTTTTCATAAATTCTTAGGTGAAGCTGACACACCAAAATTGTGTTTCAGAATCTCGAAACCTCATCTGTGCAAACTGGCAAAGAGTATTGCAAGTTGTGTAGGCCCTTGCCTCCTGTCTGAACATTGTCTCTGCGGGAGGGATTTGATCTCAGTTCAGGTGTTTTCTGTTGGGTTGTCAGATGTTAATTTTGCTAGAGTTGCAGCTAAATTATTCTGTATTTGTTGAAATCTGTGGTGATGAGTTAACAATATGGAGATGACAGCTTTAGTGGTGTTTACAACTTGGATGTTATGTTCAACATGTTATGCATGTTACAGGTGGGCATTAGGCAAAGGGTTTCCCATCTAGCTCTGTATGTGTCTTTTGTGCCTTGGAAATCACAACCCCCTTTGCTCTTTGTAGAAAATCAAAAGAATAACAGCTACTTTCATTTCTCTCTTGTGCTTGAACTTTCTTAGGAAGCAGTCATTGAGGCATTTAAAGGCACCCAGGGCTGAATTAGTTGCATTGTAAGTCACAGGATTGACTACATTTATAGTCTGCTGAAGAAAACTGCATGCCTAAAGTCTAAGCAACTTATACAGTAAGAAAGCTGCATCATAGCTTCACAGGAGATGTTTGTCATTGCAAGCAAACAACTCACTCTAGATCTCTTGATGCTGTTAAAGGCAGTGATAAACACCTCTTGTACTGGAAGCTGTGAAATGTTCTTGTATGTACCAGCCTTAACATCTCAGGTTCTGGATCCTTTTCAACCATCTTCCACTCCAATACAGGTGGTTCATTTTCAGTGGTAACAGTGAGCACAGATTCATCATTTTGCCAGGATGGACTCTAACAGGTAGAGTGGTGCAAGTGATCTTGAAAATTGTATATACTAAACCTGCACGTTAGAGACTTACCCTGTCTTGTGGTCTAGCAAGGAAAGAGGATTATTTGTTTGCTTGAATGTTTTCCTGGTTTAGTCAAGGATTTCTAGAAAGAAGGAGCTGAATCTAAAATGCGTTTTCCACTCTGTGTTGAACTGCTTAAATGTGTGATTTTCAGGAAATATTTTATTTTCTCTACAAGCATGTTAAGATTGACAGCTGTACAGGGATAGAGCCTCAGTTGTTGCAAATATAGTTGATTACAGATTCACATGCAATTTTTGCAGAAATATGAGGTGGTTTAGTCTCCACTGGTGTGACCAAGAAGAGGGGTTTCACGCAGCCTGAAACCAGTGTAGTTTTTAACTTGTGAAAAACATCGTAGTTACCTAGCTGGAATAGGGCTAGTTATGGGGACATTCCAAAAAAACATATTTTTGGCTACTTTATCATGCACAATACAGTAATATGATCAAAGTTGATGAGTAAATTGCATGATAGGGCAAACAATTAGAGGGAGTTGTTTGGTTTTCAACCAATAATTAAATCATTTCTCATTCTGCAATCACATTCAAAAAAGCTGGCCTTTCCTAGCTGAAAGATGTTTCCTTTGAATTGTCAGGCAGTAGGAATAGAGCTTTTCCTGTTGCCCTGTGGTTGTGTTTAGGGCTGTGATCCCAAAAGCGTCTCTCTGAAGGATAATTAACAGCAGAACTGCAGATAGCAGTTGGCCCCAGGCTGTCACATTCTTATCAGAAGAAAACACGTATGGTAGTATGGTATGTAAAGCATGAGTACAGCCGTAGTTGTTTGCACAAAGAAGATCATGTTCTCATCCGGTGCAGTCAGCCCCCTTTCTAATAAAGAAGATACAAATGAATTTTTTTAATACAGATTTAGTTTTGAGGTAGTAGGGACATGCAAAGGATACAGCCACTTGGAGGATGGATGAAGAGTCTCCCCAAGAAAATGATATGGCTGGTTTATTTCAGACATTGCTGTTAACTGGCCAGTATAGTTTATTTGAAATAAAATTTCATCCCTTACCAAGTGAGTGTAACATATTTGCTTGGGGGAAAATTCTAAATTAACATAGGAGCAAAATCTGAGAAATGCCAAGGACCTCCAATTGCCAGTGCAGTGCTTAGTACCCATCAGAGTTGACCCGTACTGAAAAAAAAAAACAAACCCGAAGCCATCAGTTGCAGTAAGCCCACCCTTATCAAAATAAGCAAAAATGTTATCATCTGTTTCCTCAGATCATCTCATGCTGCTGCAAGACTAGTTTTGTTGAGCACATTTCCAAATGGAAGTAACGTACATTCATCCCTTAAAACGAGGTCATTGCCTCCCCCCCAACAAATGTTAGGCATGGTTAGCATCTTTTTGTTGGGACTCAAGCCAGAATGCATCCTGCTCTGGCACAATGGGAACCTGCTGGGGGTTTCCCTTCACAACAGCTACTGTTAAAGATGGAGTGAAAAACAAAACCCTGTTCCCAATGTGAAAAAAAGACTGGATTTTTAAACTGAAAAAGAAGCCACTGTAAGCAGAACACAAAGGAAAGAGAGATGAGCATAATAAAAATACCATCAGTATGGGAGGGGGCCTGTGCACGTCGAAAATAATGCCTTTGCACTTTTGAGGGTTCACTAAACAATACATATTCTCTGTTTTCTGAGAGGACCCTCTCTAGTCCCATGGAAAAGCCAGGCCAGACCCTGGGTTGACAGTCAGTGCAAATTTCCTAATAGTTTTTGTCTTTACTCATGCTAAATAGTCTCTTAATTCAATGGGAGTACTTGGAGAAAAAGATAGTGAACATGTATTTGCTAGCATGAGTCAGCATCAGCATTTTCTCTTTTAAAATGGAGGCTTAAGATAATATCCAAGTGACTTAGGAGTTAGTCTTTCCTGTAATAGAAATGTTTTTAACTCACATAGCTTTTCCTCAAAATGGTGAAATGGTTCTCAGGTCTTACCCCTGCACATCGCAGGTTCTGCCATCCATTGTGTGACAGGGCTAGAGGAATCAGGGTAAAGAAGGCTGGGAAGCGGAGTACTGCTACCAGCATGGCTTGTCCAGCCTCAGCACTTTACAGAGATGTCTCTGGGATGAAGGCTGTGGAAATGAGCTCCAGACTGGAAAACCTGTTTTGGACTGCAGGCAGCCTGCAGTCTGCAAGCTCATCAGCCTGCTTTACATTAGAGAATTGAATTTTTATAGCATAGTACATTAAAGGGGAATACACAAATCTTAAAGAAATACACATCGCACAAAAACTGCATTCATTAGCCAATCATCTGCATTTACGCATTTCTCAAAACTAGAAATATTCCCTTTTTCTTCCAAGAAAGTATGGGGAGGGGGGAGAAGTCGTACCATCTGCGAAGAAAAAGCTTGATATTATACGCGCATCAGTACTGGTACTCTCATAAATCTACTGTTTATGAAGTATTGTTTGAATAGCCATTCCAGAATTAAATGCTGTGCACAGGATCCGAGGTCTGTCTCTCCAAGAATTAAAACTCTTGTAAGAATCTTGATTTTCAATTTGAGTCTGGATATAACGATTGAAAAGGTAGCATCCCCAGGGAGCACAGCAGGGAAAGGCTTTGGGGACACAGCCTGACAACAGGCTTCCTGTGCAAACGCACAGGAAGGGCTGCAATCTTTGTGGCTGACTGCAAGAACATCTAAGATTCAGGGTGCTTTGATGTATGTCCCATGCCTGTTGTTCTCTTGATATTTGTCAAGACAGTGGAGAATCAAAAGCCGCTTTTCGTCTTCATTTCATGTTATGATTGATTAAAAAAAAAAAAAGGGATCTGAATAGATTGCTAGCATACAGAATGCCTCTCTCGGGAATATTGAGGTTTAAGTAATTAGGATTGGAGAAAATTTCTATTAGGTCTGTTAAGGGAATGTCCTGTAGACATGCTGTCTGTGTGGCGTTCGTCTTTTGGGCGCCAGCCAGCATGGAAGGTGGAAGTGAGTATTCGAGAGCAGTTACCCACAGAGGGAGCACTTACCTGCGCTGATGTCCTGAGCGATGGTTGGAAACCTAAAATCCTTTTTTCCTTCACTGTGTTTTTTAATGCATTTAATATAACAGGTCCTTGATCAGTCTGTGACATGGGGTCCCAAGCATAATGGCAATCCAGATAAATAATTGTTAGCATTATTGCTATACTTGTTTGATCTTTTAAATCCTTCAGTGATTTGAGCCTAGGCTCTGATGCCACTCCTGTCTGTGCAATACAGAGGCAATTACAGGCTCTATCAGGGACTCCAAGAGGCTTTGTTTTAGACAAAATAGTGCTAACTGGAAATTATGTTTTTCTACTCTATTGTGGTATTTTAAAAAAAATTAATTTAGGCTTAAAATAGAATGTAAAGTTGAGAAAATTTTAGGTTCAGAAATGTGAAAATTTTGGTTTGATGTTTTTGATCAATTTTTACTGACCCCTATGCTTAGCTTTTGTAAAAATTGGATAGCGTTCATTGGTTCTTCTGCATTTTGGAAGTGGAATGTCTTAAAAACAAGGGTATTCAAGGCATTTTGCAAGGTAGAAAAAGCTTTTAAGACTATTCCCTATCTGAGCAGGTCTGAAGTTATGCCTTAGTTATAGGAAAAGTGGAAGCTGGCAATGCTACTTTTAGAAAGGCTGGAATTGCTTTTGGTTTCCAAAGATGTTTGGTCTCCTTTCTCTCTAACATTATTGCTTGTTTCTGCTTATGGCAGAGACTGTAATGGATGGAGAGAATCCCAGAAGCCCCGTTGAACTTTTTGCACAATTGTACAACCTCAGTCTGTTATCCCTCTGTGCAAATCTCAAAATTTCTGTGCATGGTGGCCCAGAAAGGGTGAGCTAACCAACCTGAGGTGAGTTAACCCAGTCTGAAAGCTTGGGAGCTCTAGCCAAGGTCAGAAGAAAAAGGGTTTCCCCTTTCTCAGTGCACAGGGATGTGTTACACCCTGGCTGCTAAGGCAGCTCATGCAGTTTCACACGCTAGCTCACATCATATTCGAGTAACTGGAAACCAGTAAGGTGGAAACTGGAAGTGCCAACTCAGATCAGCTGAGGTGCGGGAGAGTTTGTGTTATCCCCGACGTGCTGTTAAATGGCAGCTTCTCTGGGTGCTTCCTAGTTGTCATTGCAGTGCCTGCGCGTGTCGGCGCTGCTTTTTCTGTACAGTGCCCCTTGAGCTGGGAGCCTGTCCCTGTCTGAGCGGCGAGAGTCTAGGCTGACGGGTGAGCGGGGCGCTGTGCCCAGCACCCCACCAGCCCCGCTGCTCAGGTGGCAACCTGGCTGCTGGGGTCAGTGATGTTTCTGGACAGTTTGAGCAAAAGGAGTCAGTTTTGAGTGGTGACTGGCAAAGGAGGGCATGCTGTTTGCTTGAGGGATTTCAGGAATGGATTTGTGCATCACTTAGCAGCACCTGAGCTGGCTTGATTTGAAAGATTTTCATACGTCCCCAGGCTGCAAGTGTGACCTTTGTCCTTCCTCCTGTTAGCGAGCAAGTGCTTCCAAGAGAAGTCCTTAAAAGACATAGGCATTGCTCTCCCTCTACAGTGAAACAGCAGTTAGCTATTAATGTGAATATCAGCTATTTATCACTCCTTCTGCTCCCCCCCGCCCCCATTTTGTTGGAGCAAATAGACAGGTTTAAATGTTTCTGAGTATGAGCAGTGTTTCTTGTCTGGCATGCATTAATGCGACTGGCGGGAACTGATTTTCCATAGCAAGCTTCTTCACCCAGAAGCAGCTGTAAACAGCTGATGTTAATTATCATCCACCTGCTGACTGTGCCAAACAGACATGCCATTACACTGTGACAAAAAGGGCTCCCGGTCTATTAAGTCCTCCCTCATACCTTTGGTAATGCTGATAAAATGCTGACCTGTTTTTTACCCCAGTGGCTGCTGTTGCTAAGCACTGAGAAAACAACCTGTCTCCTGTACTAATCTGCATTGCACAGTTCAGATGATCTTCCAAATGAAAGTGTTTTACCGCACCTCTCAAGGCAGCTGTTCTTCCCCATAGTCTTTACAGTTCTGACCATGTAGTTTGTGGTAGCACCTTGTTTTTGATAGAGCCTAATTAAACATTGATATTTGGGGGCTGTTTTGTTGGAAGCACATTGCAGAAGTTGATTTGTAATGATCAGTGTGGCATGCTTGGAAAATAATGATTAAGAGCAGGGAAGGTTGTAAGCTGGTAACTTACCATTGCAAAGTGGAATGCCATGTGTGCAAAACTCAGGAAAAAATGAAGAGTCCATAAGTAATTGTTCTCTCCTTGGAAGAGAGAGCTTGTTGTATTGAAACTACTAGTAAAATAGTCTCATAACTTGTACTGGTACAAAGAAGAAAGCAGGCTTCATAGCCACTTACCATTTTGCTGTCATTATGCCCAAGATTGCTTCATCCTGCACCTGAAGGTGACTTCAGATGGGCTTGATGTTTGCACAGACCATCCAGATTGCAGTGGCTGCATTGACAGGAGAGGAGAAAAGTCTACAGGAAATCCAGAAAATGGGGAATGAAAAAAAGAAAAATTATATGAGCACTGGATAAGTAACTGAGCTTTGGTGCCAGGGTGTTTTATATTTCTCTCAGCAGTTACTGCCTTTAATTTTTTTCTAAGGGTAATTGTTGCACTCTTTTAGAACCTCAAAGGATCATAAAGCACTTAAAGTTGTAGTGATGTAAGCCTGTGATGAAATGGTACTGAGGAAAAAAAAAAGCCAGTTCCTGTTGTACTAATGGAGAAGAGAGCACAAAAAAATGTGTTGACTGCCCAAGATGCCAGGGGAAGCCGTGGCATAGATAAAACCAAAGATTATATGATGATTTGTACCTCTTGAAAGCTAACCCAGTTCATTCCACTTGCTCCAAGGCAGGATCAGCATTATCTAAACTGTCCTTGGTGGATATTTGCATAACTTGTTGTTAAAACCCTCCAGGGATGGGAATTACTTTCAGTGATCTCTTTCATGACTTAACCATCTTTTCTACCATCCTTGCGTTCAAGCTGAAGTCATCATAAAGCAAATTTGCACAGCTATCTTTAAAGCGAGATCTGAAAAAAAACCCCTGCAGTTTAGATAATGGCACTGTACCTAGGGATTTCTGGCTACTTCACTGAATGTGGACAGATATTGTAAATAAAATGTGCCATAAAATGAGGGAGGATGGAGAAAATAAACCAAAATGTAATCAGACATTAGATTTTAAAATGCCTCTAATTTGTAGAACCATGTTTTTTCATTCAGGTAGTACAGTCCTTCAACGTTGAGTATTTTGGATTTTTTCAAATCTGTCACATGAGATCTCACAGTACTGGTCCAGTCTGTTCAACTTGGACATTAAAGGTGGTGTGGCGCTTTTGGAAAGAGCAGAGTTGTTTCCATGGAGTCCTGTCCTGAGCCTCACCATGTTTGTCTTCCATGCTGTGTACCAGATGTGTCCCTGGCTACTAGCCTTGCATGTTAGACAGTGCTGCATAATTCACGTTTATATATGAAGTCAAATCGTGCTGCCTAGTCAGGCGGACAGCCTATTTACACCGGAGGGAGTTTGCATAACCAAGGAAGGCAGGATTTGATCCATGTTTGTTAAGGCAGTTTGGGATCCTTTCACATCTAGTTAAATGTATGTACGGTATGTGGTATCATTAGTAACTTCTTTGCCAAGGGAATATATTTTTACAGTGCTGTAATTTCTAATGGGATTTTTCTTTTTTTCTTGTAGTCTGACACAAATGCAAGTTACCTGAGAGCTGCTCGAGCTGGCAACTTGGAAAAGGCTCTCGACTACTTAAAAAGTGGAGTGGACATCAACATTTCAAATCAGGTTGAAGAATATTTTGATCAAATTTGCTGGATAAATACCTTTCTCACTATTTCTCAAATCTGTCTTTATATCTGCACTTCATGTCAATGATAACTTCTGTGTTTTTTAATGAGCCATGTTTACATATTTTATCTAATTAAAACTTTTATTTTTACCCCTTACTAAGATATCAATTCAATTCCACTTGGAGAATGCTGTGCTATTTAATGTTATCTTTCATTCCATTTGTATTACACCAGATCATGGGACAACACACAGAACTTGAGACCTCAGTGCTAGTATATCCTGACTTAATTCATACTCTTTCCTTATAATCTAGTCCTTGTAAAGTTTATATAAGAATAGTTTTTGGAAGTAGTCCTCTCACTGGAATATAATAATTTGTCTCCTGATATGTTGTTTGCTATGCTGGAAAACCTTTGTCAATCTTTTCCATTGCTTTTTTTTTTTATTCCTTCTTTTTTTTAATCAGAATGGGTTGAATGCTCTCCATCTCGCTTCCAAAGAAGGGCACGTAGAAGTTGTCTCTGAACTGATACAGCGAGGTGCCAGTGTGGATGCAGCGACAAAGGTTAGTCAGGCCTATCTAACTGTTCTCTTGTTCACACCGATGGCATGGGCACAAGGTGTCGGCCAACTGATTACAGATATTACTGCAGCAGTAATTGCCTATATTCCACTGGTCGAGTGGTCTCAATAATTGTTTAACAGAAACCTTTTAGATTATAGTAAATATCACACGTTACTAGGGATGAGATATACTGAACAAATTGTAGATTCCTGTCTTGGTTTCTGTCCATGTCTTCTAGAATAACTTACCCATTATAAGTATTCAGTAAGAGTATTTTATTGCAAGAAATACTGTATTTTAAAGTGGAATTTGTGCTTCATAGTATTGTCATGTATTCAAGCTCAAGTTTTGGACTCTCTTCAAATATCACTCTCTCTCATTTCAGAAAGGAAACACAGCATTGCACATAGCATCCCTTGCTGGACAAGCAGAAGTAGTCAAAGTGTTGGTTACAAACCGGGCCAATGTGAACGCACAGTCTCAGGTAAAGTAATATTTCTCCATTTGGTATTATAAAAAACTTTGCTGACATTAAAATCATTCTCCCCTTATAAACTATAACGTTAGTAAGTATATTTGGTAGATCTCATTGTATTAATGCTGGCTTTTGAAAATAGGGTTTGATAGAGTCAGTAAGATGAATGTAATCCTGCTAACACACAAAAAACCCATTCTTTTTTGGCTGTTCCACACATGTAGGTAACTGACAACAGGTGCAAGGATAAAGTTTAAACACACAGCTGCCATTTTATTACTGAAGCAGGCATTTTAGTGAGTGTAGTGCTGAGTTCATTGCCACCTTGCAATTCAACATATAATTAAAACTTTAAATGCTTCCAGCTCTCCCCCTTCTGCTCTACCCCTTGTCAGGTGGTCAGAGTGTACCAAGAGGCATCACAGACATATCAAGTCTTGTCTTCCCCCATAGGCATGACAGTGCAGTGAAATCCCAGGTTGTGTTCAGGTCTTTTCCCACATGGGATGTCAACCGTCAGCTGGGATTAACTCTGAGTTGCCCACCTCATTCACCAACAGAGAAAGCGTAGAAATAACATCTCTGTTTTAAGTCGTCCAGAAGCCACACAGGCACACACCCCTGGAGACGAAGAAAGTGGAGGCACATCCAGGGGTATCTGCAGGATACTGGAAGTGGTTATGTAACAGGCGGCACAGCAAAGCATTTACCCTTCAGCCTTAGATCTGCCCTCCAGCGTCCTATGAGCTGCTAATTGTTACAGAGTCAGAAGAGATACTGATAGAACATGAGAGTGGGGGAGAACTTGTTCAAATGAAAGGGATCCTGTTTCACGTAATTCAATGTCTCAGGCTTAATCGAGCTCATCCCCTTTCCTTGTACAAGGAGGTACTACAAGCCTATGCATAGCTTTTAAGTTCGGTCAAGTCCTTTGAATGAATATTTAGGTCAATTATAGAAAATTTGAAATAAGGGAAAACAGTGCTGGTGTTAAAAGCAAAGCAGCGAAATGAAACAGAGAAAAACTCTGGCTCAAAAAAGGCATAAACCACAGACTGTTGAAAGCCTGGTGGCTGTGCCATAGGAGGTGTCTCTGCATGCCTGCCCCACTCCTGTTCTCCCTGTTCAGGAGCTGGCCGGCAGGCACTGTCAGAGAAAGGGGATCGGATTAAGAGATGGTCTTCTCATTTGGCCCAGTATCACCATTCTGCTGTATTATAAAGATGTGGGCATGATAGAAAATGTTTGTTAAAAAGGGAAATTTAAAAAATGTACATTTTAAAGGAACATGGTTTTTTAACGGTCTCTCAAATAATATGAACAAAATGCTTAATAGAATCTATTTCAAGAATGTTAGTTATTTGTGATCTATATTTCGTGTTTCTTTCACCTGGACAAAGAAAATAAACTACTCAGTTCTCCTTTCTTACTCTTTTATACTAGCTAGATACAGCAATATTTGGTTCCAGGCACCATATAATTTGAATTTAAAGAGAACAACAACAAAAAGTAGTTATAAGTAAAATCTTCCATGACTGTTACAAAGTAAAACAAAGCAGAAATATTTCCAGTGGTTTTCCTGTTAAAGAAATTAAGGTGGCTTTGAAAGGATCTTTTCTGCTTGTGTTTGAGAACTTGTGTATTCATCCCTGAAACTAAAAATAATCCGAGATTGTAAACATCTTATATAACTACATTGTCCACACACCCTAAGGTTTTGCCACATGCTACCCTTATTTTGCTAACATATGAGAATTAAAGATTTATTTCTCCCCCTCCCTCATTATGGATGCCTTTGATGTCTTTGCTTGAGAGACATGTATATTGGCCATTCCACACGAATACCTGGTAGTGAGATACCCTAGTTGGGATTAGTCTTTTTGGGAGGTCCCTGGAGCTCCCTGTTACCAAACTGCCCCTGGATCAGCTTTGTCCATGATACTGAGCATCACTTGAGCCTTCCTAAAGCTTAGAATAAAGTTCTGCTGAATTTGGCATACCCACAGATGTCACCCAAATGTTTGTTTTGTTTTTCTTTTTGATGCTGTGTTTTCTGTGAGTTTGGCTTTATCTCCTCTTCCCTTGAAGGTAACAACTCTACCCTGCTGACAGTGCCAGTGTTAGGGATGTAAGACCTTCTTTAACCAAATCTTCCTTTCCTTCAAAAAAAAAAAAAAAAAAGGGAATTTTTACTGAGTCTGAATTTTGTACCTCTTGTAAGGGCTATTTATTACTACTGAAGACAAAATGCTTTCCTTAGGCTTGTGGATCTCTGGCAATTTCAACCCCTTTTTAAAGAAAGAAGATAAAGCAAAGTCTGGGGGGAAAGATGTTGAATACCCTACAATAATTTAACATAGTGTTGTGGTTTAACCCCAGCCAGCAACTAAGCACCACGCAGCCGCTCGCTCACCCCCCCACTGGTGGGATGGGGGAGAGGATCGGAAGGGCAAAAGGGGAAAACTCGTGGGTTGAGATAAAAACAGTTTAATAACTAAAGTAAAATAAAAAAAAAAAAGAACAGTAGTAATACAAAGCAAGCGGTACACTGTACAATTGCTCACCACCCGCCGACCGATGCCCACCACGTCCCCCAAGCAGCAATCCAACCCCTCCCCAGCCAACTCCCCTGCTTATATACTGAGCATGACGTCACATGGTATGGAATAGCCCCCGCCCAGTCTGAGGCAGCTGCCCCAGCTGTGCCCCCTCCCAGCCTCCCATGCCCCTGGCAGAGCATGGGAAGCTGAAAAGTCCTTGACCAGTGTGAGCACCACTTAGCAAGTACTTAGCACTACTTAACAAGAACCAAAACGTCAGTGTATCATCGACATTGTTCTCAACCTAAACCCAAAACACAGCCCCATACCTGCTATCAGGAAGAAAACCAACTCCATCCCAGCCGAAACCAGGGCACAGAGGAGAAAAGGTTCTGCTCTGCCTCCAAATGCTAATAATACTTGGTTCTGGGAATTTTTGCCTATTAATTATTTTCTGAAACTAATAATTAGGAAGTGTTTCCTGCTTCCTTTCTAAATGCAAATGTTTGAAACTAAAAAAATTAATGTTTGTTTCCAACTAAGTTAGTAAATAGATATCGAGTATTCCATGAAATGATAGCGAAAATGCCAGACTCTGCTGTTCACTATAATAATAACCTGTAATGTGACATATTAGGTACCTTAGCAGGCACTTTCTAGCTTCTTTGTTTTTCATTAAGCAGAATTCTAACTGTACAGTAACTAAACCGTTAGGTATTGGTTCTGGAGAGTGCGTTACCACATTGCTAACTTTAGGCTTTGGCTCCGGTAGGACCTCAGCGCCTGCTTTATGCTTGTATCAATGCTTTACTGAACAGAGACAAATTGTCAAAATACTGGAACAGCAACAGAGCTTGCAGCCTGTGCAAGCCTTGTAAACATGTGGCTTCACAGCTGCTCAGTGTCTTGTTGATGGTAAAGTTCCTGTTGGATCAAACATCCAGTTCACGCCATTTCCTCTCCAACTGTCCTTTCTTCTGACCTCCTATTTGTCTCTGCTGCCAGTGAAGCCTGCATGCATGCTCAGCCTCAGGTCACCTGCACTCTCCTGCGTGCTCTGTGTTGGACATGTGCCATGCAACTCTGCTCTGTTCCTGTGACAGTCAGATGTCTCTCAGCTGTTTTCACTGTGGCTACTTAACTCAGCTGAAATTCACTGCTATAGGTCTTAGGTTTCACTTCATCTCTCTAGAGCCCAGAATGTTAATGTTTTTTCTTTGATGCAAATATATGACCAAACTCTTCACAGCTCATCTGTTTGGCTCCATTGGTTTCCTGCAAAATCTAGGTCAGTGTTCTTTGTAACTTTCTAGCCAAATTGCTGAGCTGCTCCCCCCACACCTTCCACCCTGCTGAAATGTCTGCCCTGGCCACGCTGCAGACATGAGAGTGCTGATACTCTCAGCCAAACCCAGTCATATGGAAGCATTTCCTTAACTTTTCTGTTATTTAAGCCAGATAAAATCTCTCTTCTGTTTTACCTGTTATTTTTAACTAGCCCTTATCACCTATTCTGTTTTGTATTTCCTTTCCTCCTTGTCCTCCCCATGCTCTGGAGTGATCACCAGAAGTGGTGTGTAGTAGAGTGAGAGGTCTGGGAGGATCTTACGAGGGAGCAGTTGAAGAGGGAAGCTGCTGCCTCCATTGCAGCTGATGCTCTGTGAAGTGTACTTATGAAGAAGTCTGAGGTTCACAGAGAACCCAATGGCATGAGATCTGGAAGACAGTGAGAAGAAAGACAGGGCCCTAACAGAACCCACTGAAACCTCAGTGACCTCCTGGCCAAAATGTTTATTAGCATCATCACCCATGATGGTACCATAAGGAAAGGGATCAGGCAAAATCTAGCGGTGATATATCTGACAAAGAGTAGTGCTGGAGTACAAAGGATAAAAACATATCATCACAGATCAGAGGAGAAAGGAATTTTTCTTCTTATTGCTGATGCTGCTTTGGTTGCTTCAGCAGTATCAAACTGCTCAGTCAATAGTATATGGATGTTTTAAGTTGCTACTATAAAATGTATTTACCACTAGTTCACAATTCTGTTGGACTGAGGGATGTGCAGTGCTATATGAAAGCCAAGCAATTTCAGGTGCAAATCAGCAACTTCTATAAATTCCTTTAGAGGTATCTTGAACCCAGAACAGGTTTCATGACTTCATTTTGCTGTTTTGGTTTTGTGAGTGACATCAAAGCTGTGAATTTCAGAAATGCATAGAACAAATGGGAAAAATACATTATCTTAATGTTAGTACCCAAAAATTCAATTTCTGAAATGCTACAACATGTATACAGTTAAGGCAAAGACAAAAGCATTGTCTGCGAGAGGAAAGCGCTAGCCAAAGAATGAGATAAGCTCTGCAGCCTCTAATACTTGTATTGCATTGATTGAAATCACTTACTTAAGCATAATTTGAGAAATGCTCTAATGTGGTCGGAAACACTGATAAACCTCTATCTCAAACTACTGAGAACCAACGATCCTGAAATCTCCTGATGCCTGAAATATGAAGTAGCTCAGTGACCACAAGCAGGCTGTGCTCAGAAGGCAGCTCTTTGAGGAGACAAAAGGCATAAGTAGCCAGCACAAGTGAAAGAGAAGTCAAAGCTGATGGAGAGAAGAGAAAAAATTGGAAAGTATTCTGAAGAGCCATTGCCCTCGCTTTTGCTACAGACTTGTATTGTATTAGCCTGTCTCATTTTGCATTTCCATTGCTGTGGCTGCATTTATTGGAAATCATAACTCATCTCTACCAAATGGCCTGTCCAGATTGGTTTTTAGTTTGACTTCACAACAGATGTAAAAGGAAGTATTCTCGCTTAGCTGTGGGAATTGTGTCTGGTCAGCTGAAAGATTCCGCTGTGTCCTTTTAAAAAATATTACCTTTCTCCTATCTTCATTTAAATCAGGGGAGATCATACTGTTAACTGACATGTGAGCACGCAGTTTATTTGGTTTCCTCCTAATCTACCTGAGTTTGGCAGATCTGTGGTATGTATGAAATGTTTGTAGAGTATTTACACTCTTGTTTTCCTATTTCAGAATGGTTTCACTCCACTATATATGGCAGCCCAAGAAAACCACCTGGAAGTTGTTAAGTTTCTTCTTGACAATGGTGCCAGTCAAAGCCTTGCAACAGAGGTAAAAGTTTGAATTTCACACTTTATGAACAAAGTAAACTGTGCTTCAGCAGTGATTCTTGCCAGCTTATATCAAACTAGTCTTCTAAATACAAAATTAAAGACCAATAAAGAGTTCTTTCTGTGAAGTGTGCTAATGAATACCAAATTATTGGCTTTTCAGCAATTTAAACCATCTCTTGCCATTTCTAAAATAAAAAATGACTTTAACTAGAAACAGTTCTAAAAATAGATGTGTCTTAGTCATAACTGTTAATCTTTCAGGTTAAGTGCTCAAACAGGGAAGCTGTCTGCATAATATAAAAGTTCTCTGTGCTTTCATTAAAAATACTGAGTAATGTGGAGGGCAACCATAAAGCAAGAACAACTGTTTACCTACACTTTGGAGCCAGCCCTGGGATATCAGGGAAAACCCAGGGTTACTTAGTGCTTGGAATATTTTCTGAACTGCATTTATTACCATGTTGATACCCTTTCTGTAGCACCCAGTTATCCCATCTTGTCTTGCAGTGATAATTTCAAGCTGACAGAAAGATGCAAGGTCCATCCTTGAAGGTGTTCTGTGATCTTTCTAGAAGAACACTTTTTATTTCATGCTTTAAAAAGTAATTCTAACTCAAACAAGGCAACCTGGAAGGAAAAAGAATAGCAGACATATTAATAGTCTTGAATGTACTGCATTGAGATAGGTTTTTAATCTGTTGAATTTTCAGTTGTCCTAATTCTTAATTCTAAGATTTTGCCAGCAAAAAAAAAAAGGTATTTCAGTATGTGCTCTCTCTAATATTTATTAAATTCTGATTGCTCTATCTGAACTGATTCCATGAAGGAAATAATGCTTATTTGAAAAAGTCCTACTTTTTGCAAAATATGAAATGCAAAATTAGTTTATTGCATCACTATACTTTATAGTATCACTGTATAATGATGTATGTATGGAATCTTTTTCTTCTCTTCTGAAGTCAGCACTGTAAAAAATGGATCAAAATTTTGTTTTCAAAATCACTAAAAATTAGGTATAACTAGAGGTGTGCATCAGAAACTGCTTTCTGGAAATGCTTTTCTGGAAAAGGTATGAAAGCCAAGAAATACCAAAATGAAATATTTTAAATCTGGAAAATTAATTAAAAAATTGTAGTTTTCAGAACACTAATTTCTATTTCTTTGTAAAAACTTGGAAACAAAGAAGTCACGGGACCCCCAGAGATGTACAATAGATTCAGACTTTTGAAAATATTCTTGCCGCTGTATGATTTCCTGAAAACAGAAATTTTTAAAATTGTGCATGGATACTTGGTTCTTTTTCTTTGGTATTGTTTTTCCCTTGAGCATTGTATGTCAGTTTAGGTTGAGCTTTACTCCAACTCAGCTTGATGATAAGATGTAATCTAATTTTATCCATGGAGAATTCCTTTGAAGATACCAGACTACAAAACAATGTTGCTTTTATTGCCTTACTAGTTTGTGATAGTTGCTTATGGGTGCTTTTTTATTTTCTCTTGGTCCAAGTTTTCACATAAATCTGATTTATCTTTATCTTTGTAAGTGCGAAAGCCTTTGTTATTAAATGATTGCCACTTAGCTAAATATTCATTAGAAATAAAACTCTTTAACAAAGGCGTTTTGATCTAAATAAAAAATTAGAACCGACTATTTCTTTTAAATTGTTTTTAATTTTGGGGGGGTTTTGTTTTGTTTTTTTCTGGAGTGGGCTTTGCCTTATGTTTTAAAGTGCAGTTGCTAATTATAGTACTGACATCACGATGCTTGCTTGCAGTTGCTTTTTGTGGGTAGGCATCTTCAGAGACCATGTGGTGGAAACGCATTCTTGTCGGTGCTAATATTCTGCCTCGCAGTTTGCTTGGCCATGGTACAGTGATCTCTGCACACACTGAAATGATGGGCAACTCTCATCAGAGTTAAGAAACTGGGGGTATAGGGGATGGCAGCTGCTCTGGGGTTGAAATGAAGTGCTCCTTTCCATTTGTCCACTCCCTTTTCCCTAAGGAAAGGAGAAAATGTGTTCCTAGGATTTTTAAATATTATTGTTACCAGCATTTTTAGCAGAAGAGAGAGCCCCATGAGAAAAGACACTGTAGATAGTTAAACCACTTTTCTTTGTAAAGCGGCTGACTGTGCCGCTGCCTTCGGCTGTAATAGACCAGGAAGCAAACGTCTCTGGGTCACTAAGTAGCGAGCTTGTCGCACTCAAGGTTTCTCCAGGCACGAGCCTCCATTTCTGCAGGTACAGTGTAGCTATATTGCCAGAGCCCTCTTGTGGGGATGCTCATGGAGTTTTTTGGTCTTCAGAGCTACATAGCATTTTTCACACGCTGTGCTGCTCTCTGCCCGCAGTCTGAGGCTACACTGTTGTTTCACCCCAGGAGCTGCTCGTGGCCCGGGACCACAGTCCAGAGCTCTGCCCTGCTGCTGGAGGATGGTGAGCCAGAGGCAAATGAGGAAGCTGTGGTTAAATGAGTTTTTTAAAAAAAAAAATCATGAAAAAAAGCCTGGTTAGGACCCAAGGAATTTCAGTGGTTTTTCTTTTTTTTTTTTTTTCCTTTCCCCTCCAAAATTTTGAAAAAATGTTCTTTTTCAGAACTCCTCCTGTTTCTCCTCCTAAATTAAGGTGGTCTTTGTTCGGTAAGCTGGAGAGAGAAATTCCTTATTGAAAACATTACTTTTAGTTCCAAAAGTCATTTTGACATAGTGTGAGGATCTACATTCTTCTGTGTCAATGCTGCACTTTTATTTCACGCTTACAGAGTTTCACCATGACAGAAGTAGTTGAAAAGTGAGAGAAGGTGTTTACCTACTAAACTGTAATGAAGTTTGGTAACATAAGCTTTGGCTATATTGATCAAGAGTCAAATGCAATAAATAAATATCCCAAGTAGAGTAATTTGCA
Organism: Theristicus caerulescens; assembly: GCA_020745775.1. Lineage (NCBI taxonomy): Eukaryota > Metazoa > Chordata > Aves > Pelecaniformes > Threskiornithidae > Theristicus > Theristicus caerulescens. Next base: position 94,437,666 of record CM036560.1, read on the forward strand.
TTTGTGATTTATGGGTATTATCTTAGGCAAAGCTGAATGTGTTCCTGGATTGAAATGCTACTTAAATGTTTGGGAAGGAGCAGAATCTAAATGACAATTCTTTCACTCTTTAGTTTTCTAAGAATCCACACAAATAAAATTATAAAAACATCTCAGACTCTACTTTTCATGTGTTTGAGGAATCCACTCTAAAATCTGTTAAACAAAAATCTTCTGTTTTTCAGGTTTCTTATTCTGTACTACTTTGGTTGGCTATTTGCTAGTCTGAAAGGAAATAATTTTTGTTTGTAGGAGGATTGTCCATCACATCTATATACATTTTCATAAGTGGAAGTTGTACTAAAATAATTGGTATATTGGGAGAATGTGGTATTCCTATTCACATATTATTAGATTTTAAACCCACATATAAAATATATCTGAGGATAGAGCTGAAGTGTTCATTTTTTTGTTTTTGTTTTTGTTTTTTTTTTCTCTTAAGAGAAAATTCTCTCAGATTATAACCTGTAGCTGTGGGGGGAATGGATGATAATTTGCTATGGAGACATCATTAACAATTGTAATTTTAATATTGGAGCTTTTTATACCTTTATATATAATTATACAATTTATTATACACTTATTTATTTACATAACTGTTAATTTGTGAGTAATTTCACACTTTTTTCTCAAGTCTCAGTTGGTTTTGTTTGCTTGTGTCTTATAATTTTATGTTTAAGTCTGGAGTGCCAGAAAGGTGTTCTGAGCATTTGGGACCTAGTTCACCAACACTTTACTCCAATTTCAGTGTCACTGCAGCGTACTTTTAATTTGCACCATGTTACACTTTACATTTGAATTTGAGCCAGTACTGTTACTAATGCTGAGATCTCTTCCCTTCCCCTTTCCGCCCCCTGGAAAGCTTGGAACATGTGTTGAGAGTCCCCATTGTATGTTGCAGGATGGTTTCACGCCTTTGGCAGTAGCTTTGCAGCAAGGTCATGACCAGGTGGTTTCACTGCTGCTTGAAAATGATACGAAGGGAAAAGTCCGTCTTCCTGCCCTTCACATCGCTGCTCGCAAGGATGATACGAAGGCAGCAGCTCTGCTCCTGCAGAACGACCACAATGCTGATGTGGAGTCAAAGGTCAGTTGTAAAAAGAAAATAGGTTTGATGGTATTAAGTGCTGACCACACGTATGACATCCAGTGAAGATCTCCCTTACTGTGAAGTATTTTGCTGCAGAGTTACACATAACTTGCTCCTATAGTGTGTGATTAAGAATAATGTTTCTTTTGCTACCTTCGCCTCTTTCTCCCCCATTCCCTTTTTGTTTAAATCAGGGTTAATTTCTCCTGTAGAAACTTTGCAAATGGAAAATAATAAGCAAAATATTATTAGAATTATTCTCTTGGGAATGAAAGCCACTCCTGCAGTGGTGTGGTATAGGTATTGTACAATTAAGTGATTTGATTAGTTGTTTGTGCAATTGCTACTTTAAGAACTTGGGTAAACATGTAACAATTAACATTCAAAATACTCGATCATTCAGCTTCCATTCAGTCAAGCTTCCTTGTGTGCCGATTGTGCTGTCATCTGAGCTGCCATGCCACGTAGCAATCATGAAGCTTTTTGCATCCATATCACCAGTGGTGAACTAACCGTTCATTTTTTCCCCCTCTTTGCTTCCAAATGTGTTAACCTAGATGATGGTGAATAGAACAACAGAGGTATATATAAATATATATATGCATCATCACTCTTCCATGACTTAGTGCTGCTGCATCATTTCTTCCTCCTCCTTTTTGCATCGCCTTTTATAGGATAGATACCTGCTTTAGATGAAATGAAGTAGCATGTGCTAGAGAAGACTGTAGTTTAGATACCAGGGCTTTCTGCAGCTGAAACTAGGGTTTAAAAGTAAGAGTAAGCATTCTTGGGAACTAACTGCCATCATAAAAGAGCCATATTATGTAAGATGGAGTTTTCAGGGATTCTCATGGAGCATATGTTTATCAGATGTGTTAAGAGCTGCAGACAACCCTGTCATGTTGCGCATCCAGGTCTGATTCTAGGCTTCTGCATGACACTTACCTTGATAGTGTCAGCAAATAGAATGATCTGAGAGCGGTTTTATATCTGCAAAATTCCCAAAGCAAGGCAGTGGCAGCTAGCATGGCTTGCTAACAATTTAGAAATGCATCTAGTTCCCATAAGGTTTCATACTTTGCAGGACTGATGGAATTGCTGCATGTTTTAGCATTATTTTAAAAGGAAGTAAAACTACTTAAATATGAAAATAAGTTGCTGAAGTAATTTTATCAGTAAGGCATCTTCTAATTAGGGTGGTAACTCGTGGTGTCTGAACATAACCCAGTGTGATTGCCCACAGTGGGAGACTGATCTTTATGGTACTAACCCTTGGAAAAAAAAATCCATATTAATAATTTAAAATCATCTTTGATGTTGTTTTCATTTGCATCTACTTTGAATTTATAAAAAACAGTTAGCAAGTATCATTAAATGACTTGTATATGAACTTCTGCAAAGAATCTCCAAGAGATTTAACTTGTGAGACTGACATAATACTGACAACAACTAGATATTTCTAGTTAGAAACTGATTTCTTATAAAAGACAGATCATTGCCTTAATACTCAAATGTTTTGCTGTTGTTTTTCTGGAGTAACTGAAAGTTTTATCCTACTTCTGGTCTTCTAGAATAATTATGTTAATTTTTTTCCCTCCTGCATAGCAATATGATTTTATTTAGACTCTCTGAGAGTCTATAAATAAATGTCAGTGAGTGAAAACTAGTACAGAATTGGAATGGTGACTTGCAGCAGACTCCTATTACTAGCTTTTGTCAGTGATGTGATACAAATTTTGGAGTGCCAATGAGATATAAAAAAATAAGTATCTATTGGTTTTGTTTTGTTTTGTTTTTCCAGAGTGGGTTCACTCCCCTCCACATAGCTGCTCACTATGGAAATATCAACGTAGCTACATTGCTGTTAAATCGGGGTGCTGCTGTGGACTTCACTGCAAGGGTAAGTGTGAAATCTTAGTTATGTTTAGTTTGCTTAATTATCACTTCGAAATACTTTTTCCACAAAGATGTGGAAAGGCTGGCTCTTGCCAGCTGAGAGGCCTGGCCTGACTGCTCTTGTTCTGTTACTATACGGTGTAAAGGGGGTTTCCCTGGGCTGCTGAACTGAACCTGAGCTCTAGTCCTCACCTTTGAAAATTCTGTTTTAATCACAGAGAGATGCTGTTTTCATAGTTCCAGTGTTGCAAGAGGTAGGCTGGGATTCAGTGAGATGAATGCTTCCACCTGTAGCTTTAACATACGGCAGGAGTGCTGTCCCTGTTGAATTGTCCTCAATATGCAGTTGTTTCCAGTGAACATGAAGTGCAGGTGTACTGGTGAATAAAGCAGCCATGACTTCACTGCATATGCAAAAGTTGGATGATATGTGAAGGAGATCTGAGAAACTGGAGAGGTAGAAAATGAAATGAGGTATAGAAATGGAGGGGAGTCGATAATGGGAGCTGTATGGCAGAAGCCATGGTAGAGTGGGGGAACTAACCCTCCTGACCGTGTAAGTTGTGCACCAAAGTCACGACACAGCCCAGGGAGTGACAGGGTATTTCCTCAGATGTATGAAAAAGGATCAGGAGCCAGGAGGAAAATGGTGTACGGGCTTTCCTGGTGTCCCCTTGGTTCACTCTGGGCTGGGTGGCAAGCAGCTGACTGGTGGCTTAAGGTGCGCCTTCTTGCTTGGGGAGTGGGTTCATCCTCCTACAGGTGGCTGGACTGCTCTGCAAGCCTGGTGCCTGCAGGGCCTCATCTCACAGCCTGGGCCAAAGTTTCACCATGTCTGATGTCAAGGGTCGGGTCTGTCGGAAGACCAAAGAGGAATATTAGAGTGAAGGAGTGTGGTCAGGGTAGGGAGGATATGGGAACAACAAAATGTAAGCAGAAGAAGTATAAAGTACAGAAAATGACAAGAGGGAAATTATATATATATATATAGTTAGTTATATATAATTATATATATATAATAATATATATATAATTATATATATAAATTATATATAAAAATAATATAATTATATATATAACTTACTATATATATAGTGTATATATATATAAAATATATATATATATAGTAAGTTATATATAGTTAGAAGAGCAGGAAAATAAAGAAATGTATATGGACAGGGGTACAGCAACATGAAGGGCAAGGAAAGAGATTATGCCAGGCATGAGACCAGAGACAAAATAAAGGCAAATGCAGAGGTAACACCAAATTTAATGAGCCAGGATGGAAGGCTAGAGAATGGTAGGGTAGAGAGGACACGGTAGGTGCCATGGGACTATGCAAGGTTGTAAGAAGGGAAGAGCAGGGAGGGGTGATTAGGGACATACAGATGAATAGAAAAGGGGCTAAGATTCAAAATAAGTTAGTATTGGAAAATGCTGGAGCTAGAACTTCCTACCGAAGCTCCTAAAAATTGGTTTTCTCATTAGCTGCTTCAATAATGGCTTGGGCTGTATGCATAAGAGGATGCTTGTGGAATTTCCGCTGACATGCAGACAGGAATGGTTGTCAGTACAGAAAGAGTGCAACAGAACATGGAAATGTGTTGAAATTCATAGTGGAAAACAGATCAAACTTGGCTAAAGAATACACATATTTCTGTTGGTTTTTCCAACAGTCTACCAATCAAGAAAGAGGAGGACCTGTCTATATTAGTTGTTCACTGGGTGGTGTGTGTGATATGGTTAAAAAAAAAGAGAGAAAAAACCGGAAAGGCAAATGTGATTTCAGGTTATTCCAAGGTATTTCTGATATAGACAAAAACCAACCAACCAAACAAACAAAAAACCCAACTAAAAAAACCACCAAACCAAAAAAAAACCAACAAGAAAAACTGAGGCTGTGCAAGAATCTGGCTCACCAAACCTTCCTGAAACAGTCAGGGAGGAGATGTGGTAGTGGTCCCTAGGACAATAGGGAGGGAAACTCAAGGGAGCAAGAGGCATTCAAACTAAAGGCAAATAAATGCTGACGTTAAGAGTAAAGAGGTATAAACTGGCCATGAGTAAATGTTGCCTAGAAATTTAGATATTTAATATTAAGTATTTATAATTAATATTATTTAATTAATAATTGTTTAATAATTAATATTAAATATAAGTAATAAGATTCTGGAGCAAGCTTTCAATTAAAGTAGAAAAAGAAAAAAAAACCCAACGTGTATTCAAGATGATATTTATGACGGGAATTATGTGGCATGAATAATTCAGCAGCTCCTTTTCAGAGATTCTGATCATGTGTTGTATTTATTACTTTTACAAGAGGAAAAGTACTATACTACTGCTTAGAGCATTTGCCACATAGCAAACAGCAAATTCCAGTATTTTCTTTTACTTTAGATAGTTTGTGTATCTAAAAACTTGAATGCTTCTATAGTTAAGGAACATATTTACATGCAGCAAAGTGTTTATGATAAGCATTGCAAACCTATGAAAACAATAAAATAATATTGTGTTTATTTAGCATAGAAACTACTATTTTACTTATAGGACTTCTCACATTTAACACCCCCACCCCCACCCCCGAAAAACCTGAACAGTTCTTTTTTAGAGATTATCTGTGATTAATAAAGGAAGTTAGTGGAGGGTGTGATAGAGCAGGAATAGAAATTTTGAACAAAGACAGACCCAGAATGTCTTCCTTGAACTGTAATTAGGAGTGCAGGTGAAAAGTGTTGGTGCTGGCCACTATTCATTCAACATAGCATCATTCAGTGATTTATTAATGAAGATAAATCCTCAAAGCTAAATGACACTGTTATAAGGCATGATCCAGTACCTACTAATGCTGGTGAAAAGAGTACTAGCAGATATTTGGTCAAGCTGATGGTTGAGTATCAAAGGTGAGGATCAACTCTCATATATCCCCCACAAATGATGTTTTCCAAATCACATTCATCACTAAATGTATTTCATGTTATTGGCGAGAGAGGGATCCCAGGTTAGATCCACATGAGGTTCACAAGCTAAGAGTAGATTTGGGGGTTAACAGTTTCTGGGAATCTTCTAACTATGCATGCTTTGCTTTCACTGATAATGTTGACCTCTTATTCCCAAGTCCTTAAACTGACCAAATTAGAGCATTAAGGCATTTCAAATGGTCATAAGCTTTGGCATTCAGTATTTGATAGGCTCAAATCACAGGAGCAAGGAAGATGAATGGGGTCTCGGGTCAACTTTTTCCCACTTAGAAACAAGATTAGGCATTAGCAATGCTACTACATTAGCAATTAGCAGCATTTAGTACCAGTACCACTAAATATCATCTGCCTATGCTTGTTTTAATAAAATAATAAATCTTAGGCTTCAGCAGCTCTGTTCTGGATTAGGGGCACTGATGGAGACCACATCCAAAGTAATAAGGCCATCCTCCCCTCCTCTTCAAGATCTGGAAATTCCAGGTTCTCCCTCCATTAGTTGTCACCGTCAGAGAGACGCAGGCTGCTCAGATAGCTGGGGAAGTGCAGATGCAATGACATCAGCCCGAAAGAGCAGTGGGCTGGCACTGTGACTCAGAGCACTGAATGGCTTGTTTATGCTTGTGATAGCTGGGTGGGGGCATCCGCAGAGCACATCTCTGCTGTATGGTGGTTGCAAATCTAGATAAAGTAGCTGTGACAGAAGGAATCGTAGCATAAATAACAGTAATATGGAGTTGAATTTTGTCCTTTAGTGCTTATCAGACTGCGGGTAATGAAAGCGTTTCACAGAAAGATGAGTTAGATTCTGGTACAGCAGTGAATTTGTAGGCAAACAGAGCACCAGGATAAGTTGAGTGTAAAGGACAATTATCAGCATCAACTAATAGAGTCCTTGGTTGATCCTGATTACCCAAATTGCAAAACAGGTAGAAGTACTACTAGAAGAGGTACTAAAAATGACCCACAGGTACAGCCTGCCCACTTCCACTTCATTACCTCTTCTTTTAATTTCTGTAAACAATATCCATGATATGCTGTCTCCCCTCTGGAGGAAGGGCCCTTATTTGAGTTGTTGACAATCTCACACAAGCAACAGAGCAAAGATATATGGAAGGGCTGTAACCCAACTAAAACCATACTGTGCATAGGTACTGTAGCTTTCAGAAGTACAAAGAGTGAACTGTAGGATGGGGGTGTCAAATGCACTTTGTGCTTTTGCAAACCACCAACCATTTTTCCTTTGTTCTTTTTAAATAAATATGAATCGACACTACTTGTCTGCTCTCAATTTATGTTTAAACTATTTAGGCAAGTATCAATTCTGGGGAGAGATTTGAACAAGAGCAGAGGATTATGGTAACAGAAGATGCTGGTGTGGAGGGGACAACATGAAGACAAATGTGTGAAGACAGGATAAATAGCCAGCTCCCACCATTAGTGTAGTGAAGGTGGGGAAGCGTGGAGAAAATGTGAATGGACATGTAGGATGAAGGTGAGCTCTGAGCCTTAAGGACAAGGGTAAGTGTGGTGAAAAGAGGAGCTGGTGAAAGGATGTAAGAAAAAGGAGGGCAGACCTGTGGCAAGGGAGATCTCTTCAGCTGCTGTGTTTTCAGTGCATTTCTGAGAGGCCCGAGGGAAGAAAGAGGTTCCAGCAATGAAGGCAGGGAAAGACATGAGCTTGATGATGGCTCTTGGTGTGCAGGCAGGAGGTGAGCAGTGGTGCTGTACTGTAAGTAAATGATGTCCCCAGTGATATGCAGTAGCAGCTGCTCCCCTCACCCCTTCTGGTACACACCTGCCTCTCAGCTGTCACATACTCCCTTGTTCCCTTCTTTCACTGCATCTAAGAAAAATAGGCATAGCTCCAGGAGCTCTTACAGGTGTTACACTGCCTGCCAGCCTGTGTACCTGCTGACCATAGAGGCTGGGAGGGTTGGAAATGTACCTGCTTTTGGTTTGCACTCTTCCAGCCCGGCGACTGATTTCATGTCAGCTCTTCCATGGAACTGCATTAGCACTTCCGTGTTTTTGCTTTCTTCTCTAGCCTTGCTGCAAGTGCACGGAAGATGGCACAACATGGGAAGTTCCCTGTGGGATGGATGGAGATAATTTCAGTAAATCAGCTTGTGATGCCCCTGATTCTACCTTTTTACAGGGAGGCAGCTCCAAGAACCTTCATAACCTCAGTCCAAGTGAAACAGAATCTCGTTATTGGGCTGGATGTTTGCCATTTTGTAATGAAGGAAAAATACTCATTCCAAATTGCTTGACTTCTTGGGCTCAAACTCAGCAATAAACCTGTCACAATTACTGGCAGGGTATGCATTGTAGGAGTAACAGGCATTTTATGTCTATTCATCATCCTTTTTCTGTAGTACATTTTCACGTGTGTGGCTATGCTTCTCTGAAACCCTTCAAAGGTAAAGAAATCCCTTCATTGCATCACCATATTTCCCTCTTGCTTAACTGGGAGGCAATCACATATGGGCTAAAGAAGTGGAAGAAGAGAATAAAGGGTAAGTGAGGGTGAAGTCAGTCTCCTTTCTTAGCCAGATTAACACTTAAGTGCATTCACTACCTGGGCTTTGAAGGATTGCAACAATTCCAGGCACCATTGTCTTAGCTGGCAATGGTACCTGACGTTGGAGAGGTGCAGATAAATCCTAGTTACAAACTGAAAGAAGGCCAAAGACCTTTAAGTCAACTTATTTTATCAAATTTTTCAACAGGAAAAAGTAATTGCTGTTATTTTAAGAAAAATATTGTTCATCAGCCACTTGTGCCTTTGAATCAAACTGTATCTGGTGTGTTACCTAGAGTTTTAATAATTTTGATATCTACTTCCCATCTTCTGGAACTACCAACCCAGTGATTAGTATGGAGGAGTGAAATCCACCAAGTGGGCTCTCCTTTTCCAGGCTTTCAATTCAGGAGATCTGTTGTTGGCATACAGTGACCATATGCATAAGGAAAACTTGCTGTGCTCCCATCCTAGCTGCTGCTTCTGGAGCTGGATGCTGTTGCAGGGACTTCATGCCATGGGCTTGGCTTTCTTTATCAGAATCACATCATCTTCAGCCTGGGGTGGGCGAGGTGCTGGAGAAAAAGGACAGGTCACAGAGGGATTTCTTCTTTATCTCTACTGCTCCCTTTAAATTTGCTCTAGACTGCCTTGCACTTTGATATCTAGGACTTGGAAAAGTGTATCCAGATATATGCTAAAGCAAGTAACAGCCATTGGAAGGAATGAGAAACCAGTTTCCTTAGCAGTCTGATTATATCTATGGTATCCTGTGCAAGAAAGCTCTTTTGCTATAAATCAGACCCCTGCAGAGTGCCCACCCTTTCCCCTTCAGGCCTTGCTCGGGCATCCCCAGGAGCAGTGTGCAGGGAGGGTAGGCAGTTTTATCTGATGCATTTCCCAGCCAGCTGTGACGGAGATGTGTGTCCAGACTGCCCTGTGCTAATTCAGCAAGAAGAAAGTGCAAACCAGTGTTTCTCCAAGGCTGCTATGCAAGGAGGTAAGGAAGGTGCTTTGAATAACCTATTTTCTGGGAATTATAGTTAGGAAAAAGCTGTCTTTTGCGGGTTCACAGAGTTTTCAGATAGCATTCTTCTGTCTCAGATTATCTTCCAGTGGAAAGATCTGTCTAGCTCAGGTGAGGAAATGCCTCTGAAGCTCCACCTGTCTCTTAGGAGCACAGCGGTTAGAAAGGAAGAAAGAAATTGTTCTCTGCAGCTTCCAGAGCAACAGCTGAAAGAAACCTCTGTGACCCCCACATCTAGTGGAAAGATCTGTCTAGCTCAGGTGAGGAAATGCCTCTGAAGCTCCACCTGTCTCTTAGGAGCACAGTGGTTAGAAAGGAAGAAAGAAATTGTTCTCTGCAGCTTCCAGAGCAACAGCTGAAAGAAACCTCTGTGACCCCCACATCTACTCTGTATTTGAGCAAGTCAGAAGATTTCAGGGAGCAAGGGAATCCTCTACATGAAGATGACCTCTGCCCATATTTTTCTTGCCAAAGCAAACAAGAGGTAGTCACTGTGCCATAAAACTGCATCCAACCCTGTGAACAGCCTTCCTGATTCTTATTCTAGAGGAGATCTCAGTTCCACTGGGAGTGGGCTTTGCCTGCAGAAAGTTTGCTTACTGGAAGGTTGAGAAAGCATTTGATAATTTTGAGAGGGTGGTGTGAGGACAACATGCATTAATGATGACCCTGAGGCTGAGGAGCAGAACACCATTAGCCCATCAAAAAGAGCAGGCAATATGTAAGTGACAGTAACATAAGAGAAAAACATCTTTTTATTTCCCTAGTGGTAGTTTGCCATAACAGCTCCTTGCTGTACTCTTCCTTCTTTTCTTCCAGGATTCATTTTGTACATCTCAAGCCTGAAGAAAGATAAGTATATAAGCATTCAAGAACTAAATTAGGACAATATAAGACTTTTATTAAGTAGAGAAGAAAAAAGCTGAAAAATTACGAACTGTTGTAAGGTTTCCTGGAAAGCATCTGACTGTGTTTGTGTTTGTACCTATAATTTTTTTAATTTCTCGAAGTCATATATAAGTCTCAGTGAACCCTGTAACTGCTACTAGAATATAAGACTTTTCTCTGCAGGGGTTCTGCTGCGTTGTAGCTCCAGTTCTGAATTACAGAAAAAATACAGGAGTTGTTGGGTGTTTTCATAAACAACATGTTGATGTAGCTGCATAGTTGCATATGACAATCTTCCCATACCTTCAAGAACTGGTAACAGTGGTAATATCCATGCAGTGTTGTTGATGACAATTCCAATATATGACAACCACCAACCAACGTTATGCTCTTTCCTTAAGAACCCCCAATGATGGAGGGATTTTCCAGACTGTACAGGCAATTTTTGCTTTAGCAGTCTGGCTATTTTCAGCTTCTGTTTTATTCACACGTTCTTTGTCAATATTAAGCTCTTCCCAGAATATGCTCTCACTTGAGAACTGAGAAGGACAATCTTACTAAATTCCAAATTAATCTGAACATTTTGGTAAGAAACTGTGTATTTTGGGGTTTTTTTGGTTGGGTTTTTTTTTGTTTTTTTTAAATCAAAGATAAAAAAGTTGAAATTTTTGTGATTAAAACTACACTCCACTGAGGGGCTGGGAGGAGAGCTCAAAGGTGAAGATAAGCACTCTCGTTGGTAGCAAGGAGAAATATCAAGTCCCTATGGTGGAAGCAATGGGCCTTCACAGTCCCTATGTGATCTGCCAGTCAATCAGCATTTAAAACAATGCAGCACATGACTATGAAAAGTTTACCCTTTCTTGTGTGCTTTTTTTTAAAGCTACACTTCAGAGCCCAATATGATACTGTAAGTGCAAACATTTCCTTTTCTTGTTTATTATTAGCATCCTTATGCTTGTAAACTCAGACTGTCTGATGGGAGAAAGCGGCAATCCCATAGGACAGCATCTCATACCAGAAACCAGGGGCAATTCTTAACTTTCTAAACACATTAAAATAAAACTACAAGATGCACCATGTTTGCACTCTGTCAGTTTTAAGTTTTTCCCTATTTTTTTCTGACTTCCTAACCATTTGTGTTGCTAATTTGTAATAGTATGGAGTAATTCTGACTACTGTGGTGATCCGTGAAGGATAACGCCATGTGTCAGAGGGGAGCTGATCTCATTTCAGATGGGAAATGTAGGTGGCTTATTGCTCAGCACAGCATAACTCAAAGTTTTTTTGAATTTTCTTGTGAAGCTGTCGACAGAGAGATGCGGCTGAAAGGGCTTAGTGCTTCCTCTGATCAGGCACAAGCAAAAGCCACTGAATGGAAAAGCAGGTCACTCTTCACCCGTCGTATTTCTGGATGTTGTGAGACTCCGAAGGAAAGTACAGGGCCTGCGTGAGAGGGTGGTGGCTGCAGCAGGCAATGGATAGAGATAAAGGGAGAACAGCCACCCACAATGTTGTGAGGTATAGGAAAAAAATTGCGTGCATCTAATCTGGCACACTTTGAGCTACATACAGTTTCAGAGTACTTCAAGTCATATACCCCAGGAAGTCTGCCAAGGGGGAGAGGAAAGTCTATGTGCTAGTTTATAATCCTATGAGCACTTATTGCATAGTTTTAGGTTGCTATTCTCACAAGTTATGTTTCATATTCCCTGTAGAATTTGTTAACTCTCAAGTTGAATGGCAAGTTGGATCTCAGTGTCGAGGGGTCTACCTGAGACATTATCCAGCATTTGATATTTCAACAGCGAGGGCAAGAAGCACTCCAAGACACATTCTAGATCTGAACCACATCTTTTAATGGCAATTTTCTGAAGGCATTTCAGCTTTATAACTGCAGAAAAACATCTTCAAAATTTTCCTGATTTACTATTCTATCTTAAGAACAAAGGGAGAAATTTATAGAAGATCAAACAGATAAAAATAGACTGAAAAGACAGCAGATGCTGTTGAGTTACTGAAGAATTCAGAACCTTGCATTTCGTGGCTATATTGTTTGCTGATACCACAGTTTTAGTGTTAATAACTTACACCCAAGCTGCACATGTTATGAAGCTTTTTTTATCTCTAGTTTCTTGTGACAAGTACAAACAACTCAATTTTGAATTGCTTGCTTTATGTTTTGTCATCAGAAACATTAATGATGTCTGAGGTTTATTCACTTCTCAGTTCACTTTCTTAATTGTCAGATGAGAGATGGGAAGGGGCCATATGCGTGATGTGTCTAGGTATAATTCTTTAAGTCTTGACACAATATAACATTGACCAAAGACAAGTTGCTTGTTCTAAACTCAGTGTGCAATTATTCAAGCATTCACATGATGCATCTCTTCATCTGTTCAGGAGTCAGAACTCTCAGCCAGCAGAATTATTACTTCATAATGTTCTCTACCAGTAAAAGCTCATATAGCTAAATGGCAAAATTAAATTCTGAATAGAGACCTGCCCCCCTCTCTTTTTTCCCCTTCATTTCCCCACAGTGTTTCCCTGAGCTGTTAGAGCTGAATAAGGCTAAACGTGTTTCTTCTTCTTTGTCTTTTCATTCTTTTTATGAACTGTCTGAATAGGTTAGTAGCGTACGACAAAAACTGCATCCTCCTTCCCAGAGACTGAGTGCTGCAGTGCTGTTTTCCCAAGAAAGAAGAGCTGAGTTTGATCATCCATAAGGACAGATATTTCACTGGGCATGTAGGGTTACATTCGCTTTATTCCTCATGCTCAGTTCTTTATTTCAGGGTAGCTGTGTGTAGTTGATTTTCCTAACAAACTGTGTCTAAAATGATCACATTCTTCATCCATCCATCTCTTCCTAATGTGAAGTTGCTGCTTATTTTCAACCAAATGTAACTCAAACTTTCAAAATCCTAGAGACATTAAATTTATAAGTTTTTCATAAAGACAGGTGATCAAATGGAGGAAAGATGGACTGCTAGCTCTCCGGCTTGCAGGAGTGAGCTCAGTCCTTATTAGGTGCTGGAGAATTTCCCCATGTTCCCAGCCAGTGTGCTTGCCCCCTGTCAGAAGCTGAGACAACTGCACAGGGAACAGGTCCTGATAGTTTCAGTACTAACCAGAAATATGAAGGCCATTTGAACAGGACTCCTTTTTGGCCATGAAAATGGATTTTTTTTTTCCTGCCTGTTGCAAGCAAACATTGTGACCTAAACCATAACTACTAAGTGGAAGTCGTATCTTTTGGAGTTGAAGTGTGTATCTGCCAGTACTCATTCATCCTCTCTAGAATCAACTCTCCTTCATTTAAGGCAACAGGAGCTTTGAACGATTGGACTGGCAAAGAATTAGATCCAAAGTGCACTTTCCTATGTGATTATACCCTCCTCTGTGCTGCACTAGATTGATTTAGATTGGTGTCAAGATGAACGAGAACCAGGCTTCTAATAGGATTTGTCCTACCTTTTGTAATGCTGTCCCTTCCTCCTCCATTTCTTTGCTGATGCTTAGAAAAGGCATTTCTTCTAGTCTGTGTATGATACAGTAAATTATTAGTAGTAATTTATTAACAGGGCACTAAAGTCTATTAGACTGAGTTAACCTCTTTGCCCATCAACCCCAGCAAGTAGAAAAAAGGTGGTACTTCAGTTTAAATTATGTGCAGTACCCTTTACTTGAAGACATGAAAGTTATTTCCTTTACTGTTTTTTCTCAGGAAAGTAGAATTCATCTCTCTTTCTCCCTCTGACCTCAGTAACATCTTTCCTCCTGGAAGAGAGGAAAAGCAGAAAGTATCTCCTCATAGTTGTGTTTTCCTTCTTTTTTCTGTCCTCTTTGTGGCTGATACATTAATATACTGACCCCATATTCTATCCAGTGTCAACTTCCAGTCAAATAGAATTAATTCTTTTTTCAAAACCAACACACAAATTGCAAGTTAAGCAATCACACAGCTTTACATCCCTGGGAGGACTAGGTATAGCATACTTTTTGTTTAATGTGTTAAGCGTCATTTTTGTTTTACTTCGTTTTTTAAAGAAATGAGAATCCACCCTGGAATAGTAGTCGCTTTGATGCTGTAATGATCATTAATACTGGAGAAAGAAGCTCTGTCATTTCATCTTGCTAAAATGTATTTTACCTCTGTGATAGTATTAATTAGTACTTTCTAGTAGCTGTACATTAGCTTCATAGTGAAATTGTGTGTAAATGAAAATGTAGCATACTGGATTAGGTACTCAGCATTATTATTAAGCTGTGAGTCAGCTTGTCACATCTGAGAGGGGATCTTTTTTCAGTGCTGGTTTTCTATCACTCCACTCACCTGCAGTTTTGAGGAAGCACTATTAAACGGTCTGTTGGCCAGGCAAGACACTTGTACTGCTCTCCCGCTATTCAAGGCAGTGGGTACCTTTCTGATTCAGTCAGCCATGGGACACAAGCTCACTAAAATTTGCCGCTTTCTGCTCAGTCACAGGGAAGCTGGTTTTACGCAGCCAGCTGTTTGCGCTGCCTCTGAATACACAGAAACATGTTCTTTGAAATTCTATTTGTCTTCATACAGTGGCTGCATGCTCTATTTAAATCCTTTTATTTTTACTTGGCTCCATATGATCAGATATACACAGGATGTGGCCTTCATACACCACAAGATAAAGGATTCATCAGAGCATGAAGAAACGTCCTAGCTACATCTTGTTAAAAAAGTGTGCTTGTGTGCGCACGCATTGGTTATGTAACTGTCCTCGATGTGCAGCATCGCTGCATGCTGCTGGCCTGCCAGGCGCCGCTTAGAGAGGCATATACACGTATTTACAGTCTCACTTGAAGTACAGCATTACGTCGATTAGAGGAACAGATTTGGTAGACAAAATTAGTGATGTAACTGAAACCGAAGGTGCTTGAGAGACTTTCAGTTTGCTGATCATGTTCAGAAATAAATAGCATTGGCATCTTGTTGCTTTTGAATTGGACCTACAGATTTAATGGTTTTATTTATTTTCCATGGCTCCTACAAGGCCAATGAAGTTGTGAGGTATGAATCCTTATCATTACATGCTCAGAAACAACCACAGCTGAATTACAGTGCTAGGGTTTAGTCAGTAAAATTGCATAAATTTAACACTGATACAAAAGCCGAGAACTGAGACACAATCATATCTTTTTATAACTCCAACCACAACTTGAATATTTGTCTTCATAATATATATGTTGAGGTATCAGGCCAGTAATCCACATATGTGGATAAACACAGCTTCCCTTTGCTTTCATGCTCCCAGGGAAACAAAACTGTACTATGCTTTAGCAAATTGGGCATAATTCATTCTGTGAGCAAACTGATCGTGGAGTTCATGAAAGAAAGATATATGGATATTTACTTTCATGTTTTTTTCTTCCACAGAATGATATCACGCCGCTACACGTTGCATCGAAGAGGGGAAATGCAAATATGGTCAAACTCCTACTTGATCGAGGAGCTAAAATTGATGCCAAAACAAGGGTAAGCTTAAATGTGAATGCTGTGAGTGATTGCGTGGAATTCTTGTCTCTGACCTGTTAGTTGCTATACAACTTAAATCATTCATCTTCCTGGCAGGCTACCATAGCTGCACTGCATTTCTTTTTTATAAAATGATTGCAGTAGGATGCTAACAATTTACATCTCTGAAAGCAGTGTGTGAAACACCATGTATGGCAAAGCTTAGAACCAACAATTTTCCATGTTCTCCATAGAGCATTTAATTAGGAGCTACTTCTAGCTACTTGGGGGTAGAGGTAGATATACAGGAAAATACTGAAAGACAAGAATTCAATTCAGATATTTCAGAATTTGAATGCTAAAAGAGTAACTTTGAACTGCAGTGTGTGTTTGCCTTTTATTATCCACAGAGCACGATGTTGCTGATGAGTCTCATGCACCTTGGCCTCTGTCTGACTGGGTGCTTAGCTGCTGGCTTGGATGTCTCGGCAAATGTGCTGGGTGTGGTGACAGTTTCCATCAGGTTGACACCTGACTCAAGTTGCAGTGACTTAAAAGCTCAATGCATATGGTTATATCTAAGTGCTGTAGTTAAAACCCAATCAAACCAGCTTAGAGATATTTTATTTACTTATACAGTGGCAAAAAGAGAAGGAAAAAGTTCAAACGTTTGGAAGTAAACCTAGAACTAGTGCTGCTGTGGGCTGTCAGGGCAGTCTTTGCAACACGCTCCTGTGCATGTGAAGCAACCTTCAGGAAGTGTGCCTGTAACTTTTTGACAATTGTCATTTTCTTGAAATATTATATCTCACCTATCCATCTGCAATTTTTAATTATTGTGTATAATTTCCACCAGAATCATTCTAAACAAAACAAAGGTATAACCTAAGAATCTTTTTTTCTGCAGTTATTACTGTATCCACAGGTTTCTGTTTGGTTTTCCAATGTTTCAGCAGTCCCTGAGATTTCCTGCAGTGTTTGTTGAGGCACATCTGTATTTTTTATTTCTGTAGGAAATTCAGAAACTGGGTCAATTTATTTTCTCATCTCTTCACTCTCTCCACATGTTTTTCTTTAGTTCTTCTTCCATTTTACCTTTAGAAGTCACTCATGATTTCTTTGTAAAATGTTTCTGTTTTTTCTATTTGGGCAATATGGAAGAGATGACTTTTCATGGATAACATGAACAGTGGATATAATTTCTGGACTAAAATAGCCGCCTCCTATGTGCTACATGGGGGCTGCCAGGCTGAGGGGCGTGGGCCTACCATGTAGTGGGGAGGGCCACATTTTGGTGACATGACAGATGTGCATTTGGTCAAAGCAGGGAGAAAGGTACGTGGCAAGGGACTATTTGCTTCCTCTCTGCAAGCATTTATACAGCCCACTGCAGCCAAAATGTTGGGGACCGCTACTTTAAATAGTCGGAGTCCAGCTTGTTCTTTTCTTTTAGTTATGAAAATTTGTGATCTCTTTCATTTTCTGTATCACAGGCCCCAGGGTCAGACATTAGGATAATTTATGTAACTAAAAATACAGGCTGGGACGGAAACAGGATCCAGGAAGAGGGCAGAAGCATTAACAGCTCCTGAGTCTGGCAGAGCAAAGTGAGGCAAAAGGCAATGGATGAGTGTGGGTCACGTAGTGGTGGTTTGTTTTTTCTGGCTTCCCCCAGAGACTGCCTGTTTCCCCAACACCCATCCTCTCCATAAATCAGAAGGGATTTGCATAACTTCTGCTTGTGCTGTACGTATGCCACTCATTGTTGCACTTCTCTGGTATTACCAGAGGCATCATTTTCTGGCAGTGAGTGACTAAGTGGAAGTTTTGCTCCCGGCAGCACTGACTCATCCTGGCAAGGGTTTACCAGCCTGTGGTCTGGGCGGTGTGTGCCTCTGCCAAGGAGACTCACTGAACCAAGCAGACAGCTGCATGATCAAAAAAAGGGAAGGGCATTGCTGGAGTAGATCAGGAACGATTTACAAATCAATAGGAGAAGCAATAGAAGGCTGAGAGTAACGTGGTGTTAGATGGAAAAAGGACATTGCTTCAGGAGTGTCTGCCTAGTTCTCATATTCAATAGCAAAGATTAATTGCTGTGACCTGTTATAACATATGTTCCTGCTAAATATCCTTTGTTATTCCTACCTGATGCAACGATGTTTTCCAAGGCAGAACAATTGAGGTATGTCACTTTGCAGTCATTTCATTTTTTTAAGTACCATTCTTTTTTTTAATGTCCCAGGCATAGAATGGCCTTACGAAAATACAGGATGACAAAAGCTTCAGTCATATTGTTTTGCAACAGCATCACCACTACTGAATGGATTGAAAGGCAAAGAGCAGCCAAGGCTGTCTTTTCTGATACATTTATCAAGTCATGCCTATCAGCTGGATACCCAGTCAGAGCCCAGCCTTGTGGTATTCTGCAAGGGGCAGGTGCGGTGCTGAATGCACACACAACTTGATAAACAGATGGGATTTGCATGTAAAAATAAGTGAGGCTCCTATTACCAGATTTATAAATGTGAGACCTCTCTTTTTTGGGGTTGTTTGGTTTGGGTTTTTTTTAAGAGGTTTTAAAGAGATCAGCAGAATTTTTGTGGATAAGAGATGAGTGGAATTTTTTTTCTTTGATTAAAATAGTTTTTGTCTTGGACACCATGACATTATTTAATGCAAATGTTGGTTATGGAACACAAAATACCTCCTTAAAGGTGAATGGCAAAGGTTCTGTACCAATATGAAAGGACAAAAATTCTTGAAAATTGCTTGTTCCTTTTGCTCAGAGGCAGAAATTCCTAGGCCTTTGTTTCTCCTTTATCAGGTCTGTACCTTTAAATGAGTATGCAGAAGATATTGTTTTGTGTTGTTGACCAAACACTAACAAGGCCTGGATTTGCTACTCTGACTCTTAGATGGGACAGATTTAGCTATTCAGCTGTCATTTTGTGATCTATTCCTGCAATCCGTTCTCTATATGGGGTACTGGAAATATGCTCCACGTAATGTCTATTTTTATTTTTCACAAACATACTCATTTTATAGATAAATTCACAGAAAGCCTTTCCTGAGCATTAAGTAAGTTGGGATAATGATTTCTTTTCCTTAGTCATTTCCATGAGCATTTGTGTTTGCTGCTGGCAGATGGTCCTGGAAACTGCAGTGCTGAAGTACTGCACAAAAGGTTAATGTGAAGGGCTAAATCCGTATCCTGTTTAAATTATTATAAAAGTCATCCATGGGCTCCCAATTTCTCTATATTCATTAGGACTAGGATTTGACGAGCACCATAAATATTGTTGCACACCTGCAAACTGTAGTTAGGAGTTCAAGTAACATAAGCATATGAGGTTATTTCCAAAAATGATCTTACAATTATTTTGAGGCTCAGCCTTCTTTTTTTCTTTTAGTTCATGCTTATGTTGCATTGTTTATTTTAACCAGCTGTTTATCTTCTCTTTGTCCTTTTTTTGTGCGAGATGTCTAGCAGCTGGTACTTGGGGCTCTGTACTGAATTCTTAAGGGTACTCCTCAAGAACTATGCGCTGCTTTTGTCCATCCAGGGCAGCTTTTTAACATTCAGGTTTTTAACTAACATTCTAAGCAAAGACCTATTAATGCCTCATGTAACATGTTTACTGAATGTTGCCCTAATTATTTTTCCTCTGTCTTCCAGAAAAGACTTTAAAAAACAAAGTTTAATTAGAGAGGCTGATTAAATTAGCTTGATTTGCTTTGGCTGTCTAATACTGTATATGCCAAAGTGAATTTGTGTCTGAAGCAGGCAGAAAGCATGTTTTAGCCTGGATTAACAATAAGTGTTTATAATCTTCAGTCTACTGATTTTGCAGCTAAATAACAGGCCAGCACTCTTATCTGCATGAAAACACGTGGGATATGCTCTTTTAAGATGCATCAGATCATACATAAGCTGCTCCAGAAAAGCCACATGTAGTAAGATATAAAACAGCTACAAGAATAACACTGACGTGGCACTATAAGTGCATTTTGCATGTGTAGGAAGAGCAAACCTCATTTGTTGCCCTATTGTATGGAAGGGGCAGTTTGTAATATTGCCAATGAAGTGAAGAATTCAGGAGACTCAGAGCACGGAGGGACCATGAGATACAGAGTCCTGCTAGGCTGAAGCACATGCAAGGATACTCACTAAGCAGCGATGGGGATGATAAACCCTGGAGGGAGCAGTAATTGCTCCCCCAGGAGAAGCATGCCTTCTACCTCTGGCTCAGGGGAGTGGAGTGCCTGGCACACTCCTGCCAAGGCCATGGACAGGCTCTGGGATTTGGCTCAGTCTGACAAGCTCTTGCTGGATATTTGCATCGCAGTAAAGTTTTTACTGGGTGGCGTTCTTAATTTCATCACTCATAGACTGGGTTAGAAGCTGTTGCTCCCTGATGTGAGAGTTGTGTTACTGAGGCTGCCATGGATTTGGATTTGGGGTAAACACACTGCAGCTGGGAGGCTCAACCGCCTGCACCGTCATCTGCTAACCTCAAGCCAGTTGTGACCCCAGTGTAACAAGATCAGGGAGCTACACAGGTATCCGAGTCTCAACAGGGACCAGAAAGAGTGCTTAGATCTCATTTATTTGTGCGTGTGTGCCTGTGTTTGAAATAAAAGCTAAAGAAAGAGTAGCAGCCCCAGCGATGGGAGTGCAATGCTTATGGGAAGATTGTGCCTAAGCAGAACTCCTCCTATTGTCCTCCTGGCTTTGCTGGAGCTGCTCTCAGGCTCTCTGGAGGGATAGATAATACAGATGATATGATTTATCATGTCAGCACATGCTTAGAGAGTCCTTAATCTGCAGATTATTGTCATAATCGTTTGTAATGGTTTTTCTGAGCCATTGCAGACTATCATATTAAGGCAAGTTTGCTTCCTAATACGTGTAATATATTTTATGCTTCACATAGTATAGTCTATATGAAAGTAAATAAGCAACTAGAAAATCTCCTGACAAAATCAGTGAAGTCTTGCTGAGTTCAGAGCAGTCTCTTTTAATCTCAGATTCTCTTTTTTTAACCAAGATCTTTGTGATCTGTGTTTCACATTGCCTCCGCACATTTCATTACGACTTTTAGTGCCATATAACAATTAACCAAGCCAGGTGAATAGATGTTGTCTTTTCAGAATACAAAAAAAAGATCTCTGCAGCTAAATGAGCTTTTCAAGTGTATTTGCTCTTTACAGTGGGAGTCCTGACATTATCTTAACAATAGCTACAGATCAGCTGTCCCAACAAGCACCTACATTACATTGCAATGTTGTGTCATGCCATGTGACCCATCTGGTGGTGGTGGCTGCTGTGTGGTCTAGAATGAGCTCTAGCTGGCCAAGCATGACTGCCTGCCACCTCCTGTGCCACAGGAACCTTTTCAGCTGTAGGCACAAGCTGGGCAGGCCCAGGCAACATGAGAGGGTTGGGACACTGTGCTCTGGGGAGCACTGAAGTAGTTTTTAAGGGTCTAGTCTAGCGCTTGAAGTTGATCAAATGTATCTCATTGTCTATGACCTTTGTAGGTACTACCCATGGTACGTTGCAAAATGAGTTGGGGGGCATAAAATCTGGAAAATTTTCCCTAACTTACAGTTTTGTGCCTGATCTCCTTGAGTATCTTTCTTTGACGGGCTTGGAGAATATGATAATTACAGGAAGTAAAAAGAATGAACAAACTAAGGTATGTGATCTTCAGCTCCTGCCTACAGGCCTCTAGTTACCTAGCCTTGCTGGTTTTTATTTTCTTTCCTGTATGGTTTTTGTGTGGGTGATATTTTTATGTTAGTTGTTTGCATTCTGCTCAGTACTTGGTATGCCCTTGCCTGTGGAAACTACTGGTATGGGAAATAGGCATTACGTTTTTAAACACTTGTGAAGGTACCGTAAAACATTTGCAACTCAGCTGATAAATGTACCTCATGGGTTTTGATACCTTTTCTCTTTGTCTTTACTTACATATTTTGAGCACTACATCTTTATTTTGTGTAGTATCATTTTAACAAGATGCCCTTCCCTATACTGCATGGGCTGAAATAATAGAAAGAAGCAGAAATGACAATAGGATCAGCTCCAGAGATGCCAGTAAGAACACAGTGGGCCAGGCTGTGTTCATCTTGCATGAACAAATGATTCCCTGAGTCCTGATCAAGTTAAGTCTGAACCAAAATCTTTTCTTTATTTACATCAAAAACATATGCCTTACTTTAAGTGGAAGACCATGCACAATGATAACGATACAAGTTTTAAATGAGACTAGCAGAAAAAGTTAATCACAATTTCTATCTGCTATCTTTCATAGGCTTATTAGGAGAGGGCAAGAAAGTAGAAGCAGGAGAGTGTAAGGCTCTGAATCACTACCTCCCTCTCCCTGGCTGCCCTCTACACTTTGCAAGCCTTAAGCTGATGTTCTCATAGAGTGTAATGGTTTAGGAATTATCAAGAAAGAATATTGCAATTTTGCATGGAAAATATGTCTAGGGAGGTATCTTAATAGTACTTGCTACCATACAGAGACAGACAGAGAGGGAATGCATGTGCATGAATTAACAAGCACGGGATGTATGAGAAGGAATTTTAGATAATCCTTTTTATAAAAATGGTGTGACATACATATTTTAGACAATACAACATTTGTGTATTTAAGAGTGCTGGAAAACACTGGGAAAAGGCCCCTTCCTTTATGACTTGTATTTGGAAAACTAATAAATTTTTATCTTTCTTCTTTATGAGTTTCAGCCTTTCTTATAAAGCCTCCTCTTTTGATATATTTAGTGAAAATGTTTCTGTGTGACAGTATCTCCTGCATATCTGTTTTGCTTGTAACAAATCAAATGTTTGCTCTTACTAATTCTGAAAACATTAATTTTTCTTCCTTATTTTTCTTGAAACTGTGACATTACTAATTGTAACAAGCACTATGTCATACGGCATTGAAAAACTCCATGTGACTTTATTCACAGTTACTCAAGGCGTATGTGCTATCTTTCATCATAGCACTCGCGTACAGCAGATTACTTGAGCGTTGTCAACAGGGTACAGGTCAAAGAATAATCAAATCAGTTTGGAATAACTCTGTTAGTGTTAAAAAGAGTCTTCCTCTTATTTAAGGAATGTATTTCTAATATGATGATAACTGTTATTAAGCAAACTATTCTGAACGAGGAGGTATTGACAGTATGCCTTGACTCTAGACCAGTCATTCAGCTGGAAGTTACATAAGTATGGTCTACACAACAAGAGACAGAAGTTAAATCCAATGTACTTTTATCACCTGGGATTAAGATGGTTTTCTCATCTGCTATACACCTACCAAAATGGGCATAATAAAAAAAGTCAAACTAAGTAGGAAAGATTTTTATTTTTTTTCTCTCAGACAAAAGGACTATCCATTGACTGATGCATACTGACAATGAAAGACCTAGTTTTCTCAAAGGCATGCAGGCAAAAAGTACCTGATGTGTAATCTCATCTTTTTCTTGTATGTGCATTTACCACTTTACCACATGTACAGTGAGGGCGTGGAAGTACCCCACTGCAAGAGCACCAATTTAATATGACTATTTACGTGTCTAGAAAATCAGAGCCAAAATGTACTCTGTCCATTTGAATAAACAGGTTCAGCTGTTCAGTTGCATAAGAGCAGCATCCTGCAGGAATTAATTTAGTTTCTTAGGACATGGTAGGTCTTTATAAAAGCACACAAGATTTTACGTGTCTGAAACTAATTGATTATAATGCTTGTGTCCCACAGGATGGGTTGACCCCCCTCCACTGTGGAGCAAGAAGTGGCCATGAACAAGTTGTAGAAATGCTGCTGGATCGTGGTGCCCCTATTCTTTCTAAAACCAAGGTAACTGGTACTGTTTTCTGCTGGGATAATCCTTGTATTTTTTTTTTCTTATGTAATTCTGCATGCCTCATATATTTAAGGATTTGATGATAACTTTCCTATATGATAGCTATTTAAAGTAACTGTGTGGGAGATCTCCAAAGTGAATGCCGTATGTAGCGCATGTCTGCATATGTAAAATGTGTTAAATCGAGATACACAAGAAAAGGTTTCTGTGCCAACCATGTATGGTAACCTTATCCCTCAGAATTTCAGTAGTTGAAAATATCTGTATTTGTCCTGGAATAAAAACATGCTGATTACAATATATCTTCAGCCTGCACCAAATCACCCTAAGGCTAGAGTAGAGATAAGAGATAAAAATAGAGCAATGTCTCTTTGCAGAGACAGCTCATATTTCCTTAGGACTTAGCCTGATTACCAGTTTCTCCACTTTCTATCTCTCTACAGTTTATCATGCAAAATTATTCATGGGAATTTCAAATCACCTGTGCCAGGATGTGCAGATTGCTTTAGACCCAAGGGTTGGCATTAAAGCACACACTTGCCAGAACTCTTCTGGTGGTGGTCTCTGCTGTGCCGTTATGGCTGATTTTAAATCTCAGTGCAGCAGCCCACTTTGTAGCACCACTATAATCCATGTCTTTCCTATTCAGGATTGACATTTGGGTTGTGCAGTTTGTTGAGGTTCTTTCCCAAGATAACCTTCCACTACATTTTTTGTCTCAGTCTGTAAGCAATATATTTCCAACAACATTTCTTGTTTCCTTCTGTTACGTCTTTTCTCTCTTCTGTCATCCTGTCCTATTCTGTCTCAGCGCCCTTCTATATTCTGCTTTTCTCCTCCCTCTTCTTTCTTTCTTTTTTTTCCCCTTACTAGAATATATTTAGCATTTGTTTAGGGAGGTTGGCACCAGCTTTCCTCTGCTCAGTGAGTCACTGGCAAGTGCTATCATGGGTAATCTGACAGACAGGATCCACCCATCCTTTGCATGTGGAGTTTCCATGGACTCCCACAGCCCTGACTTGCAAACTTCACGAGCAGGGGGAGAAACAGCAAGGGGCTGCCCAGGAGACCCCCTGGGGCAGATATCCACACTGCTGCCATTCTCAGAGCCTAGAGCTTATACTCCAGGGAGTAAGGCTCTTCCATACTCTCTGATAGCTCAATTAATTACTTAAAGAAAAAAAAACCATAAACCCTATTGCTTTTGTTTCCACCATCATAAATGAGAACCTCTCCTAAGGAACTACATTTCTTTGCTGCTTCGATTTTGTACTGTCAGGTGTTATCCCTAAGCTTAACCTGCTGTTCAAGGCCTGTGGGTTTTGAATTTGTTCCTCTTCCTGAGGAGATTCATACAGCCTGGCTGAGTTCACTAGCCAAAATTAGGCAGATGAGAACATGGAACAGTGGGTTTGAAATAGCCCAAGGCTGAAAGACACACTTTTGATGTTGACCTGCAGAGGCTTATGTAAACACCTCCAGCAAAATGGGAGCTCCTCTCTGGAAGAGAGAAAACTATGTTACAGGTTAAAAAGTGAACAGAAGAAAGTACAGAGCTTCCTGAGTTTCCCTCTGATGTGTTAATTCTGCTGTTTTCAGCAGGTAAGCTAAGAAGTAGCGGTACCTCTGAATGACATTAATGAATCCATTCATTTGGCACTAAACTACATAGTACTGTCCTCTGCAAAAATAAGTGGCTCCATTCTCTTCAAATTGTCATGTATTATTGGAAATAGGGCACATCTTTGAAAGAATTTGAACTTCACAAAGTTTTCTCATGTTATATAAAACTCTTCCAGAAGAATAACCGAACTGCAGTTTGATAGCTATTTCCCGCTAGAGATTGTTTAGTGTTGTGCTGGCCCTTTTTCACACTGGAATAACCTTAGATTTATTTTCAGGGGAGACAGTGACCTAGTGGATTATCTGGGGTTTTCTACAAAGGGAAACATGAGTTCTAGTCCTGAGTATGCCAATGATTTTCTGTGTGAGAAATGACATCTCGGTGTATGAATGTCCATCTTTTTTTAATTACAATTTTTCTAGGCTTGTTTGGCTCCTGCCCCCCCTGAATTAATGACACTTTCCCTAATGAAAGTCCTTTGGCACAGCTACAAAATAAGTTATGTATCACTGATAATTTTGTGTTTGCCCAGTCAGGCATTTGATACTCTTATTTCATCTCTGCGATCATCTTCTGATTTTTTTTCCTTAAGGTATCATGTGACTGTCAACATCTTTGATTAATGTTGAACTTCTTCACCTTTTAATGTTTTCTTGGCAATCTTCATAAAAACAGTAATATAACAGTGGCTCCCAAATCCCTTCTTACAGTCATTGGTGTCTTGTCTCTCACAACATGGATATGGGTCAGGAGAACATTGTTATATGTAATATTTTTATGTTAAAAGTGGGAAGACAAAGGCATTGAAATATTAAGTGACTTGTGTAAGACTGCAGAGTATCTTCTACTGCAACAGAATTAAGAACAAGCCTGGTTTAGGTTATAACAAAAGACAATATTCCAATGATGTTTTGTCTTCACCAACTTCTTTAGCATCCAGCCTTGTCTCTTGCTCTTTTGTGTAAAGTCTGGCTAGTTGTTGCACTTTTTTTCATCCATGACAGATTTTTGTCAAGCATCTTGCTGATTTTCCCAAACTGATGTGTGGCGGCTCTGCTTCTTCCCTTCTTTTCCATCAATGTCAGCCTCTTTCATACAAGTGTCTCCTATGAGGGAGTCCCATGTCATCTTCTCAATTTCTTACTCCATAAATAAGTGTGATTTATTGGCTGTTATTGTTAAGAATGACACTTTTCATCTGAAGGATCTTTCTGATAAAAATGGAACAGAACAGTGTATGAAGTTTCATGACTTTTTACTATCACCTAAAAAGCATCATCAGTTATAAACTGTTATCAGGAGGGCTTGGTGACTGAGGGAAATTAATCTTTTTTTTATTTTACTGTTTAACTACTCTAGAAGACAGTGAAAATATTTTAAATGCATTGCTAGTATCAAGCTTCCATGCAGATAATTGCTGTAGTCACCTTTGGGAATGGGAGAGAGGTTTATCCAAGCCAACATAAATCACAAGTGAGATGCCTATGAGATAATCTTACTTGAAAGATATAACTGTGTCCAAGAATGTCTGCTTCTCAGCACTGAATGAAAACTGCTTTCAAATTCTGACAGTATTAGCCTGCTTACTTTCACCATCCTTCTTCCATGTCACTTTTAAAAATTATTTAACTGTGTATTTCCACCTTTATTTTGAATGTTTGTCATTACTGTTATGATATGGCCATGGGAAGGGAGAAGAAAGAAATCACCTGTTTCAGAAAGCCTGAGATCTCAGCTGGTTTTACGTTGCTGCTTTGCCTTTGCTAACAGCGGTCACATGAGGGCACTACATCTGTGAGCAAAAGTTTCAGTTTCTTCATGATGGCAAACACAGCGTACTGTCAGTCATTTATAGATTATATACTATTATGTGTTACCAGAATAGCTCCTGCACTTGAATCTAATTTTGGCATTAGAAGGGCTAAGTAAAAAAAAAAAAGAATACAAATGGAAGAATGTGTTGATGTTTATCTAAGGAGCTCATGTACCTCTGCTAACAAGACCTCTTTCATTCTGGCATATTTTTTAATCTTTTGTCATGAAATAGGGTCAGTCCTTTAAAGTTCTGAGAATTATTTCTCTTGTGTTTTTACTCTGGAAGTGTAACATACGTTGTCAGCTTGTTGATTAACTATTGTAAGCAGTGCAAGAAACAACTCTTGGTACAGGTTTTGTTCCTAAACATGAATCTCTCTCAGGTGTTTCCCTGATGAAACAGAGCTTTACCACTGCCACTGGTAGGTCACATCATGGTGGTCTCATTCAGATTTTTTTAGCCTGGTTGCACTTGAAACTTTTGCTCTTGTACCAATGTTGGCTGGGAAGAATGGTCTCCACAGGGGTGTAATGTGGAGTAAGGTGTGTGTACAACCCAAATTCAGGAAAACACTAGTGGAGGGGTGAGGGAAGGTTGTAGTGATTACTGAGTGATGCTCTGACCTGCTCTTTCATGCCTGGTATATGCAGGTTACATTAGAGTGGTGAGTTTAATGCAGCTTTTAAAAAGAGCAGATTTCCTGCCTAGGGTATTAAAAGTCACAAAGTGCTGTTCTTCACATAACTCATTTAACTCAAGCAACTTATCTGAGCTATGCTGGCTGAAAAAAAGCTACATTTAGAACGTTGCTGGTATGGTATGACTCTTTTTTTTTAAGGTAGAGATGCCTATAAACTCTAACCAAACAAGTTCCAAATTCCACATGGCTTTTGCTGGAGTAAGAACCCTCGTTGTTAGACTGAACGTGTTAAGTTTAATTTGTGTGCCCTCTAGGCTTGTAAAATTCTTCATACAACAAATGCCCTAAGAACAACGTGGAGGAGTTTCATTTCTCTGAGCATCCTATAACCCATCAGTGTTGGGTCTTTTTGTTTGCAGAATGGTTTGTCTCCATTGCACATGGCAACACAAGGAGATCATCTAAACTGTGTTCAGCTTCTGATTCAGCACAACGTGCCTGTAGATGATGTCACTAATGACTATCTGACTGCGCTGCATGTTGCCGCCCACTGTGGCCACTACAAAGTTGCCAAGGTTCTCTTGGACAAGAAAGCTAATCCTAATGCCAAAGCACTGGTGAGTACACAGCGGGTTACTATTCACAGCTAAACATTCTTCCAAAGTTGCAGTGAGACTTATTTGAGAGTTATTTTCTGCCTGCTGATGGTTGACAGTGAAGATATGTTGTATTGCTACAGCTCGAGAGAGGATGCTCAAGGTTCAATGTGTTAACAATATATCATGAAATCAGAGTAGACCTTTGCTTACAGATGGTCAACAGTGATTTATGAATTTCTAGTGTAACTAGAGCAGTTTTGCCTCCTGGTAGCTTGTTATGATTCTGAATAGATGAAGCAGCTGCAGACGTAACTGCTGTAGTTTTTGGTATGGAGAGAATTCTCATTTTCTAAATGTTTGTAAAGAGACAGTAGTTAACAATGCTTAAAACTGAGAGAATTTTTATTAGCTCTCAAAGATGTGAAACAGTAAAAAGTAGGAATGAGTTACATAATGAATATTTGTGGTATTTTATAATTATGTCAATGGAGTCATATGCCTTTCTACTTTAAAAACAACTTCAGCAACAAAATCTGTTAGTGTAATTATACTGCATACAAATTGAACATGTTAATGCATTTTGTTCAAAATTATACTTGCAATCTGTTGTTTTTAAAATGCCTTTTTGATTTGTTCTTCAATAACTGTTCCAAACAAATTTACGTCCTGACGTTAATTGGGTTGACTGTCGGTTTCACAGCCTGATGCTACTCATTCAATTCCTGAAATATTATGTGAGCTCCTGAAACCCTCACAAACCAAGTGGGATTAACTCTTGAAAACAGCACAGGCTCCATAGATTTCCTTCATTCAGTCCCTCTGTTTTTTTGTCAGATCAACCTGTCTTCAGGTGTCTTTGGGCAAACTATTATGATATATGGGGTCTTTTCACTGTAACCAGCAAGTGGGGAGGCTTGTTGACCTGTAATATTTACTTTTGCCTTCTGAAATAAATAAATCATCATCAGGTTTAGCTTGTCAGAGTTGCTGGCAGCGGCCTCTCATTGGTCTGGTAACCTAGCCACAAATTTCCTTTTCCCCTAATCTTTTTAGTGTTTCCTTTTATTTCTGTCATGATGCCCACTCAGGATGATTAAGTAGAAGGAGCCTGAGTGCAGTATCTGGAGCTCGAGCTCACTCTTTTCTGAAACACATCTGAGCTTACCCTGGACATTGTCCACTGCTAAGGAGAGAGTTGAGAGCTGCTCACACTTAACTGGAACAGACAATTGCACGAACCTCATGTTACAAAAGCATATGATATTCTTTACTATATAGCAGGTAAAAAAGCTAATTTTGATCAGATCTGAGGGAGGAACCACTTCTGTCAGCTGTTTTCAGAACTGTTCTGCAAAGGCTTTTGTGATGAATATACAGAGCGGCATTAGCATTCAGTGCACTAATGTTATTGTACCAGTTGTGGATGCTCTGGACAGCTTATTTTCCTGTTTTACTTGTTTTCTGTTGTATCATCTCACACTAAATAAGACAGTAGTACTAAATGTTCACTCTGCTGCACACAGAATTTTTTGTAAAGGAGGAGGCAAAATAATTCTAATTACAGTAAACTGGCAGGTAATGAATAAAAAAAGTAGTAGTAAGATGAGTTTAGAAGAAGATCCAAATGCCAGAGCTTGTAAAGGTGAAGTGCTTTTTTTTACCAGCAGTTCTGAAAAGTCAAAAGAAAAATAAACCCCCCCACACTCTCCCAAAAAAACTCCATCAAAAAACCCTACCCGGTTAACAGTGAGTATTCTTAAGCAAAAATAAAGTTTTTGATAGTTTTAGATGAACTGATGATTTTTTAAAATAAATTATTTATTAGAGTGGGCAATACATTTCATAATTAAAATTGGCTCTATGAAATATGTCTTTTTCCTTTTTAGAAGTTTTTTCTCTCTTTTACATGAACAATTTAGTGAAGCCAAAACAAATCTGGAAGGTGTTTTGTTATAACAGAGGAATGTCTTATGTGAATTCCATACCCCATTCTACTTTTTAATGAGATATGCAGTCTCAAAAAGTAGGTTCTTTCTCATTTACAGAATGGTTTCACACCTCTTCACATTGCCTGCAAGAAGAACAGAATAAAAGTAATGGAACTTCTTCTGAAGCACGGTGCATCGATTCAAGCTGTGACTGAGGTAAGAAGTGGTCTTTTCACATTTGTCTTTGTTTTCCCTACAAAATTCTTTGTAACTATATTGGATAATATTTGAATATTTCTGAAAAAGCAGGTACCAATCAAGTCAACAATTATTTTCAACTCGGTATTACCAAATAATAAAGTCAGTTGCCCTAATGGATCACAACACCCAAACTATTTGTATACTTTGGGAATACACTGGGGATAACAAGTGAAACATAACAGATTAAAATTGAAAAAAAAAAAAATCTATCCTTTCTGCCAATTTTTACCTGTAATTTAATGCACTGAAGATGAAATTCACCCTGTTAAGAAGATCAAGGTGAAGACTGCGCTTCACTCAAGTCCTGTTTTAAATGGTGGTTTAATTCACAGACCTTGTTTTGGCTTTATACACTGAAGTTATATTCACCCACCATCACAGGTCATCACAAATCAGCTAGACAGAAATCAATATGCTATTACTTCAATCAGCATCAGATAGTCTACACCCAGTTATTCACAGAATTTAGAGATTAATTAAGTACCTATGGAAAATTTGGTTTGTCTATGTGTATGTATATTCTACTAAGTTAGGAGGAAAGGTCACATATATGAATGTGTGACCACTGTGGAAGAAGCCAGGTTAGAAAACAATAAACAATTCCATTGATTAAACAAGGTACAACTGGGAGCAGTTCATCTCCCCAAAATGGAGTTTCCTTTGATGCATGGGTTTTTGTTCTATTTATTCAGTAGCAAACCATACAGTTCACTTCCTGGCTTTCTTGAAAGTGAGCAGAGCCTGCCCTTGCTACAGCTCATATATCTCCAGACTAGTTTTTAAATACCATAGGGCTTGTAGATACAGCTTTCAGAGTCTAATTTGAAGTCATGTCAGCAAATGAGTGAGAGGCACAAAGAGAGAACCTTAACAGAAGAGATGCGATGCCTGACCTCTATATTAATCAGTCAATATGGAAGTAGAAAAACTATCTATTCAATTGTAACCCTTTTAAATACAAAGAATTAAGAGAATGATAACAACAGCAACACTTAACTACACTGTCTCATGTGAGTGAGCCAGGTTAACAGTCTGATCTGTACCCTCTGAATTGCTTTTTCAAGCAAAAACTTTCCAAAAGCAAAAGCTCTTCCTTTATTTCCTGTTGCTGCCTCACCATGATCTCACATGATCTCAAACCACGTTTGACTTCATTTGTTGAGATTCATCATGGTACTTCACTGCAGGGCTCTACCTTCCTGCCTGCCTCTTTCACTGGCTGTCTGTATGGTAACAACCTTTCAAGGCAGAATTAGGAGCTGGTACTCAGCACCCATACATAAGCTGCTATTTCTCTAGTCAGAAAGAAAGATTACATCTGGCCATCAAAACAAATTGGCCAGAAAGCTTCAGAGTATTCCTCTCCAAAGAAATCTGAGAGCAAACAAGGGTTGGTTGTGAGATGTGAATAAACAATGCAATGCAACAAGAGGAAACAGTACCAAATTTCACAAATAGTCATTGCTGCGTATAAGCTGTTTATAAAGGTAATGCTTTTTACCTTTTTCTATGGTAAATTCTGTTTTCCAGGTAGATTCCACACTTCCATTTGTAGATACTGCACCTTTTTTTTTTCAGCTGCAGGCTTGAATCTCTGCAGTACAAGTTAGTGTTTACGGTCAAGTATGACACACATGCATTGTGTTTCCTGCAGTCTGTTATTTTAAAAACATTTACTAAATTATGTGAAACAGGAAAAAGAAATTACATACTCAACCAGTTATTCTGCCTTGTTGTTCATGTTTGCTGTTCTGCATGAGAAAGGAACAAAAGTGTGTTTTCCTCACCTCTACCCTCCTGGGACTTGTGTACAT
This sequence comes from Theristicus caerulescens, assembly GCA_020745775.1. NCBI lineage: Eukaryota > Metazoa > Chordata > Aves > Pelecaniformes > Threskiornithidae > Theristicus > Theristicus caerulescens. The sequence goes on from CM036560.1 coordinate 94,470,156, forward strand.
CTATGGGGAAGCTGCCTAAATCAGGGGATTTCCAGAGATCTGCTGAGCTTTCTCCTTCTCCTGGTAGCAAAACTCCCTTCTGCAGCCTCTGGCTGACTGTTGCTACAGCTGTGCAGAAGCAGCTGTGAAGAGGCTTTAGGGTAATTCTACTTGGAGAAATATTAACTATTGATTGGATTTCTAAAGCAAAATCCTTGAGGTCATGCCCTGCTAAATGACTGCTCCCTTTTTTCCCTTCCCTTCTCCCTCCCTCTCTTTCTCTCCAGTTGGTCTTTTATATCTTGTATAAGGGCAGTGGTGCAGATTTGTGATGGTGATGGTGCCACAAGGTCCTGAGGGAAGGCGGAATTCCCTTTAGCCCATGTAATTTGTGTCTGTGCCCCTCTGGCTGGATGCCAGACCTTTTTGTTCATCCAAAAGCAACTGGATTTGGTGGGGACAATGGACACTGCATCTTTTTTGCATTAGCTGAATGTTCCAGAAAGTCTTACCTTTGTACTGGGAATGCTTCTACCTTTTTTTTTTCCCCCCTGGTCCAAAATGATATTTAGCAAAAAATAAAGAAATCTTGCTTAGCTATAGTTGATTTTAGTTGATGAAGAATTACTGAATTCCTAGAATGTTTTCATGTTTGCTCATGAATCATACTCATAGGTGTTTCCAATTCTGTGTGCCCTTTAGTTTAAGCATGTGTATATGTTTTTGAGAAGGTAAGATCCTCTCAGAAGAGCAAGCACTTACTTTAGATTAACTTATTTTTCCTCCATGGCATTCTTGTAAAGGATTGTAGAAGTAGGTATTTAAGTTTGATTTTGGTTTGGTTTTCAGTCGGGCCTAACTCCAATCCATGTTGCTGCCTTCATGGGACATGTAAATATTGTATCGCAGCTAATGCATCATGGAGCATCACCCAACACTACCAATGTGGTGAGTAACAGGTTTCCTTTCAGCATGGCAGAACTGTGAATACATTATAATATCTGGGAGCAGCACTGTTGTGAAGCATGTTCTGGTGTTTGCCATCCACCTCCATAGCAGTCGTGGCTCCTACTGGAGTCATGGGAAAGTGCAGCCTGCTGACTCCTACTTGGGAGATGCTTGACAGGTTGAGGAAACCTCAAAAGAGGCTGACCTTAAGCAAACTCTATTCTCTTTATTTTCTGAAGCAAAGAATGAGAACATACTGTAGCTTCTCATATGTAATTTTTGAGATGTGTACTTGACTGTTGAGCACTGTTTTCCCAGGACCCTGGGGGCCTACCATTTAAGGAAAGTTCTGCTGTTATCAACAGATTGCAGCAGATTGTCGGGACATATTGCCTGTATCCATACAGCCATACAAGTGCACTTTTCTACTGGATGTGCACTGTGTGCTCCAAGGCGCCCAGGGCATGTGTAAAAACTGAAGTCATTGTTAGATGGATATTTGAAAGTTGGGAAATGGGAGGAAAGTAGAAGCTTCTTGATTCTTTTTAACAGTTTGGCCTCAAAATCTCCCTTTCACCTTCTATACACAGGTGCAGTTAGAAGACAATATTTTATTAGTGTCTTCATTTGCTAATTCTATTAGATTATATAAAAATGCAACACCATTTGTAAATTAGCAGATGTTTGTACCTAAAGACATATTGATGTCCAAAAATGTAGGAAGCAGTTTCCCTCCAGAATTTGTTCTGGTTTCCTTGGATTTGTCTTTCACTAAGTCCATGAAGTCTTAGATTAATGTACTCAGTAATGATTTTTTTTTTTTTTCCCCCCTCTTGTTCACTCATCTCAGTGCTTGTCAGATAACAAATGATAGTAAGGGCATAGAGCATAGCAGGACAAAAGGCAAATATATGTGTATCTGAAGATACAAAATTTGAAATAAATTTTTTGTTTGACTAAATTAGGCTTTATTTAAATGGATGTAATTTTTAACACTGTTAGTAAAATGCTAGTAAATACAAAAATTGCACTGTCCCTTTTCAGCAAAAGACTAGTGACAAAGGCACTATTGTGTTGGGAAACTGACCCTGAAATAAACTGCTTTGTAGCGTACAGCTAAGAGGTCAAATATTGACTTAATCTCCCATCTTGCTAGCGGACAACTACTACAAAATATTCTAGCGGAGATTATTATGAACTGGGTCACCAGTATTTTTGTATTTATGAAACATGTTGGGGTTTGTTTTTCCTGCAGTGTGTTTTTAATGATATTTTGGTTTTGCTGTTGCATGCTAGAGAGGAGAAACAGCGCTGCACATGGCTGCCAGAGCTGGCCAAACAGAGGTTGTTCGATACCTGGTACAAAATGGAGCTCAGGTGGAGGCTAAAGCTAAGGTAAGGTGATGGTCCAGGTATAATAACCCTAGATTATCTGTATTTAACAAAACAAGATGCATTCATCTTGCATGTGTCTTTTTGGGAAGAGAAAGCAAGATGAAGCCCAGGGTCTTGGCATAATGGCTACTGATATTTTGTTATGTACTCTCTTATTGTAGTCATGAGTGATCTGTATGTAAGAGAGAAGGCAGGAGATGTCAAGTTGATACCAAGCCTGGTTTTTTTATCAACTTTTAATATAAACTATTATGTGTTTGAAGAGTTTTGTTTTGGATTGGAAAGCAAGAAGGGGGAGGAATACTTCAAGTCTGCTTATATTTCTGCAAAACTGTAAACTGTATGCTGCTGGTGTCTCCTGTCATGTCTCTAAAGCATCAGCCTGTATGCATTCAAAAATAGTTATACTTCTAAAGAACACCTCCAAAAGTAAGGAGGCACAGTAAGGGGATGTAGCATAAGGCTGGAAAGAAGGAACAGACCCTATAGAAACAATTGCAATTGAGGAAAATAAGGGGGAAGGAAAAAGAAATGGTCGAGAGACAGTGAAGAAACATGTAAAATTATGGAAATAAGAGTTCCAGGAAACAGACAAGGGAAGGAGATAAAGGGGTGCAATAAACAGCAGTCTTAATAGATAAAACCAGGAAAACTTTTTTTTTTTTCAAATAGTGATTAAATGAAAACAATTTCAAAGAAATCTATTCTTCACTGTGAAATTATCATCTGTGAATTGGCCCACAAATAAAGTTACTAGTAAGAATATCTACTTATAAGGAACTCTAACTAAATATTTATAGCAGATACATTTCATATCTGGAAGCAGTCTGACAATAGAAGTGAATCATGTGGTCTGTAAATCTCCAAAGAGAGCCTTGAAAGTGAACAGCTCATGCTCAGAAGCACAGTCATGCAAGTATTTTCTGAATAATTTCACACAATGAATTAATTTGTGCAAACTGCCATTGCCTGTGATCAATTTGTTATCATAAATAACAACTAAATACAAGTAATAGATTATACACCAGTGCTAACATCAGCTGTGAGAAATTCGTGGGAAACAGGCACAGACTGGAAACATTTAAGAGCCATAAAGGCTCTCCACCAGCCAGAGGAGAATTTCTCTGCAGAGGAGCAGCATTCACATCCTGATGCTCTCTCATCCTAAATCCCAAAGGTGTAAAATCACTGTTGTAGGATGGGCATGGGCAGAAGTCTCCCTAGCAGAAAACACCCCAGAACTACTGGGGTGTGCTGCCGGATGTGGGGTAGCAGCACTCAAAAGGTAGGAAATTCAGCAGGGAAAAATGTGGAGAGAAAGATGTTTGAATAGATTTATGAGGAACAGGAAAAAATAAAGTCATGGCTTTGTTGGCCATACTGTTGTGATAGTGTGCTTAATCCGAAGATTGTACAACTGAGAATGGGGAGGACAAAAATACAAAACCAAATAATGAAGAAGGAAGAAATTATCTATTAGACACTCAGAACAAGGTCACAAACCACCACAATATTTTCGCTGAAGGAAAATAAATAAACAAGACGACTCATGACAGGGCAACCCCTATACTTAGAACTATTGGGATTATTGTGTTCTGAATGAGCAGTGAGAAAACAACAGTGCATTTCAGCACCATGCTTTAACTTCAGTTACATCTACTGTATAGTTATCTGCAAAATACCAAACAAATTGTTCACCAGAAAAAAAGTGCAAAATATGATACTTTAATGCAAGTTATTAGGCAATAATATGCTAAGCACCTCAGGTCATCCCAAACAACTGATTGAGTTGTTAAATGTCACTGGGAATCATAAAAGAGATCAAGATGTGAGGAACAGAGCTATGCATTCTCTGTGTTTTAAGAAAGGTCTCAAATTCAACAGGAAACTCCATGCACTTTAGTGGCAAAGCAAAGTGAGGCAAATCCAGATTAAGAAAATTGATCAGTTTATTTACTGTTATGGATTATGTACCTGTCTGGAATATTTTGTGATGCATCAACAAAAAACAATATATATCTTATAAGGAGGAAGCCAGTGTGCAATATTCACTAGGTAAGGCCTCAGTAGAATTAATGCTCATCTGTAATTTTGAAAAGTGACCGAATCTCAGCAAATATTTTCTGTCAAAATATGAGCTTGAGTTTTCTTGTGTAGGACTGTGTTGTTTGCTTTATGTTTAGGATGACCAAACGCCGCTGCACATTTCTGCTCGACTGGGAAAAGCAGATATAGTACAGCAGCTGCTACAGCAAGGAGCATCTCCAAATGCAGCTACGACGTCTGGCTATACGCCCCTGCATCTTTCGGCTCGAGAAGGACATGAAGATGTAGCTTCTGTTCTTTTGGATCATGGTGCATCTTTATCTATCATTACCAAGGTAACGGAGTTGCAAAAGTCACAGCCTCAATAGTAAAATATACCTGTAGCAAGTGCTACTTGTGAATTAAATGCTGCAAGAGTCATATGCACATACAAACAATGTAAGAATGAGCTACATTTTGTTAAAAGGATACAAAGCTTCATGCTTTTACCTCAGAGCCTGGCGCATAACATATCCCAGTGATCAGGCATGCATTTTCTCGGAATGAAAGGAATGCAGGGCAGAAATTCTTGACGGGAGTTGATAAGCTGTTACCCAGCCTTGTCCTTGGGTCTTTGGTGGTGTGAAGAAAGGAACTGACTCTTCCATTTTTACAGTTGTTTTAATGTAGATAGGGCTTTGCCTTGCAAGGCAGGGCCTCCGGACCTGCCAGGGTAGTTGGGAAGCTGCAGACTTGCTGCCTGTACTCAGGACTATGTAAGGGGATGGATGGAAACAGCAGTATCCTTGTAGATCAGAGACAAACCTTATCCTGAAGAAGAGTGCACTAGGCTCTATATAACTGCTTTCTCTTACAGAAAGGATTTACTCCTCTACATGTGGCTGCAAAATATGGGAAAATTGAAGTAGCCAACCTCCTGCTTCAGAAGAATGCATCTCCTGATGCCTCTGGAAAGGTAGGACAGAAGAAGCCACAGCCACTTGCACAGCAAATATCAAAATGTACATAACATTCTAATAATATCCTTCTACCTACTTACCATCACACTAGTATCCACAGCCTGTGTTTAACTGGAATAGGTTTCATGCAATATTCCAGTCCCTGTTGGGACTGCCAAGACTCGGCAAATTCTTGACAAAAGTGAGTTTTATTGTCATTAATTGGCAAGAAAATTATGTTCTCTCTGTACCCATCCAGGGGGATGGAGACAAAGCATTCCCCTACCCTCCTGCCCAGATTATTTACAGTCCTTATCAGAGTATTCAGGCAGCTGGCTCTGCTCCCCCAGGGCTCATGACAGGGGGCAAAGCCCGGTTGGACCTCAAGCTTTTTAAACCAGCCCAGCTTGGATTTTTACAGATCCAAGGGTCAGTTTACTTATCCACTGCAGTAAAAGAAAAACATTGCTGAGGGTGTGACCCCAGGGTCAAAATTCCTTACCTGCTCTGTCCTGGGGGCAGCACAGATATGTGCTTCTCTGTTCATCTTCCCTGGGAAAACTGGAAAGGGCTTTCACAGCTCAGTAAGGATTTTCAAATCTCTGTTTTATTTTTTGATTCTAAAGTTATCAAAGACTCCGTTTACATGAATGAATAACAAATGTGTTTTTTCACCTTATCTACTCCGATTTTCCAAACTCTTAAGTTTTCCCTGGAGAGGGTCTGTAACAGCACTTGTTTGTTCTGCATGTGTTTTTAGAGCGGTTTAACACCACTGCATGTAGCTGCACACTACGATAATCAAAAAGTGGCACTCCTACTGTTGGACCAGGGAGCTTCACCTCACGCATCTGCCAAGGTACAAGTACTGGCTACTCTGCAGCAACAATACCTAGGCTTGTTGTGTCACTTTATTTCCTGTCTACCTCTGTTCTTTCTAGACTGTATATGCTTGCCATTACAGGGGGCTCAGTGACCTTGTTTATTAATGTCTCACAGCCACCTAAAGCTGTTAGAATAATTCTGCAGTTGGATAAAATACCAGTAAAAAAGCAAATATAGATGTAGAAACATGTAAAATCTCTAGTTTCAGTAAAGTTCAGTCTCGGCAAATACTGAGCCTTGCTTTCACTTGTCCAGTCTCCTTAGTACCTTCTCCAAACCAGCCAACTTTATATCATTGCCTCTTAACATCTCTTAAGCAGGGCAAGCTTGGAGTTAATGCCTTGCTAAACAGGGGTAGTTCTCCTGTGTAGTGCCACAGGATGACTTCTGAGGTGTGATGTGTTTCTCAGTACAATGCATGTAATGATTAATGTGCTTCACAATACTTCTACCACAGTGTAAATGGACTAGTGAAAAAATAAAACAACTAGTCACAGCCCTGCTTTGATTACAATTTACTGTAGGCATGACAACACATAGTGTAAGATTTCAGGGGATGTGAAAGAATAAATATTTAAATATATTCTAGTTCTGAGTAGAAGAAAGAATTTAGAGAAGCTTAGAGTATCTATATCTTTTGTGGAACCCAGTTTTAAGTACAGGTCAATAATGGATAGCTGGACAGCAGCAGTAAGTAAAACAGGGTGGAAGCACACGTAGGTTCAAGTGGGGTAAGTACAGTGTAAATACCCCATCTGAAACAACCCAGATATATTCCTAAAATCACTGCAAAAAAACACTCTGGAAAAGGGAGAGCTAGCGGAAAAGCAAGTATCATAGATAGACAGACAGCTCTCCTTGGCTGCCTTCCTCTCACACATGACTGAATACAGCCATAACACTAGAGGCCTTCTGCATGGCTAAAGAAGAGGGTGGAGTCTGTCATACACGGTAGGTCCCAGAGCTTATAGTGCAAAAGAGAGGAAAGTTAAATAAACATGGATAGCCAGCAGCAACGGCACAGTCTAAAATCAATAATGTCAATAGTGGCAATCTGCCAGAGCAGTGCCCCAGGAGGTGAACTGGAGTGATCTCTGATCTTTTATTACTGCAACACAGCACTCTTAAATGCCACTGTGGGGAAGAAAGGGCCTTCTGAAGGGGGTGAGAAGACACTGACCTAATTTTCACTGAAAGAAACTGCTGGTGGAAGCTGTGTGTCCTGTAGGGACAAGGATTGCAGCAGCCACTGCCAAGGGCTTGGGAAGTCCAACCCAAGGTGGAAGCACTATAGACTATGGAATAATATTACATGGACTCATGTGTCAGGTCACCTTAGCTTCCCCATCTGTAACAGAACAGTTTTGCAGCTGCCACTTCAGGCCTTCAAGTGACAGCTGTAAGTCTTCCTAAAAGAAAGCATTCGTTAGTGTTCTGCAGCAAGTGAGCCACAGCAACGCTAAGTAGAGCATCAATACTAAATAAAATTAACAGTAGCATGTTTGTTGCTTTAGGCACACACTGTGCAGTCATCTGAAAGATAATGTTGGTAACAGCAGATGATTTCCCATTTCTTTTGTAAATGTGGTCTAATAAATAAATGTGTTATATCTCATCACTGGCTCCACAGTTAGTTTCATCAGCAGTTGCTTTTTCTGTGACACTCCTGTCTTTAACACTGATCTTAGGACTGGCTCGTTGGCCTGTCCCAGCAGCATTTGCCTTGAAGAGTGATTGGTATGGGAAGTGGCCATGACAGAGTACAGCACTGTGATGCAAACAGTTATTCTGATTAACCGTTCTTCTTTTTTATAGGCCAAAAGTAGGCTTGTGCCTAATTTTAATTTGGCATCCACTTTACGATGCTTCTCTTCTTCTCTGCCCCCCACCTCCAAAGCCTCAGTTTTTCTCTGTCCCTTCATCTTTAACATTTTTCCCTTTTTACCTCTTTTCCCTGGCAGCCAGGATAACCCAATACCCTTCCTCCCAAACTTCTCATTCCCTTCTGCATCTATGCGTAGTGACAGAGCACAGCCCTTATCATGAGGAGACGATGCAGACTGAGAATGAGCTGAATTTCAGCTTTTATTTTTCAGGTCTCTTTTTGCCTTCTGTTGGCAACCTGCTGCTTTCCATTCCACTGAGAGCAATGTATGCCCATTTCTGAGGAAAAGGCTTGAAAACTCTATGTTATTTTACAAAATATACATGAGTTCCATTTAAAATACACAGAGATTAGCATATATGCAGGATTTAGCACATAGTATTTAGGATTTAGTAGGTGCTCATGTGGCGATGGCTGTTTTACATGTTAGTCTTGTGCAGGAAGTCTAAAGAGGATTGTGCTTGTTTTTCCTGAAGCATTTTATCTTCAAAGTGAAAATTCAGTGGCCGTATACTTCCCTTATTGTGTCACTCTGTTTCCTGGGTGTCACTTTGAACTATCTTAGTGTCTAAGGTCTGAACTGAATCTGAATTTTGAAGGTTACAGAACCTTTTCCACATGGAGTTAGTGCTGTGAGTGTCTCTCACTTCCAGATTACTATTAAAGCTCTCTTGTAATAATTTCTGTGCCCCCGTGTATTTATTCTTTGCTCCTACCTGCATCATCCTGCATCTGTTGTGACCTACCTTCCTGTATAGTCCAGCCCTGCTGCCCCACAGGGTGCAGGGAGGAGCCAAGCCAGGTGAATGCTTTGTGCCTTCAGACAGATTTTATTGGGCTGCGTAATTTGAGATACACATGGTACTTATCATACCATAAAAAATGGTTTATGCAGCTGGGGTCTCATCCCCCGGACCTTCTTCCTTAGTTACATGCATACATGTGCACATTTGCTTTAAAATGAGGGCTAATACATTTCTGAAAGACAGAAAGTTCTTGATTAAACAGGCATCGCAATCTGTACCAAAAGCTGGTCATACCTTAGTCAGTGTTTTGGTATTTGCATGCAAATCAGTTATTCTTTATATCTATTTATCTATTTTCTGCCAAATCCATCCTTTTTTAGAATTATAAAGTTTATCATGCAATAGATACTGCATTTTTATTTTTAGTAGTGGGCTCACTAGGTACACGAAGTGGAAGGAATAAAAAAATAAAGAATGCAAGACTCTAAAGTTATATGCTTTAATTTTCCCTTGATCTGAACGAAAAGAGCCTGTTACTAAGGTTAGGGTAAATGCTGCAAGAAAGGCCATATTTCATGTACATAATGCTTTCACTCACACTGGGAAATGGGAAAAAAACCCCAAACAATAACAGCTGTTCTGAGTTATAAACACACATCCTGCTCTTCTGTTTGTTAAAGATTTTATGTACATTTAAGGAAAAGTAGCAAATGTCTGTGAAATGAAACTCAAATTCCTATTGCTATAGGTTGTGCTCTTCTGAACAGATATTTTTTTCCCAAATTTGAAAGTTTCTTTCAGAATCCTCCTATTTGTAGCAGTACTTTCAAAAACAGATTGCTTAAAGCTCTGATACATTCATTTGTACAACGAGTTAATATTGCATTTGACTATGGCAGAATTTTTAGAACTAATGACTTACTTTCATAGAGTTGAGTAGGTACAGGAAAGTTTATCACATTTTTTAATGAGTAGCTTGTAATGAAGTGCTTTCTGTTGACAGAATGGCTATACACCCCTGCACATAGCTGCCAAGAAAAACCAGATGGACATAGCAACTACACTGCTGGAATATGGTGCTGATGCCAATGCTGTAACCAGACAGGGTATCGCCCCTGTACATCTTGCCTCTCAGGACGGCCATGTGGACATGGTGTCATTGCTTCTTACTAGAAATGCTAATGTAAATCTCAGTAACAAGGTAAGTGTTGCCCTTGCTTGGTGCTAAGGCAATAAACAAACATGGTGATGAGAAGGATAGAGGCTTGCAAGTAAATTTTGTCCACTGTGATTCTGCAGGTTTTGAAAACTGCTGCATGTGTTCGAATATACATCATCTTTTCTTTTAGCAAAGAGAGCAGCAAGCAGCATGCCATGTCACATTGAATGAACTGTATTTTGTAGTACCTAAGTTTTGATGATAGCACATGCTGCAGAAGAACTTATTAATCCATCTCCCTTCCTTCCAGGTTATGCTAGTCTGCCAAAATATACCCAGAAAGAAAAAGTCTTCCTCCCCCCAGCAGTTAGTGGGGTTGGCGTGTGTCATTTATGAGCGTCTAGATATATGCCCGCCCATTAAGCAATGGTAACAACTAACTTGTTAAGGGAAGCTGTTTTTTTTAAAATGGGATAATAATAGCAAGGTTGTCTGAGATTTTGTTCATTCATATAAATGAATCTTCCTTCCCAGGGGGTGTTCCTCAGAGCACAGTCATTTTCGGTGTAATTTCTCCTGGGGGCAGGAAAGGGAAGTTGGTAGATTTTAGTTTCTATATGTATGAATTTATAGGCTGTAAAGTCTGCTCTATAGTAATGTTTCTAGAAAACGTGCAGCCTTAATTCTTTAAATGCCCCACTAGACATCAGAGATGCTGTAAAGTGCAGTTTCAGTATGGATTTACGTGGCTAAAGTAGAAAGACAAGAGACAAATTTTTCATGGAAGATATTTCTTATTCTCAGCAGGTAGAAAGACTCTGTGTCCTCTGAGGCTGTGGGTGATGCTACACAGGGCTGCTGTGTTTTCCTGTTTCTAACTTTACAGTTTGGTTATTTTTGGGCCCTCCTTCAGGAAGCTTCTCTTGCAGATGTTGATTTTTTTTTTTCCCCCCAGTCTCAACCAAGTGCATGGGTTTATGCAGTGCAGGATGTACTTTGTATCTCCACAGGGCAATTTGCCATGTACACATTCTGTATCACATTGGCTATCATGGTTTTGCTGCTAAAGCTAATATAGAGAGCATGATTGCAGCTGCTTGGCATTCTGATTCAGTCCCACTAGAGGTTAATTACCTGCAACATTCTTCAATCTGTTACTGTTCAGTTGTACTGTTCAGTTTCTCATTATACTGATAATATCACCTTTTGAAAATAGTTCCCCTGCACTCACTTAGGGATGCGCATTTCCTCCGAGCTCAGCACCTATATTTGAAGCCAGATACTTGAAGCACACTATCTCCTTAAAGGGGAGCTACAAAGAAGATGGAGACTCCCTTTTTACAAGGAGTCACATGGTCAGAACAAGGGGTAACAGGTACAAGTTACTCCCAGGGAGATTCCGATTGGACACGGGAGGTAAATTTTTCACAATGAGAACAGTCAATCATTGGAATAATCTCCCCAGGGAAGTGGCTGACTCCGCTACGCTGAACATGTTTAAGACTCAGCTGGACATGGTGCTGGGCCATCTCATCTAGATTGTGCTAGAAAGGTTGGACCAGATGATCCTTGAGGTCCCTTCCAATCTGATATTCTATGATTCTATGATAACTTTTGGGTTTTGCAATGGGAATAAAAAGAACATTTGTTTTCTTCAGGATCCACAGAATGGTTGGGAGCTGAATACTCAGAGCCCCAGTGTGGGCACTGAGCACTTATTAAATCTTTTTAGAAGGTTTGGCCCATAATATCCAGGCTCCATTAGGTAATTTACAGTTGGTTACTGTTATATATTTTTGTAATGTGACCCACCTAAGCTGCATTGTCATCAGGATTGCATGTTTGAGTGCAGTACGGTGGGACGCTCTCAGCAGTTACTGCCTTTAGTAGCAAGTCCACTGTGGACATGAGTTTGGGTTCAACGGCAGGAAACTTAGCAAGTGTTTCTGCCTGATGTGCCAACTGCTGCCACCCGCTCTTCTGTCACTGGTGCTACAGGCGGTAGGAACAGGAGGAGAGAAAAAGAACTGTAATTTGCAAGTAAAGGATATTCTTTCCCATTCCTACCAACATCCCTTCAGCAGATTCTCTCTTCTATCTGTTTTATCTGAGGTCTTTTATGTGACAGAAAGTTGCATAGCTTTCTGAGGTTTTAAGGATTTTAGATCTCAAGTTTCAGATAAGAAAAAGAATGAGCTATCCAAAAAGTAAGACTGTCAGTACATGTCATCTAGCAAGTCTCTCTCCCTGGGCAGAGAGAAATGGACCTGATCTCAGAGAAATGTAGTTTTATCTTTTCTGTTTGTATTTGAAAACGATCAGGTAGAGGAGTAAAAGGTAAGGATAAAACTGAGTGAATGTTACTTCTAGAAAACTTGTAAAAGTGTAAACAGTAATTCAATATTTCTTTTAAAATCTTATTCATTCTAAGTGAATTAGTCAGGAGGTAAAAAAACCTATGTGACTTTTTCTTAAAGTGCTATAATCTGCTATCCCGCATTGAATGCTGCATGAAGAAATGTTCCTTGTGTCAAAGAAACATTATCTTCCTGGCTTTCAAATTGTACATTCTTGCAAATCAACAAATGTGATTAGGTAGCACATTACAAAGTGAAAGTGGAATTTATAATTTTTTTTAAATTCAGTAGGATATTTTGAGTCTTACTGATACCTGAATTTGCATTTTAGTATTCATGTGCCTTCTCTTAAGATTGTTAACTTGTTGCTTCTAATTTACAGAGTGGACTGACGCCACTCCACCTGGCTGCTCAAGAGGATAGAGTCAATGTAGCAGAGGTTCTTGTTAACCAAGGAGCTGCTGTTGATGCACAGACAAAGGTATAAACACCACTGTCAACATGTATTATTTCATTTCAGGGAGACATGTGCCTGTAGACTGGACTAGTAATTGATTTCAGGGTGAAACTGAAATAACAGCAGAGAAACATTCCTTGTAATAAATTATTATAGGATATATTCTGAACACTGAAGATACGTAACACTGAATGTTTAGTGTTATGCTCAGTCTTTGAGCAATAAGCTTATTTCTTGCGAAATACTTAGATCAATATAGATTTAGATTGTATACTACTATTGTGTTTCACTGAAGGTAGGTGGGATTGATCTGTTTTTTATGTAAGGAAACTTTCAGAAAAGCTTGCCCTCTCTCTACAGAGAGTCATATAAACTTTCATCATACATATACTCTCATCTGCTTTTGGTATTTTTTGCATGTTGCATGTACTTTCCATTCAGCTGACAGTAGGAACAAAACACAGGAGAACTGTTACTGAAAACATCTGTATTTACAGCAAGAGAAACAATGTGAATGTAATGTAGGCATTTCTGACTATTAAGTGGTTAATACTTTTTCCCATGACTTAAGAGATGTTATGAAATGAAGTAGCCTCGTTTGCCAGAGTTGATACTAAACAGCCATCCATAGACATGATTCTGCAAGTAAAGCCATTGTTCATTTGTAAAGATTACCCCCTACTCCTACAGCTTGACTCAGCCTTCATGACTGGATGCCTCTGAATTTCTAAGCCACTTTGTTTTGCAAAGCATAGTGAGGTGAGCAATTTCATCATATGTGTACATGCTAGGGAACTGCCTTTTTCTGGTGTCCCAAGTTCAGACTAGACCATTGTTCTCCTGATGGGAAACATTGTTCTCCTGATGGGAAACATTAACCTGTTAGGTTATTAGGTTAATATTGCTCTACTCTACCTTCGAAAATAATATTAGAGATGAAACATTTAACTCTTGAGGACAAATTTGAAATTCTTTATCACTGTTTTCTAATATGAAATACATATATGCGATAGTGGTCCATTTCAAATTTACTTGCCTAAAACCGGTTTTGCCTAAAGTACATATTTGGACTCCTAAATAAGAGACCTGACTTTCCAAGGTGCTTAGGGATGCTTCTGAGACCCCAAGCAGTGACACCTCCCACTTCACAGTATTGGTTTTAAGAGCAATGCCGTGAGTAAATTCCAAGAACCTGTGTACAAATGGGTTTATGCTCACTACAGTGCTCAGAATTTAATGATAATGATCTCAGTGTTGATTACACTTACATTCTTCACGCGTTGTCTAGATCTCAGAGTCATTCCTTTAGATGGACAAGGAATCAGTTGTGATCAAATGCTTGGACTGTAGCTAATCAAATCAGCTAAATGAGCCAAGTCTCACAATCTGACCTGCACCCTTTGTGCAGAGTAGCAGCTTTCACAACTCTCTGCTAGGTGTGTACCACAAGTTAGGTGCTGTGCTTTCATCCCAGAAATGTCCAGGTGTGTCAGACTGTTCACCAATATTATCATTCTATCATCACACTGACATCTCAGAAAGGGCTGAATCCATCATCATCTCTGGCTGCAGCTCAGCTGTTTATAATCAGTGGCAGAGGGAAAAGTCATTGTTATGTGATTTTTCTACTGTGTAATTCCAACTGTACTGGCTACTGATTTCAATGACATTATTCTGACATGAAACTGAAATAGTTCTGCTGAAATCCTAGGAGCTTCTCCAGCTTTATACTTTTGTAACATATCCTCAGCCTGTATTTTGCAGCTGAATCAGTCTGGGTTCTTATCATCTGCTAAATCATCCAGCAGCAGATGAGATCTGCCCTGGTTCGTTCTTTGCACAATTTCCTCAGATGTATATGGTTGCCTTTCTGGAGATAGTTCCTACCTGGTTTTAGTTTCTGTAGCAGGACATTGCCGAACCTGTTCTTTTAACTTGGTCAGAGCTGAATCGCCTCCTAGCCCATACAACTCGTCTGTGAGTGTTTGCCTTTCTCCAACTCTTCTCTGTCCCGCAAATAGTAAGTAGTCTAAGGAGACATTTACATTGACAGGTGCAGGCAGTCACGTGTCCCCTTTGCCTGCTCTCCAATGTCCAAATAGGATCCAGTTCTGGACTAGTGGCCTTTTAGTCACATAACATGGTGGAAATGTCTGAGACACTGTCACAGCTGAGAGGCAGAGCATGTTTGTTGGGTCTCAGGGCCAGCCTGGCACAGTTGAACAAGCTCTGTACTGAACTTTAAGCCTGGCAGGGTGGCAATGTGGTGGAGCAGGCACATGACTCTGCAGAGACACACAGAAAAGGGGCTTCAGTTTCTCGTTCAGAGATCTCCTCTGAGTGGAGCTGAATTTCTTAATTGCACCTCTGAAAATTGAACTAGTCAGTAGGTAAAACCATGCACAGGGAAAAAAAATGCAGTCGTATTTGACTGTCTGCAGCATGAATCCTGTCACCCGTAATAGTAACATAATTTTTAAAAACCCAACAGTAAGTCCCCTGTTGTTCACCTTCATTCCTCAGTTACATATGTAACTCGTGCAAGAATAGTTTCCCAGTACACATTTGCTTCCATGGGACTGCTCCATAGTTGTCAGGAAGTGGGACAGGGACTCACAGCTCAGGAAAAGTCACAGTGTATTTAAACAGAACTACTTTGTGTTGTAACAAATCACCTGTCTGAGAAAATGTGCATTATTAATCCTGTAGGCCTCTGTGGTGAAGAACACCTGCAACGGCTTGTCCTCCTGCCTACCATGCTAATTAGCCCTCTCTGCTGTAAGGGACTGTTTGCTTCTTAGGAAGAAAGTGCCCATATCCCTTGCAGGATTGTGTTAGAGTGGAGTGAGCTTGATGCTTATTCACTGGCTTCTGCAGAGTCCCATCTGCTGGCTTTGTGCAGTGGTGAGTCCTCCAGGCTCCACACAGTCAGTCACATGGAGGTTGTCTGCCAGGTGTCTGCTTACTACCGCCTGTGATATAACGAAAATGCCAAAGCAGTACCATGTATTTTAGCATGGAACAGTTGCTAGATAAACTGATGATCATCTTGAGTTCCTAAGGAAAGAACTGAGAAGCTCTGAACTTCTACAATGAAGGAAAAGTGTTATGGTGTAAGAACTACCATACCTTGACCTCATGTTCTATTGAAGGTGAAGTTTAGATGCTTGTCTTGTAAAATAGCAGCTCTGTAGTTACACGCTCCCTTGTTTAGATGGATTAACTGTTCTATGGGAATAAAAGGTCTGTGCATGCTGCCTCTAAAACCAGAGGCACTGGGGAGCAAGCTACAGCAACAGCTGAGTTGGCTTCAGAAGCACTGTTGCTATGCTTGCATGTTTGCATGATACTGTTCAGCATGTCCAGTTCAGATTCATTACCTCGGACATACAATGGCAGAGATGTGGCCATCCATGCCTTAAAAGTCAGTGAAGCTGCACAGCTTAGAGTGGCATTATATTGGGGATCTCTGCTACCAGCAGTGTCACAACTAACCTTCTGTTTTCTTCTCTCCATTTCACATCCATACGCTTTTGTTAGCTCAATTATTGTGGTCTAGATGACTATTCAGTAGTCTTTTTTTATCTGTTTTTCCTTTGTTTAGATTCTCTCCTTATCATATTCCTCATTTTCCCAGGTTAAGTAAGCATTGGTTATGTCACTCCAGCACAGTATCTGTCAATAGAGGGAGAACACTTAATATCTTAACAGGTCATTCAACTTCTTGGGTAGGGACCAATGAGCTATCATCTTCCACCTCTGGTACATGTTCTTTAATCATCATTTATATATAACTTACTGTCCCTGTGAAAACATCTAGGGTTTGCAATTCTGACACATGGGAGTTCTTACTCCTGTTCAGGTTCTGAGCGCCACACACGATTGGGTTTTTTCAGGTGATTAGAGGATAAGATTGGGAAGAATCATGTTTTGTATCTGAAGCTATAGCAGGGAAGAAAAAAATCTAATACTACAGAAAAAATCTCTTGTGCAGGTGATTAGTCTGTATGATTAAGATCAGTTCTGGTGCTAAAACTTTTTCAAAAAGCATTTTCAAAATTTCTTTCAGACCTGAAGCATTGCAACTGTGGGTCTTTCTTGGGGTGGTTACCCTCCCAAGAAACTTTTTTGCTGAACTTTGTTGTAGAAAAAGGCATGAAAGGAAGAATAGCTGCTGGTTTTGCAGTCCATTTATTGATGGCATTATGGGATCCTTCTGGTTCTGCTGCATCAATTAACTAAATAGCCTCTAAGCCCAGAGCTGTGAGAGTCTGTCTCAGTCAATGCCGAAGAGCAAACAACACTGGTTTAGTGCGCCAGAACTAGTGCTTGAGAGGCCACAAGGCTGCTCCTGACACTTGAAGATGGGATTTTGTTATGTGGTTTTAAGCCTAGCCATGTTAGACTGAGCTCCAATTGATAAGCCACAGAAAACACCTTGTCTTAATATGCAAGAAGCAAATAATAGAATGGTGGAAAAATAGCAACACTAAAATGCACTTCAGGTGGTGAAGCTTCAGAGCTGCTTCAAACCCCTTCACATTTAGAAAGCTTTAAAAACTGAATTAAATGTTCATAGAAGGCACATTAGGGTCCCACTGCAAAGGCAGCAGATTTTGTCCATTCTGAGACTACATTTTTGTGTCTGAATTTAGGTATATTAAAGAGTTTTTGATGCTGAAACTCTGTGTTAGGCAATATCATGCTTGACACAAGGAATGTTCATCTTACACATAATATTGGGAGTTAAAAGTCAATCTGAAGCCATGGCTATGATCAGATATTCCTTCTCTGGTGGCCGTGTTGAGTGTGTAAAAGCTATAGTGGTACATGTGATGTTGCTTTTGTTGCAGGGCTTTTGTGCTGAGAGTTGGCACGAGTAAATATTGTTTCACGGCTCAGAAGATCTCCACATGTCATTTTTCAACCGTTTATCCCATTGGATAGTGATATTGTAGGATACAGCATTACCGTGATGGACTAGCAGAGGAAGACTGATGAGAAAAGAGTGCTGGTTCAGTCAAGGATGAAGAGCAGGATTTGCAGCTTTGATCTCAGTGCAGGTCATTTTAGTCAAACAGTTGCTACACTGCACTTGGTGTTGGGCCTCTGCCGGGGGAATTAATGGTCTCACAGTCCCTGGTTGATGACTGTCTGGAAAATACAGCCAGTATTAAACTGTCTTTTGTTCCTAAAACTGTAGTATTGATAGGAGATAATGGTGACTGAGAGGTCATGATGTTATTTTGCAGGTTGAGTTGGGCCTTTTATTTCAGATTTATTCAGGGAGATTTATTCAGGTCTGCCTGCCTTGTTTTGACCGGAGCCCCATACCAGACTGAGTGCTACAGTGGTTCATAACAGCAATCCAATTTTTCTGTTGGAATATCTAATTTTCAGATGCAGAAAGAGATGGGAAGGAGACAGGGAGGGTGGGAAGTGCTATCGAGAAGAATCATATTCATACGGAACAAACACTCAAATATAGATATCTTCACTATATCGTCATGGTACATTATCTCTCTCTCCTTAGCTCTTGGTACATGCTCAGTTTTTTCGAGACATTTGTGTGGAAATTTCCAGCCTAATAATGTGCGATAATGAACCTTTGTAAGGTACTGCAACATGTTAGGCCCTGATTCAGCAAAGCAGTGAAGTGTATGTACACGTAGGTTCACCTGTTTCATTTGATCAAGGCTGGATGCCTTTGTGATCTTTGGATCTAGAGCATTTTCTAGCCTTATCAACAATAATACTGTAGCTTCGTTGTCTGACATTTACAGCAGAAAAACAAAAACAGAGCAGCCTGAGAGTCAGCATGACTAGAAAGATGTAATAATTCAAGCTGTTAAGATTTATGGTTATTACCAGTAGAGGATATTAAAGTAATTCACTGACATGATATACAAGGCTTGTGATAATTTCCCTCAAAAAAATTGAAGGGCAAGAGAATAAGGGATGCTTTGTGTTTGTGTGTTCCATTAGGATTGAAAAGCTCAGTATTTCTGATGGGGGTTTTTTTTGGCACTTATTATTGTGGTTTTTGATAAGCCCTTCCCAGCTGCTAACTCCCATATTGCTGCTCATTCTTTAAAACAGCTAGAAGCAGCATGGCAGCTGACTGCCAGAAGGTGATGTGCATTAGAGCTGTATTAAACAAAAGCCCTGATTTTCTTGGAAGTAACTTTTTTAATATTAGGATGCCTACTAAGTCCCTTGGTGCTTTGCCAGTAAATATAACTCTGAACATAAACTGCTGTGCAGAAATTTGTATAATTGTGAGGCTGGGTTTGTTTGGTTGTTGAGGGTTTTTTTCATTATTAATAGCTTTTGGAGCAAAATATTTTAGCTTTCTGGACACATTTCTATAGAGAATGAAAGCAGCAAGCTCAAGTAGCCATGAGAATTACTAGTTTTATAGTTAATTTAGTTGTATAATTGCAGAATCTTCCAGTCTGAGTGTTTCAGAAAAGTTAACAGAATATCTGTTTTCCATGAGGATGTTGGTATATAAGTATTAATGTTATACCTTCTTGAGCTAGAAACAGCTGAATGCAGGAATCTGTATTGTAGCTAAGAAGCAAAGGATATCGTTTCCAGGTCTCAGGCATTAAACGAGCATTTTGCTAATTAGTTTTATTTTGACCAATGCTTTCACTACAAACATTGCTGACTATCAACATATGAAAGATGTCCTCTGGTGGCTGATGAGGTCTAACATGCCCTGTGAGATGTGACCCGCCGTGTCAGATCTCTGTCACTCTGCTGTCAGTGACTGTGTGCTGCAGTGACTGTGTGACTGCCTCGTCAAACACAACATGATGTGAGATGACCGCAGGGTATGGCAAACTTAAAAGAAAGCTCCCAGGTCCCTCCTGGGAGTTCAGACAGGAAACTGATATTTTGTCACCAGGCTAGCAGGTGCCCACATCGCTACCCAGGACATGCGTGATGCCTGTAGCAGAGAAGCTGCCTTTCAGTGCATGCGCCTCCAGCTGCCATACCTGGCCAAGCCAGCAGCACTGAGAGCTTCTGAGGAAGCCTTCTTCAGCTTCTGCTCTGGGACACCAAGAGCTGTAGCAGGGAGAATAGTGACCATGTCATCATGGAAATGTCATGATTTCTACCATGCATTTGGAGGGGAAAGAGGAAAAGTTTTCACTTAGTCTCTGATTTAAACAGCAGGCTGGTCAGGAATGACAAAGAACATCAATAATTACTCCTCTAGCCATTTATGAAAGTACCACATGTAAATCTTTGTATATACCATTTGCAGAAGTAAATTGATGTTGTACTGCAGTAAATATCAGGGGTTTGATAGCTCCTTCTTCAATATTCATTGTTACGTGCTGGAGAGAGAAGACTTTACAGATCACTTCAAAGGGAAGGTTAAGATCAGCTGGTCTTGGCTCTGTGATACTCTCCAGATTTTAATGTTTTAGGGTTATTAGCAGGGAGTTCCCAGCAGGTAGCCCTTGACTTTGGATTTCATCTCCCCAGTTGGTTTTATCATGTCTGATTTTTGTTGACCTTGCAGGTCATGTAAAGAGGCCTGTATTTTGAAGGGGGAGAAGGGGATTAAGTTCTTGCATGAGGAGGTTTCACAGCATTTTTTTTTAACTGATGTTTTGATAGTTTGGCCATGTTTTAATCTGAGTTTATCTTTGGACATGTGGGAGTAGGAGCTGCAGAATCTGCATTTGAGGTACATGGCTGTGAGTACGCTCAGTGTTCTGCTGAAGACTCAAGACTTTGGACAGCTTAGGGAGCCTTGTCAGATTCAGGCCCTGGGCACTGCTAGGAAGCTATTAGGCCAACCCTAAACTAACAGTAACTGTAAGACGAGGTCCCGAAGTTCAGTTCGTGATGATTACATTTTAGCTAGTGCTTAGGCTCTTACCACTGTGTGCAACTATTCTGTGGGAAAAGTTCCTTGTAGTCATTTGGCATCTGATCCAATGTTCATATAAGTCAACGGAAAGTTTCATTCTGCTGATGCCAACGGAATTTGGATCCGGTGCTGTTTCTTGCAATGATTAACTCGTCCTGGTTGTCAAAGATAGTAGTTTCTTTAGATGGCAAAGGGTATATAATTAACTGAAGAAAAAAATACACACCCTAATTTAAAGTAACTGGCACAGCTACCATCTCCTAGCATGTGTTAATACAACTGAAATTAGGTAACGTTGTGTGAAGTAGTATCAGAGGCAAAATGACATGAAGAAAATGGTGTGTCTAAACCCATGGAGACTTGAAACTTCCCTCTAGTGGAAATAGTTCACATTTGAGGTTTTCTCTTTCTTTCTTCTGAGCAGCTTTGATCTCATGGTTTGAACATGTGGTGTAGTGCTGGCTCCTGAAGCCCAGACTGACCTTGGACTTGCCTGCTCAGTGCTTTTGACCAAGTCGTCTAACCTGGCCACACGTCACTGACATGGAAGTACAAATGAAGGATGACAGGCTGCAGCTTTTAACTTCCTGTGTGCCTCTACCTCTTGGGCACCAGGCTTTTTGTCTCAGAGCAGGAAAGCAAAGGCACTTTTTCACCTTGAAACGCTGATGAGAGCAGCAAGAGCCTGGTCAATACAAGACCGTCCCATCTTTCAGTGTTTTTACCCACAAGGTTGGCGTTTGGATCTAGTTCCAGATCATTCAGTCCCAAGTAGTGTATTTTCCTTCTGGTCGTGTGGCTGCTTTGGACTCTACCAGCAGCCAAGATGTGCACCGTGGCCATGTTTCCCCATATATATATTATAATTGACATTTCTGCCACTGGAATTAATGATAGACAGCCTCACCTCTTACCCCTTTTCTGAAAGCAGAATTCTTGTAGATTAACAGCAGTGCACCTTTGCAGTGTATTTTACCATGTGTTTAGCATATTTATGTTCCTCATATCAGTTATGATTTTTACAGCCTAGCAATTGATTTTTCCATAAAAACTGGTAATGGAGCATGGGGCCAATACTGCATTGGAAGTCTCACAGAGTAGCAAAAAGACATAGTCATCCTGCTGGCAAAATGGTGAAGCCCTATGCGAATACTGGCTAATATGACCCTTCTGGCATCTCAGAGCCTGTCAACTGGGCCCATGAAACCTGACCTTTAAAGGAGAAAGGAATCCCAATGACTCACCTCAAGAAAGGGGGAAGCCCATTAATCCATCTCCATGAGCCAAGCAAAGCATCTGCTGGAAAGCCATCAAGCTATTAGTGTGAGTCAGGGGGAGGTTTGGGGAAAAGTGGCCTCTCTCCATGCCATGGAGAAAAATAGCAAGTGTCCTGTTTAGAGGTAGCCATCTCCCACACCGTCCTTTGCGCAGCTCTAGATTGATTGTGTTTGTTAAGGAAGAAGAGATAGTGTTGTCTTGCAGGGAAGATAAGGCAGGGAAAGATAATTACTTCAAGAAAGATAATCTAATCATTTCTAATATGTTAAGCATCTCAAGTAAGTCCAACTTTTTCAAAACTGCTAACAGTGTTCTCATGTACTAAGAGATTAGAAAAAGAGCAGCAAGAGCAAGCTTTGGTCCTCTTTGTTTTGTTGCATTGTGTGTTACACATTAACTGTTGATTAAAGTGTTTATTACAATTAACAAGTTTCAACATGCTGTTTGACTTATTTTAAATATGTGGGTTTTTAAAGCAAACAAGTTCAGAGTCAGCCTAGTGACTCCTGCTTTGCTACCAGGAGTAGTTTTTAAAAATCTTGTCAGGTTTTTAAGTGATATTCTTCTTGTACTAACTGGTTTTAGAAAAAATTTCCAAAATGTGTATACTTTACTATAAAAAGCCATTTAGTTGCATTTAGAGCATTTGGTGGGGGAGTCACAATGTTGACAAGCATTTTTAGTCTGTCCACTAGTAATAAAAAATAAGTAACGAGAACAAAAAGGATACATTCAACTTTCTCATCTTTGAAGTTGCCAAGAAAAAGCATTTTCTTCCAGTTCACATAACACAAGGCCAGATACATGAAAATTCAGACCTTTCTGTCTTAGAGCCTCAATTCACCAGCTGGTGTTCCAGTTTCTGTAGGACTATATGGTTCTGGCAGAGCTGGCAAATCAGTTGCATTGGTTTTACCAATTAAATAAGATTTACCTTCTGGGTGTTTCAGTCAGAATGGATAGACTGCAAGTTGCACCACAGCTGAGGCAGCCCTCAGCATGCATGGTTTTTAGAAAGTTGTTACTACTTACTTATTTACTTACTTTTTTATTATCACACTGCAGGAGCACCAAACATGTGAACCGCACTGTGCAAGGCATTATACACGCATGTATTTAAAAAGGTGGGCTCTGCCCTAGAGACCTGATAGTCTGATCATTGGCGAGGAAGGTAAATCTTTAATCAACATTGCATGTGTTGAAGATTACAGAAATACAAGGCATTCGGAGAGGTTCACAAAGAATGGGACTTGAACTGACATTCATGAGAAGTGTGGGTTTTTTCCAGGGTTGGAGGATTTTCCACATAGGCCAAAGAAATAAAGCTTAACAGGATTTTTGCTGTTTCATATCTATTTTTTTTTGTTAGGGGACATGTGGGATATTCACATTTACTAATTGCTTATGTTCATTCTAGATGGGATACACTCCTCTACATGTTGGCTGCCACTACGGAAACATAAAAATTGTTAACTTCCTTCTGCAACATTCTGCAAAAGTTAATGCCAAAACGAAGGTGAGTTTTCCGCCTCTGCCTCACTCATTCTGTGGAGGCGGCTTGTGCACTGTGCCCACTGCAGCCTTTCCCTTTCTCTGTGCCTGCAGAACGGGTACACGCCGCTGCACCAGGCTGCGCAGCAGGGGCACACCCACATCATCAACGTCCTGCTCCAGCACGGCGCGGCGCCCAACGAGCTCACTGTGGTAAGTGCAGGGGGTCCGCGGCGAGGCCACCACTTTCCCCTCAGGCTCGGTTGTCCCACCCCGCGTAAAGCATTTGAGCCAGGGAAACGTGGAAAAAACGTGTGTGGTGGGAGAGGAAAAGAGCAGAGGAAGCCTACTCCCATCACCCCCACATCCTCCATGCCATCACCTCTTCCAAAACTAGAACAGCAAACATCTGAAAATCTTTTCATTTTCATCCCACTTCTATAAAGAGTTAAAAACTTAGTTATATATCCTACTACCCAAAATATATTTATTTCAATCAACAATGTGCAAACATTTATTTGACCTTTATTGTGCATTTTTCTACAGTTAATTAGCAGTTTCTACACTTAGCCTTGCTAACCAACTTTTGTTATAAATATTTCAATTGCTAGAATGGAAACACTGCCCTTGCCATTGCTAAGCGACTTGGCTACATTTCAGTCGTTGACACACTGAAGGTGGTGACAGAAGAGACCATGACTACAATTGTAAGTACAGCTTAGTTCAGTAGTGAATGGAAGATTTTTTCCTAAGCCAGTGTATTCAACTTTGTTTAGTTACATGTCTACGGATATTCCAGTTTAATTTCCACCTATTTCCTTTTAGCAGTATAAAGTAGATATTAAGTCAAATATGAGCAATGTATTTTTAAGGTAGTAGACATTATTAGGATGTACGCAGAAAGAGTACCAACCAAGCAGAAAATGGACAGTGCAAATGACTATTCATAGTTGCCATGTTTTTCTGCACATCTTGTTGTTTAGGGCACAAACCACATGAATATGGGCTGGTTTGTAGTTGAAAAGACATTCCTACAGACTTGTATAAATAGAAGCTGCTTCTGCCTTTTGAGAGGTTTTGCCAAGGGACTGATGTATAATGGCTTGTATTTGGCCTAAGAGAACCTATTCCAATCTAAAAAGTGGTTGGAATTGACTTAAAAGCACCTCATTGCGTAGTTTCTGGCATCTTCTGAAAGACGGTGAAAGGCTGTCTTCTGCAAGCAGCCATAGTCAGCTCCTGCAACCCCAGCTATCCATTCATTGACATATACATGAAGTCCAGCTTGTCTGTCTTGCCTCTCAGGAAGGCTTATTGCAGCGTTAGCCAGGAGAGATTAAAGGGACTAGCAATGGTAAAATATTACCTGCTATCAGAAAAATGGTGATTCACAGAATCCAAAATATTTCTCAGAAAGATCTTTTGTTCATTAAGGTTTTGCCAAATTGCTCTGTGAAGAAACCAGTTTTGTGAGGTGAGGAGCCACCATGCACCACCATAGTAGTAAAGCCAAAATTGGGTCTTAAGAACATAAATTCAGAGCATTGGCACCAAGTTTGCTTTTTCCTTTCTGCAACTTTTTTTTCTGATTAAAAAGAAGAAGAGAAGTATGTGCATGTATGTATTTTTAGGCGTATCAGAGACGGAAAACAGTTACTGTGTGTTCCATGTTTTGTCATCACCCATTTGTGTGGTCTATCAGTGCAAGCAGGCGGTTGCAATATGATGAGCATTTGGGATGACAGGCAGATTTTAGCTCTGCTACTGCATGTGCCTTTTTTTCCTGTGACTTTCCTGCCTGTGGTCTTTAATTCAGTTGCTTACAGAAAATCCACCACGCAGAAGACAAATTTCAGAACAATAAAATATAAAGGAATATGCCAGAAAATAATCACAATTTTTTCTCACAGCTTCTCTCTAGGTTTTCTCAGGAACACATTTCTTTCTAGAAAGATTCCAAAATAGTTTTCCACAACCTGAAAAATTTGATGGAGAAGATTATACGGGGTAGCATACACTTGAATGATTGCCTAGTATACAACTAGGTAGCTGCAGGAAAAGTAAAACCACATTTTTATGCTAAGAAATCTCAATATCACAAGGTCATTCTTAGCTTGTAGAAACAAGAAGCTGGAGGAGTTTGTGCTGCATAAGATGACTGATCATTTATATTCCGTAGGTGAAGAAGAGTAGAGAGATGGTGGGTCAGACTGTGAATTGTGCTAGAAGAAATGTTAGATGCTGAAAGGCCCATACCACCCCAAATACCTACTCTCAAGAGAAACCCAGAAATAATTTCCGTTAAAATCAGAATATGCTGCTTATCAGTCACAAGTGTGTAATTGTCAGACTTTGGAAGTCTAGACATGAAATTTGATTTACAACTGAGGGTCTTAAAAGCTCAGTTTGACTGCTGAGACTTATTTTTTGAGGCTTGTGGCTAAACAACTCCCAAAGGTAGATTTAATGAAACTGGGGATGAACATAGCTACTACAATTTTACTACAATTTTACTCAAACACCAATAAAAAAATCCAGTAGTGCCTGAAAAAAAAAGTCCTGTGATTTTGCTAGTTTAACAGCAATGTGTTTAAAAGCTTTGCAAGTAATTCCCACAAAATGAAATAAGCGTGAGGCTTTTTATGAGTTTTGTGATGTTTGAGCATGCAAGAGCTCTTCTGCCTATATCAAGTGATGGCAGTAGGCCAAGAAACATGAACTGCCAAATGAGTATTCATGAGGCCAGAGAAAAATTGAAATATTTTAAAATAAATGAAAATGGAAAAGCTATGTTGTCCTCGTGAACTTGTTAATGATTTCTTATTTGTATATGAAGGGTGAGAAGTAATGGTGGTTAAACATAATATAATATAAAAACCCCATAAAGATGGGAGTGGGTTTTGGTGTGGGGTTTGCTTTTTGAGGTTTTTTTTTTGTTTTTAATTCCACTGCACTCCTTGAATGGTAACTCTGCAGGGTCTCCTGCGTTACCTAAAACTTTACCAGTGCTTGTTGTGCTGTACCCCAGCTGGAGAGTAAAATGTGCATATGTGTGTCATTCGTGGGATACACAGGTATTCTAGGAACAGATTTCAGGCATTCATAACATTTTTTTTTCTGCTTCTAATTTTTTTTTATATTGGTTTTTGAGTCTGAATCAATATAAACATCAGGACGAAAATCAGCCAACCACTTCTGAGCGTCTTTCATGCACGAATTCCTTAAGGGGTATCTTTTAGCCTGCATGTGGTTACAATTGTTCTCATTTGTGGGAAAAACACATAATTCATGCTGAGGCGCCTCTGAAAAATTCACATAGATTAAGCCTGCTCCCAAATTCCTCACCAAAAGGGTAGTCAGGCACTGGAACTGGCTGCCCAAGGAAGTGGTTGAGTCCCCGTCCCTGGAGGTATTTAAAAAATGGGTAGATGTGGTGCTTAGGGACATGGTTTAGTGGTGGGCTTGGCAGTGTTAGGTTAATGGTTGGACCTGATGATCTTAAGGGTCTTTTCCAACCTAAACGATTCTATGATTCTATGATTTCTCTAATGACAAAGGAGAAATACTTCCCTCAGAAAGTTTAGTTTAGATAGAGATGACATATTCCTGCTCAAAATTTAGATGACTATGTAGAGAGTTCTTATTAAAACCCTTGACAAGAAACTCTTTTCAGTGTACTTGTTTCTTCTTTTGATATCATCATCTTCTAGGCTTTCAGCTCATCCTTTTTCTGCTGTGAAAATTTGAATATAGTTTAAAACACAGATATAATATTGCCTATTTCTGTATTATTTCATGTAGTCTTTTTTAATGTATAGTTCAATGCATCTATAAAAAGGAAAGTAAATAAGAAGCTAAGAAAACTAAATCTTATTTTGCTAACTGCAGATAAAAATATGTCCTACCTTGCATTTAATTTTTAAAAGAACTATAATTTTAAGAAAAATGATGCCTGCACTCTGATTTTTTTTTCTTTCACAGACTGTTACAGAAAAGCACAAAATGAATGTACCCGAAACCATGAATGAAGTTCTTGATATGTCTGATGATGAAGGTATTACAAAATAAAAAAAAACCTCTCACTTATTTTTCAGTCTTTTGTTGTTGTAAGAAATGTTTGTTTAAAAAAAAAGCAACAAGCAAACAGTATTAGTTGGATATGGTCTTTGCACATTGTTTTACATTGATTGTTTTGTTGATACATTCATAGTCTATGCTTTTATTTAATTATTTTGTTTATTTAAATCATGCAGTTCGTAAAGCCAATGCCCCTGAAATACTCAGTGATGCTGAATATTTGTCAGATGTTGAAGAAGGTATTTGTGCATTTTTGTACTGCAGTGATATTTAACTTAAGCCTCTTCCTTTTATTTCGTCTGTCTGAAAATTAATCCTTTCAGATAATTTTCTTATTATCCCACTAACAATAATTTCTGCTTTATAATTAAGAATGCTTTCAAAAATTCTTTGAGCTATTGCTGATAATCTTCTAATTTTTTCTGAATCTCTTACTCCCAATTTTTTAATCAAATTCCCTCCAGTTTCCTGGAATAGTCCTTTTGCTGCTGCTTCTGTAAAGTGGAGAATTGTTTCATTATTGTAACTGAAAAATTAAATCTTGGACAAAAGGGTCAGATATCAAAACACTTTGGAAGAAATAACTGATAGTGAAAGTAAACAGCGGAAGAAATGAATTTTTTCTTTTGTTTTGTTTTTTAAATTCTGATGTGGATTAAGCTCTGAAATTGTTGATTTACATTGATAGTGGACTCTTAGCCTGGAATGAACTATTTTCAGGGTGGGTTTTGTTTTGTTTTGGTTTTGGTTTTTTTTTATATATATATAATAGTTCAGTCATGATATTCAGTAAAACCACATCAGACTACTTTTGTCCTGAATAAAGAGGATGCTGCATTGGACTCAACATGTTGGCGTTTGTTACTATTAAGGAAGTACTTTGTAGCTGAGGTTTCATCTGTGTCACCCTGCAAAGTGATGTGAAATCTGTGAGAGTGGCAATAAAGCCCTCTGCTTTCAGTGCCTCTAATAAGTCTCCTGAGCTATTTGCACTAGCAGCCTGCCCATGCCAGCTCACTCCTTGGTGCTGGGCAGGCTTGACATGGCTTCAGTGGCCCCCAAGTATTTAAAACCCCTTTGGCAACTGCTTCCCTCCCCTATACCAGCATCCCCTGTTAGGTCAGACCTCTCCTTGTTTGGATGTGCAGGAGTCCGTGCAAGTTTCACCAGGAACTGCAGGTTTCCAGAGGCCACAGTGGGATTAGGTTCCCAGGTGACATTCAGAAACAGGAAGGTTTTGAGTTGATGAAGAGGATGACAGTGTCCTGAAGGCTTTTTGGTGTGTCCCAATCCACTTGCATTAGAGCTGTGTTTTTTACTTCTCTAGTAGGAAAACAAGTGGCTGGGTTCAATTTTCTTGTGCTTCTTTAGTTAATCTCTCTGTCTTCCTTCCTAGTGAAATATTTACTTTTAATTTTTATAGCATTTAAGCAGTAAGGTGTAAGAGCTATTTAGCTAAGTTCATTGTGTGCAGCTCGTGTTTAATTCATGCATTGAGGCTCTTGGTTTGTTTTCAGTTTGTCATTGTGTTCCCATTGCTGCAGTTCCAAAAGGATAGTGTTCTTACCCTACACCTGTGTTTTACAAATAACTCTCTTAGGCTATTGTACTGCTCAAAATACTGTATTGTTTTAACTGACTGGAACACTGGTGCATAATAGTGCTAGTTAATAGAGCAGTAACCATTGCCGTATCCCACTGCACAGCATGTGGTGAGGTACAGATCAGAAACACTCCTATATGGAACCTGGATATTAGAACCAAACATGTAAAATGTGTCTTTTAATATATGGGATCATTTGTTAAGGCCAAATGCAAAGCCTGCAGGGACGTGAGATCTGTGGAAGGTTTTTATAGTCACTAACTCTCAGTTTAACAAAAAACAAACCAAACCAAAAATTAAGAATGCAGGTAGTGTGATCGATTCCTTGCCTAGAGACTATTCTGCACCCATGTTGTTACTAGGGGAGCTAAGAGACTGGTTTATATATAACAGGGTCATTTTCAAACTTAACACTGAAAGGGAGCTCTCAAATCAAGTAATAGGTATTTTATTAATCTATGCTGAAGCATTCCAGTGTGCAAGGCATGCAGTGAATTACAGGCTTTGAGGTAATAACCACTGGCCTGTCTCTCTTTCCTGACTTGCACATCTGTAAAGACAATATACCGATGCCCATCCCCACAACTCCTCAGTGTTGGTAGGGTGTTTACATACAATGCGTCCACTTAGGCCAGTAGAAATAAATATGTTCAAGATGGTAATGCACTCTGATAAATCTCATAGCCAGGGAACCAATTTCCAAGTGAGAAAAGGGCACAAATTTACCACCCAAATCCAAGCTTTCCCTCACTTGGCTAACGTTCATGTCATCAGCCAAAACTCTTCAGTGAGAGAAACTTTTTTAATGATTTCTCAATATGCCACAATCCTCAAGGTTTCTCTCATAAGAGAAATTGAAGGTTTGGAAAGTAGAGTCTCAGAGCCCAGAGACAAATGTCAGGAAACTGTTTCCTTGCATTTATGTCTTGCTGTGCCCACTAAATAAGTATTTACATGGAAATTGTGTAATTTCTCTTCCCTGCCGAGGACAGTTTGGTTTGGAGTCAGATTGGTTGAGAGGAGAGACCTTTTCTTCCTTTTCCTAGACTACTCTGGCAATTCTGCCCAACTGAGGTTAAGTGTTGGGAAACTGCTACACCGCAATAAAGAAATGGTGTTTTTTTGAAAGATGTGAACATGATTTTGTGCGAAAAAGATGGAAGGCTCATCTTTGTATGTAGCAGGAAGTTTGTAGAAGAATATAGAGCAATTCTGATGCACACTGAACATGTGCTCTGCTTTTATTTTTAAAGAGATTGCAAATCTTTTAAATGTGAAACCTGAGACTGCAAGACCCGGGTCTTTCCTCTTACTGTCTCCAGATCTGAGCTCGCACCCCACACCCTGGGCAGCTGCTGGGAGCCCCAGTGGTGCACCCTGTGGCCACGGGGCTGGTGGAGAGCCAGGAATCGGCTATGCTAAAGCACAACCCCAGCCATCTGTGGGAGACCTGGAGGGAACCCCCTCACGTGCTCAGCCTTGGAGCATCCCTCCAGGCGGGTGCAAGAGCTTTAGTCTGGTGGAGGAAGCTGAAGCCCTGCTGTGACTGCCACAACCCAGCAATGAGCTCTGTCACAACAGCCTCCCTCCCCCTGCCCCCAAGCTGCCACTGCTGTCCCAGAGGCAAAGGGACAGCAAACAATGGAAGCTGATAGAAAGAAGGGTGAGACTATGTGAGCTGCAAAGGGAAAATAATCCAAACCAAAACACAGTTCAGGTGTTGAGAATTTAGACAGTCATTGTCAAGAAACATTTATTGTCAAGCTTTTATTTTTTTTTATTTGGTCTTCAGTAGATAACAAACTTTTGGGTGTAAATAAGGACACTGTTCTAAACCCATTTAATGGAGATTCCTCTCAGTAGGAGTAAGTATCATGCTAATCAATCCCTGGCAGATTAGACAGATGTCCTAGTGAATGCACACTGCCTGATCCCTTAGTAGGTGCTGAGGTACAGCAGTTTATGTGCATTTAAGACAGATCAGGGCATCCCCTTGCATGAAAGTCTGTTATTGGTCATTTTAGGAGGCATTGATTTATTATTTTTTTATGCTCAGAGTTTTCTGAGTTTCTTTGTCTCCATAAAATTTTACAGGTTCATAAAAGTTTCAGCGGTTTGGTATTGGCTTTTCTCCATACTTGTGTGAAACCAAAACTTTGGCTACAACTAGAAGCATCCTGCTCTTCCCTGTGGCTGCACCTCTTCTGCCATCAGGCAGCTCTGGACAGGCTGTGACAAGGGAGTGGCAAAAGCTTCAGGGATCTTTAGCAAAGCCAATAACAAATGCCCACTTGGATCCCAGGCCATGATTAAATTTTGTTTGGGACTTTTCCCAAGCCACATGATGCTTTCTCTCCTGCTGCCAGAGAGCCTGTATTTCTCACTGGCCTTTAAAAAGAGCACCTACCCTGTGCTCTTGCAATTCCCAGCTGTAGGAGACACGCTGAGGGACCAGAAAAATGGGGAAAACACGGGAAAAGGTGACAAAGGTGATGAGAGGTATGGAAAAACTTCTCGGGGAGAAAAGAGTAAATAGAGTAGGACTGTCCATCCCAGAAAAAAAAGCTGAATGAGGGTTAGGCTAGGATGTATAAAATAGTGGGTGGCAAAGTGAGCAGTAATGCTCGCTGCCTCTCCAGAAGTCCAAGAATAGGGGGCATCAGTGACACCAGCAAGAGGCAGATTCAGCTTAAATTAAAAGGGCTGCTCTTCATGCAACAGGTAGTTGAATTGCATGATTCCTTGGCACGTGTCCTTGGTGTGGGGAATGGAAAAAATTTACGTGACTTCAAAGTGTAACTGGAAGAATTTTAAAAGGGAAAAAAAAAATCCTGTTCATGACTATACAAACCTCTTGCGGCTTTAGAAAATGTGTGTTCAAATCACTGTCAGCTAGAAAAATGTCCTGGAGGACTTCCACTGTTTCATGTTCTTATATTCTTCCGTGAAGTGTGGCTGCTGCCAGAGCCAGGGTATACTAGAACTGACGGGCCTTTGCTTTGACCTGCTGCCGCTATTCTTCCCTGGATTTTGAACCGTTTCCTATCCTTGTGATAGCTATGTTTGCCCACTGTTAACAGGGACATATCTTTCTTCAACACATAACATATTACGAAGGGAAGGATGGCAATTGCAGCAAGGCAATGCAGTATTCTTTTTCTTTGGTGTTTTTTTCATCGGTGCCTCACTTCTTTGGATATTTCTCTACCATTTGTGTTCAGAGATGAATTTTGTCTTCACTTTTCCATGGCACCTCTCTCTGCAGGAATACAGCGTGCTGTGAGCAAACACTGCTCTGCTCGCTACCTGAAACGCAGAGGATTAGGCTGTGGCACCTAATTAAACAGAGTGGGATTGCTGAAATGCACACCACCCATTTTGCTCCAGCCTCCCACGATCACAAAACAATGTCTGGAATTCTTTGAAATTACCACTCCTAGATGCAGCTTTCCCTTTGATGAGAGCATTTCATCAGAGCGATCCTGCTCTGGCTGGATTAGCTGCAGAGCAGGATAACATCTAACATATTTTGCAGCTCAACTGGAATAGTTTTTTATCATTCTCCACCTTGCTTTTGACAAATGATGCTCCTAAAGAAAATGCCTCATCTGCTCCTAACAGTGGCGCAGCGCTTGTCTTCAGGAGTTGTAAGGGCAGAAGTTTCCAAATGTAACTGGCCCAGTTAGTAGTTGCTTCAAGTTGCCCAGATATCTCTCTCACCCTCTCTGGGCCACTTCACCGCCCCCCAAGCTGCAGGCCATTCTTCTCAAGCTCCTGCATTTTCTCTCTGGACACAAGCACCCCACGCTGGAGAGCGGAGAGGCAGCGAGGGCAGCACCCAGACCCCGCCGTTGGCACCCAGGCAGCAGCTGGGGCTCAACCGGCGCCTGCGGCCCCGGGGATGGCGGCGGACAGCGGGGGCGGGCGGGGGGAGGCGCCGGCCCCGGCCCCGGCCCCGGCGAGGGCGGGCGGAGCGCAGCGCCCTTCCCCGCAGCCCGGCAGCCCCGCGCTCCCGGCTCGGCCCCGGTATCAAGTTACAGAAAAACTACACCCTCGCAGCACCCCTATTTACACACAAATAACTGGAGTGCCTGCGTTTATGTCACCATTCAAGAGGCTTGCCAAGGGAGGCTGTAATCCAATCAGCAGAAGCTTTAAAGGGATGTCTGCAGAGTGATTAAAAGGGGATTTTTTTTTTTAAACCGTAGTCATTATTTTTTCATTTTGTTTCCTATTTCCAAAGAACTTTGATCTGAGTTGAGAGGACAAAGATGCACATGTCTTAAAATACATACGAAGAGATCGAGATGTTAAGAAGATCTCAGTTGTTGTGTGGAAAGCGAATATGACCCACAGGGATTAGTGTGCTTGTGCTGGTTTGGAGATTAACTCTAAATCACTGCTTAAGGACTAATAGGACTAATAGGAATTCTTGGAAACATCAGGGAAAAAATTCTTATAGACCAGACTGGTGAAAATGGCTTTCCAAAACAGTAAGACTTTTTAAAGTTTAACTTAATATATAATGTTTATGTTTCTGTTTTTTTGAATGTTTTCTGGTATATTGCGAACATTTTAGCTTTCAAATTGTTACTTAAAATACTGGTTGTTGCTGGGCTGGAGGAGAAAGTTGGTCTGTTTGTTTGCCGTTTGCAAAGCAGTAGCTGAGGGGGTATTTTTAGAATTGATTGTTAGTTTAAAACCAGAGCTCGCCTGTGGTTTCCTGAGTTAAGTGAATGGAAACTAGTCTTAAACTCCTTGAATGAAAGTGGGAAACGTACAGCTGGGGTTGCGGAGTCACTCACCTTCCAGAACACGCTGTTCAACTTCTCTGTTGTGCAACTTTTACACACCTAAAACGCGTTCACAACAAAGGAGGAGAGCGTGAATGCAGGCAAGTAACGAGCTTACGGGGAGCGCTCTGCTCTCTGTTGTTGAGGGAACGGGGCGGGGGGGAAATCCTACAGCCGCAAAAGGCATATTTTGGACTTGCTCTGTCAATGCAGGAATGTAGGTTTGCATGATGTAATGGTATGCAAATGCTGCTAGCGAGAGTGAGCTGCTCCGTTAACCCTTTGCGGCATCTGCCCTCCTCTCGGAAGACTTAACTTTCCTTCCTTTCATTTTTTCTAAAACAACTAATCACCTGCTTCTCCGTCGATGCCCGCGCATCCCACGGCCGGTTTCGGGCGGGCTGGCCCTGTCGCCTGGGTGGGCCGCGGCTGCCGGGCTCTGCGGGCGGCAGCGCTCGCCGGGGCAAGGCTTTGTTCTGCTCCCGCGGGGCTGCGCCGGAGCCCGGCCCTCGCCCCGCCGGCTCTGCGGCGGGAGGCTCCGGGAAGGACTTACCTGCGGAAAATCAGCCTGGGAGTGTGAAGCAGTTCATTAAAAAAAAAAAAAATCCACTTTTACATTCAAACTTGCAAAAGTTACTGAGAAATACCTAAGGTGGAAGGCGGGCCTCTTCTTTTACTCAGCGTCCATTCAAGCTTGCCTGCACTTTTCAGTACTCGTGGGCAACCAGGCTGTCTCTCACAGCCGAGTTGTTTGGGGTTTTTTGTTTTTTGTTTTTTGTTTTTTCTTACAGAATAACCTATCTTTAGTTTGTCAGCTCGGGCTTTTTGATAAGGAAAGCAAAAGGCAGTACAATGGTGCAAAGTAGAGAAGAAGCCTTTAGCTTGCTTAAACGGTTGGGCAAAAGTCATCCCTCATATAACTTTATTGGATTTATGTCAAGGCGGAGTTTTGCTTCTTACGTTTGCCCCCAGTAAAATTATTTTCTCAGGCCCGTTCAGCGGGTGGATAATTGACATACTACATGGAAAGAGCCTTAGGGAAAGTGGGGGTGACGGGAGTGATTCCTTGTTGGTGAGCAGAGAAGGGCGTTATGACTTACTAAGCACACAAACATTTACAATACATGTAGCTTCTGATTTCAGCCTGGCTTTTGTACTGGCAGGTGAGGATGCAATGACAGGTGATACGGACAAATACCTTGGACCCCAGGATCTGAAAGAGTTGGGAGATGATTCTTTGCCTGCTGAAGGATACATGGGCTTTAGCCTGGGAGCCCGCTCGGCCAGGTATTGTATTTGCTATTTCTCGTGTTTGCCTGTCACCACAGTTAGAAGTTTTTAGAAACCAAGCTCACTCTTTCATACAAAGCTGAAGTCTATTTCAAAACAAAGGAGAGGGGGTGTACTTCCATGTTATGATAATACTGTGCCTTTAAAGCATATGTTCATTGCAGTTTTATTTCATATTCTTTATTCATGTTGGCTTCTTATGGCAATGATACAGAAAACTAACTATCCACTTTTTCTGGTATCTGCTCATGCTCTGAAGATCTCCAAGGCACCTCTTTGCTAACAGTTTGCAACTGGTCTAGAAACTGACCTATAACAGCCAGCGAAAACAGGTTTCTTTTCACTACCGCTGGTCAGATTGATACTCACATTAGAGTATTCCTTAATCGACTAATTTAGCTGAAGAATGTAAATGCCAGAAAAACTGAATGACAATCATTTTGCTGTTTTGGTGCTTTTATTTCTTTAAAGGTGCTAGTGAGTAATCCAACCGAGATAGCCAATATTAAAGAAAAACGCTCCCAAAAATAAAAAAGCAGGTGTACCTTAAATTTGTTGTAGGGTTTCATTTGACAGGGAACGGATTAGATTATGTGTTACAGAAAACAGGTCAAAGTTTCTGTGAACCTGATAAAATATTGTAAACTTAATATAATATCTGACTAATGTCAATTTCAACTCAGGTGTTTCTAGAGCAACATTTTAGGTTTCATTTTTGAACCTTGCTAAAGCCTGCACTGTGCGTTGCTCAAAACAATTAAAGCTGTATGAGCAGAGATTACTTCCATAGTTGTGGATTTGCAATGTATTTACTGACAGTTGAATTGTACTGAAGCTAATAATTAAACCTCATAAGCTGGAGCCCTGAGGGCTTTTTCCTATGCTGTAGTGTAAAGATCTGTTTTAAAAAGTGACTTCATTGTCTAACAGTGAATGGCAACTCCCATAAGGTAAAGCTTAGATGTCTACCCTTCAGTCTTGTTTGTTACGGTCGTATTAGAAATGCAAGCATGCAGTGCAAATTTGCTCTTTAGTAGTGCCCAGCCATGTTTTGCTTCACTTACAATTTTTAGGTAAGTTGATAAGTATTTATGTACTAATACATTCACAAGGAATGCCAAAATGCATTTAAACAGGCCATTAGCTAGAAAATCAGCAAAACAGATCTGAAGGGAGAATCTTACGTCTTTGTAAACTTAATTAACAAAGCTGACATGCTGCCTTTAAACACAGGCTGGCATGAGCAAGGTCATTATACAGCACTATCAGATGTGGTCAGGTCTGAAGTACTGTGGTGTTGGTGGAGAGGGAGTGCGCTTTGCCTGCAGAGCTGGGCACTGATTTACAGGACACCTTTTAGTCATTATAGTACTTTTCCCGCACATGTCTAAATTCTCACTGTGCAAGTGGGAGAGCAGAGTTTCACAGGCAAGATCTGTTAGGTAGATCTGAAGGTTCAACCTCGTTTTACCTTTTCTTTGAGAGAAATCTAATATTCCCATGCTTCTGATTTTAGTAGTGCCATTACTATTTGTTGCTGCGTAACTCATTTTTTACATTGCACATGTTATGCTCAGAGGAGAGAAATACAGCATTTTTCCTGTGAAGTATTTTATTTAGCAAAAAGTATTCTGTGGATGTATCTTAATACTGATTCTGAGTGTAACATTAAGAAAGAAACACATTAAATATATAAGCCATCCAGCCATAACATCTTGCTTTTCCCGTCTGATTCTTTGCTTTCTATTTCTCCTGTTTCTTTTCCACTGTAAATTGCTTTAGTCCAAAAGTCAGGTAAGAAGGCATGGCATCGTGTTACATCTTTCTGCTGCTGCCATTGCTCATCTTCATTTTATTCAGCATTGGAAAGTGACATGCTTTTATTTTTGGGCAGGGGGGTGGGCTAAGCCTTAGGGAATATCTCTCTGTTATAACAAATATAACTTGATTTCTTTATGCCCTTTATCATGTAAAAGTCTGCTTAACATATGCCTCCAGTGTGTAACTAAGGTCTCAGTTCTGCTTCCAGCACAAGGAGGAACGTGTGCTAAGGGTCTAGAAAAGTTCGATTAACAACTACAAAATGCATGAAACAAGTTGTAGAGTTTTGAGTCTGAAAAGTGTTGCCAGTTCAAAAGTGTTATATGTTGTTGGATGTTGCTTTTTATTAATTCACGTTTTTTACTACTTTATTTTTTGTCACGTAGCAAGCATGTCTAGGCCTGCAGCATGTTTTTAGCACATACCATAATGTATCTTCCAGGGTTAGGTGTAACACACTCCTACGTTGATTTAATTGCAACACATTCAGAGTGATCATAGTTATTTCTAAACAGTCTAACATGCACAAAATAATCCCCAAAGCACTGGAATCTGTATTTAATCATCAATAAGCAAATTTCTTTTCTTTCTTCTTTCATTTCAAAATTATTATCCTTTTTTCTAACTGAAAGAATAACTAGGGTGTTTATAACAAAGTCAAAAGTGGTTCAGCCACAAAGAGAATGACAACACATAAAAGTTGCTCTTAGTTAAACCTGCTTCAGCAATCTGAGCCATATGGGCAGGCACTGTAACCTACCCACGGCTCCCTCGGGACCTGCCCTCATGGGTCCCCTTTCAGGATTAGGGTGTGAAGACATTTATCAAAGTTCATCTAAATACTTGAATACACTTTTCTGGATTTATTCTAAAGCCACGGTGTTACTGCCAAATCAGGAAACATCTGTTGTGATTTTGCTTATGTATACTGTAGGGAAGGGGATGTTTAACTACAGTCGAATACTTGTTATTCCATTTTTTCCCTTGTATTTATTTCACAGATTATGTATATGTTGCCATCTTATGCTATCCCTGGAAGTTGCATGTATTAATTTTTTAATTTTTATTTTTTGTTCATCTCATTGTCATCTGCACTTTCTATGATAAATGGTAAATACAACAGCCTCCGCTCCTTCAGTTCGGATAGGTCCTACACGCTGAACAGAAGTTCTTATGCCCGAGACAGCATGATGATTGAAGAACTGCTGGTACCAGCAAAGGATCAGGTATGTGCTGCCTTTCTGCCACCAGGTATTCATGCTTTGTATTTATAGGGGATGACAGTCTGCAGCACTCAGCTGTGCTTGCAGAGATTATCACTACTCTCTTAACTGTTGAAAAGGGAGAAGAAAAAACTGAGAGAAATTGTGGGTTTACCACGTTGTGGTTTTGATCCTGCAAGAGACAGAGTGATGGGGTCCCAAACCAAGAGTCTTTAAGAGACCAGTTATGTTTCCGAGTATGAGGTTGTCCATTGAAGTCAATGGGAGCATCCGTGAGCTTAATGTTACGTGTATCCATAGAGTGCTTTGATAAGCTGGGAGCAATGTGTTTTACACTAAGCAAACTTTGCTTGTACTGTATAGCTTGGGGATGACATCTGCCCGTTCTGTCCACATGGAGGGGACTGCAACTGCTGTCCCTATTTTTCCACCCTTGGAAGAATTTGGCCTTGTAAAGATTAAGCTATTGTGCACTAACCAGTTTATGTATCTTCCAAACATTTGTGTGGTGACTAATACAACAAAAGCGGAATCTTTTGACCTGATTATAGTGTGGGAAAGTCTTTCTAAAAGCTAATGCTGGAGATGATAGGGTACTGTATGCTTTGTTTGTGAGTTCCTCAGCATTTTGTGTGGTAGACTTGCTTCAGATTTTCAAATCTAACTGAATTACTCCGGAGTTTCTTGATACACAGAAGCCAGAGATCTGCTAGGAAGCTGAACAAAAATTCATACAGAAATCTTTCCTTGGGAATTAAAGAACTGTGGAGTGGAACTGTTGTTTATGTCCTGGAAGAGCATAAAGTGGATTGTAATGAAACAGAGGTTTGTGCTGCTGTTTTCACAGAGGTACCTCTCAGCAGCGGCAAGTGTTCCTGCACAGGGGATGCTTTCATGGGGGAAAGGGTCCACAGAGCAGGACTCAAGCATTTTAAACCTTGATTGTATTAGTCTATATATTCCAGTGTAGTGTAAATTATCCAGTTTTACTACAGCTTTTGCACGCAGTTTTGGTAGAATCATGACAATGGCAGAAATTGTATTCTCTCTTTAGCAACTGAATGTTTATTATTAGGTTGTTACTTTCAAGTGAAATGCTGTGAACCTCCAATAATCTTGATTTGCAATAGGCAGCTAGGGAGAGTTTCTGAACATTGCATAGCAGTAATTTTGTTGCTTTTGTTTGTTTTGAAGTTCTGCAACTACTGGCGCTGGGGACAAGAAATGATATTTCAGGGCTGAGAGCCTAAAGTTACTCTGACACTTCCTACTCCTAAGCCTTCTTGATATGATGGAAATTTCAGAGGAGAGGAGGGCTTTTGAGTCTGAAAACATATTACATTGTTTTATGATTCTGGCCATTTTTGTGATTAACATCAAAGTAGATGGCATTGATTTAGCAGATAGGGTGCATTTGATCAGATAACAACACTTAAAACTAGCACTATGCTGAATAACTCGTAAAGAACATTGTTCAAAGTGTGCACCATTAACCTGTTTTGTATGACAAAATTCCACTAGAAAAATAAGAGTTACTTATATGTACATGGAGGTGTTGCAGTGACACCACATCATGTACAGGAGTTCTACTACAGGGCGAACTTCGTATTCTCTACAAGTGGTCATGGACCTCTCTACTTTCTGGAGGATCTCTGGTAGTGCTGGCTCTGGAGCTGAGAAGGCAACAAATATGAAAACCTTCTAGTGCTGGTGCTGAGCAGTCATGTAGGCTATTTTCACTGCATTTAGAGTCTTCATATTTTTGTGATTCAAGTTTTTGTCCAGCAATGATTGTGCAATTATTGCAGTTCAGCACTGGTCCAAGTTTGTCATGTAAAATGAAGCCAGGCTGGAGGCCTGGCTGACAGTCTAGTTGTAAATGTTATTCTAATCTTAATCCTCTAGACAAACTTCAAGTTTCTCGAGTGCAGGAGGGGATCAGGAATGGTGAAGGTGGTAGTGGAAAAAAATGTCAGTCCTGTCTTGAGAGGTTAGTAAAACCACGATCCCCTGAAAAACAAATGACAGTAAAGCAACAAACTCCCTTCATGAAAAAGGGAGCCCAGCTAAAGTTTTCTGCTATGGCTTCTGCAAACCTCAAAGTCCCGATAAAAAATATATCCATCCCCTGGAATTCCTGTGTTCTTCAGCCCAGCCCAAACCTGTAGTGGTAAGCCTTACAGCTCTTTAGCTGAAGT
Source organism: Theristicus caerulescens (assembly GCA_020745775.1). NCBI lineage: Eukaryota > Metazoa > Chordata > Aves > Pelecaniformes > Threskiornithidae > Theristicus > Theristicus caerulescens. The sequence goes on from CM036560.1 coordinate 94,510,616, forward strand.
GGGAGGAGTGCATTTGGGAGATGGAGAATACCCCTGCCTCTCTTCTTCCCATTCCTCCCTCTGTACATTACTGGGCTTCTAGATAATCTCTGCTATGGCAGTAGAAAGCAGGGAAAAAAAAACCCCACCTTGTGTTCCAACAATGGAATTCACAGGAACAAAGATCACTGTGGGTCAAAACTAATATCCTAAAAGTCCATCTGGAAACGGATAGGAGTTAAGGCTGTTTTGGGGTATCACACTACTTTGAAGGAGTGACCCATTGCCTGTCTGCATATTCTGTTTCTCTTCTTTTGTAAAGTTCAGACCTGTTTGGAGTTCACGGCAACAGCAAAATCTCGGAGTAAAGGGAATTAATTTTATTACAAATATAAGTATATAAAAGAGTAAGGAGCATTTGTCAACCTCTTGATCAGGTTAAAATAGAAGATCCTGTAGCCACTCCTCCCCAAGATCACTGGGAGACTTGGGAGTCTAAAAAGAGCCAAATGAGGAAGATTTGAAGCTGGGCTTTACTGAACCTGACTGCCAGCATGATACATTGGGTATTAGCAAAGAGTTTCTAATAATTCCCTGAAAAGTCGAAGTATTCTCCATTGTTTGCATTCGGTGGTTTATTGCTGACCCTGTTCAACAGGAAAGTCTGAGTCCAGGCCACACTGTGCCTCATAACCTGGCTGGAGCAAAGTTAAAATTTCTGTGTCCTGGTGCGTTACCATGGATGCAGCAACTCAGACCAAATCCAAATGACTTTCTCCATGGACTAATTTACATCAGCCTCTGAATTTAATCAGCCAAAGGCAGGATGAATCAGGCTGTCCGTTACATAGCAGCTTGCTGAATCTCTTCTGTCTGGATAAATTCATCTGGGAGGAAGCATAAATTCTTCTGTTTGCTGAACTCTGATATTACACAGCCTGGATATTCAGTTATGCAACCAGCAGGATCCTTGCCAGCAGAGCCATCAGTATTTTTATACATGCATTTGCATCTGATAATGCCACACCCTTTAGCAATGCATATTTAATCTCCCTCAGTCCAAGGAGGGAACACTGGGACCTGACCAAACACAGGATGACTCCTGTGATTTCATGTCACTGATGATGTACCATCTTCTGGACGGCTTATATTGCAACTTACACAGGAAGATTTTTTTTGCCTGCCTGGAAAATCCAGCACCTCAACAGACTGACAGAATGAGATCAACAGATGTGTTCTGCATGTAAGATGCATGTGTCCGGCTATTAGCTTTTCCTACTCTGTTTCTCTGCCAAAATTATTGGCTGCAGGCTTTGTGCTTTTGCTGGCTGTAAATATGTCCAAAAGATTTGTTTGAGTGCACTTTGTCAGAAAGGAATGCATCAAAAAATAGTCACATGATCTACAGACTGTATCTCAGGACAAAGGAATAGACCAAGGAACCCTATGTACGTCTGTAAGCAAACCTACAGCAACTTGGTGAGCATAGTAGCACCTTTATCTAGCATAGATTACTTTAGAGTGGTGGTATTTTCTTGGAAATTATGTGGCCCTACGTTTAGTTTTCTGTATCATGCTGCTGAAAGAACTTCAGCGTTTTTCTTCTCTTATAGCAAACACGATCCCGTGTTTATTTGTTGATGTATGTGGCCTGGTGCATGCCTGGACCTCAGTGCAGTGACACTGTTATGGCTTAGCAGGCATTTGAATGACAAACACTAAATTGTGTTGTTCTTTTTAATGCATCTTATGTTTCTTTGTTTTGTCCTTTTTTTGATGATAATGTGAATCACCAAGCAAAGAAATAAATTTATTTTTGTTTATCTAAATTTTTACAACTTCTGAGACCAACTGTCTGGATCTTATACTGTTTGGTATCAAAAGTAATAACGTACTCGGTATGAGCTCTTACAAAGTTAGATCACTTGGAATAGCAGAAATCCACAGAGATGGCTTTCCTGCCTAAACTGCGGGCTCTTCAGGGAAATGTAGGAGAATCCCTAGTGTTCTATTGGAAAGAGTTAGAAAACTGTCTTCATTAAACTAAATTATGATACATTTTCCAAAATGGTGCTAATTGAAGCCACTGCCATTGCTTAATTGACATTGTTTTAATGGCATTCATTTTATCTTTTATGTCTGATGGTGTATTTTGGTGTTCAGCATATGCAAGTTTGCCCTTTGTTGTTGTTGTCTGTGCTTGAACCATCAGGCCTAAAGTACGTATCTTACAGCAAAAAGTTTAATGAAAGATCCTAATAAAAGAGTTAAGGTAGCAAAAGAAGGAGGCATCAAGCCACGTGCCACAGTGTTGGACAGATGATAGAGCAAAGTGGCACCCTGCAGATGTTTCTATTGATTGGCAGTAAATTATAATGTCGGTGGTTTTTGGAAGGAAACCTGGGATGCTCATCTGAAATAAAAGAAATATCTAAAGAGAGAAGTTTTTTGGAAACCCCAGAGTGATGGGCGAGTTGCCGGTTCTGGCCAGCGACAGAGCACTATCTGCTTGCTTATCTTGTGAAAGCTTCTCAACAGAAGTATTTTTGTGTGTTTATGACTTTGCTAGATTTACTACTAATGCTGATATTCCCCTTCAAAATAATTCATTTGTACTACCTCTATGTGCCAGTACATAAAAAAAAAAGGTGGAAATAATAAAACTTCCCTGTGTAGAAGTGTGTTCTTGGCTCAGGTTTGACTTGAACTCACAGAATTTAATTTGAAAACAGCCTATAAGGTTTTAGTTTTCACAGACACCGTTCTCTCTAGATGTATTTGCCTGTAAGCAGAAAACAACCTACTTAGAGGAAACACTGACATCTTTAACACCATCTTGGGTGAAGATATTCTGTGTGTCTTGCATGACAGCTTCTTGACTTAGTTTTACTGATGTAACTTCTGACGGTGCTTCTTAAATTGTTTAGAAGCTTTCATATTCACCCTGGAAATATAGGCATACAGTATTTGAAGTTTTCATTTGTTTAATTTCCTAAGAAAAAAGAAACAAAGAAAGAAAAAAGAATATTTACTAGAATGGCTTTGCTATACAGATGAGAGGATTTATAGTATGAGGCCTTGTTGTGGGGCACAGGACGCATGAGTGTGCATGCGCATGTCCATGGGCAGCAGCGAGAAACAAGTTAAGCCTCAATGTCTGTCAGATGGGGCAGTTAATTATAGCACCAGTGTGCCTGTGCTTCACAGGGTTAAAGCTATTTTTATAGAGATGAGTAGGGACAGTGGCACTCCAGAAAACAGTGATCATGTTGGTTGTACGTGTATAAAGACAAATGAAACCCTCCTCCCACCAGGAGCTCGGTCATGCATTCACAGCTTCAATTAAACTCTCAGTGAAGTTATTCACAGGTTCTGCTTGAATAAGGATCTATCCAATGGCACTTTCTGTGGGGGAATATTATACTGCCTGTCTATGCGGTGTATGATTGCAGTACAAATGGTAATATTTTTTTCAATCTTTTCAACGTTGCACATGTAAGTAAAGATTAGAGAGAGAAATAGCTATAACTGAAGGAACTGGGAAAAGGGGGCAAAAAGAAAGTTTGAAGATATGTAAGATTAATGTGTCTGTGGATTCCATGTTTCTGTTATGGGATTTCCAGTAATTTAATACTTGGGATATCAGCACTGTTATGTGGAAAGGGTCCAGATCTAAATTTAATAGAATTATATTAACAAGCTTGTATTTAAGAGAAATGTTTTTCATGTTAATTTTAAATTTCAATTTATCTTTCTTTATTATGTTTTTAAGCACCTGACGTTTCAAAGGGAGTTTGATTCTGATTCTCTCAGACACTATAGCTGGGCTGCAGACACCTTGGACAATGTTAACCTTGTTTCAAGTCCCATCCATTCTGGGTAGGTCACTTAACAGATTTCCTTTATCTTTAAATGTGGAAGTGTATTGTTAGCTGAAGAATACAGCCTGCTGTAATGGCTGATAACATGCCTATTCCTGCTCCAGTTAAAGCCAGTGGCAAAATTCACAGTCTTCGGTGAGGGTGCTTAATAACAGGAGTCAGTCTAAATTCTTGCATATCAAACCAAAAACTTGCTTCTGCACTTAATTTTCCAAATGCCAAAACATTGTAATCACACAGGCTTCTCTTTAATAGTCCTGTTTTGCTTTTTCCATTGCTTATGCTTTGCTTTTAAGTGTCATAAGGTGTTTTTGTTTGAATCTTATTAAATTATTCATAATGCAAAATCAGAGATATAATGTTATGCTTTCTGTTCTTTCATAGAGGAAAAAACTGGGGGCTTTAATTTAAATTCTTATTTTATTTATACCTCCAAACTCCTGCCTATTCTCCAGTATCTGTAGTTTGACTTTAATGGTACTATTCATTTACTTACGAGTCATCACTGTAGTTGTGATGCTTCTTGACAGTACCACATAGATTGGATTTAAATGCAATAGTAGTAATGCTTGAATGCATATTTTAAAAATTTACAAATGAATGTGTAACTGAAAGGAATCATTGCATATGAGATTGTCTAGTATAAATATTTGTTGTTTAATTTTCAAGGTCAGGACATAAAATTTCATATCCTTTTTAATTTACTTCCCCATTTGGTGACTAATTACATTCTTATAATGAAAATGAGTGCAGCACATACCAAAAGATTTCAGTTCCAAAATAGCAGCAAGTCCCACAAATCTAAAGCTACAGTCCCACAATACACATAAGCACCTGCTTCTGCTGAACAGAACTATACAACCGTGGATTTTTGGGTCCTGAGCTGATAAAACACTGCATATGGTCAATGCTAGAGTTGAAATTTCAAGAATTGCAGTATGAAGAGCTGAAATCTGCTGGTTATCGTGGAAAGGTGTGCCAGCAAAGGACCTCAAAGGGCTGGTAGTCCATCCGTTTGCATTACAGCAGAATAAAATGCAGTCAAGCCACTCCTGAAATATGTTTAATTTCTTCGTAGTCACTAAAAATAAGAGATTCTATAGTCCCCCCAGCCTCAGTAGTTCACTGTTCCTTGTTAAGATATTTCTTCCTCTGATATTCAACTTAAAATTTCTTTCTTGTAGATTAGGCCTATTTCTTGTCATATCCATAGTAGTCCTGGAGAACAATATCTTACTAGTCTCTTAACAACGGTTTATATGTTGGAAGACATGTAATCCTCTCTTTTACAGACTAAAATGTCCCAGATCCTCCTAGGTGGTGCTTTCCACATTTCAATGCATTCTTGTGGCTGTCCCCTGGCTCTCCTCTCTTCGATGATAGCTTATTTCTAAGCCAGTCCGGGCACCAAATTCCTAAAGACATGTCACCAGTACTGGCTAGGACAGGATTGCTACCTCTTTGGTCTGACACATGACACACCTAATCTTAAGCAATCCCACAATGAGAATTATCATTTTGGTAACCACAGTTTCTCTTGCCAGATGTTTGTGATCTGCTAGAATTTCTTGGTTCTTTTCTGAAATTCTGCAGTCTGGTTGTTTTTTCTGTTTTGTGCTTATGTGTTTGGTTTCTTCCCTCTGTTTGCAGTTGCCTTTACTGTATGTCAGTTTGTTTGTTCCAGACACTTTTTCCATTTTAGCAGGATACCTTTTAATTCTGATCCTATTTTCCAAAGACTTTTCAGACCTTCTTTCTGTCCAGTGTTCAAATCGTGAATGAAAACATTAGCTTAGCACCTGGCCCGGGACAGCACTGCGAAATCTCCACTTGAAGTTTCCTTTCAGTTTAACAGTAAAGCACTGATACTATCTCTTTTGAGGTAACTTCTTAGATGATTGTGTACTTACCTTATCTATACTATACCTCGATTGCTTACTGTGAAATAACCAAGACAGTGCTTCCACACATCCACTGGGTAAGTTACCCTGTCAAAGAAGGAAGTTAAATTCATTTGACATGAGTTACTCTTGCACTTCTATTTTGGTTAATTTTTATTTTGAGGACTGGTGGTAGGTGAGTTGTAATCCCTTCATTATCCTTTAGGCCCTTATAGATTGATCGTTGGACAATTTATTCCTGAATATTTCTGCTAATTGGGGTTAGACTGACTGGTCTAAAATTTTCTGGCTCCTTTTCATCCTGATACAAAATAGGTCTGATGTCTGCATCCTGCCAGTCCTCTGGGACAATACTTATGTGCCCTTAGTTCTTCAGCATGCTCACTAATGGTTCCAGCCCTCCAAAACATATATTCTGTGGACATGGGATCTTTTGCATCAACTACTTCAGATCTTCTCCCTTTGTACATCAGTCCCTGCTAACGCAGACATGGCCTTAGCTGCTGCCCAGAGGGGAAGAGCTGCAGATGTGCAGCAGTAGAGGAAACTGTGGGGCTGCAGGGGAGGGAGAGGATCTGAGCACCAAAATATTCTCGAAACAGGTGTAGCTTTTCTGACCTGTCACATTTCTCATTTGGCAGATATAGTCCATCAGAAATGATGCTGTGATATTTGTTAGAAAAGAACCCCTCACTCACTGTTTATTTTCTTTTCAATTGTGGCCCCATATTATTATATGATACTGTTTGGTTTTCCCTGTTATCTTCATCTAGGGGCAATCAACAGATGTTCCCTTCACACCTTCCAGTACCTCAGCACATATGATATGCAGAGGATTGTGACTTTTCACTTCTCTTCTGCCAGTCTTTTTCTGAAAAGCAACTCCTTTTCTGCTTGTTCACGGTGCTTCATCCCCTGGCTTTGTCCCCAGTTCTTTCTGTGGCCATAAGCAGAGGTACGCTGGCTGGGGTCGCCGGCTGTCAGCAGCCCTTGTGGTCCTGGTTGCCCTGCAGCCAGGGCCTGACCCCACTGCTCTTTGCATTCCTTGTCTTTTCCCTGAGCTCTGCAATGTGCCACGCGGGGGGAGCTCCTCTGCAGTCCGCTCCCTCGGGTTGCTCTTTTCCCCATTTACCCACTGTCAGAAGAGAGCATTGAAGTTTGTTCCAGTTTCTTAACTGGGGCAGAAGGGGAATTTTGGGAGCAGGATGTGGAGATCCAGTGATGTATCAGTGAAAGGGGAAGAAAGAAGAATTGTTGGCAGTAATTTTGACTCTTCTGGTTTTTCCTTTCTTTAAGCCAAGATAATGTTTTATGTTTTTCTTTTTGAGTTCAGAAAAGTTGTTTTGCCAGCATATATTTTGAACAGGGTCCATTGTAAGCAGCACATTGAAATGTGTCATGAATCTTGAGGCCTCTGGAAGGGTAGAGACACTTCACCAAAATGACTTTCGGCTTTCAGATGCGAGCTTACTCGTGCAACTTTCCCGAACTAAAATGTGGGTGTGCCGTCTTCGTGTTGCCCTTTTTAACTCCTTACTTTTCTTAGCTGAAAGAAAGAAATTAATGTGTCCCACTGCCTTCCATAATGAGAAACTCAGAAATACTGAATCCAGTCTTGCATGGTGGAATACCTCAGATTAATTATAGTTTACTCCAACCTCCTGTACACACAGAAGAACTCATTTTTGAAAGCAGTGTAATGAATGGCATGGACTGATACTTCTTTCAAGTATCCTGCCATACATATCTTTATACATTATACTTTGGAAAATAAACTGCTATAGAAAAGTGCAAGAACTGATGTTCCATGGCACAGTGGAGCATGTTTTGGGAATTAAATAAAGAAATTGTGTTACAATAAATTCTCTGGTGACCTAAGCAAATTGCAGATGCTTTTCTCCATGTGCTTCTGCATTTCTTGGAGAAAATATGGACTTATGCTGACTAATTAAATGAACGCTTTGTTTCAGATTTTTTTTCCATGTGTAGCATATTTTATATGACATAGGTCAAGATATGGGAAGCAAAAGCCAAATAATTTCTAAAGTTGGCCTTCGAATGTTATTTTTCTGATTGTTACTTTTCCTTTGCGCTTATTATTGATATTTTCTGTTGCTTGCCTCTAATTATCTTAAATTAATTTTTCCCATTTGCTTTCTAAATTATTTTGCAGCTATTCCTCTCCACTTCCCCAGTATGATTCAAGGTGATAACTCTGTGCTTTCTGTGAATCCTCATTTTATTTTCTTTTTTTTAACTCTTTTCCCACAGAGTGTGTGTAGATGTTTGTAGTGCATCCGCCCACATCCTCATCCCTTCCATGTATTCAAGTAGAAATGCTCATTAGCATTTAGCGTTGTGTTTTAGAGATCATATTGTAGTTTCCATTATTAGTGCAGCATTAATTTAGGTAAGCATCAGCTACTAATCTTTTAGATAGAAAGTGCATGAAATACTGTTTGGAATTATTGTTATTGTTTTAAATGGTAAATTACTAATTGGAAAACTAAACAAGGAAATAATTAATATGCTGTTGACAATGATTACCTTTATATGGGGGCAATATGCATAAAGGCTGATCTGCTAAAGGTTTTGTCTTCACTGAAGGCTGCAGTGTGGTGTAGACACAAAAGCTGGCTGTAATGGGCTAGGTCCTGTGGTGGGGCATAGACTCATGTCAAGGGTTAATCTGCCCTTGCTGTGAGCAGTGTGCATTAGCAGTGCTAAGCCCCAGGTTGCCAAGGCTGGACTGGTATCGGTGCCTGTCATCAAACCCAACTCAGGTATCTCTGCATGACCTTGAAATCTACACTCTAAATGTACCTGAGAACTTGGGGCCTGATTTTTATAGGTACTTAGTTTTAACTTCCATTGACTTTTGTATTATTTTAAGTCAGTTCCTTTAGGTGCCTACATGTTTTTGAAAATCCACTCTGACATACTTGCATCATTTAAATAGTTTGGATACAGAGAAAACATCTTATCTGAGTGCAAGCTTTGGCATTTTTGCAGTCGATGAAAACTCCTTTTTTTTATTAATTATGAGCTGGCTTAACGTGCCAGTAATCACAGACAAGATAAGCAGCTCTCCCAAACGTTCCCTTGTACCAAGCCACCAGGCCAAGCCCAGCCTTGCCAAGCTCTCTGGGAGGCCCCTCTCCGTGGTGCACCGACCAGATGTGCCTCCTCAGAGCTGCTGCCGCATCAGCCCTGAAGGGATGCTCCAGCCAGCCACCCCTCTGCCCCACACACTTCCATGTAGTCTGAAGTGGCCCCATCTTCTCTGCAGACAAAAACCATGCACATTTTTAAAAGGCCACCAAAGCACGAATTGTAACAGATTCCTTTCGGTATTCTCCTTTCAGTGACCAAGGGCTGTGGGTCCCTGCTTAAGATTTTACTTTGCTTCATAGTAAATTTTAATAGATTGTCTTGAACTCTCTTCACAGCTAGTCACAAGCTGGCTCCTTGTCAGCTCTGAAGACCAACCCTTGGCCTACCTTTCCACATGCTCAGTGGCATCTGCCTCCTACCATCAGCCTTCACCACCCAACGTATAGAGCAGTTTCAGGGAGAAAAAGCAACATAAACATGCTGACAGGCCAATACTGCTCAGTGAGCAAAGGAGAGAGGCAACCAAAGGTCCAGGCGCTCTAGAGCTGGCCTCTCTGCTTGTTACAGGCTTTTGCTAGCAAACGGAAAAGTGTTCCAGTCAACAGAGTTTACAGACATCTCAGATCTTGTGATCTATAAATATTAACATAACTTACATACTCTATAATTTAAAGATTGAGCATGTTGTTTTTTGACATAGATCTAATATTTGTAGGAAGTGTTTGGTTAGCCATTCAGCAAAGATCCTGTCCCACTGAAACAATTCCTCTTATGAGGAACTGGGATACCCTAGTGGCAACATCTGGATTTGTTCAGTAGTGTACAGTGTGTTTATCTAGGAGAGAAACGTAGATACAATTTATTTGTATGAAAACTACTGTGAAATATCGTGAGTTTTATTCCATGCTTCAGTATTGTAAAGTGTCTGGGGCACAAGAGATGATAAATTGGGGTTAGGGTCATCTCAGGGCTGTTTCACCTCCCCATTTTTACTGATGGATTTTAATTTGGTTTGAAGAAAGGCAATGTAGCAATTTCTTTATCTGGAATTCAGTTGGACAACCTTTCTGTCCTGCTTCATATATTTACAGCTTGTGTCCTTACCTGCCTGTCTCCTGCAGACCACTAAATACAGAGTTTTGATTACGCTCCTGCTTTTGTTCAGTTTTTTCCCACCCATGTTGCCCAAACTTCTGAATGCAGTTCATTTGCAGGCCTGGCCAATGCAGGTCAGCTGTTACTTTTGATATCCTGCTGATGTCAAAAGCAAATGTAACTGTCTTACACAAATTCCTGTTCATAAGCACTTGGGGGCTTTTTTAAAGAATCTTCATGACCCCCCTGGATTATTGGCTCTTACCCTTAGTTCAGTTTACAGAAGGGAACCAGGAAATCTAATGGACCCACCTGTTAATCACGTGAAGTTTTAGCCCTTAAGATCTGGAAGTTTTGGCCACAGCCTTGAATATAGTGAAACCATACAGCTGATGTGCCAGCTGTGTCAGCGTCTGTGTATCATACAGAAGGAGCAAACAGAAAATGTATTGGCATCAAGACTGAGTTGGTAACTTGTGTCCCTCTTGGTACTGGCCTGTTATTGCATCTTCTGCCTGAAGCTATTCTCTCTCAGCAGCTTATAGTACAGAGGAAAAGGGAAGGCATTTTGGAGCACCAGAGGAGACACCCCACCCCACCCCCAGCTGTTTAGCCCTGCAGGAAGCTCTATGTTTTGATCCCCATAAACTGGAAGGATTTTTGCTGCAGGGTTTTGAAACAGGCTGGTTTTGGTCCTGGAAGGAGATTCCACTTTCCTGTCACTGTTCTGTTAAAGACAGTAACACTTCACGTATGCAGCTTCTCAGCATTTCATAGATGAAATAAACCATGGCTATTAACAGTTATTCTTGTTAATATTCATTATTCCCTTGCTAATAAAAAGATTTTTATTTTAAAACCTGCCACTCACCACTTACAAATATCATTGCTTACCCTTCTATTGTTAAATAGAAAATTATGCATTGGAATGGCACTGGCAAATGCGATTTTTCTTTAATGTTGCTTTTTGCTAATGAATGTAATCTTCACAGAGGAGTAATGGCACAATTTCCTCCAGAGTGCCATGACAGCAGCCTAAAGAAAGTTATGCACTTGATCTTCTCCCTCATTCCCCATTGGTGGAAGCCCTTAGTAGCCTGGACTGACTGTCACCCATGGTGCCAGCACTCGCACTGCCAGTCATCAGGAGTGTTTGCAAATGAGACTGTGAGGAGGTTTTGAAGACTGAGATCCCCAAAATAATAAGCATTTTTGATCCTCCTTTTTCTATACTGTCTGGTTCCTTTCTGCTTGTGAGACTAATTACTCTTGTTTATGGACAGTAGAGCTTACAGTAACAGAGGGATGTTTATAAATTCTAATAAACCACTACTAATACACTACTTGTGTACTCTTTTAATCCAATTACTCAGTAGCACCTGTTTGTTTCACCATGATGTTGCTAGACCTTTAGCAATTCCTGCTTTTGATAACCAATAGTTAACATGTAAGTATAAGTTTTAAAAGAATCTTCATGTTCTTTTTAGTTTAGCTGGGATCGGGAGGACTTTTCTAATAATGTTTTAAAGACTGTGGCAGTTGACTTTTTGCTGATCTTCTGCTTGTTTCGTGACCATTTTCATTGACGTTTTTCCTTTTTCCTACAGTTTCCTGGTTAGTTTTATGGTTGATGCACGCGGGGGTTCGATGAGGGGTAGTCGCCATCATGGAATGAGAATAATTATCCCACCACGCAAGTGTACAGCACCAACCCGCATCACCTGCCGCTTGGTAAAGAGGCATAAACTGGCCAGCCCACCACCGATGGTTGAAGGAGAAGGATTAGCAAGTAGACTTGTAGAAATGGGGCCAGCAGGGGCACAATTTTTAGGGTGAGTTGTTCTATGAATTTCATTGTTTACACTCATGTTCAATCTTTCATTTCCTTTATCCTGTGGATCTAAGTAGTTAAACATTGACTCTACCTGATTTGAGCATGTAAGACAGGCTGCTTAACTTGAAATATTAAAAAATGCCAACCTGCCATTCCTTCCAGAAAGTACTCCTGTATTTTAAGGGGAGCTTTGCTTCTGTGATGACTGCAGGGTGGAGCTGAAGGTAAGGAAAGCCATGAAAAGGCCAGGTCCTGCCCTCATCTACTCATGCAATCTGCCTTTGAAGTCAGGAGGAGTCACGTGCCTGTACCCAGAACAGGTTTTGACCCTCTTGCTCATAGAGTATTGGAGAAACATCACTGTCACAAAAAAGTGTCCTAAAGTCACCAACAAGGACCCAAATATTGAGCTCTGTTCCCTATGCTGCGGCATGTGCATAGCTCCTGCCGGAGCTGCTGGGAGCCTTTGGAGCAAAGCCACTTGAGAGCGATGGCGGAGCACTTACTGTAGGGCATCACGTAGTACAAATGCTAGGAACTGACTTTTTTATAAGCTTAAAATAGGCGAAACAATCCACTATGATGTGGCTTTTTTTTTCCTAATTATAAATTTTGTTCATTACCATGAGTGGCACCCTGGTGTAAAATGCCGGTTCTGTCGGGAATGACAGCTTGTTCCTAATTTCCCCTTCTCGTTTCTCTTCCTGCTGCATGGATGTTATTCAGTAAACTGCATCTTCCTAACACTCCTCCCCCTCTAAATGAGGGCGAGAGCATGGTTAGCCGAATCCTGCAGCTTGGTCCACAAGGAACAAAATTTATTGGGTAGGATATGTACGGAAAAGATACAGAATGTCTACAGTTTTTCTTTTGTTTCCAATTTTTTGTTATTCCCATTTTATTTTTTTTAAGTTTTCTAAAGCTTTCAGTTGATTTATGTCACTGAAAGAAAATCATAGTGGCTTGATTTAATATAGCTCTGCTACTACCTTGTGCTTATAGGCATGTAAAGTTCACTGCCAGCATTCTGCTTTCATAACTTCTGTGCTTTTGTAATTTTTTAAATTTGAAGTGTTTCAACTGCATCAAATACATTTTAATACACAGTGACAGTCCTTTAAGTTCAACCCTGTGGTAGAGAAGGTATTTACAGGCCTTGAGTGAGTCTGTTTTGGGAACAGCATTTGTAAAACATGATTCCATAAAGTCTGTTATTGATGAAAGATTATTTAGAAAAAATGTCATTGAGTGAATGACTTCATTCAACAAGGTTGGAGAAATACTAATCTTTTCAACCTGCAAGAGGCATCTTGTTAAAATAAATTTATAAAGCCAAGTATGCTACCCAAAGGAACTGCAGTGTAGAGTCTAAAGATGTAAGAATGTTTCCATATATCTTTGTTGTTTTCAAACCATATTGTGAAATTTATTGCATTAGGTTTTCAAAAGATTGGTGAGCGTTTGGTGTTCCAAACCTGTTCAATACCTTCTCACTGAGTATTCCTGTTAAATCTCATGCACAAAATTGTGTGGTTTCTAAATATTTACAGAGACAGTATCTGAAATATTAGCCTGCAAAGATTGTACTACAGTGTTAGCTTTCAGTGTGTACTCTTTTTGAACTAGAGAGGAAATATCTTAAGCAATGTATTTGAATTTTTGGTATTTACTTGTTGTGCACAATGGGAGACAGCAGCTACATTCCTATTTCTTGTTAAAGGACTTGAGATTAGAGTAACAGCCTGGGTGTTCTTAAAAGCATCTAAAATACGTATTAATTAAACTGTCTTTTTCTATTTTCATGGGAAAAAATACTATCTAACTCTTCTCCCTTGGTATTTAATATGAAAACTGGACTTCCAACTAGTTTATGTTTTTCCTCATGATGGCTGTTGTGATTTCCGTGCTCAAGTAATTGATTGGTTAAAGCACCCAACAGCTTGCAGGTGGACAGCACCATAGAAGTGCTGCGTACTTCTCCCATCATGTGATGCTACTTTTAAATGAGTTATTACAAAGCAGTGAAATCCTTTACAACCTCTGTAGGAAAATAATGATACTGTCTATTTAAATGTCTTAAAGCTGCATAATCCATAATTGTTCACTTACTGTGTGATTTCAGTCGGTTTGTCTTAGCATACTTTAAAATGCATATCCTGCCTGTGAAGTGTTTGGCAAAAGTGTCTGTTTTGTTAAGGAATGGCACATGAAGTGAATGGTGGTTTCTGTCGGTTGTTCACAGTAACTGTTCAGTAATGCACTTGCAGTCCTCTGTTGAAGGCACATTGTCTGGTGACATAGGTGTATTATTAACCACCTTCTCATTCCCTTTCCTTCCCCCCAAAATGTTTGACAGTAACTAATATAAATGTGGTCTTGATGTTGCTTAACTCAGAGAAATTCATTCTGAAGGGATTTAAACATTTTCCCCAGTGATGTTTACAGTACAGATGTTGCAGCTGTGATTTTGGGCATGAGAACCAGAAAGTGAAGCTACTGAGAAACAACCTCTGTGTTTCACAGGAGCTGCAGCAACAGAGAGCCAGGGAGAGCTTTGAAAAGTCTGGGACTTAGTTTGACATTTAAAACCTACATGCATGCACAGTTCCTGCTGCAGTCAATAGCTGTTGCATGCATTTGGATAGCGGGACTGTTTCTGAACTGACTTTGCCCCTTTAAATCCCTTGAGCCAAATCCAAATTTTGACTATGCTAATGCCAATTAAAAGTCAGCAGTACTGTGTGTGCTGGAGGCAGGTTGGATCACCTACATCCTGGGATAAATGAGCAGGGAGAACTCTCCTTAGCAAAAATTGTCACTATTTTTTAATGTAGGCAGCTGTTTCAGAAGATTTACATTAAAAATGAGCTATATATGAATATTTTCAAGTTATCTATTAATTATAGTTTAAATGATAAAGGATTGTGCAGCTTTGGCAATTTTTAAAACATTTTTACCATAAGAGTGCTAACTATTTAAAATGACTGTAGTTTTCTTAAGGATTTAATGCCCATAGGAAATTAAGGGCAGTGAGGAGATATAGGAGTAAAAATAATACGATTCCTTTTCCTCTAGCCCTGTCATAGTGGAAATTCCACATTTTGGATCAATGCGAGGAAAGGAAAGAGAACTAATCGTACTTCGAAGTGAAAATGGTGAAACGTGGAAGGAGCACCAGTATGACAGCAAACATGAAGACTTAGCTGAAATACTCAATGGCATGGACGAAGGTAACCATTTTCTCAAAGTTTTAGCAAGCCCTGCCTTTGTGCAGGCTTGCTAACATGAGCAGACTAAAGCAACCTAAAGTAGAACAGTGCAGGGGATATCTGACTTTGGGGAATACAGTGTGTGTTACATATTAAACTAATGAAAGAGTGTAAAGAGAAATTGTTCAGCAGTGGCCTGGAGACATCCTGAAATGAGTGGTAAGTTTTGGTCTGAAGTCTTGCCAAGTTTAAGCAAAGTTGCACAGTTGCTTTACAGCATGAAGTTGAGAATAACATCCCAGCTGGAGGTAAGCATGTTTCTGCTGCTCAGGCAGGGCCACGTGAAGGTCATTCCAAACCAATGATGAAGTGTAAATATCAGTTATGTTAGACTTTCCCACAGATGCAGACCTCAGCCCATAGACCATTCTTCCTTGAAACACTATTGTTAGAGGTTGCCTCCCACAAACACACAACCTGCCTTCCCAATGCCCATCTGGGAAGTTTGGCTCCCTTGTTTTGCTTGGATGTTGCTGTTTATGTGAGAGTCCCTTAAGATGAGAGGACTCAGCTGTACACAATTCATCAGAAGACACTGTGACAGATGGTCCCTGCGGACACATTGTGGGCAATGCCAGGCTGGGGCTGCAGTCATCCCTTGGCACCAGTGCTTTCTTTTCCTAGCAAGTATTTTTGAATACTTGTGCTGATAAACCGTTGCTTGAGCTCTTTGCATCTGAGTGTGAATGAAGTAGTGGTTTGGACTTTGGTTTTCTATAAGGGTTTATCCACAGAATTTTCTCTGGATAACCTCCTACAGAAAGTCACAGTGTGGTGGCGTACAAGCTGCAGGAAAGTGCTTTCATTGTCAGCAAAAGCATTTGAAGCAAATGATTAGGCTGTGGATGGCAGCTATGAGAGGTATCTGTGAGCAGGCTCTGCCTTCGATCTTGGCCTCTCCTTGTTTGAAGAGGGCAGCCTCAGCAAAAGGCATGCTTTGAGAACATGGAAAGGAGAGTAGTGCTGTTGTGAGGGGCTCCCTGGACGTCTGAGATTTAGCATTTTTACTGATTTCCTGGTCATCTGGGAATGGGAACAGCAGAATGGGCTTGTGTAGTATTTTTACTTCAAAGTACTTGAACTGCACATGAGTCTGTAAAAATACAGAGTAATGGCAAAGATCTGCCTGTTACATGATGATCTGTTGCAGCTATTTATTTTGAAATAAATATAATAGAACCAATCAAGCAGTAGGGCAGAAACACTGCAAATGTTGGGTCTGTGGGTTTGGAAAAACCTCATCACAGAAGGGTACCTAAAAGCAGTGGAACAGGCAAAAGGGTGAGCATGGCCCAGGATAGTATTGCTTAGGGAAGAATTTTTTCAGGATCAAAGGCAGTAGTTGCAGCCTTTCTGAAAGAAAAATCTCATCACCACCCCCTCCTCTGCACACCAGCATGAGATAGGAAGTAATGATTTGGCATTTGGGTGAAGTATCGGTGCCTTGTCAGCGGTGAGGTAGTCAGAACTGATCAGCAGCTTGCTTATTTGCTTCATGTGCTTTCCAAACTGAGCTTAGTTCAGTTTTGGGATAGGAAATCTGGGCACAAAAACACTGTTCTAAAGTGCTTCAACTTGCATCACTTATGAAAGAGCTCTCCAGAGGTGCCATATGGATAAATTCACATTTTACAGAGAAGAGAGCTCAATAAATAAAAAAACTTTGAGAGAGGTGGGCATGAAGCCCTCAGTACTTAGAGCCTAAAATAATAAGCTTCACAATTTGGAGCCAGAGTACAACTTTCTGATCTGCTGAGGGTTTCAGGTGGCTCTTCCCTTCTGGGGAACTGCTGTTTGAGGTTAGCGGGTATACGTACAGCCAGTGAATCACAGAAAGTGTGATGGACACTGAACTATTCCCTTAGAGTGAAAATATTTGGCACCCTACAAGCCAAGCCGCAGAAATGCCTTTTACCAATCCAGGCAATCATTTATGAGAGGGAAAGGAGAAAAAATACTGCAGACACACCCAGAGCATTGTGTTGATTATTTGTTCAGTTCATTTCAGCTTAATCCTTCTCTAGTCGGGAAAACAAAACAAAACAAAAAACCCTGCATTAAAATAGTACAAGGGTCTTGACAAAATTCTACTCCAGTTAAATGACACCTTTTCTGTGTAAAAGGTCTTCCAAGCAATGACATAAAATTACAAATTTGTAGAATTAAAAGGGGGGTGATTTTTTTTTATCTGAACTTTTACTGGTTTCTTACAAAATCCTGCAATTAGACTTTGCTCTGAAGCAATATCTTGCATCTCAGAAGCCATAACTTTGGAAGAAGTTTTATTCCAGGTATAAACTCTGGAGGCAGAAGCAATCTTTAATTGAAATAAAAACCAGCCATACAGTCATTTCCAGAAGTTTAGTGTGTCTTTGCAAGAAAATTCATCTGCGCAGTCATCTCTAAATGCCATAACATGCTGCAGGAGTGCCTGTTTCTCTATTAAAAGCAGCTGGTCCGTTTTGTGTTAGACCTGCTGGGATTCACTAGTTCTTTCCTATCTGTGTAGTGAAGGAGGGCAATCAGACTTTTACTCCCAGCTCCTTAAGATGCTGAATTTTTAAAGATGCAGTCTACTTCTCTGTTTTGTTTTTCCTGTTTTGCTCTCTCATTTAGCTAGTGGGGATGAGAGAGAGGACATCTTTGCTCCTCACCCTCTGTGGGGACTGCTGAAAACCTTTACTGGAAGCAGCACCATCTGCTGGAAAAGCTCGTCTCAGACTCAAAATAATCCAGAGCAGGAGGCAACACTTCAGGGCACTAAATGCAGGATTAAATAATAGCAGAACTTTGCTTTTATTATCATCAAATATCAATGAACCATGATGTAAAGAATCAATTTTTCTTTGGTGTCATCAGGTTTCTGCTTAAATAGTTTTTATTCTAAAGGTGGTGCTGCACTTAGGCGAATATAGGGCTGAGGAATACAGGGAACTTGGCATTTTTAGGAAGAGGAGGAGTTTGGTTCCAAACACAAGAGTAGCAATTCACAGCTCTCAGCCATATTACATTTATTTAAACTTGAATCAAGTAAAATACATATATAGGCTCCTTTTACATATAACTTGTGTTTGCTTTTTACATTCCTGCACCTTTTACAGGTACCCATAGACAAATCGTGGGCATAAATGCACACACTGGGGTAGCTAATCTTTTGACAGGCATTTGCAAACTAGTGAGTGAGCCAAGAAATGCAAATATTTGTGGCTACAATATGCTTGCAGCTGCATAGTGTGGTTTCAGGTGGGAAGCAGGAGTTTTTACATAACTGCTTCATTGAATCTACAGATCAAACCAGAGTGTGACCTTGTTTACACTTGAAGCTTAACGTACCACCATAAATCACTCTGCAGTGATTTTTCCACATTTCCAAGAAAAGTTTTTAAACATATTGCTGTTAAACTTTGTGTTGTGAATGGCAAGATAAGAGACTGCGCAAAAATAGACAAAAGAGCACATAAAGGACATTGCCTTATTTGAGGATGAGACCTCCTTGTGGCACTGGGAGCATCTAGTTACATAAGTGAAATATTGGAGCTGGGACAGTGGGTCTAGTTACCAGAATTTTTAAGACAAGTCTCACTGCCCTCAGCTTCTCCTTGCCCCTTCCTGGGTGCTCTGCTTTTAGTGCAACAATTTCTTAATAGGCATGTCTCTGTATGGGGGAAACTGGTATCCTATGCTCATCTCACCTTTCAGTCTCTGCACAGTGACAAAGTCATCTCTGCTCTAGCCGGTACTGCAGGAAGGTTGCAAAACTCAGAGAGCTGTTCAGTCTAAGTACAGGTGAGGTTTGCTTTTTCAGTGCTAGCGAAACTCTTTTAAGACCCTGGTAAAGGAAATCAGATACCAGATCACACACAGACACCTTGAAGCTCATGAAACAACCAGGTGTTCTGTGACTTCTCTTATTCTATTTCCAGTCAGAAGACACTTGCTCTGCACTACTTTATCTGAAAGTAAAAAAGAAAGATATTAGACATGGGATGAATTTGATCCACAACTGCCTCTCACCTGACAAAACTGGTGTGATTGCTTTCCTTGAGCTGAGCCACCCTGTGTGAGGTCCCTCTCTGACCTTGGAGGACGTGGCTAGGTTTCTCTTCTCCTGTCCAGGAACCTTAACGTAATGCTCATGTGGTAGCATGGACTAGAGGGTGGGGAGTAGTGATCTTTCTTTCCTCCCTCCTTTCCTTCTCTCCATCTCATCTCTCCTCCATCACTCCCACCAGCCACCTTAGTATGAATGTACCATACACTTGGTTGGGAGGGGAGGACACATATGCACAGAGTATTCACAATACCTTTCTCTTGACTTACTAAAACTTAAGGGCCATAGGTGTTCTTTGGGCTTTAGCACAAATCTGGGAGACAGTGACATCGGGAGACTCTTCCCAATTCTGCCACTAACCTTTCTGCTTTACCTCTCTCTTCTTTGCCATCCCTGTCTGTAAGATGAAGCGTATAGTATACTTCTCTGTGGTTAAAAAAAAAACCAACACAAAACCCAACCAATCAACCAAAAAATCCTTCGAGGTTTTTAATTGAAACACACTGCATAGGAATGAAGTGTCAGCAACTGAGGAAAATAGTAATGATGAAAGCTCTTTCTGTAAAATGCATGAGGTGTGTTTGGGAAACGTGACCTCTCCCAGGACTAGTTTTCCCTGTTTCATTAATTCTGTCATGCTAACACTGCATTTCTCGTCGCAGTCAGAGAGGTGGTTTGATTGCTCATCATCTTTTTTTTCTGGTAGAGGGCAACTTCATATAGAAGCTTATCCAAACATAACCTCCCTATATATAGTCCAACTCCTCTCCATGCCTGACTGTTGTTCTGCCACTAGTCTTCACATCTTCTTCCTCTTCTAAAGGAGAGTGCCTGCCAAGCTCAAAGGATTTTGTAATGTTCCTATATAAAACACTAATTTTCTACTTCAGGAGAATTTTAATTATCCTTCATATCTGTGAGCATTTTACAGTGGGTTTAGTCTCTAGCAACAAACAGGAGAATGCATAGGATTTACCAATCAAGATTATACCTGCCTGGGAGTTTAAGAATCTAGTTCATCTCCTGCACAAGCCATTGCTTCCAGAGGCTGCAGGCAGAATACCTAATTCATTAGAGGGCTTCAGATATCAATCTCTGAGTCAAAGTAAATGGAAGCTGACATTATGATAAGAAATTATCCTCTTCTGGTAGGTACATATGATCCACAGCAACACTGTGCAATTAATCCAAATTACCTGCTGAAAGTTTTAAAATGGAAAACTGACATTTTACCAAATTTATATTCTAATTCTTTTGGAGCTGTAATTGAGCTTACATGTTCAGAGAAGGAAAATGTATCAGTCACATAAAGAAAAGAATATTACAAGTGTCTTTTGTCTTGGTACCATTTCTGGTCCTCCTGCTTTCTCTTACTGCATCTCATAGAAATGTCATCTTTCGAGGAATAAACTTTCTTCTTTAGGAATGTAGTGCTCTTTTTAAGGAGGAAAATAAGAGTGGAGACTTGTGGAGTGCTGGAATTAAACCCAGTTACAATAGCTAAAAAGTCCGAGTGCAAGAAATTACAGGAGAAATGCTTGACAGTTGTGTAATTATCTCCATTTGGGAACAGTGTTTATATCACAGGGATTTCAATAATGCATATATATACACACACATATAGCTGCATAATTAGTTATATTTGTGACATATCACAGAGTTTTCCTCAGTGCATATATGTCTATGTCATCTACTTAATTAATTAGTAATATGGGTAGATACTCTGTGCACCTTTCTGAGCCCTGGTGACCCTACGAGCTGGGAATGTGGCTGAGAGCACTAATTGTTGGTGACCTCTTTCTGTTCCAGTTGTCTCTGAGGATGCATTAAGTTTCTGTAGGAACTGAGGAGCACAATGCAGTTACTTTGAGGCAGATACCTGAATGGCTGAAAGCCTGATGTGGGAAGGGATCCTTACTATGGTTTCATTGGTAGTGCTGGCAGAGAGAGCTCTGTCATATCCAGAGTTTACTGGAGAGCTCAGTGTCTGGTCAGGACTATATGGATGCCAGTCTGGGAGATAACTTTCTCTGGATAACTCTGGATTGGACACTTGGCCTGATAGTTAGGCCAAGTGTGTAGTTAGATAATTCATGAACTGACTGTGATTTCCTGTGGTTTTTTGCACACTGGAGCTATGTGAGGGAAGAGGCTGGAAATAAATGTCTTTTGAAGGTGTGCACAGAAAGATCAGTGCACTTGTGTGCTTTCAGGTATAGATGAGTGAGGAAAGAAGCTTGACCATCTCCTTCAGACCTCCTTGGACTCCCATGCTATGTGACAAACCTGCCATCCTATGGCAGCTGCCGCTGCAGAGACTGTCACACCCTAGTGCTTAGGTGTCCTGGCAGATCTGTGTGTCTGGCGCTGTTGGCCCTCATTGTCAAGATCTATGCAAAAGTTCACAGAGCAAACCAGCTGCTTGATAATTAATAGCACTGAATATTTTTTTTTCTCCTGTGGTAAATAAAAAAAGACTTCTCAAGCATTTTAAGGCATATTCAAAACCTCACACTCACAGATGTGTCTTGTATGAACCTGGGCAGGTAATGCCTGAATGTTTTTAACTGTCTTTTCCCACCAGAGCTGGACAGTGTTGAGGAGCTAGAGAAGAAGCGTATCTGCAGGATCGTCACAAAGGATTTCCCTCAGTACTTTGCAGTGGTTTCGCGAATCAAGCAGGAGAGTAACCAAATCGGCCCGGAGGGCGGGGTGCTCTGCAGCACGACGGTGCCACGCGTCCAGGCGTCCTTCCCTGAGGGTGCTCTAACCAAAAGAATCCGTGTGGGGCTCCAGGTAAAGGTGTTCTCGTGTTCATGTCCACAGCATCTACAAGTGCATCGTTGGTCTTAATGCATGAGGCTTGCAGCTAAGGAGCCTGCTGTTCCTTAGTAGTGGGTTGCAAGGTGGGTAGTATTCACACCTGAGATCTGAATTGGCATGTGTCTGCCCAGGTGCGCTCTCTGCCTCTCAGTGCTCCCCTGGTGCAGGTGATGCACAGTCCTTCTCCCTGTGGCAAAAGCCCAGCTCCCCTTTTATCATCGCCTTGAATATTGCTTAGCATCTGAAGAATGGAGAGAAAAGCAAAGGCTTGGAGCCACCACAGCCTCAGTGTTATTGTCTACCATCTTCCTGTTGGCCATGGCTGCCAGCAGCTATGAGCTACACAGTTGCTGTGCAGTCTCAGTCTCCTGCGGCAAAGTAGCAGCTTGTGATTGGTGTCACTGGACTGCCCTTTGCCATAGGAATGTGTTTGGTAAGGATTTCATGCAGCTGTTTGCCAGCTGTTACTGGGTCAAAGACCTCCCATGTACATCTGTTGTAGCTTAGGACATTCACCATTGGTGTTTCTAGTGATGGGTAGAATCTGGGAAGAGCAAATAGCTTAAACTCTCCTTAAACAAACTGCAGAGAAAGCAGAGAAATATTCCGTAGGAGGTATCTTTTTCTTTGACTTCTGTTAATTATCACTTAAAATTACTTAATAACCTGACAAGTCTGATGGGTTCATGAAATGGGGATGCTGGTTTGGATTCCAGTGCTTGGAATTCACACTGGAACATTTCTGTTAACGACATTTCACATCTAAAGTTGATTCATCTTAAGAAAATGGAAGTTGTGCTATTAAGGTTATACAGCTGCCTTTCCAGAGCTCTCTAGTATGAAGGAAGCATGACATCTCCATACGCAGTGTTGTGACTGCTGAGATTGCAATGCAGCTACATATTCTCTGCATATCAATACACTGTGCAGTTCGAATAATGCAGCAAGTCACAGGTCAGCCTGCTTGAAACAGACTTGAAAGTTTTTTTTTAAAAAAAAAAAGGGGCAAACGGATGCAAAACCCTGTTTCCCATAAGATGCCTGCTACTTTTGAGTTCAGGTCTTACGTGACAAAAACTACAAAAATTCTATAGCATTTCTTCCCATATTGGCTATTTTTCCTTTCATCCCATATAAAGTTAGGAAACCTTTCAAGGCACAAAACAGAGGTAGAAAGTCTGAAATTTGTCTATAGCTCTTCTGTAGCTTAATGCATTCTCTATGAATGTGGCCCAAACAAGTATTTCTTTCCTAATAACCAATAGTGGAATAGCATAGGAAGCACTGAGTACAGAGGTAAGTCAGAGTACGCATTGTTACTCAGAAGCATGGATTGGTGTTTGGCAGAGATGTGAGAATTGTTCAACATCTCCAAGACAGAGTGTCTAGTCCTCACTTCTCAAGTGCAAAATAGGCCTCTTTTTGCATTTTGAAATTGTATTTAATATCACCTATCACTGTAAATTAAAAAAAAAAAAACCATGCTCTGAAAAACTCTCAGCAAATACTCCTGGCAACCTTCTGAGATTTATAGTTTTGCTCTACAAGTTAGCTATTAGGAAATCATAAGTGGGTTGTTGAGAAAAATACTAAGCATGAATTGTACTAATAATCACTGTCGAGAGCTATAGGAGAAGGCTGCCTGGGAAAAAAAAAGAAATAAAATTCTACAGAAAATAAAAGGAAAATTGAATTATCTTTCGGAAAACGGTTCTGCCTGTCTATAACCAATTTGTACCTCTAGTTTAAATACTTTCCCTGTGTTGACAGGCTCAACCGGTTCCAGAGGAGATTGTCAAAAAAATCCTTGGAAACAAAGCAACTTTCAGTCCCATTGTCACTGTGGAGCCAAGAAGAAGAAAATTTCATAAGCCAATAACCATGACAATTCCTGTGCCGCCTCCGTCTGGAGAAGGTGTAACCAATGGGTACAAAGGAGACACGACGCCCAGCCTTCGACTTTTATGTAGCATTACAGGTTAGAGAAAATCATGCTCTTTGCAAAGGTTTCTGTGACAGCAATGCCTCTGCGCTCACTCTCATAACTTTACAACTTGTGCTTTCCAGTAAGGGAACATTGGTCTGCTCGATCCAGTAGAGTTCAGATCCATTCTCCTGAGCAAAGCCAGCTGAGGTCATTTGAAAGGCTCCCACTGATTCCCCGGGCTTTGAATCGGGTTTCATGCCATTGTAAAAGAACTCTGCCAACAGATATTAAATGCTATTTTATATTTAGCCAGTATGAAGAATTTCAGCCTTGGCTATTAAACACGGTTGTCAGTAAAAGTAGTTTGCAGAAATAATTCTGTCCTAGCTGATATCAAGGGGGGGGGGAGGTGCTATTGACTTGTAGGTATGTACTTTGCTTACATCAGCATCATATTCTGGTGTGTAACATATGATGTAATACATAAAATGTAGCTTAGCTGTTGGAAAACATTATTGTCTAGGTTCTCTTTTTATGTGTGACATGAAAGAATATCTCTATCTTAAGTTATCATGTAGTCTGTATATGCTTGGTGTTTGAAAGGAAATCTCCATGGTTTATATTTACGTAGGAGGTACTTCACCTGCGCAGTGGGAGGATATCACAGGCACCACTCCGCTGACGTTTTCCAATGACTGTGTCTCGTTCACAACCAATGTTTCAGCCAGGTACGGTAACAGAGCTTGCCAAATGCACCTAGGGAGTAGTTTTCCTTGGTTCACAAAGTGCATAGTTGTGGGGTTGGTTTTTGGCTTTCTGTAAGTCTTTTGCAAGACTGATGAAGCGGTAATGGACCAGATGCTTCTTTGTCACAATGTATCAGCATCCCACACATCCAGGGTTGCACATGAAGCTTTGTCCTGGCCTTTTCTGCGGCGGTGATGTCTCCTGGCAATCACACATGCTGTTTCTCTAAAGGCTGCGGTGCCACACAGGGGTTTGTTTTTCTGCAAACAGCAACGAAAAGGGAAAGTTTAAAATGCTTGTTCAATAAAAAAAATTGGGGGGGTTCATAAAAACATATTTGTTTTAAAAGTTAAAGACATTCAGTTTCTGGCTCTGGGCTTTTTAGTTGAAAATTACATAAAATTACTCTCACAAAAATATCATTTGCCAAAAAATCATGGTTTGAAATGAATTTTGATGGACTTAGTGGACTTACATGCTGATTGGAGACATTCAACAGATCTGTACAAATCATGCATCCTAGAAAAAACTCATGGTATGCCAGGTAAAGAGTTTATCATTCAGTACATAACATTTGCACTACAAAAAGCTGTATAAAGAGAGAGAGTTGCTGAAAGAACCAAATAGATCAGGGCTGGAAAAGACTCATACAAACTACAAATTAAAATATTTATAACTTCTATCAAAATTGTCATCAAACTTAATTATGAGATGATAAAATAACATTATAACATCTGTCTCTTTGGGAAACTTCACTGTGGGCATATTCGGTTTCAACCTATATGGGAGATTCTATTCTATGTGGTTTTGCTGTATGTATGTGTTCTAAAGGAGGTTGTTTTAGCAAATCAAATGTACAGCGAAGCATCAGCACATTACAATATACATGTGGTGTGGTCACAAGAAATACAATTTCCCGGCTTTGACTTCAAATGAGGCTTAATATAGACAGTTTTATGAGATACCAGTGTGAGAAGGGTCAAATAAGTATATCAACATTTCATTGCCAGGTATTCCCATTTTTGGATGGTTAAAGCTCCACTGAAAGTAGAAGGAAAATTATAGCTTTGGGAAGTCTGCAAGGACAGTACTCATGCAAAATGGCCAAGGATCCCAGGACATGGTTTCTCTTTAAAGGCTTAAGCAATGTTTGAGCATAATGAAAAGTTGATTTAATGGTTTGCTTTTTCCCACTCAGATTTTGGCTCGCAGACTGCCATCAAGTACTGGAGACTGTTGGGCTGGCAACACAGCTTTATAGAGAATTAATATGCGTTCCTTATATGGCAAAGTTTGTGATATTTGCCAAAATGAATGACCCTGTGGAATCCAATTTGCGTTGCTTCTGCATGACTGATGACAAAGTGGACAAAACTTTGGAGCAACAAGAGAACTTTGAAGAAGTTGCAAGAAGCAAAGACATTGAGGTATATTTCTTACAGCCGCTTACTCCTTGTAAATGGACAGTGTGTTTTCCAAGTGGCAACAGGTCCTGCAAAAGCCACTATAAGCCCGGTTAAATAAAGGTTCACAGCAAGGCTGGGTCAAAATATTTCTTGAAAGGAGACCAAAAAAGGACAAGGCTGGGGGAGCATGACGACCTGTCTCCAAATGGATGCCCCAGGCCAGTCTGCAGTGGGTTTTGCATGTGCTGCTGTCGAGTAGCCCTGGTTGGGCTTTGCAGATAACTAAGCTGGAATTCCTTCTCGTTGACCCCGCAGACACACTAGGGCTGGTTGGTGTAAACATGTAGTCACCAACACACTGTTTCTTGAAGAAAATCTATGCATTCTTACTCCAGAAAAGCCACTCATGTAGCTCACAGTTTCCCAAACTGCCTGCGCTCATAATACTTTGCCATAACGCACAGTGATTTTCTAATTTGTTGTTGAATTTAATCTGCGTGGGGACTTGTGCTAAACTCAGGAACTATGATGGGGGAAATCATGATATACTTATGTGCATGGATCTACTATGAAAAGAGGTTTTTATTGACTTTTATTTATTGCTTTGATAGGTTCTGGAGGGAAAACCTATTTACGTTGATTGCTATGGAAATCTGGCCCCTTTGACTAAAGGAGGACAGCAGCTTGTTTTTAATTTTTATGCTTTCAAAGAAAATAGACTGCCATTCTCTATCAAGGTAAAAGCAAAACAAGCCAAACAATTCTGCTAATATTTCCACCCCCACCCCCAGTGATAACACTTTTTCAGCCCGGTAGGACTAACTTGCCCCGAGGATGTGTCATTCTTTAATATGTGAAGAACATGGAGAAGGTGCTTTGCATGAAGCTGCAAAAGAGCTGCTGGCAGAGCTGGGACCAGAATACCCATGATATGGATTCACAGCCTTTTATTAAAACCATGTCTCAAGTTGGACCTCCAGAATATTACCAATAGATCACTATTTCCCAGGGACTAAGCAAAGGAGATGCATTAAATAACACACTGTACAGCAGAACAGCCTCCAAAAAGCATGCGCAGACTGTTCATCTCTAAATTACCATGAATGGGCGCTCACTTTCCCTAGCCTTATCATAGCCGCTGTGAGAAGTTTTTAAGAATTTTGGTGAGCATAAGTGCAAAACATGGCAGAAAAAAAAAATGAAGGTGAGCAGAAAATGTCTCAGTAATATCCCAGTATAAAGCTGTCTGGTTGGATTCACTCAACATCTTGTCTTGTGTGGATTTACCATCAGAGAGCTTCAGGCTGATCTAACTCTTTCATGGTAACATCTTTTCTCATTCAGCACCTCAGGCTGAGCTCCAGCTCAGTAACATTGGTCTTTACCCATTAGACAGCTTCTTGTGGAAAGAAACTCTGAGCAATTCTCCAGAAACCTCCTCTAGGTATCTGAATTACTACATATTACTACACTGTACTAAAATTTCTTTTCTAGGTAAGAGACACCAGCCAGGAACCTTGTGGTCGATTATCATTTTTGAAAGAACCAAAGACTACAAAAGGACTGCCACAAACAGCTGTTTGCAACTTGAATATCACTCTGCCAGCACACAAAAAAGGTATTTGTTAGGAAAAGTAAACATTTTCCTTAGGGTTGATTTGGTTTTATTTTTGCTCCTTTAGTTCTTGTCTTTTTTTTTTTTTTTTCCTGCTAGTGATAAAGAAACCCTGTGAAATGCCAGTAATGAGAATGCTTTGGAATATGATAAAGGCTTTTTAAATTTATGTTTTATTGGTTTCCTGTATGTAGAACGCTTTTAAAGTCTCTTGTTACTGTGGTGTCAAGTTCCTATAATTTTTATGACTCTGTTTACAGCTCATGCTTCAGCCTGCAAGTCATAGGTTTATGCTTTCAGTAATGTCACGTGTTGATTTGCATTAGATGTAAGATTTTTTTTTTTCTTTTGTGTTGACATTTTGGATTTGCTTTGCCGTATAAATCAGCTTGCATTTTGTGCTCCCAATTTGGTCCTTTTCATATCCTGATATTCTTTTCCCTGCTGTCCATTATAATATTCCTTGTCTCTGCAATGCATCTTGGGACCAAAAGGAAACAGAGTCAGATCAAGATGATGAGGTAATATAAACACTGTCTTCTGTTTTTATTTCCTTCAGATTTAGTGAAGAAAAGTAATATGTTATAGAAAAAACAAACAACTATTTTTAACCATGGCATTGAAATACCTACAGAATAACCATATCCTCGACATCCGATAGTCTGTTGCAAAACAGTAGAAGTGCACAAATGTGGAAAAAAACATGATTATATATTATGAAATTAAACCAAGCATTGAATAATAGCAGTCTAAAATTTAACTAATTTTCTTCTGAAAAAGGATGTAATTATAAAGTTCAGACCAAGTCCATTTTTGGCAAAATCAAGAAGAGTTTAGTGGATATGATTTTACCTCTTGGAGTAATACTGCCAGTGTTTTCATAACCTGTATTTGTGAGAAGAAAAGAAGTATTGTTGAGGCCATAATAGTGGCCTATAATATTTTACCACTGAAAATAAACTGGATTCTTCTGAAAAAGCAAAATAGCCAAGAGCAATTTCTAAATATTGTGTACGAATCTATTTTCAAATAAACCGCAGATATTTGCAGCTTAAAAATCCACTGTTTGCTGGAAACTGCAACATTAGATTGTCAGGAAATTGAGTGGGGTTTATTCATTAGAGATAGTAATAAATGAGATCACCTTATAAAAGAAACTACATAGATGGATCCTGTTTACCTAGCAGGAAAGTTTTCTTCTCTTCCTGGTTGCAAATAAATAGCAGTAGCCACCTGCTGATTAAAATAATAAAAAAAACAAAACAAAACAAAACACTCCTTACATGTTAAAAACAATAATAGCAACCACATCACTTTGTCTCCACAGGATTCGTTCCCAGTGAGCTATTATATAGCTATAATAATAGTTTTCTTTCTCAACAAACCATATTTTTAGCTGCATAATCAAGTGAGCTGATCTCTGAAGGACGTTTAATATTTAAGACATCACACTAGCAGCTATGCCACTGAACGCAGTGACTTATGATGCAATTTGTTAGTTAACATTAGTAGTCTGCTTTCTAATCTGCATCTTCGCATTTTGTGCCTATTAAAAAAATCCCCTCCCGTGCCTTTTTTGTCCTTAATGTATTCACTTTAAAGCCAGTGTACATTGTGGTGTATGTGCTTTCAGGACAAATTAATTTGGGGAGAAATACTTGATTGCTCTAAGTTGTACTCTTATGAATGTTTTATGTCTGTATCTGTAGTCTTTTGTGTTGATCTCCTGTTTCTAGCCAAAGGTGGTTTATTTTACAGACAATTAATAATATCATACCATTTCTAGTAGTGTGAAGCCGTTTATTAAGTGATAATGGGATAATATAGCATTGAGATACTTTAAGGCAGGATCAGGAGCTACATCTCCTATATAAGCTCTTCTGCCTCATAAGCA
The DNA here is from genome assembly GCA_020745775.1 of Theristicus caerulescens. Classification (NCBI taxonomy): domain Eukaryota; kingdom Metazoa; phylum Chordata; class Aves; order Pelecaniformes; family Threskiornithidae; genus Theristicus; species Theristicus caerulescens. Next base: position 94,540,152 of record CM036560.1, read on the forward strand.
GAGATGTTGTGAGCAGGAATGAACCCATGGGGTCATCTTTTAGAGTTGCAGTCCCTTGCCTGCTTGCTCCAGAAGGGGAGTCATTCACAGGAGGTTTCTGCCACCTCCAATAGCCACGCTCCCTGCTCCACAGTGCCTGACACTCATTACATGGCAGACAGGAATGGAGACCGGCTCTGTCCATTCCCTGCCTGCTTGCCCAAATTTGGCTTCAGCATGCCTTCCTGAAGCTGAATGGAAACATCTATTCTCCTTGTGGTGATGTGTACCGCAACATGCGGCCCATCATGCTGAGGTTTGATGATTGTTCTGTTCAAATGGGGGATAGTGATACTAAAGGGGCTAAACAGTATTATGTTTTGTTGCAGACGGAGAAAGCTGACCGGCGCCAGAACTTTGTCTCCCTTGCTTTACGTAAGCGCTACAGCTATCTGACTGAGCCTGGAATGAGTGAGTTGCTCTTACCAAAGTACTAAACCATATATACATGATTTTTCATAAGAAGAGACATTTTTTCTATAAACGTTGTATTTGGTGTCACTCTGGAAAAAAGAAAAAAGAAAAACACCACCTATCTAAAACAAAACTCTTGGATGGTCTGTGAACTCTTGTGTTGTGAGAGCTTGAAGAATCCTGACTGGCAAATGATATGCGTTAGTTAAGTAAAAAATATAATAATTTTTAAAAATGACATGTAGCTCCAGAGTAGGAGGATTACAAATTGCTTTCAAAAAGAGTCTGTTCCTCTTCCCTTTGAAAGATTAGAGAGAGCTGCTGTAGAAGGCAATGTCATGCAAAAGTTCAGCAAGGCTGGAGAATGCCATGCAGATAAGCACTTAAATGGTTAGATGCTTAGTGAAAATGGACTCTTTCATATTTTATGTTTTCCCTCTTCTTTCTCTTCCCCTTCCCTTTTACCTCTGTTCCCTGCAGATGCTTTTTATTCCCTGGCACCACACATTGCTTACTCGTAAGCTTATGTTCCCCTTGCCCAGACCTGTGGCATTCCTTTCCTTCCCTGTTAAATACAATAATGTATTTGGCTTAGCTTTTCTTCCTTCACCCCTCCTGTCTGAGGTTGACTGCTATTGTTCCCCATTCCCAGGCTTTTTCTTGCCTTTTTTTTCCCTTGTAACTTCTCAGTTGCTACCCTGCAACAGACCCTTTGATATAATTCCATAAAATCCCTAGACAAACTTCATCGGGTCTTGGGAGTTCCCACTGGATGGCTGCTGTTTAATTATCCTGTAAGATCTGTGGCTTCTTTGGATCAGATGTGCTCCAGAATATATTACACTTCTGTCGTGGTTTAACCCCAGCCAGCAACTAAGCACCACGCAGCCGCTCGCTCACCCCCCACCGGCGGGATGGGGGAGAGGATCGGAAGGGCAAAAGGGGAAAACTTGTGGGTTGAGATAAAAACAGTTTAATAACTAAAGTAAAATAAAAAATAGAACAGTAGTAATACAAAGCAAGCGGTACACTGTACAATTGCTCACCACCCGCCGACCGATGCCCAGCACATCCCCCAAGCAGCGACCGAACCCCTCCCCAGCCAACTCCCCTGCTTATATACTGAGCATGATGTCACATGGTATGGAATAGCCCCCGCCCAGTCTGAGTCAGCTGCCCCAGCTGTGCCCCTCCCAGCCTCCCATGCCCCTGGCAGAGCATGGGAAGCTGAAAAGTCCTTGACCAGAGTGAGCACCACTTAGCAAGTACTTAGCAAGAACCAAAACATCAGTGTATCATCGACATTGTTCTCAACCTAAACCCAGAACACAGCCCCATACCGGCTACCAGGAAGAAAACCAACTCCATCCCAGCCAAAACCAGGACAACTTCTCAGGCCTGGAAGAAGACTTCAAGCATATAATATCTGAAGAAGCTCTCAGATCTGCTGAGACATCTTGATGGACTGTTAAGGTATCGTCAAAGGCTTGATGGGAACTGAGAGAGAGGGAAAAGGAAGCTGCTTGAAAGGAGTTTTATGACTATATTGCTTACAATTCGGTTTTCAGGCCTCATTGGAGAAAAAAAAAAGTAGTCTTCTTTATTCACCAAAGGTCCATTAAGTCTCATTTGCAAAAAGTTGGAGGGGAAAAAACCTAAACCCACTTGAACCGTACTAAAAAAACAGATGAGTTAACACAGCAGAAGTTCCTGACCATTCTTTAACTATTGTATCCCTTTTGGCAATGGTTACTACTTAAGGCTGTGAGCTACCCCAAAAGGGTATGCAAAAATGATTGTGTTTGCCAGGAAAGATTGTAGATAGCGGTTTGGCCACCAGCCAGAACACCACCTCCTGTGCACACGTAGCATGTGGTCAGCAACTGCCACTACCACCTGAACCATGCTGGTGCGAGGGGAGGATGTGAGCTTGGAGGTGCAGCTCTTCCAGAGAGCACACACTACTCAACACAGAGCCAGGACTGCTGCTGTGGTTGCTTTACAACACAGGGTGTTTGCTCCAGTGATTGGATGAGTGATGGATCTCTACCTATTTCCAGTGAATTTGATGGCACAGCTCCCGCAGTTTTGGTAGCAGCAGCGTTTGTCCTTTTTACTTGCACAAGCTCGTGCGTGCATGCGCATGCACACATAGAGATTTTTTTTCCTCTGCACCCCTGACAGTGCTGGTGCAGAAGAAAACGAGGCAGATGGGATATTCCCCTGCATCCCTGTCCTTACCCCTACTCAGGGCAAGGGACCAAAGGGCCCCTTGGCTCTTCCCAGCAGTGAGGTCCCCACAGAAGAGAAGTGCTGCGGTGGATTAAACCTGCTCAGTCCTGGCTGTTTGCTTGCAGCTGAAGAGGAGCGAGGCTGAGCAGGGACCACTTGTATGGGTTCGCTCAGTGCTTTCAGTTACCAGCTGCAAGCAAGGAAGGGTAGTTTGGTGCACAGAAGGTAGTAACTAACATCTGTTTTCTGATAAAATCTTGGATGCAGAATGATGGAAACTGCTAAGGCCAAGAGTGTCCAGTAGCCAAAAAGCGCTGTTATATAAAACCACTCTTTAGAATATTATCCCATTCTAAAATCTTGCATGGTTGTGGGGATTTCTTTGCTATTTCAAAATAGTAAAATTGCCCAGTTCCCTGCTGTTTGAGTTATGTCATAGCTGCACACACTGGTAAATTACTCAATTTTCTTTGTACTGGTTCTTCTTCTCAACTGCATTAAGGAGCACAGAAAAAGCATCTTAAACCTGTCTGAATCCATGATTTAATAGGAGAAAGAGCAGTTAAGAGGGGAACCTGTTGGTTTGATTGCCTCACTAGCCAGTTGTGATAGACTGGCTCATCACAGCGCAGTGGGGTCCCTGTGAAGACAGTTCCAAACACAAACTGCTGAACAAGTTGTTTTGTTGTTAGTTCTTTTCAGAATGATTTTGGCGTTTGTTTCTTGGACTTGGGACTGTATGAACTTTTGGTGAATGTTAGCAGCTGCTGCTAATTAATCTTCATAATAAAGTCTAGCTCATTTAATGAAGTACACTATGTTTTCTTCTTTGGGGGAAAAAAAGAAGTATGTTTGCACTTAAAAATAAAATTGCAAGGAAAAATGGATGTTTCTTGATATAGGCTGTGCCAGTCAGGCCTAGTATTCAAGCTCTCTTCAACCTAATGTTCTCATACTGCAATATCACCAGCCATCCACATCGCCTTCTGGGCTTCGATTGGCTTCTATAGGACCAGCACATTTCTCCTTGCAGGATATGAACCTGTGGTATACTGAATATTCACTATTCTATAAGAGTGTGTGTGCTTTAAGTTTAACAGTTTAGTATTAGCCTTGTTAAGCTTTCACTGTCAGTTACTGTCTGTCTATAAGACAGATCAAGCAGGTTTGACAAATTATTAGTGTAACTTCAGAGAAAGGTATGTTGAATAAGTTGTTTGGATATTTTAGCTCCATTTCTAACTCAACTTTAAAGAAAAAAAAGCCCTCTAAGTTACTTTTAATGTCAACTCTCTGAATGTTATTGCTGTATCAGAGGATATGTATGCTGTAATGGGATTCCCAGAAATACTGTCTTCTGGCATGAGTACCTCCTGTGATGCAAAATGTGGTTGATGATGATTTTGTTCAAAATGCCTATGAGTAAGCTGAGTGTTCTGGGGGATGATAACAATTAACAGGTTTGTCCTTGCCAGGAAGTTTTTGCATAATATATTGTTCTTTGACTGCTTTTCTAATGTTACCTTTTGAGAAATGTAAAGTTGAACAGGTCTGTCTTTGAGCTGATACAAGAAATCTCCTCAAAAGGTACCAAGACACTACATCTTGTAGAAAAAGTGTACTCTTCTTTTAATGGCCTCTTGTGAAATGATTTTGTAAGGTTTACATATTTGTGCTTAATACAGCATACAAAATATATTAATCTCTGTGCTTGTTTTGACATGATATATTGTGCATGAACAAAAACTGATTCAGTTGCTTTGCTTGCTCACGTTTACCATATATCATACTTCCCATATTTTATGTATGACATAAGCTTCTTAAAATCATTTCATGTAAAGTTTTACTTTAGTTTTTACCAAACAAAAGGAATATCGCATGAGAAACAAATGCAAAAGTTCCTTTTCTTTCTTTATTTTTATTATTTTTTTTTAAATATTGACTCAGAAAAGCTCTTGCTCTTATTGGCTTTGTGAGTGTGAAGCATATCCGAATTGTGCATGGGAGATATAGATTTGAATTTATTCCAGTTGCTTCACAGTTTGCACATCAATTGCCTGTCACTTAAAGGAATTTTGGGTTCTGCATGAAAGAGTTCTGAGTGGTTTAAAAAAAAGATTTTAGCTATATAATGTCATTTTACACAAGTTTATATTTTGTATAGGTTCAATATCTGAATAGAACAACAACAACAGAAATTATTAAAAGGATAATTCTAATAGTTGCGCAAAGCAGAGACATACCTAAACAGGCAAAATAGAACTGATACGAATATTTCAGAACTAGCACATCAGAAAGTCAATAGGAAGTAAGAGAAGAAATTTTGATGTGGCTTTATTTTTACCTTATGGATTCCTTCTTTGTGTTTTCTGTTCTTCATTGTTTGCAGATTTGGTTGCTATGTGCTTTCTGTCTTTCACTTCATGTTTCTTTTTGGTTTGGACCAGCCGTCAGTATATGGCTCATTCCTGTTTTTTTCTTTTCTTTTTTAAATCTTCTTTTGCCTCCTTCATCCTAACTCATGCAAACAATTGTACTTGCTTTTTGTAATATTACAACGTTTACTGACCAATTTTCTTCTCTGGTCTCTCTGTTTTTCAATCATTTTTGTTGATTTTTATGTTTGATTTTAATTTAACAATTTAAGAAACAGTTGAACGGAGTGCAGGAGCAACAAGATCCCTACCTGCTACTTACTCATACAAGCCATTCTTTTCAACACGGCCATATCAGTCATGGACAACAGCTCCAATTACAGTGCCTGGGCAAACCAAATCAGGCTTCACTTCCTTATCAAGCTCTTCCTCTAACACTCCTACAGCTTCCCCATTAAAATCAATATGGTCTGTTTCTTCTGCTTCTCCAATCAAATCCACATTAGGAGCTTCTACCACATCTTCAGTTAAATCTGTTAGTGATGTAGCATCTCCGATTAGATCATTTCGGACAATCTCTTCACCAATAAAAACTGTGGTATCGCAGCCTCCATACAATATACAGGTTACTTCAGGCTCTTTCGTCAGAGCTCCCGCAGTCACAGAAGCTGCTAGTCTAAAAGGGCTGGCATCCACAACCACATTCCCCTCTCGGACATCTCCAGTGACTACAGCAGGATCTCTCTTGGAGAGATCATCCATAACCATGACGCCTCCAGCATCCCCCAAATCCAACATTAACATGTACTCTTCAAGTTTGCCACTTAAATCAGTCATCACATCAGCATCTTCACTTTTATCGTCCCCTCTAAAGTCAGTGGTGTCACCTGCTAAGTCAGCAGTTGATGCTGTTTCATCCTCTAAAGTTATGATGGCCTCGTCTCTCTCGTCGCCAGCAAAACATGTAGCTGGGCACACAGATGTACCATTGCTTAATGGCTCTGTGTCACCTCTGAAATACCCATCTTCTGCCAACTTAATAAATGGATCCAAAGCTGCAGCTGTTTTTCAAGACAAGATTGCTGCAGCTGCACATTCTGCAAGTTGTGCTGCTAACGCAGTTGCTGACACGGCTGAGAGAGTGTTTTCAACAGCTACAACAATGTCATTTTCTCCACTCAGGTCATTTGTGTCTTCGGCACCATCAGCTTTCCAGTCAATGAGAACTCCTCCTGCAGGTGCTTTGTACACAGCCCTTGGGTCAATATCTGCAACTACCTCATCAGTAACTTCATCAACAATAACAGTGCCGGTATATTCTGTAGTCAATGTTTTGTCTGAACCAGCATTAAAGAAGCTCCCAGAGTCGTCTTCACTTACAAAATCAGCTGCTGCGTTACTGTCACCTATTAAAACATTGACTACAGAGGCACGCACACAGCCTCCCTTTAATCGAACTTCATCTCCAATAAAATCATCCTTGTTTCTAGCACCCTCTGCTCTCAAATTGTCCACACCATCTTCTTTATCCTCCAGTCAGGAGATACTGAAAGATGTTGCTGAAATGAAAGAGGATCTAATAAGAATGACTGCAATATTGCAGACAGATGTCGCAGAGGACAAACCGTTCCAGCCTGAGATACCAAAAGAGGGTAGAATTGATGATGAAGAGCCCTTTAAAATTGTTGAGAAAGTAAAAGAGGACTTAGTAAAAGTTAGTGAGATTCTGAAAAAAGATGTGTGTTTAGAAAGTAAAGGGTCGGCTAAAGTATCCAAAAGTGATCAAGGACACCTGTCTGAGGATGACTGGGTAGAGTTCAGTACAGAGGAGATTGATGAAGCGAGACAGCAAGCTTTGACAAGCCCTCCTATATCTGTTCCAGAGAAGGTCCAAATTAAAACTAAAACCATGTCGGAAAAGGATTATAGCTTGTCAAAAGTTATTGATTACTTAGCAAATGATATCGGTAGCAGTTCATTAACAAACATAAAGTACAAGTTTGAAGAGGGGAAAAAAGAAGGTGAAGAGAGACAGAAACGCGTTTTAAAACCAGCTATTGCTTTGCAGGAACATAAACTTAAAATGCCTCCAGCCTCCATGAGGCCTTCCACATCAGAAAAGGAGTTATGTAAAATTGCAGATTCCTTTTTTGGAACAGATACTATTTTAGAGTCTCCAGATGACTTTTCTCAACACGATCAAGATAAAAGTCCCTTATCTGACAGTGGCTTTGAAACGAGGAGTGAAAAGACACCTTCTGCCCCACAAAGTGCTGAAAGCACAGGGCCAAAACCACTTTTCCATGATGTACCCATCCCTCCTGTCATTACAGAAACAAGAACTGAAGTAGTTCATGTTATCCGCAGCTACGAACCATCGTCCGACGAAATTCCAGAGCAGAAAGCAGAGGAGCTACCGGCCTCGAAACCTAGCCCTACGTTTATGGAGCTGGAGCAAAAACCTGCTGGATCTATTAAGGAGAAGGTTAAAGCTTTTCAAATGAAAGCCAGCAGCAGCGAAGAAGATGACCATAAGTGTGTCCTTAGTAAAGGTGTCCGAGTAAAAGAAGAAACTCATATCACTACGACAACTAGGATGGTTTATCATAAACCTCCATGCACTGAAAGCACGTCTGAAAGAATTGAGGAAACAATGTCTGTTCATGACATAATGAAAGCCTTTCAGTCTGGACGTGACCCTTCCAAAGAACTGGCAGGTCTGTTTGAACATAAATCATCAGTAACATCCGATGTTAGCAAGTCTGCTGAAACTTCACCACAACATGCAGAGAAGGACAGCAAAATGAAACCCAAACTGGAGCGAATAATAGAGGTCCATATTGAAAAAGGTAATCAGGCTGAACCTACTGAAGTCATTATTAGAGAAACAAAAAAGCATCCAGAAAAAGAAATGTATGTATATCAGAAAGACTTACCTCGGGGAGATATTAACTTAAAAGAGTTGGAAAAACATGATGCTTTTCCTTGTTCAGACGAACAAGGTCAGCAAGAAGAAGAGGAGCTCACAGCCGAAGAGTCACTTCCTTCTTATCTGGAATCCTCTAGAGTTAACACTCCCGTGTCCCAGGAAGAAGACAGTCGCCCTAGTTCTGCTCAACTCATGTCTGATGACTCTTACAAAACACTGAAGCTTTTGAGTCAGCACTCAATAGAATACCATGATGATGAGTTGTCAGAACTAAGAGGGGAGTCTTACAGGTTTGCTGAGAAAATGCTTCTTTCAGAAAAGCTAGATGTGTCTCATTCTGATACTGAGGAGTCAGTTACTGACCATGCTCTACCCCTTAGTGCAGAGTTACAGGGGTCTGATAAACGATGCAGAGAAAAAGTAGCTACTGCCCCCAAAAAAGAGATTCTCTCCAAAATCTATAAAGATGTATCTGAAAATGGTGTAGGTAAAATGTCTAAAGATGATCATTATGATAAAGTGACAGTGTTACACTACACTGGAGATGTTAGTAGTCCAAAACATGCGATGTGGATGCGCTTTACTGAGGACAGATTAGACAGAGGTAGAGAAAAGTTGATATATGAAGACAGGGTGGACAGGACTGTTAAAGAGGCAGAAGAAAAACTGACTGAAGTATCACAGTTTTTTCGGGATAAAACAGAGAAGTTGAATGATGAACTACAGTCTCCAGAGAAAAAGCAGCACAAAAAAAATGGCAAAGAAATACATTCTAGCCAGAGCTCTGCCAGCAGCAGCCCTGAGAAAGTTCTGCTCTCTGAATTACCATCATCCGGTGACGAATGGACTAAGGTGAAGCAGTACACACACGATGGGAAATGCTTTCCCAAAGTGGATGAAAGAAAAACGTCCAGTTTGCCCAGCAGTCCTGAAAAAAGGATATTTGTGCAACCTGCAGAGGACTCCAAACAAACTATGGAACACAAAGGAAGTGCTCAGCAGACTGGAGTACCTGAGGTTTCACAGACTGGATTTCAGCTGAAGCAGTCAAAGCTCAGTTCCATTAGGCTTAAATTTGAACAAAGTATAAGTCCAAAGAGTAAGGACGTAACTCAAGAAGAAAGAAAGCTGGATGGTCAGTCCAAAATTCCGGTAAAGAAATTGCAAGAAAGTAAGTTACCAGTGTATCAGTTTTATTCCAGAGAGAAACACGCAAAGCAAGTAGAGGTCATTGATGGGAGCACAGCTTTACAGAAAGAGGTGAAGATACAGGAAGATTTTGTTCCAGGTAAAGGGAAAGCTATCGAAGACTTTCATGCTTCAGACACACAAAGAACTGAGATGAGCAAAGGCATGCCAGAATACTTTTCGGAACCGCAGGCAAAAGACCTGGCATATGGCTCAGACTCAACAACGAAGGGACACTGGGACAAAAAAATCTATAGGACGTGGGAAAGTCCTGGAACTTCTAATCATAAAACACAAAAAGAAAAACTTTCACATGTGCTGGTTCCAGATACAGTAAAAGAAAACCATGTTGATCATGCTGAAGCTAAAACTGACAAAAAAAGTGAATTTATCACTGTGACAGAGCACAAACTGGCAGCAAATGGAATTCATCCAGAAGAAGTGAAAGAACTGACTGTAAAATCTCCCTCAAAAAGGGTTTTATACAGAGAATTTGTTGTCAGGGAGGGGGAACGTAATGGTGAAGTGGCTGATAAAATATCCAAAAGGAAAGAAGAAATTGCTGTGTCCCATATTCCAGTCAGAATTGTTGAGGAGAAGAGAACCACGCTCGATGGTGTCTATGAACTTTCAGCTAAAGTATCCCAATCAGCTGTGATTAAGGAGAAAGTTGAGAGGCAGATTGATTATGTGGAAGATGAAAAAATAAAGCATTCAGAAATCAGAAAAGTTACCAAGCAGCAGAGCTTGATAGGTCTAAGTCCTCCTGTTGAGGAAATGGAGATATCCCCTAGCAAATCACCAGATTCTTTAGAATGTAGTCCAGGAAAGGAATTTCCTTCGAGTGAGTTAGTTGACCCTGGTGCCAGTGATTACTTGGATAAAGTTGCACCACTAGTAAGCACTGAGGGAGTAAAAGAAATTAAGACCTTACCTGTTTATGTCAGTTTTGTTCAAGTAGGAAAGCAGTATGAGAAAGAGGTGCAACAAGGAAATATTAAAAAAATTGTCAGTCAGGAGAGTAAGACAGTACAAGAGACAAGGGGGACATTTTACACAGCTAGACAGCAAAAACAACCTCCTTCTCCGCAAGGTAGTCCAGAAGATGACACACTAGAACAAGTGTCCTTTATAGACAGCTCTGGTAAAAGCCCTTTAACACCAGAAACACCGAGTTCAGAGGAAGTGAGTTACGAGTTTACGTCTAAAACACCCGACTCACTAATAGCTTATATCCCAGGCAAGCCCAGTCCTATACCTGAGGTATCTGAGGAATCAGAGGAGGAAGCAGAGGTTAAGTCAACATCTATAAAACAGGCAGAGGTTGAGGAGCCACAGATTGACAAAGCATTACCTAATCATATAAATAAGGACTCTAACAAAAGACCCAAAGGTAACAGAGTTGCCTACATTGAATTCCCTCCTCCTCCACCACTGGATGCAGATCAAGGCGAGTCGGAAAAGAAGCCTCATTATTCCACTGAGAGTGAAATGGAGATGACGGAAGTGAACTTGCAAGATGAACATGACAAATGCCAACTGGCTGAACCTGTCATAAGAGTACAGCCACCGTCTCCTGGGCCACCGGGAGCAGATGTCAGTGACTCCAGTGATGATGAATCTCTCTATCAACCTGTTCCACTTAAAAAGTATACATTCAAATTGAAAGAACTGGAAGATGACCAGAAAGAAACCTCAAAACCCAGAGCCCCTGAAAAGATTGAGAAACAGAAAGAGCTAGGACATCCCACTTCTGGGAAACCTAATGAGTTTGACATTGGGCTTGATTCACCCCAGAATGATGTAGTGCAAAATGGGAATAACAATGACCAGTCTGTCACAGAGTGTTCCATAGCAACCACTGCAGAATTCTCCCATGATACCGATGCGACAGAGATTGACTCTCTTGACGGTTATGATTTGCAAGATGAAGATGATGGTTTAACTGAGAGTGATTCTAAACTTGCAGGTCCGGCAGTTGAAACCAAAAAGGACGTATGGACTACAGAAGGCATTCTAAAGCAGACTGATCGCTGCTTTAGCCAGAGTAAGCTTGAAGTCATTGAGGAGGAAGGCAAGGTAGGCCCTGAAGAAGATAAGGCACCTTTGAAGGGTCCAGCTTCTGAAAGAGCCGGAGATAAGAGCGAACAGAAGTCAGGGGCACAGTTTTTCACTTTGGAAGGCAGACACCCTGACAGGACTGTATTTCCTGATACATATTTCAGTTACAAAGTAGACGAAGAATTTGCAACACCTTTCAAAACGGTGGCCACCAAGAGTCTAGATTTTGATCCATGGTCCAATAACCGAGGTGACGATGAAGTGTTTGAGACTAAATCAAGGGATGATGAGGCTAAGCCATTTGGTCTGGCAGTGGAAGACAGATCTCAAGCAACAACTCCTGATACAACTCCAGCCAGAACTCCAACAGATGAAAGTACGCCAACTAGCGAGCCCAACCCCTTCCCATTTCATGAAGGGAAGATGTTTGAGATGACTCGCAGTGGTGCAATTGACATGAGCAAGAGGGATTTTGTTGAAGAAAGACTCCAATTTTTTCAGATTGGTGAGCATACTTCTGAAGGGAAGTCAGGGGACAAGGGGGAAGGGGATAAAAGTACAGTCACTGCCATCACACAGCCACAGGCAGGGGACAACACTGTAGAAACAAACCTAGAGAGACCAGTAGAAACAACAGCAGTTGAACATAAGCCCATCATCCAGGCCAGTGGAGATTGCATGGAACAAACACTTGGTAGTAACTCACTGGAAAAATCATCGGCAGCGGTAAACGCTTCTAAAGTTGATCCCAAATTGCGCACACCAATTAAAATGGGAATTTCTGCTTCCACCATGACTCTGAAGAAAGATGGCCCTGGCGAAGTGACAGATAAGATAGAAGCTGTGATGCCAAGTGGTCAGGGATTAGAAAATGAAACTGTAGCAGTGATTGCGAGTTCAGCTTCTAGCCAGACAAGCTGTAGGCAAACAGAAAACACTGATTTTCCAAAAGATAATTTTAATAACAACAACAATTTGGATTCATCTGCTGTCCCTACAGATGATATTACCTGTAATGTAGTGCTAAAAGAACATTTGGAACCGAAATGTTCCCTCCAGAAAGCTAATCAAGCGAAAAGCACTTCAGGAAAAGGTACAGGGACAACACAAGGACACAGAGTAAGAGATAAGCAAAAAACACACGGAGAGCAGCAAAAGTCAACAGAGTTGGTAGGGGCTAGAGGAAAATCAAAGCTTCCTGTAAAGGCCAGCTCAGTAAAAGAAGTCTTTTCACAAAATAATCTCCAAAGCAATACGGGGAGTAAAGTGAGAGGGGCTAGTAAGCCTGACAAAGCAAAACAAAATAATTCTCCTCCCTGTCTAGAAGCAAGGTCTAGGATTCCTGTAAAAAATACACATAGGAGTAATCTAGCTAGAAGAACTCCAGCCCTGCCAAAACAAGAGCAGGTAGAGAAAGAAAAACCAAAACAGCTTCCTTCTAAATTACCAGTAAAGGTAAGATCTACCTCCGTCACCATGACAACAGTTAAAGTAAAGAAAAATCAGCTTAGGGAGGTATGTAAACATTCTATTGAATATTTTAAGGGAATTAGTGGTGAGACATTAAAGCTTGTGGATCGTCTATCTGATGAAGAGAAAAAGATGCAGTCAGAGGTCTCTGATGATGAAGAAGACAGTACATCAAGGAACACATCCTTATCAGAAGCTACTCAAGTTTACCAGCCTTCCATTACATCGAAGTCTGCTAGAGACATGAGAACAGAGGCAGCATCTATAAAATCAAAGATTGAAAAGGCCGACAGTGAGAGGAGGAGGAGTAAGAGGACTGGTGAGAATGAAGGCAGTCAGGTTTCTGGAGCTCTCATGGCTCACCTCGTGGAGATCAAGCCTAGTTTGTAAAACTTTCAACTTGTTGATCCTAGTGCATGAACTGTTGTGATTGCCTGTGGAGTGACTTAACTGTAGTTTTCATTCTGTCATTGTCATCTGTATGTGCTGTCTTATACTCTTCTTTCTTCCTTTAAACAAATCCTGTACTGTAGAAAGCTAGTGAAGCATGCCGAAGACATTCATGTAACGCAAAAATTGATGTAACTCAGAAATTGAAAGATTTCTTTTGTGACAGCAAATTTATTCTGTCAAAGTAGTAAAAATAGATGATAATCTGGTCTTGGTGGTTTCCACCAGTAAATGAACAACTTGTGTACAGTCTAACAGCTAGATTGTCAGCATGTTTGGTTTCATTACACGACATCATGTAGTTTGACATTTGGCTTTACACAGGTGAAAATATAAAAGCTGTGAAAAAAATTTGCTTTGTAGGTTATTAGGACACACAACCATTCTAGTAAACAATATAAGCACTGGCAACTTAGTCAAATTTAAGCTATTATTTATAACAAACTATTGTCCGGTATTGTGGTTTTCTGTGCAAAACCTTTTTAATCGAGAAATTGTAAATCACAGGTCCACAGAGTCCATGTGAACGGACAGATATAAGGATGGCAATTGTAGCTGATCACCTAGGACTTAGCTGGACAGGTAAGCTTTTCTGCTTTAATACTGAAATCAGTCTTCACTATTACATTTTCAGGTAGCCTTTTACCAAAAACCACAGCGAGGCCGCATCAGGCTCTCCCGAATTCACACTGAGCCCAGCCTCCCAAAACATGCAACACATTGCTCGGCAAAAATGCCTAATAGGAAATAGCTGTGAAGAATTATCCCATGATCTTGCAATGAATCAAACACAAACTTGTAGGGAAAATAGCTAAAATGGCTCTCCTCTAAAGATATTCACCCAAGGAGTTGAGAGGATCTATCTACTCAGGCTCAGGGCTGCCTCTCTATCTGGATAGCAGTTTCCCCAAAGCCCTGGAGACTGCAGGGAGTGCAGCAGTGCCCCAGCAAGTCAGTGCTGCGTGTGGGGTTGCCTAACTGTGTGCCCGCCGTGCTTCCATATGTTGATGGGCAGAGCTGGTCCTTCGCGGGCTTACAGCTGCAACAGCCAGCTCTCCCTGGGCGCAGGCGACGACAGCACCAGTGCTGAGCTGCATGGCGAGCTCCCAAAGAAGTAACAGTCACCAGAAAAAACAGATTTTATAAATCAGCGGTGATGAAGTAGTCTCCAAGGAGCTTTTTTCCACCATGTTTAAGTGGCTTACTGAGTATAAATACGATAGTAGCTCTCAGAGATGATGGAAATTCAAAATTATGTCTGTCTTAGGAAATTAAAATATGAGTATATAATGCCATGTTCATTGTTATCTGTAAAGTTTGTGTCAGGTAGTTTTGTTGACATCTGTGTGATCTAGGAAAGATAATATTTTTAAGCCTGACAGGATGATTGAGGGATTTGTGCTTTGTTTGGTGTTTTTGTTGTTGTTTTCTTTTCTTGCTTGCTTTTGTTTTTGTCTTTATAGAACTGGCAAGAGAACTGAATTTTTCTGTGGATGAAATAAATCAAATCCGAGTAGAAAACCCAAATTCTCTTATTGCTCAAAGCTTCATGTTATTAAAAAAATGGGTTACCAGAGATGGGAAAAATGCTACAAGTAAGTTCCAGTAGTTACTTTTGTTGTTTATAAGTTATAACCCATTTCGTCTGTTGCCTGCTCTAAATAGGTTAAATTGAAGAAAACATTAGGAATATCTTTCGCAAACCACTGATGGAAAAAAGAAGTTTCAGTTCTATTTTTACCAGAAGTCAGAAACATGTCATATTTATTCAGTATATATGCAGAAAGAAATAATCTGTTCTCCATATCCATAATTGATTGGACAAGCAATGAACTTAAATTCCAGTAAAGAAAACATTAGGGAAAACTTTCCAATAGCAAGGAATGTGAAACCTAGAAATAGGCTGCTTGGAAAAGTTAGGTAGTCTCACAGTATTGCAGGTCATAAGAAAAGACTAAACCTCCTTCTGTGAGGAGTGACGGAGACACTGATTCTCTGCTGATTCTACTGTTTTATCTGTGCATTTCACACTTGAATTGCTCAAATTGAAACAGATGTTTTGATTTTTAGAATAGGTCAATGGTGTTCGTTACCATTCTCTAATCCATAGGGTCCTATGCAGTATTTGAGTCTACTTTGATCTCTTTCACTGTAAAAGTAGTTTCCAGTATTACTGTGTTCTCGCAACAAGATTACTGTAAATGAGATTTCACGATGTGCTGCTTGAATAGCCTTATGTGCATTATTACCTACATGGCTACCTATTCTGTTGTTCCTCAAAACAGAATGGCAAAAGGATTTTTACGCTCCTTTTATGCCCCAGTAAAAGGATATTTTGTTTCAGTAGTAAGTAAATACATTCTTTAAGAACTCTCTGACCTTATTCCTTGTGCCTTTTGTGTTGTAATATAATTATACCGGGGGGGGGGGGAAGGCTCCTAATAGATGTATATCTTGAATAAGTAGGCAGCAGAATGACTGCTCAGACAAATGATGGGGTGTGCTAGAACCAAAGGCATTGGGACAGAAACATAGGCCAGTAATTTATAACTAATGCAATGTGAATGTAACTGAGAAAGAAGATTACACAGTTCTGCAACACTGAACTTTTTTCTGATGTGTCTTATTTGTTTTTCAGCTGATGCCTTAACTTCTGTATTGACAAAAATTAATCGAATAGATATCGTGACCCTGTTGGAAGGACCAATATTTGATTATGGAAATATTTCAGGCACCAGAAGTTTTGCAGATGAAAATAACGTTTTTCATGATCCCATTGATGGTAATTGAATTCCGTGGTCATATTTAGTTCAGCGACATGTCCAGTAGTACAATAATGTTGTATAAACTAGACTTTAAAAAAAGACAGTAAGTTCTATAGAAATAATTGTTTTTAATGTGAAGGCTTTTTCCTCTCCTAAAGCACGCTCATAGTACCATACGTAGGTTGCCCATTAATATCTCAAAGAATAAGCCCAGGATCCCGCAAACATATGCCTGAGTAAGCCTGTTCCCACCAGCCTCAGCATCAGTTGACAAGACCTTAATGTTTCTCTCCTGCAATGGTTGCGCTTTGAGGCTTGCCCATGTATATTTTCAATGTACTTGGTATTGCATGTTTTCCAAGTTACCTGGAAATACATGTTGTCTTTGGCTTCCTGTCTAGATAAGGAACAGTAAGAATTCTTTGAAGAAAAAAAGAAGGAAGAACAAGGAAAAAAAATGTGCTTAGTAATTGCATAGAGTAAATTAATGTGCAATTTACTACCAAGCCTCCTTGAGACAAGTGAATATCAATTACTTTATGATTTTTCACTTGGACCATTTCTACAATGGCAGCAGAAAAATACAAAAATGTTTTATTAGTGCATGAGAGAATATCTTTTTCAGTCTACTAATGGGTAAAATTGTGTAATAATTTTCACATGGAAGCTGTACCAAGTTCAGCTTCTAAAACAGAATTGCCATAGGTATACTTATTATTTGTAATATCAGTACGTTGAAGATGCTAAGTGTTTTGTTCTTCTTTTAAATGTCAGTTAACAGGCACTAGGTTGCTACATTCTTTACTTTGATTTTTGTCACATGTATTATAGGTAGATAAGATTTTTCTTTTGTAAGTAACATTTCCTGTGCTTTTTGTAATTTGTTCAAGTATGTATTGAGCTTTCTCTGTATTTTAGTAGGACTTTTTTTCTTTAGAGCATATAAGCTCAGTGTACCTCCATTATTGAGCAGCATTGCTGGTCATTGAATCATTGCATTACAGAAATAATTTTCTGTTGACATTTTAAGAAAGTTGCTCTTGAAATGTTGCTTGCGCCTTTTAATAGCATCATCAATGTTTTTATGAAAAAAATACGCTTCTCTGCAGTTGCTTTCTGTCTCTCCTCTTCTCTGAACCTTCCTCAAGCTTCCTTTCCTCACCAAGACCAGACCACCTTTGCCTTTCTCTCAGCTGATTCAGGAAAGAAAAAAAAACCAAACCCTGTTAATGCACCTCCCTTTGCAGGCAGCACAATGTCAAGTTAACCCCATGGCATAAATTTTTTCCTTTTGTAGGTTACCCAACCTATTATTTGCTGGAAAGCAAACTTCAGATTTTGTTGTCGTTTTTATATGTATATTCAGTTTAATCCTTTTGTATGATTTTCCCATGTTTTCATCAATTTTTCTTTTCTCTTTATTTGATCAGTGTATCTGATTGTACCCATGTCACCAAGATCGCCTCACTCTCCAAGATCACCAAGATCTCCTTACTCACCGCAGTCCTCTCACCTGTATAACTTTACTGTACCTGAAATATTCATATAGCTCTCCCTTGTTGTGTTTGTGTTTTCTTATCCCTTTGTTAACTTCCTTTTTAGTTTTTTATCCTGCTGTGTATTTAGATCTACTATTCTTTAGTATCCTCATTAGGATCCATTTCTGTTCCTCATTCTTTAACTATTCCATTCTTGTGGCTCTGTGGTTAAATTGGAGATATATATTAGTAGCATTGTATTGCTGGTATTGTATATTTTCATATAAGAGTATATTAAAAATGTGGACCTGTTGTAAAAATAATACCTGCTGACAGAAAGTGGCTGTCCTATGTTATGATCTACTTCTGTCTTTAAAATCTATTTATTAAACTTCCAAATTTAAAAAAAAATAAAAACTGGGAAAGAAAGATTTATGCAATATGGCTGCAAGAGATTGCATTGGATATACTGGGACAACCACCCTTGTCCACATTTGATTTATTGCATGCTCATAAGACAATCTGCTACAGCTTGAAAATGTTAAAATGGCTGCAAAAACAATTGCTGAAATCTTCACAGACTATATACAAAATAGTCAAAAGTACTGGCTTCACTGTACTATTCGCTGGCAATACTCATTTTTTGTTCCATCTATTTAGGACAAAGTAAAGAAATCTATCAGAACTGCATTTGTTCTTATACACCTGCACCTCCTCATACGTTTCATACTTTTAATTCATGAATCATTTGACATTTGCTTATTTGTTGCTCCATGCTTCATCCTGGTCAGTCCAAATGTGCTGTCTTCCTTAGGTTATCCCACCATTCAAGTGGAACTGGAAACTCCCACTGGGTTGCGCTTCGTGCCGCCCACCCCTTTCCATCAGGACGATTTCTTTAGCGACACCTCTAGCCTAGAGTCACCCCTTAGAACTCCCAGTAGACTGAGTGATGTGTTAGTGACCTCCCAGGGACAAGTAGATGGTACAGCAGCAGCACCGCCAGTGGTGACTGAAGAAGACACTTCACTGGACGACAGCAAACTCGATTTCTCAGTGCCTAGAGAAGGAACACCTAAAGATATTTCCATAGGCGAGAGCCAGTTGGAGGAAGTGGACCTTAAGGATTTTCCACGATATCTTGGTAGTTATGGCGGGATATCAAAAGATACTAAACAAAGGCAGAGTGAAGAGACTAGTAAAACAGGAGTAAGGACTGAACAGCCTGAGAGAGAAAAGTCTGGTACTGTTGAGGAGATGACAGAAGAAAAGCTTAAATTTCTATTTGAGGACATTCATCTGGAAGAAGGAGCTGAGTCTGAGGAGATGACGGAAGAAAGAATATGGTCAATTCTTAAAGGTGTTCAACAAGCAGAACACGAAATGTCTTCAATTACAGGTTGGCAGCCTGACTCGTCAAGTGTCACTGAGCCACCGACGTCGGGACGCAGGATAGGTGGTAGCCTGCTAGATCGCTTGGATGATAGGTGAGGATCTTTGTATAAGAGCATGTGTGTGTGTAAGCAAGCCTTCCAATGCTGCTTTTACCTCCAGGAGCAGTGCTGAGGCTGCTGTTCTACTATTCTATGAGCATATGTGTATATGCACATATCTATCTATCTATCTAAAAGAAAAAGTGATAGTTGACTCAATTTGGCCTCAGACACATTTGTCTTTAAAAATGTATATTTATCAGGTTTCGTTCTTAACATAGGTATTTCAGAATTAGTTTATATTATGTTTAGTGGATAATAGGACTTTTCGTGTTCTTTATCTTGTGTATTTTCATTTTTAGTTAATCTAAGTGATGCATAGATGTAACTGGAATTGAGGGCTATAAAATGTACATTATCTGAAACCAGGATACTACATTACTCTTATTTCTCGAGTACCCTTTTAGCAGTCATCCTTTTCATGGCATCGCTTTGCCTTCCCTCAGATAGTTGTTACTTTTTCCATAAGCCAATTTTTAAATTGTCGCTGTTTTTATAACACTTACTTCAAGCATGTTATGTCATGCTGATTTACTAGACTTTTAAAGAGATGAGTTGCAAGGCATAAGAAGGTAAGAATGGTGATACCAAATCTGTCTAGTCCCATATGTTGCTTTCCAGCAGTGACTGCAGAGGATGCTCAGGGAAGGAGGAGAGTGGACGTATATGCTGTTTTCCTCCAGTACTTTCCCGGGCTCCACTTGCTTTCAGCATAATGATCTGCTGAGATGGATGCTTTCTACATATTTATCCTCAATGCATTTCTCTTGCATGAGCTTTCCCAGCCTCCCCTTGGACCTACTTAAGCTATCAACATTCACAATATGTGTTGGCATGTTCAGCTTTACTGGTACCCACTGGGTGAAGAGCTCCTGCCTGCCTTTGTTTTGAACGTGGCTCCCATGATTACTAATTGAAGGAGCCAGGTCTGCATGAGCTGTAAATCAGCAGAGAATGATTATCTGCAGAGTGATCATTTGGCTGTCAGCAGTTTGCATCCTTTGCAGCTTTGACTCAGGATGTTTTAAGGTTCCAAGTAGCATTAGATACTCTCTTATTGAATCCAGTGGGAATTCGGCCATTGATTTCAGCAAACTGATTGTCTTTCAGAACTGTAAAGCACTTGATCTACTACTGATGTGATTTCTGTTCTGTTAAGCGAGCGTTGTTATTCTGCATTTTATATTGTGTTAAATTAGTACAATAGATCACTTCTAGAAGTTAAAGGGCTTCCTTAAGAAGATAACATATCCATTTCTAACTAGATGAATTCAATTTACTATCTTTTATAAGAGTTTCGTCAGCAAATAGCTATAGTATTTTCAGGTGTACAGTTCTAGTGCTTATCTGAAAGCAAGCAAAAATGCAAAAGCAAAGAAAACCATGCATCAGAAGTGCAGGTTAAACCTCTCCTAGGTAATCTGAGGCAAAATTTTGGTCAGCTTTCTATCTTCTACCTTCCTTGCCTTTGGCTTTGTGTATTACTGAAACTCTGCACTGTCTAAGGATTTATTTTCAGATACCAATATTTTTTAAAAGGCATAACTTATCTGGAGTACAGATATTGTTGTTTGGGGGAAAAATACCATTAATTATTTGGTCATTACTGGTAATTGCACGGTAACAGATACTTTCATCACCTCCTTGGTTAGAGAGCAGGTTAAAGAATTAGTGCCTCAGGGATTTATCTCGTGATTATACAAGGGAAATAGTAGCGTTTGGGTATTTTTCTTTCTCTTTTTCCTTCCCCCTCCCCAAGTGGAAGGGGATTAACATAAAATATTTGGCCTTGTTTCCAGTGTTCGCCATATTCTTGTTGCTTCTGAAAAGACACCATGATGCAGAAGACAAGGCTATTAAATAGATTGATGTTCGCAAGCTGAATTTAAAATTTTACTTTTCTCTGTCCGAAATGTATGTGCTAAGAATGAAGGCTCACTAAGAGGCTTGGTGCTTTGCGCTTCTGCATGTGATTTAAGCATTGAATGGCTGTCTATTCTTTTTTTCTTGTAGCTCGGACCAATGTAGGGATTCTGTTACCTCATATGTCAAAGGAGAAGCAGGGAAGCCAGAAACAAATGGAAGCCTATCCGAATCCACAGCAGAGGCAAAAACTAAATCCTACATCCAGGAATCTTTAAATGATGTGGGAAAACAGAGTGACAAAGAAGCCCTGAAAATAAAGTCCCAAATTTCAGCTGGTACTGATGAGCAAACATTATCATCAACAGCGTATCAGAAATCTTTGGAAGAGATTAGCAAGCCAACAACAGAAGGCAACAAAACATCTGTGCCTGTCAGTGTGAAGAAGATGAGCTGGAGTACTTCTGAGGATGGCAAGCCAAAAACAAGCATCCAAGAGGAGGAGGGAGCAGTAATGTCTGAACAGAAGGTACAGTATGTCCTGTAATTATTAACTGTGTGAGGAGTCCTTGTTGCTTGACATATTGCTTGACATAATTTTTTGTAAGACTTGTAATGTTGTTTGTGACAGGTTTGTTTTTTTTTTTAATCTTTCTTTATGCCTCTTCTATTTATTGCTAAATTAAGAAAAATAGAAATTAGTGGAAATCTATATTCTGTGGTGTGAACAGAATGAGGTGGAGTTGGGGCAGGCAGAGGAGCCACACAGGGCTGCATAATCCTCTGCCTGACTGGCCCTGAGCCCTGGAAGAGGTTAGAGCAGCTTCTGGGATCACTGTCCTGCATCGCCGGGGAACAGGCCCCTTTCCTGCCCTGACATACCACCTGTGCAAACAGTGCCAAACAGCTCAGCTGTCCTCCGTCTGTTTCCAGTTAAGGTGATACCACTGGTTTCCTCTCTTTTTGTGGCATTGAAGTGAGCAAAGAGATATAGGGACTCTTCAGCTCTTATCCTGCTCCTTGACCCTCACCCCCCCTGCATTTCTTTTTTACTCTGTTAACTTGCAGGAAAATAAATTTTGGGTAATATTTAATCTCCTCCTTATGTTTTTTGTTTCATGACCTCATTCATCCCAACTCCAAAGTGCATCCAGCCAAGAGGAATCAAAAGATTTCCAAATGTGTAAAGCACTTTTCCAGGTGGTGGTTCTTTCATAAAATACTGCAGAGGGGCTCCCCTTTGTTTCTACCTTGCCTGGCTTGCACATCCTTAACTGTAGAACCTCAGTTATAAGTTGTTTTCTGATGATGAAGATTTTAATAGCTTTCCCAGTTGCTTATATTTATTACCCAGAAGCTTAAAAGTAAAGTTGATTCAAAGAATGGCTTATAGCCCTGTACCTCGCACCCCAGCAGCGGGAGGGTTTCCATGGAATAGACCACAGGGCCAGCACGGAACCAGGTTGGAAAAGGGAATTGCAGAGTTTCTTCTACATTCCTCTCTCTGCTGAGATTGTCTTTTCCTGGGCGTAATACGGGAGGAGATTGTAACTTCTGGAAGCGAGGTATTTCAGTAGAATTGCTTCTACATGATATAGCTTTTTTTTTTATTGTAGCACAATAAAAATGTTGGCTGTGGTAGGCTGCAGTAAATCATTCAGGTTTAAATTAGTTCATTTTAAACTATTCATTTGATTATACAACCAAGAGTTCTTTTATTAGATGGTAACATAATCAGTCTCAGCAGTTATGCAGCATATGATTGTTATTATCTTGTTATTAGTTCGTGACACAGTTGAAGCAGTGAAGATCTTTCCTAATGTTCTCTAATTACTGGAATACTTAAAAAATGTAAGTAAGAGCCTTCTGCAAAGGCAGCTAAAGGCAGATGGCAGAGTTCCTTTAGTGTCAGTAGGCTTTGGGGCAGACCTCGGGCTGATATTATTATGCACAGTTTAAACGCAGGGGTAAGCATAGATGCACACTGTAACGTTCTGAGGGTGTGCAACAGGGCTGCACTTCCCCCTCTGGATTCCCATCAGTAAGAAGACAAGCTGTCATCCACTTTTGTGTTCTGTTTACTTTTGGATATCCCATCTGGATTGGGAAGAATAAGCGCGTGCTTTTCTTATGCGTGCTTTTTGCACTACTTTTGCTTTATTGGTAAAGGGTGATAATCTTATCTTCTAAATAACAAGTCTTTTTATAGACATGATCTTTGAATATACTGGTATCAGAAAATAATGTGATTTCTAAACGTGGGTGTCTCACAAAGCCTGAATGGGTAACAAACTAGTGTTTGTTAGAATGACAACAAGAATTGCTTCTAATATCTTGTTGATATTTCTTGAAGAATATCTTCTAATCTAATTTGAAGTCAATAGTTTAGTTACTAACACAGTCCAATTGACGGTGAGACACTTCATGTGCTGTCATGAAAACAGAAAGAGATTTTCAACTTCAGTCTTTCTGCAAGGCGTTCTTCAGAAACGCTCCATAGTATGGAAGAAACAGACTTATTTCTGTGGAAATGAAGGGGGAACAAAATAAAATTACTTCCCAAAGTAAGAGATTTTTTTCTATGACCCATTAGGAAAGAGCTAAGAAGCAATAGTCATCCACCTGCAGGGTGAGGGCTGCATCAGTGTTTTGGCACACAGTTTGCAACAAGAGATAAACTCAGACAATTGATATTGGGCTGCTGCCTGGTGACGTGGATGAACAAATTGTTGGCCTCATCCCAAGTCCACGTAAATGCCCAAAAGCTTGCAAAAGCAGTGCAGTGACAGTGTAGGCCATATAATACTCTACAAATGCTCAAGCATCAGATTCTACTGATCTTTCTAAATGAGAGGAGCGCAGCACAGTTGCTCGATTATCCTAAAGAGGGTGATGTCCAGGTAACTCCCAGTGTCAGAATTCCATCACAAATAAACCACTTGAAGCTGTTTATTAATAATAACTCTTCCTCCAAAACCTTTGTGCCCTCTAGGAATCTTCTGCTTCTTGTTACTTCTTCACGATAGGGTTGGATTATAATTTTTTTGTATATACATTTGGCTAGTGTCAGAGGGCAGCAGGAGACTTTACACGCAGATGAATGCTGTCATCCTGCCCTAAATGCTTTTTGTTATATAGTCCTTTTTCTCCACCCACCTATGCCTACTCTTATTTTACACATCATTTCTGAGAAATGCTTCTTGTTTGGGATGTCTTGGGCCAGATTCAAAAAGAGAAACAGAAATGCAGTTAGCAATCTCCACTATTCGTGTCTTTGAAATCAGTTTTGGGCTGTCATTGAGTAATTATAGAGAAAATTTTCAAATTTCTCTATTCAGAAAAAGGTTGGTTCAGCCAAACATCACGTGAGAAGGGTCTCTACCCTGTGTCGGTCACACACATAGGTATAAACCCTCCACCAGGCATATGCACACAGAGCTGCTCAGCCCCAAAGCCAAGTAGCTCCTTGGGTTATGGAGGGGAAAACATTGGGGCTGTCAGAGGGCTCCAGGATGGATTAGACGCCTGCATGCGGCTGTGGTACCTCCCGGCACCAAGCTGAGACCAGCGTCAGGCGGTCCCCCCTCGCCCTGAGGTCTACCAGTTCCCTTCTCAAAAAATGCAGAATGATTGTGCTTCACACTACAGTTTTGCTACTTAAAAGCAGATAAATACTGAGCAGAAAAGCCATTTACATGGAGAAGTTCTTCAAAATGCTTATTTGTAATCTTCCTTGTGGAGGTGCTCCACTGAATCTTTCTGTGTGACAGTTGTCTTTCTTTGAGGGAATTCACTTCCCATACCTTGTGAATCCATACAATTTGTTTGAAACACTAATTTTTGAGGAGAAAAAGGCAAGCAGTTGTGACAGGGGTTTTTTTGTACACAAAATTTTTAACAACTATGTAAGATTTAGAAATTCTGCAGGTCAGATGCATTCCAAGTACCATTTTCTAAGACTTAAGAGCTGCTGAAATACTCCATACCTGCTATACTTATCAAGCTACGGCATGCCACGGAGCAAAAAGGCCACTTCCCACTATAAGAGCAAAATTGCGAGTCATTATGTACATACTAGAGACAGGAAAAACACTGTCCATGATAACCTCTGTTTTCTTCTCCTAGTCCTGATCAGCATGTTCTGTCTTGCAAATGTGCTGTTCAAATGTACTAAAACTGCATTTATTAGGAATGTAGTGACAGTGACAGTGAGATTGAGAGTGATTCAAGCTCAGATGAAGAGCAGAGAATTACTACAAGAGTTTATCGACGACGGTTGATTCTGAAGGTATTTTGTGATTTGCGTTCCTGAGGCAGCACTGGCATGGACGTGGGTTTGGACTGCTGTGTCAGAATGACAGTTTTCGCATACTGGAGTCCCTCTGTTAGTGTGCTTTCCATTGCCAGTATGTATTTATAACCAAGTGCTAGGTGGCCTTTCCTTGCTTAACCCAGAAGTTTATGATTGTCTTCTGCTGGAAAACAACTGTGCTGCATGGCATGTCGTGTCCTTCACTGCCACTGTTTTGCATGGCATCTTAAAGACCACAGCTAGATGCACTGTGTTGGTCTGTTGCAGAGCAAAATGAATTGCAGACAGATATGGGTGACAATTTTTTTCTTTTTTTCTATTTTCTGAAAAAAATTCTAAATTACAAGTTAAAAAATTGCAGAAAAGTACATGAGCAGGATATAGGAGAGTATGAGCCATGTCCTCTGGTTGAAACTCGTGGTCCTAAGTGCTTAATGTGTTCTGGAAAACCTCCTCAAAACAGCAGGTGATCCTGATTTAGACCTACCAAAGTTAATAGTCTTTGCATTGCCTTCAGTAGGCTTTATTTAGTACATTTATTTACAGATGGCCTTTATTTACAGTACAATATACTTTATATACTGATAACAATGGCATAGTCGTATAAATAATTGCACTTGGCCTCATGTTTTTTCTTGTATGGTCATGTAGCATGGCATTATTTGCCTGCAGCATATAGCATAAGAAAATAATTCTGCATCGAAAACCATTATGTTAATCCCTCAGTAACTTACAGGATTTATTAGATTCTTATTAGAAAATCATGTAGTCAAGCCATGAAAAAGACAGCCAGCCACCATAGTGCTATTACAGAACTAGCTGAGTTTACCTATGATATAATTGTTACTTTAGGGATGATTCTTGACACTCTGATTGCACATATCGATATTGCTGTTATTTGCATGCTGTGTGGAGAAGCGTACGCATACAGGCACTGCACCTTTCCTATAATGTGGATAGCAGATAGGCTGCTCCGCACAGCTACTGATCTGTCCTAGATACAGACGCTTTCAGAAAAGGCAGGATGACGTTTCTGACTGTCTTCACCCTGAATTTCTTCAGTATGCTAGTCATGCTTCCATTCAGGACAAGGCAGGAATTGCAAAAATGAGCTCAGTAGAAGTGAATATTTTGTCCAATACCTCATCTTTACAGGCAGAACCTGCTGCCTTCCATGAAAGGCCCTGGGCAGGTCAGGGTATAACCCTTCATCAGTAATTCCCTCTGCAGATAAGACATGTCTGGTCAGAAAAAGGAATGTGGTTTCTATTTTCAAACAGGGCAGGTGGCCTGTGGGCGATTACAGACCCTCGAATGCTTTAAGAGCATTCTGGTAAGACATAAACTATCTGCGTGCTGAAAGTTTTAAAGGCTGCCTAGTTGCCCTGTGGCTGAGGTCCCCCACCCAATTCATGGCTCAACTATTTTAGCGTCCACTGGTTTGGAGTCAGGAAATGTTGGAGTAGAAAAGAGAAAGTATGTAAAAGGCAGCCTTCCCTTGCTTTTCAAGTACATCCACCGTGTTTAGAGAAAGGCATTGAAACTTGTTTTTAAACGTGGTGGTATAATTTGGGGTTGAACTTGTAACAGAGCAACAGTAAAGCAGCGTATATAGTGTAGTAATCTGCAACTAGTGCAGATGCAGTCGGGAGGGTGGGCATAGCGAGTGGAGGCGGCTGAACCTGCTCTGTTGGGAACGTGTCTGATCTGATTGGATTAGAGCTGTACCTGTCTCTTGATTAGAAAATACATGTGATACTTCTGTCATTTTCTGATGATTTATAGCTTCTTTTTTATCCCCCACTCTGCATCTCAAGACAAGCTTAGAACAAGAAAAATTTTCAAAGCAGCAATCATCAGGCCTTTTAGAGAAAGAGTTTGATGGTGGAAACAACCATTTCAATAGGTATATTTTGATCGTGTAAAGTTCACGCAACAGTGGTATGACATGGAAGAATTGAGCTTTAACATTGGTAGGGATCTGGACTTTAATTTCTTCACATTCGTGGCAGTAGAGGTACAGTTTGGGTGAACTGAAATCACTGCGAGAGCATGCACAAGCTGAGGAACAGCTCCTCGTTGAGGGAAGAGGTCTCAGGATACAGTGCTCAGAGGCAAGGAGCAATGCTCTCAACCTGCAGGGTAAAAATAAATCCTGTGTTTCTGCCACAGGGCCCAGAGCCGTGGTCAGGAGCCGCAGGCTCTTACCGGCCAGTGCCTGAGTGCCCGGCAAGCGGGTGCTGTGCCCGACCCCACAGCGCCGGTGCCCCTCTCTGAGGCTCGCACTGAGTGGGACTGGCATTGCTTGCACAGAGCAGTAGCAAGAAGGGAATTGGGCTCTCTTTCTACTCCTGTGTTTTCTAACGTTCCTGGCTGGCCAAATAGTTGTTAAGGGGCGATGCGGAGTAGGAGGCAGGGATGTTTTCCTTCCAGCTCTCCTCTCCTGCAGCAAGCCTGCCGGACACTGACGATGAAATGCCTCAGTGCTTTTCTGCAGTCACGCCTGGACCATAAGAGTACTTATCCTATACTGTCTTATGTTATGGTTACTTAGGAGCCAGCCCTAGAAATCTTTGTTGAGTTTGCACTCTCTGGAATAAAAACTGTTTTGAACATCTGAAAAACCTGGGCGCAGGCTTCATAAGTGGATGGCAGTGCTGTGCCCATGCTGTCGGCCCGCTCTGCCGGCTTGTGCCAACACCAGCAGCGGGGAGGGGACGAGGGCACCTTTGGAGGCTCCTCTGGGCAGAGCTGCACATGGGACCTGCGTTGTTCTGCTGTAGCATATATTCATTACTGCCTGCATGTTGCATTAAAAGCAACAGAGGTACTCACGTAGCCTGCAGGGATGAAGTTTGGTAACGCCAAAACCTTGAGGATAAATTGAGTCCTGTGGAAAAAAGGCTTTGCTGTGTGCCTCCACAGCTACTGTCAGGGCTGAATTGCTTCATTACCTTTGTTCTTCTTTCCCAACTTGTTTTTGCTTTCAGTGCCATTCTGCATTATTGCTAACACTATTATTTCCGTTTAACTGCTACCTTAGTTCTCTGTCCTCGCCCAAATATGGAGAAAGGCTTTTCTCTCCCCCGGAGGTATTTTCCCAGCAGTCCGAGAGCTGAGTCCTGTCAAGTGTTCAGCACTCTCGAGCACATTCCCATGGGATTTAGCACTTCAGAGGGCTGAGCCCATAAAACCAGACAAGCAAGGACTGATGCCCATTTCCACATGTAATAGGATCGTATTCTAACCTCAAGGTAGTGCAGATGTTTTTGTTTTTGCTTCCTTTCCCCTCTTCTGTTCACATGGTGGATTGATGGGATGGAGCATTGCAAAAGAAACGGGGTTTTATGGTAGTGCAGGAATGCGAGCAATTAGCACACAAGGGAAAAATAAGAGTGCTGCTACAATGTGCACATTCAGAGCCTGATCCAAAGCTCCTTTTATTCAGTCATGACAGAAATCAGTGTCTAATTTTTCATGCTTTTTCAGACGTTGTTAAATCTTTCATGGGTACAAATTTTTGGCAAAAACTGTTTAGTAAGATTCTTGCCAAAAGGTTTATGGTAGAATTTTGTAATGGAAAATAAAATAGATTTCTGAGCAGGGGTTATTCAAATCTGATGTCATTTTGTATCTTGTACTTTTGTTATTTCTTGCCAATTTTTATTAAAGATTTATTTGTCTCTTTCCATGCATTTTGCCCATGAAATGCCACCCCCCCACCCCTTACTGATTGTGGAGGGTTTGGTTCAGCCTGCACTGGAGAAGTGGCATGGGAGCCTGAGCAGCAGTCAGTCAAAACTAGAACCAGCAGCTTTCATGATCTGATTATTCAGAGGAAACTTATTTATGGAAAATGAAAATGTGGCCATCCTGTAGGTGAGAAGAATTAAGGGCCTGTGCCCCACGTAAGGCACGTGGGAAGCGTTTCCATTTGTGTACTCAGCTGGGCACAGGCTCTCCGCTGCAGTCCCTGCCAGGTTGGGAGAGCTGCAGAATTGCTCTGCTCCGTAAGTGCCCTCACCCCATCTCACCCTGGGAGGGACCAGCAGGGTCGGAGCTGCCGGCCTCAGTAAGATAGCACAGAGGTAAATTAAAACACAGACTACAAGTGCTGTTATAAGGTCTGTTCACCATGTCCTCCGTGCAACAAGCAACAGACCTATGACCCGGCTCCCAGTATTGGACTATACTCTGCCCCATTTGTGGCACTATTTCCTTTCAGGTCTCCTTGGCTTGCCTGTTGGTTTGTTGGGTTTTCCCCCCCCCCCGCTACGGCTTTAACAACGCATCTGCAAACAAGCAAAGTACAGACTCAGCACAGGCGCAGGCAGAGAGTTGTGGCATCTGATTAACAAGGTCTCCCTGAGTAGGCAGAACTCACTAATGAAAATGACCTTAATGAAAGATGTTTGTTTCTGCTGCCACTGCCACAGAGGCTTGAGACCCCAAGGAGACTGAGGCGCAGCTGCTGTTTATGCATTACAAGAATGTGATCTCGAGACTGAAAGGATTATGTCTTGATGGTGGCTTAGGCCGGTAAGGGAAGAGGTCTGAGCGCTCTGTACAGCTCCTGTTCCCATTGCAGCATTGCTCCTGGTCTTTGGTGAAATTAAATATTTAGGATCTTTCCATCTTGCTTATTTCCTTCTGCTTTTAAATTCCTTTTTATCTGTCTGGGTAAGAGACATCCAGCCGCACCTTTTTTCTCTGCTGTTACAACAACACTAGATGTATAGGAGGAATAAAAGGGGCTATTATCCCTCTAGTAACAAAACAAACATGAAAGAAAACCAGAGCTCTGACAAATCTCCAGTGAACTTTGGCACAGTACCACATCACCGACTGTATAACTCCATTTATCTGGAGGTCTCTGGGAACACCCATAATCTGCAAATAACTGTTAAGAAAATCAGTGGAGCTGGCGGAGGACTTTGAGGAAGCGGCTCATTGCTTCTCCTGCTCTGGAGGGCAGCAGGGAGAGGATACCAGCTGGTTTTGGCAGAACTACGCTCCAGCGAGCAGGGTGACATTAAAGCACTCTGCTTTGCAAAGCTTCCTGGCATGTTCTGGGGCTGAGGCTTGCAGACTGCAGCCTTTGTATGGTTTAGTCCCAGGGATATAACCAAGCTTCCAGTAATCGCAGTATTAAGTTTTCTCCCTGCCTTTCTAAAGCTCTTGGTATTGTGACAGTGATTTTGAGTGGTCAAGGGTAAAATGAAGCCCACATAAGTATGATGTAGCAGAAAGAATTTTATTCTTTAGCTGTGACGCAGATGCACCAGCTTTGTGTTTAAAAACTGCTTTTGTTGACAAGGTCATCTAATGTGCCATTCTAACCCAAAGCTGGGTTGAGATCTGACAAGTAAAACTGCCAGTGGGTAAGGGGTTTTTTTCCTAGCAAACATCCGTCTTTATAACTGCATAGGATTAGAAACGTCAGTAAATCAGATCTACCTCCTGCCAATTGTGAGCCCTCCTGCAATTTGTTTAACTACCCACCAGCAAGAGAATTGTGAAAGCTGGATTTCATGCGTGCTGACTGCTGAGCATTTACAGCATTTATCCTTAAACTGTGCTTAAAGGAGCATGTAGCTAATTAAAAACCAAGATCCACTATAGCTTTAAAACTGCATTTTCTTCCAAGAGACATCTTTCAGTGCATCAATACATTTTTCATTTTAAAGCTGAACACAGTAAGTCTCACTAACTTGTTTTAAGGAATAACCTTGCTCATAGCGGCAGTAAGGATTCAAAGGACCAGTACATGCAAGCAGTATTTGCCTGCCAGGTAGTCTGGTGACCTTGCTACTGGCCATGTTGTTTTATTTCTGTTTTTCATGGTTTTTATTGTAGTGGCTTTGGAAATCCTATTCATGAGAGGGAACCTCTCCATACCTCAGTGCTCCATGGGGTGGGAGGGACATCTGGGCCAGGGTCCCCTCCTGTCCCTTAGGGCACTGTGCAGGAGCCTGCTGGAGAATCTCTGAGCCCACGGGTGGGAGGCCAGGAAAGAAACTGTGCAGCTAGTTCCTCATCTGTTATGCTTCTGATTAAAGTATTAAGTCTCCAGAATCAGTATTTCTCCCCGTTTCATTGTAGCTAGGAAACCCCACAGGTTTCAGTTCCCAAAACCTTTACTCAGTCATCGCTCCCCTGCCGCAGCAGCAGTCCCCGTGCTGTTCTCATTTCTGCTGTCTCGTTCATGAGAAAGGAAGGAGCAGGCTGCCATTGTTGGGGCCCCGCTCACCGTGGGGGGCAGCCTCTTACTTCCCTCCTCCTGCACATAGCCTGACGTCGGTGCTCACGCAGGTATATAATTTCACCTTCCCATGACCCCTCAACAGAGTCCAGGGGAGTGAATTGTACGGGCCCAGCCCAGGCTCCATCAGCCGTTTGTTCTGCCCTGCTTCTTGTAGGGATGCCACCGTTCCCAGGCCTGGGGACCTCAGCTAGGTCCCTTCAGCCCCAGGTGTATCTCAGGCGCAGGACCTCATCCTTATGTCCCTACGTGGTGATGTCTGCCTGGCTGCGGAGCCTGCCCTTCTCTTGGTGGTGCTTCCTGAACCATCAAAGTTCAAGTTTTACAGTTTCTATATGGCCTGTGAAAGCGTTGGGAAAGAGACATGTAAAATGTCCGAAAGTGTTTAATTACTTAATTATCAAGCAGTGATTGTGATACAGCTCTCAATATGAAATAAGTAAAAATTCTGCACTTCTGAATAATGACAAATGCTGACCAGGGGCTCGGTTAGCGGCAGAGCTGTGCTCTGCTCGTCAGTACTCCCCTCTGGCTTCTGCCTGCTGCAATCCCTCTAAAGCGAGGAAAATGGAAAAGCTTGGCTATAGAAAAGATGGCAAATAGCTTGTAAACAAAAGGAAAGGTTTATTTGGTTTAGAGCTTAGAAATAGCATACAAACCTAATGTTATAATGTATGTATTGAAAAAGCTGTGTTTGTAGGGAAAACGGTTAAAAAAAATAAACATGGCATCACTACATTTGTTCATTATAGAGCAGTGCCAGGAGCTTATGTAAACTATGTAGCATATAGACCACAGTAAATAGGAATTATATTTGCCCTGTGCTGCTTAGTACGTGGAAGCATTATGGAAGCTTGATGTTGAGCTGTAATAATCTCATTTCAAATATTATTTTGTTGTTAATATTGATATAACGTTTTATACGATGTTTCTTTCTGCTTCCTCTCTCGTTGCCATTTTTTCCATAGTGGGTTGAGGGTGAGGGGAGAAGAAAAGTTTTAAGGATTTTTTTTTTGTTTGTTTGTTTAAAGGGTTATTCGTTTATATGTGGAAATTTTTCATATGTAGGCCAGCTACATTATGATTATATTTGTTTTATTTCTATGAAATAAATAAGCACAGACAATGGGTATTTTTGAAGTATCAAATGCAGTGCTTGGTTCAGCACCCAGGTTTGAAAACATGACTTTATGAGGTAAAATTGTCAAAGTTCTTCTGGAACATAAGTTCATGACTGCCAGCTAGCCTTAGACTCTAAAGTAACGTCATTTATTTATAATTTGAACAATAATTCTTATAGTGGTATTAAGTTACTAGCATAGCAGTTAGGAAACTGCTTTTACATTTGTTTACGCTGGTCCTATAAATTGCTGGTACTACAAGAAGCAATGGCTGGAGTGCTGCTGATCTCAGTAAGTCGTGCACCAGGCTGCCGAGGCTCCTCGGCAAGGTGGCTGGTGCTACGGTGCCAAAAGTGTCACGTAAGATACCTTTCTCCATTTTGTAAATGCTGAGAAGTCTTGTCTTTTGTGCGTGTGTTTACGATCTTGTGTTTAGCAAGCTATAGCCAGAGCTGTCTTTTTGGATCCCAAATTTCCCCCACCTTATTTTGGTGTTAGACCATATTTCTGTGTGTGCTGGGCACTGAGAAGCTGTGAAAAGCTAATGGATGTCCGATTAGAGATTATATCATCATGGATTTGTGCCTCCATCTCACAGGACTCAGGCTGACCGCGAGATGATTTGTTGCCCAGAGAGCTTCATGTCATGAATTAGTTAATAAGAGCAATGTGCTAGAAGCTCACTACAGGCTTTAAGGACACATTCTGTAGAATAAATGCACAGGTATTGGCACGCTAAATGAGCAAGGCTTTCATACTATTTGTGTGACATAAAGCAAACTGTTACATAAAGTTGAAGCTAGCATGTGCTTGTTGCTTGGATTGGTGTGGAAATATGTGTGGGTTTGGCAGAATATAGGCTCTATTGCTAATCTTATAACACGTTCTTTAGGGTGAGGAAGCAAAAAACATTCCTGGTGAATCTGTAACAGAGGAACAGTTTACCGACGAAGAAGGCAACGTCATCACGAGAAAAGTAATCATGAATTACATCACTGCTCTGAGTCTTTGCATTCAAGTAACTTCTTTTAACATACTTTCTCCCTTTAGAATCTAGGAAAAAAAAAAAAATCGATACTTTTCATGTATTGCTTCCCACAGATCACCCGGAAGGTAGTAAGACGCGTTGTTATCCCCCATGAGAGGAAAGTTGGTGAAATGGTAATGGAACGGGGACTGCCAGGAAATAACAGTAGGCGCGGAGGGTTGTGTTGACTGCTAGAAAGCGCTGCTAAAGGGCTGGAGGTTTGCATTTAACAAGAAGCCTTGGCAAAGTGCAGTGCTTGCGGTTATTGACAAGTTGTGCGTGTGGTAGCGGGGCAGGGGTCTCGGTGCTGTGTGCGGGCAGGGGCTGTGTCAAGGGGGCCCGGCTGAATTCTGTCAGCACAGAAGCATTAAGGTCTGTCTCTGTGTAACAGGCAGCATGCTTAAACCATAGGTTTGCGGCCTGTTTTGTGCCGTCAAGATGAGCCATGTCAGTGGGTTTGCTTAAGCCCTTCCTGAATTTGTGCCTTACACCCATAGGTGTAGTGTATTTCTTCTCCACCAGCCCAAAGGAATGAGCTGCAGTCTGGTCCCCACCAGCCTCTCGCTCACCTTCGTAATACCCCTGTGCTAGTGCCTGAGGGTTTGCAGGATTCAGGGGAAGGTGAACATACCCAAGCAATGGTGTCCCGTACAAGCAAGCACCAAGACAGGATCTGGTCACCAGCAATTAAAATCGGAAGCCCTTCTGCAGGGTTGGACTGTGCCCAGCTTCAGCACCCCCAAAAAGAAGGGAGGGCAGCGGGAAGGGCAGGCCCGTTGTGCCCCAGCACGCCCCAGCCCCTCTTGCAGGGGGCTCCGGGGGTATGGGCAGGCGCGGGCAGGCTGGGCCTCGAGCTGTCCTCTGTCCCCAGGAGGCCTCACGGGAAAGGCCAGCACCTCTGGAGACAAATGGCTTCAGGGAAGCTCAGGTCTAGGCTCCAGTAAAGGTGTCATTGGGGTTAACGGAATTTTTGTCTGAGTGAAAACAGATTCAGAAACAAAGATAACAAATACTCTTTATCTGCTGGTAATTTAAAAAAAAAAAAAAAAAAAGAAAAGAAAAAAAGGGGAGGGGGATGACACAGAAATAGGAGACATATTTCCATCCCCTCTTTCATAGTCCTTTATGAGGGAAAAAATAAATCCTGCCCAGCAAAGGGGAAACATTTTCAATTTGCTGCACCAGATTAGATTAGTTGGAAACTACAAATAGTTACGAATACATCAATGCAGATCACCTGAGGGGTAAATTCTGCCGATAACCACACATAAACAGATGCCTTTCTCTGATGTGAATGAGGCTTGTGATTACAGGAGTATTTATTTTTAGATGATTATTGAGCTACTTTTAATGAGCAAAGATGAACTTTATTTTGGGGTTTGCTGGGTTTTTTTTTAAAGACACTGAAACCTGCACTGCTTGTCACTATTGTTGGTTTTACTTCTGCGCTGCTTTGGTGGTGGGGTTTGCTGGCTTTCTTCCTCCTCCCTTTATTCCATTACTAACCCGCTCACTTTAAAGCACAGACGTTGTGAAACATCATAACAGCAGCCATGGCCTATGCTGTTGGAAATGTCTGCCCGTCCCAGCTGACCCGGGAGGCCGGTTGGGAAAGGGGATTTTCCTTGACGGTGGTGCTGAATCCCGCTGCAGTTGATGGCAGGGGCTCTGCCGAGGGCTGCCAGCTGGGCACTGCAACCCAGGGGCTGTGCTGAAATTGTGGACCTGTGTTTTCTACTTGAAGATGATATTTCAGGCCTGTGCTTTTGCAGCTCAGCAGAGTGGATAAGTCGATTGTGTGTATCTTTGAAATGAAGTGTTAATGTGATTTAACTGCTTTTTACTTATCCTGTTACAGCAAAATGTGGAGCCTGTTTTGAGAGCAGGGTTATAATTACGAGCACTCTCTGCAGACTATGTTAATGTTTATACTTTTCCTTTAAAGCAGGCAGAAGCTTATAAGATTAAGACAAAGAAAGAAGTCAGACACGTGGAGAAGAAAAGTTACTCATGAAAGCCAAAAGCCGACCACTGAACGGTCAGTATGATCAATTTTCTTCCACTGCTAAAGCCTTTTGCCAGCACAGCGCTGCGCAGCACGGGGGCTGGCACCTGGGCTGTGCAATGGCTTTCCTTCTGCTCCCTTGACATTGCTTTCAAGCTGCAGAGCTGAATAGATGACCCCTGATCTTGTAAGCTGAAAATGACCTTGAGTTCATGTATAGAAAATGAGCTTTACTTCTTGGAACATAAAGCAAAGCAATACTGAGGCACGTGTAAGATTTTGGGGAGTTTTACAAAGTGTAGTGTCTGTAATCCACGGCACTTTCTACTCCTAAAAATCAACTTAAATACAAATAGCGAAGGAGTTGCACACATGTAAATCTACTGGGAGTGAAAGGCTTCTTCCACCGACAGGCGTGTGATCCGAGGGCAGTTATGCAAGTCAAAGTCCTAGTAAGAGCTAGTGAAGTGTCTCAATATTTGCCAACAAATAATCCTTACTGACTGTTTCTTGTGAATTTTATTGATCTAGCCTTAACAATTGTAACAAAACAGCAGCTGACGGTAGAAGGGCTTCCCAAACTAAAACCAGGTGCACACACTAAGACACCCTTGCAGTGGCTCTGTAACAGCGTGCCGGAGCACCGTGGAGCCAGAGGCTGCTTTGGCTCGCTCACATAGCTATAGTCACACAGCAAATGTGCCTGTAAATACAGGAGGAGCCAGTCTGTGTCTGTCAATGCTGGTCAGTCAGTCATGGCTTCAAGTGCATATGCTTACCATGTCCATGTCTTTTTTTCTACTCAGACCTTTTCTTAGCTTTAGTGGGGTTTAGGAATGGGGCAGAGGAAGAGTTTATGAAGTGCAAGTCTATGTGTTATCCTTTTCCTATACATCTGGTATGGAATTGACTGGAGGATTTAAGAACAGGATAAACAGGACCTGGAAAACATACCGGATAGTGATGTGGAGGCAAAGGACAGAAGCAGAGTCTCTCCTGAGTCACTAGTCCCTTCCGACTGCTGCAATGTGAGGTAGCCTCTGAAGGCAGCTGGCCGTACGGGCTTTCTGTGCATGTGAGTAGTGCTATTTGAGACCAGCGGCACTCGGTGTGTGGGATCTAGCTGAGGGCTTTATGGCATCAAGCCCTAAGGAGCGATCTCTGTGAGGCGACTGGCGTGCTTTCAGCATCTGGTAAGCACCTATTGCGTCCTCCTAGCATGACCGCTTAATTCCTGCTTTTATTGAGAGCCCTCCCACATGTGCTAATAGAATAATACCGCTTCACGTGGCTTGCTGGTCAACATACTCATAAAATATTTAGTTTTGAAAAGGGAGATGATTCTTTCGACACGCCTTTCTCCTTCATGGAGCTCAAGGATATGGGAGGAAAGCAAGCCAAAGGGATGGCACTGCTTGTATGAAATTGTGTCCCAAGTTGGCTCCCGTGCTTCTCCACTGTCAATCTGCAGGGGGAAAGCAGTGGAAATTTGTGAATTTGAAGGCACTGAAGGCAAGATGGGGCATTGAACCCCATAAGCAGTGCAGATAAAGAGCCTGCCGGCATACAAGCGTGATGCAACA
Organism: Theristicus caerulescens; assembly: GCA_020745775.1. NCBI lineage: Eukaryota > Metazoa > Chordata > Aves > Pelecaniformes > Threskiornithidae > Theristicus > Theristicus caerulescens. The sequence goes on from CM036560.1 coordinate 94,577,219, forward strand.
CACATTGGGGATAAGGGAGAAGCATTTAATTTTAAAATAAAATGGCATTAATAAGACAGTCCTTCCCTAATGTATGAAACATATTTTGACCTTATGAAAGCCAGAGTCTGAGTTCCTTGGAACCAGATTTGCTCCCATGACTGCTTGATGCATTTCTCCTGTGATTTTCAGTAGGCAACTCCTCCGTGCTAGTGCCCCTGAGGAACTCAGAGAGTCATCCTTAGATAATAAACCTTTGCTCAGGGGGGGAACTTTGTCCCGAAAGATGAATCTCTGTGATCCAAACTTTGATATGATAAGCATGACCAAATGTGCATTAAGTAATTGTGAGCCCAGTCAAGAGTCTATTGAAAAGATTTTATTTGAATGTAGGAGTGGATGTATTTGCACAGACAGGGGTTTCTGATAGAAAACCAGTTTGTTTCTCGATCACAAAAGACAAAAAAATCCTGTTTGGGAGGCAGAGGTGTTGCTTTTCATTTGAATGTTTGAAAAAAATCACAATGTTAGCTAGATTTTGCTGTAAAAATGTCTTTGTCGCCATTTCAAATAAACCCATTGCGAAATATAGGTTGAAAGGAAAAGCCAAGAACTTTCACATGCAATTCTGCAGGACAGCACTGTGCAAGCTGGTGTCACTGCTGCAATGTGAATAGGCGGCTTTTAGCAGCAGGATAGATTTATGACAACCGTAGACGTGGGCAAGGACAGATTGTTTTAGCATAGAAGGACAGTGCAAGTGCTCCTGGGGAATGTGCGTGGACCTGTGACCTGATTAGTAAACAGGCATGTCCATGCCAGCCTGAATCCCGCAGGCGCTGCGCAAGCCGTGCTCCCAAACAGGCTTCCCTGCGCCCAGGTGCTGGGGAGCCCGCAGGTCTTCCAGCTCCGGTTCGCCGGTGTGTTTGTATTTCTGCTTCCCGCCTCCTTGCTGCAAAACATCGCTGTTGTACAACAGATGTAAGAAACTTGCTGTCCTTATGCACATGGCTGCATGGCCGTTTTTGGATGGGCGAGAGAGCAGGAGCTGGACCCCCTGTCTCCTCGGTGCCACTCATGCAAGCCAGGCGGGAGATGGATGAGGCTGCTCCTCTTCCTCGCTTTGTCCTTCGCCAAGCCTCCTAAAGGCTGGACTCTGCATTCCTGGCTCTCCCGGTCACGTTCCCCGAGCGACCAGCAGAGGTGGATGTGCAAGAAGCGCAGGTTTTCCACCACTGTGGGGATGCTTGCAAACAATAAACAAAAATGTGCTGTGAAAGCAGCAGCTCCCTCATTCTGGAGATGATGCTATTTCTTCCACTATTTCTTCCTCCTATTTCTTGTCGTCATCTGATCTGACGAGCTGGTACTTTGTCTGGGGTGATGAAATGCAGGGTGTTGCAAACGTATTTGTAAATCAGTTCACGAGCAATGTGGACGTCTGCAGCTGCATTTTCCCTTCGTGCTGGGAGCTCAACTAATGTCATTACCTACTGAGAAAGTGTGTGATGTATCCTATTGCAGAATTCCATAATGCCAATTAGAACTTTTCTGTTTAGTCAGGGAAAGGCACAAAGCTGATTATAATGAGAAGTTCTGAAATGATTTGTGCTATCTTTTCTTTCCATAGGACTGTGTGCTTTTACTGCCAGTATTCTAGAGGGACGCTCACGGAAGAAGAATCAACAGGAATTAAACATTCACCTATAAAAGTGTGCGTGTGTTTGCTGCTTCCACACATTAACCGCATGGTTTTTATGCAAAAACAAAAACAAACAAAAAAAAACAAACAAAAAAAATTAATTTAGCATGAGCCAATTTACAGAGCATGGAAATTCACGTTCATTCACAGGATTGGAGGGTGCGCAGTTACCAATGCAGTGTATATACAAGATGCCATGCTGTTAACAGCTTCTTTCAAGCAGTTTGATGTCATCTCAAAAGAAATAAATTCCTGTGGCCAGAGGGGATGTACGAAGACGAAATGGTTAAACCATGGAAAGACACTAAAATTACTAAAATCCACAACAGCTCGCCTTATTTTTCTTGGACCCAAACTGTCAGGGTATAAAACACTATTTGTTTCTTTTTTAAACATCAATAGTTTTGCTGTAAATAAATAACACTGTATAAATTCTAACAAAATAGAATAAATGTTGATAAGGCACTGCCTTTTCGATCACAAACAGAATATTGCAAATGCATTGAGCAGGCTAGGTGTCTCAAATGGCTGCACCTACAGGGATATTCTGGGTGTATCTTCACAGATTCTTGTATATTAGCAATTATAATGTTTGTATATGCAAAAACGCTAGCTTGATTTTAAAAAAATCTTTAAAATCTGCTGCAAATTTAAATGATTCCCAAAATGAGGAATTCTGTAGTTCTGTGAAAATTTTTCTTCAGAGTACTAATATTTTGATGCATGTGTTTCACCTTATTTTGATTAAATCTTTTCCAGTTTTGCAGACACTATACCGCAACATGAAAAATAAGATTTTATCTGTAAACACAAAGCCCTTCATCTAATATTTGTTGCTGTTGCCAATTTTTCAATGAAATGACCTAAAACCCATAACATATACAGTAGTTGCATTATGGGGAGGGGGGTGCTATCTGTTCTCGCTCTATAACGGGGGTAATGCTTGCAGCTTTAGAAGTGGGCTGGTGCTCTAAGGAGCACAAGTTTGGGATATTTTTAAATGAACTGAAGAGAAATTATTAGCTAATAGACTGGCAGCACGCTGTAAAATTATTACTGTATTGTGTACTGGCTATAAGATGTAGAATCTTTCAGTAAGCCAATCATCTGTAATCATCCTAGCAGTGTAATATTAGGTTGTTAAGGCTGCTGTGTTTTAAAGGGCATTTTTATTTGGGTTTTGGTGAAATACTTTAATTTGTTGATTATATTCATATGGAAACAGCATTCATTGATAATAGCTCTAATTACATATGTATGAAAACAACAAACACTGGATGATCTAGTTGATTATTTAAGCATAAAATAAATTGTGTTAAAACTCTTGGATAACGTGTATTTGGCAGTGTTCTTGTACCCTGTAGACGTGCGGCTTCGCAAGGCCAGCTGTTAACCACCCCTGGCTTTTTGCATCTTTTCCTCTCCGTTTCTTTTGTCTGACCCACCTCCTCGTCTTCCCGGTGTGCCAGGCCATCGCTTGGCAGGCTGTCCCCGGGTGGGGGAACGGGAGGAAAACACAGCAGCCAGCACACCCGCAGCAAAGCGAAGGAAAACCCACCTCCCTGGGACGCAGGAGACCTCCTCGGGCCTGGGGACAGGACCTGTGCAACAGGGGGGTGCGCAGCCTCTTCTCCAACACGTGTTAACTCCGGACCGCCTTTAATTTCTTTCGCCCCATTGAGAACCAGGAAAAACACTAGCGAGAGCAGTTTTCTTCCCAGCATGTATCAGTCAGACCAATAACCAACCCACTGCGGGTAATGTAAATAAAAACGCGCATCTCCTGTGTATTGCATGCACTTCCTCTATAGTATAGGTGATGGACCACTATATATATAAAATGTGGCCAAACCAAAGTTTTCTAGGCAGCATCAGTACACGCTCCCTGCTCTGGACCACAGGCTTCTGCTCGGGTGCAATACACAAATTTTATTACTCGGGGTTCAGTTTTCCCTGGCTTTCAAGGCAATGTGAAGATGATGTATTTTACCCCAGCTTGCCACCTGAGGAAGCACCGCTGCTACAGATCCAACTCAGGCTGCTGCTTGCTATCTGCTGACCCATGCAGTAATCCGTCCTCACCTGGGGTCAGTCAGCAAAGCTCTCCTGGCTGTGGTGAAAAGCACTTGGCTTCAGGAGAGCGTAACAGGTTGGTTTGTCCATGTTTTCGACTTAGTAGGGCTGCCAGCTTTTGAAGCAGTGGCAGTAAATGGTTTTCATCATTTTAGCAGCCAGTCTGTGTTGCAACGCACGTTTTACCTAGGTCAGGATACCGTTGGTACAATGCTGATGGTTCAGGTCCTTACGCCAGAGTCTGGAGGGCAAATGCTACTTAGGCCACTGGAGAGCAAACACATCTTACTGCAGGTCGCAGGTCTCCAGCAGCGATTGCGCTCCTGGAGACCTCACCGCCCAGATGCCTCCCTCCTGCTCGGGAGTACCCGGATCAGCTGAATGAAAAAGAATGTTTTTAGTCAATGGTGTGTGGATGTATATATTTAATATTATATGACGATTTTACAGTTGGAAGCAAAGGCTGTGGTGACCACCAGTAGGAAGGCAAGAGCAGCACTGTAGAAGAGCTTCACTTCACCTCTCTGTAACAGCATGGAAAAGGCAGCGTTTCGTTGGGCTCATCTTCTCCTCTGCCCGGTCCCCAGTTAAGGCCTGATGCCGATGAGGAGGGAAGCTGTGACTGCACCTGGCACAGTTGCTCTGGCAGGCAGAAGCTCTCTGTATGTAGGCAGAAAAGTGGGGTTGCCTGCGCAGGTGGCAGAGGCACGTGGGGGAATCTCAACAGGTCTCCTGCCACTGGTGGTGATTTTTGTGGCACCTTCAAGCTCAGGCAGTTGGTTTGACCGTGCCAGCAGCCGTGAGCAGCTGCTGGCTCACCTCGAGGCTCCTGAGGATGCTTTTGCAGCAAGGCCCAGCCATGGGCAGCGCTCAGCACCCGAGCAGGCTGCGACCATGGCAGGCGCGCCTCTTGGGCTGTCCGGGCCAGCAGCATACGTGCCCGGGCAGGGCCGTCCCCCGGCGCTGGCAGGCCCCAGTCCTCCGGCTCCTGCTGCGCAGGCCGGCCGTGTCGCTGCTTGCTGCCTCCTGTGAAGCTTTGATACAACGGAGACGGCGAAGGTTGGAACGGGAACGCTGAAGCTCAATTTGCAGAGTTTAAAATTTCACATTAAATGTTGCACAAACAGGATTTTCTGGGTGTTGGTTTGTTTTGCACTGAGTGTGTTGATTCCAACAGTAGCTCGGGGTATTTGTGAAAAACAAGGTTGAAGCATAAAATGGTCATTTGAGAAGGAAAACAGAAATCTCGCCAGTACTAGCAAACAGCACAGACAGCCCTGGAGTGAGCGAGGGCTCTACCTCCAATGTGCGCTTTGTCTTTTTTTCATATTTTCTCCAGTGAGAACATTCCCCTTAGAGGCAAAATTGTAAGTTGTGGGACTTTTATTGCATCTATTAAAATAAACTCGATTGCTAAATATGGCGTTCTTTTCATCCTTTGATATTTGTTTTAGCACTACCTAATAATAATGCTGCAGAGTATCCTACCGTACTTTTCCCATTTCTGAAAGAATATCAATTACATTTTATTTGTGGCCGGTAATAGTTTTAATGTCAGAAATTCTAAGAGCTCCTGTAGCGCAGAGCTGACATTAGCGGGATAAATGGCAGCCGCTTGCAGGATTGCAGCACCCTGCTAATTAACGCTAATTTCCTGGGGGGTTTAGCACAGGCTTCGTCTGTAGCACGCGCTGCGCGGGAAATGGAGACGTGCTCTGCCGGGGGCTGCTGCAGCCTGGCGTGGGGGGCATGCGCCCCCACAAACCTCGCTGCGGAGGGAGTTCATAACTGGGGCTTCTTTGGGCTCAATCAAGTCAATAAAATTTGATGAAACTCACTGAAGTCCATTGGTGGTGATTTTTATCACATAACCTATACAATGACCGCAAACTGGGTGCGAGCAGCTTGGCCTGGAGGACAGCAGGTGCCACCCCGGCAGCGGCGGTGCGAGCTGCAGAGCTGTGCGAGGCCCCGTGCGGTTGGGGGCTCTGCAGGGGCAGCAAGGACGGCGTCGGGGCAGCTCTCCTGCCCCGCCAGCCCTCTCCCCAGGAAGGGGGTGCACGCCACAGGGCTGGGGGTTGCCTGGCTGAGGCTGGTGCGGGGATCCCTGGGCAGGGTACCGGCAAGGGGCTCATTTTTTTTGTGCATGACGTACGAAAACGCTACCGCCAACTCAGTGCATCCTTGGCCCTGGGGCTGTGCGCTGGGCTTGCCAAGGGGCAGCAGGAGGGGGTGTTTGCAAACAGGACCTCTGTTTTCGGGACAGATCGCACCAAACCGGGGCTGGAGGAAGAAGAGCTCCCGGCTCGAGCTCCCCTTTAACCCCGAAGCGAGCAAGGGAGGGAAAACAGGGTGACAGCGAGGAGGAAAATATTCTCACTTCATTGAAAGGGCAGCAGTTTTCCGATGGAGATGCAGACCCTAGGGTAGGGAGAGGGGAGATGGGAAAGTTAGACCCAGCGTGCTACCAAGTGCTTGTCATAAAAAATAGTCCATTACTGGGAGAGGAAAAAGGTTAGTGAAGGACAGAAAAATGAGCTGCTCAAGAAAAATCTATGTGCGTGCCACATTTTTCATAACTGCTGATGCTAAAAACAGTATGCTAATTGTGCATGGCTTTATTTATTTGACCCTAAATCCTGGAGGAAGGTGAAGATTTATAATAAAAGTTTTACTGGTACTTTTCCCATCACGCTAATGTTCAATTATTGAGAGCCATTTGGGCTATAAAACAGCAACGCACAGCGATCCCGTTCACCAACTTCCTTGGAAAGCTTCCAGAGGCTGGATATCGTTACGGCATGGCCAGACCAACAGAACCAACCTAGTACGAACTCTGAAAAAAATTCCCTGGGCAAACAAGGATATAAAAGCAGAGCCCCAGACCTGAAGATGCGTTGGCTGCTGGATTGCTACCGCGTGGCAAAATTTCATAGTCAGATCCTCTGTCCTGCAGAGAGACTTCTTTTTCTAGTCCAGGTTTCTGGTTAAATAGTTGTTGGTCAGAAAAGCAGGGCAGCATGGCATTATTTTCATCTGAATTGCTTCTGAGAAAACATGTTTTATCCTCCATCAATAGACACCTTAATCCATTATATTAGTGAATTGGGGTTTTTTCTGCTCATACAAATGTCTTTCAAATCGAGGTTTCTCCTCTTCAACAACCCTTCCACAATGGTAAAATCTCCACATATGCACTCAATTTTCCCCTTTGAATATTCTCTTGTATCACATTTTTTTTTGATGCTGCTTCAGTTTATTTTCCTGACATTATTTTTCATTAATTGCATTTTAATGCGACTTTGTCTTTCGTTTATTTTTTTCCCCCCTCTATTTCAGTCAGGTACTCTGAGTACTGTACAAAATTTTTCCTGGGGTTCATTAGCTTCAGTTGGTCCTTTTCTCTTCCGTCTGTAACTACTGAATATTTTAATAAAATTGTATTGGTATAGAAGGTCTTCCAGCTGATAAATGGACCTCTGGAATTATATTAAGTATTACATTAAATCACTGAACATACCTCTTCTGACCCCTCACGCCTAGCAATGTATTTTATACAAATATTTCTACTGTTGATGTGAGTTTATGAAATACTGCTTCTGCCCATTGCCTCCTGTAATGATAATTTCTGTGAATAAATTCCTGCTTTTTTATCGCTTCTTCTTGACTTATCTGCTTTGCTATTATTACAGTGCCAGTGACATTTTGAGATTCTTTATTTGGACCAACACCTCCCCTTGCCCCCTTATAGTTTTGCATTTATTTTTTGTACAATAAAAAAATATTGGGGCAAGGAGGACGGGGACCTCGTCCTGCAGGCACTGTGGTGGTGACAGGCTGGTCGCGGTGGCTTAGTAACCCCCGCCTGCGGTGGGGGACAGGGCCTCAAGCAGCCTCGCAGCCGGGCGAAGCCGCGGTGCAGGGCAGCCTCTATAAGCCTTTAAAAGGGGGTTTTGCTAATTGCGCTTATACCACATATTTGTACTTTTTAATTGGTTTGGCTAACATCTTACAGATGTGCAAAGCATGTGATTTTTTTTTGGGGTGCTAATTAGGATAAAATTTTCTCTTCCTTTTTAATCTATTAATTTGGAGTAGTTGGCTGTAATTGTAATTAAATATACGGGCGCTATTTTTTAGATGACTGAAATGCTGTTATGACAAGAAGGACGCCGTCTCAGATCTAAACATCAAGGGCCCTTGAGTTTTCCTCCCACTCCCCCACTGACTCAGTGTTTGTCATTGGGTAAGTTCCTCAGCTGGCTACCTCCCTTTCCTGCCTTCCAGGTCTATTGTGCGAATTAATTAGATAATGGTTCAGCACGGCTTTGAACTGGAGAGCGCTACAAAAGTGCCAAGTTATAATTTATTGTTATGAAAGCTGGCGTGCTGGCTGGGAGCGAGACCTCTGATGCAACCCCAGCAGAGAGGGACGGCGAGGCGGCCAAGGGAAAGCTCCCCTCTCGCCCCGCGGTCCCTCCTCTCCGTACCCGTCGTCTGCAGCACCTTCAGCCTGCCCTAGAGGGGTTCTGCAGAAGGCAGCACCAGCAGCTGCACGGTGTCGTCCTGCGGATGCGGCTCCTGGCTCAGCCCACCCGTCCCGGCTGCTGGATTGAGGATGTCGCCGTTTCCAGGCTAGTTTTGGTGTCTGAAGGAGTGGCGGCCGCGTCCTCTGGATAATTATAGCGCTCCAAATCAGCAAAGCACTTAAGATTAACATTGATAGTTCTGAAGAGTGGCTTAAGGTTAAGCATGCTGTGGGGCTTGCTGGGTAAGATTAACCCAGAGCAGATGCATGTTTTGCTGATGCAGGTTTTCAAAATATTTAGGCCGTGATTCAAGAAGACACTGAAACGTGAGCAGTCCCACTGAAGGCAATGGAAATAACTGGCTGATCAAAGCTGGGCAGCCGGATGAAGAAAGAACATTAAGTTACAAACCTGTTTGTTTAGAAATGAGTTTGCTTTGAGGAGCACGTGTGTGTGCGGACCGAGGCAAGAGAGCAAACCGGCTTGCCTGCCGTCGCCAGTGCTGCAGAGCGCCTACATGAAATAACGCTGCCTCACGACCCGGCTGTGTTCAGCCGGCTTCCCAAATTCCAGCAGACCTATTTAAAAGCAATTCTATTGAATTGTAACGACCTGTCCAAAACAGTGCCCGTTTTTTGTCAAATCCTATTTTAATCCCTTGGGCTTTTTATCCCAAAGCCTGCGCTGGCAGAGCGGCTCAGCCCGGGCGCTGCTGTGGGGCAGAGGAGCCGGTGGCCACCCCGGGCAGTGGGGCTTGTCTGGCCCTGCAGACCCAGGGGTTGCTGGGGAGCATTTTGGGACAGCACAGAAAAGCTCTCACAAGACCTCATGGACATCATCTAGCTGCTGTGTGGAGACCTGTGCATCTATAGCAGCATCTCTTGGTGCCGATGCTGTTATGGTTTGGGAGAAATCCTGCCCTCACGAAGCCCCGGGATGGGAAATCCAGCTGGGGAGCTGCAGCTGCCCGGGGTGGTGCCGAGGGTCGCTGGTGCTGACGGCCTTACTCCATTTTAATGGCATCACGGGGCTCAGCACAGAGGTAACGGGATGCAGGAGTACAGCTCGGTTTCCCCAGGGCCGGGCGGGTGGTGCAGGCCCTTTTCCAGCCTTAAAAGCCCTGAGCTGATGCACCCCGGCGGGGCCGAGGCGGAGCTGCGCCGGTGCTGGATGGGGACCCCCATTTCCCCCCTCGCCCCCCATTTTGAGCTCTGTTTGGACGGCAGTGTAACGTGCCGGGTCAGACACACAGACAGGCCTTTTACTGCTTTTCTCATGATTAAGAGACCAAAAATAAAATGACCTGCACTTATATTCCCAGGCAGGCAGAAAGAATAATTACTTTACAGAGATGGAATTCCTTCATATATTATAGCCATTAAAAAGAGTAAAATTTGAAATTTACTGTGGCATGGAACAAAAAGGTAGTGCAGTTAGAGATAATGAAATCCTTACTTGCCATTAACGGAAAAATTACTGTTGTTAAAAGACCCCTTCATAAATAATGGAGAAACCAATTATACAGTCTTGGTGACTAATTTATCCAGGAGCAATACGGACCACATTATGCCATATAATGAGCAGCGCGTACACTCCGTTATATCTCCCTACAACTCGTGCCTTTATTCAGCTGCTCCACAAAGAAATAATAAAAAAAGAGAAACTAATGCACACAGCAATCAGAAAATACATTATCCGAAATGAGAGATGGGCGTTAATAGATCTTAATTTCAAGCGGTTTTCCAGCAGTGCGGAGGCCTGGATTAACTAACACGTCGCTTTGCCGCTGCACCACGACGGGGAGCGGGCCGGGGGGCCGGGGCAGCCATGCTCCCCTCGCCTCAGCGGGGTGGGTGACCTGGGCCCCCTCCGCCCGCCGTGCCCGACACCGAGGGGCTGTGAGCTGCTCCCCAAGCGTGGGCCGGCGAAGGGGTCTGCGGAGCCCCGCGGTACAACCCCAGGCGCAGGGCAGCGCTGGGGCCTCTCCGGCCCCGTGCACTCCCCGGGTAGCGCTGCCTGCGCCCATACAACTTTTTAATAGATATATAAACATATATAAATATATATATATATATAGAGAGAGAGGCTTGTATCAGGAATAGTGTGGCCAGCAGGACCAGGGAGGTGATAGTGCCCCTGTACTCGGCACTGGTGAGGCCGCATCTCGAATACTGTGTCCAGTTTTGGGCCCCTCAATTCAAGAAGGACATCGAGGTGCTGGAGCGTGTCCAGAGAAGGGCAACGAGGTTGGTGAAGGGTCTAGAGCACAAGTCTTATGAGGAGCGGCTGAGGGAGCTGGGGTTGTTTAGTTTGGAGAAGAGGAGGCTGAGGGGAGACCTTATTGCTCTCTACAACTACCTGAAAGGAGGCTGTAGCAAGGTGGGGGTCGGTCTCTTCACCCCAGTAACAAGCGATAGGATGAGAAGAAATGGCCTCAAGCTGCGCCAGGGTAAGTTTAGGTTGGATATTAGGAAAAACTTCTTCACTGAAAGAGTAGTCAGGCACTGGAACAGGCTGCCCAGGGAAGTGGTTGAGTCCCCATCCCTGGAGGTATTTAAGACACGGGTAGATGTGGTGCTTAGGGACATGGTTTAGTGGCGGACTTGGCGGTGGTAGGCTAACGGTTGGACCTGATGATCTTAAGGGTCTTTTCCAACCTTAACAATTCTATGATTCTATGATTCTAGGTTTTCAGTTGTTTGAGTTGCGTGCAAAGGAACCCCCGGGGCTCCGGCCTTGCGCTGCGACCTGGAGCAGGGCTGGCGGGGCGAGCCCCGGGTGTCCGCAGGTGCGGGCGACGAGAGCTGCTTTTTCTGAGGTAAAAAGCCCAGGGGGCGCGTGCAGGCTGTTTGCCACGGGTGATTTCAGAGCTGGTGAGGCCCCGCAGGCAGCGGCCGGGGGCCGGGGCTCGGCCGCGCACGGGGCCGTTTCTCGCGCCGCCGGCGGGCTCCCGCCGCGCTCCCCGGCTGGCGGCGCCGGCGCGGGCCGGCAGGCGGCGCTGTGGGCGGGCGGTGCGCGCGGGCGGCCCCTCTTGGCGCGCAGGGAGGCCGCGGCGCCGGCGCGCGGCGGGCACCGCCCCCTGCTCGCGCTGGCGGCGCGGCGGCGGGCGGGAGCGGCGGCGGCGATGGCGGACAGCGCCAGCGAGAGCGACACGGACGGCGCCGGCGGCAGCGGCGGGGGCGGCGGCCCGGCGGGGCCGCTGACGGCGGGCGGCCCGGCGGCGGGGCCCGGCTCGGGGGTGGCGGGCGGCGGCTCGGGGGGCAAGGCGGGCGGGATCGTGATCTCGCCGTTCCGGCTGGAGGAGCTGACGAACCGCCTGGCCTCGCTGCAGCAGGAGAACAAGGTGCTGAAGATCGAGCTGGAGACCTACAAGCTCAAGTGCAAGGCGCTGCAGGAGGAGAACCGCGACCTGCGCAAGGCCAGCGTCACCATCGTGAGTGCGGGCGGCGCCGCGCCGGGCCCGGCGGCGGGCGGGCGTGTGTGGGGGGTGGGTATGTTTGAGGGGGTGCCCCGCCGCGGGGGTGTCCGCGCAGGGCGGGCCCGGCCGCCGCCGCCCTCCCCTCAGCCCTGCCCCGGCCGCGGCCTTCCCGCCCCGCCGCCCGCCGGCTGCCCCCCCCGCTCCCCCCGGGGGCGGCGGTTGAGGCGAGTTTACCTCAGGCGGGCCCGGCTGTCACCGCGGCTCGTCCGGGGGGGGCAGGTGGGGTCACCCCGCGCCCTTCGCGCCGTCCCTGGGCCCTCCGCGGGGACCAGGGTCCTTGCGGGAGCAGGAGGGAAACCGGCGAGGAACCGCGGTGGCTTCCCCTGCCGTCCCAGACCCGCGTGGCCGGCCCGGCGCTCGGTGGGGATGCGGCCCCGCCGGCCCGGCCCCTGCGCTCGGCTGCCCAAGCGGCCAGGGCTGGGGAAGGGGCGGTTCGGCGGGGGTTTGAGCGAAGGAGCAGTAAGGGCCGTGCAGGGGGAGGGCGACGCTGGATGTTCCCTGAAGTTTCTCAAAGTAGAGGTTTTCTGCGAGTATAAGTAATCGGCGGAGATTATGGATTATCTCTTCAGCCGTCACCGCTTCTGCCACTGTGCAGAAGCAGCGAGTTGCAGGGTAGCGTCTTAGTCACGAAGAAGTGTTGGATTTACTTGTGCTGTTTTGTTAGCTGTGGTATTTCAAGAGGTTGCTTAAAAACTCCTTTAAAATAAACCCCTTAAAAACTATGTGAGTAACACCCACCGCTCTGTCCTGGGAAGAGCTCAGCTACTGGTTTATGAACACTGAGAGGATGACTTGGAATTTATCATCATTTTATATGATGCTGCTAGGCATCAATCCTCAGTAAAGTACATATGAAAATACAGTAAATATGATATTGTTTTCTTATTTATGAGTTGGCAGTTTAGGAGTTTAGATTAGGGTTTTTTTTTGCTAATTCAGTCCTTAGAGCGATCGTTCAGGCATTGTACTGATCACGGCCTGCATGCAAACAAAGTAGGTAACATGTTAAAGACTGATTAAAGGTAATGTTGATACTTGTATATGCTGTCCTGTATGTCCTTGCCAGTGCAGATAGAGATGCCTTGAGAGACTGATCCCACCTGCATGTGCTCGTTCTCATCTGATTTTTCGCAAGGGTTGCTTTATTACAAGCATAATGGCTATTTTATTGATAATCAGTTTTTTTCATTGTCGATATATCTAGGAGCTCATCTGGGCAAACCTCTCATCTGTTCCCAGTAGTAAGCATTCAGTGTCTAGCAGGATGTGGGCCGGAAGAGTGCATGAAATACAATACAGAAGTAATTTATTCAAGGATGACAAATATAGTGCTAGTCAGGGAAACGTGTGCTTTGTTAATACTTTACGAGAAGAGAATGTGTCTTAATTAGGTAGCACCGGAGTGCCTTCTAATGTTGAAAGGGGCTAAGACATCTTGTCAGTCAGACATTTTCTCTTTGCCTGTTAGAAAGGCACAGCATCTTTCTGAACCCCTCGTAGGTGTGTTGTTTGTAAACAACTTGAAAAAATGTTTGTGTGAATTAAAGTTCTTTTGGTGCTGTCTCTAGGGACTGATTCCCTTATATTTTCATCAGATTTTAATTTACAAAAAGGAAGTATTTTTTTGAATCTAAAACTTGGTCTGTATGTTTTTGACATCTTGGATAAAGAGAGAAAAGGTGCTAGACTTTTATAGCAACCTGTAGGCTGTCTGGAAAACCGGCATCTTTAGCAGACACTCTGGTATGCTAAACTGTGTGCACGACAGAGTAAACCACTTCTAATTCAGCAAGTGGTGAAATAATGAATGCAAAATGTAACTTTTTTTCAGGCCACCGAGACTTTGTGCTGTGGTTTACCTGGTCCGTAATGTAAACACATTTGCAGTCAAAATACTTTGTCACGTTGCTCTAGTGTGCGAGTGACTGAAGGTGAACTTTGTTGGAACGGTTTGAAATGTGTGCCATTTGCATGTAAATGTAATTAAAAAGAAAGTTTTCTGATTTCTCCGTTGTGATTCTAAACCTTTGTCAATTTACTCTCCACCAGCCAGCTCAAGCTCCTCGCGGTGTTGCTGTGCTGGCAGATGGGCGCTGTGTACCAGTTTCCTGTTGTAGACATTGTAATGTCACGAATCAGCTTTGATTTTTATCAAGTGTCGAGGATGAGCTGTGAAGCGCAAATGAAATAGCCGAAATAGCAGGTGAAGTGACTAAACCTGTGTGCTGTAGGTGAAGGTGACTTTGACCCACGCAGCTCTTCATCTGCGAGCCTTTTGCTGTCCTGTCGTTTGGGCTCCCTTGTGTGAGTGCCGCAGAGACTCTTAACTTTCTTTAGCTCCTGCTATTGTCTTTAATGGTTTTGAATATTTTCCCTTTAAGGTTTACCAGGTAGAAAGCGGTCTTCTTCCTCCTTCCTCTTGTGTCCATGCTGGTGTAAGTGTTAATATGATATCTTCTTCTTTGTTTCTGTGTTTGCATGTAGTATTATTGGTGTTAGTGTGGATGTGTACAGTTTTGGAATTATTTAAATAGCTTGCCGCATAGGATCCTATCAGTTCTATTCTGTAGTTAACCCTTGTGTGTCAGGGTTGAAAATAAGCGTTAATTAAGCGTAGAAGAGCTACGTTAAGTAGTTGCACTTGGAAAATATGACTGAGAAAAGGTGTTGACTTGGCAGGCTTGCATGCTTGCTAACTTCATATGAACTCTCATCTAAAACATGTAAAAACAGATGCTGCTTTAATACTGAAATTGGTAAAGCTAACTTGGACTAAGTGTATATCCCAAAAGATGTGTGAACTCTACTCCTTCCAGTAGCCTGAAATGCAAATGGAATTATGCTGTTGCTCATGTGCAAGACTGAAATTAAGTAAATATACGTGATAACTTTATCTCGTGTGCTATTATTGGTAGCAAACTGTGAGGGAAGGAGCAGAGCGGGGAGAAAGCTAGGTAAATTTGAAGTGTTATCTAGCAGTGCAAGAGCATTACATTACAAGATGCAAAGTTTCGGATCAAGTATTAAGAAGAAATAACTAAGATCACTTGACCCATTTGCAGATGGATTGTTTATATGTATTTAGCAATCTTTAATTGTATGATCTCATGATATGGTATGTTTCTGCAAGGTCTTTTTTAGGAAATGGAACGGGTGGTGGCGAGGTTGTGAAAAATCACACACCTGAATATCTGAGATGCTATGTATTTGAGATGTGAAGTAGTGAGTTTTGGTTATAGTGGACATAGCGTGTGAACTTCCTTAATTTTTCAGTGAAAAAGGTCTATCAAGGAGATGTCATATTTAATGGACTAAGTCTGGGACAGCACAACTTCTCTCGTTAAATAAGAGTACCTTCAAAACTGGGTGGTGGTGGGGTGACTGCTTTTCAAAAGATTGAATTGTTGCGTGTGTGTGACAAAAGCTGAAATACTTCAGCTAGGTGTAGGTATGTCTTGATCAGGAAGTTTCTTTTGAAGTCAGTAGAACTTGGATTTCTAACTTCTTTTTTCTACTTTTCAGTGTTTGATGTAACAAAGTCATCCTGTTTCAGTGAAAGCCATGTAACCTTTAACTGATACTGAAGCATTTTGGTTTTCTTTGTTATCATTTTGAACTGACAGGCCTCATACAAACAGAGTGCTTTTAATAACAAAAAGTTTTAGTCTCTGATTGCTACAGGTACATACATGCTTACTCTTGGATGGTAGACTCAGTAATTTAACTTGTGTAAATTGGCCTGCTATACTTGGGCATCTTCTGTAGTGTTAGAAAATTAAAGTATAATAAGCCTTATTCTGTTATTTATTTTTTTTAACTGAGATGAAGATAGTGTATTTGAGAAACCGAATTTAAAAATGTTCCTGCTCCAGAATGCTTGATGAAGCAGTTTTAGTGCTTTGTAACATAGATTTTACAAGAACAGCCTCTCAGGTTTTTTTCTCACGCAGTTTGCTTTGTAGGGAAGGGAATTATCCTAGAAATCCCGATTTGTGGTGCTGTGTGAATCCGCAACAGGATCATCAATTCAGATGAGAGAGTCTGATCCAAAACGCTAATGGCATCAGTAACACTTGGATGCTGGTTTTTGTGGGCTTGCCATGAGTTATCGCTGTCTGGTGGCAACTGCTACAGCGCTTGCTGGCAAGGGGTGTTGGGACATGGGGCTGCTGTGGGTTGCAAGTGGCAATATTTTACTGCGAGACCTCTGCTACCCGTGTGTCTGTAGCTAAACCTGCGCCTCTGCACCTTGGCTCTCAGCTTGACTTTTTTTATTCCCCGAGCGCTAGCAGAGGGCAGCTGCATCTCCTGGCTTCTCAGTCTCCTCTGCGTTTCTGCAGAGCAATGTGAACAGCCTCCCACCAGTTGGGAGAAACAATGGAAGAAAAAGCCTTACTCAGCTCCTATTTCCTCACCCCTACTCACAAATCCTGAAGAAGTTTGTTGCTTTCGATAACAGCCATCTCCTGAAAACAAACAGGCTTTCTGGGACTTGCAGATCGGAAAGATCCTGTGTGGTATCGTAGACTCGTTACAGTTTTCTCAATAAACAACCAGATTTCGATGCTGGAAATAAATATGATTGTAGCGTTTTGTTCTCAAGGAAGCGTGTGGTGGGATTTGTGTGTGTTTGTGTGTGTATGCATGAGGTCTGCTGTCGTGGGTCTCCATGAGAAATGACAGCCTGGGTAGATAGTTTGGGGAAGTGAATGGGTGTGCTATATTGTTGAAAATCCCATGCCAGAATGCTTTTTAACAGCTTTTTTCTTTCCTGGAGTTTGCACCAGAATTTCAAAGCAGAACACCTGTTTCAGTACAGAATATGTCTATTAATAGTAGAAGAAAGGGCAGGGTACGCTAACTGAATTTAAATATGAACCTTTAAAAGGCGCTCACTTACGGGCAGGGGGATGAATGAAAGAAATCAGTTAGTAGCAGCTAGAGGTAAAAAGCAAACCAAGAAAGCAAAGAGATTACTATTTTAAAAGAGGTATCTGTAAGTCAGTTATTTAATCTTTTATTTTAAAGTAGGTCTTGCTTGTCTGAAAGAGGCTGACTTGCTGTTTTGTGATGTCTTCTGTAGGTGTAAGAAACCTGCTCGGGGCTTTTGTATCTGGCTGCGTCATTCGTAACTAGTTTGTAGTCCGACTAAACTAAATGTCTAATGCAAAAATAACTTATTTTAGAAGTGCTTTGGGTACCTGCTTTTTTGAGTAAAGACAACATTGTTGCTAAGATTAGCAAGTTCATGCACAATGAAACTCCATCCAAAATTTTTCAGGAAGAGCAGGCACATAGGAAATGAGTGTCTTGTATTTGAATTTTACGTTTGCCTTAGATGCTTAAGAAGTTTCTATTGAGCTTCTACAAAATGTCTGTAAAGGAAAAAGGAAGCTTAGTAATGCACTTTCGTGTTAACTGTTTTGGCCCTTAGATTAACATGGTAAAAGCAATGCTACTTGCTGCTCAGCTGGCGAACTAATCGTAGAAAAGTATATTGTCGTCTGCTTCCATTTGGTAGTTATGCACAGCCACTAGCGTATTGAGTTCCCAGGGAGAAACATTGTCGATGCAGTGGTAACAGCACATTACCATTTGTCTGTATTGCAGACCTTCTTTGCTGGCTAAAAAACAAACACAAAAAAAAAAAAAAAACAGAGGAAAACTGGTAATGTTTCTGTCCTGTGTAGAACTTGATTCATATAGTTAATAAACGAGAACGCTTGAACACAGGTGCTTGTACTTTCAGGGAGTTTGAGGCTTCAGAGGGTTACTAAAATCATCTGCTTTGGTTTGGGTCACATCTTCATGTTTTTCTGAGTTGTTCCTGCATTGAATCTCGTAACTTACCTTGAAATGTGTCTTTGGGAAGCGTATCCAGTTTTAATTTGAAGACTCACAGAGGTGAAGAACCATTGTGCTTGGAAAGGCTCTGGTGTCCTGCCTCTCATTCTTCCCGTCAACTTCGTTACGGCTGAGCCCTTGGTTCCTGCTTTGCCTTTTGGCTAGGTTAAGGAGTCTTCGGGATCCTCTGCTTTCTCCTTCTGAAGATACAGGCGGTGACAGGCATCTTCTAGTTTACTTTGACAAACCAAACTAAGCTCTCAGGCTCTGAGATACTGGAAATCTAATGTGCTGGATCAAAAATGCTGTGGGTATGTGGTGCACTGATCTAGTCTAAACACACTTTCCTCCTTCAAATCTGCACAAATGTTTCTGATAGCTTAATTTGGAACTGATGGGTGTTATTTTTCTTTTTTTTTTTTTTTTTTAATCCAGTATCATCGGTTGTTTTAAGTGACCTTACTGTTGTGTGCTCTGGCTAATTTGGCAGAAATGCAGTAGCATGCCTGTGCCTCTTCCAGGTCTGATTTGTACTGCTGGGTTGTCCAGTAGCACTTAATTTGCTGCAAATAATTGTGGAGCCATAGTCTCAGGAAGGGTATTTTCCCTTTGTCTGGGATTTTTTGAGGCTCTCTTCTGTAACCCCTCTATTTTTCTTTACAAAGAGGTACCAACCCCTTAAGTTTCTCCCCCCCCCCCATATCAGTTTCACCAATGCTATGAACAGGTGAGGTGTACAAGTGAAGGTGAGCTGTCTCTCTGCTGGACCTTGGGTAGCAGTCTGTATTACAGCTTCATGTCTGAAGCTAATGTGGAGTTATTGTTTGTTCCTTCTCTCCATGTCTGTTCTCTGAGAGAAACCTTTGGTTTGTGGGGTTGGTCCTTTTTTCAGAAGCACAGCTTTAGTAGAACTCAGTTTGCTTCAAATGAAACAAAATGTGAAGTTATCTGTTCTCTATGATTATTTTTTACAGTCTTGCTAATTTCAGTATCCCAGAGTTCATCAGAACTGACTTACTGAATAATAATGCACAGTGAATATTTTGAACAACATCATGCTTAGTACATGTTGGTGTGAAATTTGTAATGAAATTTCCCACTGACAAGTATTTTTGAGCTCAGTAAGCCGCTTTGGAAATCCTGCTGTATACTTTGATTACTTTATAACCGTTTTTAAATAGTGTATGGCATGTATTGCTAAATCAAAAAGTCATATGGGTGCCATATACACATCCTACACCTTTGCAGTTATCTTTATTACAAATAGTCCTTGGCTGAAAGATGAATCTGTGCTTATCTGCCACAACTTGTTCTCTATAAAACCATGCTGAGTGACCCTTTTAATGTTTCTGTCCTTTATACAGTAAATTAATTTGTTTCCAGTATTACCATTGGGTTGATACCAAACTCTGATAACCATCTGTGTCTTGCTTGCCTTTAAATATTATGCAACAGCTTTACTTTTTTTTTCCGTTACTTTATTGATGTTCCCGTGTTTAATAATGGTGGAATGTCTTCAGTCATTAGGAATACTGGTCTATTGCTCTGAATTACTTTGGGGATGGAAGTGAAATAAGAACTGGGATTTTAGAGTACATTTGGGAATTTTTAATAATGCAAAGTTCTTGGTGGTTCTGTGGGTTTGCTATTCTGCATAGAAAGTAATTTTGCTTTTCTCTTAAGTGAACTTTCTCATTGAGGTTGTATCTTGAATTGTGTGTCAGAACTGGTTTGTTCGTTGGCTTTTATTTTAAGAACGCTGTTTAATGTTGGTTTTGAACACTTACTGAGGCTAATGGCCATTCTTTCTTAGTATATCTTCAGTGACTTTAAAACATTTTGAAGGAGAGAGTTGGTTTATTTTTTTCTGTGTTGTACACCTAACAGGCTTGCTTTGACTGAAGAAAAAAATATTAATACATACTACTGCTGTATACCTGCTAGAATTTTTTAATTAATTTTTTTTCACTAATACAGTACAGGGCAGTCGCCCAAATGAGTATTCCCAATACCAAGAGTTTTGCATCCCAATACCAAGAGTTTTGCATCATTCACAACTGCTGATTCAGACGGTGGAGTAAAACGTTAACTATTTTTAGAGGTTCTAGCACTGTTGCTAATCCCAGTATTGGAAAGCTAGTACAGACAAGACTTTTGAATAATTTTTAAATCCTGGAAGTTCTGTACTTCATTTTAGTTGTGGTTTTGACTGTAATGGAGTTAGAATTTTATTGCTGATTTCAAAGGATGAAGGAAAGTGATTCCCCCCCCCCCCCAGGTGCATGGTCTGTGGTTTTCTTGCACTTATTAATTCCATTTACTTGGCCTTATTGCTTGTTTCCTCCTACTGCTGATGCTGTCTTCACTTCAATATTGAAGTTGTTGTTTTCAAAGTCCTTAGTTTTAAATGTTGGTATACATAGGGTGTATCTTCATCTATAGACTGTCAGTGCTAAAGCTCATAGTAAATGAGGAAATAATACTGGTGTGGGGCGCACAGCTGTGGTGAGCAAGCTTACACATCTGCTAGAGACTTCAACAGAAGTGTGTGTTTTCATACTGCACCTGGTAAGGTGTACTTGGGTGGGATTTCAGGTGGGGACCGGAAGAGCAGAAAGCGCTTGGAACGGTGACTCCACGGCAGCTGCAGACGAGGCTAGTCAGGCAGCTGGATCTATGGGGTACTGCAGAAGGACGGAGGGCCAGTTTCTCACAAACAGATCTTGAAATGTGATTGGAATGAAGAAACAAGACAGTGCTCCTCCAAAGGGGTGAAAATTGTCAGCAGTAGACATCTGATGTATTTCATCATAGCCTAGTAAAAGCAGTGAGAAAAACAGTTGCTTTACTGCTCTTTTTTGGGCTGGGGGGTAGGAGGAAGTTGCTGAATTTAGCAGCAGAGCAAGAGGTGAATCCTTTCTGTCTTTCTCTTAAAGAAAAAAAAAAACTGAAGGAGGAGAGTAATAGGGACAAAATGTACAAATTGAATTATGTACAGGATTTGGGATCTAAACAGAATGAATGGAAAAGAGACAAAGACATATTCTAGAAGAGAGGCAAAAAATACAATATAAAGCAAGTTCCCATGGATCCATAACAGAAAACATTCCTGTGACGCCTTGCTTCCAGCGCAGCAGCCTGGGGACGTCCAGAAGGGAACATCTCAAGTAATGCTTCTTCAGTCAAGTCCTTCTGTCTGACTGAAGAGGTGTCTTAATTAGGTGGACCGTTATTGTCCCATTTCAATGTATGGGATGAGAGAATGAAGTAAAAATGAGGGCAAGACATTTGAGGTGAACTGTTCCACAGTAAAAAGGCAAGTGTCTAAGTAGGAAACTCCAAAACACAAATTACAGATGTGCAGGTTTCACATCTCTCTCTGTGGGGTGCAAGGGCTCCTTGATGATAGCTAAAGCAAAATGTTTACAGAAACATTGAAGCAATTTTTAGTTCGGTTAAAATACAGACATCGTAGGCTAATTGCTGCCTATAGGGACAGTGCTTTCAGCTCCTGGGAGTCCTCTATCCCTTCGTGTCTTCCATTGCAGCAGTTTTGTTCCTGGAAAAGAGGGTATTCCCTCAGCTCATCGACTGATACTCTAATTGATGGAGAAACTCTTAAGATAAGGCCTTTTCTTCCCCTCTCAACTCTGAATTTGACTTTGAAATTTCATCTTCTGTGCATTAATATTACACGCAATCTGTTTTTCAGTTTGGGGTAAGCTTAGTGAGGTAGATGATTATCTCTTCAGCTGTGCTGTAGATCGAAACAGCCCAACAGTGTTTCAGCTATCTGTAAAGTTTCCTCAGATGTTTTAATTCTTTAAGCTGCCTAAAAATGTGATGTGTCTGCTTAATACTGTAAAGCTAAGGTCTTTTTAGTTCCTTTATTGTTGTTGATGCTAATCATATTTAAAACTCCTACCACATATTTAAATAATTCCCACAATGATACACTTTGGTCCTGAATAAAAGTTTAAATGTTTCTTAACAAGTCAGACATGATAAAACCCAACAATGTTTAATGGGCTGTAGTATGACATTATGCTTCTTTCTGTTCCTTACAGTTTAGTTTCTACTTTCAACAGAGGATGTTGGAAGTTTTTTCAGGTTGGTGTTTTTTTTTTTTTTTGTAGTGGTGTGATTTCCACTTTGTTTCCCTTCACTTTCAAATAAACAGCAAAAACAGTTACTATGAATTTTGCAAAATGTAGGGGTTTTTAATCACTGTTTTTCCAAGAGCTTTAAACTGTATGTATTTTTCACATCTGTTAAAAATGAAGAGTAGAAATTTTGTCCTGGCTAGTGTTGCCAGGAACTGATTCATTAGGCAAAAGCCCTGTCCTCACAGACCCTGAAGTCCTGGTTGGGTCAAGAGGAGGGACGCCTCCAGAGTTCTTTTCCAAGAGTAAATTTAGCCTTGGATGTAGACCTGCAAAAAACTCCCTTTGCTCTGAAAACTGAGACATGTAACTGGAAGTTCTTGCTCCGTGGGTGGAAAGGTGGGTAGGCATTTCCTAAAAATTTCTCTGTGTTAGACCTACTTCTCCAGTTCTATATGGGGTAAATATTCAAGGATGATGGTATTCCCTCCACATCCTCCAAACCTCTGTTTGTAGAGATCAGAGACGGGTACAGAGAAAAGGAGGTGTTTTTTCATATTCCTTGTCATATTTTCATACACTAAATTGATAGACTTGTTTCTTGTCTTGAAAGCCGGAAAAGAGATTGCTATTCAGAATACTGTGGTATGTACTGTCAGATGTCCAAACTGTAGAGAAGGAGAAAACAAAATATTACTCCACTCACTGACTCCTAGGAAGGGTAAGTAGAAACACTTGTTTGCTGTGATGGAGTTAGAGCTGATGTGTCTTAAGACTGGGATGGACAGTGTGGGGTTTATTTTGTGATTGTGTTGTTTTGGAACAAGGTATGATTATAATCAATAATGAGCTTTGTCTCCAGCACTTGTGGGTCACGGAGAAGGCGTTTCTCTGGAAAGCCAATGTGTGTAAGAGAAAATTAGGGGAGATGTTAAAAGGAGCGCTTTTAAGAGGTTAGTTACGGTAAGTGACTAAGGACACCTTGCTAGTGTGGGGGAAAAACTTTGCAATCCCTAATGATTATCTGAGTTGTATTTAACCTAGTCATTCAAAACAAACAAACAAAAACCCAACCAACCAAAAAAAAAAAAAAGTTTTTTAAGAAAGTGAATCAAGAAATTACATGGTGAGCATCTCATGTTATAGTTCGGAAACCTCAAAATTGGATTTTGATATGGTAGTCCTCCTCCCTAGTTTTAATAAATTTAAAGGAAGGCAGGTTGGTTGATGTAGATATACCACAGGTTATATGCACCTGAAAGAAGGATCTACAAGTGCTGAAGGCCACTTGCATCTAGAAGAGAAGGGTGATGAGTATTCAGGCTGTTTGAGCTCAGGACTGAGCCTAGAAGTGAGGAAGCTTGTGATGATCTGCTGGAGAACAGGGAGGGTTGCTGATACCTGTGGCATGCTGGTGGGGGATGCCGTGCAGCAGTGGTCTCATGTCTTCTGCATGGAAAAACTGGGTATAACAGAATTATACTTTGACTCTTATTTTATACTCTGATGAAGAAAAACCAAGTGTTTCATATTTGCGTACTTTCAATGGTTCATCTGAGCTATGTAAAGTGAAGTAGGATTTTCATTAAGATTATTTGGGGGGGGTGACTTAAATCTCTGCTCCCTGCTTTTGCTTGTACTCTTTTGCCTTTGAATAGAGAAACAATTGTGGTACTTATAACAATAGTTTGCTGTGGTTGCATTTTAGCAGAAGTTTGTTATTTTAAAGCACAGCTCAGTGCCTGTTAGCAACAATATACATACCTCTGTGAACAGAAGCTGTGTAGTAAATTAGTCACCTAATAGTGTATTCTTCTGCTGAATCTTTTGCTTTTCCTGCTCTGAAACTTTGGGAGTGTGCAATATTGAGTTTGCTAATTGGTCAGTTCAGCAAAGTGTATTTTATAGTTAATATGAGGGTACATCAAAGATAAATGGTGATTTATCAGTAGGCAGGAAACAGGCAAAAAAGTATTTAAAATATGTTATCTTAAGAAGCATTTATGCATTAGATGTCTGTTATTACAGAATAATTTGGAGTGATTTGCTGCAGTACTACATTTCTTGTAGGTTCTAGTACTGAGTGGTGGTGCTGCTGAGATTTAAGCTGTTGTTGATTATCGGTTTCTAAGTAGCACGACACAAACAGATTAGGTTAAACTTGAGTATTTTAGATGAAAGTCAAAATCTTGCATTTTAAAAGGATGGTAATTCTTAATGATCATGCAAGGTATGAAAAATAAATTTAAAACAAAACAGTATATGCTACAACAGTACCTATAAGCAATTTGATCTCTTTTTTTTTTTTTCTATCTTTCATGTCCAGAAACCTGCATGTTCAAAAATTCAGGCAAACTAAACATAAAACTACAAATCTAGTTATGTGTATAGTATATGTGCATCCTTATTACGTTTTTCAGCAGCTTTTATGTTGAGGCTGAACAAAAGCAAAACCTGTTCCATGTGCTTCTATATCCTATTTGTTTTACACTTATTGATTAACTAACAAACTGTTTACAGTACAAAAAATTCACCAGTAAAACAACAGTGTCACTGGCAGTCAGAGTAAAGCAAAAACCTCTTTCCAGTAGTCATCAGTAAAGTATTAATAGAGAGAGGTATTTCAAACTTTGGCTCAGTGTTTGATATGACTGTAATTTTATTTTGTGTTTTGGCTGTCTTTGTCAAAGTAAAGCTTCAGTCAGTCAGGTACAAACTCACAAAAATGGGGAAGGCCCTAGCAAGGCACCCGTACCTTCTGCTGGAGTGGTGTTGCCTGACCTTTGTGCTGGGAATGGTCGCTTGCTTCTGCTGGGCTGCGAGGGGAGCTGTGTAATATGGCCCCATTCTTACTGCCTTCCTGGCCGCGTTTGCACATGCAGTCATTACGATCCTTCTGGGGAACGTTTAACGTGTATTTTGAAGAAATATTTTGCCTGTATGTAGTGAACTCGAAGACGTAGGGGAGCTGGGCATGTTGCTTGTATGTGCTATACACATGCATTGAAAATTCAGTGCTACTGAATAACACAAGAGGTACAGGAGATGTATAGTTCATGTGCATGTGCAGTGATGAGATGGAGAAACGGCTTCATGAAATAGAGCCATTTGGAAAAGGTCTGTGGGCTAGATTTAATTTTCCTGCTAGGTCATTCCTGCCTTGGCCTGTAACTTCTGTTGGCTCAGGTTACAGCTCTTGTGGACTGGAAGCAGAGACTCCAGCCCTGATAACCGTCTGGGAGCTTGTTCTACATGATGATGTTTAAGTGACTGAAAAACAAGTGCTATAAAGCATATGTCTAATGAATAGTCAGATTGCTAAGGCTGTAATGTCGAGCGCTCAAAATAGGAAATGTTTAAATATAGGTTTGCTTGTACACCCTTGCTGCCTTTTCTTTGTGGTGCTTTATTACCATATACTCTTTAATTACTCTTTAAAACTTGCATAACAGTGTGTGGTCATGGTTAAACTGCTACATAAAAGTTATTTGAGGGTTGATACATTTTTTTAGACTTCATCTTGACATTTTCTTTGTCACAATGGCTTTTTTATGTGCTGCATTTTTATTAACTATTTAATGCCAGGATTTTGATATAACAAAAACCCTTGAAGAGAACACACTGATTTTTCTGTGTTTTGAAGAAAGGCATTTAAATTATTTTTAATTATTTTAAATAAATTCAGGAATTGACTGTATTAATTATGAATTTCATATAGCTTGTTATACCTTGTTTGTAATGAACCAAATACATTAATTTTATAAATATTTATGTTTGTGAAATGAGCCTGTTTTTATAACTTATTTAATTTTCATCACTTGTGTGTTTCAGTTGTGCAAGACTCTTGCAGGTCAACATCAAAATGCAGAGAGAGAAACTATTTTAAGTGTTTACAAATCTGAAGTGGAATGGAATTGCATACTATCAAACAATTTACTTCATTGCTGATGCTAAGAGATTATTTGGCATGTGCAAATACCACTGAACGTTTGTGTTTAGGAAACTGGTCAATTCTGAGGGCTCTTTTAAAGTGCTATTCCTTGTGTGGCTTTCCAACCCACAAGGTGTATGCACCCATGTCTTGAAGGTAACTGAATTTTTGAGAGAAGGTCTCGTAAGGCTGCATGAGTGATGTCGAGCTGAAAACATGTGATCATGGTTAAAACTGACTTGGGAGAAAAATGTATGTCTTGTGTCACTTGACTCCGCTTATTTCTTCAGTCAGTCTGTGGCCATTGCGGATTCATACAACAATATGCTGGATCACTTGGTAGACATCAAGTGAAAAACTTGCTGTGGCTGGAGTTTGCAGTAGGAGTGTTGTGACAGAAGCATTTTGACATGTCCAGCCAAAACGTAATTGACCTTTTAAAAAGGAGGGGGGTGGGGGTATGAAGGGGAGACAGAATTTCCAACTATAAATGGAGATTAAAAGGAACTGTATTTTAACACTTCAAATAATTGCTTATGCAGACATTCCTTTATTATTGTAATAAAAAATATATTTTTTTTTTTCCTCTTACAGGAGAACTCATCTACTGAATAGCTGAAATGTAATAGGAATTGTGTTTTGAGGCAGTTCTGCATGTGGCTTTAACGTTACATGATAGGTAACATTTAGAGTAGTTGAAGTTACGAGGCTGAGGTTCAATACTGACATTTTTTTTTCTCTGTTAGTGTGTTTTGGAAATAAAATCTGGTAAGCCTATAAGTTGTTTTTTAAAAAAAACAAACAAGCAAACAAAAAAAACCCCTTTCCTCCTCATCTACCAGGTTTGTGTATTAAAAAAAAAAAAAAAAGCCCAACAGGTTGGGGTTGTGAAGGAAACATACCAAGGTATTACTGCTTGTTTATTTGATTTCAAAAGTATGGGGCTTCTAGGAGATACTGTATACCCAAAGATAAAAATGCACAGTTCTGCTATTTGTGTAGCTCTGTTACTCCTGAAAAAGCATCTTAAAGAAGGGAAAAGGACAAAAAGAAAAAAAGAAAAAGTGAGAAAGAAAAAAGTACTTATATGTGAGAACTGAGGAAGTAACCCTCGGGGTTGCCGTAGATTAAACAGGAAATCACACTGCAAATTGAACCCAGAACTTCAATTCCAGCTCACCTCTTTAACCACAAGAGCATTCACTCTCTTTTCTTTGCAGACAGGCCACCCAGCTGAAAAAAGGTACCTTTCCTTGGAGGGAAAGCTGTGCCTACGTCATACTGGGACTTTGGTGAAACCTCCCCGTCCTTCAGCCTTTACAGATAGAAGTGTGCTGCTGGGCAGTCGCGATAGTTGGCAGTAGCGTGAGCCGTTAGTTTCTGAGTTACTGTTGACTTCTGTTCTTGCAGTGCTTCATGTTTCTCCTTGTCTGAAGCGCGCATTGCATGTGGTGTGCTCGTTTCAGGTGTGGCTGGAAGGTTTGTAGGAAAAAATAACTCCAGCCTGGGAGAGCTGCAGTGTAAAAGTTCCTCCTGTAAGGGAACAGTATCAGCTCACTGGAATATTTATCGCATTTGTGTGACCAATAGTTTTCCGTACTGTTTTAACCTGGTGCCAGAAAGTACGGCCAGAGCAGTAACTTGAGTTAGTACTGCTAGAGGAGGAGTGTGTACTTCAGGAGAACTGGGAAACTTGGATTTTGTTTTATGCAAGAACTGGGTATTCTGAAATCATGCCATTGTGACTTTCTGCACTTCACGCCCTTTTTACCTCATCATATTTTTTAGTAGGACTAAAGGCTGCTTCAGAAAGGCTGCTTTCTGAAGTGACAGCTTTAGTTTGGTGTAACATGTGCAGCAACTGAGATCATCTTTTCCCGAAGCTGTCCCAACCTTTCAGTCTATATTCAGTAGCAAAGATTGAGTTTCTTGTGTACACCAACCAGATGAAACTGCTCTTCAGCTCCATCTGCAGGCTTATATTGTCCATAGGGTCCTGTCGACAAAAACTGCACCGTAAAATGATGGATGAATTGTAAAGAGGTCATGGTGGCTCCTGCCTTAAAGATCAGGGACCCTCAAGAGTGGATTAGATCAAAACAGTGCTTGGTAGGCTGTCTCCAACAAGATCCCCTGAAATCTAGTGTCACCTCTGCTTTGGATGCTACTGGAGATAGGTGATGCTTTGTCAGCATGCAAGCCAGGCATGCTTGGCATCTGGCTTTCAGGCAGTTGAGTGTAGGTGAGTGGAGCAGTTTGTGAAACAGTTGTTACTGAAATTGTGTCTGAAGTGAGAGCTGAAATTAAAATGCAGTATCTTGTTCATGTCAGATCACTGATAATGTTGTGCTGGTATTGACTAAGGAGTAGGTATTAATTGTGATTGTGGAACCTGCTTACGTACTATGCAGTATCAGGAAGGTTTGTGAAGCTTTTAGAAGAACTAACTGGGGGGAGAAGGGAGTGTGGAGAGCTGTGGGTTTTGTTTTGTTTTGTTTTTTTAATTTGACTGTGTTCAAGCTGACGCCTCATCAGAAATACTGGATTTTGCTGCTTCATAAAATAGTGGTACTAGAGCAGTGTGGTTGGGGTATGGTCCAGTGATACAGAAAGAGAGCATCCCACCGTAAACCGAAGCCACTGCATGTACTGGAAGTAAGAGGGCAGAGGGAAATCTTGGTCTGCTAAAGGTATATTTACAGGAAGAAGAACTGAGAGCAGAAAAAGATTTTAACACTAAAATTTCCACAGTTTATGCTAGTATATACAGCATGTGGAAAAATAACTTCTGATGAGATTCACTCCCTAATATGATACTCAGTTACTATATAAAGTTTAGGAGAAATATGTTTCTTAGTTCTTTTAAAATTAGCTCATTGGATTGTAAGCTCACAAGGACAGGTTTTTACAACACTTGTGCATCAGCTCTACTAGTGATCAGGATTTCACATGCTACTGCAATAGATAGGATTTTTCATCCTAGAAAATATAAGAGGTTTTGTGTGTTTAATGTGCATGAGGTGCTTTTTTTTTTCCCCCTCTTCATTCTTGATTTCTTGCAAAGTAACATGATAGTCTTTGCCATTTATGGTCTTGACCACAATAATTACAGATTTTCCTTAGTGGATGCATCTATGAAATGCTCTGAGTTAGCTGTACATAGATTTTTGAGACACAGGAGACAGGTGGATGTGACTGTGGTTATGCGGAAAATCTGTGGTGAAAGTAGATTGCTTGTTTCACGTTTCCAGGGATTGACTGATCCGGTGTTATCATTTTATATCACTCAGCACCTTAGCAATTTATTTTGTAATATGGTACACAGAACAAAGTGAATCACTGTTAGTGTTTTTTGATGTTGAATGTGATATGGATAGTAGAGAAGAACCAAGAACTGTACCCTCATAGAAGACCCACAGAAGACTGCCTCTGATTTCCATACTGTTTCTCATTTTTTGCTGATCATATCAGAGCCTCTTTTCAAATGCAGATACTTAATAAAGAGGCAGATTATCCATATGGGAACACAGTGTATACGTGTCCAGAAAAATATTGCAGTGACAGAGTCTGTGCGGGAAATAGTATTAAAAACTGATTTTTTAATGACTGTGTTATAACATCAGTTTGATTATGGGCTAAATGAGTAACAGATATCAAGATTTTAGGCAATATTAAGGTAAACATGAATAATTTCATTACTTAAGATAATTGAACTGTTTCCAAATAATGAGTAACAAGATGAATGCAAAGTTTCAGAATGAAAATATGTGGATTTAGAAGAAATATGGTAATGTATCATGTGCTTTTGTGCCCAGTCTTAATAACTGTATGATGGTTTTTTTTTGACTAAAAAGTTTGTGTTGAAATTGCTGACCCTTGGGTAATTTAAGTGGACATTCATTGTATTAAATAGGATGTGTGGATATCTGGAACTTAGAGTTCACACTTAGATTTCTAGGGTTCCTGTTGTTTGTTCAGTTGAGAAATATATTCTTTGTATAATGGAGGCAGATGTAATCATACTCAGCTTTTCCTTTGAGCCAGTTGAAAGTAAGCCGGTGTCCTACGTGGTGTAAGCAGAGGAGGTTGTTGCAGAGCAGTTTAAACAGGTCTAAATTGTGGCTGTTCATTCTTCGTTTCCGCGTGCCAGCACTCTGCCTGCGTGTTACGCCAGTTTAGGAAGCGAATCCAGGAAAGAAAAATGGGAGGAGGAAGGGAAAGGATTAGGTTTTGGGTGTCTCCTCCTGCCTGTGCTGGCCTGCTGCCTGGTTGCATGAGCATCCGTGCAAGCACAAAGGAGGGGCATTGCTGTGTGGCTGGGAGTGGGCTGGGATCTTGGCAGCCCGTGTTCACGTTGGCCTAAGCACCCATCATTAATGTAACACCAGGATCTGGCTACGAAGTGTTGTGCAGGCTCGGTGCTGTAATAATGTGATTTTAGAGCTTTTGATTGGTGCAAAGCATGAGCAGAACAAATCTGTGCAAGTTAGAAATGAACAGAAATCAAAGTAGAAACACCCTGGTTCTCTTTTTAGAACCAAATGCTTTCTAATTTAATTTTAGGTAAGCTTGGTCTGTGTTACTGTCTTTTATTGTCTGAACCATTGAAAGACAGACACCAGTAGAAATCCTGTGTAGTGAAGGCAATGGAGGAGTTGATTTTGGAACAGCATGCATGAATTTTAACGATTTGAGGACAATGAACCCTTGCAATTTGACTTGTTTACTCTGTTCCAAAATGTCTCTGAAGATGTAAGATCGTGAGTAGCCCTAAATAAAGCCACATTTAGTGTAGATGATGGTATTGAGATCAGTTAGATTCCTTGAGTTTTAATCCTCTGAGATGTGAGGTGACAATTTATCATTTCTTCAGAGCTCTTGGACAACTCTACATCGTCTTGATGTGGCAAGTGGTAATAGCAATGCTGAACATGCTGGAGTAGCAGTTCTCTGCCACTGAGATGCACAAACGTGAGAGAGGAGGTGCTGTGCAGGACCTAAGCTCCTAAGCTAATAAACTGTGCCAGACCTTTTTTTATTTTATTTTATTTCATTTCTTTTTTTTTTTTTTTTTTCAGGTTGGGTTTGTGCCAGCTCTGCTGGTGACAGGGAGAAGGGAGCTGGTGGCAGATAGTGGGAAAGGGCCAAGACAAGAAAGCAATAGAGACAGGAGAAGACCTAAGAAGGCAGAGATAAAGATGTGAAGAGAAGGACTTGATGAAAGGAGGATTCAACTGAGAAGTTTCCAAACCACTGCTTTAGATTTTATGGTGATATCATGAGGAAAATTTGCAATTATCCTATTGTTCCAACAACTTTAAAGACATTTATGTTCTTTAAGTGACTTTTTTTGTAGGCATGGAGCGTCTTTCTGTTTAAGTAATTGTCTCTTGGGAGTACTAGGGAATATATCATTCCAGTTGGAAGATCACTGACATAATGAAACCTTTTGAGCATTTTCCAGTGTACAAGATGTATAAAGAGATGGTTATTTTGGCACATTTTGGGCAGATTATGGAAGCTAAGCTTTCAGTGAAACTCTAATTATGCTTCTGTTTCAGTTCTTAAATTTTCCTCTATCAAATTTTACTGAAATAAAAGTTACTGAATCTTTACATTTTGTAAGCTATAAGCTGGCATAATGTTATTAGAATCAGGGCAAATCACAAATCTGCAGTTCAAGTGATGTGGATTTTATTGCAGGGGATGAAAACACTCCTCAGCCCTATGTTGTCTCATTTGTTAAAGGTGGTGGCTTGGGAATTCTGTATTTCTGTCATTCGTGGCTCTATTTGGACTGTGGAATGAAGAGTTGGCTCTACCAGTTTGTAGCTGTGATCTTTCATTTGCCCATATGAAATACCCTTTGTGGCCTTTTAGAGCAGAATTCCAAAAGATAACTGTGTTCCATTTGTCAAGTTTCTAATATGTACATTAAAAAAATATACAAACACCTGAACTGTAGGGAATGCGAGGGAGTGAGCTCACACTGGCTGGCTTTCTGTTGAGCAGTGCCTAGGTGCTATAGGAGAGCTGAAATGGAAATTGTCTTCTCTAGTGATTCTTCGTGGGGAGATTTCCAGAGTAGCTCTCCTCTTGTGAAGTTTGGAAATCCTCAGGGTAAAGGCATTTTTTAAAGTTGTTGTTATATGTAGTGAAGTAACAGTTCTGAGAAGTAACATGTTTTCCTGGGCTGGTGCTTGGGCAGAAATTCTCATGAGATGAGCTGTGCTGCCTGTGGCTCAGAAGCAAGGCATATCTGGGTGAAAGAATAAACGCGTTATTTGACTTTGCTAAAAAGCAGGGCTGCAGTCTAAGGGATCTGGAAAGAAGGCACGGTGGTGAATGCAGCAGTCTGAGCTGTGCTTCAGCTCATAATGGAGAACATTTAGAGACAAGTTTGTTTTTAGGAATAGAGTAGGTAAAAGTAGGTACCTGTGAATCAGTAATGCTTTTATAAAGTTAAAAAGGTTGGGGAGTTCAGGCATTTGGTTGGGAGGAGGCCACTTTAAAGCACCAGTGTAGTTTCCTAAGTTGAAAGATGAGGAATAAAAAAGGAAGAAGGGTGCTATAATGTTAGAAAAGGGGATGGTAGCAGTGCTTAGATCCATCCTACTGTTCTCCAGGATGATGGGCAAAATTAAAAAAAATAAAAAAGAGGTGGGAGGCATTTAAAGGGGAAAGGAATAATTGCAGCTTTTAATGTGGAAACTTGCTCCCTTTTTTCTTAAAACTATGTCTTTACTTCACAGCAAGCAAGAGCAGAGCAGGAAGAGGAATTCATCAGTAATACTCTATTTAAGAAGATTCAAGCTCTGCAGAAAGAAAAAGAAACACTTGCAGTAAACTATGAAAAGGAAGAGGAATTTCTCACTAATGAGCTCTCAAGAAAACTGATGCAGGTAATGGGTGCTTTTACTGATGTTTCTCCCGGGAGCTTTGGGACCAACTGGTGGTTGAATTTTTTTGTGTGACTGCGACTGGAGTCAGAGGGATGGGGTCAGGTTCTAGCTGTTGTAAAGCTGACACTTGATACAAGGAAAGTACAAGAAGAGTAGTGAGTAAGCGTTTTTTAATACGTTGCTTTAAAGTGTGCCTCTGCAAACTCATACTGTTGAGAACCTGAAAGTTTGTATAGAGATGCAAAGAAATGGATGTCGCTTAAAGTAAATGTTAACTGTCTTACAGAAGAGAGTTACTGATTAATTCAAAATGTTAGTGAAACAGAAGCTATTTTCTGGAGTATTTGATATTTAACAGGAGTCCTGAAATATTAAACTTTATATACAAGAATGTGCAGTGATGCTTGAAGGAGACTTTATCTGTAAGTTTATCCGTACTTTTAACAAAACAGCTCCTTCTCTTGAATTAAAACATTTACATCAGTTGGGTGCTAAAAGTAAAAAGTTGAAGATGCTGGGATAATTTATGGCAGAGAAACTTCTTTTCATTATGCAAGTTGCTAATTTTTGGTAAGTGGGTAAGTATTTGTTGGAAGTGGTGTATATGCTTGCCCTGTTCTGATAGACTTGCCTAAATACCTGCTTTTGGCCTCTGTAGGAGACAGGGTGCTAAGTTAGGTGAATGTTTGGTGTGATCCACTATGGCTTTTTTCATGCTGTTACTTATAAGCTTTGTCATGAAAAAATAGTCAGTTTTAAAGAACCTAATTTGTATGTTGTAAGCACTTCTTACATTCTGCAGCTGGAGACTTAAGGCATGTTTAGCCCTGCAGTTAGGAAATACAGTTTGGAAACAACATTAGAGCTAATCCCATCTGATGCTTTTGTTACTGAAAACTGGGACTTGATATCCTTGATCTGGTATTACTACTTCCCCTTGCTGTTCTTGAGGACTGACAAGAACGTTTCTGAATCAGATGTGTGTTTACTTTCAAGGTCATACATTTTTATGAAAAATAGAGAGGCAGATGGCAGTAAAATAGGATTATCAAGTGTTCTTTCCTAATTGAAGTAAGATGCAGATATCACTATAAAAAAAGCTTTCCACTAAAGTCTCTTCCAGTAAAGGGAGAAATGCTTTGTTGAGCAATGTTGTTTAATTGAAAGGGCTATGTAGAAATCAGTTACAGAACCAGGTTACATGGGGCTGTACTATAGATTGCGTAGAGCAAAATAAAACTTACTTTAAAAGTAAAAGCATGAGTTACAGTTGATTTGGCTGAAGGGTTTTGAACTCAAATAATGACCTTGCGCACAAATTTGTACTGTACAAGTTCTGCGGCAACTGAATTGCTGTATCTAGTAATTGCTTTAAAATATGCTTAGCCTTTTTCCTAGAATTCAACTGAGATTGCTTTAAAGCTGTGTCTTTAACAGTTCTTAAATTACTAATATTATGCAAAATAGGTTCACACGTTACAAAGAGAAACATAAGCTTCTTGTCAACCTAAAACTGCAATTAATTTTTATGCTTTTCTGCTGTGGACTTTCAGAAAGTATCCTTTGACTGTTGCCCCAAATTAAGGAAAACGGTTACAGTCTACTGTTCTCAAAATGGCCAAGGGGATGCCTCGTTGTAATGTGTGAAATAATGCAAGGGCATTATGCTGTTTATCCATTGGAAACTCTTAAAGGGTGTAACTCCTTTCTCACTAGTGAGAGAAAGATTCAGAGAAGCACATATGTCTGAAACAGAATGCAGGCATAAACCTGGTGAAGTTATTCTCGCCTTTTGTACGGCATCTGGGGAAAATCCTCAGTCTTGGATTCAACATCGTCCCGTAAATATATCCAGCTTTCAGCAGGAAAGCTGCAAGTTTCTGCTGAAAGAAAGTAAGTACATAGCCATAACTACAATAATATGGAGGTAAAATTCTGACTACCGCCTGCTTTTATTAAACAGTATCTCAGCCTACAGCCTTACACTTCATTTTGTGTGGCCTTCCTTTAAGCCTCATTCAATGTTTGATAAATGTGGTCATGTCAACCAGAAGATTTTAAAAGGTGACAATTCTTAAGTATACCTGTGTTCCAAATTGTTAGTCCTAAAATGGTGTAATTTCTCACAGCATCATTAGGTAGCAGTTTTTGGAAGTAAATTGTGAGTTTATCCTCTATCTAAATATTAATCCAACTTACTTGAAAAAGAGACAGCTGTCAACATCCTGTCGATGTTGGTAGTGGTTGTGCCTGTGAAGGGTGAGTGGCATGGAATATCTTGCTTACAGGTTCACCTGTTAACTGCAGGGCACAGAGAAGATGATAAGGGATATATCAAAGCTCAGTTGCAAAGTGTATTTTAAGCTGTGTCAGAGGAATCTGCCTGGTCAGCAGGTTTTGTAGTCCATACATCTGGATGACTTTTCATACCTTTACAGTGTCTCAAGACTTGCAGTACAGGTGGAGGACTGTTTGTTTTAAAGCAGTTTAATATTAAAAGTATTATTCTGTTTGTGTGTATGCTGAATGCAGATCTCATTTCATGGATTCATTATGTCTTTGATGTGATAAACTTGCTGTGAAATGCAAAAAATGTGTATTGATATATTCTCCTAAACACTAGTAACATGCTCAGCAGCTTATAAGTTACACAAAGGAAATGGTCCCTTCCCCTAAAGAGCTTACCTATAGAATTAGGAAACATTTTAATATTATAGTATGTTTCCACAAAAATAATTTTCTATCTCTATAGCGATCGTGGATTTAGTAAGTTGGTATTAGAATATTGGTGAGTTGCAGGCAACTTTATTAAGTAGCAAAGAACTGAAAATAATACTGACATTGAGTTTTGTTTTATGAAAGCTTATCTGTTGTTTGGAAGTTTTGATTCTTCAGTTATGAATCCTGGAAATTATACACATGTAGACTGCCAGATAAAAAAATCTGAGAAGAGAAACTCCTGATATTACAAATAAACTTGTTTTGTGGAAAAGAGGGCATTACTAGCACATATCACATGGTCAACTTAGTATTTATTACAATATCTTTTCTAGTTCGGGATACTCTTCCCGTTACACAGGTGTAGTGCTAAATTCCTGACTCATGTTTTTCAGACACACAAAGTTAGGATAATTACAATTTACTTTTCTGAATTTCCTGAGAATTGTGAGTGCCAATATTTACCATTACCTACTAGAATGTAGCAATTCTGTCTTTATTAGAGGATGCAAGACCAATGAGGCTAATAATGAATTGATAAATGCCCGCTTCCATTGTTGGGATCTTTGCTCTGGAGAGAATTCTAGCTAAATTATACGCAGACTTTGGATGATGACTTAACCAGAAATGCAGTAGTCTCCAGTGGAAGTGTTGGCAGTAATTGGTTGCTCCACTGTTCTTTGCTATTTGGGGTTAAACTCTTAATCTCTGTGTGTGTTTGCCAGACAACATTGGTCTGATGTGGAAATAGACTTTCAAAATTCATGCTGTCAGACATTGTGCATCAAATGTCTTCCTGCTTTTTGTATGAGTAAGGGGAAAAAAAATGCATATGAATCTGTTTTGTCTAAGACTTTGCCTTTTGGAACAGTGGGAGGGGTGTACTTCTGGTAAACTGCGTATGATTTGTGGTCTCCTAATTTTTCAAGTATTTACTAGTCTGTGGCTGTGTCAAAATTACTGCCATATTATTCAGTAGAAAGCCACCCAGCAGAGGGACTTTTTTCATAGTGCCTGTGTGTTTTTTGCTTTGTCAAACCTTTGTTTGTTGCAACTGTAGGGGCTTACGCATTGCATTCAGAGTGGCATCTGGAATGAGCTCCCACAATGTTAAAACGTGTTAAATGTGAAAGCTGCCTGCCAGAGCATGAGCTGCAGTGCTCCGCGCTAACAGCCTAACAAGAATTTCCCAGTTCAGCATGATGTGCATTACTATTATAAAACACAGAGTTAGATCAGGTTTTCAATATTGTAAGAAATTAATTTTGAAACATTTTACTATATGGCATACTGATTCTAAACATACACAGTAGCACATGAAAGAAAGTGTTTTCACTGGAATAATACTGTCTTCCTGTTGCCAGGCTTTCTGGTGCCATACCATGGCTTGATACTACCTGTTTATAACTGTGTGGCATTAGCTTTTACTGCTTCTACAAGCCCAATAAATAAGTGTACGCTTTTATGAGTTGAATTTCCTTTGTTTAGCATAACTTTTAATTTTCTAGGCTGAATGCTGCAGAGATGAAGGAGTACATGCATCTCAACAGAGGTTTTGGAGTAAACAAAAGCTTTTCATCACATACATTCCTGATAAAGTTCTTATAAGCCTTATATACATTCACTTTATTTTCTCATGTACTTACTCTAATTATATTTTTGTCTACCTGGCTAAGTCTCTGGAGAGTTTGGAACAATATTTTTATAAAGTCCTTGATCCCTAGTCATTACAGAATGGTAGTAATATTTTGCAGAGTATCATTAGAAGTGTTTTGATGCAGGATCTGTTCTTGCAGCTGTGGACGTGGACTTGTTGAGTTACTGTTTTGAAATTTAAAGTAGTAAATCTTGAAAATTTATCTTTTGTGAAACAAGGCTGCTCAAAAGAGTAATTAATTTTTAATATTGTTTGAACTTACAAAGTCAATTATTCTTTAAATTGTGCAACAGTCCTTTTCAAAATCAAATACAGATTTTTTTTTTAATATATTTTTGGAAGTGCAGATTGGTCCAAGTATCTGTCCTTGAAAGTAAAATGTTACGACATACCAAGATAATAGCATTGTGCATAGTAAGGCAGATTAAGTAATTGGGAGGCTATACAGAACTGTTTGTCATGCAAGTCTGATTCTTGACAATTCTTTCAAAAATTGTAAGTCTGTAAACATAAGCTATTACCCTTCCTGCTCTCCAAAATACGATGCGTCAGCTCAAGGATGCAAATGTGATTGTGCAGAATAAACAGTCAGCTCATCTATCATTTATTTGATGAACATCTGGACATAAAGAGGAGGCAAACTGCTGATACAAATTTGTTAATAAATAGGACTTTCAGGATGCAGCAAAGGAGGAATTGGACAACTTTTGAGGGCTGGAATACTAAAAATAGACTGTTCAGTACAATGTACAAGGTCATAGTCTGGGGTATAAATGACGGTTGTTTTTTTAAGGGGGAACTTCATCCATTAGCTCCATTATTTCATAAAAACACTTACCGCTGTCCCAGAATAAGCCAGTACAGTAAGGAAATAAGGTAAATGTGGTCCTACATTGTATCAGGCAACTTATTTCTGTAGAGAGAGAAGGATATTACTGTAGACGTGTAGGACTTCCCTGAACTAATGCATGCGCTCTTTCTGCTGCTAGGCTTCGTATTCAATGGCCCCGTTCTCACTTTAAAGTATTAGTCTCTCTTGCACCAAACCCATCTCTGATCTTACGTAGCTGAAAATTCCTCTAGTATCCCTCCTACAGTTTTCATATGCAATTCAAGGTCTATAAGACCTTGCTATCAAGGTGACACATTCTAACGTGTTTTTTCCTTCTCTTTAGGTGGCAGCTGTAGGTGTATCTGTAAACAGTTGTTATTATAATTGCATATAATTAGAAACAGTTTGAAAATACTCTCTTACTTTACTAAGTAAAATAAACACTATCCACCAGTGTTTTACCATTGGATATTTTCTCATTGTTAGCAATTCCGTTTTTCAGCGTTAGGGTTTCAGCATTAACTGTTTTTTGTTTGTGATTTGGTTTTTGTGATCAAAGCCAATAAAAGGGAAAAATTATTTTACCCAATTGTGAGTGACAGACACCATTAATATGTATTTTGGGGTACATTATTGGTATTTTTCTCCCACTTTGAATAATGAAGCCGAAAGGATGAAGGGGAGTAGCATAGTAAAGTAGGTTCATCAGAATGTCCGAGAGGGCTTTCATCCCTTTTAGCATTCAAGGGGAAAGTGTATGTGGGTTTCTTTTTATTCCCAGTCACTTTGCTTTATGGTGTATTTATGTTAAAATCAGAATAGAAGAAAATCCTCTCTCCTGGCTTCACTTAGTAGCTTTCTGATCAGCTGGAATGGTCCTTTGGCTGCAGTATGTTCACACTACCAAGGTAGGGTGTAGTAGATCCTACACAGCAGTTACAGATCTAATGAGTAAGCCTCATCAGTTCCTGTGTGATGGAAATTCCAGCAAGCTTTAAAAGGAATGATTTGACAAGCAAGATTGTGCTATTGCAGTTCAATTTATTTTAAATAACACAGTAGTTGCATTTGCATGAAGCACACAAAAGCAAGAAACAGTATTTGTTGTGAAGTTGGTTTGAGGTGCCTTCATACAACTGTATGATCTGCCTGACTCACTGGACTGTCTGCAAATGCTAGCAGTCCCCAACCACATGCTTTCTGTTAGCAGCATCTGGCTTTAGGATGAGTAAGAGATTCTGGCTACGTGCCTTTTCGCAGTTTAATTTGCTAACTAAATATAAGCTGATTACAGCAACTGGCTTTGGTCTCAATTTTTGGTTAGGTGAAAAAAAAAAGTATCTAGCTTTTTTTAATGAAGGAAAATGAAGATTGATGGAAGTGCAGCAAGTACCTTGAGCTAGGTGGTAATCTGTGTGCTATCTGCTCCTTGGGCTCTTTGGCTGTCTTCAGTCTTAAACTGTAGCTCCTGCCTAGGGGTGGGGAAGGAAAAGAGAGGGGCTTATGGAGTTGTAAGACTAAATAATGTCCTTTTCATATTAAGCCTGTTTTTTTTCCAACCAAGCTTAACTCCAGTACTGAAGTAAGAAACTTCAAATTTTTGATTATCAAACAACATGAACAGTATTTTAATTTAAAAGTGTGAATATAAGTTTTTCTTCTCATGAAAATCTCACTTAGGAGCCCTGCGTATTCTCACAAGAAATTAAATGGCTTCATTTCCAACTAGACAGTTTAACAAAATTTCTTAACCATTTGATCAAGAGCTGCCGTGATAGTCTCAGTGACTATCATGTTGGAGTCTAGGTGGCTTCCTCAAGTGCATGGGAATTTCCATGAGCGTCAGGGGTCTTACAAAATATACTGTAATTTAGTAAGTGAAAGGAATAAATCTCATTTATTTTTTAATTACTATTCTGGTGTTTATTTTGTGAAAAATAAAATCTCAAAATTGATAGGCCCTGAAAACACAGTTAAACTGCAAACTTCTCCCATATGTATATTGGCAAGTAGCTACTGTCTGCCTAGTGCTCTCTCCACACCAGCCTTTCTGCCAGGCTGCACTTCACAGACCATTTTGTCTCTGAATAGCAGCAAAAGAAACTGAATTAATGAACTAGTAATTTTAGCTTGTTTTAAAATCAAATCATTTCTTCACTGTGGATATCCAGCAACGTCAGCTTGTATCCATGACTGTGAGGTGTGTCTCCATTTCCTCAGATTGTCCTCACACATTTAAACACTGTGATCTTACGTATTATTATGTGATAGCCAGAAGAACTGGCCTAGAAAATAAGCAGGTGGAAAAAAGTGCCTGCAATTTTCAGTGGA
This sequence comes from Theristicus caerulescens, assembly GCA_020745775.1. NCBI lineage: Eukaryota > Metazoa > Chordata > Aves > Pelecaniformes > Threskiornithidae > Theristicus > Theristicus caerulescens. Next base: position 94,617,298 of record CM036560.1, read on the forward strand.
TGGCCAGAGCACGGTGTAATTACACCATTGTCTTTTGGTGACATTTGCTTTTCCCTAAGTCAAATTCACGTGTTCATACCATGGTGCCAGTCACACTGTTTTATCTGCAGGAAGACTTGGATCCCTGTCTTGGAGGGATTCCATTGTGATTTTTGACTTTAAAGTTAAAAGTGACTCTAGTCCAAGCCATAATTTATGTTAAAATGTGGGGTGTGGGTTGTTTTTTTTTTTGTTTCCATCTGCTTGAGAGCTTTGAGAGTAAAGACTTTTTCATTGGAAATATTACCTGAACAAAAATTTCCCTTAAGTGTTAAGAAAATGTATAACATTGATTTGAAATAAACATTGGTTTTATGTCATTAAAATCTTTTGATTCTTTCTAGCATAGGAATAGAAATTAGATTTTTTTTTTTTTACTACCTTGTTGCACAGCAATTTCAGTAGTATGACTTCAGTCAAGATTTTAAACTTTCAGCTGCCTGGGAAAAGGAAGTGCTAAGACCTGCATTTTGTGCTTTGGGTGCTCTTGAGATGATGCATTTAGATTAAAATTAATGCTTTTGTGAAAATTATGATAGACTTCTGACTTTTGAAATGTCTATAATTATTTTATTTGCTATATATAATGTATCTATTTTGATTTGACTTTATTAAATGTTTGGAAATGTAGTTTACTTCCATCTGCTTTGTAAAGGGAACACAGTTTGAAATGTTGCTTTTTGAAGGGCTGTTGGGTGGGTTGTACATTTTGAAGTCTTTTGAGAAGAATTATCAGTAGAGAATTCAACGTGCAGTAAGAAAAAACGTGTAAATAAGCACGTAAAAGGTGCACAAGGTTTCATACTTTTGTGTTTAAAATACTTCCATGTCTCCTAAATTTTTAGCTGCAGCATGAGAAAGCTGAACTGGAGCAGCATTTAGAGCAGGAACAGGAATTTCAAGTGAACAAACTGATGAAGAAGATTAAAAAACTGGAAAATGATACAATTTCGAAGCAGCTCACCCTGGAGCAGGTAACTCCTTACTTTCAGAATTATATGACTAACACAAGGGATTCTGAAAAAAAAAAGCAAACTTGTTTTTTATTAGGTTTGACATAATTTTTTAAGTATGTAAGAAACTGGGCAATATCAAGAATGTAGAAAAGTCAGTTTGACTGTCAAAGCAATAAATCATTAACATAATTTATTATGAGAAAGTTTGATTAATTTTTTTTCATGGCCATTATAACTTTTAGTAGCCTTACTGCAGGCCTTCATGTCTGCTGGACAGCTGTGAGTTTTGCAAATCCAACTTTTTTGTAAGTAATGCTTCTTGTTGCTGTTCATCAGCTTCCACTCTCATGCTGCTAGTGAGAAAGACTGTCACTTCTGATAGCAGTTAAGTACAACAGTAAATAATATGTATGTGGTCTAGTTGTGCTCTAGGTCACCTTTTTGTGGCAGCTTGGATAGCACAGGACTCGAACTATGAGATGTCAGCTGTGTGTATACTTAAAAAGATTTGATATTCGACTACATCCAACTCCCTTTCTCCCTAGACAGTTATGAAGATTGCAGAGATAAAACACCACTTGTTTTGGTCATGTTTCCACTGGAAGTTTAGACATTAGGACTGCTTATGTCTAATTTTAGGCATGTGCATCAAAGCATCTCAGTGGTGTTAGGAGTCCTTTTGACTTAAAAGGCAAACTGATGAAACATATAGGCTTGTTAAAGAACTTCAGTTTTTCTCGCTTGCAGAAGTCCAGTAATTTGGGTGGTGTAAATATAGTACATTATTTCTGTGAATTTTTTTGCTGTTCTCGTCAGGTGTGGAACTTTTTTGTTGCTGGTAATCTGAATTTCTACCAGTTTTATATGACTCTCCTATTTCTGTTGACATTGTGGATAAATAAATTAATGGCTATTTTAAAGATGAAATGGGTTTTCTTGATTCTTATGCTAACATTCTATATTGAGAGTTCTGTGGAACAAATTGAAAAATAGAAAGGTAGGAAGATGTAGTTGCCAGCAAATCCTTAACCAGCATGGAAATTAACATGGAGGTTGAAATAACTCTCTTAGCCACAAGGTGGTGGTGGCGGCTACTTAATCAAAATGCAAAGTAAGTTTACATATTAAGCTGTTTTAGTCTTTGAAATGTTAGCATGAGCCACAGCTGAAATCTTAATGGTATTTATTTTTGTATCATTGTTCTGGGCAGACAGACTTGTGAAATCATAAAATTTGAAACTTGTTGCTACATTTGAATATCAATGATAGATTGTTCAAAAAGCATGGATGCTCAAGGGTCTTTCTCTCAAATGTCTGACCTTGAAAAATGTCTGACCTTGAAAACTTATTTGTTTATGAAGATGTTAAATTTGGCTGTCAGTCTTACTTAGAAATTCCATGCATATTTATATGTAATGCAATGTATACCTTTGTTTTCTCTTATAGTAAGGTATGGTAAATCTGAAGTTACTTTGAGCTTCAGCGTGTTTTCTTCTCTTACACAAATTAAAAAAAAAAAAAAAGCTTATTGTGCTAATTAACCAGCTGAAGCAACAGCCTTTGGGGCATGTGCTGTACCTAGCAAGAAGCAACCAAGAGTTGTGAGCAGAGCAATGTTGCCTTTATTGTAGACATAGGGAATTAAGGAAGAGAGATTGCCACAACGCTTCAACGTAACCTTTGGGAGACCTCCTTTTGGAAGGAGTACTTCAGCAATGCTTTGAACGTAACCTAGGGCTGCATTACTAGATCTATCGCTGTAATCAGTGAGCAGATAGTTACAACATATGTTCACTAAACTATTATTTTTAAAATATGGAACATGAATTATCTATGCTTTGTGTCCTTCCTCCTTTGCTTTCTCTCATCTGAGCTGCTTATGCCACAGGTGGTCGGTAGGTAGCCAGTTTGTAGCAGTGATGATTGTGTAGAATGTTATTCCTAAATAAAAAATTAAGCTGGATCTTAGGGTTCAAATGTGACCTGACTTAGTTTTCTTAAGTCAGCTTGAAGTGACAGAACATTCTTCTCTGAAGCTAATGGTGAAGAAATTTGCAACATGTGACTATTTCATTAACTGAATGTCTCAGTTAAAATGAGCAATAATGTTCTGTGTTATAGTTCAGTGGTTTGATGGGAAATAAATAGCTGTCAGTTTTGTCCTGCAGAGGCCAAGTTTGTGTAGTCTTGCTGTTACTTTTTTTAATTGCTTTTCTATTTCATACAGTACAGTGAGAAACTAGAATTGACGCAGTTAGGAGATGAGAAATAAGAACTAAATTGCTAATAATCATCTCCTTTGCTTCTTTGAAAGGAGAACAACATGAAATGTGTAAAATCTTCTGGAAAGATATTCTTGGAGAGCAGCAAAGATTTAAAGCTACCAAGGGGGCGGGACAGATGACAAGCAGAGAAGTGAAATTTGGGATAGTGGGCTTAGGTAGAGATCATATTCAACTTTCATTGATTTGGAAGATCTACATTTCAGGAGCGAACAGTTATGCTTGTTAGTAAGTTTGCAAGAAGACTGAAGAAGCAGTAACCCAGGAATACACAGACAATGGCTATTTTAGCTGCATTTGAAGGAAAGTAAGTGTATGCGTGAAAGAGAGAGAGATGAGAAGAAAAACAACTGGATATTGAGGAAGGTTGAAAGGGATTTTTCTCTTCCTCTGAAGGGAAGATTAAAGTCCAAAAAAGCAAGCAATATTTTCTCATTTCCCTGTTGTGATGGTAAAAATTAAATGATGTTTGATTGGAATGTAACTTTGAACCCATGTAGAATGACACTAGTATTGACAGAGCTGCTGGTTTGGTCTTGAGATATAATCCCATCCTGCTTATTTTAGTTCAGAATATTATCACGTTCCTAACAAATCCATTGACTAGAGTTAGACTACATTTGAAAGTACACCTGAAACTACCTAGTACAAAACAAATATACCTAATTTCTGAATTCACAGCTCTGGTCAGGATGCTGCAGTCACTTCTCCTGTAGGTTCAATTCAAGGTGTTTATCCTCAAAGCTTTAATATCCTGACACTGGGAGGAACTGGGACAACCTCAAGATCAGGAAAAGAAGATACTTGTTTCCAGTGTGTTTTCATATTGCTGGAAATGGGGAGTTTTAGACCTCTGTTTCACAGCCCAGTTTCTTTGGTGTTTCATCAGCATGTCTGTCATCCCTCAGGGCACATCACAAGGCTTATTTGTATATTATTGCTGATGATTTGACTTTGCCGCTGTGCATGCTCACCTACATGCAGATTTCTAATTAATGGACTCTGCTGCCTTGGTGATGGTTGCTATAATACTAAATGTAATCTTAGATTTTTCAAATCCAAGGTTATAAATAATTTACTCTGTCTTCAAATTCCAGTGTGCTCTTCTTCCTACCATGAAATGAAATAGATTTATTTTCACCAGTATGTTTTTATGGGTTGGTTTGGTGCTAGATCAATAACATAGTGGTAAAAAGACTACGTCAGAGCAGGTGAGTCTAAACCATGCTGAATTGAAGTGATGCAAAAACCACTGCTGCAGAAGTAGTGACTGGCAGTCAAACCTTTTTCATCATGTGTTTATATAGACAGCTATGCAACGTAGCAAAGATCTGCGTGTTGGTAATGTAGAAGCACAGTGTGCAGATTCTCAGAATGTTTTGTGTACATTCTTCCCTCTGAATGCTGTCAGCCCCAAGCTTTGGCCAAACAGGCTAATGAGTGGTGCCTGAAGGCAAAGTGCGCTGTGTCTCCTGGGGCTGAGCCCTTTGTACCACTCCAGCTCCTGCTGGTGGGGGGAACGAAGTGTCGGTCAGGATCCAACTTCTCACCCCTCGTGCGAGGCTGAAGCATGTTGCTCCTGACTTCTCTTTTACTGAAGTGTAAATTCCCTCAACTGTTAATGTACCTCTGGAAACTCAGATATGGAAAGATTTACTACACTGTGTTTCTTTTTCTAATTATGTTTCCTATTACTCATCAATATATGTCTGTTTTTACTTACAGTAACTAATTCCTCTAGGCTTTAAAGAAGAAAGTTATACATTCATCAAACTTACACTGTTATCTGAAGTGTGTAAGTTTAAATTTTGTTTGGGTATCTCAATATTAATTTAGTGGTTAGCACAGTGCCCTTACAGATTTAGATGCTGTAGTAGCACTTCACCCAGTGACGCAGTAAATGTGCAAGGAAATCACTTAATCTGTTTTCAGTCTTTTCGTTTTGTAATGCAGGATTATTTGCCCATCAGGAAAGTCATGAGTATTAACTAAGGCTTGGCTGGGAAAAATACCTCCATGCTATTTTCCACCTGTAAAGGTCTTGATCTATTCCCATATGTTTCATTATTGCTAACTTGTGGAGTTCAACTGCCAGTGTTAATGAATAAGATCAGTTATGTCTCTTAGTATCGCAGTATATTCTTATTAATATTTGCATTGTATTTGTACTAAAATACTAAAAATAGATTTCTTCATGTGCGGTTCTACTTTATATCTGCTTTTATTAGCTTATAGTAGAATCAAGAATGTTTGTTCCCGCAGTGAGTGAATGGGAATAATGTCAAGTTAAGTGGTGACTTTTTATAAAGCTTTTGCTGAGATAGAGATACATTTGTTTCTGCTAGTAAGGGTCGATACAGTAACGCTTAAGGCAGTTCACATAATTTTTTTCTTTACTATTTTCTTTATGTTGCTCCTTTGTCTAACACAAGGCAAACATGGCTTCTCTTCCATTTCTGGCTTTAACTGTGATTCTTCTACTAAAAAAAAATCTAAAACTTTTCCAAAGAATAAATGCTGGTGTAGTGGACAGTAAATTCAGTTCGAACTTCAGAGACGTGTGGAATAGGCTTGTCGTGTCATCAGTGACCTCATGTCCAGGTTTCAAGCTCCTCCTTGTTGGCCAGAGACAACAAGTTCTGTGAGAAACATTTCTGTTAAGATGATGACAACTGTGCAACTCCTGAAACTCTTGATTTTTCACTGGCTCTGTGACCAGTGTGTTGTGCCTGATTTTTGTTTCTTCACCTTCTCCTTGCTGTCGTAAAGCATCATGTAAAATGGTGGTGTTATGGCAATGATCTTTTCTAATGACAGTTTCTTGCAAAAAATGTATTTCCATCATTTTCATTGATTGTTTTTTCTCTCCAGCTAAGACGTGAGAAGATTGACCTTGAAAATACTTTGGAACAGGAACAAGAAGCACTAGTGAATCGTCTCTGGAAGAGGATGGATAAACTTGAAGCAGAAAAACGGTTTGTCTTGTTGCAGTGTGTTTGTAACTGTGGGAGGGATATCATTTAATACATAATGTTCATCTCTGTCCTGTAAGAGTTGTTTGATCTATGAAAACCTGGAAGTTAACGCAGTTGTAAAGCTCCATGTTTACATGGTGCCACATCCTTGATTGCTTAAAGTAGATGAAACTAAATAGTATAAGAAATGACCTGGGACAGCTCAAAGGAATTTGCTGAATTTTTCTCAACTGCTGATAGACTCTTTTTAAAGCTTCTGGTTTGGGGTCAGTTTTACGTTCATGGCCCAGAGAAGATAACGTGGTATTTTAGTGTGTTTGTTATATGAGAAGCTCTTGTATTTTTCCTATGTGCTTGAAGAAAACTTCAGCTTTTTCTCAGTGGTGTGCACTCGTGTCATTGAGACTTCCTGCTGCTTCTTCATTAGAAGTTAAGACAGTGAGACACTATTCCTGGGAAAGCTAAGATTAAAAATATGTATTAAAGCAACCCTCTCTTTAATGCCATATTATAAGAACTCTCTTTTTGGGGGGAGTAGGGGAGAAGAGTTGATTAATACCTTATTTTTATATATTATTATATTATTATAAATTATATATTATTATTATATATTTATATATTATTATTCTTCTACAAGTTTAAGGACAGTTATGTTAGTGTGACTCTGTGAATCTTGACTGGAGCCTCAGAAAACACCTGAGCCTAGGTGAACTGCAGGTTTTGTAGTTTATTTTACAGAGCCCTGCTGTGTGGAAGGTGCTCTGAAGAGCTACATGTGATATTCAACAGTGGTAAATCCATAGCAGGCTGGGCCTTTAGTAGGATTTTTGTGCATCTTAGATTTAAAGCCTTCTTTAAGCCAGACCATTTCTGGTCTAATTTACCTCAGACTGTGTGCCTTACGAGGAGCTATAGTGGAGTCAGACCATGCTTTAGTACCACTTCATATGGTATGTGTGAACACTAGGCCATGCAAAGAGTTGTGCTTGCATAGTGCTGTCCCTGCTCTTCAGGGCAGAGTTGGATCTGGCCAATCAACATGTTTCTAGTGAAGGACAGTTTCATGCTTTCAGGCTGAAAAATACTTTATATGTTAACTCCAAGAATCATAATTTAGAACATTTAATATCTACCATATGCTTATTTCATTATAAGAGAAGTTCATTACTCCTGAATTTACAATCAGTTATTTGAGGTATTTGAAACCGTGACTATATGGAATACCTTTCTATTTGGAGATTTAAAAAAAAAAGGGGGGGGGGAGGGAGACAGACTACTTGACTATGCTTCAGAAAATGGCTGTGAAGTTTTCTCTTTTGATAATGGTGAAAAGCAGAAAAGATTGTGTTTCACCATAGACATGCCTTACTCATATTTTTCTCTTGAATATGTTCTTCCTCCGAGAACATAAATATAAAAACTTGTAAGAGATTAAATGAATTTGCTTAGAAATTATTTTGTGGAATAAGTAGTGTTTGAGTATAAAACTGAGGTAACTATATATAGTCCAGAATTTGTTTTTCCTGAACTGTATGCAGAAATATTTGGGAGTGTCAATGTCTGAATATTTTAGAAAATCCATTTGTGCTTGGACAACAATTTTTACCTTTTTTTTATTTTGCGTTAAAAAAGAAAGCATTATAAATTCTTCCACAATTCTCTCCCCAAAAACAGTAATTAAAATAAATCTTGTATACCTGTCAGAATCCTTGCAGTGGCTTTCTGGGGGATTTAAGGGGGTTTCTTTTCATTAGAATTGAAGGTAAACTTTGAACTTTTTTTCATACAGGATTTTGCAGGAGAAATTAGACCAGCCAGTATCTGCTCCACCATCACCCAGAGACATATCGATGGAGATAGATTCTCCAGAAAATATGATGAGACATATCAGATTTTTAAAGAATGAAGTGGAGAGGCTAAAGAAACAACTGAGGGCTGCACAGTTACAGCGTGAGTAAACAACTTGTTTTAAATCTTTTAAGTTTGTGTAATGTAAGATTTTTATATATGCTTTCATGAGTTTGAATTTAAGGTAGAAGTGGAAAAAAATAGGTCAGGTTTGTATTAAAACATTTTCATAGTTGCAGTAGTATTGGTCGTTGATGTATTTATACTGCAGTTTGGGGTTTTTTTAGCTTTACTGGAAGGGTGTCTGGGAGACTCAAGTATTTCCTGAATATTTTGGGCCAGAAAAAATGTTTCTATCTTTTTTTCTTTTTTTTCAGAGACTTAGAAGTATTTCAACATACAGATTTTTCAAAACATACTTATGGCCTACTTTGTAAGAGTCTTCTTATAAATTAAGAATTACTCAAAAGAATTAACAGCTAGCAAAATAAAGTTCAGTTGTATATAAGAATTTCACTCATTTTAGAAGTTCAGTTGTATATAAGAATTTCACTTGTTTAGATTGCAGCTACCTTTAATTGTTTGTAGCTGTGTTAGACTAATTGTCCAGGCAGCTATTTGACTTCACAATATAGCAGAACAAGTAATCTTATTTTGTTCTTACCTATGTAAGATTGCTTTGAAGGTGGACAGAATAAATAGATGTGTAGAAGTCTGTGTGTTTCTGTTGTGAAAAGTGTCACGGACCCCTGACCAGAAGTGGAAAGCCTGCTTTTTGCCCTGCCTTTCAAGAGAAGAGGCTATGGCTCTGAGCACATGGTCTTGCTTGCACCTTCCTGTGATCTTTGCAATGCCAATCCTTCATTCCTTCATACTAAATCTAAAATTTCTATCCGAGTTTTGTCAGTTCTGCCTAGCTGCTAGTCAGTAGCATTATATTTCAATTGATAGGTAAGTAGATACCTAACCACATAAACAGAAAAATTTGGGTGAATGGGAAACAGGCAATATTCTCCCCCTCTAGTGTGCTGGTCTTGACAGCCCCTGTTTAGAGAAATAGCTTGCCAGAGGCAACGGCCTTCCTCAAAGACAGAGATGATGGGAGAGTGCTCTTTTGCAGAGGCCTTCTGTGCAAGTTTGTGGTATTAATAATTTGTGTCAGTTAAGAGAAGATAAGGACTACTAATCTTTGTACTTGCCAATTCTGTACTGCAGCCTTCACTTACTGAACTTCAGAACAAGAGCGAGGCCTTCGATTTAAAGTACTCTTTGTACAAATCTAGCCTAATTAATTTAATTTCAAGTATTCTTTATTATTTTTAAGTGGTTTCTTTTTGAATTGTGGTGAGTAAAAATTTAGAAGCACTTAAAGTCAAATTCTCATTGAAAATAAGTCCTAGGTTTAAAAGTACCCTTTTCCTTTGTGAACAGATTAAACAGAGCTGCCATGTGAATAGCAATACTGATAGAAATGGTGGATGTGCTAGCCTGCAAGCAGAAGATGAAACTGAGATACAGTTTTCAGTTTGGTGTTTGCAATATGTGATCGTTAGAGAACCTCTAGTATTATTCATAAATACTTAATAAAATCTTACTAAATTCTGATATTGGTATTACATTTTGTATTCCTGTAGCACTTACTTCTAGTCTAGGAACTGTTTTGGTATAATAATAGTTTTAAGTGATAGTGTTATGTTTAGAAGTGATATTTCCACAGAAGAGAGGGAAATCACGTATTGTTGATAGTTTGGGAACAGTCATCTAAAACAGGAATATTCTTTTGATTGAAGGGTGCTGCATAAAGAAGTGATCACAAAGCATGATGAATCGTAATATTTTTTTTTAATATTAAGGAATTAACTGCAAACTTGATCAAACCGTAGAAGACCTCACAAAATACATTGTGTGTCATAAGTCTTCATCATGTGTTCCATTTTATTTAAATAATCTGTCAAAATGCTTCATAGCTTTCCATGATTTGATTTTATCACTTAAATAGCCTGTGATACCAGACCATTTAAGTGATGTTTGCTGAACTTGTTCAGAATTGCAAACTCAAATTGCCCTTTGATGTAAAGAGTAACCTACTTGTTGGCTTTTAATATCGGTACATGTTCTGCTGGCCAATCTCTATGATAAAATGTGTAATTGAAAGAATACTATAGAATACACGTTAAGGTAGCAATTCAATACAAGTTTGAGTGTTTTGGTTTTCAGAACTTGTTTTGTGCTTCCTCCTTCAAAATGGAAATATATCTTTAAAATAATTTCTTCTCTGTGTTGCAGTAAAATCTTTGTAAATGTGAAATAGCATTATTTTAATGGAGCAGGAATCACTGTATTTCTTCATGGTTTTGGTTTCATTATTTTCTTCATGACTTTTTTTTCTTTCTTTTCAAATTTATTTAAGTAAGTACTTAAAACTTTTTTTTGCTTTTTATGTTCTATTGCCAACGTTGCTGTCAACCAGTAATTTATTTTAGTAGCTACTGTTCTGAATTAGGCATTGAACTAATGACTTAAAGATGAGAATTTTGAGCGAATCCATCCTGAGCATTTTCTACACCTTCATTCTTGAAGTACTGGAGTAAAATCAGGCACAATATATTTGCCTGTCTGTGAAATTGAATTTTAATCAAATTTTAACAAAATTCTGAATATCAGATTCAGAGAAGATGGCACAATATTTAGAAGAGGAGCGGCATATGAGAGAAGAAAACTTGAGACTTCAAAGAAAATTACAGAGGGAAATGGAACGTAGGGAAGCACTCTGCAGGCAACTGTCAGAAAGTGAATCCAGCTTAGAAATGGACGATGAAAGGTTTGTATTTTCTAGCCATCCAGATATGTTGGCATTGAGCTTATTAATCAATACTCATACTTCTTTTTGAATATTATAGAATAAGTATTCATAGAAATAACCTGTATATGGGTTTAATATATGTATCAAATTTCAGCATGGTCCAGGAATATCTTCAGCAGAATTGTATCAAACTTGTGTAGAAATTGCATTAGTTTTAACAGTGAGAAAGAAAATACTTGTACCTGAAGATTGCTTAGGATTTTGATAATGTATATTGAAATAAATACAGCTGTGGAGTTGAGATTCAGGATAATTCGATCACAGTACCATTGTTGTGCCCCTAACTTGGTAACTGCAAGGAATTCTGTGAGGTAGGAACAACGTTCTTACTTGGGGCTAATTCGTCCTTTGCAGAAAGTAAAATGTGTTCAGCCAAATACAAAAGGTTACTGTGTAAAGCCTTAGAAAGAGGAAGCATTTCCAGAACTCTTGGGTTGTTCTTGATGTCCAAACCATAACATCCTTGATTTTTTTTTTTTCTCTACTGCAAGCTGCATTGCTTACACTGACCTTACAGATAGTCTTGAGTTTTTCATGGTTTTATATGATGCCTTTTAGTGTTTTCTCACGTCATAGTAATATGACAGTGTATCTTGAAAGAGGTTTTTAAGTACACTTTGAATAAAACATTCTTATTTCTTATCAAATGCTCATTATTTTGTTGTACTGTTTTACATCATTTTGGATTTATAGTGGTCCTTTAAAAAAAAAAAAAGTTACCCTGTGCTGTGTATTCTTCTGATACTGAGATATTTCTTCTTGGGTCATCAGTATATTTGTGATAAACCATAATTTTCCAGAAACAAAGTACCAGATATTGTGTTTCAAGGAGGACCCTTAAAGTTCAAGGTAGCGTTTTCATTTTTATGAAATACTAGGCAACTGACATATATTGCAGTAGCATCTGGTATTAAGATGTAGTGAATGCTATATAAATTAAATTGTCAGAAACACAGGATTCTGGTGTTTGAATCTACTTTCATCAGCCTAATCTTTTCTGCCAATATTTACATTGTGATGGAAATACAGTCAAAATCTAAATCTATGTGAATTAACAGTATTAATCCAAAAATGTAGAGTATCCTAATAATTTTTTTTTTGTCAACCAGTTGTAGGTAGTGGTAATCAATAAAACGCAGGAAAATTTGATTAACTATTCTGTACTTCTAAGAAATTTCATTGTCATGTTGATTTTCTTGGTACTACAAAGGCATGACAGAATTGCTCCAAAATAGGTGTTTGCAGTGTAAGTAATACAAAGTAAAGGGAAGGCCAAAGCAGGTATTAGAGTGGTTAGTCTTAGGAGAACTGTGTAGACAAAATAATTGTGGAACTACATGCAGTAATGATTTTAAAACGTAATTCTTGTCAGCTTACATTGTCTTCCTAAAAATGATAGTGGTGATGAATCAGATATCCAGTTTTTTCCGTTGCATTCTGTTAGCTGGTGATACTTATTTTTTGTAGATGGGGGTGGATGAAGATGCTTTACTGAATGCAAAACACACAGCTCTCCCAAAACTTCTTCCTCCTGACTAGCAATAGCTTTGTCTTCTCAATCCTCCATCCTATTCTCTGGAGTAGTAGGGAGATATCTGAAACCAGGAAGCATACTAATGGTGTGCTGCTATTCCATATCACCTGATCCAGGTACTAGGATGACTTACAGAAAAGTGTCTTTATGTAGAATAAAATAAGATTAATTCATGAAGACCACTGCCTTGCTGTAACACACATACTGTCTGCATTATAAGTTACTGTGTGTTGCAGAGGTAGCCTAGTCAGTTCAATTTTGCTAACCTTGCCACTGGTAGCTCTTTAGAAATCTTGTATTTAATTAAACTTTAACTTGCCAGTTTGTTAATTTTCTGTTGTTCTCTATTGCAGCTACTTTTATTACCTGATCTACCCAAATTTAAACCAACTTTGGTATCACTGCAGTGTACTGCCTCTGTTAGGTGTTGTGGCTTAGTAAATCTGAATATCCTGCTTAAAAATCAGTAAGATGCAGTATCAAAACATGTTTCAAATAATTTATGAACTGGCTCACAGACCTCAAAGTAGTCATCATTGTGAGTTCCATCAAATAGGAATATTTTTAATGCTGCTCCGTGTTGTGGTTTTTTTGTGATCTGGAAATAAATGTGGCTACTAAGAATTTCTGAGAACACAGTGGTAGAAGGGGAGACAAGTAAGAGTCAAAGGGCTGTTAGGTAGCTAATTTTGCCTGCTGCTTTGCTGTGTCCAGTAAAGAAATACAGCTAAATATAATATAAACCCAGGTGCACTGATCTGTAGCCATATGTGCAGGAAAAGGTGCGCTAAGGAACCTCTAATCTAGACAATAACTGAAAAACCTAGGTGGAGAGTGCATAAGCAAGTCAACTTGAAAGCTGCCAGCCTAGTGCTGTGGAAAAAATATATAAAGTTACTTTTGAGATATAAACAGTAAGTGGCAAGTAGGAGCAATTGGTACGATTTTTATCTCCTTTTATATAGCACTTGATGGCTGTGAAGAAGCTTCACTGTATTCAGTGAGTGAAGTACAAAAAAATACCACTAAAGTTATTACAGGTGGGGAAAAATGCCTGGCCTGAGGTTCTAATCTGTTCACTTTATCATAGCGAAGTGTGGGAGGTGTCTTGCAACACAACCTAGAAGCATCTTTAGTGGGAGAAAGTCCTGGATTCAGAATGCCTCTCTGTTCCAGTGGCAAAAGACACGATGAACAGATGGCTAAACCTTGAGACCAGAGGGATCCAAGTAGGAAATAGGGCATGTTTTTAACTGGGAGGCTGATCAGCTGTTGGAATGAATTATCAATACTTTATTGATTTTTACCACCACCACCACCACCTTTTCATGATTTCAGATTAGTGCTGAATGCCTTTCTGGAAGATACACTCCAGCCAGACAAGCTATTGAGTTCAATGTAGAAATGATGTGTAAAGTACAAGAATGTAGTATAGGTCAGATTTGATGACATGATTTATACCTCTGGCCTTAATATGTACTATTCTAATCATATGCAACTTTTATGGTTTTAACTGCAAATGACTACGATAAGTCCGGCTGTTTCCATTGAAAGTTAAGCCAGTATCTGAGCCTTCAGAAATGACGAGAGTTCCTGTCATGACTTCCTAAAGGTGACTGGTCCTTCATTAATCTAATGTGATTCTTTTGGGAATTGAAAAAAACCACAGTGAAACATTTAAACCATGGCACATTTTAAAAGGTTTGATCTAATTATTCTTTACCTTTTTTTGTTAGATATTTTAATGAGATGTCTGCACAAGGATTAAGACCTCGCACTGTGTCCAGTCCTATCCCTTATACACCCTCACCAAGTTCTAGCAGACCTATATCACCTGGTAAATATTCAACCCAGTTTCTAAAACTATTGTATGCATCACATAGTAATGTGCCCTATTAATATATTTAGGTCAGTAGCCTTTCAAAGCTAGTCTGAAGAAAAATACCGCATCATAAATGTAAGAGTAGTTTTGCCTTAGTTGTCTTCTAGTGCAGCATGTTTTCGGATGGTTCTGTTTTACACTGTGAGCAGATATTAAAGGTCAGTTAAGTAGCTATCACTTGAACTTTTATTTCTTTTTTGCTCTCTCTTTTTCTCTCTTACTGTCTCTTCTCCCTGCCCCCTGCCAAGTTGCCCAACAGGATGCATAGTTCAAACAGATTTCTAGAGTTTGGTGATAAAGTAGTAATGAGACTGCTACTGTGCTCTGAATCAAAACTTCTTATAGAAGTCTAATCTTGAAAGCTTTGGAAAAAAGTCAGTTTCCGTTTCTCTTCAGTAGAGAGAGAAATGGCTTTTGTACTTCTCCTATTTTCTGTTGTAAAACAATAACTATACAATTAAGAATTCCTGTCTCTAGTACTTTGTATAACAAAGGCAAACTAACCTTTTCTGTGTTTTTAATCACTGAATATATTTTTTTAAGTCAAAGGAAATGTATTTGTGTTACTAACACATTTATTGACTGAAATTTAAAATCCCTTAAAATGCTGCTTGGACATTCATTAAAAGTTGTTGGCTGTGGATGTTATATGGCGATCACAAACTCACTTGTACATAATGAAGTGAATCCTGCATGCCCTGCTTTCCCAAGTTCACCTTTAGAACCTGTCGGACAGAGTCCTACAGTAAGGACAAATGAGATGTGCTCTATATCAACACATTCTGCAAGATGGGATTGAGGCGTTTTATTACACAGGTCTGCTAGAACGCATGAAATGTCTTTAAACAGTTTAATTTTCAAGATTGACTTTAGTTTTTCAGAAGGACTCAAAATGGTTTTCATCCAGCTGTTGCAAAAGGAGTACGCATGTGTAAAAGCTAGCTATGGCCGTAAGCCATGTTACAGTGTTAGAGATGAGCATTATGACAGAGTTTTTCAAGAGGTTTTTGGGCTTCCGAAATGAGCCAGATCACTTGACTTTCAAGGTATGTTACCAAGAAAACAGTATGTTTTCTTCTCCTTTTCCTGTAACTGGGTGTACAGAAACATAGTCATGCTAACAACTGTTCTGGAGTAACTACTTTGGACGTTCGTGGTTATACTTGTGCAGCCTTAATAGTAATACAGTATTCAACTGCACATTGTATGTGCACTCCACACAGTGGTTATAATTAGAAGTATGTGTAGGGAAAATTATCTGGTAACTTACAGGCTTGCATCCTAGATTACCTAGAAATGCACCCAGTTGATGTGTCAGTGCAGGAGTACTCTGTCAGTTTGTTCCTACACCGGGACTGAAGCATATTCCTTGTTCCCTGTGGACTTTACTTCCCATCAGTAGTTGATACAACAGTGCTGTGTTCTAGTGGGAATTATATCCCACAGACAGGGGATGCTGAACCAGTCTGAAGCAGAGTTTAAAATAGCACAGCTGAAATGATTGGTTCTAACAGTTCACAATTTTGGTAATGTTGGTACATTAAATGTTCCAGGCTAGCACTTCTGCACAGGCAGTTACATTACTCTCCTTCACATCTGATAAATTAATATCTACAGTTGGGAAGTTTCAGACTTCAGAAAAATAGAAGCAGCAGTTTGTTAGAGAGCTAATGAGATCAATGGGGAATTTTGTACAGCTGTCTGGTATATATGCATGCAGTAATGGATGAAAACAAATAGTTTGAGAGTACTTGATATCTATAGTAGTACAGTAAGACATTGTCAAAAGTATCAGCACAGAATAATACAACAGTTATAAAAATAAAAGTATCATAAAATATATATTTATATTTACATATATAAATATATAAATACTATATATAAATATTTATATATATATATACATATAAAATATAAGCATCAAGTAGTTGTATGACTTGGCATGTTTTGTTTGTAGAAACATAATTTGAAACCAGTTAGAAACGCTATAATTTCATATGCATAGCTGGTCAGGTTTAATGGGTCGAATTTTGGCTCCTGAATCCCAGAGCCTTTTGTGCTTGTGTGGCTTGAGATGCTGCTTTTGAGGACTCTCTCAGGCTGAGATACTGCTGAGATTTCTAGCACAGTGCATGGAACTTTGAAGACTGTGGAAGTATTGCTACTCCTAGGCAGCTGGGGATTAGTTACTGTAATTACCAATTAGTCTTTAGTGTAGATAAACTCTTTTATGCTTTGCTTCTGCAGCTAAGCTAGATAGAGATTTTGGGCTGCAGAAATGAGCTACCTTGGATGTACGTGCACTACTCTGTTATCGCTTCTTTGACTGCCATGTAGACTTGCATTTGTAAAACTTTTGGAGCTGGCTTATCCCAAAGCAGTCCAGAATTGTAACGTTGCAAAGGTGACTTCAAGTGTGGTTTTTGCCTTTTCTTGTTCTGGGCTCTTGTCTCTGACTTGCAACACATTGTCACCTGCATGAACATTGACTTGTTTCTGTCCTTGTGCTTACAAAAGCACTTACTTATAAAATATGTGCTGTATGGGCAATTAGATTGTGTAGTCAAAAAGCAGATTAATTTTGTTACTCTGCACTGTTTAACTACTCTAAAGTGACAGTGATTCCATTGGAGTCACTCATAATTTGCACCAGACATACCTTAGGGATGTAGCAGAATCAAACTTAGAATTGAAGGAAGCAAGTGGAGTATGTTTTCTTATGTGACTTGATTAGTGATTTGAGGCTTGGTGTCCCCCCTCCCATCTTCCCTGCCCTGCCCCCCCCCCCCAAGATCTCATCTCATCAGTTGTAGGCACAAACACAGATACATGCAGTTAAGGGCAAAGCCGGGTGTTGGTGCATAGTGTAGCTGCAGTGGCACTGTTTTGCATTGATTTAGTGTTGAAGAAGTGTGAAAACTGATAAATCCAAAGTTTAATAGACTTTTAGAAATTTTTTTTTGTCATAATTCTCCAAAGCAGTTGCTAGTGTCTAATACTAAACAGCTGAGAAAAGTCTTGTCTCCTACCTTACTGGTATTTTTGTCAGAAAGCAATAATGAGCTAAAGGTTTTGGAAAATGTGCTGTTTTGAGAAATACTCAAAATGTTCAGAAAACTTCAAGGTCTGAACTTCAAGCACGTAGCAGTTGCTGGTTCTGTTTATCTTCGTTAGCTATATAGCTACTCTGCATTTTTATAAATTAGTTCTTACAGAAAGGAAATATTTAGATGCAAGAATTAGATATTTGCACTTTTGAATATTAGGCTTTCCTTAATGTGGATAAAACAAGTTGTAATTTTAAATGTTAGTTGCTAGCCTAGTCCTGCTAGCAGCTGATCCCAGAATCTTTTAACTTCACAGCCCCAAAGATCTTTGGGTCCCTGGCTATAAACACCGAGGCAAAACAGGGGGAAGCCTGGGTATGGATCTGGTATGCCTTGAAGGAGCCACCTACATCCAGTTTCTTTGTGGAAACTCGTAGTGGCCCAATGCTAGATGGCTTCTCCAGGCACAACCTTTCTGCTTCTTCAGATTGTATTTTGTTCAGGGAGTCATTTCCTCCGAGGAGAAATGGAAGGCTGGGTGGAAATACTTGTGGACTAGAACTAAGCTGCCAGGGGAGCCTTACGCCATTTATATTAAGTGAAAAGTTATATTTAACATTGTGTAATCTATGTTTTGAAACATAAGGTAGTTTACTACAAGAAAAGAAATTAATTTTACATCATGCTTTTCAGTACAATGACTATTTTTTTTAAGTGTCTAATCTGGCAACAGTTACCATTTCTTAACCTATCATTGATTCAGAACTAAAAAAATTTTAAAAACCTCACAGTTCAGTTTGTGATATAAACAAGAATGTTGATGCTACCTTGTTTTAACCATTTTTAGGTCTGTCATATGCAAGTCACACAGTTGGTTTCACACCACCAACTTCACTGACTAGAGCTGGAATGTCTTACTACAATTCCCCAGGCCTTCATGTGCAACATATGGGACCATCCCATGGTATTACAGTAAGTATTTAAAATAGTAAATACTTGTTACCAATGTCAGCTTGGTTTTTAAAAGTTATGATTGCTTGTCCTTAAGCTTGTTTACAAAACATTTTTGTAAATGTTTGTTTTTGTCTCCTTACTCCAAGATATCTATTGCTGCTTTCTTCAACCCTGATTTTCCTCTTCACCCCTCAGAAACTGATTCTTTTTGGAGAGCCTTATTTTCTGCAAAAGAATAGGATGTATTATCATCTTAAGGACAGTAATAGGTATCATCTTATGGATCAGCAGGCAGGGTGTGAGAAGTGATGTTCTGAGGTACTAAGCCTATCCCGGGAAGTAAAAACATTGCTTTCATTTTTCTCCTAGTCTCCACCATCTGACGGATGAGTCATCTGAGGTTGCTCCAAGCTCAGGTTTTCTTCAGGATGACACACAATGCTACCACCATGTCACTGTAACAGGCAGTTAACTCTTATTTTCTATTCTCACTGGCAAAGAAGAAAGTTAATATAAACATTTTTTAGGACAATTTCTCATATCTTTCAACTGGATTTATTTCCTTTTTACCTCTGACGTTTGATGCATTTCTACTTAATCGTGTTTCTTCTAAATTTTTGTGGAGTTTAATGAGAAAACAAAGCCTAAATATTAACCATTTGGCAAAATACCTTATAGTTGTTGTATCAAGACCATTTTGATTTTTCTCAACAGGTATGGTAGTATATAAATATCCTGCAAGGTTTTTGCATATACTTGTCATTCTCAGATGTGAAAACATGTTTCAATAGAATTTTTAGTAAAATGCTAAAATATGGCTGTTTCTAAAATAGTTTAGATTAGCGTGCAAAGGTAATTGTTAACTTCATTGAGCAAAGAGCGGTGGAAATGCGACAATAGTGGATAGAACAGAAGAGAAGCCGGAGCTCAGCAGGAAGGTAGAATCCTGGTCTGGGTTCAGCCCACTGCTGTGTGCCACATGAGTTAGTCACAGGAAGATCGTTATGCTTCTGGAAAATCTGGAACCTAATTTTATAAACAAGTTTTTCAAGGAACTTGTTTGGTTCAGTCTCTGTGAACTACTGCTCTTTCTGAAACTGTAACTTAATTTGTGTCCATTAAGTCACTATGAAAAAGATCATTTTCAGGACAAAATACTAATTGTATTGAGAAAGGTGTTGATAAGTAGCTCTTGGCTTTGTCTCGATACTGAAACCAGGTCCCTTCATATTATTAGATGTACGCAAATGCAATAAATGATTTTAAGTGTTTCAGAAACATCAGTCAGTTGTCAAGAATCCCTTGGCTTTTCGCATAGAGCGTTAATCTATTGTACATAGTTGTGCAGAAAAATAGATACAATATACATGATTTGACTAAACTGCAGTTTGATTCTTGACTCTTCATTTTTGATCTCCATTACAGAATAAATTGACTTTACCTGTAGTATATTTGGTGCAGCACTGTAATCATGCTCCTCCCCAGAGTTGATCACCTTTGGTTGATTACTAATTGTGGGTGGGTGGTTTGTCATGCCATGAGGTTCTTGATTAATGCTAACTGGATCGGTAAGTAGTGAGCATTTTGGTTTCAAAAGTGCAGAAGTTAGTGTTGTGCAGTGTAATTTATATTTTTACATTGCTAACATTAAAGAAGATTCCCCCCTCCCCGGTTTGTAAAGATAGTGGGTTTTAAATCTTTGTGTTTAAATGTGCAGGTTGTTGAAAATCTGTGGTTTCTATTGAGGGGAGCTCTCCAACTGCTTCACTCCTGCAGCTCAAAGGGTTGTAATCTTATGGTTCTCCAAAGAACAACTTGTATTATGCTTTGGTCTTGCTCCAGTGTGCAGGCTAAGAGTCTTTCAGAAAGCTAGAGATTCTGGGCAGACTCTCTGTCATTCAAAACATTCCCACCCACACTCAGGTACCACATAGTTGGACTTCAAATGCCAGCAGTGTAAAGTTAAGGTTCATCAGCACCTACTGGTTGGGCAAGCACAACTGGGAGGTGCTGTGTCCACAGCATCTCTACTTTCTTTTTAGGTTGCTGGTGGTCATAGGTAAACATATCTTCAGGACATACGTGTTGTGTTCATTTCCTGCAAGTTGACAGGAATGAATGCATGTTCTGTTTGATCTCAAAAGTACTTCCCCTTTCCTTTGCTACTCCATTTCAGAGTAAAGTTTATTTAAAGTTGTGTTGTGATTCTTGCAATGTTTTGAAATGGATTCTTCCCATATAATTGTTCGGATTTTTTTGTAGGTTTGTTTTTTTTTTTTAATTTGCCAAGCTCAGTACATTGATTACAGGACTTGCACCTAAAGTGGTTCAGGAGTGTGTTAAACATAATTTCAATATTTGTTCTGCAGAGGCCTTCACCACGAAGAAGTAACAGCCCCGACAAATTTAAACGTCCCACTCCTCCTCCTTCTCCAAACACGCAGACCCCAGTGCAGCCACCTCCGCCACCACCTCCACCACCTGTGCAACCTACGGTCCAATCCGCAGCATCGCAGTCAGCCACTTTTCAACATTCAGTGCATCCCTCCTCTCAGCCTTAGTGCATGTGCTCAGCAGTCTGTATGTCAGAAGTGGACTCATAACATGGAGCAGTTTACTAAAAGCCAAAGGCTTACTTGGCATATTTGGATTTGACTTATTTGCACTGAGGTTATATAGGCTTCACTGTTAATTGTGTTGTAAACGTTTGTATAAAATGCAGCCAGTGTTGTGGGTCTACAACACTAACTTAACAGAGTTTTCCATCAGTGTTTACTTGAACTACATGTATGTCCATTCTCTGGCTGGAACATTTGCTACTCTGTTTGGTAATACGGCATTATGTCGTTTTGCTTGGCTCCAAAGCTTCATTTTCCTGGCTTTTAGGTTTGTAAAATTAAAGGGATACCTTTTTATATTTTTTCATGACAATTTGCAGAAAATTAAAGGCATGATGGGCTATATGATAAATTCTGAAATATTACAGTGTTTACCAAGCTTATGGAAAATCAGCACTACGTTTCAGTCATTTGAAATAACAGCTTCTAGTGCAAAAGTGAGTCAGACACCCTAATCAGTGCCCAGGACACATACTCTATTGTATTACGTAGTAAATAAGCTTAATTCAGCACACAGGACACATCCATACTTCTCCTGTTCAAAAGCACCTCAAACATATGGTACAGTCTGAATTTTACAGTGAGGGAACTGGCTTGTTGGAGTCTGTGGAATGTACAATTCGTGGACCTTAAGATTTGATGATTTCACTTGACATTTATGTTAACCTGTAAGCTGCCCATACTGTGTAATCTGTCACAATTAACTTTGGTAAGCGTGGTCCTGTCCACAGGTTACTGATAGCTGATTAAAGTGTGCTCTTTGATTTTTATTTTTTTTTTTCCTGCAGAAGGCAATGTGATTGTAGAGAACAGCTGATGATAATTTTTTTCTTGTTAAAATATATTAATTGTGATTCCCCCGAAGCAAAGTTTGAACAGGTATTCTAAATGTTCAAAAGTCTGTTAGAAAATAAGATATAAGATGAGCATCTAGGAATATATTGGCATAACAGCCAAAATGTTGTATTGCTTGGTAGTAACAGAGTACAAGAAAGTAGCACAACATGGCACTAATGAATGCTTATTTAGCAGCCTAAGCCGGTACAATGTATAAAGAAGTGTATTCTGAATACATTCTTTCCATTCATTTAGCACAAATAAATTGGTTTCACTTTGCAGTGGAACAAAGTGTCACTTCTTGATATTGACAACTTAGTTACATTTTTCCTGAGGTTCCTGTTGAGTACTGAGGTTTATATATTATTGATGATTTTAAGTGGTTTACCTCATATATATGGATATGTGGGCCATGGAAAATGACAAGAGAATGTTTATTTTATGAGAATATGTATCTGGCTATAATCAGAGCAGAACATGAGTAATTTATCTTTTGTTTACAAAAGTTTGTTTGACATGCCTAATGCTTTATTAAGGACGTTTTTAAGAAGGAAGTACAGCATTCTGGTAGTATACTAACACTTGTACATATATTTTCATGTTTGCCGCTCACCTATTCAGTAAGAATTGCAAACTGAAAATCTTTATAAAATTAGTGTTCTAAATAAAAATAGTAAGTTAAAATAATGTTGTAAAAGATTCCGCTTAAGGCAAAACTAGAATTTCTTCACTGTAGCTATGTAGTTTCAGCTCCGAGAGAATTTAGAGAAATGCATATATAGTCTATTACACTTCTTAAACCAATATGGGATCAAGTGCATTATCAAATTACGTTAGTTATGGTAGTGACTCTCCAATCAAGTGATTCTCAAGTGATTGTGGCAGACCTAAAATTTGACCAGTGCTTCCATCTGAAAATAATTGACCGTAGCAGATGATCACCTTTCCATAGAAGAAACTCAGCTGTGAGCATTGTAATTAAACAGAGCTCCTGAATCAGTGGTAGGATTGCATGTGAGAAAATTACAGGCAGTCAGAGGTGGGACTAAGATCAAGATGGGATTGGTTTAGTTTGACGCTTGTCCTTTTGTAAACATAAGACGAAGAAAAAAAAATATTCTTTTATAAGTAGGATTCCAGCTCAAGTATACCACTATTTGAAATGGTGCCCTCCTTTCTGAAGTGCTTTGAGATTCTTGGACATACGGCTCTACAGAGTGTGAGCTCATAGTGGTGGTAGTATAAATGTGGGGGGGAGGGGGTAAAGCCTTTGACAGTGTTGTTTTAAGATGTTAATATGGAAAATTGCCTAGAATAATTTACATTTGAGGCATATTCCAAAACTGAATTTGTGTAACCCTAGTTCAGCTGCTGTTATAAAGTGTCTTAGTGAACTCTCCTTACTATTCCAGTGGGACTGTTACCAGAGGAAAGTAAAGAACTGACAAATGTATACTAAATCTTGAAAGTGTAACAAGGCGCTAAATTGACCTTACCTAACTAAGAACCTTGAACAGACATTTGCTTGCAATCAGAAGTGTTAAACTCTATCTGTAGACTTTTTGAATAAGATGAGAAGTTGTGCACAACCGTCTCCTAATAAATGTAAATGGATTTTCAGTTTTCCTTGTGAATTATAGTCATGAATTATGATTCTGCAGCTGTGATTTTATTAGATCTCCTGTAGACTGGAGAAACTCACTTGACAGTGAGATCCAGCTTGCTATGAGGGCTTAAATGCTTGGCTAAGTTATCTCAGAAGCACCTGGGTGGGTTTCTGTTGTCCTTTTCATTACTAATGCCTGTCAGTTGCACAGTGTATCATCACTAGTTGTGTAAGGCCACAGAAGCCATTTTTAGCAGTGATGAGCATTTTGTGAGTGTACCCCTTTACAGCTAAAGGTTTAAAAAATATATGTATCTTTTAGCTGTTTCAGCAGTGCTTTCCTCTCTGACAATCAAGCAGCTTTCCTTTTACTTTTTCTCTCAAGGCATCTGGCTTGGACACTGGAATGCATCTGATACTGTGTAGAGCATTAAGAGTTTATTTTATCCATGATTTGTTCCAGAGAAGTTCTTTGGAAGAAGAGTTGGGACTGTTCGGAAATAGTCTTCCAGCTAACAGCCAGATAAGATTGTTTTAATTACATATACTGCATATTCCCAAGGGCAGAAAGGACTATCAGAGTTTTTCAAGAAAGCGTCAGTGCTTTTCTATTTCTAATTGCTGTACTGGAGCTGAACAGAACAGGATTCCTTTCCTGTTAAAATGTTCGTGTTCAGGAATTCATCTGCCTGGGTGGAATCCCTGTGCAGTTCAGCTGAATGAAAAATGCAGTCTTGGAAGCAACGAAAACGAGAACGCTTCCTGGTGTCTGTGCAAGTTGCACTGCTGACAGGAGACAATATAGACTCCGTGTATTTTGTTAAATAAATGGAAACTGATCACGGAGACAAATAAAAGAGCCTTGAATACTTTGTCAATCAAAGAACGCAATCTCTCGTCCTCAGTATTATTGCTTACTAAGAGGATGCATCCAGGGACCTTGTTTAAGTCTTGTAGTGCTTTTTCTAATCCTAGTGCTTAGTTTTACAAGCAGTACGGGTTCTAATACTGTTCAACTCTTTTTGATGTTTCCTTTTTGTTTCAGTCATGGCAGTCTATTTCTTTTTGATCCTTGGGAGTCTACAGAACATGGACTATGCAGAGCATATTTCTCCAGTTCAAGCCATCTCATAAGAAACCAGAAGGTTTATGAGTGTAAGCTATAAAATTATAATACATGCATATGTTACAACAACCTTCCTGAGGGGAAAGATCTGTCCTCTTGAAGAGAGAGAAAACAGAGCCCCTAATTACCAAATGGACTATATGCATAGAGACAATCTGGTTTCCTCAGTTCCCTTAGGAGCTGAATTCCTCTCCCAGCCCTTTTCAGATTTGGACTAGAGTTCTTAATTTTTTTAAAATTCCGCATCTCACTGTAATAAGTACTCAGGATATCCTTCATGTTCCTTTTGGGTAAGAACCACTAGTCCCAGTACAAATAGAGTCATTGCCACTTTGTGGACCGGAGGAAGTCACTGAATATGCCAGACCGTGGCCTTTATGATGCAGTCATAGTTCAAGTGGGAGTGTGTGCTCATATCATGATTCTTTTTTTAAGCAGCTGTTGCTGTTTTTGCATTAGTAGCGTGCCCTGAAGAGGAGATAAAACTATGGAGTTTGGCACTGCATTAACAGACAGCTGCTATGTTAGGGAGAATAGTGCTTGTTCCTATTCAACTAGTTAGGCTCCAAAGAAAAGTACTACCTCATCTTTAGGTTGGGATGATGTGGCCGCAGGGTCAGGAGAAATGTTGTATCTGTGCTAGGATTTATTCTGCATGTGTTACCTGGACAGGAGTCTTTCTTCACTGGAACTGGGCTCCAGAGGTTATAAAGCTTTTGTAGAGGAGTGGGAAGTTAGGAGAGATGGTTGAGTTTGAGAAGACTGTGTGTCCCTGTAGTAAATTGCTGCTCAGAGTACTCTTTGGCTAGGCCTGGGAATTGCCTGTACTAAAACTACAATTTTTTTTCTTTGTGGTTTCCTTTCAAAAAGTGCTGTGTTGCAGTTCTTTTAAGTTCCTGGCATTGGTATCTAATTAAAAAACAAAAAAAAGCAATTCCCCTTTACACAGAAATATTGGAAGTAGTCTACGTGCAAACACGGGTTTTCTCATGATATAAATTAATAGTGTATCTATAAATGAAGGTGTTTTAGTCTAGTGGTAAAACCTAAGCTGTCCAAGGCACTTTAGTTTGTGATTGCTGACTTTTGTTTTGGCAGGTGTTTCAGATGAAATCTAAGCCTCCTGTGGAGGAAGAAAAAAATCACCTGACAGCTGTAGACTGTTCCTTTCCTGCAGAAATACAGCAATTTCCTCAAATGCAAGTAAAAGTGGAGCAAGCATCCTCAAGCTTTTCTGAAGCTTCTATTTAATTTCAGTACCTTGGTGATTGCTCTTACGTATTTAGAGAATCTCCAAAGCCTCATTATAGGTTGGTTGGGTGTCTAGCTGGTTATTCCTACATTTTCCTGATCCTAGTGAAGGAAGCCTGTTCAAATTCAGATCAAATTTATAAAACCACTGGTTAACAACAATGGTCAAAGTGCAGATTTGTTGAGCATGAATCCAAGTGATGACTTTAAAAGCATTACACTGTGTTGGTGTGAATTCGAGCTTATCGTTGAAAGAACCTCAGATACAAAGAAGTTGGTTTTTTTTTTTTTTAGGAGGTTATATTTTATTCCTGTATTAGCTGTATTATTGCTTTGTTGTATATCTCAAGGTGTTTACATATATTTGTAATTGTTACGATGTGTCTGTAATCAAGCTCATCTGTGCCTTCATGCAGACTTCCAATAAACACTTGATTTTTTTGTATTTACTTGTATGGAAGACTATGGGGTGGATGCATATTTCCTTCTGTCTGTCAGCCTGTCATCACTGGGATAAAGGAAGAAAATGAGAACTGGGAATCAGAAAGATATGTGCTTGCCTTTATTTTTGCTGTCTTTGATTCTAGTTGGGCCATTTCTGGTATTTTCACTTAAATGGCTGAGTGGGGAATCTGGGGATTATCCTGTTTGCATACTAAAGTTTGCATAGGAGATGCTCCTCGCTTTGGATTAGGTGAATATTCAAAGTATAATCATGCATGCTTGACTCCATCAGTTTTGCTTCTATCTTGGAACAATGTAGCTATATTTCTTGAGCTATTATTGTGGGAAAATGCCAGAGTATCTTTCCCCCTCTGAATTAAACATGTATGTTTAACCTTTTACAGCTGCTTTCCAGTGGGAGTTTTGCCACAGCAAGAACTGCAGTATCTTTTGGTCTTAGTAAGCCTGCTTACCTTGAGGGTACTTTCTGATGATGGGGGGTAGAAGAACAGTTTCATCTCTTTTCCAGTTTTTCTAAGCTCATAGGGACAGAGATGTGTATTTGTACAAAGTTACAGGAAAATTCATCTTACATGTTTTGAGTTGAAAGCAGCATACAGCAGTACAGCTACTTTTCTAACCTGATATTAAGCATGAGGGGAAGAGAAGGGGAAAAAAATGTTTCCTTGCTTGTGTTAAGGGGTGCGCTATATATTTTGCAGTTCAGAAAAGAGTGCTTTTGCTATTTCTTTGTAGTAGCAAAGGTTATGGTATCTGGTGGTCTACTTCAGCTTTTCTTGATTTTCTTGTAATCAAACCTGATTACAGTTAAGTAGTTCTACTATTGATGGATTCAGTCATTTTCTAATGGAGATTTGTCTTAAGAATCCACTGTGACTTCTACTGTTTTGTCACCTTTTCTTAGTAAAACATTAATCATTTATTATATTTAATAATATTAAAGCATTAACCAATTTGAATTTATGGTTATCTTTTTTAATTGTAGTGAGTGGTTTCTTGATACTGGGACATCATATTAACTATCTTTGGATAGAAACAGAGAGGAGAAAAGCAGGCATAGTGTACTGTAACTGCAGTGTTATAGCTGAATTGTAAGTTGAATTGTAAACTTTAGATGTCTAAAGACGATGGTATGAGTTTGAAAATTCTGTGTGTACTTTGTTGTGTCATCCCTTGTGAAATCTCTGGGTTTGTTACCTTTTTGTTGTATGCATTCATTCATCAACTTGGCACAGAGCTCACCTGTGTGGCACACTCTGACTCTTGTAAGTATTATTTGTTGTATCTGGCTGTATTGCCAAGGTTCTGGGCTTAGATCTTAAAGTCTGAGTAGCAGTTACCTATGTTTATCCTGTCTTCAGTGTCTGAGTCTTGCTAAACTCACTAGTCTTTGTCTTGTCATTCAGCTGCCACTCGGGCATCTCTGCAACAGCGTGCTCTGCTCTAGTCAGCACAGGCCTTGTGAGTACCATGCCTGACGCTGACACAGCCAGTGGGTCTATGAACTGGATGAATGAGCTGTGTTGATGCTGCCTGTCTTCATGCATGTTGTTTGTTTTCTCTCTGACATTTGTCTGAACAGAAATGAGTCTCGAGTACTTTCAGAAGACCAGATGAAAAGGGAAAGATGATGCATGTGGCTGGTTTAATTTCAGGCTGCCTTTTCCAGGTGATCTCCCCTTTAGATGGTTTTCTTGTATTTCTTCTGGTGCTTGTACCCCTTTATAAAGGAAAGCAAGTTCCCAGCATTGCAGGAGTTAACTTAGAAATTCTGGTAAACTGCTGAGAGCAGGAGAAAGAATGATACATTGCAAAGCAAATGATTTTAATGAGCCTAATCCTTCCTGTATGTAAAGATGCTGGCTTGGATATCAGTCTGTTTCACGTGCTTTTGAGGCCATTCCATTGCTTTCAAGGCGTACGGTATATCCTTCAGCCCAGAAGCAAGAAGAGGTTGAAGTCAGTCCTGCATTTCCCAGATGGAGACTGAAGGTATGTATAAAGACCATTGGTTCACTTGAATGCAGCAAACACTAAAGACGAGTATTGGGGAGACTGAGATGAGAACCTTGCTTTTGAGCCTCAGGGCTCTTCATGAAAATCAGCCATGGCTTTTCTCTATTCCTGCATGGGGAAAAGTCTCTTCATGCTAACCAGTGAACTGGTGGTGATGCCTGCTGTGACAAACCTTTTTCCTTTGGATGATACGGAGCAAGAGTTGTAGTATTTACAATGAAGAATAAAAACTGGAAGCTAGATATGGCTGGTGTTTGCAGAGTGGAGGAAGATTAGTTCCAAATTCTTTATATTAATGAAAATGCTGTACAATATGCCCCATATTTTTTTTTCTCTAAGGCTTGAACAAAATCTGGCATGTGAATTTAATGAAACCAGAACAGTGATCTGTGGGAGTCTCGAGTATCTGTTGTGTGAACATCTCCATGCTTCCTAACAAGGAGGGAAATACTGATGTCTAGCGGGACTGATTTAAGCTTCACAGCATGAATGCTTTTCTTTGGCATACTAGAGATGAGTTGGAGAAATTACAGGAACCTTATAGAACATCTGGGTGTAGCCAGCTGTGTTCAGGGATCACAGTATGGTAGAGAGCACTTTCATACCTTGAGATCCCCATTATAATACATTACATGGAGTTTTATTTTGCCTGGTCACAGTGTGGAATGTATTTTTGGGGCTGAACTTCAGAAGTCTACCACTCCTACCTCCTTTCTTCCTCAGTCCTATAGTCACACTCTGGCTTTTCTCCTGTAACTGAAGGCCCCTTTGATCCAGTGTGAAAAAGCAGTATTGCAAACTGGGCTTTTGCCATTCTGGATCTGAGTGCATTTTGACAGTTACTGCTGAATGAAACAAGTTGTAACTTCATAATGAATCTTAACACTGTCTTGGTTGTCAGCAGCAAAAAATAGATGCAGAAGAGGTCAATAATAAGTCCTCGTATCTTTCTGCCTGGAGGTGGGAATTTAAAATCTGCTGTGACCCATGTTTCTTTCCTGAAAATCATCCTAATTTTTCTCTGGCTCTTCAACACATGCTATCTGATTCTGCTTATTTTCTAGCAAGGGGAAGAAGGAAGCTTAGTAATATGAAGTAATTTTGCAGTTCAGCTGAGATTTGCTGATCTACATCACCAAAGAAGGCAAATTGTTTTGGATCTCTTGTCTGTGAATTTTTGCAGTCATTGTGGTATAAAGAGGGTTGGGTGGTTACTTCTCTCTCTCTCTTTTTTTTTTTTTTTTTTTTTTTTTTTTAAATAACTGCCCCCCCCCTCTCTGTATACCTGCCTGCACTGGGACGGTTGCACCATGCTTAGTTACCCCAGGGTAGACTGACGTCCTCAGGACCTTCTGAGCCTTCAGGTGTCTTGTGCCCCATAGGGTCCAAAGCTTTGGAGGCTGTTGGGAGAGCAGTGTAAGAGAGCCTTCCTCCACCCTTGTAGCTAAGTGCGGAATAAGGTGGAAACTGGAGCATGCAGGAAGCACAGACTGAGGTTGCTTTGCAGCTCTTGGCTCTCCAAACAAGCGTGCTGTTAGCCCACCAGCTCGGGTGCTTGTAAGGGTTGGAGCCCTCCACCCCTCTAGCTTTCGACAGCTTTCTGTCTCTTCAGAACCTGAAACAGCAGGAATTTGCAGATAAAAGGCCAGCTCAGCAGCCCTTTGTTGTGGGCTGGAGGTGCTGTGCTCTGCAGCTCTCTGCCACAGTACAGTCTTGCCTGATGATCCTAAAATCTAAGAACAAACCAAAATGCTACAATGGCCAAAGAAAGCACCTGTTGATTTGAAAATGGCACTGGACCTAATCCTATATCTAAAAGTGTGTTTAATACAGGTGCGTGACACTGATGAGCAACTGAAGGAGAGTGTTAGAACATTGTGCTGCCATGATGAGCAGAAGGAGAATAGATGGACCTGGTTGAAAGGGAAGAGTGGCATTTGAGGCTAATAAAGGGGCAAAGAGAAAATAGGACAGGTATTGAAATATCTTTTGACTAGCCCTTTCCTCTCTGCCTAGCTAGGACTCCAAAACCAACTCTCTCCTGGCTGTGAACAGCCCTAAGCTGAATAACAGTAACAGAGTCTGTTTCTGTCATGCAGCAGTGCTGGCACCAGAAAGTATCAAAGCAAACTCCAGTTAGATCAGAGAACCAAGAGCTGGATGAACTTCAGACACTACTTGCTGGAAAGCTAGGAGCAGACAGAAGAGTAGAGGGCAGTGCCAGACAGAAGTATAGAAGTACTTACCAGTAGGGAAAGGGACCCTTGGCAATGAAGCACCCTTCCTTACCTGAAATAGGTTATAATTTATCTATCGGTGTATACGTGAGCAAATGGGGGAAGAAAAGATTGGCAGTGAGTTTTGGGGTTGTTCTTCTGCTGTTGCATGTCTTCTAGATCTAGATCTACCTCTTGAACTCAGCTATCAATTGTCTAGGCCCCAATGTAAGTAAAAAATATAGCACAGCCTTGGCAGTAGAGACATTGAAGTTCCTAAATGTGATCAAATCCACAGCTGCAGTGTTACATATCAGCAAAATCTTAATTTTCACAGAAAACATAGCTAGAAATGAGTTTCTGTGGATGGGTGATTAAAACAATTAAGGCTTTTAAACTTAATACACTCTTGTGTTGCCTTTGCTTGTCAGGACGTATTTCTGTATAATTTTAAAACCATCTCTTCGCTTTTCTTGCACAGAGATTTTTGCAAGAGATTTAGTGAACTGTAACTGTCACAAGTTTTTATTTAAGTTAATTTTCCTGGGTTTTCTTTCCAAAACAAGTGCTAGCCATGACAACATACTAAGGAATTAAACCTGTTAAAACTTACTGCATTCCTCATGCTCTTAAGGAACTCTAGGATTAGTCTTGCTGTTGTCCTGAGTGTTTAATTAAGCACGATTTTAATGCTGTTAGTTCCTGAAGATAATTAAGGGGTTTCAAGTTAACTGTTTCATATTGTGAAAAGTCATTGTTTCCTCAAAAAACTTCTGTGTAGACTGCAGCATCTCCTGCTATTAAGTGTATGTATATTGACTCTGTGTAACTGAAATTAATATCTGAATTAAGAGGGGAACTTGTCTTTTTAGCTGAAACACCCCAAGAGCTTCCCAGAGATGCTCTGGGAACGCTGTGCCCTTGTTCCAGCAGTCTCCCTGCTTTAAGGGATGATGTATTGCAAGAACAATTTGTGTGAGTCAAGATTGGTGTATTTTAGGAATCCACCTAACTGAAATGATGGCCCTTTGCACTAAAATTCATGTTAACTATAATGTCAGCCCAAATCTTACCTAGAATCTTGGGAAAACATGGTCTCTTGACAGCAGTAACCCTCCTAAGCTTGTGTGGAGCATAATGATGGGGTTTTTTTCCTAGAGAGAGAGGTTACTAGGGAATTCTCCATGCATGTGCAATCGCCGTTAGAAATATCATTAATGTACTGCCAGTTTTACCACCTATCTTAGCTCTACCCATCTGCCTGATCCGTACAAGAAAGACAAAAACAAACCTATTTTGGATTGAATACTATAGCACATTTTTAGCACTGCCAGCATGCAAGCTGGAGACCAGTGTGGAGACTGCTTACGACAGGCTCTCGTTTCAGAGTTAAACTGGTTCAGGCTTGTTCCTATCTTTGTCTGCAAAGGGTCCAAGGGGAGAGATGTACAGAAGGAAAACGGAAAGAAAAACATGAAGGAAATAATTGCCTTCTGTGAACACCATTTCCCATGTCTACCGAGAGCAAGAACCCCCAAAGGGTTTTTACACTTTGAACTTTTAACATTCAACATGGACCGCTGTCTCCAGGGCAGGACTGTCAGGCAAGGAAAGAAAGACTTTGTTTCTGTTCTGGTGCTTAACAGCTTAACTTAACCACTCTCCATTTTACAGAATATTGATTTGAATAATGAAACAAATCAATATGAGCAATACATGAAAACAGTTCAGATGCTCCAGGGAAATAATAAGGGCGAAGAGGGCACAATGTGACCAGAATACTTGCCTTTGCGTTGCCTGATAACTGAGTGAGGGGGAAATGCAGCTTGTTTTCTGTCAGGAAATGGAGCAGACTTCAGTACTTTTGCTAGAGTTAAATAGCTTGTTTTTTTCCAAATACTTTCACTTTACTCAGTCTTTACAGGACTCTGGTCTTTTGAAATATTTGGAATATTCTGATTCTGAAACTTTTTCTCAGTTTCAGGTTTCTGTTAAATGTAAGAAGGTGTCTCCATTTTCCCGGGTTACCTCTTTGAAGAAAACTATAGAAGTAAGCTAATTTCTTTCCAAAAGAGTCCTAATATTTAATTGATCAGAGTCAGGATGCCTTAGGATAGTAATAAAATTTGCTCAAGATTTACTAGGTCAAGCCATTAAATGTTGAATAAACTATACACTGTTAGAACTGATTGTGACTGAGATGATCTTTCAGGCTACAAAATTCACATCTTGAATGGCGTATACTGGCATAAGCAGCCAAAATTGTAGCCTGGTATTTTTTTGTGTGTGTACAGTATAATGAAAATATATTTAAACCTCTTGCCTTCATTGTTGGCTGTTTTTTGGGTTTTGGGTTTGGTTTGTTTGGGGTTTTTTTTTCTGTTAACATGCTGCCAGGTTTATTTGCCTGCTACTTGCTTCTCTTGCAAATATTGCTCTTTGGTCCGTACTGCATTTTAGCAATCTCCTATAATTGCTGGGGCAGCTTTCCTTTACCACTGCAGAACTATATTGTAGAGTTTTTTCTTTAATGATAGAAATGTCCTGTAATTTACAGATGATAATGAACCTGCCAAGCTTAGCTGTCATGCTATAGTAGTCTCATCTGCTGCTGACAGTACAACTTCCATATTCTCACATGCTTTTCAGTTACTTCCTATCTTCCAAATTCCTGTTTTTAAAACTGTTCTGGAAAGAAAAGTTTGTAACCGTTTGCTTTTTTTACAGCACTGCCACTTGCATTTATGAATTGCCATCTGATCTTATTTACAATGTATTAATACAAGGAATCTTCTAAGATATAATTCGGCAAACATCAATGAACCTTTGATCAGTTCCCCAAAATACTTGGATTCGTTGAGGGCTGAAATTGGCAGTTACTTAGGTATTGTGGGTCAGCTGTTGTTCTTGTTCACATTGATGAAATAACTGAAGTGAGGTGATTTTGGACTTGGACAAGCAGGAATGAGAACTGAGTTTGGTTGCAAATTCCAAATGGATGACTGGGCTTTAAAATGAGCTTTGACGTCTTCTACACCTTCCTGAAAATTTTACAGTGGTTTCTAAACTGAATGCTTCCTCCAAGCCTCAGTGTTCAATGAAAGGCACAGCAACGTTATTCCTGCAGGGGCAAAAGGAGCCCGGCCACCGTTCTCTCTGCATTTATGCGCTGATATTAAAGTTGCCCACATGACACTCGGGCTTCACTTTTTTCCTCCACAACAAATCCCAAAAAATAGAGCAGACAATAAAAGCCTGACACTTGCTACAGCTTTCCCATCCAAGTTGGCCTAAGGCTGAGGTGGGGGGAAGTCTCAGCAAAGACTTTTTTGTTTGTTTTCCCCTCCCAAGTGCTCTGCTCAGAGGCAGGGTTCCTGGCTTCGCCTCTTCTGTTTCCAGAGCAGTTACATAATTACTGCAGGACTTCAAAGATAGGTTAACGGAAGCCATTAAGGATGTTTTCCATCTCTGGACTGGAGAAACTTAAGGTGGTTCGTCGGCCTACCCTAAAGCAGAAAAATTCCCTTTAAGGAAAAGAATTATTTTCTGCCAGTGCAGCTTTAATTCACTGTTGACCTATTCAAATTTAAAATTAATCTCTTTTTACCTGTTTTACTTCAACTCTTTTAACTAGGGGAACTCTGCTCGAAGATTATTCTCCTTAGTGGTGGATATATAAAATAATATTTAAAAAAACCAAAACAAAACACTTCTGCAACTTGAAGCAATGGCATTTTCTATGAAGACCTTGGCTGTGTATTTAAGATGCTGTCTAGTTGTATACGAAGTCTGTGCCAATTGGCCTCTTGGGCAAATTATAGAGACTTCTTTTAATGACTATATGGGAAGGGGAGTGGAACAGCAATGAGGAGAAAAAGGGAAGAGGAAATTCATGTGTCAGTTTGCAGACCTATTAACTGTATAGGAATGCTTTGTGTGTTAAAAATAAATTCCAAGCCTGTGTAGAGATATTTAAAACAAACTTTCTCCAATGTCTCAACAATTTCCAAAGTACAAAATAAGGATAGCTTTTTTTTTTTGTCAAATGAACACTTTTTTCCTCTGACTCTCAAATCCTTTTAATATCCTTGCAGATATTATGCCTCTTCTGAGGGATTTCTCATTACCTAAAAGTAAGCCACATGAATCAATGGAGAAATAACCTTTCTCTGAGGCAAGACTCATCCCTAACAGTAGAGAAGAATCCAAAGAGCTCACTCCAAGCCCAGCCTACCCCTACCTAAGTTGCACCCCACTGCAGAACCTTGGCTTGGCCCTCAGTCTCATGTTGTAGTCATGGGTCTGACTTGTGCAATCCCACAGTTCAAGGTAGGACTGCTTCCTTCTTTGAGGAAGCATTCTAGATTCCTGCTGAAAGTGGTCATTCTTTGTCTTTAATACAGGAGTTTGTTTTAGGAAAAACAAATCTTCACCAAAGCCTTGTGAATTCAAGGTAGAGGCTTCATTCTGTATCTTAGATGTGAGACCTGGTCTAATTTCTAACTGTTCAGGCAAAAGCTTTTCAGGTTTTAGTAGGTATTTTAAGGGGCAAGAGGATCAAAGCAATCTCTAGCCAGAAACTCCCCAAATGAATTTACACTGAACGTGAACATGCTACAAGATTTGCAAGGTAGAATCATTCATGCCTATTAGAGTGTACTTCACTTTAGTGTTCTCCAGTGACATTGTCTGAATGCCATCTAAATCAATCACTTGGAGCTCTATTTATGTATGTAATAGCATTGGGTTTTTTAAGATTGAGGTCAGTGAGCTGGTGGTTTAGCTTCTCTCTCTCCTGATCTCACTGTCAAGGTGGGATTGCCTACTCTGAAACACACTGGTAGACAATTTGCTGGTTGATGCCTTTGCTCGTGTGCATGATGCACAGACTGTTTCATCCACTGTTTCTGAGCCCAGAAATTCTGTAGGTTAAAGGAAACTGACGCACAATAGATGCACTCTGCGCTTTATATCTTAAGAGGGGGGTGTTCTCTTGTGCCTCATTCATATGTATCTTTTTGGTCTGTCGTACCAGTAAGTCTTGCCAGCATCCCTTGTGAAATAAGGATAACAGCAACTGTCCAAAACTCAAGTACTATAAAGAAACTTTCTGCCGTGTTCAAAAGTGAATGAATGTTTCTAAACATTCATAGCAGTTACGGAGAGCTGATCATCTGAACGATTATGGCACTCCCATGTGATTCTAGCTAACAGTAAGCATCTGATGCCTGATTTGTAGTGGGAAGCAGGTGCTCTCTAAGACTGTTAAGATGCCCCAGCCTGACCATGTTGTGTGAGGAGCATTATTTGTGACAGGTGTCTGTAGTCTTCCTCAAGTGGGCAAAAAGCCACAGACAATGGCAATGGAAAGTAAACAAAATCCTGATGCTCACAAAATGATGGAGGAGTACTGTAGGGCTTTGGACAGGAGTTGCTATGTGGATATGTTGCATTGGAAGTGTCATTTGCAGTGCTGAGAAGAAGAAACCTTCCTCGCCTGTTTTCAGGGCAGGGATGAGTATGTAACATGCCTATATTCTACTGACCATTTGGTTTTCTCATTTTTCTGGTTGTTCCGCTACTTGCTGTAATGATTACTGGACAATTTGAAATACGCCACCTCAAAGCAGATTGCAAAGGTTTCAAAGATAGATCCTGTTACGTAATTCAGTTGGTAGATGGTGTACCTCAGAGACGTTCAGCTATTACACTGAGATTTGGAACCATCCCAAATGCTGACCCTGCACAATTCTGACTCCGGGTCAGCACAAGAGTGCAGCACTGGCAGATCTTGGGCTGCTAGCCTACTGAAATGCAGTGTCCTGATCCTTTCGTCTGGCAATCTTTGCCGTATACTCTAAGTAGCAAAGCCCAAAAGCCAAATAAAGTTTAACACACGTACAGTTATACATTTATGTCTGGTTTACAGAGAAGTTACAGAGGAGTCCCCAGTTGTTTCAGTGAAGACATACTTTTTCATATTTGTACTTTTTTGGTAAGGAAGCTGAAATGATCAGTAAACAGACAATGGTTTCCAATTCTCTTCACAGTCACCGGGGGGATGATTCACATAAACTTGGAGAGCATATCACGTTGCAGTGGTAGAACACACTATGGATGTGTTTACATAATAGTTGTCAGAGCAAGTACATTTTAAGATAATTTATTGATGGCAAATTGTCCAAGCTCTTTGCAGATGTGGTGAGATTACCAGTACTTGAGATTGACTGTTTCAGTATAGCGCAGTATTTACGCTGCAGAATACAAGGATTAATGATTCGGAGGCAGAGCAAGCATTAACAAGTGAGGGACGGCAGGAGTTAGCAGGAAACCATGGTACGGACGCCAGAATTTCTGAGTGGCAGAACAGCGACCCACACCTGCCCAACGCAGGCTGTGTCCTGCCTTGTTGCATGCGAGCTGCCGCAGAGGCTCACGGAACGTGTCTGCACAGCCCCTGCTTGCCTGTCCTTGGCAAACCATGGCGAGTTGAAGAGCTGGGCCTGAAAGCTACAGCCCCTTGGTGAGCTTGCTTCTCATCTTGAGAGTGATTACTGAGCTTCCCCAAACTTAGATGACAAAGGCGTGATGCCAACAGGAGGAGGTAAGCTTTTCTTGGTTAATGTTTCTCTTTGGATGCAAAAACCCACTTAAAAACTATTTCTTCAGGAATAAGTTGTGATTGAGAGTTATCGTGGGCCTGGGTGCGAATGTAAAGCCTGCTTGTGATTGCTGAGTAAATCTGTGTGTGCCTGCAGTAAATGCAGACTAAGGGTGTTTACAGTGGACAAATCTATATTTAGACAAGCCCTGGTGGCAGCTTAACATAGGCTTAAAATAAACCTCTTCCATTGTGGAATCTTCCTTTCCCTTTTGTCCCTCCACTAACTGAGTTTGTCTGAGCAGTACAAAATTAAAATACATAGGCTTTTGGGGACACTTTACAGACATTTGGTGATAAATTGTGAACTGCTTTAGCACGTGCTGTATCGCCAACAGATTGATGGATGAGCATAACTACAAAAATGCAGTGTCATTTGGAATTGCAGTCTCAGCCTGTGAAGACCCCCGACTAGGCTAAGGGCAGTACTGGAAATAAGACTACATCTTAACTGGCAGAACTGCATTATACCGAAAAAAATTGACAACATTTGCATTGAAATCAGATTACACTGTGATGAATTTAGGTTGCTGGCTGTTTCATACTGCTACTATTAGCCTCTCCATTTCATTGACAGAAAATAAATGCATTCCTCAGTATTTTAATGTAGTTAAATAAATGAGGGAAAAGCTAACTCAATTCTATTAAATGAACTTAATACTCAAGCAAGATGAAAAGTGTATGCCTGTACTCTGCAGAGTCTCACAGGTATGCATTATTCTGCTTCCTGCCCTGATAAATGTGTGCCATTAAACGTCAGTATTCTCTGCTGGTAAGAAGTAGATGAATTGTCAGCGGGGAATAAGCAAACACCACTTCTGAGGAGCCATCTCCAGTATTCATGCTTTACCTGGTGACTACCTCAACAAAAATACTTGCCTTTGATATGCTGAGATTGTCATCTTTTTGCTCTGAAGCTGAAGTCATCTACTTGGCCCGTGTTTGCAAAGGCTATTTTACATAGTCTTTACAAGGACTAAAAGCTATCCACCAGAGGGTAACTGAGGATTTCTAGAGCATCTGACTGATACCGTATTGTACAATCTGAGTCCCACTGGGAAATCAGCAGGCGTGTGATGTGGTTGGTAACAGCCCTCTCTCTGTCATGTGCTCAACAGGCAGAAGCTGGAGATAGTTCTGTGTAACAAATGAGTCATTATTTTCTTAAAGGATGTTCTTTAATGCATTTTTGCCACCTCGTCATGCCCTCTGCCATGGCTGTGATTGCAGCTATCACCCAGGAGTTTGTAGCATGGGACTAGAGGGGACATTCTGGTACTTGCTTTGTTCACACTGCTTTTCAGCAATACTACGGATCCAGTTCTTCTCTATTTTCTGTCCATCCACTGCTGAAAGTAAAAATGTGTTTAACCAATTTGCATTGTATTCTTTAATAAAGATTGTTATGCTAGCCTTTTCAGCCATGAAGCTAATGCAAAATAAAACGTAGAAAAGAGATCTGATATACCTGATGAAAACCAAAAAAGCAGAGGTAGCATAAACCAGTCTGCCTCCCTCTAGTTAAGCAAACACTTTTTGTGCCCTATATACAATAGCTCAGAAATAGCTGCAACATCTAGAAAGGGGAAAGATATTTTATTAAGTTACTAAGTTATTTTCTGCAAAAATGATTTGATTATTTATGTATTGCGTTTTTTTTTTTTTAATATGCTGGTATTCTCACTGACATCTCATTGTCTAATGTAACCATACATACTTGTATATACAAGATTTGCTCCTTGATGGGATAGCTCTGACCCTCGCCTTTCTTCTGGAAGGAATCTTCTTCCAATCTGTAAAGAAAATTGAATCCTTTCCCTACAACAGTGAGTGCCTTCTGAGCTATCCTAGTATAATTTGCACAATCTTAACTGGGTTTTAACTTTACTGTGAGGGACACTTAACAAGGTCAGTGCCACATGGGAAGATGGGGTTGAACCACAGAAAATTTGTATCTCAGTAACAATAGTACTTGTGGTCTGTACTGGCATTGATCTTGGTGAATTTATGGCAAACCTAGAGGTCATGAGAGACATATGCCATAATAAAAATGTACTTTATATTCCCTAAAAGTGGATGCTCTAGAAAAATGGAACTGATATATTTCTTTGCTTGGAGATGCAGTGCTAATTTTATTTCCATTTTACACTCTTAGCAAATGTGCTTCATGTTGCCAGCACTTATTTGTCATTTCATGTGCACTATTGCATTTTACTTGAAGTATATGTGATTTTTAAAATAGCCTTACATTATTGTCATTTTCCTTAATGTTCTAATACATAAAACATAATTATTTAATGAACCCAAATAGTTCCTTTATCAGTTTAGAGGATGCAAATACATGCAGCGGATTCAGAAGATTATATTATGTAAAAATTGTCATAGTTCCCTAGTTTGTTACAACAAACTTTTATTAAGCAAATTTACTTCTGCAATCTTAAACCCATTCCTTGCAACTGCATTAGTTGATTGCATTGCAGAGCGAGAGTATTTAAGTGAGAAGCAAGATAAAATTACTTTTCTTGGATGACTTTTTCCTGTAATCTTTCCATGTCCTCATTACGTATATGGGTAGTGTAAGAAAAAAAAGAAACCTTTCAGTCATGTAAAAGTAACAACAGAGATTATAGATCATAATTTTTCAACCTAAATGACTGCTGCATTTCTTTTGTTACAAGTTTTGCAGAAGGTTTGCTCGTGATGTTTATTTTGCACATAAACATAGATTTGAAGACTAACATAGAAACCTGATTTACAAATCAGCATTTGAAAGTACGCAGCTGAACACTTTGTCAGACGGTGGTTAGACTGGTGATACAGTTCATCTGAACACCTACTTCAGGTCTTGCCCGTGTTATGGGACCTCTTCAGAAGACAGTGGTGTGGACGCATTGCGTTGCTTGTTGGTAGTTACAGACAGACTGGGTGGGGGGAGGCGGTCCTGCCGCTAGATCTGCATCTCCCCAAGCAACATAGGCTAAGTTCCCTGTCAGCGTAGCCGTGATGACACCATGGGGGGCTTGTAGTACTTTATTGGCATCTCAGGGGAAATCTGTATTCTTTGCAGCTTAAGCAATCTTATTCCCTTTCACACAGATCTGAGAGAAGGTATAATGACCCTGCTTAATGTGGTCAAACAGCACTTGACAAGCCTCACTCTTTCTGCCTCTCGCATGAAGGGTTAAATTATAACTACTGACGTATTGCCTTTTAAGGCTGCTGAAGACAAATGAGTGTCCTTTAGACTCCGTAAGTGCACAGATATTTAATACATCTGCTTAAATTAAACTCTAGTCAAACTACTGATTGCTTTCCTCACCTTTTTTCCCCTTTAAACATTAATGGACATGTTCCACAAGCAAGTTAACAAAACACATAAGATGACAAAGAACTTTGGACATACTGGCTTGGCCCTTTCATTCCAGAGTCTCTTCTCCTATGCAGATTGTGTAAAGAATGCAAATGCACAAAAGGATGCTTTTCAATCTGGACCACAGGTTACAGGACAGTAGTTGATCAAATATTTAGAATTGTTATGTTTTGAGATTTTCCTCCATTGTAGATTATGTACCTTCTGTTTTTAAAAAACAAACAAACAAAAAAACCCACACAAAACCCAACCAAACCAAACACCAAAACAAAAAAACAAACCCCAAAAACCCCAAACATCCCTCCTGCCCCCCGTTTTCCCCAGGATGATAATTCCTTTTTGGTCAGTTTTGGGGTGTTCAGCACACCGGCTGCGTTCCTTGCCAGGAAGGACCCCTTCCAGGATGGCTGTATGAATACCCTCTAAATTTCCTCTCTGTACCCTCAGGAACTGCTGCTGCTGCTCTGTAGAGCAGAGAACACTTCTAGATCATCTGTATGCCGATATAGCTGCTAGTGACCTAGAATTGCACATCCTGCAACCATGGCTCACCACAAATAAGGTAACTTTTTAACTAGGTGCTGCTCTCGTTCCTGGCCCTGCTATGTGAGTGCCTTTTATCCTTTGGATTCTTAAACCCCAGAGGCTGAGGGAGGGAGGGGTTTCTAGGCATTATTCAATTAATTTTCTTTTTTAAAGCGAAGGTTTAAGAATTCTTCTGGTGATGTGTGGGACAAAAGCATGGTTATGAAAGGTGTGGCTATGGCACTGTTATAATTCATTTGCCTTTGAAGGCCCTGCAGGAAGGGTTTCTGAAGTAAAGAAATGAGAAGATTAATCAGTGATTTGAAATCTAAGCCAAATGGCAGTTGCCAAAATACTGTAGGCTGAGTGAGCAAGAACCTAGAGTTGGAGGAAGCTGCGTTGCTTGTTACGAAACCAAGGACAAAGGAGAGACAGAGGAGGGACTCTTACCTCTAGCCTTTTGTTTCTGTGGCTTTTTTTCACAGGTCTGTCTTTTGCCAACAAGGTTGCCCTCTCAGAACTATGGTATGCGCTTGACTGGCATGTTCATATGAAAAGCAGAGTTAATTAAAAGCGGAGGACTTGTCATCAGGAGGGCATCCAGAGAAGTTAAAGCAAAGCAATTAGATCACTGTGTATTCATTTAAAGCGCATTTTAATTCTCAAGTGGGGTTTCTCATTCAGGTCCAAAGCTGACTGGGATCTAAAGTCAGTTTGCATCTGGCTAGGACTGCTTCCTCTGCATAAAGATCCAGTGTATTTCAGTGCATGCTGTAACTGATATGCCTTAACTCTTCTGAGTGTTCCTGTATAGGTAAACCATTATGAACACCAAGCTTGTTGTATGCAGTAGTCTAATGACTACTTGTGAATACATGGATATTCTTCTTCACCGTTTTTTCAGATGCTTGTAACCAATTTTGCTAGAGTGAAATGTCCTGTGCTTAATTTTACCCCACAACATTGGTTTTTAAGCTTCTGTAGAATTTAACAAGCAAAACACCTGTATCGAGCACTGTAATGGGAACTGGGGCTTTATATGCACCTGTATGCAAGAAGGTTTTTATCGTATTTATTAGTTTTGTATTGAAGTGTAGGAAACAGCACATCTCAAACGGTTGTTTCAGAATTGTTATTTTCCAGCTGTCTCTTGTGTGGCTATGGAAAGATTTCAGTTAGCCTTTCGATTTTGGCCTGTGTCCTGAAGCCTAAGAAATGATCAAAGTAAAGAGAGGCTGTTTACTACCTGAGCAGCTGTCTTCAGTCATTTCTTGTTTCGGCAATCCAGTGCACATGTGTTCCCAAAATGCTACACTCCCTGAAGAAATCTCTGCTAGTACCAAGCTAGCCTTGCTTTTCCTAATATCTAAAACAATGTCTCTTGATGGAGTTTAAGCCCACTCACGTCTTTTAGTTGTCTAATGTGTATGCAAAACAATCCATTCCTTTCTCTTTGCAATAACTCCTTATAGTTCTTGAAGAATGTTATTGTGTTTCCCCTCTGCCTTCTCTCTAGGTTAAGTGCCATTTATTTTAGTTCCCCTTCCTGGACCAGTTTTCTAGAGCTCTGATAGTTCCTGTTCTCCTTTTTTTCTTTTCAGTTGGCTGCCCTTTTTGACATGAGATACCCAAAACGGAACCATATACCCGCTGAGGCCTTCTTACTTCAGAGATGTCTTAGAAGTGAGGCTTGAGTTTGTATCATTCTTCTGTCAGTCCTTCCAGTAGCAAGTATTCATTTTAATATTTGCCTGAACACTGTGAGGTGGATCTAGGCACTTTAAAAGATACTTGAAGTTCATGAACCTTTGTAAATATTGCACGGAGGAGTAGATCTGGACTGCACGTCTGAAAGGGGAATTATGCCATACCTGTAGGAACTGCACAGGCTGTAAACATCTGAGATTGCTTCAGAATTTCAGCTCTAGGAATATTTCAACTCTCAGAATGTCACTCAACTCTGGTGATGTTTGTATTTCCGCTTGCAGCTTGTGTGGGTACCTGAGCTGACCTAATTGGGTAGAGGTAGCAGCAGAGCTGTCACACTGAACAGCCAGCCAGGGGTAGAGCCTGATACTTGCCGAGTATTCAGTCAGCTTCTGCAACGGATTTTGCAGTCTGGAGGGTGAAAGTTGCAGGCGCCTGAACTTGTGTAAGTTGACAGCTACCTTGTCATGTCTAACAGCACTCTACGTGCCATGCACACTGATCTGCGCTAGGGCTCTGATGAGACTGCCTCTAAAGGCAGCGGCTACGCTGATCCAGAAGTGAGTTCTCTCTTACCTGAGCTAGCAGGCTGGGGTAGCAGTGCTGTGCCAACGCTGCCTGCATCGCTGTTTGCAGTGCAAGTTTGTGGCCTTTGAGCAACGATGCTGGCGGGGAGCCAGCGCCCATCCCCGTCCTGTAGCGGTTACGCTGCCTTTGGTACCCGAGCAGGTTCAAGCCGCTGCAGTGTGCCTGAAGGAGCTGCGGTCCTGCCCTCCGGGCTTCGGCGTGGGCATGCGAATAAAAGGAGCGGGGGATGGTGGTAGGGGGCTTTTATCGTGCCTTGGAGCCAGGCCCTCACCAAGGGCGGGGGGACTGGCGCTGGGGACGGGCAGGGGCAGCCGGCGGGCGGAGCGGCGGGGCACCACGGTGAGCGCCGCTCCCCCGCGGCCCCGTCGCTGCGCGGGCAATGAGGGTGGCTCCAGCCCCGGCTCCGCTGCGGCCGCCCGGGGTCCGCCTCTCCCCGGAGAGAGCGGGGCGGAGGGAGGCGGCGAGGCCGGGGTCCGCCCGCGGAGCAGGAGGAGGAGGGCGGGGGTCTGCGACGGAGGTGAGGCCGAGGGGTGAGCGGCCGCCCCACGCCTGCCCGGAGGGGCGAGGGCGGGAGCGGGGCCGGCGGCCGGGGCAGCCCCCCCGCCCCGGGGCTGCGGGCGGCGGCGGCCCCCGGCGGCTCCTCCCCCCGCCCGAGTTACAACCGGTTCGTGCCGGCACCGGCCGCGCCCCGCCCCGCCGCGCCGCGCCGCGCCGGGGATGCGGGGCTGCCCCGGCTCGCCGGGGGCGGCTCTTGCCCCCCGCCCGGCCGCCCCACGGGCCGCCCGCTGCCGCCGGCGTGGGGCGCAGGTAACGGGGACGGCGCCGCCTCGGGGGGACCCGGGCTTCGGCCGGGCCGTGGGGGGACGCGGGCCGCCCGCATGGGGCGCCGCCGGGCTGCGGGTGAGGGGAGCGAGGGGGCCGGGGCGGCCCGGCCCGGCGGGAGCCGCGGCGCGGGGCGGTGGGGTCCCCCAGCGGGGCCGCCGCCACCCGGCTCGGCTCGGCTCGGCGCTCCGGCGGGAGGCCTCGCGGGGCTGTCCCGGCACCGGGTGTCGGTACGGGGGGCGGCCGGGCCAGGCCATGGCCCTGAGGGGGCTGTGCAGGGGCCTCTGCAACGCCCGGGCTTCGGGGAAAGGAGGTGGCTCAGGACCTGCCACGGCCCCTGGGTGCCCGCCGGGGCGGCAGCGTCCCTTGTGGTGCCTGTGGACGCCCTCCCCTCGGTGCCTGCTGTGAGCACCCCTTGGTGCTGGCTGCGGGTACCTCCTGGTGTCCCTTGTGGGTGCCTGTTGGCATCCGCTGTGGGCTCCCGGCGGTGTTGTGGTGTCGGCGCCTGCTGTGGGCACATGGCAGTGGGCACCGAACAGCATCGATGCATGCCTTTTGCAGGGTGCCTGTCTCGGAGGCCGCGGCTGCCTGGGAGCGGGGCAGCATGTCACGACCCTGACCCGCCGTGTGCGTGGCA
This sequence comes from Theristicus caerulescens, assembly GCA_020745775.1. Classification (NCBI taxonomy): domain Eukaryota; kingdom Metazoa; phylum Chordata; class Aves; order Pelecaniformes; family Threskiornithidae; genus Theristicus; species Theristicus caerulescens. The sequence goes on from CM036560.1 coordinate 94,662,123, forward strand.
TCGGGCGAGCGAGGGCGACATTCAGTTGCGTCTTGGCGCGTGTTGCTGCACGGATGAGCGCTTTCCGTCAAAGTGGGTCTGGAGGTGGAAGGCGTCAATGTGTAACAGTCCTCTGGAGCGGGGGTGTGGGCTGGCCCCCGGGGGCGTGGGGAGAGGCGAGGCAAGCTGGGGGCTATAAGAGCCCATCCATCCCCACCGAGGACCTGGCCAAAGGGCGCAGACCGGTTGAGAGAACGGACGCCAAGGGGAGCCCTCGCAGGTTGTGATGCGTAAGGCGGCGCACGCCGCGCTCTCGTTTTGCAGAGTTCTCCTCTGGTAAATCAAGTTGGCTGGTGGTTTATTGCAGCGCCAGCTTACATCTGTCTGTGTGGATGCGCGCTAGTGTCCAACAGGCAGTTATACTTGGGGGGGGGCGGGGGGGAAGCAGTTTCCATCCACTCTGGGTCAGTGAGGCTCTGGAAACAGGTAGGACTGGTTCTGCTGAGATGACAGATTTGTACAAAGCTGGCGGGTTTATGTGCTGCCCTGGCTGATGCTGCTTTATGTGAACTTATTTTGCACAGTGGAAAAACTTTATTATGTCATTGCGAAGTTTTGTTCTGGTATTTTGTTTTGTTTTAAACTCCACACTTCTTCCCTTGTCAGGCAGAAATGGAAGGAAATATTTCTGTTGACGAGCCTCTTGCATAACTTACAAAAGGGAAAGTAGAGGAGCACGAGAAATAGGTAGACCTGAATGCTGAGAACTGAGAGGGAAATGCATATATTCAGTGTGAAAGAACTTGGACAAATATTTAAACGTGGGGAGCTGCTGTAGTTAGAACATGAGTTAAAGTCTGATGTCATCAAAGTACAGATGCGTCTTTTTCCGTGTGTTTAGTACAATGCTTATACCGCCATGTCAGTACACATGCAGATGTTTGGATAGGAGCACATTAAAAACAACTGCAATGTATTACTCTAGGTGTTACTTGCAAGCTAAGGGCAGCAGAAACTTCAGGTGATAATTGGAAGAATGTTGCCTGAAAAATAAATAGAAATTTACGTGAAATCTAGTTCAACTTATGGGATGTAGCCATTCTGGCTGGTACTGTCTTAATTTGTACCAGTGCCTTGCAAAACTGGAATAGCTGAGTGTTAATCACACAGTGATTCTGCTGACATCGGCTTTCTCTGCAGCCATGTGCTGCTTGCAGAAAGCAGCATTCTTAACCAGACTCCGGTTGCACAAATAACAAACCAGAAACAATCGTATTGCTACTGTCTTTCTCAAGATTCCCTTTGCCACAGATTAATACAAGTTTCTGTGCTGAGGGCTAATGTTTCAGTTGTACTCATGTTCTTTAGACCAATTCTTTTTTTATGCTTCTCTCTCATCTTTAAGCCAAATCTTAAGATTTATAGAAAAAGAGCTCGATATTGTGATAAAGCTGCTTAGATAAAAGAAAATAGTTGCAGCCAGTCACCTCTCTTTCCACATTAAAAGTGGTGTTGTTCAGTTAGTTCTCTAGGGTTTCTTTGTGTTGTTGTTGGTAAAGGCTTTCATCAAGCAGCTCCCTTCCTCTGATTCTTATTCGCAGTGAGTACAACTCACTGAAAAGCTTTTTCTGACCAAACTTCAAGTTACTGTTTAATTCTTCATGCCTCCTTTCTCCATATCGGTATTTTTGAAGTGACTAGTCTTCCTGGAGTCTGAAACAACATCCTTAGGTTTTGTGAACAGTAAGGTTTGTGAAATTGTTCCCACCTGGATCTTAAACCCGTGGTTGTTCGGCTCTTTCCAGGATCACACATGTCTTCCTGGCTGGTTCCAAGAGAAAACAAAACTGTTAAGTGCTCTTTTCTGTATGTGTTTCTGCTTCTTTATTTTCGATGATCGCATGTATCTGTACAGTCTGTGTCCTCCTTCCACACAGACAGAAAATAGTAAAAGGCACTTTGGATCCCTCCCAAGTTGACGCACAGATTCAATGCCCGTGCAGGCAGTGTTGGTAGTAGCAAAGGTTTAGTTCCTGCTGTTGGCTCTTGGCCATGCTACTAAGTTTTTATGCTACAACTTGTCATTTTCAGGGAAGCATTAAATAATATACCAATAAAAGGTGTATTGATATCCACTGTCCCAGCAGCAGTTTGGTTGACTGGGGCATCTTTAACCATGTATCGTCGCAGAGGGCTCTGGGGAACGGGCTCCTTGCACGGGGCTCTCAGCTCACGTGCTCCCTTCAAGAGGACTTCGTACCTTCAGGAATGTTAGAAAACACGCCTTATTTTAGGTAAATAGGCACACAGTGGTGTGAGGTGAAGGAGCAACCTGCAAGAAAGGGAAGGAAAAGCCAGGTCATGTTGGCTCTTAAAAACAAACTCTGGGACTTCGTAGATCTGTTTTCCCTTTGAGGACGATTTCTGGGGGGAAAATGATGGTGGTTTTCACTTTCTGCTTGGCAATTGTAGACTGTAAATGGCTTGAAGTGTTTAGAAAATAGAGATGTTTTTGCTACCTAAAATCCTGTTATTTGGCTAAAAGGTGCAAAAGAGATAAGTGGTGCAAAATAGGAGGTGTCAGGATGTAGGAGGTCAGCTCTTTTCTTGCCTTAAGTTGGGAGCAGTTGGTTAAAATCAATAAAGCTGTACAGACTTGCAGCAGATGAGGAACTGATCCAGATTTTTTTTTTTTTAGTTTTTCTATTAGAAAAGACTATGTGACCTAAGACTACGAAAACTTTTTTCCTCTTCTGCCCTGCCCTCCCTTTCTCCCCATCAAATGTTCAGAATAGGAGAACTGAACTCAGAGTTGTCTCTGTGCCAAATTTTAGGGCGTCAATATAGTGGAAATCAATATAATGGCTAAAATGTGTTTGTTTTCTAAAGATCAGTTTTTAAACAAATACAAGTTGGGATTATTCACTGTCTATTTCCATTATTTTAGTGGGTTTCTGAAAACTTCCTTGCTTTGTCTCAGTGGAAGTGTCTTGAAGCTGTTACTTATTTCCACCATTTTTAGTCCAGTCCGGGACAAAACAAGCCAAGTGATGCTTATTTAATGCACAGAGAGATGCATATGTCACCTCTTTTTGTGACTGCATACATATAGTTTAAATATTTTGTGTAGAAATACGGGGATCCCCTTTTTTATAAAGGTTATTGTTGTACAAAAGTACCTGTAAGCAACTTTTTAACGCTTTGATACCTTTCGGTATGGTATGATTTCTGTCTATCCCAGCTGCCACCCTTGCATCTGATGTAATCAAGGGACACTTAGCAGGCATTTGAGGAAATAAACCAGAGCTTACATTTATAACTGAAACTTACAACTTTGTAACATTTGGAACTGGAAATACTGTATCTTGAAGGACTGTCAGTATGTTAAAAATGTAAATCACTCCTAAAGGACCTAGAACATCAAAGTTTATTTTACATTAGTAGACAATGGTTTTGTTACTTTGGAGCTCAAGGCTGCTGTCAGCTATTAATTAATTGAGGGGGGATCAGTATTTCTCCACCGAGATAACTTGATTACTTCTGAAGTTCCTCTGAAAAGTTATTAAAAAGAAGAAACTTAATGTGAAGACACCAGTTTTTCAGAGTTGTGTTCACTGTTGCAGTGATACTTTGGCTGAAAACTTGCTTTGCTGCTCTTTCAATGCAGGTAGAGTCGCCACGTGAAGGTACATTTGTAGGGAGCTGAAGGACTTTTGTGTTATCATCTGTAAGTATCTACCCTTGAAGTAATATTTAAGTGTGTCTGTAAACTAGAACTGGCCTTTTTCATGTCTCTATAGTAATTATTCCTCTAAATTTTGTACTGCAGCTTTTTTGCACGTTTTCAATGTAAATTCTTAAAAATTGCCTGATCAATGAGTATGGGGAGCTTGAATGGAAGTTTTGTTATCGTCTACTCGATTACACCATTGCTTTCATAAAGCAGTAACTTTTTTCCTTTCACTGAAAAGTTGAAGAACTCCATCTCTTCTGGGTTGTAAGCCAAACAGGCAGTGAGACCCGTTTATTTTTCTGCTTTGCCTCTTGGGGTCTCCAAGAGCAGAACTGTTACTGCAGCAGTCTTAATGCGTGAGCTGTAGTGTGAAGATGGTCCTTGAGAGAGTATTTCACGAAGAAAACAGGGTAAGATCTTATCTGTTTCTGTCTTACAGGGTAAAGGAAATAAAATTGTTGAGAATCACACGTCTGATTAGTGACAGAGCCAGGAACAGAACATGGGTTTTGTGATCATCACTTCGGCAGATTGCTCCCTGTAGAGAGGGAGGGCAGGTTAGTTGTGTGCATAGGGACTCACGTATCATTGGAGTCATCCAAACGCCAAAGCAGTTTAGCCTGGAAACTTCTAAATGCTTTGCTAGATGTTAGAGGCATGAGTCCCTACATTCACAAACTAGTCTTGAGAAGGTGTGAGGGCAGTCAGTTATTTAAAGCCATAGATGCACAGGTGATGGATCTTGCCATGCAAAAGAGTAAGGTGGTATTTATGGAGTCCAAGAAGTGAGTGCCAGTTTGGGGAAGGGTGTTGTGTGCAAACTGCACAGAGAGCGGACACTGTAACAGGTTATAGGAGATTTTTGTGTGCGTGTTTAATACTGTCGTGTCTTGGCATGTAAGCCAACACCTGTAAACAGTTTTAGAACTCACTTCACTCACTAATATGTACAAAGTGATTTTTGGATGCATGACTCCTCTACACATTACCTTGTTGACAGAGCAGAGTATTTGAACTGTTGCTATTTCCAGAATGTCAGTCTTCCTCTTGGCCTGACCCTCCCAGAGTACACTATCTAGTGGCAAACACCTTGCTAAACTGCAAGGTATTACGCTGAGATTACCACTAAGTAGAGATTTTTTTTTTTTTGGACCTAAACCTAATATTTTTATACTTGCGAGTTTTTTTTTTAAATCCTAAATTATTTATTGGGATTGTTTTATACTTGTAGCTTGCTTTTCTTGTCCTTCAAGCCTATATGCCTCATGCAGGATATCTGAGGGCTTAACAGCTGGTGGCCATGTGGTTCTCTTGTTGAACTGTGGCAGATATTAATGCCTGAGGTCTTCACAAAGCCTATTTAACACTTAGAAAATGAAATGTTCCCCTTTTCTGTAATGCAGTGCTGATGTACGTATGACTTATTAATGCTTTCTATACTGTTCCTGTGTTATGGCGAAGTACCAAATGGTAACGAATTTTCATTGCCTGTATGCTGTGTTGTATATATTTCTTGAAGGATGGTTGAAATAAGCCTCTGATTGAATGTCTACTACTCTGTACAGCTCACTTGTATTAGCAAACCTAAGTCAGCCACTTTTCTAATGCTCTGTTCTGTTTGTTTTTTGTTTACCTAGGTTCTGCCTGTCCATCTGCACTCATCTGACAGGATGGTATTTCGGAAACCACCAGATGGTGGCTGGGGCTGGGTGATCGTTGTCGTTTCCTTCTTTACTCAGTTCTTGTGTTATGGATCACCGCTGGCGGTGGGAGTCTTGTATGTAGAATGGCTGGATGCTTTTGGAGAAGGGAAAGGCAAGACTGCTTGGGTTGGATCACTAGCAAATGGAATCGGATTGCTTGCCAGTAAGTGTAGATGCAGGATCTATCTGAAATTGAAGCATTTCTTTCTTATAGATGCTTTTGTCTGTCTGTGCTTTTGGAATTATATTAAAGACAGCTGCAAATGATAGAATGAGGATGCTGCATTTTTGTTTTAGGTCAAGACGAGTAAGATGATTACAGTTGTAGTTCCACTATACATAAACCAAAACAATATCATCATAATAGAGGAACAAAAATATTACCCTTAGAAAATTCAAAACTATTGTATTTGAATAAACTAGAAAAATCAAACTCTGTCTGGGAAACTGAGTGGTAATTTTGTTGATGGGATTTTTTTTTTTTTATTAATGAGGCTTTAAGACTAACATTTGCATTAGTATCTTTAAAATCAGAGCAAACTGTTAGTCTGAAATGTTTCAAGTGCTTTAAGGAAAAAAAAATTAATAAACCAGTTACTCATTTTTCAGCTCTAGAAGTAAACCCACCAGTTAGGGCTCTTTTCCACTGTTTATTTGAGAAAAAACTCCCTTTGAAGCCTGGAAAGTTATGGATAACAGTGGCATTAAATAAAACAACTTTACTGGAAGCTTTTCTCTAGTAAGACATTGTCACTTGGAGAGTAACAGCAGGGTTTTAGGGTAATAAAACACCACTTTTAAAGTCCACAGATCTATTTTGTTGTTGTTGTTTTAATATCGAGCATGGGTATTGTACTGGGTAATATCACTAACTTCTGTTTTTCAAAGATTCACCATGGGAACTATTATCTTTTTGCTGAATCTGGAAAAAATTGCCTGTCAGCAGAGAAATTGTTATAGGCAAGAGCAATTATGCAGCTTAATGGACAAAATGCAGCTCAGGATTCTGAAGAAATCTCTCCTTAAAAGAAAGTTGACGTTCAAATAGTGATACAGACCTGAATAAAGACCACTGGTTTGTATGGCACTGTAACTGGCCAAATACTGGTGTCACACTTGTGTTAGGTTTTTATATCACTAGCCAGAATAGAAATGGGCAAAGGCAGGTGTATCATTAACCACAAGAAGACTATATTCAGTCCCAGGGTGTAAGTGGGCAAAGGACTGTAGACTGCTCTTTCATCATACTTTTTTTATTTTCCCATTTGAAGGGCATTAACTCCTATTATTCATGGATCAAGACCTAACTAAAGTTGAGTGAGAGAATGATGTGGGGGAGGGGGGAAAGGCTAAACAAGATAGTTACTGAAGAAAAAATAGGCAGAAGGGGATTGCAAGAGAAGGGATGAAGAAAAACCCTCTCCCTGGAGAGCCAGAAGTCTCTGGCTCACTCCTCTGACAAGAGCCTCAGCCCCATTTCTCGTCTGTCAACACCATGCTAGTTTCCAGATTTCTTAGTGTCCTCTGTCTTGCCACTGTAAGCAATTATCAGTAGTGTGCTTTATAGCAAATAGAAACTTCTGTGACTGAATAATACAAATAAAAGGTACTATTGTAATTGATTTTGGCATGGAATGATTAAATTGCTTGAACTTTTGACAGGTTAGGAGGAACGTTGTCTGTCAGTGTACTTTTATTCTTTCAGTTTGGGATTTGGAAGCTTAATAATCATTCCTATTTTTAATGCCTTCAAGGAAAAGTACAGTGAGGGCCTTTTAATTGCATTGATGTTATCAGAGTTGACTGAAAACAAAATATATGTTCCCTGCTTTACCTGAAATGGAGGATCCCACTGTCTTACCAAGCTGGGATCTCACCTTAATGGTAACTTTACTTAAAGTAAACTTGTTGAAGGGATCCTGTAAGTGTCATAACCTCTACCTAAAACTAGAATGCTCTTGACAAGTTACAATTTTTCATGCAGCTTTCATACCAGGCCTTTTTCAGACCTAGTCACTAGTGTAAAGAACGTACGTGTGTTCAGTGCAAAACCATTGATACCACACATTGCAAAGTTAGGCCCTTTTCATGAATATAGGAAAAGAGAACTTGCTTCTGTTCTTATTTCTGCTATTGCAGGTTCCAGTATTATAGGCCAGGTGGGACCATTGTGTGTTGTAGCCTATGTTAAGTAGATGATTGGGCTAATTGAATTTTCCTACATTAGCATATTTTCATGTATGTGAAAAGACATTATCTGTAACTTAATAACTTAATCTCCCCAAGCAAGCTGATTTCAGCAGCAATATTGCATGTGTGAATGCTAGTAACAGGATAGCTTCACCCCAAAGCCTTTCAGTAGTCCCCTTGCCTTTTACTGTTCCTAACTTGAGTCCTCTAGTATTTGTTGTTCTTTCCCTTGTCCTTTATTTTGTTTTCTAGTCTCTGATCTAGTTATCCAAAGACATATTTTCAAGTGTTGGTACTCTTAGAGCAATCCATGCTGCATGCAGAAAATATTATAATTCTCATTTTATTTAGAACATGTTTGTTCAGTACATTCTCCATGTCTTACAACTTTTCTCAGTAGTTAATTCGCTCCTTAAAAGTATGTAATCTTATGATACAAGTTGCTTAGTTTTAGTTTTCAGCTGATGAATAATGTTATCTTTAAGGGGTATATTTTGAAGCAGCTCTGAAGAACTGTGGTGTGTATCTAGAGACTGCAATAAAATTACTTCTAAATTTTCTTTTAAGCCTGTACCTTGATACAGTCTTTTTGCCACTGATACAAGACTTCCGCTCTTTTAATTAAGGCTCTTCTGAACAGCCATTAAGACTCTTCTGTGAGCCCTCTCCAACTTAACATCACCTTTCTGAAGCTGTAGATGCCAGACTGGAAAAAGAATGGCAGTTATGGTAGATTTGCAGCTACATACAGGAAATAACTTAGTGTCCATTTTCTTAAGGAAGACTTTTCTCATTGATAGCACTGGAAATCACATTAGCTAGCTTCTGTAACAGTGGAAGGCAGGTCCAATGACTTTGCTACATTAGTACTGTAATTTCACCAAAAAGAAGAGAATGTCCTTATATGTATGCCAGCTGGCACAGAAAAAAAATTCTGTGTGTCTTCTCCTCTTCCCTCTGTACATGTAGTCTTAAACATTTTTTAAAGTAGCTGATGCTGGTGAGCCCTTTCACATTTGCTGTATTGGTATCCATTCTACAGTGTTTACTTCTGACTTGTGTGAGAGCTAAACTTAGACTCGAGACATAGAAACCCAGTACAGCACCTTGTTTATTCATATGAATTTCCTAGCTGTTTGGTGTTCAATTTCTGTCCTCTAGCTCGCAGCACAGACAGCATTGCTAAGGCCAGTGTTCAGCCCTGAGCTGGACTGTCCAGCTCATCAGCTGGAAAAGGGAATGGGACAGGGACCTGGTTGATCTCTCCCTTGCAGGATGACTTGAGTTATAACTTTCTGTGATGTGACCTTACAGTGTAGTGGAAGAAATGAATGTGCCTAAAAGCATCCAGGGCAGCGGTGAGAACTCATGTGCAATATTAGGTGTCATAATGCTGGTCAGGCTATAGGGGATGCGGCACATGGCTCCATGGATGATGTAGGGCTTGTTGCGTAGGAAGAAACTGAAAGAGCTTAGCATGTTTCCCCTACTAAAACAGGCCAGAGGAGGATATTTATTATGTTATTGAAAATCATGTGTTTCTCCTGCACCAAGTGTTCCTAATTTTACATCCATTTCGAGCCTGAAATTAAATTTGATCTGTGTTACGCTTGTTAAAAGCAAAACAGACAAAGACCTCGGTGCCTGTAATTGGCACCACAGCTGTTTATAATAGGAGTTGACTCCTATAATAGGAGTATTTGGCATAGCAGGAGACACCAGCAATATGTCTCCCATTCCCACTCCCCTTTATTAATGGAGAAAGAACAAAGGGAAGATTCTCCCTTGAAAGGCATGTCTTGATAAATTAGTGGGGTGTTTCTGCTAGTCTGAGGCATTCAGTGTTAAATGTTTAAGAAGCTTAATTTTGTGTTTTCAAGCAATATTTTTACAATTCTAAAAAAACCCTTTGCAGCGTCTGCATATTTTTGGACAAAAAACCTCGCACATAGGTAGACCCCACTGTAAACTGTGGAAGCTATACATAGTTTGGGGGGAGGGTGTCCCAAAGCTTCCTCTCAAGAGGAGCCCAGTTCATTTAATAACTTTATCAGAAAGGAGCAGTCCTTTCAACCAGTTGGGAGTGGGTTGCTGTCCAGTGTAAAAAGGCTTTTTCTGATATATATTCTTATCCAAAGTACAAACACTTGGAGAATATTATATTTATTATGACCAGGTTTTAGCAATGCATTTAATATGCAAAAAATATTCTTGTGTTCTGTCCAGTGGATTTTACATACAGTCCATGAGCACTGTTTCTGCTTTACAGTTTCAACAGGCTCGGACAGATACCAACGAGTAGGGTGGGTCAGATTAATGCAAGCGGTAAGAAAAAGACCTCAGTTATCGAGTATTGTTGGTTTAGCAAAAGGCTTTTTGTGTGTATGAGGCGAAGGAGGGAGGACCCTTGAGATGGGCAAGTGGAGGAAGGGAGTGTTAGTTTGCAGAATTGTTCTCTTCATGTGAAAAGATTGAGGAAGAGAGTTAGTTCTTGATGTCTGTTAAACAAAACAACTTTGTACTTGTGAGGTCAGAAGATCGCGGTAGTTATAAAGTTCCTGTGTGAGCAGCAGATGGCTTGTTTTCACATCTCAGGAAGGACTCACTGTCACGTCCAGGTCTCACTGAGGGTAAAGTCTTTTATTCAAAAAGATGTTAATGAAAATATCAATATACAAATGATTCCTCCTAGGAGTTCTTCCTCTTTGGACTCTCTGCATAAAGATCTACTGTGAAAGCCCATCTTCTTTCTGCCGCTTCTTCCCGTTTTGTCTACGGATCTTCTTGACTGCTCCCCTGCAGAGCCTGGTAATTGTATTACGGGCTGCTGAGCCTTGACAGGTTGTGTGCAGAAGAGCAGTGGCTGTGCCTGTGCTGGCTTCTACGTCTTTCAGAACAATACAGTTTTCTTCCTAGAGGTAGCTGTCATTCTTATAAACTGGGCTGGCATCTTTTTTTGATAGAGCTTGGTCTAGTTTTAAGGTACATCATTTGGAAGAAAAAAAGCCCCAGGTATTTTATTTATAAAAGAGGTAAATATTTATCAATGTCTTCAAATATTATTCTAATACCAGTGCTAACCCCTGGAGCTGCTTGGCAAACTGATCAAAATGCTGGCTTGAAAGCCATTTTGCATGCTTACTATGGAGGATTGCCACTGGGATTTTATTTTTATGTTGTTCACGTTACGGTGAGAAATACATTGTCAGTAGAAGGATCTTTCTGAAAGAGAGTCAACTGAACGAAAACCCTTCTACTGCCTGAAGAGCCGTTTCCTATGCAGCAGTACGTAGACTCTTACATTCTTCAGAATGTCCACTTTGAACAAAATCCACAGGGCAGGAGTTCACAGCGCAAGTCTCAGTCCCACTCTGGGAAAGTTGGATGTTTGACCAGAATTAACTGCCTTGAACCCATTGTGCTTGAATTACTTGTAGAGAATAACATGTTTGTGTACAGTGAACTCCTGTGCAAATACCATGGTAATAACCAAAGGTACTGTGCCTGGTGGGGAAAAAAATGCCAGCTCTTTGGGAAACAGAGAAAGAGAAGGAATGCGAGGAGGCAGGGAAAAGAACAAAGATGCTGTCTGTTACGGGGGTTTTCTTTTGTGACTTATATTTTCTAGCAGTATGATGAGGGGAGTGTGAAAGTAGGGCCTAGTGTGATGGGGAAGATGGAGCTGTTTTTCTTCTCGTCCTGGAGATGTATAATAACTATTTTAATACTTATACTGGCGCTCCTTCTTATAAACAGGGTCATTGCCGAGCTGCCAGATCTCTTGCTGTGTGAGATGACACATTAATACTGAGCTTATTGGAGCAGGTTCTTCAGTTTTGTGCAGGTTGTTTTCCATGTCAGAGCAAAAAGATCTCTTTGTACTTTCTGTTCTCCTTTGGGATTATTTTTTGTAAGTGGGAGACGCTGGAAGAGCATCTCCTTGGACCCTGTCAGAAGTGCTTTTGATGGTGTTCCAGAGGAGAGTGTCCTTGTCAGATTATGAAGACATGTTTTTCAGCTCTGTGTCTCCCTTGTTCTGGCTTGGGGTCACAGGGTCCAGCTTCACGTCAGGTCCTCTAGTAGTGATCAGTGCAGTCTGTACCAGTACCACCACTCCAGGCTGGACAGAGACCTTCTGTATTGAAATAGAGAGAGCAAGTGGAAGGGAAATAACTGTTTGTTTTAGCAAGGTAGTGGGTGAGAAGTAAAGAATAGAAAGAGTGCACATTCCTCTGCTTAATTGAATTATGTTATCACTACCTAATGTTCTTTTAGTGTAGAAGAATTTTTTATGTAATACAGATTCAATCCTTTGTTTATTTTTAAATCCCGTGGTTTTAGGAAACATACCAATCTTAATTTGCCAGTTCTAGTAATTAATTCTAAGAATCAGCAATGATCTAACACTCTCAGCTTTTGTTCTCAGCAAGTTACTCTGCCCAAGTTATTCTGGCCAGCTTTCATTCCCACAGTGTGCTGACTCTTGAGAAGCAGCGAGCACTTATATCTTCCTTTTTCATCGTTTCCCAAATCCAAATAAACCCCACTTCCTCAGAAGATTTTTCTTGGTTCTTCCTTAACACTCTTTGCCTGGATAAGCCCCAATTCAGACTTGCTTCCCTTTGTGTTCCCTAGACAGATAGCTCTTACATTGGGCAGAAGTTCTGACCTGCCTTGCCTTTGAGAATCGTTTCACCTGCTAACGAGTCTGTGCTCCTGCCTGCCAGAACTGCTTGTCCCATGGCTGGTAACCACACGAAAATCTTGCCTACATTCCCAGCTGCTAGCTCCTGTCTGCAAACCCAGGCAAGCACCGTCCTCAGCTCCAACTGTTGTTCACCTCATATCACCTCTCTGGGCTCACCTCCCATCTGTTGGGAATCTCAGTCATGTGTGAGTCAGGGAGGACCAACCTTAACAAACAGCAGACTCCAAAGTTACTGCTTTTGCAGATTGTATTGACCATGGAGCGTCTTTGTATTGCTGCAAGTTAGATACAAAGGTGGAGAGAGGTATTTTTGTTGGTTTTTAAATAAGGCCATTCATCCGTGTATCTAACTTCTAATCTCAGAGCTGCTGAGTTTAGGATCTTGGGGCTAATGTATAAGTCTATGAATGAATGTTTGGAACTGCAGGGTTTCAGATGAGAGATTGTCTTTTGCAAGCCAAGTCCCTTGTTGGTTGCTTATTTATGCAAGGCACCAAGCTTGCATGCTACTTCAGACTAAAAGGTGTATTACAGGTCACACAACTGAAAATAAGTGCTTGTTCTGTGAGGGGAGAACTGGCTGAGTAGAGGCATAGTATAAATGTTGCCTGCACTTTGTTCTTGTTTTGAAGAACTAACCAACCAAGAAATATTTGGGGGGGGTGGGTAAAGAGAGGGAGAAACATCTTCTGAACTTCATGAACGTTGGTCTGGACATTCTCAATAAACGCCTTTTAGTTTCCATAGTTTTACAGTAGAAACCAAGATAGGTAGTAAAGAGTTATTTGGTAGAATACTAACTAGCAGGTATTTAATTCCCTAGAAAATTAGGAAAGAGTACTGTTTGTCTTTATCTCATATATCATCAGATATTTCCTCTATATAAGCACCAGGTGGCATTCTTACCATGATTATGATCAGAAGTTACTATTTTCCATTTCAGTTCTATAAATCTCATATCAAGATGAATACAGATACTGTCTCTTCTGAAACACAGGTTTTGGGCTCTGTCAAAAAGTACTCGCTTGGTTAAAGCCTGGCTGATGGTCTAACTTCTTATGGTACCTAAAGAGGAAGATTCTTTTCAGAACCTTTGTACAAGTCCTTAGGTGTGCAGTGACAGTGTTACAGTCTAGTATGTATGTATGATCCTGTGTTTAAAGAATGTTTTGCTCCCTCTCTACCTCCCAGCCTTGGTTCCATTTCGTGGTCTTGATGTCAGTTTCTCCTTGAGCAAAAATCTTGCAAGCCTGATCTTGTATGTTTTTATAACTAACTCCTTTAAAGAATCCTGTAAAAATGAGTACTCTGAATTGTTATTTAATATAATTATATGTTTAAATAATTATTGCAAGAAACACTTCCAGGGACTGAGATTTTTTAGAAGTTCTTACTGGTGCTGGGATTTACTAGGAATGTTTTTCTTGCTTTTCCTCTAGGTCCTGTCTGCAGTATATGTGTGTCATCTTTTGGAGCAAGACCAGTAGCAATTTTCAGTGGCTTTATGGTGGCCGGGGGCCTCATGATGAGCAGTTTTGCACCTAACATATACTTTCTATACATTTCATATGGGATTGTTGTTGGTAAGAAACACCTCTCCTTCATATAGAGACTTACTCTTTATTATTTTGAGTCTTGGTTTATGAATCTGAAATGGGAAACTGATTCACAGAGGCAGCGGTAGTCTGGGACTTGATTTATCAAGGAATACTTTACTTTGGCGCGGGGAAGGGTGTTGCACAGGCAGACTGTTACCATGTAGTGAAAGATAAAGGCAATGCGTACGTTCATCAGGGTTTGAAAACAGTTTGTCCTCTGTTGACGCAACTGTTAGAGCTGTAGAAACTGAGGTTTTACCTAAGGGGTGGAATCAAGCAGGTCTTCTGCAGGTGTGAAGTGCCAGTCTTAAAGGAATAACATCTCTTCAGGAATTTTGTTATGTACTCATTCTAATTTGATAAATTAAGGATCATTAGGGAGCAATGTTCTCCACATAACTGGATTGCACCTAAAATGCTGTGCTAAAGGCATGGAAGTCCTGTTCTCCTGGCAGGTGGTGAGCTGCCCCTCTGTGCTGCAGAGGGCTGCTGTGGGTGGTTTATCAGATGGACTGTGTCAGGAATCCGGGCACCTCGCTGGCCAGCAGGGTGCTGGCTTGGGCACAGTGCCACGCAGATGCAGCTCTGCTGTTTTCTGGGGCCAGCCCCTGGACTGAAAGCCATGTAACCCTTCCACGTAGCACAGAACCCGAGCTGGTGAACTCCTCAAACCCAGCCTGCACCACCCAGGTTCTGCAGCCAGGGATGCTCGGAGGAGAAGGAGGTGGGACAGTGCAGGCAGCCTAAAGGCCCTGTCAGTATGAGGCGGGTGTGGCTGGTGCTGAGCCAGAGTTAAAAGATACCCCTGTGCCCAAGGTACACTACCGTATTATCTGGGGAATATAAAGGGGCATTCGCTTCCCAGAGTATGTTGCATGCTCTATTTCTAACTCTTTTTCTCAAGGGCTTGGATGTGGCCTTTTGTATACTGCAACAGTTACCATCACTTGCCACTATTTTGACAAACGCAGAGGCCTTGCGCTTGGTCTGATTTCAACAGGTATGACTTTTAATTATCATTCTCTCTAACTTTTCAACTCTGATACAGCTACCATTACCCTGGCAATAAAAACCAGGAGATTTTATTTTTCTCAGTTACCTCCTGAAGTACTTCTTAAATCAAAACATCAGTAGCAGTGAACAGATAAAATCAGGCTTCAGATAAAATAGTAACTGCACTTGCAGGGGTATGGTATGGGTTATCCATATAGATGAGAAAAGGATATTCACTAAAATGAAAGCAGACTCATGAGTATCTTGGGCTGTATGCCATGGGTAATAAGAGGGGAAACTCTCCATAGAGCTGTCTTTTTCCCTTTTCTTTCTTCTACAAGATCAGAGGTGAGAAAGAGATTGGAGATGCAGGATATAAGTGCTGGATCACCGTAACCTCACATTAGCTGTATCTTTAAAGGAGTAGTTGAAGTTTGGGCTTACATTCTCAATATTTTTTCATTTCCAGTCTAAAAGGAGACTAAATTCTGAAAATTTCCAAAAGCTCATCCCAGCTTTTTGTCCATGTATGTTAAATGGATCCTAGAAAAGCAAACTGTGATAATGCAAGGAAAATTCTCAAGTAGCTGTTAGTGAGGAGAGGCCTGGTCAGTACAGTCAGTGTTGTGAGATATTAATGCCAGATCCACACCAGTGGAATAAAGGGGAGCTTCTGCAGAAATGTTCCTTGGAATCATTTTCAGTGGCTTTTGTTGGGATTCCAGGTAGTTTGCCTTTAAGGCCTGATCTTATTGAGGCCTGATTAATTTTAGTACCTGGAAGACAAAACAGGTCTGAATTTTTGTAATTATTTTTTCCTGTGTTTGGCACTGGAGTATATAAATGGCTTTAATATAACCTAGAGACAGTCTTCAGCAAATCATTTTAATTTAAAGTTTGTCTTTAAATTGACTTGAAAAAACAATGCTCTGTATTTGTGAGTGGACATCCATTGATTACAATGGATCTATGCTCACTTCAACCGAGAGCTTTTTCTTTAAATTGGTGGGATTGCATAAAATGCTTGTGTTCATAGTAATTGCTTACTCTTCAGTGTTTTCTTCTGAATAGCGAAATTTCTCAAATGCATGCTTGGCCCTGCAGAGTTTCAGAAATGCCTTTGGAGTAAGCTCACACCATGTAAGCCCCCCTGCTTAAACATCAAGCAGCCAAAAGCTGTTTCTAGGGGGGTCTCTTGGTGAACCCCTGGTCTGTTCCTGCCTTAGAGGGGGAAGGTGGCAGCGAGGAGGAGAAAGGGGGAAAATGTTGGTGTGTGAAATTCTAACTGTGCTAACCCAAAATGGTACCTGAAAGGATACATGTATGCGAGTGCATGGCAGAAGGATGGCTTTAGTAGTTCTTGGATGTTTTTCATCAGATATAGTATCGATCCTACTTGTTCCTAAGGGGTCTGCTAGTGTTAATCATCATAAATTGTTCAGATATTTTGAAAGGCTTTTTATTTTGTGCATACTCAATAAATATTGAGACTGTAACTTCAAGAGGGATGATAACTTACCAGTTCATTAGACTGGGGACAGAGGAGCACAAATGACTTACCACTCCTGTGACAGTGTATTTGTAGCTGCCGAAATGTAGAAGTTTGTTAGTATTGAAGAATGTTCTCAGTTCTTCAGTTTAAACTGATCTTATTTTCCTTTTATAGGCTCAAGTGTTGGACTCTTTATATATGCAGCATTGCAAAGAGAGCTTATTGATCTCTATGGACTGGATGGTTGTCTGCTAATAGTTGGTGCACTGTCTCTAAATATATTAGCATGTGGCAGCCTAATGAGACCATTGGAGTCATCCGATTCCCTTCCACCAGAAAAAACATGTGTAGACAAAGTCCCAGATCAATATTTTGTTTACCATGAAAAAGAAAAGACTGTTGAAGAAAATATAAGCATCCTTGAAAAGGGCTACGTTGATGAAAAATGTGCGAACAATATGCCTGATTACAAACAGGATAGCATTTTAAATAAGAATATATTAAGCTCAATAAATGTAAATGAGAAAGACACTTACAAAAAGAAAGTTGTAGAACAGACAAACTTCTGCAAGCAACTCGCCAAAAGGAAGTGGCAGCTCTATTTGAACTACTGGGAGGAAACCGTGGTTCTTTTTAAGAACAAAGTATTTTCAGCTCTCTTTGTTGCCATCTTGCTCTTTGATATTGGTGGATTTCCTCCTTCTCTGCTCATGGAGGATGTAGCAAGAAGTGCAAACGTTAATGAAGATGACTATTATATGCCCCTTATTTCCATTATAGGCATTATGACCGCTGTTGGCAAACTTACTTTAGGAATACTGGCAGATTTTAAGTGGGTTAACACTTTATATCTATACGTAACTACCTTACTAATGACAGGAGTGGCCTTGTTTGCAATTCCATTTGCCAAAAGTTACCTTACATTAGCAATGCTTTCTGGGATTTTGGGTTTTCTGACTGGGAACTGGTCAATTTTTCCGTATGTAACAACAAAGACTGTGGGAATTGAGAAGCTGACTCACGCGTATGGGATATTGATGTTCTTTGCTGGACTTGGAAATAGCCTCGGACCACCAATTGTAGGTAAGGTCAAGGTAGATACTGTAAAATGAACATGAGCTTCTCAGGACCAGACAGAATTAATTGGCATGCGAGTAGTTCTAGTTGGTCCTAATAACAATGGAAAGATGAAATCAAAATCTTCAACAAAAATTAAAGCCTGTTTCGCTTGAGCTGGCCAAGCTGATTGTGTTCTGGTTTTGGCTTTGATGAAAAGCACATTTCATGTCTAAGTGGTCAAGCTGCATTTTAGATTTGGCCTTTTTTGGGTTTGTTTGGTTGGGGTTTTTTTTCCACATGATCTTTCTCTAACTTACAGTGCTGTGTTACATTTAACTCCTCACTGATGTGCTTCTCTCTTATTTTCACCCGCAGGCTGGTTTTACGACTGGACGCAGGAGTATGACACTGCATTCTATTTCAGTGGCTTTTGTGTCTTACTGGGTGGATTTCTTCTGCTGTTGGCAGCGTTACCCTGCTGGAATGCCTGTACCAATCAGAGCTCAAAGCTGCCTCCAAATACTTACTCCTACAAAGTTGCATCTAGCGCTTAGGTGACAACTGGAAAACACTTTGCGCTCTTTTATATTATATAGCAAAGTATTTTAGTAATTTTCCACTTATTTATGAAGCCCAAAAATCCTCTTCCACTAGAAAAATTCCATTGTTGCTTGTTGTTCCGTTCCTTTTTCTTCTTTTATTTCTTTTTTTATTTTATTTTTAAGAACGGTCTTATTTTGTCTACTATGCACTGTGTTTTCAGCCTTTGTCTACTGTAATTTCTTTTCACCCTGGAAGGGGTATATTCTGCTGTATTATCAGCTGTACTTTCTTTGTTTTTAAGGGGGGGAGTGGTGTGGAGGGGTGAAAACTTTGAAGCAAAAATGAAGGCCAGTTCCTTATAGGAGAAGGCTGGCATTTCTGTCACCTTTTATAGGTCTCCGAGTTGCACAATCAGACTTTACAAAACAAAAATTTGCCTTATTAGAATGTAATACTGTGGCAAGGTGCTCATAACATCATGCTTAGATTAACTTTTTGTCTTTTTAAAGTTTCTCCAATTTACAATGAAGTGCCAATTGGGGGAGGAAGAAGAGGGGGAACAAAACCAACCTTGTGTTGCATAACTGAAGTGAACTTTATGATGAAAGTAAAGATTCTTACTACCACTGCAACTAAGAACTATGTTTATAAATATTGCATATTTTGTGAAGTCTGTTTATAAAACTGTTGAACCAAAACCTTTTAAACCAAGGAATAAATATGATTGTTGAAACCATGAAAAGAAATGCTGACTTGGTTATGCAAGGTCATAATCTTTAGATCGGAGTTGGAGATGTGCTCACAGGTGAGTGTTTCTAAGCAAGTCACCCGCGGTCTGGCAGTACTGGGGGCATCTCTTGTTGCACAACTACAGTTTGGTAGGTTGAACCTGCTGCAGAGAGCTTAGTAGTGGAACTTTCAACAAGGTAGATCTGATGAAAAAAGGAAAAATGTGACAGCAATGTCATCTTTGTCTATCATTTTTTGCATGGACATAGCAAGGAGAAAAGTTAATAAGAGGGAGCAAGAAAAACCATCGGGGGAGGGATAACAGAAGAGGTACAGGGGAAGCTGAGGTGGAAAGAGTTGCAACACTTGAACACCAAACAGGCCAATGAAGAGAGAGCCCCTGAAACCCACTGCCTGGATACTCTAGCTGCAGGCTAGCTCTGTGTGCGGGTTGGCTTTTCACTTTTGTTTAACCCAAGGCCCAAGGCTGGCGTGACTGGGGGGGAGCGCTGTGTGAGGTTGAAGTCTTTCCTAAGCCAGTGTGCTAGTTTGGGCTGGGATAGAGTTAATTTTCTTCATAGTGGCAAATGTGGGGATACATTTTGGATTTGTGCTGCAAACAGTGTTGGTAATACAGGGATGTTTTCGTTACTGCTGAGCAGTGCTTACACAGAGTCAAGGCCTTTTCTGCTTCTCACACCACCCCACCAGCGAGGAGGCTGGGGGGTACAAGAAGGTGGGAGGGGACACAGCTGGGACAGCTGACCCCAACTGACCAAAGGGATATCCCATACCATATGACATCATGCTCAGCATATAAAGCTGGGGGAAGAAGAAGGAAGGGGGGGACGTTCGGAGTGATGGCATTTGTCTTCCCAAGTAACCATTGCATGTAGTGGAGCCCTGCTTTCCTGGAGATGGCTGAACAGCTGCCTGCCAATGGGAAGTAGCGAATGAATCCTTTTTTTTTGCCTTGTTCGCGTGCACGGCTTTTGTTTTACCTATTAAACTGTCTTTATCTCAACCCACAAGTTTTCTCACTTTACTCTTCTGATTCTCTCCCCCATCCCACCTTGGGGGAGTGAGTGAGGGGCTGCGTGGTGCTTAGTTGCTGGCTGGGCTTAAACCATGATAGCCAGGCAGGTGCTACAGCGAAGGCAGGATGACTCAGCTAGCTCTGCACTACCCTGCGTGCCCTGTGCAATAGCTTTTGCTTCTGTAGCTGTTCCCGTGCCAAAGATGTGTGTCGTTGCTCTTGCATAGTAGTCACAGAAATCTCCTAGCCACCTGTGGCATGTGCTGCGTGCTTTGGCTTCTTGCTGTAGGTTTAAAGTTTAGTGGAACATGTTGGGAAGCCTTGGGTGAGGTACAAGTTCTTGGTTCTGAGTTACATCCTGTATGGTTGCCTGCAAATGCCCAAGTAGTTCTCAGCAGTACTATGTGCCTCAAATGTCTGCTGTGATTCTGGCTCACAATAATCCTTAAGATAAAAACCAGGCATGTAATGAGCAACCTTTATTGTCAAAGTGCTATGCACAGAGTTACTGTGTTTGCACACCTCATTAAGCAAGAGCGATGTAACCTCTAAGTGGGGCAGACATAAGTGCAAGTAATGTTCCCTTTTCTGGTCCAAGGTAGGAAAATCCAGCTTGGCTGCAGACAGTTTTTGCTGACTTTCTGGGATTTGCTTGTGTTTGTTTGTATTAAAACTTGGCAAAAATAAAGATGCACTTAGTTTGCCTCTTTATTTTTTCCTTCCATTTGTCAGCTGTGTGTAACTACTGTGTGGGTTTTTTTTCTTGGATCGCTTATTCAATGCATGTGGAAAAAATATTGAGTATTTGATATAAGCATAAATGCAACTCCAGCTCCAAATTGGAGCCCTAGGTATCTGATGCGGATTTGCACCTGTTTTGTGTGCTGTATAGCAGCTGTAGTCAGATTTCACTGCATGCATATAAAAGTGCTACTGTGTTTTACACATCTTGAAGAAATGGCATGGATATACTGGATATAATCAGGGTATGTGTGCCTTCAGATTACTGTCTTTTAAAGTCTCTCACTTCCAGCCAACAACCCATTCTGAGTACTTTAAATATGAAACTGATGTTAAATTAGTTGTCAGTCTGTTTGAAAAAATTCAGCCAGAATTAATGATTGGGCAATACGTAGCACACTTTTGCAATGGAAATGGAGTCTATTATTAGGGAGCTTGGTATGACTAGTGATCTGTGATAGTTTCCTGATGTGACCCTACCCATCAGTGAGGAAACAGCCCGGACTGTTGAAGAATTCTATATTGCCACTGCAGGGAATACGTGTTAGAACTCCTAGCCCTAGCCAGTTAGTTGAGCACTGTGACTGTATTAATCTTGACTTTAATTGATAAACAAGACCTAAGATTTAATGTTACATTTTTTTTTTGCTTTTTACTTCTCTAGTTTTGCAGGGTTCCTTTCCAAGAAGAGATTTCCAGAGATGCTGCAACTTGAGTATTATCTGAGAGCCTTTCCTTCTTCAGTCTGGCACGCTGCATTCAAATCGGCCCATAGGTTCAAATGTTTTTTGGAAGGTGGCAGAAGAGGTGCAACACAGTTATCCATGCCTCATTTGTTTGAAAAGTAGGTCATCAGCATTGACAGGATGGTGGAGGTAGGTAGGTACACAGTTCTGCCATGTAGAATTAAATCCTGCATCCTCTTGAGTTTCATAGTCCCTGACAAACAGATCTGGAACAGAAGGAATGAGATGCTTAAATAATTACTCATTATTGTAGAAGAAAAAGTTATTGTTTATTGCATAAATTAATTGGTTACTGTGAAGTCGGTCATGAATAGAACATTCATCTTATTATTTGCAGATGTTAAGAAAATTTATTGTAGTTACCAAAACACAAGACAAATGCAACTGCTAAGTTTTATTAGATTTAAAGTCTATTCTGTGCCTTGCTCAATTAATGGTCTTTATGGTTAGCTGCAATAAATGTTTTACATTCTTTTGGTAGCTGTTAATTTGTCTGCATCATGCTGATACTGGATTCCTGCATCACATACTGACATTGAACAATGTGCTGAGTAAGGGCTACAGATCATATGCTATAAAAAATTGATTGATGCATAGCATTAAACTGACACTGAGGTATTTTTTTTATTGGAAAGATATTTCACTTAAGGCCTTTCAGGAAGGCCTTTCACATATGTATATATATGGTGAATATGTTGGGCTGAGCATGATACTGGTCAGATTAAAAATGGCCAAAATGGTAAATGGTATAGAAGTTGGACAGGTATGTCAAAGGGAGTGGCAAAAGCAGCTTTCTCCTCTGAAGTAGAATTCCTCAGATTCAAAGGACTTTTTTCAGTGATGTTTTGCTGTAGACTCAATTATGCTGAAGAGCCAAGTTAAAGACTTGTCAGTCTTCTTACAAGAAACAGTCTTTAGAGACATGTCAGTATGCTCTCTGTTTACCAAAATCCATTTTACATTTTTATTGGAAGATATTTGTGCTTTCGAATGATGGCTTTTAAACAATTGAAACAGTTCTCAGAAGCCGATACACACATGGTCATCTTGTACTGTGCTACATCATGTAATGATTTTGTTGCAGGAACTAAGTCATAGAATCATAGAATGATCTGAGTTGGAAGGGACCTTTAAAGATCATCTAGTTTAACCCCGCTGCCATGACATAGTGATTTCAAGTTTCTCTAAACAGCTGGTCTGCTTCTGGTTTGTTGTCGCTTTCATGGCTCTGTGGGGAAGGCTTGACTTCTTTCTTTTATGTCCTCATTGCAAGGCCTCACGTCTTCTGCAACAGCTTCTTATGTTATTTTTCTTTAGTGTGTCCGTAGTTTTTTGCAACAACACCGTTGGTCAGCCTTAGCTAGCTTTGTTCGATGTGTGGAATATTTGCTTGCTTGGGTTTTTCTCATTAGTATTAAATAATCACATCAGTCCAAACTGACTTTATTAGCCCTAAAATCATTTCATGTTGCCAGAACCTAAAGGCCAAGATGTCTGAAATGAGCAACTTGCTGAAATTCTCGGCCAGAGCTATAGAAAGAGAATAAAATATGACTGGTATGAATGCAGATCTCTCAACTTCTCTGCCTGCAGGTGCTCAAGACTTCATTTCATGAGGAAATAGGAGTCTTGTGCACGTGTGATAAGGAAGAGTGAAGACAGGACAAATCTTTTGGCTCCGGGGTCTCACTTCTGTGCTTTCTTCTCTTTGGATCTCTTGTGTCAGGTGCAGCTTTTATGCTGTGCGCGCTGCAGTTTTGTGAGCTAGCATAAGGTGAGAGGTAGGAGAATCGTATGCCTGGAGCGTGACATTTAACGCTTGGGTACCTCCAGTCTCCTCACTTAGTGTGCAAAAGGAGTATCGTGCAATGTTCAGTCATCAAATACGTACCTCAGGAGTCTTCAAGGGAGCATCCCCGTACCCGTTCCTTGCTGAGCCCCAGTGCTGCCGCAAAGGGATTAAGTCCAGTGAGTTTCCCAGGCCATAGTTTCAAGTTGTATTTTCTGCCAGTGGAAGTGCTTGCTTAAGGCATCTAACAGTGCATCATTGTGAGTGCTATAACAGTGCATCATTGTGAGTGCTATGTTGTAAACCCATGCAGGGAACCCCTAGAAAGTCTTTTTTTTTTTTTTTTTTTTTTTTTTTTTTTTTTTTTTGTAACTGAGATCAGCTTGTTTTTACAGTGCGGGCTCACGTGTAACTGCTAGCACAACACACTGTGCGAAGGAGCTTGGAGCAATTCCTTTATCAGCTGCCCTTGCGGTCGTGCCCCTGTGCGGTGAGACTGCAGCAAACGTTGTTCCCAGCTGCCTTTGTCTCCAAGCTTAATCTTACTTGGTCATAGTTGAACAAATAACATTTTCTTTTAGTTCAAATTAATGTTGTTCCCCCCCCCCCCCCCCCCCCCCGTTTCTCTTTTTGCAGGCTGAAAATCATCTGACTAAACTCTCTTTCCTCCTTTCCTGGTGTCACAGCTCATGTTGAAAAGTAAACATGTTTTCAGTGATTAACAGCAATGACTAGGAGATGCTGCTGAGTAACAAGATGAATACCTACCCCACTGTTTTGTAAATGGCCCGTGCTCTGACCAACTCTATGTTTACAGATCGTATCTAAATTGTGTGGGGTTTTTGTGGTTATAACTTTAAAATTTGATATATGACATGCATATCAATTTGTATTAGGTCACGCTGTCTTCTGTGGAAATCAAATTACTTTGCTGTTTAATTAAAATGTCCCTGGGTTAGAGTGGGTGTCTCCCTGCTTTGCATTACTTAGGGGACCATCTTTGCAAATCAAAACAACTGAAATCATCTGGTGTGTCTTGAATTACAATAAATACTGTGTATGAGGTTATGCAAGGGTTCATATAAATGCTTCAATTAATTAATATTTGCTTCAAATAAAACAGGGTTATGCTGAGGTGCTGTCAGGGAATAAGGGACAAAAAATTACATTTACAAGACCGGGCTTGGCAATCTGGTATCTCCCGAGGCACCATCAGTTATAAGTAACAATTAAGCAGACACTGTTTTGGGTGTGTGGATGACCATTTTGGCTACCAAAAAGATTCCTGAGGGAGAGAGATGGGGAAGAGGGAATTCCCACTGAGCACACAGTGTACCTTGTTGCTTCAGAAATCGGAGACTTGAATTTGCGTATGACAGACTGAATTACTGAAAACAGGGTTTCATAATCTCGCCTGGAACTGGAAAGCTTGATGCAGCTGCTGCTGCCACCTCAGTTTCTCTGGAGGAAAGATCTCCCTTTTGAGGGTCTTCCACCTTTTATGAGTTTTCTCTAATTTTGCTCAACAAGTAGTATCACAAGATGGCAGAAGGCGGAGTTAATTGAACATAATAGACAGGAGCAACTCATTTAAAGCAATGTTGAATCAGTAAGGACCAAAGGTATTGAAATTCTACGCCATTGGAGAAATACAAATAAAAACTTGCCTCTGCCTGACTTTTACACAGGTTAGGGCAGTGTCCATGGTGCAAGAGGATGCTGAAGCTTCCACTTACCATATTCCTCCTTTTTCTTTTTTTTATCCCCACCTCAGGTGCTGTGCAAGCTAGAGGCGAGAACTAACCATATTTTATTTCTTTACAGCTCTTCAAAGATTTCTTCAAAGAGGTAATATTGTGCTGGAACTGTATTATTTATGCAAAATGGCAGTGTGTGGTGCCAGAGATAATTGCTTCAGCTAGAGATTCATAGGCCATGAGCTGTCTAGAGCTGAAGCTGGAAGCTAAGTTTCCCATCAGCCGTGGGAAGCTGTCAGAAACCGGTGACCAGCTTGTGGATGGAGCCTCACGGGAGCTCTGTCTTCCTGGGAGGATGATTGGGGCTGCAGAAACTGGCCTGGTACTTGTAGCTTTTGCTAAAACTAGCCCAACAATTCAAATTCCCTATGAAAATGAGCAGGTAGGGAACAAACCATGATTACAAAAATTTTGTGTTGCTTTGTGTTTTGCTTTTCAGCTTCCTGTTTTTTGGAGAAATAAACCTGGGATTAGCCAAGCTGAAAGAAAATGCTCCTTAGTTATTATTTCCTGATTACACTTAAATGCACGTTCAGTAACTGCCAATCAACTGGGTCGTGTTGCTTAACTATTGCTGTAGTGCCTTAGCGGAAAGTCCAGGTGCCCTTAACCATGTATGAAAATACCTGCAGCAGAGGCTGAATATTTTTGGAGTCAGTCTGCACTCCAGTGCAACTGCAATGTTAGAAATACTAAGTTCTAGTGCTGTAACCCACTTTGAAGGGGAGAAGATGCTGCTTAAGAGATGCGAACAGAGGATTTTGCTGATCTTTCTCCTTCAGACTGAAGAAAGTGAGATGAAGCAACCACCAACAAATGGCAAGGAAATCTGCATGGGAAGAAGAATAAATTCTCTTCTCTTACAAATACAAGTTTTCAGCCCAAACTGCTATTCCCATGACTTCCTTTTTTTTGTGCAAACTGCACCAAGCAGCAGACTGAATATTTGCCTTTCTGGCAGGGATGATAAGACTCTGGGGAGCAAGGATAGTTTTTCTTCCCATGATGTATTTCTTTCTGTGTTTTTTCCAGTAAGCAATGTACACTGTATACACTGGCATATGAACTCAAATAAGGAACAGTGGTCAGAATGTCTAGTTGCAGAATAGGCCTTGTGCCTGTGCTTAGTTTTTACCAGACAGAGCCTTTACTGGATAGAGCTATACCTCCAGCTACTTCAGATATATTTTTCCTCTCACATTGACCCTCTGTGTCAAAGTTTGGGATTTGCTTTCACTCAATTGCCTGAATAGAGAGGTCAGTTATCAGCCTTATTCATGTGTGGTTTGAACTTCATGAATTAGACTGAAATGGGTTTTAAATAATTTGTAAGGCCTGAAAAAGAGCTTTACTTGCTTCATTACAATAGCTTTCAGCCCACAGCTATTTTTGCTGATGATCTGCTCTTTAGCTGCAACAGCAAGATAGTGCCTTTAGATAATGAAGCAATACTGAATTTTGAATGCTGACTTGTTTTCCCTGGAACAGCATCAAGAAAATTAAGAGGTTTAGGTGCCAGGTGGAGATTAGAGGAAGAAAATTAAATTGAAAACAGGAAGCAGAGAGAGGCAGGCTCCAATTCAACCTTCATGACATTTCTCTCCAAGAGGAGAAGAGTATTGACCAGTAACTGGGTTGCCAGCTGGGGTTAAACCATGACAACTTGCCAGATACTTTCAGTTCTGCAAAACTGCCAAGGAAGCGTGCAGTTTTCTACATGCTTTTCTAAAGCCTTTAATAGAAAAATGATGCTAGAGGGCTTAATAGGCTGGGGGGGGGGGGAAGGCAAGCAAGCAGTCCGAACATGTGCCTCCCACTGTTTCGTTGGGCAGTTCTCCACATGCCTGTAATTCAGCTGCCTGGAAATAGTCTCTGCTGAGCCACTGCAGGACACCAACACATCCCTTGCCAGAGATGGGTGCAGATAGAGGGAAGCAACTCCAAGCTTGCCAGGTGGGTTAATGTAGTGCTGTCTACATTAACAAAGAGCCCTGCCGTGACTCAGGAGATATTTGCTCAGGCACAGCACCAGACTGATGTGTGCCTGGCTGAGGGAGAAGGGGGCAGCTCCCTTGCGCCGGCCTGGCGCTGGCCGTGGAGACGTACCTGTCTTTGCCCCTGGGCATCCACATCCCGAGGAAACCACCCGATCAGCTGTGAGCAGAAATAAAACAAAGTTAGAGGCACTGCTGGCAGCTGACAAGAGCTTGCCTCTCAGGAGGGATTGTGGCCTGTGTACGCTCTTCATAAGCACAGTGAAAAGCAATGCATATAGCAGCAGGGGAGAGCTGCTTTCTTGTCAGGACAGCAACTCTTCCTTTCTGATAATTTAGCCTGGTGAGTAGGCATAGTTGGCAGTCAAAACATTGTGATGAGGGATATGTGGCAACCATCCTGTAAGTCTGTACTATGGCTTTGAGCAGCTAAGATGTGGGAAAATGTATATTGATACAGTAGCGATTAAATAGAAATACCATTTTTTCATGCCTCATTTCTTGCTAATGATTACCTAATACTAGATGTATTTTTTCTCCGCGTGTACTTCTGTCTTGGTTGTAGCTCATTTCCATTTTTTCCTTTTGTTTGAGGCTCACTATAGTTTCTCTACCAGCTCCATATATTTTAAAATGTGCAATTTTTCAAAACTTACTCATTTTTCAGTTTAAAGTGCCTCCTGATGAATTGGAATAAAATACACGAATGCTGTGTGTCTAGGGTGGCAATGAAAACCTGCTTTGAAAGCCAGTAAGACAGGTTCGTCTGATGGAAACTCATCGGCGTGCATCTGACCCTGACTGTTTTTGTGATAATTCAGGGATGATTTTATGGGGTAAGCGCACAAGCGTTGTCAAGGCTGAGATGGTGCAACCGTTGCATCATAGCGCATTTAGCAAATGATCACGCTCTTCTCAAAAGGTTACATAGGAAAAAATACATTCCTGAATGGGACAGTTTTGAGCATTTCGAGCCAAGGAATAGACAATATAATTTTTCTGTTTTCCTTCTCTCCAGACAAATCACTAGGGATTTTTAGTGTTTCCAGTCTTACTTGCTGAAGCTGTCAGCTCTGAAGTGTAAGAGGTCAGCACACACTCACTTGGCATGGGTTCGTGGGCTTGTCATGGTGTTTTATCCTATTTTTAAAAAGTCATATAAATTGCAAAGTCAGAGCAATGTTGTTCCTACTTACGCCAGTGACTTTTCTCTGAGCTCCCCACCCAAAACAAACTGTTTTTCAAAATGGTTCTGAACAGTGTGTTAGAGTCCTATATCCCCTGCTACAACATCAGCTTCTTATGCTCTCTCATCTCACAGTGCCTTCTCCACCTCCCTCAGCTCCCACAGGGTCTATCTGGCCTGGACTCCCCATGCTGTCCCCAGGCCGCAGCACTGGGGTGGGCAAGAGACAGCATACTGCACCGTGGGTCTCACAGCTGGGGGCTGCTGACCGGCTGGCTGAGGCACATGTGTTGATTTGCCTATTGGCAAAAAGCAATGCCATTAGCTGTGACGTCCTGTGGGATGCTACCCCGTGGCCTTCTCCTCCACCAGGCTGGCATTGATATTGATATATGGGAAGAAAAGGTTTTTGAAGCAGCTGAAGTGACGTAGAGGTTGATTATGCAAACTTGGAATGTCTAGTGTGCTGGATACAGCACAGTCCGTTCATAATCTTCCCTTATCAACAGCATAAATTAGCAACTCCAGCAGACCAATTGCAGAGGGTCTTGAGTGTTTACTACAGATGAGACAAATTTAGTGATGTTTTCATGAGCTGATTAATTTGTATTTATGGTGTTCTCTGGCCTTCTGACACACTGGAAGGGTTTTTCTTCTCTGCAGTTATCCACTTGAAAAAACAAGAAAAAAGACTTAAACCCTCTGAATACATCAAAGCAACAACATAATAGAAATCAAGGCATCACAAATTCTGCTTTAGTATAACATTAAATACCAGAAGACAAGCAGCGTGACTGAAACATAGCATTTCTGGGTGGACAATGGAAAACATACAGTATTGATTTTTTAATGTGTTGTATGCCTGCATATCCTTGAAAAGTTGCTTTTGAAGTTGTCAGTGGACAATGAGGATCGTATCACGGAAGGGCTGGCTAGCAGTTGCAATTGGATTGAATTTCTTTGCTTCAGTTCAAGCTTTATGTGTTTATTTATGAACCCCACGGTTCTACTCTGATCCTGAGCACTCAGCGCTCCAAGCCTGCAGTTTGCAAGCTACCCTTCAGCTGGGATCAGCGGGGCTGCTTTCCCCAGTGTTTACTTTGAATCCACTGCAGCCTCTCCAGCTGGATCCGAGCCACGGCAGGGAAAGCAGCATGGCAGGACTGCCCACGCCACATCCCCACCGTGGCCTCCCTGAGGGGCGCGCAGTCCGGCTGCTCGGCTCTTGCCCACCAAGAAGGTCTTTCTTTCCTGTTTGGCTGGGTGCTTGGAGATTCCCGAAGCCGAGATGCAGATCACTAGGATAGCAGAACAGGCTGCTTGCAGTTTTGAAGGAAAACTCTGAAATGAACCGTAAAGCCTTGGTTAATTATTTTTCTTGATGCTATTGTTTTTTACTGCTGCTGACAGTGGATTTACCTCTGCCCTCTCTCACAGAGATCCTGTTGTTCCTAATGCTTCCGTAAAAAAACTTGTTTTCTAAGGAAGAAAAGTAAACTTTTTTGTTTTCCTTTCATGTTTATACTTTCTCAATCTTTTTGAGACATCAGCAAGACTCAAAAGCAGCCCTTTCAGTAGCTGGAGGCCATGCCCAGTGAAGAGAGTAGAAAAGCACCCCCAAGGGTCCCCCAGCCCCTCACAGGGCCCAGGCCAGGGCAGTGCCTTTCCTCACAAGCCTTCCCCTGGGCGGCAGGGTGGTGGGAGACCAAAGGTCTTGGTTTTAATTTAGATGTGGCCCTTGAAGTCAGGGTGGCTGTTCAAAGTACCACACATCCTATTCATATAGCTGAAGTCCCGCAGGGACTGACTTTGATCCAGAGGTTGTGAAGGAAGTGTTTGAATTGCAGCTACACAGTATGAGCAGTTATATGTTTAATTTGTGCTGCCTGCAGCCTTCTGCTCTTTGTACAACAGCAATGCGAGGAGAAATCATCCCTCTGAACTGTGTTACTTTGTACAAAAGGAAAACCCTGTCCAGGCCTCGGGTCTCCTTGCTGTGTCTCAAGCGCGGTGTGCAGGGCCACCTCTCCAGCAAACCTCGTGTGCCCTCTAGCTGTTGCAGGCTTTCTGGGAAACTGAAATGTCTTCGTTTTCTATAAGCCTCGCTGAATTTCGCTTTTGGACCCAACAGGCAGGTCATGAAAACAAATTCTTCAATAATTGCAGTTAGAGGAGCAGTAGAAACTAAGTGGCTGATTGCAGTCGCTGCTGCCTTGTTTGTCCTGGGATGGTCCAATAGAAAAAAATTGTGCTTGCTGCTCAGGCCAGGAATTTGTTGCTGTAAAAGGTATTTGTGCGAGAGTTTACATGTTCAGCTGGAGCAGGGGAGAGTGATATGTCAGCAGGATGATTCTTATGATGTTTAATAAGATGGAGGGTGGAAATGTGCTGTGGGGCGGGGAGCAAAGAGTTAGAGAGTTTTTAGATTATTTTTTTTTTAATATTTTGTTTTGCACAGGCCTTTTGTGAGGTGTTTCTCTGCAGAGAGCAAATTGCTGCCAGCCCATGGGCATGGTTAGCTGGGCCACTGGTGGCTCTGAGTGCCTCGTACTTCTGTCTGTCCCAAAGGGACTCAGCAAAGGTGGGGGAGCTGCTCCTGCTCCAGCTGCCTTGCAAACACAGCGAGAAAGTGTGTGAGGGCATGGAGGGTGGGAAAGCACTGTTTATGGTGGCTGAGGGCGGTGGTGGGGAGAGGATTTGAACACAGCAGGGAGGGGATGTCACACACCAAAATGCCCCCTGTATCCTCTCAGATATGAGCACTGGACAACATACTGCTGTGACAGAGAAGGGCAGTCACACCATGGGGTATGGGAGGACCCACACATGTTCTCTTTTTTAGCAGTCACTTTCATACGGACCAGTGTTGGGGGGACAGCACCATCGGCCTCGGCACTGCCTGTAGGCCCAACAGCTTTGAACAGGCTTAGCTGCGAAGTGGGTAATGTTGTAGGGTGGCAGTGCTGGAGGGGTCAGGGCAGGGACAGGGCCCCTCAAGCAGCTGCAGCTGTGGTGATGGGTCCAGGTGGGGCACATCTGCAGTGACGAGGCCAAGCTGCCCCTGCCCAGGGTGGTGGGGAAGGCTGCTGGGCAGGCACTGGCAGGTAGCCATGGGGGGTGGGGGGGTCACCTCTCTTGCTCTCTTGGGGGAGGCTGGGCCGCTGGGCAAGGTGGCACCTGCCCCCAGTTCAGCCTGTGGGCAGAGCAGGCAAGGGGGCTGTAGGGAGCAGTGGTGTTGAGGAGAGGGCTGAGCTTTGCATGCCACCGGCCAAAATGGGCTTGGGGAAAGCCAGCCGTGCTGCAGGAATGGCCCATGCGCTGTGGAGAAAAGGATTAAATGCCCATTGGGCCGGCTAAGCCAGCCTCTTCTGGTGCACAGCAAGGTAAATGCATAATTTTCTGCAGGCTGGAAAGACGAGATCTGGAGCAAGCAGAGGTGGCAGTGAGGAATTTTTGTCCAGACATGAACCCTGCTCTCTAGGGATTTAGCCATGTCCTGGCTGCACCTGGGTGGTGGGGGTTGGCATGCCCTAATGTGAAGGTAAGGCTGACCTCTGTGAGGTCTCTTCTCATGCCAGGTGGGCAGGAAAGCCTCAAACTGTAGGGCAAGAATGCCTTAAACCATAGCATTTCCAGACCTCGTCGTGGGATCTTGTGGAAGTAAGTGAGCTAAAAATCTGCAGTATTTTGTTTTTTAAGTGGTATTCCCTCCACTAAGGAAGAGGGAATCGCCTCTGCCATCTGTGCTGAACTAGCAGTCCAATGCATTGACAGAGCAACTCTTGTTATTTTAGTACTCCACCAAGGGTGTCTGACTCAGTGCCTGTATTTTTTTCTTTTTTTACCTTGTGTATTTTGTTTTTGTTTTGTATGTACCTACCAAATTTGTATTAAGAATATCCCCCAATTAGATTTAACTGCAACATTACTTGCTTCATTGTGGCTTATTTCCTAGGAGAGGCTTTGTATCTGAAAGAATTAGAATAGAAGATGTTGGGCTTAACAGCATCTATATGTTCCGTATTTCAAAGGCAGGATGGATCCTTGCTCGTATGTTTACCAAAATGACTGTGCAGGTGTTATATAAATGTGTATTTATAATGTGTATACACTGTGGGCCATCTCAAAATATTTTACTGACTGCTGCTAGCAGGCAGAAAGGACAGCAGGTAGTATGAATATCTGCAAACCTGCATTGAAAAAACCCACTCAAATGTAAATATCAAGCGCATGATCAGCGTGCTTCAGGAAGCTGTGCCATTGTGTGTGCTAGGTGCCATGGAAACATCTCCTGGTGGTAGCACGTCCCTCAGCTTGTGCAGCCTGACTCCGGAGGCAAGCCTTGGCTACAAGGAATCCACTTCCACTAGCAGTTAATTTCTGCCTTTGAAAAAATCTGGAGTGAAACTACCGATTAAGATGATGCCTAGGAATTATGCTACGATAAGTTAATTACAGAGGAACAGCCCAATGGCTGCGGTTAGCTTTGGCCAGGCTGCATGGATTTGTGAAGGGAAGAAAGGCGATGGTGTCTTCTGAGCAACACAGCTGAAATACTGACGCTCTCCTGCAGTCTAATATGGGAGCGAGCGCCTCCCTTTCAATTTGTGTAAGTGAACTTAAGTCTGGCTTCTTGAGTCCTTCCTTACAGCCTTTTTTATTTCTGAGAAACCTGTGCTGCTTCCCCCCAACACAACTGTTCTATCTGAAGAGGGAAAGAGGAGGCATTTAGAGTAATATATCATAGATACTTTAGAGGCTTTTTTTTAACACCTCGCAGCTTGTATATAAAAATGCTGTAAAATACGTTTGGTACATGCCGATATTGTTCCTTTTAGGTAATTACTAAAGCTTTAGCATTAACAACATGTTCTAAGCTTGCTTAGGTACCGAAAAAGTGAGATGTGGTCTAGGTGTTTCAGCGGGTGTTTGTGTGCATTCACCATGGCAGCGCGGCTGCACGCGGCCTCGTCGAGCTCTGGCTTACGGCTTTACTGAAGATGTGTGCTTTATGAGCTAAAAAACAGGTTTTCTATAGCGAGTCAGTTACGAATCTGTAGGAAAGTCTTTCCTTTTTCCCTCTGAAAACATAGTAATGAAAATATTCAAGAAGAGGCTGGTTTTAGAATGTGTTGGGATGATGCTGCAAAAAATTAAAATCCCCCTTTAAAAAGAAATGCAGATACTGTTTAAATATTCCTGATGCAGAACTGGTAAATCTAGGTCTTCCCGGTTTGGACTTCTGCTCTCATTGCATGGTGTAAAATGTGCGGCTTGTTAGAAATGGGTCCTCTCCTTCGTGACTGCAAGTGTAGCCTGCCGGATAGGAACATGGTGACAAACTGTAGCACGGTGGGTAATGTCACCCACTTATAAGGCAAAGCAGGGGGTTTGGAAGAGGAGGGAAAGAGGATGAAGGAGCAAGGGCTCCTCGTGGCCGGGCAGCATTTCCCCCTTTCTTAAACACGGCCCCTGAGGGGCTCAGCGGGCCCGGCTGCAGAACCTTCCCGAGCCGGCTGGAACCGGCCGTGCCCCGCCCGGGGGCGCACAGTTCCCGCCTCTCCTCACAGAGGCCCCTCAGCCCTGCTGCTGCCCTGGGGCCCCGGCACCCCAGGCAATGTCCCACCTACTTTTCAGCCCACATAGGCAGCTTCTCCATCCTAACAAGATGAAAAAGCAGCTCCCGAGTGCAGGTCGTTCATGATTTCTTACATATGTCTTTGCTTCAGTTATTGGGGTAAGAAATTCAGAATAACCGGGCAAGCAGACGGGAACTCTTTTACCAGGCTCGTGCCGTGGCTGCTGCTTAAATTCCTCTTCTGGCTCCTCCATGAATCTTGCATTTTTTGTCTTTGTGAATTGGGTGGAAATTCACAAATTTCATGGGGTTGGAGGGCTGTGCACTAGCACTCGGTCAGCCTTTCTCCTGACTGTTGGGGCTTTTCTTGAGGAAGGGGTTTAGCAACCCCTCCCTGCCCGAAACAGGCTATCTGTGTTGACCTGGTGCCCCATTTTCTTTGAATGTAGGTGTGAATGGGTTTTATTAGGATTTACCCCGTCACAGGTCCTGTCTCAGCTCTACAGAAGAGTAATACTAGTATTCTAAGAACATGCAGTAGAAGTAAAATCTGTACCAAGATGCTATAGTGAGGACAATAGTTTTACCTAAGATGTAGACCCTTGGACCTTAAAATAATAAAAATGAGTTTCTGCTTATCACTTGCCTGTTTTTATTCCCCAGAAATCATTATCTTCTATTCAAGTCAGGCACACAACAAATAAAGTCTCACCAGATCTACAGTTCAGCAGAGAAAGAAGCACGTTTGGTGTTCCTCTGGAAACCCTCATGCAGGATGCAAAGCAATGTGCAGTTCCTTTTCTTGTGACACAGATGGTGGAGTACCTAGAAGTATTTGGTAAGCTCATGTTTTCTCTGATTGGCCTCCAAAAACTGTTATTCTTTGTTTAAGCTGTACTTTTCAGCTGTAACTGCTGAACAGTCTATTTTTACAATTATTATGCTTTCTTAGAGGAGCTCTTGCTTTTTGAGATCCAGTTCTCATTGCACAGGTATGGTAATGCAACCATTGCTTACTGTTTCATATTTCTTCTTAAACAGGTCTGGAGCACGTCGGTATATTTTGAATCAGTGGCTCAGCAAATAAAATCAAGGAATTGAAGCAGAAATACAATCAAGGGGAAAAAGTAGACCTTATTAATGATGGAGATGTTGATTCTGTGGCAAGCCTCCTGAAACTCTTTCTGAAAGAACTGCCAGTGGCTGTTTTTCCAGACAACATCTGTTCTGGCTTGCTAAAAACTTTCCAAGGTACAGAACAGGCACATTCCAAGCTTCTGTCCTATCTCTGACAGTGGCAGATAATGTGTTCATCGCACCTTCCTACAAGCAAGAATTTAAGTTTCCTTAACCCAAGACTGATGTTTAATTGCTTTTGATAGACCAGTCTTCCATGAACTTGTCTGTAGGCTTTTTTTTGTTTCATTAAGGCTTTTGGACTCCTCAACATCCTGTGGCAAGGCATTCTGCAATCCAGTCCGGTATTCTTTGAGAAAGTACCTCTTCTGCATGCTTTCTTTTTGAATTGGATACCTTACTTGTTACTGAGATAACATTTTTATTTTTAATCTAATCACCATGCTTGCGCCTTTATATAGCCACTGCCTCACTTCTCTCTTTTCCAAGCTGAAGCGTCTTTCTCTATTTAACATTCCCTTGTACAGGAGCCTTTTTGTACACCCCTGTTCCTATTTAGTACTTTGTACTAGTTTTCTGATGGTCTTCTTGGACAGCAGTGTGTGGAGCAGAATGAAGCGTTCAAAATGCGTACCCAAGTTGAGTACCTACAGCAAGACACTCTTTAGTTTCTTATTCGTGTCTATAATGGCTGAGCTAATTTATTCAGATGATTCTGCCCAGTGATTTTGAGTGATAACTAATTCAGGTGTTTGCATACAAATAAGTGGGTTTTGTGGGTTAGATTGCAGGTTACTTTTGTTCAAACTTCATCTGCTAAGTGCCAAGTTATGTATGCGGTTGCCAAAAAAAAAAGAAAGGCAAAAAAGAGAAAGGAGTAATTTTCATCAACAATGAAAGTCTGTGCTGAAAGATCTACAGTTTTTTGCAAGCAGCTTGTTTTGACTACCCCAAACAGTCTTGCTGTTCTTTTTTCATTTTTTTCCCTTTTCATCCCCTTTTCCGTCTCTCTCATTAATAGGTTGAACACCATGGATCTTGGCCTTTATGAAATGTATTTTTTAGGGCTAAAATTGCCCTTTAGGGCATGATTTACTATTGACAATGTCAAAGCTATGCAGATATGTCCTGGTGATCTATGGCAAATTTGAGCATCAGCTGCCAGTTACTGAGCAGTACTGTCATCTCAGTTCTAATAACCAGGAGACTTCATCATACTAATTCTGAACTGCTGATCAAATAGAGTTGTTTGTGAACCCATTTTCTGCCCTGTAACTCTTCTTTGAAGAATGAGAACTAAGAAAATGCTAAGTATCCCCAATTTAGATTTTTAAGCATCTCTTGTGTAACTACAGTTGCATATTTATAGAGCAAAGTGTTTTGAGACTGAGCACTACCAATTAGTCAGGAAATGAAGATGATGTGGGGCTGAAAGGGTACAATTTCTTATTCCTCTTAATGAGAATCATACAGCATGTGTAAAATCTCTGGGGAGAGTCAAGGTTGACAATCTTGTATCATCTTTAAAGGCAGCTTTAAGGATTCAGGTACATGACTACTGCCTGCAATTCCATTAGAAAAGCAGCAAGTGCTAGAGGATTCTGTCATAACAGGAAGAATAGCAGAAACTGTATATAAAACTCAGTATCTGGAAAATCCATGGTACTTAAATATTAATATGTGAAAATTGTTGTCAAAATTTAGTGTACAGATTCTTTGTTTAGGACATATTTATTCTTTACTTTGCTCTAATATATTTTAAAACCTTCCCTCTTTCTCAGATCTCTAATAATGCCTCTGATGAAATAGTGTTATTATTAGGAATATCTGTGTAATAACCTTTTTCCCCGCCCCCCAGAGCACAAAATCCACACAACAGAATGCATAGAGAACCTGAGGCAGTTTCTCAGCTGCCTGCCCAAAGCTCATCAAAACCTACTTCAGTTCCTGTCTGCTTTCCTGTTAAAGGTAGCAACATACAGTGCAGTGAATTTCATGACTCTGGAAAACCTAGCCGTTGTGTTTGGACCTGCTCTTTTCAGGTGAGTACTCTCTATTTAGCTACCTTAAATAGTACTACTAGATCACACTTTACAATGAGGCTTTCTGTCATAACTCTATGTCCAATAGTAAGTGCAGCATTTTGAAAGTTAAATGTTTATATAGTATATTATGGGCAGATGTGACAGATTCTGAGCTGGCTGACCACCGTCATCCTGTTAGGCACTGACTGTACAGGGCCAGCCTCAAGTAAGAAACCATCTGAAGAGAAGAGGCATGAGGAATGGCAGGCTGTTTAATGAGAACTACTCCTCTTTTCTTAGCCAAGCTAAGTGCTGGCTGTGGAGGCTACTTAGTTGTTAGCCTTGATTCTGAAAAGCTAAGGCTGACTTTGACCTTGTAGCAGCATTTGATACCAGAGAAAGGAATCTTCTCTATCAAGAAAGAGAGGTAACTCATTCTGCCCTTGCCACTAAAATGCAAGTTGACATCCGAGCAGAGGCCAGCTGAGCTTGCAAGCAGTAAGTGCTTGGCTGAAGCTAGAGAAGCTGTGTTTGGGATGATGGTGAGCGGACCCATAACCGGATGCTAAAAAAGAAAGGTGGGAGGGCATATGTCATGCAAGTCAAGGTGGTGAGAAGGAACAGCCTAGAGTGATTTCATAATGGAGGATTTTCCAGTGAAGCTGGAATGATTTAGTTCTTTATCCTATCCTTCATGTTGACGCTAGAGGATGTTAAAATGTTTATACTTTTCTTACAATTTGTAAACATTTATTTTAGTGGATCATAGCCATTCCAGCTTAATGTGAACTATAAGCCAATGCCACTTTGCAAAATGTATATGTTAACAATTAGCATTTTCTATGCAGTAAAAAAAAGCCTTGTTGTTTTTCACTTTTTTTGTATGGCAAGCCAAGTTAGTTATTAAAAACATATATTCAGCAAAATTGGTATCAAGCATATTGGAAATCAATGACAGGCTTTGTTTTGGGGAACTGTGCTCTTAAACCTTGCTGCTGTTTCCATAGGTCTCTATGTTCGTGTCTGCTTACCTGCTCTGTGGGCTTATCACCAGATGTACCAGCTTATAACCTTTGCAGGTGATATAAGTAAAAGGACCCTTACTTTAGCAAAAGTACAGCTAGAGAAAAGAATCTAACAACATGTAGTGTGGTAGGAGTTATGCCATTCAATCCTGTGAGAATAGGCTTCACCGTGGAAGATATTCAGTGACGGAACAAAGCAGTCCTACAACCAAACCCCAAGTGTAGGCAGCTGAGGTTTACTTCCCAGTGTCTGGATTAGTTGTGTGGTGATACTTATAAACAGGTAAAAGGCTGATGCCAAATGCCCTTCACCAAAAATCTATCCCTTGACCCCGACACTAACTCAACAAGGACTGCACTGACTGTCACTCTTTTGCCATCAGGCCCCCTTCACTATCACATGGGGCTTCTGTGCATGCGCATACATGCAAGAATATTTTATTCCTTTATCTCTGTTCCCAAATTTGCTGAATGTGTGGCCACTGTTTTCTGTATCTACACATAAGAATCCGGTAGGCTCCCTTATTGATTGATTGAGCTGTTTCGGTTTTCAAGCATCCCACTGTTCTGGGAGATGGCCAGATACTTCTGAGCATACCCCTCTGTCTGATCTTTAAAGTACACTTAGGGCTAAACTAAATGCTTTTGGTGATGACCTGTCTGAGAAGCCTTGAAAATGATCAGCATCAGGTTTCCCTGCCAGAGTGACTTGTCAAGACAACACAGCTACCATAAATAGAAGTATATCTGCCCTATGAACATTAGCTTTTTACAGTCATTCTGATCTCACCAGCTCTGGGAGAGAAACAATAAGTCTGGAGCTCATTTTTTTGTAAAGTGTATAATTAGTGCTGTCCTTGGAGAGTTATCTACGAGGATTATGAAAAAATCGCCTTTTTGGTAGCTGG
Source organism: Theristicus caerulescens (assembly GCA_020745775.1). NCBI lineage: Eukaryota > Metazoa > Chordata > Aves > Pelecaniformes > Threskiornithidae > Theristicus > Theristicus caerulescens. The sequence continues at coordinate 94,700,771 of CM036560.1, forward strand.
GCAGAGAGGAGAGCCTTGCAACGGGCATTTTCTCTCTGTGAGATTGCTGTACCACTTCCTGCTGAGTGACCTGAGGCCCAGAATGATTCAGAATAAGCCATTTGTATTGTCCGGTACAGCAGCAAAATTCAACATACTCTAATGTGGCAAAACATGTCTGCTGACACAGGGAATAAATTCATAAATATCCTTCATGTCTTTCAGAGCAAGAATTACTGCAATTAGCCGCCACATTATGAAACATTTGGCAGCCAGAGTGTAGAATCACTGGAAATTGAGACATGTTGGGTAGTACTTGCTATAGTTGTTCAGTCAGAAGGTGAAGGTTATGGAAAAAACAACTCTAGATCTAATCTGCAGAAATGTATACCTCATGCAACTGTTGGAAATAACCTTCTGGATGTAATGTCAGCTCCATTTATGGCACTAATTCATAGCAGGTGTTAAAACTGTTCTGCATGTATTCTGGCAGTCTGCATTTTTGTGCAATTAATTCTTCCTTCTTTGACATTAAACAAGTAAACTAGGTTGTTTATAAGCCTTTTTACTTTAAATTTTTGATCTATTTATATTCAAGTGTAAATTCTCTCTATGATTATCACCTGTCTCCATCTGTTGACACTTTTATTTGTGGAGACCTGTCATGCTTATAGTTTCACTGAAGTGACTGACTGGGAATATTCCGTAGTTGGAACATGGAACACATATGGGCCTTGGAGACAAAAAATTAGAATATAAAATGTGCTACTCATTATACCTTGCAAGCATAAACTCTGTATACTTCACAATTAGAAATTATGGTAATTGCAACATAACAAATATAAGCCTTAGCACAGGTATTGTATTGAATATCTAGTTACAGGGTCACAGAAAACTCCTATTATCATGAATTTTCAATGCTAGGAAACTAATACCACTGTTTGTGTGAAAACTGAATGTTAAATAAGCTGTCTCTTCTCTATTTTTAATCTGTTGCAGGCCCTTTAATGCTGCTTATACTGAATATTTAACTAAAATCATCTTCATATTCAGGGTCTAGAGCACGAGTCTTATGAGGAGCAGCTGAAGGAACTGGGGTTGTTTAGTCTGGAGAAAAGGAGGCTGAGGGGAGACCTTATCGCTCTGTACAACTACCTGAAAGGAGGTTGTAGTGAGGTGGGAGTCGGTTTCTTCTCCCAAGCAATAGGACGAGAGGAAATGGCCTCAAGTTGCACCAGGGCAGGTTTAGATTGGATATTGGGAAAAACTTCTTTACTGAAAGGGTAGTCAGGCACTGGGACAGACTGACCAGGGAAGTGGTCCCCATCCCTGGAGGTATTTAAAAGACGTGTAGATGTGGTGCTTAGGGACATGGTTTGGTGGTGGACTTGGCAGTGCTATGTTAACAGTTGGACTTGATGATCTTAAAGGTCTTTTCCAACCTTAATGATTCTGTGATTCTATTCCATGTTGGAAGAATTCTGTTATATTATTAGTATATATGCTTCCTGTCCCTGTTCAGTGTAGTGGGACCCAAAGTGGGAATAAGAAAAGAAGGTATATTTCAGAAAAGCATAACTGAGTAAAATGTTTTAGTTTTAGCTTCGTCTCCTTTGCAAACCAGCTCCTTCTGATTTCTTCTACTGGTCTTCCTTCCTCATGCTATTTTTCGTCTGTGAGACTGAGTTAAACTATCTTCACTGCTGTTAAGTTGCTCCACCAGCACCTTTCACATTGCTTTTCTTTTAGATTTTTGATGCTGGCATCTGTTTCTTGTCTTTTGAGACTTCAGTCCTAACATCTGCATGATGCAGCTTTCATGTCTTCGCCTCCTTGTAGGTAAGGGAAGCAAAAACATAACTCGTAGGTCAAGTATCAGGCTGGTTACTCCCTAGACTCTCTTTGCTAAGCTCCAGTCTTCTATCAGCTTCTACTGTTAATTTCTTTCTGGTCATCCTCTGAACTGTTTGTTTCTGTTGCTATTCATCCTTCTTCTTGTGAGCTGTTTCATGTCCTGCTAATCCCTGTAAAGGCCGAGGAGAATGTGTTGCTTCACTTTTATCAGAGATTCAACTGATATTTACTTAAATTTCTGTGGGTACTTTGTTATGCCTCATCTTGGTAAAGAGATTTCTGCTGCTAACCTCAGTAAGTAATGCTTGCATGAGTGCACAGGGATGCTAGCCAACCAGCTGTTTGCTTCTACTCACTTTGACTCATTCTTTCTGTAAATTTGCAGCAAGCCTCTGCCAGCAGGGAACCTTGGCAGATCTCCTGAACAAAGCCAAGGCAAGGGACTGTATGGATTTTCTAGCTTGCACTTTGTGGCAAAGCAACTTCGAAAGGTTTAGACTCAAGGAAACCAGTAGCTGATTCCTGATGATCAAGTTTTAATTGTTTCTTATTTGTAGTGAGTGTTCTCCTGTGTTTGATTTGCACTACAACTGATTACAGAGCTTTTATGGTGAAGTGCAGAATATACTTCAGTAGCTGTGCTCTTCCCAGGAACATGTTCCTGGATTTAGCAGTGTGTGAACATGGTTCCCCTATTGTCAGCCTGATAATATAGTTTCTGCTAGCAGCAGAAGTATCTGAAGAGGCAGGAAGTGATTATTTTACAAAATTGAAAGTCATTGTGGAAGGTGGCTGCAGAGAAAACTAAAAATGTATTTTTTGTATTTGGAATACACATCTGTTGCCACCTGCGAATATCTGCAGATGAGCAGACATTGATATTTGGAGTCAGCTGCAGGGTCGCATCCCAGAGTATAGCTTAGATTTGTTTTATGATGAAATGAGAACTGGGCACCTAAAACATAAGCTGCTAGTAAGGGAAAGTGGGACCCAGTAAGTAGTGCAAAAACTGTTTATCTTCATGAACAACCTGTGGAGTGCTCCTTGCTGGTAAGGAGTTAACAGCTGGTAGAGATGGATTCGGGAACATATGTCTAAGTTAAAGAAAGAAGCTGAAAAAGAAGGCAAGGGACTAAAAAGATTGCTTGTACGGCCTGTGAATTGAGGGTGTTAATGTCTGGGTAAGCGATGAATAATCTCTTAGGATTGTTGCATGCAGGAAAGACTGTTGCTCTGTCAACCAGTTTTTATATGAAGGCTTGCTTTTCGTGGAGAAACTGAGTCTGTCCTGAGAAGAACAGGAATCCAAGAAAGAGAAACATTAGCCAACTGTAAAGAAAAAAGTGATGACACAGTAGTTTATCCTGTATATCTGTCTGTTGTACCTGGCTATCACTCTGCTTAAACCACCTTCTTTCAAAAGGAGCCCAAACTCAAGTTCTTACAGAAACAACAGTAAATTTACAAAAGAACATGAATGAAAGCAATTGGACTGGGCCCAGTGTGTACATTTGTACTTTAAAATCACAAATGAATAATGAATGTACTGATTTGGCAAACAGAAGACTGGTGTATATATTCTCCACGTTAGTCTCCAGAATTTATTAATTTCTTGTTTAAATATTAATATTGTGCTGGGTGGAACTGAGTTGGTGCAGCATGGCTGGAGAAGCTGGATTAAGGCAACAGCATTTATGTAAATGTCCTCCAAGCTTCCAAATAGTTCACGGGGGGAATACACAGTTCCTTCAGGGAATGAGATTAGAATCTTGTATAAAGAATCCCTTGACTTTAATTAAATGATTCCAACTTAGTCTACTTGTGTGAATAGTACAAGTTCAACTACTATTTATTAAAAAAAAAAAAAAAGCGAGAGAGCAAGAAAGAAAAAAAAAACCAACAACCAAAACCCAACCTGTTACTGGGGGCATCCAGAAGTTCCACTGCATGATGTGCCTGATGTCTGTTAATTTATAAGTTATTACACTGAAACAGTTTCTATGGTTTTTTTCCAGGTAGTTCTGGTAACAAGACATTCTAGCCATCAAAGTTCACCTTCATAAACTAAGCTAGAACAAAACCACTCTCTTCTAGCCCCAATGCCAGTGAGTGATGGCAGATTTCTGGGGCTTTTTTTGTCCTCTTCATCCTTGATTTTATGAACTTCATGTCTGAGTTACTGTCAGGTTCTAGCTGTTTGGCTGTGCTGCCTCAAAGTCTCATTGTGTTGTGAACCATTGCAGCAAACTGGGGCTCCGTCACTGTGAGGCTCCTAGTGTTGTGAACCCACCAAATTAAGTTGGTCTCTGTCCCAAGAATTACATGTTGGAAATGTGGCTGAAGCTCCATTTTACCCAGTCACCCAACTGGCAGCTTTGCTGAATTATCTTGGGCACTGGGGGGCTCCCCATGTGACTCATCATTAGCCCCCGATCTGAGAGCTCCTAAATGTAACCCATCTCCTCTTCCTTTAGGATCCCTGTCAGTCCCTTGGCTTGTGAAGAGCAAAGGCTTTACAATGGCCTCCTGCTGTATTTACTTCAACATCATGAGATGCTTTTTGTTGACCTGAACCCTTGTTCCTCACAGAGACAAGCAGATGGCCTTCAGGTAAGAAAGTTACATTAATTGATTCAGCAAGTAATCAAAAGTGCTTCATTAGGTTGGAACCTACAAATGGAAATATATTTGCTTATACATAGTGTAATTAATGACTATAGCTTGTTGCTGGCAATGTAAATATTCATCATATGCCTAAGCTAGAGGGGAAACATGAGTGTTTAAAATTCTGATTTTGAAAAAAATGCAAGTGCAATAGTAAAAGGTCAAGAATAAAATCCCAAGTTGTTTCACTTTAAATATCTTAATGCTGAGCTTTGTTAGATCAAAGGCACTGGATTTTTCTTTGAGTGAAGAACAACTTATTTTGTGTGTGTGTGTTTGGCTATATATTGACAATGCAAGAAAGCAAAACCAGAAGAGTGAAACCCCTCTCACCTTTCCAGAACTCACTGTGTATGTTTCAGCTTCTCCTGGGGCATATCCTTTTCTAAACACTGCTAGCACTTTGATTCAATTTTTGCCTTTTTTGTCAAAACCCTTCTGGTGAAAGAAACAGGATAGATAAATGCTGGTTTAGGGAGAGGGTCAATATAAGTCTTGTTTTCAGTTTGTGATGTGATGTATCATTGCTGCTTAACTTGAAATTGATTTTTAGAAAAAAGACGTGAAGGAAATGTTGTAGCAAAACCTGCAGTTTAATACTGCGCCATGCAGTTACCACACATCCTTGAGGTTCGTGACTAGATTGATAGCAGTGTGCCAGATCAGGTGAAGGATTATGAAAGAAATTTGCATTGCATGTAATTGTAGATCATGCTGCTCATGTTTGTGACTCCTTAATTTCCTGGCTTCTTTCTCCAAGTATGTCTGTTAAGGAAAACCAGTAGACTTCTAATACAAAGTTAAATTGAGTATTTAGAGCTGTCGTGGTTTAACCCCAGCCAGCAACTAAGCACCACGCAGCCGCTCGCTCACCCCCCCCACCGGTGGGATGGGGGAGAGGATCGGAAGGGCAAAAGGGGAAAACTCGTGGGTTGAGATAAAAACAGTTTAATAACTAAAGTAAAATAAAAAAGAACAGTAGTAATACAAAGCAAGCGGTACACTGTACAATTGCTCACCACCCGCCGACCGATGCCCAGCACGTCCCCCAAGCAGCGATCCAACCCCTCCCCAGCCAACTCCCCTGCTTATATACTGAGCATGATGTCACATGGTATGGAATAGCTCCCGCCCAGTCTGAGTCAGCTGCCCCGGCTGTGCCCCCTCCCAGCCTCCCATGCCCCTGGCAGAGCATGGGAAGCTGAAAGGTCCTTGACCAGTGTGAGCACCACTTAGCAAGTACTTAGCACTACTTAACAGGAACCAAAACATCAGTGTATCATCGACATTGTTCTCAACCTAAACCCAAAACACAGCCCCATACCGGCTACCAGGAAGAAAACCAACTCCATCCCAGCCGAAACCAGGACAAGAGCATACTGTATATCCCACACTGAATACTGAGACTGTAATTCTCCTTGGAACCTCTCTTTTAAAATAAATCCTGTACAGCCATAGGTACAGAGAACAGAATACACTGATACAAGGATGTGTCTGAAATATTCCTGCTATCATGGCCCCAAATCTAAAACTAGGATTGTTTCACACAAAGACAGTCTTGGAGCCCACGCTTCCAGCTCTCCTTACTCTCTGAAGATCATAGCATCATAGAATGCTTTGGGACAGAAGGGACCTTTAAAGGTCATCTAGTCCATCCCCCTGCAATTGGCAGGGACATTTACAACTAGATCAGGTTGCTCAGAGCCCCATCCAGCCTGGCCTTCAATGTTTCCAAGGATGAGGCATCTACCACCTCTCTGGGCAACCCACTCCAGTGTTTCATCACCCTCATTGTAAAAAATGTCTTCCTTATATCTAGTCTGAATCTACCCTCTTTTAGTTTAAAACCATTACCCCTTGTCCTATCGCAACAGACCCTGCTAAAAAGTCTGTCCCCATCTTTCTTGTAGGCCCCCTTTAAGTATTGAAAGGCCGCAATAAGGTCTCCCCACAGCCTTCTCTTCTCCAGGCTGAACAACCCCAGCTCTTTCAGCCTTGTCTCATGTTAGCACCATCTTTGAGAATTCCTGCAACCTGTACTCAAATGAGCATGCAAGATCAAAATATTAGCTATCCTATTATATATGCTTCTGCTTGCAAAACTAGAAGAAGCGTCAGCAGCTAAAGGAAATTGGAAAGGTATTAGAGAAGCCAGGAAACCTGGGTTTCTATTGCAGTGCTTTTGTTTTAGAAGCAACTTCACTCCCTGTAATTCTGCAAAATGTCACAGTCTGTCTGGGATTGTGGTGATGTGGGAAAGAATTCTGCTGAAAAGATCCTTTCAAGTTCTTTAATAAAACCTCAGACAAGGCATAGCCATGAGGCACTCTCCTGCTCTGAGGTAAGCTTATGAAAGAAATCCCATCTGTGGGTGAGAAGGGAATTCAGTATTCCGTGGTTGATCTTGTTTTTGTAATTTCTGGCAGGAAACCCAGCACATTGGATAGGTACCCTTCATCTTTCATAATATAACAATTGCTCAAAGTCCACTAAACTGGAAACATCAAAGTTAGGTTTACAAACTAAACACATTAAAAGTGCGTGTTCTAGTTCCAGCAAAGCAAGCAAAAAATGAAATGGCAAACCTGGCTTGGATCGCTTGTTGCTTCCTGGAAATGAAACTTGCTTTCATTGGCTGTTTCTCATCAAATAACTTAAAGCAGTTACACAGATACTTGCATTTGGACTACTTAATTCCTGTGGGTTTTTTTGTTGTTGTTGTGCCTCCCCCCCTGCCCTTCAACATTATATGTTACCCTAATTAATTGAGCTTTAACAAATTAAAGCCATACTAATCTGGCAGGCATGCCATATAGCTGACATAGGCTTAACCTTCAGTTGTGTTGCTTGTAGGCTGAGATGGGCAAGATTGATTGTTCCTGAGCAGAGCTCTTAGTATCTCGAAGTGCCAGGAGTTATCCCACTTACTGTATGTCTGCAGCCTGATTCAGACTGACAGACTGGGAGAATAATTTGCAAGTTTTTGAAAGGCACCAGTCTAACAGTTCAGAACTATTACTCTGGGCTGGATAGCAGGCTATTCACAGCCACCTATTCCATCTAAAGATAATGGTTTAAAAGATATTTTCAAGCTACTATGTACTTGAGCTTGTCCTTTTTCCTGGCCATTGTACATTGTACATTTTTTTTTTCCTTAAAATAGAGTTGGAATGCTGTAAAATCCTGCCATTTTAAATTTTTTTTAAATTTTATTTTTAAATTTCCCCCCCTGTGAGTCCATTAGCATTTAAAGCTGTCCTATAACCTTCTGTCCTAGCTCATGAACTGCACTGGTACTGAACTGATTTTCCTGTTTGGCTTAAATCATTCTTTAAAAAGAGCTTAGACATTTTGGTGTTTGTTTTGACCTGAGGCCTCTCTAGATAACTGTGTTTAACCTGAAGTGTATCACTAGCTGTGTTGGAGGTCTGCAAGATTAGCTTAACTTCTATAGTGTAATTAAATTATGAACTAAACCTTGCTAATAGCAATTTGTCATGCTGTTTGCCCTCATAATTTCTGAATCTTATATTTTAGATAAAAGTTGACTATGGAATTTTTTTTGCATCTGGTCCAAGAGTGTTTTTTCCACATGTCCTTTTTGTACAGAAGTCATAGATACATCCTTCCTAAATTATGCACACTACATTTGTCTTGCAAACAAACAGAAGCATGACTTTGTGGGTGCGTACAAGCCACTGCATGTATCTCCATCAAAGCGTGGGATCAATTAGAAGAAAAGTATACACTCTGAGGAAATGAGTGTCATTTCTTGTTTTCTTTTCTTCCTTTGTCCATTTATGCTTGCTTCACTATATATCAGTAAGGCTGCAGGGACTGCCTATTGATTGGATCCCATGTAGCTACTCCCTACAATCGTGGAACCCCATTATACAGGATTGCAGAGATCCAGGAGAGCTGGGGAAGTGGAGCTGGACAGACCTGCAGCTGCAGGTTGACCACAGACACCTCAGAGTGAATGTCTGTAACTGCAGTGTGGTTTGGAGTTGGTTGGAACAGTGCAACTGAATATTTCATGGAGACTTTATCTACTCAAATTATGGTTTTGTTGGGAAGGCTTTTGTGGTCTGGAGAGTTTTGTCAATCTTGGGTTTTTAGCCTCTTTGAGGAGATGAATGCTTTGGCATTAACCCTGTTTTGTGAAAAAAATGTGGTGCCTCAGTCTCATCTGAAGTTGCCATAAAAAAGAATCATCATCTCCCAAATGGACTGTCCTCAATTTGGAGGACAGTAATAATTTAACTGACGTTTTCCTTTGCTAAACCCATGACAATGCTTGTGGAATTAGTTGAAACCATTCAGAACGAACAAACAAACAGACATTATCTCATGATCTAGTAAACTGAAAATTCCAGGTTAGACTAAATTGTCTTGTCAAAATAATTTTTCCTGGGTAGGAGAACATAGTTCCAATTCCTATTTGTGGCTCTTAACAATTTTTCCTAAGTTTAAACTGGTACAGGTCTTGATTATTTTCTTTTCTTTAAGTTCTTTGCTTAGCAATGATAACTTTTAGTTGGATTTAGATGTAAACATAGCAAATCCTGTGTGTACCATGTGAACTGCCAGGAGATTTATCCATGTTTCTGTAGGGATTGCTGTTACATTATAGAAAGACTTCTTCATATTATTTCCTATTCCACAGAAAAAAGTATTTTTCCTGACCTTTGTAAATTTAGCAAAAGCACAGACTCATTAAACATTAAGTTTTAATTTTGTATTTGAATACTGCCCACACCAGAAGACTGGATAAAAAACACAATACAGTGAGGATCAAAGTAGGACCTGGATGTCCACAAAAATTGTGGCCAATAGATTGTAAGGATGTATTTTTTTTTCTTCTGGATAAACAGTGCAGCATATTTTACTGACTGTAGGCATAAAGATTCGATAAAAACCACTGTAGCCTAGACAAGTGTGACTTAAAACAACACAAAGGATGTGGCTGGATTACTCATTACTCCTTCTAGGTCTTCAGTGCCAGAGCCTTTCTGCCTATCAGTGGAGGGAATAGGGCACGGAGAGAGCGAGGTGCTATGCCTGTGCTGTGCCTGTGATCTGCAGCAGACTGTCCTTTGTACCAGAGATCTGTAGCGTGGAAACGACAAGCATGCCTGGTCTCCATCTTTAGCAAACCGCAGGGTGTGGAGGGAACATCACTGATTTAACGTTTGATCCAGCGTTGCTGGGGGTTTCTCTTGACTTGCTCTACAAGTGCTCTGGGACACTGCTGTCCCACTTCAACCCCTTTCTATGACTTAGTGGATTTTGCCACTATCCATTTTTCTCTCTTCCCCCTCCCCCCAATATGTTGATTTTTATAATTTAATTTTTTGGCTGAGGAAGGCTGCACTAGGAGAGAATATTGGCAGGAGAAGGTGTGCTGTGTGTGACATGAAGCAGACCATTGGCTGTGCTTTACTGTAACAAGTAGCTTGAGCACAGAAGAGGGAAGCTGGTCAAACTGAAATCCTGTGATTCTTTAATGCGATCAACATTACAAGAACGGAGCTCCGGCAATCACGGTAGCTGATTATATTGATCACTGTCTGTTATTCAATAATGATATAAAGTGTGTGAGATGGGAAGGTCTTTCTAAAACTGGTCACTGATAGAGGCCTTTCCTGGCTTGGGAAAAAGTGTTTTCAAGGCAGTACGCTGTACAGAAACTAACTAAATGGTGACTCGTCTTTGTTACTTCCCAGTCTGTGAATGCCCATTTTCAGTTTTGCTGTGAACAGAGCATCTCAAAAGCCTCCATCATAGTCAGGCTCACAGAACTTATGCTGACTGCAGATTAAAGAGTTTTATCTGCAGTTTGTGAAGGACAGTAATACCTGATGTGTTCCGAGCAGCAGCTTTGCTTACTAAGATCAGCTACACTACAAGGAAGAGGATTAGAATTCATCAGCTAGTAGTACACATTAGGATATCACAGATTTCTGCTTTCAGAGGATCTGTGTGGTGGTCTTCTGATGTTTTTAAAGTTTACCACACACCTAAACCCAAGACTTGCGGGTCTGAGATTTTCAGACGTCTCAAGGTTGCAACAGAGGATGACGCTGGCAGCGTTTTCTTCCACTTGGTGTCAGCATTGTTCTCTCTCACTCCAGGGCTGTTACTTGCTTTGAGCATAACCCTTTAATATGTTCTGAGTACCTATCTTAAAATTAGGTATTACATTTCTATTTTTGTAACGTATCAGAACATCAGCCTGTTCCTTCCTCAGATAATTACTGATATCAGAGAGGCATGAAGGAAGGGTATGAATTCACCTCCAAACCATAATGAAATGCAAACCTTTTTTATTTTATGCTCATGTCACCTTCCTTACTTCAGTAGGACTGCCAATAAAATCTCTTACCACTTTTGTATTCATTTTCGTTGGTGTACATGAGCAATTTGATTTGTTTGCTGATGATCAGATCTTCTTGAAAAAAAAAAACATCAGAAATGAAGTCTTTGATAGGAAAATCATCCATTGGGAAATCAGAAGTATTTTTGCTGAAAGGCTTGTGATATGTAAGCATCAAAATATTTCGGCCTTTTTACTTGTCATTGGCTGTAATATTAGGGGGGAAAAAAAAGACATTTTAAACCCTTAGTGGCTTTTCATTTCTTGCAAGGTTATGGATGGGAGTGGGAAATGCTTTCAGAAAAGCAGGCAAGAAATGTAGAATAAATTACAAACCTAAAAAAAAAATCCACTGTCAGAAAAAATCAAAAGAAGAAAATCCCTTTTTTTCATTTAATTGTAGTTAATTGTAGTTCATTTAATTGTAGTTAGTTGCAGAGCTGTACAACAGTGAATTCAATAGGCGTATTCTGAATGCAGATTCCCCTCAAGCTGCACGCCCCCCGCCCCCCCCCCAGCAATTCCTACACTGCTTTGTTCCTCTTTAATTGGTTTATTTCACCTATTCTAGCAAAGATGCAAACATGCTGAAGTACTTAAACAACACGAATTGAGGGAAGAATTGTAGTTGCATGCAGAAAGGCTTGGCTGAATCTTGAAAGCATATTAGCATGTTATAGCGTAAAGCAGTTTCACTCTCTCCCAGTTTATTTGGGGTTTTGCTGTAGAGCAGAGTCTGCAGTATTTAATTTCTTTGCTTCAAGTAAAAAAGGAAATGCATGTTCATGAGTCAGCATTTCTGCTAAACAGTTTCCAGAACTATGAAACTAAATACTGGGTATCTTTTTATTTTGCTATGAAAAAGGAAAGGGATGAAATATACCTGTAATAAAAATACAAATGCAATTGAGCCAAAAACATGAGAAACAAAAGGAAATGTATAGCGCAGTTGCATGCTGCACCTGTTCCCCAGGGTTCATGGTTAGAAAAGTTTAGTCCAAGTTGTCCTGATTTACTGATACATCTTTTTTTTTTTCCCCTCAAAAAAAGAACCGGGGGGGGGGGGCGGGGAGAGAGAGAGATATTTGTGGAAAAATTGGGGAGGAATAAGTAGAAAAAGCCTGTAAGAGTATTATGGAAAAACCATGACACTTCAGAAAGTTTTAATAAGAACAAATAAACGCAACACCTCTGTATGTGCTTTTTTCCAAATGCATTTCTAGTCAGTTCAAAGACCATTTTTAATTTAAACAAACATTACTGCAGTTTGGCTTTGCAACACATGGGTTGGCTTGTGTGGCTGGTAATTTAGATGGATGCTTGAAGCTGAGGTTCTGTCAACAACCTTAATTCTGACCTTTGAATTTTCACTGACCATCTGCTTTAATTAGATGTTGCCCTAGTTCCAAAGGACTGCAGATGCGCATACAAGGATTCTGGCTAGTAAAGAAATAATAGCGTGGGCCTTAGGCTATTCTGCCAAGTGGTGAGGTAGTCAGCTGTGCCTGGAGATGATCATGTTAAAGGGTGCTGATCAGGACTGAATTTTTCTGTAAGCTGTTAGGAGGACAAGGAAATACTTGAGGGGCTGCTGCTGTTTGATCCGGCATTGCTTCCAGTATGTAACTGGAGGTTTGCCTGAGAGTTGCTGGTGTCACTGGGCTGCATGCCAGAGCAGCAGTAGGAGCTCAGCATTCAATTACTTTGGGAGACTCATCATGCCAGCATCCATGCATGGGGAGCTGGGCAGAGGGGGAGCCGTTTGCCAAATCCACAGGTTAAAACTAACCTCCCTACCATCTTTCCCATGGGGTGGCTGAAAGATGCAGAGATTTCCCAAGCAGAGGGCCCCTGGGATCTCTTCCTGGTGTAGGCAGGAGAGGGGCCTGGGTGCTGGGTCAGAGAAAGACTGATCCCTGTGTAAACCCTGCAGGCAGGGGAATGATAAGGCTACACAAGATAAGTATGTGGGTGTAAGTAGAGAAGGACAGGAGATGACAGGGAGTTCTTTATAGATCCTAAACTCTGTAGCTTTAGGATTTTTGTGTGGTTTATTTATATTCTTTTTCCCCAACACAAAACATTAAGCTGAATGGGACTACATTGGAAGAAAAAAAAAATATTACTTCAAAAGAAAAAAAAAAGAAGGAAACTTTTTGGTCTACCAGAGTGTCCACATGATGGCTTTAGTATTTTCATAGAGTTGTGGTGGCGATCAAGTGAAGAAATTATAATTTAGAACTCTCTATCTGATATTGTTTTAGTTCTTTACTTTCTAGTTTTATTTTCAAACTCTCTGGGAATTACATGGATAGCTTTGAGCTTCATAATCTTTTTCATTGGTCAATACAAGAGGATCATGAAGCAATAATAAACAGTGAGTTGGATTTGGATATATGCAGCACACTGTAATTCAAAACCATACAGTACTTCTAAAAATCTGTTTGTCTTTTGCATATTTTCACTAGGAAAGTATAGCAAGCAATCTACTGCTTAATTGCAAAGAATGATGGATGAATGGAATATTTCCTTGATTAAATATCTGATCTGCTACTTTACTTTTCTTCTAACTCTTGCTTTCATGTCCTTAATGTTTAGTCTACAACCAAATTCCTAGCTATTTTGCTAAGCATTTATACTCCATAGTGCTTTCCATGCTTAACCAAAAGGAGGTTGGGGTGGGGGGTTGGAAAAGAGGAAGATAAGCTCTGTTCAAAATTAATATTAAATGGGCTGTAGAACAGTACAGAAGAGCTGTATCTGTTTAATTACCCTTTGAAACCACTAAGCATGGTTCACGTAAGAAGCTTAAGCAACTTGTGAAAACTTCTGTTGACAGACCAACAAGCTGCAGTAGTCTAGATAATCAATGAGCTGTGCGTGTCTTTCTTGTCACCTGCCCTTAGAAATTTGTGTGTCACAAAGAAAGTAGTCTTTTTGTCTTGCAAATTGTAGAACAAAGATGCTTCTAGCAACTTTCTGGTTGCAGGCAAACCTGTCAACTAAAACAAAATCTCCTTCTGGATCTGCCTGAAGCATGAGTTATTTATTAGCAGCGGCAAACATTGTTGGCTTCTTTTCCAGTGTTCCTTATCCCTTGTATTCACGTGGTAACAAAGTCATTTTGTTTCCTGACCAGAGAGACCATAAGTAGATGAAATCTAAATCTAGATCCATGTAAATGTCATTCCTTATAGAGTCTATTTTTTTCTAATGTCTACAGCAGATCCAGATCCATGTAACCGTCATTCTGTTTGTTGAAGTCTGTTTGTTTCTAAAGTCTATATCAAAACAGGGAGGAGATGAATTCATTTCTATGCTTAAAATTCACAGGTATGCTGTTTCTGAGAAGTGTGCTTAGGGATCTCCCAATCCACAATTTGATAAAACACAAACAAGAAACTGTGCAAAGCTTTGTTCTGATTTCTGTTTTTAAACCCTTTGCTGATACCTGAGATACATATTTCTAAATGTGGTCGCTGCATTTTCCTCCCATGAAGTTTACTTTATTTCTTTAAAGGAGAGAAGTTCATATCGAGTCAAAATCAAAGAAAAAAATATAAAAACCTTTATGTGCAGAAGAGGAGGACAGCGTTTTTTATATTCTTATTAAGATGTCTCTCTTGAGAAACTTGGCACTGCCACAGCCACACTAGAAAAGGAAAAGAAACTCTTCAAAGTGGGATATGGTAACTTCAATTAAGGGACAGGTCAGCGCCTAAGAATACTGAAGGGAATGATGGATCTCTTCAACTTCTTCCCACTTAATAGATTCTACAGTATGTAATGTTCCCTTCTTTGAAATTTTTATATAGCATGGGATTTCTTTTTTTAATCAAAATTAACTTCAGAGTTGAAGGGCTGCTGCAGTCCCTGTATGGTCTTCAATTGTGGCTTTTCAATTAGTTGAAAGGGAGAAAAAAATTAGTAGTGGAAAATAGAAGAATAAATTAATTCTTTGGTATCAACTTACAAATCACTTCAATGAAGAAGTTGAGAGTGGTGTCCTCATCTCACCTTGTTGCAGCTCTTCCACTGAGAACAAAATATTAGTTCTGGAAACTGCTATAAGGTCTTTAGGTATATCCTTTTCCCTTTTTTCCCCCCTCTCTACCAACTTTTTTTTCTTGAAAGTGAAAAAGTGTTATATACTTCTTTGAAACCGTTGCTGTTAGAAAGTAGAACAAACACTTGGCATTAGAGAGACACTTTATTTTTATTTCTTGTTCCTTGTTAAATTAAAACCAATAGGAGGAAATTTTCACTACTCTGACCCACTTCACACCTGTTAAACTGTTGGCTCTTTGTCTAATATGATGCTAAAGCAAGGAGAAGCCACCTATCTATAAATTAGGTATTGTCCTGATGGAGGTGATGTAAATTGCTCCTCATAGGGAGGGATGGCAAGGTTTCTTCCATACCTCAGTGCATCTCAGCTTGGTTCTGCAGCTCTTGTTGCAGAGATTTTTTTTCCTAGGAAGGGAAAATGTTGGAGAAAATCCTAGTGTATTTCATGCTCTTCATTGGCTGTCAGTTGCTTTGGTTAGAGATTGAAGGCCTTACTCCAAATGTTAGAAGTTCTCAGTGGATCAGTGCCCAGCTATGCCACTAAAAAGGTTATTCCTGTATAACTTCCACTCTGATTTGTATAGTCAATGTGGTGGAGCTCCCTGGGTAAAGCCACTTTTGACTCTGGAATAATCTTGTGGAGAAGAGAGTACTCTTCCTGAACCAGAGTACTTTCAAGGCATTTTACAAGATGACATATTTTACTTATGGCAGGGAATGTAGCATGCTCTTGACAAAAAATGTCAGCTTATTGTTTTTTTGTGCTCTGCACATAAAACAGGCAACCTCCCACCATGGCAGAAGCAAACAGCCTGTTCCATTGTGAATAATGCTATGCTAGTCTCATTACTCTAGGTGGTGCTTAGATATTACCATGGGCATGTTTGAATATCTTCAGTGAAGTGGAACAAACATTTTGAGCTACATAACAGTGACTTCTTGAAATTTTCACAGGATATCTGCATTTTTTCCTCAAACAGGCAACAAATCAACAAATTCCAACCAAAAAAACTCACCATGCAAGTAAAACCACGTGAGGGTTTGAAGGTACGGTTGGGTCAGCCCAAAAGATTTGTGTTGTCTGAGGCAGGTATTCCACAATAACCCTTGGAACACATCGTGAATTAACCATGCATTTTGTTAATTCGCTGATTAGTAGTGAAGTAGGGGTAGTGCTATTTTTCTTTCATTAGTCTGATGCTAAATGATACTGTGCAGGACAACCCAGTGTTGTGCAGAGGTGCTAGTGCCTGCTCTACATTGCTCGGCAGGCTGGATAGGGTAAATTAGTTTGGACGAGCTATTTAGCTAATGTAACTGCTTTCAGTACCTGTGGTAGTGTCACTACATGTTTGTCTCCTGGATACATACATGTTCCTGAATGTCTTATGTGTGTACCAATTGTTTTTAAATGATGAAGCAGAACAAGTTCAGAGCAACTGGCTGCACTAGGGATGTGGCCACAGAATCTCTTTCATGTACTTTTTTTTTTATTTGTATGTAAGGTGGACAGGAGTTCAAGAGGGTGACTGCAGTCTCAACTGAATCTTTGAATAAAAGCTCTTAAATGCCAGGAAAAATATCCGATGAGGTTTCTTCAATGTTGCCTTTCTTACTGAAGAGAGTATTTAAAAAAAGGAAAGAAAAAAGGTCTGTAGTGCTTACAAAAATTCTTCTTTATCTTGCCCTCGCCATTTTGAAGACTTAAAACTTGATCTGAAGCATAATCCAGAAAGATACGTCAAGAGAATTTGTTCATAAGCGTACAGTGTGTTGACATCAGCAAATTCTTATTATGACTGTCGTGTTCCCTGTCTTAAAGCCTCATTCTAATCTTCTGCCAGCATTCAAGTTCAGTGCTTTCCATTTTGATTGAATTAATTAGTGAAGTTTGGATGATTCCCCAATTCTGAAATTGTCAGAATTTTTTTAACAGGATGTTTTTAAAGGTTATTTTTGCCCTAGTTAATAACAAGTAGGACAACTGACTGTATTTCTGTATGTTTTAAATCAAAAATACATTGCCCATTTGGAAGCAGAGAAAATGGTAAATGAGAGCTATGTTTATGTACTTATCTTGCCTTTAAGTTAATCTCCCGTTACTAGTCTTGAGCCTTTCAGGTTGCTATAGAAACTGCCACAGCCTCCAACTGTGCTTCCTTCAACACTTAATTGCATTCTGAGTTTCATACACTTTCTATTAACCACAGCACTGGCAGACACAAGCACATTGCAGAATGAGTTGAATTAATGGTTCAATATGAGGTATGCATTTTTTAATATTATGTTTCCATATCCCTTTTCAAATTTTCCTTTACCAGCTGGTTAAACTCTTCTGTAACATGTAGTGATACCACAGGGATGGATTCTCTCTGTTTGCTGCCACTATATTTGATGTTTTCCAGTCTTTGATGCCATCAGAGTAGCTGCAAGAGTCATTAGTCTTAGGGACTTTTTGTTTCCTTAGAGAAGTCAAATTATTCATGAACTACTTTAGCTCTGCTGAAGTTTTTCTGAGACTTCTCCTTCACTTTTGTGAAGGCAAACATGGAAATGCATACCTGCTATCTCAATAGCTCTGGTAAGCTTGTGCTGATCAGTGTGGGTCAAAGATGGGCAGTTTTTCAGCCAGGCCTGTTTTTAGATGGGAAATACCAATTCATCAAAGTAGAAACAGAGCATGGCTGTATGCAAGGTTTGATAAGGCTTTTCTGGGAAGTATTTATTATATCCTCGATGGAGTTTCTCATCAAAACGGGACTGAGAACCTGTCTCATTTAACTAGTACAACCAAATCTTAGAGATTTGCTTTCCCACTCGATTCTCATCATGATGATGCTGTCAGTGCAAATACACTGTTCTTACTAATGCCATTCTGCTTTCCGTGGGGATGAACATCAGGACCGAATGGTTAACATCACTTTTCTCTGTCTTCAATGGGTGTAAGTTCAGAACTTCATAATACAACCAATCCCCACTGTTCTCTTCTTGTGCAAAAAGAGGAGAGAAAAATGTATCATAATAGAAGGAAGAGAGCAAGCAGTGTCTGTATTTCCATCTCGTGTTAACCCCTCTGTCTAAGCTCTGCTTTGCTTGTGCTGAGTGGGTAAGAGATGGGGAATAGGACAGATGCCCTCTGTGCACTGTTGCTCTCAGACCTGGGATATTTCCATACTTGTGTTAATGCTGGCCCAAAGATGTATTTCTATCCTCATTTGAAGCATTAGAGACACCCTGCAACTGGTGAATAGACAAAGTTAGACTGATGCTGAGACACATGGCAAAGTGAGAATTTCACCAACGTGTCACTTTAAAATGTTCATGCACATTAAGTCATGTTTTTAGATACTGAACTTCTGAAGACAGCTTAAATATACCCCTTACAATTTTTAAACTTTTCTAATATCCTTTAAAGTCTGACCCTTTGTGCTAATGTTTTTCATGTGGTTCACATTTTTTTTCCCTTTTTGTCATTCTTTGTACGTGCTGCATTGCTTGAATTATGTATTGATGGTCCCCTATAAAAATCTCTGTAATTGTCAAGTAAGCCAAGGTAGCTTTTCTGGCCTCAGCCTTGCTGCTAGTATCTCTCTGTGAATTTGTGTGGAAATTTTTGTTCTTTTTTTAGCTCTTTCAACAAAAAAGATCAATTAGGAGAGGAAGAAATGATGACAATGTTGTCAGGATTAATCTGAAAGAGTGCAGACAGTTTCGCAGCACTCATTTTCACTCTCTTTCTTTTTTCCCTCATATTCTTTTTCATTAGCTATGAATTTTACACTTCTTGCCACAACGCAGTGCACTTCCTGTCTCAGAACTTAAATCTCTTCCACAACATCTCAGCTTTCCTTTTTAGCTGCTCTGTAAATTTGCATGTTAAAGAGAGCTGGATTTCCCTGCCAGCTCTGGCTCAAGTTACATTTCCTGGATTGCCCTACAGAATGTCAACATATATTCTAAAAAGCTGTGTGTGCTGGAGACCTTCCTCAAACATTCTAAAAGCACTTACTTTGGGATGGGATTCAGTTGGATTTTAATATAAAATAAATATTGTTTGTTGGCTCATTGTCATTCTTGAGAAGCCAGATAGTTGCCGTGTCTCCAAGTTGTCTGTCTGCATGAGCTATTTTCCAGGCAGTGACAGCACTTCATTTACAGAAAGCACTGCTTGCAATGTCTCCGTAGGTGTTCAGAACAAAGACCTTGCCTATCAACTGGACAGCCCAATGTGTGAGCATGTGGAGGGCTTGACACCGGTTACAAACAGTTGCTAGCAATCTTAGTAAAGAGAAAAGACTCATTAAAAGTCTGAGAAGTGCCAATAGCAGGTTGTTTTACTCTACTGTAGAATGTATTGCAAAAGTTTTTTTTCACAAACCATAATTTCTTATTATTTCTATATGTTACAGTATTTTTAGTCTGTTCCTATAGTTGGTGATATGTTGATGGTAGGCTGTTGCTATATGTACATGGCATCTTTAGAGTATAGGTGGCTGGATGTTTAGGGCATCTCTGGGGCCACATTAGCTCATGCAGTTCTGGTTAGGGAATGCAGCACTTTGTTGCAGAGAGGATCTTACCATTATGCTTTGCTTCTCATGCCTTGCCAAAACCTGTCTTCAGGTACCTATTGTTCTCCCTTCCCTTCCCTTCAGGAGAAAACTGACTCACAACCAGCTCTTGTACACTACCCAGAGGTGGGCGAAATGTAGGGATGCTTCTGCTTTACAGCCTTTGTGCTCTCCCTCTTGTTTGTCGGACCAGATGTAATGCTACTCTGGGATGTTTGTGATGGAAGCCTTGCTGTTCCTGGGAGCAGGGAAGATAAACCATGCAAGCTGCTGGCAGAATTCAGGGAGAGAGATTTGAGCCAGGTTGCTTAGTGGATAGCGGAAAGATTAAGCCTTGTAATTGACTTTAAGCTTTGATATCTTCTCCTTCCTTTGTTTCTCAGTATAAGCAAAGAAAAGGTGGAGTGAAACTTGACCATAAAGAGAAGAGAGTTTTGGATAAGCAGGGGTACTGCTGAAATGGTTCATATATATCTCAGGCAAATATCCCCACTGAAATGAGGAGAAGCACTGAAAATGGGGTGCACAGGTAGGGACAGAGAGTCCAGCAGATCTGCTCTTGAGTTCTGTATCACTTTTTTTGTTTGATGCACTAAATACAGCTTTCCTGTAGCACACACTGAGCAAGAAGGAAGATAACACTGATAAGATGTGGGTGGAATGTAGACTCTGTAGGTCTAAACTTTTAAAATTCTTGAAATACAGACCCAAGAATTTCTTTTAATGTGATTTCTATCTCTTCACCCTGTACTTGTGTCTCCAAAATCAATCCCCAGTGAAATTTCTATTTTGTGTCTTAACCCTGCTCACTTCAGTGGCCACTTAGCAGAAGGGTTTCACCCATGTGTTAACTAAATTGGTCATTTTGTATGTCCTTGCATGGCATGCAACGGAGCATGGACTCTATTAATATCTGTTCTTACATAAACAGAATCCATTTTATTCAGTTCTTCAGCTAATGAAGCACTGTGGGAACAAGATGGTCAGAAGCTTGAGAATTACTCTACAAGGAAGAATCTCAGTGTTTCTTGGCAAAAGCTACTTTATGCTCTAGGCTTGCTTGGTAAGAGCCAATAGTAACAAGGTCTTATTCTGGACAGGAGTTTAAATAAATAGACACTGAATGTTTCTGCCTCTCTTTGAAAGCTGACACACAGAAATCCCAAAGTTTATTTCAAAGAAGGCTTAATTTCTATCTAGTTACAGCCAGATACTCAATTTTGAGGATGGGGTCTAATGAAAGAAAAGAAGAGTTGGAGTCCCAAAGGGGGACTTATGGAAAATTCTCTTTTCTTAGCTTAATTCCAAATCCTGATAGAATGGAAATATTTTTTTCTCAATTCTTTGTCTGTCAATGTCCTTAAAATAAAAAGACAAAACCAAAAGGCATAAGGTGACTGAGGTGACTTATCCAGCAATAATTGAATTTCTAGCATCAGTTGCTATCAAATTTTTATAAAAGTAGCCATAGGAGCAGCTGAATTGTTTTATATGGTCATATATAGACTACCTTTTTGGGGGGTTGTTGGAGAAGGCTGTAATGGAGGCATTAGATGGCATTAGATTTACAATGTCATAACTTTTACAACTCCCTTTAAAATGTTTCTTGCACACTTATGTTGAATGAGTGTATTAAATGAGAACTTGTGGCTGGAAGGTCAATATCTCCAATGCTGTGTCACGTGCAGGTGAGCCACGCCCTCGTGCATCCATCTATCTAGTACTTCCCTGATGTACACTGATGGAGGAAAGTGGGGAGCTCTCTTCCCGAAGGCTTCTTAGCTGGACTGAATACTGATAGCTCTGTGAATGTGATATTAACACCTTAGTTTCTTTCTGTTAAACTGAAACCAGCATATATGCCATTTGATGCTGTTGCTTTGTCTCAGGAGGTGCTACTTCAAAGGTCTCTTCAGTTTCTTAAGACTGCCTCTGGCTGAATATTATTTCAGTGTAAAGATAACGTCATCAGAGATAAACATGAGGAAAAGATGAATGTTCCTGTTTATTCTTGGGTTATTGTTGTTTGTTTTCCCTAGACTGGAAGATATAGTTAAGAAGAATTTCAGAATGTAATCTTGCATACTAAAAACTGCTGCAGATCTGGCAGGAGCTAACGCAAGAGAGGGCAGGACTCTCTGCCTTAAATCATTCTCCTTTGTTCATTATTCTTCTCTTCCCTTCATGAAATCCTATCTTCAGCCTCTCTGTCTTTCTGTTTTAATAAAATTATGAACTATGAATTTCAAACTCATGGGAAAAATGTGACCCAATGTATCTTTGCAGCACAGATGAAGCAGGAGCCTGTTTCTCTTGGCCTATGTTTTCTAATTGCCAGTTCACAATATGTTGTTATATTATCAGCGGAAATGTTAATAGGAAACCAAGGAATCACTACTTAATGCATTGATCTGCACAATTAGACCTGTGGAAAAAAAATCAGGATAGCTACTTAATCTTTTGTATTCAGTATACATTGCAACAGTTGACGTGAGATCCCACCTGCAGTACTGTGTCCAGCTCTGGGGTCCTCAGTACAGGAAGGACATGGACTTGTTGGAGCTGGTCTAGAGGAGGCCACAAAAATGCTCAGAGGGATGGAGCACCTCTCCTATGAGGAAAGGCTGAAAGAGTTGGGGTTGCTCAGCCTGGAGAAGAGAAGGCTGTGGGGAGACCTTATTGCGGCCTTTCAATACTTAAAGGGGGCCTACAAGAAAGATGGGGACAGACTTTTTAGCAGGGTCTGTTGCGATAGGACAAGGGGTAATGGTTTTAAACTAAAAGAGGGTAGATTCAGACTAGATATAAGGAAGACATTTTTTACAATGAGGGTGGTGAAACACTGGAGGGGGCTGCCCAGAGAGGTGGTAGACGCCCTGTCCTTGGAAACATTGAAGGACAGGCTGGATGGGGCTCTGAGCAACCTGATCTAGTTGTAGATGTCCCTGCCAATTGCAGGGGGGATGGACTAGATGACCTTTAAAGGTCCCTTCCATCCCAAAGCATTCTATGATTCTATGTACAACAAGGTCATCTGCTAAGACCTATATATAAGTGCAACAGTAAAAGAGATATTAATCTCCAGAACGAACCTGAAGAAAATTAGTACCACATATGCAGCACTAGTCACAAAAATGAGCCATTTATGCCCACGTCCAAAAGTAAATTTATAACTCTCTTTATGGACTGGTTTTCCTGCATCCAAACATAACAAAATTCAACCTATATTTTGTTAACTGCTCAGAATTGCACCTGGCCACCTGAAAGACATTTCCGAGGTCTTGGAAAAGCCTATAGGAATCTGAAAAGGGCCAAAAAAAGCACAAAGAAAATCTCAATAATAAAACAATTAAAAAGCAATAAATTTTAAAAATAATTGAGAAAGTATTTAAATTAAGGAATTGTCTCAATTCCCATTCTAAGAATGTGCACTGTGCAAGGAAATAGAAGGTAATTATTCTAAGAACACCTGTGGTAAAATCTTTAATTATAATCATTCAGATAGAAGTTAATTAAATTAATGTAGCAGTATGGTTTTCCCTACATGCCGCCATCTGGGACTGACTCTCTTCTGCCCTCTCTACTATTTAACTTAAATAGTAACGAATAGCTGTGAATGTAGTTCTAATTTTCTCTTATCTGCTGAACAATGGTATGTATTCCAAGAGGGCATTGTGCAGACGGGTGTAGTCTTCCATTTTTGCAGGAAAAGAAATAGTCTCTCTCACTCTTTATTTCTATTGAAAGAAGTTACAAGAGTAACTGCAAAATTTGAATTTATATGCTTCTTGGGAGCTGACTTTAGCCATGCTCCCTTTTTGCTCCTGTTTTCCACCACCAAGCAGATCAAGGGTGCTGGGAAGTATCAATATCCCTGTTGATTGTCAGTCTGCTGAGACAACTTGCTCTGTAAGCTGCTGGTCTGGCACTGCACTCACAACAGCTACCATGTTGCCCGAGTGCCATGAGATGTGGTGTTTGACTGTGGAACTAATGTAAGCGAATAGGAGGTGGGGAGGGAGATGTAAATGGAGCCCTACAGTTGAAGTCTAGTGATGAAGGTGGTGTTTAAAATGCTCAGCAGGTTAAAACTGTTTTTCTTTAAAGAAGGAAGTTTGGTAGCATTGCCTGCCTGCATGGAGTGCACTGACGGGCTCCCATGGCGTTTTGATAATTTTTTTCCAGAAGTAGTTTAAGAGTTTCTCGAAGGTGGAAAAGTTGACAGACACTGCAATGCCTTGCAAAATCTGTGGGGCTGGAGCATGCTCCTATCCTAGACTTTTTTCTGGATGTGATGTCCACTCCCAAACACTGTGTGATTTTTTTCTTTCTTCCCCCCCCCCCCCCCCCCAATGAAATTTGTTTCCAAAGCATTTCTATGTCTCTTCCTCAAACTAGGCTGCACTAGATTATTGCTAACAGGCTTAATGTTTCATTTAGTTACAGGTTTCCCAAATTGGAGTTTGGTTTATGGTGTTCAAAAACAAAGCAGCCCCTACACTATTGCAGTTGCCCACATTTCTGGTTCACAAAAGCCAGACTAGTAATGAAATGCATCCTCTTTCTGCTCCTTGCCCCCAAAGAGTCAGTTACATTGTGCTAATGAGCACAACAAGACAAATCAAGTCTGAAGCTTATAGGTGAGGTATTAACAAGAACTTTTGAAAAGAGACTAAAAGGGAAATGTTAGAACTCCTGCGTCTTCAAAATATTTGTCTATCTTGCATGCAGTGCGCCAAAACAATTGTGCCCTGCAAGGCAATGTGTCAGATGAAATTTGAGGTAAGTAGTAAGCTGACTTCCATGCCAGCTTGAACAGTAACTGAGCAGGACAAACACTTCCTCCCTGTATGGGTTTTATTATAAAGCTCTTGTGCAGCAGGCATTTGAAAGCTTCTCATTACAAGTCTATGAAGAGCTAGAGGTGCTAGGAAGATAAAATCAATGAATCTTATTGCTAAAAGTAAACCCTCGAAAGATGCTTTCTGAGCACTACAATTAAGTGGCATTGCAGTGTTTCATATTGCAGGTCTGAGTTTGGGCAGGGAGGAAGGAACAAGGCCAGAGTAGTAAGGTAATGTATATCTAAACTGAGGTTTTAATATGCATGAAACAGAACAAGAAAAAACTGGAAAAAGTATTATAGACAAATTTGATCAGGGTAATTATAAAGCCTTTTTTAGGAGTTTAGCATGTTATCGTCCTGCTCACATTCATCAGTGTAGAGAAATGCTGAATTCACAGTTAGATCAGTTTCAAGAGTTACTTGATAATGCAGTAGATGATGCCTGGTTTTTACCAACTCCCTGAGTGAGGTTTTTAAAGATGAAAATGACTGTTTCTGTTAAATGAATAAACGTTTTAAAATTTTGGCATGTGTGTGTTTTCATAAACCTTCCGCCTAATTAAAAATGGTAATGTGCCATCAAATATTTATCAACTGAGATAAACTCAGGCTGCTGCAAATTGGTATTCTATTATAATACCAGAAAAGCTCGACTTATCTGTTCTGGCCTTAGAATGAGAGAGAAAATACAGTCAAAACCTAAAATCTCTGCCCTTACTAATTTCTAGTATTCTGTACAGAAGATCCATTAATTTTGAGATTAGAGTTGAAGACTTCACTGATTATGATAGTGAATATTTAAATATCTTCCATTGCAAGAGATATTTGCACTAATCTGTTTCTTTCATAGTTCTATTTTTGTAAATTTCTATTTTTCAAGATTAATTATATTCCTTAGGGGTAAAATCATGGATATCTCTGCTCAGAATCTCCTAGGTTTTGTTAAAAAGGTGAATTCTCAATAGCAAATGGCACACTAATATTACATTCTGATTAAAATGCAGATAGAATATTGCAATTGAGTAGTAAAGCATATAGGTTACAATTTTAAGATATACCTCACTTTCTTTCATACTAAAATAATTCCGTTCAAAAAATCTTGTTGGTGAAGCAGGTATTATGACCATAGCTGATTTATTTAGTATATTCTTGAGGTTATAGGACCTCAGATTATTAAATGACTATCAAACATAGCAATGAAAGAGTTTTGAAAGAGAGTACTAAAATTAAACATCTGTAACAATGTTGCTGAGCCTTACAGTATAATCTCAATAGAAGAAAAAGGAACCTGAAGTTTATAGTGATTCTAGTATATTACATACTCAGAGAGCAGGCATATAGTTAAAAATATGAATATTGTTGAGCTCTGTTTTTATTTTGAATGCAAATTCTAGCTCCTTGTTCTTGGAAGTGTCAAGATAGCTGGAGAGTAGCTGAACCAAGCAATGCCAGATATTGACTCAAGTTTACTGCACCTATAAGAAGCCCATTTTGTTTTCTCCCTGTAGCAGTTGATCTCTCAAAAGTTATGTTTTAATAAATTATCACATGGGTTTGCTCACAGCAGCTCATTCTGCTGTGAATTTTGAGATACTGTATTCAGTGGTGTGTGCAACCTTTCTTTGAGACTTTGTGTTATATCTCCTCTCCCAACAGTGCTCTTATAATTACTTTCTTTTAATAGGAAGCCAGAAAAATGTTTTTCATAGCAAAGTTTAGCAGAACAAATTCAAGGTGTTATGTCCAAAACACCATGGGGAAGATGATGGGTTGTAAGGGTGTGCATTTTTGAGAAGGACTGCCTTATCTTTAAATATTCCTGCCACTGGAGAGGATGAGTTTGGGTTTTTTGTATTAGTATATTCTGGAGCAATGTGTCCTCAATGGCAACATTCAAAGAAGTAGCATGTTCTCTGCTGGCCTTCTGCCGCATCATCAGAAAAGGGAGATGCTTCCTGGGGAAAGGTGCATGGATGAAGAACACTTTTACATAGGGCCAATGGTGGAAAACATGCAGAACTGCTGAAGAGAGACCCTTTAATTTACAGTAGACTCCTCTGAACCTCTCCAAAATTAGAACTCCTGACACCTTTTAATATTTCTTTCTTTGTGATTGAATAGGGGTAGGTAAAGTCATTAGTATACAATCTTCAGATCAAAATTTACTCCTTAGTACTTATTTTGTGACTTGCATTTTCAAAGGAGCTTGGAAATTTCACTTGTATTAGAAAACTTGTGATTATAGAAAGTGTGAAAGTTTTATTATGTACTGCCTCAGTGTACTGATTGAAATTAACCTTTTGCATTGCAGTTTTTTACTTAAAATAGCCTAAGGTACTGTCAAACAAATGGCTTCTCTTTGGCATATTTTACCCTCCACTCAAATACCAACTTGGTCAAATGCAATATGCAATAGCTCTGTGAACCATCCTGCATCGGTTTAGCTATTAGTGGAAGAAGTCCAAAAATCTAAAGCCAAAGCCTAACTTTAAAATGGAAAAAAAATTTGAATGTGTTTGTGTGTCTTTGTCAGATACACAATGTTATTTGTTTTGCAGACCTGTTCTCCTTTTCGTGGCTCCAGACTCCTTGGCTGCAAGGATGCATTTTTAAATTATTGAAAGAGTTGTTAATTAGAGCAATTTCTTACACTAACTAACTGTAAAGATCTCTGGAGAAATCCTTGTTCTTATGCAGAAATCCATCTGCAATTAAAAAAGTTATGTATTTTTAAGGTATAGTGAAGTAAACAATGAAGCTGTGTGTGCTATGTATTGTTCATAGCTGTGCCAATTCTAAAGAGTTTATTTTCTTTGCTTGTATTGTAAAGTTCAGGAAGAAAACACTCAGTACTCCTTGTTGAAGAGTTTCCAGTGAAGACCATGCAATAATTAAAAGCTGATCTT
Organism: Theristicus caerulescens; assembly: GCA_020745775.1. Classification (NCBI taxonomy): domain Eukaryota; kingdom Metazoa; phylum Chordata; class Aves; order Pelecaniformes; family Threskiornithidae; genus Theristicus; species Theristicus caerulescens. The sequence goes on from CM036560.1 coordinate 94,728,035, forward strand.
CCTAGAGGGAATTTGAATAAAAATGCTGACTCTTTAACCTAGGGGAACTGTAGTCACTGCAGAGGAAGGGGGAGGCCTGGGTTCAGTCTGCAGATGTTTAACACAATATTGGAGCAAGGCCAGAATAAAATAAGGCAGCTGTATTGGGTGGGATGAAATGTACTCGCCCACCTGAGTTTGCAGTGGTTAGGGTACACTCCTGGGGAGACGAGGGAATTGAACCTAGCTTTCCCATCCTGAACGAGTACTGCAGCCACAGAACTATGGGAACTGACTGGTTTAGGACTGTAAAATAACTCAGGATAGAAGAGACCTCAGGAGGTCCTACCCATCTGCCCAGCAGTAGTTTTCCTTGTCCCACAGTGTCTGCAATGTTCAGACAGGTATGTTGGTTGATAAATCCCGCACACTGCAGTGCTGAAAAGTGAGAGTCAGTACATTTGGGGATCAAGATTAAAAGCCTGCAATTCCTTATTTACAGTCAGGGAAATCTACAGTGAAGCTGGAAACTATATGCATGTATTAGGGGAGGAGAGCAAAGAAAGTGAAAAGGCTTGAGTTTCCAGGTGGGCATTCTCACATGCTAAACTAGTCATTGATCTAAGAGCTGTTGAGCTCATCATCTTCCTTTTCACCTGAGCATTATTAGTATTAGTAATGTAAATGAATGGAAATTTTGTAGTTTAGTGCTATGCCTGAAATTCCTCTTGGCAGGTACTGACTGCTCTGTGTGTGTGTGTGTAAGATTTAGGTCTTGCTTTATTTAACAAGGCAGTTCAGGGCTTGCCAACCTACTTAGCAAGCGCTTAGCATATTTACATTCTTAAAGTTAAGCACATGCATAAGTGTTTGCCTGACTTGGGGCCTAAATCAGAAGTTTTCCATTTATATGATAATTATTGTAAGGTTGCTTGAGGATTGAGTTAATAGAAGGTTACCTGATCACTTTTTGTGCATGACAATTTCTTCCTGGGTAGCTCTGATTAGGTATCTGGTGGCTGTTTCGTTACTACATGATAACTACCTGACAGATGAAATTACAATAACACTTTTCTGTCTGTACTACAAACTGGTGAATATTTGTCATGTCCTAATTTTCTAGATTAGGATATAGCATCAAGGCAGGAAAAATCACAAGGGTTGAAAAGTGAAAAGGGTAGCAAAGCCAGAATAGTTTTTCCAGTTTCAAATAACATTGCTAACGGTCTGGGGTCCAGATAACAAAAGATCTGATTCGAAACTCTATTATCTCTTAAAATAAGTTAAAATAGTACCACTGAGGTCTTTTAAAGCTGAAACAGTTCAGTCTCAAATGGCAAATCTTCCAGCTGGGTTGGGGAGAGTCTTTTAAAATCCTTCCCACTTGGTGACTTTGAAGTTTCTTATAGATGCCTCCCATATTCAACTAAGAGCTCTTATTGTTTTAAATTTATATCTTCCGTTTGCCACAATGTTTGCCAATTATCATAGCTCTTAAATTGTGTAAAATTGCAGGTACTCTGAGCAGAAGGGGATTTAGCATATGGAATGCATGACATCAATGTGAAAAGCTGCAGAGGCAAGTTTTCTTGGGGAGGAGAGATGCCTGCACTCAGGCTACAGCAGTGTCAGAAAGTTTGGACTTGGGAAAGTATTCTTCTGAATCCCAGCTGGGATGTGCCTGTTAGCTTGGATTTGTTACCATTGTATAGTAGTAAACAGGAAATAAAAACCAACACCTTTTATTGCCCAAACAGTCTTTCTCCCCCCCCCCCCCCCGCCCCCCCGCCTTTTTTTGTGTCTGGGTATTTTCGTACATTTTTCCTTTATTTGTATTTCTACTGAGTTACTGATTTATCACATGTAGAAAGGTGGACTAATTTAATGGCCATTAAAAATCATATTTTAACATTTTTAAATGGTGTTTTTTCCAGCGGTTTCTATTATGATTGTGTTAATGAGTTTCCTGCTCCCTCACATGGCTGCAAGCTAGGAAAATGATAGGGTGTGATCTTGACTACAACAAGAAAATTACAAACACCTAAATGAGCAAGAAGTGTTTATCCTCCTGAAAATAGACAAGAACAGCACAACTGACAGTGGACCAAGCTGGTCTTGAATTGAAATCCATCCTTGTACATTTTGTTTCTTTTCTCTCCACAGGAGAACAACATAGAAGACAAAGAAAAAGACGGGCTCATGTTATTAAGGTAAGATGAAAGCACCTGTTATTTAACTGCTTCATGGAAACTTTTGATATCTCACTACCAACCTGTAGAATATGCTTCTATAATATAATGATAGTTGGTTTGTTGGAGGAAGAACCTAAAAAGTGAAACTTCTTAAAGTCTTAATGCTGATGTGTATCAGCTGTAGACAGATAAATGGAGGCCTAGAAGGCCAATGTCACCAGTTGAAGCCCAAACACATGTATTCTTGATTCTTGGGTGGGTTGTTTGGTTTGTTTTTTTTTTTTTATCTGTATTCCTCTAATTTTTTATTCTGCTTATACATACCTATATCATGGGTCACATGTTGGTATTTCCTAAGCTGCAAGGATGAACTGCCTAGTTTCAGGAAGCGTTTCATGGGTTTGCACTGGTGTGGTGTTGCACCAGTAGGCTGAGATACAATCAGAGTAAATATATCAATAACTGTGTGTGCTTACTCCTGGGAAGGGGAGGGAGCTGGCAATGAAGTCAGCATCTTGAAAGCTTCTTTTTGGAGAGGGTTGGGGTGTGCAATGACTGTGCTTTATGCAGATGGCTAAATTTTCTGGAGAGAGAAAAAACAATGTCTAAACAAAGCTGAAATCCTTTGCTGTGTTTCTGTCAGAAAGATTTGGCTTTAATGAGACCTGTGTTTATGTAAGCAAACAGTATTATGTTATGCCCCAAGACTAGATTTCCTTGCATCATTTCTTCAGCATTTGACTTGTCTGACCACAGGACCGTAGCTTAGCCAAAAAATTTCTTAAGGGGCTATTTTTACCCATAAGGCTTAAAAATACAGTAATGCTTTCCCACTCCTATTTGCATTTTGGAGTAGAAATACATGGACTAAGCTAATAGCCACTGGAAAATCATGGTACACGTTCCAGTCTTTTAGATTTTGTGGGTTTTGTTCTGAGATTCCACTGAAACACCATAACAGAGGCCAAGTTTATTGTGCTCTGCAGTGAAAAAGAAGAGGAAAAGATGTTATGGTTCAGAGCAACTTTAAGTATTTCCCAGATATTTTGTAATGCCAGATGCTGCTGAAGTATCCCACTTAATATTCTGCTTGCTTTGCCAGAAATGCAGCAGATTAATAAACCACATTAGTTAGGAAATAGCTTTCTGAGAGAACTAGGAAAGATAATTCAAGGTTTTAGACAAAGCTATTGAAGCAGAGACAAGCTGGCATTTCCCAAAAGCTAATCAAATACTAGTAGAGCAGTAAGGGAGTATAATACATCATTTGGGAGACAAAAGTCAAGGGAGAAGATTTCAAAAGATACTATCTCTATTTGCCAGCAGATAGTACCTCCCAATGTTGAGCCTTTATCACCACAGAAGTTACCAAGCACTGTTGAAATAGTCATGTGTTCTGTGAGGGGGTATCTTCCAAATCATACTGATTGTTCAGGTCTGGTGGAAGACTTGCATGTAGTCCTAACTCATTTCTGGATCTGAGACACAGTACTGGGTTCAGTAGATGATAGGAATTCTGGGCTTTTTTCCTACATTTTTGGTCATAATGGAACAACTGGCAATTGTTTTTTTCCTAATCACACTGAATTTAAGTCCTTCCTATCTTACACAATTGGTAAATAATGGTTTGGATGTTCATCTGGGTTATAAAACAGCTGAATTTCAGTATCTGCAATGAAAAAAAAAAGCGTGTGTGTGAATGTATTTCATAAACAGTGCAGCATATCAACAGGGAGACTGGAAATGCACAGCTTCAACCCTACTGGAATTAAGGCATTCTTCTCAGGGATTTAAGTTCAAATCCCTTTGGGCACAGAGTAGAATTAAAGCCAAGTTTTCTATCTTGAGTTTGTGCCATATATTTTGGATTTTTTAAAAAAAAAAATCATCTTATGCTCAAATACTTTTCTGTGAATCCATCTGCCATGATCTTGTCTTGCTAACTGAAATTTCTGCAGAAAATTCAAACCTAATTTATGTATCCTTGGGACAGCCAGATTCGCATTTCTCAGAGAACTTAGCGTTCACTGGTGTTCATTCTTTTACAACCAAGGTCTGGTGAAGATCTGCAAAAGGCAGTTTTTTTTCAGGAAATGAATTTGAATATGCCTGTCTTGGAAGCAGTGCTTTATTGTTTGTTTAATAAGTATTTGCAAGTGGGCCAATTGCTGATGTGAACTTCCTCAATTTTTTGTTTTCGTTTAAACTAAACTAAGCAAATGCTGTTGGTAAATATTCACTTTGCAAACCCTCAGGCCAGTCAAAGGTACCAGTTACAAAGCTGTAACTCCAGCTGTTTGTTACTGCCACTCTGTTGGAGTGAAAATGCGTAGTAATTTGTTTCTGGCAAAATAGGATGAACTAACCATTTGACCATTTAGTATGATTTAACATGGCATGTTCTTGTCTGAGCAGAGAATGGAGCATCTGAATGAAGTGACCTGACCTCCAGCAAGCAGGGACACTAGTTGCATTGAGCAATGTTGTTCATTTAAAAAAAATATCCAATGTCACAAGAAGGTTGCCTCTGAAACCAGCTCTTAGATGTGAGTCTGCCACCCAAAGAAGTGTACTGCACAAAGACGAATACTCATGAAATAAATATGTAGAAGAGAGAGCCGTAGCCTCAGTCTGCTATGATGGGAGTAGGCATTGTAATTAAGAAACCTGCTGGATGTACTGTGAAGCTCACTGATTCAGAACCAAAGTGTTGGTATTTGGTTACCATAAAATCACCTTTCTGTTAAGTCTAAGCTCAATTAAGTGCTGCCCAGTTTCTCAGTAAATACATCCATAAAGAAAGGCGTTATCAAGCGTATGTGACTGGGAAAGGACAGTAAACCTACTTTAGCTTTCCAAAATTCATGGCTAGCTCTGACCTGAGAGCAAGACTAATTACCATGCACCTGCCTTCACATCACTGACATTAAATGTTGTTTGTTGTTCAGTATGCCTATATGATGTTGCTAGTTTCTTTTATAATATAAGCTTTCTGAGGTAAAACAGGATGATGGTTCCCTTTTTCAGTTACTTACTGCCTTTCTTCTATCCTGTGCTCTTCTGGAACTAAAATTTGTCCTCATAATTTAACTTTTATCAAATTGCTTTTATCATGGAAAAGTGAGGATGACTCACACTTTTGATTAACAAGCTACAGACTTCTGGTACTTTAATTTTGTGTAACAGGAGTTTGTCTTTCATTTAGCTTGTTTAGTGTTACGCCCTTCTAAAGTAAATCAGTACGCTACCACAAGATACCTATTAACTGATTTTCTGTTTCGTTTCATAGAGGCTTAACTTGATTGCATATACAAATCTGTCAGCTTAGGAATATGATATACAGAAATGTGTTTGATAGATGTCTATCAGTATGCTTAGCCAGGCAATTTTAATCCCTTTAAATTAAGTTTGTTATTAAGGGCAAATAAAAGTGTCTGTCTTGGGGAGAGACTACTAGCATATATAGGATTCTAGAAATGCTGCAGGATATTCTTCTTTTGGGAACAATTAATTATGGCAGATTCATCCTGTTGGGCTTTGTTTATTGTTACTTCATTTCATATAAAACCTAATCATTAAATATAATTAGATTTACCAAGTCTGCTGCCTAAATTCAAGGATAACTGCAGCTATCCTTGAACCCTATGGCACCACACTATAACTAGGGTAGTGTCACTAGTCTGAACATACATGATGCTAAATACTGTTGAATCTAGTAGGCACAAATAGGACTGTTATTGTTATGGGAAACTGGTCTTTTGTCCTGCCTAACTCCATTATATACCTCCTGATGCCAATATAATCCTGTTGCCTTTTTTGAAAAAGACGTGCAAAGTAACAAGAGAGCTTAGGGTATAAAATATTAGCAATATAAAACTGCCATACCTTGCCCACCTATCAAGAAAGTTTTGTTAGAAACTGTCTAGGGATAAACAAACTAGCAAGTCCACAAAGAAAAGTTTGAAATGGATGAAGTGTTTTGAAAGAAAGGATCACAAGGCTGATGTTTCACTTCCCTCCTTCTCTCTCCTAATATGCTTTTCATAAAATATGCAAATGCCATGGCAATTTATAATGAAGATCAAAGATGGCAAAATTGACGAGCAAAGGCAAGTGTGTAATAAAACTTCCCAGAGTATTTTTTCTCTGATCAGATTTTTTTTCTGATCATACTTTATATTTTAAACTGATTTTTTTCTCTTTGATTCAGAAAAGTTGACCAGGGTTTGGAAATCTGTGGCTCTGCAGTAGGCTTGAGATACCGATGCCTCTTGTAGTACACTGGAATTACTTTTTGGTGGTTTGTTTTTTTTTTATGTACAAAATATAGGGAAAGAAAAATTTTGTTTTGATATTTTCTTGGTAGTGAGGTCAACAACGAAGACATATTAATCAGCAATTTCTCTTGGCTTTGTTTTAGTCTCCCAAATACCCTTTTTACATCCTCTAGGTGAGACTTTTAAAGAAATCCACTGTTTTGTATGTCTGTCCACATGCATACTCATGTACACAGGCTAAAGTAATGTAAAATTTTACATGATGCTTTTTTCCTTTAATTTTGAGAGTAGGTCTAGTTTTTCTTAGACATTTTTCTGCTTGATATGAATTAAACCAACATAAACCTGGTGAAGGGACAATGCATCCACACAGCCTTTTGTACTAGCTTAACTAAATCAGCTTAATATTACTTCCCCATCATGTGCACGTGCACTCTTACTCCAGAGTAATGTGTAATGCTCCTCCTATGTTTCAACTCCTTCACACCTGTTTAGAAAGACCTGTTTTCATTGGTGTTACTGCTACTCCACTGTTTACACTAATACTTTTTTTTAACAGTAATATTGTTAACACTAATTCTTTCTGTTTACGCAATGCAGCTCGTCAAGAGAAAGCAAGTCCAGTCATTTTGGGCATTGCCTGTAGACACCCAGGGATAGATCCAGACTAAGCAGATGCAGGCACATCTTCTCTAACAGATCATCATGAATGATTATAGCTAATGTGACCCACTTTCCAGAGTCAGCTGAGTTCTGCTGTATCCATCCATGTGTGTGTACACTTCTGAGTCCTGTATGTTGATATAGGGTATGCAGCAGGGAATATTTCCAGTGGTTTTGATGAGGATGCAGACATAAATTACGGAACTACTCTTTCTAAGTAGGTATTGTGCCAAATGTCAAGCCTTCATTTTTAACTTTCACTGTTAGGGGGGAAAAAAAAGGAAGGAATTTTTGAGTATTTTCCAAATGAAAGAGAATAGTTTTCATCCAGTCTCTAGTAAAATTAAATCCAATAACAACTGACATGTGTGCAAAATCCTTGGGAAGCGTTGTCAGCAATCATTGTAAATTGTAGTTCAGTGGGTTCATTTTCAGCTTTGAGGATTTGACAGTAGAACTCTACAGAAGTTTTAGGTTACCTTATTTTAATCTGAGAGTATAATTCTCTGAACTTCCCTCATTTCCCTTTAAGAGCAGTCATTAAAATTTGCTAACATTTCACCCTTTCTTCAAGGAGCGTGACAGACTGAGGAAATAGCAGTTTTCCAGAATTTATGCCAAAGCAAAGTTTTACCTTTATTGCTGTCAAGTAGCTTATTTTTCTCACAGCTGTAAAGCAGGTGTCTGTATCTCAGTATAACTAGTGCTACAGTAAATTGAATGAGGCAAGTCCTAATATCCCTGAAAGCTGAAACAACTTTGAGGATCATGAGTCATATCGGCTGTGTGGGTGGAGCTGAAGAAATAGAATTACATGAACTGTTTCCCTATTGATTTCTTATGAAAATAGAATTTATTTAACTTAAGAGCTTTGGGTAGTCTATGTAAAAAAAGAAGTCAGTGCAGTTTACACTGGGGACAGTATTGAGCTACAAAATTCAGAATTCCTCCAAAGTCTGAGGTTGGGCTTGCTTTACTTCCAACTTACACAGTCCATCTCTCATATCAAACAGCAACGTTTCAATGCTGGCATACCTGAGCACCTTTCTAAACTGCTCTGGAATAACAGGGCTGCATTTCTGATCCAGCTGGTGATGTATCTTGACTGGGAACTGAACAAGATCACCTTGGGCAGTAGATATTTTAAGAGTGAATGGTGTATAAACCACCACAGGGAACCATTTTGTATTATAAAAACAGGGTTTTTTTTTCCTAACTTGAGGTAATTGGTAACTGTCTCTCGTTCGAGTGTTACCTATATTAGTATAACCGCTGATTGTATTTCTATTCAGAAATGTTTTATGATGGCATGTAACTTGCTAAGGTGAAGTTACATTTGCTCTTAGCTCTTGATAGTTGTTCTTATGAGAGAAAATTATTTTCCAGAGAAACTATAAGTCAGTTATGTCAATGAGAGAAAAAATGCTGGAGAACTGAGTCAAGAAGCATGTTCTGAAGTCAGAACCCTTGTTGAGAAGAACAGATTTCAAACATATGTTAAATATACTTTAAATTACACAGATTCTTCTGACTGTAACTTCAAATACCTTTAAGCCTTTTTTCTTCTAAATTTTTCTCTCTTCAACTGTTGCTGAATCAAAGAAAACCTGCCCGTGGTGTAAGAATTGCTAATTGGGCTTTATAATTACCATAAAAATTGCCAGTGCTTTATAAAGCATGTTGCTGTTGTGTGCTGTAGTGATAGTGTAATTAAAGCATATGCAAAATATATAAATAGCCAACTCTTTTTGCATGTCCTATTCCTATCTGTGGACCAGCTCTTGGCTTCAGGGATAGGGTTGTTCTGGTGTTAATAGGCAGTACAAAGGCATGAGGAGCAGGGGAGAGGGAAGGCTGAATGCCTAGTTCTTTATGCACCATTTCTGCCAGTGTAAGCAGCTATGGTAATGCAGCCTGGTACTGGGCTCTGCTTTTGGAGCAGTTCCTTAGCTTTAGAGGGAGTTAATGAGTAAATCTTTCTTCATACAAGAAGGGTATGAAAGTGTCTCAGAGCTGATTTTATTTGCTGCTGAAACAAAGTCAAAGAGCAGAACTCTGCAACTAATTGAATTTATCTTAGCTTCCTACCCTAGCTTCAACATCTTAACGTTTTTCATGACTCAGACTGCATGGGAAAGGTGGTATGCAAAGATTTTTTCATAAAATGAGCACTATCAATATGGAATAGTTTAGGTTTTGTTTTTATTTTTATGGTCAAATATATTTTGCATTTTATGTGGTCTGTTGAGAAATATTGAAGACCTGTATTGTCCATTGACTTTGTTACTGTCCTGCAGATATATCTTTGACTATGACTGAGCCTGCAAAGTAACAGATTATGAATTTTATGAACTCGTGTCTCAGAAATGGCACTTAAGATCTGTGGCTTTCTTTAAGTGTGACATTAATGCTGTTTGTGGCACAGCAGGACTGTCAAGAAAATTTGAAAATTAGAGGACATGAATCATCATAAAAACAGTGGTAATGTTATTTTCTATGACTACTGGTCTGTGATGTAACTCTGGGTCAAATCTTGCTTTATTACTGAGAACAGAAATTCAGTGGGTTGGGAAAGAAGTTCCCTGATAGTCCTTGATGCTTTCTTTGATACCACAAGCCATTTAGCTGTTTAATTCTATTTAATTATTTTGGAGTAATTTAATAATTGAGAGTAATGGCACAAAAACCTGAAAAACTGCTCTTTGCACAGGAGGGCAGGAATGCTAGTTATCTATTGCAACATATTGCAAAACATTTCCAGAGAGGATGGACGTAGCCAGAAAAGATGTTCCTGTTCATTTCTCTCGGATTGCCGAAGACGGGGTCATTAGGCCCACTAAGTAATTGTCAGATTTAATGAAATATTCTGAACCTAGAGTTTGAAGGCACTTCTAAACCTCTAGCAATATACAAAGCCGCTGATTTTGCCTTATATTTCATTAAACAATTATTAATTTGGTCTAATATTTGAATTTTCCTGCATCCCTAGCATATTGGGTTGAAATACTATCTGTTTTGCTTTGACTTTCTTGTGATCTGAATATTCAATTATGGTTAACTTGAGTGAAGTAACTAAATTAAGTTTTTGGCTCTTTATGAAGTAGTGAAGTAATTTTGGTGGCTAACAAAAATATTATTTAGCATTGCTTTTCACTACACAGTCCTGAATATTTGTGATAAAATATTTCTGGGGGTAATTAAAAGGATGAAGTCTATAATGTTTTGATATGACCAATAGGGAATGCTGTGGAAGCTCTTTCTAATTAATGGGGCAACCTTTTTCTTTTACCACTTAGATGGTTTGAAGGCAATGTTTTTATTCTGCAGAGAAGCCTCAGAGAACTTTTGTTACTAAGGAAAAGTCCCCATACCCTCTTGTCACATGCCACAGGCTTTTGCCTGAAGGAGTAAGGGAAAGCATTAGTGAAAGTCCAGACTCCCGATGTGAGGAAAAGGGATCTCTTTCAATATGTGTTGTGTGCAATGCGTGATCCGTGCTGTAAGACTTCTGTGCAGAGGGCACAGCTGCAGGCAATAGAAGAGGGCTTGGGCTGTGATATGCATTTGAATCTTCTTTTGCTGTTGAGTAGAGGATTAATGCCCCTGGCACCACTATATTACACCCATGCTTGACCTGTGGGTCTCCTCGCCCCACGCCAGGTCCTTGGGTGTGCAGGGGCTCCCGGTTTTGGTCGCTTTAGGTTGTCTATAAATGACCTGGACTTCCAATACTCCTCATTGGTACCCTGGGGCATCGGTTCTCTGCACTCTGGATCAGTGCTGCACCTCCAACCTTTCCAGGTGCCCTAGGGAAACTCTGATGTGTGTTCATTACTCAGGAATGTGTGGTGTCTGAAGGAAACAGCTGAAGAAGGTTGCAAAGCTTTCTTAAGGAATCATTTTTTCTTTTAGGCAGCACTAGTGGTAATAAACTTCCTCTATGTCCTATCCCAGTTCTCTGATCATAGACTCATAGAATATCTCAAGTTGGAAGGGACCCATAAGGATCATTGATTCCAACTCCCTGCTCCTCACAGGACTACCTAAAACTAAACCATATGATTAAGAGTGTCATCCAGATGCTCCTTGAACTGTGACAGGCAAAAAGAGCCTATGATTGTTCCTCTTATCCTTTTTCTCAAAGACACAGTCTCTTATCTGGACCAGGGACTCTTCCATCTGACCTTTGCAGTCAGCTTCCTTCAGCATGACTAGCAGGTTTAGCAGGCAGCAGTCCTCAGCAAATGATGCTTCTTCCTCTCCCCTCTCCCCTTCTGTTCTCTGATTTGAGCTCTGCTTCTGTGATTATGCTTTAGATTTAAAAAATATAACTATTTCTTCCTCTGTTGGGTTTTAATATTCCTTCTCAAGACAGAAATTGTTTCACCGCTTTGTAGTTAATTCTTAGTTCTCCAAGAGCTTGACTTATTCATGAGAGACTCTTTTGTACTCTGTCTCACGGCAGATTCTTTTATTTTCAGGTGACTCTGGGTCATTCTCTTGCCACGTTATACCAGAGTTCTTAATCCAAGAAGATTTCTTGATAAAAAAAATCTTAAGACCCATATCTCTCTGCAAAGTGTTCCCTTTCTGATGGTATGGAATGTTTTGGTGACGCTTCATTGAGTTTAGAATGAAAAAGTTTCTAGCCAGCTTATTGCTACAGCAAGTGTTTTGCAAGTACTACAGCTGATGTTTTAGGTGGCTGTGAATCTTTTCTTGTGTATGGCCAATGTCAGAAATTCATTAGTAACTGTATAGTTAGATACCATCTGACATTTGAGTCATGCCTGTGTTACTCCAAGTAGAGCTTGTCATTATATAAAGTTACACCAGCATAGACCTGCAGTGATGGACTAATATACTCTTATATCCTTTCCAGTATGAGGCTATTGGCAACAGGAAAAAGATTTGCTTTTGTTTTAGAAGTGTAATTTTGTGCACTGCTTGGATTCTGAAAATGTTTGTACTCATTGGTCTTTTCTTAAGCCACATTGCTACTGAGAAAGGAAAGCATGATCCTGGTTTGTATGCAGTCTTTTAGAGGAAATCTCCACTGCTGGAGAAAGAAAGGAAAATAAAATGTATCTTCCCTAGTTTTTTTGTGCAGTGCTTTTTAACTGTTTTATGGAAGGAATGAAAACTCTGGATGTTTCAATTTTCTACTTTCATGGACTGCAGTCCTCAAAAGTGGCATATGTACTTTTCTTTTTGAGCAAGGTCAGACAAATCTCATGCAATCTAGCTGTGGCTAATGAAGTTACCAGACATGGGGATGGTGTATTCAGGCCCCCGGATCTGAAATGAGTTCAGGCCTTGTGGTCAGGGCAGGAGATGCGCCAAGCTCATGGCTGCACTCTGGCTCGTGCTGGAAGTGTGCTGTGTTGGGTAGCACTGTGGCAGTCAGCACCAAAAGCCAGCACTGCTCAGGGACACCGCCTTGGGATTTCAAAAACTTTCCCTAATGTCTGGAGCTGGGGTTTGGTTTAGTGCCTTAGCAGTGTTTTGGGGCCTGTATTTGGCCTCCCAAGCTTCCTGCGGATTTCTGCCCTGCATGCCCCTGCACCCATGGGCGGTAGTACTGCACAAGCCGGGCAACTCCAGGAGTACCGTGTGAGTTTTATTACGACCCTTTGCAAACTGAAGTAGAGTCTTGACTTTACACCAGTCCGTATGTTGGCTGTTTTGTTCTCATCCTTTTCAAGGTAACTGTGTTTCATTTCTCAGACCATGTGCAATGTGTCAATAGTGAATGCTACTTTCATCCTTTTTTCCAGGTGTTATGCTGACTTAGTAGAGGATTGCTAACTTTGTGTTAATATTGCGATCTGATGCAGTGGGCAGTATAATTCATCCAGTTTTTCCACCTGGCTCAGACAGATTTGTGTGTGAACGTGTGGGTAATATATCTTGGTCAATCTGCACTTTAATAGTTAAGGTTGTTATTTTTTTCAGTGATTGCTTATTATTTTCTCTGATATTGATGATTTTTGTATGAAACACTGACACTCATTTGCCACCTAGTTTTCCAAAGTATTTTCCATTTTCATTCAGGGCTTGCCAAAGCTCTGGCATTTTTACGTCATAGATGTTACACATAAAATTTTTGCAAGTAATACGGGGATATAGTGAAATTAGAGTATCTCTCAAAAACAATGATTATTTGTTTTCCATGTCCTATAGCCATGGCTTCAAAAGGAATTACCTTGCTTTTTTTAAAACAAACAAACAAACAAACAAACAGCATTCTTCCTACTACTTCACACTGCAACCTTCATAAGAGCAAACTGTCTGAATTTCTGTTTTGGTTTCGTTGTAATATGTTGAAATGGATATATCATCAGCAGCATTTTTCTTCCTAGATTTGAGGTTCAGGAGTTTTCCATACAAATAGCATATTCCTGAGTTAATGGAAAATTCATGCTGAGCTACTTCATATTGACTAGCTTTGCATGTCACCTCTGATGTTTCTGTTGGCTGGCAAAAATGGCTGGTATTTTCTATTTATCAGTTCTTTTGACTCTTTCTCTGCAAAGCACTAAAGCTAATAGCCTGCAGGTGGAAGACTTCAAATATTAAAAGGAAAAGATGGCTGATTACATTGAAAGCAGGCAAGCCTCCAATCACGCTGCTGATATGCTGTTTTTAAATCAATTGTGATATCTAATTTGTTTGACTTGCTTGATGATTTTGAGAAATTTTTTTATAACTTTGAGAAGGCTGATATATGGTTCATTTACTCTTTTAATGTGAGCACAAATGAACAAATGTGTTAGATATTTTTTATCTTGACAGTTCTATGAAGCAAAAAATACATGATACAATCTTGTTGGGTTTTAGATTCAGCATGAAAAAAGCTAGCTGTCTTTCAGAGAAAGCTCTGAGAAGTCTGCTGCTTACATTTCCAACTTGGTTGCTGTAGAGACTATACAAAACTGGTAACAGGAAAGACAATATCCTGACTGAAATTCAGACCATAGGTTTATTTTTGCTGTTTATGGCTATGTATTCTTCCTTCACCAAAAAAAAAAATCTAAGAAAAAGTTGTAGCTAAGCCCTTACAATTCTCAGCTTTCATCCTTTACCATTTGCAGATTAAAAATGTAATTTAGTGACACAGATACAGCATCTCATTAAAACTGTATGCTGCAGATGTTTTCTCATGGATAAATATCTTTCCAGTAAAACCCTCGATATGCCAAAATACTGCATTTTTTTTCCATGTTCCCCCCTTAAGAAAATCAAATCAATGACTCCTTCACTATCTGCCCTGAAGAGAAGCAAATTGATAGAGATTTTCAGGGCAGTAGCCAGAATAACCTTCTCCCTCCCAGTTGTGTTTTGAATTCTGTATATTGTATTTCTTCTTAATTCTTTGATGCAGAAGGTTTAGGGTTTTTTTTCAGAATCACTATTTTGTATAAAAAGTACTTCCATTTTCTCATCTGTTCAAACAACTGTATCCCTTCATAGTCCATAGATTCCTGTGGGAGTGGTTTGCGTCATGGTTTCTTGTTTTTCATGTGTGTTTTATTTTAAGAGTTTTGTTCAGAAAAGCAAGGACTGCCCTGAAAGGTGGTAACAGGTTTTTAAATAAGCTGTACCTAATTAAAATGGTAAATTGGAAAATTTTCTGGAATGTTGTTTTTTGAGAATATTTTAAGCCCTCAGTCTGGTCACATCTGAGCACCTAGAAAGACCACAGAAAAATTTACGAGACTTGTAAAAGTGTAATATGGCTATGCTGGGAGAGCAGATGGTGCAAGTACAGTGTGGGTGGACTCCTGGATAATATCCATCTAAAGCATACAGTCTCAGGTGTCACGAAACCCTAGAGAAAATACAGTGTAATTTTGCAATGATGCGGATACATATTTTTGGGCTGCCAGGTAGGAGGTAAATTTACACCTTGCGCCTGCCAAGGCTGTGATGTTGTCAAGGAAGGGTTGCATGAGCCAGAGGTGCGGCAAGCGTACGGACTTTCTGAGCATACAAGCTTCAGGCTGGGAGGAGGCATCCTTGTCCTGCAACTTAATACGTGATGAGCAGCTTGTTTAGTCTCCCTTCAGTGGAGCTGAAAGGTGTGAGGGAGGTTAATGAAAATATTATGAAGTGGTCACCAAGAAAATATGGGTTTCTTACAAATGTAACATCAACATCCCACTTCATTCTCTCTCTTTGAAATAACTTCATCTGTCCATTTCAGTCTTTTTTGAACGCATTTGCTCAGACTGATGCCAAAAAAAGCTTCATTTTCAAATACACTTTAAAAACAGCAAAACATTTATTTTATTATGTATTTATGGAGTGCATCAGTGGCTTGATTTACATGGGATATTTGTTCTAAAGATTTCTGTTCTGTCTACTTGTCTACTGCAGTCTGGTAGCTGAAATTGCTGAATAATGTAGGCAGAAGGACAGTTTTGGATTAGCTAACTCAAGTTAGCTGAACTAACATCAGTGTGGCTGTAGAGACCCATATAAATTATAAAAAATCAAGTTAGGAGCTGATTAAATACTGAGAGAAAGGAGCCCATGCTGAGCTCTGGCCTCACTACAGCAAAGTAAGAAGTGCCTGTAGCTGAGCTAACTAGTTTAAAATTAACTTGGCTTTATCTACACGCAGTATTACAGTTGAAGCAGTGACCACAGCAGATGTGGTTGCATGTTCCCAGGAAAGTTTATGCTAGAAATACTTGAAAATAACCAAATTATAAACCTTTATGTTTAGTTTTTACACTTTTCTGTATAAATTGACTTTTTGTGTCAGACTATGAATATTTTCATATCAAGTGAAAAGCCAAACATGTACCAGTAACACAATTTACTCTGCTTCACAAAGCGAATATTAAATTTGAAAGCAGCACCGTGGCAACACTTAAGAGGGTGGCAAAGTTTCTTTTGGAGAAAGCTAATTACTTTCATGTGGTTTATTTTATTAGCAGAAATCTCTCCTAGTTCAATTTTAAATTGGCAAAATGATTATTAGCTCCTTTATTGCCTGTTCATCAGACTGAGATATTAATGTTTATTTTAAAGTGAATACTTCTAGCTCTACAATATCCACAGCTATATAAATAATTTTTTATGAGAAGGCTGCCACTTTTGTTTAATTTTAGGATAGACATTTGAGATTGCATTCAGTGCCTATGTTGTTTTCTGTCATCTAGAATGCTACTGGAATAGCCCTTACGTCCAGCTTATCTACCTGGTTAGCACAAGCACCTGAGGTGGTCACTGACTGTTGCTTGGGGCTCTTCTCCTTCTCTGTTTCAAATAAGGATGTTCAAGAAAATTTTAATTTTTCATGAGGAGATGGCTTCTTTTGTTACTCAATAACCAGATGATCCAAAATTCAACTAAAGCTTTCTTTTTGACTGTGGGAGAGCTTTGGGCTCCTTCTACAGTCTCCCTTTCATATTGTGACATTATAGAGCATGACATTGTAGAGCATGACATTATAGAGCATGACATATAATTGTGACATTATAGAGCATAAGGATAGATTTATCCATTTATGGCTGTCTTGGGCTTCTTGGTTTGTGTGTTCTTTATGTTGTTAGATCTTGCTAGTCAGGACAAAAACTTTTTGGTAGAGAGACTCTTTTACATGTTCCTGCTGACAAGCAAGGAATGGTCTCATTAAGGGGTCAGGCGGTTCCATTGTCTTTTTTGCATAATTTGAGAGATGACATTTCTGAACATTGATCAGTTCTGGCATTTATTATACTATCGTTCCTTACAGTAAATTTCAGTATTTAGACATAGATCAATACTTTCAATGTATTTCCAGCTTTTTCTTCTGTATGTTAAGGTAGAGATAATGTTTCAGCTTTCAACCAAGCCTTAAATACTTGTTTAATTGCTCAAGCCATATTCTACTGTAACATCTTTTCTAATACTGTTAACATTGTGGTTAGCTGAAGTTCAAATTCTAGTAAGAACAACTGCAAGTTCACACCTCAGGCACTGTTTTAACCCCTCAAGAGATCAGTATATCAGTTTACACTGTAAGCATGATCTTGACAGCCAAAAGCTGTGCAACCTTCTCTTTTTTTCCATTATCTTCAGGGAGTACAGAAAATGGTGCAAAATGAGCCCCTTGGGTGGATAATTGTCCTGTTGAAACACATACATAAATGCCACTAATACTGATGGACCATGTAAGCAGGTATTAAGGGGCAAACTATGCATATGTTTTACTACTGAAATCAATGTCTTGTCCTGCCTGACTATTGCCTGTCAGGGAGGATCAAGGTAGTGGTGAGGGAGGAAGGATGGTTTACTTCTTCTATTGGTTGTATTTTGAACCAATTGGAAAATGCAGGAAATGAAAATTTTAGAGAAAAGACTTGGAGGGGTTATGTTTCCTGGTTCCCAGAGACTGAGCTCCATTTGGTGTGTGTTTCTGCTTGGAGACGGTCACTAGAGAAACGTAAAGGACAAAAGGAAAAAATTCTGCATATGCCTATTTTTAGGCAATTTCCTATCCAGATTGACGTAATATTTTGTCTGATTTTCTCAGGAATGAAAAATATTCTCACCATGACATGGTTCTTCCCTAGCAAAGAGTCTTTCTTTCTGAACTGTTCCAAGCCCAAGGAGTTTATAACCTGCTGAAAGTTTCTAATGTGATATCTAAAACTAAAGCAATAAAACAGGTTCTCATTAAAAAAATAGACATGTAATATCACAGTTGGGCAAGAATGTCTGATATAGGTGTCTCCAGACATGCTGCTGTCAATTGTAGGTTGTTAAATCACACTTGATACCAAAAGATGCCACATATATTACCCAAAGTCACTAAATCATCTCAGTATCTGACCACACACTCAGAAAAGAAGTGTCCCTCACTGAAACAGGCTGATGAGTGGTGATGATTTACCTATGCACAGTATTCTCTGAATTTCTGCCAATGCAATTTCAAGAAACGTTTAGTGTTTGCTATCAATGATTGTATTTCTGTCTTGCTTAAAAAGGAAATTTAGATGCAATTTTAATTTGGCCTTGGATTGCCCAAGACAAGCAATGAAAATGATATCCTAGCTTGCAAATAAATTAAAAAAAATAATGGGAGGCTGATGCCACTGAGGGTGTCAACACTTTCAGATGAGCCTGCATAAAGGGATCCATAAACCCATGGTTAGTTATGGGCTACTTTGCAGAAGTGTTGAGATGTCACAGCTACACTGGTTGGGGTAAGAGCTGCCAGTGCACCATCACTCCAAACACCTGCCCAGCTGGGTAAAGTGCCTCCATGTACATCTCCTTCCCTGCGTCAGGACCCCTGAAACAGGGTGATTTTAGCCCTGCAGTCTGCCTGTCTTTAAAAGCTCAATTCTCAGCATATTCAATGCAATAAATCTTTTCCACAATGGAAAGAGAATTAGAGGGGAAAAAAAGTTACTTCAGAAGAGCAGTCACAAGAAAAAAGAACCAATTTAGCGGGAAGGTTCATCTGATGCTCTTTTATAAAGAATGTCAAGTGCTTTCGTGAGTTTTGGACTGTTGTTTGAGGGAGGATAACACAGGCTAACACTTGCAGTTCTCCAGTGGCAAATGAGACGTGACAGAAGAACTTCACCCAATTTCCAAAAGGTAGTATTAAACAGTTGGCAGACATTTGTTTGTTTAGCTCAAAACCATTAAGTTCCTGAGATTAATGAATTAAAGGAGAGGACTAGAAAAAAGAATTGGTGCCTCAGAAATCTGATCTCTGGTCAAAATGAAATGGCAGTTTGCACTGATTTTTTTTTTTTAATATTTTTTTCTGTTTTTTTCTTTATTGTGATATTCTAGATTACTTGTCGTTTCACTTGGAAACTGAATTTTATTGGAGATTATACCCTTATTTGTGTGACAGGCATAGTGTTCTTAAAAACTTGCAGTCCTCAGTTCCTTTGAACAAACTATGAGAAATGGTTTGATAACGAACTATTGAAAATTTTAAGCTTTTCACAGAAATATAAAATGCAGTGTACTTATCATTAGCTATTCCACAAAAACAACATGAAAAATTTGTGTGATTCCTTTCTTTAAAGATTACTGGGTTAAACATTACCATATGAAGGTGTTTGTTTATTTTTCCATAATATTAAATATGGTAATAACTGAAAAGATTCTCAAAAGAAACAAGCATGAGAAGGTAACTTCGTATACTTTTCAAAAAGCAAAAATCAGAATGCATTAAAATATTGTAGTATATTTCAATATTTCGTGTGGAAGGTAATAAGCAGATTAATAACAAAGCATTAAGCTAAAATAAATTAACAGCTATAAAATAAATAAATTAATAGTCCGCAAAATTACAGACTTGAATTCTGTCATACCTAGAATCACCAAAAAAATCTATTACCATATTTTTGCCTCAGCCAGCTTCAGGTATACATCAACTGAAAAACTGGTGCTAAGCAAGGACACTAGCCATCTGCCATTGTTGACAATGTGCCTCAACACTGGGTCCCAGAAAGAATTCTGTAATTCATTAGTTCATCTTCCAACTTGTGTAACAACCTGGGCACCAGCTGAGACCATAAAAACTTCTTTTTTTTTCTCAAGTTTTCTGGGGAAAACCTTTGTTTTTGAAACAGCTGATCTTTCAGGAAGCAGGCCAATATTTACTCTTGGCAAAACCTTTGCACAGAGATTCTTATAGTGAGCAAGGTCAGATTCAACTTTTTCATAGAAAGTCCAGATAAAGATGTTTGCCAAATCATTGAGATGGAAAAAAAAATCCTTGAGATAGTATTTTCTAGTAATTTTAGGGTACAGAATATTGTGTGTGCACATTAATTTTTTTAGTGGTTGCTCCTCTCTGATTGTTTTCTTGATCTGAAAATGAGGCAAATAGAATTACAGGTTCATAACATACCTCTTTTCTGTTCTCCTTCCCTTGACCTGTTTCTCAGTACTGCCTTGGGTTATTGGTGGTTTTTTTTTTATATGCTAAGTTCACTGTAAATCTCCCTCTTTCTTGAGCTGAGACAGATATAAGTTGGCTGAATCATGATTGACGAGCCATAAAATTAATGAGCTATAAATTGCTTCTTTAATATTTGGGATGCAATAAAAAAAAATTATCTGAGGACCTTAAAAGACAAATGTAATAAATATACGATAATGAGAAACGTATACCTGTACCTATGTTGCCCTGGCTTGTCCTTAGGCAATACATGATTTCTAGTTCTGGTAAAACTATTTTTTGTTTCTAAAATAACATCAAGGCAAGGCTGGATGATACGGAGAAACACAAGTGCTGGAACTGAACAATAAATAGTTCACCTTGGGATACCGCTTTGTCATTTTGTGATCCTTTTTTATTGCTTTTGAACACTTCAGTGTCTTGCTAGGTGTATTTCTCACATAAATACAGTAGTCTGTGCAGGGGACTAATGGAAGAATCAAGAGTGGCAGTGATGGGATGAGAGAGTCCTTTCCATGCAGACAGTAGGACCTAACTCCTGTAGGAAGTTATATCTCTAGGTGGTACTTTTGCACAAAGAACGCACGGAAAACAAACTGTTTACCAAAAAATGCTTCTATAATTGGTATAAACATATTGCATGTGTTCACCAACATGTCTGTGTTTACATAAAAATGAAATTGATTGGGGCCCAGAATGTGAATATGTAAAGGTCAAATTCAGAAAATGTCAATTTCCAGAAACTGCAAGGAAGAAGAAATTTCTCAAGTAGTTTAGCAAGGTTAGGTTTGCTTAGCAGAAAGATTTATTTTAAAGGGTGTTTATTGTTTTGCCTCTTGGTAGAATTTCAGTGAGTCTGTAATTTTATGACAGTCACCATTCTGGCTTCCACTTAAAGCATGAAAAATTTACTTTCTTCAAGTTACTGGTAATGGAGAATACTACACTTTTTGAAATGTTTTCACATTTTAAATACAGTACTGATTTTTCTTCTCTACAAAAGAAAATGATTTATTTCTAGTATTACATTTCATGGTGTCTGGTACAAATATGACCATTAACAAAGCTCTTGCGTTAGGGGTACGTGCAAGACTATCACGAGGTATCAGTGAAAAATAAGTAAAGGCTGATTGTATTAGGTCAGCCAGAGAGATTAATGACTCCAGGACAACTGCAAAGGTCTCAAGATGTCAATACTTGTTCTTTTTTTAAACAATAAGAATAAGAAAAAAACCTCAACAGACACACCACCAAACCATAAAAGACAATGCTGCTGCAGTTCAAATGCTTTTGTTTGTCTGTTTATAAGGAAAGACATTGCGATAATACTTGAAAATGTGGAAAACAACCATCTGCATAATTCTGGATGTAGATTTAGACATTTGTGAAACTCTGGGAGTTCCAGTATTTTGCTTTGTTATTAAGGTTGGCATAAACCTTAGCATCTGAGCTTTGTGACAACAGGATGTCCTTCATCACTGGTATGTGTCCCTATTGTTTAGAAAATCTGAGATTTGTTTGCCACTCATCATGAGTGTTGATGTATCATAGAAATGACCCTGCTGTTCCCCCTATATGGTTTATCTCCACTGATCAGCAGCACAATGTTTTCACAGATGTTATCAAATACAGTTAGATAGAAGAACGTTGCCCTGTGCCTGAAGAGCTTTCCAAGCTCTGACGTACCAAAAAGACATTGGTGATCTCTTGACATCTTTTCTTTAGTGTGCACGAAGTCCATTAAAATGATCCTTTTTTATTGAGAACATGATGGCCTGCCAGATGTTGTCAACTGTGAGGTATGTTTCCTTTGTGTTATTACATTTTTCTTTCTGTTTGTAAAAGCTGATTAGTCCCAAATGCTGAAAGAAGAAGGGAACAGCACATGCTGCATTAAGGAAAGTTTTGCCATGCTTCAGAGTGGACAATGAAGTGCTTTGAACCCTTCCAGAGGCAAGCTGGGCAGTGAGACCACCGAGCCCTTGACCTTTCCAGTGGGAATACTGGTGGTGCTGCCATTTAGTCTGCAACATAGGGGTGTGGTGCTGGTGATGTGAGTGTTTGCTCTCAGGATGAGTTGGTGTGCATGGTGACAGATTCTAGAAGGTGATTTCTTTCAACATTTTCCAAAGCTCTACTGTAAAGTGTGACAGATATGCATTTAGGAGCCAAAAATCTCAATGATAGATCAATAGATCTGAACGTCTAGCTCACTTATGAGCTACTAAAATTTTATACCAAGCTGCTGTGAAGCTCTTTGATCCTAAAGGCACTCATCACTTGCATCATTTTCTATCCTGAAGTTGCTTATATGCTCCAGTGATGCAAAACTCAATAAGAAATGCATCTTATTCCAACTGCAATGATGTAGCACAGGTCCTACTGGTGATCACGATAGCTTTTAATGAAAAGTTAGGGAATAACTAAGCAGAGCAGAACTTTGAAGTTCTGCTTCATCAGTGGGGTTGAAAATAGAAAGATCAAAAAGCAGGGAGAATATATATATATATAAGAAATACATAAATGTGTCTCTGCGTATGTGTGTGTGCATATCTATAAAGGAATCTTATTTTTTTCTTTTTTTCCATTCAATAGGGTGCCAAAGATACTGTGATGAAGTTCCAGAATAGTAAAGTAGTTTTGGTAATTTTCTTGCAGATTCTTAGGAACTTACATTCTGTTCTTCATTTGGCATTCTGCTTTTAGGTATTTTATTTCATGTTATTGAAAGACTTGCTTTATATTAGTGTCTGTTTTAATGTCATCTTTTTTCCTTTTCAAAAGTGTACTTTGTACATATTTCCTCTGATGTGAGGTATCTTAAGTATTGCTGAAAACCAAGCTGTGCACTGTCAACAACAAAATATTCCTGAGAGTTTACCAGATTTTAGAACAATAGTAGTTTGGTTGACCTTGTTCATAAATTGTTTGCTACATAGTCAAAGACTTTAGTTTTAATTAGTGCCTTTAACAGACAAATAGAGAATTTAATCAGAGTACTTCATAGTAATAAAGTTTTGACTGTAAAAAAGGCAAAAAATACCCCCAAACCATTTTTGCCTTTTATTACATTTATAGTAATAGTGACTGTCCGGATGGGATACTGATCACAGATCACAGGGACTTCAATCTTGCAATGAAATTTACTGCCAAAAAAAAAAATTGTTTTTTCAAGAAGTTTTAGAAAGCTTTGAAATTCTTGGGAATCAATTGACCTGAGTATTGAATGTGTGTAAACTAATGAAACATTTATAATATATTCATATTAATGAAACACAAATTTCACAATAGATTTTGCATCTGTTACTTTGACGAAGCAGCTGTGGCTTCGACCTCCATTGCCCACTCTGAAGCATGGCAAAACTTTCCCTAATGCAACATGTGCTGTTCTCTTCTTCAACATTTGGGACTAATCAGCTCTTGCAAACAGAAACAAAAATCTAATAATGCAAAGGAAATATGCACTACTGTTCTGTTATGACAGTTCATAATGTTTCAGCCAGGTGCTCACTTTAAAGGCAAAAGAATAAAATGCAAGTACAATCTTGTTTTCTTCTCTCTGAATTGCTCCATCTTTACTTATCTCAATATGTCAGGTTATTTTGCTGTTACATCAGCTGTCATTTATTTTGAGGTGTATGGCGAAAGAAGAAAAACTGAACTCTGGAAATGCTTTCTCCTGTGGTTTGCCTATTACATTTCAAGCCATACTTTAGGTATAATTCAATGAATAGTTTCAGGGTAAAAAATAATTATTTTAGTTAAAAACTTTCCCCTTTATTTTTTCCCAAATGCACAAGGATTACAGTATCAGTTTCTGTCTGCCTGCTCCACAAAGACACTGCCTGTATCTCTGGATTTCTTGCTCACACAGAACTGTGTGTTCCTGAAACAGGTCTGCCATGATGCCAAAAAAGAAATTGAAAACCTGTTTCTGACCTGGAGATGTTGTGCAGTGAAGAGGTGATAAAAATGGATGCCTGGCTTTCATGCTGTTATTAGCATCCTTCAGCTCCTACTAAGGAAGCTTTAAAATGGAAAGTTTTAATTTGTAGTAGCTGTTTTGAATGGTGACAGGCTTTTGAGAAGAACAGAAGTATAAATGCACCAAAGGAGAGCAGAGCAGAAAAAATGTTTACTGCATTGAATGGCTAAAGCTCTCCTTCCCACAGGTTTTTGCACAGATGGTCTTGGGGCAGCGCCAGGAACCTACTGGTATAGAAGGCCTTCCCTTAGCCCTCCTTCCCTTCAAGCAGCTCTCAACCTCACAACTTCTTGAACCCTGGAAGTACATTGTCTTTTGCTTCTCGCCAGATGATTTATAAAGGTTTTGCCAGCCAACTAGAAAGCCTATTGCTTGGAATCTTTTAAAACACTTTGTCTTATCTGGTAAGATACAGTCAGCTGAAGAAAACAATGCACATTATAGCAAGTCTCAGAACTATTACTGATTGTCATTGTTTTGCCCTATAGAAGACAGTGAAGTAGCTCTGTGATGTTGCTATAGTAGCTGCAGTTCTTGAGTGTCATCCTGGGAGTTACAAGGGCCATGAAGGCTACTCCAAAGACAGACAGTGATTAATGCTACTATATTTGTAGACTCACAGGTCTGAAAGAAAGCTCAGGAGGTCATCCAATCTATACTTTCGCCCGAAGGCAAAGTAAACTCCACTTAAAACATTCCTTACAGACATCTGTCTAACCTGATCTCTCCACCAGAGATGGAGATTGAGCAACATCCCTGGATGATTTACTCCAGCACTTAACTAATTTGTCTCTCTCTTCTTTATCTTCAACTACACAGTGCTTTTTGTCATCTATCATAGTTCCTTAGCTTTTGTGATGTGCTTATTTGTGAGGCTTGAACTGAAGGTAAAATAGGGTGATTCAGACCTCCTAGATTAGTTTAAAATACGAAAGTGAAGACCAAAAGAAAAGACAAATTTCTTTTGCTTAAAGTTAACCAAATGAGCAGTGCTTGACTGGGGAATGGGTTAAACTTGGCTTCCAACTACATTTCACCTAAAGAAATATGAGAAAATGCTGCTTCTGAAGCACATCATGCTGAATAATTTAGGGACTCTGGGACTGTTTATTGTACATAAAGGTATCACAGGGGATAATATATCATTAGTTTGTACAGAGGCATTATGTAATTTGGAACAGAATATATACTGTATCCGAGCAGAAAATAATGTATGCTTGATGAAAATTATGTCTGAGCATTAGTGGCTTTGTCAAAATAACACGTCAAAAATCTAATGTGAAATTTGTGTTTTAATAAAATTAATGGAGCCCATTGCTAGGACTTGAGAAAGTAGTTTATGATACTCTGACAGTATAGTGGCCATAAATTAGCTGGATCAATTTCCCAGAGAACATCTAGACAGGCAAAACAAATCTGCATTGCAGCATCTGGTAGCCTAGAGTATGCTGGGCACGTTAGAGCCAAGGGGCAAGACAGCAGTTCTGCTCTAGTTATATGGAATGCAACTGTTGTATGCAAAGACCTGTACAGCTCTGGGTACCTGAACACAGTGACAGTTGGCCTGCAGATGATTCGAGGCCATGCAGGACTCAGCAACAGATCATATCACCCTTGTCATGTCCCACCGGGATGGTGTGTCAAGCACAGCTTGCTGTAACATTAAGTGGCTTCAGAGCATGTTGCTTCTGGTTTCGCCTTTTTAAACAAATATTCAGTTAAAAATATTTATAACTATTGATAAGCAAATCATTGTTATATGTTTCTGTGTGCTTGTTGCTTATAAGAGTGTTATGCTAAGGTTTTTAGTAGTGGCTGGGAAGATGAGTCAAGGTTTTCCATGAGGGAAGATCAAGACACATGTGATTCATCCATCTGATGTGAAACATTAAATGAAAATGCCTACAGTACACCAAGCAGGACGAACATCCCATGTATTTAATTCACTGGGAATAATTCATTAAACAACACTTCTGATTTGTGTCAGTCAAAACTAAACTTCCATCTTGAGTTGATTCTCACTTTATGGGCCTTCTATTTCATTCGTGAATGTATGCTGGATTTGACCTTAAAGCAGCTTTATGCACACTGTTATATTTGATGCAACTGAGAGACATTAGTATTCTAATGAATACCATTACTTGTAAAATAATGTTAGTCCTGAAAGTTATTGCAAGTGGTAGGAATGTTAAACTCAGTGCCACTGAAATATCTGAGTTCTGGTGCCAATTTTAAATCTCTGATGCCTTTAATGGTGAATATTAGAAACTAAAACTGGATGCATCTATAGACATACTTTTTTTGTGTGTGACAGTCCTTTCTTTGCCCATGCAATTGCACTGTTAAACTGGGCTTATTACTTCTTTCTATGTCACACTACTCTAAATAAAAGACTTTTAGTTATCTCAGATGACAAACTGTAATCTAGGATTTCTCTGCAAAATACTGTATGTCTGTTTAGTAGCCTGATGAGGGAGGGCATTGGCTGCTTTGTAGTATCGCTGTTGAATGGCACTGGGCTTTTTATTTTGTCTGACAAAGTTGCTGTTGAAAAAGATTGGCACATCTTTGCCCCATCCTCCAGAAGAGTATCTACTTGTTTCACTGGTGTGGTAAGACTAGGACAGGAGCTCAGGGTGTGACATCCTTCCCCTCAAGTGATGAATGGATTTATTGAACACGGTCATATGTGAGGATGCATTCAGAAAGCAGGAATGGCACCTGAGCTCCTGAATTACTCTTTCCTGTTGGCTGGCATTATGTCTCAAGTGAGACATAATTAGTGCTAGGATGTTTAAATCAATTTCAGGTCATCTCCAGCCAGAGGCTGACTTGGCTGTGTTTCTGTTCAGCAATGTGTATTTTAGTCAGAGCTTTACTTGTAAATAGAATAATATACTGACTAAAAAGTCCAGTTTTATGCAGATCATGTTTGGTGAAAAGTTTAGTCCCTAACCTCCCAAGTAATTTTTGTTTTCTAAGTTCACTGAAACATTTCTATAATGTTTAAGTTTGGGGAGTGGGATTCATGTGGGCAATTGGGTATCACTAAACTAAGAGATGCATCCAGAGTCCTAATCCTCCCTCGTGTTGAGTTATGGTACAAACTGGAACAGTTTAACAGGAGGTGTCAGGAGAGCTTAATTCTCTGTACCCCACAGTTTGGGGCAAATTGTTTGGAGATGAACAGACAAAGTTCGTATTCACACTCCAGGACAGACAGACAGAGTTGTGATTCCTGGTACCATTTGTGCATAAATTATGGGAATGGTAGGAAGTTGAGAGACTGAGAAAAGAAGGATAGGGAGAGCGTAAGCATCTCTCCTTACTTTTTCTTTGCAAGTCACTCTATGAAACTATTTCATATTTTTTTTCCTTTAAAAAAATCTGCAAATGGAAATGTTTTATTTTGGATAAAAATAGGTACTGTGTTGGTACTTTTCAGTTCTTTTTTTCATCAGTTTGTCACTGATGACTAACTGATGGAGTTCTGTGTGTTTTTAGTTTAGTTCTAGAAACCCATACATGGGTTGCTCTTAGGCACTGTATAAATTAGCTGGGCACATTCTGATTTCATGCATTAGCATTTGACAAAAATCAAACATTTTTAAATAAAAAAAATACAATCCATTAAGACGTATTACTGAAATATTTGAATCCAGCTGGATGGAAGTATTCTAACTAGAGAAAATGACTTCTTTGTGCTGCACTGTTGAAAACATACTAGCTTCCAAATAAATTGGTACTCAGGTAACATCAAGTCCTAATTTATTTCTGTCCCCCAGTCTCATCTGCCCATCTGTCCTATCTGTTTAGCCTCTATCATTGCAGATATGAATGTCTTCCAAACATTGAACATGCCAGAATTTCTGCTTCTGTTTCAGAGTGAAAGCCTATATGCACAACATCTGCAAATTAGAGCTGGCAACAGGAGAGAATGAATTAAAATGTAAATCTGGCTGTGACTGATATAAATCAAACTATTAATCATATACTTATCTGAGGTAGCTATATATGAAAAAGGTCCGAACAATTCTGTTAATAAAAGAAAACTGTTATTTTTAAAGTCAAGCTAGCTTTTATCACATCCAGAAAGGAAAATGGGTACAACAATATTTCTTTTTAATGTTATGGTAATTTTAATTTTAATGCAAGTTCTTATCAGTCAGTTCCGTAATTATTTCTAATTGTTCCAGACTCACAGAAGTTAAGTTATAAACTGTACCCCATAGAATATTCTGAAACCCAGAGTATTAGCAAACTGCCAGAAGATCAAAATAGGCACATATGAAAAATGTCTGTTTCCCATACAATTTGCATTAGTTTTATCATGATTTAATGCAAATAAGTATTGCAGACATACTTATGCAACCAACTGATCATTTGCACATGCAGAAATCCAGTTTAATGAATATATAAATGAAGGAGAAATGCAGATTGTGTTTTCCTGTTTGCATATGTTACTGTCTTCATAAACATTGAATCCTGACTATCTGGGGTGCTAAGGTTAAAGAGCAGTCACTGGGCTTGATTCCATGGCTAGAATTACCAGATGGCTTTTTATGGTCATGCATATTTCCGAGCATTTCCAAGCAATGAAAAAAGATAGTGTGACATCTACATTTTTTTTTTAATGAAATGCAAAATAAAGCAAGCATAGTTACCAACCCGAACCTCTGCCCTGAATTAATTAGATTTGAACGTTTTCAGAGATCCTATGGCCTGGTGTTGGATACAGCTGGAAGCGATGTCAAGCATGACAGTGTCTTTGCAATGCACAGTAAGAACAGGTCACCCACAAGATGGCTCATCTAAGCGTTGCAGGGTCTTTATTAAAGGTTTTGCAAAAAAAAAAAAAAAAAAAAAAGGATTTTTGTGTCTCTAAATACAGGAAAGATAAATTACCTTGGCTCTTATCAGTGCTTTTTCTTCTAGTCTAATATTTCTGTTATCATAATTAATTCTCTCTGTGCTTAGGGGAAAATTATCAAGATTCAGTCCTTTCAATTCTCTGTCTTCTCTTTTTCAAGTTCAACATGAGACCAGTTTCCCCCTTGTCCATTTTCTTTCAGTGCATCTTCCCACCCCACTTGAAAAATTCAGATTTTGTCAGCCTTCTTGACAACCATGAACTGAGATACTTCTACCCTTTTCAATCTTTTAACAGATTTTATTTCTCCTCACCCCCAACAATTTATAAACTTTTTTTTTCCCAGGTGTAAGAGCAGTGCCATTTCTCCCTTTTACCTTGCCCTGAATCTGGTTTTGATCCCACAAGTCAAAAGGCTTTTTTGCATACATGGTGGGTGGAGCCAGGGGCTTTAGCAGGTTACTGACTTCGTGCCAGCAAACCTGAGAGCATCAGCACATCCTTGCCAGGCACTAACTTTTTTTGTCCCCTTCAGTTCTCTTAGACCGATTTTTAAGGAAGCAGCAATACTTTTTTCATCTCTTTGTTTATGGCTCCAGACCTTTTCAGTTTTGATCTTACTCTGAATAGCAATTGGAAAAGAACATTCAAGCTCATATTCAATATCTAGGGATTTAGCAAAGTCACGTTAAAAACTGTTTGAAGTAAATATGAAGATCCATTCTTACAGTGCTGATATATTTCTAATTTGTGTTTGTGTGAGTGATAGTAGGAAGGTACTTTGTAATATAGATGTTGCCTGTGTCTGTATCTGAAATGGATTTACAAGAATGTTTTACTAGATTAATGATAGGTTTTCAGATTCTCAAAATTGTGTAGTTGTTTTTAATCTTACAATTGAGTGACTTCTTCCTGCTAAGGAATATATCTTGTTGACCTAAGCAATAGCAAAAATTATATTCTGAAAACTGCACACTCTGGAAACATATATAGAAACACAGATGGCCGGATGATGGTTTGAGTTATGGGAACTATGTGATTCTTAAGATTCTTAGGATGTTTCATGGCTCAGATGGCTGCTCTGCACCAAGAAATGGATTGTGCTGTCTGCATCAATGCTATAACGAGACTTTAAAATGATGGCAATGGTCCCAAGCTGGAAGCAGACTTGCTGCTTGCCTCCTTATGACTTATAGAAGAACCAGGAGGTCTGCTTATACATAAGAAGTTTTGAGGTTACTTCCTTAAAATTTTTAATTGCTGAAGAGACACCTTAAGTAATAACTTCTAAGATTTGTCCTCTTGAGAGCCTGAGGAGGCCAGCAGCTTTGCAAGTGGAAGATGAAGCAGGTGAAGAGAATACAACAAAAATGTAGGAGATAGCAAGGTAATTTTAGGGTATCTGTACAATTTTGCAGACTCTTACAATAGAGCCAGGTAAAAAAAGCCTGTCCAGATAGCTGACTGAGATCTGCAGGAATTCCTCAATATCCCTCTGAAATTCTTACTAATTCTTCTGTATGTATGTAATGTTTTGTATGTAATTTCACGGCCATGGGGGAGGGAATATGGCTCCATGTTATTCTAGTTGTGTAGTTTGTATTGCTATGTAAACGGATTGCTACTGATAATAAATATTTCATTTTGTTAAGACTACTTCTAAACAATAGGGGAAAATGTCACTATTTTTCGAGACTACATCTGAGGCACGTGTTTCCAGTTTTACTGTTTCTCAAAGTTTTCCTGTTAAAGCAGAAAGTTATTTTTTGCACAGATCAGAGGCCATTATGAAAAAAGTTGATGATTATTCATTTCGAGTGGCAGCAGTGTTGTGACTCACCCTTTTCATGGGCATCATTCCCTACATTCATAATGGATTTTGAAAATTGGAACAGGCTTCTGCCAACAAACGAAATATTAATGAAATGTAGGGTTGCATAATATAGTTTTTGCATAATGTAATTTTTCCCAGAAAATGAAATGACCACCTCCTAAAAATAAACTGAGGAAATGCTTTATAGTCTTATTTTGCTGTGAGCGAAAATGTATTTGGGTGAGAGCTTGAATATGCGTGCATTGGCATATTTATTATTTACAGAGCCTCTGCAGCTTTGATGCATGAGATGAAACTCCTGAAGGTGTATTATATCATAGAATCATAGAATCATAGAATTGTTAAGGTTGGAAAAGACCCTTAGGATCATCAGGTCCAACCATTAACCTACCACTGCCAAGTCCATCACTAAACCATGTCCTCAAGTACTGCATCTACCCGTCTTTTAAATACCTCCAGGGATGGGGACTCAACCACTTCCCTGGGCAGCCTGTTCCAGTGCCTGACTACTCTTTCAGTAAAGAAGTTTTTCCTAATATCCAACCTAAACTTACCCTGGCGCAGCTTGAGGCCATTTCCTCTCGTCCTATCGCCTGTTACTGGGGTGAAGAGACCAACCCCCACCTCTCTACAACCTCCTTTCAGATAATTGTAGAGGGCAATAAGGTCTCCCCTCAGCCTCCTCTTCTCCAAACTAAACAACCCCAGCTCCCTCAGCCGCTCCTCATAAGACTTGTGCTCTAGACCCTTCACCAACCTTGTTGCCCTTCTCTGGACACGCTCCAGCACCTCAATGTCCTTCTTGAAGTGAGGGGCCCAAAACTGAACACAGTACTCGAGATGCGGCCTCACCAGTGCCGAATACAGGGGCACTATCACCTCCCTGGTCCTGCTGGCCACGCTATTCCTGATACAAGCCAGGATGCCATTGGCCCTCTTGGCCACCTGGGCACACTGCTGGCTCATGTTTAGGCGGCTGTGAACCATCACCCCCAGGTCCTTTTCAGCCAGGCTGCTTTCCAGCCACTCCTCCCCAAGCCAGTAGCATTGCCTGGGGTTGTTATGGCCGAAGTGCAGGACCCGGCACTTGGCCTTGTTGAACCTCATACAGGTGGCCCCGGCCCAACAATCCAGCCTGTCCAGGTCCCTCTGCAGGGCCTTCCTACCCTCCAGCAGATCGACACTCCCACCTAACTTGGTGTCATCTGCAAACTTACTGAGGGTGCACTCAATCCCCTCCTCCAGATCATCGATAAAGATATTGAACAAGACCGGCCCCAACACTGAGCCCTGGGGAACACCACTTGTGACCGGTCGCCAACTGGATTTGGCTCCATTCACCACCACTCTCTGGGCTCGGCCATCCAGCCAGTTTTTAACCCAGCTCAGAGTGCACTTGTCCAAGCCGTGAGCAGCCAGCTTCTGCAGGAGAATGCTGTGGGAGACGGTGTCAAAGGCCTTGCTGAAGTCCAAGTAGACAACGTCCACAGCTTTCCCCTCATCCACTAAGCGGGTCACCTTGTCATAGAAGGAGACCAGGTTAGTGAAGCAGGACCTGCCTTTCATAAACCCATGCTGGCTGAGCCTGATCCCCCGGTTGTCCCACACATGCCGCATAATGGCACTCAGGATGATCTGCTCCATGAGCTTCCCCGGCACCGAGGTCAGGCTGACAGGCCTGTAGTTCCCCGGATCCTCCTTCCGACCCTTCTTGTAGATGGGTGTCACATTTGCTAGCTTCCAGTCATCTGGGACCTCCCCGGTTGACCAGGACTGCTGATAAATGATGGAGAGTGGCTTGGCAAGCTCCTCCGCCAGCTCCCTCAGTATCCTCGGGTGGATCCCGTCTGGCCCCATAGACTTGTGGGCATGCAGGTGGAGGAGCAGGTCAGCGACTGCCACCTCTTCGACAGCTGGGACTACATTCTGTGTCCTATC
Source organism: Theristicus caerulescens (assembly GCA_020745775.1). NCBI lineage: Eukaryota > Metazoa > Chordata > Aves > Pelecaniformes > Threskiornithidae > Theristicus > Theristicus caerulescens. The sequence continues at coordinate 94,760,695 of CM036560.1, forward strand.
TCCATCTCCCAGCTCAGGGGCATGAAAACCTTGAGGATGATCAGTCCGACTATTAAAGACTGAGGCAAAGAAGGCATTAAGTACCTCAGCCTTCTCCTCATCCTTTGTGGCCAAGATTCCCTCCGCATCCAACAAAGGAGGGAGATTCTCCTTAGCCCTCCTTTTGTCGCTGATATACTTGTAGAAACATATGGTTTATCACAATGACTGCTGCATTAATTGTAATCAGTTTATCATACTTTTGAGTATAAAACAGTTTCAGATGTCTTAAAGCATACAGTGCACAAGCAAGGAAGTGAGGATGCTGAGGACAGCAGAAACTCAGGAGTTCATCAGCACATATAAGTAAACATTTGCTGACAAATTACCTGGAAATTTTCTCCCAGATAGCAGAGAGAGATGCTTGACTGGTCTACAGCAGTCGTTAATCAATCAATCAAATGCTCCCTACAGTATAGATTAAATTTAGTATGTCCTGCCTGATCTCCCAAGTGACAACAGAAACCTTTTGTTCCCTTTCTCATGCTTCTCCCACCTAAGGCTGTAAGTAGGGATTCAGATCAAGGCCTTTAGCAACAACTTGGGGAAAGCAACTGGATTTTCTACAGTCAAGGGGAGGGTAATAAATAATAATAAAGCCCATTAATCCTCTTTTCCATTAGTGGCAATGTCAGATAAACCTGCTTGGAGACTCTTGAGAAATGTTACATGGATGATTTATTGTATGTGTAGTTTCAGATGTAAGTGTAATTTTGAAACGTGGTACCTCTATAGATTCACCAAATGATAGAGTAGAATAGCAGATGAATTACAGCACCATATAATGGGCAATTTCAGTATATCTCTTCAGCTGATTTCAGAACCTTTTCAGTTAGTGCTGGCTGCACCCATTGCAAAGGGTGGCAGGACACTTTGTGGTAAGAGTTGAAATTAAAAAGCTTTCTTTGGTGATGCACTTGGAGAATAGGTTTCATTCGGTTCCTTTCCTCCTGCCTACATGCTGTTTGACTTTGCATATGACGATTTGTAAAAATGAACTAGTAATAAATTCATTTGCCTACTCTACATCACAGGTGGAAACAGTAGTTATGGTTTTATAAATGTTTTTAAATAGTGGGGATTCATTTTAATGGTGTACGAGGAAGAATGTTTACCCTGTATTGAAGAGTGGGCTAATAATGAATAAACTCTAAACTTTCCTCTCTTTTATAGATTTAATATCCCTATTGATTTAAAAATGCAAAATGCTTTTTGCCAGAAGATGACTGTTCCTCAACCTCTCCTTAAAAGCATTGCTGCTCCTGATCTCAGCTGCATTTGCTTCTGAGAGAGGACTCAACTACTTTTTTATTCTGCTTGAAATTCACTGCGCAAAACTATAATGCGATTGAGCAGTGAGTTGTAGAGCACCTGCAGGCAGGGTGCAGGCACCTGATAGCAGGATGACTCAACCCTCCATCCCTCCAGTCTGGCATTCAGTTGTATTTGCCTTAAGGTTTGACTAAGAAATAATCTGCTAGATTCTAGACAAATACACTTTCCTAACACTTACTTACTATATGTTTTATTTAAAACTTTAACATACATTTATATATCATTGTGATTTGCTTAGATCTACACTGTGATTGTGCTTTGGTAATCATTTTAAAATTATGGAATGCAAGGCAATTGAGAAAGAACACGCAGAAATGATTTAAAGGCTGACTTTTTAAAAAGAGAGCTATTAAACAGGTTAGTCACAACCATGAGTCACTCAAATTGAGTCATGCGTACTTTTTTGTAGCTATAGATTATCTGGTTTTCCTGTTTCTCTACACAGCTATGGGTAATGCTGTATTAAGAACTATTACTGCTTTGGACAGTGGCTTTTCCCTACTCTGTGTGATGCCCTGTCTGAATACATTTTTGCATTGGGCAGTCTACAATGTCATTATTTGACCTATTCTTTCAAAACACTTGAGTGACTGGTTGCATAAAACAAGCAAAGAAATATGTGCCAAGTGTTGAGTCGAGGAGAGAGATAAGCAAGAAAGGAACCTATCAGTCCATGATTTGCACCATTTCTGTGGGGGTTAGTAAGAGACATTAATAGTCATCCTGGTTTATGTCAGTCCTTTTGCCACCTACAGTGGCTGAGAGAGGAGCTTTGGGGTAGTTATACAGAATGGAGATGATCTGTGAGGAACAGAAAAAACAAGTGGAGGGAGTGCAAATATGTCCTGCCATGGTAACTGGGTTGATGGCTTAATAACTGTTGAAGCTGGGTTTGGATGTGTTGGGTTTTTTCCCTTCTATATTTGTAGTGAGCATGCATCAACACAGCTGTAGTGTTAGGCATAATCCCAGAGCCTTTACAACCATCATTCTAGACACAAAATTAGCATAATATGTATTGGCCAAATGTTTTCAGCTTGGTGGCTACCTAAAATTAGTCTGAAACTGTGTAGGTGCTTAAATGTGGGTTTGGGAGCCTGGATTTGGGTTGGAAAATGTAGGCTGTAGTTCTTCAAGCATCAGCAAAGAGAGGGAAGTTACTGTAGCTCTGAATATTCCGGAATATGCCTACATTTAGACTGCAATATTCATTGCTCTTTTTTTTAATAAGTACTGTCAGCATTTTTGTTAATATATAGGCAAGTTGTCATTTCCTTGTGATCTTTACAGACAAAAAAAGATATTATAGTCACGGTTTCAAGGATTATTTATTATTTTTCACTGGTTCTGCTTCTGAGAATTTTTCTAAAGACTCTTATTCTCTCCAAAAATGGATAGCTCACCTAGAAATAAAGCTTTCTTCCATGACTGGTATCTTGCTGATTGGTGCTGCATGAGTGCTAGATGAAAAATATTATTACAATTAGAATGCAAATGTCTATCTTGTTTTTACTTCTCTGCTGAATAATGTAAAACCCAAAACAGTTTTCTCTAGTATATCAAAGAGGTCAGGGTACACACAATTTGAGTTAGAAAATGTGATGATGTCATGAAGAGCACTCAATGTGCTTTACAACAAAAGATTTAAATGCCTCAAAAGGGAAAAGTAATTTTCACTGCCCTTTTGTAACAGAACTATTGCAATAGATAGTAAAGTGGTGAAGCTGCTTCCTGCATAAATGTCTTTCCCATATGCTTCTGCTTCGTTTCAGCAGATCTATACAGAAAATACTTAAGTCACGAAGTTTTCATTGGGACCAAATTTATGTGAGAAGGGGTCATTTGTTTAGTGTCATCAGTTGTTGTAAAGCTGCACAAGGTCATCCCACACAAAATTCTTGCTTTCAAATTCTTTTTGAGGCTTAAAAGCTGTTGCTAACCTGGGATGAGAACATAGTAAAACAAATAACCAACAGAAAAAGACAACATGGAATGCATTTTATAACCGAAGGACTGACTGCTGTCCTCTGTGTGTGCTACAGCAGTTTACCGAACTAATTCTGGAGACCATGAGACATTCTGAGTCAGAATGAAAAGATAGCTTTTTTGCAAAGTCTCATTAAGTGAGATTTGTCTTGGTCCTTGGAAGAGGACCTCCCCTTAGAAGTTGGAAAGAGCTGCAAATCTTGGCCCCATGAAAATCATGGGCTGTTGTAAGGATCTTTCCATGGTGTCATGGGTGGCAGAGCACCTGTGGTCTGGTTATGTGAGAACTCAGATCTTGGTATTTGGGGCAAGAAACTCTGTTACCTAAGAAATGGAGATGTCCCAGTGGCCCTGGTAAAGGGCATGTTTGCAGACATGCTTGAGCTCGGTGCTATCTCAGGATATTTCTTGCACAGCAAGGGAACCAAGCCAGCTCACAAGATAAAAGTGCAACACTTAACCAGTATGCAGTGCAGCAGGGGAATAAAAAGCCAAGAGTACAGATGGTGTGTGGTTATGTGGATATTTCCCCAGCTTTGTAAAGAAATTAGGTCCTGTGTTCCCTGTGTTTCAGTGCCTGCCACAGGTTTATCTCTTCCCCAAACAACCATTATACAAAAGAAAAATGCTTTTAAGTAATGAGAAGGTAAATTCAAACATGTATAAGATATCTCTGTGCCATTTACTTATATTCTGGTTTTATGCTACAAAGCTGAATATTATGTAACAGGATTGTGTTATTTAATTTCTGTAGAGTGCTGTGTCCTGTCCTGGCTGTTTTACCATGTTGAAAGACATAATCTGCTGAGAATGTATGTTTGCATGAAATAGAATTTCCTCCGTCTTTCCCTCAATCTAAAAAAAAAAAAAAATATTTTGCTTACTGGGAAAAAGAAAACAAAACGTGTTGAGAGTTAAACATGTTCTCAAACTTTGGAAGAACAAACTTTTATCTGTGCTGAGGAGCGATGCATTGTCCTTCTGGTAAGGTAAAATAGTAGGTGGTAGGACGCTAGCACAGAGCATGAGCCTGTATAGAAATAGAAGCCAAATAGAGGAGGGCTACTTGCTACAAGAAGAAATTAAAACAGCAAGGTAGAAGCTGAGCAGGAGTTGACCACTGACTGTGGCTGCTACTATTGAGTGGCTTATTCACAGCATTTCAGTGAAATACAAGTGCAGGGCAATATGTCATAACTGATGAGTCTTTTCTGATGTCAAATGGATCATGATATTGGAAAAGTTAATGGTCTGAATCAGTGGTTTTCAAATGTCATTGACTATACATTGTAGTGAATAGCAATTCAGAAAAACAACTTGGAAAAAAAATAGTGGGATTCATTACCTTGAATTTTTTGTGATGGAAATGAGGATGAGCAATTGGTGCTTCACAACCCCCCACAAAAATAGATGAGCTAATGCCCAGAAGTAAAGGGGCCTCCCCCAGCTGCCCATCACAACTATCTTTTACATTATGATTGTTTGCTTATGTTATTTCTTGTATTTATTCTGGACTTCCTTCATGCCTTCCTATTATGTCCTCGCATATCAGTTTCATTCCTTTTGCCCACCACATTCTTTTCATTTCTGTCTTTTCCCTTCTCCCTGTCCAAACTTGTTTGTCATGTGGACAGCTCTTCCTCTCTATGAGAGGTAAGATGGCTGGGAAGAAATAGTATGCTGAGTTGTCAGCCAGAAATAAGTTAACTAAATGCAGTTCTTGGTAGGCTTTTACCATAGCTCAGAAGGGGCAGGGGGCTCCAAAGGGGCCTGTGGGAAGTTGAATCTGTCTTGGTTTTATATTTATGTGATGCATGCAGCAAGTTCAGAAAAGAACATGTAAATAAACACATTACATCAATTTTGACTAAATGACATCAACTTCTCTTCTGACCCTACTAGCCCCTGAAATTAATAAACACTTGGCAAAGGAGTAACAAGATTTGTATGTATAAAGATATTGACTGCAGTGAATGGGGTTAAAAAGCTCTCTGTGTGATCCTGCATCTTGTACAGTTGTATCTTGTGTGTGCAAATGGAGATTCCTTGTTTTTTCAGATGTAAGAAGCAATGTTATCTTTAGTTTTTCAGAGATTTCAAATGTGCAGAGTAGTGTGGTGTAAAGCTAAATTCACTCCTAAACATCCATGTGTTACTGCCCATATTTTCTTTTGTTTCCAAATGAGTAGTAGTTCTGGTTATTTATTATGCTACAAAAACCTTAAGTTACAGTTTACACTTTTGTAACTGCATTTATTACTATTCTCTTTCCGAATCTTAGTAATCACTCTGATGTCACAAACCCAGTAGTGGTTATTCAGAATTCTCTGAATATGATCTAAATTCATAAATAAAAAGTAGTTTGTGTTGAAGTTAAGTGGCATATAATGGCGTAGTTTTACATTTCATATCTCTGATTAGTTTATACATTAATACTTCATAATCTGTGTGTACCAGTTAGATTTTCCTGCAGTGCAACAAAAATAGAAAGTAGGAAGCAAGCTATGAAAAAGAAATATTCAAGGATTTGAAGGGTCTTTCTGGCTTAATACCCAAAAAGTATTCAGGCGCATCAGATCAAAGGGATCAGCCCTGCTGGGCTGTAAATATTGTGGGCAATGTCCTCGGGTGGTGTAAACTAGCACAGCTTTGCATGGACCCCTGACACATCTGCCCAGCCCTCTGAGAGCAGCCTGTTGGTGTTTTCTGCTTGTAGTCAGAGCGTAGAAATACGCACACACGTGTTTTGTAAACTAGAAAGAGGCTTAGAGGGGATTCAGTGTGAATCTGTTTTTAATGTTACCTGAACTGTCCCTCAGACATCAATAGGACTAATCAGTATTTGTCATGTGATGCACAGTGCATATGCTTGGGGAGAAGGCCAGGTGCCCTTTGAAAACACATAATTGCTGATAATGGAGCTCTTTGATAATGCTAATTAAAGAGGTGTTGCCTATATGTCACTGAGAATAAGCTCTAACATTAGGCAGCAACTGCTGTAAGCTGGTTTTGTTATGTGCCTTCTACATTGGTATAGATTTTGCTTTATATCATTCTGGCTTCTGTGCTGCTGGGAAGACAAAGCTACAGGTGAACCAAGATAGTATGTACTCCTCTGCTAGTTACATGGAGGATAGTGAGCAAGATTTGCAAAGTACCTCATAAGTAAGTATACTACTACAGACAGATGTGGAAAAAGACAAATATTGAAGTCTTTCAGGTTTATGGTTCTGTGAATAGATGTTTGGAAGAAACATAAACATGTTTATACATGCATTGCATGTGTGTGTGTGTGTGCACAGGTTACGCAATTGGATTCCCAGGTGGTGAGGAAGAGCTCTGCAAAGGGAAATCTGAGAAAAGAAGCATGTGTTTTCTTGTTTATTTTTTGCTTTCAGAAAACAAGTAGATTACCCAGCGTAATCAGCATTGCTCTAGAAGGTGACAGTCATCAGCCCAAGAAACAGCCAAGAATTATGAGGGTACCTTCATAGATATCTTGCATATGTCTTTCTCGTGTCTGGGCTTAACAAGAACCAAATTGTTTGGCTCCACTCATCTACAGACCCAACAGAAAAAGGCATTAAAGTTTTTTTTGAAGGTACGAGCAGCTCTTTGCTTGGTTTTCCCTTTACTTTCAAATATCCAACTTTTTGAGAATGTGGTTTAGCTCAAGTTCACCTTTCCATTTAATTTTGTATTGGAAAATGCTGTGAAAGCTATATATTTAAGCCTTAGTTTGGCATTCTTGCTCATAAATTATGATCTGACTTTTACCTATATGATGACATTCAAATTGTTCAGCAAGATCTGCACTCTTAGAAAGAAAAGGAAATTCTTGAATGTTTGAGAGTGAAATCTGTTCTTGGCTGAGCTGTCTAGTTCTCTGCAGTTGTCTTCAGATGAAGAAACACAAAGTATGGAACTTCCTAATTCTGGCTTTCCGTAATCTGGATGTTCACAAGATGTTAATTCCTCTTAATAACTTTACTATATGTAATACTAATTAATACTGTTAATGTTTTCCATTGTCTTTAGTAGGCTTCTAAAATAATCAGACTGGGAGTGTAAAGGAGGAACATGACCCTGCAGCATTCCTGCACTATTAAATAGCTTGGACAAAAAAGAGGGAACACTGTTTTAAAAAGCCACCACCACCAAAACAAACCCACCAAAACAAAACCAAACCCCCCATTGCTGCCATTATCTAAACATCTCCACACATGTTCTGCTCTAGGGAAGAAGTATTTTTTTTTTTTTACAATGTCTTTGCCTTTATTTGCCTGTCTTCTCTTCCTACTATCACAAGCAAAAGGAACATGGTGAGCTTGCAGACACATCAGGCAGATAAATTAATTCATAGAGGTCATTCTTGCAACTCTGATGTTTTCTTAATTAAGTAGTGGTAAAGATCAAGGCTTCTCAAATAAAAATGTTTACTTTTAGATGTAGCAATCTGTTGAAGCATTCTGGGCATCTCAGTAGAATTAGAGGTGTATGTATATGTGTGTTTGTATTTTTTCCCATCTTGCAATGCTCAGAGGAAAAACTGGTTTTGAATTAGTGCTGTGTTGAGTCTAGCCTGACTTTGGTGTAAACTTGCTGGAAATAGTTTTGTCATCTGTGGCAGTATTAAATTTTCTACAGTGGATGACTGCAGTCATGCAAATTTTAGTGCCTATAATGGCTCAGTCACTAGCACCAGTTTGACTGGTACAGCTGGGTTTATCATGCAGCCTGATTCTTGGGCATCTCTACAGAGATTCTCAGCAGAGCTGATGGGACTTCATAAAGCAGCTTGTTCTTTAATAAAACAATTAGAGGCACAGTTCTGTATTTCCAGTTTAGCACACTTACTCAAGTCAGCAGACCTATATGAAGTAGGCTTATGCTAATTAACCAGGGCACCAGTAGCAGTGTAGCCTTCCAGCAGGGACTTTAGTGTGGGCTCCCTGTCCCAGTGATTACCCATGTTCTTGGGAGGTTTCCCCATTGGCAGGGTTAGTGCTTGCTCAGATGTGTGCACCTGAGCTGCAGAAATGTAACCCAAGTGATGGGACTGAAGCAGTTCACAAATCAGAATTTCCAGTCTGCACAAAATTGTGCATATTTTTCCCTTTAAAAGAGCGGGGACCTGACTGATGTATGGCTGTGCCTTTGAGATACAGAGGAGATGTACCTCCCCCAGTGCAAACTTGGGTGTACTATGGGAGTGTGTGTGGGATTCATGGGCCCACTGCTTAGAAGGCTCGAGTAAGGAAGTATGTGCAGTTCGATTGCTCACTGAAATATCTTCAGAAAATATAACCCTGAAGGTCTGTGCAGTTGCACAAAGCTTTATCCAACCCAATATATATATGCCTTATGGAATTGCCCTGGATTGGATTATGACAACTGTGTTTGCACCTATGCTCAGCTCGAGCCTCTTCCTGCATGAGCTTGTCTGTGCATTTTAAGACATACAGCAAGATCAGCTGAATGCTTTTCCCCCCAGGTCCATTCACTCAGATGATGTGCTAATTAGGTCACTGGGAAAATCAAAGATACAGAAACTGGATTGAGTGCTCACCAACTGGCTCCTACATGTATTTTATGCTGTATTTTATTTTAATTTGTCCTAAGATGTTTTGTGATGTCTCTGAGAATGTTACCCATAAAAAAGCAGACTGCACATCAAGAAAGCAAGTCAGTGAACACATGAATATTTTGAGTCGCAGGGTGTAGCATTCAGTATTTATCACTACAGGGAAGAGACATGTGACTTCTCTCCCACATGGCAGTTCCTTGATTTATGCCTTACTGATTGGAAAATAGCAAAAGTATCCTGCAGGATCACTTTTGAAGAATGGGCAAGGCACTGGAACAATCAGCACAACAACAGTGCTGACATTTTGCTGCAGAATGATCCCTGCTCTTATCCCATAAGAAAGTCCTGTGTGTTGGAAGAGAACGGACTTGCTGAAGGCAGAGATGAGTTACTGCAGAGTCCCTTAGTTTGTTTTCTGCTTAAATAAAAGTGTTGCGTCATAAGTGTGACCTCAGAAGTAGCAGTGTGACTGGACAAGCAAGCATACTTAATCTTCTCCTTGGAGGAGTTGAATGTATTTTGTCCATGAAAGTATATGCTGTGTATGGCATACAGGTAGGAGTGAGTGCGTCTCTGCGTTGGTACAATTTGAGAGGGAGATGAAGGACTGTTGGAGCACTTCAGGGCATTGCTACTTGTCAGGAACACACGTACTCCAAGGCAAACAAATTTGCTCAATATTTTTATGAGTCTCTGAGCTCAGCTGGTTCTGGCAGGGATGACTTGACTTCATCCAGAGAGGCAGTAGGGGGGAGCTCATTCCAACTTTCCCTTCATTTGGGTAGTGGAACATGAGTAACTTCTTCCCAGAGCTGGAGGGAGTCGCCTTGGGCTCCTCGTCACGCACAGCATGTCATACCACATCTCTCTCATCCCTCCATAGCGTCTACTGCAGCTCCCTTGTATGGCCTAACCATAGTGCAACATGTAATTGCCTCTGATGTAGCAATTTCAGCACAAGCACTTTGGACTCTGTGGAATAACAAATAATAATAAAGAGAATAGTCTTGCAATAAATGCTAATCACACCCTATAGGATTGTACTGATTTTGTCATTAGATAGTAGATATTAAATGCAGAAATACTAACTTTCCCAGAACCTTAGAGAGTTTAGAGTTCTTTTTAAATATGTAATTCTCCTTCTAAACATAGAGTTTGCTTTCCAGTACAAATTCTTTATTATTCTCTAGCTAAGGCTGAAAAGCCTCATCATTTACTTGTGTCAGAAATGCCCTTAAGAGAACACAGTCATTTACTGAGATGAGCAAATTCTGGAAATTGAGGCAAAGGTTCTGTTCTGCAGGTGAAACCAAGCTGCCACAAAGTCTACAGGGGGTTGTGTGTGTGTGTGTGTGTTTGTGATCATTTAGCCAACTGTAGCTTGGCAAGCTTCACTATTCCTCCTTTTTTTCTGGCCTTTTAATCTTGATTGTTATGCTCTCTTCTGTTCTCCTGAAGCCAGAACTACTTTTGCCCACTTTTGTCTCACTACCTCTCTCTTCTTTTTCAGTCTTCTGCAACTAGACCATACTGCCTTTGTAAAGCATTCACTGCCTGATACATGTTTATAGTGCCAACTAATGCTCTTCTGAGCTTATGAACGTATCATTTATATTGAGCATGTGTCTCTATTACATGCAAAACTGAGCTGCAGGCTAAGTGATTCTTGTTTCAGTCTTCCTCCTGACCTAGCAGTAATTCTCTTGATGATACAAACCAAATAAAGAATGGAATTTCTATGCCAATCTATTTGTCAGCCATAAATAGGCAATCTATTAGTCAAATTTTCAGAAGTGAACAGCAACATATTTCTGAATCCTGGTATCTTCAAAATATATGTAGATGTTTGCTTTGGAGTTCTCTGACATTTTTGTTGTCAGCTGAGAGCTGGCATGTGATATTTATGTTGGCTTGATCAACATTTGGCAAAAGAGGGTAAGAACAAAACTGAGTATAAAATGGGAAGCTTTTTAACAGAGAAAGTGTCTTTCCATAGATATGATACTGCAAAAATATGAATCACTTAAGCTGTACAGCATAAATAAGGAAAAACTGATTTAAAAGCCTTTATTTTCAGAATTTCAGAAAGATGTATTTTAATGACTTCAAAATATAAAGTCCTTAAAAGTGTATCTGCTCTTCAGTGGTGAAGTCCAAAGCTTAATTCATGTACGGGTGTAGCATTATTTTCACCTGGACTTCAGGATGATGAGAAACCTGACATGTCATCTGAATGTGGTGATGAAATATATCTGGCACCGAGAATTCCAGTATTTAGAAAAGTGATGTTTTATAGCGTTACAGGCCTAATTGACTTTAGCGTCATTATTGAAAATGAGGAGGTAACAGTAGTATTATGTTTTCCCTGCACCTGGGACTTAGAGGGAAACGGAGATGCAGGTTCAACCATCTTTGTCTCTCCCTTGTAAGGTGGGGTAAGGCCAGGGGCTCTTTGCCTGCTCTAGTCTCACCCAGAGCATGTGGATAGGAAGCAGATGAAATGAAGTGGGGTCAGCCAATAGGCCCAAGCCAACATCGTTGGTGAAATAAGCTTTTGCCCATAACGGAAAATTACTTCATTCTGTGAGGAAAAGAAGAGAAGTTATTGTGAGTCGACTGTAGTTCCTCCCTTGGGTTCCCCCAGGAGCAGGATGCCTTCATCTGGGAGATGGCTTCTGACTGGGAGATTATCTCTGAAACAGGATCCTGGGTTTAGCTGGCCTTTACTTTCATGTATTTAGTAATACTATTCTGTTTTACATGAAATTTGTTTGTTGCTTGAATAATTTCACAACCTTGCAAGAAGAGACTATCCAATAACACTGGTCAAGCACCATCCTTAAAACAAATGGAAGTTTGTGAGTGACCTGAAATGAATGTAACATGCTTGCCTAGAAGAGATTTAGCAACAGCTGTACAGCACTGAAGTTTAGACAAACAATGGAAAAGCGATGACATTTTAAACTTGGTCTCAGTCCAAAGCATCCCTGTTTTACAAACTGATCTTCAATCATATTCTGTTACTCGTAATAGCAACAAAGCCCTGCAGTATGTTTGCACAGGGCATGAATTAGCAGAGAACTTGACCTTAACTGTTGCGTATAGAAACAGAGAAGTTATGTTTACAAGAGCACTCTGTGTTTGCTCCCCTTCTTGTGTGGGTGTATGTAGGGGAGTGGGGAAAAATACTCAGTCTCTCTTTAAGCTCTACTCTAACCAAGCTGTGATGCTTATCAATGTGATTTTGTGATAAAAAGTTGTGACTCCATCATTACACACTTGAAATGCTACCTGTAAAGCTAGCCTAACCATTAAAAATCAAGAGCCAAGCAATTAAGCATTCTGAAATACATTTATTAAAAATAATATCAGATTTTTTTAATGGCCCTCTACTTTTTGAGCATGTAAGTTGAGTTTTTGATTGCCACAAAAGCTAGAAGCATACCTTTTGTTCAGGTGCTCTCCTGCAAATAGAAAGACAATAAAAAAATTTATATTTGTATGGTCAGACCCAAGAAACTGGAAAGAGGAGAAGAAAAAATTTGAAATTTTGGGTCTAAGGCAAGATTTAAATGCTAACTATTACATTTAGCTTTTCTGTTCACCCTTCTCTCACAAAACCTGCTACTCTGTAGGGTAGAAGTCTCTATAGACTGGCTGTGATATTCTGACCCCCAGGTAATTTGTGCCATTATATAAATTGACATATATATATATACACAAATATGGGAAAGAAAAGAGCCAAATAGTCTGTGCAAGCAGGTAGGAAGGCTGGGAAGAGGTGAAGATAAGATACGTTGTTAGTGCTGTTGGTGAGAGAAGGGAAATTGTCACGGCTGTGGCTCCTGGCTGTCGCTGCTGCCTGGGAAATGTGTGTCAACACCACGCAGCGGCACAAGCTGCTGTGGGGAGGGGGATGCCGCACCTCTCTGTATCCCTGCTCCGCTTGGTGCTGTCATCTGTGAGCTGCCATTGTCACAAATGGGAGTGCTCGTAAGATGCTGTTGTCTGCATTGCCTCCTCCTCCCCCACCCAAACAACAACAAAAAAAACCCCAGCTCTGGTATGTAGCAGTGAGATTTTTTTTTTTTCCCTGCTGCTATAAGATTTCAGGATGATCCAACAGTGTATTTACTGGATATGAGAGGTGTTGTTCAAGGGGGAATTCCACCGCTGCCTCAAAAGCAGTTTACAGTATCCTGAGTTGACCCCTACTGAATGTATGACATCAGGTCTGAAACATTTTGCTGGAGGAGCACAGCAGCCTATTCCTTTCATAAGAATGGTTTCATCTATTGCTTGCTCTTAGCTTAATAACCTTTTGCTACTTGAACTGTCCTTTCTGCCAAATTATTTTTTCATAGCTTCCCCTGGGATTTGGCCATGAGCTGAGTGTGTAAGGGACCACTAAACAAGAAGAAAAAATCTCTAGAGATCTTAGCTGTGCAACCCTATTTAAGTAACAAAAACAACTGTGTTTGATGAGCCAATTAAACAGAGCAAACGTTTAAAGGACAGAATGCCAAATACTTGTTTGTAAACCTAAACCTTTATTAGCAGCACTGTTACAGTTATAAAAGAATATGATCCCTTTCTGAGCCTCACAGACTACCTGCATCCCTATATTAATTCCAAGCGCTGCTGGATGGGCTTTGTGAGTGTTGTAGGACTAATCCCTATGGTTCCTTGATTATGAGCATGTGCAGAGCAGCCGAAGGTACAGTCGTGCATGTAGAGCTAACACAGAGACTTGCCTTGCAATGCCATGTTTGTGCATGTGTTCCTACAACTGAGAAAGATACAGGGAGCCTGCCTGCCTTGCTGCTTTATCTGATGTTTTCTTGTTTCTGTTTCAGCATTGAGGATAATTCCTTCAACACGCCAGCTTTAGCAGAGTAAGTGAACACTTTAAAGATGTCCTTATTTTTAAATAAGAATGATGAGTTTAGTTACTGTAGAGAATAACTGTAAGTAGTATGTGAGAAGTTCCAAGCTATCTGTCATATATTTTGACTCAGTTTTCTGTAATCTAAGTGTATTATTGACTGTATGGGAAGGATTGCATGAAAGAGCTGCCTTTACATGCTCTGTGACCATTTAGCAGTGAAATACCTTTCTGGGAGAATATGTTTGATGCACATCACACATGTTTAAATGCATGATTTTCAGTGTAGGATAAATCTCCTGTGAAAATTTTGCTCATTTCTGGTACTGATGATCTTGACAAACACAAGTATGTCAGTTTTCTAAGAACACATGGTCTGTACTTCCTGCAAGCATTATTAGGGAAAAAAATTCTTTGCCAATATTTTGAAAAAAGTAACTATACATTATTTAGACAGGCCAAGTACCAAATATGTCATTTCTTTGTAATCAATTCCCTAAACTCATTAGAAGGCCTGATGTATTGTGAACATAAGGATATATATGTTGATTTTTTTGTTGTTTTTGTTTTATGGAGGCAACAGAGCAAGACAAGGAAGAACATTAGAAAGTTAGAAAGGCAAAGGCTTTAGGAACTATTACAAATGAAATGGTCTTTGTTTTATTTCAGTCTAAACTACTTCAATGTTGGTGTTCCCTACATTATTATTTTGCATGCTTTTGATTGTTTCAAAAGCTTTTAGGGAAGATTTTTCAGCAGTAATGTGCCAAGCAGTTTCTCAGGAAGGAAATGATTTATAGATTTATTTGTGTATTAGGTGAGTTTTACACTGGTAAAATGCTCATAATTTAATAAACCCTAGCTGGACAGTGAGCTGTTTGCCTAAGTGTTGTGGGGACAGGGTACATTCTGAAAGCAGGCCAAGCTGTAATCATCTGAGCCATCCCTAAGTGTTGTCAAAATACCTACAGGAAAAGTAACATTTCATAGGGATCCAAATAATTTCCCTCTCTTACATTGCTTTGCTTTATTTGCTTGCATTGCCTTGCTTTATTTAATATTTTAACTTAGTCATGCTTTTTGTATGATTGTAACAGATATGGAAAGATTTAACAGAGGCTAATAAATCATTAAGTCATTTTTTATTATTTTCCTGTGTCCCTATTAGTTAGGTGATGAATTGTGGTCTGTAAAATTCTGAGATGCTCCCCCTTCACAGAAGAATAACTGGATTACAGATAGTACATTTTTAATATTTTTTTTTCTCCTTCCTTTTTCTGTGTCCCTAAGTACATCCATTGTTCCCCGTAGAGATTCTGCTGGAGCGGCCCCTGTGCCTGCCTCACCCTTGAGGTTTCTGGGACCTGAAGGTGATGACCTTTCCCTGCAGTGCTTTATGTGACCATTAAGACAAGGGCCAGGATGGCATAAAAGCTGACTGCATAGTGCCAGCAGTGCCCCTGGGGAAAGGGAGAGGGGTGCAGACGGTGTGGTGCTGGGCTGGGCTGAGAGGTAGCAGCATGGCAGAGCTGGGGCTGGGCCAGGCGTTGCCTGATTTAAGCTGTTGTTGGTTTTGTTTCAGGGGCTTTAATTTTTAATCCTATCTTCCCAAACATGGAAGTAGAAACATACTTTTAGAAAACAAGACAAGCGAACAATGACATCTGAAAAGCATTGTCCAAATTAACAAACTTGGCTTCCAGAGTTGATTTCCCTAAATCCTGTTTAGAACCTCCCCCCAAAGCCTGTTTTTGAGAACTGCTGAGGATACACAATTCTTACTGATGTCAGCAGTAGTTGTTTCTGCTGGCCATATCGGAAAATAGGTTACTTTTATTTAGCAGAATAAAGAGAGAGCTTGCCATGCAACTTTAGACATCCCCATTTGACAATTTCTGTCTTTACTTATGGCAAAGGCAAAATCAGGGCTTCCTGAATGATATAAAATCAGTGATACAATACTTTCAGGAACATTTCTCCAGACAAGGCAAGTGCCTGGGGCTGCTAAGCTTCCAGCAAGCCATGCATGCAGCCTGGTTTAGAAGTTGCTCATGTGAACATCTTAAAGGTCAAGTCAGCAAAAAGGAGCAGTTTTCAAGTTGTACTGAAATGGCTTCTATGGAAAAGTGAAAATGGAAGAAAATTAAAAAAGCTAATCCAATTAAAACAGAGATCCTTGGAAGAAACATACAGAAGCAGTACTATAAAGAGTCAGAGCAGCAGTCCATCTAGACTGGGGATCTCATCTCTGCCCTGACTCTGGCCAGTGCCATAAGATCAGTAATAGATGTACTTACTTTTAAGAGACGTATCCATCAGTCAGTAGTTACATTGGGCGCTGAAGGAAAAGGATTCACATCACTGGTTTTGTCAAAATACATACTTTCTGCCCAATGTAAGCTTCAACCCATATGGATTTATGACTGGAAGCTGTTCTGGCATATTCTCTGATGTTTTAGCAATGAGTGAGATGCTGCTCCAGTTTTTAGGTTGGTGGGAACTTTCTCTACTATGTGGCCACAAGCTTTCACATAACTTATCCAACTCTTGAATATCCCTCTATCTGTTAAATATAGCTAAAGTTGGACAACAAGATTTACGAGTTACTGGTGAGAGGAGAGGAGTGTGTGCATGTCTTTGTTGATATGTGCAGACAAGTGGCATGAACACATAAGCTGCATTTCTTAAAGATGCCAAGGGAAAAACACTCTGTGCTTTAATGATGGATATTTGCATTATATCATGGATTCATCTTTTTAAAGGTCCTGCTACAGTCTTAGCCTCAAGCACTGTCTTGTGTGAGTGAGCTTTCTTGGTTAATATTTATTCTGACAAAGAGAAAAATTTCTATTAACAATTTCAGAGTGTGTTGCTTCTGAACTTCCTCACAATCTTTTTATTACATGATGGACACTGTCTTCTCTGATTCATTATTGCTTATCTTTCCTATCTACTGCTATCTGGTTATTCAAATACATTTTGTCATGCTTACTTATGTTGTTTATAAGTTCTGTCTTGTTTTATGACTTTTATCAGTTGCTGGATGCTAAGTCAGGATCTCTACTTCTCAAGATCACATGATTACAGCCAGCTCAGGGAAAGCAACCCCCAGGGCACTTCCCCAGGTTAAGGAGTATGCACACATAGACTTAGCTGATGGACCTGTGCTCAGTCATCCATCATCCCTCCAGAGAGTGTTCCCCGTTGCCAAAATGGTCTTTCAGGACTGCAGGCTGCCAAGTGTGGTGACTGGTGAGAGGAGGGGGTGAGTGAAGCTGGTAGCAGAGCTGCTTCCTCCCACCTCCTCTTCCTATGGCAGCTGCAGGAGGGAGAGTTTGTCCCTTGAGAGAGTCCCTGGGCTTTGTTGACTGTGGCTTGGTCCATGGTGCACAGCACGCCTGGTGGCATCTTACCCTACTCTCGTGTCTGTGCTGGGAGCTCTGTCCATCCAGCTCTGACCTTGGCCACTGTCTCCTCACAGTGTATTTCCTTGCTATGTTTTTCTCCCTTTGAAATTTTCCATCGTCTTTTCCGTCCAGGCTCCTGGTTCCTTTCGTACTGGGCTTCCTTCTTCATGCCCCCAGTATGTCCTATCCTCACACCTTGCTGGTGTCAGAGACCCATAGGCAATTAGTGATAGACCAGAGGGGAAGGTGTGACTGGCATGCGGAGGCAAAGGCAACTAGGTTTCTACAGTGAATTTATCCATTTTGTCCATCAGCCCCTGTCTTCCATCCGTCATGCCACTTTGCCTTGTGGGGAGAACTGCACCCATTGCAGGAATATTGTGTGATCTGGGGGGATCTGCAACTGTATTTATATGTTCCAATTGCAAGCAGCAAATGCTTTCATCCATATGCTGATGTATTCAGGAAGTGTAAACACTTGAGTGTCCCTTTAAATATTTTCTGCTGCAGTCTGGCTTTTGATAAAGATACTAGCAGAAGACTGGTGGGAAAGAGGAATATATTAAAATCCCTACCATCAAATTGCAAAGCAGAGCTATGAATTTATCACTTAATGTGCTCTGTCCTAAGCGGGGCAGCTCTTCTGAAAATTTAACAAGTCAGTGGAAGTACAGGCTGCTTCCCCCATAATGAAGAGATTCCTCTGCCAGCAAACTTCAAGTGACCCAGGCCTGCTTAGTGTCTGTGCCCTGTGAGTATGAACAGAGGGTGAGGAGAAGGCCCTGACTTTTCCCCAGAAATAATACCTAGAAAGGGTCTATGCATATTTATTAGGAGTGTATGCATATATATGTATGTTTATTTGAAGAAAGACTGTTCATAGGCTTTGCAGTTATATCATTCCACAAAGTTCAGCCATGCTGCACAATATAGTGTTCAACACTGTGTGGTTAGTGTATTTATTCAGACTTCTCTTTTGATTAGGCAGCCTTATGACAATCCTGTTGTTTGTAACTTAAGGGGATGTAATTGATTATGATTCTTCAAGCATCTTAAAAAATTCTGCTAGTTCACTTTTTAAGACTAACGATCACTTTTATTTGGGGATTCTTTTTCCTGCTGCACAAAGAATGACTGCTCTATAGGTAATATTTCTGTGACTCTAGGAGAAAAACACCCTTAGCTAATTGTTTCTAATTCTTTTTTTTTTTAATGTGAAGTATATGATAAGCAATTAAAATAGGGAGTTTCTGTCATTTTCCTGTAATTTTTATTGTAACATCTGAATTCTTTGTCATCATTATTTCCATCTGGCTGAAAATGATATACCAAATTGTGTACACTTAACATCTCAAATCCTCTTCTTCCTCTGAGATTTAGACTATCGTGGAGCAGCTATGGCATTAAATGACCCCAGCTAAGGCATAAGAAGGAGAAATGTGTTTATACTTTGAGCTTCACTGTCATGTTATTAAAAGCTAAATTTCTGCAGCTGGCAGAAAATCGGCAATTATTTTGTATCCATTTTCAAGGTGTGACGGGGATTCAGACTCTGTACATGACGATCAAGCAGCCAGTTCCAGCCCCAGGTATTCTACTGCAAATTTTGTCTGAAATCCATTGGCAAGAAATAAAGCTGTCAGAGTGCTTCTGTTAAACCATTAGAAAGAAACCTTTATTCTCAAGGGAATGCAGAATTTCTGGGGTATTACTTGCTAAGGCTATTAGTATTTCTGGGAAATGCATATTTGCCTTGTGTACTAATGTGTAGACAATATTAAGATTACTTAATTACTGTTGTTATTATGTGAGTAAATATATTATGGTCTGTGTTCTTAACTTCACATCATATTACTTTCATTCAGATGCACCTCTGATGCTAATACATTAAATGTTACTGTACAGCAGCTGGTACAAAGTAGTAGCAAGCAGAGTTTTGCAACTGTGCAAGGATATGCTCATTGATGAGCGTCTCTGCGAAAAAAACAGTCCTTCAATTTGTAATTTAACTGAAGTATTCTTGAGGCATGTCTCTCTCATGGCTATGTTAGTATATGTTGATTGATAGAGAATGCAACTTAACCTCTCAGAAAGATTTTTGAATCAGATGATACCTTAAAATTGTCAACACTTCTGCACATTCTTGAAATGCTTGTAGGATATAAAGCCCCTTACCCTGTAACTATAACAACTGCCTTGGAGCACACTTGCAGAAGGCATGGGCAGCAGTGGTGTTTAACTCCATAGGCGCTCTGCGAGCATCCATCTGGATGCTGATGGGCCACAGATGGAAAGTGAGTTTGGCAGCTCAGAATCCTTAGGAGAAAACACTGAATTAGCAAGTTATGCATTCTAAAAAAATCTTGGGGGGGTTTAATTCAATAGTCCTTGACTCCCTCGGTTGTGGAAATTTCATACCAGGAGAGAGGTCGTCTCTCAGCTAACCATTAGGATTTTACCAGCTGAAGCTAACATCTGAAATTCCACCTGCAAACTAAGCAACAGCCAGGGATTTCAGAGCAGTAATGCCGATCTGCTCATCCTGCCAACTAAGCAGGCAGCCTCGCATTCTGCATTGCGGTAACTTTCTTAATGGTGCCAGGAAGACACTCCCAGTGGAAGGCATTAGACCAGTCTAAGGTTGGATTGATTGGGTGTGGATAAGACTAGCAAGGTCTTCTTAGGACAGGTTGCACTCTGTAGGTTAGGTGGAGATTGAAAATATCTGTCCCAGATTCAGTGGTTAACTGAGCATCCATGAGCAACAGTGCCTGTTTGAACCACCAGATGTGCTGTTGTACAGGGGGACCTTTTCTCCAAATTGGAAGCACATGATACTTGTCCCTTCCACCCAAACACATCTCTGGCTGTTCAAACCCTACTTTGTATGCCTACCTCCCTCACTTTGTCCAAAAGCCCTCAAAACCAGAGACTGTCAGAAGGGAAGTGTGACTATAGGGAGGAATTATTGTACCTGATGACATTTTTGTGAGATCATAACCTAGTGTGAATCATTGGACGGAGCAAGGTCTTCTGCATGAAAAAGGCAGTTTCAGATTTTATTTGGGGAATATGAACTATAGGGCTGAAGCCAAAGAGTGCTTCTAAAACTAGTCTTATTTAAATGGCTCTACAGTTGAATGTGTAATAATACTAACAGTAGTTTACCTTGTGATTTGACAATAAACAGTAGCCTCTCAGATTCATGTTACTAACATATGCAGTGTTTAGTGTGTAGACTACTCAAATTGGTAAAATTAAAATGTCATGAATAGGTAAGAACTTGTTGCTGTTCTTCCTTCATAATGTTTTGACAGGTGTCTGAAGTCCTACCTGATGCATTTCAATTTTATTTTCTTACAGAAATGATGATAACAAAGAAAATTATCCGGACAACGCTGCTGTCTTAGAGGAAAGGCAGCTGCCTTTGCAAGATACTCAGCAGCATAAGCAGCAGGCTGTAATTGACTACACTCTAAAGCCTGAAATGGGCAACTTAAAGCTAAGAAAACCTAAGCCCATTGCAAAGCTAGAAAATGGAAAAAGCCATGAGGAAAGTCAGGTAAAGAATTAAACTTACCAAGGGTACGTTTATGGCACAGTGTCTGAGCAAACATACCTTTTGAAATGCAAAGTGGGACTCCCTGGTAATCCATGGTGTGACTGAGACCCCACAATAATCTACCCTGATTTTCAGGGACCTGGAGTTCTGGAACCTTCCTGTAATGACAGACAATTTATTTCAGCTAGGGAATTTCAGAGAGGGATGTGTTGCAACTGCTATCAGAAGTGAGTGGAGAGCATAGCTGAAGATGTGCAAACATCTCTTTAGATTTCCTGTGACTGCTTGCACCAAATATAAAAATCTTGGTAGTTGCAGCACTTGACTAGACTTTCTGTTTTGTTTATTTGACTGAGGATCTCTTGTGCTGGTATTTTGGCTGCCAATGGAGAGATTTATTACTTTCCCTTTATCTTACTTTCTGTTTTTTCTCATCTTTAAATAATAAATCTATTCCAACGCAGATTCTGGTACTGGTACTCTTGCCCACAGGCTTCCCTGGGTTGAGCTGAGGGGAGCAGAACTGTACCTTTTCTAAAGGCTATAAAAGAAGACTAGAAATGAAGAAGCTTCTGCTGCTGTCTGTGGAGGTACATTGCTGGGTAGATTCCAGAGTTACCACCTCCCAGCAGCTGCTGGAAGTGCCTCTGTTCTTCCCTGGTGTTTCCCAAGTCATGTTTCATATGCAGTGTAAGGGATAGAGCTCTGGTCCAGGTTTAACCCCTCAGCTACAAATATTCTCATAACCAAGATAGTTGATGTTAATGTTGGTAGATTGTTGGCCTGTAGTAGGCACAAGACCTGAGAGATGTCTGTATTTGCATCTCTTCTTTGATAGATAATGTATTTGGCTATTTTCTGTCTCTCCTCTCTTGTTTGTGGACAGAAATTTGCAGAGCGCTTTCTGAAGTGCTTTGAACCCATCATAGACCAGGAATGATTCTGGTTCATTTTTTCAAATTTAGAATGGGAATTCATAATTTTGGATGGCATATCTTACCTTCTAAGTGACGAATATCCTTTTGAATCCCAGAAGAAAAAGTAAAAGCAAATAGCATCCCAATGGTATTATCATAGCCTCTTTCAGAATATTATTGTGAACTCTTGCCCTAATATTTTTGCATATTTTTGCTGGTGTTCATCCCTGAGATGAAGTAGTAACTGTTGATTTTTTTGTAACTGTATTGCATTACTAGGAGATGTTATTTAGGCTGCAGGGAGATGACGTGTGCATGCTTATCAGCAGATAAGAAAAATGATAGGAAATTTTGCCCTATGAAGAGCAAGTGGAGGCGTATCAGGAAGAGGAGTCATGAAGAAGTCGTAAACAGGGCAAGATCTGTCTCATAGATCATCTGTTGCTCTTTCAGCCACTTCAGAGTCTCCTATCTGCCTGTTCTCTGTGTATGTCGTGCCTGTATCTCTCACCCAATGAAAGCTAACACAGCACAGATTTGCTGCTCTATGGAATTTTGTGGCCTGAAGTGGTTAACTGAACATGTTGATATTCTTTCATGGGAAACTTTTTGAGTATATAATTAGACTGCCATAAAATACCAGTGCAACTTAGATATGCAGCCTCTGGAAGGAAAAACAGTCAGGCAGATAACTGTCACGTGACTCAAGGGCTTGAATAAGGAAAGACAAAAGTGGTCCTGGGCCCCCACACTACCCATTGCTCCCATCTCTGGCATACTGGAAGAAATAAG
The DNA here is from genome assembly GCA_020745775.1 of Theristicus caerulescens. Taxonomy (NCBI): domain Eukaryota; kingdom Metazoa; phylum Chordata; class Aves; order Pelecaniformes; family Threskiornithidae; genus Theristicus; species Theristicus caerulescens. The sequence goes on from CM036560.1 coordinate 94,783,205, forward strand.
ATGTGTAGGCACTGTTTTATCTCATCTTTGATTTGATGGGAGTACTTGAGGGACGAGAGCTAGTGTACAGCTTTGTGTAGTATAAAATATAAACACAAAGCAAGCATCCCTCCGTAACAGGAACTCCACTCATTCATAAAGGGAATTGTATCCTAGTACTGTGAAAGACTTTTCAGTGGATATCCTCTATCTACACTGAGTTCAGTGGTGCTTGCTGTAGAGGAAAGAGTTTGCCTCTTGGAACAGTTTGCTGAAGGAAGCTGTTATGGAGAAAGCATTTACCAAGCCCTTCATTTTGCATAGCCTTCATTCTCATTAGTAAGGATATGCATGCTCCTTCACCCTGAGTGCTTGCCTTACTGCATCTTAGCTACCTCAAGGGCTTTTGTTCTTAAATAAGCAAGCATCTGGCTCCTGGCTTTGTTAAAGGTGCCTATGAAAAACAAGGCTCTGCTTGCAGAAGAGCTCTGCAAAGGTCTTGTTTCTGTGTGTGGGTTCTCACTGGGATCCTTGATATGTTATGACCTCCCAAACCCTATTGCAGCTGTCTGTCTTAGCAACCATAGTCGTGAACTGATAGCAACTGCTTCTTTCCATTTGGAAGCTGAAAGCAAAGTGCTGCTGTGTTGTTTCTAGTAGCTGTTTATAAGTATACAGCAGGTTGTTATTATCTGGAAAAATGGACGAGACTGATGTTTTGAAACACTGTGCAACTGCATATACCTTCCTTTTGTGAAACACTTTGCCACCAAGCTACTCAATGAGATAAATGATGTACTTAAAAGCAGCTGATGTTGAGCTGAAAACAGTAATATCTGAGTATATGCATTTATGAAAGGAAAGCATGATGCACTGCACATGGTGATTAAACTGTTCATCCTTGTTTTCCTGAGTTTATTGATAGAGTCCTTTTTCAACAGCCTCCTCACTTCCCCAACCTGACTTCTCTGTGGCATCAGAAAGAAACAGTGACAATATTGCAGTGACAGTATCTCCTTTAAAGGTGTTGCTCTGATAAGCCAAGGAAATGTTTTCTACTCACTCCTATGTGTTATAAGCCCATGAGTCGCTTTTTTAGAAAATTGTCCCTTTAAAATCAGAATAGACTGTTGGGAGATAAATAACTTTGCTGCATATGTTGGAAGGATTAAAGTCTGTTTGGATGGGAACTAATTTTGTGTGCCTTTCTACTACTGAGAATCCAGGGGATTTCCATTGCAGAAAGGTCACTGAGAGGGAACAGACGCCTGTGTTCAAGTAGAGGAAAGATGGCCAACTTGGGGATTTTGAGCTTCACAGGGCTCTCAGTCTGCTGAAGTATGATTCCTGTGCCTCTGATTTTTTTGAAACAAGTGTAGTACTGTGGTCATATACCTTAGGTCTTGATGAAGAAAAGGTTATTAAATTTACAGTGATGATTAATAGGACCAAGTCTAACAAAATGCAGTACCAAGTGACTTCACTTGACCACTTATCAGCTGATAAAATGTCACTAGAATAAAGACGTACCTTGGATATTGCATGCAGTTATTTCTTTGGGGGCAGGAACTGGGTATGGTGGCAGCTGTAACCTTTCCAAAGTATGGGAAGAGAGGCAGGCTGCTAGAATGTGATTACACTGCTGTACTCCAGGTACATGGTTTCATCTTTCCTATGGTTTCCTGAGCTTCTTTAGCTATTCTGCAATGCTAACCTATAGAAAATCAAATTAATTAGCATTTATTTGACTTCAAGAGGTGAAGAAACATATGCTCAGAACATACTCCAGGGAGTCAGTGTGAGAACAGATGGTGAGAATGGAAAGTCTGCTTTCCTTGCCTAATCCTTTCTCCTGTCACTCACCTTTGATGCATAGTCATGAATATAGATTATTAAATGAGTCATCCTCAAATTCCTTATTGATACCGAGACATGCTTATAAAATGACACTAAACATGCTAGCTAATAGGGAGAGACAGTAAAAGTTCAGTTTTAAAAATAATATTATCAAGGTAAATGACTATATAAAAATGAAATAGTGACTTGACAATCAATGCCTAGATCTGGGAATGCTGAAAACTGCTGTGTGAAATTTTGTATTTTGGGTATAAATTAAGTGGGCAAACTGCATGGATTTCAAAGAACTTGCAGTAATTTGACATTAAAATTGTGGTTTTAATGCACTGGAATCAAAAATACAGAGCCTATGTTAACACATTAGCTACACAAACACAAGAACATGTCAGGCAGTCTGCAAGTGCCACTTCAGTTTTTAGGTATACTCTGTTTATGTTTAAGCCATACCTCCCATCGTGGAATAAATCTGTTCAATTCACTGCCCATTAAATGTACCTACTTATTTTCTTGTGTGGACTGCATTTTCAGGAGGGGTAGGGGGGGCACTTCTGCTCAGGACTTCGGTCCTGGCTATTTTCTATATTGACACAGCACCATGAGGTATGCCACGACTGTGATCCCAAATGCTGGTACAGTATTTGCATGGTGCTTGCATTTGAAGAGAGACAGAAGTGTGTATGTGTTGGATAAAGCATATGAAAGATGCAAGGCACTTTCTGGAGTTTGAGCAGATTAAGTTGCTGCATAAACACAGAAAAGGTTTGTATGCCTGTACTGTAATTCAGATGCTCTGACAGAGATGGGTTATGACATGCCGTGATTTTTTTAAGGAAAATAGATTTTTAAAAAATTTTAGCTTGTGAAACAGAAGTTGATTTATCTCAACATGTGTATCCATGATGGTAATTTTTGGCTGCTTCCAAACCCACATATTATTTTGTGTACAAAGCAAATATCATGGTAGTGTTTATGCAGCACTGAGTCTTCTCAGCAATGCCTGGAGATATCCCTCTTCACAGACTGCTTACCAGATGCAGCCTCATTGTAGAAGCTTCACTCTCCATAGTGAAGAAGAAACAAAAATACAATAGAATACAGCACTCTACTGTTGGATGCCTTTGACACATCAGGAGTGGATTTCATTGATCTTAAGAAACAGAGGTTCCATCAAGGGTGTTTCCCTAGGATTACTCTTTAACATCCTAATGACATAATTTAGGAACAACAACAAAGGAAAAAAAAGAAAAAACAACCAAAACCCACCCAAGTCCTCAAACATCAGCCTGTAAGTTAGCGCTGATTACCAGCATATTTTCTTGTCCTCTTTCCCTTTCATCTAGCAGAAAACATCTGGAATTGCTGTGTTCTCTCTGCTGATATTGGAGAGGGGTATTTGTTGCAGAGGAGGCTTCTGCTGAAGCAAGTTTACCACTTTAATGCAGGTTTGGTTTTGCACCTTAACTGGGCTGACTTTCTTTGACTGATTAACTTAAATAGTGCAACACAGAGAAGGCTTCAGCCATAAGACATGCTTGCTTATCTTGAAAGGTGTTTGTTTCACTCATTTACGTAGCACCGAAAGTTTTCTTTCTACCTGTATTAACAGCTTTTGTGGTCAACTCCTGAAGCTAAGCACATCTAAGCATAATGTTGAGTCTGTTGCAAGGACTCTAGACAAGGTCTTCAACTGATATAAATCAATGGCTGTTGCCTCTTTCGGTATTTTATTGTATGCTGAAGCTCCATATTGTCATATGATGGCATAAAAAGCTAGGATTCAAGTCATGACTAGAAATCTCCCCTAAAGACGCTACTACAGTTGTAAGAACATCATCTCCTGAACTCCAGTGTCCCGACCTCTTCCCTCTATCCCCTCAGTCTACATCCCTCAAATTTACAAATAGTATAAATTCCCAGCTTCAGTTCCAGAGGTTTTCTGAGATCCGATTTGTAGTCTTCCTATGTGTCCTGTTATTAAATCTCTTTGAGAAAGAATATTTTCAGTATGCATTACAGTGATGATACAGAATTCTTTCTTCCAGCTTTGCTGTTGCCAATATAGAAGTTACACTTTTTAGAGACTATAGTGTTATTCTTTCTACTTTCTGTCGTGTCCAATACCTAGCAAAATGTAATCCAGTCCTTACAATAGATTCTAAGCACAAATAAGGGAAATGCCTGTTCTACCTGGAGACATCAAACCACTGAAGCTTTCTGGGCAAATAAAATAAGCTGAACTGGTTCAATCCACTTCTACCTTGAACTTTAATGAAATCTGTTGTGTTGACCTGTTTAGTCCCCAAGAGCATACAATCATTTTTACATAACTAGGGGAAAAATAATGTTAAGATAGTAATGGAAAAAACAGAACAGCTGCAAAAAACTGCTGTCCATTTGTAACCTGAATTGTTATTACCATTTTTGGATAAAATATCATTCATTCAATGCTAAATTACATTAGATAGACCTGGGGAGAGGGGGAGACATCTGTCCTAGAAGGCTCTGAAGGAGACAAAGAGTAACAGAAGCAAGAGTAACGCTAGTCAGTAGAGTGAAGCTTTTATTCCTTTTGCCCTGACATCACCAGAGCCTCATAACATCTCATCTGAAAAAAAAGACAGCCTCTGGTTTGGAGGTCTGTTTTGGAAATTTGCCCCTTGTGGGAAATATGGTCGGAAAGCTCGATTAACCTCTGCTGGGTCAGTTCTACTGCAGTGGCTGATACCAAAGCAAACTAATTTAATGTTAGCACTGGTCTCTTCAACTGGCAGGGAAGGTACTTTCAGCCCCAGGGCAGGTCTACACCTCATAAGTGCAGTGCGGACATACCCCACAGACAGATGTGTGTGTTAGAATTAGCGCATGGCTGCTTCTTCCTGAGTACCTTCCATCACGATGGTGACAGCTGCCTCTTTCTAGAGATAGATTTCAACACTCTTTTGTACTCATCTTGGAGACTAAGTAGGAGGAATTAACGTTCGCTTATCCAACAAATAGCTTATAGTTAAAATGTCGTCATGGAGAGGAAGTAAAATGCCAGTGATTGGACTTTTTATTTATTTTTGCCAGGGTTGTTTTTTTTTTTACAAGATCGCTTAGTCCTTCATCATTAATTTTGAGAGGTGGGCACTGAATATTTCTCCTGAGAGGAGACCATTTGGGCAACTTTCATAAATGTAAAACTTTTTATAAAGTTGACAATTTTATAAAAGTGTAATATAGTTTTATTTAAATACAATGTATCTCTAAGCAAGCTCCATTCATAATCTGTAAAGATGGAACAGACTAAGAAGGAAGTAAAAGCAGCCACTATTTTTGTAAACGCAGAATGACCTCAGCCCTCCAAGTTCCCATCCAAACAGTCCTATCTAAACTTCCATCTCCCATGCTTCCAACTAAGCTTTGAAACCAGAGCAAAATCAGATACATTGCTTTACCAGGGGAAGTGAACATTATTGTTTTGCAAAGCACATTGTATTTTAATTTTGTAAACTATTAGGATAAAATATTGGATGATAAATGCTAATAAAGAAGTAGGAAAAAGCCCCACTTTGATTATCACATTTTCAAAGAACTTCATTAACTTACCCCTTTGCAATGCAAGGGAAATATTACAACCCATTTTATAGGTAAGGAAGTTAAGATGTGCTGAACACATCTTGTCAGAGCCTTACAACTGGTTTTTGAAAGCTTGGAGTAAAATGCATACCTTTCTAATTCCTACTGCCTTCCTCAATTTGTTGGACTAAACTAGCTTTTTTATTTTCTGTGTGGCATGTTGGCTGATGTGACTTTTTTTTTTCTCACTGCCTTTCACTCCCCCTGCAATAATACTCTGTTCATAAAGCTATGCATATGCTAGGAAGGGAAGGAGCAAAAGGAAAAAGGAAGCTGGTTAAACCTTACAAATCTTATTTAAGTGAACTGCGTTTGCTTTTGTCAGCCAAAATTTTTCTGATTATGCCCAACCAATAAAATATTACTGACATGTGAGTAACTAATTTCAAATGAAATATGAATGTATATATAAGCAAAAAATATTGAACTCTGTACATAGCACCTGTTAGCTCAGAAGCTGACATCTATTATCTAACTAATAAACAGAAAATGGGTTACTGTCTGCTTTGGTTTCAAAAAATGTTTTAGAGCAAAAAAAGATACTACTTGGTTTAGATCCTTTTCTAGTGTGCGTTTTCCAGTTGTTTCCAGATTATTACAAAAAAATAACAGCATCACAATCAGCATCCGGTCTCATGGAGCTCTTTTTTTCTTAAAGCAAAATATTCAGCTAAGCCTGATTGGTACTGACAGGGCATTCAACTTTTTTTTTTTTTTTTTTTGCTTTGTGCAGGAGCTGGAAAGCGCATTGCCAGGCCTCTCAGAGTGGCAGGGGAAGGCTGGATCCGCAGCTAATGACTATGCACAGAATGTGGCTTTCAGATGCCAAGAAGCAGTCGTGAGATTTCAACCAAGGTAAGCCTTGGGATAAGACAGTGCATTTCACTTTTGATTAACTGTAGGAAAGGTTAATTCATTTGCTGCCTTTTGTATAAAATATTCAGACTCCTGGCTCCCATTGGCAGTTGTATTCTGTATTTATATGCCTAGAACTGTTTGGAGAAAGTGAAAGGGATGAGATAAGAATGCAAATTTCATCATTCTTTAAACACCTTACATTTCAAGCAGGAAAAACATCCTCAGATCAGAAACTTCAATTACTCTGTGCCAAGTTTCAAAAATATCTTGCCACTTCTTGTCTTTTCCCCCCAGCGCTGACTTGCCTCACTCTTTCTCAGAGTTGTATTCTCACTGAGAAATGGGAATGGGAAGCCACACACCTGATTTTAGCATGGGTATGCATTTATGTACAATTTAGACCCTGGATGATGCGTGACTGTGCTTGTTACAATGCTGTGAAGGGTTTGGGGTGTTCAGGTCAGGCATTAGCGAAGTCTTGATGGCAGGTAACTCAGCTGATCACGAAGTAGCTCAGCTCTGGTAAATATTGGAAGTCACAGGCTAGAAATGGGATTTCAACTTGCCCAGCTGACCCAGTCTACCAGTGTGGGTGTGTCCTAAGCATAAGATTTAGCTCTTACTGACAGGCTTGCATTGTGTAAATAAGATCATGCTCTTCACAGCCATCAGTTTTTGGGGGACTACTTTACAAATTTCCCATGCTCAGGTGCTGGTTTGGCCCTGCTTTCTGTGCACATAGAGTTTCAGGCAGGTGAGCCAAGTCTCTGCTCTTTGTTCTCTGCCTCAAGGTGCATGACAGCCTTGGTGCTGTGTGGCAGAGGCTCTGGCTCTCTTTGGAGGGGTGGGAACAGCAGCTGTACATCCCAGAGATGCTCAGTGGGTCAGGGCAGAGCTAGTTGACATACAGAGCTCATTGCCTCCAAGGTCTGTTTCAAGTCAGGACTAGGTTAGTAGTGACAGTTGCCATCCAATGGCAGTTTGGTGCTTTATGTGAAATGAACTGGTTGCCTTCACCACAGCTTTTAGTAGGCAACATTGTAATGGATATTAATTTGTGCTCTCAAAGGAAGTGTTAGCAGAATGACCAAGCATTTAATTAGCTTTTACAAAGAACTGCTTTCACCCTGCAATGCTTGTATCTGCAATTGAGACGCTGCAACGTCCTGCATCTCAGGAAGTGTTTCTAATTAGCCCCAGCCTAGGAAGCCTGCCTTCTCTTTTTCTGGCATTCTTTAGGCTAAGAAAAAAATCACATGGATTTCTTGTAAAGAGCAACATAGCAAGTTTGGTATCAGAGAGTTAGACCTAACTAGTGGCTCTCCTGGTAGGAGGTCTGTGTACGGGTAGATAATGAAACAACACTGGTTAATTTTGATTGAAGAAAGGAATGTGCTGAAGGAAACATGGACTTTAAAGATAAGAACCAGAGTAGAGTGTGCATGAATAAAACAGCAACCACAGCAAAGTTCCCCTGTTCACTTCAACTGTTTGGCCTATTTAGTTTGCCTGGTATTAAACCATTGTTCACTATGCTATTTATTCCTGTTTAACACCAGGGTAGTTCCTTAGGAAGCCTGCTATCCACAAGTGCTAAATCTGTTAAATAATGGTACCTGGATTTACCATGCTAAGAGCTGTGAAAGCACAGTGATCAAATTTCAACTCTGGCGATGTCTTAGTTTGATTATATTACAACAAAATGGAGGTGACTTTACTCTCAAGTAAGGAACTTCAAACATGAAGTAAACAAACATTAACGCATGGTTCCTGGCCTCACACACACATTTACTTTAACTGTCTTAACTGTCCTTGGAAAAAACATTCCCACCACCCAGCTGGGCCAGGGGACTTTGAATTACATATGCTGAAGTTACCATTTTCAGTTTGAGGATCACTGTGTCTGGTGACTCCTCTTAAGGGTCACCAGCAGCTTGCCCCACCTCTCTGCCATCAGTCAGCTTTGATGGGGCCAGAGCAATTACATGCCCATGTCTTGGCTCATGTAGATTGCTGGCTGCTGCATCAGGATCACAGAACTGGCTCGTGCAACAGGCTGTGAAACAGCTGCCAGGGTATGATGTTTTGTGTTGTTTTCTGCCTTCTCTGCTCTGGGACATGGCAAAGGTTAAGTATTCAGTCTTGGCAGCAGGCAACAATCATAGCTAGATTTTGACAGGACACATCTGCTAGCCCCACGATCTTGAGATTCACTATCTTCCACCCTGTTTTTGCTAGGTTAGTGGTAAAATTAACAGTGCTTTGGAACACTACATCTGCCTAGGATCCCTAACTCATAGACCAAGAGCTTTCTGGTCTTTTGGAGAAGAGGAGATGGCCACACTGCTGCAGGGGTGCAATGGGGCAGGCTCTTCTGTCTATCAATCAGATGTGTGTGGGGAGGATAGGAGAAGAAAGATTTATTTCTGTCTCATACTAAGAAGCAAGGTTGATTATTTCTAGTGCGGCTTGTTGTTCCTTCTGATTTAATTTAGTTTCTGCAGACTGCTATAACTCTGTCATTATGCTCATTGGAGTTTAAAGGTCTAAATGCCTCTGAACTGTACAGAGTTTTTTAACAATCTGTTCTAGTGAGTGTGGGGCAGCTAAGACCAGAATAGTTTTAATCTGTCTAAATATGGATTAAAAAAAAAAAACAAACCAGTCCCTGTTAAGCAGAGCAATCTAAATTCAGGGTAACCTAACAAGGGATGTTCATAAACAGACACGACAGAGAAGAACAGAACAGGCAATATAAGAGAAACAATCTACAGAAATATGACTCATAAGTATATGTGCTGATTGTTTTTTTGGGGGGATACTTTCATTTTATGATAACCACTGCAACAGTGAAGGAAAAGTTTTAGAGGGATTGGAGGGAAATGGGAGAATAGACTTGGTGAAGAGGTTTACAGTCAGAAGAATGAGGGAATACTGTCTTGTTCTTGGCTAAGCTACATCTGACTTGTGAATCAAGGATTTTAATTTCAGGAGGTGTTTATCATGCATGGTTTATGAACAGCAGCATCAATTTAGAATATGAAATGCCATCTGCATGGAAGGAAACCTTTACATTTTATTAAAAGAACAGGAATTTCTAATACTATTGCTAGTGATTACATTGAATACTGTTCTAGTCATTGTGTGTACTTGGGTTTGGATAAGAGTGTAATATAATCGGCACCTTTGGGAGATAAAAGTTATATGCAGGCCCCGGGAACAAATGTTACAATAAAGAGAATTGCCTTTTTTTAACAGAGAACAGGAAAGTCAGTATGGAACAATACATATGATTACAAAAAGCTGCTCTTAGCGATTGCCTTCTCAAAAGCAATCAGCAAAACTGATGTGGATTGCAGAGCTGTGTATGCTGTTACCTGAATAGAGGATGGTGTTTTCTTCAGATGCCTGTTACACAGAGAGAGGGCTGAAACGTGGGACTCCTCGGTGGTGGGAATGTCAGTGTTTCAGAGAAGGTTGCGTTCCAAGTCAGTGTGGGAACTACACGTTGGGATATTTTTAAATTTTCTTCCAAAGAAAAATTCCTGAAAGTTCCCCCTTTTCCCCATTCTCCAAATAAAATGGGAATGGAGTAGTTTCGCTTAGTAGGACTCAGCCAGTCCCTGGGTTGCAGAAGGTGTAGGTTGGCGGTTGCTGTCAGACCGATGACTATTCTCCTGGAAAACCGGAAATGCTGGGAGTCCTGGCCTGCCCTGGATCTTGGGCTCAGCCAGAGTCTCCCAGAGTTTCTGTGATTCCCATAAGGGAGACTAAGCTCTAGTGAGGCTTTCAGTATTTAGGTTTTCAAGGCAGATAGCTTTTGAGAGTGCAGTTCAGGTGGGGATTCTTGTAGTTTCCATGTTCTGTACTGAACAGCTACAACTCAGGGATGCGTGGGAGGGAGCAGGGAAGCTGCAGAAGTGCTGATGTCCCTGCACCATATGGTGGACCCATGCAGGTGAGGCAGAGCTTGTGAGGCTATGTTCCCACACAGGCGGCAAGGCAAGCAGGGAGAAACCTTGGCCCCATTCCCTCCGAGTCCTGCCTCAGACCTGGCAAAAACTCATCATGACCAGTATGTGTCTGTGAATAGCTCTCTGTCAGTAAATCAGGATTTACTGATGAAACATTGCTTTGCTGGGAAATGATTGACCAATTCCTAAGAACAGTTTCTTCAGGATTCTTGATATTAAAATAGTGGTGTTTATGGTTCCAATGATTCTTGTATCAAGGCATGGGAAGTCTCCGAGCAAGCTCTTGGGTTGCAATACGCTTAAAGAAAAAAAAAAAGAAAGAAAGAAAAAAGATGGGGTGGGGAGAGGGCGGGGCGGGGAGGGGGGGGAAAGCATCTCACTGTAGCCCAAATAAGGACTGTGCCTGGTGAGTACGAGAGGCACTCATAATAAGAAAAATAAGCATGGTCGTCCACAGCCAGCCTTTATGTAACTGCTGTGATCGATGAGTCAGGCACTGCTACACGGGCTCTCTGTCTGCCTGCTTATTCCAGCATTCAGGGACTGCCCAAGGAGTAGCCTAGGATGTCTCCAAACAGCCTTGGGACCTTAATAGTGTTATTTCTTTCATTGCAATGTGTACTTTATGTTCACCCAAAAGCCTGTTGCAGTTCTGTATTGCTTTGTAAGGATTCATAGGCGTGCTTTTGAAACATTCACCTGCAGCCCTGTATTAAGGTGGTGACTATATTTTAATTTCATAATGCCTTTTGCCATTTGTGGAGGTCTCAGAAACGATCTTTTTGTTTTCCTGGCACTGAGGTGTGCTGGTTGTGGGGCCTGCCTTTCTGTTAACTCGTGTGCTGTAACCTCTGGATAGGCTGAATCAATCCTCTGATGCGGTACTAAGACTGCCCTTTCTGAGCTGTTAACCTGGTAGGCCACCCTCACGGTGGGAAGGGTAAAACTGATTGCTAGACTGGAGACAGGGAAGGAGTATTGGGCCAGGAAAGACTGAAAGTGAGTCTGGAAAAGGGGTTTCATCCCACAGCACAGTGTGTGGTTTGCTTGCCAGGATTTATCCTGGCATCACTAATGCATTAATTGGCCCAAGACACTGAGCACGTGTGGCATTGTGGTGCATAAACACATAAGTCTCCTGAGGATGGGTTTACAGTAATCCAGGGTTGGACTGGATTGAGACTTGGAAATTACAGAATGTAATGCTCCTTTCTGGGTTTAGTCTGGGAAATAAGAAGTGAATTTGCTTAGGTTATCTTTAAACATTTTTTCTAGTTTTTAAAATGATGTGGTTTTATTTGAATTTTATGCGAGTTTTGAAGTGATATCATGCATAATTCAATAATTCACATGTTCTGGTCTGTTTTTTAAACAGCTCACTGCTCATGCAAATTGATCTTCCCCTTGAAGTCTGGTAGGAGCTCTGTTATGAAAATTAGTATTTAGATTTTTTGTTTTTTGTTATGTCCACAAGCTTCAAATATACATGTTACTGGGTTGCATCTTTGTCATCTGTGCCATGCAGAACAGCATAATTCTGCCAAAGCCAGAGGTGCCAGTCTATAGGGAGGGTGAGAGATCAGGCCTTTCGTATTTTATAAAGAATGCTGTAACATGGATTTGAGTAGTAGCCACAGAGAGAATTCCATTTTCACTATTTTACATGATGTACATTATACAAAATAAGGGTTGCCTGCAATTATTCAAAATTTCAGCTAAGGCTTAAAATAATTTTAATGTACTCAGCACAGATGGAAAATTAGGGCCTGTTCCTGCTGCTTTTGAAGTTAATGGATATTTTGTGATTGACTTTTAATGAGAGTAGCATCCAACCCGTAGTTATTAAATTGTAAGCCCTTTGTTGCCTGGTGACAATCAGATAACTTGCATTTGCCTAGCAGAGCAGTTAGTCTTGGTGAAAACAAAAAAGCACCCCCCCAAAACTCTCTATACAGAGTAAGATCAGCTCAGCATACACATATGACTGTTAATGTAGATGATCTTCACACAAAAATGGTTACTCACCTTAATGATTTCAGTATCTCCAGAATTCAAAGAATGCAAAACTAAGAGCATCTTACTTCAGTATTTTTAGTGAAAAAGAAACAATAAAATGCAAAACTTCTGCATCCCTAAAACAGCAGACAAGAACATCATCCTGAATGAGAGAGGTAGTACTTCAGAGGTGCTGTAAACTTTTTACTCCCCAGAGTACAAGACTCATGAGTGATACAGATGTGAATTATGTAGAACTTCATATAGCACCTGTAAGAACTGCTGCTAGAGTTTAGGTTTTTGTTTTCTTTTTTAAGGAGAGTTCACATTTCCTGTGTGCTATGCACCCTGAAAGGAGTCATCCAAATGAATACCCGAAGTGTACAAATCTGACACGAGTCCTTTTCTTCCTTTCCTTTATGTTTCTCTCTCATTCAATGCAATAAATCACTCTATTTTTTTCTTCCTTAGTGAATTAGTGTTTCTAGCCTTACAGGTCCTTCCTTACATGTTATTAAACCAGACTATAAATATTTCACTCTTTCCTATTAAATCAGTTCTTTTGCTCTCCCCATGCTTTTTCTCAATTTTCTTTGACTCTCTTCTGCTGCCTCATACTGTCCTCTCTGCTGCGTAAAAGCAAGAGATTGGTTGTTAGGCATTAACCTTTTTGATTCTGTAATTCCATTTTCTTTCTGTTCTCTTCACATTATGGAGACATTTCTATTCATTTTCAGGAGAGATGGTGGAAAGAATATATATGGGGAGAGATAGATAGGCGAGAGCTTAGATAGCTTAGATAGGTGCTTGTACAATAGCCAGCCAAGGCACCTTGCTGCTTAAGTATCTCCAGAAATCACTCACTTCTGATGATGTACCTGTGTATCTTGAGGGAGGTGCAGGCTGGCTGGCCTGTGAGGCCTCCCATTCTGGTGCTAGATGTACCACCACCAAACAGACTCGGTTTTGTTCCTACGTGAATTGCACACCTTGGATCCTGTTTAGAGGCAGTAGTTCACCCTGGTGTAGCTATCCAATATGTCTGTTTTGGTAAGGAAAGTGGCATATCCATCATTTCAGTCTTTAAATGCCTCACAAGTCTATGAAGAACTACAAGAAAGGCCTTGTGCATCTGTCTGTGCTGTTTTTGAGGTCTCTAGAGACTTTTAAAACTATTTAGATTTGCTGGGATGACTCTGAGCACAATAGGTTGAAAAATATGAATTATTTTGTCCAAAGGAATCTGGGTTTTGTGTTAGCTTTGATCATGTCTGTGTGTGAGTCTCACAGGGGCCAGCAAACTTTGCCACCTTTTCAGCAATGAGAAATCTCATTGCTCTCATTTCTCAGAGAAATGTCTGAGACAGCAATAGTTTTCTTGCTCCAGCTGAGTTTCGAGTCAGCTTGTGATACACCCATGTCAGGCTTTGAAGTTGGGTGTGGAAAGCCTCTGTTTGCTTTGGGGAAGGACAGAGCTGAGGTATGAGGCTATTCAGGTTGCTTACCTAATCCATGAGAAGGTTTTTTTAGGCTTCAATTTCATTCCTTGGTAGAGTGAATTTGTAACTAATCCTGAAGCTGGTAGGTGTGTGGAGCCTCAGGCCACAACCACATCTTCCTGGATGGGGCACAGTTGTCTCAGTAGCCATAGTCAGGGGGAAGAGATTTTCCCTTTGCTGGTCCAGGACCTTCCTTCCCTGTTTCCATGTGGAGAAGCAGTGATACACTGAGGGAAAACCAAAGGTATGGTCATCTCTGATGGCTGCAAATAGACACTCATTAGAAAATGCGGGCATCTCTCTTACTCAAAGGATTTCCAGCTCCTCATGAGAGTCCCTCGGGTCTTTGTGAAATTTGCAAAACACAACTTAAGCAGAAAGTTGAAGACTGGGAGCCTGAAATACCATCAAATTTAAATATGGAAAGATTTATTCTTTATGGCTCTGTTACAGGAAAACTCTTGTTCCTGACTTAATGCATGTGGGACAAATCGTGCTTAGATTTAAACATATGTTTGAGCTTTTTCTTGGCTTTAACCAAGATCACCAAGATACTGAGAGCTGATCATGCCTCTGTAGAACTCTTTCTATGAGACAGAGTGAGCCTGGATTTTAATGTCATAGTTTCCAGGACCTCATTCACAGTCTAAATATATTATTTAGGATTCCAGTGAAATCACTGTTGTTTTGAATGAGGTATAAAATATAGATGTAACTTTCATAGAAATGTTGGGGTTTTTAATAACACATCTTTATCCCATAACTTGTAACTTATGTACAGATATGATGAAAAGTTTGAAATATTTGCAGCACAGATAAGCAATCTATTGAGTGAAAATTCTTGTTTTGTTTTGTAGAATAGATCAGAACACATGTATTTCACCAAAAGAAGGAACTGAGCAATTTAACAGCTTAAATGAGGTAAGCTTAACCAAAAGTTGAAATGTGATGTTACAAATTTTGAATTAGATATTTGGTTTTTGTTAATTCTAAGGTCTTGGAATAATGTAATCACTTGAGAATCTTGTTAGCTTTTAAGGAATCACTCTAGTCATGTTTTTGGAGAAAAGCTTAAAAATGTGATACGAGACTGCTATAATAGTTTAAAAGCCAGCAGCAAGAGATTTAAAAAATATTTTAAGCCAACTTTATGCTGCTTTCTGTTTGTGCTCAGAAAAGAATTAAACATTCAATATTGACTCAGTGAAATACCATCTTTCAAGAACATTTGATTTTTTCCTCATATTACAGCTCAAATGTGTTCTGCTATCAATTGTGTTTTTTTTTAAAAATAAGGAGTTCTCAAGGTTGCTACATCCTGCATAAATAAACTATGAACAGTACAATGTAGTCTAAAAGGTACTCTTGTTGTAAGCTGGGAGGAGGGGAGGGTTGGAATGAAGAGAGGAAGCAAGGAAAGCCAAATAACACCTGTGACACTTGAAACAAGAGCTGTTTTCACAGGGATTATGCCAGGAGGATGATGTGAGAGTAGAGCACAAAGAAGCTGTTTATGTGATCCTGTCAAACAATGGATGAGCCTGGGCTGGGTTCTCACAATCAGTAATATACTGGAGGCCAAAAACAAGCTTTGCAATTATTCAAAGTGGGAAACCTTATGAAGCATCTCCCACAAACAAGGGTATCTGCATACTAACATAGAGTATGCTTATATAGTGCAAGGGCAGCGAACAATACTGGACTTAAACAAGGAGCAGATGATATTTTTAAGTGTAGACCAAGACAAAAGAACAACAGAAGCAGGGTGGAAAAGAGTTGGGGGGAAGGGAAGCCCATTCCTGTCAAACCATGGAAAAACCAGCTTTGTTTCCATAATGAGCCAGAGAACAGCTATGTCTATTAATATATGCCTGACTTTCATTAGGGGAAAACCACAGTGTGTCCTTTTAAAGGAATTCAGACTTAAGCTTCTCCTTACAATGAATTATTTCCTGTGCATTTGTGTCATTGTTGTGCAGCTCGCTATTGACAATCTCAATGCTGAGTAGTAAGGCACATTCCATGACCAATACAAGGGCGTATACTCAGCCTCTGTCTAGCCAGTTAAGGCCCTGGGAGAAATCATTAAGTTATTGTTTCTTTTGAGAAGCCCCATTGCAAATAATCACCAAAACTTCACTTAAAAGCTTCCATTCAAAATTCTCGCAAAGAATTCCTTAAAGGTTGAGATAAGATATTATAATAAATAAAATCAGTGTAAGATAGTAAAACAGATAATTAGATCAGAAATTAAAATAAATTGCGAATAATTTGTGGGGAATGAGCAAGGGATTACATTCTGGTGCTTTCTCCTGCAAAATCTTAGATTGTATTGCGTCTCAGGTCTACTGCAAACCCAAATGGACATGTGTCATAAGAAAATAAATTCCCTTTTTGGATTAGAGAAAGTGGTGTCTCTCCTCACTGCTCACCCCTGGCATTATAAAGATCCAGGGCATATCTTGTTCTATCTTACTGTTGCTTGTTTGTTCCCCATAAAGGAAGTTCTGAATTGAAAATGTCATACGCCTCAAGACACAAATATTGCTGGAACAGATACTGCAGAGATTTATTTACGTCCACATAAAATATGCCTATCTTATTTTAACCTGAACTCTCAGATTAAAAAGCAAGGGAGATGCTTTTATACGTCACTGTTCTAATCTGACATATAAAAGCATTCATTTCCTTAGAGTGAAGAAATGGAACAGGTTGATATTTGCTCAGTTTCTTTTCCATATGAATCACTTCAAAAGCGATTAAATAATGAAAGCTTGGATTATTCTCCTTCTCTGCCCCAGCTGATTTCATAAACCCAGTAAATCCATCAATAAACTGGATATAATAGAAAAGCTGCCTTCCTGTCCTGGAGGCACAGGAACAGGCCCGGGGCGGGGTGCAGGCATGCTTAATATTCAGAAACACTATGTACGGGGCAGGGTGGTTTCAGTTTATGCAGAAAGCACCAAGTCTGGGCTTTGCTTCTCCTCCCTTCTCCCTGTTAGCCTCCAGGCTGAGACTGGGCAGGGTTCATGGGTGGGGCAGACCTATTCCCTTTCCCTCTTCCCTCAGTTCTTAAATTTACCAGACCTTAGGATGAAACAAAGGATGCTGATAATAGTAATGCTTTTTCAGGGAAAGAAATGGTTTCTAACAGCAGTGGCTCTCTTTTGGCCATTGTTAGCTATCTGCTCTCTCTGCAGATATGCAGTGAGCACTGATTGATTAGCAGGTTTGGCAGTGCTGTAGCTCTTGGTGCAATATGGGAGAATGCGGGGCTGCGAGGCTGTATTTGGCACGTTGTCTCCCATCAGACTATGGCCCCCTGGACGTGCTGACCAACACGCCGCATAGCGCTGATCCTGCAGGGGCCCTGTGCAGGGACCTCCAGCTGGAGAGGGAGTTACCGATGGCACCTACCGAGAAAAAGTTTATAAGCTATTTCAGAGGACTCCCACTCATTGCCACAGCATTTTGGTGATAAATCAGGAGTATTTTTTCATTCAGTGTCCCATTCTCCAGAGGGATTTAGCAGTGTGAGTGTAGGTGTGTGGTATTTATCTCTAGATGTAAGAGGTTATCTATCATCTCGATAATTCCTTGCCGTAAGGCCTCAACTCTTGATTTTCAATAATCTTTGGATGGAAAGAGAGATGGTCAGTCTACAGGCTTACTTGTTTGTAAAGATGGTTTCTTTACTACAGGCTGAGCTTCCTCTGCAAATGGCAATCCTTTTGTACTGCGTACTGTGTTTTCTCCAGCAGGCAAGAGTATGATACTTTAATGACTATGTTTTCTTAAAGCATTAGCAAAAATTACAAATAGGAGAGAAATAACACACTGGCTTTCTCTCTGTTTTCCTCGGACTTCCTGTAAATGTCTCTATTTTTTCCATTATCTTTGATCTGGAATAATGCAGGGTGTTTTTTCTTCTAGTGGAATTGGCATAGCTCAAGTTCTTTGACTTGTCAGTTACTTTAAGAGGACATCAGAAGAGATAAGAAACCTTTGTTCAAGACAAGTATAATTGCTTCTTTTTCAAACTTGCAAAATACTATTCTTAAGAGGCAACAATACGGTTACTTTTCCAAAGAAACTTAAGGATCCATTTTAAATATTAATATGTCCTTTTATTTGCATTAGCATGGATCAGGAATTACTGCATCAGAAACACTGGTGTTAGGCACCAGAGTAAAGCTGGAATGAGCATGAAATCGGAAGTATTTAAACTGAGATCATTAGCTGATATAATATGCCATAGCTTAAATTACTTCAGTTATATTGTTTTCCCATATGAGAGCTTACTAAAATTTATGATGGTACCCACCATGATCTAACATTTCCCTTTCTATGTATTTTAGCTATTTGTATTTGCTTCTAACATGTTTTGCAACTTCTTTTAAATGGCCAAGAGCAGAGATGGCCCAGTTGGGCCCCAGGGGCAGGTCTCGACCATGAGAGATTTTTAAGTAGCATGTGCACAGGCTGGTTCATCTCCAGATTAGATGTATTGCTGAGTGTGTGCGGCACAGAAGGGTACACATCCCCACCACTGTGGCAGGATGCCTGCAGTCACATCAAGGCTATATGGGTACTGGAAAGTATTGGAGAATTAGGAGGAATTTGGAAGTGGTCAGTGAGACTTGGGAGGTTTGAGAAGATGAAGACAGGGCTCAGACTTTATTTTTCTCTCTTCTTGCCTTCCTTTTGCTGGCAGTTGGTAGCATGTTGGCCTGCCCCCAGTGAGCCCAAGGATAGAGATGTGCCGTGTCCCCCGCCCAGAGCACCTTGCTGCTCTGCTTGGGCTGCAGTTGCAGAAACAAGGGGCCATGCTGCTCCTGCCACAGAGCGGGAGATCCAAGGTTGCAGGATCCAGCCCAGCTGCTCTGGCATTGACAGTACTTCAAGCAGCCCTCTGAGAGGGGCAGGACAGGACATGTGGCAAGGCAGGCAGCAAGGTCATCCCTACCATTTACCCGGGTGCTCCTGTTGGCCATGAGTTGGTGACCCTGGGCAGCTTTGTGCCTGGCCATTGCTTAAAGCTATGTCTTGTGACATGTGTTCCCATAAATATGTGGTGGCTTTTCATGTATCGTGCGCTGTGGCAGTACCATAGTAGTCAGCTGTGTTTTAGGAGTAAGATGAGGTTGATGGCATACTCCAGGTTCATCATCTCCCCAGTAACATCAAAATGATCAAAGCTACTTACTGTTTTTCTCCCTACATCAAATCTCTGTCAAGGGCATATTCATGAAATCATATAAGTTATTTCTATTATTATTATTATATGAATTTTTTTAGTATTTGGCAGTGACTGGAAATTTGCCATCCACCCACCTTCCACAGATGAGTGAAAAATATCATTTAGAGCAACTGAATATAAACCAGCTGGTGAATTACAGCACAAGCATTGCTGAAATACAATGTTTAACAATGTAGTCTGTGTGAATGCTTTTATACTGAACTTGCCATAAATATTAATGTATGATAAGAAATAGTGATGCAAAGTGAATGTATTTTCTTGATATGGGAATTTTTTTGTTAAATGCTTGAAGTAACAGTCTGTGAAGGTTGGGTATATTTGTCAGTTATTCACCTATGTTCACCTTGTTGGTATGTTCTTCTTGTATGTTTGCCTACGTTTTCCTTACTTGCCATCAGCAGTTCTCATGATAAGGTCCTGGCTGGGATCAGAGTCCTCACTGGTCTGCAACTTTTGCTAGAGGACATTAATGACTGTAAAATGCTTCCCATCTGGGTCTAGCTGGGGTGAGAGGCAGTGGAAAATGAGGTCTGTCGTGTCATGAAAATTCTTCCCAAAACAGTGCCATGGGTACAATTCAAGTCAACACCCTTCCCTTGACAAGGAAAATTCACTGCCACTTGAAAGCTGTTGAAGGTGAGAATGGTTTCCTTCGTTGTGTTTCTAATTCAAGAAAGCACTGTAGAGGATTAAGGAAGACTCTGAAAGTGCCTCATAAAAGAAGCCCAAATTGATGGTAAGAATTCTACTAAATACATCAAAAGCAGGAAGCCAGGTAGGGTATCACTGGGACTGCTGGCTGGCTGATATGTAAAATGGGCCCTAAGGTGATACAGCTGTAAACAGAGAGGCTGAGTGAATTTGTGATATTGGTCTTCACTGATAAAGCCCATGTTGGGGACATTTGCACACCTGGTGTACTCTTTCTAGCAGACACGTCAAAGGAGCCAGATCAGTTTGAAGTAATATATGTAAAATATTGGACCAAACAGTGTCAGTAAGTGACAAGGAAAAGATGCCAGTTATTCAAAGAGTCCTGGAGGAACTGAGGTGTGAAGATGAGGCACTGCTGGTCAAGATGGGTAAATTATCCTTACAAATGGCAGCTGGGCCAGAGGATGGTAGGTTGTTAATGCGACCTGTACCTGGGAATAGTAAAAGTATCTTCTGGCTCAGATCATAGAAACCAGCTCTATATCATGCCATATTTTTGAAGAGTAGTATTACATTTAGGCATTTCATTATGAATCAGTGCTTGATCTTGCAATCACTTCTTTCCTGGTATTATAGGATGAGATGTCAAAATGTATCTTGACAACAGATGAGAGGAACTTAATTCTATTTAATTTTCTTAATTCTTATTCTAAAATAAATGTATAACACAATCCATTCCTTTGCTCATCTCTAGTATCAAGCTGCTTCTGATAGGAATGGCCAGAGCTCCTGTTTGCTCTGGGACCAGGAGAAGGAAGGTGTTCCTGGATTTCCTTTTTGACCTAAACTGAGGCCAAGTCCAAGTGCTTGATTGTAACCTAATCTGTTTTGTGGAACGGGATATGGATTTTGAAGCACTCCTGACAGCACACAGAGGGTCGCAGGATCTAGTTATGGTGATCCTGTGCTTTTTTGCAACTTCCCTATTTTGAGATATCTCCTAGAAAGAGCTACTTTCTGCTCCTTTTTCACTGCCTGAATTCTATAAAAGGAATGAAAGGATTAAGGCTGAAATCTTCCCTGCTGTTCTCAGCCAAATTAGTTTCCTTTTTTATTTTTATTTTTTTTTACCTAAAACCACTGGTATCCTTGGGTTTATAAAAGGGCTGTATTATAATAAAAATAACGCAAAGACATATTAAACTACTCACAACGTAGGTGATATATTGTTACACAAAGGAAATTATTCCAATAAATAAATTCATTATTTCATTAAATGAATCAATAAATTGGTTTCACGTCTTTGACAGAGTGGGGAAAGGAGCTTTTCAGGGTATAAACTTGAGAAATTTTTTTTCTGTTGCGACTTGGATTTTTTTCAGAAATTGCTCTTCACGAATATGTACCATTTGAGTGACTTAACATTTACGTATAATTCTGTGTGTGCCAGCTGTGTGATTATTAAGACAGCTTTGTGTGATTTTGTTTTATGTTGCAAGCTCTATTTCCCTTGAGAGAGGGGAACTGAATGCGTGGGGTATCGGTAGTGACTCATTTTGCCCAGTCAGATGGTGATTAGGGCTTTCACAGCATTTACATCACAGCAAGATGCTTGTGTCAGATTGTACAGCTGAATATTGCATGCAGCATTAAAGATTAAAATGAGAAATGGACCAAGCATGACACAGTAGCTGGAAGTGATGTTATAGATAACTAGCCTTGTCCTCATTGATTTGTCTGCAGCAAGTGACAATGATCTGTTAATTTTACCTTTGCAGCAGATAGGAAATGATCTGGTTGCCCTGTAGAAGCAGCAGCAACCTACATAAAAGCTATGTCTACATAAAGAAATATCGCTAAAAAAGCCAATTAAAAAAATATCTCTTCCAAGAATCCCATGAGGGAGCGTGTTCTCAGTAACTCTTTGTTCACTGCTGTGTACAGCACAATAGGCTGGAGAGGGAGATTTGTTTTTTTATGAATGGTAAATGGGAGGGACATAATGTCATCAGATCGTGATGTCAGCCCAATGAATGAAATACTTGCTTAGTGTATTGCTTCAAGACCAAGAAAAGGGACACCATCTCAGTTTGGTTTCCTAGAATAAATCGTCTTTTGCTGACGAAGTCATCTTTCCCACGTGTCATGAATAATCCATGTAAATTGGGACTTAAATAAGGAGAAGTCAAGAAACTCATGGAATAGTGCACGTTTGTTCTCTTGCACGTCCTCGCAGAGCTGCTAGCGGAACACCCCTTTGCAGGCGCTGCTAATGGGCTCAGTGAGTTGAAGAGCTATCGCTGTATTCTGTTGTTCTCTATCTAGCCCAATGTTCTGCTTTTGTCTGCAGAATTCTTTGTTGAAGCTACAAGCCCTTGAAACCGATCTGTGCTCTGCATTTCTGCCAACCCAGGAAGAAACTCCTCAGCTGCCGGCACCCAAGGATCCAGCCCCTGCATCAGTCCAAACCAGTGTGCAAGCTGATGGGGCCAGTTGTGGAGGTAAGCGATCATGTCATGATGTGTTCTCATTTGCAATTATAAAAAAGCCTTGTGACTTGCAGTTTAATATCAGATTTGCAGTCCTCTGGGAAACAGTGCAGACCTAATGCAAAGCACCATTTCCTGATGCAAATGCTGTGTAATGTAAAAAGGGGTGATACCTGGTAAGAGAATGGAAATTAATGGCTATAACATTCTGTTTTTCTGAAAGGGAGTCTTGCTTTTCAGACAGATATTAAGAATCCTTATTCTTTCATTTTCAGTTTTAATCTGTTGGGTTTTTTTTTTTTGTGCAAGTAAATTTACGCTTCTTACTTCCTATGTCTGTATTGTGTGAGATCACCTGCCATATCATGTAATTCTATTTTTGTCATTCTTTTTGTCAGAGCAATATCACTTCATTTCTCCTATTATTGATTTTAATTTAATGCATCAGCAGAGAGATAGCGAAGGTGAGTTTTACAGCATGTGGGTTTTAATAATTCATGAACCTGTGTTATTACCCATCTGGGCAAACTGTGGTGTGTTATCTCTCCCTCTTTCCTCAATATGGAAACCAGTCCTTGCAAATAAATAGCCTTAAGGGTCGGCACTATTTTTGTCAATTCATAGCTTGTAGTCACAGAGCTGGCAGAGTCGTGATGCTCAGTAGAAGAGGAATCACTGTTCGTGAAAAATAGGTCAAAGGCAATATGACTAATACATCTCACAGACAAGTGACATGAATACACAAATACTTAAGTCATTCACCATGTATGGTCCAAATTAAGGCAGATAGATCACTAACCCCTTTGCAACTGATGTTTTATGTCAGAATAAAGGCTGGGTTCAGAAGAACTTATTTCAGAAGCTGTTTGCTCAGAATTTTCAACAAGAAATAACAGTAAGTTATTTACCTAAAAAAATCACAAATTATAGTGTTCTACTTAAGAAATACTAAAGTTTGATGTTTGCATTGCACAATTAAGGAAAATGGTATGTAGAATCCAACTTATTATAAAGACAAAGAAAAGTAAAAAATACTAAATATCCTGGGTTTTAGCTAAAAAAATATTGGATGCTTTAGCCCAGCTAGGCAAATACCTTAATAGCTCTTGGATACAGGTATGGAACTTGCACTGGTGCTAGTCCCATGGCATGGACCTGAGGCAGAGTCAGATCTCATATCTGTGCTGCACAGGCAGAGACATTTTGCAGCCCATCCAAAATCTGTACTGACTCTTTTCCTTTATGGCAGGGTGGGTTTCCCCTCTTTTTCCAGTAGTTTACTGGATTATTTTGTTCTGGTAGTTTCACAATTCATTGTTAGGATGGTTCATAATTGTTTCCTTTGCTTATTTTTAATGTTTTGAGTAGATTTTTTTTTTAGTTCATACTTTCAGTGACGCCTTCTTCCGCTACCCTCTCTAGCTCCTATTTGCCTGTCTCCAGCTACACAGGCAAATACTGGATGATGTAGCATTTCTCTCACGCAGTTCAGAGCATGCTCTGTCACTCTAGCAGTTCAAACTTGTGCTTTAATTAACGCTTACCTATTTAATGCATTTTAATGTACTCTCATTCCTGCTAACATCTGCTTTGTGGTTTGTGGTTTTTTTAATAACTTGCCATTTTGCATAGATAGAGCTACTCCTAATTCTGTCTCTTAAATTACTACTGAAATCTTCTGATACATTCAGTGTAGGTACAGTTTTCACATGGGACTATTGGCTGTTTCAGCTTGAACTTGGATGGAAGTCCAGAGATTTGTGCCAGGCTAGGAACAGAGTTTTTAGAGGATGTGCCATATATGCTATGTCTCTAGTTGTTAGCCTTTGCTCTGTGAAACAGGCAATGAAAATTTTAATATTAACAATGTACAAATGCATTATTTTAAAAATAAACATGATTGTGTAGTCTATTTAATTTCTTTTGTTTCACATCCTAGTCAACAAAAATTAGAAAAAAAACAATTATATGTATGGTGGGTGAAGCTAGAACAGTCTAGTAAAATGACAGGGTATTTCAGGATGCAAATTTTAAGGGGTGAACAGTAATTCTTATCTCTGAGCAAAATCAGCAATTTCCAGTTTACTTCTGAATATGAAAAAACTTGAATTAGAGCTGGCAAAATGAGACCATAAAGAATTGCAAGGGGGTATTAAGCTAGTTTTTTTAAAGGAAAAAAAGAAAAGCAGAGTGTGAGTTATTTTTACAGCTTTTGGATATGAGTATACATCAAACATGTGACTTGAGCAGTGAGCAGCTGAACTTAACTACAAGATGGTCTAAATGTCTTTTAAATTAAAAATTATTATACTGGCATTCACGGTTGTAACATGTTGAGGGATCAAGACATTACGTCTGCATATTCTTTTTTTATATACAACAGATTTCAGTGTATTATTGTTTTACTTAAAGAATATCACATGCAGGAATACAGACGTGTACCATATGACTTGTTGTCATATGATTGAAGTCCGCATTATGAAGCATACTGCATATTATAAGATACTAGATCTTGGCTTTAAGTCCTGTGGTAAGCTCTTGTCAGCGCTAAGCTGGACTGAGTAGATGAGATGGAGGAGATGCAGGCTCAGGGGCAACTTACTGGATTGGCTAGAGGTGGCTTTAGTTCCCAGTTTTGGCAAAAATAGAGGCTAAAGTTAGATCAGATACATGAACACAGGTAGGTGTTTGGTCAGTTCATGAGCCACTCTCAGGATAATGCTTAGTGTCTTGTTTAGGATCTACACAGAACTGGAATCAGGATGATGGCCCTAAGTTGTAATTAAAAATGGGGTTGGTTATAAGTTGTCATCATTCTGAGATGTTCCGCTATTATAGCAACTGGGCCACGTAAATGAATCAGTTTGAATGACTTGCTGACCACTTCTGGACGGTAGGTCCAGTGCATCTGTGGTAGAGTTGGGACTAAAACCTTTCTTGGGGCCCTACCAAAGTTGCACCAGTTTACAAGCTTTAGTGGAGCAATGCTGTTAGGAAGCCCTGGTGCCAAGGAAATGAAAGAGCCCTGGCCTTTGGGAAATACTCCCAAATTCACATGGGGTACAGGTTGTCTCCGTTCATTTGCTAGCTGAATGAAAAAAACCTCCTTGAACTCTCTGCAGCTCTGTGTGTTTAGTTTTACACTGGGGCTGCTCCAGCCACTACTTGTCCTTTGCATTTATCTTCCAGGAGCAGTTAGTCTTGAATGTGTACTTTTCTTCCATTTCTGAGACTAGCTTGGGCCTAGTAAAATTGCCTGGTTATAAATGTGAAAATGAGCAAATCTCTGTGACTGTATGATTTATCAGCAGTACAGACGGCCTCCTGCAAGGTACTTCTAGGTCCACGGAAAATCACAATTCAAATGTTGGAAACATTTTTCCTGCACCTATCATACACAGACTAGCTGATTTTTTTATAATATTGTTTTCCTTTCACAGTGAAGAGACTGCTACTTAATATGACTATAAAAAATTTATTCCTTTTAATAACAGAGCATGAGAAATAGTGAAACTGTTCTTAGTCAACCTACTCAACAGTGATTATATGTTTCTTGAAGTTCAAAGATGGTAAAATAAAAGGAAGGAAGCCAGTTTCTTCTCATTGATAATATTTTTTTTTTCAGAGGTTAAAAAAAAAACCAAACAAACCACAAAACAAAACCCCAAACTAGTAATTCTTTTAAGTCTTGCAGGAAGACTTAAGAGGTAAGGAAAGATTACTTGCCAGAAAGAGACACTTTTGTTTCCAGAACAACATTTATTTTAGCCTTTGTCACTCTATGTTGTCTGTGTACATAATTTCCCATGACCAATACAATGCTCTACCCTTGCTTCTCCCAGATGCCTTTCTGGGTCTCTCTATGGGAGGATTTGAATCTCATACACGATTTAGAAGTTTTGGGTGTTGCTCTGGTATCTTGGAGAGTTGAATTTGACCTACAGAGTATGAAGTACTTAGAGAAGAGATGCTAAGCTAGAATTAATAATCAACTACATTGTCTCGTTGTGAAAATGCATAACATAATTATAATTAATGGTGCTGTTAGAGTAGATGAACTTATAAATACAAAAGTCATGTAACTTTTGCATGACAGACTAAACTGTGATTATACAATATACAATTGGATTTTTTGTTGTCTGTAAAGCAAAAACAATTGGATAGTGCCTGATAAAATGATATTTTAGGCCATTGTAACTATTATTTTTTTAAATCAATAGTTGCTTTCTATGAAGGGTGCCATTCAGCGCTGGTTTGTGCCTACTGTCTCAGTGCAGCAGTTGGGATTTGTAGATTCAGTATCTGTTGGGCAGAGGTCAAATAAAATGCATTACAAAGGTTCCATTAAAATCCTGAAGGAAATACCCAGTCACCATGGGAATGTCATGTCCCATGTACAAGGGAGAAAATGGGAAGAAAGTAAAGGTGAAAGAACTTTTCTAAACCTGCCTGCTCTTCTGTGAGTAAATCCATGTACAGTTGTTTTTCTATGCAGTTTTAGGCTTTCACTGAATAAAAAGATCCTGTGAAATGTATTAGAATGCATGCTATATTGCAAATATGATACTGATTAGAAATAACACACATGCTGCCTAGAAATATAAAATAATTGATATGAATTCAAAGGCTATATATATACACACGGTTTTAGAGAAAAAAATAATGTAGATGGTGCAAAATATGTACTATGGAAACTGAGGTAGGGGAACCTGAGACAGAGCACATTCTTTGCTTTAACATATATTAACTGTTTTTTTGGGGCAAGCTTTTATGAGACCATGGAGTTTCTCCCTAAAAATATATTCTGCTTTAAAGCACAATTGTCTGATAGCAAAAACATTGACTAGGCTAGATCATCCTTACCCATTTCTCCCACTGAGGATGAGGAATAAGATTCAATGGTTCTTCCCACTAATGTATCCAGGTACAGCAAAAGGAAGATGAACTCTTGGTATTCCCTGGAGGCAGGCTCTGTAACGTGCCCATTATTTTCCATGTTACCCATAAAGAGAATCAGTGTGATGAGGTTCACCAATTCCTACTGTTTTGGTCCAGAATAAATCATTCTGATGTCTAGCTTGACCATCTCTATAAAACAAATTTTACCTTTTGAGGCACCTGAGGAGAGTTTTCCATTTATAGTCAAAGACAATATTAACATAGTATCATAAGCATGGCTCCTCCAAGTAGCAGTCACTGCACACTACCTTGAATAACCACCTTGAATGTTATTGGTTGTTGTTATTTTCATATCTTGCCTTCTTTAGACACATGCGTATGTTACTTCAAACCTTAATGAAATTCTGCAGGATACTGCAAGCAACACTGGAGGTTCTTAGCATCAGGACATATTGTATTTTGATCTGCCTTTCTCTTGACCAAAGGAATAAATGCCAAATCACAAAGTTAAACTTGTTTTGTACCTTCGTTGCCTTCTTCAGGAATGTGGTTTTCAAAAGCAAGCAGATCTATGAAAATATAATTGATGCTACTATTCTGGGAAGCTCTCCATCTTTATCTTCATATTATAATTCATAGTTTACAAACACACCCACCCACCTTCTCCTGTGGAACTCAAAAATGCTTTATGTTAAGCCGTAACTGTCCTTTCTATTTTCTCATCCTCAGTATTATGTTCATCCTGCATGTGATACTTTGCTGAACTATTTGCTGTTTAGTTTGAATAATTATGCTTTGAATACCTCTGTAAGTATAGATTTGTATTTATTTAGGTAGCTAAATATCTTGTGAGTGACCCTCAGTCCATATTGGTTTATGCTTTCTTTCTAGAGCCTGTGCCAGCCCACAGAGACTGGCAGAATGACATGGACAGCAGCCCACAAGAGCATCACTCCCTAGGGACCAGTCGACTGCTGTATCACATTACAGATGGAGACAATCCTCTTTTGTCACCACGCTGCTCTATCTTTAGCCAAAGCCAGAGGTTTAATCTAGACACAGAGTCTGCCCCTTCTCCACCGAGTGCTCAACCTTTCATGATGTAAGAAAATGTATTTTAATTCTTAGATATTTTAAATAATTTTTGTACAATCCATGATCTTTGACTCTTCATGATTTTTTCAATTACTGTTATGTCATAAACAAGAAATTTTCATATTGTAGCATATTTTGACATGGATAATTTGCAATACCAGAAATAGGATCTAGCATTTTTTTCAGCAGTAACACAGTACAATATTGTTTGAAGTCTTTGTTAGTTATAGTTAGCAAGGACAGTTTTAAATGTTAGTTAGTAATTAGCCTGAGGAGTGAACATAAGATAGAGAGGGCTATCAAGGTACAATACTAAAAATTTCAGCTGTAATACAACTATAGCTCGAGTCGTTCACTAGATACGAGAGTGTCATAGAACACATGAACAGTCCATATATGTGATCTCCAGAAACCAAGCTGTGAGTTTCAGACAGAAACCAAACTTTCTTAAAAGCTTGTATACATAGCTGCCAGCTGCGTACGAATAATAATCCGATCTATTGATTTGCAATTGTAAAAAACCCAGAAACTAAACTGCCTTCAAAATGATAATGTTTATTCCCAGTAATAAAAAACTCCTTGAGCTTACTTTTACAAATCATGTCGTTACAGTCTCCTGTTACAGTTGGAAGATTTGTGAAGTAAGATATGGGTGTTAAATGTAAATACTGGATCGGGTTGTGAGCTACTAGATTAAACTTTTAAAAGATATTCAGAAATCCCACAGTTAATTTAAAAAAAAAAGAGAGAGAGTGAAAGACAGATGGTGAACTCATTAGTATGCCCTAGGGGTTCCTTCAAGCAAAAGCAATTGTTTTATGCGTACTTTGTAAAACTAAACTATCTCTATCCTGTGAAAGAACCTAGCTGCAAATTCTGAAGTGCTAGGAAAGCATTAAGTGTGCCTGAAACAAGGCATGGTCCATTATAGCCAGTTCTTTGATCCCGCTGCTATGCTTTCGGCTTTTGCAGGCCAAGAAGTTCTTCTAGATGTAACTGTGAAGAGTGCAAAGAACCACAAACAGTAGCACAACTTACCAAGCATCTTCAGAGTCTCAAGAGAAAAATTAGGAAGTATGAAGAAAAGTTTGAGCAAGAAAAAAAATACTTGGTAAGACAATAATTGAAAAGATAAAAGGAAATACTACAAGAGGCAAGCAAGAATCCCAGTGTGTTTAAACTTATGCAAAACAATAGGAAAAAGGCTATTTTTGGTAAAATGAAATAGGGAAGTCATCAATGAGGGAATATCTTTTTATCATCTTTCAGTGTATGCAGCAGTTCTGAGACTCTAATTTGCATTTTCTTTGGATTACCTTTGTTGCAAAATATCCATCTTCTAGATGTGTGAGAAGTGTGAATCAGTGAAACATAGCTGACAGGCTTGTGAACCAAAATGATTCAAAAGATGAAAAGCTACTTATTTACTTTGTAGAAGTCATTTGCTTGGCAACTGTTGCTCTGCTGTGCAGTTTCCTTCATTCAGGCAGACTCCTGTAAACCTCCAAAGCGTTGGGCTCAATAGCAGCTGATGGCAGAAATTAGAGAAATAAAAACTGTGGTCTGTTGCTGGTAGGGGGTTGTTTGAGGTCAATGGCATGCTCTGTTCAGTGCATGCAAGATCATCGCTCATAACGAGCTAGCTTGTGTAACGTGAATTGTGCAGTATAAACATATCAAAACATCTGTGATGCTAAGGATGTGTGCAATATGAAACAGGGAAGTTTGTGATATTTTATGACTACACTAAAATGAAAATTCAGCAAATTGTATGTTACTTTGTAATCTCATCAATGACTGCCAACTTAAATGTACATTTGTGAATTGTACTGCCCTACAGTCATCATATACTGAGTATAATTTCATACTTAAACAGTCATCGCACTGTGACCAGAAAAGAATTTGTTTCAGAGGTTTAATTTTGCAAAACTCTTTTGCCATTTTAAATATCTGAGTTTTGAAGATCCAGTGTAAACTGATTTTACTTCGGAGGCAGTTTCTAAATGCAAAGAAAGAACCGATATACAAAGCTTTTGTTGTTTGTTGCTTTTGAAATCACTCTGTTGCACAGGATTTTTTTCATTTGATTAGTTAAGCAGTTCAGTTGAAATGCTTAAAGTGCTTAAAAATCCTTGTCTTAAAGCAGTAAGGGCTTTCCCTGCAAGGGACGGAGTGCTTCGGTTACCATCCTGGAAATCACTCAGGAACTTGATGAACATTGGGTATTTGATCAGTCCTTTCGAAGTCACTGGGATTACTTATCCAATTAGTCAAGAACTTAAATGGTTTTTTTTAGGATCAGAGCCAAAATACTCAGATCCATGTAGCACTGTGCCACAACGGGGAGAGATAAGGCATGATAAATGAGTACCATGATCAAGCCAAATGCTCTGCATGACACTATGATATAGTGCAGTGGAACTATGGACATTTTTTAGCACACTGTGTGTGGATAGGTTTTTATCTGTTTGATTGTATAACCATCAATTCCTTCGTTTTTATTTTTCATTTTTTCTTTACATTCAGCCTTCACATGGTGACAAGACTTCCAATCCTGAAGTTCTGAAATGGATGAATGATTTGGCCAAAGGTCGTAAGCAGCTCAAAGGTACGTAATAGCATGTCATTTCACTTTATTGCTGAAGCTTTTGGAAATATGAGTGCACCTGGAATATTTTAGAGTTAGTTTTCTAACCTCAGTGCTCTGCTTACTTCTCACTAGTGCGTGGCAATAAGTCTCGCAATGACAACGAAGATATTAGGTGATATGACTTGCCTCGATTCCTGAAAGCAGGGATTAAAGTAAGCCAGTTCAGCCCTCATAACAAGGCTAAAAAGGGGAAGGGGAAAAAGACATCCTCTCTCCCTCATAACTATAAACATTCATGCAAAAGGCAATGTTAGTCTGAATATTTTTTATGAGTGTCTGAAATACAGAACTACAAAGTTAAAAGTTTCCTTGTAATAATACAAATGTAGGTGCAAAATGTTTATTTAGGACTGAGGTTACACAACTCTAAAGCTTTTATTTTTTTTGATCATAGAAATGGATCTTTCCCAGATATTAGATTTGGTCTTGAGGGTCAAGTTCTGCCCTTGCCTGTCTGCATACCACTCTATTAATGCCTGTGGGTGTATCACATGCTTGCCCTCAGGGAGAATGTAGCAAGGACTGATTTTTTTTTTTTTTAGGTTATTTATAATTTATCTAAATCTTTTTTTTCCCCATTATAAATGGATTCTCACTACTAATTAAATTGTAGTATTATGTTTCATCTTTTGTTTTGGATATCGTTAAGAATGTAGATATAGAGGGCATGAATGTTGTAAATAATTAGAAACTCATCTTTCAGTAAATTTCTTCTGGAAAGTTCTCCCTTAAATACTAGGCTGTGTAATTACTAGATTCCCCCCCCCCGCCCTTGAACTTTGTGTTACAAATCCAGGAAGGGCAAATGAGAGGAAATGGCCAAACTACATAGTTAACTTTCTGAAAATGATCTCCCTGACTCAACCATTGCTTCAGCTAGCCAGGGGGTCTAGCTTCCATAGATCAGCCTCACCTTCACACCCAAAATGCCTTGATCCTGTGAACGCCCTTGATTTTATTATCCTGAATAATGACTCTGATTTAAGTGAAGCAAGATTCATGAGTTTCATGATACAGGTGCAATTGAAACAGAAAAGCACTCAAGTGCTTGTAGGTCCTTCTTCAAATTTGTAAGGCTTGTCCATCCTTCCTAGCTCTATGACTTTAATAAAAATTACTATATTTCCCTGCAAACCTGGCCTGTATCCTCAGACTGTCACAGCTAAAAATTATGTTACTGTTTCTACACAGATTTCAATAAATTTAACACATTTGGAGCCATCAGTCTCCTGCTTTGCCCAAGGTCCTTCACCAGCCAGGCATACTCTAGGAACAAAGCCTGGTTTTACGGGAGCTAATTCAGACCTTAATTCAATTTCCTTGTTGCTCTGTGCAGGTCCCTAGAGCTCCAGGGTCTTTGGCTTGGTGTCAAGCTAATATACTTACACACTTTATTGCATCCAGGCAGGTTGCTGACTGCGAAGCTAGGACACACTGTAGCCTATCTGTCTTCTGCTGGGTTGCTCAAGTGCTCTTCTGCCAAGGGAAGACATTTAAGCAAAGTGGCTGATTCTCCTTGTGAGGACCAGCTCAGTAGCCTGGCTGGGATGGCAATGCAGCCTCTGGAAGGGAGGATTGTGGTTTAAATTGCACTAGAGAAGGTGGGGGTTGGTTATGCAGACCTGGAGGACATGGCTCCAGCAGCCTGGCAGCTGGCATGGCGGGCTCTGTAGCACAGCTTAGCCTCCCCAGCCCTTCTTAGGGGAGGGCTTTTGCTCTCCTCCTCACTTGCACAGCAGCACAGGAGGGCAGGCAGGCAGGCACAGCTGGGGTGAGAGTGGGGCAGGTGGCTGCAGAGACACTGCCTCTTGTCCAGGAAGGCATCTGTGAAGGACTGCGTCCTTAGACAGCAATCCCCACAGCAGGCTTGGACATGTTCTTACTTATCCAGACATCAGATCATTTGAGAGTGCATGGGTTTAGTGAGGAGAAGGGGGAGAAAGAGAGAGCTTTTAAGCCCCTTTCCTAACCTCACTTCCACTGAAATTCTGCACTGATTCCTACCCAGACCCCACTCCTTAACCCAGTGCCCCTTCAGTCCTCACTCACGGTAACACCTTTTATGTCAAAGATAGGCTTGGAGGAAAAAGAGAAGCGCATATGTGCAACAAGTTTAATTGGCCTGGACACATCTCATCCCTTGACCATTGGATTTTGCTTTAACCAGGTAAAAGATGTTACATGTTGAAGTGAAGCAGAGTTACTTTCCTACACAACTGTGGTATGATAATAATTGTATGCAAGAAGTAGGGATGTTTTGTTTCTTGTAGTGTCAGAGGAAACTTCTTTGTAAATATTTCTAATCTATTTACTTGTCAAGTAATTTGCCTTTCAGAGCTGAAACTCAGAATGTCAGAAGAGCAAAACTGTACCTCTAGAGCACCTCAAAGAAACGATCATTGCGAAAGCACTGGGACCTCTAAAGAGGCTGGGACACAGGAGGCCACAAGCATGGAACCAGCTCCCTCAGTAGAAGAAACCATGGATAGTGTATTGAGACGATTAAAGGAGAAAAGACAACACTTTAACCTTCCTGAGACTATTAAGGTATTTCACAATCATGGCTGTTTCTTTCAGAACTTTATCATCTGAGGCAGATATTAATTAGTGTGTAGCTGTCTCAGGGTATGCTGGTGGGTATGCATCCTGGGTCTTCTGGCACTGCAGTGAATTTTCTCTCTAAGAAGATGGGAGCTCTAGTGCAGTTTTCTGAAGTGACTTTTCTGTAAAGAGTTGCACAGAAAAAGCGGTGCAGAAAGTTTTTTCAAATAGTGCTAAGCGCTTTTTGCTCAGAGGTGCATGTATAAAACTGTTTGCCAGGCACTGCTGAAACCTGCCTACTTGAGGTTGTGTGCGCAGGAAGCGCGTATTCCAGTGTATTGAAGATGGTGACAGCAAAAGCAATCCTATCTTGAGTCCACAGAAACTGTGTGACTAAAAATGTTCCTGAAGCTATTTTGACAATAAATGTCCCCTGTCACTTGAGAAATGCTGAAAGCCTCTCTGCCTAGTCGATAGCACTGCGCTAAGATCACATGGGTAGCACAGCCATCCAGACTGCTTTGCCCTTCTGATCTTGTACGTTTACTTGTGCTGATACTGCCTCTGCTCTTCGATGTTCTCAATTACTCTTCTAAATTTAGGAGCAATATTGCATGAAACATGCTTGCTTGGCTGGGCAATTTATTTTTGTTTTTCAACTAGTACGTATTTTAAAATTCTGCTGTACCTTCACACTACTGCCACATTATGGGGTCTGTCTGAAGCTGTTGTTCTGCAATAGATATTGTCCATAAAAGTACTTTTGGGGGGGGGCTCTTTTTGCTGTCAAATGATGTTGCTATTCCTGATGCTAGACAGCCAAGCGAGACAATAAATTCTGTCCTCAAAGGTATCTAAAATGTAAATATTGACAGTAACATTTAGACTCTGGTTGATGAACGAAAAAGGGGAGGAGGTGAGGGGGACAAGGAGAAGTGAAGAAGAACTAAATGCTAAACTGTGCGAGAACTAAGGAATTATTCTGGGTGGATTTCAGTAGCAGAAAGTACCCAGCAGAAATAATTTTTAATTTTTTCTTTTGTTTTGTTTCTGGTCTTGGTTCTTAAACAACTAGTTATTGTATAAAAACTAGAATGGTGCATAACAATGCTGTGCTTCTGAGATCTTGAGCTCTGCATACATGACTGACTTTTTAATTGTTTCTTTTTATAAACTACTTTTTTTTAAAACCTGAAATGGAAAAAGTGTTTCATAACCAGAACTCCTTTGTAAGAAAACAAAAGATGGCAACACAGCCATGCTGTCCTGTATATAGTCCTAAAATCCCAACAGTGCAGGCTGTATGATAATATTTTCAGTTGTTAAATTTTTTTTTATTATGCAACTAGTGAGATCAGATGACACCAAAACAGACATCAGTGAGGAAATCCTGTCCAGAGAAACTCTTTTATAAGAGTCAGTTGGGTGTGGGTCTCTGTCCCACTCATTTTTTGATTAATTGGCCTTCTACTAATTTTTCCAAGAGAAATGCTTCTACATCTGTGCAATGACAGTGCTGGCTTGAAATATTCTCACAGAGAATTCTGTAATGTAAATTAAATGTTTGCACAAGTTAATATTTTCAGATCTTTTTTTAAAGATCTTACTTATTTTCTTCTTGTAGAGACAACTTGTGTTGAAAGAACTATCCGTTTGTTAGCAAAGGTGTTTGATAATAGTTATACGAAACTGCTGTGGAACAGAGGCTTGAAAAGAAATAATATGGAGTCAAATTGATCTATTTCAAAATGATGTATTTTAGTAGATCCTTAAGTATAACATTAAAAATGTTTGGGTTTTGAGTATGAGTCATCCTGGACTTTTGGGGGAGAATAAGGTTTATAGCACTGATGATGTGAAATGAATCAAGGATATCTGCTGGTTACACCAAAGATCAAAGGCTTCATTTCAGCTACATGCAACTTTGGTGTTACTGTAGGTATTTTTTATGTGCAACATTTTATTTTGCATATAACATTTAGATCTTGTACCAGGATCTGAGCTAATTAATAGTAAGCTAATAGCGGCCAAGTGTTTCTTTTTTCAAGATTTAGTTATCTTGGGGGAGGATAGTGTTTCCATGAAAGCCTGCCGAGTTCTCCCCTGAAGTTCAACTGTGGAAAGCCTCTAAGGCCCTGCTGAAATACAAATGAGAGAATGAGTGTCCTTAAGAGAGGTGCAGAGTAAAATCCTGAACCACCCAGGATGTCTAAAGAGGACAAACCAGGAGATCTGAATATGAAATAGCAGAATGTGTTTTTTTTCAGAACAAAACACCCCTCCCACAAAAAAGCCTGTGAGTGAAGTTATTGAATGAGAAGACTTAGACAAAATTGAGATTGGCCTGTGACTGATTCAGTAACCCAAAAAGGGATGGCCACCTGTTACTATTTGTGTACCTCATTTTTCAGTACAAGGTTTCAGAAAAAAAAGATTAAGACTATGAATGTAGTTCAGGAGCCAAAAGGCAAACAGACACAATTTGAACCATATTACTCAAAAAAACACCAAATCCCAGAAACCCAAACCCAAATGCCAACTCCTGGCGTTTAAACCAGTCCGAATGTTTAATGGCTGGGGATGTAATTGCTGCCTCAGTCACAGTGAGGAGGGGCAGCAGCTCTGCGGTGCTCTTGCTGTGGTTCACCAGCAAATGCAACCTTTCACAGTGGGGCTACGGTCAGACTTGGCCTGCCCATCAGCTGAAGTAAACTGGCATCGTTCTATGGATGTGTCATGTCACTTGTTGCCTTCCTTTAATGTTTTTTTTTTTTACTATTTTTGTATTAAATGCTGCTTTGTTAATGAGCCACCACACCTCCCCAGGTGGCAGACTTAGTAGGCCCTGGGAACCTGGACTCATGGAAACAAAGCACTGCCTCTGAGAGTGAAGGGCCTCAGCCAGGCCCAGCCCTCGCTATCATATTGTCTGTCCTCAGAGTTTGGATTTTCTGTCTGGAAAAACAACAGCGAGCTTAAAAGGCATAAGCATTCAAGGAACTTACTAGTGAGGAAGACAACTGTATACAATATTTTATGTGCCTTTGTCCCAAGTTACGAAAACCAAACTACTACCTTAGCTTTACAGGTAGTCTCCTTTTTCTTTCTTTATATGCAACAAGCAACTTTTGCTTTATATTTAGTTTGAAGATTCACAGTCTGTCCCCCAAGGCTTTTCTCAGACTGGGTACCTTTATGTATCTCTCCTCTCATTATTGACCTGCTACAGTTCATCTTTTCCTTGGCTATGAAGCAGTGTTTTTATTTAATTAGCATTGAATTTCATGCTGCTGTGTGCAGCCTACAGTCCTAAGATGTCTCAGACAATTCTGTAGTTTGTAATTCCACCTGCCTTCTCTGATTTTGAAATTATCAGCTGTTTCGAACTTAGCTGAATACAAACCCGTCTTGAGATTGCTAATAAAACGAGCTAATGAAATAGGCCCAAATGATAAACCCTCTTGAGAATGTTTCTCATGTGTAAAATCAATATTAATGATCACTCCCTGTTTCCTCCTAACCATTCATCTGCTCCGGGCTTAATAGTTTTTGAAAGAATTAACCTTGTATTAATTGCAGAACTAGCAATAAGTAAACCAATTAGCTACTTTATAATACTCCTACATTCTAGTTAGCAGCTCTTCTCTTAACGTGAATGACACATAATTTTGGAGTGATTAATTCATCCAGACCTTTAAGGCAAAATGTGATTAGTGGTTCTGCACTGGTTTTGTATTTGGGCAGCAAACAAAAAAGGTTTCGCTCTTGCTGAAGTTAATAGTGAGGCACTCCTTTGACACTAAAAGAGCATTACTTCTTCAGGGCTTGATATATTTTAAAAAAGTAGAGGCTAATTATTAAAAACACTTCTCCAAGTTATCAATAAAAAAAGCTAGTCATCGACTTTCTGCAGAAAGGCACCCCACACCCCACCCCCCCCAAGCCCCATCATTCTTCACATTACTGCATTGTGGTGGATGAGCTCTTCCCCAAACCTCCGAACACTTGGCCCCAATTCATACAGAGCTGTCGTGATCTGGCAGAGACTGTGGAAAATTACATTAGCTTCACATGCTCCTAGCTGTTCCAACTCAGATGAAAATATGCAAATGTCAGGAGCAGACCTTGGAAAGAGGGGGAACGGGACAGGAGGAGAGAAATACCAGTTAAATAGTGTGCTCTCTGCAGCAGACACCTATACATACATTGATATATCACCAACGCCGACAAATCGCATTGTTGAAAAGTCAACATTCATCTTTCTGGTACTAGTGATTCATATTGTGTTTTTTGAACAGAAATAAACTGCTAGTGTTAGCAGAGCAAGGACTGTGACTAAGGAAGAAAGCCCACCTCCGTTCCCATTGTTGGTACAGGGCTGCACTTTCTGCAGCTTCCCCATAGCGGTTCTACAGAAGCGTACTGTCCAGGCATAATTTCCTGCTGGCTGATCAGATTACTCTTCCATTTCATTTTAGAGCTAGCACCTTTTTCTAGTATGCTCAGCATTTATGGGGTGTTAACCATGGTATCACAATGATTGGATATTAGGGATTTCATTGTGAATCTATCATTCCACTCCGTAAATGTGTTGTGTTTGCACAGCTGAAGCTTTCTGTTCTTCTTCCCTTACCAGCCAAGGCAAATCTATTTTTCTTGATGAATAATTAAAAAGTTGAGGAATGTCCTCTCTGCATTTTTGCAAGTTTCTGAGTATTTTGTCTAGAATGGTGGTTGTTCTCATTTGTTACAACTAAATCATATTTAATATATTATGGGGAATGCTATCTATGATTTATGAATTGATCTGGCAAATGGAAGTTAATAATGTACAGATCTCATTAATTGATTTCTCTCTAGAATGGGTGAGAAAAATATTTCTTTAGTTTTTCAGTTACAACAGCTATGCATAAATTTTACCTAAACATTGGATAATGTTCTAGGAAAGTACTGCACCAATATTTGTGGGACCTCAATGCCAACACCTTCTACTCAAACGCTGCAGTCGTTTCTTGTGAGCCCGCCTTTCCAAAACCCAGCCCATGACAGATACCCCATGTCCATGCAATTTGGCTGTGATATTCAAGCACAAACCTCTGCTTGTTTAGACTTTCTATCAACCTGTATTCCCAGAAAAAAATTTCAGATGCAGGCTCTGATCAAGCACCACAGAGAGATTCTTGCCTTGCTAAGGCCATAGTTTCTACCCTTGGATACTTTCCAGATGCAGATGCAGTGTTCTGTCAATAGCCTAATACTGCTTCCTGACCTTAAGCTTGTTAAATTGCTTTCGTAAAATAGTAATTTTGAAAGAAACCAAGGCAATCAAGTATTAGATCTTTGTATAATGACATTAAGAAAAATAAGATTCCAGCCTTTCAGTACATTTTCATTCATGCATCTTTCTCCAGAAGAAAGAGCACAAGTTCAGGCCACAAAGACTCCACTTTGGCCAGGCAAAGTAAATACAGTGTATTTTCCACTGGTAAAGGCCTAACCTAACACCTTCTCTAATCAGTAGAAGTATTTCCTAGCTCTCAGCGGCTTTGCATTAGGCCTTGAGAGGATGACATGTACTTTGATTCATTTAAAACTTCAGTCATGTAAATTTGGACTCTGTTCTTGCTAAGTCAATGCCAAGTCCCCATTGACCTCAGTGTGGACAGAAACAGAATTCATTATTAATGTTTTTCTGGGGAGAACAGATTATTAAACAGATGCCTACCTGTACCCTTGTCATGAAATCCTGACTCATGATCTTATGAATGACTTTTTTAAATAGGATATGACAAAAAAGCAAATGGCTTTGGAAAAAATCAGTCTTCAGAAATGTCTACTATATTTTGAGAGTA
Organism: Theristicus caerulescens; assembly: GCA_020745775.1. Classification (NCBI taxonomy): domain Eukaryota; kingdom Metazoa; phylum Chordata; class Aves; order Pelecaniformes; family Threskiornithidae; genus Theristicus; species Theristicus caerulescens. The sequence goes on from CM036560.1 coordinate 94,822,428, forward strand.
TTCATGGACAACCTGTAAGTATATCATGGAAAGATAGGTAAATTAAAAATTCTCTAACTTCTCTAACAGATATTTTTGGACTCATATTAAATATATTTAGATGACTTTTACGATTAACATAATTTTGGTTATTTCAAACTAATCTTCAGGTATAAGTGTTATTGCCTGATACTGATGAATTTGGTTTATATTTTCAAAAATAAGATAAAAGGGCAAGTTTCTAGTGGCCCTGCATCTCTCTTCATGATTGGAAGTTGCAGGTTTTGTTGTTAAAAGTGGAGGATTATATATCCACAGCAAACTTGGCTCATGCATTACTGTAGCTATGCTACGATGTATGAAAGGATAGAATGCTTAGCAGCTGAGAAAGGTTTATAGGGCACCATCTGAGACATGAAATACAAAAGTGACATGACCCATCATCTCTGTTTTCCTTTATTTCACAGCAGCACTTAAAACTATCATTTAAAATCCTTTCAAGGGATATCATTGCTGAATGTAGGTACAAAACAAAAAATTGCCACCATTGGTGAGATGATGATTTGAAAATTTGTCTATACAGAACTGAGGAATTCCTGTATGTCTGTATTCTTATGACTGTCTGTTTCTGGCTAGTAATTATTGTGGTAGAGGAAAAGGGGAGTGGCACCAGCATGTGTCCAAAAATATGCCAGCTCTTAAAAGTAGTATGATCTGAATCCAATCTCTGTGCCCCTTGCATAAAATCATTTTTGTCCATCTTATTTGGGCTTGGAAGGATAACTGAGGGATGGAGAGAATATGTAGGAAGGGTATGAAGAAATTATATTTCCTAAGAAGGAGAACAAAAAAAGAAATTGAGTTATTACTGCTATATAGCGGTAAAAGAGACTTGAAGATCCAAAGATAGAAAAGACAATAATGGGGCATGCATTGAACCCCGTGCTACAGAGAGGGTGTTTCTTCTCAAGGTTGAAGCAGCTCTATAACCAGCTAAGAAAGAGGATGTGAACTGCATGAGGAAAGAAGTAAGCAGTGATGAGGGAATACTAGGCATGCCAAACTGCTCTGACTTCATGTCACAGAAAGCTAAGTGACAGTCAAGAATTTAAAGCAGGGAAATGGAAGTTAGACAAGACTTTTACAGGTTTTTTTGTTGTTGAAAATAAACAAGCAATCTGGAGACACTCCACACAGTTATAGTTGCATACTTAAATAATCATGTATCATCTTAGAGAAGGAAATTTTAATCTTTGTATCTATATCAATGTATTTTCCTGAGGGAAAGGGGGGCACCAAGAACAGCAGGAGAGTGAGGCCAGCAAGGCCCAAGCTCAGTGGCAAGCACAGGCCCTGTGCCTGATTCAGAGCTGGAGGGGCCCAGGAAAGAGAGAGCTGCTGGGGAAGCTTACACAGTTTGTAAAAGTCAGGTGATGACTTGGAGAAGGCAAATCGGTGACTGCCCAGGCAGAGGCACTCCGGTGACATTAGCCAAGAAAACAGGTGCCTCTCTGCTAGCAGAGGTGTCTTAGTGCAGGAACTGCATTTTCACGATACTTGAATGTTGATTGCTGAAGCTTCAAGATTCCCTACTTCAGATGTTTGAACTAGCAACCCAGGACATGCTTTGTCTTTAACACATCACACCATAGCATTATCAAAAGGTTAATTTGAGTGGAGTGTACTGGGATTCCAAGAAAATAATCAGAAATGTAGCCTATTATGCAAAAACTTTGGTGGTTTTTTGTGTCTGTCTTGTTTGTTTGGTTGGGTTTTTTTTCTTTTTAAGCAAATAGCAAAATTCAGGCCTAGACAATGTCACAGTTACTGTAGAAACCTCCTCTGGGAGTACAAAGAGAGAACCCATCAGAAAAAATTATCAAGTTGCTGCATATTCAGAGTATTATGAATACAACAGCCTTGAAACACAGTGGAGTGCGCTGGTGATGATGTTTGCCCTGCTAATGTATGGTATGGATGAGCACCATCTTCATCCAGACTGACCTGAGCAAAGTCAGACAGAGAGGGCTCTGACTAGGTTTAAAACAGAAAATGATCTATTCTGGCTTGTTTGGCATTCCTGGAGCTCTTATGTGTTGCAATCAAATGGACCATGAACACTGGGGAAGAGAGGTGGACTAGCTGGGATAGGCAAGCCCTGACATTCTGTAGTGAAGCACGCCTCTAGAATGTAAGTCCCTGCCTACTCAATCGTCCAGACATATGCAGTGTCATCAACCTGCATTTGTCTACTGTCACCCTTATTCCTGATGACCAGATATTTGTCTGTTTCTGAGGCACTCTGGACTACTGTCCATACTGCTAGCCAGCCTGTGTCTCTTCAGACGTGTCGTGTGTTCACTCATCTGAGTGTGCGTAGCTGGGCTGCAACGCAGTAGCGCAGCTGCAGTGCCAAAAGACAGTGAAATTGTACCAAGTGGGCGCTCACAGGCATGTAAGTTGAGGAGAAGAGGCTGATGGTGGACTAGTTTGCAAATGACTATTTTGACATTACTCACTGGGGAACATGTTGTTTTTCTGTTTGTTTGTTGTTTGTTTTTTTTTTCTTCTTGTGGGATTTGCTCATTTTCCCTAATACAGTAAGTCAGTCTACTGCACAGCTAGTTTCCAAAAGGTTTATTTTTGTATTTACAAATATTTGTAGCTGGATCAGGCTCTTAATACCTGATCTAAAATAACATTCTCCTCCAAAGCAATGCTCCTAGTACTCATAAAAAAGCAAGAGCGAACTAAATGAACAGATGGTTCATCCCAATTGTGGAAGGCAGTTCCAGGGAGGGATGCACTGAGCAGTCCTGCATGGAGCCAGCTCGCTCATCGAGGCGGTAAAGCCGCATTCTCAGTGCTCTCCATCCCACTGGGCTGCAGAGTGTATTGGCCCAGGCAGACCGTCACATTATGGTAGCTAGCCTGTTGCCATTATTACAGTCAAGTAAGTGAGATATCAATGCAATGCACAGTCGAAGCATATCTTAACTCTTACAACTCTATTAGCATCTTCAGAAAGAGACAGAGAAGAGTCTACCCTCTGCCTGGGCAGTGTGGCTCAAGGAAGTGAGGAATCCGCAGTGGGTATTTTCTATTAGAAAATAGATTGCCATTTTCCTTTCTAGAAATTGTATGGATTAAACTACAGTTTCCATAGAATATCTATGGAAGCAAAACACACATCAGGTCACACTCTTCTAGTACCTTTCTCAGCTTTCCAGGAGCGAATGAGACATTTATTTATTTATTTTGTATTTTTAATTTTGGAGGAGTATATTTTGTTATGATTTCTCTTTAGGTAACTAAGCAAGACAAGAGTCTCATGAAACCTCTTTATGACAGATACAGAATTATCAAGAAACTTCTCGCAACGCCATCTTTGATCACAACAATTGTAAGTTGGAAAGAATTCATAGCCATTGCCAAGAAAACATACTAAATGCTGTGTTTGATTTGAACCTGTGTGTCAGTTTGGCAGCAATAGAACTACTGATATTTGAAGAATCTGCTCATTGGTTAATACCGGGCGTTGATATTTCAAATAGAGCAAATGCTCTGTAAAATTCAACTTCTAAGCATGCCAGAGGTTGTAATGTATGGCAGCAGTTTCTGAGGCAATCACTTCAAATGACTGGGTAAGAGATCAAAGGCTGGCATTAGCTTTCCATTGTGGCTAACATATGCAACACAGAATGAAACATATCTCTTTCCATGAAGTGCTGTAGTGTCACTATAGCTGTCGTCTATATTTTGTTGACAATGCTTTTATCAATCACGTAGCACAAAAATATCATTTGTAGTACTTTAATTAATAATATATCAATGTAATGTAATGTAACAGTACTGGTCTCACTGTGAGTAGAGGTAGTGGAATCTGGCTATTTAGAAGTTAATTAGCATGTCTCTATTAAAAATACTAATCTAATAGTAATTGGGGCTGGGTTGATTTTAAAAATGATGAATGATTGTCTGTTAGATGACAGTGGAGCTTTAGATTTCTTTGAAAAAATCCCAGTGTAAATCTTTGTACACATGCACACAGGTATTTTAAGTTCCCTTGTGTTACTTCTTAGGAGCTTTGCTCTGTGGAGTTATGATGTTTAAGCCTTAGTTTCAAAAGCTCAACTTTTCTTCTGAGGATGAAGGAACGCGAGGAATACAGTGACATCACTCTATTTTGGTAGTTAACATCTGTAGCTATAAAACTGTGGAATCTCTACCTCCAACTCTTGTTACAGTCAGAATTTCTGGACATAATGCAGACAGTGCATGGTATATGAGAGGAGTACAAGTTCCAGCAAGACTGCACTGCTTACATAAATACAGAATGTTCTTTAAAGCTTTGCTACTTAGAAAGGCTTTTGAGTACACAGAAATAAGTTGCTGGCTGGAGATACTCAGAAGCAGGGCCAACTTCTGTCCTGTTTATTCATGGTGGACAATACACAGTAACTCAATGGGCCCCATGAGACCTCTCATGAACAATCTTGGGTAGACCTGGGTAAAGCTTTCAATATGTGTAGTCCATTTTAGCGACTACATCCAGGAAGTTAGATCCTAATTCTTTATGTTGTCATCCTATAAATTGTTAGTATTGTAATGCAAACAACTAATTTAATAATGCTTTACATTTTACAAGCAGGAGGAGGAAGACTCAGATGAAGACCATTCTCAAAGCAGCCATGAGTTATCATCCGGTCCAATATCTTGCCTCCCTGTCGATGAGCACCTGTGTTACTCTCAGGAGGAGAGTGAGCCTGCATATGTTTCACCTCTGGATGAAAAGAAAGTTTTCAGGCAAACAGCCTTGTCTATGTCCAACTTACATGAGGCAACAATGTAAGTTCTGGTTTTTTTATGCTGAACATTTTAAAATATTTCACGTAGACTTTGTAAATGAAATATGATCCATGCTTATTGCATGGGAATATTCTATACCAAAGAAGTGATTCAATGTTTTCTTACAGCAGAAAAGAGGCAGAGGATAGTTGTTGTTTGGGCAACATACCTGTGGTTTGCGTTATTTATTGAAATAGCTTTGTGCCAAGCCCATGAAGGGAAAGGTGAAGGAATGTAAGCAGATATGAGCAATAACCATAAATACAGAGTGGTAGATATGACATAATGGCATAGTAAAGATATGTGGACCTACCTATAATAGCTGCGAAATGTTTAGATAGCTAACTACTTATGTTCTTACAAAGCAGTCATAAAACAAAGCACAGTTCAGCCAAGCAGTATAGTCTCCTCCTGTGTGTGTATGTGCGTGTACTGAGACTGACTGTGAGTGATGTAAAAATGCCAGAGACACACATGAGGCATACAAACAGCAACAGGTGAGCTGAGTGAAGGATCACACAATACGCGGTCACAATTTCTTCTTTGCATAAGAATAGTTGTTAGTGTCTGGATGCCCAGAAAACTTAACACCACCCTCTAACCTCCATTATAAAACCAAAATAAAGCCCTCCTGATTTGTAGTTAAGAAGGTCAGGTTGCACGAGACAACAAATCTCAAGATGCACATGGGCTGTTATCACTCAGCCCTGAAACTCGTTGAAGAATATGCCTTCCAGGAACATATGCGTTCTTGTAGCTTATGGGATGGTATCTTTTTCTTGTGTTTTGATTGGGAGCTCTTAGATGCATAAATGAAATTGACTAGGCTCTACCAAAATTGAGAGTAAATAAAGATGTCTTGGTTTTCTATGTAACTCAACCATGTATGGAATAGTTTGCTTACAAATGCTGTGAAGATATTGCTGCGCATTTTGTTATTATGGAAAAAAAAAATACCAGCTGCACATATCATAATGGAAAGCCTTCTCTGCTTAAAACCTTATTCTCCAAATACCACGTAAAACATGGCCTCCAAAAATGTTGATTCTGGGTACCACTAGCATTTCCACTGCACCACAGTAATGTTTGGTAACAGCTGCTTTTAGGAGTACGGCTTGGATATTGACTTTATTAATTCAGTTACAGAGATGCAAAGCATTTCCCGTGAGATGCTGAGCCCTGTCAACTCCATGAATTCCACACAGAAGTAAGACCACTAGCAGGACTCAATCCCGAAACCTTTTCCTCCCATGTTGTCCACAGAGCCTCTGCCTTCACTTTATTAGAAGAGTGAGAATATGAGTAAAAGGGAAGGAGCACAACTGTTTATCACGTGTGATGGTACAGCCAGTTATATCCATAGTCAGAGGGACGTGGTGGAATGTCTCGGGGCACTGAGATCAGTGCCTGCTGCGGCCCATAGCAGCAGGCTGCTTATTACCCAAAGCCACAGCTTTTACAATACTTCCAAGCACATGGGGTTTCATGTTCTTGTCTCTCTTTTACAGGCCCGTTCTGCTTGAACATCTCAGAGAAACAAGAGCAGATAAGAAAAGGCTTCGCAAAGCGCTCAGAGAGTTTGAGGAACAATTCTATAAACAGACAGGAAGGTAAACAACCAGCTCAACAAAAGCCCTCTCCTTCTCCCCTTTGGGCTCCTCTACAGCCATGTTTGTGTCTGCTAGGGTGGGTCCTCTTAGGTGAGCAGGCCAAAGAAGCTGCAGCTAGGGACTGGAAGATACCATGGTGGTGTCTGGTCTCTGTGGAGATGTCCATCTCCCTGCTTAGTTCCTCCGGGATGTGGGCAGCCCTGAGGATGGGCTGGAGCTGGGGATCTTCCAGGACATGCCTGCAATGGGTATAAACCCTGCCTCAGCACAGGATCTTTCCTGAGCTGAGGGAGGCTGCTAAAGAGACTTTCTGAGGCTGTAAATCTTCAGGGATTACACTTGGCAGTTGGGCCACTTTTAAAAGGCCAGATTTAAAAACAGAAGCCACTGTTTCTTTCACCCATAGATAAATACTGGCTACTTTTCACTCTTTGTTCATCCGCCTCCCTTCATTTAGCAAACTTTTGTTTGCTGAAAACCATTGGGGATATGGGCATGTAGTACTCTGGTAACAGTTTTCAAAGCACTATGTAATAACAACTTCTTTTCATATTTGAGAATGAAGTAGTTATGCTTGCATAGCTGACAAGAAAGAAAATTACCTGGTATATGAAATTTAGTATTTTAAATACGATTATCTCATTTCTGTCTATTAGAGCTTTTTGGTCCTGTCAAATTATCTTTAATCATCACCTACAGTTACGAAAAAAAAATAATCCAACAGATTATTATTATCCAACAGTGTTGCAGAACTAATTTTAAAGACTGTTTCTCCTCTTAGTCATAAAAGTGATAGCACTTTTATTTGCTTTTCATAGGAGTCCTCAAAAAGAAGATCGGGTGCCAATGGCTGAGGAATACTCGGAATACAAGCACACAAAAGCCAAAATCAGGCTCTTGGAGGTTCTCATCAGTAAGCATGATATTTCCAAAACGATTTGAAGCGAATGCAATGCCGTGATATTGTTCTCTAGCAAAAAACCAAGCAAACAAACAAGTAATGAAAAAGAGGGAGTAATTTTACAGGTCTTGGTCTGCTGCACAATTATTTGACACACTGAGATTTTTGATGCACTTTACCAATTATACTAGCTGGGATGAGAGAGGACAGCAATATGCAAGAATATTAAGCACGGGTGAGTGGACTATAGTATATATTTTTTCCTTTTGAAAAAGCCTTGAAGTGCACTGTGAGAATGTTAGAAATGAAAAGGACACTGAAGTATTGTAGATCCTCAGTTTGACCTGCTCTTAGTTTTAAAAAGTGTGAGGAAATGCTCTCCAGGTTTTTAGTACATCTTAGTACATGATAATGTACTACACATTTCTTTCCAGAATTAACATGCACTATAATTAACTATTAATGTCAGTTCTCGATGTGCTGATTCACTAGATTAAAAGAAACATTAGCTTAAAACAAATGAAGGAAAAACTCATGAACGTACTCTATCTTTCAAGACAGAGTTGCTATTCAATTCCAGTAGCTTCAAAGAACAGTGCATACAAAAAAAACAGTGCCAGGATTTGGTCTAAAATTCTGGGAGTAGAGCAAAGCGATGCTGCCTATGCAAAAAAAAGAAGGATGGAACACGACTGCCAAATGGAAGTATTGTTTTTTTAGAAAGAAGAGAAGGTGTCTGGCAAAACGGAATAGATCCAGGTGACTGGGAAGAGATAAATCAAATGTACTGGCTGCTGTCCTTTTCACTATGGTTCACAGGACCTGGCTCACAGTACTTAAAATTCAGTAAATAGATCGACTACATGCTAATTTTTATTTCTGTATTAAACTTTGCACTTTATTTTGCCTGACGCTATAACATTTGCTTTTCTAATTACCAAAGCTTGTTTAGACGCATGCACTTTGTAAAATGTCAAAGTATTTCTTGTGTTATAAATTGCCACATATATATATTAAAACAAGACTAGATTATTGCATCATGCTAAGATATTTTGGATAAAGTACATGGTATATAATTGAGTGTCAGTTATCTGCTGAGGAACGCTAGACTTCTTGTTTACTAAAAGTAAGATTATAAAAAAGATATTTTTCCATTGGAATTATGCATCTTTCTTAACTTTCAGAGCACCACACTTTGTAATATTAAGGAGATTTTTTCACTATTTGTGATAGACCATTCGTGTGAAAAGTGGACTATTAACAGAAAGATTATCAGTGGGTTTTGTACTAGAAATGAAAAGCACGGATTCTGGGAACCCAGAATAGGGTTCCCAGATATAAAGGAAGGAAGAATGAGGGGAAAAAAAAAAGGGACTTGAATAAGTTGAATCATGTTTAGTGTTTTGCTTTAACTGTCATTTTGTATTGACCACGTAGTATGAGCGACCTGTTTTCTATCTTGGTAAGAGGATTTTCATTTTATAAAGGCTATTATGTACCAACCATGTTTGTATTTATATTGTATGTAATGGCTTGGCATGATTTTGAAGACGTACACATTTTCAAGTAGTTTGGAGGAAAAAGTATGAACACTAAAAAAGGAATTTTTTTATTTCTCAGAGGTTTGTTGTTTCAGTGTACTGACTTAATAATTTGTAACTTAACTTTTATGAATGAGAAATGGTCTCCTTCGTAAATCTGTTTTAATTAAAGTCATCTAGAGCAACAGGAACAGATACAGAGCTATCTGAAGTTTACAAACTACATCTTTGATAAGGGAAAATGATTTCATGACATATGTATACAATTGATATTAAAATGTAATCTATATATTCTATATGATTGTATAATATTTTATACAACAGTACAAATAAAATATTTTTCTATTATATTTATTATGTCGAGACACAGTTTCTGTTTTCAGTTAGCTAATATAAATAACATAAATAACACTGTCAAACAACACGTTGGAAGTGCTGACATTTCTAGGCTCTGAAATTTAAATCATGCTGCAATTACAACCTTTCATGCTGTTTGGAGTTATCCCAGTATTTGCTCAGTAGTTAAAATGAACGCATATTTAAACACCATTTATAAGCCGTTATTTTTATTTTGCTAAAGCAGTTTATATAGGATTTTGTTATGTTTGGCAAGAAACAGAAAACAATTTTTGCAGCATCTAGGTATAAATGGTTGCCAGAAAGAAATCCAGGACTTCTAATCATTTAAAGCATCGGGGGAACAGAAGGGAAAGAGGGAGAGAAGAAATACTAAAGACGCTATTGGAGATTTTGAAGACTCGTGTTTGCTTTTGGTGACAGCGGCATGTGCATGCTCCTGACAAAAACGTCTGACTATGGAAATGGGCAACAGAGGTTTGAAGGCTCCTAAGTAACGAGGGAAGTTTTAACGTCCAACACTGATATTGCAGGTCTTGCAGCTGGGATCTTTCTTTGCATTTGCAGTAGACAAGCTCATTAGTTGGTGACCAGTAATTTCCGCAACTGTGCCGAGGGAGAGATCCACAGGATCGGTGTAAATTACTTCCAGAATAACATCCTGGGCATGATGGTAAACCATGACACCGTCTTCTTCGTCGCAGGTCAGAAATTTATTATCTTTTATATTTAGCTGAGGAAGGCGCAGCTTACAGAATTCGTCTCCTGGTGATCCAACAGGGGCGATAACGAGAATGACGTAGTGGTAGGCTGTGTACATGCAGTAGAAGTCTCCAAAGTACAAGTTAGTATTTGGGTTGAAGAGTTTTTCAGCTGCAATCTCAAACCTGTATCTTCCATAAGGTGAATCTTGTGGTGGCTTCCCAGTGTTGAACTCAGTGTTGCAGCTAAAGAAGATGCCTTCCAGCTTCCCACTGATCGGAGAGCCATGGCTGCCACTGTTATCCTTAACAGAGGGCTGCATAGCATTCCCGTGATGCTCTCTACAAATGAATGACTGGTATTGTTTATTTTGTAATACATGTTAAAGAAAAAGTGGAAAGTTAGGACATCATGCTGTTTGCTAACAGTACTGAAGGGACACAAAGGAAAACTGTTAAACTGAAAACTGTGGTTAGTGTCATCATCTTAGGACCAAGCAAATCGAGTGATGCCAGACTCAGAAAGAGCCAGAATAACTCCTGCTCAAGGGGAAAATATGCTTTTCCAGTCTGGCTTCTCTGTCAGCTGTGAGCTGTGTGGGTATTATATGCAGCAAAGAATAGCACAAGCAAAAAAGCCCCCAAAACACCAATATCTTTAATTAGCTGATTTGTTCAGCCTTCCACTACAATTCTAACAATAAACACATTTTAGTTTAATCACATGTTGAAAATTGCAAGTCAGTCTCAACATGCTGAATATACTGTTTGTTAATCCATATTTTTAGCATAGGCAGTATATATTTCATGTAGAAAACTGACAGTGAAAGTTATTTCTGAACAATGTTTTTCAGAGAGCTTATAGGAAGGAATGTACTGCCTGCTGTAGTTTTTTTTTTCCCCAAAATGATAATTTCAGGTCTAATTTGTCTACTGCTGACTTCAATCAGAGCAGAGCTGGGCACAGAGTATTAGGCAACTTGGTTAGTTTCCACTTTGGTTAGTATCCAGCTTCTGCAGTCGCTAGTCCTAAGGGGAAAAAACGTACAAGACTAACTTTTTTTTTGCAAGCTGAGCTCAGTTTGGTTCCACTGAAAAGAAACATTCAATGTACAAGTGAATTTTTAAAACCCTAAATCCCAAATGGCACTCGGCAGCATTAGGCTGCTAAATTTAGGAGAACAGTCCAAAACACCCCATCTAATCCTCCTTAGCACCTGAGATTTGATGTACAGCAGGACATTCCCCAGAACTTGTGCCCCGCACCTCTCTGGAAGTGCCCTAGTGACAGCTTTGGCACTCTCTGCACCTGCAACCATGTGATATCAGCAAGGGGAACATTCCCTTTTGCAAGTCCTGCAAAACACCACGTTTACTAGGCACCCTTAGAAAATGCCTTTTTAACAGATTAAAAACACGTGAGGCTGTGGGGCTGGAGAGTCTTACACCCTCCTCTTGCTTTACTTTTTCTTTTTTTCTTTTTTTCCTTCTTTCCTCTCTTTCTTTTTTTTTTTTTTAAAGGAGAGGCGAAACTAGCCAAGACAGGCTATTCTCTCTCTGCTTTTAACTTGCAACAGCTCCAGGTAAAATGGTGCTGTGTGGGAGAAGGTTTTACTTGGTTAAAGCAGGAGGTAGCAGTCAAAGCAAACAAATCCAGTGTATACATACAAAACAGCTCTAAATCAACGCAGTAATGTCTCCAGCTGTGATTTTTTCATTATTTCTAATCTCCTCAGCAGCATATCTTAATTTGACTCTAAGATAAATTTCAAAAGTTTTCTGGGCCATTCAAATACTATATAGTTATTGTCTCAAGCCCTATTTCACAAGACATTGATTGGGGTGGAGGGGTACAATTGGTATTTTATGACTGAAGTGATTATTAGGGAGAAAAAAAAACTCAGCTTGAATAACCACCGTCTCTGCAACCTGAAAAGCCAGGCTTCTTGCAGTTGCATTTCTGTGGCAAGATACTGACATCCAGTGGCCAATTAGGCTAATTATAGGCCAGTCTTCCCGGGGATCTGAGCTGCTTTATGGCGCTCCCAGCCGAGGTAAGCAGCAGAGTGACATGAACACTACTTACAAGCTCACACTTCAAACTCTGCAGTTGTTAGGGGTTGTTGCTGTAGCACTGTGACAGTTGCTTGCTTGCCAATGCTACTCGAGCTACTCTGTAAGCTTTTCCAAGCTTGTTTACTAGTTATGACACCACAGAGGCCTTTGGCAGGCATGGTATGACAGGGCATTTTTCCTAAAAGGAAGCACGTGGTTAGGGTTTTTAACATAGTCAGAAGGGTGCACCGAGGAAGGACTAGCCGTTGTGACCATATTAGTACACTTCTGATCAGAAAAGGTGACCATCAGACAGTTACAGGTATTCTAGCTTCATACTGCTCTGGTAAACCACAGCTTTTTGCCTCTTTAACTAACTCACTAACTGAAGGGAAAACAAAATAGTCTCTATTTGTATCAAACCAAGAAAGAACATAACAGGAGGGAGGGGAATAGACACGAGCAATCAATTAGAGTCACATTTGGCAGAACAAGGCCAAAACCACAGTTAATAAATGGCACTTTTCAAAGCTCTATGAACACAAAGGCAGGTGCACTATGATTACATAGCTGAAAACAAAGCCATTTGAGAATGAGAATCACCGCAGGCCTTTCCCTTCTGTGGTATCTAGTCCAGGATGGCAGCAGAGATTTACGAGGTCCTCAAAGAGCCTCAACAACTGCAATTCATTCTCTGCCTCCATTGAGTTTTGCAGCTTTGTCACTGCATGCAATAAAATAATTCTTCCAAAACACAGAAGGGAAAGAGCAAACCCCATGCTCTGGAACATACAAGACACTCCTGGAATCCAGCAGATACTCATGACTACAAAGTGGGGATGTTTCCAAGGGTGGTGGAGTCTGCTTTTTGGACTGGATTCCCTCCAGTATTTTTTTTTTCTTCACCAGTTTTAAAACACTTTCAGCTCTAGGCAGGTGCTAGTGTGACACCCACATAAAACTGCAATGATGTGGTGGCGCAGCAGCCCCATCTCTCAAGGCACATTAAAGCAGCATAGTCAGTGCTGCCACCCTTCCAATACAGTGCTGAACAGATGTCAACACGCTGCTTACCTCTCATCCATGTTCTTCCAACGGTGGAAGGCTACCTCTGCATGGTGGCTGCTCCTGCTCAGGCAGTACATGAGCTTTGACTCCTATTGAAAAGTCTTCTTTTCTATTTTAATGATGCTTCTGGTTGCATGTGCGAAGGCACACTGGGTCTCCAACAAGAATAAGGAACCTACCTCCAGCTACCCCATTTATTCGTTCCAACTGAAGCGCGGCGTTGTAAAATTGTCTAAACACCCCCCCCCTCATGATCTGTAAATTAACATTCGGATTGGAGAGCCCCAATTACTACATTTGGGCATAGAAATGGGGTGGTTGTATGTGGAAAGGAAATATTTGAAATGGAACTCTCGTATGCCAGCAAATACCTAGGCACACGTAGACACTTTAAGCAGGCTGGAGACCCTGTGAGTACTTCAGATTCTGCTTCAAAACACAAACTTTTATTGCCCAATGGAAATGCTGAGTTAAGCAAGGTGGAAGAAATGAGTTATGTTTTATTTTTTCCCTTCTTCTGAACTGGCAATAAAGCATACAGACATTCTGCTCTAGCTCTAGCACAGCTGCCTCCATTTACTTATTTTCATTACTCCCTTAATTTGCCAATTTTGCATATGTTTACTTTCTTACCTGATATAATCAAAGTATTCTTTGTGCTGATTCCGATAAAAAACTGACAGTTTAAGCATACGGCCTGCAATCACTTCAGCTTTTTCCAATAGCTGTGTTAGGTGAACTTTTGAATAATCTGGAAAGAAAAGATGATCTGCTAGTGGCGGGGGGCAGGAAAAACCACAATACTCTCCAAAAGCTACACAGACACGCAGACTTAAAATTGGGAACAGAGCCTCGGTAACACACCTCACGTCATGCAGCAGCTGTACAGAAACTATATAGCCCAGCACCAGTTTCCAACAGTGGCAAAAGACAAATGCAGGAACACGCAAGTTTGCTTCTCCCCACTCCTTCCCCCCGAATACTCTGCAAGCCTACAGCACCTTTCAGCTCAGTATTTCCCGTGTTAGAGCTGGTTTCCTTGTGTTTGGGACTGCAGAGGAGCTGAGAACTGCCCTCTCTGGCTTATGTCGTTTGATAAACTGTTTGCTACAACGTACCTGGTTGTGAGCCAATAATAATTCACATAACTAAAAAAGCTTGCTTAGGACCCAGCCTAAACCACATCTCAACTAACATGGGATTCATCGGGAGCTCGCTTCAGCACTCAGCTTTCATACAGGCACTAGGTGATGAACATCCAAAGGAAGAGACTTACAAATCAATGACAGGCTAAACTGATCCTTGAGACAGGGTGTTGGTGGTGCTCAGGCTTTCCAGCATGCAGAGAAGGGAGAGCAGCAGAACGTCTTAAGCAAGCTGTCTCTGTTAGGGAGCTGCCACTTTGTCTTTTCTCCAGAGGTGCCAGTAGCCAGCAACAGGCACACAAGTGGCCCTGCTCCACTTCGGTTCACCAGTCTCCCTTCCTAGCCTGGGACAAGCAGTGGTGCCAAGCACAGCACTTTGGGGTAGCTAAGCTACTGTGGAACAAAGAGGCACTCCAGCTGCCTCTCATTAACATGCCAAACCTGAGCACATACAAAGCCTAAAGCTGGAATTCCAGTTTCCACGTGTGACTGTTGTAACTCTGCCAGCCTAGTTGGCACTGGTAGATGGCTAACCCACTCAGGCAGCAAAGCTAGCGTTAATTGCATACGTCCTGTGGTGCACGTTTCCTCAGCAATATTACCTGCTGTGCAAAACTCGATGATTTCACTCCACTCAGAAACAACATAATCGCCATCAACTTGCTTTGAGGCTGTCTGCACTGCCACTGTGTATTCTGTTCTTGGGCTCAAGAACCAGTGTCCGCGGACTGTCATAGGCAAAGGAACAGCTTTGGCCACCAATTTAGTGGGTACATCCTGATGGAAACAAAAAGACAAAACAACACACAAGTCAGCAGTGCAACCAAATCAATCCACCACCCCTTCCTTCGTTGTTTTTGCAATGTAATCCCCAACCCCTGGCTCTTCTGTGCAAACCTTTGTTACTTCTCACAGTCCATTGGCGGAGCAAAGTTAGGACAATGGCCTAAGGTCCGCTCTAAGAGCTACAGCGATAACTTGCATGTGTGAGTTTACTATTGGGTCCAAGCGACTGTAGAGTCATACCATTATATATAGCCCAAATATATAATTCAGACTAGGGCCATTTGTACTTAAGTATGCAAACAGAGAAACACACGCTACTGAGCACAAGGGTATCTTAATATAAGAGTTTCTTGTGCTCTCATTGCCATTGTTTTCTTTCAGTCAGTGTAACCAAACAAAATTCCTCCTGCTGCCTATCAGTCCACCTGTGTTGCTGTTGATATCTTCCAAACCAAACTTCAACAGAGAAAAATTAAACGTGTTGCAAAGTAACTTTGTGTGTTCTACATGTATCAAAATACCCCTATGTACAGGAGGGGCCAGAAGGAGCCAAACACACAGCTAGATAGTTTGTGCCTGTCATTGCACTTCTTGCTTCTCACCCCGCCAGCATTTCAGATACTCTGTGTTTTGCTCTTCCAGTGTATCGCACCATAGCGCAACAAAGAATAGCTGCCTGTTGTTGTTGAAATACCTAATTTCTACAGTGCCAAAGACTGCAGCACAGACCACCAAGGGGAAGAAAAAAATTGAAGAACTGGACAGTTTATGCTAGAACTGTGGGTTCTCATGGTGGAGTTGAATGATTCTCTGCACGGTGTACCCGAGGAGCTGTGACAGAGTGAGAGAGGTATTTACACTTGAATATTTATCAGTAATCACAGAATAGTAAGATGGCTGCCATGTGAAAAGTGGGCATTTTAGATAACACCCATAGCTGTCCACCTTTATATACTAGTCCCTAGCCATCTACCTGTAAATACTAGCACAGTAGTCCCTTAAGGAAAAAAGAAATAGAAAAGTTTCTGTTCATGATCTGTAAGCAAGACCTGAAAGATTTTTTTTTCTTGTCTTCTATTATGGAAAAATATATTTCTTTTATTGTTTTTCTGTCGGTAAAAAATATTCTTCAGTTTCTGTATTAAGAAACTGGAAAATTAGCAGCTTATGATATTATAAGAACTGAAATGTGATTGACTGATAATCAAGGGTAAGATTTTGTTACCATGATTTCTTTTTTGCTAACTCTCGTTTAAATCAAATAACAGTTGGGAGAAAACTTTCTCTGTAAAGGCTTCAGTTGTGCACTCTGAAATAAATAATATATAAAAGATAGAGAAAAATTACAAGGAAAAATAACAGAAACCCCAAATGACATTTAAAGCTACCATCCCGGAACTATATTGCAGAGGCATCCCACTGGACTGAATTTGCTACTTCTAATGCAGTCAGCAGCTGCTACAGTCACAATCATTAGTCTTCCTGTCATCTTTTCTTTGGCTGTGGTAAAAACTGCCTCCACCTGGGTCAGGTCCCTCTGCCCACAACCCGGTGGTGGTTTTGCCCCCATTAATTTTGTCCGTTTTCATGTAACATTAAATGCCTCATTGCCCCCATGCGTCAAAGCCTTACCTTCCAGCTGTGTATCAGTAAACTCTTCTAACTGTACCAAAAAAGGGGCAAACTACTTAAAATGATATTAAACAGAGGGTTTTATCTCTTGCACAGCTGGGGAGGAGAGGTAGATACGATGCTTTTCATAACTCTAATCTGTTGTTCTTTTTCTAAGCAAACACTTTTTTTTCTTTTTTTTTTTTTCCTTTAAGGTCACTATACTGACCTCAGGAAAAAATGTTCAAATGTTCACGTTGAAATTTCTCTAGGGATTCTCAATTTCTTCCTTTCATCTCTTTTCTGCTCAGCTCTCATTCCTGGCTGAGCCCCCAAAGAAGTGCAAAGGAGGTTATACGCCAGCTCAAGGACAGCTGGGATGCTGGAGTGGCAGATAGCTGGCTGCTCCATCATCAGCACTCACCAGACAACTCTAAAGGTACCTAGATGGCAATAATTTCCAAGAACAACCTGGAAGCACTGAATAACGAAGCAGCAAGGTATATGAGTCACACTACCTCTTCCCTTTTTGGGAAAAGATGCCTGCTTTGCAGTCCCTTTTCGTTGCCAAAGATGCAGCTTTCAATTTTCAGCTTTCTCCCATTTCACCTTATCCTTCCCTTTGCCAGGTCTGCTTGTAGGACACACTGTGGAAACTAAGCACGCCCAGGTTCTAGTCCTAGCTTTGCTAAATATCTGAGCCTCATTTCCTATTACATGGGAATAACCACACTTCCGGATCTTAAAAAAGAGGGGAGGTATGCAAATACAAAGTCTCATTAGAATTCTAGTCTTTACATACTACTACCAATACAAACCTCCTCCTTCACAGATATGATGACTATAGTCAGAAATAATAAAACTATAGGCACCCTAAATATGCTGAATATACTTTATATATTTGCCAACTGAAAAAATATTGAAAGGATGAATCATTCATATATGCTCTCCTGGGTACACAACGAAACAAACAGCCTCCTTTCCTGAGGTGCAGCATCTATCTATCAGGTTAAGTCTATATCCCAAGTGACTTGCTCACAGCCTTGCGAGCAAACTGAGATTTAACACTAACACTCTACAAGTTAGGCGATAGTTTAAGCTGGTCATCTGGGCTTATCACCTGTGAGAGAGACAGGCACTTGTAGACAGGGGTTTACCCTACCCATAAGCTAAGTAACGATGATTTTTTGCCCCTGAAGATGCCTGTCTCCTTCCACAGCCTGACTGCTGGATGACTCTTGAGAGTGAGTCCCAATGCTCTTTTTTATAACTAACTGGTAGGGCTCACACTTTTCTTTCTAAAAAGCTCTGCTAGGAGAAGGGGAAGTGATATCCTTCACCTTTATACAACAGCTTTGTTAGGAAGGCTGATTCAGTTCCCTCTGCTTTCTGGGAGGATGCAGTCCCTGGTGCTGCAGCTCCCTACCCAGCAGGTCTGCTACTGAGCTTCAGCTGTGAAACTCGTATAACTAACATTATAGGGAGGAAGGATGCTGGTCTCTAACCATATTAGGATTAGGGCAAATTTTGAATTTGAGCAATTTTTAATTTCTGAACAAAAGCTCATTCTAGAAAGTGTGTTAAAAACTACTTAGCACTAAAGATGCGCGAAAGCAAACACATATGTCCTGTGGAACAGACAGTTGTTAGAGTATTCAGTTTGTGCAGTTCTCTTGCCCACCCTGTCTCCTGTCTGGATTTCCATCATTCTGGCCAGGGGAGAAAAAAAAAACAAAACAAAACAAAAAACCAAACCAAAACCAAAACCCCAAAAAAGCTTTACCAAGTCACTAACACAATTAGTACCAAGAAATTTTAAGTTAGTTCTGACAAGACATCCAACATCATTTTAATTGATAGTTTCCTGTTCTTACAAAACCAATTACCTCTCTCCTTTGACTAAACACTTCATCACAGTAAAAAGCTAGGGAATTGCTGAGAAAAAAACAAAATAAATCTAATGGCTTATCTGTATTACACTACCTATATCCTTTTTTTTCCCCTCTCCATTTTAACACTAGTCTCATCACTGTGATATAGATTTTGAAGTGTATATAGTGTTTGGTCTGCTAGGGTGGCTCTCCCTTTTACAACAACAAATTTTACAACTTTACACCAGTTTGCACATGAATGAAAAAACATGTAGATTAATAAAATGAAAGAAATGAAAAAGAATCCATCCCAGTAAGCATTTATATTCGAGGATATATTTATTGCTGCAGTATAAAGTGGGAATTCAAATTCAAAGGCTGTCAGTCCAAAAGCAATAACAATAAGAAAAAACCCAAACATACTCTACTTTATTTGCTATTACAATTAAAAATGAGTCATAATAAATGTCTACTATAACATTAAATTTGGTAGTGCTTTGCATGCTGGTTCCTAGCAACTGCAACATCTTGGCCAAACATGTAAAATTCTCGATTTCATGCAGCAGTAAATGATTTTTCATTACACTTAATGCATATGTTACTTCCAACCATATTAAAAAAGTCAAATAAGGAAACGTGAAAATTATACACCTGCTATTAACAGAATTCACAGGAAAAATAATTTCACAATAAAAAGACTGGGAGAAATTGGTGGAAATATTTCCTGGTTATCCCACTGGCTTATAAACCAATAGTAATTTAGGTGTTGATAGAATCAGAGCTCTCATATTTGTCTAGAGTGTTATTTGTGCCTTGGCCAACCTTATCTTTTAGAGATATTGCCAACATTGTTTTTAAATTTGCAGATGATTGTGTTGTTTAATCTTCTCATTCCGTGTTGCCCTAGACATCTCAGTATTTCAACTATTCTGAGGTCAAAGCAAATTTTGCTGGGTTTGATAAGTACAGATTCTGCAAGGCATTCAATACGTCCCTGCATCAGTGGCTTGAGGAAAGAGGCCAGATGAATATTCAGGTCACAGTGCTGAATGCTGCAAACTAAAATTGCTGGAAGCCTTCCTAGAAGTGCATTAGAATTTGTGACTCTTCTGTTGAAATGCCATGTGTTGCTCTCATGAGTCTGTCACTGAACAAGGACAGACAGAGAATACATAAATTGTTTAAATAATGATTAAGAACTAGTCAGGAACAAAAATGTCTGTTTTGCAATACATTGTACAGGTTCCAAAACTGTTTTCAAATGAAATAGAAAAGGTAATGTTCAATTCTCTATGAAACAAGTGTATTCATGTGTACACGCACATAGGCTAGAGACAGAGAAGGTATTCTGAGTTAAAAAAAAAAAAAAAAAAGTCTACCAGATCAACCAAAACCCACCTTTTCTGGATGTCCAGTACCTGTTTCCCATGGCCTGGCTTTGAAAGGTTCATAAAACACAGATTCATCTATTTAAAATCAAGTATTTCCACTCTGATTTTTAAATGAAAATTACCTTGTGTTTAAATTTGTTGGAATTCTTGTTTTCTTTCTTGTTGAGATCAATGAAGTAATGAGTAATGCGGTCCTTGGATTTAGAATCCATGTCCCAAGAAATCTTGAAGGAATCACACGTGATGTTACTTATTTTGATGTTGTGTGGGACTGGAAGTTCCTCCATCTCTGCAATCCCACTATCTTGAGATTTATTCCCTGCATAAAAAATAATCATGATTCGTTCAGTTAAAGACCTGTTAGATATGTTTTCTGTGGTCCAATACAATCACCTCTCACGAAGTCTCATAGGTGGTACTCAGAAGCAACTATGAGGTACAATTATGCAAGTCTCAATGTCAGTGATGGGAAATATTGGAAAGGGATGAAATTCCTCACATGAATAAGCTCTAATAACATGTGAGCAGGCTAAATAGACTGGCTAGTATCACAGTTGCGTGCAGTAGCAGTTTGAGAATAAGAAACATCTGAAGCTATCTGGTGCTACAATGTTTAGTTAAGATGCCGGCAACATCCACAGTTAACATAATGGCCCTATCCATAGCTGTCAGTGAAATAAATACAAATAGAAATCATATTCATCCTAAACCTGTTTATCAAGCACAAAGTAAAACCAATCTCTTTAAGGTTTATAGATAGTGTATGTATATACACATATGTATACACATATATAAACTACTGTCTCCTTTGCAATGAACCAATTAACAGTGATCACTTTGTTGAGCCACACTAAAAGGGACATACATACCAATTTCATTTTCTGGTCTTTATTCTCTCTATTCTATTTGCCCAGTTGAGACCCTGCAGTTTTCTTGGGAAGTTTTTTCTAATTTTTGTAAGTGCATATGGTAGATGAACAAATGACCATTGACCCCAAAAAGCATCACAGGTTCTAAAATTAGGTCTTCCCTCAGTTCCCAAGGCAACCTTGTATAGTAGGCATTCCATGAACATTATAACTCAGAAACATTAGGTGATCTTGCACTACATAAGACACAAGTCAAAAGCAAACAATCAAAAAAAGCAGAAAGATGATAAAAAAGAGTGGGTAAAAAGGAAAAATTAGAGAAGATGATGTAAGAGAAGGAGTAAAGAAACAGCATAAAAAAATAAAAATCAAACATAGATAAGAATAGAAAGAAACAAAGGAGAAAACCAAGGTTAACGTCTGTGTAAGAGAAAGAGGAAAGTTCCCAAATTCTGTCCAGATGAGGAAGCTAGGAAGCCCATACAGAGGTGTGAGACAACACATTGTGAGAATTATTTTTAGTCACATCTAATTATAGAAAAAAGTAGTATTTATACTTCCATCATAACTGATAAAAAACTGGACACAGAAGGTGAGTCTAGTCAGTAATAATAATAAAAATTTGACTTGGAAAACATTAGGGACATTTCAATCTCTCAACATACGCTGTCAAAGAATTATACCAACACCTCAATGCAGAAATATTAAGGTTGGCCTGATTGTTCGAAATTCTCCTCATGGATATGTGAAATTCAATCACAGAGTCTGTGAAATCCATAGATTTCCAGCTAGTATTCTGAATAAAGTAATTTTACTGATGATTTCAAGAACCAATGATAACACTTTTCTATTTTTGTTCCATTTTATGCATTTGCATCCAAGAGGTTGTCTATTCTTCAAACATCTTATTGTTTTTTTTTTTTTCCTTTTCAACTAATATCGAAGTCAGATGGGGTGCATGGTCTTGCTCAAAATCCTACTCTATTTGTACCATCCACAATGACACTTTCAACAACTGCACTGGCTGCAACAGACTCAGAAATACCAGTCATTACTGAAAGCTTTCTATTCATATGAAATACATGGTAAGTGCTTTTCCCAACATGAGATTTCAAAAAGCCAGCAGGGAGAAAATGGCATTGCTTTCTTTTGTAAGCATTTTGTATTTGAAAAATGACTGAAAGCTCCACCAGGTACACTGAAAAGGCTACATATGATCGCTCTTCCAGGAGTGAGCCTCTGTGTTTAAGCAGAAGATGGAATGATGCTGCTGAGGTTCTCAGACCTCCTGGAGAGCTGGATAGACTTGGATCCCAGCACAATGAATAACTGAATAATGACCTGAACAGACATGCAGTCAGGAAATCCAAGCCATATATATCCACAATACGTTAATGTGCAACTTCTTTGCTTCAAAAGTGAGCTTCTATACTCCAGAACTGTGGGCCCTAGACATGTTACAAAGAGCCGAAGTAGTTTAAGCTTCAGGAGACATGTGCAAAGCAGTAATGGCCACTGACAAAAAGTAACAGAGATGAAAAGATTTTGGAGCACACTGATGACAGTCAAAGAGCAAAAGTGCTTCTGTAAATGGGTATTGTTTTCTGTAAAGTTCTTGGAAATATGCCTGGCGTACATCTTTAGACGTCTGCACTCCTGATCCTTTTACTTTCTTTGCTTAAGAAGTGAATAAATAGTTTAAGTAAATGTCTAGCAGAAAATCTCCAGGTAATTTTTAGCAACATTTTTAATATGTCAGAAAAAGAAACCACTTGCATTACTAAGTGCTAAGCTATCCTTTTTTGTGATGGAACAAAATCCAAAATAAACACTTTTCTGAAATCTTTAAAGCTCTTTGAAAGTGGAAAAAAATCATTTTACAGATTCTGAAATACAAACCGAATATGAAATGAGAAAGTAAAATACCTCACAAACATCACCAACAAGCAAAACTCCAGTTTCCCTTCTATTTAGAATATGAAGTATCTGTGATACTTGTAATGCATACTTATATTTTGATACATATTTGCGTAGTCCTGAACGTCAATATCCATTGAGTTGACAGGGAGCAATAGGAACCTGATAATGATACATAGTATTAATATGGAGGATGATGATTCAGTGAGTATTGGTAAACGGTGACTCTTGAATAGCAATTGGCGTACCATTGCATGGGAACAAGGGAAAAAAGGACAGAGCATGAAAAGCATGCTCACACACTCTTAGATTTGACTGATCCTAGGAACCAAACATGCAAGTATTAGACCAGCTTTGCCCACACATTCAGACCACCAAGATATTTTGAAGGAACATTTTCTTGTAAAGCTCTAACTCAGAATCTGGGTCCTGCAAAAACTAGTGCTTTTCAATGTTAGGAACAGCATTCTGTCCTGAGAGGTACTGGAATATGACATCAAAATGTGAGATACAGTGCTTGACATCACTGCACCGTAATCAACTAGAAAGAAATGAAGATGACAGCATAGCACAGAGGGAGAGTCAGAATATCTTATCCAGTCTGGTAATGTATGTAACATCACTTACAACAACTACATAACGTGGGACTTTTCAATTAGAGTTTATCAATATTGTAAAAGCATTACGACTAGCATAATATATAGTTATATACTTATAAGACAAAATACAAAGAATGGGAAGAATTTTCAAGAGCAGAAGGGTAACTTTGAGCTAAACTTGGAAGTCAATCGTTTAAGAAAATACTACAATTTGCTTTTAAAGTGGGGGTTCAACTAGGGTCTGATAATATTGTCAACCAAACTGCTTAAAAATGCTGGCTGCTACAGAAGACTGCTTAGCAGCCCACCTGCTAGTCAAAACTGGAGACTTCACGTGTGTGGTAAGTGAAATATAGGTGTCATGGACATCAAAAACTGACAGATATAACTGACTAAAAGGGTAACGCATTTGTACCTTGCCTTTTTTCCACTTGTGCTTTGGTGAATATTTTGAATTGGTTTCCATACTGGAAAGCACGTCCACTTCAAACCACTTCTTTATACCAGGACCAATTTAAAGAATAGATCAACATCAGGAAATAGGATGTCTACTAAAAGCAGAAATAGCAGCTGAACTTACTCAAAACCAGCATATAGTTGCCCTAAAGCACTCCAAAATTCCAGCTGAAAGGAGGTTACTACTGTTATGGATGTGAAAATAGGTGGAGAAGGCCTTAGAACTGGCTGCTTTCACATTTGTCGCTTTGCCACTTCACTGAGGCTAAATTGATCTTTCTTTGATGAAGCATCACGATACAGACAAAAATTGAAAATGAAAGTAGCATAGGAAAAGTAACTCTTAACAGCTTCATATCAAATTAAAATAGATCAGCTTCCAATTAAAATAGCTACTTCATTTTACACATTTGTGTTGCTTCGACACTGGAAGCCACTGCGGGACTGATAGAAACACTGCTTTCAGGTCTCTTTTGGGCAGCAACTTATAGAAGAGTTAGTAGTCAAACAAACCTGGTCTCCCCTGCCAAAATAACCTAGGCATGTCATCCCTGTGTGCTGCAGAAACACCTCTGTTTTAACAGAAAAACAGCTCACTTTTAGAACAAGCAAAAGGGCCCAGTGATTCTTGACACGTATAACAAGAAGCCAAAGATCACTCATGTGTGTATAGGTCACACTGGAAGCAGAAGACTTTAAATTTCTTGAAAGCCAAAGAATAAATACAGCACGCCAGCTTTACTGAGATCAGCTGGAGAACGGCAAGATTAATGTTTTATGCTCCTATTCACAGGCTTATCTCTCTCTGCCATATCCAGAGTTAAATTTCAAGTTAAATTGTCTAATCAATTTTAAAGCCGTTATGATACTCACTCCTGCAGCTGAGCCAAAATGCTGGCAAATGGGTAACAAACCGATTTTATTTATATACACAGACACACTTAATTTAGTATCCTCATTATATCTTCTACTTACATAAATTATCTCTGAATGGGGAAAAAAAAAAAGGCAGAAAATTCCCATTGAACATTCATGGTTTTAATCTGTTGCCATTGGAGACAAATGATAAGAGTTGGAAATTGATAAGCCCACACTGAAAAGATTTGGAAAAGGATTTTTTTTTTTTTTTTTTTTTTTAATTTGCCTTGTCACTCAAAACAAGCTGAACCATTACATCTGCAGCAGTGGAAGGATGGTGGAGAAGAACCTTAACACAGCCTCTGATTGGTAGTTACTGAGCATTCACAATCACTGATTTTTTATAATTTTAGAATACTTGATCATTCTTTTTCCTTAGTTCTAAAAATGCAGAACTTCACAGCAGGGCAAAGGAGTACGTGCCTACTGATTTTTTATTTCACAGACAAACTGTTTATGTTACCCACAAAAGAAATCCTGAAAGGGCTAATTTGTAATCCACTGTCTAAGCATACTTAAAGCTCACGGAAGTGAGTTTTATGAAACTAGACCAATAAAATAATACATTTCTGGGTTCCTATGACCTTGCTTGTAGATGTTTTGACTCTGATATCATCCTGGCAAACACATTCCTGCTATTAAGTATTAACAATGGAAAAAAATTAACTGAAGCAGTATGATTTTCCCATAGTTTGAATGTAATTCATCATTGGGAAACATTAAAAAGATGGGTTCGTGCTCAAAGGCTGTAAACCAGACACACTGCAGTAGAACTCTTAAGTATTCAGAACTCATACGATTTGTATTCAGCAATCAAATCACACCCTCTTTCCCATAACTCCATCCATAACACTAATATGCCACCTTTCACAGTATTAACTACGTAGCTTGCTGCACTATGCAAGCATGAAAAATTATCCAGCAGTCAAGAAACAAATCCACAGAAAACAGAATTTGCAAATGACTGAATACAATGACATAATAGCCATCCATCAACCAGGAAAAAACTACAAGTATTACAGCCATAATGAGCGTGATTGCTTGTACTCAGTGTGAAGTAAACTCGTGAAACATTCATTCAACTGCAATGATGTCCATTAAATCTGGAGAAATTAAAAGAAGGCAGGGCCAGGTGAAATTCTTTGCCGGAGCTGTGAAAGCATCCCTTCAGTAATCATGGATAACAAAATGCAGCTGTAAAATATTATTATATATTTGCAATTTAGACTTGGATAGTAGGGAGAATGACCATCAAAGTAATATAAGAATGCTTTTCAGATTGCTATTTCCCCTTCATGGGGTTTAGATTCAACCAATTCAGATATTTTTCCAATATCTGGACAAAAATTATTTATTAGTTTTATACGTGGAAAAAAATGTAAATATCTAACCAGAATTTGGAATAAAGGGGGGGGGTCTGTTATGAACCATCCCTCAACCAAATTCAGAGCTGTCCTAAGTAGTGGCAGAAAGTTACACATCCCTGAAGTGATGTAAATGCGCTTTATATCACAGAGCCCAAACGTGCCAGGAGAACAACCAACAGAAAAGAGAAGAAAGAGATAAAATGGCTTTTCCTTGCATTACTTTAAAATCTCTTGTTGACTGTGTTTCCTGCTAAGGCTTTGTCCTTCTGTCCCTCAAGATGCAAATTACATCAGCTTAATGAAGTGTAACTTACATTTTCATTTAAACCCATTATGAACCCCCCTCAACATGTATAAATAGATTTGCCTCTTTTGGCATCGCACTGGAAAATCTCAAGCTGTACGGACAAAGACAAATCACGTGGTTCTAAGTTTCTTTGTACTCAGGGATAAATCTTCAGTGTCTTTAGAGTCATGTTGTGGGAAACGTGGACTTCTGATGCTTTTGGAGCAGACATTCAGAAATCACTATTATGCCTCTCCTAAGCTGCCACCACCATTGCCATGGATCTTTGAAAACATGTTCCCAAAGGATTTCTAAAAAAACATTAGGGCATTTTGAGCTGTCACTTTGTACACTGTAAATCTCATGCTCGTCCTTGCATCTGAAATGGTTGTTATTAAGAAGTTTCTTTATCTAAGGATGAAAATCTTTGCATTTAATACGGTCTAGATTTAAAACAAAACACAACACAAACAATGGAATGCTTGTTAGTGATGGCTATTTCCAGTTACAACGCTGTCTTTTCCAGCTTTAAGTTACACTGAAACATCCTAAGAGCTCACTAGTCTAGCTACATCATTCTCAACTGAGGAGGTGACTTGGGAACAGCAGTTTCTTAAACTTTGATTTCACAATGATTTGCAAAAAACATCTGTTTAAAACCTCAGTTTAATTTTCCAGAAGACATGCATATATTTAGAGATTTCAAATAACCATAGTGTTAAAAGTCATGGAATCTAATAATTCCCAAAGAATTTAATTGAAAATATGGAAATGTCACTACTTCTTAAAGTCAAAGCACTCATTTAAGGCTCAACTAAAACTTGGTAGATGAACAGCAAAGTAAATAACAGGTCCTACTTAAATTCTATCTGAAGACCAGCTGTCCTCTGAATTTAACTCTAGCAGCAACAAAGAAGAAAACAGTTCAAGACACTTTCCAAAAATGAGGTATTTTGACATTTATGTGATAAAAATGGCGTTCTGATGGAAAAAAAAAACAAAACCACAAACCAAAAATATGATGATAGGTGATACAAAACACATATTTTAGGGGACTATACCAACAATAAAGAAAATTAAGCCTACGTAACATGCCAAGCTGATACCTGAGAATGTGGATTGAGGCTCCTGGGTGTTCCCCTTTTCCGTTACAAAGCTCTTGAATGCTCCCATTACATAACAAGGGAGAGTCCTTGGGGATAATTAAGTTTTGGGCCCCTGAGCACTCCTGTCTAGACAGCTAGGCGACACAAGAACTGAGTCTGCGCAGAAGCAAAGGTCAGTCAGCGAACACGGTGAGGAAGACTATGAGCCTTCGTCTGAAGACCCCCAAGGACCACCTGAGGACCACCACAGAGGATGACTGCGCATGCGGATCGGACATTTACATATGTTAATAAGTTCCAGGAAATCTCATGTTTATGTAGATGAATTTCCGGAAATCTTATGAATATGTATGTTTTCATGGTATATAGTTGCTGAAAGTCCGTCAAGCCGGTGGAGCACTTATGGAGGAATTATCCCCAGTGCTGCCCGGCGCCGCAATAAA
Source organism: Theristicus caerulescens (assembly GCA_020745775.1). Classification (NCBI taxonomy): domain Eukaryota; kingdom Metazoa; phylum Chordata; class Aves; order Pelecaniformes; family Threskiornithidae; genus Theristicus; species Theristicus caerulescens. The sequence continues at coordinate 94,850,253 of CM036560.1, forward strand.
GAATGCCTGCTTTCTAAAACTCCAAAATAAGTTTTAGGGAGTGAATTATTTTGCCGCTTTCCGGCAACAGATTTTGGCACCCCAGATGGGACACTGCTCTTGAACATCGACGGATCCGAGGGATCGAAGGACCTCCAGCCGGCACCGAGGGATTCTCGGGGAGACCCTCCGATCCCCGGACCGAAGAGTTCTGAGTAAGAACCATTAATTAAGGTAAAGGCATTCTTTCAGTTTTTTTTTTTCCTTTTTTTTCTGTCGCCTGCCCGTCAGTCGTGGCGAAAGCTGCGCGGGGTTGGGCTGGATCCCTGAGACAAAGGGAAAGGATCCTTTGAGCTGTCGCCTGCCCGTTAGTCGTGGCGAAAGCTGCGCGGGGTTGGGCTGGATCCCTGAGGCAAAGGGAAAGGACCCTTTGAGCTGTCGCCTGCCCGTTAGTCGTGGCGAAAGCTGCGCGGGGTTGGGCTGGATCCCTGAGGCAAAGGGAAAGGACCCTTTGAGCTGTCGCCTGCCCGTTAGTCGTGGCGAAAGCTGCGCGGGGTTGGGCTGGATCCCTGAGGCAAAGGGAAAGGACCCTTTGAGCTGTCGCCTGCCCGTTAGTCGTGGCGAAAGCTGCGCGGGGTTGGGCTGGATCCCTGAGGCAAAGGGAAAGGACCCTTTGAGTTGTCGCCTGCCCGTTAGTCGTGGCGAAAGCTGCGCGGGGTTGGGCTGGATCCCTGGGGCAAAGGGAAAGGACCCTTTGAGTTGTCGCCTGCCCGTGAGTCGTGGCGAAAGCTGCGCGGGGTTGGGCTGGATCCCTGAGGCAAAGGGAAAGGACCCTTTGAGTTGTCGCCTGCCCGTTAGTCGTGGCGAAAGCTGCGCGGGGTTGGGCTGGATCCCTGAGGCAAAGGGAAAGGACCCTTTGAGTTGTCGCCTGCCCGTTAGTCGTGGCGAAAGCTGCGCGGGGTTGGGCTGGATCCCTGGGGCAAAGGGAAAGGACCCTTTGAGCTGTCGCGACTGTAATTAGGTGTCTTTGTGTGTTTGTTCCCCTAAGTCTTTGTAATGCTTTTGTATGTTTGTTGCGTAATTGTGTGTGTTGTTGTTGTTGTAGAAGCTTGGTTAAATGGTTTTGTGCCTTATTTTAGAATGAGAACTGGAACTTCTAAAGGGGAGACAATATTGGGGAAATCTCCTCTCGGGTGCATTTTATACAATTGGAGGCAAATAGCGGGACCCCCGGGAGGAGTCGCAAAGAAAGCTGATCTAATCAAATATTGTAATCAGTGGTGGCCATTGTATCAGCTGGAGGATGGAGAAAAGTGGCCAGTTAATGGAACATTGAATTATGATACTTTGCTGCAATTGATGATATTTTTAAGACGGGAAGGAAAATGGGATGAAGTATTGTATGCGGATATGTTTTTCACTTTACGCTTGCACCCTGAATGGCAAAAGGAGTGCGGTATAAATTTGGCTCCCTCAGATCCTTTGGTGCTGGCATTGGAAAAAGATAATAAGACCAATGGAAAAGGGAAAGGTTTGAAAAGACGTTGTTCTGCTTGTAGTATTGGACAGAGGTGTTTAAAATTAGTTCAGGATGAGCCAGAGGATGACTCAGAAATGTTGGTTGCTCCCGGTTTGAGGCAGAGATTGCAGAATGATAAACCTGAGCCCCTTGGAGCAGGCGACTCTCAGAACAGAAAGCCAGAAGTGGCTCCGGTATCTGGGAGAACTCGCGGTCGGTAGGGAGCAGTGTTGCAAGCTCCATTGAGACAGGCTGTTGGAAATGAAGGACCGGTGATTGTGAGGGTGCCGTTTTCAATTGCTGATTTAAATAATTGGAAGCAGGCGGCGGGCAATTATAGAGATAATGCTGATAAGGTGGCTAAAGCCTTTGATACAATGATCAGGACTACAGACCCTGATTGGAAGGATATTGATGCTATTATGTTGGTATTGTTTGACAGCACAGAAAGAGAAATCGATGTGCTTATTGTAGACAGGAGGGACACTGGAAACGAAACTGCCCTTCCCGACAGGGAAGGGAAGGAACAGGTTCTGTTTTGAGAACAATAAATGCAGTTAATGATGAGGAATGAAGGGGACCGGAGGTATCCTCCCCAGCAGAACCTCTGGTTAAAATACAGCTGGGGGAAGATCAAACTGAAATAGAATTCCTGGTAGATACTGGAGCAGCTTATTCGGTTTTGAATGAAAAAGGTTTTGAATTTAGTAATAAGAGAATCAAAGTTGTTGGTGCGACTGGTAATGCTGAAACTAGGCCATTCTTCAAGCCTTTAACATTTAAAATTGGAAAACAATGGGTGACACATCAATTCTTGTATTTACCAGGGTCTCCGAAACCTTTACTAGGGCGAGATTTGTTAGAAAAATTGGAAGCAGAAATACGATTTAAAGATGGGGAAGTCGATGTGTTAATTCCTGAATCTAAACTTGTACAAGCGACTGTGTTCCTATTGCAGGAAGATAAAATTTTAGGAACCTGCATCCCAGCAGAAGTGGAAAATGCAGTGATATCCCTCGTATGGGCCGGAGAAGTCCCTGGTAAAGCTAAGAATGCTGAACCGGTAAAAATTGAACTCAAAGCAGGAGCAAAGCCGGTAAGGCAAAAACAATACCCTTTGAAACTAGAAGTTAGAATCGGGTTAAAGCCCATTATTGAGAAATTTATAAAATATGGTTTGTTGAGGGAATGTGAATCAGAATACAACACCCCCATCTTGCCAGTAAAAAAGGCAGATGGGAAAAGTTATCGATTGGTCCAAGATTTAAGAGCTATTAACCAAATCACTCAGGATATTCATCCAGTAGTTGCAAACCCATATACTTTACTGACAGCGATAAATGAAAACCAAGAATGGTTCACAGTTATAGATTTGAAAGATGCCTTTTTCTGCATACCTCTCGAGCGAAAAAGTCAAAATATATTTGCCTTTGAGTGGGAAAATCCGGAAACTGGTCGAAAATCACAGTACACTTGGACAGTGTTGCCACAGGGATTCAAAAATAGTCCTACAATATTTGGAAATCAATTAGCCAAAGAATTGGAAACTTGGAAAAGAGGATGCAAGACAGGGACTGTGTTGCAGTATGTTGATGATATTCTAATTGCAGCTGTAACCCGAGAAGAATGTTTACAATTAACGATAGATCTTTTGAATTTTCTGGGAATGAATGGTTACCGAGTTTCGAAAGAAAAGGCTCAAGTCGTTCAAGAATCTGTCAAGTATCTGGGATTTGAACTTTTGAAAGGACAAAGAAGACTGAGCACAGAAAGGAAGGAAGCTATCTGTCAACTTCCCGAACCCCAGAATGCACATGAGCTGCGGACCTTCCTGGGAATGGTGGGGTGGTGCAGGCTGTGGATTGCAGACTATGGACTTATTGTGAAACCTTTATATGAGCTACTGAAAACTTCACCACCTGGACGTTTGGAATGGGACAACAGCACCAGAAATGCTTTCAAACGAATAAAAGCGACTTTGATGAAAGCACCAGCTTTAGGACTTCCTGATCCAACTAAAACTTTTGAATTATTCATTCACGAGCGACAAGCTATAGCTCTGGGAGTGCTCTCTCAGATGCTAGGAGGCAACAGACGCGCTGTGGCCTATTTCTCCAAGCAATTGGACCATACCAGCAAAGGATGGCCAGGTTGTCTGAGAGCCGTAGCTGCTACGGTGCTGTTAATACAGGAAGCCCGGAAATTGACACTGGGACAGAAAATGACTGTTTTTGTACCACACATGGTACTCACTGTCCTGGACCAAAAAGGTGGGCACTGGTTGTCTCCGAGCCGGATGTTGAAGTACCAGGTAGCACTTCTTGAACAAGATGATACTGTTTTAAAATCAACTGCCATAGTAAACCCAGCAGTTTTCCTGTCATCTCGACAACTGGAAGAAGAACCCATTCATGACTGTTTACAGACCATCGAGGCAGTGTATTCCAGCCGACCTGATCTGAAAGACACCCCTCTGGAAAACCCGGACTGGGAGCTATATTCAGACGGGAGCAGCTTTGTGAAAGAAGGGATCCGGATGTCAGGATATGCAGTGACCACAGTGGATACTGTTGTAGAAGCAGAAGCTCTCCAATCAAAAACATCAGCCCAGAAAGCGGAACTGATTGCACTAAGCAGAGCTTTAGAATTAAGTGAAGGAAAGCGAGTGAATGTATGGACCGATTCCCAATATGCATTTGGAGTATTACACGCACATGGAGCGATTTGGAAAGAAAGGGGACTATTGTCATCTCAAGGGACCGGAATTAAACATGCGGAGCAGATTCTCAAGTTACTCGAAAGTGTACAGAAACCAAAAGAAGTGGCTGTTATGCACTGTAAAGCTCACCGAACTGGCTGCACCCCACAGAAAAGAGGCAATCGATTGGCTGATTTGACCGCTCGTAAGGCTGCAGAAAAGGGTAAAGGAATATTGGCAATAATACCTGAAAAGAAAATAGAATTGGGAGAATCTCCTAACTATGACAGTCAAGACAGAAACTTAATTGAAACATTAGGAGCTGAGATACAGAAAAATGGATGGGCTGTTACTCCTGTGGGGCAGGTAATTCTAACCCCAATTTTGATGCATGAAATAGTAAAGAAAGAACATAATAGTGTTCATTGGGGAACCGAGAATTTACTGAGACATCTACAAAAGTCGGTGGTGAGTCGTAATATGGTAGAAATTATAAAGTCCGTAGTTAAAAGGTGTGAAACATGTCTTAGAAATAATCCAAAGACACAGAATAAAATTCAATTTGGATCCACAAAAACAGGAAATACTCCAGGAGAGCACTGGCAGATAGATTTCACTGAACTGCCAAGAAAAGGAGGGTTCAAATACCTGTTAGTATTAGTAGATACCTTTACAGGATGGCCTGAAGCCTTCCCATGTCGTACCAACAAGGCCAGGGAAGTTGTCAAAATCTTACTTAAAGAAATAATACCACGATTTGGTGTTCCTTTAGGGATTTCCTCTGATAGGGGGCCACATTTTGTTGCAGACATTGTTCAACAAGTAAGTAGAGTATTACAAATAACATGGGAGCTGCATGCCCCTTATCGCCCACAATCTAGTGGACGGGTAGAGCGCATGAATCAGACCTTAAAACTGCAATTGAGTAAAATTTGCCAAGAAACTTCAATGGTTTGGATACAAGCACTTCCACTTGCTCTGTTGAGAATTAGAGTTCAGCCTAAGGGAAAACATCGGTTAAGCCCTTATGAGCTGATGTATGGGAGACCGTACCAAATTCCTAAATTACCAGAGGAATTAAACATCAGAGGTGAAACAGATTTACGAAAGTATCTAATATCCCTAGGGACAGTGATACAAGAAATGAAAAAGAATGTGATTGTAAACAAATCTCTGAATCTTGATTCCCCAGTACACCCATTCCAGCCCGGAGATTGGGTATACCTGAAGTCGTGGAATGGAGAACCACTGCAAGAAAAGTGGAAAGGACCATTTCAGGTTTTACTGACAACATACACAGCTGTAAAACTAGATAAGAAAGGGCCCTGGATTCATTACTCAAGAATCAAAAAGGCTCCTAAACCATGGACTTCCGAGGAGACAGCTCCTCTCAAGCTCGTTTTCAAACGACAACTTTAGTTTCTGTGTTATTAATAAATTCAGAAGTGTTTGGGCAGAAACTAGGAAGTCCATGGCATGAGAATGTTTATGTACAATTAGTAGTGGAAGTAGCTTTGGCTATTAATGCAAGCAAATGTTGGATTTGTGCTAAATTCCCGAAGCATAGCATTCAGTCTGATGTAACACAAATTGGCCTACCAATTCCTTTGAGTACCACTTGGAATAAACTTTGGGACAGGTTCTTGTATGGTAGGGGTAGTATCCCCAGTTGAAAAAGAAAGAGCAATGGATAATCTATTGATTACTCGGTCTACTACCTTTCACTCATTTGTGAGATGATTACAATACCTCTTTTGGGTTTGAAGATATTTGGAATACTCTCACTTCTTGGTTACCTGATTGGTTATGGTTGAAGAGACTATTTTTTTAATGATTTTTTTATTAATGTAGTTTGTATTCTTGCTTGCATAATGATACATTGTTGTAACTGCTGTACAAGATATAATAAGTTTGTATAGTGAGGACTGTAGCATATAAGCTACAAGCCCTCAAAAAGAAAAGGAGGGATTGATACCTGAGAATGTGGATTGAGGCTCCTGGGTGTTCCCCTTTTCCGTTACAAAGCTCTTGAATGCTCCCATTACATAACAAGGGAGAGTCCTTGGGGATAATTAAGTTTTGGGCCCCTGAGCACTCCTGTCTAGACAGCTAGGCGACACAAGAACTGAGTCTGCGCAGAAGCAAAGGTCAGTCAGCGAACACGGTGAGGAAGACTATGAGCCTTCGTCTGAAGACCCCCAAGGACCACCTGAGGACCACCACAGAGGATGACTGCGCATGCGGATCGGACATTTACATATGTTAATAAGTTCCAGGAAATCTCATGTTTATGTAGATGAATTTCCGGAAATCTTATGAATATGTATGTTTTCATGGTATATAGTTGCTGAAAGTCCGTCAAGCCGGTGGAGCACTTATGGAGGAATTATCCCCAGTGCTGCCCGGCGCCGCAATAAAGAATGCCTGCTTTCTAAAACTCCAAAATAAGTTTTAGGGAGTGAATTATTTTGCCGCTTTCCGGTAACAAAGCTACTGAAGAAGCTCCACCTCTAACACCGACCTGCAGCCCAGGATTGAAAGTTTGCTACAAAAAAGAAAGCCTAGATTCAGTGGTAATTGTTCCTTTTATCCAAACTGTGGACATCTGTGCTAAAGCAACTCAAAGCAGACTCTAGGTTGCTGCAATTTTTTATGGCAGGTAAGACACCTGGAAGCTACTGAACTAACTGGGAATGCCAAAAGCACAAGGAAGCTCTGGTGATATCCCACAACCAGCAACTGGGAGGAAAGCCAGTGGAACAGTCGTCATGCCACTTCTACATCACCACAATATTCTCCTACACAGACATAATTTCATTTATCTGGTTCACATAGTTTGGGGTTTATCTGGGCTGCTGTCATGCAGAAGATAGTACCGTGCAGCACTTAGTGCACTGTCTTTAGAAAGACACACAAGACACTAAACCCTGAAGTTACTTCTGTGGAATGTCAGCTCCATGAAAATCTAGGAATTTGATAAGGGAAATGTGACTAAGGTTTGTGAGCCAGAAAATAAGCAAGGGGAGACTGTACCCACATAGCACAAAATTAAAAGCTAACACTGAATCCTTAATACATTCTGGGAAGAGATCTGAAAATCAAAAGATAGGTAGATGAGGATGAGAGGCATAGAGGAACAAACTATAAGGTAAAGCAATTTTTGAGACCCCAAAAGATCAGGTTAACATTATACACAGATACCAATAGCACACGTAATAAACACACCAAAAGCCAAACCAAATCTTATAATACAAATCACATTTTTTTAAAATGTCACCTTTTTCAGATCTTAAAATATATCCATTGGGGGAAACAGAAAGTGTTTTTCTCAAGTTAACATTTTCAATACAATGGGAGACATTAGCTATGACCTTTTGAAGTAGAAATGAGGGGATCAACTTCATAAAGAGCACCTAGGTACCACGGCGTAAGAAATCCTCTTACTAGATACTGATACTAACAACTGAAAACTCATTTAGAAACAGTAACTCCCATAAAATAAACAGAGACATCTTTACGCCTTCTGAAACAGAAAAATTTCTACCTGTCCTTGTCTTGATAATTCAGCTGATTGGTTATATATCAGCTCTATAAAGGTAAAATATTAAGTTTGTAATTCTAGAAAACTGATATAGACTGACAATATTTGAGTGCTATAATTCAGACTGAATTCGCCAACTTACTGTGGAGGTATTTTATTTCCTCAAAAATTCAATAGGAGGGAGAATTCTTCTTTCTGTATAACCATCAAAAATGACAGGAAAGTGCCAGGAAATTATATATTAGCTGCATACTTTAAATTTAACTAAACAAAAATACAATATCATGGTTTTTCTCCTGAGCTCTGGAATGAATGGGTCCCTGTCCAACTGCTAGCTATATAAAATTGTTTTACAGAACCAGGACAATATGTCCCTACCAAGCAAATAATTAACGAGAATATCAAGAATTTCAATGTTCACTGCAACACCTTGTTCAAGAGAGATAATGAAATCACACAGAGGAAATAAAAAATACAACATTTATAAAATTGTTGAATCAAGGCTGCTGTTTGTTAGGCCACGTAAGTGGCACTTCTCCAGGATACCTATTCTATTTCAAAGTTCAACTTCCTATCCATAACCACATAAGTAACATTTATGCTTTATTCGTGCTTCTTTTTTGTACAAAAAAATGAGTGAATAGTCAGACTCTTAAATGTCTCTCTCACCTTTCCCCTAGTAAACTAACTTCCAATACAGATTTTTATATTTATTTTTATATTTATGTAAGCATATTTTATTTTTGTATTTATATAAGCATATTTAAGAATATTTTCTAAATAAGTATCCTTGTAAAACCAATTCCTACATTAGATAAAGAGACAATGCCTGGCTCTATAAATCCTGTTAGAGGGATAAACCCCTCTCAATCTTACCCTCATTTCCTCTCCATGTCTGATACTACTGTTGTGCATTTTCTAGTAAGATAAAGTGCACTCCGTCCAAAATTTTAAAAAATAGTTTTGAAAATAAAGCATTACTTATTTATAACTCAAGCCTTAATTTAGCTGTTTCCTACTCATCTACACCACTGACTTCTGCAGGAATATTCCACATTGCAAAACAAAGAGAACAATACTAGACTTTGTGAGCACAATTGTGCCTTTAGTACAGCCATCGTCTTCAGCAGAGAGGGTGCCCCGAAACTGTGCCTACATAAAGCACCAAGCCATCTCCAGATTGTCTAGTTTCTGTATTAAAGAATTTCTCTCAGCCTCTTAAAAAGGACTCAATTCTTTCTCCATCTCACATGGAGAACAAATGTACTCTACAAGTGGGCCCATGATTCAAATCAGGAGCAGACCAATATCTCAGTCCTGCTGCTGACAGCAACAAACGTGCAGGCTCTTAGTTCCCACCAAGCAGCGCCCCGCTCTCTCCCAAGCCTCGTTTCTCACTGCCTGCTGTCAACTACAGGACTGAAACCTTGTTCTGCAAGCAGCCTCTCGTTTCACGAAGACGGCTCAGAGACTCAGTTGCTGCCTGACAGGAGGTGTAGTACAGCAACTGAAGGACAGCGTACAATGAAAGAAAAGCATTCAGCACAGTCTTGAAGGTTTGCCATTCACTTTAATACTAACTCAACTCAGATGCTCATTTGCCCTTAGCAAAAGCACTTGACTAGCATGTATTTTGAGATCTTGTGCAGATGGGACTTCAGGGGCTTAGTTTCCTCACATGTGTCTAAGTATGTTTTCCACTAACATCAGTGGGAATACACAGTGCAAGTGTGGCAAACCTGACAGCTAGTAGCAGCAAATAAAGAGTTACACTGGTATATTTTGGAATACAATTATGCCATCAGAACTGTAGGGCTTTGGTTTACAGCTCGAGCATTCTCTCAGTGGACACTGAAGGCAACCATTAGGTTAAACAGGAAATTAAGTTCATCTGTACAGAGAAGGTTACTATAATTAGTAAGCAGAAAACAAGTAGTCCCATTATAACATTTCTGTGGAATATAAATTTTGGCTTAGATACAAAATTCTTAAGAGTGGATTTGTTGGGCCATATGTACTCCTTCAAAGTTGAAGATAATAAAACCCAAACATTTCTTTGCTTCTTAAAAATGACAGTAGATACAGTAACAAGGAAAAAGCAGGAACAACATTCACTCCTGCCATAAGACCGCGGATGTCTGTGGAATTACACCTGGACTAAATTTTATACAAAAGATGCATCCTCTAATTCAAAAGCAAAGGCTACTGTTCAGAAGATTTTATGCATATGACTTGCAACGATGTTCATGTGCAATACCGATATGATGTACTACTGTGGAAACCACTGATACTCTTACTATGCTAAGAAAGAAGAAAACACTAACAAAGACCAACATCAGCTTTGGGTGGTTAGTCTCCTCAGGCTCACTTTCCATTCAGTGAAGAGAGGCAGTTTCCTAAATTGGATAATCTGAGTACCTACAGCTAGCTCTCACGTTTAACTTTGCCCTGGAGGAGTCTAATTCTTTTCAGATACTAGAGAGGAAGGTCACAGAAGTTAAGAGCTAGCTGAAGTTACCTTTTGTAATTATTTCCTAAATTACATTCATCAATTCTCGTGATTCTCATGATGCAACAGCAACCTCTGATAATTTGCAAGATTCCCACTAAAGAGAAACAAGAAAAAGAACATAGGAGAAAAAAGTATTACACTGCACCCAATTTCTGAACTCCCATAGCAAAGAAATCTACACCTCACTGACTCAGAAATATCCTCTGGACGGATACTTTAAAAAGGATAAACTTTTAAAGAATAATTTCTCTGAATTTCTGTGTCAAATACTTCAGAGTTTTTCACTTATCTCCACAATATTTTTTCTGAAAGCATTAATAGGATCAAACATCTCAGGACCATTTAACTTGAATGTGGATGAATTTATATCTTGCTAACTGCAATTATAGCTAAATTATTTAATAACTGTAATTTAATTAATTTTAATAAAAAATAAATAATGCATTAAATTGCATCATTAAACTAATTTCTCAAAATAATTGTTTCCTCTTTTGTTATTACCATAAGGAAAATTCAGATATATCACTGTGAGTTGTCCTCTGTTGTTATCAGCCAATTCTTCCAGTTCAGTGCCAATTCTTCCTTTGATTTTTGACCCATCCTTACTTGAAGCAAAAATTTAAGTAACATTTGGTAACATCTTCAGAAATACCTAAATGATTCAGAAGAGTCTTACTGAAATCAATGGGATTTAAGCTGAGTTACTTGAGGGCTTCTGAAAATTTGACTGAAAATATCTAACAATTCATACCTATGGCTGAAAGTAATTGTGGAGTCACACACAAGTTTCACAAACCCAAAGCATTGACTGAAAATCTGATCAGCAAAACTTTGTGCAATGACTAATACAGCAAGGCTGACCTTATTCTTTCACCAGATTAAATTCTTATTGGGTATCCTCATGTCTTGAAAGTATTTAGTATTTATACTTTATTCATTCAAAACTAAACCACATTTTCAGAATGTCAATAGCAGCCAAAAACCTAGACTTTCTGAAAGACTGACTACTAAAAGGGAAATAGACGCAAGTGTCTGTTGATACAATTACATCGTTTTAGAGTTTCCCTTACTCCTTACGGATATTTTTATGACAACTGGATGCCTCTGTGCTTCTATAAAGTATCTGGTGTTCCACTAGGCTGGGCCACTATTATCCAATTTTTCCTCTTTCCTTTTTGCATTTTTATTACACGTAAGTTGAGGACCGTTAACTCAGTAAAATGCTAAGCTAAACACACATATGTGCACACAAAATTTAATTTTCACTGTGTTAAAAAATATATGGGGAAATTATGAAAAAGGAGGAATGTCATTATCAGATAAAAATATGCAACTGGAAGGTTGTGAATAATCATGTGGGTACACGTTTCTTCACTAAAGACCGGGAAAACTGTAAGACATTAAAAAAAAATCTTTGTTGTACAGAGCTGAGGAGAAGTGGTGGGACCTCCTTTTATGACCCATGAATATCAAAAACAAGTAAACTGAATTGGCCAGATAAGCTGAGACTGAGAAAAATACCACAACCAAACATCAGCATCTTGCTCCTCATCCTCTCTGATGAGTGACTCATATGCAAAAAGATTTTTACTGATATATTGTTCCCACTAAAGTTCTCTTAGACTGCTTATACTAAAGATATGGGGTTTTTTTTTACTGTACCTTGTCATGTGGAAGCTAAACAAGCTTCCCTGCAACCTTCTATGGAATGAGAATTGCAGTGTGGCAAAAATAGCTACAGCTGCACTACAACTCCTACTGGCACACCATTGAGCTTCATACCCCTGGCTGTCAGAACTAGGCTAGTGCAATTCTAGCTTCTTGAAATCAAACAGGACATTATAGTAGACCGCAAACACTAAGCCACCACAGTATTTACTACTATTAAAGTAATGCTCCCATTTTGTTCAGCACAGCAAGCTTATAGTACATGGGTGGTAAGTTGCTCTTCTCAGCATGTGTTGACTGCAAGATGCATTTTAAAAACAAATTTTAATTAAAATGAGCATTTCTCAGCTGCTGAAAGGGAAAGAAGGTAATAAGGGATGTAAAAGGCTCTAAACCATCTTCTAGCTTAATTTAAATGTCATTTAAAAATTAAAATGTACTTTACAGCCACTTACATATACTAGAATTCGCATATAATGCATACCTTCAGTTATATGGAATTCCAGATTTTGAAAGCAAGTAACTACATCAGAAACACTACTATAGAGCAGATCAATTTATCACATGTACCTTATTCACTTAGCAGGAGAAGCCTGCATGGCCAAGTATCTATGCATCCTTAAGAAATTCTGACCATACTTCAGACTGCGCTCAGACCCATTTTGTGGTGTATTTTCAGAAGGATGCTATCTCAGTACTGTTTTGCTGGAAAACAGGGAGTGACATTTTTCAGCAGACCCCGACCCTGTTGATTACTAAAGGGGCAGATTTTGGAGCAGGAAGGGATCTGGAGCTTATGGCATGGTTTTTCTCTTCTGATGAATAAACAAGTACAGCTGCCTCTGAGACTGTGGAACTGCCTATGCCTCCATGACTAACAATGAAAGAAAACAGATCTCATAGATGAAGGCACTGACTGTATGTCCCTGGACAAGTTGCTTGGGTCCAGATTCCGATCAAGTTACACTGCTCTGGGTCACTGGCCTAATTGCTCCAGTGCTCTTCATCTAACACAGTGTGACTGAGGGCAAAGCATCGGCCTTCATCTTCTACTGCTTTTAATATTAGTTGTGTATTAGAGAAGTGAGTGGCCTTTCATGATTTGTGCTTTCACATGTCACTAAACAAAAGAGAGAGACAAACAAACACTTTCATTTTAGTTTATTACTATGAACCTCACGCTCATACTTGTTTACCTCATTCTTATTTGGCTGGCAACAACTTGTGCCATTTATTGCAGCTGTGTCTTAATCAAAACAAAAAATGTGTTCTCTACTTCAAGTTAAGTCATGTGAGTTCAAATCGAGCAAGGAGAGGCAGCCTTGTATTCACATGAGCTTTAATTTGACCTGCCAGCTTGTCTGAAAACTGCAACTGCCTTGATTGCACAAGGATTTTCATTTAAGATTCACTTTTCTTTCAAGCAAAAGGAAGCCCAGAGAGAACGGCAAAACCCGGCACTTGAAGGGCAGCAGAGAGAACTCAAGGCTGGGGAACACAATTTTACTAAGCATTTTTCATGAGAAATTAGGGTGCTCAGCATGAGTGGGCTTTTGTAACTCACTGGATATGCTGGCAGCCTGCAGCATGAATGAGCATTTCTTTACTTCAGCGCACTGGTAATTGCAGTGTGCTTTTCACACAGATCTCTTGTAAGGAATAGGATTTGGCTCTGTTTTACACCAGTTTGTGCTTTTTAACTGTGATTTGAAATCTATTACATGTTCACAATAGTTCAGGAAATTCTACTCTGTAACTTGTACTATTTTTTTTTTTTTCATTTAAATCTTATGCAGGTTTCAGACTTTCTCTCAGGCCCTGACAAATGAAAGATACAGGGGTTTTGAGAGCCTTTTTTGGCAGGAGCTGGAGTTGTTCTGGTTTGTTTCATTTTTAGCCAGTTTCCTAGGGCAAACATAGTCAAGGTCTTTGGATGTGGGTCTGCCACTGGTTGACAGTTACTAACTTTTGAACCTCTGACAAAAGTAGAGAGTGCATAGATAACTTAGGTAGCTGTCAGTTTCATTAAGGTAGGCAAGCATGTAGAAATGAGAGAGGACCCTGTTAAATACTCCCTATCAAGGGGAAGGCTACAATGAGATCAAGCTTATCACAGATACTAGAATATACATGACACAGCTATGAATACTGTAGTCAAAAGAAATCTTTAAGCAGAGTTTTCGCCATGTTAGAATTCACCCCTCATTCAGACATGGTATAGCATATAGACTGTGTGGGTTTATAAAAGTCTTGACTCCAGCTCATCATTTTCATGTCCTGATGGCATTTGTAACAGATCTCTCATGTAGATTCTCTCATGAAGATTGTCTAATGAAGGGGAGAAAACTCAAACTGAAGTTTTGATGTGACTAAATTAAAAGAAACCTATAACAATGCTGAACCATCAGATTCTGAATCATCTGATTCATTTCTTTCTTCACTATGAGGGTGGTGAGGCACTGGAGCAGGTTGCCCAGAGAAGCTGTGGATGCCCCATCCCTGGAAGTGTTCAAGGCCAGGTTGGATGGGGCTTTGAGCAACCTGGTCTAGTGGAAGGTGTCTCTGCCCATGGCAGGGGGTTGGAACCAGATGATCTTTAAGGTCCCTTCCAACCCAAACCATTCTGTGATTCTATGATTCAAATCCATTGGAACGCCACGGTCCTCAATAGTTCCAGATTATTTTTTTTTTAAAAAGCACAGCTCAGCTGGATACTTTAAACAGTTTCCATTACAAAGTCTTTTGTAGTCTTATCATTCAGGCTATCAAACAGTCATTGGATCGTGACAAGTGATCAATCATGATCACGGTAAGACAAAATTGAATTATTACCTATGGAGGAATAGCTGCACAGCCTACTACAAATTCACTAAGCCAACCAAGTCGCCCAGGTATGTCACTTTAAAATAATTCATATTTAGATTTGTTTTTCATCTTTTGGATTTACAGCATTAAACAGCATCTCAAGTAATGCTTTCCAACTCACACTCCCTACTATATGAGCTAAATATAACAAGCATACTAAGATATGCTGAAGAATTTGGTTTTACTATATGGCTTCCATCTCAAGCACTGCACACTCACATTAGGGCTGACAGCTTCACCAGACAGCCTAGGTGGTTTGCTGATGGTTTGCTCAAGGAAGCGACCCAGAAACCAGTTGAGCATTACAGAATATACAAAAATAGAAGGAAGAGAATCAGTATTTTATTTTTTACATAAGAAGCCTGATTCTGTCCTCCCTGCACTTGTACAGTTATGAGAAAGCACAGAGTACCAGACATGTTTCTACTACACAGGTCATGCTGGGGCACACCTGGCTACCTGATGTTTCACAAAACTTGAAATTAAACTCTCATAATCTAGAAATGCTGCTATATGCATATCCCTATAAATCAAATATGATTTAAGAACTCCATGCCACCTAAACAGAGTGACAAAGTGAAGTACAGAAGCAACATATTCAATGGGTCGAGGTTCTAAAGCATGGTACAAAGTAGTTCACAGAGGAAACAACGAAATGCACCTGGAGTTTCAGGTGCTTCCATCTAAGGGGGAAGAGAAAGTAACCTCTACACATAGGCAGAGGTGAGACAATCCCAATAAAGTGTGTCACGTCTTACTGCTCAAATCTGTCCTTTCATGAAGGGTAAGGTAGTAGCTGTGTCATCAGAGAACAGGTAACACTGGCTAAAATTCCAGTATGTTCCACACAAGAGGGACAGAACTTCTCTGTGATGTAATGGGTTCAGTGAGCAGATAGGTTTGGGGATTTTCACTTCCTGTGATTAGAGATATGCCTTGAAATTACACTGAAAGTGTAAAGGCTAGAAATTCGTCAGAAACATTAGTGGTCTGAAAGCCACATGTTTACTACTGAGCATTTATATTACGTTACCACCATAAATTCCATCATAAAAGTGTAAGTGCATAATATTTACTTTATGTCATCAGATGCACCTTAGTAGCATTAAAATACAATCTGCTGAACACTCTGGTCTTAATTTTATCCCTTAGTTTATATAAACTCATGTATAATTTCCCTTTACATAAGTTGGATTAAAAGGACCAATGACACAGCATGAATCACTCCACTGATACTTGTATACTACTACTTATGGCTGGCCAAGATTGAAAGAGCCTTTTAACATCTTGTTTATCCTGCTGATTTTAAAGTCCATATGTCTTCAACTATGAGTACACATAGAAGTGAACTGCAAAAAAACCCCAGAATAATATTTTTAAAATTTATTTCTAGCCCAAAACTAAAGATAGATGGAATCCAGATAACCTGCAACCTAAAGAGAGAAATTCCAAATTAGATGCCTATCTGTATGAAATAAGACAGAATACATACAACAAAAGTTATGAAAATACAGTAGTTGTAAGATCTTAACCATACCATGTTATGAATGCAAATTTGTTTTTACACAAAGTCTTATTGAAGCCAATGGAACAGCTCAGGGAATAAGTTTATGGGATGCTTCTGAAAATCGCCAACTGCAGAATTCTCCTAACAAGAGTGCATTGATATACAAAGCTTAACACGGGAATTCCTCAACCTATGCTTCTCCTAGAGCTGCCAGCTGTGTCTGACTTAACAGTACTGGAGAAATAAACTCCAGATGCATTCCATACTTGGAACTAAGAAAGAAAGTATCATCAGAGTTGCGCTCTGTCATTCTGCAGGAATGAAAGAGTAACACCAAACGAGTTTTAAGGTTTCCCCTTTCTGGCAGCAGCTAGGACTGTCAAGGCTCAGAGAAACTGTTGTAGGTTATAAAAACAATATAGCTAATCACTGTTTTTGAAAACATCCATGCAAAACAGCTTGTTCATTCAAGCATAAATAAAACAAGAACACTCTGTGAAAACAATAAAATAAAATTGATTAATGATTCAACTACAAACACCACTGTGAAAATTGATCCAGCTATAAACACTACAACGAATGCTAACCAAACCTTCTGTGCTGAAGGAAACATTTTCAAGGTTAAATAAAGGATGCTCCACTGTATAACAAAACTAGTGTGGAAACCACAGGAAGTGATTGTGGAGCAGAGCTTTCTTTAGTTCCAACATCATAAACATTGTATTTGTTCATACTTTCCTATAGTAGTGACATATTTTATACATGTATCATGTATTGTTAAAGTTAGTACTATTTTTTCAGACATGTTTATAAATTTTTGAAGAAAGTAGTCTGCAAGTAAAATGCTAAAACTTCTATCAAAAGAAAACTTAGTGGATGATTCTGGGCTGTGTTCAGCCAGAATTAAATATAGCCTTCCAGGTCACATAAAGCACAAAAGGCCATGCATACTGGCAGTACAGCAGACGTACCTACTGTACCAAGTGGACTGAGAAAAACAAATCCAGACTGTAAGGACTTTTAAAGATTACCTTCTCAATCATGGTTAAAGATGCTGGCACTACTTTAGCAGCACAAAGGGAACTGAAAACTACCTTATTCAGAAAAGCTGGGGCCTTCAATTCTGCTATATAGAGGCCATGAATAATAAAACGTGGAGGAAATTACAAGGAATGATTAAAGGAGGAGATCTTTCTAGATTTCGGAGGAAAAAAAGGGAAAATTAATGAGGCAGAGAAGTCCCAGAAGGAAAACCCAAGGTCAGGAAGATAAGCTTCACCAAGCCTTTGGAGACAATTGAACACAACAATGCCTGACTGGAAGCCATTCAAAAATGAATTATGAAATACTAGAGAACACTAAATAAGAATGTGATATAGTCTCTCCTCCCCCACCTTACATGACAAAAGCAATATTCTGCTTGTTCTAGAAGCTATGGCTCTGGGACCAAGGACCTCACTGGAAAGGTGCTGTAAAAGCTGAAGTGGCCTGTAGGGCAGACTCTGATCTAGATTATACAGGCATAACTGCAGGGTAAATAGCGAATTCGCAGAAGCGAGCTCAGAACACAGTTTACCAGAGGTGGTAGAGCCATCAGATTAGTAGGCCGAGAAGAAAATTGCTACATCTGGTTAAAGATGGAAGATGAAACAGATTAAGAGGATACTAATGGCTTAACTCTCACTCAAGAAAAACAGGTTCTGTCTTTGAGATTTGCAGAAGATATATGAAATTTTAAGTGAGGAGTTGGCTTGGCATTCCTGCTTCTCAGATGCTGGAGGGAGTAGAATTTCTCTTCCCTAAATGATTCCTCCTGCCATTGTACTTATTAAGAACTACTGATCTGCAGGGCTGAACATTGGCTGGCAGAGATGAGACTGATACATTGCAAAATAGCTAAGGAGTGCAGGTGTCTAATGGGCTACCATAGAGCCCGTGGCTAGTTCCAGGCTAAATAAGCATCTTTATGAATGATCTGGAGAGAGAGATCACATTTCTATATTGCACACAACATTAAAATAGAAGGAGCTGCAAGCACAAGATGGCTTAGAAACATAGGCAGAAAATGATAAAATGGATTCCGTTACAGAATAAATAAAAGAATGCATCTGGGAACTATAATCTGAAACAAACACAAAGAAGAAGGGACATACATGGGAGACAGTAATGTTTAAAAAGCCTTAATTATAACAATCAGTAGAAATTAACTACAAAAACCACATTATATATTTGAGTTTCAACCTAGCAATATCAGCGTATAGCACTGGGAGAGAACAGTGCTTCTGCATGTGAATTGGGCATAATTACACATCAAGCATTTCAGTTGCTTTATAAAGGATCTAGAAAAGTTTCAGTGACGAATAATTGAATCAATAGAGGCACAAACAAAATACCAGGCAAGATTTAAATAACTAATAATATATAACTTGGTCACTGCCAGTTAAAATAGTTAATAATCAATTACACACATTTGAGTGGCATAAAGCTCTAAAAGGAGCTGATGAGGGAGGAAGAAGGCAGTAAAATAACTCTAAAAATTAAAGAATATAAAGGAAGAATGGGGATGACTACATTTCTTGACACAGGAGTGTTGAATAGTCTGTTTCTAGCAAGGCCTTGCTAGTTATTAGTGGCATCATTGCTTATGATATAAAACAAGACAGGATAAAATACTTGCAATGGTGAGCTGAAGTGAAAGACATAAGCAAATCATTAGTTTTCTTCTCTTCCCTTCCACAATTCTAATGATCATTCATGAAGACTTTAAAATAGTTGCTTGGCTCCATTTAGTATTCTTCTGTGTCTTAACAGTAAGGAATATTTCATGTGAAAATCTTAGTCTCTGGCAAGAATGTAAAGCTAAAACCATAGTAAGCATTTTTCTTTGCAACAACAGAGCTTTTGAAGATATGCAGTAGATTTTAGCTCCTACCTGAAGCAGCATTATTGCTTGCCACAAAAAAAAACCTTGCTATTTTTAAGTTCAGCCACATTAGATGAAATTTTATGGAAGAAATACATTTCTTAGTTGGCCATTCCATCATTCAAACCCTAGAAAAGTGATACAGTTTGCATTTTGAAGAGAGTGAATTTAAATCTCCAAACTTGCAGTTGGGAAGAGGAATAAAAAAAATAAACATGCCTCTGAATTTTGTGTCCTATCAAAATATCACAGTTACAAGCACCTCTCTATTATGCTGGATACAAAAATATGAATTGTTTATTCCTGTGCTAAGAACTCTCATAGTTTAAAAAAAAACCAAACTACTATGAAAAT
Source organism: Theristicus caerulescens (assembly GCA_020745775.1). Lineage (NCBI taxonomy): Eukaryota > Metazoa > Chordata > Aves > Pelecaniformes > Threskiornithidae > Theristicus > Theristicus caerulescens. The sequence continues at coordinate 94,869,819 of CM036560.1, forward strand.
CCAACCATTCAGGACACTAATGGATCTCTCAGTTGTCCTTTGTGTGGGAGTCTACCTAGAAATTCAATTCTTCCCCATCTCTGAGACCTACAGGATAACATTTCAGAAATAGCAGTGATACTGCTCCGTAATGCCAAAAATGGGATTTGAAGAATGCATCCGGAGACTAGATGATGCCACTTTTTCCCTTCTGTTTGAAAGGCAGATGTGTACATGATATGGTCATGAAAACTCCCATTTACAAACTCTAGAAATATCTTTCAGAATGCTCCAATAAATCCAGCATAATAATAAACTTCTGAAATAAATAAGAAAACATGAGACATGCTTGAATAAGATGGAAAGCCAAAGATGCATGTTGTTTACATCAAACATAAATGACATCTTAGCTTGTATGATATAATGCTTTTATAGAAGCTTGTTAGACTAAACAATTTTGATGGTGTCAAGTGTTTGGAAGGTGATGAAATTGATTTATGCAACTGAAACTGGCCAAGGTACCAATTCTGTTTCTGATCCTGACACCCAAATACTATGTTCAAATATATGAGATGAACGCAGAAAAAAAAACCCCACCAAACTTTAAAAGCACTTTAGTGAGATTGTATAATTTAAGCCATCAATAGTTAGAAAACATCAGAATGAAGCATACTTGAATAACCTTAAATTGGCCTCTTTGTTTGTTCAGATTATGATATAGTCTTTAACTGCATGATTACATACTATTTTTTCCACATAAACTCTGACTCATTCAGCATACATAATGAATAGTACATACATAATGAACTATTTTTCTTGTAACAGCTATTCGCTATTGTTCAGTGTGTAGTCCCAGGACTTATTTGCTACACATTATTATATTCTGCTCTGAAGACAAAATTATGAATTTCATCATGGGTTTTTCCATGCACCTCATGGGTTTTCCAGGCTACTACAGTGCCTGTCTGCTTAATAAACATTCATTAGTTTATTTTGAAAACATCTCTGTGAGGGGAGGCAATAACACTGCTTCCATTTTACACACGGAAAACTGAGGCACAGAGAAGTTAAAAGATGGTTACTAACTTTCAGCGCCTCTTTAAGGTGGTTAACATCTCTTTTCTCAAAGCATTTAGCACTGGGCTTTGTACGTTCAAAGTCCTACTCTCACTGAAGTCAGCCGCCGCTATTGACTCTCTGTACCCCTGAAGTCCTGATGCTATGGTACCAGGACCAAACACCCAGAAAAGGAGAAACACAACAAGTAACAAACCCCTTTGAAAAGTAGGTAGCTCTTGCTCAGTTCCATGCAGAAAGTCTGGAATAGACTCCAGGTTAGAACTAAATTTCTCTCTCCATTCTTTCTTCCCCCACCTTGTTTACAACATGCTATTCAATATCCCCAGTATTCACTGCACAACATTAAACATCCCAACACCATGCCGGTTCTGCACTGAGGACTGAACTTTCACCATTTCCTAGTTCTGAGTGCTCAATTCAGTAACCTTAATAATCTATTATATGTTTGCAATTTCTTAGGTTTTACAAAATAGCAACTAAAAAAAAAAAAAGATTAAAAACCAACTTGTGGCTTCATATCAATTCTCATATGGGTAACCTGCAGTGCTGGAACATTTAGGTGCACAGCAACAGGCACAGATGCTACCATTTGAGCTAATGGGCCAACCATCAGCCATACCAGACTGCCATTCTTCACACAGATAAGCACTGAAAACAGATGTTGCACTTTGCCAATGGATTTTAGACCTCTTTGCTGGCGAATGAACAAGAAAAATTTGGTATCCTGGGGTTGTGCGTGGCTTTGGAAGATGGCACATGCTGACACACACTGACTTTTCTCCGGCTGTCACGCCAAAACTTGGCTACTTCTGCCCTGTTCCTTGAACTTGTTCCTGTCTCACCCCTTCTTCTACTCCCCAGTCACACTTCAAAAGTCCTGTTCCTCATTCCTATGAATGAATTCTTTCCTTCCTCCTTTCAATCCCAGTCTCTTTGCTCAGTAAGTCCTAGTTCCATTCCTTTACTCATAACCTCTATGGTCCAAACTGCCCAGTTCCCCCCTCCACATTCTTGTACTTTCTGTCTCTTCTTTGCAGACAGGTCTCCAGGTTTACTCTTCACAGGTTCCCAATTCTCATTCCATCCTCATTCATCCAATTAATCTAATCTGGGTGAACGCCCCCTCATCTTTTTTCCCAGCTTTACTTCCCTGGGTACCCTACCCGAACTTGGATTATCCCCCCACTCCTTCAATCTTTTCCTATTCTCATTTAGGGTCATTTTGCCCACTTCTGCCTTCCCATTTAATCTAATCCTCACAAACATCCCCAGCTTCTAAGCCTTTCCTGTTCTTCCACCCTTGACCAGCCACTGCCTCAGTCTCTATTAGCAACAAGCCCATGTACCTTCTGGGCCAGTTTTCTTCCCCCTCTCCCCAGGCCATGTCTCCCAAGTTCCAACGTCCTCGTTGAAGGTTTGTTGCTCTGCTTTTCTCCTTTCTGCGTTCTGATAGGTGTCTTCCGCTTTCCAGCTATGTCAACTGTAAGAGCACAGAAAGCAGATGACAGCGTCACTGCTGCCATTCTGGCAGGACCTCGGCAGCCAAAGTGCAGTATCTGTAGGGGGAGCGCTGCACAACCACAACGTGGAGCTTCAGGAAATTCAGCTGCTAAAATCCAAGACTGTTCTACCAAGTCTGTGAAAAGCACAATTTTTTCAAAGGCTTATGATTTTCTGAAGTTAGATATATTTTCATAGAATTCACTAGCTCATGAGACAAAGGGCATCCATCTACTAAAGGTTTAATCCCTAGGCAGGGCTAATACAAATTTTATAAAAAGGTCACCAGAATTTTTGGCACAGATTAAACATTCTTTCCTGGCCTAAGTTTACAGAAATATGTCTGCAATGTTCAAATATGGCAAAGAAAAATAACAAATGATACACTTTTTCCTATACACAAAGTGAGTTCAGCAGAGTTCTAAGGAACTACATGTTAGACTGTGCAATAGACTAATACTAAGCTGTCCTAGTAGACTGACCTAAAATAATAAGAAAAAATAATGCAAGATGCATTTGTAAGTAACAGAGAATGCTGAAAAATAAAGAGCTGATAATTGGCTTTATAATGTTGCATTCACTTTACACCAAATCTTACCAGGTGTTTTTGGTTTTTTTTTTAAAAAAAAAAAAATCTCCAAAATGCATATATTTGTTTTCTTTTATTTGACATTTGTAAGTTTTCTAAATGGTTTTGATTCATTAAGAGAGATGACAATGCTTGCAAAAAAAAAACACTGGAAAAAACCAGAAAAAAATCTAAAAAGATATGAATTGTTGTGATATTATTAATTGCTCACTCCAGTTCCTGGATTTCTGGCTCCTGCATATACCTCCATAGGAGGTGTAACCCAGTTTTCTGAATACAAAACATTTCAATGTTAACTCCCTCATCTTAGAGAACAAGGAAAATATTTTGTTATCTGCATAAATATTCCATTATTGCTTATGTTTATACTGCAGCATTGCCTGCAATTCCAAACTAAGTGTGCTGCAGAATTTATCATAGGTGGATATGTAGTGTTATCCTTTCATTGGTTGCCTTTACAGTTACTACAGCTTAGAGATCAAGGACATTTTCAAAATACAAAAATCTAGCATATTTTTAATTCATTGTGGGTAATATATTGATATTAATCACAAAACTTTGACTAACCTTAGTGATGCCAACATATCACCTTAAGAACTACATCTTTTACAACAAAGATACCCTAAAATAAATTGTAATTTGTATTTATAATACAAATGCACTAACTAAACCCATGTACACGATTAGGGATCTCAATGTGTTGCATATACGTTTGTGTGCTTACCTAGAAAGTTTAATGCCCTAACCTTTGCTTGCTTATGTTCCCATTAAAACAAGCTTTTTGATACATAAGTGCCACCTGTAGGAAATACTGAAGTATGCTCAAGTGCAGTCTTGTGCCAAATTAGGCACTGAGTTGCGTATTTTACATGCCTGATATAGGTACCTCCTTCAGAAATTCAACCATGTATTGTAGAAAGCAATGACCCTGTATGATAGTAGCTTACTTGATGAAGATCAGTTTGTAAAGCCAGACCTACAGGAAAGTTGTTGTTTTCCAGTGAAGCCTATTCAAAAGGGAATTAAAATTAAAAATACTACATTTTTCCATTTGCTTTTTTTCATCTGCCATGATTAACATGGAGTACTTCACTACAATTACTTGGGGTAGACAAATAGGAAGGATTGCATAATTCATCTATTTTCATTTCTCTCTAGTATTAATAAAAACAAATATACATGAAAAAGTGTTTTAACAAAAGAATGGTCTAGCCTCCACTACTATAAACAGAGTTCAGTTTCTCTAGGCAGTGAGTTAGGCATGAGTAGACAGAAGTGCATATTAGATCTTAATTCAAAGATAAAATCAAAGAATTTCCAATGCATCTATAAAAATAACTACTGAAAAGACTTCAATACCTTGTCAATTTCTTGAACATTTCAAGAAAAATAAAGAGCTTACAAAAATCCAGCATCTAAAATATTAAGTCTGCCTAGGTCAAAAAAGTGAAGTATTTCATCACAACTAATTTGTAAAAACATAACTGAGAAAGCTGGACTGCCTCTTTCTATAACCATTCCCTATAACAGTTATGCTCCAAAAATACACTCACAACAAGGAAATAGTTTAATTAATTCAACTGTACCATTCACTAACACGGTATCTCCATTCCTCGGTATATTTACCAGGTAACATATATTCCACACACAAAGCACATTTTGCATCAAAAAATGAGAAGCTGTTTTTGATAATACAATGCCAAATGAGAAGATGAGAATAATGTGGTATATGAACACAAATTCTATGCCACTCTGCAAGAAAATATTTTTTCAGTGTTTGACAATCAGTTTTTCTGTCCAGTTTTGTCAGTCACAGTTGTACATAAACGATACTACTTCTCTCCTACCATAGCCAGCTTTCAGTGGTGCTTCAAGCACGTAAATTTGTTTTGGCTGTCCCTCATCACCACCTTGCATTTATCTCGTTGCTTCGACCCGGATAACCTTTAACATCCACACCAGCAACTCCAAGCCCCAGACTTGGTCTGTCCGACGGTCCAGCCGTGCCCCCAGGGGAAGGACTACCGCTGCCCCCGGGCACTGCGCTCCCCCCGGGGTGCGGCGGCCCGGCACGGCCCCGCCCGGGACTGCCGCCGGCGCGCTGCTGTCCGCGGTGCTGAACCGCCGGCCCCGCCGCCCGCTCCCGCTTCCCCCGAGCCCCATCTTGCGAGCCCCAGTGTCAGCCCGCTCCCCGCCTTATCGCTCGCACAAGCGACCGGCAACAAGTTTCGCCGCTAGCCCAGGCCAGCCAGCAGATTCGCCTATGCATTTTAAGCGCAGGAACTGCCCTACAATACAAAGGAGTTTGGAGATCCCAGATAACAAAAAACCCACCGGGGCCACTACCCCGTCTCTAGATCCAGACTCCCTGCAACGCCTGCTCTAGTTCTCCTCATTGCCTCTCCCAGAATAAACCCCAGCGTCCATTCCTGGCAGGGGCAGGGCTGTGCAGCAGGCTCGCCCAGGGGTAAACGCGCTGCAACGCAACAGACGGCTTAGCGAGCGGCGGGTTTCCCTCCCTTCCCTCCAGCAAGGTGCAACCTTCTCTTTTTTCTTTTGTTCTCAATGGCAGAAGGGTGGCGGCGGCGGGAGGGGTGGGCAACACTTGCACCTACAGATACGTGGGGGATAACAAAGGACCATACGCCGCGGGGATTAATTTGCATTAGCATCCATGAGGGCAGCAGCATCCTGCGTCTGCAGGGATTAGCCGCGTCGAGCCCGGACTTACCGTCCCTATCGCAGAGCTGAATCGCCTCCAGGCTCAGGTTCTTGATCACCTCCTCGCAGGGGCTAGTGGGGCTGCTCATGGTGTGCGCCAGGCGCGGAGCCTCCATCGCGCCCCTCGCCGCTCCCTGCTGTCGCGCCGCCGGGGCTAGGGCTGGGGCTGGCCGGCTCCGCGGCGGGCGGGCGGTGCAGAGCCGCGCGGCAGCGCTTCCCGGCGCCGCCCGGCTCGGCTGGGCTCGGCGGAGGCGGGCGGGGAGCGGATTTGTCACCGCAGCGAGGCGGGGAGGGGGCAGCAGAGAGGCGCGCACTGATCGCGCTCCGCGGTTAAAGGGGCCGCCGCCGCCTCAAAACGGCGGCCGGGCGCGCTCCCCTCCCCCTCCCCTCCTTATGTAACGGCGGCGGGGAGCGGCGCCGCGGCCCCCCGAGCTCCCCCGCCGCCGCCAGCCTCGCCCGGCCCGGCCCGGCCGGCCGCCTCGCCCGTGCTTTCCCCGGCCCCGCCAGCCGCCCCGCCCGGCCCTTCCTCGGCTCACAGCCCGCAGTCCCCCGGGCACGCGGCGACCGTTAGTAACGGCCGGCGGGAGGCGCCCCAGAGGGCGCGCGGGCCCCGCGCCCGGGCCTGTGCCGGCCGCGGCCTGCGCGGAGGCAGCAGAGGCCGCTGGGGGTTAAGCCCCGGGGGGTTAAACCCCGCCGGCTTGGGCGCCGTCCCTGCGGACAGCCGCTCTGGGCTTCACCCGCCGGCTGCGGGCGCAGCCACCCGCACCCGTCCTGCTGGGCGGCGGCTTGCGTTTTGTTTCGCAGTTACTCCATAACCCAAGGAGAGTCACCTCAACGCAAAAACCCCAACGACCCACGGACATTGATTCCCCTTCCCAAAGCACGCAGTACACCACAACCACTGTACATAAATCACGCTAAACTGCAAGGGCTGCGTGCGTTCGCTTTGATCCTTCAGTTACGCAAGAATTTGAAGAAAGAAATATCTGTTGTTAAATTGATAAAACAAGAAAAGCTGGCAGGCGGTTATAGACGGCAGGACAGGGTACAGGAATGAGTCGGTTCTGGCTTTCTGCCCTGCACACTTCCCTCCTGCTCTTTTTGTGGGAAGGAGAACTAACCCGCAGTGTACTGGTGCTATTTCTACCAAGCTTTTGTGAAAAGTAAGATTTTTTTTTTTTTAAAATTGGGGAGCAACAATTCCATCTTGGTTAACAGTTTCAGGAACAAGAACGGGGCCAGAAAAGGAGAAAATGTAAATAAAGAGCAATAGGAGAAGAAAACAAAACTTGGGCAGCACTGCATGACCTGTGGGTGACAGCTGGGCTCCCTCCTCACCACAGGTCCGCAGGATGGATGAAGGAGCAGCCTCGGAGCCTCAGGGGCTGCAGGAGCGCAGCACTTTCTCCAGTTTACGGATCGACTTTGGGATCAAGCTCATCGTGCTCGGATGGGATCACCAGTCTACAGATAAAGTGGTTTCAGCCCATATCCTACCTCACATCACAATAAGCATTGCTGGCACCTCTTTTTTTTTTTTTTTTTTTCACTAAACCGAAATTGGCAACATTTGGTCATCCATTTTGAGACACCAGCACCAGCTGCCTTGAGAAACACCAGTTCATCGCACACAGGCCCCCGACAAGCTTGAGGCAGTGATGTATCTGGGTCAGCACTGTATGCCAGCAAGTCCGGAGTACTCCTAAAGCTCCCATTTCCCATTTCGGGGTCCCAAGAGCCACCCAGCCTCCTACCATGTCCTTGCTGATCTGGCGTGGTAGCAAGCTCCACGCACAGCCAGATGTTTGTCACTCAAGAGTGGCTGCCCACTGGATTCTGGGATTATTCTATTCTTTATTATGGTTTCTAGGGACACTAATCTGAGGAAATGAGCCCTAGCATTACCTTTCACAAAGCCACTGCCACGTGCTGCTGCCTGGGAGAAAGGAACAGGCTTTAAGAGCCCTGACTCCTACAACACCTTCAAAGATCTGTAGTGCAGCATGGGGAGAAAGTGCAAGGCTGAACACCCTTCCTGCACTGTCTCCTCTTCGCCCCCTCCCTTCCTTGCTCGTCTTCTATTTTTTCCTCCTCTTTGTCTCTCTGCTGTTTTTTCACCATGAAGGAAAATGCGTGCAGAGGGGTCAGGCAGAGGAGAAATGGAATGAGTGGGAAGGAAACCTAAAGGAAGAGAAAATGAAAAGGAAGCAATAACAAACAGGGAGGGAGAGCGTGAGTCAATGGGGAGGTGGGAAGGGAGAGGAGTATATGAATGAATGCACAGACAGAATGAGGACAAACGTAGAATCTGAGAGGAAGAAATGAAAGTGGGTGAGACTGCATTCATCAGGTTTTAATTTTGGCTCTGACAAGCATTCATTTCTTGCACAGAACCAACACCTTTCTCCTCAATATTGCAACCATTCTTAGCACACAGTCATCTCCTACGTAAGGCTGGAAAATTTCTTTCTCTAAAGACGGTGTATTTAGTCTCTCGGCCTTATGTTCCACATTTATTCCTTTCCACAATGTGGCAGACGCTTCAGCAGCTCACACAATCTTGTTACTTCCTTGCTACAACATTATATAAAGTCCATTTGAAGCAGACTCTGTTCCTGAATACTGAGAGAATTCCCATTTTATTCTCTCTGCCTCTATTTTATACACCTTTCTATCATCTACTTTTTATTCTATGCAACTGAAATCAGGTTTTTAAGAACGGATGGATTTTGCATAGCTCTTTGAAAGCAGACAGCTTTGGGGGTAGGTTCCCATTCCTCCAAGGTCTCTCATTTCTCAGCTGTCTTTTAGCAATAACCCCTGGCTGAGCTATATCTATTTGTCTCCCCACACCATTACACTTTTTTTTTTTTTTTTTTTTTTAAGAAAAGACTGGTTAAGTCTACAAGTACTGGCAGACTTCAGTGGAATAGTAGAGGAGAGAAACCTTTCCCACAGCTCCGCTTTTCTGAAGCCTGTAACAAGCTGGACCTGCCTGAGACAGCATTTTGCAGAGTCACCCTTCAGACTTCATGCTTCCTTCAGCCAATCGCTACTCCCATCACCTGGGCTGCGTCTCAACATTTTTTAAAGCTCAAATTACTCCCAGATGCGATTCCATCATGCAATCATTCTGCGGTGAATTTAATCCTAGGTATTTCAGTCTCAAAGCACACAATACTCTCTTTCTTACCTGAAAGAACTGCACTCTGCTTGTCTTAACAAGGAATAGCATTGTCTGAGGCACAAGTTACATTTGTGCTAAAGGATGACAGAGTCTCAGCATATAATCAGAAAGTTTATTCTGTGACAGATTATCCCTGACAGTGTTTAGCAAAAAATGTCACATATCACAAATATGGGTCAACATTATGTAATGGGAAGTCTGCCAATGGCAGCCCAACATTAGATACAACAGTGTCATGTGTTTAAAACTGCAAAAGCTTGCAAAGAATTTGCCACAACAGCAACCTTTAGCACTTTCAACATTAAATAGAGTATTACCAATTTCTGTAGTTCAGCAAGAGTGGGTCTGTTATTATTGCAACCTCACATAAGGAGAGAGAAGCAGCATTTTCTAGCACGATACGTGTACCAGGAAACATGAGCTGTGACACACACCTCTTGCCTGGCGAGATTCAATGGTGCTTTAAGCCTGGCATTCACAGCCCCTCAGGTAGATCACCAAGATCTTGCTGTAGGGCTACCACTCTACAGCAGACAGGCAGAGAGGCAGGCAGGCAGCCAGAGAGGTGTGTGGCTTCTTTCCTAAAAGCCGCAACCTCATTCAAGCCATAAAAGGGAGAGGAAAGGGTGCTGTGTGCTCCTCTCCTCCCCACAAACCAGCCCACACACCATTACAAAGTTCCATCCTGCCTGTGCAGCACTCCATTTGGGAAAACTGTTCCGCAGCAGAGTACAGCACAGAGCTGTAAGGCAATCCCATTCTTCCTATTTGAAAACGCTTTTGTATTTCACACTAGCAGGTTTTTATTTGCAAGTTATAAAGGAAACCTCCTTTCTCAGACTTCAGCAAGACTCAGAGTCCCAGCTCTTCCTTCCCACTTGGGAATAAAAAAAGACTCATGTTATTGCTCAGTGGACTGTGCAAGCAAAAGGCAGAAAGGCTACAGACATAGTTTTCAGGAAAGAAAAACAAGGGAGGAAATAAAGACAACCTTTTTTTTCTTTCCTATTAATATGTCACTTTTGAGGACAAAGCAAAATATTAAAGGACAGATAAATGGAAGGGTCAAAACCAGTATCCAGCATTTCGGGTCGGACCTAAAAAGAGCATTGGCTAAGCTTAGCAACCAACTCCTGAAGTTTCACAGAAAAAAATGCTTTGCAATTTCACAGTCATTCTTTGTCCTTAGTGGACATGTCAGTGTTTCAAGCGTGCAAAGGCACATACTTGCAAAGGATTGTGTACAAGATATTGAAATACCATAGAACTGCAGTAAAATCCACACAATGGTGACAGAAAGACAAAAAAAAGATTTAAGACCCTAAGTGAAAGCCGTGACTATGTACAGTTAACGTGCAGTGCGACACAGCTTCCTTTTCTACACGGAGACAGACATTGATGTATGAAAATTTAGAGCACTAGGCATGGTATCTCACTGGGAATCTCTTTGGTTTTTTTTCAGATAGCAAAGCAAGAGCCTTCTCAAATATTCAAACAAGGAGGATGATGGCACACGTCCCCCTTTTTTCTCCAGGAGAATACAAGGCAGAGCAGCAGTGCTCAGTCTTAGCTCTGGAGTGAGTCTCTCTCCCTTTTTCTCCCACTCTCTGCAAAGGTAAAAACTGCAGCCAGGCACCCTGACACTAAGTCCAGCAGTGAGGCTGCAGCTCTCTTGGAAAGGGGTCTGTCTGCTGTTTTCTGCTTTGATGTTGCTCACGATGCTGGGAAGCCCTCACTATTTCTGGGAACTCTCCAGTGAGATGTATGCAGTAGTTCATACATCTCAAAATGTCTCTCCTTCCCTGTTCGGAAGACTTCATTTCAGCAACTGAATTCAGTTCATGCGTTCAGGCTTTTCTTGCAAGGCCATAATGCATACTTCAAAACATCAAAGATACAATTCTGAGGTAATCTTGTGACTTCTGGTGCCAGGGGACCTACTCATGAATCCGTAGTTTTTTGTATAGTATGATGTGAAAATGGCTTCTGTATGGGGAAAAGCTAGTCTGCTACTCAGATAAAAAGACAACCGGTCTGTGAAAAAGGCAAGCAAGGGTATATGTGATAGAGATTCACTAAAGCACAAGTAGGACACAAACAGGGTAGCCAAAATCTGACCATTTGCCAAGTCTCCCAGTACAAGAGTTAGAGGGTGTTAAATGCAGTTAATAGCAACCAGCTTCAAAACGAACAGAAGGAGATGGTACTTCGTGCAACTGATGTTAGATTTGTAAGGCCACAGGATAGTGTTGATGCTAAAAGTTTGCATTGGTTCAAGGAGAGGCTGGAAAAGTTCACAGAAAAGAAATCCTATAGAGCAACTAAACCCACAAGTGATTCCGAGTTCCTAATCTGAAAATTATTAGAGTCTGAGGAAGAGTTATGGAGTCTGGAGGCTGTTATACGTGCTTGTCCTTCTCTTCATCTTCTGTAAACATCCATTTTCAGCCACTGCTAAAGAAACTATACTGGGCTGGGTAGGTCTTTGGTCTGACCCAGCACAATCAAGGAAATGCCCTGGTATCTAAGCCTTTGTTTCTTACCACCCGCCACCACCACCACGCCATCCTCATTCGTAATGAATGCTTCCGAGTGTGGAGACCTCCAACTGTATCATCTGGGTGTGCAACTGCTAACCTACTCTGAGCAACATATACAATTAAAAAGAAAGGTTCCTCTCAGATAAACAGAAAAATATCAAGCAAATTATCATTTTATTAATGCTATTTATGCTGCTGCTGTCTGAATTTCAGTTTTCTGATCAGCTTTATAAAGCCTGAATAAGCATTTAAGAAAGACAAAATCTTTCATAGACAAAAATAATATATTTGTAGCTTCATAAAATTTATTTGTTGCCTAATGGGCACAAAGTACTGTTAATGCTTAGCATTATCATTTATTAATTTGCTTTTCTTTTAAGTTTAGCCTCACTTTATTAGATACATAGTATCCTTAGAGAACAACTAGAACCTTCTGTATTTCCTCTCTCCTCTGTGCTGTTAATCTTTCTTCCTACTTTAGTATCAGGTTCACATTTAATTAGTGCTTTATCCTCCAGATACTGGACCATATCTTGTCCTTTAAAGGATACTACCGGCCACTTATCCTTGACAATGCTGACTGCTATTCAGATTTACTTTCTGTCTACAGTTCAGTGGCCAGCCTGTCATACCTTTAAGTGAATTTTAGCCCAAGCTGACTTGTTTCGGTAATTCCCTTAAGATATGATGTGGCAGAGCATCAAATGCCTTTGTAAAGTCTTGATGCTATTCTGTACTCTACTAATCTTCTGGCTTCATCTTAAAAAGCAGTGGAGGGATAAACGTTCTAATTTGTCTGGCTCAGCTTACTGTGGTACACCTGTGTCATATCTGGGTCTCATTATACTGTTCACCTCGATATGAATACATTTTCCCCTTCTGCTTTAATATTCATAGTATTTATATCAGTTTGGAGCCATGCCCATAAGACAATAGTTTCCATAGTTACTCTTAATACAATTTTTAAATACTTGTGATATGCTGACGCTTTATTAGTCTCCTGATACTTCCTCAATTCTCTGTGGGTTTTTTTAGCAACTAGTTCCATCAGTTCTATAAATACCCAAAGGGACACCTTGGATGCATTTGTTCAAGTGATGATATTTCGTTATGTATTTCTTAGTTACTTTTTCCCAGCAAGCCACAATTACATCAATGATTTCTTAACCAAGCCATTATTCAAAGTTTAATCCCCTTCCCAATAAACTTCATGGCAAAAGTCCAATTAAGTCTTAGTGGGAATAAGAACTGGTCTCAAAATTTATTTCCTTATTACAAATTAATTACAATTAGTATTTTCTTGGTCAAGTCATTTTGCGTTATTGCACCTTCAGGACTTGTAACACAGTCTCTTCATATTATCTTTAACCTCTTGGCAACTGTTTCAGTGTGTCCTCATGCTGTCCCTGTTTTTCTCATGTGCACTAAACTTGGAATATAAAAGCCTGTTTTGGTGGCCCTCCAGTTTTCTGTTTCCAGTGCAGTTCATATTTTGCTTTTACTTCCTTAAGTAGCCCACAGTGACCCATTCTCTCTTCAGTGTTTCCCATTTTCATTGGAACAAGATACATTTCTGGTGGCTTTCCATTACAGTATCTCCTCGAGTCTTTCCTACTGCCCTACTGCCCTTCTCCTTTCCACAAAGGCTTTTCGTAAACTCTCTCGACTGATCCTGTGAATTAGATTTTCCTTACGATTTTATGATTTTAACAGTTGGACTCAATGATCTCAAAGGTCTTTTCCAACCTAAACGATTCTATGATTCTATGATTTTATTCTCTGATACTGCATCCTTTCATTGGATGACATCAAAACTCTTCAAAATCAGCCAAGGAGGAGGTACAGTTCGGTAATATATAAAGTTAATAAAGAAAGTCTAAGTGACTAGTTCTTCAATGTCATCTACTGATCTAGTTTTCTTACAACTATAGACCTTTAAGCTTTTTGTATAAGCACAGAAGACGATCGTTCTAGATTAACGTTGCTGCCTGCCAGCTTTTGTACCATGAAGATCTGCTATGGCTGAGGTGATGTGACAAGACAGGAAAGACATCATTGTCTTATCCCCCACTGCTACCATGAACATAGCTAATTAACTGCTAAGGAAACAGAAGGAAAATTATGTTGAATGAGAGGAGGAACACCCAGACATTCCCTCTCCTTGGCTCAGAGCCTGAATGTGTAGTGAGGCTAATCTTAAATTTCACTCACTTGACTCATAGTCACTTGCTACAAGATCTTATACTGTCTTTCAGACCTATGATTATTTATGTGATCCACAATTAGAATTTCACAAGGAAATACATTAGAACCAGCAATTAAGAGCTGTGTTTTACATGTTTTTGCTCTGGTAGGAATGTATGCCCACACAGCACCCATATACAGACAGATTAGATAGAGAGAGTACATGAACAGACAATAAAGTGCCTGTTAGTTTATAGCACTCTTTTGTTAATAACATCCACAAGCATTTTAATTAAACCATGTTCTGCTCTGAATGATGTCCTATCACTGTTACTTGTGTTCTGAATATATTGCAGCCCTGCAGTATGTTATTTATTGATATTATAGCAATCCTTACAGATTTCCAGTTGCTGTACCTACGCAGTGCCCCAGAGTGCTTAAAGTCAGTGGAAGAATTGCGGCATTCTGTGAGCCTCGAAAATCATAGAACTGACTCCAAAATCTGTTAGCGACTGATTCACTGCTCCTCGTTCTTAAACCAGGCTGCACAGGAGGATAGTTGCAAAGGCCACCTTTAGCCTAAGGAGCTTATTTGCCTTAGAATCTTTCCACAGCCAGTGGGGAGTGGTAAAATCTGTAGCAGAGTGTCTCAATGGGAGCTCATTGTAGGTGCTCTGAGTTGCCCCAGAGAAAAATGCTTTTTCTTGATTCTGCAGGAAGCTGGGGGAGAAAAGGATCCTGAGGCTAAATCTAGTCTTTGTGAATGTCCCCTAACTTATTCTTATATGTGTTTGCGACAGCCGTCTCTGATAATCTGCAGTATATTCTGGAATGAGAAATGAGACCAACCAAAAAAATACGGCAAAACTCTCTCTCCTCGGCTAACACTAGCCCCTCACCTCCTTGTCCAAAGTTCAGGGGGCTTAATGTACACTACATGCTCACAGGGACAGTGCTGGCTGCAAAGCAGAACAAGCAGTCATTTATCCAGGCACAGCTGTTGCCTAATGACAGAGGTCTGACAGTGGCTCCTGTGTGATGGAACGCAGGTCTGTTTTCAGACTCGTCTAATCACTGCTTATCTGTGACCTGCTGAACTCACATCAAAAGCCCATCATCTGTAAATTCTTTTTCTCTAATTTTCTTTTTCTTCCATGCTAACTGCTAACCTGATATCTTACATGAGCTTTTAAAACGAAATTTACTAGTTATTTCTCTATTTTTTCCTCTTAATATCAGTATTTTTCTTCTTAATCCTCTCTGTTCTTATTTTTCTCCATTTTTAGTCTAGTCTCATCTACTCCCATCTGTTTCAATGCCAGCTTCTGATTAATACATCTCCACATAAATTCAATTTAGCCACTGACAGTACTTTTTTAGGTTTGACCACATCACATCCACCTGGTCATTTCTGGGGTGGGGACGGGAAATGAGGTAGAGAATAACAAAAAAGCAATAAATTGCTTTCTGTGTTGGAGTTGTTGGTTTTATTTCGTGAAATTAACTTTTCTGGTGTGTTGTCCTTAGCATAACTATTTACAGTAGCTGCCGCTAGACAAGAAAGCTGTCTTCATGGATTTTATCAGTCTCATAACATATTCCTTGTCATGCTGTGGAAATACGTATTTGTGCATACAAGTCACAGAAAAGTTTTACAATAGTAGATCCAGCAAAGCAACAAAAGTGATGTTGAAAGGTGGAGCTATACAGAGTTTTGTACTTTAAATCCTAGTCATCTAGGTTAGTCCTACTATCTTGCATGGGCAATAGCTACGCTGCTACAGTTTATTTCCTTAAATTTTTAGAACAGTCACTACCCTTTAAAACACATTTTGTAGCTGTAGCTCCATCAAATTAATTTAGAGGTCGCACCAGCCTAATTATACATACATCTACGGTGATATAGCAAATGTAATACAAAAACTGAGCACAAAGCCCTCTTAATTTCTGTGTACCACAAAACAGCTCCTGCCAGGAGTGAATTAGCCCTGGTATTAAGACAGTACTGAAACCTGTGTGTATTTCTGGAGCAGAGCCAAATGTTCATTTATAGTAAAAACTTATTACTACATGTGTGTTTACATTCATAAAATTTATTCAAGCAAAGTTATTCAGAAAAGGCAGATATGGCATAGAGTGAGCCTAAGGAGAGATGGAAAACTGAAATTCTTTAGCACCGACCAAGGTCTATTCACATTTGCCTAATAGTGCAATAGAAATGAGTGTCAGTGGCACTAAATTATATCCAAATCCTCCATTCTCTGCAGAGAGTTTGAGGCCTGAGCAAAAATGCTCCATGACCACTTTTTTATCATCTACCCTGTGGTTTTGTTCTTTCTTGAAGTTGAGTAATGTATCACTATAAACTAGGGAGAGCAAATGAAGTATAAATCAAGCTAAGTCCGAGGGTTAATGAGATTAGCAGCTATCAGACCCATAGTCTATCTATAGCCTGATCACTAAGGCTTATGCCCTCAGGAGTTAATAACATGGCTATCACAAACACCAAAAACGCACATGACTGGCCTCTACCTGAATTGCAAGCAAACTTTCCTGCTTCCACCACAGGAGCAGTGATGTCCGATAAAAATTTGACAGCAAATAATCCAGGGAGAAAACAAAGGAAGGTGCTCCAAGATATTTTCAGGGCTTCTTCCCATGCTTGGGAGGGATAAGGGGTGCTTACTGACAAATGAGACACACACTGGGAAGCCCAGCTGCGAAAGCAGAGGTTGGTCCCCCACTCCTCTCACCAGGTAGTTCAAAACTTCCTTCTTAATTAAAACTTGCAAAAAATCATCTAAAAAAAAAAAATGCAGTGAGCATGATGGCTAACGTGGGGAAATCCAGGCTATCTGGGTCTTGGTTTTATTTTGGTGCACAGTGCTTCAGCATTTGAAACCGTGCCATCTAGAACTTACGAGAACAGTTGTTATCAGCAAGCATTATTAAATAGCAGACAGTTTGGGCAAAGATACTCACTCCCAATGTGCAACTGGTTGCAGAAGGCAAATGCCTGGGAGGTGCCAGGAGTGTCAATACAGAAACAGGAGCAAGCAGTGGGATTAGGCTACAGTTGGTTTGGGGTTTTCAGCACTCATTAAAATGAATGCCTGACAGCACTGTCTAAATGGAAATATTATGCAAGCTTTATACAAACTGTGAATTCATCTTGGAGTAAAACCTCCTTCCTGTATCGTGCTGGGAAAAACACATTATGGACAAATATATTCAGATTGAAATAGATCATGCAACCAGTTTTAGAGAGAATGATCTTACCCCTATTTTCTCATTTTAGATTTCTCCACCCTCTCTAGGGATGGTGGTCTGAACTCCTTATACTGTCAAACTCTCACTGACCTCAACAGAAGATTGCTCATCTCAAAACACAGCTGAGCCAAGCCGCCAGCTGCCTCTCCTTCAGCCTGTTGTTCCCAAACTGAGGTTGCAATCCTGCATGCAGCTGCAAGGCAGGCAACTGAGAGCAGGGTCAGTTCTCCAACCTATTATGTGGTGGTTTTGCAGGCTGTGGGAGCAAAAGCTTTGCTACAACAATGATCATGGGTATCTTCTTTCATTGCTTTTAAATTGTTTTCTCCTCTTACTCCCCCTCAACTAGCCATGGAGTCTTATTACTGCTTGATCCATCTGAACCCTAAGGCAAAGTTTTCAGCACTGGGCACACTCCTGCCGAGAGAGTTTTGTATGAATTATAAAGTCAGGGCATTCAAATAGTACATCAATTCCCTTCCCGCAGGCTGTCTTCATGAACACTTATTCATCTTGAAATGATGGTACGCTAAGAAGTCACTTAAGCTCTTAAGCTTCCCTGATCTCATGTCACAACTTCAAGAATAACCAAAAGGGAGAAGGAGAATGCTCGGAAAAGCACAAACCCAAAAACTGTAGTCAGAAACATTTCTGTTGCTGCAACTACTGTTAAATAAAGAGATCACTCCCTGCACAGATAAAACATAACAGTATGTTCTACTCTATAGCTCATAACAAACTTTGATTCAGTCCAACATTTTTGTCACCAAAAGATTATTGCTGTGGTGTCCTCTTTGCTTTGGGAAAGTAGGCAAACAGATAGAAAGCCCCTCTGCATGCACCCTTCTAGAGACTGTCAAGGAGGAGAAACAAATAGCAAAGAGATATCCAGCTCTCTTCCATTGTGGGAGGACTGTTGGCTATTTCTGACAAACAGAATATCGTTCTGACAGAGACGTGTCTTAAAAATTATTTTTTCCTGTCGTTATGTTTAGCAGTAGTGGTAGCCTTTACAAAGCACTCCTGTATTTCAAAGGTAAGATTACCACATGAACACTAGCTGTGCACTTCCAAAAAGGCTAAGCAACACATTTCTTACAGCCTTAAATCATGTCTTCCAGGCCTGCTGGAGATCAGAGGAGCTTGCACAGGGGAGCAACTAAGTACAAGTCACTTGTAATGTTCTACCTGCTAACTAAAGAGCAGACAAACACTGGCAGGCTGGGCTGGAGCTGCAGGCACACAATGCTTGCTATGCCTCATTTCAGAAGTATAGCATTGCTTCCCTTTCTGTCATGCCCTCTGCCACACGCCAGCAAGCAAACAGGAGCATGGGAGCAGCTGACCGCTTCTGATGCCAAGGCACTGTATGCGGTGGACTGTAACAGCCTGTGCTCGCCAGCACTTCTCAAAGAAAAGGAGGAGGCAATGTTCCTTTCAAGCCTTGTGTGAGGGTGGGGGAAGGAAAGGGAAAGTAAGCTTCTCTCTGTACTCTTTATCCTCTCGTGGGAGCTAAGCAGAGGAAGCCAGATTTGGGAAAACATATGAATATGAGACCATGGCAGGTTGTCCCCTTCCACACAACATGGTAGTTGCAGGAGTGCTGTCAGAGCCATGACGGCAGCTCTTGATGCCAAGTTCACAAGGTTTGGGAAAATGGGCAAGACGGAGGCACAGGAGCCCCTCTGCACTCTGATGCTGTTTCTTCCCTTCCCGGGGCACAGCGCAGTGGCTGGGACAGCCAAAGAAGCACATACACGGCAGAGGTGCTCTGAAAACCTCTTTGCCCTTTCTCCTCCCCAAAATGCTTTCTCCTACTCACTCTCTTTGTTTACCAGTCGTTTCTGGGGGAAAAAGAGAAAAAGGAAGAACAACAAGGGGCAAATGTAGCTTGCTGTTTCCAGAGATGACACAGCACTGCTGTAGGGATCAGCAGGCACATGCTGGTCGTGCTGCTCTCCACAAGGACAGATCAGGGACACACAGAGAAACCATAACTTTTAGAGGTGAGGAGACTTCAGCTTGACATGTACCTTGTGACTGAGTACCTGACATGTACACCCCAACTGAGTACCCCCTCCCCACACTGCCCAAGCTCTGGGTCTGCAGGATGCCCGAGCAGCAGGAGGCTGGTGGAGAGAATGGACTCCACACACTTCCATTGTTCAGAGGCAGTTTATCAATTGTTTGAGGACCTGTCCAGGTCAAGTTTGATTCTATTTTCAGAGCTGCGTAATGACTGTTGATGACATCTGCCCATGATTGGCAGCAAGCATTGATGAGTACTGTAAACAACTGTTTTCCAAATGTATAGCCACGTGTCTCCTTTCTGCTCCAGGCAGCTGATAAAGATCCATTGATGGTAGCTGCTGTTTAATATGGTAAATGATTTTGGAGATTACAGTCTTCTCTTATGTAATCTCCTTATGTAAGGACTGAGAAAGAAAACATGTAAAGAGCAGAATTTGAACGGCAAAACAGCAGGGGATCTGGAGGTCAGCATAGGTATTGCCATCTTGAAAGCCTTTTCTGACTATCCAAAGCTAATAAAAAGCTAACAGAAATAAAATTCACCCTCTTTTAAATATACACAAGAAACTTAAATAAGAGTTGCACCTCGCCACAGAACCCTGTGTGATAATCCACTACCTGGTGTTTAGCTAACCGGACGTTCAGGGAATGACATGGGAGGTAACTAAGCAAGTAAGTTTTAATCCTAAGTAAAACCAAAACAAAACTGAACAAAAAGCTCCAAAACCTGGAGCCTAGAGATTGCAAATGGGTTGTTCCTGGGGTAGGTTCAGGTTGGAGAAAAACAAGTTATTCTTCCTAACGAGCTACCACTTGGTGACACATGGTGTCTGACATTTTTTGCATGCTGATTTATGAAACTGTGCCGTGCTACTCTGTTCAGTCTCCCCATGTGCTGTGTCAGCAGCTCCTGCTGTAAGCGTATTGCTTGTTGCTCCTAAGGAAAAGTGCATTTATTCGTTATTGCTCATTCCTCATAACTCATGCTCGTAGTTGAGAAAGACAGAGGGAATGACTTAAAATGTTTAAAATCTTGATGGCAGAGAGAGGAGAATGTAAAACAAAAGATAAGGAGAAGGGAAAAGAAGCAAGAGTAGCAGAATGGATGGAAAACACAGAGAGGCTCTTTTGCCCTTTTCATTCATATTTATTACTGTCTGCTCTGTTCCTTTCTTTATCTTCCTTTGCTCTATCATGTGTCATACTGCAAGCTTTAAGAACATTGTGCTCAGATAAAATAGCAAAAAGCCAACACATGCAAGACCTGAACATGCCAGAGAAATTAACAGTGTTCATGGGTGGAGGCTGTTTGTAGTAATGTGAGAATACCTCAGCGAGTTTCATACCTACAGAAAAAAGGTGAAAATCAGGAGAAGGGCTGTACTTTCTTTACTTCTGAGCACAAGGTACAGAAGGCTCACAGATTTACAAAACTCAGTAAGTGATGTAGATTTTTCACTGCTTTTTGATGAGATTTGAATCAGTTCTTAAGAGAGCTGAGAAAATACGGGGAAAAAATCCACCAGCATTTGCTCAAACTTTTTTATGAATTCAGTTCAGCTATGTTCAGTTCCTTCTATGTTTGTCCTTCATATACATTCTAATGAACAAATTTGCTGGTGATGAGACTCAGAAACTGAAATGATTATGCAAATTATTCAGTGAAGGATTTAGAATAATGCATGGTAAAGACCGGAATCTTAAAGATAGAAGCAACTGAAGAAACTTCACCTCTGCCCCGTCGCTACACTAGTTATAAACAAAAGGGCTCCTATCTGGGGTTTTTTTCCTATTCAAAAAGCTGTAATTCTGAAATTAGTTAACATTAAAATGTTTTTCATGCTGGACTTTATCAGCCTCTCAAGTGGAAAACACAGTCTAAACATGCATATTTTATCAAAATCTTGTCAATTTTTTTTCTGTTTGCATTTTTTCCTTAAAATGCAAAACATTGGTTGATGTGCATTTCCTTGGCAGTAAGATCAAGGCCAAACTCGAGTCAAAAAACGTTAAAGCTCCTAACACTGGCTCCATTTACAATGAAATATCACAGGCAGAACAAATCCAAACACAGTACTTGCACCTGTCTTCTCTTAAGCCCTGCAGAATAGCTCTGAAATATAAGGTAGAGAGAATGTCCAAAAAGAGGGAAAGTAAGGAGGAAAAAAACCCCAAAGTAGGGGAAGAAACACTGCATGTTCTTGCTTCATGGGGGAAAAACAGTAATGACATATTGATCATCTGACTAGATTCAGTCAGTTAAGAAAATGAGACTTTCACATGTTTATTACTGAATTACTAAACACAGGTAGACGTGTTACCACAGCAGCTGATGATGATAGCCCTACTGAACTCTCTGGCCCTAGTGCTCAGTGCTGCTGTTGTGCACACCAGCACTGTGAGTCTCCCACTTTGCTGTCCTATGCCCAGCAAGTGAATCTGTTTGTGTGTCTCCCTGGTGCTATATATGCAACAGAGTTCATACTTTAGACAGACTCCTTGAGACTGTTCTAGAAAGCTGGTAACCCACAGTGTGCAGATACATACTTGACTGAAATTTCTAAAACAAGTGTTCTTTGTGGGGCAGACAGATAGCAAAAAAAAAAAAAAAAAAAACCAAAATCAATGTTTTTAAAGCATTTTGCTATTGTCACACTGAAGCATGGGGAATTTCATGAAGCTTTCTGCTCAAAGATATCTTTTCCATTAACAATTTTCTTTAAACTATCTCTGCAATTTTTATAATATTCTTACAGTGCTCCTCTGCTTCCACTTGCTGTGTTGTTTTCCATCATAAGCATCATAAGTTAGCTGTTAGCTGTACGGATCTCTTCATTCACTGTGACATTAGGTACTTAAGCCTAAGGCGCCAATGTCTTTCGAAAGGTTGCACAGGGTGGCAAGTGCTTTGGTTCTGAATATGAAATGCATCCAGGCACTGAATTCTGAATTTCAATTATTTCTTGACCTATGCTGACAATTTGCACTCTTTTTTTCTCCACTCCTTCCAGGAGGGAGATATTCAGTTATCCAAATATTTCTTTTGGACACAAGTATAGCTTAGTTGCAAAAATAACTGAATGTATATGAACGGCAGACCTTATTTATAACTGCTCTGTTCCATATGTGATTGATTACCTCCAGTAAGGATACTTAAATGTAGCTGAGCTATTTGTGTTGGATGCAGTGGCTGCAGAGCAGTATCATTTGGCAGTCACCAGATAGCTGAGCATTCTGAAGTAACAGTTTTTCTCTGCTTCTGTAAACCTTTTGCTTTTCCTTTTGCACTGAAGTCATGGTTTTCTTTCTCCCCCTCTCAACCCTCTTTTGCCAAGTTGCCTTTTTAATTCATTCACCTAATAACATAGCATATGCAATATAAATATTTTTGTATTTATATATAACACCTATATATTTGCCAAGTAAGGAACAAAGAGTAAGCAAAAGTATAAGGATAAAGTATCTCTTACAAAGTCCCTAAGACAAAGTATGTTCGTTTTTCCCAGAGTGATAGCAAGAAGGAAGTTCACTGACATCGATGCATGGGTTGAAACAGAAGGATCCAGCCCAATTAGCCTCAGTGGAACAGCACAGAAGGATTTTCACAGGAAAACATTCTAAAATGGCACCTGGAACTTGACGGCACTGTATTTCAATGTTAATTAGAATAATTAGCTTATACCTGTTATGACATGATCTCAAGTAATTTAAACATAAGACACCCTGAAACTGTAAACAAATAATTTGGCAATGATCTGGAGGAATGCTTTATGTGCGGTGACCCCTGAATAAAGGAATGAAGTTATCAGAGAGCCTGAGCAGCATAAGCCCTCCTGCTTTAAGATGTGGATGTCTATTTCTAGACTTTGCTTCCAACCTATCAAACATGTCCCTAAAATAACATTACACCAAAACACAGACTAGATCAGAAGGGAATACTGGTGAACACCATTGCGATGTAGAGACCTCCCAGGTTTCTACTTAAAAGTAAATAGTCCCACGCAGCCCCGAGTATGCAACTAGAACTGCTAAAAGGATTAATTATGGCCTACTTATGTTTCATCTCTCCAGTAAATGTCCTACTGAGAATAATAAAATATTGGATAGCAATGGATTATTACATCAGGTGTTTTGAAAGCATTGAAACAGTGGCACTCCAAAAGAACCCCTCTTGACTTAGTACACAAACTCCAGACAAGAACAGTATTGCTGGTATTTTGGAAAGATGTAGGCATGTCATTTAGATATATTTTCATATTCTGTATTTCTACTTCAAAATATTGAAGTGGCCATCGAGTTCTGAAAGGAACAGCAAAAGTTGCAGGTTTTTTTCCTCACATCTTGACGATCACCACCACCACCACAAGATCATACATCTTTACATGCCTCTTGTTCATCACAAGTCTATAGAGTATAAAATCTCTCCTGATAATCAAAATAAAGCTTCATGGACAGAGAGAAGTGATTACACAACCATGGAAATGGCATGCACCAAATTAAGTTGATTTTTTTCTTTTTTAAACATGAGAAATATAACTCCATTAGAAAACCATGTAAACGTACTTAAAAGTAAAAAGGGACACAAATTCAAGACTTGAATATGCCCTTGAAGCATATTTTGGAGGTCAGCAGGCAGAGACTATCTTAGATTGGAGATAAACACTTCTAGAGATGAAAAATTACTAGAAACGATTGTCACCTCCACTTCTGTGCACTCAAGAGGGGAATGCAGCTCACATGCTTTGGCTTGATAGTAAACATACCATCGTGGGCTGGAGGAGCACAGTCTATGAGCAGGAGGGCAAAAAACGTGTGCAGTTTAGATACAAATGCTGATTATGGAAGCCACCTTATCCTGTTACAGAGAAGCACCATGCCATGGGTAGTCTTCTGTAATTGCATGTATCTATACCTAAACAATGTGTTCTCCAGCAGCCACTGCAGGAGCCTGCTCCTTGGGTAGGATGAGAGGTAGGACCTGTGTAACTGCAGGAGGACTTCTGCTTCATTACAGCTGTAAGAATAGTTGTCTGCCATATGTACTGTATACAAGTGCTCATTTTAATTAAGGTTTAATCTCCTCACTCTCTGCACTAATCCTTGGTTCTCTTTCATAATATTCCCATAGATCACTCCAGGGTATTTTCAGGCATTGAAAAAGTCTTAACTTTGCTGGTTTTGGTCTGGTTGTCTGGTTTGACAGGCTTCTGTGTATCCATCTTTATCTTTTATTTTCTGACAGAAATCTGCTAATACGTGAGGCAGAAAAAACCCACCAGTGTTTGAGCATTAATTGGATGAGAATGGCAATTTGTGGATTTGAGGAATAGCAAAGGTGCCGCCAGAGTGTGTAAGTGGGCAGCTGGCACAGTAGCTTTTGCCAACATTTGCGTCAATGTGGGAGTACAGCAATATGGTAGCTGTTAACATTGTACTCGATAAATATCTCATCATACGTGAAGACATGACTAGCCTTTTGGAGGAGGAAGCTGAGTATTCTCTGCATCCGTGGCAGGATTTTGTGTGTAGTCCCATCAAATGTCAGCCAGCCTTTGTGGGTGCTTAAATACTGTATACATAAAATTGCTTTCTTAAAATCTAGTGTCTAGGGAAACAGTGAAATAATAATGAAATAATTCACACATTGAATTATCGAGCAAAAAACAGTGTAATGCTCAACATGGCACTTTTTCTCAGCTGACTCAAGCCTTAAGGAAAACACACAGGCCTGCTGTTGTCACATGCACATGACAATTTTTGTTACTATAAGACTTGGTTTCTATGTGCTATGTATATGTGCATCTGTAAAAAGGAAGCACTTAAGTTATTTCCAACTTTTTTTTTTGTGTGGTTGCTGTTAGAAATAGGAAGGATGTTAAAATTATTGTTTTAGGACTACAGAAATTTTTTCTGTTTCACATGAATTTGATACATTTCATAACTATTGGAGTTAAACAACAAAGACAATATTGTAGATAAAAACGGCACTAGACCTCAGTGGGGTGTTTCTACAACTGTTTCTTGCCATGAGGTTTCCTCCTGTGGATCTCTTACAACCCTTACAGAAAGATTCACTACATTCTTCGATTAGGAAAAAAATTATCTGGTGTTAGGTTTCTGTCTTCTAGTCATGTTCTGTTTTCATTTTGCCATGACATTTCTCTCTGTGAAGAATGCCTACCCTTCTTTCTTCACTTTCTTCAAAGGGCCTTCTTTCTGTGCCTCAGTCCACCACTGCTACTCTTGTGAGTGTCATCCCTATACAGCTACTAACGTTGAATAATTCTCAGAGCCCAATGCTCTATACTTTATGCCATATACATTCCCTTAGAAGAAAGTTCTCTAATAATAAAAATTTATCATGACATCAACAACTGAAACATCACCATTCTGAAGAGCCAAAACCACTGAGATTTTCAAGAAATTTTGTCTGTGAAGCTTCAAAAAGGTTGATTTACAGGTGCAAATAGCAACAAACACAGAACTGGACCAAACTCAAAATATATACTGTAATGCTTGGCTTGATCTTTTAGTCTGTTTCATTGAAAATGAACACACTAGATTTAGTAAGGTGATATAAAATCATTATTTATTTTCAGGACCTATGAAAATACCCTAAGTTAATCATTTCCTCATTTTTATGTCTTTCTACGTTGTCCATTAGTATCTTGTTGCTAGCATGTATATGAACCACAGAGTAAGCATGCTTTTTAACACTAAGAAATTCTAAAACAAATGCAACAAAATGTCCTATCAAGCCACTAGTAAAACTAGCTAGCTACTCAGGTAAAGAAAATTTTCCATTCAGTAGTAATGGTGCTTATCCACTCTCCAAACCAGCTTCCAAAATGAGGATTCTACCCACAGAACATCACCGGTGGTTTTATTTTTACATTCACAAAATCATATGCTGTCTTTTATGAAAGAATTTGGGAATGTAAAGCAGTGGAGGAAAAACTGACATACTAAATGACAGTGCTATTTCAAACTAAAATGACTTATTAACATGTTTTGGCTACTATGATGGACAAAAATACTCTTATATGCATAGGAAATTAAGTTTTATAGTTTCACATGCAAATATAAGAAGGGCCATTTACACTTTCTTACTGAAAAGTTAATGACTTGCACGTTCCCTAATAAAATACTTTCAGTAAGCCTCATTAATATAGCTATTTACATTCACAGTTATTGTCATAAGCATAAAAAAGGAATATACTTTCTCCACCCTATCCCTTAAGCCTAAAAGCTTGAAATTTATATCTGTAGAGAAATATCAAACTGCAACATTCCCTCGCACCAAAAACCAAAACACAAAATTGCACCTTCTGAATGAAAATGAAGATCCTGAAATGTTGCTCTGGAAAGTGAGATATCAGCAGACTGACTTTAGCAGCAGGCAGCCAAGACAGACCATGGTAGGGGTGGGTATAATTTTTTACTGCCAGCGTGCAGTCAGCCCACTGCCTGAGAGGAGTGAAGGACTGAGGAGTGGAGAGCCCGACCACTTGGCAAAGCCACCACTTCTCTTCCAGCTGGAGGCTAAGACTGTATTTTAAGCTGCCTCATTTGTATTTACCAAAGAGGTGAAAGAAGAGCCTCATGCAGCCATCGCCAGTCTGGCTGGACAGCAAAGAAGCTGAGAGATGAATCTACTACTTGTTCTCTCCCAGGGCATATCCAGTATCCCAAAGACATGGGAGAGCCCCATCACACATTGCTCAGAGATGGCTGAGATGCATCACTACATCTGCTCTTCCCAGCTCTGATTTTTTTTTTTGAGCGGATACTACCTAGTGAGTTAAGTCTGGCTTGTAGCCACTCCACGGATAGAGATCCTATCCTGTATATGGTGTTGTATGTTTTGTGCATTTGCTAACGACAGGATAGGGCTGAAGCCATGGCTGTACTGGCCAGCTGTCTCCAGCATGCCTTCCGACTACCAAACAAGTCTTAGGAGAAATGTCAATAGGGAAATACTGTAAAATAATATTTTGTATAGAAAGTGCTCTGCCATGATGTACACAGTGTTATTTTGGACAAGTTTTCTTAATCAAGCAGTAAACAGTCTTGTATCAAAATAAGGACCGCTGGAACTTAATACCCTACATAACTAGCTTTCCAATAAGAATTTAAATGAAAAAAAAAAAATCAGTAAATCCAAGCATGCTGACCCACATGAGATTCATGAAAATGGAAGGTTATATGCATGAATGTGACACAGAGTGTGGAAAGCATTGAGAAATTTATAAAGCCAAGTACTATTCACTCTTCGTTTTGCTGTGAACCACTACTCCGGTGGGTTTTACAATCCTAAGGGGACTTGAAGCAAAAACACTTCAGTTGCGCAGTAAAAGCACCTATTTCTCAAACGAAGTGCCAAAATAAATAGTCTGACATCCCACCCAGTAGAATAGATCATTCTGCATGTATATAAATAAATAAAACTTCATTCAGAAAACAAGCAACAAACAAACAAGAAAACCTTTATCCTTGAGCATCTGGGATCCAAAGGCATTCAAGTCCAAGAGAACAAATCATATTTGAGCTTTGTCACATGCTAAAGAGCAGGCCTAACCATCCTTTCAGAAGAAGACACCATCCCTTACATCTTATTTCTGAATCAGGTACCCCCCTCTTCTTATTCCCAAATCATGTACTCCTCTCCTCCATGAATAAATAAATAAATACATGTATTCATTTAATGTAAGCAGGCATAACCTTTTGAACAGATGGGAAAGCTGATGGACTGAGATGCAGTGAATCCCTTACTTGCTGATTTCAGGAAGGGAAATTTTTGGTTTTGAAAGTTGTTTTTACACAGTTTTCCAACTTCATAGCTTAGGAGAAGAATAGCAATGTAGAAGAATACAATTTTATATTGTTAAACTCTGTAGACATTTGGGAACCAGACAAAAATACTTAATGTCAGCAGAGTAAAAATTTAAAGAAAAATGCACATCAGATTTGCCTGTATTACGTGGGTATTCCCACTCCAGTCCCTCAGTCACTGCATACTCAGGATTCAATCAAGCCATTAATTCTACAATAAATTCTCCTCCTGCTCCTCACAGCATCACTATTGCCTACTTTCCACATATCTGAGCTTCCAATTGAATCTAATTTTCCCTGCAGGCGGTGGCTCTTTTTCTTCCAAGCCCCTCACTCCTAGTTTCTCTGCCCTCTTTGTCACCATCCTCTCCTAGTTGCTCAGCTCTTTTCTAGTTCCCTTTCCTCCCTCTTTCCAGTCTCCCTCTGCCCCAAGACTGCTGTACCTTGTGCACAGGGTGACCGGCTGGGATCCTTGCTTGAGGAGCCGCCCTCGCTCACGCTGGAGAAGGCAACTTCTCAGTGGGCCTTTCCCCTCGCAGAGGGCTCCGCACTGCCCTTCTGGTGCTCCTCCCCCAGCTCCCGCCAGTCCCCTCATTTGGGCACAGAGAAGAGAGGTTTTGTTGAAAGTTGTGTTGGGGCCTCATGCTGGGAACGGTCCTGCCCACTCTGGCCACTAGCCAAACACCAAAGACATCCGAAGTGAAGGGTCAGTAAGGGTCCTGGGATGCTACTAGTCCTATCCCAAAGTCACGTGGGTATGAGCTTTAAGCTCTGAAGGCAGCACACTTCCCCAAATCTCTTTGCAGTCAGCACTCCTGGTGACCTCCCTCTCAGTACTTATACTCTCCCAGTACCAGAACTGGGGAGAGTGTGCAGGGGACAGGAGGAGGTGGCTGCACAACCAAGCTTCCCCTGCCGCCACTGTCATTGTATTTGCATTGCAGGGAGATGATCTGGCTGCCTTTGTGGGGCCCTTTGGCGGGAGCCCAGCAGCCTTTCTGTGCCACTGCTCACATTGTACTGCAGGAGTATAAACACTGGCTTGTCCACAGCACTCTCGACAGCTCTGGAGGAAATCCATGATTGCCCAATGTCAAATAGGCCAGAGAAGCTGGGCTACTTTCTGTACACCAGCTACTGTCCGTATCCTAATTCCCTATCTCTTGTAGGAATAGAGAAGTTTGCCAGTATCAGAGAAATACGACAAGGGAATGTGATGGGACTGCGATAAATATTCTCACTCAGCGTTTGATGGTACAAAATTGTCTTTAATGCTCCACTGTTTCTAAAGACACAGACTGGACAGTGTTTAACATTTCTCAGGACCATGCCAAGGTGCCACAGAGATAAGTAAATGAGGCAGAAAATATATATTTGAGAAGAAAAAAAAAGAGTTACTGGCATGAGGAGAAAAATAATTTTAAAACCAGAAAAGACCATCTCAACCAGTCCTCCCTCTACCCTACAAATATTCAAAAGCATAAAAGATGTTATCAACACTCTATTCCCTCCTGTCTAATCTCTCTTTGACAGGGAGGATAATCCTGGAAAACATAAAGACAAGATCTTTCATCTACCTAGAAGTCTTAATACCCTACTGCTAGGCACTATATATGAGCTACCAGAGCATTACGCTGACTTTGTGCAGATTTGAGTGACTGCACAAACTTCAAGGCCTGAGAACACAAGAAATAGATTAGAAAAAAAACAGATTCAGAAAAAAATCAGCAAGGTTGGCCCTCTCCAAGCTTTGAGATCTCTAGACTGGAAAAAGCTCCCCAGTACTTCCTGAAGTTAATGCACGGAATTAAAACCCCCCACCCTTCCTTGTTGATCGTTCTGCCTCCTACAGCTATAACACAGGTAATGGTCTAGTCTTCTACAAATACTGGATGTCAACTTCCCTCGGCCCCCACCACATACAGACCAAAAGCTAATGTTGCTCCTACAGTATACTCTGGGGAAATTCCAGTAGCTTTAACAGAAGCTGGTGTATGTTCTATAACCCCAAATTATGTGCTTTTCATTTCCTCTGTTATCACTTAGGCAAAGTTGCTTTGCCTACAAGGAAAACCCTTCCTGAATGTAGAACCTGAAATCTAGGAAAGCGTAGGCGTGCAAGCAGGACCTCCATCTGCTCTCCTTTGCCCATCCTACAATGGAGCGGGCAGAGGGGTGAAGCACACATGCTAACATACTGTAAGATAGTGCTTTAGTTGCCTGTAAAACAGAACGTGGCGTTTCATGAATACCCCCTTTTCCGCAAAGACAAAAGGCAGGATTCTCTTGCCAACTTTCCCACTGCTGCAATGATCAGCTGATCAAACTCTTTGGAAGCTGATGTAAATTAACTTTATTCCACTGTCTTCAATGAAGCTTGATAAATTTATACCCACTGAGAAACTAATCCTTACGTATTACTACAGTAGTGTACTACTGTACAAAGGAATATAGTTACAAAATCGCAATGCAAATATAGATATGAAAGGAAAAAGAATCTTTCTCTTTCCTAAAAGCTGTTACCCCATCAGATTTCTACAGGACCATAAAAGCGCAGGCTAGAGACTTTATTCTCTCTACCTTTCCTCTGAAGTTAACATTGTTTTAAACAAATCCAACCTTTATAATTTTTTTTCCTATCCTAAATCAGTTACTATTTCCTGTTCTGCATTTAATTTTTAATAAGGATTTAAATATGTACTCTGATCAAAAAATCAATTTCCTTTTGAATTACCCAAATGTTAAAACCGCACTTCTGTGGCAAAGAGATGGCGCTCTGAAGAACAGAGCCATCTACAGAAATCTTTTTGATAATGGTGTCCTTCTTTCAAATCCAAACATTTCCTTGATGTAGAATACAAATTGAGCTCTAGTGTATAAGTCAGCTAGGATTTCAAAGTTGGCCTTTATACTTTGCCATTAATTAATTCCGTCCAAGAAATTCAAACAAAGATACAAACAAAAAAGTTCTCTAAATACGTTACATAAGGCATTCAGAATATTCCAATTCATTCCCCTCCAGGAACACAGCAGAGTCAAAGAATAGTGTACACATCATGTTTAGACTGTATAAAAAGCACTAGAAACTGTAAGAATAGTTTTAAACCCATTTATTTAAAGCTCTCCATTATAAGAGCTATTGTAGAGTTTTTGCTAATCAGTCTACACTTCTGAGTTCTAAACAATTGCAGGCTTAATGAAGCGTACTTTTCTTCACTTTGAGATGCAGGAACAAAGAGTTTCCTATTAAAAGGGAGGAAATGAAAGCAGAAGGCAGAAGACGTCTTCCAAAAATTACTGGAACTTCTGAGTGATTTAAATATTGAATCGAAAGTCAGAAACTCTTATTTGGGATCTCTTTTTTGGGGGGGGGCGGAATCTGAGAAAGAGACTTTCTTTCCAATACACCCCATGTACAGCTTTAAGTCAGGTAGGATGAGTATTCTCTCTGATATGATGAGGAAAGCCTCCAAAAATCTGACGGGGAAAACTTATACAACTTACTCCAAAATCTTTTTTCATCTCATTTTGTTGCAATTATCACAACATAACTAAAACAGAAGTTGAGAACTGGGATCAGTGGTCAGTCAGTATAAAGAGATCTTTCAAGCTGAGTAATCAAAAATGGTTTTTGCTGGGGAGTAAGCAACACAGCATGGAGTAAGAACACAGCAGATATTTACTTAGTCCAACTTGTATAGAAACACAAGGGAAACTTATCCTCTAACATCTTTGGCATAAAGCTTGGTAGTATTCACTCACCTGAAAAACAGATCTACTAGACAGGGGAAGAGGCAGTCACAAATGCTATGTCAGACCACAAACCAAAGTGAAAAGTAGACTTTATTGTGTTCCCCACTACTCCACAATGCACAGATACCATTACCTTCCCTGTCACTCCTGTGGCATTGTGATAATCTTTACAAGAGGCCACAGAGCAAAGCTGATACCACGCAGTGCTACAAGCACCATTAACTTCTGTGAGATTTCCCAAGCCCATTATCTCCTACTCTTAGCTCTTTATTCTTTGCAGCCCAACTCACAGAAAACTAATTTCTGACAGCTCCTTATTTGTGCCAGGATCTTATATGATTGCTATTTTTGTGTAGCCCATCTGATTGTTTTCTTGTAATTTTATTTACTGTGCAGTAAGACCTAGGAAAGTCCTACACCAAACTGTATCATTTATATGACTTAATTTCTAACACTTGATTGCAAACATGCAGCATAAGAAAAAGAGATATTTGACATTCTCTTGGCTTTTTATTTAGAGGTAGACCTACAATAATGAACAATCTTAATAAGGTTTTAGCTTAGAATGACTTGTAGCATTTCCTGGGACTGTTTCAGAAGATACAATTCCCATAAGGGGAACAGAGATTAACTCCTGTGCCTATATGGGCATAGAGGAGCATATATCTTTCTATTTTTCTTTTATCATGTTTATGATAACTAAGACTTACGAATAACTCTATTTCCATCATGAAAATTTTGAGGTTTTTTGGTTTGTTTTTAATATACGTTCTGGTTAGTGCAATCTGTTTAAATATTCGTCGATGCCCTTTAGGCACTGAACCACCTGCACTGAAAGGCATAAAAAAAATTTCACTTACACACTGTAGGAATCAGCTACTGGGAACAACCTAAACCCAAACCAAGAAAAGATCAATGATTTCCCTCTTTCCTCCCTGTAATAAATTCCAAATGCCCTGATTCAGCATTTCTATTCCACCTGAAAATTGAAGATGCAACTGAAACCATACTATGACACATGCTTGAACATATTGTCCCCTTCACTTAAATATATCAAGTCCAAAGGAAGCCGATACTTGCATTCTCATAGCTTACCTATCTGAATAGCTCTGTGGTCTCTCATTCAAGAATTTGAATTTTCTCTGAGGCATGTGACTTGGAAATGAATCTGACACAATATCAACCCTTTTGTTATGTAATTGCAAAACTTCATCTCAGCTTTCATATAAATACAAAACCTCTCTGCTACTTCTGCCTCTCACGCTCAGTCTAAATATCCCTGTCATGTTATAACTTTACAACAGGTTAATCTGCCTGTACTTTGCACTTGATAAAGACAAGAAATTGTTGCTTGACTTATTGTCTGGAAATTTGGTACAGGGTCTCTTTGTATTGTCTGGAAAAAGACAAATTACTTCAGGAAATATAACTAATAATCACAAGGATTTTGTGAAGGATAAACAGAAACACCCGTGAGTAACAATGAAATGTTGATTTTGATGGGACATGATCAGGTAGGAGTTGTACCTCAAGTCAGCAGCAAGCTAAAAAGTGTTCATGAAACCGTAGTAGCTTTTGATACTAACATGGGTTTCAGAGGAAAGAGGAAATTTCAGTTTTCTTAAGGAAACAAAGTCCATCTGATCCCACATAGCTTTGCAATGTATAGCCAGATATTCAGGAATGAAAAGCAGGCTGCACCATTTGTCCATGAAAAACAGTATCATGCGAGGAAAATCTGTATTTTTATTCTGACTACAATTTATAGACTACATAGTCTGGTGTGGTGACAGATTAATACTTCTACAGCATAGTGGGATGATTGCCGATTATGCTAAGGGATCTGAAAGGAAGGTTTCCATGACAGCATTCTGTGTACCATTGGTATTTTGGAAATAACATTCAGGTTTGATCTCAGACTTCTACACTTTTTGCTGTTCCCATGAAACATTATATTCGAGCGGAAAAAAAAACAGGGCTAGCATGCATATTTTACATACAGCCAGGAATGCCTGGAAGTGATATTCCTGTGATAAACTGTACAACTATGTGATAAACCACAGAGCTATTTGATACATGCACCTATTAAACACCTTTAATTACCTTTTCTGCTCTCTGGCCAGCAACCATTCTGTCTTGGGACTTATTCTGAAGTGTTATACTGTTGAACAGGTTCAGAGAGCTGGCATTTCCAGTCTGCTGTCTACATTAAAACATAGATCTTTTCTTGAAAACTAACTCTGCCTCAAAGCCCAAGAGAAGTTAGTTTCAATCCTGGGCCAAAAAAAAAAAAAAAAGCCTTTCTATCCATTAAAATGTGATGGCTTTTAAAGCACAGCATTTTACTCCACAGAGCTGAGGATGCGTTTAGTGCTGAACGGGAGCGGGAGTTAGGACAGGAAAGACCTTAAAAATACTTTGCATTCAGATGTTCACAAAAGTTGTTCCAAGTTTTTAATCTGTTTTGCAGCTGTCTTATTCCTCCATGTTCAGACAGGGATTTTCCCAAGGGGTCTGAAATAGCTAGCTGCCCAGTTCCTGTTGAATTACAGCAGCATTCCACCTCTTAACTCCAATGTGCTGCTCTGAAGGCTATTAGACATGAAACATGGCCTCTGTACATGCATTTAAACTAACACTGAGTATCTGTGATTTTTCAAGAACAAGGCCAAAATACAGATCTTATCTGCAGTGGAGGGAGAGGTCCTGTGTAACTTTCTGCTAGTTTGGAACTGGGGACTTTTCTAAATCCACCTATGACTCTGATAAAGCAAACTACACTATCACATTATGCATATCTGTCTGTAAGCATGTATGTACAATTTACATACAATAAAATATCTAACTAATTGCAATCTCCTTAAGGAGCTTTTCTCTTAATCCATTTGAATTTCAAAGTGTAGCTAAAATTGCAGAAGGATTTTAATTGTATACAAGATTTGAGCTTGGATAAGTGATCCATATGGATTCTTAATCTTTTGTGGGCAGCCAGTACTTCTTAATCAGTGTAAAAAAAGAATTCAATAATAAACACAAAGAACAGGCGATATTAAAAAAGCATGGATTTTCTAGTACATTTGGAGGTATGACATGCAAAATTCCCCCTGATATGGGAAAGAAGATGTACTGTTTCCAAAGTGCAACTTTCATTAATTGATTTGTCCACATTTCTTAGAGGATTAAGAGAAAAATCTGAAGATGTGGCAAATGAACAGTACAGCATTCTTCAGCTACTCTCAGAGACAGAGAAGAGACCTACCCACACAGTCCATTCCTAGAGTAAATCCCCAAGTGTTTTTCTGTATAAATGTCAGTCAGGAGCATTAGCCACTGGTGTCCTACTTTCATGCATGCTCCTCCACTTCAAGCTCCAAATAACCCAATAAAATATACCAATGTATGTTTCCATGCTTACCAATGCTTACCAATAGTCCTGCACTGTCAGGAAAGCAGTTTTGCTGGGGCATGGCATGAAAATGAGCCTTTTGCTCCTGTTTTGAAGAATGTACAGATTTAACTTGTGAAAAACCTGCGTGTAAAGGATGATCTGATATCCTCTGATAACATGTAACATGAAATTAGAGCTTCTACTGGAATCAACAAGAGCAAGATGCACTGGTGGCACCACAGATAACCCAAAGCAGCACTTACTTTGTGCTGAGCTGTGGTACAGCCTAATGATTATAATGATTAACGCAGTAAGAATTTAACTGACAGACCAGGTCTAAGACAGAGTCTAAGGCCCTTGGCACAGACCTAGTGGTGAGGGTAATACATGTGATAGTAATTTGTCTGTCTCTCTAAATTTACAGCAAGAGAAGCAGTGAGATAAAGTCCTGAGGAAAAACGCACAGGTGAAGTAGGGAGAGGCTAAGTTTATTGTAGCAACTTACTTTATACAATGCTAGAGGAAAGCGACTCTTAATCTTCTTCAGGCTCAGGTAACATGCTCAAGAGAGATGCTTGGTTCTGGTAGCTTTTTTCTTTCCAAGGAAAAGGTGTGGGGGTTTCTGAACTTGTAGCCAGATCTGCTTTGCTATTCACCTGATTTCTACCCACAAGTCTCATCTTACAGACTTGTTCCATGTTTTTTGCATAAGGTCTTAAAAGAAATTTGGAGAAGTTTGGCCTGGGGGAGGAGACACGGTCTTCCATTTTTGAGGAATGCTGGTTTTCACAAGAACACAAGAATGGTAAAATAGCTGATAGGATGCCCCTGGAATCTGTGTTATGGTCCTGCATGCAGTGCTGTACCTTGCTACCTCAGCATATTTATAAAGTGCAGAGCAGCAATCACTTCCATACCTAAGGTTTGTTACTTTACAGGAAAGGGCAAATAAAGAGGGAGAAAAATGCTGCTCAGCCACCATCTTCCCTCTTTTTCTCACCAGGTTTTGGTTTATTCTTTGAAAGTGGTCCCTATCCTTGTCTTAAATACAAGATTGACATTTTGAAGAGAAAATGCACGTAGGCATCTTCAGACTCTTTGGGATAAAGCAAACTGCAGAATTTCCCTAGTAATTATGCACTCTGAGCTCACAGAAAGGGCTTACACTTTGCCCTACATCCCCGCCTCCAGACACCCTTCTCACACAGGAGGTATGCTACGTGCCCTACAAGCGTCACAGCTGGCTTCACTCTGTTTCACAGTCCTCTTTGTAACATCACTTTGGAAAACACCACCTTGCACAAGCCCTGGGAAGACGATCAAATAGAAACCTACAGTCAAGGGCAAAATAACACCATGCCAATAGCAAGTTTTGGTGATAAAGTGTTCCCAACCCAGACAATCTGGTTATATATCATGTTGAAGCCAAAGTCACAAATAAAAATGAAGTATGAATTAACAAGCTGCAAAGGAAGCCAAAGAGGATTTTGGACTTTCTGCCTTTCTGGATATGCTGGCACTTGACCAAGCTTTTGAGCTGGAGGAGGCTGCCTTATGTACACTGGCTCTCCTACACAGGAAAGGCTGAAGGAAGGCTGCAGAGGGCAGGTACAGCTAGCATCCACAGGCAAGAAGAGCAGCATATTTCAGCAAATTAGTGCATGTAAGTGTGCAAAGCATTTAGATACCTTATTTTAAAAATTAAGTTCCACAGTAAAGTGGAGAGAGATGTTATCTTGGGAAGAGTTTTACTTCTCAGAATATGTTGGCACCATAGGCCCTGTTATTGCGTACTTAGCAAGTTTAACTAAAATCAAAACCTTAAATAAACTGCAAAGTATGCCAATATTTTCAGCTCAGAGATGGGATTCCCTTTTATGTGTGGGTTTTTTTTTAATTTTTTCTTACCAATGAAAAGTGCAATGAACACTTGAGCTATAGAAAATACACTGTAAAACTCCAGCTTTCAAACAGACACCATTTTGTAGAAGCTGGTAAAGTCCTATGGCTCCCTACTTGTTTTGGCTTCTCTGACTGACTGCAATGGGAGCTAGCTATGTAATATCTGATGCCTACAATTCACTTAGCAACAGCTATTCTGCTTTTTTTCAAAAGAGAATACCATGCAACTCTAATTAGAGTTGATGTAGATCAATATGAGCCTTTACTTTCATTATATTTAAAGGGATGCATGATTTATTGATTTCTGTATCAAGTTTTAGCACACGTATTTTCTGTTTTGTCTGCAGGCAACCTGCTATAACACAGTGGATCTGTAGATCCAAACGTCATTCAGTACAGAATAATTCCAGGAAAATGATTAAGCAACTATATTGGCATAGGACACATTTATTTTATGTTGTCTTCAAGTTTGCCGTATGTAGAGGTCTCTACTTGAACACAATGACATAAGTTAGTGCCCTGCAAAAATCATTAAATCTGAATATCCTTGCTTTCAAGGTGTTTATAACATGGTTGCTTACTGGACTTAAACATGATGTGCTATTTCTAGATATTTAAAAATAATTTGAAATTAAAAGCTAATTTGTCTTGTGGTGTTGATAATTAGTTGAAACCAACAAAGAGCTGATTAAAAACCAAAGGCTTCATACTGTACTGCCATATATCCTTTGCTTGATATGCCTTTTTCTTCCCTTTTTTTTTTTTTTAAACAATGTGGTCTGATTATACATCTGAGATGAGCCTGTCACTAGAGTGAGGAGTTAGGTAGGATTCAGCTCGCTGGCCATGTAAAGACATGTATACATTAGAGATTTAGTCTAACAACTAAGCTCCCTCTACAGTCAATGCAGGTGGACAGGCCTCTCATTCTACCCCATCGTTGTCTTCGGATCCTCTCCAACGACCAGCTCCACCTAGACGGCTGACCTTGGCTACATACCTGAAATTTATACAGCCAAAGACAGAAGATATGAATCCCAGTTGCAGTGAAAGCTGTTGATTTTACTTAAAATCAACTTTGCTTAGTTTTACAGGTCTGACCCAGCCCCAATACCTCGCTTCAGTGATGCATTACAGCTAATTTCCGTGAGATTAGTGCATTCTTACAGTCAGGCAAATGCAAAAGGGACTTGCTGAATCACGCCCTCATTCAAAAAAGATAGACCGATGTTTGCTTGTTAGAGCTTGTATAACTCATATGTCATCCTTAACAGGATTAATGAACACAGCGTTAGGGATAAAGAGCAAATCTAAAGCTGTAGTGCCTCTAATGTATGAGAGGGGCTTTTAGCACCTTTGACGTTTCCTACTCCCAGTTGAAGTGCAGAAATATCATTCAGATTTATTTCCAGTTGGAAAAAAGGAAAAGGAACATGAAAAATAAGTTAATACTAATGAATGACAGAATGATTGTCCACTATGGAGGTGTCATCACCCTCTAATAATTCATGTTTTCAAGGGCATAAAGCACATCCATTATGTGTGTCCTGCATATTAGCAATGCTGGAGCTAGGGGCAGAGAACACCA
Organism: Theristicus caerulescens; assembly: GCA_020745775.1. Classification (NCBI taxonomy): domain Eukaryota; kingdom Metazoa; phylum Chordata; class Aves; order Pelecaniformes; family Threskiornithidae; genus Theristicus; species Theristicus caerulescens. The sequence continues at coordinate 94,908,363 of CM036560.1, forward strand.
GTTTTACTTTTGCTACGTGAATAAAAACATGATCCTATGTGAATGACTCATTGCAGTTGTATAAGCTTGTAAGCATCTTTGCGTGAAAGATGAAAGCATTTTAGATGAGCCCACTTGAATCAGTGCTGTCCTCTCAAGCTTGAGGACATTGTTCTGAAGAAGACAGACTTGAAATGCAACAAGATTTGAGCTAATGTGTTACTGGAAAAGAAATCCACCAAAGATCAGCTAAGAAGTATTCTTTACTCCAATAGACAATTCAGCTGGCCATGGAAATGCCTCTGGTTAGGATTTCTTTTTGAACTTTGACTCCAGCGACACAGCATTCCTGAGGGCAGGCGTGGTCATTCTAAACTCATTTTAGGGAAGTGGTAGGTCTGAAACGTACACCAAAGGGCAGTTTCATGGAAATATTTTTAAGAAGTTGTTTCAACAATAACAGATCAATCCATTTCTTCTATTATTATTTACAGGCTTAAAGAGAAACCTTTTTTTTTTTATCCTGCCTCCATTTTTCATTGAACTCGACCTGTCAGGACTGAAGTGTGCTCATACGAATCCTCCCTCATCACCTCTGCTCAGCATTGCTGCTAGACTTGCTGTCAGCAGCTGGGAGCACTGCCACTGCTCCTGTCCTCTTCTGCTCAGCTGCATCCACTGCTTGGGCTGCTGGGAGAGAAGCTGCCCTGGGAGCCTACAGATACCCTGCCTGCCAGACCCTTTGCTCCGAGATGCCTCTCTGCTCTCTGTGGCTACTGGCTGTGCCCTCACATATGGCCTGATGCGTCTAGAGGAGGTGCTTGGCTTGCAGGGCAGCACACAGGTGCTATGCCTTGGGGGAGGTTGTGTGTAGGGAGCCTGGGAAGTGGAGAGGTCTAAAGGAGTCCCATTTGTAAGAACTGGTACATTCCCTTGTCACAAGACTGAAAGTACGTATGGCCTTTATAAACTTAGGGCTATTATTTCTGGCACTGGTTCCCACTCTTTCACCAATCCTGGAAACCATATTAGCAGGCACTGCACAGATTTCAGCAATCACAGTCACACAGGAAAAATCTTGCAAAAATCTGTCATCTTATATATGCAGTCACGCCTAAGAGACGACACAAGAAAGACATGAGAAACTTGAGAGACAAGATCCGTTTAACAGGCCCTTATTCTTTAGTCATCCAGGACAATGTGTTTCTCTGTTGGCTTTGCTTCCCCAGGCAACTGCGCTGAAGCTGGAACACTTCCTTCACACAGCCCAAATGCCGGTTTCCATTTTGTAGAGCTACACGATTTGATTTGCTTTGGTGGTTCAAAAGTTCAATAGGGAAGAGATCCCACAGAGAGGAGCGGCTCGCACTAACAAATGGGTGCTTGCCTTGGAAAACAGCACACGTCTGTTCGCATGCATCCAAACTGCAGGCTGCTAAAGCATCCCACTGAGATTGAGCCTCGCAGGGGAAGCGACTTTACAGACCTTTGAGTCACCAGGAGTAACACAAACAGGAGCCAGAGAAAACATTTTGCTATTTAAAAGGGAATCGTTATATAGGGCTTGATGAAGTTTATTGTACCAATTCGTGGAATTGGGAGGGAAAACAGTACCCAGTTGTTTGAGGAAAGGATTCAGATGTAAAATCTGACCTCAGCTCTGTGTTGTTGTTGTGACAGGATAGAGACAAAAGGATACACAAAACCCATAGCTAAGAAAGGGGAAAGAAAAGCCGGTAGCTGAAAAAATCCCAGCTGCTGCGTAAGGACAGTTACAGTGTGCAAGTCCGAAGGGAATCACCCATGTCCAAGTCCACATCCAGGGCAAAAATTAGTAAAAAGGCAGCAGTACTTGGGAGGTTTCAATTATTGTGCCTTGCTAAGGTCGAGCAAAAGTATTTTTAGACCAAATGAATAAAGGTAAACCATACTATTCCTTTTCACAAAAAGAGCAGGTCAAAGCAGTGTTATTCCACAAGCACTATACATCACAAAGAAATACCTTCCTCAAAAATAAAGTGTCCTGTCCTGCTCCTACTAGAGTCAGAGACCTCACTGGCACTAAGGGAGAAGAATTAGATCTATACAGTCAGCACAGATAAGAATTTTTCCACAATAGTCTGCTACATTTATACGGCATCTCTTATCCTGAAGGGTTTAAAAGGTATTTAACATGCTCTGCAGTGTTAACAGGACCATTCAGATACCAACGTATACAAGCTTCTCTATCATACCACATCAACAGCCAACCCCTCTGCCTGGAAATACTTCTCTGCGGTAGGACAGGAGAGCTCACAGCACGCAGGCGCACCACTCCCACAGGCAAAGAGCCTTGCAGCAAGTCCTCCCAGCACGCACACAGCCAGCTCTGCCCCCAGCACTCGCGTTGGCTTCTCAGAGAGCACCCTAGCAATGTCACCATCTTAAATTTTACTTGCCACGATATTTTACATATAAACCCTCAACACTTTCTCCTGCACACACCTCACCGCTTGGGGGAAAAAAGCATGTGTGTGGCAGATGTTAGCCCCACTGCTCTGCTGCTCCTGGAGGCACTCAGGAAGGGAGAAGGGGAAGGCAGTGTGCAAATTCGCATCGCCAAGCAGGCAAAGATGTCCTTGGTGCTATATAATCCATCCGCCCACTCAAAGGTACACTGAAGCCCAGCTAACCGTAAGACTTTTCTGAAGCACCTCTCCCTACACATGGTTTATAGAAGAACTGCATGGAATGGTACATCCTGGAGCACCACGTTGTGCATAAGCTACCAAACAGGCTGCACAACCTGCTGAGCTTGAGCAGACCCAAAGAAACGATTTAGAGCTGAAGTTACCTGTAGGGCTCTCCTAGCCTTTTGAGCCCTGTGCTTAAAATGTCTGTTTATGCTCTCTTTTTTTCTTTCCCCCAGCATAATATGAGATAATTTGAATGATGAAGCCAGATGCTGGTAGAGAATATTGTGAGGTCAAAATGTTTTATACATTGCAGTAAAAAAAAAAAGAAAAAAAAGGCAGTTGCTAAACTCTGTGGTTTACATAAAGTGCTCTTAGTGTTATTTTTTAAAGGCACACCAGTCCTAAAAATATTCAAGTTGGGTGGTCAGTATTTTTATTTCCGTCTGAAGCAACTGGTGGAAAATAGGAACAGACAAGCCATGAAAGCTTAAGCCTACCTTTGGCTGCTTTTCTGGCAAGAAATCACTACTCAGCCTGAAAATGCTGCCATAGTCTACAAGAAGAAAACTATGGATGAAAAGGTATCTCAGAGTATGTGTCAGTTTTAATGTATGAGGCCTTTATCATGAGGCAGAACTAAGAAAATAGTCCAAAACCACTGAGGGCATTGTGGCTTTTTTTTTTTCCCCAGACTGTAACAAAACTCCTGCATGTTGCTATTTGTGGTTTATTATGTGTCTCTGCATCAGGAGCATGTGAATTTTGATTTGTAATGGTTCAGACACAGGACAGGAAACCTGAGCCAAGGATAGGCTTTATTTCTGCTCTGAAACTGCCTTTTTTGCTGGCCTGAGATTGTTGAGGAATGACCCTCAAATCCTGGAATGGTACTCTGTGTTCTCATATCAAACGAGCTGCAAATAAACTAAGAGGAAAATTATGTCAGAAGCCACCTTTAGCCACTTTACTCACTTTCAACCTTTTCCCCCACCACTTTACAAATAAAAAAATAAAAATGTTTTTAACAGTAAGGATAGAAAAGCCCTTGAGAAATTACCCAGGAAAGAAATGCTGCAGTGTTTAAAAAGAAGCTTAAACAAACACAGATCAGAAATGTATTTAAAGCTGTAGGAGCTCAGCTGGAGCTGCTACTTTGCAGCTGGGGAGACAAGGGACAGCTGTAAGGGCTGTCAGGGCAGCACTTGAAGGTGAAAGAGCCCAACATCTCCTCTCACACCTTCGCCAAAGCAGGAGCTTTGGCTTATGTGCTGGGGGAAACACCAGAACTGACAGCCCCTAACCAGCCTAACCTGAAAACTTAGCTCTACAAAGATGTATTTTGGTCATTATAAAAATAAAAACCTAAGGGAGATTAAAGGAAGAAGAATCACCACTCAGCATAAGTGATGGGGTGTTCAAAGAGCTTTATAGGTTCAATCAGGTTCAAACCAAAGTTTAGCTACTTTGCTGAAAAAATTGTTTTTCCTGCTTTCTTGTTTCGAGTATTTGTACTTCTTCAGTTGCATCTCAATTACTTGTCTGAGTAGCATGCCATCTCCCTCCATGGTTGTGTTCCAAGAAAAAGAAAGACTGTGCATGGAAAGAACTAAAGAACTCTACCTCATCCTCAAAATCTTTCATCTAAAGTCCTGATTTCTTGCAAGAGGTGCCTAGTGCACACAGGCAGCCATTTTCTGCACTCACAAGCACAGCTATAGCTGCTCGGTTTCTAGAGTTTAGCTGTGGTCGATTCATTGTAAATACTGCCGAGTTTCTTCCTCTGCCTGCAAAGGGACAGTTCTGTGTCCTCATTTTCACTATTAGGATGGTTTTGAAAAACTCCTCATTATTTAGTACTTTGTAAGCATGCTGTCTCTTCAAGCATAAAATGTTGGCACTGATATACCGTGTGGGTTTTTATACAGTAAATTGATCAGATTATTTTGTTTAAAACTATTGTTCTAAACACAATCAGAGATTTCTGGCTCTTGGATTGTGTTCATTTTGGCCTCATGACAGCTAACATTCTGACTTGAAGCCCATGTAAATATTTGCCCTTTTAGCATTTATTTTGTTTCGAATCACATTCATAGATTTTGTTTGATTGCTTTTTTAAAGAAGAAAAGTACTCATAAATCAGATTAAATAGATCACTTTGCTACACAGTTTTGCCATGAATCTCTGTTCGGCAGAGCAAGATATTATTGCCAGATTTTTCCTACAACGTCTGTAAACATTTACTTTACTGTCCTATAATTGCTTTAACATATATTTTCATGCACAGGCTAACTATTCTCCATTAATTTTATTAGCAGGAAGATTCTGCATAATGTTCAAATTCCATAAAGTCGTACACTCATTCTTGTTTATTTAAATACCCCAACCAGTCTTAGCAAATTCAGTACTGTGCCTCACAAACAGGTTAACCTCCATCTATCAAAGTGAGCCTTGCAATGAAACAATAACAAGTTTTAGGAGCGCACCCTAAGCCTATTCAGAAAAGATCCATTTCAGCCTTTAAGTACATGTATCTCTGACACTGTTTTATCCAGGAATAGTGTTTGCATGTTCACATCTTGGGGCAGGTTTTGGCTTCAAATTTGGATGAGATGAATGGTTGGCAAATTAATATATGTCTGGTTTACAAAAAAAGGATGTCACATTTTTCTGAACAAAACCAAAATGCATTTGTGGATCAACTTCAGCTTGGGGACTCTCTCCCCACATGTGCTTTGGCAAATCCATTTTGTAGTGAACTAACTCAGGACAATAATATAGAGCCTTTTAACTCGGTGTTGCTGGTTCAGATGAATAATTTTTCAGCGTGTTCATAGTGGCAGGCGTTCTCTTTTCACGGTGTATGCAGCAAAAGTTAGCATTTAGTGGGACGTGAAGCCTACACACTGCAGTGCTGTAATGTTTCTGAGAGATAGCGAAGGCAAGGGAGGGGAAGGGACAGCAAGCGCCAGTGGAGAGCTCCCAGCCTGTGGCAAAGTATAGCTCCCAATCTGCATGCACCCTGTGTGGTTTATGTAAGATGTGGCATATTGTTTGAGACCACTTATTTGAAAATATTGACACAGAAATTTATCACTATTATCATGAATTATTGCCTGCCTTGCCAGTTTCTGCAGTAGTCAGTGAATGGTTCTGGAACTGTAAAAATAGTCTCAGTGCAATGGATGGTTTATTGTGGTCAGGACTGAAACACTGGAAAACTTACAGTATTGCTAATTCAGTGCAGCTGCTCTGCAAAAGCACACATGACTTCAGTAACCTGGCTTTGGGGTTGAAAAGGCAGGGACTTTCAGAAGACACAAATTCCCAAATTGAAATGTGAGAACTAATACACCACAAATATCTTTTGCCATATGGCACATGTGTAGCAGGAGCTATCTGAGATTCTCCAATGTATCACTCAAAATCCTCTTCAGTGTCTTTGCTTTGAAAATACTTTTTAAAAAAATCTAACTATACATTGTCAGAAGACACCCCATTTTTACCAGAGCTTTGAGGAGAGCGAGAAGGCATTTATAAAAACATATTTAAAGGAAGCTTCAGATTTTTTTCTAACTTTTCAACTTTTTTGTTTTTCCAGAAAATAAAATAATGTCTCAGCCAGTTCAACTTATTATACAGTAACAGAATGTGGAGTTCATCATTATACACAAATAGTGAGGTTTCTAGTGTTCTTTATTCAATATACAAGTGTGTGTATTCTAGAAAGATATTAATTGAGCGTCAGGAGTGAAACAAGCAGATCTTTTAGCCCGACCTGCTTATTAAAGGTTCCAGAACTGAATCCAGTGACTTTTTGTCAGACTAAAGCATGTTATGCTGAAAGGCAGTCAGTAAGGAACTGGATATTTCAGCAGAATATATCACTTTCTTTGAGATCTTATTCCAATTGTAAATCACTGTCACTGTTAAACATTCCTGTCTTACTATTTGCACTCATCTGGCCGCAGCTTCCAGCTGATGATCCCCGTCATGCCTTTCTCCACTAGATTCAAGAGCCCGTTAGAACCCATTAAAGTATTTATATGTTGTAATCAAGCCGTCCCTCAAGCCTCTTCCTCATAAACTAAATAGATTGAGCTCCTTAAGCCTCTCCATGGAAGGCATTATCTCTAGCCCTCAAATCAGTTTGGGAATTCTTACCACACTCTGCTGTTTCCTAGCTGCTGCTTTCTTCCCCCCCCCCCCCCCCCCCCGCCTTTTTTAACCATGATCTGATCATCTTCCCCAATACCAATTTACCAAAGGTATACAAAACATTATAGCCCATTATTGCCTATTTATTATGCCTCCTTTAGCCATCTATGAATTTTTTTTCCAGTGCAGAATACATATTGGGAGTTGCACATGGAATATTGTCTTAGTTGCCTGTCATATTCAGCAATAGGCACAGCGCCCCTTTCCATACATGTAGCTGGCAATCTGTTCCTGAAGGTGTATTCTTCCAATGAATTAATCAGTTTAACAAGTGGCTCGGGTATCTCTGATACCCTGCTCATCCTGCTATTTAATATTCTACCAGTCACTGTGTTATCCCATTTTTAATGCTTGCTCTCAGATTATTGAGAAACTGTGCCTACCATTTAGCCTGTTCATCATTCACTGAAGTGCACTTTACACATTCCATGTTGCAATGCTAAGTGATAAAAATATACATCTCAGTCAAAAAGTAAATTTACCTCAGAGGCTGAAATCAGGTTTGTCTGACTACATTAATTACACTCTTATTCTTCAGTTCTCTCTGCCAGAATTTTTTTTTTCCTAAGATTTTTCTTGCCTTTCAGTACAAAATGAGAACTAGCCCATTTTTTGGAAATGTCACTAAGCAAATTCCCTGCTCCTGCAGAATGATGGTGATATTCTTGATCTTTTCTGCTCCTCTTTCGCATTTCAAAACTTTTAACATATGCTGTTTGATTTCCCCCACTTTTTACATTTCATATTTCTAATTCCTTACTTTGTTTTCTCCTAAAGTAGGATATGCTTTTAGCCAAAACAATGTTTTCACATTGCCAAGGAATATTGGCTTTTTGGCCATCTAGAAAAATCTTGGGGATCTTTGAGATTTCTTTGACACTTTTCTGTGTGTGTGTACACATATACACACACGTGTCATATTTGTCCTTATTTTTCTTCAGCTCTGATAAAGAAGACCTTGGGAATCAGCCACCATAGACAACAGTGGTTGGGACTGGTCCTTTTTCAATCCATTATTGATGTAATCAGGCCACGATCACCAGCTTCTGTGTAAACACTGATTTCTGGCCCACCAACTAATTCCCTTGCTCCTTAGAAATTAGGCCTAAAATGCATCTACTGTGTATAAAGAGCAAGAAATTTTGAAATAGAAAATTTGGCTTTACAATTAGGAACTTTAGTAATGCTCCACTTTGGGTGCCTAAGAACTTCAACATATGAGCTTAAGGCTCAAACTAACGTTTTCCCATCAGCCCTGATTTTTTTTCACCACATTTTGGAGAGGGACTTAGGAAACTGTCATGTTCTCCCATTTTATTTATGACCCACAAAAGGTTCCCCACCAGTATCTTCTGATGGGCTTTGCAGCAGCAATGCATTTGAATCAGAACTAATCTGTTCTCATTCGCCAATTTAATTAATACAAGCAAAGGTCTCTATAATATTCCAGTTGACACATGCATCATCAGAAAACTAATTCAGATCCATCCATGTGCAGACCAAAGGCTTTTGATAAACTTGGCAAATTAAATGGTTCCAGCTACCTTAGTACAGATTGCTCCATTCTTTATGGCTTAAAATCCTATCTGTAAAATCCATATGACTTAGAAGCACTGTAACAGAAGAAAAAGAATAAGCTACTTACGATAGTTTGAAAGTCATATTAAATTACAGTAGAATTTAACTGTTTTTCTGGAGGAAATCTGCGTGTGTGTCAATTGTAGCAGCTAGAATTGGGCCTCCTGGTTATTTATGTAGTTGGGGTAAAGACAGAATTCACTGCACAAGCTGAGGCTGGGAGAGTAGCTGCCACATCCCCTAGCACAGCCCTCCCTGGCCAGCGCAGGAGTCCACTGTGCTTCTGCCGCTCTCCCACCCGCCTCTGCTCAGTGCTTTTTTCACAAGAGAAATGCAACTGGAAAACTGCAAAGCCAGAACCCTCCAAGTCCAGGGAATTTTTCTCTTAATATGCCATCCCTAGGTGCAAAGTTGTGTAGTTTGTTTTATGAATGACTAATACATTGTGTGACTATTTTTATTCCTTGTTTCAACTGACATTATATAAACGTGTTGCTACAGCTTTATGTACAACACAAGAAAACTGAGTTTTCAAGAAGGTTAATCTGGAGGCTCAGCAAAGTAAACAGTAACAGCAGAGAAGAGCTAACAAGAAGAGGAAAAGGAGGCTCAGATCAGTGCATAAAGGCAAGATCAGGAGACAACATGCTTTACTATCTATTAGCTATGTAATTTTTGCCTGTAATTGCCTTCTTTCATTCTCAATGCCAAGTGACGCTCTAGTGTATGGAGAAGAACATGAAACTGAAGAGAGAAGGGAATACAAGATTTACCGAAACTAAGTGCCAAGGCCCTGACAAACAAAATAGTCCTATTAAAAGCAATAGCCTTGGCAATCCCAAGGAATTGCTAAAATCGACATCTTCCTGATACTTTTCCTGATACCATGCTGGCAGTTGCCGGGGCCTCACTGCTAACATGTGGGAGGAGTATTTTGATCACCATGTAATGGTGTGGTAATGCACAGCTCTAACTCTGCTTTGAGCACCAAATTCTCCCCTGCGGTTCCAAGGTCAACACTGGAGAATGGAAACCATTTCATAGCCTGGAGAAAGCAGTTTTGCATTTAAAAGGTATTGCACTCACAGCTTCTTTACACTGTCAATTGCCAGCATAAAATGACTAGTCAATTATTGTCAGAAGTCCAGCTTTCCTGCAAATGCCCAATAACTCAGGAATGCACTGAAGACAAGAGAAAGGATGTTTAGCGAAAATTGGTGTGTGCTTTGATACACTGCTGCCTGGTGAGTACAGTGAAGCATTGGGGCTGCTTTTGTGTTTGAAAGCAGCTTTGTGTGTAAGAGCAAAAAATATGCACCAAAAATTACCTCCTTTTCAGGCGAGACAGGTAGTAGGGACACACGCAAACCGTGTCATGCATTGCTTGTTTTTCCTGAGACTGCATCAACTGGGAAATTATTTCAGAACATCTAATATAATCAGAGAGCTCCCATCACGCTTTCAGACATCAAGCCAAGCCATGGGATCATTGCCAGTGGTTAAATTGACAGCGTAAAATGGAAAAAAAAGATGAAGAAAGAGTGGAACACCCGTAATAAAAACATTATAGTGGACAGATAATAAAGAAATTTTATTGTAGCCAACAATGAACAGGAACCAGCACCTGCACTGAAGCAGAAAAAGCAGTGAGCGAACACAAGACCAGTGACTGTGACTGCAGACTTGCTGTACTCATTAAAAGCCATGACAAGAAAGGTATAGGCACCTTATGCAAGATTTATGATGCTGCCTGCAGGAGAAGGTTTGAAGCAAACACTGCCAAAGGAAGCAAGTCAGAATTAAAATGATATTACTTAAAACGTGTGTAAACAAAGTACATTGGCAAAGAAAGAAGCCATGGGCATGCCATAGAAAGTATCCTAGACATTGGGTCAGAAAACACTGTATCAGCACTTTGCCCTACACCAGGAATCATGAGGAAAGGACATCGACAAACAAGTGCATGCCTGGTCAAGTAAATCAAGTTTTCTATGTGTGTACGTCACAGAAAGCTGCAGCAAAGAGGCTCTTGTGTATTTTTCATTCTGCTATGCTGTCTGTATTTTAGCTGGGAAACTGCAATTCAGAACAGAAAGGTAGAATAAAAATGTGATGTTCTCATCTCAAAGTAACAAATCAGAAGGTCTGAGAAGTAGGGTTCAGCAAAATACATGCACTGGAGCAGACAGACAACTGATCCAATTTTTAAACCCCCAGTTTTCCCAAACCTTATTTATGTATTAGCCAGAGAGAAGACATAAGGTGAAATACATGTGTTATTTTTTCCTTTTAATATATGCTCTGATCAAAAACTGAGATGAAATTTCTGTGCTGTAATTGGCACTACTCAAAGCGTATTTCCTTTTTGAAGTCAGTGAGTAGTTGAAATATCACTTTTCTCTATGGCCTACAGTCACTCACTGAAACAACAAGCTACATGGGTTATTTTCAAGGCCTGTTGTTACTTTTGGCTGTTGCAGAAATTTTTCACCCTTGGTTTTTCAAATTGAACTGGACACTTTCAACTGACATGACAAACTTTAGGCAGGGTGTCTTGAATCCCCACCTCCTCCAGCCCTCATGCTGTCTGAAGAATTACCATGACCAGAAAAGGCTGATTTCCTTTCACAAGCTGCAGGCATGACAAGCCAGCACTGATTGCAAGGAACAGGAACAAACTCCTGCTCGCAGGCTAGTTCCTGATGGACAGCAGAAAAGGACTTTCTGCAAAGGCCTTCTGTTACACTAGAGTGAAAAAAAAAGCTGTGCTAGTAACACAAATTTGTACTGTACCCACAAGGGAAAGAAAACGTTTTTTGCACGTGTCTTGACAATATTTTGGTAAATGCCTTGCCCCCAGACATCACTACTCTTCTGTCCTCTTATGTCCCCTTTTAGCAGTTCTCTGCAGCGTGTTGGTGGTGCCCCCCTGCTCTGTTTTGTTAACTCTGTCTGTGAATGACACCTTGTTTTAGTGGGGTGTGACCAGCCGGTCATCTGGCAAGCACTCGCAAAGACTCCAATCCAAAAAGCCAATCTCTTCCTAACTCCAAATCTGCAAGGCTTTAATGAGGTCTTGTGGAGAAGCAGCAGTTATCAGAGATTCATTAAAGATGAGGACATCCTCACATATCTACTAATTGCTCTAACTCACTAGCTCGTGTTGTTTGTGAAAACTGGAGCCTGCCAAGCGATGCTCTCAATTTAAATTGTTGCGGTGCTTTGTGCCTGCTTTAGAACTTTCCCACTCTGCCCATAAATCAAAGCACATATCGGATTTATTTTCTTTTTTATCATGACAGAAGATACTTATTCTGCTGGGGTCTGTGCATACCCTTATCCAGATAAATATTCAACTACTGCAAGCTATGCTATTGTAAACCTTCTGAGGAATAATTATAAAGGTATCATCAATAGTATGTTCCTGTGTAGTTTTTAACTACTGGACTACACCCTTTCTAAACATGGACATGGCAGATATTTTGCTGCTGCAGGTCTGATTAAAATTAGAGTAAAAGTCCAGCCTTTTATGAAGAGATGTGGCAAATCACTACTTGATGAAAATGTATTTCCTCAGTGAAATCAGAAAACCTCTGGCATATATTGGTTTTGATCTTATTAAAAAAAAGTCCTTTTTGATTCATCTGCTCATGCTTTTTATGCATGCAATAACGTCCAGTTTACCCAAATGTTCCTTAGTTCTACCTTGCAAACTCATTAAAATATGGTACTTGTCATTCATAATCTGTGTATCAAAGTTCATGTCTGAAGGTGTTTAAATGAAGGACGAAATATATCAGAGCTGTTAGTACCACTCATTTTACTTAGAAATAAATGTTAGAATTAAGCCAGTAGGTTTTGTGTCAAGTGTTGGAAAATTATCTCTCAAGCTGCATTTCTACAGACAGATAACAACCCAAAAAACTGAAGCTTAAGTAATTCCATTAGAAGCATTTGGAGGTAATATTAACAGAGAGTTTTGTAAATTAAACACAGCAAGAGATTTTAGATCTCAGAGGGACATTTTCAGAACAGCAAACGGCAAGAGATGCCAACCTGCATCTGCCAGGTAAGCATGGGCAACACTGTACCTGTGAAAATTTACCTCCAGCCCTGTCTTCTCCTCACCTGACCTACTCACTCGGGCAGCAGATGGGACTTACACCTGACAGGCAGAAGACTGATTGGTTTTGCTTGTTTTCTTGGGTTGGTTTTTTTTTTCATGGGAATATTTTGCCACTATGAGTTGACACCCCAACAAGCTTTTTCTAATTGCAGTCTTATTGTTAAGAGCAGACTTGAAGCAGTGGCAGATTCCTGACAAAGAAGATCTGAAGGAGGAGAAGGGCTCTGCTCCAGAGTGTGGATTTTGATTGAAGTGTCCCACAGGGCCATCTGTGGTCTCTGCTCTGAAGCTGAAGGTGCTTTTGAAATAGCAGCTATGCAGATGCCCCACTCTGATGCTGAGCATCTGCGTTGGTTTAACTCTGTTTCTAGAGAAATAGCTCAAAGCTCTTCTTGGCTGAAAGACTGTCTAATGTCCTTGAGGGTATGATCATGGTTAACAGCTTTGCTACTACAGAAGGGTTAAACTTTGACCAAAAGGATAAAATTTACCTGATTAGAAAACAGTTTGTTGTATGATTCATGGCTATGAAATAGTCCTCTTTACCTATGCAGAGGACATCAGAAACCTAATACCCTGCTTGCAAATATGTGAGATAAACACCTATGTGGCTATGTCCTGGTTTCAGCTGGGATAGAGTTAATTTTCTTCCTGGTAGCCGGTATGGGGCTGTGTTTTGGGTTTAGGTTGAGAACAATGTCGATGATAAGTACCGCTAAATAGTCACTAAGTAGCGCTTACATTGGTCAAGGACTTTTCTGCTTCCCGTGCTCTGCCCGGTGCACGGGGGGCTGGGAGGGAGCACAGCCAGGGGCGCTGACCCAGACTGGCCAAAGGGCTATTCCATACCATATGACGTCATGCTCAGTATATAAGCTGGGGGAAGAAGAAGGAAGGGGGGGACATCTGGCGTGATGGCGTTTGTCTTCCCAAGTAACCGTTACGCGTGATGGAGCCCTGCTTTCCTGGGGATGGCCGAACACCCGCCTGCCGATGGGAAGTAGCGAATTAATTCCTTGTTTTGCCTTGTTTGCGTGCGCAGCTTTTGCTTTACCTCTTTAACTGTTCTATTTTATTTTACTTCAACTATTAAACTGTTCTTATCTCAACCCCCGAGTTCTCTCCCTTTTACCCTTCTGATTCTCTCCCCCATCCCAAGGGGGGAGTGAGCGAGCGGCTGCGTGGTGCTTAGTTGCTAGCTGGGCTTAAACCACGACAGGCTATAAAAAAGCAGAAAAGCAAAACGAAAATTCTGAAATATGGTTATAAAATTCTAAACTACAGTTCATAAAGGTCAGACTGTCTGGGTATTGAATATAAAGCCCAGGAGAGTTGCACATGCTGCTATGGTGGCACTGGCTGAGCATTTCACGTTGGCCACTCTCCAAACTACTGTGAGGTGCTGGGTTGCTGCATCCCCAGGCAGCTCTGTCCCAGCTGAGACTCAGACTCCAACTATGCTTTAACACCCTCTTCCCACTGGAGGATGATTTTGGTTTCCAGCTAAATCTGCAGAAAAATTTGTAATAGCTGTGAACTAAAATACTTTTCATGGCATTTTGAATATGCCACAGCTTTTACTGAAGGAGTAAAGTGACAGGTCATTACAGAAACAATACCCTTTGGAAAAGAAATGGTTATAACTAACTGTCCTTTCCTTTCTTAGTCCCTGAGGGTCTGACAGTCTTAAGGAAAGCAGGATTTCCTTTGCCTCTCTGGGTTTCTCACTGAGCCGCTGAAAATAGCCTAAGAGAGCAAAAGCCACAGTTGCTTTTGGAAAAACCCATTGCTGCTCTGCAAGAGCTCCCTGATGAGCTCTCATCAGCCATCCTCAGCAGGTACCTGCAAGCAGCGTTGCCAGGGTGACCTCCTCCCCAGCAGCCTGTCATCTGCCGGGAGAGCCACAGTTTAGCTCTCACTGGTTACAGCAATTAGATTTTGACAGTATAGCACTTAGCCAACAACTCCATACTGCAAGTCTCTAGTGAGCTCCCTGAGAAATGGGAGGCAAGGAGCAGCTTCATAGTCAAAATGGAGCTTTCAGTCCCATGGGAAGGTAAGACAGAGCTCCCAGGTTCAGAGTCACTCTGTAAACCATTCATGGACACAACATAGGGTGGCATCCCATGGCTGAGGTGCAGGAGCAGCATATAGTTCCTCAGAAATCAGCTGGGAAAATTTGCTTGCACAAGGCATTCATTCAAAAACTGAACAACAAATGCATTTGCAAAATCAGTGTACAACTTTCAAAGCAGGAAAAGGAACAGTATTTCTCTAAGTGTACTGCGTCGTGTGGGGTGTTTTCTTAGCACTTCTTACTAAATGACTTCAACAAACATTGTTTTACATAGTCTTCTATTCTACTTGAAATGGCATCATCCCTGATAAATATTCAGCAAAACACAGGTCTTCCTTCTGCATCCTAGAAAGGACTGCACAGTCCCTCTAGACACAGGGCTGGGCTCAGGACTTCAGTGTAGGCTTTAATCAAGGGGCAGTTTTATTGTATAAAAGTAGGTGACAAGCAAACAAATACATCTGCTTCCAGAAATTATAAGGCACAATAAGGCAAAACCAAAACTCACTGTGTTTGCAAGAGGGTCTGTAAAGTAAAGACAAAACAAAACCTCCATGCTGTAAGAGTGAAATGCTACACAAGGAAGAGTAAGCATAGGGCTGTTTCTGGAAAGTATTTTAACACAACAGTCATGATGTAAAACTTATTCAAACCAGTGGTGAGAGGATCTAAACAGAATTGAGGCAAAGAGGAGAAATGTGGTGGGGTGAGTTAAGGGAATTAACATAGCTAATAAGCAGCATGCAGAATAAATTAGCTACGATAGCTAATTTATCTTCAATAAACACATTTTTATATAGGCTTACATGAATGAATCAGACGAGCAGATTTTAACTCTCTGCAGGTAAATGTTCTCCAATATGCATTCACACTGTTTCTCGTGCTGCTATATCTATGTTAAATTATAAAGAAGATGACAAGTCCTTTTCCTCAGCAGCACTGCAGAAGGAAAGGAGGTTTGTCCAGTCACCAGAGATAGTCACAAGCTGTGTTACTCGGGACAAGTCACTAAGCTTTGCTGTGCCACTGCTTGCATCTGTGCATGAGACAGGAGCTCTCACCCAGCAGAGAAAATGAGCAAAACTGTACTACAAATTGGAGGCAGGAGAAGCAAAAGTCCTTAAGACAGAGACAAGCACCTGAAGAACTCTAAGGATAGGCATGAGGAAGCAGAAGGTGAATTTTTCTCCTTGTTTCATTCCTTAAAAATTTTATGGCCACTGATATTTCATATTCTTCCCCACTAAGGGACAAAAGCACAGGCTTTGGGGCTGCAGCAGGGAGGGTTTCCTTCCTGAGCCAGGCTCCAGGTGCCATAGAACAGGGTGCAGGAACCACAATAATCATCACGGACACCTCAAAATGCTTCTGTATAAAACAAAGGAGAATCCTTTTTGATGACAACAAGCCCTTGCAGACCTCCAAAGAGAGTTCGGTGTTCAAAATGAATATTCTGCCATTATGGTGGATGAGCACTTGAGTCCACTTTCAGTATTCAAGATGCCATCTGCTATCTTTGCTGGTATTTTTCTCTTCTCTCTCCCTTTTTAAAGGGGAATTCTGGTTAACAATATGTCACATTATATCAGTGTCTATGGCAGACTGTACCACCTGCACAGCATGCTGTACATGAGCTGCAGGGTGCAATTCCACCTCAAAACAACCCTTGAGATCACCACGTCCTGCAGTCATCACTCAGCAGCGCATATACCACCTTGCAGAGAGATGATTAAGTGCCTGCCCACCAGAGGCAGGGACTGGCCCCAGATGACAACAAATTAAAAAGGCAGAGCACTATCTAGAGACATCATAATGACTTAGATACCTCCTGTAGATTTACAGCAAGAATAACTTGTTTATTGGACAGATGTGAAGGTGCTGCAGATTTCAAAGGGCTAACCTGTGCCTGCTCTCCAGAAGACAGCTCTGTTTCACAGCTGAAAAGCATACGTGGGCTGCCAGTGATTACCAGCTCAGCGTGGAAGCCAGGCTAAATAAATGGTTCATGAACATCACATCCTGCTCATGCGAATTCACTCTAGCTACATGGTTTATCTGCTGTACCATTTAGTATCATCCTCCCTTCATGGTAAATAATTTACTGTCCTCTTTTCAAAGAGGACTTCCTATAGTAGAGAACACATGGAAAACGATCCTGACTGACAAAAATCTAGTTTGTGAAAGAGTTCTTGCACTTCTTGACTATGAATAAATTATGTCCTGTTCACAGGAACTTAGTGTAACTACAATATTTAGCTGCCATAGTATTCAGTATCATCTGGCCTGCACAGTAAATAATTTATCTGTTTATTTCCACAGGGGACGTCATATGAGCAAACTTGAATGGCAGTTGATTACATGCATAGTATGTATAACCCAAGAAAGGATTTGCAACAGCCGTGTGATAGGAGGTCTGGTTACTGCTGCCACTGCAGAACAGCTGAGAAGCGAACACAGATATTGATAAGCTTTCTTCAGGGGAGCATCCATAAATAGATGTGCACTGTGGTAGCACACCAGCTAGCTTCAGCGGCCTACCAGCTTGCTGACTTTTCTTAGTGTTTCAGGTGAGGCCGTTAGGGAGGGACTAATGAGTCCTCACTAAGGGTAAAGTTTGGTCGTACCACATTCATCTTTCAAAGTCACCTTAAGGCTGCTCAAGGGAACATTAAAAAGTCATTCAGATGTCTCTATGGCATTAGAAATTTTTTTTTTTTAGATTATTAAAATATGAGTTAAGTAAACTTTCCCCCCTCAATAATTTTCATGCATAATAATTCTTTGTGGTATTTCTATCTTAACAGGACTCTTTGAGTTAGGAAACTGAACTGCAAGCCAAAATTTCTCATAATCACCAAGAATCAAATACTTGTGAGGACTAACTGCTATTTTACCAGGAATATCCTGAAACCTTCAGCTTCCTGGGGTTTCCAGCTCCTAGTCCCCACTTTGCCACTTAAGTGTATGATCCTAAAGAAGCAGCAACTGTTTCTGACATGATTATATTTCCTCGCTCCTCAGGGAGGCTGCGAGTCTGAACTGGTATTTTTAAAGTACTTTGAATGAAAGATTATAACTGCAGCTTACAGATTTGCCTGCTACTTCTTTTCCATTTGACCGATAATACATTTTTGTGCATCATTTTTGCTGATGCATCTCCCTGAAAGCAATGGACTAGTCCATATCCAAAGCTGGCTAACCCAAAGGATCAGATCCCAGGCACACGCTTTATGCCTTAAGCGCTCCCAAAAGAAGCCCTTGCAGCAGTACCTAGACTAATGTGCTTCTCAGAAGAATTAAAGGGACAGGGTTCTGCTGTTAGAGTGAGCAAATTAATCTATTTTCTAAACTTTATACATCTCTCTTGCTTATGGAACATCACACAAAAGCGGACAGTTGAATTAGCAGGTTATTAATGTGCACCAGTTGAGGATTTGTCACCAATGTAACGCAACTCTCGAACTTCTACAGGAACTCACAACATTCAGCACTTTGCATAGCTTCTGAGTGTACTGGCTTTGTTTTTAAAACATTAATTTGGACTGTGAATTCAATGAGATCTACTTGCTTCTCACAGCAATTATTCAATTCAACTGAATTCAATTAAGCTACAACTGTTTATGCCAGTGTAATTAGTAGGATAATCTAGCCTGATAAGATACAACACGACTTTAAGATGTAGTGCTTAGGCTGCCCTGTAAAATAGAGTTACATCATGAGGTACAGGTAGCACTACTTTCCCAATCTGCCAGTCTTACCAACTCTGAACAAACAGCCAAGAAAAAAAAATACGATTGTTTGAAGACTTCAGAATTCCTTATTGACCTCCATAATCAGCAAAACTGGATTTTATACTGGAATAGAAATTAATGGTCCTGCCAAGTTTATTTTATTGACATTCTACACTTTTATGCAATATGTGGGTCCCCACTGGCTTGGAAAATTCTGGTGGCTTTTTATTGAAAGTAGGCTGAGTTTATATTAAATCTACAAAGACGTGCCACTGCATGCACTTGGGAAGACATTTTGTTGAATATATTATTAGCTGCAGAACCATATCATGAAAGTTTTGCGTTACAATGACATGAATTACACTTAGGATAACTAAAGCTGCAGTTTGCAAACAGCATGGGTTTCTCTTGTTGCTTGAGCAATAAATTACTCCTGGAACCTGGGCACAAGTTTGCCCAGAGGTGCTAATCAAAATGGATACTGTACAAAAGTTATGCCAGAGTACCACAGGAAGAAAATTTTACTTCTAGAAGAAGCTAACATAGAAGAATAAAAAGTAGAGCAGAGTGAAAATTTTTCTTTCAGTTTTTATGTTTACCTGGTCAGGTAATTTAAAATGTTTCGTTCCACCTGAAATGGAACATTAAATTTTCATTCCTTATCAGATCTTTCCTTACCTTTCATTTAAACACTTCCTTAACAGAATAATAAAAATTCATTGTATTTGTATAGTTTCAGTCCCTACCCCTACTTACATATGTTTTCCCAAAGAATCTGCTCATCAAATCTGAACTAAACATGGAGACAGCTTTGGTTATGCACAAATGGGGTTTTTTTGACCCTAATTTTAAAGGAAGTCTACTGTCTAGGAAAAAAAGTTTCATCTGCTATGAATCCTTTGATATACTTCTACAGATTATAATGATGACCAGGTATTAGTTGTGGCACCAATTTGTCACATCAGAGGTACGTGAGGAGAAATGAGAACTTATTATTGGGCAGTAGGATTATTTTGTTAAAACCAAAACAGGCAAAAAGGGAGTCTCCATCACAAAAATCTTACAGTCTGATAAACACAACGGACACAAGGAAAAAGCATTATTTTATATGGGGACTGATCTCAGTGAACTTGCACATTGCGGAGGGCAAGATCCATAGTGCAGCCAGAAACTCCCCAAGATCCAGCTTAGTATTTCAGCCAAGTCTTTCTCTTTGGTATGGTCTACAGAGCAACCTATATATGAGTTTAGATCATAAAATTTATAGGTTTTGCTGGCAGTAAACCATTTTCTCATAGATTCACCTCTGAAAGAAAAATTAAATAACTTATCCTTGGAATTCCTCCTTTCCCATACAATGTTAAAAAGAAATATTAACATTGATACCAAGGTTTAGCCCAGTTTTCTTAATGTTTAGGTAAGCTTCTCCTGTGAGACTCTCAATGCTCCCTGCTTTGCCCTCTCCCTGGAGAAATTCTTCAAATAACTTGGGGCAGAAAAAGTAAAAAAAAAAAAAAAAAAACCAAAACCAAACAAACTGTAAAATACTGCTTCACAAACTACCTGTTTGTTGTAACTGTGTAGCTCTGACAAACCACTCCAATACCTGCTTATAGTTACCTCAGAAAGCAGAGTTTAGAAAGAAACAAGCTCGTCCAACACATTTCCCATTCAGTGTGTTTCACAAGTATTAACTAAACAACCCTTGTAACATGCCCACAAGATAAATAATAAATGGTCTTTACAGACAGAGGTAGGAGACAGGATCTATCTGACTTGCTGGGGGCCACTAGGAAAACGAGCTTCAAAACCCAACATAAACTCTGAATTTCCCATTTCCATTCACCAGAAGCCCATTAGTTAGTTATTTAGACTTACAACAAAGATTCATGTCTCTTTCATGGGTTAGCAGGAGTTAAGGTATGACAATTGATACACAGAGACCATCTCTCACCCGTCTTTTGGTAATACAATTCTCACTAGGACATCCTCATCCTGGCCCAGGCAGGGCAGTCACATCCCCACTCAGCTCACTGAAACAGCCCAGCCTGCCCCAGGCACATGCACACAAACCTGGGCAAGATATCACCTGATGGCTCAGCGCAGTTTTATGATATACCATGGTTGTAGCGTTAACACAGTGCAGAAGGACATGCGAATCCAACCCCTTTGGAGTATTTTTTTGTGTGTTTATTTTAGCCCTGACTTACACAAAGCCTGCATCACAGCCCAGATGACTTTGGGAGTCAGAGTTGAGTTAAGAGGGTGAACTTGCAGGTGAATCATGCTAGTAGTCTTTGGGGAAGCAATTATTCTGCATTGACAGACACAAATTTTAAACTACAGGGGTTGAAATTATTGCACAATCCCTGTTGTGTTTCTGGCAGTTCCATACTCTCTCATCGAGAAATTTAAATTTATAGAGAAGACAGAAATAAAAGGTGACAAAGACTGCACATTTTCCCTCAAAATATAAATTATTCACTAATACTAAAAACATGTGAGCAGCAGTCAAGGTTCCCACAATTCTGTGATGTTCTGGTCTTTAGCAGTTTCTGTTGAATTCAACGACAAGAGACTAAAAAGTCTTCCTACCAGTCCACTTTTTTTTTTCTTTTTTTTGGTGTGAGATGGTTGTTGCTTTAATAAAAAAAGTAACAAATAAAACAGTCAAGCAAATGTGAAAAGCTAACAGCAAAAATAGCAGGCATCGGCACAGAACACATTAAGAATGAAAAAAAATCAATTTTTTTGTCTTACAACAGCGTGTCTTGGGAACACTAATAATAGGTGCCTCTTTTCTCTCTGAGAATGACTTTTTCCCTTCATTGCACATGACCTGATGCAGGACTTGTCTAACTGAGATATCGAGATGCAAAGCAAGTGAGAAAAGGAACCTTTGTCTGCTATTTCAAAAGCAGGAATTCTGACTGGAGAAGGGATGATTAAAATGCTCTGTGTGGCAACGGTAGACGAGTGACTGTCTCCCTGACAACAACGATAATGCTCATACGAATAAAATCCTGTGTCTACATAAAAGTCTGGAGGTTCAGGTCCTAGAAATGTCAAAAGCAGCCGAGCCTGGCGTATCATACAGTATTGTTATTGATTTCTTACTTATCAGGCACAAAACATGTTGATATTCAGTTTATTCTATTTATAGGTGAGTTTTCTCTTTTTCTGTTGCTATCTTGGAGAAATATAACAATTCTAGAATCGTGGCTCTAACAGCATCATTTTTTCCAGTGCATGCTGTTAAATTCAAACTCTGAGACATTTATTCCTTTACAATTTCTTAACTGATTCATTACATTAAGGAAGAACATTATTTGCTTTTCTTTATTGCCACAAGGCATATTTATATCAATTAATTGCATTAGATGTTCACATAATTTCCCCTCATTTCTGGAAAAGACATACAAAGTTAATGTTGTGTAACTTTGGGGAAATTATGCCATTAGGCCCTTTTGAAGAACTCCGACAGGAAAGGTGCTTCATTTCTGCAGAAATATGGGTTTAAGCTTCAAAGCCAATTGCTTTTCTCAAACATTAAATCAAACGGCATGCATCTGTAGCTTCATTATGGCAAAGAAAAGTACATGCTTGTGAGCTGTAATCAATAGATAAGTGCCGGTTCCCCAAAATAAAATACATCTATTTCAGATAAACAGCAATCCAGAGGCTTCCCAAGCTGCATGGCCTCAGTCTCTCGCATCTGCTGTGCATGCTCTGAGGACCATGAGATTATCTGGTATTTCGGGGTGAGTGCAGAGGATGCCCCATTGCAGCAGGCCATTTTTCAGCAGAGAGAGCGTGTGCAGCTGGGCAGCTGTAGCCAGGGTCCTGCTAAGCCCTGGAGGTCAAGATGTCCTGCTAAACTAAGATCAAGCAGCAGCTGGAGCAATATCTCCCACTTCTTCCGAGACTAGCCTAACCACTGGGGAGAGTCAGCCTCTCTTTACAGCTTGGCTCTTGTCTCCCAGTAGTTTATATACAAATCAGGAACATAACAATGCACAAAACATTTTTTTCCCCCTAGGTCTCCCCAAATGCTGCACTCGCTATTACAAGAGGCAAGTCAAATGTGCTGAGACTTCACCAGGACCAAGCACAGACAGAAGGACTACCTCTTAAACCCACCACTTTGAGAGTTCCTGCTCCCATCCCTACCTCTGCCAGCCTAACTGTGGTGGTAAGAAGCACGATACCCAGCTCACATAGTGAAACAAGCAGAAGATCTTACTGTTCTGTAGAGTTATAACTGCATTTTCACCAGCCTAGCTTTTAGCAGCATGCCCACAGCAAGACAAGCAGCTGCTAGGCTGGCATAGCTGCACTTGCACCAGGCTGAGTGCTGCTGGCACAGCGCACAGCTGCGAGGCTGCTCCCAGCACTGGTGAGACCCTGATGATTTCTGAGAGCTCAGCACAGTAGCATGAGACAGGGCAGCCCTTGGGGCACGGCACTGAGCACGGGAAGGTGTTGAGATGTGCAGAGTTGCACAGAAAAAGGTCTTCATCTTTGTCTAGGCAAGGTGGATGTAAACTAGGCTTACTTCACATGATTTACACCAAGCTACCCCAATCTTTTTTCTGCTTTTAAAAACCAGATGTGAGCAAACTGTTCCCAGAGGCCAGCATCTTCCTCATGAAATCATGCATCATTTTCTTCCATCTACATCCACGTCTTCCATTCCATCCACATCTGTTATATACACACAAACGTGGAAGCCAAGGCAAAAGCAGGCTGACCCAAGATCACATTCAGAAGTACTTCCCATACAGGCACTCATGCCACCAAAACACCCGAGACAGAAAATCACCTAAGGGGGCAGGTTGGCCCTTGCCAGCTGCACGGGCTGGCTGCACAGTGGTACTGGGGGCTGCGGAGCAGCCATTGCCGGATGCTTGCTGCAACCCAAAGCTGTTCTCCGAGCCTTGCATCCAGGCAAGCTCGCTGGAGGAGCTGCCTTTACAAAGAAGTTCCTGCATCTCCAGTCCTGCAATGACTGGTGACAAATGAGAAGGAAATTATTCATATGGCATTGACTGTCATTTTAATAGGCTATTTATTACACCATTGCTACTCATGTCTGCTATAGTAGCGCTCAGATGCATAATCGTCCTGAGCACCGTACTAACACAGGGAAAGGTGATTCCCTGCACACTAATCACCTTTCACAAATTATGGTGTATTTTCCTTTAGTTATAGGGTGGGGGTGGGGGATCTGTAAGCGCACTGCTCAATTTTCAGATACAGCTTTGATAGCAAAAGAAAAGTAATTAGTAGTGTGATCCCTGGCAACCTAACAATAATCATTTGAGAGGTTTACTTTGAATACTTACTTCCAGAGTATCTATTCAGAATACACTAGTTTAATTTCTAGGGGATGACTAGAAGATAGCAAGCCAAATAGTTTTCCTTCCTTTGTTATGGAAAGGCACCCCAATTAAAAAAGAACTTGAAGTAAGAATAATAAAATCATACTTAAAATGAAACTAAATGAAGTTCAGTTTTGAAATATTTGCTAGAAACAATGGTAATATATATTAATTGAATGAAATTAAGTTAAAACAGTAGTGTGAAAGACTATCAAAAGATAACTGTAGCATATGCTTGCTTGTGTAGCTGATTTTTTCAGTTGGTTTTAGCATAACTACTACTGCTTTTCAATCTGTGCATAGCTGGGCTTTACACTGAGGCTTTGGCAATGCTTCAGTCCAACTTCCTATAAGACTCTTCCCCAAAAAGCTGGAAATGGGGACCACGATGCTTTCGGCGTTCAGCTCTTCTACCTCTGGGCTATAAATTGCAGCATCACTTCCTAGTCCTCTGGCCTTCCTAACCAGAAAGCAAGTGTTTCAGACTGGAATTTTTCAGTATAAAAGCATTCATGAAGTAATTCTGAAGGCTGAATTAATTCATTATAACCATCTGTTCATGGATAATTCACAATAAACAGAGAAAAAAAAGCCTAATAGATTGTTTACTATGAATTGTTTGCCAGGTTGTGGGCACAGTCACAGCAGTCCTTGCATGTTTGCCTGCTCCAAGTGCTTTATGAAACGCAGACGGGGCTACAAAGTCAACAGGGATGGATGCTCTATTGCCTAATTCACAGCGAAGGGCTACTGTAAGTATAGCCAATGGAAGTTTTCCCACATATTTCAAAGAGTGGCAGGGTTGTTATTCAGTGTGAACCGTGACACAACCAAAGGCTGTACCACCACAGACCTATTAACGTTAAGTAGATTGGTCCCTTGAGCATAAAGGGTTCTTCAATAAGCAATGAATGTTTTTCAAACACACAAGAACTGCTGCCCCTACCATTCTTTAAAAGAAAAAAAAAAAGGCTTCAAGTTTTCCAAAACAAAGAATAGCCATCAAGTTTCATCCCATTATGCCCTTTGTTCCACAGCTGATAAACACTTTATTTAAAACTCATTATTTGCCCAACCTAATTTTTTTTTTTGTGAAGGTTAGAAATTGTGATTTTATTTCCATTGTAGGTTTGTGACTACTTTATACCTAGTTTTCCTCATGACAGCTTTTTATTTGAACTAAAATAGTTTTCCATGGTGTTTCTTTCCCTGATTCATCTAATTGAAAGTGATCACAGATCCTCTCGCCCTTTCCTAGGTTGAACAAATAAAGCCTTTCTGGTCTTCTCCCATAAGATACTCTCCACATCTCAGCCATTACCTCATACCTGATCCAGTTTCACATCCTCCCTCGTGTACGTGAGTGATGAGGGCACCATATATTTTTCCAGGATAACTCTTAGGAGTTATTTGTATAAGGTCATTATTAGAGCCATAACTTTCAAAATACCTTAAATAATGCTTCTGTGTTTCTGTCTGTGGGACAGGTGTGGAGTGGGCATGCAGGGGAGCACAAGCTGCAGGTCTCAGGATTTACTCCTACAGCAAATCATGTGACACCTGTGAGGAATGTAGCCAAACATCCCAGTCAAGGCTGGGAGAGGGTGTTTTAAGAGCATCAAACCTCAACACTACCTTCTTCAGGCTTTCTTTTCCCAGTATGTCTCGTAATTATATATCATTGTTTGTTTGGAAAGTGCAGGGATAAAACTATGGAAAAAATAAAAACAAGACTTGTAGAACTGGGGAAATGATTTTCATGGTAATACAGTAAAGATTTTCTTTAACATTAACGTTACTTAGGCTATTATTGCACTGTACACCTATCACAGATGTATTTTGTAAAATTGAACTATTTTTGCACCTATAATTTATGCTGGGTGTTTTGTGTCTAGTCCTACTAGCAGCTAGTGAGACCCATCAGGCAAACATCCCATTTATTTTGGTGCATTCAACTGAAGTTTCGCTATGAGACCAAACATGGCATTTTAAAGATGTTTTATTTTGATAGGGAGGGATTTTCTCAGTCTAATTTTCTTACTATTGGGATGCAGGTTTTAAGCATTGGTAAAAGACCATCCTTTTTTTGAGCAAAAGAGCAAATGTCATTTCAGGGAATTAAACATCTCTGTTAGAGGCTATGAAGGCACCATAAGCAAAAATTTGGACTAGATCTACACCTCTCTACATTCCTTTGCATTTCTTATGAGCTCCATATTTAGATACTGTCCCTCTTTCTAGGAGACAAGAAGGATGACAGTGAAAGATAAGACAGCAGAAGATCAACCTCTCATCACCACTAACATTCAATTGCCAAACATTCTTGGTTAAAACTGCTCTTTTCAAATCAGGTTTTTGCAGTGACAATTACTTTATTTTCTCTGATCCAGTGAAGAACAGGCCTGTGTTAATTTATCTGGAATAAACATGCATACGGCCCACATTGTCCTCTGATAATGTTGTTTACAGTTCTTGGCCCTGTCCAGTGTGTTGTAGATGTGCACTGTTACAGATGTATGGAGTGTTAGAAAGAACTATCTTTGCTAGCAGCACGAACTAGCTATTGCTCTTTGTCTCCCTGCTATTTTCATTAGGTCTTATTCATGTGCCCCTGAGAGTGAGAGAGTCAAAGTCATCTGCCTGCTGGTTATTATGCTGTTGCACAAAGGGGTTCTTCAGCCTAGAGCAGGAGACTGAAAACAAGTCTGTTGATAAATTATTGTGACCCATCCTATTCCTATTTAAATCACTGCAGCTGCCTGAAGCTGAAGTTAACACCCCTATCTGCACATACTCAGGGTGTTTTTATACCCGTAAACAGAACAAAAGCTCCATGCATGGAGACCATGTATCAAGAAATTCAAGCAAGTCCTAAGCTATCTCACATAGCTTCTTCAAGTATTGAAAATTTCTTTTAAGCACATTTAAAATAGTATTACATGTTGGGCACAATTTCTTTCCCCAGGTTGGTATCACAAAGCTGAACATATCATTGGGCTCAAGTTTTTATATCAATGGAAGATTATGTCAGAACAGGTACAGAAAACTACTTTATCTAATTGTAGTCAATGAGAAGACACTGCTAATCAGCATATATCCTGTCTCATGGACTTTTCCTGTCTGCAACAAAACCCCAAATTACTGTACCGATATCTACTGCAGTTATTAATATTTGTCTGAAACAAAATACATAACACCTACCAAATGGAAATGAAATCTCTCTGCTGTTATTGGAGAAGCTATCACAGAATAACTGACTGTACATTAGAAACTACATTGACTTTCAAAGCCATATTTGCTCCCGATATATATCTTCCCTGTCTGACATGATTCAAAATGTTTTATCACATGCAAATCCCTACACTGAGGAAGGCAAAATCAAATACGCAGTACAACGTCAGTGGTAACTAGTCAGGCAGCAATATGTAGAAAAGTGTTAGGAGTCATCTTGAACTGAACAGGAGTTTTCAAAGCAATGCTGATGAACAGGAGGCAGATTTCACGGGCTGCATTAATAAGGCAGGCAATTATCCCTTTCTCTTCAATGTTGGTAAAGCCTCAGTTGCAATAATGAGTATGGTCTGGGGCCTGACACTCAATTTTTTTCTTTGGAGGTTGGGGGAGTCTTTGTGGAAGCCTTTAAAATGAGGTTACACAAATATTTCTCAGGGATGGAGTAGATGAACTTGGTCTTTTCTTAGAGTTGGACTGAAGACTCTCCAGAGGTCCCAGTCCTATATAACACTACTTAAATCTGTGAATATCAAGGTTAGTGCTCCTGGTTAAAAATAAAATAAAAGTAATTGTAAGAGAGAATGCCAAAAT
This sequence comes from Theristicus caerulescens, assembly GCA_020745775.1. Lineage (NCBI taxonomy): Eukaryota > Metazoa > Chordata > Aves > Pelecaniformes > Threskiornithidae > Theristicus > Theristicus caerulescens. Next base: position 94,935,950 of record CM036560.1, read on the forward strand.
TAAACCAGAAAGCTACTGCTGCACTAATGGATTTTTGTGCATTGACCTAATGCTGGTATTAATGACTGCTACATTAAGGCTTTTCACAAAGATTTGTATTTTACAACAATTTATAAATGGCCCAAACATGCTTAAATGTTCTTAGACTTTAAGATCAAAAAACCTGTCTCCTCACTACAGCCTCCATCTAATAATGCAGATGATTTTCCAGAACTTAATTATGAGATGACAGCCACATCCTTCCTGAAAACAAAGGACTTTCAGAGGAAAAGAGCAAACATCTTGCTCATCCCACTGGCGTTTTATCTCTGCACTAAGGGCCAATCTCTTTGGAGCTAATTGCAAAGAAAGGGTTTTGACAGAAATGGATGCTCTCTCTACCCTGGGAGAGAATGATTTCTACAGGAGTTAATGCACTAGCACAGAGAGAGTCTGCCAGCATAACCAAAAATGGGGGCTGACAGCTCTGCATCCCAGGGAGCGCATGACTTCATGCAAGCAGGCCTGCCACCGGCTTTTCTGGGTCCTAGGGGAGCCCCCAGCCACCCCCAGCTTGCCCTGGCTCTGATTGCGCTGCAATGCCAAAGCAGAAACCAGGCTGAAAGCACCTCTGCTAAACAGACACCGACACTGGAGCAGCTGCAAGTAATGAAGATGATTCATTGCTTGCCTTTGGGTTTTTACAGACACAGCTCCAGCTTTCAGCCAGGGCAGTACAGGCGCAAACCAAGCCTTGATGTTGTCTAAACACACCCTCCCTGCAAGCACCTGAGCCTGATTCAATTAACAGGTATAGGACACACTGAGTCTAATTCTTTCCTGCAGGTCTATCATCCAGCTCCTCATAAACAAGCTCCCCTTTAAAGTGGCATTAAGTCAGCCCACACATAGTTAGACCTGGAGTTATAGCCCACAAGCACTGGTGAGTAATTTATTTTCCACATTTACCTACATGTGGGTTTTCGGCTATCAGGTACCAAACCCACCCAAAGCAGCATAAGGACTATGCAGTTACTCAAATCCGTTCATAGGAAATAATCTCTGTGAGCAGCTTACTAATTACCTACAGAGGCAGGGAGTAGTCTAAGAAATTTTACAGCCTAAGTACCTTGCCTTTGGGAACTCTTTAACTACTGTTACCTGTCAGCTTTTCCCCGATGCAACATCGACTTCAAACAGAAAATTAAACACACAGAATGGAGAAAAGCACATCTAGATTGAGGCTGCGGTTTACTCCTGGAAAGCGAGTGTGCCTTCCTGGGACACAGCTTCTTGGCTGTCCCTCCTGCTGCAGGAAGAACCGGTAGCTGGCAAGAGGCAGGAGGACAACAGATTTCATTTTAAGAGCAAAGTGGTATCAGACATAGGACAAAGGAATGAATCCTACAAGGCAATATAAGTCAGGACCTGTGAACACCCAGTCTAAACCAAATACACAGCATGCCCAGCAGCTGGGCAGCAGAGGACAGAGGCTGGGCTGGTTTGGAGGAAAGGCGGCTCATCCTTGCCCTCATGGCAGCACCAACAGTGTTCCAGTTTCTCAGCAATGAGGCTGCAGAGAGCTCAGCCTCCCTGTAACTGTTCAGCGTGCGTGGTCACAGTGTCTGCAGAGGTGCTGCTTGAAGGAGATGAGTTATCCCTGAGGCCCCGTAGACCAGGAGCCAAAACAAGCCTTCCGGATCATCTCTGAGATCCCTCCTGCCCCCAGTGTCCTCCAAACAAACCACAGAGATTCACCTGCTCACATTGGCTGCCCTGCTTCCCAGGGCTGTGGGCAGGCTGCTCATTTCACAAGGGAACTTGCACAGAGGTCTAAGATCTCCAGCTACAAAATTATTCATATTAAAATTCTACAGGGACAAAAAAGGTTAAGTGGGAGGGTTGCTATCCCAGGTTTATCAGAGGAGAGGTTTGAATTAAAATAAAAGGAAACTTCTGGAGAAAGCAAAAGACATAGCTGGCTCCTAGGAGGTAGGAGCATGCAGCATGCAGCAACTGGCTGGAAAGAACTCCACTGATTCTGTTGCATTTACTGCTCAGCTTCTGAAATCCTAAAATGGCTTCAGTGGAGCTTTCCTCCAACCGATGGCCATCCTGCCTACACCACAAAGCAAATTTCACCTTCTTTACCCGCACCCAACACCCATTTGCCAGGGGAAAGCCTCTGTTTCCTCTATTTCCCCTGTAAAGAGCTGCGGCAGAGCTGGGTGGGACCTGCCCCCACCACAATGTCCTGGGGTGGTCCCCCTTCACCTGAAACACTGAGAGAGAATGCAAGATGTGGCTGATGAAGCCTGCAGGAGGGAAAAGGCTCAGGGAGATGAGGGGTCCTACAGCACAGTTTGTACCTAGAGAAGTTTGCACCCTAGAAATGCTGCTGGCTTTTCTTTCCACCAGCCCTCAGGGGAGGGCTGGCCAGGGGCAGCTCAGCTGCAGACGTTAAAGGATGAGATTTATCACCACTCAGTCCCTTCTCCAGAGAAGTCAAGGATGTTTCATAGACATGCTGAATACAGATAGCATTGTCAGCTACTGGTCTGAATAACTGTCCGTCCTGAAAATCAAATCAAACTTTCATTATCTACTGGGAAAAATGAAATCCAGTAGGGCTTTTCAAATGCTATGTCAAAGTAGATGGGAGATTTTTGTTAAAACGCAGCACGCATTACCACAGCCCTCCTAGTGCCCACTGAGCAGAAGTGGCCTGAGATATTCTAGATATTTTTTACCAAAGCCTGCTGTGCTCAGAGTGAGAGATTTCTGTTTACAAAGAACCCCAAATCCAGCATTTCCTATATAAAACCAATGAAGAGCACAAATTCCAATTCTTCATACCATTTTTCTGACCTGCAGCTGCTTTGACACTGTTGCCGGAAGGTGTAATTCACAGTCATCCCAGGCCAAAAAAATGAGCCCAGAACTCACAAATCAATACTGCTGCCTTGATGCTCTGCACCTTTCTAGGTGTTTCACAGAGATCCCTAGGTGAAACAGCAAAAAGGGGAAATGTACAGTTAATACATCCCACATGAAGTGTGGCCCAGGCTGCAGCTTTGAGGAGCTGTTATGATGATTGTTCGCAGCAATCGAGCTCAGCGGAGGCTTTTGTGTTCAGCACACTGCATCATCTCCAGGGAGCTTCCTTTACAACACTTATAAATGAGAAAACAAGATAACTTTAGACTGCACAGCTGCAGGGTGCAGGAGGAAAGCGATAAAATAACACTGAATTAATCCATTCATTCAAAGGCCACTGAATTGTAATGCATGGATTTAATGAGGTTGGACTCCAAATAGCTAACAAGTAAAAAAAAAAAAAAAAGTAAAAAATGTTATTACCCCTTCACACCCCACACCCAGCCCCCTACTGCTAATCTCCTAGGAACAGTTGCAGGCAAGGCTTCCCACATTATGTAGGTCAGCACCTACTCTAAAATTCATCTGTTTTAGTGAAAATAGAGGGCAGACACTGGAGACATGCTCCCTGACCCCAACTCTTCAGAGCCACGTAGTTGGAGATTGTTTTGCTTTCTCCCAGCGCTCTGCATTTTGCCCCTCGTAAGGCTGGAGCGCAGCTGCACCACGCAGGTCAGGCTAATGCTCACCCTCAAAGCCATGCACAGGCTTTTACAGCCACACTGCAATGCTTTATGGCTGTTGGGATGAACTGGGGACTCACAGTTTAGACATATGCACTGCTAATATTTTTTATAGTTATACGTTATAACTTGAATCAGGTAAAAAGAGTAGTACACTGTATTTTACTAAGACACTGATGTACAGTAAAGCTTTCAGTTACTGTGAGAACATCGAATGGAGTCAATTTTTAGGCAGTAACATCCCATTACTGCCGCAAACTCCTGGATGCAGGCTGTGGTGAACATTGCCCCTGGCCAGGCATGCAGCAGCCACTGGGGACCCACAGAGCCAGAGCCACCATCCAGCCATTCCTCCCCACCCACAGGCACGCTCCTCACCTGCCTGGGCACAAAACATCTGTTCCCACAAAAAACCCACATGCTCTCCCTCCCTGAGGAAGGGGAGGACCATCATGGGTGACAAATAAGTGACACGGCATTTAGAGCATGAGGCACTCATATTTCAGGCTAGTCAACCTGGGATAAGAACCTAAACAGGATGGAAGTGGGGGAAGAAACTTGATCGTTTTGCACAAAATATTTGGTAATATCATGCTTCAAATCACAGATGCATATCACAGGCACACTAAAGCTATTGCATCAGGATGGATGTGCAGCGGTTGCACGGAGTGGAGATAGAGGCTCTTCATCATATCACTGCATTGCTGAGTCAGAGCCAGAGCCCACGATTTACCACGATGCACTCATGCAGTGCTGGCACTGGCTACTCTTGAGCAACAAAACTCTGGTAGCATTTTCTGCAGGGGCAGCTATAGCAACATACAGTGTTCTGGACAGATTTCTGAGTAATTGGAATTCCCCTAGCTTTTCAAATAGATCATTTAGTCTTCATTTTTGTCTTGTACAGGCTTATAAAGGTAGCTGATTTCAGCTTGAGCACACTGACTTTCACACAAACTGAAGTACCTGTAATCCGCTGACATGAAAAGTGTTTATATAAAACAGATGATTACATGCATACAGTGAGTTTATTTAGATAAGAATTGATATTCTTCTATATATCATGATATGATAAATTTCCTCTACTGACAGTATGATTCTCTCCATACCAGGAGGAATTTGCAGTGAGAAAAAGTGCACCACAGGGGGGTCAGTTCCAGCTGCTGACCTCCAGCATAATTCAGGGAATGGCAGCGGTTCTGAATTTTGGAAACTTCCACAAGCTGGGCATTGCTTATAAAACCTCCAGTGCCACGTTGACATACACCCACATACTCGGTTCAGCACTGTGCCCCACACCACCCCTGTGAAAGGGCTTGGGGGGACAGAGACACCCTCTCCTTCCACAGCAGCTCTCCACACATCACCCTTGCCAGAGCAGCCTCCTAGGCGTGGTGCTCATGCTTTTGGAAATTTGTAATGCCACCAGAGCCTCCCACTACAGCCTCTGCCACGGGTCAGGTGCTCACAGGGTTTTGGCGTGAAGGACTGAATCCCTAGGTTAGGCTGGATTTCAAACACCAGGTAATATCCCACAATAGAAAGTGCCTCACACACAGACTCACGCACAGACACACACACACAGAACAACTTGCTCCAAACTTTGTCGCTACCTGGAACAAAACACTGCCTGGTCGGGAAGTGCGGACCATCTCAGGGAAGCAAACCTCATGTTGTTCACCCCAGATGCATCTCTTTCCAATAATTTGTCACTTATATAATCTACTGCCCTAAAAAGGATTATTTATAATCCCTGGGAACATTTTGTGAACCCCCAGGGAGCAGGCAAGGACACAGAGTATCCCACAGGTTGGGGAAACCAGAGGTGTGGACAGATTGTGAGTGACCTGCATTATCTGAGATACCATAGCCCCACGTGACAACATAAAATCCTAAAAACATGTTGAAGGGATATAGTAAAAATAACCAGATCAATAGAAACTACATAGAATATTTCCTCCATCAACCGAACAAAGCTGAATAAGTTTGCAAAGCCTAGAGCTGAAGATAACTGAGATCTGGGTTTTGAAAATCAGAAGTTCCTCATTTTCATAAACTTCATCCTAGTTCAGATGGCTGAGGTATTTCTGGTAGTATAGTTTGAGTGTACCAGGCTTTCAGTCCATGCACCCAAGACATCTTTACAACCTTAGCTGCACCTTAGCACAGCATGTTGCCTAAGCGCTGCGCTGGCAGCAGAAACAACTTGTACTATAATGGCCGTCCTCCTCTGGTTTCTAAATATAGTTCAGCTCTCCTGGAGACTTAAGACATTTTTGGATCTTTCTTGCAGAGGTTAACATCGCTTCAGTGCAGACTGCTTTAAAATATATATATACACATGGAGGTAAACACACTCAGTGTAGGTGTGTCTCTGACTCCATTAAAAAGATGTGCCCACTAGGCTGTGAAAAGTAAAATTAATTCTGCATGAAAAGGCTCTTATTTGTGTGTTTTTGGTGAAAAACTCTCTCAGATAGATGGGAAAGGTGTTATTAACACTGTGTTATTCCAACACCATCACACCCATATCCCGAACAACCTTTCTCTTTACTCCTCCTGTAGCCTTCTTCCATCCCAGGAGGTGCAGTTGCTGCCATCTATGCAACTTTACAAATCCCAAAAGCCAACCTCACAAACCCGGGGTTTACCCAGATGAAAAAAAAAACCAGGAAATTGCTTTAAAATCCATTGCACAATATGTCTGTGGTACAGAGAGCACAGACCCGAGAGCAGTGCAGGGAAACCAAACAGAGCGTACTGAATATGACTACCCACTGTGTGTGACTGCCGGGGCTGTGGAGAGGCCCGAGGAGCTGCTCCCATGCCCAGTGGGGACCCAGAGCACACAGACCGTGGCCAACCCAGTAAACTCAGCCATGCTCAGGGACATTGCTGGGTGCCATACCTCTGCCATCAACACCTCTAAATGATCAGGATTTTTTTTTCTTTTTTAAAAAACAAAACAAAACAAAACAAACAAACCCCAAACAATTAACAGTTTACATTCTCCCTGACCAGGATTTACCATGGTTTGTGTTCACAGGCTACTGGGTACAGTTTGGTAAGACCTGTGAAACACAGAAAAAGGGTAATCAGTGTTTAACTCAACAACGCTTCCAGTGTGTGGTTATTAACAACAAGCAATATTGCTGCTGGGGTGGGGAGGGTGTGTGTTTGTTTTTAAATGGAGCATGGTTTATACTTCCTAGCAGCAGGCAGGATTTCTACTAAGCACTGTATTTGCACCAAAATTAGAATAATTTACTTGAGAGCACACACAGGTTTATCTCAAATCTACGTCTCTTCAGTGTTCTGTTCAGAAGGTGCATATTTATCCCAGTACTTCTGTGTAAATCTCTTTGATTAAATGAGCAATTTCCAAGAAAGGCTGAAGTTTCATTTCGATACCATCTGCAGGCTAATCAAAATAACAGAAATACCAGTCTTACTAAGGAAAGAAAGAGACAAGAGATGGAGAGAGCAGTTGAACACACTTCATTAACAGAAAACAAAGATGGTCTTGTTTTGTACAGTACTGTACAGTGGTTAGTGCTATCTTCATCTTGAACCATTCAATCTCTTCCCAGTGCCTTCTTCTCTTTAATATCTCCTCACATCTATTTCCATCTACAGACAGAAAAGCCCAGACTGAGACACAAGCAACTTCTAGCCTCCAGGTAATGCAACCAGCTGTTGTACACCACCTGACGGAGCAGCAAAGGCTTCTTTGTCCTGAAGGGATTCGTGTTTGTTTTCAAAATGTCTCATATGATAATAATAGATTAAAGGAATAACCATGGGCTTGTCAGCATGCGGTCATGTAATTCATTACTGAATGACTGTGTCGCTCAGGGGAACCCACTGTTTTCCCCAGTGGTGAAATTTTCAGGAGTTTCCCAAATTCTCCATTTCTTGAGACCCTTTGGGCTCATGGCTCTGTGCAGCAGAGGAACTGGTAGGTTCGCTCTCAAGATGATGGGAGTTGATTATCAAGCTGCTCCTTGGCAGCAGCAGAGCAGCACATCTAGCACCTTGTGGCTCTGTGAAAAGGAACCAGCCCTGCTGTCCCTCACCAGCAGTGCAGAGAAGCTGCTTTTTGTAGCAAGACTGTTTCTTCCTTTGTACTTCTGCCCAAGCCACTGCCAGCAGATATTGGCAGGGATTTCAGTAGCTGTTTTGGATCAGTGCCTGGCAAAGGCACAGGCAGGTTGAGCCTGAATGTCCTCTATGGAGTTGTACTGAGGTTTCATCATACTGCTGGTCCAGCCCAGCCCACAGCCAGAGCTGCACTTTCCCATGCATAATGATAAGGGAGCCTGAAGAATACGTAAGCAGTATGTGTATTCCCTGCCCATTGCTGTCCCCACAGGGACCTCCTTGTGCCCCTTCCACTGTTGCCATCATCGTGTCCAGAGTTGCCCACGTTTCCTTCCGCTCTGCATCGCTCTGTCCTGCTGTGGTGCAACGTTCACTGGAAAACAAGACTGAAATGCAAACGAACAGCTTGTATTTCCCTGTCAGACTGGGACTCCATTTTTGTCAGACCCTGAGGAGAGGGACTACTTTGCAGCAGATTGCTCTACCTTGGAGGAGCCAAGGCCAGGTTAATAACATCATTGCTGCAGTTGAGAAGTGTTACTGGCAGCTAGAAAAAGCGAGAAATTGCACACCCTGAACACAGAGTTTTCTCCTGCGGAAGTCCCTGTGGTTTGCTGCCCTCTCACAAAAGGAAACGTACCTTGAAATTTTGCTGGCTGTGGGAGGCAGGGGGTGGGGAGGTGGCAGCATCTCAGTCCCAGCTCATTCCTGTCCCAGAGGAAAACACCTCAGTTGTTTCTTCTCCCCACGGACATATACCATGGAAAGAAGGGTGCAGGTGGGAAGAAGGTGAAAAATCCTTTTATACTGTTTCATGTGTCAGCACTGGGGTTCGTTGTGCTTTGACCACGCGAGTGCCACATCCAGGATTGCAGGGCAGCCCCAGCACCCATTTCCCATGATGGGCTGAAAGCATGCAGTGCAGTTCCATTTTTCTGTGCTGCCGCAGGGCTGCCCATGTCCCCATCAGACATAGTTCTTTGTGGCCACAGGCAATGTTTTCAATTGAAACAGTGATTGCGACGTATCCAGAGTCAGGGCAAGACTTGTGGCAGCAACAATAGCATTACTCGGTGACAAAAGAGTGGTCAGTCCTTCCTGGCAGCAGCTGCTGGGGCTGCACGTGAGCTGGGAGGAGACAAAAGGCTCCCTGTCCGAGTGCAGAACAGGAAAAAAACAAAGGCAGAAGGAAAGAAAACAAATGGAAGATTGGAAAAAAAGGAGCCCCAGACTACAAAACCAAATGGGTGGCTGTCTGCATCTGTGGGAATTTGTTATTCCCTGAAGCATTTAGCAAATGCTTTCCCTAAAGCAGCACATCAAGGGGCTGGATCAGCGCCACATGGAGCCAGACCCCAGGTGAGTGGCAGCCCACTCAGCCCAGGCATGCAGCTCTCCACCCCGCAGCAGGACAGGCCTGGGCTGTGCTGCTGGGGAGCCCATGGCTCCCTTCAGAAAAGGGCACCCGGTCGCATGGGCAGATGTGCATGGCCCCGCTGGCTGCTGTGTGACACTGCCTTTTTAAAAAGCTGCAAAACCAACTCTGTGGGGGCACTGGCATTACCTAAAATGTCATGAGACTTCTGACCCTCCAAAATCCCATTTTCCTTCCCTACCTGTCCCATTTCTTTTTCATGCAAGGTGTAATCTCAAATGACAGTTTAAAGCCTCAGTTTCTCAAACCACGGGTACATTCATCTAAAAGAGCAATCACTAATAGCTGCTGTACACCCTTCAGTCCTTAATACCTAAGTGAAGGCCAAGATTAATTCCTCGCTTCCCTGGACCTCCTCAGCCAGCCATGTCCTCACCCTGTTCCTCCAGCCCATGATGAGAGCCAACCTGAGAGATCAGTGCCGGTGGTTCAGACCTTTCAAATTCTTGCAAGCCAAAGCAAAGTATTTCCCTTCATGTTGTCTTTTATATTTGAAATAAGTGGCTTTTGTGGTTATTAAATGCTCCCATGATGTGCTGACATTTAACCATCCCTACAAGCTGTTTAGTTTACATTGCAGACTGTATGCTTTTTAGTATGACATTATCCCTTAATTCTTTTAATGAATTGTGTGGTTTTTGTAGTAAACTGGGCAGTAAATCATACAGGCTCTTTACAATTGGTTTTACAAAATAGGCTTTAAGGACAGCACAGGGAGAAGACCACATTATTAAAAAAGTAGATAGGCAGCTCAGTTACTGCCTGCAATTTTGAGCTGAGCTCTTACCATCTATTTTCTTCTGTTTCTCTTTGACTTTCACACTTTTCCAGGGGCTTACGTGCTTGGACGCTGCATCCTGCACACATGCCTTGTGAGGACCCCCAGCCCTTGCTCCCTCTTGCTGCTCATCACCTGTGCAAGTACACGGTTTCTCTACCTTTCTGTTTCCCAAGTGTGCATGGCAGGCATTTCTCATGTAGTTGGAGGCTGCGCAGTTAACTTGAGCCTAGGCTCAGCCGGACAGGACAAACATGGTTGCAGGAGACACAGCCAGTGGCTGCAGCATTGTGGAAACCTGTACGCAGTCTAGGAAATGCTGGGCCCAGCCCGGCACACCTGGAGCAATTTCAGCTCTTTCCAAGCACAGCTCAGTAAAGTTACCCAGAGGATGCAATGCAAATTAGTTGAGCAGCGCAGGTACTTTGATGATGCTGTAACACTTGGTAGAGATAATTAATACACTTCTCTGCAGAGAGAAACTGCTGAAGCTTTGTATTCCTGCTGCAAGAATCAAGCGGAGCAAGTTCTCAGTTTGCAAACCACCTTACACCAAATCCCCAAGAAACTTTCTGAGTTTAATAGCAGGGTTAGGACGTAGCAGAGCATGCTTAGCTGTCTGTGCAAGATGCCCTGCACTGACTCCCCACGACCTGGGGTGTGCAGTGGGGGAACCAGGTATGAAAAGGGTAAGTATTTTGATCACAAAAGCAAAGAAATCACAGGACACAGAAAAACCTTCCAGAAAATCCTGGGAGCAGCCAGTCTGCAAGAGTTTAGGTTACCTGTGATGCCCAGCACAGGGACAGGGAAAGAAACTGGAAGTACAGAGTCCCTGTGGGATATTCGGAGTGGGAAGGTCACGTTCCCTCCCAAGAGCACCAACCCACACCCTTTGGCACTTGGCAGGTGGAGAGTCATGAGGAGGTGACAGATTTTGGGAGACATGAAAATCTGAGTGCTTCTCTGGGCTGTGCCATGCAATACCACTGTTGTATCGGCCACATTATAGAGCGTCCCTGTTCAGCCTGCAGCTGTGTGTATTACTGATGTAATTGAAAGCCAAGCCAGAAAGAAAATAAAAAAAGAAGGAAAAAAAAAAAGACAGAGAGAGAAAACAACACGTTTTAGTTTTGGCCTATGACACTTGGGACATTTTATATCAGAACAAGTGGGCATTTGTCTGGGGTAGGTCTGCAAAGACACACCAGCAGAGATGCATTTATTATTTATCCAAGCTCTGGGCCTAGAGGAAGCAAAAGGCTTATGTAAACCCCCAGTTGGGATTTCTAGATCCTCACTTACACATTTGCTGTACCAGCTTCGCATGGAGACAGCCCACTCAATTAGGGAGAGAGAGCAAAAAGGATTCCTTCATCGGAGAGTGGGTACCATTAAGTGCATGACTTTGAGCTGCTCTTGTGTAGCTGAACTGTAATTTTCCCCAATGTGGGGAGGGGAAGAGCCCTAACTACCTATTGCTGAAAGGAAACTGCAGGTGTTACCTCTGCCAGTACAAAGCTGTCCAAGGCCAAGCAGCTCAGCTCTCTGCTCTTAGCGGGAGGGAAGGAAAAAGGATGCCTCTGCCCACCCAGGGCAGCTGCCCTGGTGAGGAGGGAGGACAGAAGGGCTGCCTCAGGTGGGTAGGGGCATACCTTTCCCTTCCTTCTCACTAAGAAGGGACAGTCACAAATCCTGCATCTGAAATTAATAATGAAATTAAGTCATCTCAACCTGACTATTTACACTTGGGTCCCTTGCTTTTATTTTGAGCACAATCATTCTGTAGGACTGCTTGGTATTGGATTGATAACGCCATGTAGTGATGCACCCCAGGCAATTCCCACAGCCTAAATATTGACCTTTCGTTGGTAGTTACCCTGACAAGGCAGAGGTTGGCAAGATGAAGATGCAAGTTGTTTGCCCTATGTATAAGTAAGGTTTTGAGGGCAGTGGAGTCTCAGAGCTTAGGAACAGTCATATGCAGCATCACAGTATTTTGGTACTTCGCTTTGTAAATGTTAACTCACAGGAATTCAGCCATATCTCAATAATTAAAAGGCTTTTGCTAATAACATTAGCTATGAAAGAGTAGGTGGCCAAATGAAGCTCACATTGTGTATCAAAGGTCAAAGAAGTAAATAATTTTTAATTGAATATGCAAATTGTACAAACTGTCTAGATGTCAAGAAGTCTGAAAGCAAAGATGTGAGTTTGGTAAGTCATTCCAGAAATCAAATGAGATACAATTAATTAATTAAAGGATAGATGTAATTAGAGGGTTCTCAAAAACAACAGGGGGACCATTCCCAACTGCATTGGGAATTGCAGCCTAACCAACAGGGAGATGGCAAGAAACTATAAATTTACACTTACAAACTGAAGATAAGTTGGGCTTTGAAGGTACATTACTGTTTACTACAAATCTAGCCATTTTCAGTTTTCAGATAGCTTCAGGCACCGCACTTCTGCATTCCAGCTATTTATTTTGTGGTCTTACAATCCTTATGGTTTCCTCCATTATCTCTCACCACACATGTGTAAAAACCCCACAAAACCAAAATCCGACAGACCGTGCAGAGGAACAGTAAAACTGACTATACACAATGTGTTGTGAAATGCAATGAACTAAACAAATAGAAAAGCAGGTGGTATATTTTCTTAATTTGTTTCACCTACCTTGGGTGTTGCTTGGAACAGCATTAGGCAGGCATTTGCTAACAACTGTGTGCATTTGCAGCAGATGGTCCTCCATTAAAAATGAGATCTCAGACGGAGAGCTCTAGGAAGCCCTTGAGGGACTGAAGAACCTGTCAGTCACGTATTTATGCCTCTCTCCAGAATTCAGTCTATAAAGCCAGTCCGTGTGAGCCATATACCCAAATGAGAAGGATAAGCAATTCTGTCCTATCTCTATCCTGCCAAGGTACTGATTCTTTACACGGAGTATGTGGTCTGCAGCTTTTTTCTTTAACCAATGGTTGCAAAAGGATGGTGAGAAGCAGCAGCAAAGCTCAGTGGTAGCTCCTGCACCAGCCAAAGAGTGGCCATAAATAAATCAATATAACAGACAAATAGGTTCTTGACAAAGAGCATAAAATACAAGCTAAGACTGTAACAATGACATTTCTATTACATTTCAATGCCCAGGGAAAGCTGGACTGTGATTATGTCTCACGTCCTAGATTTCCCTATGCTGGCTCACAGATGAATTTTTAAAACCTAATTTTGATGCAGTATCTTTGAACCTCAGTTCCTCAGACGTAGAATCATAGAAACATAGAATGGTTTGGGTTGGAAGAGACCTTAAAGATCATTTGCTTCCAACCCCCCTGCCATGGGCAGGGACACCTTCCACTAGACCAGATTGCTCAAAGCCCCATCCAACCTGGCCTTGAACACTTCCAGGGATGGGGCATCCACAACTTCTTTGGGCAACCTGCTCCAGTGCCTCACCACCCTCATAGCGAAGAAAAATCATCCAACTCTGCACAAAAGGGCTCTTTATGGTTTAAGATACAGATTAACCTTAGCTTGCCTGGAAAAATAAGCGTGCAGAAAAAGCCTTGTGCACGTCACCAAGTGTGAAAGCTAGTTTGAACACAAGAAAGTGTTTTGCAGTGCCATCACTGTGGTATGACTGGAAAAACAGTCTGGCTTGCTGGGATGCGAGAGCAGCCCTCAGTTTTGCTGCCTGCTGCATAAGCCTTTGAGATCCAGCCCTGTGCTGCAGCCTCCTCCCGCGCTGCTGCCTCCAGCACCACCAGCAGCATCTTCACTCACACCACAGTCGCCCCTCCAGCACAACGGAAGGAAACCCAAAAACTACTCTAAGAGATCAAAGCAGGGGATATTGATGTTCATCTAGATTTCAGCCAAAGCACTGCTTGTTTTAAGGGACATAGTGGTGCAACCTGCCATGCCATACTATTGCATGTCAGGAGATGAAGACTCAATACACTCTGGAAGATTTTCCAATCATAAAATAAGGGCAGATGCCCTGGAGAAAGTTTGCCTCTTCCTCCTGTCACTGAAGTGTCCCGGGAATATGCATTTATCCCATTTGAAGCTGACTCACAGGTTGGGGTGGGGAGGGAGAGGCTCTGTTCCTGTGTGTGTACACATGCACTGTTTCCTCATATTTAAGATGGAAGTAATCCTACTTATATCCTGTGTGAATCATTTTAAGATCTGTGGATAAAACTGCAAAAGCAGATGACTTCATGAAATAGAAAAATTACCTCTATTCCATGGCATAGAAAAGATTTGCTGCTACCCAAGCACATGCTGCATTGCTGCTCCTGTACCAGGACTTTGTCAATTCGTGAGAAGTCTTGGCCTAAGGTTTCCCTTATGGAAGCATTTCTATAAATCAAAAGGGTGAAATTTCCACAAATCATCCATCCCCAAGTACACTGTGGTACATGACAGAGAATTCTCCTAGCCAAAGGCACAGAAGTTAAGGACCCTGTACAATTTCCTCAATTAATCAAGTCTAGAGTCGTAGTGGTAAATCTGGTTAAACATAAGATGTCTTCCTTAACAGCTAACTGAAATCACCCAAAGGATGATTATATAAAGGATGCTCCCAGGCATCTTCTTTCCTTAATACCTCTGACTTCCAGACTCCAACCCAAAGACATTATTCCTCTAATAAAGCACATGCAGAAGAAGCACACAACTGCTGCAAAAACATTTGGCTCTCTAGTTGCCCGGTGGTGATATTTGAAAGGATATAAACACTCACCCATATTTTTGGCTAAGCTATTTACAGTAGCTCCAAGTGCCAAAAAGATGCAGGTGTGCTTATTTAAACACAGTCCTGTGGTTTCTTTCTGAGCTGACTTTGATTTGGGGTAACTGAGCTTTCAGAAAACCATCCGTCAGCTACGACAAGACCCATCACAGCGAGTGCAGCGGCGGTGCAGAGAGAAGGAAGCCCGGGCCCCGTGCAGACCCTGCACCCCATGGAGACTGGCAGGGAGAGGTGGGAACAGAGAGCTGCATGGTCTCGGTGATGGTAGTGTGAAGATAACTTCTCATTTCCCTATCTGTATAGGTAGAGGTGTGTGTTTTTATAGCTGCTATCACACTGCAATGGCTGCACTGCTTTAAATAACCTCCCCAAAATATTACAGCAATACCTTCAGAGAAATAAAGCAGCTTTCCAAAGTTATATTATCTGTAGAAAGTCTGAAAAACTTTACAAACCTTAGCAGAAGGCACGTCTACTCTGTAAGTAGCGTGGCACAAAGCTGTTATTGAATTACTGTAACATTGAGTCAAAAGCACTGCATCAGGCTGCGATCCCATCATTCACACCCTGCAGCAAGGAAAATCATCCCTGTGACCTGCACTACACTTTTTTTTTTTTAACTGCATCTTTAGGCATCATTACCAAGTCACCAATCACCTTGAGGACTTGAGGCTTTGAGTAATCCAAAATGGACTATAACCAGTCTTACTGCTCTCTGACAAGAAAAAGGGTTCACTATGTCCTAGAATGTTTGCTTTAAATCAAAACGATCTAAAGTTGACAACTGATACTCTTCATGTTTGGGGCAAAGATCTTTAATACCCAACTTTGAAATATTCTTGTACCTACAAAATCTTCTCAAGCTTGTCCTATGAATTATCCTGTCCCAGAACCACCGGTGTCCTACCTGCAGGCCTGTCAGACCCAGTGTCACCATACAGCTGTCACTTCTGCCACGCTGTGCAGAAATACTTTAGTCATGAAAAAGCCAATGGCTTAGCAGCAGCAAAATACCGAAAGCAAGAGAAGGCCCTGAGCACACGTTGCCTTGTGTTTCTGCCTTGAACCTGATGTGAGCTTTTGGATGCCCAGATGGTTTCCTGGCCTTGGCAGCTCCCTGTTCAGAAATTTATTGATATATTTATGCCCTCTCCCCATTTCCCGTGTGAAGCTGCAGGGTGCATGCAGGAGCTGGCAGTGGGGCAGGCACCCACTGGCCCCAAGGAGCAACACCTCTGCTGCCCTACACCACAGAAACCTTTCAAAGGAGGGGACATTGGTAAAAGTCAATTTTGCAGAGTACCTCCCCAAAAGCACGCTGGGCCTTAGTGTGGCTCAGCAGAGCCTGGCTCCTTGCAGAGGAGCTGCAGCGTCACTGTTGAAGAGGGGGGCAAAGTCTGAGTCATCACCACACACCTCTTGCAGATAACAGGCTTGATACGCTTCATTACTATCAAGAGCTCCAGCCCGGCTGCCAGGATCCATTTTGCAACCCAAAAATGTAAATGCAATTTCCCCATCTAGTGGTCCAGAAGAGTAAAAAAGCCACTTTTTCTCCTGCAGCTGATGGGGGAGTCGCATCTGGCAGGGACATATCCCAGCTGAGTGCTCATCCATCCACAGCTCTGCCCATCCCAGCAGCAGGCAACAAGCAGCAGAAGAACAGAGATAAACCCTACAGCAGGCTGCAGACCTGATCAAAAAAAGCTTTAAAAAAAGCAAACAAAGTAAATAAGCAAAGTTGCTTTGCATGCTCCAAAGAAAAGGGTGTATAAAGAAATGTACTCCTTAGGCTGATGCAGGACTAAGCCCAGTGCATTTTAAAACAATCAAGAAACTGGTCTCCTGAAATATCAGAATTACCTTGGAAACTCTGACAAGCCATTAGCTGTGACAGCAACAAAACAGCTTCCTAGAGCTCAAATCCTCATTCACTGAATACAGGCCTGACAGCCAGTGTTATTGGAGCAACACACAGAAATAATAAACTAAATCCCTTCAGTGAGGCAGCTTTCAGCTGCAGTGAATTACATGTTTCCATGGGCCATTCATTGCCATGATTCTCCTCACCATGACAGGATTAAAGCAATGCAGGGTGATGGGGCAGCAGTGCCTGGCCTTTCTCTCCTCCTTCGCTGCAAGCTGGACTTCTCAGAGGTTTTCAGGGAGCAAAGGATGGGGCAAGAGCAACAGCAGTCCCCATCCAAAGTGGCACGGGGGGAGCAGTGCCCAGACACCTTCCTTATTCCCTACCAACCATGAAGATACAGGGTGGTAGCAGCCACCCTCACTGTGCTTCTGAACACATGCTCTTTGCAGCAATGAAGGTGAGAAGCTGACTTTCAGCACTACTGATGAAGCAGAAATACTCCCGTCACGACACAGCCCCAAGCAGCGAGACCCCAGCCCAGGCTCCTGCTTGCCTCTAGCCACTCTCCTTTTCCTGACGCCTGGTCCTCATAGCACTGAAACTAAACCCCACACTTGAGACATGCCACACCTTTCCAGTCTAACCCCAAACCACACTCTGTTCCCTTTGTTTTCTGCTTTGAGTAATTACCCAAACATGGTTTGAAATGGATACTCTGTGACATTCACAAGTAAAAGTACTTATGGCCAAAAGAATTTAATATTGCAAGTAATACAACCAAACTCCCTTGATGCAAAACTGGACCAAGTAGCCCAAACTGATCCCATTGGTATGCTGGATTTCTGACCTGTTCAGTTTTCTTTTGGAGTCAGGGAGGTATTTTTGCTTCACCCATAATAATTCAGAAACTTCCTCCTCTCCGTCATTTTACATCAGCAGCAGAGAAAGAGTTTCTTATTTCCCATTTTGTTTTATGGATTTTCCATAGAGAGCATCTAGTGTACAAAAGAATGAGATACACCCACTTCTGTTATATAAAAAAATCCACTTCTTTTAAACATATTGCAACTTATCTGTTCCATGTGGTTTATATGTAGCATTTGGTCTGTTCACGAAAAAAAATAATTCATAGCTTTATGGAGAATGAGATATTCCCATAAATATCAGATTTCATTTTAAGAGAGAAAGTCTAGTTAAACTCACAAGAGAAAAGAAAAAGAAAGAAATTGGCCAACTGGATCCTGTGTATTCAGAGCTTTTATTTGGGGCTTTTCTTGACCACTCACATTAATGTAACAGACAGCATTTCTTCATAACAGCCTTTGGTTCAAACTGGCCATAGCTGGGAAATAGTTTGATACCTCAACTTAAGCCATGCAAAATATTTTGCTGGCGACTTTAACAAGGGAAAATCCCCTTGGGGTGATCTGGTCTGCGCAGCCCAGGGAGAGAAGCTGCTTCTGGCCTGTGACTTCAGATGACTCAGGGCTTGGAGAATGTGAAACGTGCATGAGACATCAGAGGTGGGGAGCAACGGGCATCAAAGGGAAAAAATTTCCCTGGCCAGCATATGCTCCCCTGAGCTGATCCTTATCCCCACGATCGTCTGTGCTCATTCCTCACAGGGAGGACTTGGAGAGAGAAAAAGGGGGTGCTGCCAGATATCGGAGGGGAAAAGCACCGCTAAACCTACATCCATTTTGTTGCAGCTGTAAAGAGGACAAACCAAGCCTTTTCAGGTTTTATTATTATTATTGGAAGCAGTAGAGGTTGGGGACTTGGGGAGTGTGAGGATGTGGTGGTGAACTTCAAGTACAGGAAGCTAATGATGTTTTTGGTTTTTTTTTTTAAAAAAAAGGCGGGGGGGAATTTAATTGTATAAACACCACAGAAGAGTAATTAGGAGTTCATTCACTTCCAGTGAAAACAGCGCAGCAGGCTCAGCTGTGGCAAGCCCAGGACCAGCTGAAGCAGCACCCAGCTAGGCACGCACACAAGCACAGGGTGCTGGGAACCCCATCATTCGCCAGTCTGGAAAGTGCCTTGAGAAAAGGGAGTTTCCATTCCACTCAGCTTTCAGGGACTCCTAGATTTTGTCTCTGTATAATTCCCAGCATCCTCAATACTCATTGTCCATCTTACTAGCAGGAGATGAAACCCCTGGGAAGACATGCCCCTCTGGTCACTGGTCTGACAGCCTCAATCACACCGGGTGGTTTGCACATTTTGAGTACAAGGCAGCTCCGAGTTCCCTCCAGTGTTTTCCTGTTTTAGTGCTAACTGTCAGACGAAGTTTTGTATGATGCTTTTCTGGAAAGCGCTGTCAAAGGGCCATCACCTTACACCTCTGAAACCACCAGGATTCTCATTGCTTTCCACGTGAAGAGAAGGCTTTCTTTCCGCCTTCCCCTAAACAGATGAATAATTCTTTCTCAAATATGCAGTTGGATTCGGGAGACTCAAACCACTCTCTCCACAGAATATAAACAACTTAGAGAGCAGCCTGAAAACTTTCCCACACTGAGGTTGTCGCCTTCTCCCCTCCCTTTAGGAGGATCACTCTGAAACCAGGACAGTAATTTGGTTTTCTGTCTCTTTCCCTTTTCAGTCTTTCATTCAGTGTTAACAAAACATGACTGCGTGCCAAACACACTGTAACGTCTGTGGAGAGGAGATGCATCTGGGATGGACGAAAGCAGGAGCTGCAGCTCATTTCCCACAGGCCACCTCAGAGGGCAATGCTCCCCCTGGGCCACTGAGCCTGGCCAAACCGCTGCTGCAGGCACAGGGCAGAGCATCCCATCAGTCGGGTTGTGCAGGAGATGCCATGAAAACTTCAGCTGACCTACAAATACTCATACCAACCACCAGCAAGCAAACGGGGAGTAAAAAGACTCTGCACAGCAAGACTAACATGCCGGATGAAGCCTTGCCTCCAGCGCTGTGAGTCAGCTGCCACAGACTGATGGCGCTCACATCCGGCAGCATCACCCAGCCCAAAATCAGGCACCTGCCCCTCCTGGCCTCCATCCTCGCTTTTCAATTTGTCCTCCAAGAAGTGTAGCAGTTGCTCAGTGCTAAGGGTCACAGAGATAACTTTCTCTCAAGAACTGAAACATCAAGAAGAGACAAAAGAAAGCCTGGGCTCGAGCCTTTCACAACAGGAAGGAGGTTGTTACAGCAGTAATTTACTGTGGTAGGTTTTGCAGCGTGATTGCAACATATCATTACACCAGTTTTATCCTTTTCCATTTGGCAGACGCCGATTCTTTCCCCCCGTTTCTTATAGAGCACAAGCCAATGTGGCTGCATTTCAAATGGTTTCAAACTCTGCCAATGGCAATAAAAAAAACCCCCACAACTGTAAATTTCTCACAATTGCATTAGCTTACCCAAAACTAATACATATATACACACATATAAGAAAAAAATATACACAGTTCAGCCAACTTGAAAGGGTGGCGCCAGAGAAATGGTGGGGCTGGTCTCCTCTCTGGATAGGTAAAACAAACAAAAGATAGGTTTAGTAAGAGACAGGCTGAGCAGGTCTCCAGACAGATAAACTCTTACTTAATTGATAGCCTACCACCTCAAATGCATTAGGTACTTTCCAGGCACAAGGAGAGACCATGTGCCCTCTTCGCAAGACTTCTGTGCACTATAAAACACGGAGTCAAAAGTCACAGACCTCAGGGACAGCAGAGGATCAATGTTATATTGGTACCAGTGGGAGGGAGCATTCAGGAAATAAAATATTTTCTTGTGATGTTTCTTCCCCCACCCCCAGGCTCATCTTTGATCTTCCTGCAGATCAATAGAGTCCAGAGGTAGAAAGGACATAGCAGTTTGTTATAAGCCTTTCTTTGGAAGGCTAAAATGAGCATTTTTGTTGCTGAGCTGTTTATTCACACCAATGGAAATAATAGCTCCTATTAAGTCACCAAAGTTTGGGTAGGGCAAAGTCGAGGACAAATAGGAGCTCTCTCCGTCTCTAGGGAGCTCCACAGCTCTACTGCAGTGAGACTGAAAACCTCTGTGCAAGAACCTGAAGCCATGAATGGAGAAAGAGAGCTGGGGGGGAAACAAGGCTGTCGCTGCCTCCACGAGCAGTGTGATAAGGGCAGGATTTGTTAGACACAATTTTATATTTCTTCTAAGACATTTGTTCTCCTTTGTTTTAAGCTTTGGGAGGCCGTGGCAGGATGCTTCCTCTGATGCTGGAGCCATTTCCTATCACATCCAGCTGCTTTTTCCAAGGAACAACTTTTATTGCCAATCATCATCTCATTGCAGAAACTGCTGTTCCTTTCTCTTAAAGAACTGCAATTCAGGAGCTGGCAGCACACAGCACAGAGAGGAAGAAGGTGAAAAACACAGGCCAAGGTGGGGAAGCACATCCCTCCCCTGGGCTTGACAAAACAAGGGTCTTCACAATGGGATTACAGACCCACCACCTACAGGAGCCTCCGTTGTTTGTGCAACAAATGCGAGGGGAAAGGCATTTGCTTTCCTTGCTATGTTTTCTGGAGCCAGCAGGCAATGGGAGCAATATTTAGGCATACCCCAGATAGAGGAAGGTGCACTGGATGTCATGAAATTCTAAATTCTCCTATTTGATCCTATTTAAGATCCTACGAATTGATTCCTACTTGAAAGCAAGGCATTACATTAATCTTCCCATCTAAGTGATGGGGAAAAAGAAAGTGGGTAACAGCTCAGGTTAGGTCTCACTTAATGGAGAATAATCCTCAGATATTTTCAGAGGATGATAAAACAGGACGATATATCACTTTCTTAATTAAAGGAAAATAAATTGCTGCAGGGTACTGAGTTTATCTTTCTGAGGAGTTGTCTGTAATTCAAGTGAACCAATGTGATTCTCAGAAGTATTTATATATTCTAAAAGATTTCATTTTAAAAGACATTAAAGAAAATATCTGTGACAGTTGCAACCATTCTTCAGCTTAAGTCTAAGTAATTAGCAATTAACATATAGCGATAATTCTGTATTTGTGTTCTAGATTTGAAACTTGCCAACTTTGGTTGAGCTCCAATGCAACCAAGAAACACTTGTTTCTAAAATATCTTATTTATAACTTGCATTCATAGTTGTACCAGACTTGGAGGGGATGGGAGGAAGAAGAGAGGAACAGAGAAGAAGCCCTTAATCTTTCTTCCAATTAAATTCTTGTTTATGATTTCAGTTGTGCAGCATAAGTAACCATGAGCAATGAAATAATTTATATTTTCTTATTTAAGAATGTGAAGCTTAGGAAAAATATTTTCATGAAAAAATGGACTTCAATATCTTGTCAGAACAATAAACTCATTCTTTTAAAGGTCAGCTATTACATTTTCCATGAAAAAAAAGAATAATCTTATTAATCCTAAGTGACTTCTTCAAATGAAACAATAAATGACTTATTCTTTCCATCTTCCTGCATATATTATCAGCAAAGCATTAATGAAAAGTGACTCCAGTGAAAAACCCTCTGAGGGTTTTTTTAATGTGAATCGGCTCAGTACAGAATAGCAAATGCATCTGTGTGGTCAATGGAGTGAACAAATTTGCAGGAAACAAATCTGCTGAATGAGATTCTCAGCAGTAAGAAGGAAAGGCTTGTATGTTGTATAATATTTCTGTATGAAATACATTTGAATATGAATACTTCTATATGCAGACAGACCCTTCAATTCAATCATGAAAAACTGTTTTACAGTTCATTTTGCTGCTTAAATTTCATAAAGCAAACAATATACTCCCTCGTGCTCTCTGCACTGTGGCGGGCCCCACTTCTTAGGCACCTGGTCAGCTGCTCTTGGGCAAGAATCCCAAAAGCAGTTCCTTGAGGAGATAAATTTCACCCACCCAGCAGTTTGGGTTAGCAAAAGTGAGCTTGAATGTCGGGGGAGTGAATTTCGCTCTGTGTGTAATGATCCAGAAAAGGAAGATGGAGATTTACCATGTTTTGATTATTTTCCTACACAACCCTCAAGTCGGTGAATACATGAGACTCTTCTGCAATAGCTTCTGCTCTGATCAGCAATACAAACACAATTTAAATATTCATGTCTATGTTATAATGCTGCAAAAACTAAAATGTATAAAAAAAATAAATAAATGGTGAAAATCACGAAGGAGATTTCAAGAGGCTTTTATACCAGAAGGTTCTTTTCTCATTGTTTAAGAGAAGTTTATTTTAAACACCGTGCAGTCAATCTCTGAATGAAAGCTCATAAAGACCTAATCCTTCAGAAATTAAACTTTTATGAAATCAGTTTACTGTTCTTATTAAATAACTGTTTCTGGTATAATTATCAAACTGCATCCAAGCCTACTAATGTCAAGAGAAAACTGAGCAAACAGAAGAAGCTGTGAATATCTACTATAGATAACTAGTGCATATAAAACAAAAAGATAAATTCTTTCAAGAAAATCTACACATACCACCAAGTTTGCAAACTATAAGTCACCTCAACTGTATAAAATCCTAACCAGTGTTAGATCTCCACTGAATTATGAAAATCCCTTATGTAGAAGAAGTGAACGTTTCTAAGAAAATTCTATACAAACTGATTAAAAAAATGCTGTCAGAAAGCTTTGGAGAAAATTCATAGCAAAAGCTTTACACTGGAAACGAGGCTGGATGTGAAACAAGAGAGCATGTTTTAAAATAGGAATGCACACATGCTCCCAAATACCAGAAAATTAAATTGGGAAGTGAAAGGGCTAGATAATGTACTTCATTTACTTAACATGATAGCAAGAGGAGGATCCTATACTTGAAACAAGAGACATCTTATAAGGAAAACCCTACCTGTTGGTCATCAGGGAGGAAAATTTCATTAGATATTTTCATTAGGGGCACTGCACAAACATTTTCAGACAAGTTTCCATAATGACCTTACCAACTCTTTCCTAAAAAAGCAGTAGCGCATTTGGAGCCCACCCCTGGGTTAGCACTACTGGAGCAACACATTTCCTACAACTATTGAACTTAAAATTCAGTTTATATCAAAACAAAGTCGCTGCCATTTTCTCATCTAGCTGCTCAAAATTTTGAGAGCCACATTGCCGCCATGGTGAATAATACTAAGTAACATCTGCTTAAACCATCTCAAATGATTTGACATCTTCAGCAAACCTTTTCACTCACTAGTCACCTGTTTTCCCACATAGTTATGAGTTCATTGAACAGTAGATTGTTCTGGATTCTCAGTGAAGACCTTCCTCCCATGTAAAGACCGGCCATTTGTTCCTCCCTTTTTTCCACTTCATCTATTTATGTTTATTAATCCATGGGGGGGAAAAAAAAAAAATCTTTCTTATCCAACAACAGCTTAGTATCTATAGAAACATGCTGAAGCACTTATAATAACTTTTCTACACATCCAAAGACACTATATGAAGTAGGTTGTTTTGTTCTTGACAACACCTTAAAAAAACTGATAGATCGGTAAGTATGACTTCTCATGGTGGGAGCTGTCATGTCTGTATGATTTCTTTTTATTACAGCATTACACTGCTTCTACCAAGTTTTTGGCATATCTTTTATATCTATATTCTGATTCAAACCAGCCATTTTTTTTCCATGCACTGTAGTTGTTTTTTGTTTAGATCTGCAGCATTTGTGTATAAAATGCTTCTACATTTGTTTCTTGGCTGTTTTTATGTGCTGTGATTATCAGAGGCTATTTACTTGTAATATTCTTTGTTATTCCTTCACAAATTTTATTACACTCTATCATTTTTATTCCTGGATTACAAGATTTTCATTGTTTCATCTGCTTGTGATGTGTTACCCAGATTTGTGCAGCTTTCCATGCACAATGGCTTTTCCAGTTTGAAGAAAAAAAAAAAAAAGTGTGTATAAGCCTTGGTGATGTGTAATGCCACCAGAATAACTATGACCAACCAGGCTTGGCTCAGGTGAAGCCCATCTTTCTTATGTACACTTACTCCAAAAGCTGTCCTACTTCCAAAGAAACCTAAACTCTGCATCCTAGGGCAACCTTTTCAGCTAGGTATCCCCCTTTACTTCTTAGCCTTGACTTTGCCATTGGTTGCATCCCGCGTGCCTCTGCAGGAGCACCCTCAGTGTGACAGCGCAGCCATCGATACAACACACACCCCCAGCCCTTCTCTCTCCCCTCCCCTGCGCTCCTGAGCAAGTCTCCTCTCCACCTCAGCAGCACAATTTTTACAGATGGAAATGGAAACGCAATCAAACCCTTAGATGTTTTCATAACTAGGAGGTGAAAAAAAAGAATAGATGAAGCCTTCCTGATCTGGGAAACTGCTGGCATAGCAACAGCGGAGAGGAAAATCAGAGCAGAATATTTTTCAGCAGTAAATCATTATTTTTAAGGAGTCTAAGAGTCACCATTCTCTGCTTAGTAGGGTCCTTGACAGAGCTGTCTGTGAGGAAGGAGAAAAACTGGTTATTTGGCAATTTGGAATTAAAATTTCCAAAGTCTCACATGAAAAGTGGATTTTCAACAGATGATGTGGCATCTTATTCATTACCGAGCATGAAATACTAATTGAAAACAAGGTCAAGGAGAATCACGTCTTGACGATCAAACAACATATGTTCATTAAAGGAAAATATTGCCAAACAAGCTTGGTTGTATTTCTTTAAAAGAAACTGAAAAAGTTAAAGACTAAAGAAATTAATTGTAAACAATTTAACTTTTATGGATTTCAGTAAGAAATCTGATATACTGCCGTTTGATATCCTGAGGGAAACCGTTAATTAAGTTGGTTTGCTCTGAAATGCAGTTAAATTGATACAAAGCAGGCCACAGAGCTTCAGCAAAAAGTGTAACTGTAAACCAGAGTCCTCCTAGCATCTACTAGAGCTTCAACAGAGCAAGGTTAGGTCCTTCTGACTCAGCATAAGGGACCTGAAAATGCAAGTTGGGAGAAGCTTCTGTTTTCAAGTAGAGACAATGCTAAATACCCAGGGAACTGCAGAAAATGAGAGATACCTCAAGATGGCAGAGCTAATGAAGCAAGGTTTGCGTGGGACATTGCCTACACTGATGTGTCTGGGAAACAGGGAATCTGACTGGTACTCTGTCAATCTTCAAAAACAGTGACAGCAAAGACAATCTGGCTGTGACAGCAGGGAGCAAATTACATCCCGTGCAAAGGGTGACACTATAGCCGAGTGACTCAGAAACTGGGCAGCTACTGTTGCCTTATTTTAATGATTTGTGTATCCAAGGTCGCAAGCTAATGTTGCTGAATTTTACTGATTTGTGTATCCAAGGTCTAACACTTTCTCTAGTACATACATGCATGCATATCTCTGAAAAATGGATTTATGAGTTTGAGCCTGTGCAACTGTCATCGACCTGTCAGTCGGAAGTCAGGTTGCCAATATTTGGCTGTCTGTCAAAGAACACTCTCTGCAGCCCAAAAGGCATATAATTGGAGAACAAATGGGTGAACTCAGCTATTAGTACTGGCCCCAAACATGTGGAGACTGGTTTATTGTTGAACTAAAGCCGAGTCAGTGCCTGAGCTGGATACAGATTGACTGTTCTGTGAGAACAGGTTTCCTATCAGAGTCGCAGAACTTCTGTTTTGGGCTCGCAGCAGAAACAGGAGGTGGAAAAAATTATTTTCGGCATTTGGGGACTTTATTTTCTAGCTCAAAGAAAATGAGGAAATACAGAAACAGATGAATGGGAAATGAATACTGTGTTTTTTCCTCCCAACTTTAAAATATATTTTCTATGGTTATGAGAAAGGCTTGTGCTGACTTACACTCCATTTGAGCTTTAAAGGCTTAACATGCATGTAACACAAAGATCTTTCCTGAACAAGTGAAGTCACACAATTCCACTCTCAGTGATGTGTTTTGTGTTCCCAACCTAGGCTCCAAAGCCTTTGCCATCAGATTCACAGCGCATCAGCAGCACAATAGGAATTTGCAGCACCTTCGGCACAGAAACGCGCATGGCAAACGTCCTCTCCCCTTCCCCAGACCTCATCCAGTCACCCATAGGACTTCTCCTCCTCACCCAAATGAATCTTTGGCTGGAAACGATCACTCTGGACCACTGCAGCCCTTCATCTCCCAAACAGACCAGTGCTGTGCCATACCCACAGAGTTCAAAGCTGTAGGGGACTGTGGGCTAGTTTCCATATTTCAGGAAAAGGGCCTTTCTGTAAAGGGCAACACTTCTGCTCTGTGCAAGCGTTATAGTGGGGATTTTTTAACTTCGCAGTTGAAGAAGAAACTGACCACACTGCAAAACTGCCCAGATCCCCGCAGCTGCCTGAGGGGACAATCACAAAAGCCAAATTCACCCTTCTGGGAGGGTTTTCCCCAATAGCTCTGGCCAGCAAGGAGGAGGAAGGCAAAGCAGCTCCTCCAGGCAGCCACAGCCTCCCTGGCCCCCTCCATGGGGCAGATGGCAGCCACTAAGGCTGTGGCCATTAACTCCCTAACTCTCTCCACTGAGGGAATTTACCTTGGCAAGCTTGGCTTTGATTGCAAGATTGATTTCACTCACTTCTTTCACTAAGGCTTTAAAAAATACCGTATGTAAACCAGAACACTTTAAAATGTTCAAAACTTTTTTTTTTTTTAAACATACCTCCAGTGGGCTTTCATCAGAACAGAGAAACAACTGCTATTAAGACATCTGTAAATAGCTTATTCCTTATCCTAGGGATATAATTTCTTCCTAGTGCATGCAGGAATGTGGCTTCAGGTCCATGAAAGCTTCCCAACATATGGGGAAAACTAGATAAAAACCAAATGGGCCAGAAAGTTTTTTGTGGGTGAAAAAGAGTTTGTACAATATTCACATTTAATTTTTATTTGCAGAGGGTTTTTTTTTTTCTCCTTTTTTCAAAAAAGACTTGTGCAATTTCAATTACACAGAGCATTTCAAAGGAAGGAAAATGCACTATAGAAACTTATACCAAAGTCCTGATGAAACACAGCATTTTGCACTCTCAGCTATATTATGAATGACAATAAAATTGTCCTGGCTGATAACATGGGAATTTGTTCCATCCTTGACATAATTTCTGGAAGTGCAGCAAGTTTCCTGCAAAGACCAACATGTTTCCATTGTTAACAGCAAATGTTTTTAGAAGCTGTGAGATTAATGCATTACTGCAGTACACAATTAACAAAAATCTCAAGCAAGAAAAGATCTCATTGCCCTCAGCAACAGGTCGAGAGATGCCTCCGGCACTCGGTCCTGCACCATGGCTTACACTGACTCACACCCAGTTATACTATTGCAGTGATACCATGTTGGATTGAGGTTCTCCAAAGCATGTTTGCTTTATAGCTTTATAAGCAAGGAAGTTTAGCGGCTACTAAATGCCTCTCTGCTCAGGAGCTGCCGCTGCTTGGGGCTGGGGTGGAAAGCACAGGCACACCTGCAGCAAGTGCAACTCCAACAAAATGCACCACTGAGGTCTGCGTAACCAGATTTAAGTTCCTCGCCTCCTTACTCTATAGGTTAAAGGACCCTTTCAGAACTTGCTGTGTCTTTACAGGCCCTGGTGTCTTTAAAATAGCTGTGCAAGGAACAAGTAGTCGCAGTTAATCAAGCTGCTATTTATCTAAGTGCCTCAGATTGAAAGGCGAAAGCAAATATTTTGATGATATTGCTCCTCAAGCAAAAATCTGCCTAGTAAGAGCCCATTCCCAGCTCATATGTAGACAGAAACTAGTGAAGAGACATTTGGTAGAGATTTTAAGCAAAGAAAAGCTTCTATGTGCCCCAGTTCCCAAGTTTTGTTTAATTTCAATTTCAAAACAAGATATAAGTTTGCATGCATGCTAATTTGAAAAGTCTCCATAAAAAAAAAAAACAAACCAACAAAAAAAAACCCCAAACACAAACCATCAGTCATGGTTCTGTAATGTCTATTAGTTCAAAATCATTTTGTAAACAGCAGTAACATACAGGGTTCCTGAAATTTCATATCAATGGTTTAGTCAAGCCATCATTCTCCAAACATGCACTGACCAAACTGTTTTGGGATTGGACACAGGGAAGCTCAGACTGACCTGAAGGGAGGAAAAAAATTCAAACCACTGTTGGATTTACCGAGGGTGGTTTGTTTTGCTTTTTGGTTTTGCTTGTTTATTTTTTTAAAACATGAAGACTTTGCTAGCTTATTAAATGTATCAATTTATTACATTAAATTTCATTCTGCTGCCTCTTAGGTTACTTTACAATAAGGATGATGAAGCAATGGAAATGCTCACTTGGATGAGAAAACCCTCTTATAGAAGCAACATCTTCTAAAAACCTGAGTTCATTACTGTGGAGACAAACCCCAGTTTTTCCTGGGAATTAAGTACCTACATGGTTTGAAAGCCGTCTGGCAAGTTTTACACCTAAGCAGATGAACTGAGAACAGCCCTTTTTTTTTTTTTCTTTTTCTTTCCTGCTTTACAGGAAAAAAACCCCCATCCTCATAGCCATTAGTCACACAGTTTGTCTCATTTATTTTCAGGCAAATTCACCTTGTAAGAAGGCCACCAGGAAGGTGAGGAAAACAGTTGTGTAAGTGGCATATGAGATATATTAAAAGTAACGAGGTGGTTTTGGTTTGTTTGGGGTTTTTTTTATATATGGGTGTTCCCTGGGACTTGGAGAACCAATTTGCCTTTTATTGTATGGGGAGCCTGAATTGTTGTAATAGGGATGCAAGAAGGAAGGAAGCACATGTTTGACTTTTGCCAGAAGGACTTGAATAAATGCTTGAATAGCTCCCAGTTTTTGATCTTTCTTCAAGCTGTAAATGCTGGAAGGGTACCCATTGCACCACAGGATTTAAAGAGCACTGGAGGATTTGCCCTGCTCCCAGTTGAACAGCAGCTGTGTGGTCCCTGGCAGCCTCTGTGCCTTAACAAAGCACCCAGGTTCTGTAATAAAAACTCTGCCTTGCACTTCTGCAAAATACCAGCACAAGGGAAGGGCACAAGGAAAGAAGGGGGAGGAGAGCAGCAGGGAAGGTCTTTTCTTTCTGACCTTAGCTTTACCACAACATCATCCTAGGACCAAAACTTTGTATTTGCTAGGGACACAAAAGCCACTGGCAAGCTGTTGCCTGCGCCTTGTTACGTGCTATAAGCTAAAAAGCCCACAGGTTATGGCCCTTGCTGCTGCACTGTCCGTGAGTTGCAATTTCCATTTACAGCCCTGGGATGCAACTGGTGCTGAAAACAGTTCAGAGAGCTCACAGGACTGAACTCCCAGATTTTCTGAACTCTGAGCCAGTTAAAATCCTGCATCAATGTTGTGCTCTATGTATCCTGATAGGCTGCAAAAACTCTCAAATGCTAAATTTCATGCCCAGCTCTAGATCAAATGCTTTGCAAAGCTGCACTTATCTCCAATTCAAATGTGGACAGCAGGAACACATAGCACTGCAGTCTGAGCATCAGTCCTAGTTACAGAAGTCCTAGGCCCATTACAAATTATTCAGGCAGACAAATACTAAAAGTGTGATTGCAGTTTTAGCTAGATAGGATATAACAGTCAAATGGGAACAGACCCTTGCATGACCAAAACAATTTGGGGTCAAGTTCCTTGGAACCAATGTGCCTTATGATGTGCAGAACACTTAACTTCTGCTTTGTCTTTATTTAGGTGCTAAACAAACCTAGCCCCTATTGTGTACTGGGAGTAGCAGAGTATTTTTCTTGGAACAGATTGAGAAACGGTATAGGTTTTCTCAGATTCTGAAAACTCCGAGTTTCTGCAGTCAGAGCCCAACACAGCCCCACTGATAAACCCAGGTGTGTGTTTTTGTCAGCCACTCGACGGGTGCTGCCCTTCCCTTCTCATATCAGGCGTCTCCCCCTGTGCTTGCCTTTGAGACTGGGGGGACACAGATGTGTAGCTCTGCAGCACGGGGGCTCAGCTCTCCTCCACGGATGGGCTGGCCCTGCAAACACAATGCTTCGCACGCCCCTTGCGACGCTGTCAGAAATCAATACCAAACAATGCTGCGCCTGCAGCCTTGCAATAGAAAATTAATTAGAAAAAATAAAATTCAATAGTCTAACAGACCCTGGCCAGTCTTGGTCTGCTGGAGAATAGGTGCAGGGAGGAGAGCTCAAGCACAGGGGAGCCACAGTGCAAAATTAGCATTTTTGCAATAAAGCAGAGCAGCAGGCTGGCTCAGCGAGAAGCCTTCCTTTGAAATAGGTGAAACATCCGCAAATCTTTTCAGCACCCACCACCAGGGAAGCCATCACAGACTAGCACTGCTGACGGGGAGCATGACGGAACATTTTTCCAAGGCATGAGCAGCAGCCCTCACTAGCTATGGGAACACACTTGAGATCCTGCACCTCTCAGCTGGCTGCAGTAATGTCTACTTTATTGACAGGACTTTAGAGAGGCATCTAAGACAAATATTAAGATATAAAAGTAACTAATAAAATAAAGCATTAGAGCTTAAATTGAATTGGGACTGTATTTTGGCTCCCTAACAAGAGCCGACGCATGCTGGGACCGGTTTCATCAGTGAGGAAAGGTTAACACCCTAACAATTAAAATTTTTCCCATGCTGATATTTTCCATTTGTTCCTTAATGGTGGAAAGAACTGTAGTGACTTCATAGTGATTTTTCTTCTAGAGCATAGGTCACATGCTGCCCTTCCTCAGAGGCATCGTGATGCTTTTGTCTAGAAAGGCAAGCGGCCCCTGGCGGCTGAACAGACCCGCATGGGCAGTAGCTTGGACCCCAAGGCTCCTCTCTTGCCTGGCCAGAAAACACAACACCCACCCACCCCCCCCCACCGCCTCTTTCCCCGTTTTTGTTTTGTTTTGTTGGGGGGGGGGGGTGGGTGTGGTTTTTGTTTGGGGTTTTTTTTTTTGAGTTTTTTTTTTGTTTGGTGGGTTTTGTTTGGGGTTTTTTTGGTGTGTTTTTTTTTGTTTTGTTTTGGGGTTTTTTTTTGTTTGGTTTTTTTTTTTTTTTGGTTTTTTTTTTTTTTTTACAGCCCTCATTTAAAGATGGGGTAAAGCTTTGCTCTTCCTGTGGTGAGAGAGCACAGCTCTGCCGATGGCTGCAGTCAATGTCTTCTTGAGGAATCGCTGTATTTTCTCCTGTGTCCAAAGTAATCTGTTTATTTTGAAACAGTGACAAAGTCTCTGCTGCTCTCCAGACAACGCCGTTACCGTTCCCCCCCTCCTCTGCCTCTGTCTGGCCACCCCTCCCTGCATCTGCCTGCCTGCGTGCGATGGGTGGGAGGGGAGCCATTTCCTTTTGCTAAATTATCCCTCTAAAACCTTACCTCAGTTGTTTCTGGAGAAGCCTAAAATTGCATACCTCTTCCAGCCACATGCCTCTGCTGTTTTCTGAGCTGTGGCTTCATTTTCTGGTCTGTGAGCATAACCCCAGAGCACAACACGCTACCCGCGCCATCCCAACTGCTCAACATCAACCAGTTTTTTTCTGGGCTGGCAAGAGCTTCTCCAGCCATTTCCCCAGTGTGCACAGAAAGGACTGTTCTGAAGGTGAAGGTCAATGAAATTATATACTACGTGAATATTTTTTCCTTATGTTCCTAAAATCGCTCCATATACCAGGGGGGGAAAAAAACAACAACAACAAAAAACCCAAAAAAAGAACTTTTCACGAGAGCAACTTCAGTCCATTATGTTTCCAGTGCTGAATTTGTGGGTGTTTTACCAAGACAGAGATCAGTGCCGAAGAGAAGGAAGGCTAGCAGAGCTGCCAAGCCCTGTAAGAAACTGCAAAGGAGCAAACAAGATTACTATTACATTTTTCAAATGTCACGGAGCTGGAAAATAGAGTATTTAAGTGACTTAGAAAAAGGTAAAGTAATGGAGATTTCTATCTGAGCAAAGCCAATGTGAAAAATCCTCCTTAAGAGACAGGGTGTATTGTTTGCAGTCTCTTTTTGATATTACAACACAGGACGCACATTGTTCTATTCTTTATCACATTCTATACATTTATTTAAATAATAAGAGTGAACCAAAGCTAAAGCTCAAGCAAAAAAATTACAGCAGTTGTACACATTCATTGGCCAGCGGGATGGGGCAAACTGAGCCCTTCCAGAGCAAAACACATGAGCTGGGCCAGAGCACGGAGGCCGCGTATTGGGCCACGTTGGGCAACAACTCATCCCAAAGGCACATACTGCTGACAGGGGATTTACATACATCACTTACGCACCACTCCTTAAATCACCCTCGCTGGAAGGAGCCAGCACTACTGTTACCCAAACTTTAGGCAGTAAATGGCAAAACACTTCACGTGCATCTCAATGGAGTTATTTTTCATAGAAAATATTTTCCATATGTTTCATCATAGCAAAAGAATGACTTCAAGGTTTTTTTAGGGATGGGTTGGCTTTCATGTGCCAGGGTCCTGACCACTGTCAGGTGCAGACAACCTAAGGTGATGGATTTGCATGCAGACGTCCTCTCCTCTCTTCTCCAGGCGTGGCCTGTGTTTGTCCCGCAGCCCTGCCCTCATGGGAACAACCCCACCACTGCTGTCAGGCTCTTTTTGCAAAGCCTCCCCACACTGTACAAGGATCCTTGTCCTCAAGGGAGAAGGGATCTGCCATAGGAGGGGATTTTGGCTCCACACCTGCAGGCTTATAGCCATTGTTAGCAAAAAACTTTGCAGCCTCTCATTTGCACAGAAATCACCATAAGAAACACCTGTGCACCCCTTAGCAGGTAGCCCTTCACCTCCCCTTCATCATCCTCTCCCCATAATAGCCTCAGAAGGACTGTTCAAAACGCAGTTTCTGCATTGCAAGTGTTTCTCCCAGTTGCACACAGGTACCCAGGGACAACGGGACGCCGCTCTCTTGCAGGCGCGCAGCCCTGGAGAAAACACAGGGCAGTTGGGGCCAGACTTCAGCTGCCTTCCCCAGCACGGTGCAGCCCATCCTCCCCTCAGCCACGGCAACAGAAGAAGCCGAGAAATTCAACACCGAGAAATGCTAAACCCCAGCCAAAACCAAAAGCCAACAGAGCAGGCAGCCAGCAGGGTCGTGTAAGTATGCGATACGTGGCAGCGTGCTGCGTTTTATTAAACAGCAAGCACCTCGCAACAGAAGAACAGTCTCCAAAACGTTAATTTTTCTGCAGTTGATTAACTGTCCAGCATCCAGACTCACATTACCTCTGAGACTGAGCACGCGTGGGAGGGAAACTGGCAGCAACCGTGGGGAGCGAGTGCCAGTGTGTGATAGTGAAGTGCTCTCACACCACGTTTGGGATTATTGCATTCCTCAGGGCGATGCCAAATACTCCCCCTCCCCAGTTTTTCACTTCGTTTTTGGTGGATGGGGATTAGGATGAGAGGAAGTCAGTGCCTGTTTGTTTTTGAATCGGACGCTTCTGCCCTGATTCTTTCAGGCAGGCTGACAGATACAGACATACCGCCTACCCCCTAAATGCTTGCATGCGAGGCTCTCAGGAGCCTCCTGGCTGCAAACACCTCTTTTTAATAAAAGTGATGCCTCTTCAAAGCTGTCGTGCCATGCATTTTAACACAGAAAGGCCCCTCTCAGACAACAGCTTTTTTATTTTGTTGTTGTTGTTGTCCATTTGACTCTGCAAACAGGAAGGGTACTGAGCTGTCCCCATCTCCCAGAGCATGTGGCTGCCACACACAAATGTCAGCCCGTTTCCGAAGACCAGCATGGAGCAACAGGAATGATCTTGTTCCCGTAAGTCAACAAACAATGTTTAGAAAGGTCTGTGCTGTGGGAGGATTTCCTAACGTAATACAAGTCATCAGACTTAAAACACATGCTTACTCTGGTGAAATTAATAAAGCAACAAGGCTGTGTAAGAAAACAGATACAGGAAAACAAGAACTTTCTCCTGATGACTTCATCCCACAGGGATCAACTGCAAATCAAGGGCAGTGTTGGTTGGGAAGGGGAAGCTCTGGAGGTTTCTTAGAGAACTTGAAAGGAAACTTGTAGAGTTTAAAAACAAACCCAACATTTTTCTTCTTAAAAAAAACCCCAAAACCCAACGTTATTTTCCCAGCATTGTACCACAAGAGAGTGTGGTACTCATGGGGACAGTGTTGCAATCTGTATAACCAAGGAACGAGCCTGGCCTGAGCCACTGAAGAGTTTGTTTCATCCCTTTTTTGCTGTGTGGACAACATAGGAACACGTGGACAGCATTGCCACCGCTGCTCGCTCTCTCCCTCCTCCCCCTCCCCATTCATCCATGTATTTTACTCAAGCAATATCAGGGTAGATCAAGAAATGAGGGTAACACTTTTAAACATGGAAAAAAAACCAAAACCCCAAAATCCCAAGAAGTCATGAGTTAGAAGAAACTAGGTTGATGTTGCAGCAGCAATGGAAATTTGCCTGTACTTGCAAAGTGGGCAGAGCGGGACGGACACCCCAGAAAGGGTCAGGCTGCCCCAAGGTGGACACCCAGACTGTGTTATCCTCACATGTACTCAGAAAAAAAGACATTTAGAAAATTTAATGGTGGACCTTTTTTCCACGTTCTCAAAATAACTATCAAAATGAAAGCTGATCCTGTTGTGTGGAAGCCTCCAAGTAATCTGCTGGAGCCCAAGAGGAAATCCTAGAGAATATTCACGGCTCTTGGCAGCACAGTCCTGGACTGGACAGACCTTGACCTACCCCAGCGCAGCTGTTCCCAGGTATGCCATTGTCTGCTTCGATCAAGCAGGACTTTACAAAGTCACTTTTTTTAGTACACACAGCTGAAGTACTTGTGCAGCACACTGCAGTTACAGAAGTTTTACCTCTCCTCTTTCCATTGTTTAGGGAGCACAAATATGTTTATCATTTATTACCGGGAAGATCTTCCTCTCTACAAACTTCAGGACCACTAAAGACAAACCATCAGTTAATCTCCCAATTTAAAACAAGACAAAAAATAGCATGTTGTAGAAACTTGCATTAAAATTCCACATTCACAGATGCATGCAAATAATACCTTTCTATGGTTTAAAACAAACCTACAAAACCACACACGCTTATCTTAGCTCCTGTGATCAGATTTTGCGAAAACACTTAATCTACCTTAAGCTTTTGTGCAAACAACAGGAGATGCACTAAATATCCCATTTCCAGTACTACATTTGATTCAATATTAGCCCCTGAAAAGAACAGGGATAGATACATTCAGAACACCATTGCCACCATCTCCCTATGACTTCTCAAAAAACAGCTTCCCAAAAGCTAAAGTTATTTAGAATACAACATTCACAGAAATAAAACACAAGTCACTGGCTCCCTAACCTCATCTCAAGTCTTCTACCTGCCTTCCTGAAGTTACATAAATAACATACTCATATAAAAAAAAAATAAGCAGAAGTTACTGCAATTCCACAAACCATATAAAATACGGAGTTATTTAGTATTGAAATATCTAAACTACAAAAACATTAAACTTATTTTCTTCTTTTTGGTTAAAAAGTAGGAGAGTAATAGCTGAAGTATGTCAGTGTTATTGACTATGGAATTCAGAGGATGGAAGAAAGTTTAATAAGCGCTAGGTAATTTCCCTCAGACTTCACTAGTTGTAAGGCCTGTAAGCATGTGATGTTTTTATGTAATTTTGTAAAAGTATGTTTTAAATTCTTTAGTGTGTGTAGCTATATCAACCTAATGAAGTTTATCATTTCAGCCAGAACGATGTTGTTTTGTGAGGCTATTACCTGACGAATTTCCAGACTCTTATGAAATACAGCTGCTTCACAATTCCTGACGAGTCCAGACAGTGCCTCTGGGCACCTCAAAGCTCAGTGGCAGCTTGTAAAATACAATTCACAGGTCACTGTCCTCAGACAAAGCTTCAGCTAGATACAAGCGTATTCTGCTAACAACCCATCAAGTGCAATTTTAGCCTACTGTAATTTTACATGCGAAGGAAGAAAAATCTTTCACTTTAATGATTAATCAATGACACTCACAGGGAGGTTTCTTTTATTGCTTCTGACCTAAATTTGAGCTGCAGCTGTCCTCGTGCTCCTCTTTGACACCAGAAACTCGGTAGCCTCCCATATACCAGTCTAACAGCACAGTAGTTGTGCACTTCTTCTCATTGCACCACACCAGAGCAACCATGAAGTCCCAGTATGCTTCTTTACAGCTGCATTAGGAAATTCATGTCTGTTCAACGTGCCAGCCCCATAGCTACCTGAAGAAACACTTTTTATTTCACAAGCTGATAACAAAGCCTGAGAAGCTGAGAAGAAAATGCCATAAGTGGTTTTCCTTTAAACATATTCATTATTCAGCAATACAACCAATCAACAACTCTTTAAAAACCCTCAATTTTTAAACTAATTTATTTGGGAGTCTTTTAATTTGTGCTCCTTAGTTGTTAAGGATATCATAGAATGGTTTGGGTTGGAAGGGACCTTTAAAGGTCGTCTAGTCCAACCCCGCTGCAACAAGCAGGGACATCTTCAACTAGATCAGGATATTGTTTTAAATCTCCCAAAAATTATAACCTAGTCAACACAAGCCCAAAAGGTGAAGATTTTCACATAGTGATCTGACCACTGGAACTACAGTTCCAAATATCAGTTCTACAGAGATTGCTTATAAAGAGATAGTAAAGTTTTATCATTTTAGATGGGTTAAGTGAAAATAAGTTGCAAGAAAACATAATGGGGTAGATAACACATGACATAAAATAAGAACTAACCTAGAAGCTTTCATAAAAATGATTTTTCACCAGCTCTGAAAAATCAAAGTTGTAACAGAAGAAAGGTAGGTTCATCTTCTAGCACAATTAAACATTATTTTAAACACTTCTGATAGCAAGTGCAGATAACAGCAGTTATCTGAACGATGTGCTCAGATAGTTAAGTTTGATTTGTCCCAGAAACAACAGAAAGATTTTGAAGTTTCCAAATGTTTTGCAGAGGTTTACAAAATGCTGAAATGCCTTTCTCTGAGTGTGCATGCATGCGTGCACACAGGTTGATGGAAAGCTACAATTCTGATATTTTGCCTTGGAAAAAGTCATAAAAGGTCAAAAGCAAGGAAAACCTCAAAACACCATTAGGAGTTTTGCTACATTTTCGCGGTGCCTTTGGCATCCCCTTTCTTAGCATTTGTTACTCTTCCCTCAGGCCTGGCTGCTGCAGCATGCTCGGCTCTGCCAACCCCGTCTCACCCTGCAAAGCCCATCTTTCGAAGCACTGTGCACTATAAAAGTAATGTCCTCCCTACTTGCCAATCTCTCCATCTGCTACCACAGCAGGGGTGTTGGGAAAGCTCTGCTTAGATGTCACACTGCCTGTTGCTGGAAACTTTTGCCATCTGCTATTGCCCTTACTCCCATGCCTCACAAAAGGGTGACTCTAAATGGAAAGCAATTTCTTTATCAGATGTTTAACAATATTGTTAATTTGAATCATGACTGCTTTTTGATTGCTCTTATATTCACACAAACATAAGAAATCAGCACAGATTAAGGAATAAAGATGCAAGGTCAGATTTGTATGGGTATTAAATAACTAAATATATTCAACAGTCTACCCCAAACTTATTTCTCACAAAAACATCTTTTTTAAACTGTAACGTGGATGACTTTTGACCTGTGTGAATAACACATGATTCTCTCCCAAAGCCAAGACCAAAATTCATCACACAACTTACTGTACTGGAATGCAATTTAAAACCATGCAGTGTCATAAACAGAAACACACTATCTCCACCCATGCAACACCCAGAGATAGAGACCGAGCATACAGCAGCAGAGACGACCTTCCTCAGGGTGCTACCATTTGGTTTAACTTAAGTATTTACACTCACACCTAACAAACAAAGCCCTGGATGAACCTAGATATGAAATTCAAAATATGCCTGGCTACAAAGAAGCATTTTAGAACAAGGAAAAACAAGCATTTGGTAACTAAAACATCCTCTACAATCCTTCTGTGGTCCAAATACAGGCATTGATACTCAGTGACGCAGCCAGATACTAAGGCTTTCATAGAACAACCCAACATGTGGACAACATACTGCCTACAGGGACTGCAGACCCAAGCCCCTGCTATGAAGCATCCCATCACACATGTAATAGACAACAAAGAGAGGGAACATGCTGCCTGGATGCAGCTGTGCCACAGGCAGCTTTGCAATCAACTTGTTTCTTCTATGGGATTTTAAGAGAGGACTTACCTTTGTGGGTGCTCCTGCTGCACCGCTCCTCCTGCCTTGCCTCATCTCTCTCTGCTTTCCAGGGCTAGCATTCCTCTTTTCAGGGTAACTCAGGCAGGAGCTTGTAGTAATGAAGACATCTACTTCACACACTGCTTACAACCCCAAACCACAATGCTGAAGAGCCCCATCCTGCCCTGATCTGACCAGTGCCCAGGGAAGGCAGGGCTCTGGCGGCAACTCATCACCAGCAATGGCTCCCACCTGGACCCAGGGCAGCTCGTCACCAGCAACAGCCCCCACCTGGACCTGGGGTGGCTCACCAGTAGCCCCTCCAGGTGCACCTCATTGTGCACCAAAACCATCAGTCCCAAATGGCTCCCCGCAGCTGGGACATCCTTACCTTTGTGTGTTAAACCAGCACAACTGGCCTCGGCTCCCTGGCCTGCAGGTGCTGAGGTGAGGGGGAGAGGCGGCCGCAGATAGTCTCTCTTCGGTTGAAAGCAACACCATAAGCAGTAGCAACATCTTCCATGTCAGAGCTGGCCGGGGCTGCTCCCAAACCCACCCTGGGAAGAGGGAGCTCAGACGGGCCAAGGAAGGATTTGGGGCAGCACTGGGCACCCATGCCCCAGGGCAGCAGCAGGGCTGAGGGGCTCTGTGAGGAGAGGCCAGGGCTGTGCCCAGTTCCAGCAGCCCCCCTGGGCCCCTCAGCCAGCGCCTCAGGGGGAACGGAGGTGAGCGGCAGGAAAACACCGCCTGACCGCCAGCAGCAGGGAGAGGCAGCAGGGTCAGGAGCAAAGGAGGGAGGGCGAGACGGGGAAAAGAGGTGGTGGTGGGGTTACTTTGTCTTCGTTTCTCACCATCCAAACCTATTTTGTCAAGAACTGAAATTAATTTTCCCCAAGTTGAGTCTGTTTCACCTGTGACAGTAATTGCCAAGGGATGTCCTTATTCTTATCTCCACCCACGAGCTTTTTCACCTTATTTTCTCCCCTGCCCTGCAGAGGTGGGAGAGTGAGAGAACAGCTGGGTGGGCACCTGACATCTGGCCACAGTTGACCAGCCACAGGGGCTAATGCGCATCTTGGCCACTTTGTACCAATTAAAGTAATAAAACCTGTGTGTAGCCATGTCCTGTGAGACACCCAGCTTGGGCCTGTGACCCGGACAGATTATTTAGAAGCACTGAAAAGGGCAAGCGGTGAGAGGGGAGGTAAATCAGTCAACCAGGAGCTCCCTGGTGAAGCTGGGGGGAGAGCTCCTCCAGCTCTTTACACAAGTAAAGAGCAAAGGCGTGCTCAGAGCTGCCTGAATGTCTTCTGAAAAACAGCTTCTGTTTTCACTTCTGTCTGCACAGGC
This sequence comes from Theristicus caerulescens, assembly GCA_020745775.1. Taxonomy (NCBI): domain Eukaryota; kingdom Metazoa; phylum Chordata; class Aves; order Pelecaniformes; family Threskiornithidae; genus Theristicus; species Theristicus caerulescens. Next base: position 94,976,011 of record CM036560.1, read on the forward strand.
AGGCGCTCTGGGGCACTGATCCTCACTGAGCCCCCACTGCCTGTGCCCCAAGCACTGCTCAGAGCAGCTGGCCCCTGCATCAGCCCCCACAGCACAGCAAGGGCAGTGGGCAGGGTAGCACTGGCACACAGCAGCAGTAGCACCCACCTATACAGCAAAGCCTTAGAAGCTTTCTAGATTTTGCCTCTATTAAAAAAAAATGCTTTTATTGAAATAATGGAGGAAAAAGAAAAAAAGCCAGGAGACTACATTCCAGTTTTCAGTCAAGCTCCATTTTCAGAATATTTGAGGGCTGGAAGGGAACACACCAAATCTGGGATCTAGTATCCCTGTGTCACTGTCAAGCTCGAGTATCGCCGTTGTCTTAGGTAGTGCCTGTGCTGCTGCAGTAATGTGTCCATGTCTGGTTTCATAAGGGATGCTGAAATGGCAGTGCATGGAAAGGATGGAGAATGGGTTACAGAGATCTAAAAACCTTCGGTAAAAGATACGTGGAACTCCATCTAACTAAATTGAGGGGGCAAAAATCAAAGCATGACTTTATTGCAACCTAAGTATCTCCTTGTGGAAATTTGAGGTATGATTTCATTTAATTTATATGACAAATATTAAGATGTGGCTAGAAATAGATTCTGACTTTATCTAAAGTAAGGTTAGACTTTTTGCTTAGAAGGGAAACTGCTCATTCAAACACCTGCTAAAGATTGGCAAATCATTGATAATGAAGAGTGTGGATTTTTTTGTTTTTGTCATTCATTGAAAACTTTCAAACACTTTCTCAGTAGAGGTATGAGCCCACATTTATCAAAAATAGGCTCAGTACTTGATGAGATATTAAAAACATTCATGAACCACTACATCTCTCTCTTCAGAGCAGTGATTTGGTGATGTTTCTTCAAAGGTGCATCATACTTCCAAGCAGATGCTCCCTTTGCCCATTTTCACTTGAAATAAAGCTCCTGAAAATGCACAGTGCACTGCACGGTTGGTTTCCTCCTCTAATCATTCATCATTATCCCTCTGGCTAATAAGCAATGGCAAAGCAAAGGTTTGCAATCTTTTCTGTTCCTTCACGACCTGTTGCAGCAACTCTTCCCAAAGTTAAATATGAACACTTTCATCCAGTTTTCCTAATAGCTGTTCATGTTACTCTCTGACCATCCAACTCCTCACTTTATTTATAACATGGCAATATTATACCTTGCAAATAAGAAGAAAAATTGTGCTGGAAGAGTTCTTCATTAGGATGTTATGTAATGAAAGTTGTGAATGCTGCAAAAGGAAAATAAACCATTAAGCATTTGCCACTGGTGGTTTCAGTTATGCGTCCCTATGGAATAAAACTCACTTTTATGAAGACTTGAGTAGCCACCAGGAGATAGACCATAACATGTGTCTTGACAAATAACTACCTAACAGGGGCAGTCTACTTCATTTAACAGGAATTGAAAGAACTCTACTTTCACAGAAGCAGCTTAGCAAGAGACAGATTTTATGGGAAAAGGAAGACCTGAAAGTTTATACTATCTTGGAGTTCGGCCTTTTCCTGCTTGAGCATGAAACACAGGCATAAATTGGTTCCCTTGGGTACACAAATTCAGAGGCAACAGGCTCTGAACACATCATGGAGCACAAGCTTCATGTCTCTGAGAAGGTGAACCTGTAGCAACTAGACATTTCTTACAACATATTACCAGGCCTAGAAGTCTGGAGAACTTGTTTTCAAAAAGTGTAGGCAGGATCACAGCATGCACAGGGGAAGAAAGCAGTGCTCCACCGTGGATCTCTTTTGTCTGCTTAAACACAGAACAACTTCGCTAGATTCAAGCAAAAAGAAAAGCTGACCTGGTGAAGAGTTAGAGGTCAAGCAAGAAAGCTTTCAACATCTTTTTGATATTTCCGCACACCTCCCATGTTGAATAGCACAAGAAAAGACACCAGAATGTTTATCAGAAAATGATTTGCCTTCAGGAACCATAAAGAACTTCATTTGTCTCCTGCCAAATTTTGTGAGCTTGGAAAAATAGATTAATTAAACTGCTTTAAGATGAAACACTGAACTGTTACCTGGTTTTGGGAAGGGAGGTGGAAGGGACAGAATCTCAGTGATTCTTTGTCATAACATTCTGGGTTTTGCTGTATACACACAAATTCTGAAATGTCCATAAAATTTCACTTAAACTCGAAATAGACCAAGGGTACAAAGCCCTTCCAATATTCAATTTCTAGAACAGCCTTGAAAAGACAATGTATTTTCATACAGTATTTGTTTTAATGCCCATTTTATCCCAGATAGCATAATCACAAAAAACCAAACACTTGAAAGAGATCTGATAAACAGAACCAGATGTAAAATGTCTTGAATCTTACAAACTCATCACATAATGATTAAGCAGAGAAAGGACTTGAAAATACTGGGTTTTAAAGTTTTCAGCAGACCAACATATTTGTTTAGTCCAGAAATTCTCTTGTACCTCCAGAATTGTTTACACAGTGAGAAGATGCACTAGGAACTAGATCATAAGCAATTATGTTTTTGGGGTTTCATTATCTTGTCTCTGCAGCAGCTTCAGGGCAGAAAATAACTATACATTAATATGTAACTAAAGAACATGGATGCACTGGCCATTGGCCTCAGCAGAAATATTACAGACAGACGGGAAGCAAGGAAGAAACGTGCTGTTGTACTCCAATAACTAACGTTAAAGAGGAAATGGGAGGACATTAAAGAATCCTTCTGTCTACGTATAATTATGTATTTATTATTAGTTACAAGAAGTGCCCTGTGGAGTCACTTTGCATAATCATTTTTAAATTGTAATAAGAACACTGTGCAAAAGGACAGATGCTCCTTTCTATGATTGTATAAAAAAAAATTAACTGAACAAGTAAAAGAATGTTTCCTTTACTTATTCTTCATGAACAACTGCCCACCTGAAGAAATCATACCCTCATCTAAACTGGCCTTGTAATCACAATGTACTGTTTATGTTGTGCTTACAAATTTCGTTCCTCACACTGGCCAATGATGACCATTAGCATCTGTACCTTCACCGCCATAGTTTTTAAGTCCAACACAAAAAGCAAAGGAAACAAAAAAGTCTGCCTGAAAATTTAAAATGCTTCAAAACTTCCCAATAGTATTTGTTTGAAACTTGACTGCTCACCAGAAAAGAGCAGAAACTAGAGCCAAGTATGGGAGAGCCAAGATCTAGGAGAGGTGAGCAGACACCACCAGCAGCCAAGAAAGGCAGCAGTGCCAGAAGTGTTATTTCCAGTCTCCAGTCATGAGTTTTAAATCTCTTCAAAAAAGTCCTTCAAAGCTCTCATCCACACTAGCGGTTCTGGATACTCTCCACATTAGTCACTCCTAGGAAAAGAAGTGAATGTTGTGCTTGTGCAAGCAAAAAGATCATGAAACTGCATGCAAAATTTAAAAATTAGCCCCTTCTAGCATTTAGAGTCCAAAAGTATAATGGAAATGAAGCACTGAGTCAACAGTGGAGCATCTGCAACCACTTTCAGTGAAGATGGAAGATAAACCAGTGCTGGAGGCATGTTCAGGAGGAGCCTTCCTATGTGACAGATGCCTTCAGCATTCCAGCTTGCTGGCCATTGTCACTGTTTGGTGCAAGGAGAAACACCTGCTGGGACAAAGATAACTTTAATATCGCTGCACAAAAATATCTATTGGCTCATAGGGATTAGTTAGCTAGTTGTCTCCCATCCAGTTTCCAAGCAAGGTTCAAATCTGTCAGCAATTTAGCCTCACTTACCACGTTAGCTTTTTTGTACCTATTTCTAGATGCTGGACTACATAAAAAATATCTTTCAGTACCAAAAGGATCAGCATTTTTAGTACTGAACTGTCTTTGCTAAGCATCCAGTGCTGCATTCAAGCTATTTCAGAATAAGGACCTTTTTGGTACCATGCAATAGCAACGTCATATTGAGGTGAGCTTAGGCATGAAAATAGAGGCTTACTCTTGAGAAAACAAAAAACTGTTCTGCTGCATGGTGGAAAGATTCCTGTCAGAGGAAAAGGTAGTGAATGTTTTGTTGTATCTGAACTTTAATTTTCTTTTGCTTTAAAATGGATTCATTCTTAGGTTCCACCTTCCTTTTCCCTTAGTACATTCACATATCACATACAGCAAGATTACTGTCTACTGAAGGTCTCTTATGTTATCCTTCCCCCCAAAATTTTATATCTCTTCCACTTCTCTTCTATATGGTCCATATACAGCATGAGACTGCATTTTCCATGGATGGTTTTAATTTTGGGAACCATAACCTAGTGCCACGTGCATTTCAGGCCTCTTCAAATCTTCTGTCCTTCATAGATGACAAACTGTGATTTTTATCATAGCAAAAAAGTGTAACAACATCCATATCAATTCGTGGTCCTAGGGTTATTACATTAGTGGCAACATTATTTCTTAAAACATTCATCACCCATTGTTAGAAGTGACAAATTTTTACTTCATTATATAATTGGTTCTTTTTCTCATATTATGTTTTGCTTTTTCCATCTGTTAGTTTCCATGAAGTTGCAACACAGTTTTGGCACAAACTAGGTAATTTCCATCACAATGTATTAATCTTCATATTTTCGTCAAACATCTGGAATCGTTCTGCATTTCTCAGTCAAGCAAATATTGCCCAAATCTTACTCCTTAGAAGAGTGGAGAAACTTGACACTAGATACTGCTTTGACTAACGCATAAGTTTCTGCATCTTTATAACCAAGTCTCTTCATTTCCCAACATAATTCATATCTACTCTGACTCAATTCTATGTCAAAAGAAATTCATAGAATTATAGCTCAAGATATTCTAAAGAGTACTGGGAATAACAAAACAATACACTGTAAATATACTTACATGTAATTCCAAAAATTTCAGAGGATTTTCCAGACTATTTATTAAAAAAAAAAACAAAACCAAAAAACAACTTGAGAGTTTGCAAACAATTTTTTTCCTTCAAGGCTGAAAACTTGCTTTTTGATGAGAAGTTAACTGTTTTTGCTTTTCCTTATGGTTGTTCTGCTATTAAACCTTATTACAGTAAGTAGTCTGTTAACATTTGAGTCTGTTCTTTAATAGTATACTTTCTTCAAAGTGAGAGGGAAAAAAAATCTAATTAACAACCATTAGCTCCTCCTAATAGTTGTGTCAATATTAAAAAGTGGCACATATGACTGTTCTACTACTTTATTTTGATTTACGGAATAGAATATTTCAGTTGGAAGGGACCCACAATGATCATCTAGTCCAACTGCCCGACCAACTCAGGGCTGACGAAAAGTTAAAGCATGTTAAGGGCATTGTCCAAGCACCTCTTAAACGCTGACAGGCTTGGGGCATCGACCACCTCTCTAGGAAGCTTGTTCCAGTGTTTGACCACCCTCTCGGTAAAGAAATGCTTCCTGATGTCCAGTCTAAACCTCCCCAGGTGCAGCTTTGAATCATTCCCACATGTCCTACCACTGGATACTGGGGAGAAGAGCTCAGGACCTCCCTCTCCACTTCCCCTCCTCAGGAAGCTGCAGAGAGCAATGAGGTCACCCCTCAGCCTCCTTTTCTCCAAACTAGACAAGCCCAAAGTCCTTAGCTGCTCCTCACAGGACCTGCCTTCCAGCCCTGTCACCAGCTTTGTTGCCCTCTTCTGGACACATTCAAGGACCTTCACACCCTTTTTAAATTGCGGGGCCCAGAACTGCACACAGTACTCAAGGTCAGGCCGCACCAACACTGAATACAACGGGATAATCACCTCTTCTGACTGGCTGGTTATACTGTGTTTGATGCATCCCAGGATGCAGTTTTCTCTCTTGGCTGCCAGGGCACACTGCTGACTCCTATTGAGCCTGCATAATTTATAAAATTTATAAAATTTGCTTTGTTGATTCATGAAATCATGTAAAACACTAAAATCAGGAACACTATAAACAGAAACTTCTGTACATCTGTAGCACAGGAAACAAAAGATAAATCCCAAATTTTCCTTAATACAACAGCAAATCATAATCTGCAAAAAGCCTCTTTCATTTCTGGATTTAGTTTTCAGATATAGAAATACCCTGGATAGTATCTTATGCCAAAAGAAAAATAAAGGAAATATATATCAAAAGCATGAGTTTATTGTGTGGTGCTTTTCAGGTTTCCCTCACTCACAACTACCCCCAGTTCAAAATAAGAGCTCATTTATCTTTTAACCATTTCAGGCATTCTGTAAACAATTTCCCTTGCTGCCTACATGTCTTTACAGTTCTCCACTTTCAGAGAAGCTGTAAAAAATAGGGTAGACACCAATGATGCACATTGCAAAAGTTTCTAGAAGTCCATTTGCTTTTCTGTCTTCTCAAATCCTCAAGAACTTTGCAGCAACTTCAAATAAAAGCCAAACCTTTCTTTTGCTCAGTTGTGTGTGACACAAAGCAAGCCAGTTCTTCAAGTATAGAAGAAGGTAGCTCCAACAGTGTCCAGACTTGTCTGTAATCAAATACTTCTTGGCTTACTTCACAGTACAAGCACAAATTTCTGAATATCCTTGCCTACCACACCTTTCCTGACCAGCCTGCAATGGTATTCATACACCTTTTGTAACCATGTTTTCCAGGGCTTTGGAAGAATAAGTCTCCTCCACCAAGCATTTGATTGAAGTGGGGTCAAACAGTAAGGACAGATAGACATCTGTTAACCTTTACACAGCTTGGAGAACCCATCTCTTTTCTTTTGTGTATTGGCAACATTTCTTAGTAGACATCTTCCTCTTCAGGCTGGAAATCACCAGTTTTGCTCTTCTGACTGGTAACAGAGAGAAGTGATGAGCATCTGGACAGTGAAGCCTCTTTGTTCAGGGAGCAATCCTGTTCATGCCATGCCAGCTGCTGGGAACACTGCTCGCACTGCAAGGAGAGTGGCCATCTAGCTCTGATGCTCCATCACCGTTCCTCCTCTTTCCCACGCCATCTTTACCACTCTGCTGACTGAAGCCACATGGTGGTCCATTAGAAGCAATATTCCCAAATAAATGGTCCACAAAGGAAACTATCTTGTTTCAGACCTCTGTAGTTCACCATTGCTCAGGCATCAGAAATGCTGCACAATTTGCAAGTCCACCTGCACGTGCAATTTCCATGTAGTTTACGCCAATGCTTTGTGAGTTGGTACTCGGCACCATACCCTGCAGTTGTTCTCAACAGAAGAGTTTGTTGATCTGTCCCCTTCACAGACTTGTTCCCACATCTGCAATTCCCAGTATGTATTCAGAAAAATAACTCACAGATTTTTAAAAGGTCAGCAAGCCAGGAATACTGTAATTTAAGTGGAGACTTGTGCGTATAAAATAGTTAACAAAGAAAACACAGTAGGCTGGAATAATGAAATGCCTGAATGCAGAGTGAGGTAAGTAATATTAAACTTGTATCACTACACGTCAAGCAAACAGACAAGACTGATGTAACATTATGTACATATTACCTCAGTGTGAAAGCTATGCCTCTTGCTAGATTCTGACTGGTTGCATGGCCAGCATCCCAAATAAAGAATCCCTATTGGGTTTTTTCCACTTCTACACTGAAAGTAAGAGTATAATGACCATCATGAAAGAGTACATACAACTGTCCTGCTAACCACACCAACACATAGATAGCTATTAAAGTGGAAGACCAAAGAAAGAATAAAACTCATGTAAGCCAAACCATTAAGACCTGCTATGAATTGAACCTGAGATAATTTAACTCCTTTCATATGCATTTTTAAGGAGAGGTATCTCAAAAAAAGCATTCTCATTTAAGAGCCAAACACACTGTTTGTGATATAAAAACAATAGTAAAACACAGAGCATTAGCATGTGAAAGAAACATGCTGCAATTATGTCAAATACTGCTTTTTATGTTTTATTAACAAGCAAGCATCCCTGGAACTGGGTCTATATAAAAAATACTTCATTAACCAATCAGAATACAAGGGAGTTATAGAAATTTATTTTATGCAACATTGATTAGTTTTGAAAATTCCCATTTTTAATGTTTTAATTTCATCTTTTATTTAAAAAAAAATCACTAAAAGGACACAACCCACAAAAATACAATCTGTATCTGCTCTATATTTACAGATAACTGGTCACTATTAAGGCACAGATTTAAAACTAACATTTTTTATGTAGCAAGTCAAATATTTGTGCATAATATAACACTAACAATATGGTACACTGTACTGTCATATTCCCTTTGTGGAATCAAAATAAGTGAGAAATTTTTTTTTCTTCCAGTGTGTTCTTTTTTTCTGTGAAGCCCTATTGAAAAATAATGTTGTTCACGGGAAATTCTTCACTTCGGTGTAGATGACATAAGCACTGCTCAGCAAAAGACCACATCAACTTAATACTGTAATAAAAACAGTTTTTGAGTATAGTACTGTCTAGATACATAGTATGTACTTACAAAAGACTAAAAATCTAGGAGTGTAAAGGCTTTTTGATGCTTTTAAGTTTAGGCAAAATAAGCAAGAAGGGGTTGCGGAAAATTCTGTACAAAGTGTTGCTGAATATTTATTTCATTAAAAATATTTTATAAAATTAACATGACTGAATACAATTTGATTTGCAAACACTGGTCTTGCAAATGCAAACATTTAAATGACAGCTTATCTGTAAACACATAGGTAGTCCATGTGAATGGAACTATTTACATGCTTAGAAGTAAGGACAAGTGTAAATAGTTTTAGAATCATAAGGTGTGGCTTCCACGAGGGTTTCCATGAAGTTGCTCTTGCCTGTGTAACACATACACACAAATATCTCATAGATATGTGGATATTTACTTTTGGCATTTGCGCACAGTATCTTTGATGTGAACAACTGCGTGCACACAAGATGCAGTTTTATCCATTCAGATCTCTAGTACAATTTTAAAACCAGAGGAAGCTAACTGCTACTTGATCTACAGGGGAAGTCACCTGGCTATACACCATTAAGTAGATATGGCTGAAATTAGTACTGAGCAGCTATTTTTTGCTAACCGCAACAAGACTTTATATTATTGCTGGATCATCTATGCCCTCAAGTAATAGTTTCTTTAAATTCCCTTTGTGTGTGCAAATTTCTCTACACATCATTTTGTATTCTCACCTTAGAAGAAAGAATTATCCACGGAAAGTGTCAAAACTATTTCTCACCCATTTTTGCATAAAACCCAACTACTGTAAATGTTATTCTAATGCCTTCTGTTAAGAGCACTTGACAGTGGTTTATGTCCATCTCAAAAGGCTTGTACACTGAACATAAATAATACATTACAGTAGAGGTAATTCACAATATTTCTTATGGGAATGCTTTTCAACAAATTAATGCTTGGAAACTTCATATTGCATTGCAGAAAGAGGCACTTTATGAATTCCTTCATTGTATCAGAACCCTTCATAAACCCATAACAAGACATCTGTAAAGACAGAGGAATAATATTGCCAAATTATTTGGACTTTCACAGTATAAGAATGCAATAGTTAGCTCTAGCGACTTATAATATGGACTCTTTCTGTTGAACATAACTTGTTTCAGAAATAGTTCATCTCCAGAGTTTTAAACACTTCTGCAGCTGACAATTACAAATCTAGATTGAACAAAACAGATGCGATTACACCTATTTTCTGTAGATCGCTTAATTGCTGCATGCATAGTCATGTAAGTAATATGCATCATTTATTAAATGGCAACAGTGCTGTCTTGTCAAATTAGATTAGTTGTCTGTTTAATCAAACTGACAGCCCAGAGCTCTAGTTTGACGAATGCCTTTCATTCTCTACCATAAATCTGCAGTAGATCACTTTAATCTGTTACGTATTGTAGGTGTATAGAATCTAAAAATAAAAGTCTGATATAAATAAGTGTCCTTTAGTGGCAGGGTACTAAAAATAGCCCTTTGCTTTGAGACAACCATTAAAAACAGTTTTAGCATAACAGGCAGCAGTTAAATATGATGACTGCAAAGGGTTAATATTGCAAGGTCCATTTTGGTCTTTCATTGCATCTGTTACAGTGAGTGAGTATTATTGCAAGCAGCATTACACTGCTTCATAAGAGCGTAATAGGACTGGTCCACTACCAAGTGGCTTGATTTTGGAACAATCTCTTCAGGTAACTACTAGGGAGACAGAGAGGGAAAAGTCTGCATAAGAACCAGTTTCTAGTACCATTATAGTGAGATGTGACTTAATGCAGAAACACCTGAAAAAATTTTGATTAGTGCCAATATAAAAATTGATATGGAAATGAAAGAGAGAAATAAATTTCCACAGGACAAGAAATCAGAACATGTAAAGTGCAGAAAGACCTCAATAATTATTTTAAGCAGTACCAGAAAAATCCATCTTGATAAAACCAAAATCTATGCTCTCTGGCATCCCAGCTCTTCATTCTTCCTTCATTCAACAAAGTAAAAATTCAGTGCATACATTATAGTTATAGGTAATAAAATACTAAACAAAGAACCCTATATTATTATTATTGCAAATTCTGTCCAATCTACAAGAGTAAAACGTAACCCACATTTGGTGTTTTGAAAGACAACAGACAAAATGTGTTTTCTCTTTTTTTTGGCACAGTATTGTGCAGACAAAACGCTTTGGTCCTTGACACCCAAAATCCCAAAGTGCAGAGGGTGGTGTGCAGTGAAGGCTGTCCACAGGATTGCCATGTCCATCTTTACAGCTGACTTTCTGAGCCACAACTTACTGCTACCAGCGACCGCTGACACTAGCAATGTCCGAATGATACTGACGCGGCAGTCTTCCACTAGCTCCACCTTCCAGGAATGAGGCACGTACGTTTGATGGGTCAAAGAGCTTTCTTCGGTTTTTATTCAGTTCTATAAAGGTCACACACACACAAAAAATCTCTCATCAGAAATTAACTTTAATAAGTTGATTTAAGCCAAAAGCAAAACTTCTATTTAAGCAAACAAAATATTTTAGAACAGTATGAAGTGAAAATGTCTGTGAGATACTCGTTCAGTTTAACAGTTCAACCGGATAGTAAGAGTGCCAGGTTAAGACTCACAGAGGCTGCTTGGGATGCAGGCATCTCTTCGGTGCAATTCTTTATTGGCACTGATACAGTATAGAGCAGATAATATTTTGCAATATTGATTTAGATCAAATTGACATAGCTGAAATGCTTTAAAAAGGTTCTGTTATATTACTCAAAAGCTGCAATCTTCCTGAAGGTACATGCACACAGAAACGTACAGCTGCAGCACAATCATGCAATGTAAACTGAGATGACAGAAAAGCTTATTAGCCACTTGATAAATTTCTCAATGCACAATTCTTTATTTTAAACACAACACAGAAGTAATATTTTAATAAGCTCTTTTAGAAAAAACATGCTCACCCTTCATTCAAACATGCACCCTAAGCTCATATTAGCAAATGCTCATCCAAAATGTTCTATTCTTGTAAAGAAATTCCATGATAGCTACAAATCACTGAAAGATTACATAGATTTTCATGACTGCTATTGAACTAACTACATTGCATTTTTACCCTCTTTATGCCACCATTTAAAATTCATAGAAAACATTCACTAATGGCATCAGTAGGAGAGATGCTATTGGGAGAAAAATGATGTAGTGTCACAATGAAGCATCTGACGAAGTGTCTTCCTCTGATACAGATTCATTGCCTAGACAATGTAATATAAAATCTCATGCTCTTTATTACAATTAGAAAAAAATCTAGTTAGACATTATATACTACAACACATTGCAAGAAATTATATTTGGCCTTCATCTTTCTTCATGTAGGGTACAAGACAACCTTTTAAAGTGGGTTGGAAAAATTCCAAATAAGAGTTACATGTTTCTTTTCAAACCTACATATTTTGCAGAAACAACTGGCCTTGGGGCGGTGGGACACACACACACACACAATGACATATGAACAAATAAAAAAAACCCAAACCCAACCCACCCCAGCCTTAAAAAAACAGGCAGTTTTTCCCAGTAGGATGATCGCTCTGCTAATCAATAAAGTGGAGGACAGGGAACCAAAAGCCTGAAAAAGCCAGTTCTGGCCAGTACATAGTGCCATTCAGACTCCGCAGAGCCTGTAATCACAGAGCTTCTAGGACCCACAGTTTTGGGGCATAAAACAAAATTCACAATCTGCTGTGAAACAAACTTTCTGCCAAGCTCCAACTTTACAAGGGGACACAGGACTATACAACTGAAATCTTATTTGATAATGTGAAAGCTCTATAAAGCCTGGTTTTAAATGCCTTCTGATTAGAGACAAGCCAATATGACCTCTGTGGACTAAATCCTTACTTTTCAGTCTTTCCAAGATCCTCTGTCAACTTTAAACACACAACTCCAGTGAGAAGAATACAAACAATACTTAAAATTAACAAATTATCATCTGTGTTATTTACCTGAGATTGCAAGCAGCATTTTTCTTCTGGCACCAAAAGTGGTAATTCCTAACTCTTTCAAATCTTGATCAGTAAGAGTAAGGAATGTCTGCAGATCAATCTAGAGTAAAAAGAAATAGGAAAATTATGCAAAACAAGTCTGTCCCCAAAAGTATTAAGCCATAAATATGGTTCAGAATAGCTTCACAAATTTTTTTTCCTACTGCATTTTACAGTTACTCTGCCAACCTGTTCTCTGTGTGTAAACAGCAATCATTGCTTTCCAATGCCTTCTTCACACAGTTGCTCAATTTGCTACTCTGCATTTCTGACAGATAAAGAGAAACTAAAAAGTGAGCAGTTTTAGCAAAGCACAGAAGATCAATTAATCTTATTTATTTGTGATTCTTGAGATTTTGACTATTTACCATAATTGCTACAATATACTTGGGAACAGCCAGGTATATATGTCTGTAGATATGGTAGGTGCTTCAGGCTATAGTAGGTCAGCAGAGGATGATTGCCCAACTACTGGTGACGCGTTTGAGTTAAAGCATTGAGTATTTCAGAGCATTCCAAAGTGTGTGCAACCATGTATGCTTGTGTTTTTTTTTTTTTTGCTCCCAATACACTTCACAGAAACATAGTGGAAAATTGTTTAGTTTTCACTCTGGCCAGACTACTTTGGCTCCTCTCACACCTAATCAGCAACTGGATGTAAGAAAAACCAAAACAAAAACCCACCTGTCAAACAAAAGTCATCTTTAGTGTTAGAAACCAACACAGCCATCTCTCCTTTTTAGGAGAGTGACTAAGATAATAGGAAAGGATTAATGACTGGATAATGTGTATTATGAAACATGCAGGGGAGTACAGAGGAGATAAACCTGAGGAACTGTACACAGAATTAACTGAGGCACAGCTGGATTTATTTGCTCAGATTGAGGATTGACCTTGCCACTTTCAGCCTGGTTGCAGGAAAACCCATGCTGGCATCTATCACACACCTGCCAGTGCTTTGCAATCCAAAAAGAGTTCATTCGCTCAGGTGCAGCCAGTTCCTAAACACTTTTGTGCAGTACTGCGCAGGAATAAAATTCCCCCACACCACTTAAGCAGCATGATTAGAGAGAGACAAGAAATGCTGGCAGGAAACACCAGATCCAGCTGCCCCTGGGCTGAGACAGCAGCAATACACTTCAGTGGCCTTGGGACGATTCTGTGAGCACGTATACATGAGTGCCTTAGTGCACAGGAGAAGGTACAAATTTGCCTCATGTCTACCCTTGTAATAGCGTAGTACACATTTCAGTGTGCCCCCGGTGTGCACAGTTTTCCTCTTGTGGAAGCAAATCTGAAGCTAAATGTTGGCACACTGGAGCAACTCGTGCAACATGAATGGCAGGTCCTCTTGGAGCTTGTTCTTCATGAACACATGCAGTTCTCAATGACATGGCAATCTGTGCAAAAATCCACTTTGTGTGGTCTATTAGGAGAAAACATGCAGGTGCAAATCCGAGACCAGCAACTGGTGCAGACCTCACTGCTGATAAAGATGCGAAGTGGACATATGCGTCCAGAACAGAGGAAGATGCTGAATCCAGCTGTGGTCCTTGCCCTGTACCACATGAGGCACTGACACAACCCACACAGGCATCTGTTTTGCTCCCTAGTACACACAGTTCCAGTGGTGTGACACATACAACTTCCCACATACAACTACAGTGCTTTCAGGACAAACTCAGGGGCTCTATGTCTAAGCCAGTAAGCCTTGTAGCTGGGCTCACTGTACTCGTGACACAGCTCAATCTGTCACCAGAATAAACTATCTGCAGATAACCAAGTTGACTCTACATATATAGTATTCTATGGATATGAAATACTACCACTCGGACTAAACTGAGATTAGTTGCTGTGGAGGTGGAAAGTTCAGAAATGACTGGCCATATCGCCCTGTTGGGAATGGATCAAAGGAAAATCAACTGGCACACAGGGGAAGAGGCGAGGGATGAATATATGTGACCCCAGCATTGGCAGAGATAAGATGTTACTACTGAATGCAGACTGGATTTCCATAAGCTGTACATGAAGTTGACTGAAAGCTATTCAATTCTAGTTAGCGTCCTAATTTATAGGTAGGAGCTAAGGTTTAAACTTCCTTGAATGGGGGAGGGGAACCAACCAACCAAAAAAAACCAACCACCAAACCCTAGTTTAATTCTTTGTTAAGTATAAATCAAAGGTGCAGGACAAAGTAATACTCATGTCCAGGCTGGCTATCTGGAAATTGAAAGACACATGATACAGCTTTGACAGAACAGCTCACGAAAATCCTGTCACAAAAGTGAGGCTTCTTAGTAGCTTTGGTCAAGAGATAGAACAACTACTGCTGGAAAACATGCTACAGACACAAAAGTGTCTTTCAAAGGAATACTAACCTCTTGCTGTTGGAATACGTCTGTGTATTTGCCCAAACCAAGTTTGCTGAACAGCTCAGGCAGGTCAGATCCCTTGAACAAAGTGTTCAGGTTACAGCCATTGCTTCCTGTCAGCGAGGAAATGCAGTCCATGTAATTACTGCTACTGAGATAGTGTTCAGCTGAAAGGGAAGAAGTGCACTTTTTAGTGACGTCGCAGAAGTGCACAGTTTTCAGTCATATCAAGATTGTATTCAATTAGATCATTAAATTAATAAACTATTTACATCTTTATAATTCACAAAAAAACCCTCTCAGTGGTCTGAGACAATGAACAGCATAAAGCAAATTTTTGTTAATTAGGTTCCAGTGTTTGTTTTCTATAGAAAGAATAAAATCACATTATGTGAACTGTCACACACATACAAGTCAGGAAGTCATACAGGGGAAAGAGCTGCAGGACTCCATTGCTTTTCCTCCTCTTAAGCCCTCTCCTCTTTTCTCCAGTGAATATTTTGGAAAACACCATTGCACACATGCAACCAGCCCTTTTTGGTTTGGATGGGGAGTAAACCATGCTGGAGCAATTCCTGGTAAAGGAACTACCTAGTAGCCACATGATTTGGCTATTATTTTAGTACAATACAGACAAAAAATAAATGCAATAGTTTTATAAGAGACTAAAACTGGAAATACACTCCCTAAACAGTTTTAAATTACATTCCTAAAAGGTATATCTTTAAAAAAGTTTCCAGGGCTATTCAATCTATTCAATTCTAGTTAGCGTCCTAGTTTACAAGTAGGAGCCAAGGTTTAAACTTCCTTGAATGGGGGGGGGGGGGGGGATGACACAGGACACACCCAACCAAAAAACCCACCAAACCCTAAGTTAGTTCTTGTTAAGTGTTAAGTAGCCTACAACAACCAAGAAAAATGATTTAGCAGTGCAATGCCTTTCCTCTGTGTGTGCACACTGATAGTATCACATAGTTCATAATTATTTTTCCTCATGCTGCGTAAGAAAAGGATGGCTCCCAGGGAGTGCATTAGGCATTTGTGTAAATGGCACCATTGTGAGTGCTCCCTCCCTTGTTACAGACACAGGAAAGAATAACAGCAGAATGCAGGAGGTAAAGGATACTTTCCTAGGTGAGTAAAACTAAGATTGCCCCAGAGACTTATGCTATGGCCTCCACTACAGAATGCCAACAGAATGTGAAAACCACCATTTTTCACAACTGGCTATGCTACATTTCTTATTTTCTGGGCACAGACTAGTTAGAAGCATTTGGGATCGGCTTTGCAGAGTTTGGAGAATTTCTATCAACCTCAGCTCCATTTTGGAAAAGAGTTTTAAAATACAGTAAAACTTCCAATGTTGAAAATGTGAACATTAAGTTTGACAAATGAAGCAATAACTAAGTTGATTTTTTTAGACTTGAAAAGGTGGTGCCTCAATTTCTTCACTATCACAGTAAGATAACACTAAAAATACCCAAACAGAAATTGATGATCCTACACTCAGGGCAGATGATGCAAGGTCATGTATTGAAAACTGAATATTAAGAAATACTTCTTACCAGTGCAGTCGGGAAGCATTATTTTAAAAACAAAGAAAAAATTCAACACTACTATGCAATTGTGTCAATGAAGACTTAGTTTTTAATACTCTCTCACCTATACATTAAGGTAAATACATTTGTCCAGTCAACTCATAACTATTTCTTTCGTCCCTCCTCCACACATTTCATTCTCTAGGAAAGCTAGAGCTGCTATAGAACAGTTTCCCCCACTGCCAATGTATTCACATTTCTAATTTTCTTCTAATGCATATGTAAATACATTTTTAATCCTTTATTTTGATTAAACTAGAGCTTCCATTTTTGTCCAATTAACTTGGAAACATCAATGGCTTCATTTCAAAGATAAACTTTTCATCTCTTTTGTTCTGTAAGTACTTAGAATATGGTATGCAGCCATTTACAGCTGAACTAATGTGCTTTTTAAAATAAAATAGTTACAAGTACACCAACCATGAATATTTTCTCTACTTGAAACTATCCTTTCTTAGGATGTCCAACTTTTACTATCCGTGTACTTTGCAGTTAATCTGGGATTTAGGTTTTATTCACCTTTATAAGAAATACACAACAAAAAAAAAAAGTAAAAACAACCATAGTAGCTATTTCCCCATAATGCAGTTAGCTAGCATGAACCGGTATGCTCTACCTCCATTTTTCATTCGTTCAGAAAGGCATATATTAAGTTATTAAAAGAATGAAATTAAGTTTCAAAGAGTTCAACTGAAGTAAAATTTTAATTTGTAAGTTTTAAACATTATTTAAAAAGTAATTACAAAATTTACAGCCTGTATCCACAGAAACCAGTGTTTAAAATCACGTGCTAGGCCATGCCAAACATATGGACAGTCTTATTTTATCACCATAAATAGAATCATGCTTTAAAATTCAAGATCAGCACAGATTATGCCTTCTCTGCCAGTGAGCAAATAACCCAGTAAAGACCTGGCTGTTCTTGTTGCATTGATAACAGAGCAGAACAATAGCAGTCTACAAGTAAACTTTTTTTTATAGGCCTGTTTTCAGTACACCTTGAAAAACCCCTTCCAAGACAGCAAAGAGCTTTCAGCAAGAATGCCTTTCATTTAAAAAAATTTCCTTAAGCGTTTTCCTTTTGCACCATTATTCGTATATCATGTTACACAATTTTGCATATGCTTTCAACTTTTCAATTCATAAAATAAGTTTACTTTACAGGTGCTGGTAATTTAAAACCCTAGTGATGTCACGAAACATTTATATTAAAATAAATATTAACTGATATCAATATGATTTTTTTTTTTTAAATCAAATCTTAAGAAATTATTAACCTGATTTATTTTGTTTCCGTTTGGGGCTGCCAATTGAGGAGACAAATTCATTATGAGCTGTGGGTCCAAGCCCATTACGGTCTCTCCAGTTATCAGATTCACTGCCACTTCCCAGGTGCTCCCGACTGTTGGACCGCGAGAGAGACATCGATGAACCCTGCATATCCAAAAAAGAAAATTTGGGCAGAAAACAGAAGTTTCATTGTGACTCAGATGTTTTCTTTGAAGCAGCTCAGTTTAAAAAAAACCCAGCTTTTAATGCTTGCAAACATTCTTTTGGCAGCTGATCAATAGTCAAATAATTGCAAACTGGACACAAAAACAGCAGGTGTGCTTAAAACATATGCAGTTTACAGATTTTAAGCAGAAGTTATTTAAAGACCATGCTTCAAAATAAATTGCTCAGTATTTCCAAGTTTGCTTCCAAAATGTTCCATGGTATCTGATTCCCACACAAATTCTACACAAAGCCGTCTATCGACTATATCCCTTCACAGGGAAGGGAACATAACAGAACATCTATCTGAAGATAAGTGGACCAAGTACACAATACCTGACGACAATGTGGTATACAATACAAAACCAACAATTCTGCAATGGTTTGTGAATTTGCAGATTTTTTTTTTTAAAAATAGATTTTCATATTCCTGTAAAGAACTAATTATCAACTCTCATCACTGTGGGTCAGAATGTTCTAAAATAAGGCAAAAGTATTCTCTGAAAGCAGTAGTTAACGATGCAATTGGGTGGGGATGTACACAAAAAAAAAAGATGGACATTATTGACACCACATATTTACATGAACTAAAAATTGTGGAACCAAATGAACAGTTTAATTCTATACACATGCATCAAATTCCAATTGAAAAGCGTAACTTAAAGGCAGCAATCTTTTCTAACTATTCAGGAAAACTGACGCCACTGAAGAAGAAAAAAAGGCAAAAGCTCCTGTCATTGGCAAAATCAGGAAGGTGTGAGCTATGGTTAGTATGACTCAACAAATGAAGAAAGGCAGGAATTGACTTCAAGTCTTACAGAAAAGCAAGAAGAGATAGGCCCTCTACATTATGTTAGATCATAGTGATGGCTAAGATTTATGAAGTAAAAAAGATGTCATGCGATGTTTCTGGAAAACTGAATGCACAGTAAAACATTACAGTGAAAATGAAATATGCTTGGTGAGTTTATTTTACAAATTAACTTCCCAGACATTAGACTATAATACCACTACTACGTCTGTTCAAAGACTTCAGCACATTACTCTCAAAAGTGCACGTGTATAGAGGAAGTGTGGTGGTACTGCCTCTGACACCAATGATGTTGAAGACTGCTAAATAGAAGAAGGATAGAAGGAATCCAAGTTTTTTTAGCTTCCCCAGATGTTTCCACAATAACTCATACCAAACAATGGAAACAGGAGTCTTAACACGCTATCATTTCACTGGAAAGAGCTAAGCCTGTGGTTTGCACATGGGCAGACTCTGAGCGACTAAGATACAGTGTTGTTGGTTAGAATGACATGCCTGCTTAGAGACTTTTAGCAGTGCATCAGGATTTGGGGGAAAACCCCACCCCAGCTCAATCAGTATAGAAAAGTATGTAAAAAAAATTTTCACAGATTTTGACTGTAGCTTTTTCTCTCCCCCTATTACTACTGCAAGCTCATTATGTCTATCCAAACCTATTACATGTAGTTGAATGACAAAAAATTCACATGTGAAGTGAGGAACACCAAGGCACATTTTTACCATGGTTGAATATTTCTTTTGCATTAAAAGATAGGTATATCCTAGAGAAAAGCTGTATGAATTCCCAGCCCTGAAGAAACATTCCATTTACATTTTACATAAGTAGGACAGAAATAAAGAAAAAGGTGTCTCTATGGAAGCTGGGAAAGATTACAGCAAGAAAACATACTAAAAAGCCACTTCAGAATGCCTTCGAAAAGAAAGGAACAAATTCCCTGCAATATTCCCATGGTGGGACTCTGAAGAGACTTGCTGGACCCTATGCATGCCTTCTCCCTGGGAAACTTCTGGGCCCAGTGAATGGTGCAAATAGAGCAAGCTCTTCCAGTTCTACAGCTTTGTCAACAGAAGATAAAATGAGCTGCAGCTATTTCTTGTTCTAACATTCTGCTCCACTATGCAGTGATTCACATTATATAGTTTATCTGTTATATACACATTGTTTTAATTAGGTTACAAAATTTCTACCACTTGTCTACAACTATTGAGACATTTGGTCCCATAAGTTGTTTTAAGTTTCTTTAATCAAATATATTTCCAGGAGCAGACTTCTATAAAGCTAAAGTAAGATTTATAAAGCGGATATAATTTTGTGTGTTGGGCTGAATGTATTCCATATGCCTTAATATTTACATAAGAAACATTTTTCACAATTAAAAAAAATTATAACCCTAAGAGGAAAGCTAAAAATCTTATCTGCAAGACTTCTTTTTATAAAAGTTATAGACATTTCTCAAAAGAAACAACTGTATCATTCACTAGAAATAAAGTTTCCATTACAGTATAGTTTTTTTATACCTCATATGTAGTTGTCATAGATGGCTTATATGATACATGATTCGCTCTTCTTAGTTCCTTGATGGTTTCTGCAGGCATAGATTTAGAGAACCCCAAACCACTCCACGTATTTGTTGGAGTTCTCACTTCCGTTACAACAGGCTTCTTTAACATAGCTGAAAAAAATAGACAAATCAGTAAATCTCAACCTTAGTAAAGGTACTGAGATGATAACCCTGAAGTCGTGTACACTAATAGACTTCAACCCACCAAACAGTAAATTCTAAACACCTCCACTTGCTACACAGCTTGAATCCTACCCTTCCTTAAGGCAATTTATTCTGTCAGAAGACAGTTAAACTCCATAGGGCTGCAACGAAGCCAAAAGAATCATATCTGTTTCAAAAAGAAGGTTTCTGGTTTTCTTTTGGTGTGGGGGGTATTTGGTTTATTTTTAACAGAATCAAAGATATGGTTAAGTCCCTTATCAATTTTGTAACTTAATTTATCCCTGAAATAAGGAGCAACTTTGCCAATGACAAACATCTTAAAGTCTAATTTGCATCCAAATAAAATCAAGTATGACAGCTGTGAGGTCTCTGAAAACAACATGGATCATTTGCATATGGATATACTCACACAGAGAATATCCCATCTGCAAGTTGTTTATACTGTATTTTATACTACGTTGGTATTAAGAAATTTTTGGAACATGAAAACTAATATACAAATGTTTCACTATCAGATTTAATTTTTAATCAAATTACAAAACTGAAACTTCAGAAAATTCTTTCAGCTGTGTACTAACAAACTTTTCAGAAGTCACTGTTTATCCACATACCTTTGGTTGCTAGTAGCTTCTTCTGTTCATAGTCAAATGCCTAAAAATTAAACATGCAGAAGATAGCTTAATTGCCATTCTAACTAAGTGTCATTCCAGTACTCAGCTCATTGTAAAAACAAAGGTTTTTAAAGTGACCAGTGAATACATCTAGGAGAAACCTGAAGTACTGCACAATAATTTGACAGTAGTCCCGTTAGAACCTTAGTTACTTAAAGTGTTCACTCAACCATAGATAACAGATTTTAAATAACTATCTGATATCCATTTGAGTGAGGCTGCAGCAGTATTTAGAAACTGTTTAGGCAGAATTTTTAATTTTTTTTTTAATAAGACATTTTTTCACGCATAGTTTCTCTTCCTTAATCATCTGTCCTTAGCACTTAAAACATTCCTGAACAGTACAAAAAAGATAATACATATATTAGACAGCAAATCTAGGCTCCACAGTTATTTTTAATAATCTTGTTTCAAGTTTAGTTCTTCTCCATGCACTCATCTTCTGAAAGGAAAAGAACCCAAGTTTTGAGAGAATTAAAAAAAACCCAAAAAAACCAAAAAACCACAACAACTTGTATTTGCACTGCCTATGACAATGGAAGATTTGAAGTTTAAATACCCTTGGTTAAGTAAGTCAGACTTCTTTGAATTACAGATTAGCAAGTCTAAGCATAAACATAAAACTACAAAAATGCAGTATTTAGCCTGAAGTGTTAAATTCACTACTTGAAATAACTAGAGCTCTGATAAGGAAAAGGGCTGCAAAACACTAACCTTAATCTTGTTCCACTACTCCATGCAGTCTGGTTATGCCCACACTGATAGTCTACACTGAAAACTACTCTGTTACTACAGCTTGACAAACAGTCAAAGGGGTCTCTCTCTTTGGGGAGATTTGCAATAACATGGAAGTAGTTTATAGTATAGTAGGAGGCTGTAGTTAACCAAGCAGAAACAGTACAAGAAAAAAGGAGTATATGTACAGATCCATATTTTTAAAGCAAAACGAGTGTAGTTACTCCAGTAAATCCCCCTGTATATGAACCTGAAGCTATGGAAAAAAAAATTGTGTTGACACTGCTTATGAGAAGTTGTAACATGCCTTTTGTATATATAATTGTCTCTTCTCAAAGCAACAATATAAGATTTTTTACACACAAATGATGCTTGTATAGACTAATAAAGCCATACAATTTATTCTGTACTTAAGTTTTTCTTATTCAACAGAAGCATAAGGGCTTTTTTTGTCTTCAAGACTTCTAGTTGACAACCCACTCTTTAGTTGAAAGAGTTAATGACTTTGCTGGGATATGCTTTTACTGAAATGGTAATGGCAAGTCAGTCTGCTGGTCAACAGTCACCTTTGCATTCTATGGTAATTTCACTTTGCAGTTATCAAGTTTTGCACTAGATTTGGGTTTATTCAGAGAAACATACCTGCATATTTACATAAGACGGCTGCGGAGCTAGACGTGCTCTTTCAGAGTTCTGCTGGGCAGCTGCTGCTCGTTCTGCTGCCCGTTCACTTCCAGGAGCCTTTTTGTCAGCCATGGGACTTTCAGAAGCACTTAACTCTGCATCTGAGAGCAGCCTCTCTGCGGTACTGCAGGAGCAAAGTCAGTATTAACACCAGTCTTCTTTTTCAAAAGCAGTGAACATTCAATGCAATTTTGATAATTGAGCTTTACCCTGAAGTTTGGCAGCAAAATTCAAGAAATGACAGTCTGCAAGCATCTCAGCGTTTTTAGCAATATGTCCAAAGTCTCAGCTTTTCTTTACCTGTTTCTCCATCAGTGAAACAAAGCACGTATTGCTGCCTCCTATATTAATAAGTATGAGGCATAGTTTATAGAGTCAGATTTGAGTAGTCTGGTATCTGGAATTATCACATGCAATCCCTACAGTGCGACTTCATACCGTTTAGCCTTGCTCAGGCCAGCAGCTCAGCAGTTCTAACAGATTGATAGTAGTAGGATAGAGAGATGCATAATGGGGACTAAGGAAGTTAATATGGGTCCTACTTGCTTTTAAAGCTTCAATAATTGCAGTCTTACATGCCAAAGCGCCTCTTAAGGTAATCTTTTCTTTCTAAAAATCAGCCACATTTTATGCCTACTGTAGAACAGTATAAACTATTACTTCAAGGCAAAATGAACCTATTTTAGATGCTGCAGACTATCCCAGGAAAATGCCCCAAGGAAACTGTGAGCACTATATCCTCAACAAAAAGATGACATACAAACAACTGAGGCTGATTAGCAGGAATCCTTGGATTTCTAAACTATGAGAGCAGAATTAATGAAATACATATTATGGCTTTCACAGTGTAAATACACCAAGTAAGAGAAAATATGCAGCTCAAAAGAGTGATGATAAACAGCTCCCAAAAGGAATACTGAAAACACTACTTAAAGTAGATCGAACAGAACATTGCATTAAGCACAAACCTGTGTTGCCAAGACATATCATGACTTAAAAGAGTTTTTCCCATTGCAGGCTCATTAAAAAAACAACCAAACAAAAAAATTGAGACAAGTGTTTGAGAACATGCTGTTATGCCCTAAATATCATTTTTCTAAGAAGAAAACAGACTCAAGTACACACGAAAGGAAAAAGTCTGTCAGTTAGCAATTGTTCTCAAAGCAATCAATAAAAAAAGGAAAGTGCAAAAATGTATGCTTTAGAAATAGGTAATGAAAGTTACTCTGAAAAAAATCCCCACTTTTGTGGGAAAGAAAAGGCATTTAGTTTTTCCAAACCAAAGAAAAATACTTAGGATGTGCAAAAAGCATTCAAAGTTTGCAATTATCAGACAAACTGGGGGGGTATATTAATGCTCAATGTGATTAAAAAAAATCAAGCTCAATTTAAATCAGCTCTTTGAGTACCTTACGTCTGAACCACCGCTTCTACCTACAAAAACGTGTTAAATATTTTTGCATGGCAAAAGTTCCATTAATCTGTATTTGCACATTTAACTTACTGTAAATGAGAGTTTTTTGTGCCTTGCAGTAATTCAACCGTTTGCCTCTTAGAACAGGCCTGTTTGGAAGAGCTCATCATCTGCTTCAGATCACTGGTATTTGCTGAATGGGATGGGCTTCTTGGCATGCCCACTTCTACAAAAGCATCATTGCAACCTACAAGACCAATAAAGAGAATAGTTAAACAAAAACCCTCTTATGCTCTAGTGAACTTACTGAAGGAATGACAACTATGGAACAAAACCTGCTCTTCCTCCTTTACAGAATTATTCTAGTCTTCAGGAATAACAACTTGGTCAAGGTTAAGACATCAGAAATGTAAGTTCAAATGCACAAAAAAGGTGTTAGTATCCACATATATAGTAGACACACTAAGTATTTTCTTTTTTAAAAAGTTTAAGTAATTAGTTGATATTCAATCTGAAGACCAACAATCAGAAGTGACTAGAGTATTTCAAACAAATTTGATTTTATATCCAGTTTTAATAAACCTTGCCAGGCGCTCAGATAACTTTTGCTGGAATAAAAGCTCCCCACTTGGTGTTCAAATATCTTTAGAAAGTGTTTTTACAAATATTTATCACCTTGATTGGGCAATGTACCTTTTATTGAAATCAGCATTTCAAATGACCACAACCCTTAATAAAAGAGCACCTCCTTGTTGATCAGTATTTGCAAGGGAAACAAGGCCTTTACACATATTTGCTCAAGTTTGAAGTGGAACTGGCTTTCCCTCCCTCCAAGAATGTCGGGAATAGTTCGTTAGTTCTGTTAGTTCCTAAAAGGCAGCATAACTGAAATGTTGTTTTAAAACATGCAAATAAATTCTCTTTGCCAGTGTCATCTAGGTTTGATCTACACATAATTTTCTGCAATAACCTTCTCAAAGGCATTAATTCCTTCCTTTCATTAAAAAGCAAAAATACATTGTTTAAGCCAGCAGAGATTGTTTTAAGGAATAAATTTAAGCTGCTGTAAAACATACTAAAATTTTCATAGGTCATTTCCCTCTGCTCTTGGGGAATAAATAAAGAGTTACAAGTGCATTTACATTGACTTAAGGTGTTTCTATCAACAGTACAGCTCAGATACTACAACTCCTATTTACTTCCTTTAACAACAAATCTGAGAGATCCAGCGCTATTTTCCTTCAACATGGCTGCAAAACCAATGCACAGGCAATGTATTTACATTTTTGTTTCATGCACTGTATATAGACTGCACAAACACTACCAGACAAAAGAATAAAATATCAAAATTTTACCTTCTGCACTATTTGACTTGGCAGCTACTTGTTCTGAGGCACCATGAGTACTTGTTTGTCTTACCGGATCACTGTGGTTTGTGCTCAACACATTTTCTCCTAGCGATGTGGCAGACAGTGCAGCATACTTGATACTTGAGGTCTGAAATGATTGTCAAAAATCACTAAAGTGATTGTTATGCTTAAGGAAATATCAAAAGAATTTCCCTTTTCTATCTGTGCAGGAGAACAAGAAATTCATTCCTGATAAAGGAGAACAATATGCTTGTATGTTCCATTTTTCAATCTTTAAGTCATATTTTGAAAACACCACTGTTCTATTTCTAAGCTTAGTAGCTCTAAGAATCTACTAATGTAGCTAGTTTTCTCTTTCAGCTCTTCTTAGTAGACGTTCATTACAAACAGATCTGATTCTCCAGAGATAACATCACTTACCTTTACATGACCATTTAAAGAAGGTGAGCCTTTTTTACTCTCTGATTGCATGCCATTGACATGGACTTCAACAGGAGTCAAGCCTGGTGGTGGAGATGGAGTGTTCTGACTATAACTAGGTACTCCAGACAACAGAATACTAGTTAAAGTTGCTTGGGCAGTAGACGGTATCATTAGGTGTGGAATAGCAGAAAAACCTGTAACAAAATTTGGTCATGTTCTGATTAAGTTTCTCATTTAACTTTCTCAAGTACTATAGTACTTAATATAAGTCTTTGTGTGGCTTTGATGCATCACTAAACAAGTTTCCATTAGAAATGCATGCCAAAACCATAATACTTTATCCAACCATTACTTTGTAGGTTAACATAGTTTCCTATATAAAACAGATCAAAACATTGCATGTGACAGCATGTCATAAATTTATATTAAATTATAACTTTAAATTTGGATATTTATTACTCCCTGTTAAGAAAAACTTAAGAATTATTAAGGGTCTAAAGAATGAATGATTCTAGACTTTCCAATTGTCATTCTAACAACTTACTGTTGCACAATTAATTTAATTTACATTTAACTTCTACCAACCTGTGGCATTCGTGTTAGCAAGAGATGTCGCCCATAACGTGGGACTAGGCGTGCCTGAACTTGGACTCTGTAAGGGACTCACAGAGCTATTAAGGGCATTCAACAGAGAGTTTGGAGCAGTTGAGGTGTTGACTGACAGGGCTGTTGGACCTAAAAGGCCTGCAAAAAATTATACAAGTGAATATTTAGTTAAGACTTACAGAAAAACATTTTTACAGAAGTATCAATTAAAAACAAACAAAAACCCCACTAAACTGCACCAGCATGTATTTTACAAACAAATTTTAACATTAAACCTGCTGTTAATTTCATGCAGAGAACACATTAAGAACAAGCATTCTTAAACTGGGAATCATATAGCCAAGAAGAATTGTAGCATATCTCATGTCCTCCTGGACTCTAACTATTGTCAGAACAAAGAGTGCATTGGCTGCTTCTCAGCCCCACCATCCCTTTGTATCCCCTTCATTGCTTCCATCAGTTTGTTTCAAAGAAGCATCACTTAGAGAACACGAGTGACTGCACTTCACAACCTTACTTACATTTCAGACAATAACCTTTTTCTCAGAAACTCATATGAATGAACCACTACTTCCATATTAAGAACTATTCAATTCCTTTTTGCATCTTCAATACTGACTGCTAATCATCCCCCAAATCTATTGCTTATTCCCAAAGCATTCTCTCAAACCAGCTCTTCATGTAAGAGCATTCACAAGGCAGTTCAGCACTACACTCTATGAAGAGGTAAAAACACAACCCCAAAGTGCAGGCATGACAAGAACAGTAACAAAAGCAGCATTAAAAACCACAGTCAAATGGCACAAATGCTTGCCCTCCTGTGGCCCCCAGGAAAGCACCTGACACTGAACTACGCAGCACTCCTGGACAGCAAGTCGCAAGGGAGCACGGTGTTGACATGAGAACTCTCAGTTTCAAGAACCAGTGTCAATATTTGTCACTAAATTCTTCTGGGACTGCTTGGTTTTCTATACATTTCTGATAATAGGGTATTTGCAGAGCTTGAAAAAAAATGGTAATTCCAGTCTGGACTATATGGTTCATCTACAAAATTACATTAAGATAGAAAGCTTACACATTTCTGTCCTAAATTTCATACTGATAAGTAAGGTCTAAACTAGTAGCACATGCATCCCTCAATTACAGTGAAATACAGCCAAAACTAAAATGTGGTGTTAGCTATTTTAACTTTTGTGGTACTGTTGACAGGCTTAAGTATCTACTCGAATTCAGGACAGCCTGAGACATCACAATATTACCAAAGAAGAAATTTCATTTGAAAGAGATTCTTCTGAAAGCTGTAAGAGCGATGTCCTACTTCACCTGTATTTCCCTCCCTTTCACTTTCAGCTGAGTGGTTTGTGAGCTTCTAGAGGACTTTCGACAGAGATGAGTCACACAGCTGATTACGAAAGCCTTGGAGGAAGTTTTACAACAAGCCCTTGAAAGGCCAGATGCTTTTGGAATTCTCTAATGCTTTAACACGATTCCTTATGCAAAATACACATCTGGTCCTTTTTTCTCGTAGAAGTGAATTAAGTTTCAAACAAATATATATCTATAAAAAAATAAAAGATAGAGAGAGAGTAAAATGCATACCAAGCCCAGTGAGTCCTAGTCCTGCTGAGGACAAGATATCCAAACCAGGACAAGACAGACCAACAGGGCATGAGACAGTAGAGGGATTTGATGCTATGGTAACTCCACTACTTTCAAGTCCCAAGAGACATTTCCGTGCCTCATACATATTTAAGGCATTTCGTTCAACACTTTTTACAATCACAGACTGTAGGGAAACAAAAAACCAACAAAAAAGGAAAACCAATGAGTAACACAACTATATAACACGGATCTGCAACACACACAACTTCTTAATACTCCCTCATGGCTATCAGTAACAGGAGTGTGAGACGGCATGAGATAGTGTCCATTAGAAACTACTCAAATTTAGTGGCCTTGATGGTAAGTTTAGGGATTTTGTATGCACTTGAGAATAATGAAAATCCTTTCTGTTTAAGAAAAATAATTATTATTGTACCTTGCTGCTATTTGGTACACCAAATCTGAAGTGCCCCAAGATCTAGAGAAATGAACCAATAATTAAAATCTTATCTTCTTTTTTATCAGAGGTCTATACCGCGAAGTAGACAAAGAAGTTGTTCATGTTAAATTCACCTATTAAATTCATAGCTGTCTGAGAATAAAGTAACACATGCCTGGAAAATTAAATTACAAAAAACATTATTTGTCTCTTGTACATTCTCTACACAATGTTTCTTTGTATTGATTTTATACATCCCTACACAGAGAAGCTTACTTATTGACACAATGGAATGGTGATTTAATATTTCGAAATTTTTGTCTGTTATGGCATTCTGTACAACAATGCAGATAACAGACTCTCCTATCCATAGTTGCCTGAATATTTTACAATGAACATCTCCCATTAGAGGTATTTTGTAATTCTGTTTCTTGTGGTTCTTTTCAACAGCTTGTGTAGAACACGGTCAGACTTCTCATAGTCATATTGTTTGTTGTTGGGTTTTTTTGTTTTGTTTAATTCTGATTGCTAAAGAACACTGCACTTATGTGGGGGATCTGCAATTTAAGATGAATCTCCTTAAAAACAAATCAAGAGTAGTTCTAGTCAGATACAACTTATCTCCTCATAGTTTATTTCTTTCATCAGTATCTTCCATACAAAAGCTAATCTCTGTATTGTCAAATATTTAATGAAGAAGTCAAATTACCATAAAGGAGAGCTGTTGTAACATTTAAATTGATATTTCAAGCATAAAATATATACGCCTTTTACAAATTTATGATCCATTAAGTTAGGGAGGAGGAGCAGACATGTCAACTCATCAGCTCTGAAAAGTTGTCATGAAAGCCTAAAAAGAATATATTAGCTTTTCACCAACCTTGCTTGGTTGCTTTGGCTTCGGCTTAATGCTGATGAAGACATCTAACTGCTCCATTAGCTGTGTTATAAACTGTGGTTCTACTTCAATTTCTTCCTTCATATCAAACATGAGCACAAGAGGAAGGCAACCCTGAAAAGGCAAGAGACAAAAATTCATAGAACTTCTAACCTACCCTTTTCCCATGAAAATGTTAGCAATAAACTGAAATATAGAGATTGTAACACATGTACATCATGATACAGTAAGTTCAGAAAAAATAGCAAGGATGAAATTTTAAGTAAGGCCATTTCCTTGTATGCAAGAATACAAGGTGTATCTTTCTACCCTGGGATTCTGAACAAACAGTTTGGTGGTATACGGGTGAAATGATTTGTTGAATATTTGACATTCCAGTCAGCACATATGCACCCTGCATTAGTTATTTATACAGAATTAGAGGTGTCCGGAGGATTCAAATTCAGAAACCACTATTACCCATTAAATAGAACAAAATATTGTCAGGAATTGATAGCAGGACTCTCACATACTCAAAAGGCTCATGTTAAACTATGTTTGAGATAAGGAAACACAATTCTAAAAAAATTTCTCTGCAAGTCACCATTGCTTCAGTCTTAACTTTTACATTTTTCTTCCCCTGTCCTAGATAAGCTAGATAAGTATTTTCTAGTGATATGGATGACATCTCTGAAACACCTGAAATATTAAAAGTTAAAAAAAAAAAAGCATCCCTATAAAAAGCCCAAACCCCCAAAATAACAAAAAACTCAGTCACAGGATATCTAGAAATTATTAGATTGCTACTTCTCGCAAAATAAAAATAGAGGGTACGAAGTCAGAGAAAAATAAGTGCTCCTTTTTATGAATTTAGATTCACAATAAAGTAAACTGTCACACGGATCAGGAAAAAAGCCACAGTAAGATAGATTCAAGAAAGCACTCTTATTTAATCAGTTTCCTGCTTTTGCTTCAGAAAGAAAAGCAGCAAATTGGTATATTTATTCTTCAGATCACTAGTTCAATATTATTTTATATTTAAATAGGACTTCTCAACAGTACCACCTATAGCTACGCAGTACTTCCCAAACTTAAAGTACTTTTAACTTAAGGAAAATTAAAGCAAGGCATCTTAACTATTTTGACTTCAGGAAGACTGACAAACACAGCTTAACTCTACAAAGTGAACTTGTCTGAAAAGAACAATTATGAATAAAGTCTGTTTAAAAACACTGAAAACCTATCAAGGATTTTACAGTAACAGAACTGCTGAGACCGTTTTATACTTGGATATTCCAAGTGTTTTTGTAAAAAAGTTACAGAAAGTAATATCAGAAGGTCTCACTGAAAGTCTGCTGAATGAAAATGCAACTAAAGATTAGCAGGAAAAACAGAAACTTCAAAGGTGAAATGTCAGGTTTTATAAGTATATTAAAAGGCTCGTTTTTTACACTACTGTTTTGTTATTGTATGTTTAGAGCACCTACATGATGATGATAGGAGAGGAACAGGACCAAATAATGTTCTTTGACAGGAGGTGAGAGAACAAAACTAAAATTGTCAGTGTCTTCTGTAATTAAATATAGTACAGTCCTCATTATTATATGCAAAACTAACAAAAAGTAAGTCTCAGTATTTTTTAGTGATGATCAAAATACAGATGAAGCAAAAGGGTTTGGAATGAGGGGAAGACATAGAACATTTTGAACAAGACACAAACCCCTCTCACTTATCTAAGTGTATAATTTTAAATTACCAGGTATCCTTTCTTCCTTTTACAATTTGCCCTCATCACTACTATGAGTATTTCCTTAACCACCACATTGAATATAATCCTGCAAGCAATATGGTCATGATTAGAAACTGAGACTTGCAATGCTTGTCAGAGAGAAGGGACATTCACAAGTTATACACCACAGAATTCATAGTCTTCTCAATGAAATTAGTTACTAGTTGAATTAAAGTTTCCATTTAGACAATTTTTAAAGATAGCACCAATACATTACACATGTCCTACTGTAAGGTATCTATGCACTGCATTGCATTTTCTGTTGATATTGTAAACTCTGCCTCAAATTTAGTCTCTTATGAGAATTACAGGTCACAACAGTTTAGCAGTTCAGAAAAATGTTTTCTTGGTATTGATGTTCAGATGCTTCTAGATAGTTATTCCTAGGAGCTCTGCAGAGATCAAATCACTATTTTTAAATCACCTCTCCAATTCCACAGGACACTTGTGCTGCCTAGCTGTGAAACAGCAGCAGCTGTTATTCTGACTGAATCAGAGGAACTGGCAGGAGGCAGTAATTATGGTGACCACAGTGAGAAGGCCAGCATGCAGTTGCACCTTGCAGGAAATCACAACACAGGCATCTCATTCCACTGAGCAATGCCCAAGAAGAAAACAAGTCAAGTGAAATTTACTTCAAAAGAAGCTGAGAATGACTGCAGCTATCTATCTGTATGTAGGTATCAGCACGGCTGGCATAGTTAAGTGTTTTTATCTGAAGCTGAAAAATACTTTTTTTACTAAGTTAGGAATTGGAGGTAAGTTCTTATCTGGTTAGTTACTTCTCCCTCAGCTTTTCAATTTTTTTATTGTTTATAAAGATATATTCCTTCTTTGCAAAATTTGCTTTTAAAACTTGTTTTATCTACAAAACTGGAAAAAAACAGTTTCAGGACATATAATGCCTGGGAGTTGAAACAGACCAAGTCTCCTGGTCAGTACAGTTCTTAAAGGGTGATATAGTGGATGTGATTTGGGATACTAAGTTGTACTGATGTGTTTGGGATTATTAAATCAAACATCAATATTTAAAGAAAAATGGCCCTCACATAATTCTAAGTTTTGAGAGTAAAGGTATACTTTGAGGTTCATATGATAGCTTGTTTGCATTTCCTTCTACTTCACGAACCTGCAGAAAGAGTACTACTTAAATCTCACCAAGAAAATACATAGAATAAGGCCCTCTCTCAGTAGTTATAGACAATAATAGCCTAAAATATAATAATCATTAATATAACTGTATAAACACAAAGGCACCATGCTTTTATTTTCCACTATACAGCAAGGCACAGCGCAAGGTAAGAGAGATGTGGACTTCTGGAATTTAATGGTATCATGGTTTATCCTGATACCAGCTTTGAACTGGATTTGAATCCAATTCTTCCATATGTTGTTCATAAATATCCATATGTATAAGAATCCGTGTACAAACATTAGTACTACAACGTCTAAAGGCTCCTGTGAAGCTTAAAGACCAATATAACAAAAACCTGTACAAATAATGATAATATTCATCACCAGAACATCACCAGGCCTTATAGTACCGAGGCTATGGTACTAGAAAGAACGTAAGCCTGCAGAATGAGTAAGTACTTCCTATGCTCACCAGTTTTCTTGAAAACTTGCCTACATAGGAACTAAGAAATTCCTGCCACTTCCTCCCAAAAGAAACCTACTTACCTGACAAACATGGAAAAGGCAGGTTGGCAAAACAAAACAAAAAACCCACCATCCAACAACAACAACAAAACCCTCCAAAAGTCTGCCTTCTACTCAGAAGCATATTATCGTAAATTTAAATTGCTTATGCTGCATTTATATTGCCAAGGTTGTTTTTCAAATCATGATACCAGAGATTACAAATATTTTAGATAACTACGAACACTCACAAAATACTGATAAAAATAGAGCGCTCAACTGAATCAACTTTTTGCAACGCGAGTAGTAATCCTTCTCTGAGAATAGTTTACATTTGACCAATAAATACATGCAGAATGAGCATATTTTCTATAATCTGGCATTTTTTTCAAGTGAGCTTCACTGCAAGTATTTACCATGAGATATTGCCTGGCAAGACAGACAGACTCAATTGTGCCCTGGAGGTAGACAGTGGATTTCTTCTGTGGGTTACTAGGGTCAGGGAAGTGGATCTGAGCACCAGTCCTCTGCATGATATGTTTGATGTTACTGCCGTTTCGACCCATCATAAAGAGATGATGCTGCGCTGCAATGTCTAGTTGTGTGCTCACAGGGATTGCAGAGGCCAGACTCCCGGCTAGGTGTTCTAAAAGCATGGCTGTTCCTTCCTGCAGGGAAAACGCAAGAAATTGGTGAAACGGTGCTCACAGGCATACAAAACAACATTTCCTTACTTGTCATGCATTCCACATTCAAGATAAAGAAAATTCTGTTTTGTTTAAAAACCTGATTGAATTGTTAAAGGAAATAGATGGACTAAACTCTACCTGTTACTCCCATTTTATGACCAAATGCAGCATTTAATTGCCACTGTAAAAGGCAGTAAGGTGACGTCAAATGGTTTGGTCCCAATAGACTTTCTGTGCCCACATATAGCAATAAGAAAGTCAATAGAGATTTTTTTTGGGCAGGTATACTTGCAAAATTTGTCTTTCAATTTTGGCCTAAGATGTTCTTACTGGCTGGCGATACACCCATCTGAGACCATATCAATTTGTCTCGCTGCCAGTTGTTAACAAAAAAACTTTTTTGTTTTATTAAGATAAATAGGCTTATGGCAGTTCCTTTACTTGACTGTCAAATTCACATCTCCCAATTCTGGTTTTGCAAGACCAGTTTTACTGACTGTTAGGGCAACTTTCAAGGTTATATATTTGAGAGCACACTGAGAAGATCAAAGAATGAAGAATTAATGGGTTGGGGTTTTTTTTTGTTTTGTGATTGTTTTGGGGGGTTTTTTGTTTGTTTTTAAATAAAAAGATGGGTAAGATCAGCACATATTCCAGTATTGCTGGAAACCCAAACAGGCATGCAAGAAATGAAAAACAAATTAAAAGCTTAGCACAAACAATGCTGAATCCTAAACTTAAAACTATTTTCTATGCATTTTTACACCTCACCTATACCAGTTAAATTTAAAAAAAAAACCCAAACCCTCAGGCTTCAAAAGTGATTATACAATAACAACATGTACTGATGAGGCAGGATATAACATTAATATAGTTCTTAAGTACCTAAATTATGATTATATTTGACATGCAGAAACCTACTTAAGAAGACACATTACCTTCACAGCACTAGTGTTATTTTGTGACCCTCTGACAATGACTGTAGCACCATACATTCGAGAGCGTTGTTTAAAGGAAACTGAAATATTATACGTCTGAGATATATGCTGAATTGTGGGAGAATTAGGATCTGGGATTGGTTGGAGAATTCCAGCAATAGGCAATTCAAACATGAGTACCAATGGAAGCAGCTCCTACAACAACATTGAAGAGCAAATATTGAAAAACAAAATCATACTCACTAAAACTACAACAATTTTATTACTGAATCATGATGTATTGGTCCGTGATGATTAAACTGACACAATACATCATCTGCCCAGGGTTCATTGATAAAAATATCATATCTTGAGTTGGAAAAAGCACTGATTTTTCCAGGGACACAGGAGTTTTTTGTTTTGTGGGGGCTTTTTGTTTGTTTTTCCAAAATAGCAGGTCCTTTTGCAACTATGTAGCAACAATAAAGCCAGGTAATTTCCCATACTTATCCATGCAGACCTACAAACAGGTCAGTATTTGTAAAACTTCCTAGAGAAGTCTCTTTTCTGTCATGGATTAACTGGAGCTCGTAAGTCAGCTACAAAGCTATGTAAACATCAGCTTCTTTCATGACTGCCAAGACCAAGGTTGTGTAAGGGACATACCCAACTACAACAATTGTGAAAAAGTCTTCATAATTCATTAGATTTATTATTATCCATGCCAAAGTACACATACAAGTCAAAACTAGAAGGTAAAGACAGAAAAGTACTACAAGTGGAAAATGGAACTGAATTCCACAAAATTATTTATACAAATTATACATGGAAATGGTTAAAATTAAAAAGGCAGCAAGTGCCTTTCCTAAGTCATAGATTCACACAGGATGCCTGAGCTTCTACAGGTCATCTGTGGATGGTAAGTTAAGATGCAATTTTAGACACAGTATGGGATACTTTACATCTTGCTTATACTGTAGACATGTTCAAGATCCACCTTGGGCTAGTTAAGAATTTGGCCAGAATGTGAATCACTGTTTTTATAATACCCTTTGTATTTTACTCATATGGATACTCACATCGTTGCTATATTTCTGCTGTCATAAGACAGAGCCAGACAACCCTAGAGATCTCAAAACTATAACTTTTTTCCTTTCAGGTGTTTTCAAAGGAACACTATACTGAAACAGACTATTACCCGAATTCTAACTCTTGCGGACTCCACTCCAGCTGGCTGTCCTGCAATAGACACCTGGAAGAGCAAGAATACAGAAAATATAGCATCACATTTTCAAATGAGGCATTGCAAAAGTTATTCAGATACCTGTGTTCTCTTTTAATATTTTTTTTTTTTTTTAAATCAACACTTCTTTCACACCTGGTAACATCCTAAGTGTTCTCTGAACAGTGGCTGAAAACTAAAACCAGTTTAAAAAGAATAATCTATGAATATTATAGCATCTTAGGTTACATAGGCTTAAGCAACTAAAAAAATGATAAATCAAACAATACAGCTGTTTGGATCAAATAATGGAATTACTACTGTGTACATGTGCTCAATGCTAATATTTAATAACAGTAGGTTTTCTTGAACATTTTGAAATTACTGTATTTTGCTCAGCAGCCACCAGGATGAACAAGAGGGAATTCTAAATATGGTGATGAAAGACTTGAAAGTAAACATTCCAGTAATATTAGCATTATAAAAGACTTAAAATTCCAGTTCAATGACTTATTTTAATAAAGTTGAACTCTTACAATAGGACATTCATTTTTGCTAGATATCCACCAAGTTTAGTTTTCAACTAAGTTACACCATAAGCCAGAAGCACCAAGAAATTAATCAATATGCTAAATAACTCAGGTGTTGAACAGGAAAAAAGTTACAAAAGCAGTACTTTTCATACTGCTTCTCCACCATTCACACTAAGTTGCTGACTTCTGTATGCTCAAAATAATTTATTTTAAAAAAATGAAAATTATTCATAAGCCATCACAAATTGTTTCCATCTGTTTTTAAAGTTTGCTCACTTAGGAAGTCCCATGCTTTCCACAGAGTATAAATACCAAAAATTTCTCTCCCTGAACATGAACTCACCCAGTCCGCAAAAAACCCAAACTGACAAAAGAAGTTTAGAAATGTTTTATGCTCTCAGGAATTACAGTATAAATGAGTTAAAAATATTATTAATTATTACTTACTTGGTTGCTTTTCTCTGCTTGATTATTCCTATTTGAGTCTGGAAAATGGATATGGCATCCTGTTTCCTCCATCACCTTTTTAATATTATTGCCACCTTTACCTATCACATGAGAATGTTCTGTATGTGAAACATCCATCTTCAAGGTTACCCGATTGCTCTGGAAATCAAGCACCCATGATTAAATTTGTTCACAGGGGAACCTGAGCATTTTAGAGTAATGTAACCTCAAGAATGACATTCAAAATCGTATTTCCAAAGTATTTTTGCAGAAGCTTAACTGGCTTAACTTCTACTCAAGTAAGATGTTTTTAATATGGATCAGTCAGACGCTAAACCATTCACATTTTCTTTCCAATGAGGAAATAACATGGAAATAAATACCCCAAAGGTACATCTTCAAAAAATGTCTAAGGCTTTTAAAACGTGCCCTGGCTTTTATCAACTGTGATTTAAATGTCCTTTTGCAATCTGTTCTAATTTATTTTAATTCTGTGTTCTTTCAATTGCAGTCACACACCCCTGTCTGATCTGAAAGGATCATATGATGAAGACTTTGGCAATTCACAAAGCCCTGGGACCTAAAATAACAGGATTTTTTTCCTCCTTTAACAAACATACCAGATTTTTCAGGTACATCAATTTTTAAAATATACAAACACTGCCTACAGCTATTCTCAAAAGCTATATTGTTAGCAGTCCATAATAATGTTGTTAATAGCAGTTCAAAAGATTGTGCTTATCAGTGGAGTGTTCCTTTTGGCAATCTGTTTAGAGAACCAAAAAGCTGGCGTACAACTACGCAGAAGCCATATACACTGCCCCAAAAGACTTGCTATTGGATGAAAAGGAAATCTTATGAACATGACAGACCCCTGGCCAAAATCTAGACACTTTAGAAATTCTGGTCCTAATGTTTCAGAGTATAAGAATGTAATAACAGTTAAAAATAGAACTGCATAAATGCTCCTAAAATTGAATTTCAAACAAAACCAAAACTTCAGGTTCACTGAAGTGGCTGTATAATCTACTGTTTGCAGTGAAGCTGTATTTCAGATTTTAAAGTAAAAAACCCAATCTAATGAACAAACTATATATGCTTTTAGCCATATGGCTGGAAATATTATTTCTATATAGTTCAGATCTGGATAAAGTGCTTTAAGCAAGTATCCAGAAGGAATATATTTGAGGCTTTGCTTCAGAGCATCCATAAGTATCTTCTGTTTAAATGAGCCCATTTAAAGAGATCAATGTCACCACAAAATTAGGGGTTAAGGTGTCATTCTAAATAACTTCTTTCTTACTTTTGTGTCCAAGACAGACATGATTTTCTCTTTCGCTTCTTTAACATTTTCCTTTTTTCCAGAGACTTTAATATGGGGATCTATAAAAGAAATAAAGACTTATAAGAAAAATACAGTAAAATATCTATCAAAAATTTCCTCACTGCTTAAATAAATTTGAATGCATTATTTATAGTTCAGCAATAAACTGTAACACCAACCTTTGGGATTCAGCTAAAAACCAAATGTATCATTCCATCCCTTCAGCCCCACAGTTAGGATTACGAGATAAATTTATTAAGCATGTTAACCAACTTAAAATAAATAGAAATGAAATGCCAGATGTACATCACAGTATTAAAAACATTGTCTGCAATGCAATTGCATAGCTAAGCCATCATGTCTTCTCAAACAAATATTAACAGGACAGCTAAAAGGTTTTTTTGACAGCCTTACTCAAGCTTAACACAGACAATGTCTGAAAAAAAAAAAAAAACCCATCAAACTCAAACCCACCCTCATCATCACTTTGTTATATTTAGTTACTCTCTAGAACTATCCTTTGCAGTCAGCCTGACAATAAAGGTACCTCCACCAGAAGTTTTCTGCTTGAAGTTATCAAACCAAATTTAAATGACACTCAAATAATAAATCAAATGTGTGAAGTGTCAAGTATATAAATTAAGATTTGCTACTAAGCTATACACCCAGGAGGAACACCAGCTGATAGCAGTTTTTGCCCAGTGAGATCTAAAATATTGATTCTACAACACACTTCAGTTTACATTATAATTTTCAGACCATTGTCCTTAAACAGCAGAAGGTGGTGTGCTGAGCTATCAGGTACAGTTTTGCATCCTGGAATATACAGCTGGTCGGAAAGTACACCTGGTCAGAAAGTACAGAACTGACTTTGGAACCAAATAAAGTATCAATTACTCAAAAAAGTGTGGAAATTACACATGAGCTAGTTTAGCAGCACCATCTGGTGTCCAGAAGCATAAAGTGCCACAATGCAAAATTACTGTCAAAGCATTAAATATACATTCAATTAAAACAAACAAAAAAATCCCCAACTACCACCCAAATTTCTAAGTATTAGAAACAAGGATATGATTTTGCAGGTGATGCCTATTTCTCTTTCCCCAGTTCTTGAGTCCTCTGCCCTTTTGCAGTGTAACAGTGCTTTTTGTCTTGTGATTAACTGTTCTCAAAAAAAAAAATTCTAAGCCCTCTTCTGGTTAATGAATTAATCTATTTCATTATACCCTAAGATACATGTATCTGTCTAGCATATAAAAGTAAATATACTCTCAATGGCAGGAGAAAACATAGCCATAACACAACATATCTGCCTTTCCCATCATCTCAATGATTGAAATCACTTCACCACTAAAGAAATGCCAAATGATACAACTTCACATTGTAAACCTGCTGTATTGAATTGAAAATTGAAACTGTTTAAGCCATGCCTGGATACTCTTTTCCTTCCAACAATAAAAAACCTCTAGTCTTTAGCACTGGGAAGTCCTGAGCACATTCACCTGGGGATACAGATACACTGAAGGAACACAGGATTCACTGCCAAGTTTCATGAAAGTCAAGAAAAATGCAGCATTTTGAGTTCTGAGAAACGGATATATTTCGTTTTTAAAAATGGAAAAACTGTAGTCGCAAAAATATGGTATGCACATAGAAACTACAGAAGCTCTAAAAATCTGCTGCTTCAGCCTTTTCACAATGGAACAAAGTAAAAAAAAAAAAAAAAAAAAACACAAAACCAAAACACACCAAAACAGTCTTAAGGGCAATTTTTCTTTTCTTTTTTAAGTTGACAGTAAGGCATGTGGTTCTAATGTGCTTAAGCTGTGAATGATATTTGAAGTGGATGTTGCAGGCAGAAATTCCCAGAAGCAGATTCTAGCACGCTATGTATGCTCCAAGTGCTCTTTAGAGGCAACCAGGAAAAACACAAAACCAGACCACCACCACTTTGGGGTTGATTTTCACATATTTGTAAACATTATATTTTAATACACATTTGGTCACAAGTATGAAAAATATCTGAAATAAGCCTGGCATCGTATTAGTGCCAAAGAAGATTACTACCATTCCATAATGCTATTTGTTTGGACATGGGTGAAAATACATTTTAGAATACCTATTTTTTCCATTTCTCACCTCAGTTGGATTCCTCTTTTTTGTTGATACTGACAGCTTCAGCAAAAAAAATCCCGTATTTCTACATTTATCCTTTCTTTGTTCTTTTTAGAGGGAAAAAAAAAGTTCAGTTGCTCACTTTAAAAACAAAAGCAAAGAAGAATCCACAAAGTAAAAAAGAATCCACTGACGCCAGTGACAATTCTAAAATATGCTACAAAATCCTTCAAAATTGGTCTTAAGTACCCTCTCCTTACTTGACTTCTTCTCAATGACACAGTGGTTGGTAATGGATATGAGGCAACTTGTTTTTAATTTAACAGAATTCTTCCTTTGAGACTCACTCACTCTTTTCTTCAAGGAAACACAACCTAGATACGACATCCACATCAAAATTTTGCACGAGAAGTTACTTGCAACTAATAGAGTTTGAATTCTTTGAACTAGCTTTACAGGAGTTGAAAGTACATTGAAATTATGTATGATCTGCAGGAAAACCAACAGGTACCCAAATAATACTGAATCAATGAACTAACTTCAGGAATTGCTTAAAAATTCAAGGGGGCAATTAGATCATATAATCTGATTCTCTGTAGATTACAGACCCTTAAATTTCTTAAGTATACCTCTCTCTG
The DNA here is from genome assembly GCA_020745775.1 of Theristicus caerulescens. Lineage (NCBI taxonomy): Eukaryota > Metazoa > Chordata > Aves > Pelecaniformes > Threskiornithidae > Theristicus > Theristicus caerulescens. The sequence continues at coordinate 95,016,617 of CM036560.1, forward strand.
GAATCAATTAGCTTGCTTGCATTGCAGTTCCTCTGGAAAATATGGAAAAGTGGAAAATGCTCTAATGGTTCATCAGTTCATCCACCTCCCAGATTCATGCCTACTTTGTGACATGGTTTGCACTTAGGCTCTCTGGCTCTTGTACTGTCTTTCTGCCCTGCCCCGAGATTAAAGAACCCTTAACATTCAATAGTGACTTCCAGTGAAGGTCCATATATGCTAAGCAAATCACCTATTACTATATCAACTCATTTTCTGAGCCCAACCTTAAATACTCTAATTTGACCAATCATTAAGAACAATGAGCTAGAGAAGCTGCCTGTTTTTTTTTTTTTTTTTTCCTGGCTGAATTATTTATTTTCAAAGTAAAGGGCTTTCTGTTTCTGTTTTTCAACACTATGCCACAGGAGATAATCAAAAGGCAAGCTTCTCTCAGACTTCTTGAAAGCCCAGTGCAGATCAGGCTGCATTTGACCTCAAACAACTGTCTGCTAAATAGAGAAAACCTGTCACTAATGGAATCAGCATTTACCTTCAGTTTCAGCTTTCTGGTTAATCTGAACTATTTTGTGGAAAAGACTGAAACTGGATAGTATCAGAAAATTGTTTTCAGGATTTCTATCTGAGTAGGAATGAAATGACTATGTAAGGTCTTTGCGCATCAATACAAGGGAGTAATTAAAACAGCTGACTTAAGCTTTCTAAAGTGACTTAGGCTTTCTAAATGTTTGCTGAAGCTGTTGCCACCAGTAAGGAGCCAAATACATTAAAAATGGTTCCAGACAATTTGTTACTTCTTGGCACCACAAACTTAGGGTGTTCAGTACTTGTGTATGACAAGTGATGTCTGTTTGCTATTGTATTTACATTAGCCTAGGCTGAACATAAAACTTTTCCCCGCCACCTATTTTCCACGTGCAACAATTTATTCCATGGATTTACAGTTACATTTTTTAATTTAGAAAAAAAAACTTACTACCTTGCCTTAGTACTAAGACAAAAATATTTGTTGGATAAAGCTCTACATTTAATATTTGAAATACCTACAGGGTGTGACTGTAGCAATGCATTCTCAAAGTCCAAAACAAGGTAAGTAGTGCTCTTAAAAGTCTGAAGAGGGTTGTCAGGCATAAAGGTATAGCAGGTGTAATGTATGTATAGTACTGTCAGTAGAGATAAGCATAAAAGCACCCTCCAGTCAGTATCTAGACTGACTCACTTGACCACAGCACCTGCACAGTCTTAACTGGAATGAGACCACCCACTGAACAAGACCAACTGATTCCCACAGAAATGGCTCTTGGTGAGACTAGGGCCATAACAATGCCATTTTTGTTCAGGTGACAACTGGATCAGATCACTGAGATGTTATGCCATTCTTTACCCCTGAGGAACACTGGTTTTGGTACTTATTTTTACTGGGGGGGGAATCCATTTCCCTCCCCCCCCTTTTTAAAATTTTTTTTTAAAGCTTTTGAACACAATTGGAAGTATACTTTAAATAAAACTAGAGTTACAGTAAAGAACAGATGCCTACCATGAATGAAGAAATGAGGCACCAAAGCTTTACAAACTATTTGCAAACACAGAACAATGGCTTCAGAAGTAGTCTGCATGCTAAAAGCATATAAGGCTCTAACACTCTAAATAGAAGTGTAGTATCAGAAACTGGAAAAAAGTTTGACTCATAAGAAACAACATGATTAGCGTCTTGCAAAATAGAAAAAAAAATCATTGTATAGTAACCTATCTTTTAATCTATTTTGACGGGCAGTATCTTTTTCGCTAAGAATGGAAAAGATAAATTTAAAAGATTTCCACCCCCCCACCTTCTCAAGAATAGAGGAATATTTACATTAAATAGAAAGCCTAAGTTACACAACAGAAAATGCTGGAAATTTTTCTCAACAGTCTTCATTTTTCCAGACTCCTGCCTTGAAGTGGCCTTTTATTGCTCCTATCCTCAAATTCCTCGCTTCACACTTTGGCAGAGTTTCCACCTCCTCAGTCTTTGTCCACAGCTATACCAGCAAGCCTCCAGCTTTTTTGCTACTATTGTGTGCAACATTTCAGTAAACAAAATAAAATTCCTCCAAGCAAAAATACATTTGTGCCAGTGCAAATGCATCTACACTAACTTTTGCCAGACAAGAAGTATTTCAAATAATTAAGACATTTAACTGTGTAGGCCTCTCCTGCAAATCAGACATTACATTTAATGTCTGGGCAAGCTCTTCAGACCACAGCTATGCATCTAGCTTGTTTACAGGATGAACAGATTTTACTCAAGTTACAGAAATGCCACTAGTCTAAAAATAGCTAGACAACTAGGCAACACCAGGGCAGATGACAGTCATTCTTAATAAGTAGTGATTAAGATCTGAATAGCCCATGAGTATTATGGAACTTGAGCCATTCAAAGAAACAAAGACTAAAGAGACCTAGCAATTTTAAGGACAAGTTATGAAAATATCTGCCCCAAAATTACTAGCAAAACCACACTAAGCTATATGAAAAGTTAAAATATAAAGAGAAAGCCAAATGAACACATGTAAGTTGGTATGTTCTCAACTGAAAGAGTGAGTACATTATTCACCCTACAACAACAAGATAAAACATAGGTCTATAAAACAAGTGAATTAATCAAAAAGATCAAGTAGGACTTCCAAATTAATATGGGAAAAGGGATAATTGAATTGAAACAATTTATTTAATGCTTTTAAATAAGTTAGGAAATACTCTATGTACAGTTGTTAGAGCGGATATTCACTGACCAAACTAGATGGATTGATGACAGCCAAGACAGACTTGAAATAGGCTCAATCTATTCCCATGGAGAAGACACATTAATGCTAAAAGCATGCAGTAAATGCTCATGATTAAGGGCATAAGCAAAATAACTCAACTGAATAAGAAAGGAAATTTGTCACTTGGGCACTTCTTGCTGTTGGCTTATGAACTCTACCATGAAATGGTAGAGTTTTCGATTTTTGGAGAAGTAAGGAGGGGGGCCAGCAAAACCACAACCTTAAACTTCAGAAGGGCAGACTTTGGCCTGTTTAGCAGTTTGGTTAACAGAGTCCCTTGGGAGGCAGTCCTGAAGGGCAAGGGAGTCCAGGAAGGCTGGATGTTATTCAAGAGGGAAGTCTTAAAGGCACAGAAGCAGGCTGTCCCCATGTGCCGCAAGTCGAGCAGGCGGGGGAGAAGACCAGCCTGGCTGAACAGAGAGCTCTGTCTGGAACTCAGGAATAAAAGGAGAACCTACCACCTTTGGAAGAAGGGGCAGGTGACTCAGGGGGACTACAAGGATGTGGTGAGGATATGCAGGGAAAAGATTAGAAAGGCGAAGGCCCAGCTAGAACTTAAACTGGCCACTGCTGTCAAGGACAACAAAAAATGCTTCTACAAGTATATCAGCGACAAAAGGAGGGCTAAGGAGAATCTCCCTCCTTTGTTGGATGCAGAGGGAAACCTGGCCACGAAGGATGAGGAGAAGGCTGAGGTACTTAATGCCTTCTTTGCCTCAGTCTTTAATAGTCGGACTGATCATCCTCAAGGTTTTCATGCCCCTGAGCTGGGAGATGGAGATAGGACACAGAATGTAGTCCCAGCTGTCGAAGAGGTGGCAGTCACCGACCTGCTCCTCCACCTGCATGCCCACAAGTCTATGGGGCCAGATGGGATCCACCCGAGGATACTGAGGGAGCTGGCGGAGGAGCTTGCCAAGCCACTCTCCATCATTTACCAGCAGTCCTGGTCAACCGGGGAGGTCCCAGATGACTGGAAGCTAGCAAATGTGACACCCATCTACAAGAAGGGTTGGAAGGAGGATCCGGGGAACTACAGGCCTGTCAGCCTGACCTCGGTGCCGGGGAAGGTCATGGAACAGATCATCCTGAGTGCCATTATGCGGCATGTGCGGGACAACCGGGGGATCAGGCTCAGCCAGCATGGGTTTATGAAAGGCAGGTCCTGCTTCACTAACCTGGTCTCCTTCTATGACAAGGTGACCCGCTTAGTGGATGAGGGGAAGGCTGTGGATGTTGTCTACTTGGACTTCAGTAAGGCCTTTGACACCGTCTCCCACAGCATTCTCCTGCAGAAGCTGGCTGCTCACGGCTTGGACAAGTGCACTCTGAGCTGGGTTAAAAACTGGCTGGACGGCCGAGCCCAGAGAGTGGTGGTGAATGGAGCCAAATCCAGTTGGCGACCGGTCACGAGTGGTGTTCCCCAAGGCTCAGTGTTGGGGCTGGTCCTGTTCAATATCTTTATCGATGATCTGGAGGAGAGGATCGAGTGCACCCTCAGTAAGTTTGACAGATGACACCAAGTGTCGATCTGCTGGAGGGTAGGAAGGCCCTGCAGAGGGACCTGGACAGGCTGGATTGTTGGGCCAGGGCCACCTGTATGAGGTTCAACAAGGCCAAGTGACAGGTCCTGCACTTCGGCCATAACAACCCCAGGCAATGCTACAGGCTGGGGGAGGAGTGGCTGGAAAGCAGCCTGGCTGAAAAGGACCTGGGGGTGATGGTTCACAGCTGCCTAAACATGAGCCAGCAGTGTGCCCAGGTGGCCAAGAGGGCCAATGGCATCCTGGCTTGTATCAGGAATAGCGTGGCCAGCAGGACCAGGGAGGTGATAGTGCCCCTGTATTCAGCACTGGTGAGGCCGCACCTTGAGTACTGTGTTCAGTTTTGGGCCCCTCACTTCAAGAAGGACATCGAGGTGCTGGAGCGTGTCCAGAGAAGGGCAACGAGGTTGGTGAAGGGTCTGGAGAACAAGTCTTATGAGGAGCAGCTGAGGGAGCTGGGGTTGTTTAGTTTGGAGAAGAGGAGGCTGAGGGGAGACCTTATTGCCCTCTACAACTACCTGAAAGGAGGTTGTAGAGAGGTGGGGGTTGGTCTCTTCACCCCAGTAACAAGTGATAGGACAAGAGGAAACGGCCTCAAGCTGCGCCAGGGTAAGTTTAGGTTAGATATTAGGAAAAACTTCTTTACTGAAAGAGTAGTCAGGCACTGGACCAGGCTGCCCAGGGAAGTGGTTGAGTCCCCATCCCTGGAGGTATTTAAAAGATGGGTAGATGCGGTACTTGAGGACATGGTTTAGTGGTGGACTTGGCAGTGGTAGGTTAACGGTTGGACCTGATGATCCTAAGGGTCTTTTCCAACCTTAACAATTCTATGATTATCAGTTTAAAAGAATTTTCACCCTCTCTCCAATGCATCGCAGTCCACTTACTTCACCTCCCAGTATCTAAACCACAGAAGAAAAAAAAGCTACTCATGTATTAAGGCAGAATGCAATGGGCCATCTCCTACTCCAGACTCCCCGTGTACCCCCAAACATATCACTCAACAACATGAGTTTTTTTGTTTTGGGTTTGGGTTTTTTTGGTAGTTTAAATTAGACTGCAGCATCATCACCTCTGAAAGAGATTTCAACTAGCTAACTTGGGCATGATCAAAAGCCTACCCAAAGCATAACAAAACTCAACATGGTCTGCAAGCAATCAATAGTGTCTTCAGAGTAGACATATCCTGAGGCTCCAGGCCTTCTAGGGGATTTGTTTGTTGTGGACAAGCAGCTGATTACGAAACATCCTTGGGAAGCGCTAGAGCCACTGCTTATATGTGTGCACAAATTTGAAAGACTCTGTCTTCTCAGAACTTTTTGACTCTTAACTTTCCCCCTTACTGGCATCTAACTCCAAACCGTCTTTAGAAGAATTTCTGTTCTACTCAGAATGTGTTGCACTGCTTCTGCCACAGCTCCAGTGACAGCAGTTTACACGCAACCCTTCATTCTTTTTACATTTTGGTTGCTGTTATGTAGTCACCTGAGGAGCATTAAATATCAGAGCATTGCTTTTCAATCCTACACAGTAACAACTCTATGATGGTGAAGCCTACTATCCCCTCCTTACTTTTCTCTACCATTTATAAAAATACATGCATATACACATATGCATACATAGATGCAGATATACATACTACACATGAAGCAGAGACTGGGTAAAACACCAGCAACGTTACACATACACAAAAACGAAGAAATGCTGTGCAACATCTGGTAGAGCAGAGCAAAGAATCTTGTTTCTCAAAGATTTCATAGTGTAGTTCAAAAGAAAACTTTAAAACCTGTAACAGGCTACTTTAAATAACATAGCTACTTAAAGTGAAATAGCTGTTTGATGTAGCCTCACAAATGAAAAGAAATAAAATGAGTTGCAATTCTACATCAAATCATAGCTGAATCCCACATTCGGGTCTCTTAGCAGCCTTGAAACATCCCAGCAGAACACTGAAAATTAATGGTCAGAATGCCCAGAATTAAGTGAAAATTAGCCAGAAACATCAGATAAGCTTTAAAAAAAAAAAAAGAGATTACCTGTACAACTTATTATTTTTGGAGAAATAAACTACTGATGACTGGATTTCGGACCCAGTGACAGAGGAAATGAAGTTGAAAAGACTTCTCTTAAAGCATAAGCAAAGAGGTAAGACAAGGAAGAGGTAACAGAACGTATGGCAGTTTAAACAGAAAAGTGACCGGATTTGAAGGGAGAAGGGGAAGGCCAAGGTGGAGAAGAAGAAAACCTGAAAAGAAGAAATGAGAATGAATTAATCGTAATCACCCAGAGACTCCATTTCAATTACACAATTTTAGCTTCTTACCACCATAATTTTTTTAAATTCCTTGTTTTACTTTTTCTAAAAAAGGTCATTAGGGACATTTTATAAATGCATTCAGACACTGAAAGGCACACGCCATGCTGCAATTCTGCTACTTCTTGGCCAGTTGTTCTTCAGCCTTTAGCCTAAGCAGCCACCCAAAGCAAGGCAATCTCTCAGCAGGACACAAAGTCTGTTATGCCTTATTTTTTCAGCATGGAACCAATGAATTCACAGTTCATTACTTAAATGTCTGTTGCCATTGTATCTCAAAGCACAAACACAGAACCCCAAAGCCTGGGAAAGAAAATAAGAAAAAAGGGAAGAAAAAAAAGCTATAGTATTATAAGATCAACTGAACAGAAGACTTAAAAAAACAACCCACAATATTCCAATCAAAAACACCACCTTCACTATCTTCACTGCACACAGACTTAGAATCAAGGTTACAATTTTGATGCACAAGGCTCAGGATAATTTTAGTTTCTTACACGCACATTTGCAAAAAAGTCATTGTGGCTGTGTTTTGCTAAATAAAAAGCATCATAACATCTGACTCATGAGCTTAAATGCGTGCCTGAGGCTCAACCTTCTTTGCAAATTCTCCCACATCCAAATCCATCTACACTTTCTTTACATTTTCATGCTTTCTGATTACTGCTGTGCCTTTTAATGTCGTATTGCTCTAATTGACTGCATTCCACTGTGTGAGCTGATTTTTTATACAGTCATTGGAAAGTATTAATTCTGTGGTTGGAACAGGAGGATGCAGCTAGTCTTCAGCAAAGACTACTACACTAGACACCTGAGTGAACAGGACAAACAGAACTGTCCTCTTGAGAATCAGTATGAAAGGAAATGTTATCAGAAAGATGGAAACAGCTGGTTCTTGATAGGACATCAGACACCTGGTGACTAAAGCTAAAGACAGCTAAACATAATACTTTTGGTTACAGTTACAAATACTCTATTACTTTCTCTGCTTTAGTATCACACTTCGACAGAGTGAAATGGATTACCCCCAAGAAAGTTTTCCTTTCCTGAATTATTATATTTTTATAGGTTCTTATTTCAACCGCATTTCTGATGAACATGGTGAATGGTTTTTTTTGTTGGTTTGTTTTTCTTTAAATAAAGAGAAAAATAAGAAGTCCAATAAAGAAACATCTGTACAATCTCTTGAGAGCTAAGCAAGCAGCAACAGCTACAAGTACATGAAAATGATTCTTATTTCAAGTTACAGCAGGGCACAGTCGAATCATACATTATGAGTGTATTTGCCTTTCAAAGAGTACCTCTAAGCTTCCCACCCCAATCAAACATAGGGGGTATAAATGCACAACATCAAGCACTTAATCAGCTGCCAAGTAGAGATCTGAAGTGCAATGAACGTAGTGCAAAGATGCAACACCCCACAGAGGAGCAGAGCACCCCATGGAGGAGATCCCCATCAGCAAACAGCCTCTGCAAGAGCAGATTACAGGCAGCTTCCGATGAGCTAATACTGGAGGCAACAGTAGCTCAAAAGCTGGAAGAGGAGATCTGAGAAACAGACTGGTGCCTGCTGAGGCTGGAAGCCCAACAGCAGGAATAGTTACAACTGGGGAATATGAATGGTTATATATGACCAATTGGCAGATGGTAGAGAGATGTTTCTGGCCACTGCATTGTCAACAGTAAGATTTGAGCAAATATTGCAAACACCAAGCATAAGAAGGCCCACTAGATGGTTTCACTATTTGCCTTATAATGAGCTATTGTTAAAGACTGAGTTTAGAGCTCTGACAGACCTTTTGTTACTCATCTTGAACACACATTATTTACAATACTTACTTTTTCTTACTTATAATAAAAATAACACCTGTGTATTTTGAAAAGTCATTGGCTTATTGCTCATAAATCCTAATGCATGATGTATCCGCATCAGCTACCTGTGTGGTGTTGTACACAGAGCATGCAAACAGACACAGGCATAATAAGGACTCACAGCACCACAATACAGAGGTTTTCTTACAGCACTAACAATCCAGTAAAACTCTAGTCTAACAGCCCACCGTCTAATACTGATTTAATGGCTTAGTTATCTCTTATGAAAGAGAATTCAATTGCAAGCAGATCTTATTCACTGCCTATTTTGTCTTTTCACCTATCAGATACAAATAACATTGCTTATAATAGATAGATACATACATACTATGGAAGAAAAACCTCCTTAACTCTTTTTGAAGCTATAAAGGCAACAGTCATTTTCTTTTTGATACAGAAAGTTAGGTCATTGTCAGATACATTACATTTCTACATCTTGGGTTTGAAATTTGAAATGTTAGATTTCATGATGTATTTTGAAGTTATGATAATATTAAGTGCATGAAATTTGACTCAAAACTGCCATGATTGTTATCAACTAGTTTCTGCCACTCATTGAACAACATTATTTCTTTTTTATTTATTAAAAGCACAAGGTGCTTCCTCCCCCCCCCATGCATCGCTGCTGTGCACGCTGTAGTCTCCAGGAAGAAAAAAGCAAATAGGCAGATAGGGGAAGCAGTGTTTCCATCTTTCTTTGAAATCCATTTGTGATGCACTTAATCAAGAAAAAAATTAGTCATCTAGTAGAAGTTATCTGAATTGTTGAAAACATCAGGATGCTTTTATAAAAGCAATTTTTGGTGCAAATACTGAATTACACATTTTAATTATATAATAATCAACCATTTCTTGGCTTTTAGCATGGTAATATTCATATGGCACTGTAACAGTTGTATATCTTACATTAAAAGGTTATTCTTATTCACAGGTATCAAATTATTTTCTCCAGAATGACAGGCAGTTTGCAGCTGATCTGGGAAGTGAACCTTCATCTCCTGAAGACCACTGACCCACTTAAAAGCTTCTGCTTTTCTTTTCAGGGAGGGGTTCATAGCAAGCAATCACCACACTACCCACATTGTTCCTCTATAAGAGTAATTTCTTTGCAATATGCTTAAAAAAAAACACCTGAAAGATGTTAAGTGTTGCCTTTTAAATCAAGAAATCATCCCTGATCTGTTCTCAGATTAATTTTTCTGCATCTCTTCTGTCCACCTGTCTCTCTCTAGTATTAGACGAATAGCAAAACTCATGTCTAGAAAATTAATTGCCTGTTCAGCATCTGTGTCATGCAAATTTCCTTTTATGTACCCCAAAATTGAGTTTAAATAGTAGGATGGAGATCAGAGTGGAAGACAATGTCAGGCTCTAGTTTACGTGTAAACACAGTATGGAGCACATTGCAAGGTATCTGCTAATGGCTAGAAGTTCCTAAAAATCCAAAACCAATACATCAGCTAATTCTAGTTTTCACGGAAAGATTGTGACAAATTTGTATTCTCAAGTAATTTAATTACAATGATAAGAGTTTATATTACTACATTCCAGAGCATGAAATTTCAGTTTTTACTACAGTTACTGGCAAGCACTCTCACTGAATGTCGAGCCCCTTGATAATTCCCTTCATATTACAACTGTGTTTGTATTTTGGCTCTCCCTTATCTGCCTAACTATAAGCAAATTACTGTTCTTTATGGCAAGTACAGCAAGTCCTAATCAAAAATAGAAAAGCCCAAAACTGTTCCTACTCTTCTTACAGGAATGAACACAGTTCAAATCACTCTGCTGTAAATTTACTTCAAGTGCCATGCCCACCTGCTGGCTCCTTTGCTACTTAGAAATTGTTTCCTTAAGTCATTCATAAATGTGACCATAAATGTCTATCTTTCTCCGAGCTGATACAAATTAATGGGTTTATGTTTTTGCATAGAACCAGCATTCATTGCTGTAGGCACACAGGCACTCTTTAAAAGCTTTCTCAGTTGTCACCTACACTGCAGGCAAAGAGGGGAGAATTAGTTGATCTGGCTGGTTTCTGAAATGGCAGCGATCTGGAGACTCGTTTAAATAACTCCAGTAAATGAAGTATTTGCTGCCAGCTGCTGGCACAAGTGATCCTGTGGATTTGTGCGTGTCTAACTGCTCAGATCGAAGAGAATCAACATGAACTCCTGTGGCCAAGTTTCAAATGGCCTGGGACAGTGTTCTGTTCGTTTATTTATTGCAAAACAGGGAGGAGTCATCTATGCTTGGGTCAGCTCCTCCAGAAACAAAGGAAATAAACGAACTTGTGATCTAAACACAACGGTTCTTTAATTTTTAAAGTACACAATTATAGGGTTTGGGGAATTTTTCTTCAGAATATGAGAAACAGTATGCACTGACAGTTTCTCATTTACAGAAAAAGTTAACAAAAAGCAGATGTAGCTCATAATACAGCGACTGCAATACATGCTGTAATTAATCTGGCATTCCAAACAATAAACACAATGTCAGCAAGAGACTTGCTTTAAATCTTTAAGCCAATTACGCATTGATTGCCTTAACAACACATTACAGAAAATATTTACCATTTACAAAGTTGCATTAAGATAAGCAATAGTTAAAAAACTGCAACAGGTAGTCTGTAGGTTAACTGGGAAGCTTAGCAGTGAGTACCCAGGGTGAATACTTGGAGAACTATTAAAACAACAAAGTTTTTCCTCAACGTATTCACAAGCCAAACATCATAAACACAGAAAACAGCTGAACTTTTCCAGCTTTATATCTCAGCCTGAGGAGAGCAGCCACTCACAAAAGAGAGGCTGGATATTTTGTGTGCGTGCATGCATTTCAGATTGCAAAATATGCAAATATTTTCAATCTTGACAAATTATAGAAAAACTAGACTAGAAGATAGTGAGGTATAGGAAATTTTGGCCTTCAGGTAGAGAGTATGTCTGCTTAGAAAAAGCATGGCACTGGTGTTTCATCTGAGATGCTGAGAAACTCAAAAGTCGTCTTTGTTTCAAGTTCTATATTCACAGTTTAAAGTAAAAAAATTTCCAGTGTTAGTTTTCCACTAATTGTTTCTCTATAGCAAAAAAAAACCTACAGCCCCTTTCCACTATCTTACACGAATCCATCATGTCCCATCAATTTAAACCAGGAAAACAGAGCAACATAAGACAGCTGAAAATTGTTACCACAGTTTACCTGTCTATTTGTGGGAGAAGACAAATTTTCCATTAAGTGTAGAAAAGTCAAAGTCAGATTCTAGCTCACAAGTACAGTAAAAAAAAAAGTAAAAATTGATAATTCAATCAATAATAAATTTATGCCATGTTCAAAAAGTTGCCTTCAACTGATTTTACTCTGACAAATTCAACCGGAATTAAACAAAGAATTTTTGCAAATACTTGTTTTTGTTTATTGCTACTACTAGGCATAAGAGTCACTCCAAAAATTACCTGCAACCACAAGACACAAAACAAAGATGTTGTTTGAGAGAAACTCAAAAATATAACCTAGCACTCCCCCTATGCTACCATGCCAGTTTAACCCCTGAATATCAATGTTGGGCATAGGATTATGTCAATATTTTAATTAGCAGCTATGGTCTTACATACCACACTGTCTAGATAAACTTTAGCCTTCCCATGCCAAAAAAAAACCCCACCAAGCTGTATGATTAGGGTGATTAAGCCAGTGGCAACTGAAGGTGGTCAGCAAGCAAGGGGGAAAAAGTCCTTTTTAATGGAAGTAGAGATTTACAACATTTTCAGAACGAAACTCTTCAGTGGCACAAATACAAACTCTCTGTCTCCCAGGAGTCCCAATTTACTCATACAACCCTCTGGAGTCCCACCTTCCTTTGGAGAGGCACAGTAGCTTTAAAAAGCAAACTCTCCGTCCTCTGACAGCAATTTCATAGCCTGCCCTTTCAGCTCAGTGCAAGTCTGAGAGCTGCTTGTCGTACAGCTTCCTTCTCCTCTGCTTTAGCAGGTGGTGAAGCATGGACATGCAGAGCTGTCCTATGGCTCTTTATAGTCACTCACTGATCTACTCCAAACATTTGCTCTGTACCTGACCGGCTTTTCTCCACCTAAGAAGGCAGTGAAAGGTCAGGGGCAGCATGGCTGAGTCACCGCACATAACGGCCCTGGTTCAAAACTGCAACAAATCTGGGTCCCCTGCCATCCACTATCAAGACCAGCTAGGACAGCACAATACTCACCACTTGGCTTTAAATACCTAGGTACTGCTAATGGCAGAATACTGCTTGTGAAATAATACAACTACACATAGTTGGGGCTGTGGCAGGAAGAGTGACAGGAACTTAAAAAAAAAAGTAAAAATATTCTGCACAGTCTCACACATGAGGAAAGTCCCTCCCAGCACTGACTCTCAGCCCAGCTCTGTGCTCACATCTTTTCCCTGCCAGCAGACGAGAACAGAACAGCAAAGGACTCCACTTGCAAATACAGATTTAGGAACCTAAATTTAGGCACTCAAATATAAGTTACCAGACGTTAATTTTCAGCTGCTGCTTAAGTCAATGACTGTACTTCAAGTTTTATTTACTAAAGTGACAGAAGAGGAAAAAGCAAAAAATATGCAAAAAAAAATTCCCTGTCTGTCATTGTATATTTGGGAGGAAAAAAAAAAAGAAAAATTTAATTGCAAAAGAGTCTTACTTGTTGGCAATTTCCTCTTTAGGGCTGATATGCTATTTACACTGCTAAGTAGTATTTTTTTAATATAATGAGTCAGCTAATTAAAAGCATAATCTATTTTTTCATAAACTCATAGACTATTATCTCTTTTGTTCTGCATTTTACCAATGATTCATGCTACAAATGGCCTTCTCTATAGTAATTTATTTTGGTTTATTTTTCTTCTAACCCCCTCACTCTGTAACAAACCCCATCTTCACTTACAGAATCCAAAAGTCTGCTTCCCTCCCTAGTGCACTGATGTGTGCTGTTGTGGCGGTTCTACATGTATTCCTTCTTGCAACATCCTTCAGTAAGCATCTAAATCAGGATCAGGTTTTTTTAAAAAAAGTCTCAGAAGTGAAGGACTGAACTATTATAGGTGGTCATTTAAGCCACCTTTGTGGCAGGATCCAGTATCCTAGCACACTGCTGTTAGTTATTTAATCTGTCCTGAAAAATCTCCACTACTAATAGGGACCCCAAAGTCTATGCAACTTATTACAATAATTAGCTATCCTTGTCCTCCCCTAAAATCCAAGAGAAATCTCCATGAAAGAAGTGTTTGCTTTTAATCCTAAGTAGACAATGATAACAATCACCTTTCTCCTATTTCCACAAAGCTTTCTTTTTTTTAATTATATATAACATTACATTTTTTTAAACTCCTCCCAATTCTTGTTTTCAAAGCATCCCCTTTGCTTTCCCCTGGATTCTCTCCAAATTGTCCAAACTCTGAAGACCAGCACTGGTAACTGGTATGATTCCACAGGTGAAACCTCAGCAGTGCTAAACTGCACAAAGTATGTATTTCTTTTATTTACAAACAATGAGCCTGAACATACATCCCAGTTTGCTTTATTCTGGGATACGGCATCACACTCCAGTGCCTGTTTAATCTGTGGCACACAATGACATTGAAACTCTTTTCTTCAATACTGTGCACCTGATCTTTCTTCTCCAAGCAGCCTGTGTTGAATTACGATTACTGAGTTGTTACTAATTTTGCATTTTCTCTCCAGTTTGTTTGGAGTGTAAATTGTGTTCTGTCAACTTGAGGCCAGTTGAAAGTTTTATAAATACATACTATCCCATCAATTAATGATCAATGAAAACACTGCCCAGCATGGGACAGTACATCAGAATATCTAACAGAAGGAAAGATGCTACATTTCAATCATTTTAAAGATGGGAAGGCACCAGACCTCTTTAGGTTTCAGGCAAATTTCCTGCAAGCAGAAAAGAAAACAAATATTGCACCCAGTCATGTACAGTGTTTTTTTCCCCCCTCCCAGAAAGTGTATGCTCATTCTGAAAGTTTGGAATTCTTTGAAGCAACCAAATGTATATCTATAAGCAAGTCAATTCATGTTTGTAATTCCACATGGCAGTACCCACAGGCAGGAAAGCTAATGTGAGCTTAACTTCTCACTGCACTCCATTACAACAGAAACAGGAGATGAGAAATAGACACAGGAATGTATTTTGCACATGTATAGCTTCGTATAACTCCATAAATTTATTGCTAAAAATCTTGGTGGGTGGGAACTGTTTGGCATTGCAATATTTGAAGCAAGTTCCACAAAGCAGCTTGCATTTTCTTGAAGCCCAATATTTTCTCAGCTTACTTCCTTGGCTATTATTCTGCTCCAGTGTTGCAAAACAAACCAGTTTACTTTATTTGACATTGCACTGGACACAAATCTAACAAACTGGATGACAGTTGCACTCAAATTTAATCCTTTTTATTGCTGTCTTGTTTTACTTGCATACATTCTAATTCTGTTTTGTGATTTTTAGCAGAAAATGCCAATATCCTCAACTCCCATGGACTAGAAATTAATGTTTTGCATTCCCAGTATTTTAAATCACACATACGTTTTGATGCAAGATGAGACATCTGTTAAATGTTTAACAAATTGAAATTGCAGTCATCTAAACTGCAGCTTTATGGAAGTAGCATAAAGATATTAGAGATGAGAATATGGACATGTTAGATATTTAATCACCAGTCTAGGACAGTAATGAACATCTGCATCAATACAGAGGTGTTTACCAGCTTTTCCCCAGGATGTTCAAGTAGAAGCTTCAGAATTGTGTCCGATCTCATTTCCAAGACTAGGATATATATTGGAAGTCCACGCCAGGCACCTATGAGCACTGGGGTGTAATCCTCCTCTCCTCTTCTTGGTATATGTTTTCACCTGGTCCTTCCCCTACATTTTTCCACACTCTTTCCATCTCCCATCTGTTTTCCCATTATTTTTATACCATGTTCATCATTTACTCTTTATTATTCTGCTCTTTCAAAAGCCTAATTTCTTTGACTCCCACTCTAACCTCATGTTTCCTGCCATTCACTTGCTGAATCACATCTACCTCTTTCCAACTGTCTTCAGTCTCTTCATTGCTTTCATTTCCTCTTCATGTCTCTTGCTTCCCCCATTCCACTTCATTCTCAAGTTTTTCCTTTCCCACAGCTTTCCTCCCATTAACAAGAGAGCATTTGCCTTTCCCTTTCACAGGAGTTAATATGGGGAGTATATGTTGCCAACAGTCCTCAGTGACTAGCCTTGCTTGATAAACATTGCCAGATGGTATCAGTCTCACTAGTTAAA
Source organism: Theristicus caerulescens (assembly GCA_020745775.1). Classification (NCBI taxonomy): domain Eukaryota; kingdom Metazoa; phylum Chordata; class Aves; order Pelecaniformes; family Threskiornithidae; genus Theristicus; species Theristicus caerulescens. The sequence goes on from CM036560.1 coordinate 95,032,469, forward strand.
CTATACCAATTCAGCAGCTTCAATTGCTGCCACACAGCCAAAACTACGGGCTACCAGAGTTCTCAACAAGCATTTACCATAAAATAACAATTATTTTGTAACTGCTAAAAATCTAAAAAAAACAAAAAACAAACAAACCCAAACCAAGAACACTATATATGCCCTGGATTTTGTTTTCTTTAGATCTGACTTGCTTTACAGGAAGTGTTAGTCTTGCCAAATAATCAAGGAATAAGATGACTAGCACAGTTTATACAAAGTTAAGTTTGTACAGATGAAAAGCTTAAAATTCTGAAAAACATATTATAGTTATTTTTCAGATATTCTCTCCTACTGCTACTCCAGAAAAATCATATGATTCAAATTATGGTTTCCAGAGGAAGTCATTAAAGAGACTTTCTATCAATGATGGTTTTGTATGTTTTCACTTGGTCTTTGGCACAGACTCAGTCTATATTTAGAATGCACAGCATAAAGAATGTTTGAAAGCAAAGCAATTAAAAAAATCAATTTCATTTATAATACAAAGAGATTTGCAGAGACAGGATGATACTCATTTACATTGTAATTCTAGACAGTTCATAGGAGTTACACAGGTCTGAAGAGGGGAATGCAGTAGCCAACTCTGCCTGCATGTGCTACCATCAGCAGGAAAGCCTGGAGCATCAGGTGAGGCACTGGCTTTCTTTGAAGAAGATTAGTCTTTGGATGCCAGTTACAGAAATCCAGTATTTAGAAACTGGAAAGACTATAAAAATTTTTTATCAGCTACAGAATATCACACATTAGGTATTATTCCTTCAGAGTATGAAACTGTAGTGTTCTCCCCAGTAATACAGGTGGGCATATGATTTTTTTTTTTTTTTAAAAACTGTAACAAGATCCTTAAATGGATTTCTGCTATGCATGCTAGTTTTTCCATGCTTTAGAGAAAAAAAAAAAGCTCTTTTGGGGTCTTGGCCTCCTCCACTCAAGCCTTTTTTGTTCCAAACCAAAACAAAAATTTGAATCATGTTTACAAACCTAACACATCATTACCATTCACTGACCAATGCTTAATGCATACCTGATGTGTTTAAATTAGCATCTTCAACTAGGCTTGCAATAAGTTTTTCATATTAGCATCAAACGTTTGCATACAATAATGCATTAGATTGGCATAAAGAGCTTCTCAACATCCCTTGAAACCTTCCAAACTATTACGATTTAAACACATGGAAGCAGGAGTGAGCTACATTTAAAAAAAAAAAAAGGAAATATGACACTTCCCCTTTCTCAACACTTTTCCAACCAAACACAGGAAAAAGGCCATGCTGAAAAACAAAACAACAAAACCATACTATGGGCTTCAACTGACATTTGAGACCAAGAGTTTATCTTCTCTTATGAGAAATCCTAAAGAGTATGAATAATCCCTTCTCAAAAGGAAAAAAGCATTAATGAGTGGTAACAGTTAACAATCAGATACTGTATGGCATTACAAGCAGATGACTGCAGCCTCCCCAAGAGGCATTCTAAAGCCTGACAGGCTAAAATACGTAACATGGTGATCTGATAATTCCTAACAATTTTCTGTATTCTGATAATTGTCAGAGATGACGCAGGCTATTAATGCATTTTTGTAATCTAGTTTCTTTTGAAATTGCCTGTTTGATTTAGATCAGAGCAAGATCAAGTCAGATAAAACAATTTTAAGCAATTCAGAGGACACTAGTTACAATCCAGCATAATTAGAGAAAGGCACAAAATAATTGAGCAAGAAGTTCTGCCTCTTACAAAGAACTTCCCAAATGAAGGAATTCTGCATTTCAGATTATGTAACTGTTCAGCTTTATTTCACCTAAGTTGCATGATTTAACAAAAGCTACATAAGATGCCCCATTGATCAAGTTAATCCATTTTTACCTATAGGGAAATGTAAAATAGCATTAGTTTTGCTGTAGGAAGGTCAAGCACAAAAATACGTTTAATGCCGCTCTAAAAAACAGAAAAAAACCTGCACTTTCCCAGATCATGTACCACATCTGACTGAAATTTTATTTTATGAAGCAACTGCAGATATAAGAAATGATCTTTTTTCCCCCCCTCAGATCTTGTTGGCACTTTCAAGAAACATTACAGTACATTCCTTATCTCCTGACATGACTACCTTCAACATGCAGAAACATAGTGTTGTGAAATTCATGTGCTTCTAAGATATGAGAATAATTTTAAAAAAATAATCTACTTATATATGCAGTTGTCCAGCTGGACAACTGCATAACAGCATGAATCTTTTTTTTCTTGTTTTTAGTGAGGTCAAATAAAAGCTACAAAGGAATTTTGGTCCACACATAGACAGCTGACAGAATACCCAAACCAACGGTTCTGTTGTCATGGGCACCAACAAGCAAAAAACATGTAAATGCCAAGATTTTTAAAAAAACCTTTACTGAACTGGTATAAAGTCAGACCTCCAACTTTATAACTTGGGAACCAAAACTAAATAGCTTTAAGAAAAATGCTGCTGACAAAAGAGCACAGGCCTCAATAAACCAGCGGCCCTGAATGCCCTCTCCGTCAGTGGGTTTGACACCAGGGCATGCCAGGCTGGAAGGCTGAGCTGCCTAGCAGGTAGCTATGGAGGCAGAGGGCCAGACCTTAAGCATGCAGAAGGCAGGAGAGATAAGACCACAGTTGTGCTGTTTCACAGCTGTAAAAACAGCTCTGTCTCCCCAGATTTCATTTCTAGAAAAAGTAGTTACTAGTCTTCCCTTTAGGAGCACTCGGAAAATGCATAAGAGTGTGGCTTTATCATTCTTCGCAAAATACAGAGTAAGGCTGTACTAGGGGTATGGCGATCAAAAACTTCTGTGCCTACTGCTAGTGTGTGAAGTTGTCTCAAACTGATGCGCTACGATCCCCTTTCCCCTTACAGATGGGAGAGACACATAGAATAACTGCAAAAGCTCATCTTATAGCACCTTTTTGCTGACCTACGTGTAACCAGGTAGAGAGCTCCTCTCCTGAGGGAACAGGTACTTACAGCACAGGGCCATCAAATCATCACCGCCACCCACCTTACCTGATCGGTTATTGACGGGGGACTGTTTCCCTTGCCCTGTAAAGGCAGTGATCCACACGAACAAGGGAAGTCACCCAACAGCACTGTGAGAGCCTAAAACAATCCTTGGATTGGCAGCAGTGATAGAGCTGCTGGCAGAATTCCAGCTGGTATACAGTATGTTATTTTCTTTTTAAGAAGCAGCATGACACTGGGCAACCTGAACCTGTATTTCCATTCATCTGCACTGAAATCAATGCTGAAACAACAGAAATTAAGACTTGATCATGAACCAATACAAAAGTTACCTTTGTTTTTAAGCACTTCAGCATCTAAGCACTTCAGAGGCTTAGGTACTCTCTTTTCTGCATCACTTTACAACCCTAGTTAAAGATCATAGAACAGGCTGTGGTTGCTTAGAAGTGGACATGACTCCATACATTTTCAGTTCCTATCAAGAGCTAGGGTACAGCCTTGCAGGACAGTTGGCACAATTTTCAAAAGCATCTAAGTGGATAAGAAGCTAAAGTTTGTCAAAAAGCTCCACATACCACCATAGGTCTAAGGGCCTGATTAATTTTTTTAACCACACCTTCCCCCCCCCCCCTTTTTTTTTGTAATTGAAGCTTAAGGCTCTAAGCCAATTAAGTGGCTATTCATAGCACTGAATTTAAGGTAGGAAAATTAGTTGATTATATCCCACATTTGCCCTCTTCTACTCTATTTGTTTTGAGGGTTTTTTTGTTAGAACAGCAGAAGTTACAGTTATTGTAACTAGAAATGGCACACAAAGAGACGAAAGTAGGTCAAGAACAAAAGTTCACCAAAACGATGAAAAATTACTGTTACAGTACTTGCTCCGTTAACAAATCTGAAGTATTTGGTAGTCCTGTGATGTCATGTGACCTCCTCAGGTGGGGCTGGCTTAGCATTTAAGACTGACAGGCAAAATAAAACTGCATTATTGCATTTACAGAAACACAAACTATGAACTCCTTTTACAGCAATTTACAGTAAAGAGTATTTTTCTTAAGCTTAAAGACTGATAATTTAGCTACACAGATACGTACTGGCAAGCATACAAATAATTCCAGCACATTAAGCTCTGTTTTCCATTATTCACCACATCATTTTTATGCAGTTTCAGAAGTTATATATGGTTAGGAATGAAGAGATTGTCATTTCAGAAGTGCATGAAATTATAGGAGGACTTTTAGAACTTACGCACGTGAAGACTTTTAACACACAATTTACATAGGCATATTCTTTAGAAAAGTAGCAGGATTCACTTTATATTCAAAGAACTAAGATCAAATCAAGTGTAATTAAGAAATTTAGCCTTTGCAAGAAAGTGTTTTCATGCAACTTAAGCCATCTCTGAAATATACAACCTTTAATTTCTTTTTTTGGGGGAAAAAAACCAAAAACAAAAACCACACGCACACATAACCCTCCCCCGCGCCCAAACCCATACACTGATGCAGTAGCTCAAGTTTATATGCAAGTGTAAATTCCCCTTCCTCCTGCCCTAATATTTAAGTCTCAATTATCCAAGCAGAGTGTATATAATAAATATCAACTGATTTGAAACATTTCTATGTTCAGGTTGCAGCCATAAACTGTCTAAATCTATATAAAGAACTCCAAGAATATTCTTCAGTGTCAATATTCACAGAAGAGAGTTGCCTATTTTCCTCCATTGTATATAAAAATATATGTGTGCCTTCACATATACCTTTAATTTTCCAGACTATACTGATCTTCTCCATGAGGAATTCAATAGTTCAAATATAAAAAAGCTGATATTATACTCCCTCACCTACAGTGTACAAACAGCAGAGAAGTTCATACACAACCAGATTAGCCTGGCACAATTGACTCGAGTTTAACAGAGTACCAAAATAGGTTAGATATTTTTATCTGGTCATTTTTTGAAATGCCAGTTTTATATATGTAGATTAATTTAGAAAAAATATCAAACAATTCCTCCTTACCATTCAGTTCTAGGAACACTTTTAGAAATGGTCCTGTGATATTATACAGAATGTAACCATTATTGAAAGTAACACACAGGGACAGAATTTATTATAGAAGAGCTCTTGCTGTTTAAATCAATAGGTTTTCATAGCCCGGTATTGAATTTTGGATTGTGGTGAGATTGTGGGGTTTGTTTGCTTTTTTGTTGGTTGGTTTTTGGTTTCTTGGGGCAGATATTTTCTTTTTAATCCAAAAAAGCCAAACAAACAAGAAACACTACCTCAACACCCACAACCAAAATAAGAAGGTAAAGATCTCTGAGCTCAACATGGGGTAATTAATAGATGTGGTGTTGCCAACAACTGCAGTTTTTCCACAATACAGCTAATTCCAAATTACTTTCTAACAAAATTAAAACAACATTAAAAGCAGACATAATATATATACATTGTCAAAAAGGAAAAAGGAAACTAATCTCTCTTCAGCCCAGAATAATGAAGTCATTTAAGGAAAACACAGAATTAGAAAGCTGTGTTATGGCTGCAACTATATCAAGTAGGGATAACATGTACAGGTAAAGTCTGACAAAAGGAAAACACTGCAGGCTTTAAAAATAAAGCAATTCTAACAGTCATTGTTCTATATGCATGCACACACACGTATACAGCATAGCATTATATATTTAAACTGCAAGTTCTTCAGTCTTCTAGATGCCAAAGTGCTGGAGACTGAGTCTACAGTTTTCAACTTAAGGAGTTATATAAGACAAAGTAGTAAATAGCCTAAACTATTAGGTAATTTTTAGTTAATTTTATGCTTGTTTGACTACTCAGACTTGGCCAATTTCTTGGGGAAAATTTGAGATTATATAACTGCACTTTGCAAACATGCCAGCCTCTGAAGCACACCAAGCCACCTAGTATTTAGAAAAAGATTAAGTACGTAACTTAGAGTTTAGTAGCATATACTGAAATCCTTTTAGTATTCCAGCAATCCCAGAGATAATTGAAAGCAGAGAAGTCTATTCATTGCTCTAAACTTTGCATTTATTACAAAATATCAATGTAATGAGACACCATCTCCTGAAGTGAGGGTCCAAGACCAATTTATGCCACGCAGACACTTTTCACTGTACTCAAAGTTTGCCCACTACAGCATCATTAGGTTCACTGCTTTGCTTAGAGGTGTTTTGGTTTGGTCTTTTTTTTGTTTGGTTGGTTTTTTTTTTTTTCTCTTGGTTGTTGTTTTTTTTTTTTTCTTCTCTTTTTTGACATTGTGGTTTTTAGTTGGGGTTTTATTTGGGGCAGAGGGAGAACCTAGTGACCTCCAGACACACAAAAAGAGGTTATGATGCTGTTTAAAGCTCACATAACTCCTACAGAATGATGCTGCACGGGGTTAACAACTCTTCCATTTTCACTGACATTTCATCGTAAAATATTGGGTTTGAACATGACCATTGACAATGTCTTACTTGCATCCATTAATACATTGGAACAAACAGTTTGAGGTTTTATCCATAGTTTTTTTGCCATGTGTTTCACTAAAATTTCTACTTGGGAAAGGCAGTCTCACCTTTGTACAAATGTGGGATTCAGCTCAGTTCCAATATTGAAAGCAATACTGCATAACAGTCAGGGATGCATTTATGTTTTAAAAAATGATGTAATCTCTCCATGGAACATATAAATTATGAAGTATCTGCACATGGGACACTAAAAACTGGCAAGTATAATGCTGAACTGCTCTTATGTTAACCACTTCTCCATATATGATATTTTAGTATAAGAGATTTAGCACTGAAAGCAGTTTTCACTCCTTTAAGATTTTGTTGACAAACTTAATTGAGAAAATTAAGTATTTCTAAAGAGAAAAAGAAATTATCTGAAAAGCATAAAATAGATTGGAGCTTTATCAGACAACCTATGCCAAAAGAACAAATAACCCAGCATTGTATTTGCACGCATTCATACAGCTGCACAGCCTGACGCCACATCTTCTCTCTTCTCTCCCTCCCTTCTTCCTCTCAAAATGTAAACTTCAGCTTTTATTACAATATTGGGAAACAACTGAAAGTTGACTTAAAGGTCTGAAGCAACAAACAGAGATTACATTTTAGCTTACTCTTGAGGCATGCAAGTTTGGCCTTAAGTTCACCATGTAGTGACATTTCTGTTTTAACAAAAAAATAAGCCTCAAGCTTTTATCATAATGCCTCCTGGAATGTGCAAAGCTCTTCCCTTGTGTCTAAACAACATTCAAATAAATGGGAGCAGTATTTACCAATTTGGTTGAAGTCTCTCAGTACAGTTACTTGCCTCAAATATAGCATTACAGTTGCTAACTTTATTTTGCGTATTGTCTCAGCAGCTTAAGACACAAGGAGGAAATAGTGGAGCCTGCTTGCAAGATAGCTTGCAAAAGGCAAACTTTAAGGAAAAAGTGTGAAACCAAGTTGTCAGGCAATGAATGCCAGCAGTGCCCACTGCTAGTTATTGGTGCCTTTCTTCTAATGTCTTCAGTGCCACTATGTTTCCTCCCCTCCTGCCATTCTCCTTAGATATGAATTTGACGTGTTATGTACTTGACTTGCCTTTGAGATATGCTAATGAAAAATAGCATGTAGTAAATATTTTGATAACAGAAACTAGTTTAAATTAAAAAAAGTTACTGAAGCTTGACTTTTTTTCTTAACCAACTTGAAATGCATCAGTAATAACAGGGGAAAAACAGAAAAACACAAAAAGCAAACAAAAACCCAACAAACCCCCAAAACCAGAAACAGCAAATGAAAGAACAGGTGAAATGAAGTAAGAGCTGCTCAAGAAAGAAAGAGAAATGAGCGGGTAACTTCAACAGATGACAGATAAAGAAGAGCTGGAGATGGTAATCTGGAAAAAGTGGAAGAGGAATGAAAATATGGGAAGAAGAAGAAGAAAAAAGAACAACAGAAGTTCAGTAAAAGCAGCCCTTTTTTAAAAAGTGAACAGTGAAAGAGATCCCAGAGTTATCCATACTCCATAAGCTCAATTTACTTTGCATTTCCCCTTACCACCTTTTTTAGCCTCCCAGAAGTTTCCCTGCTCCAACTCTCTGAATGAATTCCTGCCTAGAGCCACTAAGTTTCCAAGAGCTGAAATGATTCTTATGCTGGTTGTTACCCAAATGCTATTTCAAGGCTGTCTGCATTCTGAGCACACACATATCCCCATAACTTCTTTATGGCTGTTGAAATATAAAGACACGCACATGTACAGAGGCAGGGAAAAATTAAAAGAAGGAAAGAGTAAGGAATATGGGTGAAATCTAAACTCACATATACCTATTTCCTAAAGAGCACCTTAAATTACCATCAACAAGCACTGCTGCTGAATAACATGGTGTTCACCTGCTCCCAATGCATTATGCATTACAGATTCATACAACCACATGGTGAAGCAGACTGAGGATACAGTTTGGGTTAAAACAACTAGGGTTAAAGCTGGAAAATGCACAAAAAAAACCCCAACCCTCTCCAATAGTAAAAATTATCCATGGTTAGTTTTAAGCCAGCCTGGTCCCCTATGTGACAGCACAGCAGAAAGGGCTGGACAATAAGAACAGGAGAGCAGGACAGGTCAGTATTTTGGGAAGGGAGAAGGAAAAAATGTTAGCTTATGCCTGCTTTGAAAGTTTTTGTGGAACTATAGCATCTGACCATTTAGGATTTGGCAATCTTCTCTGAACTTTTATACCACTGAATAAATCTTTAAGAGACAATTAATAGCATTCCTAAGGAACAGTAACCATAACAGAGTGAAAAAGTATGTTGAGAGCAAAGGGGAATGGATAGAAAAGTTACTGTCTCTCAGTTTGATCTTTAATTTATTGGACTACGGAAGATCTGAAACCTCCAGAACATGGGGGTTTGGTACACTCTGAACTCTTCAGCACCCATGCAAAGCAGAGCAGACCATGCCAGTGCCAACTGTTTCGTTACTGCTGGACAGGAATCAGTCATTACAGAAGTGCTTTAAATTGTTTCACTTCCTTCTCTGAAGCCTTAATGTTATGGGATCTCTTTGTCAACCTGAACAAATGGCTTGCTTAAAGATGCTACTGGAAGATTTGTATCTGTTTGTGTGTTTTCTAAACATGTATTTCAGAACACTTTAACCCTCATCACTAGAGCAAGACTGCAGCATCTGGGGCTCATTAAAGCCAGGAAATTCTTGTGTTGGTCTTCATGAAACTGTTGAGAGTTGATAATTGATTTTTGAATTTTAGTCTTTGCAAAGAGTTATTTTAGCAATTTCACAGTAAACAAGAAATTTTACTTAGCAAATTATTTAAATTTTGCATAATGCTAAATCCAGGCATTAGCATTTTGCAATTCAAAGTTTATCAGAAAATACTTATCAAGTTTGAGTTAATGAATCACCATTATGATACTCAATATATAGTATTTTGCAATAATCAATTTAAAAGCTGTAATCGGCATAACACAGAAAAGAATTTAGCAACTTGCAGGTCATCTACTCTTAGTACTTCAGCTTCATCACAGTAATTTTTTTCCACAAGATCAGAAAAAGATTCTGGGTCTTGTACAGAACTTAATCTTACAACCTTGCTGAACCTTATTATGCACACCTTGTCTGCAAGTTTCAACACTTATGTGTCATAATTAGAAAGAAAATATGTACTCTGTCCTTATTGATTTGGTCTTAACAATCTCAAATTAAAAACTGACAAGAGCAGTGAGAAGAACACTACATTAAGCCCTAAATGTTTCATGACAGACCAAACAACATGACAGAAAGATCACTACAACTAGAGATGTCTTCCTTATGATTGTTTTTCCCTTCATATTTTGGGAAAAAAGCTGTGAATGACCAAAGGCCACAAAATACATGCACAGAATGTGACGCTACTGAAACTGCAGGCAAATTGTACTGGAAAATGATGTGAAAAATTTGGTATCACTTGATTACGATATGGTACAGTGTATGGCTGGAGTACAAGACTGTCCATCCGTAACTGCTTCTCCCTCACTGAATGACTGCTTATCAGCACTCAGTTCCCAGCCAAGGAGACGGGGAAAGAGAGCATGTTCTGAGTTCAAGTCCCAGCAAGCCAGCCAGTTATTTGTTGCAGACTCTCCTCTCAATCACAAAATGTCATTAAGTGAAGTTAGAGTATGTTAAACACTTAGAATATTTTCCCTATATAAACAGCTGCTGTAGCTGCAAATGGAAAGTTACAGAATTGCAAACAATTGATACCAAGTGTAAACAGAATATATAAACTACACTTTATTTCACAAGAAATAGGAACCTCTAGGTTAAGGGGTTCTTTGTACACATATTGTAATTTACTATCCTAGGTGTATATATACACACAAAACTTCCCAGAGCAAAGCTAGCCAGAGAGTAAGTCTTAACTCTAGAGCCACCCTGCAGCCCACAGGCATTTGAAGCTTTTTTTTTTTAATAGTATAGCATATTGCTAAAATGCCTAATTTGCAGCCCATCACTGCCTAAAGTTTCTTTTGGCATAAAGACTTTTCAGGATATTCATTCCCACTGCAGATGCACTCAGTATGCCAAGCTGTATTATGCATCCCCTCCTCTCAATTTTTAGTTTTATTATCAGCTTATAACTTTTAGCTGTTTTATTTCCTCTAGTATTCAAATTCATTCCATATACTGAGAGAGCTTCACCACAAATCTAACATTATCTTCCCTTTGAGATCACTAATAAAGAGGTTAAATTAATCTACATACAAAGCTGCTTTTCTAAGTACCAATCCAGAATCGCAGCCAGCCACTTCTCTTACCCCTCTTTTCATGGCCTTTTATCCATGCTTTTCATCTTCAGAACCAGGCTCATTTAAATTTCAAAGAGAACAAGTGCAGGTACTGCTTTATTTCTTCTTTTCTCACCTCAAAAGAAAAACAAAAACTCTCCTGCCTCAGTTTCCCGAGGAGTTTTAGCTGTGTATCAATTCATAGCACCTCAGGCAGAAAGTATGCAGAAGAACACAGGTAGAGCACAGGTTTGCACAGAGACCTTGTCACTCTTGTATTACTATGAACATTAGTTCCACATATGAATATATACATACACACGACACCTGCATTTTTTCCAGTCTAAATTCCTTTCCCATTTTTCCCCTCTCAAATAATATTCTTTTTCCATGCAAGTGGGGGGGGGGGGGGGGGGAGTAAATCAATCTGTACTTCAAAACCATGTGGGAAAGTACCTCAGAGACTGAATCTCACTTTACACCATAAAAATGTTATTAATCCTGCACTTTCTAAAAAGATTATTTTTCTTCCCATAAGACCTTCTTCATTTACAAAGGCTAGTCCACACCTCCACATATACATCCTAAATATAATGTACAGAGAAATTATTTGAACTCCACTTTCTTGGTTTTTAATATGTATCAGCCTGAACAGAAACACATGCAATGTTAAAAACCACTCCCAGTTTCATTCTTCCTGCACAAGAGGAATTAAGTATTATTTTCATTCAGTCACAGCTATGATTCTTTAAGAAAAGAACTAGAAGGTTTATTTCAAAAAGAGATGTTCCAGATCATATACTTGGTTCACATTAATAGGTTATACTTCCAAAAGAAGCATACTTTAAAACACATAATACTGGCCATTCCTAAGAAACAGCTCCACATAGGTTTCTTAAAGAAACCAAAAAACCATGCAGACTGTCTCTGTCAGGGACACAATGAGTATATATTGTTCTAACTGGGCTTGACCAACACACATCTTTGTACTCTATAAAAACAAACAAAAAACCCCACAGAACACCCACTAATCTACGTTACCAGAAAGACTAACTGGCTTTGGCTGCCATAAAATAAAGAAACTGTCCAGATTAGATGTAGAATTATACAGAAGAAAGCACACATGCTAGAGACAGTAAGTCCAATAGTATTGATAATAAAGTATTTGCAGAAGTGCAAGCTACTTAAAATGGGTTTGTACATCAAATACCTATATAAAGCTCAGATAACTTCAACAAGAAATTCTTATAAAAACAGTAGACTGAAATGAAAATATTTCAGGTGTCCAGTATTTATATGGTGACTCTAAAGACAGATTTGTTTATTCTGTGGTTTTACTACTCATAACAACTAATTCCATCCAATAAAAAGAACAAAACAAAATACCTTTTTTCGATTTTGCTCCAATCTTCAACTTTGATGGCCAAGCAATCTGTGTATTTGTTTCTTCCATAATCTGTTAAAAAGAAAGCATTTATGAAAAATTAAGTTTTTATTGTTCTCTTACAAAGTCAAAAGTTCATTTTTTGGAAAAGATTATGTTTACCATTTTTACATCTGTTGACTATTATTACTTAAAAATAGAACAAGTCATTAACTACTTTTCTGGTTTTCTTGAGAAGAATTTCTGTCTGGTGATAGGTGGAGCTGAGTTCTGACAATTCAAAAGAAAACCAAAGGGAAAACCAAGATGCTCAGCAGTTTCCACAAAGTTCAAGTGACCACTACTAGCTACAGCATGCTCTAGGTCCATCTCAGAGGGAATTTCAAAGCTTTACAGTTCGATAAAAATATTTCTTTAGTTATCTTAAAATGGCTTCTAAGTAAAGCCTATCAAATTTATATCAAGTCCTTTTGAGTCTCCATAAGTCAAGATAAATCCGTTTGCCCTCACAGGTTTGGGGTTTTTTTTTTGCCTCACCTTTACCTGAAAGCAACTTTTCATTGTAAGCCTATCCAGACTTCAAAACACACATACTCACACTTACAGTTAGTCATTTGACTCCATGTAGACTCTCATTCTGTTGCCGCCTTTGTTTTAGTAAGTCCACTAGCCATAGGCATATTATACTGAAATTTAATACTGGCACAGAGTTACAGTGCATCATTAACACATTTAGTAGTAAAACAGGAGAAGGAACTGAATGACACCAAAGACTTCACATATATGAATCGAAATTCAGTTCCAAGAAATGCTGGGCCTGTCTACTGAGACTAAAGAACTTCTCTTTTATATTGAGATCTCATCAGTACATATGATGAGATCATACCTCTCGTACACTTGAGAGATGAGAGTATCTGATTATCATGAGTAAGAAGAGAGTATCTCATCATTATGAGGACCTGAAGAAATGAGAAAGATCTGCCCATATTAGTCCATGACAAGATGGTTGTAGGATGCCAAGAAAATGCATCTGTTAAACAAATATCATGCTAGGCTGCAGACAAGGCTTTTTTTTTTTTAATAGATATGTTGATTATAAAAGGCCCTGATGAATTTTTACCTGAAACAAATTGTCCAGTTCTGCTCACACATGGACAAGATTTTGTACAGCAATAAGCAAAAGGGTCCTCACTCCTTTGAAAATTTCAGTAGCTTATTGTAAAAGAGATTAAGAGTGATGAGTCTGCTCAGCTTGACTAATGTTAATTAGAAGGGGTCCTAGAATCACAGAACAAGTTTGGAAGAAAGGGATCTCTGGAAGTCATGTAAATCTAACCTCATGCTCACAGTGGGCACAACTGCCAAGTTAGGTCAGGTTGCTGTCAGGGCCTTGCTGATCAAGCTCTCATTACCTCCAAGGAAGGAGGTTCCACAGCCTCTCTGCACACTTATTCCAGTGTGTGGCCACTTTTACTGAGAAATTATTTTCTCTTATCTAGTTGATTTTTCCTTTGCTCAACCTTTGCCCATTGTTACCTGTGCACTTTTAGGAGGAGCCTGACTCAGTATACCTTCTAACCACCCACAGGGTAGCTGAAGACTGCTATAAGATTCCTCTTTTACCTCCCCTCCTGCATGCTGAACAAACCCTGCTCTCAGCTTCTCTTTGTACGTGAACTGCTCCAGGCCCTTGATCAACCTGGTGATTGCCCACTGGAGTCACTCCCGCTTGTCAGGATCTTTCTTGGACTGAGAGGGACATAACCGGACAAAGTACTCCATATGTGGCCTCACAGTAACTGAGTAGACAGGAATAACCACTTCCCTTGATTTGGTGGGTCACACTATTTTAGTTAGTGAGCCTATGTAAAAATACTTTTGCCAAAAAGGGGGTTAATAAGTATTAAGAAGATTATTTAATACATATAATGGTAACAAGTAAACAAATGCTCACTGTAAACTAGAAAAAACCCTAAATCAGAAGAACTGAAAGAATACTTGATTGCTGTAAGTAGGAAAGAGGTAGGAAAGGAAAAGGAGAGAACTTTTTAGATAGTAACTCTCAGGGTCTGGTTCCTCCTGCATAAAGATTTCTTGTTCAATTTCCACAGGAGGACAAAAAAAACAACCCTAATTTTGCCCTTTTGATTGCTGATACAAATGAGAATTACAATACACAAAAAGCGCAAACTACCCAAAAAAGTCAACTCAGCAAAATTGAGGGGGTGGGGGGAATTAGAGCAAAGCAGTACACTTTAGTACTTCTAGTCATCTGCAACAAGCATAAGCAATAATAAAATTTAAGTTCCAAAATAATGAACAAAGCCACTTCCAAGAAGAGAATTAATGCATTAAGAAAACAGCTACAATACCAATAAATTTTCCATAATAGTATAATTCAGAACTAAGGCAGACTTCTCTAACAATTCTTAATTCTTATCTTTTACATCCAAATCCCTAGGCAACCACAGCAACTTCCAGATTAGTACACCATGAGGAAAAACTGGAGGTGTCAGCCAGACTTCATCGTACTATATTTTTTGGTTTCAGCAACTATTGGATAATAAGTTACAGCTGAAACAAGACATTTCCAGTAGGGTGAAATTCTATCAGCAACATACACATACTTTTCACAATTTTCCAATCCAGATGTGAAAAAAGCTATTTCAAAGAATTCACTTGTGTCTGATAGAGGGCTTTGGGCCAGGATTATTCTTAGTTGTACAACAGGCAATGAAATATATAGAAAATGGGAAGGCATTAGCTAAAAGGAGAAGGGAGATGCTAAGACAAAGAACAGCACAGGACTGAGTTAAAGAAGATCCAACATAAAAGGAACCACAAGAGAGGAGACAGAAGAGGAGTGAATGAATGTCATTCAAGACGTGTTACATCCCATCAGTCCTTTACCCTCTCAAAATTTGGAGACTTTTGTCTTAAAGAAATTAAATCCTCCCCATTTCTCATGCTAAACCAAAACAAAATTAAAGCCCACAATTTCAGAGATGCACACATTCTGGGGACATATGAGCAAGATACATATGAGATCTTCAAAGGAAAAGAAGTCTGACCGCCAGCCACTGAGATTTGGCCACCTAATATCCTTAAGCTCTTCAGAGAATGCAATGCTAAAAATTACCACATTAGACCAAAAAGACATCTCAGTTTGGTCACTACAAAGACAAAGTTTATCTCCTGACTTAGGCAGTTAGGCAAAAAAAAAAAAGTAAGTCTGGATGCATTTAAATGAAGTGCATTTGTTGAAGTATAAAAATGCTCAGAGTATGTGCTGGCTTTCAACTCCAAGCAGTATACTTTGTCATAAATTCCAAGCTGATTGCAATAATCATCTGTTCCACAATTTTGAAAAATCACATATTATATAGGAAGAAAGTAAAATAGTTTTTGCTGCAGCACTTGTTTTTTCACCAGTTAAAATAATTTATCTTCCCTGTAAAACAATTAGAGGATTTTAACTGCCTAAAAAGGTTTGCAATGGAAAGTAACTTCTGGTTTCTTCTGGTTTTATTTTTGAGAAATCAGGGCTTTCACAGGAACCCTTAAGAAGAGTTTAAATTATACTGCTTATTTTTTTAACTATTGTATTTATTTTTTTAACTGTTTATTGTATTTATTGTAACAGCAGGAGCATCACAAAGCTCTAGAAAACAAGAAACAGTTTTTACTACAGCTGTTAAGCCTGAAGGTAAACATGATGGTGAAAACTGTGCAACAGTAAAACTCTGCATAGCATAGATCACTGCTGCATCAACTTTTAGTTCTGTTTTACCATTCTAACCCAGGCAGTTTTAAGTGCCAGGATTTTTTTTTTCCCCCTGAAACAAACTTGAAATCATTCCATAAAACGCTCAGCTGCATGTTGCAATGGAATAGTTTTATTAATGAAAACTCAGTGTTATGCCACATACCCTGAAAACAGAAGTACTGCCCTCAAATGAATAAAACCAGAAAACGGAACTCACTTTACAAGTGATGTAGATATATACATGTATTTTAATTGTAAAAACACTTTAGTTACAAAACATTTAGAGGAAATTCAGCCTAGGGATGAGTGAATCAGAGTTCATTATCATGTAGACTGCAGAACAGCACCTCTGCTTAGGCTTCCCTTCTTTTCACATAAAACAAGCGATAGGGTTTATATTCATCAGTACCCTCCTCACCTTGAATGATCAACTGACTGAAGAAGGAGCAGGAACATTTGGCAGCAAGATTGAATCACATAGTAAATAATCTCATGCTGCTGCTTCTCAAAGTGCAGGAAACCCTAAGAAATAATTTATCTACATCTTCCTTTCCTCTCCTTTCCTCAAGAGAAATTATGATGTTTACATAGCCAAAATATGTAAGCTGTTCTCAGTGGAGAACATACAGAAGATGACACAAGATACTGGAAGATACCAACAAAACAAATAAGACTGTGCCCTGACCCTGAAAAAAAAAAACCTGGCTCTAGTTGCAAGTTAGTGGGCCTTCATGAAAAAACCCTCTAGCTGTAAGGCAGCTGGAGGAAAAGCTTTTGGCTTCCTTGTATTCCAGCTTGAAAAATGTATAGTTTAAGCACTTTGGGGAGTTTTTACATTAAGACAGTAAGAAGCGATTTTTCCTTACGGTGTAATTTTTGTTTAGCTGATTTTGGATGGAAACTGGAATGTCCTGAATGCAAAAAAGCAACCAACCAAGACTCTCCAAAAGCCCACAAGCATTTCAGAATTCAAAGGAAGTATTTTACAGGCAGTAGGTGATAAAGAACAACCTATCAAAAAGACCTTTCTTCATTTAAAACAAAAATGTTAAATGACAGTAGTATTCTTTAGTGTTGTTATGAAGTTATCTATTTCTGATCTTCCCACGTTTGGGATTTGTGCATCTTGGCCATCTCAGCATCGGTTCTTATTCACAGTGAAAGGAAAAGAGAGTAAGAGAAGAACCTGCATCTGCCAGTGGGTTTCTGCAATTTGTTTTCTCAACTTTAGCTCAACGAGCTCATTCCAACTGAAATGACAAAAGTAGCTCTCCAAACTGCAAGTGTAACTGCCAAAAAAAGCCAGTTTTTTATTTCATCAATGGAAAAACCCTCGCTTTCAGTGTGAGGAATTAGCTTCCTCAGTTCAACCTTGCTTAATACAATGGAAGATATGTACACCATTTTAACGTGTAGAATACTTAGACAATAAATAAGCATAGATATTAAAAACCTTGTAAACACATTTAAATTATATTTTAGAACAGATATATGTCTATCTATATTTAACAACTTTTTTTTTTTAAGTACACAATACTAGGCTTTGTAGAGACCCTGAATTTTCCATGCTATTAAAAACCTTAGAAAGCAACAAAATTGTATGCCCGCTGGTGTTTCTATTTATCTGTCCTTGTGTTTTGAACAGCTGAGTTTTTGCATTCAAAGAGTTCTCCCTAGGTTTTTCTCAGTGCAAGTTAAAAACAAACAGAAACACATGGGTTTAGATCAACAACATCAATGGCACTAGACATTTAAACATATGAAGTACTGCAACAGTACCTTGTTTTCTACTATCAAACAAAGCAAATCCTCAGAGACCACCTAACTTCTTTGCTACTTGGAATATTTCAGAGACTACGCTCCATTTCTTGTAAGCAGACTGCAAATCCTGCCCAAGTGCCTGGTGACAAATGCTCTAAAAGCTGAACATCCTGCATGAAGCATTTTAACTTAAAAAACCCCACAACACTCCAATAAAATCTGGAATACATTGTAAGCCAGGACCTAAAATTTCAGTAAGTGGAGATAATGCAAGCAACTAACCTCCATTTTAATTTGGCACCAAGAAATAAGTTTCAAAAACCCTTTCCCTAACAAGGGGAACTACCTCTAGCATTCTCAAGGCTGGAGGCAAAGTTACTTCTTACAAAAGTTGACTGTAAAAATAGCTGGAGCAGACCAGTTGGGTAAATTATACAAAAGAAAGTTAAGCTGAATAACTACAGGTGATCATATCCATGAAAATAAAAATCATTATTGTCTCTGAGGCAGAAAAAAACACAGAGGTGGATGAGAAGCAGGGGAGGGAACCAAGCAGTGATTCTTCTAACTTAATTAACCCTTCTAAAAGTGATCCAGTTCCCTCTGGGGTATTGGGGGCAAGTCTTTCTCCTTCAGCAGGTTAAGTGACAAAGCAAAAAAAGGACACCATAGGGAAAAAATTATATCCTTCTAGATTTTGGTTTTTTTACTCAGAAACTGCCTCTGTATGCAGACAAAAAAAATTCCCGCAAAGCATACAATCAAGACAGGGCCCAAATTATATTCTGAATTATGTTTGGAGTCACTCTTCATGTCACTCTCAACCCTGCGTTTACACATCTCACAGAGAGAGCATTTCTTAGTATAAAATCACCTTACAGCAATACAAAAAGGTATGATCAAATAAGATGTGATTTTCCCAAGCAGTATGAAGTTTAAAATTGAATAAAGTTTGATGCAGTGCTAATGTAACAAGTCAATGGAAAAAGAAAATGGGGAGAAAGGGAAACTACCGGGAATTAAAAAAATGAACGAAACCACATTGAAGTATGAGACAAAATATAGATGGCTGAGCTGCATCAGTAGCTGCCCCCCCCCAAAAAAAAAAAATTGCAAGGATCAAGTTCTTCATCAAGCAGATATCGAGGAGGGACTGGATATGCAGGATAGACTCTTTTCATTTATATTCCGTGAGCACACCTCGGAGCAGCAAGTATAAGGGCACCTCTAGAGAATTATTATTGGCAACATGACCATGTGGAGCTTCAGAGCCAATTGCATCTGCAAGTTCAAGATGGCTCCTAATGTCCATTTTAACAAAGCATCAATAAATACCCCTTTCTCCACTGACATAAGATGAGAACTATAAAGCACCTGGAGCTTGCAGAAGCAACCCCCAACACATATTACTAAGAAACAAGTGCTTCGCAGTGTAAATGTGTACAGTTAAAAATTGCTGCAGAGGAGAAAATCCCATGTGTGAGGACAAGGACAGGGAAGGACACAGAAGATTAGAAAAAGTATTATCTACATAAAGGTCACGATAATAGAAATTCTATAAGTAGATGTTTGGCAATCTTGTTTTGAAGTTGAATCTCCATCAGGTTAACAAAAACACAGCAATTCTTTATGGGTTACCATAGATTGATAAGTTTATGGAGGATAACTCCTACCCAAGAAATATTTCATACCCAGCTGCTGAAGGAAAGGTGACTGTTTTGTTACATCACTGTATCCATCCCCATTTTTCATGGGACTGTTTTCCGAGAACCATTTTTCCCCAAACCTCAAGAAAATTTGCTCCATCAATTTTACAGAAGACAAAGATGAAAGTTATTGTGGAAGACAGCAGAGAAAAAAAAAATGAAATCCAGGAATATCAATAGTAAAAGAAAAAGCAGTACCATGGTAATGGCCTTTCAAAACTTGACAAATATGTTTCTCCATAAACCTGGAGTATCAATGGAAAGAAAGTTTTACTATCATAAAAACCTCACACTCTTTGTGTAGTCAACACAGCCAAGCAATTGCCATTGTAGGTGCAGAAAGCAAGCCAAGCATTATGTTGATATTCTACTAAGCTCTGCAGGCAGGCAGAAAGATTCCTGCCATCAACACCCACCCCAACTTCTCCCAGCACAACTGATTCCTGAACCCTAATGCAGATCTTTTTGCTCTTCTACACCTACATTTTAATTGCTTAATTATTCACAGGGAGCACACTGTTTAAAGGATAAAATGGAAAATAGTTAAGCAGTGAGGTTAAATCACAATGGTGGCTGAATAAACCTTAAGATGAAATAACTGCAAAAGCTTTCTAAGTATGGTTTTGAATGACAAAGTGAGCTTTAAAAACAACAGCTGTAACAAGTCAGATTTTTTTTTTTTAAGCATCAAAACCACTCCAAAGCCAGGTTTCTTACAAAAAAGAGACCAAAACATGATGGAACTTTACTGTCATCCATCATCTGATATAGCTTTTTAAGCATTTGTTTTTCCAAATATTACCTAAAATATTCTTCAGGATACAAAATTAATTCAGTAGTTAACTGAAAATACTGAGAGAGAGAGAGAGCGGCCTGATCACATTTATCTTACCACAAGATAAACATCATCATCATTTTGTGCCTGTTTATTTTCCTTTACACCTAGAGCAATCTTTAATATAAAACTGACATGTAGTACTGTCTTAATCTCAGTAACAAGCAAAATGGCTTGTTAGTAGACACAAATACTCATTTTAAGACAGATACAGGTCCTTACCCGCCATCATTTACAAATGCACAGAAGCTGTGTTTGATACCAACACTTTCTGCTAAAATGTCCAGTTTTTATAAATCAAGTACTCCAACTGCTTCAACTCAACAAAAGCACCACAAAAAGTGAACAGGCAACTCAACAAGTACTTCTACATCAAACTGAACATGAAAAGCATAAGTTTGCATTCTGCATACAGCTTTACGAACCATAATGAATGCTGGGGCTCTGCACAGAATGTTTAAAAGTTTGAAGTTCCAGTTGATCAGCAATTTTAATGTTGACAACAAAAACATTTTTCTTTCTAAGAAGAAAGACATGCAGACAAAATAAGTTCAACATAAACAGAGTCACAGTTTTGATGCAAAATCTGCTTGCAATTAACAAGGCAAGAGTACCAGGGCAAAGGGATTTATTATCCAGTTTACTAGCTCTCACAAAAAAGCCAAAAGTCAGTATTGCGTATTTCACTCATTAAAAATTTTTAACATTCAAATGAGCATTTAATTTTAGAAAATGAAACCATTACATGTACAATCTAATTCAGTATTGACCAAATGGTGACATATGACAATTTTAAAATCAGACCTCAGGATGTAAAAACAAACACACACAAATTTTGCCAGTCTCTGAATATTTTGGTTCACAGACATAAAACATTCATCTTGCATCTTCTGCTTTGAGAGAAGTTGAATTAGAATAGTTTGGCTCCCTCAGTATGTATGCATTTAGAGCAGTATAAACGAGTTTACTCTTACAGTTTATTCAAAACATGGAATATCATTTGCATGAAAATTGAGAAAAAAATATATTTCTACATAGGCAGGAGAAGACCTGAGCTGAAGAGTCATAGTACACAACTAAAATTCTACATGGGCTGATACTTATTTCTTTGTCTAATGGTGAAGTCATGAAGCAACAGTATCTGAGAGGATGACTAATCCCTGAACATGAGTTTTGGCAGCAAGAACAGTGCAATGGGTGTAGCTGGAACCAGGAGTATTATATTTAATGGTTTGTTGTTTTTTTGGGTTGGGGGGGAGAAGAAAGCAGGGGAAGAACAAGGATGGGAAGGAAGAACAAGACACAAAAAGGAATTGTGTAAAGTTACTCAGGAACTGACAGTGTGAATTCAGCCTCTAAAAGCTGTGAGGCCAGAGTAAGAACTTGAGATGCCAGAGCCAGAACACATCAACGGTACACCATCAAGGACTACTGGGTTTGGTAAAGAAATATGGGGTAAGAAGTTAAAAAAAAACAAGGAGATAACAAAACTTAGCCCAAAGCTTGGTGCAAATATGTAGCTCTTTTGCAAGTCTGGCCTACATTTGGGGTATAGCAATGGACTCCTATCTCAAGCCCTGTTGTCTGGTTCCCCCCCCCAGGTGGTCTACATATGAAATTCAAAACTAGAATTCATTGTTTATATTACAACTACTTCTCTAAAAAGAGGGTAGTACAGTGTGTCCGACTCCACAGTATTAATGCTACTTTTCTGCAGGTAAGGGAGAGGGGCTATTTCTGAGCAGTAGCAGGTGGCCCCAAGGCACCCACACATTCCAGACTAAAACACCATTTAGAGTTTGCAGTTTGTGCTCCTGTGTGGCAGAAAAACCATCTCCTATGCAGAGTGGCAGCATAGTGAGAAATAAAACTTTAAAACATAGAAAACTAGTAAGTTTGTTCATAATTTAGATTACCAATACTAATAGTTTACATGTAAGTGTAAACTACTTAAAAATACACACCAAAACGATGCATAAGGAGGACACGGATCAAGCCCCAGTTGTGTAAGTTTCTGTACAGGAAGGAGCAGTATGAAAAACGTGCCTTTCCAAGTGCAAGGACATGAGTGCATGTGTCTCCTGTAGGGTAGGGGTACCCGATTTTCCTATTTTATATTCTAACTGTCAGAAACCCCAAACACATTTCTAAAAAAGTATCTGTATGTGACTGCTTGGCTAGTCCTTCTCCCCTAACTTCACCTGCCTTTGAAAAGGGCAATATTTAAATTATTTTAGAGACTATCATATGGGATAACCTGTATGGATAAGGTTCAATACTGCCATACATTTTTTTTTATGCTTCCACTGCAAGTCATTTATTTCAATACTGCAGGATTTTGACCTTCACATACTAATTTGTCCATCTTTGTTAAATGGATTTTTATTTTAAGTTCACTTTACTAAATGCCAAAATAACTTTATTCAAAAAATTATAGTGTCTGAATTTTGCAGCTAGTCTAAATTCAGGTATAAAAAGGGAACAGAAGGGAAACATGCCTGTTTCCCATTCGCAAACTTCTACACAGCTTCATGTCAAACTAAGCAAAATACTAACATGATTTCCTCCAACTTCTGATGACCAATAATTTTGTGGTCTGCATGTACAGACTTAGAGACTTCCACAAAGAAGCATGCACGCTGTTTGTTGTCGTCAACGTCTATACCCTAGCCCAGATTAACTCTAAACAAACTTACCATCTTCACTAGGTATTCACAGCTATTCCTAATGACTTTATTAAGAATTAAGGCAAGCATGTGCAGAATGAAGAGGTACTGAAGCTAAAATTAGAGGACAAGATTAACATCATAGGCAATGTATTCATTTATTCATAGTTTTGATCAATGGGTATCAGCCAACAATACTTCAAAAACCTAATTAACAGATTACAGGTAAGGGCAATCAAGGCAGCAGTGTAAACAATATCAGCTTTACAACTCAAACTTTCAGGCTACAAATAAAAGCTCTGAATCAATAAAGAGAGAATTGAGGAAAGCTACCTATGTGGATATGGCTTTGGAATTTATATTGCTTCCTTTTCCATTAAGGCATTTTTAGCTTAGAAGGGAAGAGAACACATGCATGCACACATGGCATCTTTTTTTAACCTTCACTTTACCTGAAATGAACTGGGAAAGATCATTCTTAAAACAAGGGTCTTGTTTAAGCAAGCAAGTATTGCAGTATTGTTGCTATGTCCAAAAAACTGCACTAAGTTAACCTTCGGCAACAATAACATTTACAGAACTTTGTACTTAATTTACAAATACAGCAAATAAACTTAAGTGAGAAGAAAACTCTATCACTCAAATGTCTTTACCTACAGAGAAACATTACAGTCCTTCTTTTACTTGACTTGATTGTTTTGTTTGCCCTCAATAGAAATACTAATCAAAGGTCACAGGTAATTCAGTCATTTATTTAAAATAAAAGTAAATATAGTCAAAAAAGTAAAGGGATTACCTAAACACGCAAAAAAAAAGCTATAAATATATCTGTGTGTACAGCTTTAATGAATTCTACCCAAGTAATAGAAAAAAGGGGAAATTTATCTAAGAAAAAAATATTACTTAACAATGAAGCCCCCACAGCACATGGTCAGAAACACCAATATGCAGCCCACTCTTCTCTCCAAAAGCAGAAGCAGCAAGTCTCCTCCCTACAAATCAGGAACCCAGTGTATATTATTAATTTGTATTTTTCTCATACTGACCTCCTCTTTCTTAATTTTTTTTTTTTCAGAGGGAAAGACAAGAGTACAAGCATTTCTGAGGACTGAAATCCCTCCTGTGTTTTAAGAGAGGATTTAACTTTCAGAGTGAAAAGGATTAAGCATCTCAGTCGAGACTGTGGTGACAAATTGGTCCTTGTCTGTTGCTTTACAATGCAAGAGATCTTGCATGAAGTGTTAAGTATACCAATAAGATGGCATAAAATGGGACTTCATAATCAACTAAAACTCTGAATCACTTGAAACTCAGACCAAGCTCTAGGCAGTGATGTAGAGAGTCACTCAGTATAGTACTACAGGATCAAAGTCCTCACTGTTTCTGTCCAAGGGCATTATTCACAAGCAACTCAGCAAGGACAGTTGCTGTTTTAAGACTTCTACCTGCAGTGGGCACTTCAAAGATTAGGCCCGGAGAGCATTTTATTATTAGAATCATAGAATCATTAAGGTTGGAAAAGACCCTTAAGATCATCAAGTCCAACCGTTAACCTATCACTGCCAAGTCCACCACTAAACCATGTCCTTAAGTACTCTCAAGATTGTCTTCATTATATCAGAAGCAACACAGAAGAAACTAAAGATGAAATTTAAAAAAAATATATAAAAAACCCCTTGTAATTACTCCATTCCCTTCACAGAATGATTGCTATACTAGAGACGTGACGAATGCAGTTTTCCACAAGAATGAAGCCTTCCCACCACTTAGCTCTGCCTGAACTAAGCAAAAAGTTAAGTAAGCATTCTTGATTTACCTTTTTAGAGAAACCAATCCAACCTAAACAGTCTCCTTCTTTCCACTGGGTGTGGTTTTGCCAAAAGGGAGACAAACCTCTCAAGATTTCCTGCAAATGTTGACTGCCACTGACATTCTTTCAACTCTAATCCATACCACCCTCTCCGAGCCATCGCTTCCTCTTTGCAGGAAGCTAAATGAGAGGAAGCTCAATGTAAATTAGAAGCGCATGCCTGTGTTCCCATCACAGCCTAGCACAGCCGGGCGTTTCAAGCACATTCTGGAAACGTATGGCCTTAATACATCTTTGTCACATGCTATGAGCCAAACTCTACATCAAGAGGTTATTTTAATGCTAATGCAGATACTGATTTCTACCCAGAAAAAGTGGAAGGTGTGAAACCAGTTTCTGCAGTTCAAAACTGCTCCTGTGGTTGAAACAGAGACAAAACCCATGATAATGTATAAATAACCATGAACTCACCATGTCTCACTAGCAAGATAAATAGCACTGGAAGAAACCGATAGGTGAGTGGTTGCCATCAAAAATGGGAGTATAGCCTTAGGGAAACTATAATTACAAATAGGCACTTCAAGAGAAGTCATGGATGAAGACACATGGAAAGCCCTTCAGAAGTTACTGCTGAGCATGGATAATAATCAGCCTGAGATATCTTAGTCTCAGGTCAATGATTAATATTTTTTATGCCTGAAAATGCCCTAAGCCATTCACATTTGAAGCTTTACCTACAGTTTTCATGTTCAGAGATTAAAAAGGAAGACCGACCAACTTTCAGCCTGACCTACTGCAGACAGAAAAATATAACTTTTTCCATTAAATTTATTTGTATCAGCATATACTATCTATACTTACAAAAGCATTCAATGTATACGTAAACACTGTATCAATACCTTCACACACAA
Organism: Theristicus caerulescens; assembly: GCA_020745775.1. Taxonomy (NCBI): domain Eukaryota; kingdom Metazoa; phylum Chordata; class Aves; order Pelecaniformes; family Threskiornithidae; genus Theristicus; species Theristicus caerulescens. Next base: position 95,058,113 of record CM036560.1, read on the forward strand.
GAATTTTGCAAAAGTTACAAGGTTTGCCCCAGATCAACCCAACAAACATTTTTCAAAGATACAAGTGAAAATGCAGGATGTTGCAAAACAAACTCTTTTACTATCTTGGATAAACAAAGACGGCTTGAGACAGCTTCCTTACTGCCTTTGCTGCCAGAGCCTCCTAGACAAATAAAAGGTAATGTACAATTCATTAATAACTACTGCATACAGAAGAGGAATTTAACAGAAAGGTGATTAAAAATGCAATTAGATATACTTATTTTTCACATCTTCAAGTAATCCCAATTTTTTGTTGTTGTTTTGGTTTTTTTTTTTTGTTTTTTTTTTAAGATCTCTTACTGCTACTGTTTCCAATATCTATGCTGCAAGAGCAACTTGACGGTTTCATCAAATATTACTTACAAAATGGCCTCAGTATCTTTTAAGGTGCTACTCATTTAATAAAATAAGAAGCTACAGATGAAACATGTTACATGTAAGGACAGGAAGGAAAATGAAAAAAGAAAACCTTAGTCTTCCTTTACACTCCTAAGCTCCTAATAATTAACAGAAGAGATTTTGGTACACACATGCAACATTTGTTCATTTGCACTTTCACACTTCCAAGCATGATTACATCCCCTTCAGGGAATAACAGAGTCTGCAGTTAAGAGAAGCACAATCATTTAAACACACATTTTGCCTAAATCCAGTGATATCTTAAAAAAGCCTAAGTATCTGCAACTGTATAAATGAATATGTTCCTACAAATACCATTTCTATTTGATTAAAAAAACAAAAACAACAACAAAAAACCCAAAAAATCAAAAAATCCACCACAAAACCTAAATAATCTCAAACATTCAGAAACAATAAAACCCACAAGTTACAGCTGGCTGGTAGCATATTGTGCTTTCCACAAACCCAAATTCTGCAAATGAATTCTTGAAAGCCAGGAAAGGAAGAGCTGAGGAGCCCCTTCAGAAATACTCCAAAAGCCCCTGACTAACACGCATACACACTGAATTATGCTGAAATGAGCAGGTTACATCTGACCTAGAGTCAAACATTTGGGCAGAGCACCACATGTGCATCATTTCCAGTCACTACCTTCTACACATGCAGTCCCACATTAGCCCAGGAATTCCATCCAACTTCTACTAAACCCACAACCTTCACCTATCGCCTACCATACTGTTGACAGTCCCATGATAAGGCTAGATGTACACTCTTGCCCTGAGAAATTTCAGAATGAAATGTTATCATCAGCACTAAGATTTCCAAGTGTTTAAGAAAAAAAAAGCCAACTTGATAGGGCAAGAACTAAAAGCAAACAGAAATGATGCAGAAATTCCCCTCTGTCCACACAGCCAACCCTCACCTCTTTTGGATTATGAACTCTTCACAGTAGAGACCCACCACCTTCTTAGATTTTATATAAGAGTGCCATGCATATCTATAGTGCTACATAAATTATATGTTCCTTGGAACAATGTCCTGGCTTTGTCTAGGAAGGGCCTTGCTTGCCTATGAGGCGTGAACCAGATGTTATGGAACTCAGTGGAAAAATTCAACCATCAACTAAAAATGGGCTTTGGATCAAGAACAAGTAATAACTTCATATTACGTATTACTCTCATGGAATAAATTAGGGCAATAATATATAGAGCATGGTCCACAAAGATCTTTTACATAAATAGTATGTAACACAACAGCAAACCAATCCATGTTTATTTAAGATTACCTGTCACTGAACTGCAGAACGGAGAGCTCTAGAGAGAAAACTATCACAGTATTTACTTATTTCTTGCTAAATTATTAGCAGCTCCCAATGGTCTTAAAAAATCCACATTAGATTATGTTAGGTTTCCCCCTCCTTTGAAGCAGTACTAAAACTTAGAAATATTAGAAGAAAGTATGCTAAAGTCCACAGATTTTTTTAAAGTGACACTACCATTTACCTACTTTTCACTTTAATTCAGGAGCAGAGGAAGGGGCACTTCACTTGATCTTCCCCCTGCCATGACAGGGCAGAAGTATTAGCTTAATTTGCCCCTTGCAGCCAAGAACTGGGGCTTATTCTGTAACTCCACCAGCAACTGCAGAACAAGTGCTTGTTTCTGCTAAAATGCTCAGTGAAATAATGTATTTTGACATTTAAGTTGTTATTATTAAACTCCATAAATTAAAAGTTAATAGGACCAGTTCACATCCACTGAGCGTCTGCTTGATTACGAAAATCCAAGAAAGTAATACTGCTTGCTCACATGTTTCAAGAGCAGTAAGAGACTACTTAGCACCAAAACTTTGTGCTAACTTAGCTTTCTTTAAAAGCATGACAGATTCATTAGAGCATACTACACGTAGCTTAACAATCCAGGCTGAGTCCCTGACTTCGAGCCCAGCTCAGAGAGCATATGAGCAACTTCTGCTCCTCCTGAGGGCAAGCGAAGAACTGAGCGCTGTCCCCCATTGACCAGCCACCAAGCAAGACCCAGCAGCCACTTACAGAGCCATCTGCAAGCAGTCAGCTTTATCTCACTCCCTCCAGTAACGGCCTCCTCTCTCTTCCCTCTTAGTCTGCATATCTTGACATACAAAATCACCTTCTTGAATCTTTGCCTTGATACTTCTGTCATTTCAGCATTCATATGAAAACTTCTTTCACCTCATGCACGCCTTCCACCCAACAATAACTTTAGCACGTTGAAGATAGACTTTGTCAGAAAATACTAGACATGGCATTATTTATGCAAATTACACCCGCAGTTCTTGATGTGCCTCTTAAATGATGCGCTTCCGCTCCCTGTTCCACTCAAAAGCCTGCCAATAACACTCTGAAGAAAGTCTCATTTTCAAAACTCAAAAAATGCATTTACTATAGCTTCGAATTCATATTGTTTCCGCAAGTATCCTGCTGCCTTAGTTTGCAATGTGTTTTCAATGCTACAAATCACTTTCTGCCTCACTACACAACCTGAAACACATGAAGAGTCTTCATTTTACCTTCAGAAACTCTGCCTTGTTCATTTCACATGAGAAAGGAAAAAGCGTAACCCTGATTAAAGGAAATTGCACAGACAGAGACGGTGAGTAAGCTATGAGCAACTGTCCAAAGATTTTTTTGAACAAAAGAAAACTTGCAAAGAAGATAGCTTCCATCTGTTTTTATTAACTGTAGTATTATGTGTATGTACTTAGAAACTTCAGTAATCTAAACTATAGAGTTGATGAGACTGTATGCCAGTCAAAATGAAGCAGCTTTAACCTATCGCAGCATCCATATAATGCCTACATAATAATTATGCACATGTATAACAATATATTAATGTCAAAATAGCCACTACATCTATTGTCAATATGGATTAGTGTACTCTTATTCACATACTTGAAGTTCTAGCACATTTCATTTTCCTGTTAAATTCAAAACAGTATTTTTTGCTATGACACTAACTACGTAATTGTAAGGTACATCATATCTACAGTAAATAATCAAATATCCAAATACACATCAAATATACAAGCCACTCAATCCCACCCAGAGGAAATATTTTGTCTACAGCTTCAAGAATTACGAGCAGATTTCTAGAAGTGTGAGAAAATACTGTGTTGTAAAATGAATGATATGTAGAATGAAGTATGCTACTATAGCTTAGCTTTGTTGCAGCAAGTAAAAAAAAAAACCCATGCATTTTGATAAATCCTAAGGAAGAATTATTGACACATTCTCCTCTGTGCACCCTAATATTAGACAGTTAAACACAAGCACCACATTCAGAAAAGTAACTCATTGTCAGTCGAGCAACATAATCCGAAGACTCCCATAAAATACTTGCTAAAACAAACATTTTGGCAGTATACATACTCCTCCCCACCGGCCTTCATCAAAGCATCTGACAACCATGTGCAGGATAAAGTATCCCTTCACATCTAAAAAGAGACCTTTTAGAAGTACCACTTATGAACACGAAGAAAACACAGTAAATACAGCAAACTACTCGTTTAATGGACAAGCAGTCAAAAAAGGAGTTCCAAGGCATTTCAGTATACAGCATGAAAATTTACACTCTTCTCTATAGTACAGAATAGCATACTATATGCAGATCTTCATTAATGTAACTCGTAAATAATATTTTACACACTATTCTGGAAAAAAAAACCAAACCCAACCTATGTTGTTTTGCAAAAGTAATTTCAAAGCCATTACTCTTGACTATGTTTCTCTTTGTAGTTCAGTTGCTGCAGGACTATTTTTTCCAGTCCTTCCGTGACTCTGCCTAACCACAAACTTTATTGAATCACCCTGTGGATTGTGCATTTCTTTCTTAAAAGGCCTTTGCATTTCTCAACCAAATATTTATGCTTTCAACAATATCACAATAAGTTTCATGTCAGTTTTTTCAATAACAGGATGCAGCATTTATCCATAGACATAAAAACCTTCAGACCATCTCAACATCTTTTGGATGAACTCCCTGCTATAAGCAAAATAAACTTTCATAATGCGTATTTTGACATTTTCAGTTAAAGAATAATTAAGTTATTGTGCATGAATGACAGTAGCATGCACCAAAGAACTTATTTCTCATCACATTCCATGCACAGCTGATGGTTAGTAGACATTAAAAAACAAAAACATTTTTAAAAGATCTGATCAACACAGTAGAAACTGCACATTAAGTTTAATTAGTTGATCTCATGAATGATCAATGGGCATAATTTTTCTTCTAGTCAATTGATATTATAGACTTATAATATCTTTCTTACCTTCTGAAAAAAGTCTTCCCCACTTTTCCCTTTGCCCTCTGCAGCAGCTGTAAAACAAAAGCATGATCTGGTTACTAAATACATAGGAGAAAATTTACAGGTTTACATATAGAAATTATCAATGACTACATGCTACTGTGAAATTACAACTCCAGGTAATTTTTTTCTCATGCAATAAACATTTGTCAACAACTGACTAATGCCTGGAACAACCTTTTGCAAGTCACTTGCTAGGGATGGAGTCCAAGCAGATGTTTGCATTTGCATACTAGAGCTATAATATACTGATACGTATTTTAGTTAAAGTAAATATGGTGATAGCAGTCTAATGATTTATTCACACTGCATACTTTGCCATGTAATTCTACCTATACAAGAATCAAAAGAAAGCTAGGAGGGCACAAGATTTGCTATATCAAGATTAAAAATTAGAACCAAAACAAGAATAAGCATTATGGTAAGCCAGAATAATGTTAAAAATATTTTTCCTCTATTCCACTATTTTTTTTACATTGAAGTGAAATATAGAGCTACTGCTATGTGGTTTATTAAGCCTGAGAAAGTGCCACAAAAACACTTATTAAACACTTATTGGTGCTGTTAAATATTCCTTTCTCAATTGCTTTTTATCCAGCAAAATTTTGCAACATGTACTTTCCACCAGCCAATGTTTATGAGCTACAACATTCAAAGCAGCTGAAAACCAAAGGCAACCCTAGATACTACCACTAGAACATTTGAGAACAACGTTCAAGAAAGATGACTTGAAGCTAAAGGCAGCAGTGAACACGGCTACTGGTAGGGCTTGGCAACTGTGGGCAAAGAAGCACTTTTTAAGCAGGGAAAAACAAGAGATCTTGACCCTCTTAGCCTAGGAAATCAAAAGTCTGAAATGTGAAAATCTTGAGTTTACAAAGAGAAACACCATCAGAAAACAATCTTCACACTAATCCTATTTGGAGGAGAAGAGACAAAGGAGAATGCCACCCTCCTCCTCCCATCCAACACACACCTCCTGCAGTGCCAGCTGACCCAGTGCAGGGGGCTAAGCATGGGGCGGGGTGGAGCAGGACTTCGGCTCCAGAGTGGATAAGCAGGGAAACCAGGTGTGGCCAGAGGAACATGCGCCAGCACACTGAAATGCTCCCTGTACTCTAGGGCTGTACTGGTCACACTGGCACATTTGTATTTACATAAAAGGAAACACTGACAAAAGGAAGAGCGGATAATACCTAAATAGGTATAGGCTGTAAACAAAGTGTAGAGCCTTTAGAGTACTTTTCAAAAACAGTGCAGACAACACCACGATAGCAGAACAACACATCATTGTAGAAGACAGCTTGGAAGCTTACAAGAAGCGATCATATAATTCAGTGATTTCAAGAGCAAGACCTGGATTAGGGCCTGGATTATCTCCCACATGTATTTAAACCCACAATTGTATATTTAGTTAATGCAAATGACTGCACTAACAATGATACAACTGCATATAGCTTATGTTGTAGCTTATCTGTGTTGCAACTTGAGACCTAGCAACCAATTCAAAACACAGCAGGTCAAGCTAATTATGAAGAGGATAATTTCCTTTTCCCTGGAGAAGGGATGCCTCCAAATGGAACTCCAAGTGCAAAAAAAAAAAGTTTCCTGAATGGTACTGGATTGCTGAAGAAGCTCATTGACATTGTGATTTTTTCTGTATTTCTCATGTACAAAATAAACCTCTAGCTTACCCCATTACCCTGGCTTCAAAACTCTGTTTCAGGTACTTAGTTCTCCCCACTCTTCCAGTTACGCAGCAATCCCAAACTCTTAAGTTAACGTTAATTCAGCTAGCGCAACGTAAGAACAAATACAAGCGAGCAGATACAGGCTAGAGGCATAAGATGATTTTTTCTATCCCAGAGGAAACGATGCCACTACATTTGAAATAGGCTTCTTAAAATATCAATAACAACACTTAAATACCATGGAGAAAGCGTACACTACAAAGTTTTATCTAATACAGTTCAGAAGTTCATGTTATTTAACTCAAGTGTAGTCAGAGCAGAGGCAGTGAATGAAGCCTGTCAAGCAGTCACCTTGCTGCAGAGCAATTCCAGACTCCACAATTCCACAAGTCTGAGAAGAAACCAAAGCCCTCCTTGCCCTCAAAACCAGCAAGTGCCTCAAAGGCAAGAGTAAACTTGTGCAAGTTTCACCAGAACAAGGTTTTTGGGAAGCAGAGAAAACAATTGGGGAAGATTTCAGTTTTTCACATTTACAAGCTACAGACACTAGCAGAAAAACGTAACTTTTTGACAGCAGCCACTTCATAGATACATGTTGTTTTACAAGTTTTCCGTTGACTCAGGAAAAGCTATGAAACACTTTTGGGAAATGAGTACCACCACACTACTTCACGTGAAACATGGGACCAACGTGCTTTTAATCAGGGGGTACAGGAGATAAACTGGAGATGAGAACATGACAGATGTGAGGCTGAAGTTGCAGTTCTGAGAATAGACAGATTTTGTTCCAGCTGCAAATACATGGTTTCTAAACCGAATACAAACAAGAGATGGCTTAGATAATAGCAGTGATGCTCTGCAGGACATTAAAACAGAATGCTGACAAAGCAAATTCCAAGCTTTTTATTGTAGGTTTATTTTTAAGCTGAATCATTCTGGTGACCTGATTTACAGCCTGGCCCCACCAACAACTATATGGCACAACAGATGGACTCCAACAAGCATGGACGAAGTAAGGAAGAAAAGGGAATAGGAATATCCTAAACTGGGTTCACAGAAAAAAAAAAACAAACCCACAGTATAGAGAATAGCGAAGTTGGACACTTTAGAAACATCTTTAGTGATTAAACAGTGGTTTTGGTTGTTACACCGTACCACAAAGATATGGTCTTTCATTGTAGCTTTTCAGCACGTAAGATATGTTTTATGATAACCCATTTGTCACATCTCATGATATCTACGGAAAGGCAGGGAAGACTGCATGGTGTTTTTTGGAAAAGACACTGAAGTTTAAGGTCTCTATACCTTAAAGCAGTTCTTCACATGATTCAAAACATATTGCAATATATTAGTATTTTGTCCCTTTGTGTCCATGATGCAGCACTATTTAATCCACGAAGACGTATGCCTCTGATCATTTTTTCATATAAAATATTTTTGGTATATTAAGGTGATCTAGTCATTACCATCTCCATTCTGCACTGAATTTAAAAAAAAAAGATGCTCAGAATTGTGGCTTCAAGTACCGAGTTACACTTAGGATGGTATCTTTTGCTATAAAAGAAAAAATGCTTAAAAATTTGAAGATAAACTGCATGAAGCAGTATATTATGTCTCCTTTTAGGTTAGCAATTCTCCAGCTATTTCCTCCTATTGCCCTCCCTCCTCTTGATATATAACTCTTTGTACCAATTATATTGGTTTGCTCTTATTTTACTTAGCTTTCTAAAATTTGCTTTCTTATTTCTATGAGGAAAAATTACAGTTAAGAAAAATTAAATTTCATCAGTAGTTCATGAATTTTGGGATGCCACCCACAATTGCATACATTTTAATTTGTTTATCTCCAAACTAAATTCTCATATTTAAGGAAGTTTCCAACATGTGTGCAAAACATCTACTATTCACATGAAATTATCTTGAAGCCTTTCTTCCTCTCCAAAGCAGGCAAAAACAGTTCCAGCACTTCTGAAAACAGTAAGAGTAATAAGGGGAAATTTATCCATTTCTTTCATAATTAAAAGGTTAAACAAATTTTGTTCAAACAACAAGACAAAACCAGTATCTTTTGAAGGGAAATGAGCAAGAGAAGCATTCCAGAGTTATGAAATTCATGCACAAGTCATTAAAAGCGGAAGCCATTTAAAGTTTTTGCTACAACAAGCTGCAATTTAGTAAGTCATTGAGGTTTACCCTCAAATCAGATAAACTGAGATAAAAGCAAGTGTTAATTTGTGTTTAGGAAAAAAGTCTGCTAGGTCATGGCATCCTAAGCTCAACTTCTTTCTAAACAAATTTTGAGAGTATTAACTCTGATTCTCAAAATAAACCTCATCTTCAAAATACCATATTGAGAAGCTCTCACAATTTACATCTGACAGATGTACCCTGGCAGATTATTTTAGTAACCTTATTAATATTAATTAAAATTTTAATATGAAACCAAGCTTTCTTCAAAAAGCAGTAATTTTCCAAGTTCTCAAACACCCAAGAGAACAAGTCTTCTGTGGGAGGCGAAGGGGGCCGCCAGTGCCATACCTGTGCTGCATGGAAGGCACAATGTAGCCCATCTGATCATTACATTTGAAATAAGCTTTCAGATTTTAATATTTTACATGTTCTGACTTTACAAACAGAATTAATGATTTCAAAACACCGTACCAGTAACCAACAACATTAAGAAGTGATACTAATGCCTACGCTTATTAAATTACCATCACTAATCCTTATTTAGGAAATATTTTGTCAATAAATGCAGTTCAGTTATTTAATGGCTTGCTAAATTCCACTTCAAATAATGATTAAAACACACTTTTAGAGATTTCTTCCTACAGATGCAGGTCACTAGAGCCTCGCTACCCTAAGCTGCCGTGAGAATTTTTTTTAAGAAACAAGCCCAAGTAGTTACTCGTGGAAGACAGACAGGCTTTTGTTTTATAAGAACACTTTCAGCCACCAAAAGAAAAAGCCTTTGCTGCTCACTTCCATCTTCTGCTGCTCTCCTTTGATAGCACAACTTTCTGTACAGCCATGGCGGGGACCAGGTCTAGCTTTATACTTGGTAGAAAAAGTAGCATTTACTGGAATAGCCCCCCGTCTTACTTAGCTGAGAAGGGGATCTTTAGGGCTCGCTTAGCTGGCAGCTCTGGCATACGCCAGCTGAAGATGTTTGGGCAACCACAGCTTCAAGAAACAGCAGCAGACAAAAATTACCTGTTTCTAAGTCTTCTCTAGAACCACAGGCTCCTCCACCAGCAGGACCAGGCACCACAAATATGACCCAAGTAGAAGAGCAATTAACTTTCTAACAGCACATTTCACAGCAAAAGTGCTACTAAGTCAATGGAAGTACTCCATGAACTCAACTAAATGTGTACAATGACAACCATTAACAGTGTCTCTAATGAGAAATCAGAAAGCATTGGTGTTTTGACAAGATTTCCAGATGAGCTCTGGAAAGCCATGCCTGGTTACCCACCTTGGGAGACCACTCCACCCTTCTGCCAGTGGTGCCTGTCCCCAAACCAGATTTGAGAGAAGCCACAAACCGAATGGTAATTAATACAGTGCACTGACTTCTGACTGACAAATTGATTCATTTCTGCCAACCTCTGCTACTCAGGAAATACTATTTTCTTAGAAACAGTATTTATTTTATGGTATTGAATAATCACTTAACTGACCTTCGCAAAAACTAGGATTATTTTTACACAAAATGGTAACACTGGTTTCAGAAATACAGACAAAAGCTATGTAAATGTGCATAATAAGCATTTTATATTTTAAGCTGTACTCTGTTTATTATAATTTCTTCCATACCATGAAATATTTTTTATTAGGTTTTTGCTTTTCAAGATATATTGGATTGCTGAGGTTCCATCCAATACAAATATAAAACAGTTGAAACAGGTGTTAACTATTATGGTACCCATGAAGTACACCACTTGTCTACTTAATCACAGAATCATAAAAAAGCCCAATTGTAATTTTTTCTAAGTTCACATGGAAAAATGAATTTGAATTTTTACTTTAAATGTTATTTTAATTATGAAAAAATTGTTACAATACAGGCCATATTTTACAGGCACTGAACCCAAGATAAACAAAACTTGACTTAATCAGTGTAAATGAATTATTGTAACTTTGTGTTGATCTCACACATCAGCTTCATGTCTCATTTTCTAAACTCCTGAAATTGTTATTGAAAACACAATGTAATATATGTTTGTGAATTTGCCTTTACATTGATTAGTATCAAAATCTATCAAAATTCCTCTATCTTCATTGAAAGACTACATTTGAGAGAGAACATAAAAGCATGTTCTGCTCTTCAGGTTTCAGCTATGATGAAAAAATCATTCCTTGCATCAAAACACTAACAGGAGAGATAACTAGATATTATTTTAATTTTAGCAAGACAAATCAACTTTAAAGGGTTTCAAGAAACTTTAGAATAATATACCTGAAGGTATATTATCCTTTACCTTTCCAATCCACTGAATGAGAAATTTATGTTGACATTGTCCTCATGTTAATTACATACGATTTTTTCTGAAATTGCCATAGAAACATGCTAGCTATGTAGCCAGGTTGGTTTTTATTTATTATTTTTTAAATTAAATGGACAGTTATTCATATTGAAAGCCTGAGTTATTTCTCAGAAGTTACCAAGCTGGTTATCCTACACAAAAAACCCAACCAAAAACTTTTTTCATTGAACCAGAAACCACCTGACAAAAAGATTATGTTTTCCTGTGCACAAAGTCATACATACTCTGAAAGCTTGCTTATATCAAGCCAAGATAAAGAATTCTACCCCACAGAGTTAAGCCAAATTACTGAAAATATGCCTTTAGGAACAAAAAGATAGAGCACACATTGTTAAAGAAAAAATCTGACCTTAAATTGAATTTGTTGAAACCTAAACAAAACAATTTTCCTTTTTTTTTTAATTTACAAAGCTAGCCTCACTTCCAGCTTTCAGCTTAGAAACTAAGAAGTTGGACAGAGAGACAACTCAGCTAAAATGAAGGGGTCTGGCAAGAAAAGTAATAAGGCCTAAACAAGCAAGAAATCTGCATAACAAACAATCTTGAATACTATTTTTCAATTACATATTCTTCTCACTTTATTACTTTATTATAATAAATTTCATGAAGTAACCTGCAACATATCAATCTCAGTATGTTAGGGTCTCAAGTGGCTTCATAAATATGACCAAGTCTTCCAGAGTCAATGAATGAAAAATCAGGCATTTAAACTTTCTTAAATTCATATTTAAAGCAACCTTTAGGTTTTGAGGATGCTCACCATAGACAGGTCAGAGTAAAGCCACAAAGTCAACTGGAGGTATCAGAAAGGGGGGTGGGCAAAAGGAGACAAACCCCAAAATACTCAAGAAGTTACTGGCACACTCAACAACCAAGAAAACTAGCAAAAATATACCTGTCCATACACCATGCTGACAAATTTGTCAAGTCAGGACCTACATAATATCTGGAACATTACAAAAATTACCCAATGTCTACATATTATGTGACAAAAGGACTCTTGGACTGAAGATGAAAATAAGAGTGTCACCTTTTATTAAGAAGTTAGGGAAAAAAATTAAAAACAATGCAGACAAAAAGATATCCATAATACAAACTCAAAATGTTTATATGGAGCATTCTTCCTCTGGTAGAGCAGCCAAAGAAGAATTGGAAGACTTTCAGCATGCTTAGTAAATGACAATAAATAGACTGTTAAATATCTAGACATTTTTGGGTGGGTTCCACTATATGGCCTTCTGTTAGAAGGAACTTGATACGCAAGCTACTAAGCTATCCATAAAGAGGCCAGATGTGCTATAACTTCATAGACAGACAAAACTAATTCTGGGAAAAAAGCAGACTGTGTATAGGATACTTTTACCCTGCTGTTGAAATACAGCATCTATGAGCTCCCTGGAAGTCCAGTATCTATGCCTTCTTTTTGGACTACTTGCTAGCTGGATGAGGTTTCTTGGATCAAGCCCTATGTCATCTGAATGCAGGTGTAAACACAGACAGATAAGAGATTCATATTCTTCATTCTCCCCTTAAACCCTCATTTATTATCAGATACTGAATCATGAAGACTATATAGGCGCATTCACTTATTAGAATATTAACTTTTCAATAACTTTTCCCCCTGCATACTATATTAAAATTAAGATTGTTGGCAAATAACTAAAACCATCCTACAACCAAAATTCGTAAAGTTTCATCCATCCATCATTTGTGATGAATAAAGAGAACAATAACTCAGAGAAAAAGGGAAAGCTTAAGATAAGCTATGCTTATTTCCACTGCCTCTGCATACATTGCCAAGAAAGAATGCAAGAACAAAAAAACCCCGTATACACTCCAAAGACCAAAAAGACATTGATTTTGAACAAATACTCCTAGAGATTTTCTTCTAGTTTCCATAAGGACTCCATGGATTTAGTAACTAACAGCATCAGGAGAAAAAAAAAAAAAGAAGAAAAAAGAATTGAGTTACACTGAAGGCTACTTGCCTTGTCAATTTTTGCCCCCCTGCATCAATATTTTTAGAGTTGCAAAACCATAGAAGTCTATCCAGAACCAATGATCTAATACATAACAACTGTAAATTTTAGATATATAACAACAGATTTTTCTAATTTCACAAAACAAATTTATCTCTAGGGAAAAAGTTGTCTGCCAAGTCTCTGCATAGAGAAAGTCTGTTTATTTATTTATTTTTATAGCCCAGTCACAGCTTGAAAACAGGCTGTGAAGCTGGGGTTGCTTTGGGAGCCCCCTTTTCCTTGTTAGAAATCCCTCCTTTGAAAGGCACACATGGGTCTAGCTCATCTGCACAACCACAGAACACTTCCTTATGTGATGTGGAGCACAGTCGAGTGCATGGCACAAGATTTAGGATTATAATGAAGATAATGAAGTGAATGCATCGCTTCCTGCCAGCTACTCTTAAGAATGAAGCCAGGAAAACCAACTAGCTGTCAGCACTGTATTACCTGATTAAAACTACTCTGTTAGCTGCCTCAGATTTACACTTGTTCACTAGTAAAGCCCCAAACACCATCATCTCTATTACTTTGTTTATTTTTCCTTGTGTATGGAAATCCCAGTAACAAAACTTTCCCCTTCACAGCTTGATTAGGATTGCTATGGTAGAACTGCAGTCATAGATCAGGAAGAGGCCAAAAAGCAAAAATTATTACTGGTAGTCTCTCTCAACACTGTGTGAGTCAATTCTTCTACTCTATGCTTTAGCATACTGGGTAAAATATTCCTGGAAGTCTCCTATGTCATCCTTCAGATGCATTCAAGGACTTTTGCTGTTTCCTATAGTAGATATGTCAGCTGATGTTTCGAGATGAAGTTTTCAACTTCCTCTTCCTCCATCCAAACTTTTACCAACATCTTTAGTTTGATGCTAGCATTTCTAGAGCCTGTTCTCACCTTTCTATTTCTCACTGTCAAAATCTAGGTTGAAACCAAAGCTTCTTTTCCCTTAGAGTACTCAGTTGCTCAACCATAACCCAATAAAACAAAGAGTAAAGAGTCTCTTTGGAAGTCCCTATATATCCTACACTTTTCTTCAAAAAACCCTTCTGAATTCTTGATTTCAATGACTGACAGAGATTAAATCAATGGCCTTGCTTCTGGGAGCAGCAGGGGGCTTGTTGGAAATTCCTTAGCTAATAAAAATTCAACTGAAGTCTTAAAGAAAACACACCCAAAACAAAAAACTTCACTTAAGATTTACCTTAAAAATCTCACCAATATCCCATAGGACCCACTGCCATTATAAAATACTTCTCATCACAGCAATGAAAAGCTATTTATGCCAGCAAATGACTTTTCTGTTACTATATGCTTACTCCCTGACACAAGGGAAGAGATCAAAACAATGTGGTAGGGTTAAGCCATTCCAGGCACACTTTCATCTTGCCTAGCTCAGATGACTCCCTTATCGTTATTAGTGTATGACTGACATGCACTTAACTTGTGCTGAATTTGGGGACTGTTGGTCACCTAGGAAGATATTGAAAGGAAAAGATGGAAGACAAGGACCCATCTTTTAGGGTGTAGCGTTTTTCCTCTTCCCTGAACCCTAGCCAGCATAAACACTCCAGAAGGGACAGGAGAGTTGATTGAGCTACCCCTGTGCTGTCACACATCTGGAAATGAGTCAAAACATTCATGTAAGAGAAGTAAGAGATGTAACGTGAGGCATTTTTCTAAAAAGCTCTGCAGCAAGGCTGCCTTCTTGAGTCATTCGATGCTGTGAGGGCTCAAAAAAAAGCCCTTGAGTGCCTGAGGAGGCAGAACCCCTCTTGCTGCCAGTGCCTGACAGATCCAGCTCTGCCCTCAAGCCAGAGTATCCATTTAACAGAACTTGCTGTTTACAGGTGGAAAGAAAAATCGTAATATCAAAAGTGCCCCAGGGGCTGACAGAGGATAACTGCCAAACACAAAAGCTCTGCTCTCAGCAGATTGATGGCTGGGGATATTCTTTCTATTTGTTTAGTGTTCAACTTTCTCTCAATGCACAACCACTTTTCTTGTCAGGTATGTGTACAGATACTGTATGATTCATTACATGGGAGGGAAGAATGTAGCAAGGCTGTAAAAAAATTAGAAACAAAAACCCTACAGATTTGGATAAAAATGTACACAATATTTTTCTGATGGCCCTGCTTGTTATGAGTCATTCACAGATGTGGAGTTACAGGAGAGAAGCCAAGATTAAGTCAAAGACAAAGCTTTATACAGGAAACCAGTTTAAGTCTGTTGCAATGCAGGTTACATACTGAGCTACAAGGAAAAAAGCCTTTTCTAACAGTAACAAGACACTGTGTGTGTCTGGGATCATTATACTGAACGAGATTCTGCAAATACATTCGGACAAGGACAACAAACATTATTTGGAATTAAGAGGTCTCTTCCTTTTCTAAAAAACAACCAACCCCACACTCTCCAGCTTCCTTGATGCAACTGGAATATTTGGAGAACAAAACACAAACAGTTCCCTTTTTCTGTCCAAAATACACTTTCTTTTCATTTCTGTCTCTTTTAGAATAAAAAAAAAATCAGCCTTAGTTTTTAAAGGATACATGTTATGATTCCTTTTCTAGGCATCTGAGCTCCTGTTTCTGCACATCTACACAGCTGCTAACACCTCATATGAAAAAGACCACACTCACAAATCCACACATCCAGGCTGTTTGGCATCATTTTTTTCCCTTAACCTGAGCATTCTGAATGTCTGCCTTTTTCTATTTTGTGTTAATCAGTTTGAAGACAGATGGATCACCTCAGATGTAAATTCTTTCCCAGATACCATTCACAGATCCTTTTATTCTTTTTGCTTCACATCCCCAGTCTCCTTACAAACTGTTTAGTACTCAGGTCAAGCATTCAGTACCTATTTTACTACATGTAATTGGCATAATGAAAGTAAGTTCTATCAATTATCAAATATATATATATAAAAATACATTACAAGCCTATAAAATTCCATTTCATATAGAAGCATAAATGCCTTCATTGATATTTCAAGCATTAATCAAATCCAATTCAGTCTTATTTTTAGTATATTCTAATTCTATGATGTAAGGCATGTGACTATAGAGGAATTCTAGAAGCAGTCTGTTAAATTTAGAATAACTGATTTCCAGTTCAGGGTAAGATTGTGAGTCACTCTTCTAGATTAAATTTATAATGTGTTATACTGCTGACACTACTACTGAAGCAGCGACCACTTGATATCAACTGTTACTTTGAGTATTTGGTAAAAGTGAATCAGATCCTTTTTGTATCTTTTACTCCTCCTGAATGAAAAAACAGAAGTCTAAGTTTACAGGCAGAAAAATATAAGCCCACTTAGATACTTCATTAAAGCATAACTAGGCTATAAACTAGTACAAAGTAGCAAAGGACAAAAAGTTTAAAAAGCCAAGAAGAAAAGCATAAGATATTAACAGATTTAAATAAGTACATGCATAAGCACTGGGGTAAAGCATTGAAGTATTTAGTTAATTAAAAAAATGGAGAAAACACAAAACCTCATACTTCAACACAGAAGGTAAAAATCACATTTTAACATGTAACCCAACTCACAGCAATGCATTGCATGTCTCAATTCATACTCTTCACAGCTTTAAAGACAGAAAAAAATTGTCCCAGTTTGGCTTATTCTTAGATACCACCATAATGTAGATAACATTTGAATAGAATAAGTTCATCTGTTTCACTCAAGAAAAATAAAATTAGTTCTGTGCATTGCAAAATATAGAGCAAATAACATCAATGTGGAAGTTGTAAAGTAGTTGTGCAAAGAAAAGAGTGGGATGGATGTCCCCAAAGGGTGGAGGTAGAGGAAATGAGAAACTTATTCATACATCAAATTTAGAGCTATGTTTCACCACAACAAAGTGTGCACTACTTCATCACCCATTTTCCCATACATTAGCTAGGCAAGGAATTCAAATTATGTATCTGCACAAAAACACAGCAATATAAGTTACTTCACCAAACTAAAGTTTACTCACAACACCAAGATCTTTCTGCTTTTAAGAAACTAAGGAAATGAAGTAATTGTTTAGGTAAGAAGATCAAAGCACAAAAGAAGTCTAGACCCTTCTGGTAAAGGTGAAAAAGTTTTATTTTCACAGCTGTTTTCATGTCCACATTTTCAACATCTACATGATTTTTTTTCTTATGAACAGTTCCCATATTAAAAAACACAAAAGCTATATACAGCTGCCAAAGCATTAAATGATTACATTTATGCATATGCATATAAATAAAAACATACACACACAGAGTGAAGAAAGAATGTCATGTTGTATAATGAGGATTTCTAGATATAGTTTACAGTAAGATAAAAGCCTTCACTGGTTTACATTGCAGTGGTAAAATTTAGCCAGAAGCCTAGCATCCATTCTGGCTCAAATCACACAATGTTAGTGTGTGGACCTTACTTCAGTGTTGTGGACTGTTTAGCAGAAAAGAGGACAGCTAGCTTAAGACAAGCAAAAGCATTCCGATTTTAGAGAGCTAGACAAAAATAAGTGAGAACAATTACATGAGTTTTATCTCCTAAGTTACATTACTCCATTCGGGAAATCCTACCTGCTTCTTCACTGAGGCAACACTATGGATATAAACAGTACTGGACTGAGACATGGCACACAGGTATTCAGAAAAAAATTGCTCTAAATTGGCACCAGAAGAAAGTCTTCTTCTGGACAAAAAGATGCAGCTCCACAAAAAATTCTACACTTACAGTGGTAGAGTAACTTTTTATTACTAACATGTTTTTGAAAGTAAATCTTCTATATAATGTTTCCAGAGTGGTAGCAAATCCTTGTGAACTTCAGGTGAATGATAATTACATTCTTTTACCAACTATTTCTAGTCAATTTTTCATCAATAACTATGGAAAAACTACAACATTATTATCTCTACAGTGAATGAAGAGCTGAAGGACAGGATGATAAATCTTTTTCATTGGGGAAAAAACTAACCAGTTGCATACTACATTCAGTTTACTAAATAAAATTTCAGAAAACCTAAGTATTCTTGCCAAGCTAATTGTAAGGGTGGCATATAAAAAGCAGAATTTCAAGTTATATAAGCAAGCAGCAAAGCAACGTATTCATTATCATTTTGTTGAGAATTGCTCGGTTTAATGCTTTACAGTCCTAGGTACTATAAATTCACAAGCTTCTCCAGATTGCTTTGGAACCAAGAACCTCCCAAGAACGCATGACAGTTCAAGTATTATGAAGTTGAGCTCATGCTGTGTATTAGAGAGTCAAAGGAAAGACACCACAAGTTAGTCACCCAAAGGTTAAAAAAAACCCAAACCAAAACAAAAATCTTATTTGGCAGAACATACAATGATATATATTCAAATAGCTCAATGCTATTGGACTTGTCCCTCAGAAAGAACGCAAAGCTCTTTTTGAAGTTACAGACATGCTGGAAGGACACATCACTTAAGACTACGTACGGATGGTGGAAAACTGACAAGAAGTTTTAACTACCCCATTCACCCTAAAGCACTGATCTAAACTGTTAGGCATCTTCACATGGGGACTCCTCCCAAATTTAGGCTGATCTCAAGATGACAACAATTAGTCAAGGATGCAAATTTTTGCAGTACTTGAACAAAAAATATATGAACATGCTATAGGAATAAAGATTATCACCAACTTTATAGCTCATCCATCAAACCCCACAAGTATTTTTGGGCCATGGTTTCATATACACAAACATACTCAAGTCAATTTTTCTTGGTTTCCAAATTACATATTCTGGCTACATGGGAGATGTATAGAAATACAAAGCTCCCTTCATCCCAACCCTCTTAACAGATGGGTCTTTAGAAAGCCAGATCTATTAACCTTAAGATTCTTTGTGATTTCCACCCCGTAGAGGCAAGGTCCTGCTATAGGGTAGCTGAAATGCTCCCAAAAGACTGCAAAGTCCTGGCAACACCTTTGAACTGCTACACTTGCAAGATGTGAAAAATCTTCATTAGCACTTTTCAGTATTCAGGAAGCAATTCTGCAGAGAACTGAAAGCTCTAATAGGTTTGAGCAGTCAAAGCTAATACCACTAAACTGCTATGGGTATCAGACTAATTCTAAATAAACATCACTTATGAGTATGCCTAACAAGATTTGAAAGCCAGCCTTCGTGGACTGGTGAACCTTTTATTTAAACTTTATTAAATTGAACAAGGCATTTAAGAAACAGTCAGGAAGTGGAGAGTTGAAGTTATGTTGCCTACACAAACAGGCCCAAAACATGTCACTCAAATCATAAGACTCCTCTCTTTTTACACGCAGGCAAATCATTGCCTACAGTGTACAACCTCGAAGAGTTGTATCTAGCCCCCTGCTAGCTAATTTGTATTTTTATGGACACAAAGCTATTTCTAAAACTGTAGTTTACAAGAACTATGTAAGCCAGAGAAATTCTACAAAACTCCATTTACACAACCTTGTGATACAGTGCAGGAAATGCTTAAGCTAAATTAATGACCACAAGTAAACAAGAAAGCATTGTTTTGTGGTTAGACAACTGTAATTCTGAGTTACGCAACTCATTTACCTAGTAACCTTGAGTATTTCCGAAACTAAAGTTCCTCTTATCCATTTTTAAGACTCAAGAAAGTCCTGCTTAGAAGAGCTGATAGAATACCAAAACCCTTTAAGTTCATGCAAAATAAACTGGAAAGAAACTTGTAAACTTAAAGGATATAAAATGTCAAGTGTGGGGAAGTGAAAAATTAAAACAAAGAATGTGTGGTTTCTGCCAAAATCTAGAAAAACAAACGATAAAGAGTAAGGAACTTGTATTTGGCCTACTTCTGCCTCCAGTTCCTGCGTGGGAGCTTTAGCTCAAGAAATACTGTATTTTCGCAAACAAAAACAGTATTAAGTAGCAAGATGTTAGTGCAGCTGATTTAATGTAATGCTGTTTTCAGGAATAACTTTTTACCATTTCTGCTCAGTATTATTCAACTCAGATCCTTTCAGTAAAAGTTCATGTGAATGTTTTTTTTCTTCTGTTATGTCAAGTGTCAATTCCTTTTTCAGTGTTTACACAGTAATCAAGTAACTTGTACGCAGAAGAAATAAGAAAGTTAATCAAAACCTAATCTGTAGCAGAATGTTTTAATACATCACATTTATAAATGACCTCAAACATGACTTAGTATTTCAAATTGCCATTTTTAAGTGTCTGCTGCTCAGCGCAAGGCACATCTCACAATTAACGATGAAATGACAGCAAGCATCATAGCAAGCATTTAGCATATCCCAACACAACATTTACCAGCATAAACAGTGCCCTTAAAGTTTATATTTACATCTTCTTTTGTATGCATATTCAGTACTAAAGCAAAAAGCTTAGAGTCTCAAGTACAGTGGTAAGTGCCTCTTTACTCAGGCAGCATACCACCCTACTCCTCTCAAAAATACTCAAAGACAGCCTACAATACACTGCAGAATAATTGATAAGTCTTATAGCTCTTTCAAATTAGAGCAGATTTTAAGTAATGGGGTGACCAATACAAAAATCGTAATTCTTTATCACTGAAAACAGAATGACATTACCACCTATCAGTATAAAGCACTGTGGACTAAGCATTGTGTAACACCTCTCAACATGTTGTACTTGCAAAATATCCCAGTTTTTATAAATATTGTCCATGTGTTTCATGCCTGCATTAAGCTTTTGCCAAAACACTCACTTTAAGTGACATGGAAATCTCACTAATTTGGAAGGAATGTCAGTGAACCAATGAGAAAAATCAAGTCTACTTTAAAACCTTTTTATTTGCCCTGTTACCTGCCAATTTGTGTTCTTTGGAGGAGTCATAATTAACTGATATGATTAATGCACACATCCAGATCTAACTGTTGAAGCGGAGCTGACATATTACAAAAGCCTTATCATTTTTTAAGATATATTTATAATCAAGGAGCATAATGTCACTCTGAGGACTTGATGGTGAATAAAACCAAAACTACGGCCAGTTGTTGGACAAAAAAAAATATTAAAGTGTCACCCAAGAACACGTAAAGATTAAGATTGCTATGGCAGCAGGTAATGTTAGGCTGTTAACTAAAGGAAAGCATGCTTTTAACAGGTACATAAGTATTGATAAAGTTATTTTAATATAGGCCAAGAAATAACCAGCTAAACACATCAACTTAAATATCACATAATCCTGGCAAAAGGAAACATATTATCCAAGTGTCTTTGAAAAAGAAGCACAGCAAACAGCCATAATTGGGGAACACTAGAAGAGATTGCTCTTGAGAGTGATTCTACCTAGGAATGATAAAGATAAGCAATATGAGAAAAAGGACTCCTTTTTGTATGGAGCCACATTTGTTCCTGAGAAGTACTTAAGTGCATTCGATTTATACCATGTAAAACACAAGTGAGCATATACATAAAAATTATTTTCAATTCAATCATATACATAAATTGTTTTTAATTTACAATAATCATATCTGTAGTTGATATGGGGGAAAGCAAGAACACTGTATGAACACACAATTTCTAATTCAACAACAGTTTTGTTTCAAACAGGCAAGTGTCTTTGAACTGCAAACCCTCCTAAAGAAACACAGTCCATTTGAGAGCAGGGTAAAGTAGCTCAAAGTCAGCATTCCCAGACATAAACATGTACTGGGGTCAGGCTTCTGTGAAGGAGACGAGTTACCCATCAATAAAAAAATGACTATATGCTTGTTTGCAATAGCCATCAGTAGTATCTTCAGCCAAAAATGAACAATATCAGCATTTTATGTTCAACAGAATTAACGGTAAGCCAAACCTCAAGTACTGACTTTTGCTGGAGAGTAAAAATACAATGGCACCTTTGCCACTTGACAGCCAAGGGGATCTCAGTTTTGCATTTCAGTGAAAAACCACCACCACCACCACGCTGGAGTACACAGATTGGTCAGTACTCCTTATGTGCTCGTATTCAGCTACTGTCTCCCCTAAACACCAGTTAGTAATTGATTTAAAAAAAAATAAAAATACAACAATGTCTTGCTCTAGTTCCTAATCAGATCCAATTAATAAATACTTAAAAAAAATTGCTTTAGGTTTTCATTCTCCAAAGTCTGTATTAAGAGAGTAATACAAGAAAATGATAAACAATGAATAGCAGGAATATAAAAACCCCATTAAAAAGTATACCGAAAAGGTAGACACACTAACTCAAGTCTCACTTTCTTTCTGATGACTATTTTAAGCCACATAATTTTTCAACACCAAATTGCAACGCATACAGGCAAGTATCACAATGACAGAAAAATCTGAAATTTTTCAAGTCCTCCACTACTTCCTCGAGACTTTATCAAGCCCTCACAAAAGAAGTCTTTCACATGTTGGGCAAGATTTACACTTCTGGGAAGTTCTGCAAGTTAACTTTACTCTCTAATGCTTCTTCCTCTTATAATTTAAGAAAATAAAACCCTCCACTGACCACCCTCTTAAATGATGTGTTCTTCTCAATATAGAGCCCTTCGCCTCTATTTCAGCCTTCTTATTCACACACAGGGACTCAGGATGGAGAAAGACAGGTCAGTATTCTCACAGGTTTGCAAGAACTATGCAAAGCCTAGAGTAATGCTGAATAATGCCACTAAGCCATCCAGGAGGGAAAAAAAAAAAACAAACAAACAACCCAAACAAAAAGCAGGGGTGTGCCACCAGCTGAAAACAGGAAATTTAAGTATATGTATCTTACCTAAATTACCAACCCTATAGTTTTTATTATTTTTTTTTCCTAAGACAGGAAGGAGATGATAGATCATGGAGCCCTTGCATCAGAAAATGCCTGCTACCAAGGAACAGAAAAAATTAAACAAGCAATCACAGTCTTTGCTCTTCACCATCCAAAGGAAAGATACAGAAAGCTCTGCAGCAAAAAATAAATTGTCCAAAAAAAGATTCCTAACATTCCTCTTCCATTACAATAATATAGACTTCAAGATGTTCCACAATGTAAACTATAGCTTCGTGCAGCACAAGCCAGTTAACAGAAAAAGTACGTTCTTTGTGCATTTGAAATGGATTAGCTTTAAAACTAAGCAGAAAGGGACAATTGAGGACTTGCTGCTCTAGTTCCTCTGTTGAATGTTTGGAAAGTTCATGTTTCATGAGTCTTTAAGCAAAGTAAACAGTATCTCAAGGCTGCAGAAGACTGCACTTGAAGAGGAAGAAGGTTAATAATACTGTAAGTTATACTAGCAGAGCTTTCTTGCAAATGTATCATACTGGAAACTTCTACTTCCAGACATAAGGTATTTGCATAAGAACTAGCTCTTGAAATCTTAAAGGAGCCCTCGTTCAGTAATCTTAAATCACAAAGGCACTGAGAAAGGATAAGGACAAGTCACCGCAGAGAGAACTCTAGCAGCGGAACAGATGCTCGGCTCCACTGTCACACTGCAGGTGCAATGGACACCAGAGAAAATGAGCATTGTAAGTTCAGAAAAATCCTCCCTGAAGTGGAAGTGTCCACTTAGAATAAGAAGCATACAACTACATTATGCCTACTCCAGAAAAATGGCAAACAGCCCTACCCACACATGATAAGTATCAAGCAAAGCCTCCTACTATTGACTTTATTTAACGGGTCTTCCTAGAGTTGCAGTTAACCCATAGGAATTTTCCCAGTTTCTCAGTGAGCAGAGACTCCGAGTGATTTTATATCAAGCCTATTTTTACAGTTAAAAAAAAAACCTTAAGTCCACATACTCACAGACATGCAAACCCAAGATTCAGAATACCATCTCCTAATACTGAAATCCAGGTATTCTCACAAGAATAAATTATAAACAACACACACAGTTTAATTGGCCACATTCTAAAGACAATACTTCCCATCAGTACTAGCTATTCTTGCGCTCAAGATATTACAAAAGCGTAATCATCGACTGCATGCAATAGCACAAGTATGACTTATCAGATGCGGCTCCAATCTTCAAACTTCATACAGTTCCATTATCTGAGAAAAATAATTTCTTCTACTGCCTGTTCTTGAGATAAACATGACAGTACTGTCTTTTCTACTGTGCAAGCAATTACTTTATCACTTAATTTATGCTTTTAAGCTTCTTCCTTCATGCTGTTTTTACCAGTGCTACTTCAACTATTTCAGCTGTCCCTTTAAACCAGAATTTGGCTATTTGCTTTTTTTGGCACATCACTAAAAACAATGAGGCAGTGCATATAATTAGGACTAATTAAGTTGTATGGAGACTAGTAGATTGTTCTGCAAGGAAAAGCATGTAAGTTTATAAATTATTCCTTTTCCACAGACACAGCAAACCTCCCAAAGCTGTCTTGACACAGAGGAAATAACATTGGAATGGCCAGAATAAAAGTCAAAAAAGCTCATGAGATTCTGAAAGTCTCTGCAAATCTCAATCATGCATAATAAAAAGAAATCTAGACTTAACAGAGGTGAAAGTTTGGATGGTCTACTCCATTTCTAGAGTTCATAAGCCATTATTATTAAGAGTGCCAAAAAAAGCAACATTTCCTGTTTGCATTTTTTTCTTTTATTTTGATTTTGGTTGAATTTGGGTTTCCTGTTACAGCTCAACTGGCTTTAACCATAAAATACTTTTCAGCTCTGTAAGTTGCTACCCTGAAATCATGAGACAGCTTGGCTACTATGAACCCACAACCTTGGCAAACCCAATTTGCAGAAATTGATACAAATCTTTTCTGTAACTTGCTGAAAAATAATCAACGAATTTCAGGTGTCAGAAGAAACATTTTGTTTTAGAAAAAAAACAAATTGGCTTCTGTTGCCTAGGCTGTCACAGTGAAATGTTTACCAGCTCTAACTGTGCCTGCATGAGCCCACTTGATCACAGACTAAAGAGGTTTCTCTAGAAAAGAAAACTATTCTTACATTGCTAGAGAAATAGCATCAAGGAGCTAGCTCAAGCACAAACCCCTAACGTATTCAGTGTGGATGTTCAGTCAGCTGCCAACCTCTACTTTGCAGTAATTAACTAGTTCCTACCAGAAAGTCACAAAACAGTCTGTATTTGAGCAAAAGAAGCTGGTAACATACTAGTTTGGACCTGCAGTCCATCTGGGGCAGTAACTGCCATTTACAGAAGAAAGTACTAGAGTTATTAGAGCACATTAAAAAAACCCCTGAATTAAAACTTACATAATATCTTGCCTAAAAAGGTGTCTTCCTCCTAAACAAGCCGCCTCATCTCTTCTTCTGTCCTCAAAGATGTTCGAATATTATCCCTTTAAATTCAATAAAGTTTAACTCATGAACTACTTAAAAAGATAAATTGCCTCTGCATTTCTGAACCTGAACTAAAGACATACAGCCCAAGAGCAGGATGTTTTAGAAGACTACATCACTTAGGAATTACAAGAGACCATAATGAAAGATTTTTCTATTCTATAATTAGAAGAGACTATTATGTTTTAACTTTTGCTGATGCTAAACTCCTTTGCAGGATATAAAATTACTTAGACATTGTTAAGTATGCATTCTTATTCCTTTGATTATTAAAATAATCTAAGAAACGATAAATTACAACATAATGCTAAATACTAAGGACTTTAAAGTGTTTCAGAATAAGAAGCTCTTTCTGTAAGTTTACCATTACCATCACACTACAAGGTAAAATTGATCTATCTTAAAAATACGTATATTCCCTAAATTATTTTTAAATACTTTGCAAGATATTAAGACAATCAGTAAAACAGCACAATACCAATACCTTACAAAGTGAATACTCAGCTGTACTCAAAGCTATAATCTTAAAATCTCTAGCATTATCTAGAAGATTACAAAATGTATTTTATGGTTGTTGCTTTTCTCTTTAGAGTAGAATAATGCAAACCAATGATGACTGACGCACAACCAGCAGCTCTACATCGTGGTCCTCCAGTTTAAAACTTTAATATGGAAGTTAATATGCACTGAGGCACCTGAATTTGCTTTACTACTGCAAATAGGAAACACACTAGTCCCACCTGTCTTACCACTGCCTCCATGCCAGTAGAGCAGATCTGATCAACTGGAGTAGCTCTCTTCTGACATACGCACTAGATCTCCCTACTCAACACATCACATGGAAAGAAGGCAAGCTTGGGTAGGTAAGTAGAAAAGTATTTACACCAAAGACCACGCTAAAAATATAAGTGTTCATCAAAGCTCTACTCCCTCTGAAAGTGCAGGTTAGGAGAGGAGGGAAGAAAGCTGAGTGTTCATCCGGCCCCTGTGGTTTCCCAGCTCCCCGTGCCTGCCCTTAGACTGCTCTCACTCGCACGAAGTGGCAACAGCCCTGAGTCTGTGTACCAGCTGCAAAAATGCCAAACGTGCTCCGATTGATCTCGATTCATCACACTGCTGGAAGGAGGCAGAACAGAGCTGGTGAGTGGTTTCTCCTCCTCTCCTCTCATAAAACAGTACGAACAGAGAGAGCAGAAGAGAAGCTGAACAGAAGCACCGAGAGCAGCTCCTCTCCGAACAGCACGTCTGGCTGCTGCGCGACGTACAGGGAGATCTTTCCTGTGCATGTCCAAAGCTACTGGACTTTTATAATCCTCTTAGTCACGTCTCCATTCACCTCTCGGGTCCCAAGATTTCCCACTTTAAAAATATTTCCTATCCGTCTGAAAAACTTGGCCTTTATACCCTTCTACTAAAACTCTGGTCTGGCTAACCTGCACGGGCAGCTATGTAAATCTTTCCTTTCACTCAGCCACTTGCTTCTCCCACGCCTTACTCAGTCCAGCAGCACGTGCCTGCTAGACCCAAACCACTACTCCGCTTGGAGGACCAACACTCCTTTAACTTGTGCGATGTAGAAAGAAGGTAGCAGGGAAGAGGGACACCAAAAGCATCTTAAGTCAGCGGGGAGCCACAGCAGGAAGCTGCCAGCACATAACCCTGTAACACGAATTAAAACCGGTCTCAAACTCTCTGCTGGCTATTCAAGCCAGAGTGGAAGGCAGTGCCAACACCAGCTCTGCAACGATACAGGAGACCCACCCAATTAAAAGATTCTTGTAAATATGCATTTGATATACCATAAGGAAAAAAACCGCAGTATATTTAATATTTTACATTTTAGTTGGTCTGAGTTATATTCTCAACTCAAAACACCACTAACAATACTCAGCTCTATATATAAATACAGAAAATATACTTCCAACTAGATATATACCAATTAAAAAAAAAAAAACAAAACAACTTAGTTCAGATACAATTGACCTGTAATCAAAGTTTGTGTCTTTCAGGTGCTTAGTCACCCAAAACTATACTTAACATCCAACAAAATACTCTTTTAGCACTCATTTCTCCCAAACATTTACAAGAACACAGAATATAGAGTTTTGTAAATGTTTAAATATAAAAAAAAACTTTACAATAAGCTGACCGTACTTTTTTCACGGCTTAAATGATTCCTCATGTTTCAAAGACTGGAATGACTTTTTTATTTCTGCCAAATCTCCAAACAATCTAAAGATGTCACTGAAGGCCACTTAAAGTAAAAAACCTGACTGCTGCTAAGCAACCCAGAAAACATCCTTACATGTTCAATTGTTTAGTGCATTAAAAAATTTCACACATATTGAGAATCCATGTATTCTAGACTCTAATGACGATAATGCCTTCCACACAGAGGGAGAAAAGAAAATTCTGCAGGATATGTTCGTATTTCAAAAAGGAATTGCTTATAAAGGACTAAAGATTTGATCAAATTTATTCACTGTTTCTGCACATGGAATAGATTAGAAACAGATTCTTTCTTTCTTATCCGCTATTTTACACACACTCCAGAAGTAAATTTACTAAGGAAAAACAGCACTTATGTTTGTTTTACTAAAAAAAAAAATGTACCAAGATTCTTTTCCACTATATGAAGCAATATTTTAAAAATGTATTCCACATCCAGACTCTAAATCAATACTATTTTAACGGCTCTAACTGCATATAAACAAAGGCCATTTAATGTAATTTAATATTTCACTGTTCTATAGCACCTCTCACCCATGGATGCACTTACACACTCAGAAGAAGTGAGACCATGTCTTATATTCTTTGAAGTAGATCATGATGAAATGAAGTATTTCCATGTCACAGTAAGGACAACATGCATATGTAACCTTCATTAGAATTACATACAATACATATACATTTCTGTTATTTAAATATATGTATTACACACACAGATATGATTTTAAACACAGATTTTTTTCATCAAGTGATGAACCTTTCACTCATCATGGCTTTTGTAGTGCAGTGTAGTGTTCTGCACAGGAACTACCTTACAACATAGCTTCTGGTTTAATTACACCGCAAACAGTTCACTGAATCCCAGTTTATATTCCCTCAAGCAATTCAATTATCTTACCATAAAGGTCATGGGGACTATCTTCATAAGACATCAATCTGCTAAAGCTTTCCGTAACATAAAAATGCTTCACTGCATCTACTTAATTGACCTAATATTCATTTTGGAATTACGGATTTCATTTTTTACATTTCTCAAGACGCTTAGTCTTAAGTTACTGATCTTATATATTCAAATAAATTTATTGCAGGCACAGTCTGAACAGAACAGAGCCCATAAAAATAGATACAATCAAAGCCCTCCGTTCAACACAAAGCTATTGACAATAGGGAAAAAGGCAAATTTAAAGGTTAAATTAAACCACTAATTCAGAGTGGCAATACAGATTCCTAAAACCACACTTGGCTTAAAATGGAAAAAAGTATCATCACCTGTAAGTACAATTAA
The DNA here is from genome assembly GCA_020745775.1 of Theristicus caerulescens. Classification (NCBI taxonomy): domain Eukaryota; kingdom Metazoa; phylum Chordata; class Aves; order Pelecaniformes; family Threskiornithidae; genus Theristicus; species Theristicus caerulescens. The sequence goes on from CM036560.1 coordinate 95,086,934, forward strand.
AAAATATTTCATAAATAAAAAAAAGGAAGTGGTGAAAATATATTTAAAACTTTGGAATATCTGGTATCCTCACCATGAAACTTTAGAATATCAATAAAATTATAAATTTTTAATTTTTTTATAGCATGATACTAATAGCACAGGTAGATCATACAACAGACAGCTTGTGTATGTGCATATTACATTAAAATAAAACACATATGTATATCATGTTCAAAAGGACTGAAATGGCACTTTTTTTTAAACTAGGATAATTCATTAACATTAATGATTTCTACCTCAAATTATCTATTAACACTGTTTCTTTCAGGACAGATTTTTCTTGGCTTAATGCCCATTTTCAGACATGTTATACTATAAACTGTTTAGCTGAACTTCATTATAACAATGTTGCAAGTTTTCCTCACAAGGAAATACAGCATAATTCCTTTCCAAGAGTGAAGTTTAATCAGACAAAGCCCATGATCTGACCTGTTCCACAAGCAGCGGAACAGCATTTTGGTTTTGTTCTGCTAGTGATCCCATTGGTAGTATGGGCAATGAATCTAGCTTTTACAGATACTTTTTATCAAATAAGTGAGAAATAACACAGCCCAATCTTTTTTCCTTATATCCATATTCAAATTACATACTTATTTCACTTGAATCATCTGGAAAGAGGTTTCATTTTTTCTTTCCTTGGCACTCACTTTTATTTATAATTTTTGCTTCCAAAAGCTCTGTAATATTCTGTCATCTAGAGCAAAAACATCCTATGGCATTGTAACTCTTACAAATAGAAGTTGTCTTTGCAAGTTAAAAAGCTTTAGAAAAGGACTGAAAGACCTAAAAATATGACCATCCCATAGCTTCTTAAATAAAATATTGGGCAGGCCCACAGAAAAAAAAAAAATCAGAAAAACCTTTCTATGGGACAGGGGGGGAAAAAATGTACCTATGAAAGCCACAGTATTACAAAGAAGTTCTTCAGCATCTGTATACTGCAAGCCTCACAATAACCATAGAAGCACAAAGATTACTCTTTATTTTTCCTCGAAAACAATTCTTACAGACCTGATCCATATCACACAGTTTTAGCGGAAAAGAGAACCAAGATTCCGCAGAGCCTCCCAGGCCTGGCCTGCATAGAAGTTTAGCAAATGCAAGGTGGACGGCTCCTGCTTCACTTGCATCGACACACGTTCCCAACAGGCAAAAAGCCCAAAGAGGAATGAGGAGTCACTATTTTCTTAAATTACTATTTGAGAGAAAGCTTCTCCATACAAGTTTACCAAGTTTTCTACATAAGGAGTATTTTTCACAAGGTTTATTGCAACCCTTACACACCAGGCGAGTACTGGAACTGCATGGGAACAGGGAATTTGAGGCCACGCTGTGGCTGGCACTGCACTGACCAGCTTCCTACCTCTGGGAAAAGGCTCAACAGTCAAATCAGACTGGAGAAAGAAAAGCAATTTAATCGAGGTCTCAAGACAGATCAATGGAGGATATTACTCCTAGTCCAGTAACATTTCTATCAGGTTGCATTTGTACCTCTCTAGAGATAGCGTAACAGCTAAAACATCTAACTGCATACATGTGTATCACTTATCAGGTGCTAACTACATCTTCAAAAAATCTTCAGCTGATCGCAGATTGTGTGTGTCCTGGCAAGTGACCTCACAAGAGACCACAGTGTGCTCCAATAGTCCTTAGCCTCTAATAAAATGGGTCAAAATCTGATCTTTAAATTTCTAGGGCCTGTCAACCTGGGCAACTTTAAAAAAACCCTAAGCATTAAAAATAGTAGCTTTATTCCACAGCATTTATAAAACTGTTGATCTCAAGATGCCAAATTCAAAAGACACATCTGCTGGCAGCTGGTCATTTGGGAGGTAATCAGAATGACTGGAAATCTCATGCCTTTTAAATGAAACATCTATTATTATCTGTCTTTCTCATCACAAGTGATACATTTATAAGCATTGTTTAAAAACCCTTCACCCTTGAAAGAAAAGAAACAAAGAACAAGTTATCTCCTGTTTGTTCTCACTCACATGTGCAAGGAAGAGACTTCCAGGAAGGGTACATTGAGCAACAAGATTTTCTGTGGTTTATACAACATAATCCAAGTGATAGACATAACATTACTATGCTCCAATCTAAACTGCATTAGGAAGTCCTGTTTTCACAACTTAACATGCCATCAGTAAGAACGTAAAGCTCAGTAGGACACGGTGTAAGCCACAGCACAGAGTCCATGAATTACACCATTTGAATCAGCAAAGCCACTCCAACCCTCAGCCAGCTCCCACTGCTTGGCCACTGAACCTCCAGTTAGTTTACTCAGTTCCTCTAAGTGAACCCTGATGCCTCAGTTTAAATTCACGCATTTAAGAAGCACACACAAGGTAACTAGAGATAGTTATATCCTTGCCTGAGGGTGATTTTAAAAGCTGATTGAAAGCAGCAAAGCAGCACTGCTCAATGCATTGCCACAGGAGACCTATGTCCCAATTCGTCCGGCCAGGCTGCAGGTCCCCTTCCCACCAGGGACCCTCTGGTCACGCTCCCAACGGCCACAGCACCCCTGGCAAGACTGCAATCTGCACCCAAACACAGCACTCATGCATCCCTCCTGTGGATGAGAGCAAGCTAAAAGAAGGTGCCCACCAAGACCTGCTCTGGCAGCAGCTGCCTGTCCTGGCCACCATCTTCCCAAGGGTTGTGGGGACTCGGGTGCCAGCACCCTCCCCAGGCACAGGGTGCAGCCAAGCCCGCATTAGATGGGCCCAGCCATTGCACACAACAGACCTAGGGTACGTACTCAACTACCATGCGCACGCATGCTGCTGCCAGCCACACAGTGGGGTCACCACACATCATCTCACATACCAAACCCATGACTGCATCATTCAGGTTGGTGCAAGCAAATGAAACATGAAACATGCTGGGCATTTCACTTGTTAAAGCCCTGGTTATATCAACACCTAACACAGACTATCCAAAATATTTCCTTTTTTTTGTCAATATATAAATATTTAAGGAAATAAGACAGGATACAGCCTTGGCACAAGAGCTGATAGAAGGGTCAAAATAAAAATAAAAAGTGAGTATAAAGAGGAAGAGGTCAGCTGCCCCAACATTTTGATCTTCACTGTTCATTGTGAAACAACAGTTCCCAGGGCAGAGGCCAGTGGTCAGCAACTGGCCTGTGAAACGGCATCATACACATCTATTTATTTGGGAAACACTATAAAATGGTAAACACTGATTTGCAAGATGATAATTAGCCTATATTTAGGAGCCACCATAAATTATAAAGTGGTGTCTAAAAAACATCAGTAACCACAATAAACAAATAGAACAGGAATAAAAACTTTAAAAAGTATTAGTGATTTTCTACCTGTTCAAGAGAACCACAGCTTAAAAATGCAAAGGCAACCTAAATAACTTTTGACTGCTCCATCAGTATTTTAAGTTTCACTGATGTGACACTAAAAAGCATCAATAATCAGGCATAAGAAATCTGAAGTTTAAAAAAAAAAAAATCTAAATCCTACCAGGACTTTTAAAGGTGGGATGCACAGACCATTTTTTCCCAGCAGATGTTTCTTGCTGCCCTGGGGAAGGCAAATTGACCCTATACTCAGTCACAATTTTATCAGCCCTGGAGTACAGTTCAGGCTGCAAAGTGCCATTTTTAATACTGGTATCTGATCAAGCATTTACCTAAAAATGTGTATTTATAATTTTATTCAATACAAAACATTAATAAATATTATGCTCAAATATTACAGTCCAATATTAGTTAGTATTTTAACTGAACAATTGAAAATGTAAAATTAATGTTAAGCTTTTTAGTTAAGAATCTCTTCACTCTCCAAAAGAGAGACATTAGTGATCTCACTTCAGCACCGAACACTGACAAGTCTCCAGATTTTATGGATTGTTTCCTTTTCAGAAAAAGGAGAAAAGTCATAAAATGAAATTTTGCCTCTTGTCCTGTCATTAGGCACCACTGAGAAGAGTCTGGCTCCATCTGCTTATACCTCCTGACACACATACACAAAATTAATAAGGTCTTCCCTGTGCCTTCTCTTCTCAAGATTAAAGCTGAACAGTCCCAGACATCTCAGCCTCTCCTCCTATGTCAGATGCTCCAGTCCCTCAATAGCTTGTGGCCCTTTGCTGGACTTATTCCAGTATGCCCATCTCTCTCTCATACTGGGGAACCGAGGTCTGGACACAGCACTCCTGATGTGTCTCACCAGGGCTGAGTAGTGAGCAAGGATCACCACCCTCAACCTGCTGGTAGCACTTCTTCTCTCGCTGCCCAGAATGCTGTTGTGCTTCTTTGTCACAACGCCACACTGCGGGCTTGCTCATAATCAGATTGTCCATCAGGACCCCCAGGCCCTTTTCTGGGACACTGGCCTCCAGCTTGTCAGGCCCAAGCCTGTGATGGCATATAGAGCCATCACACCCATCTTTTCTTGCATAGACATCAAGAGTTTCCCCCCCCCCAAGTATCCAAAAACTACACTTTTACATATAAATGAGAAAACTTGTTGAATACCCAAATTCCTTAGACTCTATCAGCTAGAGAGATAACAGCAGAAAGGATACAGCCCTATGTTTTCTATGAGGATTACAGTCACTCCAATAGCTCCACACATACAGTGACCTGGCAGAGGGTTGCTATCACTCATGAGCACTCCCTCACATCAATGAACCTTTAACAGGAAACAATTTTTTTTTAAATTATGTATTCCTATTCCAGTAAAGAGGATATCACTGTAGACATCTTTACATAAATCAACTATAAAAGTCACTGAAACATGAAGAGTTACATTGCCCCATGCAATGCAGTCATACTGATCTGAACCAGAGACAAGAAAGCCTAGTCATAAACAAAAATAGATACTGAACAAAAGTTGCAGATACATTCAAGGAATGCTTTTAGTTGCTTAAGTCAAAATTATCTTAAAAACTACCACTGATTAACAGGTAGAATTTTAAAGAAGAAATCCTTAAATCAAGTACTCATTCCTTCAGCTTCAAAAAGTACACACAATTAATAAGCTATCTGAACTCCAACTCACATGTAGTCATATTAGTTTTTATGCTCAAAGTTCATGAAAGGCACTACTGAGTCTTCACAGTAAGGGATATTACTGTAAAAAAATTAAAAAAAGCTATTAGTTCTTCAACACAGAGGTCTGAAATTAAAGAAAACTAGCATGTTTCATTGTTTGACAGGCATAAAGCCAAGAGCCTGAAATAAGTACTCAAAATAGGACATATTTTCCAATGGAGGTAAAGATTACAATATAACCAACAGGAATGTGCAAGCCAGCAATACTTAACTTAGCAGTTCATGCCAAACCATGATAGTCCGTTGTACTACTTAAAAAACACTGAAACTTGAGAAAGTGGTATTATTACAATTGTTAACAATGGAATGCAAGAACATTTTTAAACTACAAGTCACACAAATTCATTTCATATATTTATTTTTGTAGAAATAGACTATTCAGCACTTTAGGGATTTGAAACCCTGACAAAGAACTTGAATTTTTTTCTGCTACGTGCAAGTTAAACACCAAATGTAAATGCTATTAGAAAGTTTCCATTTTCCCCACAACTATGTCCTTGTCCAGGTTATGCTGATACATTGCAAGGAACAAAAAAAAAAAATAAAAACCACCAACAGAAGTCTCACAATTTAGTAGAAAAAACATTTTCTTCCTCTAGGAAAAGAAACCATGTTTAGGACCTACTAAAACAAAGAGTTTGAGAAGATATTTCAGTAAGAATCTGGTCAAAGAAAAGACATACTTCACATCTCTTAAAGCTCTAACAGGGACATGGGAAACTTTAAACAGGAGTATAAATCAACAGCACTCTGAGTATTTTTAACTTCAGTTGCAAGCAAGGTACACTAATTATTTGAAGGATCACAGTACATTTAGTTTCATTATACAGATTTCTGCCACCATCACACACACACAAAAAAAAAATCCAGAAGAGAAGTAGTAATTCCTGCCTAGCCATTTAAACATAAAAACCCAACAGAAATTTAACATGGAGCTTGCCATCCCCACACAGAAACCATCACAGTCAGGACCATTCTATTTAAGGTATGATTGCCTATTAAGCAACTAACTCGCTCAAAATCTATTAATTCATGTCTTCAGGGTCTAGCCTCTAATAAATATATTGTTTGTAGCAAAGTCTCAGCAGCGGCCCAGGTTTCCTAGAACATCTCCATCTTCTTTGTACATTCAAATGTAAGCGTTTTTTCTCCCCACCCCCCCAACCTTTGCTTGTCACACTTATCAATTTATCATTCTCCATAGTTGAAACAAACTAGTAGAGAAGTCTAAGAAAAGTATTAAAAGTACACTTTGCCACATAGTTATGCATTAAGTAGGGAAAATATACCTGTTTAAATACAGCAAGTTTTACCTGATGGATCAGCAAACAAAATAAATCGGTTATCATCCAAGCATGAGAACAAGGCATTGCATAAATACAGTCTTAGGATCAGGCAACAGCCTCAAGGGTGACCTTTAGGCAAAGGAATTAACAATTGATTTTCAGTAGATTTACAGTAAATAAATTTCACCTAGATTAAATTGTGCCAAAAAGTTATCTAAGTATTTATGTCACTTCCCTCTAAGAAAAGTAGGAGTTCCTTGGCAAAAAATTACTAGTTGAGCGTTTTTCTAACTCCCCATGACAGGCAAAGAGCACCAAAACTGAGGGAGCAGAACGGGGGAGTGCTCACCCAATGCTGCGATGGCAGGAGGGAGAGCTACACAAAGGTACTCAAATGAGCTGCTTGTACTGACTGTTCATACTAAATTTGAGTTACAGTACTTTTATCCTTAATGATCCTTTATGATGTTTAGAAATCAAGTCTACATTACATAAATTAAGATTGACATGATTCCTATAATTCTGACCTACTCCAGTTAACATATGAAGGCACTAATGACAGTCAGTACTAAATCAGCACAGGACACTGCTGCTTTCCAAGATTCCCACTCAGTATCAACACAACCTGCTCAGTAAGATCAGCTCAACAGAAAGTACGGTGCTTGTGGTGCTGAGTACTCTGAAGAGTTTCCTGAGCACGTAGGTCTGTGCTTTTCTTCATGTGTTTGTTCATCAGTAGTCAAGTAAATGCTGAATTATCTCCTGAGGGGGAAAAAAACAAAACAAAAAAACCAAAAAAAACCCCACACCCATAAAGTTCCAGATCCCATAATTAAAATTACCCCAAAGAGTCCTCAAACTGAAAGATGATACATAAAAAACAAAACAGAACAGAGAAAAACAGAATTCCAACAGGCACACCGTTGTTTTTTCAAAAAAAGAGCCACATAATATATGGCATGCACACAACTGCTAGAGTTAGACTCTTATTAGAAGACAGAGTGGATTTGGTTTTTTTATCCAAGTCCTGTCGTGTGACAGTACATTATAAAGTCCAAGTGTTTAAGCATGTGCTGTACATACATCCCATCAAAACGCCCGATGTCTGTTAAAGAACATGACGTAGAAAGAAAGATTATTTGAAATGCAAGACTGGCATAACACTTTGTAGCCAAGAATAAGACACACCATACAAGAGTAAAAGGTCTTGGGTTTTTTTGTTTGGTTGTTTTGTTTAAGGTTCATGGCCAACTTGTCTGTTGATTGCTGTGACATTAGCTGTTAGAAAATCTGTCCAAAAACTATAATCTAAGTTTAGTGTTTTGCATTTTTGTAATAATACTCAGCTCCTATGGTGACAGGCACTCAAACATGCACTAAGTAAATCATCCCACAGTATTAAGTCACCTGAGCATTCACCAGAATTTAGTGCAGAGCAGCTGTAATTAATAGGGCTACTATGAGATATCATCTTCTGTCACTGCTGAAAAGAACAGCTGACCCATTTCACTCAAATTTGCTTCCTGGCAAAAGAAGAGTTTATTCTAAAGAGATCTGTTCACCAACAAACTGATGAAGACATGCAGCATAAGATAGCTTACAGCCCAGGGTAAAGACTGAGATTTGTTTATGGAACATTATTCCAGTCACCTATGAGCAAGTAATAAAACAGTCATACAAAGTAGTTGGACACAACAAGAAAAAAATTATCCTTGTGTTCAAGGTTTTTACCACAGCTTTTGCATTTTCTGATATTCCAAACAGAAAAAGCAAAGCTCTTGGAGAAGCTCCCTCTACCTTTCATTTAACATACTTACCTTAAGTCTATTCAGAACTAAACCTCAAAACACCAAAAATACTAAAAACATTATTTCAAAGTGGAAAAAAAAAGTACCAGAAGCACCCTCAAATCTACCAAGATTTTCTGACACCTCAGTTCACATTTGGTTTCTGCTTCAGATACAACTGGTAGCACACTAGCCACATCAACTCTTTTTTGAAAGAGAGCTACCCAACGTCTTGGTGCAACTCCAGTTGTGGACTCTGTATCTGACAGTAAGGTACCCCAGTCCCCCCATGAGCTATACAGTCTGCTATGCCCAGCTGAGTCTCGCTGAAGTCCGCATTGTCCCTCAAGAAACTATCCACAAAATATCAAGTGCAGGAGAGATGAAAATAACCATGGCAGAAATGCCATGAATTTTATATATTTAGCAACGCAATCACAGAATGTAACAGAAGTACAAAGCTGAACACTGAGCTTCTTCGTATTCTTTCTACTCCTGATTGTTTTTTTTACATTTCATTATTAGTAGAGTAAACAACAGATGTTGACTAGCAAAAAAATAAGGGATCCTCAAGCAAGAATGAGAACATTTCCTGACAGGTTTCTTCAACAGATGCTGTTTCAAACTTGGCTTTAAAGACAACTGAACTAAAGATGATGTATTCTCACTTTCCCATAATATAAGAAAGCTATGGTGAACACTAAAAGAAATCATAAGTTTTTAAATAATTTAAAAAGTAACTTTCCAAGTGTAAACACGCTCTCTAGCAGCTGGTAAAAGCAAAAGACGACCCCTTAAGCATCTAATATGAACAAGAAGCTGTATTTATACCAGCTCAAACTAAAAAAAAAAAAAGGGGGGGGAGGCAAGAAATGGGATAACTTTTGGAAATCAGAAATCTGGTCATCACCACTCAGACTACAGATATGTTTCCCTTCCATGATGCAATTTCTGCATATTTTAAGAACTTCCAGTGAAGCATCTGGTATGAGAAACCATAGGAAACACGACCCTATGAATTGTCTAACAAAAGTTAGCTTCTGGAGATGGCACACTGCTTCTTTTCCATTGTTCCTTTCCTACTAGGGGGAGTCAAAGTTTCCATTCCCAAAAGATGGCCACAAAAAAAAGGGGGCGGGGACGTTAAAAAATAAAATCAGCTTTGGCTTGTAATCAGCAGTATAATTGACTTTGAATTTCTGGGTACCAGTTACAGATCTGGCTTCACGATGCTCTGTGACACCCTGGCAGAGCTACTCCATGCTTGAGGTATTCTCCTACAAGAAAAGGATAAGTGAAACCTATCTTGTAGGAAGTCAAGAAATGGGATAAAAACTTGTAAAGTACAGAGAGGAAAGTGAATGAAAACGATAATGTTTAACAAACAGTTCACAGTTTTCTGACAGAAAGAACTATTATGTTTGCCTCATGTTTCTAATAAGCAGTTTTTCATTACCAATAAGCCAGAAAGTTTAGGTTTTCACACTAAATCACTTATTACCAAGTCCAACACGTGCTTTTCTTCACAAAAAAAAGGATAACTGATGTAAAAACTCCTCAAACCATCACCTGAAGCATATGTATTCTAGACTGGACATACAGCAACCTCTCACCAAAAAGCAGGCAGCATTCTGTCTGCACTGACTCACTGTACTCTATCAACCATACACTTCTTACTACACTCTTAGAAGGATAAGAAAAAAAAATTTAAAAAAGGAGCAAACAAAAAATCTCACATTTTGACACTGGCTACCACTGGATGACACAACCTATGCAGTATTTGGATTCTGCTTAGGAGCTTTGTTTACCCTCACATGCTTACTACTTCAGGCAGTAGAAGGAAGGACTGTGTGTGGGATGAGATAATGGAAATTTATTTTGCTACTAGAGAAAAATGTTAAGGCAACCTTACAATCTTCTTACAGCACTCTAACTTTTGACCCTTTTTCCTACCACTTCATACACAGAAATACTTTTTCTTTTCAATACCCATGTGTTTTTGGTTTTAAGACACTTTTGATGAGCACATCTTTATAAATAGTTGTTGCTGATTAGGAGACTTCTGTTTCTCTGAATTCCTTCCTCTTTACTGCATTACATAATGAGATTTTTCTACTAGCACTAAAGTATTAACTGATTAAAGATTAACTCGCCCCCAGGAGACAGAATCTCAATTAAAAAAATTCCAATCATTGTAGTCACCAAGTCAAACCACAGCTCTTCAGTGGCCAACCCAACTCACCCGCTCCTGCTCCTCTGCTAGCTCCAGCAGCCTCCCATTGCTGGGGGAGGCAGGTGCTCTGGCAGGGGATGCTCAGGGAGCCAGTACCTACAGTTTCCAGTAAGTGAACGAAATGCCTTCCATGTGACATACCACATGAACAGTAGCAAAATATTTGTCAGGGGTTTATTTGTTTTGAAAATGTATGTAAATACTTGAGTTACCATGTTAAGTGTAACATTAAATGTTTACAAAACAGTAGCCCCAGAGGAAAGAGTAGGCTTCTCAAAACCATCATCATCTTTCCTTGTTGATCCAAACACACCCTAAGATCTGACAATGTAAGACCTGAAACTCATCGTCGTTCTCATGGGCTCTTCCGAGCAGACAGCAGGGAACACCCCAGGGGAATCACCCCACTCAGCAACATCCTCAGCTGGTTTAAATCTACTTATCTGCTCTTTAGCGACAAAACCAGCAATTGCTACTCTTACACTATTGTCAAAAACTGCCTACGTAACTTCCACTGAGAGCTAGATAATTCAAAACATACTGGGACAAAATATGTAGCCTCAAGGAAAAAGAAAAAAAAAAAAGAAAAAAAAGCGGAGCCAAAGGCAGAGCACGTCCTAAGGCAGCGGCTGCCGCTGTCAGCTCTCCCGGCGCCGTCCCCGCTCCTCCGGCCGGGACGCCCGGCTTCAGAGGCTCCCTGCCCGCTACGGGGCGGCCTCGGCTGTTCCTCGAAAGCCGAGAGCCAGAACCACCCTGCCAGAGCGGGGATATTATGTTTTCAAAGAGGGATTTCTGAGAGACCTCGACCTTCAAAGCCGCAGCCTCTCAGCGCGCCGGCCGCCACTGCGGGACGAGCCCCGGCGGGGCCGGGCACCGACGCCACCCGCGACGCCGGGGCCAGCCCGCTCCCCAGCGACATCTGACGACCCGGGGGCGCCCCGCCATCCGCCGCCCAGGGCTGGCGAGGCCGGGACGGGGGCCGCGACGCTCGGCTCCGCTCCAGGGGGAGACATGGAGCCTCCACCCCCCGCCCCAGCAGCCCCGTGCGGGGAGGCCACGACGGCGCCCAGGAGCCCGGGACCGGCCCGCAGGGCTCCCTCCGCCCCAGGGCCGCGTCCAGCGCCCGGCCGGCCAGCGGCCGCCCCTCTGCGGCGCCGGAGGGGCTGACAGGGGGATCCCCAGCCCGGCCGGGAAGGGGAAGGCAGGGCACGGCGGGCCGGGCACGCAGCGCCCTCCCCTCCCGGGCCGCCACCGCCCCGCGCCCCCCGGGGACCGCCGCCGCCTCTCCCCGCCCTCACCTTGGAGCATGGCCTCCAGTTTCTTCCTGTCCACCCGGAATCGCTCCTCGCCCCACTCGGGGCTGTGCAGGGGCCGCGGCGGGCCGGCCGAGTCCTCCTCGGAGCCGGGCACGGGCGAGTCGGTGCTGCGCTCGCTGTTGGAGCCCGGGTCGGAGAGCGGCTGCTGCAGGTACCCGCTCAGCGGGTCGCACTGAGCCGCCATGGCGCTGCCGGGCGGACCCCGCCGCCGCTCCGAGCCCCACTCGGCCGCCTCCCCGCGGGACGCTATCTGCCCCCACAGCCGCCCCCCCGGCTCATCCCAGCCGCCGCCTGCCAGAGTCCCGGCCCCGGCGCCGCCGCCTGCGCCCGCCTCTGCCTCCGGCTCCCCGCCGAGTGTGCGCGTCCCCGGGCCGGCGACGGCGTCCGCGGCTCGGCGGCGCCCCCAGCCCGCCCGCAGCCCGCACAGCATCTCCGCCTCCATTGGGCCGCCGCCGGCCCGCTGGGGAGGGGCCAGGGATATCCCCGGCCGCGGCCCGGGAGGAGGGGGCAGCGGCGCGGCGCGGCGCGGCGGGAGGAGGGAGGGGAGGGGAGAGGGCGGGGAGGTGCCCGCCCCGACGCCACCGCCTCCGCCTCAGGGCCGGCCCGGGCCGGGGTCCCTGGTAGCGGCGCTCCAGGGGCGCCGCCGCCGCCCTGCCCGCCCCGGAGGGCGCCCCCCGCTCGGGGCAGGCCCCGCCGTGAGGTGAGCGGTGCCCGGGGCGGGGGGTGCCGGGCTGCCCGCGGCCCCCTCAGCCGTCCCGCCTCCGCCGCCTGAGGGAGGGTCGGCAGCGGTCGTGCGGTACCGGGTGAAACACACGACGGGGAGGGGTGGCGGCCCTGGAAAACGGGCCCTAAATAACACCCCCGCCCGAACTGATCCCCCCGAAACGTGCCTGTGTGTGCAGGAGAAACGGGCGAGCCGAAGTTTTGCCGGCATGTCCTGGAAGCAACGTCCGCTTGGCGTGGCTGGCAAATCTCCTCATGGCGGTGAGGGCCCTGGCTTTCGGCTCGGCGGTTTTTCTGTACGAAGCCTCAGGAAGGCGAAGTGCCTCGCGCTGCTGTGCTGCACCGCAAGAAACCGCGTTACACACCCCTCACCTTCGAGGCATAGTTGCGTGAATCCACACCCAGCATCCCAGTGCTAGGTTTTACTATGGCGCAGTTCATGTCACTTTACAAACAGTTTAAGCCCAAAAGCACGCACTAGTGTAGAGGGAGCGTCGGCACGAGCAGTCACACCGGTCCGGTTGTAGCGGTGCTGTTTCTGTGTTCCCACAGACAGAGACACTGCCCAAGAGGCCGATAGCTGCCCAAAGTTTGGCTGCCCAAATCAGGTAGGCGAGGGTGAGGCATGCACACACCTCTCTGGGTCTTTCCAGTGCCAGCCAGCTCATTTCTCCTGAATCTGAGAAATCCTTTCTGACAAAAAAGTTATGCTGCACATCACACATTCCAACAAAATCTTTCTGTTTCGATGGATCACTGTTTTCTGGTGAAAAAGCCGTCTGCTACAAGACACTCGGGCAGCACCGTGTCTGGAATCCCACGAGGTGTCCCACCCTGAGAGCATCACACCTCACCTGCAGTACTGCAGATGCCTGTCATCTGTCTTCTCCAGTACTGGAGCATCTGCATATTTGTGATGGCCAAACCAGGTTGCTGTACACACACCGGAAAGCAATACAAAAATTACAGCTGACTTAGATGATGGGTACTTACCTCATAGTTAACATCAGCTTGAAGGACCGTGTTAAATTCATGAGGAGCTGCGCTGATACTCCAGGTAGATGGGAACTGTGCTGTGTCTGGCTGCAATATGCGGTCATTTTTACAGAGGTTCAGATTTTGGCTTACTGAGTTTTTCCGTATTTCCCACTTAGCACCATGACAGTGTGAATTCTACAACACCCATGGTTTCATTTCTACTGAATATTATGTGCACAGAGGGCGGCACTCTTAGTGGAAATGTCTAGTATTCAATTGTAGTATTTAATTCTCTTGGTGGTCTCACAGCCTCTGTGGATGCCAGCCAGTGGCTTGCAGGCAACATACTGCTCACAAGATTCTCTGATACTTCTCATGACCATGGGAAATAAAATAGCCAAAGTCAAAAACAATAGAACAAAATATGAATATTGGTCACGAAAACAGCGCAATCTCCATGTCTCTCAGTAGTTCACTTGTAGCATGATAATACTTCAGGCGTGCAGGGCAGTCTGAGGAAAGACTGAAAGTCTTTTTCTTCCCAGTTCAGAAGTTTACAGTTATTAAATGCTTTTTTTTTTTTTTTTTTGCAGATGGGAAAGTGAACATTGTTCATATCAAAACAACCTGAAATTCAGCAAAGTCTGCTGCCTCACCCCAGATCAGGACCAGCTGGAGTTGTCTGTCTTCTAGATGCCAGGACCAGTGAGTTACACAATCCGAATGTTCAGAAGTTGTGAGTGTTGACAGAGCCAATTACAGTCCATGGCAGCTACAGGTGCTTAGCACCTCGGAGCAAAAAAATTATTTGGGTATTTTCCACTCATAAACTAGTGAGATTTACAGTCAGAGATTCTCAGTGTAGGAGGTCCCTTTCCCTGTGTTTTATCAGTTCCTGCAACATAGCCACAGAAACCTTTCTCATCAGTTAGCTATGGTTGAACTCAGCAGTATTTTTTTTTCAGCAGCCATGTAAACAATATAATAAATCAAAGATCTCTTAAAAAATAATGATGTACACAGTTTACGTTTTATCCATTGAAAATAACCCTTTCATGGTGTGGTTTTAGACTAAAACTATGGAGTAAACTCTTTGATTTCCTATTTAAATCCATATAAATGGTCAAAAAAGAAACAGTTTTAATGATTTGGAGTTATTATTGGTAGTATGTATTCAGTAGAGCATCACGTCTGTTGCATAAATGGCATTTTATTTCTCCAGTGTATTGCAGTGGGAGAATAAAATGTCTGTTACCCAGAAAACTTGAACTAAGTAGAAAACCACATTTTTAATGGCTTAAATAATATTAAATGTGGATACAATTGGGGAAAATGGGTGGAAGTTGGCAGATAAAAGATCAAATGGCTAGAAAGAACATCAGCTGAAGTTGACTTTGGCATATATAATTTGTGTTGGCCATTCTTTTGTGGCCAGTAGCTTGATCAAAGAAAAGAATAACAGGATCTTTCTCATTTTGGCATACCATGTCTATTTTGCTACATTCTCTCCCTCTTTTTTCATCCTGGTCTCTTTTCCTCACCTCACACATACATGGTATCTACAAATCTCAGAAAAAGTGTAACTGAATAGAAAAGCGTTTTATTCTCACACTCAGCCTATAATGCAAAGTCTATTGTATAATATTTGTTGGGGTGGAATAGATCCTATGCATTTAAAGGAGATTCATTAATCCATCGATCTACTGTAATAAATCACATCTCTTTAGGACTGCGTAGAACCCCCATATTTAGAGTAGTATAGGATCTGTCCTGTGAAGAATGTGGGTCTGCCCTTGGGCCTGTGGCCAAGAAGTGACAGTCACCACACAGAGAGCACCGTTAGGTGGCTTCGGGTCTGCCTTAGGGCTGCTGCCAAAGCATGAAGCTGATGGCTGGCCATCTCTGCACTCCATGAGCGCAAGATGTAGAGGTTATCTATAAATGGAAGAATGATGCAATGTAACTTGTCATTAATACAGCACAGTCTGTATTCCAGATCTTGCATTTATTTATTATTCTCAAATTTATTTACTTCACAACACCATTATGAAGCAAAGTGCCATTGTATGTATTTTTCTGAGGTGGGAGCCATGTGCAAAAAGACCAGCTCAGAAAGCTACAAAGTGAGGGTGGGGAAAGAGACGGAGGCATACAGAATCTTTAAAAGTGATCTGTGGTATCTAGAAATGGTTTTCTAAGGAGAATGCTAAATTTGATTTTAGTTGTTTAAGAGAGGTTTATTACTAGTGAAAATTAATGCTGAGGGCGTTTTGAAAGGCTTTACTTATTGCATTCATTTACTTTGCAGAAGAGCCCATAATATTTTGACTTTCATGATGTTGTGCCATATTCCTCAAGTAGGCCGCATTAACTCCAATTTCTCAGAATAATATAATGTGGCCTACTATGTACTAAAGTACTGTGCACTTAAGGCACACCAGCAAATAAATAAAAGGTCCTCCACAGCTGTTATAAAAACTTTTCTACCCCCAGAAATTCCCAAGATAAATTCTTTTTCTAACCATAAGAGCAGAGAGATTCTGAAACATCTTCTTAGTTATACTGAATCATGGGACCATAAAAAAAGATTGAAAGAGATCTCAAAAAGGTCATCTGTTTGATCTCCTGACTATGCTGAGTTCATTCCTGACAGATATTTGTTTATCCACTCCTCTACAATTTCTAATTATGAGGTCTCCATGACCTCTCCAGGAAATTCCTCTGCTTCACTTACCATCAAGAAGTACTTTTTCCCCTTAATAAGTAACTTGAATTATTCTTGCTGCAACTTAAAGCCATTAGTTCTTGTCCTGTCCACCGTGGACATGGTGAATGGATTATTTCTTCTTTGTATCAACCTTTGATGCTTGTGAAGACTTTTATCAAGCATTGATCAGTCCTTAAGTGTTCTCTTCATTTAGCTAGTCACTCCTAGGACTTTCAGCCCATTCTCAGAGGTCACGTTTCTTGTTGCTCTCCAACAAACTCTTTCAACAGTAGTCTAGATCCTTCTTCAAATACAAAGCACAAAACTGGAGAGAGTACTCCAGCTGAGGCCTTACCAATGCTGAGCAGAAGTTCATGATCTTATCAGGTGTCTCACAAACTGCACTCCTGCTTATTCATCTCTGTGTCACGCTTATCCTGTCTGCATGGCGTGATGTTGCTGGCTGGTGTTGATGTACTATAATCCCTAGGTCCTTTTCTGAAAAACTACTATCTAACTAATTGTTCCTCATTGTGTATTTGTGGTGTTGATTACTCTTGCTCAGCGTGGTCTCCTGGTCTTGTCCCTATTGAATTTCATCCTGTTTTTCTTAAAGACTGTTTTCCCGATTTTTTAACATCTATTTGCACTAATGCTGTACTTCTGCAGTTTTATTTTTTATGCCTCTCAGAAGCATACTTTCAGTTTCCTCATCCAGATCAGGTATGAGCCCAAAATAGAATATCACAGTCCTGTTTGATACATCCTTCCATTTTGACAGTGAAACAATCATAACAATCCTGTGTGGAGATGCTTATTCACCCATTTTTATGTCATCGACTAACAATTTTTGCTATACTTTATGGGAATGTTACAGGAAACAGGGTTTAAAGCTCAAGTCCTGAAGTATGGCCTCTGCTGCTACTCCCCTGTCTGCAGATACTCCTGGTCTATTATAGGACCACATTAGTCTGCTAAGATTTATTCTTGTCTGATCTATACTGGCTGTGATCTATATCTTCGTCTTAAGTTACCTGTTCCAGTTACCTGTTCCCATTTGTGTGATACTTTTTTTCCCCAGAATATTTCTGGGAGCTGAAGTTAAACTTACTAGGCTAAAATTTCTTGGTTCCTTTCCTGCCTTTTTTAAAGACAGTCACTATATTTGACCTTTTCCAGTTTTCTGGTACCTCACCCATCACCAAAGAATTTTAAAGAAAGCCATTAGTGGTTGTGAGAGTGAGCAGGGGAATAAATACAGCCTTGGTGAGCCTGACAGAAAACGAGAGGATCTAAAAAAGTCTAGGCTTAAAAGTCTGACTGATCACACACCAGGTGTTAACATTTGGTAACATTCAATGTGCTGTATAACCTTATATATACACTGTTATTTATTACAGCCATGCAGTGTTAAACAGCTTAATCTCTGGAAGACTTTTCAACAGACGAACTTTGTGAAACTTGTTTTTGCTGAAATGTTAGGAGAATTAGAAACAAATGTATACGACTCAGAAATCCAGGAATTTTCACTCTTGGAAATTGCAGTGGCAATTTCTGGCAAGAGTGCAACCTGTCTTGGCTCTCAGAAGCAAAGTAATAAATTCCCATTCTAAATCTAATTGGAAATCAACTATAAAGAGAGATTTAAATATTACCAATTAGAAGAAATATAGTGATATTGCCTAATCTGTAAGGACAGTGGTTAATAAATAATAGAATGAATTAGAGTGTAGCTGGAAATGGTGCTATAAAGAACCAAAAAGACTGAGAACATGAACACCGTACTGGGAATCAACTTTTCATGTCAGGTAATATCCTGCATTGCTGTCAAAGGAACTGCCTTATTTGTCTGTAAATTAGGAAAAGTTGTTTTGTAATGTTTTCAGTAAATTAGAACCTAAATACTAAATCCTGGATTTTATAAATGTATTATTTTCTTACTTAAGAGGAAGAGAAACTGTCTCTCTCTCTCTCCTTTAGAAGCCATTGGAAAAAAGTCCTGGATTAAGAAAAATGATTTCTGTTCTGAAACTCCCTTCTTGCTGCTGTACTCTTCACAGGTGATTTTTAGGTATTTCACATTCCTTCTGTTTCACTCAAATAGGTTTAAGGTGGCAGGCAGGAAAGAGTGTCTTTAGTAAAAGATCTAAAATAATTTCTGATATAACTTTACCACTGAATGGAGTTAATCCTTCACTCAAAGTCAAACATATAATTAAACAGTTTTCCTCTATATTCCTAAATTAATAGGAATAAAATTATAGATATGTTAAAGTGTTTTCTGGAGTCAGGTTCCAAATGGATCAACGTTCTTTATTAGTAATATTCTGTTCATTTTTGTTTTGCTATTATTTGTATATGTAGCGTACATTCTCAGCATCCTGCATAGCTAAAATGCTGCATTTAATAATACACATTGCTAAAATCTGTTCTTCCATTTGTATCAGCAAATAAGATTTACTAAATTATTATAATACTCCCTCAATGAAGAAAAATTCTCCTTTACACTGCAAAGGCACCCTTGGTCACTCAAGGCTTTCATATTGTGTAAAATGGCTGGTATAATTCATGCATTTCCACTTCAGTAGTAAAGGGTAATAGCTACTAATATCAGCCTTTGGTTATCTACCAGAAATCAAACAGAAAAATGTGATTTGAGTGTTTTGTTTTGTTTTCTCATACAAGTCTAATACTTGATCTCACTACTAAAAAATTGCTTGCACTTTGTGAGTCACTATTCTGTACAAAAATACCTAGATAGATTTAGCTATTAAAACATGCTTGTTTTTATTCCACACAACTACTCATCTGTCAGTCCTCAGTAGCCATACTCTTGCACTGTCAGGGTTGTGAGTGCACTAATAGGCTTTAATTTCCCTGACCAGCCTCACCTGGGGCCCTACCTACACTCTCTACCCATGGGCCCAGAAGCTCCATTTAAGCTTGGCCCCGAGTACATATTCCTGGTTTGAGCTACACTGGAGGTCAGTTTCTTGTCCTGTCTCTGGCTTGGTTGGATATTGGGCCTGTGTTATAAGTAGGTAGTTTCCTGTCCTGTCTCTTGCAGTTCCTGAATGGACTCCCTGCACGGGTCTTGGTGATTCACCACTGACCCATTTCTGAGACTCTTGATAGGACTTGTTATCAGCACCCTGTTCTTCCTGATCGGTTGAGATAGTGTGGAATTGCATCTGGACTGGTGAGACACTGTTGTCCTATGCTCCTGGCTCGTCCTGCCTTGTGGAGCAGTCCTGCCCTTGCTGCTCCCTGGTAGGAGCTTTCCCCTTGTTATAGGAATGCTCCTTATCAGCTGGCTGTCCTTGGTTTCTGAAAAGGAACACAACTCACAAGTGGGTAAGTGTCAATACTGCAAACTGAAATTGTCTAATTGTGACTGAAACATTAGAGGTAATGATAGTGGTGCTATACTGAGTTTTAGATCAGGCTTTTCAGTAACACAAAATGCTATGGACATGGTATCAGAAAAAAGAAAGAGAACCTCATGAACTGCAATCTGAACTCCAGGCAACTGTTTCTCCAATACCCTTCACTCTGTGTAATCACTTATTGCTCCATTATCAAATGCTACTATATCAGAATTTCCCATAATTTATTGCCAAAGTAACACTGATGTCTACTTTATGCAGGTATAAGTAGCTGAAAAAAATATAGGGAGTGAAAAGTCATATTAAAACAAAAAAAAAATAGGGATTTTTACTTTCCTGTCCCTTTGGAAATTGAAGAATTTGTTTGATTTGTTTTATCTAAAATAATTTGTTGACTTGGGCAGACCTGATATTTCATTGGATCATAGAACTGCAGGGGAAAACAACTACTCTTGAAGAGATCTTCTCGTAGTTGTTATTCCATTCCACTCCCCTCCCAATACTTGTAGTAGCTTTGATGTCTTTGGTTTTGCACGATTCCTGAAGAACTTTTTGTTCTGTTTTCAAAGACAAAATAAACAAATGACCTCTGGTAAAGGAAGGGAGACAAAAGGCCTGTGAACTTTAACACAAAACTGGCTGTGAGAGCAAAAAACTTCTTGTCCTTATGAGAAGACATGCAAGTACTCAGTAAGAGGCAGGGAGACTGCCTCATCATAAGCACAAGGGAGCTGATAGTTGAAATAATCTTTCTCTTGCATGATTTTTTTCTGCACTGCACTACAGAAGCTTACTTTTGCTATAGTAAATCAGAACAGGAAGAATTTTTAGGAGACAATATTCCTCAATACTATTTCCTATTTGTATAGCTGTTACCTTAACTTCAGCATAATACCTCTCTCAATGTTAAATATGGCTGTGTGCAAAGCAGTAGCCAAGCTGTACAAATTGCATTGTGAGGATGCATGAGAACAGTCCTGTTTTGTTTTCTTTTCTTTCAGATCTCATACTTTATTATATGCTGTGTAATTTATCATTTTAATATCTAATTTGGGAGTGAGAGGTGGGAAGATTTCTTCCCTTTTGGGATGTTGGGTCTACCAAGGGCAAGGAGCTATTTCATGATTAAATTGTTGGTAAAACTAGCTTATTTTAATGCACATATTAAAAATGTGCCATGACCGGGAAGAGAGCGGCCTTAGCTTTTCCAATGTGTTTCTGTCTGAGGCAAATGCAGCCATGATCTAAATGGGGATGGGGGAGGAGGAGCAGCAGCAGCCTGGCTTTGCAAGTACGACTGGTTCCTGTGATACTAGAAATGTGCACCATTCCTGTTGGTGCTAGTGGGAAGGTTACTAGAGGCCAGAGTACCCTATTTGTCAGTATATTTGCCTTATACAGAGGTAGTTTCAGCAGTTATCCTTTTTATCTTCCTTATCTGTGTAACACTGTGGTGAAGCAGACACTTACTGTGGAATGCCATTTGGTACCTTATACTTTTTATGGAGTCTTTTACAGTCTTCTAGCAATAAGAACCAGTTCAGTACTGGTAACAGTCTTGAGTCCAAGTGGTTCAAAGGTGATGCAAGCCACTTTTACCTGGTCTCTTCTGGACCTATCATCCTGAGCTATATCTTTCGGGAAACCTGTATTCTCCATCTGGATTTACATATTAAGAATTGGCTTGAGTTCTGTGTGTGATCCAGTAGGGAAATAGAAGAATAAAACAAATTTTTCACACTCAGGAGGTCAAAGATTTCATATATTGATATTCTTGTTCCTTTTTTTATGTGTTTTCCTCTGCCCAAGGCTTAGGAATACATAAAGGACTACCTGAGCCATCAAAATGTATCAGAAGACTTTACATACTTGGGCATAAAGATTTCTTTCCGTTTTTTCCTTCAGTCTAAACCAAGGAATGAAAGAATGGAGTGGTACAGCCATGTTTCTAAACACATGGGAAGCAGCTAGTCATCTGCAAGGGCTTTATCAGAATGGTAATAGAACACAGGGCTTGGACCCTCAACAACTGTAAACTTGTACAGCTTCAAAGAAGCTGTGCTGACAGCTGAGCTTGGATGACTTGCATCAGGTGAAAATCTAATTTTTTTCAACAAAAATACCTTAGATAAAACCAATGTAATAGAGAAATGGTTGTAGCGCACAGTGGAATTAAAATCAGAAGTGGAAGAGGAGCATTGGCAGTTCCTACTATCCTAAAGACTGCAGCCAAACCAGCAAAGATTTAAGGAAATGACTCATAGTACTCAGAAGAAAGAAAAACATCATAGTAATGGCAAGAAAAGCTAGGTTAATGTAACCAAACTGTTGAAGTCAAGTTTACTAGCCCACAGAGGCAGAGACAGGAAGCACTGAAATGACTGAATTACATTCCTAAAACAAGTCTGTAATAGTGTTTTATCAGGTTAGTGCCTGTAAATGGCCAAGAACTTCAGTGGACGTGAAGGAATACATTTTGCTCTTGGACATTTTTACGCAGACATGTTAGAGTAAATGAATTTGTACATGTAACAGATACAGATTTGATCCAGAGATCTTAGTGTAACAAATACTCCTTGGCAATACCATGAAGCATGTTCTTTTGTTTGCCTAATAAATACCTGACTCTCAATTTGCTAATATGCTAATTTTTAAAATGTTACTTTCCAAAAAATCCTGTGTTTTGATGATTTCTGGGCAAATGTTTTTATTACTATTTAAAAAAAAAAAAGATACCTCTAAACACAATTATTAGCAAGACTAATAATGTAGGAATGCTTGCTATCTTACTGCATGAATGGGCTACAAATACTAAAGCCAAATCTGGGCTTCCACTGTAATTACTGAGATTGTATGCTGATACAGAATTCACCTGAAAAATAGTTTGAGCCATAACTTACTATTTATTTCAAAACTTGAACAATTAATTTAACAGTATTTTTCTGGAACAATTCGTGTGGCCCTCAGCACAATCTCCAGTGTTACTGTGGCTGCAGATAGCAGGGTTGCCTGACTGATAGACGTTCTTTTTTTCTTTTTTTAAAAGAGCAGTCAGCTGATGACAGGATGGAGATAGGGGACACAGGTTAGCACACAAAGTCCTGAACAGATTTTATTTAGAACACAATCACCTTAAGGGTGGTCAGAGATTGGAACTGGTTGCACAGGGAGAGTGTGGGATTTCCATCGTTGGAAATACCAGAACTTGACTGGACAAGGCTGTGAGCAACCTGATCTAATTGGCCCTGCTTTGACAATGGGATTGGGTTTGATGACCTTCAGTCTATGATTCTATTTTCTTCTTCTTATGTGGAAAATACTGAGGTTTTTTCTGATTTTACATTTCAAACTGTTGTATGTTCTTATTCTAGAAACTTAGTCCAGACCACAATTTTCTAGTTTACTTATAAGGGTGTTACGTGGAACTTTGTTAAAGGCGTGTTTTACTATTGTACACTACATCTGCTAGTTGAAGCCATGACATATTCTTGACAAATCAGGCCATTCTTTGTCCTAATTGTTCAAAAATCACATACTAATAATTTGTTCTAGTATCATCTTCGATTATCTTTCTAGTCTCCCACTTTTTTCTGGTTTTGGATTTGATGCTGCGCTCTTGTATTTCCTTTGTATGTTATTTTTTTCCTGAGGACTGTAGTGTGTGTTTTGTTTTCTCCCCCCGCCCCGAGATGGTTCCTGATGTATCACCTGCATGGAGTGATAATGGCCTTTGGAAAATACAGCACCTCTATTGTGATAACTGGAGCTGCTTCTTTTCTCTTGTTCTGCATAATGCTTTGGTTCCTATAGATGGGGGGGGGGGGCATGGGGACAGAGTTAGGTCTGGCATGAAAGCACTGTTTATTGTCTAATGGAGGCAGCAACTAGTCTTTCCCCTGGAGCTACATGTTACAGTCGGCTGGTATCAAGTAAATAGTAATCTGTTGTAAGGTTGACCACACTAACACTGTTTTTCTGCTGTGCAGTGTTTTGGCAGAAGAAGAGACTGATCTACTTTCCAAAATGCTAAACTGGAGACTGTTGGGATTATAGTCTTTCTGGGTTTAGTTAGTGTAGGTGAGTACATTTAAAAAAAAGGATTCTCAGAAAACCAGTGGAATTAGGCAGTCAATTTAGATTCATTTACAGTAGGAATCAAGCACCTAATTTTTTTTTTGTGCCCCCCCTGGAAATGTTTTTTTCCACTTGCTGCCTTCTCCTATGGTTTAGTCTTTCTGCAAAGCTGTGAACAATATTGGGATTAAAGCAAATTTGCTTTTCAAGCATTGTTTGGAGTAGTGACTGGCTGGGACTACCAGCCACAAGTCACCATGGACCATACAGGAGGTATAAAGTACAAGTAGCTTTGCAAACATATTTTTACATGTACAAGTCTGCCTGTATTCTGAGTGAATGCAATAGTGTTTGAACTGGTACAGTCACAAGAGTAGTTTCAGACATGCAGGTATGTCTTCTATAGCAATCTGAGGGGCACTGAGAGGCTTGGATGGCTTCAAGGTATGTGGCTTGCTGCACTCTGTCACGACTACCAAAGTATGTAGCAATATTTCTCTGGATGCATGTTGCACTTCTGTATGCAGTTATAATATGGAGCTATGCATGGATGAAATGCAAAATAAAGTCTTCCATTCCTTTTTTGTCCTAGTATGTGCACTTTTAAATTAGATGAATCACTAACTTGACTTGGTTAACCCTAGGGGAAGGCCTTTTAATTATTAACTTAAATAGTTGTGGGAGTTTTGCACATTTTGCTCTAAGAATGTTATGCATTTTATACTAAAATGGGCCAAGTGTGTCTTATCTGACTCTGTCAGGATATTTAAAATAAACAAATCCTTTAATATCCAGTACAAAACCACTGGCTAAGACCATTGAACCAAATTAATCTTAAGAGGTGCAGCAGTGATTCCAACTAACAAAAGCAGTGCCCTTCCATACAGCCATCGTGTGCAAGAAAGAGCTGGTGGAGTTAGTGAAGAGCAGTACAATTTCAGAGAGTGATGTAAGAAAGCAGGGAGATGAGGGCTCTCATTTATAAGATGTAATATTGCAATACAAGGGCTTCTGCACAGATGCTGTGTGCTAAATGAAGCTCACTTAACTCATCTGTACCCTTCCTGAACTCATTTTGTGTAACAGAGTAGTGCTGGAGTGGCAAAGGGCATGTGGGTCTTGAGGTGAGAGCAGATGAAAGATGCATAATCATTTATATATATAGAAACAGTCCAGAAATACAGTACAACAGACAAATAATCCACCAGTGGATGTACTGTGACTCTGAACATTGATGTAGAGAAACAGACTTCTTGAACTTACTTTGAGAGTGTAGTAGTCCTGTCCCTCAGGAGGGAGGGTGAGCAGGATTCAGATCCCTGGGGTAGGCACTCTGTGGTAACACAATATCAATGTTTACCTAATAACATAAAAAACATATATGCAACTATTCTGAAATGGTTAAAGCTGATTGATTCCACATACATTTCTTGACATTAAGATAGCTAGATGATTCTAGACCATATACAAGATTATAAAGAAAGGCCATCATTCACTGTGGTGCTTAAGCCTGGCTTTATACATACAAATAGGTTCACCAAAATCAATAGGCTTACTTATGTGATTGAATTCATGTGTCTGCTTAAGTGTGTTGCTGGAATAGTCACATACTTTCAGCTACAGCATGTGAAACAATGCACTTCAGGGAGAAAGTACAATCCCCAACAAAATTAATAGCATGAAAAGGAGGAGATAAAAATATGTATTTGGCTGTTGATATATGCAAGGCTGAGAGAGCCCAAGTTTGATAAGTGGAGCATATTGTGCAGTGGGGACTAGTGTTTTGGCAGGTGGAGTGTTGCTGACTTACAAGTAGGTATTTTGATTCATGGCACAGTCTTCTCAATACTTTTTCCACATTTTAGTAGGAAAAAAGGTGTATAAGGACACTTAGGAAAACCTACTGACTATTAATATTTATTCTGATGGTGAGGAAGCATTGTCAGTTAGATACCATTAACATTCTGATGAAAACTCATCTTTTTGCATCATGGAGCTGATAAAACAATAGCTAATCATTGAAAAACCTCCATGTGCTCATACCAGATTAAGTTTCACAAGCAACATTCCTGTGTCTTACAAATGAGCTGCCATGGCACTGTGATTCCTGAGCTATGAGAAAATGTTTTCTTTGGTTTACAGGTGGGTTAATATTGGAAATTCCTATGAACAGTGCCAGATATTGTTTGTTCTGACAAGGAACAACAGTTTAGGTTTTATCTTGTGTTTGGGAGAAATACATCAGTCATCTACATCCAGCACGGAGGTAGCAAATTTCAGAATGATCTTTAGGCAGGTACAAAATGTGATTTTTCACCTCTATTTTTTTCTTCCTTGTGACACATTAATTAGACCAGAGTTGTGTTTTAAAAAAATCTGCCTCTTTTTTACAGTAATAGCTCAGGCACTACTCTTAAAGTCAATACAATAAATGAGGGATTAATGAAATTAGTGATTTTCAGTTTCGTGAAAGTGAAAACTGAGCTATTAGGAAAAGAGTGCATTTCTAGACTCTTAAAAACATCTTTTGTATATGCAGTTATTTTAATGTTTATTGTCTTCTAAGTATTTGGGGATCATTTTCCATTAATTTTGTTTACTTTGGTTGGAACGGACTAGTCTTCCTCATGATCAACTCGTCTGGCTGGAAATCTTGAGGAAGATGAGGAAGTTCTCAGGTTTTGTGGGGCTTTTTCCTCTCACTTCAGCAGTGGCATGATTTCTTTCAGGCTTTCCTCAGCAAGTGGCCTGTTAGGGATATTCCTGCAGCCTTTAGTCAGGCCGTATTCCCACTAGAGCAAAGCCAGAGGTCTGTAGCATAGTGAGTGAATTCTGGTAGGGATTACACAACTTGACCCAAGGGGACCTATGTCTGAGAAGTGACTGCAGGGCTGTGACTGATCGAAAGGCAAGCATCTCAGTAATTGGCTTGTCTATGGATAGTTGTCATTTAGTATGTTTTGCTACCACCCACGGCTTAAACCTTAGAACAGTTGCAGTAGTTGGAAGCTAAATATAAAGGACCTAAGCAGTGGCTTTCAACATGCTGAATTCAAATATAAATGCAGCATGAAGTGACCTGTGGACCTTTATCTTCCTTGCAAGATGAATGTGTGATTAAAACAAAAATTAACCCAGAAAAATACTTAGTAAAGAATATAGTGTCATTGACCTGGACTGACACACTGACATAGTACAGTGGGAATAATCATTGACAGTTCTTAAGATGATGTAATGAATTTTACAGTATGAATATGAAATATTGTTTAGTTTACAAATGTGTTCCTCATGTTTTTTCCTTAGTGGTTCTATGAATTCTGGTTCATTGTTGTGAATATATCATCATTTTTCCATCTTGCTGTTAACTTGAATGCCTAGAGATTCTTTGGTTACGGCATGGTATGAAAACACATTGTGTCTACAGAGTCTGGGTCGAAGTACTCCTATGACTAAGAACATGGACCAGACTCAGTTGCTTAATCAGATATATCAGTAATGTGCATAATGTACCAGTGTTCTGACTGTTAATTGTAGCTTCATGTTTATCCAGCACTACAAGGATGTCTTAAAAAGCAATATGCAATTAATAATTTAAAAAAAAAAATTGAAAATTATTTGATACATTTTTGTTATCTTATGTAAGAAACGTATTTTTTTTCACTCTGACAGATGAAATAAGCTGTTGCAGGAGTTTTCTGTAATGCTGGAAAGTAAATGTACCTCTAATAGTTTATGATGGCTTGGAATCAGCGTTGGTAGAATGCCTAAAAATTCCCGCTTCCTGTTGAAAGCACATTCAGCACACTGGGACACATTTGTCTGGATGTGATATGTAGAAGGTCTACTTTTTTTATTTACACTAAATTTTCAGTGATTCCTGTTATTTCAAACCACATACACCCACACAGCTACGGTTACTTGAAATCTGGCTTGACTGGAATATATCAGGAGTAATTGGGTTGGTATGCCATCTTTTGTTGATAATTGGAAACTCTTGGATCTGACACAAGAAGTTAACAAATTCCCTGTACTTAGCCATATGTTTTAGAAGTTCTTGCAACAGCAATTTTCAGGTCATTTGTCTAGCTGGAATTTGAGAAGAAACATATGGCTACTGCTTATGTCCTGACTTACTATTCTTAAAGTATTATTTCATAAACAGAAAAGAGCTCATTAGCTGGTAAATTATTCATAGACCTAGCTGGAATTGTACCAGATATGCACAGGGACTCTTGAAAGGCTCTTTTTTTAATAGCCTACATTTGGAATTGTCTGGGCAGAGGTATATTTCTCTTTTCAGTAAGACAAATAAAACACTACAAAGCCGTTCATCTCAGTTAAATCAAACTGTATGGCAATTTCACATTAAATACTTCTCATGTGTGATTAAGAATACAAAAAAAACTTGCTAATAAGGAAATCATGGATTTAGCTGTAACTTGCATTCTGATGAGCTGTGTAAAGCTATCACTTATAGTCAAGTAATTAAAGTGCTCATATGCATAGCAAAGATGACTTTTTTTTAATTTAGTGGCTACATCTGCTTTAAGACTATTCCAGATTACAGTTCCAGTGGCCCTTTGTATTAATGTTAAAATATTCTCTGGTGCCACCTAATGGTAAAATTATTCGGTTACTTTAAAGTGAGAATAAACAATGCGTACCCACCACATTTATTATTGTGCTTCGGTCCATCAAAATCAGTGCTGTGGCCTGAAGATACACATAACCAAAAAAGGCTCCTGACCCAAATTGCTTCCAGTCAAAACATTTCACTGTTAAAGGAAAAAGTACAGTAAACCCTATACTACTTCCTTTAACTGTTTTAACTGAACTGGTTTTTAAAAGGTTTGGATACAAGCCTGAACCAAACCAACCAGAACTTAAATCAAAGCTGCATTCTGAAAATAACCCATAATTTTATAAAAGGTCAAATGAAAAACTCAATATGCTGTTCACCTTTTTCTACTGGGAATAGGGAATTCAGATAGGGATCCTAGGTTTGCATCTAGAATTTTTTTCCCTATATTCTTGCTACAATGTTGCAATTTGCTGGCCTTACATGATTTCCAGGAAGCAGAAAGATGCCTCTCTGAACGTGGGAAATGCAGTATGGATGCATGGCAATAATGCCACTCATTTTGCACCATCTTCATAACCTCTGAGTGTTTCAGAGCAGTTGTGCTATCTGCACAGTTGGTACCTCTACAGTGAACACACTCCACGGGGCAGACAGCGTGCTGGAGGATGTGCAAAGGGACAGCAAGTGAGGGTCGGTACAAGGCGAAAGAGGCTGCAAGCCAAAACAGATACAGAAACTCTACAGTGTCTGGTGAGACACTCAGAGGAGGTCAGGTTCTTGTAGATGAATTAGAGCCTGGAAGCCAGTCTCTTTACCTGCCCAAAATAACCCTTAAGAGACATGGATCTCCTCCTTCCTGTGTGAAGGCTATAGGTAATTCTTTCTAGTTTCCTTCTTTTCATACACTTAAGATTTGGTCTTTCCATTATTTTTTTTTATTCCATTTGCTTACCTTTAAATATGCTTTAGCAGTGGGATATGAGCATGCTTACACTTTTACCGCTGGGTGTCATTGTGCCTTGCTGTGACAATTTACATGCTTTTCTCGGGGAGTGGGTGGGGACCTGTTCTATTATGGAGGAAAAAAAAGTAACTTCCTGCTTTAAATATATTAAAAGTATATGTGAATATTTTGCTAAAGTCTGTAGCGAAAGAAACTGTAGTGGGACAATAATAGGTGTAATTCTTTATCCTTATAAGAAGCTAGTGGGAGGGACAGTGTAGCCAAAGGATGTTGCAAAAGAACTACTTAAATGAATTATTTCTCAATCCTCTGGAAAAGAATGTTCAGTATGTTTTGACTGATCAATTCTGTTATCACACATTTTCTGAATACCTGGTTAAGATGGAATTACCAGAGTTGAGGCAAATAAACAGCAATACCCAAGAGACAAGGAACAGTTTTATACAAATAGCTGAAATATTAGGTTTGCTGCCAATTTCTGAGACTCAAAAGGCTATTAGATAACGTAATTGTCAGTTACTCTAGTCAGAACTGACTGTGCTGAACACAACGTGAACTGCAGATTTCTACTCTAATGTCCTGTTTTGAAATATAGACTTATGGGTTTTTTGCATGTTCTGAATCACCTTTCAATTCCATCTTTGAGTCCTTTCTTCAAGAATATCTACCTTTACAAACAAAAACTATTTGCATGAATAAGACTTCTGATATCGCTTTTAGAGAAGTTTCATTTTAAAGTGAAACTATCTGCTTTTTAGCTATAGAATAGTTGTATTTTGGGGTTAGAAGTGACTTTTTCTTTGTAGCTAATTAGATTCTATTCTGGGACAAAAAAAACTTCACTGTGCTGCTTTCTCCCAGGTATTCTAGAAAGCTGAGCATCAGTGCATGTGAATAACATGGATAAATTAGTTGCCCTAAAAGTAGCATTTTTTTCCTTTGCATAAGCATGACTAGGGAGGAAAATATTATGGGCCAAATTGTTTGCAGATGTAACTGTTGTGGTTTCATTGAGTTAGACAGATTTTAAAAGATTTTGTCCCAATAGGAGATAACATGTGCAAAGCACTTCTGATGGTCTAGCCAATTGTGGGTTTGCAGTCTGAGCTGAGAAACTGGCACTATATACTTCTGGAAATCTGTCTTTGAGGACTGTGCCACATTACAAAACCAGAGGTTTTGGCCCACTTATGAAACTAACTGCCTGAATACAAATCTTTGAAATTTTTTTTAGGTCAACCCAGTAATAAAATTGTGTTTCCTTCTTTGAGTTGTAGATAAAGAAAGGAATCCTCCTTCTCTGTGGGTGGATGGCTGTTGTCCTCAAAGGCACTGGTCACTGACAGTAGTGCTTAATATTGGTTCCCTCTTTGGTTGGGGTTCTTCTATATGAAAAAAGGCCAAAGAATCCTCCAAGTTAAAACCTTCCACCATATACAGTAAGCATCTTGAGGCCTCCTGATTGTCATCATAAGCAAACTGTTCTTGCTTTCATGGTCCTTCAAGAATCTGCAGCTGTCAATCCACAGTCATGGGTACTGTCAACTCCAAATGCTTTGGAAGTCATGACACTGGCCCCAAGTCATGACACTGAGATACCGTTAAGCCAAGTAACTCATGCATACAACTACTTTCTGTGTATCAAGAAAGGGAAAAGGTGAAGGAAGGAATTAACTCCCTAATGATAGGTGTTCAGTGGGTGAAGCATTAGGAGATGAACCCTTGGCACCACTGTAGTGAACAGCAATAGTTCTGCTTGTCCCACACCACTAATATTACTACAATATTGCAAGCATCCTGGAAACACAGTGGGAGCCAGCAATGCTGTGCTTGCTGTTGGTAGCTTTGTTAGTTCCTGAAACGATGGGAAACTCAACTCTGACCCATCCACTCTTTTCAGTCTCCTTTGTACCTTTTTTCATTTCTGAAACATCTTGAGTCCCTGCTCATGGTTAACTTCTTTCAAGACAAGTTCAATGGGATTTGAAAACATGGATTTGTTAAGGAGCCTTGTGTATATCTGAGTGTGTGGAGAGACCTTTAGTTCCCTTCCTTAGTAGTGCCTAGAGCACATACTGTTCAGGGATGACTTAATATCTGTAGATACCACTGTGAAACTTTTAGATGAAATTGTTTGGAGGTTTTATGAAAATGAAGATGGGTTCAGGAGGAGGCATTACAGATTCCTACCTATACATCTTGCAAATGTACTTAGTATATCATAATGTTGTCAGTTATTTGCATGTTGAAGTGTTGACTTTAAACAATTTTCCAACCAGATGGCACTCATTCTCAACAGCCTTGAATCCTCCTTACCTCATTAGTGAGGCCTAGGAAACCAGTCAAGTTGCTAGCTGTGCTTCTCAGCCATTTCTCAGAGGTACACCTGTGAAACTCTCCACTGGGGCGTTGCAGGAAAGTTGCTTTTCTTGTAACTGAGAGATCCACTCAAATAGCTGACCTTAAACTTTCTAGTTGTTATGTCTGTGGCCTTAGACAGATCATGCCCTAAGCTCATAGTGGAGATGCATTTAACCTGTTTAAAGCCAGTGCCAGGCTCCTCATGCCTCCACAGAAAGTACAGAAGCCCACACTGGGCTTTAAATTGGATGTTTTTCTCAACAATGGTACCACCTCAGCTGTTGTGTGTAGTACCACTCTGAGTGTTGCCAGGCTGGTTTTGACCTATACCTCCCAGAAGAAAGTGAAAAACAGAAGAGCTAGACTTTGACTATTTGCTTCAAGTCCCTGTTTTGGTTTTGTGGTGGGTTTTTTTTTTTAAATGTAGCTGATCTGTTAGATGTGAAATCCAGGTCTTACAGCACATTACCTTAACAGTGTGCTGTGTGTGGTTATTTTCAGAGGCTTCTAAAGGAGACTTGGAGATTGAGTATTTCCTTAGAGTCACAGTCTTGGTACAGGCAACATGCTGCATGCTGAGTTCTCTTATTTGTGTGAGTCACGAGCTACAGGAATACTAGGGGCTTAGTGGGTTTATATGCTGGCACTGAATCTCAGAGGCAGAAATGAATCAGTAGTGAAGCTCAATCAATCTTCCTTCTGCTGGAAAGAGAATGAAAGTGATTGGTATCGCAGTTACCACTCTGGTACTGGTGCCTGGAAAATGCTGCAGGAAGGGCCAGGACTGATGTATCCCACTGGCAGCCCTGATAATCAAGGCTCCTGCAGAGCCCTGCTGAAAATGAATGTCATTCTGAAGAAATCTCTGCCCAGGCAAAAAGGCTTCCTGAGTAGTAGGCAACTTACAAAAATGGGAGCTGGATGCAAAATGTGGATCCAGACTGGGCCCTTCCTTTCCTTAGAAGCTTCTAACAAACTCAAATTTTAGCTCATTACCTTCAGATTCTTCCTGCTTTTCTTCTGTTCCCACCCTGACCTCTGAAGGTCTCCTTTCCTACTGGGTTCTGCTTTCAGAGCAAATTACCATAGGAGTCTGAAACAACCCTTTTCAAATTGAGCTCCCAGGTCACCTTCTCAGATCCTCTCCTGCATCACTGATACCAATACTTGGAAAAAGAAACAGCACTCTCTGGTGCTTACCTCCTTGGTCTGCTCTACTGTCAGCCAGGGGAAGGCTATCCTTGTTCAAATGCTTTCATAACTTTGAGGTAGAGGAGCAGCACCGCAGAGAACCTTCCTCAGAGCAAAAGCAGTATAGGACAGGGTATACAGTTTTCCAGGGATGGCTCTTAGTTCCTGTAAGCAAATCCTCAGTCTCTCGCAGAGGCCACAAGTTCAGTGACTAAATTCCCTGAAGAACAAACCCCTGACAAACTGGGGTCTGTTGCCCATGTCCCAGAGTATTGGTGGGACATCCAGCTCTGGTGGGAGGTAAGTTGCTGCCAAGTGTTATCAGTGAGGGAAGTAATGTTCCAGAGAACCTCCCTCGGGGTGAGGGCACTACAGGAGAAGTTAAGAGTTCAGGGGGTGCCTGGGATCACAACTTGCTGGGCAGACCATGCCTGACCTAACACTCCCCACTCATGAAATCTGCGACTGTCCTCAGCACCACTGAATTTCTCTGTTTTATAGGAGCTTTGGCCCTGTCAGTGATGGCAGTCTTGAACATCTCGGAGGTGGTGGGAACACTGATGTTGCAGTCCTTTTGGCAAGTGCCTATCTTATTTTATTCCTTGGCTGTCACTTTTTATGCACTTTAATTTTAAACAAAAAAAAACAACAAAATTGGAATGCTTGAAAGACTAAAAGAAAATAAAATGTAAGCTCCTTGGATTTTTCTTCTATCTGTTCTGCCTTAATAATCTTATCAGCAAGATGCTTGGCTTGTTAAATTTGCTGAAATACTTGCTCCTGATAAGCCGTATCGAGTAAGCTCTTTCCGCTTGTCATACAGCATGACACTGCCCTCTCGTGCTCGCAGGCCTGGCAGCAGCACGGCATTGCATATGCTGCGTGGGATGCTCAACCATCTCCCGGCAGCTTTGGCTGCTGGAGCGACAGCAGCTCATGCCAGCAGTGGTTGTTAGCCCAGCATCCTCTGGGCTCATCCTTGACTTATATCATGTTTCTTTGCAGAAGAATGCAATGCGGGAGTGTGACATACTGTTTGCTGTGGGAGAATGGCTAAGTGAGAAGGGACATGATCTTTTCAGTGTGAGCAATCCTGCTTTTTAGTGTATCAAGAAGCACAGAGGATACTATAAACTGACCTTGAACAGCAAAGGGCTACTTGGCAAACAACAACTAAGTCCGGAATGTGCTAACAAACCTCTTCATGTGAACAGCAACCCTGTACCAATCATATAACTGTCTTAAGCGCGTGAACACATGTAATGAACCAATCATATAGATATTGCTTCCGCGTGCTTTGCTGATTGTCTATATAAACCTGGTAATTGTCTGAAATAAAGGGGAACGATCATACTCGCATCGAGGTTACATCATTATTCCGGGTCCGATCTTCCCACTCCGACAGTTTGCCTCTTCTAGTGTATTTAGCTGCTTTTTACAATGCTATTTCTTAATATTCCTTGACAGACTTGCCCAGGAAATACCTGTTGTTTTGCAAGAGAAGCACATTCACCTGTCTGCTTTGTTACACTGATTTCTCAATCCAGCATGTGCAGAATAGGTAACACTGATGAGCAGCCGTGCATCTTTTGTTCACCTTCATCCCCAAAGAT
Source organism: Theristicus caerulescens (assembly GCA_020745775.1). Lineage (NCBI taxonomy): Eukaryota > Metazoa > Chordata > Aves > Pelecaniformes > Threskiornithidae > Theristicus > Theristicus caerulescens. Next base: position 95,121,272 of record CM036560.1, read on the forward strand.
ACAATAATCTATTTTGTTTTGCCTGGGTTTGTTATTTTGCTGAATGAGTGTTCAGCTGCCAAGTCATCCATTTTTCTCTAAATGCCAGAGAGCTTCAGTTGCTTTAACAGCACCTGAAAGCCTTTGGCATTTTGGGGTCACTGGTCTGGACTTGCTGTCAGTGCTAATATTATTTGACTTTCAAAATTAGATTTTAAGCCTTGTGCAAAGCTACATGTGGCCAGGATATTTAACTTCAGTGTCCATGGTTCATAAACTCCACCCACCAAAACCCAACAACTAACAGTAATGAAGCCCAAAATGGGGGTGATGTGTATATGTGTAAACAAACACATCAGCTCTGTGTCTTTGTAAGCAATTAGTGAGCAGGATTTCAGTCCAGCACCTGGGGCCAAAATAGCAAGACTATTTTTAACATGTTGCTTAAGCTAGAAGCAAGTCATCCGAGTTGGAAGGCATTAGTCAGAAAAAAACATGCAAAGATAAAAGATGAAATTAAAACAAAAAATTTGCTCAAAGCTGTGAATGTATCCCTGAATGTATTTGTGGACAGATAGGGAACAATTTCTAAAAGACTACCAGATCCACTTTGAAGGGTATTTACATTTGTTAGGAAACTTAACAGGGAATGAATAAATGGGCTGTTAAATACAGGAGGAAAAAGGAATGACAAAATAGATGATTCCCAATGTCAGTTAAATATTAACTCATAGATGTCATCAGTCCTTGAACCTAGGGTCAGAAACCTCTATGCTGGTTTTAGGTAGCAGTATCTTTCAAAGTGTAGAACTTAAATGAGCAATTATTGCTGTCTTAAGTTACATTTCAAAGTTTCCAGTAATAGCAGTTGTATGAAATACTGGAAAGTGATGCTGAAGTGCCTCTTGCTGTACTGGTTTGTGGCTTATGGGCATACACAATGGCAAACATAGAAGCCTGTGCTTTGTTATTTCACTGTTTCAGATACTTGCACCTCATTTCCAGAATGCGAGTGGCAATTTGTGAGGCTGAGCCCACAGGGGAAGGGGATGTGGATATGAAACCTTTTTTCTCCTATTGCTTGCCCTCTCTGTTTTTGGTACCCCTGATGCCAGTTTCCCATGTGGAGGGGTGGCTTAGCAATGGGAGCAATTCTGTAAAAATGCTGGGAAGAGATGCATGGCCTCGGGCTTTGATCTCAGCTGTGGCAGGAGTTGAGATATGATAGCTGGAAGCACAGAAAAGCTGGGACCCACCACTGAACACTAGGAAAAGCACTTTGGCCTGATAATGATGTTGAGGACTTACTTTAAATGATCCACAAAAGCAAAACATTGCTCTTGATGTTCTCCATGAAGCTATCTGTCTGCATTTCCTGTGTGACTCAGATTCAGCAGGGATGGGGAGCAGATGGGAAGAGCTGATGACAGCTTAGCACAGGCTGGACTGAAGGAACTGAGCTTGCCTAGAAATTCAGAAAGAAAGACTGCAGAAAGCATAAAGAAAAGAAAGGAGGTAAATGTGGCTTGGGAAATTTTTATGGTAAGACTGCAGTAGGCAACCACTAGCCAAATGGGAGGGAGAGAAGATGGAAACATGCCAAATAGCTTTGAAAGAGAAGGGCTTCTGAGTGTTGAAGATAGGGAGCTGCACACATGAGCAGCTGGTAGTGGTAGGAAGAGCACTGATGGTGTAACGCAGCACCTTTGGTTTTGTTGTGGATAAGCTTCTGAAACTTCACTCCCAGGACAGCAGTCAGCAGAGTGACACCCAACTTAACAACCAGTGCACCCAAAGGCTACCTCATAAGCAGGTTATGGGCATGAGTGAATTGAAAACAGGTTTGCAGTCTGGTGCACACAGGAAATCACAGTGGAAAGATCAATGGAGAGGAATATTCCTTGCTGCTCCTGGGGTCTATATTATGGACCATGGCTGGCTGCACACATAAGCAAAATGGGCTGCTACCTGGAGGGCAGGTTGCCTGCTCTGCTTATATTAGAGGCAATGGGTTTTGGCAGAACAGCATGTTCCTCTCTATAGTCAAGCTCTCCCTCTGATGCATGGGGGCCTTTGCTGATGGAGGGACTGGTATGTGTGGGTGGCAGTTCTTCCTGTGAGCAAGGGGCTAGCATCGGCCCTCCCAGCAGCAGCAGTAGTCACTGCTCTGCTTGTGTCACAGCCTGGGCTGCAGGAGCACGAGGTTGTGGTCTTCAGAGCTCCCTGGTGGTCTCTGCCTCAGCCAGTCCTCTGCATGTAGCAATGGCTAGGGAGAGGTGCAGTGAAGAGGAGCTGGTGAAGCTGGGAGGAGAATCTCTTGGCTTTTCTTAAGGTCCCTCTGAAATATCTGCTGACCTCCAAACCTGCACTTCCTTCTCTCCAGATTCTGATCAGCTGTCAGTCAACCTGGTGCTATACCAAGCTTTTGCTTATATATCACCTCTGACTGCTCAGCTCTTTCTGCCCTCTCCCAGATTGCCCTTCTGTCCCTTCCTCAGACCTCTTGGCTACAGCCCTAGACCAAGATTTTGCTGAGAAGTCTAAAGCCAGTTCTGTTGTGAAAGATATTCTTCAGTAAAGACACTGGTATCAGGCAAGGTGCCAGTGTATCTTCCTTTTCCAAGTGACGTTTTTGTGGCGTTTGTGTACAGAGGGCAAAAGCAAGGGTTAATGTTCTGACAGGCTGAGGGCAGTGGATTAAGAATATATTGTATCTGCAATTAAAGAGATCTTCCTGTTCCTCCTCTATTATTATTATGGTTGTTATTACAGTCATTTGTAGGGCATCTAAGTGAAGTTCATCCAGAATATAAATGCCTGAAATTGAGGAGGAAGGCAAAAGAAAACATTAAGATTTCCAAGTGGAGATGACCTCTGGTGCTCTTTGAGCTCAGACTATTTTTGGCAGGAGCAAAATGAAGAGAAGGCTTTCCTTGGACAGAAGGCAGTGCAGCTGCCAGCCCCTGTAATTAGCCAAAAGGCCCGCAGAGTGTGGGGAGGAGGTCACAGAGCACGTGGCTCATGCTATGGCACTGCTCAATGCAGAATAGTGCCTGCAGGAATGTAAAGCCTAGCCAAAGCCCAGATATTGCAGCTGATCCCATGCGAAGGCCAGAACCCTTCTTCTGGGACTAACGAGTCCGCTAATGTATAGCGTGCACCGTACAGGGTGCGCCAACACTCTAAAGTCTTTGGAGCAGGAAACTCATAATCCTCTGTGTACACACAGAGGACTGATTCAGTCCTTACCAAGTGCCTCCAAGCATTCTTGGAGGTTATAATTATTCAGAGTAAAGTAGAACCTTGATGGCCCTGAATTGCCAGGAAACTTCTGAAATATACAACAATGGAATTTAATCATTTATATCTTTGCTTAGTGTAATTGTAGATGAAAAAGAATTACAGCAGGCAAGATTTCTCTGGCAACATCTGGGTCAGTGAATCTATCATATCTCTTTATATGTAAATTCCAGACCTGCCAAGAGCCTATGTGCAAAATATTTTCTGCTGATAATTGAAATTGAGCGTAAGGGTTTTTTTATGAAGACTTTAATTTTTTCAATTTTTTTTATACTATGTCTCTTGTCATCTAAGGAAGGTAATCAAGGAAACAATACAACAAAAAAGTGTCAGGATTTTTACTACAAATATTTTCCCTCTGTGATATTTAATAGGAAAAACACATTTAATTTTTCATAAAGCAATGCATTCATTGATATAGGCTGGGTTAAGGATGTAAAGAGTGAGTGTATTACACTCAGGAGTCATAGGGTGATAGACATGGGCTTGATATCAGAGACTATAGATAAAAACCTCCTTTCCATGGCAAGATTCCTTACTTGCTGCTTTCCTCAATGGGCAGCAGCACAGCAGTATATTTGTATACTCCCCAGAAAAGCTGGATCCAGAGACATTTTCTGGCCTGAATTTTGTCTGTTTCTAACCAAGCACAGTTTCTCTGTAGAAATGAAAGCCAAGCAAACATGCAGGTAATAGGAGAAGATGTATTTCAGCCTGCTTTACTCAAGATGTGGCACTTTACACCAGTTCCACTGCTTTTTTAATTTCTTTTTGTCTCCATCCCTGTTCAAGTAGCGGGAAGTTCAGTTTCTCGAAAGCAGCTTGACTTGTGGAGTCTCTCAGTTCCTCATTAGCTGATGGAGTTACACAAAGTGGAAAACTCTCTGGGACTTTAAAATAATGATGTGTGCTTCTTGAGAGGCATTTCCCATCACTTCTGTATTGGATTTCAGAAGCATTTTAGGTAACCAACCTATTTCTCATGGGTGCCATTGTGGGTATTTTATTTCCATGTGCACGGGTTTATTTTACAGGTCTGTTTTTGATGTCTGAATGAGACAGCTGGGGCGGTGGGGAAACATACAGGAGAGAAGATGCAAAAGTAAGCATAATGATCTAGACAACTAAGGTGTTTCCTCCATAGAATCTCACAGCTTTAAATTTTTTGTGAGTCAGCATATTTTAAACTGCACGGGCTACGGCATGGATTGGCATAGATTTTTGATAATAGTCTTCATTCACTCACTTCAAAACATTTCTTTAAAAACCCTCAACATTTTTTTCTGGTCTTTACAACTTTGCTGTGATATCTGACAGGGATGCCAGATGGCCCGAAGAGATAAACATCAAACAAGTAAAGCGTCCCTGCATCCAGCCCTTTGATGGTCTCTGTGGTGACAGCTCGCTGGAGATTTATATCGTAGAAATACTTGCACAGCACTTTCTCCGACTTGTGCCGAGATTCAGGTCCAGAGCACCTGTCCATGCTCCGCAGTTCCATCCAGACCTGATCTTCTTCAATCCTTTTCTTGTACACACAGTACTTGCTCTCCTCTTGTGTTCCTAGCCAGGCAATGGTGACAGAGTTGCAGGTCCTCAGTTTACTGAAGGACTTGATTTTTAAGCTCTCTGGAAGAAGTGGGAATAAGGGCTTGTGGAAATGGGGGGACACCTGTACTTTAACAGAAGAGTTAGACTCCTCTGTGGACCTCAGCTGCACCAAATATGTGTCCAGCAGCTTTCCTTTCAGTGAGAAAGACCTCAGCCCTGAGATGTTCTCCAGTGCCACTGTTTTACCATTCTTTGTTATGTGAACCCGTGCTTGGCCGTGACACAACTGAAAGGTGAATTGTATTTTCTTGTGCCTCGCCTGGTACTGCAGGCTGTAGAATTTCTGCTTTTTCCCATCCAGGACAACCTGAATCACTTTCCCATCTTTCAGCTCCATCACCTTAGGTTCAGGTTCTTCCAGGGTTCTTGCAAATGTCCCGGTGTAAGCAGCGCTGGCATTTGTGAGGAGATTGACAACAAAAACATCAAAGTAATACTGAGTGCTGGGACCGAGATTGGGCACTGTGTAAGTGTTCTTGGTACCCATGCATATCTGCCTGACTTCCCCACTACTTGCTTTGTTGATGATGCTCAATTCACTGTTGGACAATATCATCACCTGCTGTGGTTCAAGAAGGTACGGAGAGAGCGACAAAGCTAATGTAGGTGGCAGTTTCATTCCAGAGGATCTGATTGCTGTCTCAGCAGCACATAAGCTCTTATAGTTGTGCTTTTCATTAACTAGAAGACAGTACTGGATGTTTTCTCTATGTTGCAAGACAGAGGGACTGTGTTTCCAGGTCAGAGTCACTGTTGTATGCCCAATGCCAATAACATCTATGCGTGGATCCATTGGAAGTTCTGGATAGAGGTGCCCAGATGTTGTGTCAGTTGTTAAGTACACGGTAATGTGTGTGTCTCGCTCAGTGGATAAGAACTCTAGCATGTAAAGGGCAGAATGAGAAGACATACCCATGTAAGTCTCTACAGAATTTCCCTTATAGTTAAAAATGGTGGACACCATGCTTGGAGCCTTCTGAGATCCTGAGACCTCTTGTGTATCATGATCACCTGCAGGCAAAAAGCAGACTTGTAACTTTTGTTTCAACAGACAAGAAGTAAAGCACATTGTATAGCTTTTATTGTTTATATGTCAGGGAACATCCTATTTTCTTCCTGAAAACAATAATTATAACTAAAAATACTTTTTGCTTCTGGCTATTTATTAAAATAAAATTTGAGTAGCTTTTATTTTAGCAGTGCAGTTATAGAATTGTTTTCAAAAAGAATATAGTTATAAAACCGCAACTTGCAAAAGCTTGACTTGTATCGTGCCTGATGTCCCTACAATTTTCTTCTTCCAATGGCTGTCTCTTTGGGTACTTTTCTTAAAGAAGACTCATACTTTCTATTAAAAGAGTTTTCTTTGGTTTAGCTCTGTGCCACTGTCTCCTATGAAGAGGGAAAATTTATTACTTCAAAGGAATGTTATTTGAACTCCTCAGTCAGGTGTACCTGCCTGACATGTAAGAACTTGTTAATGGCAGCTTTCAGATTTTAGTTTGAAAAATTAACTCAAAAAAATCATGAAAGAGAATGGAATTTCCTCTTGGGCTAAAGGCAACATAATGCCCACTGCCATGGTAGATGGTATTCCTAGAAAAATAAACAGCTAAATCTCCTTCACATTACTGTGGGGAGAAAAATGACTGGTTCAAGTGGCTTAAGACACAGGAAAAAGAGATGAGATGGCAGAGGGAAGTTTGGGCCAGTACAAATGGCTTATGAAGCTGATTTGTGTTTGTGGAGCCCCAAACACCCAGTGTTGTTCCCAGATATTACCCTGTGATTTTGACTTTTTCAAATGTAATCCTTAATTTACTTCAGTTGATGGCAAAATCCCATGGGCTCCCACATTTCATCCATGGAGACAGGGATGTCCTTGTCAGCCCATGGCAGTTTACAGGAGAGGGAAGCATGAGGTGTTTAAGCTTGTGGGGAATTTCCACAACTCCTTATGAATAACTTATGCTTTCCCTGTCTCTGCTCAGGCAGACCAAGGGTCTTACCTTGTGCTGCTTTTCCAAGGAAACTTGCTGAAGCCTTGTGCACAAGTATGCTCCATTCGATGGGAACATCACAGGGGGTCACTGTTATTGTGAAAGGTGCGAGGGCTCTGCCTTCCTCCAAAACAAAGTAGTACCTGTAAATGTGGATTAAAAACAGAGGGAAAGTGTCAGGAAATTCAAGTTTGCCTGAGACTCCTTGTAATCAGCTGTTCTGATGTGGGTCACTCCACTGTGGGTAGAAATGACTGCTCCCCTTTGAGGTGCATCAACACAAGGGGATGGTGAATGTCTGAAATATTCAGCTGTGGGAAGAATACGTGCTCTGTTTTTTTTTCTAATACACAAATATTCGCTGGAAGTTTTATCCACTTAACATAGGCAATATTTTTCCCCACTGAATTTGAACATAGAACTTCAATATTTAACATACTTCAGGTGAATATCATATCTCAGTACTTACCTGGTCATTTTGGAGGATGTGATAAACTGACTACCTTCCAGATAACCACCCATTGGCTAACTCTGAGGAATTTGGTATGCTTTTTCCCAGGATTTCCTGACTGGAGTTCAGTGAAAGCTCTTGGAGCATATACTTTCTCATATGTGCTTGCATATCTAGGTGTTCCTGGGTGTCAGATGAAGTGGATATAACAGCACAGTGTTAGTCAATCCTGAAGATTATCAGATGTCAATGGCATTTTCATCCAGGCCAGTTCTAACTTACTTGTCTTCACGACAGGGGCTGCTGCGCATGAGCAGTACAAAGCAACATCGGTCTACTTGGTCAGGTTTTGATTCCTGCTTATTTACAGTAAAGCCCAGCCTCCTGTCTCACTCTTTTGGTCGTCTGTTTATTTCTGTTGTTTTGGTACATACGGACTGCATATGAGCCACAGAAATGTTTGGACTTGGGTCAGTCACTCTGCAGTTAAATGAAGGCAATTCGAAGGTTTTTTGTTCATTGGTGAGACAAGCCTAGTCATTATGGATAGATCATGTCAGCCTTGAGGTCTGGCTTACTTTCAGGATACAGCTACTGTGCCAGAGTCAAGCTTCACTGGAAACAGCTCCACATTCTTGAGTCTTTTACTTTAAGCCAAAATTGTCATCTCTTGGTTTCCTGTTTGCATGACTTTGGAGTTCATAAGGTCCTTACCTGATCATGTAAACTGAAGGGGTTTTTGCTTCCTAATTGTAATCTTAATGTTATGCCACAAGAGCATAGTAAAATTCACTTTTCTGTGAGATTTCAATACCCATTTGCCTTTAACAAAGAGAGCTCCCAGTTTTGCTCTTGTGAGCATTGTCCCATTGTATAAAACATGTGCCACATTCCAGTTTCTTTCTGTGCAATGCATATCAAGACTGAACCATATGGCTCACTCTCTGCTCTGTGACCACTCTGCTTGGGTGTATGTCAAAATCTGTATGTGTTGGTCACTGTCCAAAGTAGAGTCTGGTTAAATCACTTGAAGTGTGTCTCTTCCCGAACAAGCATATCAGTCTTTGCTACCCAAGATGTAGTGCCAGTTGTAATATCTAGATCACCTACATATCTAGGTATGGCAGAAAACTGCAGATATTATTGGGAAGTGAAGAATCTGTGGCATTTCCACATGCAAAGCACTCTTGGTCTTACCAAGCTTTAGTGCCATTCAACAAAAACACTTCCAGCATGCAGGACACTGGCAGAAGCTTTTCTGATAAGAAGTCTGTGCAGATATTCTATTGATTTTTTGAGATAGTTAATTTGCTAGGTAAAATTCTTGTATTTTGCAGTGAATGTAGAATGGCTCATGTGTCTCGGCAGTTCTGAAGCCAGACTGTTTGTGACACGACCGTTTGCTGTTGGAGCTCACCCGTTCTGTATCAGCTCTGCTGCTGCTCTGACAAACACCACGGAAAGCTGCCTCAAATGCGTACGTGAATCTAAACTTCAACTCGGAGGGTCTATCAGCAACTGATAGAGCTCTGCAGGTGCATAGCAAATCTTGGCTTGTACTGGTAGCGTGCAGCTACCAGTGTCATAGGGAAGTATCTCAGAATAGGAGTGACTGATTTGCTCTTACCTTTTAGGTATATCCTTCAGCAGGTGAACTGTAGTTTCCTTACCATCAGCAAGTATCAGGGAGTGGTAGAAATTGAAGAGATCAGTCTTGAAGCTTTGTTGGGAACTGGTGGTGGGTGCTTTTATGGAATGACACAAGCAAGCCGCCATGAGAAGATGGAGAGGCAGATAAAAGCAGAACCAGGACATCTTCAGTACTGCAAAGTAAGATGACAAAAGTGGATGGAAACGGCTGTCTTGGGGGAGAAAATAATCAGTGACCCTCTCTTTCTATGCCTTTCCTGGTATTTATCATAACGACAGCAAGCTGGGCATTCAAACAGTGCCAGTCTCCATTTTGCTAAATTGCTTAAAGTTCACAGGGAAATATTTCTCAGAGGATCTCTCTGCAAAGATTTAATGGCAGTAGCTGCTATGAAGTCCCTTATTATAGAAAAATATAGTCAATGTAGCACAAGTGTAATATCACAAGACAAAAAAAAAAAAAAAAAAAACAAAACATTCCACTGCTGACAAAATGAGTGGAGAATTAAATTTAAAAAACTTTTCCTACTTTATAGTGTTCATTTGATGAATTTCAAGGCTGGGTTATTTGTAATGGAACTGTCACTTTCAAACTCACAGGTCACTATATCCCAAACACTGCTTCTGCCATTCTGTCAGAGATCATTTAATTTTTATTTCGTCCATTGTGACTGTAGGTATGTGTAGAGAAGAGGATCAGAATAACTTATTCAGAGCAATGTAAGATAATGTTTGATGAAAAGTGGAGGATCCTGGATAAGAATCCCTAAAGTGATACTTAGGAGATTTTAAGCTCTTTGTGTATCTCATTTGGAAGAAGGTTTTATTACTGTAGGGCAGCTGGATAAATCATTCTGAAATTTTTGTATTGCCCATCCCTTTCACACCCGCATCACTTCCAGCCCATCTCAATATTTGCTGCTTACTGGAACTGTAACAGCTCTATTTTATTCACTCTGATAAGTGATTTTAAAAAATCATGTATGCCCCTTCCTTTTGCCAGGAGGCTTTATTATCAGCTTTGAATCTATGAAAGAAATGTACACAAACAGTCCCAAAAATAATCTTTGCAAATGCTGACATTATTCAAACTGTGCTGTGTACATTGCACAGAGCTACACAGATAGGAGACTCCAGTTAGGACAAGAAATTTTGACAGTATACTACTATGTGAGGTTATAGATTATCCTTACAACTTTTTTGTCTGCCACATCCAGTTTCAGAAAGAGAGGAAAGTAGAAAGGGCATAAAAGGGAGAAGAAAGAATGGCATAGACCTTTAATACAGGTGCCAGCTGTAGCTCAGGGATTTGGAAAGCAGAGGGAGCTCTGTGAGCAAGATCCCTTTTTTTTTTAGAAAAAGTAGCTTATTGCATCTTACAAGCAGCAAGGAGTAAAGATCCTGGTTAAATCTGATTATTGGCTAATGATAGAAGAGAACATAAAAGACAAAGGCTCCATCCTTTGTAGTTTTCACTTGTTTCTGAGATCAGCCCTTTCCTCAGGGTGCCTGAAAATATGCAGAAGATCTTAGACAGTCAAAATAACTACGATTCAGCGGACCTGCTGTCCATTACAATTAAAATAACTCTATAAAAGGACCAATTCCTTTAGAGCCATTCCAAACATGCACATTTAAACATAGTATTGACTACATCTGTAGATTTTTATGTACAAAATTTTTTTTCATCTGTGATTACCAAAGTAACACACATCTTTAGTATCAGTGAGATTATTATTGAAATTATCACTACCAGGTCATCTGAATTTCCTACTTAACATCCTAATAAAGTTAGGGTATTCTCTTCCTCTTTGTAATACTTTTAGCACCTGGCTGAATGCAAGATTAAACAACCATCTGAACAAGTTGAAAGAATAGTTAAGATTATTATATCAATTCCATTTTTAATGTTCTTATAACAGAGCTTTCCTTATGAGACTGAGTCACTTCTTTGCCACTTTGTTATTCTATTAGTCTAACTATAGCTTACAGATTTAAGATATAACCCCAAATATTTTGTTTTACCTTTGACAGTGGAATCTGAGTTGCTCTGTGCTTCGGAGAGGATTAAGGAAAAAAAAAAAAGTCTTTCTGCTGCTTAAATGACAGGATCTTGCAAACCACACTGATACCACGGCAGCTCAGCTTTTCTTGTCCAGGAAAACAAACAAACCAAGCGACCAACCTATAATCAGCTTATCCCAAAGAGAACATCATCCTAAAGGCTGATTTCACTCAATTACACAAACAGCATACTCTCAGACTCTTGGAAATACGTTACACAAAAAATACTCTGCTTACCTATAGTGTTCCTGGCCAGATGATCCCCAGACCACTCACTTTCTTTGCTGAAAAAGCATAAAATAAAACAACACAGTCTTTTCAGATCTCTGTAGACAGATGAAAACCAAAACTGTCCAACCAGTTTAACAGGACAGAACTGATTTTTCCATATGGCTCCTGAATAGACATCGTAAGTAAAATGCTTGCAGTCTTTCAAGAAAAGAAAAAATAAAAAAAACCCACAAAACAAAAAAAACCCAAAAAACCAAACCAACAGAGTTTTGGTATTTTCTGAAGTTGGGTGTTTTCAAAGGTTATTTTGAACTTGCATAATTTTGAAATCTTCAAAGTTCCGATTGTTGCTCTTTCAGTTCTAGAGTTCCTTCTGGAGGGCTGCGAAGCACATCTGAGTGTGCTGCCTCCAGACAGCAGGACTTTATTCCTGCACAGAGTGTCAGCCAGACTGTTAGAGCAGCCTAATCCCAGTGGTGGCTGGCCAGAGAGCAGGTCTCTGACAGAAATGCACAGTGAGGAGGAGGGGGTGAGATGGAGAGAGCAAACACTGTTAACCCTTGTTAGCCCTTAATACAAGCCAGACAGGGGTACACTGATCTCTGCCAGAAAACTAGTTTTGCATTAGTAGCTTGATGACCCTTCCATGGAGCATGTGATGATCTTGCCCACAGCACTGCAAAAGTTTCAGATAGTTTCAGGTGTACTGTGTTTCTGCTGTATTTTTTATGGCCCAACAGGTGCTGACTGTCTCACAGAAGGGAAGGCAGAAAAGCTCTGAGGGAGGGAAGGCTCTGCATTTTTGTAAGCAGACTGGAATTAGCAATCCTTTGAAGACTGTCAGGAATCTACTGAATAGAGCTGAGCCGATTTCTTGGCTTGCCGAGGCTGTGTAAGAAAGAAACTCCAAAAGCGTATGGGCTGGGGGAGTATTTCTGGTGTGAAAGTATTGTGGCTGAGGGAGCAGGCAGGAAAAGGGTGCATGGGAAATGGCTCACAGCAAGTGCAAACAATTGCTTCTGCAGTTGGGGCTACAAAGCAATTGTAGTAAAGCCATGGTCCTGAAAGGGCCTGTTCCTGCTGAGCAAGAGCGGTGTATGGCCAGGATTTGTGTGCTGCTTGTACTTTTTGGCCTCTTGGCCTGAGATATCAGGAAAGGAGCCCTGGGATTGTCCCTGTGGGGATGTGTACTCAGCTTCTTCAAGTCTGCTCAGAAAGGCAAGCCCCAGACACCTGCATGAGCTGCCAGGCAGGCACTTTGCAGGGAGCAAAGACAGAGTATAGTAGGGAGGCTAGGCCTTTTATTTGTTTATTTTAAAATAAAGTCTCTTGTTCAGTTTTTGAAGAGAGTGACTTGCAGTCACCCTTTACCATTGTCCCTCTGGATTTGAAGATGTGTTATTTAAGCCTTCCCAAGACTAAAAGTTTGCTAATAAGAGGGGCAGGTAAGGGAGAAGTAGAAAGAGGCTTCAACAGATTCTGAGTAGCAGATCCTTATGAAAATGTAAATTTGCTTATCGGCTGATGTAATGGAAAGAAGTATTTACAGTGTGTTTACTCTCACTGCAGAAGATGGCAGAAATAATTACAATGTTGTTCATCAAAGGTTTGCTAAAAGTTTATTTGCAGAAAAACTTTGCTGAGCAGCTGGGCTTTTAAAAAAGGGACAGTGTGTGGGAGCCTTGATACAGAAACTGTGATCAGAGTATTGGCACTGTCGAGCTAGGAAAGAACATAGCAAGATGTATGCTAGACAACTAGCAAAAGTAGGGTAAATAGCAAGTAGGATCTTTCAGGCAAATTGTCATTCTGATGTGAAATCCAGAACAGGTAATGCCTGGGTAACAGACATGGGAACTAATGAAAATATAAGCACCTAGCCAGAACCAAATCATTCCCCTAATGAAAGAGAAGCATAAGAAAAAGGTGCTGCAAAGTCCAGTAAGTTCCCAGAGCAGGCCTGGAAGAGGGAAATGTAGTTCAGATGAGGTGTATCAAAAAATGTGCACTGAAAACAGGTCATGAGAGAAAACATATTGGCCATAAGTGTAGGGACTACAATGTGTTCTTGCTGAGATTTGGAGGGACTCATGGGTGGAAGTAAGCAGGGAGAATTGTAAGGAAATAACCAGTGTCGTAAAGTGGGAAGATCTTTGGGAGGGCTTAGGAGCAGATATCACTCGTGTCTGGTAAAATCCCTTGTTAATAAGGACACAGCGGACATGTTTGTTATAGAAGGGATGGACTCACTGTCTCCCTGAACCTCCCCACTGCCATCAAGACAAGCCATTACTCAGGGCACAATTCAGCTTCCAGGGGTCAATGGGAGTCTTTCCATTGGCCATCTTTTCAGCTGTGTTAAACCAAATGCTTGAAGGAGTACTCCTGTCTCCTGCTGAATAATATGAGCAAGGATGTCAGGTGAAAGATGCTGACAAGATGGTTCAAATATGGAAGTAGTCCAGTTCCTCTCACAGTGATTTCTCGCATACTTCCCACATGTGTGTGCTTACACGCTTTGCTGGAGCAGGATGCATGCTCGTAGATTTAGAGGTTCACTGAAGCAGTATCAAAGGAAAAAATAGTATTCTCCATGGAGAAAGTTAAGAGCTAAATTCATGACTCGTATAGCTTGACTGAACTCAGTGGAGTTACAACGGGGATAAATCAAACCCTTGATTTGGCATAAAATTGATACAACAGACTTCTCACTAGAAAAATATAGTCTGTAATGAGCTGGCTCTGCTGCACCTCAGAGCTGAGTCAGTGACTTCAGGAGGGCTGTTCAAGAGATCCTACTTTTGTCCCAACCCTGCTGGCCATCAACACCTTTCACAAATGCAAGAGATGACCACCTTTAACCCCAAAGACTTGATTTATACTCTGTTATGTAGTAGTTCTGCTAAAAAATCAGTAATGCTAAAAACAAAGGAGCTCTATTGAAATTGGAGCACAGAGTCAGACCATCAGGGATCTCACGTGAAGCTCTCAAAGACACTTCAGATATATATTTCCTGGAACTGCAGTCCCAGTTTCTGTATTCAGCTGAGGGATCCTGCAAGCCAGAGGAGCATCCCACAGCCCTGACAGCACACTGTCCCCCAGCACTCCCTGCCCGCAGCATTTGGTTGCTCTTTTGCAGCATCCCTTTCAAAAGGATGCTCGGAGAGCTGTGCAGAGTGCCCCACCGCACCCCATGCAGCATGTCTCTGATAACCATGCAGCGCTGCTTCGTACTTGGCAGGGAGAATGCAAAAAAATTGACCGCATGTATTTCTGATGAGGCAATCCCCCTCAGGCGATGGTCAGGTCACCTTCATAAGGAAATGGTATCCGTGTGGAGGGCCGAGAGAGCTCTAGTCCCTCCCATTAGTACGATGCATGTGAGAGTGGTAACAGGACAGCATGGTCTTCCCACCCGCTGCCCAGCTGGATCAGGCCCTGGCTGTAATGCAGGCCATTACCCAAACACAGACAACTTCCCTGCACCCCCAGCCCTGGCCAGGGACTTCTGATTCATGAAACTCTGTAAGCACATTAAAAAATACATGGGGAAATAGAAATCTAATCTTTCAGTTATGAGACAAGTAATATTCTCTTTTACACATGCACAGATATATCCTATGAACAACTGAGTTGAAATTTTTAGTCTTTGGCTCCCAGCTACCTATCTGCCTGCAAAATACCTTCTTAACTAGTTTAGCATTTATGAACTATGTTCATAGGCCTGAGTGGAAGTAGCTATGGATGTCTGACATTTTCTAATGTCTTCCATATCAGATCTGCAGGGGGAATTACAGTATCTAAATACATTTTGTATTTTCCATGGCTGCAAGTTACAATCTATTCCTCTTGGCAAAAGAATCTAAATTCTGACTTGTCCTTATAGCTATGAAAAGGGGAGTGAACATTCCTGTAAAAATCCCTTCCCAAGCGGAGGGATTGTCAAAATCATTGCTTGACAGCTACCGGAGCTAGTACGTCCTTTAGAAGTTAACATACTTCTGGTTAGTATTATTGCTCAAAAAATATCATCTTAGACACACAGCTGGGCTCCAGAAAGAATCACACTTTCCTTTGAAGCTGTGAAAGATGAGCCTAAGCAAAATTCTGGCACTTAAAACCTATCGAGGGTACCATAGTGGGGCAGCTGCTTCTATTTCTTCTAGCTTTTGTCAAATCCTGGCAATGCACAAGCACTCAAAGGACTGTCTGATAAGAAAAGCCCTAGTCTGTTTCTATTCAGAGACATTAATAAGTAGGAGAGACAGGGAATTGCTTATAAGTCAAAAGCAGCCTTGGAATTTTCCTGCAGCATGTACCCAGGTGAGAGTATAGAAATAGGTCATTTTGGAAGTTGGTGGGTTGTCCTGGCAGTACATACTGCTTTTGTAAGATAAAAAGCTAGTGATCGTCTACATTTTGGATCCATAGCCCCTATTATGGCATGTCTATGTTGAGAATTCTCTAGGGAATTATATAGTGATAATTGCTGTATCTACTAAAATTACACATGAGTTTTTTGTTCAGCAGTCCCTCTCCAGGATGAGATGCTGGCACCTTTACACTTGAAAATGATCTTTTTCTGATGCTGTTGAAACTAAAGATAGCCTTGAAGGGTCTTTTAGCAAGCAACAATCTAAAGCTTCTGGGCACATGATTACCCCTTGCTATTTTTGTATTCTATATTTTTAAGAATGATTGTAATTAGTCAGAGGAGTCTGTTGAGAAATAATAGATGTGATGTAGGGGAGATTTCCTGTGCAAAGCTTTGATCTTGCGGGATGTGAGGGATTGCTTATGAGGTTACTATACCCACCTTAATGGGAAAATTCCTTATTTTTATGACAGAATTTATTCCTCCACAAGTGTAACTTCAGTGCAACAGAAAAATCTTCAAGTCCCCAGCCAGGAGTCACTATTACACTAACAGCTTCTTTATGAATTAAAGAGGAAAACATATTGAAGGTCCTGAGCTGCTATTTTCATTTCCTTTTACCATACCCTTAGGCTTTCAGGATTTTAGGTTAAGTCCTGTTAAATAATGCCTTAGAAAACAGCTACAAAATTCCCTTCAAGCCATCAAAGCAGAGTAACAGTTTGGGCAGGTATGGAATAATAAGTGAGGTTTTCAGCTTAGCTAAAAGCTGCTGGTTATCTCAGTTAAAAAAGTCACAGAAAGCAATGAAATGGCATTGTCTGTAATCAGTGTGCCATTTTAATGGAGTAATCCTATATTTTTCTTTTAGCTACAGTGTTACTTGTTTTATATGCCAAAGGATTAAACTCATATAAATAGAACTAATCCACCCTGGTGGACAACAAGCATTCAAGTGTTTCCTATGGCAGAGGTTCTCAAGTGCCGGTTTAACTCCCTTTGCTGACAAGTTAGAGAGGGGCAGGGAATGCTGAGCAGCCAGACTCTTGCTCTTAAATCAGGCATAGGCCTGCTGAAGTTCACTCCTCTGGAGGGAGGCTCTCCGATCCGGTGCTACTCTGTGAGCTTTCTAAAAACACCTTCGATCTGACTAAGAGGCCTTTCATCTTGTAGATGCTGGTTTAATTTACAGCATTTCACTTCCCTCTTGAGCTTTTGGGAGCCCTCCTTCCTTCACATACCCAGAAGAATTTGCAAGCAACCAAAATTTTCACCTACAGCACCAAACAATTATTCAGAAGGATGTGCTTATTGGTCCTTGTTTGTTTTGTCCCCGTGGGCTGCAGCAGTTTGCTCCCAGAAGCTTTAAACTATAAACTGCCTTTTACACTATTGGAAAGCAGCCTGCATTAATTTTCCTGTCCGGACCTCCTCTGTGGTGGCTGGCAGAGGAGGAGTTAATCACTGTCCTCTTTTCTGCCTTTGCTGGCTGGAGTCACTGGCATCCCATCTGGTCCAGGCTGTCCATAGCTCTTCCCAGCATTCTCTGGGGAAGGCACTACAATACCCAGGAATTTTAACAATTCTAAACAGATTGGGGGCCACATATGGAGAAAAATGATTAGATTATAAGAAATCCAATCACATTTGCTGCCCCAGCATTATATTTTTAAGCATTTGGGATCAGGCTTTCTGCTCAATTACAAATACTTTACATGCAACAGAGATAAAGTTATTATGTTCATCTCTCCGTCTTGTCCCCAGAGGAATAGTATCCATTTTAATGTTTGATTGTAGGAATTTAATGAATAATTTAACATTACATCTAATAAAATCTGCCACTTTTGTTATAAATCATCACAGCGACCTACTGTTTGTGATAGTCGGACTTAGACTGTATAGAAGAAGGAATACAGAACATATACATATGTATACAGAAGGGGAAAAGTAATCTCTGTGCTTTGTTTACTCCATCTTGTTTACTCTGTTTTTTTTCTGTTCAATTAAAAAAAGCTGGTTATTTCATGAGAGAGCTTAACAGTAAGAGTTTATTTCTGTGAAACAACTTTTTAGCCAAAATTCTTTATTGAGCAAATCCCTCCAAATGTTAAGTGTAAGTATAAAAGTGAACAGAAAATCATGGAGCTCAACCTATAGCCATCTCATCCTGCATCTCTTGATATCACCCTCCCTTGTGATACACAACATCCCCTCCTGTGATGCCATGGCAGTCATAAAATCCTGTCTCCTCTTCTAGCATCCCTGGCCAAGAACAGACCAGCAAGCAGTAAGGCATTTTGATACAGAGTTCTTGTGTAGGAGCATCTTTGTTTTTGGATAGGCTTCATGGGCATTTGTTTGGGTGCTGAGCAAAGTCCCTAGAGATGGTAGAAGAGAATGGAGGTAGGTGGAGGCATGTCTTCAACTGCGTGGAAAGCCGCCTTTATACCCGTGTGGGTACCTCCAGGACAGTCTGTTGCCCGTTCTCTGCACTCCTCTGTTGTGGTCCTTCATGACTCCAACACTCGGAACATTGTGCCTGTCCCCATCTGTTCTTCAGCCTACCTGTCTCCTACTCCCCTCTGATTGTCTTCTACCCCTTTCTGATCTTTGTATGGGATTGGTAAATGTCTGCACCCCAATGGGCAGGAATACAGGTCCTTGCTAAGTTGCAGAGGGCCTGGAAAAATGACTAATGCAGCTTTTTGTCCAGAGGCAAGCCCAAAAGTTCACAAAATAGTGAGAGAGTCCTGTAGGGAATCCTCTTAGTGGAAATATAGAGCTAGCTGATCTGGTTCTGCTTGTTTTCCTTCCCACAGACCAAAAGTTTTGCCTGGGGTGAATTTTCCACTTAGAAAATTTGGTTATAAAAATTGTCTTGCTAATTCTTCTCCTGATGTCTTGGATAAGATGTTAAGTCCTCAAGCACCCCCTGAAGGAAGCAGTCTGCCAGACTGCTGAAAGCAGAGATTGCTGTAGTAGGACAGCCTAATAACCAGGGTGCTTTATCTTGTCTCTGGCACTGGTCTGCAGCAGGAATCTTAGCAGGAGGTTGAAAACCTTTGCTTGTACCATAGTTGCACACCTAAGACAGGTGATTAACAGCAGCGGCTGCAGCCAGCTAATGCTTCAGGGTCTCTAGGAAAATTGCACTGTTGATTTTTAAAAAAAAAAAAAAATGCTCTAAATTTACAAGCTATTTTATAGACTCATTAATTTTTCACAGGGGAAGGATAAATGAGCGGCTGGAAAGGAGCTCAGAATATGGGCTATTTACACTTAATTTATAAATTATGAACTTGAAAGCTGACACTTTATGGTGCTTAGTATCATTTCATAATGAAATGGAATGAATCTCTCTGCTTCTACACTGGATCTGGCATAACATTAACATCTACGCTTTCAGGCAGTTTCTAACAGCAGTGACTGAGCGCCGCACAGCCCTTGGGCAGAAAAGGGGTTTCCTTTGCAATACTCTCAGCTCATTTTCCTTGTGCTCCCTCTTTCCTGTGGCAGATGTTTGGCCCCCACGTTCTGCAGATCACAAGTTATCCATTAGAGTCCCAGCATGATCTGGGTAGAAACTGTGACTCTGTCCTGACTCCAGAACCATGTGGTTTCATCTCCATCCCCAAGGAAGCGTAAGTCAGGCTCACTGATCCTACTGTGACTCCACCAAATCATCCCACAAGGTTTCTGCAGCACAGGGGGGAACTAGGGAAAACTAAGGCAGCTCCAATGGCACGTTCATTCTGGGGGATTACGTGAGAGATTTGGGGCAGGGATAAGAGATATTGTCCTTTCTGCGCCTCTGCTGTATTTGGGTGACCCCTAGTCTCCATGAGCAAGTTCCTGGACTCATGGATAGGCCTCTGGAGAGTCCTATGACAAGAGAAGAAGTGGTGATGGCACTGCAAAGGCAGGGCCACAGAGGATTTGGTGAAAGTCCACCCTTTACGTGATGCTTACTGGGACTGGGTTTGCACTGAATCAGAGGGAAATGTATGCAAAGAAAGCACAGCCACAGGCTCATATGGGACTAATTCGGTATTCTCCCTTCACTGACACAGCTACTTATGTGTCAGACTCAGTCTGTGTTAAAATACTGTTTCTGACATTAGATTAGTTCTGGTGTTGTCCAGCTTTTCAGATTTATTCCTGACACTGGCCTCATTTATTTTACCACTTGCCTTTAGATTTCAATGTGAGATGAAATTTCACCACCTTGTTAGCACTCCCTATCAGTGCACAGCTTTCCAGGAAGCTGCTCAGAGTAGGACTGCTTCAGTACAGAGTGGTCCGAGAAGCCTGTCCCATAAGTGATCACCTGCACTGCCAACCCCACTCACTGGCAGCCCCTCGGCTTCTTGCTCCCATGTCCAGTTTTCTTTTGGGGGTCCTGGTAATGTAATCCCAAACCATTTCAGGCTGAAGTTTCCTCGAAGGTCTGAAGAACAGGTCAAAGAGGAGTGATCATCAGAAATCCTTGAGCTTTCCTTCTTTATCTGTGAGCTTTTGTGAACTTAATTTAATGCCTTGTTGGTCTTTCCCTATGTGGTGGTGTTCTTGGCTTGGGTCAGACTTTATTCTAATTTGTGTGTCTCTAATATTAGGACTGATACTAAAAATAAGTTACCTAATATTGTGATGTTTCCAGAGCCTTGGCATCTGTAAGTTCATCTGGATTGCATGTCAATTTACATTTTTTCATACTTTCCTTAAGCAATGATTAGAAATTGCTTGTTGCTGGATTTCACTAGCCATAAAAGAGGTTATCCATCAGCAGGGCCTACCCTGTGCAATAGGAAGCAAAACCATTAGGTTTTGGCACTCCCTGCCCCAAACCCTTCATGTGGAGGGCTGTTCATGTTTGGGTGTGTCTGTCCCTCAGGCTGCTGAGAACTCATTTTTCTGGCTGTTGTTTTACACACAACTTGGAGAGTGAGAAGGGGACCTGGGGGCAAGTTGTCTGTAGGCATCATTTCAAGATAAGGTGGTCCACAGGGTAAACAGCAGGGAACTGTTGAACTTGTGGGAGCAAAAAGGAGCAGAGCTTCAGGAGAAGTTTAATTGTCCCAGCAGACGCCGCGTTTGGAGGAGTCATAAGGCAGGGTCAGGAAATGTCTCTTCCTGAGGTGGACTCCCTGCTTCTCTTCAAATTCAATTAGGCGCAGAGCAATAGGGATGCTGCTCCAGATGGCAGGGGCAGCGCGGGAGCAGTATCTAATCCCTGTGACATAGAGAGGAGCAATGGGGAAGAGAGAGGAGCTGTCATCTGAGGAGCAAAAGGAATGAGTTGGTGAATAGAGAGCCAGGAGGTCAGGCAGAGGAGGGAGCGGGAACAACCACACCATTTTAGCTCCAGGTCATTGCCTCTAAAGGCTGGGCACTGGTGGGTGGGGGGAGATGCTCTTCTATTTCCATTTTTACAATGCAGGTTTATCAAATTTTCTTGGCTGGAGCAACATGCGTGAACATGTGACCTGTTTTATTAGTTTCCACAACCTGGCACCACATAGGCCAAAGAATAAAAACATGTCACCCCCTCACCTGGCTCCTGGAGTGAGTTTGTCTGACATATGGTATCCCATATTTATATTTCTGATATATGCTAATAAATCCCCTTTTCACAGGGGAGTAAGGGAAGAATCAGAGAAGTGGAACTTTTAACGAAGAACAAGCAACTGCTGGGAAACCAAACGCTGATAAATGTCTGCTCTGGGAGAACACCTTTCTAAGGAAAACGGCTCCCGGCACTATTGTCAGGGAAGCTACAGTCAATCCCTAAGGGAATTAATCTCTTCATAATCGCCTCTGATGAGCATCTTTATCATACTAGCTAAGTGATTGCACTGCTGTCAGCAGGGGACTTCTGTTAATTGATTAAAAATGTTTTTTCACTGCAGGATGCACCTGACTTATTTATCTGATGGAGGGAAAAAAATCTGACAAAGCATCTTGGCTCAGAGAATGATGCTAAAATAGAGTTGGGGGAGAAAGGTGGGGAAAGAAAGTAGATTTTCCTCAAAGGATCTACTCAGAAATACAAAGCAGGTTGTCAGAGAAATGTGTTTAAAGGAATAATGTCTTTCTGCCATCATATTTCAACTACAAGACCGCAAGGAAATGAAATTCACCTTCACACTCCAACATGCCAATCTGATCCAGCCATAGAAGGAATCTAAACTAGGGAATGCACATTGCATTCATATGAAGACGTGAAATCTAGGCAGCTAAGGAAAGTCAGCGGTCTAAATGGTCAAGACAAATGAGACATTGTTTGGGCCAAGTTGGCTTTATTCCTGGGTTTCAGAAGCCCACACATGAGCTCTCTGAACTTTAGAGCAGATGATTAAGTTAGCTCCATTGTGCTCTTATGAACAAGCCAACAAAGTCTTTTCAACGTTTTGTTGGGTTTTTTTAATATAAATGTCACACCTTTATAGACTGAACCCTTCTTTCCTTTTTTCACAACAACAGTAAAA
The DNA here is from genome assembly GCA_020745775.1 of Theristicus caerulescens. Lineage (NCBI taxonomy): Eukaryota > Metazoa > Chordata > Aves > Pelecaniformes > Threskiornithidae > Theristicus > Theristicus caerulescens. Next base: position 95,143,421 of record CM036560.1, read on the forward strand.
GTGCTTGAGGGCCTCAATCTGCAAGCGCTACTCATGAATTATTAACAAGGCTTCTCCTGCCAGTGGAGTTATGCACAGGGGTGAGTGGTTACAAAGCTGAGCCTTTGGCCCAGAGAACCCATTCTGGTTTAGAAAGGTGCTGAGAATGCGCTTGTAATTGCTCAGTTAAAAAAGCCAATTAAAAAATGATTAATGCCACAAACAGCACAGCTTAACCAGAGGTGGGCCCCTCATCTTTGAGATAGAAACCCCCCACAATTTCGTCATCTATATGTAGCTGCTTAATGCACAAAAGAGGCTGACAAATCTGGCAGTCTGACCACATATTTTCCACTTATTAAAATGGAATGTGTGTGACCATTTCTCCAAGCTGCTTTGAGAGTATCTACCTATTAACTTTCCACATAAGAGATTTCCCTGAGATTTTCCACTTCTCAAAAAACCCTTTTCCATGTTGGCAGCTCCTGCAGGAGGATCTGAGCCTGCCTTCATTATTTGGAAAGCCTGTAGGACATAAGTCCACACTGTGTACCATGGTGCAGTGGAGAGGTGCCAGGCTCATATGCTGGGTGATCGCCAGCAAACCGCTCATAGCATCGTGCTGCTCCGGGCGGCCCCACACCAGAGGAGCAGGCTGAGCGTTTTCACAGAGGCTGAGCTTGACCCTGGGGAGCAGCTTTGTTCTTGGCCAGAAGTGGCTAAAAGCTATGCAGAGAGAGCACAGGTGCAGATTATATTAATGCTCAGAGAAAGAGATTGCTACGATACCTTGGTGAAAAACCTGCTCCCTCTGAGCTCCCCCACCGTAAACCATACTGCAAAGATGTTTTTGGTGGCAAAGAGTGGCTCAGTAGTCTTAACTTACCTCCCTGACTGCCCCTGCTAGCTAATGGCCTGCACTCTGCTGACATGTCCACGCTCCTTCTAGCTAAACAGGGAGGAAAAAGAGTAGAAGCTGGTAGGAAACAGTGTCAGAAGCTGCTCTTTCCTTGTAGGATAGGTTGAATGTCAAATGTAGTTTGCAAGATATAGTAAGAGCCTTCTCTGAAAGTAGAGGATAAAACTTCCTACTGGAGCTTCTCTGTAAAGTCACCAACTCTGACTGAGCTGTTGCAGATCCAGTGCTCAGTTGTTGTCAGGGTCTTTTAGCTGATGTAGTCCAAGTACCCTTGAGGGAAGTGCCCTCATTTTATTACACAAGCAACAATATATATCAGCATTTAAATATGCAAATGCAAAGGCTTCAAACTGCGAATGCTTTTAAGGTTCTCTTAGAGAGGTCCTCTGTCTAATTAAAATCTGGTTTGGCTTTTGTTACTGATCATGCTTTATTTGTTAAAAAGAAAAAAAGCCTATTTTCTCCTAGATGTTCTCCCCAGGCTTTTCCTTCCGTGGGCAACTGGATATGAAAAATGGGATGGCATAATATTAGCTGGTCAAAACAGAAGACGACAAGTCACATCTGGTACTTTGTTGGTGACATTTCCTTTGAGCTCTGTCTCTTACTCTTCCACTTTCCTATTCTCCCTCTGTGTTCCTACCCCAATTAATTTCATTTCATACGCATCATTGGGAGACTTTTCACTGAGTTGAATGTGCCTTGGGGGGGCCCTGTGCCTGGCACGTGGGAATGCACACAGCCATGGTCAGTCCTGACCGTGATTCCCTGCAATGCCATTTGTGAAGATGGCGCTTCCTCGTGAAGAACATTTAGTACAGTACTGTGGTTTCCAGTTTTCTCCCTATTTCTAATTTTGTCTCCACTGTTAACTCAGTCTATCATTCTGGGCAGGTGTGTGTCTTTGATCTGCCCTTTCTGTTCAGTAGGAACTACAATACTTTTGCTTTCTTACTAAAACCAGCATCAGGAAGATTAAAGAAAATTGAGACTGAGAAATGTTTGCAAACCCTGGCAAAAACACAAACTGTTCTTAGGTGCCAGAAATGAAAACAACTAAATAACCATCTGGAAATAATAGCAATAGTTTCACAGCAACATAGAAGCATAACTTACAATAGTCATAGCATGGCTGAAGCTGCTTATATTCTCCCTATATTAAAATGCAAATTTCTGAACCATATGTAGAGAAGCTAGGCTGCAATTTGACAGGTTGTGCTGCACCTGAAAATTTTGCTATCAAACATATCTTAAAAAGCCTATTGATGACTCCTGTGTGGAGACATTGCCTCTATTTCTGTCCATCAGTAATGGACAGCAGGCACCTGCGAGAGATGGTATATCAGCTTCTTAATTGTATTGTGATGTATATAGTTTCTTGCAGCAAGATTAGGCTGTCTTTGACCTTCAGAGTCCTGAGACAGCATGTGTCCCTACTGCTTTTGGCAGGAGGTGATACAATCAGACCTGGCTTTAACACTTTACATCAGCCCCTAATGGGACTTTAAGACAGTCAGGCAATGCTGAGGGCTTGACTGACAAGCCTTGGATGTAACACTCTGGCCTGAAGTGAGGAGAAGTTTTTTTGGGGAGAAGGCCTAAGCTCCAGTGGCTCTGAGTGCTCTGTATAGTAAGCCCACATATACAATCCTCTGTATTTTACTGTGGGGACTGTCTTTGTATTTTACATGCACTTAAAGAACTGTGCCAGTAAGTAAAGGCTATGATCAGATCTATTCACTATGTCAGCTTGAATGACTTTTTTTACTTCAGAAGCAAAATCACTCTGCGACGTGCACGTTTCTTCAGTGACAACCCTTTTGCTTCTCCCATGCCAATGGACAGAGCCATTCCCGGCCCTGTGGTGTGAACCCTTACAGTGGGGCTATTTGCAGCTGGGCCCTTCTCTCAGCTCCCAGCACAGCTCTACAAGCATTTTCTGTTTGAAAGAGTGGGACATACAGTGTAGAGATGGGAACATGGGTGGTGGGGGGCAACGTCAGATGTGAGACTTATCTCAAGCCAGTATTGCACCAGCCGTGGAGGTACTCCTCATGGGGAGAAGTCCCTGTGAGACAGAGGTGGCCAGAGGGAAACCCTTTCTACGTGGGAAATCTCTTTAAACTCTCTAAACTCAAGCAGCTCTTTAAACTAAAATAGAAAAGAAGAGCATATAGGCTTTTTGGACACTAGCAGTACTACTTGGTGACAAATTTGGTACTTGCTCCTCTAGCCTGTCATTCAAAAGATTTTAGCCTAGATTCTTGCCTCACCCGCTGTGTCTTTGTATTTTAGGAAGAAGAGATTCCCTCTTTGCAGAGCTGCCACTAACCAAAGGACAAAATATCAGACAGCATGCCTCTTGTCCCTCTCTGTCACAGGTATGAGAAAAGAGGGAACCTTTATTAATGGAAATTTAATTTGTAATATGTAATCTACCCATCCAGCACTCTTGCAGATTGAAGAACAGGTGTATTTATAATGCTGGAAAGGAGCCATGCTAGGGATGACAGATACATTATCATAATTAGAAACAAGAATAAATTTAGTAGAATGAAATAATACTACTTCCAGTTTAAACAGGGATATCAGCTCCATCCAGGGATCCCTGACAAAATACATAGTATGGAACATATAATTCTGCACTAAGGAGTTCAGGGAGGAATTCCTCATACTTGTGTCTCTAACCCCGGTGCCTCTGGGAAGCATACTCTTTTCTCCACTGAGGGAAAAAATTCCTGTCTTTAGACAGGAATGAGAACTTGCACACTTAGTGACGCCACTTGTTTCACAGAGTGGACATAAATGAGAGCACAGGTTGCCTGTCTCCCTCATGAATTAGTCCTGAGAATTCAAGTATGTGAGTATGCAGCTCCTCCTACATTTAAGTCAACTGCTTTCTGTTTGCAGATCATGACCCTCTTGTCCTTTTTGCATTGCTAAATGGAGCAAGGTGGTGTGAGGAGCTAGCTGGGACCTAGAGTACTGTGAATGGTGCACTTTTGTGGGGAGTCACAACTGGGAAAAGTTCAGTCACTGATCTGATTTTCAGAAGAGAGCAGATTAAGTAGGAGGCAAGACTGTTTCTTTTTGACATTTACAACTAGATGGATGCATTCTGAAATGAATGATAATCAGTTAATCTACTCCTACCTATGGTTTGTCTCAGAGCATTTATCAATGTTATCTGAGATGCAGTGTTACCTGAGGTGGACTGGTGGACAGATTTGTACAGCACAGCTTGATGTTGAGAGTCCATTTAGGTTTTCATCATTTATTCTCTTTATTGATTCACTGTTACACCACACTGCTGCCATTGAAAATTCAGATGGTGCCAAAAAAAAAAAAAGTTCCTCAATTTTCTGACCTCTACTGAAGTCCTAAATTTCTTTGCTGTGTGCTTCCAAACAGGTCCTCAGCTCTTAGCTCTTTTTTTCTGACCTCAGATAAGCAACCTGATCACCAGTAAGATCCCTGTTTTGGGCATGCTTGAGTGCACATTGCACTGTAAGTCTTAAATTCAGGCCTTAGGTTCCCAATACTTCATTCTTCCCTCTGATTCTGAAGTGAGCAGGAGAGGAATGGTTGAGTGTTTCCTGGTGTTCACAGAGCTCCTGGTGAGGAGGTGAAAGGCTCATTTAGCTCAGGACAAGCTGATGGGCCTCTGGGCAGTTTTGGTAATAGATGGAGATGCAGATAGTCAGATGGGTACTTGTCCTCAATAGTAACAGCTGACAGTAATGGCTATTTTTTTTTTAACACCATTCCATTTATTTTTTTATAATACCATGAAGAACTATGACAAAATAATTTCTCTAAAAGAATGCAAGTTAATAAAAGTATAAATCCACAAGTGGAACATTGATCTACAAGGTGAATTACAGTATCATTAAAAAATCAATATGCATTTGAAACTGCAAAATGCCAGTAGTTTAGCATCATTCCAAAGAGTTAATAGCACTTTTCAAAGTATCCGAAGTATACAAGTAGGAGACAAAATGCCACTGTGTGAGGGGTTAAATTACAGGGCATCTCACTTTCCTGATCTCTGATAATGAAATATGGAGCTTTTCAACTCTAGGTAACTTTGGGATCTACTAATGTGATTGAGAGCTATGGCTGTCTTCTGTGAAATTGTGTAAGTCCTGTTCTCCAGGAGAAAGATCTTTCTCTCTGTCTCTCCCTTCTTCCCCCAATATACCTTTCATTATAATCAGGTTTGGGTACTTTTGATCAGGAGAGTATACAATGCCTCACCAGCACAGTCAGAGGCTGTGCAGAACCTGCTGCCACACCAGGAATGGGAAAGGGCACAAGGAGGTTATGCAAACTGGATGGAAATTTTCTTACCCTGAGAGATCTGAAAGGATCACCTTGTATAAACACTTTAAGCAGTTTTGAAAGCGCCTTTTAAATACTGAGGCTATGCAATCCTATTGCATTGAGTGACTAAAACCTAAGCAAGCACACTGGTTACACTCTGTGTGGAGATGAAACCACTCTACAGAGCAGTTTCTTCCTGACAGCATGGGAGAAGAATTGTCGCTGTCTTGCTGCATCTATTGACATTATATTTGTCATGTCTTTATTTGCAGTGGCTGCTCTGTGGATGGACACAGGATATCTATCTGTAGAGCTGCCAGTCAATAACTTTCATCAATATTAACTTAATTTTTAGAGTAGAGAACAATCACACTGCACCAGGAGATAAGGACAAGTCAGTGTGTTAGACAGCTTAGTGTGTTTTGCTGTTATCTCTCTATCAGAGTTCAAGCTAGTACCATCTATATTATAGAAAGACACACAACATCTCTGGATAGTTCACTTTTTCTGCTGGATACCAGACTGCCACCTTTTGTAGAGAAACTAGTCCTGATTTGTCCCACTAATAGGCCTTAATGGCCCTGACCAGTATCACCTGGGGCTCCACCCACAGCCCTTGCCCACGGCCCAGGAGCTCTATTTAAGCTCCGCCCTGGGCCTTCAGCTCTGGCCAGAGCTGTGATGCAGAAGTGCTGGTCTCTAGCTCAGCCATGCTTGTGCCTAGCTGTGTATGCTGCTGCTCCAGACCTGTGGGCTGGCTTAACTGAGGATCTTCCTCATCACAGTGAAGTTGTCCAATTTAGGCTGCTATCTATCTCCAGCTTGCCTTCCTCAGGTACTGTGGGATGGGACCCTGGCTGGTCAGGCACCTGCCCTGCCAGCCCTGTTACTGTGCCTGCCTCCCTCCCTGTCTCTTAGGGAGCAGCTGGCCCTTGTTGCTTCCTGATGCTAGAAGTGCTAAAGGGCTGTCTGGGGCAATCTTTAGTGCTGAGAGTTACATTTTTACAAGTGAAAGCTCTGGAAAGAAATTCTTCTTTATTAATGAAGTATAAATGTGAGGGTGGCATTAAATATTCAGATGACTTCCCCCTGCTCCCAAACCATTGTAAGCTGAGGATGCATGTGGCTGTTGGGGCAACATGGTTTCTGTCACTCAAGCACTAAGTGCTTTCTGATCTAGTAACTAGTATAAATGCCTTGTGCATTGGTGGAAGAGGTGCTTGTGTTTGAAGAGGTGGCTTGTGGGTGCTTCTTCCCCCAGGAGGCTGCCTGGAGTTGCGATCCCCATACCGCATCTGGATTCTCAGGCTGGCATGTGCTGTTTGGGTTTCTGCACTCCACAAGGTGGATTATGTGCTGACTTATTGCAATGCCTCCAGGAAGACTTGCAGAGCGGAACCAGGTTTACAACTGCAGCATCCTTTGCACTTGCAATCAACCAGGCACTGTCCAGGAGCACTGCATGTGACTTTGGAGAGCTGTTGATGTGGAGCAGGGAAAAATGAGGCTCTGTAATGTATTCTGTGGCTAGGAGCTGTGACCCATGTGTCTTGGCAGTTGTGGTCAACTTTTGGTCTGACTCCTCTTAATGGTAAAGAGGAAATGGATTGTGCTTCTGTGGATTCACAGTTTCTCATTGCTGGCTGCCTGTTATCTGGCAGACTGCTGGATCCTGGTTTGACAGCCGAGGAAAAATAAAGAAATTTAACAATTCTTTAGGTAAAGCAAGAAAACAAAAATCAAATATGTAGTTCAACCATCATGACTACAGCTGTGCTGGGCTCTCTTCTAGCTCAGGCATGGAAAAGGTGTCCACCTGCGAGTGTGTGGAAGTAGCCAGAGGCACCCATTTTGAATCTGCCTTTATAGCTAATTCCTGAAACCCTTTCTGTTCAGCAGCATCCCTGCATATGCTTCATGAGCCAGCCCAGCAGGTGTGTGAATGCTGCTTGTTTCCTCTGTCACCTACAACTTGGCACACACGCACAGTGAGCAGTGCTAATCTGGAGTCTGCTGCTTGGCCTTTGTGTGTTAGTGTTTCTTGTCGGGGTGGCAGGGGACATAAATAACAGGCAGAAGGGATGCAGACGGGGGCAATGACCTTGGCAGGCTGTTTTCCCAAAAGGACTGGAGCCAGCCTCTGCTCTCAGACACTCACCATTTCCAGTAGGATCAACAGTGAAAACTAACAGTAAGGAAGAGTTCCATATAGCAGATGCACTGCCTTGGTCAGAGCAAAATAGCAGTTAAATTTGATATTCAATTTGCCAAATTACCTCAGCTGAAAGTAATTTTGCAGCAACTGTGCACAAACTCAGCAAGCAGTGATCCTGCAGGTGAATTTGAATTACTTGATAAGTGCTCAACAAGCCTCTATCTGTTTTGTATTTTTTTTTTTGGAATCTTATTCATAAATTGCCTTACTCTGTTGGTTGTATGCTTCTTATTTTGGCTGTGTACTTTGTAATGGGGAGTGAAGGGCCAGAGTCCTGGCTCTTAACTGAAGGCAGATGCCCCTTTTGGTTGTTGCCTTTGAAATTTCCTTGAAGTGGGATAGTGTTTCTGCATGGAGCTATTCAGTGTTGTTTGGAGGGAGGAAAATACTGCCACATATCAGCTGTGAATGTAATAACACCTCTGAATAGGGACCGAACTCTTAATTTCTCCTCTCTTTTGTTTCAGGTTTGTTCAGACTGCTCCAGGATTTCTCCTATAAACTTGTAGCTGTTCTTTCTAGAAAAGCCTTTTGAATATGTGAATGTCATGGTCACACATGAATATTTGCAGTTCAAATGCCATGGGATGGGTATTCATATCAAAACTGTTTGTGCATTCATCCCTCATGAGAACTAACATCATGTGGCTTATTTGAATCATCCAAAACAATCAAATTGGCTTAATCAGTAAAAATTGCATAATTATTCAGTGTGGTTTATAATTAAAGGATAAATGTTTGAAAGAAGCTTCCCACGTAGCCTGTGGTGAGGAGTGTTGCAAAGGAAGGGTAATACAGGGTGGATGTGCTGGGTCTCCTCTCCTGGGTGGAGCCTGAGCCACTGTGCGGAGGTGGGAGCATGCCCCCAAAATCAGAAATGTTTTATTTACTGTGCCATGGTGTGCATCAGACTTGGAATTCTGCTTCTTTTTAATTGCCTTATGCAATAAGTCACACATGCTGTAAATGATTAATTAGCTTCAACTGTTATCACTTGGACTGGGTTTACCCTGGATGGCTCAGGCTGGATCTGTATGTACAGCAATGCCATGGCGCTTTCTGAGGGAGCTTTCATTTCAAAACAAAGTACAGGCAGGGTGCATAAAGGTGCCAAAAGAAGTATAACTCAGGATGGAATAAGAAAAACAATCAGGTGGTTTTTAGGCAATTATACCAAAAACCAGCCATGCTGCAGCCTTCCAACACAGATGAGTTTGAAATGTGGACATGCAGTCAGGCTGCCTTCACAGCAGCCCTTCCCCTTCAGCCTCTTCAGAAACATGGGGAAGCTTAGAAACTGAAGCTGAAAAAGGATCTTAGCTTTCTTCTAGTTTTGTGGTGTGTGCGGTGTTGTTTTTTTTTTTTTTTTTTAAAGCAGTGAGTCCTCTTCTCAGCTAAGGGTGAGCAGAGGCTGCCAGAGCAGTTCAGTTTGTATAATCCTATCCACAACACTTTGTTCACTATCTGTTTTGGTGCTTTTGTGTCTCTTCTGGTACATCTTGTCCTTCTGACAACCTTCCCTTCACTCAGTGTTTGACTGCACTGGCCGCTACTTTTTCTAGAACCAGCCTTTTGAACGGGTAAAAGGGAATAAAAGGAAAGACTTGTAGTTTTCTTCCTTCAGAGCCTGGCAGCCACATGGCTCTTTGCTACTGAAAGCAATGACATTGTGCACTAAGTCGGTGCTTAGCTCTGAGCACCAATTCCCTTTCCCCACTCACATCATTACTCTCATTTACTAAAATCTTCTTAGGGCAAGAGGTACCAGAGGGCCCCGAAGGGTGCCTGCTCTCTGTCAGCTCTCCCAGGCCTTATGCAGGCAGTTGTGCAGCTGGGGCTAATGCCAGGTGGTTAAACAGCAGCGTGGTGCTGATACAGGGAACAAGTCTGGGCTTGCTTTTGTAACTGAGGCTCTATGGGCAGGGATTGCTGGAGGGCACTTCAGACTGGGAAGGCTGCTCTCAGACATGGAGATGGGGGATTTTGGGAGGGGGCAGGGAGAGATCCATTTTGCTGTGTCAGTTCTGTGTTACCCCTTCCTGCAGGATGGACAGCAAAACATTTCAAAGTGTCTCCCTCTGTGCCCTCTCAGGGTGGCAGGTATCTTTTGGGATACCCAAAGACTGCCCAACAGCGCACAGAAATGAGTATTGACATGTCCTGCTTCACTGGAGTCTTGAGTCCCACTTCTGTGAAGCTCCCACTTAACTCCAGTTGGATGATGAGGACTGAGACATTGCAGGCAAGGATAATGGGCAGAGATTATGGTCAACGGTCACAGGAAAACAGCAAAGAACTTAGATGTTCCACTGGTAATGTCCTGTTTCTCTACCAAACACAAAGCTTTCCTAAGCCCTGCTGTCTCAATTTTTCTCTTTCATTTTATCAGCTTCGTTGCAGGCAGGGTGAAGAGGGAGCAGTTTGGACCTTTTTGAATTCCTTAGTCTTTCTAGTTAGAGATTCACTGAAGAAATTTGTACCCTGAGCCACTGGAATTGCCTTTTACCTGCTATTTCACCCTCCCTTCACTGGCAACTTACCACACAGTTTGATTCCTGTGGGGCCCCTTTTTCCCTGTTTGGGGCTCACTGCAGCCCAAGGGCTGTTCTCATCTGCCTGCTCTGAGCAGGTCTCCAGGGTGGTTTTGGCTTCACCGATACATTTATGAATAGACAAGCCAACGTACAAGTGGGAGATGGGTTTCCTTCTCCACCGTACACTGCAAACAATTTGCTGAACTTCTCTTGTTTGGGCCAGGCAAGGATCTGTGCCCTGTGCGATGCTGCGTCCCCAAGTCCATGTGCTAACTGGCAGTTGCACTCCACCTGCCGGCCCTGTGCTCCTTGTTCTGTGTTCACAAATCAATCGGAGAGAAATACAGTATATTCATGGCCAATCTGTGAGCTCAAAGGGATGTGCTGTGTCAGATGATCCCTTATGAATTATTTGCCTGGCACTAATGGGAACATAGCAGCCGTGAATGGATAAATATGTCCTCTCCAGGAAAAATTTGGTTCCTTAATGGAGATGTAAGGGAAGTCATCCATCCTTCTTAATGTTTAACATAAAAATTGCCTGCTTGTTAGGTGTGATTTATTGTTTTTGCTTGGGTCCTACAAATGGAATGGATTCAGAAGGTTAAGCCCAGATGAGTTCATGCTGTTCAGCTGGATGATATTAGGAGTTAATCCCTTTGCATGGTTCCATGTTCTGTAATACCTCTCAAGCCTGCTGATTGCAGCTGTATTTTAAAAGCTTTTTTTATGATAATCTGCTGGGAATGTGAAGCTGGTAGAAATAAAAAATACTCTCTTCTTTCCATAGAAAAGATACAGTATTTGTTTCCATATTTAAACTTTTCTTTGAACTGGCTTGCAAAACAAATTCAGGATTGCTTACAGCCTTCCAGTGATGACTTGTAAATTCAAATCTATTATAGAGATGTAACTGGTAATGTTTCCCACAACTGCTGCAAGTAATTAAAGGCCTCCTTCACAATTTTAATAACCTGCTTGTTTCCTGGCTACTAAATAACTCTTTTGTTCCATGGGGTTTTTCTTTGCTTTGTGTTGCTGGCACTTAAAATGGCTGGTTTCGGGGAGCCCATGGGCTCCCAATGTGTTTTAACTGTAGCTTATCAACCAAGTAATTTTATAGCCTTCTGGCTATGAGATAATTAAATATATGTATAACTAATCTACCCTGTAGACTGAAACTCCAAGTGTATGCTTGGATGACCTAGGGGTCCCAGCAGGGGTTATTTATTTGATTCCCATGCTAACAGAATGTTTTAGGGATTTGCTACTTATGTGAAATCCCCGTGCCAGGTTTCTGAGCCATCTACCAAACAGCTGATCCACTCATCCAGGTTAACCTTCTTGTTTCCATCTGTGTCACAGGACTCAGAGGATGGAAAGTGGATTGCAAATAACAGACTTGGTCTCTTTGAAGAATTGTGGGAACACTGCAATGCCCTAAGTGTTAGCAATACGCCTCTGAGCAAAATATCCATTACAGTAAGCTTCCTTTTGAAAGAAAGCCAGAGTATTGCTAACTCTGGCTTTCTTTTTAATTCTCATGAGTTTTATTTACAGCTTCTGTGTAAAAAAAGGAATAAAAAGTCCACATGATGGCAGCGAAACATGATCTGAGCAAATCCTAATAACTTGAAAATCAGAAAGCAGAGTAAAGGGCTTAGTACAGGTAAGCATGCCTGTCCTTTTAAGGTCTGAGTTTAAATGCAAATCTCTGTAGAACATTGTGGTTTGGATGGCTGGCCTTGGCCTGGTCTGTCAGGGCTGAAGAGAGCTGGTAAGAATCTCTTTCTCTTCTCTAATAGTATTTAGTGTATCAGCTGTTACTCTAAGCTCGTTGTGGGCATATGCTCTGTGTGAAGAATTGAACTCTGCAGGCACACTGCAGGGGTGCTATTTTCAAGAGCTGTGTGATCTGTAAGTCAATCAAATAATTCTGAGGGCCTGACTTTCGATTTAGGAATGCTTAGGCTTGTCAGTGCCAGGAATGAAGTAGAAAGTAACAGAACTGGTGTTTGAAAGGCAACTAAGTGATGGAGGAGAAATACATGGGAGGAGGAAAAAGCACAGAATTCGCATATCATTCATACTTTTCTTTCCAATTGGTATTTCTTTTTCATATGTTTCCTTGATTCCTTTCCCACTCATTCCTCTGCTTTCCTTTTCTGCTTCTCACCTGCTTAGGTTCAAATAATACATAGTGCTAGAAAACATTCGTCCTGCTTTTTATCTGCAGAAATGTGTAGCAGAGATGAGAGTTTAAGGGACCTCAGTTCTACACTGGATTTTGTGTGACTAAAATAGATTAACAATACACAGGTTTGGCCAAGAATATAATATTGGCTCTTCTGCTGTTAGAGAAAAGTTGGTCTTAAAGTTCATTAATCTGGCTCAACAGGGCCAAAAGGGAGGTCATCTGTGCTAAACATGATACTTTGCCTTATTGTTCAATTGGAATAGTTCTCAAGGTTTAATCTTTCATTTTGTCCTTTCTGGTGTAGCCTAAAAAGCTTCCTAGTTGAGGTTGAACTAAGACTTGCAAAATATTTTAGTTCTCCACTGTCCCTCTGAATGACCTTGAGCAAATCTGATCTCAGTGCATCTGTTCAAGAGAAACAGTATGCCTCTCCCAGGAGTGGGAGAGGTAAGTCATTAATGTTTACAGTGTCTGAGCCTTTCAGAGAAACAAGGAGCATACAAATACCTACAGAGATAGGGGAAACTTCTAGAGCTGTAAATTGGAAATACCATCCTTATTTAGTGTATGATAGCTAATAACTTGTGAATTGCTTTAAATGAGTATGGCTAAAGTCTGCTTAGTTTTCATATAAAGCAACAGTAATATGAGCTGTGAGCCTAAATTAGGCTGTGTCAAATGTTTGCCAGTAATGTTATCCATGCTAGTACTAGTGAGGTTTTTTTAGCAGGCTCTTCTGTAAGCACCTGCATGTCACCACCCTAACAAGCAACTCACCAGCTTGTTCTTCATATCTCGTACTATAGCTTACATTGCCCCAAAGCTACCATAAAAATCGGCTCAGTGAGATGAGAATTCAATCCATAAACTTTAAGTTGCTATACTGTGCTGGCAGGATGGCTAACTGGAGTCTAGTTCACCAGCATTATGCACCTAACTGGGTGGTTGTGTAAAAGCCTCTAGGAAGCATGAAACGTAGCTGAAGGGTCTCTGCTGTTGTATTTTTAATTAAACTTGGAGCTCCAGGAGTTACTGCTGCCTGCTGAGCACTTGGCACATCAGCTCTTTATTGCAGGCTTCGACCATACTTAGAGAAGGATGGTGGAGTTCTCCAGAGCTGCAACCTTCAGGAGGTACCTTCCTGTCCCCTGGGCCTCAGGTAATGCACCTGGAAATGAAATGCATTGCATTTAAGAGGAGTGAAAACAGAGAAGCACATCTGGAAAAGGAAGCAGAAATTTCTGTCTGCCCAATTTATAGAAATGATGTGCTGTTATTTAACAGGAGGGGATTTTCACTTTAAGATTCAGTGGAAAAATGCTTCAGCACGCTATGCCAGGGGAAGGTGTAGATAATGAAGCTTTTTCAGCTCTTGCTGGCCACACTTGTGTGTTTTGTTATGATCTGAGATGTGGACTCTCCGCTGCAATATTCCCAAAAGGGAAGGAAGGAATAAACTTAGACAATCAAAGCATTTTTGTAATACTGGAAGTTTAGCTATATTCTGTTTATTTTTAAAAATGTGAGAAAGCAAGAGTGATGCAAAGGTTCAGAGCTGTAAGTCTTACTTCAACCATCATGCATTTTGGCTGCAGTAGTAGTTAAACAGATTTTAAAAAGTCCTTCTGTAAACTTGGTTGGATAATGGCTTCTTCAAAGGAAATCATGTTCCTCTACTTTGCTGAACTTCAAGTACACCAACAAAACAGTGGACAAAGGCATACTTTACTTGGGATCTCAGAAAAAAAAAAATCTGTTGCCAACACCACACTTAAGAGCTTATTAAAATACTAAGCTATTATGGATTAAAGCAATGTCCTGGTTTGCACACAGGTTAAAAGACAAAGTGATGAAAAGCTTTTTAGTTAAATATCAGCACAAAGCTGGGTTAATTATGACGTACCTCAAGATTTTGTTAAGGCCCATGTTAAATTACACAATATGCAAGGAACAGTGTTTTTGAGGTTAAGTGAGATGAAGATGATGGAAACTCCAAGGAGTTTTCAGATTTCAGTGCTTTCCAATGGCAAATTAAATACAGAATTGATAAATACTATATAATGCCAATGGGAAGAATGAATTAATTTAAACCATGCAAGTGTATTGAACAGTTGTTAAGTGATTAACTAATGACTCGGGAAAAGGCTTGGATGTCACTGTGCGTTGCTCAGCAAACTTTGTGTGACAGGTCAAAAAAAAAAAAAAAGACAGGTGACTAGCATATATGGGACAGACAACAAGACTGAACGTGTGCCAGAGCATGTGAATGCTTTTACCTGATGCCATGGTTGGTCCTCAACAACCTGGGAGGTACATTAGAAAGCTGGGACTGAATTAGCTGGCAAGGAACGCCAAAAGCTCTCAAAATGAACCTATTACTGAAACAGGCTTTTTCAAGCAGATGAACTATAGTTAGGAAGAATCTTTTTCTACTTCGTCCCTGTTTTTACTTTATTATCGTCTGGTTTCTTGCCTGAATACACTGGAGTACAACACAGATGTGACTTGGAGCTGGCAATCATCCTGGGAACTTTAGGTGGCTGTGTTGCTATTAGAGATCAAGTGGCCTGGAGAAGGATGAGCACAGCTTCCCTGTCTGAGCCCCTGCGGTATCTTGGCTGGGCTCATGCAGACCTGGCTGTCCCCCTACCCTGGTGCCCTTTGCCTGCCTGGGGCTGCCCCTGAAGGCATGAGGAGAGCTGGTGCATTGCGTTTCCTGAGCCAGGCTTGGTCAGGAGGTGCTCACCTCCTGGTGTACACAGCAGTAGCAGAAAGATGTGGAACTGCGTTATGACCAGCAGGAACCAGGTGAGCTTGTCTGGGGTGACACCTCTTGAGCTACCTTAACCTTACTCTTCCTGGCAGTCTTTCTAGGCAGTTCTAGGTAGGTGATGCCCAGTACCCGCTTTCTGTTTTTCCTCCTTTCTCTGCTACCCTCAAAGATGAGAAAATTGAAAGATGAGGCACTTTTACTTAGGGAGCCTTATCCTTCCAAATTCTGGTAAAGGCATGCTAGGAGGACAAACCAAAAGCCTTCTGGTAGAGGATCACATGAGATCTGGAAAGCTAAGTTACCTGTGGTGGTCAGGAAACTTTCCATTGTCTGGGGGTAAAGGGTTAAAAAAAGAATAAATCTCTGTAGCTGGCAAAGGCTGTGACAAGACCTCCACCTTGCTGCTTGCTGGAGCTTCTCCCCTGCTGACAGAGACTTGTTTCAGGCACGTTGCTGGCTTGGGCAGCCTGGCAGAGCAGCTCAGGGGTCCCTGTGGATCCTGGCAAAGGCATCTCCTTCTCAAGGTGCCACCTAAGAGCCCCGTTCAGCCAGTGGTTGCTTTGGACTTCAGCAATTGCTAAGGTCATGACTTTGTTACAAAATGCCAGTCCCGTGACTGTTTATAGCATGGTTCACAAGATCATATATGGAACCAAAGCCAGATCTTTGGGGTTTTACCCTAATCATGAGGACATAGTTAAAAACCACTGTCTGACAGGGCTAGACCATGGTGTAACATATTTGGCAGTAAAGTGCTTCCCTGATGTGGTTATGAAGAAGTAGTAAGCAAGGCTGGTCTTTTTTTGTGTTAAATCTCCCTATGACACTTTGCTCCTTTCCCTATCTCTGTGCTGATGGTTAACTCTTGGTGAAGTGTTTTGGCTTTGCTTTTATAAGATGTAGACAAAAAGGGATTGCATGTCTTACCACTGAGTAGGCAGAAGTTTTTGGTGTTGTTGCACAGTGACAGGTTTCCTGGGGTGTTTGGATTGCATGCTGCATCCTGACCTGGGGCAGGCCTGTGAATGCACACATACGCTTTAGACTTCTGCTTGGCTTTCGTTATTTGACACAAGTGTCCAACAGCTTTGCTGCTTTTTGTGAGCCTGCAGAGCTTTTTCCTGAAACAAGAAAGAAAATGCAAGAGGAGATCTCTGCCTTTACCTTCACCTGTTTGTGCTGGGGATGGTAATTTCAAGAGGAAAGCAGACACTTTTGCAGTATTGGCTGCCAGGGCCAGCAGGCCTGGATCAGGAGCTGAGCCTGATAAATGTGCTGCTCTGCTTGGTCAGTGACTCTCATGAGTTAAGCCAGTCATCCTAGCAGTTTGTAGGGAGAGGTAAAGCCTAGGATAGATGGCTTAATACAAGCTGCGGGAAGGCTTTTTCCTGGGCTCGAAAAGCAGCAGTGAACTTTGATCAGAGTGCAGGCTGAGAGCAATTGCTCAGAATTTACCTTGATCATATTTTTCTGATACATTCAAGCCTCTGGATTAGGGATAACTATTTGGTCTGCTCATAGTCACTATGCAGAGGTGACTGTTCCTGTCATCTGATGGCAAAACCTGGAGCAGGTGTACCCTGTTGAGTCACCCCCTGTGCCAGCCAGGTGTGTCCTGAACCTGAGTGTAGCCAAGGTGCAGCCACCTTACCAGGAAGGCAAAGCCCTGTGCCTCCAAGAGAGCAGCCTGTGCTGCAAATCACTGTGCAAAGCAGGGCACTGCTCAAAGGTGGTCTGTGCCCGAGAGCTTGCTCAAAGGAAAGCGCTTCATGGGTTGCAGGGAGAGCCTGCAGGAGCAGTGAGGTGCTCCCTGCCTGCCTGCTCAGTGATCCTCTGTGTCTCCAGCTGTAGACAGTACTGTTCACGGCAGGAAATCTTCATACATAATAGCTACTAAAAAATTTCCTGCTTAAAGGTTTCACTGTAGAAAGGGAGAAGGAGGGAAGATCAGGGTATGATGTGATTCACATACATTGCTCCTTGAGTAGGAGGAGAAAGAAGCAGGCAAATACCTAAGGCTTTCACCATTCCTTCCAGGTGACTAAGCAGCAATTTTATTTTTAACAAGAGCTAATGCTAGAAAAGTGAATAGAGCTGATGATACATCTTGAGAGTGCTTGTGTCACTTCCTGCGTTGTGAAAATCTGCTTAGGCTTTGAGAGATGCATTGCATTGCATTGATTTTTGTACTTCGGGTTGAGTGTGCTTGTTAGCTTTCTCCCCTGTGACAGATTAGGTCATCTCTGCTGAAGGTCACTGATGTTTTTGCAGCATCTTTTTCATTACTGGAGGCTGGGGTTTTGGCTTCCCTGTTTGTGCTTGTTTTGGCCAGCAGAGGGTACTAAATGAAAGGTTAATACTGAAAAAAGTTTTCTTTTGCTGTCAGGCTGAGCTCAAAGTCGAGGATAAAGGCTGCACTTCTGATAATTGAGAGGCCTATAACAGACAAAAAACAATTAGAGAAGCTTATATCCTTAAATTGCCTTTCTATGCAAATTTGCTTTTGTTCATGATTACAGCATTTGAATTTAAAACTTGCCAGTCATGTAAATGACTGCCATTTTTATTCAGTATTCAGTTAGCAATGTATGTTGCTTCACATCCTCGATGGCATCTTTTGTAGAAATGAATAGATGCTAATAATTAGACTTTCAGTAAAAAAACAAAGCCAAAAGAGCAGTTATGAAGTGATTTCTTTATTAAAAAGAACTGATTTTAAAGAATGTCTATCTAAAGCTAGTGCTTGAAAGCATCAATATAAAGTGTTTATCCTCTAAGATTAACATGGAATTTTCACCCACTATTTTTATCCTCTTGCCACTCCACTTTCTCTTATGTCACAGCTAGTGTAATCCATCTCTCATTGCCAGATGTTGTCTGTCCTGCATTGGGAGGGGTGTTAGACCCCCTTACTCCACCTCTTCTCAGACAGGCTTTTTGCACAGGCTTGGCTAAAGATCACACCCTGCATTTGCTAGCTTATTGCTGCTTATTTCTGTAAGCCCTAGGCATGGCCTCACCGTGTTAGTCACTGTTTCAACATGTAAATGCTTCAGAGATCCCTCTCTGGGAGGATACGCAGACTACTGCTGCTGAACTCTTGGAGCTGCAGAGAGGCTCTACCTGCTCACGTTATGTGAAGCATATCGCATGTTTGGGTCACTTGCTAGCAGGCTGTAGTCCTTGCCAGCTTCTTGTAGCAGGGAAATACCCCCCAACTCTGCTGTCCCAGATCTGAGGATTCAAGTATTGGCCAGTTGATGTCATATTTATGAAGTTTGTTACAGTGGGTATGCACAGTGCCATTACTAGTGAACTTGTGCAGCTCCTGAGTTGTTATCAGAGTCCATGGGCTGCCCCTGAGAAGGGCTGCTGTGCTTCTGTGCCACTGGTACTGCGTCCCCTCTGAGCGCCCTCGCTATGCATGGCTGTTGCAGCAAGCAGCTTGGATGGCATCAGGAGCGCCGTGCCAGTGGGGGCTGAACACAAGGCTGCAGGCAACAAATATGCCCATTTTGGCTCATTCTGTGACATCCCCATGGGTTTTAGTTTTTTCCCCTCTGCAAAACAACGTTAATACCTTAATATTTCACTACAAAGTTGTGACCTGCATTCATATTTTCAAGAAAATGTTATTGCTATTTTGTTAACTTCTCCAGTCCAACCTTGTGCTCCCATCTGGGAGGAACTACATGTGGAAAAGTGAAATACAACTGTTACCAGGGAAGAAACAGGACTTTCAGAATACATTATTAGAAAAAACAGGTTAGGAAGAAATAACAGTGGCATTTTTCACCTTGAATTCTAAAACAATTTTATGTTACATCTGGGAAATATTTTCTTCCACCTATTGTTAGAATGATATTTTGTATATTTTATATATTTCATATAAAAATGTATTTATCCTTTGTCTTTGTGTTTTGTATATATAATGCTAATATGAATAGTAAAACTGATAATCAAGCATTTATCAGGAAATGCAATTTAAGATTGAAATCAAATGTACAGAAATGCAGAACTGAGGTTCAAAGCCCAGACGGACCCCGTCACATCTCATATGACTTGCAATACCACCTCTCTATTGCATGTTATTTGTCAAACAATATACTATCAATAGTGCATGGAGCGTGGTAAATTATGAATGTGAGTATGCATCTGCAGAAATGTAGTACGGGGTGGGGGACAGCACAAGCATTGTGCACGCTTGCTGAGCCTCAGTACTCTGCACCTTTCACCCTCTAAGCTGCAACCAAATGTGGAAAATCACAATCCTTAAGGAATTTGTTTCAGAAAGTGATGAGGGAGTGAAAGAGGTGTTATAATGGAAGCTGGAACTCAACCTTGACAATGTGAAACGTGTGTCTGCTAGCTAGTAACATAAAATGTGAAAGAATGTTCTTTAGAAACCTACCCATGATCTCCACCTGCTTCTCCAATTTCTGTCTGCTTTCCCCTTTACTGCTGTGATGTGACTGCTGTCTCTCTGTCTGGAGTTCCTTTCCTTCTAGCCTGGCCCTGGGGCTGTTTTTTCTCTAGTAATTCTCTCCATGCTGCTAAGCCTCTCAGACCCCACAGAGAAGCACGCCCTCTTCATCCTTCTGGGCCAGTCAGTTGCCTTCCACATCCCTCCCTATGCTCTTTCTCCCCAAACCTGTCCTTTGCGTTCTGTGATGCTGTCATTGTCTAACCCTTTGTCTGCTCTTCAGCAATGTCTGCTGGAAGATCTTTTTCTAATGGTCTGAGAGGCTGCTGGAAAGATCATAGGAGTTTTGACCCCTTTTGATCCCATTTTCTTCCTCCTCTACAGCTTGGCTGCAGGAAATCTTGCCTGCAAAGCCCCTGTAACCACTGTCTTTTTGTGCACACTTCAGCATCCTTCTCCTTCTGTTATTCCCTCCCTCCAAATGAAAACCTTGGCCAGTCTTGCTGGCACCATGTCAGTGTCCACCTTAGCAGAGCTTTTGAGCTTTTTCTTCCTGACTACTGCAGGCGTCACCACTGTCCTGCTGTGAGTCAGGGTGATATCCACTGTGTGGATACCATCTAGACCTCTGCAAATGTCCTTATGTCCAAAAGAGGTCTATATTTCACAAGCTGACCTTAATGAAAGCTGTAAAGGATACTGTCCTTCCTTTCCATCTGCTCTAAACCTCCTGCGCAGACCGTAATCCTTTCGCATCTCTGTTACTGTAGTGTGTTCCTCTCCATCCTTAGCAAACCTTCCTGCATCCTCATGGCATGCTGAGGCAAGGACTTTGTCTTGTTTTAAGTCTGTTTTGAGTTTCCCGTGTTTCACCCCTCTCTGTTCTAGCACATGAGAGGTTATTGATCTCTTTCAACTGCTTTCACAGTCTAGTGTCTCTAACCCCTTTGCAGTGAGATGTCAAACCTTGCTTCTGACTGGCCCACAACAACAACTTTCACCATCCCTTTGGCTGCAAAAGATCTCGTTATGTTTTATTCCAGTACAACAGATTTCTTAAATTTCTCTGGGCTTTCCATAACAAGTATTAGTACAATGTTTAGTAAAAATGTCCATGTAAATCTCCATCTGAATCTCTTCCAAACTGTCCTTTGTGTCAATAACAAATGAAGAGGTTTAAGAGTTAAACAATGCTGCTGGTGTGCTGAGATTGCTGCCTGTCACAATGAGCAATGCTGTTTTATTGGTTTTGTACTCCTATGCTTACCTCTGTCACTTATCTCTTGTTTTGTACTAGATTTAAGCCTCTGGTATACAGAAAGGCTTAATGTTTTTTGGCTGCATTACACCTCCTTCTAACTGATAGCTAGAAAACACAAGAGTAATGAACAAAATGAACCCCACTACTATTTATAAAATAAGCATCTAAACAAGAATAGAGGAGTTTGATATAAACGTGTATAACCATAACTGCTTGTTTGCAGCATAACCTCCCTGGAGATACTACATCAAGGTATGGATTGGGAAGATTATCTACACTGCGTTGCATCACTGCCAGGGACAGAACAGCCCTGTGTTTGAAAGGTGGGTTAACAAAGTGAAAAGTAAAAATGGAGTGCTTGCTTTAGAAAACAGCACCATTATGCCATGTTCTGACTCTGAAAACAGATGCTTAGCTTGTGTATAAAACCCACTTGCAGAGTTGGGGCCTTGAGTCACTGAGTAATGCTTAGATACTACTTAGTAGTACTGCTGTATTATGTATTAAGTTGTGACATGCCTCCTTAAGGACTTTTACTGTTTTCTAGAAATAATTCTTGAATTTCCCAGTTTTATTTGTTTCTTTCAGAGGTTTCTCTGGAGATCTCTATACAACTCAAATCATTAAGTGCATATTAGGAGCTTCAATAATTTTTAAACATGTTTTCCCTCAGTTATTTGTGCTAAGTGTTCACTACTGCTCTTGAATGCTCAGCATGCTGAGCAGGTCAGATGGATTCTTCTAATTCCTAGATTTTTTTCAAAGCCTTACATAGCGTTTAATTCTCTCTAAAATCAGTAAGAGCTGTATGACTGCAATTCTGTGTAATGCCCTGAAAGTGTAATGGTAGCTATCATTTAATACTTAAAAAATATTTCTCTGCCTTTGATTCTTGGGAGCAGATGCAGGTTAATTAAACTATAAACTGAGCTTGCAGTAGGTGATTATCATCATTATTTATTCAGGATCAATAAGGCTAGTGAAAATGACCCCTTTCTATACTGCGACAGAAATTGTGTTTGTATCTGTATATTCAGGAAACAGCAACATAAACCCATGCATACAGTCTGACATAAATCTTAACAGCTGTGCCATTTATTCTCATGTGCAGTATAATACAGCTACATACAAAATAAAGATTTATTGTAAAGCACCCTGAGGGCCATGGTGCATGCCTGGTATGTCAGCAAAGTTCAGCTCGCAACACTAGAAGCTTTCATGTGCCAGGAGCACAGAGTGAGAAGGGAGTAATGGTATCTAGTCTAGTGCCACATAATCACGGACAGCCCCATAATTGATACTGCTACTCCAATCTTGTTTTTTCAGTTTGGACTAGACTTTACAGCTAGTCTGCTGTCTGAGGAGGTGGAGCTGAAACATGAAGCAGTCCTGTCCTGCTCCCATTAGAATCAATCAAAATGGTGGCAAAGACAGCAATTAGTGAGTTTTGCCTCAGCTGTGATTTCAAACTCTGAGCTAATGTGGGGAAAAAAGCAAATGGAGCCACTTAGTGTGGTGAGGTCCATAGAGCATCTATTTCATGCACTGCAAAACACTTTTCAGTATCTTAAAGGGCTTTGCACTGGTAATTAGAGATTGTAACTGCAGTGCGTCAAGGAAGAACGCCTGCTCTAAGCAGGTGCTCACGCCTGCAGTAATGCCTGCAGTCTGAAGGAGAGACTTCACCCGTTAAAACTGGTTTGAGAATATAAACCCATTTAGCCAGCTGCCAAGGCCTCTAGTTACGTTCATTTCCCATCTGGACAGGATTTGAACTAGTGACATAAGGGTAAAAAGCTTGCTATCCTGTTACAAATCCCCTGAAACTTCTGTTTCACCAGCTCTCCTTACTGGTAAAGCTTTCTCTTTAACAGCTACCTCTTGCATCCTGTCTGGATGGGGAGGTCTTACAGCTCTGGCCTTAAAATTCATGCAGTTTTACAAATAAATTACATTTCTAGACAGTCAGTAATGTTTCTAAAAATGCCTGGTTGTCTTGAACATCCAGGCAGGGATTAGCCTAGAGGCATCTTTTAGTCTAATTGGATAATTGCCCAATACTATAAAGGCAGTGAAGAATGCCCCCCTCCATTTTTCATATTATTTGCATGTATTTGGGTAACATGATTAGCATAATGCACTAAGTAGCTGTTGATGCTAATTACAAGGCTGCATCTGGAAATACTTGTAACATCTATTTTTGCTATGATTTTTCAATTTGAAAAACACAATCAGTTTTTAGAGCAATAGATAAATCATCATTTTTCAGCTCTGAGATGAAAATGTATGAACAGCCTCTTGGGATTTTTCCATTAAAAGAAGCTTTCATAGTTAACACCTCAACTTTTGATTGCAAGGCATTATTAAATACTCTGAAATATCATTAATTCAGCAGATAGTGGAAAGCAAGCCCCCCAAAACCATATTTTCATTTTTCTCATGTAAAATTCCTCATTGTGGAATATATCTTTTGTATAATTAGGGTAACTTGTTCCTGTATTGAAGATGTGGTGTCAGGTGCACTGCAGACTCTGTCCTCTTAAAGTACTACTTAACACCCCTGTTCATATATGTAATAAAGTTCTATTGCAGTGCATGCTGCTGAACAGCTCCCTTCATTAGGAAGAACTGGCAGTTACTCCACTATAATCACTTCTACATTTTACATCTACTCTTTTCTGTATACCTCACTAGGAAACTCTCAAAACCAATTCATACTAATTTGGGTATCCAATAAACTATGAGTCTTATTTAACAAAAACTGAAAAGCAGTTTATGAGAGACATAGGAGATGACAGTATAAATTATATTTAGAAAATGTTTTTCTTATGTCTAAAATATTTTATTTAACATAAATTAAGGGAAGGCAAAAAATTCTAGGCAATATCTATTAGTTTTGCAGCTGGAATATTTTGCTTATTACTTTTAATAAGCAAGTGTTAGAAGTAATGTTTTGCTTTTTACTTTGTTAGTGTAACGCTAAAGACTCTGTAAAACAATCGATGCTGGAGTTTTAGTTGCTTCTGAAATATCAAGTCAAGGTTCCTTTCCGCCAAACCTTAAATCTGGCACTAACTGCTTATATGAGGCAGCGGTTGAGGGGGAACTTGGCTTCTGTAGAGAAAGCACCACTCTCTTGCAGTGATTCTTCAACCTGTGGTCCACATTCCCTGCCTAGGGATGACACACTGCTTAAATGTATATCAAATACTGTGTTTAGCAAGAGTCAGGCACTGGGTTGCTAACCTGCATTGTGATTTTTTTCGTGATGCAGTCCTTTCAATGTACTGCCTTCGTTGATGGTTAGCAACATAAACCAGTTTTTGTTTTGTGCTTGGTATAACAGGGCTCTGTGCTAGGGAAGGCTGTGCCCTCTGTGCTATTATAGTACAAACTTAGGGGTGGGAGGGAGCTGGCTGTGCTTCCCTTATAGTGAGCCACATTGCTGTGAGGCTGTTATGGTGGCCTTGTTGCATTGACAGACATTGGAATTGCTTATTTCGACAAAGTTGGAAGTTTCACAAACTGCAGAAACATGCCAGACCACTGTGGTGTACAAGTGGCTAATGGACCAGAAGTCTGCCTCAGTGTACAGGAGACTTAGATATGCTCTTAAAACAACAAGAAAGTGTAAATATGGGAAAGTCTTGGCTGTAACAGTAACCTGTTGAAATAATTTTGTGGATGCTTAGGAAATGTGCTAAGTGTTCAGTTAAATAGCTGTAATTTGTTAAAAAAAATTTCAGAGTCTGGACAAAGTCCATTCTAGGGTAAGTAAGCAGGTCAGATTCCCTTAGTTCAGACCCCAGCAGAGACCTGAGGGGCTCTCAATATGTACACAAGAGGAAGCTATAGCAGGTCTCCTGGTGATTTAACTTGTTTATGTGGTTAGAGGCATTTCAATTAGGAAATAATTGCTTTCCCCTGAAGGAACTGTACAGGGTTTTTACAGGGGTTAAAGCACATAGGCCTGTATTTAGCTGGGAGATAAGAGTGAGCAGCTTCTATTTATGCCATGCAGCTGTTGAAATGAGCACATTGCTGGCTGGAGGCATCAGCACAGCTGCTTTAAGAAGCTTATTGAATCTGAAGCTTTGCTGTTTACTGCTTCCCTTTTATTCCTTCTCAAAACACAGATAGAAAAATCATGTTTGTTCTCACAGAATAAATACCTGTTCCACTCTTTCTCTAGGAAAAAATTTGCTTGCTTCTGAAAAGCAATGCAGGAAGTCAAATAATAAGCATGTAGACTTATCCCAGTTTTCCAGAGCCTGGACAAAGCAACCACCATGTGTGCAGGGAGAGGTCAAGCCCTATTCTCAGCCTTCAGGGTAGGGAGTCAATACTCGAACACCGTATCATTTTATACAGCACCCCACACTATTTTTTCCCCAACACCAGCCAGAACCCCTCACAGAAGAGCCCTAGGCTCTGAGGGCCCCCAGTAAGAGCTGGCACCGAGAGCAGACTGACTGAGATGGTGCTGCAGCTGAGGTCAGCCTTCACAGCACCCAGCAGTGCCCATTAGGAATAGGTCCTTTTTTTTTCCCCTCAGGGACAGTTAACTTCATGGCTGTCAACCACTCTATACATTAGGGTAGGGTTGGGTTTGTGTGTGTGGTTTTGTTTTTGTTTTTTTTTTTTAATAGCTCCCCCTTGTTGATCTAGCAGCAGAAAAATAGCACAGAAACCTCCTATGGGGGAGGCATCCTGGAGCTGCAACTAAGGCAGGGTGGAAGATACCAGAGGGAGGGTGGAGGTCAGTATGTTGAACTACTGCTGTTCTTTACCCCCTCAGTGGACATAAGGAGCAGAGTAGATGCTGAGATGCCTCAAGCTGGTTCCAGTTTGTACTGGCTGTGCAGAATCTGGATTACAATCAGGTTTGTAAAAACAACTTCAAAGTACAAAAGTTTTACATGGCAACCTCTTCTCCCTGCTCCTTTCCCCATGTGGAGCCTGGAGAACTGGGATCTCGCACGCTGTTTTCCTACAGTCTTTGATACATGTACATAAAATGCTGTAGTGCTGGTTAGTGCCTCGTAGGCATATAAGAAAAAAGGAACAAAAGAGATTTCAATTCTATATGAAACTCAATAAAATAATTAAATCTCATGCTGCTGAGGCAATGTATAAATAAAAAGTGTAGGCTGTCACCTGTACTTTATGTTTACTTTAAAATGTGAAATTATTAAGTAGAGCATATCAGTTTGTTAAATTATTTTATTATAGATATCTATGTACAATGTGAATTCAAATCAAAACAACTGGTTACTAAGGAGCCAGAAACAATGCAATTCCTGTATGAGCTTGTGAAAAAAGTTAGCCTTCATTTTAATTTTAGATATGGGCCTGGAAACATAAAACTTAAATTGAATAGTATATAATGAGTAATTTCAATCACACTGTAACTTTATCTAAAATTGAGGAACCGTTTAAATATCTTTCCAGAGAAGAACACCCTATTCTTTTGTGAAAATAGGGTTTCAACAATAGCAATACTTTAATGAAAGCCCTTATTGAGAATTGAAATTAATTACCCAACTGCATAAAAGGACTTATGATGAAATTAATACAGTAGAAAATTTGTAATGTTAATTCAAATCTAAATTGACTATGGAAAAAAAACTTCAAAGGAACTACTCCAATGGGAATCTTCCGCTGACTTCAGGAGGCATGGGTAGGGCTTGTAATTATGGAAGAGCTGTAAGAAATGACTGAAAAAAGACAAGCAATAAGGTAGTACATCAGTGTGTATGTCTCAATGAGTATGTTTCCTGAAAGTAATGTGGGAATAGTGTGCAGATGATGTTCTCTCTGTGCAGTGGCTGCACAGCCACCTTTACAAGTTTCCCAGCACAAGGGCTATGTGAGGCTGATGTGTCTGGCTCTCCACTGGGCCTTACAGCAGCTTCTAGCATGAGGAAGTGCTGTTAGTCATCCAGGGTGAAAAGAAGATTGACTGGAAGTCTGTATACCAGCAGGGAGAGCTCTTGTAAATTACAGGCCTTAATAATGTCAGGATAGTGTCAGACTAACCAGGGACCTGGCAAGTGCTAAGCTGTTACTGGGCCACATTGGCCTGACCCCAGGGCTTCCCCAGCTCCCGCAGAGTAAAATTGTCCACACACCAGCAGTGAGTCCCGTGTGCCCATAGTGTATAATGTCTATGAAATGTAGCCCAGGTTCTGCCCCTGCTGCTGCAGGTGCAATCTCTGTCTCAGGATATGCAGATTATGACTGCTTTGGCACTCTAATGTCACCTGTGTGCCAAGGATTTACACATCCTAGCATCCTCTGCAGGTGAAGCCCATGACAGTGCCAGGTTATTGATGCAACTTATCTATTGTTACTCAAGGCAAAAATCCCTGTCACTGAGCTGCTTGCAACTGGAATAGAAAGTAGTGACTCATCAAGAAATCTCCAAAGCCTGACACGTCCCATCAGTACCCTGGCAAATACACTAGAAAACCAACAGGAGTAGAGCACTTCTGCAACAGCTCTGCAGTATTCCCGTGTTTGTAAGGTAGTCCATAAAAATGCCCTACATTGGCTCCTGCTGTTTGAGATCCAGATGGTCGTTTAAGACTGCACTAAAGACTGCCTGTGCACAAGGGGAAAGGGCTTGGATGCAATGGGAAGTGTTACTCTTGCATCTGTAGGTACTGCCATGAATAGGCTTACGAGCTGCGAAGAAGCAGAGCTGGGTTAGGTAGATGCACATACAGCAATCTGTGGCATGGGGTACTTTAAAACAAAACTTTTTTAATCACCTAATTAAAAATGGTTATGCTGTTCATCTAGTATATCTGGTCTGGAACTTACATGATCTACTTCAGGCTATTATACAGCTTGAGACAGTTAGGAAGAAAATGGCTATTCTGAATAGAAAAAGCTCCTAAACTATAATTACAGCATCACCATTTAGATATGGCAATTTAGCTACAAATATCATTGCAGTAACTGAAGAGGAGATGCACAGCACACTCAGTTCAACGTGCTAACTGCTGAAACTTGTTTTTCCTTTTCTCCTGGAATTTTTTCTCCCCTTTTATATAGGCTGAATTTGGGTTTCAGTATTTACAAGCAAATCCCATAAACTGCACATATCTGGGCAGAATTAACCCTGAAATGTATACACCATACTGTGTTTAGCCAGGCTTAAACTAATAAACAGTGCTATGAAGAAATAGGTTAGCTGCAGGATAAATCTACTTTGTAGCCTAGGTTGAAGCAATGCTAATGCTCTGGGCTCCACTAGCCCTCGAGTGCCCTTGGGAAGTGATGTTTGAGAGGCTCAGTGCCTTCACAGGGTAACAGTATATTCGATATGCACCCAGCTCTCAGGGCTACTAGGCAGCAACTGCCCTCCTTGCTCTTTCTTTACAGGGCCAGGAAGAAACTTTGGCACCAACCCTGTGCTCTCCCTGAACATAGTACCTCAGAAAGAACGCCCTCCATAGTGTGATGAAGAAAGTAATACATATAATATGCTGAAGTGGTTAGGATTAGGCTTCTAGCACAAGAAGCCTGTTTCTGTGCTGGCTTGGAAGCTGCCCGACAGATAACAAATGACTAAGACAAAAAAATAAATGACTCTTGCTGTTTGGCTGTGACAGGCACATTCAGCGCAGCTGGCCAGGTCCCTGGAGGATGGCTGTGTCCTTGCCTTGCCACAGCCTGCCTTGTGAGTACTCTCATTTGAGGCCAAGGAGACTTTTAAATGCCACAGGATAAAGGCTTTGAAGAAATGACTGTTGTTACTGTTCTGATTGTTTTTATTACTGTCATAATTAGGATGACGGTAAGAGCTGAAAGCCTGAAAGATTAACTCATTGATACAAGTTTAGGTAGCTTCTCGAATTTTCAAGCTATTTATATACAACAGGCAAAAGTCAGAGTGAAAAAGAGAAGCTGGTTTATGAATCTGATCAGGCAGGAGTTGAGCTGAATGCATTCCAGCCTGCAGCTGGGAAAGCTGTCACGGACTGAAGGGTGGGGGGGAAAGGTTTGTTTAATTTTCCAACAAGGTCCCGTAACTGTTGTCCCTTGCATTAAACATAAGGAAAATTCTGTAGAGTTTGCAAGTTAAACTTGTATCTCACTTGTGTGGTAAACATTTTGTTTATTGCTGCAGAATTTGCTGGATGCCCTTACACAGGTCCATTTCAGTCTCATGAGCACATTAAAATTTATTTTGGACACCTGTCTATGGTGCTCAGATATCAGGAAAATTCCTCTTAGATCCCTCAAGGTACGACTCCTCACTTTGCAGTGTCATTGTGCAATGCATCATTCTGCTATATCACTGTGGACAAATCAATTGCCTGGCCCATTCAGTTAACCCATGTGGCTCTGAAACCTAGGTCTTCTTTAGCATGTGGAGAATTTTTTCCCCTCCAGGAAGATACAAGAGGAGTTTTCTGCTAGGTAAAAGATGTAATGATGGTGAACAACAAGCACGCAACACTGCAGAGTTGGATGGTGGGACTCAGCACATGGGATCAATCTTTCTGCTAGCACATACGTAAACACTGTTGTCTCATGAGGAAAAAGTACATCACTCCAGAAATGGGACCGATGAGAGGCTGTCTGCTGCATCACTCATGTTGACACCATGTAACCCCACTGCTAGTTGAGTAACGTACTCTAATAACATAACGCTAATGGGAGGACTCTAATAACTAGGATAAGAGAGATCAGGTCCTGGCCCAGTATCTCTTGGTGAGCATTTAGTGTAAATCTTTCACTGTTTGTCATCTTTTCACCTACACTTACCTGCCTCTGAGGGTGGGAGAACACTTCTGAACTCAGGCTTTCTGCAAAGAAAGGATATGCCCATCAGAGGTGTGTTTACACAGGAGAGAGCTAGGTTTCATACCAGTTGAGAATTTGGCCTTGTATACTTAAACCGTGTTTTCACATGCATAAGCAAATACTACTGTAAATAATAGTTTCGACCTTCAGTAAACATTCATTGCTGTGGCCTAGAAAGAAAAGTGTGTGCTCTGCTTGCACTTTAATATGCAGCTGTGTTAATTGAAAAGTGTGAAAAGACAGAGTCTTACGGGAGTTGACATTGTGGGAAAGGTCAGAAATTCCTGAAGCTGATGGGAAGGAAAAGCCTTTGCAGTAGAAGTCTGCTCCTGGGTTTGCTTGCAAAATGTTTGTCTATGCTTATACTAGAACTGCTAACACTTGCAGCTCCATAATGTAATAATAGTGCTTCCTTTTTAAGGCTATATATCAAACTCTCTGGAAATTAGTGGGAGAGGAACTGGGATAGGATTTCTTACTTTTGCAGGAAGCTTTTCCAGATCTCATTTGTTATCTAAAGGTTTGGTTTTGCAAGGAATTTCAGCAAGTGTTCATAGGCCTATTCTACTATGATTTAGTTTCATAGGCTTCTTTGAAAACTGTAGCTCAGTGGCTACATTTTAGGTAGAACATTAGAGCAACTCCTATTATTGCTGTTCTAACGCCATGAGGACATAGCCTGAAAGCTATTTCTGTTCTGCTTTGGCAGCTTGAAACAGTGTATCATGCAAATCCCTACCTCAAGACTGAATTGTAATCAGCCTGTTCAGTTACTGGTGCCAGAATATTTGTCAAAAGCAACCTGAAGCTTTTTCTCAAGAGTGACTAATTTAACTGGATTTACTCCATGCTATATGGCATTGCTGTCAAACATCCCATTGACTGAAAAGTGTTTAGTGATTATAAGCTCCAAGTCAGTAAAGGAATGCAAAGAATTTAATTAAATTATTACATCTACATGTCTTGAAATGAAGCAAAATTATAACATAAGCATAGGTGTGTTACCATTGATAAACAAGAGTAAATAATGTGTAATAATTACCACAACGATTAATGTGAAATAACTCATTAATATTTTTCCAAACTAAAATCTAGAGAAACCACACATCGATGTAAAGCATTTATTATAATTCTTGTTAATGAAAAATTATTCAAGACTTTACATATTTTGCTTAGTCCTTGGGGGGGGGGGAAAAAAAAGGGAAGAAAATCTAGACATTCTAGAAAAATAGTCTACTTAAGCACATTTTCTTTTCTAATATTATTTCTGTTACTGTAGCTATTGATATAAAGCTCAGATCTTGATTTTTTTTTTAGATGGTATTGATACTGTGTGGTAATTCTCTGCTTGAATTTGTCCTAATTATGATATCAAATAGTCAATATGAAAAAGGTTTCTGCCCTACACAAAGGGTAAATTTTATGTAGAAATATGAGAAGTATAAATACATGGATGTACAAGTACAATGAGATTTCCATTATATGATTAACTGAGTATAGGCCAAATTTTATTTTAAATCATATGATAATTATTCTATGAACAGAATGTACTTCCTTAAGGCACACTTAATAGAACCAGTTTTTAATGTAGTTTATAGTTAAGCACAGATTCTCACTTTTAAAATCTCAGAGAAGCCAAGAAAAGCAAAAAAGTAACATAATATTTACGTGCCAGGCTAAGCTTGCTTTTCAATTATGTAAGAAGCGAACAGACATCACCAAGCCCTGGTCTGAAGTTGCATCATGGGATGTAATGTCATAATTAGGTGTCACGTTGCACTTGTCCTTTTAACAGGCTCATCCTGTAGATGAGCACTGGCTCCAGGGATCAATCGGTTCAGATGATGGAGTAAGGTTGTCCCAGATACCATCTTTTGTATCCTAATACAGCTGCTGTGGGCCTGACCCAAATTCCACAGACACAGGTCCTGTCAGGACTACTTTAGATAGCCTTTCCTGCTAACCCCCCAAAAACTACTAAATGACCTCTAAAATCCTTTCTAGACCAGTTTTCTGTGAAGCTATAGATCTGTGCTTATGTTGCCTGCTGAAGACTGCTTACGCTCTTTCATAAGGTCTCCACTCTTATGCCTCCTACAAGCAGATGGAATAATGAAATACTTGCATTAATGGACTATTACACCCATTTAATCCTTTCTTTGATCTATCAAAAACTTGCTAACAGAGTATGATATTTCAGGCCAAAATCAGGCTAGCCTGTGATACGGGACCATGAGGCTAGAACTGATCTTTTCGGCCATTCTGTCTCCTTCCTTGGTACTGCAGTCAACCATGGCATATAATCCTTCTCCTGAACCGATAAAGCTCCACAGACACACAGCACCTAATCTTGCTTTTCTGTCCAAGCTGGCAGTTGTCATCTATTCTTTGTGCTAATTCCAGACTAGAAAGAAAATAGTATACCAAGCTGTTAGAAAGCAACCTGTTATTTTGATAATTAATGCCATTTGGCTTGGGGGACCCAGGAGACCGTCCAGGCCAGCTGACAGCGGGAAGCTGGACAATACTGATCTAACATCCCTCCCTATAGAAATTCATCCCTGGTGCATCCCTTCTGTGAGAACTTGGTGTGGAATCTGTCATTACAGATTTCCAGTTGTTCTGCATCAGTTTTATGCTGACAAAATCTCTGGGGTTTGTTGCTGCCTATGTATTTTATTGGCAGATCACTGACTGGCAGTGGAGAAATCCAGAAACAAGGCTTTTGTTCTTCATGCTTCAGAATCAAATGTCTGAATCTGGAAATTAAATTTGAGTTTCTTGCCAAAATCTAGCAATAAAAATTTGATTGGAAGATGTCTCGCATGTTGGGCCAAATTTTCCTAAGCCTTTCCTTTGGGAAACGATAGAGACACGTAGGGTGGATCATGCTGGACTTGAAAAGCTGGAAACTAGAAACATCTCTTTCCACTTTTAAGCTGTACGTAATATGCACAAATGTGTGTTAGCCAAAAGAATGTAACAACTTAATCAGTCCTACCTCTCAGCCGCTGGTATAATTGCAGGCCAACTCAGAGCAGCCAGTCTTGAGAGATCAAATCTTTCTGCCAGCATAACTAGGCTGTGTGTCAAAGAACACCCTCGCAAGGAAAGAGAATATTCCCACAAAGGTCTCGCGGGACTGATCAAAGCAGATTTTTTTTTTTTTCTGCCACTGCTGATATGCACAAGTAAGCAACTTCTGTGCGGCTCTGCCACTCTGTTATAACTCACCCAGATGCCTAGGATCTGTTGTGAGTTAATGGGTAAGGATTCGTATTTGCCAGCCTAAATTTTCTCAATCCATGAATCCTTTTCCCAGCTCAAGTTGCTTCTTGCTGAACTATAGCTGCTGTATGGTTTAACAGTAAAATACTACTTATGGGCATAAATTTAAAAGCATCTGTTTGAATGATGTGTATGCTTCCTTTGCCATCCTTTAGGCAGGCAAATGCAGGGCCAGTGGCTTGGGTTGAAGAAATACGGCCATGGTCTCCATATTTCCTAAAACTCTGTCATTGCTGGCTGCTGATAATGTTCTAGTTCCAAATAATGGGGGCAAGCAGACCTCCTCTGCACAGGGAGTCTGACCTTCTAGGCGAATCAGCCTCTTGCATGGTAATCAGTTCATGTATTACATACAATTGTTTCTGGCAATTTTGAATCAATTTTGTTAGTTCCTGAGCTTTTTTCCACACCTTGTCTTACTAAAGTGACAGTCAGTTGGGCATGAAAGCAAGAAGAAAAGCATGAAGAGAAAAAATGTAAGGCAATAAAGTATATTGAATGTACACAATTATGGGGGGAAAACATAGCAAATCTATTCTCCCCCGAACTGTAGACCTCTGAAAACTGTTTTTAAACCTGATGCAATGTTAGTAATCTAACTGCTGTTGTCCTCTTTTTCCTGCGAAACATTCCTGTCTATGGCAGAATGAGCTAGAATCAGTAGTTAAATCCTCTTTAAAGAAGCAGCAGTTTCTAAATTGTTTTTGAGCTTAACACATGGCACGCGGGCCTTCCACGGCTCTCCTGCCTGGAAGGCGTCTTTGGTAGGATAAAATGAACTATTGCACTGGCGTTCCAGGACATCAACAGATCTGCGAGGGCTCCGAATATCGCTTTGTAATAGCCGCCAGGATCACATCTGTTACCTGTTGGGGTGATGCTCAAATGCCTCTGATCTAAACCAGGTGTCAAAATTAGCAGAATTCAATCTATAATGTATGAACTCCTACTGGAGCTTAAAATTTGGTGTTTAGATGGAATGCATCTGTTCAGTGCCCTTTATCTCTGTCCTTCACAAAAGACCATCAATTCTCAGCTGAAGAACAGTGTCCGTGCTTTTGTATTTTGTGTTTGGCTCTGCAGGCTGTCAAAGGTTCTCATGGGAATGACCTTACAAACTCTTCAGTAATAAAATTCTGCAGAAAATCACAGTGCAACCCAGAATAACTGCTCAATTTACATTGCAATACATGGAGCAGCACTTCTGATTCCTAGCTTGTGTGCTATGGTGAATTCTTTTCATTCTGGGCGGTGAAATGGCTGAGTATATGCACAGCAAGGCAGATGGGATTGATTCATTAGAGTTCAGTAGGTTATCATTACTGTAGGAATAGGTAATGACATATATTCTAATTAGAAAAAATACTCAGTGGTTAGGGTGAATTAAAGGCTAGAGCTGATTTAACCCCGATCAGTACAAATGAGGATACAGTGCTTCATCATGCAGACAGCACCAATAGCATCAGGGTTCAAAAGCCATCTGTTCCTTCCAGCCTTTAAAAGAAATGTGCTCAAGGGTGTTTCTAGGACTGTTGTGTTTCAAACTTTGGTCTTTTCATGCAAATGGGAGTGAGTTGGGCTTCTTGAGAGCAACCACGTTAATTCTTATTTAAGTCATTGTAACATCTGGGAAAATTTTAGCATGCTAGCAGAATTGGTGTCGAAATGATACCTACCCACTGCCTGTGTCTGGCCTGAGAGTCATAGACTATACATTAAAATATGAAGTCCACCTCCTGGTCAGCCTTACTTTAGGGACGTCTATGGCTTTGCAAATCATAGTACAAAGAGCTAACAAACCAATTGCGTTACTGGCTGTTTTTTACTGTTTCTAAGATTCTTACATAGCTCAAATGAAACTGAAATTGAATTTATCTCATTTAATGAAACATTAATAATAAAAGGTATCCAAGCATATTTCCCAGCACTACGATGGAATTCAGGTTGCTATCTAGCGATTGTTACCTATGAGCTACATATTTTTATACTAAAACCACTCAAATATAGTGGAATTATCTGAGTAGGACACAGCATTTTGGATATCTGCAAACATGGGGCAAGAAGCTCAGAATTGTCATAGATGTGTTAGCTGGAAACTTTAGTGAAGCATTATTTTATATTCATTTGCAAGTAATAGAACTAACAGCTCATTCAGATGAATGAAGCAGTTTTCATTTCTCAAATTGATTGTTTTGGGTGGTCTTGGACTTGAACAGGTATCGACATATTAGCTTCCCCTTTGATCTTATATTTCTGGTCACTTTTGCAAGTCTAAGGATGAGAAAAGTGTGCTTAAGCCATTTAAAAGGAGACGATTAGGCTTTGGACCATAATTTCAAGGCAATGGAAAAGCGAGTGGAGGCTTTTCCCGTAAACTACAGGAGGTACAGAAAGGGGGAAGGCATGTCTAAAGCAGCTCGATAAATAAGGGAAAGGATTCACAACAGACCAGAGAAAACCAGGATATTTAAAGTTTTACTCATCTCTGTATTTAGCCCCTTCACAGCGTTCAGGGGATAGTGTACTATTGGCACTCTGGTTCTACTAATCTTTTAGCAAAGAATAAAGCAGCCTGGGGATTTTTGTGCCTAGGCGTGAGAGGACATAAGATCAAGTACGTGATGATGAACTGTCACCAGGTATTCATGGCTTGAGTCCCATAGGGTCCTGAAAAAATGAAAGCAAGTATTAAAGTGCATTACAATCTTGCAGTAGCTTTTGCAAGTCGAGCTTGGAGTATTTAACTTTCTTTTATTAAAATGTGCAATTAGCAGTCAAGGTCTTAGAGATAATTGTAGCCTTTGTGTTTAAAATATTTCACTTAGGGATGAAGTCTTTCTTTTCTAATGGAAGTTATTTGAGGAAGAATATATATACAAAAGTCTGACTTAAACTTACTGTAAATTACTGTAAATTATTTGATAAAGAAACTTTTCATATAAGCTGAAATATGTTTTTTTAGGAATTTATATCCTAGTTTGGAGTATCAGGAAGCTCAAAAAAAGATCAATCCTGCACCTACTTAGCTCAAAAAATGATGTTAATTCAATTAGTAAAAACATAATTTTGCCTGAGTAAATATAGCAGCCAATTACCATCTATCCTGAAAAAAAACCCCACTAATTATTTTAGTTCTTGTCATTCTTCAGAGTCTTGGCATTCCAAGCAGCAGAAGACAAATCCCCTGCGATAGACTGCAGGAACTTTATTCACAGCAGCAAGCCTTTTGCATAAACATATCTTTCCCCATGTGACTTGACCCACAGAGGAAGCGAGACACACCTAAGGAAAGCTGTGTTGGTGCAGGAGGTTGGCCAGAACATGAGTGCTGCTTTGAAAGAGAGCTCTAGCGGCATGTGATTTTTATCTTCTTACAGTGGTTGGGCTGTGTAACTTGTAATTTATAAATTCAGATCTTCTTGCTTTCAGTATAGCTTTGGATTTCTGGGTATTGTGTTTGCATTGCAATTGTGCAGTAAGGGCTTATGCAAAATATAAGTACTGTATTCCAAATAAACTTAAAATTCCTACTTATCTCCCTCCTGAAAACTAATTTAAAAGGAGGTATATATTATTATCCATATTCCACTTATATTGGAATGGACAAAATAAATCAGATAAGAAAGACTTTGTCATAAAGTCTAAATGCGGAAGAGAATTTCTCAGGTAATGTATCATATGACTTACCAGAATATTAAATATTACTAATAGACTTACTAATATTACTAATAGAATATTACTAATTAGACTTTATATGTTAGTAAAAGAATTTCATATAATATCAAAACATCATATTTAAATTTGTTAAATATGATAACTTTGTAATTTTTGCTTTTTTATAGTTCAAGAAACCTAACAGAAATATAAGTAAGTAAAAACACAACCCGTACTCCATTAAAGAAGTGACAAGGTCCAAAATGCAAACCGAACAATATTTGCTTATTCTGTGCAAGAGAAACCTCTCACTGGTACAACGCTTGTGTGGCTTTGATTCCAAAAATCGGGAAATAACCTTGGAATAAGCTTTCCATATTAAAGCAGCTTTCTTTAATTGATAAATATTGGCAAAAAAAAGTCTTATGACAACCACCGCTTTAAAATTTAATAATATATAACAATGCATAATGTATCCAACTTCAAAGTACATTGTAAACACATTTTAGAAAGACACAGAATTCTCTTTTCTTAGTTTTTTCTTATTTAATTCTATACTGTGCAACAATATACTCCTAAAAAGATTAGCTAAAATGCAGTTTAGATTCCTTACCACTCAGTTTAGTTCTTTAAATTTATGGATTGCTGATGCTTACCTCTTTTTGGTAGAGAGGTCTCTCTTCCTCGGCCAATTATTTTTCACACCCTTAGGCCCTGCCCTGCCTACACAGCTGTACAGAAACTCTTAAGAATCTCCAAACAGTTGCTAAAGTTGGATCTGGATCTCTTCCAGTGAGGAAAAAACATTAAATTGAACTGGTTCGGTTTACTACAGCTGTACCCAAGGTCAAAATGCTCAAGAGAAGGGATGTTTCAGTCACAGCCGCAGTGTAAAAAATATTAGAAATAAATAATACAATCTGATGTTTGGTAACTGTTTAATTCCATTGGCTTACAATGACGTGGAGGACTGAAAGTTTGATGGGGCGATAGCAGGTTTCTCCTTGGCTTCTTTACTTCACTCCTTCACCGCTGACTTCTAACGTGTTGAGTGTTTTAATGAACTAAAATTAAAAAGTCACTGCTTGCTATGGGCTTCAAATGTTAAAATAAAAATGTCACAGTTCTGTATCTTTTTGCCTTGACTGCAAGCAACTCAGACAATGCACTATTAATATGTGTCTAATATTTGGTAACAGAAGATGGGAGTCAGGATTTGGGTAGTTTAGGTTTTACATCACATTTTACTTCTTATTCATTGACACCTCAGTAATACTAATAAATAGGAATTAAACACTGCGGAATTAATCTATAAACCACAAAACCTCTGAGAAATGGGACACAAGATCTGTATTTCTAAGAGACACTTCAATGCTAAATGCTTCCACTTCTGGGCTAGCAGCTTGGTAGACCTTGGTCTAGGGCTTCTTGGGTGCAAAACACTTGCATGTTCCAGTCACTTCGATCATTGCTATGGGTGTACTGGGTGCTTCTGCAAGAAAAATCCAGTGTCTGAAGTCGATTACCCAGAAATGTAGAATGCTTTTGAAGATTTGACTTTGTAGCTTACTCAAGTTCATACATCAAATTTATAGCAGAACCAGGATGCAAAATTCTGGACCCCAACTCTGCAGCATTAAGTCTAATGCACCACAGAAGTGTGGGCCATTAACTTTAATGTGAAAATAATTTTTTTTCCAGAGTGAGAAGAAAGGAGTGCAACTAAACAGCAGTATTCTGCGTACTGCTTGACCATACCTTGTTAATGGGGTATTATGTTGATACACCACTTTTTCTCCAGGATAGTAATCACCATATCACATAACTGGTGGTGTCAATTGAGCAGTGCAGTGCATTTAATTCTGAATTCTTCTGTCCCTGCTTTGAGCTGAAGAATCAGGCTTTTAGCCTTACTTTGAGCCTTTCTTGAACTGCTTGGATTAGGGGCTTGACAGGAGCCTGTTGGCCTTTCTGTTCTGCTCCTGGGAGCATCAAGCTTGCACATGAAAAGGAACCACAGATTAATTAATGAGGGTAATCTTTAATGTACTCTTTTCTGCTAGTCCTCCTTAAAGGCTATTGTGAGAGCACAGAAGGATTAATTTACTAAGTTTTGGGATCATTTTACACAGAGCCTTTTGTCATGGTTGCTTTTTGGTCATAAACTCCATCTTGGTATTCTACTGATGGGTTTGAATGCATAGGGGATAGCTTTACTGGCAGTTAAACATGTGCTTATGCAATTTCCATGTATTAAAGTCGGAAGGGAGAGCAGGAGCAAGGCAGAGAAGAAATTTCTGTTGCTTTAAAATAACAAGAGTGATTTAACAGCTTCTTGGATGAACAGAACAAGAGCTCAGTCTCAGAGGTTTTCTGATCAGATTAAAGGGTTTCCGTGGTGTTAGGGAACTTTACAAATAGAATCGAATATCAGAAACTCTGTGGAAGATGTGTTCACTTAGAGGGAATAACTGTTAAATTACAACTAATTAATTAAATAGGTCTTCAACAGCAGATGTCACTGAAGCCTTAAAATTTAAGAGAGGATTTCAGAAGGCAGAGGAACTGGAATAAGTGAGCCTTGGTGTTACTTTAACCTTGAACATACTTAGTAGGTACATTACTTGTATTACTCCGAGAGCCTCATCTCTAAAAGATGCAACAAATTGATATTCTTTATTGCACTCATTATTGTTGTAACTGTTATATTTGACTCCAGCTTCATTAATTTATGCCTGTGTTTCAATTTTTTTCCTTAAAATTGCCTTTCTTATTGATAGCTCATCTTTATCAGGAATAATATGTGTAGGAGGAATTAGGATAAAGATTATTCATATTAGCCTTCAATCTTCAGCCCCTGATTAGACTTAGCCTATTCCATACAACCCTCAGAAAAGAATTTGTTGTTGTAGCCTTTTTGATATATTCACTTAACTACCAGTAGTGGTGTTTTTCTTTTCAGAGATCCTAGTGACAAACGATGCTTAAAATGCTCTCAAAGAGACTGAGGATCAGTGAGAAATTCTGCTTGTTTGCAGGCCTTGGGGCATCCGTATTGATGGCTGGCTCAGCTGCGAGTCTGTCTGGGTCTCCTCCCTCCCCCAATGTGGGTCAGCCAGTGGCTGTGATTTTGTCAGCTATGGTAGGCTCAAACGCTTGTAGTTTGCAGTCTTGTGATTATATCATGGGGGCTGGCTGCCCCAGTGACCTCAATCACTCTAGGACCTAGATCTTCCCTTGCTGAGACAGGGCTGAGGGAAAGGGTGTCGGCAGAGAACCCAGAGAAGGAGCGTCCTGAATAAAGGCATTAGAGATTAGTCTCCACATTGCGTTAGAGTTATATTAAGCTGCTAAGTTGTCCCACTTTTCAGGTCTTTTTAATAATGCTGCTTAAAATGGAAGGAAGCTTAATATCTGTATTTGTATCATCCCTGATTCGTACAGCCTGAGACAAGGAAGGCATGCATAAGCAGAGTCAGATTGATTTTTCTGTGCCAGATTTTAACCTTTTCTTATATTCAGCCTGTTTCTTCATCCTGTATTAACATAATGCAAATGCAATTCAATTTTCTAATGAGAAATTGACCCAGGCTCTCTGACTGCTCTAAAATAAAGTGAGTGGACAGTTGCAATCAATTATGGCTAGTATGGATAAGCCCAAAAAATCCATATGGATGTAGTTCTATCTGGTTATGTATCTTAGAGGCTTGTATTTTTAAACATCTTTTGATTCGGGCATCAGACACAGAGTTATCCAAGCTGAAACTTTCATGGAGGAAGTTTAGGAGAATGAATCTATGACTTTTCATTTCATACCCTGTTGAGATGATTTGCGTAAGAGACATTAGATGATGGTACAAACGTCACACGCTTTCCTGTTAAAACGTAATGTGAAAAAGGCTAAATTTTTTTTCCATTGGTTTCATCTGCTTGTATTAAGCTGCTGAAAAGAAATCAGTAATGTTTCCCAAGCTCTTCTGTATAGTTTGCTAATCCAAAATGTCTGAAAGCAGCATTATTCATAACAGTAATTCATTCCTGGTGTCTAAAAATAATCTGGAGCAAGGTCAGACAAATAGCTTACATTAAAGTCCTAAACCTTAAAGCGTAAGAATCACAATCTCTCCAATGAGATAGCAATTATAGTCTGAACCAACAGGTAAATATCCTGGATTTAGGTGGTGTGAAGAAAAAAAAAAAAACAAAACAAGCCACAAGGGAGGCACACGCCTCCCCTCTCCCATATGAGCATGGTTGGATGTGGCACAAAACCTCCCACATCCTGTGACGTGTTTGCCATCACGTGGTTGAGCACATCTCCCCTTCTCTCTCTCTCTTCTCATCACCTCGTGTGGCAGGGTTGGCTCTGTCTTTGTTGATAATCACAGTCGCATTGCTTTCTTGCCCAATGCAACATAGGGAAGGCTGAGCTATGCTTGACTAACACGTATGAATAATGAATACTGTGCTGAAGATGTTCAGGCTCAATCCCCATAAACTTTGTGAATCATTGAAAGAGTTAGTAATGCTCCTGCTTTATAATAAAAATTCACAAAAGGACATTCTTTATGATTCACCTGAGAAATTTCAGAGCTGCTCTGCTTTGAGAGAGAAAATCTCACTGCATTGAGCTGACAAGATTTCCTGGCACACACACAGGCTGTATTTCATACCTTTGG
The DNA here is from genome assembly GCA_020745775.1 of Theristicus caerulescens. Classification (NCBI taxonomy): domain Eukaryota; kingdom Metazoa; phylum Chordata; class Aves; order Pelecaniformes; family Threskiornithidae; genus Theristicus; species Theristicus caerulescens. Next base: position 95,184,483 of record CM036560.1, read on the forward strand.
TTTTGGCTAAATGATTCCAAATAATGAAGTCTGTAGCTCTGATTGCCTGTTGCTTGTGAACAGCCACAGGTCAAGAAGATTTCTCCTAATTCTTAGCTGTGCTCTCCAGAGACCACTGGGAATACTCCTAGACAGACTCCATATAAACAAACAAGCAAAAAAAAAATGTTTAGGATTATACCATAATATTAAGTCACAGGTCCTATAAGACATCATTGAACAGTCTCTCCATCTCAGTTTGTAGCTGTTTGCTTAATTGCTTCAGCTCTAAATTTCTCCAAAGGAGTACTCTCAGGCACAGAAATAAATGGGATGGTATACAGATGCTGCCAAACTATTTAAATGCATCTGTGGAGTAAAATACACCTGATGTGAAGAAGTCAAGAGTCAATAAAGAGGCAGTGGGTCATAGTGACAGAAGAATTACTGAGGGGAATAAAAAATACACCTTATGTAAAGAAGTCAGAGTCAATAAAGAGGCAGTGGGTCATAGTGACAATAGAATTACTGAGGGGAATAAAGACACATCACAGGCTATACTGTAGTCATTGTATAGGACAGCAATAAAAAAATCATGATACTATTTGAGTAACAGTACATGCTGATAAGTAAGTGAAGATTGGAGCACAACGTATGACCCAGAGGAAGGGATGTGCAATCATATGTTTGGAGTTTCCTGAATAATGACTGCTCAGCCATTTAACTAGAGAATTTCTCAAACCCATTTTCATATGCAATGTATGTTAACTGGTGATAACAGTGGCAGCTACTGAGGAAGGAGCATCTAAATATATTCTTTTGCCTTGCTGCTGTTATTCTGCATCTGTTTCAGGCAAAAGGCAATTTCAAGAAATTGTTGATGTTTTCCAAATAAACAAAGCAAAATAGAGTATCAAATAAAATGCATACATTAAAATACGCATTGATTACTGACAAAAGTACATTTCAGAACTGACCCGAGCGGTGTTGTGTCCAGCTGTGACAGTTGTGCTATAAAGAAGGATTGTACCAAATTGCTAACTGGCCAAGAAGAGAAGCTGCGGCAGCCAGGACAGCCAACAGGGTCTTTTATGTTTGTTTTGAGACTCGCCACAGTTCCCAGCACTGTAGAACACTTCTCCAAAGCAAGGATGCTTTGCCTGTCCTAAATTTAATCTAGTGGAAAAAATCTTTTAGATTATTGCTGTGTCCTTTACTGCCCCTCTGCTCTTACCAGTAGGTCTTGGTGCCAATATCTTAATTTTTCATTTTATGCTGCTTGCTTTAACAATGTGTTCTTTGGCAGTCAGCCATGTCTACAGCACTCTACTATTAAAATGTCTGCTCTCTACTGCAGCTGTCCATTTACTTTATGAACTGATCAGCTGGTAGAATGTAATTTAAGAGAACAGGAATAAGTCATAGTTGAGGGCACAAAGTATCAGCTGATTTGCTGTATGCAGATCTGTCCTTCAGAGATTTTTGAACCTAACTCGTCATACTACATGTTTATTTTTTAATTAGTGCATAATGTGGAAAGAATGACTTGACATGCTGCACGTAGTAGGTGAATAAAACCAATACTGCCCTTGTGGAAATACTCTCAGTACCAGGAGCACTCAGGAGTGACACAGTTGTCAAAGTGAACAGAGCACATAATACTTTTCCTACTTAAATGTTATTGCAGGTCTAGAGGGCAGGATAATTTGAATTTGTAATGGCATTAGCTTTAACATTTAAATAGACCAAAGATGATCAATTCGTAGGAGACACTCGCATACTAGATTTTCTCTTGTAATTGCTGAGGTCTTATTGGGCCGAACCAAACTGTAAGCTGGATTTTTAAGGGAGAAACATTTCATAAAATGTCCTATTTGCCTATAACAATGGTTGTTGAGAGAGAGGGTGGCTTACTGAACTAATGAAAACAAAAACATCTACTGATACAACCTGAGGACTGGGTTGACATCATGTCTGGTAGACAAGGGAAGAATGGAACCAGAAATTAATGGCTCATAATTGATGTGCTGGCAATTAGAACTAACTAGCAGGCAGGGGAATGGGGGGATGAGACTGCTCTTTATGTTTTTTGAAGTCATTAAAAAGTGTGGGAAGTGGCTGTGGAGAAAGGCTGGGAGGATGGAAGGAATTTTACTGTCATCTTTGCCATCTTTAGTATCCCTGGGATTTGGAGAAGTCCACCTGCTTCCATCCACACCCTTCTCAAAACTGCATCATTACTGGGCCTGATCCAGGGATATACATTGATTAGATAAGCCAGTGATAAGGAATATTGAGATTGCGGCCTCATCTCCACCAGCAAACAAAAGCTGGGAAGACCTCTTTTTCCTTCTTTGCCTTATTTTTCTTCTCTCATCTTTTACTTTTAAAAAATTGGTATTAGGAAGACGTGACTTACTCTGTTGCAATATTTCCATAAGCTGATGGCCTGTAAAGCAGTTGAAAGCAATGACTGAAATGGCTCAGCGATAGTACATATTTGCCAAGTCTCCAAGTAGCCAATGGGACTCAGTGCTTGGATTCATTCCTCTAAGAACAGGCTGGCAAGGTATATATAAAAATATATATCGTATATATATCTGATATATACGATATATATTTTTATATATATAAATAGATGTAAAAAAATCAAAGCAGCAGAATGAATGATAAAAATAAGCATAAAACTAAGATATGGATCTCATTTATAATCTTAAAGATAAATGCAAACAAGCAAGCACCAGGCCTGTAATAATGATAATTTTTTCCCTTCAGTAAGAAAGGAAACATCTTTGTGGACAGATCATCTCCAGTATATTTCTTCTTCTCACTCTTCCCCCTACTTTATTTGTAAGCTGGCCAATACAGAATTTACTATGCTAATCAAAATATAGTCTCCTGCTGTTGACTGCATTTTGATATGGAAATTTATTCTGACTTGTATGTATTCTTTTAAAGAACTCAGTGTTGCAGAACAAATGGAAAATTCACTCTCACCAATCTGTTTTTATTCTTTCTGTTTACTATACACATTGATGAACTTTTAGTGTTAGCTTCATTCTCTCTTGGCAGTGACTGAAGACCATCTAATATAGAGCTTTAAACATATTATTAGCTTTTGAATGAGTAAATTTCGTAAGAAATTACATGCTCTACAAAGAGAGGTAATGGATAATAGGGTCTTTATCTCAAAGGAGTAGTGAAGGGAATATAGTGAGATTCAATTCGCAGTCACCAACTGGGTCACATCTCAGAGAAGATGATGTATTATTTCTGACAGACAATATGGTCTGTTGGCTATTAAAAAAGCAACAGAGTAAGTTTGATAGTCCTAGTCTAGTCCTTAGTGATCAAACTTCCAGTGAAAACTGGTATTCTCAGTAGTAATCAATCTTTCTGTCTTGTGACTGTGTGCTCTTTATTCTATAGTCGAATGTTATGTTAGTAGTTTTGGCAAAAAGGCCATAGACTAGTTAGACGTGGATCTTGAACTGTCTTCTCTTCTGAAGAGGATTTCTTAGCTTAGAGGGGAGATACACTGGCAGTGCAATATATTCCTTAAAGCTGTTTCTAAGTCATGTATAAATATAGGATTTTGGTTTTCAGGTTTCTTAATATGGTACCTTTTATCATCATAGCTTTCCAAATTTGTAAGAGGTCCAAATCATCCTCCACTGAATTATTAATCATGGAAAAATCTGAAAAGATCCATTGATATATTTGTGCATTGTTTTTCTTCCAAATTAACTTTTATTGCTAGAGTTGATGTTTGCCATCAACTGTGGACCCCTTTGTAAACTGGTCTCAACATACTTTTGTGCAACAACTTGGTGAAGAAAGCAGGCAGCTGAGTGATTTTTATGATCTTTAACAGTAGTAAGAGATTAGGTGCATTTTTCTTAATAAAGACCTGTTGGGGCTGCAGGAAAAATGATAATGTCTTCCAATATGCCCTTAACCAAAATTCTAATGTTTAAAATTTATTTATGGGACCACGTTAATTTAAGCAACGATTCTGTAGATTCATTGTGCTTAAGCCAGAAGCATATGAGGATGGTAAACATTTGCATATCCATCATGAACCTACAGAAAATAAGTGTATAGAATACATTCATTTGAATTATATTTGAAATATTGCCCAGGCTGATATTGAATCTACGATGTGCACCTGGAGGAGCAGGATAGAACTATAAGTGTCACAGGACTGCAGATCCTTGCTTAAGCTTTTTTTAAAAAGCCAGTAACCTTGGGTACTAATGTATTAAAATTGCTAGGTAAGCATTTCGGCATTTAAAATGACAACACACTTCCATGACTCATGAAATGACACCTATTCATTCAGTGACTAACAAACTAAGAGAGAGATTCACATGTACCTGTGAATACTGATATAGAAAACAGATCTAAGGACCATTGTGTTTCTATCTGATACATACATTTTAATTCATTCACTGAATATGCAAACTATGTATTTAGCTAAGTACTTGAAATTGGCCTCAGGTGTAAAGTTTTAGAGATCATAATTGTGTCTCCCCAGTGATACTCTTGTGTATCTATCTAGCTAGGGGATGCCCCTGTATTAGCATCAGGAATTCAAAGCAGCATGAAGCGAGTATTAAGTAGGAGCTTCCACCACTCCAGAGGAAAATGGCTAAGCCTATTTTTTTTACTTCTCCTTTCAATATTTCATGAGACCTGATCTTCTCTTACTAACAGGGTTGCCTTCTCTTTCTGATTTGGAAAACCTTTTTCTGTCTCATTTTGTATTTTTCTTTCCCCTTCTTTCTAATCTCTTATTCCCCTCTGGTTTTGCCCATCTTTGGACCACTGCAGGTCATCTGCATCTAGAGAAACAATGTTTAATATTTTTATCTGAAGCTGCTTCTGTGCTTTCCACAAGCAAAAGACTTCCAGGACACTGGGACTATAAGAGAAGCACAGCTCCAGGGAAAACTAAGGCTCATTTCTCTTAGCTAGAGTGTGCAATACTGCTCATGATTTAGATGCATCAGCAGCACATGCTACTATTTTCTTAGTATTGAAATACATCAATTTAAATGCACACTGCCACACTGCCTCTGCCAGGATGAAGGGTACAGTTATTTATATGGGTGATTATACCTGTAAAGAATGCTGTCCTAAAAAAAATTAACATAAAAACTTTTTTCCATCTAACTTCTCTCTTGTGAAGTATTTTGGAATTAGTAAGAGAATTTAAGTTGCTGAATTTTCACATTAATAAGGGTTGTCATCTTTGAAGATTTTCACAGGACTAATAAGGTCTCTCTTTTATAATGAAAATGCCTCCAAACCGCTTTTCCCTCTGGATACCACAGTGTGTCTTGAGCTAATTATGATTAGAAATTCTGACTCCAAAAGGAGAACTTTTTTTCCTTAAGTGCTTTCTGATGAACACAAAGAAAATTATATTCCATGCAAAAGTGTATAACATTGTATGTCACTTACACAGCAGCGGAATCTGGAGTCTTAGTAAGAATTAAATACTATAAACATACAACAACACATGTCACTGCATGCATTGGAAAAGCCATAGTTCAGGTAGTACTGTTCTCACTTTAGTAAGTGAATTATTCAGAAGAACATTCCCCTTTCACCAAGATCCTCCTTTACCCATAGATACCGTATTCAAACCCAGAAGCTGTCATTATATTACTGATTGAATTCTCTAAAATATTTGTCCTCGCTTTTTCTTGCAACTTAGAGAGTCATGTTGCCAGAGTATCATACTGTTCTTGAAAAAGGACTGCAGTGGATTATACAAATGTAGCATTAAAAACCCCAACAGACATCTAAAACATGTTTGAAATCAAATAAACAGTTTAAAATTATATTAAAGGATGGAAGAAAGCCAGATATTCCCTAAAAGCTTATCACCTATCTGTGCATTCTTTGTAGGTTTACCATTTTCTAAGCGCTTATCTAATAATACTTTCATTATGTCCATCATTGCAGTTTGAGTTAGTTCTGCACTTTAACTGCATTCTCACTAAAGAGAGATCCTTCAGCTTGTTTGTGTTGTCCTCTTTTTCTGCACCTCTGAGACGTTCAGAACCTCTGTTTTTAACCACCGACCTTTAGGCAAATATCCATAAATATTTCTTAATTTACTCACAGTTATTACTGTTAAAGCTTTCTTACACTCAGTGTACTGAATTGTATGTTCTTTCTCTACCCTAGTTTGGTATGGGATAGAGTTTCATACAGGGCAATTGCATGGTTCAGCCCTAAACATACCGATCTGACAGTGAGGAACTGTGGATTCCAGATTTGTCTCTGCTACTAGCTTGCCACTTTGATCCTGGCACCTTTCTGTACCTCGCTTTATTTAAAATGAATTAGAAGTAGCCCTAACTCTATTAAAACATATTCTGAGGATACATCCACGTTTGCAGAGCACCGGCAGTTCCTTGATTTCAAAAGATCCAGAGTGCAAAGTATTTTGCATACCTATTTTTATAGTGAGATTGAAAGAGCAGCAGTTTTACTCACTTATAATTTTGCATGTAACTTTTTGTCTGACAGCATTTTCTATTTCACAATGTAGACTGAAGACATATTTTTAGCCATTAAAATGCCAGAGTCATGCTGTTCAGAATTTGTCCTTGAGCCTTGTGACAACCATATAAAGCATACCCATTATTATTTATTGCATGCGTTTCTAAAATAGTTCAGTCTCTTTTGAACTTGCTGCTATCTACAGGTAGTAATCATTAACTCAGAGAAAAACACCTCCAACATCTCCTGGTTTAGAAGTACAGCAGAACCTTGCTAAGTGCCTTACTAGAAAGAGCAGTGATTGAATCTCTGGTGCCAGTATTTCAGGAAAGTGTCAGAATCTCTTGGGATAATGTCTTCAGAAGTCCACGAATCAGGGGTAGGCACCAGCTTATAAGAATAAAATTTCTATCTTGTCTTTGTGAGAATTCAGCTTTCTTACTTGACAGAAAAGCAAGTACTTAACGCTCATTGCAACTGAACTCTGACTTGGAAAACAGTTTCCAGCAAGATTCAGTGTTGAGGAAGGACCTTGGAGACACAGTGACAGCTTATCCTCCAGCCTAAGTTGAGATGGACTAACCAACCCCACTTGGAGGAGCAATCGCTAGCAACCTGTACAGATTTCATCTCCAACAGCCCAGGATTGCTATTTAGGAATCATCTAATAATCCACTTACATTCTCTAGATGATTTCCAATGCCTAGAACAACTTTGTTTATATACACACACATATATACACACACATACATGTATATCAGGGTATATGTAAAAGTTACATTTTCTATAAATATGTTTTTATTTATACATACATGCATATATAAGCATAGCTTTCCTAAGTAACTAGAGCTAATAAAAGAAAAGGGGGGAGGGAGTAAGTATAAAAGAGAAATCATAGACTCATAGGATCGTTAGGGTTGGAAAGGACCTCTGAGACCATCGAGTCCAACCTGTTAACCTAACCGCCTGGTCCACCTCTAAACCATGTCCCTAAGCACCACATCCACATGTTTTTTGAATACTTCCAGGGACTGATTGCACCACTTCCCTGGGCAGTCTGTTCCAAGGCCTAACCACTCTCTCTGTGAAGGAATTTTTCCTAATATCCAACCTAAACCTCCCCCGGCACAACTTGAGGCCATTTCCTCTTGTCCTATCGCTTGTTACTTAGGAGAAGAGACCGACCCCCACCTCGCTACAACCTCCTTTCAGGTAGTTGTAGAGAGCAATAAGGTCTCCCCTCAGCCTCCTCTTCTCCAACGTAAAGAACCCCAGTTCCCTCAGCCGCTCCTCATAAGACTTCACCAGCTTCGTTGCCCTTCTCTGGCCATGCTCCAGCACCTCAGTGTCCTTCTTGTAGTGAGGGGCCCAAAACTGAACACAGTACTTGATGTACGGCCTCACCAGTGCCTTATATGACACAAAACATTTCCTGATATAATATTTTATGATTTTTCCAAGTGACTGATTTTAAGCATACAGTGTTACTGTCCTTGATGTTCCTGTGGAGCTCTGAAACATTCGGTTAATTATTGAGCTGTACTGGTTACACTGGTCACATACATAATTTTGGATAAGGTCAACTCTTTTCTCAGTGCACGTTACTGCCATGTGCACAAAAAGAGGAGAAGCAATTGCATCTTTTAATCTCCATCTCTGAGCTCTTTGTTTTTCATTGCCATTTAATACTGAAAATGGAATTTCAGCTTTCTTTTTTTATCTTCTGATGCTTTCACATGTTCAGACAAGGAAGATTAGGGTCAAAAATATACATGAAGTAACATTATATTTAAAGTCCTGAACTGTATTTTGAAAGTGCTGTTTGCTGCTGGAGCAGTCTGCTTGTACTTTTCTTTAAGCCTCTAAGTTAATTAAAACTAATTATTTGCATATAAAAAAATAATATGATTGAAGTAGTATTCATGGAAACAATATCACTTTATTTGAGTTAATTTCTTTCTGCAGTCTGCTTCAGCTACGAATCAAGACTCAGAAAACGTATGATTCCTCTTAAAAGGATCCTCTCTGGGATGAGATAAATGAGAATGAATTAACATTTCACCTGAGCAAGTGGGAAATGTCCCCTGTGCTGGCTTCTGGTAAACTGGAATGCTGCACAACGCGCAGCTGTTCAGCCAAGGACTGTCCTGTGATGCACAGCCAGCAGGGACGTCTGAGTGGGCTGAGAGATGAACCAAGCTCAGGGAGGCAGAACATGGTTCGCATCTATCAGGAGAGAGTCTGAGCTGCTCTTTCAGCTCTCCAGGAGCATTTGTAGCCTTACCCTTTCAGGTTGCGGTGGCCAAAATCTCTGCAAAGTTCAGCTATAGCGCAGGATCTCTTTGTTTGATTTTCTGTGATCTCTATTTGCACTGCTAAGTAGATAATTAAATTGATCAGAGGACATGTTTTAATCATTAATGCCTCCTTATAGTATGCATAAGCATCTCATTTAATACTTTCAGTTATTGCATACTTTTTCATAGAATTCTCTAGTTAATGCAAATTTTCCCTAAGAAAAAAGGTGGGATTAATCTAGAATTCCGGCTATCTTAGGTTTCTTATATAGTCTCTCACGACATCACAGAGTATCTGTCATTGGTAAAAACAGTATCTAAAGAAACAAAATTATTAGTTCAAAAAGGTAATTTTGTACACTTAAACCCTCTAAAGCAAAATAACAGGTGTTACAAAGAAACAGCTGAGGAGGTAATACAGGACTTTTATTTTAAAGGAGTTTTGATGAAACTTCATATAATCAAACCATTGCTAGGACTGGTAAAATTATTGGCAATCCTAGCAGAGAGGGTAAAACTGAGCTTGCCTAGAATCAAACTGCTGTGTCTCGGCTGTCTTGTCAGTTCAAGGTACAGACTCATCAGTGGGAGCATAAATGAAGAACTGCCTTTTGTATATTGCATTTATTTGCGTGCTAACAGCATGTAGCAATCTTTGGTCACCACACCGTCTAGGTGTCTTCTGTCATTTCTAATTATTTTTTGAACAAGGCTCAAAAGAATCATGTTTACTTCCTCTCTTCCAACTGCTGAGTGATGCTGACAGTCTTCCCTGTGGATGAATGTTAATATGAATGCTGGACTTTGAGCAAATGAAAACAAACCCATAAATGTGATGTTCTTACTGTATTTATACTTTTCCTATATGCTTCCTTTCCTTTTACATTTTATTTCTTGATATGTATAACTCTATTGCTACATTATCCACTGCATTGTGTGCTGATTATAAGTACATTATTATTTCTGCAAATCTCAGGGTTAAAAACTACAACGATATTGTAAAATGGAGGACACTAGCGATACAAACAAAAAAGGTTTCAGTTCATCTTTGTTAAACATTTTAAGGATTGTACTATTTGAAATGTTATTAAATAACAAAATTAGGAAAAATGCAAATTATCCACATCAATCAGTTTAGGATTAGCATTCATTTAAAACAGGATGCTTCGTAACAATGTTTACATAAAGATAAGCCATAAGATGCTAAATATATTTTAATGTTTTTACTGATTTCTACTGATATTTCACTGAATTCCAGTCAGCTTTTCTCATTCTGTTAAATTTGGAGGCCATTATTAGAAACATAAGTCTGCTATTTTTTTCTGTTGTGTAACTGAATGATGACTAGATTAAAAAAAAAAATCCCAAACACATTAGATAATTTTCCACAACAGTGTCACTAGTAGAAGACTATTTTTTGAGTTCTGAGATTATCAGTCAACCTTTCAGTTATAAAATACAGTAAAGATGTTTACCCGGCCTGATTTAGAATAATTTTTAATTATACAAAAGGAAATAATTTCCATAGCTGTAAATTAAGCTGAAATAAGAGTTTTTATTTATGTTTCAGAATCCTCAAAAATCCCACTGACTTAATGGAAATGTAAGGCAGTTGTATTCCTTTGGGCATTCAGCCTATGTGAATACAAATTAAGTTGCAATGAAAAATAAAGAAGAAACTGTATCAGACTTAAATGATATATATTATACACTAATTTAACAGTTAGATACTGAGGAGCACATGTTTAAAAAGAAATGACAGCACATTTGGATTTTAGAAATGTGCAATATGATTTTAATCACTGTCTAGAAATGCTTTTCTGTATTTGTAAAGGTGATATGTATTGTAGGTATATGGCCACTGAAGATGTGCAGAAAAAAAATGGCAGTATTTTATGAAGTAGCTTTAACTAGACTGCTTAAATAGTTTAACTAGTCTGTTTAAATAATTTAGACCTAAGTAGGTCTAAATTATAGAATCATAGAATCGTTTAGGTTGGAAAATACCCTTAAGATCATCAAGTCCAACCGTTAGCCTACCACCACCAAGTCCGCCACTAAACCATGTCCTCAAGCACCACATCTACCCGTGTTTTAAATACCTCCAGGGATGGGGACTCAACCACTTCCCTGGGCAGCCTGTTCCAGTGCCTGACTATTCTTTCAGTGAAGAAGTTTTTCCTAATATCCAACCTAAACTTTCCCTGGTGCAGCTTGAGGCCATTTCCTCTCATCCTATCACTTGTTACTGGGGTGAAGAGACCGACCCCCACCTCACTACAACCTCCTTTCAGGTAGTTGTAGAGAGCAGTAAGGTCTCCCCTCAGCCTCCTCTTCTCCAAACTAAACAACTCCAGTAGATTAATGTAGACTAACGTAGTGTTTTGAAGCCTCACGCGTGGTCAGCCCTTAGAAGAAAGGGCAACAGCAGCAGCAAGGTGTAGAGATTGCCCGAGGCAGGTTTCAATGCCAGATTTGACCGAACTGGTCCAGGCTACTTCTACCACAGCACTGCCAGAGTAAAGCAAGGATAACGCCAAGTATGCAATCTCCATCTACGTGAGTGTAACTTACATTTGGTACACCTGCCTTGAGACAGAGGGACAGAGAGGAAGGCTTTCTGCCCACTTGTTCATTTGCATGAGAAATACTAAAAATAAGAGAGTAGTTAAGGCCTGGGTAACTTCACTGTTTTTCACAGCATGAATAGACAGCGTAATGCATTCTGAGCATCTCTGAATGTCGGCACTGCTAGCCACAGAGTAACACATTATGGAGTTTTAAAAACAGACCTCCTGGACTGATATTTAAGTATTCTTTAAGCAATGTTCAGAAGAAAAGTTTTACTTAAACAAGACCAAAAAAAACCTTTTCTGAAAGGAGGAGAGCAAGAAGGGCCAGTTCATCATTCACTTGCTAAAACCACAAATATAGCAACATTGACTTCGCACATCCAAGGTAAACATCTGAGCCAATTATTTAAATAACAAAGCAGCTGTCAAAGAGTAATGAACAGTTCTTCATTTAAATATTATTCTCTTTAAATATTATCTAAATATTATTTAGGAAGTGGTAGATATCACTAATGCCTGAAAAGATATCAAATGCTCAAGTACTTAATTTGGATTCTTTTTCAAGTAATTAACAAAAATACAGGACTGTCTTAAATGTGACTAGGTTATCATGTATTTCAGCAGAATGAGTTTGAGCTCATCTCTGTGTTTTCCCATACGTACAGAAAAGATGATGCAGTGACAATGAACCACTGTAAAGACCTCAGCTTGCACCAAGAAGAATTTCCTATTAATTATTTTATTCTTATACAATTATTTACTGCAGAATGGTACAAAGTTTAGTTACCTGTGGACACCATGCATGGAAATAACAAATATACACACATATGAGCACAGCCATGTAAGTATTTTTGTATGTGACATTAGCCCGTTGATTTTCTTCTTTGCTATCTCAGCAAACAAGTTTATCAACTTGTAATACATATTTTTAAGGTACTATAAAAATGAAGTTACTTGTATAGTTTGAAAAGTACAAGAAGTTGAAAATTAAATAGGTAATTCTGGAGACAGTGAATCTCTAATGTCAACTTAAAACTTGGAAAATATAAAGGATGTATTCCTTAATGAAAGAACTATTTGTAGAGACAGATTAAGAAAGCAGATGACAGTTCATTTTTTGATACCTGTCAATGAATAAATTTTGCAGAATAAGACATTTTGAAACTAAGAATTTCAGCCCCTAACCATCCAACTGTATGTACTCTATCACATAGTTCATCAAAAGTCCAGCTATACCCCAAGAAGCATACACTCTCCAATTCCAACCTCTGTTTTCCTTTGTTTGGATGTTTGTGAGACAATGAGAGTCCATGCTACAGTTTTTTGTAAAAGTAAAATGCCTGCAATAAATAAATTATTACTTGTATGTGGAAAAAAATACTGTTACCTAGCTGCTTAGCCCTTTTGAACTAGAAACAATGCAAACAGATGAAATAGGGTTAATGTATCAGATAATATAAAATCACAGTATAAGTAGAAAGTATTTGAATACAGTAACAGAATGTGGATACAGCAGGTAAAAATGAAATTATTGTGGACAGAATAGTTAGTGGCAGTCACAGCATATGGGCTACCTATCAAGGATTTTTTTTTTTTTGTTGACATCACAGCAAAGATGATTTTTATGAAGTGATGTGAGGAACGAGATTGTCCTTCCTTTGAGGATGGCTTTAACTCAAGCGGACTAACTCAGCTTCATTGTAATTCAGGGGATGGGAGACATCAAGTTCCCATTTTGTAGAGAGAGTGCAACTCTGTTACATGGACAAATTCTTTCATTTGCTGCTAGAGCTAGGGAAACACATGCACTTCCAGTCTGCAAAAATACATGAAATGGAAACCAATCCAAAGTTAAAAGAAGGAACAGAGTTTCCCTTCAAGCTGATCTATGATGCACTTACTGACTGAAAAATATTCTTATTTACAATAATCGACAAGGTTCATACTGTATGGCCAGTTGTTTACACCTATCTCATTATCATCAGCTATCAGCAAGCCAGTTGAAACTAAGGAAGCCAGCAAGGTTACAGCTGGATACTCTCAAAATACCTGTTCAACTGTTGCTAGGAAAACTAGACCTCCCTAACGCTCCCTGCACTGAAGCTGCTCATGCTTCATCAAATTTGAGGGAAAGTGTGTCCTGGGCTCATGAAGTCCCTGGCCTGCAAACTGCTGGGGGCTGGGAGAATATTTGTGTGAATATCACTATCTGCTCATCCAGCTCTTACACTCTTCTCTGGGTGGTCGGTGTTACCCTTTGCTGTGTCTCTGGTGTTTGGAGGCAGCACAATGCCAGGTCAGTGAGTGAAGTGGATAAAACAAGCTTCTAGTCCATCTCACAGTGTAATAGAAGTCCATTTAAATCAATTTAGTATAAAATCAATGGAATGTAAAGTCCTCAAGCTGAAGACATACCAAATATTAAACCGGTAAGAAAAGATACTGCACTTGATCATAGCTAGATCTTAGTCTGCAGTCTGTCAGTAGGATTGTTAAGACTATCTTTTGAGTTAAGTAGTCAGAAGCTGGAGTTGTGTATGTAATGCTTCCCTTTTCTGAAGTTATTTTTCAAAAACTATAAATTCTGCATAAAGACTGGACCTTAATCTTGAGGCTATATAAGCATTGTGGAAATCTGTTAAATGCCTAAACAGATAGTGGAGGCTCTCAAATCTGTCCTACAATATTTCTAGGTTGTTTTCTTCTTTTATATATGTAGTTTTCTTTTAGATTTTTGTTTCATAATCATTTTCAGATAATAAAAGTATGAGCCGGAGTTAAAAAGGTGGTCATACCACCACTTCCAGGTCAGTACACATAGCTTATGTGCCTCCTTTGTACTGGTTACAAGTGTTCCTAGTCCTCTGATCTAGCTGAAAAGTATGATGATGGAATCATTTGTTCCTTGATCTCGTTCACTGTGCATTCGGGTACCTGCCTAAGGATCCATGACGGAAGCTCCACAGTTGCTTTGTGTTGGGGTTGAAGACATACCTGCCAGTGCCTGCAGAAAGGCAGTAGGAAATGCAGGACTCTCCCAGCGAGTCTGTGATATCATTTCATCCTCCCAGTGAGTCTGTAATAGAATTTCTTTTACTTTTGGGAAGGAAATGGAGAAGAAAGTTAGTTGGAGGAAATTTCAGTGGGAACAGTGAAGTCGTTCTGATGAACAAAGCAGGGAAGAATCAAATCTATGCTAATGCAGTTGATGTTTGCATTAATGCTCAGAAGCTGAGAATGACTGAAAGAAAGGATGACTGTGGTTAAAGCAATGACGCCTGACTCAGGAAATCTGAGTTCATTTCCTGGCTTTCCTATCTCTTTAGCTTTGTGCAAGAGATTTAATCTCCCTCTGCTTGCCTTTTTTTTTTTTTCCTTCCTGTACCACAGGGGAGTAATTACGCTTCAGATTGTTCTAAGAATAAATGCATTAATGTAGCCGGTACATTTAAGTTCAGGCCAGGAGACCTACAGAAGCTTCAGTTGTTGTTCCTTATTTTTTAAAAAAGGCCTTTCTGCTATCTATGGGGCATATGTCCTGGAGTCTTCATGCCCTGCATCTAGAAAGGTGAGGAGGCACTTGCAGTGCCTGGGCTGACATCTGTAAGCAGGTCTTATACCCTGGCAGCATGCCCAACTTCTAGTCAAGAGGCTGCACCAAATGATGCTTATCAATTACAGGGCATGGTTTTTTCTACGTGAACATAGCTTGCAGCTACTGCACGGCTTTCTTCCTCTGGGAGGCCTGGTGAAGCAGGCAGGCAAAAATTTAGAAATATCGGTGGTCAAAACTTTTGAGAAAAATTACACTTTGAAAATCTGAAGTTGAAGCACAGCAATACAGATGCTGAGATGATAAGACAACACATACACGAAGATCCCAAAGCACAGGAGGTGCAGAAACACTGGCCCCAAACAAGCACACAGGCGGCTGGGAAGAGCATCGGGGTATAAACACTGAGTCAGTGCAATGACCCTGAACCATCTCACGTAACCACAGCAATAACTTCCTGCACCCTGCAGAAGTTTTTGGTATTCTATCAGTGCCTTCGGATTCCTGGCACAGGCAGAAAATGTGAGGAAACTCGCAAGTCCTCCTGCGAGCACCAGCATGGAGAAAGCCTGGGCTCCTGCGGATTTGCATCTCACTGTTGACTGCAAGAGCTCTTCCAGCCCTTTCATGCAGCTGAGACATTTGTGAGGCCTCTTTCCCCTGGGAGCACTATGTCCCTGAGCCACGACACTCACAGGCCTATTTCCGTCACACTTTTATCAACTAAATTTCTATTTGCATCGGTCATCGGGCTCAATAATTGTTAGGGCAGACTGGAAGAGGTGGCCACGGGGCCTGCAGGCCTCACGGCCTTGAGAGCCTGGCGTGACACAGTGCCAAGGCAACCCTGCCGCCAGCCAGGCTGGCGGGCGCGGCTGAGGCGCCATGCCGTTAGCGGAGCACGGCGCCGGCCTGTGCCGCGTCACGAACGAGGAGCAGGCGAAGGGGCGGCGGGGCTCTGGCGGTTCCGCCGGAGGGGGAAATCGGCCGGGCAGCCGCCGTGCGCGCCGCCGCTCCCGCCCGCCCCCTCACAGCCCGCCGCCGCCCGAGCGGAGCCGTTGGAAAGAGAACGCGCGCCTAACGGGCGGCAGGCGGGGCGGGGCCCGCGGGGCGGGCGCGCGGCGGCCGCGCTGACGTCAGGGTGAGCCGAGGGGCGCGGAGGGGCGCGGGGAGGCGGCCGGCGCCGTGCCCGGGGCATGCGCGGCGGGGCGGTGCGCGCCGGCCCTCCCACCGCGGGCCGGGCGGGGAGGGGCGGGGCGGCCGGCACCTGAGGGCGCAGAGCGGCGCGGCCCTGCCCGAGGAGGGGACAGCGCCAGCCTGCGCCCGGCCCGGCGGTGAGTGTGGCCGCGGCGGCGGCGGGGGGGCGGTGCCGCCAGCCCCTCGCTCTCCCCCTGCCCCTCGCCGTGGGCCGCGCTCCCGGGGGTCTCCTTGCCGGCGGCGAGGGGGGAGCGGCCGCTGCCTCTTCCCTGCGCCGCGCCGCCCTCCCGCCGGGGCTGGGGTCGCCGGCTCGGCCGGGGGATGCTGCGGCATCAGCGGCCAGGCAGGCCGCGGGAGGCTGGGGAAGGGCGCCGGAGGGGCGGGCCGGGCCGGGCGGGTGGGGCAGCAGCAGCCTCCTGCGCGTCCCTGCCGGGTGCAGCCTTCACCTTTGGGGCGGCCTGAATGTCAGCTGGGGCTCCCGCAGCGCCGCTGGCTGCCAGCCGTGCCACAGGTGTGGCCTCCCCCGGCTGGCAGGGTGCTGGCAGCGGTGCCAGCTCGGCTGGCGGTGTCCGGGGCTTGCCTCGCCTGAGTCAGCTGTGCTGCTCCGGGAGGTGGAAGGCAATCTGGCGTGGCAGGCCTGTCGCTGTGTCCCTCCCTCGGTTCCTGCTTTGCAGTGGTTTTGCGTCTTTTAATTCTCTGTTTGTTGAGCCGTACCTGCAGGTATATTAGGAAACAGCTGCTGAAGGCCCTGGTCGCAGAGGGCTTTGTAGCTCCAAAAAGGGGAAGAAGGAAAAGCATCCAGTATGTCGTTGTTCAAAGACAACAGTTTAAAAAAAAAAAAAAAGGTGGAATATCTACTATAGCTATAATCCGTTCAGATTTTGCTTATAACAGCAAGGGAATGTTATGTACGTTACGATGATTTTGCTTTAATGACACTAAGACTTTGCTTTCAACATCCAGAGCCCACTGTAACGTCGTGTTCTGTCAAATGTACTTTGACACACAATGAAACGTAGGCAACTTCAGCCTTTAACTTTGAGTTGGAGGAAGTCAAGCTGTTTATCTTCAGTTAAAGAAAGCAAAAGTCAATGGGAACTTTATGCTGTAGCAGAGCATTAGTGTCCAGGCCAGACAACAAATTAAGGTAAGGACTGTAGATCTGGTACTCAATCTGGTACGTCATATAAAGATGTTTACCAGTTTTCAGGGGAATTGGTTCAACTTGTAGGATTGGTGCTTCATATTCATAGCAGGTTTGTTTCTGGTGTTTGTGGGCTTTGAGCCTCGATTTGATGCAGAATAGAATTTTTTGTTACGAAGGTATTAAAAACAAAATGAAGCTGGATTTAAGGTCTCATTTTGTTATGTTCTTGTAACTGAGAACCACTTTAAGTGTTCTCTGAAACTTTAAAAATATCTCTTCTGGAGTAGTTGAAAATACAAAACTCTTCATCATTTTAGTATGAGACAGCAGATGTTTATGTTTTTTGGTGATACTGAATGAAATTTGGCAGATGTTTTCTGATGTATATAATGATCACATAAATCTAAATTCTGTGGGCCCATTTTGAATTTAATGCCTCGAGTCTGAAGAGGTGGATGCCTGACAAATGGAATATTAGTAATAACCAGCTACCTAAACGTTAACCAAGGATCTACATGAATATATGACTTGCAGTAGAAAAAAAGTTTTTAGAGTCATAGTTTAATCTTTGCTCACAGTTAGTACTTTTCGTTATAGAAATCTCAGTGTTTGGCCTCTAAAAACTGCTGAGTATTGTCTTCTAATTGTAAAGCTGTTTAAACAGTAGAAATGTTTCAGGCTTAGAAGATTTCTGTATTTGATATTTTTGACCACTATAACACCTTGTGTTTTTGAACTGAAGTAATAATATATATGAATATAGAAAAAATGAATAGTAATGATCTCAATTAACATAATGATCTCATTTAATGTATTGTTATACTAATGAGTAATCCTGTTTAATGGAACTGTTCGTGTAAAAGCTCACTGGAGTAAAACCTATTACTTTTGGACCTGATCATCCTTTAAGAAGGATTGGTTATTTGGAATAAACCAGTTACAAAGACTTGTTGGCACCGTCTCTCTAGATAAAAAGCCATTATGCCATCAGTCATCAGATGAACATTGCTTGCCTAAAATTGTTAGAAAGTGTAGATCTCTGGAAATTGAAGAAAGATGAAGGAGTAAAAGGTCGCCAGTTGCAGCAGTGGTTGTGGTGTTCTCTTTTAGCCACTATTTGGAAGTGTAAACAGCAGCACCATCATCTTAATTAGAAGCTTTCAGGCATGGTTAAATTCCTTGCCAACAGGGATACTAAGAAGATCAAATTACTAATAGTGCTTTCGATAATTAGGTTTAAAATCCTGTATTGTGTTTCAATTGGAGCAATAAAAAAAGCTTATGTAAATCTCTGGATACCTGAACACATGTATGTTACAATAAAATCCCAACAGCATTAAAATAATTATTCCAAAGATGAAGTTTAGCTAGTCAGCGTAGGTCTTTGCATTCCTTCGTACCTCTGGGACACATACTCCAGCTCACTCTTAAACTTCTATCAAATAGGTGCATTTTGGAAGACATTCTGAAAATATTGTGTCCTCCTTGATCAAAACTAGCTTGATTTGCAGAGGTGTGGACTTTGCTAGCTAGCTGTTCTCCATCTATTCTACAGGGAGGATTCAGCTGGAGCAGTTCTGCTGATAATATCCTACAGTAAGTGAAGCAAGAAAGTCTTCTCAGGGTGGGGGATGCTTATCCCTGGTCACATAGGGAACTGGTGTCACAAGTTCTCAGTAAAATGCCTTTTTCACTACAGATTGTTGGGATTTTCATGAGCACTTAGTCCGTGATGAGTTGAGGTGGTCTTCTGCAGAGTGCATTTTAATGGCTTTGATTGAAGCAGAAGTATGGTTGATGTTGGCAAGGTTCTCACTGCAAGGAGTCTTGGCTTCTTAGCCAGAGGAAAGTAGCTGATAAGGTTTTATTTTTATGTGGTGGTTGAACAAGTTATAGATCTGGAATAACCCTTAAATTGCAAACAATTTCTGATTTATTCCCTGAAGCAAAAGAACTCTATGCTTTTAGCCTAATTAGCCCAGATGGCTTGTGACACACTCAGCACAAGTTAAGCGGTGCGTCATGGGAGAACTGAATATCCTGGGTTCTGTTGACTCAATAATATCGTGTACTTTGAGATGAGATTCAAGAGTCTTGTCTAGATAGATACAGAGATTATCACTACAATGTGAATTTGTATGATACTTCAACTTACGCTCTTTTTGTGAATCATATTAAAGATAGGTTTTACTTAAATGCGGTTTTTTTCCTGGTCTTATACAGTGAAATTATTACATAGACTTGTTAATCAGTATTTTTGATGATTCGGGGGAAGCTATGGCTTTTAACTGACCTTCATCGCAATAAGGCAAACTTGCATAGGTGGAAACTTGGCAAGGCCAAAGCTACTGCTGTTAGTAGCAGGAGACTTGAAAGGAGCAGAATCTTTCATCCTGCATAGCCTTGTCCATCAGTAAACAGAGTTCAAAACAGAAAACATCCTCATCCCTCTCTGTGTAAATCTTTCAGTTATGAAAGCTCTCAGAAATGGTAGTTTATAAAAATAACACTTTACCATGACTAAATTGGAGATCTTGATTAAAAAAAAACAAAACAAAAACAACCAAAAAAACCCCCAAATTATAAGTATCAGCTTCCTTTAAATTCAAGTAAAATGTGAGCATAGATGACTGTCTCTGTGTAATTCTGTAAGCTAATGTGGGAGAAACTGATCGTGTGGACAAACTGTCACTTGTAACTGAAGTTACATGTGTCAGTTTCTTTGAGAATACTTTTTTTTAATTGCAAATGTATGAGGATATAATGGCTGTCTGTCCTCTACATTGTAGAAAACTGACCTTGATAGGTACATTCAGATATAACTGTTTATGTTCATGTATCAGAAAATGAGTAAGAAAATATAAAACACACTTTAAAATACTTAGAGAAGGCTACCAGTCTGTGGTTAAAAACATGTTGATACTTGTTATGCTGTGGCAAACTTGGAAAGTTGTTTGGTACTGGAATATTTTTAGAGAGTTTGGTTTTGAGATTGGGAACTGATTTATAGCCGTCGAATCATAGACAGAAGCTGTAAGTGTCCAGCACTAGTGAAATGAAATTCAATAGCAAGAAAGTGGCACTTTGAAGATGTAGTTCAAAAATAAGCAAGTTTCAACTGAAAGCTATAGTATGCCAATATATGGCTGCAGTATTTTTGGTTAAGGGTGGATGTTGAAGAGAAGTCAAACTTCGCTTCAAAGAATACAAGTAATCCAGTATCTTCTTGAAAGCACGTAGATACAAAACAAAGTGATCGATATAACTGGTATGTTTGATAGCAAGGAGAGCGGAAATCAGTGGTCAGTACTCCCAATGTAGGGAGTTTACAAGTAGTTTTCCTCAGGAATCTGAGGAATCTGCAAGGCAATTAAATAATCTTTAAAAGAATTATTAGGAGGGCTCTGGAACTCCTTGCTTAAGGCAGTCATGGATGGAAAAAGTTTGGGGGCTCAAGGACAGGTTGGAGAAGATAGCGGAAGAGAGATCTGTGAAGGATTCCTAAACAAACTACATTGAATTCACGAAATCCTGTGAATTAAAAGTAGCTGAAGGTTTAGAAAGTCACATTCTGTGCTTGCCCTGTTCATCCTCTTCCCAGTGTGTTTTTTTAAGGCTACCACAGGAGACAATGTGACTCTCTATTCATTGCCATTAAAATAAGATTGACTGCTGGAACTGTATGGCTGAGCTGGAGAACTGAATCTGGACAGTTGAATTGCCATGATCCAAACCCAGAGGAATACTATGATTTGTATAATATTTCCAATTTATCCAGGGTTCACTTGCTCTCTTTCATGAGAAAATTTTTAAAGATTTTCTTTGTCAGTCCTTTTTCTAATCTTTTTTTTTTTTTTTTTAAAAAATCCAGCAGTGGCTGACTTAACAATATGATTTTTTTAAAAAGTCAGTAGCAGTGGTTTGACATGTTCTTGTCTCAAGGTCATGATCTTCTGACAAAAACTAAACTATGTTAAAATAGCATTGACAATATGTAGGAAAGAAATTCCCAGAACTATTTTCTTCTGTCTTCCTACTGCTTCATCTTGTCTAGTCTTGCTCAGTTATCACCTGTGAACCTCTTCAGGCTTACTGAGGATATCTCAGTACTGGTGAGTCTATGAATTACATGCAGTCTCCTTCAATTATCTCTGCTTGTCATTCAGCTTAACCTATAACTAGAATTCTTATTCAGGCAGCAGTAGAAAGAATGAGAATGACTGGCCGTGGGGGAGGGGTGTATCTTGTGTATTGGTGGTAAGCCCAGCCTTGTTGCAGATTTAAACTAATGGGAGTTGTTAATCTGAAGATACCTACATAGATAAACTGTTCAGCAGTGGTTCAGACAGGTAGTATTGTTTCTGTCATTATATAATCAATACACATATATTGAACAATATCTGTTTGGACCACCATAAGGGGGTTTTAGCTCCAGACAACTCAGTGTTCTTATATGGAGAAGATGCATCAGATGAATAAACAAACTGGAGGGCTAGGATGGACAAGGTGGCAGTCTAAAAAGGGATATTTCTATTTATAATCAGTTGTATTCAAAGTTTCACTTGGCTTCTAGCCTGCCTGTTCTCATCAGCAAGAAAATCCTGCTCCCAGGTAGCATGCATTACTAAAGTAGCAGAAAACAGTAACTGGAAGCTGACTCTTTAGTTTGTTACTAAAGCAGTGGTGAAGTAAGTCTCTCCTACTAGAGTTAGAGACGGGAGTGGCGTGTTTGAATCATGTGGTGACAGTGGATAGTTCTGAGGGAAAAGGGAGCCGCCTCTATTTTTAAGTGAAATATTTGCTGGACAATAGCAGGTAATTCCTACTTGTTTGCCGAACGACATTGCTTTTACGTCTGAACTTGGAGACAGTCATCTGTTTTGTAAAAATAAATTCAGAAAAATTGAAATTATCAACATGAAATGCTGTTGCTGAAGGAATAATACCATCAGCAAAAGCAGCGGCCTGTTCCTGCTGTCAGTTGCTTTGATGCTGACATAATCACAAAACTTTTGAAAGGAGAGATCGCGATCCACCATTTCACTTCTAGAAAGCTTGGATTCTAGACTGCGATTGGTGTTTGGGATTATTCAGTCAATCTTAACTACAGCATAAAGTTTAATTTGCCTTTATGATATAAACAGTGATGTCAGCTTTAAAACTTTTCTGAAAGACAGCTATGTGTATCAAATGGGAAAGATCAGAGTTTTTCGAATATATATGTACATGCACATATACCTATACACAATTATGGATTATCTTCCAGGGTAGAAATCTTGCCAAATACAAGCAAGCGTTAAGACAACACAAGAGAGTAACCTAGATATAGATGTGCTGTATAGTTGCAGTACGTTTGTGTATGTGTGAAATAATGCTTGAGTAATATGATAGTTTAGTTCTTTTCTTCTCTGTAGCTGTACGACTTTGTCTTTAGGTTGCAGAGTATTAGATCTGTAAGGCAGATGGATAGTGTATGTCTCTTCCTAGTTTGGTTTTCCCCTTTCTGTTTATTATCTTTGCAAATTTGGTAACAATTTAAACTGAATAATGTCATCAAAGAATTGAAGCAAATAAAGACTCTTTGTATCTCTTCACCAACAAAGATTTTGAGAACAATACATTTTTTGCAGTTTAAGAGCTGTTAAGCTACCCTGGTGAAGAAGCTTGATCTACCTGACTCACTCATAAGGTTGAATATGTTGAATTTGTTCTGTTCACAGAAGGCTGTTCCTCATGTAACATAACAAATGAAGTAATCCACATAATTTAATTCCTTCTAGCAGGAGTGTTTCTGTATTGGAGCTAGGTGTATCAGTCATGATTATGTCAATTGTTTCTGCTTCTGATTTATTACAGTGTATCCCATCCACCTCTTACAATGCTTTGACAGCTGTTCTTGGGGTCAGCACACTTAATGTAGTGTTTTTATCAGCTGCGCTGTGTGTTGTCTGGATTTCCAGTGAAAGCCTTACTATGTTCTGGATGTTGTGTTTTGAAGAGTTGGTTATGCAGGAAGGGCATGGTGTTTATATCTGCAGGTACAGAGTTGACATCCCTAGTTCAGATTTAACAAGGTACAACTGCTACATTTGGATGAGTGATTGGAAGAGTGCACAGAAGCAAACTTAAGGAAAAAATGAATGTCTGTCAGTGTCTGAACCACCTTTAGTTCTTACTAAAGGCATTTTCCAGAATTTTGACAAAGTCAGAATAGATCTATGTTTTCTCTTCTGTGGCAAGAAGGGTAGATCTTTTGAAGAAGGGAATTGATGACTTCCTCCAAGAGGTTGCATCAGGTGATGGGCAGCTTCAGAGAGGAGTTGTGCCTCTGCCATGCTTAATTCCACTTGCTAGCTGACTGCTGTCCCTGAGAACAGTTAGGCTGTCAGCACTAATGCAGAAAAGAGAAGCGTCATTGCATTTCACATCTCGTTTATGAATGAGCTATGATAACCTGTATTAACATTTAAGAGGAATGTGAAACTGCACTATTTCAAGTCTATTTCTTCCTTTTTGCAGGCTCCGATATTCTCTTTTATTGGGAGTAATATATCCCTACCCCCTAGTATCTCCTTCCATCTTTTCTTTATCCTGAAGCTGCTCCCTTGCTGCAGCTGGCTAAGGACCTGAGCTTTGCCTGCCCTCTGCCATGTTGTAAGAGTGCCAAAAATCAGGGCAAATTTACCTATTTGAGAAACCTTAGCAAAGGTCTGTCTTTTAGTTAAAATTTGCAAGACTTTTTTCAATAAAATCTTAAGGGTTTTGTGATAACTCAAATCCTGTTTTGTTTCAAACTTTTGGTAAGGTTTGATGTAAAAAACTTGGGGTTTAAAATGCATAGTCTCTATTTTACTAATATGCAAAGCACAAGCGGGCTAACTATTACAAAGCATCCATTTCTGGGCAGATAGCACTTAGTCCTTTTTTAATTCCTTGAGATGCCTGATATTCAATGTAAATAGCATTAATGGCAGAGTGAATTGAGAGTGTGGCCCTAAGGGATGTGAATGGAGTTTTTGGTTCTGAAAGTATTCTGATAGCTTTCTTCTAACAAAAGAGAGCTGCATTTCCTTATTTCTTTTTCTCCACTAAGTGCTTGTGTCCTCTAGCCTCACAAAGCATTAAGAAACCGTATTCAGATGGATAACTTCAGAGCTTTTAAAGACTGCAAGGAATGTCATATCTTTTTGCTGTATTGACTAAAGATACTGTTCAATGTTAGAAATACAGAAGCCTCGTTCTCTTCAGGATGTGTTTCTTGTTGTCTCCTCCCTTTCTCTATTCATTATCATGCTCTGCTTATATTCCTTGACCTAGTGCATTCTGATGGACAGTAAATAAAATTCAGCACAACAGCAGCTTGGGTAACTGGTTTGCTTGGTGTTTGATAGATCAAACTTTACAAGTGAATGGAAGATCAGCATGCCTCAGTGTGAGGGAGGAAGAATAGAAAAGAACTTACTTCTAAGCTCTCTGAGATCTGGGAACAGAGTCTCACAACTTCCAACACAGAATAACAAAATGATTTCAGAGAAGCAGAACAACAAGCATTAAGTGTCTTGGAATTTCTTACCATACTTTATGACTGTGGTACCTTCTAAAGGTAGACTGTCAGGAATGCTAGTGTTAATCACTGTGCAGTTTGGACATGGTAAAGGGAGAGATACTAAAATTCATGGATGCCTTCATGAAGCATTGGGAATTGATTCAAGAACAGAGGTGTTTTGGAGACACTGAAGACAGGAGAAGGAAGGAAGGCTTGGAGGATTTTACTGCAGAGCTGATAAATCTTATTGGATCTTGGAGTTGAGAGAAGGCTTTTTTGATTGAGCTGGAGCCAGTCTGTGCAGGGTAAATAACACAAAAGAATATAAGACAGTTGTAAATACTGAGAAGTTCAGTCTCAGACCCATCAGAATTTCTAGTTGTATTCTGATTCAATTTGATTCACACAACATGCACAATTTCCTCAGCATTCATCATCTTTAATTCCTCAGGTCTTGTCCTGCTCAGAGCAGGTGTTTGCTAGCTAGATCTCCTGCCAGTTTCTTTCATTCTGTTAAGCTCCTGTGGTCCTCTTAAAGCTAAAAAGTGACTTGAACCATGCTACCCATCCTGCAGTGTTCCTAAGTACTTGCTAAAGAAGCCTTTTGCTGCAACTGTTGCAAGGGCCTGCCTGATTTTTTGCTTATGTCATTCAGTACCTCCCTACACTGGTGTTAAAGCTCAGAGGTGTACAGAGGTTGTTTTTATAAGCCACGCGCAGTGAACAGAGTTGAAATACATGTGCACTTAAATTCACAAAGGCCATGTGGTGTATCTAGAGTCAGCAGGTGATGATTAGAAGTAAACTACAATCTTTTTCAAATTGGCAAGTTTGTATCTTTTTTTTTTTTTTTTTTTTGTGTGTGTGTGGAGGGCATCTTAGTTATCAGGAAAGTCAGTGGGAAGTTAGGAGCCGCTATCCTGAAGCATGTCCGTAGCACCTTGAAGAGCTGGTCTTGTGTCTCAGATTTCAGCAAGGCTCTCCTGTTAGAAGTGTGGTGCAGAAAACAGGATATAATTGTTATTTAAGGTAGTAGATTGTGCCTGCCTCAAGCCATCCGTTCATTGCCTGCCATTTGCTCTTCAGTTCCCAAGGGTATACTTCACTCATTTTCTGCACTGCCTGGGCAGTAGTTAACAGTTCTTTTCTCTGCCCTAATGTAATGCTGTGGCCAAGGAAGCTTTTCACTAGAGGAGATAATTTAGGTTACCATAGGAGGAATGTTCTCACCTTCCTGTCCGTGCTTTTTGTATACTACAAATGTGTTTTTGTTTTCTAGGAGAAAGAATGAAGGTCCCTGGAAATTTTAGCACTGTGCAGTTGGCAAGATAAATATGCCTGAATATTGGTAAACTGCTGCTTCAGATCACCTGTCACTGAGCCAAACAAGTGGAATTAGATAGTACCTTAATTCTGCGGAAGGCAAATAATAGGAGTATAAGGTCCAGCTTGGCAAACATGATCATTAAACTTCATTGGCTTCAGTAACATCCAGCACATGATGGCAGAAATATGAATAATTCATTTATTCACAGAGCTTCATAGCAGTTGTTCTGTCAGTCTGCCCACACCAAATAACAAAAAATTGACTTATTAATAATTGGTGTTTGCTGATATACGAACACTGATGCACATAATATTTCCAGGTCGGTAAGGAAGCTTGTGTACCGCTGCAGCTGCCAGTTTCTTACAGACCTACAGGAAAGTACCATTTCTGTTATCCAGAAGCAGCAAGGCGGTGTTGACTATCTTGGTTTTCCAGCACAATCCTGTTACACAAACTTATGTTTATCTCTGCCTCAAGAAAAAAATCCTTCATGTTGGGAAGGAAATTGCTCTAAGAAAAGCATCTTAAGTTAGCTACTCAGTATTTCTGTTTCTTATTTAGGTGGTCTTAAAATTGAGAAGAAGAATGGAACATACATCTGAAACTGTTGGCGTAGCAATAGTTCTGCAGAATTGCTCTCATCTGTCACCAGTCTGTCAGATATGTTTCATCTGGCAGCTGTTTATTCCACACTTCTGTGACAGTAGGAGGGGAGTTTGGTCCCACTTGTAGTAATCTGTTTGGAACTTGAAAATGCTGTTAGCTCTCTGACAGCACGGATCATAGGGATTGCAATATTTTACATGTGCCCAAACATTGAAATGTATGAACCTTAAGATGTTTTCTGCTGTAATAATCATTCCACAGCATGTAGGGCAGAGTCTCAGATGCAAAACCAAACTTTGCTGAGAAGCGAATATATAGGCAACTGTCTTCACAGTGTTACTGAAACAGACTGTGAATGAAGTAAAAGCGAATGTTGTGTTTGCTAGTTGAAAGTAACATTGGAGGATCTGATCGAGGTGTAAGTAATCCTATACAGAAAGCACAAAGGAGAGTGAGAATGAATATCCTTTTGCTTATCACCAGGATCTTGAATATCCTTGAAGGTAAGGATGTAGCAGCTTTTCAGTTAATTCAGATTATACTTCAGAGAGCGTTTGTAAGTTTTAATTCCTTTTCCCTTGATCATTATGTAAGACTAGGCTCTTTATAATTAGTTTAATCCTCGATTAGGCTTGTGTGCACTAGATAATGTATTTCCCAAGGCAAAGCATATAAGGCTAGTTTGCCCAAATGTCTGTTTTAAAAAATCCATAGATTGAAGAAGTCTAAAAATACTTCGAATTGCTTTATAATACAGCAGAATATGACTTAAATTGTATTGAATCTGAGTTTCATGGGATGCAGAATTCGTACTATAACTTGCAGGTACTATACTACTTGATAAGGGAATTTCATTTTTAGGGTAATGTAATTTCTAGTAGTAAATATATGTCAAGATTGAGGATGTTTAAGAGAACTTCATGAGAAAACTTTCCATTTTCTGGAAAAAGCAACATCTGCCAAACATGCTACTGTTAAGTTGTGTGGGGTTTTTTTGATGGCTTTGTATTTCAACCAAACAAATGCAACTGAAAATTGAAAAGGTAACACAGTAGTTACAGTTATGTAGCTAACAAAACACAGGCAAATATTGCTTGTAGGCAGTCTTTTAATTTAATTATCTGAAGTGTTTTAAGCAATCGGTACAGTTTTCTTAAAGATAATGTTTTGTCTTTCCCTAATTAAGGATAAATGAGCAAGCAGCCTTCCTAGAGAACTGAAAGGTCTTCTTTTCAAGTTTAATTTGCAGCACTTGGTAGAGGATTAAAGTAATCTCATTAAATGGCCTCATTTAAATTTTGCAGTCACCTAAGAGATGGTAGACAGATGTGAGAAAGGAATTATCCATAAAGCATGAAAGCTAAATTAGCAGCTTTCTAATTTAACTTTTTTAATTTCGAAGATTTCTTTACAAGACTTGAGCCTTTTTGTGAGAGTTGGGATATCTTTTGATGGATCTGCAGTATGATGCTTGCTGTCAATGAATGCATCATGATGTTAAAGGCCATTTTTTACGCATGGAGGTTTTTTTTTTTTTTTAAAAAGGTGTACTTTATTGCCTTTACTGTATATATTTGACATAAAGTAAGTGTCTTTGAAGTTGACATTTGATCTTAAAGCGTAACGATTTTTTCATTTGCAAGGTATACAGGTACTCTGTAGGCAAGTTTCTTTTTTATGGGTACAGGTACATGAATGAGATGCTCTGAATGCTTTTCTTGGTAGGTGATGTTGGTCATAGTGTTTTTGAGATAAGTCTAACATTAGACACCTAAATCCACGTACAGGCATGTGTTATGCGTAATGAGTTAAATGTTTTGCTGTTGCCAGGGGGAAATATTTGTGTGCTTCTTTGTATGCCTAGGTGAGGGTTATATCTGCAGTGCACAAGAATTCACTTAGTATTTAAAAACTCTGGATTTGTCTGTTTCTAAATAGAAATGCACTCTACCAGTTGTAGGATGTGGATTCTGATATTTTCACTAGGTTAGGAGCCCCTAAAAAGCCACATGTCTCAGTTTGGTTCTCTTTGTATCTTTTTAATGTAAATCTACTTCCAGATGTACAGCTCTGGGGCATCCTATTCATTTACAAAATCCTAAGGGTACTTCAGTTTGCGTGAGTTTAATGCCACTTTGATTTTATCTCAGTGTTTCTTAGTGAGGTCTTGCAATTTAGGGAGTGACTCACTTTAAGGTAATGCTTGCTGCGGTTACACAAGGTATTTCCTGTACCTTGAATAAGTATAATGTTACTTGCTGTGTGTTGGTGCTCATCATGATTGCCATGGCTTAAAAATTTTCATGGGTTTTTTCAGTCCTGCCAGATGGCTGTAGATCTGTGAAAAGAGAAACATGGATAATAGTTTCAGTGAATAACATACGAACAACTGAAATTCTGTGTCCTGACACCATTGTAAGACCAGTGGGGGGAACTGATGAAAACATAAAATCCAGGCTAGCAAAAGGAAGATATCCTTTTACAACTGTCTTGAAAAAACAGAAACCTGGTCTTGCAAATACTGAATTTAACACTGGAGTAAACCTTGTCTTAAGATGCAACATTGAAACTTGGAGTCTTCTCAAGGCCTTATTGTCTGAACTGCAAGTCTTTAATAACAGCATTTAGACAAGTTGTTCATATTTTATAGCCAGGCAAAGCAACAGACTAAATGCTGTACAAAAGGGTGATACAGACATAATTAGTTGTCCAAATAGTAGGATGGATATGTGGATGAGTGTGGAAGAAACAAAAAGCAGCATATCAAAGCAAGGAGACTGGAATTCTCAAGGCAAAAAATTTTGAGGCAAAGATATGTCTGTTTTATCTCATACTTTTGTAGCTAGGGTTACATGTTCATGTATCACTGCACAGAAGTAGAACTTTTGAATTCACTTACTAACACTGACCTTATGCAACTGTTGCCCTGTACCTTAAGTCTTGTACATGAATAAGTTGATGACCAAAATAGACTACCGTTTCCATACAAAGAGGGGAAAAAATGGCTAGGAATTTTCATCTTGAATTGGGGATATTAATAAGATCTGGAAAAAAAAATGCCATGGTGAAGGTGGATGATGAGTGTTTATTTTGTATCTCATAACATAGACATTGGGGAAACTGAAAAAAAAATTCAAAAAATTAGCTTTTAGTCAGATTTTATGTTATAGTTTTTGCAGTTTTACATTGCTGACCACAGGTTTGTGCTATGTTCAATTTGTGGGATTTTTTAAATATAAAGTCTTAAGTATGTAATTTAATAATTGGAATACAGTTGAAAAATTCAGTTTGCTGCTCAAAATAGGTAAATGGAGAAAAAAAAAAAAGCCCAACCCTTTCTAAAGCTTATTTTATAGATTTCAAAAGGAAGGGGGGAAAAAAAAAAAAGGCAGTTTATCTAGAGAATGAAAGTTGAGGGATGGAGGTGTGACCTGAATAACATATTGCTGCCAAATAACTGCTGGTGACGGGTATTTCTCTGGAGCTCACAAAATTTGTGTGAGTTACTTTGTAGCATCATGTTATAATTAGGCACAGGAATGTAGTAAACATAGATGCAAATGTATATAAAATTATGTTGATTAATGTGTGGTTGATTCAGATCTAATATATTCTTTCTTTTCCTTAGATTCAGGCACCCTATAAGGACCAATGTACCCAATAGCTCATGGAAGAAAAAAATCAAGTCAGGACATCCTTGGTTTCCAGGCTACCGAAATATGGAACGAAAACTTTAGGAAGTGTCTTGCAACCTATGCCAAATGGGACGGCTGTTAGTTTAGCAGGGAATAATGGTGGCAAAAATTTCGGCAAGCACAATGGCACTGTTCGCATGTCTTCCTTTTCTTTCAACTGGAAAAAATCAAATAAATACCAACTTCATGATCAAAATGGGAGAGAGACCAACTCTAAACATAACTGTAATGAAAAATTAATCGATTCTGAGAAGTATTCTCAATCTCAAGGAGCATTGGGTAATGATGTGCTCAGGGTGGGTTTGAACAGTACTGCTTCAGTTGCATCAAAAGCAGCAAAGCAAACCAATATGTTTGTATCTTCTGCTGAGGAATTAAACCCAAAGTCTTTGCCTGGACTCTCTAGTTCAGCAAAATTCGCCAAAGGTACCCTGTCAGGAAGGACCTCTTATTCTGGACTCAGTGCTCCAAAATCACATTTAAATGGATTTTATGGAAATAGGCCGGTGGGAGGTTTGCAGAGACCTAGAGCTAATTCCAGTGCCACAAGGACAAGTTCAGGAGAAAGCCTGGCACAATCTACAGACAGTAGCAAGGCTTTTTCCTGTGAAAAAATGGTAAGATCACAAAGTTTTTCACATTCCATTCAGAATTCTTTCCTTCCCACTGCATCTTTAACCAGGTCACATTCCTTTAATAAAGCTGTGGATCTTACAAGGCCTTATCATAGTCAAAATCTAGCTGCCAGGACATCTCAGAGGTCGACTTTGTTGTCCAGAAATGCACATCAGTTGGATGTACCCAATGGAAATGAACCTATGAAGTATGGATTTGCCAGGCCCTACTCTGGTATGTCGGCTTCTTGTTCAAAGAAGCCCCCACTGTCAAATGGATCTGCAACAGCACCTTCTTTTGGATACAGATTAAGTCGGCCTTCTCTGCTGAAGCCTACCAGGCAGCGATTTGCTGGAAATATTGTGGATGGCAGCACAGGTACAACTGCTGACACATGCATTGTGGAGAACTCTGAAATTTCAACAAATATTAATAGAGCAATTGAGAAAAACAGCATTATAGAAAGCAATGCTCAAAGAACAGAATCTGATGAGGGCCTGCATGAAAGTATGGGAAAACAAGGGTCAAAAGTAATGTGTATGAGCGATGATGGAGATGAAATATCTATATCTTCTTTGTCATCCTCTGAAAAAAATGATTTGAGTGAAGACTTCAGTGATGATTTCATAGACATAGAAGACCCAAACAGAACTATACAAATACAGCAAAAGGAGAGCTGCCTTCAAGAACTAAAGCATGGGAACATAACATCCATTGAGCCGTTCACTTCTCTCAAGGGAAGTGGAGGATCTTGCTGTAATGCTGATGACTGGCTTGATATAAACGTGTC
The DNA here is from genome assembly GCA_020745775.1 of Theristicus caerulescens. Taxonomy (NCBI): domain Eukaryota; kingdom Metazoa; phylum Chordata; class Aves; order Pelecaniformes; family Threskiornithidae; genus Theristicus; species Theristicus caerulescens. Next base: position 95,216,324 of record CM036560.1, read on the forward strand.
TGGTAAATACTTTGTTGTGTTCTGTTTGAAATTTTAGATACTAGATCAAGATTATGTAACTATAATTAAGTTGTTTTATATAATTACCCATTGCTTGTGAATTGTTTCAGAACGAAACTTGGCTCTATGCTGGCCCATTTATTTTCTTACAGTGCTTTTTCTGCATGATAGTTATCTTTCCCAGGCATGACTTTGAAGAGCTCTTTTTCTTCAGGATAAGAATGAATGATACCTCCTTTAACCATGCTTGTGGTAGGGTTATGTGATTCCTCATACCCTTGGTTTGCCATTGATTTCTCTGGACTGGTGATCTTTTAAGAAAATTTCTTTCCCTGCGTGCCCCACCCTGCCCCTTCGCCCTCCACCCCACCTCTGTAGGTAGAGAACAGCCGTAACCACTCCTAAGTAGTGGGAATAAGTGTAGGGTGCCTAATTAAATCAGTTAAATTACAAGTATGAATGTCACTGGTTTTTTGGTTTTCCAGAGGCATGCTATATTTTTTCAAGTCTCTGATGGGCTTCTCATAGTACATGCTTGTTTTGAGAAAAGTTACAGCTGAAAGATTGGATCAAAATGATCTAATCTTGGTCCCACCTTCTAATATGTTAAAAAGATATAGAATTCTAGGAAGTAGCTTTCATGATGAGTGAATTAGTGCAGTGTAAAAGGCTAGCAAATTGTAGGTTGGAAAGATACTTAGTTGTAGCTACTAAACCAGCTTGAGCTTTTTTCCTGTCTAAGATGAGTGAACAACACTGTAGAATGCTTTCAGATATTTCTGTTACAGTACAGTTTTGGAAAAGTTAACGCACCAATAATACACATCTTAATTTTTATTTCTGGCATATTGGATTGGTTTTGGAATCTTGACTATTCCTGTTTTCTTTAAGCAGTGGATGACAACAGTGAAAGCACAAAGCATACTGCTGAGAATGTGATTTCTCCAGAGATGAATTACAGAGCTGGGTCCTCTTTTGAGCTTTCTCCATCTGACAGCTCTGATGGCACATATATGTGGGATGAAGAAGGGTTGGAACCTATTGGAAGTGTCCATCCATGTGGAAGTTATGAATCTTCAGAAATGAACAGCATAGTATGTATTTATATACATAACTTGCATAATTATAGTGTTTTGAGTTTATTGCTTATTTTAAAACCAGAATTAATGTATTTTTTACTTGATAATTGTTTCCTCTTTCCTCTGTACTTGATAGCTTTTTGAAACTTCATGTTTAGGACCTCCTGTTTCTGGACAGGTGACCTTGATTAGGCTGTTTCCATACTTTTTTTTCCTTATTCTCAAGTCAGGACAGAACAGGTCCTTCATTATGCAGTCTTATGGTAGCACTCACAAAGAATAAAGGAATTAATTTCTGCAAATGATAGGTTAAATATCTCCTACCGATCTCAAAACCTAGGACTAAAAAAGAAAGAAAATAGCTATCGCCTGTCTGACTTCTTCCATTGTCTTGTTTCTATACTGTATATGTATAGGACCCTTTTGAACCAAAGTTTATTTTGATTTCTCAGTTTGTTCAAGCATAGAATCTTTAAGGTAGATACCTGACTGTAGCTCACTGTAGCAGGACTCTTTGTATGTCTTGAATGTGATACACAAGATGCATAACAACCTTTTTCTTATTGCTAAACTTATAACTGATCTGCAAGAAAAATCATTCAATCTAAAGAATGGATGGAGAGTGTTGCAGTGCTGTGACCCTCCACTTGAGGTCAGGGAGCCAACCTTGGGATTTCAGTGGGCTTGAGGAAAATATTGTCTGTCTGCCCTTCATCCCTTTTCATTTTATATTCATTTATTGAACAGTCTTTTGAATTAAGCAACTCAGATTTTATTAACATGGTACTAACAATCAGAACTTCTAACAAAAAGAATGTTAGTGTGTCATGCTTCATGTGTTTCTCAGGCGTGTTAGATACTGTGTCACCACTGCCAATTTAGTAATGTAGATACTAGTTTTGGACTTGACCAGGGTTTGTGGCACCTACTTAGACTTCAATTTGTGATTTTATTAGGGTTGTCTGCTCTAGCCCAAGAGCAGAACAGCAGAGACATCTCCTGAAAATTGGGCATAGCTATGTAATTATATTTTTATGTGTAACTACATAAATATTCCTGATATATTTTCAGCTGCTTGTGGTATTGTTTGCTTTCTGTCTTAAATTATGAAGTTAGGATGTAGTGCTTAAGAGTTTAGAAATGGTTATTAACTTTTTGTGGTAATTGTGGCCAGCTTGGAAAAGCAGTTTGAGACTTTTCTAGTATGAGCTTTGTAGCTTTATTGATGTTTATAGGGGACAAAAAAGCTTAATGTAGGCTGCTGCAAAAACAAACACTGTTTTCCCCAGGCACATGCATGCACATGCCAGGGAAAAAAGGAAGTTTTTGAACTTTGTCCTTCATAAATTTTAAATATAGATATTTTTGATACATACAGTGTGATTTATCAAACAAATGAAAGACACTACTTTCCCATGCTTTTAGACTATGTATCTAGGTTTTTGATACATGTGACCTCTTGTGCATGTGTATGAATTGATAGTCAGTCAATGTTCTGATTGACAGAAGCAGTTGTAAGCCCTGCAGACCAGAAGTTCATTAGAAGCTTTTGATATCTTTGTTCACTACTTTGGTTTATTTCTTCCTTTGTTGAGAGTAAATAGCTTTTAGAGAGGACTTAATGGAAGAATGAACTTACTAGGTTTTGAGGAAGTGGAGAAAGGAGGAGGTTTTACAGTAACTCTTACTTACAAACTCGTGTGTTTTTTACCATTTTGATTCTTATCCTGTTAGTGCTGTTCCAGAATTACAGTGCTTACTGTACTGTGAATTTTTATCTTAAATGAGAGAAACATCAATAATACATCTTTTATTTTTACGAGGCAGAAATATATTTTCAGTCAGCTTGGGTTTTGAGGTGAAGTAGTAGCTCTGACATGTTTGTTGAATTGCCTTTTAGTAGTGGTTTTTTGTTTGTGTTTTTTTCCCTGTGCTTGTTGGTTTTGGTAGAAAGCATGATATATTTGATTTCTTTAGTGTAAAGATTAAACACTGGTCATTTTTAATCTGAAGATGCAGAAGAATTTCTGATACAGTTTTTCATTATTTCTGAAGAATTATGTTCTTGGGTAGGTTAATGTAAGCTTTTGTTCCATGTTTTTCCTTTTCTCTGCAGGCAATGAGTATAAAGACAGGTTAAAAAAAATAGAACTGAAGGCGTTGAGAATAATTATTGTGATTAGTCAGCACATCAGATGTTTTGATTGCTGTGAGATATGTGATCAAATTAAGCGGTTTCTGTCCTCTAGTGTGGTGAGCGTAAAAGTAGTTAATATCTGTGTGTCAAAGTCCAATTTATAAGAGTCAGATTTAAAAATTTTGAGTGCTTGAGCTAATGCCAGCCTGACTGCCCCTTGGAATTAAAATTTCCAGGGAAATCTCCAAAGCAGATAGTTGGTTCTGGAGTTTCCATGGCATCAGGCTGGGGTGAGTAGAAGCAATGTAGCTGAATAACAATTCAGGTAATTAGATGGCGAGTAATTGGTAGTGTTTAGTGCAAAATTCGCCTTTTTTTTTTTTTATTTCCATCCTGCTGTTGTATTGTTAGTGTTTTAAGCCATATCATCCTTAGTATCAACAAGTATGAAATGCTTTTTCTAAACTTTTCTAGAGATGGCAGTGCAGCTCCTATTGGGTAATCTTAGATTAGAAGTGTTTTGACCATCTTTGAAAAGGCAGCTTTTGCAGAAGGGATTTTAACTAGGCTTCTGGAATGGCAACCAGAATAAGGAGACAATGGCAGGAGCTTGCTGGCTACTCAATCTTTTTGTTTCTATTATGGGAGAACAAAAGCAGATATCTTTGCTAGTCTCAGTAGAGCTTGGTTTTAAGGACATAGGGGAAAAAAATAAAATAAACTTGGCCTCTTTTGGGACAACATGTCTGTTCTTTGCTAACTGAGCCAACACCTATGGAGGAAAATGTGCAATCCAGTGTTGGAGGTTTAAAAGTTACACAAATCTTAATAACCTCTCATAAGACGATGCCATGGGGACCTACAGTTAAGTAGGACGTGTATTTTTTTGAGACCTTGTCAGGATGAAAATGTTTTTAGTCTCTAACTGTGTAACAGAAAATAATTTATCCTATCACTATCCCTACTTTTGTTTCATTTCCAGTTTTGAAGGCAACAAATCAATTGGTTAACATTCTAAGAATTGAACTTCCTTCAAGTTTTTAAGCATTCATTTCATTGGTATTCCTTATACTCCTTTCAACAATTGGTCTTTGTTGCTAAGCACAAAATCAGTGGTGCTATTTCTGCTCAATGCTGTGTGAGAAGGCTGATGCTTAGCAGAGCAGTTGTGATGGCTCTGTAAACTAGCAACATGGACAATATTTGGCTATATGTGTTCTTATTTAAGGTTCAGCTGTACTGTTTGCTCATGTTGTGTGTTTCAGCTACCTGCTTCAACACCTAGCTGCTTTACTGTTTCATGGCAGAAAGCTGCTCAACAATGTGAGGTACAACTTGTGCTGTGTTTTGTTTGTGTTTTTTTTGTTTTTTGTTGTTGTTGTGTTTTGTTTTTTTTTTAATACAGGCTTTCATCAATTCTGTTGCTAGATAGTTTTAGGTCAGGAAGCAAGTTAAGGGTTATAATTAAAATGTGTCTTTATTTCATTGCCACTGAGTGAGTAGTTAGAAACAAATCTTAGATTACAATTATTTAAAAACAAGAAAGCCTTGCAAACAAAATTGAGTTAGATTACAAAAAGAAGGGGGGAAAAAAAAAACAAACAGAAGAAACAAAAAAAACCCCAAACAACAAACCTTAATGTATATATACACGTGCCATGTCTCTAGGTAATGTATATATACACGTGCCATGTCTCTAGGTTTGAATTGTGTTCATGATTGTAATGTAACTGTCTTCATTAAACAAAAAAAGTTTACAATTTACAGAGCCAAGCTGAAACCAAGATTTTTAAGGGTTCTTAGTTCCTGTAGATGAATTCTGTTTCTTTGGAGGGGGAGATTGTATTAGTATTTTGCTTGTTTGTGCCTGTTCAGTTAGCAGCTGAGAAGGTTAGCATTCCCTCAGTAGAAGTCTGGTAGTTAAACATCTGAAGGACTGAATGTCTGATTTCTATAATGATCTTTGAAATAGCTGCTTAGGACTGAGGTAATTTTACTTCACAGTCTAGGAAATATATATATTCTTTTTTTTCTCCTATTTCTTGGAATGAGAACTTGGACTATAGCATATCAACCTTGCTATACTTTTGCTTTCTTAACTTTTGTCTGGAGATACTGTTCAACATACATGTAAGCAATGTAGCCTAAAACATGCATCTTAACTGGGGGCTCATCGCTCCTTTGCTTAACTAATAATGAAGCACTCTTGCTGTAGCAAGGTTTGAGCTGTTTTGTTTTCTCCTGTCCATTGTATTAAGTAGACACATGAGAAACATAAGCTTTAATATGTGCTTGTTCAGAGTGAAGCTTTGAATATTTTTGGAAAGTCAAAGTTCTTATTTACATTAAGAACAGGATAGATAATACAGTTGTTATTGTGTGTATTGTTCTGAGGTATGTACTTTTTTTTTAAAGACGCTGTGATATTCTAGTGCATAATAGTCTGTAAGAAGTAAATTTTCAAACTGAAAATACTTCACTAGCTTTGGCTTCCTCCTTTAATATTCTCTAGAGAACAAGTTGTTGTGGTGTGGGTTGTTTGTTTTTTTTTTTTCCTCTTTTAAAGCAATTTCATTTGGGCAAATAGGTTTAGACAGGAAACTTCTATGAGTGTTCTCTGTATTATCAAGTCATATCAAGACTTATCTTGAAAAAAGACGAAAGAGATTGAGTCCTCTGACCCCTTTTTACTGTAGGCTCTAGTAACAATATGAATGTTTGTGCTATGTTAACTTTTACTGAAATAAATAAAGCCAGTATTTTGGGTATATACAGAGTGAGCATCAATGTAATTATAAGGATACAGGATTATGGAATAATAATTGAAATCTGGCTTGAAGAGACAGATGGGTTTTAGCTGCTTTCCTGAGAATTTACTTGCTCTTGGGATGAAATCTGGATCTCATTGGAATGAATCCGTTTTGTTATTTATTGACATGTGGCCAGAATTTTAGCCAGTGTGTGAAATAGTTACATTTTTCTCTTCTTCCTAGGTAATTTTTGACATCTCATAAGATTTCTTTTTTGTTTTGTTATATTTAATTTTCCCTTTGTGATTGAGACTTGGGAAAGGGCAATTCTGAATTAGTTGTTGAGACTGGGCAGAATGTGTTGTTGTTCAAGAGGCATAGGTACTTAGAGTGAAATATGCTGAAATATGCTCTACTTCTTAGAGAAAGAGAAAATAAGCTTGCTAAAATAGGATTGTTTAGTTCAATCACTAATTTCTTACAGTAATTTAGTTATTTACAAGAAATTTAGTGTAGATTACCTTCATTTTTTAAGTAATTCACTTCTCAAAATGACTCTATAGTAAGCTTTAAATTGCCAGTTTGATTTCTCAAACGAGTAATTTATTATCTGAATTCAGACTTGTAATGTATGTATTTCTAATACATTTGCTTCTGTAGAGTGAAGTGTTCTAGGTGTTGTCTTTTACACATCTTCCTTTCTTTTGTTGTACATTCTTCAGGAGGTTAATGCCAAAGCCATAGTTCTTGTAAGTGCAAGTAACCTTAAGATAATATAAAAGTATGGAATAAAACAGCTATTCAGATATATAGGGATTGTTTTTAAAGTAGTATTTGGGAGACTTTTATGAAGTGTGAATCCCTTAGAGGTTACCATTTGAGATATGATAGCTCTTGCACAGTGTGGTTTTTTGATGGAATTATGTAATACTATGATAGAAGTGCTGAAATTATTTTGGAAACAGTCCAGCGCTAATTCCAAACAGGTAAATATTGAGTCTCCATAATGTGCTAGCAGTGCTGTATAACAGCCATTGGAAGCATTTTCAGCACAAAAGCTTTCTGAATTAAAAGCAATGTTTACAGACTTTTAGTTTACAGACTACAATTTAAGTAGTATACTGAAAATGAGTTCATTCTTGTGCAGGTTTTCATAAGAAGCAGTGTTTGATTTATTGAGGCATTCAGTACAGAGTATTCAGAAGGTCTTGTGCTGCATTTTCATCCATTTAACAGGCTGTAGTGAAACTAAGTATGTATCTTTTCTTGACACAGACATTTCTTTTTTTTGCTGTAATTTTCTAAAAAGAGCAGCCTTGAAATGAGAATCATAGAATGCCCTGGATTGGAAGGGACCCACAAGGATCATCGAGTCCAACTCCTGTCCCTGCACAACCCCAAAATTCACACCCTATGTCTGAGGGCATGGTCCAAATACTTCTTGGATATTGTCAGGCTTGGTGCCATGAATACCTCCCGGGGGAGCCTGTTCCAGTGCTCCACCACCCTCTGGGTGAAGAACCTTTTCCTAATGTCCAACCTAACCCTCCCCTGGCATATCTTCCTGCCGTTCCTTCGGGTTCTATCATTGGTCGTCAGGGAGAAGAGATCAGTGCCTGCCCCTTCTCTTCCCCTTGTGAGGAAGCTGTAGACCGCGATGAGGTCTCCCCTCAGTCTCCTCTTCTCCAGGCTGAACAGATGAAGTGACTTCAGCCGCTCCTCGTACGGCTTCCCCTCTAAACCCTTCACCATCTTCGTGGCTCTCCTCTGGACACTCTCCAGTAGCCTTGTATCCTTTTTATGCTGTGGCAGCCAAAACTGCACACAGTACCCAAGATGAGGCTGCACCAGTGCAGAGTAGAGCGGGACAATCGCCTCCCTCGACCGGCTGGCAGTACAGTGCTTGATGCACCCCAGGACGTGGCTGGCCCTCCTGGCTGCCAGAATGAGCCCTTCAGGTGCAAGCTAGTTACAAGAAGCACACGTAAAAAGCAGTTTCCATCTAACGAGCTAGTTGAAATTTGATTCTTTTTTTCTGCTTTTCATGTTGCAAGTAAAGTGTCTTAAGATTTTAAGATGCTGAAGGTAAATATAAGAGAAAAGTTAAAAAACCCCCCTGCTTTGATGTAAAACCTGCATTTTCATATGAAAGAATATGTATACACATAATTTTATTATTGAAACAAAGACTCTTAAATTTATTTAGATTTTCATGGTATCCTTACATAAGCCGTTACTGAAACTCCTAGATTTTCAACACCTTTTTTCTCCCTATTCTTGTATTTGCTTTTCTGTCTGCAAGTTGATATTAAAATCTTCCATTAGCAAAGACGTTCCAGTCAGGAGAGACTTGCACACCATTCAGCTCTTTCTTTTTTTCCCAGTAAGAGACAGAATCAACTGAGTAATTTTTGTTCACCAATAGATTGAGTGTACTTGCTGTTAGTATGGAAAATAGTTCAATGATCTATGAATAAAGATATCCCAACTGCTGATCTGCCACACTTTGTGACCTTGACCGAGTCTTATAGAGTCTTATTTGTCTATTTTTAGAATGATGGATGAATTAAAAATGAATAGTAATACTTGGTGTTATCATCAGTATGTTATCATCAGTATGTATTACATTATTGATATATTTGTTCAGCAAAGAACAATAAAGATCTCTCTCAAAGCAGAGGACAGCATTAAAAAAAGACACTTGTATATTTTTGACAGTCTGTACTCAGATGAACAGTGTTGACTAATTGCATTTCTTCCTTTGTTAGAATACGCATCTCTTGGCTAACAAAAGGTTAAGCTAATACAGAGAATTAATTGCATTGTGTGCTTCTATGATGCTTCCTTGAAGTAGTTTGTGTACTTCAATTGGGCACTTGCCTAAGAAGGGTTTGATTTTCTTCTGTGCCTGAAACAAAAAGATGGTTTCACCTCAGTCAGTGCCTTTCTGACTTGAATTCATTATGACATTAATAAATACACACTTCTAATTTCAATTGTGGTTAGATTTTTTTTTTAAAAATTTGTTTCTTTGCTAGAGAATTTGGTACAGTGACAACTAATTACATGACTAGATGCCCAGTACTTTAGTGAGGGAGTGAGGTTGAAAGGAAGAAGGCATTATTCTTGTGGTATAACAATATTTAATTAAGTATCATGGCTCTAGTCTTGGGGAATCTTGTCATACCTATGTTAGAGTAATTTGGATTTTGAAGTAGCTGGTCCTTTTTCGGCAACTGAAGATATTGCCTAACAAGCCTGGGAGACCCCAGATATTTTAGTCTTTCTTGCTGCTGCCAAGTTGTGACATAACTGGACCACAGAGGAGGAAACTGGGTAATCTCTCCCTATAGGTATGTGAATCAAGATTAGAATTCATTAGTATGTCAGACTAATGAGGCTGTCTGTGAGAATGTAGTACCAGTGTAGGGGGAGATAATTTTAGCTATTACCTAGAAGTATTCAGACAAACCAATGATAAAGGCACTTCAGAAATCATCTGATGCAGATGTGTAGATCTGTATGGGCAATAATTAAAATTGTCAGTGGCATATCTGTCTAATTGGGTGTGGACACACTGTAGAAAACAAAAAGTGTGAACCTCCTGGGAAGTGACTAAAAGCAAACCCAGAGGGTGTCAGATACTTCACAATTTGTGTTGTACCTCCTTCTACATTTCCCTCTGTGCCCAGCATACTGGAGACTGTTTTTATGAACAGAGCTGTATAGCACATAGCATCACTAATGTGGAATGGCAGTGTGGAGTTTTCTGCTTCTGCTCAGAGAATTTTCATTTGTTGCATTCATCACCAAAGAAATCCTGTCCTGCAGGACAGATTGAATAATTCATTGGCCCTTCACACTCCTTTACCTGAAAGCCTGACTTCTGGGTTTGTAGGCCAATATTTTTCTTGGCAAAAGACATCAGAGTAGCCCAGGAAGTCTTTAGCTGTTACTGATGCATTCTAGAAAATGGCAAACACCATGTCTGAATTTTACTTGCAATTATAAAAAGATTTCTTGGAAATACATTATCTTGCTAAACTGCCATTTCTGCTTAGGATGTCTGTGTGAAAGAGCTTTGTCTTACTCTGTTTTCTAAAATTTATAAAGTGGTTCAAACTCCCTGCTCAGAAATACAGTGATTCTGCAATCGGAATCTAATACATATGTCAACCTTGAAAGGTGTTTTTCATTGACGTGCATCTGTGTGCCACTTATCTGAAGGTGGTGTTGCTGGTAACCTCTGTTTAAGCTCATAAGCTCATGTCCAAGTTCCACACACTTTTGTCCTGACATCTTCATGCTGTGTTCCAGAATCTGACAAAAATGACGCTGACTCACTTGAATTGTACTGTTCTAACTTCATAGTTTTCATTAGGTCGATATAATTGCTTTCATTTTTCCAATATTACAAGTATAGAAATATCTGGCATTTGTTTTTTGTATCCTCAGTTTCTAAAAAAAAACCTGAGTTATGCCTAAAAAATTATATTTGGAAAACCATTAGAATGCTTGTTTCCAATTTCAAAGCCTCAAAAGTTAGTGTCACCTTTTTGCATTTAGTCTTCGTTATGAACAGATAATATTTATGGGCCTATTAAATTAGTGGGAGAATATCCTTGATTAACATGTCCACAGTTAAGCGTTTAGTAGAAAACTGTGCAACTGCTATGTAAAACTCAGTCTGTATTATTAATTGTCTTAATACAGAACTAAGAGTACAAACTGTTTTCAGTATGTTCTGTTAGCAGGGTTCCTCAACCATTCTTTCGGCAGAGTTTGCTGGCAGATCGTTTTCTGCTCATGGCTGAGAAAGGAAATCTCATGAAAGTAGAGAGTGGGATTTCAGAGGTACTGCCTTGAGAGTGAAAATAGCCACCGTCTACCCTCCCATCACTGCTCTAGTCTTCAACTTCAGAGCTTAACTATTACAGCAACGGGAGGTAGTGAGAAACTGAATTACTTAATGAGATGGCATTTCTGTCTGTGTCTTGTGTGATGTATGTGTCCCTGCTGTCAAATATTATTAAGAGGTTATATGACTATATTACAGTGCACAAACCTCTTGTGATGTTGGTTTGAGAGGCATGACATTTTGTGAACAAGCTTTTATGGCAAATTACCTTTTTTCCTTTGGGATGGGAAAGCATGTATGCCTTTGAGAGCTGCTTGATTCAGAACTGACACAGTAAATCTTCTCATGCTGCTTTGGCTGGCAAAATCAAGTAAGGCAACTTCACTTGTACTCCCGTGTTTCATTTGTGGTAGCCATTAATGACAGCTTTGAATTTGTATGGTGGAGAGAGAGAGAGAGAGCGCAGCAGCTGATGTGTTGCGTGCAATCTGAGAATAAATACTGGTAGAAATTAGCACTTCTTTTATTTCATAAGCTCATAAGTGATGTTTCCTGTATGAGTTGGTAACTGCATATCCAGTGTTACATTTTAATGGGAGTTTATAGCTATTCCTTTTCCATTTTTTTCTTTATTCTCCCAAGTAGCATCACTTTTCAGTAACAGATGGACTTCAGAATTACTCTAGTGTACTTCATCTAACTGTATTGCTGAATTTTTAGGTCTCACGTGTTGTTTTCCTTACTCCTAGGAAATCTTCAAACCATAGTGAGCAGGTAAACTTGTGCCCAAAGAGAACAGTAGTCTTGAAGTTGGAGTATTTTTCAAAGTATCAGAATAAGCAAGAAAAGCATTTTTTAAAAAAAAAACCTATTTAAAACAAATTGAGACATACATCTAGTCCATCTAAATGAGTTTCTGAACATTTTACAGGCAACTTGATTAAAAACACCTAGATTGGCATACAGTTTTCTTTTCCTTTTTACCTAAAGTTGTGTCCTAGTAAGTTACAGAAACATTGGTGTTGAATCTTTTTCCGAATTATTTTCTGTTGCAAAGGATCAGAAATTTTGGGGAGGGACAGTGTCTGGTATGTGTTGGGGTCAATTGTTTTTGTAGTACACACAGCTTTGGTACTTCTGGATGAAATGTGTATGCCCAATTTCAGTCTTACTGTCCCCACAGTTCTAAATATGGGAGGCACTTTAACATATTTTCTTTTCAAGAACACTTAATGTTGCATTCAGGCCATATTGATACCAACTGCAATCTCATGTCACCTTATAACTCTAACTGTCATCCTCATTGAAGACTGGAAATTTAACAAAGCGCCATTTTTCCACATATGAGGCGGTTCTGAGTAAACAGCATTTCAGTTTTTGTGTTCTTGGTTCACAATGATGAAACGTATCAGGATAATGTAGTGAGAAGATACTTTTGCAACAGTGCAAGTAAGTGACAGAAAGCATCCTGTGTCGTTAGCAGTTCATTTAGAGATTGGTCAAAATAGAATTACTTGAAAATAGTTAGGAGGTGTTTGAGGTTTGTTTTGGTTTTAATTAGAAACAAGTATATTAAGCTGACTGTATAACAGTAGAACACATTAATGCTGTGTAACAAGTTGTATTCAGATTACCCAAAAATCTAGCTAGGGTATGATTAAAATTCACTACACAGAGGAAACTTAATTGATCTCCTGGTAGCAGCCCTGCCCATGGTGTTCCTCTGAATTTTGAGGTTATGGTTTGGTACCTTTCTCAGCTGGGAGTTATTTGAAGCCTCCCTATTTTCCTTTAAGCTGAACCTCACACTATTAATACAAGCGCAAGTCAGTGGAGTGAGAATCATTCACAATTATGTTTGCCAGTTAAGAATGTCTGTAGCAATTACATATTGCTTTATAGTGTAAAATGCTCAATTATTTGTAGGTGAACTGTAAAAGTAATGTTGAACTTCTGATATCAGTAGACTTTTTCTGAAAACAGACTGGAAGCAATGAGTAGAAAGGACTGCTTTTCCTCAGCCTCTGCTACTTCTATGTAACTGTTTATGCTTACTGCTGATGGCTTTCTATCATTGTGCTCGATAATAAAATGGAAACTTTCTACTTAAAAGCATCTGCCTATTTAAAAAAAAATTAGAAAATGTTCTTAAATTTTGCTGGAATTCTGCAGAAAGATGCTCAAAATGCTTCCCCCCCTGTTCAGTTTCTGTTTTGTAGGTTCATTACCGGAGGCTAGATGGCAGTCGAGGAATGCTTTTTGTGGCTGTGGGATTTAACTTGTGCTGCGTGTTTGGAAAGTGCTGTTGCTTATGAATTGATGAAGTCTCAACAGAATGGCTAACATTTCTGGTTTTCTTCTTTCTCTCCCTTCATCATACTATTGAATTTCAGAGTTCTTACACTGTCTGACATCTGATTTTATAGTTAAAAAAAATAAAGCATCAAGCGTAGCTGCTTCTTTAGATATAGTGGGTAATAACCTAATGATTACTTCTTATCTACTTTCAGTAAACCTGGGTAGAATATACAATGCCACTATAAAAGTGTTTTCAAGAATAGTAAATCTTTATTTAAGACTATTATATTTGATAGTTTAATATAAAATGTCTTGGATTTTCAGAACAAAGTTCTTGTTGCGTTTGTTGTCATGGCAACCTTCCATTGCAGAGCATGAACAAAATGTTGAAATAGTTGTTTGGTTGTTGGGCTTAATTATCTTTAATGTGACTTGCAATGTACAGTGTTTAAAATAACTCCCTTCCTATCCTATTTTTGGTAGCCTGCAGAGTCCTATCCTTTCTCTGCCCTGTGGGGTTTCCTCTGTTCTTAGGACTTTGTTTACAGTGGGTTTTTCTCTTCAGCCCTATAGTATGGTATGTGCCTTCCTGTGTCTTTATCTTCTGTCTCTGTTTTCTCCCTTCACTATAACAGTTCTGTTGAGTTCTTATTTAATGTTGCCTTTTTGGAGACTTGTATTGGATTCCTATTTCTTTATCTCTTTTCTATGTCTATCTGGGGTGTTGTCAAATGCTGAAAATAGCATTGAAAAAGACCCTGGAAGTCTCCCTCTGCTGTCAGCCTTGAATCCTATTTGACTTTTGTGTTTATCCTTTAGCTGCCCTCCAGATAACTGATTTACCCAGTCTGTTTAGTGTTTGTTTTTAAAAGCTACTTCCTTTTTTCATTCTTGAAGTACTTGAAATGATACTTTGTTAATTTCCATACTACTCTCAAACTCTTCACTTCCCTTGAGTTTTTTGGACAGATTCTTCCCTAGTTCTTTCCCTTTACTCATGCTTATCTTCTGCTTGTTGAACTTTTTTCTGTGGTCTTTTTTAATCCTTTTTTTTTCCCTCCTCAATATCTTTTTTACGGAAAATCCAAAATCTTTAATTTTTAGCATCTCACCAGAAGAAATGCGGCACATGCAACTGCATAGAAAATAAGCGTGAAAATGTTTGTGGAATTTCGTGCATCTAAAGCTGCTAGTTTTTCTGAGCATAAAGCACACGTACATTTTATTTGCAAAAGAATGTTTGAAATAAGAAACAGTGCCCTTCTTTTAGTATAGCATAAGACTCGTAATGCTTTGACACTAGGGAGACATGAATCACTTTCAGATGCAAAATAGTACAATTTCTTCTTATTTCAAATATTAAAGCACAGAGAATCGTATAAACACAGTATATTTTTGTTGTTCTTCCAAAATTATGCCAACTCACCGCAATGATTCCTACTTTCAGTCAGGTGAATGAACTCTTGTAGACAATAAAAGGCATTCTGTTTTGAACGTACAACCACGTGTAAATTGTAATATTCAAATGTCACACCAGAAGCATCCAGCTGGGAGATCTTAACAACTGCAGAGACATGATTACTAATGAAGAAATAGTAGTCTGCCTCATCTGGGATGCTCTGATGCCTTAATACTTTTTTCATGTTAGCTGCAGATCCTACAAAGAGAATCAGTATGAATAACTAATATAAAGGTTTAAAATAGTGTTCTTTACGTTAATGTAAGATTTCTTTGTGGGTATTTCTGCCATACTGGCAGGATTATTGATGGATTTTTTTTTTTAATAAAAATACTTAGATACACTGTTGTATGTAATGAAAATGTAATCTGAGAAAAGCTGTTGTATAATAAGTAAAAGAAAAGAACTCCAGTGTATAGTTTTATGTATGAGGAAAAGAAAAATTTTCACATTTTCCAGTGATGCTTTTTGTCAACAAGAATTCAAATTGTGGAGGAGTGATTGCAAAGGCTTTAGTTCTCCTCAGATTTTTGGAGTACTTGTCCTTCTGATGCATCACCTCCATTTTATACAAAACAAAAGCATATAAGGCAGGTTCAGTTTGAGAGTAGGTATTTTTTCATGTTCTAAGGAGACATACCCAGGTTTCTCTTCAGAAAACTGGTTTGAAAGCTGTCCGTTATTTTGTGGTGGTTTTCTGTTGTCCAGAACTAGCATCCTATGGATCAATTTCTATTTGATTTTTTTGTAATCTTCATGCTCTCTTTAATACTTTTTCCCAGTAAATCCTGGAAGCTAGGTATCTTGTAGCTGGCCTCCTATTCAGCTCCATATTTGCCACTTCATAACAACAGGACTTTATGCAGTTGGGCTGCTGAGGTGTGTATCAAGGTTGTATCATGATGTTTTTCTTATCTTCAGAAGTAATAAAGTAGAAGCTTTGCTTACTCTGTAATTCTTAAGACCGTTGGACTTGAGGAAATTTTTGGCAAAAGGCACAATGTCTGGTCAGCTATCTTATCAACATTTTTGTGAATAACATGATCTCAAAAAGAGCCTTGCCTTTTTGTTGCTAAGTGATAGGATGGGGAATTTCTGAAACTGAGTTTGTACTACAACTAGTGGTACAATGCACTACCATAGTCCTGTTCTAAAGGGTCCTCTTGTGCGTTAGAAGGGTGTGTTGCATTGTCCCTCCATACAGGGATTGTTCTGTTCTTTTGATGCTGCAAGCGTGAAGACTCCCACTGCTGGGTGAATCAACTGAATAACTGTCTTGAAAATATTGGGTACTTCTTAGAGCCTTAACCATGGGACTAGAAATTGAACTTTCTATCCCAGTGTCAGCCCCTGTCTCCTCTGTTGTTTCAAGAGGCTTTTTTGTTTTTTTTCCTTAGGAGGACTTACTTTATGATTATTCTTTTCTCCTGTGTGGTATCAGGTGAAATCACTATTGCTAAACTTCTAGTAATATATTCATTGCCATAGCGTCAGACTCATGTTAAACACAGTATAGTGGCTTCATTGTCATGCTAATGTAGACACCAAATGTTTTATTTAAATAAGGTCTCTTCGGTAGTAGAAAAGGAATGAAGGTGACATCTGACCAGGATGTTTGACTTTTTTTTCCTTTTTTTTTTGGATGGGATGTCACAAGGACATGTGTCTGCTTTGAATGATTTAGTGACTTTGACAACTGCTTTTCTAAGTTTACAGAGAAGTATGTTGTAATACAGAGATGCTATTTCTTCTAAGACTTGGGGGTTTTTTAATATAAAATTCTATTTTTAAAATGTTTTTCTCATAGTAATTATCCAAAAAAGTAATTATGGTATTTTGGAGACTGATAGAATTCTATTCAGAGGGCTTTTTATTTATGCATATATATATTTTTTTTTTATTTTTAGGATGATTTAAATGGAATTCTTTAAGCCATTACTTAAATTGCTCTGATATGTTAATTAGTTTTTCAGAAGCTTCTAAGTTTGTTATCCATGCCCAGATTTGGCCCAAAAGGAGATGTCAATTTCAGAGACCTGTCAGAGAAATTTAAATGTCAAGCTTTCTTCTGGTGTGTGTATATGAGATCTTTCTAACATAAGAACTGAAGAAAAAATTTTACATGGACAAATGACTTTGCTTTATCTTTCAACAGTTTCTGAGAAACTGTTTACTCTCTTACTGAAAAGTGGAAGTCAGCTTGAGTTAGACGTATTAAAATTGAGCCTAAAATTTGGCCATAAAGACTAATAACACTCAAAATAGGTAAAGCACCTTTAGCTAATGGAAGTCATAAAATAACCTTGATTTCATAGTGGTTATTACTGATACTTGCTATAGTACGTTTTTATCAAAAGGATGGTATTGTAAGAATAACTAGCTACAAGTTTGAAATCTGATTCTAACCTACTGATGATTTGTTTGTACAAAGAGATTAAAGTATAACTAAATAAATGGAACGTGCTATAACATGTTGTCATTCAACAAAGTGACCTGTAATTACTGCTGTGTTCTTTAAGTAAACAGCTTTGAAAATATATACTGGAAATAGCCTAGCATGTTTACCTTTCACAACATCCAACCAGATTTAACAGTAAAGTTTTTACTAAATTAGATTATGTTAATGTCAGATAAAGCTTCTATAAATGCATTGTTAGTAACCTGGGAAAGTATTATGTGAATACTACCATCAAAAGTAGGCATGCCAGAAAGGTATTTATATATTGATGCTGTAGATGACACATGATATTTTGCTGCTGAATTTTGAGCTTGTAGACGTGCTTTCTATAGTTTTATTTTTCTCCCCAAAGTGTCATATCTATCCTTTAATATTTTTGTTGTTTGACGTTTTTAAGGAGTTGTAATCTTTTGTATTAAATGATCTACATGCATTGCTCATGTAGTCTTTTTTGAGTGAGAAAGTAAAAGATCAAAGAACTTGTGCATGTAGGCTTAAAAAAAATCAGGATGTAGAACAAATCAAACTGAAGAAACTTGTATTCAATTTAAGTAATCGCTATGGAGTACTTGAATTGCATGTGAGCTTTTACTTCCATTTTCCACAGACTTTAGAAGTGTATGATTATTATTGGAAGCAAGACCTAACTTACTAAATCAGTAGCAAAAATAATTAGTTATTTTCCTTTAACAGCCTACTTTCTAAAGGTAGAACAAATGAATGAGGTCTGAGATCTTGAATTGTGGAAAAAGGTAAAACATTGTTCCTAATATTCACCCACAGTTCATGACTACCTCAATGCAATTGCTTTTCAAGCAAGATAGCATACCTTGGCATGAAAAGAAGGGTACTGAATTTTGAGCTCAGGCTCTTCTCAGTTCTGTGAATGCTCTCTGAAATTGTTTGTTTGAGGGTTGCTTATCTGGAATCGCTTTGTATTTCTGTACTAACCCCAATGCCTGACTTCTTCCTTTTTGTTCTTTTTTTTTAATTCCAGTGTAATATACATTGTATCATAAGCTTTCACCTGTCTACATCTTTTACGTTTAATAGGGAGGAAATGTAGATATCTATCCTTCTAATTTGGGCACACTGTAATTTATTTTTAGTTGCATTATATACTTAGCTCAAGAAATGGGAAGGCTGAGATCAGGCCTCTTGCCTAGGTCTAACTGTTGAGCTGAATTGAACTAAAGTTGGTGGACTGAAAAATACTGCTCTTCAGTGGAAGAGAGCTTATGATGTATGTAGCCTGAGGAATTTTTAGAAACTGAACTTCTTAAAAAGAATATTTTGCTTCTCCAGTTCATTATGATGGACATGAATTTATATTGAACTTTAAACTTGTTCAGCTTCAGCAAAAGTAGCTGCTCCACAGTAGCCCAGTCTTCAAGAATTTAATATTGTTATGCCTCTTGAGAAAGAGAGTCTGAACTCTATGCATCCAACAAATTAGGCAAAAAACCCCAAGCTGTTGTAGGTGAGCTGTTGGTGTGTGCTTGATTAACCTTTGGTAAGACATAGCACCTAAGGGCAATCACTACAGAAAGAATTTGCAGAACATTGAAGTGAACTTGCTAAATGTGGTATAATTGTTCGCCAGCCTTACCCTTGCCTCTCTATTTAGTCTTTTCTCATCTCCTTATGCAATGTGAGTGTTCCCTGCTGTTGGGCTTCTCAACTTACTCAGTTCTTATACCAGTAGTCATAGATCATCTGTTTCTCGCCTAATGCTTTTCATGTTCTATTGCAGTAAGAAAACAAAGCACTGCTGCCTGTGTTTAGTTGAAAACCTTTCTGGAGGGAGAGCTTGAGAGGACAGCATTGTAGTTGGACTTGGGATTTCACAGTCCCAAACCTAATCTCTTTCTAGGTTGTACCGTCTTGAAAATCTAGTGCTAAATCAGCCTTTTGAAGTTACATGCTCCTTTTAATATGCACTATTCTTTTCAACTATACAAATAAAAGAGGATTCTTCTCTAACTGTAATTTTTAATAATTGCTGAAACATGTAATATTCTGTAGGGTTGGAGCTGACGCACTTTTAAAGAATTTTTTTATTTCCTGTTTTGTTTGAGCTCGTTGCCCGGAACCACTTCATGATGATAATCTCTGTTAAGCACACATTAACAACGTTATTGCCATGTAGCTAACTTCAATTCATTATACAGTAGTAAGAATAACAATGGAACTCTGTAAACATAGGTTTTATATGTACTAATGTGTTGATGAAACCTGCACTTTATATATACTTTATAGCTATTTCAAGATGACATTGCTGACATCTACTTTTATATTACGTTTCCCAAGTAGATAGCATTGGGAAATACTCAAAGTGAATTCATGTATGGCCCAGCTATTACAAAGACTTCATATTCACAGTTGTGTTTTCTAGTATGGAGTTGCCTCAGTGTGGTGCAGGAATGTATAATTAGGGAAGCATAATGAAATGTGTTGTTGACAGAAAAGCATGTTTGGCATCTCAAATGCTGACCTTCTCTGACCTCATTAGACTTCTGAAGTTTTGATACAAAGATAGTAAAGTGGCTTATCTAGGTTTATTAGTTAACACTCTGACATACTACATTTTTATATTGTGCTTTTTTTTAAAGCTTTTGCAGAGCAATGGCAAATGTTTTCAACTTTCTTATATGTTTGTGGCAACTGTTTGTAATTTGTTTGTCATGCTCATTAAGGTTCCTGCAGTAGAGTAAAATAAGGCTTGTTCATACTAATTTGGAAGATCAAAGCATGGCATAGAAACAATTTATCAACAAACCAAAGCTGCCTCTCAAACACACCTACATTTTGTAGAATTGTTTAAAAAATACATGTTAGTTTAAAATCTTCTAGTTCCTTGAAAAATGTAAATTAATGGAAACAAAAAGAAGTAAATATATACAGGCAGTTTGTTCTCCCAAATGTTAAATCCACATTTCCTTTAAATGGCTTCCATTTCCCTGTGAAGCTTTTCCATAGTTGGTTTTATTATCATTCACAATGCCCTGATATGTAGGTTTTTCTATTTTTTCCTGTAAATACTTAGAATATTATATGTAAACAAAATAATTCAGGTAGGATTTTGAAATATAAAAAACCCAGGTGGTTCTGTCTCAAGTATTTCATCTTTCCATTATATTGCTCATGTTTTACAAGGTGCATATTAACTATTTTCATCTCATACTCTCCTTCCTAAGTCAATAAATAACTTCCCCTGCAGAAACGTAGAATGTTTAATGTTCAGTGTCACAAAAAAAAAAATCTTAAAATATACTTAGCTCTTTCCACCATTTGTAATAAAATACAGTAGTCCTTTGTGAACACTATAGGAAGACTGCTGAAGAACAGTTGGAGTTTAGACAAATACCTATTAATGTTTTTCCTTTTCACCTATACGTCTCTGACAAAGCGAATCTAATAAAGGGTAGCCAGCGAAGGGATAGCTTCCTAAGTGAATATTGTTTTGCAGTGTATTGATAGTCTGTGTGCAAGTATTCACTTAAGTATTTAATGATCACTTTATTATCCAGTGAGAAATAATTAGTAAAACACTTATTTTACTTAATATTTGGTATATTTTTCAGTATGGTCCCATGAATCATTAGGTGTAGCTGTTAAACCTAAGGAAAATCCGTATTTCTGCTCTTAGGAAAGAGGCAGATGTGAAGTGCCTGAGTCTGATCTTGTGCCTTAAAGCTACGGCTTTTTTTTTTTTTTGTGGGATATGGGAAAATAGAGCTCAAGAGTTAGAGCTGTATAACCATTAACAGTTTCCTTAGACCTACTTTGTGTTATAATCACTTGATATTAATAAGTTTAACTTTCTTTGAATAACAAAGTAAAATGGAGTGTGGGTTCTCAGATCAAGTACTGCACTTTGTTGCCTGATGTGGCTTTTCAGGAGCATGGTGCTAGCAGCATCTGAATGCTCAATAAGCTGAATATTCTACAGCCTTGACCTCGTGAGTTTTTTGTACTGTTGGTATTCTTAAAGAAAGAGGGGTCAGTTCCTGTCTTTTTAACACTGACTTGACTTTCCCGCGCTACAGTTGTTTTTCTTTAATATACCTGACTGACTGTATATAATATGTATGATTCCATTAAGTACTAACACTTTATTGCATTTTTCTTGTACGGTTAGCACACCCAGGCAACATGACAGTTTGTTAGTCCCTTTAGAAACAGCTTTATATGAATCACAATCTTAAAAGACAAAAGGCAGCAGAGCTTAGTGCTGATAATAGCATTTTTTAAGTTTTGTTGGCCCAGAAAGTCAAGATAACGTAGATTTCCCCCTTTTGCTTTCAATGAGATTATGACAGTATGATATGAGAGCTAAAATAAGGTGATCTAACATCATCTCTTCACAAAGCTGTTTTTGAATTCTAAGTGAGCAAAGTAATTTAGTTTTAAAATGCTTCCAATTGGGAAGAAGGCAGCATATTAATGAACAGAAAAATCTTTGGAGTATTCCATAGTTTCATCTAGTACTGTTATTGAATCATATTACGAGAGGTGTGACGATTGTTTGCATAGAAGGTCTCAAGTAAGGTTGATCTTGGCCTCTGCAGAGAGGAGGCTGCTGATAACATTGGATATGTGTACAATACAAATGTGACAAAACTTTGAAATAAACTTTTTATGACAGTAGGGTAAATGAAATATCATAAAAGCAGCTGTATCTCACATTTTCTTTCTTGCAGGATATATTGAATAATCTTGATTCATGTGATCTTGAAGATGATGATCTCATGCTTGATGTGGACCTGCCTGAGGACCCACCTCATGACAAAGGTTAGTAAATTAGCCAAGCAGTCTTATTGTGAAACTGCATTATAGGCTTAAGAGATTTGAGTTACATTGTTCTAACTTGTGCTCTAATAAGCCAATGCACTCTTCAAATTGTTTTTTCTTTAAAGTAACAACTCTTTCTTTTCTGAAATATAGGAAGTGTGATGTTTCTCTTCCCCCAAATACAACTCTTGCATTTGAAGAATTCTAAAATTAGACATTTACTGCCTTTTATAAAAATGCAACCTTGTTGCACACTGTTTCTTTAAATTATTTTAGTAGAATAAATTTCAAACTTTTAAGTTAGTCCTTCAGTCTCATGGTTCAGCTATATTTGAAAATGTTGGAAAAACTTTTTTTTCAGCTTTGGTGAATGACAATGTACTTCTTTTTGAGATAATTATTTGTTTCCTTCTACAAAATGACAATATGTCCTAATATATTTTATACAATTCAGGATAACAGAAGCCTTAAGATTTTAGATGTGGTTTTTTTCAAGATGTCTTTTATGTACTCTTATTGTCAGTGAGGATCCTGGCAAACTTTTCACAGGGAGGATAGTGGTACCTAGATGCCACTAAAATAATACAAATCTAGACTAGAATGAACTGGATAAGGCAAATGATTGCCACACTTTCTCAAATCCTGCCCTGGAAAAGTTTGAGGTGTTTGCTTTTGGTCATTCCTGACCTATGTATAAGAATTGTCACTGTCATGTGAATATGGGTATTAGCTTTACCTCCAAGTTCAGTGGAGGCAAATATATCTTCAAATGAACAAAAACATTGAATGTGGAGCACTGTAATGCCCTGCCCTGTACAAACAGGCACTGAAAGAAAAAAGGCGTTCCTTATTTTGTGCACTGTTCAGCTGCCTGCTGAAGTTTGGGGAAATTCAGGGTTTTTTGAGAGTATCTTTGAGTTCTTTGGGTGAAGACTCCTGCATGTATGTTAGATAGGAAGCCAAATTAACAGTAAATAAATACATAGTCTTGCATCTACCACGAGGATGGCATGTCATGTTTTAACAGTGTGTACATATGAAATGCAGTACTTAATCTTTTAAATCTCAGAATAAGTTTTCCAAAGTACATGTGTGAAAGGTGCTTATTGACAATAGTGCTAGTATTCAACTTTTCAGCCCAGACAGGTGTACAATTTTTATTTTTTTTATTTTTTAATTTACCAGAATGGATAACAATCCAAGCCTAGGGGCTGTTCTTTCAATAAGGGTAATTCTAATTCTGTTGGGAAAAACTAAGAAGCAATTTTAAAGGGTAGATCAATTTCTCATAAGTTTCCTTATTTATAAAACATGCACTGCATCGGCATCAGTAATTCCATTTCAAATTATTAATTTAAAAAATGTTAAAAATACATGCATTTTAAAGGTGAATGTTTGCCACAAAAACATAAAAAGTTAATGTTTGCCATTTAATCTAGACACAAATGAAATATGATTTTTAATTCACTGCTTTCTTAATTGCATCAATATAATAAGCTTAAATCTACTCCCATTTCTACAGCTAAGTATCAATAATGTTTGTGTAGCTGGAATATGTTTTGTGACTATGACAATCTGCTGTGTAAGCTGCTGATTCAGGAAAAGAAACTTGCTGTTTGAGATCAATATTAGCTAATTACTATTATTTTTGGCATTTTTTTAAAAGTAGGGTTTCCATATAAAATTAATGCAGCATAAACTGGGTATCTCTGCTATAATTGCTTCCTATCGTGAAATCACTGAATTTTTAGCAAAGAGGATCTGAAGAGTTCAAAATCCACCTCCAGGCTTTCCCTTAAGTAAACATGACCCCCTGAAAAAGCAAAATTTGCTTTTTGTTAATATCCTTGTGTCTTTACTCAGCGCCTCAATTTCATTTTCCAAAGCTGAAAATCATCATAATAAAATTACTTATAAACTTATTGAGGGCTTATTTTGAATAGACCCACTTGAATTTTCATGGTTTATGAGCTGTAGAAGGATGCTTCTAAAGGGAAATAAATTTTCTGTTACTTTAGGTGAACAACTTTATTTTCTTACCTAATTTTTTGGTTATTGAACTAGGTGATAAAAACTGAATTGTAGATATGAGTATTTGTTATAGTAATATTTAACAGCACTGTTTGCCAACACTTTTTTCATAATTATCTGTGACTGCACTGACGTCAGCCTCTTAAAGACTTTCCAGGTCTACAGAAACTCTCCTTGTTTCACTTTGGAGCCTGGGATGCCGCTTGGACACTATTTATAGAAACAGTTCTAACTCAACAAGTATGCAGTGAGTGAGGATGGCAGTTTTAAATCACAGGGTAAAACTGGGCTCAGTTCCCAACAACACGCAGGCTGGGAACTAAGCAGGAAGGAAGGCCTGTTTGTGAGCGTCTTATGCGCAACTATGTCTGAGTAGGCAGCCGAATAAAACAATGTTCTCTTGTGTAGAGTTATTCTTCTAGCAAAAGACTGACAATGTGAGGAAAAACTCCTTGGGTAAGTGAAGGAGAAAGTGTGATGGCAGAATAGCAGTTTATGACTTTTTTTTTTGCGTCTGACTGCACGGATAGCAGTTGTTTTGGCTTTGTTTCTAGTGGTTTACAAGCTGTTGCCAAATATAGTTTTTGTTCCCTTAAGAAGTCTGTGGAATCTGCTTTGCTTTGCAGAAGTTAGTGTTTTAAAGAGATTGTTTTGTTTGCTTGTTTTAAATCATGCTGTCATCCAGGTAAATAAAGATTAAATGTCTCTCAAGTTGTAAACCAAACAAGATTAATAGGATGAGATGTATAGGTATTTTAAGTAATGAAACTGTTCTCTTTTGGAATGAAGTACTGGCCTTTTTCTAAAATGTCGTCTTTCTGTGTTTGTGTGTTGTTTGAACTTTTTAAAGGCCTGAAGATCCTGTCAGTAAGAAAGACAGGAAAATGTTACTTCTGAATTTTTTTTTTTCTTACCCATAGCCCTACCTCCTCCAAATGATTCTCTGCTTAAACCTGAAATCCTGTTAAGACTGAATTCTGTAGTTTCTGCTACAGGTTACTCTTTTTCTTGTAACACGTTTTATATGCTAGTAAAAATGTGACATCATTACAGAAGTCTGCTTGAAGTTCTAAAATGTGTACTTTTTTGGATCAGTTTAAAAAAAATAAAAACCCACAGATTATACACTGTATCTATTACCAGCGCATACTAAATATTTTATTTACAAGGTCTTAGAAACAAATTTTATGATTTTTTTTTTTTAATTTCTGCTCTCTGTAGAGGAATGTGAAAATATGAGCCGTTATGATAGACAAGACAGAAATGCTAGGCAACATCAGGAAGGATTCTGGAAAAGAGCACCACAACAGCGATGGAATACACAGGATCACTATCATCTTGGCCATACTGATCACTATATCCATGGTAAAAATGATTTGAACAGGTAAAGGACTTGTCTCTTTTCTCCCAAACAATTAAAATACTGTGATGAGAAATCTCTCTTGGCACTAAAGGGTCTCAAGTGATACTGAGTACAAGAAATTTTCAGAATAGTTGTATGTCTATAAATAGCATGTCCAAGTGGGAGCATCTCTGAGATTTATAACGAATTCTTTTCAAAACTTTTGTTTCTGTCATGGTTTTTAATCCAAAAATGTGTTACTTGTATTTATATAATACTATAAATGCTTGATTAAATTACCATATGTGTTCCATGGAAAAAAATTACACTCTCATTACTTTAATTTTGTAAGCTTGGACAGCTTTTTACTTATTAATTTGTTTTTAAATTAAATGTAATCCTATAGTTCTTATAGGCTAGCTTGAATGACAGTTCATAGAAATCTTGATGAGCAAACTGGTTTTAGGGTATTGTAGTTGTTAGTCTGCAAGAGATTTATGCCGGTGGGAAGGGAAGCCTGGCATTTAAGTGAAATAGGATTGACATTTTCTGCCTTATTTATTTTCTGCTGTATGCCACAGTATGTGAATATAGCCCATGTTACATAACACTTTTTTACTAAATGTTCTCTAGCTCTAGTTTGTCATCACTGTGGTTTGTTTTTTTTGTTGTGTTTTGTTTTTTTTTTTTTTAGGGGATCAAACTACCTAGAATCTCCTGTTGGTCACTTTGAAAGCTATGGAGCACCAAATTTTTACCAGGCTCCTAGACAGCTGGTGGGCTTACCGGAGAATACTGTGATGCTTGATGAAATGACACTTCGGCACATGGTCCAAGACTGCACAGCTGTAAAAACTCAGTTATTGAAACTGAAGAGATTACTGCACCAGGTGAGCTGTTTAAATGGAACAAAAGCAGTAAAGTATATTGGAGAGTGAGCCTAGATGGCCTAATGTTCTGTTTGGCCTTATTAGGCTATTGTCATTTCCTTTATACATTGAATTACAGTGTTCAAGAAAGTGTGCACTTTTTATTGCTATTTAAAATACACTTTTTCTGCTTTTTCAGCACTTTACTGACTGCAAAAAATATTTAATATCGTTATTCTGCTTCTCTGAGGAAATAATGCTAAATTTAAAAAATATCAGTGGATGTGAAGACAAGCTTTTATTTAATAAGATCCTAAAAAGCTGGGAGTAAAAAAAAAAAAATAAATATGAAAATCGATCCCATTGATCAAACTTGCATTCAGCAAGTCAGTGCTAATAGCTTTTTCTTAAGGCTTTGTTTTCCTCATCTTTTCATCTTTTTTTGTGTTTTGACAAGAAGCTTAGCAAATCCTACTGGGTCATCTCTATTGGAAGTGCTCAAATTTTACCTTTCTAGTGTATGAAATCACTGAATTGTCATAAGCTTTTAGGAGCTTTTTCATTTCAGCTCAAAACTTTGCAAACTGTGAGAGTTGGTAAATTGCTGGATGACTCAGCAGAAGCATGGCATTTCAGCTACAAAAATTCCTTTGCTACCTTAAAAAAAAAAGAAAAGTCCACGAGACCTTCTTTGGAGGCATATACAGATTAGCATTGAAAAGTATCTGTATGGTGTTCTCTTTAATACTAGATTTACTGCTGTTCTTTTCTAACAGGATAATGTAATGGAAATAAGTTTGTGCCCTAAAAGTAAGACACTGAAACAAAACACAGCAAAACAAAAAGCAAATCATCCTTGAGGCTAATTCAAGGATATGACTGTGCCTTTTAGAAATGTGACCATTTGCTTCCGATGGTAACCAAGAATACTGGAGATGTTTTCCCACTGGCAAAATCAGAAATACAATTGTAACAAAAATAATGTAGTGTCAGAGAGGTAAGATGTGTTCTTAGAGGCCTAATGTCTGAGCAGTGGACTGCATAAACTGTGCTTCCTAACAGCCTCCAGTAGCAATTAGTACATGAGATAGCAGGGAACTCTCTCTAGAGCTTTTAATGCCTTTAACACAAGGACAATTAAACAACTAGACAGATGATCTGTGTATGTGTAGTTCATTGTGTAAAGGCATGTGTGTTATAGCCAAAGTGTGTGGCCCTGCAGAATATTGTATTTTAAATCTTGATCTAGTTTATAACAGCCAGACTTTTCTAAAGGGTTACAGAACACAAACGTTGCCTCAAGTAGCTTGGATTAAGTTTTTTTTAAAAAACTTAAACTCACAGAAGAAACAGTTACTCCTAATATGTACATTCTTCAAAATTTGCTGTGTCTCTTGCCAAAAGCTTGATCTTCTCCCTCTTCCTCCCTGTAATAGCGAGTTTTGTAATAACAAGTATTATTCTTCTCTTCAAACTTTGTCAAGCTGCCTTCTTTGTATTTTCCTGACCTAACCACCCCCTGTTTTAACTCACTGCTTCCAAGCTCATCATTGGACTTCTGAATGTTTATTCTATTCTCCTGTGTGTTATCCAGCCTTTTAATCAAACAATATGAATAATAAAGAAAATTAATCTGCTACAGAAGGGAAGACTTTAGGCCTGTACTACCTGTATTTACTAAACAATTAGAGTAAAACTTGTATGAAACATTTTTTCATTATTTTTAAGTGTTAAACCTTTCCTGAAAATACTGAGCTTTATACTAACAGAAATGAGTAAAAATATAACATTTTTTTTCTTATTGTAAAGAACAGAAATATAATTTTGAAAACAATTACATGAACTTCAGCAGCCAGAACACTGAACTAGGATGCGATCTCAGTCCGGGTGATATGACAGGCCTCTTCTTACAAAATGTAAAAAAGCAATATACAGTCAGCTTCTTTCAAACACTAGCTTTAGTAAAGAGAGCAGAAGTTCTTATCGTTGCTTCACCTATATTACACATTTAAATGTATAAGTGTTACTTTTTTCCAGTTATGACTTTTAGCAATATTACTTAATTTAGATAGGTAGAAATAGAGCTGTAGCCAGGTCTTAGGCATGAGGTCTCACAGGAACAGTTGTAGTAAGATAGTAAGATATAGTAATTAAATTCAATTTTATACAATTATCTAATCAACTGTAGTGTGACTTGCATCCCTTACGTGCTATGCTCTACAGTATACCTAGCAGATTCCTAGGGAAACTTAATGTGTTATACTGGATTCATTGCTGTGACTATAGCTCACATAACTATATATAAATTATCTTGAATATTACTAGCAACATAGCTGCAACAGCATGGGTTTGGTGTTGTGTTCCCAGTTCTGCTTGGAAAAATAAGTAGTTACTTGAGTAGTCTAGCCTTTGCTGAACTCCATGTGACCAGGTTAACAATGCCAGCAGTACACATGCTGTCTGCTTATTCCTCACATACTGCCATCTTTCTGTGTCTTCAAATAGTGAAATCAGGAATAGGAGTCTTACCTCATGCAGATTTTTTGAAAATTTTCACTGTAGAAAGTATAACCTTCTCTGATTTTGCAGTAATGTTATACTTGCTTATATGGAGTGAAAAACATACATTGTTCTTGCAGTAAATGCAGTTGTAATTATTTACAGGGAGATACTGAACTACTGGTGAATGTTCTCACTTAATGCTTAACTGGAGCACTAACTTTGTATTGTAAGAAGAAAATACTTTGGAAGTCTAACTAATAATAATTGCCATCTAAATGTTAATGCCTCAAACATTGACTAAGGTACTTCATTTGCATGCTTAATAGTAATTAAGTTTTCTTCTGATCTTAAAAATTTCTTCCTTCCTCCTCCTCCTCAATTAATTCCTTAAACTTGCTGCTCTAGGTTAAGGCTACAGAGCTAATGTATTAGAACATCCTTATTTAAATAAGAATTATACTGTTTCTGATTCCCTGGAGTCTTTGATCGAGGGAAGAATTGACCATCCTCTGTAGTAACTTCCGCTCAAGACTGGCAGCAATGATTCGCAATCACCCTGCCTTATCTCAGATAAGCACTTACTGATATTTTAAGGAGGACTGAAACATGAAGCACTTCACAGAACTGAGGTCTGTGAAGCCCTTTTTTTCTGGGGGAGGCAAGTTTTATAAAAAATATTTCTTTTCAACTTACCTTTCATGAATGCAGAAGAAATTCTATTTTTCAAACACAAATCTTCATTGTAACTTACCAGATATGATTAGCCCATTTGTATGAAGAGAGGCATGAATGAAAAAATGAAGTCTGTAGTGCAGAATTGTTAAATGCACCAATAAATTGCTGGGGCTTTAGATTAGTAAGTCACTTGGGTACCTTTGAAGTACATATTCATTGTGTTCTCTTTGCATCTGGTGAGATCTGTCGGAGATATTTATCTTTGTTATAAGAAGCCTGAAGACAAGGAAGAAACAGATTTAATTAATGAAATACAAAGGTTTCTTTGTGTCATGTATTGTTGTATAAATTGTACACAATTTTTACTTTTTTTTAGCCACAAAATAGTTCACCTCAGGGACTTAACTGTGCTTGAAAGAAACGAACTAAAGAAATCAACAAAGTAACTAATAAAATTGGCAAATTTTAAGTTTAAACAGTTGGTTAGCTGTTGGACTGTCATTATAACAGCGTTTGACAGTGGGCAATGGAAACTGTATGACACTCATTTGTAGCGATATTTGAATGAAACTACACTCAAAATGCCAGGTAGTCAGCAGGTGAATAGCACCCTCTGCTTGATGGACACTTCATGAATGTTCTGTTTGCATCTTTATAAAAATGCTGTTAGCAAATGAGTATTCAAATGAGTAATTTGTACTGAAGAAAACTTTGAATTGGGAATCAAAGGCTAAACCTCGATAAAACTTTAATAAACTTTAAAAATGTCTGTTTAGCATTTTTCAGCTTCATGAACTGTAGATGCTGGAATCTTGAAAGAATCTCAAAATGAAATTGTTAGCATACTATTAGTAGTATATATTCTTTTAAAATCATCTGTGTTTAAAAGGCAGCTTATGCTGTTAGGGAACCGCAAGATAATTGCTGAAAATGCATTTGCTTCTAATGGCTTGATTTCTGTAATACAAGAATTTAAAATACATTAGTATAATGAAAACAACTATTGTCTCTAAGCTTTGATCTTTGTATCTTCCTCTGAGGCAATATGGGAGATTTCTTCTGAGAGAGAATACCCTTTATCTTGTCTCTTCTATTTTTCTAGAAGTTCTACATTTTTTCTTTATTTTACATGTGCTTTTAACTAAAGCCTGCAAGTAATATCACCCACAGAAAGCAAGGGGAAAAGAGAAGATGGAAAGAATAGGCAGTGAGAACAGCTGCACCGTCTGTGTGCTGTATAGAAGGTGTATGTTTATAATGTTGAAATATATTCTGGGGACTATTATGGTGTATTTAGTCACGGAGCTTGACTTTTCTTTTGGTTGTATTTTTTTTCTTTTTAAAATAGAGGCACATAAAATGAGAACATGTAACTGCTGAGAGGATAGGAGAAAATACAAGCAAATGTGGCATTTTTGAGCTGCTGAACTGTTTATCAGCAGAAACACTGCAGTGCTCAAAGCCCAACAGTCTGTAGTAGGTAAACTGCTGCTGTGTATAATCAACACGGTAGGTTAGAAAGGTAGTGAGGCCCTTTATTAGGCCATTCTTGACTAAATACTTGTATGTGATACACTTCTTCATAAATAATAATCTGTCACTAAATAAAAGTTAATGTTTAGTATTCTGTTTACCAAAAGCAATAAGTCAGCTTTTTGGGAATTTGTAAGGTGAAGCAAGCACAGGGATTTGTGTGTCATTCGTACTAAAAATTTCACACTTGTAAAATATTGGCATGAGAGCATGTTAAGTACAGCCACTCAAAAATACAGGTTTCAATTTGTGGCTCTTTGTATTTGGGTGAATTGTGGTTTACCTGTGACAGCCATGATGGAGGGTTATTCCCACAACCTTTAGCTCATGTTCTTCAGATGGATTAAAATTTACAGATGCAGACTTGAGAATATAATCAAGTGCTTCAGTTAGACTGTAACATTTGGGGTGGGTGTGTAAAAATGTTAGACATGTAGAAAATTAATTGTCTAGAGAAATAAGGTGCATGATGGTGTTAACATTCAGGGAAGAAAGGATTGTTACGTATCTTACCTACATGTACACTTAAAAATTGTATCTAACTCTCACTGAGGTTGTCCTAAACCAATAAAGTCAACTGGTTTGTAGAAAACTAAGATGGTATTAATTTTCTCAGCAGATAGCCTTTGCAAAGGAATATGAAGCAGAAATAATATTCAGCATGGAATCAGGCTACTTTGATAGTCATGATTGTAAAGCTTTAGACATTCCTCTGCATTTGTTGTATAGGCACTATGCTGATAAATACTAAACTGTTGTTAGAGAGGTGGTGAATTACATCTCTTCACACTTGTCTTCAAAAAGTTAGCATAAAGTTTTTTTTCAGGGCAACCTTTTAGTCTTTGAGTATTCTAAAAGTGTTTGAAGGGAATTTGTGTGTGGATTTTTTTTTTTTCCACCACAACCACCTGTTCCCTTTATGTAGCTATTAGTAAATTTAGGATGATTTTCTAAGTCTTGCTGGGGTATTTTGTAATGGTTTCTGACTCCAGGTTTTCTATAATTTTATAAGCCGCTTTAAAATGTATTATGAGGCATGTGATTACCTCAGTTTATTACATAGGGACCACCCAAAACTGGCCAAAAGCCGAAGTGTATGCTGTTGACTTAAGTCCAGCAAAAACTTTCCAGTAAATGTGGTTGAGTTGAAAATCACTGTAGAAAGGTAGTGATTCAAATGGGTTGCTGATACTCATAGCACCAAGAAACGGACTGTGAAATGATTAGTCACTGCCATATTACTTCATTGTTTCTTAAATGAGCATATTCTTGATGAAACATTGCATGCAAATATATATATATGAATTTATATCAAGTTAAAATAATCAATCTATAATTGAAGAATATCCCTACATAACTAAACAAATGAGAATGTCTGCAACATTAGTCCTCTGTCAGTTTACATATTGCAGGTTATTTTCATGCCTAAACTGCCAGTAATGTTTAAAAATAACTGTACCAGGATTGTCAGAATGTGTGAGGTTTGAGTTGTTTGTTGCAGTGTTTTAAACTTAGGAAATAGTTACAAATATTAACAACTGTTTTTTCCTTCTAATGCTGCTGTTTTTCAAAAGCAATCTTCTGCTAAGGAAATTAGATTAAAATGTTTTGTTGCTGCTTATGTTTGTAAGTAGAACTTATTTTTCAATGCATTTGATAAGTATTTGTTTTTGATATGGCTAACAAACTATTCTGAGTTCTTGTTTTTGCAAGCATCTTTTACATTTGGCACAAATGAGGCTAGTGCAACTGTTCTGAAGATGTGATTATACTATAATAAATAATGTATTCTGCTATTGTAAAAATGTTAGTCAGGTAAAAACCAAGAGGTAGCAGCTTTTTATATTGCCTATTGCAATGTGATGATACCTTTATAAAGTTTATTGTAATTTTAACTAAAGGTTAAAAGTATATGTTCTCTCCAAATTTCTGAAATTTGATGATATCTTAGCATATAATTTCCAGGCTACCAAAAATAACATGTGCATATACCCAATTTCATTTGTTTTGCTAATTCTACTGTCTTTTTGCTAGTTCTGATCTCTTTTTTTTTTTTTTTATACACGAATAGCCTTAATCTGCTGATTTCCCCTTCCTCAATCTCATTTTAGCAATATGATGAGCAAGAAAGAAAAAGCAAAACAAGAAAAGTTTCATAGATTAATCTTAGCATATGTTCACAATCAGCTTAAGTTCCTGCTGATAGTGTTAGAACTGATTTTTTTTTTTTTCAGTTGCCCTGTGTTCATTATATGTATTAAGATAATTAAGACAGTGGTAAGGGAATTGATGCAAATGAACTTAGGTCTTGCTTTGCTAATGAATATTAGTCAGGTAAAGCATAGGGCTGGAGTACTTGATTTAAATCACCAGAGAATATGTGGCATACTAACTTTCTTTGCAATTAGGTCTTAATCTGCTGTTGTAGAATGTTTTGTTGCTCTATTTATATGCATTTTAATGGGAATAAAAGATATACCAGAGGTATCAGTGATAGAGCTTTTAAAAGCCATGCAGGATACTTTTGCTTGAAATAATTTGTCTTGTTTTTTGTGTTTTCCATTCCCATTATTACTCCTTCACAATTATAACTGTGACCATCTGATGCAGCTTTTCTTCTGAGTTTGTGTATTTGTTTGAATAGTTATTTAAAGTAACAAATGTTGATGAAATCTGTTAGTTGTAGAATATAATATAAATATAAAATAGAATATAAAATATAGTCTGTTAATCTGCAAGTGATTCTATGATTCACATTGCTGCTCATTTCCTCCAGCATTTTCGAAGTGTTTTGGATTAAATGATATTTGTTTCTTTTTGATATTATTGTGCAAATTATTTCAAAACACTCTATTAGAACTTGTTCATAACATAGACTGTAAACTGCTGCTTCATCAGCCTGTCACTTGCTGGCGATCTGCCTAGAAGGGACAAGCAGCTACTTGTGAATTGAATACAACTGTGTGTTGGACAGTGTAAGCTGAAATATTTGTTATGTTAAGGAGTCAGAAGCCTTGAAATTTGGCTGCTCTCACAATTAATGGTCTTTTAAAAAAAAAAAAAAAGCCAAGAAGTTTAAATAAAAAAAAGAAAAAATACAGAAAAACAACACCAAAAAACTGCAAGATATAAAATTACATCTAAGTGATGGAAATTAAATTTAACTCTTTGTAGTATGGTAAAAGCAATTTGGAATTGTATGATAGCTCTCAGTATTTTTATCTTTAAGTCTGGAGATGGTTGTGCATAGTTTGGCTGCAAGTAATCAGTGACTATAGGAAAAAGTAAAAATTTAATTGTTAAAAGTTCATAAATTTTCATTTTTTGCTTTTTTGCATCTGGACAATCTCGTTGATATTTCTTTGCTGTTTAGTTAAAAATTTATAAAAATATTTCTTAGGGATTAAAAAAAAAAGATACTTCACGGACATAATGAACATAAATAGGTCTATTGTGGGTTTTTTCCCTTAATTGATCTTTAGCATTTGAGCTGCAGTTTTACTCTTGTGGTTTTGGGGAGTTGCTGGCTCAGCCTCAGAGTGGTTTTAGACAGGTTTTGAGACATGCTGATCTTAGGTTCTGCAAATGCAATCTTGGGCACTGAGGTCATTGCATAAAGAAACTCCCCTCTAAGAACCCTAAAAAATAAAGGAGAATAAGGTAGAAGAGTCATTTATTTTTTCTTTAAGAAGGTAGCAGATGGAGGAGATAGACAGGAAGGGGGGGGGGTAGGGGATAAATCCTACACCAAGGAAATGGTGGTTATGATCTTCCATGACCATAAAATAACTTTACTGTAGTTTTGTGTAACACTAAGATTGGTACAAACCAATCAGGTACAAACCTGAGAATGTATCATGAGAATACACTGTCAGTTGTTCAGTCTGTGACTTGACTCTATAACCTAACTGAACCTTTTCAGGGTTGAGCGCCACAGGTTTAGAGTACTGCACATAATGGCTGCGTGTGTTTTTGTCACGAGTATAAGTGCTTCAGGACATATCCAGGCAATCATCATTTGGCATCTTTGATGGTTATTTCTGTTTCTACTTGCTGTGCTTAATTTCAGAATTCATGACTGTCGTGGCAGGGGAAAGAATACTTTTGTGTGGTTCCAGTCTTTATAATTGATACTTAGTTCTGATGGCTGTGAATTAATTTTGTATTAGTCTGCACAGGACCAAATGTTGCTTTTTTAGTTAAGAATTCCTAGCAGAAATATTTTGGCTGTATATTTTGATATTGCTCAGACATATTATTTGAATGGATACTGAAGGAAATGAAGCTTTTAAAATCATATAACATCACCATTCCTTCCTGATATAACACATTTGAACACAATGGCTGGTTTTTACCAGATTTTTGTGCAAAATCAACATACTTTGACATAGCTACAGCTGTTCCTTCAGCTTTGTGAAGAGAGGGAGGCTGTTCATGGCCCTTATTTGGGCGTTGTACGCATGCTGCAGCAAGGGAGGGAAAAAATTTTTTCCTATCGGGGGAAAAAAAGGAAAATTCACAGTGAGAGAGGTCAGACATTGTAACAGGTTCCGCAGAGAGGTGATGTGTCTCCATCCTTGCAAGCAAGTTTGCAAGGGAGTTGTTTCAGCAAGTAGTTTGAGTTCTTGTTTTTGTTCTCTGATAGAATGATGAAAACGTGTCACTCCAGGACATCCCACTCTCAGTTCCATCAAGTCCAGAACCACAAGAACCTGTGTCAACTTTTAAGGTAAATGACACTGATTTACTTCGTCTTTTTGGTTTCATTAAAATGGAAGGGTTTATTTGACCTTTTAAAATACGTACTTACAAATGCTAGCACAGTTTAAATAATTGAAATAACTTTGCCTTTTGGTATTTGTAGCAGTCATGTGGGAAGTAACTGCTGTAGAGTAACTTCTTTCAAAATTTTGCTGCCTGCTTGATAAGTGTTAGAATTTGAAAAGACAATTTTCACTTTGAAGTGTAATCATACCATATTTATTCAGTTACGTGCTTTTTCATTACATTTATTGTTGACTTCAGTTTAAAATTCTTTCATCTAAAGTGAGTTTTCCGTGAGATAATGCAGGTATTGCAGTCGTAACTTAAAAACAATGTGAACCCCACAAAGTCAAAGATGTGTTTATTGTTTTAGAATGGATATTAAAGGAAGAAGCAATCACAATGGATATTCCAGAAAGGATCATCTTCTATGGTCACAGATTTGTAATGTTGGGCTTTCTACAGTGCTAAGGTTTTATAGCATTGCTTGAGGCTCTTATTGTAAAATCAATACAGAAAGATCACTAATCCTGCACTTAGAGTAGGGGAACAACACTTGCTGAAGATACAATGAAATTAGAAATACTTCTTGAAAGGGAAGAACACTTAGAATCTTATTCCTTTTTGAAGGTCATCTGTCCAAATCCTGGTTTCAGGGTTTAAGAGGTTTGCCAAAACTGTAGATCCATATGCTTCATTCTTTAGCAACCCTGGTTTTTACACTGTTAACATTTAAGCCCTCTTTTTTCTTTAATTGCTGTATGATGTATTTGTTGTGCTTGTCCTTCTACAATCACCTCCCTCAAAATCTTGGTCTTAATTCCTAGAGGAAAAAGTCTTGCTTTTTAACTTCATAACAAGAAAAATGATAATGTTGAATTGCCACTTCTTTACCTGATACCATCATGTGGTTTGAAAAATTGCACAACAAATCAGTCTGGGTGTTGTCCTAAAGCGGTAACTAATAACATCTTCAGTGAAACTCAAATAGTAGATGTGTGCTACTAAACGGAAGTATGCTCCTTAATTTATGGCCTAGCTATAATGGCACAGTTATAAAATACATTAAAATTACCTTGTGATGAAAAATCATTTTTAAAAAAAATCATTCTTGCATATTTACCAATTTTTTTTAGTCTCTGAACTTTGCATAACTATTTTAAGTCTTCAGTTTTTAGTGTGATGTATTTAAATCAGTTGTGCTGTTTGCATTCAGTAAACGTAGTTATGCTTATGTTTATAAATGATTTTTTTCTTGTTTCTATCATTTTATTTTAATAAGCTCATTTAACCTTTAAGCTTCAGTATTTTTTACTGTTGTATAAGGAGGAGTATAGGTAGTATTTGATGGCTAGGGATGTTCATCTCCATGATGCCAGTCTCTTGTACAACAGGTGAATTACTGCATAAAAAAATGCAGCTGGTTTCCTTACATAGCCTGAAAACTTAGTGGGTCAGCTCAAATTTAAAGAGACTTCTAGTCAAGTTTCTTCGCTCTGTAGGTTCTATGCCTACAGCCCATCTCACCATGCGAATAAGAGGAGGGAAGCATGTGCTAACGCTACTGCCAGTCTTCCATGAACTTCTGATATAATATGTCCTGTAGAGGTGTTTATTTAGATTGTGTAACCCTTATAGAAAACCTCGTATTGCCCACTGTTCTATTGCAGATGGATGATCTGCTGAATGAGATCAGGCAGCTTAAAGATGAACTGAAGAAAAAGGATGAAACAATCAACCAATTGGAGCATCAACTTGTAAGTATAATGCTAAATGTTTAGTAATATCTGAAGTATGCACTACAGAGTGTAACTTCAATAGGTAACTCTTACGAAGGCTTTAAGCAGGCTAGATGTCTAATTTTTTTCCTACACTTTCATTATAACAAAGGTAGATTTGGGTTCTGTTTAGACCCACCTGACTCAAGGGTCTGTAATGGTTCAGGTAGCAGACTGATTCTACATGTTCTAGTGTGTTTGCAGCTGTACACCTGGGCTCTTTAATTCTGCAGGCCAGTCATGATTTGTATGTGTGGCACTAAGCAAGGATGTTTACATGACTGTTAAATCTATTTCATTTCCAAAACAAATACTTTGAACATAAAATTCTAGAAGCTGTTCAGAAATAGCAATGAGCAAAGATAGGGCACTTTAAGCATAAAGTATTTTAAAAATTAGAAAGTATCAGGCTGATCATTCTGTCTGAAGTTTTTTTGTTGTTTTTTTCTCCCTTTCCTTTTCCCTACTGTCCATTAGTTTAATAAAGAACTCCACCATAGAATTTAAAGCTGAGCAAGGTAGTATTCAAAGTTGATTCTTTTTTTTAAAACAAAACAAAGCATGTTGAATAGTAAGATTAAATTCCCAAATAAATAAAAGTTATGGGGGCACTTTTGTCATAAATCAGGTTCAGGCAGACATATAAGTCCTCAAGCAAAAGTAACACATGCATTTTTTCTTTTTGCTCTTGTTCTAAGTTGACTTGGGATTTTGTTATATGTATCTCTGCATTTGGTTCTGGTAAACTTGCCTGCTGTGACAATTCTTGTAAAATAGCCCTATGTTTTCAAGCCATTTCAAGCCACAGCAAGATCTTAAAAGTAGGGTAGATGAGATGCCAGGAGGTGCATCATGGCTGGAGACAGCCTTGTGTGACTATAATCTCTAATGAAATGTTTAGCATGTGCTTTTATGCATATGTGCACTGAAACTGACCTATGGTCTTCATCATCTCCCTGTCTAGCATGTGATCATTCCCTTTAAAACAAAAATGAAAGGTTAAGATGTGGCTTTCTGCTTTGCTTAAACAACAGAATTCCAGATCACAGGGTACCAAAACAAATTGTCTTGTCTATTAGTATTTTGCATTAAGTGTTGATCTTTCAGTGTGCTTAGTCTCACTCTTACCATCAGCCTTCAAAGATTTTTTTTTTCAAGGAAATCTCTCCTTCCTGGTAGGCCATATACCTAATTACTGTAGTAACTGAAAACTTTGTTGCAGCTAAGGAACTCTGCTGTAAAGATGGGTAAAACTTATATTTGTAATTGTTGAAAGGTGACTTAAAGAATGTGGTGCCTCAGAAGTTTAACTGAACCAAAAACCCTTTCCAAAAGTCAACATTTATTCTGAATTATTTCTAAATATGCTTTGGGAAAAGAAGCAGTTGTGCAGCACAGTAAATACTAGTTTCAACAGTTTTCGTGTTGTGCTATACAGCCAAGTAGTGCGTGGTGTTTGAACACTGGGCCTTGACTGTGCTTTTCAAGTGTCTTAGGTATTTTCTAACAAATTGTCCGTTCTCTTTCTCTTTTTGGGGGTGATTAAGGCCACTAGATGCAACTGCCAGAAAGACAGTCAAAAACCTACAGGGACAACGCGCGTGTATGCTGATAAATTTACGCAAACCTCCTGGAGGCGGAGTTCTGTGAGTAAAATGTGCCTTTCCTTCTTGGGTATGACTTTCTGCATTTCATTCCCCAATTCAATGACATTTGCTGTCATACAAGTTGGCATTAAGAGATTCTGTGCTGTATGTGAAAGTGGTATCCTTCCTGCTGTGCATCCCTTGCATTCTTTTGCAACCTTCTTATTTAAACTTTTATTACAAACATTTCTTTTAAAATAAGTAATTAAACTTTAGAAGTCTTTTCTTAAAATAATCGCCTTCTGCACTATTTAAGTTA
This sequence comes from Theristicus caerulescens, assembly GCA_020745775.1. NCBI lineage: Eukaryota > Metazoa > Chordata > Aves > Pelecaniformes > Threskiornithidae > Theristicus > Theristicus caerulescens. The sequence goes on from CM036560.1 coordinate 95,255,556, forward strand.
CAGTCAGCCCAAGCTGTATATCTAATCATATGTAAGATATTTTCCTATATCCTGGCTTTAAAGTTGTAGGTATCTGTATTTGTTTGTTTGTTTTGTTTTTTTTCCCCTGGTTAAAGTTTTCGTTGTTGCTGTGCTGACATTTGTTGAGGAAAAACAATAAGTTTCAGTCCATAAGTGTAACAACAAAAGTTATTTTTTTTTATTAATCATTTATTTGAAGAACTTAACTCATTCAAAAAATTATTGGGTGAAAATCACTTTGACAAAGGACATCTTCATTCCCATATGTTGTTGCATGGATCACATTTGCTTCCATTATATAAAACTTACATTCTTCATGGAACACTAATAGAATACTTCAGATGGGGGAGAGACAACATATTTGATATATAATAATAATAATAAGGAATTATCTTTGAATGATGAACAAGGCTTTTGTCAGTCATCAGCAAATAGCCTTTGGATCTTGAAGCTACTGCTCTAGCTAGAGAATCCTAAGAGATTTCTTTAAAAGATTAAAATGGGTTAGATTTTTTGTTTCTTTGTTTTTACCCTGCCTTGAGTTACTTGATGTAAGATTGTAGTAAAGATAAATCACCCATGCTGTCCTCCTAAAATTACTCTTTCAAATATATAGTGCTACGATAGAAATACCATCACACTTGTGTGTTCACCAGTTGCTAGCAAACAGCTTTATCCTGTTGAGACCATGCTTTCCAACTGTCTTCTGTCTGATAAGAACCCAATATAAAGAGATGATAACCTTATGCAGCTTTAGTTTGCTCTGACACCTCTGTTCCAGAAAGTATGCGTGATGTCTTTGTTTATCCCATTTGTTTCTCTTTTCCTGTTACTTTGTAGCTTTTGAGCTCTTGTATTGTCTCAGTTTCCCAAGTTTTAATTTCCTATCTGTGATGTTCATTTGATGTTTTTCTTCATTGATACTATTATTAGGTTAGTGGCTATTGTTTCCATGTTCCTTTTTTCCTATCATTTTCCACATAAATTCAGAAACAAATTAGTAACTATTCATAGTTAGTTGCTAATGACAGAAGCTTTAGTTGGAGCAACCTGTCGTATTAATTGATAAGACAAAGATATTGGAGAAGATGGGTAATGTAAATTGATATCATAGAATCATAGAATCATTCAGGTTGGAAAAGGCCTTTAAGATCATCAAGTCCAACCGTTAACCTAATGCTGCCAAGTCCACCACTAAACGATGTCCCTAAGCACCACATCTACACGTCTTCTAAATACCTCCAGGGATGGGGACTCAACCACTTCCCTGGGCAGCCTGGTCCAGTGCCTGACTACCCTTTTGGTGAAGAAATTTTTCCTAATATCTAATCTAAACTTCCCCTGGTGCAATGTGAGGCCATTTCCTCTTGTCCTATTGCTTGTTACTTGGGAGAAGAGACCGACCCCCACCTCACTACAGCCTCCTTTCGGGTAGTTGTAGAGAGTGATAACCTGAGAGTAGATATCTCAGGTAAAAGTAGTCATTTACCCCAGTTGTCTGTTTGGTCAGGTTGAGGTATATTTCTTCTAAGTTATTCAGGAGTTTTGTTCAAAAAGACACTTTTTTTTGTCATGAGAAAATTTGAGTTAAGGGAGAATATAATTTAAAAAATAAAAAAGGACCTTTGCTATATTCATGGTTGGGTGTGTGTATGTGTGTGGATATATGTATACATATGTATATGATACACATACATATGTGTGTATGCATATGCTCATTAGATGCACATTATCATCTCAGTATTTTTATCTTTACATGTAAAGTTTCTCATGAAAATTGATAAACGAATTAGGAAAACTCATGAAGTATTGACAAATCTTCAAAATACACTGCTTTTCAAGAACTTTTATTTGTAAATGATAGCTGAAAAGTTTTGTGCCAAATGATTTTTTTTTTAATGTCTTCTCCTTTGTGTATTTCTGTAAGCAAACAGAAATTGATATGAGCTCCTTAATGTGGGATTTCTTAAAGGGGGATGATAGTCTTGCTTTTGTAGCCGAGTTCCAGTTCTAATGATCAGATCTCAACTTTCTGGTTTAATAGTTCCTCTGCTAACATGCATTTGTATGCTTCCTTGCATGGCTTAATAGAAGTATAAACGTAGAAAAAGCCTTGGCATGAATCATTGTTGATCTGGAACCCAATGACATAAAATGTCACTTGCAATAGAAAGGGGAGACAATTGGCTCTGTTTTCTTGAGGCAGGAGTACGATAAATGGAAATAGCAGGAGACACCTGAGTAAAATGTATTCTCAATAAAAAAAAAAGTCTTAAAGAAAATAATTGTTTTGCTTTATTAACATTCCTGTTCAGTTTAATATAACGGTCTTGAACTGAGAGCGCAGGCTGTGAGAAATCAGATTTATTGGTCCTAAACATGGTATGAATCATGAAATGTAGTTAATGTTTAGGAAATTATGAAGTTTTTATATAAACTACATTTTTTTTAAACCAAATTATAATTGCAATCTTAGCAATGAGAGTACAACTCCTTTGAGGCATATAAGTTTATGCTTCTTTACGCTTGTTAATAGTAATCAAAGTTGATGAATATTTAACTATTTTATTTTTTCCTGTAAGTGTTGACCTGTCAGTCACTTTAAATGATGGTGAATATCAGGAAGTTACTTTAGTTAGATTATCATAACTTTCAAGATTATTCTGACAGTTTACAAATTCCAGCAGAACTGATACTATGTGTTGATTCCTGAAGCATAAATAACAATCTAGGAACACACTGTAATTTACTGTTTCAATAAATACTTTAAATGCTTCTAGAAACATGCTTAACAAACATTGTTAATGTAGTGTTTCATAAAGAATAGATGCTAGAATAAACTAGGAAATAGTGAGAGTGGAAATCGGCTATTAAAAGATTTCAGTTAGGAATTTAAGACAATATGAATTACAGTAATTTATTGCAGTTCTGCTGTCCATTTGAAATAGCTAGTGTTTCTGATCACTTCATTTTCTCCCAGTAAATAGGCAAGTGAATATCATTAGACATATTTTTAGAAAGTCATGTTCTTATCTGTTCTTTCTTTATTACCAGATATTTCTAGAAAATGGCCCATCCTGATGTGATTATAAACTTGTCTGGGGTTATTGTCTTTAGAGAACACATAGGTTTTGAAAGTACTTTTAGGATTTTTTCCTATTTAAAGGTAAATATGTACAGAAATGGAAGCTGTGTAACTTTAGGTTAATCCTTGGAACTTAGTACTCCATGTAGTAAAACCTAGTGGCTGAAAATAAATGTTTTGAAAACTGGGCATATTAAGAATTAACATATTGCCTAGCCACTGTGTCTGCTACATGGTGTTTCTTGTAAGCAGTGTCCTGAGAGTATGCTCAAAACTACATTATATAATTTCTGACTGTTTGTATAGACAATGATAACTTGAAGGGAAACATTATTTTGGGTTAGCCATCCTCAGGATAAAGGCTTGCCATGGTCTCCCCTGTCAGTGAATACTTGACCATTTCTAGAAGGATTTCTCATAGATCTCTTATACTGAATTCACTTCCAGTTAATTTATGCCTATCATTTAACTATCATGGGGGGAAAAAAAATCAAACACAAATCCTGGAAGAAGGTACTGAACATAAAATTACCTGAAGCAATTAATGTTGATGGACAAAGCTTACAAAGAAGAAAAATGCGAGCATCCATTGCCACAATTGTCTTGCAGGCTTTTCAGCATTGTTTCTGTAATACTAAATACTGACTTTTTTTGAAGGTTTTGAGGGTAAAGGGGTTAGATGTCAAGTTTATGTTGACAAATTATTTGGCTTCTTGAACTGGAAAGGTTGTTTGCAGATGCTGAGAAGTAAAAGACAAGCAAGCAAACTGCAAAGCCTGAATATGGATGAAGATGTCTGTAAAGGATTCTGGCCCTTGAGGTCCAGTTCCTTAGCATAATGCATCTCCTCCTAGTTCATGGGTGCTCTTCCATGCCCTGCAACAGTAGATAGTGTACAGGAAAAGCTGATTTTTCTCCTTGCTCTTGGAATAGTACACAGTGATGAGAATAAGTTTTGCTTCTTAAATGTATGTACAAATTCATTCTTGTCTCTGGTAAAATGACAACAAAAACTTCAGTTTGCCTGGGAGCATGCATATTCTTGTTCTTTGCTACATCTCTTCTCTTCTGCTGTGCTATATTCTTTGTCTTCCATTTGAGTATTGTTCCTGTTTGTCATTCCAAAGCCTTTCAAGTCAATTGTTTTGATGAATCTTTATAATACTTTGGCTGTCTTTATGTACTGTTGTCTTTGAGTATCTCCTTCCACCTTAGCCTTAAAATTTCTATATGCTTTGACTCTGCAACTATGAATTTAAACTTACAGGTTTTGAAGCCTAGTCACTGTATTAGTATTTATATTCAGCCCAGGTTTCTCTTGTTGTCCAGTACTCTGCTGTTCACTTGCTGATCCATTATAATGTACATTCTTGGTGAGAAAGGACCACGGCTGGACTAGATAGTCGTGTTTTGCATGTTTCTTGCTCTATTACAGTAACAGTGCATAACATGTAGGTGCATCCACAGAAGAGAGGTCCTTTAAACCTTTTGCAGGCAATTCTTGGTTTAGTGTAAACCAGCACATGACTGGTTTTTTTGTGGTGTTTTTTTTTTTTTTTGGTTGGTTGGGTTTTTTTACCTGAATACTTTCAGAAAGACTATTGCATGTCAGAACTGCTCATTCATAATGTCTTTCTGGGTGCTAGGCTAGCAAGAGGAGATTGCTGCAAAGACATTTTGTTTGCATTGATACTTGAAGTATGTCATTCTGGGTTTGTTCATGATGTGGAGCTCTGAGTTTGTATGAGACAACAGGCAATGCTAGGTGAGACGCAGCAAAAATCATCTGTTCTTGGAAGTGCTCAAAGGCTCCAGCTGTATGGATAAAAATGGATCTTTCCTGTATTTGTGTTTCTGTGGAAGAGGCTTTTAAAAGTAGTAGCAGTTTTGCATATTGGTGTATCCTTGGGAAAAGAGCTGGACTGTTTGGCTGTTGGCCTAAAATTACCATGCAGCAATAGGTTAGAAATACTTCTCTTGTCCTTTTCTGGCAGAAGCAATTGGTTTTGTTCATGTGATTGTTTATTCTAGGGTTGAGGTCTCTTCATAACAATAGAAAACTCTGGCCTTTATATCCTCATAGTAGCCTTTTTTAAAAAAAAACAAACAAAACCAAACCAAACCAAAACCCCACAGGTTTTCCAGTGCAGTTAGGGTCAGAACTTCATAAAGCGTTTAGCAGCAATTGTACAATTCATCAGGATCTCTGAAGAACACTCATCATTTTCCTCTGGTTTGTAGGCTGCTTTATTTCAGCTGCTCCTATTTTTCCACTCCTGAGTCTTCTGTTTTGCCTGGTGTTTAAAATTCTGAATCACTTCTCTTTTGAGATGCTTTTGCTATTTCACAATTCCAGTGTGGGAAATGAGAGGAATGGGACTTAAGTTTAGTGGCTGGATGCACATAACAGCTCGGGGGAGGAACTGTTCTGACTGTTGTCTAACATTAAAGTGCAAGTGGAAAGACTTGCAGCAGACTAGGCTTCAGAACCCAGAAGAATCCCATCAAATGTTTTGTGTTTTTTTTTTTTAATAGAAGCTGAGGTAAGTCATGTTCTCATCTTTAAATTCTAGCATTGTTTGCTTATGAGTTTTATAGACTTTTTAATAATCAAGCATAAAATAAATTGTGATTCAGGTTTTTCTTCTTCCCTATGTTTAGTGGGAAGCTGCCACATTTTCTGTGTATTTTGAATATGTACCATAGTCTGAGGAGACATGCTTATTAGTGTGTGTTTCCTTTTTCCTGTTCTTTGGATTTCTTGGGAACATCAGCGCACATTTGACTAATAGAAGGGGATGGATGTGCGTTGTTGTTTAAAGGAGAAAGCTTTGTAAATCTGCTGGAGTTTTGTAAAATACTACTAAAAGAAAAGTCATCTTTTCATAAGCCAGGCTTATTTGCAGATAATTATCTTTTAATACGCTATATCTACAGGATCGGTACAGCCTTTATTATTTGTAAAATCAGCGTAATTCATAATATACATCTTAATAAATTCCCAGTGCTCTATTTCCTGGTCCTTAGTTGGTTCAGTTGATGTTAATTTTAATTACCTTATTTGATGTACAGTTAAGAAATGCTTGTTTTATAAATAAGAAATCCAACACTTATTTGACATTTGCCTGTGTGGAGCAGTGTAAACTCTCAAGACTGCTGCTAGAGGAAGAGCTGGTTCTTCTGCTCCTCAGATTATAGAATGTTCTCTAGCACTTGGGAGAAGGGAGCTGAACCGTGCCTGGAGACCTGTTCAGTTTAGCAGGCAAAACACTGAAGGAAGTTACTTGCACTTTTTTCATTTACTTCCCCAGTCAGAGTAATGATTAAATACCATGAAGAACTATTGAGAAGACAGCACTTAGTGCTGTGCTTTGAAGTGCTAATATGGATGCTTAAGAATTACTGGAATGTATCAAGACATCTAAATATTTCTTTGCTTTTACAATAGTATCCTAACTGTTAGGTAGCTCAGCTGGCTTGTACTTGTCTTCCTCTCTCTAAAAAGAGAGATTAAGGGAGAGGATATAAAATTTTTGCATCTCTTCTTAATTTAATGTATTAAAAATTTCAAAGAAGTCTGGAAAAAGCCCATTGCCAACTCAAACAAGTCTCTGCAAGATGAGACCTATGCCTGATGATACGATGCCTTTTACTATCTGGAGATGCAGTTATGTTTAGAAAATGGAAAGAATTTGTTGTTGTTCCACCACACTGACACAATTTAGGATTAAATGTGAACAAGCCTGAAAAATGAAGTGTTCTTTTGTACAGTGTTGTGAAAATCCAGAGCTTTTGTTAATGTCTCATCAATCATTGATTGATTAATCTTGTTCCCAGGAATATTTCTGTATTTAATACCTACTCAGCTGATGCAACATACTATATTATTTTGTCATGTTGTTTGACTGAAGCTAGTATTCTTGTTCTTTCATGCAGCAGTCTACAAATAGTGTTGACATTAATGGTTACTGATGGAGGACTGTAAGAACATGTTAGGTAGTCAATATCTCTATCTAGAGATAATCAGATTAAAGAACTTCTTCCATTTTTTCCTTGGATTTTGTTCCAATAATTGTTTTATCTCAGCTTCTGAAGAAGAAGAAAGAAGACCTGTCAGATTTTTTTTTCTTTATTTCCTGTTCTAGTTTAAAAATGTTCTGGCTAGCAAATTCTAAGACTTGACTAAATGCATGTCTTATTAAGTTACATCTTAGCAGTACTGAAACTTGGAATAGTGGTGGGTAAAATCTAACTAGATCAGGATAACTGGAAGGTCAGAGAAAGGTTTAAAATTCTGCTAGGATAAATAAAAGCAGAATATTTCTTTATAGAAATAATGTGATGCTTAACATTCTTTTAAAAGAAGCATGGAAATGAAATACTACTTTATTGTTTGTCCAGCCCTGGCAGTATGATCTGCAGCAGATATGCCAGCAGAGAAACTAGAGAGGAGGGGCAAACTGTGTTCCTGTTTTCTCTGATATAGATGTTTGTTCAGATATCTTATGTCTGCTGTCTGAAAGAGTAGCTACAACTGGTTGCTGTTGATATCTGCTGGTTACTGGTAGCCAGGAGGCAATGGCAGTCATTACTGTTAGCACTAATATTCCAGAACTCATAAAAGCAGAAGTTTTCAGCTGCTAAATCGTAAAGGGTTTGTAAAGAATTAAATTTGTCTTGCTGAAATAGAAAATCAAGATTTAAGATGGCAGTTCCAGCTTGGATAGATTTCTTTTAAAGGTAAGGGTCTAGAGAAAAAGATACACTGCATAAAATTACTTTCTTGTTTTGAGAATGCGTCAACCGCAATGTCACTTCTGTGGTGATCTGAAGCATCTGACAGGCAAACCCTGCATGGCATTGATGTGTGCAGTTTTCTGATCCTGCAATGGAAGGCTCAAGCTCCAAGAGCAGAGTGCAAGGAAAACAGTTATATGTCACCTCTCCTCTTTCACATTTAATAATACCATCAAAATATGAGCAAAGTGGACTCTAAAGCACCAGGATTTGCTAGAAGATCTGTTTCTATGCATTAGAAATTTTTTGTTGTAAACTAAAGCTGACTGGTTTTCCAGTAGATTAGTATTAAGCAACTTACTGCTTGGTGAGGCATTTTTAAAACATTTTTGAAAGCTGTAAAAATACAATTCTTAACATGTATTTTTTAACATGAAAAGCTCAGCTCCTATACTTTTCCCTTAAAAACACCTTTAACAGAAACGTGTGCATATATATTGAATAAAAATGGAGGTATTTTGTAAGATTTCTGACAAGTTTAGGGCATCATAATTTCATTTTTTCTCTGGGCTTTAGTAGCATGTAGCGTTTGCTTTTACAAAGTAGAACGTCTGGGAAATATAATGATACCTTTCTGGGGGAAAAAAGAAAAAGAATGGTGTGGCTTTTTGGTGTCTTGTTTTTCCCTGTTCTCTTTTTTTATTATACTTCTCCCCCTCTCTCTTTCTGCACAGGGTGGGTATTCTGCTCCCTCCTTCTCTCCCTGGCAGGGCTCATTCCAGGGCATCCCTCGGACTGTTCCACCGCACCGCAGACAGAGTGAGTCTGTACCTCTCACTCATCTCCCTCACCGTGTTCCAGTAGAAGCTTCCCCTTTGCACGCACTGTTCATCTCGTAGTATCCTCCTTTCTCAGGCAGATTTACAGGCATACACAATAGTCTGTGGCTAACCAAAATGCTTCCTTCAGCCAGTGTATAAGCAGCTACAACTTATAGCTTTATAACAGTTATTAAATGCTGATTTACTTCAGCAGTTCTTCAGGCAAACTTGAGTAGGCCCTTGTTTCAGTCTTGTCTTAACATAAATCTTGCTTGCTGCATTTTCCCTTTCTTTTTCATGGCTGTGATATACTATCCTCTTTGTGTATGTGTTCTGTTTGCTCATAAGTCTGCACGTGTGCATATGTGGATGTATTTACATAAATACATTGTGGATGTACATAAAAATGTTGGTGAGAAAATGTAGTTTTCATTGACTCTCACGAGAAGTTTTCTTAACTTTTCAGAACGGCTTCCTTGAAACTAATTTTTTTTTTCCTCTCAGTATTTGTTGTAAAAAGGCTTCTAATACATTGAAGTGGCTGTTGCAAAAGTTGCATGATTTATTAACATTCCTTATGTGCTAGCTACAATGTGGGCTGATATAAGATGCGTTTGTTCTCTTGGCTTGGATCTGCAAAACAAAAGACAATTGCTGATTTTAAAACTGTATGCTTACGTAGACATAGAGAAATGGTAAGTCTTATTTTGTGCTTTGGTATTGCGTTATAAACAGATAATTGTTCAAAGAAATATAACTAGTTCATAAAGCTAAAGTTATATTTTTAAAATGTACTGTAATTTGAGAATTACAGTGTGTTTACAAGAGTGTATTTGGACAAGAAATAAAGGAAAAAGTAAAATGACTGAAACAAAGGAAGATTTCCAGGGCCAATGGAGATCTGAATTGTAAGCTGCACCTTGGAAAATTAAGCTTAAATATATTTGAGATTGCAATAATCCTAAATTATTTTGATTACAAGAAAAAAAAAATCTTGTAAAGCATTTTGTAAATTGTGTTTCAAATACTCTCTTGTCATTTCTGTCACAATGTTCATTTAAACAACTCATCAGGAACGCACAGCCTGTTTCATAGGCTTTTCTCTATGCAATGGAGGGATGTGCTTCATTTTCCTGTGGTGTTTGTGTGTGTGTAATGAACGCAGAATCACCAAAGCTGACCATCACATCTTCTGTTTCTGCGTAGAGGGCCAGCAGTAGCACAGCCTGGCTATTTTGATGTCCTGTCAGCAGAGAGTCTGAGTTTAAAAATATCAGTTTAGACCTGAGGAGCATATAAATGTCACAGTTTGGTGGCTTACTGATTGGAGAGTCAGAATACGAGGATGGTGTCTGTGCTGCCAGATGTGTGCCTCTGGTGTCACATCATTCACATTGCTTAACTGAAGAAGAAAACTTTGCTAATCTCTTACCTGTTCTCTGAGCCCCCACCTCATTCCTTCACTAATGGCAGCAGCTTCTTATGCAGGGATCCCATAGTGAACTTTCATTACTATTTTTTAATATACATCTTATACATTAAATTCTATGAATTACTAGTAAAGGAAATAAAGTAGATGAAAACTGGCCGTTGACTAATTAACCTAAACTATAATTAACCTATTGCTTAGGAAAACAAATGTTTCCTATAACTGAGTGTTCCTGGCCTTTTTCTTTAAGCCTTAGGTTTGATCAAAAGATAAATACTGAGAATAAAAATACAGTACAAATTAGGAGGTTTCTTGGACGTTTTTACTGACACTTGCAAAATCAATGATTTATCACTGTGTGAAGAGTCCCATAAAGTAGAACATTACTGGAATTATCACTAGCATCCTTCTTTCCCCACATTACCTCTTCCCTTGGTTCAGTGGTTTTAGGTCTGCTGATTTTTGAGCTGGTATGGAATGCCAAATGTGGGGTTTCGAGGCAAGTGGTGAGCTGGGTATCACCACCGAGAATAGGAAAACAGCCTTAAAATCAGTTAGTGTTCTTTTGCAATAGTATAGAGAAGGTGATGGGAACAGGAAGTAGTCTCAGTTTTTGTTTGCCTGTGTTTTCTGTCTGGAGACCTTGGAATTCAAGCATTTCTTCTCTAACTTCTGGATCCCAAACCTAAAATATCATCTGCGCTTGTGAATACTTCAGGTTTCTTCACTGTTGTTGGTAGCTGATGGCTACATAGATCACTTACAAGCACTGTAGATTGAGAGTATAAAACTGTAAACTGTTCATATTTAGTTGTTTATATACTGTAATATAATTTTACTTCTGCTATACAGTAATATTACAATTACTGCTGCTACGTAATATTACAATACAATCACAGGTTTACAGTTCTTCTCTATTAGCACCAGTTACAATGTTAGCATACGTACTGCTTAACTTGCCCTATGCACTTACCGTATCACTGCACTTTGTTAACATGCTTTAGAATTGGATGTATGTTTTGCACTTTTAATGAGAATTAATTTTTAATACTTCAACATTTATTAACTTAATGTTGTTTCAACAGCCTTGGAAACAATTCAGCATTTTGTATTTCATAAACACTTTCATAATAGTACCTTGGTTTTTGTCATTTTATGAACAAAATTGTATGTTTTTATTCCTATAACTCCCATGTGTGTCTTGAACTCAACTCTTACATAATGGTCCTTTATTTTTCTCTCTGTTATAGGACATAATTTGATGACATAGCAAACTTTCTTCAATACAATTTAAAACTTTTGCATTTGTATTCTGGAGCTGTAATGATGCAGCTCTAGAAACACAGTATTTAGAATACACATTGTCAATGAACGAAGTACAAACTCTTGTTGTAATACAAGAATAGTGTACCACTTTCTCTAGGCCTCTGGCCCCAAGTACTTCTCCAAACAGAAACACAGGTGAAAACTACCTGTGTTTTGCTACTCAAGCATTGCAGTTGATCACATCTCTGCTTACTGTGCACTTCATGGAAAAAGTATGTAGACTTTTTGTGTGTAAGCATTGCAAATAAAGGTAATGTCGGCAATTCTAGCAGGTGATACGTAGCTTTTTATCACTAGCAAGAAAGCTGTTGTATGCACGTTGACTATAAATCCGGTCCAGGCTTTACTTTTTCATGCTTTTTTTTTTTTTTTTTTTAAACGAGGGTGCATTGCTTAACACTGTGAAATGTTTCCAAACCTGTATTGACTGATTCAGGTTCTTTGTAGGGTGTACAAAGTGTTGCTGTTAGCAGAACAAAGTTGCTTCAGAATATTATCTTGGAAGTTCTATGACTCATGTTAAGAGAATGACAAATTATTAAAAATGCCCTGGAATCATTACATTACTGTCCTTTATATGTATTTTTGCTCTGAGAGATGAGTGTTCAGCTATATGAAGAAATGTCTTTTAAGAAAAACTCCCTTCTCCCAAGTTGGGTAGCTGCTGATTGGACTACAAGAGAAATGTCTCTTGTACCTGACTAAGTATATATTTGCAAACAAAACTTAATCTTATGTGTGGTCATATTTGTCTGTTTGTTGCACATATATCTGTATTTATGGATGAAATGCCTGCCTTGATATAGTTATATATTACTTGCAGTAATTTTTCTTTGAGAAAGACAGTATTTTTCTTTAAGTTGGGGTTTTTATATGGGCTATGCAGAAAAAGAATAATGCTATGCCATATTACCAATTATTTTACTACCCCTCATCAATGGTGGTTTAAAAAAAAATTAAGGTTTTATATCATTATTTGAAGTCATATTCCATACTGTGGAATCTTATTTTACAATGTTGAAATATGGGTTTAATATAGCTAGCTAAAAGGGAGGGAAAAAAAATCTAAAATGAAGGTATTGACAAATGCTACAGATTTAAGGTGTGAAATCTTGATGTTTTCCAGAGGCAGAAAATGAGAGCTTTCTAGTGTAGGCTTTTGGTAAGGCTGTGTCTTCAAATGAAGGCCTGTGAAGTGACAACTTATCCTGTGCCAAGGCAGTGAGATAACGGATGTCAGAACTGATCAGAAAATGAAAAAGTTATGCAGCTGAGTTTGTATCCCCCTGCCACCCCCTGCCCCCCCCCCAAAAAAAACCAAAACAAACAAACAAAAAACCCAACCCCCCAAAAAAAAACCCTTGGTAGTTTGCAGTCTCTTCAAGCTCATGAATGAGTTGCTAGGAAGATGGGTTATTAAACAGTATGGGCAACATGGTCAAAATATGTAATACAGTGTATCTTACAACATTGTTGTTCATTGTTAGATATCTAACATGTATGTGCGTGGATGCAAATATTTTTGATGTATACAGTTGTAATCATAAACACAAATTCTAGTTACAGCTCTAAACATATTTGAAGTGTAAGAGATTAACTGTGTTAAAAGATTTCAAGTTATAAGAGCAAAGGTATTCCGTGCAGGTCTTGCTATAAATATTGTTTGTACTGCATTACTTAAACACTATTGCTACCTTTGTTTCTGGAAGGTGGATTAAAAACCAATGGGGGACATGGTAATTGCAATTTAAATGGTGAAAAGTTGCAGTTCTGTCATGGCAATTGCTCATTGTTTTGTCTTGGTCCTCTGACATCATTGTCCTTGTCTTTTTCTTGTCTCTGCTTTCCCATTATGCCATTGGCAAGGAGTTGAGAAGTTAGTCCATTACTTCTGTGATAAAGCGTGGTACAGTACAACTTCAGATTTCTTCCCATCTCCTCCTCACGCATTTTCACTGTTGGTTTTTTTGCCCTATGCATGATGCATGTCTATCGGAGATGTGCATGCAGTTCTCAAATTTTTCATTGCTTCACTTCCCTCGTTCCTCAAAATACTGCAGGGACAAAATGCCTTTATTTCTTTCTACAGAGGTATTATATAGGGAATTGAGATGGGGATTGGGGTTAGAGATAAACAGAATAAACAAAACAAAACTGAAGAGAATTTTAAAGTAGTGATATTGCAATGAATACCACTGTCATGACCACATTGATTTAACTTCTTTATCAGTATAACATACTTGTCTCAGTTTTCCAACACAAAGCCAATACTATCTCAGTGGTTCAATAACTGTGTAGTAATGGTAATCCTCTTTGTGGATATGTTGTCATTTTTCTCTGGATGATGTAACAGCCAGTTTTACCCGAGAGAAATAAGAGAAAAATCCCGTAAGTTAATGTGGTAGAGACTGCAATTTTTTAATTTCGATTGGTGCATCAATATATACAAGTCTTTGAAGCTTTTGCTGGTACAGAAAAGTCTATTTCTTTGTTGTGCAAAAAAAAAGCATGTGCACAAAACATTTTGTCTAATGTACTTTCAATTTGGGGAGAACTAATTTTCTTCAGTGACGTTGTACTTGAAATGTTTTGGAGTCCAACTTTACATTTCAGGAGCATCCCATAGAAACGCAGGTGTTTGTCCACCTGAGTATTTTCTTTATGCAACAAAAACAGAAGTCTGGTTAGCATAATAGTCTACACCAAGTCATGGTCTGTCCCACACTGAAATATTACCAAAAGTGCATTCAAAACAATGCAGATGACAAACTTTTTTTAAGACTTCCATGAAATAAAATACTATGCCTAGAAGGTGGAATACTTCTTTATCTTTCTATTCCTCCTCCTTCTTGTGATGGAATTCACTAAGTACTAGTCCTTCTGCTGGCTGTTTTTTTGACTAATAACATGGTCATAATTTATTAAGACTTCCCTAATAAAAGGAAAACTTGTGTATAAGGCAAAGATGTAAGCTGTGGATGAAGATAATGCACTTTTCAGTGTTAGATACCTTGTGAACTGTTACTCGCATACTTTGAAAGTGGTGTTTTTCTGCTTTCAGTGTCATCTTGAATGTTAATGCATGTAGCAATTTGAAGAGGTTAAAATCTGTAATCGTGATAATGACAGACTTTGACTAAGTAGAAACACAAAATTAGAAAACAGTACAGTATTTAAAACAACTTAGCAAAGACGATACCGCAGCTTTAGTGTCCTCATAATTCTGAGCATGTAGCTGTTTTCTACCTTTGAATTGCTAACTTTCTGGATATTAAGCTGCTTAGACCTTTTTAGGTTATGAAGGATAATGAGGAAAATAGGTATTTGGCTATTTTTATATTTAAAAATGCAAAATTGTGCAAATGGGAAAGCTCAAATAATACCTAGTTTTTGTCAAAAGAACTCGAAATAGCATTATCAAAAGCTTGCTTCTTTGCTGTATTTCAGATGGTTTTGTGTTTAACTCAACTTTCTGTACAAATTTAGTTTCTTCTGTAACTTACAAACTTTTCATTTTGCTGATTAGTATAACTAGGACTATTTGATATAAAGTTAGGATTTGTAATGCTCAGATTAGATAGTTATCTGCATTTTTGAAGGCTGGCATTTAGAAACCCTTTCTAGGTGAGGGGAAAAAGTTTTCTGACAATTATTTTTACATATTAGAATTTGACACAATACTGTTTGCTATAAATGTACTAATTTTTTACTTCAAGTAGGATTAGAAGATTGGAATTATTTGTTGAAGTATTTGTATGGGAATCAGGTATATAGTGCTTTGGTTTCTGCACTCATTTTTAGCAGTTTTGTTTTTGCAGGTGAGGTCTCAAATCAATAAATCATTTTGGCTAACATCTGTCTGTCAGTTCCTAAGCTGGAAGGATAATGACTTCTGTAACCCATCACATAAACACTGAAAAATGACAAAAATATCTGGAGGATTAATTTTTTTTTAAGCTGTAACTCTCTTAATGTATTGATTTATTAATTGTGTTTCGTACTTCTTTCCTGTAGGATTGCTTGGTTAAGAAGGATTCACAAAGTTAAGCTAGTTTTGGTCACACAAGGAATAATGTTTTGATACTCATTTTGACACCATTTTGAAGGCACTTTTTTTCTTGTTCTCCTCCTCCCTCTTTCCAAAACAATCGTATTCAGACTGTTCAACATATTTGCACTTACCTGTCTATCACTTTCTGGTGTCACTGGTGCAGCTTAGATGTTGCCTTTGCTTACAGGTAGAACCGGTATATTCTAAAGGGGAAAAACGGCTAGTAAATCAAAATTCGATTGAGAAACCTTGATATTTCTCTCATTACCATTAAATTTTTTTCTTCATGAGGAATTCTGAAGATTCAGTTTTCAGTAGTAATTCTGCCAGGGAAAAGATGAAAAGCTTGAAGAATCCCAAGATGTGCTATTGTCCTAGAAATGTAACAAGACTGGCGTGCACAGCTATCATTACATTCTTCCTGCTGATTCTAAGAAGAGCTAAAAAGACCAGACAAATAATTGGCTTTCTCATTTAGGAGTTGTGAAGAATTCAAGAGAGTGATTGAAGTGACATTTTTAGTCAAAACTCTTAGAGACAAACGCTGCTTCTTTTTTACTGACTATATTACACTAGTAAACAAATATTATAAGCCTGTTTACTATGTACAGACCATCTATCAATTGGTAAGAATTCAAGTAGTTTAGGGATAAGACTAGCTTGTAGTAGTTCAGTTCCCCTCCTTTATAAAGAAAATGAGAAAATCATCCAAACCTGAAACTTGCTAAAACTATAGGGTTTGGGTTTCACCATGAATTGCAGAATTTTTAATAATTCTTCCAACTTCTATATAAAAGTTGCAGGTCTAGGATGTGTTTGTGAAGCTAGTGCACACATTAATCTTTAAAGTCTTTTTACAGGGAAGAGCAAAGAGAAAATAGAAATGACCCAGAAGAGGTACCGGCAGTTCTCTTGTCTGATACATGTCGGATCAGATTATATCTTCTGATAAAATGTAAAATTAAGTTATCTTTATCTGTTTGTTATCAGTGTAGTAGTATATGATCTTTAGCTTCACATGTACTTTGCTGTACTGCTTTGTTGAAGACGGTTTCTTTATCAGCCCATTTGAAATCCATTCAAGATAAAACCGTTACCTAAGTCCAGTCAGTAGCCTAATTATAACATACCCGGATCAAATTTTTGACCTCAGTAAGGCAAGGAAAATGCACTGTAAGTTCATGTGGTCCATTAAACTCCTTTCCTGCCTGTACAGTACAGAACATTGATAAAAGGTTTGGGATAGTTAACTTGAGTATGCAGTGAACAGAAATTAAGATGGATACAGTCTGATAGCTATTGCATTTGTTTATTAAGCACTTGAATCAGAATTGATCAGTACTCGTGTGCCATTCTTGCGCTGTCCTGCAGATTTAGGCAAAACCATCAACCATGCCTTTTTCATGTTTCTTTTTTAAACTAAGCAGTTTCTTTTTTATCTTTATGTTGTCGGGTATTTCAGTGCTAGTATATTTTTTTTTCTACTTAAGTTACAAGTCATATTTGTACATGTCCCATGAACCATCCTGTTTTGCCAAAGTCAAAGTTTTGATTTTAAAAAAGCAGATATACAGCCCTTATCAAGCATCCAGTCAGCGCACGTTGGATTCAGAATGTTATCTGGTGTTATCTTTGCCTAATATATTATTGTATTCTTTTCTCTTTAACAGCCTCAAGTACTACAGCCTTCCAGCAGCCTTCCCAGTTCCACAGACCTCGCCCAGGGAAAACTAATAAAAATGCCACATATCGAGGCCCACAGTGAATATCCTAAACATGGTCTGCATGAAAATAGCAATCATCAGAATCAAAATGCTGCAAATGTCTCTCTCACAAATAGCCTGAAAGATGTAAACACTTTAATGAGCATACAGTTAAACATAAAAGATGAGAATATATCATATTTGGAAAATTTGAAAAATAAAAATACTGAAGACCCTGGAGAGGTTGCTAGTAATAAAGAAGGTACATTACCATCTCGTTCCTGTTTTCAGACATCTACACGAGCTGATGCTAGAGAGGTGCAGACTGAATTAGCTGTGAAAGGTCAACCCTCATTCACAAACCAGGCTTCTCAGCCAAAGACTTTAAGAATCGCAAAGCCCCCAAATGCTTTAGTGCCTCCTTCAATGGCCGTTCTCGCACGATCTGCAAACCATTCCGCTGCTTCCAGGGAACCTGAACTTCTACCATCAAGTAGTTCGACTCAGCTACAGCCAACATCTGGTCAGGATAACCTAAAGGGTAAACAGAGTCAGAAAGTGTCTAAACTTCGCCCACCAACTATGTCCTTTGTTAAATCTAAGCAAATGAGCAGTCAGAAATCCACACCAGTATCTGCAGAGCCTCAAAACACCTGTTTGAAGACTAACATCCCAAAGCCACCAGTACAGAGAAAGGAAAATGCGCAAACACAGAATGCCAGTTTGCATGCTGGGGATAGTTTGCCCACTAATCGGCATTCCCGCCTCCCTAAACCAAAGACACATTGAGAACATGCCTACAACTCATTGAACGATGCCATACGCTGAACTATTTCCTATGTATTGACTGCCTTTGAGGCTGCTTTATCTACAGCCTGCAAATCCTGAGTTAATATTAAAAAGAGCATCTTTCTTTAGTGTTTGCATACTCCATCCTGTTATGTTCTGAGGCTCATGTTACGAGCTGTGCAGCTTCTCTTGAGAGTGTTTTTATTATATTGTAGGTCTGTATTAAAGATTGTATTGCCTGGTGATCTTGGTAACTAAGCAAATACTGAAGTCTGTGGTGACCACAAATACCAGAATGCTGCACTATGTGTTCCAGGATGGCAGAAATAATTTCTTACCTCTGTTGATTTGAGTTATTAGACAATGAAATTACTATTAAGTTTAACTTCTTGGTTCTGAGTACTCATTGGGTTAGAGTGGTGGAAAATTAGACTTAGTAGCAGATGTTTTATTGGCCATAATTCTGACTCTGTATTCCAGAGGCCTATGCAAAAATCCTTGTATTTATCATTATCTCAAGACTGACATATTTAATGTTATTTAATCTGATGGGTTGGGTGGGTTGTGTTGTTTTGTTTTGCTGTAATCTGAAATTGCTCTGTTCCTTATTTATCCCATTTTCACTGTTCACAGACAATAAGCAGATTTCACAGGGTGAAACAAATCTTCTCTCTTAAACATCAGCATTTGTTAAAAGATTGTGGTATGTTTTTATTGTGTTGAATAGACACGTTACCGGGTAGATTCTTGAAACGCAGTGCTAAGGATACTTGTGCAAAACCTGCCAATACAGGCTCTTATGAATTGGTAAGTAGGGAGCCTCTGGGAATAAGGGGTCCATAACACCTATGTTGAGGTTGCACAACATGCATTTTAATTAATATTTTTTAACTTTTATTGTACTACTTGTATTTATTGATTTCTGTTTAATATTGAAAGACTCTAAAGTACCTGACTTGAAATTTTGCACAAACTTTACCATATATGTAAGGATTTGAAACTATTTTACAGAATAAAACTTGTGTTAAAAAAAGCAACTATTTAAAAAAAAAAATTAATTAGCCCACTTACTTGCTTTGAGCAATCTTATTATATCCTAATCCAGAGCTGGTACTCTTAAGAGTTTTTCAGATATGTGTATTTTGGTTTTGGGTTTTTTGTAAATTTTTTTTGTAATTTCTAAAGAAGTGCATGATAACTGGGAAGGAGCTTTTTGGGGAAATAAAGAAAAAAAACCACATTTTTCTGCTCTCTAGGAGAAGTATTTTTTCTGAAAGTGATCTAGAAATTTATGCCCATCATGGTGCTACTATGGGACCATGACATATGTGCTGTGAGTTAAAGATATGCATATCCAGTGAAGCTTTCCAGAAATGTCATGTTATGTCACATCTCTACTTCTTCCCTTCTTTCCTATCGCTGTCTCTTGGATGTTACCAATTAGGGTTCTTTTTCTGTTCTTGAACTGGTTTTAAAATCAGCAGCAGAAGGCTGTTAGAATAACTTTGCTCAAAATCTGTCCCTGAACAGCATATAATGTCAGTAAAATGAAACATAGTAATGTTTGTTCTAGGCTTCGGCTATAGGACATTGACATATTACAGTATTTTCTTTGAGAGAATTAAAGTGAATGGGTATAGACATTTCATAAATAAGTTCAATAATCATCTTCTGTAATATAAGCCATGTAATTAGGGGTATCCTGATGGATACCTTAGTTGGATGGGAGAAGGAAAAAAATATAATCATCTCACCTGAATTTCTCAGTACATAATTAATATCCAAGAAAGTTTTTGGATTTGTCACACTGTAAATTCTTTTAACTGACAATGAAGTGGAAAAATTAAAAGCTAGGGGGAAAAATGGGTAGGGGGGCGGTTCTATTTCAGAACTGCTTATATCAAGCTGAAATAAGAGACCTGCAGGACTTCCTGTTAACTGAGGCGAAGACAATGTAAGCACGAAGTAACAAGAGTAACATTAATTGTTACACTTGATATAGGATCAAAATAACTACAACTCAAGATTGCTGTAACAATTATTCTCCAGGAAAAAATCATTCTTTCCTTGAAAAGCATTGAATTAGATGGCCTTCAGTGTAAGCATTTACTTTCGTTAAGAAAATAAAATTGAATTTTTATATTCCCCAAAACTAGCTCCTGGCAGCTAACTGTGTTTCTCATGAGTTTAAAAACTGCTGAGGGAATGATCAGATTCCTGGTTCATTTTCTGGTCCATATAGATTTCTATGGAAGGTGGGTTTTTTTTAAGTTTACTTTCCTTGAAGAGAAGCTGATTTTATTTTTAGTTGTATATGATTTTGTATAAAAAGATGATTTTCACTTAATGCTATTGACAGAGATATTTCACCATGAGTTCTTTTGCTTATTCTGGAGGTATCACCAACCTAATTTAGTGATGTTAAAATTTTTATGTTTACATTTAAAAGTATAGATATCTATCTATCTGCACCTTTACTGAAAATTAAGGAACGTAGCAAAGAGATGATCAGGGTTTTCATAAAAAAAAAGATAGTTCTTAATTTTTTTTCCCCGGAAGAACAAAAATATATTTATTATGTGGGGTTGTTTTTTCCTGTGTTAAAGGAGCATAAGTAGATTATATTCTTTGTTATAGCATTTCCCCATTTTGTTCTGACAGATTAGTGAGACATTGAGCTGGAGACAGCAGGATTTGATCACAGATGAGATAGATGCTAGCCTGAATTGTTATTCAGCTGCTATCCTCGTATCCCTCTAAAGAAAAATACATATTTTGGCTCTTCAGACTTTACCAGGGAAGGCTCTGTTGCATGTATAGTAAGTCCAGAGTATGAGCAAAGCCTATCAGTAGATGGGCAACTGGAAGAGAAGTAGTGAAGTTTGAAGCTTCACTTCAGTGACGGATGGTGGCTGGGGGGAGACGGATAAGAGGGCGCTGTGTAGAGTTTGTCAAATGGGATTAAGTATTTTCAGGTAACGTTATCTACCTTATGGAAGGTGCAGATACATGATCAGTACTGGTGCAGATTATCCTAAATGCATAAATTAAAGGATTTGATATCTTTAGGGTTTTTTTAGGTTTCTAAAACTGGTTTATTGCCATTTTTTTGTTTCTGATTTCTCATTCTTTTGTGCAATATTCACAAAAGTATTAAACTACTGTTCAGTATGTGTGTACAGAGGCAATTACGCATTTTAACAAGTGAATAAACACAAAAGAAAAAAACAGAATTGCACTTTAAATGAGCTTTATTGCTTGGAGTTGTGCCTAAAATAATCTAGATGCCTCCTGCTGTGTGTGGCTTTTGTTTGAAACTAATTTCCCTGCTAGTGTTGCTGTTTCCAAGGTATCTTCACATCACTTTCACAGAATCGATATGCACTCTAGCATGTTTAAAAATATTCATATAGTGTACTGAGTTTTTGTTGTGCAATGACTTTAATTTAACTGTGGAATTTTAACTCTGATGATGCAGCCAGATTATTACCTTCCCCTTCCCTGAAGCTGGCACTTCCTACTGCCAATCAAGGCTGATGGCAAAACTTCCCTAGGACTAGCATAGCCCTTAAAGAATAATGTTCCCAGCATATGTTTTTGTTTGAGAAAAGAAGTGCAATAGTATCTCTTAGGCTGTCTTGAAATAATCACAGAGGCCCTGAAAATCCAAAATGGCCCCGAATTTTTCATATAGTTCCAAAAAAAGTGGGTTCCTCAACTTAAATCTCATAGCAGTGAGACTAGATATAGCAACTAGACTGCATCACAGGTCAGTAAAATTCATTTCATCCTTGATCTAAATGCTGATTTGTTGTAACGATGCTAGAAAACTGAATACCATTTGCGTGATTTACTTTGTTTGCATGTCACAACCATATGCACATTCTAAAGTGTCATACTTGGGTAGGTTGCATGTTGGGGGGGGAAGTATTTCTGTTCTTGCACAACACATGATCCTCTTAATGTGGACATTTTTCTTGCCATACAAATGGAAATCCATTCTTGAATTGGGCTTCCGTAGCTATTCCTTATCTCGTTGCAGTGGCTTTTTCTGAGCAGAGTGGATTTAATACATGATCCTGGTGGTAGGACTCAGTATAGTAATCTTACAACTATGCTATCAAGGAAATTCAGTCACTGTTGTGGTAAAGCTGCTCACTGCCTACTTAATTGTAAAAGCACCACAATAAAAACAATATAATTCCAGTGTCAGTGAAATCTTAAATTCAATACTAGCTAAAACAAGAGGTACCCTTACTATCTGCTTTGTTGGTTTTGGTTGTTTTTTTTTTTTTTTAACCCAGGCCAGAGTAAATACTGTATATTGGAATTTGCTTGTAAAGTTGATTTAAAGACCTGTTATGTAAAAATTCTTTCCTCAATGTTGCTCTAGTGAATAAAAATAAAAGTCATAATTCTAATAAGTATCTATTTCTCCTGACTGTTCACTTCATGTATGGGTTATTTTAAATCATTGACTGTGTAGAATTATAGGACTCTAGACAGGAAATTTGGAGGGAGGGGGAGATTATGCTTATGCTTACAATGTTTTCTCATGAAATTGTCTTTCTTCAACAGACTTGCAGGCTTTTAGCATGAGACTTTTTTACTAAAGAAAAAAGGAAAAAAAAAGACACATAGAAAAGTTAAACATTTTAATGTATTGTTTCCAGATGAACAAGGACTGATCTGGCTAGTTTTTAAAGGTATGTTATTTCACCTCTAATGCACAGTTGAGGAGAGAAGAGTATTTCATAGAGTTTTCTTATGTAATTAACTAGTTAAAATTATTATCATAAGAGATTACTTTGAGAAAGTTATTTCCCTACAGGAGTCCAAATCAATGCAATGTATGCATACATGTAGACATTCATAACAAGCTCCTAATTGTGTATCGGTATTTTTGCCCATGGTTTAAATGTTTTATTATTCTTGAGAGAAAAGGAAATCTGCTCCTCTAATTTCATCTGACCTGTTTCAGTAGATGGAAGGTCAAGTTTGAAATTTCCATCAAAATTTGGGGATTTGTAAAGGGAGAATCCTGTAGTTTGAAGAAAGAACATTTTAAAAAATGCTGCAGACAGACACTTGTAATCCTTAACCTAAGGTTTTATTTTGAGCTTCAGGATGATCTTTGAAAACTTTCACAGGTTTTGGGGGTGGGGGGAACTCCTGTGTAGGGTTTCCAAGTTCAAACACATATTTTAGGTACCTTCCTCAACGGAGACCCAAAAAGGTAGTTACATATTGTGGATCCTCCTGCCTCGTAGTTCTGCTGGATAAGTGTGCTCTTTGTTTCTTGATGGACAAGACTGTGATACAGTCATGTCTAATCCTATTGGTGTGATCATCAGATGTTAAACAGCTGATGCAATGACTATGTAAATAGTGTTCCTAAAAGCTGTAATTCACAGCTTCCCTGTCTTTTCTGCCCTTTCCCATCCAGAGGCAAGGACCTTGTGGCAGTGGTGAGTGATGTTCTGCTTACTGGACTGACAGCAATGGTCTCCTGACACTGGAAGAGATGCGCTTTGCTGTCATTGGGCAGAATATCACATGTGAGGAGAAAGTGTTAGATGATGAGAAATTTCTGATATTTCCCTTCTTTTGCAACCCAGAATCAACACCCTTGGCACCTTTCCTTGTACAGGAATGGTTTATTTTTATGACCATGACTGGATGCAGCTGAATTAGTTAGACCAGTTAATACTGAAGCACGCATAACATCAAACAGATTCGTGTGGTTGCTGCTTTCCCTAGGTTATGAATATTAGCTGCTGTTTCAAATGAGAATTAGCTTTTAGCAGAGGGCATTGAATGCAAGTGCCACAGCTCTAAAAACGAGTTATTCAAGCATTTAATGCTAATCAGTCAGTCTGAAAGGTAAGAGGGGGGTTTTCTGTTAGGAGTTCTAGTTGTTTTCTGTGAAACCAGAGGCAGTAAGAGTCCCCAGGTCTAGTTCAATACATGGGGTAGTTCTGTGTGCTTCCTTGAAGTCCTCACTGAGTATGGTGGCAGCCTTAGTATGAAGCTAAAGGCAGAAGTAATTGCCTTACATAACAGACCAGAAACTCTGTTTTAAGAATGATTCTGAATTTGGTTATTCAAAAGCAGAGCAAAATTTGAAAACTTCAAAGCTGTTTAAATAAAATGC
This sequence comes from Theristicus caerulescens, assembly GCA_020745775.1. Taxonomy (NCBI): domain Eukaryota; kingdom Metazoa; phylum Chordata; class Aves; order Pelecaniformes; family Threskiornithidae; genus Theristicus; species Theristicus caerulescens. The sequence goes on from CM036560.1 coordinate 95,279,672, forward strand.
TTCCCTCCATCGCAGCCTCTAAAAATCACTTCAATGTTGAAAGCATTTCATGGCAGAGGTTGGCTTTTAAAGCCTATTACAATGCAAGCCTCTGAAATAGCCCAAACTGGTAGGCATTTAAAAACAGTTGTGGAGATGGGACACTCCAAGAGTTACTTTACTCACTTTTTTCCTTTTTTCAGAAAATTCCATAGAAATGCAGAAATTTGGAAGAAATGTTTAGATTTCAGTAGAGCTTCACATTCTGACAGAATGTGGTTCTCTTAATACCTCTCCAATCAAAAAAATTTTTTAGATTTTATTCTGAAGACACCTGATACGTCATTATTTTGGGTGCTACAGTTAGAGAGGCACTCTTAAAAATCAGCCTGTGTAAACTTCCCTAATTTCCTTATGATCATCAGTATAGAATAGCTTTTGTGCACGAACAGTGGTAAATCTAGGGATGGTCAATACCACTAATTTAGCAGTATCAGAAGTGTGTGCATATAAAACCTGTGAGCATTTAAAGCCTTGGATCACTTAGTCTGATAGATTTCAGTGCTTAGTAATATAAAAGTCCAGCGATTCCTACAATTCTTTACTCCATTTTAATTGCTATTCTGTTTGACAAACCATACTAATTATCCCAGGCTACCTTTAATCTCTGTGCCTTACTTTCCTCATATATAAAATGAGAGTAATACTGGTGTTAGCAAAGTCAAGACTAGCAAGATTCTGACAGCATGATAAAAACTCCACGAGGAAATGAATCCTCCCTTATTTTCTTGAACGTTATATTAATCTCCCTGCATTTGCTTGGTTAGGAGTCTTCAAAAGCCTGAGCTATATACAAATGTCAGCTTTAACATAAAATAATTTTTAAAAATTCCTGAAGTAATTCCTTGCAAGGCAAGTTTTGTAGACCTTATTGGAACTATTTTATCACTACCAGATCCAGTGAATTTCCTTTTTATTAGGTTTCCACAGCAGTTACTTGCAGGAACTCCTTAGGCGTAAATGAGAGGGAATAGTTTCTCTGTGTGAGTTACATGCAGCGCAGTGGAGAAGTTCTCTGAAGCCCTGCAAGGAAGTTCTCATGGGAATATGTATCCCAAGCAGTACACTGAAGCATCATGGGGTAGTAGGAACTTGTGTCCCCATCTTCCTGGAGGATCCCAAAGGTATACATTATGTTTATACAAAAAGTTGTGAGTTTGTAGGATTTTTTTTTTTTTTTTAATTCCACTTACCTTTGGCAAAGTGATTTGAGCAACCAGCTTCTAGGTTATTCAGACTACTCCAGGCAACGCTGAGTTCAGTCCTGGTTTATAAACCCTCTCAAGTTCTGCTCTGTAATTTCTGTGGGTTGTTTCTCTGTTATTTTTTTGTACTACGGTAGCAACCTCGAACCCCCAATCACAGGTGAGAGCCCTTTGTATGAGATGTTGTATCAAACAGTAGTGGCGAAGCAGTTATTGCTGCAAGATACACAGCAGAAGGTTGTCAAGCTGAGTTGATCCTGCCAGGATCTGAACTTATGTTTCTAGAAAGTCTATGATGTTCAAACCATATGCTTAGAAGCTGTTGCAGATTTGGTATTACCATGTAGGGAAGCTTAATGATACACAAGCTCTCTGCTAATAATACTCCCGTGCACTTTATGCTGGCATTCAATTTCTTACTTCAAAAGAGTTAGTTAAGGTCTACGTGTGTGCATTACATTAACGACTGCTGAAAGCTGTGTGTGGCATTTCTGGGACATGCAGGGTACTGAAAAAATACTGTGTATTTGTAGTTTGTGTTTATGCATGCAAAATATGTATTTCCTTTAAAATATGCTTCTAATGACATTTATTTTTGAGCTGCTTTGAGGGTGTTAATTTTCTCAAGGTATTATCTTCGACAGTTCTTATTCTGTTACGTAATATTGTCTGATTTCATACAAATGCATTTCTTTTAAAGGAGAAAAAGGGCCATGGATGTTATTTTCACACTGCGGTACTACCTCTCTTACACTGCTGACACAGAACACTGCATCACCTGTGTTTTGTATGTTTTCTAGAGCCTTGTCCTGGAACACGGCTTGTGTAGGTACAAACTAACAAAGAAATTTGAGCAGAGGTGCTAGAAATGCAGTAATAATGGTCACAGGATAAATGTTATAGAAGGACTTTTCAGCTGTTACTGTAAGAGCATGGGTCTCCATGTTGTGCTAACTGCTCTAAACTGAGTACCAGTTGCACAGGCCTTAGCAAACATGGTTTAGTCAGTGTCTGCAGGGTAAATAACAAGGTGTGATAGTATGCACTTGCTTGTGCTTGGAGCTCTTGGAGCTCTACTGACAGAAATGAACAAGAATTAAGTGTTGTTATTTTAATCGTAAATGCATAGAAAGCAGGTGGATAAGAGCAAGCAGGATGACATGCTTTGTCTGGGAAAAACCCCATGGAAGAATACTTCCATCTACTCCCTTTCCCTCTTCAGCTTAAAAGAGAACTCATATCTTCATCTGTTTCGATAGCAAAAACTTCTGTTCTTGCCCTTCCTCCACCCCATTTTAACGCAGACAGAAGGTTGGACTTTGCTCCTGTAAACAGCAGAGGGCAGTGCAATGCAAGCAGCCGAAAGACTGCACGTTTATAACCGTGTCATTTCTGTATATGTAATTTCTCGATGTGTCAAAACACCTTCCGAGGCATAGGTGGGGCTATGTCTTTTTGACCAGCATACAGACCATTCGTCTCCTCACCCTGTCCCGTTTCCTTTGATGGGCCAGCCCCAAACTAAGCAATACTGCTTTATTATTTTCAGTGAGCAGGAGCAACATTGCTCAGTTGAAAGGAGCAATCATCTGTTTGGAGGTGGAGGAAGTACAACAGGCATTGATAACCTCAACTGAAGCATCTGCATAACTTGAGTTGGAATAATTTAGTTGTTTTCCCTGCTCGGTCTCTGTGACAGGCTTGTCTTGTTTCAGCCAGCTGTATTTATCATTCAGCTCACTGACTGCTCAGGTTGGAAATCCACAAGGGATATGGGAGATGAAGACTGAACGTACAAATGTGTTTGCAACTCCAAGTCCCTGTAGAAATCTTTAGCTGCTCTTTCAGTGTACAAACACAGCCTGCAGAGAAAATCCTTCCTGCCTGGGAAGAGGTATTCTCTTCAATTTGCTGTGCTGGTGGTCACTTTTGGAAAACTACTCATGGAGAACATATATGTGTTTTCTTCCCTAATTGTGCCTAAATTTTAGTGTATATAGTGTAGATTAAATAATCAGAAATCACTATTGCTATCGCGTCCTCAGTTTTCAGTGCTCTTTAAATAAGTCTGATTTCTTGAGCATACTTTTCTTACATCTTAAAAAAAAAAAAAAAGAAAAAATTACTCTACTCATAAGGTTCTTTGAATTTAGTATCCAGTAGGTAATGCTTCCTCATCAGACCTCCAGCAATGGAAGTTATCACTTGTCTTGCATGCTTATACTCCCACATTTCATTTCCCAGCAGTCTCAGTTGTCTGCTGATTTGTTAGGATTTGCACTTTGATATGTGGAGGTTATAGCAGTGAGCAGCCCCGCTGCAGTAAGGCTTCCATGCTGCAGAGGAGGTTTTTTTACATATGAACATGTTTGAGAACTTGGTTTAATTTGCTTACCACTGAGAATGCGCTGAAATCATGTGAGAATATTAAATGCGGAACAAACTTGGGGACGAAACTTAATTATGTGGATTTTATTTTTATGAAACATGAGGCCTGTTGTGATCATATTAATTTAAAGATAACATTTATACAAGTAGTGAGAGTATGAATTAAAGTTAGAAGAATTTATGAATTACATGTTACTGCCCTGAAATAGGATTAATACAAGCAAGCAATTTTTCAGGGAATTAAATTAGTGATGTATTAGACCTGGGGCTTTACATTGTGACTTGCTTGTTTGATTTGTAGCACAGGGAAACCTTGGACTTGACCTTCCCCCCCCCCCAACATTTATGTTCCAGCACACAAGGAAAAGATTCTTAACTCCTAAAATGCAACTTGTTTGAAAATTTCCCTTTGAACCCTCAAGTAAATTGGGTTCATGGTAGCCTGTTACCACATTTTCATACAACTTTTGCTTTTTAGTGGTTATTCAGAAATTTTTTTCTGGCCTCTCTTCTCTGAAAAACTGGTATTCTTATTTTGTCTGATAGCAAACAAATCACTCTTAAATGACAATGTGCGTTAATTTTAACAGTATGCTTTATGCCTTGGGTGTAAGCTCTGTAGAAATACAACATGATACTTCACAAACACGGTTTTTATTGCTAAATCTGTGATATCTTCTCGGGGTAGTAGTGCTTTGCACCATTATGAAGAATAATTCATTTTTTCAGACTGAATCCAGCAGAGGAAGTTTTTTGGTCTCTTTTTAAAAGTAATGATGGCTTTTTCTCCTATGTTCCATAGATGACATAACATGAGTTACTGTTGGTACGTACCACTTAAGCATGAAGTACAGGAAGGTAGTGCCGACTTACGGCATGATAAAAGGTTTGCAAGTAGCTGTTGCAGGCCAGAGGGAAGCTGCATTACTGAAGCTGTATGAGAAAGCTGTAACATCAAATCTTGTAAAATCTCTCAGAGGAAGGACTGGCCATGCGATCAGCATGTTTTCTGTGCAGCAGAATACAGTGCAGACTTGCCTGAGACTGCGGTAACTTCAAGACCAGAAGCAGAACAACTATGTTAATAACTATGCCTGTCCCATATAAATGACAATGCATGGTAGCTAAAAAAATAAATCAGCTCAGGTTGGTGCTAATTTAGGCACCTGTTAACCACATCATGTTCCAGCATATATGTGCCTCTTGCAAATAAATGTTTCTCTCTATTTTCCCTTTTCTGCCCTTGCAAAACAAGTCACAGACAACAGGGCAGAGCTCGCAAGAGCAATTCTTTCTGAACTTCTAAAGGAAGCACATGGATGCAGACAAGCTGGAATGTCGCTGCATGTATGTGTATGGATTTCCTAACAAAAAAGAAAATGGGCCAGTGGAAGATTCATTTTAATATTTTCTGTCTTACCAGCTGTATCATACTCATACTGGTGCAGAGTCTGAAAGAAAAGTTTCACTTCTATCTACTGAAGTATTTTGAACCCATTTCCAGAAGGCTGTGGCTTCTCCTTTGACATCTCCAGTTCCACTACAGACCTGATCTGCCCTGTCCCAGCTGGGATAATAGAGCAGTGAAACAGCTGCGATTTTGCAGCACTGCAGACATGACCATACCAGTTTCATCCTTTGTCTTTTTTTCCCCTAGGATGTTTTCAGACATGTACACCAACTCTCGCCTGCACAGTCCCCCTAGCTGTTTGCATTTGTGGATCCCTTTTATTTGTAATTATATATAAGTGTATCAGCCCTGTAACTTAAAGCATTCTGAATCTTTTCCCTTCCTCTCTTATTTAAAGCGATCTGCAGACAATTTACTTAGCCCAACTTTTGATTTCCACACCATTTTATCTGCTTTTCCCGTCAGTCCTAGATTACGTTTGGTCTTGGCACTTATTTTTGATTATTGGTAACTACTTCCTTGTTCCTCTCTTCCATAACGACCCATGGGCATTACTGGGTTTGTCTTTTCGTCATTTAACAGAGGACACAAGCCTTTCAACAGCAGAGTGCACACTGACATTGAATTAACCTCTTACTAGTGGAACCAAGGAAATCACTTTTCAGTCCTGAGTCTGCTCCTCAGAGAGGTTTCCTTGCTGTCTAAAGCCATATTTTCAGCCTCTGTGCCATCAAAGGTATGGGAATAATTAATTCTCCTCAGCTTTGGGGTTTGGGTTGTTTTGTGGAGAAATGAAACAAACACTGTCTGAATTCATTTTAAGTCAGTTATTTATAAGCCTCTTCAAAGCTGCAGCTTTGATAAGGATTCCACCTCTGTTTTCTTCCTTTAATTTGCTCCATGAAAACATGCATGATCTCTCACCACACCTTTGGCACTTGCCTGTGCTGTGACTAGCTGCAGCTGAGCCTGCTGCCACGGTGGGGAACCTGAGCGAGCTCTGCTGGAAACGCACAGCCCTGAGGGCAATAGCAGCTGGCCCAGCTGCTGAAGCTATGTGCAGAGCTGTGCCTTTTTTTTTTTTTCTTTTTTTGGAAGGTAAAGACCATGGGTCAAACAGACCATTTCCCAGAATGGACCATTTATTCAGACATGTTTTGTTTCGTTGGTTTGGGGTTCCTTGGGTCCTTTTGTTGTTTTTTTTGTTTGTTTGTTTGTTTTTCTGCACAAAGCGAAGGTGCCTTCCTACCATGATGGAAGGTACGTGGAAATCTCTGGCTGTTTGCCCAGGTGTTGAATGTCCTGCAGACTTTCTTATTCGCCTGTTCAGCAGTTGTTACGTTTAGGTTGGATGCACACTCGTGCTTTGGCGTTCTGTTGGTTGCAATGACCACCTGTCACGATCGACCTGATGAATCTTGTGATGCTGAATGTGACCAGCAGTACCAGTGCTGGGGATCACAGGAAACACACTCCCACAGCCCAAGGGTCTCTCTTATTTTTATGCTCCTACGACAATTTTTTGTGGTCTGTGGGCCTTTTGCAGAGGCTGTGGCTTTGCCTAAGGCAATCCTGACACTTCTGTGATCCCTAGGAGCACATTAGGCCTTGTTAGACGAAGAGGGAACTGCGCATCAGAGTGAGGTCAAGGCAGCAGCGTTCTGGTGCAAATTTCCACATCTCTGGAGATTTCTGGAAGGGGAATTGTCATCGGTAGGCATTATGCTGGTGGGTGACAGGCCCCAACCACCTCCCTCTTGGCATGGAACCATCTGCGCTCTGACCAGGGGTTTTACCCTCCGGGCTGCCTGTGGGGAGGCTGGCAGGGGTAAGTGGAGCTTGTGCTTCTCCCGCTGGGCCAGGTGGCCGGCAGCAGGGACAGCCGGGCTCCACCACAGGGCAGGGTGGGACTAGGGTAGCTGGCCGGGCCCCTTGCCTGCCCTCGCTGCAGCGTAATGGTGGGGAACGGCCACCGCCCCCATGGCCATTTTGCGTGTGCACCATCCGCCATTTGAGACAGCTGGGCGGTACGCTGGGGCGCCTCGGAGGGGCAGAGGCAGAGGTCTTGGGGCTCTCAAGAGAAGGGGTGGTGGGGAAACACACCTGCACCATGGAAAGGGCTGTAAATAAACAGCTGCTGGTGGTCCTGGGGATTCCTGGAAGAGCTGCCGCAGGCCCGTGGTCTCGAGGTGCGCAGTGCTTTGTGCAGAGGTTTTTAAGCTAAAACGTACAGCTGAAGCACCTGGTGTTGAACCAGGCTAGGACAACCAGATTCTTGGAAAGGATTAGCAGTGTATGTTATTGTACGAGGGTGTGATTCATGCAGGGTTTGAAAGGTACAAAAGTGTTCTTGGTAATTTAAATGGTTGTTATTTTCCCTCTCTAAATAATGGAAATGAAAAATAAGTGGCTCAGTTCTGAAAAAGAAAATGGTTTTAGTTTTCTTGTCCTGGTGCTTCAGATGCTCCATGGAAGCCAGTGCAGTTTTCTTTTTAACAGCATTGGTCATTCAGGTGACATTTGTACTTATTTCACCACCAGCTAAATAGGACCTTACGGACTCTTGAAGAGCTTACTAACATGACTGCCCTAATCAAAAGATGCTACTTTTCCCCATTTGGGTGCCAGCACTTTGAGCCAAGCAGCCCACGGAATGTCAGACTCGGTGGCAGATTTGGAGTTTTTTGCTGGTGTATCTCTGGGCACAGAGCTGGAGACAAAACTCTAACCCAGCATCAGCCACCCGTGCTTTAATGGATTTAACTCTGTAAACAAGTGATCTGGTGTATGCAATACAGCTGATGTTGGGTGTCCTAAACCAGAAGGTGGAATGATTCTTGCATTTGTTGTGATTTAACCCTGCAGGCACCTAAACACCACACAGCCGTTTGCTCACTCCCCCCCTGCAGTGGGATGGGGGAGAGAATTGGGGGGGGGGGGGGGGGAAGTAAAATTCATGAATTGAGGTAAAGAGAATTTAATAGGACAGGAAAGGAAGGGAAAATAATAATAATGATAAAAGAACATACAAAATAAGTGATTCACAATGCAATTGCTCACCACACACCGACTAATGCCCAGCCAGTTCCCGAGCAGCAGTTGCTGCCCCCCCTGGCCAGCTCCATTCAGTTTATATACTGAGCATGACATAATACGGTATGGAATAGCCCTTTGGCCAGCCTGGGTCAGCTGTCCTGGCTGTGCCCCCTCCCAGCTTCTTGCTGGCAGGGCATGAGAAGCTCAAAAGTCCTTGATGAGTATAAGCACTACTTAGCAACAACTAAAACATCAGTGTGTTATCAACATTATTCTCATACTAAATCCAAAACACAGCACTCTACCAGCTACTAGAAGGAAAATTAACTCTATCCCAGCCGAAACCAGGACAGCATTCAATGGGCTTTCACTCTGTATTTATGTGTAAATGTTTTTGCATCATGTTATTTGTTAATGCAATGGCCTCATTTTTTCCTCCTTCCCACAAGATTCTGCCACAGAAAAACAAATGCATTTTATTTCTTGGCTACAGTGAACTTTCTCACTACTGTCTGATAGCTTATTACCAAGTTGTGGCTGTTAAACTTAATGGATGCAATCACTTTCAGATAGCTTGATGGGCTGTGGTACCAAATGCTTTGCAAAAACCCAGAAAGGTGTTATTTTTGACAATGCTGGTGGTATTATGGATGAACATCAAAGATGATTAATGCATCTTTTGTAAATGCTATCTTTTACTAATCTCTTTGTGCTTCTGCTTCTGGCTGAATAAAAGTTGCCTGCTGAGATTCCTGCTTCAGCTGGTGCTCCTTTGGGGTCTGATAAGTGTGAGGCTCCTGAGCTAGTGCTTATTATTATTAATTAAGGAGCAGCTCTGTTCTTGGCAACCTCAGGCACAGCTTCATGAATCAAATGCTAACTGTGCTGAGATGATCAATGAGGAGAGGGGTCTGTTGCTTTGTAAAACCAGAACCAATGGTTTATAATATAGTGACTTTTGGGTTATTTTATTTGTAAGTTAATTAACCATCAGCGATAAAATGTGGTCCAGGAAGATCTGGTTTCTCTTGACAACTTTTGCCCTATGATTGTCCTTCACTTCCCATTTGAATGACTGGGAGACAGATGTGTGGTTTTTTAATTGGTTTTTAATTCTCCTCAGCTCTGGGAGGTGGTGACTGAACAGATCTGCAATTTATTGATCCCTGTTCACAGCTCCAAATGATTCTTTTAGCAGCCTTTATTGCTGGTTCTTCTCCTCTCCTATGCAGGAGGCTAGCATTAATATTTTTTAAAAAAAATTAATAGAAAACAGTAAGTAAAACAGCAACTAAGCATTCTGAGCTGGCGCTCAGCTGAGTTCCCTTCTGTCTTTTCCAAAAGCCATACTCAGGAATGAGAACAGCTTGTATGAAGAAGCCAAGGGCTAGTCACTTCTGGAGCAGAAAACTGAAGGATCAGATCGTAAATTCAGGCTGACTAAATGTTTGCTGAAGTTCCTCTACCAGAAGTTCTTAATATCCTTCCTGATAGACTGTAGTGGCTTCTGCTGTTTATCGTGATGCAATTTGAGATCTATAAAGCTGCTACCTGAAGCTCATTTTGAACATATGCAGAGCAGTATTTTCTCAACAGAACTGCAGTTGGACTGGATGTGCTGTTCAGAGGGGCTGAGCAGTGTTGGCTTGCTTTTTCAATCCGTATTATTCCCTGCCTTTTGTTTGGGGGTTATTATTGCTGGCTGGTCTTGCAGAGTGCAGGGTATGCAAGAGTATGCTGTAAAGATGAAAATGGAATTATTTGTATTGTTTCTGTTTTCCAGATGCATTGCTATGTTTGGCGGGGACTGAGTTGGTCCCCCTTCTGCACTATTTAGCAGTTTTGTAGGCTGTGTGTTGAGTCAGGGCAGCTGGACCCACCAGGGCTATTAACTCTACCTCAAGGCTCTGGGCCCAATCACCTATAGCAAAATGGCTGCTGGCCTGGAGATGGCATGGGTTCCTGTGTGCCACCCTCCCAAGTATAACTGGTTTCAGGGTGCTGATCAGTGTCTCTCTTCTTGCCCAAGTCTGCTTCAGACACCAGCCATGGGTGTACTTCAGGAGGGGAAAAAGCAGGCTGTTGGAAGTCAGGCTTGTACATGAATCATTTGAGAGTCTTTTGAACATTGTACCCTGCCTTTTGGGGGAGATATAAGGAGAGAATCTGAGAAGTGGGGGAGAGAAAATCAGTATGGATACTGCCCATTCAGAAGATTGCAAACATCTTCCTTGCCATCAACAGCGCTCTAGATGTGTGGGTGACCAGCTGTGCCTACCTCTTGCTTGAATGGGAAGAGGAAAAGGCAGATAGGACATCTTCTCCCCACTTCCACCAGTAATTGCTTCCCTGGGTTGAGTGCAGCTGGAAGATGCTGCTGTGTTGGAGACCGGCTGTGTTAGTGAACAGAATTTTGTGGGAGTGAGCAGCTCCTGCTGCACTGGGCCAAGCTCGGTCACTGCTGGCGTGAGCTTGGTAATTAAATCTTGGAGGAGCAGCTAAGCTGTTCCCACCCCTTGTGTGCATGTAGTAATTAAAAGACCTTGTAGTTAATTAAGACTGGGGAGAGAAATCAACTGGAACCTGTCAATTTGAGCTCTGTTTTGATGGTGAATATTTACACAGCGAAGCAGCTAGTTTCCTTTAACAGCTTCCATAGGTCAGAGCTTTACATGACCCTATGAATAGCCAGTGAGGCTTTGCAGCTGTGTTAGACCTACTCTCCCTGTCTAACCAGGGGGAAAAAACCTGAACTCATTAAGTATGTTGAACAATTCTAGATCTTTCATTTTACCTGTAAGTATCCGAGATTGCCACTCTAGTGGTATAAAACCCTATGCATTTGTGGAGGGGAGGGAATCCTTGATTTAAATATATGTATATATTTCCTTGACAATGAGAAAAGCCTACTAAAATAATAATTAAAATAAACCCATAACTTCCTCCCCTCATTGTTAAGACTGCAATGCAGAGCACTCAGAATTAGGAAGCTGCCGCAGTTGGTTGCCTGTGTAGTCTGTTAAGTGATCACACACATTTTTTTTCTCTGGTGTGGAGATACTGCAAGGCTAGTCTCGCTGAACAAAATTCAGCATTTCTTTAATACTGAGAGTTCAGGTCTCGCTTACCTCACACTTTTCAACCCCTGTGCAGAATATGAAATTACTGGCTGCCTCCTGGGCTTTATATGGAGCTTGTTGCCAGGATCTCATCTTGGAACATATTTGGGGAGCTTCAGAATCAAGTATAAGGAGGGTTGCAGAATCACTGCTACAGTTATTTTTCTGTGCAGTCTGGCCAATGCCAATTATGGTATTATGTTATCCTTCCTCTTCTACTGATTGTGTTAAACATACCTGCTCTGAGAGAACTACATCTGAAGCAGAGCCAAAGTCACCGTTTTTCACTGTTAGATTGCAGATTAGTGAGTAAATTGGAAGGAGTTCAGAAAATGGAAACAAAGTTGAGCAGGCCTTAAAGGACAGAGCCATAGCAGAGACAGGGCCAGGATCCTGCAAGCAGTTCTGGGAAGCTACTTTGTACCTGTGTGAGAACATACAGATTAAATAGATTTAAGGGAATAGGAGTCTGAAGTGTGTGCAAGTGTATGAATATGCATATTCTCAAAGGGATATATACATACATCACACTGAAAGGAGCCAAGGGTAAACTCATACAAATATGTGGAAGGTGTTATCATCAGACAAAGAGAAAAGTTTTTTTGAAGTGACATAAAGATGTTGAAATTAAGAAAAACTAGCAGGAACATCAAGCAAGATATTGATTTGACTATGAATTGGAATAATATACAAAGTGAAATTCTCTTAGGAATACCTAATTCTCTTGGGACTTGACTGACTACCTCTTATATGCCACAATATTGTAGGTCATGCAGAGTGTATTAATGGCCAAGAAGTAGTCTCTGAGCTGAGTGGATTTTTTTTTTCCTTTCTCATTTTCAGGTTCATATTTATTATTGCAGTAACAAAGATTGTGAGAACAGCTTATACACATGTCACTCTGTCAGAGTGAAGCCAGAAGGGGTCTTTATTACTCTGTTTTTCTATGTGTCAATGCACCAGGGAAACTGTTTCAAGCAGAGCATATCCGTGTCAGTGTATTTTCTCACTTAATGTTTAGTGCAGTTATTAATTGTGAAGTTGCAATGGTTTTCCAGTGTAAGGTAGGTAATGAATTATCGTAGCTCTTTAGCTAGTGATTAGAGGTTGTCTGAGGTTGTCTGTTGAGCTGTCACAAGGACAGCACAGTCCAAGGGCTTGCCAACATGTGCAATGGAAAAGAGACACATTAGAGGCAAGACTGTGGTGCAATAGCAGTTACACCCTAAAGATGGAAGTGGCAATGTGGGTTGTTTCACTTACGGTCTGTCTTGCTATGGACTCAACCCATAAGCACAGTGTTTTTCCATAAGAAGCTAAGACTCCCTTATCTGAAAGCTGGAGAGTCTTAAGAAAAGTTTTCAGATGAAAAGGCTATGAGATATACTCAGCAAAGAGTGAGCAAAGCCTCACAGAGATCCTGCTCTGTTCATGGATTGAGTATTCCTCAGAGATAAACTGTAGCATCTGACCACAGTTTCCATCAAGCTGGTTGGTGGCTGGAGCAGGAGAGGCTGAGAGAGCTGGGTTTTTCCAGCCTAGAGAAAAGCAGGCTATGAGAAAATGATTGTATTGCAGTCTAATGGCAGGGAGAGTGTACAAAGGACAGAGCCAGCATCTTCCTGGAGGCGTTTAATGACAGGATGAGAGGCATCAGAGACAAACTGCAACAAGGGAAATTCTCATTAGATATTAGGAAAGAAAAAATTATTGTAAGAGTGGTGAAATATCAGAATAGGTTACCCTGAGAGCAAGCTCAGCTACCTAACCTGACCTTAGAGGACCTTGCATTGAGTGGGAGGTTGCACTAGAGGAGCTCTAGATTCCTCCTGAACTAACTTTTTCTATATATATATTTTTTTTTGCTTCTAGCTTTCCCACATTGTGCTATACAACCTAACCAGGCATTGATAGTTCCTGTGCCTTTTGGAGAACCAGTATGAAAAGCCCAGTTGACAAAAAACAGTGATACCTTTAATGAAGCCTGCTTCTGCCTTCTGAGCAATCCTGAGGAAACAGCTGTCACAGAGAGGGAGGCCTGCTGCTGAGCATAGTGTGAGCAGGCTCCACCTGTTCATTGTGTAAGCATTTTAGTGGTGGTGCAAAGCTTGCTGGTGTAAATCAAAGTGTTCCTTGAAACCCAGCAAATCACAAGTCCCACCATACTTTTAATCCCTACCAGCAAGAGGCAACCAGCCCCATTAGTTAAACAAATCCCTGTGGCAGCCCCCACAGAATTAAACACAGCCCTGTGCTGGCTCTGCCTCAATCTCATTTCACACTATAAGTCCAGAAGGAGTATTCTGATATTTGCAGATATGCAGTAAAATATGTCAGGACCATCATGGAAACCATGCAAAAAGGAAATCATGGCATGGAAACAATCTCTCTTGCATCCTTTCTGGATATGCTAAAACTAACTTTAAATGAGTTGGGCTGGGTATGACAAGCAGTACAGAATGGTGTGGGTTGGTTCACCATACTTTTCCATAGCAGTGCCTCGAGGGTTTCTGTTTGCAAGTTAGTTTCATATGACTATTTCCTCTGCTCCTGCAGATAAGGTGACGTGGAAGCTGTCCATCTGAACAAAGTTCCTCCGTAGCAGATAATAGTTACGCTCATGGGGCTGGAAGGAGCTGTGCTGGATCTGTGTCAGAAAGCAGCAGCAGGAGGAGTTAAGGTAATATTACCAAATCTAACAGAAAAGTGTGGAAACAAAACAAGCAGGGGAAAAAAAAGTGAAAACCAGTAATTCCAAAACAGAGCCTAAATCATAGAAAACAAAGGCCATATTAGTTGTGGACGAGTACTGGTCTGCTGGGATTTCTTTCTGGACATGCTGGTATGGGTGGGCAATGGATCATAAGGCAAAAACCATAACTTTAATACCATTTCTATGTTGCTGATTCTGAATTTAAATCACACAGCACTTAACCGTTGTCAGCTATAGAGGACTGTTGATTCCCAGCCCATTAACAAAATGATACAATGTCCCAGACTGGAAATAAAATATCCTTTGGAACTTGTTAGGTTGGGTTAAACAGCTGAGGCTGGAAGCTCCTGAAGGGTCCCTGCAGTTGTGCAGCAGCTGGGACTGGACCCAGTGTCCTCAGCTTCTAAATCAGCCATGCAGCAAGGGAGCTGGCAGGGACTGCATGGCACTGCCTACCTCTGCACAGAGGACTGACAGCAGGGTCAAAGCAGCCAAAAGTGTTCCCTGGGCTGTCATTCTTGTTGGCAAGCAAACACTTGCCTAAATGCTCCCCCTCCAATGTTTTTCAGGATGGTTATTTACTTATTTTGGCCTACAGTGCATAAGAAACAGTGTTGTCTTCCAGAGAGAAATACATCATGGAAGGCACTATTGGTTGGTAGATCACAAACCTCCCTCCACCAGTTGCTTTAAATTTGTGATTTTTTTTTTTTACTGGCAGTTTTAGGAAGTATTATTTGGAAATAATTTGGTGCTTTGAAAGTGGAATGAGATAAGTCCTGTGTGGGTAGGGGTTGTTTTAAAGACTTTCTGATCTATGCTGCTCTGATATAACTTTCCTTGTTTAGTAGTGCTCTTTTTCCACGTGATGTATCTTTGAAATGCATAGGCAATACTAGTAGTATTGTGTATTGGTGTTCTGTTTGGATGCTACTAAGAGACTCTGGCTGTTAGATATCCTGAAAATACCCTTACTTGTGATTTGAACTGAAGCTGATACTAAGAGGAACAGATGAAAATCTTTCACTTTTGCATATTTATTTAGGTTTTCATGGTGGGGGAACACACTGTAATAACATTTGCTTCATGTTATCCCTAAGCTTTTCTTGTCCAAATGTGTGGATGACAATTTGTATTTTAGACTTTATCAAACTATAACTTTTTATTTGCTATGGGAGGTGGAATGAGAACCAAACATAATTTTAAACTTTACTTGATATGTTTTAATGACACTTGCAGTTTATCATCAGGCAGTGGCAAATAATTAATTATTTTTGTATGGGGCAGCAGTGGTGGGTGTGTAGCGCAGTGTTTTTCATCTGTTTTTCAGGCTTCTCGGCACTCAGTCACACTCAGTTTTTTGGAATGCTGCTCAATATTGTTATTCCTCCCCCCCTCCCCCCCCCCCGCCGTTTTCATAATGATGCCTAACATTGTTTGACAACAGCATTTATCTTCAAGCATCCTGCTTTTGTCTCATCATTGTGCTGATAGGCTCAACCCATGTTTAAGTCCTTTCTGCTAATATTAATGACAGGTTTCAGTTCTGTGGAACTGCTCTGGGTGCTGGAAGAAATGAAGGTGGAAAATGGCAAAATTGATGTTCCCAGCTATGTTTTGCTGAGATGTACATCTGAGATGTACACATTTCTTCTGTAGCACTCAGAACCAGGACTCAATAGAAGAGAAGAAGTGGAAAAAGGTGTGTGCATGCATGTAGGTATGAGGATGGGCCAGAATCTGAGGACACCTGGACTTAATAAACATTATATTTGCAGAGTGAGTGTGGTCAGTCTTTGCTTCTAGATGTAGCTGTTTTGGTACCTTTTTTGGCCTTTGCCTCAGGGAGTGATGGAAGATGGAATTCTTGTTACTTGAGAGGATTTATTTTTGTTTTAATTTTATCATTTAACATAAGAATAACATGCAGTTAGAGACAGTATATGTGGTACAGCCCAACTGTGAATGAACAAATAATTAGCAAAAGTATGTGGGCTGTGCCCTTACAAAGCTCATTTGAATTTCAGACCAGGATAGGAGCAAGTTCACAATTGTTCTTGCACCATAACTGTCTTGTCTCCCTGTCAAGAAAATTCCTGTGTCTTATTTTGGCCCTTCCTCTGTTGTGTCTCTGCAAATGTTCCTCTACTGGGGAAAAGAGAAACCTTGGACTTGTATTTACATTAAAGGTTTTGTTTCACAGTTGCACTGGCCTTTCTGTATGGAATTCTTCACTCCCTCTGCTCTAAAATGCCAGCATTTTCCTTTCCTTGAAATTGTCTCTTCTGAAGAGCATTCTGCAATGTTACTTATAAGAATGCTACATAAAATTGAATGGTATTGTATTGTCTCAGTATAATCTTTGTCTTGCAACTCAGGCCAGGTTATATTCTGACTAGGAACAAGGCAATTACATGAGAATCTAGTGCTGACTGTACAGTGTTATTTTTTTATTATAGGCAGAATAATAGGCTCAACCTTCTGCCAAATGCCCTTTCTTTACCACACCCTTCTTCCCTTCTTCTGTTTGTGTAAGATTAGTGAAGTATAGAGAATGTTTAATTAAGTTTAATTGCATGACAGCTTAAAAGTGGGAAGGTAATTACTCATTTAATTATTGTGCTGCTTCATGCTTAAAGTGTGCATATAATTGCTCTTTTTATAAGGACACTCAACTTTGCAAGCTTGCATGAAATTATAACAGCCTCATACCTTTTGCTCTTGTTTAAAGTGAAACTAAGCCAATAACATCTGTAAAACAAGAAAAGTGCATTCTGTTACACCAGGCATTCTCCCTTCTCTGTTCAGTTTTGATGATGTCATCCCCCCTCCATGACATTTCTGTGCTGGGAAGGACTGTAACATTAATCCTATTTAAACACATAACCCATTGTCTTTTGCATATTTTTCATTAATAGTTGTAGAACACGTTGAGAACTTGGGATTGCAGACATACCAGTGTAAATTATTATTTCCTACACTGTCTTCCTTAATTATTTCTACAGTGGCAACCCAATAAATCATGGAATTTAATTGTGTGAAAGAGTCAAAGGTTAAGCGACTCCTAGTTACAAGTGCTGATAGAAGGAGACTTGTCCAGCATACGTAAGGGCTCTCAAAGGTATCTAAACAACTGCCCTTCTTTACAACAGTCCATTTCTCTTCTGCCCTTACTAGAACTAACATTAAGGCTGAGACACTGAGTTTTTGACAATCCAATAACTCCTGGAGCAGCTAACCATTATGTCCAAAAGATGATTTCCCTGTAGAAGTCACCAGAGTGGAGAGAAGCAGAGGAGTGAAGGAGAAAGCCAGCTCTTCAAACACAATCACTTTTGTAATTGCAAGGGAACTCAGTCTGAGGTAGTTGCAGACTCTATAAGATTATTTTTTGTTTAAATAGCAAACAGTTAGATCATGTGAAATCGCAATGCAAAAAGTCCCTCTGTAGTCATTAGGCAAGCAAAAGAACTAACTAACTCTCTCAAGGTTACCGTCAAATTAATTTCTGTGTTGATGAGTTCTCTTACTTCTCCCAAGTGAGAGAGAATAGGAGGGTGTGTGGCAGGGGGGCATTATGGTAAGTTAGTGCTTTTCTTTGGTAACCCCAATGTGACAAATCTGAATTAAGCCAGTGCCAGTACTCTGTGATACCTCCCTGCCAGAGAACTAAAGGACTCAAGTTGCACACACCCAGAAGATGGCATATGTCTGGACTGGGGCCCCTCTGCAGTTTGCAGCTATCCTGGTTACTGCCTGTGTGCCTCCAGACACTTTTCCTCCTTTTCATGGTAAGGAGATCTAGAGTAATTCAGGCCTGTCCTCTTGGGGTAACCCAGAGCCCCTGTAGGATCTCTCTCCTGTGCAAGGGAGACTATTATTTGTCACCAGGAGTGGCTTTCAGCCTTCCCTTCCTCTTGGTATCTGTATCCCTGTTACTTCTCTGCATGTCCTCCCAGCCTTGGATACTCCCAGAGCTTCTCCACCTTTTCAGCATTCCTCCTGCAGTTCAGGCCTTTATTTCCAAGTCAGTACTTGAAGGAGATGATTTGGCCTTTCAGTAACCCTTTAGGAACTGCTGCCATTCAGACCATATGCTTCCCATTGTGTATCCTATGGCTGTTACGGAAACTTTTGTCAGCAAGCTAAGGTTTAGTGATAAGGCAGTAAGCACATTTATGGCTAGAGCCTTGGAGTAAGACAATTTTAGTTAAAATACGTTATATTCTTTCTTGTCTAGTCTTTTTACTACTGTCAGTGGGGAAAAATACATGCTCTTTCCACACAGGAAAACAAGAGAGCCAAACTTCATGTTTGGATATTTCAGCTTTTGTCAAATACTTGAAAGACCCATGGTTACATATTGCCCAGTGATAAGTAATTCTTACCAGTGGGTCTGCCGGGGGGGTGGAGAGGTAGGATTTAGAGGGTAGTGACCTGAGAAAACAAGTTTCTTTGCATTGTCTGGAAAAGAAAGTGGGAAGCTGATGTTAAAAATGGGATGGAGGAAGAGAAGGGTTCCAAACTCAGCAGGACTCCTGATGTGTTTGTTCAGGCAAGGAAACCACTGCTTTGCACAGGGCTGTGCCAGCCTCTGATGAGCTCCAGAGCTCCTGGCAGAAGTATTCTTGATAAAGCAGCTCCATTTAGGCACTGACTCCTGGTGCCACATGATACAGCCAGTTCTCTGCTACCTGCAAGTCAGCGTCTCCCAGCTCACGATGCGGTTCTAGAGAGCTTTGTGGAGAGAGCTGCTTTGTGCAATGAAGCAAGCACCCTGTCTTCTATAAGGCAGTAAGCTTCTGAGCCAGCAAAGCCTGAGCACAAAGGTAGGCCCTAGCAGAGCATAATGTTTACAGCCTAGTACTGCTGTTTAATCCATGTTACACTTGGAAGCTGCAAGGAGGAATAGACTGGAGCAGGACACAGAGAGACTCAGCTGTGGAAAAAATGAATTTTTTACTTTATTTTTAATCACCTGGAAAAAACCATAGCCACAGGCCCTGTAGATGTGTGAGAGCAAGAGAAGTTGCATTAGCTGATGTTGAGGTAATGATATATATCAGGCAGAATTGACCAGAATGAGTGAAATATGAATGTGTTGACATTAATGCTGAATTAACCTTATATGAAGACTCTTTTGGGAATAACAGTCTTCATTTGATGAGTGCCAGATGAGCTTGATTTTATTCTACTCGCTGCCACCTGGATTTCCTCTGCTGATTTGGTTGTTGTTTTGGAAAAGCAGATAATGAAGTGCTGATTTCATTAGCTGTATGACCTGGGGATTCATAGTCTCTGGAAAGTTCTGTTGACCATCCAGAGGCTGTAGTTCTTCAAATTTGCATGTTTTATTGGTATTTAAGTGCTCTCTGCTGTATTTAAAAGGAGCTTCTCTCTCAGGGTACAGCCATTTATCTACAAAGTAGCTAAGGGAAATAGACATTGCCTGATATGGGCTGATACAGCATTACTGCAAAAACAATTATAGGTAAAGAGCAGTAGCTGGAAATGTGCTTGAATGCTTTGCTAAATAAAGACCTGAATCCTCAATTTGACTTGTTTGAACAAATGGATTTTATTTTTTTTACAGAGGAAAAATAATTAAAATCTTTCTTAATTGGTGTTTTGCAGATAATAATAATGTCACAGTGCCAATAAAGCTACTAAGGGTGTTATAATCCTGAGATGCTTTTTGATCAGAAGTTCTGTTGGCAATTGTGTTTTTGATAAAATGTGCTAATCTTACAGGCTTTTTCTCCCCATTCAGGTTTTCTGTGTTTAGTGTGAAGAATGAATTCTCACCTCAGTCTAAGTAGCAACAGGCAACAATAATTTTTATTTCTTTTTCCCAGGAAATTAAAATCTTCTCTTATACTTCATGTTGAAAGAAAAAAAAAAAAAGAAGTTGATACCAGTGCCAGTGATTTTCTTCCTTGGAAATGTCACACAGCCTTACTAAAAATCTCAAGTTGAAATACCTATAGAAATAGGTATTAATAGATGATTTTATCATCAGTATACATGGTTTCTTCAAAAAATGTAGAAATAGTGTGTCAGAAAAGGAGAGGTCAAGGGAAAATCATTCCGTGTAATTTTGGTCTTGGAAAGCATGAAGCATAACTGAAACTTCTAGCACTCTTCTGGAGGTAGTTCCAGTTAGCTATGGGTCTGAAAGAGCATAAGAAAGAGGATGTACGAGATGACAGGCTTACTTTCCTGGAGAAAGGGGAATAATCTTGCACAATTAATCAAGACAGTTATTTCTGAGAAGTGAATTAGCTTTATAATTTCTTTTCTTATTTTACTTTTGATTCTCAAAGATTTCAGGGGCACCTGATGCTCTGAATTTTTTTGTTGAACAGCTCTTTTGTATTTGTGTGATTCTCCCATACATAAGAAGCTGAAAACAAATAAATTTATCCTAAAACTTATTGGATACAGAAGCTTGGCAAAATTGAATGAGAAGAGGTATTAGCCTTCTCAGATGTTGCTAGCCCAAAGGTTAAACATTGTTCCCCTGTGGTTAGTGGTGCTTGCCATCTACACTTAAGTGTAGGTTTATTAAAGTGAGGTGGTGCTAACTTTGCCTTTATCTAGGAACAAAGCAGCTCTAGATCTCCTTAAGCAGCTTGTGTGCTTCTAGGCTGGTCCACATGTTGTTTTGATCTCAATGGCTCTTTGGGCACTTTACTTTGTCTTTAATGACAGTGTTACGACCCGGTCTGATTGTCAGGCTCGGGGGAAGTTCGTAATGATCCCAAGGGCGAAATTAAGACACAAACGAGGTCATATGCCGCCAATCAGATGTTTTATTAGGTAAATATAAAAGAGTAAAGCGATAGGAAAGGCAGGAAATATTAGGAGGAAGTTAAGCAAGCATTCAGAGAGATAAGCAAAGGATAGTCACCACCATGGATCCAGCGGCGTCCCGTTGGTCCACAGTCTTCAGTCCTTTGGTGGTGGGTGTGATGATTGCAGCGCTGGGCAGCCCTGGGGATTCTCCACCATAAGTGCTCCCTCGAGTCAATGAACTTTTAGCGACTATATACTATACAATCATGCATATTAGTAGGATTTCCGAGAATTGTTATGCATAAACATGAGATTTCCGGGAACTTATTAACGTATGCAAATATCTGATTCGCATGCGCAGTCATCTCTTGTGGTGGTCTTTGGGGGTCTTCAGATGAAGGCTTGTAGTCTTCCTCACTGTGTTCGCTGATTGACCTTTGCTTGTGCGCAAACTCAGTCCTAGGGTCACGTAGACGTTGCCCTTCAAGACTGCTGTTGTCATTCTCCTGTTTCTTCCAAGGCCGAGTTGTCTGTAATGAGATTATCCCGGAGCCCCCCTTATCTTATAACTGTTCTTCTAGCTACTCCCTAAATCACATCAGGCCGCCCTTAAGTCTAACAAGGTATTCACAACATCCTTAAATCACAACAGGGTGTCTTCTGGTCTAATTGAGTGACTAAGGTATTTACAACATCTCTCTTGCTCTTGTGGTTTTTAACCCTTTCAGGTGGCCACACTCAGGCTTCGTTGTGCCGTCTTTTATCTGGTGTTGGAGAGGGAGTTTGCCCTCTCAGTTCGGTCCGGTTATCCAGGGCAACATCCTGATGAGCCAGAGAATGGCCTGCTGCTCCAGCAAGTTTGCACATTCCCTTGCAAGCTAGTGGTCAGCCAGTTTGCACAAGTTTCCTTGCAAGCTGGTGGTATTGGTTAAGTCAAAGCATGGTCTGCCCTCGGGTCTTCCCAGACAAAAGAGTGGTCTGCTGTTTGGTCTTATCAGATAAACACACACAAGCAAGCTTTGAGACAATTGTTGTTAACACTTCAGTTTCTTACAGACAGTTATACAATTCTGCTGGGCAAATTCTTTGTTTTTCCTTCCAGACACAGTACCCACCACTAGGAGGGTGTCCATGACTGCTCTGGCCTCCCAGGGTCCTCGTTTGTTAGGGTAAATCTGATATCCCCAACACCTGTGTGGGAGCCCAGGAAGGAAAAACTGCAAAGCGGGGAGAGGGGTTAGGAAGGAGAGGTTCCCAGCTCTCTTTGTGGGGGACTAGTCAGGGAGAGGCTGGCAGAAACTGCTGTGCAGTATGAGCAGAGGGGGTGACTTGTTGAGAGAAAGATGAGGGAAAGCAAGGTTTTCAAAGGGCAAGTACTTACAAAGATTAAATGTTACAGAGCTTGATCTGCAGCTGGTAAACAGGAAAATGCCAGGGTGATATTTCTGATGTGAACGTCTCTGCAGATTAACAGTAATTAAAGCTGGGCTTAGTCTGCTTGGGGCTTTCTTTTCCCTCGGTGTCCACATGCTTACCCATTAGTGTTAAGAATCAAGTATATTATACCATTTTTAAATGTCTATTTTTTTTTTCATATAAAAGCTCTAGTATATTATGGACAAAGTCTGTACTATGTAATCCCAATTGCTCCAGAGTGACTCTGTGTGTTCCTCTGTATGTTATGGTACTTCTCTTTAACTGCATCTCTCATTTATAATCATCACATATATTTGTGATATATCGTGTTTAACTTCCCCACACAAACCACTCCAAAGTCACTAACATCAGTTAGAGTGCTAACATGAGTCGCAGACAAGTTGGGTATGTGTTGACAAAATTATCTTTTGCTGTAGACCTGCTTTGGAGCAGATTTTTTTTTCTGTTTCGTTTTGTTGTTTGTTTGGGTTTTTTCCCTACTCCTACTTCCTCCTCTTTTTTTCTTCTTCCAAGAATATTTGCATTGAGAAAGAACACAACAGTGTCTGGAAGATGTTCTTTTTATGCAGGATGGCTTGCACTTGGGAATCTAGAATTCATACAGTTGCATGCTTGCTTTGTGTGTGTGTAGAATTGTGACCTGAACACTCTCACTGAGCAGTGTACAGGTCAGTTCATCTCCTTGACCTGGGCCCTGATGTGATTACAGCTGAGTCTGTGTGTGCACTCCACCTTCCACCTCAATGTATGAGGAAATAAGACTCTGCTGTCCTGGACACAGCTTTCTGGCTTATATACAACAAACAATGACAAGGCAATAGCATCAGAGGACTAAATCTAGGGATGAGGTTTGTAGCCTAAACCACTGTATTAGCATAGTATTGCATATGTGTATATTCTAGCACCATCTAGCAGTTTTCCAAGGTAACGTCTATAATAATAAAACAAAATATAGTTTTCATATAACAAGAGGGAAAGCAATGAGTGAGAAGGAAGAAGAGGAGAAAAGAGAAATAGAGAAGGAAGAAAATTGTCCTCGTGGTAGGCTGGCTTTACTTGGAAGAGTAAACCATTTTGGAATGGTTTCCTGAAGTGGCAGCCATTCAGTGATTCATAGAGCAGGGAAAAAACCCAAACTCTATAAAACACTGTCTAGTGCTTTCATTGTGCAAATGGCTTTAAGAAATATTTTATGATGACACCCTCACTCACTGGTGCTTTGTCAGCTAATGCATTAGCAACAGTGACTGTATTGGTGGCTCCTTGTGTCAACCATTTTCCAGTTTGCTCTTAAAGAAGCTTAGATTTAAAATTTTCATTTGCTTAATCAAAGTTCATATGTAGTTTAGAAAGAAAACCCCACTGAGTTATCGCTCATGCCAAGCCTTATGTGCAAATGTAATCTTACAAGACTGTTAGATCGCGTTTATTTCCCATTCCTGCTTGTACAAGTGGCATTTGGAATCAGGCAGTTACAGTCTGTCTGTTAAGTACTTTTCAGAGTCTCTCTTTAGCCACTTTGCTGTCTTCCATGTGATGACTGTGACACATCAAACAGAAGGAAGGTGGTATTCTGAGCCGCAACAGTGCAAAGCTAAAGTTTCAGTGACCAGATCGCTTCAGGAGGTGCAGTGGAGTCTTCCTGAAACCTTGTGTCTCTAGTAAAGCTACTGTGAGAGATGCAGATTGATGACATACCTGGCCTAATGAATAGCTACCTGCTTCTTCCCCCGGCTTAGTTAGAAAACTAACCTCATAGAAACCATTTTTCCCTGTGAAGAACATCAATGTTCTCAGCAGATGTGCTCTGTGTATCATCAGACCCATTAGACTATAATTATCTGGTGGTAGGGAGGAACATCAGTGGATTGACTTTAGGCAGTTTTGAAAAAAAAAAAAAAAGGCACAAATCATTGCACGTGACATGAGATTTGAAATGAGACCCATGACAAACAAAAAGGCTGTGGGTTTTATGTTTTTTACTGAGCATATCGTACCTCTATGATCCACCCTGTTCTCACTGCATGTAATACAGTCAAGTAAAGAGCAGAGAAATAGCTCAACAGTTGCTGGTATAAAAGGTTAGGATATAAATGCTATAAATATTAGGTTGCAAGACAAGGCTGTGTAAAGTATAAGGTATGGCTGTTGTTTTGGAGGCAAGAGATAAACACAATCAAAGAAATAAACAAAAAAGTCACATAGTATCAGATTAAAAAAAAAAAGCCCAAAGCATTATTTTAATATAATTAATAAAACTAAATTCCTACTAGCTTTAAAAAAAAAAAAAAACAACAAACCAAATCAACAACCAAAAAAAAAAAACCCCAAACAAACAAACAAAAAAACAACAAACCAACCCAAAATAGCAAACCACCAAAACAAAAAAACAAACTCCAAACAGTCAAGTTTTGGGATCTCTGTAAATCACAGGTTCCTCAACTTATTTCCAAGCAGTCAATTGAAGACCTCAGTGGTTGTCCTTCTGATGAGCTTTTAAATCATTAAGCCCTTATCAGCGCAGAGTAGAATAACTTTTTTTTTTTTCAGCAGATTTATCCTGCCGTTTCATTTGAATTCAGCAAAACCCATTAGCACAGTGTCACTTTCCCCAGAGTTAGTGTAGCTGTTGTATATTCTCCGTCTCTCTTCTTGGGGTGGGAAAGGTTTCTCTCTGGGGCAGTTCTCCATAAAACTCAACCTAATTGTTTCGCAGTAAACCGTAGCCTATCACTTAATTGCACTGTTGGCCAGGGGCCAGCATGCCTAGCACTCTGCTTCTAATGATATTGTCTGTAATGTTGCCCTCATTCTTACAGGCTTATCCAAGAAAGCACATGATATAGCTACTGTGCTCTGATTTTGGTTGTCTATTGGCCATTTTACATGAGTGTTAATAGATTTTTTGGTTTTGAAGGAAACTATTAGTTTAGATATTTTTCTGTATTCTCCCAGTCAGTGTCTTGGATGAGGCTGCAAGCTCAAAATATACGGCAACGTGTGTTTTGACAAAAGGTGGGTGTTAGGCAGCAGGCATTAGGTTTTAGTTATCTATGTATCCATGTTCCTTGGTAGTTTGGGGCATCTTGTCATTGTCATCTGTAGTGATTTCTGTTGTTTCTGTTGTTTCTGTAAGTGAATACATATGGGGCATGTTCTTTTCTTGCAAAATGCTAGAAATGGTAGCAGCAGACAAAGGAACTACATTGGTCTGCTTTGTCTTTTGGGCCAGGGTAGGAGCACCTGAGTGATGTCTCTGAACTTTTTCTCAGACTGAATTGTGGTAACTTTTGGGACATGGACTTTAGAACTTTGGGCCTATCCCAAAACAAGGGCTGTGATCCCATTCATCACTCCAGAAAGGGAGAGAACTTCTCACACTTGACCTGATTATGCTACTTTCTATGTTCCTGTAGTCCCTACAGGTATCTAAGAGTTGCCTTTTCTAACACATTCTGTGACATAAAGCAGTATCTTATCAACAGTGGGGAATGAAAGTCAAAACCTTCAGCTTCAAAAACATGATCGTTGCTTATGCTTCCAGACTCTCATGTCTGACCAAAGTCAAAAGATCTCCTTACCTACTGCATCTTCCAAAATTGCTCAAACATGCTAGATGTTATCTTGCTGTTACTTCTCTAGTGCAAATGCAAATGTGGCAAGCTTCCAATTCCTAAATTCAAATAGCACGTGAGAGAGACTTTTTTTTTTCCCTGTGGCATCTTACTTCACATGGGGAAATGAAAAAATGTGTATATTAAATCTGAACAGGAATTGGAAACAGATTGTCATCTTAAGGTGTTCTTGCCTTTGAGACTAGCTGGTTTTGTCACACCTGTGGTTAAATTCTGATATCAGGTATAATTGGTTGTTTGGACTTTACAATATTGCAAGAGGAGGAAACTACATTTATTTCCATGAATTGTGAAATGACATCGTGATGCCTTTCTAGATATTCTTGACTGAAAAGGGAGCAGATTCAAAGGTCTTCTGGTATCCAGGAGAAACAAAGTGGCTTGGCCAATAAACCTGCACTCAGGCATCGGATTAACCCAGGGTCTACAATCAGGTCTAAATACTCCACTTCTATCTTAGTCTGAGGAAAACAAATGCAATTTACTTGGCCCATTCTGATTCACTGTACACATTTGTGCTCTCTTGTGGAAAAGATTTATTAGGTTAAGGGAAATTATCTGATTCTGCATTGTTTATATAGTGTTGAGTTCTGTTCCAAGTGACTTCCAAAAACCTAATGACCCTTCCTGATATATCAGTTACCATACTCTGCCTCTTGTGTGGAATTACAGTGACTTGCTGTAATTCACAGGCCAAAGCTTGTTGTGAGGGAAAAGCGGTCCTGTGCTGTGTGGCACTGGATTGGGCCCCCCAGAAATCTGGAATCAGTTTCCACATCTCTGGTGGACTCTGCGTGATGTGATGGTGATATATTACATCATTTCACCTGGCCCTCATTGCTATAGTGAGGATAACTCTTTTTTTTCTTGACTACTTAATTTATCAAAAAGTTTGGAGCATGAAAGAAGCATTGGAGTAAGTAGCCCCAACATGAAGCAATTTCACACCTGTGAAAGGTTACTAGTGTTATATAGAGCGACAACGTGCGCTTGCAGCCCAGAAAGCCAACCGTATCCTGGGGTGCGTCAAAAGAAGCGTGGCCAGCAGGTCGAGGGAGGTGATTCTGCCCCTCTGCTCTGGTGAGACCCCACCTGGAGTACTGTGTCCAGCTCTGGAGTCCTCAGCACAGGAAGGACATGGACCTGTTGGGGCAGGTCCAGAGGAGGGCCACAAAAATGATCAGAGGGATAGAAGAGGAAAGGCTGAAAGAGTTGGGGTTGTTCAGCCTGGAGAAGAGAAGGCTTTGGGGAGACTTTATTGCCCCCTTTCAATATTTAAAGTGGGCTTATAAGAAAGATGGGGACAGACTTTTTAGTAGGGCCTTTGTGACAGGACAAGGGGTAATGGTTTTAAACTAAAAGAGGGTAGATTCAGACTAGATATAAGGAAGACATTTTTTACGATGAGGGTGGTGAAACCCTGGAACAGATTGCCCAGAGAGGTGGTAGAAGCCCCATCCTTGGAAACATTCAAGATCAGGCTGGATGGGGCTCTGAGAAACCTGATCTATTTGAAGATGACCCTGCTCACTGCAGGGGGGTTGCACTAGATGACTTTTAAAGGTCCTTTCCAACCCAAACTATTCTATGATTCTATATGGCCTGAGCAGTTAAAGGTGAGCAGATATGAATGATAGCTGCTTTGCTCCCTTGCATACCACCTGGCTTGAGTCGCTGGCATACTTTAACCTCTCTGAGTGAACCGTTCCTGCTGAGGGGTATCATGCTTGACTGGCACATCTTGGTAGGTATTTTCACATTGTTGAGCACAAATAAGCTCTGCTTTTAGCTGGGACCTTTAGACCTGATAAGAAACAAGCTCTGAGTATTAATGAAACAGGTCATCTGAATAGAAAGTGAGGATCGGTGGAGCGTACTGTAAGTTCCGGTGCTCCTTTTGCAGCTCTGATGATATGGTTACCAGAAATGCATCCATGTATGGAGTTTTAGCCTTTCACTGTTATAGGTTATTACTCTCCAGATGGAAAAATGAATAGTGAGGGTCTGGGAAAGTGTTTGGAACTGCCTTGCTGAGGAAGAATGCTATTTATTTCTCCTCATGGTGTGACTTCTTGTATCCACAGGAGAGCAGAGAGGTTTAAGACTAGTATTTGGAGATTTCAATTACAAATTTGTTTTTGTAATGCTGTTCTCTTTTACCTCCTTTCCTCTTTTTTGAGCTTTTGAGTGCAGGACAGTCCTGTGTCTATCTTCAGTGCAAGTCAAGGAATTGCTTGATTTTTGTCAGAAAGCACTGGGTTTCATCTACAGAGGGAATTCCTTGGAATCCTTTGAAAGAAAGACTCCTGAGATGGTCAAGAGGAAAAAAAAAAGAAAAAAAAAGCTCTAATGCTCTGCCTCAGCTCTCTTCACCCCCCTCTGGCAGGGGAGTACAGGAAGGCCTGTCTAAACAGGTTGGTCGCAAAAGGAAATGTTTCTTCAACTAGCTGGATGCATTGTTCTCATTTGGACAGGTAGTTGCCATTAAACTGTTGACAGATGAGTACTAGGCAGTAGTTGGAATTCTCCATGGCTTCAGTGCTTAATCTGAGCTCTTACCTTATGTATCTACCCTTCAGTCTGTGCACTGGCATATGATCATTCTTTCATTCCTTTCTGCACTGAAAATTACTTCTGTTGTTGGAGCCATGACAATGGCTGTTTCTAAGCTCCATGAGGTGTTGGTAAACATCATGTAAATGAGGTAAATGCTCCCTGGAAGTTTTTCATGTGCCACTGAACTCTACAGACTTGCTATTCCTCACACTGCTGTAGCCCGATTTTCTTGGGTTTACTGCCCAACTCCTGCAAAACACTCCTCTACTGCCTTTCCAGATAAAGAAGAAAGTCTGAAACCAGACATAGCATCCTTTTGCTGGTGCTTAAACTGCAAATTTTTAGTGTTCAGGTAGATAACACATTTATCTCTAGTTGCACAAACAATGTACTGCTTTCTTACCTTCTACTCCATAATTAAAAGGGAAACCAAAGAAGCAGAGCAAACTCTGATGTTCAGAGTAAGTAGGAATAGTAAGTGTAGCAACAATGAGTGAATAAAATATTTCATAAAATGGAGCCTCACTGTGCAACCAATCATCTGCTTGTGATGATATGAACTGCTTTGCCAGCCTTCCCAGCTCTTTTTGCTATACATAGTTTCTGGTTTACTTGCTGCCTGGTTTACCTTCGCTCTTCTCCAGCTTAACAGTCTCTAGGGTGAGTTTATAACTATCACCTCAGTGAAGAGGAGGAATAGGAGAGTCACTGACCTGTATCACTGGAATAACTTTGACAAGCTGGAAATTGGCATCATTACACTTGCATTAACCACTTAGACACACAATTACATGCAATATGAAGATAAGTATGTACATGAGAATAAAATTGTCCAGGCAATATAAGGAGAGAACAGAGATGTCAGCTAGTGAAACAGTGACTTCCTGCAAAAGCTTTCTTTTTTCCAGATAGCACATTAACAAGGTCAGCTTTGGAAGCTAGGAGGGACAGAGAGAAAGAGGGAAGAGGAGGTGGCAGGGAACAGTACAGGTATTTTCCAATGCAGACAGAAAATTCACTCTTAAAATAAGCAAAGTGACCTGTGGCCTGAAGATTCCTTGGAGGTTTATGAATGACCCTGTAGTAGCTTAGTGTCAGGGAGTGACTAGAAGGAGCCACACAGCAAATGCCATGGCAGCTAACAGATGAGTGAACTGATCCATTGCAAAGTGTAGTTTTTATTAATTCTCACTCTAAAATGAAATAAAAATAAAAGTAATGCATTTAGTGTCCAATACATCTGGGCCACAGCTTGGGGTAAAATGCTCTCTTATCACCTACTGAGGAGAAGTGAAAAGACTCATCAGTGTTGCATTTTGAAGACATTTAGATGAACAGTTGCTGTGAGACTGCACAGATGGTTTCACAGTATACTAGTATTACAGCTGCAACTTCAGCCTGTGCCTTCAGACACTCAGGCTCCAGGGGAGTCCAAGGGCTGTCAATGTAGGATGAGCATCAATCCAGTCAGAGGGACTGATGATCAAAAGCTTAGGAAGTTGGGCTGACACATGGGCAACTGGAAGACCCATTAGAGTGCTACCATGTGCCACAGGACTGTTAAAAACAATGTCTTCCAGTAGCGTTTGAACAGATTGATTTATCTTATTAAAAAACTGATCTTTGGCATTTAGAATTTTTTCTGGATTCACACTCCTGATTGAGTAGATACATTTTAAAGGTATGAATATTTGACAAACTTTGCTCTCCAGCTTTGCAAAAGCAAAACCAAAATGAGCTGAAGACATTTTGGTACTTCTAATTTCATGTTGCACAAAATGCACATGCTTTCTTCCTCTGATTTCTAATAGATTTTATTAATGGAAGATTTTAAGGAAGGCTATATCCTTGCTGGACAGCAGCTACCATAAGTTTGGCTTGTTATTTAGCTTGAAATTTGTGATTAAAACAGTGACTGCTTTCCAGTGATTTCCTGGAGATTTGAGGCTGGAAGGGAAGGCTGCAAGGGTCTGACCAGACTACCTCACAACACAGACCAAAGGATATCTCCTAGTAATCTCTGCCTGAAACCGTAATTTCTGTCTTGACTAGAGCATTTCTCTTAAAATGACAGGTTTTTTGCGTATGCTGGTGTCCTGGTTTCAGCTCGGATAGAGTTAATTTTCTTCTTAGTAGCTAGTAGAGTGCTGTGTTTTGGATTTAGGATGAGAATAATGTTGATAACACAGTGATGTTTTGGTTCTTGCTGAGTAGAGTTTACACTGGTCAAGGACTTTTCAGCTTCCCGTGCTCTGCCAGGTGCATGAGAAGCTGGGAGGGGGCACAGCTGGGACAGCTGACCCAGACTGGCCAAAGGGCTATTCCATACCATATGACATCATGCTGAGTATATAAGCTGGGGGAAGAAGAAGGAAGGGGGGGGACATTCGGCACGATGGTGTTTGGCTTCCCAAGTAACCGTTACGCATGATGGAGTCCTGCTTTCCTGGGGATGGCTGAACACCTGCCTGCCGATGGGAAGTAGTGAATGAATTCCTTGCTTTGCTTTGCTTGTGCACGCGGCTTTTGCTTTCCCTATTAAACTGTCTTTATCTCAACCCATGAGTTTTCTCACTTTTACTCCTCCGATTCTCTCCCCCATCCCACCGGGGGGGGAGTGAGCGAGCAGCTGTGTGGTGCTTAGTTGCCGACTGGGGTTAAACCACTACAGCTGGTAATAATACCAGATATGAATAATGTCCCCTAGAGTGGAACACTTAAATACACAGCTACCTTAGTCTAGTTTCTTTGAATACTAATGTGGAAGTTCCTGTTGCCAAGGGGAGGAGAAAGGTATGCAAAATAAGCATAAGGCCTAATTTAGTTCATTTAGAGGCAAACACCTTTAAGCACATAGGTGGGGTTATTGGAGTTGATGGAATTATTTGTGTTTCTAAATCATGTATTCTTAAAAGTCCAGCTAAGCGGGGGATAGGGTGGTTGATTTATAAACGGCTTCTTCACGTGGGGAGGACACAAGCAAAAGGGAATAATTTGAATTACCTTCTGGAGTGGAGTAGTTACCTTCACATTAATCATTTTCTGGAGACTCTCACACATAATTAACAGAACTTTATTTCAGTTTGTCTCGATTCACTTCCAAAGCCAGTTAAGCTGAGCTAGATACATACTTTTACTAATGACTGTAGCTCAGACATATGTTTGTTTAGCAGATGCCTATGTTGTGCTGTTGTCAAAGGCTACCATTCCTATCCTGGTACCGAGAAGATAAGTGCCTTGCAGCCGTATCAGTCCAGTAGCCCAAACTGTAAGATGGGGTGATTTGACTAACCTGGTAATGTATGCTGAAACCTCAGCTTAAGCTCCAAGCCATTGAGATAAGACCATTATGAGTTTCTCACTTGCTCTCCAGCATCTATTTTATAAAGACTCTTCTGCAACAGTTTATATGAATCCTTCAGTTGGTGCCATTAAAAAGATGACTGATACATTTTAAACATCAATGGAATTATTCAGAAGTGGGGAAAAAAAGTGAGAGAGAACATTTAAAGGAAATTGGAAAACTCTAGTGAGACTTCAGATGTTCTTTCTGGTATTTGGGGGAAAGAAGAATGATCAATTTTTCAGAGTTCCTTATCTGGCTGCTATTGTACCCCAGAAAAAAACAAAACCCATATATCTTGCCTGGGACTGTCTAATTCTCTGAATTTTGATATGCAGGCATGAATATTTTGAGTTATATATTGAGTTAAAAATCTAAGCAGTAATTAAATGGAGACACAGATAATCTGTTCTGTGCATTCTCTGTTGCATCTTGAAGTAGATACTTCCCGTTTTATGTAATCTTTAACTGGGGTTGTAGTGCTTGGGGGAGATAATAAGGTGCATCATCCTTAACCAGTTAAATAATTTAAAACTAATGGCAAAATAAATAAAATTGCTTCTGCAGTTCCACTTCAATGCCACTACAATAGTTAAGAGAAGAATAACATCTCTAAACATTCTTTGAACAGCTGTTCATCAAAGACTTGTGAGCAAGTACTAGCAAACTGAGGCGACTTAATCATGTCATAAAAATACAGAGATAATTTCTAGACGTGTTTGAGAAACATGCATTTGCAGATAAATATGTAATTCTGACTGTTCTCATTAAAGTATCAATCTCGAAAGAGTAAATTTCTCCAGCCTCTTGTTCCTGTGAAATTGTCCAGCATGATGGTCATTGTCAGATACTTTGCAAATATTGATTGTTGATAGCATACAGGGTATTTGGGTGAGACATTATTTGCAAGTACTACTGTTGTTGACTCAGTTTCTATAGTAGTAGAGGGACAAATGCCATTACCACTACTACAGGGAAGCCAACTGGATCCTTTAAATACTCTGCTATTCTATGCCTTTGTCTATTAGTTAAGATCAAAGACTTGTCATGACTAATTAATGTGTAGTGCAGAAAAGTGGAGCTGGGTTTAAGCTATAGTAGAAAGAGAAAATGTTATTGATTTACCCCTTCCCCCCCCCCCCCCCCCTTCCTTGTTTCTCATTTGGAAGACTCTGTAATTGCTGTTTGTTTTTTCCCTTTATGTTCTTGCAGTGTTTTCTCTTTCCTAGTTTTGTGGCTCTTTAGTTGGGGTCTCATGAGCAAACTGCACCTGTATCAGTGCACATCAACCATTGACCAGGAGAACCACTGACAAGGCTCTAAAGGAGATCGCTCTGCAGAAATGGGTTCAAAAGGAGGAAGAATTAACAATTTTTGTGAAATTATTACTCACAAACTTGTCAAATTATTTTTGAGTAGCCAAAAAGCAAGTGGAAAAGGGCAATCCTAATGATGCAGATTACCTTAATATTGAAAAGGTGCTTGACAGTTAACCTTAACTAAAAGGGCATCAAAGAATGAAGATGCCCATTGAGTTGCCATAAGTTGCATATCCTTGTCTTTGCATGGATAAATAATTGATTAAAAAGTGGAAAAAACATAGAAATGGATGATCAGTTTTCAAAGTGGAGGAGTATTGGTGTCATTAGAGAGAAGTTTGTATTTGAGTCAGTGCTGATCAACATATAATCTTGAAAATGATCACAGTCAAAATGGAGTGAATAGAAAGGTGACGGTTTAGTGACAGTCCTAAGCACGTCAAGATATTAATGACAAAGACCAGCTGCAAAGAATTACAGAGAAATCTTATGAGCTGAAGACACTGAGTGAAAGAAACAGCAGATGAAACTCTCTGTAGATAAATGTAAAGCGGTGCACATAAGAGAAAAAAAATAATCCTATCTGTTACATTTAAAATGATGGCTTCTGAGCTGTCTGTTTCCAATTAGGAATCAGATAGTAGCATCCTGATAGGTGGTGTGGTGAAAATATTAATTTTCAGTACTATCCTAAAAAGCAAACAATATGCTAGATATATTATGAAAGAAATAGAGAAAATGGAACCCATCTAGAATACTGTGCCTATTCCTGTGCCTATGCCTGAGCTATTCCTATTCTCCTCAACATTGAAATAGGCTTCTGGGTATAACTGGAAAAGATACATAGGAGGGTGTTAGGGAGGTCCTGAAACTTCTGCACAATCAATGATACAGAAAGAGATTCTTCAGGCTAGAAAAGAAGCGGCTGAGAGAAAATATAATGGAGAGGCAGAAACAGGGAACAGTTTGTTCACTTTTTTTCTCCTCCAATACAAGAATTAAGGGATATCAAATGAAATCATCAGGTGGTCAGTTCAGCACTGATAAATCTGCAAGTTGTGTGATCAACTACTGCGTATGTTCTGAATGCTGAAAGTTTACATGAGTTCAGAAAAGCAATGGGACAAACCCACTGAGGACTTGTAAACATCAAGACAATGCTTCTGGCTCCAGAAATCTCTGAACTGAAATTTGCTGGAAACTGAAAGCGTATTTTGGGGAAATAATACTACATTTGTTCTGCCCATGTAGTTGTTCTTCTGTGACGTACTCCACTGTCAGACAGGCTGGTTTGGGCTACTGGACATGGTAGGTCTTTGATCTGATCTATGGTTATATCTGGATGTATTAAAAAAAAAAAAAAAAAAAAGAAAAGAAGCAAAGTGCTCTGACTTCTACTTTGTCCCTTCCCCTTGCAAAAAGTCCCTGTATACCAAAGAATAAGAAAAAAGCAATCTCTGGATGATTTAAGGAGAACAGATTGTACAGTTTCTTATGCCAATTCCTTTTTGGAGTGTTGCCGAATGGAGAACTATGTGAACAATGGAAAAGGCTGACTCCAGTGATTTTTCTCTGTTAAAAAATACACTTCTGAAAGCTCGTAAGCATTCCTGCTTTGCTGGCTATACTGGCAAATGCTGTCTTTGATGGAGCATAGATTAGTGTTTCATAAATTTAAGTTTAAAATTAAAACCTGAAAAGGTAATTTCTCCTATCTAACTCACAAGGGAATGGTGTTTTGTCCAGCATGCTGGAGCAGACTTTTTGTGAAAGCATAGCTAATCTGAAATACAATAAGCTGTGTTATTTCCCATTCCTTCTGCTAACCATTTTGTTAGGTAGTCCATCCTTTTACATTAGCATGCTAAGAAAAAAAAAAAAGTTTAATTGTACAAGGGAGATCATTTACACACAATTGCTTCCCCCAAGAAAAGAAATTATTTCTATTCTTACTGACGTTCACTTCTTCATGCCCATTTCTCCTTTGTATAAAAAGCCTTGTGTATGTGTTGGATTTTAACTTACCAATGACTTCAGAGGTCCACTTGACCATTGATCTTTTATATGAGTAAAGCATATTTGACCCTCACTGCCATCTGATCCTGTTGGGACCAAGGAGCAATTTCTTATTGCATATCATTATTAAGCAGGGCAGTTTTTGCTAACATGGCAAAATGGTTGCTCTTCATCCTCAGCAAAGAAGGTCATCTGAGGTAAAACTGGGGAAAATACTCATCAGAGAAAGTCATTGACTGAACAGAAGATTTGCAGTGGTAGGAGAAGCCTGGTTTTCCGCTGCATTTCAGTAGTACATATCAAGTTCTCTCTGCTGAAGTCATAGCTCTGTGCTGTTGGCATTTCTATGGGAGACAACTATATTCTCTGTCTCCTCAGTTTATATTTTGTGATTTGGCTGGAGGAATCACTGCAAATGAATTAATGAACAGCTAGCCATTGTTTTCTCCAGCATTTCTAAGTTTGCAGAGCAAGAGAATAAAACCAAGAAAACCTGGGAATGATTATTATTTATAACTATTATTATTACTGTTGCTTTCCAGACTGCGCAAACATTTGTCCTGCCACAGGGACAGCCTGTCCCTGTCTTCTCTGAACTGCTCAGTGGGATTTGTGAATTTCTTTAGAATTAATTCCACGTTTAAGGGGGTTTCTTGTTTCTGTGAACATGCAGGAATGCTTTCCAAGCTACCCAGCAATGAACAGGCTTATAGAAAGTGCTGTGAAGAGGCTTATTTCAGAAGATTTCACTCTTTAATTTTTCCTCTATTTTCTCTGTTTTTCTAGCTTCTTATTGTGCTTTCCTCTACGTGTCTCTGGCTCATAGAATGCACGGAGAGGTAGCTTTTAAAATGTCTGTATGTACTTACAAGGCCTTGCTTTTTCACAGACATTTTAGCTTTATTTTACCAAAGAATGAATAAAATGAAAGAAAGAGAGGAAGCGAGAGAAAGGATTGTCAAGTTTTGTTGCTAAAGTTGACTATACCTTAAGTTTGGGGCATTTGTTGCGGTCTAAGTAGTCTGAAATGGATACTTTTCTTTCTAGTTGTTTTTTTCATTGTGTGCACATCATTGATTCCAATGACTGCAAGGGTAATTATTTCTTTGTTTGCCAGGAACATTAAAATTGCTATGGTTTCTAAAGAAAATGTGCTCAGACTTCTTGAAAGTAAGTACACAATAGGCTATTACAGCTGCCTTTTCTACTGGAATTATTTTAAGTAATAGTGGTACACAGTAATTAACCCTTTGTGCTTGAGGATGGACGTCATAATCTCAATCAATGAGCACTTAAAGAATAAAGGTGCGGGGGATGAGCAGTTTCAAGATTCATTTCTGAAAAGTGTCTAGTTGAACTGCTGGGATCTTCAATAACAGTCATCTTTCAATAGTGTATTGGATTTCTCAGACCATTATCTCATGTATTACGTCAATAAAATACTTGATTTTACTCACTTTGAAAAATGTGTGGGTGAAGTTATACCTTGGAAGAGTGAGATACCACATCTGCTGCTGGAGACAACTCTGTTATAATGGGCAGGTGCTGTGTAGACTTTCCTGACTTGCAGCCTTGCCTGAAACCTGGCCAAATCACAGGCCTCCACGTAACTGTACTAACATCGCCCGCTCTTAATTTGCCGCATAGATAATTTCCCATTTCTGTTGCCCTGAGCAAAGGCAGCCGCTTGTGCAAACACCTTTCAGTTATTATTTTTTAGCTGAAAAAAAAATGAGACCAAGGTATTTCAATCCAAAGATGAAAATGTTTTTGAAAATTTCCAAGTGAGTGTACCAGCTTGCTGCAGCAGTCCTGAAGTGGAAAGCATGCAAAACTGGTGCTGAAATGCTCATCCTCAGGGCTTCAAGACTGGCAGAGAATCCTGTGCTCTACATGGAAATGCATCCAACATTGTTTAAGTTTTACGCCCAAGTTAACTAGAGGTCAATGGAGTGATTTCTGTGATTGGTTTCATGGAGTTGTATGCTATATTTTCTCTGCTTCTGGTACTGGTAAATAAGCAATTACCTGAAAGTCAAACACAGACTTCTGGAAAATTCACCCATCTTTAGTGCAGAAGTATGGGATCCTAATTTAAAAATAAAAAGGTATTTAAAAAGATGTTTTCCATTATATTTTAATCAAACTCCCAAACCCAGGTACTTTTCTGTGGGTTTTTTTTTATCATTTTATGATGCAAGAACCTGTAAGCAGACCTCCCTGTGGTTGCACTTGATCTGTTAGGAGCACTACAGATTTCTTCTTATGTGGTTAAATCTGCTGGATGCAAATGTGGAGAGAACATCTCATTCTGCTATTTATTGTAAATCACTACTGGTGTTGGTAGTTGCACGTCCTTATTTACACTTCAGTTTTATAGAACATATTTTTTCTGGAGAAAGAATGAGCAAAGAAATATAAAGCCTGGTGGCTTGGCTGAAGTTTCTTAATGCATTGTGTACACACATTTAACATATTGACAAGACACATTTTCATGTCTGGCAACTGTAGAATTTAGGACTATGTGTGCAGTGACAGAATTTCTGTTTTGATAAAATAAGAGCAATAAGCATAATAAATAGGGGGAACAATGGACGGGAAATGCAGTTGCTTTTGACAAGCATTTATCTTTTTAAGCTGAGTGTATTTTCATCTGTGCATCTCAGTGCTTCATAAAGCTCTCCACTGAAATCTGGTGCCGCTCTGAATGGCATAGGAGAGAATGGGAACTGTACATTCATGAGGGTTACATTTATGGGGCCTGTCAAAATTAAACTATTAAATTACCTGATTGAATTTAATGCAATGAAAAAACTCTTTGAAAAGTCTTCTGTGCTATTAAGAGGCAGAAAAATGGTTAGAGTTCTATGCATTAAGTATTCCTGCCTCTTTGAATCTAACTAATTGTTGGCAAAATGTTTACTTGGGATCTGAGATTCTTCTGCGTTGGGATTTAAATTGCGAGATTCATCTTCTTGATGCTGTTTTCTTAAAAACTTGAAATCCTGCTGGATAAACAAATTCCTTTCACAGATCAGATGCATCTTGCACTTGACTGCCTCAGTAGTTCAGATAATGACTTTGATAGGGGATTTTATTGTGTTGTAATGTAATTTGCAATTGGGGATTCTTTTCCCTTCATTGGGTCATAACTGCTGTGTAGTTATGGTAAATAATAAAATGTTGATTATCTATCAGACAGGATCTTAGATGATGCTTATTAGAGTGGGTTAGGAGAGCTTCCATAAGAATGTGTTGGGTTTTAAGGACCTTTGAGTGGGTTTCTTGTGTTTGGTGCAGTTTGTGAGAAAGTGTGTGCTTGTGTCAGGGGAAAAGATCAGGCAGAACAATCAGGACTCCTTCACCTGGACAGTAAGAAACCCAAAAGATTGAAAGTCTGTGGTAAGGACTGGAGAAACTTGAACCTGGATCCTAAATAACATTGCCTATTCTTATTAACTCTTCTAGAGCGCATATGCTTCTCTAATTACGAAACTCTACAAAAGGTCTTGGTTTTACATGGAAAACTCAGTTTGCACAGAAAAGGTTCAAAAATATTAAACCTTTCTTGTCAAATCTAATACTCAGCACTCTGAAAATTGACTTGAATTTTAAACAGTAATAATAATCTGCAGGCAAATCCTGAGAAGTGTTACTTTCAGTTTCAGTATGTGCTGGGGGCTGAGCAGCTGGAAAGCAGCTTGGCAGAAAAGGTCCCTGGTGTGGACCTGGTGGACCAAGTTGAACATGAACCAGGAACATGCCCTTGTGGCAAAGAAGGCTAATGGTATCCTGGGCTGCGTTAGGAGGAGTGTTGTCAGCAGGTGGAGGGAGGTGATTCTTATCCTCTGCTCAGCACTGGTGAAGCTACACCTGGAGTACTGTGTCCAGTTCTGGCCTCCCCACTGCAAGAGAGACATGGAGCTACTGGAGAGAGTACCAGCAAAGGGTGATGAAGATGGTGAAGGGACTGGAGCACCTCTCCTATGAGGAAAGGCTGAAAGAGCTGGGACTGTTCAGCCTGGAGAAGAGAAGGCTCGGGGGATGTCATAAATATGTGCAAATACTGAAGGCAGGCTGTAAAGAAGACGGAGCCAGGCCATTTGTGCCTGGAAAGATGAAGACCAGAGCCATGTAAAAGAGAAAAGTGCTCAAGAAGCTTCAGGTTCTGCTTATCGCTGTAACTGATTTTGCTCTGGAGGTTAGTACTTGGCAATCAGTGGGGGCCGTCAGTGTCCTCAGCAGTGGAGGCACATACATCATGGAGACAGAAAGAGAGCAGGCAAGTGCTGAAGTACATATGCAGGTCCTGTAGTTGTGTACCACATATATCTCTGCAAAGAAAAAAAAAAAAACAGGATCTCACTGAGATAATTTATTATAGTAAGAATTTTGAGAAAGGGGATCAAAAGAAATGTTCCTGATAAAGCAGGCCTTATAATCCTCTGCCTCACCCTTTTTCACTTGCACATAAAGAAGGAAGTATGAGAGAGGGTTGTGGGGAGGTTATGGTTTATTACATTAAAAAAAATATTCTTCCCCCCTCAGAGATTTTGGTAGGCAGAACCCTTGTCTTTGCTAATGTGTGATAGTTTTGCAAGGGCTCTGGCACTGCACTTGAATCAAAGCCAGAATAAATCTGAAATTAAGATTTGAATGTGAGTGTTATGGAAAGTCCCCCAAAGGCTCATATTTCACTGATAAAATATTCAAAGAGGACCATTTCTTTGTTTGTAGCAGGTTTCTACCTGGTGTGCAGCAGATCAAAATATAATGTATTGGTGTAACATGCAGGTAGGCTAGTTCATGTGCTTGATGAGCAAGAGCTATATCACTCTTAGCTTTTGCTATGTAACATAGTATGTTTTTTACCAGTCAGTATTTTGCATATGTATTTACCTTCATTTCTACATTTTGGCTCATTTGCATCTTCTCATAATTTACTGATGATGAAAATGAACCCTTTCTGAATATTTTACTAACCCTAAACTGCCCATCTCTTTGCCAACTTTCCTTCAGCATACTCCTCTTTTCCTTCCTCTTTAGATTCTTTTCTAGTTTAGCTATTAGATTTCTAATTTATCTTCTAATTTCTATTTCTAGTTCTCCTATTAGATTCCCTCTAGTTTTCTCTGTTATGACTTTTACTCTTCTCATATTACCTTTTCACTTTAAACCCCTTCCTTTCTTTTGAAAGCAGCCTTAAAACCAGTTCTATGTAATAGGGGGCATTTCAAAATACAGCACTATTCACTCCGTGCTCTCAAAGGTGTGATTGCTCTTCTCAAAGGCAAAAGGCTACTCTAAGCAGCACTTGTAAATGTTGGTGAGTATTTCCACCACCTTTGTTTTTGTTGTTGTTTTTTTCTCCCTCCTCCTTGCAACTTTTATCAAAGGTTTGGATCTTACTGGCCATCAATGTTAGAAGGGAGAAAGAAAACTATAGCAGTGCAGCTGAACATTGCCATTACCAGAAAAGTTAATACCTTGAGAATTACTGTAATACAGCAGTAACATAACAACTAAACCAAGCTCATGAGACCTGAATATTCTGAACCAGCTCTGCAAGCACTATGTTGTGGGTCATATATGTTGTAAAGCCCTAGGACAAGGTAAAGGATTAAGCTACTGATTCATTCTGAAGCTAACACAACCACTACCACTCTGCCAATTTGATTAATAAAGGACACTCTCTCTATGCTGCTTCTCCTTTATATTTTTAGATTATTAAGGCTGCAACAATCATCAGCTAGATTCTTCAAGGCCTAATAACAGAGATTATTCAGATTCTCACATTGGCAAGTGTCAGTCCCAGACAGCGTGGCTAGTGGTTGTGTTAGCTGTGTCTAAGGCTGTTGTTTGGTTATTTCAGTAGGTGTTTAGAGTACGTTGCATAGTGTTTGGATATAGGTTTGGGCCTTGTGATGGTATTTTACTTGAGTTTTGTAAGTAGATTAAGGACAGGGATTCTCAGCTTTTCTGAAATTCTTCTACAACACTGTGTAGTGTCCCTGAAGTTTTGTGAGATAGTCAAAGGGTTAGAGATGCTAAGTATCCTGGGAACTATGGTGTTTCATGCATATGGAATAGATGTTGCTTTTCAGTTTGGCCTTTTTTTCTTATTTTTATGTTGTGCAATAACTAAACAACAAATTTAGATTATATTTTCTGTAAAAGTAGCTATGGTGGGCAAAGGATAAAACGATGGCAAATTTGTAGGGAAAGTTGTGTCTACATATATATGTCTACATATGTGTGTGTATATGTATCTGTCTGTATGTGTGTGTATACATGTATATATTTTAAGACTGTCTGGCAACAGGTGTATAAATCTTTCCTGGAATGTCTTCTGATATTTGGAAAAATTAGGTGACTTACAGAAATGTTGAAAAAGTAGTTTGAAATCTGTAGTTATCTCCATGATTGCTTTTTGAGACTGTATACCACTGGCATGTTTTTATCTCTCCTTATTCATCACCTCTGTATTTGTCAGCAAAGTCCATTGTTCATTGCACCGTAGAGATGAGGGGGGTAGAGCGAGTCTTCTTTTACCCCCTGCAAGGCATTTGGGTATATGAAAGCTATCTATCCAGATAGCCTGACAAGTACAGTTTGTTTCTACAGCATGAGGAGAGGTGCTAGGTCTTGATTTTATGAAGCAATGGTGGATACTGATGATACAGAGCTTTTATGCAAGTGAAGTTATGTTGGGAAGCCTGTGGGAGGAGAGTAAACCAGCCGGAGAGTACTTTGGTAGCTACAAAAATAAAGCATCTGAAACTACCTGTGTTTGAATTTTAATGGTAGCAAATCAGCGCAGAGTTCAGAAGAAACAATGACTTTCAGGGCCTTTTGGTTATAACAGAAATGCAGTTGCATTTTCATAGTGATACTGTGGCCATGGAGTAGTCCTTTTAATACTCTGACTTTGTGATTTAGAGTGAGGTAAGTGAGGGCTGAGAATACCCTGTCACTGCACTCTTCAGAACCATTGAGAAGATGCTATTTGCAGATGCTCAAAAGCACAACCATGGAGTAACTCCCCTCCCCCCCCAAAAAAAACCCAGTGGTTAGCTTTGAATAGTTTTTCTTGCCAGTTTGAAAGAGAAAAATCAGAACACTATGCAAAAAGTGATGATAAAAGACATTTAGCCAAGTCACAGTCTCTGTAGTTGACAGCAGCACTCTCTTAAGGATACATATCCCTGTGGTGGAAGCAAGTCTTTTGGATCACAATTTTTTTCCTCTATATCTGTTTTTCACAGCTTTGTGGTAGTTTATCCTTACTGTGCTATAATTTTGCCCTCTTTCCTTCTATAAGCTTTGATTCAGCCTGAGG
Organism: Theristicus caerulescens; assembly: GCA_020745775.1. NCBI lineage: Eukaryota > Metazoa > Chordata > Aves > Pelecaniformes > Threskiornithidae > Theristicus > Theristicus caerulescens. The sequence goes on from CM036560.1 coordinate 95,322,023, forward strand.
CACTTTGTTTTAGTTACTTCTGCTGTGCTTGTCTCTATCCTAACTAATCTCTCCCCATTTTTGCTGGTTAATGAAGAAAGGGCACCAAACTTCACAGCTCAATGAATTTGGCTATACAAGAACAATCATATACAGCCCTGTAAACCTTCCAAATATTTGTGTCTCTGTCTTGCAGGGATATATTGCAGGATAAAAAGCTGTATAGAGCAATAGCACTAGACAAGCTTTGAATTTTTGGAAAAAAAAAAAAAAAAAGCAGCGTTTTGATCCCTTGAATCAGCACTATCATGCAAGAGAAGCCTTGCAGATAATGAACAGTGAATGAGGATAACCAGCAAAACCAGACAAGCCGCTAATGGTTGCATTTCATCTTTGATTACGCAAATATGGCTCTAGTTAATGTCAGTGGAAACTGTTTATATATGCAAAAAACAGCTTGCATGCCTAATCAGAGACTGAAACCTGCAGTAAGTTACCAAAGAAAGTGAGAACATTCACTAGAAAGACACCCAGAACAGACAGACTAAACTTTATGATTTGTTTAGGGCTGGATAAACCAACTTAAACAAGATTTTAAAACAAACAAACAAACAAAAAACCCAACAACCACCCAAACAAAAGAACAGCAACAAAAAAAAAGGCAAACAAAAGCCCAACAACAAATACTACACAAAAACCCCTGACAAAACAAGGAAAGAAACACACCCCCACACCCCACACCCCCCGCTGCCTATAATGGATAGAAATTGACCCTGAATTACTTCTGAACTTTGCAAAAGTTCAGTTTCTCATTCATCATTTATTTAGCTGTCTGCCCAGAATGGAATGGAAGTGCTGGAACCGACTAACCCACCTGGGTTGTACTGGTGTGTGAGAGCTGGAAAGCAAACAGCTTTTCTGACAAACAAAATTCAGTAAAGTATCATCTGAAGGTATTGAAAGACCAGATAGATGCCCCAATAATCTTATCTTAATGCTGCTGCTCATCAGAGACCTATTTTGTTACTGTGACAGACATCTTTTGCTAGGAGGGTCATTGCATTTAGATATCTTTCTTTCTATGTGTGGCTTTTTACTCTATGAAGCAGTCATTTAACCATCTGAGGGAGAAAGCATAGGTAGCTAGAAATAAGTCTCTTTAACTGCTCTGTGCCTGAGGTATGCAAGTAAGTCACGGCGCAGCACGAGTAGATGCAGTCAGTTTGTAGATACTATGAAACTACTTATGGGCTGGCAGGAAGGCTACCTTTCATTTCCCCTCTCCAGGAATTAATCTCTAATTCACCAGCTTCTACACACAGTTTTTTAGGGATCTGGAACTTCCTACGCAAAGTGCTGTAATTGTATTTTATTAAATAATAAGTTATCACCTTGAAACCAACAAATGCAGAAAAAAGCAGCCCAGATTTATGTTTTGAGTTGACAAAGTAGCTGATTGTTTAATCTCCCAAGAGTCCATGTGCTATTACAGAACTTGTGTTTTGCTGTTCTTCTTTCAATTACAGAAATAATTCTCTCTCTCAGGCACAGAGTTTGAATCTTTTCCAAAGGTTTTAAATGACTTTTGAACACTCTGACAGAAATTATTGAACATTTTAAAGGCTCTTTCCAAAGCCAAGTGGATCTTTTAGGAGCCTGTGATAATTTTTATGGTCATGCTATATTGCCTTTTAATTGAAAAAGACTCTGGAAATGGAAGATGTAGCAAAGGAAGATGTAGGTAGCAAAGGAGACATAATTTGTCCTATTTCCCGTGATTCTAGTAGGGTTTTTATACTTTGGTACTTGGCTAATTGAAAAACGGTGGAACTGTGGGGAAGGGGAAGATCAGGGCAAAACCTACTGCAGCAGCCTGAATGTCAGTGAATATAATACTGTTCTTTCCTTACTTGCTAGGTGTTCTTGCTTTCTATATTTATATTGACATGTAAGCTGGAACTTTGCACTTACAAAATGTATTTTGATACATGTAGCTTCCTATTCTTTTTGCAGGGACTTGGGGACATTTTTGGCACCATCTCTGTGCAGAGGTTTTACAACAAGAAAGAGTTCATATGTTTAAGTCCTGATTATTATGAAACACCGAGGAAATATGACATAAAGTACTAATCCAAGGTGGAGTCTCTGTCCTGTTCCAGAGGAAAACAGGATTGTAGTGAATAACTAGGCCTTTTCTCTTGAGATTTGATGGTGTGTGCTTTCTTTGGTATCTCAAACTAATGGGCTTGTTGGCACTCAGCCTCCATCTTTGCTAGTTGATCTATTTTGATGTCACCAAACAGTGGGGACTTCAGATGTCACCACACTCTTGTGACTTTGCTATTACCTTTCTTCCAGAGGTGCCAGTTCCTATAGCCAGGTTGGCAAGGATGGGACTTGCATTTGTACCTTCTCCAGTCCACTTCACAGTCTGCGCATTGAATGGAAAGCTGCCCTTCTTGGTGTTTTCAGGTAACAGTCTGGATTTCAAGTGAGGCAACCAGGGCTGGTGCTGATGTTTCCCACACAGGAGCATCTCTGGGGTCACACTACAATCCCAGCACAGGGTGTGAGGACAGGTACAGTCAGTGAGAAGAGGGACCGGCTTAAACCACTGCAACAACATTTGCCAGAGCTCATCTTTCAGAGAATTTAACACAGTAGATGAACAATTCCTGGAAAAAACAGTTCCTTTTAGGTAATGGAGAACTCTAACCCTTTCTAACAGAATGGTGCTACAGAGAAGCTCTCAATTTCTGTGTGGCTACAGACCCTTCAGCCTGATGGGACTGATGTTTAGAAACCGTCATCACTACTAGCCTAGGTGGTATTTTTGTAGCTCCAGAGCTATCTGCAGAAGGGAGTGGAATTTTTCTTGTGTCTTGAACATTTTTGTGCTTTGTAAAATTTTACAATCAGGCTGAAATGTGGGGAGAAATAACTTTGGGTGGTAGTCTCTGCTGAATGATATTTAAGTACATAGATACTTTATTGATATGGAAATCTGTTCCATAAAACATTGCTCCGTGTGGATTTTTTGCTGATGATATGAGTGGCAGGATACTGAGTGCTTAGTTTGGTTTTGTTACTAGAATTTAAGTTTTATTCTGAGATACCAAGGAATTTTCCCTCTAAAGTGTAAAATTCTGGATATGGTGGTTGCAATATGGAGATATTTTTCATGACTGATTCTTTGTGTGCTCAAGAAAATGCTAGAAACAAAAAATCTTGCTGTGAGACAAAAGTATCAGTGGCTGTTTGTATGCTTACAAAATACTCTTTTTTTTTTTTTCCTGTTTGTTTTGCCTACTTAACTTTAAGGGATTAAGTATTTTTTTTTTTCAGTTTTTATATTGGGGAATTGTAACAACCCTTTAGATAGATATCCAAAGGAAAAAACAAAAGTCTGAGCTGTAACAGTTAAAAAGTGTTGCCAGAGGAAAGGCTTTGTTACCTCAGTGAATATCATAGTCTTTTGCTTTTCCTTTATCATCCCTGTGATGCTTAGAATAATAAATAATAATGACACTTTGCTCTTACATGATGCTTTTGTCCATAGATCTCAGAGAGGGTTATAAGAAAGAGGTCAGTATTATTACCCTGTTTCAAGATGGAGAAAGAAAGAGGTGAATTGAGTCGTTGAAGGTTATCCAATGTGAGAGCTGGCAGAAAAATTTATGTCAGTGTCATTTTTCATTAGAAAAAGCTGATTCACTGAAACTGAAACCTTTCATGGAAATTCATTAGTGTCCAGGAAATTACACAGATCCAGAAGCAAATGAAAATTACAGACGCTGTAACAAAAGAGTAGCTAGAAGCCCAGTGGCAAGGTTACCTGGTGTGGACAGGGAAGTCCTAGGTTTCACTTTTAGGACTGAAGTGAAAAGGAATTTGAAGCGGTCTCTCTCAAGTGAATATGCCTGTCTGTAGATGTAGTAGGTTGCTAGACATGCCCGCGTGTCAGACATAGTATGGCCTTTCTCGGACACATAGCTCAACGAACAGTGGGTCTAGTGAAGTGTATTCTAAAATTTTAGTCTTCTAAAATTGGGTGCCATGGTCAATCCTTGGTGTGGATTGGATTTTCTGTGTGTTAAGGAGTGAGTGGATTTTATAGCTTGCATATCTCTAGCATGTAGGGAAGAAAAAAATTCATTGGGGTCTAAGACTTTACAGCTAAGACGACTCTCTTCTATGTGGCTGCCTTTTTCACACAACTTTTTGGAACTGCTTATATTTTAAACTTGGTAATGGATTAAGAATACACTTTGAGGAAAGAAAGGAATGAAAGCAGAAGGATAGGTGGACACAAACATACTGTAAGGTCATGTATGATATATTTCCTCAAGAACCGCAGGCAGAGTCATCAGGGGCTTTTGGTTTTACCATGACCCATATAGGAAACTTTGGAAACAATGACCAACCAAATGTTCTGCTTTTCAGTCCAACATCTCCAGTTGATGATTTTGAACAAGGGATCATGTTTGCATGGAGAGAGGGTGGTATCTTTTTGCCAAAGAAAAGCTGAAAATAAAAATCCAGACCAAACCCCTCTGGTTTTTCATACAGCAAATTCATTTGGACTTGAAAATACAAAGTGCAGAATAACTGTGAAGTTTCTGTTACATTTCATGTATATAAGAATGAAGACAAGAAAATCTGTTTTGTTCAAAGGAGGCTGGAGCATACGTTAAGCTTTGGGATAGACAGCTGGAGGCAGCTTGACTCAGCAGAGAACAACAAGATAAATAAAAAATAGCAACTTATTTTCAATAATTCAGGTTGAAACTCTGAAGAAGTGCTTTATTTTTGTGCAAGTTCTTTGAAGAAGTGTTGGCAGTCTCACATAAGAGAGAGCTGGGAGATGGTACAAGGGATCAGTCAAGAAGGCAGCCTTTATACACCTTTTTATGCTGCGCCCGAGTCAGACAGGCAAAAGAAAAAGAGAGAAAAGAACTTCAGCAGGGAAAGGAACCAGAATCCTGATCGTGTTGTGAGTTGTAGCATGACTGCAGTGGGTAGGGCAGCTGTTTTCCTCCCACTTTTCCATTGGAAGGGCAGCAGTAGGACAAAACGGGATGTGAATATATGGCTCATAAAGACATAGTTTGTATGGCAGTGTCCTAAGGGTTGATGTGAAGTTTGGTTTAGAGAGAGCTGTGGCTCTTTTTGAAGACCTGATTTAACTATCAGAAAAAGAGGGACCTCTGATCTTACAGGACCCTAGCATTTGGTAGGGGTGGGAGAGAAAAAAGATGGGAGAAAAGAAACATGGCAGTACACAGGAGGGGAGAGGGAGTAAGGGTGCATGAGGTGCATATCAGGTTGTGAGCCCAAGGTGTTCTGTGCAGCACTGCCTGCTGCTTTCTGACTGTCTTAGCTCCCGCAAGGAATCTGCCATACCAGTTACCATTTTCTCATAGTCCAGTTGATAAGAAGAACTGCTGCATGTGGTCTTCCACAAGTGAAATGTTTCTTCTGTCCTCTGAGCATTTTTAACAACAGGCCCCCATCACAGGAAAGTGCTGCTGACCCATCTCTGCCTTTTAAGAGATCCTTGCTATTACCTTAGTCAGTAATAAACTGTCCAAGATTCACAGCCAGTATAACAGCCTCCCTGACTGTGACTGTGAACCTCATTATACCTTTTTTCCTGTACTGAAAGTCCACCTCTTCTTAATCTTTGTCTTATATTTATAAATCAATTCCTGTCATGGGAGAGTATTATACAAATTTTGAAAAAAATAATTGTGCAGCTGCATTAATCAAAGGAATACTGTGCTGAAGGAAATGTCAGGCCTAATAGCTTGTCAGTGATCAGTGGCAGAAAAGCTGCTTTCGGGTAGTTTGCATGGTTTCTTCAACGCTAATTAACAGACTCGGTACCTTTTAAAATATGATAAAAGGGGGAGGGGGGGAAAACCCCAAGATGTGTGTTGCTGTAGCAGGAGTGGAAAAACAAGTCTGGCACATGTGAGGAGCTTTAACTCTAAGCACCCCCATCTTTAAGGTGATTGCCCTGTGTCATTTTTGTTAGCAGTATGTGTGATTCCTAGTAACTCAAAATCCTAAGCTAGTTATCAGGCAGTTGTCACTTTCCTTTCAAAGAGGAGTTTTAAGTTGCCTGGACAGATAGGGAAGGCAGCAAGGGTCATGAACTTGCTATTTCCACCTGCAAGATCAAACCACCATGGTAGCATCTGACTGTGACACTCTGGACCTGATTTATGACGCATTAGAATCTACACAAGTCTGATTCTCAGTTTTCTATTATAAATATAATTTCTGAATAATGACAAATTTGTCCTTTGTTTCAGACTGTTGGTGGTGCTGACGCTGTTCTCTACTGTGTCTGGGCTACAGACAGCAACATTGGCTGCCCACATGCACCAGGGAGGAGTCTTGTGATGCAGAGTAGAAGGTATGTGTTTTACAAGGACATAAATGTTGTTGCTATGCCATCAAAGTGGACATTGTGCTATAGGCCTGACCTCGGCTGTGTCCAAGCAGCAGTCAAAAGAATGATTCTTTCAGTTCTCACCAAACTTTACTGCCTGGGTGAATGATCTGTTCAGTACATAAAAAATGCCGACTGTAATCATCTCATATAAACCAGACTAGAAACCTTTCTGTAATCCTGGGTATTCTCTACACTTGCTATTATCAGAAAACTCCTATGAGAGAAACATCAACTTACCACCCTCTGTTAACTCCCCAGTGGTTCACTCTCAAAGCAAGTGAAAGACTGAATTATGTATGGTTTTCTGAGCTCTGTGAGGAAAAAAATCACAAGCTGTTTGGGTTTAGTGAGTTATTAGAGAAGCTAGTCCACTGAGTGCCTCATCCATCATGGGGATCTTCCCTCACCTGTTATTTAAATAAGATGTCCACAAACTGCTCACACAGTTCTTCATCCAGTAATTCTATCACAGAAAAGCTAAAGAGATGCTTGGTGTTTATCTTGGCTGTGCTATGAGAAAGGGCAGTGGTTGTACCAAACCACAGCTGAACAGGATAATGTGCAACAAAACAATTGTTTCTCAGAAGCTGATATATGAGGAAAAGCCAAGGGTGTCAGTAAGTGGACTTTAAGATGACCTAGAATCAGAATTAGGAATGTACTTGAGAAAGATAATTGTAAAATACTTTTCTTACCCCTAATTCTCTTCTCATTCAGAGGTCTCTTGTAATACATGCTTCACTTTCCAAAAATTCTGGGGTTGTCAACATGTAAGCGAATGGCTTCCAGGATGAAGGCAAAGCAGGTTGTTGTCCTCTTTCAAGTAGATACATACACCTCACTTAAACTAGTAGTTCAAAGATTAGGCAAATATTTTCAACAGTGAAACATTCACAATGAAATTCTTCCTTTGCCTCGTTTAGGACATTCAGTTATAGAAATATTCTTTCAGAATGAGGCGTAACATTTTGCTTCATGATTACTGCTTACTTTTTAGATATGTAGTAGATTCCAGTGGGATTACTTAAAGTTAAGCATGTATTTAATTGCTTTTGCTGGATGAGGATATTCTCAAGTCTGAAACTGCACGAGCTGTTGTTAAGTACATAATGGCTGTTATATTTTCCCATTAAGTTACTGCATTTATTCTTCACTCTGACAATCCAAAAACCAACCATGACTTACAAAAAAGTTTCTACCATAGAGTTCCCTGTTTTTCTGATACATTTCAGGGTGGTAATAGTCAGAAGTTGCATTACATAACTTGTGGTATCTGTGAAGCTAATTACCAGTTAAAATTCTATGGGAAATGAATAAAAATATTTTTTTTCTAGTTCCTAATAAAGGACAGTCCATGCTGATACATATTTATACCTATCTTACCATTTTTAGCAGAGACGGTACAATTTCAGAGAGTAGTGAAATTAATCCTTCCCTCCCATCCCGTTAGGTGGTCTCTACATGCCAGGCATGTATGAAGTGTACTGAAAGTGTGACTATGAGGACAGTTTTCTATTGCCTCTGTTCATGAGAACTCCATACTGCTCATAAAAAATACTTCACCTCCAGGGCTGACAATTTGGCACTTCTAGCTAGTTATTTTCAAATGGGCTTTTTATGCAAATAAATTGGTTTTGCTTGAATTCAAGGATAAAAAATCCAGGAAAAGCTTCAAAACCCAAAATGTTCTATTTCAGCCGTAAGAAGATACTGAAACTGCCTAATTTAAGGGACACAATTTAAGAAGTTAGCCTTTCTACTCTCCCTGATTACTCAGTGGGAGGAAAGAGCTTTATCAGAAGCAGTACTCTGAGGGCCTAGTTACAGGTCCTGCTCTGAACTACCCTCCAGGAGAACTTCTTTCTTTCTCTTATCTGTATGGAAATTAATCTCTTCACAGGAGCTACCCTTTGGCATCCTAAAACTGAGGCAGCAGGAATACCTCCCAAGGGTGGTGAATAAAGTTAGGCAGATAGGCCTGCTTGTCCGAAAATAATGAGAAATGAATGTTCAGGTTTGCTTCTGACTCGCACCTGGGCTTAAGAGGATGCCATGTGAAAGTAATTAGTGGTGTTATAGTTAGTTCATTTTGGTAGCCTTCTCTAAAATTGAGCAGATTGTTAGTTAATTAAAAAAAACCCCAACTGGTGTGTGTGTGTGAATTTTGTTCTAGTTACCAAAATGAAAAAATAAAGCTGACATACCTTATTTTGCTCTACATGGTGCATTCCATGTGACCTTTCATTTCAGACATTAGCAACAAAAGCAAAAGAATAGATATTTCTTTTGTTGGAAATGCTTTTTTCCACCTATGCAGCACATGGAAATGTAGAATGTATTCCCTCTTGAATGGGCTGGGTTAAAGAAGACCAGTCTCAAAATACACCACAGCCCACTGATGCAAGCACCAGTTTGGAATCAGGCTGGGGTTGTATTTGAATGTGGAAGAGTATGTGTGTGAGCAAGAAACATGCATCTTGTTAGGAGTACCCAAATGAGTGTTGTGTAGAAAAAGGTGGAATAAGCATTGTCATATTTATCTCTTAAAATTAACGTCTTTTTCCCAGCTTAATGGCTACTACAGTTTTAATTTCCGCTCAGCAGCACACTTTTCCAGTGGCTATTTCTAAACTGTGAGGGGAAGCTTGTCTCCTGCTGCTAGGAGCTGCGTGGGACAAAAGTAGATAAGTGATGTCATGGAAAAGATACTCCTGTGACTTTTGATGTGTAGATAGAAAATGGCTGTAATTTAGAGATGTTTTATTCTGGACAATGGCAGCTACCATTGTCCAGCAAGTGCTGAGTCTCCAGGGGTTGCTAGCAGCATTTGGGAGTGCCATCCAATCAATGCTGCACTTTCAGCTTTGCATTTTCACCCAAGTTCTCTTAGGGTGAGTTTTGTGATGGCAAAAGCAAGCGTTGAGCCTCAATGGTAGAAAAACAGGTTTAACAACTACTACTTCTGCTCCTGTCTCAGTAGGAGATTAACTAGTGATTCAGTGCTGTGTTCCTCTAGCTCTGTTTTCTCAGGTGGAAGAATGCTGATTCTTGGTAATCTTTTGTGAGCCTGCTGGGAATGCAGGTTAGTCTTTTGCTCTGGAGGGGAATTTAAGATTTTCCCAAGTACAGGGAGCCAATTGCATTGGCCATGACTGAAGCTAACTGTTAGGGATCATGTCAAACTCCATTAAAATAAAACCAATTGGCCTCACATCCCAGGGAGTATTTCTTGAGTTACTGCCCATGCTAACATATATCTCCTATAATGGGTGCCACTTCAGGAAAAAGGCAGAGAAAACCCTTGGTTTATTGCTGTATGAAATTAAGCTGCAGAGAAGTCACTTTCTTGCAGAGCTGCTCTGAAGTATCTGTGTGTTGTGAATTATGCCTGATCATTTTGGTGACAAAAATAAACTTTTATTGCTTTTTATTTGACAGTCTTGCACATTCAGCACAGCTGTGGATGAGTGAGCTGGAGTCTATTCTGCTTGCAGGTAGCTCCTAGAATCATTAACTATTTGCCATCTTCATTGAGAATCATTAACTGTTTCCCTATCTTTATTGTTGTTGCTGATGCACAAGCCTGAAAGACTCAGTTGGAGTCTCAGAAAACTGTTTTGAGTTTTCAGGGCTGGCAATTAGGAAAACCATCTTTCTTTACTTCTAAATTGAGCAAGGTTGGTTCGGAAGGCAGAGAAAGTAAACACATTACTACTATTTCATAAGGTCACCTTAGAGAGTCTAATCCTCTTTTAATTTGGAGCAGTGCCTTTGGAGGGCAGCAGGCAGCACCTTATAGTACAGTAAAGGGTGATACACTTTCATCAGTTCTTTTGACTTTAAAAATTCAATGAATTAATGCTTTTGTGAAGTCAAGAAATGAAATAAAAGTAAATAGTAAAAATTCTCCATACCAATAATCCGTATTCCTTTCCCTTTCAGGGTAAGGAAGAATGCCTGTAAAAGCAGCACTTACTCTCATTCACAGGTGTTGTGTTGCTGAATGGAATGATAGTAGCTTTTGGAAAGTCCGTATTTTGTTCCAGAGGGCTTAACTGGTTGGCAAAGGATAAATCAATGACACAAAGTTCTCTTATACAACTTGCATAAATGTATCCAGCACTAAAGCAGTTTATCTGCAATTCTAATGGGTTGCATTACTGATGAATTACTCAACCTTAAAGCTTGGCCTCCGCCAAGATTTCAGTGGTGACTTTGGCTCTCTGAGTACCAAGGAAACCAGTGGAAGTAGGAAATCAAATTCAGATATAGTCTGTTATTGAAAACACTGCAAAGCAGAAAAGGAACAAGGAACAGATGAACACTAGCATTCCTAACTATTACAAATAGTGTTTTCTAGAGATCTACTAGTTAGACATATATAGGAATATGCATAGGTCTCATGAAATGTCTGTCTCCTTCAGATAAAGCATGGGATAAGCAGTTAATTTTTAAAATCTTAAAATGCTTAAGAGTTAAGAGTTGTAAAGAAGGTAAGAGATTAGCTGATATACTTCAGCTTTGTCCTGCAGACTGTGTAGTATTTTGATTTTTTAGGCTAAGCTAAAGCACATAAGTTTTTGTTTTCAGAGCAGACTAATAATTTGTTTCCTTTAGCTCAGAGTGTCAATTCTGAGTGCTCTCATGGAGCCTGTACTCAAGGCATTGTAAACATGTTTCCCTTTTAAGGCGTAGAGCCTTTCCAACTTGCCTTATTTCCCATTTCTGCTAATAAGGAAAATAAATTCTGCTTATCAGTCCTCATCCCCAAGTTCTCAGCAGACCTGTGAGGCAGGTAGTGATTTGGTATCATCTTTTTGCTCACACTGGAAAACTGTTTTCATAAAGTTTTCTTGAAGTCTTAATCCGAGAGAAGCAGCAGAAGTTCGGTTGCTCTAGTTCTTTTCAATGACAGTAGACATATTGGGATAGTTGTTTAGATAATCTCCAGTTAGGGTTGGCCATCCAGTGTGCTTATCTTAGTGAGCCTGAACCATCCATCATAACAAGCAAGCCACAATTCACAGCGAGCGCTGGCTGACGTGCTAAGACAGACTCTTCTCAACTACCATGCGTGTACACAGATTGAAGCACTTTCTATTCTCAGCTGCACAGCAATAAATCTGTATGTTGCCATTAATAAAATCTCTGTTGGATTGCTGTCACACATGCACATGATTCTCTGTGTCCTCAAACAATGTTTTTCTCCTCTGGTATGTTGCCAAGCTCATGCTCTCATTGGTCAGTCTCTTCTGGCAGTGAAAAGATTTCAAAAGACTTTTCATCTCCAACTTCTTACAAAATAGAGAAGTGCAAATCAGAGTACTATATGTGTGAAAATCCGTATGAACAACTGGGGCCAGTGGAGGAAACTAGTACTTGTAAAATTAGGAGTCTTTGGGAAAGACAACTATTGGTTTAAAATGTAGTATTGCAAAGAAATGTGTTTGTCGATAAACTTAAGCGCTACTACTGTGTTGCACAGCATTTCCATCTGTTCTGAATTCTACCAATGGTGCCCTGTTCCCCTGTGCTTGTCATTTGGGCATACCACTGAACCCGTTCTGACATTTTGCTTATTGTCAGGGAATGCTGGGAGTTTTGTTTCAAAAGCAGATGGGAGTTGTAGGTCTTCACAGCAAAACATTTTGACTCAGAGGAAGCAAAAGTAACATCTCTCTACTCTAGATATAAAATTTGCTTTTTTTTGTTTTCAGTTGTGATTTTCTTGGTTTTGTCTCAATTTTATTACCCTACAACTTCATTTTGGTAAGTAGAGACAGTTAGCAATTGTCATTAAAACTGTTAAAACATATATGGAGTTTTAATATATTTGCCTTCCTTGCCAAATTTGTTTCACAGTCAAACAGAAGGGCCATCTGTGTAAAGAAAAGAAATGGCTAGAGTTAAACCTTGGGATCACAATTTTGAACAAATTTTGACTGATTTTGAAAATCAATCAAGTCCTTTAGGTCTTTTCTATGGTGGACATCTTCAGTGAGTGTATTCTTTCTGAAGTTATCAAGCATCCTAGTTGTCAGATGTATTTCTTGAATACCTAGTAAGTATTTCTGAAAATCCATGGGTTTTTTAACAGTGTCCTAGACCTCGAATGCCTTTCCTTATGTAAAGTAACCTGAAGCACTGATCCTGAAGAAACAATCTATATAGATTAATGGATTTCCTGAGTACCTACATGGTGTTCAATTATAGATTAGCATTAGCTGATAGACACATTGAAGTGTTACGTTGTGATTTTGGCAGTTTTGTGTGGTTCTATATTTTTCCCCATCAGTAGAAATGCCAATAACAGTAATTTAAAAAAAGAAAGTGCATCTTTTTGCTAGAGAGCACATAAACATTTCTGTAGGTAATGAGCTTCCCCACCATAAAATAAGTATTAATTTAGCAACCTGTCACATATATGAGTGCAGTCTTTGATGATGTTATAATTTATTCATTTCTTGGCTCACAGTTTGAGTCACTTAAAGTATCATTGATGGACTTTCTGCTAGAACTTCTGCCTTTGTGCTTCATCCTGTTTGCTCTGGGCTCCTATCTGGGATGATACCAGCAGAGGTGTTCCCTTGGCACAGGTGCAAAGGTTTTTCAAGAATGCTCTTGATCACCAAGATTTTATCTTGTTCCTTTACACTGCAGTAATTTTATTTTCACTATAGGGTAATAGCACAGGCTTCCAAGCACACTGGTAGGTGCAGCTAGTACTGCCTGATCCTTTGTTTACCCCACTGTCAGAATATAGCGCTGGTCCTGCTAAATTGTACAGAGTGTTCTGGTCCCTTAGACACACTGGAAAATCCCAGTGACATAAAAGAGCTTTTCCTCTGATCTTTAATTTGAGAAATACGTGGAAGTCTTTGAATTTTGTTTGATTGATCTTTTCATTACTCCTAATTTTCTTTCCATTACATTGGTCAAGAGAATTGATCTTCATTCAAGAAATGTCTCCATAATATTGTTGCTTTGTATGAATATGCAGTAGTGCATGCAATTTCTGTGTTCTATATATGGATTATAAATAATTGTACTGTTGTTCTGTGCACTCATAGAGGTTTAAATGGCTAGAATTATGAATTGCATATTTTTAAAATGTATATTTAAAAAAATACTCAGTGAAGGAAACTTTGTGTAGCTGCAGGAAAATCTACCTTTTGTCCATTATTTTTGAAAGAACAGTAGGGGTTATTCTAAAGCACATGTAACACCCAATGACTTCTTCTGGAACTGCAGATGCTCAGCACTTTGTAGTAATCAGCCCTGTGTCTCCTGATAATTATGCCCTTGAGGCTTTCTCATCTCAATTTTTCCATAACTAATATAATCCAAACTATATTATCCTATTAGGAGACTCATTTTTCCCTCCAACAAGCAGCATACACCTGTCTGCTTACCATGAAGAAAGCAGTGACAGTATTCTCCCTCTATTGTTTCAGTGGTAAAGGAGATAATTCAGGTTGTAAATAGGGAAGCTCGAGCTTGTTGAGTTAAAATGAGCACATTAATTCTTGAGTGGAGCCCTGCTTTATGCTTTTGTTCCTTCATTATTCATTTTACTATCTTGGCTATCTCTGTAGTGGATGGGGAGAGAGGCTGCTTCAAAGTACAATTTAGAGCACCTATCTCAGGTCCCTATTTGGAATAAACGCGCTGTTTCTTTTCACGAGCTAGGGGATGCAGCCCTGGAGCTCAGTAGTGTGCACATCTCCACTTAGGGACGTAAGCTAGTTGGCATGTTCAGGGTAGATGGGAAAGATAACATTAAAGAGGAACTGCTATGATTTTAAAAGTGCTTCTACATTATAATAAGTAATGAATTACCAGTCAGGCATAATGCCAGGTTTGAGCTGATGGGAACTCTCATCACAAGTAGATATAAATGCAGCTGTGTTGTCAAAACTTTGAGCTGTCGTACAGTCTTTTGAACAAGAAGGAGTTTGTTACAACAAAGCATTTTTTTCCCTCCTTTCCCACCTCCAAGATTAAGTTCTTTCTGTTCCTTCAGAGCCAGGCAGCTTGAAGCTTTCTGCGCTATTTCCATCTACATTATACCAAGTTAAATTTGCAAAGAGAAGTGATGGTTGGGAAGTCAGAATTCAGCCAATTGAAAAATCTGAAAGGCAGAAGTGTTATTTTTAGCTCTAGGAGCTCTCTAACATGATGTGCAGCACAGAGCAAATGGTGTTCAGGTTTTCACAGAAGGACTGTGAAAACAGGTCTTTTGCCAGTGTCAGAATAGCCCAAGAAGCCATTGGAAGTACTTCCCTTCCTGCTGGGAAGTACTCCTCAGATGAACCTTCTTATTTTTTTTTTGTTAATATCAATCTCTGTTTATGGAACTTAAGCTTTTGGCATATTTTTGTGTGCTACCCACAAAATGGCATGTACATGCTCCTTGTGTGTCATGTTCACAGAGACATTCAGTATTCTGAACAGAGACTGTCATTTGGGGGAAAATGGCTCAGCCTTCAAGCTCAAAATTTTCCCTTCCCTTCTTTTATTATCCCTTTTCCACCTTCCTTATTGTTTAAGCTTAATAGAAATGCAGGTTGATGGACAGGAAGAAATGGCAAGTATAACAACCGTGAATGTCTTTGAAAACATTATTGTTATGAGCCAACGGTAGATGGCAGATACCCTGGGCTGAGGATGGTTCATATTTATTTACTCTGCCTGGTATTCTTCAGTGCAAGGGATAAACATATTACAGCTGCGATCCTCTGTGTTCCTGTCTA
This sequence comes from Theristicus caerulescens, assembly GCA_020745775.1. Classification (NCBI taxonomy): domain Eukaryota; kingdom Metazoa; phylum Chordata; class Aves; order Pelecaniformes; family Threskiornithidae; genus Theristicus; species Theristicus caerulescens. The sequence continues at coordinate 95,337,215 of CM036560.1, forward strand.
TCACCATGACAGTGATGGCAGCCAACTCATGATAAACTACCTCTTGCATAATGAAACATCTACGGTGAGTGTCCCTTCATTATAGCCTTGCCTAGACTGGCAGCTTTCCAAAATTATTCCTCTGTTCAGCTACCCCTGGTGCAATAGCACAGATGTGAATGCTGAAAGTTACTATTGAAGGTGCTTCCACTTCATCTCTTACTCTCACCATCTGTGCTAATGCAGCTTTAGCTAGAGCAACTGCATAACTCTAGGTGAAGAGGGAAGCCACTGTGCTGGTTTAAAGAGGGAGAGCCCTTGGTGGTAGTAGCCTTTTGATGATGAAACATATCACAAACTATATGATTGCTGCCACACAGTCTCTGCTGTGAAAGGAAGGGGCCAGCGAGCAGTTTGAAAGTGCATGTTAAAAGTTTAAATACTTTGGGTTTATTTATTCCATAAAGAACTAAACCCAAACCTCCTCCTGCTGTCATTTAGATCCAGCAGCTGATGTGCAGTTTTTGCGTTACTCTTCAGAAGGCATCCTAGTGGCAGGTTGACAGATGGCTCTTGCCAAGTAGCAGCATCATTCAATGAACTCCTATATTGTCTGTGTTTCTTATCATAGAATCACAGAATTGTTAAGGTTGGAAAATACCCTTAGGATCATCAGGTCCAACCGTTAACCTACCACCGCCAAGTCCACCACTAAACCATGTCCTCAAGCACTGCATCTACCCATCTTTTAAATACCTCCAGGGATGGGGACTCAACCACTTCCCTGGGCAGCCTCTTCCAGTGCCTGACTACTCTTTCAGTAAAGAAGTTTTTCCTAATGTCCAACCTAAACTTACCCTGGCGCAGCTTGAGGCCATTTCCTCTCATCCTATTGCTTGTTACTGGGGTGAAGAGACCGACCCCCACCTGGCTACAACCTCCTTTCAGGTAGTTGTAGAGAGCAGTAAAGTCTCCCCTCAGCCTCCTCTTCTCCAAACTAAACAACCCCAGCTCCCTCAGCCGCTCCTCATAAGACTTATTCTCTAGACCCTTCACCAACCTCATCACCCTTCTCTGGACACGCTCCAGCACCTCGATGTCCTTCTTGAAGTGAGGGGCCCAAACCTGGACACAGTATTCGAGGTGTGGCCTCACCAGTGCCGAATACAGGGGCACTGTCACCTCCCTGGTCCTGCTGGCCACGCTATTCCTGATACAGGCCAGGATGCCATTGGCCCTCTTGGCCACCTGGGCACACTGCTGGCTCATGTTTAGGCGGCTGTCAACCATCACCCCCAGGTCCTTTTCAGCCAGGCTGCTTTCCAGCCACTCCTCCCCAAGCCGGTAGCATTGCCTGGGGTTGTTATGACTGAAGTGCAGGACCTGTCACTTGGCCTTGTTGAACCTCATACAGTTGGCCCCGGCCCAACAATCCAGCCTGTCCAAGTCCCTCTGCAGGGCCTTCCTACCCTCCAGCAGATCGACACTCCCACCCAACTTGGTGTCATCTGTCAAACTTACTGAGGGTGCACTCAATCCCCTCCTCCAGATCATCGATAAAGATATTGAACAGGACCAGCCCCAACACTGAGCCCTGGGGAACACCACTCGTGACCGGTCGCCAACTGGATTTGGCTCCATTCACCACAACTCTCTGGGCTCGGCCATCCAGCCAGTTTTTAACCCAGCTCAGAGTGCACTTGTCCAAGCCGTGAGCAGCCAGCTTCTGCAGGAGAATGCTGTGGAGACGGTGTCAAAGGCCTTACTGAAGTCCAAGTAGACAACATCCACAGCCTTCCCCTCATCCACTAAACGGGTCACCTTGTCATAGAAGGAGACCAGGTTAGTGAAGCAGGACCTGCCTTTCATAAACCCATGCTGGCTGAGCCTGATCCCCCGGTTGTCCCACACATGCCGCATAATGGCACTCAGGATGATCTGTTCCATGACCTTCCCCGGCACCGAGGTCAGGCTGACAGGCCTGTAGTTCCCCGGATCCTCCTTCTGACCCTTCTTGTAGATGGGTGTCACATTTGCTAGCTTCCAGTCATCTGGGAACTCCCCGGTTGACCAGGACTGCTGATAAATGATGGAGAGTGGCTTGGCAAGCTCCTCCGCCAGCTCCCTCAGTATCCTTAGGTGGATCTCGTCTGGCCCCATAGACTTGTGGGCATTCAGGTGGAGGAGCAGGTCGGTGACTGCCACCTCTTCGACAGCTGGGACTACATTCTGTGTCCTATCTCCATCTCCCAGCTCAGGGGCATGAAAACCTTGAGGATGATCAGCCCGACTATTAAAGACTGAGGCAAAGAAGGCATTAAGTACCTCAGCCTTCTCCTCATCCTTCGTGGCCAAGTTTCCCTCTGCATCCAACAAAGGAGGGAGATTCTCCTTAGCCCTCCTTTTGTCGCTGATATACTTGTAGAAGCATTTTTTGTTGTCCTTGACAGCAGTGGCCAGTTTAAGTTCTAGCTGGGCTTTTGCCTTTCTAATCTTTTCCCTGCATATCCTCACCACATCCTTGTAGTCCCCCTGAGTCACCTGCCCCTTCTTCCAAAGGTGGTAGGTTCTCCTTTTCTTCCTGAGTTCCAGACAGAGCTCTCTGTTCAGCCAGGCTGGTCTTCTCCCCCGCCTGCTCGACTTGCGGCACATGGGGACAGCCTGCTCCTGTGCCTTTAAGACTTCTTCCTCACCTTTTATGTGTAATAGTTAAGCAATCCTGATCTTTGGGCTTAGGATGTTTCTGTAAAACAGGGAATGGCACATGCTGCTCAGATAACCCTATGACTGAGAGACTGAGACACCCCTACTGAAAACTGTCTGTCTGCACTGGCCATCTGCTCTCTTTCTCTGTGTATGGAGCTATGTGCTGGTTTTGGCTGGGATAGAGTTAATTTTCTTCATAGTAGCTAGTACGGGACTATGTTTTGGATTTGTGCTGCCTGCTGATAACACAGGGGTGTTTTTGTTACTGCTGAGCAGTGCTTACACAGAGCCAAGGCTTTTTCTGCTTCTCACACCATCCCACCAGTGAGTAGGCTGGGGAGGCACAAGAAGGTGGGAAGGGACACAGCTGGGACAGCTGACCCCAACTGACCAAAGGGATATCCCATACCATATGATGTCATGCTCAGCATATAAAGCTGGGAGAAGAAAAAGGAAGGGGGGAACATTCAGAGTGATGGGGTTTGTCTTCCCAAGTAACTGTTATGCATGATGGAGCTCTGCTTTCCTGGAGATGGCTGAACACCTGCCTGCTAGTAGGAAATAGTGAATTAATTCCTTGTTTTGCTTTGCTTGTGCAGGCAGCTTTTGCTTCACCTATTAAACTGTCTTTATCTCAACCCATGCGTTTTCTCACTTTTACCCTTCTGATTCTCTCCCCCATCCCATGGCGGTGGAGTGAGCGAGTGGCTGTGTGGTGCTTAGTTGCCAACTGGGGTTAAACCACGAGAAGGTATGAAAACTTAATGTAGAGACAGAGCTGGTGCCTGTGTCAAAGAACTTTTGAAACAGGTTTGGATTTTTTCACTTTGCAAATTGTTCACAGAAATCTTTAAATACCTTCTTGAAAACCATTTGAAGCATAGATGGCATTTGAGTTTGTTCTGTGTATAATTTAGACACACATTTCAGCTGCAGATTATAGCCAACATTACACAGTTTATTTGTTTAGTCAGCAAGGACCAGGTTTTTCAAAGATTTCAGCCCCCACAAGCAGGACAAAGACTCAAAAGAACACAAATACTCTTTTTGCTGCTTGCTGAGGTGCTAAAGTCACAACCAGGCCATTACCTTGTTAATTGGGCACCTGGTGTTGAGGATTAACACCTGAAAATCTGTTTCTCTGCTCACTCAAGAAGTGGTCTTGAATTCTCTTTTTTGCTTCTTTCTTACAGGTCAGTGTCCCAACAGTGTAGAAGGCTACCCTGGATTTTGCCTGTTGGCCAAGTCTGTTGCCTAGACTTCATTTTACAAACCAGTAAACCAGTGTGTCTGCAACATACTTCACATGATGTTCCAGATGAGTGTACCTTTGGGTTTGAGAACAGTTGAGAACAGTTGTGAATCATCAAATGAGAGTTCAGATAAAAAACTCCTGAGTGGATGAGTTGGTTTTGTAGTTTGTTGTTGTTGTTTTTTAATAAACGTCATCTGCTACAAATTTACCTCTACATAGTGCCTAGCAAAAGCGTGTGCGCCACTGAAAGTTTCAAGCTAAGGCTAATGAGAGCCTCATAAAAACTTATTCATCAGCTCCTGAACAGAAAATTTCACCTTCAGAGTCTAGGATCAAAAGTGCCATAGAAATCATTGCTCTGATGTCTCCATTGAAAAGACAGTATCATTAGTACATTTTTCTAAGTGCTATTTCTCTCTAGTGTGCATTACCATTAAAACTTCCAGTATTAAAATCTATATTACTTTCCTTTTGAAATGAGGTTTCATTCAGTGCCCTCCCTGGTTGCTTGAACTATGAATGATTGGCTCTGCATGAAACGCTTTGTAACCCTCCTCATGGAGGAAGCCATATAAAAATAAATGTTACCATCAGGTATATTTTGCTTACTGTAGCTGTGTATAATTACTGAGCCTGGGATTCACCATTCTGCTGACCCTGACTTCCCCAATGTGCTTTGGGCAGGTTTTGTGACAGTTTAAACAAATGTCATTTCAAAGGATTACAGAGATTGCAGTTGTTATTTCTGTCATGCAAGGCAGAAGAATAGGCAACTAATATATAATATATCCAATGTTATTAAAGTATGTTCTTCTTTGAAGGGCAATCACTTAAGGGTCTGTCCTTACAAGGTTATTAACTCATCACTTTCAGATTATGCTCTATGGATCCCTGGAGGTCTATTAGCTGCTTCTAAGAGATCTGAGAAAGGTAATTAAGAAACGCAAGGATATTACTAGTATGCTGACACTGGAAGATCCAAAGGGAAATGCTTAAGGGTCTGCAAATCAGCAGAGAGAGTTAAAAACTGGGAGCCACTGAACAAGAATTTCTAGGGAATACCTGGGCATATCCTGTATTTTGTAGGTCATTCTAATAGGAAATGTTTAATCTGCCTCAGCAGATTTCAAATTCTTTAATCCCATTGTAGTTTGGAGGCATCTTAAGGGTAGATGCCATAAAAGGTCATATTAACTTGTATATTCTTTGCAGAAAACAACACCAGGTAACTGAAAGACTAGCCTAGTAACTTATATAGGCTTCTGTGAATAATGAAGATTGCTTTTTTAGCAATGATGTCCTTTATAACTGTTATGCAAAACACAAGTTTCTCAAAAAGGTGCTTGGTGTGTCTGTGGTAAGGATGCATAAGGGGAAGAAACAAACATGTCATATGCTCATCCAACATAAATCTACCTAGCTTTAATGGAGCTTTTTACTGAAGTATGTAGATATACACTAGCAGGATTGAACCTTGAGGACTTAAACAGCAACTGGAAATTTTTGATTTCTGGTTGTGTCTTGAGAATGTCTGGAAAGGACAGGTCTTATAGAAACCAGTTACTTCTGTGTGCTGGAGTGGGAAAGAGGAAAGTATTGTAACATTGCTGACCTTGGTTATGATCCATGGTGTCGTCTGGGCTCAAAGCAGTTTTCACTGTAAAGATGTATAATGCTGGCAGTGTGATTCCTAGTGATTCCTGAGAATGACCTTGTTATTTCTATAGATGATACATAAGCATCTGCATTTGGTGTTTTATGTGTGCATTCCCTGTGTACAGAGATGAAAACAACATGGCTGCAGTTGCTACCCTGTTCAGCACTGTTCATGTTAATGAATGGCAGAAATGGTCTGAACTTCTCCAAATCAGCATCTGTCTGGGCTCCTTTTGGCCTTGGGAAAATCGTAGCTGAAAGTACAGTACACATAGGAACCATCTGTTCCCAGATTTAGAAAAGACTCCCTCCCCCTCTAAATTTAAATTCTTTTTGTTCAAGTGAGGCTGAGGAGTTTGTGTAGCCCCAGAGCGTGCTTTACTGATGCAGCCGAACACTTCTCAGCTTTGTCCTCTTTGTATTTGCTGTTCTGCATAGGACAAATTTACCAAGAAGCTCAGCTGAGGCTGAGAGTATCTCCTCTGACTTGGAAAGTGTCTCTGAATAAATTATCCACTGTGAAAGAATGATACATATTCTACCTAAGAGTCAGAAAAGTGAAATGATAAAGGATGTTCTTAGAATAGTTCCTAAGAACCTGGGGTCCCCGGTGGAAAATGAGGAGGGTGATACAGAGAACCTATTTTAGGAACCTGCCTCTCTCAGTAATTGTATATGGAGGTGAGGTATCAAACTGGGAATGGCTAAAGTTAAATGGTGTGAATGCCCCTCAGTCAGCAGCATTCAGGGTGTTGAGCAGCACAGGTACAGCATGGCAGTTGTGGCTGAGCAGGCGGCTGCACTGAGGCTGCAGCCAGGAGGTGCATTGGGACAGAGAGGAACTGGACACACAGATGTTGCTGGATGCAAATCTGGACAGGAGCTAGTGTTTCCCATTGTAGGCTTTCTAGTCAGCAATTAAATGGCTGGAAATCATTACATTCTTTAATTTTTAATAATTTTTGGATGATTTTCATCTCTTCTCATTCCCTGTCTTTTGGTGTACAATTCCTGAGAACAAGAGCGCTCCCATAAACTCAACACTTTTTCCACTGCATGAGCAATGTGAAAGGGCTATGATATCTCATTCATTTCCCTCTGTTATTGTTACAAAATATAGGTAGCTGGATTCAAACTTGTTTCCATGCTGAACATGTGTTTGTATTTCTATACAGAAATCAATAAATGTTCTGAGGAACACAAGCACTTGTGGATACTTAGTGAAATTCATAGCATTTTTACAGAGGAAACAAGATTAGATGCTCACAGGAGCATCATTAGGCCCTGTAGACCACAGATTCATAGGATTCTCAACATGTCCCTGCAAATGAAGAGTTAATTTTTGGAGACAAAGCAAAACACATTGATACTGCACACCATAAATTAAGATGCTGAAAACAAGGTCTTTATTTCGGGCTGGTTAGAAACCTGTCTCACAGAAAGCTGGCCATTGCCAAATGTCATGGGAATGAGGGACTTAAACATGTCACTGAAATATGTACTGCAAGTTCCTTCATGATGAAGTGTCAGATAAATAGGAAACACCTCAAACTTACATCTTGGGAAAGCTAAACAGATTTCAGATGGAAATGAATGGAAATTAATTCAGGGTGTAGACTTAAACCCAGCCTCTAGGGACACAGTAATTGTGCCTTTTAGAAAATGGTCTCCTGCTCTTTGCATTTTAACTGTCTGTAATTACTTTTGTGGTTTGTTGGTTGTTGAGGAGCTTGACAAGCTGGGAATTGGCAGATTCAGTGTTGCCTTTATTTACAGTGCTTTTGCCAAGTCATTAAATCAGCAATAGGAGGCTTTGTTCTGACAAAACTAATCCCTCAGTGTGACCAGACACCACATTTTCCTTTTAACTTTGTGCTACCATTTAAAACTATTTCGGCCAAGGTTTAGGTTGGCATGAATTGTCAGAACACCACCAAAATCAATGTAGATAAGCCAAGCTTTTTTTCCTCCATCCCTGTTGTGTTTTGTTTTCTCTCACAATGAGCTGTGCAAAGCTGATTATGGCTAGAGCATTCTGTAGACCTAGCTGACTTCTCTTGCTCCAGTGAAGGTATTCTTGTACTGCCAAAGGGACAGGGGATAGGAAGTTGTTCCTGTGGGAGGCATGGAGAATGCCAGATAGCTCCAGCAGCTTTCAGAGGCTGTTGAATTTGCTTGCTTCATAAATGCAACAATATTGCTTGCCGCGCACTTAGTCTCATTTGCTTGGCTCTGCCAGTGCTGTCCAGCTCTGTGAGTAGCTGCCTTTAAACGAGGATGAAGGGCTGGTGCATAATGCAGTTGTGCTGCTAACCTCAAGGATTGTTGAATAACCATCATGGGGCAGAGTCCAGAGATGTGCTTTGTAAAGTGCTCAGGGATACTTTGACACTAAGTGTGATACAAATGCTAATCGGTGTTATTTTTTCTTAAGAAATCAGGTCATGTTTTTATCATTTTCTGGGAGTCTCAGTGTCCTTGTACAATTAGGCCCTGACCTCATCAGAATAACATTTGAATTGGAAACATCTTTACAGTGAAATTACCTCAATTCTATTAACCCTGGATGTATTAAAAACTGATGTTAATGGTGACTTTCTGGCACTAGCAGAATCTTAAAGTGCTTTCTATGTTCTGCAAAGTGACTTGTAAACTCTGGAATAAAACCTGCACTGGCTGCTGCAATTCTGCCTCTTGTCCTTTCTGCCATAGATCATAGAATCATTTAGGTTGGAAATGACCCTTAAGATTGAGTCCGAGATGAGTTAGGGAGAGGAGGAACTTGCTGAAGAACTTTTCTGTCTTCAGGAATAAGGAATTCTCTCTGTTACTTGCTTTAGGGCCCCTGTAAACAAGCTCAAAACCTGTACTGAGCAACACTGACTGAGGTCTTTTGAGTATATAGCACTGTTAACCCCATCTGTTCACGCTCGCTGTTAACAGGAGAACGCTGCTTTGTGGTTGCTGCAGTGGTGGGGAGGTGAGATGCTTACTCCTCTGTCAGTGTACTAACAAAATACTTGTCAGTGCTTTAGTATTCAGCTGAAACTAAAGGGGAGTGTTGTAGACAGAATCAAAGGAAGGTGTTTAGGAAGCCTGCAAGAAGGTTAGATGATGCAAATTGCTAACACCTGGGCACAATGGATCATTTGAAAGTAAATGCCTCCAACCTTCTGTAGGAGCCAAAGGGAGGAGTCTTGTATCCTCAGATATATCTTGGTTATTTCCCTTAATGTTTGGATTGTCTCTTTTTTTGGCCTAGGAGGACCCTCTCAGAGATTTAGGTGTCTTTCTACTTTGGACATCTCTAATGGTCCTGTTCAGTAGGAACCTTTTGCCTGCACAGTGACTGGAGTATTGCTCCAAATCTCTGACATTTGCTAGTACTGCTGAAAGGACAGGATTCTTGTTGAAGGAAACAGAACACAAATGCATAGCAAAAGGCATAATTTTAGTAGAAAACATGTAGCAAAAAGGTTGTTCTGTTGAACTTAATGCTGTAAAATCAGTCAGTCTGTAAGTTACCACAGAGTTCAAATTCTTCAGACTTTACTATTTCAGAGAGAAAATTAACAATTGATAAATGTAATTTCAGCTTAAGTCTTCCAAAGTGAGTTGAATTCTGTACGGAATATGTTTGACTCAGATTGTCATGACTGTTGTTGTTCTTCAGTCATTTGTTCACTCCAGGAATAAGAGTCAGGTTTAAGCTAGAGTTGGTGCACAGGGAAAGCTAAATGCTATGAGGGAAAGTGTGAAGCATGCTTTCATGGGGTGGAAGGGAAGCTGATTTCCTTTGGGGAAAAAAAAAAAAAAAGAGGACAAGGGTAAATCATCAGGTCCTTAAACAGAGCATTAACTGATTTGGAAGCTGCCTTTTACCAAAGAAACATTGTTTTGATATCTAGGATGCAGTAGAAAATTTTTCAGCTTTTCTAATCTTATTTTTGCTTATACTCACTAAGATTTTTCTTTATCAGTTTTAACAGGGAACAGCCTACAAAGCACTGGAGATAGAGGAGAAGATTCCTGATGGAAAATATTCAGTAAATCTGACGTTTTCTAAGGCATAGAGGTTAGTTAGTGCCTTCAAGACACTACAGATCTGAAAGAAACTCTGAACTCCAAAATTGACTTTGTAAAGCAAGAGGAGAGGGTTCTTTTGAGAAATACTTTTCTTTTTTGGTTCTGTGAAACAAGAAGCTAGCCATTGTCTAAAACTGTGAAGAAAATAACAGTGATTAGAAAATTAACAGTTCACAGTTGGTAGTGTTGGTGGTAAAGGTGTTTTATAATTTTAAAGAAACTGCTCCAATTACCTTCTCACCTGCAAGATTTTCTGCTTTTATTTCTATGAATTATTTCCCTGAATATGAAAAAAATCACATTTGTTTGAAGTGAAAACGAACAGCAATCTTAATCTGATCAACCAAAAACCTCATTTGCAATTTCTGTCTTTTGCGCACATATGGCATTACTTTTGCAAGATTCTTGTAAATTAATCTCTTTAATTGCAAGTTTGTTGTTAGTATTGTCAGGGCTCAATTTCCTGACATATAATTTTTCTGTTGGAAAAGAGGGACTAGTGTAAATGGTAAATGGAAAGGTTTTTTTTCTTATTCCTATTAAGCATAGTGCAAAAGAGTAACTAAAGTGACAGAGCTACCCACAATATTAGTGGAAAAAACAAAAGGTTAGACTTGCCTGAGATAATAAATGGGAATAAATGGACAGGATAAGCTGCCGGTTTGCAAGGGATCCAGGCCAGAATGGTTCAGAGTAGTGGGCTGGAAACAAGATACAGTCTCAGAGTAAGTATGTGAGAACAGAAACCAGGGTACAAACCAAAGGCCTGGAGCTGGGCACAGAGCAGAATTCAACCATCAGTCTGCTGTAAAGTAATTACGGAAAACCATCATCATATAGTGTAGCCATACCTGGTGCCACCAGGGCCCAGCTGAAGGGACTGTTCGTCCAACACATGCTGGCAGGACTCAGCTGGTCAAAACTAGGAGCCAGACTGATCAATACTGATGCACTGAATTTTGAGGGGAGAGAATTGGTGGTATGTGAATGAGGAGATGTACTAAATATGATGGGATCTAGAAATCTAGAAATATCTGGAAGATGTGTTTATTAGCGTGGTGCTGGGTAAAAATTACCAACTTAATACTGCTGACTTTGCTGTAGCTGTTTTTCCACCTGTTCAGGGGCAGAATGAGAGCAGCTGATACAGACTATAAGAGGCATGGCTTCCAACAAACCCTCAAAAGGAGAAACATGCAGAAAAAATGGAAGTCCAAGGGGGTAAGTGGAGGATAAGAATGACCTAGCTCATTCCTTGTAAATGAACTATGTCTCCTGGCATGTCAGGTGACCAGAAAGTTGGTATATATGTATTTAGAGAGAGGCAGGTACACACCCCTACCGCACATCATGGTTTTGCATGCATTGGACATGAGGTTGTTTGTTGCTAAACAATGGTAATTTTGACAGCACTCTGAGTGAATCAGTTAAGAAGCAAATTTATCTCATTGGGCTATGAAAAATTAGTATACCTTGATTTCTTTTACTTGAAAACCAACTGAATGGTAAAAACATTGACAGAATTTGAAATTCACCTTCAGTGAGTAGTTCTTTTATTATTGCTATTGTATCATTATATAAATCAAATGCTCCCTGTACCGATTTTAAATCAACAGCAAGATTCCCATGTTCTGTGGAAAACAAGTGTTTAAGAACAAATTTAATTTGACTGGTATTTAAATAACCCACAATTTCATCTGTGACTCAGGGATCTTACACTGTAGGGTAGATTACTTCTGGGAAAATTTGATCTACATTTTCTCAGTGAAATAAAGCTTTGTTCATGCAGCTGTGAAGCATTATTAGGTTGCAATCACACACGGGGTGGTCTTCGTTATAGAGCACTGTTAATTACAAATGCTGTGCAATTTGCAGGCCATCTATTGTGACTGTAATTATGATGTCACTTGCACACCTGTGTCTGAGAGTATTTTCCTCTCTAACTAGGGCTCAATTCTTTTGACTCAGCAAGGAGCTTCTCTTGATGGTGGAAATAGCTCATTTGTTGTCTTCATGGGTATAGAATAAGACAGAAGGGAGTGAAAACTTGGGAAACAGCAACCGAAGCAGGCAGTAAGCCCTAAGTGACTGTGTGGGCCTACACAACAGAGGGAGCATGTCTTGAATGTAATATGATTAAAAAAATAGGCTTAAAACAGGCCTGTTTGCTGGTGTGTTTTTTGCTCAGCACAATACATATTAATTAGAGCTTTAGCACAGCTTCTCAGCAAACACCATTTTACCTCAAAGAGAGAGAAACAAGGAGAGGGAGAATTCTGATGCTGGAAATAAGGTATTATGAATAAGAATCAGCAACAATGGATTTAGTTTAAGCTGGACTGGAAATTGTTGCAGCTTTATTTTATGTTTTTATAAAGGAAACCTGTGTGTCAGCTTCTAGTAGTGACAGAGATGCTGAGAATTGGCATATGAGGATAATGTGATAATATAGAGACACCAGGGAGTATGTGTACACAAAAATGCATCTCAGTCAGGCAGAAGGCCATGCTGTGATTTCAGTAAAAAGCTACGACAGAAAATCAATAGCTTTGAGAAGGGTCCACAGTAAGGCAACAGCATTATTTGCACTTTCTTCATTCTGCTTCTCCCTTCCCCCCCTTCCCTCCCTTCATAAAGACAGAGAGCTGCATGATCTTGTATTTGAGTTTTGTTAACTCTGTGCCTCTGAGTAGGTCAAGCAGCGAGGCAATTCAGAGAATACAAAGTGTCTCCAAACCAGACATTAGGGATGGAGAACAGGGATGAGTCACACAGGGTATTGGGTTTATTGATAGGCTCTGATTACCTTGTAGGTAATCCGTGTAGACTGCAGTCTCCTACACAGTGCTTCCATCACAACTGTGTTCTGATCTTTAGAAAAACTTCTCAAGTGTCTTAGTGCAGCCTTCGCTCAGCTGTGTATTTTCTGCTGTGTGGATCAACAGCAAGTCCCTCTTCCAGGCTTCCACATAGGGCAGGATGATCTAGCCATGGAGTCGCAGATTATGGCGTTTACATTAGGCACTGACTTCGCAGAGCTGCATAGACTTAAAGTGAGGTTTTCCAGGATGCCTGTTTTTCTTCTCCAACTTCTTTTTGTCTAAAAAGGCAGAATAGGAACTGTTAATGAAAAGTAGAGCAAGGTGTGGACTGGTTAGCATTAGCTGACACATAGTTTGTAATCATGTTACTGTATTTCAGGTTGTGGTATTACCTCTGTATTCTGTACATAGACATGCAGTAGATTCAAAGGTGATGTTGCATATGCATGGTTATACATTTTACCATTTCCTGACATTTGAATGATTAATCATTCTGTGCTAATATGTGTGTCAGCTTACAGACTCTGAAACATGGAGGGGCGGGGGAAAGACTGTAACAGTGTTCCTTGAATGCCCTATCTTGTTAAGGAGGATATGGAGTCAATGAGGGCCCTGTGAAGCTGCATTACATTACACAAAACACTGGACAGTGAAATGGGGAAAAGGGAGGACTGCAAACAGGTAAAACTCCTCCTTCCCCATTAATCCATACTTTGTGTCCATATGCAGGTTTGGGTGCATATATGTATATAGCTTTGGGTCTATGAAAAAAAAGTTAGATGCCTTGGAAAGTAATACAGTTTTAGGTCAGACATATTCTTTAGGCAAAAAAGTCTACTTTTTTGGATAACGTCCAAATGGGTGACATATTTATTTAAATATATGGAAGACAGAAAATTATGTAAGGAAAGTCTGCAGGAGAGGAGAGGGTGAGTGAGAGGGGCGAGTCTATTATCTGATTGGTGAACAGGGTATTATTTGGATTCTTTCTTCTTTTTTTTATTGATGATGGTATCTTACTTGCAGATGATGTTATAAAGCCAGAAACTCTCTGGGACTTCATTGTTCTTAAATATACCCGTGTGCTTGGGTGTATAAGCATTTTGGAATTGGGAGACCTTTTCCACATTGGCATAGAGAGGTAATGTCAGCAATCCAGTGACATTAAATAATAATCCACTTGGTTTCTTTTGCTAACTGATAGCATTGAGAAATATATGATTTTCTAGCATAGAATTAGACTGACACAGCATCTAGGAGAAAGTGTGTTCTTTTTGCTGATGCTTCTCACCTTATCCAAGAACTCTGTTCTTTCTCTATGGAAAACTACGAGAAACAGCCACAGACTTGGCTCATTAAAGAGAGATGATTCTGATTTGATTTTTCCATGAAGTCTTCCTTTTGTCAGAGCTCAGTATTTCAATACACCAGTGCATAAAAGATTATTCAAAAGTTATTCAGTGAAAAACTCAGAGGAAGGAAAGGGCATTCTCTAGCATCTAGGAAAATCTTCCATAAACAAATACAATTTAATGACTTTTTTTCTAGGCTGTGAACATTTAAGTTCAGACGGGTGTTGGTTAGCTAGAAAACATGCTTATAAGGGAAAGTCTGTTAGGGTTTTGTCCTTAGCAGCATCTGAGCTGCATAAAATACATGAGGTACATAAAAGTAAGCACATACTATCTATCTAATCATTAAACTTTCCTGGGTGCTGGGGCTAGCTAGTATCTTAATTGCCCACCAGTCATAGTTACACCATACCATGGGTCACAAATAATTGGAGAATTGACCACAGCAAAGGTGACTGATCATCTTTACAGTACCTATAGGGTAGGGCTCGGCCTGGGTGACTATAAATTAGTGATCAACACCACATTCAGGTTTGCTTGTGCCCTAACTGAACAACTATTCCAGCCTTCCAAATGCACTGAAGTGCCACTGCATCCTAGGTGGAAGACTGGAGCCTGCTAGATCAACTGATCATTTCCTTCCTTAGCCTCTAAACGTCATAACTCACTGCTCTTGAGCCCTAGTGACATGAGGAAAATTAAAACTTGGGAATTATTGTAGTGAGGGAGAACCACTGTGTGAAAAGTTTTCCTCAGAGATCCCATCATCACAGGGTGAATCACAGTCAGGTCAATTCTAGCCATAGCAGTCATGAGACTTTCCTTTGGGAAATGGAGAGATGAGGATTAAATGCATGGAGAAGCAGCATACAAATCTTTGACTTAACTGGCATGAGAGCCTGAGGGCATTGTACCATGGTGTGCCAGGCAGGATTTTGAGGTCAGAAGGTACTGTGATGGGACATTGCTCCCTGAGGATGCCCACAGTCCCCTTGAAGAACTCTTGGGTTTTTTTCCCTTGCACATACACACTGTCGAAAATATTTGAAAAGTGTTTCTTCATCTTGAAGAGAAACATGTATGTTCAAAAGTGGGAATGTTTCATCCTTTCATCCAAGTATCTGTAATCTGGTCTGTGCTTGTTTATTCATGTTAATGGCTAAAAGTAGGGACTACTTATACTGCTTGCAATCAATCATATCTTCTGTAAGCTGTCCTAAAACGTAACCTTTTAGTTTTCTTCTTATTTCTTCTCTTTCTGGATTCCTAAAAATCCTGCAATTCTTATTCTCCCTGGTACCTTGCTTCTTCAGGGTTAAGGTATCCTGCTGTTGATGTATGATGTATGGGTGTACTTGGGTTGTGTTGCACTGTTGTTCACTTAAATAATATGTTCTTGTACATTTCAAGGCAAATAATTTCAAAACAAGGAATGTCATGCTGAAATCTGAGACTGGTGCTTTAAAAAAACCCCAAAACATTAGGAGTCAGTGGCAGTTTTGAAACACTTGGGTTTTTTGTTTGTTTGTTTTATCAAAATAGAAAATGTATCAAAGTGGATTATGCCCTTGGGTGAAAATTATTTTTGGCAATTTGTTTTTTGCCAGCTCACCAGAAAGCTCTCAAAAAAAATCATTGATTTTAAAAGAAGAAAGATTGAGAGACAGAAATCAGGGGCATCAGTGAACACTTCCTAGAACAGCACTAAACAGTATCTGTAGGAGTTGCAAAATCTTGTACTAATTGGCTTGCCAAGGCCCCAGCTAACTCAGTAGAGAAAACTTACTTTCATTAGGTGGGCATAGCACTTCACTAATACTTAAAAGGAAAATGAGTCTGTTCATAAGCTGCAGGTTGGAACAGAAAGACTGTCATTTCTGTAGCTGCAGAAACCATGAAACCATCTGTGCTTTATGAGGTAATGTGTACACACTGGCTGAATACCAATATTGTTGAAGTTGCCAATGTCCTTCATTTGTAATGGTTACACTGACAAGAAGGATCCCTTGAAATTTGCCGTAGTTTGTATTTTTTTTAACTGTATTATGAATGTGGAGGCAGAGCCACAACACTGTCATCCTTGCTGATTGCTGACATTTAAAAATACAAGTCAAGAGGTGCATGGGCATTTCTAGCACCTTCTCTTGAAATGCTACCCCATTGGACTCAACATCAAGAGCAGGTCAAACAGTACTGGATAGACCTGCCCCACCGTTGCCCCAAGTCAGTTATGTAGCACTCAGAAAGAGTCGTGCACGGTAATCACTCTTGTTTTATTACAGACATGGAGGTTTCTTAGGAGGTAAAATTTTCGGGCCACTTATACTGAGTTCATCGCTTGCTTAAGTTAACTGCTGAGCTGTGGTTTTCTAGAACTGTACTGTCTTTGCTAATTTGATACTCTGCCTCTTAAAGGAGACATAGATTTCCTGTCAAAGTCGGTATTATATATTCAGCAGAACTCACCTTTCTTCTGGATGATTCACAAATTCTCCTGTGCAAAACAGTCCCTTCAAGGATGTTGGCATTTTTTGCTGTAACTGGCATGTTTTGGATGAAATATGTCTTTGGGAAAAAAAAAAAATTACAGGCTGTCCCATGCTTTATCAGCTTGAAGAAGAAGATCCCAACCAGAAATGTTCAGCCAACAGAAAATGGGTCTATGTTGTTTACCAGTGTGCCTACAAATTTTTGATTGTACTTACAGTCACTACCTGATCTCAGACATACAGATGTGCTGTTCAAGTGGAGGATGGTAGATTTTCATATACAGTGTGTTTTAAATTATGAAGAGCAGGAATAAGCAGAAGTACTTCAAGAAGTTTATGCTGATATTTTTGACTCATGGAATTTTTATTCTCAGGCATTTTTGAGACCTGGAAGTTGAAGACAAATTTTAAAATCCCAGAATTTCTCCCAAATAAACCTTCTATTTTTCACACTGGTTTAATCACAAGCTTTTGCTACAGCATGGAAATGTTGGAAAGACTCCCTGCTTTAGTAGTATAGGGAGTATCTGTTTTAGTCAAGTCATTTCCTGGACATACTGTTTTCAGCTCTGCATGCAGTAACTGAGGGCAGATTTACCAGCATCAGCCAAGACCACTGGGGGTTGTAGCCCCATCTGTTTGTATTTTCGAGTAAGCTACACAGAATATAATGGAGGGAATTATACCAAACCACGGCCCATCTTCCCTGACCTCATCATCACTGCAGCTTCATCCAGTCTGAATATAATAATCCCACCTGGATGAAGCACATACTTTTTTTTACAGTGGTTGTTACTTTTGTCTAGGACTTTAAGATCCCCTGAACCAATATAAAGAAAAGTGGCAATATGAATGGCAAATCTAGTCATGATTCAGCGAAGCAAAAATTTCAAACATTTCCTTTCCATTTCAGTGGACTTTTGAGAACTGTCATGAGTCTTATAGGTACATATTTTTTTAAATAAAGTTAATTTTTATAGTAGCATATTCATAATCTAATCAAGTGTAAAGGCTGTACACATTAGATCCTTTGCATGCACAATGAAATTTTCTCTGTATCCTTCCTAGTCCCATCAGATGTGTATGCTGTATGTTGCTTTTTTATACCATGATTTCAGTCGGTCTATCTTTAGTTGTGTTGTTACCTACATATTCTAGTCCCTGTTGCCTTCCACTTCTCTCTAAATAGCAAAGATCATTTTATTTGTTTATACATTTAAAAATTCAGGACTTAGCCTGAGGCTTTTAGATGAAAATACTGTGTTTCTAATAGGAGCTTCCTAAATAAATTTTAGTTCCTGTCCATGCTGCCATAAACTAATACACAAATTCCTAGAATTGCTCACCAGTTATATTAAGGACTTTAATGTAGTTTGTATTGTTTGTATGCGTGATGGATAGTGATTTTTTAACTTGTTTGCTCTATAATTGCACTGTGAGTTACATCCATTTGAAAAGGAGATGACCAGGCAGCAGAGAAAATATGTGTGTTGTTCAGCTGCTGCACTTCCAGCTCACTGGGGCCTCTGAAAGGAGGAGATTGCTCTTCCCTCAAGAACAGTTTTTGGTGGCTGGTGAGAGAAGATTGTGGAGTACAGAGCAGGTTAGGGAGACTCAGCCAGCAGCCTGCCAGAGACTGAGATCATGGTGCAAAAAGCAAAGAGCAAAGCCAGTCTTGGAAGAAATAGAAAAAGGATGAGTTCTCCTTGGGAACTCATGATAAAGTGTTAATCATCACCCAGCTAAAGGCTGGGCTGGATCAAGACTGACTGCAAGGACATAATGGACAGGGAAGAGGTTTGTTTCCACGCCCCTTTTATTTCTACGCCCCATTTATTTCTTACTGTGACTCATTCTGGGTTCTGCCTCTTAAAATGCCTGTAGTTATTCCTAACTCCTCTGGAGTTTTATAAGCTCTTTTGGAGTCTCAGGGAGTGCTTGTTGTTAAGGAGAGATGTAGATATCTACTTCTGCCATTGTGTTGTGTTTTGGTGGCTGGATTGCAGTAGTGTCTGATGTGAAAGAAGGGCCCAAGCATCATTAAAAACATCTACCTACTAGTGTGTGCTGAAGGGCTTGCATGGTAGGAGACAATGTCAGCCCCAAGAGGACATCCCATCTACCAGCCTCTCCAAATCCCACATACTTGTCCAACCCGTTCCCTTTGGCTAACCCAGCTTTTTTTCTGGCTCAAACAAGAAGTGCTCTTCCAAACAGCTCTGCCAGAAAAGTGAGGCCTTCCCAATTTGGTAACAGCCGTCAGAGAGATGGTGGCAAGCAGCTGAGTGTTGAGAGCCCTAGATGAAATATCCTCTCTCATGATAGCTGAAGCTGGAAGAGGATTGTTCCTAGAAACCCTAATGCACCATAAAGCATGTACATTCAGGGTAGAAGCCACCCGAGTATTTATAAAACACCTGCAAATAAAATAATGGTATGAAACAAAAGCATGTCTGGATCACAGAGTTGTCACATATTTTGACTGTTCCTGTGTAGATGATGACCAGGACTGGTGTGAACGTGAATCCGTTGTAGGTGAAACAGGTTTAGAATAAGAGACAGCCTGCCATGATTTTGCAAGTTTGGTTTGAAGCAAAATGCTGTGCAGGCCCTGCACTTCCATGCACAATCAACTCACTCAAATAAAATATTAAAATGAGTGGTTAATAAGTCATTCAAGTGTTGACTTAGCAGAATCTTTTAACTTGCCCATTTTAACAAACTGCCATATTGATGTTCCTGGGTTTGACATCTTGATGACAAGTAATTCCGGAAGATAGATGTGTGAGTCCAGGGACCTTGGAGTGCTTAAGTTTTTGCTGGTGTGTTATAAATATAGAAACTCCCAGTACTAAATGGCTCTAATGTGAAATACTGCAGAAATTAATTCACCCCAACACACACAACTCTAGTTCATTGACATCAGGGGATCTGCGTGAATGTAGCTGCAGGTCAAGCTTTAGACATCGGCAAAGTCTAGAGTTGCCCAGGGCAGTGGACTCCCTTCCCTGTCTTAGCCGGGGCATGGAGGACAGTTGTGAGAGCAGCCTGCAGGGAAGAGCTGCTCATCCCTGCCCACCACTGCTCAGAAAGGGCTTGGCATGCACAGGCTAGGTCATGCCTGCAGTACCAATTCCTCCTCCCCTTCCACACAGCTGGCAATGGCAGAGTCAACTTTTCCCCTCATGCGGTGGGAGGAGTCTATGTTAACCTGCGGTTGGGGGGGAGGATTCAATGTCTGGAAGCAGCCAGGGGAGGAAAATGGGGTCTGTAAGAGAAGCTGGGCTGCAGGAAACCAAAAAGATGCTTTTGTCCTGCTTGCACCCATAGATATTTTGAAATCTTTATCCTTCTGTGAGAGTTTACAGAGTTCAGTCTGATCAGAGTATCGAAGAGACGATAACAAGATATCTTTCATCAAGTATGTATGCAGTGTGGAAGGAAAACTGCTGAAAATTAAAGAGCTTTTATTAGAGAAACGTCTCTCTGCACCACAGAACGAAGGCGTGATGGCAGCATGTGTTGGGACTCCTGGACTAGAGTTAACCTAGCCAGGACAGGTAATGGTTATGATTAAAGATGCGTTGGCACGAGTTGTGACACATGCTAGCAGCTACAACACGAACCTTCCAGATACCAGCCACTAGCATAAATTGGAGTACAAGTAATGCTTGTGCCTTCTTTTTTATGGTATAGATATATCGGGCAGTGTACCAGAAAGGTTGCCTCCAGTTTCTATCAATTTGTCTAGAAAAAAAATACTGCCAGACCTTACAAACTTTGCCTGTGTGTATTGTAAGATAAAACAAAATCTGCTATCTAGAAGTTGGATGCCAAAGAAAACTGAACATAAGGGACAAATTTTAATTAACTGCTACAGTAATTTATTGAAGAAAGTGATTTGTTGATCATTACTTTCAGTCTTTAAATAAGAATTTATTTTCTAAGAGAGGTGCTTTTAATTCAGCTGCCTTTTATTGCTTTTGGTATAGAAATTCCTGGGGATCATTCCATGTACTCTCAAGCAGAACTGGTTAGGTGATTGCCAGAGTTCGTCCTGCCCTTAAAAACCTTTGGATATCTCTATGTGCCTTTGAATTTCCTGCTTCTGCTTGGAATAAGAATTGTTAACACCTCCTGCTCATGTATTTCTGGCTAAAATTAAAAGATAAAGGACGGCATGTGTAATAAGGTACTGTATTTCATTTTAAGTCTTTTTGTTCACTTTCTGGTGGAGAGGCAGGTAAAGCATCTCCTAGTTTAAGTAATGAGTTGAGCTTCTCAGTTAAAACTAGAACTCTTTGATCTTTCTGCAGCAGGAATAAAAACTGCCAGGACCAGTTTTTGCATCTCTGACCTCTTCGGTTCCCCAACACTGAACTTGTATTTCCAAAATCTCTTTCTAATGCAACTAGACTGGTGGAAATGGATGTGGATGTCTAGAAAAAGATGTTAATAACTGGCTGATGATGTCATCTAGACTTACCCAGAGCAATCTCTGGTGTTCACATCATTAAAACAATTGAGATGATTTCACTAGTATTTTTTTCTTATTCTGTCTCCTGCAGAATGACGCCAGGTTAAGTGGCTAGTATAGATGACGTATTAATAGGTTATTGAACAGGCATTACTGTTGCTCAGACCCTTTATTTCATATGCATTGCTTCAATTATGTTATCACTGTAAGCTTTCTTATTGATTAGCTCAGAAGCAGTAATTTCCCAACAGATTATAGGAGCCAATCTGTAATTAATGTTTCTGACATTAATAAAACTTATTCATGGAAAGTGTCTCTGTTAGATATTATCTAGAATAAAATATAGGTATTATACATTACATATATAACTGTTGGTCAGCTTGTAATAAATAATAAAAAAATATTTTTATCACATCCTGTCACTCTTATCTGCATAAGCTTGCTTAAAATCATATAAAAGTTTTTCTCCATATGCACTAAACAAATTTGACTTGCTTGAGGTGAACTATTTTTTGCTAAGCCAGGACAAAATAAGAAAGGTTTGTTCAATTTATTCTTATGAGAAATAGGAACTCAAATTATTTTTATATTATTCTGTGAAAAAGATCTGGATTTGGATGGATTCGAGAACAGAGAAGCCTGCTGTATTTTAGTTAAACTCTATGCAAGCTGGTGGTGCTATTGCATATGGATTTTGCTAATAGGTAGGTTTGATTTTTTGTGTCTCATGGATTGCCTTTTCATGAATTCTGTTTTGAATTTTTGGGTTGAGTGAGCCTGCAGAGGTTTTCAAATCTGTGACTGGAACTTTTCCAAACAGTTTTCTTCTCAGCTGGAGAAAATTGTGCAACATTATTACAAAGTCTTACTGGCAAGGCATTTTGGTCAGTACAGCATGATTTTCTTCTACCTTTAAAGATCATTTTTCACCAGATGGGAGCATACTTGTCATTTGAATCTTTCTAGCTCTTTTTGAAATTCCAAGGCAGCTAATACACAAGCTCAGGATGCACAGCTTACAGGAATCTGGTTAGCTATTAGAGACTTCCATTTTTAGCCTTCTCCCACCTGTCTCTATCAGTATCTCCAGGTTATCTCTGTACACGCTTAGGGCGCATGTTCAAGCTGTTTGGCTGCCTGCGTGCCTGGCACAAGCAGGTGGCCTGTGAAGCAGTTTGGCTGCCCAGACATGTACGGTAGGTGAAGGCTAATGTGCAGTGGGCCATGACCTGAAGTAGTGAATGCATCTAACAAAGTGAAAATGGATGATAATGGAAATGTAATTTAGTAGCCATTGCCTTATATGAGCAATGGATGCTGCTACATCTCCATTGCATGACTAGAGCCCAAAATATTGGGAAGCGTCATGTCCATTGCAGTTTGCACTGTTGAAGTTCTGAATAGTGAGTGTTTTTGGCATAAGGAGGTAGAACAGAGCTGCTATGGGCATCACATGCAGCTGTATTATGGAACGATTACACATCACATTGGGGGTTGCACTGGTATCGGCAGTGGCTGTGGTTTAGCAATTATATATCTACTGTCGCCATCCTCGTTCAGCTATTGTTTTGCTCTCTGTCCCCACACAACTCCCTAAATAGGCACTATAGCACAATCCTCTGGATCCCTTCAGTGTGGTCATTTGCAGTTGCTTGAAGTAGAGGTCTGAGGGAAGTTTTGGAGAGGGTTTCTGTGACAGGGTAGAAAGTGCAGATCTTTTCATTTACCTGTGAAGCACAGCTGTTTTGCTATGTAGTTTCAAAATGAAGATGAGGCTGAATGGGTTGGCATTATACTTACTACATTGACAGTTTTTACTTGAAAGCTTGAAAATTCACTCTGCCACACATCTCATATTGCTCGGTCTCTCTCATCTTCCTTACTGCTTATTAACTATTTTGTTAGTGCATTACCAGACAAATAGGATTCAGGTTACTGTGATCGTAGCCATGTGAGGAAACTGGTTTTAGGTTTTTTATGTACCAAAAATATCTCAATGGATTTTCTTATAATAGTCACCATTTAGAAGAGACTAGAATTAGAAGCTGTCATCTAAAAAAAAATCTGCCTTCTCCCTGAGTCATTTGGAATAACTCAGTATAGTAGAAACCACTTTGTAGTTATAGTTTCACAAACAAGAATGTATTTCTAATCTAATAGTTCCTGGTGTAGGCTTGCATTTATTTTTGTAAAAACAAGGGTGGATGACTCAGCAAGAAGTCCTGTGCTGATAATGTGGATGGGTGCTTGTAGTTAACCATCTCAATCTGACTTTACAAATCGGTTTGTGTATACTACCTACTTTATGAACCTGTTAATGAGCCAAGATAGCTTCACATACAGCAGCATATGTTTTACACATATTTACATACCATATATTTTTTGTAGCTATAGCTATGACTCTGTTTATTTAGCTGACACTTGTTTATATAATAAATGCCAAACGTGCTCTCAGGTTATTGAGTGTTGCAGGTATGTGTATGTCAAATATTGTATAATCTTTGTAGTATTAGTATGCTTTGGACTCTGCTGGAGAGAGAGGATCTGCGATTTATTTTTTGGCCACTGAAATGTCAGTGTTGTAGTGCTTTACTGCTGAACTGTTCTGGTATTACACTGTATTTGTTACAGTGGTCTAGAGATGTCACTGGCTTGGGAGAGGCAGGGGCTGGAGGAGACACCAACACTTAGAAAGCAGCTGGTACTCTGAGCGAGAAATTAGGGTAAAAATGTAAAGTCAAAAGGGAGTTTGGATTAAGTCAGTGAACATTGTATATGGGACTTAGACCGCGTATCAATTCCATGAAGCAGAAGTGTTTCTTCTTGCCAATATACACTTTCTGGCATCTGTCTTGAAATAAATGGGCTACTTTCTGTGTTACGTCATCCCAATGTTGTTACCAGAGGCGTAGATTATAATTTTATGTAATCACTGCAAGGTAAAGGCCTGTATTTATGGTTTATGCTTCCTAAAGTGAATGTGTTAAAGTGTGATTTGCTTGAGCTTGCACTGTCTGTGTAAAAGAATAGTGTGTGCAAAAGTAAACATGAACTTAAGGAAATGTATTTTTATATCTTGACATTCTAGTGACTTGCATATTAATTACCAGCAATGCATAAATGCAATGATGATCTTCCTAGCTGTGGACCTGTAAACATATGGTATCTGAGAAGCAAGATATGTTAATTTGGACCTGTCAAGAGTTGTAAAGGCTGGGCAGGCCAAATTCTGCCTTCATCTGTTTGTGAGCAAGATGCTTGCAGAAAATGCATTTGCTAAAATCATAAATGAGATCAGAGTTTTGCCTTGCAGTGAGAGTCACTTAACAATGCTGCTGCTAACTCTTACAGCGGGACACAATCCAATCTCTTTTCATTACCGTGTTAACTCTGCAAGCAAATAAAAGTATTCTTAGTGCTGTTTCTAAAGGTACAAAGTAATTAGTTTTGCCTTCACAATGAAAGATTGGAGAAGTTTCTACCAAAAAAGGAGGAATCATTTTAATTTTTTTTTTTTTTTTTTTAAGGTAAGCTAGACATTAAGCAGGTGAAATGTTTCCCATGGCTACTATTGCAGAGTATTGTCATGTCTTCGGACTTTAACACTGTGAATATGTACTGGCTGGCTAGATGAAAAGATAATGCAGAAGAGTGAACATTAGTGATCTCGGTCATCCTAAAGGGTATTTCTGCATCTATTGCACACTAAGACTTAGGTGTGTATAAGTAGGCAGCCTCTAGAATAGGACAGGGAAGAACTAGAAAATGGAATATGATGCTCTCACATCTTAAAAGTCAGTGAGACTGGATCTTTCCCTTCATTCCCTCCTCACTGTGAAGAAGGGTGTCTCCACTCCCACTGCCTTTGTCCTGAGGTTCCCTTTCCCTAAGGTGGCCTGGATGAAGAGGGAATTTTACCTAAAACTTCACACATTCCCATAGCTGATCTTTCAGTAAACCCAAACTATTGAAATGCAGAGGGAACAGCGTGAAACTAAACCAGACCTCTGCAGCAACCCATCCAGACTGATCCTAAGGGAAAGCTGGTGTTTGATGCCTTCTGAGATTCTGTAACCCCTGTTATAAATCTCTCAGTTGCATAGAAGTCCACCTATATCAAAAGAGGGAACCAGAGCACAGTCCTGACACTCCCCTGTTTACAGGTTGCTCTCCCTGCCTTTTTAGCAAGTTTTTTTGAGCTTTTGTCTTGGTCTTTTTTTTTTTTAATCAGCTCTTTAGAAATTGTTGTTCTCCCCTATGATATCCAAGCATTTCACCTAAGTTTGGAGAATGCTGGTTTAGGTGAAGGCAGCACTATTCTGTGTTAATGGAAACTGGGGAAGGTGGTTTTTTTCCTTGATTTCATTTGAGTGGTGTATCTGTCCAGAGACATCACTGACTCATTCTAGCAATGGCAAATGATGCATGCAATAGAAACTGGGTCTCGTGTCCTTTTACAAAGGTATAGGCTTTTGTAAATACTGCATTTTGCCAGGCATGTGGTGAAGAGTAGACTGTTGCTGTGCTTTGTGAACACTGATGCTCATTACATACTTCATAACCTTCACACCTAGTTTGTAGGATCCACATTCTCCCTACATGAAAAAGATGGGAGAGTTTTCTGGAGTTGTGGATTAATTACAAAACAACCCTTAAAACAATAAATCTAACATCAGCCAAGAATAAATAATCTCTTTGTGCTGCTTGCTCAAGGATTGTGTGCTATGTCAGGCATACTTGTAGCTGTTATTAATAATAATCATTGTATAACAGCTGTCAGTGGTTACAGCAGTACCCACAACCTGGAACTTTTCATTCTTGTGACAAGATGTTGAATCTAATCAGAGGAGGTTTTGTTTTGTTTATATTTATCTATTGCGAAAGGAGGTAGAGGAATGAAAAGCAGCGTGAATCCATGTGATCCTGGAATGACAAACAGGAACTCTTCTCCTCTGGACATTCTGGTGGCTTTAGCTTGACCTTGGGACAGCAGCCTTGTGAAACTGGGAGGGACTGACAAAGCTGTCTCCTGTGTTAGTCAAAGTCCAGTTTTGTTATAAGTCCAAAGTCCAGCTGGTTATTATAAGCAGCTTCAATATAAAGTTCCCAAAATTGCCTTTTAGCAATTGCAGACTTTCTATTTATTGTAAAACTAAGGTTTGGTGTTTATTCATACCGAGGCTTTTGCTGGCTTTCCACCACTGAGCATACTTGAGGCTTAAACTGAGCAAATCTGTATGCAGTCCCACACTATAACACTGACAGAATTCTTTAGGCCATTCTGTTAATACAGTTCTCATCAACCATCACGACTTTTCTTGACGATGTTCAAACAGTCTATTCACATGTGGGGCCTTCAGCTGGGAGAACAACAATAATAAAGTAGGTTAAAAAATGTTTGTTCATTTTCAGTTAGGAAGAAGGTGGAAATGATGAGAGAGGTTGAAGTATTATGGGTTGGCAGAAACTCAGCAGGAACCTCTGGAAGGAAGAGAGGAGGATGTGGATTGAAGAAACTGGAGCCCTGAGGGCAATCCTCTAAAAATATATTAGAACAGCACTGTCAGTAATATTATTCTCAAGACACGCAAGTCCCGCACTCTTAATTGAAAAGTGCCAGGGGTAAGGTGCTCACCTTGAAACTCATTATCTACTTAAAATAATTTCTTTCATTTGCTACTGCTAAGGACTTGTTTTAAACTGAAGTAAGAGTTAGAGCCTGAAATACCGTTTTCTTGTTGTTCTGAGAGAGAGTTCTCTCAAAGAGAATGATAGAGTCCAGCTAATAAGGCCTGGTTTATTTAGGTTATGTATTTATGATTTACCAATTATTTAGGGCCTCTGAGTTTGATAGTATTCCTCCTCTTACCCCAAAATATTGCAATATGCGAAGTTTAATCACAACTCTAGTTTGAAGTACCTGTCTATATGATATGCATGTATGTATGTATTTATCATTACACGTATCTTTGGGCACTACTGTGGTTCAGGGGGCTGCTTTAGAGACCTTGTCCTGAAGTGGTTGTGGTCTAACTAAAGAAAAGAAGCAGAAAGAAGACAGAACTATCATTTCTCAGAACAGACTGGGAAGAGAAGCATAAAAAATTCAGTGACTTATGTAAAGTCATGTACAGAATCTTACACACACACAAGGTTTATTGAATATGATTATTGTTTATTACATTTTTTTCTGATTATTATAAAATGAGAGAAGAATTTGTGCTATGATTAGGAATCTGATATCCTGTCCTTAAAGTTCAGTGCAAATAGTTGAAAAACTAGAGAAAAGAAACAAGACAATTTACTAACAGGACAGAAATAATCTCTTCTCTGTCTGTTGAAAGCTGAACCCCAGGGGAGGCAGTGATTATTCTTGAGTAATTCATATCAATCTGTTTCAGAGGAGGAGAGAAAGAGAAATTGAAGACTGGGAGGGGCAGTAGGGTTTTACAGCTTTAAGGGCTATTTTACTTATCTCTAGGGCTCACATTTAATCCAGAGTTCAGTTCAGCAGTTTGCAAAATCAATGTCTCTGTTTTCAATTCACCTTCAGACTCTTAGGCGTATCTTCATTAATCCTGTGATTCAGGAATAAGGCAGCCATGTGTGTCTGGAGACACCCACCCATAGCACAAACCGAGTATTGCTCTAATTTCTTCTGGGATCTATTTGCGTAGTTATCTTAATCACACAAAACAGGACCTGAGTGAGCAATGAGCTAAGTGACCCTTCTCCAGCTCTGCAGCTTCTTTTCACTGCTAGGAGTAGCAGCACTCATCTAACAGGTTGCTACTGAGAGTGGCAAAGTAATTGGCTTGCTCAAACTGATAAATACTTCATGCTTCCTGAGCTATGCAGTAGCAACAGGAATTAGTCTTGCCTTTTTTTGCCTTCCCTTCAGACTTGCCAGAATGCAGAAAGGTAACCACCCCAGCAAAAGCGGTGGATGGCGAGGCAGGTTGCTCTGTGCTTGGTGGGGAGGGGGACGACACACATCAAAACCTGACAGCATCCAGCCATGTGTTCAGCAAGCATGGGGGCTGTTGCAAACCAGTGAACACTGAGCATCGTTGATGGTTTTTTTACACGCCTATTGCCTATGCAGGGAGATTAACAGCAACAATCAATAGTTGAAGCAAATGGAGTGGCTTGCTGTTCCCTCTAGCTTTTCCTATGTTTAATTTCAGTATTTAAGTTGCAAATCCAAAGTACGATTTGTTGTTTATTTTTTCCTGCTCTTCTTTTTCTTGGTGGTTTTGAGTGGTGTGGCAGTGTCTGACTATGCAAAACAAACAAACAAAAAAAAATCCTGACTCATTCTGGGAGGAAGGGGGATGACGGCTGCTTGATTTCACCAGTGGGAGCTGTGCTCCAGACTTCATCAATCCTTGGTCCTGTGAGCCTGAGACAGAAGGGACCACGCAGCTCTTTTAGGAACACGAAAGTCATGTAATCCATCATCTGAATACCAGATGCTGGGTTGCTGAAAAGGGTTGATTATTGGTCCAGAACTTACTAAATTCAATGGCAGCATTTCTTTCACCTCAGCAATCCCTGGGTCATGGTCCTCACTGTATCAGCACTTTTAGGAACAAAGCCTGTCCCTGACACTGAATTACAGGTCTCAGTCCAATACATTTCTGGAATTCTAAGGTTCATTTCTCCCCAACTCGCTACACTTCTTCATTGTCCTTGTGATGTGTTCATGGCAGGATGAAGTTATTCTTTAAGGCTGCTTTCATGAGCAACTTCAAGCTACACTCACTAAAAGTTACCGTTCAGGTCTGTGTTCTGTGACTGCTTTATACTTCAAAATCTGTCCTCAGTGTGTCCTTTGAAATCTGTTTTTATGCAGAAATTTCTAATATCATTGAAAGCTGGCAGGCAGCCCTGGAAAGACATGATTTTGTAGGATGTAGAGTTGCATCAGGTAAGTGCTGAAGAAGGTTTCAGGAACTTTCTGTATTCCTTCTTGGAACAAGTGCTCCTTGTAGTTTGGCTCTTCAATATTCTGGTTACGTGTTTCTTTAGCTTATATTCTCATCAAAATATTTTGTGTAGTTTATGTAGTTTTTTCTGGAAACCAAAACAATCTTGACATATTTAAATAAGCTTCTACATACTTGCTTCCAAGGGCTGGAGGGTAAATAACTCTTGGCAGCACGTTCTAGAGCATTGCCTTTTCAACAAAGGGTGGCTGTAGCAAAGACTGTCTGGTGCTTTGTGGCTGCACAGAGAGCCAGGGCTTGTCCATAGGGTGTGACAGGCTTTAGTATGAAGATACACATGGTGGTATGTTAGTGTGGCACAGCAGAGTACTGCCTGGGGATAAGAAACCCATTCCAAAATGAGCTGCAGACAAGCTACACCCATGCCACTTCTTAGCTAGTAAGCTTTATCTATCTTTTAGGTTATGCTACATATGTAAGGGATGTGCCAGTGGTCAGACATATAACAGGACTAAACACTGAATAATGGGTATGTCTGTGTGGTTGGGTGCATACATATATGTCTTTTGCCCATGCTTAAAGCTGGCAGCATGCTGGTGTGGAGGCTTGGCAGCTGCAGCAGTTCGATGTTGTGCCTGCAGTAATAGATCTCAGCAAGGCTTATTACTGCTGGTACAGTGCCATAGCAATGCAGCCATATGGCCCCTGGACTGGAGCTGCCTTGCCTCAATTAGGAGCATGCAGAGGGGGAGATTGCATGTGTCTGCACTGGTCTGCATATGCACACCCTCTGATTCCCCAAGTTGTGCCCTGTGTATTCATCAGAGAGCGCTGTTCTTCAGTCTGCTGTGCCGTCCCTCTGGCTCTGGTGTGGGACACATTGCTCTTCAGTTTGCTTGGGGGTGCCCATACTAGGAAATGCATTTTCATCCTGTTGCCAAAACACCTCAAGAACACTTAGCCTGATGTGCTTAGACATCGCTGTAGAGGTATATCGAAAGTTGCTCAAATTAAATCTGCCCTCTCCATCTAGTTTATCTGTTAAAAAAAAACCCAAAATAAACCAAACGAAAGAACCCCAACCAAACCAAACCAACCAACCAAACAAAAAAAAACAGAAAGAAAAAAAAGAGAAAAACTATCAACTTAGTTTTAGGAGCATGAACAAAGCAAGAACAGTGCTATGTCCCGTGTCATTGCTACTTTAAACACGCTAATTGCAATCAGTATATAGTGAAAATAAAAGTGATGGAATCATCAATTTACATTTCAAATTAGAGTAATGATTTTCATCTTTTGTGAAAGAGAAAGGTTAAAAGGTTTGACGAGAGGTATTTATAGGGAACCTCACATGTCTTTAGTGGAGAAATAGGCATGTGACTGACATAATTTTCAAATGATATAGTTTACCTTGCAGCAGGCAGTGTCAGAAAGGAAGCAGCAGGGAACCGGCATAATGAAAACTTATCAATACTTGTCTTCTGTGATGAAGAACAAACATTCATTTAGTCCTACACATTTTTAATTGCTTATCCCAGGTTCTGGGGGCTGGTGGGCTGGGGCGCATCCTATTTGCAGCCTGGTGATAAGCAGCTGTTTCCTTGGCGAATTCGTTTCTGAAAGTGAGATAATCCGATTTGAATGGAGCTGCAGACACCCACTCATTCTGCCAAGCAAGGAAAAAAGGGGGAAAAGAAAGATTTTTCTCTGCTTCTTCCTTTGTACTCTGCCATGATTCAAGGACAGATAAAAATCTTGGTCTTGTTTCTCTCCTTCTTGTTTGTGGCCCTTGATAGCTTTGTAAGCTTGGTTATTTTTGCTGGAAATCACAAACTCTCTTCATTTTCCTTGGTGTAATTCTTGAATCTGTAAAACTGAGGCTGTGCCAACACACAGGATTTTGATTCTGATTCAGCAAGGAATGTAAGCAAGTGTTCGATTTAAAGCATATTTTAAGCCCACCTGTATTCAGCAGAGCTCTCAAGCTACTTGTATTGAGGAGTTGCAGTGCCCAAGAGTACACAAAACTCCTCATAATATTGAGGATGTATGGGCATCTGTGCTGTACACCTCCAGGAGTCCATCTCTTATTTCTCAGATGCCACGGTAGTTCAGCAATTTCACAGTAAATTTTTGAAAGTTTTTCACCTTCACTTTAGAAGAAAAAATGCTTTCGTATTTCACTGTGGCTTTCCTCCTAACTCCCTTCTCTATTTTTACATTTTCTCAAATTATTGCAATATGCTAGAACTTGGATGAATCTTTCTCTGGGCACAGATGTCTCTTACAAACTGCCTGAACAGTATGGTGTGCAAACCACATTGCTCTTTCATCAGCTTCCCTCAGGCCCTGATGCATCAGAGACTAATCAACAGTCACTGAGTTGTCATGTTTTCTCCTCTCTGCACCTCCACACAGTGCTGTGCATGAATATAAACCGAGGTATGAGTGAGTCTAAGCCTTGCACAACGTGAACTTGGAAATATCCAGTGAAGTGAGGAACAAGCATGGACATGGCACTAAAGAACAGGCCAGAGGCAGCGGGGCTTTCTGGAAGGCAGACAGAAGAAATTCCTTTTATTTTTTATTTTTATTTTCTGAGGAAGAGCATGTACCTAATGGCTCAGAAGGTTGTTTGGCTTCCCAGACAGGCTGCATAGTAGAAAAAGCGGGAGGTGGGAGTGGCAGCTGGCTGGGCTCAGCTGCATTACACTGCGAACAGAAGGAGCACAGGATCAAGGAGCACTGACAAAATATGGAAGCCGAGTCTGGGGAATGCACATCCTGATAAAGAAAAGTGTTTGAAAAAAATTCATATCTAGCATCTGGTTTCCTGTGTGATGACTTGCTGAGGAGGGACAGTAACTGCAACAACAGCCATCTGAGACAGGCTCTGCCAAGTGACCTGCAGAGATTTGCTCCTCCAGAAACCCATTTTGCGGGGGATAGTCTAGGCCATCTGGAGGGCACTGTGCTTATGAGTGCTTCCTCTCTGTGCTGGTAGCCTTGTCAGAGCCTTTGTGGCTGTCATTCCTGAATAACTTTTCTCTCTCTGATTTTAATGTTATAAGCGCCATTCTGTCATAGACACTTTTATTTTAGTTTAAGAAAAGTAACATTTCACCCTCCCTGCAGCTGTGCACAGTATGTTTACCATTAGATAACAACATCCTTAAGGCAGGATTCGCCCAAGCCTGTATGTCTGCAAAATTACATCCCAGCCTCCCCAGAACATGTCTCCACTATGAAAAAGAAGTTACCTCAGTAATATGAACCCATGTCAGGAGCAGTGAGTGCCTCTACAATAGAAAAATACATTTGTACTGCCTGCTTAGATGTGAAACTGTCTGCCTTAGAAAGAGTATCATTTCCATATTTAGAAATAGGCTTAATTTTTGTATCTGTAAAGTATTTATTTGCTGTAATTGATGAATCCTCTGTCTGGGGACTCCTTTAGGCACTGTGAGTGGGCCAGACTTCATGGTAGTAGAATAGGTCTCTCCCAACTCTAACTTCTATCATTTAAAGGCTTCACATGGATGCTTTTGTAAGTTGTGTAGCAGTGGCAGTCCAAAGGTTAAATGGCTGCCTTTCAGCTTCTGCACCACAGTCATAGGGGATTAGGTTTTCTCAGTGGGTCTCTAGGTACTGATAAATCAGAGAGTTCCCTTGCTATGATTTCTTCCTTTTTCTGTAATCTTTCTGAGAAAGCAAGTGACCTCTTCTCACTGGGATAGTGCAAATGATATTTTTCCCTGTAGCAAGCCACAACACTTTTTTGTTCTGTTCTTAGAAGGTTATTGTTGGGGGGTGGGTGGGTGGGGTGGGAATCCAAATGCCACCTCATGAGAGAGAAAACTGATAACTCACTGGTAATAGATTTATGACAAGATCTTTGTTGCTCTCCATGTTCTGGTGGCCCTTATGTCCCTTTGATGCATTCGGCTGAACCCCTCATCCCAGCATGATTTCTTTGTTTACTTCCTGAATTTCCTTCTGGAAATACCGGAGTTTCTTTTTGCATAATAAAAAAGATTTGGGCGTTTATGTGTGTATGGGAAAAAACATGGCAAAAGGGCACTGAATAAAATGCCTGCTTTTAGCCAGCAGCTGGTATGACTCTGTTGTGTGCTGGGAGGTCTGGCTGCACTTCATTTATTATGCTCCTATGTAAATATTAGAAGATTTAATACTTAGTAGTTCATAGTTATGCTTCTTACAGGACATGTGTCAGTACCTGTCAGTGGGTGGTATTAAAGTGTAATACACTAGACTGAGTCCAGCCAGATTACAAGTGATTTTTTTTTTATGTTCAGCCCATCCCGTCCTCTCAGAGCATTATTAATCTGGTAATGGTGATGTCTATGATACTAGAAGGAGCTTCTGAAAGAGAATATTGCTTCCTTGCCAGATATGTCTAGAAGTCAGAACAGAGAGCAGAACTGGATTGGAATTAAGTTTGTGGACTTAATTTTGAGCCTGAGAAAAGTCTCTAAGACTCTAGGCTGAATGGCTTCTAAGGTAATAGAAGATGTCACATTTAAAAGTCAGAGACTGAGGGAAAGAGGACTGCAGCCTGAGAGCTTACCATGGAGGTGGCAGGGGGTACAGGTGGTTCGGTGACTGGGATGGGCAGACTTACTGCAGTAGTGTGTGCTCATATTTGATAGTTAAGGCCTGCCTGGAAGTGCAGTCTGGCATGGCCTGGGATTGTCCCACGTTCTGCAAGCTGGAAATTCTCTGATGAAGTGAATTTTTCTTGGGAAAAAAACATATTTGTCAAGTCTGACATGTTTCACAGAAATTTGCCAGTTTTGAGGAGCTTCTGACAAAACACATTACAGGAATTACTGGAAATGAACCAGGTTTGCTGCCATTAAAACCGGTGCATTGCTCTAGGGTAGGGGCTTCTGGAGTCCCTAGTTGGTGGTGCTGACTGCAATTTGAGTGCCAGCGGTGTCAAGGTGGCTCTCACTGTTTTGATTGCTCTGGTGCTTTCAGGATCTAGAGCGTATCACTCTAGGGAATCTGCTCCAGAACTTCCATGCCCTTGTTCCAGCACAAGGTGGCCCATGCAATACAGCTGAAGACCTCTCAGAGGTCCCAGATGCCTGCTCTGCTAAAGGTGTGTTGTGGTTTAACCCCAGCTGGCAACTAAGCACCACACAGCCGCTCGCTCACTCCCTGCCGGTGGGATGGGGGAGAGAATCAGAAGGGTAAAAGTGAGAAAATTCACGGGTTGAGACAAAGACAGTTTAATAGGGAAAGCAAAAGCCACGCATGCAAGCAAAGCAAAGCAAGGAATTCATTCACTACTTCCCATTGGCAGGCAGGTGTTCAGCCATCTTCAGGAAAGCAGGGCTCCATCATGTGTAATGGTTACTTGGGAAGACAAACGCCATCACTCCAAACGTCCCCCCCTTCCTTCTTCTTCCCCCAGCTTATATACTGAGCAGAGCAGGCATCTGGGATCAAAAACAAGATGGGACTGCACAAATTTAGACAGGCTTGGGAAATCTTGTGAGCAAGCTGATTGTCAAGGGGCTGTCGTTTTGCATTCAGTGACTAGAAGTTTACAGATTTGGCTGTTGGGAGCAGAGTATAAACTAGAGGGGCCTATGATATCAAGTTGCAGGAGGGGTGATGGAAAGCTGTCATGGGTCAGTGGGTTCCTGCCAAAATACAAGATGGGTATGACCTACCCAGAAGTCACCAAGACTGGAAAGGTAGGGACGTGAGCCAGTGTTTATCACTTGATGGAGGAATTGCAAGGCACCTTGGCATAACATCCAAAGGCAATACACAGGGCCTGGGAGTACTTTCTCCTCTAAAGGGAGAGGAAATAGTAGGCATGATAGTAAATCACGCCGTGTCTCTCCTTATCTGAGGCAGCACTTGATTACTTAACTGAAATCATTGTCAAATATCAAAAATAGTACCTGACAAGTAATAGATTGCAGAATTAACAATATTTGCTGAAAAATTCATGGAGGCTGATTCTTCTAAGATTTCTTTATGCTACTTTTGCAGCTTGAGGAAAGAACAAAATAACACCTTTCTGAGAAATAAAGACAATTATTATTTAAGGGACAAAAATTTGCATGAACTGAACCTTTAGTGTAACAGCAGCTTTAAAAAGAGGTCACAGCCCTCAATCTTAAGAATTTAGCAGCTCTCAAGCTGAAAGCTCTGTTAATCCAGAGAATAAGAGAAAGCAGATCAGCTTTCTTGAGCTTTAATATAGCAAACTGCTGCCAGGCAAGGAAATTGATCTCAGAAAGGAAGGAACAACAGAATTTGGAAATGCAATAAAAAATAAGATGTGATCATAAAACACAACATAAAAACATATGTTTAATGCTTTTTTATTTTTTATTTTCCATTTAGTGTTGTGATTATGCCATAGCTAACAGCAGCCATTACACAAATCAGTGGCAGACAGGCTGAAATACTGTTTCAATTACCCTGCTCACAGCAGCTCACCCCAGCCCAGCTATAAATAACTAGCAGATCTTCCATTGCTCCATGAATTAAGATTAAAGATATGCAGATAATTTAAACCCTCAACATACACTCCTCCACCACAGAATGTATTTTGGAGCCAATTGCTTGTGTCCCCCAAAAGAGAGTATACTGCTAGGAGGCTACCATCAAATGAAGCATTAGGCTAATAGTGTTTTATGACAAGGTAATGATAGACTAAGCAAAGCATTTCATCTCGCTCTATAGATGTTGCTTTGTGTTAAATAATTAGGAAATGTGTTTTCCCCTCCTCTAACCTCTTCAGGCTCCTGGAGAAATTAGCCAGCCTGTGCCTGTGTGTGACATGCTGTCTTCACAGAAGGGAGATACGTTCCACCAGCTAGGCTGGAGGGAAGCTCGTTCCTCAAAATTCTAGTAAGTTTAATCTGTTTCAGTTAAGATGATATCTAATACAAACACTTACAAACATAACTCCTCCATTCTCTCTTTCTCTCTGTCTATTTCTGGAGAGTTAGTGCTGTACCCCTAGGACATCCAGATGACACAAGAAGGTAAATTATGCATGGAACAGCATCCCCCAGAAGTTTTCCTATTGTCTGAATGTCTCTGGGCTTAAAATAAACTGGATTCTGAGATGCAGAACAGGAAGAAAACACAAGACATTATGGGAGCTGAGTCAGATGTGAGAGCAAGCCTGTTAAACTGTGTGCTATGAATGCATTGCTTAGAGAAAGTGCTGGCCAATTGACTGAGATAATATCATTGTCTTTGAGCTACCTACAGGAAACTGGGTAATTCAATACAGAATATTGCAGTCTCTACTTTGAGCAGACCAAGTCCTTTTCAGGTTCTTGTCCTTAGCTCTAAAGTTAACTTGGGATTTATATTGATGAACATCTTTCTAGAAACAGGCACTTAAAGCAACTCTTTCTCACTAGACAAGTGAAAGAGGAAGAACACTATTTTCTTCCTACTCCTCAGATTTTACTGAATGTAACACTTTTACAGTGTTAAGAGCTCATATCCAGGATGTGTGAGACATGATTTTACTGCCCTTAACTTGACAGGACCACAGCCTGCATGTTGTATGGGCTAGTAGAGTGCCCTAGCCATCAACGTCTGCTGAGTTGTTTGATTTTCAGCAAACAGCAAAATCTTGATTGAGGCCAAGCAAGTAAGAGTGAGAAGTAACATGGTAGCTAACTCCTTTTTTTTAACTGCAAAGTCTTGGATTTCAAGCTTATTTATCTCACAATAAATGTCCTTCTTTTTCTCCTCTCCCAAATGGAAGTTACAGTTGGCATGCTATGCAGTAATTAATTTTCTTTTTTTTCTTTTGTTTTCTGTGATTTAGAGAGTATTTTACAACTTTAACAGGAAGGTCAGACAATACATTTTGGTTTAAACATTCAGGAATTTAACTGGGATCTAGTTTATAGTCCCTGCAGAAAGAGAAGAACATTGAATCTGAATCTGCCATATTTTAGATAAATTTTTCAGTCACTGTGCTATGAGGTAAGAGCAGGAGATTGGAAGAGAGCCATGCTGGGGTGTAAAAAGTAGTAAATTGCTGAGTTTGTGAGCTCTACTGTATGCATGACCTGGGCAGCTTACTCCTCAGGATGTTGTGGATACACAGAGAAGCAGACATAAAGGACACTTGAACTTAGATAACTAGGAAAATCCAGTTCCTCAGTTAGATGGGTTAAGTCTGACCCTCTGTATATGTTCGTTTTGCTCTTTCCCATCCCTCTCTGTACTACTTTGATATAAACTGTTGCCGGCAGTTCTGAACATCTAAATGCTTTATATATCCTAAAGGAGTTTGAGATGTCTGCACCATTTATTGGTGTGCTGATTAATTAACCCCACGTTTTAATGAAGGTAATTTGCTCAGACTTCTCAGCACACATATGGTGTGTATGTGAATACCTTTATTCTTTATTTGCAGTGAACTTATGCTGATTTATACTACATGAGGATGTGACCAGATAAGTGTGTGTGTGTGTACACAGGGGGGAAATACAGTGAGTAAAGGAAGAAGAAAAATGGCATCATAGGAACAGTTTGGACTCTGATTAGTTTCAGTGAATAAAGGAACCCCCTCAGATATAGTACTGCCTCATGGGGGTATGAAATGGTCAAACAGACATAATCTGCTAGAGGACGTCTGTGACATTTTATTCCTTTCTTGTCAGCATGCTTGCCAGAACAATGGATGAGATATTTGCAGAGAAGCAGAAGTCTGTTCTCTTTTTCTGGTGTTATATTTTTGCAGTATGACTTCTTCCCTGGTTTTGAGTTGCAATGTTTAGGCGTCACATTACATACACCACCTCTTTTAGCGCGAAGATGAAAGTACAGCATGCAGTAAATAGTTCAGGAATGAGAGGAGGTATTTGTAACCATCACAAGGAGTACGTCTATGAAGAAAAGAACGAGCAGATAGAGAAAAGAACCTCAGATAGTCTTGAGAGATTTGGGGACCTCATACTGCTGGAGTTCCTGAAGTTATGGACAACTTCATAATTGCATAGGTGTGTTGAGTGTCCTCTGCAGTGAAAAAAATGCCCCCAAGCTTGATGTTTGTTTAGAAGACACACAGATTTATTTGATTATCATCTGTGAAAGTGTCATATACACAGATCATTAATCCAGGGCTCCAATCCATTGCCCTGTGATGCGGTAATTTGCTGTAAAGCGTAACTGTAACTCCTGTACTTAAGACATGAGTATTACCAGCTCTCCAAATGAGGTCAAAAAGTCCTTTTCTGGGCTGCAGCTGGTTTAAAAATACTTTGAAAATACTGCTGTGGAACAGGTACTTTACTTTTGCTCCAAATGCAACTTTAAAATGAAAGGGAATTTGTTTCAAAAATAATGACAAAAGGATTTTTTGGCATAAATGCAGCCCTAAAACTTTTGTTGTGGTAGGACCCAGCAAAGTCCAATCTAAAAACATGCTGATCACCTGAAATTCCCGGGAGTATAGTGGTGAGTACTAAAAAGTCTGAGCCATTGTGGAAAGTCAGTACCCTTGTTGGCTTGCTGAGAATTAACCTGCCCCAGGTTCCGCTCCATGAGGGACGTGAAGCTTTCCCTTGGCTGAAGTAGATCATTGCATCTGCCAGGCAAAGCACTGCAAGAGAGATGCACCTGTGTTGCTCTGCTTTTCATGCGCATTAGGTATAGGTGGGAAGGAGCCACACTAGCCGAAGTATAAGGCAGAGAGAGAAGTAGTAGTCAGATCTTGCTGAGAGTTCTCTAAACAGCTTAAGATTTTAGATGCTTTTAGGAAAGACTTAGTATCACCTCTGGGTAAGTATAGTGAGGGAATAATTTCTGTGGTGGGAAAACTTAGGTGCCAGAGGGCTGTTTCAAAGGAACTGGTTGAATTGCCTTGAACAAAGCCAGGCAAGCTAACTTCCCTCTCTTCCAGCTCCCACATTGCATTAATCTCCTGTGACAATGCAGTTAAGTGAGGGAATTCTCTTTAGTCACTGAAAATAACAGCAA
The DNA here is from genome assembly GCA_020745775.1 of Theristicus caerulescens. Lineage (NCBI taxonomy): Eukaryota > Metazoa > Chordata > Aves > Pelecaniformes > Threskiornithidae > Theristicus > Theristicus caerulescens. The sequence continues at coordinate 95,375,985 of CM036560.1, forward strand.
AGACAGTTACCATGGTGGAAAGTGCAGAGACTCAAGAAGCCTGTGGGGGACTGACAAAGCTTTGCAAAGCACATTTGTTTTCCTAAGTTTTGTGGGGTTGAGGAGGGGTTGAGAGTTATGAAGTCTCTTGGTTTCTTTTCTAGCTGGGTTTTAAAATTGCATGAAGCAGAAGCAATTGATGAAGTTTACTATTTAAAAAATGAAGATATGCCACATACAATGAGTCTGGCTTCCTTTCAAAACAGCAGCAAACTGAAGAGGCTGCACACAAAGTGCTTCTTGCTTGTCTATATTGTAGGACTTCTTAGCAACTGCTTTCTAAGTGCTCTCTTTGACTCCTAATGGCCACTAATGCCATTACAGATGACTCCATACCAGATGTAGACAGGCCACTTGAAAAGAAGTCATCTTTCTGACAGATGTCTCTTTTTATCATTTCCTTGAATCAGCTCAGAGTTTTGTATCTTTTTAATTTCAGGGAATAAAGTAAGGTGTGGTCTGCATCCATCTGAGGGGATGTTTTGAAAGTCAAAAAGGGGACAGAGAAGCCACAGTGTGTGCCTGGCTCTGCTTGGGTGAACAGAGCCTGCTGTCACCGGCAATTCTGACCTGAATGCAAATTCAAAATTCAGTTCCTGCAAATAGTCTCTATTTGAGCTTAGAATTCATTGTTCATTTGCCTGGTTCCTGCCAACAGTCACATTCTCTAGCGTGTTCACTTGGAGAAAACATGAAATGGGTGTAAATATTGTTGATGTGAATTCACTAAGCTATTCAAGTGACTGTTTCTGTTAGTTTTGTGGCATTCCCTCAGTTCTGTTTGTTGCCGTGCAGTCAATTCTCAGCCATTGTTCCTTGGAGGAATACACCAAGGCTTAAAACACTGTACTTAATGCAAAAGTAAGAATAGGAATAAGCTTGTATCACTCATTGCTCAGCTGGTGACTGAAAAAAGTGTTTGAGTCCCGGCTTCCCCAGCTCCGTATTTCGTCTGAGCTGGAAGACCCTCTTTTATTCTGCACATATACCATTAAAGCCTGCTGTCTTTACTTCTTTCACCACCTTTTTACCCGTTGTCTGCTAGGAAGTACAATGCTATCCTTCAGTTTGCATTTTTCCTCCCTCAAAGTAAGCCAATAAGAGAAGTTGCAGAGTGGGGTTCTTAAAATGCGTGTCACTGCCTGGTACCAATATCCAGACATTTTGCTTCCAATTATACCTTGCAGGATGTAAGCAGTGACCGCGAGCTTGTAAAACGAGGACCTAAGTGCCCCTTTTATGTAATTAGTACCATTACCTTGTTACTTTTATTTCCTGTACACTTAGTTTTGAACTGAAAACCCTGTTCTCTTTTCTCATTATTCTCACAAGAAACCTGTTGTTCTCCTCCCCCTGCTGTAAGTAAAAAACTCTGCATTTTTATTTTACGGTTGAGTTGTTTAGCAGGTTCCCTCATGCTCTAATGAATTACAGAATGGTTCCAAGGTCGCTTCTCTTTGGTACTGTTAGACTTTGGAAGAGCGAGGCCACCTGGTTTGGCTGCTTTTTTAGCCTCCCAGCTGACACTTTTCTCTAATTCAAAGAACAGACTGTTCAGCCATTGCCTGACCTATCTTTCTTTCACCTTTGACAGCTGAAGTGCCATATGTCAGTTCTTCTGTGATACCATATTTCTATAGCGATGATTTCCTTGTGGTCAGTGGAAGTTCTTTAACCAGTAGAGAGATTGAGAGCTTGCTTTGGATCTGGTCACATCCACTGAAGACGTTCTCTCAGATCAAAAGATTGGTTAGCAACAGAGGAGTTAGATGCTGACCATCTCCTGTGACAATTGGTGTGGGGATGGGATTAGATCAGGCAACAGCACAGAAGTCCAAGTTCTGATGAGAACATGTTGCTTCTGGGGAATGTCAACCCAATCAACAAAACGTATCAGATAGAGTGGCAAATGGTTTACTTTATGAATGCACTTTCCCACTTGGAACAAGCACTTTTCATTCTGAAGTTACTGTACAGCACAGCGATTAATGCGTTTTCATTATCTGTGACTGTTTAGAATGAATTGAAGGAAATTCAACCAGACATCAAGTTGTCAAAAGACAGGGCCTCAGTAGGGCTGGGGCCTGTGCTAGTTATATTGCTGCTTTCGCTGTGTCATCATTCACAGCATACAGAGAAGACAGAGATGCCTAAACTGTTCTTTTTCAGCTTACATGCCGAGATGTGATGAAGTGGTTAATTCCATTCCAGAAGCACAGACATGCCGTGGGTAATATGTCCAGAAAATGAGATCAAAGTCTGACTATATTCCTGACAGTTAATCTGAAACAAAACCATGCATGCTTTTGCCAGTTGATCTGCAATTGGATAGCTGAAAAGAATTTGAAGAACAAGTGCCTGTAATCATGCTTTTAATTGTGGATAACGCATTCTGTGTTATGGCACAGTTACAAAGCGTGGTGCTTCTCTGGGAAATCCTCCGTCAAATAGTGTCAGGATGAACAAGAAGCAACACACTGAATTCTCCTCCAAGGGCTACGGCAGCTGTGGCCATCTGCAGAGGAATCACCAGACTAAAGCAGTGGGCTATTTCTGAAACAGCTTCAGTAAGTTGCAGAAGCTTCGTTTCCACAAAATCTCTTCCCAGAAGGTTTCTCTGAATCTCAGGTGGCTGTGATGTCACTCCAAAACAATCAGCACTGTGAAGAGACTCAACAGGAACAGCTGCTGCCTGCCAGAAGAGGGTATGGGGTGGAGAACCTGCAGTGATCCCCACATCCTCACACATTTTGAGACCTGGAAGCACGTGCAGTTGTGGTTGTAGCTCATGTGGGCAGGGCAGGGCGGGGGCTAATGGGCTCCTTTTCTGTCATGAAATAGGTACCTTATTCTTAAAACCTTTCATAGCTCTGTATTTTGATTCAAATATTAATTTAATCAGATGAGTTTGAGTTGGGTGCCCATAAGCAGATCTGCATTTAGATCTCTACTTGCCTGACCTTCCTGCCACACTGAATTCCTTTGTGAACACTGGCTGCTTTATCAAAGCATGCACTCTCCATCTGGCTTTGGGTACCCTCTCAGATTTTTCACAGCATTAGAATCCATTCCTTTGTGAGAAGAGGTCTGTGGATTTTTTGTGTTCCATCAGCATGCTCAGACTTCAGGATTTTCTCATTTGCAAGCAGTATCAGGATGTCACCATTGCATATACAGGTTGTTGTAAGCCCTTCATACCAATTAAGATGCCTGTACAAGGGCAAAGCAGGCATCTGGAGGAGACTCCACTATTTGTTCAAGCCAGAGGTGTATTTTTTGTGCTAATAGCAAACGCACCTCTGAGTCGAAAGTGTTAGTCTCTGTCATTCCAGGAACCTTACACCAATACTTTCCTGCCAAAAGCAGCACAGGAGAGAGATGTGTAATAACAGCTGGAACAGTGGCAACGAAAAGGTGCCTTCTGCCTTGTGTTAAGTACACTGAACAAAGCCTGAGCAACTGCGCTTTTGAGAGAGAGAGAAGTGAATCAATAACCCGATGAAGACTGTCAAGTAATGCTGTTGTCTGCAGTGCCTTTAATGGTTTTCGTCAATAAACTGCAATTATTTTACAAATATGTGTTGTGTTCACTTCTAAATCTATCTCCCTGCTTCCTATATTAATTTTTAAAAATGAGAAATATCCTAAGTGCTTGCATTGTATGAAACCTGTATTTAAAATCAATTGGTGTATAACAAAGGGCCTTCCTTTGCTTATTCAAAGAGCACACATATAAAATGCCATGTCTTTTGTAATACATATTCCCCCATTTTTTTAATACAAAGTTCATAATAAATCACCATTTGCAACTTTTCAGAGACACTTCAAAAATATATATTTCTTTCTGTCTTTTTTTTTCTTTGAAGGCTGGAATTTTTCCAAGTATCACAATATAATTTGCTTCACAAAATTTAAAAGAAGAAAGTAATCTCCAGACACTTCTACTATGTGAATTTCTCTGTCTAAATAATTTTTATTTCTGATGTGCTGTAAACTTTAATATATACCCCTTCATTTTAGATTAATAATATAACAATATAAAGATTCTTTTTACTATACTTCACATTTAGTTGCCCAAGGGGAATTTGCTTTTTAATTATTCAAAAGAAGCAATGGGGAGGTGGAAGAAAAGGACACTGTTAGATTATCTAAGATAGAAACTAAGCTCAGCATGAGAGGTAGGGTTTTGCCATCTACTCTCCAAAGCAAATCAACACAATAGCTTTCAAATATTTAAAGGTGTGCTACTTACTCGAATGTGCAGGTATCTGTAAAAAAACCCCAGTGAGAATAATCTTATCCTTAGATGATAATCTTCCCCCTCAGTCCTCCCAGAGGATCAGCAAGAGCAAAGAAAAGCAAAAGAATATTGACAAAGAGATAATTGGAACATTTTCAAAGATGCAGAAAGGTGCTAGGGGGTGGTTCAAACTACCTGGGTATCCAGCTCCTTTGAGAGCTGGAATGTTTCTCCTGTTCTATTTACCATTTGTTAAGTGAGTAGCGGACACACACCCCTGACCTTACTGAAGGAAAATATTCTGATAATTGCCATTGAAACCTTTTGCTAAAAGAATTTTCTTCTGCAAAACTTTTTGATTTCCTAAAGCATATTCCAGTGGAAGTGAGACCTTCTTGAATATTCTTGACATTTTATCTTTGAAGAACTGTTAAAATCTGGTCTCATTTGCCCAAGTGAGTTCATCAGATAAAGGTAGGAGGGGGGAGGAAATGGAGAGGAGAACCATTGCCACACGCAGAAGCTTTGAAGTCCTGACGGAAAAGGAGAAGTGTTGGCCCCACCTGGCATTCGGCCTCTCCCAGCCAGCTCCTTTTTGTAGGAATTAGCATCTACGCAGACAGCCCTTCTTGGGGTTTTGGTGTTTACGGTCAATCTAACCAACACAGAAGCTGCTGACTCTGTGTGTGCTGGCAACAATGTAAGGGCTCAAAAAGGCACAGTATGCTCCTAAGCTGCAAGGAGTTTACATTAGAGAAGAACGACTCTATAAATTGCGTCACTCCAGAACAAAATGGCTCCCACCAGCAGAGAGTCCCTGTTCCAGCAAATGGCAGATGTGTTTAAGCCACAGTATACTTACTTTTCTGCTTCAATAACTTGATAATGTCATTTTAAATTAACAGTATTCATTTTAAGTAACCTCTGTGTTTCATACACTGGTCAGACTGTTACAGGAACAGAATATGTAAAGATTTGCTGAGGTAAATAAGAATAGGTTTGAGATTAGCTACTGTGTATTTTATATCTATTGTATATTTTCACATAATATGGACAAGTGACTTGATAACATTATATAAGGTTTTGTTCTGTTTGCAAAAACAGTCTTGCAAATGCTTTGTAGAATACTTTTAACAGGGACCTTTTGCCTCCTTTGCTGGGAAAAAAAAATAGCTTCCTACTTACAATCCTAAGTGTATGGTGCAGCTTTGAGAAATTATGACAGTGTTCAGAGTGCGTGCCTGACTCTCACATGCTCACTCGCATGCTTTTCCCTGTTCAGTTTCATTCCCAACATCTGCCAATAGCAATGTGAAATCTGCAGTTCTTTGATATTACAATAGGCATCCTTTCGCGAAGCTGCAACTTCAGTGGCAGAAGTGGTAGGAGCACCTAGAGACATGACCGGTGGTGATGAAATAGTAATATATTTCTGGGATTGTGTTTCTGGTATTAAGAAGGATAGCATGTATGGAAAAACGTTTGCAGGTCTGCTCTTGGAGCCTACTAGTGCATGGACTGATTGGGTAGAACCTGAAAACACAGCACCAAATTGCATCTTGCGATAGTTAAAGGTGGAAAATTGACTGTCCGGAGACACAAGGGTAAAAAGGACCCTAGACCAAATCCCCCCCATTTCCAGAATGCGTTATGTGTTTATGAATCAGTAGGATATGGCCATTGCTTTTTTAAGACAAAATCTGAGAATTTCAAAGGCCTTCCTCTGTTTTCCTTATAGCCTGCTGCTAATCATGTTGTCAATCTTTGTATTAGCCATTTGAGAAACAAAATTAAAGAAAGAAGCTCTTTTAAACTGAAGGAAATTTTTCATCATGTTTAACACTTGTTTAATTGTCTCTTCATGTGTTGGTATTTTAAAGGTATTTTAAAGCATAGGTATATAGCTCTGAGGGAAGGGAGGGCTGGATATGGCTGTTCTCTTTGCGGTCAGTGGGAATTTTGTTGGAGCCAAAGCTTTCTTGGAACAAATCAAGACTATTGAATTTTTGCTGCAGCTTTTAAAACAATTGGTAAGATTTTGTAGTTGCTTCACGGTGTTCAAAAGGTTCAGTGGCTGCAGTACCAGACTTGTAAGCTTCTGAAAGGTAGCAAATAGATTCACAGAAGAACTGTGCTATGGGAGAGCACAGGGCCCAGCGACTACATTCCCTAGAGTCCAGGCTGCACTTTAGTATTTAGTACGTCCTAGGAATTTTCATGACTCTCTCATTCTCGTACACCTAGTCTCTGTAAAAGACAATGGGATAATATTCTTCCCTTTTTAAAAGCCAGCTAGAGAGGCAATGATGCTTTCACACTGCCATGTCTCTGCATTGACAGGGTACACCATTGGAAAAGGCTTGAAAATGGTAAACAGAGACACATAAGAATAGACTGGGCCTTTTTCAGAAGCATTCTGTGAATGACAATCCTATTTGGCTATTTTCAGAACTGGAGGAAACTTTTTCAAGGTTTTCCAGGCAAGATTCGCAGATGCCCTCAGTATTCACTGGGTGCAAATAAAGACTGAAGAGGGACTTATGGCTCCCTGATTTGAGACTGACTTTGCTCTGGCCTTGGCATAGACTAGAACAGCTTGAATGCTACCCATTAGGTATGGGCCACCAGAGGCTAGCTAAGGAATGCTGTGACCATGCCTGAATGTGCTCTATGTACAATCTCTTTCTTTCACAAAGGAAAAAAAAATTTTTCACATGGAAAGGAATAATACTATATCTTTTTTACTGAGAAGTATTTTATGTATGTATATACGTACATGCATATTTCCACTATACGTATTTGAGTTGCCCTTTCTGTGCAATACACAGGCCAGCTATATCAGTTACTCTCTCTGTACCCTTTTTATTCACCTCAGTAACTCAACTGGCAATGTGGTTCCTCCTTCTCCACAGATGATTCTGGGGCACAAAAAAGGAGCTAATGCAAATGCAGTGGCTTCCCCATCACAACACAAATGTGGAAAAGAAAAAAAAATCTATGTTGCCAAGTGAGCAGAATCGATAAGGAAAGCAAAGTTAGCATCAGACTGCTTGGAGAACACTACCAGCAATATGAATTTGCTTATACCCCACAGAACAGCTGCAATAAGGTGAGTTAAAATCTTACTAATGAGTCTGGCAAGCCTGTAAGGTAGAGGCAATGTATTGAATTCAGATTGGCATGCGTTTCAGCAGACTTTACAAGCCCCTGGAGGATTTTTAAAGGAAAGATAATGTTTTGGCTCTGTGCACTGTTTGCAGCTCAGGAATAATCAGAACAACGAAGTATGGCTTGCCGTGAATAACTGCCTTAACGTCTGTGCCTTGCAAAGGTGCAGGCAGAAACTGATAAGCCTAATCATATTAGTAGGTGTGTTCATGTGTTATTTTCATGATGTGCAAAGTATATAGTTTGTAAGAGCCGATCTAAAAATTCAACTCTATTGAATAGAATAGGGAAGCAATAACCCCCCTGGCTTGTGAGCAGAGGCCTGCAAGGAGGGAAGAGGGGTGAGTGACCAGGAGTAGCACTCAAATGCAAGCATTGCGCTGCTTTCACAGATTTCTGATGGGAATTCTTTGCTGTAATTGCAAGGTTTTCATCACAGCAAAATAGGCCATACGCTCCCTCCTTGTCTGCCTGCCTAAGTGAAAAATGACAGCCTTAGTAGCGAGAAAGAGGAAGCATGATATTCTAGAAAACACGGTTGGCTTTATTCAGAGGAGAGAAGGTGGCTAAAATTAAGTAGATGCTTCCGGCCTTACCAGTTTTCACCTTTTAGTAAAAATTTATGAACTGCTGACAATTGCTATGCAAAACCAGAATCAATAGCTCATATTAGGGCTGAAATTTCTAAGACTGCCAGCTTGATTCATTTTTAAGTAATGTATTTGAACTGCTTGTGCTGATTCAAGGTCAAAATGTGTAGATTGTATGCAGCATATGGTGAGTACCTTTGAATTGTTTCTAATGTTTTGAGTCTTGTCTAAGCACACTAATAGGACACAATTTGTTACTAGAAGTAGTCTTTTTTTATTTCCATCTGCTCATTCAGATGACGAGTGTAGGATCGAAAGAAAAACACAACTGGTGGGTGCTGAGGCAATCTCACAAAACCACTTTGTAGCTTAATGACATTTAAGTCCATCAAAGCACTAAGCTGTGCACAACGGAAGAATGTGACCAACTGTAATGTTGATAGTGACTTCTGCACACACTTAAAACTATACATGGGCTTAAACACTTTTTCGAGAATTCTTCATGCCTGGTGAATGGTCAGTTCAAGGGAAAGAAATGTTCTCCTGGAGAAAGACGACCTTGGGAAAGTCTCTCTTTTGGACTGATATGCATTCATAGCTTAAAATTTAAACTTCATGTTTTTATACCACTTTCTAGATAGCATAATATCTCTTCTTTTCTAGCAAATAGACCCTTGTAGATATTGTTGCAACAGGCAGCCTGAAATGTGAGAGAGAAACGTGTAGAATAGCTGTTTATTGTATTTATCGTGCCCTGCAGTCAAGTTTAAACCTAACAATATGAACATCTGGTTCCAATGTATGAACATATGGATAAGCTGTGCTTGACCATTTAGCTCCATAAACAATGTTATCTGAAAGTCTTCACTTGGTTTTGAATCCCTTATTATAAAGGCTGCTTCTTGACTGCAGGCACCTTTGACATAACTTCAGGTATAATGAAATAAGACAAAAAGCAGAAACTGCTTTCATTGTCAGGCTGAGAATTAGTTTGAGTGGTGTTAGGCCAAACCAGACCCAGAAATGTCAGTAGCTCCTGTTCCCCCAAAACATGGACAGAGTGCTACATCTGGAGATCAAATGCATTGGGGTTCTTTTGGTTTAATGTAAGGAGCAAACTCCAAATCAAAACTTTGGTCATGGAAATTTTTCACTAGCCAATCAATGTCTGTCCGCACTGCAAAAGCATCAGTTTGGCTGTCCACAAGTGCAGAAACTTTGTTTTGTGGCGTAGAAATCGCAGTTATCTGACTGCATAAACGAGAAGCTGCTTGCCATCTTGTGCTGCACAGTATATTAAACTTTCGTTTTCTTGCAAGGTTTATTTTGATTGTGTTCTGCATAATGGCAGCACTTAGGTGGAAAAATCCCATTAGAGAACTGTATTTGCATTTCTGCCACAGTGGTATTTAACCCAGAATCCCTTATGAAATGGTCCCTGCAGAGCAAGAAAGGGAACTCACGTGAGCCTGCCTTCCTGGAGGGCACTGCCTGTCATTCCTGCGCAGCCCTGAATCTGTATATTTCAGGCCTTCTGCATGGGGAGTTTCTATGGCTCTTCTCTGGTTCTGTCCATGCCCACTTGCTTGCTCTGAGTCGACACGTGCTTTGCTACTTTCCAACAGCTACTGCTGTAATGGGACTTCGGTCAGGCTTACCGGTCCGCCCTGTGTTAGTAGGTGGGGGGGAGATGTTGCAGGGGAACTCTCAATTTGTGTTAGTAACTGAACAGGGCCTCTGCCAAAGTCTTTGATGGCTCTAATTCTACTACAAGTTTCCAAGTTTCCCTGCAATTTCATGGCATTTGTGAAGGGGAAATACTAGCTTTGCTTTAGGCACAACGTATGCTTGAAAGTTTTGAAAATAAGTTTTCTCTGCCTTTGTGTCTTCACTGTTATATTCCTCTCTGCGGAAAGCTCTGCCGCCTTAACCAATCCTGAGCTGTAAATTGATACACTTTTCTTTTTCAAAATTTGCTCTGTAGGGATCAGAATATATTAGCTCTGAAAGTTGTCGGAAATGTTTTCCATTATTATGGGAGCTTGTCAAATTCACAGTCCATGTGGAATGCAGATGCAGCAGAAACATCCACTGTCGTGTTGATGGCAATGCATTCCAATTATCCTGGTGCCGGTGCAGGGGAAGGTATTTTTGGTCCTCAGGAAGCACAATGGCACGACGCCACATGTTGCAAGAACAGGTTTCTTTCCTGATTTCAGATGTAAGTGTGGGGTTAAGTGAAAAAAGAAATCTCAGGCTGAAGGAGTCCAGGAGTGAGTGATGAAAGGAGACTGATGGAATTACAATGCACATGGAGATAGAATTAGAAGACCGAATTGCAATTTCAGTTACACCTTTTCAGCCACTCAGGAGTTCATCAGCCATTTTTCATAAACTAGGTCTCTGTATGGAGTGATTTATTGTTGCAAAGCCTTTTGCACTGGGCTCAAAATCTTTTAACAGTCTGTCTTCTGTGGGGTTTGGAACAGAGCATCTCCCAGTCCCAAAAGCCGCTCTTGCAGCAGAGTATTGTCAGGGATGATACCTCTCTACTGGTCTTTTCATCGCTAGAAGGCAGGCCCATTGCACTCTCCACTGCAATTACATGCCCCACACAGGAGAGGATATGTTCTTAAGAAAGAGTCAAGCTCCTAGAAAGCACTTTTGGAAGACTGTGAAATTATGTTCAGTTTTTGGAATTTACCAGATTCCATAAAGCATTCACTGAATGTTTTGCCTCCCAGTCATTCCAACTCTTTTTTTTTCACAAAGGCAATGCAATTTACAGTCTGTAAGGGAGACTTTCAGGACTGCATTGCACCTGTCTGTCAATCACAGATCAGATCACACTGAAATACTTACATTTGGGTGCCAAAAGCCAGAGATTTCTGAAATCACTACTCCATTCTGACAACTGAGTACTCCAGATTTGCAGAAAGTGAGGAGGCAATCAGACACTTTTATTATAGTATTTGAATGTTTTGATTAATTTAAAATGATAGGGGCAAATAAGTTTAGCTGTGAAATGTCTGTGCTGACAGGCCTGCAAAGGAATGATGTCAGGAATACATGTAACTAGAGAATAACTTTTCTAAGCCCAGATTTGTCAACAGCAAACCAGAAGGCAGAAACAATGTGAAAATGTCATTTCCCAGTGGAACCAGTACCTAATTGACACTTGTAGTCTGCAATGCCTGTTTCTCATTTAACAGCTTTCACAATAGAGGTACTTAAACTTTACTCCACGTTTTCTTGTTTAGTCTCAATTTCTTACTTTGACACACAGCAGAATCCTAAGGGGAAAAGAAACTACAACCTAGCTGCTTGTAAGCTGATGAAACCTTTCTGGGAGAATCAATCCAGAAGAGAACTTGATATGATAGACCATAGCTGGCTCTATGCAAGGTTTACAAAGCACTGTCTTAAAACGAACTGACTTTTTTTCCAGGGGAAAAAAAAAAAAAATCTCCAAGTAGAGCATCCAGTTCATTTCCCAACAGTAATTTTCAAATCTGGTCAAGCACATCCTCGCATGGTTTCAAAAGACATTACTGTTTCCCTCTCTCCCCATTCATTCACCATCTTAAAAACTGCAGATGCCAGATGAGCTTTTTTCTTTCAGCATACGGCACTGTTTAGTCACCTGAGTCTGTCCCTTCAGGTTAAGTGTCTTCTCTGAGGTGAAGGGCTGAGCAGACTAAACTACCCATACTGAGAGGGTTTGTGTCAAAGGCTAAGGATCGCAGGGCATGCATCCCAGTCCTGCTGGTGGGTGATGCTGGCCAGCGAGAGTCCCTCAGCCCTGCATCTAAGGATAAGGGTAGCCTCTGTTAAAACAGTCACTTAAAGGATGGGGTACACAGCTGTGAGCCTATAAAGCAGAGACAGCAAATTACGCTCTTCTGTGAGTGTTTTAAACACTCAGATACTGAAGATGAGGATAGTGATGCTTTTTGAAAGAAAGGAAGGACAGGTTTATACTTGGCTTTGAAGAAGGTGGTTAAGGGAAGTGCTTTTGAGGAGAGGGAACAGGGGCAAAACTCCTCAAAGGCAAGTATATTCCTCTAGCTTTAATTTCTGGAAAGGATGCAATTTCAGATTTGTCCTCAGGATTCCCTGCTAGCTCAGAGAGATGCCTACCTGCTCGGCTGGCTGCCTTCGGGCAGCTGCCAGCCTATTAGCTGGCCTCTGTGGTTCAATTCTGAGATTATGGCAATCAGGGGAAGAGCCTGGAGGCAACTATTTGGCGACAATTACATGCAGACACCTGTCCTGATAGGAAACTAACTCACCTTAGACGTAGGATGACATTGTTCGGGTCAGAGCAGATTCCTTCTTGAAGGGGACTTGTCAGATAGTCATGATTTTTTCCTAGGCCATACAAGGTTTTTTGGGATACCGTACACTTAGTTCGCCTTGTATGTAGCACGCACATCCTAGGTAGCTGACTCAGGGCTCCCCTGTACTATTTGCTTGGTGAGAAGGTAGCCACTGCGTCTGCTCAATACTGTGACATCCACAGGTGTTTGTAAATCTGGACCTTTGATTTCCAGGTCCAGATTCAGGAAACAAGTAAGTGCATGATTTAATGTATGAATCAGGTCCTCGGGAACCCATTCTTGATGATGAATATAATTATTTTCCTTTCTTCTACTCTATCTCTCTTATCTCCATGGACTGCAAGTGCTCAGCACAGAGATGGCCAGTGCTACAGTGTCCTGCACCTGCGGTGAACTGCAGAGATAATGGATTCTGTCGGATCTCAATAGTTGGGATGGCCTGACAGAAGCGTCTGCTCCTGCGTTCTGCTCAGGGCGTGGGGACCGCTAGCAGAGTGAGGAGGCAGACAGTGGGTGTCACATAATGTAAAAAATGGATTTCTGGCACTTGTTGGTGATTGTTAGAGTGGGAGGTGCAGGGTACCAATTTTCCCTGTTTTGTATAGTACCACCAAATAACAAATCAAAACCAGTCTCTTTCATATGTATTGATCAGCTGGTAGTTCCTGTATTGATTTCTTCAAATGTGAGTGAAATGGAATATGGTCTTGGTCAAAACTCAGAGTGTTTATTTCATGTGTATGGAAATAGCGGTGACTCCCTGTTCTGCTGTATTGTGGAGCTGGTTGCAGGATTCAGTTTGCTGGGTACCCACAGCTGATCTCTATCTGTACCCAGCAGTATATCCCTCAGCAGGAAGCTGCTTTGGGAAAGTGGTGTTTTTTCTTATTTAAAGCCACATATGCTATTGCTGCATGAAAGGCACAAAGCAGAGATGATATTGCACAGCACAGGGAAGTATGCAGAGGTGATAAGAAAAGGAAAGATGAAGAAATGTGGCACTTTGAACTCCAATGTTAGAAAAAACTCAGGTTTTTTTTTTAATGAGAGCATCCAAAATGCCTTCCACCTTGCTGAGCAAACCTGTTCCTGAAAATATGGCCAACTTTACCTTTCTTCACCTAGGCATTCTAGGGTTTCCAATGATTGGTATTTTATGATCATTGTTTCTCCTCTTTTCTCCTTCATCATACTACTTTCTTCCTTTGGTTGAATGTGCTATACAGGGTTATCTAGCTTTTATACTGCCATTCAGTACTCTGCTGGCTTATATGTTGATTTGTTTGCCATTATGCTATTCATGTGTTTCATGTGGGCTGTTTCTCTGCGCCTTTCAACTCCTGTTTTTTTCAAATAAACAAGACAGTAAAGTCAATGCCAGTTTTTTCCTGCTTACTGATTCAAAGAGTGAGGATTCAGTTGGTCACCTAAAATGCAAAATCACTTGCAGATCTTTTCATGTAACTATGTGCTTCTTAAGTCGACATGTCATAGAAGACTTTAAAGAGGGTTTTTTCCTAACGCTATACAAATATAGGTAGTGCCATTAGCTTGTTTAGATGAAAACCAGATCAAACTAGGAAAAAATCCCCAAACTCATCTTCCACACTGAAGTAATTTTGTATGTGATAGCTTTGTTTTTGCTGTTTATCAAAATATCTTTAATCTCTTTATTCCTTTCACTGAAAGACATCTTCACTTGTTTGAAGGTCCTTGATCACCACATTCAAACTGGATGGCAGTGACAGCTCATGTGCAGAGTACTCTTGTCATACCCTTGTGTGCTTTCTTTGAGGCTCACCTAATTTAAGAAGCTGGTGAGCAGAAGAGTTTTGGGCTGCCTCCTGCACCATGTTTGCCTGTAAACTGCCAGAGCTTGTGTTGTATGCATTCCTGGAAGCCAGAAGGCAAGAATGGACAGGCTACATGTAGGGTGAGAGGGTTTTGGCCCAATCTAAATCCACTCAAGTACTAAAAGGAGAAGTCTCACCTTTTTCTGTTGGCTTCTAGCCCATGTTTTAAATTCTCCCAGCTGTCAGTGCCTGCCCTCACACATCTGGCTGAAAGATAATCTGTTTCTTTGGAGCAGTTTAATCCAGGTTTTAGATTACATTAGCTGACCTAAATTTTCATGTTTGATTTGGATGTTCCCTTTTAAAGACTGAGCTATAATGCCGAAGTGACGCGTGCAGCAGAGGCAGACTTGTGTTTCAGTAAGGCCTCAGTCCTAGAAAAGTTGAGATATGTGTACAACCACCCCTGACTTCGGTAGGACTCACAAAATTTAGGCAGAAGGCCATAACATGTAGAATCAGTGCCCAAAATTTCACTCAGGTTTTGTCAGAGTGTTTAGCTCAGCTGCCTCATATTCCACAAATTTTCAAAAATACCAGTGTTTCTTGCTGCTTTGGTAAGAGAAAAAAAGATCTGCACTGCCACCTTGTATATGGGAACATCCCCAATTCTTTTAAAATTGTAGCTACATTTAGGAAGACTCCCTGTACTGCAGGGAGTCCCAGCAGCAGGCAGACCTTTTAGAAAATGTATTTTCTGTATATTTGAAAGGACCATACAAGTAATTCACTTTCCTTTTATCAGCTCTTGTTTTGTTTTGTTTCCCTTGTAAAGTTATAGCATGTTTTGATCCCTACATCTTACAGTTAGTTACTGACTTAGTTATTTCTCTTCACAGCTCCCTTTTTTTCTCATTTCCCTTTTTTCCCCTTTCAAATAGGGACTCTTCGTTTTGCATGAAATCTGATCTGTAGGTGGCCACAATTGAAGCTGTTAAGAATTTATTTTAAAAACAAGAAGATCCCTCCTGCTGCGAAGACAATCTGTTAAAATAATATGCACAATTGAACATGACCTAGTCTCCTTTCAGACAGTCAAAGTTTCTAAAAGGAAGGGAAACTGGCCTCTCTTATCCTGAAACAAGGGAATTTTCCAAGGTTAGCTTCTCTCTGTAGTGTGAAATGTCTTAACTTTCTCTGAAGCACATCCCGTTTCAGGAGGAATTCCTTTATACTTTATTTTGACAACCATTGAGGGAAAGAGCTTGAGGCTAAATCTGAGTTCTGTATCTTGTGTATTTTAGACCTAAAAGTTCAGTGGATTATCTTGAGGGAACTTATCCATGTGTGAATAACATGTAAGAAATTAAAAAAATAAAATTATTGGCTTACATTTGGTTTGCCTGAGACTGTAAAAAGGGAGTAGCCTTCTTGCAAGCAAATGTGATGTCTTAAATTGTCACACAGCTTTTAGATATATTTTTCTATATTTGCCAGCAGTTCCCTATCCTTAAAAAAGATATAGGATGGCTGTTGCAGAGGTCATTGGAAAAAGTAAAGAAATAATACTGAAATTTGAAACACTCCTTCTCCCAGTCTTCAATACAGATATAACTGGAAACAAGACTTTGATTTGTTGATGGAAATAAATACTGTGTTTCCAAAATGGAGAAATATTTAATGCTTTTTTTTTTTTTTATTCCAGAATAAGGCATAGGGGTGGTCTTCCATGAAATCACTGTTCCCATTCCCAGTATTTTTTCTGATCAATAGCTGAAGATGTATCTTTAGGTATGAAGAGATAGGGTCAAGCCTTACAATGTTTGTCAACACTCATAATGGCAGTGCCTGACTGCGCACCAAGCCCTCAAGGCCAGGTACCTTGCCCTGGCCATATTCATAATAGTGGGGCCCTAAGGGCTCTTCTGGAGCTGTGTCCTGATATTGTACAGTGGTAGGAGTGAGCAAAGAGAGCTTGCTCACCAGGGGAAGTCACTAGTGAACACTAAGTGGAGCCGGCACGCATACTTGGAGGCAGGCAGTGAGGGTGCTCTGGCTGGAGAGTGCACACACACTTGGTGGGGTTCATCATCTCTGACTTTTGATGTCTGCAGTGTAAAAGTCCATGTCTGAGTTAGATGCCAAAGAGGCCATTATATTCAATGGGGATCTATTTGTTGTAACTGATGAAATCTAGAGAGAGATTCATCTGGGTACATGTAGTATGTGGTGGGCTGTTCTCCAGACTTGGGTGTCACACAGGTCAGTGCGAGGTTGCTCAAAGCTGGCCTGTTGCTGAGACCCACCCTTTAGGTGGGAAGTGCCAGTGCTTTTGCCACCCTGAGCACTGCTCAGTAAAAGTACCTTTGTCTCTTGTGTAGGAGGTCAGGGATGTTTCTCACAGGGAACCCCCCACTACAGTCAGATGCAACATGCAGGTCATAACACACATATCCAAGACATATAACATGTTCTTCTTCCAATCGCAAGTTCAAATCCCACCTGTGTTAACCTTAGAAGTCTAAAGTAAACTTAGGAATATTTCTGTTCTTTATGGATATGTCCATAATACACAGGGAATGAATATGATTTGGTTGTACTTCATTCCCACTTCCCATGGGCATAAGTAAAAAGCACATTCTTCCTGCACTACTTACATTTTTTTTTAGATAAGTATATCATAACAAGGTGAAAAGATAATTCCGAATGTAGTGCCTGTTTGTGCCTAGCACTTATTAAACACAATGCACTTTGAAGATGGAAGCGTACTGACCATGTTTGCAAGGACAAGTAGTATTCATATTTACAGACAAAGCAGCTGCTGAAATTTCCTGGCCTAGATTCATCATTGTATTTCAGTGAGGCACAGTGACTTACAGTTGAGGCAGCGTCAGCTAGGCCAAGGCTGATCAGTCTGCCTCTCTTTCTTTATCTACAGAAGTCTGAACGTTGATGGATTTATCATGTTATCTGTCATAATTTTTTACTGGATTGTTGTGATTGATAGGAAAATATTTTTCTCCTAACATATAATCATTTTGACTTGAGCAACAAGTTGCTCGTTTAATTGTTGAAACAACTGAGCAACCAAGCAACTCCCTACCCCAAATATGCCATGAAGGGACATTTGTATCTTGTATTTTTTCAGATCTCCTGAGTTATATAATGCTGCTGGAAAAATGGAGCCAAGAGTGTTCACATTGTGTACGTAAACCAGTGATCTGCATGTGATTTGCCAGGTTCTAATTTACTAATTAGCAAATACTATTTAAATGTGTCTAAACCACAATTTTAAATTAGTATGTATGGTAAAATAAACAAGCTCATTGAAAACAGGCAAATTAAAGTTCAAATGAAATTGTATATATTGATAAAAAGCTGTTCTTTCAGTCATATAGTCTCTTACGGTTTGTCCAAATACAGTGTCGTTTCTTGAAGGGGTCACAACACTGCTGCTAGTCACAACGCTCAGACTCCTGCCTGGATCGGGGTTTTCTGGACCTTAGTATTAATACAAAATGCACCAGTACAGTTGTGTAATACAGTCTTAGTATCTAGGCTATACCAAACTAGCCTTTGCCTTTAAAGTACGCTCGGAAATACTTTCAGTCATTTTCATATATTGAATGCTTAGAGAATATTAATAACATGCTTATGTTTTGGTTATTCAGATTATTAAATGAAGTGTTCAAGTTAATTAGCAAACTGTCATTAATTTTCTGCTTGATATCATTGGAGAGAAGCATTGAGTACCAAAGAATGTATCAACCTTTATTATCATGCCCAAATGTGGTTACGGAGAAACTGAGATGCACCTTAGAATTCTCATTTTGCTTTCCCAGTTCAGACTATTTCTCTTTTATTCCAAGTTTTCAACAATAGCTGTAAACATGCCATTCTGGTTTGTGTATCACATTTAGCAAATTGTCTGTTACAAGAGTGCTACAAATATAAGATCATAATTTAAAGAGTCATTTTGGTCAAATGTCAAAGACCCAATCCAAAACTGTCTTACAAAAATAATAAGCAAAGTAGGACAGTTAAGTTTAGTATGAAATCTCAGTTAACATTCAAATAAATGTTGTTAGGCAAGATTTGGCAAAATACGTATATTTTCAGAAACCTTGAAGCTCTGCAATCATCAAGTTCAGGGGAAATTACAACCCCTCAGTATAGGTAATAGCAAGTCTTCTCCTCAGGAGCTGATACTGCTAGCAAAATAACTGATGAAGGTGCTGGGCCAACAAAAATAGAGTGGCAGCTGACATTGTGTCTCAGCCAAACCCAGGAAAATATATGCCTGTCTTCTTCAGGAAACAGAGGAAACTCTCAGTAGAGTAACCACCTTCCCTGCTTGCTCTCAGAGTTCTCAGTTTTTGTCATTCACCCTTGCAAGAGAACAAAGGATGAAAAGAAACATCTAGCAGCCCCGAGAAGAAACAGTTCTTTAAGGTTTTCTTTCCTCAGAGTTGTGGCAAAGAAGCAGTTTAGGGTGGGAGCTGCCTAAGACTGTGGCTCTTTTTTTTCCTCCGCAGTGATTTGATAGGGATTGCCATTGCAGTTTGAATGCTTCCCAGGTTAAACATGGGATGCGGTATTTCTGGGAAGGGCGGACCAAGCTAGCATTGGTCAACAGAAATAGAGGGATTTAAGTTTGATTGATAGATTTAATACTCATAATGTTCATGTTCATCTCATGACACCATACATAGTACTTTTTGGGGATGAGGAGAGGCTTTCTTTGCATCTGGAGGGTTTTGCTGATCTCATTCACCTTTGCCCCCTCTGAGACAGTGATACTAGCAGGGCCTTGCTGTAGAGGATCCAGGGAGATGATCCAGCTGAAGACTGTTATTTTGTTGTCATGTTGTAGGATTAGTTTTCAGCTAGCATGTGACAACTGCTGCAAGCATCAGGATCTGGGAGATGGGGCAGAACTTTCCCTTAACCACAGGTTTGGGTTTAAACCGTCATCTGACTTTACTGACAGAACATGTCACCAAACATATTCCAACTTTACAAAGTGTACAAATTATTCATTTTCCACAGTTCTGCTGCAAAAAGGGAGCTTTGCTCTTTTGTCATGTTTGTTGCAAGGAAAAGGTTAAGAACTTGTGCTTAAAAATTCTTCCTGTTTTTAAATCATAAGGCCAAATGTGTTTGTCACAGGTTTGTTTGAATTCCTGTAGCAGCAGAAGATCCAAACCCAAGAATATCCAAAGCAGTCTCAACTGAGCACTGGACCCATTTTCTCTTTGCAAGTCCTAAGTTCTAAACCTGCAAAATTGAAAGGCTTTGTGGAGTTGATGCATGGGGAAACTTTGTGCTTGCCAAAATTATTTTTTTTGCAAAATTGAATTTTTTCATCTTAGGGAAAGTAGGAAAACTTTGTTGTTTTCATAGCAAAACTAGGGGTTTTTTCCTACCTATGGTAATTGCATTTTAGTCTTGGAGAAAGCATGAAGCAAGACTTAAAATGTGTGGTTAGCGTTGGAAGTTAATTATGAATGGTTGGACCCTTGTATTTGTTCATAATTGATTGGAATATGTGGCTCCCAACCAGTCTGGTTTAGAAATTTTGGTTCGCTCAAAGGCTTGGTACTTCTGTGCCAAATTGCAAATTTTTTTTTCAGTGTAGGCTTCACATGGCTTCCCTCAATTATTTGTACCTTCATAGTGGACTGAAAATCCAAAAGGACTGATACAGGCAAAGAGATGAGAGGTTTTCACACCAGATCCCCATGTTTTATTGATTCTTGCATTGCCTCAAGCAAAAAGTAATTGTACTAAGACCTTTTACGAATCCTGGGTGTTATTTCCATTCACTATTGTGCATCCCTGGGGATAAGTCAGAGTAGCTCTACAATTCCCTTTCTGTGAAAGTGAACTACCATGAAGAGAGACACATATAATGAATTTCAATGAAAGAGTGGCAGGGTCTTTGCCCCTGAGACTGTATCAGAGAAACCAATGAAAAATATGTTCTCAGGACCTACTAACACTACTAAGTGAAAATTAAAAGGACCAAAGTCCTAGTATTGTGGGACCCCAAGAGAAGAAACTTATGGTGCTTCATAAAATGTGATGCCAGAACAGATTCCCAAAATAAATTTATTCTTTCTTTTTCCCAACTGTGTCTTTGAAGCTTCAGTTTGATTTTTGTAGCTTGTGCTCTAGCTTCACTCTTTTGTTTTCTTTTTTTTTGGTTTTGCTTGTTTAGTTGCTATTGACTCTGGCCCTGATTAAAAGAGCAGATGCTCTTACACCTCTTGCAGGACCCCACCAGGATCCTGTAATCTGGGCTGTATGGCTTCTTATGACCCCCAGCAGAAGCCTATTTTAGAACAGGCATTGAATTAAGTGTAGTGTCAAGACACTACCTTAGGAAATTAGCTAGAAGGTGAGTCATGAGACTTGTTGCAAATGGAGTCAGGGATTAGAAAAATACTTGCTGCCTGCAAAATCCCAGAAAACATGTCTTTGAACTTTCCGACTCTTCTGATGACATCAGGATTTCCATAGATTCAACAAAGGTACATTAATCTATTAATTTCTTACACAATTTACATAAATAATTTTCTGTTGCATCAATGTCAGCAAGTAGTAGTATGACTAGGAACTCACCTTTAAAACTTCTTCAGGGTTTGGGCCATCAAGTTCTGATTTGCAGGAGTATTTCTGATTCAGGCCACTATTGAACAAATTTCTAAACATAATTTTCTTCCTGGGTTTTGTGGTCCTTAGAAGGATCACAACCTGGGAAGTTAAATTGCCAGTTGTTTTCCAGTCACAGCCTTTGCCTGTCAACAAGATTAATCTTCCTGCAAGTGAATTTAGATGTCCCTAGAAGGTGGGAAAACCTTTGGCACAACCTTGCACTGACTGTCTGGCAGAGCTCCGTTGACTTGTATGGAGGATGGTCTAATCTGTTCAGTGTTTGATCTCAAAACCTGTCAGATCTGTGATTCCTCTGAAGCATACATAAAAACAGCAGTGACTTGCAGATCTCTTAGCAACAGACCTTTTTAGGCCATAGGAAGGAAAGACTTGCGGACTTCAGTCTGGACTGCTGCGACTTACTTATCTGAAGGTCTGTCACACAATGTACCTATTTCTGTGCTGAGCAGTGAATTGTGTATACCCATACCACAGATATTCTCCAACAGGTTAGGAGTACTTTAACACTCCTGTCTTGCTCATAGCCATATCCACTTTCACTTTCCACAAGTTCTTTCAACTGAAAGATCAGTCTTGGGTCTCTGTCTTCTTGAGAAGACTCCAAGAAGTAATATGGAGCTGCAAGAACCCATAATGTTACTCATTATTAATTTTTTCTGTGATTGCTGCTAAAGTGATGATGGATCATCTGCACAGTAGTAGTTCTGGGTAGAAAATATCCACTTTCTTATTTTTATGTAGGTGCTAGAAAGAGAAATGGAAACTTGCTCAGTATTTTTAACACCTACAGGAACTGCATTCTGCATCTGGAAAGAGTTTCTTACCAGGTATTATTTAGTAAACATGCTGTAATGGCTCTTTCACAAGGAAGAATATTTCTTGCATAAGTAGCTTTCAGCACCAAATCAATCCCCAGCTGGCATGCACTGTCATAATGAAAAAGGAGTGGTATTTAGCCCCAAAATATCATGAAGCACAATATAAGGATGTTATAAAGGGAAACCAACAACCTTGATTCCTGTATATATATATATATATATTTCATTGCAGTGCCAGTATGATTCTTTACACCTATTATCCCCCCTCATCTACCTCCCTCCCAAGGACAATTATATCAGGGCTTTTATTAATTCAAAAGAAGTAGAAAGAAATATACTCAGATCTTTCTGTCCATAAACAGAGAGATATAAATTGTTCCTCATTGATCCAGGCTTAGTTTTGTCCTGGTCATGGAAGGGAGCCCAGGTACCTGTGTCATTCTCTGCACTAAGTCAGGGAGCGTTACATCTTTGGTGGACGGATGAGGACTTGAGCTCCTCCACATGCACATGATTTCTCAGTATGGAAACCTGAGTTGTCTTGTCTTATTCCAAAAAGTTGCTGCTGGAGTCAGTAGCAGAAGGGGAGCATATCATCTGTTAGTGTGAGCAACAGTCCTTAAGGGGTTGGGAGGCAGGGGATAAGAGCTGGAGTGAATCACAGCTGCTGGAAACCTCTCCACCAGCAGAGGAATTCACATCGTTGCCTGAGGAAGGATCCTGGGGAGGTGTCTGTCTTCTGGATAGCTTCTTTGTGAGGAAATACACTTGAGATTAGCTCTGAGTGTAATACATCCCATACCCTGGGTTAGCTCATGCTGTATTTCTAAGATGGGTCAGTAACAATGTGACAGCCTTATCACTGGGAAACTGATGGAGGAACAAAACCCTTTCTTAGATGTAGTACTGACCTGGAGCTTTTTAGGGCAACCTTTTTCCATTAACTGGGAAATGGTAGGATTTGGTGTGGGTTTTTTGAACTTGTAACTTTTTGAACAGACCTTTTATTTTGGCCGGTTTGGGTTTTTTTCCACTTACATTTCTGACAAAATTGTACAGAAATCATAGATTGGATATTTTCTAAACCACACATTTCTGGGTTTCAGATCTGAAGTTTCCCATTTTGAGATGCCAACCAATTATAGTTAAAAAACAAAGACGAAGCTTGTCAAAAATAGGAAAGAAACATGCAAACATAAGGAGTCCAAAATACTTTGATTGACCCAGAAACATATTTTCTTATCTTTGTATATTGAGTTCAAATCATTTTTGAGATACTCATGTTTCAGCATGTTTCAGGATTGGACAACTTTTCAAAACTTTAAACTTTATGCAAGATGGAAAATGTATTTTCCAACCAGATTTAATTGCCCAAATATTTTAAAATAGTCTGCGAACTGATCTGCTGTAGTTTGACAGGCAGAAAGCCTAGCTATGTAGCAGAGATGTGTTTCTTGCTGGTGAAAGTCTCTCTCTCAACTTTTTTATGTGCCATTTTATGTAGTACCTGAGGAGGGGAGAACCTTTCCTTCCACTGTTCAGAGGCACTAGCAAAATCTGAGCATTCCCTTATAGAGAAATGTTACTCAGAGAATTGTATAACCATCAGGTATGGTTACTCATTTGTGCATGGATGGGGGAGAATATTATACAGCAGGAAATATAGAAATACTGCTTATGAGAACTGCATTTCAGAAGATAAAAGTGAAATTGTGAACTATGTGTTGAAATAAACAGCATCCCAGAATCTGTTTGGAGGTTTTTTTATTGTGCCAAGTGAAATATTCAACTTTTATTAATCAGTTGATTTTAATTGGCAAACTGTGATACAATGGTTAATAAATCTTGCAGCAGAGAAATAAGGAATAATGATTGAGCCACATGGAATAAATTAGCTGTCAGAGGAGCTGCTCTTCTATCAGCAGGTTTCTGTAACATTATCACATCCTTATTATCTAGGTTACGTTTCTCACAGCTGCAAACACTACAAGATAGAATGATAAAGATCCTTCAGCTGTGTTTCAGGCTTAGAAAACAGTGGTGCTGTTGCAAAGAGGCTTTTGTTCTGCATATTTACTGGTCAAAATGTATTCTATTTCATAATATTTTTTGCAGGATAATACAGTTGGTTTTTTCGCAGATAGCAGGGAAGTTATCAAAAGGAAATGGCGCTGACTCTGATGTAGACAGTATAATGAAACCTGGGGGTTCTTTTAATGACATAGCTATTTTCAAGATATTTCTTGCTGTTCCTGTGATCTGATTTGAATAACCTTGCAAGATATTGGAGGGAAAGGCTATTTCGTTCTTCCATCTCCACCCCCTTTTCTTACACACACAAACTATGAACTGTGATATTGAAGGGTTGGAAACTTTTTAGGTTACATAGCGGAGAGAAGAAAGTCCAGATTTCCTCTATAAATAGAGGCCCTGGAAACTAAGAGCAAAAGCAAGTTCATAACCCAAATCAACTCATTTTCTGTCTTTTTAGCAAGGAGCAACAGCCTGATCCGGCAGTAGGGAGTCTCCCTGCTCTCCAGGAGAGTTCTATATCAGCATCACTTACATGATTAAACCTGTCTTACCAGAGAGGCAATAAAACTGTGTCTATTCTTTTTCAGGAGTAATGAATCATATCTGCAGCTTGAAGTGAAATGTAGTCCACTGCCCTGGACATTCTGGGTGGATGCAAAAAGGTGCTCTAGCTGATGGCCACAAAAACCTATGCAGTTTCCTCTCCTTTCACAAGTTCTTTCATCTGCTATTTACTTTTTTAACTGTTTTTATATTTGAGCTATAAGCTCCAACTCACATTTTTCCTCTTTCTTTAACTTAGGACTGATGGGTGATGTTTTACCAGGTATCCTGCCTGTGTTAGTTCCTCTGAGATCTTACTGAGATTATTCGGCAAGTGACAAGGACAGAGTAGTCCTGAGCACCAGCTAACAGATCCATGGGAAGAGTGTCAAGACACAAGGGGATGCATTCTTCACTGTAAGTCATTTCTGTTCCTTTTTTGCACTTCTTCATTTGCAATTGCCAATTGTTTTGCAGCATGTTTGGAAAGATTTTATACAAAATATGGCCCCAGCCCTGAAATCAGAAATGTACGGGTGATCTTTCTGTCTATGTGAGGATCCTTTTTATTTCAGTGAATGGTATCAGGGTCCTTTCTCACATGTCAGACTGCCATAGGTCAAATAGTGAACTTGTGAACATGGCACTTTTAGTCTTGTGTTGCCTAAATTCTTTTGGGAATGTTTCCAAACAAAATTCATAACAATGAGTTGAGAAAAGTAGGCTATTCCACCCTGAAAACTCTATTATCGCTACAACTAGGGATTGCCAGCCTTGTTGAGGCTACCAAACAGGCACAAATGGAATTCACTGTTCTTGTGCCTCTTTTCCCTTTGTGAGGTGGGTCATGTGAAGCAGTGAAAAAATGTTCTGCGCTCTCTCTTGGGGAATTCTTTAGAGAAGGGGAAGGAAGGGGTTTGCTGCAAAAAGAAAATTGCGATCCAGAATTGTTTGGTTACTTTGACAATAGAATGCTAGTGCTGGAGACACATCAGGGGCTGATCTAGGCTGCAGCTTGACTTGATTTGCCTGAAAATCTGCCAGTGGAAAGACCACTTCCCTAGCTGAAGTTTAAAGAAAGTGGGGAGAAAGGCTTCCGGAGAGGAGTATAACAAAATCTAAATGAAGAAAAAATCCACGTGAAAGAAGGAATCCTCTCCTTTCTTTCCTCCACTTCTCTACTGTTCCTGTGATGAGGGACACAATTGTTCTTTGTACGGCTTTTATTCTTTCCCTCATTGCCCTCTTCTTTTCCCCCTTCTTAGCTCCATTCTCCAAAGGGCTTGTTGTTGCAGAATTGCAAGGAGTTTCTATAAATCTGACACCTGCTGTTCATCTGGGCTCTGCTGCTCTCACAAATTGCTGTGATTTAGATACCTTATTGGAAGGTGTCCTGTGTGCTGGGTCATCATCCTGCCAAACCGTACTGCCTTCCCCCATTGCCGCCATCCCCCTCCTGAACCCTGTAATTTGCATACTGTGCTCTGCACAAGAGAGGAACTCCAGGGAGAAGGCCTTTTATCTACACCTGGGAAATTAGATAGCACATCACCCCACTGATCTTGTCAAGCTCGGTAATCTTTGAGTGGTTTCTGAGGGTATTGGGGCCCAGTGTTGCTGCATGCAAGCCCAGTAAAAAACTTGTGGTGCTTTGGGTATAGAACGTGCACAATCTGTACTACAGAACTAAGAATATATATAAAAAAAAAAAAACAACAAACTTTTTAGAAACCCAGCTGCATCTTTCTTTGAATTTACTCTTGGGGGCTGCCACATTCCCATCACATTATGGGTCATGTATCTTGGGTCCAAATACCCTCTGTTTTCTGAAAGGAAATTCAGAAGTATTAAGCAAACTGCATTAGAGAATCAGCTGGTCTCTATTAGCCCAGACTCATTGATCAAACTGATAGCAAAGGCTTCTGACTAGTATGTATAATAGGACCTGTTCCTTTGAAACAAGCATCGTTTTGTCTTCTCTAAGTAGTGAAATCCTGCCTATCAGAAAGGGAAGAAGGGTAAATCAGGCTGCAGTGAGATGTGTTGCAGAAGCGACAGCTGAGCTAGGTCTGCCTAGCCTGAGATGGCGATGGACACCTTCCCCTCAGAGCTACCAGCCTAACAGCCTGTTGTTGCTGCCCAAACCAATGCTGTTAATACTAAGAGATTTAGGGTAAAAAACATTTAACAGTAGATAGATAAATAGATAGGCAGGTAGATTTTATATTTGGCCAGGACTATTACTGACTGACACTGGGTTAGGGAAAAAGCTGATGTGTGGTTGTATCCCCAGTTGTGAGGCGACAGCAAGCTTTGGCGGGAAAGGGTAGAACACAGTGCAGAGTAGCTCTGAGCATCTTCAGAAATACTCAGAGAAGCACATCCACTCATACTCTGAGATACCAACGGAACAGATCAAAAAGCCAAACCTCTTCTCTCTGTCACATCAAAAACCTACATGTGAAACCTTAGTTTATTGAAAGGCTTCACTAAGCAGCTTATCTCACAATATAGAGTACTACTTATTACCTACACACCTTTGCTGGATGCTTGAGAGGTATAGATCTTCTGTTTGGGTCTGAGAAAGGAGTAGACTTGGAAATAATGCAAATACCTGTTTTCTTGTAGCAGCATGAGATAATGCCATGCCAGAGAATAGATGATACAAAGATAATAGGCAGGCTGTTCTTTATCTCATTCGGAAGTTACAAGGGCAGTTAAACTTTCTAGGGATTTTCTTCTAAAACCCAGAAAATGGCAGTAATCTAATAATAACTCATGTAAAGATAATGTAGAAAGAAGTCTCCTGCACAACAAATTAAACTCAACGCAGCACACAGGAGCTTATATTTGGATTGAATTTGGAGTAATTCAACACTGAAGATTAAAGGCCAAACTCTCTGCTGGGAAAATTACATCTAAAATGCAATAAGTCCAGCAGACTCATTTGAAAGATGTAAATTCATTCAGCTTTTCAATACTGGGGGCAGAGGGAAGAACTTTTCAAAACATGAACACTGTTGTTGCAGATATCTAAAACTCACTCAGTGTGTATAACATTCCTTTGGATAATGACTTACAACATTCAAAACAAGGCCATAAGCAGCAACGGTGAATATTCATTACAAGGAGAGACGTGCTAGGAGACAACAGTGTGCGACTTCGTTTGGAAAGATACTACTGCGTTGTCATAATGCTCACACAAGAGAAGATTATTTAGAGCTGTTACCTTGTGCTGAGAGTTGGCCTTTGTAACTGACCTGATGACTAGAAACTCTGAATCAAAGAGAGTGAAATGTTGATATGCTCTGTACTGTTTAATGGGCTCCTCTGTAGAATGAGATTGTGAAGTAGCTGTGATTTATATTGGAAAGGTTTTACCTTCCTAGTAACTTAAACAAATGCCCTGGGAATTTTCAGCTGTCAAACGATTCAAGCAAACATCAGTCAGTCAATCAAACACTTAACTTTGCCAATCAACAGTGCAAAATTCACCTTTAAAATACCTTGAATACTTGAGTCGATAGGTACAGTCAGCTATTTTTGCTATTTGTATGTTACCGTTCTTCCATTTCATTTACCCCTTTGTTCCTTGGAATTCCCTTTACCTTACTGTGAAAGCTTGCAGTACTGAGTAGCTTTATTAATCCTTTCACCCTGGCTTTCCCAGTAGTTTAATCAGATGTTTACTAGAAAACAAGCACAGATTGAAAGCTCCCTAATATATATGGTACACTTACCTATCCCTGTCAGAAACACAAAACCTAGCAGGTAAAAGCAAAACCTCTGATTCTTTAAGGAATGTAAGAGATCTATCCTGTTGAAGCTCTAGGTCATATTTTTGAGACCTTTTGTACAAAATTCTAGTTTTCTCCTTGTGCAGTGAAGGAATTCAAGTGCTCATTTGACACCAAATGACTGGCAGCCCTCCCTTCTCTTCCCTTGCTTATGCCAACCTCCTAGTAGGCCATCAAGTGCCTTGACTGTTACATACTACAAGGAATACAAACAGGCAGGAGAAAAATTGCTTCTCATAAATTCCCTGATTTCTACAACTAGAACCTAAGGGTACAATTTTGAAGGCTACAGGGGGCAGAACAGGAACAGAAAACCCAGTAAACATGAAGAACATCTGTTTGGATAGCTTATACTGAACAGCTGCAGAATCCGTGTGACCTGTGAGAAAAGCTGCAGCAGAGGGTCAGAGCTGTAGAAACTCTCTCCGGTGCTGGAAGCACTGTCAAATAACTGTGTGCAAAATCAGCCATACTGACCTCTGACAACAGAGGTGTATAAAGAATGATCCTCATAGGCACACATGTCTGTATATTTCTCTCACATACTTGCACACAGATATGACTCTATACTTACTGGATGTCACTTAGCTATTCTCAGGTTCAGCTGTTTTCGGACATTATCTACAAAGAGATGTGACAATAACCATAACAACCCTAAACATGCACATTTACACAAAAATTCTCTTGCACGCAGGCATACGTAGAGTCGTGTTGCCAGGAATTCACATACAGTGAAATACAGTAATGATATATGCCCCCTGCCTTGAATAAATGAGTTGTTCCAAACTCATCTTTTATAAAGGTTAATTACAAAACCCTTTTGAACATCTCACATTCTATTTCCAAGACTCCGCATTCTTGGATCTGGAACTTGGCAGGTGACATTTATGAGTTTTTGACTTGTGTTTGTTATACAAATGACAGACTTCAGCAGTGCAAACATGCAGAAATGCTTTTAATATATGAATAGGCAAGTCATGTCTGGGACATACATTGGTTTTCATGTGGCTTCGAGAATCTTCAAATTGTCATTCATGTAATTGCTAGGCAAGGCTGCAGGCTCTCCAGGGTATGGCAGCCACCATTTTACTGCAGTTGTTCTCAGTTCTCTGCAAGAGTTTTGTGACAGAGCCAAAATATTTGAGCAGGGAAAAAAAAAGGTAGTAGAAACTGATATTGAAAGCAGCAATTAAAAAAAAAATCGTAAGAATCTTCACTCTCATCTCCACACTGGTTATGCATAATTTCTGAAAAAAATAAAAAAAAAAGCACAAGAGAAACACAAAAATAACCCATCTCCAAAATCATGTTCGTTTTCTGTTACGCATGTTTCATCATAGGTTTCAGCTTCCTCATTTGTGATGCCAAGGAAGAAATAAAGCAGAGTGACCAGGACAGATGGGATATGGACTGAAATACACATTGTATATGAGGGATGAGTCAGGTACTTTGCATTGTTGTTATGGCAAGAAGGTCATCTTAAACTTAGAGGGTCTTAGCACAGAGATGAGTGTAGTAGCGAAAGCTGGAAAAATTCTTCAGTTATTTCACGGTTTTTCTTCCAATTGCTGTTAGGAACTGAATGGCAGTTGGGTTTGATTGTTCACGTAGCAATCATAGTTTGGGCAGGAACTTCCCTCGTACAGCTTTCCTATTTCTAAAGCACAATAATTCCAGTCCTCAGCTTTTCTAACGATGCACACACTTGTGTGGAGCACAAACACTCATGTACATACGCTTGGCCAATGCATCAGATTTCTTGGCACCTCTTGCTGTTTAAATTCTGAGCCTGCACACAACTCTTCACAGACAGCTCAGTTGCGCAATGGAGATGAAGCATTTCTGTGTGTTAAGACTGTTAGTCATGCCAGATTGCATTGTGACCATGAGATCTTGATAAAAATTAGCTTACAGTTTGAATAAGAGTCTCAGAAAGGGAAAGCGTCCTGCAATTTTATTGTATGTTTCCTGAATGGATTTAAATTCTGTATAAAAAGTGTCCATGTGATTTCTGTTGCCTCTGGTTTGCTCTAGAAAATGCACATGACCAATTCTGTAATCTGTTCAAATGGTCCAGTATTGATCTAGAAGTCCTCCTTCACAAACCAGAGACATTCAGGCACAACCTCTACAGTCTGCTAACAATGCAGCCCCTCGCAGGGCAGGAATGGTTGTTACAGAAACAGAGCATGAAAATGTCATCTGCCATTTCTACAGCATCCTGCAGCCACGGCTTCAGGATCCACCTATGAATCAAGCATTCACCTTCCAGATGTTCAGTCTCAATTGGCTGCTAGGGAGATTGCCTTTAAGCAATTAGCTGAGATGTTTGGAGAATCAAGGTTTAATGTGTTCCCAGAAGCTTGCATACTGTACTGCAGGGTATTTGTACAATATTGCAAAGGGAACAAGTAAATAAGTACCTCTGTCTCTTTTGCTTTTTCTTTTTTTGGAGATGGTTTCTTCCTATTGTATTTCTTGATACCTTTCTCTTCTTTCCCTTTTGGAAGGGCAGCATTATATAATCTAGCTCAGCCTCAGCTTTGATCGTGAAAAGCATTTTGAAAGAAAAAAAAAAAGGGATCTTTTTTAGATTTCTCAACTTATGCTCAAATAAGAGTTAAAGATTACAAATAAATTCTGAACTTGATCTGTGCATGTTTACAAGTTTCTGCCAGTGAGACAACCTTTTGAAAGTGGGTGAAGAGAAGCTGTAAGAACATTCACAAGACTTACAACATTAAAATACATAGCCTGATTTTTCTGCTCTGCATTGAAGTTAAGAACTTGTATCTAGACTTGGTCAGGTTTATTCATCACTGGTACTGACTCCTGTGCCAAGTTGCTTTGAGAGGTGTTCTGAAAGCTTAAAAACTCCCATAACTGTCCTTTGCTTCATGCACACATGTCATGTTGCATCTGCTTAAATTGTAGGGATTTATGTTTAGCCATAGCTGTTGTAGTGTAATTGTTAAAAAGAGCAGATTTTAATTATAACAGCACAGCACCAGAATAAAACCTCAGACTGTGCTAAACCTGTACTTTTGCCAGGCTGACCTCAGCAAGGCAGTCCTTGGCTGCTTCTCTTGAACTATTTTTCAGCATTCATTCCCTCCCAATCCCTGTCCCATTTATGCTTCAGTCCTCCTCTCTGTGTTTATTCAGTTCTTTGCTTCTCCTCCCTCTTTCCCACATTTGCCCAGATGCTTGAATACTAAATTTTTTTATGCACTAAACTCATGTTCTACACTCACTTTGCAGGTTTATGTCTCCTTTTTAATGCAATCATGACAATTTTTCCTACTTCCTTTGTTCTTATCTTTCCACTTAAACTCTCTCCTATATCACCTCCCTTAGTTCCTCTTCTCAAATATCTCTTGAAGTGAAGTCTTTTGACTTCTTGGCATAGCAAATCAACATATCTCCCTTTTCTGATCTGAGACCTGCACCCAAGAAGGCTTCTCTAGCTTGTCCTGTTGAGTCTGGAAAGTCTGATCAGAGATGGGTGAAGAGATAAAACGGTGTAATTTATTTGCTTATCTGTAATGGATTTACAGGGGTCTTTACAGAGGAATCTGGGATCATTTTTGTTTTGTACATCCATTAGCAGTGAGGGGACAGCTCCAACCATACAGAGATGACCTTCTTAGTCCCTGAGTCTGGGTTAAAGTGATTGCAAGCACACCTTGTCCAGGACTGCCACACCTTTCTTAGCTTTAATTTTCCTTCCTGTAGTGGGGAGTAATCAATATCCTTTCACTGTGTATCGTGTTCTTCTGAAGTTTAAATGCTAATGGTGCCATTTGGCAAGGTGAGCTGCATTAGATTATACAATATAACTGTAAATTGGAAATTGTTTAATCTTTCAAATTTGTTTTATGCCATTAGATTTTCTCATGATTCGTTTATCATTCTAATTGGATTTTAACATGTACTTTGTGTTTCAAAACTTGAAATTATGAAGAATTGCATAACAAGGAGCCTTTAGGAACAGGCGGTCCCCCAAGCTGTGTTTAATTTATAACAGATCAGTAAAGGGAAAAGGTGAAAAGTCATGAAAATACTAAGTAACAAAGTGGTGCTGCCTTAGAAATCTAATGATTAATTGCAATGATAATAAGCAGAGTGATGAAGTTGATTTATTTAGAACCTACTGCAGCACTGGAATAGCTCAGTTGAGCAGGATACTAAGGATCACTTTTACTCTTGCTCTTCCACCCTTTATCTAGGTCTTTCATCTACTCTTGGCTTACTTGACCTTGCACAGGATTACCTGGTGAGTTAATTGAAAACTCTTTCTGCTAGAAATAGAGCAGAACAATAAATGATTCCCCTTCTGAACAACAGCAGAAGGCCTGTAAATCCATGTGAGAAGGGTATTCTCATCCCTTCTTCAGAGCACTCAGGTGTGTTTTCTGACTGCAGGAGAAGTCTGGATGATCATCTTAACATATGGCAAAGTTCTGTAGAGAATCCCAGGCTCTCCATGGGCAGAGTTTAAAGTAGGAGCCTGAGCTGGTTCCCAGCTGTGGGTGGTATCTTCAGGTACCCTGGCAGAATTCAGACTTCACAGTCTTTATGTCTCTTTTTTAATGCAATCATTACAATTGCATAATAATCATTAAAACTCAAAGTGGATTTTATTCTTCACTTTGAGACATTAAAACACAAATCATATACATCACAGTAGCGTTTCATGCTATGTTTTGAAAACAGATAATTGAATCATAAACTACATCTTAGCCAGCTGGGAAGTGGGCATGTTTTTCGCTAGTGTCCTGCTGTAATAGCATACATTAAGGTAGTAAAGGGGTGTGAATTGATTTTATTTCTAGAACCCTGATGTTATGCCAGTGACCTCAAGAACATCCTTTCATTCTCTCCCATTCTTTTAAGAGTAAAAGATTAGAAGTAAGATCTTAGATACCAATGTTCTCCTACAGTTCTCTGACATTTGAAAGTAGAGCAGTGAAAAGAGCACTTGGTTGGGATAGAAAAAAAATATGCATATTTAGCATCATCACTAACTGGGATTTGTTGGTGTATATCTGAGATGTAGACTACTTCTGCACTGTTTCATTTCATTCTTTGCTCTGTGACTCAGCTATCTTTTGGAAAGATGGAGAATAATGTTTTCTTCCATCAGAAAAGAGCTGGAGGAGCTCAGCTTAGACAGTTGTAAAGAAAGCTATCACTGAGACAGCATGCCCATCTTTCTGTGAAAACCCTTTCAGTGAAGAATCCAGAAAATGCATGTTCAGTAAAGTCAGAGGTACATCAATTTGCAAACATAAAAAAAAAATTTCCCCTTAATATCCATGATTTATTTTTACAACAAGGAATATTTAGCGCTTCAAGCTTCAATACATAAAAATGTACACAGGTGCTGTATATTTTTAGACCAGATGGGCTTTTTAGACAAGAGACACGAACATATTGGATACAGCAAAACAAACCTACATTTTTTAAGGTTCTTTTTTTTGCAGTGTGTTAGTTCTCATGAATATATCAACAGAGAGTTGTGCTTCTCTCTCTAAAACAAGTGTAAGACAGACAGCAGATGTGCTAATATCCCCACATTGCTCTGCCAAACCAGTCCACACCATATTTCCGAGGTACCAGCTTTCAGAGGTATTCAGACCTTTTCTTGTCAGGTATAACACGACAGAAGAGCAGCTGTTTATGGTGGTGATTTCAATAATTGTTCCCCAGGAGCTGAAATGTGACTGTCAAGAAGCTATTAGTTAGCAGTAACTCCTTACCTGGGCTAGTCTCAAATCACTAACTTCGAAGTGAAGTATACTCTGCAGTAGATGATTGGAAGGACCTGAGTTATTTAAAAACAGAAGTTCTGGGTTATATTTTTCACAATTTGTATTGTAATAATTTCCAGATGAAGGATCATCATTGTGCAATATACCATATACACAGTATGAGAAATCACAGTCATCTTCCACTTTGGAAGATGGGTTTCTGAGTGGATCACTCGTTCCCAGGAACTCAGGAGTTCTCAGGAATCCTAAAACGTTCCCCTGCATTCATAATGTTCCCTCCCTTATTCCCAGCTTAAAAGACTTTATTATAGGAAGGAGCAATTTCTTTTTTTTTTTCCAGGAGTACATCACAGCTGCTTTCCCTATTACTGTGTGTCCCTGATCAGCCAGCCAGTTTGCTAGAGGTGTGTGTGATGAGGGATTTTTCCAAGAAAAATGTAAACACAAACCAGGCCAGAACATTTTTTTATCTTCATTTGCCTTACAAATTGTCAGCTTCTCATCAGAGAATGTGAAGAGCTTAATCTAAAAAGAATTTAATTGAACAGATTTTTATGAACATTTGATAGAGACCATGAGAAAGACACATTTCTTGAAATGTTTTGTTTTGTCAGAAACTCATTTTTTCCTGACAAATGGATTTCAGAGGAAATTGTCCAGAAGGCCCTGCTCATTGGTCTGTGTGACTGGAAAAAAAATGAGAAGCCTGAACCAAGAGAAATAGAGACACAAAAAATTTTGTCAAAGAAGTTAATGTCTGATGGCAACTAACAAGGGACATAGCTAAGTCAGATAGAGGAAGAAAACTTTGAAGTCCCTAAATCTAAGGAAGCTTACACAGGCACTTACTGCTCCACAATATTCATGTCTGGTTTTAGGCATTGCTGTAGTCCAGTACGTCTCTACAGCTTGTTTTAACGTCTCACTTCTAATTTTAACTGGAGTAGCAACATTTAGGAACTTAACTTTGACTTCTAAAAAGCATAAATCATAGTCAGGAGTTAAGCTGGGTAATTCTTGACCTGTTAAGGCAATTCATTTAACCTGTTAAAAAAACAAAACCAAAAACAACTCTTCTGCAAACTCTTTTGACCAATCTTTGGCTCCTAAGTGAAGAGAGGTATACCTTGAAATTATGCATGGGCTTAAAGGGCTCTTAAAAACATCTGGGTTTTAAGCCCTTTCATCCTGCATATCTGCTGCCTGCTTTATCCATCTGTTTTGCAACAGAATACCTGCCATTTGTTTCCATCATGGGAGACTGCTGCAGCAGCGCTGTGCTGCTGCTAACTAGACTCCAGTCTATTAACCTCTTTGATTAAATGACTCTAAAAGGAACTAGAGATACTCTTAATATATGCATGCATTTGATCATAGAGTTTTGGAGAATGCTCTTGATATCCGTTTGATCACATATGGGTTCTTTACGCACTCTTAAAAAGTAAAAGCAGCAGCAGCTAACTCAAAGGAGAATTCCATAATGGCTCAGACTTAATGAGATCTTATTTTCTCATATAATGAAATCATCCCACTGTAATATCAGTCCTTTTATTTCCCCAAGAGAACTTGGGAAGGTTGTAATAGAGCTGGTTGTTCCCCATTACCATGAAACACAGTTATTTACAAAGCATATACCTCTCTTGATGAAGTGAAATTTTTTTTGTATGTGGATGGGATTAAGCATGCTTCTGCATGTCTCAGAAAGGAGTGAGTGAGTGAGTGAGAATGTGTGTGTGTGTGTGTGTGTGTGTGTGTGTGTAGGAGGCTGCCTCAGTCATGTTAAATTCATATTAGGTAGCACTTCAAGAAATGACTGGAAAGTAGAGTTGTTGTTGATGTAAAAGGTCACAAACATTAATAGCCTGCAGAACAATTCCAGGGTACAGAATTATTCACAGCTGCCAAAACACAAAGGAAAAAAATAAAAAAAAAAAAAGAAGGAAATAAAAGGTTTGAAACAACAGTATCTCTCAGTTGTTACTGCTGTTATACTTTGTTTTGTTTTTTTTTTTTAAACACTCATTTTGGAGGGGAATCAGGGGGTTAATTTTGAGCTGTTCTCTGCTTTCATCTTTTAAATGGCAGCAGGAAATATGCATCTTTTGACTCTGCTTTTATTGCATTTTGTGTCTTGTTCATTTAGAAGTGTTTGTGGAAATATGAACCACAGTAAATATTGATGAAATGCATGCTCTTCTGACTGAGAATATGCTCTGCTGATGGCTTTTAAAGGGAGTCCATCTGTTTTTTCAAAGGCTCCAGACCAAGACAGAACAGGTGGAGGGTCGGAAAAGGGAAAGGCCTGAATGAGAGGAGGAAAGCAGTGAAAAGGAAGGGAGGACGCTGAAGGTTCAGAGAAGAATATAGACTGTTCTTTTGGACAGAAAATATTCTGTTGCTTAAAGAAAATCAAATTCTCTCTATTCAAGGCTGGTCGTGTACTAGCTTGTGGCAGAGGCAGAGAAGGGAAATGCTTATCTCTTGAAAGCCATTACAAAAATGGAATGAAAAGCACGAGCAGTATCAAATGGTAAGGTTTTGTCTGTGCTGGTCCACCTCCCTCCCCCTCACCAAGACACACAGCCCCTCTCATTTTCCTCGCAATCCCTTGCAGGCAGCCACGGGTTTCAAACAGGGGACAGAGAATAACAAAAATATCCGTGTTTATAGTCATTGGTAGCTGGTATGATTTGAGGTAGCCAATGATAAGAAAAAACATCATCTGTATACACTAGCATTTGTTATGCGAACAAAGTCACAGATCAATCATTTTCATCTCTGCTGCTAACAGATCAGGTATAGACTTACAGCAAGTGAGGAACTGGGCAGATTAGAAGCTAGGTCTATTATTCTGATTATAAATCACTAAGTCTTTGATTTGCTGACTAGAATAGGAACAGACATTTTCTCTTTTTTCTTCCTGACTAAAAAACAGAATTACAGTTTTATTTTAAGCCACCCTTTCCTTTCCCACCAGCATTCCCCTCCCCTTCAATACAAATCAATAGTTCTGTCCTTTCCAACAGATATATTCAAAACTCCACCAGTCTGCATGCTCTCACCCTGTAAAAGGAAAAAGCCCTGGTCCTTAACTGCATCCTCTCAGTCTGATCACTACAGTCCTTACCCATTTCTATCTGTATTTCATCCATTGTTCCTCCTACAAAGAAATCTTTTCAGGGATGGCTCAGGAGACTGCCAATGGTCCGTAACATCTTTCCCTCCTAAATTTGCTTCCAGCGGTGATTATTGTCTTCTGCTGTTCTGGGGAAGTGAGTTCTCTTCATATTCCTGGCAGATAAGTGTCTAAAGAATAGAATTCATAGCATTCATTTAGTCGTAGTCTCACCAAGGAAGCAAATAACTAAAGTGATAACCCTGGAAATGTAGTGATGGTGGTCTTCGAAATGTAATGAAGATGGTCTTGGCCAGCAAGGGCTGAAAGACAGTAGGTTATGTATGTGATGCCACTGTCATTTCTATCTGTTTTCTGGAAATACAGAAAAGGAGTCAGTCTGCTGGTCTGTCAGTCTAGTGTGAAGTTCACTTCAAAAACTGAAGGGTATTTTATTTGAAGCAATGATTTTCTTAAGTGAATGAAATGACAAGAGATGTTTGAGTCCAGGAAAGATATACAGAGATGGACAACTCCAACATTTTCCATTTTAGCCATACTTCTGGCAGGAGGAGGGAACATGTCATGGTCCTCATTTGGGTGAAAGACACGTAGTCCTGCTTCCCCATCTGATATCTCTCCAAGGAGTGCTTAGAACAGGCACATATGGAGAAGAACTCCTGGCTGCTGTGACAATTAGTCAATGTAAGGAGAGCTGGGCATCGTGGGGTTATACAAAAATACAAGAAAACAGACGGAAGTTACTGGAGGTACTGGGGACAGCTGGAGTGTAATATGTAGAACTGGAGCTGATATTAGCTGTCTAATGCTTTGAGATATGTATGGACCAAGTGTCACTTCCAGGAAGTATTTGAGATCGGATAAAATTCAGCAGCTAATGGAAAATTATTGTATTTGCTCTTGGTTTTGTTTGTTTGTTTGTTTGTTTGTTTTTGTCTACCCATACACTAGAGCTGCAGTGTTTGAGCTGTCTGTGAATTGGCAGAGAGTTTGGTGTGTTGTTAGTAATCTCAGCAGATATGGAAGCATGAACTAGCCTCTAATGAGTATAACAGGGTCTTTCCAGATTTGGGCAGAGATTGAATGATCTAGTGTATGAATTCTTAATCGAGAACTTTTCCTGGGGACTTGCAATCAGATGCCTATAAAAACAAAAACAAGCAACCCCCCTAAGCTAAAATAGCTAAGATAAACATTACTGCTAAGAACATAAAGAAAATGGAATAGTTTGTAATAGTTTAGTCAGTGAGTCTCTAACCTATGCTTTTCATGAGGAGATGTTCCTGCCATAAATATAGTCCTAGCAGTATACATTAATGGCCCTAGTGGTATATATTAATTTATCCAAACTGTTGACAAGCCACACAGAATCAGATAACGGTCACTCTGAGTGAAAACGGAAAGGAGATGAAAATCCAACCCAGCAAATCCTTTTTCTTTTAAAGAAAAGAAAGAATGAATCTGTATTTCTGTTATGTGACTGCTACCGGTGGACAACTCACCCATCCTGCCCTTTCCTCTCCTTTGATCACTGGCCATCAAAACAGCCAGGGAATCTGAGATGGGCTTCATCGGGAATTAGATCACATGTAAATGTTGACAGTGCAGGCTTTTATGGTAACAGAGGAACACTATTGATGAAAAGCAAAGGAGCTGTCTTTATTTTGCAGAGGTGCCATTACATGTGCTCACATTATCCTGTATATCAATTCATACCTTGCAAGGTAGTGAGATCAGCACACCATCTTCTACAGATGCCACATATCAGGAGGAAAGAAAGAAGCAAGCTAATGCCTTTCTGCAACTATATATATTTTTTTTTTCAGGAAAATGCTGAAGTAAACCACTAGGGCCAGATGATTCGTCTAATTCTGAGCAGTTAGATAAAGCTTGGGTTTGAAAACTGAGACAAACAAGATTGGTATGTTATTCCTTCTGACAGCCTTTGGGGAAATCAAAAGTATGGAGAGGGAAAGGAGAATGGAGATGGAGACAGGGATTTTTTTTTCCTGTATATCTGTTGAAGAAGGTTGGAGAATTTGTTATTCAATTTAGCTCCTATTAAAGTGGCTGCTGTTTGCTTGAGCATCAATGTTTCAGAAGACTGTTTCTTCCTTGAATGATGTTGGTACCTATGGCAAAACTGATTTCCTGACACTAACACTGTTTGTTTTTGCCAGCTGATCCTTCCAGAAATAAGGCTGAAAAAGTACACTTGCTCATGACTGTGACCATGGCCCTGGTTGTAGGAGAGTGTGTGTGTGTGAGTGTGTGTGTGCACGTGCGCATGCATATGGGACATGTAAAGGGTAGGATGGCAACCTCAGATGAAGGTCGTTATCATCTAAGGAGCTGAGGAATATTCAGGGATGGTAGTCAATCCTAACATTTAACATATGTGAATTACGACAAGGAGAGTTCAACAAATCCTTGAAGATCTGTTCTCAGCATCAAGCCTCCACTAAGCTTGATGTAGGGTATGTAGATAAAGACACCGAGGATCAAGTGATAAATACCATCACCGGAGCAGTAGAGATTTCACCACTGCTGGCAATTAAATCTCAGCAGATTATTTATGTAAAAAGTTATATAAATGTTACCCATAATTCAGCTGCCTCTAAAAGAGTTCTAAAAACATCCTATAAAGCAAAGCAAAATTAAGCCACTTCGGCAAACTTTGCTATTGCTGCCTCTGTTGTGTATCTGTTTTTTGTAGTAACTGAGAGCTGATTCCAGGGGACAGATCCTGTAGCAAATAGGCTGAGGTATCCCTGCACAAATGTCAGTGATCCAAGTGCTGCACTTGGTGTTATGTGAAGTGAATGTAAGCACAGACATAGTAGAGTGCAGCAGGAACCTCATGCATTTAAAATGGTTCTGCTTTAGCTATTGCACAAGCTATTTTTAACTTTTTACTTCATATTTCTCTGTCATCATGTCAGAAATAATCTCATAACAGCCCTGGTGTCATCACTCCAAGCTCCAGACTCAGCAGTTTCAAAATTCTGACATGCTGTTTGCCTGATCTCAGAGACAGTGGTTAAAGAAGCCCTGAGGATGTGTAAGCACCACTCACCAGGAACGATGGGGATTGCAGGTGCTTTTCCTGCAGCAGGATTTCCTCCTTAGCATTTAAACAAGGGCAAGCAAACTGGTGAGATTCAAATGTACAGTTCAGCTGGGCTGCAGACTTTCCTGGCCATGTTCATATTTGAATTGCTCAGTCCAACAAGCAAAGTCAGATTCCTTAAAAAAATATTTAAGAAATTTCTGGTGGTTCACATCGCTGGTCTCTCTTTGTCCCCAAATCTGTGGAGGTTTGCAACATCTGATCGAGTTGTTGAAAATACATTTCAGCATTTAAGTGCCATAGGCTATGCTTGAAATGGCCTTGGCTCATACTGAAGATTCACTTCACATGCAGGGAGAGTCCATTCTGCTGTAACTGAGTATAGCTGCACTTATCCCTTGGAAGGCACTGGTCATCCGCTACAAGACAGATGTCACATGCTGCATGCCTGCTGATGTGTCCCCATGCATCTATATCGGAACAGCAACAGAAATACTACTGCTGACATTCTCAAGCTAGAGACCCATGAAGTTCACAGAAAGAAGGACCTGTATGTGACAGGAAAGGCTGTTACTCACTTTTGGATGCTTTATTGCATCCTGTCTTCCCTTGTTTTGCAGAAACCATGAGTGTTAACAAAATTCAGAAAAAGCAGAGTCTGACTGATTACATCCACCCATCTCAAGTTCTTCTGCTGCCCCTCCTGTTCCACTCTTTTCTTTCCTGCTTTAGATTGTCATGCAAGTCTTTTGTGATAGTGCATATTATGAAGGACATAAGGAGGGACAAGTCTTAGGTAATGTTTTTTATATTTAAGTTTCATTGAAGTTTCAGCTTACTTGATTTTGAAATTTGTGCTAAAGACAATCTGATAAAAGACAAAAAGACATCTATTGCTTACTGTCAGTATTTCATACTAGTTCAAATTATTGCAGGACAGGATTTGAAACTCAGCTGACGCCTTCCTGAATTGTTGAAATTGTTTGATAGTCCCTCACCTCTGTGAGATCAATAGAGGGGAATAATAACCGTATGCTTTTCTTTTTCCTCTGGCACTTTGATACAGCGTTTCTGTTTTTGGAACCATGTAGTGCAGCAGGCTGAGCCACTGGAAGATGTGGTACAAGTATTTTGAGAGCAACAGCTCTTCATGAGCGAGGCTTTGAGAAATAGCCTCATTGGAAATAGCTCTCTCTGTAACACACCATCTGAGGCACTGTAGAGTTTGCATAGTATGAAGGGCATTTTTGTTTGCATGGCAAACAGCTTCCTTTTGCAGCTACCATGCCCTGGCTCATTTTCAGGAACTGCATAGCCAAAGGGCTTTGCGAGAGCACCCTGCAAGACTGACCCAGTCAGTGGCCATCCCATTCACGCTCTTTTCTTCGTGCACAAGCCTGCATGGCCTCACTCATTCCTTACCCTGGCAGAGCCAGGAGCCAACGCACAGGAGCTTCAGCACACCCTTCTCTGCCGTGCAGAAGGCAGGGTTGGCAGATGTGAAATATCTTTTTGAGACTCTTTCTGTGCAGGTGCTCTCTGAGGTGGGCGACCTCAGGGAGACACTGAAGGCAGTAAAAGGCAGAAAATCTTTCCACTGGTGCCATTTAATAATGAAAACACATTTCAGCTCCTTGTTTGCAGCCACATGGATGGGCTGCCTTTTTCACTTGGAAAAACTATCTTCCAGAGAGGGAGAATTAACTTGGTTTTGAAAGTTTTGCCACATCAGCTGTTATAAACTGACAGCACTATAGAGCTATTTACAGATCTGTAGTTCCAGACCAGGACCCTCAATAAAAGCTGATGAAGTATATTTATTACATGAATTTAAGTTACCTTATGTAAATACATTGTTCCTCTGGG
Source organism: Theristicus caerulescens (assembly GCA_020745775.1). Taxonomy (NCBI): domain Eukaryota; kingdom Metazoa; phylum Chordata; class Aves; order Pelecaniformes; family Threskiornithidae; genus Theristicus; species Theristicus caerulescens. The sequence goes on from CM036560.1 coordinate 95,417,871, forward strand.
AAGTCTGGCTCTTTTTTTCTGTTCTCTAGCCGTTCATCCAAGCAATACTTCAACACCTGAATTATTTCTCCAGAGCAATGGAAATGGGGAAGGAGGGGGATGTCCTTGATGCTCACATTGGCACTAGATGGGAAGTGACTCTCTGATAAACTAAGGGTGAAGAAAATTTCTTTGGAGTGCTCTTGTCTTGAATAGCATTTACAGATCCTCTTTGGCTCTACCACTTTCTACATGAAGATACTCAACTGCTGACACACTCTAGTTACAAACACCTCACAACCTTCCCTGAGGTCAATAAACATTTCTATGGTACATTTTGGGAATAGAAGCAAGGAGAAGTTTCACTGATTTCCTCCTTTTTTTTTTTCCCCTCCATCTCTGGCAAGGATGAGAGTAAGCCCATTTTCCTACTTTCAGTATTTTATTTTAATCACTAGACAGCGTCCAGCTGATTGATCTGCTGAAATATGCCTCATTAAAAATCTGGATCCCTCCTGTTCTTGAAATGAGGCATATTGGACTCTGCTCCTTTCACAGAAGTCAGTTCTTCCTTATTGACAGACTTGGAGAAAGTTGTGCCACTGGCAGCAGTACGCGTCTGTTGGTGTGGGCCATGACTGTGTAGGCGTCCCTCCTGCTCTGCCACCAAGATGTTGCATGTCAGCATGAAGATAAGATGCTTCTGCTGAAACTGCTGGTCAGCATGCAATAAATGCCTCCTGCATTCGACACAGCGTATGTGTAAAGGCCACAGGATTTGCAGGTTGTACATTTTGCATGTAAGGTTTTGCCCACAGGTATGTATAGATACAATGTCAATTCTTTCAGGAAGAGACTTCTGTGACTGGGAAAGTGGTAAAAAGATTATCTTAAATGTCCAAACACTGGGCAATTTACTAATAATGAGATGCATTTGATACAGTGGCCCACAGCTTTGTGATACCCAAGGCTTGCTGTATTACAGTTCTGCCAATATATCAGTGCAGAATATCACATTTTTCTTCTGTCTAAGTGTGTGGATATAGCGAATAAAGGCAATCCACTGTTTTCAACTAAAGGAATGCCATGCTATTCAGCAAAGAGCTACAGCAAACCACTTACTCCACCACTGAAACCTAGATAATGGGTTTCTCGGGAGAGGAGCATATCTTAGTAAACTAAATCTTTTGCGTGGCACAGAAGCAACACTGATTAAGAAATGAGGAAGCTTTATAGCTGTGTCTGTTTACACAGGTCAGAGGGTCTTTGTTCAATATGGCTAATTAAGTTGATTCTTGGAAATTTAGAGGCAACATGAAAAGTACGCTGGGAGGAAATGTGATGACGAGAGCAACAATAATTGGGAAATTGTGCTGCACATCACACCTTTCTTTTGGTTACTAAGTAATTGGTTTTGCATAAAATGTTCACAGTGTTTACCTGAAGTGTGTGTACAGACAAAGGCCCAGTCCTTTGGAGGCTTGTTGGAAGGGCAGTTTGGATATTTTATTGTTGCTAAAACCCTCCTGACTGAGTTTATGCTAGTAGGTATCAGCCATTCAGAAAGATACCTTCTGCCAGGAAGAAACATTTGCCACTTGGAGCACAAAGGAAAAATCAGTGACAAACATGATAAAGTTTGAATTGTAGAAAGAGTGTCACAGAAAGATTTGTTTTGTCTATTCAAATCAAAGATTTGTACCTGGCTTTGTGTATAGTTCTGTTCATGTTTCATGTATCTCAAATTTGCTTTTTTAAAAATATGTATCTATGGATACAATGGAGGTTTAGCTACTTGCAACAGAATAACTATATGAGTAAACAGTTATGTGTGGCTGCCCTAGTACATCCTGTGAGAAAGATGATAGGGCAGACTCCTGGGTGAGCATGTATAACACTCTCTGATAAATGACCTGAATTTGTGGGTAGCCAACAATAAAAACTGGCAGATTTACATTCCTTTGAGCACTCAAGAAGTCACCAGGGAATATGTCCAGCTTAAAGCATTTCAAAATTCATGAGCCAGACTCAAAATCATTGTGGAGCTTGCGTAAAGTAACGATTAGAAAAAAAGTTGTGATCCTTTGCTTTCTGATACCTTAAGCTGTATATAGCCACATTTTCTTTCTTTTTTTTTTTTTTTGTTTTTCCACAAGAGCTGACCACCTGTAGTTTGTCATGAGGCTCACGTCTCCTGCATTAACACCAGCAGTAAAGGATTTAAGAACGTGAGTGCTCATGGTGAAACTCATGAAAAAGGTCCTCTCCAAAAATTTGGGGAAGAGATTATCTGCTGTTTTGAAGAAATAAACTCTAGAGTCAACCCCCAGTTTTAGCAGTGTGGTTTATTCTAGTCAGTGAGACATTCAGGGTTTTCACCTTTGCTTAAAGCTTGCTGTTTAATCTTCAGCTCCCTTCTGACTACCAGCCAGTGGCAGGAGACGTCAATGTAGCATTTGACCTAGACAGGTGCAAATCTTTCTGTACTAATCTTATCACCTGCTTTTCAGCTGAAATTTCCCAGAAGATCTAAGTCCATAACCATCCTGATTGAAAAAAATGAGATGGATTTCAGTTGTGCCCTGGTTTGCACTACATGAGCTGACTTCGTGCAATAATAAAGAAGACTGGATCAAAGGCAAAAGCCCTGCTGGAAATCTTGTGGGCTGTCACCCCGCCTTTGGCGGCAGGTTAGTGAAAGGCTTTACTTTAACTGGTGTGATACTGCTTTGGGGCTGTTCCAGGAGCCTGCACATTTCAAAGGTTTTTCAGTGTTACATTCCCTACTCCAGACCAGTCCCTGCGCGACAGCTACCTGAGCTCGCTCGCTGATCTCCCTTCCAGCATCTACCTCCTCTCAGCGTGAGAGCATGCCTGCCTGCCTCCGTGTTTCCCACACGCATTACCACGAACACACACTTGAGGGCCACAGATCTTAAGTTTAGCAGCTCCTGCCTTTATCAGATTTATTCACTTGGAGGGGGAACGGGATTGCTCTCTGTCCCTCTGTAGTATTAATTTTCAAACACAAGGCAGGGTGATCAATAATCTATTCTGCTGGCAATTTTATTTAGTTTACTCCTGTTTCAGGTATTAGTTTCCTCAGCAATTTTATCACCTGCAGGTTTGATGTTATCTATTCAGTCTGGCATGACCGTATGCCTGTCCCTGACCCTAGTATGGCACACCAACCTCCCTGTGGCCCTGAGCCACAGCGTAGCTTGGCATGGGAGGTAAGGTTAAATAATTCTGAGTTGCATGCAACGGGCCATCCCTGAACTAAGCAATCATCTGTCACCCATCCCAAAGGGCTCAAAAATACAACTATTTCCATCTACCTGTACAGCTGCAATTAAGTTAAGGAGCTGCAGAATGCAAACCAAGCTGTAGGGAAGCAGCCTACACGCTGTGTGGCACTGCACTATAGGAAAGGGGGTGCAGGAGAAGGATCTGCTTTTCTTAAAACCCAGTCACTGAGTAATTTGTACTTAACATGGGAACCAAGCGCTGATGCTTCGATCGTCAGTACGTGCTCTGGAGACATGAAGCTCAGGTCTGCTTGCTACACACTGCATTGTGGCACGTTACTCATTTGCTGGAGGAAATGCAAGGTCAGATTTTGAGGCGCTCATTCAGAAAGGTTACATAGAAAGTGTCTCCCTAGTAATAACACAGGTTTGTTTTTTGTTTTATCACAAAAAGGAATATTGTCAAAGGAAAAGCACCTGAAATTAATGAAAGGTCATGAGTTTAGCAATTTTCTTGAGTTAGACCAAATTCAGCAAAAGTTGCTAAAGCCAAACAGACCAAGAACAGTTCCTTTGCAACCATCTAAAACATGGGCTGTGCCTGGCAGAGGAACTGTATGTAAATCTGCCTTACCAGCTCTGACCAGGGATGCTGTCTAGTGCTAAGTCTGTCATCCAATACTGGTTTAAACCACATAACATAATATAATGTTGTGCTGTTAAGAAGCAGCAGATAGATAATGAAAGAGAAAAAATGACTGCCATTTCCTGTTAGAACAATCACATTTTTATGGCAGATATTTTCTGTATTTCTGTTTCTCTCTTGTTTTTCAGAGTATTTATGTACATGGAAGAGGATCTCTGTTTCCAGAGAGATCATCTGTTCCTGCTGCTTATACCCTATTTGATGTCATGATCTTGGTTGCTGTGGAAATGATTAAGCTGTCATCAACAGGATTCAGATGGGGAATAAGCTCTGGGAGAAGATGATACAACATTTCTTCTTTTATGCAAATATGTGCAGTTAAGAATGGCAAACAAACAAGCAAAATATAGAGGCAAACACTCTTTCCCCTCCCAAATCACTATTCAGACTGAGCAGACTGTTTTAAAACAAGCACATTTTTTCCAGGGGGTGTCAGATGGCATCTAGAAGATGTCACCCACTGTCGTGGAAGTGGCAGAAGGGAGCCAGAGGTCAGTGAACATATCCTCGTCCCTTTGGTTTGAAAGGGTACAAATTCCAAAGTAGAGGCCAAATTCCCTTTTGTCCTGTGCTTTGAGCAGGTCGTAGCAGGTGCAATATGTTGCAAAAGTAAGAGTAGTGCATTTTTTGTAAGTGCAAATGGATATGCAACATGCAGAGCACCAGAAGGCAACGTCCTCTGCCCTTAAGTAGCTGCCCAGGGTTGTGTTAAGCACAGCAAGTCACAGTGGGAGGAGTAATGCTCCCAGACATTAGATGAGGTTATGTTGACTCAGGAAAATGAAATGCCTCCCAAAAGTACCTTTGGATTTAATTAATATGTGTTTAGAGTCAATGGCAATTCTCTGAAGAGGACTTGTGCTAACCACCAGCTGATTGCATCTAGAATTGCATGGAGGATCTTTCAGTATTTGGTGAATATACATGGGAAGCAGGTCATCTAGATTGTATATTTGTAGTTGTAATTAGAAAGACAAACTCTATGGGAAGAGAAAGTCAACAGTGATCTTGATAATTAGTTTAATACTGCTACGCGCAACTGCTGTGTTTTTTGAAGTCTGCAATGCTGCTGTCTTGGTGATGGGTGTAAATGCCTTATAGTAAATCAAACCCAGTTACTATTACTTTCCAGAGTCTTGGCAGCACTAATGTCTCTAACATAGCCTATATTCAGGAAATGGGGAAAAGGCTCAAGTGGAAACAAACTAGAGTTGTTTTCTTATTAGAGAACTCTCCTAAAAATGTGGGGGTTTTGCAGGATCTCCTGGTACTGTTGATCTGAAGCTCTAAGTAGTCTGCTCTTTACCTGCAGCTAAAATTATACACACAGCATAATGAGCAGTTGATATGTGACTAAGCTGCTCTCGTATTCAGACATAGCATGTTATAAGGCATCAGGAAAGATTAAGGATGATAACAGGAAAATCTTTCTGGAACTTTTTCTGTTACTACTGATGCTTCATGGAACACATTGAAAGGATTTCCACTCAAGAAATACATGCTGCTTTTTTGTTCTTTCTGCTGACAGCTTCTCAGAGAGGGCACAGCCTTGGCCATGTTTTGAATCAGGGACTTCATGATCTTTCGATAATGCTGTAAACCGGCACAGAACATTAATTTTGTATGTCATTTTTGTTACCTAGTTTCTGATGTCATTTGGTGCCATTATGGGGATGGTCACAGGTTTTAAATAGCCACCTACATCTTACTTTGTTCCCCCACTGAACGCTTTTTTGAGATATCTCCACAGCAACTTCTTTAAGTGCCAGAATGTTGTATTGCATGGCAGAAATATGCACATGCACAAAGAAGAGCAGATGAAACTAAACATCACACTAGATTATTCCTTGCATTTCTAAACAATAGCATACAACATTGTAATATCTAAATTACTGCCTCTCTCTAGACTTAAAGGGTACATATTGTATCAGTGTGTTGTAGAATATTCTAACTTGTCCATCACCCCTCCTCACACACATTCAGGTGCAAACATGTAGAAGGGCAGTGAAAGATAGATGAACACAAATATACAGACTCAGGAGGGATCTCAATCCCCTAACCCAGTACAGAACCTGGGCTTCTGGTGTCAGCTCCCGAGTATTTTTCTCAGCAAAGCTCCTCTGTACAGCCACATAGAGGTGAAGTCTCGCCCATTTGTATGAATATGCAGTTCATATATACACAACACATACAAACATGGTATTAGCCAGTTATCAGGCGTGTCTGACTGCAGACATAAGAAATATGTTGTCATTCAATAGCAAGATAAAGCAAACTTTCCTCTTCTTTGCTTTTGACACGGTCTGAAAATAGATTTAATCTTAGATTTAGTCAAAAGTGCACGACACTATCTGCCTCCTTGTTATACACTATACAATCTATTCTCTTGCAAGTTTTATAGCTATATAATTCCACTGACTTCAGGGGAATTCTTTCTTATTTACAGCAAGTGTAAAAGAGGAAGTAAGGTCATTCTCAGTGATACCTGGAAAAGTCAAAAAAGTATGAGGTGGGCTTCTCCTCAGGAACTAGTAATGTTTTTCCATTAGAAATATCACAGGGATTTCTTACACTGCCTCATTGTTCTCATTGCCTTTTAAATGCCACACTGCAGTTCTTGGTTTAGTAATGAGACATACAGCGCTTCCTCTGACATCCTGGAGAGCAAAGTGTTATCACTGGCATGTCAATTACAGTTAACAAGGAGAAGCTTGGTCTGTTGGCAAGGCTACAATGTGCCTTATGTTTTAATGACAATAGCTGTCAAACACTGCACAGATATGGCTCAGAATTAATATATTAGTAGTTAGCACAAGAGATCCTTGTCCATGACTAGGAGATGCGGTTACAGAAATAATGCAAATATTGATAGCAATTAATTGTGGGGATCTCAATGCAGTTTCCCCTTTCCCTTGTATCTTTTTTTTTGGAGGATTTTTTTTCACAATGTCGTTTCTTAAAAAGATCAGTGGCTTCCATGATATGTTTTTGTACTTGGAAATTTTATTTTCATCATCCTTTTGTCCAGTCTTTTTGACCTTGGGGGTATCATGACTGCCTCATGTAATGCATGCTTCGTGTGCTTTAAAAACTTTTTAGTAGATGAGTTCAGAAGTTCACAAATTGACAGGGAGAAGGGTCACAACTATCTTGTCATCCAAGTGACTGAAGGACAAGTAGGTCAGTTTTGATGAAGTAACTTAGGCAAAGTGGGGTGCTTTGGGGGGCTGTAGACCTCTCATGTTTTCCTCCTACATTAATCATGGTTACAACAAGTTTACTACAAGTAAGAGAAAAGCTCTGCTGCCACCTCCTTCCATGGATAGTCTATGGCCATTCCTCGTTTAATCATCTGTCAGCACCCTGCCAAATGGCAAGAGGCAGTACTGTTTTTCACCTGTTAGAAAGCTGTGCCTCAACAAATGCTCATCTTATCTCAGAGGCTGCATGTTCCCAAGGAGAAAAAAATAGCAATGTCAAATCATCTGCACCTATTACTGGCTAAGTCCTGTGGTGGTGTGCTCCTCCCCCTCACATGCACTTGACCTTCTCCCATAACCCTGCTCAAGCGATAACCACCAGTGACGGTTGTGATGGATGCATCCAGGTCAAAGTGGATTCGGGGGAGACAAATAACAACACAATACCCAAGGGCTAATTTATAGCAATGTGTCCACCTAACCACAGTGCAGGTCAATGTCCGGCTCAAGCCAAAGTTGGAAGAAACTAACATATGCAGTCAGTGTGTAAATATGACTATGAGTCAATCATCTTACCCCCATAAATAGTGAGCAGCCCAAGGGCCCTTTGAGCTTTCCTGCATGGCAGCGGGCTGCATGCCAGAATCTTCCCTTGAGTAGGGATGCCTCTCAAGGTTACTCCTCGAGGTTGAGAGATTCCTTGCTGTAACAGATCCTTGGTAAGTGACTAATAGCATGCTAAACTTTGAAATCTTAGCTAAGTGATATAAAGTATTGATTGTGCATATATAATCCTTTAGACATAAACTGTTGACCAAGTCTGGGACTGGGATTGGATCCAGCTACACCTAGATTCCTCTCTGAGAAAGAGTTTAGAAAGCAAAGGGGTCCTTTCTGAACCTCATGACTCAATGGGAGGGTCTCCCTGACAGTTTTGACTGACCCTGTCCTCTATGCAGTAAATAATCAAGTGTACCTTGCCATCGAATCTTGTTAAACCACTGTCGCCTTTACCATTGGAGTTTGTTAACTTTGTTAATTCATATCAATAAAGTGTTTTTTTTTTTTTTTTTTTTTGCTTCTCTCTTACGAGTGAATTGCACTCTCACTCCCTCCACGACAAATCCCCAGGCCTGCACATGCATGTTTCTGGTCAGCTGACAGATTTTCAGTGCCTCAACGTCCTTGTTCAGAGCAATGAGCATGCTTCAGATGGCAGGATTACCCACAGCCAGTAAGTCTAGTACCTCTGCTGCCTGCTTTTTGCATCATTGGAGAGGCTTGATGGATTGCCTTTAATTCATACAGTAAACATATCCCATAAAAATCAGTCTTCTGAATCTAATGTTTTCCTAGTAGATTGCTTTCCTTGCATCTCAACATATTTCCCTCCTACTAAAGAATTTAGCCCTCCTTGGAGGACTCCCTGTTATTTGGCATCTTCTTAGCACGATTAGAAACACAGATCTTACAGGGAGAATCTACTCTGTACTGGAGCTGTTTTGTCAGATGTTATTCATGCCCTGAAATGGGAGGCTTGATCAGGTTTCCTGTTCTGAGAATCAGGTCGAAGAGATAAAGGGCCTAACCCTTTTTGCTTTCTGCAGTTTAGTATTTCTGTGCATTCTCTTCCGTTTCGGTTCCCATTACCTGGCACCAGAGGCAGAGCCTGGCAGCAAATGCACATGAGACGGGTCATGTCCTAAGTCTGGTAGAGCCCTGTGGGCAAGGAGCTGGCAGAGCTTCGCTGGTTCTCTCTTTTTATCTCTCTTCCCTTCCCTTGCAGCAAAAATACTCATTGGAATCCATGTCTAGCAGAGAGTTAGTGTTACCCCGGGACTACCAAGACACAGGGCAAGGGAGATGAATTGCTAAAATACAGCCTGAAGGCAGATAGGGGCTTTGACAAGCTGTAAAATTGTTCAACATCTTGGTTGGGGCTGAGAGACCTTTAGCAATGCAGCACTGGGGACTGACAGAACTCAGCAAATGCTGCTGTGTGTCACCCTGTGTTTACCATTCTTGCCCGGTAAGGAAAGAAATGTCTCCAGTGAAGGACTGGGAACCTTAGTGGTGTACAAGGCAAGTAGGGACATCTAAGAGCACAGTCCTTTCTGCTGCAGTCAGAGATCAGCAATCATCCTCCAGAATTGTTGGGCAGGTCCTACTACTCCAGGCTTTGAAAGTGTTCTTTTTCGTTTGTTTGCTTGTTCTTTTTTTCATTTGAAGAGAATCTTAAAAGACACAATATTTATCATTCTGTCTCTGCCTCCATTTTAAGCAACAGCAGAGATGGGTCAATTACATAAATCCCCCTCAAAGTGTGGAGCTTACAAGATAGGTAAAGAATTATCCCAGGATTTTTTAATCAGAAGAAAGTAAATTCCCTCCCTTCAATTTCTTCATTCAAGCAACTTTTTTTCTTTCCTGTGTGACTCAGGTTTACTCTGTGCTGACGTACTATTTATCTCGATCTCATCTCCATGGGGTTACCTTGCAGTTCTGTAGTTATAAGTATGTCTTGCAAGGGAAAATTTATCCTGAGATTTAATATTTTGAAGACTGAATCATCAAACCATAGCTTCCCTGTGTTCAGTGTAGCATCCTAGCCCCATCAGTGTTATGAATGCTTCATTCCAGGCAGAAGCTCAAACAGAAAATAAATTATTCAGACTGAAAGTCAAAGAAGAGTAAGTTTCAAGAGTTGTCAGAATTTGATTACTTTTTGATGCCTTTATAGAGGGAGCGTTCTGGGGGACAGAGTTTTCACGCAAATACTCTCTCCTTCAGAGTGCTGGGGGCTTTAATAGCCCAGCTTCTTCTAGGTGAAAATCAATACATTTGGTTTCTGTTTTTCTGGTTTCTGCAGGTAGTAAGGAAAAATAAACAGAAAGACTGATACAAAAGAGAAATGAGAGAAAAACCACAGAGGATCTCAGCACAAGGAAAATTTATGAATTTTAAAATGAAGCTCCAGATATGTGTTTGTTGATTGAGTAGTGAATATCTCAAGAGAGACAGGAATTCATTGATTATGTGCAGATCCAGAAAGCCCTTTCAAGTTAAAAAGGAAAAAAAAAAAAAAAAAAAAGATTAAAACATACTTTTCCCTTACAATCTTTTTCTTGGCTATTTCCACCTGTGTTTTGTATGCTTCATTTTAGGCTGACTTTCCACAACGGAAACTGCTGAGATGAAAACCAAGAGATTGCTTAGCAAACACCTTGCACCAGGTTCAGCTAAGGTCAGTGGATCTGGTGTTCTTATAATCTGTTTTGTTGTCAACATCTGAATATGATGCTGAATTTTTTTGGCTGTTAGTAATCTACAAAAATCTGCTGCATGAACAGTGTGAAGGGGGTATATGGGTATGCAGGCTGGCGAATATACACAACAGTTTTATTCTGCTAAGGGGATATTCATGTGGCTGTGATGAAACAGCTTGTAACCAACTCCCAGCTGATTCCACACTCCTGTCCCCCAGGCGCCTGCAGGACGCAGTGGGATTCTGGAGTCCAGCGGAACAATTGTGGTGGCTTCTCTCTTTTCATCTCATTGATGTTGCTACTTCCAACGTTTCATCAGGCACCAGAGAGATCCCTGATGAGCAGGGGAAAGCAGAGAAATTGCAGACGTCCTTAAAGAAACCATTCAGATCTTTATGCTGTGCCTGAGTTCATTCTGGATTTGGCTTCCCTGTCTGAATCCCCTATACACGCTCATAGTTTCCTCTGGTGCATTCACCTTCAAATGACTGCCTTGATGCAAGTAAAAGAACCATATGTAACCTGTCAAGTAATCCAACAGAGCAGAACATGAGCATTGTCTGTGGCATGTTTAGCTTTAACAGACTGTGTTGAGCCTTTGTATGTTAATACACAGATAATGTTGTCAGTCAAGTTTTGTGCATTTTCCTTAACTGTGTGAAGTCGACACTGTTATTAGGTGGTACTACAAAGCCTCAAAAACCAGGCTGAGATTTTTGAAAGGAGACTTATGCATCTAATTCATATTGAATTTTAGTTGGCTACAGGGACCTAAATTCCTTAATCTCAGTCCTAAAGGATTACCCTTCCTCTTCTTTGTGTTTTACTCCAGGCAGAATGGATACAGGCTTCTTACAAAGAAACAGTTGTTTTTAATTCTAAGCAAATCAAAACCTAAGATATGAATAAGCCTATTTTGGAAGGGTTTGGAAAATTATACCGAAATGCTGTTAGGATAAATTCCTTATGTACTGGAGAGAAGCTGTAATGTTTTGTGCTATTTTAGTGACTTTTCCTTGAAAATTGCCTACTTGCATCTTTTCATTCTAAATAATTTCTAGGATTCAGATTGGTTAATGTACCATTAAAGGAATTTATTTGCACAGAAATCAGTAAATGTACTTTTATTTCTTTGGAGTCATTTGGGCATGTACTTGATTTATATGGATTGTTTACCTAGTTACTGACTTTCATTGGTGTGGGGAAAAATTTTATCAGCTTTGGTACCTTATTCCCAGCAAGATGATTTTGAATGTCCGAGCAGTTTTCCAGTTGTTTACCTTTCACTATTGTTGAGACCCTTTCCTTTTCTTAGGTACTTGTTTGCTAAACAATGTAGATGGTAAATATCACCTTTACAGTGAGCCTAAGTATATGGTATGTTGAAATCTGCTTCACACATTTTGATTTGTGAATGACTGCAAACAATGCTAAAAAGTCCTCTCCCCTGAGTCATACACACTGGTGTTCTGGAAGGCAATTTGGGGGCTTGCCATTACAATTCAGTTATTTTCAGTCATAGTCAAGACCTCAGTTATAAATTATCCCAGTTAGATGGGTACATTAAAGATGCATCAATGGAAGGAAGCAGACAAACCACAGTAAATTCAGGATTACACGTGCCCATGCAACTGAACCTGAGGTTTAGCTGGTTGTAAATGAAAGCAGCTGTTCCAACACTGCACACAGTGATGAAGAGATTTTTCTCTAGAAGCAGACTTCTACATATTTTCAATTCTGCCTGATGTATGAACAGGGATAAATCACAGGTATCTTTCTAGGACCCAGTTTATGCAGAAGGGAATTCGGGAAAAAAAACCCCACCCACAACCAGCCATACTTAAGCCTTATAATAAGCAGATATTAGCTATTATTCATTGATTTACCATTCCTTCTTCCCACTTTTTGATTGGACACTTTATTATACACCCATATATTAACTTAAAGTTATCTATTTGTCTGCTAATTTCTTTGCAAAAATCTTTGCAAGAATAAGCATCATATTATTATAGATGCTGATTAGTGGCATAATATCTTATAATGAATAGTTTTGTCCTTTTGACCTAATTTATCTTCTGACTCAAGGCTATGGGTAGCTACAGTTGAGAAAGTGAAAAAGAAACTAGATTCCACTGATTGTTTTAATGTGACTGCTAAAATATACAGCTAGAGATCAAGGGTAAAGCTTTAATTTTCTTTGGGGATACAGAAATCAGGTAGGAAGAATGAAAAGGTACTTTTCAGCTTTAAATGTGCTTTTTTTGTTCTGATGTGTCACTTGACATTTGTGAAAATAATGTAACTGCAGTGGAATTTAAAATCTGGGAGCCACTGAGTGGTTTGGTACAGGAATAATTGTTTCCTTTTCAAGTTCTTATGGATAACTATAATGAGTGACAGCAGTAACTTTTAGCTGAGCTACCAATTGCCAGGAGAGCTATATGATGTCATTTGGGATGTTGTTGGATTGGTAAGGTTCCATTCAAAACAATACAGTGTGATTACTATTTACCCCAGTGGGTATGCAGGGCAGCAAAACGCTGAATGCAATGCTGAAGAGAAAAGGGGTTTTCTGAATCCACCTTCTGTTTAGCAGAAAAATTGCTTAGGATAAGAACACAACAAACCACAGGCTGCTGAACCAAGCCCAGTGCCGAACAGAATAAAATCTCAACTGAAACCAGAGATGCAGTTCTCAACCATATGCTGATCCTTGCCCTTTAAAACCAGATCCCCCGAAAAAGTCTTTAGATGGAGCTGCTCATGCTTGGGACTGAGAACTGGTTGCATCTGAGTGCTGGGGAGCCCTGAGGTTAGCATATCTACCAGCTTCTCACTGCTGAGCTCTGAGAAAGGCTTTACCTTCTACCAAGCATACCCAGAAAAGCATTGCCTAAAGAAGTGCCCCCAAAACAATTTCTCAGGAGGCCTAAAAGTCAGGACCTGTTGAATATGGGGAAAGAGAAATTTGGGGCAACGTGCTCAAGGCCTTTAACAGCTCACAAAGTAGATACAGATAAAGGAAAAAAACTTGAATTAGCAATGCTTTAAGAAATTAATTGGAATACAGGAGTAAGAGTGGCAATAAACACATTGTTTCCCAGACTGACTGAGTAAACAGATGAAGTGATCTGTAAAACAGAAAGTGGAGAGGGGGAAAACTCGCTACACTTCAGGATTCTTCCTAATCAATGGAGATTCATTACAGCTGGCTCCAAAGACTGAGTTTACACAAGTGATTTTCTTACTCTGTTCCTGAGGAGATCTGCAATTAGGGCCTAGGGCAATATATTAGGTTTATTAGTGTATTTTTAAGAAAGATGTCTTCTGCCACGCTGCATGATTGGCTACAAGCACAAATATTAAAGTAGCATTGAGGAGAGTGTAGCATTCATGCAACAGGTGCAATCAATCGTCTCCCATGTTATTTAAGTTGTTTATGAACCTGCTGATACAATTTTGTCTGGCTCTTCTAGGTGAAATGTGGGGGTGGAAGGGAAACAGCTGCTATTTAGGTGAAGTAATTATTAGGTGGTGATTAGGGGAGGAGGTAAAAGGCCAGTAGAGCTCCTTCCTGAGAACTAGAGAACTGCTGCTGGGAGGTGTCAGTGAAGGGGTGAGTATTGTTTTGGGAGGCTTTTTGGAGGTTAAGTGTTTGTTTTTTAAATAATGTCTAAGCGAAAGACCAGGGATATTTACCAGGTATAAAGTATCATTAGGAGGGGGCTGAATGTCTAGGGCCTATCTTTCTTTCCTCTGAAGAGAACACCATTTAAACAATAAGAGGGGCGAAATACTAATGCTAAGTGCTGCTGGGTTGGCTTGCTAGACCCTGTAAGAAGGGAGTCTGAATGCTTTCAAGAAGGTCTGGGAGCCTCTGTTTTGCTTTTTTATAGTGAAGATGCAGTTTAGTTTTCTGTCTGTGGCTTCTCTGTGCTAAGAAGTTGTGGTCCCTCCCTCCTCTTACATGGTAGCTATTCCTTTCTCACTGGAGTTTTTCCTAACAGCAGTGCAAATACAGAGCAGAGACTATGCCAGGCCTCTCAGCCACAAACCACTGTCATTTCCAGGGCTATTGGGATGAGGTAAAATAGATACAGCAGTAGTTGTGGTCCTGTGATCCATCTTTTTTTGGCTTCTTAGAACACTTTAAACTTTTGCTTGTGTTTGAAAACGTATTTGGGCAGACTCCTGTGGGGAGCAGGAGCTGCTTCAGTAGGTAGAAAATACAGCCTGTTTTGAGCTCTGCATCATAGCCTCCCTGTGCAGACTGGTGTTCCTCAAGTGCCTCCCCTAATAGTTGCTTCTGATGTAGGCAAGGAGAGCTGTAGACCTGGATGCTAGCACACTAACTGCTTATATCATATTAAAGTAGCTTTTCTATGTGGAGATTTGGGAGGTACATCGTGGGAGATAATAGGAGAGGTTAAGAAGCAAGATACAAGGAAATTGGCATTTCCTCTAATAGAGTTACAATTCTTCAGATTAAACCGAAGAACTACAGATTGTCACTAATTTATTATCCTCAGAGAGGAAAACAAGCTCCCAAATTGTGTATAGTGCAGTACTTGGCTTGCTAAGCATTTTCTGTAGTGACTCATTTGTTATATTTTCCTAGTGTATGAAGAGGAGGGGAGGATGATGTTCCTAACTGAAGATGGTCTATTGTTTCCTACATTGGCAATTGAATTGTAACTCATAATTTGCAGATGAAGTACTTGAAGTATTCTGGCATCTTTGTGATAAAAGGGGAAAATTTAATGCTTTTTGTGAAAATAACCTTGAAGGTAAATGAAAACCTATATCCATCCAGGCACGGGTCTATTAAATGTTCCCTTGGTACACATCATAATAGAAACATTTGAGCAGGCAGTGTAGCAAAAATTGAAAGAAATATCAGGTCTCTGAAGTCACTGTATCTCCTCACTACTTGTAGGACTATTTTTGTGTCATGAAGTTTGATTTTCTTTTTTTGGTTGCTCTCCTGGTAGTGAAGCAGTCATCTTGTACCGGGGTCAGGTGGAGAAAATACAATGAACAGCTTCAGAGACATGGGACTTTTTGTATTTGAGTCTATGAAAATTTAACGGAAGCAGGGACTTTTAGCAGTGGGAGAGGGAGAAACAAGAACCTAATAATGTGGAACTCAATTGGAGATGGAGTTTTGGATGTGGACCCTTTCTGTGACTGTCAGAGTGGTGATATTTATACTGGTGTAGTGCCTAACAGCCCTTAGGCAACTACTGTGTGAAATAGTCTAACCCAGGCAGGTAATAGCTGAATCTAATGGTGTTAGATTAGGAAACTTGGAGCCTGAAGGTAGGGATGGAAAAATCATTGCAAGTTTCTGGCTCAGCCCTGGGAAGGTGCTCTGTCCTTAATGCAGAAGGCAGGGTACTTGCACAGTAATTCTCCCATCATGAGAACTGAGCTGCAGAGAAAATCTGGAGGGATGCCTGGTTTGAAACAAGAGACTGCACTGTGTTTCAGGACAGAGCCCTGTGAACCAGGCAGGCTATCCATGTCTCAAGGCCTCGAGAGCCTGTGTCAGCAGCCTGAGGGCCCCCAGAGCTGTGTGGGCGATCATGGGGCCTTCAAGGACAGAGGTATGGGGGGAGGCACAGCTGCTTTCCTGCTCTTTGAACACTGAGGGGAATCACTACCAGATCAACATCGATTGTGGGTTTGCTGAGAGAAAAGGGATGATGAATTATCAGCTTGATGCACTGTCCTGGTCCTGTTTTAGCTGTTTCTTTTAGGTGATGTGGATGTGAATTAAGAAAGGCAAGAGGACAGGAAAGGGTCACTGAAAGAGCAGGTGCAATCTGTTACCTTTTTATCCCACAGCAGAGTCTCCAGGGAGAACATTATCTGTGTTATTATGTATGTTATTTCTACTAAGTTAAACTTTCAGAAGCCTATGGACAGATGCTTAGGGGCAAACGTTTGGGAAGGTGAAAGCATTCTGAAAAAGAGCATGGGACACAGCGTGTGTTCTTGGCAGTGGGAATACCTTTTCTAACTGCTGTTTTTCTCCTCATAAAACCAGCCCACCTCCTTTCCTATGACTCTCCAATACGTGTGCTTTAAGGTTGCTACCAACCCAACAGAAGTTGAAGTAGTCAGCTGTACCTTTCTGGAATGAGGCTAGGTAATGCAATTGAAGCAATACAAGGCAACATTTTTAAATGCTGGTAGTTAAGCAATGGCACAAATCACTACAAAGTTTAAAAGAAGTAAAAATTATGACTGTCACACAAAGGTATCACTTTAAGGTTGGATAATGGTAAAGTGAATGACTTTTGTGTGAGTAGTGGTAACAATACAATATTAGTCATGATTCCATGGCAGAGTCAAGAGATATTTCCTTATATTTTTTACTAGAAATGTCAAGGCATCTTCTATGCAGCTAAAATGAATAGAGGGAATTGCTAACAAAACTGGTAATATATACATCAGAAGATTCGAGATGCTCTCGAGTCAATGTCTCTTCTTCCACAAACAGTGAAGGGATCTTACTGCACAGAACTACTAATACATACGAAAATTTCTTTTTGTTTTGCTTCTGCAAAGATCTTAAGGAATGAAAAGTGAAAATAGTCTTCATCACTGGTTCCTCAGTTTTGTGGAAACAGCAGCACTGAGGAGTACCAGAGGTAGACTCAAGGCTGCCTGAGGCAGGGCTTAAACCACAGGCTTGTCACTTCTTTTGCCTGCAAACTGGTTTCTGCAGCTACCCAAATTAATGCTTCTACCCTTAATTGGCTACAAATTGTCTATCTTGCTTGCCTGTAAAACCAAATATTACTACCAATGCTAAATTTTAGCAGCTTTCTGTGTTTTCTGGTGTCACAGTTCCTGATGTGTGTGAAAGGCTTTAGAAAAGTAACCTACATTACAAGTTACAAGTCCTTTGTCCTGTATCTAGTTCACATAAAATGTCAATGGGTCCGCTGCTACTGCTAGTGAAGGCATTTAACTAGCTCAAGAGGTGTATGTAGGTGACCAACGCCCTGTGATTTTAAATTTCCCACAGATTTAAGTTACCTGAAAGCATGTAATGGGAAGTGGCATCTCTCAAGACAAAGATGAGGTGTTACCAACCAGTAGGGAAAGAATTAGGAAGTATGGAAGTGAGACTTGTGTGTTTGCTGTGATCTAATGACATTTTGTAAGGATGTTCAGAAGGCTTCTTTAACAACTATTACAAGAAAGGATTTAGTCTTCAGCATGTGGTAAAGTGATAAAGTTTTGTTTTCTTTTTTTGAGAAGTGTCTTGTCCTATTAAAGCTATGTGATACCTTTTAATTCCTCTGTAATCAGTGGCAGATGCTGATGCTTCATAAAAACCTAAGGAAGAACATTTTCTTTCTTTGAAGTATTTCTCTTACTGTAGAGGATATGAAAGCAATTCTAAGGTATTTAATTTGTATTTGAAGGTTCACTTTTTACCTTCTCTCTGATATTTGAAATAGAATGACACAGCTAGGACTGTCTGTCTTGTCTGAAAGGTTAAATATGGCTTCTTGGTTACCAATTTTGTAGCTGTACATTCTGGTGGTGAAAGAAATGTGTTTGGTGTACTATTGGTCAAATAAGACCTTGCTAGAAAAAGATTTTTCTATAATTTTTCAAGGCCCTTGAATCTACCAGTTCAGGAACAGGAAAAGAAATATAATTGCATGTTTATAAAATTATAAAATAAAGCAATTTTTTTTATTTATGGTTCAAATGGGAACTGTTACCTCACAATATTAAATATTTTAATAGTAAAAACTGTAGTCTGGCCTTTTTGTTTAGAGGTGATTTATTTGCAGCTGGCTATTAACTGAACAATAGGAGGCTTTAAGAACTTCATCTAGGATCTGTGCTGCAGAGAGGGTAGGTGATGGTGAAATGGGACATGGCTTCAGTCCTAGCCTATACTCTTCTCCTTTGTTGTAAAGCATCTCCAAAAAACTATGCAAACGTTTTGTTGATCAGGCTAGTCTTTTCCATTAAATCCTGTATTACTGCAGAGATGATGTTAAGCATCCATTTGACAAAAGTGAGGAAAATAGAGTTTCCAGGATAATTTTATCTCAGGTCCTGTATTATAGATTGAGATAACTGGAAGTCAGGTGCTTCTTTGTAGGTTAATCTGGCCCATTCAGAGCTTCTGAAGCAGCTATAAGGGCTCAAGACGCCTTGTTCAGAGCTTGTGTTGCTGTGTGCCCGTATATTTCTATAAGTGGATGTGGCCTTAATATAGAAGATGTGGTCCAAGTAACAGAGATGAACGTTAGCAGTAAAAGTTCATTTTGTCAGCATTCAATTCTTATGTCTCGTTGATAAAATTTCACTGATAATAAATTTCCTAATCAGAACAATGATGAGATTTAGTATGTCCCAGCAGCCAACACTTTGTGGCCATTATTAAAGTGGCCTTGTTAGTAATAATGCTAGGAAATGTTTAGAAGAAAAATGCAGTGAAGTGCAGTGAAGTGCAGTGAAGTGTGAAAATCTTGTATAGAGAAAGTGCTCTGGAAATCATGCAAATGTCTCAGGACTGTTTTCAGTTCTTTGGTGTCAGGATATTTGGGCTAGTGATTCCTAGTGGCTTATGATGCCTTCTGGGTCATCATGCTGTCAGGATCTGTGTTGCTATCTTGACGGACTCTCACATAACTGAGCACGCTTCTAGTTTCAGTGACCTTGGACTTCTGTGTGTGCGGAAGGGGAAATGTACTCAGTCAAACTTAAACACTTAAGCTACAATATTTCTAGGTAAAAGCCCAGGATGTTGAAGCCTAGTTGTAGTACTCAGGGTACAGTTTTCATGAAGATCTTATTTTAAAATAAGAAGTCAAGCACTCCTTTTTCTTAGAAAGCAATGCTTAGCATTTATTGCCTGTTCTCTGTGCTTCCTTTTCTCAAGTGCTTTGTGCATACTATTTTCTGTGGAATTTAGACAGTAGGCACTTATTTTACTTTTTTCCTGTACTATTCTCAAAAAAAAATTAAAATTTGTGATTTAAGTTCAGGCTTAGAGCATGATTCTCTTTAACAAGAATGAAAAATGAGATTGGGTGCAGCCAAGAGAAAGCACTTGCTTCCCAGAGAGTCCACTTTAAAAGTATAAGGGTACTTAAGAATAGCAGATACCCGAAATCTGCATTTAAATAGACTCGTGATGCATGGCAGCTTGTATCCATTTTCCTCTCTGAAAGGTTTCATATTAGTTTGGGTTTATAATAGCTTAAATTGTGCAGTTTTGTGATGGAGTATTAGCGGGTACCTGCAGGAATGCTGATTTGGATGATTTACTTGGTTATGTACAGACTATTTGCATTGCTAAGGGAGAGTGAGAGGGCCACGAAAGCTGGACTGTGCTAAAGCCCTGAAATTAAATCAAATACAGCTCTCTAGTCCTCTTTTAGTCAAGAAGCTCCTAAGCAAAGGGGACTGAAGGTTGTTTTAATCAGACCACATAGATATAGAACTCCATAGCTGAATTATGTGGCATTTGGAGATTTTTTTTATCACTGCCTGTATATATTTGATTTGCATAATTAAGATGAAAGTGGGCATACTTTCCGACAGTAGACTCTCCAAACAGCATTATGGTTTTGGGACTCTGATAAAAATGAACCATGGGGAAGTTTCTATTTGGATTTCCTGTCAGGTGAAAGGAGGAGAGGCAGATACCCCCAGGGAGGTCAGCACCCTATGGGCCTAGAAACAGCTACAAGAAAAACAAATTTTTTGCATTGCATATTAGAGTCTCCTGTTTGGGCAAGGCGAGCCGAATCCGCTGCTTGGGACAGTTCACGCCCGTGGCCAGGGCCACCTCCTTCCCCCGTGTCCGTCTCTGCCTGGCCGCGGGCTCCTTGCGGAGCGGCTGCTGTGGCCACGCTGGGGGCAGCGCCGCCTTTTCCCGCCTCAGCAGGCGCGGGCGGTGCCGGCGGCGGGGCTGCGGGCGGGCAGCAGCTGCCCCCGCCGGTTCTGGCCAGTTGCAGCCGGGTGCCTCGCTGAGGGGGGCTGTGAGGGACAGGGGGCAACCTGCGGGCAAGCAGAGCCTGGGCAAGAGGGAGGAGAGGTGTGTACAAGTGTGTGTTTGTTTTCTGTCAGTAGCTGGCACGGCGATCAGAGGCGTGAGCTAGCTGGCAATAAATTACACAAAACAAACGTTCTCCTGGTGGAGATGGTTCTGCCTGCAGTAGCAAAGGGTGGAGGGTGCAGGGAATGCCCGGGCCTGGCACGGCTGTGGCAGGGGTAGCTGCTGTCACCGTGGGGCTCTGGGAGGAGCTTATTATTTACCTTAGTTAACATTTACTTCTAGGCTTCCTCGGACGCTGCTGAGGAAGTCAGTCATGATTAACTGCTACAAGATGTAGAAACACTGCTAAATATCAGGAGATACTAGTTTCTGTGACAGAAGAGGGACACACAGCATTGAAAATATAAAAGGGAAGGGTGGCTTCAGTTCGGGTGCAAAGGCGGCATATGAATTCTTAAAGGCACATCAAGTGTCAGCATTAACACTCCTCTGAGCTTTACAGCTTCAGAAACTCCTGTAATTCAAGCTCTTTAGGATTGTAAACAGTTATTCTCAGTACTGTTGAGACCAGTGTCACACTTGTATCATGATTTTGATGTTTGATGTCTGTCATGTATCAGAAGGCAAACACAATGACATGCATATCAAGAATACCTCAGAGTTGTTTAAGAAATCAAGGTTAGTCACAGAATGCTTTTGATGTTCCCCTTTTCCCCTCATGACTGTAGAGTTTTCCATTAAGTTTAAGTGAAGATGTTCTAGTTAAGGATTAAGAGATGGTTGTTCGAAAAACAGGACAGACACTTCAACTCGCACCTCTAACAAATAACACAGTAGGTGACCTCTTGCCAGACTGTGGGAAGATGATCAGTAGTACTGTGGGCTCTGGGATTCTAAGGTGAAAAGGTAAAGTTTCATTTTGGAAAAAAGTGGGTTTTTTTTAAATGAGCCTTATGCTGTTTAAGTCATGTTTCTCTGTTACCATTCGTCAAAACACTCTGGTCTCTATTTTGTCCCAGTGATACAGCCTATTGCAAGAGATGCTTCCTCTCAGTAATTTTGTTTTGTGGCTCAAAGGAAAATGGCTCCTACAGTGTTAAAACTTCTTCCATACAAGGTAACCTACATGTGCTTATATAAGGCTGGACCAAAACTGCCCTTTCGTCTTCATTTGTGCAGCTTGAACAGTAAGAGCATGTGTACAACAGGTGCACCATGTTGTACTCAGTCTAATGTTTTAAAATTCATTGGGGGCAGGAGAAGCAAGGACAGTGCTAAGTTCGTTTTGCTGGATGGTTATCAAGCCACAGTTGTTTCAAAGGGGCACAAGCCTTTTGAGAACCTGAATGTGTAGAAAATCATACAAAAGTCTACAGCAGTCCTTTGCAGATTTTTTCCCTGCCTCTTTTCTTCACCCCCCTCAAAACAAAGTCCTACATCTTAGCATTAAGATCATCAGGGATATAGTAGTGTTGCTATTATTGATGCTGTGTTATTCTATGAGATGATGTTTCATCAGTGTATAAAATAAGGCCACTGTCTTGCAAATGTCTTCAGCTCCTTATTTTTGTACACAGGAGTCCCTTCAGAGACAATAGAATAGCTTGGCAAGTGTAGTCCAGCACATGTATAAGCACTTACAGGACGAGTACTTAAGTCTGATTAATATGCAAAATGGAAAAACAGATCGCAAAAGTGAAAGCTCAGTGTGGAAAGATCAATGCAAGAAGACATACATTTATGTTAAGAAATATTTCGTGCATAGGAAGTAATGTTGCATGAAAAAAGGCTGAGACCTTAATAGTGAGACTTCGGAAGTGAAATTACCAGATATTTGGAGAAACCAGTAATCCTTAACAATGCTACAAATGCAAGAAAATTTCATTAGCAATGTTGTGTTTTCAAACTGTAGTGTGATGGATCATTTAAGGTGCAAGTTTGGCAAACTACTTTTATTTGTGAGCAAGCTGGAATTGGAAGTGTTAATCTGGGTCTTTTTGTTGTCTTGGGTTTAGTACTGTGTAGAGATGAGAGAAAGAATAATGAACTGGATGCTGAAAGAATTTAACACTGAGGATGACTTTTTGGGGGAGTGTTGAGACAGGGAGCCAACTATTCAGCTACAAGTAAAAGATCAAAAATATGAAAAAGCTGTTTGGCCAGCCTGCCAGATGAGTTCACTGAGAAGGAAAAGGAGGAGGCATTGCAGTTGGAATACTGGGTTTTGAACATTGGGTATAAAGCTTCCTGATTTAGTTTTGATAAGTTATTTATCATATCTGTAGATGTGTTTCCTTCCTTCTTGTTACTCCTTTTATTTTTATTTGCTTTTTAATGGGGAAATCTTCCTTTTGAAATAGCAGTGGTCCAAAGACTGGACAATACCTTTGTCAGGGAATATGGAATTCACTTTGGTCTTAATCTTTTGCCCTAAAAAGGTTGTAATAGCTGTAATATTTTAAAAATAGATTTAATGTTAGAAAGAAGAGTCAGGGTATCATGATGGATTTCTGAGAAGGAAATAATAACTAATAATGGTTTCTGTTGGAAACCTGGAAATGCCATTATATGCTAGTATGCTGACATAGTGTGTAGACTCACTTCATGACTGTTATATTACTTATGTATGTAGCAATAAAGGAAGCTATTTTCCCTGCTGTAAATCGCATGTTTACAAGCACAACACAATAATGCAGATGACTGATGGTTTGGACACAGCTTTTGCTAGCTGTTGCTAAAAAAAAGCCAGACAAACAAAACTAAGCCCAGTCTAATTCAGATGCTTACTCTCGCGACTGACAGGGGCTATGAACTCTTTATGCCACCATTCAGCAAGCTTTCCAGTCAACCACAGAAAGAGTTGAATCTGCTATGGCCAGACTCCCTGAAGACTGATAAAAATCAGAGTGGTTTTTCACCCAACAGTAACATATAAGTTGGGCAGCTATAGGCTTGTCTGTTCCACCAAATATGAACAGAGGTTCCACCAAACATGAACAGGGGGCTTCCTTCTGTTCCCTATTTGATACCACAACTGTTAATGACCACACAAAAGTAAAGGTTGACTACAAACCAAACCCTGTTAAAACTGGAAATTTCACCTCACCAACACGACACTTTTGTTGAAGCAGGGGAGCCGAAAAAAAATAAATACAGAAAAAGACTGAATTTCAAGGAAATTTTTTTATCTGCACTGGTATGTGAAATATAGGAGATAAATATGAAAGGGTTAATTAGTGTGCTGCAGACACAGCTGATAATTAGTTCTGCTGATTGTAAAACTACTTTAAGTCAGATTTTCATATGGAGTATGTATTGTGGTTAGAATTTTCTAGTAACAACTAAAGCTTTTGTTTGGAGTATCAGTAATGGCTCTATTTTGCATGGACTCCAGGATCTGTCTGTCATGAACTGGGCTTACATTACAGCCTTTTAAGAGGTAATTGGTAGGATTTACCTCCTTTACTGGCCATAGTTCCATGAAATGTATAAGTATTTAACCTTTTTGACTTCTCTCATGCTGTCAGATTTAACTGAAATTGGCCATTGGATTCAAAATTACTAAAAAGCACTGACCGACAGGTGTACTTTCACACACAGTGTGAGTTCATTTGCCTTGTTCCCATAGGAAACCAGGCTCCAAACTGCAGAGCATCAGAGCTGCCTCGGGGAGAGGCCGCACAGGCTGGCAGGGCCCTGTGTGCTTCCTGGCCGTGTGCAGGGGCAAGGCTCCCCCTGTGCATTGCACCCTGGCACGAGCCGGGTGCTGCCTGCTGTCTCAGGGCAGCATCCTGCCCCTTGATCTTGCTCTGGAGTGGCTGAAAGCACTTAATTTCTCTTCTCTCTCTTTTTTTTTAATGACTAGGCTATAGTATTCATAGCAATATCCTGCAGCAGGTGACTTAAGGTGCCAAAAATAACAGACTCCATTGTAACCAGAATTATCAGTACTCATGACCTCTACCAAATCCTGCATATGGAGGGGAACGCATAATAGGATGTAAGTTATTGTTCCCAACAAAATCCCTACAAGATGTATCATTCTGGTGCAATTTGACAATTTCCAATTTTGTCTGCTGGAAGAACTTGTTGAGATAATTTCTGGTTTTGTGAAGATCCCAGGGAATGGCAGCTGTACAATGTCACTTGTCATACTTAAGCATAATGAAGTGTTGGCTGGAGTGCTGCAGTGACAAGGACAGAGCAGCCAGCTGCATTGTGTCTGTTCCTGTCTGGAAAGGCTGTTCCAGTCTGTGACCTGCTTCTCCTTCCATAAAAGTGGAAACTACTATTGCAAAAGCAGCCAAGTTCTTTCAAAGTGCAACCTGGTTCTCTTATGGTGGGGTGCATGTAATCTGTCCTACAAAGATGGCTGCTGCTGACATGTCATGGAGGGTTGGGGAGAAAGAAAAAATTTTTTTGTTTTTTTCCTAAAAACAAAGCTACAAACACACCCCCCCAAAAAAAAAAACAAAAAAAAAACCAGCAACAAACCCATAACTTTCAGCTATTTCCAGGACCGTTTTGTTCTGGCAGTTCAATGCAAAGTATTGTGAGAAGTGAGTAGACACATTGGATGAAATTAATGGGCTGGCCAAAATCCATGCATGCTGCTCAGCTGAATGTGGACACAAACCTGCTTTTGCACTGCAGAAGACTGTTGTGTTGAGCCACAGCAATTTGTCCAGTCCTGACTCTGAAGAGCGCAGAGAACGGCAGAGAATCCTGCCACTTATGTGTGCTGTACCTCATGGGATTGCCTGTTTTATGTTACCAGATGGTGAATTTCTGCTGTGAATGAGTGTGATAAGGGGAAAATTTAATTCTACACAAGCACCTTCAAAACTATGTAAATGAAAAACATGTATATGCTAAGGAAGGATGAGGGGCTGAAAGGTAAAGTCTTTAGAAAGCCATGGGATATTTGAGATAGCAGTGCAATTTGAGACCTAGGTCCCAATTTGGTAAACAAATATTTGCTTAATGTTAATTCTCTCTTGGGATTTTTTGCTTGTTAAAGATATGCTGAAGTGTTTTGATGGACCGAGGAACTGGATAAAAAGTAATGTACTCAATGCCTGACTTGGTGTTGAGGTTGTTCCTGCCATCTGATGGGGCTCATCAGTTGTCAGTACAGCTTTGAAAAAAAAGGAAGAAAACAAGCCCTATATATTTTTAATAGTAGGGTAAGGATGTTTTGTGTTTATGAAACATTTAATGCTAAATACATACATTTCATAACCATGTTTAAGCCACCTCCAGGGCCACATGAAAGACATCACCAGTACATTTAGTAAACAAAGGGAATGACAGGAGCTCAGTTATCCTGATTATAGGTGCAGTAGATGATAAGTCTTGAATCTATGATGACTACTTGCTTTTAACAACAAAGCTGTATTTTCATAGCCTAGACATTTCCTATTAACCCTGCAAAGCTTGCTGAAGCAAAAGATACTTGTTATAAAATACTTATCTTTTATTTCAATTTAGCATATGAAAAATTAAATTTGAATCACTTTGTTTCAGACAAATCACGCAGCAGGTTTAAGTAGTAGAGTCAGAAATTAATTAACTTGATTAATAGGGAAATATGCATAGACAGTTTTAAAGTACTTAGGTTTTGGCCTCCAGCAACATCTTTCAGTCTTTTTGTTTGAGAAATGTTTTGCCTTAGGGTCTGGATGACTCATAGACTGACAGTAAAATGCACAAGCCTTTCACCTTAAGTCACTGGTTCAGGTCAATATGATTCAGGTCAGTAGTAAGTGAAGGTCATATTTTCTAATGTATGCTCAGTGATCTGAAATATCATTCTCAGGACCAGAGCCAGCAACTGACTGAGGTGTTTAGAAACTAGTGACTTGCAGGTCTAGATTTCAAGCACTTGGCCTTCAGAGGAGAGGTCAGTTGCTGTGCTACCTGTGGCTCTCAGAACAGGGCATAGGTAGAACTGAGTGCCTCAACACATGGTTCTGTGGTCCAACATAGAGATGAGCTTGCACAAACTCGCTGAGAAATAAGAACCTACCACTAATAAGTAGGATGTATTGGTGGTGGGGAGGGTGTTACTGAAATTTTGTCCGTTCCAGGGGTCTGGCTTTACTGGATATTCTTTTCTTTGTCATTCCTGAAAACACCATTTAGGGCTTTAGATGGCTTCAGGTCAGTTGTGATTGGTGAGGGAACTGCAGGGAACTGCTCGCTGCTCAACAGTTTCAGGTCACTCACGGAGTCATTTATCAAGGTGGCTGAGGCCTGTGGTGCTCACTGCTTTCCTTCCGAGTCTCCCAAAGGCTCTGAGAATTCCCTTCTCAAAACTCCAGCCTGGAGAAGAAATAGTGGCTACTGACTTCATGGCTATAGTAATTTCATGATTGCTTGAGGAAATTGGTGGCCAGCTGGGGAGAGGATAAATCAACCGTTTGTCCTCCTGTCTTTCAAGTAAAGGGTCTATTGATCACCTACTAATAGTCTTGTTGGACTAAGTTAAAGATCTGAACTGTAGCGCTCTACTGAAATGGCAATTCATTCTGCAGCTACTCAGGTGCTATTAATGACCAAAATGGGAAAGGATATGAAAAAATAGATTTTTTTTTTTTTTTTTACAAAGCAGAGAGGGAATGCATCATTTAGAAAGCAGTTTTGCCGTAATAAGTTTTCTTCTTCATAGCAAAGGTCTGATACTGGATTACTCAGCCCTGCAAGAAGGTGTAAAAATGCATTCTGTAAACATGCATCTATTCTACTTTTTTCCTAGACAAAATGGTGAGTTTTTAATCCAAAGCTGTTCTGATTTTCGCCCTTTTCCCTTTCAGTCTAAGGGCTTTTTTGATTGTGTATTTTTCAAACCATTTCAGTTGTGAAGCAAGAGAGGTTACTCTGGGTTGCTGTTTGGACAGTGTGTCTCAAAGCTGCAGGAAGCCTCCTTTAAAGCTGAAAGTTGCTAAACCTTTCCCCTCCTAGAAAACTTCTTCTGTTCATCTGAACAGGCCCTTTCAAAAGATGCAGCATGCACTACAAAGCAGGCTTTCCTGTCTGGAGGAGAGTGGCTTACAGAAAGGCCACGTTTTAGACTTAAATGTAGGGCAAGGATCAACAATTGCACCTAAGGCGTTTTCAATGCAGATATTCACAGACCTGTTCTTACACCGTGTGATTGGACTTGCCATTAAATTAGATCAATACTTGGCTTCTTTCCTGTTGTACTATCACACTCCGCTGAAAAGATCTTTTTTGTGAAGCATAATTAGCCTTGCTGCTATTCCAACACTGCTGAATACCAGCCAGGTAACAGATAATGCAGGGAGCTGGGTAGCCTGGGAGCAATTTGGGCCTGAAGAGTTCATCCCAAGTTCTTATGACTTTTCATATCTCATATTCAAGATTGTAGAGCTGCATGGTGGGGAAGGAATTATTGGGGTTTGTTTAAAAAAAAAAAAATCACATTTAGTAGCTTCATTTTAATTTCATTTTGAGGGAGATGCAAAATGGTACACACTGAAAAATGAGGGGGGAGGAGGGAGATATTTTGAAAGAATAGTAAATAGCTCTACAGGTAAGGCATTTTGTTCAGGGTAGGGGAGAGACAGCGCTCCCTTACAGTGCTTGTGCAGATTGTTCCTTCTTGATACAATGATATTGTTGGGAACCAGGACTGGTGGGACTTGCAAGGTACCTTTCCTTTTTTCCTCCATGTATCTTACCTTTTTTCCTCCCTTCATGACAAAATTTCTTCCCTTTGTTTCTTCATTTTTTACGCTGAATGCAGTTGCTGTAGACTTGCACAACTTGTCTTTTCTTGCATATAACAGGTTTTTTTGCAACTACTGCCAGGCATACGAGCTACTGACCCTTCTCTTATTTGGGAAGGAAACTGTCAAAGCCAATCACTGTGTATATTTCATGCAAGTTCCTTTTCTTAAGTGTAAATTACAAGCTTTTAAAACAAACTCATCTTGTTTGTTATTTATAACAATCATTTCATAAGTGGTTTGCTTAGATATATTAAGGCAGTTATTAATAATTAAATATTGATGTCTAACAGCATACTGAGCTTCTGCAAGTATAAAGGAGCTAGATATGGTCTGCAGGGTGTTATCTCAAGTATTACTGAAATGTTGAGCACACAATTACCATCTTATTAGGGTAATAATGTTGAAAGAACTGTTTAGACATTTAATTGGTATCAAACAACATGTGACTGTGTGTTGCTTAGATATCAATTACAACAAAGTATGAACTGACATTTGATAAGCATGGTAACTGATAGCTTGCTTTTGTTCTGCCAATTAAATGGCTAAATATCTCCCGCAAGGAATTATAAATCATTAGAAAATCACTAACATGTTTGGCAGCTTGTCAAGTGATCTGTAAACATGGGGGCTTCTGTCTGTGTTTGGGGAACTTGAGCATTTTCTCACAAATTGGGTCTGTTTTCAGCATAGAAACTTCGAATAACCAAATACTTAACTTCATGAGAGTTATGCTTTTCCTCACTAGCAAATTAATTTGATGAAATGGAGGTATAAATATTTACTGATTTGAGTTAAACACAGTAAAGCCAGATAATTCACAAGATCATCTTACCCAATTTTGCCAGCAGACACCTTATCTGAGAGCTGTTGCTGGTCATGGTTTAGTCTATGTACATCCATATACATATCTGCCAACACATTGATTTACATTTCTCCATGTAAATTAAGATTTCTACCTTTGTTAAATTAAGTGGTGCCTTAAGACAGAGTACAACTGAAAGGCTCAGATGAGAGCAAGTACGTAATTTTCTTTTGCAGTGCAGGCAGTATATTATTTCCCACATGCTCTGTAGAACAAGGATTTTGTTTCAACCATGACACTGCTCAGTGGATGTTGTAACTGTGATGCTAGTTTAATATAAAAGTAAATTAATGAGCATTAGGAAAGGGAACTTCTGAGGGAAGGAGAGAGATCTATGTGTATGTACCTTGATAAGGCTTCTCATCAACCAGTATAAATGAAAATGAGGAGTTACGTTTCAGCCCAAGGCTTAATTGGACCAGTTACTCTTTCAGGCTGTAGCGCAGAAAGGTAAGGGATGTGTGTTCCTGGAAAACTTAACAGAAGAGACAATGTCTTGCTGTCTCTCTATATTTCTGCAGTTACGTTTACATATGCATCCTATTTTGAATGAAACTCTAAAGTGAAAAGACTGGGAATACTTCTTTTCTGCCCAAGTTCCAGTATAGATTTCTCTTGGCTCCTCTATACTGTTATGCTCCCTGAATACAAAAGAAGAAGCTCTCAGTCCTGTGACTGACACTTGGCACCTTTTCCTCTGTGTTGAGCAAGGAGACAGTGGCCAGGACAAGAGGAAGTGCCAGTGATCCACAGGAACTGGTTTCCTCTTTCCCCTTCTCTGTCCAGAGCTCATTCTTACTGCCTTGGGTTTCTTAAGACAGCTGATTGCTGATTTGGGGTGCCTTTCCCCCTTCCATGTTTGCTAGCCTGCAACAGCTCTGGCTTTTTGGCTTCTGCATCTGCAGTAAAGAATATACATGGCTTATGATAATATTTCTGAGATAACTCACAAGGAACAAAGGAAGCGTTTCTGTCAAATGACAGACGATGGTGGTATTTGTCTGAATTTACAGTTTCCCTGTATGTGCAGCTATGCAGAGCTATCTTTCAAAATGCCTCCTCTTATTTACTTCTCAGGCTCCTGAAGGTTGTGTCCTATGGCATATTTGCTCAGACAGCCAATTCATCTTGCATATAGCAGTGAGAATAGCTGTGTGTTTAGCATTTGGGTTTTTTTTCTCCTTTATGAAATGAAATTATATTTATTACTTATAGAAAAAAAATGATAAATTCATCACAATGCAAGAAGGCTTGTCACTGAAATGCTGTAAATGTCAACAAGTGTTATTATCATGATGTAATGTCAAAATTAACTTAAAATAGCTCTATTACATGCAAATGAAATGTTTCTTTGGGAAATGTTCCATTCTGTGTCAACTTCATTACCTAAACTGCCTTTGATTACTTTGATGTGTAACTTCTCTCTGTAATTCAGATACCTTAAATGAGTGCTATGTAATCGTTGCTGTGTTTTCAGCAGAGGGAAGATAGATGATTATGTGCTGCAACCTGTATAACATAGCAGGTAGTTCTCAGCTATTGTTTGTATAGCTGGGTTATTGCCATTTGTTTAAAACAATCTTGCTAGAGGAGTAGTCCTATGGCCGGGATGATGGTTATAACTGTAGCTTTGAGTAAGTTTAGAGGTTTTTTTTTAAAAAGTTGTCACTAAAAGAGTCGCTGATCACTTTGTATAAACTATTCCAAGCTCTACTGAAGGCAGTAGCAATCTTGCTCTTAGTTATAATATTGAACAGAAAGGTTGTTCTTTTAATGTGTTTCAGATGCTAAATATGTAATCTTCCAGCTCTTCTGTGCAGAATGTTGCTTCTTGGTGAGAGAAATTTGCCAGATGGAACTTCAAAAAGTTGTTGTGTTTGGTTGTTTTTTCTTAAAATAAAGGAAAAAAAAAAATTCCAGGCAGGCAGGAATCCTTTGACTTACTTTTTCATCAGGGAAACTTGCATGGAGTCCGGGCTCAGCCTGTGCAGCTCTGTCTACAGTGAAATGCTCTGTGAAATCGTGTTGATTCACTGGCATATCACTTGAGAAGAAATAAAAACAATATGATGTTGCAACATTCTATGTCAATGTTTCCCAAATGGTGTTTTATTTTCTTTTGGCTGTGATTTGAATGTTTTGTCTTTAGATGTATTGATACAGACTGGAGAAGTAAAAATCAAAATACCTTTTTCCAGTTCTCCTGCAAAAATGTTTTGATTAGTCAAAAATGAATAAAAATAATACCTCCTTGCCTTCCCACCTGCAATTTGTCTTCAAAATGTTTAAGCTTTTGGTTTTTTCCTATATGACATGAAGCAAGAGATTTAAGATAGAGAAAACTTCTGTTGTGTAACTGCTGCTGTCTGCATGGCTTCTGTGGTGCTCTTCTGAAGTGTGCCTTTTTGCATTGAGTACTTTGTGTTACACAAACATATTTAAAATAAATACATAATTACTGTTAATCTTACAACTAAATACAGCATATAGTGTAAGAGTCACAGAAGTGTGTTGCTTCTGTCAGCTTACTTCATTGCAGTGGGTAAGAAGTTGCGTAGTCCTTCATTTCTTCTCCAAGACCTCTTGCAGACTAGGTTTTCGCACCCCATCTCTCATGGTGAGTTTCCTGAGTACTTGAAAGATGTTACTGTGAGTTCTTTTGAGCAAGGAATTGTCCAAAATGGAGTAAAGATGTCACAGCCTCTTGCTGACTCTTCACTATCCTAGGAAAAATTTTCCCCTTGGAAAACTTCAGAGAAGCACTTCTACTGGCAGTAAACACATCATTTCTTCAGTGAATTAGGTTATGTTCCTTGATATTACTGTAGCTTTGAGCAATCAGTCTCATGCTTCTATTGTTGAGGTAACTTCTGTGTTCATCGGAGAATCTCAAGTTCTGCTTGTGCCTCTGTAGGAATTGTTGGGGAGGGGAGAAGTCCCATTGTGAGCTGCTGGAGGTAATGAAAAGGCTGACAAGGGTAATAATTTTCCAACTGGAGAGGACAGATGGTATGAATAGGTGAAATTCTGGGCCCGTTCGAATCGCACTTCGTGCAAGTCTATAGCTGCTGCAACTGTAGCCCTACAGAAACTGAAGGTGAGTTGACAGAAGCAAGTGCCATTTCAAATAGCCTTGCTGCCTACAAGATGAGACAGCCATACAGTGCGGCGCTTTAACGCGCTTTTCCTTTCTGATTTGGATGAAGATGATGAGAACAAACAGAGGGATTTTAAGAGATTTCCACTTTGTCATTCTTCCTAACCTGTTGCATCCTGATCCACCTTAGGAAAGGAGCCCTTTTTCCATTATGTTAACAGAGATGAATGGAGCTGGATGCTGTTGGGATTTTGGCTTATCTGTTGTTTGAATTTATTTTCTGCAATGCTCTCTTTCCATAGGAAATTGTACAAAAATGCAATTTGCCAGTGAGTTTGTTTTTGTTTTCAGTTAGTTCTTTTCCTTATAATACATGATATATGTCAATGAAATGGCAACGTGGTTCTCAAAAATCAGTAAAACTGAGTTCTTTTGGGGTGGGGAAAGAGCAATATGTCTTTTCTTAAGTAGCTCAACTGCTGATCATTTTGCTTTACCAGAAGTCACTTTTTGAGATTATATCCTGCCAGAAGTGTTATCATCTGGGTATATATGTTCTGCTCTAGCTGCACTGTAAATTGGCTGCGTAGGACGCGCTGCTTTAAAAGAACCCCATTGTCCCACTTACTAATGTAAAACATGGGGTGCGGGTGATGCGATGGCATTAAGAATCCTTAGTTTCTCAGTCTGTGCTTTGAGGAACATGTTAAGCTTGTGTTCTTGCTCTCAGTATGGTGGACTTGACGCTGTTCTCACTACAGATGACTTACTCACAACCCACATGCCTGTTCTTCCTGGCAGAGGTTTCAATCATGCCCTTTCCTTGGCCAGCTCACAGGAAGGAGGCTGCTGGTGCACTGCAAGGGGGAAACACAGAGCTGCGAACAGCGAGAAAAGCAAAGCTTTCAAAGTGTGTGTTGGACTATAGGCTCTGTTAACTTCTGCGGCTCGTAGATCACAGGTGCAACTCTGTATTCGTGTTCTTTTAGTTCAGTAGTAGCAGCAATATCTTAAAAATAACAGAGGGGAGAAGTAAGTAATAAAAGATATGATGCTATGTCAGGGTGGGTTGTTTATTTGAATGATCTGTTGTAACAAAGAATGCTTGTTAGAAAATTCAAATTAAATGTCACATGTTGAGGTGCTGAAATCTACCTACCAGGAAAAATCTTCCGTTTTACACAAGCTTCTTAAACTGAGAGAAGTGCAGAGAGTGGGGGAACAAGAAGTCAGCTAGGCCCATTAATCTTCTTTGGATGGTAAAAAATAAAGATGAAACTACCATTTACTTCCCTGGGATTTGTCTGAATGGTATGGAGTAACAGTGTAAAACACATTAAGCAGATCTGCCAGAAGGGAAGATAAAAACACTTTGGTAAGAGCTGGACAGGATTCTTTTACCTGACAATGGGATTGCCCCCCCGCCCCCCCCACCAAAAAAAAAACCAAACCCAAACCAAAACACAACTGCTGCCCAAAGAGCAAAGTTCAGAGAAACTGCTCAGCAGGTTGGAACAGCTCTGTGTCATCTTACAACAGAACAAACAAAACTGCACTTCCAAAATTGCCACCCTTCTTTCCATCTTAATTTTACTGAAGTTGAGTGGAATTAGCTAGTTAAGACCTGTTTAACACAGAATTACAATGATAAGCATGTAAGAAGCATCTCTACTTCAACACAATCTAATTCGGTTCTCCTTTCCAAGAGCAAAATAGCCCAGGTGTAATATTTCCTTGTCCTGCACCCTCTGCAGCAAATATTCCAGCACAGGAATAAATGGCTGTACAAAACCAGAGGAAAGGATTGAAAGGCTTGCCATCTGAAAAGTGGATTTGAATAATGAATGATCTTTTTTTTTAATCAGTTGTCTCAAAACCAGTAAGTAGCAGTCTTTCTAAATAAGCTTTCCCTTCAGCTGAGAGTAAGGATGATGAATTGCATAAAGGATATCTTTTCAGTTTGAAGTACTTGAAGATAAACTTTTGAAAAAATTAATAAATAGTAAATTCCTGAAAACAAACCGGCAAAAAATCAACAATCTTCCATAACAGCAAACAAAGCTCTAGGACAGAAGATCAGCTTGCTGTTCTTCTCCATACTCTGTTTTAGTTGACTGATTATAGATTTGTGTATTGAACCTGTCATCTGAGAGACTCCGAACCATAAGCACCCTGATCTACTGTTTGTGCTCCCTCACCTCTTCCCTGGGAAGTGAAGTGCATGCACTGCAGCTTCTTTATAAATATAAGCAAGGATTGCTTAAAGAAACCAAAACCTCAGCTTACAAAAAACACCTACAGAAATCGCTTTCCAGAAAAATCCACAAAAACTGGACTCCCAGTACTTTTCTTCTCTGACTAGTACCAGTGGATCAGATTTATGAAGACTTACTTTTTCTGGTGAACAAGGAGTCATCTAATTTTGTTGCATTTAATTGATTTGACAGTGCGTGTTGCAGCATGGGGACCCAGTTGAAACACCTTGTGACTTCCATCTGGCCCCACTGCTGGATCTCTCTTTGGGATCCAGGGTATGTGTTTTGGTGGGGAAGGAGAGAGCTGGTGCACATTGAGGTCTTGTCTTTATATGGAATATGGTCATACATAAGGAAGAAGTTGTATGAAAAAGTTTAGTTATAATGCTTGAGGTAAAGCTGCCTTAAAGGTTGGATCTGAACTTGAATGTGTAGTGTCTGGGGTGTACTTCTGCTGACCTCATATTAACATGTTCAGTTCTGTTATGAAAACATGTATGTATTTCAGTGTAGCCCTATTAGACATCATCATTCCATGGATAAAAATCTTTACCTTGTTGAAGCTAATAGTAAAACACCTACTAATTTTATTGGGTCATGATCCATCTCCAGCTTATTCTGCATTTTACTGACACTAGATGGCATTTAGGACTCTTATACTAGCTGGAAATTTGGCCAATGTTTAGCAATTCTTCTCTGTAGTGGCCTCATTTCAGGGAAAGTGTGGTCCCCTCTTCTATGCCTTTTTTGTTAATAGAAATGGAATTCCATGTGCCAAATGGTTATTCACTGGATTTAGCACTACTTGCTGGAATCCAGATGTGTTTTCTCTGCTTCATTCCTCTTCATCATCCTATATGTTATGAAAATATTTGACCTGCCATGTACTTTGCTTTGTACAGACAGTCCTCTGTTCTTTCAGCAGTTCTTACAGTACAGTTGTTATCCCTTGTTACAGTTACAAGTTTGTTTTTTTTTTTCCCCTCCTTGAGTCCCACATAGTGTCCATTGTGGAAGTGGGCTGTTACATGGACAATTCTCGCATCTATTAAAGAATAAAGTGGTAGTATTGAGGCTGCAGGGATTAGCAGGAAATGGAGCTTATATGTAAATTTATTAAGCCTATATTTATTATTTCTAGGCCTTGGCTTTTCATGTGAGACACTATTTCTTCCTCTACTGTGCTTTGGAAGCTGTCCTCCATTTACCTGATGCTGTCTCTTTCCTTGACTGCCTCCAATTCAGTCTGATGTGAAAAGTGCACTTGGGCTGCAAAACTTCTGTAGAAACTTGATCTTCCTTTTTACTGGGAAAAGTCCTAAGACATGTATTATTAATATTGCTTCAAGATTAGTTAAGACGAAGTAGAAGTCTAGGGAAAGATGAAGGCTCTCTGCAGATTTACATCTTCTAATAATCCTCAGTACAACATGAGTAGTTTGCAAATGTAGCTCTCCCACACGAATGTTTCCGAGTCAAGTTACAAGTATCTCCTCAAACACAACACAACTGCTAAGCTTGTGTTTTGACAGCTTCCCTGTCCTAATTCCCAACTTCCCTGTGACTGTGATAGCTATTTGTACAAGCAGATATTTTTAGTAATACAAGACAAATAATGGAACAATGTCAAACTAAACAACAGGGGAAACAATTACTTTAATTTTTCTAGTCTCATGTTAGTATTTTGGTTCAAGGAGGTTAATATTTCCCTGTGCTGTGCTGCAGGTTGAAGGTACCTGGGAAGAATACCCAGTGTTTCTGCAATACTGAGACCTGTTTATGGAGACTACACCTTTGTTTTGCAAAACATGAGGTGGTTTCTCACAAAGCTTTCTGTGTCTTGGACTACAATCTTACCATTGCCCTGAAAGTATCTATTACTCTGCTTTCGGTTCTGAGATCACAAGAGAAGGGCTGCTTGTTCACTGTGTCATGTAATCACCTCCTCTTGTTGCAGCCTGACATTTGAACCACCCCTGTAGGCTTGAATTTAATTAATAAAAACACTTCTGAGATGTGTTGGCTCCATTTAATAATAATTTTAAAAAAAAAGTCAAAGGCCAAAGGTTCAGCCCTCTCCAAGGCCACAGTCAAGGCTGTAATTCAGCTAAGGGCCTGTGCTGTCTCCTTGATCTGAGCTCTGTCCCAGACCCATGCCTTGTCTCTGATTCCAGCCAGAATGTTTTCTACCCAGTTAGGATCTGTTGCGCTTCTGGGGTGTTGGGCAGCCTCTTGTTCCTCCACTTACTTGCTTAGTAGTTTGCTTTTATATATTCAGGTCATTTAAATATCTTCACAAGGGGCTCTGAAAGCATTCAAATGCTCAGGCGCCTCTGAAGTCGAGACTAGCATAGACACTCAAGCATGTCAGGCAGTGGTATATCAGACTATAGTTAACTCCTAAATTTCATAAAAAGGGAGTGTGCTTCTGAGTGGTTTATAAATGCAAGAAGCCAAAGACTGAATTACAGACTAGAACTTCAATTTTCCAGCAGTGTGTTTGTGCTTAAATATATATAAATAGCTTACATAACTATTTGCCAATACAATGAAGGCTGCTGCAACTTATTCTTAGGTTAGACTTGACATTTACAGATAGACATTTGCTTCTGACATAGCAAGGAGATTACAGTGTTTGTGTGACATGGGAAGAAAAGGATTACAGTAATCTTTTCTTGTTTTACAGCCTTATGTAGGAGGACAAAGATTGTAGTACGCTGCCATAGGAACATGGAAACGATGGGGAAATTATCTGCAATGTTTTGAATAATGACCTGGTGTATATTATAATATTGTTGCACTGCCGCTTTTGCCACGGATCCAAGTCTGTTGTGAGCCAGTGGGTAGGCACAGTTCTTAAAAGGAAGGAGAAGTATCACTTGTTTGTGTGTGTGTGTATAGACAGTAGCATTTTGAGTCAAATCAGGCATTCCAGTGGCGTGAAGGAAAAGGCCTGGTTGTTTAATAGAAATGCACATTTTGAATGAACTGACAAAGGCATCCTATTACTTGAATGTGTACATTCCTTGTTTTTTTTTCCCTTAAAGAAGTCAGTCAGGAAATAGGGACACATTAGCATTAGAAACGGTATTGGCAAGGAAGGAAAAGGGCCAGAATGATTTATTTTTAACTTTTTATTTAATGAAAAGCTGTAGCTACTTTTTTTTTCTTTTCTCAATATTTAGTGTTGTTTTACTGGGGGCTTCAAATGAAGAGTGCAAGGTCTTTGATCAATGGATCAGAAAAGGTTGTTTGGTTTCAGAGAAGGAAGCATCTTTTTTTTTTTTTCTTTCTTTCTTGGAAAGCTCCTTTGTGAACTCTGGTAGCAGGATTTGTCAGGGGATCACCCAGATGTCCTGTACTATGCTGAGAGTTTCCTCCAAACCTGCAGGACTGTTGTCTTACAAGTGTCTGAGGTTACTTCTCTGAAGAAAAACTCCCTTCCCTTCTTTGCTCTGACTCAAAAGCAAGGCAGGGGTACCCTGAGCCAGACGGTGGCAGGCAAAGCCCTTTTGTCCTGTATACCGCACAGGGAACCAGTTGTTTTAAATGTGATTGTTTGCTAAAGCCAAAGCATAAATTGTCCCTATGTTAGGTGTTAGAAGGTTTGGGTGTGGTTGGCTTTTTTTTTTTTTCTTCTTTCCCAGATGGAAAGATCCTTGCAAGCTTCTTATGTAAAATTCAACAAAGTGGCAGGAGTCCCAGTGGCAAATCCCAGAAGCAGTGAGACGACTGATGTGGAAGTTGCATGGAGGTTTTGGTGGTAGCTTGGTCTTGAGCTAAGACTCCTTGCCTGGTGCCGTTCCAGCAGACATTTTTTTGTCTTGGGGCAGGGAGGGATTTTATTTGGTGGCAGTCTTCTGTGAAACTTGTTCTTTGGGAGACTGGAGGACAAGAATGTGTTATTTGCAACATGTTTAGTGGGGTTACTTCAGTGATCAAGCAACATGGACATTGCTACCTCTGCTTTTGGAGCTGGACAGAGACTACCTTATGAAAAAAACACTCTGGGGTAAGGGTCTGGGGTTCTTGTATTAACACTATAAAACATCAGAGACTTCTGCTAGGTGGATGATGTAACTTTTCATGCAGTTTTTTTCTGTTTGATATCTATAAAAAAAAATACGTGGTTCAGGAGAGAAGATGGAAATAGGAGTGTTAGCAAGAAGGCCAAGAGAGTGATGGCAGGAATGAAAAACAGACTGTAACAACTGGTGGAAACAAATTGTGAATATTAAAGAATCTTGTTACCTTGGTAATTTAGCAACAGTGAACTGCAGTGCAGAGTTGGGAATAAAAGTAGCTTGTAAATATGAACAGGTCAATCCAAACCTGAAGCAAGGGAAACCTGTCCATAAATGTGATGTACCCCAAGGGAGCCTTACAATCTCTGTTAAGAAAATGGTTAATAAAAATCCTAGGCAGCACAACTCCAGGACTGACATGATACATCAAAAGTTTCCCTCCTGTAGCTACAATGCCATCTCTGCTGCAGAAGAACTTGTTAAACATGTTAAGTGCCTAGTGCTGCTGGGTGGGTACGTGATGCCTAATGTTTGCTCAGAGTGGGTTTCCCTTTCATGTCAAGCTGAGGATGAGGACTTTTAAATCTCCAGGTGTCACAGATGTCAGGTTTGCTCTTGGGTTCCTTTCATAGATATTTATTAGGTCTTTAGCATTACAGAATACAGATAGAATTCTTCCTTTTTTTTTCTTTCTTCATTTTCCACATTATTTCTTTAATTCTCATCCCTCCTCTCTATCTTGCAGCACAGGTAAATTAGTATTTTGCTCTCTAATGAAGATCTAGTTAGTTCACATACTTAAGGGAGTGAGAGCCTTGAGATTATCCTGGAACTGAAGTCTTCCACGGAAAAATTGTTCATGGCTCAGAAAATTGCAGGTCAATTGTATTCAGTAAATTAGACTGTTTTACAGTGATTCTTACCTGGCAAAAATACCACTAGCAGAGAATCCAATCAGAGGTGTTTTGTTTTCTCTGTTCTGCTTTTGCTGTCATGTTGTGTTCTGCTTCTATCAGGAATAAATGAAATCTGTGACTGAGCCATTCAAGTAGCAGAAGTAATAGATTCTCACTAGAATTAGGGACATTTTGTGGAAGTTTCACTAAGGGATGTAAATTTGACTTTTTTCTTGAAGGATGTTTGTCTGCAGATTTTTAAGAGTTTCTGAGACTGCCTCTTGCTTCCAGTTCTTACAGCCAGTTTCAGGACAAAAACCAGACACCTTTAAACTGCAGAGGATTCTGGGCTGCAGAATTGCTCCTAAGTATCACTGCAGTGTCACAGCAAACATCAGGACAGGCACCAGTGAGACTAGCTGCTGCTTTGCTTGTGTGTTTCCCAAGCTAGACATCTCAGAAACTTTCCTTGGAATGTAGTGGAAAGAAATAATTTTCCTTTAACTTATTTGAAAGAGGAGGCTACTTTTTACATAACACCCTAAAAATATGCTCTGAAATAATTTCTTCTTCTTCACAGACCTTTCTGTGATCGAAATGTGTTTTAATCAAGTCCCTGTAGAAAGAATATTACCTCTACTGAAGAGGATGGGAAGATCAATGTCCCATTTTCATTCCTACAGCCAAAAGACACTGAGTTGATTAAAGTTGCTTTGTATACCCTGCTAAAGCTGAAGAAAAACAGTATCTCCTTTTAATTTGGAGATGCCAGAGGCTACATCATCTGTGATGGACAAAGGTTTCTCTTGGAAACTCTGATTGCAAAATTTGCATTATTGCATTCATGTTTGCTTTTGCCCTTCAAAATCCCAGGAAAAACAAGAAAAAAAGATGCCCTGAAGACACCAGTTAAGAGTCACAAAACGTCATCTATAATTTAAGTCATTAATAGGCATCTCCATTATGCTGTAATTATTTATTGATTTTTATATAGTATGACCGTTATGCACAGCACTCACTGAACTGATGTCATAGTCAGGAAATTTAAAAATCCTCTTATCTGACCTATTTTCATCAGCAGAAGCCAATTGTATAATAACAATGAGATTCTAAATTGTTATAAATGAAAAGAAAAGAAAGAGTAAGAGTGGGCAGAAATAATTGCTAGAATGTGTTGTTGTTTTTTCCCCTGCACACTGAAAAAACGTGTGAGCTAAACCCTACCCAAAAGCCTCCATAATATTTCTATTTATTTACAATTGCTCCAATTTCCCAATAGCCCATCTAATCTTATATCCTATCGCACAGAATGGCCATTACACAGATGCATCAGAGGACAATTCAAAATCTGTGTAATGGAGATAACCAGTTTGTAGCAGCTTTTCTTGTTCAAAGCCAGCTATCACTGAGAAGCAGCAATTTTTTAGTCCCGCAGGCTGAATGTGAAGTACAGCCTGGAAAAAGAAGAAGGGCTGGTTTACCTACTAGTTTGTGGGGCACATAAGTTACCACTAGCTGAGTACCTCTTTTTGACCATTTGAGTTTGACCCCAAGATTTTCACCCATTCTTGCTCCATATCCCATTTCTGCCATGACACCTACTGTGCCATCAAAACAAATAAACTTGGAGAGATATTTCAAGAGCTGGCACTTTTAAAAATAAACAATGACAAATAGGGCAATTTTAAAGTTGTGGTGTGTTTGTTTTTTTTTTTTTTCATTTGGGGGTGGTTAATGAAACCATTTTTCTCCACTGGGCAGGAGATTTTGCAGTATTTCATGCATGTATGCACACAAATGTGCAGAAGAATTTTATGGATTGTTGAATCAAAGTAAGCCTCAGTTCACTTTTGGAAATCTTAGTTTAATAAGAAAATGTGGGTTTGGTATCTAAAATGATATTGGGGAAACTATGAAATTGGATTGAATGCTTATGCAAAATAAAACCTGTTAATAAAGTTGACAAATTCCCATCACCATAACTTGGGGTGGGGCAACTATGTTTTGTGAAGTTTCAATAGCCCTTGCTCATTGCTCCCACAATTCTCTTGATGGATCACGTGGTTTTATAGAAACAAAGTTTGCTCTGCCTTGTCTTTCTCCTTCAATGATCTTTAATCAAATGAACGGACTTGAGCAACTTACAGGTCTTAGACTTGTGGGCTTGTTTTGCTTTCTCTTTAGGGTAATAGCTACCCTATTGCTCTCTGAGGAGCCTGCACAGTAAGTACAGCCCAAGACTGTTGGCTGTGTAACTTCTAATGTAACTGTCATACCCGCTGACTTTTGATGCATATCTCTCGTAAAATTTGCAGACAAGTCCTTTGGGGATCTAAGAAACATCAAAATAGAAGCAGAGAAGTAAAGTGCTGTCAGGGCAGAGGTAAAAGCCACTCCTCTTTTCTTCTACCATGTATATAGGGCAAATGTACGTTCCTTTACATTCTCTGAAAACTCAAATTCTCCTAGGCAAACACTACGGCAGTATCCTTGTGGGCTCTAACCTCCAGAAGCTGTCATTGAAGATAGATCTACAGGCCATGAAAGAGAGAGCACAGGATCAGCCATCCAGTGTCCTTGGGGAATGACAAATATATTTTGCTGAAGTGGAGGGGGAGGAGGAGGAGGACAGGGATTGCCAGAAAGCACATTTTTATGGTAACTGAAGTAATGAACTCAAATGAAAGGAATAAAATAGAGGTTTAGAGTGGAAGTGCCATTTCGGTTTTAACTACAGTGTTGCTACTGCAAAGCTATAAATTAGAACAGCGTAGTTAGGTAGGAAGAAATAAAGCAAGAAAGGCAGAGTCCTTGGTAATAGGAAACTCAGAGGAGCCCAGCCTCTAATAATTGAAGTACCTCCCGCACTGGAGTTGTCTTATCTATGCTCTCAGCTGGTAATTAACAGGGTCGGCAGAAAGATGTGAGGAGCAACTTGTACAGGAAGGGGTGCACTTTCCTAGATGAGCGGGAAACTTGTTTTTGCTAATGTTTAAATTCCTGGTTCTCCAGACTTGGACTTGAGATTTGCAGCTGATTCCTATGGCATGTTTTCCTGAGAGTGATACTTGGAGAAATCTGTAGGTCACCATGCAGTCTTCTCTCCAGTAAACATTTCTCGTGTTTTTTACCTATGTTGTTTTTTACCTTCAGCTACTCCAGGCCTCTATACCCATCTTGGCAACCCAAAGTTGTTGGGACCCTGAAATTCTTACCATCTTGCTCTGCCGAGGTAGTGAGAAGTCTGTGGAACTCATTGGCCTAATCAATCTCATAATATAATCTTTTTTTTCCCCTCTTCTGTTTTATTTCTTGTGGCTAGAGACTCCTTTTCAAGAATTCATGAAAGGCTGGGGGATGCTAGACTGAGAGATGGAGAAAAAAACCACAGAAACTGTTCTTAAAAAAAAAAAAAAAACCAACTCAAAAAGAGAAAAATTAATATGGGTCAATTGGTATTTTACTAATGGATTAAAGGCAAAAGATAAATGATAAATGATGGACAAATCCCACTGAACAGAGAGAGAATCCATTTCTTTTGATTTAGTGTTGCAGTAGATGGAACTGCAAGAGATTCAAATACAACCTCACTGACTTT
The DNA here is from genome assembly GCA_020745775.1 of Theristicus caerulescens. NCBI lineage: Eukaryota > Metazoa > Chordata > Aves > Pelecaniformes > Threskiornithidae > Theristicus > Theristicus caerulescens. Next base: position 95,460,796 of record CM036560.1, read on the forward strand.
TTGCTGCTCTGTAGTTCATTACCACTGCTTCATTGCTAGTGCTCAGAAGTGCCCAGTCTGGCCAAGAGGATACCTATAAACATTAAAAAGAAGCTGAGTTAAGGAGCTGTTAAATCCCAGGAAGTAATGCACATCATTAGTTTAGAGCTTAGTCTGCTCTAGTATGTAACAAAATGCTATATTTTTTCTAGAAACCACCTTTCATCTCAAAGCACCCTCATGTATTTCAATTGCTTTGGAGGCTATAGGCCAGATTTCCAGCTTGCCTGCGTTCATGTAAGTCTCTCAAATGGGAGCGCTATGGCTATTTACACTTGGTGAGAATGTGTTCCTGTATATAAAGTACCAGCTATATGTTGTCTTACAACTGACTTGTGGCTAATACACAATGAATGGAAGAAAGAAAGTGGAACAAACTGTGGTAGCCAGTATTATCTGAATATCTGTAGTAGGTAAAATTCAGTGAGCTGAACTTGGTCAGCTTTTGGCTGTTTTGCTGGGTAGCTCACAACCTGATGCACATAAGGATGAATGCCTATCAGACCTGCTTCCTTCCTGTGGTGAAACAGAAATACTTCCATAGTTCTCATGTTACAAATAAAGCATGGGCTACTCAAGGTCAAGTTGTTCTTGTCAAAGAAAGCCGCTAAGTGTCTTGTAAGTGGATGCAATTGTAGAACTGATTTCAGGTAACTTCCTACAACTGCTTTCACTCTGAAAAGTGCTAAGTCACTTTCCAGACAGGGGTCTAAATATTCTGAAGGAACAATGAGGGGACTTCAGTGAGTTTCTGGCTAGAATTTGTCATCTGCTGCTGCTGATTGATTCAGGCAGGCTGTGTCTGAATGACTTGTAGTCACCTCATGATACAGCACTTATTTTGCTTGTGTGGGAAGGGTTACAATCCTGTTCCTAATCAGATAACTGTGCATCAGTTCTCAACACAGCTTGATCTCTACTAACTTTTCAAGTAACTAAATGGAGTGTCACAAAATAAGCATTTGTAGTTTGTTAGACTTCTTTTCCCCTTTCCTCACCCCAACCTGGTGTAATGCTCCTGCCTAGTAATTCTGTCCAAATATGTCCTGAGAGTTATGAACCTGATTCATAATAGCTGTTCAGCTTTGTCTTGCAACACATCATGATAGAGCAATAAACAAGAAACATTTCTTGTATTGAAAGGGGCATTTTTTGAGGCAGAACTTCTGTTGTAAAATTTGAGTAGGACAGATAGTTCTTTTCCAAAAATGCCTAGAGATTATAAGTATTAATGTATTTCATATCTCTTTGCAAATATGATATCTACTCCATGGCAACATCTTCCACGTATTTACTCAGCATAGGGCCCAAGACATATCCATCTATTTTGTCATCCCAATACACTTGCCTGCAGTAGAGAGATTTCTTAGAAGCCCCACATGCAGCAGGGCCTCGCTGTCCTTCCTTTCTGAGAGCTAATGGGATCACAGCCTGGGATCAAAAGGCTACAGTAAATCAATAATCACAAACTTGCACTCATAAATCTCTGTGTGGAGAAGAACTATATAGGGGCCTCTGTGCAGGGTCTTACAGATAGGTCTCATTCATAAAAGATTTTGACTTCTTATTGTGGTAGAGATATTATTTATTTTGACAGACTATCAGTGCTATGGTGAGCAGCCTTTATCAAGCTGTTTGTGCTGAGCTTTCTGGAGGTAAGACATGCGCACCTGCCCATCACATTGCCGCAACTTCTCCTTCTATCAGCTTCATTCAATATAGTCCTTATATTAGTTCTCATACAGTAAAACAAAAGCAGGGAAAAGCCCCATCTATCATCACAGTGGAAGGAATTGCTGAGAAAAGTGAGAGAATAGTTTCTTTTGCCTGGTCTCCTTGAAGAATTCAGATAGCAATGTATATTTCTTTTCAAGGGATAAAGATCTAATGTGTGAATGCTTTTTTCTGTGGAACTTCATTTTTTATGGCAGAGGGAGCAGATTTACAGGGACAACTCGTGCATGGATTAGGTTCGCTCTTAGAAGTAAGTAAATATCTTGTGTTCAAATGTTAGCTGCCTCTTCATATCTCCTCTAGTCCTCTTAACTCTTCTTGTAGAGCTGTTTCCATTTAATTCAGAGACTACTTTCAAATTATTTGCCTTGAATCTTCTGCAAATTATTCTCAGCTGCTGGAAAGCAAGCAGACAATGTTCCTCCCATGCTTGCTGCCTCTCTGGTCAAAAGCTTTTCTTGTTGGGTTGCAATGCCAGATTTATTTCAGCAGGGGGTCTTGGTTGGTCCTGTTCTCTGCACAGCACATGGGCAGAAATAGCAGGTGAACTTCCTACGCTATGTGTCAGAGTGCCTCCCGTATTCGAGGTGTGCTCTTTGTGGAGATGTAGCTCATCTCTGAGGGCAGCGATACCAAACCTAGTGTGACCCAGTACAGGTCAGTGCTGCTTGGGGCACTGCTGTAACAGCTTGCTGGAGCACATTGCAATAGATCATCCTTTCTTATCTGCTCTATTTTTCTTGAGGAAATAAATCACTTGGTTGTGAGAAGCCATGTGGCTTTGACATATACTTACTTCTCTTTCCTTCTTAAAGGGAAAAAGACTGTTCTTATGAAGAGATGGGACAATGCTGTGCCCTTGATTTGCTATTGAATGTGGAAGTGATTTAAAGTAGGATAAAAGATGCATTTATGAAGTGTGCAAGCTACAATGCTTCAGCTAATGTGTTTTAACATTGGGACGTACATGGGGCAAGTTGTACTTCAGTACATGTTACTCTGTGATAGTGGGCACCTGACTTGGGTCCCGTTACAATTGACTTACCAGAGAACATGCATGAAAAGTACACTTTTTTTTACCTAAGACTTTTTGCCTAGAAGACAAAATCCAGTAAGTCACAGCAAATGGAACTTCATTTTGGTTTCTTTGGAAATTTTTGTGTGAGTGTAACTGTTGAAGTTCTAGAAGTTTATCTCCCACTGTGATTTCCGGGCTTAGTTCCTGGCCTGAATCTCTCCAAGGACTTGATCTGAGACCATCCAGGAACCTCAGGTCCAGTAGTTGGTGAACACTAGATGATAAAAGCCAAAGCATCTAAAAGACTGTGTTTGGCACTGTAGTCACTGATAAGCTAATGTACAGAAAAAGGGAAAGACAAAATAATTGATTATTGCTGGTGTTACCTAGGTTCCTGATAAATGTAGAGTTTCTTTATAATCTGAAATATAATCTCTACAGTCTCAAGCATTTTTTTTTCTCTACCGAAAGTACTTTTACATGGCAAAGGTATCCATTTACTCCCAAATTATCTGAGTCTGACCGGCCTCTCTTGTCCACCCTTTCATTACTTCTCCAGATTTGCCATATGTTTCCAGTATATTCAATTCAGAGTCGTTTCCTTTTCAAATCGAGCACCGCATTCAGAAGGTATGTAATACACCAGAAACATCAGGCTTCTAGGATTCATTTTTTGATTTTAGTTTTATATTTTTTTCCCCAAACTCTTACAGGGATTGTGTTCTTATTCCACAGTAAATCAAGTGATCCCTACCTGAACAGGATCCTCATTACTTGAATGCTGCTTACAGATGGCTTTGTTTCTTGAGTTAGTGTAGCTTCTCTTTGATTTTTTTTTTCTTTTGTCAGTTTAAATCATGTCATTTACAAATACAGAAATCACTTTTTTAGCTTAAAATGCTGTTTGAAACAGAACTCTGGTCTGTTACCTGTTAACTCTGGTTTTTGCCTCTTAAAATGATATTAACTGGTTTTTTTTCTACATGGGCCTTTTGGCACATGAAGAGTCAGCCTTCGGTGGCTTTAGAGGAGCCGGAGGTCTTATCCTATGAAATTTCTGATTACTCTGCCTAGATTAATCATGAACTCATGGCAACCAATACAAGTAACTGAAACAGTGAAGGGGAATTAAGGGTGAGAATTAAAGATGCTTAACACTGCAGTGACTAATGCTTAGTGGCTTGCCTCCCCAGTTAAACCAACAATCTTGATTTCGGTATTCAGGTTCTCTGGAGGTAAATTAGAGCATGTCCATAGAGTCAGGTGCAGAGTCATGTTTCAGAAGCAAGGATAAGCTGTGCCCTTGCTCATACTTGGTGGAGCATGAATCAACTTGGCCCCCAAAGCTTTATCACTGTTTCATTGGTAAAACCCTGTCTTAAGTCTACCTGAGTGGTAGGGCTCACTAGTATAGCAGTCACATCAGTCTGGGATGTGGGTTCAAATTCCATGTTTGGAATTGGCCCTAAATCTTTATGTGAATCTAACTCCTGTGATCCTGTAAAGATCTGGTTTTGCACCTACTGATTCCACCACGTATCTTTTCCTTTAACTGATCTTTTTTTTTTTTCTTTTAATTGCTTTTCAATATTAGTCAGAAGAGGAAAGGAGTAATTACAGCTTGCTGAGAACTTGCTGGAAATCTACTGTAATTAGATTTTTTTAAAAGGGAAAATTATTAAACTTTAAGTGCTCTTCTAATAATGTTGCTTGTGTGGTTTTCACAAATCAGAAAATTTTAAAAGTCAAAGTAGTAAAATTATAACAAATAGCTGTTTCCTGGGGTTTCATTATTACAACACTGGGACATAGTTTACAAACCCAACTGCTGCAGGGCTTAGCTTTGCTGACCCTAAAGGGCAGAGGCAGGCTGCATCAAAGGGTCTGCTGGATGTAAGGAAATTGGGTGATGATGGGAGCTTTTCGGGAGTGGCATTTGTGCCAATTAGCTGGGTATAAGCAGTGCTTTGTTTCAACGTGTAAAGATGAGTTGATGTGATTTAGCTTTTTCTTTTTTTTTTTTTGATGGACTCTTCTCTGAAAAGCCAGCTGAACTCTTGCTTTAACTGCAAAACCTAACAGACTTATGTAGCAGTTCTAGTTTCAAAGTTGGTTTCCTATTTAACTAAATTTTATTTGTGAGATTTTACTATGCTGTGGAGCTAAATCACTTTACCTCTGTGTTTATTGCCATGCCAGTGTGTCACCGATTGGAGTCTGCACTAACTTGTGGGATTACTGTTTCTGATAGCTAAAAAGTCCTCTCCGTTCCCCTTTTCAGTTGTCATGTTTCTAATAGGTGAATAAAAAAGCAGGATGTGTGAAATAGTTAAAATCGAGCTTCTTGAAGAAGCATAGTGGGGGGAGAGGGGGAGAAAAAGCTGCTTGTATTCAGATGCTTGAGGCAGTGCAAGTTTTATGTTGGTGTATCTGCATACATACAATATTTGAAATACTGCTCTGTGTTTATCTTTGATCCTTCTTATGTTATTTATAACATAAGGAAAACCCTTGTATATCTCTATTTCTGTCTTTACATTTAGGAATAAATTAGGTTTTACTGCTTTTTGTTACTTCAGTGTGTTATCAGGAGTAATGTGTATTTTAAAGGGCTAAAGAGCCAAGACACTTCACTAGGCAGACAAATATTCTTTTTATTAAAGAGATACTAATCAATAAGTAAATTAATGTCTTTGCAAGAATTAATTTAGTAATGGACAGACCTATGAAATCAGTCTAAGTGCTAGTGACAGGCATCACATCTTATACACTCGCTGTGGGTTGCCTGACTGATGCTTGAAAATGTTGCAGCTTCACTTGGGACAGTATTTTGTAGTCAAGAATATCTTACAGTGAAATAGATTATTATTATTTTTTAAAGTTCCCCCTGCCTTAATTAGTCTGGGAAATAGTTGTGTTATGATTGTCTGGTACTGAGAGTCTCTTTGTACAGCCAAAGGCTGGTCCACCCTTTTCTTTGAGTTATCCTGTAGCCATCATAAATGTGTCCAGCTCCTTTTAATCCTCTTTTGCAAACTGCTTTCTCTGTTGTTTTTTTTTTTAATCCCTTTCATTGTTTTCCTCTGAACTCCTTCTGATTCATAACTATCTAGTTAGACTGTTAAAAATTAATTCACTAATAAGCATGTAGCTTGAGTGCTGGAGCCTGGAAATTTAACTCAGAGTTCAGACACAAACTGGGACCTTTGGCTTAAACTCATGCGTGAAGTTTAGTCTGTATTATGGAGCTGATTGCACTACATAACTTTCCTTCAATCTTAAAGGCAAACTAAATTTTATATGACATTTTCTTTAAAGAACAAAATCAGTTTTGAGAAATTTCCAAATGCTTTCTGAAAATGTCCATGTTTTCTTATCAGCTGTAGTCAATTAGAGAATTCCTGCCTATATCTGGTCCCAATATACATACAAATAGTATGCACATATATGTCTCTCTCTATAGGAATACATACATATATGTACATATACTGCTTTATTCCATTATCAAGTACCAGTTTTCCCTTCTACTGAAAATGTGTAGGCTAGCTATTTGGATTATTTTGTTCCAGATGTCTTAGCCTGTGACTTTCCAAATTGCATTTTGCTGGTAATTTCTCTCATGTTTCTAATCCCTTTAATCCTGGAGATTTCATTACCATGCTGTTTACTGTCTTCCCGATCATTATTAGAAGTATTAAATGTGAGTAGCAATGATGCCTCCAAACCTCATACGCTTTTCATGTAATATTATCTTTTGTTTGCACTTCTTAAGCTGTCTTTTACTCTGTAGTGTAGACTTCATCTCCAACCTGGTAAGAATTAATTGAGAGTAAATTTATGCAACACAGTTTTAAATCTCTAAAAGCCACATTTTAAATCTGCTAAGGGCCTCCATCTACTAATTCTGTTTTGTCAACAAAAATAGTAATGCAGTCAACTCGGTCTCAAAGAATCTGCATGTTACAAGCTCATTCTCTTTTCTCCTAGAAGTTGAGTGTTCTGGATTCTGCTGGTTTATAGACAATTTGTACCTGTTCGTGGCAGTCTGCTCAAATTAAAAACGTGAAGCTATGCCTCAGTTCTCTAAGAACAGAATTCTGATCTTGGAAAAATGTATTATGTGTTCTAAAGCTAAACTACAATTATTAGCTGTGCCAGTGCATAAAATGGCATGTTGGCAGGTCTCTGGACTTGTCAGGAGAGTTACATGGAGAGGATAGGGGCCTCCACAAGGAATACAGGAATTTGACTGTCTTCACTTCTGATGAAATGAGAGAAGCCTGGTCTCTGAGAGTGTTCTTTCCAAAGCAGCAGATAAATTTCAGCAATAGTTGCAAGTTGACAAGAACAATGTGAAATGCTTGGAAACTCTTATAAAAAGATCACAGGGAAAATTTTATTCCTGCTCGTGGGAAGCAGGAAACTCCTCTCCCAGTTGTGTTTGCCAGAACTCTCCTATGCCACTGGCTGTTACTGGTTTATGAAGATCAACTTACAGAAGGCTAGTGTTTATTTTTGAGGCCTCTTGCTGATGGTCTGAGGGGTTATTCTCTGTTCATGCAGTGGATAGCTTGTATCCTTTGGCTGCTCCAATAGGAAGAATTTCAGAACTGGTGTATGTGAAAATACTGATTGGGAATTCAGTTTTTCCTGCCTGCTTGCTTAAGACGTAGCTATGACTGAGTTGTCTGTTTCTGAGAAACATGCTGCGAAGAAGCATGATTTTTTTCACTGTAGTGGGCTGATTTTTGAATTCTCGATAAAATGTGAAAAAGCATCTTAATTCTGACTAGCTTTACTTTCCACTGAAAAGCATTTGAATTGCTATAATACCACATTTCTCAGGACAAGGTTTTAATCAGCAGTATCCATCATAGGGCAGGAAAAAATGTTCTTTTCAGGTCTTGATTTTCTAACCAAATTACATTGAGTTGGTGGGGATTTTTGTCTCCTTTTCCAAATCTGGATGTCTTCAGATGTCTTGGATCAGTCAGAGATCTAGAAGCAGCCAGTTAGGACAAGACAAAATTACTGTTTTCTTTATCAGGGTCACTCTATTCCAGTTATGCACTTCTGAGACCCATTCCCCTTCTCACAGTCACAGGCATCCATTGCTAAACTGGAGGGGGAATCTGGATGTTTTGTAGTAGCGTGCACATCTTTCACATTGAACAGCTATGGAAGTGGTAATTGGTTCATAAGACTGATCAGAACGTATAGCAGATGTAATCTTCCATAGGATTTGCCCAAAATAGATGTGGAAGAAGTCCTCCACAACTTTCCATAATGCAGTTTCAAGCCTTTTCTTCTAGATTAACTGGTTGTTAAGAAAGGTTAGAGACAAAGTACAGAAAGGAAGGAAAGTACTGATCTAGTCTATTGCCTCTCTTTGCAAACTACAACTAAAATCTCATCAGGGTCGCAATTCATCTTAAATGTGGTGGTGGTTTTTTTTTCCTCCTTTGCTTTTCACTGAGTGTGTTTATTTAGACATTTCATCTTGTATAGAGATGCTAGCTTGAGTTATTTACATTTGTAAATTTGGAGAAGAGGTGAGATTTTTGAATAATCAGTGTGTTACCCCACTGTAAAATTAAGATGATAGAAGTGTGTTTCGTTCATGTCTTTGTACAGTGGTTTAACTAGAGCTTATTAATGCTAATTAGGGAGAGAAAATCTGGTTTCATTAAAGCAAGTAGTGATAATATGCAGTTAGTTATTGACCTTTTGGGATAGCAGTAATTTCAGAGGAGAATAGATTAATTTTTAAAGAGCTTCTGATACCTCACAGTACAAAATTTTGTTTCAGGCTCTACATCTGCCTGGATTTGCTCCTGCTTTTGTTAACACAAAGTGTTATACTCAAATAAAGAATTCTGGTTCTCTAGCTGGTATTGTAGCATACCCTGATTCTTAAATTCTTCTGGACAGGAAGGGAATGGCAATGCATGCCTGTGTTGTTTTAGAAGCACTGTACAAGGCTTTTTAAACTTTCCCTTTCATGAAATTACTCACCAGGGAACATTTTTTCAGGTTTCTTTTACACTTAATTTATTTGCAGCTTTTAAAGTATAGATATTGGTGTTCTCAACAATGCAAAAACTGTGGAAAGAAATTAGTATGGTTCCTAAGCTAAGTATACTTCTTACATTCCTCAAGAGAAATTCTTTTAAAGAATTATCTTTTTTTTTTTTTAGGTTCTGTGGGAAGAAAGCAGTGTATGGAAGCGTCAACCAGAGACTGACTTCAGCTCAAACAAGGTACTACTTTGTGACTTACATGAGTTAAAGCTATAGGAGATGTCAATTTTTAAGATAAAACACTTTGTTACAGTTTTTGATATGCTCCTGGATTTTGTGTGTTTGAAAAAAGTTTATATATTTTCCTCATGTTTTCTTTCGCAGTTCCAAGTGAATTCAGTGAGACTTCTGTTTATTTTTAAATATTTGTATTACAAACAAACATGTCTGACTTAAAGGTAAGCATTCTACTAATGAACAGAAAAATGCAGATTGCAAATATTTCCTAAATGCACAGGATTCAAACTGTTCCTACAGATATCAACATTCTACCATATCTGGGATAATAGATAAAATACCGTTTTGTCGTGTTGCAATAGTCACATCAAAATTCCCCAGAATCACCATAATCCAGAGTGTATCTCTCTGAGAGAATTATGTCAATGTTACATTTAGTTAATTTAACTTTATTCATACTTAGAAGCCTTACCTATAAATGCTAATATGACCAGGATAATTTGTTATGGTGTGTGTTTTTTGAGTTCTACTTCATCTTGCTAAGTTGAAAGGTTCCACTAGGAGGCAGAGCGCCGTGGGGATGGCAACATAAAATACAATGCTGATGGCTTGGTAGAAACACAAGATAGTCTTTGAAATATGCTAACCATGTTCACAGTTTCCTTCCTTCTGGCTTTGTCTGTATTCATCCTCAGAGCTTTAACTAGTTGTATATATTTTAAGCATGGAATTACTCCTTTAGTTTCTGTGCTCCAAATACTCCTACTGTCTTAATTCAGCCTTCCCAAACTTTAAAATTAACTTACTCTTCAATACTTCCAAACCTTAAAATGACTATTTAAATAGATCTGTACCTTTTGTCAGTTTGGGTTTGTTTCACCTGGTTTTGGACAGTACAAACTTGGAGTGGATGTTAGTCACTATAGACCTAGAGGTTATGGCTCTGCATGAAAACAAGGGAAAGATTGCAATTCAGTGTGAGTGGATATTGAGCCAAGCTTAATTTCATTCTTTCTGCAAATCTGTAGACACAGTCTAGAGCAGCAACCAGTGGATATATTCCTTTATTCCATTATTCATTTGTTTCAGAAGTGGGGTTTTTTTTTTGTTTTTTTTTTTTTTTAATGCCAAACTCCCCTAAGTCTTCGCTACAAACTAGGATGTTAAGATGAACTCCTTTACATGTCTCAAAATATTTTGGAAAGCTGTACCTCTCAGTTATTTTTGCCTTTTTATTTTTTTAAACAGGTAAATGAAAAATGGCCTTCACAAAACATTACTATGTCCCTTCTTTAATTTTAGCCTTTGTGGTGGGTTGACCCTAGCTGGATGCCAGGTGCTCACCAAAGCTGCTCTATCACTTCCTTCCTCAGCTGGACAGGGGAGAGACGATATAATGAAAGGCTTGTGGGTCCAGATAAGGACAGGGAGATAACTCAGCAATTACCATCATGGGCAGAACAGACTTGACTTGGGAAAAATGAATTTAATTTATTGCCAATCAATTCAGAGTAGGATAATGAGAAATAAAAACTAAATCTTAAAACATCTTCCCTCCACCCCTCCCTTCTTCCTCGGCTTAACTTTACTTCTGAATTCTCTACCTCCTCCTCCCCAGAGGTGCAGGGGGGGATGGGGAATGGGGTTGTGGTCAGTTCACCGCATGTTGTTTCTGCTGCTCGTTCCTCCTCAGGGGGAGGACTCCTCACAGTCTTCCCCTGCTCGAGTGTGGTGTCCCTCCCATGGGAGACAGTCCTTCACGAACATGGGTCCTTCCCATGGGCTGCAGTTCTTCATGAACTGCTCCAGTGTGGGTCCCTTCCATGGGGTACAGTCCTTCAGGAATAGACTGCTCCAGCGTGGGTCCCCCGCAGGGTCACAAGTCCTGCCAGCAAACCTGCTCCAGCATGGGCTCCTCTCTCCACGGGTCCTGCCAGGAGCCTGCTCCAGCATGGGCTTCCCATGGGGTCACAGCCTCTGTCGGGCATCCACCTGCTCCAGTGTGGGGGTCCTCCATGGGCTGCAGGTGGATATCTGCTCCACCATTAATCTCCATGGGCTGCAGGGGGACAGCCTGCCTCACTATGGTCTTCACCAGGGGCTGCAGGGGAATCTCTGCTCTGGTGCCTGGAGCACCTCCTCCCCCACCTTCTTTACTGACCTTGGTGTCTGCAGAGTTGTTTCTCTCACATATTCTCACTCCTCTCTCCAGCTGAAGTTGTGATTGGGCAGGGTCCTGTCCCCATCCTGTGTCGTCCATCCCCCCCGCCCCTTCTTAAATATGTTATCACAGAAGCACTACCACTGTCAGTGATGGGCTTGGCCTTGGCCAGGGGCAGGTCTGTCTTGGAGCCGGCTGGCATTGGATCTATCGGACATAGGGGAAGTTTCTAGCAGCTTCTCACAGAAGGTACCTCTATGGCCCCTCTGCTACCAAAACCTTGTCACACAAACCCAATACACCCTTTTGTCTTGATACAGTTCTTCACTATGAGAGTGGTGAGGCACTGGAACAGGTTGCCCAGAGAAGCTGTGGATGCCCCATTCCTGGAAGTGTTCAAGGCCAGGTTGGATGGGGCTTTGAGCAACCTGGTCTAGTGGAAGGTATCTCTGCCCATGGCAGGGGGTTGGAACCAGATGATCCTTAAGGTCCCTTCCAACCCAAACCATTTTACGATTCTATGATACATGCTTCTTCCTCACGGTTATAATGTATGTGTATATATTTTAGCAGGTCTTGATATAGCCCCTATGATATTACTCAAGTAAATGGAAAAACAGCTTATAAGAAACATTAAAAAAAACTTGTTTACATAAATAACTGCAGAAAACATTTGCAAAAGCTAGAAAGGGTAGAACAATAACGCTGTAAGATATATCTGTGCCCATATACATCAGCTCATCAAGATATTTGAGCATAAGAACAGAAGAATGTATGGAGTAAAACCAAAGGTCCAGCTAGCTTAGTATCCTTTTTCTCAAAGAGAAACTAATGTAAAATTGGTTTAAGAACAGAGTAAATCCATAATAGTGGTGTCCAAGGATGATCACCCAGACTCCAACAACTTGCAAAATAGTCACTTGGAATTCAAAAGTTCAGTGGATTTTTCTTCTATGAGTTTCTACCTGGCTGTCTAAAATACGTAATTTAAAATTAATAAAGGCTTATGAGATTTATGTTAGAGTGTATGCACACTTGAAAATGATAGGAGTAATTCACTGCAGTGTATACATATTTACCATGGCCTTTCCCAAATTTCTTTTTATGAATAGTTAATCCCTGCATTTATAATTTAGGAATAACAAATGGGCAGGTGATGACGCATGAAACCATTTAATTCTCCAGGTCAGAATTATGCTGTAGTTTTCCTAGACTTGTTATTTTCTTCATATCTTACACCTATTTTCAGATCAAGAAGGTCATGCATGGATTTTCTTTGTGTGGACCATGTTCTGTGGTTTTAATTAGAATGAGCACATACAACAAGCAGGGTAATTTAGCTTGTATGTACAGTTTGAAAGCAGATTTTTAAGCAAATGACTGCATTTTTTTGGCATGGAAATCATAGGAATGTATGGCCATGTGACTGAATGTAAAAGAGCTAATTTAGTCTGTAACTTTTCTGACCTTGTCTTAGAATTAAGGTGAGAAATAAGTCATAGGTTTGTATATATTAAGGCCATAAATGACTGCTGTGATTATCTAGTCTGACCTTTCATGTTAACATGAGCCATTGAACTCCCCTGCATGCTGGCTTTAAATCCAACACTTTTGCTTGAATTAGACTAGGTATTATGTTTAAACTATCCAATCATGATTTTAAAGTGTGTAGTGATAGAGAATCCCGAGTAAGCTATTAATGCCTCTTACCATAACAAATGTATCTCTTATTTCTTATCTGAATATGCTTAGCTTCAGATTCAATTATTTCAGCCTTGTTCTGTCTTTACTTACCACATTGAAGAGCTTTCTCTGCCATCAAATTTGGCTCTCCCTGCAGGTCCCTATACACCATGGTGAGATTGTCACTTAGCTGCACTTCTAGGATAAGCAACTTTTTTGAATTTGTAATTCAAAATCTTTAGGGTTTTTTTTGATTTTTGCACATTCTTATTAAAGGCTGGGCATCAGAATTGTGTGTAGCATTCCAGCAAGACTTTCTCTGTAGACAAGTACAAACTGAAATAGTTCTTTACATCTTAGTATTTCTCTGCCTTAGAGTGTGTAGCTCTTTCAAGCTGTCGCAGTGAGTCTGCACTCAGTCTCATTTTTGAATGTCTTGATACATGCAAATGGGTATGAAAATTCTGCTCTTAGTTACAGCTTCACTGCTAAAGAAAGATAGGCACAATTCATTGCCTTTATCAGAAACTTCAAGACATTGGAAACCCATACCAACATCTGAGGAGTTTAAAGATTTGCTGTATCTATGGTTTTGGTCACAGGTCTACAACAGTATTGCGAAATATACAATCTTGCCAGACTCTTGAAAGAAGGCAAAAAGGGAACTAAAGTAAAGGGAAGGAGATGTGAAAAAAGTTGGTGGCAGGGATGCGAGTTTCATACAGTGATTAAAGTTTGGCAAAAGATGATGGTGATACCATCTTCTCTCTGTCTCCATTTGATTACATCCTCTTAGGATCAGTGAAAGCTTGATATCCTGGTGGATTTTGGGACAGTGCTAGATGGTAGATTAGTGACTTTGGTAAATTTTGCTCCTTTCAATTCTGTTCTTTTCATCTTTAGTGTCAGATTAAGGATCGCAAAGCAGGGATAAGGGGTGAAAAAGCCCACTTTCTCCATATTTTGTTCACATGTTAAACTTCATTTCTACCCTCCTAGTGTTTCTGTATTGACTTGTATTCCTCTCCTCTGTCTTTCACTGTTCAGAGTCTGATTGATGGGAGTCCTGGACTGAAGTCAGCTCTTAAGGGACAGGGCTAGTTCAAACTCAGTCTTAGGGCTTGCTGCCTTTAAGCCCATGCTATATTACAGACAACAGTGGTCTTTTATCATGTTGAGTCATGTGGAACAGGGGTTCTGCATGGCAGGCCATGTGGTTGCTCTGATAGTTATTTTTCTGACTCTCATCTTGAGCCCAAGAGCTGCCCTTTCACAGATAGTTTTCTACTCAGTCTGTCCCATAGTGTTTCCTTACCTTAGCTATGTTTCACCACTTGTCCTAACTTCTGCTCTGATTCCTCTCTCTGACACTTCATCATTTACCTCTCTGTGTTTTTGTCACCTATAGTCTTCACGGTAACAACTTTATGGATAGCATTTTATCAAGCTGTTGGACAACATTTTTAAATAATAGGTGTTTGGCATTTGCACTTGAAACTCAGTCTCTTGACAATTATAATTCAACAGTTAAAATTTTATTTTGAGACTATTATAATTGGATGGATTTTAATTAATTTATTGCTGGTCACATACTCTTTGATATAATCCTTGCTTCTGGCTGTATTCAGCTACTGTTACAGGCTAGAGTAAAGCTTAGATTGGATAAAGCAGAAGGAAAGTAGGCTTATGGCAAGGGCTTCTGAAAACCTTCCATCATAAAGAAAGTGTAAGTGGCTAGAACTCTTGTTTCATTTAAATGGCAAACACAAGAAACTGTAATAAATACAGATTACCCAAATAAATCAAAGTCAGGATTCTTCTGTTGAAGTGCAAATCTGCTGTCATAAAAATGCCTATAAAATTATCTAATTTCCATAAGCAGGTTTTCTATTGGATAATAATTTATCCATCTAATATTTCTCCAGAGATCTTAGCTAGCTGCAAGAGCAGATCTCTTGAATAAAAATAAATCCGTACTGTTTTTAGTTTCTGCAGAAAAGGGTGATATTGTTCTCCAAAGTTGTTATGAGTATAAATGTTTCCTTTCTATTGTACTTTTGTTTCAGAAAAAAAAAGAAATGTTAGAGGCAGGTTTCATCATCCTATTTGATAAAACCATGTCAGTTTACTCTGCAAACCAGATGATCTCTTCCACGCACAGTGGAAGCCAGACCTCTGGAATATCATCAAGCAATTACACAGGTCTTGAACTCTTGATCTTGGCTGTCATCTTTAAAAAATGGATGGCTTACTGGTTTTGGACACGTATTTTCATTTTGGAGGCAAGTTTCTCCTAGCTTATGCCATCTCCCAGAGCCTCCTGGCCGCTTCCCATCTGCACCCTCCCTGCTGCACAAAGTCCACTTGTGCTTTTCAGTCACGAGAGGGGCTGCTGGACACCCTGAAATCCATAATGTGTTCATGGCCTTTTGAACTCAATCTATTCAGCTGTGTGGTCCACGGGTCGTTAGCTGTCATATATTCATTTATGTAATTGTTTCATCTCTCTAGGGTGAGATGGACATTTTAGATGTTCTGTAAAATGTTCACTTATAATTGTGTTCCTGAAAACCATCAGACTGAATAAGAATGCTCTTTTCTTTCAATCTACCATTTTCCTCTCCTGCGAAGAAGAATATTGTATAAAATAAGGGGTAGGTAATTGTTTAGGTTTGCTACTTGAAACTGTGATATTTATTCTGCAAGTTCACATCATTCTTACTGAGTGACAGAGGGAAGGACAGAAAAGTATGCTGAAATGAAATCACTGAATGTGCAACTAATAGTTCTGCTTAGGAAAAAAGCATGGTTGTAGGTTTGAGCTGTCTGCTATTGCCTGCAATAAAAAATAAAGGGCACTCTGTCTTAATTCTGTTTGCATTTTATTTTTTTGTCTCTCTATTATTCTCCTGGTGTTGACAGTGTACATCATAATCCTTTTAGTAGACTTCTGACTAAATGCTTAAGTAAAGCTTTTACAGTCTGTAAGTGGAGAAAAGAATGAGTTAATCAGGATATTTCATTGCTCAGCAAAGCAGTAGGTGTGCTTCAAAATGATTATGAGGAATATTGGTGGCATGTTAAGTTTCCATGCTTTTGAAAAGAGGGAAGGAAGCCTGAAGATTCTAATGAAAGCACAAAATTCTCTGCCAGATATCATCCTGCCATTTTATTCAACAAGCTGCAAACAACCCCTTAAAGGCAGAGGCTAGCTGGGATGTTGTTCAGATCTGTTTGCAGGCAGAATATCATTCCCGTATTTCTGGGTGGCTGAAAAAAAGGGCAGAAGCATATCCATAGGTCCACTTCTTCAGAATGAGATAAGGTACTTTCTTGTTCTTAAAGCCACAAGTTGTTTTTTCAGAGGACTGTTCTGAAAAGCAGCACATGGTTACGACAGATGATAGAACTAAGTAACTGTCTTTGCTATTAAAGTGCAAGCAATATATGGAGGATGATATGAGTATACGTGGTCACTGAATTGTGCAGTGTAACCTGCACATCAGCTGAGGTAACCATGTCAGTGAGCAGTATAACTGCTTATAAAAAAAAATCCAAGCTGCTGCAG
This sequence comes from Theristicus caerulescens, assembly GCA_020745775.1. Lineage (NCBI taxonomy): Eukaryota > Metazoa > Chordata > Aves > Pelecaniformes > Threskiornithidae > Theristicus > Theristicus caerulescens. The sequence continues at coordinate 95,477,256 of CM036560.1, forward strand.
ATAATGTTATGGCCATGCTATGAATGTGGCAGAACATCAGTAGCAGTTGCTGAAACAAGACTTCAAATAAGATGAGCCTGAGGCTATATGTACTCATTGTTATGGTCATCTTTCAGATTTGGCATTTCAAAAAGTTATTGCAAATATTTTCCTAAGTGAGCCCCTTGGCTAGCTGGCATCAGGCAGTGCAGCACTCCTACAACACAATCCAGGTCATTAATTATCACAAAAATGGTTCAGACTGCTGTGTCTTAACTCAAATAAGTGGCTAATCTCTTTTCTGGAATGTCATGTCCAGAAATCATCATGAAACATTTCATTTCCATAGAATGTTTGGGTATCTTGTCTTAGTAGTGGTCTTGCTACCGTGAGCAATGAAGCTCCAAGTGACTAATAGATGCAGCTTTTTATTCTAGGTTAAGAGGAGAGAATCCATCTGAAAGCTTGTATCAGGCATTTGGAGACTTGCTTGTGAAAAACCAACCTCTCCCTCTGAAATCTGGGCATATTGAGAAACATTTGTACACTCTGTACTCATAGGGATAAAAGTTTTTTTTTTTCCTTTTTTTATACGTTTTTTAAATGTTGCATCTTCAAAACTTGTCACAGATTTTTAGACACTTTTGAAAGCTAAGTATGGCATGAATGTTATGAAAAAAACTCCCAAATGATATATGCAGAGTCACACTCAACTTAGAATGTGATTTTTTTTGTGTATGTTTGGTGCTCAATGGATACCGTAGGAAGTGTCTGACATTATGTAGATTTAAATATGTAGACAGTATTGAAGTGAAGGAAAAAGTTGTTTCCCACTGTATTTTCCTATTAATTGGATAAGGGCACTATTGTGTTGTGGCATGGTATAAAACGGAAAATATTATTTAAATGGTATGCTTCCTATTGTAAAAATAAGAGCATTAATGCTACTTATGACCCTCCTTCTAATAAAACTTAATTTTTAGAGACAGAATTGGTGCAATTTCTCAGTAACTTTCATGGCATTGTTAAAGAGTTTATACAAAAAGTTTGTTTATTTGATCAGTATGATCTGGGTTTTTATGTTTCTTAGAACATATATACTCATAGTTGTTGCATTGGGCTCAGTAATACTGTTTCCGTCTTTTATGGTCTCTATCACCTTCATGGCTTGTTTAGTGCATTAGCTAACTGGAAGTTTGGTGATTTTGCTGTGCACAAATGGAGGCAAATGCTTTTATGTTTATTTTCAGCCAAACAATGTCGACTCTGAGTTGTGGGCTAAGCAATTTGTATGAGTGGAGATGTGTGTACTTACACTGAGAGTGAGTGCCACAAGGTGGATTCCAGCTCAGTGTAGGCTATGACTAACAGCGACCTCTAGGAATGAACTTGAAACAGATGCAAGTATTGTGGACATTCAAAAACTTTTTGACATTGTTGTATTGGATCAGTTTTCTGTGGCTGGATAGTGTTCTGGTTGGCTGTAGTCACCATTCTGTTCCTAAAGCATCAGTCTGTTTCCACGAAGAGGCAGAATGACCCAAATTTGCCAAGAAGTTTGAGTACAGGGAGGAAGCCCTTATTTACTCAGTAGTTGTTAGAAGACACAGTTTTTAGAACAGGACTTATGCTGTACATCTGACTCTGTGTGTGCAGTACATAGCTGAATGGTCTCTATTATGTTAGCAGCGTTATGCAAAAAAAAAATCTTACTTTTAGTGATATTAAATTATATTGAGTCATAAAAATGGAAACAGATCTAAGGTTGTAACATTTAAAATGTAGCTTTGCTCTAACCAGTTTTGCAAGTCAGTTTTACATCAACGCCCTCTTTTATTGAAATGGGTGGATATTAGCTATGCCCGTTGCATAAATCCCTTCAGAACAATAAGCGTCCTTTCTGCTAATTTTCAATTGTCTTTGTATTGGTCTGTGTCTCTGGTGAATTTGCCTGTAGGGAAAAGGAGATACTCTATTCTCCAGCTGGTGTGTGCAGTGGCTGGATCAAAGCTAGGTAGCTGCAGGCTATGTACACGGGGAGGGTAGCAGCAGATGACTGAGCAGTAGCACTCCGGCATGTGGCAGAGGGGCTGTTGGGCACACCAGCCTGGGACACAGCTCACTAAAGGGCAAGGATCGGGTCTCTTAGGCATAGCTGGGTATCCGTGCAATGTGAGGGTCACCACTGCCCCATGGCAATATGTGCAGGGAGTCTTTTTGCTGTAAGGGGTAAAGAGCACTGACGTAGTAGAAGGAGGCTAAATGCTCCTTTCCAGTTGCTGAACAGGGAAGTAAACAATGCAATTTTATCTGTTCTGGAAACAAAAATGACATTTCTTTATTCAGCCATATGCCAATATTCTTTTCACTGTACTACTAGTTTTGAGGAGGAAAGACACTGGAATTGGTGCTGATTTCTAACAGGCTGAAAATACCAGAAAGGGGATTAGCTGTGTCAAGTTGGTGCCTGAAAAGGAGGTTTGGTTCTAGTTCTTGCTTGCTTCTTAAAAAATAAATAAGACTATCTGCTTATCTTGTTTTTTTTTTTTCTTGAAGTCATTAAACTGCGGCTGTAATAGAATTTAGCAAAAATTATCCTCTGTAGAGCTAGATAGCGTAGATATAATGAAATATAAATCTATCTTTACACCAAATGGGAGAATCACATACAGAACTGATCCTCTGTGTGCAACAGTAAATAAAATGAGTGATATATATTGGCTGCTGGGGAGGAAAAAAAGCATGGAAAGGGAAAGTTTGAGATGTTGATTTTGATCCAGTGGTGTCCTTTGTTTTTCTCGAAAGGCATTGACCATCTCAATTTCTGGATATATGGTGTCTTAAAGATAGGAGCCATCCAGCTAATTAACTTTTCACGCCCAAATTACAAGCCTTAAGATTGTTTCTCTCTTGATTCTTTCTTCTTTTTTAACCCCCTATATTGTTTTCAAAAAATATATAGAACGTTGTTTAATTCACTGCAGTGCTTAAACAGTTTATGGCTTCTCCTTAATTGATTTTACTGTTCTAATTAAACCTACTTCTGGAATCTACTGTATTGTACAGGCCACACAAAAATGAGAACCTCTGAATTACACTTCTTTCCTATCTCATATCTCTTGGTTTTGGTAAATGAAGGCTTGGACTAAGGCATGGCTATGGATGACTCGGAGCCAGGTAATGTGACAATGAATCAGTCACCTGTCTGCTTTGCTTCATCTGACTTCCAGGTCAGTGGTGAAGAAATCCACAACAATCTCCCTGCTGGCTTGAGGAGAACTGGTGTACTCGTATTACCATGGTCATACATGAGCTGCCATAACACATGGTTTCCTTGGTGAATTTCTGTTTTCTGTCAAATTGTTCCCAGAGCTGCCAAGTTGTAACGATGATGGGACGGTCTAAGAGAAACATCATGGTCTTGATGCTAAATTCTTATCTTTTTGTGTGCCTTTTAAAACTAAAGGGTGAACATTATGTAAACTGCTATTTTGGATGACGCATTGAATATGTAGTCTGGTGACTTAGCAAGCAAGAGAGCATCTGGTACTAGGTACTTCTGAGAAAGATGCAAAATCATCTGTACTAGGCAGCCACGAAAGAATCAAGCCCAAGAGAAAATGTTCTTCAGTCTCAATGGGAAGTATTGAACTTCAGCCTTGAAGCATCAAAGCTGCTTTCTCTTCCTGTGATCATCTGCTTAGTACTCAATGCTTTCGCTCTTGTGGTTCAGATAAGTACCACCAGACACTGTTGCAAACCTTGCTGTATTCTAATTGTCAGCAAAAGTTTGTGGTGATGAGTTAGTTAACTGTGAATGGTATGTGAGCATTACAGAAAGCAAAAACAACAGGAGGGGAAAAACGTTTGATTCTGCTTCACTGAAAGCATTGATGAGTGACTATGTTAGTGAAGGAGCAGCATTGGTCAGAAGTTTGGAACTGATGAGATAACAGGTAGGAAAATGCATTATTAAATACCATTTTCAATAAACACCTTTTGGGACTAATTTTACTGCTAGAAAGTTGGGTTGTATATTGTAAACAGCCCTTCGTTATAACCTAGCATTAATCACCTCTTCCTTGGAGCTATTCCACTAAGTACAAAAATGAGTACACAAAAACAGATAAAGAAATGTTGGCATTCATACGTAAGGTATTGTGCGGTTCTTGTACAGCACCAATGGCAAAATTCCAGCAACAAAAGCTTTGGTGCCTCTGAGCTTCCTGTTATCTCTGAGGGAAATTAATTGTGGTTATTTAGTGCAGGAGACTTATATTTAAGGACTGCAATAGCCATGAGGATTGTGTGAAGTATGTGGGAGTAGGAAGCATGTATCTACTAAGTGTACAGATTATTACTCACGGCACGCATGCAAGAAGATCTTTAGACTATCAGGCTCGCGTTTTCTATTAAATGTTTTGATTTCTCATTGGGCGTGTGTCAGTAGGAATGTGATTCATATCCTCTAATTCATGCTTCCCATCAGAAGTGCAGATTGATGGTGCTCTACAGAACCCTGTGTCTTTATCAACCTGCAGAAATACCATCACTCTCCAAGTGTCCCTTAAATCCTCAGGTTTGTGCTACTTAGTGTTCTGGTTTTCCTTGCCTGCTGTTTCAAGGCCAGTACAGTGCCTTAATTGTCTGCCACCTTTTGGCACTACTGCAGAAATGGACCACGCATGTTTGGAAACGTGCACCACTCTTCCCTTCCCTACTCCCTCCCCCTCTAAAAAAAAAAGGAAAAAAAAAAAATGAGAGAGGAAGGAAATAGCTAGTCTTTGAGAACTCTAGTTCCAGAAAGACATGGACACATCCTTCCCTAACTGGCTTAGCTACCAGCAATGGTTATGTGGCTCGTAAAGGAAGGCATGAGCTCCAAAACAATAACCTTCCACAGCAGTCATTACAGGAAACCTATGTTATTGTTAAGTAAGCAGACACCTACACTGAGCCAGGATACCATCCTTGTCTGCAAAACAATGTTGAACTCATATGTTTCAAAGCATTCAGGGGACCTGCTAGTTTGACTCCAGCGCTGACAGATTTTTTTTCATCCCTTATGTACTAACCAGACAGGTGAGCAGGGGCCAGGGGAGTCTGGAAAGGCAGTTTCATCTCCTCTGTGTGCGCAAGCAAAACAAACTAGTGAATAACGATGAGTCCTAGTGATGCTGCGAGAACTTGGTGAAGACAACTGCATTTCATTTTTATTTTTGGAATAGGTCTATATCTAGTAGCAGTAAGACAAGTTTTCTTAATAGACTTCTACACTGAGCTGGAGGAGTCTTGTCTGTGGTGATAGGGCAATTAATTTAGTTCCAGCCATCTCTGGTGGAACTGTCACTTGGACAACTGGATTTAGCATTTGTAATGGGATCCCTTCCTATGTCACGGAAGCTTCTTAAATGGAAGGGTTTTTCCTGTTGCTGATCAGGGGGAAAGTCTGAACTCAGGTGGCAGGTCTAAGAGGTTCCTCTGGGGATCTGCAGTCCTTTTTCAGGGTGTCGTCTTCAGTTGAGAGTGGAAGAAAATGTCAGAAGAGAGGAGAAATAGTGCCAGCACAGTGAACTGAATTGTTGGCACAGATTGACTGAAGTCATGCATGCATGATGAATCTATAAATTAAGACAATTAGTATGTTACCGGAAAGCGGCAAAATAATTCACTCCCTAAAACTTATTTTGGAGTTTTAGAAAGCAGGCATTCTTTATTGCGGTGCCGGGCAACACTGGGGATAATTCCACCATAAGTGCTCCGAAGGCTTGACAGACTTTCAGCAACTATATACCATGAAAACATACATATTCATAGGATTTCCGGGAATTCATCTACATAAACATGAGATTTCCTGGAACTTATTAACATATGTAAATGTCTGGTCCGCACGCGCAGTCATCCTCTGTGGTGGTCCTCAGGTGGTCTTTGGGGGTCTTCAGACGAAGGCTCATAGTCTTCCTCACCGTGTTCGCTGATTGACCTTTGCTTCTGTGCAGACTCAGTTCTTGTGTCTGCCTAGCTGTCTAGACAGGAGTGCTTAGAAGCCCAAAACTTAATTATCCCCAAGGACTCTCCCTTGTTATGTAATGGGAGCATTCAAGAGCTTTGTAACAGAAAAGGGGAACACCCAGGAGCCTCAATCCACATTCTCAGGTATCAAGTAGAGGGAGAAATATTTTTTTTAAGACTGTAGAAGTGTCAGCAAATGTTCTGGGAAAAACAAACTGATTAAAAAAAAAAGGCAATGAGGCTTTTTCTTGTTTATCTTTTCGGAAATTTGGTTTTTTTTACTCATTACTTTTTTCCTTCACTTCAGCACATTTATGAAGAGTACAGTCTCCGAACAAATTTGTCCTGCTGTTGCTGGCCATCAATTAAGTGCACTGTAATCTTGAGAGGAATAAAGAGAAAATAAAGGAGAATCAGTCCTCTTATCATTCACATTGAGAGGGTCTTTTTAAAATTTCTGTCTGTGACATTCTACAATCTACTAATTGTTATATATGTGCATTGTGATTACAATTGGGGTCTCATTTAAATGATAAAAACAACAATCCACATACTAGAAAATTCCCATGTTGTTAAGATGTAGTTAAGAAATATTGAGTGGAAAATGCTGATTGATCAAGCTCAGCATCAGTTTTCAAAACACATTTTAATTAATGTAATTAATGCAAGATACACTGAATCAAAAGAAGGAAGGATGATGACTGAAGGACATCAGGAAAAGTTTGTAGGAGTAGTATTAAGTGCTCTCCTGTAGAATTAAAAGATGGAGCATGCTGAATGGAGTAGCTAGCTAGATTGATGATCTGTGGGCTTTTTTGAGGGGTGGGTTGTTCCCCCCCCCGACTGGTCTGCTTCAGCTTTATTGGAAGAGCTGAAAAAATTCTGCCTAAAACAGTAGAGAGAACAACAGCTGCAAATTCTTACTTTTCTGCCTTCTTGGCTCTGTTCATGGAATAAAAACTAGGCAGACTCCCATGACTCTTAAGACCTTCTTTTATCTTCTATCTCAGACTGTTTTGCCTTTCTAAGAGCCTTGGAAGGACCCTGACCTTCAGAGATTTGGTGAAGTAAGGCTCTGCTTGTGCTGTGGTCAGAACCAGTTCATGGAGTACTCTTTGCCCTACTCCCCTGATCATCTTGACTGGAGGCCTTCTGAAGCATGGTACTACTCTCTTTGCTTGTGTGTCCAAGTTTTCCAGTGGAAACCAGATGTCCTGGGCAGCAGGTAACTACCTTTTGATAGGTGGTTAAGACCCCAAAGTTGGGAAGTGCTCCTGGGTCCTTTGCTGTTTGCAATAGTGTAAGAGCCTCTATCTTTTTCCTCCAAAAACATCTCTCTTGCAATACAGATTATTAATTTTAGAGCACAGAAGAAATAGTAAATAATTTGGTAAGTATGGAAATAGAGATCAAAACAAATTAGTCAGGCATCTTGCCAGGATGGGAAGTTAAATAGATTATAGATATAGCATTATTAATTTGTATCAGATCTGCTTTAGCTCTTTGTACCATATGGTTCGTGGTACTTTTTGCCTTTGCATCTTGTTCTTATTCTCTCTCAATTTCCTTTTCCCTTTCTCATGTTTGCAAATGATTGCATTCCTCTGAAAAGATTAAATATGGTTTAATCATGTTGAAGGAAAATACTATGAATCCTCTTCACTTTAATAGCAGTGAAATCTAAATATAGGAAATTGCTTTAATAGGCAGGTAAAAATTGTTTGGGTCAATCTTTATCTGATGGAGGAAAGATCAGTAAAGTGGTCCTAATTAATTCTATGGATGGTTCAGTTCATCAGATCAGCAAAGTAGTGCTTTAGTTATATCTTAATTAGCATTTTATGTTCTACAGAAACATGCAGAAATGTGCTTGAATACCTCAATTTATTTTCTTTTTTTTTTTTAAACAATGTCCCACAGGAAAATACAGAAGTGTAGTGGAGGAGTTTGGAGTAAGGCAATCTGAATTTGTTAAAACAATAAAACTTGTGTTTGGCTTTGGAGAAACTTGCTTAATTCATCTGTGTCCCTATTTTTTCAATCTGTACAACTGTTTAATTGTACAGTGTGGTAGCAATTGAGCTCAGTGCTAGAAAATTTTATGTATAAATAAATTCCACCTATTTAAAACCAACCAAAAAACCCAAAACAAAACTCTTTTGTTTCTAGATTAAAGGAGCAAAATTTTGATGAAATTGCCAAAGCTTTTTGATTTTGAAGAATATGCACAGAAAGAGGCATCCTTTATTTGCCAGTATGAGTATTCCTATTGGAACTTGACAGCATCCTTGAGTTTTACTGTTTGATGGATAATCCTCTTACAGCTGCTCTACCATGGAAAGCCAGAGATCAAGCTCTCATCTTTACCCTTTCCTCCATCATTTTTAACCTACATAAGACATGAGATTTTTCAAGTGTAAAGAAAAAAAATCTGGAACCATATAAAATGAACCACAGTCAAGTTATCACAGAGTTTGTAGACATGCAGCTGTTTCTTGTTGAAAAATATATTTTTATTATTTCTGTAAAACAAATATATAGATACAATTCTGTCAGACAGAAGGGAAGAAAAAAGACAGACGACCATGTGGAATTACAGGATTTTTATATATATACACAGGACATATAAGGTCTCATTATATTAAAATATTACAGACCCTGAAATGTATGCCACTAATAACTTTTGTCTGTTTCTGTGCACAGTCTATGTACTCGTGATGAAAATTAGCAAACTGGGATTTGATTTTTATGAACACTTCCCTCAAGTAGTGGAAAGACCAGGAATTATGTGGAGAAAAGTGCATGGTGAAACAGAAAAAAATATATGCTCTTTATTCCAAGTGAAAAGTCATACCTTCCCAAATCTCGCAATGCTCAGGGAAGCAGCAGCTTCTGTGAGGTGAGATGTAAGATAACTAGCAAAGCAGTTAAATAATTAGAAAGGACAGTGACTGTTCTTGAAGGGGTCAGAGTGCTCCATGGAAATAAAGAACCAAGTGATATAAAGTCATGATATTTGGGAAAACTGCAGCACAGATTGGGTTTTGCAATGATACCAGAGGGTCTTCCCGAACCATTACAGAACTTGTATTAACCATGTGACAGAAAAGCACACCACAGTTAGAGGAAACCAGAGGAAGTTAAGACTGTAGAGGACGTTATGCCTCTGTTCACCTTACACACTGGTTTGAATTCTGCTGTGGTGTTTGAGGCTTGGAATTTTGAAACTGTAGTAGCCAGGACTATTGTATCTTTGTAAGTTTTCTATATGTATATGGTATATATTTTTTAATCAAGATCAGTAGGTTGCTGATGGCAAGTGCAGATTGGAGTGCTCAGGTGGGCTTCTGAAATTTGTCATATTGGTAAATATATATATAATATATATATATAAAAACAACATTCAGATAGGGGATGCAAAGAACTTATAAACCACCTTCTCTTGTATTATTTTGGAGCATGGTTTAGATTTATCTGTGTATGTAAAAGATCATCTTGCTTCACACTGAAGCACTATCTTTTTGCATTAATCTAACAGACTTTGAAACTGGATTTATGGTCATAAATAGACCAGCACATCAATAACATTAGAAGTACTTATTGATCTGGAAAGATCAATCATTCTGGAGGCTGAACATTTATCTATGCTTCAAGAATCTTTTTCTGCTCATTACTTCATTCATTGGAGCTTTGGAACATTATCAGCTTGAATAAATGTCCAAATTCTTGTTCCACCTTTTGAATTTTTTTTCTTTCCCTCCTCCCACAAATTTTGAGACAAGATGGTAAAATGACATGAAGGTTTCTCACACTTTGTCTTGTTTAGCTTAATCAAAAGCCTTTGGCCACTGCTAGGTAGGAGTTATGTACTGGCACTTGGTTGCTCCTTCACATCAGATCTTGATCATACGAAAGCCTGCATCATTCTCCACCCTTCCATGGCTTGCCCTAAAAATACACAAGAGATATGTATTATGTAATGCCTGTCTTCCCTCAAGCAAAGTAAATGATAATTAAAAGCAGGAAAGAACACCTTAAGTTAATGGAAAATAAAAGCTTTTAAGACTTCTGTTTCTTGGTTTAATTTTAAAAACCAGAAAGGAAACATGGGAATTGAATGTCCAATACAAACGTAAGGAAAATAATTATATCACATATTTGTTTCTGCTTCAGTACACTTCAGTCCATCAGAAATGCTTTTACTGTAAGTGAATGTACATAATTACTGCTCTGCTGTTCTGATTACTCGTTATACCACAGAGTGTTACAAGGAGAAGAGATCATTTGGCTGTCAAGATTTAGTCATAGTCATTAGTACACTGCCTTTATCTTAATACAGAATATGACGTTTTACTATGAGCTGCTGGTGGTACATTATATGCACCACTGCATTTCCTAAACAGGGAATCAATTATAACTGCCATTATATTGCACCCTTTCCTGGTGTAAGTGGACACTAATTTTACTCTACTGAGTAATATTTCTTATTATTCATCCTTTCTGTCACACCTAGATTTGCACAAGCACAACATAACGGAAAGGTCACAAGTACTATTTCAGAGTAAGAATTGAGATATGAGGTAAAGCACAGGTGTTCACTTCTGATTCATTTTGGTAACAATTTCATACTGACTGCCCAGTGTCAGAACTATATTGCAAAGAATTCAGACTGTATATAATGAAACTATATAGAAGGGTAGATTTATTTATTTTTTTTAGTGATCTTTGTTGTTATGTAAATGTGTCTGGTTCTTACCAGGTGTTTTGTTTCTGGTTTTAGTTCCTCTTCAGTGAAGGTCCTGTAGAGGTATATGAGTAACATTGTTCACAATTCTGTGATTTCTTTTGAATGGAAATAACTGTTCTGCACTTTAGTGCTCTTCCAGAGCTCATTGATACCAGCCGGTGATATCAGCTATGCTCAAACACCCTTGATCTGTAAATTCAGAATAGATTTTTGTTGGTATAAACTAATACAGCTCTGGTGGCTCAAAATTTTGATTGAGTCTGAAGCATTCAAATTAAATAACTGTATTTGTCCATATTAGGAAATTTAGTTCTCAAGTACCCTTATAAATTCCAAAGGAGCAAAGTGCACTGTGTTAATTTTAGGCCAGCCCTGTGAATAGGGTGTGTGCGTTCTTTCTCCCATTCCTGACTTGGGGGTACTAACATTATTACATCAGGAACATGTTCCTTCCTCCTCCTATGTGTTCATTTCTTCCTTTTTCTGTTGACATTAGTACCAAAAGTGCCAGCAATAGTGCTTTATTTAGTCAGGGTTTTTTTAGAATAGCCTGACCCATAGAGACAGTTCATGAAGGAACTAGAGCGTGTCCAAAGAAGGGCAACAAAGCTGGTGAAGGGCCTAGAGCACAAGTCTTATGAGGAGTGGCTGAGGGAGCTGGGGTTTGTTTAATTTGGAGAAGGGGAGGCTGAGGGGAGACCTTATTGCTCTCTATAACTACCTGAAAGGAGGTTGTAGCGAGGTGGGGGTCAGTCTCTTCTCCCAAGTAGCAAGTGATAGGATGAGAGGAAATGGCCTCAAGCTGCGCCAGGGAAAGTTTAGGTTGGATTCTATGATTCTATAACTGTCTTAGTGGGAGAAAGAGTTTTAGTCTTGAGAGAAGGTGTATGTGATCATGCTGGGCTGTGCTTATGAAAAACAGGATAGAAAAATGTGAAAACATTTGAGAATCATTATCTAGTACTGTGCTACACTGAACTGCTGTTGAATCTATGTCTCCAGAATGTGCTATTCGCTTTACCCAGTGAGATGGTCTCTCAGGACTGCTCAACAAACTGCGGTGCATTACATTTGGGCTAGTTTCGACTCTTGATACCAGACTGAAGAGAAAAATGAGATTAGCTAATGGTATTTGACACAAATATACACATGGGAAATCCAGCCCTTATTACTAAGGCTGTTGTGGTGAACAAGGACCTGCCTGGGATGGAGTTGTGCAGGAGAACGCCTGATGGTACAACAGGAGTAAACTCTCTCCCAGAGTCTGCTGCACCGATGGGTACCTGTGTGCGTTAGTGATGGAACCAAAAAGGCGATGGAAGGGCAGGGAGTGTTGTTTTTCTGTGTTCAGGGCTTTGGAGTGATGCAGGTCCTTGTTACATGGGCACGTATGGGTCTTCAGTGCAGTTTCAGAGGTATTTTAACTCTTCCATACGGTGTACTTTCTGCTCAGCATGAATTCGGCCAAGATCTGTTTTCCTTCAAGACTCCTCATAGTTTCATCTGAGGGTAACATTAAGGCTTTTCTTTGAATTTTTTAGTTTCAGGAGTGAGCTGGGACAAGGCAACCTACACAGCATATAGCACCGGGTGACTTCTTCAGTCAAATATTGTCAGGCATTCATTGGCATAATACCAGCAAATTCAATTCGGCTTTGTTCATGTTTTTTTCCACTCAGTACCCAGGAACAGAAATACATAATTTCCAAGTGTGGGAGAATGCTCACAGCAACTGAAAGTCTTTAAAAACTGTGAGAATAGGTGCTTGTGAGAGAGTGGCTGGGGAAGGAATGAAATGGCTTCAGCGTGGCGTTCGTGCTCTTTTTCTTTTTAGAGAACTACAGCCAGCCGGTTAAGAAGAAGCAGCAATAACACAGCTCAGGTGATCAGTCTGAAAAATGGGCTGCAAATAGCATGAATAGCAGTTGTTTGACATATTAGTTGCAGTGGATTGGTTCTGCAAATTTTTATGTCTGCATTGAGCATTAGCGGAATAACTCTGGGTATCAAGTTTAACAACACTGCTTGCTCATGACTAATTTGTGAACAGAAAAATGAGCTATGTTTGTTATGTAAATGCTGAATACTTCTGGCAGAGGCATTTTGTCAAACTGCCTCAGCATTTTTCAGGTATTAATCAAAGCAGTATCTGATCAGAGTATCTGCATAACTCCTTATGACAGTAAGGGAACTGATGCCTTCTCATTCTGTAGGCTGTCTGAAAGGATGGCTAGATCCACATAAGGATTCAGCATCCTTAGTCATGTCTAACATTTTTATGGTTGCCTTTTTAATCTTTAATAGAAGTTTTTTCCAAGATTATGTTCAGTTTCATTTTGATATAATACTCAGTTTAGATAGAGGTTAAAGAGGGGTCAGTTAGCACTTAAAATCTGTACTAAATTTGTTCCTGATGAATCATACTAAAACTGTTACAGGAAGCCACATCATGCCTACTGCAGGAAGGGTGAGCATCATTTATTGCTAAAACCAGAACAGTTGTTTTTCTTGTTTATCCAAATATGGCCTGGTAGGACCAGGGTAGTATGGTGTCTAGAAACATCACCCTAGGGAAGACTTCAAGGAGCTGTCCTCTCTTGCACATGTGTGCTATACTTTATGTGCTTTGCATTTCCCTTGCTGCTGCGGTTAATGCTGTAGGATACCCAGTTCTTATTTGCCACATAAACTGTATCATACTTTTGTTGCTTCCTACCCTCACCTGTGACTGCTAAAAGCAGACTAGAGAGCCTAGTGGGGAGAGCTACATGACTGATTGAGCTTTTAGCATAATACTTTCTTGAACCTGATTCACAAACTGCCAGAGACAAATCTCCGGGTAAAATAGAATTTCTGAAAATTTTAGTCTGTATATGCTGAACTCTTAGTGGTGTGTTTTTCTTGTGTTTAAAGCAAGAAGCTCTTTAACCAGAGCAAGGGTTACACATGTGCACAAGTGGAAATTAGGACTCCTTAAACAGGATAGCAGTAGTCTACCAAAACGCCCTAGTGCTGGACAGAACCTCTAATAGATGTTACTTTCACAGTAACTGGTGAGCATTAAGAGTGTGGATGATTTTCTGTAATTTTTTCCTTTCCGTTTCTCTACCACTTCTAAAGCTGCCAGCGCATAACTGAACAATTCTTTCCAGCTATTCACATTGGATAAGTGGACAAATCTTATTATGCACACTTAACTTGCTATGGTTTGTGATTAAGCCAAGAAAGCACTCTTTTTCTCCCCCCCCCCCCCCCAACATTCGCTATCAAATGAGATTTAAAATGCAATCCATGTAAAGCAATTCATATAGCCTAGGAGATTATCCTGGGAAACTTCATCTGATGCTGGAACCTTTTAGGCTTCATAGCAGCAGCAGTACTAGCATCTTAAAAGGCTATTTGCAACTTTTAGTAACAGCATACCTACATTAAGCAAAATGGAAACAATGGTCTGAACAGAAAAAACACTAGATCCAAGTAGCTATGCTATAAAGCGTTATTAATTAAGGAATGTTGCATACCTCCTGTGGTAAAAGGACATTCTTGATATTTTCTGGGGAATGTTTTCTCAAAGCAATGTTTAAGGCAAGTAACACTTGCAAATAGATACAGTTGGTAATGTAATTTGATTGTTTATTAGTTATAGTTTCTATTTCTGCTTAAATCTACTTCTGTGCTCCAAACCACTAATGCTAATGGTTTAAAAGTAGATTTTGGACTGGAATACAAGTACTATTAGGAAAAAGGGTTTATTCTGCTCGCTGAATTCTACAGGAGAGATTAGTGGTGTGCTGTGACAAGTTCTCCAGATAGTGAGTCTCTCAAAGCAGTTGGCTTTGATTTTATGTTGTGTAGTAGTATTTGCGCACTCTGTTTGATAAACAATCAAAAATAACTGGCCCATTGTACGCGTATCCTCTGGGTTTTAATTTTTTTTTTTGAGATTTGGAGTGGAATAAACAAGGGTCACAGTTCCTCAGCAGTTTGAATGTGTGAGTCTTTTGAAATGTAACTCAGCATGAGGAAAGAAGGCGTGAGAGCTAAAAAGTATGCCCCATTGAACTGTGACTTCTTCCTCATCTTGCTTATAGAATAACAGTCCTGAAAAAAAAATAGTATTCTCAAGAAAGATTTAAAGACCTTTAAGAAAATCTTACCTTTTATGGTAGAGCTACAAAGTGTGAATTGCTCTGGATCAAACAGGACATAATACAGGAATTCTTGGAGAGCATCCTGTGACATATGTAAAAGGTGGGACAATGTCTTCTCAGGTAAGAGAAAGCATTGACAGTGTGTCAGCATATGAGTGTAGAGACATTTCAAAAACAGTAAGTGAAACACCAGTGCGTAACTAAGGCTGCTATAATGAATAGTCTAAATTTGGAGGGGAGGGAGAATTTGGAAAAAGAAAGGATCAAAATCAGTCTCAACTGAACAAGAAAAAAAGAGACTTAATAAGTATTAGAAGAAAGAGGAAAATGAAGGGATGTGTAGGTCTGTTATTTAATAGAGGAGGGGGATAAATGATGGTCTCAGAAGAGAATTCATAAGAGTTATACTGCTAACAGATCTTGGTCCGTTTTTTAAAGAGTGGGAATGTAACCTGGTCAGCACAGTCTTAGATACCAAGACTCAATAGGATCAAATCCCATATACTGCCAGTTGCTTTCTTCCCATAGGCACATCAGCTGAGGCTTCATTTTAAACACACTGATTCCCAGTCCTGATAAAGTAGTAGCTCTGTCGGTGCAGGAGTGCTAATCTGTCTGACAGCTCTCATGCAGGACAGTTGGCATGTCTGAATTTTGCATCAGCATGACCTGGAATGAAATACCAAAAACGGGCAAATGTCTGACAGAATGGAATTAATTGAGACTGAGTTTACAATCTGTTTTCCTTGAGAAAAAGAGGTTTTACCACTGCAAATGGTAAAGTATGGGTTTTTTTTTAATACATAACTAATGAATTCACATATGGTATCCCTGTAAAACTTTTCCATTACAGGGATCATTGTTAATACCAAAGAAGGTCACGCATCTCCCATCAGCCTCATAGCAATTGAAGAGATGCTTTCTTAGTGTCTCCTTGCAATTTCAAAAGCAGGTTTACCACTTTGTTCTATGTAAAATGAAAGTTCTCATGTCCTCACAATAAGATTTGTAGTCAACACTTTGGAAGAATGAGCATGATATAAAGTGAAAAAGTAATGATGTGTCAGAAAAATAGCACAGAAGAGGGTCCCCAGCTTCTTTCCCTGTCCCAGTCATATTTCCACACTTCTATTTTAAACCCAAAGCAATACCCTTTCCATCTTTTCTGCTGATATTATATTTTTTCTGATGTTTAAGGTATACTGTTTGTACTGAGAAAAAAAAAAAAAGGATTATTTGAGTGTTCATTTAAAAAAACATAGTGAAAAATTATCCCAGTGCAAAGAGGAGACTACTATAAGAGACCAGTATGACTGTACCAGATGCTTTTCAGAGGAAATGTTGACATGGTCAGATGCTCTTGGTATGTCAGTTTTCTGCTTATGCTCTGAGCTAGGAAAGAGTAAGTCAGCTCCAAAATGGAAATCAGGCTGTTCTGCTATCTGGTGTGAAATGCATGCGTCACAGTAATACTAATGCTGTTGTGTGTTCAGTCTGCCTGGGGTGCAGGGGGCAGAACTAAAGTAGGCAGTCAGCGCATGCATGTGGCCATGGAGATGTGCCCTAAACATGAAAGTTGGATTGGAGTCATGCAATAGTGAAGGCAAGAATCCATAACTAAGAGTACTCAGGAGCAGCAAAAGCTGGCAGGGAGAAAGTCAGAAAGGCCAAGACTAAAGAGAATTAAAAAAAAAAAAACCCCACACAAAAAACAAACAAAAAAACCCCAAAACAACCAACCAACCAACAAAAACCAACCAACCAAAAAACCCCAATCCCTTAAGAGATTCTATTAATATACTTAAAGAAAGAAAACAAAGGCAAATATAAGCCCAAGTATGTACTATAAAAAAAGTAGTGACAAAAAGACTGAAACAGTCAATGCTGTTTTCATGTAAATCATCACAACATATATTTGTTATATATTTAATGAAAATGGGGTTAATGAGGAGATAGAAGTGCAGGTCAATATATGAAATAGTAAAGAATCGTGACGTTTAAGTCAGCGGGGACAGGAACAAGAAGCTCACCCTAAGGTACTTAAGAATGGGTCAATCTCTAAACTCGTGGGGATTATTTTTGAGAATTCATATGAATTTCCAAAGGAAACATGGTATCTATTTGTTTAAAGGGACTCAAGTAAATTTGCAGCTGGTCAGCTTAACTCCAATTCCCAGGAATGTTCTGTACCAAATCATTACGTAGTCGATTGTTATGAAGCTTCAGGATAGTAACACAAAGTTAAACCCAGGCAAGGTGAATTTATGAACATGAGATTACATGAAGTTAATTTCTGCCCCCCCCCCCCTTTTTTTTTTTGCCCTTTGGTTACTGGTCTTGTAGTCTTGTCTCAAAAAAAAAAAAATAGAGAAAAAAAAGACAGTGATAAATGGTCATTTTAGCAAAGAGGTGAAATTACTAGAAGGGTCCCATGAGAATATGTTCTGGGAATTATGTTGTTCAATGCATTTATAACAGAGCTAAAAATGAGGTTGAGGAGTAAAGCAAAAATATTTACAATTGGATAAAAAAAGTCAAGATAGTCCAATGTAAAGCTGCTTAGGAAGAGTTGCAGAACTATTTTTCAATACTGAATGACTAGGTGATAAAGTGGCAGATGAATTCCAGTGTTGACAAATGCAAAATAATGATCCCAGGAAAAAGAATTTCTAATGTGTATACCATGATAAGTTCTACATTAGCTATTGCCATTCATAAGGGAGATCTTTAAGGTCACTGAGAGTACTTCACTGCAAATATCATCTGTGTGCTCAGCCACTCTGAAAAGGCAAATAGACTCATAAAAATTATTAGAGGGAAAAAAGGAGAACAAAATAGAAAACATCTTTATGCCCTCTATAAATCTAGGCTTTGCTTGCACATTTAATACAATGTACAGTTCTAGTCACTCCTTGGAAAAGGACATAAGGGAAACAAATACAGAGAAGGGCAGCAAAAATGATGAGAGGCAGGGAATGACTTCTATGTACAGATCTGATTAGGCCCACCCTTATGACTTGAAGACGGAATACAACTGGGATATACGGAATGCAGAAGGCACATAGGGAATTTCTCTCCACTAATTCTCACGGTAGTCAGTGGTACTGAGGCCTGCTGTATTCAGTTACAGCTTTCTTTTTCCTTAAGATGGAATTGAGTATGGATATAATCTCTATGAATGTACATGCATTGGACCACAGAAGTTTCACTCACTTAAACATTATATTTGGGTAGGTTTATAATTTTAAAAGAAATATCTGTTATGGTAGTTACTGAATGTCTTTATTAAAAGTGAACTCTGCACTATGTGACGTCAGATATTTTATTAGTGCTCTTAGTGCTTCTCAGCCATGACTCGCAACTCTCTACACGAATCTCAATGTTGTGGTCAATGTTATGGTTTTGTAGTACAACCACATTGTCCCTTGAAAGAGGACTGAGTCCAAGAAGAGAGATTAGCTAATTTATGAGTTATACTCTGTCAAATGCCTCTTTATCCTTACCAGTAAGCTCTCTTTTTTTTTTTTTTTCCTAATGTGAGATTTTTTTTTTGGCAATAAACCTGAAATTGCATTATTTTTGGTATCAGGGACCATAGTGACTAGAACAGGAAAGACTGATGTACTACAGGAATAGAAGAAAATGTTTCTCGTGTTAAATAATTAGAATTAGCAAAGGGGATTTAATAATCTAAATATGTTTTACAAGGGATAAGGATAATTGTTCTTGCTTCATCTTCTGGGATAATGGTGACTGACTGCAGTTCTGTGGTTTACAGTTTTGTCTGCTATAACAATGCTGTTAATAAAATATTTTTACTCGTGATGTGAGCGGCACAGCCTTGCCTTGCAAAACCTTCTGCCTTCCCCACTGATTCCTCAACTGTGCTCACTGTATAGAGCAGTCATCCGAGAACTGCAGATCACACAGATCTGTGCGTGAGCCTGTTTCAGTGTCTATTATGCCATACTGGAAAGGTGTCAGAGTCTACCATTAATGCAAAAAAGCACTGAATTCTTCAAGCTTCTCTGCCTTGCTGTAATTATTCAGTCTCTTTTCCTCTTAAAGTTTGTGTTAAACTTCTGTGAACTTAATTTCGGACAGAACAGCTCTATGCTCCATTCCTTGAATAAGGATAGGAAATTGTGTGTTTTTTCTCAGGTTAAAAAGCAAAGTAGTTTTTACATTTTAGTGCTTGGGCTAGAGATTTGGCAGAATCATTGCGTCAGGGACATACCTTTTTTTAACAATAAATAAGGTCTGCATGCACACACTGGAAGCTGAATAATTGCCCATTTAGTGCTCTGAAGAGGGATGGGATCTCACAGAAAAAAACTGGCACAGGTTTGACCATATGATTAAACTTTCAATTCAGGCCCAAATGGTGAATGTGAGGGCGAACCAGAACTTTTTACCTTAGGAACTCAGCTTTACCTCACTTCAGAGGATTTGATTAGGCTTAACTTGTTTGATTTTAGCGTAATACTAATTTACATTAAATGACAGGAAACGGGTGAAATTGGTACAACAAACCTCTCTTACAGCTGATTCTTTGCCTTTCACCTTTTGCAATAATAGATGTATAAACTGTGATCATACCTCTTTATTCTTTCCTGTTTAGTTTTGTTTCTATGACGTTTAGGTTAATTACTCTTAATCAGCCAGTATGTGTGCAAAATGCTTTGATTCACACATTTTTTCCATTTAGCAGAGCAACAAGGAAACTCCTATGCAAAGCCAGGTGAAAGAGAAAAGGAAATAAGTTTCTCGATAAACCCCCACTGATTCCAATGGAATTTGAGCTCACAGCCTCCAATGGCAAAGTCATGCAGCGAGTCCCTTGCGATTGAGCCATGTGTAAGGCAGGTAGCTGCAATATAGAGTTGTTGGAATTAGTCATGAGAGGTTACCCTTGTGCCTCATACGTGTCAGAGAAGCCTACTGACACTGGAGACCTGGATGACATATCTTAGAATAGGCATAATCCCAGTTCACAAAAGACTATCTCCAGTCATGAAAAATTTGTCAGAAAAAATTAGGCTTTGTCCCAGACACTGCTTTTAATCAGCTTAATCAGCGGTATGTGATCATGTGGCACTTCATTTATTTTAAACCCAAATTAACCTCTGTTACAGAGCCTCTGTTTAGTTTCTGTAAATTAACAATGGGATATGACTTTTTGTGGCTGAGGTTATGCTAAAAAAGTACACGTGCAAAAAAATAATAGCCAAGGAAATGGGAAGCTTGTTATGCTTCTCTTGTGGTTATGTTCCTTATTACTTATTTTAAAGAACAAATAGTGCTTCATGTTTTCTGTTACCTTTGGTTGCAGCAATTGCTGTATATATTTTATATGTTTCCCTCTCCTTCCCCTACTGCTTCTTTCTCCCAAGCCTCCCACAAAAAAAACAAGCACTGGAAACACATAGCAGCAGGACACCATTGTCCCCTTTCTGCAGTGACTGGGAGGCACTGCAGGTGAAGTCAAAGCCAGGATCTTGCAAAGTTGGGAATATTTCTTCAGTACTGTTCCTTCCCAGTGCTTGTGTGCTGTTTGTTCCAAGTCTCCCCCTGCCCCTTATTTATCTCACCTTGACTCCAAATGTGGCCTTCATTAATCTTCTTCCTCAACTTGCCTCCCTACCACTTTCCCTTGAGCGTTCCCTCTTCCAATCACTTTTCAGTTAGCTAATCCCCTTCTAATTTAACTGCCATTTGCAGCCCTCTGTTGACCTGTGCTTTCCATCCCTTGAATGCTGCCTTTTGTCTGGTTAAGTTGATGGGTAACCTGTCCCTCTAGAGCTAGTGCAGCAAGATGAGTTCAGGGGCTGATGGTGCTGCAGTTCGCAGGGAGTTCCTAAACCTAGCTCTGACCTCCATGGGTGTGGGGTTTGGGCGTAGCTTAGATGAGACACTGTATGGCAATAGACAGTGTTGTGTTCTTCTACCATCTTATCTCTTTGAAACATAGTGTGGTTGTTTCTTGCTATAATCGTTATTCCTAGTGCTGACTCCAGTTTTGAAATGGCTGTTTCCATTGCGACCAATTCTTGTCACCCTGCTGTGTACAGAGCTGTTTCTGCTTCCCCCAGCATTTCGTTCAGTACATGGGCTGCTCTTAGAATTGACCCATCTGTTATTTTTTTCCATGGATGTCAAAAGAAAGAGGCCTGCTATTGAAATGGACAAGTAAAAGTCTTGTACTGTTGCTGTTTGGAGTAAACTGAGGTAGACATTGGCAATACATGTTAAGTCTTTGCTTTTACCTTGTGAAGTAAGTACGGGAAAATGCATTTGAAAGTTAGAAAGCAGACTAGGAGAGAACAGAATATAAATAGATTTATGGAAGTGTCACTGAGTGAAGATGGAAGACAAAGTGCTGTTGCAATTGCTGTTCTCAAGGTGAAACTTATTAGGCAGTGAGTACTGTGCTGGCCATCGCAGTAAGGTGATGCTGTCAGAACAGAGTTGGTAGCAACACCAGCTTGTAATTTGAAACACAGAAGCATTGGAAAAGATAATTTACCCATCCTTGTGTGCACTTCAGAGCTGGTTAAGCATGCAGGTGGATAAATTAATCCTTATGTTGGTATTAAGACTTAATGAATGCAACTGTTTCTATTTAATCAGTTGTAATGGGGCTTTCTTAATGCCTGTGTTGCAACTGGTTTCCAGCTTCGCCTCGTGGATCTGTGGCTCCACGGTGAAACAGACTAGTTTACAGCACAGCAGTCACTCCTGAACTACCCGTTGAAGTCACATTGTGAGAGTGCAGAACTCCATCAGCTGCAATTCCAAAGAATGATCATAGTGATATTACAGACAGTATCATTACCACTGAATAGCAGTCTTGAATGCAAAAAGCCAAAACTTTGGTTTCATTTCATTGGGAAATCTTTCAGGAGCGAACTAGTTACCGGTTTAAACCATCTGTTTCCTATGGCCATACCAGTAATAGAAGAAATCCTGAATCAGCTGCTGATTACTGGAATTTACCAGCACCTGGATTTTAGGTAAATATCTGAGGGGTATCTCGCCAGCTTGTGTGAAAGGTCAGAGTATTAAAGGCAGCTTCCCTTAGCTGCAGGTCTCTCAAGACTGTCTTCAAGCTCTAGCTGTGAAAAAATAAATAAAAAAAAAAAGCTGTGTGGAAGGGAAATATGTGCTGGCTACTATTGCTTCCTACTTTTGAGGGTGATTTATATGTACCACTAGTGACATGAGGTAGCAAATGCATTTAGATTTCACTATGTATTATACTCCCTTTGCACTGAAGTAAACAACTGTGCAGGGATGATAGAGAGCCAAGAACTTTTATGTTGAGCTTTGTCACTGTTCACGCAAGATTTTTTCAACTCTGCTCTTTCCTTGAGCCACAGGACTCTCTTGCATGCCACCTGGAGAGCCTGGCCAGTGAGATTATGCAGAGACTCCTAGGCCCAGTTTTGGAAACACAGGAGAGAGGCCCTCAGCAGAGGATGTAGGGCTGCAGTGGTGCTGTGAGACCTTTTCACTGGGCAGATTTTAGCCAGGAGAAGACTCAAAGCAAAGCTAGCAGTGGGGGGATGTTTGTCCGTTCGGTTGCAGGAGAAAGCAGAAAAGGAAGGAATGGAGACAATGCAGCTTTGCAATTGCCTTTTCCACTGAGATTTCTTTAATGATTCAAGCCTCATCTCCTTGCTGTACTGACAGAATGGGATTAAACACAAGGTGGGTGGAAAGGGAGGAGGAAAGCATACTGAGTGGATTTTAACCATGCCAGCTTCCAAGTTTGTGACAGCAAGCAGCTACAAGTACACATATGCAAGTGTTAAGCATTTCATTTATAATATTGATAGATTGCATTTTTTTCTGTTGAGTTTTGCTACTGAAGAAATGACATTTAAGTCATTTAATAGCATGTCAGTGGTAGCACATATTGTAAAATCTGAGTCTTGATGTCATGTATGTGATGAAGGCTGGGAGTCATAAAGCTCTAAGAAAGTGAGGGTTGCATAGCCACACTTCCTGTGTGTTGTTATTTTTATCACCTGCTTGTAATAAAGGACTAATTGTTTCTTAATGTTTTGATTATACAGATATGGAATACATTTTCTGGTATGCTCCCTTTGTAATAAAAATGATGCTTCATAACAGTAATGAAAAATTAAAGCACATTGAGTCCAGTTGTGCCTGCTCATTCAGTCACACCAAGGCTTCCCCATAGCAAGCAAGTGGTGTAGCTGGTGAAGACACTGAGCAAGGCAGCTGGGCGTGCCAATTTGTACCTTTCTGTAAACACTGGGATAGTGCAGGATAAGCTGGAACTTGTGAACCTCCATTCAGTGGCATCTGCCCTGAGTGCTGGAGGGAAATAGAAGGGTAATAATTCATTTTGATTAGAAACTGAGGAATTAAGGTTACAGTCGGCTCCCTGTCAACAGCTGCTGTGTGTGACAGGGAACCATCTTACAAGATGATGCTGGGAGGTTTTCATAGTGATGTTGGCAGGACTCTGAACCAGTGGGTGCTGAGATTTTTAGGATTTGTTACATGTTATTCATTAAAGGACAATTGCAATCAAAACAATTCAAGCACTCCTGAAGAAATGTGGGACTCCACTCAGACAGCTGAAGTAAGATAAAATCCACGGGAGCTCAACACTCCTCACTGGGATGCCAAATCTGAAAGAAAACTACTGTATGAAGTGTAAGATTAGATCATTAGATTCAGACAGTGGTTTATGATATAATAAAAACACTTATGTCCTCTAGTACAGCAGAAGCAATAGGTGTGGGAGAGACCCTATGTCTTCCACGATGGAGTGCATAAAAGACGGTGAATTGTATAGTTTACCAGATGAGAAGTTCGCAGAGACAGTCAAGGTCTGCAAACTTTGCAATGTACTGCTGGAAGGGCCAAGTGGATTTCCTTGCATGGAAGAGAGGAGACACAGTGTGCTTGGCTAGTTAGTGACTGAATTTTCAGTGATATTTTTGTTGTTCTTGTTCATTTGCTTCACATCGCTGTCAGCTTTGTCAGCTGCTGTAAAAATATTTTTAACTGGAGAGCTGAACACCAGTGAGGTAGTGTTTGTGCTTCTGATGTTACAAACTGTTAATATTGATAATCTCTGGCTGTTTTGACATCCTTTATATCATAAAATAGGCAGGAGAGGGGCATCATTCTGTATTAGAATAATTCCAGTGAAACATTTTAAGTACTTTTAAAGTATTCTTTTAATTACTTTGCTCAATAGAGACAGATTTCATTAAGTCAAGAGAATTAAACAGTTGTTTCCAAGCCTGAATTCAGGTCTGTTTGGTTGTGAATAAAAATGAATGTGATTGTCTTGATCTAGCTCTCTTTTGTAGCTATTAAAGGACCATTTTTTTTACTGGCTATAAACTCCAAGGTAAATATACAGAGTATATTCAGAGTAGAAAGATGCATTGTAAGGATACTTGAGCAATACTTTCTTATTGCTTTCTTTATACTGGCTGAAATCATGTGGAGTGCTGAGAGACTGTTAAGGTTGAATTAGAGTCAAAGGGAAGTAAGTATGTTTGGAAAGTTGACATGCTTACTGTGTTCTTTAATGATGGATAAAACAGTCAAGAATGAAAAATCATTCTCTGTATTTCCATTTTCTTTCCTAGAGGGAAAGAATAAAGTGCTAAATTTATATGGAAAGGTTGTAAGTAGAAACTGTGGAAAATGAATTATTAAAGTATTATTTTTTCTCTAAACATTTTAAAAATATTTTTCTATTTAGTCTGTAAAAATTCTATGAATACAAACTTTTTTTAGACTCTTCAAAATATTTTGACAACACTTTTAAATTGATGAACAGTTTACAAACACTTCAAATCTATCCTTGATTTTCTTTTTTTTTTAAATCATTAGTGTGAAGGCCGGTATTTTTTTCTGGAAAGTAAGAAAGAGGAGAACAATTTCCGTCAAAGGCACAGCCTATTTGCCATAAGGCAGAGAGAGAAAATATCTGCAAGCTATCTCACTTTTTAGTAATAATTCAGAAAGACAGGACTGAGATTTTAAGGCCAAGGATAAACATTTGAAGAAACTTCAATGGAGTAAAACTATAAATGCCTGATCGGGGTTAGTGTATGAAGAATTCAGTAGCAGAATTTTCCATCGCATTCTCTGAGTGAAGGCTATACCTTATCTTTTTTTGGATGTGCCTAAAACATATATCTTCTGTGTTTGTAGGTGATCTGGATCTTTAGTCTCCTATGAGAGAAAGTCAAGCCATTTATCTCCTGAGGGAGAGACTCCTAAAACCTTATTAACTAGGCTACATAAACTGTCTCTTCCAGTGCAGATCACTCCCATACAAGGGAGGATGAAGTTCTAAGTCTTCTGTCCAATGCACACTGTGATTGAATAGATCAGATGTGGTTCCAGGGAATCGTGAGCTTTAACTTGCTTTTTCTTCTGTGATATGACAGGCAACTTGGCAAGCCTGTTAATTTGGTTTTGTTTTTTCCTCACCAGAAAAGTAAGATTAATGCTCCTGCTGCTGTCTGCATCCTAGAGAAATGGCTCAGTTTGTAGACTGGTATCTATGGCAGGTTTGGATTACACGATCATCCCACAGGCACATATTTTGTGTGGCCCATCCCTGAAGTCTTCTTGATGTATTTGGGCTAGTTATATGCAAACAGGCTTTCCTTTGAGGACTATTTTTTGCATACATTCCCTTCACAGTATACTAGTATAACTTATGGTAATTGCCTCTATCCTTGCCAACTTTTCTAGTTGTCTTCCAGCAGACAAGTATTAGAAAAGGACTCTGAAGCAATGGCCTAGCTTTGTTTTACAAGCTAGTGGTTGAATTTACTAACTGTTCAAAACAGCATGTCAGGTCAAAGTCAAAGGGAGAACCTCCTGGACTAAATCATGGGGGAACTCTACAGTCTGCCAGGAAGAAAGTATGACGAATACAGTGTGATTCTTCTGTCTTTCAGATGGTGTGATGTTATCCTGTCTGACATTATCCTGTTAGGTACATGATGTGAAATGGCATAATGTTGCATGCGATAAAACCATGTTGAATTAAAAGCTAGAACAGTAATGACAAAGCCAAACAGGCTAAACAATAGCTTCCTTGTAAGCCAACAAATAAAAAAAACAGTTTTCTAAACTAAGTATGAATTTTTCCATTCAGCTGAAGTTAATATAATTTCAAGCAGGCTTAGCTTTTTACCATTACATGTACCTTCACACCCACACACAGTTTATTTCTAGTTTTGCCTATGAATTCTTAATGTTTAAGGTTTAATAGGAAATGCATTTCCTGAGTCAATTAGTGCTGCAGCTACTACTTGTTTAGCCCCACTGTAACTGTTATAAAGGAAAAAAAAAAGGTGTCAGAACCTTCGCAGCTGTCTCCTATATCAGTCTGCTATATTTGATGTAAAAGCATGGATAAAACAGAAGTGCAGGTTCAGCTGGTTTGCCAGCCCTCCAGTGTCTTAGCAAAACATGCCTGAGTTTGATATTACTGCTTTAAAAAAAACAAAATTCTTTTGCCATCCAGCCCTTATCTGGACCATTGTAGCAATCAGCACATCCAGACCCTGCCTCAGTCCATCACTAACGAAGCAGTTCTGTGAGCTGGACTTGTACAAAATTATCACTGGCATTAGGGGATGCAGAAGCTTGGCCCGGGGTTTTGGAGTACAGGTGAATGTCCCAAGGATTTTTCCATATGTGATCTGACAAGTTCCAGCTATTTGCAGCTTTCAGGATGAACTGCTCAGGAACTGATCTTTTATCTGTTAATGGCACAGGCAGAGCATGTTTTTTTTAGTGTGTGTGTGTGTTTTACTGAGCTGTTTCTCAGGGTATTGTTTGCAGGTGTCATGTAATTAAATTTTAGTCTGGACTAAGGTTTTTTTTTTATTAGTACTTTTCCCATTCAGCCTATCTCAGGGTACTTACTTAGATGGTGGAGTGATTATATAGGCAATTAACTCAGTCATTACGTGCTCAGCAATAGTTCACACACAGCTCTCTACATTACAACCTGAATTTTATAGAAGAATCTAATGTTAGTCTAGATACCAGGGTCATTTTTTCCTCTTTTAGAAGAAGCCTTTTGGGACCTTTAAACTTCTACTTACAGGCCGGCAAAGGGTCTAGCTTTATGATCGCCATTAACAGACAACAGCAGCTGGACTTTCCTAAGTGTTACATGCTGCAGTGTCAGCAGCTGGTTATAAAAACATGTCGTGATCACCTTTAAAGCCCATGACCTCCTTCCCCAAAAAGGAAGAAAGGCAATCGGTGAACAGGGCTGAAACAATTGTGTTTTAGTTTGTAATTGTCTTGGAACGGTGCAGTTGGCTCTCTTGGATGGCATATAGCTCCGGATGTTCTGAAAGTCCTTTGCTATGTCCTATGATGAGGAGTATTCCTTCGTGATGCTGTGATTTTTAGGCCCAACGTTTTGGCCAATAAATTATGCCTGTCAGTCACATCTGGTAGATAATGAAGCATTCCCATAAGAAGCCTACTATAAGAGGAACTCTCACAGAAACACAGTCTTGAATTATCATGAACAAATGTGAGGAGCTTGTGTGTGGTTTTGGCTTTCTGTTTTAAAAATGGCATAACTGTGAAAGGTGCTTTCAGTCTCAAGAATCCGGAGTAAGGCAGTGTGCCAGATCATACTTACTTTTAGAGTAGGACTGCACTGTGGCCAAATCAGCTTATGGCACTTTACTTGGTATAAGGTAGATCATAATGAGGTCTATACACCAGGGTGACTGTGGACAAACCTCACTGAGGGTAGTAACTTCTAGTCCAGCACTGTCAGTAGGAGATTAGGCCCAGTCAAAATTAACAAGACGCTGCCACATGTCAGAAATGTCCTTGCTCATCTTCTCTGTGACTGAGAATGGAGCATTAGGAGAGGGACAAAATAAGTCTTTTCTTGAGAGGAGGACGTACCTGAAAGGAATGCAGATTGCTGCTCATTGGTGAGGAGGGGATAAAGAAATTAATTGTAAAAGATTTTTTCAGGAGCAAATAACTCCAGAACAGGGAAAAAAGGTCAAAACCAAAAAAAGTGCATGTCTGCCTAGGGAAGTGTAGGCTCCAGTTTCTTCTTTTGTAATTTAAGATCTGCTACTTTAGTGTTATAAATTATAAGGACAGAAGACTAATGAGATGTGAACACAAACTTGGATTTTATAAACTGAAAATCTGAAAACAAGGTTTAATAAGAGAGTAAATACTGATCAAAAAAGGTTTGAGAATGACTGAAAAACAGGTATAATTAATAGTAGAAAATGCACTAGATTAAAACCCCTTAAAAGAAAGATCATATCCAGAAATCTAGTGGAGTTTTCTAAGGGAACAGGACAAGGCATAAAATGGGTTGAAAAGAGTGAATGGGAATTTACCTAGAGCTCTGAAGTTTCTGTTATAGGAACAAGCATAATTTCACAGTTACCAAGTTTCTGACCTAGAAACTGAAATGTCTGAATAGTCAAATTGCTACAGTAGGAACAATGAGGACTGGAAGCAACTAGATGAAGAGAAAGAACAAACTGAGCATCTTCTCAGCAGCGGACAATTTCCTTCATTTTTTTAGGGAAGGGATGTAAAAGTCATCATAGCTATGTACGTTAAAAGGGAGTTTACAGCTGTTGTAAACACCCACTGGGCCCAGCTAAGATGATGTTTTACTGCATGCTTATAAGCAGTTTGAAGACTTAATAGTATTTCTGGCTAGGGAACCCAGAGGCAGACTGCTTTGCAGAAGCAGGAGCCACAGGATAAAATATATCTGCTGTTATTTGTGGCTTGTCAAAAAAATGTTGATTTCCCTACAGTTCATTTACAATTTTGTTGCATTCATTTATACTTTGTGCTTTGTGGCACCTCATCTGCTTTGTGGCTCCTCTCAGATATAGGTAGGGATGGTTTTTTTTGCATTCCTGTGTAAATGCTGGAAGACTGGGCCAGTTCTTCAAAACACAGCTCATTGAAATGGTCATCTTGGCTAAGGGCAGGCCCTTTGAAACAGCATCTAAATTGGGCTATAAATGGTAAACCCATTGGAAGTTCCTGATGAAAACCAGTCGTTTTAGAACAGCTGGCATGTGAGAAATGCTTTCATAACATAGGATTTTTTGACAGCAACATTAGGCAGCGAGATTCCTTTAAATGCATGGATCTGGTACTTGTCTAAGAAATACTAGTGTGGCAGCTCTTGGTAAACCTGTCTTTGTCACACCAGGTGCACAAACACGTGTACTGTATGGAATATTATTAAACATCAATGAATCCTCAAAAGGGGAAAAAACCTACCCACATCCCTCTGGCTTGCAGTTCATATTCTCACACCTGAAAGTGGATTTGTTTTAAAATACTGTCTGAAGTCAAGTTACAGCTGTCAGTGCCCAGCTAGCACCACATAATTTAACTTTCTGGATTTTTTTTGTATTATTTCAGGCACTCTCTTATGTTAAAATATTCAGTCAGAGATTTCTCTTGCATCATGATTTTTAAAGTGATGTTATCCCCATGCTTGTTTTTAATGATCATTGGCAGCTGACAGTGCATACCCATTTTCTTATATATTGTCTTCCATTCTGTACGTACCATGGTTTGTTTATTTTGTTGCTATTTATAGTAGGGTGTCCCACAAGGCTGTGGGCACTGGTAATGATTTTTTAAGAGCAGAAATATCCTTGCAGCAATTTCGTAAATGGAAAGTGACACAGAGAATAAACAGATGCAATGAGAGAACTAATGCATATTATAAATTGGCTCTTCATACCGTCATCACTCAGAGGAATCTGTCAGTCCATGAGGCTAAGCTGAACTATTATGGATCTGTCTCAAGGAATATATGCTCATATCTTCCAAATATGATGATTTCCACTGTCAAAAGAAAATGGCACTAGATCTACATTTCTTAGGAAATCTAAGGAGTTTTAATATGGAAAACATGAAAATTGCTACATTTCTTAGGAAATCTAAGGAGTTTTAATATGGAAAACATGAAAATTGCTGTAATTTACATGCAACCATCATTCTTTTAAGTGCTTTCAATAAAAGACTCCATAATCTATAATACTTTAAAAGAAAGTAGAGGAGGAATTCAGACGTTTGCTGTGATGGGATGAAACCAGTCATACAGACTTTTTTTTAAATATTGTAGCTATTGTATATGAAATCGAGTTATAATCATTGCAGAGAATTACTATGCTGAAATGTGGCTGGGATTCTGGGATAATAACAGTTTAGTGCTTAGGCTGTCCTAAAATGCCGGTAGTATTTAAGTTCAAGACCGAATGCTCACCTGGCCCCAAATGACAGAAGTCAACCGTCTTCGGTTATTCTGGCACTGTGCTGGAAGGTTTAGCAAAGAAAATGCCTCCTTTGTTTAGGCTCAGCTTCCAAAACTTTTGTCCTGTACCTCTCCCTAAAGACTGTGGATCTCTGAAGAACCTTAAGGTGAGTTTTTTGGAGAACAAGCAGGCATAGAGCTTCGAGGACCTCTCAATCCTTCCTGACTTTCTCCTGTGGCTGATTTATAGGGATCCCAAAGCCAGAAGTGCTGGGGCATGCTTTTATACCCAGAACATGTTTTTTTTTTTATACTGTCTTCTCAGAACACAACCATCCCCTGTGTAGCTCTTAAATTCTTAATCTGTGAGGCTGTATTTGTAGGAGTAGGCAATGTGTTTGCAATGCAAATGAAGAAGAGAAGGACTGACCAGACATCTGTTTTACTTTTTAATATTTAATAATTGCTTACATTTCCAAATATGTTAGTTCTAAAGTATTTAATCTGTGCCTAAATCTCAAACCAGGCATTCACAAACCTAATTTTAGTGTAAAGCAAAACATCCAGATTAGGAACAGATGCCTCATGCTAGGCACCTAATTTTGAACATGCTTCTTTTCTTACTTTAAGAGGGCAACTGAGCTGTATTGTACTCTTCAGGTTTCGAGGCATTATCTCTGGACAGACCCTTCTGTCTTTCTTTCCAAGCCAAACAAATTGCATGGCACGAAATACAGGATCACAGCAGGCTTCTGCTTTCTTAGAATAAGAATACCTACAAATAGCCAACTAGCAGTGGTAAACGGTTGAGGACCTGGAGTTTAGGGTTTGATTCAGCATTCTGATACCTGACTTAACAATGAAGTGGTTTGCTGTTCTCTTCTATCACATTTTTGTTACTTAACCTCCTTCCCATTTTCCTTTCAAACCAATGTCACTTCAGCATCTACATTAAGTTCACTATTGAAACTGATGGAAAGAAAAACAAATGTGCTAAAGAAATGTTGGCTGTATTCTGTGGTACAGGCACCGAAGGGTTTTTCATGTCTAACATAGTCATCAGCTAGTTTGAACCACAGGAAAATTGTAATTGGATCTAAAATAACTCTGAAATGTTGGTGCCAAAGGGCCACTTCAAAATGATTTTGTGCTTGTGTTTAGCTGTGTTAACCTAACTACTGTCCCATATTAAAATCAGATGCTAATGGCAACTAACTGGTAATAATGGGCTAATCTAGGTCTTAGGTTAGGTCTTTGCCATCATAAAGCTTTAGGCTTACAACTCTCCTATGTTAAAGATAGCTCAAGGACACAGGATGGAATCTTTCATCTGGAATGAATGGAAGTTTGTCCAAATGAATTTACAAGTGTGATATTTAACAGCTTCCTCAGTTCTTTAGCACTTTTCTGCCCTGTCAGTATTCAAATAGAGAGACAAAATTATTTTAGCTGCTGGTTGCATCTCCATTCAGCTGTATGCATTAGACAGTTGTTGTTTTAAGTTATCACTAAAACTGTGAATTTGCCCAAGCTATTATATAAGCATGAAAACTTGGACTGATGCTTGCAAACAGTTTCAGTACTTTAGGTAGCCTTATGTTTATGCTGGGGTAAAGCTTGAGCAATATGCTGTCTCTTCCCAAGATAATAAGGTGGCTTTTTTTATTCCAGCCGTAGGAGCCAGCATGAAGTAAACCACAACTTTTGTACATTAGATCAAATCTTTCTATTTTCTCATTGATGCTGTCTAAGATCAAATATCGTGATATTGGTGGGAACACTTTCTGGATAAGATTCGCATAGTTTTCGCTACCAATACCTGTTGGAAAACTCCTGATCAAAGCTTAGTAGGAATTGTAACTGGGCATATATCTGGGGATATAGATATGTGCATTGGGCGAACTACCAAATGCAGTTAATACAACAATCAACTCCAGAAGTTCCTGGCACAGAGAAGCACCTGACTAGAGGCAAACAATCAACACCCTCCTACCCGCCCCCCCCCAACAGATTTATGTTGTTTCTGACTTTTATCCTGTGCTTTCCAATGATAAATCTTTCACATGTGAAACACAATTTTAACTTCAAAAGAGACAGCATTTCACTGGCCATGTATCAGTGATCAATCCATAAGGCACTTTACTGTGTTGCATGCATCCACATTTTACTAGACAGAATAATTACAGCCTGAAATCTGCAGCTTTCCTAGAACTGGGAATGTAATTAAAACCTGTTAATTAAAAGAGAAAGTTAATATAATTGCTAATTTAAAATTTATTAATATGTTCTGTTATGTTGGTTGTGTGCTCAATATATGCTCTCCATAATGACAGTCAAAAGAGAGTACCAAATGTTTTGCTGATAAAAACTGAAGCTCTACTGAAGTCAATAGAAGTGTGCCCACTTGCACAACTTTTTCATTTCTTTGGTCTCACAAAAGAAAATTTCTCCCCTCTGTATATGTATAGCCAGTATGCTCAAAAAACCCTATAGAAGATGGGCAACAGATTCAATGCAACACAGTAGGGAATGAGGGGCAATTTCTTAAAAAGAAATATTTGCTCCGGTCCATAAAGTAAGGAGGATTCCAAATTGTCTTTGTGTTCCTGGCTCTCCTAAGCTTGTTAGAAAATCCTGGTGTGTTTGTATGATGATACAGCTCTGATGTTGCCAATGCTGCAGAGTCTAGTGATGAATGGACCCTGTCATTTTACTTAGCAGTTTTTGGAGCAATATTTTGGAGCTGAGTCTTGTAGGAATAACTTTAAAAGGATTATTTTGGTTCAAGGTGACATTCTGCTTTGATGGTGTCTTTTCCCTGCTTCTAGTTAGTTTAACTGGTTGGGAGAGTTAGGGACAAGGCATAAAACTGATTTCAGCCTACTGTTTGCCTCTCGTTCATCTGAGGAAGGCAGTGGCTTTCTGGAGCTTTCTCTTTCCCTTTTGCCTGGATTCACCATCTTGAGTGAACTTTAAGCATTTGGTTTCATGTGTCCCCATCACAGTAGAGCCCAGGAACTTTGCCCTGATGCATACTTGCATCTCATCTAGAAAGTGATAACATCCATGTGTGTTTCTGGAGTTTGTGCTGCAAACAAATCACGTTCTGGAAAACCATGGCTAGATGTTGTTATTTTGAAGTAGCTCTTTCATATTACTGCTCAGTTTCTTTCTCTTCCATCTTCCTTCCTTAGAGGCTGTTTCTGCCAAGTGTAGCAGTAAGAATGAAGTTTTTCAACCATGTACAGGGAGCTTGAACAGTAGTATTGGCTTATTAGAGCCTGCTTATTTTGCGTCAGAGGCCTCAAATTTGGTTGTGGGCTCTAGCCAGACTGGCACAGAGTTAATGTACTCTTTCAAAGTCTGCTGAGGGTCTTGATGTAAACACAATTTTGTCAGTAATAAAACATGTTCTCCCAGGATCCAGGGCTTGCTGTGTGTATTGATTTTTTTTTTCTTTTTTTCACATTGAAAGTCCTCTAATCAAAAGATGAACCAGATTTGACTTTCGTGCTTATTTCTTTCTGCCATCCTCCTGGTGCCACACATACAGTCCCCTTCCACATAATATTATTAACTTGAATAGTGCAGTTCAATTTATAAAGATACTTTCTAGCAACCCAGAGATGCCTATTATCACACACAAACATAAAATAAAAAAAGGAAGCCCTCTCCAGCACAATTAGGATTTATGTATCAACCATGTTGTTAGTTTTGTTGTGGATATTTGACCAATGGAGATCTCTGACAAACTGAAGAGCTTCTTTTCTTAGCTGGGCTACGCTAGAGAACCCAGGAAGCCTGGAGCAGGGCGAAATGTGAACACAATAGATTGAAAGTTTTGAGGGCTTAAAGAAACCCTTGTTTCTTTATCCAAAATGCTTAGACAATTTTTATTCCCTTCTTAATAAGCACTGTGGGTTATTTCTGTGGAATCCAAATGGTTTCTTCAGTGTCTTGGAACACCTCAGCTCTCTCTTGTTGATCTGGACTGACTTGGCAAAATACAAGGTGGGGCTTGACACGTGTTTTGTTCCTTTGGGGTTCATTCATCTCAGAGAACTGCAACTATTGAAAAGTTGTGTAGCTAGATAAAAAGGTAGGTGGGACAAATCATCTTCTCTTGCAAATACCTCTGGGGTGGCTGTATGGTAGACCTCCCATCCTAATGCTTTCTAGGAAACTCCTGGTGTTTTCTAAGTAATTTTAAAGTGTTTTCTTGGAGTTGCTCCACACTGAGTGAGAACCTGGTACCCTAGAGATAGGCATGTACTCCTCTATGCTGGTTTTATTTGGGAAGTAATGCATTGTCCTGTTGTTAATGATGGACCTAAGACTTAGCTCTGCCTCTCTTGGAGCCTTACAAGCCTTTCGTACTTCCTCAATACTTCTTACATTCAGAGTGATTGATAGCCAAAAACTGATTAATTCTTATGAATCACTTGTTTACATTGAAGGTTTCACCAGCACATTTTTTTATGAAGGACTTAATAAATGATTAAAAGGCTCTTTAAGAAGTGATTAGTCAGCCATTATAGGTTTTCCAATGCATCAATACCATGATTCACAGCAGGAGTCTCGGTAAGTGTTCTGCATTGCTCCTGGAGGAATCAGTCTCTCCTGTTGGCAGTAGCACCATGCTAAAACCAGCCTTCTAGCTCAGGTGGCTAAGGCAGATGTTGAGAGCTTTGTAGCTGACCCAGGACTCAGCTAGCCCACTCCTGGCCCTTCAGAAGGAACAGTTTTGAAGCAAAACCTTTCCACAATCCTAACTGAAAAATGAGGGTTTTTTTCTCTTACATGGTAATATAACATAAAAGCTGAATTTCTGGCACAGTGTTTTCATGTTATTGAAGCTCGACAGCTTAACAGATCCAAACAAAATAATTTGGAAATTGTATCAAACAGTTTGTGTTTTTTCATTCTATTTTGAAACCCAAACACATTTCAAAATGTTAGAATTTTCTGGGGAACTGAAGGTCTGAATTTTGATGAATTCTAATGCAGAGACCAGAGAGCATCTGTGGTTTGGTGTATTCTGCGCGTGCTGCATG
Organism: Theristicus caerulescens; assembly: GCA_020745775.1. NCBI lineage: Eukaryota > Metazoa > Chordata > Aves > Pelecaniformes > Threskiornithidae > Theristicus > Theristicus caerulescens. Next base: position 95,512,503 of record CM036560.1, read on the forward strand.
ATTATTCCTAGAGACAGCTCTGTACAACAGTTGTAACGTTTATAGCTCTGGTCAGCGCTCAGGCAGCTTCTGTTTTGGGTTCCCAGGCAAATGCAGCCAGTCTGTTTTCAGCTGGAGTAATCACATACAGCAGTTCATCATCATTTTTAACAAAGGGAATGGAAGTCTGACAAGCTAAAAAATGATTCATTTACAGTTTCCCTCAGGAAGCTTTCCAGTATCATTAGCAAAGGAGATAGGAAAATACTTTACTTACTTTTGATGGGATTACAGCTTCTCCTGAGCATCTGGGATTAAATTCACAAGAAGAAACACCACAAGGAACTTAAATCATGACTTCTCCTTTTTTTTTATTTCCAGAGAAAAATCTTCGTGCAATATTCAGTGCTCTGTACTCTAGTCTGTGTGTGAAAAATCAGCAAACTGGCAATAAGCAATCCAAAAATGCAGTAAGATCTAGCTGATCTCTTGGCCCTCATGCTGTAGTGTGCCCTGTGTCCCCTGGGGTGAGCAGGCTGTGTGATGAGTGGCTCACGGACACAAGTAGTGTGGGACATGGAGGAGGAGAGGTGCAGTAGTAATCCGTCCAAATGGAAACCAAACATCTTGGAAGTTGACGTGTCATTTATCCCTGTCCTGACATGGTGGATTGCATGTTGTAGCATTTCTCGTGGAAGGTCCTGTGTTGAATTGCTGATGTAATCTGTTGCTTTTCTCAGAATCACTTCAGTTGAGGCTGGAAAACTGTGTAATTGGTTGCCATGGAGGGTGCTGGCCTGCTACAATTGAACCTTTCTTCTTTGCTGTGTTAGAAGACATTAGTTAAAGAATTAATCATTTGGTACAAAAGGTAGGCTTCCCCACCATGGCCTCTCAAGGGCTCTGCTTGTGTTTACAGTGCTAAATGTTAACAGATCCAAAGATATCAGGCATTTACCTTACTATTTGTTTCTTTGTACTGAGAGAAGGGAAGGTCAGTTGAGTCAGACTTGTTCAATGGACAGCGAAAAGGCCTGTGGTGGAAGGATTATGAGCAGGACAGGAAACCTTCTGGTGGATTTTTAACTGTAAGGGTAAGGTGGTTGTATCTGCAGCCCACGTGTCTGCAAGCACTATCTGCAAGGACAGTTTTTCTGGTGTTTTGCCCAGGGTTTTGATGTAGTATACTGAAGGGTAAAAAATGGGCAGTAGAAGACAACTTTGAAAAGTTCGGGCTGAAGAAATAATAAGAAATGAGATTCTATAGCAACTTAATTCTTGTACAAATAAGTTAATCAAACCCAGACTACAAACAACCCAATGAGTTTAAGAAATTAAGGAGATATAACCACTATCAGATGTTACAGGTCATAAAGAGAACAATCTTCCATTGTTACATCAGCCTGACCCAGTTCCTGGAGGTTTTGAAAAATAGCCAGGTTCCCAATCTCATGCTGTCTTATTCCCTGTATATTTCTGTATATAAAAACTAAGTTTTCTTCATAATTTTATGAACTTTTGAAAACTTACCAGTAATGCACCCCAGCCCAAAATGAGGAACAAAACTATTATGCTGGGTAAAAAGCTGGCCTTTGTGCAGAAATCATAGCTGTTTTCTTGGGCAAGCATCAAGGGAAAAGGTGATTCAGTCAGGATTTGCTTTGGGTTTTCCTAAGACGCCAGTCCTCTGGCAGCCTTAAGCCCTTTTGAGGATGGAATGCAAACCCTTAAACAATGCTAGGCCTGGCTTCCTCGAAGAGGCTTTGCTTCACTCTAAAGGGAGCCCCATTGGCCAGCCGCTAATGCCTTCTAATGTTGCCCTCTTTCTGCCCCTTGCTTTCTCATAGTGTGGACAGCCAAGTTTGCTTCTTTTCTGCCCTCCAAGGTGGAGGAAATGAGTGGTAGAAAATAGGCCACACTTTTTCCCACAGTTCAACCACAAAAAGGCAGCAACATAAATTAATTGTAAAGGACGTAGAGGCCACTGCTACTGAGCTGTTGCAGATAGTCCCTATATTGTTATTATTCCTAAGCATCCCAGGAATAAATGACATGCTCCTTTTGGGAGGGGAGGAGGTCCAGAGTATTACAATCATCAAAAAAAGATAGGGAAAAATAACAATGTGTTGCCATTCTAAGTAAGCAGATTCTGGTAGTAGTGACCCACAAGACCAAATAAACCAGCCCATTAAAAAGCTCTATGCTGTGTTTTGAATTGAAAACATGCTCAGCTGCCTTTTCACTCTGGATCCTGACTGGCTTGCTTATACTACCAGAATCATAAGCCTGTTTTGTTTGATTCTGCAGAGGGTGGAAAAGGAGAGAAGGCAGGAGGATACAGGGAGCTGTTTGTTATTTATGACCATATGTCATTGTACTAGCTATGCAGAAACCAGAACAGTGACTTTAGAAGGAAACTCACTGAAAAGATTTTAAATGGATTTAATTAATTCCTCCCTCCCTCTCTTTTATCTCCATCTGGAAAGAGCTGGCCTGTGTGGCTTTTGTATGGTTTTCTGCAGGATCAGGTGCCAAACCATAGTAATTAAAACGAGGAGTGAGGAGGAGGCAGTAAGACAAAAAGCCATTTTTCTTGGCACGCACCTCTGGTACAGTGTTACAAAAATAATTTGCTCACAATGTTTTCCAATTACTCAGAGCTTCAAAATCCCCTTAAAACGAGATCCAGGGCGGGGGGGAGATGACAAAATTTCACACATTAGTTACCTTCTTTGCACTTGCATATCACTTCAGAGCCTATTCTCATTATACATTATAGCCAGTTTTAAGATAACCCGGCTTCAAGAATATGCACGTTTAGAGTTTCTGAATGGGGATTGTTGTAACTATGAGTTGTTCGTATCTGTAACTGGCATGCCCCTGCTGCGCAGGGGTGTTCTAGAGATAGAGAAAACTGTTACTGAAAAGGTAATCTCAAGAAGATTTCAGGCAGATACTAATCAATATGAAATAAGTGAGAAGAATTTGTACCACTATGTCAAGTAATTTGGAAGACACCAAGATTTGTTTCTGGAAGAGAAATTCAGGCTGAACTGATATGGAATAAATCAAACAAGTGCAGGAGCACTTATCTGTACTCCGCAATTTCTTTTAAAATTACTGTAATATGTTGTATTGTTGATAGGATTTATGGAGACTCTGAACAATGGTCACCATCGTTGATCTTGAAGGGAGAAGGAAGAAAAACCTGTGTATATAAAACATTAATGGTATACAAATATATCCTTTTCTACTCAGTCCCAGCATAGCCAGTTTTGCTATGTTTTATCTGTGGAAACCACTCCAAACTGTTAGTTTCAGTCTGACTTAAATCCCTTTGCTACACAATACAGCTAAAGAATTTCTTATCCTAGTAAGTCACAGCCAGCTGAGTATGTGAAAGGGTAGAAACAGCGGTTCAGTCTCCCAGCCCACTAATTTACAGTCTGCCATGCAGGAATTGTAATGTAATAGCATTATATGTAGGCAGGGTATTTGTCCTCTGCACATAGGGTGGTTGCTGTTTGCAATTTGTCTATGCAAAAACTCAAATTTAAGGAAGGAAGGACGTTTGGGTTACAGAGTGAGGGTAAGAGTAGACATAGCATCTTTGAGGTGAAAGCATCATCACTCGTAACTTAACCATCCCCAAATATTTTTTTTCCACACTGTATGCTCTTTCCTAAAAGATGCAGTTTACAAGAATGGTTCTTCAGATGCTAAATAGATTGTAATACTTAAATCCACATTCATATGAAATTTGTCACAGCTAAGACACTGTAATGAGCTATTCAGAAAGCACAATCAAGTAATGTTTACAGTGCTTTTATTAGCACTATGCTGTGACTTACAAGATGCTGACAGACAGCTTTTCTCTCCTCCAAGTTATGTACTTTTTTCTGTTTAATAAACACTGATTTGTGTCTCCAGCCAGCAGAGCTTAGTGTATTGTCGCAGCTACTGTGACAGCATCATTTTGCTTTATCTTGATGAGAAAGTGTCCTTTGCAACCAATACCAGCAATGTTCACAAAGACAGATGGGACGCAATGGGAGCAGAGGTGGAGGGCAGAACTCCTGAGTGCTGAATCCATTGCTGGTGCTGATTCACTCTAGGACTATGGGCATGCTTCATTGCTCATGAAGGCCAAGTGCTATTATTTAATGTATTAAGTATATAAGTGGCTTAGCAGGCTTAAAGAAGTTATTGAGGCAAGTAGCAGGAGAGCCAGAATGTCACCTTGCCTTCCTCCTGGAGATGAAGGTGTGTCTGTAGAAGCTGTTGTTGGAAGGCTGTTGAGGTCTTCACTGAGATGGTATGGGTGAAGTTTATTCTAGTTAGACTCTACAGAAACAGCCAATATGTCTGGAGGCTACTGTAAATGACCCTTCTTGATGTCTGACAAAAAATTAGGCAGGGTGATGAAAGCTCCCAGGAGATTTAGATGGGAGTAAGGTTGTGACAGAGGTGTAAAAATGTCCTCAGAGGCAAAAAACCACATATATATTTCACAGATTTTGTCAACTGAACTCACTGTGTGTGCCAGCAGCTCCCCACCACCTCATCATAACAGGCATCTCGGGATTTTGACCCATTCTAGTCACAAGGTCAAAGGCGAGGGAAAAGTAGCAAAGAATCTGAAAAAAGGGTGTTTCCAGAAGAAGAGATTTTCAAGGAAGTTGTCCCTATTTTTTCTGATTTATAGCATTCCTTGACTACTTTAAACAGGAGGGTTTAGTTTTGTAACCAGGAATCTATAAGTACTTTTTCAACTGATGTCTCACTACATCTGACTGTCTTAAAGATGTAGACTCACTCAGACTGCTGCCTAAAATGAATCCCATGTAACACGACAAAGTCACAGAAACAGTGGTCAGTATGTCAGTCACATGCAGGTATGAATTCCCTGGAAAGACAGATAACCTTTTCATAACGTAGGTTATTGCTGGGGCAGGCCTAAGGCTGCTACCAGTGTTCATCTATTTTTTTACTGCTCAAGCAGACAGTAAGATGTGCTGGAGTGGCATAGAGCTTGGTGAGTCAAAGAGCCTAGATATGTACCTATGTAAGAAGAGTTCCTCAAATCAAGGACTAAAAAATAAAAATAAAAACACATTCAAAAACCTATAGGCCATTAAGTACAGTAAGAGAGTCATTTACTGGGGAACAGTTCATCGAGCAAATGCATGTACTGTGTGAATTTGTCAGTAAATGAGAGAGAAATTGCTTCCCTTCATGCTACACCCCTCTGCCTTACTTTTTGAAGCACAGCACCTGCTAAGAATGCAATTGGTTTAGCAAGAAAGAGTTCTGATCCACAGCAAATAAAAAACTCTGCACATTCCCCATCATGTGTGGTAGAGATGGATGGAAGACCGTGAATGATACACTCTTGCTTTTCTGTCTCCTAAATCTACCAAGCTGAGCATTCATTTTGAGATAAGCCAGTGATTTGTACAGAAGCCTAAACACATGGGAATGCACTGTCCTGCTGAGTGACAGGCAGCCGATGAAATCCCCAGAACATGCCTTTGCAGAGAGTGGTTACTTGGTGCAATCTGACAACTTCATCAAATAGCAATTTGAAATATCACTAGAGGAGATGTCCTTTGCCTCCTCTACATTGGCAAAAAAATGCTTTACTTGCTTTCTACATAGTGACATCTTGCCAGTTGTAAATGGGAAATTTCCAATGTCTGTAATTCCCTGTCTTAAAAGCACTCTCTCTGCTTTGTGTTGTCGACTCTATCTAGAGAGGTGTGACATGCTAGGAACAGTTGACTATCAAACGGTGGTCAAAAGACTTGCGAGTGTGAAATAGCTTTAAAGTGACTCAGATGAGGCTAGGAGTCTGTTAGTTTCAGTCTTGAGTTGTCATTAGTTGATGTACCCTATGCAATTACTGTGTCTTTCACCTGCAGTTACAAAACTCATAAACTTAAGAAAAAGGTTTTTTTTCTATTTACTGAGAATATTTTTCATAGAAGTTTCTGAATATACAGTACTAGTTTGTTTCAAATGTTCCTCTTTTCAAAGAAACCTTCTGCTACCCAGGCTTTTCTGGATTCTCCTCTAAGATTAGCTGGAAAGACAGACCCTTCTTTCTTGATGACTGCAGATATCAACATATATTTGACTGTAAGGCAACTGAAACAGTTTCCACTCTGAGCTATCTGCTTTGCTGGATGTTACTGCCACTGCAGAAAGCACAGCTGAATGGGATGTGTATCTGCTCTTGACATACCGCAGTTTACAGTCCAGCATATGAACATAAATGGCTGCACATTTGAGGTTGTGTTAATACACCAGGACCTAATGTGCAGGGGCCCCTGTTCTGTTCAGCAGAGAGGGGCAACTGCAAAGAGAACAACTGCTGCTGCCACTTAGTCAAATGTGCTGGCAGGCATTAAGCAACGTTTCCATCTTGCCCAGGAGCTCAATTCTCTATTGTCCAGCTAGCAGACAATGAAATATGCTACAAGTCTTTCTATAGTGCCACATCATGTAGTGTAGTGATCAGCATGCAAGGAATGTTATTTATTATTTGAATCTACAGCTTGTAGTTAGGTTGCTTTGTGCTAGACACTGTAAGCAAGTTTTAAGGAGATGAGACATAGGGGCCTCACACAGTTTGTGAAATCTAGCTACAAATTCAAAGTTACAACATAGTTGATTCCCACTCATCCAGGTCCACAGGTTTTTACTCTTCTTTCTTCTTGTGCACAGGGGTGCAGAACTGTACATGTATGAAATAATTTGAACCTGATTTTTGGGGAGACTTTCAGAGATAGATGTAAGCATGATACCATCCTGTACTGCTACCTTTCCAGATTTTTTTTTCTTTATTTTGTTTTTCAATAGTTCTTTTAGGGTGGCAATGACTTGCCTACCTGGCTCTCCAGGGTAAATATAAATTAAAATCATAAGCTTTTCAGGTATGCATACACATTTAAAATTAGGCCAGAAAGAAACAGAGGTGCTGAGGACCGTAGCATTTAAGTTGATGTTTATCCTGGAAATCAACAGCTAGCTACAGCAACTGATTGTAAATGACATTTCCTTTTAGTGCAAAGAAATGGCTACTGTTTTCAAAATGTCAAGGAACAGAACAAAAATTTGCTGAAAAGAAGGTTTCATGTCTGATAAACTCAATTTACGTTCCTTTGTATACAAAGGGGATTTGCACTGAAGTCACAGTACCCAATTATTCTACAGAGTTAAGCCCAAATGCATGACTAGGTTAAAATATTGCTGGTGAAACCTCTGCTAATAGATGCTATGTTTGGATGGGTTAGGAGAGCAATGCATGGGTGAAAAGGCTTCAGCGGACTAGATGCTCTCTCTCATCAAACAACAGAGAAATCATCATGCTTGGGGTTTTCACTCTTACTCTTCATCAGCTGGAGAACCGGTATCAGCCCAGTCTCTGAAAATCTGCAAATACCTTTAAACATAGCTAGCTGGAGAGAGAGATTAATAAGAAAGGAAAGTAGCTGTGCTGTTCTATACTTCAATGTGAAGAGATGCTTAGACCAGAAAAAATAAAGCAGAAGAGTGAGGAGTCCTGAAGCCTACTCCAAAGTTATTAAAAAAATTACTATTACTACATTTAGATTTGATATTAGGAAGAAATTCTTTATTGTGAGGGTGGTGAGGCACTGGAGCAGGTTGCCCAGAGAAGCTGTGGATGCCCCATCCCTGGAAGTGTTCAAGGCCAGGTTGGATGGGGCTTTGAGCAACCTGGTCTAGTGGAAGGTGTCTCTGCCCATGGCAGGGGGTTGGAACCAGATGATCTTTAAGGTCTCTCCCAACCCAAACTCCTGCCTAAGAGGGCAGGGATGGAAAAGGAACAGGTCTTTTCTGTGTTTCTAAGTGGTGAGGAATATTTCACCACAAAGAAAGCAGAACTGATTTCTTTTAGTAAAAGAAGTTGAAACTTGTATTAGCCCACTAATAAGAACAGCATCTGTAGTGCTCAGAAAAGGCATACTTTGTTTCATAATTTTGACAGCCTCCTTTCCTCTCTCCTACACCTCTATTTCCGCTCTCATCAGACACATCCTGATTGCAAATTCACAAACCAGTGAGTTTCATGGGTCAAGAGCTCTTTATCCTCTTTGGGATTACACAGTATTGATAATCCACTTTGTTGTTCCAGTCCAGTGAAGCAGTGACCTTGTGAAGGAAAGAAATGTTTCCACAAAAAAACGCATTAGCCTCTTTAGTACATTTGGGATAATTTTTAGCATTTAAATCCATTAAGAATACAGTTCAGGAGTGCAAACAGGCATAGCGAGGTGTAATACTTGCTAGTAAATTGCATGGCTTTTGACCCTTAAAATTCAGATTGTTAAATATAAAGATAGAGATAGATTTAAAACAGGATCTCAGTTTAAAGGAACCTGTCAAGATACTTTCCCTCGTCTGTAAGATATCTCCCCTCAGGCTGTTCTTTATATAACAAGACCCTAAGGAGCTTGAAATTAAAATCGGTTTTGGCTTTGGTTGTCTTTTAAATTTTTTTAAATGATTACTTGTCTCTGTTAAATGCAGACAATTTGTTTATTGTAGGGTAGCACAGAAAACATCACTCCTGTTTCAGTGTGAAGTATGATGAGGGAAATCTGAAGAATATGTTTGAAAGGAGAAACTGGAGAAAGAATGTGAAAACCCATTCAAGAATGTTTGCTGTAAAATAGGAAAAATGAGATTTTATAGCTAATATAAACTCTGATTTGTTTGAGTTTGCAAACACATAAGTGAATTCATCAAAATATTTCTTTCTGGTAACGCTGAAATTAATTATACATACACTGCCAGTATGCATTGTGTGTGCCTGTACAGTTTGTGTGCTTGTGCTCACATAAAGTAGTCTAAACAATAGAACCTGAGAAAGCTGGAACAAAATGTCCTCTTCAGTGTTTAAAAATTCTCTGTTAGCTTCACTGAAATTGGCAGGCTCCCTCCCAAACTCCTTCACTGCAGTCAGACCATATTACCTGTTGGAGGAAAAAAAAAAATCGAGCTGACTAATTTTGAATGTAGTTTTAAGGATGCTATATGAAAAAGCTTATTTAACTTAGCATCAACATGGCTTAGAAGGGGGTGATGTTATTTTCAGAATAACTTTTGGTCTGTGTTTTTGCATATTCTTAATTATCATACTTTCAGAAACAAAGATATTAATTTGAAATCTTGCCCAGTGCATACAGGTATTGATAGATGAAATGGTGGAAGAGCTTTAATTTGGTTGGTGACAAAGAAGAAAGGAAGTTCAAGCTGGATCATGGCAAGCTTACATGTCTGTCAGGCAAAGGATGCAGGAGCCTTAAGGGCCACTGTATTGACGTATTTGACTTAAAGATAGAAAACAAAAGGAGTATTAGCCTTAAAATAGCTTGTTAGGAGCATTGGTAAGTACTGCAAGGCAGTATTTCCATCTTACAGTGACTCCTGAAATTAATAGGGACAACTAAATTTTAATACATAAGTGACAGCAACTGCCTTTCACATGTGCAGTGATTTATTCAGTTTCTCAAATCAGTTTATCACTTCACTATTTAAAATATTGAATGCAAATCAGGTGTGGTGGACTCTTCCCAGTGGGCATCAATATTTAGCCTAAACATCAGCAAAAACGATCAACACTGGCTTGTGTTAGACCTTACAATTTTGATCTTAAGAGAACAGAGACAGCAAGAACCATCTCCTGTGTGAATAGCACAGGGGTGGTGGCAGCTCTGGCTTGCCTGATTTTGTCAAAGGGGAACGCCAGGAAGGAATTCAGTCTTGTCATCTGCACAGCTCTCAGCAGCTTGTTGCACAACCACTCTCAAACACTGCCTTCATTTTAGTAAGTCTCCTGCAAAGCCCACTGAATGTGAAATCTCCTACCAGCTGTAGCAGTCTTTGGATAGGCATTTTTTTAATGTGCAAATGGAAATGGGAATTATAGTAACTGCACTTCTTCAACACCCATGAAAAGGAACCATATCCTTCATTAGCTTACATCAGAAGTATCTCGCTAGCTCAAATATTTTAGTTCAGCAACAAGGTGGGGGGTTGAGTTATTTTTGCAATTTTATTGGTGTCTATAATTATTTTTTCCTGGTTTTGCCCATTTTTTCACCAATGGCCACAGCATGCTCATTGCTGCCTGCAGGTCAGGTTTCAAATGAGACAGCTGTTCTGATTTGGACACAGGGTGGACGGTATCTCCCTGGCAACTGGAGCTGCACAAAAGCTGCCTGCCTGGCTCTGATTGATACTTTTGTTTCTTCCCTCATTTTAGTAGCCATCACTCACGGGGGAATGGACACTGGAGGACTAGGTGGGATATAATGCACAGATAGACAAGTGATGGAACCTCAGCAATGCCGTATGTTTTCATTTCCTGCACAATGGGATCCTGATATCCTTTCAAAACTTATTTTATGTTTAAAATGTATTCTTGTGTGCTCAAACACATACACATATGGCTAGGTTTCATAGTGCGTGTGAAAATATTCTCCAGGCACATGCCATCAGTATAGGGTTTGCTTTAGTTAACTACAGTGTTGAAGCCAGCATAGAGCGCAGAAGGACGTAAATTGCCTTGTTGAATAAGAGACCTTTATCCACGTTGACTATCACTTTGTTTTTGTATTTCTCTGTTAGAGAAAATTAGCAGTTGTTTTTGTTGGGGAAAAAAACCCCACAACCTTCTGAATTATTGGAGACATCAATCTATTCCTGACATCAGCATCTCACCTGATGCCAGCTCCTTCACCCACCAGAAACAGAAATCTAGATGGGTTTGGGAAGTTCCTTGGTACAAAACATGAAGGCTGTTTAATCAGTGGCACCTTGATACTTTTAAACATTCTTGTCCTTACTGTATGGACACTGTCCAGACTGTATAAAACAGAAAGTCTGAGGTTGTGTGAGCTTAGCATATAGTCTAGAGGTACCAACAAGCCCTTGTATTTGGGAAAATGCCCTAGAGAGCCGACTCTCCGTTTGCTGCCAGTGAAAGTACACATGTAGATTACAGGTATCGGTGAATCTGCTCCACTCTGCCTCTGTATTTGGCCCTGGGAATTCATAGCCTTACCTTGCTCTTGCTCTTTGACTTCAGTGGGAGCTCTTGACTTCTCCTGTTTTGACAGGTCCCTCACTGTACTGTAAAATTCTGTTTTATACTACGCGGAAATGCAGGGAAAACCCCATCTCCATGGTTTCCATATCCTCTCCCTCCCTATTGAGAGAAGAGGGGGAGGGGGAAATGGTGTAACTAAGAAAAAGTAACTGAGAGCCCTTTGGCAAGGTGAAGCATTGCATTAGTAGAGCTGGGACGTCTCCCTTTATGACTGCATAGACATCCTTATTTCATGGACTTGCAACTATCACTGCTACTTCAGTCACCTTGCTGCCCGTGGCCGTGAGGAGCACACACCTTAGCTCTCCCTCTTGCCTGTGACCCAACCCAAAACCTCCAGAGGGGAATGACAGGAGCTCTACCAATGCACCCACCTGTATGGGGGCTGCTCCCCTTGCTGACGTGCACCAGTGCTCACTTGTCTATGGGTGCAGGGCAGAGGGGTGCCTGTGGATGGAAGGTGCAACTGCTGGATGGGAAGGACAAATGAGGATGCAAGACTTGGATACAAAAAAAAAATGTAAAACTTGAGTGAAAGCATGTAAAAATAAGTTACCATGGCTGTTATGAAAAACCTATGGTGGCTGTTCCCACAATTAACACCTTTCATCCTGTCAGTTCAATTTTCTCTCCTCATGGAGATGTCTCTTATGCACCCTTGAAGGCATTTTAGTTACTTTTTTTTCATTAGTCTGTACGCACTAGATGGGTTGCCTGGCTTTGGGCATAATTGCTGCCAGATGCTTAGTTAACTTAGGAGTGAAACATACACTCAGTGAAAAACAACCTGCCAAGAATACTTACCTAATGACCCAGCCTCTGCTAATTACTTTCTTGTGCAAACAAGACTTCCATTTGCCAGATATAGTGCTGAGTGGTGCAAAAACTGAAACAAAGACACATACATGCAAAAAGATGTTTTGTGGGGGGTATGGACTACAGCAAATGGCACGTCCAAGGGCACTGCCATGGGCCTTCACCCTTCTTGCTTGAGGGTGTGATTACTTCCTTCTAGTGCAACCGGGTACTAATTACAGCTTTGTGGTAGCTGGGCAGCAGCTAGGGTGGCTGGGGAAAGCAGGGTCTTGTAGCTTTGTTGCTTGAGAGAGGATCTTTGCTCAGGACAATGGGGTTTTCTGTCAGCAATAAGGAAGAATATAGATTTCCCTAAAGTCATGAGGTCTCTGGCAAGCCAGAAGGCATTGTACCGCTTTATTGGAGAAAGGGAATAGAAAAGCAGCATGAGATGGATATGACTAATAACAATGGGAGGCCTCAGGCCTGTTTTTTTTCTTTTTTTTTTCTTTTTTTTTTTTTCCTGGTAGTTTGACTCTCTCTGTGAAGGTTAACTAGGGAAAAACCTCTTCTCCACCAGAAATCTTTCCAGACTAAAATATTGCAGCTGTGCCTTCTGGCTTCTTGGTCTCTGAAGGCTGCAAGGCTGATTGTTCAGGTGAACAGCTTTGTGGAAAACAGAGGCAATTCTCCTCCTCTTCCTAGAATTTAGGACTTAAATAGCTTTAGAGTCACTTCCATGTAGGAAAGTAGTACACGTGTGGGCTATTCATCTGTTTTATTTCAGTTTAAAGATAAGACTTATTTTTCTGCCTCTCCTTTAATTCCTTACTATGTTGTAATCCTTAAATGAAAAAGCTGGGGAGAGCAATCTAGTATAGGATCTTGGAAGCCAACAGTTAATGGAATTACAATGTTTGGGACAGAAAATTTGGTGGGAGACTTGGAAAATCTAGCTGGGAACGCACAACTGCCCTCTGTCTATGGAAGCTTTGCAAAGCATCAGCACAAGAGTAGCAAAGTAAATTGATGTCTGTGGCAGCTGGGCTACCTCTGCCTGTCTATACAAGCATGTAACAGGTTAGTTGGTGTATTTAGGACCTTTTGGGGGGAGGTGAATTAAATTCTGTGGATGCTGCTAGCTTCCCAGCTGTACAGGAGAATGGCTCAGGTGGTTGCTTGTTGGCACTTACCTATAAAAAAGGCTCTTTATTTCCAAGGGCAAAGGAAACATGAGCTTCCTCAAACTGCCTTGCTAATATGCTCCTTTCTGCTCAGTGTGTGCTGAAAACGAAAGACTAATTCTCTCTGCATGCCTACTTAGTATTTCATCTCTCCAGCAGAAGTTTTAGGGACCTTTTTGTGAGGTGGTGTCAATATTTTTTGTGCCAGATGCTGTTCAGAGTGAGAACTCCTGGGAGCAGGGCTTGTTAAAGTGCAGTCCTGGCTTTTGCAGATAGGCTGCTTGATAGAGTGCTATTTCTCGGTGATTTCTCATTCCTCTGAGGTAGCAAAACAAACAATGGAAATAATTTATGCTTGACTCTGATCCACAGCTTTTCTCAGACCTTGGCATAGATCCATTAGAAAGCAAGTTGTCCTGGCTGAATTCCCTAGTGAAAAGGAGCTGAGTACTTCATTTTATTTCCCATCAGTGTATATCACAAAACTAGTCTAGCATTAATTGCACAGCAATTGTTGTTGCAGCAAAGCATCTCTGACTGCAGTGGTGGGGGGAGAGGGTGGTGTCAGAAAGCAAACCTGAAGTGCCTGGAGTTTCATCCAAAGCCTAACTAGGTTTAGAGGACCTTTCCATTTGGATCAGGCTTTGGATCTGACCCAAGAAGAGCAGCCTGAGGCAAGGATGATCAGAAAAGATAGATTCAGAGAGCTGGAGGAAAACAGTCCAGCTTTTGCCTGTGCTACTCTTGACTGAGATCTCTGTTAGAAATCCTAGCTTTCATGAACATTAAAGACTTTCTCAAACTCTACACTGAGTTTAATATGTAATCTCTAGTGAAATCTCTTTCTGTTGCTACCTTTAGGAGGAGAAACAATCAAGAAAAAGTTATTCATGGGAATGCATGAATGCTATAATATCCCATGAGAAAACATCACTGTTTCTGCCTACCTGCTCCTTTTTTAAGGAACCTTTTCCCTCTCTCCCTACAGATAGGAGAAGCAGGGAGAAGGACTTTAAAAAAGGATCAGAGTTCTCAAACTTTAATAGTTCTCAAAGCAGAAGTTTCAAAAGGCCTCAAGGGGATTATCTTAATAGGGAAAATTCATTCTCTGTATATCCAAAATGGTTTATTAAGATCTTAGCAATTCCCTTGCTCCATGCAAGAGGAAATCTCCTCTCAGTCAACCTCCAAAAATCTGATTCAACAGCAGCACTCTCATTTTTGCAATTTCCCATTGATTTACTTCCTGGTGCCTGTCATAAATCACGTAATCCTAGTTACGTCCTCCATCTTTCCACTTCCCAGGGCTCTTGCTATTTCCCTTGAGTCTTTTTTTCTTCCTTTTCAACCTTGTGTATGTGTTCTGATCAGTGAAACCAAAATTCACCTACTTGTCCTTTGGCCTCCCTGTTTCAGCCATTAGTATCCCTGTCTTCTGTGTTTTTCCTTCTCTCAGAAGTCCAGAGGGACATAAGAGTTTTGCTTGATATTGTGCATACTTTCCCCTGCTTATTTACATTTCCCTAAAATCTGTGTGATTTCTTTTGCTAAGAAGTTAAAATGTCCACAAAGAAAGCAGCAATCCTAAAACTTGATCTCTTGAAAATTAGGGAAAAGTAGAATGAAAGCTCTCAACGGATGCTTTAGAGTTTCTTTAATAGCCTCTGGTCTTTTTTTGGTAAGCTTTCTTTATGGATACATATCGAGCTAAGACAATTCCTCACTAAGTCTTAGGAGGAAAGCTAATCAAGACAAATGATGTAACACAGCATTCGGTCTCATTTCTGAAGAGTAACAACTTTGCAATCTGTGGACCTGAAACTCCAAATTCTGGGTCTTTTTTACTGATCAGAGCAAATAGCTACTTAGTTTTTAATGAATTCACCAGGTAAGAAGTGTGCTGAATGGAAGGTGCCTGGCTGTCTCCAGGTCAGTAATATGTAAGAACGTAAACAAAGAAAAAAAGGGCTAAACCCCAAATCATTAAGGTTACTATAATCAGGTATCTGCAACAGCTGCAAAATTACCTTGAAATGTTGCTCTATCTGTATGGTTGTGGAAAAACATACTTGTTTAAAGAGAAACAAACAAATAAAAAATAGTGGGGGATTCTGGAAGAAAAAGCAACAAACAACATTAGTCATGGAGAAGGATAATCCTTTCTATTTGCTTTTAAACCATCTTCTACAATTCTTTACTAGAAATAGAAGCTTACATAAAAGTAATGATTCTCCATTGAATTTTAGAAGGGTATTTCCCCCCTTAAAACTAGCTGAAAACAAACCTATTCTGCAGCACCTGTTAGTGAGGACAAGAAATATACTTGGCTCCCAAGTTTCTCTGTTACTCTGTTGTACTTGTAGATGTATATGGCTGTTATATTGCACATGACCTTATTGAATGTGCTTTCTGAATATTTAATTCTGTGGAGGTTTTAGCCTCTTGGAAAACTCTTGAATAGCTCCCAAGTCATTTTTCTCTCCTTTTCCTTTGCCCATTTCAGTGTACTGTTGCACAACTGTGAGGGCAGGAGAAAAGGCTTCGCCTCCTTTTGCAAGAAAACCTCATTCAGTCCATGGCCTGTTCCACAGAGCAGATAACGTGGTTTGTAGGACCATGCTGTAAACCAGTTCAGTGAACTGATGCAGGCTGGTTGCTTTCCCCAGAGATCGGGGTTAGACTGTGGCCATACCATACCCATTGACAGAGCTGCAGAGGTGGAGGAAGATTATGGTAGTGTCTAGGGCTGCTCAGGGAAGGGTGGAAAACCTTAAACTACATTTTGCTGTGAGAAAGGCCCTGACTTGCAAACATATTGGAAGCTCACAGGGTACTAGCTCTTGTTTCCTCCTGTTTTCTGTCAGAATTGTTTCGCATAGCTCATGTTATCTTTAGGCAAATGAAGAGCTTGGGAAGTTTCTCTAGAAGAGGCATTTACAGTTCTGTTTTAAAAATGCAGCAAGGATGCAATCTTTAAGGAGATACAAATGGCACCTCAAATTCTCTGGGGACATTTTGACCCAAGGAGCAAACCTGTTTTCCCCTCAATTAACTCGGTAATGAAAGGATGGAATCCTGGAAACATTTATTAGCTGCTAGGTGAACTGGAGAGAGACAAGTACTTTGGTGTGGTCTCAAGTCTTTATCAATTAGTAAATGCAGATGTCAGAGAGACACCAAACATTATGCATCCCGTACCAGCAGCAGTGCAGTTCACGTTGCCTGCCTGGCTTTCTCCAACTTCAACAAATTCTCTTCATGTTAGCTTGGCAAGAGGTAATATTTTAAAAAGCCATTACTGTTAAATCTATGCTATTGAAAGAAGATTGGTCTTCTCAAAAGTGTTAATAACTCATCAAAGTGCATTACAAGGTGGCTGGTTTAAGAGGTATTTGAATGTGAAATTAAAGTTTGATTCCACTGGTATAATATGATGTTTGTGTTTGTCAGAGATGAATTGCAAACAACATTTTGCTTGCTTACAGTGTTGCTTACAGCGGTTTCAAGTCGGCATGCTCAGGCAGGCAAGGTGAATGAGAAGATAAATTTGCAAAGCTTACAGCTTGTTCAAGTGGCGTGGCTCTGCCTTTTGCCCTTTTTCCTGTTTTGTGAAGTGTCAGTCAGAAAGCATAACAGGTTTCCACACTCTCAATCTTCTTACGGTGTTGGGCCATCCCAGAAGCTGTATGCTGGCACCAGCACAAATCACTTCAGTGCTGACAAGATCTGTCAGAAAATATATATGAATAATGGTAAAAGACAGCATGTCTCCAAATCCAAGCTGAAATCATGAGTAGGACCTTGTCATTATTTTGTTAAATATTTTCCTTCCACTTGAATTTGAGGTACCCACTGCCCTTCTGTGACCTTACAAGATATATGTCTTGGAAGATTTCCAGCAAAATTTTCACAGCTGAATGTTGTTCCTGCAGTTGGGGAGTCTGACTTTTACAGTAAGCTTGATATAAAGAACTATTCATTGCTCAGCAATTTCATACACACATCTTGCTTTACATGTTTACTTCACTGTATACCTTTCCATAGGCTCATTCTGTGGCTGCTGCATGCCTATATAGGCAGGACTGCAGGTTCCCCTTGCAGAAACAGCTTGTATTTCACCAGTTGCACAGTCCCTTTTAGCAATTCTGTGTCAGCCTGAGCAGGTTTCTGGCCACCACATGCCCAGTGGGCATGCTCTTCACTTGCATTTGTTTATTCATCTCTCTACCAGGGTAATCCTGAGATTAGGGTGTGTGAGAACATGTTTAACACTACTGTATAGAAACTGGATGTACTGATGGGATGCTGTTACCTCAGAGAAATACCAAAACAAGACCATTAATCTTTCGTTTAGGATGCAAACCCTGGATCTAGGCATTCTTTTCTTTTGTGTGGAAGAGAGAGATGCAAACCATTGATACCAGAGATTAGTGTACACTGTGCCCTATGTTCCTATTTTCTTCCCTGTACTTTCCCAGCTCTGGTATTCACCACAGAGTAAGTGAATATAGAGTTAAATGCACTATCATTCTCAGCCTATTGAACATCACATCTGTAGTTCGTTAGCATCCAAATGCCTTTAAGCTGATTGTCTCCTTGGTCACACTGCTCCAGAGCTTACAGGATGAAAGTACCAAAAGTTCAGAAATAATAGGTTGTATTGTTGCTGAAGGGAATCTGTGATTAGTGGAGGTTTGCACATGTACCGTATTGAGGAAATAAAAAATGCAAAGGATTTTTGTCTTTATTACTCAAGTGTATTCACATTTAAAAATAATAATAATTAGACAAATATTGCTGGAGAACATGAGGCAGTCTATTCATAGTCTTCATATGTTTTGCAGAGCTTTGTTTATATGTAGGTAATTAAGAAAGAGGTTATGAACTCTAATAATTGCCAGGCTGGTCTCTTTTAAGGAGTTAGCTTGAATTGGAGTGAGGTAAGAGAAAGGACTCTTGCTAACTTTTCTCTCTCAGATGCTCAGCTATGCCAGGCTGGGGTTGAAATGGGGATGGACTTGTAAAGAAAAAAAACAGAATAGCATCACTGTGTTTTGGTTAGCAGATGTATCAATCTGTGTTGATTGAAGCATAACTGAAGCATAACTTTTTATAATGGGAGAGGTGCTCTACTTGTTCAGTAATGGACTAGAAGGAGATGTGTGAGAGTGGAGTGCTTAATGTGAATGCTGGAGCCTAGGGTAGCTGGGGTGCTGTGCCTCAGCAAGGAAATGCGTTTGCAGATCCATGTGAGAGAATTTCTTATGCCTGTTCTGTCCTGGTAGTGGCATCACTAGAGAGGTTCACTCAGCGATAAAAAAAAAAAAAAATGTGATAACCAAACAGTGTAAAGAGATAAAAGCTGCTATCTGCTCAGAAGAAAAAGGTCACTAGGGTCATGAATAAACCTTTGCTGGAGGCATTTGCATTGTCAGCTCTTTTCATGAAAATCCCTGACTGCAAAACTTGGAGGCAACCTGGCACCTCTGGGATTTACCTTCACGATGGAGGGTAAGCCTGGCAAAAATCAAGCTGTTAAAGCATCTGGATCTCTTGCCCCATGGAAAATGAGATTCTCAGTCTCCTGCAGCAGAAGAACAGAGGAAACATCTGACCTATCTGAGGCAGTGGGTGGGAAGCAATACCCACCAGTGGCTCAGCTGGGGGCCACAACCTGTCAGGTTCACTGTGGCAACTGCATGCACACAGGTGTGGCTGAAGGCTCTCTGTTTCACCTTCTGGTTTGCTGACTCAGGCGCTGGCAGCTCACCCAGCCAGCTTAATCTGCAACAGGAATATAACTAGGACCTGCCAGCTTAGCCTGTAAGGGGAGCGCAGCATGCGCTCTCCATCTTGCTCAGCTGAATGGTTTATGCTTTGCCTGGTTGCACTGCTGGGGCACTCTGTCATTTTTCAGCTTGCTGAATGCGGATATAAGTAATGTATACATTTCAGGCCTGCCACCGCCCAAGGTTATTTATGAATTAACATTTTCCTTTATCATTAGGTAAAAGTAGTTTAAGTGAATACATATTGAATGCATAAATCTGCCAACCCCACTCAAACAGGGGACAGCAGTTGGAAAATAGCATGCCAATTTAGGCAAATTTCAGAGAAAATGTTTTTTCTATCTTCATGGCCCAGGGTGAACATCATTTGAAGGCTCACTTCTGATGCAGTGGTACAGTGGCAGAGCCTCTTCTTTAAACAAAATAAACTTTTGGATATCAAAGCCTGCTGAGGGTATCGGAGAGTCAGTCGTCCAGGAGAGTTGATATACTGCCTGTGGAGGCCTGGTTTGCAGTCTAGCCATTTGCTCCGAGATAACAGCAGGAAACGAGTTAGCCACCTCATTTTTGGATGTGCTCAGCATCCTCAGTTCATCTGAAGTTAAAAGACACTGTGGGTTTCTAGCACCTTGTGATGAATCTCTCTTGTCGCAATAAGGCATTTATCTGTTTTAGAGCAACAAACAGTTTAATTAGTGTCCTAGCCTGCAAGGCCTCAGGCTTCAAAACTAGAAGAGTCAAGATGCTGAAAATCAGGACTGTGCGGCATCACAGCAGTGAGACGCCTGGAGAAAAGAGGGATGCTGGGCTCAAGTTCCTAACGAGCCTTTTATGGAACCACAGTTTCCTCAGATTTGCTGTCAGATCACGCTCGTAGTCCTATGGCCTGTGCAGTGCATGGCAGCAAGCCCCACCTCCCAAGGGATAAGCCTTCACCCAGCAGTTCAGATGGTGAATATACTTGTTATCAAGGCTCAGCTGCATACTGTACAAAATCTGCTGTCTTTGGTAAGGAGGCTCGAGACCTGGCTGGCAATACCCACTCTGGAAACTGCTTGGGCTACATCCAGGCTTGGGCTTCTCCTGCCCCGTGTGACTCGTAACCCCCTCAGACTAGCCCTATCCTGGCCAGCTGGCTGCAAGCTCTAGGGCCTCTGTCATGACTCCTGGCCCATTCTGCTCCTCTTCACATGCACAGTGGAGGCTGAAGGGGCATAGCTGGCTTGGCAGCTATTAGACTTATCAGCCTGAACATTTCTGCTTGTCACACCATGGTGGAAAGCTTGTCCTCACCTTTCCAGCCTGCAGGAAGGGATGGCTCTGTGACAGAAGAAAGAACTTTTCGTAATGACTTTGTAACATGCTTGGGAAAGGGCTCCAGTGAACTCCAGTCTGGAGAGTGATCCTCATGCTGGCAGATAGCTTTCTATAGTTGCCTGGTTATAGACACTGGTCTCTTCAGGGAGAGGCTGAAATATTCTGAATGAGAAATTGCATTTCTGAAGGCTCTCTGTAGACTTTAAAAAAAATATATCAAATTTTAATTTGATAGCAGGCATCCATTCTGTCCTGCCTGCTCTACTGTCTCAAGATGCTCTGCACCAACCCAAGCCATATCCAACTGGCACACTCATTTCTGCTTCTAGATGAAGGAATCTGAAGGTCCTGCAGTCCAGCTGGCCATTTACAACAAACACCCATTTTGATGAGATGGTTCTTTTTCTTCCTAAAGCACTTACAAATTTAGTAGGCGAGAGAGAGAGAGAAAGGCGAAGATAGTGTTGTAATTTATTATCTCCATTGTACAGATAAGGAACAGAAACCCATGCTGTATTTATGCCATCTTTTGAGAGGCAGACCTACTGCAACCTGGAAATCCAGATTTACTGTCTGTCTAGACAACTGGAAATGAGTCTCCTATGCTGACTAAAGGCTTCTCTTCAGTGTGTGCAGTATATGTACCCAAAAGTGCGTGGCAACCTGGCTCAGTATGCCAGAAGCACACAACTAATATACTATTTGCAGAAGTTTGCATGTAACCAGGCTTCTGCAGCCTGCATGAAAGAGTTTCTACAGCGTACTGGCTGCCTCCATGCTATCTGCAGGAAGAGAACGTGGCTGGATCTGGTGGTACATTGTCCCCAAGCCATGCTGTCTGTAGCACAAACCTTGTCACAGAGATTACGTGGTTTGTTCAGAATGGATTTTAAGATCCTCTGTCCTCAGAATATAAATTCATTGCTGTAGCAAAAGGCTATTATTTCATCTCCGTAATCTCAGTTACATCCCTTTAGCAGCTGCCTTTTACATAGATGTACCTTAACACCTTGACAGACCAGACGTTCAGTTGCTATTACGGCAGGCAGGTAAATTGAGTGCGTCTCCTTCACGGCACAGTTACCTCCCCAGCATGTGGCAGTGAGGTATGCTGTTACTCTGAGCCATAATGCTGTAAAGACTTTGAGACCATCTGTTTGAAAAGTGCTTGTTTTACCTTGCTGGGCATGTCTGATGGAAGCCATCACAACAGAGCAGGGCACTTTCAACCCATTTATCTCATCGAATGCTGCTGCTGTTCCCCCTTTTTCTTTTTCATTCTCTCTCACTCTTTCTTTTGTGAAATATCAAGAAACAATATAAACAGATTGCATTAATCAAACAAGCATCTGTAGCACCTGCTTTAGCTTTTGCACCTGGTATGAATGGATGCAAAATGCGACAGGTTTGACAGATGTAACTGTCTTGGAATGAAAGCAGGACTTGCACTCTGGGGCAAGCACAGGGAGGAAAAATGGGAAGAAAAGATGAGAGAAAGGAAAATCATTTGTATCATGCTGACAATTTATATCCAGTGCTTTCTGCTTTCCCTATTCTTAGCATGTGACAAAGAGGAGGGTTTCATCCAGGTAATGAGTTGGGAAAAGCGAGGGAGCGGTCAGGAGGATGCACTACATCTCTTCCACCCCAGAGTATTTGAGGAAACAGACCTGAGGTCAGCTCTCTGAATACAGCACTTGTTCTGTAGCATTGGCCAGGAGGTTGCTGGTCTTATGGCCGGTGTTTTATATAACTGGTGGAGGTACTGCCCAGAGCCCTGAACTAATTTGACTTGACAAGGTACCCCCGTGGGCAGAGCTGCTACTCTGTACTTCTCCTCAGCCTGTGGAGAGTTGCAGAGCTAAATATGTGGTAGCTCTGCAGTTTGTCCGTGCTTTCTCCCCACAGCACTGCTGCAGCTAGTACAGGATGCCACAGAGACAGGTCTGTGTTTGGGAAGAGGGCAGGAAGGCTTGGCTTTCCTCTTCTCAACCTGGCTGTGCCTCTGCCTTCTCCTGCAGGGAAGCCATAAACAGAAAAGTGGGGTTTTGCAGAATCTATTTTGTGCCACAGAAGTGACAGCAATGTCGTAAACAAAGCAGCAAAGCTGCACTGAACTAGCAGACAACAGAAGCACAAAAAAGAGAAACTTGTGGGGTTTTTTTATATATATATATACACACACACACATATATATATATATTTTTTTTACTAACAACCCCAAATCAATCAGTTTTATTGGGTAGTTACCAGGGGTGGCCAGTGAAATGACTGAAATAAGTGAGCAGATGCATTGCCCTGGTAGACACGTGGTCTCACTCAGTATGAAAGCAATGAAGGAGATATTCTGACATGTTCATAGCCCAAAATGGGCTATATTAGCCAAATTATCTATAACCCTGTGAAAATATGCCTTCATTCTGTAAATATGCGATATATAAGTGTGTAAATAGGTGTGATTATGAATTACGAGGATTATATTAGGGCACTGTTGTTAGAAATGTTTTTAACTACTCCCAACTGTCCAAAAGCAAATCTGTATGTGCAGACTGCGTGATGTTTATATTTAAAGGCAAGAACGAACACAATACTGGTATAACCAAGTAACGTCAAACTGCACGTTAACAGGAGGACTTACTATTATCAAAGGTGCTTTATTTGATCGATTAAGACATTCTGAAAGCAGGCTTTTGTCTCTAAAGCTTACATGTCTCAGTCTTTCTTTCCTCAGCTTTAATTCATTTTATTGAAATGGAGAAATCAAAAATACTAAGGAGGTACCGTAGACCCAGTTCAACCAGGCACTTTAAACATGTTTTTACCTTAATGCACTAAAGAAGCCAGTAGAGGTGTCGAATCTCAGTCTACAAAGCAGGTTGGAACTAGGAGGACAAAGTGTCGGGGAAAGAATGAATTAGAGAAATGACAATTCTGGCTCCCATCAATTTTCTCCAGAAGCAACACGTTTATCATGGAAGTCAATC
Organism: Theristicus caerulescens; assembly: GCA_020745775.1. Taxonomy (NCBI): domain Eukaryota; kingdom Metazoa; phylum Chordata; class Aves; order Pelecaniformes; family Threskiornithidae; genus Theristicus; species Theristicus caerulescens. The sequence continues at coordinate 95,535,688 of CM036560.1, forward strand.
CAGAAAACAGCTGCATACACAGAGTGTCATATATCTGAGATGATGCAATCTCTCTTTCCCTAATGACAGATATATACACAAGCTGTAAAATGGCCTTTGGAGACCAGCAGGTTTGGTCTTTTTTGAGCTGACATCAACACATTATTCATGTGTTAGACGCTGTCTAGATGGCTGTGATTACTGTCAGACTCGGGAATCTTTTTCAGATTTTTTTTATAGGTAAACATGAGCAATAGCAAGAGGGTCCAGCCTTTTCTTCCCCTCTCCTTTCTGTTGTTTCCTCTGTTCTTCAAGCTGTGTAACTTTTTAAGCATGACATCTTGATGAGTGAAATACAGAAAACGGTATGTGAGGAATCCCAAAAGGCAGGCAGAGCATGGTACTTGACTTTCATCTCGTGTTCACCTTCAGCAATAATTTTGATGCCTTAAAAATGGTTTCCATTCTGTGAATTTGATGATGCATGACATGGAAGGGGGAGATGGTATGAGGGGGGAGGCAAAAAGGAAGGATGAGTAATACAGCAGCTCAAAAATGTGATAGGTACTAGAAAGCCCCCTTGAGGTGGTTGCGATTTTTGAAGGAAATTGTTTACAAGGAGCAAAAAGAATTTTCAAACTGGAAAAAAAATCCTGCTTTTAGGTTATATATTTTACAGGACTTGCAGACAGTTTTATTATTAGTTGCTGCAGCATTTATGTTGCATATGAGTTTAGTGCTGCAGGGTCCAGGTCACTGAGTTGAAAGAAAATTGAGGGTGCCGTGCACTTCAAAAGCTCACAGTTCTTCTAGCCCTAGCAGAGATGCAACATGGGGGGTATCATGGCATGACAGTCCAGTTTCTGTGCCAGCACAATCTTGTATGCGACCTTCACTGCATCACTTAACCAATCCATTTTGTTAGTTTCTGTTCTGTAAACTAGGGATATACTTCAGTGGTTAGAGATAAAACCTGTTATAGACTATAAGTTACCATACCTGCTCATCATACAATCTATTTATATAAGAGAGAGCATTATCTTTAGTATGAGCAAAGTGTATAGGAGTAAGCAAGCATATTTGTTGCAGGGTGTAGATGCCTGGTGAATGAAGTCCTGAAAGAAAGGGGTAACTATGCCAATTGGGAGAAGTGTTTTATAAGTAACTAATAAACATTAAGGGGCTTTAAATGTGTAACTCTTCTGTTTGCATATGGACTTTTGTTTCTGAAGAACTGAGACACTTTTAAAATATTTGCCTTGCAAAGACTTTGGGATTTATGTAGTTAGGGTTTTGTTGTTTGTTTTCATTCCCTCAAGACTGTGGAGTAGTTGGGGGAGTATGAAAAGAACAGTTAATGCTGCTGGTAGGTAAAATACCTGCTGTGGATGGATGATGGCTTTCACTTCAAACCTGCAAAAGTAGTTTCTTAGACTGACACAAGCAAGGGCAGTCAGTTATTCCTGCTTCAGTTTCATGGCTGCCTGCCTGTTACACTTCCCTGCCTTTTCCATATCTCATCTCTACCCAGCAGATAGCTCGTTTAAGCCTTCCTCCTTGCTTTGTTTTCAATTTTCCTGTTTATTTTGCTCTCTGAACAGGAATTTGTTGGTTGCTGCAACTCGTTCCAAAGGACGGCACAACTCTGGTCTGTCCTGTCTGTATATTGCAGAACATGGACTCACACCTGATTAATGGTTGCAGAAGCAAATCCTATGCTGTCCTGCTAACGTCCTTCCTATCAGACTTGGAAGAAATGGGTACTGTCTGTTCTTTCTGATTATTTGAACAAGATCAATCACAAATACCTGGAGGGCTGTGGGGCGTCGTGGGACTACCAAACACTGTTAATTCAGGACCTTGTTTGGTCACAGTCAGACAAGGGAGGAATTGCTTGCTATTTATCTAGCTGTTGACTTTTAGCATTATTGCACCATGTACTTCCAGAAACAGTTTGAATCTCTAGGTGGGTGAAGCTTGTGCTTTTGTTTGGTTTAGTTTTGAGTTACATGTTTGAGGATATTCAGATTTGATTATGCATACTGCTTCTCGCAAGGAGTGCTGGGTTTTGGTGCTAGAGAGGGTAGGCTGAGCAGGGGATCCCAGTGGATGACACCACTGCCAGATTGGCTGCTCTGAACAGAAGGAAACGATGATGACCTGCTCTGTCAACCATGCAATCAGAAAGTTAACATTTTAAAACTTAAATGCATCAGTTTCTCTCTTAATGTTATGACCCAGTGTCTTAGAACTGGAGAGAGACCAGGGTAGCTGCGTGTTTCCGATGCCTAAAACCAAAAATGGGAAAAAGCTTTTACTGCATCAGCCAACTACATGCAGCATATTTTATAAAACAGTTTATGCCACAGGTTACATTTACCATCGTTTCTTTTGCTCATTTGACTTTTAAAAGGCTGGGAAGAAAGCAATTTTAATGGAGTGCCTCGGAAAGCAGATGTGTACACAAATAATCATAAGCAATTCAAACTACTTCACCAAGAACTTTGAGGTATTCTGGATTTTCAGAAATAGGGGTCTCTGTCCATATGTTAAGGATTAGCCTGATGAAACAGACCTGATGAGGAAATAGCTTGAACATTGAGAAGCATTGACCTTTTTTCCTCCGCAAATCAAACTGAACGTGTTATCATGAATTTTCATAAACCAAAGCTCGGAAAAGATTTTAAAAAAAAAAAAAGTTATTTGGAGATGGCAGGTTGAGTGCAAGATTTAAGTGCTGAGTCAGATACTGTATTTGATTTCAGCTTTCAATACAGAAGCAGTGATCAATAATTTAAGCTTCATATCAAAATAAAGAACACAATGAGCACCTTTCTGACTGCATCAGGCATTGCCAGATTGAAGATTTTTCAGAAATCTCTATTTCATTACTTTGCCTGGTCCAGTGGTGCTACTAGTCACATAGTGGAGACCCATTTTGCTGAGCAGGGTGTGCAAGGCTTGGGTCTTACAGAGCATATACTGCCAAAGCCAAGGAGAAACATTAAGGTACTGCAAGAAGCATTTCATGCTGCGAAGGAATTGTTAAGGCAAATTTTCATCATTTGATTTAAACAGATTTTACATGAAAGTAAACATGTTTACCCAAAGAAGCTTAATCGGTCAGAGGATTGGGTTACAAGTAGGAAACCTCAGAGCTAGTTAAGAATTCATCCTGAAAACTCCTTGGAACACTTAATTCAATTGTTTTTTTTCTTACCTCCCTCTTTCAGTACTGCTCTATGGAAGGAAGATAATTTACTACAGGGAAATGTTTAAAGTAGTTTAAAATTTATCCAGGACATGTAAATCCTTTTAGTTCCATTTTTATACTACCAAAGGTTTCTGTGAGCTGCTTTCAGACTGGAATTCACATAAGCTCTATATTTGTAGAAATAAACAAACAAACGGCCTTCTTTTTGCACATCATCAATTATTCTTGTTTTCCCCAATTAAGGGGTACTGAAGAAACATACAGAGATAGACATGAACAGATGAACCTGAAAGGGAACAGTATTTGCTATGAGTGTTTACTGGACCTAGGAAACATCATTGAAAAGATATATTTATTTTTTCTTCATCTTCTTAAATGTTTTCCGTTCTGAAATTACTGATAAATTGGTTATAACCTCTTTTATAAAACACAAGTCCATCCTCATTTCAAGATCTGCTTAGGAAGCAGTCTAAATTGTGTGGTAGACTTTCAGGGCAGCTCAGTCACAGCAGGACTTAAGAGACTGTCAGTTCAGACAGCTGAGAGAGTGGTGGTGAGCAGACAGACTTCGTTGTTGTTTCTAAGGATCATTTAAAAAAGTAGGAAAAAAATCCATGGTAGTTTTTTTTAAGGAACTGATGTGAAACAGAAAAGGATGCCTCAAATCTTAGCCCAGAAAAAGGCTTGGAAAATGTAAAATGAGTAAACAAAAGTCAGCAGTGACAGAATATTCAGACTATTTGGGAAGCTTTGCAGTTTACAATTGCATTCCTATTTGTGAGCTTATACAATAAGCTCCTTCTCCTCTAGGGAACTGCATTGACATCAGAGATGGGAACATATGGGTGGTTGCAATGATGCTTTGGCAGGAGGTAGACAGAAAGTGGTTTGATTTGACTTTCAGACGTGGCCACTGAGGTCTCTCAAAGTATCATTGGTTTATGCCCTTTTTAAAAGTGATTCTGTTTTGAATCTTGTCTTGGTGAATCCAGAAATGGGGCTTACCGATGAGAGAGCCAGGATCCTTTTAGCAGGTCCCTAGGGGAGTGCTGGGAGTTTCAGACCCTTTCCACCTTGACTATTCCAATTTGTATGAACCCCATAACCCAAATGACTGTTTTAACCTTTTTAGCTAGGGTTTACAGCAGGGGTTTAAACCTGAATGTATTAAACCACATCTTTCCAAGACAAAAAATTTCACTATCAACAAGGAACGTTTGTTGACATGGTGTGCGTACCCAGCAGGATTCTGCTTCAGGCAGGGTGGCAGACCTTGTTCTAGTGTGGCTGGAATCATTGTGCCCCTCCGAAGAGGGAACTTGGTCCAATATCTTTGTGCCATTTTGTACAGTTTCCAGATATTAGATTAGTTTCAGGGCCTCTCCTGCTATCCTGACTCACAGTGATGTAGGAAGACCATTCAGGTGGCTGCAGTGAGCATGAGGAATGGTAGAAGAATTTCCTCTGAGCAATGCCATTTACCCGTCTACTGCACAGTGTGGTCTTAGCATCTGGAGTTACAGGAGGTTGAAAAAATTAGCAGGAAAATAGTGGATTCTCAAAAACCTAGAGGAGACACCCGGCACAGCTGACATGTTTTCCATTTTCACATTTCCATTTTCAATTAAGAAACTGAAGTATCTTGATGAAAATGCAAGTGTTTGCATACATGGAAATTATTTTTAAGTGGTTTTGGAGTTAACATGTAGATCTAGAAGTAGGAAAAGTACAAACTCTGTCTTGTCTTTTGCTCAGCATGTCATTACGGGAAAAATCCTTTTTTTTCCTCTCCTGACCTCATTTGAAATCTTTCTGACCTGCCACCTGTAAAAAACATCAGATAGCAAACGACGAACCAAGCTGCAGAGTTAGGGAGAGCGTCTGAGCATTTAACTGAGTGTTACCTACACGTGGCTTGCGATATCTTATAGTTGATCCATAGTGATGTCCACTAAATGTCATGAATATATTTTAAAAAATTGAGATATTTTTATTGGTAGAATTATACTAACTTTGGAAATGGGTTGCCATTTTGAACCTGAAAGACACTATCTTACACTTCAAAAGTTTTGAAAAGAAACAGAGAATTTGGAGTTCTTTTCAAAACATTAATTCTGTTTAGAAGTGCATTTCGGCCAGAAGTTTAACAACTTTGGCATTTTTAAATAAAAATATTTTATTAAAATTATCAATACTGGTTAGAATATAAATGATTTTGTCAGCCACCTTACATAGCAGGTTTTCTTACTAAAAATGAAAATGAAACAAGAAAACCCCTTCTCCACAGAGATTTGTTTGTCTAACCTTAAGCCTTGTCAAACGCTGTCAGCTAAGGATAATTGCAAAGCAGCAGGTGAGACAGGAGAGCTCAACATCCATATTGCATACTTGTCTCTTTTCTGGATCTGCTGTATGATACCTGGAGTATCAGCACAATGAGTAAATCTTGCTTCAGAATTACAATATAGTATCTTTATTAAGATCAGAGAACTGCTGTGATAGGGACTGATATAGACCCAAAACAAAACCAAAAAAACAAGCCAACAAAACCCCCACACAACAAAACAAAGAGCTTGTTTATTGAGAAGAATGGAATTTTGTGTTGGGATATTTTCAAAAGGATAGTGACTGATTTAAGTTTTCATAAGGCAAGTAAATGTCTGAGGTAAAAATTCTTGTAAGGCAGAACTCCCTTCTTGTCACACCTGTGCCACCTGCTTTACCTGTATTTATACACATGTGCCATATTTATATATTTTTCTAGACAGTTCTCGTTATTACCACCGACCAGTGATGGGAGAAGGAAAGTGCAGATGATGAAATAAATTGGAGTGGAGGATGGAAATTCTGCCTTTTCATAGGAAAGCTGTCAGATGGATTAATGGCTGGGCTGAGCCAAATAGCTCCATTATCAGATCAGATAGACACCTCTCCCCTCTCTTGCTAAAAATAAATGAGAAAGGGGGCTCTGATATGGATTTTGTGAAAGATGAACCCCTCAAGAGTAAATTAAACACAGGATAATAGAGTTCCTTACTACGCATGTGTAACTACTACTCTGATAAATTGGGAAGAATGTAATCTTATATATGCCAGTGACATCCAAGTCTTTCAAAAATCTAGGTATATCTGTACCTATCAATACAGATGTGTTTTATTTTCTTGCAGGACTAGGAGGGAACCCACAGAGCCTATGAATGAAATGGAAAATCACTGCAGCAGTGGGTATACCATATCCACACAGCCAGAAAACTCCATTATCTTCCACTCAACCAAAAATAATGCCTTTGTTCAGAAAAAGTGGGGGGGGGAAAAAAAGTGCAATACTCTCTCCCAACCTAGCAAAAGGACCATAGGAAAGAAAGCAAAGCAATGAAGAGAATGAGTTTAGTGTCCTGTCCTGGGCCAATGTCCCCATGCCAGGGGAGCAGCTGGGAGCGTGCTTGCCCTGAACCCACATTGGAGATCAGTGTTTTGGGAGGAAATCTAACCCTCCATGCTCATGATGGTCACTCAGGCTCTGAAGTGACACAAAGAGTGACCTGAATGTGACCGCAGGTGCCCTGTGTAAAGGGCTGCTGAATGCCGTCACACACCATTTAGATTCTCTTTGAAGCAGCTGCATTGCACAGGCCATGTTCCTACAGTTTGCATGTGACCAAGTGAATTAGCTCCTCACCAGTCCCATGTTGATTGCACAATAGGGAGGGAGGCTGCTAATCTGTACTTACCTCACAAGGGTGTGTTGGAAAATTAATAAAACAAAGTGAAAGGAGAGGTCAGAGAAACTAATTGACAAGAGGAACAAGACAAATGATAAGGGGGCTGGAAGAACCAACTTGCTGCGTGCGGAAAGGCTGGAAATGAGATAGGCATGCTCCAAGCAATGATTGCAACGTGACTTGACAATGTTCTGCAAATATTTGAGGGAATGAACAGCACTGGGGAAGATAAATTAGTACAAGATTTATCCTAGAGAGCAGGAAGATGATATGCCAGAAAAACTTTTTGAAAGACATAGTAGTTGGTGAAATAAGCTTTCCAGTGGCAAGAGGAGATGTAATATTGGGTGAGATTTTTAAAATGCAATTGGAAATCAGCAACAAAGAGCAGTCCTGCTTTGGGTGAAAGAAATGAATGTGTGACGTACTACTGTCAGCATCTTCTGGGTTTTGATTCTCCTGTACGCCATTACTTCACACATGGGTTTGTACCTGAGGCATGTGGCATCCTAGGGAAATTATTATAAATTTGAAAAGCAAGTTGGACATAAAGCAGCAAACCTTTGACAGCATGAGAATTGAGTGTATAATCATGCTCAGCTGTGCTCAGAAGCCCAGAATAACAATTTGCAGTTTTCTCCGCAGGGGCTTTGTCCCTTATTTGCAGCCAGCAGAGCACTGTTTCTCAGTGATTTGTCCCATGGTACCGGGCCCACTGCTGTCCTCCCCAGGACTTTGGCTGGAGGGTGCTGTGGGTCCCTTCACCCGGTGTGTCTTGCTTTTCTTCCCAGGAGTCAGAAGTGTGGGAAGGGAAGAGAGAGGCCACTGTGTGCCTGAGGCTCAGCCCCCTCCAAGGTGGGTTTCAGCCAGGGTGCTGCCATGGTGCAGGAGTTCAGAATCATCTTTGGGCTTGAATGGACACTCCAGCCCGTATCAGGCAGCTCCCAGCCCCAATGTTTTATTTTGTGGCAGCTTAGTTTCTTTTAAAATATTTGGTGAGCAACCTTGTTAAAGACTTTAGAAATTGTAGGTGTATAAAATCACTGGAATTTCTTCATGCACACCGACTCTCCAGAAATGACCTGTGACACATCTGTGTGACACTACTTGTCCTTAGAAAAGGTGTACTGATTCCCCTTCACTACATCATATTTATTTGTATCTGCTGATTTCATTGTTTATTACAGCTTCTAACAATTTATACTATGTTGTACTACAAATACACTTGTCTTTCCTGCTCCTTATCTCAGTGCACTTGTGGGGGATTGTTCTCAGCAGAATTGGGTTTAAAACAGAATGTCTGTGAGATTAATGGGTGATGAGCAATGCACAGAGGCAGAAGTTCGGTCTGTGGAGCTCCATGATTTCTGCCTTCTCTGCCCAGCTCCTGGTGCTCCTGGCTGGTGGGGAAACCATCTCTTTGTTTCTGCTTGCCAAGTGAAACAGCAGGTGAACGTGTATCTGAGCACCTCTGCTGGGTGGACTTAAACTGCTTCTTTTTCAGAAGTACATGACTTGTCACAGGAATATTATTTGTACTAAGGTCTGAACACTGTTTTTTTTGTTTTGTTTTTTGTTTTTTTTTTCCTTTGTCCACGCTTGTGTTTTTTTCTGCTGTTTCTCTTTCCTGGATATGTTGTATGTCACCCCTTTCAACATGATATATATTACTTTTTCTTCTACTGAAACTCTCTTTAGGTGTTTGATTTGCCTCCAGAAACCTGTGATGCAAAAATGATTTTTCAGGGAGTGCTGTTAAGGAGGGATCTGATTACCTTTAATGAGGCGTCTTTTGTATAGTCCACACTTTTCATCACTGTTTAGGTTTGCTTTCTTTTCCATCATTCCTGAGTCATAGTAACAATTCAGAGATCTCACTGAAGACATAAGAACCTAGTGCTTGTCTTTACCGTATCATGTCTTTCCAAACAAATGTTTGATACTCTAAAGTGTCTTCTCTCTATTTTACCCTGCTATCTATACTTTAACATAAATTAGTTACGTGGCCTCAGTAAGAAATGCTGAGCAGAATTCTGCTCTCTCTTTTCAAATACAGAAGGATTTTCTCATTGTACTACCCTATCTTTATTCTTGTTTCCATTTGAAGGTGAGAAGTATTGACAGATGGATATGCGTCTGTCACAGCATGTTACAAACCTCCATCAGAATGCTCTAGCAATCACTTCGTATAGTAGGGGTATTCCCATTTTTCAGCCTATCTATATTTGAACCTCCTGACCCCTGTTAACTACAGTGTTGTGCTCCTCTTGCTTGTTTTTTAGAAGAATACTTGAAGCAAGGTGAAGCACTATAATCTGTTCTAAAAAATGTCTCGGAGAGGACTGAAATTGTGGGTGCTGATTTGCCTTTACATGTTGAGAAGCCAAGCAGAATAGGTTAACATACTTCCTGGTAACACGGTTTTGAATTTCAACGGATTCAACTTGTTCTTATTTCTTCAAAGGAATTAACTGCATATAAATTTGGTTCTGTCTGGTATATACCCTTTGACTGTTTTAAGATCTTTTTAAGGTGATGCTGAGGTTCGTTATAAAACATGAAATTATTTCAGGACCAGACTACCCATGATCTTTTTTCATATATCCCAGTGTGAGTAATGAAAATATGTCTTAAGTGATCTCCAAAATTATAATATCCATGCTACTTAAAACTGATTTAAATTATTTAAAAAGTGATCTGATCCATCCTTCTGTCTGAGAAAGTGATCTGCATAAAAATCAGATGCATATTATGTCTTAATTCTTTATTACATGGTTTTGGACATTGGACATTTGGTTATTTCCTATTTCCCATCCAGAGGTTTGCTCCGAATATTAGAGTCTGTCACTGTTTTGTTAACTTGCTTTTCAAGTTCACACTTTCAGAATATTAAAAAAAAAAAAAATCTCCTCTGTAATATCTAGACGGAAACAGAGGGAGGGAGAAATGACGGGAAAAGCCTGTGGGAAAGCAAAGCAGTGATCTTACACCTCCTGCTTCATTTCATATTTCTCTTTGCTCTGGCTACATGACTGTTCTTTTCCAAACATCTTTCAGTTGTGTTCCCTCTAGGCCATCTTAGATACACACGTCTATTCTGCCTGCTTCCTACAGGAGAGGCACTGACTCTTCCCCATGGATCGTATGTCAGTGTCACAAAACATGTCCTATTTGTTTGTTATCAAGATGGCGAGCACTAGCAGGCTGCTCAGAAATGCCAACTTTAATTACAAATTTTACTTTCAAGAGTAGTACACAGATTATGCCTGGGTATCTTGAAAACGCCTCTTGCCTTTTGAACTCTGACTGTTATGCTTCGAAAAATGGTAAGGTTTCTGCTCTCATGATTACCAGTCCTTGCTTTCACCCTGTCCTGGGAGGAACCCAAACAGAAACAAATGACAACAGACAATCTTGCGTGCCTTGAGCTGGCTGACAGTAGTCAATAATGCAATTTCCCATTAAAAAAGAAGTAAAAAAGCACTGGGAATATGTTGCTTGCTTTGTTTTCTCCAAAGAAAACTGACCGTTTGGTTCTTGAAGTTAACCGTTACAGAGGGTGTCTCAGAAGCCCTCCTGCTCCAGTTGCAAAACAGATATTACAAACTGCCTTAGTTTTAAACTTGCATGACTCACAGCTAAAGACTCATCGCTATGCACAGTAATGTGAAGGCAACTGGCTACTAATTTCTTTCTGGATGATGAACTACCTTGTATGTAATTTTGCTTAATAAATGAGTATATAATAGATATATATTAGTCACCATTTTGGCAGAGTAAAGTAGATGAAAATATAATGATGTTTACTCGGTAGACTCATAACACTGTTATAGCAACATAAAGCAAATCTGAGAACTGGGTCACAGAAAAATATATTGCCCGAGGTGTGCATCTATTGTAGCATATTAAAATAGTTCATATATACTTAGTACAACACAGGTCCAGGCATCAGGTGATGATATACTTTAGATTCAACAAGCTCGACAGTAATATTGACTTCAAACTCTTATTGTTTTGGGCCAATTTTACTGCAATATTTAACTCAGATTGTTGAATCTTTGTATGTAATTCTTGAGAAAGATGGCTGGAAATTGATCTGCTTACTCAGAGTTTAGTCTTTAGAGACTTATACAAAGAGGTTTTGCACATGGTGAGCTGACCAAAGAGTTCAAGGTCAGCCCAAGAGCTTGGCAGGGCTGTGTTCTGTCACCCATGTTATTCAATTATCTTGCTGACTGGATGTGGAGATGATCCCTTGGTGATCGCAAAGGAGAAAGCAAATTTAGGGGGTTTTATTAGTATGTTGACAGTTTTTAGACTTTGCTTCTGACCTTGGGTGTAATCAAACACACAGAATTTTTACAGAAAACACTGCTTTAAAGGGGAAATATAAGCTATCCTGAAATATGGCGCTAAGGGTTTTGTGGTCAGTGACGAGGAGAGTTTTTTTTCATGCCTTCAAAATTGTAGGAGTAAGGAATGCTGGAGATCAAGTCAATCAAGTGGCTTTCTTTCAAACTAACTATACTTAATCCATTGCAATTTTCTTGGGTTCTTACCAGATCACTGCTGGTATAATTCCACTAATTTTCTATAACATCACAGAAGAATGAATTGTTCCTCACTTAGGAGATATTAAAGCTGGAGAGTAGTTTGCATCTACCTGAGCTGCCTACAGACACTGTTTTTAGCCTTGGAAGGTGATGGCTACACTCCAGCTCTGAGAAAAACAGAGATAAGTGCATTGATTCATTCAAACGTTTATGCACATCCTTAAATTTTTCCCTGGCTCTCAAGCTGGTCACTCGAAAGAAAGTTGTTTGTTTGTAGTTTTTTGTTAGAAGCATAAGGTAATGTGCTACAGGCTGTGTAGATTCTAGAAAACAAAGCACAGGTCACATGCTCAGGGCTGAAGAGTCACAGCCCTAAATTTGCTGTGCATCTGTTCATTGACTTAAAGTTGCAAGAAGAGACAGATGTCAAGAGAGTAAGTTTATTGCACCTTTACTTGGTAGGGATACAGTTGTGCAATTCTTACTTGAACCATTTATTTTTGTGTCATAACTGTCATTAAATTAATGAGATCAAAAGAAAAAAATTAAATGGATTGTTATAGGTTGATTTTTTTTTTTGTAGGTCTTCTAGGAACAAGCCTAAGTTAAAATCTATAAAGTTCTTGAATGACCTTATGCAACTTTTAAAATAAGGTTTCTTCTCCCCCAGCTTTTTTTGGAAACAATTTAGTTCTCTGGTTAAGACTTTCTGAGCCAAAGAAATTATTTCTAGAAGAAGCAAGCTGCCCACTTCATACATATTCCATTGCAGAATATTGACATCATGTGAAAACGGTGGTGATTAATACTAAAATACTCTAGAGTAAGTCACTGAATAGTTAGTGCCAGGGAAATTAATTTTAGCTTTGAAACACTATACTTACTCTGGATTGGAAAACAGAGGGAAGTACTATGGGAGATTCGGGCAATATTGAAGCTTCTGTTGAAGCTAAATATTATCTTCTCATCCATGACTGTCATTTTGAAACTAGAAGTTGTCTTTTAGTCTTAAGATCCCCTCTGGCATTCCCCGAGTCCTCTTCCTTCACTGCAGTCCATGCTTTTGATTAGCACTATAGGGGCAGGATTTAAGTGACCACAGACAGACATCAATGTCTGTCTTAAGAGTCACCAGAAAGAAATAAGCACTTCCAGGGCATGAGTTCTCTCTCCTAAAGTATTTGCATAAAAGTCAGATGAATTATGTTCTAAAACATCTCTTTCCTTCTGCTAACTCCTAGGGAGTTTCTGGTCATTAGCACAGATTTAGGTATCTATACAACAGCCATCTGAACCTTGTAAGCTTCTCACTGTGTCTGAGCGAATGTCTAGCATGATCATGAGGAGGTTTCTTAGGCTGAAGGGAGTCTGACTATGTGAAAAAGAAACATGTGGAAAACATTTAAAGAACAAAATGGAAACACTTGTATTTTAATGAAAAAATGGTAAAGTTTTCTGTTTTGATTTGAATTTCCTTCGTAAACAAGCTGCTTGGTACTTTTGTCTGGTTGAAGCACTTTAAGGATATTGATGCTAAATCTAGGCTTGGAAATATAAGAGTTAGTGGATTGGGGCAGTGGTCACCCTTTTCCAAAAAAACAAAATTAACTGCCCTTACTATAGATTAAGGAATATCCTCCAAAAAATAGGAAGGAGCCGTGTAGGGTGCTCAGGATATCTGCTAGCTTATTTGCTGATTAAAAAATGACTAGCAGAAATCAATATTGTTTGATCTAATAAATCCTTCACTACCTCTGTGATGGCATATATTCTCTACCCAGATTTGTCCTCCTCGTTAAACTTCTCCTAGAATGAAGATTAAAAATTAACTCAGTATGGGTCAGTCCAGAGCCCTCTCTTTGCTTAGTTTCAGGCAGAACCGCTGAAATAATCATTTTCAGTAGTAGAGTTACCACAGTGAGGTGGAATTAGAAAAAAAAAGAAGAGAAACCAATGCGGTATTCTCGGTGCACTAAAGGTAGATTGCGAACATGAGAATTAAACATACCTGCAGAAAGTTGAATCAGGTGAATGATGGACTGAGTGAAAAGTTGTATAGTCTTATTTTAGCCAGTCCTACTTTATTCAGGAGTGCCAGAAGCTACCAAACTGCCAGCTTCAGGGATAGTAGTTGAATATATGTGGCAGAGACAGCATATGCAGTGGCAGGGCCTGTCTCATTTATGCTCCCCTGTCCACAAGCCTGCAGCCTGCCCAGAAGCGGATCCAGCTGTAGCGATAAGGGGAGAAGTATTTTCTCTTCCACCTCAGCCAGTCTTTAGATCTTAATGAGAGCCAGGGAATTAGAACCAGTGGGAAAAATGGTAGGAATATTAATAGGAAAAATAGTAATTAATCTGTATTAAATGAAGATAAATGGGATTTTTAGACATTTTATAGCTTTGTGACAGTAAAGAATAGTGGCTTGTCTGGGTATGCCCAGCATGTGACTGTTTTGAATTCAAGAGGATAAAAGAGCAGCGGCCAAAAGGCACAGAGTTAGCCTTGTTCCAGCATGTGTTAGAAATAAATGGAAGAAAAAGAAACGGCCCGATCATCTTGACCAGGTGTATTCAAAAGTTTCTTTGTACTGCTTAGTAGGAAAGGGGAGTGCGCCAGCGTGCAGTGGTGCATGTACGACATGAGTGGAGCGGGTTGTTCCAAACAGCTCTTGTGGTTGGAGCACAGCATTTCAGAAGAAACCTCTCAAGCCTTTCTACATGTAAAATAAAATGCATACAAGTTTTTCTCTGAAGGAATATAGCTGCGGTCTCTTGAACGCTGTTCAGCCTGCTGCTTTACAGCGTATTTCCCAGAGCACAGTGCATGTTGTAACACTGGCTGGGAGTTGCCCAGGATACAGTGCTGGCAGACAGCATTCGTCTTCGTTATATCATCTTATAAATAGTAACTTGTTGTGGCTACTGCTGCTGTTGTTGGGCGGTGACTGTACCAGCCTAAATATCACTTAAAATTTCTGAAAGTTGGAAATGCTGCAAGTTACCAGTCTAGAATCATCTTTCTGATATTCTGATACTTCAAAGTAGAAAAAGATGACTAGTATTCCCTTTCAGTTTGAGCCTCCATTTTATCTCAGAATTTAGATGTCTGGTATTTAAAATTACTGTGTTGCTATAAAGCTATAATAGGATAAATAAGATTAGACTAGAAGATGGTTCACATCCTGCAAGGATATAGTTATATGTTGTAAAACAATATGCAGTAGGAATGATACAGATGCATTACCAAAAATTTTCATGGAGGTTTGTGTCCATTAAATTAGAAAAGCGACACAAATACAAAAAAAAAAAAAAAACCTCTGTAAGAGAAAAGCATATAGGGAAGATTAAAAAAACAAAAAGGGTTTTAAAGTAGACCACTGAAGAGATTATACTTTAGGCTCTAGTTGTATTGTTAAGACATAGCGTAAGAGTTCATATGGCCTGATCCAGGGACTGTACTACAGAATATCATGCTGAGCAGCATAAAAGAATTCACGGCTTTATCTTTTTTCCTAGGAAATGCTAAGGCTTTTTTTTTGGGGGGGGGGGGGGGAGGAACCATGCAGATGGCTTCTCCAAATGCTAAGGCTTTTTTCTGGGTGGGAGAAGCCATACAGATGGCTTCTCCAAAGTATCCTACTCCAATCACCAGAGCAATTTGGAATAATTTGTTTCTCCCTGTGTTGAATTGATTCTGAACAGGCACAGTGCTCACCAAAATATTTTTCATCTGCTCTAAATAATAGAGAGATATATTTAAACCTATATAACAAGTGAGATCATTCCATAATGTTTTTGTTCATTATTCATAACAGACCACTGAGCGTAAGTTCACAAGCAGTAGCACTTCTGGTAGTGCTAGCATCCCTGTGACTTGAAATACTCACATGCTGTGGCTCTTCTAGTCTGACTTTTTTTGGCAATCACAAAGCTGCAAAGTATCCAAGCCCCAGAATCTGATTTCACCTCATCTACTTCTGACTGTGGCCCATGCTGGGAGTTAGTCCCTCCTAATGAAGTGCTTGTCTTCGCCTGTGCAATTCTAATGGCTGCAGCTCCACTGCATTTTTCCTTGGGAGCCTGGGATTCACTATTTGGACTTTTTTTTTTTGTATCTCTCTTTACATCTTCCTTTCACACAATGAGGACAGATGAGATGACGTTTTCTCTTTGCCAGTATCTGGGCTCAGGGAAAAGTATTCACATTTTCAGAAGGCCTCCCGTTGCCATGGGCTGCCCACAGGCATCTTGGGGGGAGGCCAAGGGCTGGCTGAGCGGGAAGCAGAGCTGTCTGCTTTTTGCATTGCTCACCTCCACTGGGTCAGGCTGTGGCGGGAGGGCAGGGTGGAGTAAATGGAGCGGGCTTTGCTACTGATTATGCTGTGTTGACTCGGTGGGTGTCAGATAACAGCATCTCTGCATATGTCAGTCTAGCAGCTTTTCAAAGAACAGAATTACTGTTAAATCCTTATACAGATAACATACGATTTGAAGATCAAACCCAATTATTTTCTTTCTGTAACATTCGCCACCAATCCTTTTGTCACCTGTTACAGCCTCTTTAATTAGTCTAGTACTGGGGCCATTTTTATGCACTCTGTACAAGATTGGCCAGTCTTTTTTCTGGAGCGCAAAAGAGAAGTGGACGGCTCTGACAGGGTGAGATCTGCTTCTCAGATTCTTTGTTTTCTTTATAGCTCCCATCTAACAAGAACAGGGCTTGTTCTAACTCGTATCTGCTGATTGCAGCTTTTCAAGGGCTTTCAGCCTGGGATAAGTAGTGGGCTTATACCCTCCTAGGGCATCCCCTATGGTTGAGTGTCATCGGAGAGGGCAGCTTCGACTGCTGTGAACCTGCTTGAAACTTCTCTCTGTGTTAAGGTTATATCCAGCAGAACAGTTTGCCAGAATTTGCTGAGTAGTATAAAAGGAGTAGAGTGTGACAGTGTGACAATGAATTTGTCAGTGTATCTGAAGTCTTATTCTGGTTGCCAACTTCATCACATGCTCAGTTGCTTAGTAAATTCATTTGTTTTTTAGCTCCACAAAAGACTGCTGACCTGATGGAACAAGCGAGGGAGAAGCAGCAAGACAAAGTCATCTTCCCAGTACTGTCAGTGTGGAAGTGCTTCCAATTCCCCCTGTAAAAGTGTTCCAATCTACTAATATTTATTTTCTTTCCCTTATTTCTGGCTGCTGATCGTAGACATCAAAGGTGGAAAATCTATGCTGGATCAAACACTAACTTCATATGCCAGCCAATGAAGGATTTCTTCCAAAAGTCACCTTTTAATTACAATTAATCTTCAACTGACTTGTTTAAAAAAAATTCAGATGAAGCTTTTGCTATTTCTGCTACAAAACTAATCCACAACTATGAATAACTGTGCAGGAAGTCCTTGACACTCCTCCTTCTAATATGATGTATGGTAATTTATCACTACCTGTATTTCTGATCTCTTTACCAGTTTTCAATCCAGAAGGTAGCATTAGTACATCATCTTTTTCTTTTTCATACTTTCTGGGATATTTGACTCAAACAGTTTCACCCAGCACGTTCTCACTAATTTTGTCATTACAATATCCCAGTCACTTGAGACAATGTGCTCTCTTTGCCTCAGTTGCTTTTGTTGGCGATAGCATTGCTCGTAAGCAAGAAGCTGTGCCCTAGCGTGGGCAGCATCTCCAGCAACAGCAAGTCTTTCCTGACTGCTGCAGTGAGAGATGTTTGTACCAGTTACTGTGACAAAGAGGGGATCTGTTGTAATAGGCTGTTGTACCTGTAAGAGGAAGAGGTCTGTCCACGATAATTAAAGGACATGCTGAGCAAGCTGATTTAGAAGGCATTTCTACATGCTGAATTGTCTCGGGGTCTGGGATAATAGGATCAGGATGAAACAGCAGTAAAGACATGCAACAGTCAGTTTAAAGGAAAGGAGGCCCTCTGGGCTGCCCTTAAAAAGGGTGAGTGATGACTTAGCCTGTGTTGAGACAATTGTTGCCAGTGGAGAGAGTGAGGTGTTACCATCACTGTATAAAGCAGTCACGAGAGATCATCTGGGATCCTGTCTGCAACTCCGATTGCCCATGTGCAAAAAAGAGGAGTTTGAACTAACACAGATGCAGTCACTGCCACTGCATTGACAACCCGAATGAGATGAGATTAGAAGGGCTTTGTCTGTTCACTTGAGCCTAATGAATGGTGAAAGACAATATGGAAACTGTCTATAAATACATCAGGAAAGACAAGAGCTGTGTGGATGAAAGGAGTGTGTTAGCACAAAAGCCAAGAGCAGGTATAGTGGCTATGAATAAACGTAGGCTGTAACAGAGAAGCAAGTTCTGACCCTTAAAGGGTGGAAGTCTAACATGATAGAGACAAAACATAACAACTTTTAAAGAGGAACATGACAGGTTTATGGGAGAGTTGATTTGATAGGTTGTCTACGATAGCAAGGGGACCAGGCTAGACAATCTAATCTTCTCTCGCTGTCCTGGACTTGCTCTGAATTTGAGCCCACCAGTCAAGCCACTCCACTCTCTCTTTAGCTTCTCCTTCTCCTTTCCCGCTCTCATGGGTCTCTGCTGTACCTATGCAGGGATGCGTATCCTCCTACAGCCAGCAACATCTGCGGGAGGAGATGTCATCCCCTTGCAATGTCTCCTTTGCTGGTGATAGCATCAGACCCAATACTGAATGTTCAGAATATTTTGGTTTCTTCCGGTATTTTTCTAAGAGAAGAAGTTGGATCCCTTAGGCTGGGTTTTCCAGTGAGATCTTCCTTTACTTTCCATATAGAAAAGCCCTTTTAGCACCTATGTTTCTTAGTGTGTCTCCCACATTGCTTCTGTGATAATCTAAGTGTCTAGTGATATAGACTGATAATTTACTAGATAAGAAACGGAACTTTAACTGGCATAGTAATAGGAATATGAAATGAAATTGATTGAATTGGATTTAGCTATTTGACTATGCATGTAAATCTCTCGCCTCTTCCTTCCTCTCAGTTCAATATCCCATTTATTTTAGCTGTGATACTTTGCTTAAAATTAAGGCATAAGGCCTTAATTCTAGATGCTTCTCTGAAACATTTTAGCTTGTAGCTTTTAATCTAACTAGTTAGAAAACACAGTAATCACTGAAGAGAAAGATCCATGCCTCCAAAGCTCAGTGCATCCAAGGAAAAACTTCAGTCATCCTGCAGAGGAATCTGCTTCTGCACTGACCTACACAGCAAGCTTCAGAGATCCTATTTTAGCTGACGTGGCTAAGTGCTTAGAGGAGTGAATCTGGATTGAAGTGTGGTCTCTCATGTTTTCTAATACTAAAATCCCTTTTATTTCCTATAGCATCCATACTGCTTTTCATCTCCAGGCCTTCTCATGCTTCAGTTTGTAACTGTATTAAAACTTATTTAGGGTTAAGGAGTTATGCCCATCACTATGGTGTCTGGTTTTTCTTCTCCACTCTTAATTGGGATGAAGGCGTCAGGGAAAGTCTCTTTCATTCGTATATATTATGCCAGTGTGACAAACCTCTCTCTTCATGGACATGTGATTTCATCTCGTATAGCTTTGACCTATGGTTACCACTACTGGCATTGTTTTGAAATAGGTTTTCTTGCTTCTATTCTTATTAGTGATCATTAATCAGAGCGGTTAAATAGTACCATGTTATCCACATGTTTTTGCTCTTCTTGGGAATATTCTTGGCTAACAGCTGAAGTAATGTGTAGATGCTATCACAGCAATTTAAAACCTCAACTTTATAAAATCAAGTGCAGAGCCTGCTAATGAAATGTGAAAGCAATGGGCTTCTGTAGTCTCTGCTTTCTCCTCAGCCTGAGAAGTAGCTTATATCTGCACAAGGAGTTCACCTGCTGCAATTCTGGTTTGTCTTCACAATCTGTTCATTACTACTTTTTACTTGATTATTGTTTAATTGTAGATACTTAACATGGAAGTTTGTTACTAAAATGGGGCACATGAAGCATTGGAACATGAATTCAAACAGATAGGAAGTGAGAGGAAAATCAGTGCTGCTTTCCAAACTTAATTTTACTGCATCCTTACTTAAACATTTGGAAATCTCTTGGCCTTGTTTACCGTCTCACCAGGGTTAAGGGCCACAAGATGTCAGTGTAGCACCAAACATGAAGAAATGGCAAGCAGATTTTCTGCAACCACTTAAATTGTCACGCTGGTAAAAGCCTGTTGACTCCAACTACAAAGCGAAGCACAGTGGTCATGAAATGGTCCGTGTGATGAGCAGTCACTTCTGAGTCTGGAGCATCGGGAAGCAGCAGGGGAGGGCAGACAAGAGCATGCACTTAGTAGGGACTACATATGTAGGTAAAAGGCTGAGTGTGCCTGCAGAGAAATGGGCAGTGCAGCTCCCATTTTCCAGTAAAGCACATGCATCTGGGCTTGCCCAGCCCCATTAGTTCCCACTCAACCTGTTGATTGTTACTAACTGGCAGTTAAGAAGAGGAGTGCATTTTATTTTGCAGGTCCTACTCTATTATTATGTATCCTAACACTAAAAAGCAATAATTCTTGATACTGTGGGGGAAAATTATTGAATAGTGGTGAGAAAAAGCAAGTGATAGAAATACAGTTCCTTGCATCGTCTTCTGGGTGACTGGTAAAGAAAATCTGATTCATGAGTTCTGAGGCTGATAATAGCTAAAGAGACATCTTCAGGAGCTTGGGTTTGTTGTTATTTTTTTGCAGTTTTCTATCTCTTTGCGAAACTATAGTATGAAGAGTCCGATACTGAATAACCAAACGGTATTTGGAAAATGTGTCTTGGCACACTGGAATGGTGCTTTTCCAGGAGTGACTGTTTCTACGTGCAAAGGAAACACTTGCTTTTTGCCTGTGTGTATCTATACCCCCAAGTGTGATAACAAAGGAACCCAGAGGAAATGGCAGTGGAATAGTCCAGAGATGTCTGGGCCTGATTCAATAAATTAAGCCAGCCAGAACAAATCAGGCCATTTGCTCACTCATGTGTTTGTCCTCTTCTACTTGCACTTGCCTCAGAGGTGACTACCTCTTTTGGATTTGGCTTAGTTTTCCTTATGCACTGTGTGTAACCTGGTAGCTTTGGCAGCTACACAGTGAGGGGTCAATCCATTCTTTCCCCTTCCAGTTCAGATTTATTCAGACACAGTATGGGTGATTACAGAAAAGAGAGAGAAATTGCAAATCATGAACCCATTGTCGGGTATTGGATTTTTAAAAATAATTAGAAGAAACCAGATATTTTATTATCTGCCAAATTAATAATTTTAGAACATATTTTATTAAGGAAGATGAAGTGTAGTGCTAATCTCCTTGGGAAAGTCTTCCTTCATTAATACAAAGCTGTTAGCACAGTTGTGGCCTGAAGCTAGAGCTGGGACTGAGTGCGACTCTCAGACTCAGACATCTGCGTTTGGGATCTACTTGGCATACATGCTTCCAAAATGCTCCCCGTCTCTCTTATGGGCTGAAGCTAAATCCAGTGCCAGAGATTTGAAGAACTGAGGAGCACTTAAAATCCAGAGCTTGGCCACCATTTTCAGTTCGTGCCTCTTTAGATCAGGGTTTTTTTGAATTGCCACTTTCCACGCTGTTGTCTATGAAGATAGGATATGGCATGTCACTGGGAACTGGGAACCATGGTTGGGAAATGAAGACCCCAGTGGGAACTGCTAGCCCATAGTGCCAGGGCAGAGAGAGGGTTCATCTGTAATGACTGGAAATAATGACATGAATTTCTTTAATTCACATTGTCTCCCAAAATTTGAACTCTGTTTAAACAAGTCTCTCGGTGGTGTTTTTGAAACTGCCTGGAAAATCTGAACTGAGGGTTCAGTGTGTTTCTATGTCTTTAAGCAAAGTTTGAAGCAGTGCTTCACACAGAGCTACCAATCTCATCCAAGACAAAGTAAACCTGAGCAAATGAAAGGACATAAATGATTTCTGAACATCACTAAAATTTGATTTTGGTGCTATCTCACATAAGTGGAGTTTCATTTCATTGATGAAAATTGGGGAAAAGATCAAAACAGATAATAGTGACACATTTATTGGCCTAAGACCAGACTTGTTCAAGCACTTTTATCTATGGGACCATGCAAGCCAGTAGTTACTGAATGTTGCAGGCCAAGTGCCTAGCTCTCTGCTTTGATATTTTTGTAAAAAACGCTGGTTCAGTGACAAACCAATGGCATGATAGAACTTGTTTTATTGCTATATTACTCACTCCTTTTTCTATTAGATCCATGCTATGATAGGATATAGCCATCAGCATAACCAGGCAATTTTGTTTTGAATGCTAAAACCTAATCAGGCATTAACTAAACACTTTCTTACCTTTGCAAGTGACAGCAACATTTCATCCTATTTCTGACAAAATTGATACATGAAAACTCACAAAGATAATACATTAAATGAACTGGGGCACTCATCATTTTTCCTCTTCTTTCTCTCATTTTATGAAGATAAAATGTTCCTCTTTACATCGCGGGCTTTTAGAGCACTTAGTTATGTTTGGATTTTTTTGTGGTGAGAATACAAAGTGCTAAGCCTTCATAATGTAGGAGCCCTATAACAGATGCATATGGATAGATACTGTGGTTTTTATTACAGCTTGGTAAAATATTACCAGCCTACTCAGCAAAAGTATCATGCTTTAGGTAGAGGAATTAAGTATCATTAGTTTGCTTCATTATCTTCATCGTGATAGTGGAGATGGATGAATAGATTTTTGCACCTGAGCTGGCGCAAATATTCTTGACAATATTTTAAGGCTGTTTCTATTTACGTGCTGGTTAATGACAGCCTAGTGTTGGAGAATCATCATATGGCAATGTGAGCTAGGAGAAAGGAAAAAGAAAAATCAAACAGCTTGACTTGAGGTAATGTTGTTCCTTTCAGTCTTGCCAGACATGTATGCTGTACTCAGTTTAAAAGCTGCTCTTTGACTTCACTTAAATGCAGTAATTACATATTGCTATTACCCCAAATAAAAATGCAAGGAATCTTCTTATCATATGGAAGATAAGAAAAAAGTGGATTACCTTAGAAGGCCTCATTTGAAAATGCTAAACTGAAGTATGAGTCCTGTGCTTAGTCATTAACATCTATCTATAAATCCAGGCATGAAAAACTGAGAAGTGCTAATGCACCCACGAGAACAAATCCAAATTGTATAAAGATAGCTTTATGCAATGCATTTATCTGACAGAGAGATGAATGGATCTCTGTTTCTCTTCCTTCTGTATTAACGTGCTTTGGTTCACTATGCTATCCGGCCACCTTTCGGTGTGAATGGATGTAATTGCTTCATTGATGTTCTAATTACCATCAGATTGTATTGTTATTCAAGGACAGATGATCGCAAAGGACTGTATATTTGACGATAGACTTAAAAAACCCATTCTGCTTCGTGTTGATCTCATATACGTTATACTTAGCAGGAGATGCACAAAATCTGCTGTCATCTTTTGCACTTTTGGGAAGGTGCAGTTTGCAGGAAGGCTGGATTTCAGAGTAAATCTTTGTCAGGTAGGCTTGTGTTGTTGCTTTATCCCTTCAGTTTCCTGGTCCTCTTCAACCCTATTTTCCCAGACACTCCAGAAACAGAAAAAAACTAAAATCTACTTTGAAATACTTTCCCCTGTCTCCCCGGCCCCAGCCTGCAACTCCTGTGGTAATGGACTTCAAGGCTCTAAAAACGTCTCAGTCCTGAATGGGAGCAATCTCCCTTTGCTCAGAGGAACCTGGTTATAAAAATACACACATGCACCTTTTAGGGCTAGCTTTGCTATTCTGGACTATAAATGATGTCAGCAACTGCTTGTCCTTCCATATCCAAGTCTGGTTCTAAAGAAATGTAGCTGTGGGCTTCTGCCTGATTGGCACCACGTATGTCCTGTCAGGTGATACAGTAGTTCTGAGGTCAGTATTACTGAGCGTGGGAACAGGGCCATAGCTACATGATGCTATCAGCAGGTTGTGCTTCTCTTGGCAATGGACGACAAATTATTCACGTCGTGTATCCTCACTGATTTACATGCATGCATGCGTATGTTTGTTTCCAGTAAAGATATATTTCGGGTTTGTGGTGTTCTTAACCAATAATGCAGGTGTAATGCCATGCAGCCAAAGAGAATAGCCTCTTCTCTTTTTCTGGCAACAGAATTTCACAATATTAATGTACTTATAAATACACTGCTTAAAATGGGACATGGAAAACTAATTCCTGTTAAAATATAAAGGTTAATAATGCCCAAAGAGAGATTATGGAAAAATGAAAGTACTGTGTTCAAGAGCTCTTTACTGTAATTACCCAGATAACCTAGGGCCAGATCATATCAACAACATCAACATTGCTCACGCCACTGAACATCTACCTCATTGCATAGTCCCGCTGAAACCAACAGCACTGCTGGGAGTGGTCAGCCTAAGGCTGTCAGAATTGCCTCCCTGTAAAGATCTTAAGAAACTTTTAACTGTCATTAAAGCTCTGTTAATCTCAGAGTCACCTTACCAGTAATGCCTATGGGAGATTTGTCTAAATACAGTCATTATAAACCTCACTTCAGGTACAATTTATAACTTAAATTGGATTAATAATAGTATTTCTGCTATGTAAATTGCTGATGACCATGCATTTGTAATTTTTATTTCTTTTTCTACTAAGGCTGCGCCAAAACCATACAGGCTTTTCAGGTTCTGTGGCAGATTTCAAATCACTCAAATTTGCAATGGCCTACATGAACATCTGTAGCCTGATCTACTACCTACTACTGGCGTTCTGAGTAGAGGTGTGCCGGAGTATATCTGTAGTTTAATTAACGCAGCGAGAAAGGCTGAGAAGTGAACTTAAAGTAAGCCGATATGAGGCTTGTTCCGCCTAGAAGTTTGCAGAAAACCAACAGCACATTTTTTAATAACCCACCTAGTCACTGATTTGCACTTAGCTTCAAATAGAAGTACTATATTTACTTTAGCATTCTATGAAATACTTTCCTCCTCTTTCTAAAGGGAAGCTTCAAAGTTGTCAGACCTAAAATGTCAATAATGCTATTTAGAAAAATTCTCTGTGGCATGAAGTTTCACACCAAATGCTACAAAGTGAAAAAAATCATCCTGAAAAATAGCACTTGCAGCACGGAAGGCCACCTCAGCATGTTTGAGTGATTCATGCAAGATATAGTCAAGATTTATTTGATCTGAGTTTTTCCTGTAAGCATAAAAAATTCCTAATATCTGCAACAAAAATTATTCCACTAACAAACGTCTTTGGAATACTATCTTCTTGTTGGGAAACTTCCTGGAGATCATTTAGGTTTTATTTTACCAATTGTAGCCTGGCTGGGTACATTGCTACCTCATTCCTCATCTTTCTCCGGAATCAGGAGGAAGGCAGTCTGCCTTGTTATTTACCCCAGAACAGAGGCTGTTGCAGAAAACAAAATGATGCTGTGATATGCATGTAGGTATTCATGAACCATAACCAGATGTATGTTTAATTTCAGGCTCAGCAGCCCCAGTAATCCCTTCCAATGGACTTCCCCCAAATACGAACACAAATAAGCTAATTAACTTTAGACTGCATTTTTACCATGGAGAGTTTTCTGTCTTTCTGGCACTTTCTTTCTTGGAAATCCACTTTCTTTTCAACAGATCATCAGTACCATAAAAATCTTTTCCTTGCTTTTTTACTTTTTTTTTCTTAACATCTTGTATAAAGCGAATTAGGTCTCTGAATTAGGAGCTAGCTTTTTTTGGGTTTGGGGCTTTTTTTTAATAGCAGCCTGGAGGAAGAGGTTTGAATACCTGTGGTCTCTTGATGGAGTGTCAAAATTTGACTTTCCAAAGTGCTGACATTCTTTCCATTTTTCTCTCTCCTCTTTTGGTGTCAGGCTAATATTTGTACCTTTTGATACGCAGACCTCCAAAGGGACTTCTGGGCCTTAACCCCAGCATTCTCAGGCCGTGTTAGTTTTGATGAAACCAGACAGTTTTGCGATCGCTAAACACTTTGAAGAAAAATTAAGTCATTTTTCTTCCCCTTTTCCCTTTTTTGGGATTTCATGCCCCTTAACACTTCTCTAGGAAAAGGAAGAAATTTTAAAAAAAAAAAAAAAGGGAACAAACTGCTGCTCCCTTGGAGCCCCGAATGAAGCAGAGCAGGGAGCACAGAATATTTATGTGCCTGATAAATGTCTGTGTTGCTGAAAGCTAAAATTCTGAAATGGCAAGACAAGATGTGGAGGTCTTATCTTGTATAAAGGATGATGATGTACACTTGTTTTAGTGAAATCAGATTGTTAGGCTGACTTCAGGCTTTGACTTTCCTGCGACTTGATTAATATGACAGATTACATATAAAATAGTTCACGTGATGAAAAACAGCAGTAGTTTTCTGTGAAAAAAACAAAAGCAATTGATAGTCCCCTAATCAGCCTATGAGAAAGGCTTACTGAGATGAATCCCTTCCACATGAATCCAGTGATGTGGGACTACTTAGGGAAACTCTTTTACCAGCCTGTAAAGAGGCCAGAACCCCATTGGAGCAATGAAGCTTCCCTGGGGATTTTAATTCTGGCTAAATTGTTTGTCAGCTCTTCCTCAGCTTACATTTGGATAACACTGCCCAACCAGAAAAACTGCTTGATGAGAATCTGGGAAGAGGTCTTACAAATCCTGCACCTTGATTTATGCCACGCTGAGCCACTGCCTTGTTTGTCTACAGAATAACACATGCTATTTTTCCCTCCATAACTTCCAAAGTATTGCTTTTAATTTGAGACAATGAAGAGTAGGGGTGCAGCAGAATATGCATGAAATAACATTTAGACTAGAAACATGAGATGTGAGAGAGGGAGCGAGGCCATAGCTTGAATCAAATAATGGAAAAGTGAGTTACAGTAGGACAGAAAAAGAAAGCGCCAGAACCTGGGAGATGTAGACATTCTGGTCATCCGCAGGGACACAGAAGACTCCTGGAAACGGTCTGTCAGAAGCAAAAGGAACATAAAAAAATGAGAAACCAGCAAGAAAATAAAAAGCTTGGAAAAGAAAAGGTTAGGTTTTCATGGTGTCTCCTCCACAGGATGGTGATTATGGGTAATGGGGCAGAAAAAGTGTGGAATGAGCAGTTCATTTTGAAGTGGATCAAAGCCACTGATTTTGGACAGAGTAAGATCTGTCAGGGTTGTGACAGGGTTAGAATATGGGCCCTGAACTAGTTTAAAGCATGCTCAAAGCTTTGCAAAGTGTGAGAAACTAATCTACTGCTACAGCTTGCCCAAGAAAAACTGCAGTGTGACAGCTCTTCAGGAATTTAGGCCAAATTGAGCAGGGAAAAGCAAAAGTATCTTTAAAATTTAGCTTGCCATTTTCAAAGCATAACATAGTATTCCAGAAATACTGGAACTTCTCATTTCTACATTTTTACACAGAACTTATTGGCTCCCAATTACAATAAGGCATTTTAATTTTGCTTAAAAGCTGGTCTAATTAAAAAAAAAAAAAACCTTCAGAAAATTGAATAACACCAAAATCAGTATAGTGAGAGGTTTCTGTCTTTTTTAATTAAAACTTCCAACAAACTAAAATAAATAATGTGGTTTGGATTTGATCTAACCTTTTTTTATTTAGGTTCATCCACCAAAGTAAAAAAAAAAAAATAAATTATTCCCCCAGATTTAATTAGTTCTGGATACAGGTACAGATTTTCTGCTCTTTTCCATTTTGGTTTCACCATTCACCTACATAGTATCTCTTGATCTGTCAATTTTTCTGAGCCTTAACTTAAGAAAGATATAGTTACTGTTGAAAAGTCTATTGTAAAGAAAAAGATTGATTTAATACCAACAGAGGTATTAAATCTCAAGGAAACGAAAGACACCCGTTGATATAAAATAGAGGAAGCATTTTCTGTGCCGATAAACTGTAAAAAGAAGAGTTCTATTTGCTGCATCTGGCCAGCAGTCTCCTAACATCAAGGCGTATGCTTCAATGCTGTGTCCAGGCAGGCTTCAATGCTACTGAAAAAAGTTTGGAGCTTTAGACCTTAGTGAAGCAATCTGTATGTCATTGAAGTGACATCTCTGATACTTGAGACAGTCAGCTGTACAGATTACATAAATTTTCTTCTAGAAGAGCTAGTAAAACTACCCAGGGCAGTACCTAAGAGTTTACCCTGCCCAATGTCATAGAGTTAGACTGGCTTTTTGCTTTACAGAACATCACAGTTTTCTCTTTAGCTGTGATCTCCCAGCTGAGCCCTAACTATTTGTCTGCAGAGATGCTCTCATTTGCTTTCTGCCTCGGTGAATGTATAAGCAGAACCAGCTCCAGTAGGGAGCTGTGTACTGGGTCAGGATGTAATTTGCTGTTCTTAGTGGAGAATGAGGATTTGTCTACGTGCAAAAGTTGCCTTTATGTAGTGGTGCTTATATGGTAGGAAGATACTCCGCATCCATCTGCATCTACTTCCTCCTGTCAGTGGCAATATACGGCTGCAAGAGATTATTTAGTGTGAAAGAGCTTTTGAGACTCCAGTCATATGCTAGGATTCTAGCTGTTCGTAGCAAAAAACAATTAGAGATCGGTGCACTTCAGAAAGTTAAATGATTGCCAAGCTCAGCAAATCTGTGAATAGGCAAAAGGCAAATGTGTTCTGCAAAATTTCCTCCTGCTCCCCCAAATGAAAACCCTGTCTTTCCTCTTTCTCCTGATGTTATCATCTGTCATGCGTGTGTGGCTAAGGCTAGGACCAGGGACTTGAGTGCTCTGCTAAATCTGCCTGAAGCAGTTTAATACACTACCAACCCCTGTGTTCTCCCTGCCCTTTGGCAAGAAGTTGCCACGTCTATAGCCGGATTAGTAGAAAGGAGCATATGCAGCATCTCAGCTATGACTACTGCAGCTCCTGTATAATTGCAAGCACGTTGTCATTGACTGTTCAGGCTAATTAGGCAAGAGAGGTGAGACCACACTGGTAAAAGAGCCTGTGAGTGGGAATGGCTGAAATGTTTGCACACATTTGCTTCTGCTGCTTTTCTTCAGGCATGCGGGAGGTCAGCAAAGGAGCAGGGAGGTCAGCAGGGTACAGGAACATCTTTAAACACTGCAGCTTGTTTCACCAGAGCTCAAGAGTCAAGCCCTAGGCTTTATCCTTGTGGGCTTGATCAAATTGTCTATGGTTCCAAGGTCTGTCTTGAAGTGCTACTTTTTTAAAGAAAAGTGGGAACATTAAAAATTAGAATTAAAAAATACAGTTACACCCCAGGAAATTCACAGGTCAGTTTAAAGCCTTCTCTACCAAACCTCACATAAAGCAAACAGCAAACACAGCCAGTAAAAAAGTCATCTTCCCCACCCCCCCAGAAAACAATACTTTTCACTGACTTTTTTTCCTTCTTTCCCCCCCCCCCAACAGAATAACCCTTCTTCACTTATTTTGCTTTGTTTAAAAAAGAACATTAGTCAAAAATACCAGTGCACAAATTTCAGTTCTGTGCAACACTTCTCTATACTGAACATCGTATCGAGGCATGTCCCATCTCCTCATGTCTGCTCCTTTGGCTGATCTGGTAATGTTACGACAACAGGAATCTGTGACCAGGGATTTATGGTTTTCACTACAGCAAAGGATGGGTGTCTATGTCCAACCTTTTAGACTTGGTTCTCTCCTTCAGAGGGAAAAAGTAACCAGAGAAAGGAGGCTATTGCTTTCCCTCTAGTTCTCTGTCCCTAGCAATGCTTGGGTAGAGTTCATGTATTTGTTATTGCCACCATGTTTCAAAGATGTATCATGCCAGGCAGAATTATGAAGGAAAAAAAAAAACCTGGTTTCTTCCTTTTTAGTAGTTACTTGGCTGTGGAGAGGGGACATCCTGTTACAGCATCCCCTGATAACCTCGATGTTTCTTGTCCCAGAGCAGATGTGATTTTTTTGAGAGACTGGGCTGAGTGTGATGGGGGACAAGCTGCTAGGATGGTGTGGAAATCTGGTAATGGGCTGTAGGAACAGTGAGGAAACTCTTCCCCCTAGGATGAACTGTAGATCGCAAGAATAGCTCCTCTCCTGTCTTGGCTAAGAGCAGCAAAACCAGGATCTAAGCTGGCAGAGTTGCAGGCTCAAATGTCTGTGCAATTAAGATATTTCACAGAGATTTCTGTCCTGGTATAATAAAACTAAAGCTTTTGGAACTGTGGACATAACCCTTACCTTCTACATTCATCATGGAGCGATGAGACAGCTTTGCTTTTTCCTTTCTGATGCCATTTCTCTGATCCAACAAAAAAGGAAAAGAGTCAGTAGGGATAATCCCTTGGGAGCACAGTATTTAGCACTCATTTGGCAGGTGATATTTACCCTGTTTTAAGAGGATTAGACACAGACACAGTCCAGAGTACCCGACAGGGTATCTCCAACATCAGTGATGGACGCCTTCTTGCAGTCTTTGCCCTTTTAACCATCTCTTTTGTAACACTGGGGGTCACTCCTAGTTCATCCTCTGGGCCAGGGCCAAGGTTTTGCAAAAAACGGGAGCAGGAGAGAGAAACTTTGAAAACAAGCCACATCAGTGCAGTTATATTCAAGTTGCTATCAAGGCATTTATTGGTATGCCAATTACGCTTCAGCTTTCCAGCTGTATAGCTCTCTTGTTTTTCAAACCTGCTCTTGCTTGTAACATTTAAAAGCACACCACGGACAAAATGTTTAAAGGCAACAGTGCAAAATGCCAGCAGAAAAATAAGTGGGGAAGTAGGAGAAATGAAGGTGTTTGTCAATTCTGGGTTGGTTTTTATTTATTTATTTATTTTTAATTTCATTTGTATTTGGAGTGGAAAGTGTGTGTAATCATGTGGAAAGTAAATTAAGACAGCTCACTTGTAGGTGTTAAAGAGAGAAACACCTCATTTTCCTGAAAGAGGTGTCTGTTGAGAGATGATAAGGTAAACCATGCTTCCAAGATGAACTCCACTCCAGAACCTGTCTGCAGCCTTTTGTAGGGGAGTGAGGGCAGAGCCCCCTCCAGCCCCAGCAGCAGTGGTGGGGGCAGAAGAAGAGCCCGGAGGCTCTGCTTCATCTGGGGAGGCAGGTCTGCCACGAAGCACAGAGGCCAGGGGGAGCCTTCTTCCCTTTTTGTTTTCTTTCTTTGCTTCCCTTTCTCTTCTGCACTTAACTGCTCCTTTTCCCTCCGGCTCAGCTGCTGCTGTACTTGACTTGCTGTCCAGGTAATGCTCAGCTGGTAGCTGTGCCAGGCAAAAACCTGTGTAGAAGGAGTGTCTGAGACCATGTCTTGTAGCAATGGCCCTTGTGGCTTTTATCTGCTTTATAGAAAGGGAAACTAGTATTATTCAATTTGTTATCTTAACTCATGAATGGGTAATGAGTGCAACACTGCAGGTCTTGCTTAATGTTTGTTTCAGAAGTCAGACCTGATACCATAAATGCAACAAAGGACAGAGGATTTAACACTTGAATAGCAGATTCTCTTAAAGCCTTCGCAGAAAGTAAAAGGAAAACCTTTTCTCACTATGTTTTTTCTCAAAAGCCTGAAAAAGGAAGCTGATTGAAAAAGAAGACTTGAGTTTAGCAGACAAACAGATGAGGGATTGAGCCCAGGGCAAGAGAAGAAACAATTTCCACTGAATGTATTTCTTGGTCTAGGTCAAACTTTTTAAGCAAATGTGTCAGATGTTTGAGGCAGTGCACACCTCCTATATCATGTATGGAAACTGGGATTTGAAGCCAACTTTGATTTGAAAGGCTTGTACATTAGTTCATGTTCAAGACTGTGCTAGTGTGAAATGACTGCTACAATAAATGGCAATACTGCCTTTCATGCATGTGTTTGCTATTCCAGCTGCTTGAGTAAACATTGTGTTCCATCAAATTTCACCCTGGGGATTGAACCTGAACTCAGATTATATTTTGTTTTGCCTTCCTTATCCCTTAGCCTTATACTAACGGTGGAACTGGCGCCTTGAGGCCAGGTCCACTCAGTTATTTATTGTGGCACATAGTAATTAGGCGTCTGACTTAGCACCCTCAAGCCTGTGCAAAGTATCTCTGTTTGATATATAGAGCATGAGAAGTTAGTTGTCTCAGAATGGGAAAAAAGACAGAGGATATACTGAGCAGGGAATTTCAGGCAGATTTCATCAGTCATCAGCCAGAGCAATAAAGATCCTGGAAAGGTTTTACTACCCATCAGGGAAGTTATGCACATTTTCTCAAAACTAAAAAGATACAATGGAAAGACTAGGAACTTAATGTCTAATCCAGCCTTGACCTTTTTCTGGCTTTCATTAGGTCACTTCATCCATCCTGGGGAATATTTCCCACCCACATAACCTGCCCACCTATTCTCAAGCCCACTTTTGGTTTAAATTTCATATGGCGAGTTCTGCAGGTACATCTGCTTTAAATCTTCTCTTGAATTGTCCAAATATGAAACAATGGAATGAAAGTGTCTTGCATCAGCTAAAACAGATATTTTCTATTACATTCAAATATTTTCAACTTTTCTTGATATAATAAATGTATGTCTGTTGAAAAATCACTCTGAAGGAAGTGCTTCATTCAAAAAAAACATTAAATTACTTTGGTTTTTAAAATAAAATGCTAAGAAAGCCAACA
Organism: Theristicus caerulescens; assembly: GCA_020745775.1. Taxonomy (NCBI): domain Eukaryota; kingdom Metazoa; phylum Chordata; class Aves; order Pelecaniformes; family Threskiornithidae; genus Theristicus; species Theristicus caerulescens. Next base: position 95,567,817 of record CM036560.1, read on the forward strand.
TTTTGAAATGCTGTAATTGTAACAAATAGATTTTTTTTTTTTTTTTTTTTGTCAGACAACTGCTTTGGTAAAAACTTCCAGGTAGTCATAACTTCATTATGAATTCATAATAATAAAATAATTTGTTCTCATAATTCTTTTAAATTACATGAAACTTTTTTGGAAAAAGCTATTGAAATAATAACGGTGATTATATAAGCAAATAGTAAATTTTAAAAGTATTCAGTGGACATTTTTGTTGCTTGTTGCATTGTGGGTTCTTTTTTGCACTGGTCAGAATTGCTGTGGGAATAAATGTGCGTATAAAATGAATGTAGGGTTACGTGCACAGCCAAGACTATAGTTGAGTGGGCAGAATTTAAACTGTCCTAAGCATGTTGTGGCTTTCCAAAGGAAATCCTTTAACTCTGATACTAGCCAAGCTCATAGGATGAATTAACTACAGGGATGTTGGAGGGGGTGGTGTTGTGGGGGGCGGCTCTTTAGGGGAACATAAACCTTTATCTCATTTGCCAAATAGGAAATGAATTGACCGCGTAATTTTGGCTCTCTGAGTCAGCGAAAATGCCACGTGTATTCATTTCTCAAAGGGTACTTTTGTGCCTGAACTTGAAACACTGCTGAGTTCAATGGGAGAACTAATGTATATAAATGTACATTTCACGTCCCCCCGGTGACTCCAGAGCGGGGCTGTTGTGAGCCAAAACCAGGGGCTCCTGTGCAGAACAGTGTGTATGCTCAGACTGTTGTATATCATTATCTATCAGCGTGAGCATGGGGATTGAGTAAGGAACACCGATGTTGTGGTCTTGCTTTTGACACTGACTTGCTATGTGGCCTGTCTAATTAATCTCTTTGGATCTTATGTTCTTGGGCTCTAAAATGAGGATAATAATCATTATTTACCTGAAATGGGAGCTGTGCAGCTTAATGAGGCAATGTTTGTGAGGTTTTCAACTACAGAAGATGCTATAAAACTCAGAATAGTCATTGATAAGAGGATTTAAGGTGCCACGTTAGTGACACACAGTACACGATGCATAGCCTTTATAACATTGGGTGATGATCTGTCAGGGCTGCAAAAGAAAAGGTGCTATCATTAGCCAAAATCTCACATCATCATTAATTTTATATTGGCTCTTATATTTTCTAAACCAGGGGTGGCATCTCTGCAGACTCACCCTCCTCTGGACATTGATGGGAATTAGATGTGCACCCTGTGGTTACCCCGGCCTGAGCAGGCTGCTCCTCTGGTGCTGAGCTCTGCTCAGGGCCGCTGAGGAGGTGCAGCTCGGCAAAGTTACTCCCATGCTTTACACGAGAGCTGCGTTTAAGTATTTTGCTGGATCTGAGCTTTCAGAATAAGCCTGTTCAATGCTATGCCCCGCTGCTGATCCACAGCCAGTGATGCTTGGCTGGCAGCATCCTTTCACTGCTGAAATGCATGAAGGAGCACCAGCAGGGCCCTGGCTTTGCCTAACGTGTTTCCTTTCTGACTAATACCGATGTCACAGTAACATTAACCATAGCACAGAAGTGAAAAGAGCCCTGAAAATGTTAATGGTATACAGACTTTGTTTTACTGATATCAAATTTTCCTCAACTTAAATAGAATTTTTAATGTAAAAGCTGCATAGACCAAAAGAACTTACCTGGCTGTTTGATCGTGCCAGGCAGACGGCTTGTATTCAGGATGTTTCTTGCTGTTTTTCAGTCAAATAGAAAAGCCAGTATTCTTTATAATTTTTTTACATGTCTTCCTTGGGAAAACCAAAAGGATCCTGTACCAACAGTACCTTTACAGCAAGAGCATCTGGCTCTGCAGTTTTGTGTGAGTTTTAATAAGCCAGTGCTGTGCTCGCCACTACCGTTCTTTTCATTTACCTACTTTCTACCTGGTGTGTGAGGAGGAAGATTTTATTTTCTCCTCTTTAATACAGTGCCGAGCTGATATATGTTTTGAACACAGCAGCTTCAGTTCAAATTGGAAGTACTGCTGGAGCAGGGCAAACTGTGATGAATTTTAAATGCTGTTTTTGTAAAGATGTGTTCAATGCACTGCAGGTCATTTGAACACTTGGAGATCGCTGCAGCTCCTCACAAAAAGAGGAGGAGGAGGGAGGGAAGAGGCATCTGCAGCAAAAATATATGACAGCGCTTGTGTTGCACGGCATAATTATCATAGGCAGAAGGAGGGATCTGATGTTAAGCTAGGGACTGGGGTGGGAATCACCTCAGCTAGTGTTAGAAAACTGGTTATCTGCTTCTGTGCAGGTAGCCCCAATTTCCCTTCATAGAATCATAGAATTGTTAAGGTTGGAAAAGACCCTTAGGATCATCAGGTCCAACCGTTAACCTACCACCACCAAGTCCGCCACTAAACCATGTCCTCAAGTACCACATCTACACGTCTTCTAAATACCTCCAGGGATGGAGACTCAACTACTTCCCTGGGCAGCCTGTTCCAGTGCCTGACTACTCTTTCAGTGAAGAAGTTTTTCCTAATATCCAACCTAAACTTACCCTGGCGCAGCTTGAGGCCATTTCCTCTCGTCCTATCGCTTGTTACTGGGGTGAAGAGACCAACCCCCACCTCTCTACAACCTCCTTTCAGATAATTGTAGAGAGCAGTAAGGTCTCCCCTCAGCCTCCTCTTCTCCAAACTAAACAAAAACTAAACAAACAAACTGTTCCCAACTAAACAACTTCAGCATCAGCTATAAAATGAGATGAATTAAGACCTAGGAAGAATCTTTGGTCAATACAGTCAAGGAGGACTTGACTAAGGAGAGCCTGGCTGTGCCCTGGACATGTCAGGTGATTTCCACCTGGGTCCTGCACTGGACTCACAAGGAAGCAGGGGGGATTTTTGCACCATTTTAGAAACACATTTTTAGCTATTACATGGAGTGATAGTCCTCTGGGCCAAGGGACATGGACTTCCTCAGAAACCCCCAAGTCAGGAGGGTAACAGCCACATGGGGAATATATGTGGATGCTATGTACAGCACAAGCTGAAAAGAATTGCTATACACCTGTGTAGTAAACCTGCTACCTTTGGGTGAGCATCAGGCGCTGGCATGCATGCTGGCTGTGTGATGGGAAGGGGCCGGACAGAGCTACCCCATGCTGCCACTGGAAGAAGCTGTGTAGCCCTGAAGTAGCTTGCTGAAGAGGGAGAAGGCAGGGAATTTCACCTGTCCTGCACCTCCTTTCCTTACGCACACTGAGCACGGTTCTTCTCTTCTTCACAGTGCATAGCACTGTATTTTCCAGTTTAAGACCCTGATCTGAAGCCAACTCAAATAAATGGGAACATTTTAGATAGTAGTATATGAATGAAATCTTTACTGCATTTGCTTCTCAAGTTGCTCCAAAATTCCCTCTGTAATAAATTCTTAAAGCTGGAGTCTGATTTCTTGTTAAAAGCCCAGAGGAAAAGAAGGGTTTTTCCTAATCCAAAGTCAAGAGACATGTAATTTCTTTCCAGTTAGGAATCTCATTCAATTTTTCCCTTCTTTAGTACCTTAATGGATTAAGATACACCCACCAAAATCAGCCTTTTTGTTTTTATTAAGCATTTAGAATGTCCATTCATTCATAGGATAAATTTATCTAATTTGATCTAAAAGCAACCTCTCTTTCATTATACAAATAACTACAGAGGCTTTTCCTGCAAGTAAGTGCATAAATACTATCTAAAAATTCTGTTGTCTTTCCTGAAGGAAATACAGCTACAGTCAGGCCAAAAGCTAACAAAATGGCCAGCTTCAGAGAAGCTGAGGCTTTCTCCTTTGTTTTTTCTTTTTCCTTGATCAAAACCTATTAAAGAATCAGTGGCCTTTCTGCTCTGTGTGCGTGCCACAAGCTTTCTTGCTTCCCTCTTGTAACCGCTGTAATCTAACAGAACTTTTTCATGCTTTTGTATGCTGAATATCCAGGACGTGTCATTAAGCACCAAGCAGGGAGAGTTTTAAGCTTGAATAACAGAGTGCCAAATTCTGGCTTAATTTATATTACTTGGCATAGCATCTGGCAGAGGATGGACATAATTATATCCCTCCTCTTCTTGTTTAATCCCTTTTTTCCTTCCCTCTGTTCCCCCTGCTGCTATCTCACCAGAGCACCAGCCGTCTGGTTATGAACTGAAATGTGTCTTCCAAGTGGAGACCTGGGTTTGTAAAGACAAAACTAACCGTAAGATTTTTTTTCTTTTCCTTTCCTGCCTGCTGATGAATACAACATGGGTTTAAAAATGTGATTCTCTTCCTGCTGATAGACTGTAGGTCTCATCTGGAAACAAAAAAGAATTTATGGAGGTGGGTGTTAGTTGTTGCTTTTCATAACTGCCTTGAGGTATCGAGGAACTGTGGGACTATTTATTTTAGGGTTTTGTTTTGCCACGTATCACTCCAGTATCTGTACGTGTACCATATAAAATAGACTAGGAGAACAAAGACCATAGAGGACCTCATGAGTGTTTGACTCACTGGCTTTTTTTCTGTTTACAGAGTTTGGCCTGGATGAAAAATATTGTCTCTAATTACCAGGAAAACTTTCAATCCTGCTAGTCTAGTTTGAGATTTTAAAACTATTAGAGAGTAAGGAATTAAGAAGCGTCTTTTTTAAATACACATTTAGACATCCAGCTATTAGTTTATTTAGAAAGGTGTCAGGGAAGAAACCTTTCATGAGTTAGCAATCAGATTTATTTCCTGAGCAGCTTTCACTGCAGTGTTAACAGAGTGTCTGAGGTGTTGAGATCAACATCAAACAATGGTTCAAACCACAAGAAACAACAACATGGAGAAATACATTGTTTCTTTCCCAGAGTTTCTTTTTGTGAAGTCTACGTGTTACTCATGATTTATTGTCTAGTTCTGTGCTCAGAAAAATGATTCGCCTCTCATGATTTTTCATGTCAGATGTCCATACTGTATGACTACTGGATTTTATTTATTTCATAATTTCTAGCCTAGAATCTTTAAAACAATCTTAGGTTCTTTCCTTTCACTGGTTACCACCAGCAATAAAGATTATGCAGGCCAAATTAGAAAGACAAGTCTCAAATTTAACATAGAAAGAAAACAACAAAAAGAATGAACTTCAGAAATTCTCTCATATTTTTTTCTTTAAACTTGCCTACTACCTTCACTTCCAGCAGAAGTCAGTGCAGTCTGGGACTTCCCAAAACATGTCAAGTAAATAGGAGGGGAGACATGGAATGAGAGAACATTTTAATCAAGTCAGGTTTACCTGCAAACTGGTAGGCTCAGCTGGGCTCAACTCAGATTGCTGAAGGACAAAGGAAAGGATTTTTGAGAGTTGTATCACAAGTCCTTTTTGAGCTATGAGCTGCCCAGTATTGCATCCCAAAGGCGGACTAGCTCTGCCAGCTGATTTGCTTTGGTTGGATAAGTCAAGTTTGCCGAAGCAGTAGGGTTTTGTAAACATGGCTCATTTTCATTGAAATTACTGAGGGGATAATTAACACTGGCAGCTAAGCAGCCAGATACAAGGGGGCAGTGACTTTTAGAAGGCATTTTTCCAAGCTCTTTTGTGTATGAAGCTATTTAACTGGGTGAATTTTTTTTGTTGTTGTTTTGGGCTTTTTTGGTATAAGTAATGCCCTAAACTGGATGTAGCCATTTTGTATGGCTCTTCTGGCTGTTTCTGTGACGGATGTATTAAAAAGAACAATCATTCTAATTGGAGGCCCAGCTGGAAAAGAGAAAATACCCATGTGCTCTCAGCATCCCATTGGGGAGGACAGCAATGATGCTATCAGGTCTTGCAGAAAAGAAGCTACAAACATGAGACTGGAAGAGGAAGGGAGAATGATGTAAGTGCAGATAACCTATCCAACCTATGAAAAAGATAGTGCTTAATAGTACCACAGCCTGTGTTGTGATTAGCTAGCAAGTGAAGAGAGGACAACAAATCTGCACAAGATGATGATATTCAAAGCAAAGATTTTGAGGGAGAAAGTGGGAAAGGAGGTTTTGCTGAGAATAATGTCCAGATGCTGAAATACAGATTTATTTTTTTAACTCAGCGTCTAGTGCTTATTCTTTTCTTTAATATTGAAAATTTTGCTCATATCCTCAGCTAATCGAAGTAGCAGCTCATCAGATGTGCAATACAGTTGTACAAAACTTTTTTTTTTTCCTGTGGAAGCTGTTTTGTTGAAGCTGGAATGTCCTTGCCCATTATTACTAAAAATACTAAATAAATAAATGAAATAAATGAATAAACCTGAGATATGCAAAAGCCAAAGGCTGGCTATGTGTTCACCTGCTGGTCAGGGTGTGTGCTTCTGGGCTATGTTTACTTTGCCTCCAGGAGCAGTCTACAGAGATGTCTTTTTCCAAAGTGGAAGTCAAATCCTCAAAGTCGGAGATGTGCAGTGAATTGGAACTGCTGTTTTCTGGCCAACCATCACTGCTTGCCTATTAAGAGATATGCAGAAGTACAATAGCAGAAGAATTACTCTCTTTGGCATCCCAAGAATCAGTAACATCTGTGTTCCAACTTCACCTCTCTGTATTGCTTGCTGCCTATGTAATTTTTCTTTCTTCTGGTGAGGTCACTGCCATTGCTATTGTTTTAATTGCAGCTGATGAGTTGTGGGCTTTTGAAATCATTAGTGATTCCAATGAGCTCTAGAAACAGAATAACATCATTTCTGCCTTGCTGTTCTTAGTCTCCCGTGAAAGTGAAATCTATATAGAACTTAATTACATTTTATATCTTATGTCTTGTTTTAACTGAACTAATATTTACAAATAGATTTGATGAATATCATTGCACTTAAAGGAAGGACCCCCTCTGTGTTGTCTTTTCAAGTTACTGAAAAGAAATCAGAAAGAATGAGTTCTTTAGGAAACTAATTACTAGCTGATTTCATTGACCCGCTAGGCTGGTGGCATCCGCCTTCCAGTCTTTTTCAAATCATTCCTCTTTCATTTGGATGTTTAGGGATACATTAGTATATGGCCACAAAAATTACAAATTATAATGATTAAAAATTAGGGGTTTCTGCTATAAAGTGTCTTTCTCATTCCAGCCAAAGGCAAAATACAACCTCAAATTTCTGTTCTCTTCTTTGTACTAAGGGGATGAGATTTGCAGATGAGTGTGGGAGGAAGGAAGCAGCTGATGGCGAGCTTAAGGAGGAAAAGAGACATTTTGTGGAGTCTATTTGAAAGCCCTGACTCACATCCTTCTGTTAGAGGACACTCCAGTTTCTTGTTTCTGGCCACAGCCTGAAGCAGCTCTTAAGCAGTAAAGGTTGTAGGTTTGGTTTCAATTGTACTTTATGATTTCGGTTCTCTGACCTAGTCTTGTCCATTAGTTTTATGTTTCGCCTTTGAATTCCTAAACTTTTAAACATTGTAAATGAAGTGACTGCAGGCATTTAACTAACAAATACTAACAAGTTCATCTGATGTCTTCCGTTTCTATTTAAGTAGCTGTTTATGGGAAGACAGACAACTGTTTGTTGGTAAAAGCTAACTGTGCATTTTCATAACTGAATACATCTGTCAATTAAAGCAATCCTTTAGGTGCTCTCTGAACCCTCTCTGACCAGTCTTCTGACCTCCTCATCTGCTGTCAGACTTCTAGTTTGAGAGATTGATTTTTTTGCACTTTTCTGCAATTTAAATCTTCAGAATATCCGAAGGTATTACCCATTTTACGCCCACTTTATACTGGAGAGGGGAACCATCAGAAATTAGACAAATTACATGAAGACGACTATCCCATTCCTCTCCTAAATGAGATAAAAAGAATAGCGAGTTCAATAAGTTCTAACAGACAGTCGGAATATGGAAAAAATATAAGCCCCTATCCTTCCTCCAGTCCTAGATTTTTCATATGTAAGCCCAAGAGAGGAGGAGGTAGATGCTCTGGATTGTTTCTTATCCTTTTGCTGTCAAAGTCGAAGAGGTTGTTTTAGTCTAGGCAGCCAGCACTTCCATGACTTCAGATTTTGTAATAAAACTTCTGACTGTTGTAGCCCATCTGTAATGAATTCTTCAGTAAATAGAAAAGTCCACGACACATCAAGCATCCCTTGCATTTGCTGCTGCAGAGCCCTGTGTTCACATGCTGCAGAAGTCGAGGTTTGGTGTGTGTAATACTCGAAAGTCCCTGCTTGTAAACATTGGACTGTGACTTGCAATTTTAACTTTACGACTTGCTTGTCATTCTTAGTTTAATAGTAACAGCTAAGTAATAGTTTATTTTCTGTACTTTTTAGGAAATGTAATGATCAAACTCGTTTTTAATCTGGCTGCCCTCTCTGTCCCAGTTTTAGCTTCATACCTTTGTTGCTTTTTTTCTTTCCTTTGTCACCTTTGTAGGAAGCTGAAGTAGATATTTTACTTTAAAAATCCAGTCTCTTACATCTTACTTTAGGCTAAATCAGGAAGGAAAAAAAACCCAACCCAACCTGAAAACAATTCTTGCTTGATAAAAGAATTCATATCTTTTCCAGGAGAAGAGAAAGGAAACCAAACCACAATTAATTTAACAAATTTTCCATCTTAACGTTTCAGGGGAGATTGATGCTGTTTATATAACAAGAGAACTTGCCTACCTTTGTTCCAACACAGCTGCTGTTAGTTAGCCAGATGTGACCCAAGAGATGCCCTAAGCGCATTTCTGTTTAATTGGGCAATGTATCTGTTTTGGGGCATGTAAGGTGTGACTGACAAACATCTGCCATGAACACGACTGTCTCTGCATTAGAAACATGCAAACAGATTTGCCCTTCTTTAACAGCTACTGGCATCTTCTGGAAACTTTTCAAACATATTAGTGAATATTTAGAAATGTTTCTGCCTTGAATATTCTATTTCGTCTTATTTTCTTCTCTCAGTATCCTTTATTAGCACAGTCATTTACATGAAAGTTGCTGCAGTTACATGCTGCAGGGGTTTTTCAGTTGGTTTTGCTTTTGCTGTGATGCTATTATTGGTGCTTTTTTTTTTAAATATCACTCACCTTTACTACTTAACTAAAATTTACAGTAACCTGGCTGTGACATCTGCTTCATCACTGCTGCAATGTATGAATTCTTCCAAGAGTTCACTTTTCTTCTCTTTAAACAAAGCTGTATTGACGTATGTGGTGAGAGCTGTAGGCAAGGTAACCTAAGAGTTTCCATTATAAAGGTGATTTTTTTATCACTTTCTTTAGTTACAGTGGGGTGCTGGTTTCTAATGACATTACCATGTTTTCCTTTGACTTCCATGACAGTAGGATGTAGGTGTAGCTCTTTGAGGAGGAAGGAGTAGAGACGAAGGGACGTAGATTTCTGGGTGGTATTAAGCAAATGGCTCCACGTGAGCAGGTTTTTCAATTTTGTCACAGTTTATTTTATTAGTATTAATTTTGTCACAGTTTATTTTATTTGTATTATTTATTTGTCTCCTGCTTTTAGGACAAACGAGGAAAAGGAAGCTCTCACAAAACATCAACAGTAAAAAAACCAAAACAAAACCATGGCAGTCAAAAAGTCAGAATTTTCCCAGTTTTTCCACCTGCTTTTTGTATCTCCTGATTAAAGGGACAGCACTACATTACTATCCTCAGTAAGGAAATACCAGTGTTTTTTCTGAAGGCGCATGCCTGACGGTGTCCCATTCAGACTGGGGACGGTGACTATGATTGCAGGGCGCAGGTACAGCAGGCAGGGATGCTCCCTTGGCCTGGCCTGTATCGATGTCAGTTGTGAGCCATGGGAATGGCATGCAGGAGGCTGCAAGAATGAGGGGGCAGCTGCAGAGGGTGAGATGGGCTGTATATACTGAAAAATGATGGTAAAAGTCTACTGAACAGTTCCTTCCTTCATTGTGGGCTGCTAAATCAGTCTTGGAATCCCATGGAAGAATGAATAATAAGTGATCATATTATTTAAAGACCAAATTGTAATGTATCTCCCAAAAGGGCAGTTTTAACTTTGTGTAAACTTAGCTCTAATGTTTTTCAGTTCTGTGAGCTTCATTTTGCAGCTAACTGGACATTTATTTATCAAAGGTTTAAACTTCACAGATTCTGATCCTAAGGTGGTTCTCACACGATGGGAAACAGAGAGAAACATTTCCAGGGGCTTGAAAAATACTCCCCATACTTTGCAGAGACAGCACTTTGCCCAGATGCTTCTGAAGTCTGCTATTTAGCAGGCCCTGATACTGCTACCCATTCTGCTTCTAATTTGAAGGCTGTGACACTAAACTGATGAATGAATTTTGAAAAGCAGAATTGAACAAATTAAAGTAAATTTAGCTTGGACAATGGCAATTTTTTTGTTTTGTTTTGCGAAATGATTTGGAATAGTTACTAATGATGAGGCTAACATGATGCAAAGCAATTTGAGAAATGGTATACCTTACCTAAATAGAGCATTTAAAAGAAACAAGCTACTGTAGTATTGTGGTTTCATTTTTTATTTTGATAATTTAATTTTAAATCAAACAAATCCAGCATTCAGAGTGTAGTTTTCTGTGTGTCAGGTTATGTTCACTGCGTTGTCTATGTTCACTTAAATCCCTATCTTGTAGCATGACAGTTTACAGCAAGCCAGAGTTTTCTGAATTAAATTTTCAGGATTGCAGAGAGAGAGAGGCAAATTTAGCAATCCCTACTGTATCAACACGATGGCTACAAAAATAACTTTTATTGATCCCCACCTAAGTAGCTACATAAAATATTTTGTTTTTGTAACTAATCCCTGTAGAAAAGGCTAAGATACCTTTCTAAATAAAAATATTTTCTGAAAGAGATGGGTATAGTTCAATTCTAAAATATGTTCCTTCTGCAGTATTTATAAAACAGCACTAACATAAAGTCCAGGATAACTGGCCACAAAGCAACAAGCTGGTTTATGAAATACATGCTCTTGTGTAAATAGGTAACCCACAGATCCTGAATGGAATTGTCTTCCCTGCCGAAGAATCCAAGTTCACTTGCATTTCCTTCCAGATGACCCCTCTTGATGGTAGAAGGCAGCCTGTGGCTGGCTTCCACACTGTCCTAACACTGTGCCAAATGAAAGCTGCTTCACTCTTTGTTGCTGTCACTTGCAGGACATTTTGTTGTATAAATCAAACATTCCTGTTTCATATGTAAAACTCAGAGGGAATTAAAACAGGTCTGTCTTTCCCAGGGAAGTGTAAGACGCAAACTGTTTCCTATACCAAATACTTGACAAGTAACAAACCAGCTATGACAGTCAGGAATTAATTTGTGTTATGGTAGAGAATCCATCCTTGTCAGGCGTTTATAAGTTTTGCCATGGCCATGGTAAGGAGTTTATCTATCCAATTTGCACTTGCAGATAGGAGGTCTTCAGGGAAGAAAGTATTGCATTGTGGCTGAAGCAGCTCTGGCACAGGAGCCTTCCTGCAGTGTGAATTCATCCTTACTGTCAGAGCTAAACTACGATTCTGTTGTTTGAGAAGCTGCATAACGCGTTGAAATAAGAGCTGGGAAAGGCTGAGGGAAGTCTTGGCTATTTCTGACACAAGGGCAAAAAGGCAATTACATGTATACTTGTTTGAAACTCTGAAAAGTGCTGATATGGTAAAATGTTGTTACATACTAATAATCACTAATGCTTTGCTGCTATTTTTTCATAGGGTATAGACTCTTGGTAATACCTGCATCATCTTTTTAAAAAAATTCAGTTGATATATCAAATATATTCCTTTTTATATTAAAATGTCTTTTGGGGTACCATCCTAGGACCAAACCAGATTCTCTACTATGTAAATCAGTTTCAGTCAGCTTGCTTGGATATATACAAAATTAAGATGAAATATCTCTAACCTTTCACAGGTTTTTCCAGTTGTTAGACTGGAAAAAGACAATTTTTGTTTGTCCCTGCAGACAATATTATTTTCTTGAATAAACCAGGAATCCCTCCCATATTTTTACCAAATAATTAAACTACTGATGAATTTCAAACTGATAGCAAACATTTCTGCACTTCTGTGTGTTTGTTCATCAAGTTCAGTCAAAACTCAATTTATCTTTGAAAAATAATTTAGATGAAAAATTTCAAATCTGGCCTAGGTGCTGTCAAAGTAACAGATCTGTCACCTTTGGAACATTTCTTTGAAGCCCTTATTCCAAAAGGCTGTTGCTTGCTTTTCCACTGATCTGTACGTTTCTGCAAATAACTTGGGTTAGCAACAAAATCTGGAATTTTGAGAAAATAATGGTTCAGTTTGCTTTGGTAGGTAAAACACTATGCATTCATGCAAAAGGGGCCCTTAATCCATCTTCTTCACTTTGTGATTGTATCAACTAGCAATTTCCAGTGACATGAAGAAAGAGGGCTGTCAGCAGGTCACCTGCATCAGCTAAAAGGAAACAGACCTGGAAAAGTGGAAGAATTTATAACGAAACACTGGTTTAGTAAAGCTGACTTCTTTTCTCTTTTTTCTTTTGTTAGTTCTGTCTCTGGTCCTCAAAAGAAGGAACTGTCTCCACAACATACATATCCAGAAATCTCAAAATCAGCGAAAGGTAAAGTTTATGATTTTTTTTTTTGTGTCCACTGTTTATCTCTAAATGTAGTAGTAACAGGCACAGACAAACTCTTGCAGCTGTAGTCTCTGCAGACTTTTCAGAACAAAAAGACGGGACAGGCAAGGAAGGCGAGGCGGCAGGGTAGCCTTGTACATCAGAGAGTGTTTTGACTGTCTTGAGCTCGACAAAAGTAACGACGAGGTTGAGTGCTTATGGGTAAAGATCAGGGGAAAGGCCAACAAGGGAGATATCCTGGTGGGAGTCTGTTATAGACCACCCAACCAGGATGAGGAAGCAGATGAAGTTTTTTACAAGCGGCTGGCTGAAGTCTCACAATCTCTAACCCTGGTTCTTGTGGGAGACTTCAACTTACCGGATATCTGCTGGAAATACAACACGGCAGAGAGAAAGCAGTCTAGGAGGTTCCTGGAGTGCGTGGAGGATAGCTTCCTGATGCAGCTGGTAAGCAAGCCAACCAGGGGAGGTGCCCCGCTGGACCTGCTGTTCACGAACAGAGAAGGCCTGGTGGGTGATGTGGTGGTCGGAGGCTGTCTTGGGCACAGCGACCATGAAATGGTAGAGTTTTCGATTTTTGGAGAAGTAAGGAGGGGGGCCAGCAAAACCACAACCCTAAACTTCAGAAGGGCAGACTTTGGCCTGTTTAGGAGTTTGGTTAACAGAGTCCCTTGGGAGGCGGTCCTGAAGGGCAAGGGAGTCCAGGAAGGCTGGATGTTATTCAAGAGGGAAGTCTTAAAGGCACAGGAGCAGGCTGTCCCCATGTGCCGCAAGTCGAGCAGGCGGGGGAGAAGACCAGCCTGGCTGAACAGAGAGCTCTGTCTGGAGCTCAGGAAGAAAAGGAGAACCTACCACCTTTGGAAGAAGGGGCAGGTGACTCAGGGGGACTACAAGGATGTGGTGAGGATATGCAGGGAAAAGATTAGAAAGGCGAAGGCCCAGCTAGAACTTAAACTGGCCACTGCTGTCAAGGACAACAAAAAATGCTTCTACAAGTATATCAGCGACAAAAGGAAGGCTAAGGAGAATCTCCCTCCTTTGTTGGATGCAGAGGGAATCTTGGCCACGAAGGATGAGGAGAAGGCTGAGGTACTTAATGCCTTCTTTGCCTCAGTCTTTAATAGTCGGGCTGATCATCCTCAAGGTTTTCATGCCCCTGAGCTGGGAGATGGAGATAGGACACAGAATGTAGTCCCAGCTGTCGAAGAGGTGGCAGTCGCTGACCTGCTCCTCCACCTGGATGCCCACAAGTCTATGGGGCCAGACGGGATCCACCCGAGGATACTGAGGGAGCTGGCGGAGGAGCTTGCCAAGCCACTCTCCATCATTTATCAGCAGTCCTGGTCAACCGGGGAGGTCCCAGATGACTGGAAGCTAGCTAATGTGACACCCATCTACAAGAAGGGTCGGAAGGAGGATCTGGGGAACTACAGGCCTGTCAGCCTGACCTCGGTGCCGGGGAAGGTCATGGAGCAGATCATCCTGAGTGCCATTATGCGGCATGTGCGGGACAACCGGGGGATCAGGCTCAGCCAGCATGGGTTTATGAAAGGCAGGTCCTGCTTCACTAACCTGGTCTCCTTCTGTGACAAGGTGACCCGCTTAGTGGATGAGGGGAAGGCTGTGGATGTTGTCTGCTTGGACTTCAGTAAGGCCTTTGACACCGTCTCCCACAGCATTCTCCTGCAGAAGCTGGCTGCTCATGGCTTGGACAAGTGCACTCTGAGCTGGGTTAAAAACTGGCTGGATGGCCGAGCCCAGAGAGTGGTGGTGAATGGAGCCAAATCCAGTTGGCGACCGGTCACGAGTGGTGTTCCCCAGGGCTCAGTGTTGGGGCCGGTCCTGTTCAATATCTTTATCGATGATCTGGATGAGGGGATCGAGTGCACCCTCAGTAAATTTGCAGATGACACCAAGTTGGGTGGGAGTGTCGATCTGCTGGAGGGTAGGAAGGCCCTGCAGAGGGACCTGGACAGGCTGGATTGTTGGGCTGGGGCCAACTGTATGAGGTTCAACAAGGCCAAGTGCCGGGTCCTGCACTTCAGTCACAACAACCCCAGGCAACGCTACCGGCTTGGGGAGGAGTGGCTGGAAAGCAGCCTGGCTGAAAAGGACCTGGGGGTGATGGTTGACAGCCGCCTAAACATGAGCCAGCAGTGTGGCCAGGTGGCCAAGAGGGCCAATGGCATCCTGGCTTGTATCAGGAATAGCGTGGCCAGCAGGACCAGGGAGGTGATAGTGCCCCTGTATTCGGCACTGGTGAGGCCGCACCTCGAGTACTGTGTTCAGTTTTGGGCCCCTCACTTCAAGAAGGACATTGAGGTGCTGGAGCGTGTCCAGAGAAGGGCAACAAGGTTGGTGAAGGGTCTAGAGCACAAGTCTTATGAGGAGCGGCTGAGGGAGCTGGGGTTGTTTAGTTTGGAGAAGAGGAGGCTGAGGGGAGACCTTACTGCTCTCTACAATTATCTGAAAGGAGGTTGTAGAGAGGTGGGGGTCGGTCTCTTCACCCCAGTAACAAGTGATAGGACGAGAGGAAATGGCCTCAAGCTGCGCCAGGGTAAGTTTAGGTTGGATATTAGGAAAAACTTCTTTACTGAAAGAGTAGTCAGGCACTGGAACAGGTTGCCCAGGGAAGTGGTTGAGTCCCCATCCCTGGAGGTATTTAAAAGACGGGTAGATGCAGTACTTGAGGACATGGTTTAGTGGTGGACTTGGCAGTGGTAGGTTAACGGTTGGACCTGATGATCCTAAGGGTCTTTTCCAACCTTAACAATTCTATGATTCTATGAAATATTTACCATTCCAGCTTTTCTTTCAACTTTCATGCGAACGCAGAAATCTCACCAGGAACTTGAAAAATCATGGAGAATTTCCTTAGCAGTTTTTGTTTAAGCTCTTAGCACTACATAACCTTTGCAATTGTGTTTTATAGCTCTCCTCAGTCTACAGAGACACTAATTTCCTAGAAAATGGTCGTCATTTTTGGTGCACAATTGATTTGATCATGATTTGAAATGCAAATCATCAGGCTCTCCACTTCTGTTACGCAGGCTGCATGCCTCTTGGATTTTGGCCTGTGTGTCTATCTCACGTTACTCATGCTTTAGCATAGACACGTAACAGCTTCTTATTTCTACCTTGTCTCAGAAATAGGTATAATACTTGCATGTATTTTGTGGTGGAAGAGATAGCAGGAAGAAAAGGAAATTAAGTCATCTCTTTCAAAAAGGATGAGAGAAAAAAGTTACACACAGCAGTTTGTCTCTTTCAGGTGATCTTATTAAGTTTTCTTGAAGCTAGAAGACAAGTTAAAAGAAAATCTAGCCCCCTTAGGCACTTTTACCACTTCAGGGAGCCTGTAAGTGTGATATAGTGCAGGCACAATTAATATCAGCCCTGGAAGTGGCTGTAAACTGTATGTTTAAAATGAGTCACAGAAATAACGTAACATGCATTTTTACTATTACTGCCAAAAATACACTTTATTATAAAAAAATAAGTAGACCTAATTTGTTCTAATTAAAACAATCACCTGTTTTAGAAGGAGGATGTAAAATAGTGACAAAGCACTGCTGAATTTTTGAATCATATATTGCTTTTATTATCACCTGAATCCCATGTTTAACCTAGTGAGTACAGCAATCAGGATAGGTGATGTAAGAGTTGTTTTCTGTGTCAGCTGGGCCTGAGTCCCCAGTGCCTTCTAGCTTTTTTTTCAATACACAAGAATAGGAAAATCTGGTAAATGAAAAAAACGCAGAAATAAAGGATAGGATGGTAGACAACAAGGAAAATGAGGTAACAAAACTAGTAAGAACAGTAGTAATGTAAGTGATTTAGCTAGTGAAAGTGTAGCACCAAATATTGAAAAGAAAATAGACATGATTAATGAGCAAGCACTGCGATGCCATTGCTTGTTAATGAAAAGAACATGGGCAAAAGTGGAGAAAAGGGAGCTTCTGAGGTAGAACCTGAAGGTGGATATCTAGGATGACAAAAACATGCTGGAATAAATGTTTTCATTGGGGCATCAATATTGAAGGACCTGTGCAAATCAGGAGAAGCAGAAAATGATGTTCGAAAAAACACTTTATGCTTATAACGGGATGGAAGCAAGATGGCAAAGAATGGCTAAAATAGACACTTCTGGAATCAAACTGCTTAGGGAGAGGATGATAAAGTAATTCTCAGATACAAGCTACACTAAAATTGTTATGAAATATACAAGTTAATTAAGCAGAATTAAGCAGAAGGATAAAAATAGGTCTGTAACTAAGTATGATTGAATTGGAAATCCTGCACTAGAGAACTGAGGAAAAAGTCTTTGAAGGGGGGCTGCCAAACAGGAGGTGCTCTGCTCTCCCCCACCCAAGGGAGCACATAAACAGGGATGGCTTGGAGCAGGGAGAGCCTCTATGGGAAGTGGGGGGGAGCAGTGACCTGGCAGCTCAGAGGCAGGAGAAAAATATTTCAGGACAAGAGGAAAATATTTTAGGGGCCATTGCAAGAGCTGGCTGGGAAGAGAGAGGACTGAAGAGAAAACAGGCTGGCAGGCAGCAGGGAGGGGAGACGAGCTGGCAAGGCAGCGTGGAAATGGCAGAGAAACTTTCAAGAAGCTGAGTGGCGAAGTGCATGTTGTGGAAACATCTCAGCCTGTATGGTGGTGGGTGTGCCTGGACACAGCCAAGTGCCTCCCTTAGTCATGGGTTAAGAACAACAAATTAAGAGGATTAAGAAGGATGTTTGAGGACTCTCCGGGATTTCTCTGTTGTTACAGGGCTAAGTAGCTGGGGCTCTGGGACATCACTGTTGGGGAACAGAGGAATGATTAAAAGACCTAGGGAAGAGCCCGTTGTATCTTGAGTTCAAAAAGGCCATTGCTCTTGAGTTCAAAAAGGCTTTGAAAAAATGTCAGCTGCTCTGAAACATTTAAATACTAGCCGTGTCCTCAAGTTACAGGTAGAAAAGCCATCTGGAGTTTATTTTAGGAGCAACAGAAAAAGCCTTCAAGGCAAAGGGCTGTGTGTTCAAAAGGGTTATGAA
The DNA here is from genome assembly GCA_020745775.1 of Theristicus caerulescens. Classification (NCBI taxonomy): domain Eukaryota; kingdom Metazoa; phylum Chordata; class Aves; order Pelecaniformes; family Threskiornithidae; genus Theristicus; species Theristicus caerulescens. The sequence goes on from CM036560.1 coordinate 95,585,415, forward strand.
ATCACTGAAATAGAGATCAGGAGTTAAGAGTTAAAGTAATGCAGAAGAACCTGACCAGGAAACTAAGCTGCATCACAGAAAGTCAGGATAAGGTGATAATTACTTCATCATATTGAACTGGACACCAACATGGCAAAAGAACAGCAAAAAGCTTGTTAGTGATATATCTGGAAAAAAAGAGGGGGCTGCAGGTGCTACTCGTGCCCCCAAATTAAAATGCCCGTTTTCAGCAAGGGAGAGGTTGTTGAACCTGAGAACAAAGATGGGATAGCTGATGAGGCAGAGACATGTTCAAGGTAAAAGCGAGCCTGGAACAATTCACAAGAGAGAAGGCAGGGAATTACTTCAATAACTTGGTCCTATGTTAGAACAAGCTCTGAAGGAGAGCATTGACCTCAGATGTGCAGCTGAGTTAACAGGATGTCAGCTGGGGTATCTCAGGAGGCTGGGTGTGTATCTGTAGCCTGCTCTAGTTTGAAGTAAAAGCTGTTGTCTCAAAGCACAGTGAAATCTCAACCTTCAGAGCAGAAGGATGCTCTTTCCCACTGGAGCAGTGGGAACAAAACCAAAAACGATAAGCTTGCTGCTAGATAGTTCAGTCAGCCTAAAAGGCATATATGATACAATTGCCTAATACAACAGGGAACTCAGCTCAGCGAGTTCTTTGCAGGACTATTCTTCTGTTATAGCCATTGATGATCAGTGCAGGTGTAAAATATTACTGCTCTGACTTTATTATTCAGTGTTTTAAATGCTTTGACCTAAGTTTCTTGATCCTTGATCCTGTCCTGTCTAAAATGAAATCTCTACCCAGAAAACACCTTGGAGCAGCACTTCAGAGCTCTGTGACAAACAATGAGCCTTATCAGGTCAATGAATTAAAGCTATAGCAGAACTTGTTAGCCAGAGACTGGCAATCAGTGATATGTTGTAAAGTCACCTTCAGGAAACTTTCTATGCTTCCACAAGACACCTGCAGTCTATAAAGTTATTCCAGTTTCTCCCCATTTTTGCACACAAGGTAGCAGAAGAGAACTGGAAGAATTTCTCTCTTAGAATGCTTATGGTTAATGCAGTAGCAGCCATTTGCAAAGTCATAAAACTACATGTGTTGAAAATGTTTATTGAATGTGAGAAAGCAAAACCATGTCATTTGTCTTGGAACCTAAGCAGGATAGCAATGGGTTAAATTGAATATACTAACCTATTTCTCTGAACATGTCCCATGTCTGTCTGCCACTTGTGGTGGGAGGGAATCCTCAAAGATAAAATATCTTGGACAAACCACTGGTGTTGAGTAGGTCAGGCAAAAATGTCACTTGTACTGTAGGCCAGCCAGTATGTGAGATTTGGGGTGGGATAGTTTTTTTGAATAGTATCTCCAGCTTGTTTTATTATCTCAGAAAAGTGTCTATCCCCAGGTAAGCTTTGGCTTTTATTTATTTATTTATTCATGCATTTATTTTAGGAATTGATGATTTTTATATACTTATCTACTAAAGTTACTCTGTCTCAGCTATGGACCATACTGTACCAGCATTGGAAACTTCTGCCTAAATTCTTGTGCTTAGAAGTAGGACCACAATAAGATAGTGTAGATGGCTATGCTAAAGGTTTTTGCATTTTCTTAGGAACCAGAGGGATTAGCTACAGTCCTGTGAATGCATAGCTCTCTTAGCACTTCTCTTGTTACTAAAAGGAAGTTTGCCCAGCATGCATTGATCTGTAGCTAACAATTGCCCACCTTCCCCTTTTAGGCAGATTCAGATCTACCAACTGTTTCTCCAAAGCTGGTTCAGGAGAACTGATTCTCCAAGGAACAGTAAATGCTGTAATCCTTTCTGTACTGAAAGCTTTTGTAAGACAACAGCTTCATCAGAAATAAAAACTAATTAAACTTAATCACAAAGTACTGTAAATGAGCTAATAAATGACCAACTGAGTATCGTCTAGGTATTAATTTGATTATATAATGCTGTTGATGTCTTGGAAAAGTCACGCCTTTGCACGAGATCAAATGCTCAAGGTTAAATCAGTAGAGATAATTTGTTAGCATCTGAGAACTGTCAAGAAGCAGTACTGTTTCGTAGTGGTACTAAAGGTTAAGTGCCCTGGCCAGTGAGTGTCACAGGAATGTGAATCTATCCAAAGGACATTTTAAACCAGAGAGACAAGTGTAGGGAAATGAAGTATTCATGGACTGTTTAATTATCCATCTGTAAAATCTCACAAGCTACTGCTGTTGATTATTGCTTTAACCCTCACCCTTACTTGCTGAGATCCCTGGGGCTGATATGTATATGTTGCATTGCTTCATTTGTTTCAGAAAAATGGAAGCAAAATGGATGGACTAGAAAAATAGAATAAAGATCCTTTAGACAGTCCTTTTTCTACATACCAGAAGAGAGCTGAGAGCTAATGGGTTGTGATCCAGATCAGCAGAGTGTTAGAACAGAAAAACAATGTATTGTGTTTTGAATGAGAAAATGTGTTGTCTAAGTCAAATTAGAACTCTACACCGGGTCACTACATTTTAAACCTTTTAATTTACATTTATAAGGTGATCCAGCCAGAGAGACATTTGACAGCAAAAAAACCCTTTCAGAACTCATACTTCCTGTTAGCTGCTTAATAGACTTTTTCTTTTCACCCCTGAGGAAGCTGAAATAAATAAAAGATGGAAAAAAAATCAATATGCAAACAGGTGGAGAAATTTATTGGCTGAGAGTGTGGGCAGAACTAATTTAGATAGGGCTAAGTTTCTGGAGTAATCCGATGTTTCAAAATAACCTTCTTTGCAAATGCTTGACCTTATGAATAATCCACAGTTGATGAAGGTGTACCAGAAAAGTTTGCTTCACTTCTGGTAGTTATTGCTTAAGTAAAAACATAGATATTATTATTTATATTATTCAAGTGGTTTTGCCTTTTTTTTTTTTTTAAATTCTCATTGGAATATTGTAGTTGCTTGATTCTGGCAGGGCTTTTCTTGTCTGCCTTTCTCACTGTCTTCTGTCTCCCTTCTCTTTCTCAGACGCCCAAGAGCACTTCATGTATGGCTTTTATAGGTTTTGTGAAGTTAGTTGAGTTCTTTGTCCTAGAGTTTCTCAATAACAAACTTAGTGAACGCAGCATCTTGAGGACTAGAGCAGAGGTTAATACCAGTGCCTAGTAGCTTAGAGAATGTACCTTCTACTTCCTGGCCTCAGGGAGAGCTTTGAGAAGAGTGGGATCTGTTTTTCTAGGAAATCCAGCAAAACCATATAGGAAACCATTTCACCAGAAATCCACGTAGGAAACCATTCAATCCGATCTCTGGACTCCTGAGAAGCCTGAAACACCGGGATGCACTACTTCCCCTGTGACAGTTGTTAGTCTAAATGTTCTTCCTGAAACAAGATAAGAGTTCTTCGGCCAGTATCCCATTTAGAGGTTATTTGTGTTTAGGTAGAAGAAAGCATATTTATCCCCATGGTTTCAACTTTATGAAAGTGAAGTAGTGAGTGTCTTTTTGAGATAAACATTTCATTAAAAAACTTAGATGTGGTCCTTTATAAACTATTTTTCCATTTGAAGCATATAACTTTAGGCGTGGTTCTACTTCAGCCAAAGGCAGGCTTGGTAAAGCCTTTGTAGTAGAACCTAAACAAGATATCTGCTGCCACGTGCTGTTGAACTCTTGCTTGGCCTCAGTGGGTTCTGTATGGGATCTTAGTCTCTAATTCTTTATGTCAGTCTAGCCTGTGGGGTTCCCAGCTGAAGCCTGGGCAGATCTGATTTTCCCCACTGACAAGTCCCCAGTACAATAAACACAGCATTTCTCAGAGGTCCAGTCAGGGAGAAACAATGGTGGAAGTAGCTACAGATATTAGTTTTGTGATGGCTCTAAAAAGCACTGTAGCTAACAGGACCGGCTGGACTTTTTTTCTACCTAGTTTATTCAACAAGCTATGAATCACAAAGTCTGTCTCTGATCCTGTAGTTATGCTATTTATGTCTTGCTTGCACCTCCAAAACACCTAGGAGGCGACTGTTACTTTTTACACCTTCCAGGTAATTGTCAGCTGCATTTCTGATCAGCTTTGACAAGTGGTCAGTATTCTGCAGATCAGTTTTTTCTAAGTTGTGTCCTTGGAGTTCAGACTAGAAGAAACAACTGTAAGGAGATCCACCTTTATATACCCAGGCACTGTGTTTCAGTGGGCAGTTATTACTTTCTGGGTGATCTGTGGTTATTTAGTCCCAAGACAGGTATCAGGATTTCACCACATTTTGCACCAAGATGGAGACACCAGGCAATTGAAGGTAAACAAATGCATATTCATATCTCACTTGGAGAGAGATATGCACAGAATCCCTCATACCAGACAGTGTATACAAACTCCCTGAATTGTCATGGCAAGCATTCACAAACATCTGTTAAAAATATATTCTTGCCATGCTCCTAAGCCTTTCAGCTCACATGGAATAAAGAAATTGTTCTTGTGGAGCTGATGAAGGAATTTTTATGAATGCAAGAGGGTGGTTTGGAGGTTGTCAACAGCACACCCAGGGCCACTCCTTTTCCTTCTGCTTCCAGGAGAGGTCAGGGAGTTAACCTACACGGAAGACATCCTAATTGCTGCTCCTTCTCATGAAGCAATTGTATCTGACAATCCACCTGTTAAAATCTTTTCAGTTTTGAATTACCAACAACAAAAAAATCAATTCTGATTCCACAGAAATCGTTACAGCTTACAAGATTCATTATAGACCCAGGATATCAGGCTTTCAGTGTCCCATCCATAAAGATACTCAGTTTTGCAAAAAGGATAAAACGGACAAATAAGGCAAAATAGTCATTTTGGTAGGACTTGCTCAACAGACCAGGATCTCTAGGATTTTATTACATATTTGTATGAGTGGATGTGCAAACTTTATGAAACTTTAGCATTTAAAACTCAAATAAGTGCAAATGAGTAACATTTAATTGGTTCCTTTTGCCATAATATGCTGGGCCTGCCACCACGGATCTTAAATAAATGACTAGAGTAGCAAAAGTCTTATATTTTCTCACATCTTCTGCGTCCTTAGTATAAAGAGATTTCAGACACGAATACCATCATTTTTGTTTCAAGTCCCCTTATTTCTGCGGATAGCAACAGATACTGGAGTGGGAGAGGGTTCCTGGAGTGAACATGTCAGCCAGATGTGCGAGAACATGAATCTTGATTTATCAACAGTGTTGTCGAATCTCTCAAAACTTAAATTCTTGCTTGGGTGATATACATATATTATTTCAGACTACTGAATAGTAGTATATTGTCAGAACAGAAGAGGAGTTTGAGATCTGTTTCCTTCACACATTGGCAATAAAAAAATCACTGCTTTCTTATGTTCTTTCACACTCCTTGAAACAAAAATTCTCTCACAGATGCTTTGTTCAGAGCTCAGCTCAATGGGAAGAGGCATGTGTGGTGAATACATGATTCAGCATCTTCACCATGATCTAGCATCTTCATAGTACAGACTTGGTTACAGCCAAATGCTGTGGGAAGTCTTGATCAGAAGGTAAGGATCATTACCACCAAATAGTTAGCAAAGTGTGATTCTGTATAATTCAGTAGTTTTCCCTAGCTCCAGTCCTAGGAATTTCTGTAGTTTTCTTTGGAATCTTGTACATCTCCTGAGTGATGAGAGACACTTTGGCAGGAAATGCATTATCCTCTGAAAGCACCACTGGATTGAAAAGGTTCAATGAATTCAGTCCTCAGGTTGGATCATTGGTTTCCCTGCTAGAGACTGGGCACTGACAGGGTGGCTGGCTGCTGATAGGGAGTATAAGGAGCACACCAATCCACTGTTTCCTTTATAGTTGGAAATTTATAGTTCCTCTCTTCCATAGCTGTAATCCCAAAATGAATAATTTCCTCAAGCTGTTCTGTCAGTGTCAGTAATGGGAATGCAATGATTTCCTGCAGGAATGGTGAGAGCCTAGTTCAGCATTGCAAACCCCATCTCAAACGTTCCTCAGCAGTAGAACATTGCCACAGGCATCACTGAATGTGGGAGCTCAGGAAAGTTCCCACAAGTCCTTTTAGGATTAGAAATCCTGTAAAGGTGATCAATCCCAATCTGGGATAGTTGTGAAGATGGCGGTTCCAGGTATTTAAGTAAATACTTCAGCTATGTTTAGAAAGAAAATGCTTGGTCCTTGATTTGAGGGCCATTCTGTGACTGGACCCATGAAGATGGTTAAGTCTTTCTGAAGGGAGAGTGGACTGCAGCACAACTTGATTCACCATTGGGCATTGACCTGATTGACTTTTTGTCACAGGCAATGTTTGGGATCTTGTACCAAAGTTGTCAAATATCAATCTTGCAAAAGCATCCCTGCATATTACCCTACTAACGTAAAATAAATATTGTTTGTGCTAGTTTAGAAAGTTGCTGTAATGGGTATAGAGCAGTGCTGTGGAGCTTGTACACTGTTTTTCTTCCACCTTTTGGAGAACGATGGGCCAGCTTTATGTTGGAGTCTAGAACACCTAAATATCAGCAATTCTTTAGAGTTCCCTTCACCCTGACCTCTCAGGGCTTCTGTTCCCTGCATTAAATTCCATTATTAATATCAGCTTTCCATCTTGGGGTGTTGAAAAAAGAAATTCTAATGCTGAAGAATGTGAATATCTGAATTTACATAGACGGAGCTATTAATCTCATTGCACTCATTTGTCTGCCCTTTCATAGCTCCAATCCTGAGTTATTAGTGTCTTTGTATTTCTGAACTGATTGCATTCCAAAGAGGAACACAATTCTGAAGGATTACTTAAATAATGCAGACTGCTTAACTATCGCTCACTTTTTTGGCAAACCTTTTAAGAACACATCTGAAACACATTTTATTTTAGATACATTACTCCAAAGTGTTCCCTTGTCTTTTCCATCTCATGTCTGAGTTTCCTTCCTTAAGCAGACTCCCAGTTTCCCCTTTGAGGACCTTGAGAAAATCCTTGATTTCTCATTTCTCATTGTATTCAACTTCCACTAAAGTATTTTCAGACTGATGCAAAAGCAGACTTTTTACACTGGCATGTAGTAAAACTGAAGACATTTATTTGACTTTATTTATATTACCTCAATCTTTTACTTCTGGGTTCCAAAGCACTAGGAAATTGTTCTTTGTTTCCTTTGCTTGAAATGATAGTTACTAACTTCATAATCCCTCATTTTCAAATTCACCAATTTCCTGTTGCTAGACTCATTTTTACCATCAGTGGCTGGCCAGTTCAATCAACTGTTCCCTGTAGGATATTATTCTGCATTTCTTTGTATTTGTTAGAGAGGAAGAAACCACACATGAAATAATCTATCAGAAATCTCAGGGGGCTGAAAAAAAATCCACATTTCTCTTACCCAGTTTTTTTTTTTTTAAGAAATTAAAAAAAAACAGAATAGAGCCTCTTCTCCCCTCAAACTCAATGCAATTTATTTAATGGGGAACTGTATACCAAATAAATACATTGAAAATAGAAAATAAATGAGCAAGGTAATGTCCTGTTTAAACATTCAAAACTGTTTGACACAGCATGTGTGTGTCTACTTTCAGAGATATGCTCTATTTCTAAGAAGGTGAAAAATAGTTTATTATTAGTGCATATTCTTTTAATCTAAATATTACCCCAGAGCAGCAAGTTTTGGCAACATGTTGCTCATGCAGTCTTGCTTGCACACTGTGCTATGGTCCAGGCTGGCAGGAAGAGAAGAATTGCCAGGAGATATTTACTTGTTCCAAATTATTGTCCATAACCTGATGAAAGGTAGGGTGACCACTTTCTCGTACCTGGAATTTAAAAGTTCAAGAAGTCACCAGGAGTCTAGAATAGGTTTTCTGGTGATCCCTATGTGCTCTAAAGGAAGTATATCAACTAAGGCAGAAGAAATTGGGCTGTCTCTTTACTCCATTTCTGAAATGAAAATGGCAGCCCGTATGCTGCTTTAAAGAACAGCTAAAAATAATGATTATAGTGTATCATATTTGTGAAAAGAGATAATAACTGCTCCTGGGTTGTTGTTTATTTTGTTTTGGTTTTTTGAGACCCAGTAGCAAAACAACTTTCGTTTCAAGGAGAATTTCATATTTCTGAAGATGAAAAACTAAGGACTGAGAAATATCTTATTTCTTCCCTTCAGAGTCAAAAAACCTACAAGAAGAACTTGGAAAATTACAACATATTCAAAGTTTGATCCATTCTGTTCTCAGCCTTAAAAAGAAATTATTAAAAATTCACTCTGAAGTTAGCTTTGCATGTATCCTGTAGATACAAGCCTGGTTGACAGAGTGGGTTCAGATTTGTAGACATCTTTGTACGTGTAAGAATAAACAAGAAGGCTAAGAATAGATGAGAAAGTGCAAACCAGTTTGTTGGATTTTGCTGACAAACTCTCAGTAATGACATGTAATACATCAGATCTGATACAAATTTCTCATGGGGAGGTGGTTTTAAATATTTAATGTGATGGTATGGGGCAGTTTTTCTCATTAGGGATTAACACAGATGAACTAGTTTACTTTGTCTGTATAGCTTCTTTTGATAAGTTACTTCTGAATTTTATTGCTTAGAATACTCATGAAATGAAACCTAGAAATAAGTCGTACCGTCTGGTAGCTGGAAACCTAATTAGTGATACATTCTTGTATTTTTATGTGCTACGAGCAACACTCCTTGTGGAAATTGAAATGCCCAGGTCAATCTTTTTTAGCAGAAAATTGGAGATGGAGGCTTGGTCACTCCTGAAGGCATATTGTCAGGGAAGGAATTTACAGTCAGACACAGAATTCCTGCCCTTTGTGAGTGCATTCATGGCAAAGTGAGGCTAGTCTGATATTGGTGCAATTCTGGGGAACTACTGCAGTTCAGAGAACTGATTCAAAGCTGGGTTTAAGGTCTTTAAGTTCTTAATTAATGGGAAAATGCCACAATTAGCAGACTTAGCAGGAGCAAAGCAATACTAACTTGAGAATGCTTTCAAGCAGCCATTTATTTATTGCTCTTAAAAGACATCATTAAACTCCTTCATAAAGTAAGGAAATGGCCTATGTACCCTATCAGAAGCTTAATATTATTCTATTACAAGACAAATTTTAGCCATAGTATTTTCACCTCCCTCTTTCTTCCTGTGATTTTCCTTCCCTGTAACTATGAGGATTAGTGGAAAGGGCAGAGGCTCTTCGTTCAGATGAATATGATGTATAATTAATGTCAGTTGAAACCCAATGAAAAATGACTCAGGGTTGAGTCAACAGAGAATTGCCAGTCCCATCTGGTGATGACACATAGCTGACACTTATTCCCTAAGTGAAGCCTTAGCTGACTGTACTTGATTTTATTTGGGATGTTCCTTCTCTAATTGATAAAAAAGTGATAGGATAGAAATGAGAACATCATCTTACCTTCCTTGCGGCTCTCTAAATTTCAGCCACTTTTCTTCACCATTTTTTTCTTTTCTCCCTATCCCTAAGTCCAGATTTGAGTGTAGCTAAGAACTGCAGGAGGAATTCCTCCTCTGTTAGGGTGAGAACTGAACCACTGAAGTAGTCCAGAGTGCAGGTGGGAAACTGCAGTATGGGAATTCACCTGGCACACAATACTTCAATCCTTTTCTTGTAGGATCTTTGTGAGAGTAGACCCATGTTCTTTAATTTACCTTCTTTAGCAGGCTGATGGGCTTGACTGTTTCCGATAGCAGAAATTAAGATGCAAGAGTGGCCTGTGGCCTTGACAGAGAGAGTACTGGTGAGCTTCATGTGGTGCTGTGCATGAGGAGATGGAGACCTGGAGGATGATTTTGCTGGAATGTCAGCTGAGCATTGCTTCAGGAGGCAAAGACAATAAGTGAGGGGGAAGAAAAATTAAAATTAAGTCTTATACACACCTAGGCTTTAAGATTTGTTTGAGAATCAGAAAAGCTGGCTCAACTCGAAGAGCTCTATCCCTGAACAACAATATTGGAAAGCTAAGCAAGCAAAAAAAACCACTCACAAAATGCAATGAATGTTAATGGACAAGTATTCCTGATACGTGGGATTCTGGTTTTGTTGTCAGAAGAGCTTGGTATCTACAATACTTACTGTTGTTCCATGTTGTGGTTTCAGTTTTCTGGAGCAGAAGTTCTAGGGAGAAAATACCAAGATAGTAGAAGTTTCAACATCTAAAGGATAGATGAACAGATGGGGGGGAGGGGATGGGGACACAAGTTTATTTAACATATGCTCACAGAACTAATATGGCATGTGAAATCCATATTTCAGTACCTGTCCTGAAGCCTCTAATTGGCATCAAGTACATACTAAGACCTAATTTTTGTCTAGACAGGCAGTGAAGACCAGCAGCTGTGATTCTTCTAACAGTTCATGCTACCATAGTACTCCACTGCATTACTCATACTGGGCAGAACTCCAAATCCCTAACCTGTGTTTTCCTGACACATGAAACATTTGGTGTCAAGTAAAGAACATCTTTCAATTTAAAAAAAAAAAAATATCTAATATTTAGAATGGGAGGGAGAGAGAGAAGAGAGAAAGACAAGTAAAGGATGCCAGGTCTTGTGCAGTGCTTTCATTAATTTTATAGATATAACTGGTAGTACGACTAGAGATTCTTAAGTTCTTACAGAAATAAAACCAAAACAGATAACTTTTTTCTTCCATGTTTGCTTTCTCTGCCTTTATGTTGTTTGGCTTCTGAAGATGTCACTGAAGAACTAAAGATGTCCTTGAATGTCCATTCTTGACTAAGGCTAAAATTCTTCCAGATGGGGGTATTTTCAGTACTACTGCTAGAGCCAGGGTTAACATGAAATATCTCTACAGTGCTGAACGCATAGGAGATATCATTTGCTTTTGTAGTATCACATTAAAAACACCTGGGTTCCTTAGAGAGTGATGCTGTCTCTTTGGCTCCCAGTATCATCCTGACAGCTCGTTTGTGCCACGTTTCTGATGTTCTCTAGCTTATTGCCTTCACACAACACTTCGGCACATTCTTGATTTTCTTTTCTTCCTGATAAACCTTGCCACTCCCCTTTTTCTGGAGGCTTTCAAAATTTAAGGCTGTACATTGTAGTCTTTATGATACCACTGCATGCATGCCCCAAAAACTGTGCTCTTGAGTTATATTTATCATTAATTTGGCCATTTGGTTCTTCCCTACTGGTCAGCTATCAAATAAAAATTCTATCTTTACTGTGCATGTCTTTGAGGTGAACACACTGAGCTGATGCAGGTATTTGAGCTTGTCATGAAATGCTTCAGCTGTCTTTTCAGAGTGGATTGATTTTATCATCCATGACTTTTTTTCTCCTCCTCATTTTTTTTGTGAAAAATGCCAGGCTGGGAGCAAGAGAAACTGAAATCTTCTAGCTCCCTACAGAACACCACATAAAACATTGAGTAGCAATAGTGGAAGCGTCCTCGCATCAGTTCAGCATTTCTGCTCATCCTAAATCCAAAGAGATCACTTTGAAAGACATTAAACCATCTCCTGTGCTTTCTCAGTCCTGAGTCTCTGGTGAAACTGTAAGCAGAGGTGAGAATTTCTGTCAAGTGTGATTGTGTTTTGGAAAGTACAGACACTCCTTCTTCAGGAAATTCCATAATTTCTCTATAGCTTTCTTTTAGTAGTAACTATCTTTCTCTACTCCATCTTACTGGCTTGCATGAAAACTAATTAATGGTACATTCTGTTTAATTAAAGCTTTTTTTCTGACAAAAAATGAACCTTTTCAGTAACAGGAAGATCTTCAGAAAGAAAAAAAATCATCAAATGTAAATACTAGTTCTCTGAACTGTTCCGCTAAAAAGTCTGAATTGTCATCAGAGAAAGTAAGAAGAAGGTATCAGTGTTTTAGTCATGAAAATTGTTCATGTTTTTGGGGTATCAAAATTGGACTGTGATTTTTTTTTTTTTTTTTTTTGTAATGCAACCCTCCTCCACCCCCTTCAGTATCCCCTGTCAATTTACTGTCAAAGTACATGGTACTCCTCCAGAGTATTGGGTATGCTTGTTGCTAACAAGAAAAAGAAACAGAGAGATATCTGGGCACTCTTTCTTCCTCTCATCTTCCACTCCTTCTCTCTTTTTCTTTTCTACTGCATTTGCTTTGAACTTTCTTTTTCATCTTCATTTTATCCCAGGGCTTAATTTTGCCAATTTTGCCCAGAAAAACAGGGTAAGGCTCAGTCTATCACCAATATTCTGAAGAGACATCTATGCTGTAGTAACAGTGAGGACTGTATTCTTTGGTCATGTTAAGTAGTTTGTGGTAGCTAAGTGTTTTTAAAATTGCAGGAGAGACAGCATAGCTTGGCAACTTGGAGTAGTGGTGTAAGAGTTAAGCCATTGTTGAATTCAAGTTCTTAAATCAGGTAAATATCACAAATATCTGTTTTATCTGCTATTTCATTTGACTTAGCTAACTCAGGTTGTCACACCTGTTCTGTGCTGTGCAGATATAGATATGCCTGAGCAGATCCTGTCTGTATAGACAGTGCTATTCTTAGGGCACCGGTTTCAGGAAATGGTAATATTTAACATGGCACCACTTGGGAAGTGATGCTGGTACTCTCTCCAACTGGGAAGCATGGGCTGTACCTGACTCATGATTCAAACTTGCATTTAAAGGATTCTATCAAAAAAGTTGAACTATTGTCCATGGTTTTTGCTCCTAGATATTAAACTGTTTTTCCCACAATGAAATGTTAGTCTCAAATGCCAAGAGAAAACCTGACTACGTCTCAGCATTGCTCCATTACACAGGAGCAGAAAATTTAAGTAATAGCCCTTCTAGGAGTAGACAGTGACTGCTCAGTCATGTTTCACAGGCTACCAAAAGCCCAGCATGGTGAAAATAATTGGCATTCTTTTCCCATCTGGGCTGGTCGTAAAGGAGATCCCGTTAAAGTCTGCTGAGGCATTCTGCCCCCATCTTTTGTCTCATGCTCACTTTGAGTAACTGACACTGGAGGAGAAAAAGCAAATGGCCTTGTGCATATGTGGGCAAGGAAAAAGAAGTGAAACAAGATGCAAGGTATTTGTGTGTGTCTGTTCTTTGGGATTATGGTTGGAAGCTTCCTCTTAATATTCTTGGAAGAACAGAAAGCTTCCACCTCCAAAATTGAGGTTTGCACAAGTGCTATACTTTATTTTAAAGAGGAAAGACTCCATAATTTATAATTCAGAATGGACAATACATTAACTGAACTAATTTAATATACAATTTTGAAGAAATATAGAGCATGGTAGTGAAGGTACTTCTATTTATCATTTGATATGGGTCTGGGCAGTTGAGGCTTTCCTAGTCTCTTTGCTTTCCTTCTGTCTGCAGCTTCTCTAGTTCTATTCTGGATGATAATTTTCCTTTTGAACTGGTCTGAGTAGACTCCTTGTGAATTGACTGTTTAACAGTCTAAGTACAGGTCCTTCAACATCTGCAATTGCAGCTGAAGGAGAAATCCGCTTTTACTGGAGACTGGAAGGAGCAGGGACCACCATGCTGGGCATAAACATGAAATGCAGGAACATCTTTAAAAAAAGCAATTGACTTTGTGAGCAACTTCCTCAATTCCCATTTCTGCTTTTAAAGCTCTCTGTGTCACATTAAGAGCCTTTCTCCTTCATCGGTTCATTGCCATGAGAATAAATGAGCTGTCACACACTGAGTACTCTGGGCTAAATCCTGTCCTCAGATGTCTGAAGTTTCATTTGCGTCAGTGGAAATTTCATACACGTGCACATCCATGCATTTTTGTGCCTATGAGGTGGCATTTACTTAACATTATGGATTCAGTAGAGAGAGGATGGGAGGAGCTTTGATTTTTAAGGGAAAGTCACTAGTTACTCTTCTGCAAACTGGATATAATTTCTACTTCTTACTTTTTCAGTCACCGCATGAATTAATGAAAAAAACCTCACAATCAAATTTGTGGAAAACTCTATATAAAAGGATGGTCTTTACAGCAGTAAATTAGATAAGATTTATTTTGTATTGCATGTGCTTTTTAAAAAACATATGACCTTGCAGCATTTGTATACACAACAGGCAGCAAGATGTATTAAGTGCACTAGCTAAGCATGGGAGGTGGCTAGGTGCTTAGAGTAGAATCATGACCTTATTTAAGCCAACACAAATGTTTTCATTGACTTCATTAGTTATGTATGACAACCCCCCTCCTGTTTTTTTTGGTTAAAATGATTGACATGGAAGTAAACAACTCTCGCTATTTCACTATCATATTTTATGCTTCATTGCTAACACTGAAAACCAAAGGATCTATATCTACTTTCTAGAGTTACTCTTTGAGAGAATGTGGAATTCTTCACAAACATTAACTCTATAAAAATTTATTGTCTTTACAGCAAAGTAAAATCCCACTATCTAGACCGCAAGTTGAGAGTAAAAATCCACTATTATGCCACTGTAAAAAAACATACCAACTTTTGTAGGGCTAATGGAGTTCCTGATATGGAAGTATTACATTTGAGAAATAATACAGATCATGAAAAAAAAGTACTGATAAAGTATTCTTAATAAATGTATTTAAAATGGAAGGGTGTTCATAATAAAAAAAATGTTTGTATAAGTGTACACAGAAGATTACTTGACACATGTAACTGGGACTGTAGGAAAAATATGTTTGTTCTCCTTAATACAAATTAAATAGAGAATGAAAAACATTTGAAGCTAGAAGAGTAGCTACATAAAACATAAATCTGCCTGCAATAGAATTTTCCATTATTATTTTTATTATTGTTAGTTAATATGACTTGATGATTTTTTTTTTTCAGTAAATCAGTTTTAGCAGAAATAGCACTCAATGAAAGATAAAGGGAACTGGGGGAGATTTTGGTGACAAAGAGCTGTTATGACAATGGTGTAATAAGATGTTTTCATTGGTACTGTGATTCTTCCTCCCACGTGCAGTCTGAGGATGGTGGTTTTGTCTCTTTCTTTGGAAATGAAAACAAAACACGATGGATCAAAACTTGGAGAGGATATTTCTATTTACTTTTTTTTTAGTTTGTTTGGCTGAAAATGTCATCTATTCCACTCTGAGAAGGCTAACTCCCCTGCAACAGACCCTGGCAGCAGACTTGTGACAAGGACGTTGAATGTGCTAAACCAACACTAAGATGATCTATAATACAAAGGTCAAAGTAAACTTTACAGGGTGAATAGGAAAGATGACAAGTGCAGCTATTTTAGAAACTTTTAGAGTGACCCAAAGCCTACTGACTAAAATCAATGGGAGCCAAGACTGGGACATCAAAGAAATGTGAAAGAAAAGTTTGTTTCTAAAGAGATTCTCTCGCACATCATGCTATTCCTTTTATTTTTCTCCCTCCTTTGTTCTTTTAATGATAGAACTTTGTTTTTTTTTCAAAGTTCTTTTGCTCTTATTCCTCAGTTCTCATCTTAAAAGTCAACAGTTTGAGAACTTAATTGCTTCCATCCCATTGGATAGGAAGAAAAAGGTATCTGGTGACCCTATACTTTGAGATAAAATATATTAGTATCAATGCCATTTTAAACCTAAAATCTTATAATAAGTTGTGTGCAGAAAATTGTAAAAAGAAAATATTAGCAAATCCTTCTGAATAACAAGTATGTTCCCCAAAATGCATTTTTTTCAAGAAAAAGGCTAAATTAATCCAATAAATTAATTGACAACTTTAGTTACAGAGATAGATTAGGGATAAACTGCCAAGGAAAAATTAATTAAGAAACAAACAGCTCAATATTTACACAACGATCCTTAGTATTAAAAAACAAAAGGACAAAAACACAGAAAATGCATGATGAATAACAGAGTTATTTCTAAATTGAATTAGTTGTCATTTCAAGTTCTCTATGTCATATTGAGATAGCTTTTTAAGATGTGAAGTGACAGGGAAGACTGGGAGGCCAGTCTCTCCCAGTGAGTGCCTGTCTGCATCTTGCGCACTTCGTAGAGGTAGCAGTAGTTTCATCTGGGAAGCCCTTGCATAAACAGCCCTGGCCTTTTTAGAGCTGGATTTGCTTGAATCTATGATTTTGAAATTTTGGAGAAAATAGAGGTCAGAGAGCGTAAGACATCCAAGTGGAAGCTCAAAATGAAAAACAATGTGTCTGAAATTAGTGAAAAGAAGAATTTTCCACCTCTCTTGGACAATATTCCAAGTATATATACTTGAAGAGCTTGGCAGTATTTTGGGTATGTATTAGCACAGTTCCCTTTTGGAATTATTATCACTAAAAAGGTTCTGACTAAGTGACCTTTTAAATCAAGGAATACATTCAGCTTACAACTACAGAAGTTGACACCAGGACCTCAGTGTGAGCTCTTCTATCAGTGGCAACATAGAGATTAGCCTGTCACTTGATGGTAGGCTCTCTGACAGTGGCCTTGGAAACACCCATCTATAGTCTTTAAAACATACATTGTAGCTGAGCTGTGGAAGACAGCACAGGATGGCTAAATACACTTGTTTCTCCATATAGTGATGCAAGTAGCTTTTTCCCTGTCTCCTTTATCACTTTCTATTCTCTTTCACTTAACAAATGAGGAAAGAGGAGGGAGAGAAGCTCTGAATTATACTTTGCTGGCCTGGAGACTGTCAGGTTTGCGCACTGAACCCAATGTATGGTGGCCATACAACATCCTATATCAGTATGATTCTTAGCTTCAGGGCACAAACATTGTCATTTATACTATGCAGGACACTGAGTCACAGAAGCTAGGCATATACTATTGCTGAGAATTAATGGTGACCTTTTGTAATGTAGCCATTGATAGTAGCCCTAGAATAGATGCTTATTCAGAGGAGAATCTATGGGGCGTTCTTTCTACTTCCAGAGAGTGAGATGTGCAGGTATATGGATTTTTTCCATCGTTATTTGTCCCTATCAGTCTGCATTTTCTGAACTGATACTTATTTTTCAAGATCTTTTGTGTTCCTTTGGCCATACTTTTTAACAACTCAGTCCTCTGATATTCAAGTAATTGCTAAATACCTTATGATTCACTTGAGCGGTAGCCAAAAATATTTCTATGCCCATTTCCAAAGTACTTGGAAAAGTATCAGGTGATTTCCATTATATGACATACCCTGTTTTGCAGCAGGAGAACAGGCACTGAGTAACAGTTCACTGAAGATAAGAGATCTCAGACTGCAGAAATGAGTTTCAGATTTCAGAGTTTGAGTTTGCCTCCTTTCATGGAACTTTCTGACATCCACAGGTATTCCTCTGGAGTCTGCAAAATTTCATGAGCTGGAACATCTTTCTCATTCATTTTATGTCTCTGCCTCTGAAATGAGGATAGAGTATCTAGGACTGCACACATGCAAAGGATGTATGCCCCACTCAGTATGTAGTCAAGGTTCTAGTTGTAGTTTTTCATCCATAGGCAAAAGGATAAGGTAATTTTCCTAAAGAACTTGCAACACATTTGAATACATGTCACTGCTGTTTTTCTTCCATGTATTCAGTGAATTGCCACAGCTTGTTCTAACATCAGAAACCCTTCAAACTCTTTCCTCTGTGGCCTAAGTTCTAATGCCTTAATTGCTCTTCTCTTAAAGGTATCCTAGGGAAAAAGAACATGTTTTCCTTTTACTTGCTCTTTTTTTAATATATGTCAAAAATGTGCAATGGCTTGGGCTTGTGTTTATTTTTTTCAAGGAAAGACGCTTTTTAGCTTTCCTTCTTTTCTCTTACAGAAATATCAGCAATGTCAAGTAAGGTATTCCCTTTTTATGCTGATGTAGGTCCCTCATGATAAAAGCAAGATATGACTCATACATATGTTACCGCAGAAACCTCTCCTCTACACAAATAGGCTGAGGTAAAAGTACTTGCTGGAAGCTTCTTTTATATTTGTGTGATCCAGTGTGTAGCCTGATTGAAAAACTGGCCAGGGGAAGGAGGCAGAGAAGCAGAGATTTTTGACAGACTTCTCTATAATGTTCATCAGACATTTTAGCAGACATATTTGAACAAGGCTAAAGTTGCCTTCTCAAGGTAAATGTTAAGAGACTAACAGTAATATTCCTTGTCTATCTCTCTTACTACAGCAGTTTCTTAGAACTGTTGCTGTATCATATATAAAAAGAAAGGCATAGGACTAGATGGATGAACTGTCATTACTTCTCAAGCATATTTGGATGAAAGGGCATTGCAAAAAAGACTCAGACTTCCTCTGGGAAGTTACATCTAAATAAAAACATTTGGCGTATAGGACTGGATTTGATTAATGGAGCTTAGTTCTCTTCCTCTTGTTGCACCTGTGCACCCTGAGTGCCACCAGCATCAAGCTAAGCAAGCAGGATGCTAAAGGCTGAAGTCAGAAGCTGGTATTACACACAGAAAACCACACTGAAACCCTTAGGAAAGTGTGGAATTGTCCTACCAAAGCCAAAAACTTCCAGAATGCTGAGACATCTTTTAATACTCACTCAGTGGAGTGAATCTACACATATGATGTGGCATAGCGTAAAAGGTAGCAGAGCTAGCTGTTCTCAGAGACAGGCTAGTTTTACTATTCATTCAGATTTACTGCAGAAGGCTTTAAGCTGCAGTGTATCTGCACGCAACAGGTGCTTGGAAGGAGAGCAGCAATCAGGAGATAAACTTTACTGACAGAATAGCTAAAGCACATTTTCTGTTTCCAGCTGGTGGATGCTGTATTACAGTAATTTCTGGCGCATTGCTCATTATGTAAAAATGAAACATTTATGTAGTATGGCTTTAAAATAAAGTTTACAAAAGGAAGGAAAAAGATCAGGAGCACTACTGACTTGTTAAGACTGAAGAGAAGATCTAGGCTGAAGAGCAATTTTATGAGGCTAGCCTGAGCCCCCCTGGTAATTGACTACAACAGAACTGAGGCCTGGGGTAAAACAGTCCTCTCAGATGGCACTGAAAGGTCCAGACTTAATATTTGATGACTCAATTTGAGGCCTTCCTGCAGAGCAAATACATTGGATTATGGTGGCTGAGTGCCAGAATACGGCACAGTCAGAGTAGTTGACTTAGCACCAGACAATGACAGTGGAAACGATGTATCAGGAGGACAACTATTGGGGGAAGGTTTGTGTTTCAGAGCGAGAATCAACTGGAGCCAGTTGTTAACAGCATCAAGCAGAAGCTCTAGTTGCTCCATGCTGCTGTGTTAATTCTGACAGTGAATGAGGCAGCCCTCACTCAGACTCTTCCGCTTGGAGCTTTTTCTGAATAGCAAAGGCTGGGTCTACCATGGAGATCTAAAATGCAACTTATGCTTGCTGTCAGCATTACCAGCATGGTTGTGTTTTTCACTGTTGCTCTATGCCAAGCACTAAAACCATAGTGGTTATCCTCCGGAATGCCACGTTAAAGGAATAAGTCTAGCCGGTGGTTCCCAGTTTTTATTGCTCTCACGTGATGGGGGTCACTTCTGCAGTCAGAGGGTAAGGGCAAAGGTTTGCCACAGTGAGGGCTGTGTGAGGACAGAGGAAGTTTGTGGAGTCATGAGAGACACGCTGGTTTGCATACCAAGGCGTGAGTGGGTCAGGTACGGGGCTTTAGTGAAGGACTGTTTCTTCTAGTGAAGCTCTTGCACTGACTGCAGTACAGTGCCACTCTGGAATCCACACCACGTACATATGATAGAAGATCCCACCCTAAACAGCTGCATCTGGCACAAAGGGTCTCACAGTGAAAGAGGTAGCAAAGATGTGACATAAATGTGCACAAACAGAGGAGCTGGAGAGAGCTGGAAAGGGAGGGATTCAAGGTTTGGGAGCACTGCAGTAGCTAGGCAACTCTGTGCAGCCATTTCAGACTGCTGACAAGAAGGAATCACAAGAGCTCAAAAAAAGTTGACTAACACCAATTTGACAAGTAGCACATTCATTTTTAACAGATCATTTTGGCGTTTTTCCTCTTCCTGAGCCTTTTGCTCTTCTAGTAGCCTAAAATAGCTCGGTGCTGGTTTTACTTATCCCTGCAGCAAGCAGGGGACCAGGAAATCAACGCTGACTTCCAGACCAGTAATTCAGCATCAGGAGTATCCTTGCCAAACCCTGTCCATAGGTAGATGGTTAGCCCCAACTCTGGACTTGTTCCATATCATTTTACCGTAATATAGTGATTAGAAATGTATCATAAAATACAATCCTCTAGGCTACTCACGCTAAAAATGGCTAAACAGTAATCATATAATTTTTCTTTAAGTGCGTACATAATGCAAATAGAGTACAAGTAATTATCGTACAAGGGGAAAAACAGCTGTTGTGAATATGATATAGGAAAGATAAGTAGTTGTACTGTCTATTTGAGAGTGTTTCTAAGAACAATAAATGTAGTATATGTATTCGAGCTTGAAATGTGTTGCTATGATAGATACATTAATTACTAAAATAGCAGCACATGAGTGGGAAAAAAGGCTTAAAATTTTTTCTGATTTTGTGGGGGAAGTGGTGGGACAGAGGCGGGGTCTGTCTTTTTAAAGTAAATATGTACCTGAATGCTTTTTGCTGGCATAAACGCATTTCCAGATTCTCTGGGCTGTTTACAGCTCCCTGCTCTTTATCTGCCTGATGCAACAGGGAGTAGGAAGCAGGAAAGCAGGGACAACATCTTCATACACGCCCATACCCAAATCAGTCTGTTCCCTTTGTTTACCCACCTCCTGGTCAATAGGGTGTCTCACACACAGCAACGAGCAGAACATTGTGTTTCCAAGAAAGTGCCCATTCTCACATTCAACAGCAAGCGGGGCTGTTCTCCGTCACTGACCTCTGCTGTATCTGGATGTTGAAGAGAGTTTTTAGAATATTTTTGAACCCCATGGTAACCATCTTCTTTGAAAAAGAAATCCACCACCTATCTGTATAAGCAGATGAGTTACCTGACTCCAGAGATTTTGCAAACTATTACTCATTGTTTAATATACTGCTTTTTAAATAAACTAGCAGGGGGAAAGTAATCTGTCAGCATATAGTTCCCTGGAAACATCATGGTCAGGTCAGGTGTTTAGAGAAAACAGCTGTAACAGAAGAGTGTTAGACACTTAAATGGTCATTAGAAATAACTCAGGGCCCCCTGCAGAGCTTATAAGCCTTTGCACAGATGTTCTGAACTGAGGACCTGGTGCCAGAAGTACAATTTTTCCCAAGTTAAAATCAGTATCAGACCTCATCTTGAATGTCCATGTCAGAAGAAAAGGTCAGTGAGATCTAGCTCGTCTGTTCCTTCAGAGTTGAAAGGCAGTCTGAGCTGGACAGTAGAAACCTCTTCAGGGAAACAGCAGAGCGTTTCCTCAGTTGTTCACCTTTCCATCCCATGCAGTTTAAATTTCTTGTTTTGAATGAAGCCAAGATAGTAAAAAGGCCCAAATGCCGCACAAAATGCTCATTTTATGTAATTCTGAGATCGGTGGAAGGAAAAAAATGTGCAGGGAAAATCCATGAGGAAAGTGAATTTTTAGTCACAGAATTCAAGCACTGATCTAGAACGATATTCCAGAAACTGGAAATTCATTAAAAATCTGTATATAGAAAGATGTTTCTTTTATGTAAAAACATATATGTATATACATACACACACACAGTGTGTCTAATGCTGAGTATGGTAGTGGTTCCCGGCTTTTATGGATGCAGAGATGGTCTCCAAAATATGAAATGAGCATTCGATGAAATAAATTTTGGAAAGGCAGAAAGCATGGCTGCACTTCAGCTCTGGCTCTGAAACATAATGATGACTGTGTAATTGTCAATGAATAATTTGCATTTTTATATTTTTTCACTGCTGGATTCATATGCAGGTACAAGACAGCCTACAATGTGGGTTGCTTTTACTGTTTCATTCCCTTCCTTCCCCCAAAAGTCCACTTCATAACAAGACTGTTACCCACAGTGGGAAAGCCTCGGTGTGCTTCCTGGAATCCTGGACACTCACTCTACCTCTTTATCAATCACCACAAAATATCAAATCCACCTGTGATCAAAATTCTTCTAATAATCAATGCAAATTTCCATAACATTTGAAAAATGGAAATCTATGTGTAAAATAAATTGAGGAAAACCAATCAAAGTTTTTATGGAAGCAGGTACCAGAATTAATCAAATACTGAAATAGAGGAGAAGAGAAAAGAGAAAAAAGAAAGAAAAGAAGGAAGAGAAGAGCAAATAATTTTTTTCTGTCAATTTTTCTTGAAACTTAGGTTGTCATTTCAGCATATGATAGAATACAGTCCTCCTTAGCTGCATGTCTCTGGCATTTTGGCATGAAGTAGAGGTCTGGTAAAGATTATATAACGCTCAGTATCTCTTCAGTGATTATTCTTCTTCTAAATACTATCGTGTTTGTTGCAAACCTTCCTTCCATCCAAGTGGTATATGACTACAATACAACCTTTTTATTAAAGGAAAGATCTGCTAGCAGAACTCTGAAGAGACCATATTCATGCACAGTGCAAGAGAAGGAACAGAAGGTCAATTAGCTAGCTGTAAAATTCTCAGGAAAAGCAATTTTAGGAGGATAAATCCAGAATTGAAAGACTGGAGAGAAAGCGCACTGGGACTGGGTGATTAAATTTTCTCATGTAGCCCAGAGACTAGCAGTTATGTTCCGTGAACATACACCATCATCTCACTAATCCACTCGGCACTAATAACTACAACTATAAAAGGACTGTTAATTAGGGGCTGGTCAAACTAGACTGAAGGAGCTTGGCCATACCCCAAACAGACTTGTTGCAACACCATTTTGATCAAAGTTTCTGATAGCTTTCTAGGCAAGCAGATAGCATAGCTGAATGTTTTAGTAATTGGTTTCGGTGACTCTGTTGCCCTCAATGCTTCATTTGAACTGCAGCTTCACTGATACCAAACCAGCTATGACGGATGTTTAGCTGGTGAAAGAGCATTGATATTTCAAACTCTAGAGAAAGAATAAATAGCTCGTCCATATTTCTTTTTTTCCTTGTGAAAGATAATGCTGTATCCTTCCTCCCACTAAAGGAGGTGAGGGTATTAGGCACATGCAGATGAAAAATGGCCTCTCTTAATTTGCTGTAATAGATTACACTTTTTTTTTTTCTTCCGGTTTTCTTTGGGGAAAGGCATCTGATGCTTGCATTTTCACTTACTCTGCTGTTGACCTCAGTCATATTTACGCATTGGTTGCTTATTTTGTTTGCTTTAAGATACATTACTTTTTCCCTGTCTAGTGTCTTGATGTATTTTTCCAAACAAGTGGCTGTCTGAATGAGCTAATATTGAGAGTCACAGATGGACAGGCTGCACTTTAGACTTGGCAGACAGGGACCTGAGACAGGAAGATAAATCTCTTTCAGACTGCTGGGTTACTGGGGAGAGTTGATTAGGGGGTCTCTGAAGTAAACACACACTGCTACATATCCGAGGTACTAAGAGATCAAATGATACTTTTAGCTAAATTGAGAGTTGTTCTCAGCTGCCTGACTCGCTCCTGTGGACCAGTGGGCTGTGTGTGATGGCACAGTGAGTAGGTTGGCCCAAGGGAGCAGAGCTGCTAAGGTCACATCACTGGAAAAGCAAGCCATAGACAGTATCTGAGAGCAGCAGGGAAGAGAGTTACTTAAGGACTTAGGAGACTTAGGCATCCTGTTTTCAAACACACTCTCTTGATTCCTGCCTATCCACATCAATGTTTTCTTCTATCTTGTTTGGAAGGTAAAGATACTATAAACAGACAGAATGGCATTTAAATGTCACCACTTGCTGTCCTTTTGACTTCAAAGGAATATGAGAAAAAGGATTATTTATACCAGTGCTAGAGGTGGGAGTCCTTTGCATTTCCTTTACTCCCCAGTGTCAACGGCTGCAGCCCAGTGGGAATTGTGGCTCGGGGTGAGATATGTCTGTTACACAAATACACTGACATATCTGTGGGCATGGTCCTTGGTGAAGCTAACCTCACAGGAAAGCATGTAGATAGGAGGGAGACCAATATAATTTGTTACAAGTCAGGACAGCTCCAAAGGCTGCTTCTGTTGAGCAGGGCAGTCCTGCAA
Organism: Theristicus caerulescens; assembly: GCA_020745775.1. Lineage (NCBI taxonomy): Eukaryota > Metazoa > Chordata > Aves > Pelecaniformes > Threskiornithidae > Theristicus > Theristicus caerulescens. The sequence continues at coordinate 95,609,470 of CM036560.1, forward strand.
GGAGTGAAGAAACCTTCACAGTCTAGTTCTTTTAATTCTGCTTCCCATCAAATCCCAGTGGCAGGGCTCAGGAGATGTTATTTTACCAAAGCTGAGGATTTTGTACATATTATTGAACAGGCAAGAATTGACATAGGGAAAAAAAAATGTTAAGAACTTTACCACCAAGCTTTGCAGAAGTGAGCCAACATGCAAAACATTGTATTTTCAGGGCATATGAGGATACGTCTCTGTTCTGTAGTAGTGTTTTATATGTCTTTTACAAATGGCCACTTTCAAGAGCATCATGTATGTTCCTTGGTACCTGTTGTAATCAAGCAATTTTGTAACCTTCTTTTAGACAGATAGAAACGTGGGAATCAGTTGTACAGGTATTTAGTTTGTTTTTTCTTTGCCATGAATAAGTCATGGCAATATGGGTGGGTATGGTGGGAATGCTTTTAACAGATCTGTGTCTCTCCTACAGCATTGTTATGGAATGAGGGAAGCCAGAAAATACCTATTTACTATAGGCATTATTGTGCTAACCCTAACCTATTTCCCATAAGACATCCATGATGGTCTCTTGTGACATTTTGATTTGTAAAAATGTGAACCAGGAAGAATTTTTCTGACCTTCCTACATATAATTTGCATAGTCTCAAGTCTTCCACTGGGAACTTATTTCATGGACTGAACTGGTCAAGTCTGTGTTTCCCTCCCTTCCTGTTCAGCTTCAATTTTCATTCCTTAATGCTATCTGCTTCCCCCAATAGCAGCAGGATCCGTTGCCATTCACAAGGACTGGACCTTTCATTCTTTTTCCTGCCTGCATCAATACTGACAGGCCAATGGCAGTAAAAAAGAGGCACTTTGGATTTCCTAAGCAATGTCAAATCCTGAGGCACTGAGAAGGTCATAGAAAAACAGAGAAAAGTGTAACTCAGTAAAGTGGCCAGTCCTATTTCTGAGTCTGCACAGTGGATATCATTGCTTTGCTTGCGTTCCACAATAAGATGCAGGGGTGTTCGGGCTTTTTTAAGATTTTCCCTCCCACATAATGAAAACCTTAAATTAATCAAAAGGAAGAATAAATAGAAGTGGAACTGAAAGAAAAAAATAGAGAGATACATAAGGTTAAAATATGTTCTTCATTTTGTTGCCACTTTGGAGTTTGATCAGACCTTGTCTCAGACCTTAAGCTGAGTAACAGCGCTGCCCAGGGAGCTTGGACAGGGGGAGATGATGGTAAAACAGAGACACCTGGGATGAAGACCATGCAGTCTTCTTCCTCTTGTCTCTTGGTGGATGGGCCTCCTGGGCAGACTGAGATCCAAATAACATATTTACTAAGTAGCACTTATTGTTTCTTAAACACAGAACATAATGAGTCCTGCCAGGGATCCGTAGCCTATGATCGAGGAGAAATTTCTTTACTATTATTATTAAAGTGTTACTTCAGTATCAGCTGGATGTGTACAGATAGTTCAAAATTTTTGATGTCCTAAAAGTTGTTTCATTTTTTCAGTGTAAATGTGAGTAAAGACTCTCATGTCTGTCAAACATAAACAAGAATAGTACATATTGATTTATTAATGTCTGTTCACTGAAAAAACCTGCTTTTGTGAATAACAGTTGTCTTAGCCTCTTTCTGGTTCTTAGTGTGCCACGAGTTCTTGCGAGTCCTGCCGAAAGTACCAATGTTGTCATTGTGCCCAAGGGGCAGGCGTGGAGCCCTGTGATGCCTGCAGACCTCTGCCAGCTCCGCTGCAGGACCAAGGATTTCCTTCATAGCTTAGGCCTCCTCTCTCATGTTTGTGGAGGAGGACCAAAAAGAAAAAAAAATGGGGAGGAAGAGCAATACAAGGATCTGTTTTTCTCTCAACTACTCTATTTTTTTAATGGGAAAAAGCAACAAAACTGGGAATTTTTTTTTTTTTATTCTAAACTTAATTTGGTTTTGGCCAAAAAAACCCCTATTATTTCTATAGAGCTTCAGGTGAAATAACGATGATTCAAACTGTCTTTGCTCCCTATATGTGGACCTAAATTTGTCATTTTAGTATAGGTCAATTTTCAAGTTGCTAGAATCTTCAAACCTAACATTTTTAGTTTCTGCTCTTCATAGGTTCACTGCAGTAAGCTCTGTTATTTATCCTTGGAAAATTGCATTGGCAAAAATAGAGGGTGAGCTGAGATGTGAAGAAAAATCCAGAAGATCAGTGCAATCTTGAGAGAGAGATAAAACGTGGAAGAGTGTGTGTGTGTCTATTTACACATCTTACAGAAGCTAATAAATAAGTACTACCATTGCCACCCACTTAACACAGGTATCTTCCAAAGATGGGGAAAACTCTGGTAATCTCGCAGGGCTTTTTTTTAAAGCTGATGCTGACCTCCCACAAGCGCACATTGGTGTATGAGCCTGGCTATAAAGCAAGGACAGTTATCTAGAAATGTCAGGTTACTGTAGAGAAAAAATCGAAGTTTATTTTCAATGTGTACTTATGCCATACTTCTTAAAAAAGCAATATCTTTGTATTTTAATAATAATAGGCTTTTCATTCTTGATAATGCAAACATTTAGTGTCCTGTCAAAATTTAGCTATAGCTCCCTTTTTAATAGCATAAACTACATAACATGCATAGTGTAAGGGGAAACCATTTTTTTTCCCTCTGAGGAATGACTCTCATGTATTCAGAGACACACTTGAAAATGTTTTGAAGTACACTTTTCAGGGAAAAATGAATTTCACAGAATATAAATTTCCTTGATTGCTACTCGGAACTCGCCTAAACAGTTAAAGGGAGGGGAAGGTGTATAGAGAAAATGCTGCAGTTTTCACTGAACCTTAAATCAGACGTAAAGTGTTTGCACAGTAGTATACTGGCTTTCATGAACCTGAGGCCCTATTTATAATTCCAACTTTCTTAGGATGGTCCTAATGCTATGCTAGATTGCACCATACTTAAAAGAAGGAAATAAATTTCTAACAGGCAGTCTCTGGATAGGCAGTGAGAGCAAAACAGTTTCCTGTTCACTTAAATGAGGCCTGGGTCCCAGATCGGGGCTGGAAGGAAGAATACGTAGTGTTTTTTGACAATGGTAAATAGCTTGAGCAGACGGATCTTTCTGATCACTCTTACTTGAACTTAATGCAGCAGGGGGTTGTCATTTATTTTCATAAGCTTTGTGAACCAGTGACATGTGCCATGTTCATCATCAGAAAACAACCATAAGTCACACAAATGGTTTGTTTGTTTGCTTTTGTTGTTATTTTAGACATTATTTATATGATTTGTTGCATGCTATACAAGCATGCTATATTGTTTGAGCTACTAGTATGTCAGGAGATAACATACTAAGAAATGCAGAAAACTTAAAGGTGCATGAACTTAAGCATTTAGTTCCCAATGCTTTTTCTTAGAGCCAGTGACCATAAAAGGTTGCAAATACACTTCTTCAGTGTTGACAAAATACAGTCAAAGAGTTGCACAAGGAACCTAACTTAAGATCTTTTCATTTTTGTATCTGTTCAGGGTTTCCACCGATACCAAGAAAGATTATACCTATCCCATATCTAAAATAAAGCAGACTGCAAAGTCTAACAAATAATCATACTTTTTATAAAGAAAGACAAACTTCTGAAAAATCTGCTTTTTTCCCCTTTTATTTCCTTCCATATCTTTTTGTAAAATGGACTTGATTCTTCATGGAACAAATTTTCCTTTCTTCATTAGTGCTCATGCTTGACTAGAAAAGCCATCTCTGCCAGGTGTGCCAAGCCTGGGTTGTGTGATGATTAGTGTGGTGCTAATGAATCAGCCTAGGCTATATATCTGTGGGAAAAATGATGGGCTCCAGTTAAATGTAAATAGATAGTGTGTCATTCTTCTATTTTATAGTATTCTGCCAAAACGCTATGTTTAAGGCAGGAAAAGGGTACAAAACTAAAATCTCCAAAAAGGAGGGATGGGAAAACTTAATGTTGTTTTGCTTTCAACAAAATCTGAAAAATATTTTGACCAGATACAGTTTTGTAAAACCCTTTCTTGGTTTATGATCTTTTTCACTTCTAAATATGAACACTATGTAAAGCTTTCTTAATATGGTGAAAAAGCATTTACTTATTCTCCTAGGCTTCCTAAGGGAATAGTGTAAAAATAAATCTGAACCAAACCTTTATCATTTCATAAAAGCTAGATTGAATTAAAGCTTCAAAAGCTTCAAGTTCTGCTCAGAAATTCTGGTTTTTATTTACATTGCCTCTTTATCACCTTGGTAACACTACTTTAATTATGCAAAATAATACAGTAGAAACGTGGATCCCAATTCCAATTCTTAAACTCCTCCTTTGCAAAATGGCTCCTAGAACTTGCAAGGGTAGAGGAAAACTTTATCTATGAGCACTTCAGTCTTTTTCTCCAACTTGGTGCTTACTACATTGTTAACAAAAGGGAAAAAATGACCTTGAAATTTACATGTATACCTTACTCTACAGTAACCTTTTAAGTGATGTGGACTTGCGGCACTGTCATGTAACAAAACCTTTCCCCATAAGGCAACAAACTGCACTATATGAAGAATGTAGGCAGTTGTTACTGATTGTGGAGTAACTGGAGTATTACGTCTTTCCTGAGACACTGATGTCAGAGAATATGGAGAGGCACAAATTGCTGCAAAACAATAGTTTAGTGCAGAATTTTAATATAGAGAACACCAAGGCAGTATCCTGTTATCTGAGTTTTAATGACTGCATGTTTTTTATCTTGTCAGTTGTAGGGAGGATGTGAGAGGTTTCATGAAACATTGATGGCCCTAACTGCAGTCCTCTCCTTTTCCTTTTTTCTTTCTTTTTTGTTCTCCTGATGTGATATAAAATATAAATTTGTCCAGTGGAACCGCTTTCTGCACAGTTGTGTATTGCTTGCTTGATCTTGCAGCAGTGGCTGTGGTTCCTACTTGGGTCAACAGCTTCCTTTGCAGGCTGCCTAGGGAGAAGAAAAGGGGTGGAGGTGGGTGGAGAGGGAGCTCTTGCCGATGACAGATCATCAGCAATTTTAAATACGGTACATATTTCAGGGAGTTTTAAGTAAAAGGCCAGCTGGATGTTCTCCATTAGCATCTGTCTCATCTGTAGATTCCCTCTGATTGCTGGCTTATTCCAGGATGAATTGTTAAAAAGGCAGAAAGCTACAGGGGTGTCAGGTCCTCTCCTCTCCTCAACCCCCAAGAAACAGGACTGAGAAAGGGGTAGAGAGGGACTAAATCTGAATCATTTTGAAGGCTCATTGGGTGCAAGGGCACACCAAAGGATGTGGAGATTACTGTACATGCCAGGCACTACAAGGGGACTGCTGGGCCAGGTCCTGAATGATAACGAATTCCTCCAACAGCCAGTCTCTCAAATCTAAAAAGTGTGCAGGGATTTCTTGGCATTTGACTGAATGCTCTCATTTTATAACTTTCCAGGGGAGCTTTGTAGGAAAATACATAGTTCCCAAGCCAAGTGAAGAAAACTTGAGGTGGATAAGCATAGTTTAACGCAGGCACAGAGGCCAAGCATATTGGAAATCCAGTATGTGAGGTGCTGTAAAAAAAAGCAAATTCAGGACTCTCAGATCCAAAAGATGCATAATAGCTGTTATTTACTCAGAGGAAGCCTGCTACAAACTTAAATATGCATTGTGTGATGCCATAATATAGTGACTATAATGTAGCAACAACAGATTTAAACGCTGACATGTTTATCTTCATCGAAAGACAGTATGACGCCTACATTTTCAATAAGCCAACAGTAACCACACCATTGTGACACGTATATGCCATGCTGTCTGCAATTCACTGGAAACCCTTCTCACTGGGACTTACATATTTCAGTAGCAAATGTTCTACCTTCCAAGAATGTCACCCTGTGAAAGGAACAGAGAAGGCTTTGGGGAGCAAACACACAGACAGTGGCTGTCAGGTTCAGCGTGCTCCTGTCCTCTTGTTACCTCCTCATTCATTTAGGCAGCTCCATGAGTTGGGAATAGCCTGACCTCCAAAAGTTTCCATTTTCTTGTCTCTGGAAAATAGATTTCTTATTCCACTAGAATAGCAAAAATATGGTTCACTCTTCCAAGAGCTGGAGAGCAGTTGTCTTCACCCAGTCTGCTGGAATTTGTGTCTGTCCGGAGGCTGGTGGGTGATTTGGGGGTAGCGGTATGCAGTCAGGGATATGCTATGTGAAGCTGAGGCCTGCTACCTTAAGTACATTTTACTTAAAGCGGAGGTTTATATGGAAAGGTGGACAGATTGCTGAAGCTTTAGCTGTATTGTTTTGCTTTTTGATAAGTATTCTTTCAGTTTTCTGTGATTTTCTGCTCTGGGAGCTGTGATGAAGGCTGGAAAGGTTCACTGGGTGTATGATGGCCTGTGAGAAGTAGCCTGGGATTTCAGGCCTGCATTGGTACCGTAGCAATTAATAACAGCACTGGTTTATCAGGACTGAGTTTGGTAAGCATGGGCGCACTGAACAGCTGGAGAAACAAATGGTCTGGCAATGCTTAAGTGTGCTGTTTAGCCGTGGACCAATGAAGTCTGCTGCTGTCCACAGAGCCAAACTGATGAATGTATGTGTTAACAGGTCTGATGCATATTTAGATTTCGTCCATTAGAATGATCTATTTTGGAATAAGCTTGTAAATGAATAATCAAGTTATGTTCTCTGTGCAACAGACTTGACTGCTACTATGCTGCATAGCTTTGATAAAAGGAACTACAGAATAAATAAGGCCCAAAGAAAGTCAATGTGAAATAAAAGTTATTTCAAGCTACCTATGCTAATTAAGTGAGCTTACACATTTCACCATGATTAAGATGAGACGCAGTGGTAGAGCTCAATATATGTGGGAGTTCATTTAGGTGTCTAGTTCTACCTTTTTATTTAACAAGTGCTTCTTGATTTAAATAGAACTCTAATTGTAAAATTATTTCTGATACAGTATGTCACGACAAATACATTCTGATACAAAAAGAAAACATTGTTTATATTATTTTCACTATTGTCTCAGGTTTTCTCAACTCTTTCCCTCTCCTTCACTCAGTATAAAGTTTAGCGTATTTCTGCCTGAAACCGGAATAATGCAAGGATGCCTATTATTGACGAATCAGTGGCATTTACAAATGGCATTTAAACAAATCTGGTACAGTAATGGCAGATGGTTGGTTTGAAATCTGCGTTTTCTTACTAGTACAACCAGGACATTTTTTGATGGAAAACAAATACAGAGGAGGGTGACATTTTGTGCTAGGCTGCATGAATGCATTTCTCTGGACTTTAGAGATTCTCCTTATTGCAGAACCAGGGGCAACATTAGTAGATTAAGGGTTTATATGACAGGTAGTTAATAGAAGGATGTTTGTGGGAGGAAACGCAGGTTGTTCTAGGGTAAAAAGTAGAGGGAGAATATAAAGTGAAGGAAAGGAAGAGTAAAACAGGAAAACCCAGAAAAAAGGAAGAGGACAATCCTCAGAAGTGGTGTGGGCCAGTCTGAGGACTTCCATCCACTCTGCCATTTTCAGGAGGAGACTGGATTTGCATGCAGTACAATGAAGAGTAGACGCATCCTGTGCCTGACTTGGTCTGTCCCTTCAGTGCAGCAGGAGAAATGCTTGTGTTCATTATTAATCTGGATACATTGAAAGCAATACACGCAGGGGAGTTGCCTCTGTTGCTGTAATATTCTTTGGGAAAACAGGAAGCACTTGTAATGGAAAATGTGCAATACGAGTGATAAAAAGGGTCACCAAGGTTCAGTCCTTCAGCAAATACAACCTGCATTTGTTTTCTAAGTATGAAACAGTTATGGAAGGAGATAATGTTTTCACTGTGCCAAAGCTGATTATTCTAGAACTAATGAGAAAAACCTGAAGTTTGGGAAACAGATTAAAAGAAAGGATATAACGGCCAAAGAAAAGAATGTAGACTAAGGCAAAACTTCCTGTACCATTTATTTAATGCTATTTTTTCAGCTAAGAATATACATGCAATGTCTGATAATATATAGAAAATCACCGTACACTAACAAAATGAGTTTCTGATTCTATTTAGAACTTTATTAATAACTGGCAGCTTTATCACAGTGTACATTAATTACATGTAGAGCTATATTTGCATAACACCACAGCTGCCATTTAAAGCAAATACACACTTGGATGTTTGGAAGAGCTCAGCATTTTGGTTAGATTTCAGAAAATGTGGCTGCTAGAAGAGTTGTTAAGTAGAGCATGAAATAAGACAGTCTCCCTGCTGTTTTTGTCTATGTAATTTATTCAGCATAGGTGATGAGGAGATACCAAATACTGAAGCAGGTATGTTCTTATTGCCCAGTGGTCACTAGGGAGCCTTTTCTCTGTGTTTGGCAGTAAATTCATTGCAAAGGTACCACCGAATGTGGTATGTTCAGAATGTACAACAGAATTAGGGAATTCAGGTGGGGTTTTTTTTTGCCAAATATCAAATCCTCAAACAGGAAAGTAAGGATCTGGTAAAATTAATCTTTCCCAGTGATGGTCTTTGTCATTACTGTCAACACCTGTGGATTAAGCTGGTCTAGTGAAAGGTGTCTCTGCCCATGGCAGGGGGGTTGGAACCAGATGATCTTTAAGGTCCCTTCCAACCCAAACCATTCTGTGATTCTATGACTATTGTCCTGCTAGATTTGTAATATTTAAATAACAACTGTCTACGAACGCAAAGTTAAGGCAACTGGGAAAGCCATATTGAAAGCAGTGGCGTTGGCCTCGTAATGTAATGAAGCATTTTACTGTGAGGGGTATAGCTAACATGGTAGAAACTGGTCCAGACTTGATGGGAACCTTTTGTAGACTTGTGTAGCTACATGAGATACTTTTCTGGAGTACTGGCATATGTTAATGGCATGGACAAATTGTCAGACCAGAGGGCACAGGGGAAGTCTGCTGTAGCACCTCTCGTCAGGCAGAGGAGCAGGGCAGGGAGCAGGTGGAATGGCTCTACTGCACCCAGGGTACCATGGATATTCTCCCTGTGTGACTGCGTTGGTATCAGGACGATGTCTGCTCCAGAGAGATGGTTTTTACAACTTCTTTTTCCCCCTCCACACCCACAACTGACAGGTTGTCAGCTGTGAACAAAGACTTGGATGTTTTGTTACTACATGTGTAGGCATGGCTAAGATCTAACTTTATTGCATGCACCTTTCTTTCAGCAGTTGATGTGGAAGGAATAACTTAACTAAATTATGCCTTTTCGGTGCTGACTCACTGGGTACTAAGCATCTCCACAAATACTTTTAAGAGGGGGAAAAAAAAAAGTCCAAGCAAATGTTCAGTGAATAAATGGGGACTGGGACATATCAGAGTGTTAAGATTTGTGGCATAGCTGCCTGATTACTGATGACACGATCTTCAACTATGTAGTGACACAATCTTTTCTCTTTGTATACATGCATAGTGCTTTTCACTACAGGGAGCACTGGGATGCCTGAGGCTTTTGAGCTGGTACATGGTTAGGACAGTGGCTGGTCACACAGGACAAATACACACAAAATTTGTATTTATGTTCATGTGTCATTACTATGTGAAATATGTTTTGCTTTTGTTGAAATATTCAAATTCTTGCTGGAGAAAAAGCATCATCCACTGTGTTCTCATGTGTTTGAACCGCTGGCTTTGATTAATCATGAGATGAGCTTGTGCTCTGTAAATTAAGTCTTGTTTGTTTTTTTTTTAATTTATTTTATTATTTTTTTTGTTTTAAAAAGTCCTGATTTCCCACCTCCATCAATACCTGAGTTTTCTGGAGAAGCTGAGGTTGCTGTAGGGAGATCACTGTGCATCTGAGGGTTGCTGGGACAGAGGCAGCAGGTGTCATTTGCCTCAGGATGGACAATCAAGCACTGCAGAGCTCTAGGACTCCCATGCTGGTCAGCTTCATTTACAGCTGGGGCACTAGTAGTCAGTCCTGGCTGAAACTTTCTATACAGGGACCCCCAGGGTATTTTAGGAATCCAGATGATAAGGCACAAGACATGTTGTGTCACTGCAGACTAGCTGTATCTAGTTCAGGCGAGAGTTCTTGTTAGTAGGGCACTAGTGATTGTTGTGATTACCGCGATAAAGGGTGCGAATGGAAACCACTATGAAGCTCATTTTAGATGCTGTGTGGTGGCACATCCTGCATCTGTTACAGTTCTTTGCAACACTGCCTATGAAGTGTGCACATGAGAAATGTCTTGCTTCCTGGATCATTGCCATTGCTTTATGTCTGTCTGGTGGAGCTCCTACTTCTGCCTGAGTCAGAGTGCTGAAATGTTGCCTTTTCAGAAATTTCTGACATGTGAGTAACTTCAAGAGTAGCAAGAAAAACAGAAAAGTGTTGAATACAGTGGTTACTTCCAACTCCATTGCTGAGTATGCAATACTGTTCTTTCTGACATACTGCTGGCTTGCATAATACTATTTTTTTTTTCCTTTTCTCTGAAAATGAATTATTTTGCTTACAGGTCTGTGTGTAATTTCAGCCTCATTCACCATTGCACAGAGCACACTTCCCAGAGACACCGAGCTGTTAGAGTATTAGGTTTCAGACAGGTTTTGAGTATGTTTGGGGATCTATTGTCTTCACGGAGCTACTGTTCTTGGTAACAAATTCTTGTTAAGTACTTGCCCTTAGGTGTTTTCATTGCTGGAGATCCAATTGCCAGAAAGTCAGCTGTCCATTAAATGCTAGTCGCACAGTTTTTGAACTAAATTTTGATTTCATATCCCTAGTTTAATTTCCATTGACACAACTGACTTCAGCTGAGGTGCTCCAGGTATAAATCAGTGTGATAGAAGGCAGAATTTGTCCCTTTTCAACCAAAGCTGTGTGCTTGCAATGTCTGGAAGACTATAATCTTCCCTCTTTCTTATTTGTTCAATGCTTACCAGAATCCCCTGAAATCTATGACAGAGATGAAATCATCCACCTTACTTGCTGCCTCAGTGATGTAATCCCACATCCTTAAATACTTGCACTGGTTTCCAGTCTGCTTTGTATTTAAACATTTTACTCTTTCTATACTCTTTCTAGAAGTGGAATACCTGTATGACTGATGCTTAAAAAATACATGTAGGGGTAGATGCTCTCCTCGAAGACTGCACACAGTTTTGCTTCTGTTTGTTTCTTGCCTTTTATTTTTGCTTTCCTAGCAATGCACTTTTCTCTCCAGCCTTTCCACATTACTCATCCGTCTGTCTCACCTAATTTCCAAGGTCTTCCCCTGAGCTTGGAATTTTCCCTTGGACCAGAATGGTCAGCCATGACTTTCCCCTCTAAGGTTCTCAGATTCAGTATCTTTGATCATATGTCTACTGCTGACCGATATTTCAAAGCTTTGTGTCCAACATGCCTATCTCATGTTAATCTAAAAATTTAACCATCAAATGTTAACTTCCCTTTGAGTCAGCTGGTAGAAACTGATCTAATAGGCTAGAACTGGGAAAGTACAATGCCTTGTGATCTGGGCACATGCATTGTATTTCTTTGTACTAATGCAAATGGAAAGCAATGAATACAGAGCTTCTGAAAGGGAGATCTGAGTCAGGTCCCAAGTAAAACGTGCTCTGGGCATATTCCATGTCAAACTGTGGAATATTCCACACTCCATACCCTGGGGCTGTGTGACACTGTAAACAATCAGCAGTTGTACATCTGAATTTATGCCAAAAGTAGGTTAGCTGCAAGGAGAGATGAGATCAGCCTCAGTTAATCCCTGTTTCTGAAACAGTACCTCTTACTTTCTTGAAGGAAGAATTAGCTGTGTGTAAGAAGACATAATCTCTGTGTTAAAGATAGTACTTATGTTGAACATAAACCATAATAAGCTTTGTGAATGTATGGCAGAGTGTCAGGATGACACAAGCTTTTTCTTGCTCTAGGAATCAAGAGGGCTGGCATAGCTCAATGGGGGACAGATATTTACATTTATCGTGTGCACAAGAGCCATCTAATACTGCTCCAGATACTCTCATTTACAAACACCTTCCTAGCAATGAATGGAAATTACTTTCCCTTTAACACCACGTAAACAAGTATGTAAACAGGTCTCCAAACAAAGCAAGCAAACAAAAATAAAAACCCTGAAGGAATCCATGTAATGATGCAGCATGGTCTATTAATGAAACCACATGGATTTCTGTGTTTGCCTAATACTAACCCAACTTTCACAGATGTTTAGAACAGGAAATTTCACTGACCTGAGTTCAGATCAGCGTTTAGGTTCCCCCACTCCATGAATTTCCTCATTTCATAGAGAACCAGTAATCTTCCATAGGAGAAATCAGATGATTTTAAATTCCTTTATTACTAAAGCTTTTGGGGTGCAGAAAAATAATCTGTAACCACTTCTGCCTACTACTTTTCTGTCACTTAAGCAGCTATTCTTTAGTTCAAGCAAAGTTTTACTGGTTTTCATATTTGCATAATTAATCTGTAAGAACTTTGACATTTCAAAGAATGTGGTATTCCTTGCCTTTGCTAGTATATGCATATTTCTCTTTAGATTTCTGGCTTGATATTTACACTTAATGAATGAACATGAACCCAGACTCTTGAGGTCTGATCACTTTTCTTGTGATTGACTAAGCCACAGAGGATAAACTTTTAAGTGTTGTTTCCTTTATTAAAATCTAGTCTGCTCCAAGCTGCAGAGGTGAAGAATTTGCTAGATATCTTAGAAGCTGTGAACAGTTCAGGATTCAGGTCTGTTGGCTGTAATAGCAAGCAGGAAAATTTGCCATTCTAGTATTACCTGCCATGCCTCAAAGTTGTGTAAATCATTCTGGGCTAATTTTTTACAGCATATAACAGTGTGGCTTTGTCAGCAGCATGGGTGAAAAAACAGTGTGCCAAAGCTGAGCATTTCTAGGCCCACACAATGAATGAAATCACAGTTAGGCCATTGGTTGTATATCTCGCAACATGTGGTTTATTTGAAAGATGATTGAGAACTTCAGAGATTTAGTTTTGGTGTCCTCTCTTGTTTTTTCATGGTAGTAAAAGACATGTCCTTCTACCCCAGGGCATGTGGTACAAAAATAAGCATATTCCCTCAATCTGTTTCAAGTGAAAAGAAATATCAGCGTACCATATTCTTTCTTTTTTTGAAATATCCTGGTATGCTAAAGGGAATGGTCCTGAAGAGCATTGTCCTTGAAGAGCAGTTATTCAAGAACAGTGTTCGGTACCTGGAGCCCACTGGAAAATTGCAAGGTGCTGCCGTTTACAACATGAATTTCAATCCCCAGGTACCTATTGTGAAAGAAGATACGGCATAAGTTAGGGCAAGGATCCAATGAGAGATTACCCAGACTACAAAAGCCTGGGCAGTAACTGTATAATGTGAGATATTGCATTGAGGTCTTCATGGTTAAACCTAGGTTCAACATGTGTAGCTGAGGTAAATTACCTCAGCATTTATTGATCTATTTTTTCAGGCAAGAATATTGCCCCTATAGATCACCTCCTGTGGATCTCTGATATGGTACTGTTCCACTTGGACTAAAAATGATAACCTTGCAGTTGTTCCCATAACTATGGGTCTGAGGAGAGGTACAGAGGCAGTTACCTTTAACTTCAGTGGTCTTTGGATCTAACACAGGAAGAGCTGCAGGAAATCACCTGAATGCAAGGCTCTAAAATGCTGGGTAGTATTGGCTGGTGATCGGCTAACGATGAGGCAGAGAGTGTACTTGTCATTAGAAACATTTTCTTCATGGCAGAAAAATTCTCTTTGAAAGACTTAGCAAATCGGCCATTAGGAGACTTCATTGCAACTACAAGTGCTATTTACTCCCATCTCAACTACCTGTAGGTTCTGCTCAATCCTGCTGCATTTGAAACAGTGGCACTGTTTCTGTGGCACTGACACCAACTCAGCAGTTGGCATAAGCGTAAGGGAGCCGCTCAGCAGCAGCTGGGAATGGCATTTCATCAGCCCAGACCTAACCTGTTATCAGACGCTGAGCCCATTGATCCAGAAAGTCTTGTCATTTCAAGGTTAAGTGCATAATCTGGAGTTGTTGTGTGGGAAAGCCATCCCTGTGTTCATACAGTGTGTACCTAATATGTATTTAGATTTACAGTTATACTTAAATATGTACTAGTTTTCCTGAGTAAATAATGCTGTATAGATTGGGTGTTAAAAATGTTATTTATTGATAAGAAACAACTGATAAGTATTTGAGAACAAGCCTTTTTGTGTGTGTGTGTGTGCAGATGCTGGTGTTGAATTATCAGTGAAAATAGTCCTTTATAAATATGTGAGGGTAGTCCATTGATATCACATATAATTTCATACTCTGGTGACTCCACAAAATGCAATGGAATGGTCTATAACACCAGGATAAAATCACAACATTAAACTTTATCTGTCCATAAGATTAGGGAAAAAATGCTAATTTGTTCTCTTTGGTCTCTGTATGTGAAAATCTTCTGTCTATCCTGTGTAGATATACACATGTACTCTTCTGTGATGGAAGAACTAGAATCAAAAGTGAGAAATAACTATTGTTGAACAAAAAACTGCATACATTGCATTTTTGAATGTATCTTAGTCTTTGATTATGGGGGCAACTATCAAGAGTTGTTCAATTTTGGGCTTGTCAGTCTTCTGGGAAGAAACTATCACCATCTGCAAAAGCAGCAGAAAGTCTGATAGAATATTTATAAGAGTAGGTTTTTATTTTACTGCATAACTCTCACCAAATACTTTTCCTAACAGCATATAGAGGAATTTGTAGGCGGGAAGTTACATCACAAGATGTTTTCATGAGAATTAGGTGAAGTTATTTGGTAGAATCAGCAATTCATTCCTCAGTATAATAGAGAATAATTAACTTTTTACCATTCAACCAATGATCTGAATTTGGGGGGGGGGGAATGGATCTAATCTCACATCTGGATATTTTCAAAACTTCATTAGATCTGGTATCTTTTGATTTTTCCTTGTATCATCTTAGAACATGCTCTAGGACTGACAGCACAGGCTAATCATGAACATGATGCACACACAGGGATAAATTCTGTCAAAAAGGGTTAACACCTGGTCACTGTTAAATTCTGATTGCACTAAAATGGAAATTCTTCAAGTATATAATAATTTTGTTGTTCTTCATGAAGCAATGAAGTAGCACATTGTCTAGTGCAAAAGCTTAGCTTTACCCCTGTGTAACTGAGCTAAGACTTCTGAATGAAGGAAAACTCCTCTGCTGTGACAGCAATATCTTTTACACATACTGAGAAACAGCTCCAATATGATTATTGTTAAATGTGTCATAATATTTGCAAGACAGAAGTTCATTTTTGTAGTCTTTTAGAGAGGTTATAAGATATAAACTTAGAACCCTCATGATGGATGATATTCTTCACTTTCTGTCTTCATCTATTGCATGTAATAGTTATTTCTCCCATCAATAGACTGTGATTTTGTTATGGATGAAGAAACTTCTGTATGAATATGCTAACAGGCATAATTCTCTAATAGCATAATAGATCCGTAATAGATTTAGTTTATCTTCTGTTGTTACATTGTCTCTGAGCTGGTGCTCATTAATTATAGTGAAACAGCACAGGATTATATGTCTAGCATTAAACTACCGTTACTGAGGTCTGGCCTCATGTAGAAGCTGCCCCAGCGTCCGGTGAAGTCAACTCAAAGCTCACACTAACATCACTGCACAAAATATATGCCAAAAAATTCTGTTAACATAGGGGCTTTAGAAGGTTTGGAAAGTTTGTGTGCTGCATTACGCAGATAGAGAAAAATGATCAGTCAGGTCCCTGTCCCAAAGAATATACAGTGTAAAGAGCGAGAGAAAATGGGTAGAAGCAGGAGGGGAGGATCAGTGTTGTGAGGGCAATTAGATTTCCTGCAAAAATTGCCAATATTTCAGACTGTCTTTCTGATTTTGAAAGAAGGATTATATTTGACTTAAAAGAAACTACTAAAAATGATTAAGAAATATGGAAATATTTAATTTCTTAGCATTTCAGGTTTAAACAAATAATAAAAAAAATCTTGGTGTCATAAATTGGGAGGGGTGGGGATATGGTTTGTTGAAATATTTCCAGTCCACTTTGTTCTAAATCCCCCTGAGCTTCTGCTAAGTCTCAAGCATTAGTATTGCAGTGTTTTAATACCCTGTTTGCCTTTCTGGATAAGATTCTTCAGATAAGTTGCACATATTAATTCCACTTGGCATTCTCTACGGGACTTTTTAAAAATACTACTGAACTCACTGTAAAATAGCATTTTCAATGAAATTTTTGGCTGCCTATGGTTATTTTCAAAAAGTATTTGTCATATACAATTAGGTTATTAAATTATTGCCCATATCATAGAATGGAAGAGAACAAAACTGACATTATATTAAAAAAAACCCACAATTTTGTACTCATTAAAGAACAAAATTGTAAAAGTGGATCTTCATATGACAGATAGCTGTTTTAATTTCTACAAAAAAGTATCTGCACATTTTGTTTGTCGCTGCTTTGTATACTTGCTAAGCTTTGAAATTCTTCGGGCTGGCCTTGTCTTCAGAAATGCAGGAGTTATGATCACTGAAATGAAAATGGGGAGAAGTGTGTGGGAAGCAAGTGGATGTAAAGAAGAGATACACTCTTAACACCCCTCAGCCTAAACAGATCATTGGAAAGAGTAAGTTAGTTTGCTCTCTCCTATTAGTTTCCTCTCCCTTATTTTTTTTCTCTGTCACCCTCACTCCATCCCCCCAGCCCCACCAGTTGCAAGGCAGTTACATCCTACTTCTAAATAAAAGTTTTTACATTTCTCATATGACCTTCCCAAGTAGGGTCACAACAAACTTGTAGAAGTGGCTCTGATGCAAAGCTTGTGATGTATGCCAGAATAGTATGCCAGAGTTTAATGCACCACTTTTGCTAAGTGATGCTTCTGAGGTGATACTGCCTTGGAGTAGATGAGGCTGGGGGTTTCTGAGCAGCTGATCAAAGCCTCCCAGAGGCAGAATATGATGCTAATGGGATTCTGGGGTTAATTAACCCCAGGTAATGAGGTTAATTAACTGGGTAGCAGTTAGAAATAGAATATGACAGGATACTGATGACTTACCACGTTCTTGTATTGTGTCAGAGACAACTCTTCATGTCAGGAGAAGGGATTCCAGACCAGTAACTCATTTAGGCTTCACTCTCATCAGTAGGAAGTAACTGTCTGATTAGTTTCAGTGATGAGAAATCATTTGGGTGACAGTGATTTGGGTGACTCAGTGAGAAAGGAAGGAATGAGAACAGCAGAACAAATGTAAAGGTCCTCACAAACAAAATTTAAAAAATGGTTAGTAAGTTCGGTTATCTGAGGTCATTTTTGGGACTGAAGTGTACAAAGAGTCAAACCAAACAAAAAAATCCCAGTGGTTACTGTGAGGGATTAGATTGGAAGAAAACCAGTAACTACTATGACGCAAGGGAAGGAGAAACAGAACAGTAGTAGGAGGTAGTACGGCTCCATCAGGAGGTTTGAAAGGACTGGAACAACCAAACAAAAGCATAAACAAGGTAAAAATGAATCAAGTATAAATAAGACACTAGGTTAAGGATGATTTGCATGGACATGCTGAAATGAAACTGGAAAAGCTGAGGCCCAAAATTAGTTACTAGAACATAAAAGCTGAGAAGAGGGCTGGCATCCTCACAGAGTAGAAACAGAAACAGCAGACAGCCCAGAGCAGGGAAGGACTGACGTAGAGAATCATAGGTTTGATGTGGCAGAGCATGAGGATTTTCGTCAGACTGTGAGGAAAGACCTTGCCAGAGGAAATCTGGGTATAAAGATCTGAGAGACCTCTCTGGAAATTCATAGAGGATGTGTCTTCTGCTTGACTCCTTTCCCTTACTATGGTATTTCTGCCTCATTCTTGCCCCTTTATGTACTCAGACATCCCCACTGAAAAGAGAGCAAGCATGTGCTCCAGCCAGCCTGGAGACTTAGTTTGGCTGACTGGTTACTACTGAGCAGGACATGTGTAGCAGCCAAATTCTCCCTGCCTTGGTCCCTCTCCTCCAGCCAAACACGATTTTTCACAAAACCAGTGGCATGTTTGAGAGTTCTGCTTTTCTTTCAAACATGATTTAAATTGTTTTCCAGGCTTGGGGACTGGGTGTCTGCCAGCTGCTTTGCACAAGCATTGTCTCTTTAGGAAGCCAGGATAAAAAAATAAGTGGGAAAATTATAGATCTTAGTTGAAAAAAATACATAAACGAATAATTTAGTAAATGTCTGCATACCAGAGGAATAACATATTGAGAAGCCTGCACTAGGTTTTTTTCCATCAAAACAATATCTAGATCAGCTAGGATCCATTTTCCAGATATCTTCAATTGAACTGTGGGAAAATCTTCAGTAACCCCCATTTGTTATTTAAACTGACAGCCAAGAGACTTGCTCAGCAAAAAATGAGTTAAAATGCAAATACGCAAACCAACTCTCAGGCTGAATAGGTTGCAGCCCTTCCAGTCAGATCAACATGATTTCTAAAACATGCAGGCAAACTGCAATTCCTTGTTTGTGTCAATAACAGGGCTTTTATGCAGTGTTAGATAAGTTGTTAGGAAACCTTAAGTAATATTGTGCTGCATGGCTGAGAATGTGAGGCCAGCGTGTGTCCTCATGGAGAGGTTTCAGCTTGGGGCTCACTTCTGTAAGGAGACAATCACCGCTTCCCAGCTGCTGCCGATAGCCATATCTGATCTGAAATAGACCCAGAGCTGCTAATGATGACTTGGCCCAATAATATCAGGCTTTTTTCCTTGCTTGTAAAACCAGTTATTTTCACAATAAGATGCAGTACTTCCCAAAGGAGAAAAAAATGACAATTTTTACCTTAACAGGAGTAATTTGGGAAACTGGAGTCATTTTAGGAACACACTCCAACACAGCTGGAAATGTATTAAAGGTGTTGGTTTGACTTTATTGAAAATGAGGAGAGCTAGCAATAGCCAAGTCAAAAGCTAGCATTGCATTAAAGGAGCTCAAGCACACCAGCACCAGCAAACATTCAAAGGAGTCTGAACAGTTGCTGCAGAGGTGGAAAGCTCAGCAGTAGGATATGCAGTTTGAGTAAGGAGACTTCAGGGTAGTGTTGCATTTGTCTTCCCTAAACATTATTTTTTAATAAATGTGACTTCAAAGATTCATTCATGTCAACTCATATGTGTGTCTCTGCTATTTCCGTCTAGCTCTGCCATTCCATGTTTAAGTATATAATAATTGTAGTGGTGTTCCTGTGATGACTCTGGCGGTCAATGGCAGCAAAGTGATGAGAGTGGGTTGATGTTATTCTGTATTGGAGTCATATCTGGCAGAAAATCACAGTTTAATGGTTGCGGAGTTGCTCCCTTCTTTATCAAGGGCACAGAGACGTTATCTCTCAGTTATGATGTGTTGGGAGGAAAAGAGCGTGTGTCGCTTCTCCCCGTGGCTACCTGAAGATGCAGCTTACTTATGGCAGGAGTTACTCCTACTGAAGAGAACACTGCCTCCCTCTGATGAAATCCTTCCAGCATGCTATGGTACCAGCAGCTCTAGGATCTGAGAAGGTGAGCTGGCATCTTGGTGCTGTTGCTGAGTCCTTTGGGAGTGCACTGTAGAGTATTAACACACTTTTACTACATAAAGGCTGTCTGGTCCTAAACCAGTCTTAGTAATAGCAAAAGGAGCTTGAAAAGGAGCTCTGGAAACTGCTGCGATTTCTTTGTCTCCAGCACAGGCACTTCCTAAGCAGCAGCTTCGAGTTCCTTTTCACTATCCTTGTCATGAAATGGAAACCTCCTTTTTCTGACTTTTGCTCACTTGCTGCCATGGCTGGTGACACTCCAGATGACCCTCCCTGTCCCATACTTCACTACGCTAAGATCACCAGCACATGCAGGATTATAGAGGCATGATTTTAGCCTCATTATCTGTACAGATATGCCCAGCTATACTTTGCTATTACATTGTGGTTATGAATAATTAAAACAACACATCATCTTTGAAGTACATAAACAGTACATTTTAGAATCCATTAGCCTTTTAAAAATAATTGGGTATCTTCTCCTCTTTGTTAATTTGCAGCATTCAGTAATTCACACTGGGTGATCCAGTCATTAGTGAAAATTATGTTTAAGATATAAAACTTAAATATATTCCATCCTCCAAAACCCTTCCAAGGATGGTAGGAAAATGATTGGCCTGTCAGTTACTTGATTTGTGTGGTAGTATATTAAATAAACCCTGGTAGACCTTAATTTGCTGCTCTGGGTTTATGATGTCTCCTAGGTTATGTTATGCTTAAAGAGGTAAAATTTTATCATAACTGAAACAGTAAACCAAGTATTTTTTAAATATTGTCAAAAAAGAGATTTACATATTTTCCTTTCTCCTCCAGTATCTTGTTGGGAAGGAGAAACCATTTCTCACTGATTTTGTCAGAGTGGAATAATAAATGCGCAGACAGACTTACAATGCTATTTTTAAAGACCGTAGAACTGTTGTCTTGAAGAATGCCACAACTGCTACAGTAAAAAAAAATTATTGCAGCCCTGGTGCCAGTATAATTTCTTTTGGCATACAAATAAATAGGTTTTCAGCAAAAAGTACATGTAATGAAGGTGTTGTCAGATCAAAAAGGAGAGGTTCACATCAACGCCATCTGAAAATATAAATTTATGTTTTTCAAATCAGAAGAAAAAATGTTTCTGTTGCTTTAAAAGCAAAGAGTACTAATGGAGAGAAAGGAAACTGAAGTTCCAAAATAAGTTGAAGGAAAATAAAATATCAGAGAGTTGTTCTTCTAGACATATGGCTGAGCTAAGGACAAAAATGCATCTACAGCTCTTTACTTTTGTGTGTGAACAATTTAATACAGGATCTCAAACAAGATTAGTGATAGTGATAATAAAAGGAAAATTCATAACATGCTTCTCCTTCAAAGTAGCAGTCAGAAAGAGAGAAATAAAAAAAGCAGCACTGCTATTTCCGAATTTGTTGTATGTTAGTGGTTTGGTAGTTCCAGGTCTGAGTTGCAGCACAGGAAGGGAGGCTACAAATTAAACCTGCAGGGCTCAGGATGCACATCTCTAGTCTGTGCTCTGGAGAGTACAAGGATAATTTTCCTAAGTAATGGAACTGACACAGTGGTGCCAATTCCTTCTCTCTTCCTGTGTCCTTATTTTATTTATCAGAGACATTAACGGCTGTATTTACAGCTTCTGAAATACTCAGCTAAGAAGGAGTCCTTGGAGACTGCAGACAGACTCCTGAAGGATGGTGCCTCACACACCACTCAACTTTTAATTCAAAGGAAATAAGACAGGGAATGAGAGCAGGTTACAGGCACATCATCAGCATGGCACCTTCTGCAATTGTATCTGCTTCTGTTACTGGCATGTGAGACCCAGCACGTTCAAACAGCTCTGGCACAGTGAGTGAATGCACCAGTTCCCACTTGCTGTTGCAAGCATCCCAAATTGTCATATTTCACTGTTCTTTATGTTTTAAGACTAAAGTTTTTTCACAGCCTTCTGCAAATGTAGGTATATCTAGCTACAAAATGCAGTATGGAGAATCTAAGATGGGCAGTTAAGTATTTGTTCTTTATATTTCATGGGTAAATAATTATAAATGTTGCTATGGTTGTGTTTAAGGACCAACCAAAATGGACAGTAAATTGCTCCTATTGGAGCGGTGCTGCCATCTGAACACAGGTCGGCCAAAGGGCTGCTGCACGGAGCAGTTCACAGCTGGAAGGGAGAAGACAGCTACAGCAGAGGAAACAGTAGATCACAGGGTTGACAAGGGGAGGGAGAAAAGTGGTGACAGTAAATGCCATGTTATTTCCACATTATGGAGGTGAGGGGGTAGGAGACCCTCTATGAAAGAAGTCAGAGGAAAGGCAGAGGAGATCCATGCAAGAAATATGGAATGAAGTGAAGCTATAGTTCATGATGAACTGACACCTGATCTGTGCTTTACTGGGTTTCTGGGGAGTACCTGAGCAGACATGGGTGTGTGATTGTATGTCTGCCAAACTTCCTAGAGCACATGATACATGTTAATTTACCAGCAAGTGAAAATCAACTGCAGTCTGCATGGGGTTTTCTGAAGGTCCAGTAGTTCTCCTTTTGCTGCTCTTACTCCTGTCTGGCATTCCCACCCATCTCGAGTCCTCCACAGTCTTCTTCTGAAGCCAGGTGGGAATGAAACAGTGGATAGACACAGTATGACCTCCCTCACTAGTCCTGAGTTCCTGTCTTTCTAGGAGAGCAATCTTTTCTCTGATTACTTCAATTGCTGCAGTGTAGAGCCTGAGGCTGTCCCTTATCATTGTCCTAGCTGAGAATTCACACCAGCAGGTGCTTGCTTTTCCTTTCTAACTCAGTAAGAGGCAGGTATTGGGGCTTCCCAGCTTGAATATCTAAGATGAATTGGCTTCCAGGATTCTTCCAGGATACTTCAAGGATTTTCACAGGGTCACCTGAATTTTTTTTACCTTGATCAGAATTATCCATCAAAAGCCAGAGAAAGGATACTGCAGACATAGAAGATGCTTTTTGTCATTACAGTCAATCCAAACCTCAGCTTGAAGTGCGAATAGTGAGATTTGCTCTCTGCCATGAACTGTACAAATAGCTAGGTACCATAGCTAGTATTTTTTTGTGCACTGTTTTGACCATTTTGGTTGCTGCATTATTAAGTTAACATAAAGATTCATCCCTAAAAGAAGAGGAAAGCAACCCTGTTTTTAAGTAGCAATGGTCAATTGGCAGATTAAATCTATAGTAGCTATGGGAAGCTGGGCCTTAGAAGGAGCATTTATAGCCCCTTTTGCCTCTTCCAGAGGAACCTCTATGCTGGCACAAGGGTGGTTGTTTTGAAGGTGTTACAAGCAAGAGTCTCTGTAAGGGTCTCTGTAAAGTGAGCAGCAAGGTCAGTTAATGACTGGGGATTCTCATAGGGACCATATAAATTTTGTACTGGCCTCCCCTGAAGAGTGACCTTCAGGAAGAGATTAAGGTTTGTCATATATCCCAGTAAAAAAAGATGAAATTGCCAAGTCAGAGACCTACTATTGCTGCTTTTACAGAAGAAAAACCCTAGTCTGCTGGACAAAATAATACAGATTTATTCATACAGACACCGGGGGGGAGCAAACCCCCACAGCTTATTTATCAACTAGTATTTGACTATGTCTCTTAGAATAGTCGTATTAGAAGATTGTAGAGTTCAGCAGCTGATTGTACTAAATCTGCTTTTGCTAGCTGTGATAAGCCTGACATAATTATGTCTGACAACAAGGTGCCATTTCATGAGCATATGCTTAAGCTGTTGCAGTGAATTATGGCACAGCATATCCCCATTATCCCCAGTCTAACTGGTTGATGGAAAACAAAATAATAAAGTGTCTATTAAAAAGGTGATGGGGGTCAGGCTCTGACCCATATTTAACATTGTTAAATTACAGAATGACATTAGTGGAGTATGGGTTGTCATCTGCTGACATCTTGTTCAACAGAAAACTGAAAACAGCGTTGTCTGGGCTGCTAGAAGCGGATGTCAGAGTCAGTGGGTACTTGTAGACATGCAGAGTGACAGATAAGGCAAACCAAAAACACTCGGTGTGATTTAAGGTCCCAGAAGCTGCAACTGCTTCATGAAAATGAAGCTGTGGACATCTGTGATGGGAAGCCATGGCTGCAAACAGCACAGGTGTCAAAACATGTAGCCTTGTATAACTGTGTGTGTGTCACATCACTCAGGTGTGTACTGTGGAGAAGTAGAAAACTCTCTTCCAATCCCAGCAGGCAGGAGATACAGGGCAATGAACTGGTGCCATAGCGGAAAAAAAACTGCAAGAAACTGCAATGAACAGGCTGTGGGACAGAACAGAACCAGAACAATTGAAATTAATAGAGAAAAAAAGGAGTCATGCTGGTCTCTCAGCACTGGGGGTCAATGCAGCCCCAGTCTGAAAGGGGTGACTGTGCAGCTGTGTGTCTGCACTGCTCTGGAAATGGCTATGTGTCATGCCAAGAGAGCCATACCCAGCTCCCATCAGGTGCCTCCTCCCTCTGCCATTAGAAATTACCCTGTCATTACTGGGTGATGCAGTTCCTTACCTTCAGGGGAGTTCTTAATTGTAATGGGTGTTTCAGCTCTCAGGAAATGGCATTTTCTTCTCTTTCTGTGTCGTCTTCCTTGTGCAATGGGGATTCAAAAAATGAATTTAATCATAACATATTTTCTGTTGGATACAGTGGCTAGTCTGATGTATTTAACCATAGCACTGCTTCCTTCTCTGGTCCCCCATCCTTCCCTTAAAAAGGAAAGGAGGTTCTCAGGCCTGTCATGCAGAATGAATTGTCAGCTTGTGGACTCCGTCAGGTTAGCTTATTCTTTGGGCTAAGTTTTTCTCCATAGCCTCACGTTTGGAATAATATGCTATATAAAATTTAGGGACAGAATTGAATCTTTAGGAAACGGTGATTCTTAAGTAGATTTTTCTCTCCTTTCTCAAAGACAAAGACTTCACGGTCTTGCTTCAGGCTTTT
This sequence comes from Theristicus caerulescens, assembly GCA_020745775.1. Lineage (NCBI taxonomy): Eukaryota > Metazoa > Chordata > Aves > Pelecaniformes > Threskiornithidae > Theristicus > Theristicus caerulescens. The sequence continues at coordinate 95,634,084 of CM036560.1, forward strand.
TGTTCTTTGTTTCTTTTTTTCTGAGCGTATGTTTATTCTTGGTACCTGGAGACACACAGAAACAAAAAAGAGAAAGGGGGAAAGAAAGGAAATGGATGAGAAAGATGTTGAGCTCTACAAGCATGCGGACCACGAGGTTAATGCATGCACCAGAATTCTGCATATCTGTGCTAGATCACTAGCACTATCCCGATGGTGCCATTTGAGAGTTGTTCCAGGACATCAGCTTTCTTTAAGAAATGCCCCACCTTACCACTGACCTTATTTTTTGAACATAATGTTAGACCTAGAGGATAGAAGGTAATGGGTGGGAACTAATTTAATCTGAGCAGTTGTGAGTGTTGGATGAAGCTGTTCTGACTGCATCTTGACTTTCCAGGTAGTGTCAAGGTATGAAGTTTTGTTCAGATTTCAAAACTGCCATCAGTTCAAATTGCTGTGACAACACATCGAGTCAAGTGAGGATGTTCCAAGCCTCTTCCTTAGCCATCCTGACAAAGCTGCTATGTAGCATCCCCAAATGCTGGTGTTCATTTCTTGGTCAAATAAATCTGAGTTTCAAATGTGACAGAAATGTCACGCAGGAATTGAGATTACTAATATTTTTTTGCTGCTATTGTTTTCTCTATTTCCCTTTCAAATTATGACTGCAGAGAAAACCTGTTTAAAAACGTAACTGGGTTCTACTCTCATGCCGTACTAGTGTAACTTCATTACTTTGATATGGTTCGTCCTTACATCTGGGTTAGTATCAGAAGAATAAGGCTTATTACTTTGGGAACATGGAAACCATTCTGAATAGGCCATACTTTGCCTCCAGCATATGCTTACAACACAAACTAAACGTGTTTTGATATCTAAAAGAGTAATTAAGAAAAAGTTCCTTTTTTATATGTCTCCATTTTATTGGCCTTTGAAAATGCTAATGCTGAAATATACCGTAAGAGAGTAATTTCATTGTGCTTGTAGTCCAACAGAATATAGATAATAAAGGCTCCCTCTGCAAAATTAAGTAGCTTGTTAAAATATCCATATATTAACCAGGGATCACTAAGTGGTTTAGTAGATATTGTGGGAGAGTGCTGAGGGTTTCTTGCTTAAATAATCAACTTACTGCTAATGATGATTTCTGCTCTTAGGAGGGAAAAGTAGCATTAGAGAAAAATATCTTTTTGGTCTTTTATGTATCATTTTCTGAAGTTTATAAATTGCTTTATAGCTAATAGCTATATGTAATAGTGATTAAAAATATTGGGCCGTAAAGAAGTCAGATTCTTTTAAAAAATATAACACTTTCTGGGGTGGAGGCATATGTAACCATATTGCGCAATATCTGGAAAAAGGTGAAGATTTGTGAAAATATAGATCTTAATTACTTGAATAATGTATTTTCATGTGTCTGTGATCTGAAGTGCAAACTCCTTGAAAAACCTCATGTCATATATATGATCCCATATGTGATATAATTGCTTCCAACTACAGAATACCCACACAGGGAATTAACGTGCTCATTGCTCTTTTGGAAGAGGCACCACATTGCAGAGATGATGGTTCTGATCCAACAACGCAATTGTATGTGCTCATACCTTCCAGCCCACAAGTGATCTCCTTGACCTCAGCACCCCTAGTCACAAGCGTAATGCATATCCAATACTTCTCTGATTTCTTACTTTAGGGCCTATTCAAAAAATATCTTCCAGCAACTGCTAACTTGGGTCTCTCTCTTCAACCCAGTCCCTAATTAATAAGTTTCTGCAAGTAGTTTGGTTGTTTACTTGTTTTATCTTTGAGATGTCTCCCTTGCTTTCTAAGATATTGGCAGAAAGAAAAGAGATACACACTGGAAGGTTGTGTGGTCTTATGAGCATCACTTTCCCCTAAGCAGTCCTAGGAGGTCCTTAGTGCTCAAATCCAGTGTGGCATATATTTAGGTCCACCAAAGTGTTTCTCAATCTCCTCTTCTTCTCAAAGATGTTAAACTCTGCCATTCCTCTCCACCCTCTAGACTTTCAGTCTGCATCTCATTTGTTTTCTGTGTTCCTTAGCCCTCTTTTAAAGGGCTAAGTTTGCCAGGGACCTTGTGTTTTTCAGGTTACCTTTCATTTGTTGCTGGATTGCATCTTATAGCCCACCCTCACTAGGAAGTGACATTAGATGTGATACATGGTGACATGGATGTGGAAAATACCCTCACAGAGCACATGGGGGAGTGAGAAAGGTAGAGAGCTGCTTAGTCCTGAAGTGGGATCCTTTAGAGATGACAGAGAGGGAAAAAGGTTTTAACCTGAAGGAACTTAAGTAGTGTGGGTTGGGGGATGGGAGAAGGCTCCAGGATACAGAGGGGGAAAACTGTCAGGCTCGAAATAATGGGGTTACAAGGATAAGAAAAGATGAGTTTGATGCTGCAGACAGAGAAGGCTTGGGTATACATTTCAGGTTTGGGTGCTTGAACAAGCAGAAATTTCTAATAGCTTTTGGCTACTTCCATTAGCAGGTTTTTAACGGAGCACTCTGAAAATAAGTGGTTAAACCAGCAGTGCAATAAATATTTTTCAATTTACATATGAGAATCCTCATCTTTCCAGGACAGAGAGTCCCCTGCACTGAGTCAAGCAGGAGTGGGACTGTGGGATCTAAAAATAACAAGTGCTTTATTCTCTGCAGTTTTTGGAGAGAGCCAACAAGGAAAAGCTCTTTTACTTTGCCTAAAAACAGGTAGCAGGTCTCACAGTAGTCTAGGAAAAGGAGAAGGGAGAGAAAAGAAGATGGCATTTGCATTTTAACTACAGACAGGGGAACAGATGTTGGCAGAGTTGAGTATTGAGAAGTACTGGGGCCGCTCAGGCAAAGCTGCTGTGGTTTTTCCTCTTTTTCAGAGGGGAAAGGAGGGCTTTTTGTTTTGTTTGTGTGTTTACTCAGAAGGGACTGCATTGTGGCAGCTGGAGAGAGGAGGCCTTGAGATAGTACATGAAAAGGAACATGAAATGTGCTCTGGGGTTTGTTCTACCTCCTTACCAGCAAAAATACAGGCCTGGCTTTCCAGGTTCTCCAGACTTTGTGGCTGAATACTTTCAGCAAGCTGAAAGCAGCCTTGAAGGGTGTCAAGTGGGGAGGAGAGACTGTCACACAGAAACTAGCATTTTATAAGTTTGGATACACAAGCACCCTGAAACCTGCTGACTGTGAGCAGAGACATTAAAGTAAATTAAGATCTCTTTGTTTAACTCTCCTTTTGTCCATTTAACTCTTCAAACCCATAGCTCATCCTTTCCACCCTTTCATTGGGAACAAACCAGCACATTGTTCTTTAAAACATTACTGTAATCAGCCCAATTATTTCCACCTCTGTCCCCTGCCCTTGTTTCTAGACTATGACCAGTGAAACACCATGGTACAGCAAACCAGCTGCCAGCTACATAGCAAATATCTTTCAGACATACTTAGGATAAACAGAAACACATTTTTTAAAAAGTGGAAGAAGGAAAAGGTGGACACAATGTAATGTATTGTGTAAATTCCAGAGATTAAAAAAGTTCTCCTTGTACAGTTAGGAAGCAGCAAAGAACTATCAGTGATACAATGAGAAGAATATTCATAGTAGTACTACTAATTAGTGTGTGAAATATTGTGAGAAAGCTTTTGAATTATGTATGATAGCTCATTGTTTAACTGGAGACAAAAAAACTTGGCTTCTACTTCCTTTATTATGCAGGCTTTTGGTAAATCACTCCCTTTCAGTTTACCCTTTAGTGTCAATAGGGAGCATCCAAGACAGAATTCAGATCGAGACAACATCCCAACACACGTCTCTCTCCCAGAAAGAAAAGTCACCTCCAAGTCACACTTGGGTTTAGCGTTAAGAGAAAGTGCAGGCCTCTGCATGCTGTACACACAGACACAGCGCAGATGTGTCTATGCATGGGCAACACCTCTTCTGTGTGATATAAAGCAATCTCAGTGAGATGCTGAGTCCTGACCCGTCATGCTTCTGCTCTAAGTCATTGCTTTTGCTTGGAAGGGAAGCTCAGAAGTACTCAGCAGACAGGAGCAGCTGAAAGCATACTTGGGGGATAAGGGTGGGTGGCATTTTGTCCATTATGCAAATCTTGTGTTTCCTTCCCCAGCAGAACATGCCTACTGGAGATCAGGACATTGCGTGCATGACTTCAGAGCAGATTTATTAAGTCCTCCAGGCCTGCATCTGCTTATTATCGCATTTGTGCTACATACCAGACATGACTGGATCTAGAACTTCTTATAATAATACTCTGTAAGGGAGGAATCGGCTACTAGCTATGCCAAAGTGTGTTTGCAGGTGTCTCTGTGTGTGTGTGTGGTGGGGGCAGCAATAAATCTGTTATTTCCATCTAAATACAAAGAAATATACTTTGCTGGTTTTATCTGGCATTTTTAAATGGTGAAGTGTCACAAGACTGTGAGATATACATATACAGGCATTAATGAATAACGTATTCCATGGTGTTGTATTTAAACCGCAGACAAAGTTTTGTTTTCTTTTCAATGCTGTTTTTATTTACATCATTTCTTAACTCCAGTGCTTCTGGGCTCCTGTTGGAACAGATGTGTTCATCATGCTGGCGTTGGTCACCATAGTTACCGGCGGGGCGGGGGGAGGTGGAGGGGGTGCTGCTCTTATCTCTGCAACTTTGGGGAAGTGAAATTAGACATATCATAACCTGAAAGAAATATATTAAAGGGAGACAACTGAGGCTATGTTGTGCTGATTTTCAGTGGTGTGTTTTGAATTACAGCCATTTTCTGGACGATTCATGCAGCAGACCATTACTTGAAAACAATGCATTAGTGATTAACATTCATGGCTAGTAACAAAAGGCAGAAGTGAGTGTGTATGCTCAGGCAGAAGTGAGTGTGTATGCTCGCTGGAAAAAGATGAGCTCAATGCGGAGTCAGACTCCCGAGCCCACACAGCATGGGGATGATGTGTACAGTGCAACCCACTTAACTATCCCATCTTAAATGAAATTTTCTCATCCAGATTAACCCCATACACTACTTCAGGGAGTGGTTTACATGCCACAGGAAGACAGAGCTGGAGGACAGGCGGGTGGAACAGTGAGGGCAGGCTGGGGAGAGAAAAGAGCGTGGTGCTGTGGGCTATCCAGAGATGCTGTCAAATGCAGATCATCTTCTGATCTCTGTGCTGACACGGGTGCTGCTGGCTCTATTGGCAAAAGTGGAAATACTTGCAACCCCTGACATTCAGGCTGTTCTTCTCGCAGTGCCTTCTGCTTCTGCCTCTGGAGATGTGTGCTCTCAGCAAGGCTGGTGTCCAGTCTCACGTAGCGAGCAAGCACAGAGCTTTCATGTGCAAGTCATGCATAGCATCAGCAAGGCCCTTTCCACTACCTACCGCTTTAATAATCCCTCCTTGCTTCTCCGTGCTTTCTGACCTAAACTCTGGCTGTTGCCTGCAGGGCTAATAATTGCCTGAGTTGTTCTGCAGAAAAGCAAGTAACTGTCTGGCCAGAGGGCCCTGCGACCCATCAGCAGCCACATGTACTGCGAGGGGAATGATTTTGCCTCTGTGCAGTTGGTCAATGGTTGCCTGGGCCTCGTCCAGGCACACAGCTTCATATTCGGGGTCTTTCAATAGATCTGTGGATAAGTGTCCTTTCTGATGTTATTGTTGAAGCTGAAATATATCTGCAGCTTTTCTCTTCCCTAGTGACATTTTGATCAAACAATGTTATCTTTGGTTATTTTTTTGTTTTGTTTTGAGAAAAATCCTTTAACTTCTACTCCTCATACTCTGTCACTACTGTTTTACCAGTCTTGTAACCAGGTAGAGAGGCATCTGAGCAGCCACAACCTGCTTCAGGCTGCAGGGCAGGCAAGAGAAAGCAAATATGGTTGAGCTGAATTTCTTTTTAGTTTGAACTGCATGTTTGAGTGGCAGAAAAAAAAAAAATCTAAGCAAAATTAAACCTTAGTCAGCATTACCCATCTTCTGTGGATTTGGGGATACAGTAACCATATTTTGGCGTGGTGGGGAAAGTGGTGACCGTTTTGTTTAGTTAACTTGAGTGAAAAGATATTCTTATGCAGAATTTCCATGTCATTTGGAAATAACAGTATAATTAATACCCTGAAGTCTTACCTGGTAACATCTAGCAAAACTAGTTCATTCTTCCTGCCTACTTAGGGATAAAGGAATTTTTTATATCATACAAATACTGAAACTTGTATGAGACCACCATAATGAACTGTTCCGCACTACCAGGCTCCCCTCTTGGTATTCCCCAAAGTGTCTCACTGAGTATAGGTCTGCTTCACTCCTATTGACAGACCGCCTCCACTGAGCAACCAATTTCTGTCAGTCCCTTGAGCAGCAATTTAAGAGGTTTTGCTGCACTGTACAAGTTGAATTTTAAGTATGTATCACCAAAGCTTTTTGGAATTATTTTCAGCTGAAATTACACACAAAATGATGAGCTCTTTTCTTCCTAAATTCAAACAGTTTGAAAGCTAAGGTAAATATTTCTGGATAAAGAGAAGAATGATGAAACCTCCAGGGACACTGACACTAAGATTAATGGCTGAAAAAAAAGAAACTGCCTTGCACCAGATGATGCAGGACACTGACTTGCACTTCGACTGTCTTCATTACTGTGCTGAGGGGAGTGGAAGTGACTGAAATTTCTGTTCTCTCACTTATTTTATTTTTCCACAACTAAAAAAGGTTTTTTGGGAAAACAAAAATATATTTAGCAATGTGATCAATTTCTACAATTTGTCAAAGGGTGATTTAGTAGGAAATTCCCAAACTTGAAGTCACATTTTGTCCCCCTTTCAGCTTCCAGCCTCTCCCTCAGAAGTTTTTACTTTAATCAAGGTCAAATACACATAAATGAGAGAGAAAGAATAAGTGAAACTTCAAACTTGAAAAACTGAAAGTATGAAGAAAAGCTAAGCACAAAAATGAATGCAACTTCATTTTCATTAAGATATTTTTGGAAGGCAGACTACAGTTCTCAGTTAGCGCTCAAGATAGTGCTGCATTAAGATGAGGGTGACAGCAGCACCGGTCCTAGTGGTGCTTCTGAGAGCGTAGGCAGCTGTTCTGCTCACAGAGGAGCCCAGAGCAGATGTGAGCAGCCAGAGATATCAGGCCTTGGCATTTGCCTAGTGTGAGCCAGGGAAGAAAGTATTTAAATGCACTCCTTGTTAAAACCGCAGGGCTGTATCTTCAACAGAAACTGCTTATGTTTTGGTTTTGGGGATGGCTGTGAAGATTATTTTCTGTACATATATCTTTCTACTCTTTTTCTTTTTGGCAAAAACAAGCAAACAGTACTTGTTTGTTTGCTGCTAAGCTATTGTAATTTGTCTCTAAGAATTGGAAAGTTACCTGAAATTTGTGTGCAAAACTGATTCTTGTTTCCCCCAAGACCTAAGCAATTATAGGCTCACTATTTTATTGCCAGTTGTCCCGGAATTATTCCTGTGTGCAGTTCAAAGACAGTTCTGAAACCATTTAAACAGTCATAATATAATATCCCCACTACAGTTTGGAGCCTGAGAAAACCACAGCGCTATAGCAGCTCTGTCTTTAGCACGCAATGACTGGGAGGCCTTCTGCTGCTCCTACAGTTCTGTCAAACATATTTGATCAATCTTTGTAACTTAGCTTGACAGTGTTTAATGAGGATATTTAATGTTGTCTGATAGCTTTTCTGTAGTATTTTCTCCAAAGTATCGAGAGCAATGATAACAGTAGACTCTTAGAAAGCATTTTGTTGGCAAGAGTGATTTGGTAGCTCACCCGTAAGCCCTGATGGTTTCCTTTTAGGAGAAGTACCTGTCTGTGCTCTGTGCTACAGCATAGGATGAAACTGCAGGAAAACTCCAAACCACCCAGCTTCAGGAATGAAATTGCTAAACTAGATTGACTTTTTTTTTTTTTTCATTCAAACCTTTGGGGTGTATTAGTGAACAGGAAAATTATGCACATAGCAAAAGAGAGGGCAATTCAGCCATGTGATTTGCCAGTATCTAGTTTCAGTTTAGAATTGTTGTTCATTGTTTTAATCAGGGAATGATGTTGCTACAAACAGCAGTATCCTAAATATGACATTTGTTCTTCTACAGTTTGTGTAAATATTTTCGTAAGTGTCTTCATGCCTGTTTCTATCCCCAATCCGTAGGTCAAGTGCTACCTTGCAGGATCCTGTGCAGCTCAGTGTCTTCTCTTCTGCTGCTCCTTCTGCTCCTGCTGTTGTTCTCTTTCCTCTCCTCATTGTCTTGTCCCTTTGGCTTTCCACTTTGCTAGACATTTCCCACCAGAAGTTCATGCCTTCACCTACCCCAAATTGAACATGAAATTAAGAAAATAATAAAACTATTCCTGTGACACTGAGAAAATGTTTACCAGGACTGCTGTGTTCTCAATCCTTTTCTGTTCTTGCTTCCTGCAGTGGCTTTTGTCTTGTCTATTTGGCTGCAAGCTTTTCAGAACTCACACCAGCTCTTACTCTGTGTTTCACAGTGATTTTTGCATAACAGGGCCCTAGACTCGTTGTGTCCCTGGGCATGACTGTAATAAATATAATAAACAAAATAACTTAGCCACTTTCTTCCACTTGACTGAGCTCTCCTTTTTGCTGTCACTTCTCTACTTGTAATGCACGAAGATAGGTCTGAGTGAAGAATGTGTTCTTTACTACATTTAAATTCTTCTCTGTAAAAAAAAGCCAGATGGGATGTTCCAAATATACACAATAAATGATGTTCAGAGGAGGCTTCACTGGGACTGTTTCAAATCAGTAGCGGTACAGCCCTTAATTCAGGGCTGCAAATTAGCTCTCCTTACCTTCTAAGCACAAGTGATTGGAAGGATAATTCTGTTCACCAGGTCTCCTGTTTTTAAATTTCTTCAAATTCTTACCCTTAATGTGACATCATTACAACTTTTATGGATAAACATGTATTCTTTCACTTCCTTACAAACACTAGCGATACAACCCTGTCCTAGTATAACTACAAAGGTTGTACCTTAGAAAAAGAGGCATGTACTGTATTCTTAGCCTAAGGTCTAAGTACATGCCATAAGAAAGCAACAGTCTTTGAAATTTATTATCAGTGGGCCTGACAATATCCCGGAGGCACTTTTTCACTTTGGTTTGTCTATCTCCCCTCTCTGTGAGCTGTGTTGGCTGCAGTTATTTACACATCTTTAGAGAGAAACAGATGTCAGCAATAAAGGCAATAATAGAGCTGATTCAGTTTTTAGCTATTAGCCAAGATCTGCAAACAGATATCTTGATGATACTCTGCATTTGCCATGATAAATGTGAAAACATTTAACCTGGAAAGCCTTCAAGACAATGCAGTTATTTCCAGAGGGATTAACAGTACCTGGACTATAATCACGTTCAAAACCATCTTGTTTTTCCTTTTGCAAAAATCTATCTTCACCTTTTGAACAACAAATGCTATTGCCTAAGAACTGCACATGTCCAGGGATCCTCCCTTGGAAAATGGCATCAGCGTGACTTCCAACATTTTCTCTCTCTTTTTTTTTTTTTAAATTTTTATGAGGGATGGAATTGTAGCAAGAAAAATTGGTCGTACATATTCTGATTAAGTAATTATTATACTGGGTACATACTAGCTCTGTGCTGTATGGGTTAAACACCACAGGAGATGGTGATTAGTACATGGAAATATATTACTGGAAATAAATTCAACTTTACTAGTGTAAGTGTTTATTCTTCTCTTGGGGCTCAAGCGCTCTGTGAAATGAGTTCTCTGTGAGCCAGCCACAGCAGCCACCCAAGGCACTTATTACTTTGGTTAAGCAGTAAGTCAGGACAAGTGTATGGCAGCTTGCTGGCTGCTGCTGGCCCTGAGATGGAGGCTGCAGAGCCAAGGTGAGCATCAGCTCTGCTGGCTGCCTGGGAAGGAGCTGAGGGCAAAGCCCAGGGCAAGCAGGAAGGTAAGTCAGACTTTTCACTGCTTGCCATTGTTTTTGATATGAGAGGTGCTGCTGCTGATCCCTGCAAGGCAGTAATCACATGCACTCCCAACATGAAGCAAGGTAATCAACTGGCAAAGTGATATCATCTGAGAAACCATTAGCTTTCTAATGACTCTTGGAGGTCTCATTAAAATCGGTCACTTACTGATTGTTCACATTAGTGGGAATTTGAGTAAAACGTTGTGGACTTTTTCCATGGCTGAAAAGTTACGACACTTTTTTTCTGTACTCTACAAACAAAATTAAAAATAAAGAATAATGGATTTTTCTGAAGAGGCTTTAAGAGCTCCATTTGCAATTGCTCCCTTTGTTATTATCATAGTAATCCTAGTACCAACATTAACTTTTCTCTCTCAGTACCAAAAAAGCTCTCACAAACCCAACCTTTTTTAAGTGCAAGGTTTATTACCTGTACTTCTCTTGGCCGAGGAACTTTACAGTTCCCCGAGTTTTTAGCTTCCTGATCAGACTGTCTCCTGTTAATTAGTTTTGCTACCTCACCATCACTAGCCAGTTTTGCTCCCTGCTATAGACTCCTTTCATGGATGGCAAATAAAACGGGAATTGAATAAGAGAGGGCTCATTCTCTGAAACAGGATACTATATAGACTCCAGCGGGAAGAGGGAAAGTGATTAATGCAATACAGAGTTTATAAGTTTTGTGTTTTCCTCAGAATTTAGGTAGGCTCAACTCATCTCTGGATTAGACCTAGCTGCTTGATGACTAGCTTACGATAAACTTTTTTGCAAATGTTATTTCTGCCTCTCTAGTTCCCATGACTGCACCTTTTAAGCGTTCAAAACCTCAGTTCCCAGAGTGGCACAGGAAGGTCCCTTGCGTTGCAAACTAGGAGAGATCTCCCCAGCCCCTCACAGGAGCAGAATGGTCCCAGTGGGGCACAAGGTGGACTGTCAAAGGAGTCTGCTTTGAGATCTGGTGGTTAGATAAGCAAACTGACATACATATTCCTGGGTACCTGGAAAGACCTCTCAGTTTAATGCTCCATTGCATTAACTATTAATGCATCAATAATCAACTTAACATGTATTTGTAATATTCATACAAATAACACAGACATTTTCCTCAATTTTCAGAATCATGGGTTTTGTTTGTTTAATAATGGAGTGGAATTCTTCGTGAGCCTGGAAAATGCACTGTAATTTGCTAGAAATGCAGTCAATGGCTTCTGTTCTTTTACACTGTGCAGCACTGTGTGATGACGTCCAGTTGACTTCTCCAGCTGTTAGATGAAATTTCAGTTTGCACTGGCTTATCTGCATTATCTGGCCCCAAGCAGTTCTGTGGGGGTTTTTTTGATAGTGTCCATCAAACTAAATCCATACTCTCAGGCAGCAAATGAAGCTTGATTGGTGCCAAATACATTGTACATTTACAGGTAGTGAGTGGGCTGTCAATGCATGTTAATAATAGGGAATTGGTTGTTAGGGAGTAGGAATTTAATAATGCCTGGAAACTATCTGCTAGCAATAATGCTAGAAATAAACAACCACCTCTCCAGCCGAGAGCTGTCTGGCATGGATTACTAGAACTTCGTTATTGAGACTGTAGAAATTGAAATATCTTGTATTTTGTGGTATATACAAGCTGTCTGTGTATCTTATATCTGGTAGGGGCAGTGAACTATAATTCCTTCAATGAATGTAATATTGAGAACTGGTGCGTAACTGTCTGCCCTCATGAATAAATACCATAGAATATTTTACACAAACACTGCTAACTTGCCTCACCTGTAGCCTGGCTCATGGGCCAGGTTACCGTAGCATTTCCATGCTACTCTAAGACTAAACTATGCTTCTTCCATTCACTCCAAATAACGCCTTATTTTGCTGAATAGTTCTTCGACAGACTATGCTACTACAACCTATGCTGAGTGGTATCTCTTTGCCCATATGCATTCATTCCAGCAAGCTTATCCAAGGAGCAAAGCAGTATAGATCGTATGTTTTGTTAACGCAATCTGGACCTTTAGACAGTCTGGAAGCTTTACATTAAAGCAGTCTTTTTTTACTATAATAACGAAATGTAGTCACTGACTATTTTTATCTCTACATGTAGTGTCAAATTTAATAAAAATGCAATGATTTTAGGCAGCTTCCCCAGAAATCTGATTCAATATTCAAATAATCATATCCTGTCGTGTTTCATTGTCAAGTCACAACTGAAATCCATGGTCCTCACTCCTAAACCACAAAAAGATATACACTGGATTTGGGATTCCAGATAGCCGGGGAAGCATAGGTGTTGCCCTTCTTATGACAGACTTGCTGCTGTTATGCCCTCTTCAAAATAATTCCAAATAACTTTTGAGGATGTGTCTTGACAAAAGCGACTGGGGAAAACATTATGCACCAGAGAGGGAGTTAGAGGGATTCTGGTTGAGAGTGTTGTTGCATCTCTGGAATAAGGATTTCTTTCTATCTTTTTGTTTTATTTTCAAGGTACTCTGAGTATTACATGAAAAAGAAATAAGGGCTTTCAGTGATACACTGCAACTGAATAATGTTTTCTTAATCAGTGTACTGCTGCAGCTATCTTTATCACTAAAAATATGCTATGTCTAAGCATGGGTAGCAAGTGGCTGGATATTTATTGCTATTTGAGGGTACAGCTTCATTTACCAGCTTGAGAAGAAACGTGCGGAAAGTGTTGTAATATAAAGGTGGCCCTTGGATCTGACCTCCTTTACACCTTAAGCAAGTCCAGAACCTTGAGTGATGGAAGATTTTCATTGCTGATAAGTTTAATGAAAGTACAGGCTAAGCTTCTTATGCCAAAATGCAGCCTTTTTAGTAAAAAGTTGAAATCCTACAGTAATTTCTACTACTGGAGTTTGAGTAAGAACTTTCCTTTTAAATGCATTAGTTTAGTAGCCCACTAACAGTTTCTAAAGTACTTTATCTGAATTCTACTACTTTTTCTTCAAACAAAAGGTCTTGTTTTATTTTTTCCTTTTTGCTACATTTTGTGAAATTCTGTTTGTCCAGTTTTCATTGATCCAAAGCATAAAATTCCTTTTTATTTCTTTTAAGAAGTTTTTTCCACTCTTTTAAAAAATCTTCAGGGGCTATGTATGTACTCAGATAACTCAGAAATAGATTCTCTTAGAACGTCTGTCTTGCCATGAGCTTGCTCCTCAGAAGAGGAAAAGTGGCTTTGACTCACTTGAAAAAAATTTGTCTCAGATGTTGCAAAGTTAGTGTTTGAGAACCTCACACTGTGCATGTGCAATAGATGACTTTCCACAAAATTAGCTCTTGCAGAGTCCTGGATGTGGATGGACACCACATCCCACTGGTGCGAGATAAACCGTTCTTGGGGCTTTTCTCTGATGTACACATAATCAATTCTGAAACATAACTGAAAATTTTGGCCAAAATATTCTAGAGTTTGGTTATTTTTCCTTTGGATGCGTATAACTCATTGTGAATCTTAGTTTCTTAGCTTCTTCCCTTAGTACTTCCCTTCCACTTGTTTTTATGTTGTATGACTGTTCCTTCCTCATCCTAAATAGTTGAAGTAACAGGACAATAAGGAAGTCATTCTACTGTGGAGTTTGTGGTAGGTAGCACATTCAAACTATAGATAGTAAAAGTTGGAGAAAGAAGGAAAGTAGAAAAGCATCAGTAGCTGTATTTTGAACCTCAAATCTAGTTTAATTTAGTTCAAGATTCTAGTTGAAGGCTTTGGCTTTATTTTGCATCATTGGAATTGATATTTTGTCTCATTCTCACATGCATCACAAGTTCGTTTTACCTTTTAAAACATTTTAAAGCATTCAGACATTTTTAGTAAGTAGAATGTAGTACAACCGAGGAACAATACCAGTGTACATTGCATTTCATAGTCTCATTTTCCCTGGGAATTTAAGCTAATGCAAGGTCTCATACTTGTTTGTTTATGTGCTGTGCATGCTATGGCCTTGACTTTCAAAAGCAGTTTCAAGGGCTTCTTTTCAGCAGCAGTTTTGAGGGCTGAGAACATCTGTCTGTCAGGCATACAAAGACTGTGGCTTGTACTGGTTGTTTCTGAGTGCACCAGCCTTGGCTATATGAGTCTGCAACTTGTCCTTCAAACATGACCTTTTTATTTAACAATCAAAAAGTTCCATTTATCTGGAAGCAAATCACAAGTTTTATTTTGGTACGTATACGGTAGGGAGCTGAGAAGAGGAATTGCAGCTTGTTGATGCTGTCAGAGATTCAGAACAGAAACTATGTAAAGCACACTGGGAGAGTTTTACATGAGCCTGTGGCAGGCAGCAGGCTCTGTGGCTGGTCTGATGCACCATTTCACTTCCATTTGATATGAACATATGGTATAACAAATGCAGCAAGTATGTTCACTGTGTATCTTCCATGTGCTACAGCTCATCTACATTGTTTTGAAGAAAGCCGATAATGCAGCACTAGGAATAATGATGCACTCACTGCATGTCCCACATCCACCCACAGTACCCTGAAAGCAAGCAGCCCGGTTGGTACAGACGTCTCTACCAGTGAAGAACAAGGACTGGTTCAACACATTTTTGTTGGATTCCTCATCCAGAACTCTTTTTCTCTCCATCCCTATAGAGGAAACTTGGGGAGATAAAACTGTAAGACTAGCCATAAGCTATCTTACGACCATAATGTTAAAGTACCTGCCCCATGAACGTATTCTATCTTGTGGTTCTACCTGGAAATGCTTCTGTTCTGAGTGGTGGGTCCAGCCCTGATAGTTAATTTTACTTCACTCTGATATGTTTACTTCCCACTCAAGTGCTGCCAGCCACTCAGCAACACTTCAAAGTGAAACTTACCAATGGAACATATTATTAATTTATTACTCAGTGCCAAGGCTGGTTGGCATCCCTCCAACATAAATGCAATAGAACTATGGATTGTGCTATTGTATTATTATACAGTTCCTGCAGAACCGTACAATTTGACATTTCTAATCAAGTCCTGATGGTACAGAGAAGAGATGTTTTCCAAAGTGATGCCCAAGTTGTTTGGTGATAACACCTTCCTTTGACTTGATGATGTTTAAAAGGATTTGAAAGCAATTGGAGATTAATAATGAATAATATCTGTCCAGTCTTACCTTTTTAATGATGACACTTCCAGATGCAAGTGCATCCTGTCGAGCGGGCTCAACACAGCGAACATCTCAGCTCTGGTCTCTAGATAGATTATGATTACATGTTATACAAAAATGTTTTCTTTTATGCTATTTATGTCTGGTCAACCAATAAAAATAGACATAGAATTGTGTTTTATTTCCAAGGAAGACAACAAGGATAAATGACTTAATATGAAAAAAATGAGACTGTTTTTAAGACAAAATTAAACTTCTGCAACAAAGAGGCGGTCCATAAAAACTGAAAGTGTCTGAGTGTGCTGGGTAGAGGAACACATATAAGTTACTGGTCATCAGAGTTAGAAGCCCTGCTCTGCAACTGGCTTGGGAATATCACGATTAAAGGAATATTAACAACTTGATCAATACTCAACTTTTACATGAGACCACCAAACAAATCAGTGATGCAAGACAACAAATAAAGCTAGTCAAAGCAAATTTTGGAAGTGACATCCAAACCGGTCTTCTGCATAATAGATGCAGATGAATTGGGGAATTTGATAGGCTGAGCCTTGAAGAGGTATTTGGAGCAAAAAGTATTAACATAGGGATGATTGTATAACAACAAGTGAAGAACACGAAAATGTGGGACGTGATGCATGTGAGTATCTGAACAAGGATTGCCTCTCTGTCCATTGATATCTTCTATGTTTCTTAGGGAACCTGTTAACAGAGGCTTGATCAAAAAGTTGCAATTAGAAACACCAAAAGAGGAAAGACAGAGCTTGGCTGATGAGAAGGAAATTCCAGGTGATGAATTATATCAATTTTACAAATATAAATGAGAAGACAAAAATTAATTTAGAAAGCTTTATACCCTTGAAGAAACAGCAAATACAGATTGTTTCTTTTTTGACAGAATATCTGAAAAGTGGTGAAGTTTATGAAGGAAATGACAAAAACACATTTGCCAGAGCTCAACTTTTTTTGTCTCGTAGACATTCTTTAGTTGATCTGGATGGTGACTTGTTCATTAATATATTTAATGGCTTATAAAAGAGCAACTTCTATAAAAAATAAAATAAATATATATTTGAATTGCCTGTAGAGAAAGTACATGGCATTGGAACATAAACACCCACTAATATGAAGTTGAGCTTTATGACTTTTTTTTTTTCCTCGATTATTTTCATAGCCAGATTTGCAAAAGTCTGTCTTCTTGACACGAGATGACAAGGTGTTATCAAAGCACCAGGATGCTCAGGAAATTTAAAGTTTCTACAGCTGGTAAATAAGAAGGCAAGAAAGGATGATCGGTAAAACGGCCTTTGATTCTATTTCCAACTTGTGTAGACATAGGAGGAAAGGGTGTTGAAACGCTTATTATTAATCTTATGGGAAAGTTACATGAACTTGTGTCTTGAACTAAAAAAATAATCTGGATTTATTTCAAACGGGGAGAACATATGCTTTTCTTCTTCCTTACCTTCCTATTCATTTTCTTTATTTCTAAACTAGAATAAAGGTGGGAATGGAGTAATGCTGGTCCAATTAAAGTCACTGCATCAGCATTTGCTTCTGATCTGGTTGCTTTGAACAACTTCAAGTTATGAAGAAAAATATTGCTAAGTTGTTTTATAAATCAAGCAATGTGGGGAATTAAGTCAAAAGTATGCCATAAAATTTGTATTAGTCAAAGTCAGGATGCGAGTAAGAACAGTGAAGTGTGGTTAGCTGGGTTTGAGAATCTAGCTATGATTTTTTGGGGTGAAGGAAAGAAATATCTAGTTATTACAAGTCTATACAGGTATGGAGTAGTCAAGACGGATCTTTTTGTGAACTTAATAGTCTGGAAGCACCTCCTCCCCTTTATTAAAATTAGATATACCAAAGTTATTTGCAATATCAAGGCTTAAGAAAAATATCAATAACGCTGCTGCTAGGCCAACCTGCTTTCTCTTCTTGATTCTAAAACAGGGAAAGCTGTCAAGAAGTGGCCACAATCTGCATAAATAGTTTGTTTAATTCTAGTCCTAGAAATGGATTAATTAACTGTACTGTAGATTGCTGCTGCTAGAGGTGAGGCATGTATCGATTAACCTAGTAAAATGTTATTCATTGTACCATTTGAGATTAAGGTATAGATCCAGAATGTATAAAGCTATGGATCTGGGCTAGTGAAAAAGAAAAAAGTCAAATATTTTCAAACCTTTTGACAGCTGCATTAGCATCAGTCATTTGGGAAGCTTTACATGAAGAGCTAAATGAAGAGGAACAATACCGCTGAAAAAGAATATATTCTGGGCAGACAAACTGGAGAAAAAATTACTTGTACAGAAAAAGCACAAGGATTGAATACTTTTTGAACGATTGAATTAGTAAGAAAGGGATAAGTGATTACAGAACTGTTTTTAAAAAGTTCCTCCAAAACTTAAAGTGATGTACGCGTTCCCAGGGACTTTTATCGTGGGGCCAGAAAAACAAGAAGAGAGGATGTAGAGTTCCTATGGCAGAAGTAAAGTTGTTTATATGCAAGGGGCTCTTGTGGCTATTCTGAGGCCAAAATTAGGAGGCATGATAACTTGTGTTCTTTCTTCTTAAAAGAGTCAGAAAGAAGATAATAAACAGGCTATTATGAGCATCATATTATAGATGCTAATAATAAATATGAGAAGCCAGATTTGACTTTTTTTAAAGGTGGCCTAGCAGTTGTTGTGAAACTCAGTGTGGAAAAAAAATTAAAGTACTCTCTCAAACACAGTCCTAGAGGAAGCTCCCTAAGTCTGTTCTTTCACAAAACCTGTCTCAGTCTGGCCCGTTCTGTCTAGCAGAAGTTGTTGCACTTATAGCCAGGTTCTGCCGCTTTGCGGCTGCTCCAGAGCAAGGTGCCTTATGCTTCACGTGCAGAAGATGGCACGTGGCTCCTGGCTCCCAAATCTGGCTTTGCTGCTGTGTGCTGCTGTGGATCTTTGAGCAGCAAGTTAATGCACGGTCCTCCTTTGCTGCTCTGGGCCTGGGGCCCACCAGCCTCTGCCCGGCACAGAGGCAAGAGGGTGATTGGCAGGTTTTTGTCTTTTTGAGAGGCAGCAGCTCGCCCCTCCTGCTGCCATTCTGTAGCCATCCTTAGCTTCTACTTTGGAAAAGAAAAATGCAGTCCAGCTCACTTCCTGTGAAAGCTTAAGAAATCCTGTGAAAATAAATAGGTAGGGTTATAGAGTTGAGGTATTCAGTCTGAGTAAAAGTGACAGGCATCTGCTACCTGCTGAGCCTGGGACAGCAGTGCTCTGTCTATCAGGACTTTATGAATTTCCTTGGCATACTGAAGTGCAGCCCATAGGTACGGCGTTGATCCTGGTGCTGTAGACTGCACCATCATGGTTTCTGTGCGATCACATCCATATATTACAAATGAGTCATCACAGTAAACTCCGCTGTGCGCAAAGCAGTCCTCCCTGCGCCAAAGCTGGGCATGTGTAGGTGGGGGCACCAAGGGCTGCTGAATGCGTTGCTCTTGAGTCCCTAATTTATCTGTGCAAGCAACACATTAATACAGTCAGCAGGGGAAAAGTAAATGTTGCAGCAATGATTTACATGCTGTAAGAGCAAGTTTCCATAGGTTCCTTTTGCTTAGTCACCCGCAGGATGCTCATTTATAAAGAACAAGTACAGAGTCCGATGATAACTGCAGGTAAAGCCTGTTCAGAAGCTATTAGCTACAAAAATCAAAGACGCTTCCACACCAGCTTCACACAGCACAAGAATCCATCTTTTTACGTGGATATCCAAATCCTCTTTTTTCCCCTGCATATAGAAAAATATTACGTAAACAAGCTTCTGAGTGAGTAACCATTTCTCTCCCTGCAAACATCTGCATCTGTATCTAGTGTTTTCCTTGGAGGAGGGGAGAACTAGGTTGTTGGTTTTTTTTACCTGGTGTTTGGCAAATAAAGCCAGTATGATCACCCTCTTGATTGTACTATATCCATTTACACTCTTGACACTTAAAAGAGATTTGTCTTTATGAAGTTCTTTAGCATTAACCCTCATATGTAAAGAGCCTGAGTGACCAGTCTGTGAGGCAAAAATTAGAGCATTGCAATAAAAGCATCCCCTGTCTTTAGGGAAAATCTTCAAACAATAAAAAACTCTGAACTCAACAAAACTCCAAGAAATAGTCTGGCAGGGATGTAAGCAGGGCAGGATTTACCTGTTGTAGACTGAACACCCTGTCTGGAGGCAGAAGGGCAGCTAGTGACTGATTGGCGTGGGCTCCAGTCAGCCAGCAGTGTCTGTAGAAAAATGGTTGATGATAAAGAGATCTCCCTGTGAGGAAGGGAGAATCATGTATAACTAACAAGTAACAAAGCCTCCAGTTTTGAATGAAGACTATTTTTTCCTCAGATTGATCTCTTACAGATGGGAAACTTTTCTGGTGCTGAGGGCCAAAGGTGTGGTTTGCATTTATTTGACAGGACATAGAACAATATTTACCTTAATAGTACCCCACAGTAACATGAAGGATAATAAAGCCAGGGGCAAGAAACGTGTGAAATGAAGTCTCCGGCTGTACGTAGATTGGCCCATAGATTTCCAAGTCCCTCCTGGAGTCTTTATCTGGCAGCAGGGGCTTGTTTATTCTTTCAGTGGAGTGCATGAGAAAGTGGACCAAGAGACAAGGGCAATGGCATGGGTATATCATAGAGAGCACATTTCTCAGCTTGACGCCAGGGAAGTAGATTTGGCTGGATTTTTCAGTCTCTGGAAAATAAGTAACTGATGTCTGACTGCAATTAACTTGGAGTAGCATGCCCAGCTCTCTCAGGCTCATTTGAAAGTCCCAGCCTGAAATGAGCTCTCTGTCTCAGCTCAGTGTGTGTAACATACGGTGACTAAGCCTCCCCTCTCTCTTCTTTCTGGCCAAAGAGATACTCCTTTGGGAAGGGCCTAGCTCTGTGTTTGGAAATGACTTAGCAAAGTGGGATGCTCTCTTCAGTCATATTTCCTGAATAAATCGCCTTAAATCCTTAATGATATCAACCGTGCAAGTTCCTACCAACCAGTGTGATCGTAGGCATACTTGGCAGGAGTGGCTTGGTGAGGGAATAGGGGCTGGCTGTCCTGAGCGCTGGCGGGGAGCAGAAGGCAACTTCCACACCTGCATTAGAATAGCAAGGATGGAGCTGCTCACACTAGCACAACTGCTCTGCTTTCACAGAAGAGATGCAATTAATGCTTTTTAATGGAAATGAAATTCTTTAGCAGCTGGTGATCCAAAATGCTGACCAAAAAAATGGACTTTAATGAACTGTGCAATCCTCTTAATTTAGTTAGTTTACATAATTACATTTCTACCTCCTACTCAGCTCAATAATTGCACGGATGCCCTATCTTGAAAACCCATCTTTGAGCCTTAATAGAAAGGTTTAAATTATGCTGACCCACTATGCAAATAATAATGATCGATAGCACTACTTCATCTCTGTTTATTTCTAAAGAACTATCAATGTTATGTTATTGTCACTGTAATTGGGATCTACAGTTATAATCAGCTTTTCCAGGTGTTGCAGAGATGGGGAGGATTGTTTCCATTCTGACTGCTTGGGACAGTTAGAATTTTGTTTTCTTCTGGCTTCATCAGTGTTTGAGAAATCAATGAGCAATCCCCTGTTGTTCTGTAAATGATTCCTTGGTAGCAGCTTAAGTTTACAAAATAGTAGCTTGAGGCCAGCCAACTGGTGAGAGGAGCTCTTCTCATGCCACATGGTGGCACGTGAAGTCAATGGAAGGTCACTGATCTATACCAGCTGAGTATCTGGCCTTATAAATCCACTGATGCATCTGTCTAGCTGGGATCTCTCTTCTGGTGTCATGCCTATGACCAACATCAATGCACAAGTACAGACAATAGTTTTGTCTTTGAGAAGGGCAAGGTCACAAACTCATCCCTCCTGTTGAAGCAAAAAAACATTCTGCTCTTGACCTTGGACAATGTGGGGCTTTTCAGGCTGTTTCAAAACCAGTAATTAAAATATGGAATCTAAAAGGCACTTATGAACCTGCAGACCTAATGTGCTCTGCAGGAAATGTTTATGATTGCCTGTCATCTTGAACCACTCTGCATATATTATTGATCTTGTTGCCTTTAAAACCACCACCACCCACTCTGTTCAAGCAACAGACACTCGGCAATGGTAAGCTCACAGACTGGGATCACACAGGCTGCAGAAACTTTGTCTATTTATTTAATTTAGAAATGAAAGAGATTTTATTATTTTTAGTGTTTCAAGGCTTTGAAAAACTAGACACATAATAATTGAGTTACAAAAAAGAAGCCGTTGAGTTTAAACCCCAGAAGGGTTTTTCCTCGGTGTTGTTTTTCTTTATTATCCCTGCTCATCCTGCAATGTTATTGGAGTTATCACTCTAAAGGAAGCTGGGAAAAAATCCTGCTAATGTTGAATCAGTACGCTATAACTCCTGTCAAATCCCCTTCATATTAATGATACCTGTTTCACTGCCACTGAAGTTTTATTTTGCTGCTGTTGTTCCTCTGTCATTCAGGGGTCATTTCAGGTCCCTCCCTTTTGACTTCCTCACCCAGAGATGAGCTGAGGTTTTCACTATGCATGGTGATCCATGCAAAAGTATCTGCCAGAAATTCTGTCAACTTTTTTCTCGAATATATAGTTACCTGGGCAGACCAGACAACAGTTTATGTTCACGCTCACTGCCCATGAAAGTAGATGTATCAGTAACACGCAGAAATCTCATCAACTTAAAACACAGCTTTTTGGGATACTGTGAAATACTCTGGGAAATTACTTGCTGCCACAGCAAAGCTGTTGAGATTTAGTGTTGGAGTCCTTTGACAGCTTTCTTTACCAAAGCTTTCCTTTATTGCAAAAAATCCATTGGTCCCCAGAGGGTGGTAATGATGCTACAGTTCCTTGGGTGACCATGAACTTCCATCAGCAGACAGCTCAAATATTTTTGAACCATGAAGCTGGGATATCAAACCTAATTGCAAATGGAGGCCTTCCAGTTTCAAAAGAAAAAAACATCTTAAGCAAGCTTTGGAACAGTTCAAGGTAGCTGCAGACAATGGCAAATCAGTTCTCTGGGAGAGGAAAAGCACAATATTATTTGAAGGCATGAGGAACAGGCATGGCTCCTGATTTGAAAAACAATTACCTCAAGACATTGCAGGAAAACGAACAGCTTTTTTCTTAGTGTTTCAATGGATGGAGAAGAACATGAGTGAGCTTTTCTCTCTTGTTATGCAGTGTGACCAGGCAGTGTGCATGAGATGTTCACTTCTATACAAATGGTAATTCCTTAGCTTTGAAGTATTAAGTAGTTGGCCAAAACACAGGAAAGGGAGAACATCTCAGGGGCTCACCTTACTGATGCAAATGCCTGGAACCAGGCTCAGCAAAGCTTCTGTGAACACTGTGAAATAAAGGTGCTACAAAAGCAGCCCCAGCTATGTAAGACTATCAGAAATATGCAAAACATCGGGTTTCAAGGGAAAAGAATATATATGTGTGTTGTCGTGGTTTAACCCCAGCCAGCAACTAAGCACCACGCAGCCGCTCGCTCAGCCCCCCACCGGCAGGATGGGGAAGAGGATCGGAAGGGCAAAAGGGGAAAACTCGTGGGTTGAGATAAAAAACAGTTTAATAACTAAAGTAAAAAAAAAATAATAAAAAAAATAGAACAGTCGTAATACAAAGCAAGCGGTACACTGTACAATTGCTCACCACCCGCCAACCGATGCCCAGCACGTCCCCCAAGCAGCGATCCAACCCCTCCCCGGCCAACTCCCCTGCTTATATACTGAGCATGACGTCACGTGGTATGGAATAGCCCCCGCCCAGTCTGAGTCAGCTGCCCCGGCTGTGCCCCCTCCCAGCCTCCCGTGCCCCTGGCAGAGCATGGGAAGCTGAAAGGTCCTTGACCAGTGTGAGCACCACTTAGCAAGTACTTAGCACTACTTAACAAGAACCAAAACATCAGTGTATCATCGACATTGTTCTCAACCTAAACCCAAAACACAGCCCCATACCGGCTACCAGGAAGAAAACCAACTCCATCCCAGCCGAAACCAGGACATGTGTGTATATATATATCTATATATATACAGTCCTCATTAGTAAGTGTAGCCCTGGTGATATGAAGAGGCTTGTGTTGACTTATTTTATAGATGGATTTGGCCTTGCATTATGTGTGCTTGGATGCTAAAAAAAGCATCAGGTTTCTCCACAGAGTGCATAATTTTTGCAAGTTTTATATTTATTTCAGGCTGATGATCTCCTGATTATACTGTGTCCTTTTGCTGCAGAAGTTGTTGATCTTTGCAGAAAAAAAAAAAAAAGTCTGAAATGTAGAAACTGTAGTGCTGTTATTTTGTGATGACAGGAAAGATGCACCAGCATGCAGGTTTATTCTTATGTGACACATAATTGCTCAGAAACTATTTATAAAAACGGGCTGAAAGAAATCAAAAGGACAACACAGAGAAGCTGTTGTTTGACAAACTTGCTTGGATTGCATGCAGGGAAAGTTGAGGGGTGTTGGGACCATGCTGCAGCTACTGAGGCAGGAGGAAAGAGGGGAAGAACGCATCGCCTGCCCAATCCCCTCAGCTCGCCTTAGTGACTAAACCACCCTGCCTGCAATGTGTGCTGCTTCCCCACTGCAGCGTATAATGGGTTCACACCTCCAGAGAAATTCTGGCTGAGGAAAAGCTTTCTGGATGCTCTGTAGACCCGTCTCATTGCTTCTTACTGCAGTTTGCTGACACTATAGGCATTTGTAAACCTCCATCATGCCAGACGTTGCCTCTACTTATAAACCTTCTGTCACTAATGTTCTTAGACCATCATGACTACAACAACATTGTCCCCACTATATCATTTGTGTTTGCAGTGCTTTGTGCCAACAGTTGCTTGTGCTCCTGGTTTAGACTAATGGCCTTTTAAAAACCAGGCACAGAAATGTCCCTGTGTCTGTCTTTATTCTGGGCTTTCCAGGCACTCCATGTAGTGATCCTGCCCACTGCTGCACTGAACTGACAGTAACCTCCAAAAGTAAAGAGAGCAAGCCTGAGAGACAAGCCTCTTCTCAGTATACTGACTCCTGATATATTGTCCTCCAGAGGGGAAAGTGCACAAGGCCACTTACTTGTGCTAGTTCCCTCTGCCGGATGAGCTGGCGTCACCGCTTTGTTAGCCGTCTGTGTTTGTGGCGCACAAGGCCACGGGTTCTGCCGCTGGTTCTGCGTGTGTACAGTTGGGTGACATACACGTTAAGTTATCCCTCCACTGAAGTCCCCTGGATCCAAATGTCTTTGTTTATCCTCTACTATGCCCAGCTTTCAGAGAAGCGAAGCATACTCTTTCTTTTGTGCTTAAGAAACGCTTCTCAGCTTTTCATCTGAATCAAGCATCCGTTACATTGTGTTCCCTGTTTCCTGCACAAAGAGTTGATGTGCAGCTCCAGGTATGCAGGATTCAAAGGCATCTACTTTATTTCTCACAGTCTGGATATTGCAGCTGGGATGAAAGAGTGAGAGGTCTGGCAGCCCCTCCTTCAGTGACAATTGATAATGCCTGAGTGAGAGATTATTTCGTTGTCCTGTATTCTGTGGGCATACGACATGACAGTCAAATGTCCTTCCTGCAGCCCCTTTAGTGCTCATCAGAGTAAAATATGTTCCCTCACCAAATGACCGTTGCAGCTGTACCTTCAGGCATATGTCTGCTGTGGATGAGAGTGAAGAGCTTCAACTCCAAGAGTCACCCACCACGTTAACAGGGAGCTCCCCATGCCAAACCTCATTTTATTGAGGCTTTCCTAGAATGTGCTGGTGAGAAAGGAAGGATTTTGAATAACTGTTGATATGATACTTAAAGAGAAAAGATTTTGGTTTGCATTATGGTTTGCATTGGTTTTGCTCTAAGTCCAGCCTGGTAATCAAAGTCCCTTTAAGCAATCCTAGATTGCTTTAGGGCATGTACAAAGCACACAGAGTGGACTGCTGCTGCTGTGCCATTCGCATAGCGATCCTTTCCTTTTCACCCAGAGAAGCAAAAATGCAGTTTAGACTGAGTGCTGCAGTTCTTAAACTGCAATATGGTACAAAGGACAGTACCTTTGCCAGAAATCTGACACTCACAGGAGAAGCTTATTTCATGGACCACACTGATAACCATGCTGATTTCACAGATGTAGAACACATAACGTGTCCTGTTTCATAATAAGTTATATTAAAATATGATTAGCCTTTATAAGAAGTAAAGATGCCATCAGAAGGGCTACCTTTTAAGCAGATGCACAGGTCTCCTATGTTCAGCCAACCATGATAAACTATCATCTTGGAGTTCATCTGGCAGCAAGCAAGCTGAACAAATATGTTTTTACATAAGGCAGAAAAACTCTGTGATGTAACTAAAAAATTGAATTATTACTTTTATTCTTGAAGGTTGACTGTTGTTTAAAATTTCAAGTTATTGAGTTTTATGTGCTTGGCAATACAATTTATGCACTTATTCACTTATTCACTTTGTAAATTTTCAAATACAAGTATTGGAACATGTTCAAGGATACTATGGAAACAGACTGATTCAATTTAAAGAGCAAGCATCTAATCCTCATAGAGCTGTGCTTCTATAATTGTGTACTTACAGTTTTGGAAAATCACAAGTAAACCTGGGGAAAAATGTTTAGTTAATGTGAATTACTCTAATTTATCATTGATATTAGGACAGTCCCTAGAAACTCTGAATGATAGGTGATAACTTACTGTGCAATGCAGTGTCCTACAGAAAATAACAAGAGAATGCCCATCCAAAACAGCTTGTTGTCTGCATAGCCAAAACTCAGAGATGGATGAAAAAGCATTATCTTATCCACTTTCAAATATGCTGCTGAGACAGAGAAATGAAGTGACTTGACCAGAAACATTAAGAAAATCTGAGGAAGAACTTGCAACCGAGCTGAAGAAGTCTTCTCAGAAGTTGTCTACTGGAACTGCCTTGTACTGGTAAATTGTTTTTTCTATGTATATATTTTTTTCCTCATAACAAGGGTCTCCTTTCCACATTTTTTCCTATGAATTAAAGATGGAAAAAGCTGACATCATTCATTTTTCAGATAAAATATTGCAGTTTTCAGACACCTTTCTTGGAAAATTTTTGGAAAAAATTATAAAAGCTTATTTTATGCAGGCAACATTCTTTACTAAAAATCCGTATTCTTCAGTTAGCCCTGGTGTTGATGCCCTACCATTGCTCCCTGAAGAGTTGCCGTAGTTGCTTCAACAACAGCATCCATCCAAAAGCAAGAATGGCTCAAACTCATTTCCTGCCCCATGTAATCTATTAAATGACAGTGAATATTTGTGGAATTACTTCTGTGAAGTCTAGGAGAAATAACATGCCTGGAAGGTTATATTTCTATTTATTTTTTAATCTAGGTTGAACATATGATTGTGGAATATGTAATCCACTAGGGGAGAGGAAAAAAAACACCTTTACCTTATAATTAGCAACAAATGACTACAGTGGCCTAGGGAAAAAAAACACTGTGCCAAGCTTTTCTGCCCAGAGAGTTTCTGGCACAGGGGCAGTTCCCTGAGAGAAGACAATGTGAATTAAAAAAAAAAAAAAGGATGTGTCTCCTGGACCAGGCTTTTTCTCCTCATAAAAGTTAGAATATCTCGAAGACTGCAGTAACCCAGTTTCTTGGCATGCAGATGAGCTATTCTGGAGAGAGCAGACAAGTGACGTTACAGCAGAGTCGTGCATCTCCTAAGGCTCTGGACCACTGAAGATGGGGAGATGAACAGCTATGTTGGCTTTTCACTGTTCAGCATTTGACCCGTTGCTGAAGGGATTTCTGCAGAAGATGGCTTTATAGCCTCTTTGCACAAGAGAAATGGCTCAACAGGGGCTGTAATACAACTGAGAACTGGGCCAACAGTGTCCTGGAGCACTTTAAGACAGAAACTGTCTGGGTTTATGCTTATATACAGCTGTTTCTTGTAGCTCTGGGAGTTATAAAATGTGCTCTGCTTTTGCTGTCAAAGACCCTAATTTAAAACCATATTCTTCAGGAACTGTAGAGGCTGTAAAAAAAAAATAAAAAAAAAACAAAACCAAAAAAAAACAGACTAGGAGAAAGTAGTTTGTGTCCATTTGCTTCCCTCATCAAGTTAAGAACTCATCAACAGTAGTTGAAAATGACACAGCATCTCTGAGATCATAGTAAATAAGGATTTAAATTACTAGCTACAAGATAGAGGGCTACACCTTGTCGTGCAATTCTTCACATTTAATAGGGTATAGAAGAAAAGTTCTTCGGATTTGTAGGACTTTCTGCATTCTTGAAAAGGCATGGGCAATGCCTCTATTTAAAACTAATGTGAAAAAAGAGGGGGGTTGTGCTTTTTTGAGAAAAGTATTCTGCATATAGAAAATAATCATGAAGTGATCTCGTTCTTTTAATCAACTTATGCCTTATGTAAAAATACAGCCTGCCTTTGTGCTAGTCATCTGAGAACTGGTGTCGTAGTGAAATGCTAACACAAAAAGAGTCAGGAGGGCAAAAACTCCAGTTTATATAGATTTCCATACTGCTAACACACCTGAGGGTCAGTTCTTCATCAGAAAAATATGAGGGTTTAAGCAGAATTGAAGCTTTTACCTCAAGACTGTCCAAAACCCCAGCTGCATGTATATCCTGACAGGAATGAGCAGTTCCATTTTCTTCCAGCTTCCTTGGTGCTGTCACCTATGAGATCGGCATCTCTCTATAAGCTAAAATAGTGGTACAGGGCTCTCCAGGGGAAGCCAATCTGTCACCATGTCCTTACTCTGCATCTTTTCTTGGGCTTTCTGTACTGACAGCTCCTCAAAGCTATGGACCACCTCACTGGTCAAAAAGTGCTCAGTGGTTGAAGATGTGCTGCTTAGCTTTTATACATTTCAAGGTATCCTAGTAGAGGATTCTTTTTATTTTGCCACTCAGCAGAATTAGGTAGCTCTCCTCCAGGTTTTTGGCTCTTTTCTGAGATGCATGACATTGGAATCTAGGGATCTTTTTTTTTATATTATTTCCACCCTCAGTCCCAGATGCCTAAAAACTGGTCAGTACCTGATCCACTAGGTGGAATTATGAGACAAATCTGGAATATCTTTCAACAGCATGTTAAGTCCCATAAACAAAACTGAATGCTGGAGAGAAAAGTGGTCCTTAGCAAGCCTGCTGAGTTTCTTAATGCTGGGAAAGATTGCAGTATTTTTGTTAATGCCTATTTAACTCAAAATGATTAATGGCGAAACCAGTTTGGACCAAAGATGCTGCTGATAAAAACTCAAATGCTTCATATATCACATTGGGTCTTGTAAACACTGCTAAGGCCATTCTGAGCTTAGAAATAGAAACCAAAGCTACATTTGGGGTTTCTGTATTTCCTATGAGCTACAAGCTGTGACAAGCAAACAAAAACACCAGTAACGCTTTCATTACTTTAAATATGAAAGGACAGGAGACACAGTTTCAGTAGTTTGACATAGCTTATTGAAGTCAGCTTTAAATATCTTAGAAGCTGCTGTAACTTAGGTGTTTATGTTTTCATTGCTTACCTCAATCCACACAGTGACTGGCTGTAGAAAGCACTACAGCTGGCACAGCTTTGAGGAACATATGTTAAGAAAACATCAGTTCGCCTGGAAGCTGATTTTAATGGGGTAGTTTTGTGGCTGATAGCAAAATGGGGAAAAGATTTGGAGCTTTCTTCTTTAGGCTATTTTTTGAATTGCAAACCAAATTTCCTTTTCTTGCTTTCTGAAAGGTAGATAGAAATCTCTGATACTGTGGAGGAAAATGCAATTTAATAAGATTACTTAATGTTCTGTTAAAGTAAGGGAAAGGTTGTAGTGTTTCTGTTCTTTGTCAGGGCTGTAAAGAAAGACTTAAGAGAGGATGAGAGATGTGAGAGGAAAACCAAAAAGACCAGACAACTATATAGATAATATACCTACCTACAAATAAAGAGAAGAGATCACATATTCTCAGTAAAAGGGAAAGGGTGACAACTGAAGCCTTAGATGTGATAGACTGAAGCCACTTCAGTAAAATATTTGGAGAAAACATTGTTATTTATACAGAGGTGAAAGAAACGGGAATGTCATTTATCAGCAATTTGTGGAATAGGCAGGTCATCTTTGTCTGCTGTAGCCTAACCCATGATCAGATACTTCGTCTTTCTGAGAAAGAGTAGGTTGAATCTGTAGTTTCAGAGAGGCAGAAGAGGTACCAGCCCTTACCAGGAGGTTTGTTTCTGACTCAGGAATGTGGAAGAAAGTGACTTTTAGGGGTCTTTGTTTCTACTCTTTTTTTCCCCCCCTTCTTTACAATGAAGTATTTGTCCTTAAAAAAAGCCCCTGATTGAAAACCACTAACCTCAGGTATGAGCTTTGATCTTTCTGATGGCAGGGTGTAGAGGACGAGCACATACCCATTCTGAAACAAAAAAGTGCTTAGTCCTTCTAAAGTAGCTTTAACCTTGCTGCCGCAGGATTACTGTTGGATAGGATAGACAGGATAGCTGCCTCACTGTCTTCACTAACCTGCTTGATTCTGCGATTGCAAAAACTTGGCACTCGGGTTTAAAAGAACAAAAGATAATCAATCAATTACTAGTTATCACAAAGTACTTGTGCTACAATGGGTGCCAGAACTGGGGACCCAACTAGTTGTTATAAAAACTAATGTCTTCTAGTTTTATTTCCAGTTGCCTTGAGTTTAGTTTTTAGCCATATATTAAGCCCTCTTTCAGCTTGGAGAATGATCCAGAAAGTACCTGCCTGCACAAAAGTGATTCAAGGATATAAAACTTTTCCAAATATGTTAGGGATTTGAAGATTACCATTCAGTATGGAAAATAAGCAGAAAGCGTGTGAATAGCCTTGCTTTGCAGTCACTTGTGCAGTGTAAGAGAGGCAATACTGCGCTCCTGTACTTCATTTAGTTTCTAGAAGGATCCTGGGTTTCGGGAAGTGTTTGCTGATCCTACTGGCAGTGCAAACAGAAATAGACAGTGACTGATTCAATTAAATGATAGAAATCTATTACCACCATGCCAAAAAATCTGCTCGAGGTAAATAGCACACTGAGACAGAGATAGCTGTCATTTCTGTCTTTGTCAGGTGCCCCTGGATTCTCTCTGGGGCTGCTGTAAGGCAGTACCAAGGAGTGGCAACATGAAGGGGGAAAATAATGTATTCTTCTTAAACACCTGAAGTGCCAAAATTTCAAAAGCCAAAAGGGTGATTTCTACACAATTTCTCAGCCTGAATCAAAAGATCTAATGTAATCTCCAGTTTGCATAGCTTCCTTTGAAGAATTTATTGTATGTGAAAACTGACCCTTATAGGGACAACAAATTGATGGAGCTCACCAAGATGCGGCTAGAAAGACACTTTCCTTCTTTCTACATGGTATGGAGTCCATAGGCTGAGACTGTACTCTAGTGTACTTCAGAGTTGCTAACAAACTCTTCTCTTCAGACAGGAGAACGAAAAATAATCCTGACAAATCTAGGATAAGCCTAAGATTGTAGTTAGGCAAAATGAAACACTAAAAATATA
Organism: Theristicus caerulescens; assembly: GCA_020745775.1. NCBI lineage: Eukaryota > Metazoa > Chordata > Aves > Pelecaniformes > Threskiornithidae > Theristicus > Theristicus caerulescens. The sequence goes on from CM036560.1 coordinate 95,664,835, forward strand.
CAGGTCCAAACTTCAGACAAGCAAGAAAAAAGGGGGAGTCCCAAAGTTGATGAGTCTAAATGAAATAGCCTTTGTTAATCTATAAGATGTTTCTAATCCTGGTAGTATATAAGCTTCTCTGTTGCTGATGTGAGGACATTATTGCTCAGGCAATGGGGTCCATTTACCATAGTAATCACACAGACCGAAAAAAAAAAAGGTAGAAAAGCAACAGAACTTCTCAACATCTTGTAAAGCTTGTCAATTAGATGAACATACTTAAAGATTTTAATGAAATCTGATACTTGTCACGTTCTGGCTGCAATCTAATATTACCTCTTTAAAATGTTTTTGTGGTTTTGTGGCAGGTCAGTGTTCCAGTTAACTTTAGCTGTTTATTTTAACAACTTCTCCTGAATGAATTTGACAGTGCACATTTTTTTTCTTTTAGAAATAGAGTAACTGGTCTTCTGAAGAAGAGAAAAAAATATAATTACTGCAGTAAAATTATATTAACGGGAAAGGTGTATGCTGATAAAAGACTGTGTGGAGATTTGGGCATGCGTTTATCAATAGGAATTGAGTATCCTAATCCCCTTCCATCCCACAGCTTTTAGAACTTTCTTATTAATGTAACCTCAGATTGATTTGATATGCATATAGCGTATGTATATATGCATGCATATAGCTAGCCCAGAAACCTGGAGTGTCTGTTGGAATTAATTTTCCAAAGGTGGCACTCTAAGGGTGCTTGTGGGTTTTATTTTAGCTGCAAAGTGGTTAAGAAAGGTTGAACTACAAAGAAATTAATAAGTATAGTAAATCAGTGGGAGATTTTTACACCAGCTGCAGTGAAATTTGACCCTTTGGGAGATTTCAGGAGAGCCAGAGAGGTATCTTTTCATTCAGGCTGTTTGTGGAGAAACAGCAGTGATCAGCTCCAGCTGTCTCTCTCACTAAAGGCAATTACAGGTGTACTTCCCCACACTTGACATCTCATTTTCTAAGTCTGTAAAGTTAGGATGGCATATAGTTCATTATCTCCCAGTGGTGTTGTATGTATTTTTTTAGGTTTTAATGAAAGTTAACCATAAAGCCATAACACATGCTGAACCTCTCCAGTGCAAGGAAACAGGAATTGTTTTTGACAGTTCTTGTGGCTGCTATAATTTAATATACTGGGATAAACAGGACTGTAGCCTACATGAGCACTAAGGGGGAAAAAAAGTTGGTATCCCTGTGAGGAAGTGTAGGATAACATGGCTTTATAAGTTTATTACAGTCATTCAGGAAGGAACCTGTTGGGATTGGTGTCTTGTTACGCTAGACACGGTATATAAAGAACATCAAGAAGGAGGGATGTCTTGATGAAAAGTGATCCTCCTGTCTAAGTCATATTGGCAAGAGAGAGACGACAAAAGGAGAATTCCCTTGGTACATGCTATTCAGTCTTCCCTTTTTTTCCCCCCTTTACTCAGTCTCCTCTTCCCTGTCACACAGTGTTCTTCCTCAAGGAATAGCACAAATCTGACATATTCATACACTCATTCTCTTCCTGAAAACGATGTGATATTATTATTCACAATTTCTGGAAAAAAATCTGAAGGATGTTATTTTCTTCTTTTCTTTTATGTCCCCATCCTGGCTTTTTGTTTCTTCTGCAACTCAGAAAAATTGAATAAAGTCGTAATTTTAGAATACCTTTGTAGAAAATTCACCTAGTCCCAGAAGAAGACCTGGAAAAAGGGACATGTAGGAAAAGAAGCAGACATGTAGGCTAAAAATTAGAATAAAGAAAAGAAACTTAAATACAGTTGGGACCTTCTTAAAACTTCCCTCAAACAGAAACTTCTCCCTAGATTACAAAAAAGTTTGGGTCAGTTTGGTAAGGATTTTAAAGCTTCTTGTCTGGTTCTGGAGATACAGAGATACAGCAAAGGTATCTTTCTGTTCTGACAGGTGGAGTTTCTACCCAAGCTTAACACAAAGTGTCATGGAAAAACTTCTGTGTACAAGATTACCAATACATTTAAGTGGAGCCAAGAGGATTTCCGGTGGCTTCACTGTAAAGCATGACAGTGATATTTGAAACTCTAACATATAAATGGTTTTATGTGGATAGGTTTCTATAGCTGGAAACAAAGCATGGATCTATGAAAAGCTTGATGTGGTGTTATGAATGAAGCAGAGTTGAGAACTTCAATGTCGTTTCATTGATGGAGGAGTGAGTACTTAGGATGAAACCTTGGATTAATAGGCTTATCCCAAGAACGCTAAGTTTCTTTACCTGCCCTGTGATGTGCTCAAACCCTAGCACACATGGAATTTTTTTTTCCATTGAAAACAGTAAAAGCTGAGGTAAACTCTGGATACCAAATGTTTGCCTATACCCAAACTATTCAAATGTCCAGCTTTCCCTTACAACTTCTGCAATGCAAATTTGATTTACAAATACAGGAATATAATAAAAGGAGAGGAGGAAAGAAATTGAACAGAATATCTGAAGAACCCCTTTATATAGTGAGGAGTGCCTGCCCTGGCTGCACTGTTCGTGCACACACAGATTTCAGTAAAATGCTTCATTTTTAACATTGAAATAAGTCTGTCAGCACATTTGTAGTCTCTCATGCCAGCCTGCTGTACACCTCAGGGATTCCACTGTAACTGAGACTCTGCCTCATATGGACTGCATTGATAGCATAGGAACCAGGAGATATTGATGCTTCTCTATATTACTCTGAATTACAGAGGATTTTTGGTCATGGATTGTTGTGTTTCCACTAGAATTTTCTCTAGGCCTTCTGCTACTGGTTCAGTGCTTCCTGGGAGCAACTCCTTGATTAGGGTCGCAGTCTTAAATAGAGCATAAGCTCAGATGCTTCTCTTTGAAAGAGTTTTATATCATGTTCACTTTAGATCTATGTCACCTTACTGCTTTTGAATAATGCAGTTTTTACTGTTACTTGCATAACATTTTCTGTGCTTCTGGAATGTGTGTGCCATTTCTGTATGAAATGGACATAATTCAGCAATGATGACAAGAGGTTAAGATTGGGGTTTTGACAATTAAATATGTGTGGAGGCACTTCTGAAAGAGCACCATGAGGGTATGAGAACTTGTAACCTGTTCTGGAAAAGCAGGCAGCTTCTTCTGTAGCAAGTAAAGGAAGAGTGATCAGGATAAAGACATCAAGGCTTTCTGTGTCAACTGATTTGTGGATGTCAAGGTTTCCACTCAGTCTGAGCAACTGCAAACATGTTAATAGCTCTAATTTAATCTCACACAGTTCAAATTGCCTCCAAAATTAGTAGTTAATTCTCATATATGTTGAATAAATCCTCTGTATCATGATGAACTTTTTATCAGCTAGAAATGTTAAATTGCAAAAACTGTGGGAAACCAGAATACAATAACAGAGCTGAGACTGAGGAAACACATCCTTCAATTGGTTTATTCATGCATGTACTGCTTTTCTACTAATATGCTATTGATTGAAAAATATTCTTCCCCGGAGGTTATTCTATACCTGAGTGAAGTTGTTCATGAGTCATAGATTAAAACCTTAAAGAATGATAGAGCAGCAAAGTTCACACCATTGCTGATGTATAGATCAGTCACTAGGAAGAGAGTTTGATCTGTGTCAATAACACCACTTTAAGTAATGTGAAAATGGTATGTTATCCCAGTAGGTATAGGTGAAACTAACATCATCAATAAACATGCAGCATTTTTTTTTGCCAGACCTTGAAAGAGATTACACAGACATGGATGTTACATCCTCCTGGAAATTCAGCAACACTGTCTCCTGGTCAGCTGGCTCTCGTTTTATTGTATCAGAAAATATTTTTAGTGCAGACAGGAAAACAATACTGTTGAATGCTAGATACTGGGCTTTTCTCAGTTTATGTATGCTCTCTGTTTGCACGGATGTCAGGCATGAAAATCGTAAAAATCACAACAGAAACCACAGCATAGGATGTCTGTGACCATCTTGGTCATGCCACAAAGGCCAGGTAAATCCTAAGTAGGGAATGGTTTCTGCACAGAGCTGTGCAGCATGGAACAGCACACAAAGTCTTGAAATGGCAGGTACCTTTCCTTAGATCTTCATGCCTTTTCAATGCTTAGCATTGAATGTCCCATCTTAGGTTTTTTCCCCAGATCATACTTGTAGTGTTTGCATGGGCTGCACCTCAGCTCTCAGCTACCTCTGTTAGCATCTCTTTCTCAGTCAGTCCTCTGCAGTAACCACTGCTCTCATCCCCTCCCTCCACTTTTGCCTTTGTACTGGGCAGAGACTTTGATCTGTGTGGTGGGTGGAACTTATTCTCTGTCTCCCAAAGAAGTCTAGTTCCCTCACAAGGAAAGACGTAACCCTTTAACAGGGTACTTTCTCCACATAACGAAGAAATGCACACGTTATTCCTACATGTGTAGAAGTGACTCCAGCCTCCTGTGAGCCTGATTTCATATTAGAACTTCTCCAGATATGTGAGGAACAGCAGTTTTCCAGGCATTTAGAAATTTTGTTTTCCTTTGTGTAGATCTTGCTGTGCTACGTGCCATGGTATCTGATGGAGTTCACACAGGAACTGTCTGAACATCCTTAAAATTTTGTTTTATCTCCATCTGAGAACTTGATTGTATTGACTTTTGGTTTTCATCTCTAGAATGTGTCAGAAGGTCTGGATATACCTGCTAAATTAAGATAGTTCAGACTCTTGTGTTCACAGAGTTCTACATGAAAGGCAGCAAGCAGTGTTCAGTGATATGTTCCTGGCTGGCCAGCAGGTGGTAACCAGCAACTTGCTATTCCCATGGGAGACATTGCTATCTTGAAGGGATATAATTTGAAGCATTGATATTCAATGGGAAGGAGGAGCATGGAAATCAGTAATACTGAAAAGAAGAGCTAGAAATAGCCAGCAGTAAATTAGATCTGATTTTGTACGATGATATGTTGGGGAAGAAAGCCCAGTAGGATTTTATGCTTCAAATGTAAGCTTCTCAACGCACAGCTGTGACATACATATTCCTCTTTCTTTAGCTTTAGGGGTGACAGTATCTAGAATAATTCAGTGTTCTGACAATGGAATATACATACACCCCCAAAGGAAGAAACGAACAACCCGAAAGAGATCAGACAAGAAAAAGTGTATTGCTAAGACAGTCCATGTATTTGTCATAGAATTAAATGCGGATAGAAAAAGGCTAAGGGATTAAAACCTAAATTTCTGTCAGAAAGATGTGAACACATCTGGTATGGAGGTATATGGATGTGTAGGAAAAATTAGTAAAATAAAGTGGTTAGTCAAACTGAACATCAGGCAAGATCTTCTGAAAGTAAGAAGTCAGCAGTCCCCCAGTGGAATTATTAGAAGTCTCCAATACATTTAAAGGTTGGAAAAACCTTTAATGTAAAGAAATACAGAGCTGGACAAGCTACCAGAAACATAGGCAAAGAGGAGGTAAGGGTATGATATCCAGTTCCTCTGTTTGCCTTTACCTGGAAAAGCAATAAGCTACAGTGATGCTTTGTTTTTCAAATATGTTCTGAATGCTATGTTATGAAGCAGTACAGTAGCTAAGATGTCTCTGCCCAAGTTCACAACCAACTGTGCTTGACTCCTGAAATTTACCGAGTAAGCTAATTTTATCCTAAACCATCAAAGTCTTGGTAGCTGAGACTTACTACCCCAGGAACTACCACTAAAACAAGAACTCTGAGAAGATCTACTTGGAGTCTAATCATCCAGCTAACCAGTGCAAAGGTGATATTGCCCTCTCTGTACACAGACATAGTTCTCCTCTGCTGCAAAGGTTTAAATTCCCATGTTGAAGAAGATGACTGTTAAATGTCAGCAAATGGAACAATTCAATGGATGACAGAATCACAGAATAATTCAGATTCAAAAGGATTTCAGAAGGTCATCTTGTCCGATCTCTTGCTCGAGCCAGGGTCACACTAAATTCAGACCATACCAGTTTGTTTACAAATGCTTAAGTATAAAGTCTCCAGACTATCAAGTACAACTATTTTTGTAAACAACTGAGCAACAGATCTTTCTAAAAGAGACTGAGAAATCTGATCTTAGTAAAAAGTTCCTCCTAAACTGTCAATTACTTGACCTTAAATAGAGAAATCATTTCTGAAAACTGTTAGCACTCACCTCCATCTTCTGCTGAAAGTGCATCTTTTCCTAAACCAGCAGCGTTAGTTATCATGGCTAGATAAGAAGTTACTTCGGCATCCCTTGTGTTTAGGCATGTCTTTTTTTCTGACATGGGAGAATTTTGACCCCAGTTAAACATGACAAGGACTGTCCCTGATCCCATAAGACAGCATGTAAAACCACAGTTCAAGCTGCCATGCAGGAGCTTGCTCATCTCAGAGTTTGTAGAAACCAGCCAGTCTTACAGAATCCAGTGAATTTGCGGTTTGCTTGGTGTCTCTGCACCAATAACCTGCACTTCAATATGTTCCCACTGTAATGCTTTAAGACCTTCTTCTGTCTCCCCGGCTGCACTTGTTTTGGTTGCTGCATTGTTTGTCTTTTCTGCACCATTTTTCTTCTTTCACTTCTCTTCTTATCTTCTTCCCCATTTTGTCCCTAAAGGCATAGTGTTGCAGCCGCTAGCAGTGCCTAATCTAAGGCTACCATAGTACAGTGAACTGTTTAATTCTCCTAGACATTTCCCTATGGCAACTATCCATAAAAATTTGTTTTGCTGAGGGCAATTCATGTCATCTAATAAAGAATTGCAACAGGAAATCTTATTTAAGGTAAGAAGGCTGTGCACTTCCCATGTCATAACTGCTGTAACTCATTTTGACTATCACGGATTTTTAGTTCTTCTCTGAGATTATTTCTCCTACCTGGCCCTTATATGAACAGAAATAAGTTCTCATATTCTCCCACCAATGAAGTGAGGTAGTCTGTTAAAAAATTGGTATTCCTCTTGAGCTATGCTGAACAGCGATTTTCCTTTCCTCCTAGAGTGAGGCCCATCAAAAAAACAGTTTGGACAATACCCTCTAAGACAACTGTCTCACTAAGAGAGAGCAGAGCAAGAGTTTGCATTAGTAGCATGAATGGAACTCAGAAAACTTGCAGAATAAGGAAATCTAGCATTAATGAATTTGCAAGGCCAGTGGAATAAGCCTCCGTTTACAACTGATCAAGCTGCAGGAAAACTGTTCTCAATTTCCCTGCCTGAACATGAATTTTTGCTTGTATTTTTGTTTTTATTTGTTTCTCCTTGGAATATTCAATAGTTCCCAGGGGTATTGTCTGCAGGAAGCTAGGGCCACTATGTTGTTATTTATTACCATAACTCCAGACACCTACCGCGTATCTCAGCTACCCATCTAGACTTTTATTTATAGCTATTGAAAATAAACATTTCCAAGGTATAATGTAGCCCCTCCTAAACAGATAGCTTTGATATCTGCTCTTATGGGACAGTCTTCACTCAGGAGTAGGCACCTTATCTCAGAAGCACGCGTCCACCTTGATGGATGTGTACCTACTTTGAATCCTACCCTATGTAAATTAAGGCTGTTAATTTCATTCAGCCTTAGGGCAGGAAAAAGCAGTCTATGAATTGTTTTAAAAATCTTGTTTCTGTTTCACTTCTTTAGTCACAGGATGAGTCTAACACAATATCATATTGAACTTTATGCATGTCAATGCACATCAGGGGCTTTGTGAAAAACTGTTTGGTTCATGCAGTTAAGGAATCACGGCATTGGATAGATTGTTCTTTTCAGTTTGTTTTTGGCAAAAATTAACTTTGAGGAAGCTGATATACCATAGGAGTAAATGCTACAATGTTTATTGTGTTATGAATTCATCTTCTGTATAAACCAATATACTTTTATATGGAAAGATCACAGCCATTTTTCTTCATTTGGGTAAGGGGAAGAGAAACGTAAAACAGTTTCTTTCCTCCTGGCCAGAGAATAATCTCGAAACAAACCTGATGTCATAGAAAATATAGTTGTCCCTCAAACGTGTTATAATAACCTCAGAGTCTCTTCTTAGATTTTTACAGAGACTCAGACCAGGAAGTCAGGAATGAATGACTCTCCCCCTTCAGCCTGTAGAGAAAATATATCCCAGCTGGCACAGTTTTCCTTGCTTACAACCTAAGCTTTTGAAATGAGGTAATTATCAGGAACTCTCTGGGTCTCTATGCTTGTTTTTATTTAAAAACCTCCACATATATATTCTTTTAGCTTTTGCAATTGTAAAGAAAGGCTTGAAAATGTAAACCAGGCACGATGAAAACCAGCTGCCTGAGCCTGAAGATGACTGAAATGCAGCTTTGAGATGTACAGCAGGTTTCCCAGGCAAGACAACTGATAGAGTAGGCTTTTCCAATGCTCTGTTGTTAGTGCAACTTAAAAAAAGAGGGACCATCTGTGACATGAAATTGTAAGACAAACAAACAGGTGGAAAGAAAGGAACAGGTCAGTAATGACATGAAAGTGGAAATGTAACTTGATAATGAGGGCCCGAGACTCTCATCTGGAGCTGAGAGCCCAACATTTTATGCTCTGCATATAGATGGGTTATTGCTACCCCTTGTCACAGAAAGGGCAAGACTGGAAGACCATTTGCGGTTGGCAACTGAGCCCAGCTGTGCTTTAGTGTACTGGATTGTCAGGGTACTGATTTCTCTCCATTGGTGGCTGGAGCTAACCAGGTCAACCTTGATGGAGTTGTGAATTATGCTGCTCATCTTAGAAGGGTAGAAATTATATAAAAATCCCTGTTTCAGAGATAAATAGGCTAAATCTGTCCATTAATGCAAACAGATGGACTTGCAGTGCTGGTGGAGGAATACCTCTTTCCTCCAGTTGAAATTTCTGGTACTCTTGAGCAAACTTGAAAAACTCTGTTAAACGGCAATACAAAGGTAATGAGAAGACCCTCTCACCCCCCCCACCTCATGCCCCAGCTGGGCTGGCTGGGAGTAGAGGGTACTTAGGATGTATTCAGGCTGATTTCTTGTTATGTATGGCCCTATTGTCTTAAAGATTTTCCCTAAAATCAGCCATTTCATTCACCTTAGCATACTCTGCTAGGTTGTTACTGAGGCAGCAGCTGCATGACCAGTGTGAAGATGTAAGAATTATTTGAACTGAGTACATTTTTTCAATAGATAATGGATTTGATTAATGTAGCCTCTTCATCTTTGAATTGAATGTAGTGTCCATCTGCAGATCACTGTCTGATCAAGTTAGGTTCTTACATTAGTGCCTGTCATACAGCACACATACACATTATTTTCTCATTATTAAAATTTACTTGGCAATTTTTATTAACACATTTTTTTCATCTCCTTTGGCCTCATTATGAAGAAGTCATTGACTACACATAGCTTGTATAACCAGGATGTCTATTAGAAGCTACTGAAGCTTTTTCAGAGAAAAATGATTAACAAACAAAATAATAGTCTCATAAAATGTTTTCTTTTTAATCCTATCCACATGGATCTTCCAAAATACTGACCTCTAGCAACATTGCAGCTATAGGTTAGGTATTTTATATATACATCCAATTGTCCTCGATTCATTAGATTTTGATTCCTTTAATGACCTCTTGGCCAAGAATTTAGCATGAAGTTTAATAAAAGCATCCTTTTTAGATTAAACTGGCATCAAAGGGTCAAATATACCATTGCTTTCATTGTTCTGAAATAGCTGTAATCATTAAACACTCTAACAATATTATAAGTCTACCAGTACTCCAATACATCTTCATCAGGGTGTTGCTATGTTTGTCCAAACTGATGAATATTTAGAAAGGACTAAAGAAATAACCAAAATGGTGATATTAGGTGTTATATAACTGCTCACCTACACATCATCCTGCTCTCAAAAGCAAAGCTCTGTCTTTTTTTGTGATGTTTGATGTTTCATTTACAACTAACTTTCTGAAAATGCTTCCATCAACAATTTTGGAATTTGCTCTCTACTGATAATCATGCAAGTATCATTAATTTTCTTCCATGTTTCCTGGACAGCCAGTGTAGATGGAATGCAAATATAGCAGAAGTAAAATTATGCTTATATGTGAAGAAGGAGTCCTCAAAAACTGGTTACCTAGCACAGTGAGCCTGGCAGTGACTGTTCGGTTGTATCTACTAGAGCAAGTTGGTTAACAAACATGCATTATAATCTTCTGTATCTTTACAGGTTCTTTTGAATTTGTAATGTTTTCTGGAGGTGTCACCTCCTGCTTATGACATAAGTAATTTCTCTCTTTTAAGCACTGAGCAGTGTCATTTCACTAACTGTTGTATGAGGCAGATGCAGGTATTCTGTAAGATTTCCCATTAATCCATGTTTCCTATCGTTAGGTGTGAAGCTGCAAGTTTGTTATTTCTGTCTTAGTATTTGAGATATTTTGTGTCTCTTTGCGTCCACCAGTGTTGACTGGAAGGTGAAGGGTGTTATTTGTTTACTTTTTCTTTAATCTAGAAGGTAACATTAGTAAGTGCTTCTTGTACTGTGTTATGGTAAGTACTTGTTATTCAAGATACTTGTTTCATCTGTAACTACATCCAGCAAGGTACTACAGAACTCTTAGAAAGAAAGAGATTAAGGTGCAATAGTCTTTCGCTGCTATGAAATATCAAAATACATTTTAAAACATTGCATTTTCGTTCTTTAGCTTTGATAATGTCTTTGTTTTGGAGAGCACAAATCTCATCTTCAGTTGGCTTTCTCAATTGAACGTGCACTTGAGCAAAATTACTTTGGCAAAGCATTTACAAGCAATATTTTGTAACATCACTTAAACCCTTTCCCGTCTTTGCCATACTAGAAGGACATCCATTTCATGTGCCAGAACCTTAAACAGACTTCAGACATTAATTGCAGTGCAGTCCGTGATAACTATAAAACTAGGTCCCATTTCTCCTTCAGTACAGAGCTTCTAGATTCTTCCTTGGCAAGAAATATGGCTGTGATGCACCATTTTTCTTCAGTGATTCTGGTCTAGCTAGTAATGTATCAGCCCTGTCTTGTCCCTCCTCAGTTTCCCACTGTACTTCATGAGCAGAAGTGGCTGGAAACCTGGCAGAGGAAAGAATAGGTCTTTGACAAACTCAAGAAGCCAAATTCTAAATAACCCAACAAAACAGCAAAGCACGCAGACCTACTATATTTCTTGTGACCTGGATTTCTTCATTTTTGGTTAACTATGTGACAACAGTCATTTCACCCCTAGGGTTTACTGGAACATTAAAGTACTCTTTTCATATCCGTGAGATGCTGCTTCTGCTGCCTCTTCACTCCACTAGGATTTTTTATAAGCGTAAAAATACTAACTCCCTCAGATTAATCTTGTTTTCTGCCAAGAAAGACACAAACCCCGTACAGCTTGGCCTTCAATGTACATGATCAAACTAAAGTATATGAATACAATGCTGAAGGAATCCAAGGTTTTCTGTAATGAACACCACCTTTTTTTTTTTTTTTTCCTGGCCTGGTCCTTAAAATCAACTGGCTTAGCTAGTCACATTGCTGTTTCCAACACAGATACTGCCTTAGCACAGTATAGCAAATCTTAAATCACTGGGTTTAAATGTGTCCAAAAAACGATGATTGATTTAATGGACACCTCTGAAGTGTTGAAATATTAGTCAAACTTTTCTACTTACGAGCTCGAATGACCTTTTCAGAATTCCCTGACCTGTGCATCAGCGAACACAGTGCATCTGCCCCAAGCATATGTTTTCTAGGCAGAGACAACCAGACCCATCATTAGGATGATCTCCTCACTGCTCAGATATTCCATTTATTACAGATATTTCAATGCACTGAATTAGAACAGCAATCTGTTTTCAGCTTCCGAATCTCAAAATACTATTTTGCTGCTGGTTTATATTACTGAGGAACGTAGACTTGTTCCTAGAAGAGAGCCCACATCATTAAAGTTCTCCATCTGTGCAAGTTTGGGGGCATAAATGACTTGGGATAAAATGGAACTGGTTTCCTTGATGGGTCATTGTTTTTAATGGTCTGTTTCAGCCTGACTCAGCAATCTCATTACAAGGCAAATAAGGGCAGTCTGACAGTCAAAAACAGACTCTCTTTCAATGCTAAAACTTGTCAGATTATAATTTCTTTCACAATGACATACAATATTAATGCCTTACACTTAATGATATATAGGCAAATATACAAAAAATGTATAAACATCATCAATTTTTGAAAATACTCAAGTGTCGTAGAAAGTATCCACTTCTTGAGAAATACATTTTACATAACCAGTCCTCAAAAAGCTTTGTTAAAATTTTTCCAGGGGGGCAAAAATACATATTTAATGACACAATAAGAAACTGAGGCAATACTGCATTTAAAAAAAACTAAATTCCCCTTTTCTTCTGTACCTTTCCTCACCTGCAAGTTATCAACGTGTCTTCAGGAAATATCTGAAAGCACTACGCAGTCAAACTGCTGAGATACTGCATATACAACTCAATAAATAGGTGTTGATAGTCTCCACTCATGCGTTATAGAATATGTAACGTGAATTCCTAGAAAATGTAGCATTAGTTGAACAGAGAAAAATTTTAAATAATTTTATGCAATTTTAAAGGACAATTAAAATATTAATATATTGGTTTGTATCCATGACACAATGCATCTATTGGTGTGCCTTGTAATTCTTCTCCCTCATTCTGCCTTTTTTATCTAATTTAAATTTAAATGTAACAACACAACACTTGGACGTCTATACTTCAAACATAAGTGTGTATAAACATTGTTCTTGATCTTTTTTCAGGAAGGATTTCTCAGTCTTTGGGGTATGAGTATACTCTGTAGTGTATGTCAGTTAAATTTGTCGAATCTTGAGAACAATGGCAACATGTCTATTCATGTCTCATTGCAAATTCTGGGTGGCAATCAACAGTTTCCACAGCTTAGCTCCCAGGAATCAGAGATCTACCCTGCCATGTATTAGTTGTTACAGTGAAGTTGTATTTTATAGCTTCAGAAACAGTGACAGCGCACATTGAGGGCACTGTTGCTGTCTATTTTGGGGGGCTCTGCCTGACTGTAGGGATCAAGCAGAGCAACCAGAAAGCACCCCAACCCATCGTTTGGGCACTAACCACTGCAGGATCCTGATGATGAAACCAGAAAAAAGAAACAGGCCCTCCAAAGAGCAATTCAGAGCCTGTGCTCTGAAGTTAGGCTCCTCCAGGGTGCATTTCCAAGCAGCTCGGTCTCTTCATTGGCAGCAGACAAAGCCTACAGCGATTAGCTTCCCGGCACTACTGCTGACCCATGGAGCACCTCCCTCCATAAACAAAACAGACCTCTCTTGCCTAAGATTTGCTTCTTTGCTTTCCTTTTGGCCAAGGTCAAATACAGTAATTTGATGAGCATAGGATATGCTGCTGGCTTTCTTCTGACACAGCTGATGGCAACCATTTAACTAGATGGCCTCTGACTTAGATCAGTACAGCAATTGTTATAATCCCATACTTTTTAAGTCCACTGCTAATGAAGGGTTTACAAAGACCTCCATCATTCTGACAAACTTTCTGCCCCCAGGCTGATAAAAATGCTGACAGTCTGCCAACAACTTCAGTTCTCTGCATTTTCATTATTCTCTGCTGTTGCTTTTAAGACATTCAAAGAGCTCAAAGCTTCAGTGGGAGTGCTTCTTTTTAGTTTTACTTTTTTTGTATTTTGTTTTGGTTGAAAGGATTAATAACTTTAAGGCAGTTATCTTCAATATTTTGTGATTAAAAATGTGACCTCTAGTAAATAGCCTCTGCTATTCTTTTCCCCACTTCAGTCAGTTACTGCAAAGATCACGTACTGCACCTAAAGAAAAGGTTATCTTCCCAAGACATATCACCTATTAATCTATGACTCATGACAGTCCTGAGACTTCACTATGAAACCGTTTCTGCTACAGATCCCAAACAAAACTTAGTTTTTCCAGAGTGTGTCTGGTTAATGGGTATACCATTTTTTGAAAACAGTTAATAATTTTCATGTCATGTGTGGTTTTAATTCAAACTGGGACTAGAAACAGAACTTCTGTGATGCACAGAATGACATTTAACTCTTGCGGTTTCAGGGTATGACAGGTAGTCATATTTAGCACTTGGAGCATTTACCATGAGGTCTGGTACTTTTGTATTGAGTTTCTTCTTGGCCTGCAGAGTTCTGCTGGCACAGACCAGATGGGGTGGGAAGCCTCCCTCTGACCTATTGTACAAGCAAGTCTGCAAATGGAAGGCAATGCTAGTCTTAATCCTCATAGCTGGGGATGATCTTTTAAAAGGATCCAAATCTCTGCAGAAGACCATTTTTTTATGTGAAATAATTGCTGGAAAAGAAATAGAAGCAGAGGACAAACCCCCTAGCTGTTCAAACCACCACTGTCTTCTCTCTGAGATGCTGCTTTTTACAATTGTGTTTGGTCAAAGTACGGACAGCCACATAGTAAGTGAAAACTAATTTTCTTTGGGTGCCTGTCTGCTTTCTGGGTGTCTGGGAGCTAGATGTGTAGCTCTTCAGGTGAGGGCTAAGCAGCTCAGAGGAAGCTCAGAAACCCAACTCCTACTGCCTGGAGAGCTCTGAGGTCAGAAGGAAAGTACTTGGTGAGTTTTGTACTTACAGAGCTGAGTAGTCCTGGGGTAGATGTTTTGGAGGCTCGCAGGTTGTGCATTGAAAGGCCACAGCTGTTTTTTATTTGTGTGTCAATATTCCTTTTTGAATCTGCCCCTGAGTTGCATTTGGGAACTTTGACAGAACCAGCACTGCCTGTATTAAATACTTGGCAGTAAGTTAGCACTTTCTATGCAAGAATATTCTAGTGCTTTGCAAACATTAATTACACTTTACAGCCCCTCTGAGGAAAGACAGAAAGCTAACTCTGGTTTTGGAAGACATGCTGATTTAGTTGATTGGCTGTATGCTGGAAGAAATGTAAAAATCAACCTTTATGTTGCCCAAATATATAACCAATGTAAAGTTAAAAGAAAAAGCAGCAAGATTCCAAAGCCTGCTGCTTTAATGCCAGAGAGGAGGAAATGAAAATCAGTTTGTGACTAGGAAGGAGTGCTTTGATGACTGGGAATCTCACTTTACATATGCTACCTGATGGGTCTCTTTTTGTCAGTGTATATGACACTGTTTTGTCTAATTAGCCCTGACATTTCTTTTGAGCTTTATTTTTGTTTTGTATATACATATTGGAGAAGAAAGCTCTGCCAGTCCCTGGGAATCATGTTTAATTCAGAATAACTATTAGCCCTTTGATGAATAGAAAGCATATTTAAAACTTAGGTACAGAGCAGGAAATAAAATCAGGAGGCACAAAAAAAGGAATACAATTAATGTACTCAACATATCAGGTACAGATTTGTGTCCTCATGTTCAATAACAGTCTGAGAGAAGACATACTGCACTGGGGTATTGGCCAGCATGAAGAAAAAGGGGAAGCTCATAGGAATCCCTCAGGGAAGTGTGAGAAATCATAAGATGTTGTCCAAACCCATCCTCATACCCATCCTCCATTCAGTCTGTGGCATGGAAGTAGGTACTGCGGTCCTCCCACACTTCCCTATAAGCCTTCGCCTGAAGCAGCTCATTCCTTGCTGGTTGTCGTGATCCCCATTACCAATGTGTCCAAGTGAGAGATACTTTGATCTTTAGTTTCTAAACACAACAGAAGACTTGACAGATGTTATTAAGGCAGAAACATCTTTTAAATTACGTGTCTGTTAATTCATTCTTTTACTATAGTCCCTTTTGCAACACATTGTTCTCTTATTATAGTTTATACATTTCTTCTAATGATAATTGAATCCTTTTGGGTTTTCAACATCTATGCGAGGGATGTGGTTACTAATTTGGAATAAGAGTCAAGCTGCTGGAAAACATCTCACTTGAGGTTAGATCCATGTTGTGCTTTAACAGAAAAAAAAGCACCTTTTGTACTTTTATGGTTTTTTACTTTAAAAAAAAGAGAAAGAAAGATATTACAGAGCTAATGTATTATGATTTTACTCAGCTAATTAGAGACAGAATAATGCATTGGACCAACTAAAATCAGTTAATGCTGAATCAGCTACTTCAGATGGCCCAAGCACCAGTGTAACACAACAGGTGATCAACTGAATGATGAGTCTGACAAAAAAACCCATGTTTGAGTTAGTTGTGGAATGAGGACGATACAAGGGAAGTGGTATTTTTGCTCAATTTGTGACCATATTTGTTTGGTGCAAAGAAGGGTGATTAAGCTCTGGTCAGGCCAAAAATATATGTGTGGCATTGGGCAACAATTTGTGGAAACACTTGCTTTGTACTGTGAAACATTACAATGGCCATAGTTGAATGATGTACTCATGTTGGCCTGATTCCTGCTAATTTAGTGCGTGGCGCTCGGATAGACCTTGGCATTAATAGCCTAAGCCTGAACTAACACTAAAGAATTTGAAACAACCAATTCTGTGTGAAATACAAGGTGTGTCTAATAGTATAAGGTAAATTATAGTATTGCCTCCCTTGGGAATTTAGCAATTTCTAAATTGTTAAATTGAAATGAGTTCCTGTGTTGCTATGTTTGTAAACACAGCCTAAAGTCATGATTTCTTGACCCTTCAAACTGGACTTGTCAACTGCTCATCACCTACCAGTGCAGACCTGAGCCAGGTTGAGCCTCCTGCAGAGTTTGTTGTGCCTTTACACAGGTCCCAGGACAGGGCAAGCCTCTTCCCAAATTAACGTTAAAGTAGTGAGATGTATGGTACTAGAGATGATATAAAGCGTACTGGTACACAGTAAACCCAGAAAAATCTTTTATGGTTTTAGAAGCAGCAGAATGAGTTCATGCAGTATCAGAATGTGACTGTGCAGCCTTGAGGTTTTTGCTGTAGGCTTAGATGTCCTATCAACAACTTTTGTGAATCCTCATACCATGGCCTCCATTTATATTGCTGTTCACAGGACTTTGAGTTCTTGATATCTTCTAAAGCAAGGACTCTGCTTGAGTTCAGGGGAGAGTTTTGAGCATTTGTGAGTCACAGAATGGGGTTATTCTGAGGCTCAAAGTGTATACCAGGGGTTTTACCTGCTGTAGTCTCTATTATTGGAACACAGAACTTAGCCATGGTATTCTCAAAGTCAAAGCAGGGGAAGGATAGCTACGTGATCTACAGAACAGTAGTCTCTACTGACTTATTTGTAAGGCTAGAGATGATAATTAATGAAGAGAGCAAAACTGAATTTTAATTGGGCTGTAATTATAACACGGCAATTTATATTGCGAGACTTTCAAGACTGTTCAGCCCCTACAGCGTTTTGTTCCTCAGCTAAATCTAGCTCCAAAAGTCAGAAAGAGATAAATAATTGATTCTGAAACATACTTATCATAAGCGGGTTGTGTGTGTGTCTGTGTGTGTCTGTGTGATGCCATTTATCATAATTTACCGAAGGGAAGCACCTTTGTGTCAGATCTGATAGACTGGAGACCAGGCAAGTTAGGGCATTTGCTAATAAGCAGGCAGAGCTGATGCCGGAGCAGCACTGGAGTTATCAGAAGGCAGGAGACATACCAACTGGATTCAGTCCATGCTCTGAGACACATGGAGAATCTCAATATGACGCCCAAAATTGCTAAGAATATCAGTGGGATAGATGCAGGGATTTCCTTCCCTGAAATGTTACAAACTCCATCTAAAGAAACCTTCAGTCTGCATAAATTCAGATTAGCCAAGAGAGAAAGCAAGAAAGCTGATGTAGTTCTGTAGAAAATGCTCTTGATCAGGCTTTAGATGTCAAGCAATAGTATATTGAATCTCTTCACCTTGTTTGGATCATTGTGTTAGCAGCATGCATGGTGGTGGATTTTTGCTGCTGCAAAAAGGTGCCTGAACTTATGAATGGGGAAATCTCAAAAATGTCCACTGCTGGGCTGGCTCAACAGATAATATGCTTATTTCAAATATCTTACTGTTTGAAGATCTTGATCTCAACTTCTCTTATGAGATCTCTGATTTTTCTTGCTTCCAACTGAGCTAGAAATGTCAGAAGGGCAGATTTTCCTGTGGTGCGGAAGAAAGATGTAAAAATTGTGCTACTGCTTCTCCTATCATTATTTATAAAATTCCACCTTCAAATGCTGCTTTACCTCAAATAAAGGCAGTCTCTAGAAGAAAAATCAAAAGATGGCCAGCTGGTCACAGTAGGGGTCAGCATTAAGGGTTCCTGCAGGAGGAAGGTACAAACAATTACCTGTCCTCAAGTAAAATAAAATTCCCAAGAAAAATAATAATAGCAAAGTCCATAATCCAAGTTGAATTATGAAATGGGTCAGGTCCAGAAGGCTGCTTTCAGCTAGCTCATTACCAGGCCTCTCATCTCCCACAGGAAATTTCTCATTTGCTGAGGTTTCAACCCTGACATTACAAATAAAGGAGAAAAGTAAATACTTAAATATGTTGAGCACTGCTTTTAAACCTTAGCTTGTAAAAGCATGTTGAGGAGGTGTAATTCCATCACTGCAGATCTTTTGGAGCAGGTAGAAAAAAATCTGTTAGGAATGGATCTCCCTTTGGAAAAAGAGAGGCTAAAGGCTAAACTAGGTAACTTATGAAGGACGTTGCCAGCTCTACTTTTCTGTATTTTGTGGTTAATCAAAGCTTTGCCACTTCATAGGCTATATTTTTAGATGTAACCATTATTTTCTACGAGCATTTGATAACAACAGGATTCCTGGTTGAGTTTTTCTGGAAAGTATTGTGGTCTAATCTAGGGAAGTCCTCAGAAGTAGTGGGGAGAAAAAAGGAAATATCTACAAATGTGTCAAGATTAATAAAAAAAATTGTCATTTAAAATTCTTGCCCTGGTAGAAATGGAAGAAACCTTCATGAAAGGCCTCCCTCTCTCTTCACTCACACACACACGTGTCCACCACTAATTCTGCATTAGCCATTTCTGCTTCACACAGAGAAATAAATATCCCATTAGAAATCTTTGCATATACCAGGGGCTGAAGCTTTGGGTACATGGAAAGCAATACAGGTGGCTATTGCAACTGTTATTTCAAATGGTTGCATTTTCTTGTTTTTCTCATAGAGGCTAATCACCTCAGTATAATGTGGAAGTCAGAGGCATCTTTTCTATGCAAGAATTGAGAATATCTGAAGTGACTGACATTTGGTGGAAGGAAAAAAGACCAGAACATGAATCTGTCAGAGCTGAAGCTTTTAACTCAAAGAAGTAAAGAGTTTTTAGGAAAGAAAAATGTGTTTCTTTTGCAATGCTTGATTATAATTTCCTTTATTGTAAGGTGGCAGAGGGGGGTTGATGTATATTGTTTTGTCTGGGAAGGGGTTCTGCCTTTTCTATATCTGCAACAACAAAATTGAAAATTATCTCAATTTACCATGGAGAACTTAATGAATTCAAACCGCATGAACATGCCATTTCCAGCAAAGACCTATTTGTTTGTTTTGTTCATGGTGTCATGAAGGTATCTCTATTCTGGAAACTATCAAGGCTATGCAATTTGGCTGCTGATAGAAGAATTTTCTTTCATTATGTTTCTTTTCTCTCATGTAGAAGCATTTAAGTTATTGAAATTAGTAAGAATGCTTCAGTTCATTTCTTCAGATGTACGGGTTAGCAACAATTCAATTTGCAACTGCCAGTCATGTTTAACCAAGCAAGTGAGCAAGCAAGCCAAGAAAACAAGATTGTGGTTGCATGTGCTGGCTGGTTAAGATATATAGCTAGAAGAAACAGCTCATGATCAGAAAAGAGATTTGCTTTACCAGACCATGCTACATGACCAGCAATTGCTGTTCTTACCACTTCAATAGGAATTTATCAGGCATTGACACTCTGATATCTAGATGTTTTTTCCATTAAAAGAAAAGGCTTAATTAGACTGCAAGTAGCAGCAGCATGTATTCCACAGTGCTCCACAGCAGGTGACACAGTGTCTTGAACAGCTCTAAGGCTCTGGATGAAAATTAGGGAAAATTTGAGCTCACACTATCTTTTATTATGACAATAAGCATATAACAACTACACGCTGTATAGCCAAGTTTGCCACATTCTCTCTTACTAGGATTTTCAGTAATGATATCCAAGAATTGGACTAGGTTGGATACTCTGAACTCAGGTAGTCCTGGGAAAGGCATCAGCTCACTGAAACACAGATTAAAGTGCTCTAGGACAGGCCATATGGCTAAATGGAGCTAGATTCAGGGATGCACTGTGAGCCTATAGCCCCTGGAGTCTCTACCTGGGGAGATTAAAGCCTTGATTTGCATGATAAAACAAGATAATAGGATTGCCAGAGGATATTATTAATGAAACCAAAAATACTGCTTGCAGGTGGTATAAAATCAAGCCTTAAAAATATTTGACTAGTGGGTTGAGTTAGACTGATGAGGGTAAAGACCCTTTATGTGGAGGGAAATCTAGGACAGGAAAAGCAAGTATTATTTGGAGTTGGATAGTAGATGTCTGAAGTCATACCACTGCTAACATAGCCTCAAACTTTAATCTCTCCTTATCTCCCTGCCTTTAATCATCTCTACTATAAAAATCCTGAAATGTTATGCTATTAAAGTCTGCAATGGGAATAGTGCTACTTGTAAGCAATAATCATTTTGGTTATTACAGAATAATACTGAACACTTTTCAAAATGCATATATGTGTAAATATAATATGCATATGCGTATATGATACAGTTACTAATCAGATTTAATTGTTCAGGTTTGTGGTTTTAGGATGTTTCTTAATGTTGTTTCTTAATTTTTAAAATTCTACAACAATTTGTTGGAAAACTATTGACATCTTTGGCTAGTTTAATGAACACAGCACATATGGAGAATCTAATATGCTGCACTTTCATGCAGGAAAAGAAAGCCAGCAGTAAAACTCAATACCATGGCAACTTTCTAGCCACAGAATATCAGCAAGCATTTTCCAGGATTTTTCTAGAGCTCTGAAATTGTTAGTTAAGGGAAAATCTCCTCGTGACAGTGAGAATTTTTCTGCTTATTTCCTGCAGATATAATTTCTTACTAAAATATTGGTCTTGTCCAAAAGGATTTTTTTGACAACATAGCTATGAGAAATTGATAGTCTGCCTATTCTTACTAAAACAATGTCATGAAATACTGGATTTGTTTTAGTGTGTGAACTTAAATAAAGTGAGATTAATCTCTGGAATTTTAGTGACAATATTTTAGACACCTTTCTCTTTACTATTACGTTCCCTAGAAAACATTGTAGTGTCAACTTTATTGAGGGCTTTGGCATCTTCAAGAAAATTTCTTGTAGAAAGGCAAGTACTTAGGCATAGGAAGTTGTTTTATAAGAGATTATATATTAATATACTGAAGCTACTCTATAACTCAAAAGATTATAATGACTTTGTTAGTTTAGAAATGAAAAAAAGTTTCCTATTTTTTGAGTTGTTCAGATTACTACCATGAGGTTTTTAGGTTTTTTAATTTTTTTTTCTTTAATTTCTTTTGGGTTTGTAATGAAGTGCAAGATTAATTTGCAGTAATTACTTTACAGTAGTAATAAGTGTTGATATTGGTTTGCCATAGATGTGAAGAGATGATGTGTGTTGCCAGAACTGGAAACCCTAATATGCAAATCACGTATAGGTTTGGAAGTGCTTGAGAACAGAAATAATCATGTAAAACTGAAGATCTAAAAAAGAAGATACAAAGGCATGCATGGGTTAAACAAATTTTAAAGCTTTCCTCAGGCAATGTTTTTGTCAGAAGACTTTCTTGATGTGCCAGGTTGTGCTAAAAGTAAAGAAGAATTTATGTCAAAACCATGATGGAAAACTGCTTTGATTTTAATAATAAAAGAATATTAGCTTTGTCTTGTTGTTTTGCTGAAGTAGGTCCATAATAACTTGTAATAATTTGAGGGGCAGGTCAGAATCAAGGTTAGTAAAAGGATCAAATATCATCTGAATCAATTCTCATCTCTCAGTCCAAGTTCACAGTCTGTAAGGCTGTTACGTGTTTCCCAGATCTGACTATGAGGCTGTGTGTTACTGGACTGTAGGGATCTGATGCCTCTTGGATGGAGGAAAAGTGAGTTTACTACATTATACTACTGTTTTATTGGGCTGGCCTATACAGACTGCAAATTAATTAAGGGTATAACCAGTTTGGCAGTGAGTTATGTGTCCTCACAGGAACACAGTCAGCTTCCAAACAGATTGTTTCTGCCCCCAGAAGCTGTGTTTCCAGGTACAGCACAGAAATCAGCATATTTGCTTAGGAAGTTATTTTATTTTTGAGTGGTAGTCACATTGAGCTTGCTATAAAATTCTGCTGTGAGTTAATATTCTTGGAATTTAGTTT
This sequence comes from Theristicus caerulescens, assembly GCA_020745775.1. NCBI lineage: Eukaryota > Metazoa > Chordata > Aves > Pelecaniformes > Threskiornithidae > Theristicus > Theristicus caerulescens. The sequence continues at coordinate 95,687,205 of CM036560.1, forward strand.
AAGACATTGGTCTTGGCAGAAACTGTTGCTACACAGATAATATCCTCCAGAAGTGAAGTGTATTATGGAAATTAATAAAGAATGCATCTCTGTGAGCACAGATAGAATATGCCAAATAATCTATGCCATGTCTTTTTGTAATAAGAACCATAAAACAGAAATAAAAATTGTGACAAAAAGTGTACATCATGGAGCTCTCACAAAGCTTTGACCCTGCCCTAATTTTGAACAGGGATGTTTGCTGATGAATGTGATGCTGTTCCTGTAATAAGTTCCCTGTACAACAATGTAAATTATTCAGGGATGGATTCACCTATAGAATGCATGCACTTATACTGAATGGGCACGAGGAGAACTGAGGAAACTGACTTGTACACTCAAGTGCTCTTAATGTATTAGTGGCTTGGTATTTGCCCATGGTGAGTCAGAGAGGTGTGAAAACCCTCAGTCTAGGAAATATGAATGAGGTCGTCTCTATTTAAAAATCAATTTTATATAATTTGGAAACTGAAAAAATGAAACTCTACTTATTTGTTTATACTGAAAGAGCAATACATTCTTCAGTGACAGATTTTGTCTTGAAATAAAGAGAAGCAAGGACCCTGAAAATATGCACAGAATAGCAATCGACTTTGAAATCTTCAGAGCTCCTATTGCAACATCTGAAAAATTTGGTCCCTTTTTGCAGGAATTACTGTACCTTAGGAAAACAAACAAAAGCCCTATACTGTAACAGGGCTCGAGTCTCAATCACGATTCAGTAACTTATGGTGCTATGCACCCTGTACTCTGCAACAAAGCTGCATGTCAAGTCAGGATGCAATTGTTAGCAACAGGGATAAACATGGTAGAGGCTGTCAGGATACAGAATTGAAATGAAGGCAGTTCAGTTAAAAACACTCAGTCACAGCTCACAACTTTCTTAACAAATACCAGCAACATTGTTGCAACTCACAGGACTGACCCCACAAAGAATGAGGATCCTTACCACCTTGCAGCCTCAGGTTTGTAGGTGGTGACTGAGAAATCTTTTCAGGAAGGCTGATTAGATGAAGATGTCAAAAAAATCCACCCCCAAAAATGCTCCACAGCAATATTTAGATATTTTAGAAAGTTTTGGCAGGTCCTTCAATGGATCTCTAAATTGGATCTGCAATGAAACATAAGAGCTCATGATGCGCTTTATACAAAATGCTAGATCCTGACCAAAGATGCTCATACGCCATGACCTAGAACATACACTTGTCTTCTACCTTAAGAGTGTTTTGTTCTTCTTCACATCATAATTGTAAACTTTTCCATTTGTTTCAGCCTGCTTTTTTCTTTTTTCTTTTTCTTTAGAGCAAAATGGAAAGTTCAGTAGTTGTAACTCAGTAAACACATTTTTTATGCGAGGCTTTTATATCTACCCTAGAAAGCTCTCATTCGTTTCTTTCTTCTGTAGGCATGAAAGATTGTTTATTAAATATAATAATAATAATAAAGTAGAGATAAGCTTTCTTGGCTGGCATTACTTCAGATTCTGATGTATTTTTCCCCAGCCTCACTTCATTATAGCTCTATTTGGTAGTGCATAACCAGCATGTGTCACACTGAATGAAGGCTGGCTTCAGAATAACATGTCAGTAAGATGATTGCTCTTGGAACACACAGTGCCCTTACTCTATAATTAAATGCAAAACCTGTGTGGAAAAAATTAATGTTAAAAGTCTTAGCTTATGCTCACCAGAGACTAGTAGTGCAGAGACAAATGCCGTCATACTAACCTTAATTACTTCCTCTGTGTCTAGTTGTGGGAGCTTTGGCATCATGATACTCCTGCTGAGGATTATTAAACCATGGACTGAAGTGGATGTGGGGGTGAAATGGTGCATCCAGGGCTCAGCCTGCCGGGGAAGCGGTGCCGGCAGCAGCATCCCTGGCTGCCTGGAGGACAGGGGCGGGGAGGAAGGGACAACTGTACCACTTGTGGAGGGGCAAATCTGACTCTTGAGGCTCCCTGTTGCTACCCCTTAGTCTCCCTGGCTCGCTCTGCTCTGCCTTCCCGGGGCAGGAGTGCTCTGCCTCCATCCAGCCTTCTCTCCTTTGAGCAGTGATGCTCACTTCTCCTTGCTTGGCTAAGGGAGGGGGAGCCTCCCCAGCGCACACATGGGTATGGCACCAGGCCAGGGTGTGCTGACAGGTTTGAGTGCTTTAAAGGGCATAGATATTTAATCTGATTTTTTTTTTAATCCAACTTTTAGGGCTGGTCAAAATTTCAAAATTCAAAAACGAGAAAAAGGTAATAAAAATGTCAGCCTCCATTTTCTGTTTGTCAGTAATGAAACACCTTCCTGTTCAACTGAATTTTTAATGGACAAAGCTTTAAGGAACAAAACTTTACTAATTTCATTATCTTTAAGGATACCAAAACCTCAGATTCCTAGAACAGCATTTTTAGACAAGTGTATTGGGGGAATGTTGTTCCAAGATAGGAAGGAAAAAGAAGGGGACCATGCCAGGATTGCTGGCTGACAGTGTTGTCCACCTTGTACTTTTTTATAATTCATTTCAAGTATGCTGACAGATACTCTAACAGAATCAGTCCAATTTCAAGCTGAATGCAGAGTACATTGTAATATTCTCCGGGAGTAAAATGTGATTTAGGAAAGCTTAGAATTTTCTGAGTTTCTTTAGATTTACTTGAAGGAATCTGAAAAGAGAGAAATAATTTTAAATAGTGGTTTCTAGCCTGACTTTTCCAATCAGTACATCATGAACATTTAGATAAGCGAACAGGCTTTCTACAAGGTGAACAGAATTAAATTATTTTTAAAAAATTAAAAAAGTATCACATTTTTTTCTTTTCAAGTTTCCCTTGGCTGTTCCCTGACCTTCTTACTGAAAGTGAAGAAAGTTTGTGTTCTTCCAGGACAGCTTGTAGACTTTCAGACCAGAAGTTTCTGTCTCTCTTTCCCTGTAATGATCCGTTTTTCTCTTGTAAAGTTACCTTCATCCCTACCAGCACTTTCATTTTTCAGTTCTAATGAGTCATAGCCACATCATACTTCAAATCAGTCCAGCATTTCAAGACAGTAAGGTGCAAGCTCCTTAGACAGCCAAGAGTATCTGTTTGTCTGATATACCATGTGTCCTCTCTTGAACTGGTTCCACCATTTCCAGAGCCATATTTTTTTCTGTCTCCTGAGACAAGACATTCACTTTAGATCTTGTCTCTGTCTTCTTTCTTCACACACAACATTCAGTTTTCAGAAAGGCCACCTCAGTCATCTGTCATGTGGAGGAGGCCACTTGATTTCCTTCTTGACTTAGCTTTAGAGTTACACAGTAATAAATCAAACAGCAACAATAGTCACCTCAGTCACCACCTCAGTCAAGATCAAGACCCTCTGAGATGTTCAGTGAGAGTTTTTTTCTCACACTACTTTTAAAAATATTTAATGTCTCCCTTTTGACTATTTTAAGTTGAGGAAGTCTAGCTTTGTACCAGGTTCAGCTCATAAAAGAATGATGTACGCTGCTGAAGCATGCAGTCAGTAGGAAATGCGTGGCTTTTATCAACTGATTTTTTTGGCTCATGAAAATAACAATGAAAAAAGAAGTGTGAATTTTGGCTGCTCTTCACTGCTATCAGTGTTCATTTCAGTTTTGACATTAAAATACTCTAAATGCCCAAGAAAATGTTCTGGTAGACACCAAGCAAATGTTCTGAAAATTTCTGTGACATTGCCAGCTCCTTTAACTCCATTCCCTCACATCTCTGCAGAAATCTGAAGTAAAGTTGTGTGAATGGATGAGCTCTGGCAGTCTTCTGGGGCAGGTTAGGTAAACCTTAAGCGTCACATTTTGACTGGTCCTTAAACTGTTTTTCACCAGTAAGAAATACTGCAATGGATGGTCTTTTAAAACTCTAGCAAAGATATATTTTTTTTTTTTTAACTGCCACTCCAGGCTATCAGTCAAGGGTCTTCATTGTCCTCCCTTTGGGAGATTAGCTGCATAGAGGAGGTTACCATGATGTAGGGTAACTGCCCGGGTTGTATGTTGTTACCTTACCTTGCTCTGTAGTGGTTTTATCTCATTTCCATTGAATCCTGAGATACTGCAAAGCCCAACTGGTGTAGACCATATTCTAAAAGGCTTTCAACCAGGTTCATCAGCAAGAGCTCTTAAAAGCTCTTACGGAAACAAAGGTGCCATAGAATAGAAAGCAGGGTACTTTATGGTTTAAAAAAGTCTCTAAAAGTTGGAAAAAAAATTGTATGAGTAAATGGTTGGTGAGGGGAGTTTCATGGTCATGACGGGAGTCTCAGAGATGTGTGCTGGGATCTGTACTGCTCAACACACTTATAAATGATTTGTAAAAGGAGTGACTTGTAAGATGTCAAAATGTCCTGATGCTAGTAAGTTGCAGAGGGTGAAAAGACGAGGCCTGGCTGTGAAGCACTACATGAGGCCCTTACATGAGTGGTTATTAAATTAGCAAGTAAAATTCAGTGTAAATAATTGTGAAGTGATGCATCTGGGGAAAAAGAAGTCTTATCTTTGCATATAAAATAAGGTCTGAGCTGACCACTATTTTTTGGGAACAGGACCTTGGAGTAATGGTAGTTCTATGAAAAAGTCAATTCAATGCTCCATAGCAGTAAAAAAAAAAAAAAAAAGTGTTGGGAATTATAAGGATTTAATTAGGAAGCAAAGTAGAGAACACCATTATGCCCCTGAATACTGCCCAGATAAGCTTGTAACTTGAATACTGCCTGCATGTATGCAGTTCTGGTCTCTGTATCAAAAAGGATAGTGTGAAAGTGGAAAAGGTATGGATTTTTCCATGCAATTTTCCTACGTCTATCAGACTGTGAGGAAAGTTATTCAGATTAGCTAACAAGTGTTCAAACTGAGAACCATCTTTAACTGTTCTCCATGCCCCAGAATATGATTTTTTTTCCCCTTCCCTTTTATAGTCAGGAACAGGTTTGTAAGCTAGGCCTCTGAGGGCAATCACTATTGTCAGACTTCATCTGGATTTTTGAGAGCACACACTGCTATTCATTTAGCATTTTGGCTCACAGGTCAGAATGTGGCTGGGGTTGTGGAAGAAAAGGAGGGAAATTACTCATGTTTTACACCTTGCACATTTCATCGCCTGCACATCTCTAACAAGTTTGTGTGACAGCCACATATGTACATCAGAGGGGCAAGTCCTTAACTGATTTCCAGCAGCATAATATTTAGGTAGCTCTGAGGTTAAGAAATCACTAGGAAACTCTGTGGGGACTGGAGGGAACAAACTTACAGACAACAATATTTAACAGAATTGGGATCTACACCACCTCTTCTGTTTCCTTCATAGATTTTTTCCACTCAGTAATAATTTTTGGAATGTTAAAATAATGATGCTAAAGGCTTTAGATGGAAGACATAGTTCTCAGATAAATTATACATTTGTACCTGGGGAGCAGAGATTACAACTGTCCTGTATTGATTACAGAATTGCAAACCTTTTCCACATGGGCCAAAAGAGGTTTCCTTTCACTAATATCAATAATATAGTTCATTTCTATTTCACAGTGAGTATTATCCTTGTTGCTGTAATGTCATACGATCTCCTGTTAGATTGCTAGCCACTGGAAGGATTTTAAAAGACTGCAGCACCTAAATTTTTCACCCCTGATCTCTATTTAGTCTTTGTAATAAGGTTGCTGAATATCCAGCAACTCTCTTGAAAGTCAGCTGGATGCCGCTGGGTGGTCAGTCCTCTTAGGAAGTAGTTTGTCAGCTTACAGATAGATTCAGGATTTGATAGACCACATGAAGGCTTCCTTGATTGAACTTTGCCTCTTCCTATCCAGTCAGCAGCCAGTAGAGAGCAATATTGCACACACATGAGAAATTAGTTCACTCCACTGTATTATTCTAAGGGGAATTAGCCACTATAATTATTGCTTTCCTTTTCCAGTACTGCTGTAATAACTAAGCTATACATAAAGTAGTTTAGGCTTTGCTAATTTTTTCATTCTTCTCAATACTTACTTTTTATCTTGTGTATAGTCAATGGTTTGTCAGGCCTGAAGCTAATTTATTTGGTATTATATATTTAAAATGTTTTATTCTTTAAGAACCCCCTAATGGGATGTAACACATAAAAATTAAATTAAAGAGCTATGGAAAAAATCTTTTAATCAGCTAGTTGAATAAAGCTTTCTGCTTCTACAGTGATTTATATAGGCTCCCTATTTTGTATAAACTAATATTATTTTCAGAATTCAATTTGGACTAGATTACCATACCGGGGTCACAAAATGGAAATATGTGCACGTATGTGTATTAGTACTTCAGGATCTCCTTCAACTAGTTTTTTGCCATATCCTTCTTCAAATGTAGTCCCAATTTTTCCTGATATAATATTTATGTCATATATAAAAATGTACAAGATTACTCCATTTCTGAAGTAAAATAGCTTATTACCTTAATACCTGTCCATAATCAGTTTTTAATCTAGAGTCTTCCAAGTAAAGAATAGATGATCAAAGTTTAATAATTTATCCAATATGTCCAGAAGTCTCTGAACATGGTGATAGAAAAGAATACTAGATAACACTAAATATATCTATATAGTTTTTTATAATAAACCCTCTGTTTGAGTGACCCTCAGTAACTGTTGCCCCGTCTTATCCCACACAGCAGCTTAAGTAAGTCTCTACCAAATTTCAGATTCACCAAGGCAGAGGAAAATCTTGCGTTTGCCCTCCAGGGCAAGGCAGGACAGCAAGGAAAGGTGCTTCAAGCACAGAGCAAGACCCTTGTACTCCATTGGAAGAATAAAGAAAACCTCAGTCCTGCACCGAGTTCTGGACACGGGGTCCCTCTGTATACCATGTACAGGATCAGCAGTCAAAAAACGATAAAACTGTAACTCTGCCAGGGTCTCAGAGTCCATCTGGTGAGGTCTGGAATGTGCCTTCAGGCAGGGTGGACCTGCGGTCTCTTCCTGAGCTAACAGCGCTCATCCAGTGAGCACCTCATTTTTGTGCCTCATGGCGCAATGCAAACTTTGCTGTGAAAGCAAGAAAATGCATCTTTAAAAATAATCAGTAAAGCTGCTTCTCTTCTCTATTGTTTCATCATGAACCTTTGATTCAATTTCCCAAAGGCTTTTAGAGGTTTTTAGTAAATTTGGAAGACAGAACTAAGGAGAGGGTTGGAGGGGGAAGGACTTACAAGAGTTTACCAGCCTCCTTAGTACATGAATTGGAAAGAAAGTCACATGGAAAGTAAAGTAAGTCTATTCAGCATTGGGATAAACCTCACTGGATAACATGCAATAACCTTTTCTACATGCCCTGGAAATGAAAAATGTATTCCTAATACTAATACCCAACACAAACAGGAGGACCTTTGGAAGCAAGGTTCTTTGCTCCTCTGTATGAAAAGGCGATCGTCTTCATTCCAGTGTACTTTTCCTTATAAATTCTTACAGATTTCCTCTATGTGTGTGTGAGTGAGAGAATCTAGGTGCTTATCAATAACACGATGGAGTTACATGCCTACAGACAAGCTTTGAGAAACCTTAGTTCATTAGTTTAAGAAATAATACTTCTTGTTTCATCATTTTCCCAGATGTTTTACAGCAGAGTCAGCAGAAGGGAGTATATGCTTCTGCCTCAGTCTCTGTGAAGTCTTCTGTCTGTGAAGTCTGTCATTTTAGTGTAAATCCACATTTCTCTGCAGTGATTTAACTTCCCTCTTCCATGATGTTGTAGGATCAGCCTGCTGTTGACAGGAGCCGAAGTACAGTTGTACACAGAAAGGCTTGTCCCCAGGCGCCCTCTCTGTGGGCAGCTGATTGCCAAATCGCTCCCATCCATACCGACTGCTCGCCTCTGCCAGGTGAGCCCTGCTGGGCACCACTCACCACAGACATGTGTGAGCAGAGCAGGAGGAGATGTCAGTCTGTAAAGAACGGAAATGCACAGACCGTAAACCAGTACTTGTCTTCTTTCATACATCTATTCTGGAACAGAAATGATTCTGAACCGAAAATGCCAACATCACTCCTTGTTTGGGTCCAGACTGTGCAAATGGCCTCTGTCTTCATGATGAGTATTTCAGGTCTAGCTTTAGGACGTGAGCATCTGCTCTTAGGAGCTGAAAGCCTGTCCCTTGCCTGACAAGAATACACTTAATGAAATTAAAGAGCAATAAAATCAGCTACATTACTCAAGATTATTGCTTTCTGCCACATTGTGTATTCATACTATAATTTACCACCACAGGAGATCATAGGAACAAACTCTGGGTTTTACAAAGGCCTTTGTGATGTTACGGCTATAATCAGAGTCCGCTACACCAACCACCGTAATGAGGGCAATCAAATCCCACACTTCAGCATGCAGCCTGATGCCTGCAGAGTCCACACTGAAATGACTCCCCTCCTCTTCCCAACCCACCCAGGAGACAGCGCACAACTAGTCATGTGAGTTACATGGATTTAGGATTTAGGCAAGGGAGAAGATTAATGGGGTAAATGTCCATCAGATCCACAGCGAAATTTCCTTTGCTTTGGGAATTCCTGAGAAATTATTGAAGAGCTATTGATTTAACTGATCATCTGCCAGAAAGAACATAGTAGTGGCCTTTGAAGCAGAGAGAGATACAACAAAAAGAAAAAATAAAAATGGGGGGAAAAGCAAGTATATGTGTGTTAACAGAAATAGACTTTACCTCTTTTTTGCTGTTCCCATGGAAATCTTTCACTGATTTCCATGGCACAAAGTTTTTTATCTCCAGATTTCATGTGACACTTTCCGGCTTCCATGTGTCGAGACTTACCTTGCAGGAGAGTCATTAACATCTGGATACACAGCATAAAGCTCACATGCCCAAGAACATCTGGCTTGCTGGGAGTGGAGGAAGATGTTTCTTCTTTATAGAAACAGTCCAGCTCTCCCAAAGACATCCGTGGGTCATAGATGTGCACAACCAGCTGAAGAGAGCAGGATGTCCCTCTTTGAATCCTCAGAACTGGGCGACAAAGCTGAGCTCTACTGACTTCCCCTGCTGTTCCTATGCCTGTTTGCCCCCCCGCTGCTGGGTAGCACACCTGATTGCTGGCCTCCGCTCATTCCGTGTTCCTTGTGGTCAACAGCCTGTATCATATGCCTGGATAAAGGCAGCTCAGTCTTTTGCTCTATTTGCTCTATTATTCAGGCTTTCTTTTTTAGACAGTGGTCTTTATTAAATTTTAATCTTCCAAGACATGATTGATACAATGACTGGAGAAAATAAGAGACGACTGCAGAGCTTCCTTCTTAGGTCAAAAAGCTGTGACAGGATAACTTGGTAACATGGAGCCGAAGAGCTAACAAATCTTCCTCTCTCATTTCTCTTTCTCTCTGCTGACCTATGAAATCTTTTCAAAAGCTCATTAGCTAAGCCTAGATTCGTACTGTCTTCATCAACCTACCTAAGTAAAGGCCAGAGATCTGGCAAGCACCCCAGGAGGACATGTTGAACACCAGAATTTGAGAAACAGGGTCAGCTGGAAAGAGACTCACTACCATCTGTCTAATGTTTGTGATAGCAGGCTTTCCCGTGAGGATGTGGGAGCTGTGAGGTGTCTGCAGTGGCTAGAAGAAAAGGGAAGCCTGAGGTCTCTGCTGTGTTTTATTCTGAAAATTCGTGCCTTTTTGTAACAAGGGGTCCTGGCTTCTACCTCTTTCTCAACATTTCCTTCTATCAAAAAGGAAGAAAGATAACAGAGAAGTATTCTTAATGTTTAGCAAGACAAACATATGAATAGGAAAAGAAATAAGGGGGCATCTAGCCAAGTCCTCTCCCACTCCCACTGCAGAACTCTGCCTTTTCTCTTCTTTTTAAAATGGCTTCACTATATTGTTGGGGAGAGAGATGATGAACCACTGAAAATAATGTAGGATGACTTTCTAATAATTCCAATTTATGGATAGACAAAAGAGTAAATTAGAATGAATTTTTCAGGGAAAATGAATCTTGAAAAAACTACGAGAAAAATGTATCTTTCAAAACTTTTTGAGAATTTCTTCCAATGACATACCTTTTGTTTGTCCTGGTTTCCATCCAGACCATTGTGTAATTATAATAACTTCAAATGTTTGGTGTTCAGCTGTGTCCCTAAGTCATCTGAAAATAAGCCTCTTAAAGAAGTCTTATAGCCAGCCCTGATTTGAGATAAGTGTGGAAACACTTTTATGTGAGGAAAGGTCAGGTCCTGTGTGGTTTGATTATTCCCAATTCACATTTCTTTCAGAGGGAGTGAAGGGTTCTCAGAACTAAACAAAAGGCAACAGCACCATCAGGAAACTTTTGTCCAGTTAAAATTATCACTTGACATTAGCACTGCCTCAGTTTGCGGCCTTGAGACTACACTCATAAGTCCACTGTTCTGAAATGTGTCTGTTTTCAAACAGGAGTTTGCATTCAGTCTGAATTTATTGTGGGTTCCAGGTAAAGATACCCTTGGGGCTGAGAGTTTGATGTTCACTATGAATTCATTGAAAAGGAGTTGAAAGTTTATATCACAGTATAGTCATTAGCAGTGTTTTTCTGACCTGCCTGGGACGCCTCCTGTGCGGTGGATGTCTCCCCAGCAAGCCTTCCCACCCCTCTGTGCTGCTCAAGCAGATTGCAATAGCCATGTGCTTTCATAAATGCACAGAATCGGCTCACTATGCCCGATTTAAAATAAATTGCTGTGCAAAAAGCAAGTTAGTCAGGCTCTGACCAGAATTCAGGACCTACTTTGACGAGATTGCAAAGCAAGCAGCAGAAATACGCTGTTGTTTCCTTCATGTTCTTGACTTCTTTTTCCCTTGTATGTTTTTTGAATTGTGTTTAACAGTAGAACTGCTTCATGCTACAGCTTCTCCTTGCCTCTGAGGAAAGCTCCAGGGGCTTCATCTAGACAAAAGCGAAAGATTTGTACTGTGAAGGTCTAGGGAGAGATTCAGAGGACTGAAGTTGTCACTAAGCACCTGCAGAGGTGAGAGAAGCAAAGCTTAAGAGGCAGAGAATATCCCCAGCAAAAAAAAAGAGAGAAAAAGAGCTATTTTGTCCCTATCAGGGATGACATGGGGATATACTGGAGAAGGAAGGGAGGCAATCCTGAACAAATTTCTCCTTTTAGCTCATGGTATTATAAATGGTTATTTTGAATTCTTACTTCAGATTTAAAGTAGTTAAACTAATCAAATGTGACCAATTGGTTGAATAAATAGAACTGTGTTGCTGTCATCTACTGAAATAAAAAACCTTACCAATTTATTCTGATGATCACCTGCGTATCAGTGTGAATAATAGTCACTCACAATTAAAATAATAAGCCCAGTACTCAATCTAGATTAACTGCCATTTATTTTTCTCACTCCCCTTAGGCTTGCCAGTCCTCTGAGACAAATCTGTGCGTCTGTGACTGTCTCATACAGCAAACAGACTGGCAGGGTTCTGTTGATGGCACAGCCCAGCTCTGTCTGTGCGATCTCACTTGCTCTCAGCGTGGGGCAGTGGCTTCTCTACCTTGTGCCTCATTATTCCCAGGCTGCTGCAGTGATTCCACAATGTCAGCTCAGAGCTTTAATACAAAGAGAAGAGAAAGAAAAATAGATATTGCTGTTGTTTGAAAGTTCAGTACACCCACATGATTTTAACTTATTAGCACTATGATGTCAGAATCCACTTTGCAAAAAATCTATGGGCTAGTATGCGTTTCTGATGTACTTTCATGTACAGTCTATACGTATAATATAGATACATTTTAAAGCGACAAAATCATTCAACACAGTGAATAGCCAAACTTCATATAAAAATAGTATTTTAAAAACCAGGGTATTAAGAGGCATGGAAATGATCAGCTATGCAATTTCGCTTTAATTCAATTCCATTTACAGCTCATAAATTCACTTAACATTTCCGCACACTTTTGACTTTGTGCATTCCCACAGCTCTTACATTCTGATTCAGAGGAGACACTCACAGACTCTTACCACAGCCTGTATATATGACAACAGTGATGTGAATATGTAAACGTTGCCACCTTCTTTTTAAGCCTGCGTGGTCACCGAAGTACAGAGCTCTGTGGTTACTGTGCAATAGCTTAGGCAGAGAGCATCCCAGGGAGCAGAATCAAGAGATCAGCGAGGACAGCGTAGTCATCCTTGTGCAAATGTTAACAGAGGGTAGCTGGCTGCAGCAGATGTGCTCCTTTCCCAGGAATGTGCAGTGGCTCCTACTGACATTTGCATCCACCATATGGCGGAGCACAGCATGGCCATCCAAGGCAGAGCTCCTCACCTTAAAAACAATATGGCTGCCCTTGAATTGATTCATGGATTGTAATTCTGACATCCTGTACTGCTGGGTGCCTCTGTTCACACTATACAACCCCATCTCTTTTTTTGAGGAATGCCATTATCACTATTAATACTCTGGAAACATGTAAGCTGCATGCATATAATCAATACAGAGCCAAATAAAACAAAGGGTAGCTGGGTAAAACAGAAAGCTGTTTGTGGTCATTGTGGAACGCAGGCATGAATGTGAGTTTTCAGTGTGTGTGTACGTGCATGCTCTCTTTAGGAGATGCAAAGTCAGGTCCTACCACTTCAGACTAATAGCTCATCTCATTTCTTGTAGGAAGTCATAACCTTGTCTTCTATTTAACAGTGGGGTCCGCAATGGAAATTGCTATAGCGATAGAAAAAAATGCAATGATTTTTATGTTTTCTTTAGGAGGGAAGTATAATTGTGTGAATGTGTTTGTTTATATAGAATTCTGTGTATAAGGAAAGCAACAAAAATAAGATACATTTTCCTGAGATTCTGGGGAGCAGCATATTACAGATTTAATATCCACAGAATAACCCATAGAATAATCTGTGCTTATTTCAAATACATTTTACTTGTTATCATAAAAGCAAAATACATTGTATACCATGATGTGAATATTATGTATTAATATATTTTAGTTAGTCAGAAAGGTTTACTTTAGAAAAAATTATTTTGGTAAAAAAAAAAATGACGGTTTTATATTCCAAATATATTTTCCTATTTTATGATGCCTGTAAATTCATCTCAGCAGCAGCTTAAGCAAACAACAGAGAAAAGCTACACATTTATAGTTGCCAGAGCAATTAGTTAGGAATAAGGAAGTTTTAAGCTCCTTATGAGCATGTAGTGAAGGCCATGACATTTCAAGGTAATTCTGAGGGCAAGCTCTTTTATAAAGATTTTGAAGTGCATTGATAGCCTTATCCAGCTGACGGGTGGACTAGTTGTTGCATATCAAAACCAATCCCTTTACTTGGAGTTGTCTTCCTCTCACAGTTAGCATCCTCACTGCACTTTCTTGTTAGTTCACTTTTACAAAGAACAAATGTGGGATAAAACTAGTCTTTCACCTTCAGAGCCATTTCTTACAGGTCAAAGCTGAAGGATTTTAATGAAATGTTATAATGAAAAACACACCACTAGCTATGTAAATTCTTCGGTGTGGATAAACAGAGGTTATCACTTGCTACTGCTGTGAATCTGGCATCTTTTGAAAGCATAATTCTCTTTTAAAAGAAAAAGCAAGAATTACAGTTAATTCTGTCCTGTACATTGCACCGGGAGTGATATATGAGTCTTATTAGTATATACAGATTTATGAGAGCGCATACAGTCCTTCAGAAGAAAAATCTCTTAAATTATTACATTTTACCTCTCTAACCTTTGTTCTTATGCAAGGTCAAACTGCATATTTAAAATGTTTACCTGTCACATACTTTCTTTAAAGATTAAGACTGCTGAAGGTTGGGCTATGCTGAATTTGCCACCCTGAGCACCCTGAACACTGAAAGCAGTGTGAGAGGTTTGTCAGGTCATGATTCCAATTTACCTGAGAGACAAGAAATGATTGCTTTTTATGATACTCAGATCTCCATCTCCATTAAGGCAAACAGAAATTTTATCTATCAGATGCTATTTAAAAGTAGGCAAACCTTTCTTAACCGTTCAGTATTCTTCTCTTGATGAAACCAATTAGCTATGCATAGAATTAGCAAAGAAATAGCCAAATAATTATGTTATTTGTCCTAGTGGAAGAAGAAATTAAATGTGAAGCAGCTAAAGAAAAGGAGACAGTGGAGACAAAAGGGAAAGGTAGAAGGCAAGAGGAATGGAAGGGAACTTAATTTCTTATCTTCCTCTAACAGTAATTTGTGTGCTGTAGTAGCCCATTTCAGTATAAAATTTTGCAGTATATCAACAGAGATCAGCTATGGGTGCAGGAAGATTCACTAAATCTAATTCCTCATTGACAGATAGAAGAAGCACTTTCTGAATCTGCAGGAAAGTTGTCAGAGAAGTGTGTCAAAAGGCAGGGTTTACCTGAAGCCTAACCATGAACAAATTCAGGCAACTTTAGGCTTAATTAACAGGTTTGCTTTTAAAATTTACTCTTTCATAAAATTTTTCATAAAAAATGTCCAAGCATCCCCTGCCACCCCAGCAGCGAAATGAAGCTTTTCCATCCTGTCAGAGAAATGCCAGCAGCGCTGCTGGCTCCTGGGGGCTGGTCTAGTGTGGGCCTTGCTTCCAACAGGAGATGATTTGGTGAGAAACGATTTCCTAAGTACAGCAGAACACTATGGTTTAGTAGAGATGACTCCATGATAATTTCTGGGAAATGGCAACTCATTTAAAAGAGGATTATGTTAGAATCTAGTACAAATGAAGGAACTTATTTCTTATAAGACTGTCTGCTGCTTCTCTTTAATGACCTGGATTTCAGATATCAATTCATAATAGGGTTAGAATGAGACGGAAGGAAATTCAAGTTTAATCTGATTTTGACACACAGTAATTAGGCACTCCCCAAGAAGCAGATGGTTTTGTATTGTAATTATAGTGCCCCCAAATGATCACTAAAACAATGTTCACAATTCCTCTGTGGCATGTTTTGACAGATTCATGAATTGGAGGAAAGAAAACTTTCTTGGGTCCCTTACTGTTGCTACGTTCTTACATTTCATTTGGAAAACGCACTTGTGCATATACATTAATGACTTTTCCTGCTTGAATTCAGTTACTGGAAGTGCCCTGCGAGAGTAAAACCTTATATTTTTCCTCTCAGCAGGCACCTGGGACCTGGTTCTGCAAATGCAGTGTGGGTAGGATTTCTATGTGCAGGGCACAGTGCACTGGTTTCCAAGGAGACAAGTACATCGTGCTTGGGGTAACGGAGATCTTGGGAGACTGAAACTGGGTAGAACAATCCTCTGTTTCTCAGTTTGCTCACTGATTAGGAATATAAAGTAAGAGTCTCGTAGCTTTCTAATGACTTTACAACTGGCAGGCATTTACCGGCAGCTGTGGCAGGGACCAATGCACAGCACCGACGTCGAGCCACCTTACTTCCAAATTTTTTCCTTGAAAGAGCTACATGTGTGGGGCCTCCTCACACGTTAGAAATTATCATGGTGTTTGTCATCAATATTAAGAAATGCTTCAGATGCATATTTTCCATCTCTTTGCCGTTCACCCTAACACTGGCCGGCAGTAGGATCGCAGTGATTGCACTGCATGGACACACAGAGCTGCTCCTTGCTCCTGTGCCATCAACCCACTTTCAGTCCAGAATAATCTCTAGCAGCGTAAACAGCAGTACATGGCAGGGCTCAGATTAGTGAAGCAACACTGGTCTCTGTCATCAAGAATCAGAATAAAACCCTGATGTAGACACAGCCTTTAATGCAGCAAAAGCTTGTGGTGAAAATCCCCTGGACAAGCTCTGGAAATGGACTTAGAATGATCTTAACAGAAGTTAAATAGAAGTGCTGTCTAGGCACCTTGTTCTGAAAGAATCTTTTATTCTGTGAATGATTTAAATGGATTTTCTAGTCAAATTACATTAAGCCTGAGTTTAATTGTGTGCCTGTGAACATATATATTAAATAAGGTACAGAGCTGGAAAACTCAGTGTTTCCAATTGTATCTAGCAGAGATACAATGTAAAAACCCAGTATCTCTGTGGTTTTAGTGACAAGCCATACTACAGCTAAATCGAAACTTTTTTATTCCTTCTCAAAAAATGAAATTATTTGTATTTTGGTAGGTGTGACTGAAGGGAGTGCACAAAACTATGCAATGATATAGCTGACAGGTAATAAAGAGACAGATACGGACTATAAAAGCAATCACATTCCCATCGCAAGATAGGTTGCAAAATCTGGATTTTTCCTTACACTGTGAATTCAAACAGTAGCACTGTCTGGAGCAGATCAGAAAGTAGCTGTAAAATACACATTCACCAGGTGCTGCTTTTAATTTCTTTGATGTATTATGTCTGTCAGCTTATCCATTCACATTGCCTTCCAGAATCCAGCTGAAGTGTAGATAATGTAGATAGTCATGGGGTTATTTTGCCTGTTGATAGATAATAATGTATTTATGAAATGACTTATAAGAAATCAGACCTTTCTAATACACTGGTTTAATAGAGAAGGTTAGCATAATAACTCAGTTTCTTATATATGCCCATATGACAACGGTGTGAATTCTCTTCTCTCTCAACTTAATTCAAGGATCATTTCCACAACTTGATTTACTCTTGTACCTTCTCCAGATATGTTGATTGAGGAAATAGATGGGCAAAGAAAAACAAATGAATGCTCACATCATAGTACATGCTATATTTTGCTCAGGCTGAATTATAAGTAGAATCCTAAGCACATCTTTCTTGCTTGAAGAAAAATAAATGGAAAAGACAATCCTTTTTGGGTTGAGTAGTTGCGTAGAGCATTTTCTGTAGAAGATTCTGCAGCTTCTTCTAAAATTCTGCAGAAATTACTGTAAGGTCTACACATAGCATGAAAGAGAGCATGAAAGCATGAAAGAGCACGAAAGAGAGAATGAAAGCCTCTTGTAACACAAAAAATAACTTGTCGGTGCTCATGGTTGAATATGGGTGTGGATATGTTCAGATGGCCCTCAGCACTCAGTACACAAAGTGTAATTTTTCTGTATTAGGAGTGTCAGGAGACAGTCATGCTTGCTGCATGGTACGTGGATCGTGGGCTGATGTTGCCTGCAAAGAGCATTCAATCTAATAGTAAATGCATGGAACATTTCTAATTTAGTAAACACCATAGAGTGTGTATAGATGTCTTCACAGGGAAGAGAGAGCAAATGCCGTGAGGGGAGAAGGGTGAGTGATGTTTGAGATGAATGTCTGTGTGTGAATGGGAGGATGGAGAAGAGTAAAGTGAACTTTCTGAATGAAGCACATCAGAGCACATTAGCAGGAATTTATTTTGCAGTGCTCATGTTCTTTTTGCAAACATGCCGAGGCAGCTAAACACATTTTGAAATCCCATACAGGTTGCTATTATGTCTTTTGAAAACCTGCTGATTTGGAATGCATATGGTCATTTCAAAACCATAGCTTTGGCAGAGCACTGTGGTCACAGGAGAACGATCATTACTATGTTTACAGTTGTTACCACGCCAATGTGATACTATATGAGATGGAAGTGCCAAATGTAAGTCTTTTATAGTCGTATTGGAACAGCTAAATAAAGGGACGATTTGAACATATGGAGCATTACTGTTCTCAGGTATTTTAATGGAAAATATCTTTCCAATTACATGAAATATTTCATGGCTTCAGGTTGACTTCCTCAGAATTTCATTGAGGAAAAAGGCAGCATTCCTGTGAGAGCAAACTTTACAGTTTAGCATTGCAAAACACAGCACTTCAAGTATCACTTTAAATGGGATAAGAATGAAATATTTGTAACAGGGAAAGGGAGAGGCAACATCAGAAGGAAAATGAAAATGGAATGTTTGGATGAGATGCAAACATTCCCTCACCATTGCCCCTGCTCCCTTCTTTGGGAAACACCCTCATATCTGACCTGAATTTAGAAGAGAGAGAGATGTTACATCTTCTACTAGCAAAAACCCCCGTGTATTTTCAGTTACCTTTAACAAGAAGCTGATATTTATCTCATTGTTTTTGAAGGTGATGTCACTAGTCTAATCTAAACTATAAAGATAGTTTATAGTGATCTATAGTGAGATTAAGTGCTGTGTCTTCTTCCAATCTCATTCTCCTAGGGTGATGGTAAGTAATCTAGATCAGGTCATATTCGTATTGCTGCAGCTGGATATTTACCCATTCAAGGTAGCTGTCAATCAAGAGTTGGATTTCCTGACAAGCAGGACTTTAAAACAATATTAGAGAGGTATCTTGCAATACAGCAGGTGGAAGGGTGTCAGGGTTTCCCTGGCTGCTAGAGCACAGGTCCAAAGTCTCCAGTCAATCCCCTCAGCTCCTGTGTGATTTGAAGGCAGCCAGTTCCCTGCAGTGAGGCCAGGCTAGATTAAGTGCTAGGAGGACAGCAGGGCAGTGGGAGCCTTCCACCAGGTGGTACAAACGAGCAATCTCTGCACTAGATTAGTGAATTCTGGAAGAGATCCCCAGTGTGCAAAGTTAATCAAGTTCTGGCCTAATTAAACCACGTTACTGCTGTTTTTCTTCCTGTGGTGTCCAAGACAATAAGCTACAACAAAGGAGGCCTGGTGGTGTAGTTTTATGCATCTCTTAACAGGTCAGGTAACTTTGGTATATGAGTGTTGATCATATGGAGAGACAAAAGGCTAAGATTTGTTAACTTTATCTCTCCTGCCAAGTTAATTTTAGTACCTTTTTGACAGTGCTAATTAAACTATATTACATTCTTTTCCATTGTGTAGCAGTTAAATACTAACAAACAGAACTATTGAACAGCTGAAACCTGTTTAAAATTACTTCTACTTTGTCATATACAAACTTTTGTCATGTATAGAACATTTTAAAGTCAAAGCAAAAGTTTCTGTTTTAAAGAAACTTAAATGTATTTATGCTGTCAATCTCTACAAGAACTCTAATGATCACATAAACACACTGAGCACCACTAGACTATACTTTATTTGTATTTCTTCTGGCTTTGTAGAGGAATACAGACAATTCAATGATGTTCAATGGCTGATGTAAACTATATCAATGAATTTTCCCTTTATTCCTTTCACAGTACTGTAGCAATAACTGTACTACAGGTATTGCTGTAAACAATAACTGTAACATAAAAATAGTTAAGAATGATGTAATTTTGGACAAACATAGAACTGGCAGACAGAAATCATGAATAAATAATAGTTAATTCTTAGTTTATTTCAATAGAAATAAACTAAAAGCTTAATTCCAGTTTTCTTTATATCACCAGACAGTGTAAAAATGTAATGTTGGCATGTCCTGTAATTTTCTTGTGAGTTTTCCATACCTGGTATCTCTCTGTAAGTCAAAAATTCACCCAGAATCTCAGTTTGGCTTTATTTTGTTTTCTTTTCAAGCAAGTCCTTGGCTTGCTACAGGGAAAAACTTGAAAACCAACTACAACTTCTCAACAGCTAATAGGCTAAACAGTCAAAAGAACTCAGAATACAATTAGTGTTTAGTATTGTGATCTCAGTCTTTGGAAATAATCTCGTTAATGAATTTTCACTGTTTGCATTTACCAGTGTAACACAGTCAACGGAAGACTAGAACCATTTTTTTCTTTGGTAAATGACAGAATAGTCCTCTGCCTGGAATTCTTGTTCAGTTTTACACCCAAAATCGTCTTGGAAAGAAATAGGAAGTACCTTAAAATATGGACCAGATTACGGTCTTGTATTGTACCTTGTAAATCAGGTACAATTAGTCAGAAAGCAAGAGAATAAAAATTATATTAACTGTTATGAGAGCATAATGTGATCCTATGTTTTCATTCTGTCTGTGTTGTGCAAAGTATGTCATTTCTTATTTCTGTAGTGCATTTGTTTTAGTAACCACTGTGACCTCTTAATTCATACATCAAATACCAGAATATATAGTTACTAAAATTGTTCTGATTTTCCCCCGTAAGCTAAAGTCTCCTCTCTCCTAGGAGAGCATCACAAAAAAACCCAGAAAGGAATGACCTCATATTTCTATCTGAGGGCGATGAGAATTCATATTCATTCTTCTTAATCACTCAGGAAATAGTGAGCCACTTTCAATTATGTAACTGCTGGAACCACGAAGCAGAATGAACTGCCACTACAGAGCAGCAGGAGATTTCTGGTTACTTCCACTTTGGGTTTCTGACACTAGGGACTCCTGAGGGTTTTGACTTTCACAGAGCAGCTGCTCAATATTTTGAGGACCTGAAAACTATCTAAAAAAAAATCTGAAAACTTGATACCTGAAAAAAGGTTCCTTCTGAGAAATGGGAACACAAAACTGAAGGCCATCTAAATCAGGAGTCACTTTTCAAAAGCTTAGGATCCATACAGCTACTTCAAACATTTTGTGGTGGCAAGTCCATCTTCAATTTGTCCACAAATTTATCATATCTGAAAGATATACAGTGCATATGTGAGAGTCTCTTGCAGGGTCACCATAACTGAAAATTATGGTTTCACTGATGAGCTACAGGAGGCCCCACATTGCTTTCCCTGAGCAATTTGGCCACTGGGGACTGTCTAGAACCTCTTTCTTGGTCCTGCAGTATCCCCCTGAATTTGTGCCTTAGAAACACTGCTCCCCGTATCTCTCCATTAGGCTACTCTGGGATCCAGGACCTGAAGCACCCAGAATACTCAGATGAAGGAGGGAGGATAGGAGAAGAGATGGAATTTTGTCAATAATCACACAAATTCCCACCAAAAAAACCATTTTATGTTTGGTGAAATTTCTTCGAAGGGTAGAGTTTTCTAATGAAACACTTTTTGTTGATTAAACACAGATTAATCAGAATATTTTTGACCACCTAATTAGCCAGAAGGAGAGGCCATCAAATGTTGAGGAATCAATCCGATAATGAGAAGAATTTGCATTAAAAGGCTTATGAGTCTCATAATGGCAGAGAGAATTGTATATGAAAGTCACGACAGTTTAGCAGGTTAGCTCTAAGTATTCAAGGAACACATATAATTTAGAGAGAAATGTTCTTATATCCTTTATTAACTAGTTTTATGATGATTTACTAAAGAAATCTGCCATCTCTAGTTACGCTAGATGTCCATTCATCTGTCTGTCAACTTCTCTTTGAACCTAATTAGCCTGACAGTAGGACAGACCTCAGAGAAATCTGTTACCATCTATGTACACAAAAACACGTGCCCAGGTAAATTCATGCCCTCTTAGAGGGAAAGCTGCAATGTCAGCTCAATCCTAGTGGGAGACTCAAGAGAATCAGCTCTTGAGAAACCTGCAGAAAAGTAGCCTATGTAAATGCTGCTAACTGTGCAACTGCCTTTTTCTTGTCCAGTTTACTATCATTGATTAGCTGAAATGCGTTAATCTCAAACTTCTAAGTTTTGCTCAGAAAGAAGAAAGGCTGCTATGTGAAAAGAAAATCCAAATCAACTGACCAAATGCTGCAGGCCTTCTCCACTGTGTAGGTTATAATAACAACCCAAGAGGTGGTTTCCAAGGCTTGGCACTTTTGCCATGCCAGCTATAGGCACATTTTGATCAGATTGGTGGCTATCTTGACAAGTGATGCAAATCTTGAAATGACACAAGGAACGGGATATTTGTTGTCAGATGGTATTTTCTTTTCTATTTCCTCCCCTCTTTCCCTGGTTCCTTGTCTTGCTTCCAGGATTTTACAACATCTGAAATGACAGTGTCAGAAATGACACAAAACTACATCCCGCAGGATGTTACCACCGCAGGAAAAGATGACTGAGGCAAGCTCAGGCTGTCTGAACTTCTACAAGAGCACTGTCATGTCTCATTCATTCCCTGATCACAGCTGTAGGACCAATGATTTTTCCTAGCACTGTGGTTTATTTTTTGAGGGCAAGCTCATTTGAATGATAATAATAATACAAGCAAATGAGTTTGGACATGCTGAACCGAGATGGAATCATTTGGGTTTCTGATTTATTTTCTGTTCAGTAATTCAAGAGATATACATATTCTGGCTC
Source organism: Theristicus caerulescens (assembly GCA_020745775.1). Taxonomy (NCBI): domain Eukaryota; kingdom Metazoa; phylum Chordata; class Aves; order Pelecaniformes; family Threskiornithidae; genus Theristicus; species Theristicus caerulescens. The sequence goes on from CM036560.1 coordinate 95,709,216, forward strand.
TGAGAGTTCTTTCTTCTGATGGAATTCACAGAGGTGTGTATTTAGACTGGGCAGTCCCCTGTAGCGCTGTATCTCAGCTTCTCCACGCCAATGTGCTGATGCACTGAGACCAGACACAATGAGGTTCCTCTGCTCCCTCTTTTCCTCTGCAGAGTCTCTGGTAGGTGGGTCAGAAAGCCAGGAATTGCCTTTATGACCGTGCAGTCTGGCCTTGGGTATCACACAAAGCTATTGCCTTCCTGCAATAACACATCCTTTCTCTCACATGAGTTATATTTGTTGCATTGTCGCTTTATTCTGTAACACATTTTCTCTCTGTCCTTTATCAGCTGTGGTTGTTGCAGCCTTCCATGGTCTAAAGGAAAGAGAACACAATACGCACTAAGGGAGATGTCATGGCCCTTCCACACATTCATTCTCAGCAAGCTTTTGTGCAAGAAGTGAGGAAAGGGCTGTGATCTGTGTAGAAAATACATATGGTGGGGGAGTAGCATTGTAGCTACAAGATTCAATAGCATTTACTCAGGGAAAACTTTTGAATTGAGAGGATCACAGAGTACAATCTGTAAGGATACACATCTCAAGGGGGAAAGAAAAAATGCTGCTAAGGTTATACTGTTGGTTTTCTTATCAAGAAAAAAGATAGCAAGTGTGCAGTGTTCAAGGGGACTGAGGAAGTCCAGTAAGTCTGTAATAATAGGTGTCTTGAAGTATTACACAGATCAAGTAAACCAACTGGACAAGTTTTGTAGATGTTATTTCTCATTCCTTGAGTCTACTGCTTCTGAAAATAGTTTTAGTTCTGCAGCACACAAGGCAAGAGGCTGCTGTCATCTTAAATAACCTGAGGAAAAGTAAGAATTACAAAAATAAAAATGAGATTAGGGAAAAAAAAAAAGAAGAAATAAGACAAGCTTTCATTCAGATTGTGGGCCCCTGTTTCCCTGTCGCTCTGACTGGTGAAGAGCTCCAGAGAAGTCAAGGTGTTGATAAAGTTAAAGCAGGAAGGGGAGATTCAGTCATTTTGTTTCATTTTCTAATGAAATGTGTCCCTCTTTGGAGGTAAAATATGTTAGTCATTAAAGGAATAACAGGAAAACTAACCATGGGTTTATAGAAAAGGGTTGAAGACCACCTCGTATTACAGCAAGCCTGGACAATGTGTGACAAGGCTAGCAGACTGCTGGAACACAGGAGCACTCCTCCTGCTCTTCACTGCTCCTGAAGATACAGTCAGTGCCAGCTTCTGACTCTCTTTTTTCTGCCAGTGCTTCTCTTTCTTCCTCCTTCCACCAAATTTCAGCTGGTGGTGAAATTTCCATGTTTTCATTACTGACAACTGAAGGCCACTATATGGCTTGAACAAGACATAAGAAAGTATATTTACAGTGCTGCAGAAGTTTGTTTAGTGGGCACTTTTGCAAACAGGAGTCCAGAAACAGGAAACAAAAATATTGGTATAACACTTAAAAATGGATTTAAAAGGATTGGTAGGAAGACTCATACAAGAAACTTAAAAAAGTCGGTCCTTAAAAATAAGAGATTCTATAATCTAGTAGAATATTATTTCCTATGAACTCATACCTGATACTCTTCTAATCCTTATTTGTTTTCTGCCCTTGTTTCTTGTAGCTAACATGCCCATCGGCTGTTGGGTGAATACTGAGACTTCCTGGCTGGTTCCTGACTTTTGCAAGATAAATCTACACTGAGTTGTAACTGACTTTCCTCCAGAAAGTAAGTAATTGTCTCTGTTTGACACAGTTGCTAACTAATGTTTTTAGGGACTGGATATATTTGAAAGTCTTACCTCTGTCGAATTTGAATTTGAAATTGCCCAAGCAGTGCCAGAAATTCTTAGTGAACGGACTGGAGCAGACACACATAGAGAGACCTTACAAGTCTTGGTTTTGCTGGAAATCAGAATAAAAATTATGTTAACAAGATGTCATTTTCAAGAAGGGCCATCTTGGGAAGTGCTGATTATTTTCTCCCATGTGTTGTAAGTCAGGGCTTGCTTGTCCAAAAAGAAGAGACAGGTTGTTAAAGAGTTTGCTTTATCTTGCTCATCACGTATATATTTTAGTTAGGGATTAAAATAAAATATTTAAGGTACCAGAAAAACAGGAGGACTTGCAGTGACTGTTCCCCCAACAGACCTTTTCCTGACTGCTCACATATGTTGGTGAAACAAAGTGGTGCATTTATTGAAGTAAAAAGACTCGGCGCCAGAAGGCTGTAGGACACATTGCTTCCTCCCAAAAGGCTGCAGGTACCTGCTGCAAGACGCACTCATCACTACACTATCCCTTTTCTTAAATAATAAATGTAATTACCGTTGTTTCCTGGCCTACGTGGCTAGGACTGCTGGGTTTTTGTCTGAGTTATGGTTTTGAGCAGACTGATGGGTTCAGTTTCAGTGAGAGCTTGCTGATCACCTGCTATGCTTATTCATGGGATCAGACATTACGCAAGACCTGGACTTTAAATAAAATCATGGTACACATTTTATATTGCAGGAAAAAAATTATTCTTGTCAGGAGTAATTTTTTGAAATCCAGTTTATAATTTATCTTCTTTTTCTTGCCAGTCATCTATAATAAGTTTTAAATTATCCTGAATGTAATATAGTTATTCTAACTATCGGTTGAGTAATTTCTATGAATAATTCTTGGCTTAGGGTTTGTTTCATTTGTGAAATTCAAATGGGCCAGCTAACTGTCTGTTCTCTGTCCAGCTAAACTCTTCAGAATGATCTTTCTTCTAAATCCAGGTAAAAGTTCAAAAATCTCTCTCTTTGAGTGTTCCTTAATACTTGTTCATGATGCGTTTTATTCACCTACTTAGAAAAGGTACACAAGAAGTGTGAACACAGTATAGGTAAATTAATGTGTTCATGTAAATAAATATTCATGGTTAAAAATACCACCTGTGCTTTGTGGCATATTGGGTTTTGTGTTTATAAAAAACGTGAGTGGAAAAGACAATTATAAGAATGTAAATTCTTGTTAAAATAGTCGAATCAAGAACTGGATGCTTTCTGGGAGATATTATTGAGCTAAATATGAGGTACTGAGCTGTCTAAAAGAATAACTTGATTAAATGAGGTCAGAGCAGCTGATCCAGTGGTGTCTCCTTGTTTAAAACCTTTTGATTTAGCTATGGCATAGGAATGGTATACACCTATATATCTAAATATGAGTTATGTCTTGCACTTAACTTCCCAATGGTACTTAGCATTAACAGGAAAAGAACAACTACATTTTGAAGTGGCTTCTACTATAAGGTAGTGGCAATATCTATGCACTTTTGTAATCTGTCTATAACTACAGTACCTGTATGTAGCAACTACAAAAATTCCGTATGTGTTGAAGCTAAGAAAATATGTTCATGGCATGCTATGATTAGAAAAAAACTGCCATTTGAAGATGCTTAGAGGTTTGGAGCATTAGCATTAGTCCTGGGAGAGAGGGATTGAGATAAGGCAATTATAGATGCGTGCTAAATTAATTAATCCCACAGCTTTATCACACAGCGGATGTTTCTGAGAAATAAATTGAAGGAAAAAAAGGTTTCCTCTTATTCATCCACATATGGGATTCTCTGTTCAGTGATATGTTTTACTTAATGTCATGGATACAGAAGATTAAATTCTGGGGTAATAGCATATCTATTTCTATACTGTAACTTTTATTGTGTTTTACAACTGTAAATTATGAAGGGCAAATATTTGTGTTCTTCAGTGGACCTAATGCTTTCTTCTGGTTGCAAATTACCAGATAGTAGACTTTAAAATTAACAGTTCTCTCTATATAAATCCAACATATTTTAGACAGATTTGTTTGTGGTTTTTTGATTATCAGCTCCTTTGATACAGAGTTATACAAAGATTCAACTCAAATGATGTTAGACATCCAAATACCAAGCATTTAATCCAACCAAGTTTAGTATAATTAAGTCTCAGTTAACTGTCTAGGAGGGACTGTAGCTAATGGAGAGAGATGGGAAGTGCTTGAGCCTCACGTGTCTCCCGCAGGGGGAGATGACCCCCTTCCACGATACCTGTGTTCTTCACTGACTTTAAGGAGAGCCTAGAGAAACTACTTCAGACAGAAATTTGCGCTAGCAAAGGGAAAAGGATAGCTCAGATTAAGGCTTTTAACTTCTTTTTACCAGAAAGAATAAGAAAAACAGGATCATTTATGTGTACTGTATATGCATACTTACAGAGAGGTATATGTATGCCTCTGATATGTTTGCAGGCTCTGAACCAATTTACAATAATTGTACTTTACAAAGTAAAGGGGATGGGCTGGTACATGGGGTTATGACATACTGGCATTTCTCCCAGGCTGCCAACATGTACAATTGAAACTCATTTTTCATTTCTACTCCTGCTGTGAAAAATAAGCCTTAAAAACATTTATTGAAGTGCAGACTGATGCAGCAGTGTCTACCCACATTTGCAACCAGAACCAGTGCCACTGAGGGATGTGAACTGGCCCTTTCATTTCAATGGCTAACTCAGAGGTTATATGATGGTAGTGCAGAAGTCAATATTAAGTGCTACTTTGCAAAAGAGTGGGGAGGAATCACATCAGGAAGATTTACACATCTGTCTCTGAGTGGCCCTTCATCCCCATGCAGATGGAGCTAGATAATAGTACATGTCTGTCTCCTTAAAGTCATAAATAGTATCCCTACATGCTAGTGCATCTCTCATCCATCTTACACTTAATTTTTATGCTACAAATAGAGGTAAAGTCTAGATTTCTGTTTTGTTACACTGTTAATACTCTTTCTGCATCTGCTTAGCATGAACAGTATTTTTACCAGCTTTTGAATTAGATTTTGTTATAGGGAAAAGTTCCCTTTACTGTATTCTTAATTAAACTTTCATGCCTTTTCAGTCTGCATACATTTTTTGTCAAGGATGATACTGAAAATATTAAGGAGTTCATTAAAAATTATGATTAATTAATTTTATTACAGTAGCACTTAGAAGCCCCTGCTGAGACAGGAGACCTATTGCACTGGGCACTGTAGGGACACATGAAAGAGTGAGTTTCTGCTTCAAAGAGCTGAAAATTGAACCAGAAAAGACATGTTTCTCTTGGCTTCAAGGGAAACTGAATAAGGGCTTTTGTGATACTCTTGAGCAAGCTGGAAGCCCCATGTTTCATTGAAACCTTTTCTTTTTCATTCCACAGTTTCATACAAAATATATAATGAATGAAGCTGGATTCAATTTTCAATTAAAAGAATCTCAGACTATCTGCTGCTCTTTCTCCCCACAGTCTGCCCCTTTTGCTTTCTTCATTCTTCCTGTGCAGGAGCTATACAACAGCCCTATGTTCCCTGTTCAGCAAAACTTTTCAAACAGCTACATTTGTGTCTTGTCATCACATTTCTAATATTGAATTTTCACATTTCAAAAGGGATTTTACTTCTCATTTTTGTTAGCTCTGTAGTTATGTGAAAATATTCAAAACTTTCAAAGTAGTGAAAAAGAAAAGGAGCAAGGAGAGAATGGCCTCCCCTCTCTCATTCTCCTTTCTACCAGCTCTATTAGCAAAGGAGCAAGCAAAATGCTCTACGAGAAGTGCAATAGTTAAAGGCTATGCTCTCTCTTACCACTAGCCTTGAGTTCGTTTTTCTTCATTGTACAATAGGAAGGGAAAAAAGGAAGGGAGTAGAGCTGAAGATTATTGCCTTTGTCAATGCAAAGGCAGAGGGAAGTCTACCTTGAGAAACAAAGTAGATCAGCAAGCTACCAAGTTCACAAAATACATCTTGCATTGTGCTCGCATTTAACATTATATTTCCTAAGTTTCAGCCCTACATCTAGTGAGATGCCCATCTAAGCTCTCTCCTACCAGCCTAAGAAGTTGGGAAGAAGTTGAAATGAGAGGGGAAGGAGGGATTATGTGCGGAGGGCAGCCCCAGAGGGTGCCAGGCAAACTGTGAAGTGACTGATTAGTGCAGACAGGGATGCAGCAAGTTCCAGCCAAGCATGATTGCTTCTAAGAGGAAACGGCTTTGTTTCAACTTGACTATTGTTCCCTGATAATCTGCGAAGCTGGAGTGGAATTCAAAGCAGCGTTGGTCTGAGCATTAATCTAATGCACAGTGGTTCCTTGCAACTTGCTCTGATCTCCAGTGCCTTTAATCTTGCAGTAAATTTTGATTTGATTTCTCTCTATGATATACCTCCCCAATGAGATGGTAGACAGGGAGCTGAGGGAAGCTGCCCAGGCCAGCTGAAGTATTGGGGGGCCTGCTTGAGGCCATTGTGAAGAAAAAAAAGACAGGTTCTCAGCTCTTTAATCCCTTTTCTCTTATGAAAAATAAGCTGATGGTTTTAAATTGAGTTAAACAAGTGGCTAAATCACCTTCTGAAAATGAACTACTGAACAGGAAAACAGTCTCTCCCATGAATTTCTGTAGACGACAACCAAGTTCCCTGTAGTCTCTCTCTGACACACAAAACTGTTATTTTGTTTTCTGTGGAATCTGGTGAATTATATTAGCTGACTCAGAAGCTCCACGAGGACTACTTCTGTTTGCTCCAAAGCACCTGGCTTTCAGGGGTGTAACTGCTGTTTCCCACTCTAAGCATGAGGTGCCACAGTCCCAAATCAGTTGCAAGGCTCATGATGCTCAGGCGGAGTAGGACTGTGTCGTCCAAACTCAGGCAGCAGGAATCAAGGGATGTCTGGGTGCAATGTGAGAGTCAGATTTCCCCAGATTTCTTGTTGTCAGTATCTACGTGCTTCTTGTGGGGGAGGCTGCACCACGAGATGAAGCGACCTTTCATATGCAACTGTGACAAGCTCCGGCAGAACTTTGTTCCATGAGGGGCAGCCCTGGCTTTCCCTCAGCTTGGTTATGCTGCCCAGTGGCAGAAGTGTGACTGTGTCCTGCTTCCCTTCAATTCAGCACATTCTGGTAGCAGCCTTGTGTTTTACTGGGTCTAGTGAAAACTTAGGATCAGTTGGGGTCTGCCATGGGAGTCCCCACTTTAATGTTTTCTCAGTAACTATAAACCAGGCAACCTCTTGCCAGCTGCTCAGCTGTGGAGCCAAATGGAGCCTCTGAAACTAATTTAGACTGTGTGTGTTTCTTCCCCACCCCCAAATGTTAAGAAGGTAAAAAAAAAAATCTTGTAAATGGAATTATGCTGCTGTGACCATTTCTATTTTCATATTGTACAATTGCAAAACAATAAGCAATTTTGTAATGGAAAATTAATTGGAATCTTTCAACAATTTTTAAACACTTCTATTGATTTTTTCCCTCCTGTATCAGGAATTTTACTATAGTTGATAGTTCCCATTTATGTTGGGTGAATTTCCATCTTTTTTACAAAAAAAAAGAATGGGAAAATTTCTGATTAGCTTGCTGATAAGCACGACTGGGGTGAACCTGTTACTATTATGCTTCTGGATTATTTAGGAAATAGCACAGCAAGATGGACTGTTCTTAGCTACTATTCAGATATCTTGGCAGCACGAGGCATGCGGACGAGCCCTTTATGCCATGCTGCAGAGCACTGTGCTGTGCAGAGGGTTAGCGAGCCATTTCAGTACCCTGAACACCTGTCTCACTTTACCTGGGTTGCAGCTCTGTTCTCCTGTCCTGTGGATATGTCAAGGGACTCCAGTTAGCTGAACTGTCAGTAATGGTAAATTCACCAACAAGCTTTTAATAAATAGGATAGTCCAAGGGAGATGTCTGGATTAAATTTGAAGTGAAGGTGAAAGCAGGAGGTGTATTTCAGGCACAGGTGTATAAGATTTGCAGAGGAAGAAAGGAAAGTAGGTATAATAGGATGAGTGGATTATTTTGTTCCTTTGTTTGCTTTTCAGATGCCTTAGATGCTTCATTTTCTGCTGTTTCCAGCTTCTTGGTGTGTGCCTCAGTTTAAATTTTCATAGTACTCATCTCACCGCTTAGCTATGTCATGTTGTGTTACCCTGTAGCACTACACATCAAAACTTAATAACAGAACAAACACAACAATCACTTTAAACTAATGCTGCCCCTCTTTCATTATTCAGCAAGTTACATCATGGGCTGCCAACAAAGAAGAACTTGGAACTAAATTTAAAGGCATATTTACGTGAAGAGTGTGTGTGTGTGTTAGTCATTTCAGTGTTTTTTTCTGTGCACTCTATTGTCCTCTTGGGAGAAAATAAATGTCATTCAGTACATGAATAAAAGGAAGAGGGAACAGGCACAAACGTGAATTCTCGAAGAAGTACTTTATACACACAAATCCTATCTTTAAACTCTGCACCTTTCATTTTAGGAAGGTTGGTATCAACCTTATGCTTAATATTGCCTTATTTTACAACTCTAATTTGTAATATCATTGTACCTTCATAAACAAATTTAAAAAAAAGGAGGGAGAGAGTCTTGGTGTAGTGTCTTGATGATGAGTTAAAGCAAGATTGTGCTATTACTGTACAGTGAAATATTTACAGTTAGTTGGTGTCCTGATTTAGGAAAATAGCAAGACAATCTTAGTGGCTTTTCCTTTCTTCACAAAAATGCTGGGAGAACTAGTGTGAATGGCAGAATTTGGCAAAATATTGAGCAGGGAAATGAGCACAGTAATAAAATAAACAGGCAAGCTGATCACAATATGAAGTCATACTGATCATTCGCTTGGCATGTGTGGGTTTAGCTCTAATTATTTATGATACTTCATACTGTGATAATGAATATTCTTTGGTATGCTTTGGAAGGCTAATGAAGTTCTACTGCCAGATTCTGACACCTTTATTTTTAATTATCTATCAGTTATCATGCATATGGCCCCACTGACTTAAGAAGCAGTATCGTATCTCTGAACATGGGATAGAGGAACAGACTTTGTCTCAGAAAAAAAGCAAAAAATTGGACATATATGTGACATAGGACAGTCTGGATTAATTTTGCACTGATATTCTATGGAAGCAAGAAATATATCTATTTTGATTTCAAGAGGTGTCTTGCTGGAAGAGGTTATAAAAAAAAACTCCAGCAGAGGACACAAAAGCATTTAGAAAAGGCACAATGAATTTTGACTGCCTTTGAATCTATTTATCAAAGCCATTGCTGTTCCCATTTTGACAGAGGTGGAACAATAATAAATATCGAACAAAGCAACTCAATCTGTATTGAGAGCATTTCAATACATGGAAAGGTAAATGAAAAAGAAAGCAAGCTTGTGGAGTCAGGCGTATTGACTCCTGCTACTTCTGTTCCTCATTGAAAATGGATGGTGGATGGCGCACAAAGATCTGCAAGATATTTACATTACTGTGATTAACATATAATAAGAAGCACATTCAGTAATGTGACTTTCTTATTTAACCAAATCAATAATCTTTTACATCATAGGAACATAATTCAGCTGTAAACCTTGACACTTTCATTTTAAGTGACTAACTTTACATCTCAATTTTCAGACTCAGTGGAGCCATATTATTTCCCTAGCTGCCATTTATCCCTATAGGCGGGACTTTGAGCCATGAATGGGCCCCTGTATGGTAAAGAACTGCCTGTTCTTGTGGAGGACAGGCAGTGGGAAGACTCCACATTCAAGTTGTGACACCTGGCTCGCACAGATGCCATCCCCTGGGAGCAGGCAAGTATGGCATGAGCAACTCTTTCCCTCCACCAGTCCTGCTTCATAATCTTTTAAAGATCATAGCACAGCCTTCCTCCCTTGGATTTTTCTCCCACTGTCCCTATATTAGATCCTTAAAGAAAATCACCGGAGAAAATTTCACCTTGCTTCACCAGAGCGGCAGCTGAGGCTGAAGCCTGCCAAGCACTCAGCAGAGGCTATTCTAATGAACCCACCTTCAGAGGCAGACTAGATTTTGCATAATGCCTGCTTCAACCAGGAATCCAAAGCAGGTCCTTGATGATATAAAGGAAAAACAAATAAACAAAACCTGAACATATTGGTTCATTATAAAATGCAGTTAAACATCTAAAGGACATCACAAGATCACAGAAAAAAAGACTAATGCTAAGTTCACTACTGCTGTCTGAAAAATAAACCCAAAACCAAGAAACCAAACCCCAAAAAACCAACTCAGTCCAAAATTGCAGTGGATATGTATTCTGGACAGATCTAAAGTGCTCTGAGACCAATGGCAGAAACCTCTCATTGCCTTCATTGCCTCCTCTGCCTTTTGGGTCAAGTCATCCAGTATAAATGAGTCTTTTATCTCCATGATGAGTGCCTTGCAGCAGATGATAAAAATTCGGTATCTCTCTTTTGTCTTGAAATTTCCAAGGCTTATGGGTTTTGTCTGATTTCACCTGAGTATTCAGCAAACAGCCTAGCACATCACTGTTTGCTTTTGGTCATTTGGTCTGTCCTTTGGGCAGTTGTGCAGGCGTTTTTCATTTTAGATATCCTCATTCACAGTGCGCTACAGCACTTTCCCAAAGCTGGTTCAGAGCCTTAGAGCAAAGCAAAGAAGTGGATTTTAATTTTGAGTTGCAGCTGCTGTTGTCAAAGTTCAGTACATTAAGCATGGATTTTGTTTTCATTGCTCTCTCATAACGCCAGGAACTACATTAACTACAAAACACATGTGCTTAATGTAAGTAAAGTAATGGAGGAATATATTGTTCTTGTTATTTGAAGTGTCACAAAAGATCTTGGGTTCATTTCAGTAGCACAATGAAACCACACTGCAGTTTTCACAAAGGCATAGTTTTAGATGCTTAAAGTGAATAGATGAAATGTTCTTTTGTTTTCTTTTGCTGTTGCTTCACAGCAACACAACAAGCAACTGCCTCCATATTGTAGCAATGAAGATTGCTTCCTTCTTCTAGCTGCCTTCGGTTTCGTGGGAGTTCAGGGAGGAGGATTTGATGATCCCCCCTTGTTTACGGCCATGTCCCCTCTGTTCAGTTTTACATGCTTTGTATCGTCTTTTACCCAGCTATTTTCTCAGCTTAAAAGCCATTACACTGCAACTAACTACAGCATTAAACTATAACTTGAATAAAATTGTATGGGAAATGGAATGAGTTGGAGAAAAGCCCACAGTGTATATAAAGGATGGCTTGGACATCGAACATATGTTAAGGTATAAATCGCCCAGCTGGCTAACATAGAAAGAAAAGGGCAGTGTTGCTCACCCTCATGAGGCTGTCATGAGTAAAGGTGTACAGGCTATTATGTCAGTCTCTCTCTTTGCTCACCTCCCCTATATTGCTTCTGTTTCCATTGGTAAAATTTTCATCTTTTCTACTCTACTTTCTGAGGGTTTTTCTCACCCTCTTCATTCCCTGGCTGTGTTATTGAATAGGTGAGACAGTACCCGAGACAATCTCACTGCCTGGCTGGAAGAAAGGAAGAGGAAAGATTAGTGTTGCTATGGAGCAATGTTAAGGTTACTTCAATCCCTTTAGTATCATTTTGGCTGCAAAAGGGTTGCAGGGGAAAGTGCTTTTCAGAAGCTGCAATAAGTCTATTATTTCTTCCTTTTTTCCACCCTTGACTTTAAAATGTAAGTTCTCTAGAAAAAAACATTTAAAAGCAATAACGTAAACTGTTGTAAAGTTTATCCTGTATATCTGATTGTTCTGTTCCACAGAGACATACTCAGTACAGCCCTTTCTGTGGGCATATACATTGACATATATGCACATACATCAGTGTGTTTGTACATTTATATATATTTATTATACTCATACATGTCGTGCATGCCTATAAAAAGATCAGTGTATTTATGGAGAGTCAAGATCTCAGAAACCACTGGAGCTCTCTCTCATATGCTGCCCATAGGTCATTTGTAGCCATGCTGCGAGTGGCTGTAGAGGTTTAAGAGAACAGCAAGTTGAAGCTAACAGACTTGTCTGCGTGTAGCAGGACCTCGGGTCACCTTTCTCTGTCCCATATTTTATAAGGGCAGACAGCAGCCCACACTGATTTTGTCCAAACTTTTCCAACCTTGTTGGCTTGGGACAGTCATCTACGGGGTTCAGTGAGGCCCTGGTGCAGGCATAGGGTGACATACCCGCCTTGAGCTGAGCCAGCACACTTCAGCATGTCTCCTTGGCTCACCCATGCATCATCTGCAGGAAGCTAGTGATGGCAACCTGAGCAGAACCATGCTGAACAAGCAGACTGCTGACAGGCTTTCAACTAGCTAACTCTAAGTTAAAAGCAAGGCCATCTCTGTGACCAGAATTGTAGTACAAAAACGACATCGCCTCCACCCATCTCCAGTGGCCATATTTAAGAGATGAATGTTATGGAAACCTTTTTCAAGTTTAAAGTGGCATCCTGAGTGTTCAGTCCTGGAATCTCATGCAATTACATATCTAAATCTTGTTAGTGGTAGATTTCTTTGTTGCAAAAAAAGAATTAAATCACTATTTGAACAACTGGCTACAAATGATGAAATGGATATTATCATATTATGAAGCAGAGATTTGTAATCAAACGATAGTTCTTTTTATGGCTTGTTAAAGAGGATTTCATTATGTCAAACCGGTTCCTAATAGGCAGATGTTCATGATACAGAAGAGAAAACATTTTTTGCACTCGGTACCCTTATTGGAAGTCTCAGTCCAAAAGCCAAGGAATGAATATAAAAGGCAGAAGCATACAAATGGAGCTGTGACACTCACTAGTTCCTCTACTTTTTCTGAGCTAAATTTTCAACCTAGCCTGGTTGAAACCAAGTTTCTTCAGTTGCAGTGAGGGAGCATTCACCACCATGCCCTGTGCAGCTCGTGCTCAGGACTTAGGTTCATAGCATTATCAATCAAGCAACATAAAACAGCTTGAAATATCATTTACAAATCCATTAACCCAGCGATTGGTTAAATAAATTATAAAACTTGACCAAATATGAAAAGGCCCTGTATCCCCCAGTATCTCCACTTATTGGCTGAATTGTATGAAGTGTAGAAACTGTCCTTCAGATTTCAGTGAGCCAGACAATAGCAAGAGAAGAGTTTCTTCCTTATGGAAGATTTTGAAGAGCCTTGCCATGGCACTGAGTTCTTGATATTTCCATCTCTCCCAAATACAAAGATACATTCCCTCCTTAAGTATTTGAAAATGTTTTTTTTTAAAGCCTGCATTTCATATCTTTGTTTAGCTCTTTTTTTTTTTTTTCTGAAACAGTTCAGAAGCACTGTATAACCAAAAAGCACTTGAAGTCCATAACTGATTATAAACTCCCCTCAGCAATGTATGGACTTCCCATGAGCTGACTGCAAGAGAGCTTTCAATGAATAAAGTCATCACTCTTCACTTGCTTTTACGTTCTTTTCCAGAGGTGGGAGTCTGAATGCTCTTCTTTTAATCTGTTCCCGAGGTTTGCTTTAATTCTGTCTGATACAATATGCATACATCCTGTGGAAGTCTGTCAGCATACAGAAGTTTCTCACTCTCCTACCAGCTATTATAGACAATCTCAACTGTAAACTGATTTGGGTGACTTGAAACTGCAGAGATGTGAGCAGAAACTGAGTGTCCTATAGACTCCAATACTTACTCTGAACTGATCTGGCTGAAATGCAGATGCAAGCGATTAGAAAAAGATATACAGGCTTAGCATCCTGCTTCAATTCTCATTCAGCTTTGCCTAGATACAGAGCGTGGACAGACATATGAAATATGAAGGATGTCTCTTTGCCACCTTCTGAATAAATTATTAGTTACTCATCTGAATTATTGGTTTAATACAGTTTTAGATTAGTGACTCATGACATGTAAGATCAACAGTGAGAGTTTGATGGCCCAAAGTACTGATGTTCAGGTTTTCAGTACAGTCCAAAGCAGAAATTTATAGACTTTTCAAACCTGAATTTTGGCACCTTGGGGTCAGGATGTTCGTTTCACGTATGAAACCTGTAGGCAGGTTTTGGAAGCCTGAATTCACAAATAGTGAGATACCCAGATAATGCCAGGGAATTAAACTATTCCAGAGTAGTTTTTCCATAGAATAAATAGCAGAAAATCAAATTTGTGGTATGATGCAATTGTCTCAACTACAATCCCTCAGTGTGAGGCAGATGATGCATGGAGAGAGTTAGGAACTGCATAATGCATGAGTTGAGAAAAAATAGTTTTCACTTAAATGTAAGGTTGAGAAAACCTCCACAAAATTTAAGAGAGAAGGAAACAGGCCAACACCGTTTTTTAAGGCTTTACTTTTTAGATATTTCCTAACCACATTAATAACATAGGCACAAGTTAAAATAGTGTAATGTGAAGCCACTGTGCATTACTAAGCCTGGCAAAAATGACGGTAATTCATCACTTCATGCTTCATGGCATTTCCCAGTTCAGACTGACATTTCACATCAATGATAGAAAATGTGCTCTCTGCCTGAAATATCTAGAACACTGTACTCATAGACAAGAAAGGACTTTTGCATAAGCTGCATATGTACAATGAACACGTACAGTCAACTTGTGCCTACCCAGTAATCTTTGCATGTTATGGAAAGATAATCCAGCCCATACAATGAAGTAAAAGCATTGCTTTTTGTCTCACATTTAGGCTCATCTTTGCATTCTCGAATCCTTCCTTTTCACTATGATAAATAACATCACTAGTAACAAGTTGAATGTGCAGTTGTTGTTATAAATGGGTCACTATATTGCTACTAGGAAAATATGACAGACTTAAAAACTGAGCGTGGGAAAACACAAAATAAAACATCAGATGATTCCAAAGGCTTTTGCAATGTTGGCCACTCTTTCAAATACCGTATGTTCAGTATCATCTGCACTTGCAAAAAAATTTCTGATATTTCAAAAGCTGTCTCCAAGCTAGGTTTGCAGCACTGATGCTGTTCTTTCCCTTGGTATTACCATGGAAAAGTATAAGTTTGGAGACAGAGTAACAGCTCAAGATCTCAGCAGACTTTTGATAGGCCTTTCGTTTTCCCTTCTTTCTCTTTCCTGGTCAATACTGGGATTTGTTCTCCAACTGCAGAGCTTGTGGCAAAGCAAACCTTAGATGGAGACCAAAAGGATACATCTCCTTGACAAGGACAAAGACAGAACTGATCATATTGCCCATAAAACCTCAAAAATCTCATGAGTTAATCATATAACTGTCATGAAATATTTAATTTGCAATCCACTGAGCTTATGCGTTATCCCAGAAATAGTCAGACAAAAGGGTTACTATTCATGTGTTTGACTTCTGGGACAGTGCTGTGCTATTATCATTTATTTTGACATGATAATCTAGTGCTGCACAATGATGGCAAGTAGGTAGTAACAATTCATAAAAGCACATCTTCCAATAAAAATGGTGTGTGTGTGTGAAGAAAGGTACATTGGGGTGAAAGGAAGAAGTTGGGGACTTAATGAAAACTTTTCTAACTTCACTAAAAAGACAATAATTCTAGACATGGATGATAAATAGGTTTCCATAGCAATAAGTAAAGTTATTCCCCTCTTGCTCTTTCACCACCTGAAGCCCCCAAAACTGCATGTGGCACAGGAGGTTTATATGGTAATACATGTGAGAAAAATCCTGACTGAGCAGTCTGCCCTGATCAGAGCCATAAATGCTCTGTTGCTGTGTGGTCTGCCATAATAATTCAACATTTTTTCTTCACAGTTATGACTGTTCCTTTAGCAATACAGTAATTTTTTATTCCAACATAAATGCAGCTTTGATAAGGCAGAATACTTGAAGTATATTCATATTCATTCTATATCTTACAAGCTCTATTGGAATTACCTCATTTTTAGATTTGTCTCTTGCTTACGTATCCTAGAGCCTGCTTTATGGCACCATACTTACAAGTGAATTTTTCCTTGGGTTTCTTCCTGCCCTATGCCACTCGTCCAGATCATCAAAATTGAGTATTAACATTTCCATTAAATTTTTTCCCCCGTAAGTCTCAAAATGCTTTAAAAATTAGAAGCATCTTTATGCATGCTTAACAACTGGGAAAATGGAAAACAGAGAGGAAATGTTTTGCCTGTGGTCACAGAGTGAATCACACAGAGTATGGAGTAAAACCCTAATTTTTTAAACCAGCCAGAAGACTTAATGAGTTCCGGGCTGTGTTGTGCAGACACAACCATCGTGCTTCTAGTTGTGAAGCTGGCGTGGGCACTTCTTGCAGGGCACACCGTTGGTCAGTGTTAAGCCCTCCTCTCTAATGCACAATCTGTGTTTCCAACCCTGTGTTTGATAACGAACACTGTAACTTATCTCACACGCCTTGCCCACTTATATGAATTTAAAAAGTGCTTAGCTATGAGTATTATTTGCAGAGCTGGTTGCAGAATAGAAAAGCATTAAAATATGCCAGGTAGAATAGAAGGATATATGCAGGTGAAAAGGAAAGAAAATAAATAATGATTATGAGAACATTGCTTTTTTTTTTTTAAAGAAATTCAGATGTTTTATTTACATTTGTTATTGTTAATCTGTTATTTAGTGTGTCACAGTTGGTCTTGAGTCCTCAACATAGATACATACATACTTAAGTGCTGCAGGGCTGAAAGCTGCATTGGAGATTACTGTATTCTCTTGTTTCCAGCCAGTAGAAAAAGATAACAATCTCTTTTCTATTATGTATGTAATGGTTGTTCTTAAATATCATTATTTATTAAGAATTTTGAACTATAATAATAGTAATAAAATACTCATAAAATTATGAAACATAAAACTGTAATCTTTGGGAGATGGGCAATCACGGTGTTCAGGATTCATAAGAAATATCTTTGTTTGGAATAAATGTCAGTACAGACAATATGATAGTAGTAGTCAAAATGCCTAGTACTCAGAATGCCAGTGCTCCCCTCTGTACAGGATGCCGATTTAAGATTTGCCATTGCTTGGCTTCATGTGTGAACTTTCTTAGCAAAAATGAACCATCTGGAAGAGGGTGTTTAATCTCGCTGGAGATGCTACCTCTGGGAAAGTAGAAAAGAAAAAGGATGGCCTAGCTGAGTCAGATTTAATAGTGAAGTGGAAGAAAATGATGGAAGGCGTCTTATTCAGGGCTTTCTCACAAATGCATGTATTAAGAACTAACAGTAACAACAATAAAAAAAGAGAGGGAGACTGGTCCAAAACGATGGGAGCAATGGAAGAGGGAACAGTATTGTGTTTTACATTTGAATCCTGCTGTCGTCAGGACTCATAAGAAGTATATCCTTGGTCATTAACTTTTATGAAGTGCTGATTTCCCTTTTGGCTTCCACCAGTCTATCAGCCCTGCAGTGAGGGCTGTCTTTCTGCACACAGCTGAGCCAAGTAATTGCTCAGTGTTATCCTCGAGTACAACATTTTCTCACAACCAGCCTCTCACCATCTACCTAATAGCTTTGAGACAGCCTTGGTCTGTCTGACTGAATGACCACTAATGACCCAACTGTTCTGAGGAAGATGTAGCATGTTTTTCTGCCAAGACTTAAAATGTTTCTGTTATGTTTAGTACTCATCAGGTGTATGATGCAGTGTAAAGCCAGCATAAAGCAGCCAGGTGTTCTCAAAGCCATCTTTCTCCTCCCTCCCCCGCCTCCCCTTGTGTATGTAGCCTCTTCATTCATTATAAATTACCTGAAGCTTGTGTCTACAGCACTCTGAAAAGTGCAAGCCAGGGCTGCTGGTGCTCTCTATGGCCATTTTGAACAATTAATCTGTTGGTTTTCAGAAAATAAAATGGTTCTGAAATGAGAAAACTTGGACTATCCCATGTTAGGTCTTTTCTGATTTTTTATAGGAGAGCATAGGTGGGTCTGAAGACTGAAGTGCAGGAGTATAAATCACAACTTCTTTCACAACTTCACAATTATTTTACAATTCACAACTTATTGAGTATACAGTCTAAAGTATCAAACCAAAAAAAGATTCATGCTATGTGCTATACAAATATACAGGAAGAGAAAAGGATATCCCTGTAAAGTCTGTAAACTACATTCTATACAGAAGGGGTTTCAACACCTCTTCTAAGTGACTAAGGCACAGAGAAACAAAATGACATGTCAACAGTGGCTGAGGGACTCAATGAAAAAACCACCAAAACCCAGAAAATGGCAGTCATCTGATGACTGGTGGAGGGAATGTGGATCTCTGTGTGGGACCTTCTGTATTATCACAAAATGGTCATACAAGGGAGTATCTAAGGAAGGCAGATGTTCCTAGAAAGGAAGGCTAGGATTGTCCAAAGTACCCGTATATCCTTAAAAGAAAAGACTGTTAGAAAGTCACCAGACCTTTTCTTTTCTTTCTTTTTGTCACACCAGGAAGTTTAAAATCCCACTTGGATGGCACCCAGTACAACAGTGGGTAGAAACAGAAGAGGAGTTGAAAATAAGGAAGCCATCCTTATGGCTAGAGTGCACAGAAGTGTTTCTAATATTCAGCAAGTAAGTGTGGAACTTTAACTGAACAATTTTCTCTTAGCAAAATGGTCAGTAGTTTTTCATCAAACATTGTAAAGAAACATGGATAAAAAAATACGTTGAGCAAATATACAGATAGCTTTATAAAAAGGTATTTTTACTTAAGTGTCTGCTCTAGAAAAAACTGGGAGAAACAAGAGAAGGATATGTTTTCATAGTATGGAAATAAAATTAAACCCATGGAAGAGATAAGGTTTGTAAAGATTTAAATAAATGTTGTCTCTCACACATTTTTCTCTTTTTTTTGAAAACACTTTAATTAGGGTTTTTTTTTTCAGTTTCTCCTTGAAGAATGAATTAAAAAAAGTATCCCTTTTTAAGACAGCACTATTTTTGCATCTTGAGCACTAAATTCACTCTGTAGCCTGAATGCTAAATCTCTACACTAAAAATCAGAATTTGTTTTGGACTTTATGAATTCAAGAAATAAGTAGAAAGAAACGTAGTGCAGTAAGACTTAAATAAACTAAAAATTTTTCCCAGTGAAACATTACATGGAGCCTTCTGCAATACTTAAGACATATTATGAACCAATTTATACTCATTCTGTTCCATTTGAGTGTGTCTTTTCTGGGTTCCCTCATTGCTAGGTGTCACTATACACGTGTGCTGGTTTCGGCTGGGGTAGAGTTAATTTTTTTCATAGTACCTAGCATGGCAATAAGTTTTGGATTTGTGCTGGAAACAGTGTTGATAACACAGGGATGTTTTATTTATTGCTGAGCAGTGCTTACGCAGAGCCAAGGCTTTTTCTGCTTTTCACACCACCCCACCAGTGAGGACGCTGGGGGTGCCCAAGAAGGTGGGAGGGGGCACAGCTGGAACAGCTGACCCGAACTGACCAAAGGGCTATTCCCTACCATAGGACATCATGCTCAGCATATAAAGCTGGGGGAAGAAGAAGGAAGAGAGGAACATTCGGAGTGATGGCATTTGGTCTTCCCCAGTAACTGTTAGGTGTGATGGAGCCCTGCTTTCCTGGAGATGGCTGAACAGCTGCCTGCTGATGGGAAGTAGTGAATGAATTCCTTGTTTTACTTTGCTTGTGTGTGCGGCTTTTGCTTTCCCTATTAAACTGTCTTTATCTCAACCCATGAGTTTACCTTTTTTTCCTCATTCTCTCCCCCACCCCACCTTGGGGAAGTGAGCAAGTGGCTATGCGGTGTTTAGCTGCCTGCTGGGTTAAACCATGACAACGTGACCAGCACATCATCCTCACTTTCCTCCTTTAATACTGCCAGGCCACTGTATCTAATGTTTGTGTGTAATAGAGCAATGTATGAAATACACCAGGAAATGTAAAAATGTTTTCTAAGAAGATATTTCTTCAGGCTGTATCAGACTGATTCCTAGAAAGGAAGCAATTCATCTCATGCTGCTGCTGAAGTCTTCAAACTCAATGGCCCTATGTGGAAAGGGGGTTCTTCTGTCACACCCCTTACCAGGAAACTCAGCACCTTGTTTTTTTCTCTTTGCAACACTGTCCTCACACAAAGGATGAACTGTCCAGGCACTTGCTGTCAAGGAGCAGCAGCCACAAAAGTGCTCCTCTTAGAAATCTGGGCATAGATTGTTTGAACAGAAAAGGAATTCAGTAATGCTAATAATCCTCCTGCAGCAGGGAGAAGCTGATATTTTATTAAATGTTCCCTTTTGATATGAACTGTTTCCCTGTCCTATGTTAGGGGGATTGTTTACATATAATAAGAAAAAAATCCCATTTCTACATCTCAAAAAAAAAAAAAAGCCTCTGTGGGCCATCAGAGCTGAAAATAAACCAAGCTGGCTGCCTTTGGGGATTTATTGAACTTCAAGTGCCCATGTCTCATTCCATGATTACAAAAAAAAATAACACCTTTCAAATTTGCCACATGAGAGACTGAAACAGGGTTCTCAGTGCTGCTGCATGGCAAGAGAGAGGAAGAATGGAAAGGCTATACCAACTCTAGTACAAAATGTGGCTTTGTTTTACTTCCCTAGCATTCAGTGCCCACTGGGGTCAATGGAGAAAGGTTTTTAAAAAATCATATCTGCTTTAAAGAGGAAGAATTTGAAATTATCTGTGCGTGCACTTCACAAGACTCATCATCAGAAAGAAAATGAATGCTTTATGTGCTGTGGATACAGAAACAAAGATGCTACTAATAGGTGTTATTTCGAATACATAGGGAAAGAACAAAATGTATGGCGAGACTCTTTCATCCTAATTCTGGTGAGGATGGAAGAGAAAAAGCTTTCCTGCAAGGAGAGTGGAGATTGAATAATATGCTGGGAGCATTTCCAAATGAAATGTCAAGAAGTTTTCAGAAACAAGGAGTACTCTGAGCTTCGCACTCTGCCCTATCCTCCCTGAACCAGCCACTGAAGAGTTAATGCTGCTTCTCCACTCCTGAGGCAGCAAATTAGGATTAAAGGTGGCAGCTGTGCCAGGGAGTAGGTCCTCTTTAAATACAGTCTTCTCCAGGCAGAGTGCTCCTATATGAAATGGTGCCTGGGTAAGTTGGGGCTGTGCTTGGTTTCAGGTTTTGCTTCTTGCACTCCTTCATGTCTCTTCTTTCTTAGTGGTTACACAAATATCTGTTTTATTTGCTGCAGTCAGTAAAACCTGAATCTCTTCTTCTGACTGAGGACTTGTTACAATGGTGGTCTTCAGTTGCTTGCAAGCCACAGATTAAATCTGTAAGTACCTCAAAATTGTCTAAAGTTTTGCAAATAGTAGATGGGACACTGCAGCAATTCAGTTAGACTGAAGATATTAGAAATGCAGGGAGAATCTACAAGAATGTGAGAGAGGGCTGCAGTTTGAAAAAAGAACAAACAAGGGAATTAGAGTAATGTATTTGAATATGGGGCAGCCCATATTCTGCAATAGATGGAAATGCCTGATGAGCAAGGCCTGAGCCTCCTCTTGGGAATATATCTGTAGTTGCTTACCTACACATGAGATGGTCCCAGTACAAATTTCTAGCAGGCAGGTAGCTAAGTCTGAAAAGCAATGTACTAGTAAAAAAAGATAATGCAGATTTAGGCTGCTTACTTACAGGCCTTGTTCAACCAGTCTTTCTTCATTCATTGCAGCAGGAGGCATCTTAATGAGAAACCGGAGGGAGCTAAGTGAAAAAAAAATTAGAGGATATCAGACTTTAAGAAAAAGAATGACTTATGCTTTATGCACTCCTTATGCATTTTTGGCTTTCTGGGAGAATTATGGGGATTGATTACTCAAAAATCAGTTCTTAAGGGAATTAATAAGCAATTAGTAGCATGATGATCATCTGTTTCCGTATTTTATGCCTGCATGCCTCATAGCGCCAACCTCTGCAATGCAGATTGTGGTGCCCTGCAATTCACCACACTGAGCTCAAGGGACCCTGGTCCCAGAGAAGCTGAGCTGGGCCATTGTGGAAGGTGCTGCATAACGTCCCTGGCCTGGTCAGCTACATGGGTGCTTATGAGTGGCTGTAGTTCAATAAGTTGCTTTGGGAGCACAGGTGATGTGGGTTGCTTCCAAAGAGGTTCAAGTGACTCCTCTTCTGTATAGTCATGGCTGTAGAGTGGTTTGGTTTTCCTGTGAAGCCTTGGACCTGTTCAAAGGAAATAGACAGAGAGGGCAGATGGAATATTTATGGAGTAAGAAGAGATGTTAGTGATAATGGTCTGAGTTTCCCTTTTACGTTTTTCCCCCCCCCCCCCCGAAGAAAGTGTTCTTGATCTCTAAACTGCTGTGCTTGATGGAGAAGGGGAAAATTGTTCTCTGCTCTGTCTGCTAGAAAGAATATAGAGGAATGGGAAAGGAGATGCGAACAGGGAGCCAGATCATCTATCTAGTGAAGCTGATAGTGTCCATGATTGTGAATATAATCTATAAAAGATTGGTCCAAGGGAGATGGGAAGGACTGGAAGAAAAAAGGAGGAGATGCTAGAACTGAAGTTTCTTCTTTCTCATTCCAGTCCAGTTACTGAATCAACTGAAAATCTGACTTTTAACTCTACCTCCTCTCCTGTCTTTTGATTTTGAAAAATTCACCTCTAATAGACAATAGGATACAGTTTGCTAATAGTTGACCCAATGGGATCATTCCTTCATGAAATCAGATCTCTCACACATGCCCGTCTGCATTGAGCCCAGCATCTTTGGTAAAGCATGTTCCCCAGAAGGCAGTCTGACATTCATCTGAAGACATTAGGAGATGTCCACTAATTCAATAAGTATTTTCTTTTTCAACTTATATAACATCTATAGAATCTGCTACATAAGATACTACGTGTCTGGTGTTAAAAAGAAATCACAATTTCTGTAGAACTTCAGAGTAAAATGCAAAGTAGTCAATGTGAAGAGTAGACTAAAAAATAATTAAATTAAATTAAAATTCAAGTCTAGCTTTTTCGACACTTGTTTCAAAGTCTGTTGTCATAGCTACTGCAGCATAAGCTGGCTCAGTATGTTCACTTTCTCTTTAAAGACACATTCACCTTTTTAAGAAAATTGAAGTAACTGAGCAAATATCGGGGGGGGGGATCAAAGTTGTCCTTTGTGCATCTATAATTTTATCAGGAGCTATTATTTGGATCAGGGATATTCAGCCTTTATCAGCTAGGATCTATTCATTCCTCAAGGCTAGAGAACCAGAAAATAATTATATGCATATTAAAGTACATTATAGTACAAAACAGTTGCAAACTTCAAAAGGGTCAAAATTCAGCATGGCTATTTCCCCTCCATCTCAGTTGTTAACATGAGTTATCTAAACACACAATGGCCTCAACTTTTGGCTTCCAGGAGCAACATAACATTTCTATTTTCGGACTCAAAATTTAGACATCTCTGAAAATATTAACCTTTTAAATTTGGCTTAAAGTTTTGACAAATACCTGGGATTATTTTGCTCTTTATTTGTACTTCTTATCCTATAATCTCATTCTTTTACTCTGAAATATTTCTAGAATTAATTCTTATATCACATTATTGGAAATTCTTGAGAAGTCAATTTAGGTGAAACATTTTGCTTAGGTAAAAGCGTGGACTTTTAGGTTAGACTGGAATTTGGAAGTTAATTATTATTTTGTTGCAGGTCAAGCATAATTTCTCTCTGTCACATCTGTCTAAATCAATATGGGTGTCTGACCTGTGAGCTGTCTCCTCTATCATATTCCTCTTCTGGTTTTGCCCCTCTGCATGACTTGGGTTGTCTTGAGAGAGTTTCTTTGCAGCTTAGCATAATGCTTGTTATGGGCTTTGCCCCTTAAAAGCTGTATCCTGTCTTACTATATTTGGGGAATTCCCGCTGGCCAAAAACTGCTTTATATCCACAATATGTCAAATAATACTGGCAAATATTTTCTCTGTCATTCCTGTAATGATCTGACAGATGGGTGTCTTATCTCAAGAAAATACCAAAAAAAGGAATATCTTGCTGTGCAGATAGGAAATATCTCTAAAACCCATGTGTCATCCACAAGTTGATAACATATGCTGTTTCTGCTTTGCCCGGTGGCAAGCATTTTTTCTTGCCCAGTTTTTCCGAACTATAATGTGGACACTTTGAATCACATTTTTGTCAGATTTTAAATGTTCCTAAATCCATAATTTCATAAATGCTCTTTCTAGCAGTCTGCAGTCCTGATAGCTGTTTTCTTCCTTTACAGGGAAACTTGTGTCTATAAAGCTGACTGAGAAATTAGGAGGAAAGAAATGGGGTGTTAATCAGCTTCAAGACAGTTTTCTAGAACTTCCTACTAGGCAATTCTCTGACAGGAGACAAGACAGAGGTTGTGCAAAATGTTTGAGCATGCAGATAATCCTGAGCATATGAGAAAACACATGTTGAAGCTGAAACCCATGCCATATTTAGCTTTATACTCTCTTTCAACATAGTTATTTTAAGTTGTTTGCTGTCCACAGGCTCACTCACTGGCTTAGAGATATGTATATACTTCACTGGATCTGGACCTAATTAAGCAAATTCAATCTAGTTTTGCCCCTGGCTTTTCTGGCTGATAGTGATGTGGTAATTCACGTGGACTACATCTTCCCAATTTTTACTAATTTCTGAAAAATGAGATAATTAACTGTGTTTTCTTGTGTACTCTTTTAAGGCATGTAGAATGGTTCTTCACGTGATCTACAAAGGTATAAATTAATGTTTAATGCAGCATTTTACGTATGGCAATAATTACATGCTACATATTACTAGCTATGAAATAATGGTCTACAAGCGGAAGTTCTTCCAATTTCTCAATTATAATGTTCTCCTCTTCTGGCACTTGGCCTTCCTTAAGCACAATCCAAGAAATACAATGTTGGTTAACTGCCTAGGCTATACTGCTGCTAATTTTTTTGTCCAGTATGGTCCCTTGTATGAAGGCTAAATATGCCCTGTTTTTCAATATTTTAAGTTTAAAAGAAGGAAGATTCCCATGAAAACAGGAATAAGCGTGATTTGTTTTGTGTGTTTTGGTATAAGGGTTGGTTGCTAAAATGCTTAATGAACAAACTTTAAGAGAAGAATTGTGTGCTGTAATGGGGCTAGGAGGTGTCAATATGCAAATGCATATATATAAGCATGCAAATGCCCACTGATGTCAAGAGTACAATTTTGCAGCAAAATCAGTTTTTTCAAACAATCAACTTTTTAAGGACACTGATTATGAGCCGTATTTTGGTGTAAAAGCTAAAAATGCTTCATGTACACCTGCTCTTTCTTTCTCCTAGATGTTTTTTGTGCCTAGCATACCACAAATGGGATGGTTTCTCATACATCTGTCTGCTTGAGTTGTGGGTAGGGGGATAGGTTTACCAGCTCAAATCTCCCTCCCCGCCTCCTTCTCCATTCCTCATTAGGCAACATCTCTTTAGTATTTAAAGAGCTGTATCAGCTTTTTCTGAGCTCCTGTTGGCTGGGTGGAAGGCTTTCATGGCAGACTTGCCATAATGTGACTGAGAGGCCGTGCTATGCTCTCAGGAGGACAGGGCTAATGGAAATCCAGCCAACCCAGAGAGCAGCTTGATGTAAAACACTTGTACAGCACAAAATGCTTTCACATCACCTGCAAAGAGGGCTGTAGGAGTACATGCTTGACTGGTGCAGGATGACACTGGAAAAAAGACAACTGTGCACCAGGGGCCCTCAAGGCGCAATGCAACCAGACTCCTTTGTTTCTGCAAACAAGCAGGTCCAGGCCGCAGTCAGCAATACTGGTGCATTATAAATAAGTGTCTTAATTTAGCACATCCTACTAACACACACTTCACGAGAACTGTAATTTTACTGAAAAAGCTTTGAAGTCAACTGTAATGAGGAAATTTGCTTGTCAGCTGTCTTTGTGTTGCTATGAAGTTAATATTGCCAGATCATAAAACCCTGCTAGATAGCTGCTCAGATCTGGAAACACAAATTTTTGATCTCTCTCCCTTTTCTTTTTTTAAGGAGTAATACCCAGCACCCCCTGTTGCCTCTCTGAAATGATTCCCAGGGTCATCTATACTAGCCACCTCACAGGATTCTTGGGTGATGGATTCATCCAAGAGGTGAAGAAACCTCTCTTGGGAGAAAAGATCTTAACAGTGATACCAGGGTAGATTTCTGCTATCTTAGTTTTGCTTTCTCCTACAAAGTGAGATGTCCAGAGAAAGTTTGGGCTGTAGCATTTTGGCCAATATGTTGCTCAAATGATCCTTGAAACAAAGTATAGTTGCTACAATAACTTCCATGTTCTGCCTGATTTAGTAGCACTAAGGCTTCTTGGCTTTATGAGAATAGATGAGTAATCTGGAGTAGATTTGGAAGATGTAAGACAAAGCTGTTGCTGCTAGTAACTGAATCAGGTAAAACATGTTGATTTGATGTGTTAGATGCTTCCTGGAGTTCTGGCAAAGACACTTCTTCAGGCAGTTATACTATATTTCTCTAGTCCAACCTGTAGATATTGAAGGTTTCAGGTTATGGCTGATCTTTCAGTTACTTTAAAAAACAATCGACCTTCTTGTGAACATGACTTTTTGGTAGCAAACAACAAGCTAGCTCCATTCTCCTCCCTTTGAAAACTCGCTTGTGGTACACCATTCATGAGGGAAACTTCTCAGGCAGTTGACCCAGGTAGGGAGTGTGCTAAAAAAACCTAGAAAGTAGCAAGAAGGAGGAACAGAGAGATTTGAAACTCTTTTCTAAAGAACCTGTAAAAGCTTGAAAAATCGTGAATTTAGCCAAGTTGCAAGCAGGGAGTTCCAGTGTCAGCATGGCAGAGGCATGTTGTCCAGAAGTGAATCAGCTGTCTAGAAAACATCACTGACATACCAGGGAAAATTTATCCTAGATATTACTTTTGTTTGAAGAATATAACAAGTTTTTTTCTATCATTTGTTTCACGCACTGTTTATAATTTAGTTACTCATCATGCTCTTTGTTTTTTTCCTAATTCTCTTCTGGACATACAAGCCAATATTTTGGGTTTTGAACATGGCAACTTCTGCTGATGTTCCTGTTTCTTCGGCATATTATCTCCATGAAAATCCTTTTACTGTTCTTCCAACAATCAATTATTTATGTAACTTTGCTGTGTAGGTATTTGTCACTCTATTGTCAAAAATATCACAGCATTTTTCTCCTTCTGCTTGCATTGCTTTTGGGATCTTTGTAGTGTCTCTGGATAATGAGTATGAATGTTTAGAGTCCTAGTCATGACCCTGTGGCCTATAAAGTATTCCATATTTCAATTATCAGTTCAGAACTGGGTTTTGACCCACTTTTAGTGCTTTCCATCACAAGCACATTCTGCTTTTCCTTCTGCTATCTTTTTCTCCAAAGTTTTACTGCAGAACATTTCCTACTTTCCTGCCTGTCAGGTTGAGGGCTGTGTTAGCTACTCCAAAGGCTAACAGGACAGGTCTTCCCAACAGCTGCCTCCAGTTCAGGAAACTCTGATGCTTCTTGCATCCTCCTTGAGTGTTGCAGTTTTCCTCTATTAGCTATTAGTCCCTCAGATTAGTAGTAAAAACCTAAAAAAACGCTGAAAAAATGCAAAAACGTTACCCGATATGATGGAAGACTGTGCCTCAGCCAGCTCCCTGCTTCCTGTGCACACAAGCCACATCAGCTTGAAGGTAACCAAAATCACTACTTCTGAAAAAGTGAAGCTTTCTCAAATCAATCTGTTTACCTTAACAGTTCACAGCCTTAATGTGAGATCACATTTCTGTTTTGGAACTTTTATGATGAAAAGATTCAAAACAAAATATCTTCATGTAATTAGCTGTAGCTGGGCTTTTACAGGCAGATGTGCTCTATTGGGGGGTGGGGAGAAGTCAGAAATTAAGATGTTAGACATGTCAGTGATGAATCCACTAGTAATTTAATAGTATCAGTCATGAAGGTGGTTAAAGGGTGGATATTTGCAGAATATAACTCAAAGACTTTCTGGTTAGTCAGTGAAAAAAGACTGCTTTTATCTGAGGTGTTCTGAATGGTGACTTGGCAAACATCCGTGATAACACAGGGAGTCTAGACTGGTAGTTTAGGTACCTAAGTTAAACACCAACAGCTCAGCAAGTGCTCCTTGATATTTTCAGCAATAAAATATGTTTGGATGATGTTATGTAGGATATTTTTTAGATAGTGATTTATTATGTCATAGCAACATCCCAGGAGGTGCTCATCAATTTTAAGAGATACTGCTCGCTTTATGAATATTTTGCATGGTTGTTTCCCATAAATTCAAATTCTCTAAATTACATATCCTAACCTTTTCTTTTTTAATCCTTTAATATTTTATCAAGGCATAGTGTTCTTTGACCTTGTGCATCCATTAAACACTGAGTGATCAGTTTATATGAGAATATTCACCTATTGTGATCCCTGTAGAAGTGTAAAACAATCATTCTGTACCAACAACAGAATCATTGTTCATGTCTTTCATTTGCATGTGTAAGCACGCTTTCTATTTTTTATTTTTTTAAATACAGCAGAAGTGCTTTACCTGTAATTTAGCAAAAACAATCTGTGAAACACAAAAATCATCCCTCTGCATCCCCAAGCTTCTTCAGAAGCTCACAGTAGAAGATACCCAAGGGTAGTGACTGCAGATGATGTAATAAACCATCACACTGACACAATCATAGCACATTACTCAGCTGTGTGTTAGTCCCTGTACAGGTATATTGCTTCTTTAAGAGAGAGAAATGTTTAACAGCTTGGCCACTCGCTAGGTATGCAGTGAGAAGCACAGATGAGACAGAAGTGTTTAGGAAGGTTGTAATAAAAGCTGATTTGGATTATGCTATCTTCTGTTAGTCTCTATTGCTGACAGGTATCTAAACCAAAATAGTGTGGTATGAGAAGGAAAAATAGACTGTGGCATTCATATAAATAAGACAAAAGAAGTGCAGCCTGTGGATTTTTAACATAAAGTACTGCAGTGAACAGAGCTATTCAGAAGGGCACTACCTGGCCCCATCCTGAGGCAGGTGGGTAGGCTCTCAAAGAAATCTGCTTGATTTCTAAAACTTACTGGAAGGGAAGAAAAAGGTAGATACAGAACATGGGTGCTTTGTGGCAGTCTCATGTGAACAGACAGGAGAAATCCAGATAGGTTGTTGATTACTCGAACTTTTTTTTTCCAAAGAATAACAGCATCATAGAAAATAAACTTTCCCGAGGAAGCATCAGGGAATATCCAAGAAAACTGTAAATTTATAGCCATGAAAAATGTCTTTTGCAGGTAGAATTGGTACACTGAGGGATGGGATCTTAATGGGCAATTTAATATTAGGAAAAAGTCATGAAAATAGCTGAAGAATGGGGGGGGGGGAACAGAATAGATATAAATAAGTTCTCATTAGAACCAGTTCAGACATATCTGATAAACCTGAAGTACAACCAAGAATCACATGTATGTATCAATAGCTGACCATGACCTACACAAAGCTCCCAGGAAGGACCTAGCCATCACCCTTTCCCAGCAGGCATGACCTGTGACACAGGCAGCAGGAGGAGTGACCTGCAAATGGGAAACCAGACAAACTTCAGTGCAAACCACTGCTTCTAGGGGAGCAGGAAAAGCAGGGCGTATTGTACAGGCAAGCTCAATCAGCTATGCAGGAAGAGTTGTTTGTGATTACAGAGCAAAATGAGGGGAAAAAAAGGAATGATGTTTTTCTAACTCATCTCTAAAGTTCTCAGCTGATGTCAAGACAAAAGTAAACTACATCCCAGAGATGAAAGATAGGGAAAGTTCAGCTTGTAGCACAAATATCTGTTTGAGATGTGGTAGAGAAGCTGTTTCCTCAGCATAGCAGGGAACTGCACTGATAAGCACAAGAGAAAATGTTATTGGCTAGGTGCTATGTGGCAGTCACATCACAAAAAAGGCAGTGGGGGGAAAAAAATGTGGTTTTTTTCCTAGAATATGTATGTTTAGGGTAGTCTACTGCAAAAACTCCAAGCACAAAACTGACTCTTGTTAAGAATAAGGCCCGAAGTGAAGGAGCATAATGAAACGAAGGAATTTTTCTGAGGTTATGTGTAGCTATTTTAAGAAAGAAAAGATAGATGTGACCCAGACCTGTGAAAATCTTCAAAAGTGAAGATACTGAAATGACAGAATTTATTTGAACAAATGGACACTCTTTACAAAAGTAGAAAAATATGTATATTTATTCCAGGCTTGGTTAGATAACTGGGAGTCTACTATTTCATTTGGTTCAATTGGACAAAAAAGGAAAAGAATTTATTGCTTTCAAAACTCCATTTGGAAGATGACATTTCAAGAAAACATCTTTTGCTGTCTCTTCAGCACAAGAGATATTCCAGAAATCATACCACATCATTTTTGCATATGGCAGGATCTGAAAGAAGCACAAGACAAAACTAATTGCATGGCTGCAGATGAAGGGAACGTGAATGTTAAAATGAACTACAAAAAAATGAAATCAGTGCTGAGAAAAACAAATCACTTGTGTCACATCCTGGAAAGAAGAGTAATTGAACTGGATCAGAAAAAAATGAGAATAAAGCAATTTGGAGCAACAGTTCTTTCTACCTGTTCTTTCTGATCTTTGGAAATCAGGTTAGGAATGATTAGACACCATTGATATTACTCTAGATAAGTAGAAATCATAGCACTTCTATAACACATTGGGGAGAAGGAGGTGGGGGTATCTTTAAGGAGTAACTGGGACATAGAGAAGCCTCTCTGAAGAAAACCAAGGTTAGAAAACAAAATGCTAAAAATCAATGCTTCAGAAGCAGTAGGTGGAGAAGTATTCTTGCAAGAAAACTCTCTGCTGGCGTTTGGCTCAAGAGTGCAGATGTCAGCTCTACTGTCCTTTGGCTCAAGAGTGCAGATGTCAGCTCTGCTGTCCTTAGCTCTTGTCACTGGATGTCAGAAATGTGTCAGGGTGTTGCAGGGGGAGTGTGTATTGTATGGCTGTATAGTTAAAATATATCACAAAACTCACAAAAATGTTCGCAACATAGCACCAGTTTTTACATTGCTGAGATTCCTGTGTTTGATCTTGATGCCACAAAGGTGAAGCCTAAGTTGCAATATTTTCCTGAAAAGAATTTCCAGTAGCAGATCAGTTCCTGCACTGTTTCAGAGAGATTGAAATAAAACAAACAAGAACAAAAGATAAAACATGGAAGACTCAAAGAAACAAGTGAATGAGATAGAATAACTGTTCTGTATAAAGATGTTATCAGAAATAGCAAAAGAAATGGGCAAGTTTTTATATAATTGCCCTGAAAGCAGCAATGCAGGCAAGGTTTCTTGTAACAGTTCAGGCCAAGGTAATATTCACCAGATTCAGTGCTCTTTTCATAATGGCTAGTGGATCTGCATGTGCCCCTGACAAATTTCAGTGGTTTTCAGTTCATCCTTCCATGCACTAGCAGAAAAATAATCACATGGCCCAGTAAAGCAGGTCCTGAACAAGGCTAGAGGAGATGTTGGTTTTGCAGAGCATTCAAACCTCACCTTTGTGGTCAGAATTCCACCCATACATCTTGAGCATGGTGCTGAAACCAATAACATCTGCAAGCATCTCCTGATTCCCAGCATTACCAGTCATGGCAAAATGAAAGTTGATTGGATAGAGGAAGGCAGTAAAGATCCCATTATGATAAAAGGCCGTAACTCTGAGAAATTTGAAAAGCAACTTCATAACAGGGCTGGGAAGTTGATGTAGCTGGAGTTCAGTAACCAACACTTGAGTTCATGTGAAGTTAGGGAATAAGCATGTAAGTGACATGTCAGGCACCTGAGGATTGCTCCTATTAGTGCAGTCACATCTGATGATGAAAATACTGGCCTGAGGTATGTGAAGAGAGCACTTGCTGTGATCCCAAGAAACCATTAACAACCACCTACTGCACAGAGGGAAGACACTATGCAATTACAACTGCCACCACCTGATCCTCAGATGCCACTAATGGCTATGTGCCCAGGCACAAGCAGCAATGCTCCCTGCACAGTCTTGCCCAAAGAGTGAAAGCCTTGTGATACTTCTATGTAAGATTAACATGCAGCTTCATTAGTAATGAAATCTCCTACCTGCCTGTGTGCCAGGAGTGGATATACCGTACTTATGCCCACTGTGATAACTTCAAATTAATGTAATCAGGTCCTTGTTTTTCTGTCTTGGCTTTATTAGCCTTATTATGTTCAGTAGTCTGGCATCAACTCACTAACCGTGCTTAAGAATCCTGTGAGTTCCCACTCAGCTATTTCTCAAAAAGCTAATCTTCACCCACAGGCAGCAATGGTTACTTCCATGGGAGAGAGACGAGTCATGGCCCCATGGAACGACTGAAGTATCTGCACTTCATTGCTAGCACGTTTGTGCATTGAGTGTCCTTCCCAGTCACTTATAAACTCCTGGAAGTCATTTCTGCAATGATTTCAAGTCAGTATAAGTGTGCAGGGCAAATCTGGTAAAATGAGAAGTAAATAAAAATAATAGTAATAATGGAAAGACCATAACAATCATAATAGTGAAGATGCTACTACTGGAAAAAGTAAGAAAATACAATTTTTTTTAAAAAGGAGAAGAAATTCTGTTCAGAAAGTGGTTGCATATGTCAATGTTTGTTTGATATTTTGGGGGGCATGTATATAGTTTTTTAAGTAGTGATGTCTAGGAAAGCAAGTATGGTCATTAGGGATAGTTTTAAGAGGTAGGGGGTGAAGAGTAGATAAGAATCTTGAATTATGAGAATTTAGATATTTCTAAGATGTTAAGGCTTCAGTTAATAGGCTCATGAATATTTATTGATAGCCTGATAGATAAAATGAAAATTTAGTAGCTGCACCATGGGCAAATTTAATGTGAAAGATCTACCTCCTCCTTTTCTCCTGCAGGCTTTCATTTACACATACTGAAATCAACTCCCCCACCCCATAAATAAACAAGTAAATAAAAGGGCTTTCCACATAAGTAGTACCAGTAAGGGGGGTGTTGGCAGAAGTAGCTGTGTGTAAAGGGGAGCAGAGGCAACCTTTAGAGACAAAAGTCCTCTTCTTTGAGGCTGGCTTCAGGGAGAAAAGGACTTCTGAGTGCTTCTTCCCTTGTGCTCAGCCTGCTCATGCCGAGAGGTTCAAAACCAAGGTTTAAAGAAGAAGGGAACTGTTGAGAAGTTAGGGGGGAAGTGGCTGTGCTGCAAGTGCCATAGTCAAGCAAGAAGAGGGGCTGAGAGATGGCAGCTAGACCCGGTGGAGAGAGATAAGACCCCAGCTGTTGAAGTATGTTTAACCTGTAGACTTAGGATTTCTCTACACTGTGATCACTTGCTTCCCTTTTTGTTCATAATGAGCTAACCTGCTGTGACATGTCAGACTCTTACTGTCTTTTTCTTTGCCTGGCCTTTGAAGAGAGGGGTGATCATCTACTAAAACACCTCTGAACAAAGAGGTCTCTGTTTTTAAGTTAGTGCCTACAAAATTTTCCAGGCTGTGTGCTCTGTAAACAGCTAGGTGGTTTGGGCATGGAAATGAAGGAACCTATAGCACGCACAGGAGCGGACTGCAATTCTGACTTTGAGTAAGAGTGTTACAGGTTCATTTTGTCTTTTCCCTCTACCTAACGTACTTATTTTATACTTGTATTTATTTGTCTCCATTCTCCTGTTAGAAAATCATCTGTTGTCTCAGTTGTAGCTCTATAATTACCCAAAGCCACAGAAGTTTGCTTCTGTCAGTGTGCTTCTAAGCAGTCCATGTTGCGTGTCTGAGCCATTGTATGACACAGCAATGGAGTTAACTGCTTTCTGTCTTTTTTTTTTAAGCTCTAATACTTTCTTTCTAAGCTAAGCATAATATTAGTGGCAACCAACCTGAAGATAATACCTGTAGTTTCAAATATCAGTAGGCACCCTATTAAGAACAGTTTTTAGTAATGTCCAGGTACACATGTTCTGAGATCCATAACAAGTGAGCCTTTAGGCAACAATATTATTGTCAGAAGGTGATTCTGTTGGTTTCATTTCTGTCATTTCTCAGGGCTCAGTTGTCTTGGTTTTGTGTGATTTTTTTTTTTTTTTCTTTTTTTCCTTCTTCCTAGCTAGGATTTTCTCTAACTTTCAGCTCATCACCTGCATGTGCCTCCCTTCTGAGATGTGTTGTGTGAGGCAGCAATGGCAGAACTCTCATCTGATGTCACAAGTACTTTCAACCGTTGTTTCCCCTTAGCACCCCCCATGGCATTGTTTTCATTAAGACTGTAGACTGGTGGTGTTATTCATAACACAGGCTGTTCCCATTTCTGCAGATCCTGACTTTGAATTTTGTAGGTGACTTCCTAGCGAACTGCAATCTCTTCAGAAAGACTTAATTCTGAGTCCTGTGCTCATGGCTGAAAATAACGTTCTGCCTCAGTGTAAAAGTGCAGACAAGTTTCTTATTAGGGAATTGTGTAGGTTCCCAAATTCATGAGATGTGTTTCTGAACTTCAAAAATCCTTCCCTATTTTTTTAACCTTTATTAAACCAACCATATAATTAAAAAAAAAAAAAAAGAAAAAAACTAAAACCTTGTCTCCTTTATCTTCACAGAGTCAGTAGTCCTCGAAGTATGTCAGTACAATGTTATGTTAGGCTCCTAAACACTGTAAGAAGTCAAATCCTTTAATGTACATGTTCCTTTTCACTGTCATGAAGTCTGGTCTTCAGACCCTGTTAGAAGACTTTAACCATCTGTAGTCACTGTTCTCATTGTTGAAGGGTTTCTCCCCCCCCACAACTTTGGCAGAGCTGTTAACTGTGCTGAGGGTTTTTTTGTTTGTTTGATTCCATTTGGAATGCTTTCCTCTGCTATACTCCCAGTAATAAAGCCAAAGTGCCTAACAGAGGTCTGCTTCATTCAATGTCTGATCAGCAATGCATAACATGAATCTCTCTACAGTAAAATAACTGTTTCCAGCTGCCTTTTGCCAGAGTAGTTTAACGCACAATTCTCTACAGCTGAGATGATGAGTTTGGTAAAGAGACAAAGCCAAGACTTACGGGAATTAGGGGAACTGGGAGCCTTTACAGAGGGAAGCAGCAGTTTTGCTTGGACAACTAAAGAGCTAATAGACTCCATGGGAAGCTTATGGGCCCTCCAGCACCAAGTGACCATTCAGACTCGTCACTTTATTGGAGACCTAAAGTCATTTATCAGCTTAGAATTTCTTTGCAGCCTCTTCACACTGACATTGATTTACCTCAGTTACTAAAATGAGCTGGTGTCACTGTCAGAAATACTTTCATACTAGCAGCTTAAAGTCAGCCTAGCAGAATTTAAAAAGACTCTTTTTCTTCCCTGTGAGGAAGGCCTTATTCTCCAAACTGACTCCTGAGCTTCTGAGAACCAGGATCCCAAGCCTGACATGAAGCCAAAGCAGCCAATTGTATCTCGGGTCACCAGAACTTCTGAGGTGCCTCCTCTAGATGCATCATTGACTTTTGATCTTGAGAATAGGCCTTAGACCATGTAGATCCCAAAGTACTGACAAGAATTTGCTTTATGATGGGGGAGGGGAGGGCTGGAAAATCAGTAGTTTTAGCTGAATAGCCAAGGACTGAATTAACATCAATACCTTTTGCCTTCCAGAGAAGGGCTGAGACATACTGGCAAGACAGTGTGCAGAGACCTGGCTTGTAATCTTACAGCTTGGCTTGTGCAATGCTTGTAGTGCATGACCACTTTATATTTAGCACTCTCTCATGCTGCCAAATGCTGCTACTTACATTTCTTTTCTTTCCTTTTCTTTTTTCTTTTTTTTAAAGATGTTAATTTATATATTTGAATTTGTAGTCTGAACATTAGTTGATCACACTAAAGATCACCTTGTGTCTACAATATCTATTGCACCTTCCCTAATTCATAACCTGGAAAGCATTGGAAACAGTGACCTCAAGCCAACCCTTAGAATACAACTGTTTTGACATGGAGTTTTAACTGGAATCTTCTGACAAAAAATGCTTTTATTGCCACAAGAACCTTTAGTTAGTGCTCTAGGTTTTATTCTGTCACTTGTCAGTGTTTTGTTTCACTCTGATGGAAAAAAGGAAATGCACGTTTTCTTTGTAACAAAATGAGAAGTGACAAACATATTAAAATTACATTATTGTATAACAGCTTAAAGTTCTTTGACATTTAACAGTGTTACAAAGAATAATATTAACAACTAAATATTTTAAAATAGCATAATTAATTCCACGAAACTTAAATTTGATGAAAAAATAAATAGCAATACATTGCTGTTTAACAAAATAACTGTTCAACCATAATTAGTTACACATATATTTAATAATAACGTAGAAAAATATTTCCTTTAGGAAAAGTATGGAAAGCCGTGGCATTGTTCCCTCTTCCTATTTCCACTTCCTGAAATATTAATGTCTTACAGTTCTGCATTGCAAGAAGACATATTAAGCTTGGAATCTGCATGCAGTCAAAGGGAAAACCCTGATGGGAGACAAGTACTTGCCATAAATTAGTAGCTTTATGAATATTTGAGTTGGTTGCACTCATGGAGCATCCTGGTGGGTCAGGTCTGCTGTCACGTCGCTGTGGCTGTACAATTATGCTTCTCTGTGATGTGCAAGTACTGTGAGAAATGGATCTAGGTTGGCTGGAGGCAGACTTTCCGTACACTGATTATCATTCTGTGCATGGAAGTAGGGGAAGATTAAAATGGGGATAAAGAATGTTTTCTGTTAAATTATAAAAGAGGAACATGCTGTATGAATTGCCCTCCTGTAATTTTCACTGTGTATGTATGTAATGAAATAATGTTAATCCTCATGAATCAATCAGGAGTATGTTAAAAATGTTTAACTCGTTTCTTC
This sequence comes from Theristicus caerulescens, assembly GCA_020745775.1. Taxonomy (NCBI): domain Eukaryota; kingdom Metazoa; phylum Chordata; class Aves; order Pelecaniformes; family Threskiornithidae; genus Theristicus; species Theristicus caerulescens. The sequence goes on from CM036560.1 coordinate 95,745,948, forward strand.
CTTCTGTGGGTGGCATTTTTAAATATTCCAAATACCCTGGACATATTCCTTCAAAGGAGTAAGACTTGAAAGGATAATAGCTGTGAACACAACACACTACCAAAGATACTATTTTCCAGGTTAAGATCCTCCTTTCACCTAAGAAGCTCTGAGTAATTTACAAGCACGACTATTTCTAAGGTGTGGAAGTATTACTACATCACCTAGAGCTATATGAGGAGCCAGGAAGGCACACTGGTCACCATCTACAAAATTACTCTTCTGTTTTCTATTGTGTCGACAGAAATTTTTGGTTTTAGAATGAGAGCGAGATGATCTGAGAAAGTCAGTATAAATCAGTGTCCAGTTCTCAGGGATACACATGGGTTGCTGTCTTGGAGCTCCTGTACAATTTCATAACACCACCAAGACAGTGAGCGTCACTCCAAAGCTACTCTTGAGTAGCTGGAAACATAAGTTCATGGCCCAAGAGGATTCAAGAGGGGATCCAAACCCATCTCATGCTCAATTCTGCATTACCGAGTGCTCTCCAGGCACTGCCAGAGATCTGAGATCCCAACAACATCTATTAACCAGTCCTTCTGTAACCATGGTTGGAGAACTGTGATACATAGTTTAAAGAGTAATAAAAAATGTTAGTAGTTTTCTTACATGTGTAATTAATAGAAAGCTGATTAAGTAATGAAGGGCTAAAATTCTGTGGAAAGCGGTTTGGGTGACACCATGAACCTGAAGGGCAGAACAGCAGAGGTTTTTTCATTGTTACTAGATGCAAGAGCCCCAAGAGACAATTTCCCTTTTTCTGAATATTGGATTTTTTCTAATAAAGTAGTAGAGTGTGTAGGCAGTCTGTTCCTCCCTCCATTGCTGTGCCGTACTGATTATACAGCAAGTCTAAGGATTGATGTCAGTAAAATGAACTTTTGCAAGAGAACTGCATGTCTTTTGGGCTCACCTTTAACAAACTAGCTGCTACCTTTGTAAGTCTCTAAGTCTGGCAGACTTTTTTACCCTTCTTCCCTAGAGCTACTTACATTGCACCTTCTGTATTAGGTAGAGACATGCATAATTCAAAAGACATCATTAGAAAATTGAATATAAACACTTTGGTATAACTGTATTATGAGCACTGGAACTGTTATTGTAACAACATGAAGCTCTGTTTAGTCTGCATATAATGTTACTGTTTTAAACAAGAGAAACAGGCTACCTAACTTTGAGAACTACTCAGACCTGGGACTTCCTATGGAAGCAGTCAGCCTGACAGCAGTATTGTAGCCTGCTTCTGAAAAACCTTTCCGGGTAACTTTCTAGAGAGGGAGGAGAAACAGCCAGCAATACACAGAATTTCTGGTGTGACTTGTCTTAAAAAGAAACATGTGTGCATGCAAGTTTATGGAGCACCCAAGTATTTACTTTTTTGGAAGAGATTTTTTTTTTTGTTAGACTCTCCTCCCACTGTTAAAAGCTCTCAGATTAATCCTGGTGCAAAATGGGAAACCCCGTTAATTGCCAAAAAATTTCACAGGATAGGAAACCCATTTTCCATAAATCTTTATTAGCCAAATCTTCTCATCATAGCAGAACTTTACTTTTCATGCTTCTTGACAGGTCCCAGTTTGACAAAGGAAGCTTAGCTTTAAAAAGCATCACTACAAAAAGCAAAAACATTATTGGGATTCTAATTAACACTTTGACGTTTTATTATAGAGCTGGAGGTGTATGAAATTATTCCCTGGGAGTTTACCACCACTGGGAAAGGTGATTGATTCTGCTACCTGTAGAAAGTAATAGGTAATGTATTAGGGAACACAGGGATGGTTTGTTTTGTTCACACCAAGTAAAAGACAAATTTCATCTTCATTTTAATTTTTAGATGAGAGACAGCACCACACAGAGGCACAGCTGCAAAGCTCAAACTTCTGCTGCTCCATATTGGGACCCCAATGAAGCAAAACATTAATCTGTATAGCAAACAAATGACTATCATTTACATAATTACATTTAGTCACAACTTATAACATATTCATAAGCGCATGAGTGAGAATGATGCATTTGCTATGTAAGGGATAGAAATAGTGGATCAGCTTGGGCTTTACCAGGACAGGAGGAGTAACAGAAAAGTGATTTGCCAACATGTTAGAAGACTCAAATTTCTGATTTGAGTCTAGCCATCAGTTACTTGTCCTTTCTGGTCCTTTTATTCAGATGGGTTTTACTTCTGCAAGTGATTGCAGATTGAAGTTTCTTTTGTGTAAACATGTGGTAATTCTTACAGCAATCATTGGGAAAAAGGGCAAAAATTTATTTTTCTCCAGAAATGTTTCCATTAACAACTCATGATTTACTGGGAAATGAAAGAAAGCAGATAGAAATTAGAGGGACTTCAAATAAATCTGTCTTATATCTCTAACTATTGCTTTTATGACTACCATTGTTCTACCACCCCAGTAATTAAATAGCAGAGAGTAAAGCTTCCATAAAGTTTATGTAAGTCCATGTCTGTTTCTTTCCCCAGAATATCAACTAATAATCATAGGCATCATTTTTATTCCTCCTTGGTTATCAATGCTTGCTTCCTCCTCTCTTAGCTTTTTTCTTTTCTTATTTTCACCTCTCCTTTTTTCTCTTGATTTTTACAAGTCGAACAGGGAAATAATCATCCCACCAACTGTTATAAGCGACTGTTATGACATTTCTACCAGTTACATCTCACTCTCCCTATTTTGCATCAATTCCTTTAATTCTGCCATTTTTTTTAGCTACTGGACATCTATTTCTGAGATTTTTCATTATTAATTTCAACTGTTTCTCTGAGGTTTAGACTTCTCACATAAACATGTCACACCACCAGCTCTGTCATTCTGAAGAACATGCAAATACAACTCAGGTTTTGGAGAAAAGAAAAAATAAAGCCGTGATGTAAAAAGCACCTTATCTGATATCATCAACTAAAACAAAAAAGGCATGATTCAACTAAACCCAGTCTTTTGTTTTCTCCTGGAAATAACAATTCTGTCAGATAACTCTCTGTACAGAAAAGAATCAGTGTCCTGTTCAGTTCGGTGGTTTTTCTTTTTTTTTTTACCTGGCAACTCGCTGAGGGATTGCCATCTGCTCAGAGAGCAGCAGATCAATAGCACAGCCAGGAGCAGTAGAATGAAGATTTTGCTCCTCAGTCTCGGCTTTGCCAGGGTGCTTAGTTGACAGGGTGCTCTGACGTTGCATGTTCAGCTCTGTATGTTTGAGGGGTTCAGTGGCAAAGAAAGGGGAAGGACTTGCAAATAAGTTAACCCTGTAGTGAATGAGAACTACTTAAAAGGCTCTGGGATGTATAATAGTATCTTGGTTTAGGCTGTACATGATTTCACATCTCTACTTTACAAACCAGCAGAGAGCCCTAGATGTTAATGTGTCCCCCCTGAATAGCATTGCATTTAAACACGAGGTGAGCAAGAGGCATGTCAGTTTTTCTTCTGAATCAAAACCTTAGTCTAAATTCAGCTGTGGGAAGGTTGCCTGCCATGAGTGCTAGTATTCCTACAACTAGCTAGTTACTCGTATCTTTTTACTGACTGAGCTATGTGACTCTGTTGTGTTCAAAAGTGATGCAGTCAAAGAAATCCCAAAGAGAGCTTTTAATGCAATAACAATGTTTGTTTTCAACTCCCACCCATTTTATAAAAAATTAAATGTGATAGTTTTTAGAGTAATTTTCATGAAACTCTGTTGCATTCTTCATAAAATCCAAATAGATGCATCACAATTGCACTTCACATGACTTCGCTATTTTCAGAGATTTAAAAATCCCAGAACTCTTTTTTTCATGCATTCTTAAGCACTGCTTTAAAAAAAAAATGTATGTCATGGGAAGAAAAACTATTCCTCAATCAAATTTTTATTTTTATCCTGGAAACTAAATTTACTAAATTAAAAAGATACATCTTGGAAATTAATTTGCAAATAGTGTATGTTTCAGGTCATCGGTACCGTCTTTTTTTTTTTTTTAATCTAAGCATTTAATCTGTTGGGGAACATAAGAAAAGTTCTGTGACCACTGGACTACTTCTGGCTTCAGCCTTTTTTTGCTTAAATAAATCTTTTGCCTTTGTGCAACTTTTATTAACTTTCTAGTAGTTCCCATGATATAATGTAGTTTTATGCAAAGCAGGACATTATTTTTCCTTTCAATGGGATATCTTGCATTAGCTTATCTTGTGGTTAGTCTCTGGCCATAGGCAACAAATGAAGCAAGTAGTTACACACTGAGTTACTGTAGTCTTCTGTAAATGAGGTTCTACTAGAGGATTCAGTACTCACCTGTAGGGTTTCTGCTGGGGGCTCCTGCTTTATCCTCTGGTTTAATTTTGATCTTGGGAACTGCAGGTGTTCAGTTCTACTGGCCACCTGGCTGTGTGAATGACCTAGACATCTGAAATTTGAAGCAGCAAAGAATAATTAAGATAGTGTGTTAAGTCCCGGTCTGATTGTCAGGCTCGGGGAAGGTTCTTAATGATCCCAAGGGTGAAATTAAGACACAAACGAGGTCATGTGCCGCCAATCAGACGTTTTATTAGGTAAATATAAAAGAGTAAAGCGATAGGAAAGGCAGGAAATATTGGGAGGAAATTAAGCAAGCATTCAGAGAGATAAGCAAAGGATAGTCACCACTGTGGATCCAGCGGCGTCTCGTTGGTCCTCAGTCTTCAGTTCTTCGGTGGTGGGTGGCCACACTCAGGCTTCATTGTGCTGTCTTTTATCTGGTGTTGGAGAGGGAGTTTGCCTTCTAGGTTCGGTTTGGTTACCCAGGGCAACATCACGTACGCCACACATGCACACCTAACCACACAATATGTACTGTTGGTGGACAAGTGGCCTGGTCCGGATACCAGTTGATGTCCTGTTTTTGGTGGTGCCTGATAAGCCAAAGAATGGCCTGCTGCTTCAGCAAGTTTGCACAAATTTCCTTGCAAGCTGGTGGTATTTGTTAAGTCAAAGAATGGTCTGCCCTCGGGTCTTCCCAGACAAAAGAGTGGTCTGCTGTCTGGTCTTATCAAATAAACACACACAAGCAAGCTTTGAGACAATTGTTCTTAACACTTCAGTCTCTTACATAGTGAAACTTTGGAGGCATGTTTTCTTTATCTGATCTCTTATCGAGAACTAAATTGGCTTCCAGTTTTCCTTTTTGAATATTGTCCCAAAAAGCCTAAGGCAAATACTTCTAGAGGTCCAATCTTTGGTAAAACTTACAAAGAAATACATTGCCAAACATCTGTTCTGTCTGGACTCAGACAGTCTTTTCAGTCATATGTGACTGATATGATATTTGATATAGAGAAAATAAACATTACAGAGAATTCAGGGACACCAATAGAAAAGGCTGGCATTTAGAAAATATGAGATACAAGAACAACTGAAAAGAGTGAAAATAAAGTAGTGAAGGGTAAGAGAAGACTGTGAAGAAGACTGAAGGGGTGGAGGAGGGGAGACATAACATTACAAATATGTAAAAGGCTTCTGGATATAGGAAAAAATGTACAGAGAGAACAGTTATATTCTGGAAATGATTGTCTGGAGGAAATGATAGAAATGTTATCACTGGAAGCTCTCTTAGCAAGGGTTAGATCAACACCTAACAAGGTTTTGAAATTACATATATTCAGTTCGGTCCGTTATGGACCCCTTTATTTCATAATGGCAATTTCTTTTCTTTTGTGAGTGCATGAGGTGCTGCACACCTCAGGCTGAGCTGTGCTTGGTTCTCAGAAGTATGGTGTAAATATGAAACCTCCTTGTGAAAGGGGGAGGTATTACTGTGGACTTCCATAAACAATGCGAAGGGATGTAATGGGAATTAATGAAATGTGTTTGCCTAAAAGACCATGAAAGCTTCTCTCAGGAGTGCCCTACTGTGAAATGTTCAATTCAGAGAACCTTAGAACCATAGACAAAATAATTATAAGTAATTATTGGTATTACTGAGCTTAAGTAAAATTTAAAAAAATGGGTTAATACATTTTTGGTGTGGCTAGGAGGAGGAATTAGAATAGAGGTATATTCCAGTAACATGATAGCTTAATACTGTGTAATGAGTTGTTTTATTATGTATAGAAATATGTTATTGGAAAATAGAGACGCCTTCCAGCATATGCTTTTGTCAATTAAATTATATAAAGAGGATCCCTAATGTCAATCAACCTGATCATTTAGTGCTAATAAAAAGCTACCTTCTCATTTATATTCAATATGCAATTACTGAACTGTGTTTCAGTACAAAGCTGACAAGCCCCTTGGAAGCAATAAAATAGACAAGTTCTTGAAGATCACATTCCAACCCAGCCTTCTATGTCTCTATAATCTTTAACAGGTTTCAAAACCTATGGGATTTCTAACTGACCCTAAAAAATTATCTACAGTTTTGAGGCTTAAATAACACTTGGGAAGAAACCTGTTCTCAATCCAAAAATGACCAGGTCTGAAACAGTGGTGAAATCTGAGAAGAAAAATGTAATGAAAACTTGCTTTCTAGTCATTATGAAAGGGATCTCCATGCTGAAGAGACAGCATCTGTGCTGCACAGGAGAAATCCAGAAACATAACTTCCTTCTGTACATCAGTATACCCCAGCCCTGTCAAGAGTCAGTTTGTGGTACTTCAGAAAGATAAGAGTGAGAGGATGAAGAAGAACATACTTTAAAAGAAGTGTCTATTTTCTTAACAGCTTAAGAGGATTTAGCATTCATTTCCTGATGACATGATAAATGTTGTCTTAGGCAATTCTTAAAACCTGTTGTTGCCTAAAGTATCCTATCACCCTGATAACAAGCTCACGGCTGTAACAGATACTGTGGGGTGGGTTTTGGTTTTGTTTGTAGGATTAGATACTTGGCAAAAAAAAATTTTAAAACCAAACAATAAAATGACTAGAAAAGGTTTTCAGCTTTCTGTAAAGCTACTGTCGTAGATGTAGGAGAACAGAGAAACAGAATGAATTTACCACGCAGAAGAGTGAGTAGTAACATTGTGATGAGCCACTCATAATTTATGCAACTGCTGTGGAAACTTTTTGCTTCTGAGATTTGTGAACACAGTCCAAGTTCAGCAAATTAAGTGAGCTGCTCCTCAGTCAATGTAGAGCAATAGTGCTAGGTTTATCAAATCTCTGGGAGAGAGATTCAATGTCCTGCATGATGGCATCAAAGAGGTATTTTGGGATATTACCTAGGCCTCCCTTCCTTGTAACTTTGAGGAAGAATAATCTGTTTTGCACATTTCTCTTTAGGCTATCTCGGTTGCACTTTCTGACATAGTTATGGTGTCTATCTCAAAATCCAGGGTCCTTTTCCTCCAGTTTGCACAAGTGGTTCAGATCATGGTTGCTTACAGCTTCCCACTCTGCTTCTTTATCCCTATTCCACAGTTATGTTCTAGGATATACAGGGCTTTGGAAAATGGGTAGAACTTCAGAATTCACCCTGATATTCAAGTCTGTCTTTCCTACAACGAACTGTGCAGAGAACAGGGCCTGATGGTTACTCCTTTTGAAGTAACACAGCTCAGAGCTGAGTATCTGCTTCCCCTCAGGACACAGTTATGATGTGATTATCATGATTAATGCCACATACATCCGTAAGAAATCCTGACCTGACATGCTGTGCAGCTTTATTTGAGCCCTGGCCTGGCAGAGCTCAGGCCCCTGACCTGTCTCTGGTTATCCATCCGGTCTGTGTCTACCTCAGACATGTCACAAAATGACAATATGTTTACCTCAGGATCATTTTCCCTTTGTTGTCTATTGGCTTTAGACTTTGCCCATATCCTGCTCTCTTTATTGCGGTAGTTCCCTTTCAGATCTTAGTACTGGGATGACACATGAATTATTCAAGGAATGGGTGTATGTATGCAGTTGCAGTAATCACAAAACTCTCTTCAGAAGTAGAACACCTTTTTTATTTTCTTGAGTTAAAGCAAACTCTAAAAAAGATCTTATCTACAAGTTGGCACAGGCAACAACATATGCAACAGAAAGCGGTAACTCAGCAACAGTATGATAACACAAATTAGAAGTTATCTTGTATAGTACATTACAGTAAACCAATTATGAACTTTAAAGGTTGCATGACAGAGGCTGATGGAAGATGACATAGTATGTTAAGTAAATGTTTACTCGTCTAGGGGCCTGCATCTCTTCTTGTGTCCAAGGCTTTCTTCAGCCTCAACACACAGTAATTGCTATTTTCACAAAGTTCGGCTTATTAGAGTATCTGAATGTCTCAGGGCAATGGAGGGCACATTGCAGCTGAAAGATCAGTGAGAAAATAGCTTCCCGGGAAAAGTACCCTGTAATTGAAAAGAATGACTAGTTACAAATGAATAATTTGTCTTCCCTGGGAATTACTGGGTGCAATTGCACTTCACGCCTCTGGTCATTCCATTCGCTGTTGGCCAACACGTAACGTTTGCTCACCGTGATCCCATTAAACCAGCAAAAAGAGGAGACAGAAGTAATTGTGACTCCTGTGGATTCTGTTATGCTTCTACTTGGCATTCTTTTCAGAAAGGGGACAGCTGGGCCTATATGGAAATCAGTTTTGAATGTTGGTTTTGGGAAGAAAAGGGTTGATTTTTTGCATGGTTCACCACCTGAATTTTGTATCTGGGCAATAAAATAAGTTAGTCACAAACAAGTCAGAGGCAATGTGCCTGTCCAAGCATCAGGCTAAGCCAAGCAAATTGCAGTTTCACATAAGTTCCACAGAAGTGGTAAAGTGGGCAAGTTTCCTTGGGGTGTTGCCTAGAGATGATCAGGCTCCGTGAAAGTTTTGCCAAGTCCCCACAGCACTGGGCAGTTTGAGATGCTGTCTTCAAGTCAGTCTTCAAATCTTTTATGGTCTGAGGCTCAATATCCCTCTATTCCTGTTGCCAGAGATCTGGAGACAAACACGTTGCTATTCACTGAGAGTAACTTCTCAGCCTTAATGCTGTTAACCTAAGCTCTCCTCCTCATTCCCAACCTTTTAGTGTCTTTGCAAGATACTATACTGGGCTAGCTACAGTAAAAATACATTTCTATTTAGCAGACTTTGGGAAAGCTCAGCAGTGATGGTGTATTGTATCCAGCCTTGAAGCAGATGCTACCTTTAGTATGCAAGGGGATATGAAAGCCTCAGTTTGACTGTGGCATTTGCAAGGAAGAATGCCATAGGAAAAGCTGCCATAGAAAGTCTCAGGTACTATGCAGTTACTTGGTTTTTTGAGGAATTTCTTGTGACAGACATTATAGGGCTCTTCATTTTTAGATAGTGATCTCTGCAGAGCAAATCACAAAAAAACTCTAGGCACAGAAAAACAGTCTTAAGGAAAAAAGTTTTAAATGGCCTAAGTCAAAGGGGAGACAGGCTAGGTGGTTTGGTTAAAAGGAGCACCATCACAAGAGGAGCAACCCTGCAGAAAGAACTGAAAGATGGAAATTGCAGATTGCAGATCCTCTTAGAAGAGCTTATGTCTAGATCAATATGTTTTGCATCTGAGCAACATTCTCTCTCTGTTTACAAGATCTTACAATGAGAGTTAGATATTTGTTTCCTTGCATTTCCCATAGGGTACCAAGCACTCTGCCAACACAAGAGAGTGAGAAATAAAGAAGGTGGATTAAAGGCTCATTTATACATATTGCAGAAACTTCTTCAGGACTTAGAGTTTGCAGCAATGGAAATCCCAGAAGATCAATGACAAATCAGTCTGATCAGCATTCTTTATTGACATTGTGAACCCTCAATAGGGGTCTGCCTTTATGACCAAGAATAGTAATTGCATTTTAAATTGACTGATGCACATTAGGTGGTAAAACCGGTGTTTTAAACTTCAGAGGCTGTAAGCTGAAACAAAATTCAAGTTAGAAGTAATTTCAAGTGAAGGGGGATTTGCCTTGGGACTAAACGCGCAAAGGAAGAGGTAGCATACCTCTCACTTAAAAGTTTCCGAACAAGACAGGAAGATACGCTTTAGCTGATTAGAGACTACTCTGCTCACTGCAGGAGAAAATTCTGCTACCCCTTAAACTGATGGTTGGTTTCAAGGACAGTGTGATCCAGTCTAGTCTCAAGTTTATAAACCCTTTATCTGTAAAAGGACACTTGCTGCTGAAGCTTCATTGGAGAGGGAAGAAAGGAATGCACAAAGTTTTGCCCAACCAGTGCCAAAGGGTGTAGAGTGGAAGGGAAGGAGGGAAGACTGTGAGTCTTCATGGGCTGACTGGAGCTCAATCACTCCCAAGAATTTTGTCAACAGTGCTTAAAAACGCAGCTCCAAATACTGAAATGTGTTTCCTCAGGAGCTGTGTGCAGTGCCTTTGTCATCTTGCCTCTGCTGTGGTGTGTTAGGAGTATGGCCAACAAGACAGGGAGACATTTAGTGTAGATATTTCTCTGCTAACTAGATTAATTAAAAATACTTGCTTGTCAAAGCACCTTCCCCTGATTCCCTTGCTGCAGCTGAAACTGTCAAACTGCTGCATCAAGCTTGTGGCACAGCCAAAACCCTCATTCAAAGCTCTGTTGGCCTGGCACAGAGCATGGCTTCCTATTGCTACCTATCCAGTGGTGCTGCCTTACATCCCACCTGCTTCCTGGTGGGAGTTTCAATGAACTCTTCACCACCTTCCTTCAAGCAGCAGCACAGGAACAGCCTCTGACTTTCCTCAGAGACTTATATTTTTGAACAAAAGTAATTCACATGTAGCAAAAGAAATTTTTCTATCTATCTTGCATTTCCTAGAGCTGCCTGTGCATCTAAAAGCAGCATCATCATGAAGATCTGTAGTCTTCACTTCTTCACAATTTCATAATGACCATAGAAAAGCATCTCCCCTTTCTTGGACCCATGGCTGATGCACCTCTGTGCATCCTGGGTTTCTGCTACCCTATGATATAAGGGATGTTTTTTGTTTCAGCTTTGCTCATTTGTCTGACACACTGTTGTACCTCCTCTTCACAGTATATGTACCTTGTGAAGTGAGGCAGTCACAAAATCACATGCTGAATCAAGACACACTAACTTTTGATTTGCTGCCCCAAACATTGGACCACTTCCTCTCTTAGGACTTCCATAGTTGCTCTTGAACCTCTTCCCTTCAATATACCGGGCACCCATCCGTCATCCTTGTTTCCTATATTTCATCTGCACTGAAAGACAAAGATAAATATGAAAGATTTAGGAACAGTGGGATATAAGCAAATCTTAGCAGCCTGAAAATGTATTGCTTATGCACACTCCCAGGAGGGGATGGAGGGCACAGAAGACAGACAACTGCAAGTATGTGAAATATCCTGCCAAAGATGCTGCCTGTGCTACAAGGACTCATGCAAATCTTTTGTTTTACATGCATGGCCTGCAAAAGGAGGGCACTATTCACCTATTCACAGCTGAACATTTAACTCCTTTTTCTTAGTTTATGCTATGCTCTTTAGCAATACTGAAAATGCTGCCTAGCTTCTTCACTCAAAGCATTAAACCAGGGTCTGAAGTGTTTCAGATTAATCCAAACTTGTTATGTAGCAAATAACCATGTTGTCCTTCATGACTTCAATATTTCTCTTTTTCTGAATGTCCTGGTTTCAGCTGGGTTAGAGTTAATTTTCTTCTTAGTAGCTAGTAGAGTGCTGTGTTTTGGATTTAGGTTGAGAATAATGTTGATAACACAGTGATGTTTTGGTTCTTGCTGAACAGAGTTTACACTGGTCAAGGACTTTTCAGCTTCCTGTGCTTTGCCAGGTGCATGAGAAGCTGGGAGGGGGCACAGCCAGGACAGCTGACCCAGGCTGGCCAAAGGGCTATTCCATACCATATGACATCATGCTCAGTATATAGGCTGGGGGAAGAAGAAGGAAGTGGGGAACATTCGGCATGATGGCGTTTGGCTTCCCAAGTAACCGTTACGCATGATGGAGCCCTGCTTTCCTGGGGATGGCTGAACACCTGCCTGCCGACGGGAAGTAGTGAATGAATTCCTTGCTTTGCTTTGCTTGTGCGCGCAGCTTTTGCTTTCCCTATTAAACTGTCTTTATCTCAACCCACAAGTTTTCTCACTTTTACTCCTCCGATTCTCTCCCCCATCCCACCGTGGGGGGAGTGAGCGAGCGGCTGCGTGGTGCTTAGTTGCCGACTGGGGTTAAACCACGACACTGAATCAGAGGGTTTACAACAGTTTCCCTTTTGATCTGTCCCTGTTGTTGGAAATCACGATTGTATTTTGCACAGTTTGCTAATTTGCAAAATTAGAGGGAGGCTTCTTGCACTACCAGGGGCTACATGGCAGTGAGGGACATCACACAGCCTCCAGAGCCCTCCCAGAAACTCCACTGGGAAAACGCCAAACCCTACCACCCTCCACCATCAGTTCTGTCACAAGTGCAGCTTGATCAAATGTTCAAATAATTCCTTTAATTATTATTCAGTTAAAAGCAATACATGCACAACAATCATAAGCTTTACTTTCTCTCCCCCTGACATCTATACCTTATTACATCTGTAACTGAAGTAATATGTTATGTTTTGATAGAACAGAGAGGAAAGCAATTTAGCGAGGGCATCCCTGTAACAAGTGATTTGGACTCTGAGGTTCACCTTCATAAAGAAACATAGGATTTTAAAATAAAATTTATTTGTACATGCTTGCTTGTTTTTCTTTTTTCAGAAAATGACAAGATTTGAGGGTTTAAAGAGGGACTGTGTTTGTATCCTGATGTGTTTCACTTTCTGTGGCATCTATTTGTGCTGATCTACTGTCCTAGTCTTACTCCAAAGTAATGGGTTTACAGCCTTAAAAACCGTTTTCTGTATTTTAAAAAATGGATTAAAAAAACCCAAGAAAGATGTTTCAATCTTGCCTAAGTGTTCAGTGGTCCTTCTGAGCTGCAAAGTGGAAGTACCTATATTTTTCATTGATTCTAAAGGGCCATGAACTATTACCCCTCTGGGCTATGGTCTTTACAAACACAGACCAGAAATGCTGCCTTATTGCTGTTTTACAAAATTATCGTAAGAGTACCCGAGCTTAGGCGCACCATTCACTTATCCATGCATCACCTGAAAGGTGACAACAGTCTGTGGTTGCTTGTCAGTGTGTGCTATCTGCTCTGAGAAGGTAGACCTTTGATATACTGATGTATATGCTCCTTCTTTCTGTGTTTGTCAGTCATATTCATAGCAGGAGCAAAGCTGACGGTCAGCTGGCAATCTGCTCAAAATGCTGATGAGGAATAAGAGGTGAATATTGCAACGTGGCTTGGGTACCTGAACAGCAAGCAGTGCTTCTCACTCCTATGTAGAAAAAGCCTCTAAAGGAAGATGTATACCCATGCGAATGCTGCCTGTCTGCTCATTTTCTGTTGGAAAATCAGATAAAAATTGTTGGCTGTAACTCAGGGCACATCAGTAATCCAGAATGAGTTCTCCCTTGACAGCCTTAACCTTATGTGCACCCGGCCTTACTGTACATGAAATGCGTAGATATTTTAGCAGTGTAACCAACTTCTTCCCCTTCCCCACCACAAAACTTTTGTTTAAACAATTTGCTGTTTCTTTTTCTTACATTACAAGGAAAGCTCAATGATATATAAATAGGGAAAAGCTATCTGAAATAATAGTAGGAGGTTCTACTGAAGCTGGTCCTTTCCTTCATTATCTTCTGCTGAAGATGTGATGAGTGAGATCTGTTTTAACTCATGCTCTACTGAATTTCTGCATTTTCTTCTTTTTTTTTTTTCCCCCTAGGTTATCTATCATGCATTGAACTGACTTTGCTGAAAGCTTTTTTGGGAAAAAAGTGTTTATTATTTCCATAGTTTCCACAAGATGTGAAATGATTGCCAAGGTTAACAAAATAGTTTCTTTATTACTTTAGATCATTCCAGTTCCTAGTGGTTTCCCTTTTGTCCTTGGCATCCCAATTTCTATTGTTCTTTAAAGTCTTTAACTAGCTATCCTATTTTATTACATTTTATAGTACATTAATTTCTCATTTGTAACCAGTAACATGTACTAATTCAATAAATACTTCTTATAAAAAGCATAGAAATTAATCTGGTATAAAACTAATAAACAGGGATTATGTTTGACAGGGCATATTCCATTGAGCAGCACTGAACTCCCATATAAAAAGTCCTTCCTTTCAGACCAGGGTAAACTTTAAGTATTTGGAGCTCTATTCTGATGCAGACTTTTAGCTTCTAGTACCTTTTGTGTGTTTATAAGATCACTCTTTCCTCTTGAAAGCCTTTCCCTGCTTTTCTGTTTTCTTTTTTGTAGTGTATTTAATTGCCAAGCCATAATTAATGTTTCACTTTTGTTTTCATTATTTACTACATTAGCCGCTGCTTGGTTAAAATCTTCCCACACACGAAAGTGCAAGTCAAAATATCCAAGTGAAGTGCAGTTCAGCTTTTTGCTATTTATGTTATTAAGAACTGAGCCTTGCAGGCAGGAGGTAAATCTATTTGAGTAGGTTACTGAATCATTACCTCCTAAATATAATTAACACATGATAGTGAACTTATATGGTCAAATTAAATTTTTAGTGCCAGAAAATCCGGTGTTAGCAAAACTGGAGCAGAGGGTTTGGAGCTTTCTCTTGCAAAATGTCTTCCCAGTTACTCTGTCAAGAGCAATTTTTAATGTGTTTCTAACTGGGACGTAATGTTTCCTTAAATCCAGTGATCATTGCGGGTCAGATGTACACGCATGGTTTTGTGTCTCTCCACGTATGTTTACATTAGCACATAGCGTAGATCAATTAGTGCTGAAGACCTGATGTCCACATGATGGGCATCTCAGGGAGCTGCAGTTCAGATTAGGTCTAGTCCGATCTTGTGGACTGTCGGAGGGTAGAGGGCATCCAGAATTGCTCCTGGACTGCATGTTCCGGTTATTCTTATGCTCAAGAAATCAAGCTCAAGTAAGATCACCAGATAGACTTGTGCAGACTTTGTTACTGGACACCTCAGAGAGATATAGCGAGTGATTGCAAATATTTATTGTTGAAATTTCTTCTCACCTTCTGTTGAGCACTCTTTACAGTCGTTCTTAAATAGATTAAATCTCTATTTTCTATGTGCCATTTGAATGACGAAGCAGTCTCCCCTTGGCTGGAGGATATACTGCAGATATTATTTCTGGAATTTTTTTCTAATCACATTTCAATTTTCTTTAGCACTGGCTATTGGCTTGCATTGTGTTAAACTCACCTGGGGTGAGATATCATTCAGTAAAAACAAACAAAGTGTTCTGCCTTTTTTTGGATATATTCAAGTGTGAGGATAAATGTCACTGTTGCAAATTGCTTTTACTTGGAGGTAAACAAATAATATAGTCATTTGTGGTAAATCATTTGGGGTCAATGACTGACCTTACCCGGGGGAACTATGACAGAACTTGCTTTGTGTCTGTACCTGCGTTTGATGAAAGCATGCTGTGGTAGGTGATGATCAAATATAGTGACCTTTGATGTGCCCTTACTTAAAAGCATGTAAATCTTCCATTTCTCCTCTATCAATGAAGTTTTTTCTCTTTGGCTCCTGTAACAGTCTTGATATAATATTCCTAAATATCTTTAACCTTATTGTTCATCCACGCAACATCTCCTTAGAGCATTGGTATCCATCCGATGACAACAAAGAAAAGAAAATAAATTCTTTTCCTTTGACGTTCTAACAGGAATTCTTGACAAGAGCACTGTCTAAGGCCAGGTTCTTGCTTTCCCTTGTAGTCTCTTCAGGTTTAGATAACGAAAGCTTAAACACTGAAAACTCATTGCCCTCAATTACTTCAGTCCCTATTTATTCTCTCCTGAGAAAGATTTCAGTGGAAGAGAGTTTTGGAAAAGTTGTTATACCTTTCTGATGCTCAGAGACCAGTCGTGTGTCTATTTTGCAGGCAGTTTATGAGTCAGAGTACTGAACAAGCTGCTTTTTTTCTGTATGTGCCTTTTGCATGATCCCAAGGACTCTTTCAAAGTTGCTGCTGGCACCACGTGGTGCACACACGGTTTGCTCTCCCTTCTTGTGGTGTAGTGGGGTGTCAGCTTTGGATAGGATGTGCATGGGCAGTGGCGAGGCTGCTCAGATAGGAGACTTCAGAGCTTTTTGGTTTCTAGAAGCCTGCGCAGACCTAAGGCAGGAAATTAACTCATTCTGTGTGGTTATGCTTTTTAATAGAGTGTTATAGGTGTGGTGTAAACACCATTTAGAGGCACACCAGTTCACTTTTTTAAACACGTTCTTTGGATAAACACGTCTTCCCTGATAAGCCTTCCTTTCCTTTGTGTCTCATATGTCAATGGATAGGAAGGGATTTTTTCTGAGAGTGAAGGGAAAAAAATATATTCCTTTCACTTTTTAAAACCAACAGAAGGCAAATTATGCCAAAACAATAGAACAATTCTTACATTTTTTTAGAAAAAAAAAGAAAAAAAACCCAGTTTTTCAGTATAAATAAATCATAAATCCTGTGGTAGAAAACTATGATTTTTTCATAAACCTGTCCCTTCAGTTGTCACTGTTGAGTTTGCTTTATGATTGCACAATATGATAGTCCTCTTTCCCCCTATTTGCATAAGTTTACTTTCACATGTTCTGAGATAACATGTGAAAATTCTACTTTTTTACTTAGTGTGCTGGTTTTGCCTGGGACAGAGCTAATTTTTTCTTCATAGTAGCTAGTATGGGGCTATGTTTTGGATTTGTGCTGCAAACAGTGTTGATAACACAGGGATGTTTTAGTTACAGCTGAGCAGTGCTTACACAGAGCCAAGGCCTTTTCTGCTTCTCACACCACCCCATCAGTGAGGAGGCTGGGGGGCACAAGAAGCTGGAGGGGACACAGCTGGGACAGCTGACCCCAACTGACCAAAGGGCTATTCCATACCATATGGCGTTATGCTCAGCATATAAAGCTGGGGGAAGGAGAAGGAAGGGGGGGATGTTCTGAGTGATGGCGTTTGTCTTCCCCAGTAACCATTACACATGATGGAGCCCTGCTTTCCCGGAGATGGCTGAACACCTGCCTGCTGATGGGAAGTAGTGAATGAATTCCTTGCTTTGCTTTGCTTGTGCAGGCTGCTTTTGCTTTCCCTATTAAACTGCCTTTATCTCAGCCCCCGAGTTTTCTCACTTTTACTCTTCTGATTCTCTCCCCCATCCCACTGGGGGTGAGTGAGCGAGTGGCTGTGTGGTGCTTAGTTGCCAGCTGGGGTTAAACCATGACAGTTAGCAAATACAGCACTCTAGAATTCAAGTAAGTAACACCTCTCCTGCTCCAACAGCTTTCCAGTTCACTGCAAATACCCACCACTGGAAAAATGAGAGTGGAGAGGGGGTTGGTTTGTTTGCTTTTAAATAAAGCAGAGTCTTCTATGTATATATCCTACCAGTTAGAAAAAACAAACAAACAAACAACAAAACCCAATAACCTATTTTTCAATTGTCATTTGTTTGCTTGTTCTAGAAAGTAGATAATGGTACAATAATAGCCTCCTTCCCCAGGTGAGAAAGGACACCCCTTTCTGTGCCCCGTCAGAGGCAAGAAAGACACAAACCTCTGTTTGCCTCTCATTGGTTGATGTGAGAGCACATGGGCTTTGGGCAGTGAATTTGCATGTGTCACTTGTTCCTTCATGGATGAAGTATCATAGGTGATACAAGTAAGAGTATGGTGGCACAAGAGTAAAATCCATAAGTAAACAGGCCCCAGGTGACCCCCTGGTTACAGAGCAATGCGATTCCCTCAGAAAGTACAACGTTTCTATGCTGTAGCACAAAAGCAGTTTTTGTGTATTGCCTCTGAGTGACTTGTAAGCAAAGCAGTTTAATAAATATTCAGTGTTTAGAGTTTTTTTTAAAAAAGACAGATAAATGGAATGCAGTCTTTGAATGGAGCTTTGTATCTGCTTCCCCTGTTTCCCTCCAGATTGCAGTGGGACAGGGTGGATGAAATCTGCACTGCCTTTGTTCAGCTGGTTCAGGGAGTGCTGCAAAATAAAGAGAAGCATGGTTTTAGGAGCTGTCAGGTGATAGGAATCCCTTACTTGCCCCCTCACTAAATTAATCTCCTTATTATCTGGATGTGCAACACTGCTAGGGAACACAAGACAGCTGTTATGTTTTTCAATTTGTGTATACAGGTATGGAGAGAGAAGGAAATTTTTCTTTTCAAAGAAACAAAAATGCATAGGGCAGTGTTTATTAGCTTTGTGGTATTTTCACATATACACACAGACATATACACACGCTGTAGATGCTTCATACCTTGCACTTCTTCGTGACACAATGCCATGTCACCTGAGCACCTATAAAATATTTTGTGC
The DNA here is from genome assembly GCA_020745775.1 of Theristicus caerulescens. Lineage (NCBI taxonomy): Eukaryota > Metazoa > Chordata > Aves > Pelecaniformes > Threskiornithidae > Theristicus > Theristicus caerulescens. The sequence continues at coordinate 95,764,309 of CM036560.1, forward strand.
TATAGTAAAGCTGTTGTTAAACAGGTGTTCTCATTTTATACTTGGGAAAATAAGGGATGGAAAGGCTGAGAGCCACAGTCAGATCTCCTCCTGTAGTATTAAGGCAATCTTGTTACTGTATCTTCATGTACTTTGATCTTAACAGTCATTTCTTGGTTTTGTGGGGGGGTGTATGTTGTTTTGTTTTTTAAATCTTACAGAGGATTTCAATTTTCAGTGTTTGAAATTGAGAGATTAAACTCTGTGTCTGTTTTCATTTTAAAGATCTATCTGCAGCTATAAAACAAATTTTGCAATAAAGGGTGGGTTTCTGTGCATCTCTTCTGTTACTCTTACCTAAAATTTCTCAGTTTATGGAACCTGAAGGGAGATGGAGGTGTACAATGCAGTGTGAGAGGGCGGGAGTCATCTAGGGTTTATACCTGTTCTCCTTCTATATAACTCCTTTGACTGCAGCAGTCACAGCAGCACGTGACTAGAGTAACATGTTTGTATAAATTGGATTATGTAAAGTAACAATTTTGGGGCATAAATTTGTATGTATTATTTTCAGAGCGAGATCAAGAGCTCCTGCTTTTGTACCTCCTTCTGTTCCTACAGAAAATACCATTTTGGCAGTACTGGAGATACAAGATAACAGAAAATTGCATTTTTATAAAAGCATTGTATATTCTTGAGTGTTCAGCCTGTTGCATGTCCTCTGGCAAACAAGCTTCAGATTTGTTCTGGAAAATCTGACAATAGAAGAGGGCTCAGTGATGTGGTTTTGGCCCATCTGTCACAGTTCCTCAGAACCAGTGGCTGTCATAGCCTCACATGGACACCTGCCTGCTGGTTCCTCACCAAAGTCATTTCATGTGTCCATCCATGCGTCATTGCATATGAATCTTTTCTGTGATACTGTCATGAGAAGGTGGATGACATCTATGACAGGCACTTGCACTTGGGATAGGGCCTGAAATTTTTGATCGTAAACACATTGACATGATATTGGATGACTCTGAACTATGCTGAATTTCTATTCTGTTTTATTAACTATGCACATCCTACCTAGACCCATGGAAAAATAATTTTTATTTAACAAAGTGGGAGGTTTGCTTTTTTCATGCCATACAGAAGTATGCATTATATGTGGGCAGATTTCAAGAGTAATAGAGACACAAGAATTGAACAAGGGGAAAACGAGGACACAACCAGTTCATACTCAGGCAAGCGATTTTGTCCAAGTCACAGTGGCCACAGTACTTGTGATTTGAGCAGAGAGCAGTGACCTATTTGCTTCACCACGTTGCTAATCACACCTTACATTTACTGTGTCAGCTTCAGTAACTGATGGATATCAAATTTTCACTTACAACTATTTTAGATTACCCCATATCATATTCCATCCCAGCCCTGGGGAATATTAATCACCATTTTATTACATTCGTCTGGAGAAGTTAGAATTCATTACCATAATTTTTAACTACACATTATGGAGTAACAATGAGATTGAACTAACATACACTTCTTAATTAGCATTAATGATAATTAGGATGAGAGAAAAACAATATGCCAGCAATAGATTTTCCCATATGATTCTGAACAGAGTAGCATAGAGCCATCTGAAATACCTTACTTTTAGTACTTTATACAAAGTTATTGGTCAGGATTTCAAAAGTAGAAGTCCTTTTACTGTGAAATAGAAGTCAGACTGTATTAGACTGGAATCTAATTTAATGTAGCTCCTACTACTCCCTTAATTTCCCAAAGCACTTTACAAAGCAATAACAGGAACTAGTAGTGTGATACACAAGTAGGTAAATCTGTAACTTATTTGCAGTGGGCCAGTTCCAGGCTTGCTGTTAGCTTGTGTAGCTCCGCTGCATGTACTGGGTGGTGTGAGGCTGATTTACACTAGCTAGGATTTGGTCCAAAGCCAGAGGTGTGTACATAAAATGGCAAAGCATACGAAATGTTATTTAAAAAGAAAAATGAAAGGTTAGCCAGGAGATCCCATTTATTCCTATTACTTTTTAAAGCCTCTTGATCCAACACCCACAGAATTTAATAAGAAGTTTTGGCTCAGATCCTACATGAGAAATAAGATCCTAAATTTTTCTCTGAAGGACACTAGTAAAGGGACAAATGAGATTTCATTAAATGTCCCATCCACTACAAGCCACTCTTATAAGTGAAGGTGTATTGCAGGTACAGAAAAGCATGTGGAAGAACACGTGTCATTATGTGCTTGGAGGAGAAAGATGGAAATACAGTATTGTTTATAAAACTGTTTATTGTTTTCCAACTTAATAAATCACTGACATTTTGCACTCTAAATAAGAAGCAAAGTTGAGGACAAGAAGTTGATCTGTCCAAGTACTTGTCTGAAGTACTTGCAGAAGTATCTGTAGTCTCACTGACTTTGCAGACCCTCACTGACAGAGATCGAGTTGAATGAGGAGTTGTTCCTTGACACCACAATTTTTTTTTTCTTGCCTCTCTGTTTTCTAACCATCTTTTCCCACTGAGGGCAGCAGCTGCATTTCTATATGTGAGGTGCCATTGGTATATACAATCCCAGGGGTCCAACTTTAAAGAAACTCTTATCTTTTGTCACTGAATGAAAGGCTCGTGAATCACCACACTGTATTCTAATATTAATACAGATCCAGTGCCTGCTGCAGATAAATTGGAGTTTCCAAATCGCTTGTACATTCTTTTTCCCATTAAAAATACCAGTTCTGTTTGCATAGCAACTTCTGAAAATCCTGCCCTTGACTTCTGTTGCTGTTGATATCTGAATCAAATGCCTTCCATTTATTTTTTGCACATTTTATTTCTTGACTGGACAGCATGACCATAAGTACCCTACAGAAAGAAAAAGCGAGTCGTATTTAGGGATTTTGCATAAAATTTGCTTTGTTAGACTTCTTCATAGGTATTATGTGTACGTAACAATTTCCCTTTAGCTGTACTTCAGTTTGAACTTCCTGGTTTGAAAAACAGGAATAATATTATTTCATCATACACTATATATTTTGCTTATTTATGTTGAAATATCTTGGAAAGGGGAATTGCTTTTTCTGGTGCTTTTTTCCTAATACTGTAATGGTCATTCATTTTCTACACTAAAGCATTGATTTAAAAACATTTTTCTTTTTTAGCAAAACTGATCTTTTTGTCAGACTTTTCTCTTTCATACATGCAAAATCTGTGTTTGAAAATATTGGCTTTTGAATGGGCTTAGAGTTTTGGGGTTTTTTTAAGCAGCTTCCAGCTTGTTAATTTCCTAATATTAAAAGTCAAAAAAGATGCTGACTGTGTTTGAGCTATGTTGGCTGTTGTTTTGGCACTGACGGCTGCTACTGTTACGCAAGGAGCAATTCAAAACTGGTAGGGAGAGGAACAAAAAGTTCTTTTTGTTCTTTGGAATTCATAGAACGATGAAAAATAAAAGAAAGCAAAATTTAATGGCTTTAGCAACTTTTATTAGGATTTGAACAGTGTGACTTTGACAGGTATCTCATACAAATATGGTCAGTCCTCTGGACTGCATAAAATGAGATGTTTGAGACTGGCTTAAGCCAAGTCAATGTCAAGACATTACTGACAATCCTCACTGTGAGGGCTGGGTGTGGATGTAGCATAGGAATAACCTGCTTGCTGGCAGACATTTTCTCCACTGCACAGGTTCATGCACATTTATGGAGTCAGCTGAGAGTTTCCATATTTTCTTCCTCTCAGTAGATGTGGGAGACATAATATATCGATGGCATGGACATGCCTTCAGCACTGACCACTCTGCTCTCGAGCAATAAAAGCAAAGTTGATTTGTGTTTGCATTCAGGAATGACCTCAAGTTCCCGAACCATTGCCAGAATAGGGCTTTGTTTCACACATGTATAGTAGACAGACCATGTGTGCTGGTGTCTTGTCTTTTATTGTGGTCAACTGCTTAATGATCCTGTCTCCAGCTGTCCAAGTGTGTTCTATTAGCACCTATCTTCAGCAAACTGGAAAAGTCAACTGACTCTTCCAGCATTTCAGCTGCAGGTTTTGGAAATACTGATTATTTCAGCCTCTTCTTTATCAAAATGTCTACACATTCAGACAAAAATATGCAGCACTAGATGTACAGCACTGTTAGCTCTCCAGGGAAATGAGAAGAGAAGGAATCTCCTGTGGGAATTCTTCATGAACAGGCAACAGCAGCACATCAGCTATTTTAGCTACTTCTTTGCAGATGGTTTGACAATCTGTTACAAGTTATACACCAACATGCAATCTTCCCCTGCTTTTCTTCAAGTGACGATGTCTCTGGGTATCTAGCTCCAAAAATATTCCCCTTCGATCCTAATGACACTCTTTGTGTGATGAGCTTTCTACAAATACCCACTGATCAGCAGGATGGCTCCAGATCCTATTATAATCTCCCAGGTAGAAATAGATAAATCTATTAGCCCAGGCTGGGCTTGTTTCATCATTGTGACAGCTTCCCATGAGCCTGCATTCATCAGATTCCCTCAAAACAGCCAGCCCCCACATCATCTGACAGCTAAATTTCCATGACCGGACTCTAGGTTAATACATCTTTAATCTTTATTTAATTACTCATTAATAATCCAGGTCTTGATCCATTTCCCACCCCCCCACCCCCCCCTTATTACTTTGTTTTAAATAAATTACTGGATGTTTACTGGGAGACCAGACTGATGGCTAAAATTGCTTCCATGGATGTTTTGGCATGAACTTCCTGGCAATTTTGTTAATCAAAATAAAATAAGCACCTAAATGTCTTTTATTTCTTATTAAAAGACTCCGGGCACATCCAGTTAAGTATAGAGACATGCTTCTGTCTAACAGAGGTGGCAGAAAGATTACTGTGCTATTGTACATGCTGCTGCAGCCACTCTGGAAATCACATCAAACACACGAATAAGCACTCTCTCTGCAGACCCTGCCTTGTGAATTATCAATCCTAAAAACACGCTTCATTATCTTTTCAGGTGTACTGGTGTAAATCAGGAGTAAAAATAGACCAAGGGAAAAATAAGTAGAAGGAAGGAAGACTCAGTTTTGATATACCATAACTGTCATATTTCTGAGTTATCCCCTTTTTCTGCAAAGACAGTATTACTGAGAAAACCTGAGAACATTGGAAGCTAAGGCAAAGCAGGATGAAAACGGCATAACCTTTTCCATCCAGTGTAATTTGTTGAACAATCAAATCACATTAAGCCTGTATTTGCCTTTCTAAATACTGGATCTGCTGAAGTTGACTGCATTATAGTATAACTATCTATAAGGTTTCTGCATGGCATCCATGTGAGCTTTTCTGTCGCCCAGCACTAGCAGACTCTCCTGTGAACTTGCACTGAGATATGTAGCAGCTTTAACCCTGGTAGGGTCAATTCTTTAGTAAGTATTTAGTTCTTCAGCACACTCTCTGCCTCGCTCAAGTCAAAGTCATGTGCCATTTTCTACCTCCTTTTCTACTATTCAAGTCACTGAAGTTCATTTTCCATCTTTGGATCGCTTTGTTGGAAGAATTATAAAAGCTAAAAGGAAATCAGTTCTTTTAGTTCTTTACAGATGGAAAAATGGGAGATGTCCAAGCTGATAATCAGAGCGTTGCTGTGGCTCTTCACTAGAAGGATGTATTTAGTAGAGACAGGTGTTCCTGTGCAAGCTTTAATCCCACAGGCAACAATAGTCACAGTGGCTTCAGTTACAGCTAAGTATCCATGGTCTTGTCTCAGCTTTGCAGCTTTCTGTGGCTGCAAATCTATTAATAATGACATAAGATCATTGCACCAGGCCAGCTTGAAAGTATATCAAGGCGAGATATCTTACCTCCTACAGTAGAAAGTAGTGGACATCTAAGGCAGAGTGATATTTCCAAGGTACGTTCTCTGAATCTCCTGTGAATTGCAGCTTAAATCTTGAGACACGTATAGTGCCTGCATGGAGAGAAATCTCAGTGAATTTTTTCTTCCAGTATGTTTTGCAGTTACTTTTTGAACTCACATAAACTTTTAACATCTCCAGCATCCTGTGGTAATGAGCTCCACAGTTTTAATTGCATTTTGTGTGAAGCTTTTTTTTCTTATGCTTTCTAAAATCTGTCATCTGTTCATTTCATTTAATTCCCCTTAATCCTTGCATTAGAACAAAAATGAATAATTGTCCTCTGTGCACTTTTCCATTGCTCCATTGATTTTATAGACCTCTATCATGTCTTCCTCACTTATCTCTACTCCAAATTGAAGCAGTCTTAAACTGCCCTTCCTCATACAGGAGAACTGTTCCTTACCCTGCTCAGATTACTATCTTAGCTAGGTACGTAAATGGAGATTGCAGTATGTCTAAACCATTGACAGCTATTTTTATGGTGGCTGTAATGTTAGAAAAGAGGTAACAGCTCTGTGGTAAATATTTGTCCTCAAAGATTTTTTAGTAGTCGATGTTTCTTAAATTTTCTGTACAGTGAGGAGAAGAAGTAGTGCTCCCAGTCTCCAACTGTTGCATAAATATTTTTCAGCCCCAGGATCCTGAATTGATTGAAGGCGCAGCTTAGTGCTGTGTTAATCCATAGATCTTGTCAGATATCACAGTCCTCGGGCAGAAGAATTCCATGGAAAACAGAGGATGTGGAAGAAGCATTGTGGCTAATTAGCTTAATGACAAGAATATAAATTTCTTCACTATTAAAGCCACTGTTTCTTCATAACAGTAGAGGGAACTGCCTCATGAGCAGCAAAACCTGTTTCATGGTTTCTGGCATTTGCAGTCAACCTATGGCCCTTGCCTGTTCCTGTCCAACATACCAGTTCTGCATCTGGCTCCCATCTCACATCTTTCATCTCTGACAGCAAGGACCCATCCTTCCCACCACCCTCCCAGGGCAGCAGATTGGTTGGTTGTGCTCGGTCTTCTCAGGGAAGCTTATCAGATCAAGTTCATCCTCTGCATAGTTCTCCAGAAATTTAAATGAGATCCAGACATACCTTCTAAAATGCGAGCTTTGCTTTTTCAGAGGTTTTTTTGCTCTGTCCAAAGGAAGGTGTGATACTAACACATGACAGCATTCCTCACATAAACATAAACACAGGAAAATAATTGCAGCTTTTTAATCCAAACTCACAGGCCTATGTGAGAATCCATCTACTAGGAGAAACAGGGTTGTATCAGCTTTCTAGGCCAGCCACTACACAGCAAAACTGTTATAAATCTTCATTCAAATTCCACCTCGGGAAGGCACTGTGACGAAGCAAGCATGACACCAAAGCCGTGTCTCTACATGAAGATGCACAACAGTCCTCTTCTGCATGGAGCTTCTGGGCTGGGCATCCCCTCAGCAGCATTGCTCCAATGGGCAGGAGTTTGTCCCCAGCTGTCACATATTTCCAAATGTTGGACACAGAAAGGCATTCAACTGTTAACGCACAGAGACGCTCTCTGATTTGTGTTTCTCTAGGAAACTGCCAGTGATCTGCACTTCACGTGTTTGGCATCTAATGTCTTCCTGGAGCAGAAAGAGGCAGGGATGGGTTTATGAGCACTGTGTCAAGGAAAGGGGATGCACAGTAAGTCACACAGAGAGAGGGTAACATGACAGCTTGCAAGTAGATAAATAGAGACTGATAAAAAAGCAAAAGTTAGCTTCCTTTATTGATTTGAGTGGGAGAAGGAGAGTCTCCAATATCTTCACAGGGCACTTTTTTTTTTTTTTCCCCGCTTAGTTTGAGAGATTGAGTGCTCTTCAAAATGAAAGACAGCTAAAAAGAAGAAAAAAAAAAACAAACAACACAAACACAGAACTAGACACAGACTTTTAAAAAAAAAAACGAGAAGAGGAAAAATTTATATCAGCCTAGAAGTGGAGACAGTGCTATGGCTGTGCCTTTGAGATATGCTGTCCATATTTGATCACCCTGGCTCGAACTTCTCATTCCTGGCTCCCCTGATGTCCACCAGGACACTTCAGTGCTGCTATGAAGCACCAAAGAAGACTGCAGTCCTGGGCCTCCCTTCTGTGGGTCATACTTCTAGTGAGGAGAACACTTAGTGACTGAAGCCCCTGCACTCATTTTCACTTGTGACTTGAGTTGTAATATTCAATTTAAATCTCAAAAACTGGCAGTTAAAAGCTGCCAGTCTAATTGATTCAGTACTCGGAATGGTTTCCCTTTCATTTCCAAGCAAGGGTTCAGATTGATTTTTATTTTTAAATCCAGATCACTGTGTCTACCCTGCTATGAATTACAAAGAACTTTCCTGGCTGGTTCCAATCCATTCTAATCTGTCAGTCTTCAGCACAGACTACAACTATAGGCACTTGAAATTAGATTAATTTCTGCTAAGGCAAAAAGAAATTGCTGTTTTATTGTTAGCATCTATTTCAGAACTTGGCTTTCTGAGCACCACTGGGATGTAGAATTATCATTTTAAACCCTCTGGGCCAGCCTTTAGCATCCATACCACAAATTTGTTCCACCTCAAGTCGCATCTGATTAACAACAGGATTAGATTGATCTGTTTGGCACTGTGGTTAATTCATGTCAATGTTTTACCGGCATTATCATGTACTGACTGTGGCCAAGGGAAGCAGCGCAGCCACCCGGTTATCTTGGTGGTTGTCAGGATGCTGTTGGCATGGGCAGGGCTTTATTGTGGTACCCAGACTCTTTGCCTGCGAGCATTCATTGCCAGTCATCAGTGCCTTCTCCCGCACTCCTATAGCTTACATGGGATGTGACCCTGAAAGTCTTTGCCTTTTGACTTCCATGGTTGGCAATGGGATGTATAGCTCTGCTCTGGATACGTAAATCATATGTTTTGTGTTCCTTCTTATGCTGTCTGGTTAAATCTCTCAGTTTCAAATCTGTGACTGCTCAATCAAGGGAACAAAGGAGAAAATGCTGACTGCATTGTAAAACTCTCTGAGCTGGGAGGCTCATAGATCAGCTTTATTTGAGCAGTAACACTTTTTGGAAAAGCTACTGGCAATATGTCCCTGGGTTAGATGTGTCTTGAATGTATAATTTCCTTTCTACCTGTTTCAAAATGATGCAGGTAGAATAATAACCCAACGCTGTTAGTAAGCCCTTCCTCCTGTAAGGACAGATTGTTCTCTTCTTCCTCATGCTGGAGAGTAGCTTGCTTATACTAGTGGCCCTTTCAGTTTCAAGAGGATTTCTGGGACTGGAAGGCACAAGTAGGTAGTGTAACACAAACTAGCATAGAGACAGCAAAGGTTATGTGCCTGGTCAGAGACCAAATTCATTACCTTCATATTTTACATTTCACTAGCTTTTCTGTTCACCTTCAGGTTAAGCTGGCATGGCTTGTGAGAAAATAAAAATAAAAGCAGAAAATAAAACTACAGCATGAAGTTGTCAGCGAACTCAATCATTTGTCTCTGTAGGAGATTCCCACACCTGTCTGATGACAGACAGCCATTGGAAGGAAAATCAATATATCTGAATCTATTTTTTTCATATGACTGGATCTGTGGCATACAGGGAGGAAGGCTGAGCAGAAAGGTGGCAAGCCAAACTAAATTATTTCTGGATGAAAACTAGTTTTCAGTGAACAAATGAAAATATTCCTTTTAGCACTCTCTCTCTGGAAATGCTGCTCATTCAGCTTAAGATCCTGTTGTAAATTGGGGCTTCACTGAAGTTTAAGATAGTGTCGTGGTTTAATCCCCGCTGGCAACTAAGCACCACACAGCCACTTGTTCAATCCCCCCCAGTGGGATGGGGGAGCAAATCAGAAGAGTAAAAGTGAGAAAACTCGGGGGTTGAGATAAAGACAGTTTAATAGGTAAAGCAAAAGCTGCACATGCAAGCAAAGCAAAACAAGAAATTCATTCTCTACTTCCCATCAGCAGGCAGGTGTTCAGCCATCTCCAGGAAAACAGGGCTCCATCACACGTAACGATTACTTGGGAAGACAAAACACCATCATTCTGAACTTCCCGTTTCCTTCTTCTCCCCCCAGCTTTATATGCTGAGCGTGACGTCATATGGTATGGAATAGCCCTTTGGTCAGTTGGGGTCAGCTGTCCTGGCTGTGTCCCCTCCCACCTTCTTGTGCCCCCCAGCCTCCTCGCTGGTGGGGTGGTGTGAGAAGCAGAAAAGGCCTTGGCTCTGTGTAAGCACAGCTCAGCAATAACTAAAACATCCTTGTATTACCAACACTGTTCGCAGCACAAATCCAAAACATAGCCCCATACTAGCTACTATGAAGAAAATTAACTCTGTCCCAGTCAAAACCAGCACAGACAGTAGAAGGTTAAGAAATGCTGGACCAGTATACATAACCTAGAAATAAACAGTTCTGTCTGCATGAGATTTTGCCTGTATTAAAATTAAATATTACAGTAGGAAGTAGATTGCACATAGTGGAAGAAAACTTTAGGAAATTTCGAGTTGGGTCTGTTTATGTTTCACTCCTAGTAGACAATTCATATGCATAAACATCAACATGTGGAGTCACATTCATGTTCTTTCCATGTTCTAGGATGTGGAAGAACATTTATGGCTTATGGAGAACAGAAGGAATCTCTGTTGTTTTTCACATGGTTCTTGTTCTTCACGGGACATTTGTGATATATGAGCTAATTGGTTAGCAGCAAAAAGTTCTTATTTGCTGAGTTTCAGTGCTGCATCCAAGTAGCCTATTTAATAAATATTTACGGAACAGCGAACTATATTCAGAGTGAGTTCAAAATAATTTAACTGCATTGAAATCTGAATGAGATGAACATGCTAAAGTTTGGTCCAGTCTTGGATCTATTAAAGAGCTCTTTTGTTAAGCACAGCAGAAGACAATTTGCATTAGTGAAATGCAAAATAGAGAAATTAATCAAGGAACATATTTTCTGAATAATAGTCTGCCAGCCCAGCTTATGATAGATTTGTTGTTGACAATAATGCAAAATTAGCATGCACAACAATTCCATCTCCCTGTAACAGATCCATGAAGGGTTTGAGCAGGAGCAGCTGGCATGGAAGAATCTGTAGCAAATCAGAAGGATAGAATTACTGGGAAGCTGTTTGAGAAGAGATGGACTTCAAAGATGCACATCAATCAGGGAAAGCTGGAGATTAATACAATGTCTTGGGAGAAGCCTGAGTGAATGTTAGGCAACATCATGCCATAAAGATGGTTTTATAATTTCAGGGCTTTATATCTCCACGAGTGCTATTTTTGTAATAATGATAAAATACAGTGAAAAGTTGAAAATAAAATGATTCCTTTAGATACACTATTATCAAAAGGTCCCTACTCTTCTTTTTTTTTTACCTTGACAACCCCACTTCTCTCTCCAGATATCAGGCCTTGTAAATCTCTCTTCTTGTTAGACAAAAGTGCCATGCTGAAAATAAATAAGTAAACACATATCATTGCCACCTGGAGGTTCAAACACTCTCTAATTATCATTCCTTTTAAGCTGCTGACACCAATCTATATTTTACCTGCCTACACCTATGGATCAAATTCTGATCTAAGGTATTTTGGCTTGCTTTGATCAGCGACACAGCAGTTCATGTTCTGTACTCTGCTCTCGGTGACTGGAACATTTAGGAGAGAGAAAAAAGGGAAAAATATTTGATAATAAATTTCCTAAGGGAGCCCAGAAAAGAGTGCGTGTCCAGTGTAAGGACAGTAGAAGGATCAGAGTGTAATCCTAATCTCTGGTTACAGCAGACAGATTGAAATTTTCCAAGGACTTCTTGAAGCTTTGTGCTCTATTTTCTGTGGTGGCACTGCACTGGCCACCTATCCTTTAAGCAGGATCACTACCACTACCATGATTGACCATATTTGTTGATTTCAGATATTAGTTATTTATATTGCAAATAAACACAAAAAGTACCAATGCTGGGTACTATTGCCACATTATACATGTACCAGTGGTGATGAGCAGCGGGAAAATGCATGTCCACCTTCAGCTGTATGAAAGTCCAGCACCTAAGTGACCTTGCCCAAAACAAGTGCAAGTGTCGGCCTTTACCCCAGCTATTCTTGTGGTCAGTGGCACAAGGGAGGTGGCTACAGTGAGAGCTTAGTACCTAAGACAAGTGAGTTTCATGCCCTCAGAAGGGTGACAGCAGGCAATTACCTTATACCAGACATTTAACTTTTCAACAGGTGAGATTAGCCCTGCAAGTGCTGGCACGAAGCCCAAGAAAACCGTTCCTGAGCATTTTCACCCAAGTGAGGGGAGAAATAACATCCTCAAATCTTACAGCAAAAAGGATTGTTCTTGGAAAGCAATGCTAACAGCTGCTGTAATCTTTTTCTAGTTAAATTAATCCCTACAAGGCACTCCAGTAAAGCTCTATTCATAACCTGTATTTTTCTCTCATCCTCTCAACAGGATTGAGCAGACGTTGAGTGGTGCCCTCTCCAGCAGTTTGGCTGGCATCCTTGACATGTAAATAATTTCATCAGTAAATCATGGAATCTTGTGATTTTTTTAAAATCCGTAGCACTGCAAGCATATGAAACACGTAGAGTTAAGGAGACTGTTAATAGGAAAGAATCTGTAATGAGACAAGGAAAAAGTACTCAGTGGTCTGCATAAATGGTAAGAAGGTCAAATAGTCAAAGTTGCTCATTGGCTTTCAGTGTATCTTCTTGGCTTAGTGTCTCATCATCTTAATGTGGATTACATCCATTAAAGCCACAGGAACCTAAGGGGAAAACAGCAGCAGTTCCTGACAATCCAAAGATAAACAACAAAATATAACACTCACAACACAAGAAAGGTTGCCAGTTATACTTAGAAATACCTGGTTTTTACCTTACAGTGAAAACTCCAAGTGAAACTACAGTGAAAGCAGATTTATTTTCTTTCTTTCTTTTTGCTTTCCTGCTGTATTTTTCAGTTACTTCAATCTCTTAATATCAGACCTCATAACGGGAGAGGTAGTGGACATGATAGGGATAAATTAAGCTAATAATTCTAGGGAAAGGAAAAAAACCTCACACAGATCAGTCATATATTCCAAAGCAGCAAAGAAGTAACTACGGTAAGATGAAGAGACAATAGAAGATTAATAACTCAAAAGTTATAAATAGGATGCAAGCATCCAGTTGAAATAAAGATAAAAAGATCTGGAGTCAAATTATAGGTTTTGGTAGGAATGTGTACACTTTAAGGCTTTTTGGTCCAAACTATTGCAAAATAAATAAAATTCAGAATTCTAGAAAATATAAAATCACCTTCCTACTTTGTCTTACCAAACTTATTAGACTGACTCTCTCAGGACATCTGGTTCATAGACTTATAAGCACTAATATTAAAGCAAAACAAAGTAAGCCTATAGCATATGATGTGCTGTTTAACTGGTGACACATAGATGTCCACTTAAACATCACTCATATCATTACTTCTTCTGATGAACCTGAATTTCCTTCAGCTTTTGTATGTATGTAATGTGTATTTCAAGATGATGATGTATTTTTCACATGATGTAAGTTGAAGACTGCAGTAAGGTGGCTTTCTTAGTTTGATCTAACCAAACTCATCTGACCGGAAGATCAAAGCATAGGCTGCAAAACATTATTTGCTCAACTTGTTACCTAAAGACCTAAAAAAAGGTCAGAGACAATGCAACTACATATAGAGAAGGCGTATTTCCCAGGCAGCAGCAGCAAGACTTTTCTTGCTCCTGCTAACTACATCAGATACACAGAGGTTGCAGGTGTGGGGCAACTCTGTCCTCTCATCTCCCTTGGTAAAATGGCTCCCTTTTAAACCTGCAGTTTTATGGTATGAATGATTCACATCCTTCTAATGAAGCAATAGTCCTTCTGCTCCCTGCTGGCCTCCTTCATGCTTTCCACCATGCAGCAGCTCCAGGCATAAACTTATTGATGATTTGATGTAGCAGCACTCAATTTGCTTCAATGGAGGCTCGTAAGTAGCTCCTGGCTGGTCAGAGCTTTAAGGACCAGCTCAGCAGCACATTAAACCCATTTTAATACAGGAAAGTGTCTAAGAAACAGGTATTTAATGCTAACTGCAGTGAGATTTTACCCAGTGCTAAAGGTAAGCAACAGCTGAATTGCTATTCTGAAAAAAAGAGGCTTCACCCAGGAATCTGGCATAAAGTTGATTTTCTTTGTGGATTCTTGTTTTGCATTTCCTATTTTTATGCTAGGGATAAAATTAATTGCATGATACATATATTTTTACCACATTACCAGGTGGGATTTTTTTTTCCTTTTCTGTGTCTTTGGAAAGTCAATTGAATAATAAAATACATTCAAAAGTAAAAGTGACCCTCTGTTAGCCAGGCATTCTTCTAATAAAAACTAAATTATCTTCTGCTGAGTATCACACCAATACACCTTGCTTTCTCTAGGAAAATTTACATTAATATAGATAATTCAATCTTGAGTTGATGTAAAAATGAAATAATATTTTTAACTACTGATAAATATCTTTTTCAAATTATATTTGGTAGGGAAGAAGAAGATGTAGTTATAAACTGTTTTATCCCAAATGAAAAATAGTTGAGGCTGCACTGAACTTTGAAATACTAAAATCTGCATTAAGAAAATTGTTATAGAGTATTGAAACCGTAATAAAACATGGATTTTAAGTGCAAATACCAGCCATTTTAATGCAGATATATTCATATTTAATGTCCAGTTGATGTTAATCTTGCCTAAAATGGGATATTCTGAGATTACACAGGCATTCTGAGGTTTTTTTCTTTCTCTAAGGACATTGAATATTCAGCTGTAACAAAGACTCATCTGACTTGCAACAAAATACTTGAGTGCCTTACTCTTCGTTATATAGACCTTTTTTCTAAACCCGTTATTCTTTCTGTTCTATCTGCTATAAAGCCTCCCAAAATGTAATTCCAAATTATTCAAACCACATTCAGAGAGGAGTTAGTGTTACATATCACCAGTGTTGCCACTTGGGTTCAGATACAGTGCTAATATATCTAGTCTTAAGAAGAATAAACATAATGAAATTAAAATAAAATGTTGAGTGTAATTTTAAAACAGATGGGTTGTGGTTCTTGAAATTCAGGGTACAAACAGTACATGTACAGAGCTTTCCAGATATAAACCACCTGAATCTCACCTGTTGTGGGATTTTTGGGACCTCACCAAGGTCCTTCCTCCTCTTTTACCCCACAGAAAAAGTGTGCAGTAACAATTACACAAACCATAATACATACTTGACAAGGCAAAATAAAATATGTAGTGACTGTCCCTCTGCAGCTCAGGGAAATCCTAGTTCTCTGTTTACTGATATTAGCCTTTTGTCAGAAAACTGCGACTTCAGGAATTCAGCTAAATACAGCATTGTAAAAAAGGTGAAAAATCCCAGTTTTGGAAACAAGTGCCCATGGAGGTTTTTTAAAGACTGTTCAATAAATGATATAGCTCTAAAACATAAAAATAACATCCTTTTATGTAAAGAATTTACTAGCAATATGGCAACAGAAGTTCGAACAGGGACTAGGGGCAGGGCAGGGAGAGAAGAAATGTATACTGAGTGATGGGTAGCTGCATACTTTTAATGCCTCTTAACAGCTAGCTTCTGTGGCTGTGCAGCTCTCAAGTTGTAAGTTCAAAGATTGATTAATCATCCACTCAGATACACCATAAAGTTTTAGAGTTTTTCCCTTGGTAGATGTCTGGAACATTTGGGAAAAAAAAGTAGGCAATTTACAAACAAGGACAAGAAAACCTGAATAGCTGTTATGATTTAAAACCAAGCATTTACTGATAAAAGCTGCCTACTCACTTTCAAGTACTTTGATCATAGAGGATTGAGGGGGTTGACTGCAGTATGCCCTACCTTATTGAAGACTTCCCTAAACTGGGGCATGCCAGTTCTGTGAGCCATTAAGTGTTTCTTGGCATGACATGTAGTTTCAGAATGTGTAGTTTCAGAATGTGTAGTAAATGATGCACTTTCATATTCAAAAGTTCTTCTGAAAGGTTTTTTTTAAAAAACAAAAAAAACAAAAAAACCCCAAAAAAAACCCAAAAAACACCACACAAAAGAAGGACAAATCCTCAGCTGGAGTAAAAGGGTGTAATTCCACTGACTCCATTAGAGCCATGCCAATTCAGGCCAAACAAAACAGCTGAAAAGCTGAAGGAATGTGTTTTGAGGAAGGTATATCTTATCCAGGTTTAACCCTAATAAAGAAGCTGATATCTTTGTGGAAATAGCTAGGAAAAGACACAGAACTGAAATATTTTCCAGGTGTCAATGAAGAAGTGAAACAGGTCTGTGCACTTGAGTCTGAGACATCACTCTGTCCTGAAGACCAGCATCTGGACATTGATCATAATCTTTCTTCTGCATCCTCTTGTTCACTGGGGCTCTTACATGAGAATTCTAATTTTAAGCGCATCCTTGACATTTTCTCCCTCAGCAATAATTTGACATCTTATTACTTATGAAACCTGACATCATGTCAGTCTTCTAGCATGAACTTTCAGCCACTTCAGTTTTCTTCCTACTTAATTACAGCCATGAATGAGGGAAAATTTTTAGCTGCTCTTGTCCAGCTAGCTCACTTACAGGTAAATGATGACATATCCAGATCCAAATCGTGTTTCTACATTTATTAGCATATTAATATAAGGCTACAAACGGATGTATATGTATTTTTATACATATTTGAATGTCTATGTGTGTATCACGTGTATGTAAACATTTTGCAGCATATGCATCTTTGACAGTAAAAAAAGTGTTAAATGTCCATATTTTGCAAGGACATTCAGTGTTAAATCAATATTAATTAAATTGCTTTATTTGTAGAGTGCATGCACTGTTCTGAGTATTTTCTTTTCACTTTTGTTAAGGTAAACACTTCCAAAGCTATGTACATCAGCACTTTACAAAATACAGCTAGTTTTCAGCTGAAACAGTTTACCTGTGGCTTTGTTACTCCCTTGCAGGTGAGGATTTATCCAATAGAAAATTATGCCCTAAATAGAAGTGAAAGCAGTGGGAAATCAAAATTAATTTCTGAGCAAGGAGTAATTTCTAACGGATCCTTTAACTATTGTGCTTTGATACAGCATTATCAGAAAGACAAAAAAAACCCTGTTGCAGTTGAGTGATCTCTAGAATTTCAGTCTTTGTACCTGCAGCTATTGGTACTGCTTTTGGCTATTTGGGAAGAATTAAGTAATAATGAATTTAAAGACATGATTTGTATCTTGCTTTTACATGAAGCAGAACTTCATGTAAACTCTGTCTGGCTCATAGTAAGGCTGTGCTGAGAAAAATGTGTATAGTAAAAAGTCATACTGCTGCTCTGTAGAAAAGGCCAAGGAAATCTTCAGGAGCTTCCTGTGACCAGAGATACACGGACAGAGGTCATGCTAGTGGAGCAGAGTCCTGCCCCGCTCAAGGCAGGGATAGCAAACTCCTGTTCTCACCCTG
Source organism: Theristicus caerulescens (assembly GCA_020745775.1). Lineage (NCBI taxonomy): Eukaryota > Metazoa > Chordata > Aves > Pelecaniformes > Threskiornithidae > Theristicus > Theristicus caerulescens. The sequence continues at coordinate 95,781,740 of CM036560.1, forward strand.
CCACCCCGCAGGTTGCCGAGTCCTGGGTGAGATCCCAGAGGCTTTGGGACACTGGCAGATCGAGGGCAGCACGTAACACCTCATGTAGCTTATTCTTCTGTTTTGCTCTCACGGAAAATCCAAACCCTGGTGGATTTACTTCTCAGAATAGATATTTTATTCTGCTGATTGGGGATTTTTAAAAGTTAATCTATGCTCCAAATTCAGGCAGTGACACATCCCCGCTAGCCACAGAAGTGAAGCAACAAATGCTGCTGAAGCATTTTGGGATGGGGAGCTGCTGAGGGAGTCTCAAACTTCAGGGACAGGCTGGTTTGCTGGCATGGCTGCGCTCTTACCCATCTGCTAAAGTGGCAGTGTGCCTGCTTAAAAATTAGTCAGTGCTACAAAAGTGGATTGTGCACTGTAGGTGAAAATGGCAACTTAAACATTCATATTTGTCTTGTAAAAAAGCAAGCATTTCTCAGGAATTTTCGGTTGAGTTCCTTTACATGTATGTATGTGTGTGTGTGTGTATATATATGTATATGTTATACATATGTATGTGTATGCATGTGTACACACAGATACATTTGCCTCTTGTTTCCTTCAAATGTACATTATTTCCATCATTTATTTTGTACTCAAATTGCAGTCCTTGCAGATCCTTGTTTCTCTGCCCTTTATTGCAACTGTCAGTGCAGTGAGGAAGGACTGTTACCCACACTTCAAGTCCTGTTTGTTGCACTGGAGGCCAGCAGCTCCGTTCCACAGTTAGCTCAGTTCCTGCCTTAGCGTGGAAAGACGCAGTCTCCCCGTCCCGTCCCATCCTTCCCTCTTGCTCCTGACTGCTGAAGCTACACCAGAATGGGGAATGTAACATCAAAAATTAACTTTTGTGAGGTGCCAAGACGATGGGCGTGGCAGAAATGTATAAATTACTATTGCTACAGTGTGAAAAAACTTCTTTGAAGCTGTTGAGCTCCAGAATCCAACTTCCATGTGGAAATAACAATTGAGAAATTTGAGGTTTTAATGTTGACTCTTCTGTACGATAGAAAAGTTTCTGATTCCTCTGGTGACTGAACAGAAGCAGCTTAGACTGATTTTTTCCCTTACTACCATCACTCACTTTTCATCTAAAAATGTCAACTGAGTTTCAGAGTGAAGTCTGAATTCATCTGGTCAAATTAACCTTCTCAATAGTCTTAAAGCGAGAGCTGACCTTTGCTGAGGTATAACTTACGTCAAATGCTTTCAGGAAATCTTCAGAACCTAAAGATTGTTCTGCAAGTGAGTTGCTGTCTTCAAATTAGCAACATTATTTCATATATACAGAACTTGAATTTTGTCAAAATATAACAGAAAAAAAACCCATTATTTTCCCCTGAATCCTGAAATAGAACCTTTAAATGGAACCTCAGTTTCCACTGTAACAAAAAATTTCAAACTGTGAACCAGTTTGTCTATCTCATATGATTGATATATACTAGATATACTAGATTTCAATTTGAAGCATATAGTTTTCACCTCTATCTATGAAAAATTAATCTTGAGTATGATTTGATCTCTTGACTCTGCATCTTTGGAGGAAAGGGAATGCCGAGAGTAATCTCTGCATGTCCCAGAGCAGGGAAAGAAGAAAAACCATAAATGACATGCATATTTTTTGATGACTGAACCCAGTGTATCGCAAGCTCACTGCTTGAGTCCACTTTATATGGCAAATGAAAATGAGGAAAAATATTGGTGCAAATGGTAACAAAGCTAAATTTGATATAAATGTTTCTGGGTTTAGGTTTGGGGTTTTTTTTTTCAGTCATTGTAATGCTCAGGGCATCACCACTATGTGCCCCAAGTCTCTACCTGTTCAAGGGCAATTTGATGCTTTGTCCTTTTTGGTTTGAAATCTGAGTAAATGTTGACTCTCGATTTACCTTGATCAGTATCTCATATTATGGGGGGTTTGTAAGGAAAAGGTATCCAAGGTCAGCTGCAAGAATTCAGAATAAATCTTACACATATGACACACTTGTTTTAAAAGCATAAATTGTAGGATTTGCAGATTCTCTGCTACTCTTAAACATCTGTCCCACTTTTCTTCCCAGGACTACAAGGGACTGTTTGAAAAAATCCAGGAGCATAGAAATACATCTATAAGCCAGTGCCCTGCTCTGCTAAGAGCTCCAAAGTATTTGTGACATTTTCCTTATACTTCAGATCTCGCATAGATGGTTATTTCAGCAACTCAGAATGGAGAAGATGATGCTGAAGTTTAATTGTCCCTGTGAAAATCTCAGTTGGAAGTATATGCCACAAAGCAGTGATTACTAATGACCTAAGAAAACTGGAAGGATATATTTTCACATATTAATCAAAGAAACTTTACTCCAACTACAAAGCAGCCTTGGAAAGTACAATTGAAGAAAGGATTCTCCCTAGGGGAATAACATAGATATGGCTAGAACTTGTTACATCTTTCCATTTTGCTGCTTAGATGGACTACGCAATTAACAAATCTGCATGTCACACATGCAATGGAAGTATACCTCTTTCTTCTCCGAGCTGGTGTGGCTTATAGTGAAGACCCAGGATACCAGAAAATCTATAAGGGCTGGCCTATGAGTGTGTGTGTGTGTGTATGTATCTATATATGTACAGACAAAAGGAGGCTCCATCTTTTAAGAGCCCCTCTTGTTCTCTTTCAGTGTAAGAAAAACAGATATGCTTTGGTTTGTTTATTTTTACTAGTAGTATATGGGGATCATGAAGGTCAAAGCAGATTTCATCGATGGTGCAATTCAGAGTGGTAATAAGGAGTTATAAGTACCAGTTTTTAGTATCAATTTGGAATCTAGGTACCACAGAGATGAGCTGAGAATCATAAAGAAATGAGCATCTGTTCAGCTTCCAGCGATGCTAAGCTATCTTATTCCTCTGGCACAGATTTATTTATATGAAGTGAAGCACTGAAACAAAACGTTGGCTTAGCCTCAATCTCTTTTTTATTTTTTTTTTAATCCAGTGTCATGAAAACCATTTTGTTTTGTTTCAATTGTAAGTTACAGTTCCATTTTCATTTTTGGCATTGTGGAAAATTGCTTTCTCCAGGTAAATACTGGCAGTTGCCAAAGGCTCATGTGGAAACATTTCATGTGAATGGAAATTGTGTGAAAATTCAGGGGCTGCTCTGAATGTTGTAAACTTTTTCTGCCACCATTCTGTAGGAAAAGTATATGGAGCTATACTTGCATTTCCAAGTGCTTCTGTATGTGAACTTGAAAGCCCAAGGTGGATTTCAAATGTATAGTTTTCGATCAACTTAAAAAATGAAAAGCAGCTGTGTTTCATATCAAATAAGACCCCCAAGGTGAAATACCTTGGTTTAAAAGTAGGTTGTTTTGGATCTGCCTATAGCCTAAGGATTTCAACAGAAAGATTCAAAGGTCTTAATGAAAATTTGATCATCATCATCTGCGAGGGTAGGGTTTTGTGTGAGAATTCAGCTATGCCTGTCTGCTTGGGTTGGAACAGCCCTTACATTTCAGCTCCTAGCCAGAACAAAAATGAAAACATAACTTACTTTTTCTGCAGCCTCATTAAAATTGAACTAATTTTTGAGAACATTATACCATAGTTCCATACTTCATAATAAACTGTTTATTTTTTCCCATATAAATGAGTGTGAACCATTAAGCTTTCAACAACAGCACCTAAAATAATGAGGAGGAACACATTTTTATAATGAGGATAATTGTAATTGCAGAACTTTCCAAGTGATGCAGTAAATTTTCTCTCAGCTGTAAGATTGGACTTTCTCTAAAATAGATGCTTTAGTTTATCTTTAAGTTATTAGGCTCATTACAGAAGTCACTGTGTGAAGTTTGGTGGCCTAAATTTTCCAGAACAAGCTGACTGAGGCTTATCCTACACTTAAAAACTTTGAGTCTTTGAGAGAATCATTTACCTCATCATTGAAATCCATTGCATTTTTGCCATTTTTGTCACACAAATTTTCCTCTGCTACTTCCCATGGTATTCATAATTAATATACACTAAAAATTATTCATAATGATAGAACAGGAATCAAAATTTTCTGCACAGGAGAAAAGCCACTGGTATCCAGGAAAAGGTAATCCACCCTCACTAGCTGCTGTACTAGTTGGGAAATCCTTGCTGTGTTCTCCATGGCCAGCCAGATAAAATGTTAAAGCTGGTGTTCCTCTGGGTTGTAGTACCAAAGTGACATAACTGCAACTGGGTCATTACCTGGAATAATGTTTTCTTTCCTGCTTTTTTTATGCAGTAGCCACAGGGTTAGAGGTAGTCAATTAGGCAGGGGCTCTTCTGGTCCTTCATGAAGATAAGCAAATGGGAAGACAGTGAGAAAGAACATCTTCCTGCTTGTTCCTGCCACACAGGCTGTCACATTCACTCCCTTCTTTAGGGTTGAGGTCATGAAGGGGTGGGAAAGGCTTCAGGTCTCCTTCAGCCTCCTGCTGTCCTTCAAATTACCCAGCAGAGCTCCCCAGAATATGTGGGAGGTGCAATGAATTTGTGTTCTTGTATTTATTTCTAACGATATGTTTGATTTCACTGTTGAGGTCAGGGCACGTAAGTGATCGTACAGCATTTGTTGCTTCCAATTAGTAGCCTTTCTGTTCCAAAATCCAACATCAAAACCTAATGAATAGCCCTTCAGGGTTTAACTGAATTGCCAGAAAAAAGGAACAAATCTTCTTCATGCACTCCAGAAGGAATTTCTCCTCTCTTTTTTTTTTTTTCCCTCAGTAGCAGACAGATTGATTTGTTCATGTGTCAATTTAACAAAGCAAACAGAATGGACTTCTAGAGAAGGAATATCAGAGTGAGGCAAGGAGGTGATGAAAAACACTACGTGATGATTCATAAAATGATGTGATTATTTATGTAAGGGCTTCCACCCCCCACACCCATCTACCCACCACAGTTCAAACAGGTTTTTTTCTTTGAACCAGTTCATCACATAAAATATGCATTGGGATCCAGGGAAATGTTTATTTAATTAACTGTCATCAGGCTGAGACAAAAAGAAAAAGCCTCTTCTCGTCTACCAAAATATGCTAAAAATAAAGATGAAACCACAACAAAGTGATTGTGTCAAGGATCTGAGCTTTTGTGCAGAGCTCTCCTGAATATTGGTTTGCTTTTTCTGTTTGACTGCTTTTACTGTAGTGTTAAACAGTCAAACTACAGCACCAAGGCCTCAGGCAAATTATGTTCATTTTCACCAGACACCCAGCCCAGCACACTGTGATTAGCACCTCTAGATTCAGGGCTTAGCAATTTGGACTGCTAATGTGCTTTTGGGCTGCCAGTTCTGGTATGCGCATTAGTCTGAGCATCGTCTCCTTTAATGTCACTTTTAAATGTTTAATAATCTGATTGTGATAAATGGTCTGGATATTTATCTCCTTCCTCACAGAGAAGGATCCTATTAGTGAATTCAATAATTTCAGGAGGGCCAGACTTGCCAGAGGTTCAGGTCTGATTTAGCACAGGGTCCATTTCTTTCCATACCTTATGCCCCTACCAGAGGTATCATAAGGGTTCATTTTTCCACCATCAAATAGAGGACAAGCTGTAAAAAACAGTTCCGCTGAAAGAATCCCCAGCAACCCTGAGGACCTTCAGTACAGCTAAACATTTGATTCCCACGACTCTCTGGATATGCAAGCATCCACGTTACTTATTCCTGGCTAAGAGGCAGATGTATCTTTTCCTTCAGAAGGACACCCATTTCTGCTTGTCTCACAGAAGAAAAATTCACATCCAAAGGTGGTTTTAGACACACTGGCCTTCTCCAAGTGATGTTATAATGAGATACTTGGATTTGATTATGGTGATGCAGAGATCATTTAAGAGGGTGAGGAACCACCTGGGCATATCCTGGACTGAAACAGGAAAGTATCATGAGGACTCTGTGTCCCACGCTTGCCGCAACGTCTGTCTGCTGCTGTCAGTTTTCTCAGGCTATTAAGATCGGTCTTGAAACGCCGATCTGTCTTAGAGATTTTGGTGTCAGCTGACTTTTGTTTAATAACACTTACTTTTAACTAGGTGGTTTTTCTTCTTTTGCACACGTTAATTCATACAGCAAAATCCTTCTGGAGCACTGGCTTGTGTCCTAGATTTTCCCTTCTGCTCACAGTAAGAAAGTACTTGAATGGTCCCCATAATTTTTCTTTTCATAGACAGGAATGGTATTAAAATGTAATGAAGAAAATTATAGACAAAATAGGAGTAATGAATGGCAACTTTTGTGTGCTGTGAGATTTACTGTGCAGTTATAAACTCATCAATGTATCACAGACTGGAATATTTTGCCCCGTGCTCACGCATGCACGCACACTTTTCTGGCTGGTGCCTGTCATGAGGAGCAGCTGTAAATTCCGAGGGAGAGAGCGCCACTGTGAAGTGTGAAATCAAGTGTTTCATGCAGCACCCTGGACTTTTTCTCCTTAATAGGAAAAGCCTTGCAGAGGACACTGAGCACACTAGCTACTGAAGACAAAAAACACTCTCAGCGGAGGAAATGCCAATTTAAGAAGAAAGCCTTTTTTGTGCCAATGGTCCTCGTGTTTTCATGAGGCAGACGCCTCATTCGCATTCATGCCAACACAAGGAGAAGCCAAACCTTTCTAATCTGTGAGTATAAAAACTGTGAACTTGGAGCAAAAAGAGCAGGAGGGATCTTTCCCAGCTGCATCTCCAAACTACCTCTTCCCTCTGGCAACTTGCTGGGTGCCTGTTAACTGGGACTGTTAATACCTTTCTCTCCAGAAACCACATCGCTGCTGCTCTGACTGCCAGAGGGAGGAAACACTAAAGAAAGTGGAGTTTGGCTGTCTCCTTCCTTGAGCGGAGCGGGTGCCCCCTTTCCCTCCCTGCCATGATTTCCTCCCGTGTGCTGGGCACATGCCGCAGGGCACAACTCTTTGCTGAAGACAGAGCAGAGCTGCTCACTCGTCTCCCTGGGAGCCTTAGCCAGAGCCTGCCAGCAGGGCTAACATTTTAGAAATCACTATTTGAGAGCCACAGACAGGCAGTCAGGGAATCAAGACAGACAAAACTAGACACAACTTGATTCCCCTGGGATATTCAGGGTACAAGTTGGATTCAGAGAGGCTTTATTTAGCTACAACCATCTTTCTATGTTGGAAGTTGCCTTGTTCTTTATTTTTTTTTTTTGCCACCCTGCAGGTAGACAAACAGGTTCAAAGACATTTACAAAATACACCTGAACTAATGTAATCGTTAGTATTACGGGCAAGTACAATCTTACACCTGGGAAGTGTTTAGCCTGAAGACTTGCATTTTCCCTGTTTTTCCTAAAAATGAAACATATACAGCAATGCAAATGATCTTTCACCGGTATGAAAATTATGACCAGATTTCAACTTAAAGTCTGAAGGCTGCTGAGAGCATTCAGTGAACATCGTGACTTGAATTTATCATGCCTATCTTGAGGCATCTTGTTGAGTTGTCTCAGCACCTTGGACGCCTTGGATTCTGTCTCTGAGCGGTAGGTCTTTGCTAGAGGACTTGCCCTGCCTTTTATTCCTATCTTTTCCTTGATTATTGACACAAAACTGAATGCTTAAGTGACTCTTGTTACAGGAATCTAGGCCTTTGTACATGTTTACTTTTAAAGGGTGGATAGAGAGTTTTGTTCAGTTTTGGAGTGCTTTGTTGTTTTCTTGGTTTGTATACTGCTGACTTCTGTGCTTCTATCTGATTTGGATTTGTTACGTGGCTGTGACCACCCTTGTTTTCTGCTTTCCTATCAGAAAATGATGACTGAGTCTTTAAGAAGCCAATGCTGAACAGTCACCCCAAACGCTTTGACTGTGATGGGTTGTTGCCTGTTAGAAAATGTTAGCAACCTGCAGGAGACTTCCTTTTTCTCTCTCTCTTTTTTTAAAAACATTTGCTGTTTTACTCATAGATTTAATAAAGATGTCCAGCTCTCAGTCATCATCATCTAAGAACGCTGCATGTCTCATACATACGAAAAAACTTATGCAGATGCCTTATATAAAGAAAAAATTTCCTAGGTGAATGAATGATTTCCTCACATCAATGAAGCATCCTCCAAGGCTTGTAGGACTTGCTGTACAAGACCTACAGGAAGAGTCACATGGCTCCCAGAGGGAAGATGGCAAACCCCTAAACAAGAAAGGCACATGCATGACTTTCTTCAATTTTCAATTCTCTTTTGTTAAATGTTACTTAAAATAAAAGGAGCATCCTTGTATAGCCTATTACTAAGTAAAGCAGCTTCAGCCTATCTTCATTAGTTAAACCATCCTATATTTTTTTCATAAAACTAAAGCTTGGAAGGCATTGTGGGGTGCAGTATAAATCCATGCGCCTTATTTCAAATATCATAGATGCTAGTATCCACTTATGCTCAAATTGTCTGGGGCTCATACTACTAGGGAAACTCATGGGATTAAAAAAAGAAGACTGCATAAGAAAATCCAGGCTGGTTATGACAGTGTTATGTGTTGGGTATGATGAAAAGAGCCACTGTCATGGCTCTTAGTGTATGCGGTGCCCCAGAGCATGGGCAGGCTCAAGGGTGGGAACAGCATGTGACAGGTCCCTCAGCAGCCCCTGAAGCTGTGCTGGGGAATGTCCCTTTGGGGAAGAAACAGTGGAAGGGGGTGGGTGTAAGTGTTTTGTGTGTTAACGCACTAATTGGTGATGAGCCTAGACAAAAGTACATTTCCATTATTAACCCATATTTTTCTTTTTTGAACAAATAGAAGTGACACTGCCCTTCACCTTCAAAACGAACATAATTAACTAAGTCCTGGAAAATTGAAACATTTGTGTTAGATAAGTATATTCATGAACATATAGGGAGTTACTATAAGCCTAGGGAAGAGATTGCTATTTAATGTCAATTTTATGTAGGTTTTATAAGTCTATTTTACTCTGCTGTTTCCCCAATGATTGTTACCTTAGCAACTGCCAAGTTGCATACATACATTTGCTCCAAGGAGCAGTGCTTAACAAAGTAAAGCACCAATGTTTAAAGAGTCACCAGGAACATAGTGTATTTTGTGGATTTTTTAACTCTTATATATACTCATCTGCATAAATGGTGCATTTTTTTCTTTCAAGTTTTCTGAAACACTTTTTAGCAGCTAGTCAGCCATAGCATCAACTTTGTTACTCTTCTTCCAGCTTCCCAGCTCTTTTCAAAAACTAATATTTCATTCATAATAAGGGTGATGCATCACTGCAAGGTCAGCGATGTGCGTGCATTGGGTTGGGATTGTATTGACTTGGGTAAAACAGTGGGTAAGGCTTCGTATGCCAGAGTATTCATATTCACTAGTTGTGTCCACCTGAGATATGTTTTGATCCACATACAGACTATAATATTTGGCATGAGGAACAGGTTGAGATAAAATTCAAATGAATTTTGAACCTTTTACCAGCCACTGAAATGTGATTTTTTTTGTAAGATTTGAAGAAAAGAAGTTGGAAAAACATCTACTTTGCTACCAATCTTTTGCTGTCTTATCCTGTGTACTGCTGTTAACCTTAAATGAGTAGGAACTCTAACCTTTTATGCAGTAAATGAATATAGGTACATTTTGCATCTGTCATGTTTGGTTATTCTTCCTCCTCCCCCGCAACGTACCCATTAGGCAATCCTCTATCTGAAGAAATGCATGTCAATAAGGGATGTCACAGGAGCACATTTCAGTTTGTTCAAAGCAGCTTGTCAGAGAGGCCAGCCTTTATACTTGTTTTCCAGCTGATTTCCTGAGATACAATCAGACAAGTGATTTATCCAAGGTCGCACACCAAGTGCCTTGGCTAAGCCAAGACTCTAAGATCCAGGGATGCTCCTCTTTCACAAGCTTTTGCTTTGTTTACTTCTGCCACAAGGCTCCATTCCTGTGCTGAAGTCCCAGTACAGTGATCTTAAAATTGAACATTATTAATATCAGTGAGGTCTTTTCTGCCCAGAGCCTTCATGGTTGTTTTTTTGTTGGTTTGTTTGGTTGTTCTTTTTACACCAGCTGTCTTCCTAGATCTGCTTTTAGCACAACACTTGACAGGAAAAAATCAATTCCTTCAGTTTAAATAACCTGGTGAATACACAATGTGGGAGATATTTCTTAATTCATTTTGTTCTAAATCCACTAGATAACACTTCTGCAGGACATTATGCCTGTAATACAAAGCTTGAGCCACTAAGAAGAAACAGGCATCAGGAAATTACACCAAGTGGTTTGAGTTTAATTTGAAACGGATTTCAAATTAGATTTCCTATATAGTGACCTAAGAGCATCAACTTAAGTCAATTATCTGGAAGAGTCACACAGCCACACCATTGGTACTCTCAGATAACCTCTTCTTGGGACTATTGAGATTTTTATGTATATGGTTACATGGGTAAATAAGGAAGCAGGAAAGGGTAAACCTTTTAATTTTGTACAAGCCTTTTAATTTTGTATGTGCTTGAGACATAGTCATCCAATCCTCTGCTAGCCAAGGGAGGGGAGAAAAACATGAAGTGAAGGAAGAGGAGGAAGAGAGGTATTAGAATTCAAAGCTTCACTGCTTTATTACTTTCTCTTACAGATTGCCCTGTCATAGGCAAAAAGTCAAAATCAGCATTTTAATAAAGTGCATCACGAAGAATTTGTTTCCCTTTCCTGCAGGTGAAACAGAATTGAGTCCTCCGTTTATCACAGCACCTTGGCATTCCAACATGAAGTTCAACCATAGTTTTATTTTATTGAAAAATAGTTTCAAAGTTATGGCATTCCTGTTATATCCTATTCTCTTTCAATCTTCTAGCTCTGGTCTTTTGCAAATATTTATATGAAAATCTTTGGTGTGGTTGAACATTTTAATCATGTTTCTTGGGCCTCTGTGCTTTTTCTCAGCAGACTGTAAAGGAGTCTAGGACCTCAGAGCTCAACATTGAAATGGGCTAGGTGGGAATCCAGCCATTCTCCTGAAAGAGATTTAAAAAGAAAAGAAAAAAAGAAAGAAAAAAAATAGATTTAGAGTCTAATAACACTGATGGTTTTCATTGCAGGCGACTGCAATTCATTCAACCTGTCATAGGTCTGCTTGTGTTGTCAGAGGGTTAAGTACCTGTGCCAAGATGGCAGACAACTAAAGCTAGGGGAATATAAAACAGAAAAGAATTGTGTATTTCCCATAAATGTGAGGAAAGAAGCAGAAAAGGCCTAGTTTGACAACTTGCAACCAAAAATATAATCAGAAAATGAAAGAGAACAATAAACGGCAGCTGGAGTTAGGGCAAAAAGAGATGTCCAGCCACATTGTTTCAAGGAAAATTTGGAAAGAAAAATGGTGGGGTTTTTTTCTGTTATCAAAACCATGGCAGCATAAAACATTTTTTGAAATTTTATTTCAGTTCTGATCTCTATTCCTGCTTCCAGAAAAGACCATTAACAGTGCTAAATACATAAATCATCATGGTATGTTCTTTTTCTTTCTTCACCAATGGTCTCTAAAATACGACTTCTCAAGTATAAGGTAAAAGGCAAAAGCTGTACCCTAATATAAAAAAAATCCACATCTAACTGTATTAGCCAGTTTTCTTGGACAGATAACAGCAGGAGGCTAGGGTACCATACTGATGCAATGATTAACCTTGCTAACGAACTAATTAGCCTGCCTACACACACTGTGTTGTTTCTCAGTGCTGTATCTGATAAAGACATTTGAAAATAGAAGTATTGCCATGGGACAGAAGAGCACCAATCCTCTTTCACTTGCCAAGCTCTAATTTGGTTGTAGTGCATCTCACTTAGATTTTCTTTTTACTCTGCCACGCACAAACAGTGTTGGTTTTTATTTTCTACCTTTGGTTTTTAGATGCTTCTTGAAAATCAATAAAATGTAATGGTTAAGAGAAAGGACAATAAGCTAGAAAGTATCAGATATCTCAGTGAGAAACTTTGGAAGAAATTACTTAATATATTCAGCATTCATATTCTTCACAGGGAGGATGACAACACCTTCCAGACTTATAGCGATGTGTAAGGGTTAATATTTACCAAACTTTTCAAAATGTTTAAATATAAGCTATGCTGAAGCTGAAGAATAGTATTTGTTGTTGTTATTAATGTAAATAACGGATGAACTAACCACTGTGACAGTAGCTCTGTGTTTGTAAAATTTGAATACATATGAATGTAATATATATTTACTTGAAGTCTTTTAAAATAGTGGCTGCTAGCTTCTGAAATGAAAGGTGCTAGTCATAAGTCATTCTCATCACTAAAGAACTTCTTTTAGTGTATTTTGCTTCTGGAGGGAGTACAGAGAGGCTAAATGTTCTAGTTTTTATAAAGAACAGTCTGCATTAAATTGAATTGAGAAAAGCTCAGGTGCTGTCCCTTCATATGTGCTTCACTGCTAAATCTATTAAGTATTCTGGCACAAATACAGCAGCTGTCATTTGTGTGAGGGCTCTTTGTGGAAATGGACTTGAAGTAAATATCTATGGATTCCGTGATCTCAAGCATCCATTTCAGTAGTTTTTTCCAGAAGAAAGGAAGTAGATCTTCCCAGTGCCATAGGTGATCTTCCTATTTCATGTCTTTGGGGTCATTACAGTTTATGCCAATAGCAATGTGGAAGAAAAGAGATTAAAGCAGAACAAGGCTTTATCCCAAGCCCAAAGATCAATCCAGATCCAGTTGTAAATGGTGCCTTTCTTTCAGGTTGCGATAAACTCACATCTTCCTTTTGTTCCACTGCCAAGGCTTCATTGAGGATTTGAGGTGTAAAAGATCTGTCTTCACTCCAACTTCACTCCCATTCCCATCCCAGTCTTCACCACTTGGTGAACTTTTGTGCTCTGGTACACCAGTTCCAAAGGGTGTAGATAAACAACTACCTTTCATTTAACAGAGTTGGTACTACTTTTGAACTGCAACCCTTTGTGCAGCCAGAATGCAACAAAACAATCATTTCAAATAGGGAGAAGGCAGAGGTGAAACTTGACTTTGTATTTCTGAAGGGTCAGAAGAGCTGGAGGATAATAAAGAGGCTCTTCAGAAAGGAAAGCATCTCCAAATTCATCGGTCCTTTTTTAGTCAAAGGAGCACAGGCTCAGCAGCAGCCACACGATCTCAGAAGGCAGAAGTCTGCCAATCAATCATTCAATAATAGTGAGTTCAGCACTAGCAGAACAGTTTGTCAGATCAGTGCTAAAGCAAGTGGGGGATGAAAAAGTTAAAAGTAATATGGGGCTTGAGGGCTTTCTCCAGAGCCCACTGTTTCAAGAGAAAGACAGACTTAAGCTGACTTCAGGATAGTGATGATGTCGTATCTCATGCCAGACATGACTTTTGTATCTGATCTTTTTTATACTGTGTTTTCAAATGTTTTTTTCACTTTCTGTTAACATACTGAAAGATAAAACCCCAAGCACTAAATAAATAAGGAAGAAAAAAGTCTAAGGAATAGGAGTGTTCAAGGCAAAGAGGAGTATAATGTCACAATGGGATTTATTAACTGAGTCTGCTGATGCAAACAATTGGTGGTTTTATCTTCCTCCCTAAATCCTTGACTAAAGAAATGAGGTTAAAGGCAGATGATCCTCTCATCCTTTACCTGAGCAAGGTGTTAAGTTTGAGGTATAACGTTAAGGAGGGTGTGAAGCCTGAGCCACTGGAAGCAGTGAGACTTGTCCACAAAATGGGGCCAAATGAGCTAACAAAGTTTCTCCTCTCCAGGGCTATTTTCTGTGGTTCCCACATCCCTCCCTTTGCTCCTGGCCATCTTCCCTCGGCAGCAAAGAGATGGAATAAGCAGCTCATGGAAACAGAGTCAGAGCAGTGCAACAGCAAATTGGAGGCGACACTGGCATCCCGAGTGTTTCCTCCATTGCCAGAAGTTGGAACAATGGGCTTAAAAAGGAAAGGGGGAGAGAGAAAGGAATACAGTAATTATCCACACCAACAACTGCAGCAGGGATGGAAATAAGCAAAAACTAACGCCTTATTATATTCTAAGCTGCTACTATGTGCCAATACTGTCAGCAACACAGCATATAAGGCGACAACAAAGCTATGTAAAATTACCGAAATCCATATGATAAGCTCTGTGGGGAGGTCAGCAAATCCAGAAGAAATTCCTACTATGCAAATGGCTGCACAACCTTGTGGCAGCTGGGGGGATGGGGATTATTGCTGCTGCTTTACATAGAACTCCTGTTGTCTGCAGTACATTTTAGCAAAGAAAAGTGAGAAACATCACTTCTTAGCCAAGGATTTCTTTTGTATGAACACATCCATGCATTGCAATCTTCTAAACATTTCAGTTTCTTGCTCCCCTTTCTAAATCTTCCAGGTTACAATACGGTTATGATATGACAGGCAAGATGTGATTATTATATTTTTCCTCTATTGCCTTCTCTCAAAAAGCCTATGAAATGAAACATTACATGGGTAAGCTATCTGCATGCTTGATATTTTCATTCTATAAATGGAAAAAGGAAAAGATGAAAACAGAGGAAATTGTGATTCATGGAATCTGTTTGTTCTGCTGATCTTCTTATACCTTGAGTAGTACTTCTCTCAGTTTAAGAAAAATCACTTCTCATTCCGTGTTTCTTCAAATATATAGCACTTTTACTGTAGGAGTGAGACATCACTTAGAAGCTGGATGTTTATCCAGCTCCCAAATCTAGTTTTGTGTACTGCTGTTATTGCCTGAGCAATTCTCAAGAATTATACTGCCTCTTTCCACAACATTTTGAGAATTTTTTCAGTCTCTGCTTCTATTTAGTCATCAGGATTGTAACAGCGGAGAGGAGCAAATCCTGTGCTGGAGGGAGTGAGTTGGACTCAGTTGTCTAAAGTAGAATTGTGGAACTGTAGTAGCCAAAGACCCAACTCCAAGTTTTTCTCTTTGAAAATGGTTTCCAGGGTCAATTTTCAGCCAGATATATCCAAGAATTACTACTAAGCTAAGAAACACTGCAGTAAATACGTTTTTACAAAAACTACATTGAAATCCATCTTCTACCTTGTAATGAAAACTTAAAAAAAAAATCATACTCTTTGCCTGTACGGTTTTTTTCTGGTAATTCTTCATTTATGTAATCATACATATTTCTTTTTAAGCAATACTCTTTCTCTCGCCACTTCTCTCTCTCCAAATTATGCCTCTTTTCTGTGTTTGTGGTACTAAAAGCTTTTTTAAATGAAGACATGTGAGGCTAGAAATTGTCTAAACCAAGCTGCAGTGACAGGTGAGAGCATGATGACAGGCCTTTACCCACTTGCCAGTTCATATTCATTGGCAAGGGCAAGATCTCACCCAGATCAGTATGCAGTAGTCAGGCACTGAAGGCCTCACAATTTCTTCACATAAGAGCTTCCTCTAAATACCATCCAAACACAAACCACATTTAGCAATAAAGCTAAGTTATGAGAGCCCTTGGGGAATCTTTTTATCCTATGAGCCTGAAAACTATCATTTCTGTCCCATTCCTAAGTAGAATAGGAAACCTTGTTTCCTAGCAGCTGTTGAAAGCATAGAGTGATACTGTGGCTTTTGGTCTGGGGCTGCTATTACATAAATCATAGTTTTTCTGAAAAAGACAGTGCAAGGCCAGTCCTACCAAGTAGTTCTGTTCTAGAAAAGGCACTGTCCCCTCCTTATCTTTGCACAGCCTTTTGTAGTTTTGAGCTTATTGCTCATAAAACTGGACAAAATGACATTAGCATTTTCAATACAATAAGGACTGATCAGCAGGTGATGGAAAGTCACCTGTATCTTTTCTTGCACTATAAGATGGAATCTGCCTTACATTTATTTAATGTCTTGCCAACCTGTTCAAATCTGCATATCTCTAAACATTGCTTATTCATGTATTTCATAAAACTATGTTTATTTGGGGGAGAAAAAAAATCTTACCTACAAGCATTGCCATAATCAGATACGATGCTGATAGGTACCTGGAGTGCCTGACAATTTATGGATGTTTAAGGGAACTCAATTATGTCATATGCTGCAAAATTAACAATACTCATAACCAAAACATTTATCATGAGAGCACTGAAATACTTTCCTGGTCAAGCAAATAATGGTAGGTGTTGTAATGACAAAGCATAAATGGTTCTGAACATTTCAAAGTGGCAGACAGAGCAGCTGCAATATTTCTTATTTTGTAGGATGATAAACAGAGCTGCATTACGAACACTTCTCCTCCTGATAGAAAAGGATTTGTTTCTACTAAGGCTGCTGCCTCCATCACCTTAGTATGAAAAAAAAATTAAAAAAAAAGTTCTCAGTTAATCCTGAGTGCTTTCAAGATGAAAGTCAGCAAGATGAATGAGCACAGAAAATCCACCATAATATGTGAGCTTACTTTTTCCATACTTCAAAATGGAAATGAATCCTTGCCCTGAATATCTGGTGATGACCACGAAAAGGGTAAAAGGGAGATTAGAAACATAGCATTTTTTTTTATTTGCAGCTGGATGATTCAGATGGCCTCTTTCCTAATGAGAAATTCGTGGAAAAGGAACCACTGGTCTTTGTCTATAACACATTTTTTTCAGATACATGTAGCTCCCTGAAGAACCACCAACAAATTCTGAAAAGCATGCAGGTTCTCTCGAGGGTGCCTCATATTTTCTTTTACTTTTAGGCTTTATAGTTCTTTTGTAAGCATTGCTCCTGGGAGTAAGTTAAGCAGTTTAAAAAAAGTCAAAAAACATGACTGTGACGAAAAGATTACTATGAATGAGGGGAGCAATGAGAGACCCAGAAGTCCTCTGTGATATACAGCCCAGAGCCCAGGGTGCAGGTCACTTTGCCATGGAACTATCTGTGACAGCATAAGAGGAAAGGAAAAAAAGAAAGCAGAGAACAGGAAAACCCCACAGGAGATTTAGGAAATTGTACTAATGTATAAGAAAGAAGTGTATGTAGAAATAACTGGCTGTATGATTAAGGTCTAACATGTACCTGAGCAAGGTTTCAAGGGGAGTAAGGGGATGGAAATTTGAGATGAGAAGACACCAGTGCTGGAGTACCTAGCTGTTCTTTTGGAAGTGGAAAGCAGACAATGGGAATACCATGAACTGGAAGGAAATCTTATCTACACTGGAAATATCTGAAGATAGTCTGGAAGTATTTTAGAAGACTAACCTTTAGAAACTGGGTGTGGGGCACTGAAATTGATGTCCTTAGGACAAATCACTGGTACAATTCTGCTAGGATATGTTACGTGGGTTAGCAGGAAAATGACAAGATATAAATCTCTTGAAGACAGCCATTAGAGATAATTGAGAAATGGATGATACAAGGAATGATGAACTCACTAGCTGATACTGAATTCACATTCATCTGTCTCATCAAGATCTATAATTATACAAAATTACAAATTAAGTGTACTTTCATTAGGCTCACACGTAAAAGGAAATGGCTTTTCTAATGATACAAGTAAATTTGCACTGGAGGCCCCTCAGTACCTGAGCCAAATCTTTTCTGGCAGCTTAAAAAAGGCCCCATTACCTTTTTAAGGTGAACTGGAAGAGCTGAACCCCACACTAAATTTGAAAGTACATTAAGCAGAACTAATTACACTGAAACCTCCCCTCAGCCTATCTCATGTTTTCTCTCTGCCTCTGGGGCTCCTGTGTCTCATTTGTGAAGTAAATTAAGGCCATTGTTCTAGGATGTGCCACTTGTTTAGCCTCTTGAGCTCAGTCTTGTGTAAAAAAGTGGAACATTGTAAAATTTAAATAAATAAATAGACTTATTTTGCCTCTGCTTTTGCATAATAATCTTATTATTCTTCGTGAAACACTTCTCCTTCTCCTATCCCCACAAGTCTCGTATTGTTTAGCCAAACAGTATAAAATATATTCAGAGACAAGTAAAAGAGAGAAACAAAAATACTCCTCTGAGTTGCCTGGATTCTTTTCTTTGTTCAAAACGGGTGCAAGACCCCTACCGGGTTGTAAACCCTGGGGCCAAATCCACCAAAACTTCGAGTGAACGCTTAATGCTTAACAGAGAAATAATTGCAGTCAGTTTGTGTTTCTGTTGGGTAGCCCCAGCCCGGTGAGACTAAACATGCTTAACGCTAAGCACTTTGTGAAATACTTACCTGGACTGGACCCCTGTGCAAAATGGGCCCCAGGGCTGAGCTCTGTTTGATTTGCATGAATATGTTATCTGCATTTAATAATAGTGGAATTAGGTAGCCCTCTTCAAATGCTCTTAAAACAGTTTTCCTTGTTCTTAAATGTAAGTCAATGGCAACTTTAGGAAAATTTTCATGTTGCAAAAGTAAACATTTGAATCTAAAGAAAGGCCAGAATTAATGGAGGCAACACCAACTTCAGGGCCTCGCCAGCCTGTATTGTCAGAAGCATCAACCTCGTGTACCTCAGCAAACTGCATTCAGGGAGAATTATCCAGCAGGACAGAGAGCTTCATCTCGTAGCTGTATGCAAAGCATGAGGAAAGCTGAGAAGAATATGTATGAGTAAGATCAGTGGTGAGATTAATAAAGTAGTACTTTAAAAGATGGGAAGTTGAGAGATTGTAGTTTTGCCACTGGCTTTGCCAGAGTCAAGATCCCATCCAATAAATTTAAGTCAATTAAAATATACTGAGCCATTATGCCAATAAGATTACTGTAGATTTAAAAGAAACACATAAAATCAGATAAAATATGTCAATCTCATATATAAGAGAAAGTGTTGCACTTCCTTAGATATTGTAACTGTAGGCTGCAATGATGAATAAAAAGAAAAATAAAGGAAGAGGATATTTATAAAGCCATAATGTCAGTATTTTCTGATTTCTTGACATCTTTTGCACGGCTTTACAATACCCTACCGTCCTATGGAATTTACCCTGAAATAAAACAAATATCATAGCTGCAGCATCCTTTACAACACAGAGGTATCATAGGTAAGCAAGGGTCTCTAAAAGGTTGGCAAAATCAAATATGTATCAGACATCTGTCTAATTCCATTAAAATAGAGTTTTAGAAAAGATTACTTAAAAATAATCCCTTTGGATCAATTTGCCAGTAAATTCCCTTTTACCACACCCTCCTCAGGTTGCATTACACAGCTCATTTTCTCCCTGTAATCCTACCAGTCTCCTGTGTACTGCAGATTAAACAAAACAGAGAATTATGAAAGCAAGGAGAAAAAACTGAATAGACAATTTGCAAATGTGAACCAAATCAGGGAAGGTATTGGATATAAATATTGCTTCAACTGAGGAAATATTAATTTTCTCTGCTTTTTAAAGGGAAAAAAACATTGTGAAGAAAAGGAAAAGCCAAGGTAGGAACGTATAAAGGGAGAGAAAGGAGTGTGTCCACTTACTTCTCATGAACAACGTAAGAAATATTGTCAACATTTAAAACCTTTTTCTTACTGCTAGGAGCAGAGTGATATCAGCAGCTGATCTGGAAAGAAAGCATTTCATTTTTCAGCACAAACCCTAGATTTTCCCCTTCCTAAGTGCCAGAAATGGTCTGTGCAAATATGCTTTGCTCTCAGCAGTGTGCAGATGAGCAGCAGGCAGCTTCTTGTTTCTGTGTACCATATGTGAGAAACCCATCATTTATTAATAGGTCTGTTGACAGAGTCACCTGGAGCCCCTTCATTTCCCCTGATTGCTTTAAATCCAGATTTGTCAAACAGCCCCTACAATTAAAGATCCAAATTTGAATTCTATCCTTTTCCTAAGAATTCATGTTTAGGGGTTATATTTTTGCAGCTTTACCCCAGCAGAATTAGTTTTCTTTTTCCTCTCCAGAAAGGTCTCGTATCTTTTTCTCCTCTGAGGAGAGGAAGGAACGGGCTGTTGTATCAGCAGAGATCATCTTCCTCCTCGCAGGACTGGAGTAGCAAGGGGTGGAGAAAGGTGCAGCAGTCATCTTTTCCTTCTTTCCTGCCTCTGCTCAGAGAGATCAGAGATGCTGAGTGGCAGAAAGCAGAGAGAAGGACGCATGTAACTGCTGCTTTTGGAAAATAAAAAAGAGAGAAATTGTGGAAGGGATTCTCAAGAACTTTCAAGAAATTTTTTTTCCATTAGATAGTGTGTGTTCAAAGCCAAAACATTCTAAAAAATCTGTTTAAAAAACCTTCTAATTTCATGACATAAAGGAAGCTGATAGATAATAGCTTTTACATAGTTAGAAAACCTAACTATAGGCTTCGATAGACACATATGTTTTAATTTCTCAAACTTTTATGGGAGAGGAATGTTTCATAGACTTTCTTTTCCCCTAGTCTGCCAGTGAGTTTGCTCCACATAGTTATCAAGGACTAAAAAGGATTTGTCAACTCTTTCCTTCGCCTTTTTTTCTGTAGATGAACCATCAACAACCTAATCAGCTTTTTTAGGCATTTTTTTATCATTCAAGAAAAGATGGCAATACAGTTTTATGACTACACCTTTTATTTAAGCGTTGGAAAACTGTCCAGATTAAGCACTGTTTTCATACCTGTATTATGTTTGGGATCAACACTTGGGTGACTGATTCTTCATTATACAGTCTGCTTTTTATTGTCTTATCTGATCTCATAACTTCTATAAATAGAAATAGTACCCCAGCTAGGAATATGTTATAGAAAAGGAGGCATAAGAAATTAATATTACCTTTCCATATTCTCTCAGAAAACTGTATATATTGACACACAAAGCCCCATTTTTCTAGACAGGCCTTTTTCTTGACAAGAGGGAGAAAAATGTAAACCACAGCTAGCTGTTGGCAGCCTGTATGTCTACTGTTCCTGATGTATTCCTACCGACTGCATTTCCTGTATGTACAAAGTTGGGTATGGCAAAAGCTCTGCGTTCTAAGTTTATATGAATAAAGCTAACACAATCATCTTGTTTTGTGGAGACTAGGCAAAATGGGTTTCTTCATAGTTCAGTAGCTGACTAGTTTTGTTTCCCTGAGCAAGTTATTTAATCTCCCTGAATTCTGTTTTTCTCAGTTTTAAAATAGGCACAAGTATAACCAGGTGTTTTTGTGTAAGTGGTTTGCTCCAAGGTCCCACTGGTTTAAGGCTGAGGAGAACTGGCTTAAATGATTTGATGGGTTGGGGAGTTTGCATTATCATTCAAATATCAATGCCTTCAAATGGACATTCCTAGAAATTAAATACAATTTCTGTTGAGGTTGGAGCTGAGCTTAAGAACTGTAATAATGATGATGATGGAAATTTTCTCTTGTCAATGACTTGTTTCTCCATTTTATTGTAATTGCCATCATGACTTTAAGCAGTTGCAACACTGATCTCATTGTTCCCCACAAGATGTGTGGGGTTACATGGGAATACAGATACAGTTGCTCTCGTTCTCCTTTCCTCTTCCAGAAGGACTTTTCTACACAGGTTCCTTTTCACCTATGCTACAGCAGAGCAATATAACAGGTTGGTGGAAGAAGGCGGGGCGGGCACCCGCAGATTCATGAGACACATGAAAACTGCATGTAGTATTTCTGACCAGGGTCAGGACAGTACTGATGTCTCTCATCCTTCACCTCACCTGGCTTGCTAGATGATTACCTGTCAAACATATTATAGTCTATGAAATCATTTAAGTAAAACAGGGAACAGCTCTACACTGTACTTAGAACTTAAGCAATATTTGAACGGAATGTCTTCTGAGTTTGACTATCTCTGATACTTCACCTGATTAAGAGATGATGATAATAATAATAACAACAATAACAATAAATTTTTTCACCAGTGTTATCTATAACATTTTTCCCTTGGTTTTTGTTCATTCAATCTTGCCTGACTTCGGGGGCATTCCAGAGTCAAGGACTGAAAAAAATTCAGGGCTGAAAAGGAAACGTATTCCTCAGGTGAAATAACTACTCTAGCGCTGAAGAATTCCTAGCTTTTTCAGACATTCCCCATGCAGTGATTAACAATATGCCTAATTCTCCAGGTTTACCTGTCCTTATTACTCTGCCAGAAATCATACTCTTTTACTCTACTCTTTGTCTTACTTAATGAAATCGTAGTGTCTTCAGTGAGGAACTTCTTCCTATGTGTACACACAATTAAAGTTTCAGCTCAGTTTGTGGGTGTTGGGTTTACACACGTTTAGATTCAACTGATTGCTGAAAAGTGAATGTGCAAATGTTTGTTTTAAATGAGCATTTTTGCTTTGAAATCAAGCTCAAACTTCCAAAAGGATTGGATTTTACTGACAATTTATTTTCAAATAGGCTATATTGAATAACACTAAAGGCAAAAAGAAGAAGTAAAGTCCTGGAGATCCTAGGTCAATGAGAAACTGATTTTTCAGGTCTTTTCTGCTGATTCATCCAACTGCTATTGAGATTTATATGGTATTGGAGAGAGACAAGAAAGCACATTGATCCATTTGTACAAGAATCAGATACCCCTGCCAATTGCAGTTAACTCCTTCACTCTATCTTTTAAAGTCTTAACCTCATACATAAGAGTTCTCACCTGGTTAAATGCACCCATCTCTATAGGTTTCAATCACACTGAGCACCAGGCAAAGTACCAGTTGTATTCTTTCAGTCAACCAATACCACATTTCATTATCCCTTCTGGAGCTGATGCTTTTCACTGAAGAGATTCTGCTCCCTTCATTCTCACTACTGGCAGGAACTAGCACTTCCTCTGTTATTCTTTTCCAAAAGTTTCATTGAACCCTGGAGCCTTATAATCCAATGTATGAAGGATCACCAGCACCTGGGCATTGTACTTAGCATTATACATCTGCAAAGCATGGTTGGGTTATCTTGCATAATTAATTCCTTCTCTTCATCCCCATCTCCTCTGCTTGCCTTTTTTCAGTTGTGCATTAAAATACATCAATATCCTGTTTTGTGTGAAATATCACAAAATGCAAATAAACTGCAGCAAAATGATTCAGAAGGAAGATTAAGATTTCATCATGAGATAAACCTTCCTGTTTTAGTAACATTTTATTTTTATGACATTCTCTTTTTCTTGTTGTAAAAAAAAAAAAAAAAACATAAACATTCCCGTGGCTGTGGGGTAACTGCCACTTCATCCGCCTGTGGGAATTGCCCTGAGATTGTTCCTATCAGGCACATAAATTGCAAATGAGAAAGTTGTGTGACTTCTCTCCTTTGCCACCAGCTTCTCAACTGCTTCCTAATTTTCACATGATATCACAGTCGTTTCTAAGACTAACATCCTTGGTGCTGGAAAAACTGGATTCACTGGCTGCTTTGCCCTGCCTGAAATAGAAGAATAAGGAACAATTCACATATGCTCCTCCTTCGTGTTCACCACTGAAACGTAATACTGACTGGGCACATAACTGTCTTGGGTAATGCTTTTTTATTTCTGGTTTCCTCTGGTATTGGGCTTCTACAGTAAATTGGCATACTCACACAGAAGACTATATTGCAAAGGGATGCTGTTAAATCTTGCAGGATTTTAATTTCTGAATAAAATCAGAGGCAATGGGCCTTGCTGAGATAGTGTTTTTCATGTCTCCCTCTAGATGAATGGCGTATCTACCACTCCCACTTGCTTATAGCCAAAGGTGTTTAAAAATTCTGTAAATGTGGATGCCGAGGTAACTGCCTTAAATCCTCAATATCGTACTGATAATAGTATTGTGAGTACAAGAAGGTATTATACAGTTGTAACGTGCTCTCAATGACACCATAAAGTTTGGTGATCAATGTCTCCATGTTCCTTAGGTTTTCCTTAAGAAAAAAAGCTGATCATCTGCATGAAGACATGAGATATTTACCAGTATTATTTCAGGTGAAGCCAGGCATGTGCTTCCTGTGTTTATGGTAATTGCATTTGTCTCTAGCAATATGAAGGCAGAAGTATTTAAATTTATTTAATATTTATGGAGAATTCTCAATTAAGTTTTTGTTTACTGTCTCAATGCTCTATTTTTACATATAGATAAAGCACAGTATATAATGATACATTAAGAAGAATTTTCAAAACGTGAATTCTTGAGAATCATTTAGCAAATTCCTAGAGAAAATGCCAAGATACAGAAACTGAAGGATGGTGGCAGCTGGAAAACTAAAGAAGTTTTAGACTGTGGTTAAAAGGAAAGCCAAGAAATCAATCACAATTGTTAAAAGTTGCTGCAAGAAAGTACTGCATATGACAAAGGAAAGGGCACACTCAGAATACATCAAAGGAAAAAAAAATGAGCAGGACATCTTAGAGAGGATGTGATGTTCTCCAATTCTTATTCTGCTGCAGAGTAGAAATAAAGAAATGACAAATGGGAAGCATTTAGGGGTCACCTCAAGCATGTGCAAAAAAATTTAACAAGAGAGAATTAAAAAAATAAATAAGATGTATATCACAATTAGAGCTAAACAAATGACAAAATAAAGTTACATGTCATGATAATAAAATGCCTTTTGAGATGGCATGACCCTTAGGGATAAAATTGGAAGGCTCTAGATATTTCACTGCTTTCAGACCAGCCAGTAATGATGAAGGAAATCACCCCCGTGAGAAAAAGAAGGAAAAAATAAATGGGAAAGAGAAGCAAGAAATTAAATTTCATCTTTCTCATGAAAGGCTTTTCATATTTAGATGCATGTCTCAGCTTCTCCCAAGTGATCACAGTCAAAATTCCTCCTCTGTAGGTCTGACTACTCTTCTGCCAGATGGAGCACTGTACTCCCTCAGCTGGATTTCTGCAGAGAAGAAGTGACATCCAGTGACTTTTTCCCCCCTGTTTTCAGTGAATTTGATCTGCGTAGGCAGCCCACCTGTTGTGGCTTTTCAGGAGCAGTCCCTTTTTTCACAGCTGACGTTCTTCATCCCAGACAAATGCTCATAAATACATTGATGTATTGGTCCATTCCTTTGATACATCTGTCTCCTCTTTTATGAACTGACTCCTTTCTGCAATAGCATTGTTCCTTTTAATTTCCTCTGTTCAAGTGCAAGCCATTGTCCGCATGTCTTTTCAGGACTTTCTATTTTAAGTATTTAAGATTACACAGGCTGTTTAAAACGACAAACAATTTCTCCCATACGTTGCAAGGATAAGAGTAGTAGGGTAATTTCCCAGCCATACACATTGATTTGCTTTATGAATTCTAAGACAGATTTTAAGGAATGCAAGAGGGATCTAACAGAGCTAAGGTGATTAGAGGAGGTGATGACGCAGAAGTCATTTGAGAATAATAAAAATGCAACACAAACTGTAAAGAAATGAGTTATAGCTAAACTAGCTTTTTTAATGAAGGAAATCCCATCATGGTGAGTGGCTCGACAAAGATGTCAACTCCGTGCAGTAAGGGAAATGTAACAGTACCATCATGACCATTGACTATATATGCTTATCTGTTTCAGTGAAGGATTTTTCTGTGAACAAATCAAATACTGATTTATTATCATTGAAAATATAAAGCCTATTTAGACAGCTGGATGAATGGCCTCATTTAAGCTTCCACATTTTAATCTTACTTTCCTTATCTAGATCATTTGTTGGGGAAAAACATTAATAGAAGCAGTCTCACAACATACAAAGTCACTGGGATAGGGAGTTCAGGGATTTGATCTTTAAATTAAGATTACATGTCTGTCTTTCAATTTCAGGCAAACATTACTGAACTACAAAATTTCAGCCAGAAGTTTCTGCATCTAAGTTGACTATAACAGCTGTAAAGTTTTGGCATTTACAAGAGATACAGAATTAAAAAAAAAAAATAGACAATTTAACATATATGATGGAGAACATAGCTGTATGTGCTTATATTTACCCTAGTGCATTACAGATATGGACAGTCAAAGAAATCAACAAATTTAAATCAACCCGTCTTAATACATTAAGTTTCTTGCTTCAAGACATTAATAAGGCAAGCAGATCAGTGAAGTTTTTAAAAAGATTAGATACCTATCTGAGTAAGAACAAAGAGCAGCCCAGTTGTGTTGTGCTCAGATGGCATTCTTTTAAGTTTCTTAACTTTTAAAGTATCTATACACAGCAATTTGACTCAATAATATCTCAAGACAGTAACAAATGCCTTGATTGAAGTTGAGTTGAAATCAATTATGAAGTCGGTGAAATCAAGTTAACCTCAATGGAATTTCAATCAGGTCCAAAATTCTGGCAGGTAATTGCTGCTGGACAAACTGCTGGATTATGTCATCCTTATGCTGACTTAATTCGTCAGAATCAAGCCCCACATACTGAAATGAACCTAGAGGATTGTAGTTTTGATTCAACTACAACTAGTTGGACAAAAAAGGGGAAAAACCTCTCTAAGTCCAGGCTTCCATTGTCCTCCCATGATTTACAGCACTTAGTCACCAGAATAGTCATCTATCTCACAGTCATATTTACTCATTTATTTACAAACAACCTGTCCATCTTTCGATGTGATCTACTCATGTAAAAACAGGCTAGCATGGAACAAAAAGCAATTTTCAGAAGACGATTGGTACTTCATGAACTGACACCAAAGGTTTTGTGCTTCAGCCTATGTGAAAGATGACTCTATCAGGTAAGTAAGACTATTTTCAGGTTGAAAGTGTTCTAGATTTACTTTTCAGATTGTGATATTTATTTAAAGCAGTAAATGCCTAAGAAATTAATGGCACAACGTATGGTCCATAGTTGAGAGCAATTCTTTGTGCAGCAGTGAGATACAAGACAAGATCTTCCTGCTTTGAATGAAGCTTCAGTAGTATCTCTTAAAGGAAAATAAAGAGAACAAAAAAAGGAAGCAAGACTAGAACACTATACTTCTACAATTTCTTGTTCCTTCAAAATTAACAGAAGCCAGAATAAAGGATAAACGATCAATGTATTAAAATTATACCTTTGTACTGTTACAAACCGCTAAGATAATGAAAGAAGACAGCAACCTAGTTGGGTAGAAATTCCCACACTGGGTTTGTAGATCAAGAGTGATTTTTGTTGTTGTTTTATGATGTTACTAGGGGCATTATGAATTAAGTCTGAGTTTCACTGAAGGTTCTGGAGAAGGAACCTAAAAGTTCACAGGAGAATGGTTACATCTATGTTAGCAGTAATTCAGTTTAAGAAGAGTGGGTCGGTTGACCAAAACAATTCATGCAGAATTGTTATATACCTATGTTATATATGTCTTGGAGGCTTTATTCCAGATGAGATATAATCTAGTCCTTGGGGATAAATGCCTCTAGGATTTGTGGTTTGAAGCTTTATGGAAGGAAGAAGTATTAGGCGTGTACTGAGAGAGCCATGGGGAGGAAGTGGGGCCTTTTGGACCATATGGCTTGTGGCATGGAGCTGTCACTTGGATTTCTTCCAAAAGGAATCTGCTCTGGGGGCACCAAATCACTCTGGGAACTGAACCAAAGCGCAATCAGGTGATCCACTTCACAGCCGCCCCATTGGTCTGCAGCAAACCACTCATTTGGACACAGCCCAGGCATCCCCCCATTCTGTCTTTGGACAGTGTAGTGATTTGTCACTTTGCATAAATAATAGGATTGGGCATTTTGATGCAAATGAGTTTTGAGCATCTCTGTGGAACAACAACAGAAGGAAAAAAGTTAAAGCAACTCAGTAGGAAATGACAGGGAATATGCCTAGAAATGGCACTAGGAGATTACACTAGGAGGTAACTGAAGTTACCAGAGTAAGATAACCTAGAAAAAAACAATCCTAAAATTCCCGGCATGTCACACCTCAAAGCAACGCAAACAGTATTGCTCACAGTAGCTGAAATCTTCTCTGTGTTCCAGTCTTGATTTTTATTTCATTTATGCCAATGGAACATCATGGGGCTGGGTTGTAGGAATTGTTGTTTCCACCAGCTTTAGTAAGACCAAGAACTTGTTTTGCAAATGAGGGAAATCTGACATTTGGAGTTTTCCATAGAGCAGTCAGTTAGCTAGTGCTTTGTGACAGCTTTTATATATGCAGCTAATGAATGGTGGAGAATGATTACAGTGGGGGCATAGAAGTAAGCATGGGTGCTATAGCAATAAATAAGAGCTGATATAAATCAGTGGCATTTTATTGACTTCAGTTCTGCTGGCCTGATTTAAATCAAGTACGGATTTGGCCCTAGGGCCTTGCAGAAAAATCCCTGGGTCTGACTCAAGTCCTGCTGTCTTGACTCAGGCAAATTTTTCCTAAATTTCAGTGAGAGTCAGGGTTGAACAAGGATTTCAGGATTATGTTATCACATAATACAAAAAATAGCTCTCTCATCAGCTGTTCATTTAGATTTGAAATGTATCTAAATGTCTTATGGAAATTATCAGCTTTAAAATTGTTCCCATTGTGTTTTTAATGCTGAGGCATTTTCCACTCTTCATATGTTCAAAAATGTAAGTCACATTCCTCAGTTTAAAAAAAAAATCAGAAGCATATATTAAAAAAAAAAAACAAACCAAAATGAACTACCACTTTTTTTTGTGTTATCTAAAATGTAGAAGCTGCATATTAAATAGGAACAAGCAAAAATATCAATGGAATCATAGGCACACAGCACTGTAGGTGGGGAAGTCAAGTAATATGAGCTGTCTTCATTTTTCTTTCTTGCTGCTTTTATTTTGGTGTTTTCAACACAGACTCAATCAACTTTACAGGGGTGCCAGACTCTGAACAGAACCACATGTTAAAATAATTACTAATTGTGGGAAAAGAAAAAAAAGAAGTACATGAAAAAGACATGCATTTTTTAAGAGACCCAGTTGTCTCAGGGTTTTGTACTTTCCAAGGAAAAGTAATTGCATTGCTTTTGAAATCACAAACCAAGGTGTGAGTATAATTTCATATTGCAAGAAGAGTGCTAAAGCAGATCTACAAGTGATCTATTTTTATGAGTTTCTGTCTCATTTCCAGGAGACCTACCATATCTATGTGTAAGAGAAGGATGGCAGGTTAGATTCAAAAGGAGCATAAACATAGCGGTGCTTGCCTTGCTCTGAAATAGCAATGTTCATAACCTGGTGCCAAACATGGGAGCACATTAAATCTCATATTGCACCATTCACCAGCATGACAACAGCTATAAGGGAACAGGAGATGGAGCACAGAAACTGCCCTGGGACCTGGGCATTGCAGAACCCCTTAATTAGGTTCAGTTGCAAAAGCACAATCAACCCTAACGAGGGAGAACACCTGGCAGGGCAGGAGGTATATAATCACCTCAGGTGCTAGATTCTCAAGTCTGCTGGATTAGGACTCATACCTGTGCTCTGTTGTAAGGAAGCTTATTTTTTGTAGACTGAAGCAGAAAAGGTATTTTCCCTTTTGGCCTATGAAATATGTGAATGTAAATAAGCATTTGAACGTGGTTGGGTTGAGTTGTTTTTGTCAGTTTGTTTCATACAGGTGGTGGCTCAGACAGGAAAAATAATTCAGGTCAAATGGGAATGAAATTTCTGGGTTTGTATTTTGGGGTTTTTTTTTGGCGGGGAGCAGAGGGAGGGGGGAGAAAAAAGCAAGCCACTACAAATAACTAGAAAATTTATTTTAATCCCAAAGTAAGTATTTTATTTTCTGTGGGGAGCAGGAGATGGTGTTCAGAAATAAATTTGTATGAATTTCAAAACAAAATTCTTATTTCCACATAGCAAAAGGAAAGATTGTTTCCAAGCTGTTGCCTTGATTTTTTTTCTGTTTCCTTGCTGTATTGATCAGTTGAAACTGCTTGACCAGTTGTAGACTCACAGATTGATTCAGGCAAATGCATGTGAAGGTTTTTTCTGTGAACAAACTAGTCTTCTGAAATATTTTCACATTTCTTCTTCAAAGCACAGATAAAAGATACTAAATTTGATCTTCAGCTTGATAAGTGGCTCTGAAGAGGTCTGAGCGTCCTCTGTTTCCATTGAAACAATGTTCTGATAGTGCATAGGGTTTCCCAGGGTTAGGTTGTCAATTCATGCAAAACCCCTTGTAAACATTTTATCCTGCTCCCAGAACTGGGGTGGCAGCATGGCTCCAAAATGTCTGTCCTAAGCAAGAGTGCTCTGCATGTATGCATATGAGCAAACTCATTGACTCATGTACTGCATTATCTGTAGCCAGTGCTTTTTTTGTAGCAGCTTTGTAATTTGAATTAGTGTTGACCAGCTCAAGGAAAATGGTGAAAATATTTAAGCCTTATTTCTTTAAGACACTGTGAGACAGAAGAAGTCATAACTCCAAGCAAGCAGGAGTTTTTAAACAAAACTTACCTAGAAATTTACATCCAGGCAAATGCAATCCTGCCTATCCACAAAAATCACATTTGTAAAAAGAAAACTCCTGAGTTTCATAGGGCATATTATTAGTATTCTTCAGGAAAAAAAAAAATCACAAACATCAATAACTTAGGCAGATAAAAGGAATGGTCACAAAATGGCTTCTCAGAGGAGCCAGCTAGGAAGGTGCATCCCTCAGAAACTTGGCCTTGTAAGAGTTGCTACTTGCCATCCCCACCCAAGACCCTCCTGGGAAAATTTGTGTATCATTTGAGACAGCTGTGCAGATCTTGCAACAAAGAGAAACTCCTATTTAATTTAGTTTGCTTTGACTGTGTTAGAAAACCACGAAGAATATCATGCAATTCCCTGCAGGCCTGAGCACCGGCACAGTCATTGCTGTGTCACTCAGCTGTCATGTTTTCAGATTGGCCCCTTTCTGTCCCTCTCCCTCAACACAGGTTATTGCTGTCATTGATATTCCCTGCCCTGCCTCGGCACTAGGGCTAGAGCCAGCGGGGTCAGGTTTACTTTGCCACTTAAGTTTTTCAGAAAAGTACCTATGAGCCAAAGACCAGTATTAAGCCTGAAGCAACTCACTTTAAAGCAGTGGTTGGCATACCCTGATCAGAAACCCTGCCTGTACTGCTTTTTACTATGCCTTTACTTCACAAACATCATAGGTGTGCAAAATGCAAACTGCAGAGGAGGTCAGGGCACTGCAGATGAGTGTCAAAGTTGCCTGTGAGCATGAGATGAAAAGGCAGTGATGCTGATGACGGAGGCAGTAGTTGGCTGTCAAGCCTCAATCTCTGGCACATTACACAAACTGCACTTTGTGTCACATTCCTTGCATGCACCTGCCAATTCTGTAAAGCACAAACTTTGCTGAGGGAGAGTTTCAGATGGTTTCTTGCTGTTTTGTGAGGATTTGGGTTTTTTTTTCAGAAAAGCAAGTTTGATTATTTTTCTTTGCAAAGCTGGAAAAATAAGAAATAGCTAATGGAGGATGGAAAGTAACTATTAAAGTCAGAAATAAAATATACGTTAATTGGTACATTTGCTTCAATTACATTGGAATACTTTGGTATAAGATTGTCCTAAGGGTTCAAAAAGGAAGGTGCCCTTTATGTATAGGATAAAGCTATCCTTGGCTATTACCATTTACTTAGCCCTTAAGTAAAAAAATGTTGAAGAAAAATGAGCAGAAGTCAAAGACACTTAGCACAGTGGAATGATTAATCCTGAATTATGTGGCTTAGGCACGGATATACATGATCAGTGTTTCAGCTGAGTGGGGGGGACAGGAAAGCTAACCTAGTCTGAAATGCAAATGAGAAGCAGTAGGATTAAACAGTGAAGGAATACTTCAGCCAACTGGGGTAAAACAGCATTGGTGACAAAGGTTAAAGCAGAACAGGATTCTGCACAAAATAGTGGTAAAACAAAAGTTTTACACTTAATAGCAATATTTGGAAAGAAATGCCATGTGGTTATGGTCTTCCTGGTTTTTTGCCACTTTGAATGAAATACATTTAGTTCCTGCTCTGTCCAGGTGAAGGTGATGTGTTCTGCATGTGATCTCAGCCCAGTTTTTGCAGATGAGGTAGGTGCAAATGTTTCTGGGTATATGGATGATTGCCTGAGCTGTAGCAAGCTTTAGACTCTTCTGAGGCCAATACATTTGCTAAGTCTGAGATGCCCCGAGATGTTCATCTCCTTGGCGTTTCACTTCAGTAACAGAAATCTTTGGATTACACATTGCTCCTGATTGATAGTCACGTGCCTCCATTACTAGGATATATAATATCCATCACTACTAAATATTCAGAAAACCTATCTAAAGACCAAACTGTGAGCTGGGAAGAAGCTTCTAATGTTGGTGTGGGTAGTCAGCTAAGATGCTGTTGGGATTTGAGTATTTTAAACCTTAATACACAACTGTGCTTTGGTGTTCTTTGAGCCACTCTTTCCACACACTTCTAGGAAAAAATGCAATTATTTCTGGACAACATTTCATACCCTTGAAGGATAAGCAAATGATGTTTTTAGCCACAGGAGTAATGCATGGGAGCTCAGCTTCAGTGCAGAGCATCCATGGGTGGATGTCCCAGGATCCTACCACCTAACCCCTCTGTCTGGAGTGCAGCAGTACAGCTGTCTAGACTGGGGGTCATTTCCAGTCAAGGCGATTGGCCTTCTGGGGAAAGCGGAGGGGCTCTGACTCATGTTTCATTTAATAGGATGAAAGTCCTGAAAAGGAAGAGGTCTTCCCTAGCAAAACATTGGTTTACAAGTTAATTATTCAAAATTAGTCAATTTTTGTTGTTACTAGAGTATGACATGAGACCCTGTCAACAGTGATATTATTCCCTCTAGGTGTCTGATAGCCAACATTTTGTCGGCTTACATATTGGTTCTCTCCTAAGATCAGTCAAACTGATGGGAGGGCCTGGACTCAGCTGAAAGAAGGCTCCTGAGAGGGACAAGCCTGCCAACTGCCTGGGGAAAAAAAAAAAAACACCTTCTTTTGCAAAGCAAGAATGATGCACAGAAATCTGAATCTCAGCAGCTGACAAGGGACCATTTTATCCCTGGCAGGGTGCTCTCCATCCACAGCAAGCTCTGCACAGAAGAAGCAGTAGCTGTTATCCCTACACTCTCTGAAAAACACATCCCTGCTCTGAGGGCAGGACCCTCCTGACGCCCTGCAGTCCCTTGGGACAGAAAGGTGGGGTAATGCCATAGGGCACAGTAGGCTGGGGAGAAATGCATGTCAGTCCCGCACAAGATAGAAGGATGCCCTGAAATGCAACAGAGTGGGAATTATGTAATTGCAGGTAAGCACAGATGATAGAGATGCACTTTCTTCCAAAATGTGGAGGTTAGTGTGAGAGACAAGATCAGTGTCCCTTAGCTGAATTGATTAAATAGCTTAAAGACGGCGTCTAACATTAAAATGATATATGGGGGGAAAAAAAGTGAGGAAGAAGATGTCCTTCCCTTGTCATACAGAAAATAGTCTTAAGTCACAGTCATGTTCAGAGCATGCTCTAAACCCAAGGATCATGTCAGTTCTGGTGACAGCAGCCACCTCACTATAGAAAGGTGATACACTGATACCAGGTTGCCACTGCTTTTGATTTGTATCATCACCTTGATTCTTCTTGATAGATCAGGTCTGCTTTTTGTAAGGGCCACAATTTTATGTTAATGTGGAAACTTCTTTCTTCCCTTAAATGAGACTGTTGCCAGATGTGCATGGCACTTTACATTTAGAGGTGTAAAGGACTTCACAGCTCCTTTAGGACTCTGCCTTAGAAAGGCATCTCACTACCGGTTTCATTAATTTACATGAGTGTGAGATCTCCCCATCTGAGCTTAGACAAATTTGATTCAGAAACTGAGCTGTGTTGTATTGACATTAGTGTCTTGAAGATCATTCAGATGGGTTTTGGATGATTTGCTGTTTAGCAATCTGGGCCATAATTTATTGTACAAGCCTTCCCATTCTTAAATCCATGCAATAATCTCTGTTTTCTGGGAGACTTGAGTTCTGAGAGATGAAGAGTTAAAAAAACCCTATATTAATCACTTAAACTTTTTGACAGTTTGTTAAGTTCTGAAACATCTAAAAATTCTCCTCAGTTTTAGTTCCAAGCAGCCCTAGAAGACTTCAGAGAGTAACTTTTAATGGAAACGCTGAGAAATTTAGTAGTCCCTCTGTTTTACATTCAAAAATATGAACACATAGAATATTTAAAATATTTTACTTTAGGTTTATATATCAATGAGGAAATAAATAAATTACCATGAGAAATGTCTCTGAAAGAGAACAGTCTGAATATCTCTTTTTAGCAAGCCACAGGTTAACTGAACATTTAATAGGCTGCCTCCAGCTAAAATGTGCCATTACTGTACACAGGAAGAAATAAAGCAAAAAACCAAAAACCTTGTGACTTACAACATTTACATATGCAGGGATTTCCCTT
The DNA here is from genome assembly GCA_020745775.1 of Theristicus caerulescens. Lineage (NCBI taxonomy): Eukaryota > Metazoa > Chordata > Aves > Pelecaniformes > Threskiornithidae > Theristicus > Theristicus caerulescens. Next base: position 95,815,950 of record CM036560.1, read on the forward strand.
TCTTTTCAGTGTAGTTGGTTTGTTAATTTGCCAGTTGTTGACGGGAGAAGTTGTGTTGTCTTTGTTTGTCTTGTTGGATTAATGCTCCTTGTTTTCGTTGAATTTCAGCTGAAGCAAGAAACTCAAAGCAAGCTAAGACTTGGAGAAAGTACCACATCTAAACTGTATTTAGTGATTAGTATTAAGAATGATAATTGTGGAAATAACAAGGAGATATTGATGCTAATGTTTGAGCCTTTGTCCGACATGCCTCAAGAGACTAAGTTTTCTGCTTAAATTGATATCAGAAGAGATACAGTAATTATTTAATAGTATTTAGAAATTAAGCCAAAGATATTTTGTGGATTTGGTTGGTTTAAAGTTAATGCTATTTCAAGAAGATTATTGTTTTCTTAATTAAATGTAATTTTAACTGCTGAGTAAGCTAGGACAATTAAATACATCCTTTTACATTGCAGCTCTTTATTTTTAAATGCTCTCCCTTATTCTTCAGAAGATAATAACAGGATTTTAATCTCCTGTGTTTCTGCTTTTGCACCAGCTGAAGGGCACAGAGCAGTGTTACAAAGCATCATGGAAAATCCCATCAGTCTTCTTTATAGACCTTGTATTCTCTGCAGACCCTGCTGACAGGAGAGGCAAGGAGTAATCATATATAGCAGCTGGTGGGAGTTTTCCCTGAGTTGGGCCAGGACAGGTTCTGGAAAGGCAGTTGTTTTCACAGCAAGGTGCTGGGCTGTTTTCAGATTTACTAGGTTAAGTGCGTGTCTGGGATGGGTTTTAGCCTCTGTATTATCTCCTGTGTCCAACTGACACTCCTGCACCGCTTTTCAGCACTCCTGGAGCCAAATAGAAGGCTAGGATGTCCCTTACATGCTCTGCAACATGCACCTTGCCATGCATACTCCTGCCAAGGCCATGAAGCTTCCTCCAGCTCAGCATGAGGAGCCTTCAGCCCGTGCCTGTTGCTCACGACAGCCTGCCATCCACCTCCCATCTGGCTCTGTGTAGCATGTAAGTACCCTGACTTGTTTTTCTCAGAGATTTTTCTCCCAGATATGAACATCCCAAATGCAAGATTTTACTCTTAATATTATATCTTCATTGTTTTTACCTCTTTGGCTGTGTTGGTAAACTACTAGTCTATTCTGGGGACTTGTGAGAAATATATAAAGGTGCTTTTGGTAATTTAATTTCTATTTTCACTGCTTGGCGAGCTGGTTGTAGTGAGAATGGAAGCAGAGAAGATTGTGAATGCAGAGAGTGCCTTCAGCTGTCCCAGAGCTAAGTCAGAAGCTCTTCCATGTAGCCAGTGGGAGGGTTACATTTAAAACTCATGAAGACAACCCTGAAAAGACTAGATTAGTTCTGATGTGTTATTTCAGCCTTTACCCATTATACAAGCAGCAGATGGTTCATCATGTTATATTTTATTGACCTACAGGAAGTGATAGAAGAGGTGTTTTTGTCACTCCTACTTGCTACAAAACCTGTAAAAGTTGCTTTTAGATGTTAACTAGTGACTTTAAATTGGGTATCTGTCTTATTTAATGAGGAAAAGAGTAAAAAAAATCAATGGAAGTAGGGTTTGTAAATGTTATCTGAATCCCCTGGGCTTATTAGGTAGGATAGTCTTGTAGACAGCAAGAGCCGTATGGAAATCCTTGAGGTAATTTCATGCAGTGTTGTTCCATACTTGTAATTCTTTGGCTGCGCAGATGACTTCCTATCTGACCAGACTAAGTAAGATGGGTGAGTCACCCATTAAGAGGATTAAATGCTTCTGGCTAGAAGAAAGCAGAGACCAAGCTTTCATGTGTGGCATGGAGTCAAGCTAGTATGATAAAAGAAACTCAAAAACCAATCTAATTTTCATTTCTGACATGCTTAGATAACAGAAGAATCTGGAACTGCTCTATTTTAAATGAGAAACCTAAATGGCTTACAAATGACCATTGAGGGGTAAATCAAGTTTAAAATATAAACTAGATGCCTAAAAGCAACCTTTGTAACTTTTCTGTGAGTTGTTCTCCTAAAACAAATGTAGTCTGGAGTTGTCAGTCTCTTGAATGTTTTATAGCCTTAGAAGGTTATGTCAAGAATGTGAACTTTGACAAAATTGTAATTTTAGGGCATAGGAACTCCACTTTTTTTAAGCCTGTACAGAGAGGTTGTTCTGTCTGAGCCAAATCTGGACAAATGGAGGCTGGGAATAGTGGCTGCAATTCCTGTAGATGTAGACAAAACCTGTCAGATGTGCAAGTGGCTTAGTTCAGTAAAACATACAGACCAGTCATAAAGCTGGAAGGAATTTATGGACATAAAGTATTAATTTCAATCAGCAGGACACAGGTGGCATTTACATGCGAAGGACTGAGGCAGCACGGGATGGATGAACAGATAGAAAAGCAGTCTAACAACTGGTAATAATCCTGTTTCATATCCAGCTTTGATCTGTTTGGCCACCCTGAACCTTCAGTGGAAAGTTGCATATACTTAATTTAAATAGTTTCTGAATGATGAAGGCATATAGGGATGGCTCTACTCTGCAAATTGCTTGACAGATTTTATCCCCAAGGAAAATTTTCAAAAGCAAAGAGCTCTGAGGTATTTAATTTCCCTGGAGTGGGTTTTGAGAGCCTAGCTTGTATCAAATGCCTATCTAACTTTACTATTCCTCTGTGTGTACCTTGAATGGGTCACCACTGTGTGCTTCATGCTTCAAATCTTAGAGTTTACAGGAGAGTGGATTGCTGATGATGACTTGTGATTTCTTACTGTATTAAACAAGCAAGGTGCTACCATTCCACACAAAAAAAATGAAAGCACACTTCCACAACCCAGAAAAGACAGTATCGGTACTTAGGGCAAGATGCTTTAAGAGCAGGCAAAGAAAGTTCAAGGCCAAGGCAACTATGGGCCTCTCGGAGGCCTCATGGCTCAGTCTATCATTTACACTGTAGAGAGGCACAGTGGCTGCTTGATGAAATACCACTCAGCAAGTTTCAGTTGGCAGTCAGCAGATTTTTCGACTGGGAAATTTCCTGTCAGCTGTATAACAGCTTTCATTGACTGAGCAGAGAAGGCCAGCGCAGCCAAAGACAAGAGAAAAAAGCAAAAAATAATTGACTTAGGGTTACGCCCATGTCTTGTGGAAGCCTGCTGTAGAAAAGGGTGGAACAACTCTTCTTAAACACTATTTCTACTTAACTGTATTTTGAGTTGCTCAAGAAATGAAGAATAACAGCAATAAATCAGGGCAGAATGAAACATGCATTTGAGCCAATTTTCCCATGCATCCCAGCAGCTTTACTAAAACAGTTTGGTGTTGGCGTCTACCTCTACTTCCATCCAACAAAGCTTTGTCTTCTAAATGCAAAATCTTTTTTTTTCAAACTGAATTAAGTCACCCAACTTGATTTTTCTCTAGCAAATCAAGTTGGTCTAGCACAAAAGCAGTTTATTATACATCCTCAAAGCTTGGTGCAGACTTGGATTGGGAACAGAATGAATCCCTCCTCTACTGTTATAGTACCTTTGTACTACTCTTCAACTTCTCTCTTGATGGGTTCAGCAACAGGAGCAAGGGCTTGTATTCCTAAATGTTAGTAATAAAAAGGGGGAATACTATAGTCTTATTAACTGTTCTTGACCTTCCCCACTGCTGGGGCTCTGACAACATGATGCTGCTATTCAGCAGGGTAGATTTATCTCTGAAGCCTGTGGCATCTCTTAAAAGAGCCACATCCATGGAGATTTGTTTGGGGTTTTTTTGGCAGAGAAACATTCTTTCATTCTAACAGGATCGGAGTTTATGGTGCCCGCATCTATTCCAGCAAATGCTAAATTTGTTGATGGAGGGTGATGCCAGATCTGTTTTCCCTCTAACCATTCTCCATAACGAAAGAAAAAGAAAATAATTGATGTGCTGCTTTTACAGGCTCAGTCTGTCCTCTCTTCAGACTTAAGAGTAGATACTGAAAAAATCTGAAAATGGAGGTTTACTTCCATAATTCTTTACTGTCCATTCTTGTTCATCTCTCCTGTACCATGGCACAAATAGAGCCCTAGGTCATGTTTCAGAGGTGATATAAAGCAGTGGTAAACTGTAGATTTGGTCCAAATGACTGAATAAACTGATAGTAATTTGGTAGTTGGAGACCAGATCACAGTTTCTTGGAGAAGGTGGCAGGGTTACCAGGAAATCCAGCCTGCTTGAGCCATATCTCTTCTCACTACATTGCAACTGCATCCCTGTGTCCTCAAAATAGATATGATTGCACCTAACCCCTGTGTCCCATCTTCCTTGGCTTTAGGAATGGGGGTGATTGTGCAGTGCATTAGGGTCTGAGCACTAATGTGTTGTGGGCTGTGAGTTACTTGGAGACTAACTGGAGTCAATATAAGAATGAAGAAGTTCCAGCTCAGGAAGTGTCTGTAAATGTGTTAGCTCTGTAACGTGCTTGGACTTGAAATGCAATAGTGGGGAGAGAAATAACTCTAATTTACTCACTGAGGGTCAGAAAGGGGGAGCAAAGCATGAAAAATAGCAGAGTGGTGGCTATAGGAGGTACTTTATCTTATATTCTTAGAGAAAAGCCCTGCAGAGCCGTGGGTATGTTGAGTTCAAGCCAGTAATTTTTTTTTTAACTGTGACCTTAACTGCAAAGCCATGAGAATTCTCCCTGCCTTCGTGAGCAGTGGCTTGTGGCCTGAGAGCTCAGGGCCTAGCTAGCTGGTGCCAGGCTTCCTCCAAGCTGTACTTCATTTGCCTTCCTCAGCAGGTGGGTCTCAGCTACCTTATTCACCCAATGACAGCTTGGGACAAATCATGGTAATTTACTATGCCAGCTTTTCTTTGAGCGACTTGTGAACACCATGAAACATACCTGTGTTGCCCAAGTATTTTCGTTAAATTGTAAGTGTGTAGTCATATTGAGAGCATATTTTGTATTTGAGAACTGATTACGTGCACAAATTGTTTGGCAAATGTTTTCTGAATAATGAACAAACAGTTGAGAAACTCAATGTTCACTGACAATACACACAAACAGAGCAAAGGTAGAATTCGTCAGCTACATTATTCATTACAAATTGTTCAACCGGCTCTAATATACTTTCTTTCCTTCTCTTGAGAAAAGATCAGGGATTATGTTCTTCAGTATATTTCTACTTGATTTCTTCTCTCACTAAATGGGTTTTACGTTTGAAAATTATAATCTGCTGCAGATAAACTTTGTGAAAATGGTCTATTCCCTTATGTCAACCTACCATTACTTTTCTCTATCCTTATGATATCCCACTTTTTTTTTCCCCTCCAAAGAGTAGAATAGTATTTCCAAATTCCCAAGCTGCAACTCATTACCCTAGGAGTAACTCACAGCCAGAGGGAGGCACTGAGAGGGATTTGTACTGCTGTTGGAGCAGAACAGACAGAAAAGCTGTTGTGCTGTTATTTTAAACAGCTGGGTCTTCTCTTTGATAAAGTTAATAGACCTGTGCAGGATTGACTGCAGTGAAAAGTTGCTTTCATCACCCTTCTGCTACTGCTAGAAAATGTTGTTCTTTTCCCTTTTGAATTCATGGGTTTAAATTGTTCCTCCCAGAGCAGCGAGGGCTGGGGAAATGGAGAATAGGGTACCCCAAAGGGTGTCAAAAATTGGGATTTGCTCAACTCGCAGTGCTGCAGGCTCGATGGAAATGAGCTGTCTCCAGCCAGCCATTGGCGGAGCCCTCAGAGCCCATGCATGACACAGGCAAGAGCTCAGATAATTCAGTATCATCTGCTCTCTCGTACGCACTTTGCTGGTAGCTCTGTGCACAACAGCAAAAGCTAAACCTCAAAATAAGCTGCTTTCGTAAACTTGGCTGTATGGGTAGTTTGCTGTTCTGTGCTTTTTCCCTCTGGGCATCCTCAGAGATTCTCTTTTTCCTCCACTGCTTCTTAAACCAGTATCTGTGGGGTATTTAGCGTTGCTTATGGCACGGTTGCTTCCCTGCGCTTGCGGCAAGGCCAGCATGGGCTGGCTCTGCCTTGCACAAGCTGTGACTGCTGTATGTGACAAGGCCCCGCGGCTCAACTCCTCGCCTTGTACCTGCCTCAGGGTTTCCAGCCCCTGTACGCCAAACCTGTTTTTTCACAGCCCGTGACTGCAAGCCAAAGTGCCTATGGGACTAATATTTAGGTTATTTGCCAGGTGGCACTTGAAGTGGTGTGCACCGTAGTGCTGCATATGAATTCACAGACTGGCAGAGCCGTGCTCATCACCTGCCCTTCCTTTGGAAGACAAGACAAGCCAGCCACCTTCACCTTGGCAGCTGGAAATAATAGACCCACCCCAAGCTTGTTCAAGAAGCAATAATGCTTCTCTGCTCACCTTCCCCCTCAGATGCTTGAGGCTGTTACCATTTTGAGGTATTTGAATTAAACATTTCTTGTGTTTATTCTTTGGGTGTTTTCTCCCAATTTTTTTTGCGGCTTTCTCAACATATTTGAAATAAATTATATCTTGAGGTACTTCAATATTTAATGTTTTTTCTCCCAGCAAACCCTGGGAAGGCATAGGCACAAGCACACACATTTTCTATTTTGACGCTCTGTGCAGTAAGTGATATCTATTCTTCCTCATTTGTTATTTTTATCCGCTTACCCTTTTTTCTCCTCTGTTGCTACTCTGCAGCTTTTCTAACCCTTCTCCATTTCTGTAGCAAAAATGAAACTCAGATGAAGGAAGTTTTTCAGCTTTTAGAAAGTTACCATGTTTCAGTTGTCCTTTTCAAAAGAGATTGCCAAAGGAGGGGCAGGGGGGGAACAATTTGGGACAAAAACAAAACAGAAAAAAGCATCAATGATTCTGTTACATTCAGTGAAAACTTTAAGGTTTTTAGGTTTTCAAACTCTCTGCTGTGGAATTTTCGGGGGGCGGGGGGGGGGAAGATGTGCATAAAAAGAACTATTGGAAAAATGAGCATTTGCTGCTGTGAAAGACATAACTCTGAGAATTCAGTCTTCCCCAGCACCAGCATTTGGATGATTAGCAAGGAAACAGTTTCAATAATTCTGTGGATAACGCAAAGATGATCAGGCAGAATTTGGCTTATTGCTATAGCTGCTTCTGGAAATTGTTACAGTCTATTCATATTCAATAGATGGCATGAATGTAGTTTGAGATCAAAGGTTACTAAGAATCAGAAACAACCAGGAGACTGGGATTCTCATTTTCCAGAGCTGGCTTTTTAGCTAGCACAGACGGTAATTTCTCTTGGCTTGCTGGATAAGAGACATTTTATTGTTTGCAGAGTCATTCAGTAGCTGAAGGTCTGAGCCAAATGTGTCTGCAGCTCTCCTTCATGGATGGAGTATTTTAGCTCTCCCAAGAACACTGTGACTGACTATGACAAGGAAGGGTTATGTTCATGGTGCAACTGGTGATGTTTGGCTTTGTAGGAAATGGTAAGGTTACTAAGGAATGGTTGGATTCTCCAAAGGCAGGGCAGTACTGTGGGATGAAGTGAAGCTCATAACACCCTAGTTTTTTTCAACCTACTGCCCTAGTGTACATGCTTGGACATCTGGCTCTGTCTACTTCACACTATAGACCCAGCTAGGTGACATAACACAGCATTATATTTTCTTGTAGGGCTTGGGAAATTCATGACCTGTTATTGACGCTTATTTATATTTGGATGTAAACATTGTATCAAATGTGCTTCTACTGCCATTTGTTCCAATAAAAAGGTAAAAAAGTATAATCTAAATGTAAACTTGTCCATGAGTAATGAATAATAAGAATAGCTAGTAAGTTAGCAGTCTTACTGAACATGAAATACAATGGAAAAAAGTACAATAAATGCATACAGAAGGAGAAATGGAAGAAAATACATTTGTTTTGAAATAAAAACTGCAAAGGAGGAGACAATTGTACTCTGGACTTCCATTCTGTCAGAACATAATATAATAAGCTCTCTTGATTCTTATGGAAAGTTTTTCAATGTAATTTTCTGCAGCTTTTAAAACAATAAAAAACTAAGGATGAAACATGGATTATTCCTCTAAGGAGTGTCTGCCACTTTACGCTTTCTCAAAACCCTTGTCAGTAGAACATCTTGGCCATTGTGTTAGGAAAAAGAAAAGTGTATTTGCCATTAAGAAGATATTCAGAAGAACAAAGCAAGGCAATAAGATGCTTGAGACAACAGCTAGCTTTTCAACAACATATAGCATTATCGCAGGCTACTTCTGAAAGTCTGCATGACTTTCATATGCAGCCCAGTAAGGCTGGCTTGTGCCTGTCTTTCCCAGAGAGCTAGTCATGAACTTCTTAACTTTCATAATGGAGCACTATTTGTAGCAATCTCAGTATTATCAGTATCAATCTCTTCCACTTAGGGGTTTTGCTACCATATCTTTCAGATCGCATAAGGATGACATGGTAGGATTATGCAAAAAGCTGGTGGGAGCTTTCTGTGAAAATGCATTTGACCAATTTTGAAGACATCATTTATAGATACACTTGCAGACAGTCTTTATGGCAGCTGGAGAGGGCAATAGGGCATGGGATCAAGGGAGGAGAGCTGTTCATTGCTCAAACTCAGCAAATGCAAAAGGAACATTTACCTAAATGTAACTTTGTGCAAACCTTTAAAAGCAAGCCTGCAAAGGCTTTCTATGTTAAAGCTGTGTCCTTCAATGTTCTTATACAGGCTTAATGGTGCTGCAGGCTAATGCGCTAACCATTCACCTTCATGCTAGTTGAGACCACGTGTAATTGCAGAGGAACAGATCTCCCTTGGTCCCAAAGGGAACTACCGAACAAGCACAGTTAATGAAACTACTTTCTTCTGGACTTGTGTCAGTTGGGTCAATTAATTTCTAAACTCAGTTATAGATGGAGTTTTTTGCTGACTCCACGTATACCGAAAAGATTTCTATGCCTTTTTTCCCTAAAGCCTTTCCCCGTTTCCCCACACTTGAATATTTGGCAGCATTCAGTTGCAGAAAATAGATAGGTGCATTGAGCATCTTCAGGGGTTAGTAAACTGCCACCTTTCTTTCTCTAACTTCCTATTTCTATAACACTCCCAAGAAATTCCTGATCTTTGAGAGCCAGGAAATACAGGCATGTTCAGTCATGAAAGTCGGTCTAAGACAAAAGTATTGATCATTGTGTGGTTCCTATACCATCAAAACCCCTTGCTTTTTCCTGACTCCTGCATGTATAGCAAGGAAGTGGTATCCGTAGTCACGTGAAGATTTGCAATTGGGTGTATCCTTGAGTCTCCTGTGTACCAGGTGAGCTGTGTCTCAGAAATAATCTCAGGGAACCTCTGCAAAGCCCCTATCTGCACCTCTATGGCCTACAGCCAGGTCAGCACTTTGCAAAAAGCTTTGTCTCTTACAGACCTTAAATTGACTATTTCTTAACTTTGAAATAGTGCTTGAAATCATTAATAACTTGAAATAATAGAATGCTTCAAGAGCTGCTTTCTAGAAGCTTTTATGACACTTGGAAATATATCTCTATATATTTAACTCCCATGCAAGGGGACAAAGCATTCTTGATTTAGGTTTTTTTTCCATGCAGCAGTATTAATGTTGGAGAGTGAAAATTCTTCTTGCCAGGTATTGCACCTAAGCTGTTGATAAAGAAGTATTTATCCTATTCTATTGCATACCAGGGTGGGTTTTGGTCCTTTTCTTAGCACACAGTCATAGCTGTGCTGCTCCAATGTCAGCTATGAGACAGCACTAATGTTAGAGATCTGAGCTGTTTGACCATGCAGATTATAATAAAGACCTCAAAGATTTTTATTCTACATTAGAACAGTAGATTAGAATATTCTTTTTAAATAGGAGTTTATTGTAAAATATCAGGTTTTACCACTGGTAAAATTATTCAGAGGATGCACCAAAGATTTTAAAGAGGAACAAGTATCAAGGGATTTCCAGCTAACAGAGTTAGTGACAGTTTGAGGAAGATTCTTTTGTTTTCCACCAGTTGTTCAACCTTCTTAATTTTATGTTGCAAGTCTTGCATGTTTTAATTAGTAGTGCATTGAAAGATGAACATATGTAGCTTTTCACACCGTAATCTCATTTGGATACACTAGAGCAAGTAATCTAATTTTAGGTTGACTTTTCCTTTCCCTGTCTGTCTTAAAAGTATTTTTCAAAATCGTATAAAGGCCACCACTGGCAACATCAGCTCAGAAAAACTTTTAGATTTTGCTGGATAACTACATTGCTCTAAATAAGAATGGAAATGTATTTTAACCAAAGCATGTATTCCCAAGTTCTTAATTAAATCAGTCCTTGCTTAATTTTCTTTTTCATATTTTTTCCTTGCCTCAACTTTCCTTTTAATATTCTAATGAAGAGCTATGAATCTGGTGTCCATAGGAGGAGCTTTTATCACTATATTTTGACTAAAAAATTCTCCTGGCACTTAACTGTGAATTTTTTCATTGCTTTCAATATTTTCTTTTTTTTTTTCATGATTTTTCATTATTTGCTATTAAACTAAGCCATCTTCTTCCCATGGTAGTATTTGTCCACCTAAATATTTCCATTATTTCCAGCAGCACTACTCATTATTAATTTATTTCTGCAAGACAGCAAATCTTTCAGCCACAATAAGCTCAAGTACTGTATGTTGGCAAAACGTTAGGTGCTTTTGCTCCCACAAAAGCTGATGAGCAGAACAAGCATGTTTGTCCTGAGTGCTGATGACATCGGTATCCTGGAGACTGTTTTTTCTCCTTTTAAGATACAGGAGGACTTGGAAATTTTTATTTCTCTGGATACAAAAGCATTAGCCACACTTCCTATATCTTCAACAAGTACATGCCACACAGAAAATGTGCATCAAGGCCTTTCTTCCTTCCATAAAAACTTTTTTTTTTTTTCCTTCATCCAACTGCAGAGCAATGTGGCTGAGGTCATGCCATGTCAGAAGCAAAGGTTTCAGTCACTGTTGACTGCAACTGGCAGGACACAGATATCATTTCCTTCCCCTTGTAAGTATCCACTCCCTTCATCTGCCCTGGGAGTGCCACACTGGGAGCATCCCATTTCCTGGCCCTGTGACTATTGTATCCCCACGTGCAGTACATGGTAAAGGGACGTTTCTATATCTCATCACTTTACTGTCTCTCCATTATATGCTCTTTGGATGGTATGCCTTGTGTTATGCTCATTGAGAAATATGCTTCTCTTCGTTAACAACAGAGAAAAAAAATCAGCCCAAAACATAATTTTCAAAAGGTGCTTTTCCAGATCAGGTTGGAATAAGGAAGAAGAGCTCATTCACACTATTTCTAGTGGTGTGTTAATGAAATATTATGAACAGACAACTGCTGCAATAAAAACTCAAGCAATGTCAAAGTTATGTCCTTTATAAACCATACTTTGCAGGGAAGTTAATGCTTTTTGGCTTCTTTGACATTTAAGACCTGGATATACACAACACTACCCATACCTGGTGTTTGTTTTTGGCTTTGTCCCTACACAGTCTGATCTTTGGGAAAGATTTCTGATGTCGTTATGGAAGTTAACAAAATTCAAGTCTGCTGTTTTGTTCAGTCCCTGACCTCCCCCCAATACTTTCCATTCCTGTTGTACTCAGATGCCCCTCAGCCTGGCTTCTGCGAGGCCAAGCGTTTGCATGAATTACGAGGGCAGCATTGCAACAGCGAGGTAGAGTCAGACCAAGACTGGTGAATGTTTTTGTCTCTATCATGTTGGCTGTTGTCCCTTCTTTTTCTGGGAAGCTACTTATCGTGTCTTGCCTTCAAGGACGGTATTTCATTTTGATTTGTGTGGAACAGCAAGGAAATGGAGATCAAAGTGATCAGCTGCTGAATTGTGCGGCCTTTACCTTTTATTAGAGGTGTTAGTTCACATCTTCATGAAGGATGTATTACATGATCACAGAAAGAGAATAGATTTACCTCTTTTTAAATGCCTTTTATCAATTTCCTCTTGCCATAAAGTATGAATTATTGACAAACCCCAGGCCTTCTGTCACACCTACCTCTCTGGTTTAATAGCCCTCTCCTACATGCCCTTGTTGCTATGGTGCTCCATTTCACAGCTACAATGCATTATATATTGTAATAAGTGACATATGCTCAAGGCAGCCCAAAAAGTCAGCACGCTGGCAATTAATAACTTTGAATTCTTGACTTAAGCAAAGTTTTTTGAGGGCATAAGGCAACCAAAGTGTTGACAGGAATGGCAAAGGTGCTCGTCAGATAATTCCCATGATACTTACCATTTGAAAATGCGTCATGGGAAAAGGGATTTGCCTAGAAGAAGTGAGTAAAATATTGAATGTGTGCAGCAGAGAGACAGATTTCTCAGATATAGGTTATCATATTTTATTGATGTTTTTTGTTAAAAATAAACAAACCTATGTCTTATGCCGGTTTCCTTCTGGCTCATAAGTACAAAATTGGCAGAAAATGTGATGATGTCTTAAATGTGTGAGATCTCAGACATTTTTGCGCAGCAACTTGAAATGAAAAGTCTGGAATTTTTCAGAGAGAAAAAAAAAAAGGAAACTTTGCATTACTCCTTTCCTTACAATAACAACCTATATTCTGTATCTTTATTGTGCATGGAACTGCCAGAATTATTAAAAAAAAAAAACAAAATCAAAATTTCTGACTTGGGAATTGAGCCTTCAGTGTCTTCCTGTGTAAATTAATGAGTTGGTGCTACTGCTTGTTTAAGAAGCTAATGGACAACTGTCCATCTAAAAAGCACTTGCAATCACAGGTATATTAACGTGTACATTCATTGTAATACAAATGGAAAATTTAGTAAAGCTACATTTATTCACTGGATATTAATGTTGATAATAACAACACATGCATTATTAATGTGTAATAAAGTGAATTAATATAAATATATAAAGTAGCATTTGACAGGAGAGGCTAGAAAGTGTTGAGGGAAATGAGTCGAGATGTAACTCAATGCTTGCTACGTTAAAACACAGTTGTCAGGGGTCCTTTTAGAAGAGCCTTACTGCTAACCCATGCTAAAGCAAAATATGTTTAAGTTTGCCAAAACCTTTTTTGTTTTTAACCTCAAAATGTGGAATATAAAAGTGAGAAATAAGCATGGTCTTAATGTAAAGGTACTGTTCTCACAAAATAATGAATCCAAAGCACAGGCCCCTCACTCCCCTGATGCTTGGTTGGGCATGCTCTGAAATGAACCACTCGCCCTGTTTTCAGCATTCACAGAGACATGGGTAACCAAATTATCAGAACTGGCCGAGTCTGTTACCAACATTTTAGAGAGAAATGTTGACTGTCCAGGGAAGTCTTCGTGGACCTTGAATTTTCTGGCAGCCGTAAGTCCCCTGCAAGGCATAACCCACTTAGGAAATCCTCCAAAAGCAAGGGTTTATATCTGTTTTTTTTACCATTGCCGAATCCTGTCACCACTGTTTTTCGAGGTTTAAATGCCCGGCCCTTCTCTGCCTGCCTAGTGCCCGTGCTGAGCCGATTCCCAGCTCCGCCAGCCCTGCTGCCAGACAGGGTGCCGCAGCGACTGGCACCTCTCCCTGGCGGGGAGGCCAGGCAGGTGGTGGGCACCGCCACCCGCCAGAGGTTAAAATGCTGCTGCTTCCCACTGCCCTGGCTGCTAACTGCCTCTTGCAGCCAGCATACGAATGAAGCAGACATTGGTGTCTCCCTGACTTTTCCCTTGTGTCAGCTCGTGATGTTTATCTAGCGAGCAGGCGTAACCTTAAAAATAACTCTTGGGAAGAAGTCTAACACTGGCTTTGTTCTATCTTTAATCTCAGGCAGACCGTTGTCAGCAAAAGATTTTTTTTTCCCCATACCAACTTTTTTCTACAAGATAGCACTGTACTGAGACTCAGAGACAGAGACTGTATTCCAAGCTCCGATGTTTTTGGTACCTCTCCTTAACCCTTTCCAACCCTTCCACCATGTGCCTGGCACATCATACACCACCTTTCTTGGGCAGCGATTGCTCTTTGCTGCACGCTTTTACACCACCTACCAAGTCTCGACTAGGGTCTCTGATTTACATGCAAAAGGTAAATAACAAAACTAAAGGGAAATTGCTAATGAGACCAATTTCAATTTTTTTTTTCAAAACATCCTGCTAAAAAGTCTTGACAAGAGGCAAGAGGGGAAGATAGCCAAAAGCACAGGCTTTATTTTAGCACGAGTTAAAGTGATGTGTTTGTGCGCACTGAGATTGCCAGGCAGAATTTAACTCTGTGGAAACTTCTGATACTTTAAAATGTGTTTTCAATCCAAATTGGACAAAAGGCTACATTTTGAGAACCTTACACTAAAATGCTCCCCTAATGTATTTGGAACTGCTGCCATTTTGGTCATGTTAGATCATTTTCCAGAGTGTAAAAGATATTGCCTTGCAGGGAAAGAGAACAGATATTTTTTTGGAATAGGGTCAACACATTGTGACATAAACATCAAATAACATCCATTATTAAGTACGCTATATAAATAGCAATTACCACTAAGTTCTTTGAATCATGAAATCATTGAATAATTTAGGTTAGAATGGACCACTGGGAGGGTTAAATAGTCCAACCTACTGCTCAAAGCAGGGCTAGCTTCAGAGAGCAATTAGCTCACTGAGGGGCTCCTCCAGCTGAGCACTGAACACCCCCGATGATGGAGACTCCACAGCCTCTTTGGACAACCATTGCAGTGCTTAACCTTTTCATGGCATTTTGTTTGGTTGGGTTTTTTTTTTCCCCTCACCTTATACCCAGCTCTAATTTCTCTTGCTGTGATTTATGAACATTTCTTCATTCTTTCACTGCCTGCTACAAAGAAGTGTCTGGCTCTGTCTTCTCTGGACCCCCCTCTAGGTGGCTGAAGACCACAGCAGGTCGCCCTTTTTCCTTTTCATCGAGGCTGAGCAAGCCTGGCTCCCTCAGCCCCTCCTTGTAAGCTGTGTGCTCCAGCCCCCTCCATGGGGGTATCAATACCTCTCCCCTAGTGAGGGACAGTGTTTGGAACACTGTGTGTGTGATGTAGCCTTGCAGGTGCCCAGTGAAGGGAAATAATTAATTCCCAACCTGCTGGCTACCCTCTTGCTAAAGCTGCCCAGGATGAGGGTGCAGGGTTGCATTCACCTTTGCTGAGCTCCTTGAGGCTCCCCTGAGTCCATTGTTGCAGCCTGCCATGTTCCCTGAACAGTAGCCCTGCCCTCCAATACATCTTCTGCGCACTGCAATGTGGTGTCACCGCAAATTTGCTGAGGGTGCATTTTTTCCAGTTATTTTGGTCCCTGATAGAGCTACATCAGCCCCAGTATTGACTCCTAAGGAGGCCACTCATAACTGGCCACTGGTTTGAACCACTGCCCACTCAAACCTAGCAGTCCAGTTCAGATTTTTACCCATGTCTAAAGCAAATTAATCATTATAATGATTATAATATAATCATTATATTTTATATTTTAATATAATTGACAATGAAGGTAAACAGAATCAAAATGGGAATACTGGTATGTTTTCTGGAATTGAAATGGTGTTTTATCATACTTTAAAACTGGTATAAGTTATTTTGATGTATTCATTTTTCCTTTCTCTGCTTTTCATTTGAAATTAAGTGATTGCTGGAATCGATTTCTAAATTATTGCATTTTTAAATAAAATTAAGTAGGCGCTGTCTCGGCCTGTTCTGAAAGTAATATGAAGACATAAGAATGATCCTTTGAATTTTTAAAGGAGAGTTTCAGGATATTTTTTTTTGTTAAAGCAAAAAGCCAGATATGGTTGCCAGCCTGGATCTGAAATTATGAACACCAAGGAATAATAATACACTGTTGCTCAGTTTCCTGCTTTTATTGGCTTGCTTGAGTGTTATGGCTGCTATAGAGTATCAGTTCTGCTGAGAATGTGTTTGACAGCAGCCAGACAGGTTCCCTCTGCAGAACCAGCACGAGGCCGGCATTTGAGCTGCTACTGCTTGAAATTCGACAAGGCATTTCTCCAAAGCCAGTCCAAAGGTTGTAATGGCCAAGATTTATCTTGGTAATTTTGGTCTTGGCCCATTGGAAATGTTTTTTAGCCTTCAGACATGCTGCTGGTCAAAGCTTTCCAATGGGATGTGAGCCATAGACGTTTCAGTCGTCGTAGCTGAGTTATTTCGCTACTCAGCTATGCACAAGCAGCAGGCCTTTAGGCTAATTAATAAATCATCAACGCATTTGTGGTGTGAAAAATGAAATATTTATGCTTGCCAGAGTAATATTTCTGTCTTGCAGCCCCATGCTCTGTTGATGCCTGATGGAGGATGAAGTAAATACCAGCTGGTGTAGAATGAGCAGAATATAATTACTTTCTACAAAGTTAACTGAATAATAAAAACAGAAGTCAGAGAAGCTGGCAAAATGGGAAAAAAAATATATATACATGCCTGAAAGGCAGGGTATAGCCAATACATGAAGGGAACACTTGCCTAACTAGTGCCGTGGGGATAGAGAACCTGCAGGATCCATATTGTGTACAAATGTGTCACACAGAGGTCTTTTTACAGAACAGTTAGTGACCAGCTGGAGTAGTTAAAAGGCCTGAAGGGAAGCCAAGGATGCTCTAATGTTCCAGTCGGTCATCATTACAGGACCAGTGAAGGACTTAACATCAGATGTTGTTGCTTTTCAAAAATGTGTCCACTATTAAAAGAAAGAAAATATTACTTCTAGGTTTTAAGGCAACCAGGAGCTAGTTTTGTTCTTTGTGTTCTGACACAATAGTAGATTTAACGGAGCTGGATGGGTGTGATTTTTGCAATCACTGCCCCAGTCCTTCTCCACAGAGTGAATGTGTGAGCACCAGGCCAATCAAACCCCTTGAAGAAAAACATTCTCATGTAATAGATAGAGGATTTAACCCCTTATTTGAAGTGGAGACTCTTTACAATAATCAGCTAAAAATGATCTACACAAAGGGCTGATTTTACATGCTCGCAGTTACAATCAGAGGGATTGAAAGGGTGAGCCATCAAAAAGGCTATCCAGACAGGTGGAGGGATGGCATTGTGCAGGTCAGACATCAGCCTCCCCCCCGATCTCCTAGTTCTAATTTCAGATATTTTTTTTTTTCCTGGACAATTTAGTCTGACTCTTTCCCTTTGTTTTGTGTGCAAAGGGTACAGTTCTGATAAAAGCCAAATGTCCAAAATCCAGGAAGAGCATTCCATTCCTGTGAATTTTTTCATTTGCTTTCACAGCCATGAGAGATTACGTTGTTCAGGTGTTCAAGTTCAGTTGGGCAAATGAGCTTCTGAGTCTGTGTCTGAGCCAAACCTCAATGCCAAACCCTTCAGACTGGTAATACCGCCAATTATACATGTTCAAGTTCAGTGATTTATAGTAGAGTCCGTATGGAAGGGCAGACTTCTAACATGGATTATTGGTCTGTTTTGCAGTGAAGCATTTATTTTAAAATAGCAAAGGAACATACTGTTCCTTTCTGGTCTTGACATTTCTGAAGTCAGGCAAGGACCTGAGTTTTGCACGCAAGACAGTGGCCAGCTCATCAAGCTGTTCCTCTTATGGGGAGCATTTGGCATGAAGAGGGAGAAAAAAAAGTTCGCAATTTGTGGTTTTTTTTTTCTGTTAAAGGCTTGCTGTATAATATGCTTATAGCATTACTGTCACTGTTTCATAACGCAGTTGCCCTTGATGTATCATCATGGCCATGTTGTGATCGACTCTGTACCGTGGCACAAAGCTATCTCAAGGCATGTGCTCTCTGCCCTCACACACCTTGCCAGAGGGTTTGAGGAAGCTGGAGTTTTTGCCCCTTTCCTCCCCATCACTGTGAATGTGCGAGCATAAGGGCAGTCACACAGAGAGGGAAAGTGGCACACAAGAGACTGAAAGTCCCATTCCCATGTGGCAGCAGCAAACGTGATGCAGTCAGGTCCTCTTAATCCCCTCACCATCAAACTGCCTGCTAATTATGTTTTGAATGAGCCAGTAGTATAGGTACAGAGAGGGATGAATGTACCTTTTTGCACTTGTCTGCCAGAATAAAATCAACTGCATTTAAGAAATTTGAGAAATAGATGTAAATATTTCAGGAACCGGTAAATTTAAGATCTTCAAATGCTACTTTAAAAGGATGCTGGACCATTTGAGAATATCCTTTTTAAATAGAAGCATTACAGAAGTAGCAAATGATCTCCTCTCCTCTCCTCTCCTCTCCTCTCCTCTCCTCTCCTCTCCTCTCCTCTCCTCTCCTCTCCTCTCCTCTCCTCTCCTCTCCTCTCCTCTCCTCTCCTCTCCTCTCCTCTCCTCTCCTCTCCTCTCCTCTCCTCTCCTCTCCTCTCCTCTCCTCTCCTCTCCTCTCCTCTCCTCTCCTCTCCTCTCCTCTCCTCTCCTCTCCTCTCCTCTCCTCTCCTCTCCTCTCCTCTCCTCTCCTCTCCTCAACAGGGATTAGAACTAAATGTCATATTTTAGGTCCATGCTTCATGTTTGCTTCTACAAGAACAGACAATTTAAATGTCAGTTATTATAGCTTGTCAATAAATTTCAGAATCTAAGCAAATCTGGCAAACATGACTGACAGCTACAAATTAATTTAGCGTTGTTAACCAGCCAGCACTGCACTGCTATTGCTGACATGCATCAGAGTATAACACTAGTAATTCAGAGTGTGAGCTGTTGTGTTGTCATGAAATACAAATTATGCAGATTCTACTCATCTCCTAGGAAGAGAGAAATCTTTGAGGCTGTGATGCCCTTTAGGAGAAGTAATCAGTAATCCAAAAATCTCTATGGTTTTATACTGAACAGAGCAGGGGTATGGTTTAAAACAAAGCAGGCTATCATCAGTGCATAAAATCATAACCACTAGTGTGGATGGTAAAAATTAGTATTTGCTGCTTAGAAAGAAAAGAAATATTGTGGAAATGAAGGCCCTCACAAAGTTAAAAGTCAGTCAAAAGCCAGCACGAGCTACCGCTAGGTAATCAGAACTTTTGAATATGAAGCCATTTATTTAAGCACTTAAATAAAGTCACAATAGACTAAATACAGGTGTGTGTGAAACACTAGGCTATAGCCACACTGGGGTGTTGTACCTGAAAATAATAATAATATTAATGCTAATCTTCCAGGTTAGAATTACCAGATGCTTTTGTTGTAGAGCATATGATAAACAGTTTTCTTGACAGGAGTATTATAAAAAAAAAAAAAAGAAAAATGAAGAGAAACTGTGTAAGGAGGTGTTTTATTCAGAGCAGGGTGCCAAATAGGGATAATCTAAAAATTCCCAATTTCTTCTTTGACTGATGTTGTTATTTGACTGCATTGGATCATAACCCATACCAAATACCCAAGGAAAAATGGGTGTTCCTCTCACTGGCATAAATCAATGGTCTTGTCTTCAAAGCTTTCACTGTCTTCCAAGTGTTGTGGGGGCTGTGGGCCCAGTGTTGTAGGTATCACCCACTATCTTCAGCAGGGTTTGCCATGAAGCCCAGCTAACAGTGAATTTAGAACCTCTCCCAGCGTGAGACACTGTGTAGGATTTGTTTTACACCTGCTGAAGGTTTATTGGAGATGTGTGCTTAGGCATGTGTGTATGATTAACTTTTGTGCTGTGCTTTATGTCGCTGTAATTTTAAGGTTTGGTTCTTTTTTTTTTTTTTTTTTTTTTTTAAAGTCTGTTTGGTTTTAATAACCACATGTTCTTCCCACACAGTTGTTAGTGATTAACATAAGTAGCATCTTTTACTGTTCAGCTCTGTCTACAGTCTTTCCTGTTATGGATTTGTAGTTTGAACATTTCTTTGATACAGATAAGATGTGCTTACTAATTTATCATGTCAAGGATATGATACAGCTATGAAATAGGATTGCTTTTGATCACTACTGACATAAGTCAATCTGGAGCCTCCCTCTGTCAGAGCTGGCACAATGTCCATTTCAATCCTGATTTGTAGGCAAACAGATGCCACTGTATGTACTCTGCTAAAATTCTCTAGAAATATTTTACTTTTTTTGTTTTTCCTGAGGTTTTTTGTTTGTTTTGTTTTGTTAGGTGGTTTTTTTCCTTAATTTTTCACTATTTAACAGAGTATTATGAAGAAGGCAAAGAAATTCTAGCTGTACTTATCATGAGGCTACTCCTCCACCTGCGGAGGGATTCAGGCTGATATTATCTTCTCCCACAGAAAGCATAAAGTCATTAATCTACAAGAAATACAAAAGGCCTCAGTTAGCTGGCTGCTAGTCCCAAGGTTTAATGATGATGGTGCAAATTTCAGCACTGTTAATTATTTCATGGAGATGTCTAGCAATGTTTCTGTCATTTGAAGCATTTTAAGAGGCCAGTCAGCAAAAGTTAACTTTGGGGCTATAAAGGATCAAATAATACTCCAATTAAAGATTTTTGTACTTCAGTAGAGAGCCTGAGAGAGTAAAGCAGGGGGAGGCGTGATTTGTAGATCTCAGAGGGGAAATAAAGATATTCTAGGAGAAATAGAGGGACTGGATCATTTTAATAGTCAATTTTATTTAAAACCATTCAACCACAGTATGACTGATGTACTCTATAATTCATTTGGACTTTCAGAGGTGTTGTGAGAGCAGGTTTGAAAGCACTTGAGCAATATTCTGATGGGAGAACATGGCAAAGTGGTTACAGTTTCTCTGTATGCTCTAGCAGCCACCTCATCATGTATTTTAAAGTAACCCTTTCTCGTTATTTGCCATTCATCTGGCTCAGCATCCTTCCATCAGGTTGCCATATGATTGTAGTACCAATTGGATCTGCCTGGTGCTGAGCATTTTGAAACTCTAGCTGTTTCTTTTAAGCTCCAAAATAAGAACTGGTCTTTGTTTCGATAAAGACTGCCATGTGGCAGCCTAGGCAGTGATATCCACACAGAGAGGAAGATTCCTTGAAAGTCAGGAAGTGTTTTGAAAGTTTTCAGTGCTTGCTTAGGCCATTTTCCCTGCCTGTAATCAGGCAAAAGAAGTGTTGTATAAATAGAACATGTAATGAAATTGGCCTGAGTCTGAAACTCATCAATCTGGAACTCATAGATGCTGTAAACCCAACAGGTAACAGATAAAAGGTCATCCTATTTCATGGACATTGCTTTAGATAAAATAGCTGTTAGAGTTAATAATTCTCACTATAAATCTTACTAACATAAAAGCTCAGTTATACAGCTGTAGTTATTTTTGTATCAATGACCTTAATTATTAATATGAACCCTTCACTGTAACAGATTTTGCTCTGTCAACTGTATGCCCAGAGTATGGAATTCCCCAAAATGACCACTAGGGAAAGGAGTCGGTATTATCACAGCATTTAATTTGCATTGGGTACCTTAAATCTACAATGGACCAGATCTGTCATAATTAGGCTCACCATCAAATCACAGCATTGGCAGAAGGCCATATAAAGCACAATCAGTTTGGTGTCAGAGCCTGGTTTCAGCCTCGACTTACTGGAAAAGATCTTTCAGACCTCAAGAAGGATCTGTATAACTTTTCTGTGCTTTCAAATGATATGAGTTGGCCTAATGAAAGCTACTACCTCCCCATATGAATCTGGCTTCCATATAAGGTTGTGTTCACATAAGTTAAATCCATTAGTTAAACATAAGATCAGACTTGAGCAGCTCTCTGGTCAATACTTTGTATGGGCCATGTTTAGTCTGCCTGCACTATGTGAGTTTTCAGGTCTAACATGACCTGTCACTCTTCTGAAGCCACAGAGGCAGACTAGCAGAAAGTGGGTAGCAAAGAACTGAGGTGGTCAGTGTTTAGTTTGAATTTAAGTGTAAGTGTCTGGTCCTGAGTTCTTTGTCAGTGTTATGTGTGAATATAGAACGTTATTCTGATTTATGGAAAGCTTGCTTTATTTCTACGCTGCCTTGTGAAAGAACCGAAAGTTTTCTGTTTGCATGGAGGAAGCCTGAGAACCACGCTGGGGGATCAGGAGCTAAGTGTTGGTAATTTACCTTAGTAGGCCTTCAAAATGAGCTCACTAGAACTAATCACAGATGTAACATATGTCTTCTGTAAAGATTATCCTCCTCTTCTTTGCCTGAAAAAAAAAGCAGGGAATTACAGGGAAGACTTCAGGTAATCACTAGGTTACTGCCTTGCTAGCTGTGACTTCATTCTGGTATTATCTTGTGTTTTACTACTTGAAGATAAACCTTCCTTCCCTCTTAGATCATCAGTTTCCTTTCATAGCATCAGACGGGGCCTGCTCTGGGTATTACAGCAGTCATTTGTTCCAGGACTGGCAAACTCCTCCTTTGCAGCTGTGCTCATGAGAGAAAGGCGGATTTGGGGTTAGTTTTTGAGGCTCTGGGACTTAGATTAATTCGTCAAGAGGGCTGTTTCAAATTGCTGTAATTGTGCAGCCAGCAAGTGTCCACTGCATGTGTTTATTTTTCCACTTCCAGCCAGGGGGCTGGGATGAAGTTTCTCACTTAGTTTCTGAAAATAGAAAGAAACTGTTGTTGCTTCAATTCCTATGCAAATGAGGCACATTGCATATGAAACAGGTAAATAGATTCAAAAGGTACTTAAAGACGGAGGGGCAGAAAAAGTATATGATCCCTTAGGTATCAGTTGATAGGTGTGTTGTCAGCAATAGCTTATAGGTGTGAAGAAGTAAATAAAATTGTATTTTTGGACCTTCAAAACTCAAAATTATCATGTCTGTGCTCTTTTTTTTCAAGACAACTCTTGCTTGCTGAGTAAGAAATAACAAGAAAAGAAGTGAAATTTGCATTACAGCAGGGTACTTATGTGCAAAGTACCTAAGAAGACTTTGTAACAAAAAGCAAATAAAAAATAACTTATAAAACATTCTTTACTAGCATTTTAGATTTCTTGGTGTTTAGTTAAAGGTGGAACTATGTGAACTGTTATGCTTTATTAAGTGACATTAGTAAAGAAGGAGCTATGGGAAGTAAAAGCAGAAGAGTTGTAAGAAAGTAATAGAGATGAACTTGCAAATTTAACATGGAACATTTCAAGTTTTCTCAAGTAGAGATAATCAAACCTTGCTAATCTATTTTACAAATTCTCATCACATAGGGATGATTATATTAAAATTAGTTCTTAGTATAAAGTAGGATTTACTACCCATACTAATATGATAGATCTCTTAAACTATTTGCTACAATGAGTGTTACTTTAGTATGGTTCAAGGCATCGCAAAAGCTTGTAGTGAACTGGCAAAGGTGCCTTTGAATAGTTTAATTATGCATGGCTATCTTTATCCTATTTAGACTGAGACTTATCTAGATTACATGATTGGTTAGCCTTTCAGAACAAGTTGACCCTTAAATTAAAATGTTGCCTCTTTGAAGACTACCAATCAAATTAAAACAACCAGTCACAATTTAACCTCTAAAATAAATTGATTTCTAAGTGTTCTCCTTTAATGATTAGTTCCTACAAAATAATTTATAATTGTCAGTGGTCCACACTAAAATTCAAACTCAATTGAGGTCTAGGACTGTGATGGGCCCTTCTCCCAGCTCCTTCTGATCTTTAGAGCTATGGTTTTGACAAGATCATAGAAGAAATTAGAATCATGCCACTCTCTAAATTGGGTTGATGGCTGAGATGAACTAAATAGAAAGCCTGAAAATCAGTCCTCTTCTGACTACCACGTGAAGACTTCTAACTGCAGAGTCAAGAGCTATTCTTCCATTGTTTGTTAAACTCTGGCACATTTGGGGGACTTTCCAGCATATGCCTAGTGCAAAGCCTTTAGAAAAGTTTCTGCATTTCTACCATGTCTCTACAGTTGGCTGTAAGTGTAACACCCATGGTAGCAAGCTCCTCTCCTCCTTTTAGGTGTTTTGCAGGTGGGATCACCCACATTGCGGGAGGCTCCCTGAGCCCTAGCATGTTCTGTGGCTCCAGAGAGACCACTGCTTTCTCTCCTCCTTTTTGCAAAGCTTAAGCTGATCTGGAGGCAGCAGATAAAACAAGGAAAACATACTAGTTTGTTTTTTTTTTTAATTTGGCTTTCTATACAATCTCT
Source organism: Theristicus caerulescens (assembly GCA_020745775.1). NCBI lineage: Eukaryota > Metazoa > Chordata > Aves > Pelecaniformes > Threskiornithidae > Theristicus > Theristicus caerulescens. The sequence goes on from CM036560.1 coordinate 95,840,000, forward strand.
TTAAAAAATGTATTCTGTAGCGTATTCTTACAGTACAGCTAGCTGGCAGCAAATACTTTGTATATTTTTTTGTAGTATTTCACATGGCACTTCTCTAAAACACTAACTGTAGGAGAATTTCATGTCTATATTGACAAAACTGGTAATTAACAGCTGATGTAAAATTCTTGCATAAAATTTCCACATCAGTCCTTTAGTGTATGATAATAATGCTTTTCTATTACTCATATTGATTTAAGCCTCAACATTGACAAAGTGAGTTTGTACCAAAAAAAATGTGGTGTTTGATTTAAACCATAGTGTTTTTTCAAGTATGGCTGCAAAAGTTGTAAACTTGGGGATATCCTGGCTGCTTATTATAAAATATCTAATTCTACATTTATTTTTACACAAATGTGATCAGTACATTTAAAATATTACTTTACTGCAAAATAACTTTAAGCTGAAAATGTTTTTAACAATAAAAGGTCTCTGTATGTCATGATGCATACGTGAGACAGAGGGGGTCTGCTGGATCTTCATTCTGGTCCAGTTTTCTTGCTAGGAAAAATGTTGGGGGTCTCTGGGAGGTGTTTCTCCTGTCATTCAGATTTCTGTCACTTTTCAAATTATTTTATTACACATAGTGAATTTGAGATTATGTCCATTATAGTCAGTACGTACCATCTGCAAACTGATATTGCATCAATGGCTGAATTTAGCCATACCTATTTCAATATTTTCATCACATACAGGCATAGGCTGAGACATGATTATGTTCCTGGGTATGGTTATTATTTTAACTGAGCAGTTAAATTATGTCTTGGGCTTGAGCATGATATGCACAGACCTCGTGAACAAGTGTTTATGCGAAAGTTGCAAGCACAAGCAAACCTTGGTTGGTGTGGTTATACTTACAATTTTAAATTAACTCAGCTGAAGCTCTGTTTTAGATACTAGCAAAACCTAATCAGGGTGTGTTTACTTGGATATATTTCTTCAGTTGCTAGTGAAACCAGGAGAAAACTTAGTCCATGAGAGAGCAGAGCATCAACATCAGTAAATATGGCAACAAAAAATCAATAATTATAAATAATAAAAGGTACTGTAACAAGGAAATAACCTTCAATGCCAGTTCTCTATATAATTCCATAAACTTCTAAGATGATACTTTTATCTGCCACTTCCTTCTTTCCCATCTCCCACACTGTATGTAGGGTTATATCTACTTTTTTTATTAGTGGACCTAAAAATCCAGTAATACAATGGGCTAAATACAGAAGTGCAGTCAGAAAGGCTTTTCTTCCCCACTTAATGAAAGAGTTATTCTGAGGCTCTACTGTCTAACCCAGATATATTGATTTCTGCTTCTTACATGTTAAGCAGGAAATTCTCTCTAGAGTTTATTTGTACTGGCTCTTTGTTGCCTTGAGGTTTCAGTAAATAGCCAAGTTTCACCAAGAAGTTTCTTCTTTGTAAAAATCTTCTTTTGAAGAAAGCAAATAAATGGCAAACAAGTGAAAAGGTGTCTACTGTTTTACAGTTGCATCTTTTCAAGGATCTTCCCCCTTTTTTGTTTGATATTGCTTTACAATTGATTAAGAATTTCTGTACAGCTCTGGAGGCACTTCAGAGCATCATTTGAAAGACTGATGAGTAGAGAGCTTATGCAAATAAATTTTGTCTTTATTTGTACTTTCATTTGTTTCCTAGTACTCCTTGGCATACTTGGAATACTCCTCCCCCTTTTTTCTCCCTGGTCATCAAAAGTGATAATGGTGACCTCCTCTAAAGCCTCCCTCGCTGCCTCTGATCTTGTGGACTCTTCAAGTTTTATTGGTGTAAACTGAAATTGCTTTCAAAAGCTCTCGATTGGTGTGTACTGACTTAGCATATGACTCGTAGTATTTTTGGAGGTTTTGTTTGGTTGTTTGCTTAATCCTCACATAACTGTCTTGTTGATCTAGGACACTTTAGATCAAGTGTTGCAAAAATGACATCATGACATTCTGTTCTCCTCTGTTTGAGCAAAAAAACATCTGTCTGGAGTCTCCAGGGGATCGCAACTCAGCCACTTCAAAGAAAGGGTCTTTTAGTGATTTAATGTCTTGATTCTACTTAGGTTCTATAGCTAGGTGTGCATCTTCTCTAGTTCATGGTAAATGAAGCACAGTACTTTGAGGAGAAAAATCTATGATTATACACACACACAAACCCCAGAAATTTTAAACTCACTTTGATTTTCTACCATTTTTACTTGACTGTTAGAGTATGCAAGCAGAATAAAAATTAAAATGTTATTAGATGACATTAATGTTGATCACAAAGCAACTGCTTTCAGAACACCATTCTCATGAGGATTATTGTTGCATAATTATTTGCAAAATTGTTTGATTTTGTTATGACCTTTTCTCTTTTATTGTTTGAGGTTTACCCAAATTTATAAAATTGATTTTTTTTCCTTTGTGTAATAATGTGTTGAGGGAACTTCTTCAGTGACCTATAACCCTGCCTGAGTGATGCTTCTTTTTTTTTTTACTTACGGCCACTGCAGTTTTGAGCCACTGGACAGAGGGTACTCTTCAAATGTAAATCTCAAAGGATTTAACCTGTTCAGAAGAAAGTTTTGATTTACTGAGCAACAAACTCCTCATTTGGCCTCCTATGCATAAGGATGATTATTGCTCTTGGTTTCTAAGCCTCATGCATATGTTGCTTGGAAACCCCACCTTCTTAAAAAACAGAAGTTCTAGTGACACACTTGAAGTGTTCTTTACCCAGCTCTTTACTGCAGAAAATTCATTAGGCCAGCCATAGATTTGGGGAAAATGGGAATGCTATCTGAAAATAATAATCCTTGGCACACAATCCTGAAAGCAGCCAAGTCTGGGAGAAAAGGTTATGACTGAAGTTTGTCTTGATTCGAGTTTCTCTGAAGGGCAGAACTGACCTTGTTAATACAGTCCATGGAGAACATAAGGGAGCTCTACAACTCTGTGGGTAATACCCCTACTAAGAAGAGCTTATCAGTTTCTGTGTTAATGCAGTTTTAATTCTACGTGCTTTAAAAAAATATATATATGTTTTAACACACCCGCTCCCAAACCATCTCAGAACATAGTAAATGAGAAAATAGATTTCAAAGGTATTTCTGTGTTCTTGCACTATAAAAAGTAGGTCTTTTAGGAAAACAGTTTCAGAAATATGTTGTGAAGAGTTGGACATATTTTCCCGTTTTTTAGTCCCTCCCTAGCTGTTGCAGCATCCTCTGGGGAGATCACAGGCTCTGCAGGGAATCTCAGAAATGATGTTTTGGGGGATTCTTTTTCTTCATGCTGGAGAAGCCAAAGTTAGGATATGGTTAATTTTGTAGGAGCTTTGGAAAAAATCTTCTAACTATGTGCAAAGACCTTGTTGAGTAAGGTTAAGGGCATTTGCCATTATCCTTTATGGAGAAATTGTTAGAGCTGAGGTTATAGTCCCTTGCCTGGTTTCTCTCTATATCAGGGTTAATGTTAAGGTTGTATTCACAACAGAAGCTGAAAAATGGCAAAGTTTAATTTCTCTATCTACTGCAGAAAATTGCTCATAATTTTTTGATAGCCATTTAGTCTTGCTAAGGTCATATCCTCCAGCTAAACTAGGCTTAAACATATTTACTCATCTGTATTTAAGGCTAAATATATTGACAGCAAACAATATTTTAACTTTAGCAAGTATTTCTATTTCAGGATCCACATCAGGGTTTAAGCCAGGGCTGTGGCTGGTTTCTGGAAGATGTGAGCTGACCTACATTAAGGACTGTCCTGCAGGATGAGTGCCCTTGCCTGGGGGATCCCAGAAAATAGGTCCATTTGCTCAGGTTAGTTTAAAGAGAGAACTATTTGCTGTTAGTTATTTAGATGTGGACTGCAGAGTTTGGTGAGCTGTGTTTAAAACCAAGGCCACCAGGCTGTATTTAGTGATTGCCCCTTCAGTGGCACGTGAACTCTACTTACTATTGTGGCTGATGGGGACTGCTTGAGCAGGGTTTGTCACAGTGACGGTCCATCATTACTTAATTGGGGTTTTGAGATCCCACAAAAAACAGGATTGAAAACACAAACACCCACTGACAAATACAATCTCCAGTCAGTAGTAGGTATTGTTCTATTATATTTGCCATCCTTGGAGAAAAAAAGTACAGTACGTTACAGCATTATTTTATTGAAAGGCTTAATAGACTTTACGTTTCAAAAGCTTCCAGGTAGTTTACCAGGTTGCAATTCATCAAGAAATACATTTGATGTTAGTCCAAAAGGCACTTTCATAACTTGTTCTTTCTCTGGGAACATAATTGAGCGTAAAGTAAAATATCCAATTGCTAATAGGTTGATAGGATAAAGGGATTTTTCTGATGGGAAGAGAACAGAAATAATCCTAAAGGCAGCTTTGCCAAGTGTCTGGGGACAGGGCTGCTGCTTGGGGTGCAGTGTTTCTGAGCTGTCAGGAGCGGCAGGGAAATAGGCAGTCTCCTTCACTTTCCCATTGACTTGCAGGCTGCATCTGTCCAGGAGCAGAAAATCAGATTGTACTGGATGGAAAAGGGAGCACAAGGGCTTTGCAAGGAGTCACGATACCAGGAGGTGCACTGAGTCGGCAAGTTTCCTCGACAGCCTCCACTAGGTATTAAAACTGCCATGCCTTGATAGACATCTGAGAAGAACATGGAGTCCCAGAGAGGCCGCCTGTGAATTCAGGCAGCATTACATGAAGATGAGAAATATAAAAAACAGCAGAGATGCTGGAGGTCTATTCACCTAATCAAACAGATGCAAATGAGGTAAGCAGGAGTGGGACTGTCAACAACATTGTTTTGGCTATTGGAAATTAATATATTTAGCATATAGAATTAAGTTTATCTAAGTATGTTATATTTAATGTAGGATTTTATTAAAGGTACAATATCTGTTTTTATGCGTTAGATAAGTTAGCTGTGGAGGATAGAGCTTTGCCTCACTGTTGGACTTTGTTGTGACAGCTAACAAGGGTATAATCTGCCTCCTGGCCTTACTGAAATTTGCTATTTCTGCAACATAAACAGCTGAACAGGTCTCGTGCTTGGTCCTTACCCACTGTGCCTCCAAGTGTGAAATTTCCTATTGACTCATCACCCATTTATAGTAATTAAAGGGCCACCCTGCAGAATGCATTGAGGGAGTGGCCAACTTTGCAGATGGGTGAAGGTGGCCACAGAGGCAGCAACCTCTTGAGGTGCCATAAAGCTGTAACAGAGCAGGATCCTCAGTTGTTGCCCATGTGTAGCAAGGGTGGCACCCAGTAGATCAGTGACTCAGTAGACCAGGGATTGCCCAGACTGGGGTCTTTCCAGTGATGTCTGGGAAAGTCAGCAGGACATGACAGCAATGGCTAAGCTGGTCCTTGTGCCTGAATGGGCTAGCAGTTGTAGGTGATGTGAACAGACTGACATCTCACCGTGCAGCAGGCTGCTTCACTACTGGCATCGTAGGACTCCTCTTCGGCGTTTCATTAGATTTTAGCTTAGCTTGTCATTAGTTGCTGGTAGGAGACTTGCAGTCCACAGCTGTTTCATGTTGCCATTTGATCTAAAAGCTGATATTTCAAATGAGTGCACAAAAGATTGCCTTCTGACCTGCAAGTAGCTAACATTTCAGCTCCACGTCCAAGCCTCATGCTAGAGATAAAAATTCTGCACAGCCAACGTAGTCTGGTGTGTGTATGTTTTACTTCATAGCTAAGGGAACGTGTTCCTAAACATTATTTACCTATGACCAAGTAGTTATTTAAGAAATAGTAATTAGGCACATTGAAATAGTTAACATATGTAATTAGTTTATGTTTATATAATACTTTTTAGCTGACATCAACTGTGTCATATCAAATGTTCATATCAAATCCATTTGAGTCTAAAACTCAGTAAAGATTTTGGTTACTAATTATTTTAGTTTGGATTTTAAAAAGAAAATAAACCTTTTTTTGAGAGTTGGCACACTCATACAAACTGGCACCCCCAAGCTCCTCATCATGTTTCCTAGATGCTTTTATACTGTTTGCCAAGAAGCTGTTGGCGGAGCAGCCATCCTTGCTTTCGGCACTGCGGCATGAGGAGCCACGTGCGCAGCAGTGTCAAGGGCTGTTTTGTGCACTTCAGCAGGCAGTGTCTGAGGCTGTACTCCCTTTGCCTTTACATACAGACTGATGGTGACTTATAGCAATACTTGCCGCATCCACTTCTCAAGCCAGCTGAGGTATCCCAGGGCCAAGACAAGGGATGGTCCTCCAAGAGCAGAGGCACAGCAACGGCAGTAGCCTGCTTTTCTTTTTTTTTTCCTTTTTTTTCTTGCTTTTCTCTTAAACTCTGGTCAAAGCAAAGGATACAGTACTGCACAGGTCTTTGGTCTCGGTGTATTTGTGTGCGCATAGGTGTGGGCTTGAGCACCTGCAGTTGTTAGTTAATATAGTTAATGTACACACTGATGTCAAACAAAATGAAACCATTATGGTGTTGTGAGTCGTCTGAGTGTTCCTTTGAATTTAATTATTTAAATGACCTGCTATTGTTCCTAAATTAAATATTTAAGCTTGCTAAATGGCTGCCATCCTGGCTTAGTTGTTAATGTATCATGATTGGTACTGACAGAACTGGAATTGGATGCTAGTATTGGGGGGATCTCAACTCTTCACTGTTTCCTTAGCACTATCACTACCACTGCAAGGGCCAGTTCAGCACCCCAGTACTGCATGGGTAAGTCTCCACTTCCGTGGAGACTTGTTTGCAGTGTTGTGGATGGGCAGCTGAGTTTTTGAAGCCAGCTAAAGCCTCTGAGAGGTGGTCCTCCTGCACCCACGCATGAGCACCCCATGCACACAAACACACACAAAATGGGGTATTAATTCCCTTTTAAAGGCTATAGGTTTTCCCACCCCATGGGTGAGTCCAGGATGAATGGCCTACCTGCTGGTGCCGTGGGCACACAGAGAAATGCCCTGAAGCTGTTTTTATGGAGTTTCAATAGACCCACCAGGTGCAGGAGATGGGGCTGCAGGCTTTCCCCAGGCCCTTGAGACACAGCATCAGTCCTACTCATGGGCACCATCTCCCTTCTTGGTGAAAAAAGGAGTCAGACTTCAATCAGGCAGAAAAATAGCAGGTCATTTGAGTCATCATAAAAATTAATATATTTTCCAGGTTACCTGAGGATTCTCAGTCTGCACGTTTCACTTTTCTACTGTTTAATAAAATAATGAAGGAAAGTCACTAGGGAAAGAGAGTCAAATTAGTATCGCATTCTTTGTGTTTTTTTTTTTAATGGAGCTAGGTGTGAATTTTATGCATCTATATGTTATTTTAATTGTAGTTTCTTTGTGTAGACCATTTCAAAGTCCTAAGATACTAAGGCTCCCCTGTACTCAAGAACTTTATTCTGAAATGAAGAAGTAATAAAATATCAGTTTATTCCCATCATGGTGCTGAACAGAAGGGCCTGAGAATGTCAGATTCATCTTTGTTGCAAGCCTTTTGTTTAGGTATTAATTAGCATAACAAATGTTTGGGTTTTTTTAAAAGGCAGATGTTTAAATTCCAGCTATATATTTTCTTCTTTTGTTTTTTGCATGGACTTTGAAACTTTTGAGGGCATGTAGAGAAAGTGTAAATATTTTTTAAATTATTTCTTCAATATGAAGACTAGGGGACAGTCCCATTTTCTTTAATGTAACGGGAGAGATTTTAATGATCATTTAAATTATTCATAAAGCCTAAATAATTAGTCACTGTAGTTAGTTTACAAGCGGACAGACAAGGAATATATACTACATAACTAAGGTCAGGATTCAGTTTTAGGTGTTAAATAGCATGAATGCATTTATAAAATGTATCTTTTAAGAGGTCCACCTTGTGCCTGTAACAGTACAGACATCACATATTTCTTCTCATATCTTACATCATCAAGTACTGATTCCATCCAAGCAGAAGTTAATAGTTTTAGCAACCTTAATATTTTTAAGCCCTTTCATTTGCTGGTTATGCCATGGTGAGGGTCTGAAGGAGAACATGAGACTGGCCAGGATGCATTAGCTCAACATGCCCCTTATCATATCTCCAGTAGACACCTGGGCATGAGCTTAGGAACAAGGCAAGTGCAGACTGATGTCCCCAGAATACTTGGCCACCTATCAAGAATTTATATGGCAGCTAATTTCTGAGTCACATATGCCATCTTTTAATTTCTTTGTCCTCACTGGATTTTTTTTACTCCATGGCTGTGTCTTGTTCGCTTTTGATTCTCTGCAGCCATTTAACATCCTAAAGTAAAGCTTTGTCTCAGCATAAATTCATATCGAGAGAAGAAACGCTTCCTTTTGTTTGTTTTGAAACTAGCACCCATCTGCTTATTTCCTTCGATTGTTCCTAATCATTGTATTAGAGATAACTATGACTATTCCTGACACGCACCCTTCCCTGTTGCCCAGATTTTGTTGTCCTCTACAAAGCCTTACTTAGCCACTTTCCACTTTGGAGTGGTCTTGTTTACTTAGTCCTTCCAGGAGAAGCTGGCTGATCATCATTAGTACCACCTAGAGTTTCTCTACACCCTTTTATGAGATGGAGAAGAGGGAGGAAGGCAACACCACAAGCAGTAATCATGATGTATTTATATAATGCCTATTTATATAATGCAGAGATTTATATAATGCCTAATGATGACCTGCCTTTGTGCTCTGTACCTGGCCTAAGATTTCCTTTCTTCTTGTTGTTTGACTGTTAGCACAGTGCTGATGCTGCCTTAATGCTAGCTTGTAGGTATGGCACTTCTTGGTGGTTAGAGATGGTACAGAGAAAAATCATTTCATATGAAAAGCTGCAGGGGGGTGGGGAAGGGTCTCCCATGTTCATTTCTGTCACTGAATTTCCTCTGCTACTTTTTTATCTCTTAAAAATAATTTTCTTTCAATCATTTAAGAGTCACTAGTCTCAGCAGTTCTTTCTGTGGTCCTGAACATGTGCCCCTCTCCTTTAAGAACCACATTTACTATCATGAGCAGATGTTATCCCCTCCCCGTTAAGCCACTTTTACAGTCATTTATGACAATGTATGCCTGCACTGGTCCCTGAAACCTCCCCTGTAGCCCTCATCTCTACTGTAAAAACCGACACTCACATGTCATACTGGACTCTATTCTTCAGGATCTTGCCTGGAAATGGTAAAAATTCAGATTGACATGAAGCCTGCTATTTTCCAGTTTCTACTTCCAGGATGGTGTTAAGCTGTGTATTGCACAAGGCAGTCAGGTGTGCAGACACTCCATCCTTGGGTTTCTGCAATGGGTGGCAACCACTGAACAACCTGGTCTGTCATCATTGCTGCCTGGCACAGAGTGGGGTTTGGAGCAAGGGGGCTGCCTGGGGACCCTTCCAACTGAGGTGTTCTACAGGTCTGTGACTGCCACCTGGTCCTGGCAATTAGTGTTCATCTGTTTGTCGCATAATGTCTTCTACCACTAATGTGTCCAACAGTGTCTTTGTTGTTTCCCTAATCCTGACCCCCAAACCTTACATCCCAAATGAGTGGTTCCAGTGCAGGACTCTCATTAACATCTTCTCACATCACCAGAGATACCAAGTAACAATTTTTTTTTGTTGTGGGAAGACAAATATGTACCAAAAGAAGAAATAAGTACCAATTGTGAGTCTTCTAAATCAAATACCTGTAAGAAATGGCATGGCAGCATCCTGTTGCCCATTTTTATGTGAATAAAATATGACTCCTGACTTGCAGATACCATTTGAATATCTCCCTGTGCAATATGCTTTGTAATGCAAGAAGAGCTGGAGCTCAAATACATTTTCACATTTAAAGACTGCAAGGGACTCTTTTCTGGGGTGAAAAAAAAAATAGGCACTTGAGAGCAGAGCAGACTGTCAACCATGCAGAGACATAGGTCAAAAGTGACCAGTTTTGAAATGAGGAACTTGCTTATTTTCATGAAACTGAACTGTATTTATTTCAACTCTAAGAAATATAGACACATATGTGACAAATATATGTCTTTATATTTTTGGACAGGGAAACTGATAAGGTCTTCTGTTTTTTGTATCAGAGTCCTTAAATCCACAGAACTTAATCAAACCTTATGTGTTCACAGAACTTTATAATTATGACAAAATAATGGGGTTTGGTTTGTTTTTTGGTGTTTTTTGGGGGTTTTTGTTTTTTTTTTTTTTTTAATAGAGCTGACATCTATTGGCATGGTTAGCACTGGGCCTTTAATTTATTTAGAATTATTTTAAATGTCACATACTATCAGTATAGAAGGGATGATTCCTAGTAAGACACTAGGATTGAACCACTGTAATTACACTAATTGTATTTACAGAGGGGAAACAAGTTTCTCTCATAGGGAGGATATTTTAATCTGTTCTGCTGTTTGTGACATCTCAATTTTTTTTTCCACCTAGTGAGTAGGTTAAAAAGTAAAAAGACAGAATTCTCCCCAGGAGACAGATTCTCCCCAGGCAGAATATATATTTTAAAATGACTGCCATCAGTGTGATGTGGTAATAGACCTTCATCCCTAATGCAAGCACTGGCAGCAACTGAAGCATCCGAGGCATCATTTACTAGAATGTATCTGAGGATGACTTTTTGTAGCTTTTTTGTAGCAATCTGAGTTCAATTCAAACCATAATCAGCTAATCACTGGCAATTTTCAGATATGAGTCAAGCTAATTTCAAGACAATCAGCCTTAGATAGTTTCATTGAACAGCCCTGGAGATGATGTTTATGTTGATGTCCATTAGTATTCCAACTGACAGTAATGTGTGCTCTGCAAAGAGAAAAACAAACAAAAAACCCCATCCCACAAAAAAAAAAACCTCTCTAAAATGAACAACAACAAAAAGTCTGCAAGCCTGAAGTGCAGAAAATGGAACTTTTTTTTTATGCACCAGTGTTGCCTAGCAGGTGATCTAAACCTTGGGTTGCTCTGTGTAAGGAGGCAGTGGGTCATTTAGGATACTTACCCTGATTTGAAAATGTAGTTTAGCTTCTGTTCAGCACTGAATGTCAAAACGTTTGCTTTGCGTAAAAATCGTGGAAACTAGAAGTGGTGTCAGAATCAAGGCCCTACAGTGTGTTTGTTACTTTTTGCGAGAGCTTTTAAATTCAAACCACATGCAACTTTCCTGCCGTGCATCACTTATGGTATGTAAATGACTATAGTGGCGCTTGCTTGATTGAATTTTTTCCCATTTTTTTTTCTTTTTTAACCATTACTTGAATCTACTTTCCCTTCACAGACTATATATGTAGTATACATAACACCCCATTTGCAGAGAAATATCCCCCACAACACAGAGGGATGCCTCTTTGAATCACGCAGCCAAAGTGAGATGTTGTGAGACTAAAGTGGTCAACTTAACCATACGAGCAGCTTTCCTTTATGAAAACACTATGTCAGTCCATCAGTTTATGAGCAGAAATTGGATGGGTAAAACCTGTCCATGGCACTGCTGAACAGAGTGAGGTGTTTTCTGGCATCCATTGTGGCGGGGGGAAACCCTGAGGTCCATTTCTTGAAGCAATATAGTGTGTGACAAAGTTATTGCATTAGTAACTTCACTAAGAAGTATTTGTTTCATTTTGCTGTTCTGGTTAGCAAATACAGCTTTGGAGCTATTGCCATTGCTTCCTTCTGTGTGCCATTAACATGATATTCAAGCACTGTGGGCTCCTTTGGCCTCTGCCTGGGAGCTGCTGAGAGAAACCTCTCAGTGCCTCGGTGCCAGAGACACGCAGGGTCCGTCCCTCCTGCTTTGGAGGCCTTAGCAGGCTCAGCACTTCTTCATAGTGGAGGAACAAGCTGGCGTTGTAGCATGGAAGAGCATTTCTTACACATAAACCCTGATGGCTAACCCACAGAGAGAGAGACAGGAGTCTTTTAATAAAGATTGATCAAGTTAGAAAACAGTAAACCCCACAGAAATCGTGAAATATGCAGATTAGAAAAACAAAAATCTTTATTTCAAATCAGTCACCACTTAAGCAGACTGAAATGAACACCAAAAAAAAAAAAAAAAATTGAACCCCAGCGTATTGGGCAATCTGATGTTCAGTGCTTTGTACTAAGCAACACCAGTCAGGAAACACTTAAGCAGCTGTCTCCCGTTTGGAGTCTGAATTAATGGTGATCACTGAGGAAGGGGACCTGTAGTCATAAACAATTTTGCTCAATGTACAAGAGCGGTCGGATGGCAACCAGAACATTAACACAGCTAAAAAAGGAATACTGATTAAAAGAAAAAGTATCAGAATGCCATTTTATAAATCAGTACTCCATCATCTTGAATAGTGTGTTTTGCTGGCTGCATCTCAAAAATATGAATGGCAGAAACAGGTCTTCAGAGAATGGAGATAAAATGATCGGTGTCATAGAAAAACTTTCATAGGGAGAAAACGTGAAATGACAGTACCTGTTTACCATAGATGAGATAAATCAGACAGAACAAGCTCCTGTTAGACAAAGTAATTAATGGCATACTTGTGCTCAGAGAGTTATTCTTTAATGAGGTTTTAAAAAACAAAGCATGATTTAATTATGGTAGGTGACAGCAATTGTAAAGTTACACTGACTATACATTATATATCATACATTATACTTTATATTACGTTACCTGTTATGTGTTACATTTCACATTTTACACATTATATGTTCTATAAGTTGTGTGTTATATGTTATATGCTGTGAGTTATTTTATATGTTGTTATAGGACATATTACATATTATATGCTAATGTATTATATTATACCTTACATTACATTATACTATATTACATTATAATACATTATATTAGGTATATATACATGATGTATAATATATATTATATACACATATAACATATAATGTTATATGTATGTGTATATATATATATAAAAAAAAGTAAAAATATAGTCAAATACAGATTTAATATGTTAACCACAAATATTTTTTGGCCACATAGAGTCACAGGTAACAAAGACTGACAAGGAAATAAAAGGAAGTTTAGGTGGATAACAAGAAAATGCCTAGGTATATTAGATATAATTATGTAATGTCTATTTAATTTTAAATTATATGAGTAAATATAATTTATAGACTGTATATGTTGAACTGTGTGTCTAAAATACATATATTTAACTTAAACATATAAACACAAATAGAGCATGTTATTAATTATTCTTAGGTATTTATAAAAGATACAAATATATATACACATAAAAATAAGATGTATACAGAGGAAAAGAGATGTCATCATGCTCTATGGGTATACTGATTGATAATTAGCTTGGATAAAACCTAATTTCTTCCACACACAGGTCATTCCATAATTGCCCGCTAGGAAGTACATTACCAGAATAACAAAGACTGAGTAGTAGCAGGAAAAAAAATTACTGTGGATTACTGGACACAGATTTTTCCTTTTGTCAATCTAATGTAAATGTTCTCATATTGCAAATGTCTTAAAGCAGGTACAAAAGAAAGCTTCAAATAAGAGCCTTTTTTTAAGCAGCTCCTAACACACCCAACCACAAAATGTCCAAGTGCAATTGTTTTGAATGCCATTTCTTTGCCATTGTATCAGCTGATGCACTAGCCAGAAAGGTAGACTTGCATGCTATCTGCCTGGGGACATGGAGGTATTGAGAATAGACTTAATGTGCATTTGAGAAGAAGCCACTGCTACCTGACAAGGCTCCCAGCTCTACAGTGATCCCAAAAAGCACCTCGTGCCATTTCTGCTCACTGATGAAGAGTGTGTGAAGGTAGTGCCAGTGTGAGTAGCCCAGAGAGCGATTTAAAATACCTTTTCATGCAGATTTTGCACAGCAAAAGCCAGGTGCATAAATATTCATGGAAAGCAAATACAAAAGGTAATTGTGCAAAATGAACACATTTTAAAAGGGTTGTAAAATATTCATAGGAAATATTTCTAGCATGAACTTAGAATAGGGGCCCAAGTTTGGAAGTTACTGACCCATTTCTCCAGCTTTAAGCACCTGGTTGCAGTCAGATTGCAGATCCTCAAATTCCTGGGACAGGCCTAGGTCTTCAGCAGCTCAGATACATGAATAAGGCTGAGGACTTGAGTCATCAGGGCTGAGCTGAAACATGGAAGTGAGCTTATTATTTCCATGTCTGTGTAGCTGATTTGTCGACATGATGTTAACACTGCTTTGCAGGGTCACACAACACCAGCACTGGAGAAAGGCTGGTCCCAGTGCCCTCTATAAGGCAGTTGCAACCGCAGCTACACAGACCCTGATGCCTCCCCCCTCAGCATGCCAGCATGGAGGTTCTCTGGGCTGCCAGGTGGCTGTCACTGCCTGAAACCTTGGATGTGCACCTATATCTGACAGCAGTTGTCTTCTCACCTCAGCTGAGACAGAAGAGTACCCTACAGGAGGTTAGGTAAGCATAAAGAGACAAATCCTTCTGCATTTCATCTGGGATTTTTTCCTGAGTTTAATGACAGCCACCTAACTTAAAATTTCAACTATACTTTCCATTGGCCTTGCTTTTTTTTGCTTTGGTTTGCATTTAATACCAGGTTATGTTCTTAAACGGTTTGCCTCTTCTCTCAGCAGTCTCAAGAAGTTTGCAGGGGTCAGATGAGACAGGACTAACAGAAAGGAGATCCTCTGAGGGTTTCTTCATGCACAAACTGACTCAGGCAGTTCCCTGACCTGAAAATTGTCAGAAGAGGGGAGACTATTAAGAATGAGTACCCATATGCTTGTCCTGTATTTTGCAGTATGCAACCATACGGACCTGGTCCAGCCTTATGGCGATATTCTATTGGAAGCTCTTACACTCACTGTCAGCCTTGACAATAATGACATAAGTTAGGTGCTGTGATAGGTTGAAGTCAGATGTTCAATGAAACAAATGTGGAAGTCCCCTAAGTAATTAGAACAAATGGAAACAGTTGTGCTATTAAAATGAGGATTTAGTCTAACATTTAAACAATTTTACATTAAAAATATAGCCCAAACAGTAGACCTAACAGTAAGACAGAAAGGCAGTGTCATGTTTGGTTTCAAGGATGCTGAACTCCTCTCAGAATTATCTTTTAGCAGGATTAAGATTTATTGAGCCTTGTTTGTTTGAGATGAACAATGGCTTCCCCTCCATAGCTGGTTACTGAGGAGAAGGTATTCATGCCAAAGGTGAGGAAAGGAATCAATATCCATTCCATTGGATATTGATTTATCTCCATTTTAGACTCTTAATTCCTTGAAAATGATGAAATAGAGTGTGGGTGGCGGGAGATATACCCAGTAAAGCTTCCAACTGGATCAACATTAAATGATGCTTTCAAGTCACGGCAACAGCAGAGGCCACAGAGATCATCTTTCTCAGACTGAGGTGTGGTGTATCTCAGATACATGTGCGCAATATCTGGGCAATGCACCTGGAAGGCTCTGAGGAATCAAAAAAAAAAAAACAAAAAGGCTGTGCCTCTAACACAGTCCCCAGCTAAGGCATGGGGCATGGCCGATAAGCAAGAGGCATAAGACTGGGAAATGAAACAAAAGCAAAGGGCAGTGCTGGCAGTCGCAGCCCAGCTGTTCCTGTACTGCAGGGAGGGATGGGAACGGAGTGCCCCAGCCTTTCAGCACACTCAGCTGGCTTTCCAAGGGACAGGTTCAGATGAGAGCCCAGTCTCATTGCTACACATTGGCTGTGTGGCTTACATGTGGATGAGGACCTGAGTGCAGTTAGACCTGCACTATCAATCACCTGCAGTGACAAGCTGAGATCCAAAGCCTCCAAGTCCTCTGTAGTAATTAACTGTATCACAAAGCATTGTGGTGATACATCCTCCTGAAAGACACAGGCTTAGAATAGTCTTAATGTTCATTAATTTATTCATGTGCCAAATGGCCACCCAAACACCTGGGTTGATAACAGGAAAAGTCTACAGCAAACTTCAGTTGTCTCCAGGCTAAAGCCTCAACTTGGAGTGCTCCTGGGGTGACTGGGAAAGGGGTATCCAGAGACACAGTTGTCTCATATGTGCTCTTATTAGCACCCACTTATCTACTGCCATATGGCACTTTATGTTGAGATGTGCTGTAAACAGAATTGCAGGAGTCTAAATAATATTTAAGAAAAAAGCGGCTTAGGCCCAGCTGTTTCTCAGTACAACTTAGAGTTGTAATTATTCCTTTTTCTCATCATTACAACCGAATCTGCTCAGCTGCCCTTACAGTGACTTTCATCTCTGTCTAATATTTTTCCAAAGTTAGAAGCAAAAGTTCGTTTGACAACAATCAATGAATCACACACTATTTGCATTGGGTTAGTTGAGTGCTGCTATGGATGGCAGCTCAGCTGGGCTTCTACTGTAGTAAAGAGACTGAACTTACTTTCAGTAAAACTGGCATCCTTGCAGAGCCCATTGTGAAGTATGGCATCTGTGCGAAGTCAGCCTTTCCTAGCAAGGAAAAATTTAGTGAAAAGCAATTTCCAATTAAGAATTTCCCCAACTCCTTCTGATGAATTCTGGAGCGAGGCTTCAAGTTTATTTGTCCCTGACACCCACAAACATGCGGCTGCACAAGTGCAACACTTACTGGAGTAATAGTTCAGTAGGTGGAGAAATAAGACGGTGAAAGTAGTAGTGCTTGCAAACATTATTCAAATCACATTTCAAAGAAAGAGTGGGGTTTTTTGGTTATTTTTTTTTTTATTTCATTTGGAGAAGACTTGTCTTGTGCAGCAGGACACATAGGTACTACTTCTAGACAAAAACTAATCAATCAGCTTCAACATTGGTTTAGCACTGGCAAATCACCAACTCCTGCATGACCATCAGTCACTTCTACTGATTCCTGTCATGCATACACTAAAACCACCATTTTTCCTTCCTCTTTTCAGTAACTCTTTCCATTCATAGCATTAGCTGATCACAATAAAGGACAAAACCATAATCACTGTAACTATGTAGTATACCTGCATTTAACCTGACAGAAGAGACAGTCCAGAAGAAAGTAAAAGAAAACCTTGCTCTAGGATGGAAAAAAGAAATGAATCTTAAAGTCTGTGTGAAATTAATTGGCAGCAATACCTACCTACCTTTTTTTTTTTTCCCCTCCCTTCCTTTTTTTTCCTTCCCCCCCCATTCCTGGAAGCATGCTCTTTACATTTTCCTGCAAGTCACCTAAATCTTATCCCTTGCTTGCAATGACTATATAGTATGTATGTTGATCAGCTATGCTGAGATACATTTAATTGCACATAATTATGTTTGGCCAGATGAAATTGTACAGTTAATCTTAATTATGACCAGATGTGTTTCAATATAGCCTTTCAACCTTTGAATTGCCCAATATGCTCTCACTCACATTTTTACTTTATCTCATTAATTGTCTCAGTAAGTAATCACAGACAACTATCTGTAATGTAACCATAATGAGGGCGATACTAACTAAGCTAAAAGACTACAGGCTAGGCTGTGGCTTTGCCTAACAATTTCAGAAGCCTGAAATCCCAGCTTTCGAAAGGGCTGGCTTATGATCCTGAGTTACTCCAGTGGTTTAGATGTTACCCATTACCTCCCAGCCAGCACAACAGTCACAGCTTCATTGAAATGAGTAGGTAGTTTTGTTTGTGTCTGCATTTATGAGTCATATGAAGCTGGGGATGGGAAATAAGAGCTGAATACATCACACGTCCCCATTCACTTGGGTGAAGACACGGCAGAGGAAGAGTTTTGCCTCCCAGGTTGACTTTTGGTTCTCAGTACCAGTCCCAAGGACACTTGTCTATGGTGCAGTCCATGTAGCACTGCTGGTCTTATGGCTTTTGTTTTCCTTTTCAAGAAAAGCCCCTAGGATAGTAGGAGCAGGAAGATCCATTGAAGAAGTAGAGGAGCCTGGCTACAGAGACCTTTCCTCTGTCAACGCAAATAAGTTCTTGCCTTTTTCTTTTTGTATGTTGCCCAGCTACCTGTTTTCTAAACTTGCATTTCCTCTAGTAAAGCTATATCCCACTGGGGGAAAAAAAGGAAAAACTTTTACTGTTTATCCTGGAATCTTTGCTGTGTGGATTGAAGGTATGACAAAATACCTTACCCAAGGGCTTATTGCTATGATTTATTTAATACAGCTATATAGAAAATTAATATTCCAACACCAAATTCTATGCAGAAGAGAGAACTTACATGTTTTGTTTATTAAAAAAATAATAAAATGAAGGCAACAAATCTTCATAATTCAAAGTATACTGATGGCCAGTCTGCTCTCCACCACTGATACTGTGTCATCTCTTCATTTTGTATGCCAAAGAGATTATCACTGGATAGGTTTACTAAAGTAAAACCATATTGGACATATTTTTCATCTCCATATCAACCAGGATGTAAAAATGAAAAGGAGTCACGAAGCTTCCCTTTCTTTTAGAGAAAATTTTAAATGATGAAGGTAACACATTTTTGAAGTGTGTTGACCCAAAAGGCCAGGGAGAACAAGGTTTAAACTGAAGAGGTGGAAGAAGGGTGGGAGGAAGGGTGTGGAAGGATGGTGTCAATTAAACCCCGGGTTAGGGAATGAAAAAATGACATCACCTGCATATTTCTGACACCCACACTGCCACACAGGGCTGAGAAATACAGCAAATTCAAACTTGGTGAAGTGAGAAAGTTGAGTGGATTTAAAGGGACAGCATTGTCAAATGTGCTATTTTAGAGGGGAAAAAAGATAAAAATAAAACATTTTGGCTGTGTTCTATATTTGATGCTTATCCAAAATGATTTTTGCCTGGCTCCTGAAATAGTAAGCTGCTTTCCTTAGAGGTGATCATTCTTCCCACCCTTTTCTTATTTCTTTCCCTCCCACAATATCAAGCTCTTAAAAAAAAAAAAAAAAAAAAAAAAAGAAAAAAGCTTTGAATGAGTGAGTACCTCATCTTCAGGAGACTTTTATAAATGGAAGGATTAGAGGTACAAAGAGAAATTAAGGACTTGGACAGGAAGACAGGGTAGCATTTATTTTATTTTGTACATACCATGTCATGAAAACTGTCAAATGATCTCAGACTTGTGTTGTGGTCATAGTTCTCACTAAAAGCCAATAATCTTTCTTGAGGGGGTAAGGATAAATCTCCCTTGGAAGCACCCAATTATCCTCCACATGAAGCTGTCCAAGGGATTTTAGAAAGCAATTACTCGGCCAGCAAGCCAGGAGTTCATGGCTTGCCTTTGGATCCGCTGGACACTTAAAAGAGTACAGGCAGCTAGCCTTTTT
The DNA here is from genome assembly GCA_020745775.1 of Theristicus caerulescens. Taxonomy (NCBI): domain Eukaryota; kingdom Metazoa; phylum Chordata; class Aves; order Pelecaniformes; family Threskiornithidae; genus Theristicus; species Theristicus caerulescens. The sequence goes on from CM036560.1 coordinate 95,859,287, forward strand.
TTTTTTCCTTTTTTTCTTGGGCCTTAGCCAACAGAATTACTTGGGATCCTGGGTGAGCAAATGTGTCTAGGCCTTTAATATGGGGTTTATCTAGCTTTGGCTGTTATGGCATCTGCACAGACAAATTAGTGGGGACAGGAGATGGGCACAGGGTAGCAGCTCTGTGCTAAAACTTTACAAGTAAGGTAACTCTAACCGTAGAAACTCATGAACTATGCTGGCAACGATGAACAGTAAGATGCCTGGATGGCGAGCCCTTTTCCCAGTTGTGCGGTCACTGCCAGTGAGGAAGAGCTGAGAGCAGGGAGAGCCCAATGCAGCCACACAAGCATTTGAAAATGCCAGTCCTCAATTTTAAAGAGAGAAGGGGAAAAGTTAATAATAATAATAACAACAGACAAAATGTAGTTTGTTCCAGTAGCATTGTTTTCCAAAATTAGAATAGGAGGCTTCTACTGCAGTAAAATCCCACTACAATAATACCAATAAAAAAAAATTCCCCAGGCTGCTGCTCGCTCTTTTTCTGAAGTGAATTTAATGATTCAGAAAGTGAGAGACTCAGAGCAGAGCCATGAGTCAAGCACTGCGTAGGCAGCTGTGCTGCAAACCTCCCCATGCCCCATTGCTCAGGTGTCTCACATCCACCCTGACTGTCCAACAGCATCCTGAGGGCTGCCAGGGCCGCTGCTTGCCCCACACAGTTCCCACAGCCCTGACCAATGCCCACCACGCCTGGTTGTACTTTCCCCAGCCCAGGCAGGGCTCGCTGCTGCCCGCTGTCCCTAGCCCGCTCGCTAATCATGATCAAGCACAAAGTACATTTACAGCACTGTATCGATGATTATAGCTGAAGGAAAGCAATTTACCCCTCAGGAGGTGAGTCCTCTGAGCTCCTTTGCACAGTAACCTCACCAAGTGGTACCGGAAGCAGAAGATTACTGCACTAGCTTAATATGCAACCCAGCGCTGTGTATTTTCATACTTAATATGCAGATCTAATTGCTTGCTTGCATTTTGATTACCGTCTCTTCCTGGAATTTGCTCTTGTGTAGCTAATCCTAGTGAACTTCTTCAGAGCATGAACTCAGTGGCTTTTATTTTTTTTATTGCTGCAGGTTGTGTCTGACAACGATGTCAAAAACTCTTTGTAAGGAGCAGGACTAATTTTATAGGGATAGTTTATAAAAAAGTTAAAATCCCTTAGCATTCAGTTGTTCCCCCTTTTTTTTTTTTAAACCTCAGGACCTTTACTTCTGCTGAACAGGAAGGTTACTTTTGGTAACCAACCTTACATTTGGTCTGGCCACAATTAACACTTTCACAATTAGGCTTCCACCAGCAGCATTCTCAGTCCTGTCTACCAAATACTAGCTTCAAGGATGGCTCACAGGTAATTCCTTTTAAGAGAAAGGCTATTCTTCAATTCTGGTTGTAAATGTGAAGAGATTTGACTACTTTCCTGTCTCAAACTGCTAAACCCAACCCACAAATGCGTTTTCCTGTAAGTACCCCCCACTTTCCTCCCTCTCCCCCACTTTTCTCTTCTTTTCCCATTATCCACCTCCCAAGCAATAATATGCAATAAATTTGTTTGCTATTTTTTTGGCATGGTGAATGTCTACTTTAACTGCCACCTTGTCAAAAGATTTTTTAAAAAAAAAAAAAGAAAAATAGCCATAGAACAAACTAATCTCCCTTTCCAAATATAAAATAAAAGCTGTCTTATTTTTAGGCTTTACAGCAGCTCATGTGTCATTTTCATCATTTCTTTCTGTCTCGATGACTGAGAGGCAGTGAGAGGAGGCGAGAAAAAACTTTTTTTGTTCCCCCTAGAAAATACATATTCAGAGCTTTCCCTAACCTGATTTCTTTCTACATTAAATCATCTATAGACAAAGCTAAAATGGAGCCTCAATAACCCAATACTTTTGTCACCTTTCAGTAAAACGTATTTTGGTGATTAGACTAATATAACAGCATCAGCAACGTGATACACAGAGGCTATAATTTTTAATGTTGTGAATCATTAGATTTGCAGCACACAGCAGCAAACTAAGGGAAGCAGGACCTCCAGAGATGGTTGAGAGCAGGCTGTGAAGTAGGGCAATTAGGTTAGAAATGAACTATCCCTTTACCCAGACAGCAAAGGGGAAGAAGTAGCGCAAGACTCCATTTTGAGCAGTAGTGGGCCCATTCAGTATCTTATCTTGCATAAGTCATGCAAGGCCTGACTCCAGCTCACTCAGAAAAACAGAAAATGTCCCAGTGACTCCAAGGATAGTAGACCCAGCCATTAACTCTTTCAATTTATTGGACCCTTTTCATGAATAAAAGGATTTTTTTTTTTCCCTCTTTTTTTCTCAATACCCTCCACCAGGCAGATACCAACACAAGATGAGCTTTGAGATTCTGCTCTCGAAACTTAATTTCCCCAAACTGACAAATAATACCTTTACAGCACTGCAGCATTTATGGCAGGTATTGCCTCAGTGGATGCAAACAGTAATTCATTCTGATTTCTGTACATTTCTTCAGATGATGTTTTGTTAGCCAATGTATTATATAGTAGAAACATCTAATTGGGTTGCACAATTGAAAACAAAACATTCTGTGTCTTAAATATTTGACTTTCAGCTTAAACTGCCTGAAAAAAATTGAATGCTTAGTTCATACTACCATGACTGCTTTGTATCAAAAAGCCCTTTCAGTGTGTAAATATAATCTGCTGAATTTCTCTAAACATATCACAACCCCAGGAGAAGAAAGCGTGAAGATGTCCAATAAATGCTCTTGAAATCCATTCTTCTATCCTCTCAGCTGCAGCAAACTGAATTATTCAGGGAATCTTCTAGCTGATGAACATTATAGTGATGTTATTTGTCTTTTGGGACCTTTGTTTTTTGATTAGAAGTTCCAAGTGTAACGAGCAAGCACAGATGTAAACGGCATGGCTGCGCTGTGCCGGCAGGTTTGTTATTGCACTCCTGTATGCCGGCTTAAGATCAGGCACCACACGCTGTAGTAAAGTAGTGATGCTGCTTTAGCCTGAGTGCTGTGTATAACTCTTTCCTCTCAGCCCTAGCATCAAGCCTATTTGCTTACCCTGGTAGTTAACTTAGTTATTTGCTGTCTAAACCATAACCTCATCTCCTGTTTCTGCCTTAGTCTTAATCCCCAAGAATCCAGTCCAATCTGTCCCTTTCTCACTTGAACCTTTGTCCCAGCCTACCATCAGCCCTACACAGGCCTGGTCCCTCTGCGCTAGATGTACACCACCTTCCTTCACAATCCTGCACTTAAAAATAAAATTGTTCCTGTTTCTTTCAAAGACTGCTAATGTCTCTAGTTGAGGAGCTGGAATAAATTCTTATTCTTTCAGCACGCAGCTATCAGCACTGGTGCTTAATCTAAATGTTTGAAAGTCTGATAGATCTATTAATAGTAAAAAAATCAGGCATCTAATTTCTGGATACTCTAAAATTCAATTTCAATTCTATTTGACTGTCCTAGATTTCTATTTAAAATTATCACACATATGTTTCTGCTAAACTGTGTTTCTTTATCCTGATGTTATCAAGTTTGGTGCAGATTTGTTCAGTGAATGGTCTGGATAAAACAGGAAGTACAATCATACTTCCAGTTCTGCTGCAGACTATGCTCATGACTAATGCAAGATCCAAAAAGACTGAGGAAAATGTCACTCCATGTAAAAAAAAAAAAAAAAAGTCTTCTGAGGAAAAAAGACAGAAGAGAGATTCAAAAGCAAGAAGTAAGTCCTAAGAGGTCTTTTGCAGGACTCCAGTACCGGACACTTAGAAGACACAGTTTTCATTCAAGAACTGCAGATTAACCTCCTAGTTTGTCAGCTCCTTTAAGAGCTTTATTCTACCCTGATCATCAGCTGGAGCTGGCTGAGGCCCAGCATTCAGTACAGGGCAGCACAGAAGCTACATTTAGCTGCTTTTAAATCACATAAACGGCATTAAGACAGGAGTAGTACAGACACAGATACACAAAAGCAAAAGTGTGCAAATCCCTTGCTTTCGTCCTCCTGGTCTTGACTTCCTACAGCTGCTTAGTAGCTTCCTATATGTTTTATGAGTAATAAATTTAAAGTCTCCCAGTTATCCTGAGCTGGTAGTTAAATAGCACCATGACTTTTTTGTATTCCTCCAAATTCCCTTCCCTTTCTGTACCCCTATGCATTGAAAGTACATCCATGCCACCCTGCATATGCTGACTGTAATAAACCCTAACCCAGGTAGTCTGCACAAAGATTTAAGGGGATATAATTTATTTCTTGCATACTTACATAGTGTGAATCTGAATTTAGGCCCTAATGAAAACACTTAGAGGGATGAGTGAAGACCATCCTCAAATAATGCATTCATCTGATCATATTATTTCTTTTATTCAAGAAAATGTATCTGTGAATAGTTACCCATGCTATGCAAAACATTGGGTCTTTTCTCTCTTTTGCATTTGCACATTCATGATCCCCCAGCAGTCTTTTCTTCATATTTTGAAGGAGGTAGTTTTCTTTCATTTGAGAAAAAGAAAATAGGTGGCTGGATAGATAATGAGAATGAAATAACATGCCCAATAATAATAGTCATCTGTCCCTTTAGGAAACTTCAGGTGCAATGTAACATTGTCTCTCAGTTGTTTTTTCCTTTAATTTTCACTATTTACCTATTGTTTTATGAAAGTCTCATCACAATTAGGAATTCCAGTTCTCATTCATTAGCACTTAAAGCACACCATAATGTTAATGGCAACAGGGCAGAGCAAACATCCTGCTTGTAGAATTATAACACCTTCTATGGGCAGTATCATTCTTCTCATTCTGGTGAATATTTCAATATCCAATATTGTTTGCAAAAAACAAACCCAAACCCAAACGAACCAAAAAAAAGCACTGCACTGACAAATATATATACATATATATATAGTATGAAGCTTGTACCTTGTATCATGTAAAAAAAGAAGTTACATTCATCTTATTAGAGAAAACACTATGTTTCTGAAGGCTAGAACAAAGATTTAAAAGAATATCTTCAAAAATATTACATTAAAAGTGAGAAATACTGAGAGTGAACAAATTATTTTGTAAATTCCTATATTTATGCATCCCTGCATGATCGTATTCACTCCCTCATCACAGACTGGATATGTTCCTCTGTTGTGCACTGTTCTGGACATAATGCCATAGAAAGTGGTAAAGATAAATGGTGATAAAGAAGCAGAAGCAAAGATGGAAAAGCTATGAAAGATGAGGTTTTAAAGATAACTATACCCAATATAGATCAATAAAAGAGTAAATTAGATTTGATTCAGGTCCTGAAATGGATCTATGGGACTTTGGTCTTACTTAGTTAACTCTGTGTCAATCTGAGGAAGCTGGAACAGGCTGTTTGCGTGAATGAGAAGCTCTGAGTCAAACCAAGGGCATTGACTGCATGTATTGCCCTGTTTCTGTAGCCAATACTAGCACACGGGAAAAAGTGCACACTGGATCCTCTGGAAAGCAGAAACCCAGAACCACCACAGGGTGTGTGGGACCAGGACAATCCACAAAAAGTGTTGAAGTGTGGAATGAATGGATCTTTGCAAGCCAACAACCAAGGCTGTGTCAGGACTAAACCCAACTGCTTGTGAAAAAGACTATAAAAGAGTCTTTTGCTATAATTGTGAAAATCCAAATAGCTCTGTTTTATTGTATAAACTCATTTTTTTCTCTCAGATGATATTCAGGAATTATACAGCCATGAAATAGATTAGTATATTTCATTAATCCTGAAACTTCTCTACATTTAGCTCTCCCCTAGCAGTAATAGCTCATTCCTCTGATCACACACATTAACATTTGGAGCACATCCAGGAACTACAAGATCAAAATCCACACTTGGGCAAAAACTCAGACCTTGGTAAACCCCCTACCCATGCCAAGAATCCACCTAGAATGATAACTGTCTAAACAATCAGACTAAAAAGAACTTATTCCTTTTGAACATAGTTTAACATTCTGGTATTTAGCCATTTTTTCAAGTAAAACATCTCTCACTACAGTAATTAAATAACAATAACTTCAGACTCAGATGTATATGAGGAACAGTGCAAAGGTCAGTCTCCATAATAATTTTGCTTTAAGATATATGCAAAAAATATCATACATTTATTTTAGAGAGACTGAAAGAATAGCATATCTATTTAGGTCTCACATATATTAAAAAAGTAAAAAGAGAGAAGACTAACATTATTTATTTAAAGATTCAAAGATAGGTAGAATTCTAAACTCATTCAAAGATAGAATTTTAGAATTGGATTATTTTAAGGCTTTTCTCTTTTTAAAGATAAAAGTCTGTGATATAATTACTCACTAGCAAAGGGAGTCTCTTAAACACTTTGTCTATATCACAATTCTCACAAAACAAAAAAAGAGTAACACAAAAGGCAATATTCTCCAGAAAAGACATTTCTGTAAATTTTATATATTTCTCCACCCTGGACTTGCTTTTTCTGTCATGCAGTTGACATTCTCTCTATATGGAAAGATGAAAAGTCAAAACAATGTCTCTTAAAAATAGAATTTTTTTTTACAGTTTCAAATAGCATTTAGTTTGGAGTTACACAAGAACTTTCAACAAGAAGGTTCAAAAGCAGATATTTGTCACAAAATACCCCAGAGGACTGCTATATTTTTAGTACCTACAGAGACATCTTCAGGGCAGGAGCTCTTCATGCTTGTTCTCTCTGTTTCCTGACCTCTTGATTGTGAGAGTAATTTTTAGTCATCAGGATGCTTTTAATGAGAAACATGGAAAACAGTATTACTGTGAGAAAAAATTAGTTTTTGGAAAAACACACAGTGATACCACATTTAAAACTAAGTATATATAAAGACTCTGGTCTTCCAATTCATTAGAGATCTGTATTCACAAGTCCTAAAGAATGATATTTACCCCTGACATACAATTTGAGTTGAAAATTGAAACGATAAACTTTTAGTCAAGAGCACGGAACAAGAAAGGTTTAGTAATAAACAGAAAGAGAGAAAAAGTTATAGAATAAAGAAAACATTTCAGCAGAATTTTCAATAGCAATTTTTTTTCCAGTTATCTGTAAAAAAGCTGCACCTAATTTTATCTCCAAAGACCAGTAGTGTTTACCACTGATTAATTCCTGATACTAATTATATCCAAATTTCCCAGATTGTCTAAAAATATCAGTTGTATAACTTGATATCAGCCAATTTAATTACATCTATGGAAAGAGGGATGTTTTATTGATTTCTATTACCTTTTTCATCTCCATTTTTATCCTTCTTAACCAGCAGTAGTAAATGCTTGGGTCCAGAAAGAGTAAGGACTCTCTTTAAAAACTGTACATGTAATTTCTCAGCTATAAAGAGGAAAGTATACTCACAGTACATATAGCTCTGCTTTTTTTTTTTTCCCTGTACAGAGAGATTGGACCCCACTTGCAACACTTTGACTCCATACCCCTCCTACTTTTGTCTCCTGGTAGACACTGTCAAATAGACTTTGATCCGCTTGGTCCACAGTGACTGAAGCATGCAATTCACTGACCTAACTAGAGTGAATTGTATAATTAATTGTCAACACAGTATTACTTTTGTAGGACCAAGATGGCTATTTTCCATATGGTGAAACAGAAGCAAAGTTTTACTAGGGTTAAATTAAAGATGAACTAGCAATACAGGTAAGGATTATTAACAGGCAAGTTATTTGTCCTTTTTAATTATACTGTCTCTCTTCAGGTTAACAGAAGCCCAATTCTGTGAAATATTTAGACATTTGATAGAAGTTTTGAGGGCAAATTGCACACCTAGGTTCATGGCTTTCCATGAGGGTGAGCCAATTCACCTTTTTTATGGAATGTGGGGCTTTTTTAGCTTGTCCAGCTATTTATTTCTATTTTTAGAATGGCCTTATAACGTGTCCAGCATAATCTGTTTCACATATTGAAGAGCTATAGCAAAATTATGCCACTGCTGCACAGTGTGTCTCATGACAGGGGAGTTAGATTGACATTTTCTGAGAGCATTATATAGACTTATATGCACATATGTACACATACATACAAGTTATTAACATAAATAAGAAAAAATATATTTTAAGAGTTGATCTGACCTGTAGTCAAATTAGCTGTTGGCTAGCCTTACTGCATATCAAATAGCTCACTTTTACTCTTTAGCAAAAGGATTGCTTGACAAAGAAACAGTGATAAAACAGTGGAAGAGAAGTAACCCAAAATTCTCTGGCGTTGCAAGCAGTTAAAATTTTGCTATTGTACAAAAATAGGATTAAAAAAATATATAGCCTAGAAGAAAAGACTAAATCACTATGATCTTGGTATATGTCGTTTAAAATTCACCTGATTCCCCCCGCTTTCCCCCATAAATCAAAACTGAATACACAGATACCAGGGATGAGGAGCACATGGTAAAACAGCCTAAAAAAATCTCTGTTCTATACTTCGGCAGAGAACTAATTTCATGTTGAAAAGAATGGTTCATTTTTGCTGCTAGTTTATCCACATGGCTCCCAGGTACCAATTTTGCAAAGTATCCATTTTTGCTATGGGTCATTTGTTTCCTCTGCAAATTTCTTGAGACTTACAGAACAGATACGCATGGATTTTTCCATCTATGCTTTTGAGCGTATAATGATGATTGGACAGGTTACTTTCCTTTAATCTGTAGAAGACGTGACAGAGAATGCAGAAATTTTATCCTCTGTAATATAAAACAACTTTCCAGTCACAGCACCTGAAAGAGACATGGGCATTGATACCCTGTAAATTGTCTGTTTCCCACGTTCCTCTAGGCCAGCTATAATTGCTAAAACCAATACTCACAGGCATAGATATTGTCTTAGAAACAGATGTACATAGTTGGAGATTTTCTGCAGAAAAGCCAATAGCTTGGATTCATTTAGAAATAAGAGCTTTGTGCTTGAACAGAAAACACTATTTCCCTTATTAACCTCAATACTAGCTTCTATCCCAATTACATAAAATAATTTTTTTTTTCCTAATTTGTGAATACCTGTTCTAAGTCTCTAGGCACAGGTGTCCCAAACTTCTAGCCCTATGTACTTCATATCGAAAACTTAATGATATCAAGAGCAGCAAGTCATATACACCTAAGAGCCAATAGACGACACTTGGATGTCACCAAGTTGCGGGTGCCACTGAGACCCCGGACTACGCAGTGACAGGAAAACCCTCATGCTACAGCCACAGAAGTCCCTTCGGGACAGCCCAAACTAGAAATCTCAGATGGGTTAAAACTATCAAATTATCTACCTTTCTATCTATACATGTCTATGTGTATAAGCATGTATGTACAGAGAGAGACATATGGCTGCTACATAGGATAAGACATTTGCTGAGCTATTGCCAAGGCAGGGCTGTGCAATCCTGCTACCAAGGACAGGGCCTGAGAATTAAATTCTTCTTGGTCATGGGAAGGGAGAGAGCAGTGCTCAATCCTCAGACGTGGAAAGGAAAAAGAAAAAAAAAAATTAAAAAAAAAAAACAAAACAAGGGAGAGCAAAGGAAAGCAGTGCAAGGCTGTGCAACTGTTCTGTTTCCATGATCAGTGTGTTCAATCACACAGCATTGGAGAATTAATTAATATTCAGTATGCTGAGTGCAGTGAATAGAAACGCATATCAAGTTCATTCTACGGTATCAGACATGGTATGTCACCATGTAAGGAAATGTATTTGAGCTACGTGAAGGCTTGAGGACAGATTACAAACCTTTGCTTTCAGCCCAAGGTTGCAGTGGGTGGAAGCTATTCCCTTTGACGTACTGAATAACTTGCCTTTTTTGAAGTTACAATAAGATAATGTAAAAAGCTTTGAATATCATATAATATGAAGTGGTAAGGTGTTAAAATATAGCATCTGAAAGAAAGTACTATTAAACATATAAGCAATAGATCACTACAACTAAATGGACCAACACAATTAAAGCCAAAATGCCCATGTGGTACCAATCTCAAGTGTAGACTCGATGTTTGCAAGATCTGACTCATCTACAGCTGCTTTCTTCTGGCAGTGCTCCTCAGCCATCAGGTCTCTCTATCTCCCCCATGCCCCAGCCCCTGAGGCCAGGTGGACCAGGCACAGGAGGGGTGACACGGCTCTCTCCTCATTTCAGAGCAAGCGCAGTCAGCAGCGAAGAGGGATGCTGCATGGGCTCAATTGCATGAGACGGGCAGGATCCTGGAAGGAGCCCACTATCGAGCACCCTCCATCTAAACAGTGGACATGCAAGACAAGTAAGGATATACATCAGGAACTTGACTATTCATAGAATCATAGAATACCAGGTTGGAAGGGACCTCAAGGATCGTTTGGTCCAACCTTTCTAGCACAATCTAGACAAGATGGCCCAGCACCATGTCCAGCTGAGTCTTAAACGTGTTCCGGAGCCTTAAACGTGTAGCGGAGTGGGCTATTGGCTCACTGAAGTTAATGGAAAATTTTTAATTGGCTACAGGAAACTCAGAAGTTCACATTAGTATTGGCCTAAAGGCAAGAAGTATGTAGGATACAGGAATAACATGACATACTTACTCATTACAGTCTACTGATCCCTTGAGGCTCCAACTATTTTGAGACATTTGGTATGAGTTGTACCCAGTCTGTCTGAAACACACAAAGCTTAGAGGCACAGCTCCCTCTTTAAGCAACTAGTTTGGCTGTAGTTTTGCTTTTTTTAATATTGCATATGCTTTAATTTAATTTCTTAATTTCAGCCGGTGTTGATTGTATAACTTCTTAAGAGAGCTTTTGAATACTGCAAAGACAGACTTCCCAGAAGCAGCTTTCAGAAAGCGGTTTAAAAATCTTTATCTGTCTCACTGGACCTGGCATCCTCCCACCACAAAGCTTTCCAAACACAAATATGTGCATTTTTACAACGTCTCAGAAGAGGCATGTCAGCCTTGAGGGCTGGTTCCTCACTGTGTTGAGGAGGCTGTACAGCAGATGTAGGGAACTAAATCAAGCCAGTTGATCCCTGTACAGTGTCATGACTGTAAAATCCTCCACAAAGAACAATGTGGAAAGTAGTTGTATTTGTGCATTCATCATGCATGCTATGACAAATAACAGTTTTATGGTTAAATGCACTTGAATGGAAGGTTAAGGTTCATCTCCCTCCTCTGCCCTAGACTCCATATATCACCTCAGGTAAAACTAAGAGCCAAATAATACCTTAAACAACAGATTTACTTTCCCTTGCCTTGTATTTCTACCTCAGGTATAATAGCAATTCATCCCAACCTTGTCTCCTTAGATTAGGGACGTATGCCCAGAGGTTTGCTCGGGGCTTGGAGCAATGGGAAGCCTGAAGTCAGGCAGGGACCCTGAAAACTACAGCAAAACCAAAACCAGCAGTACATAAAGCAGGCAATAAATGACCTCAGTCCTAGCTCCAGTGAGAGACAGTGTTATGCCATCCCTTTCTGATGCTCTGTGCTTCCCCTGAGTCAGCTCTCTTTTGCTGAGAGCTCCTACAAGAAGTCAGGCCCTTGCACTTTTCCATAGTTGCATCAGGAGCCCTAAGATGTAATTAAGCTATTGACAATTCCTATAACATTAAAGAGATAACATACAGATTTTATTCTCTTGTTTAAATATGTGAGTTTCAAAATACTCATAAATCTGTGAGGAGTACATATATTCTATGCATAAAACTATGAACTTACAATAGCCGAAAAGATTATTAAGGTTAAATTAACTGAAGCAGAAAAATAAGTAAACCAAAATGCTTACATCATTCTTGAAATAAACCCAAAGGTAAGATTCTGAACTTCTATGAAAATCAGAAGGCAGTGAAATGATGGGGATTTTTGCCAGCTGACAGCTTAGCACCTTAAGAACCTGTTTGTGTCTCCTCCTCATCAGCTTTGCATGTTATGAACAAATCTATTTCTCAGTTTTAGAGGTCCATCGGTTCCTTATTTGGCCATGTTTATATACCTTGCAATTTTTGGCAACAATTTAACAGAATATAAATCTCTAGAGTCCAGACAAGGTAGTAACAGATTTAACATATACTTCCCTCTTTCATTTGCTATATACCATAAATATATCAACAGAAATAGCAAAATATAGGTAACCCCAAGTGGAAATATATCCCCAAAACCAAATAGAGATTTTGGAAAAATGGCATGGACTCTAGAGGAATAGCAGAAAGAAAACTGGAAACTCAGTTTAGGGTCACCATGCAGAATTAGAGAGTGAAAACAGCTGTTTGGAAATTGGGGCAACAGGGAGATAAACTCAGTGAAAGACAGACAACACTGGACTGCATTGTCAGATAGGAACGTGGATTCCCATATGCCCAGCCATACAGGCTGAGAACAGACCTTTAGGAAAGTGCACTGAGGGGATGCTCTCAGCAGGTCTTGCTACTGCTGGGCAGCCTAGGAGAGCTCTCTGCCTTTGCAGTCAGGCACACCAGCCCGGCAGGTGAAGGCGCAGACTCAGCTGTCCAGCTATGACATCTCCAAAATGAATCAGCAGAGGATAGAGACAAAAGGTGACCTCAGTGAGTACATGTAGCCTACCCTGAGTACCAGGGTTTTCCCAGCTGAACCGACAAAGTACATTTAGCTTTATTTTTGACTCATATCTGCTGTAAGGAAAACAAGTATTTTATACCCCCCAGAAAAAGAAGAACTGCGTAGGTTAAATGCAAGAAGAATGGCTGGGAACAGTGACACTTCTTGGAGCTACTCATTTCTCGATGGATGAAATAATTTCTGAATTTAAGTGTGTGATTTTTTTTCCAGCACAGGGAAAGATAAGACGGATGCTGGATAATGATTACTCTGAGGCTGGGCTCCAATAACATGATTGTGGGCATGATGGAAGCTATATAATGCAGAGATATTGCACGTGATTTATAGGTTGTGAAAAGAGAAGGGGTTTTGCGGAGATTTGTACATTTAGCTCTGTGTACTAAAAGAAAGGATTTATTTAACAGGCTGGTTGGTATACTTTAAATGGATAGTATTGTACCTTGAAAGTACTGTACTATCCTTGTCTACTTAAATATATTGAAACTATGCTTTATTCCTTCTAACTCCCTCCTACAGAGATATCTTAGAGGCCTTGTGTGTTCATTCTGGATGCACAACTCTCAAGCAGATTTTGCTGCTTTACTCCTAACAGTTAACCAAGTGCCACATTTCTCCACTAGTGATAGTAGATACACTTTGGCATATTTAATAGGAATCAGAGGGAGACAAAAATCACATTCATAAGGAAAACATAGCAGCGTCTTCAACTAACAGCATTTACCCCAAGAATAATAATAGAAGACATATAAGATAGTGGTATAATACAGACAAAAGAAAAATATATTCTTGCTAGAAAAGATCGTAAGAAACAATCTAGGCATTGATAATCCATGCCATAAACAGCTTAGGGGAGCAGAGAGTCCTGAGTCAGTGTTTCCCATGTTTTTTTCTCTGCTGAAATCCCTTAGTAGTGTAATAAAAAATTCCTGGGTGGCTCATACCCCTCCCCAGCATGTGCTTCCATTTCAACTTTTGTCTGTTTTTTCCCCTCTTCTTTTTTCTTTATTCTTTATGTCTGTTTTTATCCTCTCTCATGCTTTCATTCCTCTTCATCCATCTCCTCCTTTGTACATTTATTTTCTTGCTGGTAATTCTCTTGTTCCCTTCCCCAATATATTTATTTTGCCAGGTATTTTCTCCCCTCCTATGTTTCTTCAGAGATGCTGGAGATGTAGATGGTCCTGATAAAACTCAGGGCTGAACTGCTTATTACTAGGAACAGAGTGAAAAAAAGCTGAAGAGAGCAGGAATAGCTGCCTGAAATCTCAGCCTCTCACCCCCTCCACATCAGCTGCTTCTGTGGGAGTGTGCCCTGGGATGAGGAGGTGAGGAGAGTTCACTGTGAGAGGGGGGAAGGATGTGAGAAGCCCACACTGAGGTCCAGACATAGATCTGAGAGCTTTTCACAGACGTAAATTGTGAACTACCCAGGAGTGGGCTGCTAGTAAAAAAGAGGCACTAGGTGTCCAGGTTGGGATTTTGGAGCATTTGGAACATTTTTCAGACATACCTCTCTTCAGGCTAATTATTTCACATTTTTCATCCAGAGATGAAGGTCACTTGATGCATTGAGCTATCATCCAGGGATTTGAGGGCTTGGAGTGACAATTGCTCCATTATGAATATCAGCTGTGATTCTTCCCAATTATGCTAAGAACTGTTAAGCCCTAAGAGAGCCTTAAAGAAATAAAACTCGCCAAATTTGTAGGGAACTGTATCATTCAGAGGCTCTGACAGGCGCTAGTTGGATCCAGCCATCGTACAGTGCAGCTCCCATGATCCAGGATTAATCAGCCAGACCTCAGCCAGAGAATGAAGCAAGCTCCTAGAAAACCCCTACAAAGCAGAAATTGCCAACCAAACAACTTCTCTTTCAGCTCTTCAGTTCATCAATATTTCCAAGGCTTTAAGAGTTATCCTGCTTTAATAAAAATGCAAAGCTATTAATAGAAATCTCCATGTGGCAATTCTTTGTACTGATTCAATTTCTTAATCCAATAGCTTTACTAGAGTCTTGAGAAGAGCAGGTATAGCTTGATCAATCTAAGTCTTGTATCTTTCAGAACAGAAATGATGCAAAGCATAGAAAAACATTTGTCCATTGAGGCAAATAAAACAGCAGAAAAAATTTAAATCATATTTCATTAGCCTTTGAGGTCTTTAGAGAAACCATTCCTATGGCCAGAGCCAAGCAGCGCAAATGTGATTGTGTATTTATGCAGGCAGTTGCTGGTGTCAAAAACCACCAGTATTCTCAAGTCGGACCTCAGACCAGAACATACTTGTATCACTATCCACTGGCTGTTGACAACTTTGTGGTGATATGTTGTTATATCAATGGATGAAGCAAAATATGCAGTGTGTGATTTACTGATCTGCAGTGAAATGGTTAAATTTTGTGAGTTTGACTGCACATTCAACTGGAATTTGACTGGAAATGAATAGGATTATTTCTGACTGGCTAAGGTTAACGGCGTTACCTGTTTGGCTTTTATAAAATCTCCATAATTTAGTAATATTTATCTAAGTCACCATAAAAGTATAGAAATTGATAGTAAAATTACAGACAGCTGGGTACAGGATGAAATGGAACAAATTAAACCAAACCCATGCTCTTAGGAAAACACAAATGCCAAATTAAGCATGTTAGGCTAACAGTTTAAATCATCCAATTTAACACTAACAGGTACTTTAGACGCAAGTCTTGCTTGATTTTATACCGCATGACTGAATTTGAGTGATTTTGGCTTCAGATGAACCTATGGCAAGCATGGCCCCTACCACCAGACAAGATAAAATGAAATATTTCCACAAGCCGGTGCACAAGTAGCAGTAGACCAGACTTGGCACTTTCTTTCCACAGACCGTTTGGTGTCTGAGATGCTGAGGCTGGCAACGTGAAGGCAGGGGAGGGGACACTGGAAAACTCACTGGTGACTCAGCCTGGATAGCATTAAAATGAGGTAAAGGTGGCAGTTCACCTGCACTAGGAGAGATGGCAGGAGGCACACCTTCCTCTCTCCTACTTTCGGGGGGGTGGCTGTGGGCAGGGGAGCGGCTGCACTGCTGGGCTGAGCATGCCCCTGCTAGGTGCAGACCATGCATCCTTCCTGTCCCAGAGATTTCACCCAGGGAGGAATAACTCATTTACACAGCAAGCGATTCAACCTGATATTTTAGTTCTGTGTGTAAGCTACTGTAAGACCTAGCACCCGCAATTGTAGACTCCTTGAGATAACAATCAAGTCTGTCTTTCTATTTCTCATTGCTTGTTTGGCCATGGAGAAAATAATGTAACTACAGAAAATCAATACATTTTTAAAGAAAATCTTATTACTAAGAAGACGGTGTTTGATTTTTCTTGGCATGACTATCTTGATTGCCATTGTCTCATGGCTAATATAGGCCTGATAAGTTTTAGTATTTCTAATTGGTTTCTGTTATACACAGAGAGCTAGAGACTATTTTAACTTGCAGGATTCTACCACTGCCTCATGGTTTCATCTCTGTATGAAAGCAATGATTCAGAAATCTCTTCTTCATGTCAAAGGTATTATTTAGAATATCTAAAAGTGTGTGCTTATTATTTGTCCCTTCATTTTCTTTGGATATTAGCTAGTCTATTAAATATAGTACCTACAAGTTTTAAATAGTGATGCCACTTTATGAATTGTATTTAATGGCTGTTTCAGACTATGTTTCTTCAATGCATGTAAATCTTCCATTCCCACAAGCAGAATCAAAAGAAAAGGAAGAAATTCTTTTCAAGGTTTGAGAGCTTTGTTTCACAAACGTACAGCATGTGGCCAGGAAACTAAAGTCAAAGAAATACAAACAAAATTGTTATAGGGCATGCATCAAAAGATTTCAACAGTTGTTCTGAAAAGCAAAATAACTGAATATGATGGTCACCCAGAAAGAATGATGATGCTGTAGCTTTCACACAAGATGCAATTTCCAAAGATCCTTGACTCTTCTTGCCATGTGTAAACATTTTATAGCTTTTCCCCTATTTTCATGTAGCTATTACACTCTCTGTCTGTTGCTGTTTACATCTAATATGTAAAAAATAAATAGATATTATGGGATGCTTGAGAATTTTATACATGTAAAGGATCTATTTGCATCCTAGCTAGAAGAATGCCCTCGTGGGAAGGTTTACTCTAGTGGGCAAACACTAGCAGAGGCAACATTTCATCATGCATTTGTTTCAAAGTGAGAGAAGAAAAAAAAATCCTAGATTTATAGCCTTGGAAAACTTTATGTATTCCTTTAGGAGGAAAAAAAATAAGAGAAAAAGAAAACAAGAAAGTGAAGTTAATAGATAAAGGTACTTCATACAGACACATACATCAATTACCAATGTATGAAACCATTCTAATATTCTCCTTTGTACAAGTAATTCCACAGACATTAGTAGAGTTAGTCACCCAAGATATTTTCATGAAGAAGCTTTTACTATAAGCACCTTAGACTTGAAGCCTTGTGAGTCTAGGTCTCCTGAGGACTTTTGACAGATTTACAACAGAGAGAAAGTTGTGTGTGTTGACTTACTGGAAAAAAAAACAAACCATGTTTATATTGCTGCATAAACATTAATAAAAAAATTATCAACTGCAGCTCCAGATCATGTGGAGGATTCCTAGGGTGCAGTATCACAAGAAAAATATCCAAATTTAGGGATGTC
Source organism: Theristicus caerulescens (assembly GCA_020745775.1). Taxonomy (NCBI): domain Eukaryota; kingdom Metazoa; phylum Chordata; class Aves; order Pelecaniformes; family Threskiornithidae; genus Theristicus; species Theristicus caerulescens. The sequence goes on from CM036560.1 coordinate 95,876,599, forward strand.
TATTATTTCCTGTCATAGGATTGTACATTCAGGGCTCATACTATAGCTGAACTCCTAGAGTTCAAGACGAAATTTTCCTTGCTTAGGCTAAATTAAAAAAAAAAAAAAAAATCAGGCTAAATTTAAGATTAAGGAAATAATATTATCTTTCACAGCAATTTTTTTTAATAACTACTTTATCAAGAGATTTGATATCCTTCATGATTTTGAAGAAGGAATAGAAGTACAGTCCTGTGCCTATACTTCTTCACGGGAAGAGATTATCTGTATGCTGTCAAGTTAACACACGAGAAAGGCTCAGTTCACACATGCCAAGCAGTGCCGGGCACTGTTGTAAGCTAAAGGTATTCTGTTGTGAGCGAATTGTGCTCCAGGGCTTGGTCTATGGTACTCTCCTGGCAACTGCCAGGCTGAAAGAGCACCTTCTCCTCTTCCTGTGGGAACTCAGGCAGCGGGGAGAAGGAAGGGTAAGCCAGGAAAGTTCATATCAGGAAGGGAGACACTCATTAAGCACAAATGAACAGGACCTGGGAGATAAAAAAACGTCCCCCTTGACCGGATGAAGAGATAATGGAAAGGACAGAGATTGAAATGTAAAGCCAGCAAAGAATGAGGGGGGAGTTATGTTAGCGTTTTAGTTCAGACTGCTCTTCTACCTCTGCAAATCCCCGTGTTTCAGTTTCCATCAGCAAGTAGTCTCAGGACATCCAAACTGGGCTCCTTTCAGATGAAGTTAAATTGAAAGGTGTGCTCCAGCTAGTCACCACAGGACCAGACTAGGACTTGCCCAAAACAAAATCTTCTAAAATGTGTATAGGGTGGGCATCAACCACCAGCTGCACACCAACCACTGTCCCCTGCATATCTGTTCCTTTGGGCCGTACTTATTTGCTAATATTAGCATAGTCCGAGAGACCAGGACTTCTTGGGATACAGGACTGGGAAAAGACCCAAGGTCTGCAGGCTGGGACTTTGCTGACTAAGAAACCTGAAAGTGTAATGCCTGGTGAAGCATCAAAATAACAACACAGAGACTTGATCCCTCTCCAGCCAGCAGAAAAGAATAAAATATAGTAGAGTAACTAGAGTGAAAGGAAAGAGCTGGTGACCTGGCAGAAAGGTGAAGCGGGAACTGAAGGGGAAGGCTGAAACTAAAGAGAACTCACAGACATTATATCTTGAAATTGTGCATATGCTTTATGTCATAATAAGCACTTTATCAAACATTTGCTTTGATGCCAAAGCAAAATAATGTCTCTCTTCAAAAACTCTTGCCCAATAATGGGATCTGTTTAAAGTGTTTTTGAAATAATGCTGAAAATGCTTGAAGTTTCTCTGCTACCAAATTAAAGCTTAGGGAGTTAGACTCATAGGCTATTAAAATTCTGTTTAGCATGCACATTTTAACACAGATGTTTCAATAAAGGGGTTTCCATATAATTATCTAATGACTTGCTGTGTCAATCATGATAGGTCCCAGGTTTGTGACTTGCTCCTAAGAGTTAAATAGAAAATAAATATACCAGTTCTTACCTGCTGCCCTTCCAATATGACCTGAAAGCAGTAAATAGTCTCATAGATGTATGTGATTTGATTTGCATTGATGAGAAAGTAAATCCTATGAGAGAGAAAACTAGGCAAAACGATGTGCTACTTTCTTTTCATTCAGTCAATGTTTTTCCATGTTGGACGAGAATATACTGTGCCATATTTTCAATTTAACCACATTCCTCAGTTTCTCCACTCCCAAATATTGTCAGCCAAAGGGGTAAAAATGGTTACAAATCTTTATTCTGCTTACTAGAGCAACCAAATTCACACACTGTTCCCATGACCAATCCTTACAGACCCCCAAATTGGCAGATTTATAGCAAAAACTAGAGAACAATTCACGTATCCAGATTTCTTTTCAAAACTTATTTTGTGTACTTTCATGCCCGCAATCAGAGACCCATTTTTCACCCGCTCCCCTTTTCCCATATAAATATGGCTCTGCACCTCGCAGTCCCTGCTATTGTTGCTTGAGAGACCTTGCACGCTGCTCAGCTGCATGACTACGGCAAGTTTAGGAATAAGAGCCACTGTTTTTCTGAACAGCAGTCAGTGAGGAACTCCTCCTCCAGGGGGGCATTCGTGATGGTAGACCCTCACTGCAGGATGTCTAGAGATATCTCTATCTAAATTGAAAAACAAGCTTATTTACTATTGTGTTGCAATGTTGTAACATGTAAAAAGAAATAACAGATAAAGTATTATAACAAGTAAAAAGAAGAATAAGTGGAAGCTTACTAAAAATACAAAGGTAATATTTGTAACTCATCATCCAAAAATTGTATTAATACTGTGCCCACAGAACCTTAGCAAAATTAAGAAAAAAAAAAATTTGCATTTGTTTACCAAACAGTTGAGAGTTATCCAGTTGTTGGGATTTTTTCCCTTTTCATAAAAAGCACATTAAAAGGGGAGCTCATTGTCATTGTGCTGTTGCAACATTCGCACTAACAGGGCTGTCCATGTTTTCAAAGAGCTGCTTCTTTGAAGGAAGCTACAGTAAACTGTTTAGGGAATTCACCATTCAGTGCTTCGCTCAAGTGCTGCATCCAGCTTTCACTGATTAATAATGAAGCATTAATGAAAATGTTTCTGTGTCTCCATGCTCCCACCAATTAAATGTGGTGCAGGAAAAAATACAGCCTTTGGAAATTGTTGTTTGTCTCATTTGCTAGACAAGCAGTAGAGAGAGTAATTCTTTACTGGGAATATTGGTAAAACAAGACCTGCATTTAGGGGATTCAGACTGGTAAAGATGGATTCTTAAGCTGACATTTAAGAATCACTGACTCTGAAATACCACATTAGCAATCAAGAAATCAACAGTGTTTAGAAGAAATATAATTAGCTCAGCATGCTCTGCTTGAAACCAGTACTGTAGCTATCAGCTGCACCAAATGCCAGAAGAGGAGAAATGGAGAATTTGTTTTCCATTGAAATACATTATGTTTTACTTCATTAAAGGTATGAGAGCTTGAGATATTAATATTTCTGAGAAACTGTCAGAGCTAGCTTAACTCAGCGTGGATTTTTCTCCATTAACTGAGCGAATTCTGGGAAAGCAATCCGTCTTTCTTTTGCTTGGTCTGTACTAAACGCATTGCCATGACATCGTACAACCAGGCAGAATGTGTAGTAGGTTATTAATATGTTTTCATTTCACTTATGTGCAGAAGTTACTGAAATCATGTAATTGCATTATGCATTATCTGAATTGACCTTTTTATTCTAGAATTAAGTGCGGAGGATGTCAAGCAAACAGACCACGAAAGCCAGTACTTCTGGACACAGATGGTAAAGCTCACATGTAGAGAGAGGAGCAATTGGATGCAAGGCAGTAAATATTTACTTAAATCCAGTCAACATTGGTAGTGCTTTAATTTGGCAGCTGCTTTAAAACTTATTTGTGTATATGGTGGTCTCAGATCAGTGCAGAGTTGAAAGCTTCCACCCTTCCTGGATTTCTTAACAAAGAAGATATGGATTAAATCCTACATGTGTTTGGGAATTGAACTGTACTGTATACTCAAAGCTGATTGCTTCAGTATATAATGTAGGATGACAATTAGCTTCTGCTGTACCTCTTCTCCAAGTGAAAAGCAGCCTTATGTTCTTCACTGTCTATCACTTTAGCACTTTTCAGAAGTATCTTTAGTGCATTTAAACTTGTAGGGAGAGCTGGAGCATGAAATCACACTCCCTTAATTTGCTCAGTGCCAACACCATGCTTTTCTTGGCAGTGACACCCTTCATGCCCTTGGACCTCCCCACCGCTAAAGGCTCTGTCCCTGCAAAATCAAAGGGTACAGTTACCCAGGGGAAGCAAGTCACTGATCAGTTGCTGATAAAGCCCCACTTCAGCCAACAGGCGCCTAACCCCACTGATAGCATGAGAAGTGAGAAAGAGCTTTCTAGACGTGGCAAGAAGAAATTTGAAGAGGAAAAGTACTGGGTTGGAGAAGAGTGACAGAAAAGGAAATGTGCATTTTAGGAGGAGGAGGGCAGGGACAGAAGTTACAGGGTCATGATGCTCTTAGACTGCGAGCCAGTGTTCCTAGGTGTCGTGGTCAGACAAATAGCCATGCATTAGTTTTAAAACACTGTTCTGAAATGTCACCTTCATTTTCATTGATCTCTATTACCAAACAGGTCCTTCACTGTCACTTGTGACAAAAGGCATTAGTCAATGAAAAGCTCTAAATAAACTTGAGGAAGACAAGCAAGCTCTTCTCTCTTAGCCACATACAATAACATTCTAAAAAAGCCTGAGAAAGTAGGGCACTGAAAAAAAGCATCTAGTACTTAAACTAAAAATTGAAATGCTCTATTCTACACCTATCAGGCTTATCAAAAATATTCAGTGGTGTTTTTATTACCCTCCAGAAAGGATGTTTTTGTCTGCATGAGGAAATAGCCTAGTGAAACGTTTTTTAATAGATTTACTTTAATTCCCACTTTACACCAGGATAACTGGTACCCACACACCTACTGCAAGGCTGAAATTTAACCAAGAAGTCCCAAAGCTGAAGTTATGATTGAACCACTGAACCATCTTCAATGAAATACTAAGAAAGAGCTGGTAGCTGGAAGACAACGACCATACAGGCTACTTCAGCCGCCTTTTCAGACCATACAGCCTCTATTGCCTCTTATAGAAACACTCAAGCACTGCCTGCCCTGGCATCTCTCCTGCTGCATGGCAAGATGTTCACCTAGTACATAACCAAAATGATGTGTTCCTCTGTATACTTATGGGCACGCTCTAGAAAACATACTGGGATAGGCAGCTCTCTGGCATATGCCTCAAAATGTATGATGTGCTCTCCCACTTCAAACCCAGGCATGCATCCGTCTTTTGTATAATGAACAAAACTTGTATTTTGGGTGAAACCAGGTCACAGGCTTGCTCAAAAATGACACCCTGGAGCTCTGAGCTTGGGAAATCTATCATTAGTGTTTAAGCACAGCAGCTGATGGGGGGAGAGAGCATTGTTTAAATTTACCCCATGGGTCTTTGCAAGGTTAATGCTCCATTTTCCTGTCCCAATAGTCTATTGCGATGTTTGTTCTCTGAGCAACAGTCTTTGTCTTCATGCTCAATATACGTGGTGTTGCTACGTGTACTTGGTGTTCATTCCGAAAAACATGTTAGTAAAACTAGGGCAAGTCAGTTGTGGTGTACTTTTCACCATCCACCTGCATTCAGCCTCTCCCAGGCTACGTTCCTCCGGCTGCTAACTGTGGAGGGTTACCCACCTGCTACTGTGCACACCATGTCACCATTTTGGGGGCACAGAAAGTGAAAACTTGTTTTTAACAGAACAGTTACCTACTGAGGAATAAAACAGAGTGGTTTAGGTAATGATTTGGAAAGCTAGTTGCAGGAATTCCTATGATCAGCTTGGACAGGCACAGCCACATAGGAAAACAAAACAGTTTTGGAGACATTCTTGTCATCGTTCCATGTCCATGTGATGAGCTGAGAGCAGTGGCACTGCTGTAACCACTAACATATCCACGAACTGCCATTGCATCTGTTTGTCAGAGCTTGGGTATCTCAGAAGCTGTCATCAAAGAGGAGTCTCCAGGGAAATGATGTTTCTCTGTTCTTCCCTTAAATCTTAAACTGAAGGCAAAGGTGGCTATAAATACCCCTGATGGTTGCCCAGTCAGAGGGGTATCTCCACAGCAGTGAAGGCTGAGACACAGTTCGAAGCAATCCTTTCTGTAACAGCCCCAAGACTGCTTTTCTCTGCTGACACATCCTTCATAGCAGAAGAAAAGAAATGGAGGCAAGGAGAAGTTGTGAGGGAGGGTGTGCATGTACTGGCTCCACATCACCCAGTAAAATGCAAAGGAAAGCTCCGGGCTCCCTGTGAGCGACCCCAAGCCCCTGCCCTACAGCTTTTCATAGCTATTTCCTGTGCTCTTATACTCTCCAGTATAAATGTTGAACTACAGCTTCTGGTCCTTGTTTTCCATAAATATTGCAATGGAGAATTAGCTGAATTTAATTACAGTTATCATGAAATAGCAAGCATTAATCAGATGCCAGTAGCAGCTGTATTTTGCTCTTTTGAAAGCAAGGAACTATTTAAAAAGTATTTCATTAAAAGCAGAAAACTATTTTAAAAACAAAGCAAAAAGCATTCTATTTATAGAGTAGCATTACCCCAGTGCACACAAACACCCCCCAAAAAATAATAAAAAGCCCCTCTTTGTAGGATGCTGTTGTAGTACAAGCCTCTTACGGAAACAAAATCTAGAGAAACTTTTAGCTGGACTGTGCACTGGATCTAAAAGAAACAAAGCAACATAAAATGTATCAGTTTTCTATTTAGGCTGCTGACCCATACTTTCTGTAGAGATGCCCATCTAATTACAGAATCATAAAGTTCTTTAAATGTGCATAAATTGCTCTAAATCACGCATCAGTTCCTCCTTTGCACTGCAAGAAACATGTCAGTGCAATGAGGATCAAGCCCTTTATAGATAAAAAGCAGTTTGCCTTTGAGATCCTCTGCTCATTAGCTTTCCATTTTCCCTCCTCCTCATGCAACGTGGGATCCATCTGGGATCAGACATACAAGCGCAGAAGTGCTGTGGGAGGTTCCCACCCGCAGACCCCTGAGGACAGTGGGCAGGACAACGTGTCTCAAGGGTGTTTTAGGGAAATGGCTGCAGACGATCATTCTCGGCATGGTTTGTTGCCTGTCTCCTGCCAGACCTTCAGAGTTCTGCCCCAGTAGGATTCTCCCATAAGGTTTTTGTATGCATAAAACTACAAATGTATATAACCATTGAAGGAATTCTGATTTAGGCACTCAAAATTAAGACACCACAAACTGCATAGCATGTGAAAAATCAGTTCTTCACCGTTATTCACATCAATTATGATTTAGAACCCGTTTTTATTTTCTAGAAGCTGATGATCTCATCTTTTACAAGCACCCCTTCTAAGCTGAAGATGCAGTTGTTATGGTACAACTGCTGCTACTTATGATGAGGCTATGCACTAGACCATGCAGCAATTTCATAAGGCTGTGCAACACCAGTTACATGCAATCACCTGGATAACTACGTGACAAGTAGTGGGGAACACATGTTTACTGTACAGCTATACACCATCGTAACTGGGAATAGGAAGTGCACCTCACTCAAACACCATCATCATATAAGCTACCAAGACTTCTCATCCTACATACACAAGACAGTGTCATAGGTCCACTTGTCCATAGCCTGATGGGACAGACCATGGGACTTGCAGAAGCATTTTAAAAACTAGTTTACTTTCCTCAAAGCTGAGGTATACTATAAAATGTGTCAAGGCAGGGTTGCAGTGCTTTATGGACATGCAATTTGGGGCTTGAAGCCAAGGTAAGATACGGCTTTGCATAACTCTTAAGTTGTAAAACAGTTTACACAGATTGCTTTTTTTACTTTTAACTCTCCTCCTGCCTTTGAAACCACTTCTGCTGCTTTCTAGGGCTTCTCAGGAGAAGCACCCAAATTGTAACATATTTCATAAGTGCAGAGATATTAAAAAGCGAAGCATCAAGTCTTTTCCTAACCCAAATGAAGAAACTTCCTGTGATTCTTCACAACAGTGACACAGAAAGACAAAAACTTATCATCAGTGTCAGGCAAATAACTCGGAGCAAAGTAAGCAATATAAACTCCCTTCTCCCACCCTCCTCCCGCCCAAAGTTAAAAGTTAAAGTTAAAATCATCCATTAGGAGATCATCTAATATATTTATTCCTCCAGGCCACATACTTGCATTAATAGTTTCCAGTCTCTAGCTCCTGACACATTGTAGTGAGCACTTTGCATTCGTTACTTCCTCTCTTTTTTGACAAATGAGTCCACCTCTTAAAGATAAGTTTGAGATACAGTCCTGTCCTCCCAAAATCCAGTTATTAGTTTCCATATGTACTTCCTAAAGAATCCTAAACACTGCAAACACTTGCCCGGCACACACATGGGTTTGGCAAGTAACAGAAAGCACATGCAACAAAACTTGTGCAAATTTAGAGACAATGCGCCCCTTGGCACCACGGTGCCAGGGAACCTGCCTGTACTGAGACGCTTTTACATAGGGAAAGGAAAGGGGACATTATATATCTCTGACTGCAAAGGAAAGAAGAAAAGGGTATATACACACACACACTGACTGCCTCCTCCGTGTTGCGTCCCCTTTCTCTTTGCCACAAACAGCCCCAGGCCTGCCTTCATCCCCATCATGAGAGAGTCTTGATCCAGAGCTCAGGTCCAAAGTCTTCAGAGCCTGGTAAGTTTAGGCAAGTGTAATCATGAGGGGGAGATGCTAAACAAGAACTACCCAAAAATATACCTGCCTTCTGATACAAGTCCCACTGCCTCCTGTTTTTCTTGGATGACTCCCCATGCAAATTCTCACAAGTAAAGCCTTATTTAGCAATAAGATAAATCACAATTGTCACTGCAGAAAAACAAAATGGCTGATTATCGTTAAAGCAACCCCTCTGAATTCTAAAAATAGTGCCTAGGTCTTCGAGACTTTCATTTTAGAATATCCTGTTGTAGGTAAACAAAGAGATGGAATAGGTCCTTGAACGGATGAGTGCTGACAGCTTAAAAAAAAAAAAAAAAAAAAAGTAAAAATCAAGCTTTGGTTTTGGAGTCTGCTGTGCATCAGAAACATTAACCTACTTTGAGTAAAGTTTGCTAACTGAACAGCAGAGAAAGCAAGCAGGGCATGCTAAAGGGAGTTGCGTGTAACTCCTCTTTCTCGTGCCTTTAGAGCTGTAGGGACTAAACACAAGGAGAAAAACCCAACTGAAAATCTGGCTGCCATCCAGAAGTTTAAAGCCTTTGAAAGAGCCCTGTGGTGAAAATGAAGCTACTTAACGTTTTGATTTTTCCCATCTGTTTTAAAAAAAAAGGAAAAGACTGGCTTTAATGATAATTAGTGGTCAAAAACTGAGAAAGTTTTTTTGGGGGGGAATTTTGGCATTGGTGACTGTAAAAATCTGCTTCAGGTTGTTTGCATGGGTTCAGATACCAGCTTGTCTCTACGATGAGATACCAAAAATTATTACTTATTGAAATGTGTAATCCCTGCTAAGAACCGCACTGCCGACATTTCCACCTCTTTCTGGGGATTATTAACATTTCCTGAGTAGGAGAAGGGATAAATAAGTACGGACTCTGAAACATGCTGAACATTTTTATCATGACAAAAGACAAGCAATGCACTGTAAAGTGGAAAACAGCTTTTAAGACATCATTTTCCTGGCAAAATTGCTTTCCTTTATGGATTATTTTTTACAACTCTGCAATAAATGTTTCAAAAAAGGACTTTCCAACTGAGTATAAAGAAAACTTATATCCCTCTTTAATACAACTCCAGTGACTTTTCACTTGTAGTTTGCCTCTTTATGCTAATTATCATATGCCCTCTATTATAGGAATAGATCCTTGCAGGGTATGCAATTAAAGATGTAAAAGATACTTCCACCCAGGTTCCCTTTTTTCCTTACAGAGTTTATAAGTTTCTAGCATTTGATTTTTAAGAAAGCTTTTAAGTCTGAATGTGTGGCATCATTTTTTAGAGAGCAGGATTCTCTACGATATCCCAAATAGCAGCTGATGAATTTCAAAGGCTTCTTTCTGGATAAACATCTAAAACTCTGGATAGTTATCAAGCTCGCCCAGCTCCTTTTCTCTGAAAAGCAGAGGACAGTGTGTATGGATACAGATTGCACCACAAGCTGTCCAGCAGTTGTATCTCAGGCTGCTGATTTTAGACAGGTCAGAATTCATGTAAGGAAAGACATGCTCTTTTGATATTTTTATTTCAGAAAATTGAGATGTTTGCAGACCCAGAGAACACAGAACACCTCTCAGCTTTCAACAAACTCTGAAGCCCCTAAAAGGCTTGCTTTGGAGCAGTACTCAGATATAAATGCTGATTACTTTTTATTTAACCCGCTCAACTGAAAGCAAGCCTAAGTATACTGCACTAAAGCTTTGTCTCTGCTTGGAACCAACTAGAAGATGACATTTCTATTTAGTGTAGGTACAATTTAAAGAAGTCCAGTGATAAAAAGAAACAAAACTCAGAACTGCATTGTTCTTCATAAAAACTGTCCTCAACATTTTAGACTGAGCCTACAGAAGGAATACATTAAGGCATGAGGAAGAATGATAAACCAGAAATGATGGAAAGACTTTGAAAATTATTCTGAATTCTGTGGGGGGAAAAAAATCAGTGTAACAAACTATGCCATTGCCTGGACAGTGGCTGATATAAATGAAAAGGGAGCTGCCTGAATCCATGCACAAAGCACTATAGCAGAGCAGACACTGAGATCTGCGTAATGTTCCAAACAGCCCATGCTTGCCTATGCATGAGCATGTGCACTTATTTAGTGCTATCACACAAAGTCCTTGGTAGGATTTTACCATCTATGGGAGGGGGCTTTTTATTTTTCTTTCCTTTATTTTCTTTCTCTTTTTTTCCCCCTCTTACATCTGTGCACTTTAAATCTCAAATACCTTGGGGCTTCTTTGGGAACTAAACAAAATGCACATTGGGTACGGGCTACCTCTGCTCTACAGTACACAGTGCACAACATTTGATGACTCCAGCTGGGCTAATTCCAGCAGAAACTACCAGATTTTCTGGTACTCCATAACAAGAACATTACTAACAGAATCACTGAGAGGTAAATGACCTAAGCACAACACACACAGAATATGCTTTATGCTTTGTGTCATTGAAATTATCAACTTAAATCTGTCCCTCGTTTAGTGCTATCTCCTGCAAAATCAGTGTCAAGGCTGCTTTTTTTTTTTTTTTTTTTTTTTTTTTTTTTTTTTTTACACAGACTGCCACGAGCCTCAAGACAATCCCAAGTTTCTTCTGAGTGAATAACTGACTCTTCCTGTTTATATAGTGACTGAGATATCAGAAGTGTTTTCAGATCATCTGCTGGAAAGGTGCTTTTTTGGAGAGGGGCTTACATACTGCTTTGCAGAGTAAAAATTTCCCCTACTCACTCACTGCAATGACTAGATGTTTGACAGCGAAGAGGAATGTTTTTCAGAGAGAAAAAAAATCCTAAGGAGTGTTGAATAAGGAATACTGTGGTAAATTTAGCAAAAAGCCATACAACCAGTGTAAAAAACAATCCAGAATAATGGGGTTTGTGAAATAACTTGTCCAATGAAATAGGGAAGTATTCAAAGAAGAGAATCAGACTTTCCCTGGGAACTAGAGTTTAATTCCACTTAAAGTTTCCATCTTTAATTGCTACCTCAGGGGTAAATGTTGCCCTGACTCTTGGGAGAGCACTGCAGGCACCAAAACAAGATCTGAATAGAAATTTCAAACACCTGAGGGTTTCTTTTTTCATTTCTTCAAAATGGACCTCTCTTTCAAATCTGGAGGTCTTTCTGGGGAAAAAAAATAAAAATCAATTTGTGGGGATTCTTTTAAAATAATGTTTAACAAAAAAGATTAAAAATGAAGGGAGGAGATGGGGAGGTTTTTGCAATGTTTAAGGGAAAACTGTTTCAAATACGACTGAATAGGAAAAGAACAAGCAGGGAGGCAGGAAGAGATAAGGACAAAAGCTCTGGTTCTGTTCATTTTTTGTGCTAGGATGTAATTATTCTGCTGTACGTGGGAAGAACAATGGGACACGGAGAAACTACACAGATAAATCCTGCAACTTACCTCTGTGCATAGAGAGGACACTGCAGTGAGACTCACTCAGCAGCAAATAACGCCAGGCTTGGCTGCTAGGGGAAAGCATTCGCGGGAGCACGGCAAAGGTGGGATGATGTGCAAAGGTGAAGGATGCAAAGCACACAGAGCAAGCACTGGGAGAGGAAATGTCTCTGAAGCAGCAGTAGGAGGGGATCAGATTCCTAAGTACTTAACCTTTGTGCAGCAGATGATGCTTTTTTCCCTAAATATAATTTTTGTTAAACTGTCCAGGTTTCCTTGAAGAGTTGGGAGGGCTCTATTGTGCATAGAAACAGCTCCACTTCCAAACATCTGTTAATTAGCTATAATTAAAAAAAAAATTTAAAAATCAATCAGCAGAAGTTAACTTCAAAAAATGCTTCTGCCAGCAAAATCAAAACAACCCCCCTCCCTGGAAAGCTCAATATTTTAGAAAAATGTTTTCCTCTAATCTGGCATAAATTACATGGCTTTAGGATAAATTGAGATTTGAACCATAAAGGTGCAGGACCACCCAAATCCCTGGGTTTACAGAAATCAGAAGATGGGAAGGAAAGGGGGTGATCAGGCCTCCGAGCTCCTCTCTGGTATTCCCTAAGGAGGTTTCTGATTTCATAGAAGTTTACCACCCTAGGGACAAACCAGAAGCTGTCCCCAGCTGGAATTTCCCTAAAGAAGGGTGTTCAGGGCTTGCAGGCAAGATCAGGAGGAGGTATGCTGCAACACAGATGCACTCCTCAGAGTTCAGAGGCCAAGGATGGAGGTGGTCTCTGCGACCCATCATTCCCGAGACTTTCCATACAACCTCTAACTGATATTTTAAAAGAATACCACTTCTAGCCTCACCAAGAAAGAACTCAAAATCAAATCACACAAGGTTGGGTTCACCCATGGAGAGCATACAGATCTGTTATTTTTCCCTCCTTGGCCTTGAAAACCAGCCTGACTCTGCTCAGCCTCCTGAAAATATCTTGCTCATACCAAGCTATGCGTAGAGGCTTCATACAAGATCAGGATTAGAGTCAACAGTTTTTCTCTAAGTAGCACTCTACCAGGGTTTGCAAATCACTTCAACGTGATATTTTTCTGGCTGGCTTCCAGGGCCCAGAGCAGTAGCAACAAGTAAGAAGTTGCTGCTGTGCTTGCAAAGGACACACTGTGCAGGGGACAGTAACCATCACTCTTTGGCTGCTTCTAACCACGTGCTGTGTTTTTTTTTACATGCATGTCTGTCCTTCCTGCAGAGCTATGAGGTAAAGGTCCAAAGAAGGGCTTGTATGGAGATGCAAGACATGGGTTTCCTTCCCCATACCCTTCCTCAGGGCTTGGGGAAAGAGCAAGCTGTAGTACTGTCTTGCTCCCTCTCGCACTGAAAGCGATTTGGGGAAGCCAGAGGACACTGTTAATGAAGGAATCAAGGGAGTTACTTTTATTCTTTATGATCTTTATTTGATGATTTAACTTCAGAGCAATGGAAGGTAGGGTAGCTTGAGAAGGTAAATTGTGGCTCAGGAAAACATAGAAAAGGAAGCAAATATGCTGCAGGTATCAAAAAAACCCCAGAATTAATTAGACCAATTAAGAGATGGTACAAGCCAGTTTAGGCTCACTGAAATGAAATGGGAAATTAAGAAAAAAAACAACAAAACTTTCCTCATCAATTTTTTCTTGAATTTAACATATTCTCCCTCATTGAATCTTGAAAAAAAAAAAATCCAACTTTTTTTATTGACAGAAAACAGTTCAATTAGAAATAGATAAAAAATTGCCCTCTCAAGCAGTATGAAACAGTTTGCAAGTGATGCAAATTCTGGCTCAGCCATTGCTTTAAAATCTAAACTGGAAAAGGTGATCAGGTTTCTTTCCAGTCTAACCTTTCCTGCTAGACTTCATCTAGAAATAGATTTTGTAGTCTTTCCAGTAAAATGAAAACCTATATTGGAGATATTCTGGAGGTGAGAAGGATGGGTTATTGCAAAAATATCTGGGGTAAAGACTGTGACAGGTGTTGCAGCTCTCCATTTATCCATTTGCTTTATCCATTGTGTTCAGGATCAGAACCAACACTCAAAAAATGCCACCACGGTAGCTTTTCAATACATTAAAAGAAATATGTCTTCTCCTTTCCTAAACATCATACTGAGATCCTTTGCACCATTTAACATTATCTAAGAAGACAGCAGAAAACAGAAGCATAATATTTTCAGATGTCTACGTGTACATGCTAAGCTTTTTAGAAGTTGTTTTGATTTCTGATAAAGTGGATAGAGATTATTTTCAAATATTATTGTTCCAATAACATTGTTCTAAGATTGTGAAAACTCCTATTTCTCTAAAAGTCTCAACCATGTTTTAACAGCAGGAATGAACAGAAATGACCTTTAGAAGTTGAAAGTTACGTGTCAAGTTTCAGTCTGAGCAAACCACCAGTGCTTAAGGAAGGGATCCAAAGCATAACCTAGTTCTTCCAGGAGAATGAGAACAGACTGTAAGTTCAGTAACATAGCAGCTAACTAGGTGTATAGAAACCGCAGGCTCACAGGCACACTCCTCTGCAGCCAGAGGAAGGGTGAGGCAGAACTCGAGTACCTGAGCTCTCACCTGAGTCCCACCACTCTCCTACTGCACATACAACATGCAATTTCCATCAACTGTCTGTGACAACAGCTATTTCCTCCTTTGTACACCAGACCAATCCAGCCAGGCACACACAATTAAGAAAAAAATATCTGCATGGCCTTCATAACTACAGAGCCCTGCCCTCTGACCCAGAGAAGTGGAATTAGGTCTGTACATAGAGAAGATCAGTACCAATATTCTGCTTAACACATACAGCCACATTACCTCCCAGATCCAGAGAAATCCTTTCCAAAGAAATGCACCCATAACAGGAACTTCCTTGGGTTATTCAGCACAGTTAAACAACGTTAAAATCTTTTCAAATGCAGCAGTCTGCGATTACAAATATGGTTATTTCCAAAGCTGCTCTAATATGAACCTCAACTCTTTCTCTCATTTCTCCTCTCCCCCAACTGAGAGGAAATCATCCCGAGTAACATGGCTAAGTGTGTTTAACCTCATGCATGGAGCATGCAGAAGAGTAAAACAAAAAGGGGGGGGGGGCAATCTAAAGCCTGTTTTTATTGCTTTTGGAGTTCACATCAGGGTAACAACAGCCTGTGAATTCTGGGTTCCTTTTCCCTGTTTGAAAGCTGATATGGTTGAAATAGCACAGTTGTTTTACTACAAAGCTGAATCTACTTACAGTTTTAGAAAAGGGGTAGGGTTTTTGTCTGTTTTTTTTTTTCTTTTCCTCCCCAAAAATTCTCTTAACAGTAGGAAGGCAGAAAATGCGCAGCTAAGCTGTCAAGCCCCATTTTAACACATTTATTGATCATCCTGCTGAACACATATTTTGTTTTGATTTTGCCCATGCTGGGTTCTACAGTGCTAGTCACTTCTCCGTACAAGTTTCTGAAATGACTACAGGGATGTATGGGCCAGATCGACGGTCGCCAGGCATTGAATGAGTATTTCTGCTGTTTTCAGTGGCACTACCCTAGTCCCTCTGAGATGAAGGGGTCTCCACATCTAACACAGTTCACCTCAAACTCCACTGGCAGATCTCCCACTGCATTTGCCAGCCCCATCCAGCTCATCTTCACAGCACAAACATCACAGCTGGACTTGTCTCTGTTGCACACCCTTTTTTTTAACAACAAATCATATGCTGCTCTAGGTATGATTATTAGTGTATTAATAGAATGGGAACATTTAATTTTGTCATTAATCACCTTGTTTATATGTTGAGGTAGGGAAATAAACAATGTACTTATTGCTCCGTAACAAGTATCACTGAATCATATGTTACTGATACATGATGTTTAATTCATTCTTTTCAAAGGATATTTGTTTCAAGTCTCTGTACACTGATGACTGTTTATGCTTGAGGATAGAGGGGGACAAATTATGGCAGAATGAGTGCCAGAAATCCACTGGGATAATAATGAATGATAAATTATTATGTGGTTGTGAGGGATTAGTTGAACTCTTCAACTGCTTCAAGGCACAGGAGATTTTATTTCTTCACCATCGAAGTAGAGCTCAATTACATTCACCTAAGTATGATAACTATTAAGTTTTCCTGTAAAGAATTTCCTTCTCATTCCTTTTCAGGATGTTAATGAACATGTAGTCCCCTCTGAATATATCTTCTTACCTAAAATAGTTTGCATAGTAGTGACCAAGCTGAGCTACAAGTTAATGTACAACCTACTACTCTTGAGCAAAAAAAGTTACATCAGTGGCTCTTGGGATCTGAACCCAGGATACCATGGGAGTTTCACAAGGCAGAGTACGCTCAGCTCTGCCAAAGTCTGCCTAGTTGTGTTTTTTTGCAGCTTCCTAAGAGTCACACAAAATCATAGAATCATAGAATAATTTGGGCTGGAAGGAACCTTTAAAGGTCATCTAGTCCATCTAGTCCCTGCAACAAGCAGGGACATCTTCAACTAGATCAGGTTGCTCAGAGCCCTGTCCAACCTGATCTTGAATGTTTCCAGGGATGGAGCATCTACCACCTCTCTGGGCAACCCGTTCCAGTGTTTCACCATCCATGTTGTAAAAAATTTCTTCCTTATATGTAGTCTAAATCTACCCTCTTTTAGTTTAAAACCATTACCCCTTGTCCTATACCAACAGGCCCTGCTAAAAAGTCTGTCCCCATCTTTCTTATAAGCCCCCTTCAAGTACTGGAAGGCTGCAATAAGGTCTCCCCACAGCCTTCTCTTCTCCAGGCTGAACAACTCCAACTCTCTCAGTCTTTCCTCATAGCAAACGTGTTCCATCCCTCTGATCATTTTTGTGGCCTCCTCTGGACCAGCTCCAACAGGTCCATGTCTTTCCTGTGCTGAGGGCCCCAGAGCTGGATGCAGTACTCCAGGTGGGATCTCACAAGAGCAGAGGGGCAGAATCACCTCCCTCGACTTGCTGGCCACACTTCTTTTGACACAACCCAGGAGACTGTTGGCTTTCTGGTCTGCAAGAGCACATTACTGGCTCACCTCAAGCTTTTCATCTACCAGTACCCCCAAGTCTTTCTCCACAGGGCTGCTCTCAAAGCAGAGACTTGTCCCTCATCTTGAAAATCCTGAAATATCCAAAGCCCTCCAATATCTGAAAAGGGACTGAAAATTTTTAAGCATTTTCAGTTCCATTTCTGGAGTGGGTTTCAAGTCTTCTTATAGTCAGCTGCTGTTGATAGGTCAGGATCTGCTGCATCAGGATGTCAGAAGGTACTGTGTCCTGACAGCAGAGAAATCCTGCAATTGAAACCATCAAGGAATCATAATCAGAAGACATGAAAGATCCACATCGTGCTAAATAAATTCATTGTGACAGGGTTTGTTACAGTGAATAGCAAATTAATTAATAATAGAGATGCCTGAAATGCAGGAAAGTGTTACTGAGCTAGGAAGTCTTACACTGGAGGGAATATTTAATGGAAAAGCCGTGTCATGGTAGAAACAACTTAGTTACAGACTACAGTCATGGCTGGTCTCTGCTAATAATAATATTAAGTGTCAGAATCCTACAACTAAGATTCCCCCCCAACAGAAAGAATGTTGGAAAAACACAGTTTCTCAGCATTTTTTCAGTCAAGGTCCATTGCACCAACAAGAAACCAAGCTTCCATGTCAAGGGGAAGGGTCGGCTCTTTTTTTTTTTCTTTTTTCATGTGCAACAAGCATGAGTAGCAGCAAGCGGCAGTGGCGCTGCTCTCGCCATGCCTGACTCATGCAGTAATGAATGTGGTGTGTCAGTTTTGGGGACTGCACAGTTGACAACCCCGCCTGCAGCTCTGGCTGCTCCACAAAGCACAGCGAAGGTCACAGTCAGCGACTTCCTGATTTCAGGTCACTGTTGTGCAGAAAGCCTCCCTCCAGCAGTATATACGTTTCACACCTAGCTGCTCCTTTTGTCAAGCTGACATATTTAATTAAAATGCTGACAGCCTTTAAGGATCTCTGCAATGTGCAAAAAAATACATAAGATAACGCTTCACACTTCTACCAGTGATTATTCTTTTCATACAGTAATTTAATTTGCTTCCTCTAGTTCTGGAGGTTTTCAAATTATTTTTTCCTTTTGTTGTTCTCTGTGAAAGGCAGAACAAGAACCTTCTAATCAGTGCCTTGAACTCCTTCATGCCAGTCTGTCCTCAGCCAGGGGGCTGAGTCTGTCCTCTCTGCCTAGAGAAACTCTCCCCCTGTGCTCACCATTTGGTTTCTGTAGAACACGTGCTTGGGCTGCTGAGAGGGGAGCTCTCGCTGCGTGCTATCTCTCTGGCTCCCTGATCAGGGCAGGATTTTCTTTTTTTTAAACCTGCAAGTACTTCATTTGGGGTTAAATCCATAGGAGGTTAAGGCATCTAACTGCCTACGAGATCTTCAAAAGCCTTTTCCTGCTTCTGTAGTATTAATTCAAGTGCTTGGTTTCCTGAAGTTGTTCTTCAGGATGTACCACAAGGTGATGATTTCACCACTGTGTGTGCTCACAGGCAAAAACTTTCTCATCTCTTTCCTCTGGGCACTACAAAACCTCAGCGTTATGTGGGAAATTCTCATCTATTTTTTTTTTTTTAAAGACAGTAATAAGATGCCATCATCATTGCAAATAATTTACAAGAGCTAGAATTTCTCTCTGCTTTCAAGGAGGTCTATAAGATATTAATCTTTATCAGCAAAGGGAAATCAGCACTATAATTTTGTGTGTGTCTCTCTCTCTCTCTGCATTAACCTGCTCTGGTACTTTGTTTTTGCCATTTCGTGCATAACTATGGTGTCTAATGACACCTTGTGATATTGGGTCCCAGTTGCACCAGATGCTCTACTCAAATAATTCCTATTGCTGTGCACATCTGACAACCCAGACAGACAGACCAGGCAGGCTCAGAGAAGGAAAGCACTAATCCCCAGCGTAACACAAGAAACCAGAGACAGCATCTGAAACGGGCCTGATCCTTGTGAGCTGCAGTAACTACAAGACCATCTACCTCTCCAATTCCTCCATCTTCTCATCCATGTGCAAACTTGTTCAAGATTAGCTTGCTCAGACTGTGAGCTTGGCTACTCACCGAGGTAAACTTACAGGGGAAAACACATCCCCAAAAACATATGACAAAAGACCTCTAAACTGAAGACTGTTCAGGCAGAATACACTGATGGAATAGGAATATTCACTCCCAGCATTCCCCTCCATAAGGAAGTCAGTACAAAAACACTCATTAAACTGTCTCCCCACTTACTGAAGCGGAAACATTTGCTACAAAAACACAGCAGCACAAGTGTTTTAGTCCAGACTGGGAGAGCATTTCTGAAGTCCACCCACAAGCTCCCCCCGTTAGCCACTCATTGCACTGAGGGATAACCCATTTGAGGTGCCCTGTCTCAGGAGCCACAGGGGAGCAGTTGCTTCCCTGGACCTGCTGCTCTGCAGCACGTACAGGCTCAGCCTCTACGGCCACAGGGCACATCGCAGACCCACACTCAGTGACACCTCCAGCCTCCCCCACGTGTTTCGGGGAGCCGCTCTGAAGCAGGTCAGTCCCCAGGCCGTAGAAGTGGACAGGATGGGGCAGGCCAGGTTGGCCCCCTCCTCAAACTTAATCACCTTTGACTCCAATGACTCAGATGAGCAACACCTACAGAAGTCCTAGTCAGAGCCCTAGCTCCTTCCCCCAGTTTAAAATCAGGTGTAAATAATTTCTAAAGCTGCTCAAGGGAGACACTTAAAAATGACCAACGTATTCAAAAATATTGCCTTTCAGCAATTCATCTTTATAAAAAACGCTCATGGGAAGTGAACTGGTAGAAAATGGATTTTGCTTTGCAAATGTAATGATTCATATCATGATTATCTGTGCATTCATCCAGTCACAGCAGAAGAACAATGTCGTATTACACATCTGACCAAACACAACTAATCAGTATAGATTGATTAAAAATTGAGATACTCACAGAGGGGTTTTGTTGAGGTTTTTTTCCTTTCTTCCCCCCCCTCCTTCCCCCCCCCCAATCAATCTGTAGAATTACATAAAAGTAATACAAAGACAGTGACTTGGTAAAGAAAATTATGATTTTCTAATGAAGTCTAAAGTAGAAAATCTGTATACCTGTATAAATTACTCATTTTGATTTAAATACTCAGCTGTAATAGCTACTTATTTTATAAATACATCTAATATACATACATTTACATAGTCTGAGACAGTAAAATAAAACTGGCTAGAAGGTCTGAAACTCAGGAGGATATACTTCAGAAATTATTTATATATATTAATTTAGAAGATAAAATATTATTTGAGAACTTTAAAAGTGAACTGAAATTCTTCAGTATACATGAAGATTGTTTAAAGCTTCCAGATCCTGGTTGCTGATTTTAACGGCCATGTTTTTATGAAGCTGAATGTGCAAAACTGCACAAAGATATATTCATGAAAGAGAAGCTAACAGGTCATTAATAAGGTCTTGCCTGGGACTTGAATGAACATGCTTAAAAAGATGAACAAAGACAAAGGAGACAAAGCAATGAGCTTTAGACCAGTCTGCTTGGAAACAACTCCCTATCTGAAATTTTTCAGAGGGTTTGTGCCTGCAAACTGCTGATTCTTGAGTGTCCCCAAGACCCACATGCACTCAGAGTCACAAGGATGTGGGGTACCTCACCCAGCAGCAGGCCTGCTTAAAGTTGGCTGAGGAAATACACCCAAAGGTAGATTAGTCCCTTGTAACCCCTGTTCAGAAGAAGCAGAATATGTTTCATTCCTAAAACACAAAATATAGGCCATTCAGCTCTGCAAAGGCCTAGATCCAGCTCTCGCTAATGGCTTAAATTAATTGTGTCATAGCTGAAGTCCTACATATGTTAGGAATTATGAAAAATGAAGCTGCCAAGCCCTCTGGTGACTTGTCAAGCTCCAGCATGCTTGGTGCATGGTCACTTGAAAGGAGCAGGTTTTCCAAACACCATCTGGGCACCTCTCTCTGCAGCTACTCAGTGTAGGTAGTTCATTCACAAAGGCTGCCCCAGATTGGGGACTTGCAGACTCAGGTCCTACCACTTAGGCAGGAGGCTCAGTGAAATGCTTCATGTTTCCTAGAAAGGACATTATTTTCCAGACCTCCTGTTTTAGACAGCTACAAAGCTGGTGCCTGTTCTCTGCCGATTGAAGCTGGAAAGTTTGGCTGCTCCTACAGCCAGCTTCAGAACTCAGAGTGGAGGAGCCCAGTGTTGTCTGCTGTGCTTCTCACATCTGTTTCCTTATTTACCCAGGAGTCATCAGGTAATGAAAAGCAGGCTGCTCTCAGTCCTCCCAAATTTCTGTCTGCCATTACAGGACTCTGCTGCCTGATGAGCTGCCAGTGTTGCTGTGAGAGTCAGCTGGCAAGCAGCACTGATCCACAATGGCCAGTTCTGCCCCTGCTCTCAGGGACTGCATGTCATCCTCACCACACCTGCCAGCTGGGCTGCGATACCCTGAAGCAGAGATCCCCAACCCTTCCTTGTTGCAAGCAGAAATCTTGAGAAAAGACAGCTCTGCATGTAACATCATATTTCCTCAGCTGGGACTGCTTACAGGAATATTGTTCCAGCAAACATCCAAGAGCCTCATGGGCATCATGTTGGTCAGTATCACTGGTTGGGGACTGCTGGCCAAGAAGAATTTAAAAAAAAAAAAAGATGTTCAAGATTTTTTTTTTTTTGGGGGGGGGGGGGGGAGAGGAGACTTCCAAGTCATTTTATACACAGTCAGAAGTTGGATTTCTGAATGACTCAGTTGCTTCCTGTTGTTTCCTGTCCAACTGTTAACCTAGCACTGCAAAGTCCACCACTAAACCACCTCGTAATACACAGGACTATACTTTGGCAAGACACAAGCACATACTCTTAACTATGATCACCTAAAAAGACACATCAAAACGAGCTACTTTCATGCATGTGGCTTTTTTTTTTCTTCTTTCTTTTCCTCCTTTTCCTTCAACATACTGATGCTGATTGTTCCCAGAATGATTCAAAGTCATCAAGAATCACAGTGATGTGACAGAAGAAACTGAAAGCAATTCCTACCTAGCACGTGTCAGCTTATTGTCAGATGCCTGCTTTTCAGATGTGCACATGTATGCACGTTGCTCCCATTTCTCTGTCTGGCTTTGCTTCTTTATCAGCACGTCTCAGCATAAGCCTCTCTTTCCCCTTCTCTCCCACATTGTAGTTCCTTCATAAATCTCTCACAGTACAATGAAGTGTCAACTGTGTTTATCCAGATCCAGTAATGCAGGAATACATCACAGCATGCAGAATGGGCTCTTAACTCTTCTCTTTTTTATTAATCTGCTTGAAATGCATAGTGAGAACACATCAATACTGCTAAGGTTAATGACTGATTGATTCATAGTAAGAGAGAGCCAGCATTTACAGTCAAATGATCCTTAGTAATTGTTGTAATAAAGACTGCAGATGAGCTCTCGAGGTACATAGTTACGTACAGCGATTCTCTTTAGCAGTAGGAGGGGCCATTGTTCGGGTTTCTTACAGAGGAGCAGCAGGTGCTGGAGGGAGCAAAGGAGATGTCTCGGCACATGGCTAACTGTCACCAGCCTGAGAGATCGTACCTCCTGTGATATGGGGCTGTGCAAAGCCCACTGGTCTCCCTAACAGCCCTCTGATGAAGAGGTTGGTACTTGTACCTTCCACACAACAAGAGATGATGCTGAGGACCAATGCATGCTCCGTTTTCTTTGTGTTTTATAATAGAGATATATGGTGAGGTGAAGAAGAGCTGACTCCACTGAAACAAAACGACTCTTTAGAGCAGATCTGTGTCATTAAGAAGTGTGTGGGAATTAACGGCTTTCACTGTCACTGTTCAGATAACAACACTGTCCCTTTTAAATAAATGAATATTCTAGTTATGTAGTTGGTGTCAAAAGGATGAGATTTGCTGGAGAGATGATTTTTAACCTGCAACTTCAAACATAATGGAAGACAAGATTAGCATGATTCCCACCAGCAAACAATTGACATCAAATGAGTTGTGTGAGGACTTGCCAGGTACAGGTGAAAGAAGCAAAAGCAGCTTTGCAATTGATGGTTTAAAGTCAACAGGAGGCTACATTCACCACAGGGACTTTATCTCAAAATGACAGCACCTAAAAACAGGGCTTTTGGTGGTCCTGGCTTTCCTCTGCAGAAGTATTCACCGAATCACATACCGCTTCTACCACAGACTAAGAAAACCACCTGAACTCTTCCCAACTCAAAGATCATTACCTTATTTTAGCTGAAATCACAGCTCTGAGTCAGAGAGATATGAGATTCAAAACACCTTTGCAAACTCCAGGAGTCCTTTAAGCACTGGGTTATTAAATGAAAGGAGAGCAGCTTGGGGCTGCTTTGTATGAAGAAAGCATGTTGTGTTGGCCTGCCCAGAAAGGGCCATGTTCCTGCTGAGAGGACTCTGCCATTGCATAAGAGTGTGTAGCTCAATATTCAGGCAATTATGCATGTGATGAAATGCAGGAATTGAGGCACTTGCTTTTCTGCCAGCAAACTTCCATAAGTGCTTTAGAGCTGATGCTTTTCTAAGGTTAGACATGGGAGAACATCACCTTGCTAGCCAGCACACACTAGCCTCATTAAAGATGGTTTGCTACAAGGCCAACTGGCAATAACTTTGTGACAGGGTGGGAAACCCCCCGCCATTACTTTGACTTCTCTTTGTCCCCTGAAAATACTGTGGTTTACTGGTAGGTGTTTTCAGATTTCTCTGTCCATCTCCAGATTCAGCTGACAGGCAGTGGGAATACATGGCTTCAGTGCACCCCCTGTGTTGACCAAAGCCACATGTCTATTTTTGGCAAGGTAACCATGGACTGGGTGAAATTTCATTCAGTTTACCTTACCAGTTCAACATCAGTTATCCTGGAGACACTTTATATAATTAATTTCCATCTTTTAAATTTTGCAAGTTATACTTTTCAATAACAGCATAACTGTTTCTATGCAGACTGCATAGATAATAGCGTCATTTTGCATAGTATATGTGAAGTATTATGACCTTCATTTACATGAAGTCAGATGCACTGTTCTCCTCATAAATAGAATCTTCCTCAATATATTTATTTGGAAGAGATATCAGTCTCACCTTGTCCTACTTAAGCCCCAGAGGAAAGAGTGAACCTGTGACAAACAAAAGCCCTAATCCCATTTTAGGCTTTAAGTACTGTCATCCTCTCTGCCTCTGAAAACATGATGAGAATCCCCCCCCCTTGCATTCCTGCGTGAGCCAAGCTGGATGCAAAGAGTGAGCAGGATCTGCTGTTTACTTCAAGGACAGAAAAGGGAATGAGATTTGGACTTCATTTAATCTGCATCCACACACTGTGCTAAAAGAAGATTTGAGCTGTGGCTGAAAGGGAATAATTAGCAATAATTAATTTCTGCTGCAGATCGTTAGCAATTTACAACCCTATGAGCAAATGAAAAGAAAACCATGGTTCATCAAACTCCTAAAATTAGCCCTAACCAAGACTCTTACACTGAGGATGGCAGTTCTTTCTAAAGGGCTGGAAAGCAGTGCAAGAGCCCTCCTGTAAAGCAGCTGCTGGTTGTCTGCAGTCCAACAAATGTAGAGAGCTATAGTTGAATTTCAGCGCTGTGGAGAATATTCATGTCACTAGCTTACCAACACCAGCAGGTTAGAGTTAGGAAGACTCTGAGGACTCCAGATACTCAGTTTTCAGTAAGCGTGACTTTTAACACCACCAGTTGCCTTCCTGGTGGTTCCCCTTTTGCTCATTAACAATTTTTCAAAGTTAGAAACCAACTCACTACTCGGACAGATTAATGTTAAAGCCCTCCAGATTTAGAGCTTTATTTGGGAAAATTAGCCAAACCAAGTGTTTGTTTGGCAGGTCTGTGGAATATATAACCTCAGCTATTTTCTATCTCGTATTAGGGACTTGAGAGATTTCTCTCAGACCACAGGAATGTGACAATTGATTAGTATAATTTATTTCCCTTCAAATCCTACCTTCTCTTCTGTTAACAGAGACCTCAATAGTAATAACAATTTCCTTCATATGTTACTCGTGGAAAACCCCAAAGTAAGAAGATAACTACTGTATATAAGTGAAATAGATTGCATAATTTGAAATTAAATGTTGCCAGTATGCCAGAAACTACAACAGAGGGCCTTACTTCATCTCTCATTTTGCATCTTGCCAAGATTCCCTTCAATTAGGAATTCATTAACCGAAACCTGGAACAGGTCTTTATCAGCCTTGCCCTCCCAACAAAATAAACAGTCCACATTTGAAATTGCTTTAAGAAATTTTTTAAGCCAGAAGTTTTCTTGCCTCTTCCCACAGAAACACACACGTCTCCACCTGAGTCATACCTGACATATATTACTCGTGCTGATTTCAGTGAAACTATTACTAAGGATCTGTTAAAATGGATGGGTAAAGTTTAATCAGCTTAGCTATAAAGACACTGATTTGTGGTATAAAACCAGAGAGAGATCCAAGGTTTCCATAGTACAGGCTGTCCTCATTCTTCTTTACAGATATTGTTCTGACTAGACTGAAACCTACGGCTTTTAAGATTTCCTGTAGCTACTGAAAGTAGGTAGGAAAAATATTATTTATCTTTAACTGAAGATCCTCAGATAACTGAAGCTTCCTTTCCCCATCCTGTGCAGCTTTCTAGAGCCAGTCATGACCCGAGCGGTCCGGGGAGGTGAAGTGCCTCTTGTCATGCCCCAGGGATGCCACAGCCCAAACCCCGCTGGAAACAGTGGAGCCCTGCAGTGGGGACCCACCTAGGAGCCCTCTCACCTGACATGTGAGGTGAAACAGTTGGGACAGGGACTTCCCTGCTCCCCGGTTCCCCTGCAGTAGGACTGCAGTCCCTCATCAAGACAGTAGGCTATCCCAAAGGCAGGACAAAACAAAAGTTATCTCCAATGCCTTTAATAATAATTAGTAAACATGACAGCAGCATCTGAAAACAAAGTTTTTAACATCACCAGCTGATATTGTTCAAATGCTTTCAGGTAAGTCTATATACTATGCATATACATGAAGAGTTTGAAAGACTGCTAAATTTAGGAATGTAATCTATTTCTGCAAGGCTCAGGTTTTAGTTTTAGGTAGCAGCACATACTCATTAACACAGATCTCCACCCAGGAAATATAATTTGAACTTTTAACTTGAACTGTAATAATTGTAAAATGGCAGAAAGCACATTTTAGATTCTAGACTTCCAGATTAAAACACTAATCTCTTTACTCCAGAATCAGTTACTGCACTGCTTTATTATTATTTATACATAATTGCATACACTCAATATCAATACTTATGTGGACTGTCGGTATAACTGATTGTTTATGGACATGGTCTGAAATCTGAGACATTTTTGGCCGAATTCCCAGTCTCCTGTGTGAAATTCTCTGAGACCCATGGAAAAAAATACTTTAATCTATTTCAGGTTTCCTATCTGAAACAAGGATGAGAAAATAATGGAGATTATAATGGCTCTTTAGACGTTCTTTGTCTTACAGATTTACGTATAATAATAGTAACCTCTTTGAGAATGAAGCATTTTTTACAGTATGAATTTGCACAGAACTAGCAGCCTTGGATGCCCAAGGATAATATTGTAATATAAATGATAATTAATTTATATTTCACTGGGAAATTTGTACTATAAATATACCCAGAACAGCAGTCAATGGGAGATCATGCTATGAATCCCCAAACCAGATGTGGATCAGCTAATGTAAGTAGAAATAGATGTATTTCCCTAAATACAAGAAAGCAGCAAATCTGTATTGCCTGCGGTTATGATCAGCCAACCTGCTGACCTGCATCACCAGAAAATAAAGCTTTCTGTGCAGATCTTTCTTCAGAGGCAACAGTAATGGCGTTTGTGCAGGACAGGGCTCCTCAGCTCTCCGGGGTCCCAGATCAACCCCCCCAGCCACCAGCAGCTGAGCTCCCAGCTCTCCTCACTTCTCTGCTGAAAATGCACCCGAAACTGTCCGCTCCACCTGCATCTGCACTCGGGTACATGTCTTTAAAAGCTGTTTAAGCACTTAAGTTTCACTAAAATTCCCCTTTAAAGTCCAGTCCTTTGGCAAGACCGGTACTGGCCTGCCAGTTCGTTCAGCCCCACCTGACAAAGCACAGTCTATTTTGGGGAGCTTTATTTTTCCTTCTCCTTTTCTCCAGCTTTCCAGGCAATGACCTCCCCGTTTCCTCACCCACAGCTAGTGAAAGCAGCCTCAGCAAGCCCATGGCAGCATCTGAGGATTTTCCACGGGCTACAAGAACACATTACCACATCTGTCATCGTGCCTAAAAAGCCTTTGGAGCTCATCCCATACTTTCAGTGGCAGATCTGCTTTATCGCTTTTTTTTTTTTCCTCCAGAGGAAATAAAAGAATGAAGAATCTATTAGAAAGATGGAGGCTCCTGGGTACCCCTGATCAGCTGCAAGGCAGTAAGCCCAGACTTACTGACACCATGCAAAATGCTTAGAAAACCAACATTAATGCAATTGCTTCAGGCAAAGTTAGCAGCCAAAACACTTTCTAACCACTTCTGCCATCCTGTGCCATTCCAGCTCCTCTGCTGATCAGCAGAACCAGCAGTGACATCTGCAGCACTTCAGTAGCACGATTAGGAGACATACCCACTTACCAATGATTTTTACTCTTAATGAGATTTCTATGATGTAGTATCAACATGCACTACACAAGATCAGGCACAGTACTCCTCTCCCATCAGCATTTTTCAAGGAGACTTTATTTTTTCCATTTGTATGATTAATTATTACTATTATATTTGTTTCTAGAGTAACAAATATAATTTGGCAGAGTCTGTAGGCACCTACCAAATGTGACATAAACTAGACCACAGAGAAAAATTATTTTTTACGTCTGTGCCAGATTTACGGTTGCAAAAAAATAAAATATCATATGAAGTTTTTTCTATTCTATTATTCTTTTACTTCACATATTTTAAAATTATATTAGAAAATACTTTTAATAAGTCATATATAACCCATAAGTCAATCTATTCTTTTAAGAAGTGCTGAAACTAGTTTTGAATCTTTCAGAAACTGAAGAAAAAATTACTGAAGACAACACATATTAGCAAAGCATTTTACTGTTGTCAAATTTGCATATTTTGCTGAAAAGCTTCATGCAAAAGGTTTCACTCAGCCCTCTGCCTCCAAGAATTTCCCATTTACAGTCTGTTAGATGTATATCCTGCATGTTACCCTCCTACAGAAACTGTCTGTTAATGAGTCACGGCTATGGCTGAGAAAGACAAAATTAGATGTCTGAAATGAAATATTTCATTCTTTTTGTTTACCACCTTCTTAGTCTTCTGTAAGCATTTCTATTCTGTGCCCATGAATCCTTCTGAATTCCTTTTCCTGATATGTGTCCATTTAACTCTCGTAAAGCAAGGATACTTTCTTTCCTCAAATATTACCTCTGCTAACACAGCCTAAAGAAATTATTTGGACAGTGTCTAGGTTGTTCAGAAATAAGAAATTGTGAGCTAAATCTCTAAGGAGGGCTTCAAGCTACAGAGCCCAAGGCAGAGACTCTTGGGCAAAACTTTGGCTTCAAGCTGGGAGATGTGCAGGTGCCTGCAGCACGGCAGAAACACTGCCCTCTGCGGAGGGGACTGGCCCCACTGTGGCAGGAGCAGGTGGAACAGAAGCGATGGAGTTCACTTTGATTGTGACCGTCATTTTTGCTACATCCTTTCATTAGCTTATAAAAACATCAGTAGATGAAACGTCATCTCTTGTGCTACCTTGCCTGGCAATTCAGTTTAAATTGTCAGAGGCTTGTTGGCATTTTTAAGGCTAATAATCCAGCGGCTTATATGACAGCAGACTTTTGAAGTCAGATTGTTCGTATTAATTGCTTTATGAAACAACATGAACTAAAATTGATTTTATAGTTTTGAAGCCAGATTGTTTATATTAATTGTTTTATGAACAACATGAAGCAAAATTGATTTTATAGTGATGCAGACTGATTTATTCTGCAATGCATAAGTCATCATCCAGTGTCTATATCCTACAGTTAATTGGCACTTTGAAAGTCCTTTCTAAGCCCCGCTTGCATCCACTTGAATATGATTACAAGTGCTACGTATAAATCAATTTACCTAATTGTGATTAAAGATTTCCAAAAAAACCCTCCTGAAATGACTAAATTCACGTAAGTGAGAGGAGAAAGAGCTAAACAAGTAGCAATATCAAATATACACTAGAAAAAATAAGATCACATCATTGTAGCTACTGTTCTGTAATAAACAGGGACAATAAAGGACTTCCTCTTGGAGTCTGGCAAAGCAGACGTTCTCTCCATTTATCTCAGTTTTTGCACAACTTGCTTTTCAGAGAAGGACTCTTGGCCTGGAGGCACAGCGCCCATTTTGGATCCCTCTCTAACACCCATTGCACTCATAGGTTTTCTCTCCATTAAGTGGAAATATAGTCAGCACTGAATGACTTTTCCCTATTCAACACATTGGAACCAACAATACAGATTGACAATGGACCAAACATCTTTTTTTCAGCCTGCTGTAACAACACTTCTATCCAAGCCAATTAGATTTAAGAGATGATTTCTTCGTTGTATCAAAAGTGTTAAAAACAATTAAAGTGTCTTGTTTCTCATCTTTTTCATACTGGTGTAAACTAAGTGACTTTTATTGAGTTGTATCGGATTTGCAGCACAGTAATTATTAGTAATAAATCATAACATTTTGGTATGTCCTAAATATTCCCTTTGTTTTCTGCATAAACTGATTTTAAAATTCTATCTAATTTAAATATATAAATAACACCAGAAAGCAATCAAGTTTTCTTCACTATTTACCTCTCACAGGATAATTTTCTCATACATACGTATTATGACCAAAAGACGTGTTCTGCATATTGACAGTAGTTTACAGCTCAGTGTTCTTGTTCACTATGATAGGTCAACATTTTTTTATATTGAGTTTTTAACAGAGCACTTTTTTTAAAAAAAAAAAAAAAAAAAAAACAAAACAATAAGATATTGCTTGCTTTGGTGAAGTTCACTTTCTTATCAAAATAACAAATAGCAAAATATCTCAATCTGAAAAAAAAACAATACTTCATGGAAAATGAATTGTCTTTTCCTCCTTTCTCTTCTTTATCTGCCATTAAATTACATTCATACATCTAGCACCACACTCCAGTAAGTCCCATCACAAGAGAAAAATCATGATGCATCATTGAAGATAGAACCTGAGAATGGCAGAGACAAACACAAGACACCTAAATCATCTCCCCAGAGGAAACAGTGGTAATTCAGAATTAAAATATTTTTTCATTTGCAACTGGAATATGTCAGGTTTTGATTTGCAGCTGAAAACAAAAAATATTTTCAGCTGAAGTTTTTACAGAAAGTTTCACATTTTCCAGTCATCACTTTTATCAATGATTTACACACTAGCTGAGAAGCATTTGTAACAGCTGAAGAATATGCATAAACTTGCAGTATTTCTGGAAGAGAAACTGCAATTCTGTAATGAGTTGTTGATAATAATCTTTACTGCTACCACAACCATGATTCACAGTGTGCAGACTACAGCCAAACATAGCCACATGTATAAAGGAGGAGGATATTGTTCTCTTCACAGATATGATTGATAATAAATAAATACGGTTTATATCAAACACTGAAAGAACTAGTCTCCTTACAGCACTGAAGTACGCTTAATAACTTACTGAGAGAGTGACAATATAAACTATCTAGTTATTTTTTTCCAGTATCTTAATGTGTCTCGGTGCATCTTTTTCATGAAGTTGTGTTTTAAAATAGCAAGCACTCCTTTTCAGTAACAATTTAGGTAGTGATCTAGGCCTGATTTTCAGAAAGGACTAGGCATTCCTCAGTGAACAGGGCTATTTTCAGAAAAACAATTTAATAATATGGAATTTCACCCTGAGCATTTACTGTTTGTGGATGCTGAGATGTCCTAGTCTATATATCCCACCAGCAGAGGAACTACTCATTGTATGCCCTGACAAATGTACTAGTCTACGCGGTGATGTTCACACTTTTATATTCCCAGACCTACATAATATTCACTACCATTGCACAAAATAAAACAGCTTCAATGGACAAAATTGGGAAGGCTTCGGTACAGATTTTTACAGAGCTGAACAGTAGAAGAGTTTACATGTGGGTGGGAAAGCAGCAGCCCAGATTGCCTCAACAGAGGAGGGCTCCCCGTAGGGGTCTCTTATGGCTTGTGTGAGCCACTGCACAGAAGTGCTTCATTTTGTACAGGGTCTGGTCCTGTAAATGTGGTCTGGGATTTCTCATAGCAGGATCTGAAGCAGAAGTAAGTAGTTTTGTGGGGTTTATAGATCCTGATAGTTCTTAGGCTCCAGCTTCCTAGCCTGTAGGCTTTTCTAGGCATACCTTGAAGCAAACCTGTAAATAACAAGGGATTTTTGCTAAGAGGAACTTGCGCACCAAGACAATTTAAAGTAGTCCAGAATTAGATGCAGAAGAACAAATTATGGTTCATTTATGTGTTAGGCTTTGTCACCTAGAGAAGCCATTAGACAAGGCATCTGCAGCTTCTTCTCCACGTGGATCTAATCTTTATATTATTTAGAGGAGTGTTTTGTTCCCAGTAAGGGGGGGCAAAGCAGTGGGAAATGAAGGATAAGATTTGCTCTGGGGTAAACCTGTGTACGATCTCTGCCCAGGACACCACCAAGAGATTCCAGGGAAACTCACCTCCCCCATCCTTCATTCCCAGAGAGCCACAAATTACAAAACCATCATTCAAATTATATTTCCCTCCACCATTTATAAAAATCTAAAATACTCAGAAGAGCAAAGCAAAAAGAACCCCACATACGCAACAAAATGAACAAGAGAGCCACTTTGCTGTTGTAAGTAGTACCCTCATTACTGATCTTTACAAGAGCTAGGGCGGAAAGGCAAGGAGGTGAAAATTAATAACCCTTCCTGCAGACAGCAGAGAGCTGTCACAAGTTATGTGATCCAGGCATTTTTACCCACTCCCCCCCATCCTCCAGAAAGACATAACTAATTTATAGTCATTTTAACCTGCAAACGACACTTATACAGTTGGAGGACTGACAATCAACTTCCCGTGATAGCAGCGGGGTGTAAAAGTTGGAGTGCTGCAGCATTTCTATGGATGCATGGAAAAATATAATTGATGGGACCTCCTACCTTGTTAAGTGCAGTGGCACTACCTTTAACTACATGCGTGCATGAAGGATACACACTATTCCTTAGCAGAGAGAATCAAAAGTAAACAACATAAATTAAACAGTCCCTTAAAATCCTACCTTAAACAACAGTTAACATTAATACCGATGTCTCTCTGAGTTTGAACTCATAGGATGTTGTGGTGTGTATACATATGCAAACTGTCTGGTATACAATTTTATCTTGTGTTTCAGATTGCAGTAAAATCGGGACACAATGTACACAGTCTCTGCTAGAACCACTGTAAATGACAAAGGTTAATGACAGATATGTGGAGAAAAAAAAAAGGAATAGGAACAGTAGATGTGTGTGAATATTTGTATAGTAATGCAAGGAACCATAGATGACAAGGTCTCCTTTGCTGAAAAATTGTTTGAATAAAATGAGCCCAATTTAATAGGATTGTAAATACCAGATAGCATTTTCAATACCTAGAATACCCAGAAAACAGACCTAACTTACAAACCTCTCCAACTATCACATGTGCGTTTGGGGCTCAATGGACAACACTGTGTTATGAGTTGGAACTGCCAGTCTGGATACTGGGAGAGCCTTACAAAGGCCTAGGCAGCCACTTTACTGAGCCAGGCATTTTCTGTAGCTCTCCTGGGTTACTAAAGTAGCATTAAAGTATTTGAGCTGGCAAAAATCCTTAATATTTTTGTTAATTGAGGGCATATTCACCACAGGGCTTGTCTTCCATCAAGAACTGCAGTCTCATCGGGCTAGGTGACCCTAAAGCTACCCTCTTATTATAATTACCAGAAAAATCTATGAATCAGTCTCACTTACTGCATTAGGTCCTTATAGCTACAGCATTTCCACTCCCTCACGCCCCCCCCCTTTTTATTCCTTCTACAGCCTGACCTTGCTTCCACCATATCCAGGATGGTAAATCCCAGTCACTCCAAGAGAATGGCTTCAGGTCAGGTTTTGCTCCATGGCAAATAAAAGAGGCAGCGCCATTCAGCTCGTTAAGCAAAAATTCTCTCTCCTTTACTCAGACTGAAAAGTTTCCTTCATTTAACTGGGAAGGAGGACCTCCCTGCCTTGCAAAAGTCCCTCTACAACCAGCCCTCTTTATGCTACTTGTGCCAAAGAAAGCCCTTCCCCCTCACACCCTTTACCAGCCTTACTTATGGCAGTCAGCAAGTACCACATAATCCCATACTGTGTTTTTATGGGAAGGGCCAGCTCTCTGCCAAGCCACTAAGTGGTTAATATTCTTACGACAAATGCACTAGGTGCAGGGTTGTGCTCTCCACGTCAGAAGGACCAGCGTCTGCCTAAGAAATGCGTAGGGGCTGGCAGGCAGGGGAGACATTCACCCTGTCCTGGAGAGAATACGCACGGTATAGGCTTTTTTTAAAAAAAAGTTAGAGTATATAAGCATAGATCTTCATATACTGCAAGAAAAGGACATATACAGCATAAGTAGTCTGACAGAAAAAACAGACTCAAAGATGATAAATTTCATGCCACTGATTTAAAGTGGTAGAGAAATGAAATAAGTGGTAATCAGTACGTTATCTCCAAGCTCAGGTACCTAAAAGCTCTCTTCGTTATAAAATGTCATGTTAGTCAGGAGTTCATTATATTTCTTGAGTAGCATTACAAATATGAGCCTGCCTTCTGGAGGTGGGAGTCCTCCTCTTTTGTGGGAGCAGCAGATACCCTTGGGGCACTTAGTCATATGATACTGTACCACAGAGCTAAAAATAGGGAATTGTGTCAAACTAGATTTATAAGAGATTGCTTTCTCTGTGTGCAGACAGTCGGATTTTAGATTTACATCTGAACTATGCTCCAACTGGATGAAAGTGTTCCCTCCAGAACACCTTCAGAGGCCATAAAAAAAGTCCAGTGTATTGCAGCTCTAGTTATACAAGAACAACTATCCCACTGCCACTCACTCAGTTTAGAAAAAAAAAAAAAAAGGCAGAAAGGAGACCTGCAAGAATAAGCAGCAAATGTCTCAAGCACCAGCTTCTGATCCATAAGTACATATAACCCTAGACACTTTAAAAAGCAATATAAATTTTATCAGGTCAAAACCAGAACACGCATGCTTTGGTGGGTTTTATCAGCTTCTCTTTATCTAATCACTTTTCTTTTCATCACAGCTGAACTTATATTCTATTTTAATTCTTCCCTTAAAGGATCTGCAATGTGCTTCTGGTATGCCTCTGCTTGTCTACCTACCCAAAGAGTAGAAGACATGACAGTATGGTATGAGAAAAGTTTTATTGGCCTGTATTTTGGATGACCAAATTACTCATGAGCAGTGAACTCATGAATAAGTTATGAAAGTCATTAAAACAAGTGCCAATAAAACCTTTTTATATGAGAATTGCCATATATTCTACATATGTGACTTATTTTACAGGAAGGAAAAAACTCTATACAAGACACTTTACAGAGTCTTAAAAAATTTTATGGGGATCATTTCTGCTATCCTTCCAACTGCAAACCAGACTTTAATTAAAATAAGCCATGCTGTACTGTGCTCAGAGGTATAGAAAATTTAAAACATCTCTCAAACTTACTGCTGTAGCTTTTACTTTCTCAGAACTCATGACCCACCAGAACTTGAAGAAAGTGCTGTTCTGCTGGAAAATTATAGCTTTTCCCTTTCCCAAAGGTGAAAAACTTCTAGGCACAATTCTGGATGGTCACACAGTTAGAAATTTTAGGTTTATCAATAATCCAGGACTAAATATTGTCTATTCTGAACAGTAATCATTATCATTTTCTATAAAACATTCCACTTACAGTTAGCCAAATTGTGATAGTGAGGATATTTCCTGATACACAAATTTGTCCAGCATTCTTCTCAGAGTTAAATGCTTGCAGGTATTTTTTCCTCCCTTAAATGTCAAACAAAGGCTCAAATCCCCAGGAGCTGGTAATTGGCATTGTTTTCAAGGGAGCTGCGGGCACACAGTGTGCGATTCATTTATCTAAATATAGGTTTCTCCATCTGAATGGGTTGTCTACATACTTTTACTCCTTCCTGAAGAAAAAAAATAAGAATTTAATAAGCACCCAAAATAGAATAATTTGAAGTAAACAATTTGAGCTCTGGAAATGCTTTTTTTTCCCCACCTGCAACAGAGGCACCCAATAGCTTTCCATCCGCCCTTCCGGCATTAGCAGGCACGCAGAGGTGAATCCAACCCACAGAGTCTAATGCTAGCTGCCAACTTCTCCACCGTTTTTCTCCATACACAGCCACTTACATACATGAAAAATTAGTCATCAAACACCTTTTTAACTTGGTAACATTTTCAATTCAGACTCTGCTAGGTCAGTGACTCTGCAGAGTGCACATCAGCAGTTAATTTGTCCGTAATTTTCTTTCTAGGGAGAGCAGCACTCCAGTCAATGACGTGGCTTCTGCTGAGGCTGGGTCTGCAATTTGGACTGCATTTTGACATACCTGCTAGATATGTAAAGATATTTCCTGGTGATTTTTTTTTTCAATTATCAGTTGCAATACTGAAATACTCTTTGCTTGCCTATATTGATTTCTGAAAAGATTTGCTACTGTTATCAAAATACCCATGAATCAAAGACCACAAGTGTAGGCATCGGCACTCCTTACTGATTGTTAATTCTGTGTCCCCAGTGCAATTCTTCCTCAAGAAGTTTACAGGCACAATTTACTTAAGCTATCAGTATTTGTGTTTTGCCTTACTACCTTTCAAATCACTGAAATGCTTACCTGGGCTCTTGTGCTCTTGCCCAGTGATTTTCAAGATATAATATATGCAGACAGCGGGGGAAAAGAAAAATGCCAAACATGCGCCACACTCCTACTGTTTTCTTGACTGCTGTACAGAGCAAAACCTCCATCTTCCTGCCAGAGAGCCTGGGGTCCTGCTGTGGAAGGGGCTCCTCGTAAAGTAAGAAGGGGCAAGATGTGACAGGTAATAAAAAAAGAGCATGATATATCCAACAGCTAAATAAAAAAAAGACCTGGTAAAGCACTCCCTCTGCTCAGGCTGATAGTTGGACAGCCTGGCCAGGTAGCCAAGGCAATTAAGTCCTACAAAAACTGTGCTGCTGGCTGAAGAGCCAGCTGATAACATCCTCCCTCGATCCGGAGAGGAAATGTTCAGTTCACAGCACTGGACAGCAGGTACACATGAGGATAGGGAATTTTTACAGTAGGATCTAGTCTGCTATGAAGAACTAATCTGGTTGTAATCTGTGACATATTGGCATGGATCGAACCCTACTGGTCAATCATTTATATGCTTTGATGAATCTTGGCTGACCATCATTTAAATCAAATGCGTGTCCTTTATGTTAGCAATAGGAGGCAGTTTAGGATTAACATGCCAGGGCAACACAGCATCCAAGCCATAAGCCCATGGAGTAATTTACATTATTTTCATAACAGCTATTCCCCCAGACTCTTCTGAAAACATGATGTCTAATCCTGGGCTTTTTCTTCCAACCTGCAGTCTTTTATCCCATGCTTTGCCTCTTGATCTCCATCACCTGTCAGTTGAGATGTCCACACTCAACCCCACAAACAAGTTGGGTGACTACTTTAGGAATTTTTTTTTTTTTTTATTTCCAGCTGAAGCAAAACTATGGGGAACTGCACAACAGGAGAACAGAGCAGAGCCCTGATGGCACTGGATTGCAAAAGCTGGAAGGCACCTGGGAAGAGGGTTCCTTCAAGCACCTGTCACAGCAAGCTCT
This sequence comes from Theristicus caerulescens, assembly GCA_020745775.1. Taxonomy (NCBI): domain Eukaryota; kingdom Metazoa; phylum Chordata; class Aves; order Pelecaniformes; family Threskiornithidae; genus Theristicus; species Theristicus caerulescens. The sequence continues at coordinate 95,913,474 of CM036560.1, forward strand.
CATCATCTCTGATTTAGATACTTGCATCTAAACTCTCCATGAAACAGAGGGAAGGAAACAGCAACATGAAACGTGTCCGAGTTGCAGAGTTTTAACAGAAGTTAAAACAGGACGTACAAAAATTGTTAGTGGGAAGAGAACAGTAGGGAATTAGAGAACTGGGGAAAAGAACACTTGTAGTAGCTGGGAAACAAACAAAAAAGTTCAAATTTTTTAATTACTTTTTTAGGTGCACAGCACCAACCTAAGTAAAAAAAAAAACAAAACCAAAAACTAAACTTCAAAAAGCAGATTCTACAGGAACCATGTGATATGGCTTAAGAATATCTGCACATCCTAAATATTAGGTATTATCTCCAAAAGCCGACTGATATTTGGAATGGTGTCCTACCTTCTGGATCCTGAGCTCACTCACTTCATTAACAGAAAAAAGAAATACAAGCAACCACTCTCTCAGGGTAGGGAGAAACTAGGCTGGACTAGCATCTGAGTGGAGGCCAGGTACCACTGTGCTCCAGTGGTCCCCAGCAGCAGCAGGGCAGAGCTGACTGCACCAGGCAGGATGCGGGGCAGCCCTGAGGCTGCTTTAATGCCTGCAGAGGATCAGACTGGCCTCCAGCTATCCCTAGGTCTGGGAATTTGCAAAGGTAATTTAAAGAGATCATAGCTGGCTGAACAGGGCTTTTTCTTTCTGTCTAGTTTTAATAGCCTCTTCAATAGTCACAATAAAACACAGCTCATCCAGTAACTCAGGATCTTACTGTAAGCTCAGCAGTAAAGTCCCCGAGCATGCTTGGAGCACAGGCTCAAACATCACACCTTTCCATTATAACTCAAAAGGTGCAGTAATTGGCCTGGCCATATGACACATTCAAGTTCCCAAGGCTGAACCCGTGTTATTTAAATGGTGGTACACAGAGGTAAGAAACTGAAAGGACATGCAATTTTCTTCTTTTGTGTGCTTTGTACTGCAGCCCCATCCATTTCCTGCCACTATTTGTGTTCCTCTTCAGATATGGAAGGGGACCAAAGTGAGCCATCCTATCTGCAGTGTAGTTCAGAAATGTCCAGCCTCATCTAACAGATCTGGTGCAAACCTGGGCACTAATCAAGACACCGAAGCAGGAAGCTCAGAGCCAGCTAATTTACCTTGGGCTTAAAGTTCAAAGATAAACTACATTATAGTCTGCACCCCAGACATTTTCATTGCGTTTCTCAGTCATAAAACACTGTTGTCTGTTTTTCTCTTACAGCTTTCCTTGCCCTGAAGTGTAGCCATCAAGATGGAAAATGAGTTGGAGAATGCAGAAAGAATGTTAACATTTTAGTTACGCCATTGTTATTTATATCACACTGACCCAAAATAACTTCTGTATGTAAATGTGGCTGTAAACAATGACTGTATTTATGCCAATTATTCTGACTCATTGATTTTAAAATAATTCTTCATAGCTTTAGCATTTCCCTGAACTTTTCTAAAATCCAAGAAAGTCCTGTCTGTCAGCAGTGGCAGCCACTGCTTTGCTCATCAGGGCAAGCTACTGAGGTACCAGAACCCAAGTAACAAAACTAAAAGATCTGACAAGAAAGGAGAACCACCTCCTTGCCATTAAGGCCATAAACTGAGAAGAGCTCAGCCAGATTAACCTGACCCAGCTTGTGATCATAGTCTGTCATCAGTCCTGAGCAACAGTAGTGTTTTAGGAAAGACAGTCCTTTTTCAGAGATCACTGCAACCCTTGCCAAAGCATAAGCGACTCAGGGAAGTGCAAATCATCCTTAGAGGAGACTGAAAAGGAAGCAAGTACTGAAAACACATGTGATACATTCCCTATCCAGGGCAGCAGTTTTAGACCATAGGAAGGTTTTTCCAGCCCCTGGGGCAGAGAGCCAGCTGAGACAGGCACAGTAGGCAGCAGCTCTGCCTGATGTTTCTTGAGACAAGCAACTAGCCTCTGCTTGCTACTGCTCTACATCTGGGGCAGTTTATTCATTCCTCCAAACCAAATGCAAACCTCAGCCTAGAAATCTAGACCTAGGAACACTCTGGTCATACTACCACAAGGCAGTTCTGTGAAAAAGCATATATATATATATATATACACACACATACGCACACGTGGCAGAAAAAAATCTTGGTTAAATCAAGTGTTTGCCTCAAGTCTAGAAAGCCCATTGAATTAGTCCAAATAAGGCACATTATCTTCAATAGCTACATCCATTAATGTTTTGCTCCCAGCTCTGAACCGCCAGCCATGCATTTAAAGCTCAGCTACAGGCAGTTCTCATGAGCTCAGCACCAGACTTGCACTCAAACCACCAGATCCCAGCTACCATATCTTAATCCATATGTGCTCAAGCAGCATCCCAGACTGTGCAACAGATGGCCAAGAACAGCTGTCCATGAAACACTCTGAGAAACAAGGATAAGCACCAGAAGGAAAATAAAAATTCCCAAGGACTTCTTCCTTAGTGAAGAGGTACGTTACTGCTTGGTCTTCCAAGAACCAAAGATAGCAGGCAAACTTTTCTGCTCTCCAATAAAACTGTTACAAACTTCTTGAAAAGCGGGCATACAGTTTTATGGAGTGACCTGACTGGTGAACAGACTTTGCAGCAAAGTGTGTTCAAGAGAAAAGGCAAGCAAAAAAAAAGTATACTTTTTGCCACTCAAAATATGATTTCAATTCAAAATCATTTTATAGCTTAGCATAAGGTGCAACATAATGCTTGAAAGATGTGCCTGAAACATCATCCTGAAGAGTATTTTCACTGACTTCCTTAGCAGAAACATCTCCGTTATCAAACACTGTATCAACAAAAATAGACACTTTTAAAAGCTTAAATTTAAAGCAGAACCATTGATTTTTAATGGCCTTCTCAGAAGACAAAAAGAAAGACAAAAGAAGAAGAGAAAAAGCTGAAATATGCCTTTGATAGAAGTACTGTACTTTTTTACAGGGTTATGTCTCTATATGCCTGAGCAAAATATAAAATTAAATCATTGTTTAACATAGACAGACATTAGCCTAGCACAACCTGGGGAAGTCAGTTAATGCCTTTGGTAACACAGCAGAGAACAGTGCCTCCTAAAACCTCCAAAGGACAGAGTCACCGCACAGAAGGGAATGCATTGATCGCAGCAGCTTTAGGAAACTGAGAATAAGTTACAAACTCCATCCAGGAGCACCTTATGTTTGTAGTGTGGATTTAAGCTGATTCCTAAACCAGCTGAAGCACAGCAGCAGGGCTGGCTGCAAGAGGTGCTTCTGTGGGCCGTGAGTGAGGAATTGGCAATGATACACTGGCAAAAAGCACTGGCTACCGGGTCAGCTACAAGCGGGGTGGGCTGTTGGACAAGGTCTGCTGTAACAAAGCAGTGGTGGGTGGCTGCAGCAAGGCTGCCAAAAGGGGAGAGCTAAGGCAAAAACTCACACACAAGCCTTCCTGCAGGCCAGATGATTTCAACTGGGGTAAATCCAGCTGGGGTAAGGTGGCAGAAACACTGGAATTAGTGGATTGCTTAGAGCAGGATAGCAGTCTGCATAGCAGTGAGATTCTCTCAGCGTCAGGAGTTAAGCACAGTTAGCAAGGTCCTTAGGCAGGCACAGCTGCGGGAATAGTCCCAGGCCAATGTAGCTCAGGTGAGTGAAATCTGCTCACCTAATACGGAGGCTCAGTTCTTGGGTTTTAGTGCATTTCCTTGCTCTGCCACTCGAGTGCTTTTGTTCTTCTTCTGAGAAAATTAATGAACATCAGGTAGGGAATTCCTTGGCTTTGATGTCACTGTATGTTATTAGTTTAGTTCTTACAAGTCTGGGTGGTGCTAACTCCAGTTGTGTTGAAGATCTTCAACAGAAACCCCTAGAAATGGAATCTCACTCGCCTTACAGACAATCAGTTCCCAGCAAGAAAATACTTCCTCATCTATAATAAAATATGCATTTAGCCAGCTAACATATATGATTTACTAAACATAGCAGTCAATATATTCAGTATTCAGTGAGTACTCTTAACATCTGTGAAGAGATTTGCTTGATAAAAAGCAATGCTCTAAGTGTTCCTGCCATATGCTTTTTGCTACAGTTTTAAGCAACAGACTGGGATGTTTTGTTCCTAATCAAGGTTTAGATACCTCTCCAACAGCTGGGAGACCACAGAGAGCTGAGGCGGCAAAGAGCCAGGCTCTTTAGCTTCCAGCAAGCTCCTTGAAAGCTCTTGTAATTTCACTTTTTGCCTTCAAGGAGAGCACTCGCTGGAGAAAAGACTGCCTTTTCTGACCAGCTCTAATTGCCAGCTCTGCCACCAACCCTGCTGTGAGACCTTTTGCAAGGCTTTATCCCTCCATGTCCTTTCTTACTCTTCATCAGTTTTTCTTATTTAGAATCAAGTTCTTCAGGAGGCTGTTTCTTACCATGTGTTTTTGCAAGTCCTGCCACAATTCATCTTTAATCTCTAGATGATGTCATAACAACACAACCGTGACACTGCAATGTCAAGAGCAGAAAGGCCAGGCCCAGGCAAGGGGACATCTGCCAAAAGCTCCCACCAGCAGCACTTTCACCCCCTGGGTTGGGGCCAGGTCTCAGCACAGACACTTTCCCATGCGTTAGGAGCCCACTCTTTTCAGAAACAGCCCAAACACCCTCTCGGGTGGTGTTAGCATTTAACCAAATGGCAGAGGAGGGGAAGTGGCAGCCAGCCAAAGCCCTCCAAGCCTGCAGAGAGCCTCGGAGACATGTTCCCAGGGACAAGTCCTTCTGTACAGCTTCTTTTTGGGATTGCCCTCCTTAATTATCCCATTTATTACTTTGGGGGATACACTGGTAACCTGTGCATCTTCTGCAATTACATGAATGCGGTTGTTTTTATACTAATAGTACTTTTCCAGAAATTTAATACTGGTACATGGTTGACAAAAAAAAAAAAAAAGCAGCTATTACTGTGGGTTACATCCAGAATGGATGCAGAAAAGCACAGTGGACCTAATTTGGCATCATTGTGTGCATGCAGATCAGATTGCCTTCATTTTGGCAGAAATTAGCCCAACACTGGGACTACTGAAGCCTGTCACTGTGCATAAACAATCCTGGGCAAGAGCGTAAGAGCAACATTGCATTTCTGTACTTGACAAAGCCAATGAGTCTGCGTATTTTGCTTCCATGCAAAAGGTGCAAGAAGACATACCCATATTTAAAGGGTAATTAATGGCACCTTTATCCCTGCCACCAGTTCTGCGGTTACTTTAAGAGCAGACGGCAGTGATGTGTTCAGTAGCTCTGCCCACAGCCAGGGTCTTTGGAAGCACATGACAAGAGATGCCTGCAAAGGTAGGCAGAGAGCTGTCATTAAGTACAATAAGATTTCTTCTCTCCCTTCTTCTGCTCAGAGCAACCCTTTCCCCACACTCCTGTTTGGCATAAAAGTAGCAGGGTCTTATGTAAATAAAGTTAAACACTTTTTTTTTTTTTAGTAGTAGGACTCTTAGAAGAACCATTCACTCTTACAGACTCTCAGTGTTACTTCAGTTATAGTTCAGGACACAAGAACTTGATTTCTTTAGTCACCCCTATCTCTGCCAAGAATGTCGGTGCAAGATTGCTGTGCCTTCAAACAGCCCTTCCAGGAGCAGAGGGAAAAAAAAACAAAACAGAACAAACCAAACCAAAAAACCCCACTAACTTCCATTACAAGTGCTTTCTTTTTTTTTTTTTTTTAAAAAACTCTAAGTATAGCCCGAATATTTTGTGTAATTCTTCTGAGAAAGTAGATGCTTTAGTAATGCCTTTCAGGGTGCAAAGGTGGCTAAGGCAGGCTGTTGGATAACTTATTTCTAATCTAACAAGAAACAGTTTATACTGCAAAAATGGTATACTACTTATTACAGCCTTTGCAGATGGTTCTTATATACTCAGGAATCTGCAAAACCCAAAAGCAGCACATCAGGGACAAAATGCTTTCTGTAACCCTCATGTCCCTGTTTTCTTCAGTCTCTGACCAAACTTTAAGAAATCTGCACCTGGGCATATTTTTTCCTCACAATTTACATGACTCAATGAGCACCTTCAGGAATGTCTGGATTTGGAGTAAAGGCAGGCATGACTAGACAGGTTTCAAACTTTTCTGAACTCACATGTGTCTCAGACAGAAATGCAAAAGAGAACAAGCTATGAAAGTTAAATATTTGTTCTTGCTGCATTTCTCTTGGACAATTCTTCCTCTGCCCCCACATTGCACTCATACATCTATCATCAAATATTTTCACTGTGATCAACAAGCTATAGATGAACTGACTTATTCTGATTGCTTACCCTCCTGTTGTATTTTAACAAAAGCAGAGATTTACACAGGTGATCTGGAATGCTAAATGCTCATATTCCTTTCAGCTTTCCATAATGTTAAAGATCTAAGCCAGGTGTCATGGAAAAGTATATTACTGTCGGTCTTATACGCGTGTTCTAAGATGTACTTGCTTGCAAAGGTCACTGGATTATTTGCCATCTTCTGATTACAGCTCATCTGCTAACACCTGTGACCACCCATTGTACTGAAGCTCTGCCAGTGATTTCTACAAGGCTATTGTATGATTCCTTTTAAGAGAATACTTTTGTGCCAAGTGCTTTCTTAGAAGTTCTTAACTACACAGATTCCATATTCTATGAATTTATGACTGAAATCGAGGAGGAAATGTATATAATTTAGCAAAGCCCTCAAAAAACTTGATTTTTTAATTGTTGTACAGTCCCTACTACTAACATCCTTGAAATTCACTGGGAATGCAATGTACCTAATCTCTGTGGTGGCAAATGTTCTCTTATCGCTACATTAAACTTGCTAAAATGGGTCATGCTTTGATCATGTAATCATAAGAAAGAAATGAGCTTGGACTAAGTTGGGGACTGAGTCAGGGACCTGCAAGATGAACAAGTAGCATGGTGTCATGGTTTAACCCCAGCCAGCAGCTAAGCACCATGCAGCCACTCGCTCACTTCCCCCCAGTGGGATGGGGGAGAGAATCAGAAGGGTAAAAGTGAGAAAACTTGTGGGTTGAGATAAAGACAGTTTAATAGGTAAAGCAAAAGCCATGCACGCAAGCAAGGCAAAACAAGGAATTCATTCACTACTTCCCATCAGCAGGCAGGTGTTCAGCCATCTCCAGGAAAGCAGGGCTCCATCACGTAACTGTTATTTGGGAAGACAAACACCATCACTCTGAATATTGCCCCCTTCCTTCTTCTTCCCCCAGCTTTATATGCTGAGCATGATGTCATATGGTATGGGATATCCCTTTGGTCAGTTGGGGTCAGCTGTCCCGGCTGCATCCCCTCCCAAAGTCTTGTGCCCCCCAGCCTCCTCACTGGTGGGGTGGTATGAGAAGCAGAAAAGGCCTTGACTCTGTGTAAGCACTGCTCAGCAGTAACAAAAACACCCCTGTTGTTATCAGCAGGCAGCACAAATCCAAAACATAGCCCCATACTAGCTACTATGAAGAAAATTAACTCTATCCCAGCCAAAACTAGCACACATGGCAGCCTCTTTTCCAATCTATTCTAGCTACATATCACCTACAGAGCTGAAATGAGCAACCTGAAGCCTGCTTTTTTCCATCATTGTGTATTTCCCCATGACTTCTTTTAAATACTTTCCTTACTACAGCAACTATTATTTTTGTGCTTTTCACAATAACTGAGAAAATCACTGACATTCCTTCCTTGTGTGGGAGCTGCACAAGTGGGAAATATTGATTTCTTCCCATATTGTTTTGCTTGGTATTTCTGCTTGGCATGTTTCTTCTTTCATTTCTCATTCCCAGCTTACTCTACATTTCTAGTAGGCAAGCACTATTGAGCATTGTCATAGCTACATATAATATTACAGTTAGTTCCAAATAAACTTTTTGGGCATCTGGAAAGAGCAACTGCTTTTAGTAACGTATGTATTTACCATGGCCCTGAGTTGGCTGAAAGTGTAAAATGGATCATGTTATAAACATCTTCTGCTGAGCTTTGCAAAAGAGCCAAAATAATTAACTTCTGAAATACATAAAACTCAAAGCAAGGTAGAACAAGGAAAAAGAAAAAAAAAAAGGGGGGGGGGGAAAGATTACTTGACCAGATGTCCTCCCACCTGCTTTGTCTTTTCTGGCAAATTCATTACTTGGTTTTATTTGTTCAATAACTTTCTGAATCACTAGACACAGTACAGTGCACTTTGGACCCTAATAAAGTCTTGTTATCACTTCTGAAACCAATGTCCTGGCTGCCCTCTCTTCCTCATTGTGTGATCTGCAGTAAAAGTTAAACCACTCAGCTCTGCACCATGTGCCTCCCATCCCCATGGTCTTTCCTTTCTTTTGCCCTTGCAGGCCTTGAAGATGCCCAGGTGCCCTGGGTTAAAAGCAGTCCCCCATGCCCCGGCTCACTCTGCTGCCTCCGCAAGGCAGCGCAGCATAACTGTGAGCAAAGCAGGCGACCAAAACATACTGTCATAGTCTTGATGAGCAATGTATGTATCACAAGGAATAACATAGCCTGGGGCTTCTTGTCAAGAAGAAGGAAATACAGCCCACAACGAATTTCAAAACCTTATAAAAATTAAATGCAATCAGGAAATAACAGCTTGTCCAAACAGGCAAGAAAGAAATCTTCCTTTACACCTCTGCGCAGGCCACACCGTCTGTGCCTTGCCATACACACAATAATGAGGAAAAATTTTGTTTCTCTGCTGCAGGTGCCCTCCAGCATTACAATGTCTGAGAAACACTTATCTATTAGCCAAGCTATGAGTAACATCCTCCACAAGATGTAGCCTAAGAGGCTGAGAAGCTTCACTGTTGATATTACCTGCCAAGGTGATGCTTTGCTTTCCTAAAATGGATAGAGGAACATCAAAGCTCCTTCCAGCTCAGACAACATCTGGACCCATTTGCCCCTATTAACTTTGGAGCAGAGTCAGGGAGGGAGAGCACGTTTTCCAGCTCTCAAGGCAAATATTTATTTGCCTAGATCCTGAATGAGCGGGAACTCTGATTGTTCCCACCTTGGTCGATGTTGCAAGTACTGGGTCACACCCAACACAAGCAGTTTCCTAGGTCAATTGTTTGGTTCTCTGCATTGCTTGCAGTCACCAGCCAACTTTGTCTACCCTAGGATGAAACTCTCCAGCTGTCATTCTCACAGAAATATTCCTGTTTATCCTTTAGGGCATTTTTAAGTTCTTGAACCACATCTGTGCTGGACGCAGCCTGTGCAAAGGGACTCTCTGCTTTGCCCTGGCACCGCTGCCCAGCCTCAAACTACCATCCCTACACCGGTCAGTGCCGGGGTGCCAGTTCACTGAGAGCAGACCAGGAGTTCTGCCACGGCACCACATTGCACTGTGCCAATTACTAACATGCTCTTTGTCAAGTTCAGTGAATGTAATCTTCCTTATTTTGCCTTGTACTTTCCTATAAATTGTTGGGTTTTCCCCCCCCCCCCCCCTTTATTTTAGCAGTTCAAGCTGAGCTTTGGCTTCCCTACCTTTTTGCTTCCTTTGAACCACACTGCTTCAATTATTACTATAGTCAATGGTGCTTTAGTGTTTATTTTGTACAGTATGCCTAGGTTTGCTGTGCATCCTTTTATGAGCATGTCTTTTGAGTACACAGTGTTTTTCTTGACTTATAAAAGGCTCAGCCTTTTATTTGAGGAATCCTTGTATTCTAGCTTTAACCCTTGAATTTTCCTGTTTTCTCTACATTTTTTAGAATAGTTGAAGGAACTTATTACCATTTCTATACACTTATTTAGATTTGGGGTATTTCTATACAGACCAGGTAGCTGCTGTCATTTTTTTTTCTTTTTCTTACCTCACCCCCTGATACCCCTGCACCACCAGCCCACAAACATTTATATTAATCTTCATTTTTATTAGCTCTGGTAGCTTCCACTTACAGTTCAAAGCACTGTTTAAACCTTTTTCTTATCTCGTCAGCCTTCTCCATAATCTTTAAGGCTGCTGAAGGATTTATAAGTCGAAACTCACACACACTCCACAAAAAAAATAAAATAACAAAAAAAAAGAAAAAGAAAAGAGGAGACAGAGAGGAAAAAGGTCTCCCTGTTGACCTCAGCAGGAAGTTCACCAAAGCAGTGTCATCTGTTGCCTCTCTCCAGACACTGTAGTTCTTTGCTTCTGCCCATCCACAAGTAGGGATGGCCGAGATACAAATACAGTAGCACATGACCCATCTTTAATAATAGGAAATAACCACAAATCCAGTTTTCCCCTCTATGACAGCAGTACCTTAACAGAAAAGAGAGTGACCGAAATTGGTCCGTCATATATCCCACCAATACTGCTATAGTATAGCTCAGGGTCCCTTCACTGTGTGGGAGGCAGTCATGTGCATAGTTTCAAAACTAGGTACCTAAATTTTCTGTGTAGCCAGTGGAAGTACATAGGCAACTCAGAGACTATTCAGGGCACCACAGTTCAATGCCAACAAAATAAACCCACTTATTTTTTGATCCCATCTGAAGCTGTCATGTCAGTGTCTTCCCTCTAAAAAGCCCTCAAGAAAATGCTCTTCACTTACCTATGACATGGTACTGGAAAGCAGAAGTAGAATATAGCTCTGATTTCTAATGCAACTGGCCCTACCAGGGATATATTCGGAAACACCAGGGAAATAAAATGCTGTCCTTCATTAAAAGAAACAAGTTCCCAGATGTTATATCTATTATAATTTATTATTTATTTTAGAGTTCTCCCATATCATTCCATGCTTGAGTGATTCCTCCTTCACAATATCATTATGAGATATAACACTGTCAACCCCAGCTCAGAGATGGGAGGAAGCGGAAGAAACACTTTGCTTGGCACAGACCATAGTGTGAGAACTTGCAAGCTTCCTTGTGTTTTTTTTTTTCACTGCTCAGTACTGTCCGCCCTCACTTTATTTTATGCTTGCGCCTATGCAAAGGGTCTATTTGAATTCTGCACTGGTCATAAGTTCTGGTTTGACAACTCTCAAACCTGAAATAATTTATTTATCTAGAGAGCAGGCCTTGCTGCCCTATTGAAGATATTCAGTTCCTACCTGGCCTTATCCTGTAATAGGGATGAAAAGACAATTCATCTCCCAGACTCATTCATTATTCATAGCTCTCTAATGAGACTCTGGATGAAAAAGCCAATCTTCATCAGGTGAGACAATGGCTATTGTTATGAGAAGACCTGTGCAAGACCAGGGGTTCGTTTCACATGGTGCTCATCTGGCGATTACAGCGGCAGTAGGGGCTGAATGCAGGCTGAAGAACCTGGAAGTTAATTCAGCTCTGGTGCCTTATAAAGAAGAAAAAGGAAAAAAGCTGAAACCAGAAGAGCCTGAAATTAATTTTCTAAATATATCTGGGAGCTGTGCAAAGAATGATAATTCCCAGAAAGTTGGGGAGTTTCGGCATTTTGCTTTATTCCAGTTTGGAAATGTTGGGAACCTCCAATGGTCCAGGAGGCCAGAGCCCCAGACACGCTGGCTTTCAGAATTTTTAGATTTTTATCTCCCCCTCAACCCACCGATGGAGTGAGAGCACCCAGACAGACAGCTGACTGGGAAGTCTTGGAGCTGGCCACTCCGAGGAGTTCTCTCCTCATTATCTTGGGGTCTTACACAACACAGGAAACTGGCAAGAGGCCAGAGAGGACTTTGTCAGCCTCTCATCAATCAAAATAGTCTCCCTGGGACAATTATATCCCAATGAATCTGCACGTACTGATATACGCCTGTTGCACCAGGGGATTTTGGAGTCGGTCTAATGACACTCCGGCATGAAAAGCACTGACCCACTGTCACCAACCTCTGCAGTAGCTGTTACCTCTGAGTGCTTCTTCAAAAAAAAAAAAAAAAAAAATCAAGGAAATGTTTCCAGTGCCTGCATAGGCATTCAGAAACCTTCCTTTAAGTCCCAATGCTTCTGACTGTTTTAGGTTTCTGTTCACTAAAAGTATCCCTTTAGACAGAGAAACAAAAGTTTGAACACAAAGGAAAGATCCTGAATCCTTTACCACTAATTATCTTACGAAGTCAGAGCTGAAGGACCTCCGGAGCACTCAACTGAAGTCTCATCTCTCTGTGCCCGAAAGACCGCTTTGAAGCTCTGCCTCGCTCGCTGCCATTCCATTTCATTTGACAATTACTGACCATCAGTGCCATAAGCATGTTTGAAACTCTATGTTGTTCTTGACAAAACCTCTGACAGCACCATCAAGTACAAAGTATGAAAGCTTTTGCAGTAAATGCAGCCATTTGTCACTGCTCTCTTTATGATCAGCTCATCAGCCAAAACAGCAAGCATTTTGCTTTCATTCTTTCCTTTCAAAGAGAAGTTGCAAGCGCAAGGCTTAACCGGTTAATCAGGTCAAGAAAAGCAAGAATAACTGAGATACAGACAGCTGAAATACAGGCTTATTTGCCTTGGCCAACAGGTAAGTACAAGGCTCTGTGACCTTCTAAGGCAGGAGGGGGAAAGGGAAAGGTAACACCGAGCTCAGACCCTGCTCTCAGGTACAGGTGAGGCACCTGTAAGCGAGCTTGGTCTGATTTGCCTCACCCAGGCTAAAAATATGACAGAATTGGTAACAGCCTGTGGTGGGCACTTGACTCCTGCGCACCAAAAGGGAGCAATCCAGTTCGTGCCTATTTGCATTTAATTCACCACCATCTGCCATACTTCCAGGAACCCTTTTTAAGAAGGGTCAGGCAAAGGCAGGTCAAACAGGGCTCAGAGCCCCTTCTCTGGATTTACAGTGAGATGTTTCACTCTCATGAAATCCACTATAAAGTCGCTCTTCAATATACATCACCTTTGTTCTTTTTCCTACAGAAATTAGCATGCACCAAGTGACTAAGTCTATTAGAGAAAATTGACCCTGGAGTCATTTAGCTAAAGATTTGCCAAAGCCCAGAGGTATTTATTATTCTTATAAGCAATGAGGCATATGGTTGACTTTTCCAAAAGCCATTTCAGAAAGAAAAGCAAATGACCGTTTCTTGAAACAGAAACAAGAGATATTCAAGAACCTTTAATCCAAATCTGGGCAGGAAGATTTCATCATAAGGCTATACAAAAATGCACAAAATGTGGAGAATTTCTCTGTCTGCTTCAGGATTAACACTTGAGAGACCACATGCTGCAGCTCCTCAAAGGGTGCTACTACTCTACCCATAGTGCAGAAATGGCCAGTGTCAACAGACAGGCAAGTGCTTATCAAGGTGGCTTTCATACCTGTGCTCCAAAAGTTAAATGGAGATGCTCTAGCAAAACTACAGGAGGGTTCTTTGTTTAAGAGGGGGCCAAGGGCTAACACGAAAGCCTGGAGAAATTTCCGTTTGAGTGAAGTTTATAACTCAGATTTGAATGTGCAGGAGGTTGGATTAGACAGTGGGTTCTGAATTTTCCCTTTTTTTGGTTTACCAGAGTTCAAATGCTGTCTGTAAAGTGCTAAAATAGTGCTTCAGCAACAGCACAAAGCTGTCAGCACAAACCAAAAAATTCTCTTTGATGGAAAGTTAACTGAAGCCAAACATTATTTGTAACCAAATAGCAAAAAAGTTAGAAACAGCAAAAGAAAGATAAAAGATACCTTATCCTTTGCCTCAAACCAGACCAGTGTCTCTGTATTTGACAACCTTCTATACTTCAATCAAAAATTTCAGAGCTTCTGTGCACAAGAACAAGATATACAAGCCAAGTTTTTTTTAAAAAAAAAACAAAACAAACCAAACCCAAGAATAAAACCAAAAAAAACCCCCCAAAAATAAGGAAAAAAGCCTGTGTTTTTTCAACACAATTTTGATTTGATTACTTATCTCTGCTTTGGAAGTCAAGGAAGGCCAAACTTACCTTTAAGAGACAGACCTAAAGAGTATAACGCAACATCTGTCTTTGAAAATAAGAGTCAGTATATTTAATAGACAAACTCATTTAACAATTTGATGAGCATAGGCATCAGTGAACCTTACTGTCTGTATTTAGGAAAGAGAAGAGTAAAATTAATGAAGGGGTTTTTTTTTGGTAGTAGGATAAGTTTAGTCTCAAAAAAATCTAATGCTAGATTTTTATATGGACATAGAATAAAAGATGTTCTTCACATATAATATACTCAGTTGGCTGCCTATGTCAGGAGTTGGTGCTGCCAAATATAAGGGCTACTTCCCACAATTTAAACAGCCCTGGTTATAAAAAGAAAGATGAGCAGTAACATCCGGACAAGAGAGATGCACAAAAGAATAAGGCATGAAAGAATGCAAAGAATCCTGTTGCTCTGAGGAAATCCAGAGACCCATTTCACTGTGTGAAGATGTTCTGTGTGCTGAAATATGTGCATCTCATGGGGACGCTGAAAGCATATTCATCATTTTTCTGCCAGATACAAAGACTTCTATATAAAGCGTTTGCAACCTGCTTGGCCAGTCAGTAGTCCTTAAGTTTAGAGCCCAGCTGGTGATGCCTTTTCTAGAAAATAAACTAACTGTGCTGCTGTTGTGCTTCCAGTGCTATACCAGTCACTGTCAGCTGCCAGATAAGCTTTGCTGCTATGGACAGCAACATTGGCCTGTCTTGGAAGACAGACAGAAAAACCCCAACTTCTGAACTTGAAGTTACAACGAATTATGTTTTGGCACGCACTCAACAAGAAAGAACAAGTGCCATGGAATATCTACTACAAGAAAAACAGAAAAGTTATGGTTATACACAACAGAATATTCACGACACTGAATAGTCCAGGCAGGACTGGTTCAACACACATTTTGCTTTGCTGAAAGCATTAAAAATGCACCGGGATGCCAAACCACAATGCATTAGTTCCTATGGAGCATCATTCACTGTGAACACTCTTGGGAATTTTACAAAGAGACATTTCTCCACCAGAAAATAACACTTTGTTAAAGCTCAGCTACTCGTGGAAAGAGTCACTTACAGCAAGTTCTCTTTTAAAAAAATATCAAAGTTGAGAGTGGGATATTATGACACTGCTAAATACAGTTCCTTTTGAAGAACAACTTTTTTTTTTTTCCAGAAGACAGGTTAATTTAGAATTAAAGAAACTAGAAATGAAATGCTGTAAATGAACTTGATTTACATTACTGTCGGGCGTTTCAGACACACAAATTTCCAAGCCAGGCTGCTCATGCTAACCTGAGATGCAGAACAAAAATCCTCTCATTTCAAAAATTATTTTACGTTATGGGATTCATTTTGCCAATGGGACCAGCTCTGCTCAAAACCTTTCAGAAACAGGCTAGCCTGTGAACCCAAGGAGCAGTTCTGACACACGAGCTTCTGCATGGCAAACTAAACTCCTTTCATCCCATTTCCAATGGAAGAATTGCTTTTACATTTGTTTTTTTTTTTTTAGGAGTCACTTCCCCTGCTCTATGTTCACAGCGTGCAAGTCATTTGTGAGTAATTTGGGATTAGCTTCCTTTAACTCAAAAAGCTTGTTAGGTGCTGGCATTACAGTTTTCTTTGAGTTGCTAATCTGGTGGTGCTAATTAAGACTTGCAAAGACTGTTGCAATATTCTAATTATGGCAAGTACATGTCTCTTAAGTCCATCTACTGTAGAACAAAGCGGGTTTTGCTATCCACATTTCTTGGCGCTACATTTGCAGCAGTACGCTATGGCTTCCCCATGTTGAGATTATTTAAAAGTTTCAACCATTAGAAAGACAAAGGAGAAAGAATTAGAGAGGGTAGCAGATACTGGATATCAGGGTTATCTTAACTACCCCTGCTCCTGGAAAAAGCATTCTTGCAACTACATGTCAAGCTACTGCACCCATTACAGGCACCCTCCGAATCACAGATGTTCCTGGGATGCCAGAACACTTTTCTCCTACCCGCATCCCCCTCCTCCAGCCCCAGCCCAAAGACACCTTCTGACCCCTGGACTTGCAGGCTCTGAGAGACACCTGCAAGAGTTCAATCTGAACCTTTCACTGCCCTTTTAAATGCCATCTCACAAGGGCACAGCAAGAGAGGTAGTGTCAGTCCCTTGGTGTTCCTCAAACACCTTTGTAGACCTCTACGATTACACACATTTACATTATTTCCTCATTACAAAAAAGCAAACTTTCCTCTCACCCTCTAGCACTTGCTGCTCTTTGTGGAAATGTAACATTTCGCACAGTACGTGACTTTGGCCTGGTTATTATTCACGGCAAAAATAAATTGGTCCTGCCTGAACCTTTGCAGTTTGGCTCTCCAGCAGTTCAGACTCACATTATGTATCTCTATCACACAAATTTGCAATACACAGTCAATGCTCTGCCCAGACAGTTGGGTTCATATACATTTCCTAGGAGATATGGCTTCGAGAAGCAGTGTTCTTTCTTTTCTTACTGAGATTGTATTAAGCATTTCATTCAGCAATTTCTAGTTAAACTTAATGCTCCCATTCTAATATATTCCAAAGCCTCTGGTTTTCTTGCACATACTGCTGAAAGGGGCAAATTCTCAATTAATGGTATGCAATTTGGGTTCAGCTCATGAACTTTTAACCATCTCCTCCATCTTTTGCAATCCTTTATAATCTGGTATGATTCTGATGGCTTCACATTAGTTTTACCTTTTTTTGCCAAATATTATGTTTTCTTCTCAGCACAGTGAGTAACAAGGAAGCAACAGAATGCAGATGGGACAGTCAACTTTATTCCCTTATTTCCATCGCTGTAAGTCTGCATAACCCATTTCAGCTCACAGGTGTCAGAACATTTCTACAGTTCTCCCCACTCCAAACTGGGTTAAAAAAGAAACATCTCAAAGGAGCAAACTGAAAATCTGAAGAAAAAAAATTCAGTGCATTCAAAACGCTTCGTTTTTATTTCAGCTTCCCAATCACAAATTCTCTTATATTTCAAAATGGAAAGCTCTCTTGAGGTCCAAATGCTCCCTTTCCATATGTGTTAGAACTAAAATAAAATCCACAACAGTGTGAAAACCAAAATGAAATGCAGTGCAAAGTGTATGATTGGTGACACACCAAAGGGCTGGAAACCAGAGTTTGAGATCGTGAGCTGGTATAATTTTTTGTAGCATCTCTGCAAAGAAGAAGGGGAGGTGAGACAAGTTTGTGCAGTGTCAAAACTTTTCATTCACTACCAAATCAAATTATTACCTGGCACACAGCTGTGTGTAAAGGATCAGCCAGGGAGGTGAAGCTGTAGGAACATGTCCCTTTAACAGAGCAATGAACTCATCTAGTTAACTAATGGCAGGACAAAAGGTAAATTGTTTCTAATGCTCTGATGTAGAGCTGTCAGAGGAAGAAAAAAAAAAAGGTGCAGAACTCCATATCAGTAATGTAACCCCCCTACTCCTCAGCACAGAACAAGGGACTCGCAGAGAACCCTCTTCCTAAATGTCAAAGCTATTAAAATACTACGTAAAGCTATGTGTAAAGGAAGCCAGGTTATTCAGGTGGCCAATCTACATATCTAATGACACTTGTCTTTTAATTTTTTTCTCTTCTCTAATTTACAGTGTTTTCAATCGCTCTGGAGGAAGAAGAAAAAAAAATAAAGGGGAAAACCACGAAAAACAAGAAAGTCCTCACAGCTATTTCTATCACACAACGAATATTGATTCCTTTCTGATTTTCATAGAAATTTGTCAGAGTCCTGTCAGTGCAAGATTGATTTCTCTGCTTCTGGGAATGGTAGGTTATCAATATAATTGCTACCATCAGTACATTTTCACAATCCTTCCTGACATTTCTGCTCCAGTGGCAAATTAGTGCCACATTGACTATTTCCTCACCTGAGCCAGCTATCAATGCATGAGGATTCTGCCCCCCCCCCCCCCCCCCCGGGTAGAAAAGACCCACACCTACCCCAGCCCCAAAGCACCATCTTTTTAATATTACTGAACACTACAGAAGACTTAACCAAAAGCCTAAATAACCATGTATCTTTCTGATGATTCTATTTCAGCAGGTGTTTTTTCTCTTCCAGACAGCAATTCAGTGTACATGCAAATTGTACTTTCACCATACCTCCTGTGAGAGCACAGGGAATTTAGTGAACCTTAAGGCTTATGTGGCATTAATGCACTTCCCAAGTAATAACAAAGCAGCAGAGTCAGACAGGTGCTCATCGTGCTGATAAACCAAGCACATGTTGCAACCAAACCCAGGAGGTGCTGAGCAGCTCCAGCCCCACAGGAGGTTTCAGATGCTTGTCACCTTTCTGCATCAACCTACCGAAATGAACTTAATCCCTTAACAACTAACACCACTATGCAGTGGCTGGTTACACTAAACCTGCTCCTCCAAGCTTGATGACCATCCCTGTTTCAGTCTTTTTAGCCAACTTGTTTCTCCACCTTAAATTTCATTGTAACTTGTAAATAAACTCTCCTCTCCCATGGAGCTGCAGGTAACAAAAACAAAACAACAACCAACACCAACAACCAACACCAACAACCAACACCAACAACCAACACCAACAACCAACACCAACAACCAACACCCAAAATGTCGTGGTTTAACCCCAGCCAGCAGCTAAGCACCACGCAGCCGCTCGCTCACCCCCCCCACCGGTGGGATGGGGAAGAGGATCGGAAGGGCAAAAGGGGAAAAACTCGTGGGTTGAGATAAAAAACAGTTTAATAACTAAAGTAAAATAAAAAATAGAACAGTAGTAATACAAAGCAAGCGGTACACTGTACAATTGCTCACCACCCGCCGACCGATGCCCAGCACATCCCCCAAGCAGCGATCAAACCCCTCCCTGGCCAACTCCCCTGCTTATATACTGAGCACGACGTCACGTGGTATGGAATAGCCCCCCGCCCAGTCTGAGTCAGCTGCCCCGGCTGTGCCCCCTCCCAGCCTCCCGTGCCCCTGGCAGAGCATGGGAAGCTGAAAAGTCCTTGACCAGTGTGAGCACCACTTAGCAAGTACTTAGCACTACTTAACAAGAACCAAAACATCAGTGTATCATCGACATTGTTCTCAACCTAGACCCAAAACACAGCCCCATACCGGCTACCAGGAAGAAAACCAACTCCATCCCAGCCAAAACCAGGACACAAAACAAAAAAAGATCTGCAGCTCACCAAACAGATCAGGCACAGGGCTTGATTTACCAATCTGTCCACAAGAGATCTTCCCACATTGCCTTTTCATAAACATGGCACCCAGATTTTGGTCATCCTATATGCATTACGAGAGGAGAAAGTGTGCTGGAAGAGTGAAAGCACTCATCCACACATGAACCAAATCCCCACAGCTCCCTGAGGCTGAGACAGGTTTATGTATGACCCTCTTGCCAACTCCCCACCACGAGAAAAGCACACCATAAGGGCTAACTGGGGATCCATTGAAGTCACTGGGCTTTGGAGCAGGCCTTTAATTCCAGCCATCACAGCTTACCCGTGGCTTCCCTACGTACAGTGAGGTGCCTCGGAAACATTACATCCCACAGTAGCAAAAGCCTCAGACTCTCACTTGGATTGAGCTTTGATTTGGCTCTCAAATGCTAAAGGATTTAGGATCTCTATTAAGAAGTAACAGTGGGAGCTTTACTTCTGTGATACCCAAGCCTTCGCAGTAGCACATCCTCTGAAATACAGCAGGTGAGAAACCTTCCATAAAGAAAACAAAAAGAAGTTTCTGTTCTTTCCCTTTTCAAACTGAGGATTTATTGAAGCAGAAAGCTTCTATAAGCAAATATCAGTCGGAGAAAAGGGAAGTATTTCTCAGGACAGCATTTCTAAATGAAGACCAGTGCTTACCTGCCCCCCACCCCCCAGAAAAGTCAGAGCATGCAGCTGAGTGGAAACATGACTTAAATCCCAACCTGTTTGCCAAAAAGGCAGCTGCTAGTAACATGGCATCCTTATCCCTGGGATGCTCTAAATTCCTGTGCTATTTTTGGAGACCTCACTCAGGCCTCTGAACATTCACGTGCCTAGTTTTAACTCCAGTGAAGTCAAACAAACAAGTGTTGAAAAGTCCATATATTTCTTTTGGTTCAGTGGAAGTTTGTTTCCAATCCAAGCCCAGCTCTAAACTTCTAGCATTTTTTCTGCCTCCTGCAGAGGCTTTCAGATGCCACCAGCCATCTCTGTACCATTTGCAGCTGCAGGCACGTGCTGCAGCGTGGTGACTGACACATTAGTAATTCATCTGATGATAATGGGACTAGGAGCAATAATGACTGACACATTAGTAATTCATCTGATGATAATGGGACTAGGAGCAATAATACCCTTATTGTGGCTAACAGGAACTCACAAAGTCTTTGATAAAACCCTGCCCAGTTCTGTAAAGCACAAGTTTGCTGTAAATCTCTGTAACAGGTATAAAGGTGGCCTGAGCCAACTTAGATAATATAGAGTTTGCTGCCAGCCTGCGATCTAGGCTGAGCTGAAGCTGTACATAACACCAGGCCACCGTCCCAAGGTGCACACCATCTCCTAAGCTTTACTACCAACATGTAACCACAAATTATCTACCCTGCATTCAGTAAGGAACAGTTGTTTGCACGGAGGAGGCTTATTTAAATGTTAGCAGGCCTGCGTAAGCAGCACTCCCAGCAGTGTTTAAGGTTGCAAAGACCTCTGCTCCTGAGAACTAATTTGGCAGCAGCTATGGTATTACAAGGTCAGACACAAATTCACTTTTGTTGAACTCCTGGCCTATCAAACATACATTTACAACAGATAAATATGTACAGCACAAACAAGTCAGAGGGATTATCAGGATTAGCCACGGTCTTCTCTGCCACTGCCAACATTACAGGCAATCCCTTTTATAGAGCGAGAGCAGCACATCACGAATGCACAGTACCTATAAACCACGTACACTTGATGAACAAATACACTCACTGTGAAATGTCAAAGATATATATAAAAAAAGGTTTTGATATCTGCTCCTTCCTCCTCCTTGCTGAAAGGAAAATATTGGAAGTGGCACGCACCTGTGAATAGCATCACAAGGTCAGCCACCACTGGGCCCAGCTCAGCGCTGCAGCTGACAAAATGTTTTCAGCATGTGAATCTCTTAAGTGAAGCCTTGAACATGTTAAGTTATTCCTGTTAGCCCTCCAAAACACTAGAGGCCTGCTTACTTGGGAAAGACTTACAGAAGTCTTCTGCATGTAGTTTGTGCTATCTGGAAGACGCTGTGGGTTGGAAAGCCTTGTGCCACTGCTTGGCAATTGACTGCTTAGTGCCTCAAACCGCAGGAGCATGCCTCTCTAGGGCAAAGAGGAAACACCAGAGGCAGCTACCAGCACTGAAGGTTAGTTTCGAAGTTTTTTTTTTTTTTTTTTTTACCTGGAGAACTTGATAATTTTTATTCTAATCCATTACAATATTAACACATAACCCAGTTAAGCATCTCATACAGTATTTGGGGGGACTTTGGGTATCTCTGTAGCAAGCGATTGTAGTCAATTAGAAAGAGCCTCTGTTCTGAAAGCTAGAGGGGTTTACCTTCTATAAAATAATATAAAATAAATGCTCTTCTATAATATATAGGTATGGATGGACACACATCCACACCCACCCTTTATTTAACAAATAATGCCTCATTTATTAATATTTTACAGTAGTGAGGTCTGTCTAATGAAGCATTAATATAACATTTCTCAAACAAAGTTTTGTTCTGCTTGATCTATTTTGTGAATGTTTGGTAATCTATCTTGTTATGCTCCTGTCTGTCAGGGGCTGCTACCTCTTTCACGCTTTTTCTAGAAGAGGCAGACAGTGGCACTGTGAGGTACCTTCCTGGGACACTATAGCCTTTCTTTCTTAATTATATATGAGAACAGTTTCAATGATTTTGAAGCTGATATGAGACATGAATAATTAGAAGAAATATGCAGTATTTATGGTCAGTGTTTAACAGTATGTAAAGAAATAGCAATGCTTAACACGGACTAGAAATGTCTCTGATCTGTTCCTGCACTAACGATGAGTACAAGCTTTTCACCAAGGATTTAGTACTGCAGAATTACAGGACAACTTGCATGGAAACAGATGGCTTTACTTTTGAAATTTATTTCTGCTGTAGGTACCTTTTTGGGGTAGTTTTTTTGAGGATTTTCCCCTAATAATTTTGGATTTTACAACCTATGTTAATTTTATTTCTTTAGCCACTTACTGAAAAGGAATAGTGTCAAATTTGATAGCCACATAACATGATTCACCATGGATATTTTCAGAGAAAAGACTTCACTGAATTCCCTCTATGAGGTTTGCTGTAGATTTTCCAAGATGCTGGCTATCCATATGTATATATTTTTTTTTTTCCTCAGGGAAACCATAAAAAGGTGGGGGTTTTTTCCCATAGATTTTTTTAAAAACATGACAAGCCTCAAAATTCTTCGAAATCACCAAACCTCTACCATGCTTCACTACTGCAAGACTATTGCTCAATAACAACCCACAATGAATACCCACATAGTCATACATAAAGCTCCTGACACAGCACCACATTAAAAAAAATGGTAGATGACATAATATTCATGGTGTTTTCGGAAGCTTCTGGAGTAGATACTCCTTCTAGCACGTGATGTCCAGCACACCAGCTATGCATCTGGACCCATAAAGTCTGATATTAAGGCCTTTGTTCCTGACCAGACAACCCTCCTTCAATAAAAGGAGCAATGCCCAAGAAAAACAACAATGATTAGAGAAAGAGAAAAAAATAGAAGAAGGGCAAAAAGAGATGGGGTTACAACGAGGCTCTGAGGAGATAAGCCACTTCAGACACCTCCTGCTTCCTTCCCCTCTTCCCAATTGCTGCAGGTACCTGGCTCTCTCTTGTCACTTCTGCATTCACTTTTAATTGACTTCAGCTGTTTCAAACCCCTCTTTTTTGACTATGAAAGGCCAAATAACAGCAGTTGCTACCAGTGCTATAGCAGTGAGTTGCAGCTGGCCCCACAGCAGGGCCAAGGTGACACCTTCCTCCTCTTCACTGCCTGCTCATCCTGCAGGCAGCAGGGCCACCTCCAAGCCTAGGGCAGAGGGAACGACATTACTTCTGCTTAAGTGTTCCCCTTTTCCCCCCCACTTCTTCCCCATGCTGCTGGTATGGCACGTTTGCTTAAGGCTTTAAACTCTTGCGGTCCCTCCTCACACCTGCCACCCTCCTTCAGGGCACTGGAAGACTTCAAGCATGGAGGTGGGTGAGCAAGCTCTCCTGGCAGGGACAAACAATTGTGGCTGAAGAGGCTAATTCATACACAAGCACCAGAAGCTGCACAGATAAAAGAGGCTTCCCAAACATCCACTGGCTTGAAAGATGGTCACCTGCACAGTGACAAAAGGGGTGGGAAAGGGATGGGAACAGTCCCCTTAAGGAGCACTGCCAGGACAGGGGCTCACAGCCATGGCTGGGCTGAGCTGAGCAGCATTGGACTGACACAAGAAAGTTTGCAAATACGGTTTCCCACAACACTGTTTTTTCATCTCATTTCCTGGTCCTTTGCTGTCCTTCAAACGCATCAGATGGACAGCCTTGAAATATTTCTCAAGGGCTTTTGGGTTTGACTCACAAGAATTTAATTTGTTCACCTCAGGCTAATGTCTGCCACCCAAAAATGACCACAGCAGCACCTGTGACAGCAGGCTTGGCAGATGGAGAGGACCCAGACAGAGAGCCCACCATGTCACTTCCCACTGAATAGTTTTTAACAATGGACTAAAGTCAAGTTCCTCAAAAGCACCTACGTCCCTCTGATCAAACATGAAATACACATCCAGGCACTTCAGCATGCTGGGGGTTAGGGAGGGTTAGGACATCAAGAGGCAGAAATAGAAATTATTTCACTTGATTTTTTCTTGCTATAACTTCAACTAAGATAGACCAAATTTTGGAGAGTAGGAACTACCGAGACAAGTTCTCTTGCACAAGCACAGATGCCACTGCACAGGGAGAGGTGAGTGGACAGGGTACAGCCCTGAGCACCACAGCCACCCACGTCAGCACAGTGCTGCACAGCTCCAGCCAGGACCACATGGTGTTCCCCCCAACAGCATTTGGGCATGGAGGGAGTACTTCTGAATGGCCATGAGGATCTGGGAGAGGTAAAATAAAGATACCTGCAACAGGGTAAAAGAAGTGAAGGAGCTGGATGGGGAAGTCAGCCAAATTAGCTTCAACACTAACGCAAGCTGTTATTCTCCTCCCTGCATGAATCCTCTTCCCAAAGGACAAGAAGCATGCGAGGCAGTTGCTTAGCTACTACACCTGGACTTTGTGCAACTCGTAATATTCCTCTGCCATTTGCTAATGGTATTTCACTGTAAAAGTTCCTAAATTGCCTATACGTGCTGCAAGTGGTATCTTCTTTCATGCAACCTATTAGCACAAGCATATAAAAACCAAATTGCATTTGCTATCTATGCTTGTATATGCTGGCAGCAAATTGAAGGTAAGAAAAGAAGCCAGGGCTTGCAGTTTCAAGAGACAGGATTTGTGGTTCATGGGTACTAGGACTGTGCATGATGTATTACTGAGCAGAGCCTCAGAGGAGCACATTCTTTAGGTTTACCCCCCTGTCCCTATAAGGGACTGACATTTGGAAGTTCCTTAGGTACAGTCCTTAAGTTATTCCTTTTTGATGACACTAGTATAGTTTTCTCTGGATTCTCAAGTAGCTTGCCCTTCAGCGATACTAGTTCTCCTGCACAAAAAAAATAGGGATGATTTTCAGTGGAGCCCTGCTTTAGAGCTGTAGAAAATTAGCCTCCCTTTCTGAGAAAAGACAAGGCTCCTGGCTGTGAGACAAGGTCATTGCTAATCAGAGAACAAGACACAGAACATGTGAGGAGATGCCTGCTTTCAGGGAGTCAACACCCCTTGGCATGTGAAAATAAATAAGCGGGGATTTCATTTACTATTTCCTCTACTTTTCAGTGAGGAGAAGACCCTTTTCCCATGAGAGGTGATAGGTGCCCAATTCCTCTTTCCTCTATGCAAGCGAGTTTCAAGTGAGGTGTATCAATCGACTCTTGCTGCACAGGGATGTGGGTGGGAATGCGTTCTGGAGCTCAAATTTATCCAGTACCATTACTGGCTCAGGAAACATAATTGCTTGTTAACACGACACCACATGGGAAGCATCCCCCCCACACACACACACTTTTTTTTTTAAAGGAAAAAACCCACCTTATTTCATTTACATAAAGAATAATCATGTTTACCATGGTTTAAATATACTCTGTGTGTGCGCACACAGTCACATGCACACATAAAAAGACAGACCATGCTGGTTACTTTTGGGAGAGAGGTTCACCGTGAGCTCAGTATGAGACAGTCCCATGTTTTCTGACACACAGACGAATTCTTTTAATGTACTAATAATTCTCAAAATGAAAATACAGGTTAAGCAAGTATTGGAGCAGTAGAGCAGAAGAGATGGATGGTCATTAAGATCCTGGGAAATTTTGAAGGGTACAGCTCTTTTTCAGTGAAGCAAGATCAGTGTTTGGAAAAGACTCCTGCGTGTCTCAGGCCTGGGCACCTTGAAACAAGAGCGGTCACTTCTCATTTCTGTTTGACCTTGAGATCATTATTGCTAAAGCAGCATCAGTGTGTTTCTGTTAGTAATTGGCAGTCACTGAGCTGAAGATTAAGCTAGCATGAAGACTGAATTACCCCTCAAGTCTTATAATAAATTGGAAAAAATAGCTAACTAGCCTATATTACTACATAAGAACTAAAGGTTAAAAATGGCAACTTCTGCTCTTTGGGTTCATAAGTTACCTGATGCACTGAAAATAGGATCAGTATTGACTTTAGAATGACACAGCCTAGTGTGAAGACAGCAAAGACCTTCCCCAACTCTCTACACTAATACAGGAGCCCTGTCTTTTTTTTTTTTTTTTGGTGTGTGTGTTTTAAATGTTGTATAAAATATGCAGTGCATAATGAAAAGATGCTTGAATATTTTGCATCAAGTCCTTGCTAATTCTGTAGTTTTCTAAGGAGTATTTCACAACAGTGGAAACTGAAGTTTCTGTAGTTATACTGATATATAACTCAAGAAATAGAAGAATCAGGCCAAGACAACTGGATATTTTTTGTGGTGAAGTGCACCTCAGACATCACTTTTACCGCCTCTCATGGAGGTAAGCCAGCTGTCACTGCACTAAAACCAAGGAATTTGCTTGGGTAAGGCTAAAAGGAGAACCAATGGACTTCATCTGCTGTCTACTCAAATGCGTTTGTAGTTGCAAGCTATAATCTACCACAAATAGCCACATTTAAAGAATGTAATTACACGGAACAACACTGATGACTCTTTCAATGCACAGAGATCATTAGAAAATGGTAACCAGTTGCAACCTATTATTTCTTTGCACCAGAGAAATAAATTGATTATGCATCGGCTGACTTTGTCACACATAAGTGGAGGTGTACTTATAAAATCTACTCAAGCCTGCCAGCTCTAGCCCTGATGTTCACAGGGCAGGCATACAGAAGGAAAATAAGCTGTTTTGGGGATGCTGGGGAGGTTCCAAGAACTCCATTTGCTATTGCAGACACTAACATCCAGTATAGGTGAATACAAATTACAGCATCACTGGAGATGCATCAGCTTACCCCAGGAAACAGGTTACCGTCCAGAGACAGGGCTCTCAAATTGCATAACACACTACTTGCACATTAAGCCCAAATCCAACCCCAAAATCTAATAGGACAGTTTCTGAAAGAGGCTGAACTTGGTACACCTTCAGTTTTTGCCATCCTTTTGCACCAAAAATAACGTGGTAACACTGAAGGATGTCCCTGCCGTTTATTGCACAGTTGGTCCCTCACTGCAAAATGAAGCAATCGGAGTTTAGAAAAGATGCTATCCATCAGGTGTCTTCTCAGTGCTTTTCCTTTTTAATAATTAACCCGAGATTTTCATTATACATCCAGCTTACCCAACAGAAGAGAACTTAAGCAGCTTGGACTCATTTCAGAATGTTTTTGGTGCAAAGGTGGGTGACATCACTGCAGTTTTCCAGGGAAAACAGAAAATAGGTTAGGCTCCAAATTTTACAGCATCCCAAAATAGTGTGCTTGGGTGACTCCCAAATCTTAAGCTTTAGTAACTAAATTCTAGGTTTTTGCTACCACTATTCGAGTATCCATTATTTACTAGGAAGCAGCTTTTTAATCTATTGTAGACAAAAATCACTCCAGTGTCTGTTCCCATGTAGTTCAGCTGTCCTCAGTGATGAAGAAGGGGTTTTGTCATTTGGAAGGAAGGAAGGAATATTTACTAGACAGAAAGTATTTCAAAGTTTTGTTTTTGTTTTGTTGGTTTTTTTTTTTTTTTTAAGTCCCATTGTTAGCTCTCAATACAAGGACAAACTAACATCTTTTGTAATAGTTTTCCCAATACTTTGCATTGTAAGAAAATTAGATTCACGCCCCCCATTTTAATTGGGGGGGGAAGTCTTCCAGTACTGATTAAACTCACTCAGCTTATCCCCAGACAAACTTCACATAGCATTCGTTTTAAACATTCTTCACTTAACTTGTAAAACTTTAAAAAGAAAATCTTTTGATTATGAATTGCAAGATCAAGTAGTTCATGTACAGTAAAAAAAACCCAAACACACCCTCAGAATCTCACATTGAAAATAAACACAGACAAAAAAATAACTCAAAAAAAGTCAGAATGGTCCGTTTAAATTCAGATAAAGCTTGGGTTACTCCACACAGCTCAAATTAAGAAAGCCACAGGGCCACACTGCTCTCAGACAGCATTTGGGTGATCTGAACAACCCTCAGGAGCCTCCAGCGTTGTCAAGGCAGGTCACAGCCTCCACAGCTGCTGGAGGGGCAGTTCTCACAGGCTATCTTGGGCATCGCTCTGCCTGCAA
Source organism: Theristicus caerulescens (assembly GCA_020745775.1). NCBI lineage: Eukaryota > Metazoa > Chordata > Aves > Pelecaniformes > Threskiornithidae > Theristicus > Theristicus caerulescens. The sequence continues at coordinate 95,941,354 of CM036560.1, forward strand.
AGCAGGTGCTGCTTATCTCTAGTGCAAGGCTCTGTCCAGAGCAATGACCTTGAAAAGCAATTTTGTTGATCAATATCTGTTAGGTCTGAGATTAAGCAAGAACATGCACTGGTGGGGAGGCTGCAGAAAAGCTATCAGACTGGTAAAGACCACGGTTTTGTCATTTCTTTTGTCTTTTTGATATCGACTGCTACAACCATGCAACCAATTTAATCTTTTTACCTCTAGTTTTCAACCACTTTTACATATCACAGCAGCAATGCATAGTGATGGTCTATATATCATTCCTTTGACCTGGCTAAAAAAGATGAAAGTCTAATGGGTTTATTGCACTAAGCTTGGCTTTCTATCCCAGCTGAGACACACTTAAGAAACCAGGGAAACAGTAGACTTGCACAGAGAGGGCTAAGCTACCACCTTAGAGAAAGGGGGACAGAACAGTTGCAAAAGTCATAATGGTGCATTTCAGAAATAGGAAGGAAGACTTCTGCTTTCCCTCACCCTTCCTCTCACACTGAATCCCCATTCAGACAGAAGGGTCTGTATCTGAGGGACCTGGAGGTTATGCACGTCTGTTTTGTTCTTAACACTTCAGTCTCTTACAACGTCAAAGATCAGTTATCTTCCCTTTAACTGGCCTGCTTATTGGCAATAAAAAGTTAAAAACAGTCTCTCTTGGAGTAAATCTTAAATTCCCCTTCAGATTCACAGAACGATTTATTTCTGCTACACTGAAGTAATTTCAAGCTTATCAGACAAAGGAGTTAGAACCAGAGGAAATTTTGCAGCAATTATAGCCTTAAAAAAAGGCATTACTGTCTAAAAAAATTTTTAAAATAAATAATTTTTATAAAATGCTTTGCTTGAAATCTTAAAAAACCAAAACCAAATAGAATAATGCTGGAGAAATGTATTTTCCAGATATTATGGTGGTATGGTCACAGCTTTATTACTGTCACAAAAAGCTACATTGCAGTAGATTTTTACCAGCTCTATCTGCCTCTCGCTTCCCATGCGGACAGCAGTGTTAAACATAAAATAGAATGGTTTCTCTTCAGGAAGTGTAATTAAATAAAATGGGAATATAACTAAGGAAATGAGCCCTTTAAGATTCATTTAAGAAACAGCACACTGGTGCTGGGAATCTACCAAGGACTGTAAATCCTGGCTGAAGAACAGGCATAGGGGCTTGCAGAGAGAGACGTAAGATTGTTGGGAGTCTTTTCTTCCAGAGGAAAAAAGTGATTGATAAGGGCAGAGAGTTGATAAATTTTTCTCCAGAAAAGAAAACCAGCCTGTCTTTTGCCCCTACATTTTCAAAACATGCTGGTGGCCTTACTCACTCCTGACTGTATCTGTTCTTCTGCATTACCCTGGTGTGATTTTTTTTTTTTTTTAAGCCCTAAATTGCTCATGCAATGTTATAACAAGAATACTAGTATCTGAGAATGTAAGCAAAGTATCAGGTATTAATTGTTCCCTTCCCCAGGAAGGAAGTTTCTTGCAAAAAGATAGTTCCCTCCAGAAATACCAAGTTGACTTAGAGATGTTGCTGCTGAGGCTTTCCTGACTCTTAAATGACCTAGGATTCAAATTGACCATTGGCATTACTACAGATAAAAGAATAAGTGAATCCATGCCATATGTGAACAAAAGCTGCGTCAGGTACATTTTCATTCTTTCACCTTCTGAGGTAAGAGCCAAAAACCTCTATTTGTCCCTCCAGGGCATTTTTGCTCCTTCTATAGAGAAATTGGCTTTTTCATGTTTAAGAACCATGATAACTCATAATACTGTACTGGCTATCTGTATGCTAGGGATGGCTGTACTTTCTTACAGTTCCCACCCTCTGAAAGTACCCCGATTGTGGCTCTGAATCCTATAAAACCCAGATTTCACAGCCAACATGGAAATCTGTTCAGCAACATTACTCCAAAAATGTATTTTTTTTTAAACTATATAGATATCTGTCTATCTCCTTTAACAGTCAGCTTCCATGGTGACTTAGTAGTGACCAGGACATCACCTTTGCCATATTCTGACATCCATAATGATTATTATGATTGCAAGAACCACAGTGACAGCAATTGATCTGTTATCTCAAACAGGGAAAGGGTTTCTTGCTTTGAGATGCAACCAAGTAGTTTATACCCATGGGTGCTCAGTGTAAGACAGATGGCTTCAGCTTTTAGAGAGATGCACTGGGATGGAGAACGCAACAGCTACGAACTATTTCTAGCTGAAGGAAACCCGAGTTAAACCAAGTAGCAAATAGGGCAATGACTATCCTGGCCAGGACAGGGAGGTTACAGGAGTTAATAAGCTACGGAGGTGGCATTTTGGTTTTTCAGTTTGAGTGAAAGATGGACCCCAGCTCCAACTCCTCCATCATTAACCTTTAGAGCAGGGTAAGCATTTCAGACATGCCTCAAACTATAAGAATCTGGTGACTTTGGTAAGCAAGAGAGGCAATACTGCAGAGGATAATTTCTGATATTCTGGAATGAACTTGTCATTATATACGACTAAAAACATTTGTCTTCCATCAGAAATGCTGCTTTGCAGGCAGGGGCAGTGAGTCTTCAGCATTAGGTGTCATTAAACAAAAGAGGTTTCATTCCTCTGATTAGATACTCATACAAATAAAAACATTTTGCCTAGGAACTGAAAACAAAGGGTTTACCCTAAACCCACAAATCATTTAAGATTCCAGATTAACAAAGAAAATGTTGAAAGGATCTAGACACATAGTTGGTGTCAATAGCTAAAAAGTTTGCAAGATATGCAAGATAGGAAGGGGAAGACGTTTCAAATCTAAGCAGCCTAGAAGGACAACAAAAACCCTTTCTAGCCTTCTCCAATTTTCAACAGCATCTGACAAAAATTCTTTCCACAAGACGACCAGTGAGGGACAGATGGGCTGCATGTCATTTTCTCTGCCTCAGTACCCTTGGTCACTCTTGACTCAGCAACGCAAAGTGAGGTGCATTTCAGATCCCAGCTGGAAACTCACAGGGACACAGAAGGTTCATTACCCTTGCATGGTCCTGAGGGGGACCTCCATCTAGCAGTAAAACAGCATGTTCCTCCCCCCCCCCCCCTTCTTTTTAAAAGCATACAGATAAACATCAACATAACAGTCACTGAAGTCACGCAAAACAAATCCATTTTCTCCCCAGTTATATAGGCTTATCTTTAGCTCAAAGTTGTGCAACCCAAACTTTCAGACTTTGATTTGGGGTTTAAATACTGCACTGGGGAGAGCATGCAAAACTGCTGTCTCATGCTCCAGTCCTTAGCACGCATTCATCTCATCTCTTTGGGAAAAGAGCTACGAAAATCTGCTGTAAGGGCTTTAACTAGGCTGACAAATTTATACATCTGCTTGCAAAAAACACTGCCACCACCACCACAAATACATCTGATTCTGCCTGAGCAAGTAACAGTTACTTGAAACCAGTGCCTGCTTAAAACAGTTTTAGCTTTATCATGAACTTCACTAAAAAAAAAATATTCAGCACATCACTCAAGAAGAGAAGTGTGGTGAAATGTCATTACTCCCTCCAAAATAGAGAGCAGCTCTGAGTGACAGGGCATGATTACATCCTTCCAGACAAGAACACAGAGAAAAAAGATTTGAGAAAGAAGCTACCTCTCACAGAGAGACCAGCTCGGGTCTGAGCTAGCAAGTCCTTTGGACCAGAAACCTCTAAAGCATCCGCTAACACAGTTGATTCAAAGAATGGTAACTGAGCACAGGCAGAAGCTTTATGGGGTGGGAGATGTCTACAGCCAGGAAAAGGCTGAGAGTAAAGCAATGGACTCACAGTGATGTACAGCTGGACTGAGTAAGGAGGATCCCATCCAATATTTTTGTTTGTTAGTCATTTACCCTTAACCAGCAGCTTTCTGCATAGACTTCAGGCCCACAAGTTACCCGTTACCGAGCTGACCAGAGACAGGCATGTCCAGGAGTGCATAACATCATGACAGAGGTGAACATGAGCTGGTGCAGCTGCCACGGGACTGGGCAGGAGCAGAGCCAGCACACCCTCTGCACGCTCTCAGCCATGCAGCTCTGCAGGCACCCAAGGGGTCCTGGAGACAGCAGCCCCACCGCAAGCTGCCAGGGAAGCCATAGCTGAGTAGGGCAATGCTCAGGTCTTGCTCTTTTTCTAGTCCCCTCCTCCCAAATTACCATGTACAGCCCATGCAGCAGGGTTTATACAAGAACAAGTGTGTGTAGGGGTGGTGGTGGGCAGGGCGGGGGCAGACAAAAAAAACCACCCACACTAACCACTGTGCCTTTTCAGAAGGGAAAAAACTATGCTTCTCAAATCTATTCTCCTTTTGAAAGGGTCACAAAGGATGACCCAGTTGACATAATAAAGGTGCATTTTCAAAAAATCATTTGAAGCTGTTCCTCAAAAGTGCTTCTTAGTGCAACTTGGTTGTTAAGAGATAGCAAGAGATCTTTTCTCGGATTAAGAATGGATTTATCTTTTAGTAACTTCTCTCTTTACACCTGACTAAAAGATAAAAAAAAAAGTGGAAACAATTGGTCAGTTTTCAAAGGAACTGCACTCCAAGAAAAAAAATATTTCCTAGCTTTCTGACCAAAAGAAGTACTTATTTCAGTTTTCTACTTCAAAAATGGGGATATCCATTCTGAAGGTTTAGAGGAAAACAATAGCTTTCTTTATACGTAAAAAAAGCTACATCTCAAATACGAGCAAAAGATGACTATTTTTGACAAAGGGAGGTATGTATTAAATATATCATCAAACCATTTGGGTTTTATTATTTAGCATTGAAAGAAGAAAGGCCTAGACTGCTGTGTAGGAGTAAATATTTCAATTAAACTCCACTGGGATGTGTCAGAACACTTTCAAACGCATCTATATTTTAATAATGGATCAGTGATATATCAATTATTACGTACCAATAATCCAATTAAAAATACACTCTGAATAAACAAATTGGCCCAACTCCAAATCTGCAGACTATTTAAACAAGCTAATGGAAACATTAGGTGCTAGGCTGCATATTTTGTTTTCTAATTAAGGTAGTATTTGGCTGACATAGAACCAATTTACATGTAAAAGCCAAACAATTAAAAAGGTCACACAAGTAAAACTTAGGAGTTTCACACATGCAAATTGAGCTACCCAGGATAAAACAAATCCACACGTTCAAACAAGACTGAGTTATGCTGCACCTGTACTTGCTAACACAGAGACCTGTACCCGACCTGTGACTTCATTCACATGTTATAATTGCCTACAATAATATCTAAAAAGCAGAAGAAATTATATATCAAGATTAGAGGAGTTAGGTTACAGATGGTAGATGAAGATTCAAACCATCCTTCTCTCCTCAAAAGTTGGCAGGAGCTGATTGTCCATCCTCTGTAACAGGCTGAATACTGAAGCATTCACAGATGGGATCAATATTGGATGACCCAACACAATTGTAATCTCTTCTGCATCTGCAGGGACACACCTGAGGGACGGGACGCCATCCAGAGGGACCTGGACAAGCTTGAGAAGTCAGCCTGTGTGAACCTCATGAGGTTCAACAAGGTCAAGTGCAAGGTCCTGCACCTGGGTTGGGGCAAGCCCTGGTATCAATACAGGCTGGGGGATGAAGGGATTGAGAGCAGCCCTGCAGAGAAGGACTTGAGAGTACTGGTACATGAAAAGCTGGACATGAGCCGGCAATGTGCTCTCGCAGCCCAGAAAGCTAACTGTATCCTGGGCTGTGTCAAAAGAAGCGTGGCCAGCAAGTCGAGGGAGGCGATTCTGCCCCTCTACTCTGCTCTTGTGAGATCCCACCTGGAGTACTGCATCCAGCTCTGGAGTCCTCAGCACAGGAAAGACATGGACCTGTTGGAGTGGGTCCAGAGGAGGGCCACAAAAGTGATCAGAGGAATGGAATACCTCCCCTATGAGGAAGGGTTGAAAGAGCTGGGGTTGTTCAGCCTGGAGAAGAGAAGGCTGTGGGGAGACCTTATTGCAGCCTTTCAGTACTTAAAGGGGGCTTATAAGAAAGATGGGGATAGTTTTTTAGCAGGGCTTGTTGGTATAGGACAAGGGGTAATGGTTTTAAACTAAAAGAGATTTAGGCTGAACACAAGGAAAAAGTTTTTCATGATGAGGGTGGTGAAACACTGGAACAGGTTGCCTAGAGAGGTCATAGATGCCCCATCCTTGGAAACATTCAAGGACAGGCTGGATGGGGCTCTGAGCAACCTGATCTAGTTGAAGATGTCCCTGCTTATTGCAGGGACTAGATGACATTTAAAGGTCCCTTCCATCCCAAAGCATTCTATGATTCTATGATAGTGCCTAAACAATAGAGACTGCACAGAACATGAAACATGGAGGCCTGGTAGAAACCAGACCACAAATGCTTCTCCTCCAGGGGTGGGGAGGTGAGTGCCTGTCTGGAGCAGAGGGCTGTGAGCACCCAGGCATGAGTCAGTCCTACAGAGTTTCAGCTAGGGCCAAGCCTCTGCTCAGGCACCCCCAAGTTTCCAGCCCTGGACTCGGTTTGCCAGTGGTGGTGTTCAAAATAAAGGGTACTGTGTGATGGCTGAGAAGATAACTTACTAATAGGAAAAAAAAGAAAGAAAAAAAAAGAAAATAAAGCAGCAATTGCTACGTCTTGAAGCCTGACAACTTACTTAGCTAAGCACTTCATCCAGCACTGACTCCATGCAATGCATGGGGGCAAGTCTGTGCTCTGCTGCTGGAGAGGCTCCGGTGACAGGCGCCAGGGAAATACAGAAAAGCAGCTGGTACAGCAGGTAACCAAACCAACCTGAAGGATAAATATAGGCCAAGTTGAGAAATCTTCTTGCTCACAATGGTGATTATTTTAACATAAAACTGTTAATATATTGTATTCAAGGCACAAAGTTTCACATCTTTACTAGCTAAATAGAATTATCCCCAGATATAGGAATTCAGATTTTAAAAGGATTTTATTTATCATTGTCTGCTGATTCCCCCCACCTCGTTTTTCCTCTCCCTCAGCTGCACAAGCGCACATCAGCCAGCAAGAAGATAGCTATTTCTAAGTTCCCAAGTTACTCCATGAAAAACAAAACAGGTCAGTCCAGTGGAGAAAACATCATTTATGTAAGCTACGTCAAATGCAGAGCGGACCACTCCTTCAGGAAAGAAAAGGGTTTTCACGCAGGCGAGTCCCAAAAGGAGGAGCAAGGAGCAATGAGAAAGCATTCATAAGCTCTCCTCGATATCTGCAGTTAGGACTGTTGAAGCACATGGGAAGGACAAAAGACTAGTTAAATATCTCATCTTCCTGGGGCAATAAGACAGACCTCCAGCTCCAGCAAACCTTGCTTACAAATAAGTCATTATCCACCTGCAACCTCAGTAAGGAGTCATGCCTGATGTGTAGGAATACAGTACACCATAGCATTGGGACGAGTTGAATGCTTCTCTTTCCCACTGCTTTTCTTTTCCTTCAATTATAACCAGATGGGTTTTTTATTCTGGTTTAGAAATCTGAGAAAATTGCTAACTGTGCCTGTCACAGTGAAGAGGGGTCAAGCCTCGAGGTGACATAATTAGGCACTATGTGATAGATCACATTTCACAGAAAATTATCCTTATTTACACCAGCCACAGTAATAGATCAAAATTTTTGGTTCTCTGGGAAGTTTGAGTTAGAAGAACAGATTATGACTTACCCACAAAGATGACAGCTAGAAATACAAGATTCTGCTAGACAACAAATAATTCCCTGGTGTTAAGGCTGAGACCTTGGAACCATTTTCTTTGGGACATCATTCTTCTTCATCTCAACAACAAAAACCCCACAAAATGCACAAACAAACAACAACAAACCTCAACCCATACCAACACCACCACCCCCTACTCCCCCCAAAAAAAACCACCTATGTATGCCACATGTATCACAACAACCTTAAAGGTAAACATGCAAAGGAAAGGCAGAGAAACATTGCACATTTTGTCTCTTCCCTGCCGAGAACAAAAAAAAAAGACTTTTCAAACACAGTTTACAGCAAAAATAAAAATCTACCTAAAGAGAATAACATTTTAATTTCAAGGTTTTCAGGCAGGCAGAAGGACCCTACTTTGTGCCCAGTTCCTCAAAAATGCTCTCAGGTTTTCAGCCAGAATGATTCACTTGCACAAGATAATTCTTTATGCTTTTAAAATTATTGAGCTTTGAATGAGCGCTGTAATACAGCAAATACAGATAAAAATAAATATTCCTATCTACTCCCATCGCAAGAGGTAACAGTGCCTTTGTGTTTACATGCTAAGAAATATAATCGCTCTTTAAAAATATACATACAACAGCAAATGCTGCATGAATTATTGAACTAAATTAACCAAAAGAGACTGAAAAATACAAACAACATTAGCATTAATAGAATATAAGCAATATTTACTTGCTTTATTTAATGGTTTCTGCATTAATAGTCCTTGAAATGTACTTTCTCTCTCTATGCAACATTAGGAGTGAAGTACTGTCTGTTTACAGTGCTGAAAGATTTCCACATTGTTTTTATTTTTGAACAGTTGGATCCTTTCATGGGGACTTAAAGTCCATATGACCCACAAAGGTGGGTTATACAGGATATCTAATGGAAGGCCAGCATAAGTAAACATTAAGTATTTGAAGATTTGATGAATCTGAAACCTTTTACAGTATGAGAATTCCACAAATACACATCTATTTCTGTATTATCTGCAGGACCACAACAGAAAGGATCCCAGCAGATGACCACAGACTGCACAGTATGAGGCTCTGCCCACAGACAAAACAAAATGGCAGGTGCTTTCGGTGTCTTGGTTAATAACTGCAATTTAGAGTCCTCTTTTCAGTATTCTCCTCTGCTGGCAGAAGAATGCAAAACTTGTTGTCTGAAGTTTTTCAATTATTAAGATGGAAACATATTCAAAATAATGAAAGTTTCAAAGCTGATCAAAGTAAAAAAAAAAAAAACACAACCCTTCCACAAATATTAGCATATGGGTTTGAATTAATCATCCAAAATAGTGAACCAGCTTTGAAATTTCAATCCATGCATCTGACATGACATGCACAAAATAATAGTGAGCTGACTTCTACTTTGATCAGGGACTATCAAAGGGGTTTTGTGGAGTTCAGCTTATAAGTCCCACTGAAATTTAATAGTTTGGAGACTTTAAATGTCTTAGATTCAATCATAGCATCAATCTTTACCTTTTTTTTTGTCTGTCAGATGACTTGAGCTGTTTCTTTCTAGTGCTTGAAAAAACAAAGACAAGTGACATCTAAACATAATCAACATGTGCCACCATTCAATCTCTCAATAATAATAAACCCATCATAACTAAAGCCAGGTGAGTAATGCTAATTATTTCCAATTAATTACTACTTTTAAAAACAAAAGCAAAATGAAATTTTAATGTTTTTAATAACTATGAATACTTTTAATTTGTAACTCACCAAGTACTCATTTTTTACTTTTGCTGGTATTTGTATAATACTGACCAGCTAATTTAAACACAAAATCCTATGCATTTCCCAGCTAGATGAATTACAGACCCCCAGTTCCAACATAAGCTTTGATCAAAATTTAACTCAAGAAAATGTTGAATGATAACTTCCAATGCAAAAAAACTCCAGCAGCATCAGAAACTTCAGAGCAGGACTTTGTTGTTGTTGTTGTTTTTTCTCTCTTAATACATTATTATTTTATCTGCTCATCAAATCCCACATATACAGCAGCTTTTCTCTTTGAGAAAATAAGCACTTTATTGGTGAGGAAAAAGCTAGAATTTTCCCTTAGATTTAAAAAAAATATATATATTTCAGTAAAGCCTATCTTCTCTTCTTAACGCTTCTTTATAACAGTTTAAGGTCAAGCCAGAAAGACAAAGTCACAACTGCTGAAGTAAACCGGCTGTCAGCCCCAAAGCAGCTGATGTTGAACCTGTTCCTGCCAGCCTGCAGCAGCACCGCTCAAGGCACCAGCGTACCCCAAAGGGTGCTGCTGATGCAGCCCAGGCGTTGTAGCAGAACTACTTTCCATTCCCCACCTTCAGGTAAAACTAAACCCTAAGATCTCAGTTCAAGAGTGGTGTGATTTCCGGCTGCTGGCACCACGCCTTGCCCCACCAACACCAAATTGGAAGGCCAGGGTCAGTGCACTGCTGACTAACTTTGTCTCCTCCATCATGGCCATCTCCTCTCACTCTCTGCTCATGCATTAGACCTGCTGAAGCTCAAGTCTGCCTCTTGCAAACAGAGGCTGCCTCCACTGATTCCCCTCCCTCCCAGAGGACTGCTGCTGTCTTCTGCAATTCCTCCCCGAACTGCAGAGAAGGGTTTCCCCTTAACAAGGCACACAGGTAAAGGGATTAAGTGATAAAGAATAATTAAATTGATGGTCTAATTTAACACTTTACATTTTGCATGCTTTCACTGTCTGCTGTTTGAGTTCTTAATAAAAGGTTTAATACACTTTTCATGGCACTTAATACTGTGGAACTAAGTAGGCTTTATAACGAAAGGTCCGGGACTTGCCCAACTGCTTAATATCCAAGCTGGCACTGTAGGATGCTTCTTTTGCAACCTCATGGTTTCTCATGGCAACATATCTACACCACTTCAGCAGCTTTGCTCTGGGGCCAAGCAAGCTGTTAACCTGCCCCACGCTCTGGTACCATCTCTCCTTATTTTTGAGATCTCTCTCCTATCACTGTGCTCCACTACCATTTTCTGTCTGTGATATTTCAGCCCTTAGAGGTGTACCTCATTCTCCAAATCCCACCAGGCAGAGCACAGAGGAGCCTTCGCCTTCGTTGCCCCCATAGGCTGTGGCCAGACACTCCCTCCCACCCCACACCAAACCCCTCTTGCTGTCCACAGGCAGGTGGTTTCTCCTCCCAACACCCTGGCAGTTTTTCAGGTGCTGTCTCAGAATACTCAAAGTCATTGCTTGCACCAGCCTTTGGAGCGGACCACAGATGATCAGCAGCTGCACTGAGCTGTCAGGAGCTCAGAGCGACACATCTATGGATTAATACCCCAGCCTGTCAGGATGACATCTATTTGCTGCATGCAAAAGATGAGACATCTACTTTCTAAAAAGCAGGACTTGCTTTAAAATAGACTTCTGCAGTGCCCAGAGCACCGATTTTTTTCCTGTCACTGAATGTAAACAAGCTACAGTCTGGAGTAAAATATGGTTTACTAAGCCACTGAATTGATAGAGCTTCATATTCCGCCGTGGCAGACGTTACAAATATGCAGACAGACAGTCCTTATTGATCCAAATGGTTTGCAGAAACTCTGTTTGAAAGCATATGTTTTTCTGCTTGACATTTTGACATGACAAAGCCAGGAATGCAAAGGCGCAAGAGGAAACTGTTCTTGTGTTGTAAAAGCACATTCCCCCGTCAAAGAGTTGGGTAAACGTTGCACAAGTAATCATAGCCCAGAAGAGATGAGCAAGCCTATCTACAGACACAGAACAGGAAGGGAAATCAAACAGCACAGACTTAAAACAGCAACTCACAGCCCTGTCTGTACAGCCCGAAACAATCGCTATTTGTTCTCTCCGTGTGCCAGGATCAGTCTGACCCAAGTTCCCCCATTTAGCAGCATATGGATTTTAGGAAACCTTTATGTAAATAATGACAGTGGCATCCAGCAACCTCCACATCAACAGTTCATACCCCAGTGGGTATTGATACAGCATTTTCCCCATTTTATTTCCAAGCCCCACCAAGCCTTGCTGAGGGGCAATTCCCACTCCAGCACCTTCCTTACACTATCAGCATTCCTCTGTGGAGACCTTCCGACCCCCCAGCTACTGCCCCGGCTCTCTGGGGTTGCCCCACATCCCCCTTCCCCAGCAGCTCCCCCTCCCACTGCTGCTCTGGGGCCCTCCTGTGCTCCTCCACCACCACTGCAGCAGGCACGAGCTTTCCAGGAAGCTCACAGCAAACACTGCCAAATGCCTCACTCCACACTCACTTTGCCATTGGCTCAGGGTCCCTGCAGGCTGCATGCTGAGCCGTGGGCTCTACTACCACCTTAGTGGTTGCTATACTGGAAGTTGAAAGCTTTCATGGCCAAAGCACCCTCCCAAAAATTGGTTCTCACCATAATTCAAGCTGGCTTTAGAATCAAGGAAAATATTGCAATATATTTTCCTGGCCAGCTCTTAAATGGCACCTGAAATGCAGGAACTACTCATCTTCAACAGCTTATAAATGCTATACCTGTTTACACCCAGCGCTTCTCAGGAAAGTTTCACCTGTCACATGTTATCCACTCAGCAGCAGCAACATAGCCAACACTGGAAAGCAGCACCCTGATGGATGGGCAAAACCCACACGACAGCACACATGGACGCATCCCTCTCCTTCACCCAGAGCAGGACATGCCTGTCCCTTCTGCTGAGGGCGACAGGCAGCAACCAGGGATGAGCTCAGTCCTCTGGGATCCTTACCAAAATGAAGAAAGGTCTGTGACTGCAGATAAAGATTTTCACCTACTGTCATCCCAGATTTATTTACGGGTGAGAACTCTCCGTCTCAGGATGATGAAGTAATTCCCAAACCTAACCTTATCCCTGTTTCCCTGTGCTGCTGGTGTGGCTACTGATGGCTGTGGGACAATACACTACATCATGAGCCCTGGGCACAACGAGCCTGGGTGCAGGAGAGCGCTACCAAATGCTCAAGTTATATCCTTCAGATCTTTAACCGATAAGTATACCCACTTCAGCAGATTAAAATGATGCTTTCTATATAAGACAGGGAAACATTTCCAGTGTCTGCTTAGATTTATTTGCAAATATGCATTTCAGCACTTTGGTGGGCTGGAATATTTTGCTTCTGGTAAGTATTTAATTTGATGGGATTAATCCAATATAAATCATATAAAAAGTACATTAAACAGAAGTCAAGTTTTTTTCTGCTGATATATAGAAAAAAATACATAAATCTGGGATTTCTTTTCTTCACAGTTCATTGTCATGATTGCATGTTCTTTTGTTCTTTTAGTTGCAATTATCACCTGAAGTGCTGGGCTCCTTTGTGCTATACTTAATCACTTCAAAAATAATTCCATCAGAAAACAAATACATACATTTTACAAGAAGGAAAGAAATTAAGAAAAATACTGAAATATAGAAAATCTCAAAGATATTTCCTTTAATGAGTGAGTGACTTTTTAGAATCAGAGTCTAAAAGCAGTCTGATAATTAACTAAAGCTGTTTTAAAACCTCTGGTTCCATATCCCTTCACATACAGCTTCAGTTATGACATTATAACAAAACAATTGATAATAAAAAAAAGCATTCTTTATCTTGAAAACAACTTGGGGGCATATTGAGCTGTGATTTGTGGTTTCCCACCTAGAAACATTTCAGATAATTTCTACAGTACAGTCAGTCACATGTAACATATTACTCAGAAATCATTTTCTGTCCCAGCCAGTCATCCAAGGAGTTGAAGCTTTGGCAAGATCCGCAAACAATTTTTTCTTTTTTGTTCAAGTTTTTTTTCCCCTACCCTACTACTTTCCATGTTTGTGTTTATCTACAATTGTGAGGACTTATTTCCCCCCCTTATGTTATATAGAGACCAAAACAGATAGAAACCTTGACATCTTCAAAACTACAGAGCTTTATAACTGCAACAAAATAACTGAACAGCTACTGAGAGATATCTTCCAATAAAACTTATAAGAAAAGGAATAAAAAAAAGACAAAACAACTTTCTTATACTGGTGCTCCCTTACAACATGATATGAAGTTACTATCAGCATTAATTGATTTCTAAGCAAGCTATCTGATATCAATTCAAATAGGGGAAAAAAGAAAGTAATTTAAGTAGTACCCTGTGCATTTAAAAAAAAAAAATTAAAAATCCTTCTAATAAGCCTGACAGTAAGCTTAGGACAAAATAAAACTCAATAAGAGACTGAAGCCTTATATATTACTTGCTTCTGTTATTAGTTACCTTGCAAGCTTGAAGAAGCCAAGTTTCTGTGCTGCTTCCCTCTAACATGAGCACTAGCAAAGCAGCATCCTTATCCAGGAATCCAGAAACATATGCAGCTGATACTGCTAAGCCTTCACTTTTACCCAAAACCAGAGAAGTTAGAGGTTTATGGATAGCTGAGCAAGGCTGATTTTTCCCAGCTGCAGACCTAAACAGCCATTGGGATTGTCATCCAGCAAACAGCCCACAGCTGGTTTAGGTGAAAATCACTGATTGAAGGTGATTTTCCCCAGCTGAGTGAGAATCAAGCCAAAAAACTGGCATCACCAAACAAATAATTCCCACTCTTAAATAATATAACAACTGATTCTGTTAGAAGAAGTGTTGTGTTTATTTGTTTCCAAAAAATTAAGAAAAATAATAATTAACTGAGGCAACTGCTTGTATGATGGAATCTAGGCTTCTCATACAAGTATTACAGCTTTGCTAGACATATGAGTTGAACCACCCTTTTCTCCCTCCCCCTTCACCACATGTTCATTTTTACCTTTAATTTTGCTTCTCTTCAGAGTTTTCTTCTAACATTCTCCTTGCCTTTCCCAGGGTTGCCACAGGATGTGGATTCTTTGGGAAATTTCCAACAGGGTCCCCAAAACGTGTTGTGTTTAGATCTATGTCATTCTTTAGCTGCTCACAACGTAAGTTCAAGTCAGTAAAGCAAAATAAAATGAAATAAACCAGGCTGAGCACTGTGGTTGCTGTACTGCCCCAGTAACATCATTTCCTCTGAAAGGAATGCTCCACTTGCCACCAAGCCAACAGCTTTTAACCTTTCTTAGAGGAGAGGTATACCTAAATTTGAACAGACTTTAAGAAGAAATTTGTTCTCTAAGCTATTTCAGCATACAGTTTAAATTCCAATCCATGTTAAGTGCTCAAAATAGTAATAGATGTTCCTCTTCCAGGTTCATTTTTAAGACTCTCAAAACATTTTCCTCTTCAGAGCTATTGTTGAATACAGGTTTATGGGACACAGTGCTCTCAAGTTCAATATTAGGAGCCAGACCTTCACCTACTGAAACTCAGTATGCTTGACCTTTTCACTGGAGGGATGCTGATTTACACAGGTGAGAACCCAGGTTTAAGTGTTTTATTCTATCAGCAGACTAAGAGAAAGTGAGTTGTTTTGCTGAGACTTCATCTACAGTGCAGCAATGGTTATCAAAGCAAGGCAGATATTGGGAATTTCACTTTGCGAGACAAATATTGCACACGTGTAGTTGTAACTCAGCATAAGAATGTTCTATCAAGTTTCAACTCTGAAATTAAAAAGTACAATTACTCTTTTTTCCATTGCAATAGGAAAACATGACATACTAAGAAATAAGAGCAATGCATTCTTCAGATTGCAAGCAGATTGCCCGTGGATTGCAAGCAAATAGAAGAAACGAAGTCACATTTTTGTAGGAAAATAAAGTCATTTCTAAACTAATGGATCAATAGAACAAGACGCACTACAAGTGCTGTGCCACAGATGTCACTTTCGCGAAAGTTCATCAGCAAAAGAGCATGATAAAAGGAAGGTATAGGCACTCGATTTCCATTTCATGTACAACTACCTTTGCAATGTAAACATCCTGGAGAAGCTGGAATATTTGGGATTATACATTATTCCCTATTTTAAGCACGCTCAGGGAAGTTCCATGCGAAAATCAAGGGCACAGTTTGGTCTTCAAAGTTTTCAGGAATTTCTGCAGGTTTTCTACTTCAACTTGCTGGATATTAAAAGTGAAGGGTCAAATCTGCAGGTGGTGTAAATAAGCACAGCTCTGTGAGAGCTTTGATCTTATGCTCATTTACATCACATGGAAATTATATTTCTCACTTCTGTGAGTAACTGTACACGTATATATATATATATGCATGAGTGTGTGGTGAATACATATTCTATAGAAAGTGAACGCTTTGATCTGTCAAAATGAAGATATAAATATAAAACAGGAGACAGAATATGGAAATCATACATTCTGCATTTACTTTGAAAACTGGAAGTTATGGGGAAAGAAACATTGTTTATGTTCAAGGAGAACCTGGTGATTTGCTTAAAGAATCTAAAACCAAACCACCATCACATGAAAGATTTAACAGCTTCCTGTCATGGTTGACAGGCTCAAGCTACGACTTGCTAACTTTTATATAAACAAATAATTACTAGACAGTGACAGATCCATTGTGGATTCCTACTTTTACAGTAGAGACCCTGGTGCAGCAAAGCACTCAAGATGGTTAACTTTAAGCAACTGACTAGTCCCAGGGAGTTTGGTGAGCTCATTCACCTGCTTAAAATTAGCCATATATTTAATTTGAGATGTGCATTTAACTCCATCATTAATCAGCAAAGCACTTCAACCTGTGCATAAAGCAGCTGCTTTCTATAGGGCTTACACACATGCTTAACTACTTTTCTGAAAGAGGACTGTGTGGTTTGATACTCAAGATTCTGATCATCTTAGATGTAATCCGGCAGAGCATTGAATCAGGCGAGTCATATTCTATGCATATGAATCAGTGAGATTCAACATTGTTTATAAGTTAAACCACACTTCCAAACTTTACAGCACGTGGCAAGACTAAGCCAGGAGGAGAACACTGAATATGGAGAATGTTAAAGTTAATCCCCAAAATACACTGTATTCACAATTTATTCCACAAATGCAGTTCAGTTTAAATTATTCAGTACAGTGGTTTAGACTATAATACGAAAAAGATCTAATATATTTTGTGAAAGCAACAATGCCTCAGTAAAGGAGGGTTTCAATCCCCTGCTCTGAGCTTTGCTGCAGCAAATAAATAGCGTGCTTTGTGGGGAAATGGCAAGGGAGCTGCTCAGACAACCTCTGACAAGCTTGTTTGCTACAACACTGGTGCAGAGCCAGCAGCAGTGGCTACGCTGCCATGCACCAGCAGCTCACCACGGCTCTTCACCATCCAGAAGGCAGGATGTGGCTGGGCGATTGCCTCGTGCTGCCGAGATGGCCAAGTGAGCTGCTCACCCACCTGTGCTCTGGAGGATGCTCAGGACAAGGGGCGATAGCCTCCTCGCTCTGGTATCGCCAGGGAGGGAGTACCCACTCCAGCCAAGACCTAGCTTCCAGGTTGCACCCTTGTAGCTACACAAGCATCTCCTTACACCTCTTCTGGAGCATGTTCCTCTGCAGCTGCTAAAATCTTAAACTGGTAATAAAAATGAGGGATTTTTACAATGCAAATAGTTGCACACTTTCTCCTAAGCGTCTTTACAGATACCTAGGTGTGGATAGTCTTTTTGCGCAGCTATTTCTGCCATAACTAATTGGTGTATTCATGGAAGGTGGAGAAAAAATCAGGGGAAGAAACGTCAATTTTTTCCTGTGGCCACAGGTTTGTTAAGATAATGATAAGAAAAAGTATGATGAAAGAAGAAAGAAAAAAATCCCAAGTTTCTGTGGGCCAAGTCTCTAAATAGGATAAATCTAGTCAGCTGACTAGAGCATTATTCATTTTTAATTAGTTTGAAGCAAATAGTGCAATTTGTGCCAAGCTGCAAAATTGCACTGTCTTCATGAGGAACCAGCTTGACAATAGATGAATTAATCCCTGCAAGAGTACTCCTTCTGTAAGCTCACCATCAATATTCCTAATTTAAAAAGTAGCATGCTGAATATGCTCTTCCATTAGGCTGTTTTTGTATCACAGTTTGACTTTTCTTCTCTACTGCTTAAACTAGAAATGTAAAAATTGGGGGACTTTTATCATCCCATAAATATATCTGTTGCATAATTATGCAAATCAAATTAGGAGCAGTCCATGGAATGTTTGTTTATCCAAAAACCTGGCCCAGATTGCCTGCTGACTTTCTTGGGATGTGAATGCATTTTTACCTCTGTTCAAACATAATTTTTCATCTTAATGCAGGCAGTGATTTTGCTGCACCGAGATCTACAGCCTTTTCTAAATAGCAGTGTTCTAATAAAGTGAAGAAATCCAGCTACAAAGGGAAATTACAACCTAGCTATAGGGATACATTTGAGAAGACACTAAATTATCCCCATTCTGAAAGATAGTGATGGTCCATTAGCAACAGTGGGCGGGCAGGGATCAGTTATCTTGAGCATTCGAACCACTATTTGGGAAGGAAACAATGTGTTTTGGTTTTGTTTTGATTTTTTTGTCATACGAAATTGCACTGGTAATATTTGCAGAACGAGACATTAAATTCACTATATGTGTTGCTCTATCTTTGTCCTCTGTGTTTCACAGATTAAAAAAAAGGCATTTTACAGCCATTTCTACCAAGATTATAGACATGGCCATTAAAATGTTTCTCTTTACAAAATCAATGGAAAAAAAGCAGAGCTGTGCTTATAGTCATGAGCGTCGCCTTGTCATTCAGGGATATGACTTCAACAGAGAGCATTACATCCATTATGCAGCAAATTCCTTGAAATCTTAAAGAAAGAGACGGCACCAGAGGGCACAGTCACTGCAATGCCATTATCTCCTGCCTGTTAAAGCTCTTCCTTGTCTCAGTCTTTTCAGCCATTGGTTCCTCCCCATTTTCAGCCGTGAAAAAAAGAGCTGATCAGTTTTTCTTAAAAGCTTTCCCCTTAATCTAAAACCTGTTGTGTATCAAAGCATTTATATATATAATATATATGTCATATATACTATATATATAATATATATGTCATATATACTATATATATAATATATATATTATATATATAACAAAACACAGAAGGTTAAATAAAAAGAGCCACACGGTGCAGCAGACATGTAAAAACACAATTCAATAATCCTGTGCTTAAACTTAGAAACTGTGCGGAAGTTTAAATCTTTGTTAGAAGGAAAAATTTCTCTTTTCTTCTGTTTATTGTTTGTTGGATTTTAGTTATAATTCACATTTAAAACATTTGTTACTGCTATGCTAATACCAGCTGTTAAATTCTCTGAGTGAATTGCCATCTTGACTATAAAATAGGGTTCTAAGGAAAGGAGAGATCTGAGCATGGTGAACTTTTCTAGCAAGAAACAGATAATTTTTTGCTCTGAAAAAAAAACAAAACCCAACAAAAACCAAACACTAAGGGAATAAGTGTTGAAATCCATGGAAAAAAGAAGTACGGCCCTCAGTCCCAGTAACTGGTCTTCTTTGGCACTTGAGAACGATCACAAGTAGTTTGCCTTTTTATTCATATAGAACAAAATTTACAAAGTCATTCATACATTTTTGTTTTGTTTTTTTTGATTTGTTTTTTACTGACTTTGAAAATTGGGAATATTCAAAATACACTTTTACCCCACTTCATTCTTTCATTATTTACAGGTATATACAAGAAAAATGTAAGAGTTTGTTTTTTTCCTTTTTTTTTTGTTTCTTTTAAATTTTGTATTAAAAAGCTCTGCTGGTTGTTTTACTGTTTATTTTCATCATATGGATGTTCCATGTGAGGGCTCCATTGCTTCTGGAATGACTCCCCCTGGCACAGACTGAAATGACATTGGGATTGGGGTTTTCACCGGACTCTGACGAAATAGTCCTCCATTTGGCGACCTGTGTTTACACTGTATGGAGGGCATGGTGGCTGAGCTGCTCAGGGGCAGCGGCAGGTTGCTGCTGGAGGCAGCTGTGAGTGTTCTGCTGGCACCATGAGTTGTCTGTTCTGGTAAAAAGGTGGTGACAGAAAGTTGCGTGTTCTGGTATTCTCGTACTGGCTCCAGGGTCTGAGTGGGCTGCATGCCACCGATCTCCAAGGCTGAGATTTCAATGGACGCTGGAGAGATTTGCTTGTGGGCTATGTCTTCGTCAATTAAACTGTTCATGCGTCTATGGACCTGCTCCAGGTTCACTTCTTTGTCCTAGTGAGGAAGAAACCACAACAATCAGTCCAAACACAATCTCCAATCCCATCTGGCCCCCCCTCCACTTCCTGTGTGTGCCAGGAGTTGCTGTTTGCTCATTACATCGCTTCAATTTCATCTGTGCCTATGCAAAACCTCGAGGTCTGCCCAACATCTCCAGCTGAGAAAGACATGCTGAAGGAAACACCAGCTCAATCTCAGCCTGCAAAAGCCCCTGATGTCAATATCAGCCTCCTTGGAGGTAAACTGATGGCTCTGGTTCAGCTAACAAGAGCTGGCACCAGGGACAAGCAGATCCCGGAAGCCCTTAGCTCAACTTGCACAAGCCCAGAAAAAAAGCATATGGCAAGCAAACAAGCAAGTTGGGACTCCAAATTCCAGTCAGCAGCTTGCCATTGTCTCATCTAGCTGCAGTGAATTTTCTAAGGAATGTGTCAGCAATACACTGCACACAGCCTAGCTGACTTCAGGGTAGCTGCTTCATGTGCCAAAATCACCCTGGCTGTGGTGGTGAAGAAGTCTTCCCTTCCCAGCAGGAAGCCCTGGGTCACCTATGTGGCAGAGACTATTGACCTACTAGAATAGCACTCAAAGAGACCTGCTCTGTGAGGCCTGGGAGGGGACTAGTCATTTGTATCTTGAACAGTTGTGTGACCAACTACAAACTGTTTGTCATCTTGACACATCATCTGGTAAAAGTTTATGTCTGTGGTCAGAGCTTGGGAAAGCAACACTGGTCTTCAGAAAATGCTTCACCATCTTCTGAGAATGCGTTGGCTAAGGGTCTCAGGGTGGTTTCCTCGAGGGACTTTCAGTACTATTTGTTCAATGTATTTTAGCCTCCATGAGGAAATACAGCCAAAGAAATTGTCTTTAAAACCTGAAGCAGCGAAGACCTACAATGGGCTGTTTATCACCTCAGCGCACCATTCAGGATGCTCAAATTGGAAAGCAACAAAACTGGCAGGGTAAAGTCAACCACCTGGGATGCTGTATGACTGAATTTTAATAGCTAGCATTGTATTGCCAATAAAAAGGTATTATATTACATCATTTCTCTATATTTCATAAAGCATAGCTATGATCTGCAGTTGTAGTTATTTGGTGCAAGTGTAACATACAGCAGACTAACAGCAAAGCATCTATAAAAGCCCAACAATCCTGGAACTAAAGAAATTCCCTGGTCTGACAGAAACCTGTAATTACACTTGGCAGCCAGCAGAATCCCAGCCTAGGAAATAGGACTACCTGCAACTTTTGTGTTCCAGTAATCCCTGACTGCCCACAGATCAACGTGTGCTTAGATGTTGGTTAAACCAAACAACAGCAGCCCTACAGTTGCTCTGATTCATGCAAAAAAACAGGCTCTGGGAACAGAGAAGTATAAGGTGCCACTGCCACCCACTCCTCATGATCTTTTGCCACTGGTGTTTACGTGGAGCAGAGAGAATTACAATCTTATTCCAGTAGTATCCACTGGTATGCAACTTTGCTTTCACCTGTAAATTGACAATCAAGTTAACTCCAAAGCCCTTGATTCCAGTCAATGTCAACAACAGATTTGATTCTAACCTTGTGATTTAACACCACTTCTCTATTACTCAAGAACCATTGGATTTGCTGATCTTTGCAAGGATTTTGAAATGAATTAGTGTTACATGATAATGAACCCAAACCTGTGTCTTTAGCTTAGGCTAAATCCCTATTGATTTCAGCTGGAGTACAATTGTTCAACAATTACAGGGCTGAGCTGCATGTTGCACCTCCTTTGCTAATCAGTGGAAAATGAATTCCTATTTCATTTAGATCACAAATCCACTAAACTCCCAATGAAGCTCCAAGGAACCCTAGGGGTATCATCTTCCTCACCAGAGAAACAAACTATTTTTTTAAAAATAATGTTTTTTCAGCCAAATCCTCTAATCAGATAATTTTGAGTTAGAGAAAATCAATGGACAATAAATACAAAGTAAACTGTTGTAGCAGAAAGGGACCGCACAATACTTGATCAGATAACCACTGCAGCTGCTTTAAGTCCTTCTTGCCAACAGCTGTACCTGACCTGTCAGGCTCTTCATTCAATAAGTTAGACAATACATCAAGCTGATGATAACACAGAGGCTCTTGCATAAACTCTATAGCAAGGTAAATTAAGGATTTGTGGTATAATGGCCAGAGGATTACATGGAATTAATTAATAATTTTGTTTATTTCTATTTCTTGAAGTAAAATTGTGGACTGGGGCAAGTGTGAGAAGTGTTCATAGATTATCCTGTGTTGGGAGTAAGGGCTTGACCTCCATGGGCGGCTTCCTTTTGCACAGCCGCCTGGCCGCGTACTGCTGTGTCTTCCTCAGCTGTCTGCCAACAAAAGCTTGCTGCAAAGTTCTGCTTATCTGCAAACTTCAGCTACGACCACGTATGATGATATCCATGTCTAAGGAAGCTACCTCCCAGAAGCCTGTTATATAATGCTTCTTTAGGGACACTACACTATGGGTTTTTTTTCTCAAAAATGCTGTTAGCTTTGATTTAGACTGCTAGGTTGGCATTGTAGTTATCTGGGACTCATATTCTTGCTAAGCCCCTACTACAAAATAAGAAAAAAGTAGAGAACTCAGGTTAGAACTGAGCAAATACTAGAACAAATTTTCCTAAATAAGACTTTGGAGAAATGTTCATGACTCCTTTGCATTTTTCTGAGCTTTTGCCAAATACTACTGCTTTCTTCAGATCATTTCAAGTGAAAATATACATCAACATTTTATTTGTATTTTTTGATTGCAAGCACATCCTCAGTGCATTCCATCCTGCTTTGCTGCAGGAACAAATATAATGTGACTGGGATAACAAGCCAAGCCAGAGGGAAAGGCAGAGTTTCAATATTTGCAACATGAAGTCACTAACTGCTTGCAGTGGAAAAATACATTTGTGAATGAAGTGTGCTCTTCATTTGGAGCATCTGTGCACAAAAGGTCATAGAATTCAAAGGATGAATTAATCCTCATTATATATTTAGCTCAACTCATTTTAAGATGTAAACATGAAGAGCCACAGATGGGATGCTCTTAAAAGACATCTCCTGGTCCAGACCAGAGGGGTTATTAAGGACCACATCGTTCAGAATGTTTCCCTCTGCTGGCCTAACAGGAATGCCCTCTTTTCTTCTACTATGCTTCGTCCAGCCCTGGGACAGCATTCCTCAAAAAATGGTGGATTTACAGTTGCTTATGTTTCACAATATAAACTTATGTTTCATTCTGCTGAAGTTTTCATTATCAAGAAAAACATAATTCCTGCACACAGACATCACATTTTATCTACTACAGAATACTTTATGAACTAAGTAGAGAAGGAAATGCTTGGGATTTTTTTAAGAGGTAGGGGTGGGGATTTCATTTGCCTACTTCTAACTCTTTTTTCAGCATTAAGGACAACTTTTTGGCCTTATTAAGATCAAAGAAAACTTTTTAAAGGCTTCCAAGAGCCTAGAAGTTCACATTATTCCTTCTTTTTGTTGTTAAAATAAAATGTTTGTAAAGGTTAAGGAAAACAACGCTGTCTCTAAGGAATAATAAAAACACATCTGTAAAGGTTCTTCCCTTTTTCTTTGTCTTATTAGATTAAGAGCAGCTAAATAACTAAATGTCAAGCTTTGTATGAAACTATGTTAGTGCTGAATGAATGATTTTTCAAATGCTTTAAAAAAACCCTAAGATAAAAATTAGAAACCCTGGAAAAGACTAGTTTGTCGTTACATACTAGAAAACTGCCTTGAATCCCAAGATTTCCAGAACTGAAGGTTTTGGGATAGCTTTATTTGACAAGCCAAGCTTTCAGAATTTGTAAATTCTGTAAACCTCATCTTTCTTTTCCTTTATTGTTCTCCTGGAAAATTCAGTAACAAAGCATATGTTACTGAAAGTAACAAGGTAAATAGAAAAAGGGTTAAATGGTAATAAAGCCAGAAAAACAAATCTTAAAAGTTATGATGTTTTGCTCCCTTGTCAGCTCAGTGTTCTCCTTTATTCTTAGTTCTATAGTTCTCATTAAATATGAGCCATTTGTTATAATTTTTAAGCACCTAGTTGGGTTGCACTTTTTTTCCTTTCCTGAGGCTTTGTCACCTTAATTGTGAATTGGTAATGTAGTATTGCAAAAGATTTTCAAGCTTTCTGATGCTGCAACTGTTCTCTGTATTTGTATTTCTCTAAGACAAAACTAATGAATTAAAATTAATGAATTACTATAAATTAATAAATTGAGGCTTGGAGCTAGGGAATGGCAGAGATACCAGACCTGGCAGCTGGATGGAAAAAAACAGGAGCCATAGTGGAGGCTGGTGTTCCCTTTTTTTAGCACAGAGACTTCCCTTACCCAAAGGACAGCCCCATGGGGGAAGCCTTATTGCTTCTCTTCACAAAGGCTTCTGGCTTCAGCTCCACTTAGGTCTCTCCAAGAGCTTAATGAATGAGCTCCAAACTTAATACTTCAGTGTCTGTGACAGACAGGTTACCAAAGGTTTCTTCTCTTTCTTTTTTGTACTTAATATGAAAAACTTAGTTAATATTATAAATATGTCACATCTCAGATGTTTCATGCCAATTCAACTTCACTTCTCATATATAGCTACTTTGGATAAATGTATACGCTTGCGTTGCCAGAAGGAGATCAAATATTTTTCCTTTGCTACCTTCATAATTCTATTTTCAATATTAATGTTGTACTCCAAATAGATCAGTTGAAGAAATTCATCAGTGAAGGGAAGAAAAAATATCACGTGTAAGGAAAATGAATTATAAACACAGGTTTATCCTCCTGAAGCTTAAGGAAAACAGCTAACCAAATATTGCTTCTGGTCAGGAAATTAGCTTATTCATAAATACCAATTTAATTGTCATTCTTCCCCAATGAGTTTGAGTTCTGGAAGGGTGAATGAAAGGCATGTTTCTGATACGTCCCAAGCACTTGATCATGAGCGACAGGTTCAATGGCCTATGACCGACTGCAGGAGCACACCGTGGCAACCATTGGCGTGGATTTGAAGGATGCTCACCAGAATTATCTGGGAATGACTAACCTCAAATGACTTCACCTGCAAGAATCTACGACTCCCTTTCAAGACTAACTAAGTTTGGCCTTACCATGCGGAGAGAAATTATGGCAAGACAAATGCTGACAGCGTGATTTACAGAGTAATCAATATTTTTTTCTAGCTTATTTTCTGTGACTTTTGACAGTGGGCTCTAATAAAAGCATGTGGGCAGTCAGATTGAAAGAATATAAAACTACTTGGGAGGTTTGGAGTCAGTTAACATCAAATTTCAGAAATATCTCACTGAGTGTTGGAAAGGAGCTACTGGCTGATGTTTTCAAGAAATTGCCTACATCACTCTAAACACAATTAATTCAAAAGTAATACTGTTCAGCTGCCAGGCTTGCAATGGTTGGGATTTTCCAAAGGGAAGATTTTTGAGAAAAATATTTTTATTGAAGACACTAATGTGGCCTCTTGTTCTTACTCGTCATTTCTCTGATCTTATCACAAAGTTCAAGAGAAGCCACTTGAAGAGATAAAAACATTGCAAGCTGATGAAGCAGTTTCAGTAAGGCCAAAAAGGGAGACAAATGCCCAAAAAGGAAGGCCGAATATTTGCAGAAATTTGATGCTAAAACTATGCCAAAACTGTGATAAGTTGCATCTGCATCCCACACATGCAAATAAAACCACACTAGACTAGAGCAAAAGAAAAAGACTGATGATCCTGACCCTAAATATCAAGCACTAAAAATTCAGAAACATAGCCAATATGGGCAGACAGGCACATACACCGAAGGACTATCATAAATGCGTTGATACCTCCCGGTCAGATGCTGATAACTGTGCCAAGTATTAAAAGCCTGTTAATGCAGTTCTTAATAAGCCTCAGGAGATATGCAGAAAATAATGCTTGAGATCTTTTAAAGTAATATAGTCTTAATCATCAATCGTGGCACATTTCTGGTTTGTTTTTTTTTTTTGTTTCTGTCTTGGGTGACAATATGAAGGATTATCTTTTGGTGAGAGAATGAAACCAAGACATAAATGTTAATATTTCATTTTCATTCTATGAAAGAACTATTTAAAAAAAAAAAGGCAATTTTGTGATTAGGACTGAGGTTCAAAATTTGAGTCAAGCCCCAGCCTCAGACAGATATTTCCTCTTCTGACCTTGACCAGGTCACATACCAGTCCCTCTACCATACACATAAACACCTCTTAACCCATACACATACATTAAAAAATACAAGTATCAGCGGTCATGAGACACAGATGATGGAAGGCATGCATGTACCCAGCTAGGCAGAAAGGAAGTCTCTGAGGCACTTCCATGCACAGAGAGACATACTGCATAACTGAAAAACAAAGCAGAGAAATGAAACTGAAACAGCGAGGTTTCCATGCTCAGGTACCCACAGGCTATTCTCTTCTCAGCTCAGCGTCAAAACCCACAGCTCCACCCAGCTACCAGCTTCTGTCTGTGGGGTTTCAGACATCACGGACTCAAAATATTTAGCTTGTTAAGGAGAAATGAAGAAGCAGCAGCTCTGCATATGTACATTTGTTTAGGAGTATTTTGAAATTCTGTATTCACCCAGGGTCATAATCATTACTTTCAGCTGCAGCTACTGCATACGTAAAGCTGTAATTTTAATTTATTCCAGGAGGCTCTGACAGAGTGGCAAAACTAGACGTAATTGGCTTGCTTGAGAATAAAAAGCAGTGATGATATATGTAATAGATGTGCTGCAAAACAATGACAACACAGTATGGTGTTATATTAATACAAATAACCCCTTTTTAATACGACTCAGTTTGCCACACTCATTATTCTAGAGATTCCGCAGTCGACAATGCAGTGAAATGCAGACAGACGTGTAAACAGATGCAGCGATGATGTATGTTTGCTGTCATTAATTTAACACAGGCAACTGACCTAGTCAAATAGCACTTAATGTTACATAAAATTTGCTGAGTGGTTTCTGAGTGTACTCTGCTAGATGCCAGTTTGACCGTAACAGCATCTTATTAGAAATAAGTACAGATGCACCTCAAGAGTCTACTTGAAAAACTACTTTTATAAATAGGCCCAACTCTGCAATCAAGCTTTTCCTCTTCTAAGTAGAAACTATACCATGTATTTTAAATTAACAATTAACTAAGCTACCATCCGTAAAACAGCTGTTAGAAGAAAGCATTGAGACTGACATCAGTTGAGGTCCAGTAGACTGTTATCTAATTGAAAGGATAAAAGAAATGAAAGAGCTTTGCAATATATTAATTTCATTCAATGTGTAATCATCTTCAAAGAAACAAAACTTCATAAAAAATTATGTACAAGAGGCCAACTTATTCACTAGGAGGTGCTCTCCTTCACCAGAGAGAAGAAATTCCTTTATGAAGAGACAGTAATATTCTTTTCCCTTCTAAGTAAACCTGAAAAAAAGTGAGAAATAACAGAATACTGCAAAGATGATGTTAATGTGATAGAAAACTGTTTCAAATACATTGCCAAAGTTTATTCCCACCTACCCACAGCCAGAAAATATCTATAATTGTGAAAGTAAGAAACTATTACCAAAAACCTAGAGACCAATCAAGTAACAGTGACTTGCTATGGAATTGCTACAAGTAGCAAGGAGCTTCATGAAGCAGCCCATATCTTCCCACTCTCACGCTGACCCCCTTACCCAGGTTGGATTTATCTAACCTGAAATCACATCTAGCCAGCGATCTAATTCTGAAGATGGCTGTGACTGTCCCATAGTCCGTGCCTGTGAGCCTTGTCCAGAAATGCACCAGATAATAAGCTCCCCACCAGGCCACTGAAGCTGATGATGCACACCAATTTAAACCAGCTAAACATCCATCTTCGTTTTATTTTTTCTCTTCAATGGCATCTGGATGCTATGGTACTGTGTGAATAAATATGCAGGACACTGTACCAATGGGACAAGCATCACACATTAGGTGGCAGCAGGTAGCCCCACAGTCTCTTGCAGTGGTCTGCTCCCACATTCATCACAATCCATGAACTAAGTGCAATCACAGAGAAACACTGGCTAGTCCTCACAACCAACAGCAGACTCTAACATGCAAGGTTAAGAGGCTGTGATAGCATCCTCATTTGTTACTCAATAAGAAAGGGGAATTTCAGCCTCATGCTGAGGTACTGAATCTTTAAAATCCTTACAAACCTTGGTTCACAAGCATTAGAAGCTGGTAACTCAACTACAAAGAAAATGAATGACTGGTTCATATTATACAGGTGTTTCCACAGTTTTCATGAGGTTAAAAATAAACAGGATAGTAAGAGAATGCAAAGAAACATTTTTCAACACAAGCAACAAAATGCAGTACTGAATGAGTGCTGGTTGATGAGCATGCCAATGTCTCTGCAAAGGAACGCTTTCAGGAGAAAGGAGAACTTGCACGTGGAGAAACCTTTACTGTGCACGCACTGCATATACTGTAGTTACAGGCATTTCCAACAAGACGAAGGTTAGGTTCAAGGGGAGTTCCAGGGAGAGGTAAAGATGAGGAGAAAACTAGCAAGGATTCATCTGTGCAGGCATTTTCAACAACAAACCAATTATCCGTATGTTTATTATAAATTCTCACCATGGTTCTGAGGCCCAACCTCACATCATTGGCCATCTCCAGATAGAAAGGGAAAGGAAGACGGGAGAAAAAAAAGGATCAAGATAGTGAGGCTAATAATGTAACTAATATTTCACTCTTTTTAGCAAACATATACTTATTACTTCTTATACTTCTGGTTTGAAATAGCAAATTCTAGCCACTGCAAACAAAGAGGATGGTCCTGAAGAGGGTGGTGTTTTCAGAATTCAACTACATCTAAAATGACCCTGTGAAGTGACAGATTACTCTTTTACAAAGTAAAGATTAAATTCACAAAGCTTCTGTTTCAAAATGCAGTAAAAATTAACGGATTATTTACATTGCTTTACACAGCTTTTAAATCCTAAATTATTATCTAGTCCATAAGAGAGGTAATTTTTCACTCTACTGAGCCCAAAGCAAAGCAATGCTACCCTTCAACAGTCTGATTTACTCTACTGGAGCATAACAGATTGCTCTATCATCATCCTTCTTCACCATTCTAGCCTAGTCAAATCCAAATCTCAAAAGTTCCCATTTTTTCCTATTATGCTAGGAGTACAAGAGAGAGTTGGCACAGGAGACACAAGGAGTTGCTTCTACCACCTGTTTGATGCCCAGCAATAGTTGCCTTGCAAAGCCTCTCCTCTCCACTCCACCTATGTGAAAGCCTTAGGAAACTCTTACTCCTGACTATTAGCCACAAATGTTTTAATTAAAAACTGAATTTTGAAAGGTTTGTGCACCCCCATTCAGGGCTGTATTTTGGAAACTGCCCAAGCTCCTGTTTTGACATGAGAAAAGACATGGCCAGCCAAATCATTAAAATAGCTCAGCAGAATAAAAATCTGGCCACCGGTTTCCCAGAAGAGAACTCTTGGATACTGGATACTTCTGTAGAAATAGTACCTGTTATGTCGAATAAGTCCAAATAGGTCTTTTCTACATATGTGCTTATAGATGTGGTTCTGAACTTACAGAAAATCATAACCAAACCATAAAGTTTCAAAAGAAAAATAAAATATATATTTTCCAAAATATTAGTACATTTGATTCTTTAATATTTTGCTAATATTGAGCACAGATTATTTCAGGTATTATAAAATGATTTAAATTCAATGATTAAATAGATTTATAAATTGCCTGTTAATAATATTGTACAGTAAGTTCAATCTTCAGCAAATCACTTCGATGCACATGTAACTTCCAGTTTATGTTCTATACATGTTGGTTTCAAAGCAACTCAAGTTTGATCCTACACCACTAAAATGTACGGAAGTGTTTTGGTGATCAGGGTGAAGTCAGGATCAAACTCATTTAATTTTACATACATGTTTAAATGCTCAGTTGGATTAAGGCCTAAGGCACTTTATAAACCACAAAAATGTAAAAAAATTATTGAGAAAACAGTCACATTTTATGATTTTTATTTTAAACTTTTACTGGTTTTGTTATTACTGAACATTCAACACCCCCTCAAAAAGTCAACTTTAAAATACCAGTGTAGGCTGAGATAAAATATACAAACGTTAGCTCCGTAAACATTGTGTGAAGAATCTAAAAGAATCTGACACATTAAAACTCCAATTCAGTAAAATACATAAGCTCATGCCAAGCACATGAGTAGCTGCAGAAGTTCTCTGGGATAGGTGATGTAATGCAAATTAAGCCAAGTACTTAAATTCATCACCAAACTGGAACTTTAATCAGGTTGCTTCTTTCTGACTTCCCTGCATGGCAACATTCATTTTTTAAGCTTATTTCTGTTCAATTATCTCCCCCCCCCGCAATGTTCATGCAGAATAAGTCCAGGTTATACCCCTAAGAATCCCATTAACAGGGTTTTCTAATATGACTGAGAGAAAAATTAAACCAAACACAAAAATCCCTTCCTTGCAGCTAGGGAAATATGCTGGAACCAAACTTGAATGCTTCAATACTGCTTTGGGTAGCAGAAGCCTGGGCCCAGTGTCATTAATCATGGGGATGACATGTCACTTTTAAATCCATTACAGCCTTGACCTAAATCTATGGTGATCAATAGCAAGAGTTGAGTGATTTCATTGGATTCTCGATGAGCACACTGTCTGTGACCAGATATTACAGAATATCTGCTTCACTGCTAGGGTCCTCTAAGGAGAAAATCTTGTTCCTTCACTCATGTAAAAAGCCAACACTGAGTTAGTTAAGATGCCCTTCCAGCTATTATCAGTTTCTGTAAAAGGCAATTTATGTATTATATCCTCCTCTTCTTTTTTCTTTCTTTAACTGATTCTTCCAGCTTATACTTCATCATCAAACAACATTAAACTTTGCATTCTGGGATGACTGATTCCTAACACTGCTTTGCTGATTTAAAAATGCTAGTTAAATGAAGTTTCTCAGCTTATTATATTCAAAGCTAGTTTGAAACTGAATTTCTAGATGGCATTAAAATGCATTATTTTGCCAGTGTTTGCATTATTTATTTTCCCCAAAAAACTTTATTTATTCTTAGAAAAGTAGAATACAATACAGTGGTACAAACAAATGATCATTTATATGCAACTAAGCAAAAAATGTACAAAGATTTCAGACATGTCATAAAAATACAGAAAAAAATAATTTAAAATAAAAACAAGATAAAATATAGAGGACATGCAATGAAGGGAAAATAAAATATCAGTTTGATGATCTCATGTTTCCTTTCACTCTCAAAAGGAACCATCCCGGGGGAAATCAAATTGTCAGATAAAAAGATAACACCACAAAGAAGACAAGGTAAATGAAGTGACAAAGAAAAAGACAAGGAAAGTGAAAATAATGGTGAAAGCATAAGACTTTAATAATCAAAAACAACACTGCTGACACCATGCTGAAGGTACGGAAGCCTCGATTGCCATAAAATAGTATCCGGTTGGAGAACTGAAGTGAGATGAATATGGTGGAAACCACAATTCTTAGTAGTGACAGATTTTGATCCATTGGACTCGTATCTGCTAGCTCCTATTTCCACTTCTAAGGTACACTGGGTGTCATAGTCTTCTAATGCCAGAGAAGAGTCCTACTGGGTAACTTTCATGACTGCTAAAGCTGGAAATATGGATTTTTGAGGTAGGCTGGAATTTGCATATCATCAAACATGGAAACGGGGGAATTAAGGCAGATCATACAAGGCTGCCCTGGCCAGAGATACAGGTTTTCTTTCTTTCATCCTGCATACTGCCAAGATATTTGTGATAACTTTTACAGTAATTTTGCTACCTCCCACTATTCTATAGAGCTAAAAAGTATTGCAGAGTCTAGACCTTTTGAGATTCAATAACATTTAAAACATTATTAAGCTGGGAGCAGCAGGAAACAGGAATGATAAGATGCTGTTACTAGTACACAAGTCTGTTCCCACTCTGGACAGTACTTGAATTGCTGCCCCCTTTTAATCATTTAAAGATAAAAAGTGAGAACAGAAAAGTGAAAAGAGTCTGTTGAATAAAATCATTTTGCAGAAGCATGAGAAAGTTAGGAAATCACAAAGTAAGCTGTGAAGACTGCGATTGTTAATGAATTATAAATTTGACACAAGTTATGAGGCAATGACTAGTAGCAACTCAGGAGGTGGAAAATTATGCTATTCCTTAACCAGTAAAAACCCAAAATCTTCATGCGCTACAAAATTGCAAACACACTGGGTACAGTTCCTGAAACACTCACATTGCTAGGAGTAGCACAGTTGCTTAGAGAAAATACATTTCTGATTTATAATATACATTATCTGAGCTAAGAAAGAATCAAATCAAGAATTTCTTGAGCTCATTCTAACATTGTCTTTCAAGAGCTATATTAACAATAAGTGAACCAGTATCACCTTTCACGGAAGATGCAACAAGTATCAGTTCCCAGCAAAAAAATCATCCTGTGTGACTAATTTTTTTTGATGTGGGTTGCCTGTTAATTTGTTTTTAGCAAACACATCTTGTGCACAGTGAAAAATGTGGGAATTCAACTTTCTTTCATGAATAATATGATATTTTATCTTTGCTTCTAAGTTTTCATTGTCTTGGAGCATAGCATGGATGAACGAGGAGTACTTTCTTAATAGTTCTGAAGAGATCTCAGAAGTAATAATCTTCAAGGGGAATAGCAGATCACAATAAGAAATAGCTGATAAACCACAGAGGATGCTGAGGAGTCCATTACAGTAGGCAGCTACACCTGATCATAATGACAATGAAGATTTGAAAACTGTCTTTCAGTGTGTCAAATGGAATAAAAGACACCAGCAACCTGATGATATGGCAAAGCCCTTGGCAGTTAAATGATCTAAATTATATTATAGCTTACTGATATCATGAAATAAATGCATAGGACTCGTACCAAAAGATATAGAAATCCAGAAATAATTATTGAAAAGTCAACATTTCTGTGGTACCAGGTTTCAATAACTTTCTCTGATTGTTCAGTTATTCAAAAGGGACATAGAGTGACTGAACAGAGATTCCAGAATAAATATTGTCATTTTTTATTTTACAACTCTCCAAATTTCTGAAGCTTATCAAAGTCAAAAGATTAGGTATCAGTATTGCAGGCTGAGTAGCAGCTGTGTAAATTCAAGATTTTAACATGTAAAGATAGATGTATGAGCTGGCTAAATTTCACTGTGGGTATAGGATAGCTGGGTATTAACAATAATTAGGAGAGGATGATTATGAATTCTAGAAAATCTGATTTGAAAAACATGACCAAATGTAATTTTTCCTGAATTAGAAAATAATAAGGGCATTTAAACATTACCAGATATCTTTCCAACTTTAAGAGATTACAAACTTGAGCCCTCACAGAAGAATGCGGCACGGTATTGCAGCTATACACTTTTTCCTGATGTTGGAGTTAATCTTTCTTTTGTTAATCTGATTTGATAAGGATTAAATGAAGAATTAAAAGGGATAACATTAAGATTTTTCCAGCAGAACTCATTAGAAACATTTTCACAAATCTGCTTCAAACAGAATAAAAATATCTTGTATCAACATCCTGAAAACCAAAATCAACCCAGCCTTCACTCTTCAAGCAAGAAATTTCACTATTCCTTGCACGATAGAATTGTGAACCAATGGCAACTGTATTTTTGGGAAAGTAAAGCAAG
The DNA here is from genome assembly GCA_020745775.1 of Theristicus caerulescens. Taxonomy (NCBI): domain Eukaryota; kingdom Metazoa; phylum Chordata; class Aves; order Pelecaniformes; family Threskiornithidae; genus Theristicus; species Theristicus caerulescens. The sequence continues at coordinate 95,975,039 of CM036560.1, forward strand.
TCCGTCTTTCCTGCAGGTTTACTTTAATGAACTATCTCAATGGGTAGAAACAAAAATATTTTTTAATTGGGTGGGACAGATTTTCTTCACATGTGAACAATGTAAAAAATCTTCCAATTAGAAGTAGTCTCCATCTGACATAACTCTTCCTACAAAGTCTCTACAAACGTAGATCAGATTCATGTCAAAGTCCAAGTTACACTGTCACAGTTCAAAAGATAGGCTTCCTGTTCCTCCCAGTTACATAGTTAACACTACATTTTTCACATTCATTGTAATTAAGAGTTGTGATTTATACCACACAAACATCTGCGTCCTTGAACACCCCAATGTATTGGCTCAGGCTAACCTACACAAAAGCCAAAGGAATACAAAGTCAAAGAGGAAAAGACAACGAACTGGCAAATATCAGCACCTTAATATAAGCTGAAAACAGTTTCCCAATGCTAATGAAGGCTGTGTGCATTCTTCCAGCCACAGACTTCACAGACCCTCGATATACAAAATGATAGTCTCTAAAAAAAATCCTTTCTCCCTCTCCAGCATGCTGCATGGCTGCCCAACCCTGTCATAAATCTGCCAGAGCAGTCGTGCATCCATCTTCCCAACATCTGTTTTTTGAGTTGGCAATTGTTGGCATGGTACAGCCTACCAAGTGGGTCAAGCCAAAGACAGAACGTTACACAAGGGCTTCGCAAGTTATGACAACTTCTCATTCAGTCCTGAATCCACTGTGATTTTCTACAATGGGTTTACGAAGCTCCTAACAGGGTAAGGGGCACAGAAGCCAAACACTGCCTCCTTGTCCTTCGCCTCATGAGGTGACTTCTGCATGAGGTGACACCTCATTTTAGGCTGCAAGAAAATCAGCCCCTTCCATGACCCGCCACAAGCTCTGCACTTCACAGAAGAAAATGGCTGGGAGACAATCCAGTTCCCACAATTTTTAGGTGATATCACAACACTCCTGTTTTGCCAAAGCCTTCCCAAAATCAGAAGAAAATCAGCAGCATGACTTAAGTTTGCAGCTGTTACTGAACTAACGACTTGGCTGGAGTATCAGATGCAGCTAAGAGACAGATTTTAATGTTCTGTATATGCTATGCATGCCATAGCTCTGTTATTATGGCTATTCCTGTAAAAATGCGGGATAATACACAGTGACAGAAATGAGATATCCCAAATACACTCCTTCTGGAAATCAAAACCTCTTTTCACTCTTGGTCTCCTCAGCAATGCTCAGCCACTGTTCCTGACGCAAGGAGTGGGATCCCCAGGACTCAACACTCCCCTCATCCCTAGATCCTGTCCTTTCCAAAGTTTTGAAACTTGGTTCTCCTAAATACGTTGAAAATCTTCAACCAATCTACACGATCTCTTCTGAAACTTGGTTTCTTATCTAAATTACAGTAGCCATCACCAATCCTGCTCCATTCCCTCCTCACTAGTAGTACATAAACAAAATATCTCTGCCCCCTAATCTACCAAGAAATATCCGTTACATTCGTTTGATAATTTACCTGAGTGGATGCCGTGTTCACTGTGAGCGGAGCCCCCCACTCCCAGTCCCCCGCGCGCCACCCGGCGGGGCGGGCGGCCACGAGCCGCGGGCGGGCCGCTCACGTCCCGCTCCTGCTCCAGGGGCTCCCGCCCGCCCGGGCCAATCAGCGCGCGGCCCGTGAGCCCGCCCGCGGCGGGGCCCGGGGAGCCGGGCCCGGGGGCCGCTGGGGCCGCGGGGCGGAAGCGGGGCGGGGGGACGCTGCCCTCGGCCGCTGCCGCCGGGCCGGGCGGCGGGGGTGCGCCCTGGGCGCTGGGGGTGCGGCTGGTGCGTTACACGGCCCCATCTGCGGGGGTCCGGGTGAAAGTTAAGTTTAGCTTGGGCCAGCAACGCGGCTGTGTCGCGGTCCAGCAGAGGATCCCTGAAGGCCCTGCTTGTCCCTGGCGCTGGGCGGCAGTCACCCTTCTCCGTAGCTGCTCTGATCTGATCCAGAGGTGCTTCTAGCCACCTGTCTTTCATTGCACCCATCTGTCCTTTTTGGGGACCCCTCATGATCCATCCTGCCTACCCTCCTCATGCTTTCCTCCTGGCCGGCTCGGCCTGTGAGCCCTCATCCCTGTGCCCTCTCCTCTGGAACACGCACTTCCTCGTTCAACCTCAACACCTACTTGTGCCCAGGCTCCCACTGACTCTGTTCGCTCTCCCTCTGCAGCACCCACATCACGGACCCTTTCTGAGCCTGTTTCTGCGTGCTCTGCCTGAGTTTAATTTGTCTCCCTTAACCCGGACTGGCTGTGCTCTAAGGCAGACCCAGCCCCACACACAGGTGATCTTCCCAAGTATAGCTTTACCATATAGGTAACTTCAGTATACTTTAGAAAGTGGCAGTTTAAAAGTATTCTATTGTTTGTCATGGAAACTGCAAAAGAGGATGTACAGAGCAACCCTAATCAAGAACGTGCTGGAGGAAAAGAGGAGGAGGAGGAGAGGGATGGGAAGGGGAAAGAAGATGGGATGGGGGAGCCAGGGATCTGTAGTAATGCTTACAGATACAAAAAGAGAATTGAAGGGGATAGAAAATATTTAAAATATTTAAAGTCAGGAAGACAGATCCTTTTTCAGAGATGGAAACTGAGTATTTAAAACTCCTTGCAATAAGAGCGAATTATTTCACCTTATCTATATGAAACTCTGCTTTTGGGGCATATACTATCTCACTCTACAAAGATGCACAAAGGCGAGTCCCTGAGCGTAGAGAGGGGAATGCATTGCAGTGTATGGCAAGATGAATGCTTGTGCACATGCAGCATGAGGACACTTCAGGCAATGTCCCTGCCCCTTGCCCTGACAGGCTTTCACAGTGGGCAGTGAACGGTCTACTGCTAGAGTTTAGGCTTTTGCAATGCTAACGTGGGGTGGGGCCTTTGGGGTTACAGCAGGAGTGACGTCTACAAGGCAGCAGGGCAAAATGCTACAGTATTTAACCAAAGAGCAATTAAATACGCACTTGTGTTCCTATGAAAGATTCTTAATAGGCAAGAGTACCTACTCATGCTCTCCCTGTGCCTGCTTTTGGAGTGCTGCATTGTGCAAAGCAGAGACATGTTTCCTTTTACCAAAATTTCCCTTTTGCTATTTTATGTTGTGGAGCCACAGGCAGGTGACTTTGCAGCTTTGTCCCACAACTGTGGTACAGATGTTTATCACCGAGCACTTGATGGATGAATTCAAATGGGAGAAGCAGGAACTCAGAAGAATGGAATCTTAGTGATAAATATTTCACAACATTACAGACTGCAACATATATCTTCAGATCCCATTTGCCAGAATTGCTTACAGGTGATAGGTACGTCAATTAATGTAGTACTCCTGGCAACCTGAGAAACATAGATTGGAATTGATGGGCTATGTACTATTTTCCAGCTGTAGTGCAGCTAGCTGCTATTATTTGCTTGTAACAAACATCTGTTCTAAGATGAAAGCACCTACCAATGCCTCAGTGTCTCCAGAATTACAAGAGGTTAGTTTGTTAAACGTTTAATCTATGTGAACAAATACAGGCTTCATGCAAGACAGATCTGAGTATGGACTGATTATTCTATCATAGCATTGCTAACTATTACTTGCTGCTGTGCACAAAAACTTCAAAACCAAGAAATTCTCAGATACATTTTCCTAGGTAAAATATGTCATATGAAGGTCGGTTTACTCAGAGGCTCGTACTTTTAGAAATAAAACTGATTTCAAAAGAAAGGAAGCATTTAAACAGTGTCATGGCAATATGGCTTATTCAGTTAATAACTAGCTGGTTTATTTTTAATTGCTTGTGTACCTCTTCAAACTCAGCCTAGGTCAGCCATGAAGGGAAACAGCTACCAGCTGCTGGCAGCTGCACAGCCTGTGCAGGATGGACACGGTTCTCACAGCCGATGGATGGGGTCTCAGATCAGAAAAACCATTACCACAGATGGCACAAGTGGGTGCCCGTGACTGGCCTCCCTGTCACTCACAGCAGAGGCGCCGAGGGCATGTTTCTGAGCTACTCTCTTACCCCTAAAGGTGGTCTCTCCAGGTCAGGGTTGAGGCACATTGGTGGGGCAATGTGGGGAAGTTTGCACTGCTGCTGCCCATGCTGTATCTGCTCTATAAATAAATAGAGGACTTTAGTCTCCAGGGCTGTCAGTTTGGCACCTTCCATGTGCACAAAAGACACATTTTGGTTTTTTTATTTGTTTAGAAACAACCACCCAAAAAGTTATATGCAAAGCTTAGTATGGCGAATCAAAATCAATCAAATTTATTGTATGAGAGCGCCTAAAATCCCACAACTTCCACTCGCTCTCTCTTTTGTGTTTTCTACTTTTAATTGTGATAAGAATAAAAGTTATGGACCTCTTTCGGTGTTTCTTGATGACAACGGTTGCTGTTCCACCACAACTCCAATGCTGCCACCAAGCATGCAAGAAGAAGGCCTATTGCTAAAATGCAGAAAACTCCTGCAAAACTGTGCAGCTTGAGTGCTTTCCCATCTGTCTGTGCATTGGTATGGCTATTCAGGTCACAACGTCCCATCCGTGGCCACCATTTCTGTTTAAGAACATCCAAATCTCCGCTTTCTTGCAACTCTAAGATCCTGCAGAAATTTCAAGAGACAAGTATTATTTTCAATGATACTTTTTCACAAGTTTCCTAGTCTTCTCCATGTGTCACATAACTCTTAAATCTACTGTCCCACAATTCAAAACCCCATCCCACCACCACCACCGTGTACTATTCTTCATCTGAAACTCCGTTATACCAGGATTTCTTTCTACTCACAGCAGCAGGTAAATTCCACTGGGTAACTTTAGAAAAAGAAGAGACTGTCAAAAATTCCGCTGCAATGCAAGAAGTAGTTCCAAGGGAAATCACCGTATTCTAGTTAGTCATGGCTGGTCTGGCTACATTCAGCTGCAACAGCTGTTCCCACAAGTGAAATGCTCAACCTACTCCACTGCTGCTCTCCCACAATAATTTCAAAATCATGTGAGACTAAACATGCTACTATTTGTGCGCCACTTAATGCAAATCTGTTTAAGCAGCGACCAACTCATTTACTTCAGCAAATATAGTTTATTCAAAGGATTTTACTTCAATGCTGTTACTTCATGCCTGAATTACTGTGTTAACAGTTGCTAATTAATCATTGTTTTGCCTCTTGTGAAGTGTCCCTTCTCTCCATGAATGATTCATTTTGGATTTGGTTTGATAACTGTTTTAGCTGTTTACTAACAATCTTTTCTCTTGAGGCAGCTTTGTCTCTGGTTACGCAGCTGGAGTTTTACCCCTTTTTGTAAAGAAGGAGCGAGACGAGGAAATCTTGCTTCAGCTCCCTGCCTGGAGCAGAGCACCCGCTCACCTTCTGCTAAGGCCACACATGCCTGCACAACTGCATGTCTTCATTTCAAGTGTACACATTCACATGAAAAAGATATTCCTAGCTGATAGCTCAGAGATCACTAAATGGCATAGTCTTATAGTCCCATAGTCTTGGCAATCCCATGCAATACTCAGCAATTCTTGTTTTCCTGTACTGCTCTGAGGTTTTGACCTGTTTCTCCATCCTAAAGCACAAACCAGGGCATTATTACTTGCTTAATGTAGGGAGCAACACATCGCTTCATAGCCTGCAAAACGTAGCATGTATCAAAGATATCTCTTCAATTTCTCCCCTAGTTCATACAAAGCTCTGAGGACATCAGTCCTTTTTCTGCCAGAGGCAGTGCCTGGAGGTGTGAGGCCACACGCCACCTCCAAACCCCTCCTCCCTAAGCAGATGCACGTGGAGCAGAAGTAGCAGCTTTGTTGAAGCCTGAACACATAACCTCTCTGCTGTCATTTATTCACTGTCCTTTATTCAATAATTGCCAAAATTAATGTGAACCACGAATGGGATGCCTTGCTGGTTGTAGAGGAGAATCCTGTAAAATGAGCTTTGTTTCAGTTTACCTCTGGGAGAAAAGATCTCTGTAGGGGCTTCCATGCTGGAGTGCTATCCCGTATCCTTTGCTGCTGATGCTGTTTCCAATGACTGTCACAGAGCATTCATCATCTGTCAGCGCTGCATATTCTACCACCGTCACATCCCACAGGAAAGCATAGTTTCCTTTCTTTGCCTGTAAATACATCAAGAACACAACGAAATCTAAACTAAACTATATTTCTAGGTAGGACAAAAACCAAGCAAACAAACCAACCCTGAGCTTTTCATTACTTTGTGGTGGTAGTTCATTAAGTCACAGTTTGTCTGTAGACCTCCAACATCTTAATACATTTCTAACACTCTTCACTCCCAGCAGTACCTCATCTACATCAAACCTCGCTAAGATGTCTTCCATTTTTAATAGGAATACATAGGATAACACAGCCAACTGTAAGTGTAGGCAAGGCTTACATAACAGGTAATTAATTATAAATTAAAGCTATTGCCTTAGCTGATGAAATTTGATGTATGTTTTGTAGGAGACATGAATTAGACGGAGTGCAATCGGTTCCATACGTTCATGTAACTAGATGGGTACAGTATGAGCACTGAGTGGTGCTTCCTAGTCCTCACAGTCGCCAAAATGGTAACTTTACAACTTTCCTCATATAAACATGCAAATAAATCCTCTTCCAAGAGCTATGTTAGTCCTGTAAGAAAAGGCATGCTCTGAACTTAAAGAGTTCCCTCTTTTTTTCACACATAAGAAAAATCGTCAGCATCTCCTATTATCTCAATTTTGGGACAAATATTGTTTTATTTTAGCACACACCCACGCAGATATCCTTGAATGTCTGCCTTAATTGGGATTCAAACCAATGCCTGCACGCAGTGCATACGATGAATGTAAATCACCTTACTTAACATAAGATGTAAGAAACATCTCTGGATAGGGATTCAGTAAAGAAAAAAGTCATCATTTTGTTTGGTTAAAGTAATCATTGGTTTCCTAATGTATTTAAGTAGTATGTTTTTAAGTCTCTAGTGAACATACAGAGCACAACGGAACAGATGAGCTGGAACATCTAATGCAAATAAATGAGTAGTCACAAATGTAGACTTCCAAGACTTTTTTTTTTTTAAACTTCAGGTGATTTCAGATCTTTCTTTAGGTCAGAACAAAGCAAGGCAGGGAGATGGAGTCCTGCATATATTTCATTATGGGAACTGAATCACCAACCTCCCCTAGCAAATGGCTGCAGCCCTGACATGGAATGAGCTCATCCTTCTGCATATTTTCCATTTTTGTGTAAGCTCAGTTTTGAATTCACCTGTAAGCCTATAAGCCCTTAGTTATTTTATTGTATTGGATTCCTCAGTTGAGCAATTAAGCTAATTTTATTTCACCATGCTTTGATATTAACCGAAGTCCCTGACAGTTGTTTAAACATGACAATAAATCAAATGGGTGAATTATCCTCTGGTGGGTAGAATCCAGGGAAACAAAAATTAAAAGTATGTTGTCTGGATTTTCTGTAAGCTTCTTGCCACAATCCACCTCTTTCCCCCCCTTCCCTTTTATCTGCACCAAGGCAATCAAAGATCCCCAAATTAATTTGTTTCTGAGATAAACCAGAGTAAAAATGTTATATCCTTCTTCTTTGGTAAGATTTAAATGAGCCTCTACTGACCAGTTTGAAAATAATTTCTTGTTAAGGGTATGCCACCATTGTGGGTTTGTCCCCACTTTCTCCTTTGCCACCTCCCTGGTCACTTCAGAGTGACAGTAATTAATCCATATGGCCTCAGACAACTATTGCTATACTAGTACAAAACATCATTAAAATCTAAACTACAGTATGGGCCTTACAGGAGTTATTCAAACAGGAGCCACAGGACTTTACTGTTAAAATCATACATTGATTTAGCTGACACAACTTATTAAACCAGCATGTTCATAAAAATATCTCTCACTTAAATGTCACTGTATGAAACCAGACCAGAGCAAGACTTCCACATCTGCATTGTCATACTACCCCTGGCTGTCCTCTTAAACTGGAAATGGTGGCGCAAAGGAGGAAAGAACAAACAAATCACTCTCTACTATATACGACAGCCAGAACAGGCTTCGTAACCTATCAACACAAGGATGCGTTAAAAATTAAGGATGGCAAGGGAGTGATTCCTCAAGGCATCTAGCCTATATTCAGCCAGCAGCTTACATTTTTTGAAGCCTCAAATGTGCTTTTCAAAGGTATTTTCTGAATGATCATGTACCCATAACTAATGGGGTTGTTAGCTATAAATCTCTGCATCTTGCCCTCTACTCTTCCTGTGGTGGGCTTTAATGATTCACGTTTTATGCTTTCACATCTGCGATGGTGCTGATAGGCCTCCTGCCTGGTTAGGGACAACAGGCAATGGGCATTATTCCCACTGGTGTTCCTGGCAGGGAATGACCATCAAAAGCCCTGGTTTTGTATATCTCAGGCAGGTTGTACTCTATGGTAAATACTACACAGGCTTTTGCTGCGTATGATAGAAAACTGTCCAAGTGCATTAAAAATATGTACTCATGGGACCAAAGACAACAGCATTTGTTACTGTACATAGAATTTATTAAAAATCTATGTTATTAGAGAACAAAGACTTGCCTGATGGATGTGCAGAAAGAGGAGACTCAGAAAAGGTTTGGCCTAAATCACTGTGCTAAAACATGTCTTGCATTTTTCTGGTTGGTTTTTTTTGTATGTATGTATGTTTGTTTTGAATAGCTGTATCTTTTAGTTATTTCAGAATTGCTCTGTAAATCATCTTTTCAAATTTACAAAAGAAGAACACTGACAACATATCATACATTCCTCATCTTTTTCTTAGTAATACTTGAGGAACACAGTCTTCCTCAAATATTCGATTTCAATTATAAAGTAACGTCTAGAGAAAAATCACATTATTGATTCTACTTTTCAAGCCTCAGTTTTCTGTATGTTATTTTATATAGAAGAGCTTTATACACTGACTTTCAATGTTAGACAGCAGATCTTTTGACAACATCTACTTCTCTTACATTTGCAATGTTGCCGTCCTAAGTTATGTCCTACAACTGTAAGTGGTCAATAAACAAAGTCTACCAGGTCTCTTCATATCAATTTTATATTTTTTATGGCATAAATCATTCTATCCAGTGCCATCACATCTGTAGAGCATTGTTTCTCTAAAAGCCTGATCATTTTAGCATAAACAGGAATCTGAGTTTTAAACTCTTAGTTATGCATACTTCTCAACACCCAGAAATACCAAATGTAAGACTCTTTCCCCTCTCTGATTGCCAAAACCAGAATCTCCAAAGATCCCTTTTTCCTAAGGGAAGATTTGTCTCTTCCAAAACTTCTTCCACTTGCGTAATTTTCTTCTCTGAAGAAATGTTCATTGCATGGAAAGCTTCCTTATGACCAGATGTTTAGTTGCGGTCTAAATTCCACATCCTTCACATCCCTGTAATATCTGTTATGACAGCTAAGCAGTACCATTTGTTCAATTTAAAGAAAAATTGACAAACTTTGAAAAACATATGTACAAGACACACAACCAGATACGTATGTGTGTTTGAGATATGTTTGCTTGTTATATACCTTCACTAAGCAAGCCGTAAAAGCCAATAAAATCAAATTGACACTTATTTTCAACCAAAAAATCAAACCAAAACTTTTTAAAAGTAGTGTAAACTTTTCATTTTTGTCACATGAAAGAATGCAGTGTGCACACATGCATACCCCTTAGCTTCCAGGCCAGAGGGGTACTGGAGGTAGGAAGACTAAGAATTGCAGAAAACACCTGGCGCTGGCCCATGGGATGTATGAGCAGGAAACACATCAAGGCTCCCTAGTTGCCTATGACTCAGATGTACCTACCCATGCAACCAAGCCCTGACCACAATACAGCAAAGATCCATATCCTCAGGCTCTTGCATTCACAGCTCAGCCATCTAAAGCCTTCATTGTATGTTTTTAGGGCCCAAAATAGAATAAAAATGTTCTAGTGATCAGACATATTTGCAAAGATAACATATATAGAGAGAGATGGTAAAAGGGAATGTGGCAAATATCAGCTGAGAATAGGTAAGATAGGTTGAATAAAGAATGACTGAAATGAAACACAGAATAATAAGCTAAAATTTATACTTCAGACTTTTAATTTGCTTTCATATTTTGCTATTTCCTTTGCTATGGCCTTATTGCATCTCTCAGCATGCAGGCATATTGCAGAACAAAACAAAAATAGCTTGGTTAAACTTTCAAAAACCTCTTTAACAGAAATTCAGCCAAAGCAGTGCTCATTTATTCCACCCAGGTGGAACTACTGTGGCGGTTTACACCAAAGACACCAGATTTATCTCTGGTTGAAGAAGTTTAAGAAAACAGATTTAAGGAAAAAAAAACCCTCCCCCTACGCAAAACTTATATTAAAAGTATTTCTTCTTAACAATCATAAAAAATTAAAAGGCCAAGGAAAATTGCCTCCTAGATACAAGAAGGACCACAAAGAGAATAGTAATACTTCAGAAAAGCAGTAAGCAACCTGATAATGTCACTCTTCAACATGGAGGGAGATGGAAGAATATTGTTCAAAGGATTCTGTTTTAATGATGGTAAAATGATGGTTTTTCAAAGAAAGCATGGTAAGAAATAATAATAACTTGAGAAAAGATGAATATCAGATTAATCACTAATATGTCCATGATTTGTCTAAAACTTATGAAGAAGGTACCATACTAAAGACAGAAGTGCAAGACTAATGCAACATTCATTGTTAATTTACTGCCAGAACGGAGTGTCACTGTAGCTGATCCCATTATATGGCTGGTACCACAGAAATATCAAGAAGTGACCTTGGCATTAGTGGAATAGTTCAAAAACATGCTTGGATAACATTTATTATCTATAAAAAAGTGCTTTAAGAGAAGCAACAGAGTTCTAATAAAAAGAAAACATGCCATTTAATCCTGTTCAAATGATTTAAAAATAAATATAATTAAGGAGCCACTAAAGGATGTAATACATTCAGACTTTAAGGAATCATTTGCTTTCACAACCACAATTCACAGTATAAAATTCATCGTGGACAATAAATTATTGGAGAAAATATTTTTAAAAAATCCTATTCATTGAACTTTTAAATTACTTTTACTCTCAAAATAAAAATGAACAGAGGTGACTGTTCAACAAGAAATGCTCTGATTTAATGTTTAGTGTTCATTAAGGGAAAGAAACTTTTTGAAGGAAGCAAAAAAGGGAAGGAATAAACTCTTACTTTGCCATTGTCTAAATCAATGATACATTCACATTTTGCACTCTACTTGGTTTTGATCACTTCATCAAAAGTGATCTAGAGGAAGAAAAGAAAGGATTCTGAGTAATTTTGGCACCAAATTGATTGGGTAGGGGAACAAACAGTCTCCACCAAAGCAAGACTTTTAAAAAACACATTAACAGTTTAATTCTCCTATGTATATATGTAAAACATATATATATGGGAATACATTGGGATCATATTACTTCATTCGTTCAAAGCAAAAATGGCTGCCCACAATGAAAAAAGCCACAGGTTATTACATATGTTGTGGTAACTAATAATTACCCTGAAGAACTGATTACCAACTGGGTATTATGCAAACAATTTGCTGAGATTTACAAATGGCTTAGAAATGTGTGTGATTCCAATGCCAATGTCCACCTGGGATAAGACAGCAGGAGCTACCCACTGCATGCTTCTTGGGGATCCTGGCTGTAGCTTGACCCAGAAAGAAACTTTCCATTTGACAGCGTTAGTCAATCCTCGTCTGTTATAGTACCAGAAAATTCAAGTGGTGAAATAGCATTTTGTATGGATTGGTGATTTGTCTGGTAACCTCTTCTTACGCTATGTAGAGACATTTATGAATAGGAGGACGTTCTCCATCTGCAATGACCACTTTCAATTGCCTTGGGAGTAGAACAAAAGCAACTTGCCCCCCCTGCTCTGAAATGTCCTTCTGTCGCTTACGTGACTTTGCAGTGCATTAATGCCCTTTTTGTGTCTCTACCAGTGTTGCAAAAGGTGTGCCTTGACAATGGGAGATGGTCATTGCGGCTACAGGGACAGTGCTTCGTCTGAAAAGAGACCTCTGCCATGGCAACCAAACGCCACAAAAGCTTTCAGGACTGTCTTCCGCTATTATCTTTTTGTTTTTAGCCAGACAAAGGGAGTAGGAAAATCTCTGGGAAATGGAGAGAGGTAAATGGAATAGAGACAAACATCTGAAATACCTGCCTGTACCATAAATAAGCAGCACTCTCCCATTTTGCATTGAAGCGACATGCTCTGTTTGTAGCCGCAGCTGGACTATGATGCTGTCTGAAGAAAATGGAAAGGGCAAGGAGGGGAGAAAGTGTAGTAGTGATTTTTTTTGCATTATGTCGGGCAAGTCCTCATTCAGAAAAATGTGTTAGGGATCTTTTTATGCTAGAGAGATTTAGATTTCCAATTTCCTATAAAATAGACTTTTAAGGCACATTTACATCTCTTTCATGCAGCAGTACATGTTTACAGATGGAAAGTCCTATTTCCTTTGCTGACATCAATTCTACTTTAGAAAAACAGAATTTCTAGCCATAATACTTGACATGGAAAACTTGTCTGTTTATTCAAAGAGCTCAATGAGCTAGGAAGAGCCACATTTAAACTATAAACACAACAGTCTAGTTGACAATGTTATTAAATATTAAGCCTAATTTATGTAGGTGTCTAATCAAATAGCAGCCTTGGTCAGCTTTGGGGACTAAAGTAAATTTTGTTATTGTTGACATTAATTGAATGAGCTGATTGAGCTATATAAAAATCACCCTACAATATTGAAATCAAACTTAATATGAAAAGTTATTATCACATAGATAAGATGGAGCTGCCAGCTCCATACAGACAATGTAATTGGTATTCTAAACAGCCTGCCAATCTACAGTTACATTTCAGGCTTTCGTAAACGGCAGCATGCAGTAGGCTTGCAGAATAAGAGTATTTATAGTCTCACAGCTAAAGAGCATCCACTGACATAAGAATGGTAAAAAAGAAAAAAAAAGGAAAATACCGTGCATTTTTCTAAGGTAAACTGTTTTATTATTGGTTTTAATACCAGGTTACATAGAAAAGTACTTCCTTAATGCTTCTATTTCTACCTCCTTTAAATGCTAACAAAGTCTCTGAAAATAGAGGCCCCATTTTCCTAAAGTGCTTAGCAGATTAAAAAAAAAAAAAAAATCAACACACTGCAGACTTTGCTATTGCCAGAGCTCTACCTTGTACCAAGGAAGAAAGGCTCTTTGAGCCAAGTGCAGAGGGCTTTAGGAAAGCTCAGCTGGGAGATGGGAGAAAAGGCAGGGTGAACCAAAACTATTGACTAAATACTCCTGTGCTGGGAAGAGGCAAAACTGTTTGTATAACGATTTTGCCCAAAAGTCACACAAACAGTTGGGAATCTTCTGGTAAAGGACTTTGATTTGGAAAATGGGATGGCCTGTGTTACTGTGTTCAGCCCAGTTATGGCACTGTAAAAACCAGTAAATTTTGGATGCTTTCCCTCTGACTATTCAGAAAAGGTTTCAAAGATACAAAGAAAAAAAAAAGAAACCCAAGTCCCAACCATTTTATTATTTCCCACTTACAAAAGCATAAAGAACTAGTAATATATTTATTCAGAATCAGTGTTTCACTGACAGCAGAATAACTTTGCTCAAACAATCACTACATTAATAACAGCCATTTGCTTGTTTTGTGAAAAAAATCAATTGACAAATTACTGTTCACTAAAGGAGCAGCACATTAAACTTTCACCATGTCTGCATCCCTTCTGCCATAATGTACTCGTGGACACATGTGCTTTGATGTTATTTACTATCTGGTTTTGCTGAGCTACAAGATGGGAAGCAGAGAAGAGAGGCAGACTAAGAGTGAGAAAGTGTTGATGTGTTTATTTGCATGATGTGAACCAGGGCTGTTTATCACAGGACTCGGCACAAGGATGCAGGATCTCAAGCCATTATTTATCAGTCCTTGAATCCCACATCAATGCTCAGCTTCATCAAAAAATCATGTAGTCATATCTGAGAGAAATAAAACTTAGGTGAAAGCATGGTGACATGTGAAGGAGCATATACATTTTATTTACATTTGGAATAACCAAAGAAAATCTTGCATTAAATTTCTGTTCTAAGATAAATGAGTATACATTCAGTGAATCCCTTGATTCTTACTAATGTTTCCAATATGTTCAATCCATCAACTCAGAAAAAACCCACTCAAATGAGCAAGGGACAAGAGTCAGTACCTGGATAACATAATGACTGACATTCAAAATGGTGTTATCAGAGCTCCCTTAGAAATCTTATGGCCAGATCCAAAGAAGGACTTATGTACTGAAGACATAGGCAGAGCTAAGGTACTTAAATTCAAAACCATGACCCCAAAATATGATTCTTATCTGCCATCGAGTTACTAAAAGGAACTTTAGATAGGCTGGTTTTTTTTAATGATTATGTAATTGCTTTCCTGTGACTTAACCTTATTAACTCCATGCAAACAACATTGATACAGCACAAAAATTAAATGAAAACCCCTATGATCCAGTCTTACCTTCCTGATGCCTTCAGAAGGGTTCGATACACAATTATCTGCCCCATTATTCTTACTGATAGTCCTCCACAGTTCAGCAAATGTGTTGTCCTGCTCCAAAGGGTTTGTCCCTTTTGCTTTAAAGTATTCATACACTGCTGAATCCCTGACTGTACCGTAAGATATATCCATTTGTTTGGACAGATCCTGAAATGTTCTGAAATTCAAGCGATATTGAGATATTAGTATTATGTAGTACATGATCAAGATTTCATTCATTAAATGGTTTCTTTGTATGTCTATCATTAGTCAGAAAGCACTTACCCTTGCCAAGTAACATTTGCATATCTCTTTCCTCATCATAAAAGAAAACCAAGGGATAATTTAATTGTATTGAGATCATATGAATTTAAAAATACCGGAGCTCTTTTTCACCCCAGTAAAGATTTTTTTTGGAAAATAACATTCACGTTAAATATTACGATGTCAAGTTTGCACAAGAACGTAGCGCAATAAAGACTTACTTGACCACAAGAAAAACTCAGATTATAAATATAAACTTCCAGCCCCATCAGCATCACCAGAAATACCTTGCAGAACTCAGTGGAATTAGTTTGCAGTTACACCAATACTCTATCTGACTCCAAATCAATACGACTGTTTTAAACAAACAAATAAAAGTCTAGCTTCCAATTTCCACTAAGTCTCTCTCTCTCTCTCCTTTCACAGCCTCTGGTAAAACCAGCATTTTTCATTCACACACAGGCCTAACTTTCATTTACTCATCATACCACTCTGGAAGTGTAAATGGGCCTCAACTTGAGTGGCTGTGAATGCACCATTTATTTTCAAATTGTACAGAATGTAATTCACTCCTGTTTTACAGCCTTTTCTGCAGAGAAGGGTGTAAATCACTGCCTGCATCAATGAAACCAGGCCAAGTTTCAAAACATTTAAGGTGGCATCACTGCCATTAGAAGAAGCACCCTAGCTGGTTTCTACCTTCAGACGTTCATTCCCATTACTGTGCCTCCTCCCTTTGTCCTCAGGTGTCACTTCTATGCAGTGCCACCATTTTTTTCATCTGAGCGTACACACACACAAACACGTATTCAACCATTGACCACCACATGCGGCAGCAGGGACCAAACGATACATAATGGTTTATTTTATGTTTTATAAATTTATAACTTCACATAATAACCATGACATGCTTCTGGTATGACCAGCTGACTAACGCTGTTTGAGATCAGTCAAACTAAAGCAACCCTCCCTGCCTCCCCCACCCTATTTGTTTTTCCCAAAAACAATCTTTCAGAAAAAAAAAATCCTCCTCAAAACATCTGAAAGGCCCACTCATGCCACCTCCCACCTGCCTCCAGCTCCTGGAGCCACAAAAGCAAAACATTTTGCCTTGCAGCTCTTGCAGAAGATTTCTTCACAATGCTCCTGAGGAGCCTTCCCTTGGCCCATGAGCTGAAGCTGTTTTCCACAGCTGAAGACTTGTCACAGACAATATTTTTCTGTCACCTCTTTCCTGTTTCACTGGGGGGATGCCACTGCTTACACCTCACATACCTATAAGATTCCCTGCCACGTTATTTAAAGCAAAGCAACCTGGGCACATATACAACGCTACATAAAAATATATAGAAAACTCTTCCATCTTCTCCATCATGTCACCTCCAGGCGTCCCAGGTTTGGCTCCAAAAGGGCCCCTTTGCCTGGCCACACCGTGTGGGAGCCTGCCAGCTCTGTCCCCAGAGCTGCACCTCAGCGGGGATGCCTCTCCCACCCCCGCCAAAACTCTTCAAACTCACAAGCTGCTTCGAACAGTTTAAGTGGTTTAAGTTCTTAAATTGTGTTAAGGACTTTTTATCATTTTAAGCTGTTAAGCAGCTTTAAGTAAGACTGTGTGAACAGTTTTTCTCTATATACATTGCACACTTGTGGATGGGGCTAACTCTGGGAGTTACATTAAAACCCAAACCTTCTGTTATTTCTCTAGCTCGGTATATGGCACTTGAGCAGAGTACAAAATGAACACCCTGGAGGTTGCTGGAAATTCAAAATTCTAATGAAAAATGACAAAATTCCTGTCAGTTTTCTTTCTCTCTTTGTTTAACAATCCTGAAAGTTATATTCTGGTCTCCTAAATGTTTCCTGTACATTTCATTGAACAGGACCATTTTTCCTCCAGTCTTGATCTAAATGATTTCATGCTACATTTAGTTCCTTCTTTGTTTTTTAAAGTAAGTTTCATCATATTCCATGGAATTGCTTACGTCCTGGGGATGGATGATCTGGCTGTTAGAAGACACATTTCTGTCTATTCTATGTACAAATGACTAAGAAAGGTACTCAATGCACACAGAAGGGTTTCTGCGGCAACCTTTTTCACACCAGGTTTGGCATATGGATTCCAGCATGTGTAGGAGTGCATGTTTGGTAGAAGCACAGTAGCAGAAACATGTTTTTCATCAGCTTTCAGCTGATAACTTTACAAATGCCTACTGCTCATGCTGCCGTTCTGTTTGAAAGTTTGAACATGAGAGTTTGGATATTAAAAAAAAAATTAAACCTGCAACTTTAATAATGTCAGTATTTTCTGGATCACTTCTACTGCCTCTAGTGCTTTGGAAGCTTTTTGTCAGAAATATGCCTTTTGTTTTAGCTAAATTGTACTTTATTGACAATGAGTACTTTTGTTTTAGCTAAATTACATTTTATTGGCAATCAGTACTGTACAAAAGCGCAGTACATCTTGCTTTTTGAGCAGCACAGTTTCTTCAATTCTCTAAACATCACAGTGCACAGTGGGCAAATTGAGGGTTTAAGTCAAGTGCTTTGCTGGCCCAGTAAGCAGATAATCAGGACTGGTGGCAGGGAGGGAAGCACAGCCTTTGCCCGGGTGTGGTAAGGCAACTACTGCCCCTTTAGCTGGCAGAATTTCCTTAGAAGAAATAATACGGAGTATTGCGTGGCCTAAGGATTGCATGTGCCTTTCTTGCAGTGCCCCGTTTGATGCATTATAAGAACAGCCACTACCACAGGAAATTCTCCATACTGCACCATTGGAAATATCCTGTGAGAGAGACAGATGGTCACAAAAGGACACAGTGAGGGTCACAGTAGGTAACCAAGCATGCGAGCGGTTCCTGTAGCATAAATTTGGAAGGATGGTGACTGTTTGAGTGAGAAAATAACCTTATGCCTTTACCAAATGGATCACTTAGCCAAAAACCTATCTCAGAAATTATCCTGACGGGGAATGGTCTAGACCACAGTTCTTAGTCGGTATAAAAAATGTCTCTGCACTGTATTTCTGCACAGAAAGTGGATGTGATGCTCAGCATCTCCATGGCCAGAGAGGTGATCAAAAGATCTGGGAATGACAAGTAGAGTCACATACATAAAAGGCACTGAATGGAGATTAGTATCTCCTGGCTTTTACAGGATGAATTAAGACAATCACAAGTGCAAGTTTTAACCATTATTATTTTAACTTCCTCAGATCTGCCATTGCTAGACAAAATCATTCCCTGCCACAGTATCCCATTCAGATACTGGTTGTATCTTACAATTGTGTCATTCTCTAAAGGCAGCTGCTCTCATTGTTCTTAGACTTTATTTTTGCAACCACCCTTTAGCTGGACCCACCTTGTTTAGCCACTCAAATTCTTGGCTCCCTTTCCTATGGCAAAGATTTCATGCATTTAATGTATAAAATTATTTGCAACAAAAATGCATAGCATAACAAGATGCCCCATTAACCTTACCACCTCAGTTATTGTATCTCACAACCCATTAAGGACTCTCTGTAAGTGTGATTAAAGATAAAGCTAGTAAAGCAGAAAAAGCCAATGTTCCTCAGTTACAGTTATAAGAGCCAAACTTCAATTTATAGATAAATACATCCACTGTGTGATTGCTATAACAGGCAAGTACATGTAAACCAATTGATTTAAGTAAATGTATCTGTGGTCAATCTAAACAAAAATGGTGTCTTTTAAAACTGTATTACCAGCTAAAATAGTTAATGCATGTAGTTATGCCTGCTAGATAAATGCAACAATTGATATGTAATTTCCAGTGGAGTTGCAATTACTTCATGTAGAGTCAACTGAAAAGTGGACTTTCTGCTTGTTTTATTTTTTAGAAACATATTGACATAAACCATATGCTGCAGAATAAACACTCGGGCAATAGCTGTACTAGCATATATAATTAGACTTCTAGAAATAATTGCCAGAATAACAATACTGGTTAAGTTACACGTTTTGGAGATGTTTTCTTACTCATAAAAAATTAGTGTAGCTGTAGATATCTAGACTAAAATATGCTGCCAATATAGGTTTATTTTACTCTGGAACTGCTATAAAGCCAAGACTTTCTGGATGAGTAATATGAAGAACTCTTGTCTAAGTGACAGACTAAACCTGTCACCAGGTGCTTTGAAGTAACTGCTGATCAATTAACTCAGCTAGAATCATCAGGATCATCAGATGTGATCAAAGTATTAAAAAAAACCCCAAAAACAAAACAAAAAAAAACCAGGCTTCTGTTATTTCTAAATTAAAAAACCCCCTATTTTCTTCCTTTTTGTAGCAACTTTTTTTTTTTAATTTAAAGAAGGTCTTTAAACAAGGGAACAAGAAAAAAGGCAAAAAATACTTGCCTTATTGAGGTTTTTTTCATCCTTACCATTATTTTTTAAAAAAATTTTGTAGTAAGCTGCACGTCTGGACTCCTGTGTGTAAAGTCTATGACTGTAAACAAGCCAATCAGCTGGCACCGCGGTGTCATGCAGTACTGGTCTTTTACATCACAGTAATAACCATAGCATTTTATCTTGACTTCAGCCTTAGAGAAACCATAATGGGAAAATCCTGACAGCTCCTTGATTTAGACGTAGTTTCTCGTTAGCATTCACAACTGCCCATGTTCTGACACTGTAAAACTGGGGATTTTTCCAGTCTGCTATTACTCATAGGAAAATAATATTTCAGAAGTTTCTGAATCCACAGTATTATTTAAAAATGATGCAAGATTTTTCATGCTTAGTTCCTGTTCATTCGTCTACACATATACCATTAGGAATAATAAAGGTTAGACATAGAAGTAGTGATGAGCTCTCTAACCTCATTCTTCTGCGTTGTGAGTACACTTCAGAGTAACCTCTCCCTTCATAGCACTACGTGTGTTTTGTCAAACAATACAATATAAATAATTCCTCTCAACTAAAATTAATTAATTTTCTTAATTAATATTAATCCCTAAGTCATATACAGACAGTAAAATAAATTTACTGCTTTTTCCATATTTGGCAGAGAAAGCTATGTTCTTCTTTTACCTAAGGAAGCCAGTAACCTCAATGCAGCATAATGTTTTAGGTAATGGCTGCCATCAAGATAAACCATCCCAGAGATGATGAGACTTTTTAAGCTGCTCTACCTAAATGAAGCCTTAGAAATGCATACATAAAATGTATGGCACAAGTCCTAAGTTTCTATTTTTAAATACCTTGAAGCTACTTTATTTTCTTTTAAATTTTTTTTTTCAAAAGGTAGGAATTCTTGACATCTACAGAATTAAATATAAATGCAGTTCCTAACTATAACTCTTTTCTCAACAGGATATATGGGAGGGAAATACATGCTTTACGCATTGGGAAAAAAGTAATCCCACTAAACTTCTAAGTAAAAATAAAAGTAGCTGAATTGATTTGACAACCTTATACCACCAGTATAAGCCGAAGAAATACCTATGAGCTGAAACCTAGAATATAAAATCCTATCTGAAAAGAGATTTATTTGATAAAGTTATCACCAGTGGAAAGCAATGTGTTGAAAGAGAATTCTGCCTACTGTGAACTGCAGAAAAGCATTCACATTTTGAGACATAAAACTGCTCACAACTACACCTTCTGTGGATGTATTTGCCAAGCCAATAAGAACAAATGAGAAAATGGTGTTTATTGTTGGTGACCACATCAGTCCACCTACTGAGAGACGGACTTGGAAACCAGGCAAGCTTTGCAGGATCAGCTTCTCATTTGTACATGTCTCCAGTGAGGGAATAGTCTGCAAAGCTGAATCAAGGTTGTGGGTGGTAGTGTGGTGGTATGGATAACTTCTACATGAGCAGAAGATCCTTCTCTTCAGAACATGAGTCCTGACCTGAGTCCTGTGTATTTTTCACAACCATTTGTGAAGCAGCAGGGCAAAGGATTTGAGCCTTACTCCATTATTCGCAGATGAACAACCTTTGGATCTCCAGTTTTAAGTAAGATTTATGAGTGAGTGTATCATGTCTTAAGACATCTGAAAATGACTTCAAGCTTCCACATAAAGATATTCTCTAGAGCTAGTCTACCCAAGTTGAAGAGTTTAAATGGTTGGAGACCAGGAAAATAAAATAAAAATAATCTGTTATGGATATAAATTGCCACTAGGTGATGATAGTCTCATTGACTCAGAGACTTGCATGAAAAGTTTCACTGTCTTACTGAATCCAAGTTACAAAAGCACAAGCCCACTTAAAAACGGAAGAAAGAATAGCAGTTAGTCTCCCTAAACATTAGTGCAGCCAATACTTAATAAGCCTTCAACTGTACTGGAAAGAGTGATATATTAGCTGAATAATGAGATAACATCAGAATTGACCTATCTTTAGCACTTGTGAACCTAAAAAGTAAATACCCATCCAAAAAAAAAAAAAGTATTGTGACATATTTCTATACATTTCCAACATTTGTTCCAGGCCCATGTAGGAATGTTACTAGCATGTGTTAAACTGGATGTAAGATACATAAAAGATGGGCCACTTTAAAGATTGTTTTTAGTGAGGCCAATAAAATCATTCAAAGTATTGTTAGGATGGCAGTAGCCACAGAAAATATTAAAATGAAAGCAAGTTTATCTCCACATCTAATAACCTTAGACCTCAGAATGATTAAGTCCATGGTTTTAATTTGTGCAACTTTTTGACTTTTTTGAAATTATAAATTATCAAGCTGAGCTCTTAAATCAATCATTAGATTGCCAGCTTCTCTGTAGTGACATGATCAAATTCTGCATTGTTCCATTTCACTGCAAATCAAGTCACTTTAAATGCTCTTCGTTCTGCCTCAGTGCAGTGAAGTGCAGAGCAACGGGTTTCTTCAGCAAATACACTGAGCAAAATCTTCACTTTACCTATAGAGGCAGTCCAGCAGAAATCGGCGGCAGTACTTGCATGCTTAGAATACACTTTGTAGGATCAAGTCCTTCACCAGCAAATACGTGATTCTATAGTTCATATAAAACTCATTTCATCAGCTGCCCATGAAAAATACCATCTACTTTACTCTAAACAAAAGCCTTAACAGAAAAAGCCTCATGGGAGTTTCTACAATGGAAGCCATAAGCACTGACAGATTAAACTACACTGAATCAATGGAGTTGCAGCCCTTCACACTAGGACTAAACATTTCCAAATCACGGAGGGAGACAAACAGTGCAGACAGTTATGGCTATGTATGTGCTTGCCGTCATCAGTGGAGCAGGAACAGCTGCTACACATGATTTCAAAGAAGCAGGGATTTTCCTCCAGTGGAAAAACCAATCAATTGGCATGTGTCACAGAACACGTTGCCATGTCAACTACATACTTTTACTATAGTTAAAGCAAACAGTGATTGAACTCCTCAGCAGGTAATGGCACTGCAGCAGCTGCTTATCATAGCGGCTGTTTTCAAGAAGATAATGGTCGTTGCTGCCAATGTGGTGGCATTTATGAGCCCTTGTCTGGACTGTGACTCACTGCCCTATATTAGGTACAGCCAAAACCAAAATATATCATTCTGTTATGGATTTACTGGGGGAAGGAAGGTAAAGCCAGCTTTATTTCTGCCACAGAGGGAAGACATCACATCTGGCACAGGCTACATGCCCCCTGTGCCAGATGTGATGGCAACAGTTCTGTCACCCTTCCAGCGTAGGATCAGGACCCTCTGTCTCCTGCTGCCCCAAAGAAATTCCTTTTTTAGGGTACCTAGCACACCTAACAGGTAGACTGGTACTGCTGAGCTCAGTGAAACTATTAATGCACACAAAAGCACATGCTCCAGGTTTGCCAGGATAGGAGACAAAAGTACAAACAGTAAGAAAAAAGCAAAACAAAATAGCCCAATAATATGTATGCAAGTACTAGGAGCACAGAACTAGTACAGCCTCTACAATGATTTTATTTCTTTAAAATGACTTCCACCAGCCTCACTTCTTACATGCAAAGGGAAAGACAAGAAAACTAAACTCAACTGTCTTCTAAATTCCCAATACAGCAATGCTTTCACTGCAGATTGAATGTTTTCACTGCGACTCTGTTCCTGCAGAGCTACTGCATGATTAAGTTTTAAAAGAAGGGAACAAACCGTATGTACCCACTGAAATGCAAAGACAGTCAAACTATTAATAAATGATACACTGTCATGTTTATGATTTTAATAGTAATTAATTACTAGCTACACACATTGTATTGGCAAAACATTTGCAGGCTTTGTGTACTTTTTCGAGTCTGAGATGCAGCAGGAATATGCTCTATTACCATCACTTGAAATCTCACTTTTGCTTTACTGTTCTCAGAAAAATCTGCAGCATTTTTGCTAAAGTCAAAGAAGTGTGGGTAATGTAGGACAAAAGTCCATACAACTAGGCTGTGTCCCATTGCTCACAGAACTTCATAATATCTTCCAGTGGTTTATTCAGGAAACATGCCCATTTTCAAAAAAAGACTTAATAGTTTTTCTGGCTGTGAGACTCAACTTTGGATCCAAAAATCAAACTGGATTCTTATCATCATCAGTAAAACAGGTTCTTCTGTAAACAAAATTAGACCTCTGGTTATTCCTATCCATTGCTATTTCTAAATGATGCCCTCAGGACCACCTCGGCAACTCCAGTCATCTGCACGAGTGTGACTTGACTTGTCGCTGGATCGTCGAAGTTCGTTTTGCCTAGAGCTGACACTGGCTCTGCTCCAGTACAGCACAAGAAGAAATCTGTTAAACAGCTAGAAATAAGCTAAAAATCTCCTGATTGCCAGTCCAATGTTTCTAACTATACTTCCAACCCTCCTCTTCTCCAAACCTCCTCCAGGCAATAAGAGCAAAAGTCACTTAGATTGCTGATTTTTCCACTAACTAGGGGTTTTTTTGGTTGCTTATTAGTAATAAATCTTTTCTTTCTGGATGTCCTATATTTTCTACATTGTTATCATATGGGAAAGAAACCACGATGGTCCTTACAGTAGAAGTTATGATTACTTTGCTTGAAAATGTTTTTAAAAATAAACAATAGCATAGAAAATAACTCCATTAATAATGGTAGAGATGGAAGCTAGTTTCCGAGTATTTGCATCTCAAAGCTGGATCCACTGGTGCCCAATAGTTTGTGATCTCTGGATGAAGTTTGTCTCATGGCTGGGCATTTATGATCACATATGAGTTTATCTGATGTCTAATTGAGGGAGGGAACTCAGAAGGCAGCCTTTCCTTTGTATTTACAAGGGGCATTTACAGGACCCCTCTTAACCACCGCATTTTTCCATATTTCTAACAAATTAATACCCTTGAGATATTACCCAGTTTGGCCACCATGTTTGCAATTTAACAATGGAAAGAAGTAGACTGACAAAGAGACATTCAGAGTAATCACATTAGAGTTTTTTTAAGATGCAGGCCTGGGTTTTCAAAAGCTGGAGCTTTAATTTGTAGGCTCAGATCCACATTTAAACTACTACATGACTGAGCAGATTTTCAAAACAGGTCAAGGAAAGTTTTGGCACAACAGCACATCTGTAAGATGTTCGCAGATTCAGTTAAAAGCCTGGAAAGGGATTCAGAGCAGCTATGAGCAGTTGCTGCTCATCCTGAAAATCCAGAATAATCAGTCCTGCTAAAAAATCTGGGTTAGCCTGGGTCCTTTACTCACACACCATATTCCACTCAACAGTGAGGAGGAAATTAAAATGCAAAGGAGAAAAGGTTAAAACATCTCAAGAGCTTGTAGCATGTTTGGGGGAAAGAAATACATCATTTGGACTACCTTGGAATATTTTCTTGCTTTACTTTTAAACCACTTTGCCTTTGTGACCTTTCTCTGACTACCTTTAAGGGTTAACATGTTAATTAAAGCAAGGTATTCTACTCCTTAAATTATTAATTAAAATAAAAACTGCAGCTGGTGTTTAACAGCAACTCAGTCCCAATGGCAGGTTTTAGTCACTTCATCTAAATCAAACGTATCATAAAGTTGGCATGAAAATCATATTGTCTGAATCAAACACATCTGGCGACTGACACATGCTTTTACCTATAATGAAAATAACAAACTACCTCTATTATTTATGCAGATGCACTTCAAATTGTTTGCTACACTGATGTCTTCTACCACTCACATTCGGAAGCTGAAAATCCTAATGAAAATTAATGATTAAGATCGAGAGGGAAGAAGTTGCTTTCTTCCTTCTCAACTGCTGTTATAAGTACTGATACCACTGCTGTTCTGTTTTGCACTCAGATGACAGAGAGTAGCTTTTTAATTAAATAGAGAGGGGAATGGATAAGCTTGGCATCTTGGTGCTGGCTTATAAAGTCCTTACTCAGGGAGAGTGGTACTTTATACCATGACTGTTAGGATATCATTATACTGTGAGTAGTTCCATTAAAGTCCATGAAATCCCAGCGTGGGATAAGGTCCTACTCAACTCTTTATTAATTTTTGATTTATCAGGAGCTGTCACATGCTGCGAGAACGAGGATCTCGGTGTGGAAAGCCCTGGGCTGCTGCTGCCTGCACCAGTGTCAGCAGTGTCATAGCCAGGGTGGAGGGGCTGGATGAATTCACATGGCTCAGATCTGTCAGAGGTACAAAGTGATGCTAGAAAACAGCTTCGCACCCTTCCCTTACCACAGGGAGTAAAGCAGAAGCTATCAATGTTGACAGAAAGAAGAGAAGAAAACAGAAGGGCTCTGAAGAGGCATCTTGATTGCTAGAGCATGTGCTGGGTACTCCTGGGAAATCAAAACGTAGGGCTCTTCATTAATACTGAAAGCACATACAGCATTCATCAGTTATTATTGTTGTCTAAAGTGCATGCATTATATATGCATATTTTTAAAGTCTGGAGGCCCGCTTGCCTGTTTCTCAGAGGACCCAGACTGCAAGCACTTGGTATATGGTGTACTTCCCACCTCATCCTGACATACAATGAGGTAAACAGAAAAAGACCCTTACCCTTTTGCCTCTCTCACCTCACCCTGAACACAAGTCTCATTTGAATACCAAACATACTAGAAACACTGACAGCACCGCATCAAAACTAACTAGATGTTCCTTATATTGAGATTAATTAGTTTATTGGGTAGCCTAATTACATACCTTGAAATATGAGCTTGGAAATTGCATCACTGCCATATGAAAGAAACATAGTAGTTAACATCCACCCCATTCTGACTGATGGTTTTCTGTTCTTTTTTAGATAGATATGACTATTCATAAATCAATTAAATTAAATCAGTGGCTTATTCTCCTAGGCTGGTTTTAATGGTTTAGAAGGCAAACAACTTTAGTGCATGTGATTACATTTCTTTTAATGGAACTTTGGCAGCTGTATCAAAATAGCTTTTCTAATGCAACACTATTCTCTCCATCATCTCCAGATGAGTCTGGAAACGCTCCTGTATTATATTATATGGGGGCACGCGTGCAGAAGAGAACATTGCTCAGTAAGGCAGATGAGCCCAGCAAGTGGAAAGAACGTATGCAATCCTGCCCTTAGCAACACAGTATTATTTCCAGAAAAGTTTTTTTTGCCTCTAGAAAATCTTTTGCAATGCAGGAACTAAGAAATAATAGGAAAGCACTCATGGTAATAAACAGTAGCATCTTAGTTTCCAGGGAAACTAAGAACCCTCAGCTCCAGTGTGTTTTGCTGTTTTTTTTTTTTTCTTTTTTTTTTTTTTTTTACATCATCAGGAATAGTTTCTAAATCTCCTTATGAGGATATTCAATTTTTAAAACCTTTTCTTTAAATGGCAAGTTTAGAGTTTTCCACCTCATTGTGAGATGGTCTATAAACATTTTAGAATGTATTGGAACAACTTTTATTTCAGAAGACAAAATACAATCCTATATATCATTTAAAGTGTTAAGAGTTTAAGGTGTGAGAAAGAATGATCTATCATGGAGGCATTTACAAGGGGAATGGCTATTTTAGATTTGAATGAAAATGTCAAAGAGAAAAGTAACCAGATTAAATTAAAAGTGTTTGCAAGATGATGAAGCTCACTATCCGGGGGGGGGGGGGGGGGGAGGCAAGAGTAACAGCATAAAAATAATGGATTTCAAAAGACCAGACCTCAACAGACTTCAGGAACTGGAGGATAAAGTCTCTTGGGAATTTGATTTAAAGGATAAAGGACTACAGAAGGGCTGGCAATTCCTGAAAGAGACCGTATAAACGACACAGATGCAAACTATCTTAATGTGAGGAACTATAAGAAGAAATCATAAGAAGCTGTTATAATGTCAGCAAGAGTTCTTTCAGGACCTCAAAAACCAAAAGCATTTTTTTCTAAGTGATTATAAGAGAGTAGTGCAACCATTTGACTAAATATGCATACATACTACAAATGCATGGGAGAAAAAAAAAAAACCAGATAATCAAAAATAAATCCTCCTCACAACACCAATTAATCTAGCTTATATGATTTAAGATGTTACTGCAGAAAGCTGTTTGCATCATCCCTTGACTGAAGTTCCTATGTCCACAGCAGAGCTGGTAAAAAGACACCTGCCTGTACCCCAGCTATCCCATACAAAGTTTGATTTCTTAATTTACAGCTGATTTCATCAGCACAACATGAAACAGATGACAGTGCACTGAGTTTACCAAAACTGAAACACATAACCTTGCAACCTACAGTATAGGCATGCTCAATCTTTAGTCTCTGAAAGAAAGGCTGCTGAACTTAGCTCCAAGAGATCAGCTTTTGAATTGATTGCATGAACTGAACTTTTAAGCTATAGGAGATAACGATCATTACTTAATTTTTATTGCAGGCTATTAATTCAAACCTTGCAACGTGAAAGACAGATCGTCTAAGCAGAGCACAGGATGGGCCATAACACGGTGACACTGGTCAGTGTTAACCAACCCACCACTACTCTGGGAGGATGGCTGGGCAAGCATTCTTCCTCTGCTCCTGCTGGAAACTTCCCTTCTTTCCCTTCTCCTCCCTCCAGCCAAAATAATCTAAAGAAATAAACAATTCAGTGCATGTTCCTTATACTCACAGTCATCCTGCTGACATTGAATATATGGCAATGAACAGAAGGTGGGAAACTTACTTTTTCTGCCAGGAGGGTGGGAAATTCTGCTGCTGAACAGCTATGATATGAGAATGACAGAACCACTGCTCACATGGAGATGTTGGTGAGGAATTGTGCAAGATGAGAAGACTTTTTTTTTCTACATGAGCAAATAAAGCATTTTGCAAAACATGCAACAGATTAACAGAGTTGGAAGCTCATGTACGTCCTGTCTGCGCTGACAGCAAGTAAGCTAACAGGTACAGCTTTCCCTTCTTACAAGTAGATATGCCTACTTTCAACTTCATCTCGTTGTTTCACAGGAAGTAACTTACTGTGATAAAGCGCTTACTAATTATTGGTAGTTTTGCACATGCAATTTACTTCATTGTTCTGGCTGCAGGGTTTCTTTCAGAGAGACCTTCCGACTCCGAATGATTTGGAAACCTATGCAGAAATATGCACTATATTACCCTATAATAGAACAATCTGCATGGCTTTTATAATAGAGTCCATTGTTACACTAATGACTCTGACCAGCACAGAAGAATAGTATAAAATACAAGTAATTTTACAGGTGTTTTGTTTCTTCCAGGCAGCTGTTTCACTAGCAAGTGTCATGACGATATTTATATTTTTTCAGGTTCTGCCTGGCTTCCGACTTTGAGGGTCTTTGTTTAAATACTCTTCTGACAAAGATATATACCATAAGAGCATGTAACAGTATCTGTCTGTCCAAAAGAATAGCAAGCATGGCCAGCAGTCAAACACATGGAATAGTATATTAACATGCAAAAAGCAGTTAGGTAATTTTGCATTGTAGGTCAAATAAATATCTATCTGATATAATGGAAAAAAATACTAGTGCTTTTGCAGGAGTGAAACTCAAATACTTGAGCACACTGGCAAGACTGCTTTAATGGTTGTTCCGCACCCAGAATCCATTTCCAAAACAGAATTCATCGTGACGTTTTTCTTCTTACTCCTGTTTTTGTCCTTAAAAAATGGTGGGCTGAGGTAGTCTTTGCATCTCTGTTTGAATTGCTGTAGTAATCATTAATTTGCCTTTTTAATATCCTGTTATATTAAATTTCATTATCAGTTCATATAAGACATTAAATCAGCTTCTTTAGAGAAAAACAATAGAAATATAAATGTCCTATTTGGCAAAAATCCTCTGTTACTGCATTTTGTGTTGTTTATCCCTTAGGAGTCAAATAGAAAATAAAACCCAACAAAATAAGCCATAGGTACCATCCTTGTAATAAAAAGAAACCACATACTGCAACAAAGAAGGGTGAAGTCACGGGCCAATGAGATTTAATGTATGCAGAAAGCATACAGCTGCTCTACTCTATGGACAGCCAGTGAATAACCTATATCAACATGAGAAAGTCTGACTTAAAAGGTGACTCAATCCGAGCTGAGAAGAGACTGCGTATCAAATCTCAGATTTGAACCAATCCATGTACATTTTGATGGCCTGTCATGAGGGTTGCTGCTCTTGCTAGATTTTCACAAAAATCTTCCAAAGCAAAAGAAAAATAATTAAAAAATCATTTTATTACCTGCACAGACGGTAGATTTTGCTAATGTCATATCCAAATCATTTTCTTCTCTAAACTGTACATGCATCTGAATGTTAATACCTCAACCCACTTAAGTCACAGAAGTTCCCAGTAACGAGAACAAATGAAGAGATGCTATAATATAGGTGTTGTAAAAGTAGAATTGAAGAGGGTGTGGAATCACAAATCTCTTGGTTTTCCATTGATCTCCAATATATGCCACATTTTTATAATGGCAACTGGAGAGATGGAATGCAAGCTTGATTTTCAGCTGTGCATTCTTATTTTTCCCAGAAAAATGTCCTTGGGAAACATTTGCACTTACATGCGTGACTGCTTGCTCAATTACAGGAGTAATTAGGATCCATTTTAAACCACAGTTGAAAGGCATATGCCAACATTCAGAAAGCTTTTAAAAGGCTCCAGACTTTGTGAAGCCCTGGGTTTCCCAGAAGCACCCACTGGGCAACGCCATCAATGAAAGTGAAATTAAAAGATATACGATGGGGGTTCTAGCACTGGCAACAACACAGTGTCTTGTCCTGAACAGTGCCTGAAGGCAAATGGCTGGCAAGCTCTGCCCTTGAGCACTGCTGCCCTGCTGCATAACTTGCAGAGCATTTCCCATGGCATTGCTTCCATGTGGTCTAAACAGGGAATGTTCTGGAAATAAAAAAAAGTTTTGAGTTTTTGTCCTTGCTCATTCACTTGCATCTTTCTTACACTCTTTTTTAGCCTTCATTTTTATGGATGAACTTAATCTAGTTATTTAATGATTGAAGCTTTTGCTCACAGGCCTTAAATAATAATCACAATAATTATTTTTTATCATGCTCATTTATACATGCCTCCTGTCAACGTGCCTGAGGTGCTGCACAGACACTGCAAAACACAGTACAAATTGAACATAACAAAAGAAAATCCAATGAAATATTTAGAAAGCCACATGTGATATTAACAACAGAAAGGTTGTTTTCAAACACAAGGATTTTCAAGGCAAAATCACTGCAAATACAGACAGATCCCTGTGAGGTTCTTGCTACCAACCCTATCAAATCCACTTAACTACAGCAGATGAAACCTTTGTTCATATCCCTCTAGCTGGCATCTTCAAAATACTTTCCTCATTTTCTTTTAAAATATTTTGAGATTGTTTCTGTTTTGTATGCAACACATAAAATCTTTTTTTTGATACCTGCAGAGCTATTATAATATGGTCATTTCTGGCCATCTTCTTTAAAGCAGCTAAACTGACAACTTGCCATATAGGATATGAAAAAATTGTTACTCTATTGTATGGAAAGGGAACTGAGACAGAGAGGAGGCTAAGCTTGCCAAGATCAAACAAAGCTTGTGGTAGAAAAAGAATTTGCACCCAAGTCTTCCAAGTGCCAGACTATCACCCCAACTAAGCTGCAGTAAATCTTCGGCTGTCACCAAAACACATGAAATTTGGGGATTAAAATGCAAATAAGGAAATCTCAAATCATGAAACAACAGCTGTGAACTTAAAAGCAGAGCTAACGTGCGTTTGTATGCAGTCCATGAATGCATATATACAGATGCCTTTCAAAACATCCATAGCATGTGCAAATGTTAAGGATCAATCTGATAAAATCTTAAATTTAAACTCTTTTGAATTTGCAAACAGCCTACTTTTTTATGTCCTATTTTTCCTGCATGATTCTTAACCTCTTGTCAGACAAGCTCTCCTAAACCTGAGCTTCAGAATATCTGTGCAGCTACTGAACTGCATGTAGTCTGCTTGTTAACAAGAAATGAAACTGGAAGTTAAGTCACTGCTAATTAAACTCATAATTACAAATGGAAGGTCAGACAGCAGATCCAAGGGCTGCTTGAAAACGTAATAAGACAAAAGAAAGAACAAACTCTCATGTAATAATTCAGCCCTTACTTGGCAGACTGACCCATTAGAAGACTTCTCAGCTGCCTACAGTTCTGAAGGCAAATATTAGAATAATACATGCAAATTATATGGGTTTAAACAAGTTTGTCAAGGATTAGCACAGGCTCTAAACATTACCTAGATTTCCAGTTAAAAACAAAATTCAAGAATTGCTCATTTACAAAGTTAGAACATGGATCTTGGCCTCTTAGCCTGAGCTCCAAAGTGATTGCCACCAGCACATTTGCAAAAAATACCTTCTCTTTTGGAACTGGGTAACATTTTGCTCCGTTGTCCCCACACAGTCAGGAAATCGGCTTGATGGTTCACTGCCCTGCCTGTGAATCTCCATGAATGCAGAAATTGTGAGGTAACCACTACCTTGCCTTTGTTCCCTTGTTGTGAGGTTGGGGCAGAGAGATGAGAAGAGCACAAGAGGTAGTTTAGACAGAGGGCACAGAGAAGCAGTATTAAAAGAGCAAAGGAGTGCAGAAGTACCAACCACTAGCAACTGGAAAATGGAGGACAGCTGGGGAAGGTTCGCACTATTTTCTGCTATCCTCGATCTCCTGAAGGGTCAGAGGTTTTGATGTGGGTCTCAAACGCCACGTTCTGACCCTCCCCACCACCCTGTCACAGCAGCACGAGGGATGGGCACATGGGACATGTGAGGAGCAAGGCAGCACATGCAGCTGTGCCAGACCAGAAAGCCAGTGCCTCTCCCTGTTATCATGCTTGTGATGAAGCTCTTGAGGGTTTGGTAAAATCCAAGGAGAAGACTTTTGTTCTTTCCAAGATAGGCACGTTTCTTACATGGGATCTGGGCGCCTGGACAGCACAGCGCTTGGGAACCTATTTGGGCTTTAGGAAGTCTCTGTCAGGAAATACAGAAATACAGGCAGCATATCAAAACTGCTTTCTGCTCTGCCTCCTGCTCTGGGTATTTCACCTTGCTGCGAGCCACAGGCAGTCCCTGAAACTCATGGCAGGGTAGAAAAGCCTTCTGAGATTTGCCAATACCAGATTTAAAAAAAACCTATTCCCTCATCCACAGGCTTTCATCTGATGTGCTAATTCTAAAAATCTGCCTTCCAACAGTTCAGCTTTGCTTCAGTGAATGTCTCACCAAGCCGCTTCTAATAAATATCATTTATGATTTCTATGACACACTTGTTTTGCAGTGAAATTTTGGAGGTAAGGATCACTGGGTTGATTGACACCTAGTTATTCAATCAAACATACTCCTATTCTGCTAGTCACAGACCACACATGCCAAATTTGATGCTGAAACAACTTTTATTAGGCATTTTGGAGGGGGCTTGGGAAGAAAATCAGTCTTGTAATGAAAATCTTAACTATTTTGCAGCTACTGCAGCACCATAATACTATTTTCTCTCCTGCTGGCAATTTAGCAGCAGCAGTACTGAACACTAGAGGACTTTCCTATGGAAGGAGAGATAACAGCACACATTTACTGAGAGCACAGGGGGCTGGTTTCTTAACAATGGAAGTATACACAGATGGATTTGGTGAGCAAGTTTTCAGCTCTAATTCATTGTGTCTCCTTAGGTGGGCAAAATGGATTCCTTTGGAATGGAAAAAAAAGTATTCCTTTCTGGGTCCATAAAAGATATAATGCGGGCAAGCTGAGTGGCAAATTTAGAAAGGCGAAAATAGTCACTCCACATCATACGATGCTGAAGCTAAGTACTGCTGGGAGTTGAGACACCAGGCCACAATGCATTCATATAAGGCAGCAATTTACTTTCTCAGGAAAAATATTTGTTCTAAATCTGACACAACATTTTATAAGATGTTTCTCCTAAAGAGTGGGGACATGAAAATATCTTCATCATAGCTTAGAAATGGATTAAGGCTCAACAGAGTTTCCAGAGAACCTATTTCTTTACCCCATCCCCTCTCTCCTAAGGCACTAGCAGTTTTCAATGAGAGGGTTTAGTCCAGATCTCTCTCTCCCTCTGTCTCTCTCTCTCTGAGTAGCAGGATCTCAGGGTCATTCTGCAAACCTTGTAAAATAGCCATAGGCAAGCCAAGACAGCAAGTCCCTTAACTGTCTCAGTTATGCCAACCAGTGATCAAATCAAAGAGTCTTCTGACAGCTATTATTTCAGATTATTTGGGGAATGATTCAGGTGCCTAAGCCAAAGCATCCGGGACCACTTTAGACACCTCATACAATATGAATAATCCACATTGTGGCTGACAACACCTAATAGAGACCTCTGCCCTTATAGCCAAGTAGCTGGAGCACAGACAGTGAACCTTATGGCAACTTAAATTACTCTAGATATTTCTGGTTTGGCACCTGAATTATTCTGCTGGCATTTGCAGATCACAGGAGAGTGCTTTCTTCCTTCTGTATCCTCACCTTGTACAGGGGGATGTTGTATTGGGAACCTGAAAAGTGGCATCTGGGCTCTAAAGTCCCAAAACAATGCCAAGCAGCTCCTTTACCCCAAAATCATCTCGCCCTCCCTCAAGATTCTTAGCAATGTCCTTTCATTTTAATAAGAAGGGGAACCAAAACCACTTGTAAATGTTATAATAGCTCAGCCTCAAAGGCCTCCTCTAATAATTCATAGTTCTGCTCTTAAACCTGTGTCTCTTTTTGCAGATTGCTCACTGCATTTCAACCCAACTTTTGTCCTCCTCTGAACTTTGCTCAGTTTTGGGAGGTGCTCAGTAGACCAAACAGACAATCTTTTCTGCCATGAAGGAACTAGAACTTTAAGAAATTTTTGAGAAGATCATTATTCTGGATAACTATTTCTCTCTTGAGTTTCAAGAGCAGTTTATTCATTGAGCTTAACCTTATTCCAGTTACAGCCAGGCCTCACACATACTCCACAGTAGTTTTATTCTGTTTAGTTATGTTCATGTTATTTCCAGAAATTACTTGCAGTTCTTATTTCTATGAACTGTTAAAACGCATTTATTGTGGCCAAACAGAAAATTAATTTAAAACCAAAACTTTTTATCGTTTTGGGCTGGTTTTATTATTATTATAACACTATATCCATACAAAGCATTACATTACCCGCAAGTACACAATGGCAGTTAAAAATTGGAAATACTGTTAAACTCATGTTTATGAGAAAGGCACTTATTTATGTCCTTCTGTGCAGATACCACAGAGAAGGCCAAAGTAGCTTTTTTGAGTGCCAGCCTCACCTAAGTGCCAATGCCTCTGTTTCAGGAGCTGAGCACAAAGATTACAGTCCCAGTTTTCCCAGTGCAACCCCAAGTGAGACCAACAGAGTAACTGTGTCGCTCTCTAACGCCTAAAATCCTTGGCTCAGCATTTTCTATGAGGAGAGCCTGTGTCGCACTGCCTGTCCTCTGGCCACCTCTCCACTCCATCACCATCAGACCAAACATGAGATACCAGGCTCTAATCCTGTCAACACTGGCCATGGAAGATCAACGGCCCTCCCAGTACTCCATGACAGTGTGAAGTTGGAAGTTTTGTCCATGTTTTGAGAGAAAAAATGAAAACATTCTTTAGCCTTTAAATTTTCTGAAGAAAAACAAATTACACACACGCACACAAATTGCCACCAAACAACCAGCAGCAATCTGGAGCTGCTCAGAGGTCTGGTGTATTGAAAATATTCTCATTGGGTATGGATTAGTAGGCAAACAGCAGGGGAAAGAAGTCAAAGGTGCAAGATAAATTGGGTTTGTTACAGAAGCTGTAATTTATCATCACAATATTGCCAACACAACTGTAGAGAATTGTATATAAATTTAATAAAACAACTGCTATATTACATCTATTATCCTGGAGTCAGGTTCGGTTATCTTTTCCTCCTTGAGAAGAAGCTTTTTCTGCAAATAATGCCACTGAATCTGGCCACTTATATTGCGGCCATTTATATTTTAAAAGATCACCTATATTACCTTACATGCAAATAATAGTATAAAAAACAGTGTATATCAAAATATTGAGAAGACAAAATTACACATTGAAGGTGAGAAATGAAATGTTATATAGTTCCCTAGAGGTGACAGTTCCATCTGATGTTCAGCAAAGAAATAAACACAGCTGAAGCAGTGAGATCTCTAGTTAAGCAAAATACATATAAACATGAAAGACATCTCATCTGGAAAAATACACAATTAAAGTGCCATTGTCCCCTCCATGCACCTGTCAAAACTGCTTGGGGGTTGTAGGAGTGAAGGAGAAGGAGGGTTGAGAAAAGCAGCCACTGCAAATAAGCAGAGTATTTTATTAGAAAGTTATCTCCTTCTTGCAAGAATGAGTGCTCAAATGGATAATACCTTTCTGTGAAATCCAAGTTTCTGGCTTGATGTTAAGAAGAGGCTCTTACCTTATAGGATTATCCATTCTTGATACTGTGAGAAATGCTGCTAAGTTCGCTGTGTAGGAAGAGCACACGATAAGGGTGAAGAGCCACCAGCTTCCCATTACAATGCGCATAGCCACAGAATTGACAGTAGATTCCCCCCCTGCAAATAAACAGAGAAAATGAGGGTCTCGCAGCAGCTTCCATTTACGATCACCTTCTGTGTGTCCTGTTATATTAAACTTTGTTGGAGCTACCTCTCTGCATTTCTGCTTCCCCTCCAGACCGCCCTTTCACTGTGAGAAAACCACTGCTTCCGTTAAGACTGATAATTTACCTTTTCTCCAGTCAACCTCCTGCCCTGGATACTGTTCTAGAAAATAATCTTTCAAAATATTTCCCTTGGGAATTATTGAGGATCAAATCTACAGAACATGAAAAATATTCTAAATAAAGAAAATTTAATGGTGAAGCACAACTAATTTGCAGAAATTAAATCATTAGTGTTCAGAGTATAGTAATATTCTGTTTTCAATGACTGTTTTAGATTTGGAAAAAAACCACAAAACCATCCAATGGTTTGTGTGCTATCTGTGCTGTATTTAAATCTGCAAAGATTAAAGCATTAGTGTCCTTACTTGTTACTCTTTACAACATTTCAAACAACATGAAGATTTCTCTCTAGCAGGCTTCAAGCACAGTTATGCCTGAACACTGTGGGAGACCAAACCTTACCATACAGCTGGTGCTAGTTGATTCAGAATATGTTTGTGCTGATTATATCTTACTGTACTTAAGCACATCAGGGATGCCACCTTAATGAGATGAAGGACCAAGTTTCATAGCAATAGTAAGGATTTTCCAGCTGAAGCTTTATAAGCTTCCAATCACAATGAAAAAAATGTAGAAAAAAGTTAACAACATACCTATATGTTAGCATTCAACAAACCTGCCTTCCAAGAATAGTACTAACATTATAGATATAGGACAAAATCTGTGTGGGCAGATTTTGCAAACAAATATTTATGAAAGTAACTTTGTTAGTGGTAGCAATCCTACTTAATTCAATAGATCAGTCCTATGCCTAGAGATTCCTGAGAGTGTAAAGTTAGTTACATGACTATGAATCATTTTCCTATTCAGTTCAAAGAACCAAAAGATAAACTGTCTCACATTAGTTCAAAAACATA
This sequence comes from Theristicus caerulescens, assembly GCA_020745775.1. Lineage (NCBI taxonomy): Eukaryota > Metazoa > Chordata > Aves > Pelecaniformes > Threskiornithidae > Theristicus > Theristicus caerulescens. The sequence goes on from CM036560.1 coordinate 96,011,986, forward strand.
TACATTTCTAAAGTTAAATTTAAACAATTAGAAAAGGTGCCAGTTTCAGAGTTGGAGAAGTGTTGTAATTCCGCACCAAGCAGCTCTGTAGTTTATTTGTCATGTGATAACTTTCCCAAAGTGGAAAAGTGCGCATGAAGTGTTTTTTCTGCATTTACTGAGAGACAGAAAAGCAGAATATAACCCCCCAAACTTACCTACCTCGTCCCACTTTTCATCAGCTGGGCTAATAAAACGTATTACCTCCCTGTACGAGCCTTCTGTTTCATCTTTAGACCGTTCTGGCCAAGACTAAAATGTCCTGACCTGCTTTACCCAAGGCAGAACATTTCTGACCATCCATCAGTGGTGTTTATAAGAGAGTAAGTACCTTGCTGAACAAAGGCGCCGTACACGACCCAGATGGCACTGTGGAGAGTGGAGGAAGCAGAAGGGCTCGGCTGGGAAGCGTTCTGTGCCCTGACTGCCTGGATGCGGTTCAAGACAAATATCAAGACACCAACTATAGGGATGGCTGCAGCAATGCAAGCCCACACCGCAAAGTCGAAAGGAGCAAAGAGAGAGAAGATGTTGATTTTTTCTTCAGGCTTTTTGATTAAGATCCCCACGGAATAGTCCATGTACCGCTTGCTGAAGTCCACAACACTCTCTCGTTCTGGTGTTATAGTGATGGCTGAGATGGCTAGGTCTGCTCTCTGCGAGACAAACGCAACAGATCAGATCTCTTCCTTTCACCATGAATTCTGCCAGCGTGAGCCTTAAGGAGAAGCTTTTTAAGAACCAAGTGACTCCATGCATTTCTTTCTATAATTTAACACATTTAGACAAATTAAAATAAATTGTCTAAAAATAAAACCAGAATCATTTGAATGCTAATTAATTGCACTCGTCTAAAGCAAAATAGTGAAACATACCCTGTCAAAGTATTGTAGAACAAAAAACATCACCCTGACTCCTCTCTGGAATGAGTGCAATTTATTTAACCTTTATCCTTCACTTGTTTTCCAAAGGATGCCTAAAACTCCAAACCATATTAACCTGGTGCACTGCAAGCAATAAGAAAGAAACACCATTTATTTAGCTTGTGTGTTTCGCAGCAGGGTGTGAAGAGCTAATGTTTGTTGTTCTCTCTGCAGAGTTGCCAACTGCCCATATTCATGAAGTGATTTCATATGACAACTGGGGGGGAGATTCTGTTTGGTTTTTTACTGTGAATAAAGTGATAGCAAAAACTAGTAACTGGAAGAATGCACCAAAGGCAACTTAGCTCCTGAAACTGCTTTGACTTCAACATTTAAAGTGAGTAGGTTGTACACATAGAGGGTCCTTAAAGAGTATACAAATTCAATGAAAGATAAAACAGGTGTTAATAAATAAGATTCCCAAAGCTTTTAAAGAGCTGCAATTACATTTTGAATATTTTTCCATCTTAATAAAAATAGTTCTCTTCAAAAAATAGAATGTACTTTTTCTTTCCTATCTCTACATTTTGTTAGGAAAGTAAAGCAAATGCTAGGCAACTTTGTTGCTTCAAAGAAAGCAATTTCCAAAAATTTAACAGAATTTCTTACCACATTTTCAAATCAATTAAATTCAAACAGCTTATGTCAATGCAAAATAAGTAAAAAATTCTTTATATTTTCTAGCACCAAGAATATCCCATTATCATACACACATTTGCTATTGCTTTAATTGCCTCTACTTCCTAAACATCTACTTACCAGATGCTGAGCCGCCTACCTACTAGATAATGAGAAAGCCTTCACTTTCAATAACAACTCCACTGCAGAAGAATAACCTTTTCTACAAAGGGCAGCAACATGGAATATTAATTCCTTTGATTCTCCTTCTTGATTAACATTTGTCCCATGTCAGATAGTGGGAACATGAACAAAATACTCTCTAATTTCATTCTCCAGGAGATTCTAAGCTATGGACTTTCCCCATTTACTTCAATGGACTTCAATTAACTTATTCCTGATTTGCAAGACATTAATTAAGAAAAGAAATTTGGTCCTCTCTGTTTTAAATGAACAAATAATCTTGAGATCAGTTTAAATTCTGGCCCTTCAAAACACTTCTTTATGGTATATTACTAGGGACACTTTTCCTGTTTTGGAGTCAAACAATTGATCATTATCAAACACGTTGCCATAAAGTGACCCAAATAAAGTCATACCTACAAACAAGTAGCAAAGACATAATGACACAAATTAAAATAATAGTAATTAATATTTTAAGAAGAATCCATTATTTTTTCTCTATTTCCTGTAGCCATTCATTCACACACACATACATGTCCTCTCTTCTTATTCTTACAACTATGTAAACACACAGATTTACACTGACATAATTTATGTTGCAAACAGTTGGGAGTAAATAGAACAACAGACTCTCTAGGTCCTATCCTGTGTACAGGGTCTTGAATTGCACAGTTTACACCACACTCAAACCACCTGTAGCTCAGAAGTGTTCTGTGCTGCTGCTTTCATCCTAATTCATTCTCTTGTAATTTGGAATGAAGGAAGGGGAGAGTTTAAACAACCCCCTTACAAAGCTTTGACACTTTACTCCGAAGAGTCTTTTTCTTTTTTTTTTTCTTTCTTTTTTTTTTTTTTTTAATGCAGCTTCTTCTCTGTGTACCTTGTTAATGAGTTCTCCAATCATGCCATTCCAGGAGCTGTTTTGAAGCTGCTGTCCATATTTGCCATCAGGAGCTTGATATATCTCATACTTGAAGCCAAGATTCTTGGCAAGTGCATCCAGGACATCAATGGAAAATCCTTTATATCGTTTTGGTTGTCCAAGTATGTTCTCTGCCACCATCACAAAAGGTTCTTCCTGAGAACAAAATAATATTGTAACTGAAACTTGAAACAATTTTTTTAGTTTGCTTCTCTTTGCAAAAGGATGTTTCCTGAGTTAAATCTGGACAACTTGGCACAAATTTTGAGACACTCATAACTTTCTGAGGCAAAAACTGTAGGCCAGTTGGGATAGTATGAGGCATCCCAACCAGACACCAGTGCTTCAGCACCTGAGTCCTGTCCATGGCCTTGGGTTTTCTGCAGTTCATGAGAAGAGGCAGAGACTCCAGAGGACAACTCAACCCCCTCTAGCAGTTTCCTGGTGTCCGCAGGATGAATTGCTCTCTGAAGTACCTGCTTCTTCTCACTGACTATAAAGAGGGCACAGATACCTCCCTTAGATGTTAAGCGCATCAGTCCTAGTTAGGAACAATACTACTGTCCATCTATCTCAGAGCATATCAGATTTAGAAAACCTTTTACAGACAATAATTAAACTTTTATCCAGGAGACATACTGAAACCAGAGCTAAAAATGCTGCATTTTGTGAATATTTAAAAGTTTGAAAATTCAAAGAATAACCTTCATGGTTACTGGTTCCTGGAGTATTTTATATTAAAGTATGTTTTGGGACCAAGAAAATGCAGCATTTTGTGGTATGTTTTCTGTCAGGCATGGACTCTCCTGTGGGGGAATGCCGGGCCTGCCGGCGGCACAGCCATTGCAGTTGGCCACCTTTGCAACCTGGTACTGACATTCTCATGGAAGGGATTTGCTCACCTCACACATAAGCTACAGCATAACCTTGTCTGTCACCAGACAGAGGAAAGAAAACTGTGGGCTAAGGAGAGTGCCTTAATGATCTTATGTGGTACTTCCTATTTGTAACATGATTCAGAAAAAGAGAAATAAAAATCACAAAAAGACACGGCATTCTGCAAGCTGCAAACTACAATTTTTTAGGCAGGAATGCATTCAAGGCCTAATTTGCCCCTAATTTAGTACTTAGCTGACAGGAGCGCTGCTACCACTCTGGATACTAACAGACAGTAGTCCCAAAAGCACAATGATTTTTTGGAAAGACTATGCCTTTCTAAAAGATATAGTTTATCTCAATGGGAATTTATTAGCTTGATGGAGGAAACACTTGATTAAATTTTACAGCCTGCAGTGTACAAGAGCCAAGATTAGATTATCATAATTGGCCCATCTGATCTTAAAATCCATGAAATGCTGGAAACTGCGTATCCCAGTTAGAGTACAGTATCTGGAACGCACCCCTGTGCACTCAGGCCCTGGGCTGGTTCCATGCCCAGTAGGAGTTACAATGCAGAAGAACAGCATAAGCAAACAAACAAATGCTCTGTATCTCTGACAGTGCACAGCTTGACATAAAATAATAGAAGACCATCATCTAGCTTCCTTGCTTATGTAACTGATCATCCAAAAATACAGAACTGAAAATGATAGGGAAAAATACTGAGGGAAGCGCCCAAAATACTCATTCAGATTCTTTTTATTTTGAGCATTCATTTCCTGAACTCAAATAGGATCATACCAAGACAGTCACCACTTTGAGTGTCAGTCCTTGTAAGTCATTGCCCAGACGTCGTTCTTGTAGACTACCGTTTAGTCCTTTCTCAGAGTCCCACGTTGCCAACTAGAACAGAAAGTACAGTGAGTCTGAAGGACTGTTAGGCATAAATCTTTCAGCATTTACATAAACATTTAACAGTAGCTTGACCGAATCCAGAACTGATATAGAGAGGATAAGAGAAGTGTGTGTTTTTTGACACAGAATCAGAATTACTGAGATTCAGAGGACAGACATAAACAAGTACCTTGCCTGAATGCATTTTCATCAATGCCTGTAACATAACTGCTCTATTATCTCTAGCATTTGTCATATTATTTCACTTAGATCACTGATATGACATTTCTCTCCAGGAAGTTTATATTGTCCGGCAGTCCTCAGGATTATCTGTGGTCTCACTATCCCACATTTCCCTGTCTGCACAGATCCCCTCCTACTTTTCAAATCATTCCCTACTGCTTATCAAAGACCGACCTTTTTTCCTGCTGCATAACGTTCTTGTTCACTGATGGTCATAAATTCTTGACACAGATTCTATAGTGTCAAACTGTCTTCTCTTCTGTCGGGCTTTCTTCAGATCCTATCTTAAGTCCTATTTTCTTTCTTCGTGCCCCACTTCTACCTCATCAGTAAAACAATGACAGCCTCTCAAGTTCCCAGGCTCCTGATCATCAAATATCTCATATCTACCAGTACTTCATGCATCTGCTAGTTGTACCTGCATGCATGTTTTCAGGATATCTCCCTGGAACATTACATCTAAATATTTTATTTTTCAATTAAATGTATCACTTTAAAAATCAATTTTACTGCATTTTCTGAAGAGAAATACAGAAAAATTCAATAGAATAAGTTCAACAGAAAAGTCCATCTTAAGTGACCTTTGGATTATTCAAACTAAATATGCTTTTCAGCAGCAGACACTCCTTTTGCCTTCAAACAGAATCCATGGTGTCATTTTGTTCAGAAGAGTTATAAATAGTATCAAGTAGAAACTGTTTCCTTCTTTTTTTTTCAGCTCTACTCTTAAACACCAATACTATGCTCACATATGTGGAAGCAGTGTTGTTAGCTGAAGGCATGCCCTGTAGAAATTAAGCATAGTCCAATATCTGTGAAATGTGGCTTCTTCCTGCCAGAAGCTAATTTTCATGTAACAAGTCAAAACCTTCTTGGAAAGAACTTATCTCACGGAAAATGCCTATGGCTAGATGTCCTACATGATTTATTTCTATGACTTCAGTTTTATCCTAAAGCCTCAAAAATCAAACCAACAAATAAAATGTGATGGGAGAGATCTGTATAGTTTTATTTTTGTTTTGTTGCACTAAACTAATAAATAGGGAACTAGAAAAGAACAGGATATTCAGTGAATATTCAGCCATCATAACTACCACAACTGACAAAAATTATTCTATAGTCACTAAATCTTCAAAGGTGACACAGGAGAGGAAAGAATTAAGCTACACCTCCTTTTATCCAGCTGACCTGGAGGATGGAGGAGGAGAATGACAGAATAATATTCAGCTTTCTAATGACACTCCTGAAAGCTAAATATCTCAGATAGAGAACTCTCCCCCTGTGATGCCAGTTTGGAGTGACAGATGAGCTTCTGTACATAAAAGTGTCTGCAGCAATACAGGTAGATAACTATAGCTATGGTATCTTTTAAATTCAAATGTAGATGCTTGCTCTGAAATATATCCAGATGTTTCTTAGCTTTTGCTATTGCCAAACAGAACTGACCAATTTGTCAGCTGTCATAAATCAATATGGTTCAACAGACTTCAAAGACCAGTATAGGTGCATGTGGTACATATTGTGTCTCAAACCTGTAAAAAAAGTTTACTGTCTAAGCCTTCTTCAGCTGTCCTATGCAGTAAGTATATGATAAAGACAAATGGAAGGTTTTGGCCGATATGGCTTGCACAATCTACAGATGATGATTAAATATTTATTAAAAAATGGGAAATGTAACACATTCATTTATTACTTCACCACTGGTGGACTGACATTTAAATTTCTTCTCCCACTCCTTTTCCTTTCAAAAACTCTATCTGATTTCATATCAAGGCCTTAGCCTTTTTGAATACTGTATGTTTTGCATTCTGTGTTAACACTAAGAATTCATAAAAGGAGCTGGAAACATGCCAGTGCAAAAACATAAATTTATTCCTTTTATTCAAAAGGAGATAGACAAAGATTCCTCTTTTACGCAGCAGGGGTAGGTGCAAGGAGGAGGAGCATATTCCACTTCAGCACAGAACTCCATAGTGTTCTCTATGGAGACACAAGCTATGCAGATAAAGTTGATAAATGGAACATGAGGAAAGCCTTTTCCAGAAGGGTTTTTTCCTGTGCATCCTTGTGCTTCAGAACCTTTCATTTGTTCGTAAGTGTGGCAGTTTTAAGTTCCACTTCTTACAGACAGAATTTTGGTTTTAGGACCGATGTATTTACAGATACGTCTACCAATTTGTGACAGCTGACCTGTCAAGATCAGTGCCCGAGAAACTAATTTCCAGCACTGTTAAACACAATGAGTACTGCTGCTATTTGATAAGGCAGTTAGAATTTCATTCTTTGTAGAAATATGTACCATGTTCCTACCAGAAGTCTGAAGCCAAAGGTTATAGCACAGCCATCAGTTGATAGGAGATAAAGGGCTTTTAGATCTGATTATAACAAACAACTGCTTGCAGAATCAGCACTTGCAGGATGTATGTCAAAAATCAGTGGTCTCTGGAACATATATTTAACGGCAGTCTGGGTGGGTTTTTTTTTGATTCTCAAGTTATTGGGGCATGGGAATTCAAGTTTTGAAAACAGCTACTTTATTCAAGGTTTTCAACTTAAACCTTCCTAGCTTCTCTTTCTGAAATAGCCATATTGCTGGGAATCCTGTAGTTCTAGTCATACATCAGAAGCTCAGTCATTCAATAAAGACAAAACAGAGAAAACAACTGTGAAATTCAGACAAAAGTGTAATTTGTTGGAAAATTCTGACTCAAGACATGCTTCTGACTTTTATCAATATTTACTGCATTTTCAACCAGAACTGCAAGGAAAGGCTTGGAGAGAGAAAGTCACAATTTTAACATTGTTTTCAACCTCCACAAGCAATGTATAGCTCCAAACACACATACGCAACACACAAATGAAACAATTACACGGCCAGACAACCTGCGAATGTCAAATGATAAAGGATGTCATCAAAAGTATGCCTTGTGAGCCTGCTGTTCAGGATTTTGTCCTGAAAGGTACTGATATCTGTCAGGACCTCCAAAGAAAACTTGATGTCAGTGTAACTTTGAGCTTCCTGAGTTCCCATCGATAAATTAGAAACCAAATTCTACAAAGGAGTTTCATGACTTTGTTAATGATGCAGCTGCTGGCTGCCCAACACTTGCGCGATTAGTTCCCCAGGGGAAATCACATTGAGATGTCGTGGTAAACTCACACCAGAGAATATCAGAAACAACTCCACAGAATTGTGAAGACCCTCATCAGCACAATGAGGCAGACAATCCTTCTGCTCACATAAATCAAGGCTGCCTGCATTAAGCACTGATTTGCAAGATTTACTACCTCCTGTGAACTTGATCAATTAGATTGAGAGCCTGCATGCTACTTCCTTTAGGAGATGAAACTGGTGATAAACTCACATCTGTTTGTCGGCAAGGTCTGCATGTTCATGCTGCTCTACTGCACAATAATTACTTATTCCTTGAATCAGGAACTTGAATTTAGCTTTCCTAACTCTGCTGTGAACACTCACACCACTGGACTACGGCAAATGGCTGTCTCAGGCCCAAACAAATGGAGATGAAAATAATCCCAAACTACTAGTAGATTCAGTTGAAAACTGACATTAGCATAAAAAGTGAATATTTAATGTTTATATCACAACAATGAATAAGATCATCTACATTATTATAGTCTATGATGCAGTAGTTCCTGTCCAAATAATGCATGTCACTGCTGTCTAACACCATTTTAAGTATGATGCCATTCTAAACATGATCTACTTTTCAGGGAAAATGGGATTCCCATAGGAAATAAAACAAGAGAATTTTCAGCAGATGTATAGTAATGTTTGAAAGGGCTATAATCAATCCAGAGCATGCATCATCTATCTTACCAAAACCTGAAAACTTTTGTCTGGTAACTCCTTTGGAGCTAAGGCTACACTATCCAAACAAATTAAACAGACAAGAAATGCAAGAGAGAGTGTGAGGCAGGCAGTTCTCATGCTGTGAGACAGGGACACCTGTATCAACCCAGAGCATGTTTTCTCTGAATATGAAAGCTGTTCTGTGCATGGAGTTAAATAAATTAATCTATGCCACTCACAATCTGATAATGCTTTTAGATTAAAGTGAATTGAAATGGATTTCACTTTCATGACAACTTGTTTCTTAAACTTGAAGTCAACATATTGTATACCAAATATGATGTCCTTGTACCATGTATGTATATTTTGATGTTGGGGCCTCTGACTCCCTTTGCCAGTCTTGCAATATGGCTAATCACTTACTGTAACGTTTAACATTACAAAAGCAGATTTTAAGCCATGATAATCAAAAAAACCTCAAACAAACAATATGTAAACAAGAAAATGAATGTTTACAGGAGACAAATACGAAATAAGGCAGTGGCCCATTAAATAAATGGACCAAACTGGACACTCCTGTCTTGCAGTTCTAAGGAATAAAAAGAACTCCATTTAAATAGTAAGTAAAGCAAATATCTACATTTATGCCAGGATTCTTTTTTAAATGCAGTATATCAGTAATCTAGGGAATTTGCTGTCATTCGATATCATTCACAGCAAGGTATTAGTAGGATTCACACTTTGGACTATGTGTCATTCTTAAGGATCTGACAGGATTCCCTGAAACATCGTTTCCTTTTTTATAACTGGAGTTGCCTTGAAGGTACCAAAATCTTTTCATTTGAAAAATGGGATCATAATTAAGAAAAATTTTAAAACCATTTTGGACTTTGTATTTGTATAATCCATAGTTACGTAAAACAGGATTAGGAAGATATAAAAGTATCAATTCTCATACTTGCAAGCAAATCCAAACACTGATACAATTTATTTCTATAACAGCTACATAATTATTAGGAATATTCTAAAATTTCTACTCTGAAGCGTAAGCTTATAATCATTATTAGCGATAAGATACTGGACAAGATCACCAGCTGAACTGATTTAAACTATATTTTGTGGTCCAGCATAACTTGACCTTGTTCACAGCGAAATACCTGCAAGTCAACTACGTCCATATGCTTATTCTGTGCTGATATTCTGCATTTGTTTGTATTAAAGATGTAGCTTGCTTCCAAACATCCACAGTGGGTTTGGAATACCTATGCACCCATAGCCACAGAGCCACTGAGAACTCCAAAACATGTTAAAACTATGAAGCAGAGGATTGCAAACTAAGTCTTAAGTGGTAGAGAAACTCTCAGTCTCTTGGGTCAAAATTTTATCACATCCTGTTCAACACTCAAAATGGTCAGTTTGCCATTACAGGGCCACACAAGGATTGCATCTGCATGGTAAAAGTTCAAAGAAGGGCAGGGAGATCATGGAAAGCTGCTCTCTCCCATTCCCAATACTTGAGCAAACAGCATCATCCATCTCCTGAGACATAAAGCCCTTTAAAGGCAATGACTAGCCAATATAATGTAAGAAGGAATGGAGAAGGAGGGAAGGACTCTGTGGCTACCATGCCACTGTTGTTTGTCCAACAGGGCTCTGGTTTTCTGTGCAGGACAGTGAAGCACATTTATGTGGCTGTTGCTGCTTTAATGGGCCTTTAAGAACGTGAGATCTTCAGGGAGAAGAAAGCAGCTTATTCTAATTTTAGTGTTTTGCAAATTTATGGTGCTATATAAATGATAATAAAACATCTCTAGAAAATCACAGGAAGATGAGCATTAGGCAGCAAGACCTTATGATGAACAAGCCACTCTGGACAAACTTGATTGCTTTTTCAATAGTACTGCAGAATTAATAGGTAACTGAAACAAAGATGACAATATACTTGTATCTGAATTTTACTTTTGTTTCATACAGGGTCTTGTGAAACCTCACCTAGGACAATTTGAATTCATTTCTTCAATAAGGACAATATCACATGATTTATAGATTAGCTTCTAAGCAACAACAAAGACTGATGTATCAAGAAGAGGAGAGAAATTTTAAGGTGGCTTAGAGCAAGTCAATATTAAGATCTTATTTACTTAATCGCTTTTTTAATGATTTGGAACAGGAAACAGCAAATTACTAAAATTAAAATGTCTAAGATGCAAAGATATCTCAAAACTGGGAAGTGCTGCAAATATGTCAGACTAGAACAGTAAGAAAAATAAATGAGTGGTAAGAACCCAGACATGAAATAATAATATGCATCTTGCATAACTAGAAGCAAACACTTATGAAAAGGAAAAATGAGAAAAAGAGATACTTCAGTTGAAGAAACAAACACAGAAATTGATGTTAAAAAATTGTGCAGGGTGAAAGTGAACTGCAAATGGGTGATGAGCTTGTAATACAGTACAGCTGCAAAAGTACCAGTGTGATTTTGGACTCCACAGGTCTCACGGTGTAGACTTCACAGAGAGCAGCCACAACACAACTGAGAAGAATATACAGTCTTAATACTGTGTTTAGCATCTGTCTGAACAAGATTTAGGCATGCTCGAAGAAAATCAAGGGAGAACAAGACAACTACTACTGGGGTGGAGGAGTCAAGTTTGTACAAGAAGAGTAAAAGATGCAACTGTGAATATCTAAGATAATGATGACTAAGAAACAGGAAAATTAGAAGCAAAACTAGATATAAGACAACAGAACTACTGCTGCTGACTTCTAATAATCTACAGAGACCCTTTCACATGAAATACAAACAATTTCCTAGAAGCATTTATTCATTCTCAATGAAGACTGTGAAATGAGAAATAGATAAAAGGGCAGAGCTTGTCTGGATATTTCTAAACAAAAAAAAATTTCACATTAAAGGTTTGGCACATCCAGGATATGAGTAAGTGCATATATGAAGGAAATCAAAGAACAGCCTAACAGCCTGGTGGTTCCCAAATTCACCAGAGATACCAGAACTGAACTGGTGTTTCACGTAATGCTGGCTTCCAGCCAAAGGTGATTATGATACTTTTCTCAAATGTGGAACAACTTGATTCAAGTCCCAGAGTGCAAGATTTAGCCTGAGATCTCAGTTTGCCACACCACAGGTGAGTGGATTAATCACCATTTTTAAGGCTAGTAGGGGGCTGCCATTCACAAAGGTCAAAGGAATTGGTTTAGTCTTTATAATGAATGGCATAATTCCTTAATACTTGAAAACCTCAAATATTTTAGAAAAATCCATTCCCCACTGCTGAAATGAAGCCATTCCTAGAACTCAGCCAGGGAGAAACTATGTAGAAAGTGCACAGGAGCAATTTAAGGTCCCAGCCTACAATCACTTACAATTGTGCTTTAGCTTAGCAAACATACATAATATCATTGAATCCTGAGAGTTACACTTATATAAAGTTAATTGAGCATAGACCTAGAATAGAAAATAAAGTAAGTTCAAGAACACTGAAGGAGGGATTTGAGTAGGAAAGAGCAATTGACCTGAACTGACATATCTAAGGAAACAGATATACACCACTGCTCTTCTGAAAAGCACAGCGAGATAAATGGCCAATGTCTAGGATTAAGATGCCACATGAAGACTGCCCTTGAAGTAGCATAATGCCCTTCAAACCATGTAAGGGAACTGGCTCACAATTAAGAGAGAAGAGTAGCATTACCTGAGTCACTATCACATGGATGGTCCTGTGAAATTCTTATTTAAGATTTAAGAAAACACAAATCTCCAGTTGTACAAACAAAATGTACTTCAGCAAGAAGCTGCATAATAACAAGCAGAAAATTTATACAAATTGGAAGAAAAATTTCAAAATAATTCAAAGGGCTCAAACCCAATGAAAAGTGATAAAAATTATATCAAAATAAAATGCAAATTAGTATCAGAAACATGTTTTTGCCATGTAAGATCAATGACAGTATTAAACTACTATCATCCAGAGAGTAATTAAGGTCTAGAATATAGAGTCTCTCTCTCCATGTCATTTACAATAATTTCTGCATAATAGATATGGAAAACCTAGAGGGGAGAAACTACAACACCTAACCCAGATCTATGGGGGTAGTTTAGGGGGACAGAGGACTACAAACAGAGGCTTTGGTAGAGGTATTTCAGCATTAATATTCTTCATTCTCTAGAAGCCTGTGTAAAAGTATTTATTCAGCTCTTGCCCTACAAATTCTGTTCACTGCAATCAACAGTTTTGACCTTACCTAGCATAACTCAGCAATATCTTGCTCCACTATTTTTATGGTTCTTCATTGCAGAGAATATCAAATATTTTGATGTGACAGGAAGTGGTTTCCTTTATGTTTTTCATTAGCCAAAGCTCAGTTCAATTAAGTGTAATGGCCGTATTATTAAAAGCCAACTATTTTACATATAGTAGAGCTCTATGACCTAAATGAAGATTAGGCACATTATGCCTTATGCTACTAATATTAAAGGAAGCTAAGATATTCTTGTACATGCATTTGTGTATACAGTAGCTTTCTGCAGTACTGTGACTGAGGAGTTTCATGCAGAATTGAAATAGCAGTTTTCTGTAACCCTGCAGCTTTTGTTGACACAGGGTAAGATTTCTCATACCCCTTGGGAATGGATCAGCATCATATACTTTATATTTTATATTGCATATACATCACATTTAATATTATGTTGAAGGACATATATTATGAATATTACCTTTTTGCTGAAATAAGGTATTGCTCCGTTAATTAGCAGGATGAGACAATATTTTGCCAGCAAGTCAATAAAGGAGCAATGATACCAATTCAGGATTGCTTCTCTTTCCATATTGTAATAGCTGGTGAGTGTCTCTGATCTCTTAGGTAACACAAAGTAACGCCTATATTCTACTGTGCTGAGCCTGAGCAAAGCATGTATGGGGCAGGAAATCCACATGAAGCAGAAAAAGTAGCTGACAGGACATGACAAGATAAATGTAACCTGTTAATATTCATTATATAAAAGTATAAATAGGCCATCTTCAGCTGTGATGAATTGAATAAATTGCTTCAATTAATACTAGTCTTTGAAGAAGCAGTGACTGCAACATGCTGATGTTATTAGTGGGGGGACAGTGAAGCAACACAGGTGCTGGGAAAGATGTAGTATTAAATGAAGCAATCATAAGAGGGATGAAAACAATATGAAAAAGAATATTATCCTCTGATGGCTTCTCTATAAAGTGCAGGAAAGTATTAGTCTGTCCCGAAATTTTTGCATTTCATTTCCCTAACACAAAATCAAAATGCGGTGAAAACAGTGTTGAAAATAAATTGGAGCTATTTTCTTCTAGGATCTCACAGGCTTTACTCTTGTAAAGCAGGCAGGTAACCTCCACCCCTATCCATCTGCAGTTTTGCCACTTTTCAAGGCTTTAAGATATGAACAACATGCTATAACGTAGCAATGCTGTTGTTGAATCAGATGGCAGTGTTGCTATAGCAAAAGATGTACGTGCAGCATCACAGTTCTTCTGAGGGTTGAATAAACTAATTGTGAGTACCTAAGATACTGCTGAATCAGGCACTTCCCAGGGGTGTTGTAAATTACCAGTTGATATGAACAAGCAGGCCTCTGAGCATGAAATTAAAACTGATAAGTAATCATAAAAGTTAGACCTATCGTAACATAAAGTCCACAACAGATGTCACAAGTGACTGGCATGAGCTCCTTGCCACTGGGTTACCTATTTGGAAGACAAACAAGCCCCTCATCTGTCTTCTGCAGTTTTAAAAACAAACAAAATTGCTGCCCAGTGAGAGATGGCAGGTGCTGTATTCCAAGGATACTCTGAATGCTGCTGTTAAATACTGAAAGTCAGGTAGTTCAAGAGTAGCCGCTTGTGGTCAAAACTGAACCAATTCCCCCTGCCATTACTCATTATGTGTGGGTAAATTAGAAACAAATCCATTTCACACAGAGAACAGATTCTTTTCAAAGCTTCCAAATGCTTTTTGGTGGGAAATTACTAGTTTTTGAGAGCAGAACTACCCTTGTTATCTATGCAATAGTGAACTCAGCAGACTGTTTTGTAAACAACAAAATCACTGAAAAGTTGGATCTAACAACAAATACAAATTCATGTTGATTTTATATAGGTTCTCGTCCTGCTCTTCGCAGTGTAATAACCAAATACCTCCCTGCAATAATGTTCTGAGAATTTTACTGGGGAGGGAGAGCAAGAGAGGGTTGTGCAGCTGGAAAACTACATCTTTTCCAGTCATTCTACATGAGAGCTCTGCTTTCACGCAATTAACTGGTACACTACAATTAGCTGGCTATACCAAAATGTCTGCTCTTTTTTGCAATTCATTACTGGATTCCTTGGATATTATCTAAGCTGAATGCTTTTGACTTCTCACTACATATTCAGGAAACCCATGTGTATCTGCAGTTCTAGCAACTGAACTTTTCATAGCCTGGCCCATTCTGTCATCATATGAGAAAGGGACCATGGTGTGATTTCAGCAGCTGCAGACCTTCTGAAGCTTAGCCGTCATGAATTCACTTTCTGATTCTGGTTGATGGCTCTGAGTGATCTCAGAAAGAAAGTGAAGTTCAGCCCGCCCTTTGGGCTAGCTCTCAATCCTCTATTGAAAAAATGCTCTTCTCTCAAACTCCAGATACTTTTGAAAAGCTCCACATCATTTTTTGGTAGAAAATTATTTAAAAAATAAAATTATTACTAAAATTTTCAATTGCAAAGCTTTGAGATTCAGTGTCTTTTTACATTTTCTATTAAATTTGTATACATTTGTTATTTTATTTCATTCTCCTACCATTGCTATTATCTAATTACCTCATGATATTTTGGTGCAGCCTTGATATAAAAATAAGAACAGTGTTCTAGAGGAAAAAAATATCCTATTCACATTTTAATTCAAAAGGTGTGGATTTATAGTTGTAACTTATAAAATAAATTTAAAACTTTAACACAAAGAGGTCAAAGTCTTAGATGAAATGCTGGTACTTCAAATTAATATTTTATCAGAACTGCTGTCAAGAGAAGCTAATGTTCTCTGGTGACATAGATAACAACCATACATGCCAAAGTTTCCCTGCTGAAGAATTTACGTGAATTTTGACCAGCTCTGATTATTGGCACTGTAATCTAGACCCATATCTATACAACACTGAAAATTCCTCTAATAAATTTAAAAGTTCAGTTTTTACTGAACTTTCCCTTATTTTGATCTTTACAACGTGACTTCATCTTTTTCCTTTCTCCTCATAGAACGTGACACAGAATGGCTTCACAATTTGTAGACCTTTTTCTCCTCAACAACAAAGAAAACAACTGAGTGAAAAAAACATAACTTGGTGTTTGGTAATGGATAATTACCTCTCCAAGAAACAGAAGAACTGTAGATAGTATTAAGGAAAATATGAATTTTCTTCTGTGTAATGATATACGTTTAATGGTTTTAATTAACAAACAGTTATATTGAGACAGCCTTCAAAAATATATTTATCCCTTTGGCTTTGTTACGTACATAAAACAGGTTTTGTAAGGCAAATAAAATCAACTTGCTCACAAAGCCAATTAGCAGAGAGTATGCAAACATTATATCCATAGATATTATCATTTATATAAACTATATACCAGTTGCTAAGTATTTGCAAGGAATATAACAACACACTTTGCTAATCTTTGATTATTCTTCATAAAGAAACTGTAGTAAGCACGGAAAATACTTTTCCATGTAAAACTTTTGCTTACAAAGGTTTTGCCCTCCTTTGTGTCAATATTGGGAGATGACTTAGCTTTAAAAAAAAATACTGGAAGTCCAGAATTTCTGAGTAATTTTATGCAGTGACAGATAGTGCACATAGGGTATAAAAGAAAGATTACAGTAATAAATACTTTTCCCCAGTTTCGCAAACTCATATGTACCAGCAAAACTCCATCACCAGAAAGGATGTGGTAACTTCAGCAAAGTAGTCAAAGGTAAGAAATGAAAGCAGGTAAGCTTGTACTATCTGTAAGGCTCAAAGACTCTCCTTTCAGATTCCTTATTATAGCTTTAAAAATAAACACTGATCTCCAAGAAGCTTTATAATAGAGCCCTACATCATGTTTGGAAGCATTCAATAATTTAGTAAGTTTATGTAATTACTCCAAAGCTCATTTAATATTGCACCCGATGCTTTGATTTATGATGTTCCCAAAGTGTTCAGAAAAGATTTTTGACAGGTCAAACTTGATCAAATTAGAAAACAAGACATGATTTATGCATGGTCCAAACTTCTCAGTGGGAGGAGACAAAGTCACAGATACATAGTGACAGCCCCATCTTTGACTGCCTGTCTGGGCTCTGCCCTGTCCTGCCACCAAGCCCTGACCTTGCGGGAAGAACCTACACTGGGGGAAAGACAGCAGATCTCTGGGAATGGCCCACTGTCAGATCACATTTGCAGACCACCGTGGCTTAAAACATTACAAGATTTATTCCTACAGTGTAAATGGCTCTTGGTCACTGCAAGACAAGTAGTCTTTCATTTGTACGCAGCATTAAGGCTAAAATGGGCAATGCTGTCAGAGGAACATGGATGCAGAAATATGGCAAAGAATTACCACAAACATATCCGAGGAGGAAAAATGCACGTTACATTCATTAAATTCCTTTCTTACTGCTTTAACCTGATATTCTTTGCGTTGCTATGGTGATTGTTATCCAGCCATTTATACATTTAAAGAAAAAATCAGTATTCTCTCTCATGAAATTCTAAGTGTGAGAAATGCCTCCTTAATGCAATATAAAGACTATTTCCTCTGTGGACCCATCAGGCATTCATTTTCCTAAGGTCTTCTGAGTCCATTTAAACTTCTCTCTTCTACACATTCTGTGGCAATGAATTCCAAAATATAAGCATACAGTCTCTGAAAATGTACTTTCTTTTATTAGTTGTAAGCTGGCTACCTGTTCATTTTATTAAGTATCCTCTAGGTTTCCGTTATGAGAAAAAATGAATAATTGTTCCCATTTCGTCTCTTCATCTCTTTGTTTCATAAACACCTAGCCACACTCCCCTCTTTTGTCTGCTTCCTCAGCTAAAGAATTATGGTCTCTATGGTCTGTTCATATAGAAGCAATCTGATATCTCCAATCACCCTTTTTCCTCCTCTGTATCTCTTCCAGTTCTTCCATATATTTTTCAGAGGAAAAAAAAATAAAACTCACACAAAAACCCCAACCCTATCCAAATAACAGAAACTGGCCAAAGATCAGCCCATGGACAACTGGAAAACTAGCTTTGGAAAGCCAATTTTCTCATACAGTATTAAACCTTTATTTTAAAATGATCTTAGAAGAGTTGCCTTAAAAATCTACTTTTTCTTCAACACAGCATTTCAGCATTAAAATGCAGACACAGCTGAACAAGGAAAGTGGAAAGCAAATGTCACTTGCCAATAGAAATTGAATATATTTAGATAAGATATACTTAGAAAATGGAAAATAAATGCTTACCTACTATATGCACAGTAAGATGTAGAATTATTTAATGTTTCTTGGGAAAAGAAACTTTCATTCAGTAGAAAAAATGATAACACCCTCCATTGTATTAGTTGGGAACTCTTCCTAAAACCCTTCCCTTGCATAACCAAATGTGACATACACAAAGTAGAAAGCTATGAGCTAACAATAATCTCCCTCCTCTCACCAGGCTCAGAGTAAAATAAATCGTTTGTTGGTATTTGGCTGCCTGCAACTCTTCATAAAGCTAAGGGGAATTTGCAGCAATTGCTGAACTTTCAGCATTTTTGTAGACTGTTTTTCTGTCTGCATAAAGCATATCAAGCCTCTAGAAACATTCCAGACAACATGGATTTCTTTTTTTCATAATTCACCGAATTGCCTTGCAGGTCCCAGAATGTCTGAAGGCTACAGAATTTGCTCACAAATCAAATTAATTAAAGGAAACAAAATTAACAGTGTGTTAATAATCATGGGTTGTTGTCCACATCTCCATGGTACAATATTCCCAGCTGCTTCGGAGCAGGCTTAGGACAAGCACTGATGGTTGAAAGGCCCTACAATCTGCTGGCTGTCCATCAACTTAGTAGCTCGTTATACTTGAGTGAAAACTTGCCCATTACTGAACTAGAAGGGCCTGCATTAAACAAATTAATAACTAGCTCCATGACAGATTTCAAACTGTAGCAACTACAGGGAGGGATGAATGAATAGGTGACAAATGTCATCATCTCATCAGCCCAGGTGATGCTACTAAAATGCTGCTAATTAGCACTCCAAAGGTCACATTTTAGTCCGCAACCTGTGCTCAGATGGGCATACAAACTGGACGCAGTCAAGGAAGAAACTGATAGCAGAGGTCCTTCCAGAATTGGCAGCTCAGACCGTGAAAGCTGTCTGTTCATTGCTCAGAGGCTGAAGGAGGGCTCCTACACTGAGCACTGTCAGTCTGGTACCAGCAAAAGCAGTCACTCACTTTTAGAGCCCAGGAAGGGAAAACAATTTGACTATTTCTCATCCAAAAAACATTGAAAAGCCTGGCTAGCTGGATGGACTGAGTACCCAGGTCACAGGCCTTGCATCCCAAAAGTGACAAGATGCAACTCTTCAGGTGGTCCTTCAGAAGGCAGATCCTGATTAGAGACAGCTCCTCCAGTGAAGGACTTTGCCTTCACTCTGCTGAGTAACAGAGACGTAATCATCTAAGATTACAACGGAATTACCGAAAATGCTCTCCTTTAAAAATATATCTCTCCCTACGTTCACCTAGGACTGTCATAAAAATGGCATTTCTTCATCTCTCCTTTAGGGAACATGCAGCTGGCATTAAATTTTTATATATATATATATATGATATATATGATATACATGATATATGTAGACAGATATATATATGTATATATGTATGCATAAAGAAGCCTGTGCAGTTATCCCTTGTAAGAATGTGGCTACATTTAAATTGCCTTTCAGTACTAAATATCACAGTCACTGTGGAGAGCTACAACTTAAAGAAGCTTACAAAAATAATAATAATAATAAAATCCTCAATATTATTAACTATTTTCATAGTTTTTTAACATAGTTGCTTCTTGTTCTTTTGGGACTCTTCTGTCTACTTATACCAAGTCTCCTGGTCTTGAAGTGGTACCATATCAGAGGAAAGAATACTGGACCTCTCAACAAGCAGGAGTTTGCTGTTAGTATGAATAAATCTGATGTCAATGATGTTCATCAGGACTTCAGTCTGCATTAGACTGGCAACATTACAGAGGCTGCATGTATACATAGAAATTCAAAGAGAACTAAGGCTTATTTGTATAATTGACTGCATATGAATATGTCACAAACTTTTGGTTAAGGAACCTCACAAGACTAAAAGACCAGCAATCATATCAAACAATGGCAGTCACCAGCACGTCATTCCTATCCTCATAACAGCCCACTATATCAACACATATTTCTTCACAGACATGTTAAATATCACCTAGTGGATGCTGTGAAAACTGCTGACATTACAGCTCATGCAAGATTTCACATTCAATATTCTTCAATAAAACAAACTGACACTCTTCCCATCTATGGCAGATATGGCTTAGGATCTGATAAACATTTCAATGATGGTGTAAATTACTAGAGAAGACTGGCTATTAACATGTTCCAGGCGAATATTTATATCACATTGTTAAGCAAAATAACCACAATGCACGTAGGGTTTTTGATTTCTTTTTAACACCTTTTTTCTACACTTTCCCTGAAAATATAATACTGCTGTAATGATGACCTGGAAAACAAAATGGTCTACACTGGAGGAAAACAGAGAAAACACCTTTCTCTACTTTTTTATTTAAATAGTTTCACTAGTTCTATTGAACAACAATTTTCAACGGAGGCATTTTGGGACAGGGAGGAATGGGGGAAGCAAAGTGCAGAGCATGTGCTGTCACCATCCCTTGCATAACTAGAAATCATGCTATATGGAAGCACCTGCAACTCAGGGTGTGCTAGATGTAGAAACACTAACACCAGACTCATATTTTGACCAGATCTCCTATGTAAGAAAGGGGTGGCATATGAAAGAAATAAGGTAGAAGAAGGGAAAAAAAGCATATTAGGTTAGACTGGCTTTCCTACTCTTCACAGATTTTCTATTTTTAACTTTTTCCATTGAGATGTAAAGCCAAATTGAAGCCTGCTGTGAGTACAAACCCAGGAGACTCAGCAGATATGCACTCATCTTGCTAGTTCTGACCTGTGGTCCTAATAATTTTTGTTGCTTTATAGTAAACACCTTATGTTGCAATACAAACCAAAGGCATCTACCTCTCACTGCCACCATTCCTACTTTGTTACTCCTGACACCCATACTCTAGATCTCATTAGCTTTCTCCCAGGATACTTGCCCTAACATGACACAAGCACGAAACTTCAGCTCAGGCTTACTGCACCATGTCATTCCAGCTGTGGAACTGCTTCCCCAAGCACTGGCAGTCATTTCATTTGTTTATGTATGACTCACACAACTTTTGTTTTTCCCAAGAAAATGTTCTGGCCAAGCATCTTAATGCTGCTCTAAATTCGAACTGGCTCTGTTAAGGCTGTGATCCTGGTGGCTCCCTCAGTTTAGCAAGTGCCTTAGGCTCCAGCCTACCACAGAGGTGGAACTGTAAACAGGATCAGTGCTTGATTTTATAGTTAAAAGGTCAATGCTATTTCCAAAACTAGTCCAAATCCAACATGAAGATGGATGGAAAACTGGGGAGAGAAGACTGAAGTGGTAAAGTAGGAGCCTTAGGTTTGCATGAGTGGATTATACTGAAAGATCAGCAACATGATAGTGTAGTTCCTGAAGCTAAAGTATCAAAAGGAGGAACAGTTCTTTTTCCATCCCTTTAACAATTTGATTACTCCTGGTTTCACCACTACAGTGATACTGGAATTGATTTAAATACATTAATGCTACTGGAAGTCATAAGGGCTTTTGGCAAATTCTATAAAATAGGGAGAGAAGAGTTCATTTTTTCCATTATGCTGATGATATTGAAAAGCAAAGTGTACCAGAATCCACCCCACACAACCCCAAACCTTTAATTAAGAAAGCCTGATATTAAGTTGTACTCAATTACAACATGCATAATTTGCCACTGTGCTCCCAGAGCTAGTCCATATGCTTGTGAGGCACCTTTTCAAACTCTCTTTTGGGCACACTATGACTATCATACAATGTGCTTGTATTATAATTAAATTTGGCATAATTACTTTACAGAGTGATCAGTGACAGTCTATTGTTCAGGAAGAATTAATCCTCTGAGCCTTCCAACATCATTTTAGTTCCTGGTTCTAAATGAGATTTCAAAGAATGTAATTTATAATAACCAAAATCCCAAATGCACACTTTAATATAGCCTTCCTTTGTTATAGCAGTTCACTAGTAAAATGCCCCTGAATTAGAACACTGCCAGCGTAACAGTTTACCTATGCTGCATGGGACAACTCAAACGGGAAAGAAACCCAGCAGGAATGCTTAACAAGATCCCTTTGACATCTTCTCCTTCTGCCTCCTTCCCAAAACATGGATGTTGTAGAACCCTTTCAGAACCCATTCCACTATTTAAGTATCATCCTTCCTCTAAGAGAATGCTTGCCTTTCCAGAAGCAGCCCAAGAATTCCTCTCATCTGAAACATCACACTAATTTATGTGTATATTTGAAGGAGGCGTGATGATTAGACCTGAGAAAAAACTGGAACTGCTATCATAGGAGAAGCCAGGCAGTCTGATTTCCTCCTGAAATGGGATGTAGAGCTGAGCTTTTCCACAGAGAGAAATCTAAGTTGGGCAGTGTCAAAACATTTTGTTTAGACATTTTCAAGTAAAATGTTTTGACAAAGTGGAATCCTTGGAAAAATCCTTTGCAGATCTCATCCCTTCCAGTATTAAAACACATTTCCCTGTTTTCTATTCACTGCAATCCTAGTTCTCAATTTCTTCCTGTGGACCAGTTGCTAAAGCATATTATATATCCCACTGAATAAATTCCTACAATGCACTCCAGTCCCTCAGGATCACCATGTACAGGAAATATATAAGAGAACCTGACCCACAATACAAGAGAGAAGATATTAAAACAGTTCAATACTGTGGGGTTTTTTTTTATTATCTTGTCAAAATTAAATGCTTCAGGCCTGTTAAAAAATTCTAAGTTTCAGCTGAATAGGTTTTTACCAAAATAAATGCTTTTCTGTGCAAATTTATCCACCAGAAAATCATTTCAATGAAAAACTGCCAACCAGCTATCACTACAGCTGAGTTTTATTGGTGTGATTTTTCCAAACACTATGTTAAGGAGCTTTCATTCAGTCTACATGATTAATTAGGTTCTCTGAACTATCAAAGCTCAGTCATTTTTAATGTCAGCAAGTTTCATCTGTGCAACCAAAGATGCCGGCCACTGAGATTCTGGAGGTGAGATTCCAGGGAAATTTCACTGTTAGGATGATCAGCACTCAGTAACATGTGATACAGAAACCAAATCAAAAGTCATGGCAGAAGACATTTTGGGCAAAGTCTGAGAAAATCTGCATATTTCACGTCTGCCATCTAACAGGTAGAACATGAATTTGTTCAGAAAGCATATAAATTCTTTTTTATTGGCTGAAGTAATTTAGCAAAATAAAAAGAAGACTATAGATTTGGTGCCAAGCACTGGCAGTCATTCTGCTCATGCATCATGTATAAGGTTAGCTAGTTTATGAATTGGTTTGTGAACATTAACTGCAACGTTGCCAGCAAGTCTGATTAAAAGCTTTGAAGTCTCCAGATGCTGGAGTCATATGATTACAAGGCCATCATATCTCTAATTTTAAAGAGGAAATCTCTAGCCTTTATGCCTAAAGAAAAAGAGGCTGACAATGTTAAAGTGAAATGTACTCACACCTGGACAAATGAAAAAGCCCTTATAATTTTGCTTAAAGCAATCAAGCTGCTCAAAAACTATCTTACTGTCTTTCTTTCTGCATAGAGCTATGAAGGGAAGTATTTGTTGGAAAACATAAGAGGTATCAAATACATTTGCTGGAAGAAAAAGAAAGTTTTAAATAATGGCATGCAAAACAAGATTTTTGTTCAGAGTTCAGCTTACCCACTTCTTTAAGGTAATGTATACGATAATGAAGAGAGGGAAATGAGCAAAATTATAGGAGGAAGCAGAAGTGCCTGATAGTAGCTAATTTAGCTGCAAAATCTGTGTGGGGTCCTACCTGACTTCTTGCTGAACTTAAACAATAATACTACCTGGTTTATCAACTTTCCGCTCAGTAAAGATCTGGCCACAGTGTTCCATACATTAGAAAAAACTCTAATACACAAGACTAAGCACAGACAATGAAAAGACATGAAAACTTCAGCTAGTACAAAAGCCATCTACTATTCAGGTTAAATCTCAGTTGCACACTATGTGCCTTACTCCTGCAGGTTCCCTGTCAACTTTCCATAATAATTTTAAAGCATCATATTAAAATATTTATTTTGAATATTCTTCATATTCTAATCAATCACTGTGTAAAAATTCAACTATATTTTGAGCTATAAACCAACACCAAAGAAGCATTCTTCTAAGACAGTACAGATCAGTACAGATCAGTACCCAAGTGGGTCACTTCCCGGAAGTGGGGATCAAGCATTCTTCATCAAGAGAATTGAGATATAAGACAAACTTCCCAGGTGAGGAGTAAAATAATAATAATAATAATAATAATAATAATAATAATAATAATAATAATAATAATATAAAGATAAGAAAAAACAATTTCTTTGAAAAGGACACTGACAATACCTGTTTACTGCAGAAAAAAAACAATGGAAAATAACATAGCTTTTAAAACAAAAACAGACAGAAAAAAAAGGTGACAGGAGGTCTGTGGGGACTTGATACATCTGATGA
Organism: Theristicus caerulescens; assembly: GCA_020745775.1. Classification (NCBI taxonomy): domain Eukaryota; kingdom Metazoa; phylum Chordata; class Aves; order Pelecaniformes; family Threskiornithidae; genus Theristicus; species Theristicus caerulescens. The sequence goes on from CM036560.1 coordinate 96,036,476, forward strand.
TACTATGTAGCTGATGGACATAAAAGAGAGAATATGCATGTTTGTATGGACACAGTTTAAATCTCAAAGAGCAGTTGAACAGAGGGTTAAGAGGAGGAGAAGGGAATACCCAGGAAAAACATGAGCAAGAAGGCCAAGAGGTGGGAGGAAGATGGACAGAGGGAGAGAAAAGGAGAGGCACTGAGTAGAAGGAATGCCACAGCACAGAAGAGGTGGCAGGCAAACGGGGACATGCAGCTTATTTTCCTTGATTGCAGTCACCAGAAGCATCACTTACTGCTAATGCACCTGACAGGCTGATCAGCATATTAGCCAAATAGCATCCTTTAGAAAGAGAGGAACATTTGTTTGTTCCTCCCAGAACACCCTCTGATGTCATGGCAAAATATTGTTAGTTGTGTCTCTGATGAGCTATCTAACAAAGACCTCTTCAAGTCTTCTTCCTTCCACCATTCTGCAGATACCATAATGTGACCAACCTCAATTTACTTGATAAGGATCCTGTATTTTAACATAAACATTTCTCTATAGCAGAATAAGCAGAATTCCAAATGATAAAATATCAAGCATTAACATCTGCAAGTATGCTTATGTTTTACATTATACAGTCTCAGTTTATTATTGCAGAATAAATATACAAAGGAAAACAGCAGATATGCTATGGTTATGCTACTTCTGTTCCTTTTCTGTCTTTCCTTAATTTCATAGAATTTGGAGATGTTAGTTTTGAATATGTCTAACTTACTTATTAACTATAACATTAGCACTGACATTATAATTTAATCCATGGTACAATAAACAAGTGCAGTAAATTCTCTCATGTTCATACACAGAGAGTATTATATTTTCATTTCAAGAGATGCCAATACGTGATAAAGTGAGCTTGCAAGACAATTACAACATTGTACACTGACATAGTCATCACATTCACTCCAGATTTCTTCTACGGGCTGGAAATTATGCATTGCGAGCCAGCCTGCCCTTGGACACAAGGCATGAGGCTCTCACTGCAGTCAGTAAGAACTGTGTACATTAACAACGGGCAAAGATTCAGCCTCAATTCAGCAAAGAATTTAAACATGCCAACAGTTACTCTGAATTTTGGATTAGGCTCAGGTTAAAGGCCTTGTTGCATGAGGACCCCTTCCTTGAAATTTAAAACATCATAAGAAATAAATATGATTATTAGCCTTTCTCATGAGCTGTCTAGATAATTCCTCTGGTGCTCAGAGAAATCTGACAAGAACAAACAACACAAAATAAACCTGGGTTTGGGTAGGCAGAATCTTGTGAGCAATATAAAATTCTTTGGGAAAAAAAACAAACCAAAACAAACCACCACACTTTGAATTTGGTATGCCACTGCTTTCTATGCTTTCTAACTGTGACCATGATGAAGGTAAAATGTGAACATGAGAGGCCTAAATTAATACCAGATCAGAATCTTCTAGTCTTCAAAGCCCCTCCAGTCTTGAATTTACCACAAGAGGTGTAAGACAGATGAATCCCACCACTCCATGATGTGGTAAAGGCTACATAGCTGTACAGGTACACCATCCCTGCAGCTACCCTCACCTCCAGCAGCACTTCTCACCCTCTCAAGGTTCATTTTATTGTATGCAAATGGTGAGATAAAGTGCAAGGAAACAGAAACATTTCAAAAATGTCCCTTTCAAGATAGGCTGTAAGATGATCCATTATTCAACAAACCATTAATCATCTTTTACACCTGGACACGTCAGATAAAGATTCTGACCCTGAAATCCATATTCAAGAACCCCAGAGGAATTCAACAGACCCAGCCACTCATTTAAGTAAGGGTTAGAAGGCAGGTTTTCAGACTCAGGTTCTCATTTGGTATAGAATTAAGTCCTTTTTGAGACAAGGAGCAGGACAGCCAACCGGTCTGTTTTACACTAGTGTAATTCCAGTTTATATTTGATTCCAGATCAGAATCAGGCATATGTATCCTATCTAGCAGACATATACTGCATTCAGATGCTCTGCTCAAGCACATCAAAAGAGTTACAGGCTATCAGCAGTGTTTGAATTTTTTATGTCAATGAACATTTCAAGACAGGATGGATCCAGATATGAGAAATCACTTGTTAAGAAACAATGACAAGTTTTTCAGAGGAAACATAGCGTGGTTAAGACAATGTAATATTTTAGTAGAACACTGATATTCTCCTACTTAACCCCCATTTATTAGCATAATGTCAAAAGTAACATAAAATTGCATGAATATAAGCAGTTAATATAGCAGTCCTGTTTAGAATAATTTCCATTGCTTTTACTGCATCCACTTGACTGTACTTGCAAGATTTTAGCATAAATGTAATGGGTTTTGCAGTCTACGTATGAATTCCATGGTGCTGTAGAAATAAAACTAGCAATACCTAAATTAGCTAATTTAAAGCAAGGTTAGATATGGCTAGGTGAACTGTTATTACACAAACTGCAGAGCAAATAGATGTTATAATCCTATTGGAAAAATATTCCAAGCAAGATCCTTAATTGGCAAAATCTGGTCAAGATCCCTTGACCTGACTGCACTTATACAACTATATGTCAACTGAGGTTCCAGCTGACTCTCTACCAGTGATATCTTTGCTAAGTGCTCCTAGTGATTTTCTGTCTGCGTTAACAGGAACATTTCAAGAATGTACACTCCAGTATACTGTCTCTTAAATTATTGCTTTCTATACTACAATATTGTGGACATCCACATCATAGACTATATCACCAAATTATCATAGAGAAAACTCTGTGAAAGTGGTATCTGAGAGATTAATTATCTTATTTACAACTTTTTATTTTTGCCAACTTTTTATTGGCTTCATTTAGTCATTTTTAACTTACCACTAATACAAGTGAATGGCAAATCAGTCTCTTTACACCTCCTAAAGTACAGTAGAAACCTTAATTTTTTTTAATATAATAAAGTGGTCAACATGCCATTCCGTTTATAGGAAAACTACACTTTGGAACTATAGCACAAATTAAAACTATGTTTAACTTTACAGAACTAGAGGTTTTCCAAAGGTTTATAAATGAAAGGAAAAAGAATTTTTACAAATATGGTCTTAAATGTAATATTTACTCAGCTGTTTATATTGGTCAAGACATACTGTAGGCTCACAAGAAAATAAGAACAAGTTAGTGGTCTTCTTTGCCTTCCATTCTACACTGGTCTCCTTTCTCTTCTCAATTAATTAACACGTTGAATACAGAAAGAGCTTCAAAAACATCTGACAGTATTATCCACTATACCAGCAGAAATATGACAAGGTTAATCATCCGGTTTAAAGGAGCCTAACGTCCCCTTACAGGTGATAGTTGCTATCAGTTTTCTTGTGGAAGAACAGTCAATAATGTCTCCTAATCTTTTATAACATACATGGGACAAACATTCTATTACAACCTAAATAAATGAAACTTTAATTTTAGACCTGTCTATCAAAGCGATATTCCAGTAATTATTACAGCTATGGCTGACATTTTCTTTTATTTTTTTCTTCTCCAGGTTTATTTATTTTTTTTTTAGCCACTGCTTCAATTAACCGTCATAATTGTTACAAACAACAGCCACATTTTGATACAAAAATACAATTATTTGCCACTTATGCTTTGTTTTCTAATTTTAAGTTATTCCTAACTTTGTTCTCCTCTTTTCAGTCACTTCTGTATCTTGCTCCACACTGCTCTGTCATTATTCCCCAAGTTAAGTTATCTGGCTGTTTACTCCATATTTAAATACAAGTTCTGTTGTTCTCCTGTAATAAGTTTACTTTTTGAACAGTTAGATATAAATCGTGTATCACCAGGCATATTACGACCTGACCTCTGTATGTATTCTTAGAAAGCAAGATATTCAGGGTAGATATAGCACATAGAAAAATGACTAGCTCAAAATGCATAAAATAATGCAAAATTTTGAAAGAGGATATAAAACACCACCAAGGTTATGCACCAGCTTTTCACTTCTTGCATTTCAATATTGCATATACATTCTAAAACATGGAATTAGAGACATATATCAAGTCTGAGGGATAAGAAGTCTTCACAAACTCACATTTCATTTTCACTATTTCTGTACAGATATTAGGCACTGTCACTATTTTGTTTCAGATTGTTCTGTCACAATGAAAAGGAAAAAAGTGAAATTAATATGATTCCAAAATTCTGAATTAAAACCAAAGATGTAAACAACAGTTCTACTAAACCCAAGCTCCAAGCATGTTTTTGAGCCAAGTACTCTTCTTCAGAAATTCATCCACTGTGGGTTTTCAGTCTCACACTAGTACCAAGAATACCTATTTTTGAAACAAGGCTTTCCTTTTAGTAAGGTGAAAAATATCAGATAAATAAATGCATTTGGATATTAACGGGTATTTCCCTGTATTGCTAGGTATGAACCTGACTCTTAGATGAAAAATAAGAATACTGAGCAAGGTAAATCAGAGGCAACTGAAATCCAAAACATTATTTTTTTCCCCATGATGAAGACCAGCTGTGAAAGCCAGTTCCATTATCAGATTTTGGAGCCATTAGACTTGATTTTAAGGCCAGAAGAGATCACTATGACTACCCCACTTTGGATCCCTGTACTACAAGGATTGAAGACAAACATTTAAGCCTGTAGCCTCTGTTAAAATGACAGCATGTCTATTAGACATCTAACTTTGGCCTGAAAAATGAAGTCATGGATATTCCATGTCTATAAGTCATTCAACTGTTAGTTATCCTCATGTTGAAAAAACGAAGAGGAGACTCATACACTTTGTTCCTCTCTAAAAGTGGACAAAAGCAAACAAACAAACACACAAAAAATCGCAAACAAAGCGAGCAAAAGCCAGAAGAGGTTTGGGGCTTATAGATTTGGTTTGTGGGGTTTTCCTCATTTTAGTCAGAAATACATGAAAACCCCAAAAGAGACACTTCTGATATCAAACAGGATATTAACCAGATTAAATACTAGCAGAATTATCCAAACCAGTGTTAAAATTAGTCTTCCGAGTAAATAAGATGAGAGTGTTCTGCCAGGTTTTTCAATACTTGCTGAAAAACATGACAAAAAAATTGATTTCCATATGTTTTGAGCCTAGTTTCTTGCCCCAAAGGGAACTTTAAAGTATAGAAACAGTAAAATAAAAGAAGGACATGAATGCCATCTATCAAAGCTAGGTTGATAACATGGAACATACCTTCAACTGCCGTGACTCTTTTCTAGATCAGAGAGAAGACTACAAATGTACTGACAATTCTCTAACCAACGGTAGTCACATGCAGCTGTAACTAACTACATAACTCATCTGATCTTCCCAAATTTGGAAGCGCCACTGTTCTGGGCTCCAATGTAAATTCTAGAATATAGAATAATTATTATGGCTGTGGTGTTGATAATATTCATCAAACTACTCTGAACATTAAAAAAACCCTATGTATTTAGTGGTTATGAAACTCACCCCATAACACCCTTTCACTGTCATTAAAGTAACAGGTGACAGGAGAACAGTGATGAGAGAACACAAATCCTTTAATTTTAACCACAAAACTTCCAACATCACAAACGGCAGCTATTCTTGTGCAATGAAAGAAAAACTCTTATTAATAATTTCAGTCTTTTCATCCTCAACCTACTAATTTTCAACACATTTCCTAAGAACATATTTCTCCTTTATTACAGTTCTTGATTCAACCCAAAGTTAGTATCTCATTTCAAAGATGTTGGACCATTCTACCTCATACTGGCAAAAATCTTTTAAACAATCATCAATTCAGTATAACATCTACTGTGCTATTACCATAGAAAAGTGTTACTGTTCAAGAATATTTCCTCTGGATCATAATTACAGTAAGAATAGGTTCCTGAGGGCATAATGTAACAAAGTCCTGAAGTTGAAAGATTGTTTAAAACCTTATTGAGGTAGATGTCTGTGATTTTATTTCAAAAAAACACATCTGAAGTTTATAACATGTCTGAACATTTTAATGGTTTTTATTTTTTCTTGTTTAGAAGAAAAAAGAACCACATGCAGTTTAGAATTTCATCAGTTAGAATAATCATTGTGGTACAGCGATTTTCATCCTAAAGAGCCCTTAATCTTTTGCACATGTATTCAGTCATTTCTGTGGTGAAATGTAACAACTGTTTCACAATGTCAACAGTTTAAGACATGCCAGGTAGATAATTTCAAAGTACACAACAGTCAGAGAAGGGGAGAAAGTCAAGGGAGTTTTCAGGGGGATGGATACTAGCAGCTTATATTTATCTCAATAGAAGTCAATTCACGTCATGCATTAACTAACATAGCTAAGAATCTGCTTCAAACACAGAGAAACAACACAGCTGAAAATAAACTTCAAGGAGAAACCAGCTAGGCACAAATGGGCTAATTTGCACTGTAATACAACCAAATAAATTAAGCAAAAGGTTATGGCCAATATTATACATGTAAAGGAAACATAGGCTAGGATAGTAAAGGACAGTGCAGAAAGGAAAATGCCATGCCTTAGAGGGTATGTGCGCACAGCACAGCAGCGTGAGCCCTCACCTTGGGACAGGTCCAGTATTTTAACAAGGCAGCAACCTGGCTTCGTCCTCCGGTGGCACACACCAGGCTAAGCACAAGAGACAGACCCACAGGGTCAATCATGCTGTGATCAGATCCAAATTCATTTGGACTTCATTCATTTGACTTTGGTCACCTCAAAGGCACCTGATTTTCACAAGAAGCCAGGCAGCTGCTCTTCTTGGATGTCCTTTCCCCCAGACCCCATATTGTCCAGATATGTCCTTAAAACAGGCATACAAAACCAATATGCACTACTGACACTGGTTAGAAGCATTTTAATAAATAAGGCAGTTTCTATGCACTTGTATCCTGGTCTCCTATATTTAATTAATAATTTCAATTAAATAAGTTAAAATATATAAGTCACTATCTTCCAAACACGCATATTAAGAGAGGTAGAAACTATCTAGTTCAAAGATGTTCAGGCAGATCACATCTTCCGTAATTGCAAAGAATTGGATTTTTTTTAAAGCACATTACTACAAAACAGCAAGAAATAATTTCTTTAAAAAGTGATAAATTGATAGAGAGTGCAGTGATGCCAAATACCTATTGCCATTTGGAGGCAGCTGGAGTGGTTTGGGTTCTGAAGCACACCTGAGATCAGTGTGACTATACACTTTGTTCTCTATCTTGGTCTTCAGGAAGGAAAATAATATTCACTGTATATACAAGGCTGGTTCAGAAAATTAACTTCTTTGTATTATTAATGAATTCTGTTTGAACAATTTGGCGTAACTGTTTATTGCTTTTCTGTAGCCATCAGTCAATCACTGGCAGTGTCTTCACTAGGTAAGATAGCTAATAGCTACCCACAGCTGGGTCACAGCCTGCGTAATTGTGTTTGAACATTGAAGAACACCCTACCTCACTAACTTTGATGCCGCTGCTTATGCAGCATCACAGTACTGCACACAGGCAACAACTTTAATGGCCAAGTAAGGCTATTCTCCCGCTTTCAGGGTATCTGTGCTAACAACCTTCAACATGTATCCTTTCAGAAAAGTTGTGACTGGCTGCAAGTAGTATGGTCAAGTCCTGTCATGTGTGCTGTGACCAACAGAACATAATAGTTTTGAAAAACCTACGTATAAAATGCTTATCATTATTCTTTTCATTGCAAATTAACTGATTTTCTTTGACCATTCTTTGATCAGAGAATTTTAAAATGCATTCAAAACCCATTTTCAAGACAGCCTCATTTCCTCTAAAGGAAAAATAAAGACCTGCAGATGTACAAAGGTCTTCATATGAAGGTAGCATTAGGGAGACAGTATTTCTATGGAGATAAAACAGTAGCAAGAAAGATAACAAAATCCAGCTAGCTAGAATCAATATTTTAGTCTTTATGAAGGAAAAATAGAAAAAAAAAGAGTTTGAGTATTCTCTTTCAGATAATTAAAAGAAATGCCAAATGAGAGTAAATTTCAATAAGGTAGACTTTATAAATTAGCATCAGACACACATTCATGAATAGAAAATACATGCCTTTAATAATCTCTCAACTGAGGCATATATATGCCTGGTAATGACACACAGCCAAACCAAACGTGTTTAGAATGGCTGCAAAGAGAGGCAACAGGCAGAGAAAAATCAGAGAGAGGACCATGATGTGTTTTGCATGTTTAGCTAGATTACCTTACATGTGGTGCCTTTCTGCAAACAGAACCCCTACTTGCACTTGTATTCACTGTCTGCCAGTTGCAGGGGAAGGAGTAATTGCTTATTATCTGTGAAACCAGGGTAACAGGCTTTCAAGACTGAGTTCCTCATCTTTTACATGAAAGCAGCTAATGCATGTATATACATACATACAAAAAAAATCCCTACGTGGAATTAATGCATGAAACAGAAAATAAAAATGTTGAAACTGATAGCAAAAATATTTCTTAACTTTCTGAAAAAATGAGAGAAAAGTTGACCTAGAATGTGAACTATCTCTTAGTCTATTAAAAACTTCTATTATTTTGAAAAAAAATTACATCTGATTTAAATAAGAAATATTTCTTCATGTGCTAAACTAACTTTTATTTTCTTTATATCGACATTTTCCCTCTCTCTATCTCTTTCTGAACTGTTACCAGAAAACCTGTTACCAATTTTTTGGCATTGCCCAAAAATATTTATCAAATTCATCAGCTGATAAGTGGTACAGTAACTTCCAATTTCCCATACTAGAGGAAACTGAAGCATCCCAGATGTCACCACCTTTATAGTATTTTCCAGCACGTCTGTCCATCCTTTGAGCAGATGTGAGGTTGCTCTCTCTGTGCAGTCACCCAGGTGTGTTACCTGGATGGGTGCCACAGCTCAGATCCTCTGCTGAGAGGAAGGGCAAGAGCTGAGCGCTGCCTGAGCTCCGACCAGGCAGCTGGGGCTAGCCCAGAGCACTAGAAGGGAGATTGCATGACTATCTTCAAAATATTACATAGAGAAAATAAGGAAAGACTCTTCCTCACAGCAATATTAATGTAAGTCCTAATGTACAGTCTGGAAAGCATAACTGTATTTCTAGCTTGTAGTCAGCTAAAGGAAGTACTGATATCGTCTGCCAGGTTTATTGATGATTATTATCTGTAAATTCTTTCTGGTTTTCTCACATCCCTGTATTTCCACTGGGCATGTTTTGTTTCTCAAAATTCGTATTTTTGACAGCATTAGTCAGCACACCAAAGTAAAATAATGCATCTTACTGCTCTGCTTTTTCCATCTATAAATGTGTCCATGTAAAGCCCTCAGGATGCCCCCAGAAAAATTGCTTTCTGTTGACTTGGTTTTTTTAAGTGACTGACAAGAAAAGTAGATTCTATTATGCCACAGAGGAAATTAAGATACAGTGAAATCTATATATGCATGTATGCATGTATATGAGTTTGCATATTTTATAATCTTTCCCACAATTTAAAGACTCAGCATTTTTATGTAAATGGTTTACAGCAACAAACAAAAGGAGAACATCTAGATTTGCAATTCAGCATATTGAGACATAAAAAGTCTGAGATACCCAAGACCACGCATACTTCAAAATAATTATACATCAGGAAGGCAATAGAAGTAGTCCTGATGTGGATTTCAGTAGAGATGCTGTCAGTCAAACCAGTATTTAATTCAACAGACTGTCAGCTTGCTTAAGTTACAGGCCAGCTGGAGGTCCCTTCCTCATTAATCATTGCATCCCCAGGTTTCTGGGATTACTCAAATTAGCTGCCTGCGCTCTTGGTGCACTCCCCCACAGAGCATTGTTCTGCTGCCTAGGCCTATGCCCCATTTAATTTGTCATCAGGCATTTTGAGATGCCTAGGGAAACTAAAGAAATTCGGGAACTAAGATCAAACTAACAGGCATCCCAATTTCTATCCTGGAAGCCATTGCTAATGCTTATTTTTGATGATAGGAAGCATGGGGAACACTGCAAGATTTGAAGCAGTGACAGTAGGCAGGATCATGGCTGTACACAAACACACAAATGGATTTCGGTTCAAGGTGTGTTAATTTCTAATGGAGGAGAAGGAGGAAAGAAAACAATCACTTCCTTTGCTCATTGATCTGGAGCAGCATTAATCCACATACTGTCTTTCTGGACTGGACCATGCAATACCTACTGAAGCAAGCCAGAGCTAGACAATTGAGATATCCTAGAGCGGTGTTTCAAAATCAGAATTGTAGCACCCCACTTCATCAGGAAGGTCTGCTTCTGTAATGCCTTGCTGCTGGTCTGATCCTGAACTTCCAAGTCTTGGAAATACTCATAGTTATTATGAATTCAGAACAGACAGATTTCTGAAATAATTAAAACCAGAGAGGCAGTAGGTACACTGATGTACCTATTTCATACCACCTATGTCTAGAACATTAATACAGCTACAGGAAAGGATATTTAATCTTTGCTGCAGCCTAACTACCATGGAGCAATGAGGATTATTAATGTGGGCAGGCTGTGTTGGGAGACACAGGAGGGAAGGGAGCTGAAGAGATCCTTGCTGCTCCAATTCCTCCTGGCCTTCCAGAGATCCCGATGACTCTTTTCTTTTGCTTTATAAAGGATGAGAAAACAGGACAACTTATCTTCAAAATCCAGTATCAATACTCCAAACACCTTCCATAAATCCTCCTGTACAGAGACACCAGCAAAACTAGTACAGGTTCTTAAAGTACATTTTGCTCAAAATCTGTGAGAACAGAGAAAGATAATCTGGCAGGCAGCAGGAGCAGCGGACAGGTGAAGATCCTCTCTGAACTGCTGTAAATGCTCAAGAAACGCACTGTACTTGATCTCCTCAACTGAAGCCAGAGGATATGTATAGTGAGGGCAACAGATGTATTCTAAGCAAGGAAATTTGTTTCATGTTTTTATTAGGATATTATAAGGGCAGATATAGCTCAACCTATAAATGTGGTAAACGCCTATGACATTTTATAGCCAACCTGTGCTATAAATAACATATAAAATAAACAAAATTTGCAGGCAATGCATTTTTTCTTGAACAAGACAAAAAGCAATTAGACATCACAAACATGCAATTAATGCAAATAAGAAACAGAAGATTGCTGCTTTATGCTAGGCAGTGCCAGCAGACTTCAACTGAATGTGCTTCACATATGTCAGAGAGACAGAGAGAGAGAGGAATGCCCAACCTCATTCTCTCCACCAATATTGACCCTTTCCAACTAGAAAGCTTCCCTTAAGATGAAGGTTATTTATTTTCCAAAGCAGAGTCCCTCTGTGGCAGACGCAAAGGTTTTAGTGATAGTGGCTCTGACTTTTCACAGATGACTCAGCTATCAGATAATAATTACTCTCATATCCTCACCAGACTATCCAATATTGAACTATGTTATACTCAACAAATTCACCTGAATGATCACACCAAGTCAGCAATGGGGAAACAGTGTGATTTGCTGGGATGTTGAGTGTCCCTGCCCCCATGGCTGGTTCAGTAACATACCACCTTGAAGCACAAAGGAGATGTTTTGCCTGCAGCATGCTTGTTAAAACAGAGCACTAGCACTGCAGTAAACTCTCTCTTGTGAACCCGAAAAATCATAATAAATTATACTGTAAAACTAATGTAATTGCAATAATTGTTCTAAAGCCAAAACTACTTAATGCCTTAAAATTTTGATTAATTCTGAAAAATGCCTCTCTAGTCTAATCTGAACTCCTTTCCTTATGAAGTCTGACTCTCACCAAAAGCTGAATATATTAACGAAAGGCAATCCAATCCATGTTTTCCGTTTGTTCTTCTCTACTGGATACAATAAATGACTGTTTTGCATTGCATCTTGGGAATGGAAGAAATAGAGAAAGATCATGGTATATGGATAATTAAAAAGATTCAACAGGAGTCATCTTGGATAAAGTATTATGAAGGTGGTAAGTCATGGATGACATAGTAGAAATTGATAATGCACAGAAGTCTTGTAATACCACCCATAGGCAAAATATACAGAAATACATTACATAAATAATGAAAACATATATGAAAACATCTCCCTTTCTTCTTCTGAGATGTAACACTAGGCATTTCTTTACATTTTTTTCCTTACTTTTTTATTAAATCAAACCATAGTTAGAATAACAGTTATAGATCTTGGAACAATTCTTCTATCTTTGCCCAAACCCTCCATCAAGATTCAAAATAGAAACAGAGAGGAAACCAATATTGATTTGAATTCTACTCCGTCATATTGATTTGCAGAATGGATGGCATCTATTTAATCTCTCAGTTCACTGTATGACTCTATATTGTGTTCTATTAAAAAGTTGTGGTTAGGCAGCACCGAGGAAGGTACCAGTCTTTCAGAGCCAGACTGCACACAGGATCACACTGAATTACTTGCAGAAATAGGGGAGGTTGTGGCTTCTGTGGAGGCAAATGACCATCCTCTATAGAGAGAAGCTTCCAGGGTGCAAGACGCAATACCCAAGCGAGGACCATGTAGTTAGGTATGAAACTGGGGGAGGATGCATGAAAGGAAGAGAAGCAAACTCAGAGAGCAAGCCCCTGACATAAGAGATTCATCTTGAGATCCAGAGATGATTGGACATTTTGTTTTAATTAAGAAAGCCACTGAAATGTCCCATAATGAGAGCTGCACTACAGTAGCAGACTGTGGGCTGTACCCTAGGTTCAGATTCACTCTTGCGTTTTAAGCCAGCTCAGCCAGCAAATCTATGTTTTCTGCTTCACTGGTTACTGTGTTCCTATTTGTGTTCAAACGAAAAAAAGCTCTAGATGCTGAATGTCCTTTCAGTGAGTCTATTGAGGAAAAGTCCTCCTCTGAACACTCAGAAACCAATCAGAGTTAATGAAAAATAATAACAAAATCTCAGTGCACTTCCCTCATGCTCATAAAGTAAATATTTTGTGCTCTCTTTTGCCCTCACTTGCCCTAACAAAAACATGGAGTAACAACACTTATTTCTCTTCAAAATTTATAGTGAAATTACCTTGTAATATCACTGAGCAAGTTTAGAAAACCTACCAAGAAATACTTCACTCCCAATTATTTATTTTAAAACTTAGGAGAGAAAAAAAGAAAAAAAAAGCAGACAAAACTTCAGATTCAACTCCAGAAGTGAGCTGTTCCCTCCTTGAGCTTGAACCATGATCAGCAGTGTTTGTTATACCTAGCCTGAAAAACGTACCTTACACCTGATCCACAAAAATATTCATCCCTATCTTAGCAAACACACTGAATAAGTCCCAAATACTGAATGTTCTCAAAACTTAGATTTTGATAGCATTTTTCTGTCAGGGTAGCAAAACTACAATAGCAGATTTCTGAACACACAACCACATTGTTTATGTATTACACGATAATATAGTTAACTACCTGGGCAACTCTCCGTCTGAAAAAAACCCATAACCTCCAGGTGCTACTGAAATGTAAATAGCTACAGTGGCCTTGTAGATTGGTATTGAATGGCATCTTGAATAAGAGTAGAGAGAATGAGAGAGAGCTCAGTTTAGATTCAATACAGCTCAGACAGCAATCTTGCAAAGCATCTACTAACTTATGCCTTACTGTATTATTAATCTTATGGCAGAATAAATTGCACATAAAGCTTTAAGAAAATTATAGATGGTGCTAGAACTACTTAAACTGAAATGTTCTCATACTATTAAGTATCACCCATGCTCCTAGTTACTGCATATTAGCTTTTTTTTCTTCATGTAAGCAATTGCCAATTCCTGTACTTGTCTAGGACTACTTTTTCTGGTAAGGCTCCAGGGACTAAATGCCCAAAAACTGATACCAGCCAGATATCATCCCTAGTGGTATCATTTCAACTCTTTTAAAACATACCCACCTCTCTCATAGCATTGTAACCAAATTTTATCGGTGGATAAAATTTTAAGAATTTGAGACTTTATGATGAACAATGCAGGGAGATATAGCAGTCAACCTGCTAAAACCAGATTCACTTGACAGGCTGGCAAAATCACCAGTCTATTAGTTAACTACATAACACAAAACAGTCAACACCACTTTCACCACAGACACATTACCCCAGAAAACAGCACATGTGGGAGAAAGGATTTGCCTCCCCACTTGTTTTTCCGTAAGTTTTTTAATGCTGGGAGAAACAGCAGGACCAGGCAAGATGGCACAGAAACTTCAGACACAGTGGGAACAAGTGCAAGCACTGTCCTGAGTAAAGCACTAGGAAGGGACCTTTTGGTGTGTCGTGGTTTAACCCCAGCCAGCAACTAAGCACCACGCAGCCGCTCGCTCACCCCCCACCGGTGGGATGGGGGAGAGGATCGGAAGGGCAAAAGGGGAAAACTCGTGGGTTGAGATAAAAACAGTTTAATAACTAAAGTAAAATAAAAAAAAAAAATAGAACAGTAGTAATACAAAGCAAGCGGTACACTGTACAATTGCTCACCACCTGCCGACCGATGCCCAGCACGTCCCCCAAGCAGCGATCGAACCCCTCCCCGGCCAACTCCCCTGCTTATATACTGAGCATGATGTCACATGGTATGGAATAGCCCCCGCCCCGTCTGAGTCAGCTGCCCCGGCTGTGCCCCCTCCCAGCCTCCCATGCCCCTGGCAGAGCATGGGAAGCTGAAAGGTCCTTGACCAGTGTGAGCACCACTTAGCAAGTACTTAGCACTACTTAACAAGAACCAAAACATCAGTGTATCATCGACATTGTTCTCAACCTAAACCCAAAACACAGCCCCATACCGGCTACCAGGAAGAAAACCAACTCCATCCCAGCCAAAACCAGGACACGGTGGTATTCCAATTGAGAAGAATTTACTGCTATAAGCAAGCAGGCTCTCTTTCTTCTCTTTAGTTGTATTCAGGGAAACTGACATTGGCAAGCAATTTTAAAGCAAATAACTGATGTCAGATTTAACTATTTTTATGCTGTTTCTTTTCTTAAAAGAAAGCCTGTATCTGGCTACCTGCTTCAGTCAATAATGAGCAGCAGCATATTTCTCCTTAACTCCTCCACTATAACAGAGAGTCCCTGGATTATTCTTTTTTTTTTTTACTCTTCATTACATCCGCTTTCCAACAAAGTCCAATACCTATAAGTTCTTCAGACCTCATCAAAAAACTCTATGGGACTTTGCAACTCACCTTTTCATAGAAAAGATATTGTTGCAAGTGAAGTAGAGGTTGGCAGGCTGGAGCTGTTTTACTACATTAAAGAAGTACTCTGTTTCAAAGAGATTTACTTCATGCATTTGAAGAATTACGTGATCATAGATAGCATCCTTCATCTAATGATCTCAAAGCACAGTACAAAAGTGTCCTGGTTTCAGCTGGAATAGAGTTAATTTTCTTCTTGGTAGCTGGTATGGGGCTGTGTTTTGGGTTTAGATTGAGAACAATGTCGATGCTAAGTACCGCTAAATAGTCGCTAAGTAGCGCTTACATTGGTCAAGGACTTTTCAGCTTCCCGTGCTCTGCCCGGTGCACGGGGGGCTGGGAAGGAGCACAGCCAGGGGCGCTGACCCAGACTGACCAAAGAGTTATTCCATACCATATGACGTCATGCTCAGTATATAAGCTGGGGGAAGAAGAAGGAAGGGGGGGGACATCTGGCGTGATGGCGTTTGTCTTCCCAAGTAACCGTTATGCGTGATGGAGCCCTGCTTTCCTGGGGATGGCCTAACACCCGCCTGCCGATGGGAAGTAGCGAATTAATTCCTTGTTTTGCTTTGTTTGTGTGCGCAGCTTTTGCTTTACCTCTTTAACTGTTCTATTTTATTTTACTTCAATTATTAAACTGTTCTTATCTCAACCCACGAGTTCTCTCCCTTTTACCCTTCCGATCCTCTCCCCCATCCCACCAGGGGGGACTGAGAGAGCGGCTGCGTGGTGCTTAGTTGCTAGCTGGGGTTAAACCACGACAAAAAGTTAATAATGAATAAAGAAAGAGAGTTACATCACTGAGTTCTTCATTGCATCTTAAATTCGTAGGCAGAATGCTCTGCTGGTATCCTACATGCTTTAGGCTCAGTACAATTCTATTTATAAAAACCCAATGGGCTTAAGGCATGCAATCAGATGCTTTTGCAACTTGCAATTTAATTTCTGGACAGGTATATAATTGTTCATAAGAGAATTTTAACTGCAAAGGCCACTTAAGATACCAGGCTTCAGCTCTTCTACGTGACACTTCTGTCTGGTTTACGCTGTACTAACAGGATGTTTTCTGGGCCTGCCTTGTCTTCATGAAGTAAAAGCTGCATGTATGGTCACTGTCAGCAAAGTACACCTCGTCTTTGTGATATGCTACTCACCATTTCAGATCCAGGTGTCATTTCAGGTTATTAACATTTTTTTAAGCTCTGCATGACCTGGAATCCAGCCACCTAAGAAATCACGTCTATCCCATTTTCCATTCAGTCTAGTGGCAATTACATATTTCACTTAAAACAGCTAGGTCATGGCTTCCTAGGGCAAACAGGGTGATTCGTCTAACAGATTCAACCTCTGGAAATCATTCCCAATAATCTCCATCAAAAGTGGATTTTGGCAAGCTTCAGTATTCAAGGGGTTTGTGTTGTTGAGGGTTTTTTTGCCCCTTGGGTCTAAATGGAATTCAAATGTGTTGTTGCATTTAATAGCTATTTCAGCCTACAGCAACATATTGACAATTGACTTTTTAAATAGTGTCAATATTTTTAATTATTATTGTGTTCTGCTCATGTACCTCTTTTATGCTGAAAAATACGTAAAATATATGTATATATTACTATATATTGCTTAAAGAAATATATTTTATTGCCAAAATACAACTTAAAAATGTGTCCTATTAGCAATCGTATTGTGGGGGAGCTCTATTACATATTTGTACATCACACTCATTAACATATTAAAAACACAAACATACTATAATCTGATAGCCTGTCACATAAATGTCATGCTCAGAAAGGATATTCCATTTTGAGATTTATTATCTATGCCTGATACTGTCTCCATTCTAGTAAAAGGATGTTGTCTCAAAATGGAAAACAAGTTTTATTTTGTGACATCTGTGTATTTTACCCAAATATATAAATTCATTCACTCCTATAGCAAGAGATATTGTGGTACTGAACCAAGCATATTTTAGAATTCTTTCCTTGACACAGGCTCACATTGATTATAGATTGTGCCTATTTTAAGGTAAAACTGAGTGTTTTCTCTGTGGTCTGAAAACAGAAAGTCCTCAATTTAAAGGCAGTTCTGCCAGGAACTGGAACACCAGCAGGCAATCTCTGCCAAGTACTGTTATTTCAGTGAATTCACCAATACAGACAAAGAAGTTTAATCAGAACTCTGGTGCCCTTTTGCATGTATCTTTCCAAAACAGTAAGTTGAGGAATTAAGGTTATTCTTAAGTATAATGAAATTAAAGAACCAAGCCAAAACAAGCCAGATAATTTGTGCCACTTTCTGACACAGAAGTTCCTCATGTCCCACATTTGGGCTGACCACTAAGATATCTTGCCATTAAACTTGTCTTTTTGAAAACATGCATGTGAAAGTGTTTACTGGTATACAGTAATATAGTGTGGCATGAAATGACAGAAATAAAAGCAAAAATAGAAGGGGAATTCTAAATAACTTCTATTTCTGGTTATTTTGATAGGACTAAACAGAAACTATAAAACTGTGTCATTTTTCTTAACAAAACTATGATGTAGCATGACCAAATATCTTAACTACCGGTATTTAAACATCCACTTTTTGACATATTGAATATATCAGAGCAATATACAGATGAAGACAACATAGTTATCCTGGATTTTAAAATTACTGCTGAAATAAATTACTTCATAAACTATGCTTGGCACCTACATGTATTTGCAGTTTACCAAATGATATAAGACAACAACAATAATTAGAATTAAATGCATTTCAAATGCTACAGAAAGGAAACTGTGCATGATCACCCTCAACATACAGTCCTTGCAACCGTCCTCAACACTGAAATCATGCTACAAACAAAGAGATGTTAGAACTCCTTAGTTTATGTACTTATGAAAGCCAAGATGACATCTATTTGATTTGTTAGGTAAAATAATTAAGCTTGTATTTTGGTATTATCATTAATATCTTGCAAAGTGATTTTGCTAAACAGACATTATGCTAAAAAAGCTAGTCTGGCACTCAATAGAAAGTTCACAAAGTTTTGGTGTGATTTTTAAACAACAATCATGATTCAAAGATATTTCTTAGGGCAGGAAATAAAACAAAGACAGACTATCCCTCTTTTTTGGAGTAGTGGGCTTACTGCCTTTGTTCAAGATTGATGTTGTGCAAAAGAGAATAGCAAATAATCTCTGTCTTTGGATTTCCAAAAAGATAAAAAGAATCTGTGAAGCTTTTTTCAAATACTTTCTATTTTCATTGGTGTTAAGCTCAGAAAATCTTGACCTGTTTCCCTATGGAAATATGTTTTTCTTCATAGTGTGCACACTTGAGCACAGAATTCTTCATGAGCTGAGCTACAGAAAGGGGCTTTCTCTTCATCCCATTCTGAATATTCTCCTAGGATCCATCAATAAATTATAGCAGCTTTGATGAAAACTCTGTAATTAAAGATGTAACTGGTTTTAGAAGGCTGATTTTAACACTCCTAACATACCAATTTTATGCAATATTGCATATGTGTTAAAAAAGGAGAATGTTGTACCCAAGATTCATTATAATGTGGTAAGTATGACATAATATGTGACTTAGGAATTAAACAGAATTTCTAAACATACAGGCAGTGGTGCATGTGGGCTGTGGAAATTTCAGCAGCGTCCTAATTGCTGTAGGTATCCTGGTCCCGCTCATAACTCAGACATGGCTGCTTTTTAAAATCTAGCCTCAAGCTTCATGCTATGAAAATGTCATATAAACAGCTGAAGAGTCTTCCAAAGGAGAAGACCAGCATGATCTTATGCTTGGAGGAATTCCAACCGAAATTTGCAAGACATGCGTTTTACTTGGGGTTGACACTAGTATAATTTGCAAATACATACAGCATTTTGTGTTTGCAAATACAAGTAACAGTTTACACAAAAGCATAGGTCCCGTTGACAATGTTTTCTAAAAACATAAAATAAAATAAAAAAAAAAAACTTAAAAAGAACTGTGTCACATATTTGGAACAAAAAAAATGCATTTCTAGACTTGCTTACCTACTTTTCAGTTAGTGAGTATAATAATTCAGCTATAATTTTACAATGAAGGCATACGGAACATAAAATATTTCAATTACAAAAAAAAAAAAAACCAAATTGCAGAACTTGGGTAAACAGGGACCCCACTTCATTTCAGAAAAAACACTCAGGTTCATCATGTTTCTTCTCTACTATTCTTCTATAGTTTAAAAATTGATCATAGCCATTTCCTATATGTTCAGCTGTATTTTTCACCATGAATAATTCAACTTATGGAATTTGCAAGGAACGAATTTATTTTTACTCCTCACATCCATCTTGTACAGAAAATTACAACTAAAAAATGAAGGAGGTTTACTATTTTGAGTAAAATACTCCAGATTTTTCTCCAGTTTGACATAATGTATTAATAGGGTAAATCACAATACTGGTTTTCCAAATTATTCTACCATGACACTCAACCAACTTAAGCAGAAAGAGAAAGTTAAACCAAATGTAAATATGTGGAAATTGTATTTTACCCAGAATGAGAGGACTATTAGCCCTTCCCTTTGCAAGGTAACAGGGGATCTTTAGTGATCACAAGTAGTCAAGACTTCAGTCTTACATTTCAGCTGAAAGATACTTTGGCAACACAGATTAAACCATATTACTATACCCAAGTGCATGTTTATGAAGTGCTCAAACAGGAGGCAGGCATCTGTTTTACAGCTAAACTCAGGCAATTTAGTTATGTATTTTTCCATATGAGTAAAACTGGTTCAATTACAGTAGTAACCACCTAAGATAATTCTCTTCAGTATATATCTTTTAGCGGCATATGATGTGACGGCAATATTCTTGCAGATGAAAGCACTTAATACTGCAGACCCCTAAAAATACAGTTCCTTTTTGCAATGAATAAGCAGCATAGGATTTTTCATCATGACAATGATGAGACTCTGTCTAAAAGTAACAATCCCAATTAAAGACTTCAAAAACGGGGTTTCAACAACTGTGAAACATATCACAAAACTACTTACAGTGACTTCTGCAATCTGCCTCAGAAGTGCTGAAGGAAACAAGTATGACTGTTCATGAAGCAGATGATATTTCAAGAAAATCTGATTTTAAAAAATGAAAACATACCAACTGACAGAAATGAATAACCAATGGTAAACATTATCATTTTGAACAGAATGTTTCTTATGAAATACAGCATGTGTGTAAACCATTAATTCTGCCTTCATTACAGCCAGCTTGGGAAAGAATTGCAGATTGCTTTATAAAAAATATGATGCCTGTCATAAAATAAACTAAATAACAACATCATTTCACTCCTACAGATTTTCCTGCCAAGGATGAAGAGAATCATAAAGCTCCTTACAGGCGTTATCTAACTAAGCCTAATCACATCCCTACAAGGGCAGTTAGTTGTTATGGTATTCTCTGCAGACATGGTCAACTGAGAACAAATAGGTTTACACTGTAAGTGAGTTGCTAGGAATACCACCCTGGAGTCCTGACTCCCTTATTTTTGCTGTCACAGGTGGATCATTAAATTATCATATTGGGTGGAATCCACCCAAGTGCAAAAACATAAGAAGTACAAACCAGCTGAGATGTTCTGAAAGTTACAGCAAGGCTTTCATTAATAAGAACTAATAATATAGATGGTCAATAAGGAGGGAATTAATGTAGTCCTGACCTCCTTTCCCACTTCATGTCCCTTGTACTGTGGAAGTGGGACATAGTTCTCCATTGATAATTCCAAACAAGCTCTGAAGGGATGGTCTCTCATACAATTAGGAATATACAGTTTTTAATACTATGATTCATTCAACTTGTTAATGTTAACAGCTAAATGTTTTTGCTAGAGTCCTTTTTTTTCTATCAGACTTCAAAACTTTGTACAAAGCAGGCAAGTCTATGATTCCATAATTCTATAAGTACCCTCAACTCACTCCATGCTACAGATGGGGACAGTGAGCCAATGAAGCAAAATGACATAATGATCACCCCCAGCTACTGCCAGTGCTGGGAATGAACCAAAGGCTCAGGAAGCTTAAAGATAGAAGACAGAAAAATATAAACATACAAGAGAGCCTTTATGCATCCATGTAGGTAAAAAAATAAATTCATAAAGGACTAATAAGTAAGAATTTAAAAGAGAAAAAAAGAAGCATGTCGGTAACTCTAAATTCAGAGGAAGCCCATTCAATGGTGAGTAACCCAGCGATTACAGCAATTAAGGCTCGTGCTGAATTTGATGCATACACCCTTAGCATGGGAGGTGGACATAAGAGGTGAAATGAGAAGAAAGGTTTTTTTATCCGCTAAAAATGCAGATCCCCAAAGTCTCAAAGGATTTTGAACATAATAGGCTGTCTCATTCCTTCTGCTCCATATGCTTCACCTGAACACTTTATACCACTTTTTCTTGTTTTTCTAAGTTGTACTTTCCCTGTGTTTCTTTAATTCTTTCTTTCACTCAAATTTCATTCAATTTAAAACATTAGAGTGGCATCAGCTATTAAAGTTTCTCAACTTTTTTCTTTTTGGTTGATTCTGTTATGTTTTATACTTTTTACAGTTCCCTTATCTCTTTATATCCATGGGTTTTTTTTTTTGTTTTGTTTTGTTTTTTTAAATATACAGATACTCAGGTTGCTATTTTTAAAGGTATTTGCAGACATAAATCATACTGGCAATCATCAAGCACTAGGCATTTAAGCCTTTTCAGTTTCTCTGACAATCTTGTCCTTCAACTTCCAAATGCCCTGATAAGTCACCACACTGATCTCTTTTTTTAAGCATGAACACACCATGCTTTCTCACCCTCCATGTGCACACAGTGAATAGAAGGCAATCACCCAAGCCTTTTGTAAAGCAAGGTGGTGCACCTTAAGGGACATACCCTGTTCTTTTATGTTTAAACCAAAGAAATTAGAGCATTTTCTGAAGTTTCCCTTTCACTAAAGTACACCCAAACAAAGGAAAAAGAAAACACACACACAAAATACACAAAAGCCACTCTCAGCCTTTACCACAAAAATATGGTGTTAAGACTTGTGGAATAAAGGAGAAGGTATACTAAGTGAGCAAATACATATATTTACTTGCACTCATAACTCAATCACAGCTAGTGGAAGGAACAATTGTCTGCAGAAAGACCACATCGCAGGGCAGCTGGGAAGAGTCAAGATGCCTCTGCAGAAAGGCCCTGAAAATTCCTGCCAGATTTGGATAACTATCTTAGACATCCTCCTAGGAGTCTTTCTGGTGGAAATGATCCCCAAGAAACTTTCTAAGGGATGAGTATTAAAAGTCTGCTAGCTTTTGACAGGATTCCCTGTAAGGCTCAACACTCAATGTTATACTCTTTTGCCTTACCCTCTCACAGATCCTAAGTGCATAGGTTTTTGTAGGGTCAGGGCAGGGGTGAATAGATACAGATGCTCTCCATAGAGAGGAAAAGAAAACCATGCAGAAAGAACCCTCAGTTTTTCACCAAAAATATGTTCCTCCACAGCTCAATCTGAGGAAAGGCTGGTATGGAAACAACTGACAATAAATCAGAATTGATCTCTCACTCAAGTAATATAAATGAGATAAGCATGACTTTCTGAGCTTTTAAAAGTACTTCTGAGCTGTAACAGATTTTTGCTGCAATAATAAAAAGTCAGGCTGTCTAAATAGTTGAATACCAGTAGTTCCATGGTAATTTTGCTCTAAGAAATATCATCTCTTCCAAGTTCTTCTATAGGCTTCTCTAGCATATTGCTGACTTTTTACTCTCTCTATATATTAGGCTAAAAGGATCATTTTCAGAACTCTATTTTAGCTCAGAGTAGTATTCCACAGCCAGTAGCTTTTTACCCATTTAGAATTATACTCCCTTTTATTTTGGGAACTGCATCATGTTCTGCATTTAACACCCAAAGAGTTAAGCCTTCCTATATTAACCACCTAATCCCAAAGTAGCACATTAGGGATCAAAAGTGATCAGTAGTATATCAGTTTAGCCATTTTAGTCATTTTCCCATTAAGTCATTTTACCTATTTCTTTGCCTTGTGTTCCCTTTCGAGTGATATTTTAGCTATCTCCACTTCACACATCTGGATTATATCTCAATTTGGTCAGTGTGCTACACATATTGAAATGAGAGCTTTTGTATATGTGTTACTATATTTGAAATGTACATTAGAAAAAAAGTAATAATGTATACTCACACATCATAATTTCCCTTTAAGACCTCAAACCTGTTCTGAGTGATAGTCATGCCAATTTTACTGAAAAGTAAATTGAAGCATAAAGTGATTATGTGACATGTGACTTACTCAAAGTCACTTGGGAATTCTGTAACAAAATGGAACGAAACTCAAATGCCTCATGGCATCCATCTGCTAGCGATAACACAGCACTGACAGGACACTCATGCTTTTCTGTAGTGGCAGCTGGAAACACAGTAGGATAGTCCACAGCATCTCACATGGCACCGGATACTTCTGCTTTGCATACTTGTGCATAAAGTGAGGTGCATACTTCTGTTTATGAACCGGAATTGCTTCCTAGACCTCCTAAGCCAACTCCGTTTTATTAAATAGGCAACATTGTTTCCAAAATTAAGATAATTTTTCATCATTCAGGTAGTGTTTGGAACTTAGACTTACTCATTTGCAGTAGAAATCTTCTAGGAATGGAAGTGAACTGAGAAATAGCCTTTTCTGGTCATTACAATACAGGAGGGTACCTAGCCAATCTGAAGTCTCCAGAGACATTTTTTGGCAACAGAAGTTTTTCAATTATATCTCCTGAAGGTTTATGCATTTCAAATCCTTCTTTTCCTTCTCTTAAATTTCTAATAGATACTGCAAGCGTTTGGCTCTATGTCCAGAATCCTTGTGCCAAATTAGACTCAGAAAGAATCTCAGGTTTATCTGTTTAAGATGATAATGTAAACACAAGTTCTTTGCTTGTTTTTCCATTTAGATTCATGCAATTCAGGTGAATCAAAACAAAGCACAGAAATCAATGGTCAAATGAAAATAAAAAATGCCATAAATTTTAATTCTTCATGGAATCCTCTTTGTTCAGCTCTGCTTAATTGGACCCATTGACCATACAGTGGTAACATCTGTATTTCAACCAGTTGACCAATTTAGGGACATTTTGTAGCTTGGGTTCCAATCAGAACCTCACTGTTCAATTGAGAGTTTCAGGTATTTTCAGAGCATAACCTGTGCATGAACACGTTCAAGGTAGCCTTCTCAGCCTATGATAATTTATGTTAGTAACCCCATGGAAACACTCTAAATGCCTTCTAATCCCCATCAGTGCTTGTTCCACCAGCTACCATTGATAGGTCATCCTTTACTTTACACCATATAGCATCATCCATTTTGGAAATTATCTTTGCTTAGAGTTTTTTTTTTATTTATCTCAAATTCTTGCAGCAGCTATACTTTGAAACATCTTCGAGTGTTTAGGTAATTTATATTCTCAGTTAGCTTCCTTAGTAAGACAGGTGCCAATTACATCAATTATATCTTAATTAACAATGAAATACGTGAGCAGAATTGTGCAGTCTTCACTGTTATGTTCACAGTATTGTTATGGCACTGCATCGTTACTGCACACGTAGAAACAACTTGCAGGACATCTGGCTTCCAACATAAAATTAGCTTTCAAGATTTAAGTGTGTAAGATGTTAGAAAATATTTCTCTTATAGTAAATTTCTTCTGCAGTGTAGCACTAATTCATTCTTAAAGAATAACATTTTCTCCTGTGAAGTAGAATGTATATTATTTAGAGGAAAACAAAAGAGAGAAAGAAGCAGCATATCTTTACCCTCCGCACATCTTTGCCAAATGTTTCGCTGTAGCTAGTGCCCAGTATTTCAAATTGAACATAGGGGTTGGCACCATCTTCTCTGAACTCCATAACACCAGTAAGCCCAGTTATATGGCCCTAAGGAAATAAGTTTCAAAATTTTAGAACAGAACAAATTTGCCTTTATAAACACTCCTCTTCATTAAAGGTATGCCAAATCTGTTTTGAAAATGTTTACAGTGAACTTAAATATGGAAATTACATGTTCTTCAATAGCTCAAACATAGACAAAAGACTTTTTTTTTTTTTTTTTTTTTTTTTTTAGAAAATTACTTTAGCACTAACACATCCACTGCATATTGTGGTGGAAAAAAGTCATCAGGTCTTCGTCATTCACAGAGACAGACCCCCGAAAAAAAGGAGAAGGACCTTGGTGGACCATGAGCCAACAGTCCTCTTTCAGTGTAACTGAGGGCAGCAGGTACAGTTCTGGGGTTGAATGCAAAGGCATGAACTCCAAGTCCAAAAGAAAGAGTATGCCTGCTGTGCTCCCAAGAGAGGCATGAAGAAAATGTAAAATTTTAAGTATTATTAAAACCTCTCTGTGAAAGAGTTTGATTTTGGGTTTGTAGCAAAGAATCCTGAAATGACACTAAAGTTTGAATTAATTTAGCAACAAAGGATGGTGTCATTAGGACTGGCCAGGGCATGACATAACACTTGATCAAATTGCATCATTTTACTAGAGGAAAACCATTTCATCCATATATACAGGGAAACAGGGTTTTTTTTTTTCTAAATAATTGCTAAAGTTAGTATAGTACAAAATTAGTATTTTTTCCACTAGTATTTCTGATCAAATAACTTTGATACTAGAAGTTACCATGCGTCTGCAAAGCCACAGTACTGTCCATGTCTGAGTAAGTCAACATGCTGCAACACAGTGTAGCTGTTAGTGACAATTTAGCTAAATCAGATCCCTTTTCCTCTGGCCTACAGTACACAAATAGATACCAATGCTAAGCTAACTTATGAAGCTAGTTGAGCTGTAGTAAAAGGAACATAAGTGTTAAACCTTATCGTTGGCTGGCCCCTCAAGCTCCTTAAGTTTTCTCTTGTGGAAATTATGATGATGCGTGCACACATCAATTTGTATGACTATTCCTAACCACACTACCTCCATAGAAGGTAGCAATGAGAACAAGAGAAGCAGAACACACACCACTGGAGCAATACTGCAGTATGTGTAATTTGTTTGTAATAAATCATTCACTTTTTTAATAGCTATAGATCATTCCTGGCAGTTGTAAATCACTTGCTTGCAATAAATAAAAAAAAAAGTTGAATGGAGGTCAACAACCTCTTCAAAAGCTAATCTCAAGTAGAAATGAAGCAACTCTTTCAATTGCTCACACAATTGTGGTTTGTCTGTTCTCACCTTCTTAATAGTCTCTAGCATGGATCGTCCTCCATTCCAAGGTTTGGTGGATTTCCTCATGCAATTCAGACTTGCCATGCTGTGCCATTTCCTGTCCTCCAGTTTTCTGTGGAAAGCATTGGCCAGCATGAGCACACTGTCATACAGGTACAGGTTGGAAACCTGCAAACAATAATAAGAATGAGCCTCTTTGTTTATTTGAGCATCCTTTCGAAGAAATGGTAAAAACCAGCAAGCAAACAAAAAAACCCTAAGAGAAGACATAAGTAAAAACTAAAAGCTGGGTTTGTTTGATGTGTTCAACAGTCAAGGCAATTAAGACAAATACCAGTGCTCACTCCCTTCTTTCCTGCTTGGCACCTGGACCTTTCTGGCCAAGGGACTCTGGCACACTTGCATTGCCTGTGGATTACCTGCACCGCTGCAATGCAGTGCTGTAAAGACGTAAGAGATCACAGTTCCAATATAAACTCAAGCTATAGAAGGAGTACAGCTGTCTATCAATGAAAGACAAGGACTGCTACTTTGTCAGTCCTTTCAGCAAGGAGAAAAAGACAGAATGGAATTAGGTTCTTGTTCTTTTTGTTCATTCAAGCAATCTCCTTGGTAATTTCTGGCACAGAATAACATAATACTAATGCAACAGTTTAGAACAGAGGGAAGAGAAATGACAGTATTATTTTGGTCTCATCATGCCTCTCCACCAAATACACAGGAGGCTGGTTACTATTCTGCTTTCTCTGGAGCTATTGATTTTAGCCTCCTTATTCTTCATTTTACATGAGAAAGAAAGAGAACAATAATTGATAACAAAGGCTCTAGTATGAACACCAAACTAGTAATGCTATATGTTTCATTTTTCAAACCAAGACATGGACAGCAATACAAAATCAGATCTTTGACATGCAGTGGTATTCACCGCAAGTGGTAAAACTTTAGCAGTGGAAGTTGGCTAAGAGAAATTATTTAAAAAATAGATACTCTCCACCTGTTTCCAGAGTTCCGTGCACTCTTCTTCAAACCTATGCACAGGTTCAAGGGTATTGAGTTACTCTTTACTAACTCAACCCTCCAGTTAGCATCAGTTGACAGATACAGCTTTTTTTTTATTATTATTATTAAAAAGATATTCTTCTG
Organism: Theristicus caerulescens; assembly: GCA_020745775.1. Taxonomy (NCBI): domain Eukaryota; kingdom Metazoa; phylum Chordata; class Aves; order Pelecaniformes; family Threskiornithidae; genus Theristicus; species Theristicus caerulescens. The sequence goes on from CM036560.1 coordinate 96,064,068, forward strand.
GCTGAAGGCTTTACTCATGGTGATCCATGAATTTGTCATTTATCTTTTCAATTTCTCTCATTCACCATAGAAAATGGCGCTCTGAGACCAGGAAAGGGCTACATGTGGAAGTTAATGCAGCTGCATACTTCCTATTAAAATGTCACTCAGATGTGAAAGCTTAAACATATATTACTCTTGCATCACTGGCTCCATGTAAACTTCTGATATCTTAAGATCCTAATCTTCAGAAACAAAATGTTTCATGTTTCCTAATCTGGAGTTTGACTTCAATTGAGAACCTAGGCACTTTGAAAAAATCTTCTAGTATAAGTAAATTTGAACAAAAGATATATAAACAAAGATGCATTTTGAAAGAATCAAAATAGGATGAAAATACACAAAAAAGAGGTTGAGGATACCCACTCATTTAAGGAACTAAACATAAAATGGGATCTTAATGCAAAAATAATGCAAAACCTATGAGCTACTGTTACTGAGAATCTCTCCCATCTGGCATTGCCATCTTCTTTCCCTTCTTTTCTTTCCAGCCTTCCTGAACAAGCAGTCTACATTCCCTGTGTTTGTTATTTTATGTAGTTAATCCTTTTTCTTTTAAAAGGGTTTCCAAAGCAGCTACTTTCCAGATTTCCTCTCTTTTTAAGAAAAGTAAGTAGTTAAAGAGTCCCAGCAACTAAGTCTCTTCTGCTCAGTTGTATTTGTCTGCCTACTCTACAGATATTTTCCAAACTACTTCAAATAAAGCAACCAAGTGAATCCTTATTATTCAAGAGGGCACTTTTCCTCTTCTCTGTTAAGCTACTCTCCACAAAAAACAAACCAAAACCCCAAACCCACAAAATAAACCACCCCAAACCACACACCACAAAAACCACTTGCTTAGAAGTAGATTTTACATGCATAGGGAAAAATGCCATTTCTTATGTGCCATCATGATCCCCTTTGCTCCCCATTGAATTTGATTTTACACCCTCACTTTTAACTGACAGCTCATTGTCTGTTGCCTTGGAACCACCACAAATCAGAAATGCTTTGCATTTTCTCAGTTTGGCACTGTTCTTTTTCAGTTCTGGAAAACTGCAGCCTCATTCCCAAAAACAGTTTGGTTGGTTTGCTAGCAGAGAGCTCTGGGGCAAAATATAAGATGTACTTGGGTACACTGCTTTCCTTCTTTTTCTACTTTTTATGCTCTTAGAGAAGCTGTCACAGTTCTGCATGTATAATGGACTGAAAGCTTGAGAGAACGGCTTTTGAGGATCTTAGCCTACAGGACCATGCATCCAACTCAAATTACCTTATGCTGTAGAGCAAAACAAAACAATCTCATGTTTACCAACCTAATCTTCCTAGTTCAGTTAGACCTATAATGGATTTTGTATCACTATTGTTTCATTATTTTCTTCTGTAATGATATAAACTGAGTGACAGCAAGAAAGGATCTGCACAAGAGTTTTCCACTACTTATGTCCTTCTGTCATACATCTGAAGATATGTATCAAGGCAGAAGAAAATGTTGCAGAGAACACAACAAATTACTTTTTGCTATGGAAAGAATATTCTGCACGTCCTATTGTACACACTTATCCACTGGTATTTTGCCACTCCAGTTCTCTTCTGCTGAAAGCCTTGTCCAAAAAAATGAGTATATGGTACTTTTTAATCAGCAAAAGTCCTTTTTTTGTATAATCATACTCTGAGTATTTTTACTCTTCCTGTAAAAGTGACATGCATACACTACTACATTTTACCCGCTACTCACTGAAGAGTCAATATCCTATGGAAGAGTAAGTTGAATTTTATTCACACAATCAACACTTCTTTTTTAGAATAGAAAATATGCAAGCTAGGGAAAAAACCAGCAGCAAAATCTGCACAACTGAGGCTGGATTTGTAACATTAAGAAACCCAGTTCTCTTTTTTTTAATATATATTTGTTCAGTCTGCTAGGTAAGCCATAAATTAACACAAAATATAAAAGTCCACCCTATCAAGGCTGGAATGCTTTAAAATTTATAAAGCATGACTCAAAGCATCTAGTTTTGCACAGTGATCAAAATTCAGCACATAGACAGTGTGTTTATTTAAAACAAGCAGGATGTTTATTGTTTTGGTAGTCCTCTAGGTCAAGAGTCACTTCTTTGAAGTGCAAAAAATAATCAAGAACAACCAAAAATATCCTGGTAACTTAGAAAATAATGTCCTTTTGATCCTTCACAGTGTGCAGAGCAAAACACAGCTCCTGAACATCCACAGTAGTATAGATTGAATGTCTTTGCCTAATCCCAAATTGGAATGAGTTTTATGCTAGAAAACAGAATTATGGAACCAGGTCTAATCTGATGCTTGAGTAGTGTTGTGTGAGTGTAGCTGAACAGCTGATTCCTTCAATACCTACAGTAAGATACATTATTAAATTACTGCGAGGTATGCCTGTCTCTTCTTTTTTCCTAATTCTTTTCTGAGGTAGAAAAATAAGAATACTTAAAGGCCTCAAATATGCTCCTCTTCTCAAAATAATATTCACTTTCTATCTGAATTCATTACTATCTAAGTATTTTCTTGCAGAAAAAAGTTACTTAAAAAGAAGACATAGAAATTCTGGCCTTATCTCCCAGTAAATCCAGGGCTATAATAACTTCCTGTATTTTCTATTATATTCATTTTAGTACAGCAAAGTCTCTGCATATGTACTAGTTTGTATTTGCAACACGAGTTTGCTGTAACCTCCAGAATAGTGATGCTGTGAAAAGAAAAAGGGTTCAGTGGACAAAGCCTATATAAACTTGTTACTGCAACTGCACACATGTTGTAATTTTCAGCTGTCAAACTCCCTCTGAATACAAACATGGCCACTGAAAGGGAATTTGTGAGATACCCAGGGGATCAGCTATACTCTGTTTCCACCAGTGCAACCAGAGGCATGAGAAAATAGTAAATTTAAAAATTAATCTTCAGGTAGCATTCAGAATTGGTAGCAAAGCAAGAGAGAAGAAAAAACAAGGCAATATGCTTGGCTACTTTGGGTTTTCCCTGGAGCATTTTTTTATTTCCCCTATTTATATATTCACGGGGGGAACAGAGGAGGGAAGGACATATATCTGCCTGCAGGGATTCCCCTTCATGTAACAAAAATTCCTAGATTAGAACAAAGTGTTTCATTTCTGTCCTGTTTGGAGGAAGAAACAGTAATTTTCAGTTCCTCTTTCACTTCATTGCTGAGAGCAGTAAGAGCTGGAGGTATTGTGACTGAAATGCTTTTTGATTTATCTGCTATAAGAATGATGGTGACTGTTTCACCAATATATTAAAGAGTATGCCCTGTACGTGAGTAATTTTAGCCATGTTCTGGTATGTCTTCTGAAAATTATTCTAGACTTTATGAACCTTTATTTTGCAATGAATTAAAAATCCACCATACACTAGTAGAGCAGAGCAGAAATTTTCAATGAGAATGGAAATCTCTCCCTATCACATTATTAAATGCCATTTTATAGAGGTTTTTATGTGAATTTCATGAGATTTTCCAGAGTGATTTTACTTTTAAAGTTATATATGAAGATAGCTTTTAGCTCCTTCAGAGGCACTAATCACAGAGAAGTGCTCTTCTGGGAAGGCCAGCAAGCCACAGAGACTGACCCCAACTTCCGAGTTGCCAACAGAGCCACAAGTCTAGCCAGACAAGACCACTGAAGAGACCAGCTGGGAAGACAAGCTGACACCCAGATGCCACTGCTTCAAAAACTCATTCCCAAGCTGGGCATCTGTACCCTGCTGCTGCCAAAATCACCCTGTGAGTGGCCACAGCAGTCAGCTCCAAGGATGAAGCAGATGGAAGAGGAGCTCAGACTGAGTGCAGCCTGCCAGCAGCAGCAACGCTTGCTGCCTGGGGAGTGATATCATCGTGCTTGCGTATGCACACACCAGCAAGCCCTAAAACTGTATTTCAACTTTCAAAGTTCAAGTACTGCCAAACGCAGTTACGCACTTGTGTCTCTAATGAGGGGATGCATCTTACTAGGAGCAGTGAAGATCGATGGTTTACTTATGGTATGACGGCGTGCTTACAAGGATATTGTTAGAGTGGAGAGACTGAAAATTTGACCTATTTCATTTTCTTAAATTAGTTTGCAGAGCCCATTGTGAGACTTTGCGTGAATGCCTGCATTTTAAATACATGCTTCGCTGCTCATGGAGAACAAAATCACAGGCAGCAGTCTGGCATTCATGAGAAAACCAGAGTCAAATAACAAACGTTCATTAAAGACTCAAATGTCAGCTTCAAACTTCCAAAGGGCTATTTGTTATCACTGAGGCAAATGAAAGCCTGAATAAAATTTTCCTAAAACCACAGAAAACCAGATCTCAATTGTATATTTATTCAAGCCTTCTGACAGTAAGGAATCTAACTAGTGTATTATTTAGTGCTTTGCCCATTATAGTTTTAAGTATCTCAAACAATAGGGCTTCCACAGATTTCTTTGGAAGACAGCACTCTCAGAATCTTTTTTTTATTGATAAGCAGCTTTTCTTTCCTTTTAATTTTTTTTTCCTTTTTACTGAGTTACACATCTCACACCACTTTTCCCTACCTACAGTTTCTATTCTCTGAACACTCACTGTCCTTCAGCTGTTAGGAGATTTATCATAATTATGAGTGTTTTCTTACTCAGTATGTTTTATAGCAAGATGTTAACAGTAATACAAGGCCTGGATTACTCTAATGCTCAAGCTTGTTAGCTGCAGGCATTGGCTTTGCTCACTAAACATCTCAAGAATTTGGCACAGCTAACACTAACTGCCCAGGGAAAGTCTAGCAGGAGACATTTGATAAAGAAAACTGAACACAACTAAGAGTCAGACAGAAGGACAAGAGGTAATATTGGAATTGCAAAACAGAGTATAAGATTATCATTTTATCCTACCTCATTTATAAATAAATATGGGTGCAAATTAGGTTTCAGAGGCAATAGAAAGTGAAAAATGGAGGTACTGACCCTTTCTTCTAGCCATTGTTGTCCATTCCTGATAGAGCACTGAACAAAAATTCAATGAAATAATTATGCAAATAGAGAACTCCAGCAGTTAAAAGAGGTAGTCTGAGCAGAGAGGAAAAGCTTGCTCCAGAACATACCTGGGGTTCCAGCCTCTAGAGTGCTCACAAAATCCCACATGGCCAGAGGACACTCAGGGTTCTTTGGGTTTTTTAACCCATTCTTCTGCTAACACACCGTGTACAAAACACATGCCATCAGGCTTCAGGGAGAGACTATGTTGTGCAATGGGCAGTAAAGTCAGTTCAAGCATACATTTCATTCATGTGGTACTCAGAAACAGTTCACCGTGACTGAACATCTGGCCAAAAGTCCAAATTAAACTTTGCTAAAGAGACATGCAAATATAGGTTTGTAATGAAAGGAAAAGAAAAATGTGGCTCATCAGTCCTTTATGGGAGAAAGTGACTGCTTTAATAGGGCTTAATCAATATTTACTGCCCCCAGTAGCACTTAACGGCTGTGTAATAACAACAGTGTAAATAGGTCAAATGAGAGTAAGGCTATTTAGTTGGACAAAACTGCAGGATCAAGCCCTTAAGTTTAGGCAGTCCTGCAGTTTAGGCAGTTTAGATGTGTTTGACATCCAAAAAATAACTCCAAAAATGACTCTCCAAAAAATAACTCCATTTACAGTAGTTAAATTGCAGTCATTCCTGAAGAGAAGACAGTCCATAAATAAAAATGCAGCTCTGTAGGAGCAACTGCTAAGAGATGCCTACAAAGATATCTGATGGTCAAGTCTTTGAAGAATGAAATTTTTTCACAAAGAGTAGCTGTTTCAATGAATACCCTCCCAACACTTTTCAACATCTTCTCTTCAAATACGTCAAAGCAATGCCTGCAATAGCTCTTCAGTAGAGAAGCTGGACTCTGAATCCTGTGAGGAATAACCTCATTAATTTTGTGACACAGTTTGCTGGGGTTTTCTTCTTGACTTTTTAATTTGACTATATATTTTGGACCATGCTAAACGATTTCAGATACACTGTGTCCCTGTAATATGTTTTAATATAAATAGAATCTCACATAGATTGAACGTATTAACTGTATAAATGGTAAATATGGGGAGAAACAAACTGTAATAGGAATTACATTTCTAAAGAGAAATCTTTTTCAAAAACATAAACAGAAAAAACCCGTTGATTTTGAGTTTATGAACACATCATGAATAACCTGATGAAAGAAAAAAGATCTTCATAAAAAATCAAGTTTGTAGACAGGCTTCAAAACTAATATTTAAAGGGGAAGATTTTGGAAAGAAGCAGGTTATGCATTAAAATTTCTTCAAATTGACTCTGTAAAAATGTCTGAAATAACCTAAACAGTTTAACAGTGGTAATCCCACTAAGCACCACTCAAATGCCATTCAGGGATACATACTAGGTCTACCTAGGACTAACTAGAGTTAACTATAAATCCTGAAATGCTTCAGTATTCTCTCTCCAGATGAGGCAATATTGACAATGCTGATGGCCCAAACCACAGGATACTCATCACCAATGGAAGACAGCAAGTTCTAAACTCTTTTTCCACTTACAAAAAAGTAAGAGAGATGGACAAAGAAAATAATATATGAAGAATAAGAAAGAGATAAATGTTGTCCTCTGAAGTCAGATAAAATGACCAAGACAGGAAAGTTTATAAAGCTTTTTCTCCAGTTGAAGCAGAAACCCAGCTGGGTATATTACACGTGCAAGAAATAAGGGCATGAGCAAAGTTTTGACAAGTGGGTTGATGGAATAAGATTGGATTTCCACAAAGCATTCAGAACAGATGAGTTTTTGGATGAGCTTGCAGAACAGCCTGATCTTTAAAAGCCTTGTCAGAATGCCAAACTGGGATGATCACCCACTGAACAACAACTTTCCAGGATATAGTACTAAAGACACTGAGAACAAAATAGTTCCAAAAAGATTTTCATTAATTTAGCCAGAACAAAGTTAATAATCCATGACATAAATGTTTCTTTCTTTACTAGCTTGTTAAAAACGCTAAATTCTCCCCTATAAAAACCTTACAGCTAGAGGCTGACAGAGATTAGCTTATTCTTCCTCAAAGTCATTAAATAAATAATTAATCAACAATAGCTGGTAAGTTACCTTGACAACAAAGTATTATTAATATGAGATTGCCCAAGGGAGAATGAGCCGGGATTTCCAAACTGTGGTGTTAATCAAACTACTTCAAAGCAACGCAAGGACTCGGTGCTGGCAGACGGTCACTGTCTCTGGTGGATTCATGCAACCTGACATGGAGCTGGGAGCTACTGCAGCCTCTGGCAACAGGGGTAATTTAGTGTTGTTCTTCTGTACAGCAAAAGATCAAAACTATTTTTTAAGCAAGAAAAAGGAAACAGAAGATTGGAGGTACCTGAATTGCAGGACCATTAATAACATGTCAGTCATACTTGGAAATTAATATGAGCTGTATGCCCACAAGGTGTTACGTAAGATGTTTTGGCAAAGCCTATGAAAAAAATGCAGCTACAGAACACTTTAGATATAAACTGCACATGCTGAAAGCATCCTATATTCAATCTGTAGAAACTTAAAGATAACACAAGATATACTGGGGGCAGCTAGTTTGAGAGATAGCACATGTGCCCTTCACCTTTCACAATATTTCATTCCAGTGTGGCTGGACATGAAAGTTATGGAATCAACTTCCCCAAGGCGAACTTTATACCTCCACACTTCTTTATATCTCTTTCTGTTTCCAAGTTTGTAGAGAAGGAACTAATGGGCAAAGCATAATGTTACTGTTCCATTCTCTTAAAGATAGTTTCTAAGGTGGTATAATATTTCTGGAAGATAGAAGCTGAGAACATTTTGCTTCTCAAAACCCACATTTGGGAATCAGCAGGAAGAGGGTCCTTTGTAAAGGGTCCTTGTCAGTGAAATTTAGTAATAGGGCATGAGGCTGTTCATGCTAGCAATCCAGTTACTGTTCCGGCAAATAAGAACTTGCTCAGAGAGGTCTGTCAGAGTCCTTCAGATGAGCCTCTGAAATCGATTATACATAAGCCAGCATAGACAGCAATATTCAAAATCCTGCTGTAATGTAAGATTGTTCCCCAATGAGTGATTTGTTGGTGCAGGATAGATAATTTTTTCAACATCCTGGAAATTGCTTTGATCCTCTGAAATGAGTGGCCTTTGTTCTCATTACAGCATACCTCAGAGTTACTAACAAAGATCAAAAGTGTCTTTTCTTTCTAAGCCAAGATAGGCATAGGCTTTCCCCTGTGCAGAAAGAACAGACCAGTGCTTAGAACTAAGTGCCTGTGATTGGCATTTCTCAAACTCTGCCACTGCTGTGACAGAACCTGAGTCAGCAGAGGTTCTCTTCAAGGAGGAAATGTCCATATCCCTCCCTCAGAGGATTTCAGTCTCTGCAGCTACAACTTTTCAGTAGGGCACAAATAAGTAAAACAAATATCCCCATCCATGTTCCTTGGAAAATCTTGACCTACGCACTTCTCTTCCTGAGAATCTCCCTACCTCTTCTGGTTTCCCATAAGGCTCACACCTTGCTCTTCAGCAGCTCTTCCAGGCCAGCACATGAGTTCCCTCTGGAAGGACCCCTCACCCCACACTGCCTACCTGACAAGGCTGCAGCAACCCAGACTGCCAACAGCCTCCTCCCCACAGCCTAACCAAGCCCTTTCTAGACTCACTGTAACACACAATACCCACGCTTGTCAACTCACAGGCTCAACCACCCTGTCCTCACTCAATCCATCTCAGGTTAAGACTAAATTTGCAATAAAAAGGTTCTAATCAAGCTTATATTCTCAGTTTCACTAAAGTTTTCAATTTTATCCAACAGCTTCAACAGTGATATAAATGACATTCTTAGCTGTGTCTAAAGTAAACCAGAAACACATGGAGTCCCATTGAAAGTCCAAGACCTGTGTTTCTAACTTATTGCATTATCCTTGGAAATAGCACCTAAAATTACATTTAAATTACTGCAAGAAAAATTCTGATATCTGGGATAAACTGCCAAGAAATCTTGAGATGTTGCTTACACCAAAGTCAAATCTGTTACCAAAGTCTGGAGCTTGAACTATTAGTGCATATTTCACACGCTCAGACAATTATCAGCTGCTAGAGACTTCTGAGACTATTGAAACAGGACAGATTGAATACATCAGCTGGATTCAGTCCATTTATGAAATATGAAATGCTCCACAGCCCAATACCTATCAAAATTCAGTTATCCTCCCAGATTAACTCTTTCACAACAGATGTCTAATAGGCATCAATATAAGCAAGCAGTAACGCCACAAGACTATGATACCACAACTTTTTCTTTTTTCAAATTGAAAAAGATTCTTAAGAGAATGAAATATGCAAAATCAGCTCTGAGTTAGTGCAACCAGTTCCTGGTACTTCATGGACATAACATCACATCTAAAGCACTCAGTCCTGGTAAATAAAATAAATAATTAAGTCAGGAAAAGTTGACCAAAGCTTACATGCTCAGATTTATCTGTACTCATTTGATTCTTCCTCTGAGGTAATACAGTCACAGAAAACTCTCTCATGTCAAATGCCTAAGATGGATTTTTCTGCTGGGCACAGCTACTGACCTGCAGCATCTGAAGATAGCCTTCTTGTGGATCACACAGCAGCGATGATATTCGGTGATTGTTCCTCATGCATCTCTGATTGTTGTCCCTTGAGAGAGGGAAAATTTGCCGGATAACTGTCATCCTCCCCAGAGCACTATGTACCAACTCTAATATTTCATTGTCAGTGATTTCCTGTGAATGGAGACACAGTCTTTTAAAAACATATATTTGTCCAGACATTTTATATATGCCTTTCATTATTGGATAAATGTGTTTAAAAAGACAATAGAAGAAAAAAGTTACAGATGCACATGCTTAGTCTACGCCAAATGTTCTTATTTTGTGTTTAATAACAACAATAGTATTTTTTTACTCATCGTCTGAAACAAAAGAAAACAGCTTAACACAGTGCCATCTATCTTGGCAATGCTAACGAACTGCAGAGGTAGTTCCCTCATAGAAATGCACCAAGATGGTCTCAATAGGCTTCTAAGTAAAAAACAAGAGCCTTCAAACCAAATTTATACAGAAAGAGTTTTGGTTTAACAGAATAGAACCTCAGTACATCCTCAGAACAAAACAACAAATGGAAAACGTAACCGTCTTTAGGAAATATGGCCCTTACACCTGAGAACATTATAAGAAAGTACTTTTCCCATAAGAACAGTAGATCATTTCTGCAGACTGATCCTGATAATGACTCAAGGAAGTTTTTTGAGGTTATCTGTACTAGGAAATAAAAAATAGGAGAAACTTCATAAAAGGGATTGACACGTTTGAATGCAAGTTTCTGCACACAGAATAATTTAGGATAAGATATAAGAAGATCTCAAGGACAGGCTGCTCTTCTTTCCAGGCTTCACACTGTCTAAAGCTTCTTTGCAGACCTTCCCATGTCCCAGCCCTCTAATCCATTCTGGGACAGAGCCTGCACCTACTGCCCTTATATTGCAACTGAAGCCAACTCAACTACATGCTTTACGTATTTTGTATTTAAAAAAAGCCACAGAACCAAAACCTCTTTTTTTTACCCCAGGATAAATAGTTTGAAAATGATGGGCTTAGCTGATCCTGAAATCATAACAGCAGTACAGCTTGTGGATGGTTATTTTCTGTTTCCTGCCAGGAGTTCACTGTGAGGATGGACAGGCAGTGGCACCACTGACTGCATGTTCCCCCAGGCCCCTCCTCTGCAGGGAGCAGCTTTACATCCCAGCTCCTTACCACTGCCACCAGCAGCATCTGCAAGTCACATCAGCCCATCTCCAGCACACGTTGGCTGCACCGGCTGCACAGCTGGGCCAACCCATTGCCCAGCCTGCACAGGGCTGCTCTCAGCCCCTTGCAGGGCAGGGGACTGCAAATAATTCATGTTGCTGTACTTACAAGGTCAACAGGGCCCACACCTTGTGATGTGTCATCAGCAGAAGTAAACCTAGCCCCTTACTTTTAACATTCAAGAAAAAGAATATTTTGTTTTCTTGCAATTTTCTCTGTCAAGCTGTGAGTGAAATGACCATGGGGTTATTATAATTACTTGTTACGGTTGACTAGTACTGTAGCTTTGGCTCAATTTAGTTCTTCTTTGCCAATTTCCCATCATTTTTTAGGAACACAAATTTTTAACTTTGCAGAAGGTGAAATTCATTGCATTAAGCAGAAGGTGAAATTCATTGCATTAACGACAGACCAACTGGTGTGGCGTGAAAACAGAAAATCAGAAAACAAATATATTCTTATAGAAGTCAAAGATTTTGAGGCTTAATAGAGAATTCTGGGAGGCACCTGTAGCCTTGCAGGGAGACACCGAAGGAGACCCACAAGCTCTACAGATCCCTCCACACTGCTGCCTTGGATTTCTCTTCTGTGGGGCTGGTAGGTGTTAAAGCCACACAGTGTGCCTAAGGTGTGGTCTGAGGGAGAGACAATTTTATGGGATAGCTTTAACTCATAACCCCCCCCAGGCTACTTCCCTTGGCAGGCAAACTCAGACTGAGTGACTAGAAACAGGAAAAAAGTCCACAAATCATCCAAACCTTCAGTTCACCTCACACCACGCACATTTTGTGTCCTCCCTAAGTGATGCACAGCCCTTCAAAGGCATCTCATAACCTGCGTCAAAATGCTTGACCTGAGACATGTAAGCCTATCCGTAGCAGACCAGAACTGCTTCCTCCACGGGATTTCCAAAAGTAAGATATTGGAGGAGATTAATTATGTTAGACACATTAACCTGGGTTCTTCCCACTTAGCTATAGGCACCAAGTGAGTCTTGAACGTAAAAGCCTAGTTACTGTACAGCCAAAGAAGAAAAACGGGAGCCTCTGGAGGAAAATTCAGAACCTAAATTGGGCTAAATCTGACTCTGAAAGTGCCGCCTTTTTCTATGTGGGCAGCTGACAGTAGCTAAATCCTTCAATGCCTCAGTTCAGTACATAACGCCAAGCGGAATAAAGCTCCCGTATTTTTTTCAGCTGATGGACATTCATATCAGCAAATGATCCATTCCTTTTAGAAACTGGGTTTCTTTTTAGAAATGTAAAAGCATAGAAAAAAAATTTGTTGTTGGAAGAGCTGGAAACAAAAGGTCTATGCCCGCATTTTTGAGCTAGTGCTCTAAAAGCTAAAGGTAACTATGGGCCTTTCCATGGCAGTTCACAGGGCAGTACAGCCACAGGCAGCATTGAAGGGCACCTTGGGCAGGTCCAGGGAGCAGGAAAGCATGGCTGAGTGCCTGAACTGCAGAAGAGAGCAGGTCACCAGCATCCCGCACAGGAGCGGCCTGGCTGCGGCTTCCCTGGCCAGCGGACTGAACTCCTTCCTCTTGTCTGGCACAGGCAGGCCCTGCACTCATTTCCAGAAAGCTCACAGTCCTGGCTTAGCAGCATGTGAAACCTTAAATGTCACACGCAGAAAGGTCACCTGCGTTCCAAGTGGAATAAATGCAGGGAAAAGAAAAGAAGAAAAACAAGCCAAAAAAGGAAAAACAAGGATACATGAAGTTGGCTCTTACTTTTACATCTATAAGAATAACAGCATATATCCAAAAAAAAGTTGTAAGCCTTGGAATCACATGAGAAAAAACATTTCACACTGATCTTACAACTAAAGTCTATTCATCTAGTTATTTGTTTAAAAGTAATGTGTTTTCTTTCCTGTGTGTGATATGAAAGTTTTCTTTACACTGTGAAACTGACAACTAAGCAAATAATTTAATTTGGTCCCAGAGGGTTTATTTTTTCAAACAAATGTATCTCAAATTTCCAATCTTGTTCTTGGATCATTACACAGCACAGGAGAGCACACAGTAATTACCATTCATACCATGCGTAAATGCTGTTTTCTAAGTAGAGCCTATCAGCTGGTTTGGCCAGGCAAGTGCTCCTTGCAAAATTCCATATCACATGCCAACTTTTTGGCTTTCATGATCCTATGATGTTGCTGCTGCAACATGGGGTAAATCTTTACTTAATAGAGATGGTGGCTTCTGCTTGTTTCAAGGATATGCTTCAAGGAAGGTTACAAAGCCTAACTCTCTGTTGTTTGGCACCACCTTTAATAGCAGTTTGCACTCAGGCCTGTAAATATTGAATTTCTTGAATGAGGATGGAGGGAGATCACTTTACCCAGGGATAAAAGATGTTCTCTTATCTAAGTGCTCTTATCCTGGATTTTTCCTTTACTAAGGGAAAGAATTTGGCTATTCCCAGTATTTCAGGGAGCACCTAAATATTTTGGTAGGCAGACATAAATGTAAGACTGACTATTCACCCAGGCTAGCAGTAGTTCTCACCACCTGACTCAACACTGAAAGGATATTCCTTTAAACACTGTATATTCTGTTCATGTGCCATATTAATGGCAAAGTTTACTCTTCAAGAATATGTGGCATTCATTTATCTATTTGCACACAAATATTGGTCATTTGGGGAATTAATTTATCTATTTATTTATCTGCACACAAAGAACTTCAGTTAGTTTGTAATACCTAGCCATATTCCTCAGGGGAATATTTAAATCTGCTCTAGTTGTGCTCAACTATCATAACACAAATTGCAAAATGAGACAATTATGTTTCACATTACAGTCTCTATTTTCCTAGAGGTAATGACAGAAAATTATAAATTTTAATGACATTAATAATTTAAAGAACCAAAAGAGATTTCCAGAAAGCACATCCCTGAGAAAACCGGAGGATTAAACTGAATGGCAATGAGGACGTTCATGTTCATGGAGACAAGCTACAGATTTATGTGGAATTTTTGCATTAGGATCAATACTGTTTCTTGGGTTATTCTAATTCCCCTCAATGCACTATGTACATCTACAAAGGGACACTTGTTCACTTGTTGAAAATCCAGAAAACATCCTTCAATTAGCTGTTTTTTAAAATGTTTGCGACAGCTTACCCTATAGATAGATTTATTCAACTTTAGCATTATGCTGGCTTCTCTGCATCCCACATGAACAGACACACACACATATATATAAAGGTTAATCCTTTAAGGCAAGGGCACAATCCATTTTTCATAGCACAGAAAACCTTCTAATACAAGTCTGCATGAACACCTGTCCAACTCCCATCCTCATTGTCCTTCCACACATCCATTACCTCACTTCTCTTCCTTTTACCTGATGCTCCTGAAAATCTCTACAGGGATGTATTTATAGTTTAATTGAATTAGCTCTATTTCTACATATAAGGACTTTGCACTGGGTGTCCAGAAGTCTTTCTCAGATCGTAGGGAGTGCCTATACAGCAAAAGATCCTCCGATTTAACAAAATATTATTCCATACTAAAAAGTAACTACTCAGGAAAAAAAAAAAAAGCACACAAAATGACAGTTAAAAAAGCTGGACAAAACAAAAAAAAAATCACCATTGATTTTAATGTGGATTTCACTGATAAAACAACTCATCAAAACTCATCTAACCTTGTTCCTAGCTGACTAACACTGTTTCTGTGTAATTCAACAGCATTAGAATTAGGTCAATTCTGAACCCTACAAATTTCTTTGAGCAGGATGTGGGTACGCATGCAGTACAGTTTCATGTATATGTATACCTTTCAAGCATATATAAGAAAATTATACATTTTTGTGAAAATAAATAAAAATTCTACAGTGTCAAAGATAGCAGCCAAAAGGAGAGAAGCAAGATTTCATTGGGCAAGTAGTAAATATAGAGTACCTGGAATAAAATTGGAATAAATTTTAATTGTAAATTGTTAAGTTTTGCATTAAAATGTGTCATTTGCTAAATCTTAAGAAATTTTCCACAGTATGTTCCTTGTATTTCTATTCAATTTTTTGACTTTTTTTAGTTTGTGCATTTTTGTACAGTTTGAAAAGATCTTAGAATGCTACCCCTACTTGCATTCATAAACTATCATTAAAAAGTCTACTTTGTTTTCAAGAAAAAATAAGGCATAAGGAAGTGTAAAAGATTTATTAACAACTTCTTATCAGAGTAAACGCAAGCATCATTATACAGACTGATGCTTAAAAAAAAAAAATAAAAATCTTTTGGCACTTCCATATGTAGAGAAAGACTGCACAGAATTCCAGTCTATCAGACAGTCCTGGTTCTACCCAAGTAAAAATGAAGCCATAACAATTTGCACAGGCTCGTGGGTCTAGCTGTTATCACCCAAAGTGCATATAGCAAAGGAATTTCTAGAAAAAAAGAAAAAAATTTTCCAAACAAAAGTGAAGAACAAACACTGCCTTCATAGGGGATCTTTCTTCTGAAGTCATAAGATTCCCCAAGATTACTCTAGAAGCCCTGTGCTAGCAAAACATTGTTCAGCATGCATTATCTAACACCTTCCTACATGCTCTACCCTTGGGGAAAAAGTAGTTTGCTGAGATAGACTTTATCTGATAATTACTATTCTATTTTCTGCTCATTTTTCTCAACCTTTGAAAAATATTTTATAGAGGAACATAAGAAAAAAGTGCCCAGATGATAGCTGAGAAGCCATTTGATTCTCAAATCAAGAGGATGAGTAACTACAGATAAAGTGGGCATGTCTGACACGGTGAAAGGAAAGAAGACAACTATTGACAGAAGCAATGGAGCTGCAGGATAGAAATGGAAAGTAAGAAATACATCACACCAGGAGAGAGATGATGGGACACACTCTCATCCCTCATATAACAAACTGCCTCCTACAGACAGTGAAACAGTGGTGAAGAGAGACCTATGAAAACAGCAGAAATAAGAGAATTGAGTTAGAGTCCAGAAAAGGATTAGCAGAAATGTGTTTTGAGTGAATGCTCTGAAAGGGGAAAGGAAAAAGCATCAATATTTTTTTTCTGCACTTTGTTCTGACTGATCACCTAGGTTGAGTTTGGGAAAGTTTTATTAATCAGCTGAAGATCTAGAAATTCATCTGCTGGCAGCACCACCAGCATCATTTGGAAAGTGTCACCTGTCCAAAAAGGAAGAATAAGATCAACTGCTGTCTAAAATTTTTGACTTGCATTCAAGTGATGTGGATAACATCGTCTCAACATGGCTCAGAGTTCCCCAAATCCCTTAGCACTCTAACTTTCTGTCTAAGGCTTCTCGCCACTGATGAAATGTGTACTCTTGCTATATTTCCAAATCTTTTTATTACTTCTCCTGCAAAAATTACAAGACCTTTTCTTTCTACTTCACTTCTCCCTTCTCTTCAACTATGAGGGCTTCTTCTGACAAATATCATCATAGTTGGGAAGAATTTAACCAAATACTTTGCAGCTGCAATTGCTATACTAGTTTCTCTATGCTTACTGCCCCCAGCTTTTCCAAACCAGTATCTTTTCTGCGGTTTGAAAAGAGAAAATATCCTCTTCTGGATGTTAATTAGAGTTTAGTTTTATTTTTCAATTAAAGATTACAAGAATTTCAGCTGTCTTTAACTACTGAATACTTCGCTTTCCTAGGGATTTGGAATTTGTATAATACTCTATTTCTATAGCTTCATGCTATTAATTCCGGATTTCTTATTGAAAACAGATTTTCACCAATAAGAAACTGGTCCCTGACTTTTTCAAATGTATTTATGGTTAGCAATGTACATAAAAAGAAAAATAAAGCTATTGATGATTTTTTAAAAGCCCTAGTTATTAAGCTTAGGTTATAACAAGACGTTTGGCTGGCTTACTACATTCTATCAATAAAAAAGCATCTTTGATTTTGCGAGAGCCATTAGGAATACAACTCACCTTTCTGTTATCCATCCTGCAGTGTTGCAGCATAGGTTGTTTCGTTGATTTTTTTTTTGTGTGTGTTTGTTTTTAAACAGGCAGAGCAAAATAAATACCTCCCTTTTGTTACAACGGATGGTTCCAGTAACATATCTGAGAACTAGATTTGCTTGGTTTACAAGACCAAAACAGTATCAATTGATATTCTGTTTGTTATCCACAAAGATTCTAAGTTACTCCTGGAAATGTTCACCAGCTATACCTCATTTTGTAGCCACACCTGAAGTACTTGGCACTTTGAATCTCATCTGGTGGAGTGCCTCAGTTTTATATAAATAAACAGGAACTACTACAATATATTTTTAACAGTCCAGTTACAATTAATAGTTTCTATAAAGCCAGCATCAAGTAAGTCAGTAAAAACATTAAAACCTCATTTTTCCCTTAAGTAATCACCTTACACTTTCCTTTATTTTCTGCTATATCTAAACTTTTCTTGTTGCTTTTTGACCCCTGGTATGCGTCATTTTGCACCTCAGCCTCATTTTATAATCATTTACTTCGTTACACCTTTACACTCCTCCTTAGCCCCTTTTTTCACCACTTTTTCTTTAGAATTCCTCTCTGATTTCAAGATCTGTAAAGATAACCCATTGGAACCATAACAATATCTTATTATGCCTTCATCTTCACAGAACTCCACAGTTGTTCTGCCATCCTTTACTCATGATATTATCTTTCTAAAAGCACTACTGGTTCCCTAAACTTGTGAAGCTGGACAATCTTTTTATTGACGTCCATTATCCCTATTCTCCTTTTCTCACTTCTTCCTCTTCTTCAAAAAGTGCATGCTACCCATCTCACGATCACCTTCACACCAATTACCTTCTGACTTCCTTAGCCATAATGAAATCTGAACTGATGGCTGCCTTAACTTTTTAAACATGTAGGGATAACATTGTCAATCACAGGAAATTGTGAAGCCTTGTCTGTGTATCAACATTACTTTTTCAGCTGCCAGGGAAATTAAAATCCTCCATTATTTCAATTTCTTGTCTTTGGGACAGTTCTGTCAAAAATGCACTCTCAAAGAAGTCTTCCTCAGTGTATTTCTTTTGTGTATTGCCATGCAGCTATTCAACAAGTTTGACCCTCACCTCTCCTTAGGTTCAGAGCAAGTACATTTGGACATGCAACGCTACGTTGTCCTCTCTTCATCCCTACCTGTCCTTCACAAAAAGTATCTCCTATCTCAACCAGTAGCCTTGTGCTTTGTCCTACCATGTCTTACAACTTTCAGTTAAACTTCTGAATAGTGATGAAAGTTTGTTGAAAAAGCAATTAAAGAAAGGATGTGGTAATGGTGAAACAACTCATTTGAGTTATCAGTCAAATTCAGTACCCATTGCATTTCCATGAAGAGCAGTGGATTGCTTTGTGTACTTCACTGATTTACATGTAAAAATAATGAATGTTTTGAAACTTGGAATTAGAATTAAATGTATTGATATGAGGGAATAAAATACGGTGTTTAATTTGAATTTTTTTTTTGGTCCGTATTCCAGTTTCACAGAACAATTTCTTTTATCTTTTCTCTCCCCTTGGAACGGACAAAATTTCAAAACTGTGAAATGTCCCACAAAAAAGGAAACATGATTTCTAGTGCTATTTATACCCCCAGACCTACTGCTGCTGCTAATAAAAAAGCAGACACAGACTCCTAGAGCATTGCTCCTAGTACAACCACATACAAATTCAGTTTCAAGTATTGCTCTTGTGCCTCTCCCACAGACAAATGCCTCAGGCAATGCACAGCACTTTCTCTGAACAGGCAGAAAAAGAGAAGGGGAGAATGAAAAATGTCAGGAGGAACCAACAGAGATGCTTGATGTCCAGCACCAAAGAGAAAGAAACGTAAGAGAAAAATAAAAGTAAGAAAGAAAAACAGGAGAAGAGACAGGAAATAAACATCCAAAAAAGGGGGGCATCTACAATGTGCCAGTCACACCACGAGAAGAAATAGCACACATCTATCAAAGCCGGTAGGTCACTTCATCAACACTTAAAGGCATAAACGGCAAAGGTACAAGCGAACACCAGATAGGTTCTAACAGATCTTCTTTAAGGTCAAAATTGCTGGTCATTGGCAACTCCCAACACAGTCAATGGTAATAAAAAGTTTTGGACTATTCTGGAGACAAAGCTAAGCATGGACTAGTCATTGTTCTGAAGAGTTGTTTGCTTTTGCAAAGCTATATACAGAAATCACAAATATTCTTGGTTTTAAAAAACTACTTGGCATGTTTAACCCAGAATTCAGGTAGAATCACTACCTAAATGAATGCAAGGAATGATTTAGTATTTCCAGATGAATAAAAGTGAAGGTGATGAAATATAAATCTAAAAGGGAGAGAGTGGTTAGAAATACATTTCTTTTTTTCCCTCAAATCTCCACTACTTTTGACAGCTCTGCAAGTTGGAAACATAAAATGTCTGAAATGAGAAAAGTAAACATACTTACAAATAAATATTTTTAAAACAGTAAGGTTTTTATGACTTTGGCTTCAAAAAGGACATATGAGGGTATGATATTGCCTGCAAAGACCCATCCCTGTGTATTGTCTTATCCTGAAAGACTTGCCATGTAATGTTTCAGCCTTCCAACCCCATATAATGAATCCAACTCCCAATTCACCAGCCTTTTTCTAAAGATGACCGAGTCCTTTTGCACCACCAATAGTATCCAAACTGAACAGAAACCTCAGCACAGGGACTTGGGTTATTGGAAACTAACAAATACAGGATCTTGACAGTACAGCTCTGTAATTCGAGACCAACTCTTATATTCCACATTTGTTCATTTGCTGTGTAATAAACTTACCAGTTTTAAGTTAGCTCATCACAAGCTTGGTGGTGTTGCTTACATAACAAAATTAAAGTGATAAAATATATTCGAACTCCAAAACTTAACTCCTGTCCTGCCACATGGGACAGAAGCACAGGGGGGAGGGGGGCGGGGGTGGGGAGTTCATTGGATTGTCAATACTGAGAGAGCAAAGTAGATTTAATTCAAGTAAGACAATAATAAAATTTCCTATTGAAATAATACAATGCTGTATAGTCATTCTTACTATAGCAAGATAAGTCCAAGGTTCAGTTCCTCATTCACTTGACAAGAGGTGGGAGACAGGGCAGATTGTGAGAAGGTTCTCAAGATCAGTAGACATCAATAATCTAACCTGTACCAGGCCCTTAAATGGTTCCCTGAAGTGAGAAAGGCCTAAAGAGCCTGTTTACAACCCAGTGCTCTTCATACAAGGAACTTCAATGGAAATAATTGTCACTGTGTTCTCCTCCTACTACTGCCCCTTCAGGTCAATTAGCCCTATACCTCTCTTGCCTTGCAATGGGATCATTAGATCACACAGACCATAGGGTGAACAGAAAAGTGTAAGATCCTTAACCTTCCTGGGAGGAAAAAAAAAGACTGGCTAAGTATTTGGTCCATTTACAGAATGGACTACATCTGGCCTGCTATTCATGCGGAATTACATCAAAGAGAGCTGATTTGACAGTTGGGAATTAAAAGTTAATTCCATTTTGCAAATCACAGCACCAATCAACATCCGGTCAAGGAATAACACATTTTCCATTAAATGCCCATGCAGTTCTCACTGATACCAACTGGAAACACATACATGGAAAGCATAATCAATCTGTCCTCTTGCTAGCATGGGGGTATGCACACTATTAAATAAGAAGCAAGCCCTAAGGAACCTCCATCTTTCTGCAGATACATCCATGTGGATGCTTAACGTGTCTTCTTTTCACAGTAGCTTTAAGCACAGAAAGACCAACATTTTTCTGTTAAAAAAAAGGTAATCAAGACATTTCCTCCTCTTTTTGCCTGCAAAGAGTTCTCCAAAGTTTTATGAATTTGAAAAGTTTCTGTAATGTCTGTTTGAATTTAATTGCATTTTGAGATAGATATTTATAAGTATGTGCACTAATATTTTTCATTAAAAAGTTATACTTTAGATTTATATTTTGCTATCATAGCTTCCCTACCCAGTCTCTAGCCATAAAGGAGAAAAAATAAAAGTTCTCAAAATAAAAGTGGAATTGACACCGTGTGATGTGTTTGTGTGTGTATGCACATGTTTGTGCATGCATGCTGAAGGTTTTTATTTGTGATGTTACAGACTCAAGCTTCATGAAGTGAGTTTTAACATCTGAAGAATAACAGCAGCAATAACAAATTCACAAACATTGCCTCTCTATAAATGTTTAGGGAAATATGCACTGTATTATCTTTACGTGAATATAAACACTGACTCTCTGGGCATCTTGCTGATATTTTGTAGTGGGTCGTTACTGCAGCTGACAAATCAGGAGGTACTTAAATGTAACAAGGACTAGAAAGAATTTATAAAGCCTTTATAAGCAGAGATTTCACTCGCTTTCCCTAACCCCTATTTAATTACGGAGCCTTTCTAATGCCACACAATACAATTTATAGTTACTCTTAAAAATAGTTTAGCCAAAATTATTAGCTTGGTGCAAAGAAAGGAATGAGAAATTAACAAAGGAATTGGTTATTAAATTAGAGGCTATGCATTTATAATATAAAAATAAAGCAGTGAACATGGTTCTTTTTAACTTAGATATTTTACTATCTTTTAACGAATCATTATTAAAACTAGAAATATATAAAATAGTACCATTTATCCTGAACATTATAACTTATTATATATGGTACAACATTTCAAGTTTTCCATTGCGTTTTATATACGAGTCTGCACTGATTCACATTAGGGCCTTGTGGTACTAAGGTAAAATAAATAATCATAGTAGCAGGACAGGATACCATTTGCTGCAGAGAAGAAATATCACATTTTAAACCTATGCTATCCTGGATCTTAGCCAAAACACCAACACAATTCTGTGCTAGAGAAAATCTGTGTATCATGTAAATGCATCTTCGAATGAGCTATACCTGCAACTAGCCTCAGTGCTCCTTCCTCTCCTGTTATGAGTGCAGGATTTCATAGCAGTGAAGGGTGAGATTCTGGCAGATACAGATGCATGTATCTGAGGTTTCTTTTGAGATATTCTCTGCTTCTTAAATAGCTAATGAAGTAGGGTCAACATGAAGGTAAAAATAAAGTCTCCCAGCTGCTATGAGATATATTGGAAGCTTTATTTTGACCTTTGGTATTCAACCTATGCCAATTCAACTGAGACAGACAAGCAACGACACAGAGTTTGCATCTTGTACCATTCAAAAAGCAAAAATACCAAGTGTATGTTCAGTTTGGTGTGTCAAAATATATGAAACAAAAGATGGTGATGAGTGAATGCACCAAGCTATGTTGTCTCTTTTGACTTTCTTACCTCATTTACATAGACCCAGTGACTATCCTTTGATGCAAGGTTGGTTTCCACAGCCTATGAAAATAAAAAGAAATATAATAATAAAAATAAATAAAACATGTGAAACATATTCCAGAAAGAACTTACATAAAAAGGTACTATAAAGCTCATTTTGATGGCTTTCATTGTTATTGGCATTGTTTCAGTATAGTTCTTTTCATCTCTTCCCCTGCTGCTTCGTGGAACAGTATCTTATCAGTGGTAGTCACATTTCTCTGGCTTCAGTATCTAAACCAAAGTACCCTGTACCATGAAGATATTCCCTAGATGAACCACAAAAGCATATTGGAGCAGGTTGGTACATCAGCATGATAAGGGATCCTATGATGAACAACTGCACACAGAACATGCCGTTCATGAGATTTAACTTCCATATTATATATCTAATGCATCCTAGTAGGCTGGGTTTCTTTTCAGTATGCCTCCCAAAATATACTGCCTCTGCCTCACTACAACTCTGATAGTTTGACTGTTAGCTAACCTATTTAATGAAAAACACCACTCTGAGACACTCAAGTTCGTATGAGTCATCCTCTCTTCATATTTACATAAGACACAAGAGGAAGTTATGACTTGCACAGACACTTTTTCTGGCTTCCTGGTGTGGACTTGAATAATCACTACGTATTACAAAGAAACAGCCCATCTCATTGGACAGCATATATATCCATACACATATAACCCTCATGGTTCACTAAGATGCCAAAATTGGGAGAAGCTGCTAGCACAAACAGCAGTACTAGTACTGAGGACCTCAGTGGAAGGATTTGGCAATATACATAAAAGTTTCCAACTGCCCCCTTTGGTTGACATAGATAAGCTTACTTCAAGATACTTCATAGTCTAATAAAGCAATATCAAGCATCAAGAGGTGTACACTACAGTGATAATGATATTGCTAATGTCCTGCTTAACACACAGTTAAACAACTATTGTGGATTCAGCTCACCTAATAAAACAGGACAGGCCCAGCGCACACATGTATTTCAGGAGGCAGTTCATTACACAAAGTTTTGAATGTCCCTGCCTTCAACCACTTCTTTCTTCTGTGGCAATATGACCCCATTTATTGAACAGATATTCTTATCGTTGTGTTATAAGTGGCCCTATGAATAACTGAAATGAACCTGGTTAAAAAAACAAATACAGATGAAAAAAATACTTCCAGTTACTGTTTCTTAACCTGGATAATTTCCACACCCTGTTCATGGTGTGTGGCCTCAAAAACAATTGCACAGGTACAGAGAGGCTCTGTAGACTGCGGCACTGGGCTGGGCAGGAACATCATCAACCACCTTCCTCTCCAGAACGCATTTGCATAATAAGCCTCTCAGATATTTAGCATCAGATGGGATGAATCACCTTCTCTCATGACACTGACTACAGATGACTGGCTTAGAATAAACGCCCACGACTTATAAGGCTGCAGTGAAATGACAAGATATCCATCCTTAATATAGGCAAAGGGAGTACTGTTACCTGGTCCTAGCAAAAAACAACCCAAAACCTGGCTAACTAGTCAACACCAACATTTTTAACATTACTCTTAGTTTATACTGTGTTTATATATATATATATATAAAAAGTATAATTTACTTGCCTAAGTAACTGTGTTTTAAAACTTTACTCATTTGTGCAGCCTACACAAACCTAAGAGAAAATTGTGGGCAACACACATGCCTCAATCTATTTCTCACGTCCACAAGGTGAACTACTCCTTTAAAGAGACAAAAATCCCAAAAGAGAAACCGCAAAGAAGTCGAAAGAGAAAAATCAACACAAACAGGGCACGGTATTTCTTATCATCATCATAAACAGCATTATGGGAAATTAACTATCCCTGGTGTCAAAGCAGATGAGAACCACTGGAGACAACACTTCTGACAAGATAATCCTCTCCTAAGCATGCAGTGAAAAATTGTCTCCCTTGGTAATTGTCTCCCTTGCATTTCTTTTAAGCTGGCAGGCAAATTAAACTGACCACCTAATTGAAGAATTGCAGATATTAGTAAAGCTAGGAGTAATGAAAGTGAGGGCAAAAACTTGTAGATTTTCTCCCTATTCACCCCCTAACATATTCAGACAAAGCCAAAATAGCCAGGTGCTGCAATACAGAGAGGAAAAGAGAAGTGCTGCCAACATTAGCAAAGCAGAACTAAATAACGCTCAGGTGCAGAGTTATTGCATTGGCTACATTTTGTGATTTATCTGCAACAGTGAGCAATTTGTATGAATAAATGCTAAGTCTGGGGAGCTGCAAGAGCCAGGGAATTTGAAATGAATTATTGTAACTCATTCTTCTGGGTTCACATATCTGGGCCAAAGTTTTTAAAATGAGGTGCTTAAATTTAGGTTGCTAAGAGTTTATCTTTAGTCATCAGAGTGCTAGACCATTCAGTACCTCCTACAGAAGTCAATGGCTCTGCACTCTAAAAGCCTGAAATGTATTTAGACACATAACCGTAGATAAGCAAGTTTAAATATCTATAAATATCTTCTGTTTAGAGCTGCAACACATAGCATGAAACATTATTCTAAACCCAGACATGCTGAGAGGAAGTAAAAACTTCTTGCATTTTGTGCTTCAGATTTTGCACCATATTTACAGCCTTGCTGTCCTAAAGGATCCTGAAATGAACTATTGAAAGACACATCTCGGAGGTCTCAACCTTCTGATAGCACTGGTGTATTGGAGGTGTATTGCTGGAGTCTCATGGAAGTTAAGCAGTGTGAAGAGCAAGGTCCTGGAGACCTGTGATATCATAAGAAAATTTATTCATAATTCTCAGAATAAGAAAGAAATTACATGTTTGTAATTTATGGAGTTTCTGTTTCTTTAAAGAGGAAAAAGTATCAGCACTTGGGAGATTATGGTCACCCATTTTTAATTAGTTTTTAAATATTCAAGCTGTTCAAGATCTTGCCATTTGTTTAAGCTTGTGCCCCTGTCCGTTCAAAAAGAAAAAAAATTGTCTATGAAACATCCTGAAGGATCTATTACAGCCTATTTCATAAATGCACCCTATATTAAAGACAGTAGGCTAGGAATTTGTGTGATCACTGTGGCTGAGGAAAAGCTCTGCAATCCATCGGGGCAGGGTTCATGTGCTAAAATATGTTATGGGGTTTTTTTTGTGGAAAAATTACTAATATAGGTGCAAAATACCCTAGTTCTTTATATACTGTATATGTACATAGGGTCTAGTTGACACTTGGGAGTAATGCCTCACAACATTTCTATCAAATAGAAGATCTGCTTTTGAGATAAACAGCACACTGGAAATTAAAGAGCATCCATCTTTCCTTTATTTTCTCTTAGACTAGCAAATAGCTTCTACAAATTTGGGAAAAAAAAGAGGGGTTTTTGAGACTATGTGCCCTTCCTCCTCCCCAACCACATTTCAACAGCCAAATGTTAAAATGCAGAACCCAAACAAGAGAATTGTAATTCACTCAGTGGACCACTATTAATGACAACATATAAATGATATTATCAGAATGGAGCCAGACTAGGAAGAAGGGAAGGGGAACAGTGAATGTAGAAAATCGTATGTAATTTCTCAGTAGGAAACATTTGCAATAGACACTGAAAATCTAAATACAAGCATTAGGATTTCAGATCTCATACCAACAATGATAAAAGAAAAGAATAAGATGCCTCATGAAAAAATGATCAAATATATTTTCAAGTACATGGCTTTGTGTACTTTTAAATGTATAACTTAAAATAATTTACTGCCAATAATCCATGACAATATTATTTTATTGGAATACAGAGAGAAAAAATATTTACAGCGCCTTTATGAATAAGTAACTCGGTTCATTATTTTATC
Organism: Theristicus caerulescens; assembly: GCA_020745775.1. Lineage (NCBI taxonomy): Eukaryota > Metazoa > Chordata > Aves > Pelecaniformes > Threskiornithidae > Theristicus > Theristicus caerulescens. The sequence goes on from CM036560.1 coordinate 96,090,158, forward strand.
TAATGGCAGTTGCAGGATTAAAAGGAGAAGTTAGGAAAGTAAGCAATAAATACTGCTATGTTCAGAAATAAAACAATTCTGCAGGAAAAAAATAGAACTGAAACAATCCTTTCCTGACCTTCTCAAAAAATCTGAAACTGAAAACATTTCTAAGCGTGTAACGGCTGGCTAGTAATAGGGAGGGCTCTTTTCCACAATACCTGGCTCCTTTGCCAGGGTCAGCACCTTGGTATTGACAGCAAAAAGCAGGCTGTGTAGAAAGGAATGTAAGGATGAGTGGCCAGACACAACTTAGAGAGATGCTGGTGAGTGTTCAAACAGACATGGGCAGACTGTTCTAGTGACAGCAGGATGTGCTGAAGAGTTTAGGCTTACATGGATCTGTGTTATAGTTACAAACCTGTTGTCTCCTTACTGTGTACCCAGGGGGACAGGCAATAGGAATGTCTGGAAGCCCCGTAGCCAACCCCGGGATCCTAGAAGAAAATGTCTTGCAGATGGCAAACACAGATGGTCCTGTTGTGCCTACATTTTTGGAAACAAGGACTGCCACCCTGAAATCCATGATATAAAAGAACCACCAGCTTGTTTTGCTGGGAGGAATATCAAAGTAGTAAAGGGTATTACTTGCACATCCTTTACCTTAATGGTGAGGATAAAGAGCATCATAGCTTTCCAGAAAAAAAATGAATGAGAGGGTAAACTGGGGAGTTCACTCTTGGAAAATAATTTGGAAAGAGTGTCCTAAGAGATACCGAAAGAACACAAAACCAAAGTTTTTGCCAACCAATGACTAATTACATCTGGCAGCACAGAGCAGATACACCTGCAACGTGGTGAGTGCTCCATGGTGGCACTGGCAGACACACACGACCATCTCAAGACCACAGCTCCAGGAACCAGGCCCCATTACAAAGCTCCTCCTATGCAACTGTCTTCCAGCTTGCAACTCCACTGCAGGCCCCTGTCAATGGCCAGCCCCCAGGATGCTTACAGCAAACCAGGCGCAGTGCAAGCTAGCCAGTGAGCAACTGAAGAAAGAGCCTGCAGGAGACCCAAGTTCTTTTTAGAGACCAGGACAGGGCGGGGTAAGACTAGGAATACTCAAGGTCTGCTTTACTACTATGAAATAAGTAAAAAAAAAATATACAAAAAGATACACCTTCATCACAGGCAAATATCACAAATCTCTGGTTCTTCTAAGGTCATTTGTCATCTTTCCTGTCATATTTCAAAGGAACCAGCATGACAATGACAGATAAACCTCTTTTTTTCTTTTTTTTTTTCTTTTTTCTTATTATTCATAATGAAGGTATAAGTAAAGAAGGGCTTAGGGAAGTAATCATGTCTAAATCTCAGGTCTCTGCAAATCTTTCATAAGGGATCAGTCTCAGCCCTTACAATTCATTACTTGCTCACTTTACATTTGACACTGGAGAGGTTTCAAAAGAAAACTGTTTCCAGCTCTTATTGACCCAAGCAACGTTGTAGCCAATGACCTGCCTCTAATAGAAGCTTTTTTTTTACCTTCGCATTGTTGGAGAAATTATTTAACTACTGTCTTTTCTTTCCCCCACAAAAAAGAAAAATTCTTCAGAACTATTTTGAAATCTATTACAGTAAAACAGCAATGGAGAAGGAAAAAAAAATCACTACCTTCTTTATTGCATTTTGTAAACCTGACCCATACCTAGTTCCAGCTGCTGACTTTCATTGCAGGAGATGGACTTATATTTTTAAAAACAGCTTTGTTCTTGATTTAAATGTCCAGGAAAACATCCTAGGAATCAAGGAAGTGGTTTAGATCCCAAAGAAGAGATACAGACCAAGTTTCCAATGCAATACATCTGACAGTAATTAATTGGATAGTATCAATATGCACCTGTTTATCTGAGAAGCTTTGTGTATGTCTTGGATACAAATAAGTTAAGATAGGAGATATGAAAAAGTCAATTGTGGTAGAGCAGATGGGTTCAGTCTATATCCCCTAGATACCCGATTTATATTTAGAAACTTCTTCAATTAAAATAGTGCAGTTCACATCCAGGAGTGACTTGCATAGGTAATAGAAGTTCACAGAAAAACAATTTCTCTGTAGCAGTTACTGAGATTCTTGCACTTCATTAAAACCTTTCTTTCCTTTGCATTTTGAATAAATACCTCTTGGCTCAGTATCTCCAGAGGACTATAAATCCTATAATGTTTAATAGATTAAAAATAAATAAATAAAATAAGCATTACTAGCCACAATGAAGTATTTATAAAAATAATTTTTAAAAATTCTCCTTATAATACTTATAGTGTACTAAAGAATACTCCAAACTGATATTGTTTCTAAAGCTTAATTGGTAATGGTACCATTAGTACAGGGATTAAAATGAAATTTTCCATCCCACAGTACAACATCCCAACTCCAGATGAAAAACTAAGACATTTTGGACTAAGAATCTTGAAGAGAAAAAACTCAGCTGCAGTAAACTGAATCAGGACTGTAAGTTTACTTTTCTCATTTAATATAGGTTAAGTAAAATTTCTAAATGTCATTTCAAAGTGAAATATGAAATACTTCCTTTTCTAAATGGTAAAATAGGAATTTAAAGAGTTTCTATGACATACTTTTTCAGATCAGAAAATCCACTGAACTTGACCCTTTCTTACTGAACATCATTCTCCATGAAGAATTTGTACTTTTAATAAAAGATTTTGCCAGAAATTTTATATTCTTCCTTTTTCCAAACATCTTCCTAGAAATGTGCACATACACATTTTTTGAAAAACACTTAGCAGGCTTACTGAGTCCCTGTCTTTCAGTGATCACTACCTCGTGTCAATGATACAGTTAATTTCCGTAAACTTAAAACAGAAGCTGTCAATTCTGAATCTTAGTACATATTAGCTTCGTACAAATGATTAGTGAACCACAAGCATAACTTGCTTTTAACATCCACATTTCTTGATGTTTCACTGTGCATATTACTTCATTCTTGGTCTACACTCTATAAACATATTACTAAAAAAACCTCACTCAGCATGTTTTTTCAAGTTATCCTACACTGTTACATTAAAACATGAAGCCTGATATTTCCTTATTACTCTTCTGCAGAACTGCATTGCTAATAAAAGCTATTCTTCCCTCAGTGGTACTTACAAAGCACAAGTAATTATTGAAAGACTATCGTGAGATTGGATGGTATTTTAACCGTTTTGGGCTCCTCCAGTCGTATAAGCCTATAAACCTGACATATTCAGCTTGAATCTCCCACAAAAGATAGGCCAAACCAGTCATACAGATCTTTATACTCTTCTACCCAGATGGTCATTAGTCTGGGATAAGTATCCAGTGTTCTTGTTCCCTACAAACTCTGTAATATTTCATTTATAGTCTCTGTCGAAATGATATGAGATGGTCCTTTCTTGACCTCTGCCTCTGTTCCTCCACAAGTTAATAACTCAATCTAATAAAGGAAAAAATGAGGGAAAAACGAAAGAGAGTGTAAAAAGAGAAAAAGAGGGGGGGGGGAGAAAAAAACAGCAAAATACATCCCAGAGTGAATTTCCAAATACTGTCCACAACTGAGTTCCATTTTCAGTTGCCAATAAGACATCTTGTGCAAACAGGAGTAAATATGACCCAAACCTTCACCAGCTTTTAACACACCCCCCCCAAGTTGATGAATGCTAATTAGAAGGTGTACATGACATTTTGCATGATATGATTTGATAATAATCCAAGCTGAAATATACTAATAATATATTTTAAAGTCTGTACTGCACTAGTTGCCTATTACTCAGGTCATAGGTGATTAGAGAAAAAACTACACTGAAGAAAACCTACATAAAAGTTTAATGTTAATCAATATAAACATTGAAGATGAAGAAAATTACAAGGAAGAGCGGGAGGTACACTGCAACTTCTCCTGGCTACACAGCTGTAATATTCTTGAGTAACTACTGTAATATATGTGACTGCCTATTGTTTTAGCCTTAATCATTTCAATGTAATGCCTTGGGATTTCTGTTTAATCTTATTCCCATTTTATAGGTAATGCTTATTATATTCAATCTCTGTTACCATACCATTTAATGCATATTCCACTGTATGATGCATAAAAGTAAAGCACTGTATATGGAACTCTTCCAAAAGCATTCAGTAAGAATTTACTTTTCAAAGCTCAAATGTCACATACTATTTATAAACACGGTAACTGTTGACCATTTAACTATGGGGCACAGTGGTGACACCAGATAATTGCACAGCTGTTTGCTGTTGCAAAGCAACACCTCCACAAAGACATAAATCTAATGTTAACTAAAGAACATAACCTCTCAGAAATCTTGTACTTAAAATTTTACCAAAACCACACATTGAACTGACTTTGAAGACCTAAAGAAATCTTTGAAAAGAATGACTAAATTATGCTCACTTAGACGCTGAATTTCTCTTTGAAGATAGCAGCTTTGTACATCTATATTCTATTAAAAAGTCTCACCTTTTATAGAGACTTTGTAATGCTTTGTTAAGCCCTGTACTCCCGAAAAAGCCAAACTACAGAGAACAAACTAAAATTCATCAGAACTGGCCAGCATTTGGAGCTTGGGTTTATTTGGTTGGTTTGCTTTGGTTCCCCTCCTGCCTCCCACTAAGAGAAGAAATCACCTGAAACAATTTAGCAGTTATGTTTTCTGTTTGTTTAGAATACCTATATGGGGTTGACTAGACATAGGTATGAAGGTTGAAAATGGCTTATCAGGCATAGACTTTTAGTAAATAAACCTATTTTCAGCATGGATGATTGCTCTCTATTCTCATAATGAGCAGCCATTCCACAGTCAGGATATAACGCATTTCAGTATACACCACCAATCTCATACACTGTGCCCTCTCAGCCCTACTCAGAAACAATACCTTAAACTCCAACTTCAGCCTGCGTTGGAAGTTCAATATAACTTTATAGAGTTTGCACAGAGTTTTCCAGAGTTTGATCTTTTTGTAGGTATAAACAGCAGATGGTAACTGTATCATTAAAGAAAGATGCAAACTTCTTAGCTTTGTAACATGCACACACCACCAAACTGTGAAAACACAACTTATACATTCCTAATTTCTTCTTTTAAAAGAAGTATGCTTTGTCTTGACAGCATGATAGCTGAAGCTCCCAGAATCACATATCACAGCATAAGCTGTGAACTGAAAGAACGAGCTATAGGGTCAGGAGACCACTTTGATTTTCATGAAGTTATGGTTTTAATACTGATTCATTGCCTCTGGCACAAAGTTGCCAGTCACACTGCAAGGCTGTTATTTTACATATGTTTATGGATTTTTAAACTGTATGAACTTGGAAAGGTATATCCACATCAAAGGTTACCCTGTCCGTTATCCATCTTTTCAATCTGTTCACATACATACAGTCTCTTCTCTTAAATTCCTTAAAAATCCTGTCTGGTTTTAAAGGAAAGAAGATGACACTAGTCTTGCCTCAGCCTCAAACATAATCACTTTCAAACCAGTCCTTTTCTGCCTACAGCACTCTTATTTTAAATTGCAAAATAAATACATAAATAAAGCAAAATCCTTACAGGTCTGAGGACCTTCTTGTCAGTCATAGCGCATTTTACATGCATGAACAATGCCACAGGCTGTGTGAGCACTAAAGAACACTTTGAGATCACCTTAACTATCTCAAACCAGAAGATTCTTCCTGATCAGCTCTGCCAAGAGGAAAGAATATTTGCTTTTCTTTATATTGCATGAGGATACTTGGTTTCTGTGTACTTGTCAAGTGATAACTCTTTCAGGTGGCTCTAGGAGGAAAGAAACCCTTGGGGAGCAGTAATGGTGGTAATGGAAGGGCTAACTCTCCCTTTGTGTGTCCACAGTCTTAACGACTTTATGCAAATCCTCAAAGGCTAAACAAAGGTAAGCAAAAGCAGCAGTCACCTAGCACTGAGTACATATACAGCACAAACCCAATGAGAAGCAAGCACAGATAATTTCACTTTTTGATCACATATTTTTCTGCCAAGTAGGTGTTCAAATATTCACCATTTGGGTCAAAACCTGTGATGTTTTGCACCCACGCTTTCTCAAAGCTTGCAGAGATGCACTGGAGCCCCTGTGGTTATCTCATTACTGCCGGTCTTTATCTTTGGCAGAAAGAATTATATTAAAAATGTATGTTACAGTAATGGGCCATGAGCAGATTTGACTGGAAAACATACTTACTTTTCCTAAATGCTTGCATACAGTTATTCAGAAGAGTATGGCAAAGTTATTAATTTAAAAATACTTATTTAATCCTTTGAAACAATTTCCACTTCATCTAACGCAAGCTTACATAGTGTTTGCAAAGTTATAGACAAATGGGGTTTTGAGAATGAACCATTCTACGCTGTCTGGAGAAACAGCTTATCTTCTGACTCCAGGGAAAGCAGCATTCATTACAGATTATGCTTTGATTCTGTTCTTTAAACCAAATCATTTTTAGTATTTTAAGTACAGTAATTTTCTTCCCATTGTTTCTGAAGTAGAATTTAGACAAAACACAGATTTGTGTTAGAATTTTGATGTACCTGAGCTTCCGTACAAACCCAGAAGAAGAAAAAAGTGAAACTAATAGGTTTCTAATTTTAAAATCTGAGCACATTTAACTTGTGATATTCTATCCTTACCACTGATTTCTATTATTCCATCCATGCAGGTATGAAAAGACTCACAATGGAAACTTCCATTATGTCTAATTAAAGTAGCCTACACCTCACTGACAAAAAATAAAGTACGCTATATGGTATATCATTTATGCAGAATGATTTACATAGAGGAACATGAGTATGTGTTTTAAGCATCTTATGACCAGCTGAGGGGAAAAAAAACTCAACAGTCAACAAATATTATGGGATGAACAGTTTTTAACAATTGTGTTTGTGACAAACTATGACTAGAAAACAAAAATTGTTTCAATGTTTATCCCAGGAAAAGGGATTCAGATTTCAGACTAATATATGAAAGCATCCAACAAATGCTTTTTTTTCTGAAGATAAAGTGAAAGCAACATATTGTGTAACAATACAACAAATAGTGCTGAACATGGAGTTTGGCAGGAAATTTGTCCTCCTTGAGGGAAAATCTATGGCAGATGGAAACAGGAACCAAATCTATTAGTTGATGATAGCTTTGTTCATAATGTCTGTGGTGTGGTCAAATTTCCCAGTCTGCAGAATCTATTTAGGCACACTGAACTTTTGAGTAAGACAAAGACCATGTATTTGAGAGCATATTGCAGGTATCTTCAGTTATGGCTGATGAGCAGTTTAACTGCAAAACTTTAAAAAAAAAAGATGTTACCTAGAGAAAATTTTTAAAAGACAGAGTCTTGGAAAGTCAATAAGCAGAAGGTGTCAAAATGGGAAGTTTGTGAGAGTTAAATGTAATGATAAAGAGAGGAGGGAAAAAAGATGACATCGGAATGGACAGTATTTTTATATCAAGGTTACATCTGTTTTTATAGGAGACTCAAAAGAATGTGACACTAAATGTTACTAGCTGAAAAAACTGAATAAGGACAAATCTCCTTAAGTGGTTACCTGATGGGAACATAACACTATCACCTGATAGAAATCATGGAAGAGAAGAACTAAGGACTAGAGATGGATCTGGAGACATGGGAGAAATTTAGAAAATTTTTTAAGAGAACACACAGGAAAGAAGACAAAATATTAGTTTGACGTGATGTGAGTTGTAAATACCTGCAAACAGAAAGACTTCGTGCATGTTAGCACAAAGACAATACAGAGGAGTGATCAAATATGGCAAGAGAAATAGCTGTAACAGGGCAAGATAGCCGTACAGAGAAAGAGAAATACTGCATAGAGCAAAGAGACAAGCCAAAAAAGAGACAAGATGAACCCCACAAGCACAGGGAAAGATAAAATCCAAGGGCTGAGACCTATGGGTGATGAGGACAACATAGAGAAGATTAAAAAACATAAATGAAGGAGAGGGGAAAGGGGACAGGGGAGGTAGGAAGTAACTACAAAACAGATGAAGGAAAAATAAAATTGAGAAGATTGGAGATTCACACAGTCCCAGGAAATGTTGAGTTGCATGAGGGACAAATTGACTGGCCTGTCATCAGAGAGCACAGAAGGAAGAGGTCAGCAAGCTAGGACAAGAAACACGGCCTTGAAGCAGAAAAGAAATAAGAAAGAAAAGAAAAAAATCTTTGTTCACTTAGGTCAGGTGTCATTGTAAGGTTACTGCTGGATAAAGTAATATTTATACACAGCTGAGATAAATGCACAGTCCAAATTAAAGTAGGATGCAGCTAATGAAGATGAACAAACAGAAAAAAGACTTGTGGTAAAAAGAAACAGTAAGTGTAACCACTGAAAGGTATTCTCATTAAAACAGACGTTTCTTAGGTGATTCTTTCAGATAAGACTTTCAGTGCTGGCCTTGAGGGGCTAAGTCTGAAACTACTAGAAAGAAGAAAATTAAATATTAAAGAGCACACAGGGCTTACAGTCTCTAAAACTACTTTTGATTTGTGAGACTATAAAAAAATGTTAATGAAGATACACTATCAGGTACGTCCAAACAGAGAGGGCAGTGCAAGATGTAAAAACAGCAATAAGAAGAATACAAATATGATGACATTATAGTCAGAAATGGAATTATATTTATAGCAAGATAACAGACAACAAAGAAATAAACAGGGACATCACAGTAAAACAGACAATCTATGTAATGTGAGGGAGGTATAATAGACTTCCTGGGATAGTGGCCCTACAGTCAAAGTTGAATATAGAAGAATAACACTTACAACCTATAAAAAGTTTTGCAGGGGTGGTGTGAATTTAATAAATTTTAAAATCTTAAAGCTAGAGGGGAAAAAAAATAGCAGTTGACCTTGTTGGGTAGCGCAACCATGAGTTAAACGAAGCTAAGTACAGACAAGGTTCCTAGCTTCATAATAGAGGACCTTAAAGGAATTCCAAATTTCCTCTGCCGTCCTTAGATTTTGAGCTTTTCAGTTATCCTATTTTCTCAGCAGTTACTCCTTTTGAACCTGAGAGCTTTAGTTGGTTGTTTAATATTATCAGTAATGATCCTGACAAATACTATTAAGTGAATTAAATATGATAGAAAACTAGGAAGTATGATAAATACAGAGGTATTTAGAGAGCATTTAAAAAGATGATGACTTCTGAAAACAGATAACATAATTATAGTGAAATTCACTACCATGAAAAATAAGGTCATGCACTCAGAAAAAAAAAAAATTGCTATTATTTGAGACTTCATCAGTTTGAAAAACACCAGAGGCTTATTAGAGGTTTATTGTCTGTGATCTAGCAATTTGTGCACCCATGAACAATTAGACCCTAAGATGTATCAGCTGAAATGTTGTCAACAGAGTAAGAAAATATTAATACCACAGAGAGAGACTGCTGTAGTCACTAGCAGGTTGAGAGCAGAGTTGAAGTTTGGATAGCTTAGTAGCAGAACCATAAGACAATATGCTTGTTGTATTTCAAGTACTATTTTAAGTACCTCAGGAGGATAAAAACCAAAGCATCCCAATTGCTAAACTCACATGGTCATGCTAGCACAAAGACATATGGATATAAGTAGGATCACAGATATATTCTGGCTGAGAATACGAAAGTTTCTAAGTATGATGGGTGAGATTCTCAATTTATCTCACAACAGTAGTGGCAGGCCAAAATACACACAGTTCAATTTCAAGAGAGTGCATGATCAGTTTATGAAAGTGATTATGGAATATATATTTATGTATTATGGTGGCCTCTGTTCTCAGGAGACAGGAACAAGTAAGCCAGGAGTTAATTTCTCATCTTGTACCCCTGAGACAGCACAGAAATCCAGCAGTAGCCGCCTGGGTTTTATAAGACAGACACAAAAATATACACTTTATAGACTACAGCAGAGCTGAAAGAGTTAATATTGAGTCCCTGTTTCTATTAGGAACTCAGGCATTCAAGGTTTAATATCTCAGACATTCCAAATTGCATCTCCTGGAACTTGGCAAGCATCTTGTCAGCTTCAATGCAATTTGTTTTTCCAAACCCAAATTGTTTTTAAAAGATTAAGGTGTTCTAATTTTTTAAAGCAATAAATACAAAAGCAGTAATCCTTTACCATTGTGATAAGGATTGTCTGCCATAATCTTTATTATTTACTAAAGCTTGACTGTCAAAGAAAAGGAACTAATTTTTCAAAGTCTATTTAGGTAGCTGCATTGCTATTTTCTGAATTTAGGGCTGAGAAAAGAAGACTGATTACTTCAGCTCCGAAGCACTCGGATTAAAAAAAAATGATGCTATTCCATGGAAACCATATGGTTCAAGAATTAATACTGTAATATGGGATGAATATTAGCACCATTGAAGTTAAGGGGGACAATATTTCATCCTCAGGAGTCTTCTGTCTCTGAAATACTACTTCAAATCCTCCAAAAATGATAGATTTAGAAGATTATATTAAAAGCCAATTAGTGCGTATGATTTAGTAAAGTAACTTGTTTAACAGGTTCTGACAAAAGACTATCTATTACAAACAAATACACACCAAACATAAGCAAAGAAATCTTAGGTTCTACTTTCTTGATGAAAGTAGGTATGGCAGAGTTCTGGAGAGGGGAAAAACGCACACACCTTCTACTATGTGCAGTGTTCAAATCAGGCTGGTACCAGTCCCAAACTGGTGAGCCCTAAGATGATATAAAAAGAGTTTTTGATGGAACGGAGAAGAAAAAAGATAATAATAATGTAGTACTATTAGGTCTTTTTTGCAGTTGGAAATTAAGGCAGAGAAATCAAGTGCATGATAAACATCGCACACAACACATGACAGAACAAGGAGCTCAAGTCACTTGTCCTTGTTCAAGGACTTCAACAGTAATCCTTGCTTTAAAAACCTGTATTCTTTCTTGCCTTCAGTAACAGCAGCAGGATTCATCACAGCAAAGGATGTGCTGAACCAGCTGCTTTCTGCTGCAGAAGAGCGAAAAGACAGCACATGCTTGGAGGTACTCTGTCAGTGTCCCAGAGGCCCTCACCAGAACTGCATTCTTACCATTGTCCCATTTGGTATCTCCGCTTGGAGAGTACTTTAAAGATGTGTACTCTTGGATATGCACATAAATCTGTGCCTTTTATGGCTTTCTCCATTACAGCATCCAAATTGAAAACAAAACCTTAACTTACAAGAATACCACTGCGATTTTACACTTGCAAATTATATCCTATTGTGTCACACCTGCAGCTACTCCTAAGCCTGTGGTTTCACTGTTTTCAGTTGAATGCTGGAAGGTGGCAGAAGTATTTTTCCTTCATGAATCTGAAGCTTATAACCAAAATTGTCCAGCCACAATCCAGATCACCCTGCCCTTCCCTGCGTAGATATACACGTGTGTTCGTGTATGTGTAGGTTTGTGTGGATATACTTCTACATATATGTATACTCACACAGATGTCTGGGGATGGGCACATAAAACAAACAGAAAGAGGAAAATGGAGGGAAAAAAACCAGGCCAGCAGTAACATCCAAAACATCCATCTCCAAGCATAAAGGGTATTTTAAACAAAGTTGTGTTCTCACCACATTGGGCAGGGACTCAGAAAAACTGACTCCTGGATTTATCATAAAATTCCTGGAAAAATATGAGCAAATTTTCTCAAGTTTGATGTACAGGAATAACTAACTCCATATTATATATGTGTGTTTAGATAGATGCACACATATATCCATGAATAAAATGTAAATCTAAGACTGACACAGGTAGGCAAACCACTGTTGCAACTGTTCCAGGGATCTGTGTCATCTAGAACAGCAGAATTGTATTAGTAGTTATGCTAACAAGTAAAAATTGTTTGCATGTGTTTTGGCCATTGATTTTTAAGTTTGGCTATATCTAAGCAGGATTTATTGGTCAAATTATACACTTACCTGGAAATCAATATAAATCATTAGACCACACAGTTTGTTTCTCTTCTGCCTATATGTCACGTATTTACACTTTTCTGTGGCTTTAGGAATAAGAAAACAGAGGAGGGCCATCCTTTTGAAATGGTTTGAATATGTACATTTTTCTGTAACCATTTGTCTGCTTATAGGAGAAAAATGCCTTTCCCACCCAGGGCAACACTTCTGGGACAAGTGGCAAGGAGCCATTTCCCCTGCTAGATTTACTATTGCCATGCTTTTGAGAGCACATTTCACCACTTCAGTTAGCTGTGTCAGATGAGCTACCACATGGCTGAGCTCTGTGCAATTTGCCTCTCACAGCAGCCTACATACCGTGCTCAAACATCACCTTCCCTAACCTCCCATTGTTCCCTGTTTCTTTTCATTAAGTCTATTCAGCAATTCTCTCTAAAATCTATGTCTTGGCTGTCTCTCTGTCAGCTGACTTCTTCCTGCCCCCTTCAACGAGAACATTACTCACCTATCTGTGCTGCACAGCTGAAACAGAAAAGCTATCAGTCAAATGAGAAGACCACAGCACACTCCTATACTATTATTTTGCTTTCCCTTAGTTACTCCATGCTCCCTATTGCAGGAAAGATTTATCTCCCAAATTAATTACAAGTACTCAACCAGTCTTTATTCTGAAACCCTCATCAGCTACTTCCTCCGTTCCAAACCCGGAGACAGATGGAACCGTTTGCCCCCATCTGTAGATAAAACTCTACAAACGGACAACTCTTCCTCCCTCTCTCTCTCCCCCACCTTTTTCCTCTTGCATCCCCAGACAGATTGAAGAGTCTACAGCAGCTGTGCAAAACCCCCACACCATTGATTTTCCTGCCTTTTTTTTTAAAAACAAAAGACAAAACCTGGTATTTTGAACCATGCATCTCTCTTGTTCTCTGGGTATTGACTAAATAAGATGTATTAGGCTTAATAAGGTATATTCAAAAAGACTTTAATTTCCAACCCAAGATTTTTTTACTCAGTTTTGGTTACTCCAACACCTTTTCTCCTCATACTTGAGCCTTCTTGCTCAGAGCGCTCTACCTCTATACTTGGGATGGAGCCAATGACAGGATTCACCAGCTCTCACCCACTCTGTTCTTCAGGGATGTGACCTTACACCACCTGAAATTGAGCTGAGAGAAATGAACATGCAAAACAAGTCTTCACCAGCTTTCAAAAGCCAAGCAAAATTATTTTCTACCCCATCTGCCCATCTAGTTATAAACTGTGGAGGACATTTTTTCTTGGCCTCAGTAAACATGAATAGTTAGCCTTTGCAATCCTCAATTCTCATTTAGCAATACTACAGATACATAGTCTTATTTGTGTAAAAGCTATGCATACATGCCTACATAACCCTCCAAATACCCTCTACCACAGCATACATTGGCTGCCATCCAAGCCAAGTGCCATAAATTAATGAAAAAAAATTATACTTGCTTGAAAAGACAAAACAATTGCAACAAAAAGCAACCAAAACAACTATCTGTCATTCTCATAGTGTTCTTATTTGAAATTCCACTACTACAACCCATGATGGATTAAGAGCAACCAAAAAGCATAACTCCAGGATGGTCTTTAAACAGTTTTATTCATGTAATTTAAAAACAACTAGGATAGCAGACAGCTTTCCCAGGCTTCACAAGGGCCTGAATCCTTCTCTGTGACTACCAAGCATAATTAATTTACCAAATTTGAACTTTCTCTTTCATGTTATAACTGATGATTAATTGCTCAATATACTGATTGCTTCTCAAGTCCTGTTCCTGAGTTGCATACCTGTGTAGCTTGGAAAACCATTATATACAATCTTAAGTTTTTCTATTCCATCCTATTGCCGCGGAAGTCTCAAAACCTGTCTCAGATGAATAATTGTGGTAATAACTGAAACAAACTGAGATGTCTTGTTTTTATCACTGTTTGAACTACTACCACAGAAAATGAGGATCCTTGGAAAAAGAGATGTTAGAGACATCTGTCTGATGCAAAAATCAAAGTTTCTTCAATGTTTTAAGTAAAGTGACAGCAACTCAAAAATGGGTGTAAATTTTCAGTACCATACTTTTCAAATAAATAGGATTTAAAATGTATGACTAATTGGGCTCATGCAAATCCCCCTTTTGAATTTACATATGTAAATGTTTGCAGAATTATCTTTTATCTAAGTAATTATGCCACCCTTAGTTACATGATCTATATCATATATGGTACAGATAAGATAGAAGCAATGATAACTTACTGATGAATCTTTACAACAAGCTTTTCTGATTGAGTAATCTAATGACAAGCATGGGTACAAGGAGAAACTAAAAACGAAGCATCACCACTCCTTCCATCTGGATGTATCAAAAGCACAAGGTTAATATCACGCAGTATTTTCAGAGTAGGCAAGTCCTGTCAGCTTTTCCCCAGCCTGCACCCCCCAACAGAACTGACAAGGTGTTGCCACCACCAATGTGCTTCCAGAAGCCTCTGTCATAGAAATACGCCTTTCCTTTCTCTCCTGTGACTCTGAAATTCTTCATGCCATGTAACCGTCCAGGCTGAGGAGACAGACTTGATACCAGGAGCTGCCTTTGGTGCAGAAAGTGAAATATTTGAAATTTAAACCCTTCTTTAAACAGAGAAGTGGCAGTGTGGATGGCAAGAAGAGAGAAGTGGGAACACCCTTCCCACCCCACTGTTATGCCCTGTGTAAGGTTTCAGAGAAAATGCTGGAGGACTATCCCCCACAATTCAAATAGCTCCAGGGGCCTGGCTAATTTGTTTGCAGCTCCCTGCAGCTGCAACACCCCATATGCAGCCTCTCTGACCATGTAGTTTCCAGTTTGCGCCTCAAAGGGTAGCTTTACAACCCTCACTGAAACACCTGCACTGAGCATGCTTTTCAGGGCCTTTTATGCTACTTCATTCTTTCTATTCAGTATAAGGGGAGGTGGATTCTGGATAAATGTCTCCCCTCAGCTTTCTTTAGATATTAGTGCTTTGATCAGAAATCTGCTGAAATTAGTAGGATTCCCTTCAGTTGTTTTCAATAAGCATTGGGCCAGGATTAGAAGAAAGAACATGAAATAAACACCAGTTATCTGTTTTCATGAAAACATTTTCATTAGACCTTATCATTTTTTCCTCTGGGAGAAAACTACTGCAACAGCTTTAATAAATATCTTGGCAGAAGAAATAATAATTTACATGGGAGGACAAATTAATCTAAATAATAAACTCTCCATGCTCTGGAGTCATCTCTCCACAACTAAGCCCTATATGCATAATGTACCACTGCTGAGTGGATGACTTTGAATAATCACAAGGGACCTGAAATAACAGCAAAGTAACACAGAAAACTAAACCTTTACCATCATGTCACTGTCTACCATAAGGATTAGAATCCATTGTTCCACACTGTAAAATATTGTTCGTGTAGATAATAATTTTATCTTGTCTAACTTTAAAGTTCACATTCATAGACTTTTTTGATTAATGAAATGGCTTTGACAGCCAGAAGCTTCTTCCCAATATTAGAGAGAAAGCGGGTGAGTGCCAATTTATGATTATTCAAACTAGTAATCTCCTGTGTCTCCGACTGCTATTATTCCTTTGCCTGTGACCCAACCGCTTAATGAAGTGAAATTAATTTACAGTAATAGGAAATTTGCAGAACTACATGAAAGCACAAGCTTTAATATGGGAAGAACAAATGGCCTTTTCATGCAAGGCTGACCACAAGCATTGTAAAGAAATTTGAAGGGACTTTATACCTTTTTAAGTAGGTATGGTATTAGCTGAAACAATATACTGCAGTAAATATGATAAATCATCAAACACCTCTTCGAAACAGAAAGCACCAACACAATTTTCTCCTTTTGTCACACAGCAGAATTTTCTCATTTGCATATGAATGTATGACACACATATATTTTGCAGAGGTAAAACTAAGATCTCATCATCCTTCAAATCTCTTCTATCACTTCTATTATGATAACCATGACAAACTGCCAACAGACAACCAGTAACAGGGAGGCTGACATTTATTTTGCTTACTCGTCCTTTGCAAATGTATGTATCAGTGCACATTAGAATTGAAATAAATACAGTTTTATCTTAAATGATAAGATACAGTTCACATTTTTCTCCAAATATAATGTTTATCTACAAAATTCTATAAAAGTTTGAAATTCTAACTCAAATCCCCCACATTCTTGTATTTCCTTTCATGTAGGAAAAATACCATTTTCCTAAATTTTGCTTTATCATCCCTTCCCCACCTCTGCCCTAAAAAACCAAGAGGGAGAGGAAGTAGAGAGAGAGGTGTGCAAGAGCCACAACAGATAGGACTTGTTTTTTTAAAAAATAAATTTCTTTATTTGAACCATTAAACATGCCTAATTATCTTCTAACTAGCTCTAATATTTGTTTTATTGTCCCTCATACATTCTGTATTTTTACACTAATTTTCAAACCTTAGATCTCCTGGGGGAAAGAATGCAGCAGTTAACACTGATCCTTCAATATGTCTGGGTGCTATAGAAGGACAACAGCCACCACACAAGTATTCATGCATTCACATACTCTCATTGCACACATACAGCGGTGATATTCAAGCAACAAATTGAGAATATACTTTGACTTTTCTCATCACCTTCTCCCCCAAATCAGATTAAGATAATCTGAGATTTCTGATGCATAGTCACATGCTGTAGCTCTTGCTCTTTCCATTTTGATTTTCCCTCCTCCCAGACAGTGGTTGGAAGAACAGGATAAATCCTTTTCCTTCAAAAAACCTCAGGTGGCAACAAGAGGCTGAGGCAACACTTCTGCTTCAAGTAGAGCCTTTCCTGTTTTGCCCAGAGTTTCAGGTTATCTCCAGCTAAGGTCAACCTGTCACTACACAAGTCTTGCCTTCACAATTACTAAGGTTGGAAACTAATTTGTTTCCATTGTTAGCAAAAATCTGGACCAATTGCTAACACTGGATGGATCTTTTTTTTTTCCCAAGAGACCGTTAATAGTTCATTGAATTATCTCATGGCAACCAGGTTTACTTCTTATCAGACTTGGAGATCCTTATGCAAGGTCTGGGCTACTACCCAAGATATTATTAGCAGGTATAACAAGTCCAAGTATTAAACATGTTTGTTTTTTTTTCTCTATTTGTCCTTACTTGCACATTTCTGCTAAGGAATGTATGCAATCTAAATCAATAAAACAATCTGTTGCTTTTGTCACAGATGATGTCTGTGCAATACACATGCAAATTACATAGGGCAACTGTTATAGTGGTAAGGCAATCATATGCTCCTTTGCAAACACAATACAAACTCAAGCCTCTTTCAGGTCCTTAAGCAAACTGACTCTGATTGACAGACACAAGTGAGATATGTGAAGAAAAGTCTTTGCAAGATACCAAATGATTCATATCTAAGGATAATTCAAAGAACTCTCTCTCTCTTCCCCTGTATTCAATTGCTTGCTCAAATAAACTGAAAATCTCCACAGTCTACTTCATATTACAAATTCATCCTTTCAAAAACTGGTTTTCAAAATTACTATTTCATTTCTTTTCTGGCAGTGCATCTCAATCTTCTGTAAGTCAAATACAGTATATACACATTACCCCACTAAAGCTGAACAGGATGCATTGGTTTGGCAATGTGTTCAAAGTAACCTTTCTTCAGGAATCCTAATAGATAAAAATGAAGAATCTTCATCTACTAGACAACAGCAGCTCAGAAAATATATATAATGAAAAATATTTCAGTATTATGAATAAATAACAAAAGACAGAACAGAATCTTAAAGGAGTTAACCGATGGGTAGTTCAAATCAGTAATTTTAATTTTTAATAAATCTCAAAAAGCCCAGGAAAAGCCAAAGTATTAATGGTTCTAAATTATAAAATTATTAAGAAGTGATGTAGAGAGTTACATACCATGGATCCTGATGTTCATGTCAGGAAACAAAATAATTTGTCCGTGACTGGTCAACCAATAATTAGATATTTAAGAATATCTATATTTGTTGGGGTTTTGTTTGGTTTTTTTTTTTTTTGGTGTGGGTGTTTGATTTTTTTTTTTTTTCTTTAACAAGCTTGCTGGTAAGATTCAGAAAAAGAAATTACTGATACAAATTCTTCAAGTAATTCAACTTGGTACTATACAATGCTTGATTCTTTTAATAGAAATTTTATATGGATTTAGGAGAACAAACAGCGTATGGATTAGTGAATGGTTAACTCCCCTTGCCTTATCATTACACTAATTCTGAGAAGAAGTGTGGAATAGGTTAGACAGCCTGAAACAACCAAAAAAGCTAGATTATCTTTTGGTACCCTTTAGCATTACATGGTGTGAAATTATAAAATATTGAGGCAGACTCAGAGATAGTTAGAAATACTTCAACCCGCACAACCCTTAGCATTTGCCTGTCCAGCATAAGGGTGTTACTGGATTCACACCAGTTGCGGCATACTTTTAAAGCAGCATTTCCTAAGATACTTCTTACCATTTGTACTTAGAAAAAACATGGGTTTTGCTTACCAGAGGAATCCATGTCTCTGACAGGCTGGGTGGCACATGAAGGCTGCAGTTTACAGGGAGGGAATTCAGTTGGACTATTACACTTTTGAGAAAAAGTAAATTTGCACATTCAAAAACATGCTTAAAAGTGCTAACTGCAAATTGAAGCTCCATTCTGAAGCACAGTGCATTCATCAGAAAAAAAATGAAATCTAACTAGTACTCTCTGATTTAACTTCTACATACAATGTGTGAGAATTCATCTCTCTCTTCTCAAAAAAAACCGGCAAAAAACAAAAAATCAAAAGCAAAACAGATAAAACCCAGGACTATAAAGGCAGTAACTTGAAGCATTTTTACTATGCATGTTTTTCTATTTAAAGCAAAATACATCCTTATAAAAATAAGCAACTGCCCTGAGATTTAATACACACTATTTTAAACTCCTTGACCATCCCAGTTTTCATTTTTAACCTTGAGCAGGTGATTCAATATCCAAATACTTGGTTGCCCAGAATAAAAGAGGATATTAATGCTTCCTTAGATCATAAAGCTGCTGTGCGTAGAGAATTTATTAATGTTTCTAAGGCTCAGAAACTATCAGGAAAAACCCAGAGAAGTACCCAAGATACAGGTGCATGTTTTGGGGTACAAAGTTCTCATGTTAAATGTAAATATACAGAAACCTTAAATCAAACTTACCATTAAAAAAAACCTTTGTTGTTATCAACTGAAGTAGCCTGGAAATTTGTATGTATAAAATTTAAAAATATATATCTCCTGTTATGATTTGCCTTATAAATTCTCCATATCATTGCACCTTGGCACAACGTGGGCATCATCCATCACTAACAGAAATTGATCTTCTTATAGCACGTGAAGGTTGGTCAGAAGAGTCACAAGACACAGAATACTGGAAAGCCATAGAAGAACCAAGGTCCTTTCTGAGCAGCGTGCTCACTACAACAAAAAGCAAGACTGAACTGAAGAAAAGAGGACCTTGAATCATGAAAATGCATGAAGCTCAACTGCTTGTGGACACAGATCATATATCTGCAGGTAGCTGCATACGATTTCTAATGGGTAAAGTGTAATGCATTTAGAAATCCATTTACAATTTTGGGGGGTTACTGTTTTAAATTTTCATGCAAAATTTAGGAGGCACTTCTTGAATACCAGTGAGTCTGGACCTTCATAAAAATCGAAGACTATGACTTAGTTAGACAAGGAAGGGGATGCTAACTTCAGATCCTGGACAAGGAAAGTGAGTGTCAGGGTATGAACTTCTAAATGGCAAGCACAGATAAGGTCTAACTCTAAATGGCAAGCATAGATAAGGTCTGCCTCTGAAGCCTACAACCTTAGACATACAGAGGTTGTGTGTAAATGCTGCCTAACCCAGTCAAGACCACCTAGACACAAAGTAAGGATGAAAAGCATCAAAATAACAGTAGAATTGGTGTAAAACAACAACTCCTCATGAAAAATACGCTTCAGAATTTGTTTCCATTTCACATTGAAAGAAAAAGAAATTTCTCTAACTTGTTTTCGTGAAGGATATATCACCAACACCTTGGAATAACCAACAGAAAGACAACTCCATCTTTCACCATAGCCCTGAGAACTACCGCTTTGACCTCAAAGAGATAGTTGCTCTACCTTTCTTGGATCAGAACTTGCATCCTGCACCTAAAACACATTCCTAATAACAGCTTGGTCAAATCCAGTATGTTTCATAAAATATCCCACTTTTAACAAAACAACCAACTCAACCCATCACATTTGCAACAATTAGTAACAACAGGTGAAAAAAACTGTTAAGGGCTGGAGGTATTGTTTCTTTACTCTCTCTTTCCCCCCTTCCAAAATTCTCCTCAGCATTTACCCAACTGCTATACTTCATTTTGAAAGAAGGCTAAATTATAGAGCAGGCATTTAGAATGAACTATTCTTGTGAGCTTCCTCAGCTACAAAGTTTGTATTCAGAAATGAATTTGCAGTCCTTTTTTCAGTGGGATTCAGATGCTTTCTGCTCTGGATGTTTCAATAGCAGATCCTTTAAGAGCATTCATTTAAAGCTATATATGTGCAAAGAGATTTTCAGAAGAATGAAAGCTGATACGTGTAATAAAGGATCTTTCAAAAATCGAACACATTTGAAATATATGTACTCCACTCCAGTGCTAAACTATTATTCTCGTGAAAAGGTTGCTCAAGGATTACTGAAAAAGAAAGGCTTCAGAGAAAAATCAAGAACTCCTGAAAAATCTTCTGGAGGTGGACTGATACATATTGAAATACAATCTGAATAAGTCATTCTATGCCAATAGGAATGCACAAATTCCCTGAGAATTTAACTCATGGCAGGAAATGAAAACAGACCTTTTGTATTCCCCTGCAGACTTGGCAGCATATATCCAGAGCCAATTCACACTTGACTGACTCCAGAGCTGATTTAAAGCTTACATTCCTTCCAGCACTTGCCAATGTGCTTTAAAGAAAAATTGAGGATCCCACAACTAAGTATGTACACAAAGGTAATGTCTGATATCTAAAAGTGACAGGATGGGCAGGAAGTTTTGATATGGTATATAATGGCAGAACTCATTAGGATCACTAACAGGTTAATTTTGGAAAAGATTCACCAAAAAAAAAAAAAGTAGTGCTGATAATCCGTAAAATTTTTCTGTTTGGATGCATCATCTGGAAGTGGACAAAAATTACATGACTCTTTCTCTGTTCAAGTAAGCACTCAGACATGGCAGTCTGTGGCTGAGAACCTTTTGAATAGGTTTATGAATGTTTATACCACACAAGAGTTTCAATATTTACCACCTGTATACTTGCTACTCTGAAGCTGACGCATTATTGCAATTGCAAGACCATGGAAAACTTGGTGCTTAGTTGCTCAGAAATATAAATTAATATAGATATTATCTGTTTACATATATATATTGGTGTGTTTGTGCACTACACTTTTTCTTACTCTCTGAAAGCTTTGGTGGGGAGCAACACAGAATTTGCAGTGAACATTGTGCCTTAAAGAGAGAAAAATATGTCCCAAATTACATTCTAGTGTTATTAAGTCATTTATTTATTTTTTCAGATTCTCTAAAGATTCTTCAGTTCCTTTTTGTTATTTGAATATCCCTGATTGTATTGGGTTTGTGTGGCAAGGTTTTGGTAGCCGGGGGGGCCATAGAGGTACCTTCTGTGAGAAGCTGCTAGAAACTTCCTCCATGTCCAATAGAGCCAATGCCAGCCAGCTCCAAGATGGACCCACTGCTGGCCAAGGCTGAGCCCATCAGTGACAGTGGTAGCACCTCTGGGATAACATATTGAAGAAGGGGAAAAATAAAAAAACCTGTGCAACTGCAGCCAGAGAGAGGAGTGAAAATATGCAAGAGGAACAGCCCTGCAGACACCAAGGTCAGTGAAGGAGGAGGGGGAGGAGGTGCTCCAGGTGCTGGAGCAGAGCTTCCCCTGCAGACCATGGTGAAGGCCATGGTGAAGGCCATGGTGAGGCAAGGCTGTCCCCCTGCAGCCCATGGAGGTTAACGGTGGAGCAGATATCCACCCGCGGCCCATGGAAGACCCCACACCAGAGCAGGTGGATGCCTGAAGGAGGCTGTAACCCCGTGGGAAGTCTGCACTGGAGTAGGCTCCTGGCAGGACCTGTGGCCCCATGAGGAGAGAAGCCCACTCTGGAGCAGGTTTGCTGGCAGGACTTGTGACCCCATGGGGGAACCATGCTGGAGCAGCCTGTTCCTGAAGGAGTGCACCCTGTGGGAGGGACCCACACTGGAGCAGTTCGTGGAGGACTGTCTCCCGTGGGATAGACTCAGTTGGAGAAGTTCGTGGAGGACCATCTTCCATGGGAGGGACGCCACACTAGAGCAGGGGAAGAGTGTGAGGAGTCATCCTCCTGAGGAGGAAGGAGCGGCGGAGACAACGTGTGATGAACCAACTGCAACCCCCATTCCCCGTCCCCCTGTGCTGCTCGGGGGTAGGAGGTAGAGGAATCAGGAGTAAAGCTGGGCCCGGGAAGAAGGGAGGAGTCGGGGGGGAGGTGTTTTAAGATTCAGGTTTTATTTCTTACTATCCTACTCTGATTTGAGTGGTAATAAATTAAATTAAATTTCCCCAAGTTGAGTCTGTTTTGCCTGTGACAGTAATTGGTGAGTGATCTCTCTCCCTCTCCTTATCTTGTCCCACAAGCCTTTCATTATATTTTCTCTCCCCTGTCCGGCTGAGGAGGGGAGTGATAGAGCAGCTTTGGTGGGCACCTGGCGTCCAGCCAGGGTCAACCCACCACACTGATTTTGGCTTTTATTCCGTTACACCAACACTGTAGGGTAATATTTGGAAGCCTGTATTAGTGGCAGGAATGAACAGCAACACTGTTTCTGTATAATAGTATTGCATATAAAGTGCTCTGTTTAACATTTTAGAGTTCTACTACTTTCTGTTAATTGGTGTGGCAAGAGAAGACTTTCTTCTTCTTTCACTTTAAGAGGGTGTAGGGAAAGATAAACAAAACCAAAACTCTGACTGAAAAGCTGTTTCTCATTTATAAACAGCTCATTTCGAAACTGTAGAGAGAGATAAGGAGAAAGGTGCTGACTGCTGAGGGGTATAACAGCACGTCGTTCACACTATCAGAGGAAAGGAGGGGAGGAAAAAGAAGTTGAGTTTGACATGAGAAAATGAAAATTATCATTATTATACCATAAATACCAAAAAGTGAGCATTTCTTATTTTACTAGAGCAGGAGGTGGTTCTCTGTAGTATAACATTAATATTTTTATATAAAAATGTTCCTGTGAGTTCTTGTTCTTCTCCAAATCTACAACTATTTGTGTTTATCGTTAACAAAGAAATCCTCTGGAAGGATTTTTTGCAGAAAATACTTCTAAGAAATTAATGTGTCTCACAGAATACAATTTTCCTCTGGATAAAAAAGGAAGAACAAATAAATTACATGAATATACTTTATGCCTTTAACATTTTGACAAAATATTACTTCATTTCACTTGTGAAAATAGTCTCGGGAAAATAGAGTGATAAAATTCCTGTAATGTATGGACCTCCTCACATCTGACTCTGGATCAAATCCAGTCTAGGTCAATACTGATCATTTATCACACATCTGGTAATGATGAGATTTAAGCTGTCTGAAATTATATAAAGTCAGTTCCTGAGGATAAATGGCTACATTTTAGCATATTTGTAAGTCATATACAAGGAAAAGCTAAGTAGAGTCTGGGTATGAAGGCTTCTTGACAGGACTAGATGGGACCTGTGGATTATCTGTTTTACAGATAAAAATGGAATCCAGTCTATAATAATCTTTGTATAGTATTTTCTGTGACCCTCCAGCACTACATCTCAGTGCTCTGGTACTTGGGATCATTTCAGTTTGCAAATACAGCTGGACCAAGCTTACTGATTTCAAAAGGCACAATGTACATTTAAATTACTTCAAGCACTATCTCTCCCAGTTATTCCACTCTGTCCAGTCAATGCTGAGGAAGCAAAAGGCAATGCCCAAACTGAATAACCTTCTAGTTCCATTGCCATAGTGTTGCTGGAGGTCCCTTCTCATTAATGTCGTTGGACTAGGAGTACCAAACTTTACTCTTGTTGGCAGAGTATTTTGGAAAACAAGTTGAAGTCTTTGAGACAGGACAGAAGTTTATGCTATTGGGTGACACAGCTTCCAAACTCCTGTGCTGTTCCTTTATGAAGTGAGATCACCAGTTTCTTGATAGATATACAGTGTTTTGTGGGCATCCTGAAATGGTTCTGCATTTCTGCAGTGTGTTACAGAAATTTAGAGCAGTAACAGTGGAGCCAAGGAAACAGGCAAAGGCAGGGGAGATGGAGTAGGTCAGAGACAGTCAGTGTGGGACATATGAAGAATAATAGTTATATCTACTAATGGAGTGGTTTGGGGTTTTTTTAAGTTTCTTTTTTGTTTTGTTTTGTTTCCTTTTCTTAACTTTTTCACCCCTCCTCCCAAAAAGCCCTAAAAATAGTTATTTCAAAGTGCCAGTTTCTGACCCATAAACATTTGCTTTAAAAAACAAATGACATTCAGACTGAATGACAATGTAAATGCCTTTTGGTCTTAGCTGCCCAGTTCTTTAGTTCAATGAAAATAATGTCCTTTCACTTGAACAGCAAGGGGGAACTTTTCAAAAGACAAATCAGGAAAATATTACTAATGACTCATAATATTAAACCTCTTCTAAAGCCAAGGATATTTTCTTGAAGCATAATTAGCTTTTTGATGCACTTCATGCAGTCCTGTTTAGTGTCTAACATACTATGATTCCAATACTTTGCTTTTCATAAGCAATTTTCATTAAATGGTCATTACTGTCAACCTGAATATCCCATGTCATCAGGTGGCTAAGTCATAATCCCTTATAGAGATCTGTACTGCACTCAGCACCACTTAATGACTTTTCATTTAGGTAATAAAGCTAAATGTGGTAACAAGGAACATTTTCTTTTCAACAACAATTTTTTCCAGCATTAGAAAGATTAAAGTCTTTCCTTCTTGTGCACTTCTAAGAGACTTATCTCAGCTAACTTTAGGTATGTAAAATTAGATGCCTAATCTAAGCAGCTACTAGAAGGCCAAGTCAATAGAAATAGATACACAGCTCCAGAGTAATTGAAGACATTGAAGACAGGTCTAATGAATCATCCCTTGAAGGTGTCTTGATTACAGAAGAAACCTAGATGATAAGCTTAGAGAAGACCATAGTACTATAGATTTTCCTTGTTTGTCCCGTCTTTGTTTATTATAGCTCTGAGATGTTCCAACCAAGACTGGCAAGTCGGCAAGCCATGACCAGTCCAGCAACTAATTGGTGGAGTGGTGCAGGGAGTTCAGCTCCTCAGCCATGTCCGGGAGAACTGGTGAGGAAAACAGTAGATTGCCCACCACAGCAAAGTGGCAGGGATGCTAAAGACTGTTTTGCCTATGCCAAATCCACCTTTCTTGGTCACTATAGTCATGGAGGGGCAACAGAGGGACTTGGAGGGAATATGCTGCTCTCAGAAACAGCAGCTGACAATCTCCCTTCCAGCTTTCTGATGGCAGTAGAAGTAATAAGCATAGTTCTCCCAAACTCTTCCCATTATGGCTCTTTTCCCTTCTTCCACTTCTAATGGCAGGAACTCTGACTCTGCACCCCAGCCCCTAGGTTACAGACCCAGTAAAGGCCAAGGGAGCAGCATTAAAAGGAGGAAACCAGAAGCCAAACACCAGGGACTTTCTAGAGGGATTTGTAATGAAGGGGCCAAATGGTCTCTTAAAATTAGCAACAAAACCATTTAGAACCAGATATTTGTGTACTTCTCTAATGCACAGAAGAAAAATCTGTGCATAATCTTCAGATACTGAGGGCTGGTTGTTGAAGGCAAGATACAATAAAAGAGAGAAAAACCACAACCAAACACCAAAACAAAAAAGCTGTCCACTTTGCGATTTCACAAAGTAGACAGGTTTTCATTACACAATGTTTTCATGGGTGTGAATCACACCATCAAGAAACAACTGTGGTATGAGTCATACAATAGAAATCTCAGTGTAACTCATTTCTTGTGACTCTCTGCACTATAAAGCATACAGAAGAAATGCATTCCCGCCTGCCTGAACCACACCAGAACTGCCAGCCATGCCCTTGATCCAGCAAAGCTCTTAATTAATCATGATGAATTCTGAGGTAATTATCTCTCAGTCCTGTTTCTGAAAATGTGTTTCTGTTTATTTTCAGCTAAATATATGCTTCGGTACTTTCCTGAACTAGAATCCACATTTTGATTGAAATTCCTGATTTTACGTATTTATGTGTTAGTACAGCAGAAAATGTAAAAATACATATAATATGAAAACATGAATTATAAACATTTTAAAACATAAACTGCTTATTAAATACTGACTTGAATTTAAAAGTGCCATATTGTATAATTCAAAGGCTCTATACTTGCTGACATAAAATACATCCACTTAAGAATATAAAATTAAACAGCTATAAAAAATGCAACAGTCTAGAGGAAAAGAAAAAATAATATTGTTGTAAATAAAGCAAACTAGGTATTAAGAAAGATTAAGGAACAAAGACTTAAGTATTATAAAAAAAGGCTCCAACATTAACATTCCACTAAAAGGGACAACACAAGAAGTAGTATGAAGGGAACCGTGAAACTTTATTTCTTTTTTGTCCCTCCAGATCAATATGTCTTTCCCTTCCACATTATAACCTTTCTGCAGTTTCCCTCCTTTCCTTGATCATCTCTGCAAAGGCAGAAGGATTTCAGGATAGATGCTTCCAAAGGTCTATTTGGATGAGCGTTATTTTTTTTATCCTATTACACAACAAATAAAAGTGAATCATATACACAGATAATGGTGTTATTACATTTTAAGTCTACCTGGTAATACAATGCCATGTAAGCCTCAAAGAAAATTTCTCTCATACCATTAACAGCTTGCTTACAGCCAGCTGTTACTTTCTGCCAGCAAGAAAGTAGATATTTGAGGATTTCATAACCTATATGCTACAACTTTGAGAAAGAGAGCAACTTTGACTGTGACTCGTGACATATCTTTAATACAATCCATTTTTTCATGTAATATGTCCATAAAATAAAAACTATACAGGTTAATACACCATTTGAATATATTGATGTTTCCACTCCAGGACACTGTTATACAGGAAACTTTAATGAGTAATAAATCTCTCATATGAAAACTCAGGAGGTTTTGGGTTTTTTTCCAAAACTCTTTTCTATTTCAAGAGTAATTGTAAAAGTAAAAAGCTACCCGATTTATTCCTAGTATAATTTAATAGTAGAATTCTTCCTTCATACAAGTTAAAGAGCACCTTTCCTTTCAGAAAAGATTTTGCTGAGGAAGACAGAGGGGGGTTGTGTTATATATGATTAGGAATAGAAAATGTTTTCCTTATGTGCTACAGTAAAATGCTTTGTCCTTTCATAAAAACAGGATTTTTGTGATTGATATAAAATTTGTTCTTTATACGTGAACATATATGCCTTGTATACCTACTCGCAAGGCAAGTTATATGCTGCTATGATTTCCTGCATTTAAATAATTTTGATTAGAGCTTAATTAATAATGGCTTTTTTTTGGTTTGTCAGATGAGTTTGAAAAGTGCATAAAACAGAGTTTCAACTTAATTGAAATGGTCTTTTCTTAAGAATAGCTGTTCTGACAAAAACTTTTTAAAAATAATGGGAAATTCAATTTTAGGTCAACTGGCAAAAGTCATTCAAACCAAAACTTTTTGTTTGTGTCCTAAAACGTAGCTTCCTTTCTCCTTTTAACAAAATGTTCTTCTGAAATGAGAGAGAAGTCAAAACACTGCATTTAGAAAATGTCAAAACATTTTCTTTTCTCTGAAATACTGTTTTATTCTGAAATGACCAATAATGCTTCTGTTATATGCAGAGGGCTAGACTGGAAAACAGCTGGACATAGTGCTTCCATACAGTTCTGTCTTTGACTTAGCTACAACTAACTCATAAATTAAAATCACTATAAAAGTCCACCAAGCAGCTTACAACAGGGCTTTGGAACGTGAGATAAATCCCTTCTATTCCTTTCCCATCTCTGTTTGTGCTGAGCTTAGCCACAGCATAATACTGGAGTACTAATTGCGTTAGGAAAGAGGGGAGACATCCCAATAAATGTGTTTTATATTTCTTCATTGTAGTGCACTGGGACAGCTTCTGGTAACCTCCAAGAGTTTTTTTGTTGAAATTCTGTCAGTAAACTTAAGTGATTTTTTGGCACAACCTTTTAGCCCCAGAAGAACTACAAGTTATGTGTCTTTTGCCACAGCTGAGAACCTCTGATAGAAGTGTCATTTTTTTAGGGCACTGATCAAAATAGTACTTGAGAAGTAACTTTTCTGAGAGTAGAGTGTATTAGACAGCATGCAGTCTTGTCTCTGAAGGCGCTTTTAATTGATGCCAGTGTTACTGGGCTCAGCATCCTTATTCAGTATGTTGCATACATTGTGAATTCTTTCACCACTGGCTTTGGCTGTAGCTCGTATCACTCCACCAAAGCACAGCAAGTCTCACTAGGGGGAGATCAGAAGGCTGAGTCAGATGTGACACCGCAGCAACGTGGATATTTCAAGGCTTAGTATATAGTTTCACTAGATACTGTGAGAAGAGCATTTGAAAAACACCTTGTATAGAGTTTCATATACAGCATTCAGCCCTTGAAACTTTGGGGTGGGTGATAATTGACAGAAATCATCTATAGTGAAACTTCTGAACTTAACATAAACTGCATAACCATATCAATTCTTGTTCAAGAAGCTGAAAACTAAAAATGTGATAACTGTAGACATAAGAACTAGATGGCAAGACCTGGCCAGGCCACAACAGGATAAAGAGGGGCAGTAAATGCTCCATAAAAACTTGAACTGGGTCAGGATTTCAGCCCTGTATCCTTGTTCTTTTTGCACTGGTATTCCAGTCATTCACTTTGGCACAAGTTATTGTTAATTTTCTTTTCTTTATGAAAAAGATTTTGCTAAAGGCTTCAAAAGAGTTAAGCCAAAATTTAGCTATTTTAAATGTCCTCTTTTTCATCTTCTCTTTGTTGTTGATGTGTTTGTTTATTTAGCATCTCTTGCCAGATTTGAATTTCCAGTGCTGATACCTCATTAGGCTGTAAGAACTTCAAGGAGAAAAAACAAATTGCAAGCTAAAAAAAATAAAAATTGGGTTTTGACCCATATTTATGACTGAAAACTGTAATAATATATCATCAGTGATCCTGGAGAGAGGAAAGAATAGGTTTCACTACTGTTGGCTGGCTCTGTAGTAAAAGTCAATGATTCTTTTGGAGAAAAGCTTACCAGAACTTTCTCCTTATTACTCCTATAGATCTTTACTCCTATACAACTCCTTAATGGAAGTATAATACTATGCACAATTTTTAAACTCCACATAAGATGTTCTCACCTGCTAAGTTTCATTTAAGAACCCTAGAATAACTGTTAATAAGTAATAGCAAGTAAATACTTGCTCTTTGACAGTTTTGCCTTGTATTCCACTAGTGCTCATGCTTTAATAATTTTCAGGGATAAAATTTCACTATCCAATACCACCTTGTTTATAACCTGAGGACTTTGAGAACATCCACACTAAAAAAATAAACAGATCTCTCTTTGTTTCTTCGAATGAGGCTTTAAACTGCTATGAAACATTTCGCTTCCCGAGTTACTATACATTCTGTCTGAAGCACATAAGAAATTAAACCAAACCTTTTAAAATTGAGACCCTTCTAAAGAGAAAATGTCACATTTTGTCTAGCAATAAACAAAAAGCCCTGTTCATCAGTGACAGAGAGAAGGATTTTGTGGTATCTATTAACATATACAGATCTAAAATTAATATTTAGCACTTTTATTACACCTGAAATGTGAGAGTCAAAAAAATTTGCAAAACTTCATGACTAATGCTGAAACTACAACTTTTTAATGTATATTACAAAAATTATTTACTTTGATATCACGTTTTCCTTCAGGTGATGATTCCTAGCATCATCCCTACAACAGAGGAAACTTAAACACTAGCAAAATTGGAAGTTTTCCTTTCCTACCCAGGCTTTACTAATCTCAGAACAGGCAGAGCTACATTTCATGTCTGTGTGGACTAAAAGCATCCTCATCACATAAAAAAAATGACTAATAGCATTTAGTAGGTTCTGAATGTATTTCAGATTTCTTTGCTCAAAGATATGATAGCCAAGACTGCTGTCAAAAGCAAGAGAAACCAAGTAGACAAAAAAGCATAAGGATACTATGAAAGAGCAAGGCAAAGACATTTTCCACTCCATTGGGTATTAGAATGCTCTCTTATGCTTATAAACATCAGGTATATTAAAAAAGGATAACTTGTCCTATATAGGTCATGCAGGGCACCAGCAGAAAGAGGAGATGTGTTCTTTAACTTGAAGCTAAGCTTTACTATTCTGGAAGTTCAAAAATTACTGCTTTTACTGCTGGAGGCTCTGTATTGGTTGTTCAAGATCCTTACCAAATTCTTGCAAGCAAAGATTCCCACTGATATATATCTGCCAGCAAAATTTTACTGCCTGTATTTTCCACCAAAAGTTCAAAAAGTTATATTTACCTAAAATTATCCTTCATATAGTTGAGCGATGCATCTTAATGCTTTACTACTTTACTGCAGCAAATATAAAATTAATGAAGGGATTCAGCATTATTCATTGAGTAATTTCTTAAGAGGGTATGTTAGGACGGTTTTCTTATTGTGCATCACATGCATCAAACTGCATAGAATAGAATTTGTAGTTTTCTTTTAGTTCTGCTTAACCACCAGATCAGAAAATGACAAAATATTTTTTTTTTACTATAAAACAATTGTGTAGTTACATACATTTTATATATACACAATCTGTTTACAAAATATGTGTTCCAGGCATTACTTTTAAATCACAAGGAACTAGCTATTTCCCAAATGTATACAGCCAAAGAAATAAATAATAATTTATTTATCAGAGGGCTACTGGAAGATAAAAAAAATAAAGAGAAAGTTATAGACATCGGAGGTAAAACTTTTGTTGAGACTACATTGTATTCCTATACCCTCATCACCTTAATTACCTCCCTTGATACTATATATATCCTTGAACCTTAAGTTACTTTCCTATCTGACACGAAAATTTAATTTCAACATTTTTTACCCCCCATTTCTTAAGCTTTGTAAAAGTATTATTTTTTTCTAAAAAGTTAACAACTAATATTAAATAAGAAGCTTTATTTAGCAAATGTTAAAACAACTTGTTTGATTATTTTTCCAGCATGACATTCTTCAAAAAAAAGAGCCCGACAAAGAGTTTCGGCTTTAATTTAATGACACAGCTTGATGAAAAAGTTGACATCAGAATCATCTCTAGTGTTGCACACAGTGCTGCTAATTCCCGGTAGGTTGCTCTTGAAATTTTTTTAATGCTTGAAATCTTTGAGATTCAAAGCTTTGAGATGTTTTGTTGAATACCTCTGTGTAAGTGCCAAGTACATTATTTTGCACACAGTATGGGATAAACTACTTGTCTTAGCAGGCATGACCAAATACAGACACATGAATGCAGATCAGCGAACCCCCTCCCCTCCTGAAACACACATATACACACACCAAGAGATTTTTGTCCCAAACAGAAGATTCACACAGACCTGTAAAGCCCTATTTGTGATAAGAACAAATAGACACTCAAGTTGTCTAGTTTCCTCCAAACCCAATGAAAAGCACTTTAAGGTGAGTTCTGAGTAGCCAGAAGCCATTCCCCTTGAGGGGACACAGAGCAACAGCCTTTTGTAAGGAACAGTCTTAAGTACCAGAATTTGCTTCGTATTACTTTTCCAGGAGATGAGTTTTAACTCCAGCTGAATATTCGTACAGCCCAAATTAGATAACGCTTTGAGTACAAAGGCAGTCACTCATAGAAGGGCAAGAGTCATTTATTTGTGCCACTGCTCTCATCCAAATATAATTCAACTTAACTACACAGCGCGGGAGTGACTTACGCTGATCACAAATGTGATAACTACCAAGTCCCACAAAAAGAGAACCAATAACAAAAATAAAGAATATATGTTCTTTTTCAATCTGGAAAGATTACAGCACTGCATAATCAGTAGTGATAAAGCTGCTGATAAAGAAGTATCTCCTCTTCTGTCAGAAGAGGTTTCATTTTGTGCTCATCACCATGGGAAACACCATGTCACCAAACAAAAAAGACAGAATATCTCCTGAGCTCACCCTAACAACAGATCCAGCTCACAGGAAGGCAATTCTGATTTCTCTGATCAGGAAAAAAAATTAAAAGAAGCTTTTTTTTAAAAAAAAAGTAGATTATTTTATCTGCACATCACCTATATGTGTACGTGAAGTCTGGAATGCTTCTAGTTACACCTTTCTGGACTGCAAAGAGAGTGAGGCAAGAAAAATACGTGTCTGAAAAAGATGATACTTTTGCACTTGACTCTAAAGAACAGCATTTGAAATGGAGATGCTGAGAAAGCCACGCTTTCATGCAACAGCATGTAACAAACTGGTGTGAATTGTATCTCTGGATGTCGTGGTTTAACCCAGCAGGCAGCTAAACACCACACAGCTGTTCGCTCACTCCCCCTACAGTGGGATGGGAGAGAGAATTGGAAAAAAGGTAAAACTCGTGGGTTGAGATAAAGGCAATTTAATAAGACAGAAAAGGAAAGGATAATAATAATAATAATAATAATAATAATAATAATAATAATAATAATAGATACAAAACAAGTGATGCACAATGCAATTGCTCACCACCTGCTGTCCAATGCCCAGCCAGATTCCGAGCCGTGGCTGCACACCCCCTGGCCAACTCCTCCCAGGTTTTTTTTTGTTATTGCTCAGCATGACGTCACGTCATATGGAATATCCCTTTGGGCAGTTTGGGTCAGCTGTCCTGGTTGTGCCTCCTCCCAGCTTCTTGTGCACCTCCAGCCTCCTTGCTGGCAGGGCAGTATAAGAAGCTGGAAAGTCCTTGACTTAGTGTAAGCACTGCTCAGCAACATCTAAAACATCAGTGTATTACCAGCATTATTCTCATCCTCAATCCAAAACACAGCACTATAACAGCTACTAGGAAGAAAATGAACTCCTTCCCAACTGAAACCAGGACACTGAAGAATAAAAATCAACAGCACCACCTACTAATTCTTTCCTCACCTCACCCCTCCTGCTAATTTGAGATTCTTTTATGATTAAACAACTCAGAGTAATTTCAGGATAGTGAGACATGAGTCCAGATTGAACACCATCATGCTGCAAACACAAACAACAAGGATAAGCCTAGCAAATTAAAAAACACAGAGAGAAGAAAAAAATAAAGGCATTGCAGGGATCTGGCAGTTTTAACAATAAATTGAAGAAGCTGCTAGTTCCTGCTAGAACAGGACTAATTCTTTAACACTATCTGCTAATATTGCAGCTACAGATGAGAAGAGAGATTATTAAAAATCTGCCTGGCTGATGCCCCTGCTAGCACAGCATCTGAAACATGGACAAACATGTCAGATGCACCACATGCCATACATCATCACAGCTACCAGTGAAAAACACCCTAATACAGTTAAAACACATTCAGGAAAGAACACGGCTACAAATAGGCTGCAAATATGTCCTTGATAAATGGAAATATAATGGACCTATATTGTGCAAAGGGCATAGACTGCTTTGATTTTTTTTTTCATTGAGTTTATTAAAAAGAAATAGGACAGTCATTCACTCAAATTCTGCAAAGTGTCTAGTTTAGTGAAGAGCCCAATCTTGTAAATGTTTCTAAGTGCTTTTGCAAAGTAAATGTTAAATAGCATTTACTTTACTTTGGAGACTTATGACTCATACTCCACCTCCAACAATCCTTGGTTTCTGTTATAATTAGGAAATACTATTTGTTTTCACGGTGGTGCCTAGAGACCCTATTCCCTGGCACAAGGCACCGCAGGAGTACATAGATGACCTTTTAGTGGAAGCTCACTGAAAGTACTCTAAAAATAGAAATTGCAATTTTTCTCTCTACCACTTCTCAGATGGAACATAAGTAGCATGATAAAAGTCTTTGAATGTATTAATGATTTTATAAATGTACTCAGTTCTGAAGATGCTGAGCACTTCAGTGCAGGAAGAACTCCGTAGCATATGGCAGTCCTGTGAAAATCCTGTTTATAGTGACCACAAGCCTCTCTGTGCTGGGAAGAAATGCTGGTCTGGGATTGAAAAGGCAGCCCAAATCCATAAACTACAGATGTGCTCTACGTGACTCATTTCACCCCAGTCATTTGCTGTCTCTGTCCCCTACTTCCTTGTTGAAGAGGCAGGAATCTCTGGCAGGCAGTGAAATTAAGGACATAAAAAGTTGTGAGAAACTTAGACCCTGTGGCAAGGCGGGTGCAGAGAATTATTTTAATGGACAGATACTTTAAGCAGAGAATATAGACTTCTTCAGCAGTAATACATGATATGCTGTTTCTTTCTAAGCCTCTTCCACTGTGCAAAATCTCCTATTTAAAAGGTATAAATAAGTAACTGTGATTTTTGCAAAATATCACCCCAGGACAACTTCTCAGTCACTCTGAGCAACGTGAAGTTAGTTCTCAGCAAGGCAGCTGACAGCCTTCAACAAGCAACACGGTGGATGCTAGCAGATTAGAGCAATGAGATAACCATAGCAACAAGTGATCTTAATTGGAACACTGTAATTAAATGTAATAGTCAACCTTAATTATAAGATAGCCAACACATCAAAAAGTAAAATCTCTGACCTCAGCATTTGTTTATGTCTACTGCATTATAGCTTTCTGGAAAAACTTCCAAACGCTTTTGGACCCTTAAAAGTAAGATTTACGAAGGAAAAATGAGGAAGGGAAAACCAGAATACAATGCTATATGTAATAAATAGAAATAATACTAGGCAGCCACGCACTGGCTCAGTAAAATATGCTCTTTGTTGATTTCTAACAAGCTGCAAGTTTTTATTTAAGTGAACAAGAGCAACACATCCCCTATCATTATTTAAGTCACTTTTAAAACCCTGTACTATACCCAAAGACTAAGCAGGTGCTAATGTTATATAAAGGTCATTTTTCTCTCAAGTCCTGACAGCTATGAGTTTTCTAAAAAAGCATGTAAAGGCATTCTGAGACTCTATATAAATGGTTCTTATGCACTGACTTCATAGCCATTATGTAGAAACGTGGTTTCAAGTTAACCAAGGGGATATCTATCAATCAGCCAAACTGTCAGCGTTATGTTGGCATAAGAATATCCTCACAGTGGTAGCCCAGCATAGGAGAATAAATGTGACAGAATTTAGAGTTCTTTATGGACAATGCTAAAAGACAAAGATGCAAATCACAAAGGGACATAAAAAGCTCACATGTTTTCACATGTTAATTAGCCAGTGAATTTCCTTTTTTCCATTTTTTATCCTACAGAGTCACAATAGAATGATGACTTGCAACCTTAAAAGTAAAGTGAGGTAGAAATATGTTCTCTTGGAGCTCATAACAATTTTAATAAAATAATTTTCTGTGGAAATTACATACTGAACAAATAAAGATAAGAATTAATGGGTTCCTTCTAATATTGCAATAACTATTTTCTGAGCATTTTGTTTCCTCATGAAGTATGTTAATAACAAGAGAACAAAAACTCCTTGTTGTGAAGACTCCTGAAGGAAACTGAAAACTTTTTAGACAAAAGGGTACAATATTTCACCTGTGTAGACAATTTACAAATCTGTTGGACATATATTTAGGTTCATTTTAAATGGAATGCTTTTTTCATAAGATTTCATCTCCTCCTGCTACTTATCCTCTTGACAATGCTCATTTCTGCTCTCACTATAATGGGATTTAGTAGCACAAGTGGGTAAATTCTTATGAAATAAAATCCCATTTCATGGAAATTTTCCTTGTAATTACAGCAAGGATAAAGAGAAATACAGAAAATACATTGTATGTGGCAGACAAAGACAACTGTGTCTGCCTGGAATGTTTTACAATCTGAACAGCTCTAATGTAATTCAGACACTGAGGAATTGAGGGGACCAAGAGAATAAACAAGCCGTAAATTCTCATAGCCTAATACAAAAATAATAATGAAAAAGTAAATTTGAGTCTTTGATTTCAACTGAATTTAAAAGAATAGTGACATTTAAAAGTCACACTGTGAAGAAATAAATGCCATTCTATGAACTACTGTTAGTTTACCTTGTATCTTGCTCTTGTATCTGACAAAGAAAATGAATCACATTAGGCATGTTTATGTTCTGTTTTGTTTTCTCTAATGTTGTGCTGGATTGCAAAGAATTCAAGGATATTGATTTGTTTTAAAACAAACTGCTTCAATTTAAAATTAAGCAAACAAAGCACAGAACATTTCTATTCACCTTTGTTTTTTCAAAAAGTTTAAACTATCCAAAGCGTACACCATAAGCCACATGTTGACATGTTATTAGTTATTATGATTGTCTCCAGTTTTATTAGCAGAAAGTATATCCTGCATGTACAGAAACACAACTATCTGGGCAATGATGTCCAATTGAATGAACTGAAGCCTACTTATACTTTATCACTGTGATGGTAGCAGGCTGTATCTTACCTCCATGTGATTAAAACTAATACCTTCAAGCATCTGGTATTGTGCTTAGCTGAGTATTCTGTGTAAAGGTTGCAAAATCAAAGTCTATAAACTTTGTTTGTTTATTTTGTGCTATACAGACTTAAATAGAAAACAACCGACTCTCACTGCAGTATCAGAAGTATGTCGGCATTCATGGTACAAATTTGGAGTGAAAAAGTCAATTGATAAAACATAAGATGTAATCCATAAGAGGCAGAATGAAACTACCTTTGGAAAATCAATATACTTTTTTTGGGTAAACAGCTAAGTTTAGGTAGAAGTCTAAAAGTGAAACAATGCCAGAACGATGGGCTTTAATGCTCTATTTTATATCCTCCAAGAAAAACAAACCAAAGAGATCTAGATAAACAGCCAAACTTTAAGATGCTTATTGAGTCCAACTTTTACATCACCTTAAGTCCACTTTCATGAATTTACTCTTTGTTTATTGTATGCTGAGGGGGAAATAACCTTTCTGGTATCATTGTTCAGGGCAAAATAGCTGTAATGCCTGTCTCATCAGTCTGGACATATCTTAGAGAGATTCACTATCCCAGTACATATAAAAAAACCCACTAAAATCTCTGATGTTTTGTCATTTGCATCTGTTGTTTTCCAGGTGACTTCTGTTCCATAAACTAACTTTAATTCTTTAAAAAATACTTTTTTTTTTAAGTTAATGAATTCAAGAAACTCCCTTGTCCAAATTTTCACATAATCTAACTGAGAGCAAAGCCAATTTACCAAAATAGGAGAAAAAGAAAAAATAGGTTATATAAGCTCATAAGTAGCATTTAGTATGTGTGTTTCAAATACAGCTGGTCCTTTTGATGCCAGGGTTCTGGCATCTTTATAAGCCATTATTAACTATGTGCATTTAATATCAGTAGAATTTCAGCTTCCAAAGGAACATGAATAACAGCCATTCTGCATAGAAATCCTATTTTACAAGATACTTAGAAGCTACGTGAGACCTGATCATAAAAATTATTAATCAGAAACCATGTTCAATTTAGTGTTTTTCCAATGAGCAATTTAAATTGCATTACAGGTAGTCATATTCTACGCTGTAACAGAACTGCATTTATTTTAACTGAAAAACAGTAGCAAAGGACAACTCAGTCCTCACAGAATGAATCCCCCATCTTTCATCATCAGCATCTGCACTTTGGACCGTGTGTCTACCGCAGTAAATGTAGGTCTAAGGACTTTTTCCCATGTGGGATGCTATGAAAATCCTAAAAAACTTCTAAAAAACCAAAAGGTGCTAGTTAATAAACTAAATTCCTTCTGCTCAGTTTCCAGCCCAGACAGAAAACTATTTGACATGGAACCTCACCAGTCTCATGTATGCACAAGAAAAATAAATTGTCAAGGAGGTCATAAAAGAGGATGCACCAAATAAAAAATGCATGCTAGTGTACGCAGCAGTTCTGTAGCTCTGAAAGCTTCAAAACAAATTCCGCTGTAGACACAAGGAATGAGCTTCTACGGTGATTAGCTGTAGCAGAGCATGGCAAAGACTTTGAGCCAGACCTAGTAAGAGTCCATTGTAACAGAAAGGGAGGGTAAAAACTTTTGGCTCTTTAGCTCAGGAAAAACAGTACAGCTGGGTTTTCTTTTCTTTACTTTAATATCAGAAGCCAATGCAGGAAACGGGAGCAATGGGATTACTAGTTTTTAAAAGTTGGACAAAAATTCTCTAAGTATTAAAATAAATATATATTAAAGTTTTTAAAAAGTTAAGAATTAAATCTAAAGTAGCCTTTTGGGCACTGATGTATATAAATGTACTTAAAAGAAAACACAGACCACCAACCCTTCTTTTTTTAAACATCAAAATCAGAAAAAGTAGCAAATACAACCCAAAATAAAAGGCAGCCATGTACTAGTGTCCCAGTGCCATGAGAAAGCTTATCTAGCTTTCAAGTTCAGAGCTGACTTCAAAGTCAACCCTGCTCTCAGCCTGGGGTTGGACCAGATGACCTTGATACATCCCTCGCAACCTGAACTATTATGTGATGTTAAGATAATCGATGTTTTAGTGGTCCTATTCTGGTAGATTATAGAAGACATTAACTTTGCTTCAACCATAAACAATTTGTCATGAAATCAGTGTTCTATTCTGCTTCAACCTGCAGCAACAACTTCTGCTAAATGTCAATATGTGTTATATGAATCTGTTCTGGAAAGAACAGACCTGATGGAATAGATATCCTCACAGTGAATTACTATATGTAAAGCTTGCTTTTGAATTACTGTACATAGGTCTTCCTTTGGGTTTGTTTTGGGTTGGTTTTGGTTTGGGTTTTTTTTTGGGGGGGGGGGGAGGGTGAGGCAGGGGGAAAGCAGCATTTCAGGATTTTATACCATTTTTGATAATACAATACAATATTTTAAGTAATTTCAAATAAAACATGACGCTTTCTTAGTTCCTTAATGACCTAAAATGGTTCCAGTACAATGGCTTTTCAGTGAAGAAACTTGAAACAAGTTGGCTATGTCAGTCAAATGACTCCTCCACATGAGAAGAGACTAAATAGACTACAGCTTTTCAGCTCGAAAAAGATATGACTGAGGGGATGTAGAATAGCAGCTCTAAAATTTTAAATAGCCTGGAAAAGGTGAATAGGAAATGATTATTCACAATTCAAGAACTAGACAGAGCCAAATGATATTATCAGATTGTAGTTTAAAAAAAGCACTTCTCCACACAAAGCACATTAAAGTATGTAACTCACCTGCAAAGAATGAGTAGAAATCAAAAGATCTGCCTTCAAGAAAGGAGGAGGCATATTCTCAAAGGTTACCTCCACCTCTAATGCAGCTCCTGGCTCCAGGAGCATTGAAACCGCAAAACACCAGATGCTGAGAGAGCACCTCTTCACATGCCCACTGCCTTTGCTGTTAAGCATCTATTACTGGCCACTTTTACACAGAAGCCTAGATGGGCCACTGTTCTGACTCAGAATAGCAGATGTTAAATTTTTAATGAAGGTGTCTACCTCCCTTTGCAAGGATACCTGTGCACTGGGCTGGGATGGAGAGGGGAAAACAGCCCAGTGTGCTCCAGCAGGGCCCTGTCTGGACAGTCAGAGGGAGCACCTTCAGCTGAATTAGTTACAGGAGTGAAGAACAGACAGTAATTTCACATGTGTATTTTTCTTCAGACTATGGTAAAGTGCATGTCTGTAAGGAAACTTGTCCTTCTGTTGCTTGAAATAAACTCATTGTGAGGGTGAAAAGAGGATGTCGCATTCCAAGTCTCTGAATCAGATTCCCTCTGTGACTACTCACGTCTGCAAGGGAAATAAAGCAAGCACACCTAGCACCAGCTTACCACTCAGCGCTGAGCCTGGGGAGTTCACAGCACTGATCAACATATGGCATCCCTGATTTGCATATTGTCAAGATTCATGGGCACAATTTTCAATGATTAAACTATCAGAAAGATGTAACAAGCTTTTTAATTGGGAAAGAGGAAAGGGAGAAGAAATAATCATGCTTGGCCTCTGTGTTCTTGACAGCCTGAATGACATGTTCACATGCTAGTTATTTAACAGGATCGTTACTTCTAGGATATGGCCGCTGTTGGCTGAAAGCTTGGAGCTGGATCCAAGAACACCCGATGAATACAGAGCACTGCAGAGACAGAAGACAGACACCACAGTCTGCAAGCACAGTCCTGCTGCTGCCTGACTCCAACCATGCGGCAGCCCGGGATGTTCAGCAGCCACACTCTGCAGCCTTCATGCTTCCCCATGCTTTGAAATTCTGCATCTGTTCAGGACAATGTTTATGTGCCACTCATGACCCAGCTAAATCCAGGTCCAGAAAGCAGTCATTTGCCTGCATAAGTCTGCCAGGCAGTCACCATCAGACCCTGCTTAACACAGCCCAGGATGGGCTCTCCAGCCAGCATCGTGGCCATGCTTGGCTTTGTGTCAATGCATGGTCACACCATTCCTGTCCCTTTTCTCTAGCACCTTTTTTTTTTGTAAAAGGCATTCATGCATTCAGATGCTATTACCATAGTCCTCCTACTCCTCCAGACTTCTGCGTCAAGGCTGATAAATCCTATTGAATCAGTCTTTCCTTCGAGGGTGATGTGCTCTGGATGAGCCCACTCTCGCTGCTCTCCTCGAGGTCGTTTCT
Organism: Theristicus caerulescens; assembly: GCA_020745775.1. Lineage (NCBI taxonomy): Eukaryota > Metazoa > Chordata > Aves > Pelecaniformes > Threskiornithidae > Theristicus > Theristicus caerulescens. Next base: position 96,131,075 of record CM036560.1, read on the forward strand.
GGGCAGTGGGGTGCTGCTGTGCCCCAGCTGAGGCATCACTGGGGCTGAACAGCACAGAGGAATTGCTCACCAGGTCTTGCAACTGTTACTGCTGTCCACAATTCCCAGCCTAACACCTGCTGCTCTCACAATTGCACATTTCAGCTTGTGACACACTATGAACAATAGATCCCTTCCCACTGGACTGTTATCTGTCTGATCACTTGGCCTCAATATTTTTTTTCTCTTTTTAAATACAGGCATAAGCTTGTTGAGACATACCAGCCCTACATATCCCAGTCCTCGGCTCTCCAGTGCCTTGGTATTCTGCAAGGTCAAAAAAATAAACTGATGGTCATGGATTTCACCCAGCCTGAAGTTAAGTGTCTGGGAGTAGTTAAAGAGACAGGTTTTGTAAATTTTCTCTGCTCCTCTTCTTCTAGGCCGAAAGTTATCTTTTGTCAATGGTTTTAGTCATGTTAGCCATCTGCTTACACTTGTTCATTTTATCAAGGACAAAAGGACTGAAACTCTTACTTGGCTAAGCCAGTTTTAGTTTGATTAACAAGTAGCTGAGACAAGCCTTGAAACAGAAGAGCTTTAGCATAAAGGACTCGCCACAAATGGGGATGAAAGTCTATATCTGAAGTGTATTTCTAATTCTATTCTTTATTTGAATTGCAGGCTTAATTTTGAGAGGTTTTTCCTCCTGTTTTTAAACACAAGCTTAAAGCAAAAGCAGAAAGGTAATAAGAAAAGCTCAGAAAGAAATGGAAAGTCTTAAATATATCAGTCATGGGGATATGTGAAGATGAGAAATATTAGATTTGAAGAATGAAGAGAATTTTTAATTACATGTATTTAAAAAGCTCATTGATAAGGATCTCTGGTATTGGCAAAGAACATAAAGTAATGTATTACTATGATATGTATGTATAGGAAATTATGTACACACAATGTGTATACAATGCATATGTATATATTATATATCATGTATTATGTATTTTATATTTTATATTTATTATGTATATTACATAATAGTTGATTCTAAAATATATTATAAACCTATTACTGTTACATTATTCCAACTATCATAGAACTTATCTTTTTCAATATATGACATTTAATGCTGTATTCTTTTCCAAACCATTATGCATTTTGTACCAAATAAGCAATCCTAGAATATTGCATCTCACCAAACTTTGTCCAGCATATCAAGGAAAGTGTGCAGGTGTACAGACTTAACTTTAAATCTTAACCTAGTTTTGTTCAGATGTCTTTATGTCTGTTCGTGGTAACACTTCATCACCTTAGTGAAGCTCCCTTGGAAAGTAAGCTTAGTTACTCCAAAGTCTCCCGATGAATGCAGAAGGGAAGGACTATTTTGATAGATATAGCAATTAACTGGTACTCAAGAGATTTCACTTCAGTAGCTCTAACTAATAAACATTTTACTTTAGAAAAATTTCCTTAATTTCCTCACTGTAAAATGCACAGAGCATATATTAACTATGCATAAACCAAATAGTTCCATACTAAGTTCTTTAACCTGTTGTCTTAACTCACCTGACATGGTAACAAGGCTTAGATAACTTGCACGATGTTGTATTCTAAATTTGTACTTCTGCCTTTTCCTAACACATACACTGGATTATAACACAAGCAAGTTTAGCTCAATAAGTCTCATGCCATTTGTTAACCTGATGGGTAAGATGTAATTGTCTTTTATTGTAATGCAAACAGAGCATACAAAAAATAATATGTGCAAGGAGACTATGTTCATGAAACATTTAAACCTACACGATACTTACAGATGAGAGGAAAATTGCACTGATATTTTTGCAAGACCAAGCCTCACGTAGTTCAACATCCTAAACAAGAAATGCTAACTTTTATCAGAAAAGCATTTGAGTCCCTGAAAACATATCAACCATTTTGGGAGATTCAGCTTTGTGTGCATGGTCACCATTACCACTCCACATTTTCAGCTGCTGAAAGAAGCAGAGGCCACTAGACCAGCTTTTCCCTCCCAATATTCTGATGCTGTCTTTGTCAGGAGAACTAAATGTTTATTGCAAAAGAGGCTATAAACTGCCTGCCCTCCCTGACATTTATTGAACCAATACTCAACATTAAATTTCCTCTCTGGCATCCTAGAGTGAGATAAATAGGGATTTAAATGGCAGTAGAGCAGGAGAGGAACAGTGGATTTTTATTTATGTATTCATTCTCCTAGAGCTAAGAATAAAGATGAACCAGAAAACAACATGCACAATGAAAAGTTAACATTGCCATCAAACTACAAGAGTTCTAAAAGAAAAGGGGTAAATCAGTCTCTTTCTTAAAAGCTGAACCTCACTTGATAATCCCTAATAAAAGTTGCCTAGTACAGAGTTGTTAAATAGCAGAATTTTATTCAACAAATGAACTTGAGCAATAAAGAGATGGTGTTGGTAGCAGTATCTTCAGAGAAATATGAAGAAACAATTCAAAAGCGAAAGACATCTTATATTTATCTTTATATGTCATAGGAATAACCCAAACTCTGTTCATCAGGATCTTCTTTTCCCCCTGAATTATCAAGTCCATTTTTCTCAACTCCTGTCTCTGCATCAGCAACACCAGAGCTTTCATTCACGCAAATCTCTCTGTTGGCAAAAACATGTCTGACCAGGACTGATGACCATCTCCTCTTGAAATCCACTCACAGTAACCAAGTGCCCTCAGGATTTTCTGCTTCCTATAGACAAATACACCCTAGATCTCTATCTTCTTAAGCCCCTTGACCACATTTCCCTTTTTTCTACTATGCAAAAATTAGATATAATTTTTTCACAGGAGTTGTGTTGAACTTAGTTATTTCCAAAAAATTCAAAATGTTATAAAATACTCATTAAAATGGTTTTAAATTAAAGAATAAGGAGAATCAATCAAGATTTTGAGGCAACAGTCAATTAACAATAACACATACTGCACAATGTGAAAACATATACGTAACTAAAGCATTTGTTGAAATATATCACAGGTTCTGAGTCTATCACAGCAAGAACTAACTGAGCAACTAAAAAGACATTTCTTTCTGATGAGTACCCGAGTTGAAGATATGAATATTTTTAATCTATCTGCCACACACACTGAAATGAATGATTTACTCTCCCATTTTGCATCCCTGGAAAATAATCATTTTATTCTTGTTTTCCATTTATAACTTTGCCAAAAGATACTTCTCTTTCAGGTCCTGGCACAAATATGTGATGATAGGTATGTCTCCCCAATCAGCAGGCTGATTGTAAGAAAATATGCAGCTCTGGGAAAAATAATGTGTTTTAAGAGTTGCTGTTATCCTAAGAATCTCCAGACTATCATAATAATTCATCATTTTATAGAATGTTTCTAAGCCTTAAATCTTTAGGGAGAAAAAAAATAGGAGGAGTTATGATCTTCTCAGCCTCCTCAGTCACCTACAAACTACCGCATTAGACTGTTCCCACCGAGGCCAACCCATTTCTACTGCTGTCCACATTGCAGACCCCACCACTTCCTCACTGCGTCCCTCTTGCAAAAGCTCTTCAAGGTAGAGCACACCTGGCCTTACTCCTGGCATGCCGTGGTGATCATGAAGTGTAGACACATTAACAGCTTGAGGCCAGTGACCAGCTTGCTCACTCTGCCTCAGCAACTCCTCAAAACTCCCTGCCATCACCCAAATCTGAAAAATGGGTAGGGCATGACTGTGGGTGGGAAAGAAATATGTCTTCTGCTGTCCACTCCTGAGGACTGATCCAGGATGGTCCAAGTCAGTCTGAATTGCATCTCTGGTATATGCTCAAAGACCGGACTGGGAAGTACCTGGAACCTCTGTCAGTGCCGTGGTGCTGTGTGCTGTCTGGGTTTTAATTGTGCAGGAGCCGGGAGAACAGAAGGCTCAATATTCTGAACTTTTTAGCTGAGGATGTCAAAGCTGCCCAAGTAACTCAAACACTTAGTTCTATCAGACTGAAAGGGATGTTACAGTCCTGTAGTCAACTTAAGAAATCTCAGCCTTCAGCTCTACCATGCCTGGAGAAAGTGAGTCCACAGAGGGCACCACAGAAGCCCACTCCCCACAAATATTTCCCTGGATAGTACCTAGATAAAGAGGATACTTCCAATGACATCTATGTGTAGCTGGGAGTTACCTCTACAAAAAGTGTTACAGATGTGAGGGGGAACAGTGACACACCTCAATATGATTGTTTTCAGTTTATTTTTCTTGTTTGTTTAAATCACTACCCCCTGAACACAAGCATTGCAAACAAAACTTTATTGACCTGGGAGCAAATGAGGCCACAAAAGGAAAGATTCTCCTTCCCCCATACATTTTAAAATCCAGTTGGTGCAAGCCATCACCCTCTGCATCAAGACTTCTTTTCTCAGAGGTCCCATTATTGACAGCATTCCCCCTTTTCTTTGACTTTACCATGAGTGTTTTTGAACTTGCAGTTTTTTCATTTGCAGCCTAAGATAGATCTGAAATCAGTGATTTCACTTTAACATGACCATATTAATTCCACTGGATGATTACTTCAATCTTGATTGCTTTAAAGCATCATTGTCTAATTGAATTTTAATTAAAAGGAAATAAAAGTACATAATACCTTATTCTGATTCAAGTAGCATTACCCACCAGAATATGTTTGGCTTCAACTCAGATTTTCTAAAATGAGTAAACATTTCTGAGTTGCTGAAACACATTAAACTAGTAGGGATCCCTGCTTACTTCAGCTGGATGTATAATATTTTTCCTTCAAATAATTCTTAAGACTTGCTAACACACACAATAATTCTCATGCTCTGTATTCTTTCATAGATTATGCTTATTTAAAAGTATTTCATAATAATACAAGCATTATACAGGTTATTTTCTATGGAACCTGCCTTCCCCAGTGAATAGCAATGGTCAATAATCAACTCAGAACACTGCTACTGTAAATTATTTTTTACTGTAAAACATTCATCCAATACAAAGATGTTACCGAGTGCTCTTTTTAGTGAACAAAGCTTTTAAGTGTCTACTAGTGAATAATGGAAAACAGTGGAGGATAAATGAAATAACTGCAGAGATATTATTATTATTATTATTGTATTATTAGTCATTTAAAGATAAAAATCTAATTTTAAAACTCTAATTCTAAGAGTAGCTCTAAGTGGACTGTATATTAATAGCCATAAAGGGGCTACTCTGCCTGACGCAGGCTGGCACGCAGCCGTTGCCCTTCTCTAACCATAGCCTTGCATTCTTGGATAAGGAGATGGTCATTGACTTGCAATTAGCATCTCTGTTGCGGTGGTACTTCATTCCAGGTAAAGCAGCATTTCTATATTTTCAAAACACAATCAGGTCACAACCTAGTTCAGTATCCTGGTATAATGAGATATTTTTCAGTATTTCCAGTATATTCTGTACGTAAAATAGATCTTGTTAATACCAGCAGAAAAGTCCATTCCATCGACATTAATGAGTTTGTATCACATGCTTTAAAAATATTTACAGATATAGACTATCATAGCTAAAGCCAGATAATAATGTTTCTCACGTGAAACTGAATCTTGATGAAAATTACAGAAATAGCAGTGTTTGTATAGATAAATGAGACTTGTTCAGATTTTGACACATTATATATTTTCAGTATGCTGTACTAATCAATACCAGCTAATTAGTATAGTGAAAAGAGCCAAGTTTACCTAAGGAGAAACAGTTCTTTTCTTGCTACCATTTATTTCAAAAAATCAGTCTGGAAAAAAAACCCTGCTTCGAGCTTTGTAAATATTGAGATGGAATTGAAAAAGCACCGATGTTATTGTCATTCCACATATGATGATAAATGAAGCTATTAAAGATGTTTTTGTCTAAATACAAGAAGCTATCCAATGGACATTTGAACTTATAATGTAAGCAAACATTTTCTATTTTCCACAACCAATAATAAACAGAATCCACATAACTTTTATTTATAACAATGGTTGTTATTTGTGCAAATGCCTATTACATAAATGATTTACCAAAACACTTCTGTGAAGGGGAAAAAAAAAAAACAAACAACCAAAAAACGTACCACAAACAAACCAAAACACCATCCCTCTGCTAAATACTAGGTCTCTGAGTTAGTCTAGAAAAGTGGAAATACTTTCTCCATAATGAAAAGCAAAGACAAGTCTAACCCAGTTTACTTCTGCACTTGTCAATATGTTTCACCAGAAAATGTTCTGAGTCAGAACTAGTCTCATACTAAAAAAACCCCAACAACCTTAACAAACAAAAAAATCAAATAACCAAAACAAACAAACAAAAACCTCCAAAACTACAAATATGAGATCAAATTCAAAATTACAAGATGAAAGTAAAAAGCCTTACATGCCACTCTTAGTCAGCAAAGTTAATAAGACTGTGTAGCTCTATTTTGAGAGCAATTTCATATATTTATAATCTTTGTAATGGAGTAATAAGAGGAGGTATAAGGTGAAAAAGAGACAACCTATTGAAAAATGTGGTGCATGCAACAGGAATATGACAGTGCTCAAAGAGAAAAGTGTGAGCAGATAGGGGAATCAGTCACATTTTCTGCAGTGTGTTAAAATTAACCAGGTGGAACATGCCAGATTTTTAATATATACTTTCTCATTGGATGCATGTTCCCTCAGCAGTCACTGCAAACCACCCTCCACTAGATATTTACAACAGTGTTGATTTTCTCCAGGACTTTTCTGTTACTAATTTTCCCCACCCCTCAAAAAAATCCTAAACCAAAAAGAGGGTTACAAAATTAAGAGGTAGGCAATCACAGCACTGCATTATGCTGCTCAGACTCTCAGTGAAAAGTCCAGGAAATTTACTGGCTTTCAAAACTGTTTTTCCACACTTCTCCCAGTCATTTAAAAGCCTCATATCATTACCCTGGAGTTCCTTGCAAAATTGCCTTTAAAATTTCCCTGATGTCTTTATAGAAAACTTTTCCCCTTTTGTTTATATCTTGGTGTATAAACCCAATTTCACTTCAATACATACACTGCATCTATTACTGACTGCCATGCTGCAGGCATTACTGTGCTGCACTTTAAAGTTCAATCAAGGCAGTCTATTTATATGCATGAATGTGTTTTATATAATTGGCATTAATCTAGAGAAAAAGGTACCCTCTGTACCTACACTGTACAACCATGCACCAGCCAAATACCGGTAAACATTAACTTCTAACAAAAACAAGTTTTATGCATTTATTTTTAAGCCCTAGTATTTCTGTGGTATGAATCTTCATGTGTAAGTGAAATTTTCCTGCATGTGAGTGATTTTTGTAGATTTATAATAGAAACTATGTAAATACAGGTCTCCTCGAAGACATTCCTAATAAATTCCTTCTATTTTAACCTGCCTGCCATGCCTTCTTCAGCTTTCAGCCTAAGTTTATTTCTTCCCTAACCTACTATGAGTTCCTGTAGCAATTAAAGTTGTGAAAAAAATATCCACATTGGCCACAAAATTCACATGCATTTTGCCACAGACAGGTCATGTATGTATCACATTCCAAAATATTTGCATATAAATGAAATTTTTAAAGATATGGTCTTATACGTGGCAGTGGAATTTAAAACATGTCCTGCCTCTGTTAAGCCAAAATGATAATTTCTCACCACTGCTGTAACTGCATCAATCATTTAACAGTTTGTTAATTTTTAAAATCTCCATCACAGAATGTCCTTTCATTAAAATGCAGGCAATTAAAATAGTTTATTGGAGAAAGCTACTGTATACCCAAGTGGGAAGCTGCTGATTTTTTACATTTGTTTATTCTGCAAAAATTAAATACTTAGTGCTAAAATCATGACAGTGACTCGGAGAACTAAACATTTCTTTAGCTGCTGAGGTCTGACATCTAGTAATACTAATGTTGACAAACCTCTGTCACCAGAAAACTCAGGAGACCTCCCTTGATTACAGAAGATGGAAATTTAAGCCTCTAGAGAAACTTTCAGCTAAGGACCACATTTTTTATAGTATTAGCCTTATTCGCTATTACGGAGAAATTGTTTTGGCATGTGTCCCAACTGTACAGGTACCACAGCAATTTAACACCACCAGAAGTAGAATATGTTCAAAGATAGCGTTGCTACTCAGTGATTAGACAAGAGGTCAAATAGGCAGAGAATGCACAACTGCCTTGGATAATGCCATTGGGAGGATAAGTATCCCAGCAAGAAACACAGGGGGAGGTGACAAAAAAAATGGAGAATGAGCATTAATTAATCCAGCAGGGTCTCAGATCATTCAAAACAAAGAAAAGATTATATGTTACTGTATTTATGCTGTAGGAGAGAGAGGACTCAACCCATGAGACTGGTGATGCAGTTCATACCTACGGCTCATTCCCAGTCAACAGTAGTATTACATGAAGAAATGTCACATAGCTTGGCTCACAAGATCTTTTAAATGTCTTGATCCACGTTAATAGCTAATAGCGAACATTCGTTATCTTCTTTTTAAGCAGTTGGTGATTACAGATGGCACATTTTAAACTCCTGCTTTCAAAAGTTGTGAACAGATGCAAAATGCTGCCAATGCAGTATTAGTTCTGCTGTCCAAATCTACAAATATTCAAATTTTTATCAACAGGGTGCTCATTCTCAAAAGGTACTTGATATCTGGCAGAGATTTACATAACTGATTAAATAAATCTCAAAGTTTTCAGCTTCCTCCAGTTTAACATCAGCTACATTATTCATCAATGTGCTTTAAGGCAAATAATGAAGACAATAAACTATATAGGAATCCAAAAGGTATCTCTCTCTTTCACTAATTCGGTAGAGCCAAGTAATTATCTTAACTTCAGTGGAACTGTGCAAGCATTTTAACAGGAGAAAAATCTTGCAATTTCAAAATCTCCTGCAGCAGAATGATTTCTGGAAAAATGTTCTGGACCTGGTTGAAACAAGGGCAACATTTGAAACATTTATATCTGACAGCCTAAATTTCAAAGCCATCAATTCTACATTATAACTGTAACATTTAAAGTCTCTGATGGTGAAAAGATCAATATGAAATTACAAATTGTCACTACTTGTATGCGCATACACGGACACGTAAACCACTGTTCTGACAACAGGAGTGTGGTCCTTTTACAAATCATCTCCCATTAACCATCATGCTCACGAGGCGCAATTAGTTTAATACAGCATTCAGGAAATGAAAGAATATTTTTTATACATACTCTTTTCTACCTGAATGCATGTAACAAATTACATTTTACAATTAGTCACTAGTCAATGAAGTAATTCACAATATTATGCAGTGCCATCTGAGAAACAGTACCTACGATATGTTCCTTTGAGAGAATATTTTCCTATGACAAGCACTCCCAAAATGAACAATACAGACAGGATGTATATTGCAGTTCAGGACTTTGTTGTTGTTACCCCAGAATCACATCAGACAAAATTTCTGAAGCAGCAAAGAATGAAAATTACTGCAAAATATTAAGGAGAGATTGGAGCACACAAAAGTTGATACAGAGGTAGCAACAGCTCATGCTGATTCATACGAAGCACAGATATAACAGTGTCAGGAAACAGTAAATAACAGTTCAGTTACCAAAACACTGTTTTCTTTTTCCAATGTCAAAAATTATTAATATTAAGGTTCTTTGGAAACTTTTGATTGAACTCTTCTTGTCAATTTTTGTTCATGTGAATTATTGGTCCTCTACAGTGAACTTCAAGTTTTCATTTAAATTCTATTAGTTAATAAAAAGTGAAAATTCTCCAAAGCATGGATGGGAGAGGGGAAACCACCTTGACTTAACAGATTATTTTTGGGTACATCCTCTTTAGGAAGTTTTAATATAGAAATGTTTGACATGCCAAAGTGAGCTTTCTTCAAAATCTCTCTTGGTTTGGAAAAGCATACCCAAATATTAAATCCAATCCCGCTCCAGTGCACAACCACAATAGAAAAGCATTGTTTCCCAGACCACATTCAGATGCAGTTTCCATGATCTGAAGCAGAAAAAGTCTCCCAGCATCACAGGAGATTTCTGTCACCAGGTAGGAATGCAAATCCAGACTTTAGCCCTGATTTAGTTTCTAATCCAACACATAAAATATGTCTGATTCTGAAAATAATCTGATTTTCCAATGTAAAGATATATGTTTCAGAGTAACATTGGGAATTTATCCACAATCCATCTGGTTCTGATTTAACCAGCACCTCTACCAGTTAAAATCCCAATGACTTTAAACTGAGAAGCACTTTCAGGTCCTAAGTTTACTAAGTTATCCAAGTATCACGAGAATAACCTTATCTCGGGCTTTACTATTATTTCTGGATTTATAGTATCAGAACTTGACTCCATATCTCAACTACATAAAGCCAAATGCAGCAAATGGAAGTTCTGCACAAGAAAAGTCTGTAGGGATCAAAAGAAAACATAAGTAGAACAAATAATCAGATGAGTCCTTTTTTGTCATTTTTTAACTTAAGGCAAAATTCCATGCCTTTTGTACGAAAATAGTGTCAGCACACAAATGTTCTAAATTAGGTTTTCATTAAAGTGACTTTAAAGACTAAAGCACAACTAAACAGAGCTTCTTTCAGGACATTCATTTTAAAGGTGACAAATGACACTGATATTGCATGTCAAGTTTGCTTTAAGTGCCTTAATAGCATTTATATTTCAAGGCTTAGCTTAAGGAAACTTCACAACTTCTAGAACTGTTTCCTAAAACTTGTGTGTAAATTTAGCAGCAAACCCATCAAATTCATGCAGATTGCAATGACTTTTGATCACTGTTGCAGTGGCTCCAAACAGAGATGAAATTGTGAGTTTCTGAAAAATCCCAATTTCTTCTTTTTTTTTAAAAAAAAAAAACAAAACACACAAAAAACCAACAAAAATAAACACCCCCCCAAACAACAACAACAACAAGCTACTCCAGAACAAATCTGAATAATTTTTAAAAGTCATTGCATGAGTAAGCATTTCTTTTTTATCAATAGCCATGATCTTATGCTTTTCTACAGATGAAATAACTATAGGGCATTCTGCTGACGAAAGATTGTGAGGGAACATCAACAATCTAATGGTGTAACATGAAGTTGTAAGGGAAATAGTTACAAAGAAGTTGTAGTTAGTCATAGTTACGAAGAAGGTGGAGACTCCCTTTTCACAAGGAGTCACATGGTGAGGACAAGAGGTAATGGGTACAAGTTACTCCCAGGGAGATTGCAATTGGACATGAGAGGAAAGTTTTTCACAATGAGAACAGTCAACCATTGGAATAATCTCCTCAGGGAAGTATTATTGGAATAATTTCCCCGGGAAGACTCAGCTGGACAGAGTGCTGGGCCATCTCGTCTAGACTGTGCTCTTGCCTAGGAAGGCTGGACCAGATGATCCTTGAGGTCCCTTCCAACCTGATATTCTATGATTCTATGAAATACAACTACAAAGCTCTGTAGTTCATTAAGGTTGAGGCATTCCAGCTATCGAAAATGAACAGGTTTTCATACTTGGACGTAAAACCAGACGAAGACAGAGAATTGCAACAGGCAGTTTAGCAGTACTGTAAAAAATAAAAATGTAAACAAAAAAAGGGCAATAAAAACCCAAAGTCTCTCAATACGGGGATTGTTTCAAGGATATTTTTCATTAATCTTTCTTTAAGATCACCATCACGAGCAGTATGTTACATGTGTTGTAAATGGAGTAGTCTACCATTATCCAAGCTAGCTATCAAGGGAGAACAAGAAAAGCAGGTTAGATATTCAGTGTCTAAATTGGTCAATTTTTAGATATGTGTTGATAACACATGGAAGTCTGAAGTATATACCACGGATGTGATTTGTCTCACAATCCCAAAATCATTGAATTTCAAGATTGAAAATTTCCATTATTCTATTTCATCTAGCTCTCTGCATTGCACAACTTTCACTCTACAGACCATTTTCTAGTGTTTTGTCAATTCTAGTTATAAAAGTCTCGAGTGAATGGGTTTCTAATATTTCCCTAAAATGACTGTTTCACAACCTAATATATCTCTGCCACAAAGCTTTTTTGCCATACAGTTTAATTTCTCCCTTGCTTGTTTTCATCCTATGGGAATAGCTCTCTGACCTCAACATAGCTCTGCATGTGCTTACATTTAAATATTACATTAAGATCCTGGCACAAAATACCTTTGTATATGCAACACAATGAGGTAATGGAACAAAGCTAGCTGGGGGGGGGAGGAAAAAAAGATTGCGCTATTAAAGACCAATTCACCAGGACAGATATAGTTCAAGTATATAAAGAGAGAAAAATGCTTCTGTATTTAGCCTTGAAGAGTGAAATCCAGTTTTTACATCTAAAGACAGTAATGAACTTACTTAATTCCATCAGTACAGCAGAATCCATATAAAACACTAGGCAAATGATTTAATTTCTGCTTCAATTCCCTTTGTAAAAGAGAGATAATGCTTCCTTAACCAGAGATTACTATCTGCTTAGATTCACTAGCTATCCATGAGGATAAAAATTATACAAAGAAATAATATAGTCTCCACATTTCTTTGAGGAGTTGCATATAATATTCTTATTCACACTTATTTATAAATACACATAAAATACTGGACTGCAATTTTGCAAGTTCTGTTCCACACTCATGCACTGATACTGTTCACACAAAACCATGCCATTATCTATTTGATTATTCATTTATTCATTTTTATAACAAAACTGTTTTAGCTTTTTATTTTAATTATTTTTAGTCCTTTTAGCAGGACTTACTGAATAATTTGATTACAGCAAAGAGAGTGTTGCCATTTAATCAATACTGAAAGTTGAGCAGCAGATGTGAAGGAAGAAAAGACGACATTAGAGAAAGCCATAACGGTAAAAATACACTGCAACTGCATTTCAGACTTTCATATTCACATTGCAGGGAAGAAGCTTGTACAACACTCGAATTGCATCTGCTCATGTGCTTAGATGGAAAATCCAACTGGCTGCTTAATTAACTTTTTTATATAGTTTTAGGTATGAATACTCATAAACAAGTTATTGTAAAAAAACTCTACTGTCTTTACACAGGCTTCTTTTGGGATAGTTGGAACTTCATTTTCTGTTTCTGGAAAAACAACGCAAATATTTTTCTGAAAACAAATTAGCCACAAATGTTCCTAAATTTGGACTGAATATTAGAGCTATGAGTAATGCTCTGGCTGTACAATCAGCCACTCTTCAGATAACCTACAGTCACATTAACTTAGATTTGGAATCCAAATCTTTCAACTTCAGAACACACGATTGACTGCATCTATTTATTCCCAACACCAACTTATCTTTGTGAAATACACGGGAACATTTTCTACTGGAGCGGAAACATGCAAAATTGATTTATCAAATAAAGAATTTCCTAGGTGCAGAAAAATACACTGAAATGTAGAGAGCTCTAGAAAATGGGTAACTGCCATTACTGCACCTGGGCACATTAAAGTTAGTAAATCTAAATCAACATGCAGAAACGTTACTATACAAACGTACAGGAATAAGTGAAGTGGAAGGTTCATATTTAGTGAGCTGAGCACAGATCATAAACACACAAGCTTGAACTCACTTATGCTGCTTTATGATGATTAAACATTTTGGCCCTTTGCTACAGTATTGCAGCAGCCCTGAGAAACGGTGTAATTACTTCTTTTGAAGAACGAAGTTAAAAAGACTTGCTACTAAAGGGCAGTGCATACAGTCTGTGGTTAATTAAGACTCAGTGAATGGTTTCATTACATTTCTAAACACCATTCTTAGTCTCACCAGTTTTCCAACATTTCCATTGTTACAAAGTAAATTACAATTAATAAATTGACTAACCTACCTTAATTAAAAATTGCTGTAATTTAAAGATTTTAACCACCTCAAACCAACCGTTTCAATCTTCAAACACTCAAAACTTAACAAAATTATGAAAAATAGATAGAAAAGACTGTGTAGGTTCCTTAATTCTCCCTTTGCCAGTGACTACAGGTTTTTCCAGTCTTGCTGGCATGACTTCCATAATTTATTTTTCAGCCTAATAGACTTCACTATTTATTTTATAGTCTGCTAGCTCTCACTCTTCAAAAGCTTTCCCTATTACCTTTTCTTCTATCTACCAAACACAAATGCTGTGGTAAGTCTCAGGGCAAAAAACTCTGAATTGCATTTCAAATTCAAGTCTGCAGTATATGTAAGGGAATACAAATAATTCTACAAGCCCAATGTAAACACCCAGCGTCGCAAGGAAAAGGGGTATCTTCTATATTAATGTAGAATTATTTCACATACAAAATATTTACTTTTTTAATAACCACTGGTGCTCTATGCAGACAGTCCTATTAACCATCAACTTGTTATATGCTGACTTAGCCTTTGGCACCATAATTTTACATAAGTAGTATGTTAAAGATTATGTAATGGCATGACTTAGAGATTTACAAAAAAGAAGGTTGGATCAATCGTTGTTTGTGAAAGGCAGCACTACATTCAACCACTGGCTCAGCATCTTTAAAGACTGTGCAGAAATGGATGAAGGCACAACAGACAAGCATGTCTTTGAAAGAACTTAAGCTCAGTGTGGGAGAAGGCAGAGGAAAACACTCAAAGCTGAGAATATCACAGAATCTTCCCACCCCTGTATTTTTTTTCTAAACTATCTTCATAGGATGCTAGCCTTTTTACATTTTCTGAATGGTGTTAAATGCACATGAACACCTGAATTTGTGTTATTAACAAGCTGAATGCTCTTTTCTTTTTTGTAAGACAAATATACACACAAACATTTAAAAACAGTAATAAGCAAAAGGTTATTTTAAAGATCAAAGTGTTAAGTAACCATGTTAAATAAAACCCCCAAAAACCCAGCCAAAACCTTCTAATTTTGCTGAACTCCTCAAAGCTAATCATAGCATTAGACTAATTGTTGGAAAGTAATTTTCATCAGAAAAGCCTATGCCTGAAAGCTTATTATAGTATTGTAGTCCCCAGATAGAATTTACTTAGGTTGCTTACAGGTAAAATTTGTTTTAAAAGTTTGAAAAAAATTCATTCAGTCATTTACAATCATCAAAGCATGGAAAATTGAGTTTTTACTTCAGATGAAAGAAGAGGGAATGGAAGAAGAGACTCATTTTCTTCCATTCTTTTCCTATCAGAATTATTTATCATTAATTTAACAGTAATAGGGGAATAAAAAGAGAATATACCAAATACCCAACCCCAGCAATTCCCAAAAGGTTAGAAAGATGAACAAGCCAGGCTCAAAGCCATCTATAATGAGAGAGGTCTTATGCTCAATGCACAGTGCAGTTAAAATCAGTTTCATTATGCTACACAAATACGATGGGAAGGACACAACTTTTTGGATATTTGGTGACAGACTGTAGGTTGTGTCTTCCCTCTGACACAATGCTGATGATGTACATCAGATCTGGTGAGAGTTCATCAAGAGCTAGTCAACAAAGCTAGTCTCCTCCAGCTATCACAAAGAAATATCCATCAATTTCCACAAGTGGAAGCCGTTCCATCCCTAGCAAATTCCAAAATAAGTTCTTCCATTATATAAATGATGATCAAGTTGATTTATTCTTTTGATTTACTCTTGTTCAGTCAAGCCTGTCAAACATCCTTGAAACCTTCTAGAAGTGTTACCTAAATAGAAGGTATTATTCAAACTATGTATGTTATACTGGAGCTCTGATTAGTAAAATTCAATCTAAACAATACAAGTTAATTTCAATTCTTTAGTTCAGATTCCTCTAGTGCTGGAGAAGTAATGTAGATTTTTATTCAGCAGTCATTTCAACTGACAACATTTTCTAATTGACAGAACATTTTGAAAAGATAGTTAAAAATTTTTAAAAGCATGAAGTTGTGCAATTCCTTAAATAAAATGTAAGACTAAAAGTATTAACTCATATAGGAAAAGACGCACATTTAGTTGTGTTGGATTATACATGTATTAAACTGGTCAGTCCTTGCTAAAATTATTTTCCACCAGAAGATGCTACTGCAGTGAAATGTTTCAACTTTAATGATTATTTAAAAACTAGCAGGTTCCCTTGCCTCACGCTTTCTCGTATCATTGAGACTATTCATCTAAAATATCAGAAAAAAATGTTTTTCATATTGTACTTCATTATAGTATTTCAACTTAATGAAAAATTAATATTTCTGCAATGGCACTCTGATGTTCTGAAAATTCTTTAAAAAGTTGAGGTTTGCCCCATTTTGAAACTAAACATATACTGAAACAGCAGAACTTATGAGATCTGAAACTCCTGTCTCTACCAGGTCTCTGTGACTATCTCACACAGCAAACTCATTTGTCAGGTGGAGAAGTACGGCCTGGATGAACAGGCAGTTTGACAGGCTGGAAATATACTGAACCACCAGGTTCAGAAGGCAGCAATCAACAGTTTACCACTGGTTGTTGACTGTGGTTTGTAGTGGGCAAAGTACCACAGAGGCTGGTGCCAGAACTCTTATTTCATTATCTTCATCATCAACCTGGATGATGACACAGCAGCATCCTTAGCAGATTTGCAGGTGGCACCAAAGTAAAAGGAGAACCGGACATGACGCCTGGCACAGCAAGGTGAAATGAAAGCGCAAAGTTCTTCACGCATTGGTACAGTCCAGGACTGGCTCGGTAGTATCTCTCCTGAATAGGACTTTGGGGTTATTGTGGGTGACAGGCTGAACAGCTAAGTCAATACAATCATTACATGCAGGCCAAAGAAGATCAAGAGACTCTTAATACAGTAATAAAGGGTCAGGAATTACAAGGAAAAAGGCATGCATGGAATTTGGGTTACCTAATTAGGAAGGATGCCATTTCAGATGTGAAGCAACACTTCTGAAAAAAAAGATTAAATCTATTATATTTTAAGATGTGGACAAAGGTGTCTGCACTCCATCAGGTGCTCTGCAAAGCACCCAAATGTGCTTCTGTGTCACCCAGCACAGTGATAGCTACGGAGCTGTACAGACTTATTGAGGCTGGACTGTATTTGCAGTTTATTAAATTTAATGTCAAGTTTCACTTTGCTCTCAAAACATGATTTTGGAAAACTATTGTACTTTGAAATTAAAAAAATACAAGGCTGAAAGGCAGAAAGCAGTTACGATTTGACTATCAATGATTGTAGTTAATATCAATACTTCAGTATTACTGACTTAATCCCTGGTTTGATAATACAAAATCATTTGTATTGATATTCCTCTCTCAAGACTGGCCACAGATATGCTAAGCTGTCAGTGTTGCATTCAAATCAGGTAGATGTCTGTTCTTAGTTTTAGGTTTAATACACAGCTGAAGCTATTGTAAAGCCTCCAAAAACTCTCAGTGGGAGCTCTTACAAGATCTAGGTAATGTCATAGAGTAAAATTGAGATATTACAAGGAACACAGGCCCAGCATCTGCCTTGGAGTGATGAGTCAGAATCATGTTATAAGCACATACGGGAGTCATAGTCAAGGGTAAGAGCAAAGAGTAAGTAAAAGGGTAAATGAACATTTCCTACTGCTCAAAATCAGAATTCCAGAGGAAAACACTCTATAGAGACTAAAAAGGTAACCTGGGCATGCACACTAGAAGGCGAGTTCACCAGTAAAGTATACATCCTATGTCTTGAACCAAAGCCTCTGGTTCTCTCTGATAGGAAGGAAAAGTTGACTCTTGGGGAATGATATGGGAAAGGAGAAAAATTTACAGAAGGCAAAAGGGATGTTGCAAGTCCTGAAGAAGGGCCAAGACCACAGGACATAACTTAAAGCAGGACTGAAAATATTTAATGTAATCACTGTAGCTGTGTAACAGAAGTACAGGGCAGTTTCAGCGTGTGAAACATAAGAGCTATATGACGAAATTAGAAGTTGAATGTCTGCAATCCATCAAAGACTAACAAATATGAAAAAAACACCTGTGGAGAGAAGGATGTGCAGATGGGGCAATACCAAAAATGATATTCAAAGGTAGCATGAATGAAACAGTGCTGTTCCTCTTATGTGTGCTTAGGGCATGGAGAAAGTAATTAACCAAATAAAAAGCATCTGAAGAATAGGTAATTTGCGTTGATACATGGTACAAAACTATAGAAATTAAAGAAGTCGCAAGTTGGTTTCTTTGGATTTGGGAAGCTATGGGGTGGGACAACACTGGGTGCTGACTAGCCGTAGTACCCAGAACGATACTCAACTGCCCTGAATAATGAACCCTGTATGACGAAACCAGCATTGGACTGATCCTGGTTTCTGGGCAATATTGACTGATTCATTTTCCTAAGAAAGCTGAACTTAGACTGTAGAGCAGCCAGCAGTGGCTGGTGGCAGGGAGCACTCTGTAATACTAAAACTGCCAGCAGCTCTGGCCAGTGACTGCTAGATAAGGGCAGGCATTAGAAGGAACAATTAAAATAAGGACCCCTTGTATTAGGGCAAATCGATTAAGTTGATTTTTTTTTTTTTTTCTGTAATACATGAAAATCATTGGGAAATTTCTGTGATATGTTTCAATACAGAGTGAGAATCCCACCTTGCAAAATGGGAATCATAGAATCATTTAGGTTGGAAAAGACCTTTAAGATCATCAAGTCCAACTGTTAACCTAGCACTGCCAAGTCCATATTCCTAAGTGCCACATCTACCTGTCTTTCAAATACCTCTAGGGATGGGGACTCAATCACTTCCCTGGGCAGACTATTCCAATGCTTGATAACCCTTTCGGTGAAGAAATTTTTCCTAATAGCCAATCTAAACCTCCCTTGGCACAACTTGAGGCCATTTCCTCTCATCCTGTCACTTGTTATTTGGGAAAAGAGACCGACACCCACCTTGCTACAACTTCCTTTCAGGTAGTTATAGAATCAAGGGAAAGCCCATGCTGCACGGTGGTGGACAGCAAAGCAGAGAGCTCTAAGCTAACGCAGTCAGAGACCCCAGTTCAGCAACAAAAGAATAGTTCCACCTGGACGGTGCAATTGCAATGCTTCCAGCCCAGAACTGTCCCAACAAGCCACTTGGGACCACCTACAGTGCCTTCCACTCTACAGTATGCACACACCATGTCTTGCTGCCAGGTCAAGGTGGAGAGGCTGGCTAGATGATATGTCCAAAATTACTTAAATGTAATAGAGAAATTAAATTTCCCAAAAAAACGTAGGTATGTCAGCATGAGACAGCAGGCCCAGTCTGTGTTGGGATTTAATCTGAAAACAAAACGTTAGAAAGGTTCAGTTCCAAGAGATCCAAACCCAAATCCATTCTTCCACTCACCCCAAATGCAAGTAGGTAAAAATTCACAGCCTGTGATACCCAAAGGCCATGCTCACTTTCTGGGATGCTGATATTTCCATTAGAAACACGCTCATCTAGCATAGCCCAAGAAGGTAATGTAAGATAATACTATCTCATGGCCTTAACTCATTTGGTCTTTTCTCTTTTCTGTATGTACCAGAATTCTTCTACCAACAGAAATTGTCATAAATTACATGGTGTTTTACCTGTTACCACCATAACTGTTTTCAGTTACACTAGGCTGTATCTGCTGTAGTCTTTTAAGAACCAGATTTCAAACAATGGTTAAGGTATCATTCTGTCTCAATTATGACTACAAAGTTATAAATGGAACTTTGTTTCTTCATAGCTTGACTTCACTGGAAAAAATATAGTCCTTTAGCCTCCACATAGTAATTGCCATTACCCAGGGATAATTCTGTAAACATGGATTGCCTCTGCAGCCATGACACTGCTTTTGCATCCAGCCCTGAATGCAATTATATAATTAAAAACTTAATCTCAATTTTTTTTAACGTTACATGTTGTTGATATATCTGACCAATGCCCCTCTGTCAAAGCTCTGAGGAGCTAATGAGCCATGGAGAACACGTTAGCTTAGGCTGTTTTCAAATTTCATGAATAGAGATAATGCAAATGAAGAGTGCATATGTGCTGAGCCTTCCAAAGTCCTGATAAGGCATTAATAAACCTTAGCAAATCCTGATTATGGCTGTCTCATTATGTACACTGTTGCATTTTCTACAGATAGGAATGTTGGTAAATTAAACGCCAAAAGTGCAATATTTGAGTCTGCTCACCTGAGTGAGCAATGATAAGTAATAAAGGGCAACAGACAGAATCTCCCTATTTTTTCCAGAGTTCACTGGGCCAAAGCAAATTTGTAGCTGTTTAAGATCTCTATTTTAACATGTACGTGTCACTTTTTAGAAGGCAAAAGTGACAAAACACAGCATTTTATTATCTAAATTCTTCAAGCACTTTACCTGAAAGCCCAGGTGCCACCTCTAATCATAAAACAGCATACACTAAGCAAATTCTTTTGCCAAAATCTCTTACATTCTTTATTATTATATCGTATTAGGAAACTGCTGACTCAACAACAGCTATTTTGCTGGAGAAGGGATAAATTCCTAAATAGGCACAGATGCGTCAGGCAGAAAATATTAGCAAAATACTTTTCAATGACGATATATGGGCAAAGACAGAAGTAAATGAGTTCTTATTAAATAGAGTCTTGTTCATCCTAGGGAACACAAGCTATGTAAAACATCAAGGTACCTGCCTGTATACAGACTTTTTCACAAGCAGGACAAGCCATATGATTGCTTCTAGCATTTTATTCTGCCCTTAACTTGGCTATGTGACCCTGGGAAGTCAGACTGTGTTCTCTGCACCTCTGTAATGATGCTGGGAAATGGAAATACGAACTGTTAAACAACTCTAGATCTACAGATAAAAAGTTCTACACACAAAAAAGGAGTTATTTTTAGCTCTTTCTGCACATGAGCTGAATATTGGGTGACAGCAGTGTGGCAGAGATGAGAGAAGTGGATCTTCACTGATGAGTGAGAAGTGGCAATGTAGTGATTGAAAGAGACATGTGGGACATGCCAAAACCATTACAGAAGTTAACACAAGATGTCACACAAAGCAAATACAGTGGCCTGTAACAACAGCAAGGAAGAAAACAATGATACATAAACTTAATCTCGGCAACGGTCTCATTAAAACAAAACTAAGGCTGCAGCAAAATGGGCAGGAGAGGAAATACAACAACAAAGATTATTTGTCCAACACCATGCAGCAGGTAAGTAACAGAAACAGAGCCTAGACCTTACGAATCCAGAACAGGAGCCTATCAGACTGGCTTCCTCCTTTGCCCCAAAGCTCATTAGCTTTTACAGAGTCAGTAAAAGAACACAAAAGCAACAGACGTATACATACATAAAAAAAAATTTCCCTCTAAGACATAAAAAGTGTTTTATGAACCATCAAGAACAAATGCATAGGGAAAAAAGTCACATTTTAATGTAGTTGATCTCTCAAAAAACCTCAAAACCCTCACTGGCTTCTTTCTTCCATGACAATTTAGACATTTTCTAGTGAGAGAGAAAAGTCCCTCAGGTATGTCTGGTTTCTGATTCTTCTGTCTTAGCATCTCCAACACTTTTTGGAAATACTTAGGTTTAATTAAAGCATGAGGCTTAATGAATGTTTAGGGGATCGTAATACTTAAGTAGTGTCACTGTCGTGGTTTAACCCCAGCCGGCAACTAAGCACCACACAGCCGCTCGCTCACTCCCTCCGGGTGGGATGGAGGAGAGAATCAGAAGGGTAAAAGTGAGAAAACTTGTGGGTTGAGATAAAGACAGTTTAATAGGTAAAGCAAAAGCCTCACATGCAAGCAAAGAAAAACAAGGAATTCATTCACTGCTTCCCATTGGCAGGCAGGTGTTCAGCCATCTCCAAGAAAGCAGGGCTCCATCATGTGTAATGGTTACTTGGAAAGACAAATGCCATAACTCCGAATGTTCCCCCCTTCTTCTTCTTCTTGTTCCTCGTTCTTCCCCCAGCTTTATATGCTGAGCATGACGTCATATGGTATGGGATATCCCTTTAGTCAGTTGGGGTCAGCTGTCCCAGCTGTGTCCCCTCCCAACCTCTTGTGCACCCATAGCCTACTCGCTGGTGGGGTGGTGTGAAAAACAGAAAAGGCCTTGACTCTGTGTAAGAACTGCTCAGCAATAAAAAAAAAATCCCTGTGTTATCAACACTTCTCAGCACAAATCCAAAACATAGCCCTGTGGTAGCTACTATGAAGAAAATTAACTCTATCACACTCAAAACCAGCACAGTCATTCAAGGACAACTTTGTTTTCCAAGGTGGCTATCAGTCTTACTCCAATCAAAATCAAATCAATAAAGTGGAACTCAACAAATCAGACACAGCATTAATAATTGCAACACTAGTGATCCTCTGTTAATCATGAAAAAGAGTTACCAATTGTCAACTGCTTTTATGTGAATGAATCTGGATAAAGCCCTCTTTTATGCCATCCCTGTATAGCAAATCATTACTTGTTACACTTTTGGAACATAAGGAACACATTAATTTACCCTTCGTTCCAAGGAGTGTGAGAACAGAAATACAAATGATGAGACAGACCATGTACCCCCACCTCCCTCTATTCTTGATTTGTCATGACAATTTCCTGCAGGAGGGGATAGAAACCTGCCAAATATTTGTTGCGGAGACGTTTGGGGGGGCTGTAAGCAATTTTTTCTTTTAATCATTTCGGCAAACAGCTGTCATCTCCCAGGTCAGTCGTTGGGCTGCTCCGTTCTGGTACTATTTGTAGTTGCTCCTGCCTCTGCAGATAATGCGATGGCTGCAGAATGTGGCAGAGGAATGTGAATTGAATCCTAAGCAGGATGTGGCTGTTGCTAAAGCTTATGAAAAATATGGATTATGGGCACTAAGAGGAATATAATTAGCACCAACACACCTTTGTCTTCCAGCTATCCAGCAGACTACATGCCTTTTTTTTTTTTTAAATGAGGCAATGATTTTTAATTGTTTTATTACTGTAGGAATATTGGGGGAATTACTCCACACAACACAAGCTTCATAGTATTGACTCTATTCAACACGCTTTCCTTTGCAACTTTATTCATGATGTTCTTGTGAAATCTCTGACAGCATTTCTTGCAGAAACTTTTTTATTAAGGACTTATAAAAATCATAAACATGTGCTCTGGGCAGAACCTCAGCATAGAAAGGCTCAGTGAGGGAACACTCACACCACTTAAAGTAAATTTAGTATTTGTAAAGGTAGTGTGAATGGAAGAACCCTCAATACCATCAGTAATTTTATAGTACCGATAACAACACTAATACAAAATGTCTCCTCTCACTTTTGCCTCCCCTCCTTCCCTTTTTACTTCCCTCTCAGTATTATTCCACAATGATAAAGCACAGCCTCTTCTCAGAGTAGGAAGATAATTCAATACAACTGACAATTCATCACTCGAGCTTTCTGCTGAACCTATCATTGAGGAAGGCTGCTTCTCCATACTAAAGGGACTCAGCCACAAGGAGCAAAGTGAGGTGCATCAGCTGATATGGTATCAGTTGTGTGAAGACTCTTAGAGGCTAAATGTTCAAGTCATAGGAGAGGCAGGCTGGAATATCCTACTCCAAGGGCTCTACTTCACTCTATTTTATTAAAAATCAATTCCATCTCTATACACTTAACTTTATCCAAAAATCTCCTATAAAGCCAATTTGTTGTATAGCCTCAAATTTCCCTCCTCTACAGAAAGATAAAAAGGAGTTTGTTTCCAACTTGAAGCCACCTGGTCAGCAATATGTGCAAATATACACATTATAATGGCAAAGGGAAAAAAACAAGTTGTTGTCCCGAAATGCATGACGGCTATCTTGATACTGTGGAGAGAAACTGTACCTGCTGTCTGCCCCCTCTCAAAGATGAACTACAACTCTCAGCTCCATAAAGATATATACATATTTTTTTAAAGGAGCTGCTTCTGCAACCAGTGATTAAGGAAGACAAGAAAAGGGCTTGTTCCCATACCTCTGATTTTTGGAGTAGTAGAGAGCCGTCTGCTGCACGGAACCACAGTGACTGTAAAGAAAAAGGATTCTCCTAAGTCCCGGCCAGGACCCTGGACAGGTCCCTGAGTTCCCTCTTATTTCCTGCTACCTCATTAACCACTCTTCTTACACAATTTAGCTCCTCTCTACATCCTTCCACAATCCTCCTTTCTTCTCAAGTGCTTCTCTTCAAAAAACACAAACACACACACACACAAAAAACCCAACCCTGACAGCAATATATGGTGCAAGGACTCAGACATTCCTTGTGCCATGAATTACATGCAGGCAATTATAATCATCTTTCAATGTCCTGCCAAAGATTTGGTTAATCAGGTTGTCCAGTTTAAAGAAAAGGAGGAAATCTAAAGGTAGAAAGATGGCACTCAGAAAATACTTGGTATGTGCACAACTGGCTATACAATTCCTAGGATTAAGCATCTCCAACTAAATTGTGAAAATACACAGAAAATGTGTACTTGGATTATAATGATTAGATATTAATTTGATTCCTCTTTCAGAAGTCAAAGGCAGGACATTGTAATTTGCCAAGCAAATGGTCCTCAACACCTGGTATAAGGTCTGTATCAGTCAAGACAGTTTGTGCTGGCAGTTTGGTGTAAGCTAGACCAAACTTAAGTATTCCATGCAGTATCTCACACAGTACAGCAGGAAATCTTTCTGTGAACTGAGATGTGAGCCTCTCTTTTTATTTTCTTGTCTGTTTTACTCACATGAAGATTCTAACAGGGTGGCAGATGAAAAGTATTTTGGCAGACCCCTATTACTGGTTCAGACAGATCATAAAAACTTTCTATTATTTATACAGGAGAATACCATTTAAAAAAAAAATCAAATTCATAAAACTAAGACAGAAAATATTTTCAAGTGAATACTGATATCTACACAGCTCTTTACCTAGAATAACTTAGTATGCCTCTATACCTGCATGTCCACTTGAATTAGCATTACTGTCCATTGATTGGTAGACTGGTGATCTGCTCTTTTGTAATGACTTCAGAATTGTAAGAAACCAAAAAGAAAAGAGTTTGCTTAAAAAACAGTTTGAAAACCACAGTTGGGATTGAAGGAAATGTTTTGTTGAGTATATATTTTTTTTATTTTCTGACACACAGTATGTTTTTAAATTTCAGCTTTTACAAATTAAAAAAATTACTAGAAAATTGAACTTTTTTTTTTCATTTATTCAGCTCCACTTAATGGCATTTTATAATAATTATATAGACTTAATATATTAACCCACACATCTCCCAGAAGTAGTGTGAGGAATAACTGATTTTAAAAGGCTTAGAGTGTGAATATTATTAATTGATCACTTAAGGAGTATTATTAGTGGTTCCTTTCCAAAGAGGCTTCATGAGGAAAATCTCCATTTTAATTGAAAATATTACATAAACTAAGAATATTGCAATTGTTATGATTAAATGAAAAGCCAAGAGTTACAACCATTTTGGTTCATATAATTTATTGCATTATTTTAGTCTATTATATTTATTGCAATGTATGAAAAATGGTGACTTTGAAGAATCAAGCATTTGTGTTGTTTTGCATCACAACTTTATTATCCTCTCTTAGCCCTAAAAGAAGATAACCAGGATAAGACATCAGATTACATATAAACAAAAGTAAGCAATAAATGGGTATAAATCAAGGGAGTGATTCATAGTATAAACCTTGGAAATAAAAATCTATTTTATGCCTTCAAAGCATTCTATTTATTTTCATTATATTTTACAGAATATTTTATAAAGAAAAGTTTTTGATATATATCTTTCAGTAAAATAACTGGATGGACAGCAGGTCATATCTGGTATCACTCACAGTTTTCTCTAGGTGTAATCCTGAAACACCTCATTTCTTTTGCTACACTGTATCAGACCCAGGGAGGGGACTAGTGAAACCATCAGGTATGATTATTATGGACTCTCCATGGTCAGAAACCTCTTCATACAAACCAAAACTTGTGTTTATGTGTTCAGGGACTAGCACCAAACCTGCTATTAGATTATTCCTCCCATTTGCTGCCAGCAACTGGAGAGCAGCTCATCCTTGTAAGCCCCTGGAGTGCTCTAGCACAGCTATTTTCATACCGTCATGTGAACCAGGACCCACACTTCACTATTCCCTCCACTCTTCAGGTATTGCTACAAGAACACGTGACTGCCAAACAGCTGCCTCCAGATGTTTTTATGGGAATCAACAAATTCCACAGGATGACAGCAGAACTTGAGACAAAAAAATGCTTCAATTCTGTCCTAAAAAACTGTTGAAGGAGGTACAAGAGTGAAGAAAATGAAAAATTCAAAGCCAGGGAGGGCCATGAAGACCTCCATATTGCTTCATCTAGATACAATTCAGTTTCCTTCAAAGTATGTTTTCACCAGCCTGCAAACACCAGTACAGGTAAGTAGCTACTACAGCAGTTAACTTGTAGCAACTACCCAACCTAACCTGTGTCCCCAGTGAGGTCTGCAGCTCTCCCCTGCCAGTCATGCTAACCCTTTGAAGTCACCAGCAGCCTGGAAACAAACTGAAAAAGTCAGTATCATCTTGGCTCCTGCTTTTATGTCCAGAAATCGGAAGGGCAAATAGATACTATTACCACCCCTCTCTGCTAATGGAAAAGTCAAACTAATTTGTACTCTTAGGCCTTAATGACAGTGGGAGATAATCTGACTCCTTGTCCTAGAGTGATTCTTGAATTATCTTGAGAGTCTTGAATCTTGAATTACCATTGTAAGCTACAAAATCATGCTTATAAGCTTCGCAGTTTACAGCTAACACCAACAAACCCTTTCGTTGCATCCTATAACAGATACCCTCCAGCCACAATAACAGCAGCGTTTGCAGTGTGGACTGGAGCACACGCATTTATTCCAAAAAGGTCTGAAAATGTATCAGAGAAATCTCTGTGGTCAACAGAAGGAGGGTAAGACCATATTAAAATCAGGAAGGGAAAAGGATCACTGCTCAGCATCATCTTAAAGGATGTCTTTACCTAGAGAAAGATGCCATGTCGAGATGCTTAAGGCAGCTAAGGGAAATCATGGCATTGCTTAGGAGCTCTAAGTAGATGCATCTCCTGGCACTTGAACTAGAAACACATCAGCATCCTGTGTCTTCCAGGCCAGAACAGATTGCTGTGCCTGTCCTCCAAAAGGGAAAACACTGTGTAGGTGGGAATAGCAGATGCCTATGGGAGAAAGGACGGATGCTGTGATAAAAGAGTAGAGAGCATCATCTGATGTGGGATTGTAAGTGACTTCCTCTCATTTTTCTCCTACAGAGTCCAACCCACAGCAGATGCCATTAGTACAATAATGTTATGCATTTCATTTTTGAGTACATTCACTTTAACATATTTGAAGTTGTTCTGTTTTCTACAAAAAAAAACCCGAAACAACACTTTGTGGTCAACTACTAGAGACAAAATAATGAAGTGCCCAAACTTGCACTGCTGAATACTTTGGTGAGAGAATGTTTTTGTTGTCAGAACTCAAGAAAGAAGAGTACAATCAATTTAATCACAGGCTAATAATGTGACTGAAGAAGGAAAAACAAATGATGGGGGAAACCACCGTTAGAAGGAAAATAATAATCATAAGTTAATGAATCAGGGGAGCATTTTGGACTCTTATTCATTTACTACCTGTTTGTTAACATTTTTCCAAGGATATAATTTTGCAGTTACAAAATATCTGTGAAGTAAATTGAAGTAGTTGTCTGGTTTCAAAGGATTCCTCCACTCCCCCTCACCCCAAGGATGCCTATTTTGTGAGATCTTCTGAAACACGGGAATATCTATGTCATGTTTCACGATTCACAAGATAACTCCCAAGTCTTTATTTTAATCTTCCTTGCCTCTGTGCAACTAAAAACCTATGTTTTAAGTGAAAGGCCAGCAATACTGGGTATTTTTATAATACATGTCCCTCTAGTCACTACGGCACAAAATTGCACTTTATCTTCTAACAGGGCAAACACATCAAAAGAATGCAATTATAAATATTTTTACAATGGTTATATAGGGGAGCAAGTTGATGCAGGAAAAAATTGACAATGCCCTAAAAGAGTCTGCTCCCATTAGAAGCTGAAGGTCGGCAGCAACACATGACTGAGAACAGCTTAAGTGTAGTTTTAAGTACACTCCAAATATTCTTCATTGAGACAGGCTCTAACTTTTTGACTGCTGGGTTGAGTAAAATAGATGGATTTTTAAGCACTATATTATTTGTCCTTGTAATTAGGTGGAAAAGACTTCCAAATGGACAGAGCTTTTCAATTGCCTATGAAGTTCATCAGTGACAGGCACAGAGACAAAGGAAGGGAATTGTGAATGAACAATCCCAAGGTCTGATATGCAGGAGAAAAACATTTATATGTAGCACCCACAACAAGGAGATGTGACATATTTAGGCAACACCCTGACTAAAAGTAGTGCTGTTCTGAAACCAAGCATTTTATCTGGCGCTTCTGGATTTGGCACCTACGCTGCTGAGCTTATGGATCTCGCATTGTATGGTGCCTAACACTGAAAGCTGGCACGTACACCTGCAAGCTAAATGTTGACAGGTGCCACTTTGCTATACCACTTTCCTGTATAATACACTTTCTTATATCTTCACATACCTAGCAAATGTTAAAGTTCAGCTCTGCCTTAAATCAGGAGACTATTAAACAGGTTTGGTCCTCCTTTCAGTTCATATGCAATACTATTGTGATGCAGTAGAAGAAAGTGGAATTATAGATTAGCCTTATTTTTGCAGAGAACACAAGAAAATCATTGAGAATTGAAATTTTTCATCATCTTTGAAGTTTAAGTTATTTTATAACTTTTGCTGTCTCAGGCACAGCGTAGCAAGTTTATAAATACATCAGGAAAAGGATAAAAAGGAGGATCAGTATGATTCAGTGACTGAATTACAAGATCACTGAAAAGGCCACACAAGGTGCTCAGTCATTAGATAGCAAGCAAATGAGGCCAAATGGAAAGAAGAAAAAAATGCAGCTACCTCACCCACCTGCAGCTTGATTAGAGAGACCAGTTAGCACCGCGCTTCCGGGTCAGTCCCTGCTGTGCTGCCCAGCAATGGGTGCACATGATTTACAAAGAGATACCAGAGCAAGGGTTCCTCTAGAGACAGCAGAGGTCAGCAACTCACCAGCAGCCAGATGCACAAGGTGAACTTTGAAGGACCAAGCAAGTATAGGGAAATACGGAGGGAGGCATGAAGTGAGACAAAGGTAGGGAAAACACAACATAGAACAAATGCCACCGCACTCTATGTCACAGACCAGATCTGCCACTCATCACATATCCCACCCTACTGTCCCCCATAGCATCTGCCTGCTCCTTCACTGGCACAGGTGCCCTCCAACATCCCATAGAGAGAGTGTTCAGACTGTGTGTGATCTCTATTTCTCCTTTCCTGGCTCCCTGTAATCACAGGTCCTACACTGACCCTTTGCTTCCCACCCCCATTAGCCAACCTACCTTCAAAAGTAAGGCTTCTTTATAAACATCCCTCAGCAGGACTTGCTGTCTCCCTTTCCTTTCATTTTTATAGGATCTTATGTGAGCTTGGGGTCCTCCCTCCTCCATCATCTAATGATGCTTAGCTATTCCTCAAGAGGTTTCTGTACATATGCCCATCTTCCTTGCGCCACCCCTTCCCTCCCAAATCTTGCCTATAAGAATCAATCTCTTCTCTTATTCTACAAGGGCTTTGTGCACCCCCTTCCACGTTTTAGTCATCCCCATGCACTAAGCACCAGGTAGGGTCTGTCCCCTTCACTGTGCTGCCCATGATGGGGGCTCTGTCCCCCAGGCCAGACCAGCACCAGTGAGATCCCCCAAAGGTGCACCTGCACATGAACACTCATTCATTTGTTCCACATCTTCTGTCTTCCACCTATGGCATGAACTAAAGCAGAACTATTGTTATGGTGAACGACATTAATTGTTGCCACAAAAAAGTCTTTGATCTACAGACAAATGCAAATGTGTTCAAACTCTGCTATAAGGTAAGTTACCAGTTTTCCCTGGGCTGATGTTCTGATATTTCCCCAAAGCAAAACACTTCTTGCCAGACATGCTAAGAACATCCTCTGATATTATAGAATTGATCAGTGCAGCCTTCAAAGGTAACAGTTAAAGACAGATAAATTAGGTCCTGAGATAAGGTGTTAGACTAGGTGAGCAAGCTCACAGATGAAATTATGAGAGAAAAGAATCAGAAAAGAGCGAGCAGATGCAAAGAAGGGCAGTGAGCAGAGAGAAAATCCTCTGCCATTATCCCCATACTCTTAGCACTGAGGCAAACACATTTTAACCCTGAGCTTTTCTAAATGATGCTTTTCATAGGGTGGACAATAAAAGCTAGAAGGCACAAATCTTACTTAAATCAAAGTTTAACAGAGATGTTGGGGGGACAAATATTAGAAATACACAAGCAATCTATTAAAATCCTTGAAGGCTGATTCAGATTTTACTGAAATCCAAGCAGTCTATCACTCCAATAAAGGGAAGGGCCTTGAACAAATCATGCCACAAATATTTCATAAACACTACTTGAAATACTTCACTGAACTCCAAAATGTAAACATACTATGAGAACACCATAGCAAACACTGGGCAGAAATTTCAAAGTTTGTTCCCATGCTGTGTAGGAAACTCTTTAGAGCCCCCTGATTATTTCCTAATAGCAAAGGAATAAAAATGATAGTCATGATGCTAAATACTGGCACCCTCTAGTGTGCACCTCTGCTACTAATGTCCTCCTTGAGTTCATTCCTCCGCTCAGGTCAGACAAAACTACAGCTCTCCTATTCATTCTTTGCACTATCTTCCCACCTATGACTCACACCAAAGCAAATCCCATTTATATCACATAGAATGATGCAAGTTCACCTCAATTAAAAAAAAATTCTTTTTCAGAAGGGCTGGCATTTCTTATTTTCTTTAGTTTTCTATTGTTTTGTATAATAATATTTCCAGGCAGCCAATTAGCAAAGAAAGTCTTTGCCAAAGAGCAGTCCTACAACTTCCCCAGAACTAAAATTAAAATGTACATAATTACTTCGCTAAAGGTTTGAGATACAATTGTTTACATCTTAAATTATTCTTACAAAAAGGATATTCTATTAAGGAGCAACTTAATTAAAATATAAACAATAAACTAAACTGGTAAAAGAGTTTCAACTGGCTCTTCATTATAGAACACCTAACTTTCACTGGGAATGTTTTATATTTTATATATTTTGTTCCAGGTATGTTTTTTAAACATGCAAATTAATTTATTCATTAACAACGCTTGAAAGAACAGTATTTGCATTTTTATGGAGGGTTGGCAAGTTGGGTTTTTTTGAGACTAACACTCCACAAAAAAAATCTTTTCAAACCTTTTAGTAAAGCAATCTTTTTTCCATTTATAAATACAGCAGTCACTACTTTGAGGTCAGCATTTTCTAACACTTATGCAAAATGATCAGAGATTACAAGGGGGTCATCTATACCTAAGTAGAAGCTGTATACTACAACTGAGAGGCAATGGCTGACAAATTTGGCTTTCCAAAAGGATATATATTTTATTATTATTTTGTAAACAAAGGAATAAGACATGCAATAGAGTCATAGAATTTCTTGTTATAGATTTTGCTGCTGCATGAAAAAGTACAGAAAAGGAGCTTACATCTATAAATTACAAAGATGAGCTTCCAGCTAGAATAGTGCATGGACATGGACATAACTTGTCAATGTGGAGATACAAAAAGAAAAAAAAGTGCTGGGATTGAGTGAAGGAGGAAATGCCTCTCTGTAAATATGAACCACCCTTCTCAGCAGCAGAGCAGTGATGGCAAGAGTAGGGTCCTTGCAGGTGGCAGCACCCATGTGTTCCCAGGGCACCTGTAGTGCCCTGGACACAGATGACCCAGCCTGAGAGGAGCCCTGGCCTCGTACGACCCTGTGCCTACAGAATAAGTAGCTGCTGACATCGGCTGCGGGGCCCTCAACCGAGGCTTGCAGCAGGCAGCCAAACATGCCATGGCAGATGGTTCGAGGCGCAGCAAATGGGATGTCACACACCTGAACAGAGCATCACAGGTCAAGGACCTGCTGGGGACTCCTCTCCTGTTTTGTGGCAGTTTTGGTGGGCTTTGTCGTCTGTTTACTTTTTATATATACAAATGTCTAACTGGTCAGGCTTGGAATGAAATCCTCTCTTTGCTATTATCCTTCTATTTACTCCACTGCTTTAAATGTAAGACCTTGTTAGGGGTGAAAATTTCTCATAAGCAAGGTCTAGCAGCACTGACCAAGTTTTATAACATGCTTATTGCCATCACAGCCAAGCACAGTGCTGAGATAGGGGATAGAGAGGAAACAAATACCAGTTTCCACAATAGCTCTTACGTTCACTGCACAGTCTGCCTCCAAATGGACCCCTGGAAAGGCCCCGTGCTGTTAGCCATGCATGAGCAGCTGCTCAACTATTTCCATTGTCTGTTTCTCACCTGAAGCTGCCATTCTCCAAGCACATAACAGTTAAAGTTTTGTAGGAACAAGAATAGCTCACAGATGAAAGTAAAATATAGGCAAATATTAATTACAATAAGGGAAGAAGCTCTTGAGAAAGAAAGAGATGCTTCACCAAAGGGGAGTCCTTAAAATAGATAATGAGTCAGGAGAAACAAAATATGTTCAGTTAGCAGAACTATTTCTATATAGACTGCTCTAAAGCTTTCCATATGGGATAAACAGATGTTAGCATGTGTTAGGCAACAACAGATATCCCTTACATGACATCTTGCACCTTATTCCATTGCATTATATTTTCATCAAATAAAAATAGTGCTTGCTAATATAATATGAAGGAGGAGGGTCTATGTGTATGAGGAACCAGCTTCAGATGCTTTTAGAACTATTTAGAGCATCCTATGCCATATCTTGGATATTTCATGTTTTCTGTGCTCATATGTTTTTTTTTAGTCTCAGGATGGTCATTTTTCCCTCCCACCTTTCTTAGTAAGAACAGAAGAGACTCCAGTTGCTTTTATACGCCAACTCACAAGCCTCTCTAACACTCAAAGTGCCTACTCAAAAGTGCTCTGTATCTCATTTAATCCTGTATTTGAATCATTTCTTGCAGTATACAATAAAAACTGTAAAGGAATATCCAGTGCTAAGTGTCAGACGCCTCTGCAATAAACTGATAATAAAATCAGATAGGAAGTCTGAACTGACAGCTGCTCTTGCCTTCCCTAACAAACAGAAGAGTGAAGCAGAAGTTAAATCAAAATTTAATCAATATTCTCCATGAAAACCAATTCCTGGACTGTCCTGAACTCAGCAGAGGACAAAGAAAATATTAGATTTCTTTATTTTTGAACAAAGCAATGATTAGGATTCACAGTTGACCAGTAGCTTCATGCTCTCCTCCTGGGAATACATGAACAAATGAGCTTTAATTATTTTACTATACTATCATTCATTTCTTTGTTCCATTTTTGCAGTCTTCATCACACTGTCACAATACTAAATTAAGAAAGATCTGAAACAGGGATTGTTTTACATCTTTTGACTGTGCTTGCCCTGGTGGGTCCCTGCTCCTTCGTTGCTCCCTGTAGCACTAACCCAACGCACCGTGGGAAGCTCCCCTGGGAATGCCAGGCCAGCAATTTCCCAAAACGTTTATAATGGCAGAGCTCCACTTCAAAGAGAGCTAGTTCAAGGACAGCAGATGTAATGGCTTATGGTCTGACCTACATTATGCCTGAAATATTCATGCCTTCACATGAGGGGAGAGCAGAAAAAGTACGTAAAGGTGTGCTAATCCTTTTCTCCACTTATCCCTGAGTGACCACAGCTACATTGGCTTTACTGGTAACATCCTACAACCACTGCAGGACTGTACCTCCAAAAGTCACCAACTTATCTGAAGGCAGGTTCTCAGCTTACACAAAACATTAATTCAGTAAATCACCTAGGGTCTCTCAATGGTAGAATACAGTAAAGCAGAAAATGCAGTATACTTTATTTGCTACACCATAGCAAGCTGCAGTAAAAACTGTTTCATTGTACTTATACAATAAAAAAGGTTTTGTGGCAGCAATTGGAAAGAGTATTTAAAAGTCTGTTTGACTGTCATGCATTGTGGGAGAAACAATTAACAATGTGGTTTTATAATGCACTGGGAACTGTTTTGAGTGAACCTCAAAATAAAAGAAATCCTTTTAAGTTTCAAAATATTTGGATCCCCAGGTGAGTTCATCCCCACTTTTTTTCTTTTGCAACAGCTTTATCCCTTTTTTTTTTTTTTTAAAAAAGTGGGTTCTGTCCTCCTTCCCATCATTCTCATTCTGCTAGAGCTCCAAGTCTTACTAATTAAAAATACCATTCTGGAAACTTTTGTTCTCTTTTCCCAATCCCAGTTCTTCCCTGAATCACATTTTTTTGAGGAACAATCTTATCCAAATATTTAGTTCATTATTTCTATTAATGCATTGAGTTTCAGTCACTACCACCTTTCATTCTTCTCAGTGATGACTGTCTACAATCAAAAGAAGTTACACCCACGTCCTGCTTTTGGCTGGTATAATTTTCTTCCTAGTAACTGGTATAGTGCTGTGTTTTGGATTGAGGATGAGAATAATGCTGGTAATACACTGATGTTTTAGATGTTGCTGAGCAGTGCTTACACTAAGTCAAGGACTTTCCAGCTTCTCATACTGCCCTGCCAGCGAGGAGGCTGGAGGTGCACAAGAAGCTGGGAGGAGGCACAACCAAGACAGCTGACCCAAACTGACCAAAGGGATATTCCATATGACGTGACGTCATGCTGAACAACAACAAAAAAAAAAACAACTGGGGGCATTTGGCCAGGGGGGGTGTGGCCACTGCTCGGGAACTGGCTGGGCATTGGACAGCAGGTGGTGAGCAACTGCAATATACACCACTTGTTTTGTATGTTCTATCATCATTATTATTATTATTTTCTTCCTTCTCTGTCCTATTAAATTGTCTTGCTTTGTTTGAAAGAAATTGATTGAGATACAACAGCATGAATTCGTACATCAAGAAGCCACAGCATAACAGTGTGAAATAACTGGCAAGATCTTTACAAGCAGCAACATCCTTCCACAGCACTTGCTGAAACCAGTGTTCAAGGAAGCTGGATTGAAGGACATGGCTCGCATGTGTGTGTGCATGCATGGACATGAATGGCATGCTTCATGAGTATATTAAAATAACCTTTTTCTAGTTAAATAACAACTTACATAAGAAGTAAATAATAACAGGATGTAACTTAAAACGCAAATAAGTCTGTTTCTGAGCAGCTTAACTGACATGTTGATGTTATTCCCAGAGTCTGAATTCCTGGAAACCAGGAGGTTGTCACAAATGAACAATTTACATTTTTAAGCCAACATAATTTGATTCATCTTAGATGAAGATTTTGATTAATCTTATTCAGTGCTCTATTTAGAAGAAGTGCGTCATGTTTCTATAGCCTTATCACTAGATTGATTTGTTCAATTATTCTAAAAGGCCAACAATATTTAAGTTATACTTTTGTTCTGGTTTTAATTTTGGAAGCGAAGGGCCAGGTCTAGCCACACTGCTAAACCCCTGCTCCTTCTTCCCTCCTTCCCAGAAGATACATCGGAAAGTAACAATTCTGAGGTTTCTAATTCCACATCAAATCTGGCTAAAATAGGTCAACAAGTTCAAATTTCTAGACTGACAAGTCACACACGCTATCATCACATAGTCTCACTTCCTTTTGATTGCTTAGTATTTTAAAAAGCGTGGGGTTTTTTTGTTTAAAATGTTAAATACAAGGGTATAACTACCTTAAATGAAAACATTTTATTTTGGGCAAAACACAATTTTTATATGGGCTGATCTTTTTCTGGGGGGGGGGGAGGGGGGAGAAAAAAGAAAAAAAATGTTTTGATTCAATCTGAACTGATTCTGTATCTGACTGTTTCAGGCTCCAGATCAAGAATTCCACTCTCATACGGTGAACTGCATGTTGAACCTGAAATAGAGCTGCAAACAACTGTTTTTAGGTGAAGTTTGGCATTTTTAAAAATCTACTCATAAGTAATATTTCAGCAAGAATGAGAAAAGAGAGGCAATATGCTTTGGCCATGTTATCTTCTTCAACAGTTATAAGCAGAGTCTTTGTAATGCTATAAGGGTCTGAGTTTCCTTCTCCATCAGTATTTATTTCACCAAGCTCCAGAGTTTTTCATACCTGCCACTTTGGATGTTCAGAGTTTTACTGTCTACTTCAAGATGGGTGTTTTGGGTACGGAAGAGCATAAGGAAAAGCCAGGAAGAGCATAAGGGAAACCAGGAAGAGAAGCAAAGAAAAACAGAGCAATGAAGCAGTTGTCCTCCTCAATAGGTAACAGCTTTCTGACAAATAAGGTGTCATCCCATGCTCATACAGTTCATGTTGAGATTCATTTACCTGACAAATTACTCCCCCAAACTTCTAGCTTCATTATTTCCTTAGATAATTATGCTTGCATTTTTTTCTTCTGGAGTGATTTGTGATGGTAGGGAACATCTGGCATCATGTTATACACAAGTTTCTTTCCAATTAATATGAAGAAAGAAATGTCATTTTAGGAATATTTTGGTTTACAAAAAGGTTATGTCCTAGGTAAGCTTCAAATATAAATGTAAACACAACGCACGTGCTTTTTCATGCACTCAAATACAGTCCAGTGTATGCAAAATCAGTTGCATAACAGAATACATGTAACCTTTTCACCCCACTATGATTATGATAAACATGGCATGAGCTGTTCGGAAAGAGCTATAGGAAAACATTTATCAGAGAGACTCACTTTCAATAAAAGCCAACAGTTACTAAGCTCTGAACTTACCTTTACCTGAGGACATCCCAAATCTACATAACAATGTGTTGCTCTGGAAGTATTTATTGCCTTTTCAATGCATGTACTTTTTTGTTTTTTTCTCACTAAAAATCAGTCCTCTGGTAGACCTCTTATCCCACTCCTGGTTCCCAAACTGAGGATGGAAAACCTTAAAATGTATATGAAGATACTTATTGTATGTAGAGATAATTCTGTTACAGAACTAGCTGTGTGTACGCTGGAGAGTATCCAAGTCAAGTATATCCTCACTGCAGATACTCTCTGCACCTGTGTAAAGATGTCTAAACTAACTGACCCAAAAGAGGAAAGGTAACTGGGGCATCTTTAAATATTTCAGATTTTCAGATCTCTTGTTGAGATTCATATCTTGTGTCCACCTTACATTTGTGCCCTGCACTGGCCTCAGACTAGATGGATTAAGCAGGTAGATTAGCCAAATTTCTCTAGACAGTTCACAGTTGCAATGAGCTGCTGCTTTTTTTTTCTCTTGGGACGGTATTTTACAGGTGGCCTCACCTTCCTCTGAATTTTTGCTGAGTTTATTATGCATCCCCTTTTCATTTGCTTTTTGTTTTTCAGGAAGGTATTTGTTCCAGTTCATTGTTCAGACTGTATTTAAAATTGTTTCATGCCAATAGTCACATATTTCTACTGCTATTTCCCAAGGTAAAAATGTCATCTGTGTAGACCACATGCAATCTGCTACTCTATCAAAAACTTGTACATTTCTGTATCTCACAAGGGAAGATGAAAACAATTCCAGACAATAAAGGAAAACAGTGTTTCCTTGGGGGTCTTAAATATTCCTTAATGGATATGCTGTTTGTTCTGCAACCCCCTCACAGACCTTTCTGGATATCCATCCCCATGCCCTGAGCTTGCTTGTTGACAGGACTGCATGGACTCCTGAGCTGACATTGTTCAAGTGTCAGGTTAAAAATGTTGAGGACACAGGAGCAGAGAGCTTTGCCTTGGATGTGAAACCCCCCTTAAGAGGACATTTAGTCCATATCACCCTTTTGGGTGTCTCAGCTATGCCAATGACATGCAATATTCAGGCTACCTCCCCTGCTCTAGTATGTCCCCACCGTACTTCAGTCTTAACTGGTGAACGCATGGGCCAGCCCGGGTGTAACTGGCCACTGCAGCACCACAGGACACCATGACAGCCCCCCTCTCTGTGACAGGAGTATTTATGAAGATCAGTTTAACAACTTATTCCTGTGACAGAGGAATTAATATTCTCTGAAGCTTTTGTATTCCAGGAGACCCTCATACAACTGAACAATTGCTGAAGAGAGAATTCTGATAAAAACAAACTCAAATTAACGCTAGAAGGAATAGTGCTAGAGCTGAAGGGTTCCTCGCTGGAACTTAGCCAACATATCCATGTCTGAAATTTTAAAATTTGTAGGAAATGCCACATGGAAAATCGCATATAACGTACTAGATATGCCAGCGCAGCATGTCTCCTTTCAGTCCCACTGACATCTATTGAATAAGGCTACCTAACGGTACCTGAGTTCTTGCTGGTGAAGTTCCATCCAAATAAATATCAAAATTCACAGTCTGTAGGGCTGACTGCAGACTAATTCCTTACTAAAGTACACCCTGAGCAATAGAGCCAGTCAGTTTCCATATCACTGCTTGCGACTGATGCAGCTGTGGCATCAAAACAATTTTACTACATCACCACAACCTCGACTCAATGTAGGAGGAAGAAAGGAATCTATAAAGATAGAATGTGTGTTTAAAAAAATATATAACTTCAAGCCTAAGGATAATAAGTTTGCCATTAAAAAATATCTTTAGCTAAACTCTCCTGTAACCCAACCTTTGCAGTGATGGTCACTACACATAAAAGCTTGTAAATAACAGTAAACTCAACTGAACCAGGTCAAAGAAACTGCAAAGAGGTTTTAAGTTCGTCCAATGTCTTGCTCCTGACAGACTCAGTCAGGTACTGTCTGAGCTCCTAAAGATATCCAGATCCAAAGTTATGAAGTTTATTTTCTATTTTCAACATTCCAAAATACAGCCTGTGAGTACTGTGAGATAGGGCTGTCAACCCTTAAATATAAAGGGGAATTAATACCCTGTTGTCCACTGGCTGGTTTCTGCTTTTCTGCTACAAATCCATGATATAAATTAAATGCCATGAAACTGCTTATTATCTTTTTTTTTCTCCATTCAGCTTCTCTGAATATGTTATTTGCAGCTAATTTTGTTTCCCCCACTACTGTCTGAAAGGATAGGAAGCAATTACATGTACGTCCACTAAAACTATGTATCCTTTGGAATTAAAAGGATAGACACTCACACTGAGCTTTGGAAGTTTGCATTTTGATCTTTATCATGAGAAAATAATTTTTACAATGACATATTGAAATGGAATGAGTATTGGGGTGGGGAGAGGAGGGAAGGTTTTTGCTCCTTGTGACTACCTCATTACAAGGCTGAAATTGCAACTACTTGTAATGCTGTGTTTGTACAACATATGGCACCAGTGTCAGCATTATTCAACATGCTTCGACACAGATTTATTACTCAGAAAACTTTAATACTGGTAAATGTTTAATTTATAGCTTCATTTAAAATTATTAATCTAATAACAAGGCAGATAGATGGAAACTAGTTTCCATTTCCTCATGTAGGGCTTTGTGCCATGTCCCAAACGTTGCTGTCTTCAGCTAGGAATATTCATCTACTGAGGTCAATGCAAAAGGAAAATTTACTTCAATGATACAAAATCAATTCTTAAAATCTGTAATGTCTCCAAACCTTTCAATGCAGTTTATTAATATCAATTAATGAAACCTCATAAAGCTGCTGCTGGGTAGCTGAGTGTAAAGAGTAGACTAAACCAAAGTGAAAGAGTCAAGAGTTCACAAAAGGAAGAAAGAAATGCAAATATGTTCAACTTTCTTGTGTTGTTATTCTTATAAGACAAATGACCATATGCAGAAGGACAACATAGAATTCAATAGAAACATAATGAGCTTAAATGGGATTTTGTCCATGTTTTCACAACCGACTTTTTCTCCAACCACGAAGAAGCATCAAGGGTCACACTAGACACAGCTACCACTGAACATCAAAGGCAGTCTCTCAAAAGCTCAGTGTGCATCAGACAAATAATTGATGTTAAAAGCAAGGGCCCACACTTTGTATTTTGCAGGAGTAAAGGGCATTCAGCTGAATCCCCGTGGCAATTTTACATTGCAAAAACTGAACGATATTTACTATTTTCCCCATTTATTCATTTCAGTCTTTGAGCAAGCTCCATGAAACCTTAAGCCTTGCAGTAAAGAAAAAAACTAACATACAAGTGAGTGAGTTCCCATAATGATAACACCCACACATATGTTGCATGGTAAGACAGTACCCTTTCACAGTGAAATACCATAAAAGTTCCTATGCCTGCACAGAGCCTGCAGGAAAGTACAGTATTTAACTACTGCAGTTTTCCCCAGTGCATAAACTTCAGTCTTATGTTATATGAAATGACTGAGGTATTTCATGTTTTCTAGATTTCCATATCTTTCACTCCCGCCTATAGGTTTTGTTTACTTTCCAGCAGGAAAATGTAGAATTTCATTAACAAGAGCCTCCTGGGAACAGAATAGTTTTTCAGAGGATAGTTATAACAGAGATGATTAGTCAGTTATCAGCATCAACAACAGGACTTAAAAGAACACACATTGATGCCCACAGAATAGTATCTTACTAGCAGCTTTCATGACCTGTCAGGAAAAGAAACAAACCCCCACTTGAAAGCCATGGTAACCACTTCTAGGAAAGAGTCAAGAAATCCTTAAAGTCTGCCAAGAGCTCTAATATAATTAGTAAGGGTTTCTTTGACAAGGCAAGGCAATCTAGCAGTTACTGCATTGGACTGAGATGAAACAGCTGCGAACTGATTCTTTGACTCTGCCACTGATCAAGCAAATGTCCTTGGGCAACTTGCTGCACTTCCCTCTAATTTTCCTGGAATAGAGGGAATAAAGCTAATAATGGCAGTTTGAGAAACAGGCCTATGTCTGCCCATGAGTTCCTGTGGCTTTTGAACAGCATTTTTCCTCGCGACCTTCCAGACAGACTAAAACTTCCACTCTGGAGCAGAAATGTGTCACCAAGGAGAAAAGCTTTGTTTGTAAAACTAGAACATGGTCATTGTGAGGCTGCTGACATCAAGCAGTTCTTCCAATAGAAGAGCTAATCAAGGAGGAAGCATTGATCCTCATACCACCATACATAGATATATTTTTATATACATACACGATATTCTGTGATTTTTTTTTTTTTTTAATCCACACACCCCTCACCTAAATCTTGGCTGAGCATTTTGCAGGCCCAGCTGAGAACAGTGCTAAAACCAGTGCTGACACAACTAGACAACTACCTGGCACCTGAGAGAGCTCGTTTATAGCTAGCTGAACTGAACCCATACCATACTGCATCACTGTTACAAATCCAGGTTTGAAACGCCATGACAAAACTACACAACATAACAACGGCACTGTGAGTATTACATTCTCCCATATATCAGAGCAAAGAGGTTTACAATTTTTCATGAGACTTGGGATGCAAAAAAAGCCCAAGTGGTCCTTTTTACACTGTTCAGTGCCGAGCCTGCCACTGAAATGTAGAAACAGCAATAAAGAGGTTTACGGCCTGAAAAATAATGTGCCTTTTTGTTTCATTGCTGCTGTAGATAAACTCCCAGACAATGCCCCTTATTGATGGAGAACCCCATTATTGTCTCCTTACAAAAAACTAATCCATCCCAGTACTTCAGTGAATGATCAGCCCCTTTACAACTGCATTTATTCTACAAAAAGCTAACATGATGAATAGGCTTGTTCATTTGGAAAGAAGAAGGGCTCTAGACAGTCTCTGCACTGGAGACCATCAACTTGATATATTTTCAGAAGAATTTTACACAGAAGTAACACAAGTGGAATAGAAGAAAGCACTTAACTCCATTTAATTACTACAGCATATAATCTTACCTCTGTACCTCATCTTTACTACAGCGCAGCACTTAGAAATAACCCAATAGAGTAAATCTTTTGTCCATTATTTAGACAGAGGAAGATGGAAGTTTTTCTTTTCCATACAGCCAATCCTACTTAAGGTATCTAAAAGCACTTTACAGACCAATGAGTTAAATATTGGCAGACAAGCAGTTATAGCTGAAACACATCTGGGAGCAATAAGGTCCGAATCCTGAAATGTGCTTATCTGCAGAATGTGAGAAGGTTATCAACGACTGTTGGCTTCATTGTTCTTATTTCAAGAATTTGCTGGAGAGAACATGAATTTGTAAGGAAACAGAGTTGAAAAAAATCCACATTTCTTAATTCTAGGCATTGGGTATAAGAAGGAATGGCAATTAGAACAAATTATCTAAATGCCTTACTAGTGTAGGGAGATGCACTTAAATATAATGAAATTATTGCCTTTATTTCAGAAGATAAATTTGTTCTTTATCACTTCATATTAATTTGGCCAAATATTATTCCCACTTTAACGCTGAATTCAAAACATTTGTATTTTTCTTCTAAAATCTTCAAATGAACATCTGTTTTCCTCAAAGCTTCTTAACAGCAATGGAAGGAGTCTCCAGCTACACTCCCTTTGTTCTCCTTTTTTCTTCATAAGGGTATTGCTAGCCTGATTAGCTGACATGTGTCATCCCATTTTACAAAAATTACATGCCTCAGAAGTGTCAACAACTAAAAAACCGATAACAACAAAGAGTAAAACTACATAGAAAGACTGCCACGAAAAGGCTGGTAATGACAAATCAAGGATTAAAGCAGGAATGCCCTACAGTTTACTCATGGCAGAAGGCTGAGCCATATAATAAAGATTATTTACTTGTGTAACACGACAAAAGAGGTGCATGCTGTGAACATCTTCTTCCTAAGAACTGTCTTTTAAACCAACATACAAGGCTGAGTGAAATCTAAGACTAATTCTGAGCAATCTGCTTTCTTCCTATAAATCAATAAAATAGTTGTTTTGAGATTGGTCATGCAATCAATGATCAAGTGGGGGCACTATTTTCTCAGAGTTTTCTTGATTATCTTAGATGGGGATGATAATTTGCAGCTCCGTTCATCAAAAAAAGTTGGCATTTCAAAATCTTCCTCCAAAGAGCAAAACCCCAAAAGCCAAACCCTTCCCTTACCCATCAGTCTCTGTATCTTTCATCATCTTGAGTAAACCATATATTTTTAAAAGCTGTAGCTGAGTACAGACAAGAGCATGTAACTTGGTCTTCACAAAGCACATAGTGAGGTTTATTCCAAAATACAAGCACACTCATTGAATCTTCACAGCTGAGCATGCCCTTATTCAATGTTTGGCACAAAACTTCTGCTGAAATCCATTCTACCTCTGCATCACTAACTTACGCCAGGACTTTGTTCTTCATTTTGCAAATCCACTTATACCCAAAACCCAAACAACTTTCTCCCTGCAGGCTGACACCCCCTTTAATATTTCCATTTCATTTGTGTCCAAAAAAACTGACTGAGGTTCATCTACTAGGTGTTATGCCACCAGGATCAGACAGCTAAGATCATATACCCGTATGATTTTAACACACCCTTTCTTGCCCATAGGAACTTTACATCTCGGGTCATGAACTAGAATTTGTTGCTACAGGAGCCTGTGGAGGCAAATATTTCCAATATGTTCAAATTAATAGATAACAGGTAAAAAAAAAAAAAAGGATACTAGAGGATACATTCCTTCCTATTACTTTAATATTCCTCATCCAACAGATGTGGATGCTGGGGAGATGATGGGCAGCAGAGGGTAGCCAAGCTTGCTTACTGTCTGTAACTAGCATCTCCTGCTGCCACCAGCAGAGGCAGAATGCTGGGAATGTTGGTCTGACCTAGCAAGGAATTTAAGTTATTACTGTTG
Organism: Theristicus caerulescens; assembly: GCA_020745775.1. NCBI lineage: Eukaryota > Metazoa > Chordata > Aves > Pelecaniformes > Threskiornithidae > Theristicus > Theristicus caerulescens. The sequence continues at coordinate 96,174,884 of CM036560.1, forward strand.
GTATTTTTCTGAAAAACATTTTTGAGCTCATTCATTTATTTTACCCCAATTTTATCACTATCTGCAGCTTTTCTTCTCAGTTGTAGTAAAACTTTCCTTTCTAGACTACAAAATACCTTCTTTCTTAATTACAAATACTTCAGATTCTTTTTGCTGTTCTGCTTATCTTGATGAGCCATTTTGCCTCTTCCATGTAAAGATCATCTTTGCTGCTAAAGCAGCACTCTTCTACCTGAGTGTACAGTGCTGTGACAAACTGTGTGCAGGACTTCAGATAAAAGAAAACTAAAGCAAGAATAATTTAGGGTTGGGGTTACTTCATTGCATGTGAAGTAAGAATATATCATGGCACCTCAATTAATTTCTACTCTTATCCCTAGGCAAAATCTGGAAAAAAGATCCATGTAAGCTACACAGCTCGTATTTTACTTGTACTTTTTTTTGCATGTTCTAGAATACCAGTGATTAACACATTTCTAAACATTTTGCAGCAGTCACATTGCAAGGAGCAAGCATTAAGCCAGGCATTATTCCATGGATTTAAAAAACCAGCTGAAATATCTACATATCATATGAAGTATTAGGTAGTCAAGGTCAGAACTGCAGCTGAAATATGCAAGTCAACAGATAACGCAAGGAATAGCCTAGCACTTAGCTACTCAAGAGGTGAATACTCTGAAAACAGACTGATTTGTATTCAGCCTTACATGATACACCCAGACACACATGCACACACACGATGAAGGAACCAGATAACAATGACAAACAATGAAGACATCATCATATAGTCTACTTTACAATTTAGTAAGATCTGGTGAATTCCTAGGAAGAGGTCAGAGTGAATTTCTGAATTCAAGCTTGAAGATCTACTCAAGGCAAAGAGAATATTTCTACATCCTCAGCCAGAAGATATGCTTGTCTGATAAATACAGTCACTCACAGAATGCACCCATGTCCTTGTACTACGACATAAGAGCTCACTCTGTTAAATTAGTCAATTTAAATAGAAGGAACAAAGATTGCACAATAATTACCACAAATGTATACCTAAAATAGGAATACATAGGTGTGTTTGCTAATTTTTACCTATTTCCATCACAAGAATCTAAAGTCTGCATGCTTAGGACTCTTTTAAATGTATTTTTTATATCATTCTGTAAGTAAATATATGGACAAATACACATTATTTAAATACATTATATACTATAGAATGTGTAATATGAGCATTATGTATATTTAAAATGAAAATACAACATTTAAGAATATAATACATTAAAAAGTATTTTTCATATACATACATCAATCAATTGTGCAAAAATAATGTTCAAATAACTAAGAAAATATGAAAGAAGATATCCAAATTTTACTTAAGAGAAATTATTCTGAAATTATTCTGATTTATTATTCACTTTTGCCAGAAAGCGTATTTACAAAAATAAGATAGGTTTTTAAGACTTGAAACTGGACAGAAATCAGTAACCAGAAAGCCACACTTCTCACTCTGAAACTACTGAACTGGAAGTATTAGTGATGGATTGGAAGTGTAACTGATGGAGGATTTTGAAAAACTTATCATTACAAAGTAGAAAAAAAAAAGGGAAAAATGGTGTATGACAGAAGTTCATTTACACAGTAAGAATTAATATTTGTATCCAAGTACTCCTGTGCAACCAAAACCCTTAATGAAGTCTCCCCAAATACTGGTATATTTAGGCCATTTAGGGCACAAAATATAAAGCATAGCACAAGTAAATTGTATCTCTTGTATAGCATTTTTTTTTCTATAGGTTCAAAATCACTTTACAAAGAAGGTGATGATCCCTATTTGGGGATGGAAATAGAAGAATAGAAGCAAGAAGAAACAGAAGCAAGATAATTTCCTGAAGTTACACCGTCTGTCACAGCCTGGAACAGAAAACACTGATTTCCGTACCAGCGACTGATGGGAAAACTCTTCTCATCTGAGGATGAAAAGGTGTAGTCTCCTTTTAAATAGAGGTGAAAAGACCAACTGTTGCTTATGCTTGTTCATAAGAATATGTTTGATCTTCAATACGTTTTAAGGAGGAGGTCAGTATCATTAAGCTCATTCTTACAATGTGGAAACTAAGGCACGCAGCACAGTAACAGCTTGCCAAGGTCCAAGGTCAGCCAGCAAGCAAGCGACAGAGCTGGGAACTGAAACCAAGACAGCTCAGCCTAGTCATATGCCTATCATCTAAGCCAGGAAATATTAACACTGGGCACACAGTGCTGCAATAAAACCCCAGATCAGTCATGTGTACCATCTTCAACATTTTGGGTTTTTTCTTATGTACTGATTTTATTTTTCAGGTCTTTATATTTAAGGTACAGTGACATCTCTTCCCCCCCAAAAAAAACATATAAGGTGACAGGATTTCCATGTAACTAGATAGAGAATTCACAACAAAGTTTTAAACTGCAAATTAAGTGTAAGTTTTAATTATTTGAGGCCCATGTACTACCACTGTATTATATATTACAATGTAATATATTATTCATCTTAATTGCAAGTATCTAATTTCCAATGTAATGCCAATCTTCTCATGAGCATGAAATATTCCCTTGATTACCAGTTCTAAAACATATATTTTATTAGGTTAACTGATGTCTACTCATCAATAACTCATTCAAATGTGCTGAATAACCTTGCTCTTCTATACTTCTGTTTAGGTCTAACTGGCAGATAATATGGAAAGGAAGATCAATGATGGACAGAAGTGAACTGTTCCATACTACAAGTTGCCAGTGTCTTTAATCATCAATGCTGTCAAAGACAATGTAACTAAGAAAATCTTTAATCATTATTAGTAAACTTGATGAGTAGAGAAAAAAACTGAATTGTAACAGGCAGAACTTGAATGATGGCAACTATCAGTCATTAATGTTTCAAACTGAAAGGCATTTTCCATGTCTCATATATTACACCAAATTAAATACATGTCAGCCAGTCAAATAAAAGACATTGATTCATTGATAGAAGCCCCAAAGACAAATAGAACATCTGAATGAATCCATCAGTCTTTACAGAGTTATTTAAAACAGAGTCACAGTATTTAATAAAAGTTGGAATTTGTCTTTGGTTAGTTAATGCATTTTGTTCCCAGTTCAAATCAGATGACAACTTAAGAAAGGTCACCTGAGGTCATTTCCATGCTACACCACTTTCCATCTGATAATTTGCATCCAGTGATATTCTTTTGTATTGTTGCCCACTTTGCTTCATCACCTTATGATTAGATAAACTGCATACATAATTTATGTTTCCTTTATTCAATTTCATGGTATATTTTTAAAAAGAAATAGCTTTCCTAGAGCTCACCAATGGTGTCAGTTTGCAGGACAACACAGACAGAAAGCCACAATACTTCTATATTAGGTAAAAGAACTTGAAGAACTCAAAGGGATAAGAATTTTCAAAAGTCAGGGAAAATTAGTAGCAAGAAGAATTTAAATTATGAAATTATATTTAGCTATATGATGAACAAAAGGGGATGTAATAAAAATACACTAAGCAACAAATGATCTAGAGAAAGCAGCCTTTGAGCTGTTATTTTTTTTGCCTCATAGCACAGTAAAACAAAGAACATTTTTCTCACATGACATTAAGTAAACTAAAATTTTATTGCAGAAATCACTGAGATCAAGAATTCAGCAAGCTTTAAAAATAACTGACACTAAAACGGACACAAAATATATGTAGAATTAAGAAAATTAATGATAATAAATATTTTGGAACTGACTGCAAATCTTGCGTTATGGGACCTCTCTCAAAGAGTATCAGCAACTTTAGCATGCGGGTTTACCTACTGCAGAGCTTTCATGGTTTCCTTCAGCCCATGTGGTGCTGGACATTAACAGAGCTTGATTTCACATTATGCATCTCCGAGATCTGGTGTGGCCAGGCCATTGCTACATTTCAATGACTTCAGAGCCAAAAGTGCCAATTCACCCACCCCAGGACATCTGAGGCCACCAGGAAGGGATGGCTAAGATCACAATGATTCATTTTTTGGGTCTTAGCAATTGTTGTATGCTCTCCAGGGAATGCAAGGGTGATTTCAGATATATGAGCAGCCTGCCACGCTGAACATCTCTCAGGAGGTAATTACTTTTGGTCAATAGCAACTTATTTGCAGCAGTCTGGCAAGTGTTTGCCTAGAAACAGCATGCTGCTAAAAAGTAATTACCTTGTTTGGTCATTGTTATGGAAGGGACACTGCCCCCACCACACTGCTGCTGGGAATTTGCTTTCTGAGGGAACCAAGACCGCCAGCAAAGAAGCCTGGGAGCAGTCATGAGAAGGAAAGAGTTAAGAGGAGGACTTTCACAGCCTCTAATTTGACCTCCTTTTTTAGGAATGAAAATTTAGCCCTGGAAAATGGATGCAATCTGACACAGCAAAAGGTGTGGAGTCTGTCTCAGATTTGAGCTGGTGTAGACATGAAGATACAGACCTGAGCTTGGAGGAGTAGAATTTCCTATGGCCTGATAGAGGCAGAAACCTTTCAGTCTTGAAATGTCCAGGGTCTGGAGGCCAAAGGGAATCCAACCCTGTGTTACAGTTGAAGTAAATTTTTAGCTCTACTAGTTGTGACAAAAAACAAGCTTACAGTATGTGACTCAAAGGAGGAGATGATACAGTGCTCCCCTGAGCCTGCAGTCAGCATGAAAGAGTAATGTGGCACCAGGAATTTCCCTGGGTCCTTTCTGGACATACATTTTTAAAACTTACAGTCCTGGATGCATTGCTATCAGCACAGGAAAAATTTTGTTTATCACAAAAATTAGTAGCATGACCTAAACACATATGCCACTCCAGAATAAGTGCTAGGATACCATCCATACACACCCTCATAACCATTATTTCTTTTCTACACATGACAGAAAGAAGGTCTTTGTGATGTTGCCCTGTTATACAAAGTCCCGGTGCCATCCTGTGTCTGAATTTCCCCTCCTCTAAGATTTCCTTGAATTTTATTCCAATGACATTTATCTCTGATTGACAAACTGAGTTGATTTTAAATACCATGGAGTCAGCTCTAACCAATCTGCTTATATATGACCTAGGCTTGTGCTAGAATGCACTAACAAACAATTCAACACAACAAGGTAGTCAAACTGAAGTAACTGAATTATAGTCGTCTTTATTAATACAGGGTCCTATTTAACCTAATTTCTCTTACAGAATAACCTTTGCATTACAAAACAAACCCATTGCTAGTTGCTAGTTCCAACAGGGATGCTGGCTGTAAACCAGTCAGTCCTCCTGACTTAAGTCAACAGTCCAGCTCCCTGTTTTCTCAGAAGCAACAGAAACAACAGTGGAAAGCCTGTGACATTCACTGACAAGAGATTAAAACATCTGAATTGCACTTTATTGTTGAAAGAATATGAAATAATGATAGCGCTGCTATAAATCAAACAAGTGATAGGAAGGCCTGAAAGATACTAATGTTCAAAATTGCATGTATGTGAGACAGCTATATCTGTAAACGAGCGTGCATCTAAGTATTTTCTATTGATTTGCTTCTCCTGAGACCTAGCTGAGATACTGCAGGCAGGCAGGACAACTAATGAGTCACGGAAGAAGCTGAAATAACAAGCTGTAAGGTTAAATCAGAGATTAGTTTATTTTAGTATAATCTAGCTATCAGCCTTCTCATTAAGAAAAAACACTCTGTGATAAAACACTAAAGTAAAACAGTAAAATAAAATCTGTCAAACGTCTCTAGCACTCTCTTCACACACTCTGTATGTAGTTCAATACAGATATGACAACTTTGTGTTGGCTGTCTGGTTTTTGACATCTAATGGCAGATGATCTGATCCTAAGTACAACTTAAGTCAACCATAAATTAATATCAACTTAAATTATTATCAATTTTCTATGAGAGGCATATCATGAAATAGAGCTCCTAAAATTTTTCAGTTATCTACTTATCTCAAAAGTAGCATTTGCATGTCTAAAACCATTTTTGATCTTATAAATAAGGATCATCCAACCAATTTTGAGATCCAATCAGACAAATGAAACATGGAAATTCTCTGTTATACTCTGTTAATATATAATTCCAAAGAACTATTGAGAACTGAACAGTCAGGGAAATGAGGGTGAACACTGGGATCACTTCAGAGAGGGTATAACTGCAGACTAAACAAGGTGAAGTAGAATCCAGATTTCAGAGGAAAATAAAATAAAATGGTACCATTACCAAAACTCATATATTTTATTAGATAGAATACTTTACTGGCTGCATTTGTTGATTTCTCTATCAAAACTGTAAAGGAAAAGATTTTCTTAAAACTATGAGGTTGCATAGAAAAATCAAAGTACACTAAGAAAGTGCAAGCAGGGAAAGATGGGGTTGGGAAGTCTCTAGGTCACATAACGCAAAGAAAATTAAATCAAGAAAACAAATAGCGAGGTCCCTAGACACAGATCAAGGAAATCTAGAACCACCACAGACATGTAATAACAGACATATACCCAAGTAAACCATGCAGTAAAGCCATTACCATTCTCAGCCAGTACTCCCCTCTTACACCTTACCCCTTGCAATCCCAGATTTTGGCAAATAGTAAGGTGGACTTGTGCCTTTTCAGTTTGACATGCAAGATGCCATGCACTGAAGATGTCTGGATATGTGGTTTATTTGCTGACAGTAGGCATTTTACCCAAAACACAAACATAGAGGCTTTCTTTTAAATTGCATTAAAAATTGTATATGTGGCTGTTTATACAACTTTCTAACAACACTGATAAACTGTCTAAATGCACAGTAAGGTATTTGGATATGAAGAGGGTAGTTACATTTCCAAAACCTAATTTATGAGTCCATTTGTAATTATATGTTCAAAATATATTAATATTATAGTCCATTATAGTCTATGCATACAAATTCATACTATATACCTATACTTATACTATTTAACTACAATGAAGTCAATATACTTTACATTCATTATATCCAGTTATAGCCAATATACAAATATAGATGTTCAGTTCTGTATACACATGTGTATAGAACTTGCGTATGAATTTGAGGAAACTCATTTGTAGCTTTAGCAACGTACCTAATGAACTAGATTTCTATTGGTAGTATTTTTAATAGCTTATATTATACTTCATTTGGTAATCTAAAAGGGAATTTACTATTTACTGGCAGAACTAGCAGCTAGCTCAAACCCTTCTCTCTAAATTCCATTTAAAGTTCATTATTTGTTCGTAAACATTTAAATTAAATACAAGCGGGATTCTTGCAAGGCAAGCCAAAAGACTCCCAAAAAACAAATACAAGTCCCTGCATGCTTTCTCCAAACTTAACATTTCCTTTTCAGCATAAGTATGCCTTCTGAATGCTTTATGATAAAAGAAAAAAAAAATATATAAAAATATAGCAGAACAGTAGTGCAAGCAACATTCAAATATATGGGACAAGCAGAGGCTAGGAAAATTCAAGATGTTTTTTGAACCCTCTCCCTCTATGACACATTTATTCTTAGACATCAATGCATGGTACCAAGTATTCCTTTATCTGCACCAGTGTTACTGTCTTCTACACAAAACAAGTATCACTCAATTTTCAGTCTCAACATTTTAAGACTTCTATTGAGCTCTGAGGTCTCGAGGGTGAAAATCATCCTTGTTTAGTCAGTTAGTCTCCCATTTAATCCTGCTGGCCTCCTCGACAGAGATGAGATATAATGTGAATATTAGCTTTATGAATCTTCAGACAGTGTTTCTTGATCCCAAAAGGCATCTCCCCTAATTCTAACAAAATCCTGTGACCCTGAAGCCTTTCTTGATACTCCTCAACCTGCTTCCAACTTATTCTTTAAGCACCACCAAGCACCCTGAGCAGCACATTCTGAATTCTCATCTTTACTCTATACTTTCTCTTTTGGTACCATCCCATGAGGTCTGATTTTCTCTTTGATGCACAGTCAAATTTTTTCAAGTATTTGCTCCCAAATGGTTTGGAAATGTGTCAGGAGAATAAGAGGAAAAACAGCTCCTTTCTTGCTCTCAGAAAAAAAAGCTGCTCTGATTTTGAAGAAAAATGCAATAAATACACAACCAGAAGGCTCTTTACATAGATGTCTAAGAGTTCCCTTTCACTAGACTTCTTCTAATTTGAGAAGGAAAAGACGAAGACAGTCCTCACCTGTAGCCCAGTCTATAGAGGTCTTGTTTTGCCATCGAATAACAGCGATGCACTCAGAAAAGAGACTGATGGAGAGCACTTCAAAAGCCTAATAAAAACCAGGTGGAAAAGTGGCAATTTCCACTTTCCATAGATACACTGAGAAATTCACTGCCATTCTACGTCTTGTTTAGCCTAACTGGGGCACTTAACACTAGGAGCCTGGTGACATGCTATGGTGGACCTTGCTTTTCTGAACATGCATGCACTGCCAGAGACTCTGAGCAGGGACACAACGCTACAGGAAAGTATCAATTTTATCACAAGGTTTGGAAACCTCTCATGTTGCTTATTTAAAAGAGGGAAGACAGATGGTTTTCTCTTTGGCTTTAAGTTTGTTGGTGTTTTGGTTTTGTTTTTGTTTTTAACAGATGCCCATATTCATTTTTATCCATCAAACCACGCCTTTAAAAAATTTAACTAAAATTGAAAACTCACTTTTGTTGGGATTAGGGATAGGAATTGTTTACCTTGCATTATGAACCTGCAGAGATTGAACTTGGTTTTGGGGACAGGTAACCTTTGGGCTCCTGCACTCAGGCAAAGTTGTTGAACAGGAGAACCTGTAGCCTGAGCACTAACATAGGAACCTAGGGGATGAACAGAGGGCTCAGGCACCTCCAGAGACTTAAAATACCTGTGGAGAAAATAGCTGGCAATTCAGCAAACAGGCAGTAGAAGCAATTGCCCATTGTCTAACCACCACCAGGTCACTGTTTTCACTCAAGAGAATGAAATAATAATGATTTCAAATAATTATTTTTTTTAATATATATACATGCACGCACACACCACTGCTGCAATACAGAAGATGGCAATACCAGAACATGACTCTAACAGAATGTTGCTATGAACAACCCAACCTATCAAACAAAATTTTCTTTCCAAAAGCCATTTCTACCAGCATCAATGTGTCAGAACCTTGTGCTTGTATTGGTCCTACCCAAGGATCAGCTGTGGAAGCAAATTATTTGAAGCAATCGAGTGAAAGCAAGAGTTCATAACTTTTATAAGAGCTTCTTAAATGAAGGCAAAGAATATTACAGCACAAAGTGGAAAAATTGTACTCAGTGGTAATCCGGTTGACCCACATTGACATCTAAAAGCTTTTTCTATGCAAAATGGATCTGAAGTCTGTGATCATTCAATATGAAACAATAACAGTCAAAGGAAGGATTGTCCCTATAACAATATATGACAGGATTTCATTGTATATTGCATAGTTACGGGGAGGGGGGGAATCTAACATTGCTCATTGTCTCAAATCAATAGATTAAGTTACATTGTGTCAAAAGTGTAAAATAGCCTTATTTAAATTTCTTAATTCCAACAGAAGTATTCATTTGGCTTTATGCCATTATGACATGACTCAAAAATCAGAGAAAGAACAACTGAAGCTTTTCCAGATTTTCACAGAAAATCTGCAACTGGTTTTGCCTGTTAGACAATTACTGTGAAATACTGACAGTTTGTGTTACTCTGTTGTATATTCACAATAAATGGCTTTTGAGACTGATCAGTGAAAACAAAGTGGAAATATTTAATCTTTCTCAGGAGCTAGTCATTACTTGTAGTGAAGGAAGTGCAAGAAATTATTCTTCAAATAACCTACACAGTCAATGTATTTGAAAATAAAAACTTAATTCTGGCCTGGAACATCACCCATTCTAGGACCTTACCACCAGGGAGGAAAAGAAATCCTGTATTTCTCCTCCAGCATTATAAAATCTCAAAAGCTTAACCGCAGAATTGCAGAGGTGGCTGAGCTCTCACGCAAACTCAGCTGAACCCAGGAGTCTCACCAAAAATATTTCTAGTGTTGGAAGAGCAGAGTTTTACAGAGGCAGTGTATGCGGGGAGTATCAAGCGGAAAGCAAGGTCAAGCTCAAATGAGCAGACTGGCACCAAATCTCTGGTTACCTTTGCTGCCAGAATTCTGGATGAATAGAGACTAACCTTTCCAGAAGCCATCCTGCCAATAAATAGCAGCAGGAAATGCACAAAACCAGCCATTTTGATATAGTTCTCTAGCACATAAGAGGACTTCGTGTACTCTTGTCAAAAGCAACAAAGCTGGAGGGAGTTTGCATGGGGTTTTCCTTAATAACGTTTTGACATTCTTTAGAAGATACAGCTGATGAGCGGAAATGTCACTACTTGAATGAGGGCAAGACAAACGCGGCACTCCGCTATTCCATTCTCTCTCTCGTCTCACATACAGATGATGTTAGTTTGCCCAGTTTTTTCAAAGACAAACTCTATTCCTTTTTCTTCATTCTTGTGCAGGACCAAGGGAAAATAGCACAAGATTGAGGGAAAATATGCACAACAACAAATAGGTAAGTTAAGGAAAAGGACAGGGCTTCAAAATCATTAATTGTCCTCCTAAAGTTAACACACCGTATGAAAATTGGTCATTCTTGATAACTCAAGAATTTGTTGATTAACAAAAAAGGTTTTCAAAGTATTCTCAAACACTCATTATATGGATAGTTCAAACCCAAGACACATGACTCTCATCCAACGAACATCTGACTTGCCCAGTCATCTAAACTATCCATCCACTTAGCTTGTCTTCTCATTACTTTGCTGTCTGGTGTCTTATGACTGTTACTGGATTTTATCCTTACATTTTGCCTGTGATAGGAAGGAGTTATCCCTGAAATATCCATATAATTATATCTACTGCAAATAGAGTCTCCATCTCCTTAGTCTTGATCTAGAAGATAAGCATTGTTTTAGGACTGCTTGTATTAACAAGTAAATAATGAGCATTAGTGAAAGCAGTGGCATACATGCTATAATTTCCCACACTACATTGTCTTTTTATTAAAACACAGTTGAAACATTGCTGCATTCTTATTCTTTAAGCTTAATTTAGTTGTTTTAAAAGCTTCAGTACCAAAGTACTTTCTAACTCACACTTTTTCTTTGTTTGGTTGGTTGGTTGGGGTTTTTTTGTTATTACAAGTCCCCATTGCTAATTTTCCTGATCCTTCCACAAGCAAATGACAGTGATAAACAATGAAATCCAGAGCCTTTGTAAAACTGCTGCATCTTGGCTGGAACACTTTGCTGAAGTAATGGTGATTCCAATAAACAAACAGGCATATTCATTTGCAAATCAATATCAATGAGCTGAGTGGGAAACTGGGGGGTGCCATTATGCTCTAGAGCAGCCCACTAGCCTCTTGATTTAACTGTTTGCCCACAGCCACCAACAGTGTTCATAGCTCCAGTGACACGGTAAAATAGATGGGACCTAAGCATTCACTTTTTATTACAGCAGTCAACGTGAAAGCTTCAGTAGTTTGGGGAGAATTTTCATTTTTTTTGATAAAGTTTTGGTCAAGGTGAAAAGAATTGGCTTCAGCTTTATACATAAGCGAAGCACCTTGATATGGCAATTGTTTGATGGGGTCATTACTTCCCTGTAAAGATTTATATGTACTCTTAATTCTAATTTTAGATTAGCAATTGCAACAGTGCAAACATATCTCATTAAGTGCCTATGTCACTCATTTTAACATCAGCACCACTATTATTTACTGTTAGGAGCTCTTAAACTCTTAATCTGTTTATCACAAGTAGCAAGTTACATTTATCACAAAGGAAAACATTTGAAAGGGGAGTGAAATAAAGAGAACAAGAGAAAGACATAAATTCTCCAGCTAGAAAAGCTGAATTTCCTTTTTCAAAGTAGCAAAAACCAGAACAGATATAAAGATTATGTACACCGTATTGTGGGAACATCAATGGGACTGCTATACTCCTGACAAATAAGGCAGCCACTATCAGCAATGCAAGCTGTCCAGTATAGCCAGGTTTATATAAACACACTCATAGCTTTTCTACTTAAAAGACTGTAGAGCTTGTGACTCCCTTTCACATTCTTATTAACTACTAAATACAAGTAGCCACCTGGGCCTTTCTTCTGCAGACACCAGGAGGACAAGCCTCAAAATGGCAAAACCTGAATGTTCTCAATGAGCTGAAACAGAACAACTCTGAGGAACTTGCACTCTTTGGTTCATTTCTGCTCCAGTATCTTTATTTTCCTTTTCCAGCTGCACAGAACACAAACATTTAACTCTCTGTTCTTCCATATTTCCACACATGCAAACTCCTCCTTAAGTGACTGACCTAGGTATGGTATAACATGCAAGGGGTGTGTGTGTATATATAATACATGCAATACATACATATTTTTATATATTATATAAATTACATAAGCATATATGTTTTACTCAAACATGTTTGGCATTAAATATAATTGTTATTAATTAGCTCTATTAAGTAATTAACTATTAATTATTTTTATGTAGATATATATAATAAAAACTACCTGGGTGAAAATTAGATGATCTTCAGACAGACATTTCTTTTAAAAAACTATATGGGTAATATTATTTTAAAGGCTTTTAAACCCTAACCACAGAAAATAGTATCCAGAATCCAGAATCTTGGAATCCAGACATACATTTAAAGAAAGTATAAAACATATTCAAACATAGTGAGAACGAGATTAAAAGTTGAAGATATAAATATAAACTGAAATTATGAGTATCCAGACCAGGAACCTGAGATACACTTGGTTCTCCAAAGGTTTGGGCTTTGTGAACCCTTCTGAAGAATCCTATACAAACTCTTTTATTAAGTTCTTTACCTCTATTCTATACAGATTAATACATTGCATGAAAATTTTCCCAAAGGAAGATGAAGGATGTTCTGGCTGCTGACAGAGGAGGTGCCCTGAAGCACAGGATTCTACATGCATGACAACTACCTGGAGCTCAATTGTGTTGTCTACAGCAATGTTTCACACTTTGGGCTCTTAATGAAGGAAGTAGTCAGTGAGTATCCCAGCTAGATATTCCCAAAGATTTAAGAGGGCTTAGCATCAAGACCCTAAGGTCCTCTTTTTCTCACAATTTTGTCTCTTTGGTATTTTTTTTTAGCACTTCTGCATGCCACATATTTTCCAAACTGGACAGTTCCACTGCTTATTTGGCCTGGATGAGGTAACCATCTTATTTATATGGTGGCATTTCCAGTGTTAAGGTGCCTCTTGGTTATGCGAGCTATCAGGGATGAGTCTGACTTGAACTGCCTACTTTTATTAATTATTCGTAACTGAATCCAGGCTGAAGTGCTGTATTTGCTAGATTGTTCTGACTTTAAATCAAGATGCATTCAGAACTGATGTTGATTTTTAAAATATCTTGAATGCTAGTACAGTTTAGAAAATGAACACTACGGTGTTATGGGTTTTGTTTGGGTTTTTTCTGGTTGTTTTAAATGTGCTGATGCACATCTCAAAATATTCTCTATACTCTAATAATTTTATGGGAAAACACTTTGGGGAACTTGTAATATTTTCAAGTCTATATACTTTCATTAAACACAAAGTAATTGTCATACTTCAAGGTTTGGGTTTTTTCCCTTTTCAATATTATCTAAAAATAATTTTAACAAGATTTTTTCCTTTGGAAAGTTGGAAGCAAAATATGAATTATATACCAAGACCAATCACTCAAGGTGCTTTCCTAAAGAGTGTCCTTGGAATCCAATTGCTATTTGCATGCACATTAATAAAGTGCAAAGCTTTTAAATCTGATTGCTTCAAGTTGAATGGATGGGTCAGTGCCAAACAAATTGATCTCATTCACAGAGCATGGTCTATAGCAAACTATAACTCCATTACAATGAGAGGGCTCAATTCAATAAATAAAACACAGATTTTTAAAGCTACCTGAGCAGCTCTTTAAATGCTCTGTAGGACTGTATGTGCAAGCTGCTTTATTTACCTGAAACTAAAGCGAACATGCACTATTTGAAGAGAGTTTTAATATTTGACACAGTGTGTATGGGTTAAAGGCTGCATGTCTGACAAAAGAATCACTGGAGTGACAGGACTATCAGTTCTGTCAAATGAAACAACTAGGGGTCAGTGGTGGCAGAGACATATCTGGCAGTATCAAATGAAAGGATGACCTCTTGGGCAAGTTCTTGGTTTGACATTTAGAAGTTCAGTCCCCATTTCAAGTGAACTCAGTAAATTGCCTACTTTCTCTGTACCCCCATGCCCCACCTGGATAAAGGGGACTAATAATCCTTTACCTTCACATTTTATGTGCTGTAGGGATAATCATTAGGTACCTGCCTCAACAGAAAGATACCAACCTTGAAAAGTGATCCCTGAAAAAAAGTTGTGAAAATAAATCTTAACAAAACCCTGAACAAGCAGTGAACAAAAACCATGGCAAAAGCAGCAAATCCATGTACAGAAACCTGATTATATTCCCTTCTATGAAAATTTCAGCATGAAGACTTTTCCAGTAAAAGGACATTACTAAAAACTAAAACTCTATCAGAAATTGTCCTTATGACACAGAGTTTATGTCCTGCCCCACAGAGGATGCTGTCAGAGGTGCTTTTATTCCCTTAGCATTCACACTGCAAAGGAAATGATCCAAAAGCCTGGAAAACTGCCTCCTTTCTCAGTAAGACTAATATGAAGGAATTCTGCATATTGCTGTGTCCTTCATTAAAAAAACCCAAACAGGCAACAACAAAAGAAGGGAGTAACATCTCTACTGCCTACTGATATACAGCTTTCCAATGGCTGGCAGACAGCACACCAAGCAAACTGCATATCTGGTAAGAACTGCAAAGACAAACAGGGCCAACTCCTGATTTGTCACTCTGGAGAGCACACACTGCCCATCTGGAAAGATAATGTAAGCCCCAGCCCACAACAAAATGCTGCCACTGCCAGCCTGTCTCTTCACTCCATATATGCAATGCCTTCTAGTCCCTGGTACCTTTGAAGGCATCTTCCACACAGTTGCCACTATAAGAATTAGAAGATCTCCTTATGTACCTTTAAAGTATTTTCTTTTTACCCTGTTTCTCTTCCCTGAGGCCAGAAAGTATTTTAGACCCCTCCTTTCTCACACCCTTCATGGCTCTATACCTATCACTCCATTCTCCCTCTCTCTTCTACCTGCAGACCCTTTAACACATGGTTCACACGCACAGCCCTGAACCCTCTCTTCTGGTCTCAGTCTAAGTTCTCTTCATTCTGGTTTCTACCTTCTGTACTTAACTGAAACCATTCCTACTGACATTCACTTTTCTTAGCCAAACTCTAAAATTGTTACTCTCTGCTGTTTGACTTGCCAGATGTTTTTAATGCAGCTGATCAAGTTTATTCTTGATAAACCTCATCTTCCCAGCACTTGTCTCCTGGGTTTCCTCCTATGCCACTCCTTCAGCACAGCCTCTCCAGGGGGTACTTTCTGTGATATGCTTTAAGTTCCCATGTAGGGTCCCACACCCATTCACTCTTTAATCTCCTCTCTTTACATTAACTTCATCCAGTGAGCAAACTAGTGAAAAATCCACTGCCATTCACATGCTGATGACACATTTTTCATATTCTGTTCAGTCTAAATTGTTAGCCTGTTTTCTGGATACCCTCATAAGCTTCATGTGGATAATGAGACTTCTCAACCGTCTCCCTTCAGGGAAAGGAAATCCTTTTTCTCAGTCAAAATGGACAGCCAGAACATCAGACCTGCCAATTTGGACTACAATACAAGTGTTATCCTTGACTCTTACTTCTTTTGAAGCCTCTCATCCAGGATAAGCCCAAAATCTCACAGATTCTTTAGACATAACCTTTCTAATAAACAGTTCTTTTTACCCAACTGTAATGTTAAAACTCCTTTCCCAGCTCTGATGACATTACATATTGATTACTACAAAGTTCATCTTTCTGACGTTGAGAATTGCAAGTTCCTCTCATATCTTGCTGAAACTCCTGCACAAAGGTGATCTCTAACCACTTGCTTTGATCATTTCACCCATCTCTTCACATTGCTTCAATAGGTCCCTTCTTATCTGTCACATCGAAGATATGCTAACTATCTTAACTTCCAGTACCATATACTTTTTACTCCAGTCTTCCAGGTTACCTCTAATTCATTATCAAGATTTTGGCCTTGGTGTCAACCTTCTTCACCTACCCCTGTTTATAAAAAAAATTTCCACAAATATCTTTAAATTCCCTTATATCTTCTTTTCAAACTGCTAATTTCTAAGATCCTGGTATGAAGACACTATTTCTGTCATTGAACAACATTCATCATCAATTCCTTTTACTCCCTAGATATCTCTATCTGTCATCTCTTGCATGCTGTAAATTCTTTGGGGACACACATTCATACCGCACCTAGTAAAACAACATCCCAATTCATAACTAGACACTTGTGCATAACAAGCATACTAGTTATAATAGCACCAGTACTAACAGTAGCAGGAGGAAAAATAATTATTAGCATAGGGCTATACTCTCTTTTCAAATAACTCTTAAATCCTTGCTAATTTTTAAGATATTTGCCATCCTCCAAGGTACAAAGGTAAATAAAGGAACTGACACATCATGCTTTATGCTGATGATATACTACTCTATTCGTTTGACACAGAACACTCTTTGCCTGAGGAAAAGAATCTTATCGCGGTTGCCACACCGTCTCAAGTTATAAGTTTAATTTAATAAGATCTAACTGCTTGTCCTTGATGAACAAGGTTCCCAAATATTTCTTCCCTTACATTTCCAGTGAACTCCCATGATCCTCTATTTTGGTTTTTTGGTTTTGGTTTTGTTTTTTTTTTTTCTTCCCAGACTTCTACACTTCGAACCACAAAGAAATGGGCATAACATTCAGCATTGTCTCCTACACAATGAGCAGCGCTGCATCAACAAAGCTAACCCTTGCACCTACACTGTGCACTGCCTGTCTGACATAGAAATAACTTTAAGAGAAACAGAGCGTCAGTGTCCTAGGACACCTTGCTTGGGATTAATCTTCTCAAACCAAGGTAAATCTTGCCCAGGCTTTTATCTCACACACAGACAGCACTATACTGTATGCTGCAAGCAATTAGTGAAGGCTTAAATCATTTTCCAAATTAGTTTGAAACTAAAAATAACTCTTGGGTAAATATAATTTTATTTCACCTACTAAAAGTGATTAAAAACCTCCTGTGAAAAGATGCAAAGCAGGTGCAAATTATTATTAGCAATTATTACTCATCCCTTCCAAGGATAAATGGCCTTCTTCTGTAACCTCTGAAACAACTAATGAAATGAGTCAGTGATTTTCTTAATCCAGAACACCAGGTCTAGAAGTGCATTTTTGGGGAGAGCTGATTGACCAACTCTGCAAAACCCTGTACTCCAAGTCAATCCTTGTGCTTAGAGATGCTTGCAGATGTGTCCGTGGTAAAAGTCAGCCTGTAGCTATGGTGTGTACACACTGGTGTTGAAGGTTCAAAAATTGAATATATAATAATTGCAGTATGTATTTTATAGTCTTCAAAGCTGCCCTAGCATAATAAGCTGAACAATAAAGTCATCTGCAGATTTGCGGTATTTTAGAGAAACATTTTGCATATGTATTATAATGACCACAGGTATGCTAGAGTATATAATTTAACTTTCCACTACATTAAAAATATGTGTATATATAATCTTTACCTTTAAATTGCACGGTATTCCAGGAGTCAGTCAAACAATCTGAAGTAAAATAATTTGGAAAAAAGAGCCATGAAGGAGTAGATGAAGGTGGGGTTAGTTTTTGGTAGCCTTGGTTTTTTAGTGCTCACTGGAGAGTTGTCCTGTCTCAGCTCTTGCAAAAGCCAGTATTGGATGCTGTTAAATACAGTACTAAAGAAGGTGAACTGCATGTTCAAATGCATACAAAATTTCTGTGTTTCGAAGTCATTAATAGCTCCTCTTCCTTCAAAAAACTCCCTCATAAATACAGCCCCTCCTGACAGTTAGAATCCCCCCAGTCTTGAGGTTAAATCTGTGCAGACAGCTACTTCTGGAACTGTGTTAACGTGGGGTTACGCTGGAAGGAGAAACCCATGGACCCCAACATGGTGCTATGGTAACACCAACTCCTGCTTCCAGGACATGAATGTCAGTCTCCGCATCCCATTGCCTTCCACTGTACGGACATGTCAGCTTTTTCAGGGCCTTCCCATGTGAACAGGCTTACCTTGCACCATGCTGTTCAGCTTCCATATTTAACAGTGAGATTGAGGAAAGATAAAAATATAATGGATGAGAAAATTAACAAAGAGAATGAAAAAAAGAAAACTAATTAATGAAAAATAACAAGAAATGAAAATTAATTAAGTTCATGAGACGATTAAAAGTTGATTTAAAATATTTCAACAATTTTGTCAGCCAGATATTTGGCATGGTTTCCTTTAGATCTGACATCCTTACTTGTGGACAGCAGGAAAATTTTTAGGAATTGAGTCATGTTTTAGCAACTGAACACCTGCAATGAAACAAGGACCCAAAAGTACACTGAGGATTGAGCATTTGGAGCAAGGGGAATGCCTAGTTCCTGTACATACACATTTAATGACATTTAAAAATAAATGATCCCCTATGCAGAAGTGCCCAGTCATCAGATTCAAAATATGAGCTGAAAAATCTAGTTCCTTCAGACCAGACATATTATTACTGACATTGAGGGACTTAGTAAGACTGATAGTAAAACAGTTTCTAGACTCATAAGGACTTTGTCTAACTCTTGCCAAAGTATTCCATTTCCATAATTTTTCTCTCAATTTACCCACAAACCCTCACAAAAGTGCTATCAGTTATTGTTAGACATGTACAAAATCCCATGCAAACCTCATGGTTTTCATGATTTCAATATTTGTGTTCAAAATCTGATGCAACACGACTAGTTGAGTCAAACAAAAAAGATTTCTAAAATTATTGTCATATACCCGCAGTAGTAAAAGGAATGTCATTTACATGAAGCTATGTAAGCAATTCATAAAGTCATTTATTCGCCAAATTATGATTTTTTTTCTCTTCTTCACATTGCCTACAAATCTATAACAACATATATAAATGATTGTTTCAAACATATCCTCACAGTGATCCCATAGCTTGGATTAATCATAGTGAAACAAAATGTAGGAGGGTTTGTGTTTTGGTGTCTTTTTGGCCGAATGGAAAAAAACCTGCTTCTAAGCCAATTTATCCCAAAATGGGAAGCTTTGTTTTCAGTTAGGTTTTAGCAGTTTAATGAGGTTTGCTTGGGTTTTAATTATTATTATTCTCTTTAAGCACAAAGAGTCTTACTGTATTGCAAATCTCAACAATAGCAGACAAAATTTTAGCTCAGAGGAAGAAATAGAAAAACAGAGGAGGATTTAGAAAAAATAAGGCAGGTATAATTTAACTTGAACTATTGAAAGAAGAAGGTATTATTTCTACAGTCCTGTTACCAGCACTCACAAATCACTACCAGCTCTTTAAACAAAGAAATTGCCTTCTAAAAACAGAAGGGGCATAATATTTTTTTCCCAAAATTATTCACCAATATTTAAAGGTGTTTATACACTGAATATAAAACAGAGATACAGACTAATATGCTGAACATTTGCAACATAAATAAAAAAGAGATGTATGCCAATATGAAATGCCAAGTGCCAGAAAATCAGTATTAAACTTTTTTTCCTGTTAAATTCTGAAAAGTAAAGGTCTTTGCTTCCTATGAAAAACCATTTCATACAATTGCTTGTGGGTGCAGACTGTTCAAGATGCCATAAATAATTCCTGCAGCTCCAGTCAAGTAATAGCATGCCACCAACTGCAGAAGGGAAAAAGAGAAGGCTGGAGCATTGTTCACAAACAAGTGCCAGCTGGGAGTAAGGTACTCAACATCCTCAATGACCAGGAATGAAGGAAGGCCACAAATCGGTGTGAAATGATCCCAAAAGCCTAAACCAAAAGCAGAATATCTATATTTCTTTAAAGAACCAGTCAGAACATTTGACGTGAACGAGGGTAAAAGAGAAACAGAGGGCAGTCTTTGCTTTCCAATGAGGACACAGAGGTGAGTACATAAACAGGGCAGAGATAAATTACAACCGTTTAACAAACTTACTATTATTCTGGAAGTTTATAGCTTCGGCTCAAATTGGGATTGCAGTGATTCAGATAACCCTGCTGCAATGATACAGGGTTTTAGCAATAATTTTTAATGCAATTAATCTGCTCTCTTTTATTATTAAACTTTTTTAAACTTGTTTACTATACTAGGCATGCAAAGAGTTCTGTTTCAGCTGGTATGCTGCAGTGATATGCATATATACTAGCAACATTATTGCAGTAAGCTCAGTAGCTTACAGGAAAGATAGACTCACAAATAATGATATCATTTTCAAAGATACACCTAAACAGAAACATTTTGCACTTCAGTGAAGCTGCCAGAAAACAAGCAAAGCTGAGTTAAAGGTTTTGTAAAGCCAAGAATTCCTTCTCTTTTCAAATCAATAATCACATGCAACTATGTTACAGCCTCCATTTTACTGGTTTTCAGAAGTACAGGTAATAATACTGAAAAGTAGGATGATTGAAGTCTATAAAGCAACTGACATCACCTACAGTTTTAAAGAAAAATCTCATTAAAATACATATCCCAAACAAACTATATGTGTTCTGTGAAGAAGAAAAAAACCCAAACCCTCCGCAGCTAACAGTTACTGCACATCTGCAATAGAAAACTTGAGAAACACTAAACTACAAGATCTCTTCCTCCTATTCAAATATGTTGTATACGAAATGTACAAAGTCTGAATTTATTCACACAACAAATGTTTCAGATATGTCTTCAGAAGGACCCCTGGGTCATCTAGAACATCCTTCAAACTAGTTCAGGGAAGACTGCTAGACTAAGTTACTGAAGTGTTTTATCTAGTGAACTCTTGAACACCCTGAAGAACGATGCCTCACTGACCTCTCTTGCCAAGCGCTCACATTGTCTAATTGACCTCCCTGTTGGAAAGCATTCCCAGTTTAGCTTTGGGTCATTACTTCCTGTTAGACTACCTGTGATCACCTTAAATAATTCCTCCTCCTCTCATGTTTCTTCTTCTTGTATTTGTCAGTTATATTCCCTTAAGCAGGCTGTATATAGCGCGTTCCTGAGACCTGTCTTCATAGGTCATGCTCTCCTATGCTTTTATCATTTTTGTCACCTCTCTTTGAACTGTTTTCCATGTATTCATGTCACTATGTGGGGTAGAGCCCTTAATGATAAAAGCAATCCATACAAATATACCCCTACTTGCAACCAAAAAAATGTATCCATTGGTAAGTGGAAGAGGCAGGTGGCTCAAATGTGGCTGTCACAAAGAGGGAGCCTTTTGAGTCTCATATCCTGTGTCTGGGCCAAAGAGACTAACAGAATCGCTGAAAGTAATAAATCTCCTTCCCATTTCTGAATGACTAGTGTTTCTTCTTTTCTTTCTATATATTGCCTTGCAAGGAGATCACATAATCTTCGAAATATAAAATCATTTTTGCTGTTACATGCATACCTGTTACAGTTGAGGCTGGTTTTGCATATAAACTGAACAATGGCACCAGGTCAAATATATGAGGGATTTTTGCAGGTGGAGAAGAGAACGTTTTTCTCAAAGTAATTAAGGAGGGACACGCTTTCTTTAGATTGGGTTTGCTTTAATCCCAAAGTGACCTTTTAATGCAAAACCTAGGGTAGCTAACATTTTATAAATGCATTTACCTTCTGTTTTCTGAATAAAGGCTGATTCCATGTTTATACCTATACCATTGAAAAGATTTTTTTTTCCCCTCTTTCTATTCTTACAGTCAAAGCAGTTTTATGGCAGAAGAATAAACCTTGAAAACCTATGAAATGTCAGTAATTTCTGCTACAGTAGGTTTGACACATGGCAGAACCAGGCATTGAGGATGCTAAGCCAGTAAAGTGAAAATGATGCCTAAGCGAAATTAAAGAAATAACCCTAAAATTGAGTTCTTCTAGGATTTAGAAAGTTTTGATATGACTCTGACATATGAGATGTCAAAGTCCCCTAACTCTCTGCATCCAAAGTCATATGAGATCTCTCTGGCCCACCTAACAGATGATAAGCAAGGCTGAAATCTGGATCCATATTTTTAGCAAGAAAAACGTATCACTTGCAGTATCAAAACAGGCAAAATAAATCTTGTACCAGCTTCCAGTGGCGAATGTCTATGACTTGTGCTAAGAAAAAATTGTTAAAGCTATTCATATCAGGGTTCATAATCCAGACACCATCCAAGAAAGTCTTTTTTGTTCTGCATTCCACAGGAGCGTTTATGTGTAACACCTGGTTTTTATAAAGATATGTTATTAGCCAATAGACTTTAATAAGATCTAGTTGAAGTTTTTCCGACATTTTTCCCCTGCTACAAAATATCAACTCAGCAAAACTGAAAATCTTAATAAGGAACCTCTTTTTCACATGGAATTTTCCATTTCCAGAAATTTATGGAAACAAAGGTTTAAATCCAATTTCTTCTCATTGTTCTTAAGTTATTATTTGTAACTTGAGCTAAAATAGAAAAGACTAAAAGAAATATACCCCAAATTTAAAAAGTCTTTGGATTTTCTTCTCAGGTTACTGCTTACATTTTTTTTAGACACCTAGAGTTTTTGCCCAAAACAGAAAAGGGAAATTGTTTCAAAACCCCCAACAACTTCCAAGGTGCAGAGCCGGATTGGTAACAATACTAGTCAGTATATAGCTATATAGTACCTACAGTATGAAATATTTACTAACTGTGGAAATATGTAAACCCATCAAAGACACTTACTGCTGCACACTGTGAATGCTGTATTTCTGCAAAGTATGTAAGAATACGTACTTCATTTAAGCTGAAAGTTGTTATTCTAGACCATCTAAAATTGTTCTATAGATAATTAGTTGTACTTGTTGACTGAGATATTGAGGAATCACAGTTACTGTAACTCTCCACGAAATGTAACCCCAGCCCCTGCTAGTGAAGGATTCTTCCCTACACCGTGCACCTCACATCTCAAGCCTTTTGAGAGTTCCCTTCTAAGATTTAAATTTTCTTTTATAAAGCTTTTCTGAATCAATCAAGATTCAATACAGGAAGATTGCCAAATAAATTACTTTTCATTTTTGCCCACAGTTAAACTCCTGCAGGGATCTGGAAATATATCAAGATCATTAGCCTTAATGCCTATAATACACACTGCTTTAAGGTGAAGTGAGTACTAAAACAGTTTAATACATTAGACCCTACACTCGAGAGGCCTGCAGGGTTCTGACAGTGCACGCACGTAACTCTTACGAACATTTCTGGAGCATTGTGCACTGAAGGGGGACAGACTTTCTACCCAGCATGGGTCTGAATAAAACACACGTGTTGATTTCTTTTTAATACCTGATTAGGATACTTTGTTAGGACTCACTGGAAAACTATGCAATGTGTATTTCTGCTGGAAGCCTACTATGAAGCAAATAAAAGCACTGACTGAGCTGCGTATAGCTTACTACACTTTGAGGACAAGTACGCCCTCATTCCTCTCCTGAAAATCCCTGTGTATGCACAAACATGAGTCAAATTTGTCCCTGTGCTTAGCCTTTCCCAAACTACCCATTTGCCTCATTTATTTATGATAAAATTTACCCTATTAATTTAAAAATCACCAATGAACATAAACGTGGAGAATTTACTCATGCTGATATTATAAAAACACTTAATGAGGTAATTTAAGTTGATTTTTTTTTTAATTTCGCAGGCTTTGATGCAGCAAAACTTATAATTGGAAACAGGTCTCATCCACATTTTAATTTCTTGGTTCAGTCTTATCCCTGGTTAGTTAAAAAAAGAATAAAAAACCTATTTCATTGCCAAATTCTTAGCTAATGGATACACGTAAACTTATACTGAGGATCCAACTCTCATTCTCAACTCTGACATACAAAGAACTGTAAAATAATTCATTATTTAATATTTAAAAAACTGGGTAAAACTAATTAATGCCAAAAATTAGCCCACAGCACAACATTAATTACAAGTTTGCCCAACAGCTACCTCCCTGTCCTAATTAGCCTCGTTGATTTCAAGAAACCATTAAGAAAAAGAGAAAAACATATAATTTCTACTTCATACTTGATAAAAACACTGTGATTCAGCTTTCAAACATCACTAACATGCCCTTTTAACATGAATTTGGAGATTTCTGCAGAAAAGAAGACTCTCCCAGGCACATTATATTTCATTTCTAATGAAAATCTAATCTACTATAGTAGATTTTCTGGTAACTTGTAGATAGTGGTTGAAATTCAGGTCAAAAGTATTGATATGGAAGACAACCAAAAAAAAAAAATAATTGCCCCATAGAGCTGTATATTATATTGAAAATGCTCATCTGGCCCATGTTGTCCCATTTGCGTTAACCACAAAGTATGCATTGCATGGAGTACCTGATATTTCAATCCTCCAACACTAGAGTTTGACAATCTTATTTGACATTTACCAACCAGCATTGTCAAAATCTACCACTTCAAAAAACGTGGCAAGGTATCACATAAGTCATCATATATGTTCCCGAAATGTTGATGATAAAAACAACTGTGCACTGACCTCATTAATAAAAGTCTGGGCTCCCCGTGGGCTTAGGAGTAAGATAGCCCTTCGCAATGTGTCCCGATAGCGGTTCAGCTCTTCTGTTTTCATGGTAGTGAAAAGGTTGGCAAAGACTCTGCTGATGTTCCTGTCCACTTTTTGTAATGATACATCAAGTCCCAGTCTTGAGGCCTGATCGAGAAATCCCTGCAGTCCGCGTATATCTGTAACACGGGGGGAGGGGGGAAGAAAGAAAGAAAGAAAAGAAAAGAAAAAAAAACCACTGCATCAACCTTCGCCAATTAGGCAAGCATCACTAATTAGGTGGAAAAAGACTTTTTTTCCTGCAGTACTGTCAGAAGAAGAGTATTCCACACAGCCATCTTCCACAGCTCCCTTTCATAGCCAATGCCAACAGGGAAACTCCATCAATTACCCTTCCCCAGACGTCTCTGAATGGCTCTTAGGAAGAGTCAGTTCATGCATTTGGGTGGCTGTGGATGCCTCCTCAGAAGCTCAAGGCCACAGGGCTTAACACTGCACAAACAAAAAGACGGTCCCACCACAACAATATCACAGTTTAAATGCATAAATCCAGGAACAGATAACAAAGTAGGGGGATAAATCACTCACCCCTTCTACCTCAACCTATCTTACATAAGATCATGCCTGCTTTTTCCATGAAAAAATTACAATACCCAGAATATACACAGCCCTCCTTTTGACTCCTTTCTTCTCTTGCCCTCCTATAAATAACCTACCTAACCAGAGCCCAAACTATTAGGATATATTACAGCGCAAAAAAAATGGCTTTCAGTAGGGGAAATTATGCAAACAAGCCCCTTCAAAACCTGTTCCTTTGAGCTCTGTCCCTCAAATTCAGGTTGATTGAAAAAATATATTTTCCTAACCACATTTGTTAGGACATTAACATGGAGGAACATACATTTTATACTGTTTTCATGATGAATCTGCTGGTTCAAACTGTACTGTCTTCATGACTCTCAGCATTTTTCTATAATAAATGTCTGAGTTTTTATTTTGCAGCAAAATTTAGAGCAAGAAAAAGGTCAAAGCTTATATTGAACTACATTGCTCTCAAAATTAACAGTGACCTGATCACAGCTGTACCATGTCATTAGGAGCCCTTAATTCTACCTGAAACACGTATAACTTGTCTTGAATAAGAAAGGATTTAACCCTCTTTTCTCACATTCATTTCTCACACTTTTATAATCAAATTTCAGCTCATGGGTGAAGCCAAATGGTGTAAGTTAGAGTACACTTATTGTTCTCATAATAAAACCCACTCTTCAGAAAACTTTCCTTATAACTCTAATGATCTCTATAAACTAGATTGTAACAGCTGGTGGGTTTTTTTTTTTTAAATCCTGGAAGTAACCAGCTAATGAAATTATAAGTATTAATACCACAGACACTGCTAAAGTCAGAGGACTGAAAACCAGTCTGATTCAAGTCAGTAGCATTCCTTGCTGCCCCCTCTGGGTGGGCTCTTAGACCACCACCACTCTTGGTGTTACATGGCCATAGAATATACACGTGAACTTCTTTTTTCTCCCCCTAAAAACATTGTATGAAATCCGATACAAGTAACACCTTGAGAGGATATACCAGTTAAAGAATTTAGCATGTGTACAAGTGCAAAATATTAGGGTCAACAAGATAACTAGCAAACATTAGATCCAAAAGAAAAGCACCAAAAGTTACCTTGAGTAGCTTCATACTTCATTCCCAAACATGGGAATGCTTGTTAATGTTATTAATTCAGCTTCAGAAAACATCTGAATTACAGAGGAACATCAGAAAGGAACAGAAATTAAGCTAGGGATGTGCTAACCACAGTAAACTCTCTACTGTCTTTTTAACTTGGGTTTAGTTGCTATGATCATCACTCCAGCCAACCTCACCATCAGGAAAGGTGAATTCATGAGGGTTTTGCTGGTGACTTAGGCAAGTCTATAGCAGTTTTATCACAATGTCAAATACCTGCTAGACTTGCTTACTGTCTAAAATCCTGAGTCGCTGAGGAAAAGAAGGGGTTTATTGTTATGCAGGCATTTCTAGAAAATGCCAGAAGACTTTAGCACTTGTATAACTGTTAAATATTGCAGGTGTGCTGAAATAATGACAGTGACAAACAACTATTGTTTACAGGTTAAAGTATTTTATTAAAGTTGTCAAGCTAAGTTTGGATTTTGCTAATTTAAATGCAGTAAACTAGCATTCATTACTATACCTATGCTCACTTTATGGATCTGTGATACATGAAACTGAAATATTTTTCTTTTAATGATGTTTAGTCCTTCAAAATTACTGCAGTGCTTGACAAGCAGTAAGAAAGTTCTCTTTTTTATAGTTAGTAACGAGTTGTCTTTTTGTGCAGGCATCTAAAGTTATCACTGCACAAAGGAAAGCTGTTTACAAAAGATTAACTGTGCTGATATTGCTCTATTTTTGCCTTATGTTTTCAGCTGACCTGCTGAACTGCTGGTTAGAAATATTGTTGTAGACCAGTGCAAAATACTTGATGTATGTAGTAAGACTACTTGGATTTGGAAGAGCATTTTGTATTCCCTTACAAATTTTTCCCCCAAGGAAAACAGGCTATTTCCCAGTTTGAAAAAACGGAAAGGATTCAGACTTTTTCCAGCTTGAGAACAAAGCAAAATTTGAGATGGAAGAGGCTGTCCAAGCTCAAATGTACAAGCACAATCTGTCAGTTTTTTCACAGATCTAAGTGAATGTGAATTTATTCAGTGTTGGCAATCAGAAAGACCTGCATGACTGTATCTTCCTGAATGCTGGCATGCCTGTTCCTACGTGACACTGGGGAGGAGGAGAAGGCTTGGTGGGAATTCAGAGGTGGAAGTGGGAACTGAAGAGCAGTGTTTTCAGAGGTGAATAACAAATTTAAGTGCCTACATAATGGGATCTTTTTTCACAAATGATTGCAAATAATTATTACCAAGAGGGCAATCATTTCTTAAAATGTAACAGTACATAAATACACAAACACATGCACATATGCAGGAGCGTCTGTTTATAAATCATAATGAATTAGGCTCAGTTTTATTTTATCTGACATATCACATAAGAAAGTGAGTTTGATGCCCTCATTCTTTGTCCTCCATTTAGTAGATCACAAATCCATGCAACATAAAAGAAAAACTGAGCTTTGTTCCATGGCAGCTCAAACAGAAATATTCACAGAAACAGTTATGAATTTCTTTCCACTTCTCATAATTTAGGACAGTTAATCCTTCATTTTCTTCAAGACTAAAAGGAGTCTTGTAAAATTCATCTAGAATTTAATAAAAATAAAGGATTCTATAAATGCTTTTGTCTGTTAAAATACATGTGTTTTCTGTCTCTTGTAGTCTTAACAGTGACTTTTTATTAAAAAGTTCAGATTCTAACATTAGAGAGTTATCCTGAACTATTACTAATAAAATAATTCCTTGTGCCCATTTATTTCATACTTTATAGGAAAAGTATATCAATCCAAACTCAATCACAGTCAAACACTTCTGTGCAGAACATCTGACAAATGAAAGACCAGTTTGCTGTGACTATGCAACCTACAGCTATCTGCCTTCAGTTTTCCAATTAGTTACTTTTGCTTAGGGTGTAGCCTACATTCAGCCATAAAAATCACATAGCACTATTTTACTTATCTAATTGCCCACCTGATTTGTGCATGCTCAACAGGCAGAATTTCAGAGACAATATTTGAAAATTTCTCTTTAGAGAACATCAGTTTCTTGAAGATGATGTGACACCTGCACTCCAGAAGGAAAATGACACTGTACAAAATGCACTCAGGTGAGCCTTTCCCATAAAAGTGATCTGTAAAACCACATAATAATTGGATATGTTTACAGTACTCAAATGTCAACCACAATCATGTGAAATTAGCAGGTTGGAATTGGAACTAACTCACTAGAGCTTCATAAGAAAAGTGAACTTCGTATGAACTTTATGTCTCATCTGTTACATCTGGCTGGAGAGAGAATCTCTGTGGCTGAGAGCCTTCTTCCTAACTCTGACAGATATACCATATGTTCAGGTCTGACAACAGAAGAACGACACAATTTCAGGGATAACCGTGACACGGAGGTAAGGAAAGTCTTGATGCACTGCTAAGATAGGAATTCTGTCACTGTGACTGCAAAACTAATGCTTGCCATAAATAAAGGGCTTTACTGTACTATAAGGAATAATGGAATCTATCATTTCCTGCTAGAGGTTAGGCTGGTCACTACACTGGTTGACTGGAACACAAACATAAAAGAATAGTACTAGATGTGGCATTAGCTACCTATATGTAAAGCTTATTGTAATCTACAAAGTAATTAGTTTTTATTATATTATCTATAATCTTGTTTATATAAAAAAGTTTGCAGACTCTACCATAGCAATCATATTTCATAAATTTACAGGATCTGATTCTTGGCCTTGACACAAGCAGCTTTAAGCTAGTATTTTTGTGTGAAACAGCTGTGTGGTTGGGCACAGCTGGCCTTTAAGGATGGCTCATTGTAAATAGGAATTTCCAGGAGGTACAGAGCAGTATATCGTCTTTTCAACACCAGTTCCTAACCCCACTTGACAGAAATAGAGGCAGCACACGGCTAGGAAACATTTTACTTTGGGTAGAAAACAGCTGGAAGCAAACTGAAGTACCAAAGCTGGAGCTGAAGGCAAGGCTAAAGAAGCACCAAGAAATAATTTCACACCCTTTCATTCTTATCCATCACCAAGTAAATTCTGGGAGGACTGAAGTATCATCACCAAGCTCTATTTTCAAGTGACGTACACCAATCTTGTACATTCGTAAGAGGGAAAAGTAAATAAGTGTGAAAAACAATGAGATCAGGCAGGAAATACTGAGCTTTTCAGTTTTCTCATTTGCTGATTGTAGGCTCTATGCTTCACACTTTTTTTTCCCTCAGCGTTAGTTTTATTTGAGCATTATTTTGGTGATATATTTAAAGTAGCGAGAGGAATGTCAAAGAGACTTGGATAGTTTCATTATTTTAGTATTTATACACTTGTAAAAAACATATTCACCTTTTCCAACATTTTAGGAACAACATAAAGGCATTTTTCCTTATACTTAAGCTCCAAGAGAAGACAAAAATTACTATTTCTTACCTTTAATACAAAGATACTCTGCTTTATTGTAGGTTTGTCTCTCTTGACTGCAAATTGGACAGAATACTTCCCACTTACTATTTCATTTCTTAAGACAGAATAAAATACACATTCTAGGATTCACTGATTTGGAAGATCACCTACAAACACTCTGAAACAGGTTTCCTAAACACTTCAGTTTCATGGGTTTCATTCATTTTGTTTTATGATGGCTATTATCCCTTATTTTTGCAGCTGCAAATTGTTTACATTAGAAATAAGGGATAATAAGACTGGTGTAAGAAACAGAGATGCACATCCTGATGATTAGACTCCTGCTGCATTGCAAGTTTTCTGAATGAATGATTTTGAATACCATCTTTGGGTCCTTGCTACAAATAATAACCTACTTGAAGGATTTGAATATACTGTAGTATTTTAGAAAACTGGAAGTGGACATACTTCAGAAGTAGCTCTTATTCTTAAGTTAATAAATAACAAAATTCTCTTCATTCAAACAATAGAAGGAAGATTACTATTTATGCTTCCAAAGGGGAATTATTTTGTCCAAATCATCTAGAAGAATTAGACTTTTTAGCAAGCACTAAAATTTTCAACCTAAAATACTCACAATATGATTTTAACTGCTCAAATAGAGTGATTAGACCAGCAAGTATAATAACAAAGTCTGTTACAATAGGTACGACTACATTAATATTTGAATGTAAATGCTTATTGGATCCCAGTGCAAATGCAAAATTATATTAGTAAGGTATATTTTCTATTTTCATTATTTTTTTTCTCTGTTCTTACAATCTCTCTCCATCTACCACATTTCGTCATCTGCCTCTGCCTGCCGTATTCCCACAATCACTGCTAATTGCTATTGGCCAGATAATTTTTCTACAAACATTAGAACTCACAATTTCAAAACAATGTCTGTGATTTAGTAATCTCATTCCTAATGAAGTTTCACTTCAAAAACTTTCTGTTAAAAAAAGTCTTTGCCTTCTTGCATGCTTTTAGATACACCAGAGCTCAAAGTAACACCTCTGCAATTATACCCCATTTTCTATTCTTTTTTTTTTTTTAAAGATATGAAGTAACTAGGCAATAGTTATTATAGCAAGTACATATAATAGCAAGTACAATAAATCCATGAAGTAAATTGGATTTTTTTATTATTCAGCTTATATAAGATAATAACCTGTGCAGATGAGACCAGACGAGAAGTTCTGCTGAGCTCCATAACCTGCCTCTGATAAACAGAGTGTAAAACAGGAGCAATCGTGCAGCAATACTTCCCTCTAACATTCTACCAACAATTCACAGTTAGCAGTGCAGGGAATTCCTCAGGCAGATGTTGTTTCTATGTATTTGTATGCACTACACAGGTGTATTTCTGCATGGTAACCCTCAATGGCTTTCTCCTTCACAGAACAGCACAGTTTCCCTTTAAGCCCATGTAAATTATGAGCATCCAGATCAGTTCACCTACAGCATTTTAACCTAGGAATTATCAGGATCCCATTGGACTCTCCTTTCCCCTTTTTACACCGTTCTCTCCTGGATAGTTCTACTAACACCAATCAAACACAAAACAACACACTAGTGCCTGCACTGCCTGACCAACCAGGCATGACATAATGCCATTCAGACCTAGAAGCTGCATAGCCTCTACTCAAAGAGATGAGAGAAAAGCAAGAAATCGGAGATTTCTGGAAAGAATAAAGCAGGCTGTCAGAAATGTAATCTTTGAAAAATACAGGGAACATTGATGTGCCATTTAAATCTAGATCACGGGCTGATATTTGACCACCTTTCCGTAGAAACTGAAAATCTTACCACGTGTGTTTTGATACAAGCATCAGGATTAATCAAATGCAAAGGTCTACTCGGAACCCCTCATGATATCAAAGGCTCAAGCCTGTATAATGGCTGCAGAAAATTTTTTATTGGGCAGTTATACTGCCTACATAGATTTTGTTATCAGGCTTTTAAATATGAAATGGACTTTGAATAGAGACAAATCATAGGTATTGGTGATTTTCACTCCTGAACAGATGGGAAAGGGATAGAACATACCATAAAGCCAGATGTCTTGCATGCACAAACAGAGGTTTTCAGATTCGACCTACCATAGAAGTCAGACATCAGTATTAAAAATATTAAACAGTTACTCTGCACAACTGATGCTTCATACCTGAAACAGGTGATCCAGTCTGAAGGTAACTGGAGCTTCCTAGGAGGCCCAGAAGCACAAAAGCCTTTTAAAGTCTACAATAGCCCTTTCACATTTAGCATGGAAGGTCAACTACAAGTCTCTCTTGCTGGATTTTAACACTTGGCATTCAAAAGCACAATGGATACCACCTCAGGAAATTCATTACTGTTGGAAAAAGTGTGGACATACGCTACAATTGATGTAAAAAGGGAATTCACTGAAGAACTAGTATGCCTGTTCAAATCACCCATTTAATTCTTCCAAGTGCAATAATTGCCAACTGTTTGCCCAATGGTAAACCACTCAAATGAGCTGTAATAGCTTCTCATCTCACTACTGCTGTTAAAATACTTTTTTAAAGACACTATGCAGTTATTGCTGTACCTTCTCATGAGACAAAAATAGATGTATTGACAGAAACTATGCTTTTGCTGACATATATCCTAAGTTTAAACAAAAGATTTATTTCACCTAAATTAATTTTAATTATTGCATTACTGAGCCTAATATTTGTCATAGCTGAATACAAGCAATTCTAAACATCCATTCACCAGTACATTGGGAAAATATATCTTTCTTCTTTTGGAGGGCTGAGATGTACCTTCCTGAAACCATATTATTTTACACAAACATCTGAATTAATAATGCCTATTTAGTATGTTGGGACTGTAAGCCTGTCTGCTTTAACACAAGTGCTACTGTTACTCTTAAGAAGCTGTTACTATATTGTAAGTTTGGTTATCGTACTTTGACACATGAAGTATGTCCTTTGTAAATAAGACCAGTAACTCTAAACTAGGGATAAGCAAATCCATATAAGCACATTCTGAAACAAACTAAACACGCAAAGGGAATGCCTTAGAGAGGCAAAAGGTATCTCTTCTCATTCAGAGAAAACCAGAAGTCACCTGAGAATTTGATAGAGATTCATTCTGCATGTGTGTATAGCCAAGTGTCCAGCTAAGAGAAGGCAGAAGTATATCCCTTTGGTTTTAGTGTATTGCAGAGTGTTTAAATCAACTTTAAATATTGCACATTCTGATGTCAAGAGAGACTGCAGTGAAATTACTGCAGATAGATAAATTAAATTCCCCCTTGAGGAAAGGTTCCTGGCAGGAAGACCTTATCCTTTAATATGTGTAACAATAGTTATTTATACAAACGCCTTTCAGCTAAGGATCTCGATTTACTTTACAAACACGTGTACAGTATAGTAAAGTACACTATAAATACACATTACAGGAGCTAGTTGCTGTTATACCTACTTAACTACATGTCAGCAAATAATAATTCAACTCTGTGTTGAAGAAACTTTCTCCCATTGGAGTATTTCTGTAGGTTCAAGTAAAAGTCAGGTGCCCTGGGCATACAAGTAGCAGAAAGGCAGCCAGAGCTGCCAGCTCTCATGTTGTTGTCATCATCTAGGAATGGAGTTCTCTTCACTGAGGAAACAGGAATTCTCTTTTGCATTACTATTTCTCAACCAGTCTCAGATTTTGGACAATCAAGTCCTTACTGATGTTAATTTTGTACTATCTCAAATATTCTACACTGAGAAATCTAGATGTCACTTTGGCAGATGCCACAGTTTCACTCCATTGCCCATTTTTCAGAACATTCAGTACAAGGTTGTACAGGGGCACTAAATCTGCACCTTGTCTTGAGCCTTATCACCATTAGTTCAGCGTTCTCTGACCAAGTCAGTGCCAGGCTGCAATTATCAGTAAGGCTCTGTGTCACCACACGGACGCCAGCTCACGTGGAGCCTGAGCGTGGCACTGAGCTGCACAGAGCTCACCTGCCCTGGCAAGTCCATCCTGAACTACTTGGCCTATATTTGGTCACCTGCTGGCAAGCTAAGGACAACGATGTACCTGTTCTTAGCTCAGAACTCAGGAGGAAGGACCTTCTGGCCAATCTTTATTTTATTTAAATGATGACCCATCAGGCTGTAATGAGGATGGTGGTATCTGAAGTTTAATTCCCTTGGCTAGCTGTTTGACTATTTTCATATAGACACTGAATTCAGAAAAATAGAAAAATTATGTATCCTTCTTTAATTTCCTACTTTTTTTAAAGCCCATTTTTGTAATACAGCCTCCATAAAACTGCACAAAAATGCAAAAGGATACAAAAATCAATTATAGACTCCCCTCTTCTCCAGTGTTTTCTGTTAAAAGCAAGATGAGAAGGATCCCTACTGAGATAACAAATGTCTTGGCAGCAGCAAGAGGAAGTTGAAAACAAAAACTATGTTCATGTCAGTCAGTTCATGACAGTCAGTTAGTCCCTCTTGTAAGAATATGCCAATACCAAACAAACAGAAAAAAAAAAATCCATTTCCAATTATTCATTTACATTATGACAACTACTTTTAGTACAATAGCAAATACAAGTACTCCATTCTCTAACAACACAACTCTGACCCCAGAGGAAAAAAAGAGGGGAGGAAAAAAAAAAAAACCACAAAAAACCAAAACCAAAACCAAACCCAAACACAAAACCAACATGCTAGAGAGAATAAAAACATGAATCTGCTTATACTTTGCCATCAGTTAAAACCTCCTCAGGCATCCCTCTTAGCTTCATGCTTTTGGAAAATAATGAGTAATGATTACTGCCAAGACAACTGGCAACACTGAGGTGGTACACTACACCAAGATTAGTGCCAAAAGATTCTCCACTCATCATATTGCAAACAAAAGTAACACATTTTAACAAACTGAAAAATGAGTTGGTTTAGGACTTAGTCCTACAACTATTCAAGTGTGTATTTAGCTTTGTGTGAGGAAACTCAATGCCAAGTCTTCTCCCATGTATGAAATCTCTTGACATATAAGTGTTCACATAGCTACTACACTGTGATTTATTCCTATGATGATAATCAAGATACATACTTCAAATGTGAAGAACACACCTCCACCTTCCTGGATATGAAGCCCTTTTTCCTTAAAACAGCAATAAAAAACAAGAAAAAGCTTCACAACTTTTTAACCAATCCTCCTGTGCAACCCTCCTCTCCAAACTACAACCCTGATATTTTAACAGCTTGTGCCCATGACTGAATATGTGGCCTTTGTGACAGCGTAGTAAACGTGCTCTTGAAAAGCATGCTTATGATTTGTTTCATATGTGCCCAGGCACAAGAGCAATTATCCAGGTTTCACTGAAGCACTCCATTTGAAAATTAACAACCATCTGTAACAATAGCTTTTCTTCTTCTCTTTACTATATTTCTATAGAGTGACAGCAAAGAGAAATATTTACAGGCTTAGGAAAATAGCATTTCCTCATTAAAAACTCAGCTATAGAAAAGGATAATGGGAAAATGGGAGCATAATGCTACATGGACTTTTCTGACCCCATTAGCGTGTCCCACACAAATTTAATTAAAATACCTTTATTTGAATAAAAGCAGTCAAGTACAGTATGGGAGTCCTTTGTTGATTAGTCAAAACCATCCTCAGTTTGGCAGCAGAGTAAATCTCAAAAAAATTACATTTGCAACCAACTAGAAAGTTAGTATCTAGAGATACCTGAGTGCTTGGACAAGGCAAAGAAAATGTCACATTCAAAAGCAAGAAGTATTCAGTGTTCTCAGTTTAATTCAGTGACACTAGAGGGTTTTATTTGTATATTTGTAAAATTGGGGGTTATTATAGCATCTATTTTACATATTTTTTATGAATAAATGAAAGTAAATTTAAATTGAGATTTGATTGTGGGACTCATCGAGACAAAGCTTCAGTGCAGCTCCCCCAAAAACTGACAAGCTTTTATCTACTGATTACAGCCATTAATATGAAGGCCAGTTAGGAAGTCCAATATACCCTAAGGTTAAAATCTGAATGAAGAGGTCTATTTTTTTCCCCGCTAATTAACTTGATTCCTTAGCTAATGTCTTCCAATTTACTGGAAAGGAATTAAGCAATTCTGAATGTCACCAGGAAAAACTTTGTCATTAGAAAAGGCTGTGAAGAACATCTCTGGCTGAGCAGCACCATGCAGGTACTGGTATCTTTGGTGAGTGCTGGCAAATCTGCACACCTTAACATAGTTCACAGAAGCAGACACTGTGGTAATTTCAGCTACTTTAAATAAAACAATGGCTTGGAAGAGGACAAGATGTCGTGCCAGAAAGGACAGAAAAATATGTTACTGCCAGGCATCCAAAAATCCATCAATCAGGTAAGGACAAGATTTTAATGTAATTACTGGCTTCTCATTTTTCTGTTCTTGTGGAATAGCTGGAGAGGGGAAAACAGAACCCTCTGCTTAAGAAAAGATGACATTACTACAATGCAGTGAAAGAAAAATAGTAAAGATTAAAAATATAACTAGTAAATTCACATTACTTTCATATATTCCAATTCCTGAGGAAAAAAAAAACCTAAATCTGCTGAGTTCATGAGAACAATTTAACCATGTGATGTTTTAGTATAAAGGCATGGAAAGTCTGTTTGAACTCTAGATGAACCAGCTGCAGGTTTTAGGATTAACATACAGAATTTTTATTTTTATCTTTATCTTTCATTCTGCTCCTCACGCCAAGTACAATCAATCCCAGGTTTTTATTCCTGGGACGCAACACATCAAGCTCTGCCTCTTTATAGCTTTAAGATAACTTCCACATACTGCAATTAATCATAAAATGACCAGATAAAGACTAACATTCCTCATTCTACTAGCTCATTTATGCACCAAGTATGGCTAATGCCTCTTTTAGTTGTCTTAAGGTTTGAGTTTAATCAGCTTGATAATCATAGTGCTTTGATGCTACATAATACATTCAAGCATTTCTGTGTATGAAATATATTTGGTTAACATAATTAATAGCTTTGGGGGCAGGGTGAGAGACTTCTTGTCAGGAGAACATGACCCAGATATCTGAAAGACCACTTAAGATTGTCAGCTGGAAGTCTTTGGAAGGTAAAATAACACTGAGTGATTTTCTTCAGCTTAGATACCTTTTTCACTAAAATGAGAAGATTGGGATGATAAAATAACAATGAGGTTTCATTTCAGTTCAGGTATTTTTTCAAATCTCTTCATTCACTCATATAATCATTCCTCTCAATATCATGAGGTTGCTTTTGGTCAATGAGTACATTAATAGATTTCATCTGCACCTTCTTCCTTCTCACCCTTAATATTTATTTAGATACATCTCCTGACATATAACTACAATGACTTCTACAGCAGCACAGACAATATAGCTGTAAACTTCAGGGAATGAGACAGCCATGTAAACTGCTGGAAACACCCTTATTTCAAAACCTTCTGGCAAGAGGTTGCAGATACATTTTCACACTTCATTTCTTTTGACATGTCCCCAGAACCACTGCTGTGCGTATCTAGTGACAGTATTTGAAAACTCACATCCCAGCCACCTCCGAGGCTCTATTACACTATCTACTGTTTGCATGAAAAAGAATCATTTTTTTCCCCGTGGAAACAAGCATTCAGTGTTTGTATGAACACAGCTCTTTTGCTCAAAAGAGTGGAATGAATGACCAGCAAAATGTGCTTTAACACCAGAAAAAGAGAGAGCTGGAAGTTAGGCTCTTGAGAGTTAGGAGGTCACTGATTGAATTCTTTATACAGCAGGATCTATTTTTTTTCTCTTTTTTATGTAGAAAGAGTCTAATACTAAAAAGATCAGTTTCTGTAGTTTCTGGCTATATTGTGATAGTATCTTGATTTATGCTTTCTTTCACCCCTTATTACCAAGTTTTCCAAGTTTTTAAAAAAAAAAATAAATTACATTTTCCTGTAATTTCTGCTCGTGTATCTCTGATTTGCTTACCCACACTCCCCTCCAATATGGTAACTCCCACATCCTCCTTTATTTCTTACAAGTACTATGGGATCATATATACATACATGAATTTATATAATCTTAATTTTTCTATTTTATATTTCACTGATTGAAACATACAATTTAAATTTACTTTTGGAGAGTGGAATAAGTCCCTACTCTCTTCTTATAGAGCAGTCATTCATTTCCTTCTGAAGCGATCAATGATCAATTTATTGATTCTACAATGTTGAGAGGTTTACCTATCTGTATATAAGTACTCTTTCCCAACCCCAACTAGGAAAAATCCTACCAAAACTATGAGTATCTGTTTAAATCTCTGTGGTATGAGAGGCAGGGAAGGGTAATAGGACTCCATTGCTATAGCAATAAATAACAATCAATAAAAATATTTCCCTTGAGCAAACATGGTACAATTTAAGTGCAGAAGCCAAAGGAGGAATATTAGAATGAATATAGACTAGTTAATTGAGGGTAAACATACCAGGGGAAAAAAAAAAAAAAAAAAAAAGGACTTCTTGAACTTTGCAGTATGCTGATGACAATTTGAAGAGACAGTGAGTAAAAAATCTAGTTAGAAGAGAATGAATCATCTGAAATTTGCAGTGGATTTAGTGAAGTGCATAGTCCCATGGGCTAAAGAGATGTGAAGATAGATAGCAAGGTAGACTGTGAAAATGAAAGAACTGGACACTGAAGAGTGCCATGGGAATATTGAGGCAAATTCTTTTAGCAACTACTAAAGAATAGAAAGGAAAAAAAACAACACAAACTGAAGTGTATCCTCAAGCCTGTTACTTCATTTGTGTTTTTGACCTGGTTCTGAAGAAAGAAAAAAAAAACAAAACACAAAAGCCACAAACCGAAACCTATTGAGAATAGTCCAAATGAACAGCCAAAACATCACAGAATCTCTCTCAAGTTTAGATTCTGGAAAAGTGGAAAAGATCTTTCCATTAGCAAAGAAAAAAAAATAAAATAAAAAGAGTAACAATCATTACTTGAAGGACATAACCCCTCCATGATAATGCCTGTTCTGTATTCAAACAGTTGGATCCCTTCTCTCGGAGGCAAAGACAGGTATTGCTTTAAACTCTAACTCAGAAATCAAGCATCAGCTACACTGTGCAAGATTTCAGACAATGTGATGTTATCCAGGACAAGCACCCATCAACATGGATGATCTTATTCATAAAACCTGTTAAATTACACCTTCAGAAAACTCTGCCCTCTGTGCTGCCACCTCCCTGTTTCCACATGGATGCCAGCTCCTCCTCTTCCTCATCCTCCTCTCTCCCATCCTGCACAAGGGCAGAGGTGCCCTTCTCACTCTGCCTATCCCTGCTATAACTGTGAATCATGTATTCGCTCCCAAAGAGGGGACACTAAACAGAGTGCAACTCTCATCCTCTGTCAATGCTGCTGCTTTCTTATGCTCAGATATCCCATTTTCCTAGTCTTTCAAAAGAACAGCTGGGAAAAGAAAATATGTTGCTATGGAGGGTGCTTCCAGTAAATCATCATTTTAAAATAAACAAATTAATTAAAAGTAAAGAATTATTTCTAAATCATGTTTGAAAACTTCAAATTGAAAAGGATCTCAGTGGTTACTATTTTGGCCAATGTTTACTGCATTATATTAATGGAGAAAGAGACTCGTGCACTCCTGAGGAGTTTATTCCTTCACAGCAGAAGTGTAAGCAGGAAATATCCAGCAGGCTCAGAGATGTGGCATCACTTCAGTCAACGGCATAAGGAAAGCAGCTACTCCAACACTGCTGTGCGGTTCCAGTGTCCACTCTTCAAAGGAAATGTTAAAAACCCAGGACAGATCTACAGAAATTATTGAGTCTGGGAAGCAACCTTTATAGTGAGAGACTGAAGAGCTTCAGTCTACTTTGTCTATAGAATAGAAGGTTAAGTCTAATGAAAATTTAAACAAGGATAAGACTTCTGATAGCCAACTCTTTCAGTGAGCAGAAAAAAAGCAGAGGGAAGTCTGCTAGCCAGAATCTAAACCAAAACAATAAGGAAACAAATAAAACACATTTCTTAAACTAGTGAAAAAACCTGAACTTATTAGAGCGATTTCCCTTGGGATGTAATGGTTCAGATTAAATGTTTACAAGTCTCCATGAGAGAGTTTTCTAAAAGATATGCAATACCTGAAAGAACTCATAAGACTAATTTGAAAATAAAAACATTATATTCTATGGCTTGTGTTACACAATGTGTCAAAATATTCTGACCTTAAATCTTTGACTCTTTGAATTTCATGAACACTTGTGTAGTTTTGAAAAACACATTTGCAAAGGTAACAAAGCAACAGCATAAACCTGAAAATAAACCTGAGCAGAAAAACAAGTACATTCTCAGCAGTGCTGCATCATTGTGAGGAGGTGACTGCATATGTATGGGGAAGTACACAGAAGGTTTCACAGAAATTTCCAACTCATCTGCATGAGGAGTTCATACAGCTTGACCACAGAAGTCAAAAAAAGAAAGGATCTATGCTGAATAACCCAAAACTCAGAAGAAAGCAAATGGAACTATCAGTTGCCTCTGTATCACGTTCTGTATGATTAGGTAATACCATGACTATGGAAAGGATCTATCCCGAGGAAAGAAAACAAAGTTGTACAGACTTATTGTCTTAATTCCTCCCTCAGTCTGAAATTTGCCTTTTCTAGTATTTAAAATAGTATATTTTTTAAAATAACCAGTAGAAAAACTCAGATACTCTGAAAACTCCAAGTGAAAAACATTTAAAAGAAATAGCTACATTGGTATTCAGACACTATCCCACAAAAATTGTATTATATGGTTTGAATTACATAAATCATACCAAAACCAGTTTATATAATCATCAAAATTTGCATTTTACACATATTATGATGAAAATAAGTTTACAAAATAACTGTTCAAAAA
Source organism: Theristicus caerulescens (assembly GCA_020745775.1). NCBI lineage: Eukaryota > Metazoa > Chordata > Aves > Pelecaniformes > Threskiornithidae > Theristicus > Theristicus caerulescens. The sequence continues at coordinate 96,215,725 of CM036560.1, forward strand.
CTTTTCCTTGTTTCCAATTTTATAATTCACTACTGCAAATGAATTTTTGTGATGTTTATCTGACACTCTTTGATGTTTCATATCTTAGTTTCTTTTCTTCCTTTTTATTTTTTGTCCAACCTATCCCTTATTCCCATTGCAATAAATAGTCACACTTTGATTTACAATTCCCTTCAGCCAACTGAACAGGATTTTATATATATAAAGTCAAAAATAAAAAAAAAAATTAATAATAAAAAGGAAGTTCATATTTAGTAGATCTTTTGTAAGACAAGGGTTTGAACTTTCCTTTTTTCTATTTATAATTGTCTTTACAATTTTATTGTGACATTGTCAGTGGAAAGATAAAAATAAGCTGCAAATATAGCCTTTAAAGATATAAGCAGCCACCTGTTGGAGTTTTCTACATAAATAATAGGACTGGAGAGTTAAAAGGACAAGTTATACTATGCAGCTTTAAAAAACAAGGTTGAACGTCATTCTGTCTTTAGACAGATATACTTATTTCTCCTGCTTAAAGACTTTCCAAAGGTCTATATACATACTCAGATGTCTGATGTCTTAGACTCACCAGACTCTTAGACTCTCCAGTGCCTATTTCTGTTGCAGCTTGCACTTCAATTAATTTGAATGTCTATTATTAGTTCTCTAATTAATAGATTTCATATAATCTGATTACTGTTACAAACAAAATGGTCAAGCTCCCCTTAAAGTTGCCCAGTTTCTTTTTAGCCTCCACTAAAAGCAGCTGAAAGTCATGTTGGATTGAAAATTAAAATTACCATATCCTGCAGGTTCATTAAATTTATCTGATACAATTTTTAGGGATTACAGTACATGGAAAGTGATAACTCTGTACTTCTGCTTTCAATATATGCGTATAACTAATGGAGACTTAATAAAATTAGAATTTATCATTCTTCACGGCAGCGGTTATAAAATCTTTAACATCACTTCTTTTGTGCAATTCTCTGGACTCGACTCTGTCCCCATCTACTCACCTTTACAGCAGAGCACCCTCACTTTCACCCCATCCTCACATCTCAGTCACTCCTCCCATGTAATCATTAATGGTCTATCACCTTCTCCCCTTCCCCCTAAGAAGACTCTGTCCCCCACTTTAAAGCATCTCTAAAGCAGTGTGGTCCCCTTAGGGATTCAGTAAAACAGCAGAGAGTGCTCTCCCAAGCACTGCAAGAGAGCCAGGTTGGCCACTGTCCTGTAAGGGACTTGGCCAGGCAGGGGGTTGGAAAGTCCTAAAAGCCCTTTCTAATTTACATGTCCTCACTTTTCCAAGACTGGCTTAACCCAAAAGTTTCCTTGCTACAGGTGACACTGTAACATACATTTTGTCAACGGCGACGCCAGGATCCTTTCCTGTGTTTCCAAATATGTCTCTCTGCAGTCCCCACCAACTTCATATGAGCGTTACTTTTCCCACACCTCCCAGAGCTGCTGCAGCAGGGGATGGCAGGATGGAGAAGAGGGCAAGACAGCTACAAGAGAGGGGAAGGAGAAGAACCAGGGTTGGGTGAGGTGTTTTGGAAAACCACTGCCTTGTGGAGTAGAACGAGGTTGTAATTCAGAACAGTCAGCTCCTGAAGATCCATTGTGCCACTTCAGAAATATCAAAATTATGAAAAAGTTTAAGAACACATTAGGATCAGTCCACAATTATTCCCTACAAGAAGAAATTCATTTCAAAGAGGTTGGGTTTTTTTTTAGTTTAACAATATATTTTCTTTTTATATACTGCTGCAGTTACGAAGGTGACATCCCATAGCACACTTCCAAATTCCCTCATCACACTTGAGTGGCATGGTACTCCCTGCCTCTCACTTGGACTCTAAGGCTCAGCATCTGCAAGTTCTTAGCACAATATTCCCCTCCCTTTCCCATCCATTTGCCTGAGAGAGACTAAGATCAGAAAAAACAGCTTGGTCTACCATTTCCAGATAGAGAAAGAAATAGGCAAAACCAGTCCATCTGGGTAGAGGCGGGATGTTTAGGTTATAGAGAGAGGAATGCCAGCTCTCCATATAGGAGCAGATTTTTTTTTTTTTCATGGTTTACTGCTGCCTTGATCCTGAATAATCCGTAGCCAACTGTGTTCATCAGTCTGTGCTCATCAGGCTGACATGCCCTTCTCTGCAGGTGGTCTTTCCAGCAAACATCATCCAACTATTTTAGAAAGGCAATCATTTTAAGAAAGCACTGGCAAGGAGTCTTTTGGTACTAGCAGATTTTGATCATGATAATGCTTATTAAATCTGATACACTGGATTAATACACACATTTTTATTATTAATTCCAGGTAAAAACTTTGAAAGCACTGGGCTACTCAAATGAATAGACCCATGATTTAAATTATAAGAACACTGTGTCTGTTCATCACATACAGGTAGGGTACAGGTAGAGAGAGTTGAATATTTTGGCCACGAGCCACAGCACATCTGGCAATGCAAAAATATAAACTGTATTAAAATGTGATTTATATCATTGACAGTGATTAATTTTAAACAGTTTTAATAACTGTAGCATTAGAAAGTTAAATTCCATGTCTTTATTACCAATGTAAGTGGGTATGGGATTATTATATTCGTAAAAAAAACCAAAAACAAAACAAAAAAAAACAAACAAAAAAACCCAACAACCAAAACAAAACCACAAAACCAAACAAGCAATAGCTCCTGAAGGACATGAGCCAGAAAACAAGAGGGAAGACATCCAGACTCCATTTAGACATTAAAAAAATGCCTACATGATACAAAGTAATGATATCTGTAACTGATTTTAGATATGTAATTCCGAACTATCACTGGAAGAAAAATTAATCTTTTCAATAATCTAACATTTAGTTTTATATTAAAAAATTTCCTAATATGTAAGGCACATTTGAATAAATTTCTTGTCAATGTTCTTCATGGTTTTTTGTTATCAAATCATCCTGTGTTTATTTTGTTGGGGGATAACAGCACATGGAGGCCTAACTTGCACATCATCGACCCAGCAATAAGTACTGTCCGCACTTCAGGAGAGAAGATTCCTCCTCTGAGGAATTACAAATCCATACAGAAAGGGCAGCTGAGAAAAGAAAAAATGAGAGTAAAAATATTTACTCTTCAGACTCACATCAGAAACTATAGGAGATCTTGAGATCCTTCCAATATTTCAGGTTTCTGTGCCACCTCTGGCTTCTGGCAAGTCTTACAGGATCATATTCATTGGCATACTTAGAGGTCTGATGTTGCAAAGAGACTCCTCGTGACAATTTCAGAACTGTGTAGTCTACTCCCCAATAAAATTGTTAAGCAACTAGATACTTTTAATGCTTTTCTAAAAGAAAATAATAATCTAATTCTGGATGCCCCCATTCGCCATCTAAATCATTAAGAGCATTTTTTTCATATGGGTATTGCAAGGACAAAACACTTGAAAGTGGATAAATTATCCAGATTCTACATGAACAGAAGCAATACTCTCTTACTTTAAACAAATCATTAAGAAACGCATCCAAAGGCTCAGAAACTCCTTACATTCTATCTTCATTATAATCCAGACATCTGAGACTACTTAATCCAAGCAACAGATAGCTTTGGCATATTTGCTTGTCTCTCCTGCTCTCTTCCCCTCCTCAGGCAGGACAACATGACTTCAACATTTTGGTTTTATTTTCCCAAGTTACTGGATGGAGACTTGAGAGGATGCTTATCAGTCAGGCCTAGAAATACCAGACCTACCCAGTACCATTAAAGATGTGAAAGAGATGTTACATGGATATTCACTTTTAGATATCAAAAGGAGTACTCAAAATCTGTCTATGAAAGTAGCTCTGGCAGGGGGCACAGACATATACCCGCTTTCTTTGGGATTCAGAAGAGAGGAGGCACAAAAGAACAAAAATCTCAGTATGTTTTAGGATGTTGCTGCAGTCTTCTATAACAGAAGACAATCATGTAAGGGAAAAGGTATATGCATACTTAGTTTTGTCTTCTCTGCCTTGTCTATCAACTATATCTCCACATAGCCCATTTAAAAGTTGGATATGTTTCTCCTTTTGTACAATGATGCATTTTACAAAATGTTTCAGTTGTATCTGTGCTATCCTTGGGCTGGGGCAATGTGCTGTGCTGTACTCGGAGATGTTTTAACATTGAGTAAAAGAAGTATTTCCCTTACAGAAATCTCCTTATTTCAGATCTAATCTGGAACATCAGCAAGCGTTGCCCGAAGCTACTGTACAGCACTGCATGGGCTGCTATGAAGAAAGTAAACTCCATCCCAGCCAGACTCGTACAGCTGCACAAGTCATCTGCTGCATTTCCCTTCTGGCATTGCTTGTTGCCATTTCACTCCCTGGTCTGTCTTAGAACAGCCCCAGAATTTTACCCAGGGATGGGTTTGCAACCCCACAGTACTAAGAGACAATCAAAATAGCACCATCAACTCAATTTTAAAACCAGATACTAGCTAGATTTCAGCTATTAAATTAAAATCAAACAATAACAAAATCTTTAATATCCAGGGACTGGATAGATTAAAACCATTTGCACTCTGTGACAAAATCTATTCCCTTACATTGTTTACTGCCAGCATGAAGAAATTTAGTATCTATAGTGAGTGATTTATTAAAAATATTACCAGTGATTCTTTTTAAAAATCAATCCTTGCTGATAATTTTAAAAAACCCCACTAATTAAAAAGCTATACTGGCAAAATAATAGTCTAATAGGATGCTGGAAGAATCAATCAGTATAATCATCTGCTGCCATAAACTCTATGGGAAGATTACAAATGTGATGCTTCAAAGGAGGGGAAAATTCTTTTAAAATATAATTTGAACTTTACTTCTGAAATATCATGACCATCATGATCCATCACCCATGATCACTGCCCAGACTTACAATAAATCAAAGCTATGATTCAATGGTTACAATCAATCATGTGAGAGCAAATGGTGGGAACAGTATTGCCATGGCCAGTACAGGTATTTCAGATTATACATGATAAAGCATGTTAGTAAATGGCAAACAAAAAGCTGAGAGTGAATGCACAGGACTAATAAAACCTTATTCAACAACGAATTAAAGCAAACAAACCAAAAAAGACAGAAAACCATCATGGAGATTCAGTTGAAGCAAAGCTACATTGCCTAAGGTGCATGGGAGACATATTTTTTACACATTAGAAATTAAAAGCTTACTCAAAATAGATATTATATGCCACTCTATCAGAGGAAGTAAATGACCTTGGAAGAAGTTTAAGATGTGAAAGAGTTATTCAGGTAGAAAAATGACCAATTACCAGAACATAATCGGGGGCTGTTTTGCAGGAGCCTCAGAAAGCAAGGGTTCTGGGGATGGAATTTACACGGGAACCAAGATACTTGCCCATTTTTCAACTTGTAAGAAAGATACACTCCAGGCTACTCATACTTACAAACAAGAATTCAGTTAAAAATCAGTCCACATCAGGTCTATATTACAGTTTTAGTCTAAGAAAAGCCTTTCCCAAAAGAAAATCTCACTATGGATGACCAAAAAAATCCAGAAGTATAAGTAACATCACATTAGATAATTTGCTAAGATATTCCAGACACATTTTTTTTATCAGTATTTGTATATCTACAACCATGTATCTTGCTACCAGAAAGCATTCTGACAGTCTTAGTTGCTGTAAGAAATCATCAACTTTTTACTTCTTATTGGATAGCTACCAAAGACAAGTTGCTTTAGTCAAATACCTTATGCAAACACTTTACCATACAATTGGCCTCAGCCCATTGATCCAGCCTGTTCAGATCCCTCTGTAGGGCCTTTCTGCCCTCCAGCAGATCAATACGCCCGCCCAACTTGGTGTCATCTGCAAACTTACTGAGAGTGCACTCAATCCCCTCATCCAGATCATTGATAAAGATATTAAACAGGACTGGGCCCAATACTGAGCCCTGGGGAACACCACTTGTCACCAGCCACCAACCTGATTTAACTCCATTCACCACCACTCTTTGGGCCCAGCCATCCAGCCAGCTTTTTACCCAGCAAAGACTATACTCGTCCGAGCCATGAGCAGCCAGTTTCTCCAGGAGAATGCTGTGGGAAACTGTGTCAAAGACCTTACTAAAGTCTAGGTAGACAACATCCACAGCCTTTCCTCCTCATCCACTAAGAGGGCCACCTTATCATAGAAGCAGATCAGGTTAGTCAAGCAGGACCTGACTTTCATAAACTCATGCTGACTGGGAAAAATTTCTTCACGAAAGGGTAGTTAGGCACTGGAACAGGCTGCCCAGGGAGGTGGTTGAGTCCCCATCCCTGGAGGTGTTTAAGACGTGTAGATGTGCTTCTTAAGGACATGGTTTAGTGGTGGACTTGGCAGCGCTAGGTTAATGGTTGGACTCTAAGATCTTGAAGGTCTTTTCCAACCTAGACGATTCTATGATTCTATGGATGCTTTTATACTTGCACTTTCAAAAAATAAATCTAAATCGACTAATTGGAATAAATCTTCTTCACAGTCTGCTCATATAGTTCATACATTCTATCTGAAGTCTTATACTTCCATGCAATAAATTGTGAGAAACAAATCATGAAGCACCATTTCAGAGCAAAGTAGTATGTAGTCTAGCCTTCATTCACCATACAGGCTGAAATTTTAATACAGAAATTGCTTTCATTTCCTGTGAGGAATTAGAATGGCTTTTCTCCAGTAAACTCTTGATGTCTATTAAACAAAGTTATGGTGAGAAACAGAAGACGAACATTTAAATTCGCTGTCAAGAGTTTTCATTTTGATTATAGCAATTTCCAGTTTAAAGGAAATGAATATCCAGGAAAGCATTTAAAATTAATCCTTCCCTTCTGAAGTAGCACTAAAATTCAGTTAGGAGTGAAATATGATTATTTCATTTCAAATCTTGTCATCTAGAATAAAAAAGATTCAATTGTGTATTCATTTGGCAGTAGCTCACTAGGCAGAGTAAGGTGTCAAAGTCTTTAACAGAGTTCTAAAATTCCAATTTCAGCTTTGCTGCTTTCCTTCATAAACTATAGATCAGTGATAATTATGGTGCCAGCCTAGTTGTTCTACATTTTCTTTCTTCAAATTCCAAGTATAAATATCAGTGAGGAGCACTACTATATTTTAAGGTAGAAAGGAATTACAAACCCTCTGTCTGCATAAAGGTCATCTTACCTCTTCCTTTTCTAATGCAAAATAAGACATTTGAGCACAGACAAAATACACAGCTAAACATAATGAGAGGCTAAATGCCATTTCAAGTCTGTCTCCAATTACTGCACACAATAAGCATTAATATTAATAGGAGTTCGGGGAATCCAACAAAACATCGACTTGAGCCTGGGCCTCCCATCATCTTGGGAAGGGATGTCCTGGAAAAAATTTGCTTGTCATTTTGACTAGAATATGACTGTAAGAAAACTTGTTATCCAAGTTTTATCTTGGATAAAAAAAAGAAAACTTGTTATCCAAAAAATTACTTCAAGCAAATCGGCATGTTATAATAAGATATTTTACTTCAGACAAGCCTTAACATTTCTGACCTGCCCTAATGTTAATTTGTCCTCCAGTATCTTTCCCACGTGCTCTTTCCTTCATCCCCTCTTCTCTGGCTGAACCACAGAAGCAGAGTTCCATTCTCCTTCCCAGATACTTCAATATCTGTACACTGGGTCAGTCAAAAAGTTGTTGCTCCTTTCTTCATAATATTTTTACTGTCTGCTGTTTCCTTTCCATCCTGTCAACACTGTGATATAGGTCTCTTATTTTTGGCATTGAATATATACTCTTTTGAGCTTTCCTTACAGCCAGCCACCACACCTTTTCCAGTTCACAAAAAATGCTAGTTATCTTCCTGCTCAATTGTGCAGACTGTATCACCCTTGTGAGAAAACTTTCAGCGGCACAACTGATAGTGTATTAGTTCAAGCTCAGAGCAGTGTCCTTCCTCACGCTGTTCCGTCCCCATTTTCCACTCTACTGTTTTACAGATTACATGTTACCCTGAGTGTGCTTCACCAAAACCATCAGTTTTATCCACAAGCTTGCAAGTTCCTAACATCTACCCACCTGTACCTTTTGCTGAACTTTCAAGAACTTCAACCAGAATTTTATCCTATCAGGCCACGACACTTTTCTGACATGAGCCTTACTTACAAAAAAGCCAGTATCCACCGTGAAGCCTATGAGAAATACGATCATTAACTACAGCGGGAGATGCACATGAAATGAGAAAATGAATACATTCGCATGTATTTCATTTATTTATATCTATACACACACATACTCTCTCTGCCCACATTTTTGTATTACTTTAAAAAGTTCAAAAGGAAGTCTAATAACCTTTACTAAATGTTTGGGAACTCGGCAGAAATTTGACCTGAACAAAAGCTACTGTCACACCTAATGCATAATGAGTCAGATTTCAGCTGTTATCAATGGGTGCCATTTCCCTTCCTACTTGTAGCACTAAATAGAAAGTTACCTGAACTATCTTGGACCCCAGAAACAGCTCAGCACACTCCTCTTAGCTTTTGGCATTCTTGGCAATGCAAAGCTTGCAATGGTTTTGCACTGCTATGTTTAGACCTGCCCTCAGCAAGGTGTAAACTCAGTAATGATGCACTCAAGAGTGCATCCGATTCCAAGACTCAGTGAAGTTTGTGTGAAGGTGGCACAAAGCTTATTTAACTAATCAAAGCTCCCTTAAAACCACCAAGTGAAGTGATTCTTTGAGGTCCTAGATTTTCAAAGCTTACACATACCCACTTCGAAAAATAACACAGCAATATGAAAAATAAAGTCCTCATTTTGAAAACTATGCTGTACGGTATCAAAAAGAGACCTCTCTGCTAAGGAAAAAAAAGCTCAAGACCTTTAACCTCCCCTCAGTCAGACACCATGATTCTTTCTTTGTCTTTCCTATTTTAGATGGAACAGCAAAATAAAGGGTAAACCGAACGACTTGAAAGACCTAACTATTGTCTGGTTTTTACCTTGCTGACACTTTGGCTCAGCGTGCAATTTCAAGTGCATTGCTCCTGAAAATGGCCCTATGTCAACAAACTACTGGAAGGAAATCTTTCCCCTAACAGCAGTATAATCAGTGTAGATATAACTAACACAGAGCTGCTCTGTTTCTCAGGTTGCTCTGTAGGCAGCCACAGTCCACAATGACTTCAACTTCACCAAGTAATGAACTCCTTTCTTGCAGAATCAAATATGAATTTATTGGCAATCCTAGTCCAGGAAGGTTGCTACTGACCCACTTGGCTCCATGTTTCATTTATACATTTAATTATTTAAGAACAAATGTATGGTTTAATATTCAGAGCTCACCACTAATGTGACTCTGTTTAAGGGCAATAGCAATCACAATAATTAAAGCCTAAATACTTATTAATAAGACCCCTTATCAGTTGTTTTTTAAAATGTTTCTCCTTAAAAGCTTTATTAATATGGAAAAGCCCCACACAGTTCAGGAACTCTGCAACTAGCTAATGATTTGAATGAAAGCATTTATGCCATCCTTGTCACCATGGTACCCAGCACAAACTCTATTTGATGATTCCTTCCTACTTTGCTTCTTTCAAGCATGCTGGTCCAGCATTCATGGAGTAAACCCCTTTTGTTGGCTAAAACATATAATCCTGAAGATTTCAATACTAGCTTGCAAACACTTAGCTCTACAGTTTCCATTGATTTTAATGAGACTTGTACATTCAAAAAATGTAGACAGAGGTTTGAAAATTCGGGGCTAGCATCACATAACTGACCACATCACCTCTTATTGCTGGCTGCAAAACAGCCCTTAATCATGTAACAACTACTCAATAATTCTAGAAACATCCATTCTGAAGTACATGGTCATAAAGATAAATATGACTATCCTAAAGGATTCAGTAAATAACAGTAACACAGATAAAATTATATTAACCCTTCGGTGCGATACATTTCATGGGTTTCCTAAAGAAATTGTTTTACAGCCTGCATCCTTTCCTCCCCATCATTCCACCACCTTAGACTCCACATCCTTCAACCTCTGCCACCTCATAGGTGCAGGCTAATACTCCCTCAGCATATGGCAGACACACAGAGACTAAATCAATCTTCTCTTTCTCCCTGTCTCTTTCTCTAAAATTAGATCAGACCTAATAGAAAAAAATAACAGTTTTGCACTATCTACAGTACCGAATTACTTTGCAGTGTCTTTGGAATGGGCAATATCATTTCAAGAACAGGGAGGTAGTGTTATGCAGTCACCTCTCCCGGCACACCTACGTGCACGACTGCACGCACATGGTCCTGCCTTGATGCACTCTGCTTCCCTGTGTGGGGCTGCCATGCTTCTGATGCTCAGCATGCAGAGCAGGAGCTCAGAAGTATTCCTTCATCTTCATTATTTTTATGCCCTGTCATGGTAATCAGGGAAGGCAGAAACCCAGGAGAAAGGAAAAAAGGCAATACATGCAACTTCTGCCAGATTAATTTCTTTTTAGGCTGGTGGAGAGTTTAAAAAAAAAAAAAATTAAACAAGCATGATTCATTTCCTATTATTCACTGTGAGATCCATTCAATTACTGCTCTAACAGTACATTGGAGCAAGGATAGCTCTCAGACACAGGGAAAGGTCAGCCTGACCTCTGCTTCTAAACTCTGCTTAACACTTGCTTCCAGATCATTCTTATAAATGCAACAGCAGAGAACAAACACACAAGTCCATAATGCAGCCTTGCAGCTAAGGACACACCCCAGGTAAGAGAGGAGCTGTGAATCTTAAAAAAATAAATTATTGAGGGTATTTGTATAGTATTTGCTGTTGGAAATAAACTTGATTTGAGGAGCCTGACTCCAGATACAAAATAACCTTTCCAGTTTCCTAGCTTGCTTAAATACAACAATTTGTTCTGGTCTATTGTATACAAACTAATTATGCCTATGGGTAAGCACTAGCCTCAATAACATGCAATGGGACTTGTAGCGTGGAGAACTAACAGAAGAAACAAACTAGCAAAAAATGCTGTGAAAGGGAAAAACAAAGCAATTTTATTTTCTAGTTCCCTCAACCCTAGAAGGAATATGCCTTGTGGTGGATATTCCCAGATTGGGAAGGGGCAGGGAGAAGTCCCTTGCAGCAAGTCTTTCACATCAGTTTAGGTCAGAGGTTTAGGGGTCAACCTCTGAACAAAAGACAGACAGAAATGTGCATACAGAACCATGAACCTCTGAAGAGGCAGAGGACAGATACACCAGAGCACCAAAAAATGTACTTGCAATTTTGCAGTTGTCTCCTAAGTGTTCATATCTTCCTGTCCTGGGGCAGGGGCTTGTGTTACAAAAAGAAAGGTGAAGTTGTTCTTCATCAGTGATGAACCAGCATAGAAATCTCTGGATAAAGACTGAACCATGGAGACAAACACCATTTTACCTTGTAGACTTCAGTTTCTGAAGCCATCTCCAGCCCCCACCAGCACAGCCTCCACTCTCTTTAGTGAGCCCTGTCCTTGCCTTGCTGCTGCTCCTCTGGAGCTTCCTGGCCCCCCACCTTGCCTCCTGGTCCTGCTCCAGCTTCTATTCCCACTCTCGTTCACGTCCCAACCCACCTCTGTCCCACAGCCCATCAAGTCTCTCAATCCAAAATAGAGAACTAAAATAGGTACTATTATCTCAGATGAACTTGCTTCTCAAGGAAAGAAACTGGTTGTGTTAGCATTATCAGCATGATAGATCATATCAAAACCAGACATGAAACCCCTGTCTAGCTCCAAACTTCCACAGTGCTAGTCATGTTTAATTATGTAAGTTTAGTAGGTAGCCCATTAGTATTTAATTTCATATATATATATATATATATAAATTAAATTTGTAATTGTTTGACAGCATTTAGATTCTGGACAGCGCAAGATGTAAGAACAATGCTGACTTCAAACAGCAGGAGGAGACAAACACGTACCATTTGACAACTACAAATGATATACATAGTTTTGAAAGCTCTTCCCTGATCTCTTTTTATGCAAGTGTGCCAATTCTCCTTTGAAGTTAACAGACAGCCCCCTACAGAATACACTTCAAGCAATCAGAGAAAAGCTCCTGTGTTTTGACAAGATTGTGTGCATATGTTGTCTTGTATAAAAAGTCTTTAACAACTGTATTCAAAGTATCTTGTCTATAAGGTTACACGAGTCATCCACTTTCCTGAGCACACGATGTAGCGGTTTTTCAGTGTGCACTTGGACTAAAACAAAAATTGAAAAATCCTTCTTGCACTGTACAAAATGGGAGTCTCCATTACCAGACACAGCTCTCCAGCTCAGAGGCCAGGCAGGTTGTGATTGACAAAGTGTTTAACAGAAAATGGCATGTGACTGGCTAGTCTGAAGGGCTGCAGTGTGAAGCAGCCAAAACTCTCCCCTCAGAAGACAAAAGCCATCAACTCCATTACACAGCGTTCTCCTCCAGTTCAAAGGACCAAAGCCTCACTGAGTTTATCAAAACTCCTCTTCCAGTTGGCAGGCTGGGATACAAACCAGCATACATATATTAAAGACGACTGACAGTTCAAGGGAAACATAAATAATAAACAGTTTAACCTAAAATGATATTTAAGGGCTCTAGCATTCCCCAAGCATTTAACCACAGTTTGGCTCTTAAATTATTAATATTGCAAAGGACATTTGCACAACGATTTTATCTGATTTAAGAGGCAAGCTGCAATCTTCTGCTGCTGCTGATTCCCTCCCCTGTAGTTACACTCCCGTGTTTTGACACAGTCATTATTTTAGCTCTAACCAATGATGCCACTAAGTGACGTCTATAACTCCAGGTGAGGAATATATAACAGCAGCCACTCGTTATATCAGCACAAAACTTTGGAAAAGGGTTAGAGAAATTATTTTCTTTCACATTTCAACCCATTTTAATGCTTCAACCCACTTAGTCTTGATCTTGATCCTGAGTTTCACATTAACCCACTGTGTCAAAGTGTCACTTGCATTGTGCTACACTGCAGTCCAAGATTAGAGGAAACTACTGAGTTTCAAGTGACTGCTTTAAAAGTCATGACTTCGATCAGTGCTCCTCAAATCTCAGCTAGGAAAAACTAAGATGACAGCATTCAAAGAGTAAAGATTTCTACTTACTCCCTGAATAAATACGGCATAAAAAGCTCTAACATAAGCTGCTACTGTGCTATTCTCCATGCCTCAGGTCTGACCCACAAGGATCATTTTCTAGGTAAGTACAGAGCTCATTTATCCAGCTCAGTTAAGGGTCAAACATATACTTAGTTCCAGGTTAATTTCCAGTATGAGTATTTTTACTAAAAGCCAAACTCACGTATGTATAATTAAACTTGTGTCATGTACTTCAAATATTAGTGTTAATCACTACCATGTAAGGACAAGAAGCTTGCCAATGCATAGTAGTATGTTTAGTGCTGGGGAATCAGGGAGTCTCTGTTGGTGCGATATTGCCGCCGGTGCACTGTTGTGGTAGTGATTGGTACCTGTTGTTCTTTGACCCTCAGCAACCCCACAATAGAAGGGTCCTTCGAGAGACCAGACAGGGTAGACAGCTGTTTAATTTCCTCCGTCTCCAAGGCAGCTATGCCAAAAGCCCACCGGTACCCTTTTGGGTCCTTGAAATACCCTCTCCTGAGGTAGTCTATGCCAAGGATACACGGAGCCTCCGGGCCAGTCACAATGGGGTGTTTCTGCCACTCCTTCCCGGTTAAGCTTACTTCGGCCTCCAATACAGTCAGCTCTTGGGATCCCCCTGTCACTCCAGAAATACAGATGGGTTCTGCTCCTTCATAGCTTGATGGCATTAAGGTACACAGTGCACCGGTGTCTACTAAAGCCTTATATTCCTGTGGGTGTGATGTGCCAGGCCATCGAATCCACAAAGTCCAGTACACCCGGTTGTCCCTCTCCTCCACCTGGCTGGAGGCAGGGCCCCTCTAGTCCTGGTTATAGCATTCGTTATTCACTTCTTGTACATGCGAATCAAAAATCCCTTTACTAAGATCGGAAGCAAAATCAGCCCTTCTACTTTGTCTGGGGAACTGCTCATTGGAAACTGGAGCAGCAACTTTCCTGGAAGAACCACCTTTTTTTCCTTGCAACTCACGTACTCGTGCCTCTAGGGTCGAGGTAGATTTTCCATCCCACTTCCTCATGTCCTCTCCGTGGTCACGCAGATAAAACCACAGGGTGGCCCGTGGTGTGTATCCACTATATCTTCTCTCTTGAAGAGAGCGACGCTTACTCCTAATGGCTGAGATACTGGTCTGTACAGGTGAGGAGTAGGACATGCCCTCTTTGAACTGCTGGAAATCCTGGGATAACTTCTCCACAGGCGAGATGCAGGCCCGTAGGGAGGAAGAGAGACTTTCTTCGTATTGTCGGAGTTGGCCAGCCAATTCATCCACCGTTGGTCCCTCTTCACCTTTCCAGGTCATTATTGCCAATGAGTTTGTGTACGATGATGGTGCGCTCCGTACAAACTTCCGCCACATGGGTCGTGTGCACTGGACTTCATCTGGATCTTTGGATAACTGCTCATTGTTCAGGTCATTATGAATCACCTCCAGCATGGCTAATTCCCTCAGGTACTGGATACCTCTCTCCATGGCGGTCCACTTGCCTGGGTGACATATAAGATCTTCCTTGAAGGGATACCTTTCCTTCACGCCTGACAGGAGTCGCCTCCAAAGGCTGAGGGCTTTTACCCCTTTTCCAATCACTTTGTCAATGCCTCCTTCCCTAGAAAGAGATCCCAGCTGCTTGGCTTCCCTACCCTCTAATTCCAGGCTACTAGCCCCATTATCCCAGCATCGGAACAGCCAGGTCATGATGGGCTCGCCTGGACGACGACTGAAATCTTTTCGCATATCTCGCAGCTCACTCAGCGATAGGGATCAGGTGGTTACTGTCTCGTTTATGGGTTCTGCCTCTTCCTCCTCCTGTTCTCTTGATGACACTGGCTCATCATCGGCTCTTACTAAACGAGTTGATTTTCTTGTGTATTTTTTCTTCTGTATAGGGGCAACTGATACTGGCACGGGTTGGTTCTCTGGATCAGCCACAGTGCCTGTCGTGGGGGCTGGCACAACCACAGTGACTGTCGCGGGGGGCTGAGGGGCTGGCGCAGGGGCTGGCGCAGCCACAGCGTCTGTCATTTTGTCGTCAGATCCAGAGACCTTCCCTTCCCCTTGTGGGTTCTGAATAGTGTTGAATAGGGCTCGGTAAGCATGGGCCAGGCCCCAGCACGTTGCAGTGATTTGTGTCTCTCTGGACTTGCCAGGGTGACAACATACTTTTTCCAAATACTTTACTGGATTTTCAGGATTCTGCACTTGTTCAGGAGTGAAGTTCCAAAACATTGGAGGTGCCCACTGTCCCAGGTACTTGCCCGTGCTTTCCCACACACCCTGCCACTCATAACTATCCAGCCTTGGAGCAGATCTCTGGATGATATTCTTAAGGTGCTTATTAACCTTAGACAAAACTGAAACAATATTCCCAAGAACTATCAATAGATATATCTTAACTACCCAAGGATGCTCAAGATACTGAAAAGTTGTTGCAATGAAGGACGAAACATCATAGAAGAAAACAACAAAGGTGCCATTCTGTATTTCCTCCATAAAGAAGCTCTCAGAGGAAGAGGTATAATTGCCAAGTGTTTCCATGAGGTGGTACCCGAAGTACAGTAATGGCTTCACTACAGAACCCAAATACCAGATAGCGCTCAAGGTCAGTGTTTTAATAACAAATCTCCCAGGCAAAACATCACTGATCACTGCAGAGCACAGCAAACTGCAAAACCCAACACCAATTTTTAACACATACTGCAAAAACAAGAGCATGGTGCAAATCAGGTAGACTAATACCGAGAACAGATGAATCAATATTATGATGAGCAACTGTTAACACATACAAATTCCTTACCACGCTCTGGTTAATCTGTTATTATCTCAAACCCTTCGAGCCCCACGTTGGGCGCCAAAAAGGACTGTCATGGTTTAACCCCAGCCAGCAGCTAAGCACCACGCAGCCGCTCGCTCACTCCCCCCACCCCCCCCCCCCACCCAGTGGGATGGGGAAGAGAATTGGGAGGGTTACAGTCAGAAAACTCGTGGATTGAGATAAGAACAGTTTAATAATTGAAGTAAAATGAAATAGAATAGTAGTAGTAATAATAATAATATAATAATAATACAATAATAATATACAGAGCAAGGGATACACTATACAATTGGCTCACCACCCGCCGACCAATGCCTAGCACATCCCCGAGCAGCGATCCCTGCCCCCCCCCGGCCAACTCCCCCAGTTTATATACTGAGCATGATGTCATACGGTATGGAATAGCCCTTTGGCTGGTCTGGGTCAGCTGTTCTGGCTGTGCCCCCTCCCAGCTTCTTGTGCACCTGGCAGAGCATGAGAAGCTGAAAAAAGTCCTTGACCAGTGTAAACTCTACTCAGCAAGAACCAAAACATCAGTGTGTTATCAACATTATTCTCATCCTAAATCCAAAACACAGCACTCTACTAGCTACTAAGAAGAAAATTAACTCTATCCCAGCTGAAACCAGGACAGCATAATAGTATGTTTCATGCTGCAAGTGAAAATTTAGAAAGCATTCATACATCTAAGAATCTGTATCTTATGTCTAAAAATAATATAAGTACTCAGACCAGACACTTGGACAATTGAAGACTATGGAATTTTCTAATTCGCACCAGTTAAAGAGTCAGAGTTACCGGAGTCAGCAATCCACCTCAGTTGCAAAAACTGTTATAAACAATTGTATAAGCTGTTCTAAACTTGCCTAATTATGAGAAGATTCCTGTACACTATTTGTATGAATCCAAGATAGACTAAATACTTAACCCAAGGTTTTCATAGTACAGTAAAACAGAGTTATTATCTATTACTAAATTGAATGTAAACAACTGAAACCAGTGAAAACAAGAAAAGGAAAAAAAATAATCAAAGAACCACTTAGAAATCATCAGCAGCATCAAATTAGATCTCTACATAGTCTTTATGATTCCATGTTTTAGTATTTAGGAAAGCAGTATATAAATATTTAGCACATTTGAACAACACACCAGTCAAATTTTGTGAAACTGGTGTTTGGAGAGCTTAAACAAACAATACTGGTCATAAATTTTGTTTTTCTTTATTCAAACCAATGTGCTCCTCTCCACATCCTACCAAGTATACATCAATTAGATTATCTGTGTTTGCACACACATACTTCTGTACATGCGTATGCAAATGCTTAAATAGAAGCTCGTGCTATATTCAGTGGTTTTGTGATTTCATAATAACTGCTTCTAATCACAGTTATTACCATTATTTATTACTCGGATCATACCCCAGGTGTGCATGGTGCCTTACAGGCAAACAAGACAGATGTCAGAGCTAGAGAGTTGACTGGATCAGACTTCACACCATTGAGGAAACAGCAAGCACTGAGACAGTGACAGGACTGACAGCGTGAACATCTCTGCAGTGACCATAAAAATATGCACATAAAACTAAACACAATTTTAACAAACTAACCTTGTTCTACAGTACACTTTCTTCCCTGTTCAGATACAGCAGTATATACCTGCTGTGTTCCAAAGGGAATGGGTGGTAGTGGCTTGTTGAGGAAGGACTTCCACTTTCCATGCTCCTACGCTACGATTCAGAATTCCAGCTTTTCAGTTGCAAAAAGTTTTTTGTGATGTAACTGTGATGGAGCCATACAAATTGTGGTCAGACTCAAATACCTGAGGAATACCCACTACTCCATTCTTTAGAGGTGCCAAAATTGGACATCTGGTTTAAAAGGGTCAATACCATCTTTTAAAACGTATTTCACCAATGAACAGGGCATAGCAAAAAGCAGTGCACTATTTCCATATGTGGTATCTGACTTTGGAAGCATCCATGGGTGGCTAAGAAGAGCAACTTATGTCGTCTTCTTCTCAGATCTATTCAGCCTCAAAGGCAGAGAAGAGGCACAGATCTCAGTTAACCTAACACACCCTTTCTCCAGAAACTGCCAAGCTATTTAAAGGCACCCCAGAGCTCTGGAAAACTGTGGGTGGGTTTTACCTTATAGCTCTTCACCAAGTCAACCAGTCCCTATGATCTGCTCAGGAAACTTAAGTTTAAAACATGAAGGGGAAAAAGCTATGAGTGAAGACTGAGTTGCACCGTAAAAAGCGTACGTGATACATGCACCAACTTGCTTTGCTGTGGTCAATGTAGCACTAAGCCTTCTTCCAACACATGTAGCAAAGAAACATCTCCAAAGACCTTCGCTTTTAATGCCTCTTCACTTAAGGGAATGTACATCTTGCAAAGAGCAAAATATTCCCTATTTTGCCATCCAGGCAAGCACATGGCACTTTTCAGTGCAATTATTTATGCTCATGTCCGTTTTACACACCTGACATTACCACAAATATAATGATGACAACAGAAAGCTAACATAGTCTACCTTCACTATGAAAGGATGCATGAAATAATACCGATCATACTCATATTTCTAAATAAAACCAAAATAGAGTACATCTCATCCTCATTTTTAACTTAACACATGATCAAAAAAATTTGTTTATTTTTTAATGTGCCTCTAGTAGCATATTTTTACCTCCACATTTTCTCTTTCTTTTGTGGTTATTAGAAAGGCAGTATTTGGGTGTGTTATCTGTTTCTTTGTGTAATACCTTACAATCTTGTTTACAATAAGAATTCCAAATAAAAATAAAGTTTATTGGGCTGCATTGTAAAAATCTTGCCATAAAATGTCCTTGCCTCAGGCTAAACATTTTGCCTGGCTTTTATTCCCCTCCAGATTTTTACGAGATACCTGTTCAACCTCGTTCAAAGTCATGTCAGTGAACACACAACAGTTGATGGTCAAGATTAATTCTTTTCTTTCTAGTAGCTGGACAACATTTTGATTTAAACGAATTATGGTGTGCAAGTGATCTATAAAATGACTGACTTTGTAGCAGTGTCATTAAGTTGGAAAAGTTTCAAAAGCCAAAGCCTGATTTTGTATTCCTTTCTAGTTTGAACTGTTATTTCCAAACATGTCTTTTCTTTTTGGCATGATGACCAAGTAGTGCTTGGAAGGGTGTTTTCTCTGTATTTCTTTCCCTGAGACTGAACAAGGTAGTGAACCAGCCAGCAGCACTATGCACTAGGGATTCTGAACAGAAAACAGATCAGTGCAAGGATATAGCATTTTCCTTTTTTAAAAAAAAAAAAGCGCTAATGTGGCACCTGATGTCTTTGCCATTTTCTAACTGGAATGGCTATAATAAACCACTTGTTATTTAACATTCCCAGAGTCCTGAGGGAATTGGCTGATGTAGTTGCCAAGCCACTCTCCATGATATTTGAAGAGTCATGGCAGTCAAGTGAAGTCCCTGGGGACTGGAAAAAGGGAAACATTGCACTCATTTTTAAAAAAAGGTAGAAAGGAGGACCCTGGGCACTACTCACTTGTCAGCCTCACCTCTGTGCCTGGGAAGATCACGGAACAGATCCTCCTAGAAGCTATGCTAAGGCACATGGAGGACAGGGAGGTGATTCTAGACACCCAGCATGGCTTCACCTAGGGCAAGTCCTGCCTGACCAACCTAGGGGCCTTCTATGATGGAGTGACCACATCAGTGGACAAGGGACAAGCTACAGATGTTGTCTATCTGGACTTCTGTAAGACGTTTGACACAGTCCCCCACAACATCCTTCTCTCACCAACAGAGAGGTGGTAGATGCCCCACCCCTGCAAACTTTCAAGGTCAGGTTGGACAGGGCTCAGAGCAACCTGATCAAGTTGAAGATGTCTCTGCTTATTGCAGGGGGGTTGGACTAGACGACCTTTAAAGGTTCCTTCCAACCCAAACTATTCTATGATTCTGCAGCTGGAAATATTTGGTGTTTGTCCCTTGTTGTTTTAAAGAATTCTTTTGTATTCTGCTGCTCCTTTCACGATCAAGGCAACTAAATTTCCACAGCTGAAGTTATGTTGACAACTGGCATAATTTGCTTTCACTCAAACTAGCCTCAAACTGCTCTACGTGCCCCAATGCACTGGCCAGACCTACACAAAGCCCACCCTCTCCCCTACCTACCAAAGGTGTATAGCATAAGTAGCTACAAAAAGTTCCATGGAGAAAGGTTAGTACCAGATTATGCTGCCCGAGGTGAATGCAGTATACTCTCTGTTCTTTCCTCTCAAATCATGCAATAATTTATACTGATTTTGCATGGGATCCAACTTAGTAAAAAAGCAAAACTAAGGTCTTGTCATATTGAAAACTGATTCAGACACTTAGTTTAAAACAGGCATGATGTAACATACTTTTCATGGAACTACTATTTTTCATAAATTTGTCAGTTATTTTTAGGCTTGGTACCTTGATCACTTTGGTGTAAGATCCTTCACAAAAGCTTTTGATGTAGGACTTAGAGCTTGAAGGGGACACTGTCATGCAATGGCTGAGAGTGAAAACAAAAGTATCAGTAGTTGTACACTTAAAATAACTCACTTATGGCCGGGACCATTAGTCTCTCTCATTAAATCAAGTTCTATTGCACACAATGTCAGGATTAGCCCTTCTCCTCACACCTTTCCTCTTTAATATTGACACAGAATAGCTAGCTTCCACTTGCACATCTGTCACCCGAAGAGGCACAGAAAAAGTCATACCTTATATCTCCTTCTTTGAAGCATAACCACCAATTTTATAAGGAGTAAAGACAAAAAAACCTGGACTTGCTCAGAGTCCAGAATTTAAACCATGTTCTGAAGATACTTAGACATCCATTTAAATGTTCTGGAAAAATCCAGAGCACCTCAAAGAACAAAGAAATAATACATTTGTATCTCATTTAAGAACCAAATAGGGTTATTACCTGGACCTTTTAACTTGTGCATCTCATTCTGTATTTTCTGTAGTCTCCAAAATGAATGTCCACCAAAAAAACAATAAAATAAAACCTAATTAAATATCCCCATCTGTTACCCATCTTTATCTGAAGCTTTTGGTTGTCAGACACATTAGGAACAATTCAAACGCCTGCAAATAGGTGTCTCATGACATTTGAGATAAAACACAGGGCCCGCAAGTGACCCCTGCCTGTTCTATAGTGGCCTAATGGAAGATAATGTAGATGGCCTACTGTAGATAACCCAGGCACCTACAATAGCACTAACCAGTTATTTTTAGGTACAGAGTCACTACCTTCATATTTTCACAGGTTATGCAAAATCATATATTATTCCTTTCTGCCGAAGTATGTGCACTACTTGCTAATGTTAAATAGATTTGTATGTATGCAACAAGAGTAAAGAGCTTACTTTGCTTGCTTTTCTTTGCCCATAGCCAGAGAGTGATAAAATAGTAATGCCAGGCACTCATAATACCCTTGACATCTTCTAAAGTCAGGAAAAGTCACCCCAATGTGATTACAGGAACACGATAACAAAGAATTGTCAAAAAACTAATTCATTTCTCAGAGGCTAAACTTTTCATATGTGACATGACATTACATGATTTCCCACAACCACCCATTCAAACTTGGAAGATGCTTTTGGTAAAATCACACCAGTGTATCGTTTCTTTTTACTTTGTACAAACATTTGAAAACTCTTAAATAATCAAATGAAGCTACTGTAAATCTTTAATATATTTGGAAATTCATACTCAAATTTATTATTGGAAATTCAAAAGTACTGATAGGTTTCATAATCACCAGGAGGAAATCTGTGATTCAGGTGAGTAGAAGTACAAACACTGTAAAGGTACCCTAGCTGTGAGCCCTCTAGAGAGGGGTAGCACATATGAATATTTTTTTTTGACATAGTATAGAAATGGTTTTTCACACGGGACAGGTGGAGAGTGAATTGTTATGAATTCTTTGTCATGCTATGATGTGAGTAGCAATGGGATCACTATGCAAAGTGCAACTTCTTACCCAGTATTTCCCCCAAGTTTCAGCAACACGTAGAAGATAGCACTTTCCAACGCAGATCTGAAACTATTCAATATTTGGATCTAGAATACTAGATTCTAGTTCTGGGACAGGTAAAAATACTCAATAGTTTCTTCTATAGCAAAAGGCAAAAAGAAAAATTAAGAAAAATTGGGCCAGTAATTATTTTTGCAACTGTGAACTTGTCTTCATATTGTGAAAACTTTTAATGTGCTCTCATGCCAAAGTCACCCTTTAGGAACTACAACCACTTGCACAAAGGCAGACAGAGAAACTCTCAGTGACTTAATGAGAAATTAATTACAAGGAACACACCCTGAAATAAAACCATATCCAAGTTGCCACATATAGATCATACCTTCAGTTCAAGACACATTATTTGTGTCAAATGTCACAACAAATTAAGAATTTTGAGTTCAACAGAACCTCAGTTCACAGAGCCACAAATGGCAAAACTCCACTCTACACGTCACAGCTTGATTAAACAGTGGTATTAATCATGCACTTGAAGTACTCTCTAATTAAAGGGTATGTGGAAATCAGAATTAAGATCGTAATGGAGAAAACATACTGTCAATTAATAATGGAAGGTAAGGTATAGTTAGTGCTCTCCAATTACTTTCAGAATAACAGAATATTTTTCTAAGTATACTCAGAAAATAAATTATTGGGAAAATATGAATTGACTTTTTTTGTCTCAAAATGAACCAACTGTATGTAAAATTTATAAGTTACAAAGAGCCTGTCCCCACTTGCTCCCTCACTGGGAAAGACCAAATTTCTCAAATGTCCAAACTTTCAGAGTTCCATTAGATTCCAAAGCAAAAAATGTTTCTCCCATGGCACAGGGAAGTATAGCAAAGTTGCCATTCTAAGATTCACTATTCTTTAACAGCAGAAAAAGTAGGAAGGTGAAGAAAAAGAGATGGAAAACAAGTCCAAGTAGGGAAACTACCACATATCATGCAGTTTCCACCTATACAGACTCGTCTTTCCTCTCATTTCTCACTGCATAGCAGAGACCTGAAGGCCTTTGTCTTCCTAAAGGAAGAACATGTTCTCGTTCAGTGAAGGAGAGGAAAGGAGCATATTCTAGACTGGACAACGACCAAACTAAAAGACAGGAAAAGAAATGCTAGATTTTCTTGAAACTACGCACACCTTCTGAATCCCCAGAGTCTGAACATTCAGAACTTAATCCATCACTAGTCCTTTGCTAATCTTTTCTATTTTGTTGAAAACAACCTCTTGGAACCAAAAATTATTCCCCCCCTCCCCCCCCAGCAGAGTCATTTCTCATTTGCACGCTTTGATGACTGCTTTCTTAATGATTCAAATCTGACTTGAAAAGAACAACTGTTGTTCGTTTACTTTCTTCTGGTACTTCTGCAGCACTCATTTCTGACAGAAAGGTAACTGTAGCATCTTCATCTGCATATCTGCACAAAATGAGGGCAGTAATTATATGAAAATAATAATAATGCCTAGCCCTGAGCCCAATGGTTTAATCCTGCTAGTCAGAGAGCAAAGAGATCATAGACACAAAAAAAAGTACTTCTCCCCCAAGGTTTTTGATAGTCTGAGCAGATCCTTTTAGAGTAATTCAAATACGCTAAGCATTTGGCATTATTTATGTTTTACTATTTTCAGCTAGGTCATTTTTCTAATCTAATCAGCTAAACTTTGTCTTTTGAAATTGTTTTCAGAGCAAGAAATACATAATTCTCAATATTCATTCCACAAGACAAGTCATGTGTCAGCTCAGAAAATCTGTGGATAGTATGGGATGAATTGCTGCCAGGCTGAACTCAGAGCCATCCTATGTGGCAGTGGCAGAACTGTCTAAAGGGCAGCATATTGAAAAGAGCTCCTCCTACACAATATTGCCAATTTACCCTAATTCTGACCTTAAAAATTCCAGCATCCCAGGCTTCTAGTTCTCTTGGTGTGACTTTCACACAAATTTGTGACGAATTTTAAGCAAATTTGGGATAGATGAAAGATGTGCGATTGATAGTGATGTCAACTTTTACAAAAGACCTGCAGGGGACACTGGCAGGGTAATTGCAGCTGAAACAGCATGAAGACTGCCTCCTTTTTTCAGATAAGCTTATTTCTGGGACAAAAAGATTAGTTTCCTCTAATGCCACATACTGTTTTCTCTAAACCACGATTTGGAAAATTTTAGCCACTATGTAAATAGCCCAGTAGACTTTAACTCAACATATTAATGGATGTAGAAGGCACACTGCCCTACCCACACTCAAAAGGCAGTGTGCTAGTAATGCACATTAACTTGTATTTTCCAAATCCTGGACAACCAAACTCTTTCTGACTTTTTGTAACAGTGTCTGAACAGACAGCTGTTCACCAGAAAACTAACTTTCCATTCAACCATTTCGCACTCATATGCCAGCAACACAGTTTAATTACTACCACTGCATTTTAGCATGAAAAAGTGAGTACATAAAGAAAAATCCATGTCATTGGCAAATTCTTCCCAATTTGCAATTCAAAATGTATACATTCTGAATATATATAAACAGACTATCACAAATCAAATCACGCAGACTAAAACATTATTAATAATGGCAGCACATCTTCTTGTGATGTTTAAAATTCACAACCTTGCTCCATCCATTTGTCTTCAAAGTCAATGTAACTGGATTTTCTCTCCATACACTTCACTAGAGAAACTCCTTTCCTTCTAATGAAAAGAACTCTGCCCTTAAAAACTGGTAGAAACTTCTTTGCAAATGCACTAATAGCAATACCTGCTTCTTAAAGCACGATTTCCAGTTCAGTGGTGTTTGGTTTTTTTTTTTTACCACTGATTTTTGACCTTTAGAATGCATTGATTTCTTTTTTTGCTGACTTCTACAGTATAAATGTCATTGTTAAATAAAATAATTGAACCCAGTAATCTATTCACAGACTGGAGAAAATCTTCCATGGATTTCACCATGATATATCACAGTCTAAGAATCTAACTATATTTCTTTAACAGACAAGTTTCTTTCCCTTAGTCTGACTCAGGTGGTATACAAAACACAAAGTTTATACTGGGGAAATATTCTGAAAGTGAGACTGGTTGCTAGTTGCCATAGAAATAATAAATTATTAACTTGGCAAACGTTGCCCTCTCTTTGGTGAACAGGTAACTGCATGCAGCACACTTCATTTCCATCCAGGATGCAGGTTGCAAATGAAGGTACCAGCAATGGCTCAGCCACACCACCACCCAGTGCTCTGCAGTGCTCATGCAGAGGTTGCACTCATTTATGTAATTTTTACAGAGACAATCGCCAGAAGAAATTGAAGTTCACATTACCATCAGTCAGGTAGTCTAAAAGCTGTATCATTTTTTATGTGTGTCTAAATTTAATACCTGCCCAACCCCATTCCTATAATCCACATCATTAATGCACAATGCTGATGAAGCCACATGCTCTGTCTCCTCCCTTGGCTGTCAAACAGCATAGAGCTGGTGTACACTGCTGGCTGTGAAGAACTATCCATTGTATTTACCTGGAAACTTCTTATTGCCCTCAACAGGTATCAGATTAGGCCTTTAAGTAATTAGATTCTTGAGCACAAGTCTTATTTTCTGTATGCTTTCTGCAAAGGGCAGTGACCAATGCTTTACAGTAATAATAAAATTGTCTACTTCATTGTACAGCCCCTGAGACACCTACACATCTCAGCAGGGGGGCAAGCAACTAACAGTCTTCTCAACCTGCTTGCACCTCTGACAAGCTTCATTTTTATTGCTTTAGGTCAGCCCCTCCCTGTCGCTTCTGCAAAAGCTTTTCCACTGCAGTGAAAAGTAGGCAAGATACATCGATTTACAGAGACAAAGCACAAACAGTAATTTTAACCCATTAGGAGACAAAGCTCTATTTTGAGAAAAGGGATGAGTTGGTACAAGTACAAAAACCCCTCAGTTTCCTCCTTCCCAGGGCAGGACACTAGCCACAAGCTCACAGTCACAGGTATGCCCTGTTCCTCGAGGTGGCAGGGAACGCTGCAGTGCTCAAAGTCGCAGCACTGGCTGGCATCGCGAGCAAGGCAATGGCAAGGCTGTGCCTTTCAGAAAGCTTTGGTTTGGGATCCCCAAATGAACACAAGTTGACACAGACCCAAAATACCCCATTCTGTGAAGACAGGAACACTTCTAGGCATGAGCAGGAAGGGAACATTTTGTGCCTGGAAAACCGGTGAAAATATAGGGAGCTTTTGGCTGTGTATTTCTGATACAGCAACTGTTATGCCATGTTGACTCCATCCTCTCATGAGGTTTCTACTCAGGCTTTAAAAATATTCAAAAAACCACTGGAAGTTAAGGCTGGAACCTTATTTATCCACTTCATTGGCTCTATTATGAGCTTAACTGCAGCTTTGTGAATGATGTCAGTCCTTCCTGGAGAAGACAGAGAGGTTGTACAGGGTGTTCAGTTGGAGCAGCTGCTTTTTCAATCAAGAGATACTTAATTAAGAAGAAAGGTAGAATACATAATGTATAGAAACAGACTAGCTAGGGTTTTTAGCCAGGCAATTAAAAAAAAAAAGTGAGCTTGCAAGAAAAATATACCCTCCTACCTCCTTTGCATTAGGCTGGCTTTCTAAAGGAAACCTATGAGTGCTGTGAAGCATGTCAGAAACACAACATTCAAGAAATAAGAAAGGACATATCTGGGGAAAGTGGTCTATAGTCCACTATGACCGGGGTGTCTGCTCCATGAAATTTCAGGGCAACAATTAGTGTTCACTTCCAAAAATATATAGTTCTTTAAAGCAAATGAAGCATGAAGGAAACCTAATTACAGTAAGTACAGAAATGATCTGAACATACAACAAAAATGTCAGTGGTCTTGCTGTGCAATAGTGTCATGCTCTGTGCCTCCTACCAGATTATGGGACTGTTTAAATCTATTATCACTTTTTAAACACTCTTTTCTAAATTTAATTTCACTGATACATAAGGAGAATTCTCTTCTCATTCTTAATGAATTCAGTAGTTTTACTATTACTTTATGAAATGTCTGCAGACTCTCAGAGCCCAGGCAACCAAGAAATCAAATGATCACAGTAGGTGTAGCAGGCTCTCATCTGCCTCTGGGCATTCACAAGCCTGTTATCACTTGAAATGCCTGCTTGAGATTGCACCAGTGTATAGTTAAGTACTGCATTTTCATCAAGCCCACCTAATCTGGTCTTACACATGGCACACATTTCCTCCTCTGTTATGGTGGTTTAGGTGTGCTTTTTGGGATGTTAGCATGGACTACAACATGTGGACTGAAAACAGAGGTGGAGATTATGGCTCGTTCCCACAAACTGCTCATGCTTGCTTATACTGACAGGGTGCTCAGCTCCACTCAGATTTTACTACCTGAGTCCTCTGAAGCTAAAAATCAACTCTAACTACATGGTAACCCACATTACAACTATTCCACAAAGAGAAATAAAGGAGCAATTTCAGTAGCATTAGTCTCCCATGTAGGAAAATAGAGTAATAATCAAGCAAAGAGAATTTTTAAAAATGGCAGTGCCTTAAGTAAACCAATATAGAAAAATATTAAAAACTACTACCACACTATCCTTGCCATGACCTTTCCATATCTTCAACATAAAAGAACATCTTAGAGTAGACTATCCTGCTCTTTACAGTGAGGAAATAAAAAGGCCATCTGTGGCTTTCTATAAAATTTTTGTGCTTTGTAGACTTAAATCGTATTACAACAATTTTTTCTATACAAATTAACATCTGAATTGTCTCTGCCTGTACAATCTTCATCCACTAACATAGAGTTGTTACAATTTCTTTCTCTACTGTAAAAACTGGAGGAAAAAAAAAAATCCCAGAGAAAATAGATACAGCACTTGTTTCAAGGTTTTAATATCTGCTTCAAAGATCAGCAGTGAGGTAGCCACAGCACAGACTGTTTTGACTATCCCAAGTTTATCACTTCAAAATTGTCTACACGCAATCATCTCATATTCACCCCTCAGAGCTGACTGTTACCTGAATAATTTCAGTCTATTCCACATCTCATATTCAGATGACTCAGTTTCAGTGCCAATCAATGGCATCAATTGTGTAGATTATGAACGGAATTGTAAAATTAACATTAACAGCTGAGCAACCCTGGAACTGATAAAATCACTTTGATGTAATGGTGAGTAATCATTGCTGAACCTCTCCGTAGGAACTCAGCAGGGAGGCATGGGTTAATCATGTGCATTTCCACCGAGTATTACAAACGAAATACATATCAGCCTTAACAAGTAGCAGTTTCAAGTGCAGCTGACTTTCCTGGAGGAATCTGCAGCGGCATATAGTGATCATGGGGTTTTGTTGCCCCCCTGCCCCCAACAGTCAGTATCTCAGCTCTAATTCATTTTGATGCCTGCTGAAAGGAGCCTGGACTGTAGCATGTACTTGGTCAGCCAAGATGTAAATACCCACTTAGAAGCAAGATGCATCACTAGCATTACCTACAGATTACTATCTACAGGCTGGGCTAGCATGACCCAGAAACAAATTAGCACCAGTAACTCCAAGGAAACTCTGGGGTTTTTATTTTTCATCAAGAAAGTAGGAGCTAATATCACTAGACCAACCTATGGTCTAAGTAAAGCCTATGTGAGTCCTGCCATCTGCTCCTTCTCTTTCCCACATATCTATGAATGCATTTTTGATGTGGCCAGCAACACCTCTTGTGTTTCAGAGCTTCTCAAAAGGAAGAGACAGCAGAGCTTCCCAGTGGGTTTTGCAGAACCTAAGGAGTAGACGGGGTACTGACAAGCAGAAACATTGTGGTCAATATTCACATTGGGGAACATTCTTCCGAAGCATATACCTAATAAAAATGTAGAGACCTACAGAAACATTGCACAGCTATCTGAGATTCAATGGTTCTCTGACATGGCCCTATCTTACAGCTTCTAACCATGGATGCAGCAAAGTGCCTGTTGCTTGGTCTCCTTCCTCCTCACAGAACAGAGGGCACTGAGATGTGGTTATATCACCTCACACCTCTGACATCACATCACACCGTGGTTACTGGCAGGCATGGGAGATCTCTGGGGTATTTTTTTCTTGTGCTTCCTAATATCAATATTATCCTTTTAAGCTTTATGACTTTGTAAAGTCAGTATTGCTAGTCTCAACCATCCAAAAATAAGGACTCTAAACCCAGTAATGCTTACTTTAAAAATGCAGATAGATAGGAAAGATATGCAAAATTATTTTTACCTTTAGCTTATATCGCAGTTAGATTTCCCAGAATTAATTCTTTCCCCTCCCTAAAATCAGGCACAGGAGACACTCATGTTAAATAAAAAAATAAGCTAATAAGAGTTACAACAATCACATTCTATCATAACTCCTGGAGCTGGGATGAGAAGAGAAAAAACCAAATAGCACAATACTCTTGATGAATTCACAGAACTTGACAATACACTACTGACAAGACAGGGGACTTTGAAAAGACCAAAACAATCCCTTTGATGATAACAACCTGAATTTTACTGAATCATCAACACTCCATCCCAAATAACCACTTTTTAAAATGTATTAAAATTTATTGCAATAATGCTTTGCTGTCCATTCCTCTACTTAAAAAGCACAGAGCAGTCATCTAAATCTCCCATGATAACATCTTCAAGACAGGAGCTTATCAGCAGTATAGAGAAGGAAAAATCCTGTGGGTTGGGATTACACTTTTGATTATAAACTTCCTGAGAGAAAGATGTCATCAATCTACATTCTTTATGAACTCTACTACATAAAAGCACTCTTTTACACTCATAAAAGCTGTCAGGTTTTGTGCAATCAGTACCTGCAACAATCCTCCTATGTGGAAAAGAAAAACTTACTTGTTAGATACAACCCCTCAAAAGAAAGTAAGTCAACATTATTTTTTTTTGTAATGAAGGACGGTTTATTTTTATCTTTCCATTGTCATCAGCATACCAGCTGTTACATATCCCTTTAAGGAAGAGTAAAGATTAATAGCCCTGTTTTTAAAATACATTTGAGTACTTACTTCCTTACTCTATAATATGTACATCCCAACACATGAAACAATGGAAAGCCTATTTCTAGACATCTCAAAAAACAAGTGATGAAGAGAAGTTCATCAGGATCCTCTCATGTACTTTCATGAGAAATGTCAGTTCCACATTTGCCATCCTGGCCTCCATTCAGCTGTTCTGTAGAGAACAATGGCAAAGATGACAGGTGATTATAAGTGACTCAGAGCAGGAGGAAGCTCAGAAGCCCCCGGAAGGAGGTGAGTTGCCTGTTTCAGGAGCTGGGCAGGCACCTCAGACTGGCTTTTGAGGTGGAAGGAGTGGGTATTGCAAAGTGAGCTCAAGAGACTGAGTTCTCTGACAGCATGCTGGTGTGACACTTTGCCACATTGTGAACTGTCAGAGCAGCAGAACATGCAAACACCAGGAAGAGTGTAAATATGCCCCCGTTAAACAGGCAGCCTAAGCATTTAGGGCCTGTTCAGATACCCACTAACCCATGTAATTCTGCATTTATAAAAGCACGCTATGCTACCTCTCAGAACAAAGCCGGTAATGAAAATAAGATTGGTTCCAAAATGAATCCTTAACTCATTCTATCCTTCTGACCTATCCATACTACTTGCAGCACAACAGGTTACCCCTTCCTCTTTAGACATTGCTGGTATTCTTATATCAATCTCCACCAAAACCAACAATTTTCCACGTGGCATTGCATGGAACACTTTGCTAAAACCCAGACATGTAAGATCCACTGCATTTATTGTACGTAAGCAATTAGTGGGCTTACTAAGGAAAGATATCACATTAGTTTAGCATACTTTGCCTTTAGAAACATCATCTGTTTTTATCCTATTTTCTTTTTTACACATGTATCTTTACCCATTTAAAAAATAAAACCAAAAACCTCTCCTCCTCCCCTAAATTCTTATTCTCTATTCAAGGCAGACTTACAAAGTCTATTATTCTCTGGATTACTATTTCTCTCTCTCCTCTACCCCTCCACCACATGAACTTCTTAATTACAATTCTTAAATATACTATTATGGTTGCTACTCATCAATCACACAGTAATACCACTAAGTGAGTACAATCATTGGAAATGTATTTCTGTGTTATTGTGAGTTCTTTACAAACTCCAGCTGAGCGGTTAGCAGGTCTCCATACTCTTCAGACTGTATTTCAGCTTTACTTGTGCTGCTGTCCATTGCCTTAGCCTCCTTTTGTCTAGCCATTCTAATTTTGCCAGACCAGTCAATAATCATCAATTTTACCGAAATCCAAAGACAAATGCATTTACTGAGCTTTGTGAGACTACCTAGATCATCTTTTTTTCTTTTTTCACATTTCTCTTTGTTTTCTTTTTGTTTATTTGGCCAAAGAACCTTTTGTTTATAAGAATTAACTCAGCTTGAATTTGCCAGTTTTTATCCAGCTCTAAAATACTTGGCCTCTAAGATATAATATACTTCACTCATAATCTTTTCCTTCTTTGCTTGTTCCCAATGTTCTTTAAGGTGATCATTTATCCAGGTTAATGGGGGGGTGGGGGGTTGGTATTGTTTTAAAATGTCACACTTCCTCCATGTTCCAGTTTTGAGCTCTTCAGCAGGATTTGAGAGTTATGTCCTTTACTTTCTCAGAATTTCACCTTTTGAAATCAGAAGCTTCAGATATAGACCAATTTTTGTCTTTCCACTTAATTTAAAATCAGTTAATTTATTCTCCTACTATCCAAACTTCTTTCTTTACCTAACTCCTTTGTAATATATTTATTATTACCAGAAGAAAATCTGAAGTAGTATTTTCTTGGTCCAGTGGACCTGTAAGTAATGTCATCCTTCTTGGGATAAAACATCCCGTTTACTTTGAACTACTGTCTTCTCTCAGTTTTGATGGACCTCAGAGATCCAAATGCTCTATCCTCTCGATCTTGATACAGAAAAGAAAAAGGGAAAAATATGAACAGACAGGAGGAAGAGACTGTGTCTTGTTTTAAAGTAAGAAAATGTGAAGATCAGAGAAAACTTCAGGAGGAGAGTGGTGATTGTAACACATTGTGTAATCTCTGGGCTCAGGGCCAATCACCAGCTAAATTTGTGCCCTGGGCTTCAGCCGGCCATGCCAGAA
The DNA here is from genome assembly GCA_020745775.1 of Theristicus caerulescens. Classification (NCBI taxonomy): domain Eukaryota; kingdom Metazoa; phylum Chordata; class Aves; order Pelecaniformes; family Threskiornithidae; genus Theristicus; species Theristicus caerulescens. Next base: position 96,247,921 of record CM036560.1, read on the forward strand.
ATAGTGATGCTATTCTAGGGAAGGTGCAGCTGGCTTCTTTTCTGTAACTCTGGCCACTAGCAGGTTGCATAAAGGGACTGACGCAATTAATGCGATAGACTGGGCAGTGATGCTCAGCATAAGACACACCTCAACTTCTGCGCTTCAGTTTCCTTCCAGTAATCTTTGGGCAGTGACGCCTTCAGCATTACTTCAAACAGAAGTTTTGTGCTGAATCAAAACACGGCCAAAGCTAGTTTCACATTTCTTCCTTCGATACTTCAATTATATGCAATCGCATATTAAGAGAGACTGAAATACTTCACTCACTGTGTTTGCTCTTTGTTCTTGAGAAAAATCTGGGGAGTTACCTCCTGCTATGTTGGCTCTGCAGCAAAATGCTTTCAAAACAAAACTTCTATGCTTTCTATTCATGCTATTCATTAACCTAGGTTTTAAAGAAATATTTTTATCGTAGACAAACTATTGTTTCTCTGACTCTCATTCTTAACAAAAAGGATTAGAGGGTTTTCAGGGTGTTCTCTGAAAGTGTCAACTGACAAATCAGATGATTCTCAAACAGGAGGAAGAAAAGAAAACCCCCCCATACCCCAAATAAATTCAGTGCTTCTATTGTATTTGCTTCTAAACAAATGTTTGCTTAGCTTTTCTACTGCCCTGAGGTATGAAATGACTCTGAACTAGTTAATTACAAAAGCATCAAGAAAGTCCTGGTACCCGCATAAGTGCATGGTCTGTATTTGAAGCTACAGGTGAAAGACCATAATCTAGTCCCCATTCACTCCTTTTGATAATTGAAGCAAACAAACACTTTCTAAAAAGCAGTATACAGACATGGCAGGAGAATGCTTAATATCCAACCAAACTATTCTTGACTCATACTTTACCCTGTGCAGACATAAATGATAAGATACTTAGGAAAAAGTAATAGCCATTTATCCTTTCAAAAGCATAGTTCCTTCATTCTGTGCAGTTCAGTGCACAGCAACATAACTTATGAGTACAACACTTACCTTGATCTCAGCTAAATCAGTACATCAGCAGCCTAGGAGATCAACACTGACAGTTATCAGACGTCTACATGACAATCATATTTCATAGAGGTGCTCACAATTTAGCCTACACATTTTCAACTCTGCTCATATTTTCCAGCATGCAGACTGGAACAGTATCGTTTCTCTACTACTACTCCTCTTAGCAAGCTAGGAAGACTTTCAAAGTTGAAACTAAATAATTTGAAGGAGGCATCAGGACATAAAATACCATTTGCCAAATACTCTGAGCATTACTGCTACAAAGTGGAATGCTCTCACAGGAAAACTCTAATACAGCAGATCTGATGCAGCAGTCAGCTAGAACGAGAGCCTGTATCTGTGGCATTTCAGTGTGCATTTTACAGGTCTCGTCTAGAGCAAGACACCTTGGAAAAAGAACATGTCTAGTGAACAAAGCAACTTCATAATCCCTGCCAAACTTGGAAACTGGTATCCTGGATTGTGCTTTTGTTCTTGAGCAGCAAAGCTGCAGCATTTTCTCAAAAGATCACACATATAGAACCACAAGATCTCTTGATGACCAGCCTTCCACACGTAGAGCTTTGGAAGATCAGAAGGGGGGGATATCAGTGGAAATAGCAATATTAAGAGAAAGAAGCATTTTATATAAGAAGCCAGCTGCAGACTAGCTGGAGCAATCCGTACAGTACAGCACTTGTGTACACAAGTGTTGCTTCTGCTGCAATTCCTTAGCAGCTGCTATGTTTGACCTGATGCAGGAAAAGAGAAAAGTGAAAAAAAACCAAACCAGCAACACAAAGAGAGCAGACAGAAGGAGAAATAAAAATGTTAAAGAAGATATAAGAAAGGACAGGAGAAATATCTCACCAGATTTTTCCCATGCAGTACAAGTCACTTAATTTGGGGGTGCTGGGTCCTACACAAGCTCAGTATTTACATATACATTTTACATTTGAGTCCCTTCTAGTGCACCTTTATTGGAAGATTGCTAAAGATTTGCAAATATTAATTCAGCCATCCAACACCCTTTCCTGACACAATTCTTTTGTTCTTATTTTTCCCCAAAAGTAACCTTCATCATTACAATAAAGGTATGACATCAGCTACAGACCCTGCTAATAAATCTTTCTGCATGTAATCATCTCTCAGTATCGTTTGTGCAACACGGGAAAGGACTTTTCATTAGTTTCATAAAAGAATTTATGTCATCGTAAAAGCACCATGAAAGGAACAGTGCATAACACAAGACAAGAGTGTCTGAACAGAATGATTCATAATAGCATACAAATTCCAAAGACCAAGATGAAGATAATTCTCTAGATTTTCAGCAATAATGTCAGCAATAAGCCTAAGAACCAAAAATGTTCTTTTGTGACCTTTGCATAATTCATTTGCCTTTCCATGCAGTAGAAGAACCACCATTAGTGGCTCTTGTAAAACATTTCCAAACTCATTTTTTGAAGCCTGTCACATTGTGATGGGTTTTACGATAACGTTCCTGTCAATGCCACTTTAATTTCATTTTAGCTACAAGTTCCTGCCATACAGTAGCCTGTTTCTCCTTGTGCAGTGCTCCTAGATTCAGATCAAAACAGATGAACACAGAAATGATTCAGTGAAAACACCATTTTCAACAATGCTTTCCTGGAAATTTTAAAAGACGTGCAGCTGCCCTGCCTTGGCCAACACACGTGGACTCAAACATCAAAGAACAAGAGCAGATCAGAAAGAAAAGGTCCAAGAAGGAGGAATATCTATCAATTCCTCCTCCTCCTTGGAACAAGGAAGTTAAAAGATGTATTTATCACCAAGTAAGGATGAAAGATGTATAGAGGGGTTAACAGAAAAAGACAGACAGAGGAAAGGAATAGGTTAGAAAGACGACTTTTTTTTTTCCTTCTTCTCAAGAGAGGACCAAGTACAAAGCCTAAAAAGGCAAGACAGAAAAAGGAAGTGAGCATCAGACTAGTGGCACCATGAGAACCATCTGGTTGAGGCAAATGGCAGACTCTCCTTCACTTGAGATCCTTTGTTCAAGGTGAATAGCTCTCCAAGAAATATGCTATAACTCAGTCAGTCCGCTGCATAAGTGATATTCAAGATAGATCAGATAAGATAATCCTCTCTGGCCTTAAAATATATGAACTTGTAAAAGGCTCAGATAAGGAAAGAAGTGAGCAGAGGTTACAGGATAGGAAGGGCAAAACTTAAAGAATGATGTAACATATCTCAAAAAAGAGTAACAAAGAAATTCTCACTCTCTTCAAGCTTCAAAACAAAGGTATAACCATATTAGGAATTTTTAAGTGCATAATTCTCATTTTCATATAGATATATACTCTCCAATAATATTTTCTTTCTAAGACCCTGAATAAATACAATTATCTCTATTGTTTTAACTTAAAAAAAAAAAATCTAAAAAAATTTAGGATGCAACTTTCCATCACATCCTGCACCTTTGAAAGAAGATATTCCATAGTTTACTAAACAGTACCTAGTAGGTTTCAAAAACAGGGTGTGGCATAAACTTTCCAAGTATTTCCTATTTACAATTAATCACTTCTTAAAGTTGAAGGATATTCCTTCTTCTCTAGAGAGCACAAACAACTCTAATCAAACACAAGTTCCCAGAAAAAAGATTCAGACCTTTTGTATTCTCAAAATTAACAGGTATTCTTATGACAGTGGATTTTTCCTGTCCAAGTTTGCAATTAGACAGCTATTTTGCTTCAAAGTCCATTGCACACAAGATCACAGTTTTCATGAGAGAAAATTTATATTTAAGATACAAAGACAGAACTCAGTGGCAGAGACTTCAAGCACACAAAACAGTAACAAAATAGTTATTACTGGCATTGAAAGGCGCCCCAGAACATTTCATGTTTCACAGTTTATGTGAGTTTAAATTGACGCCTGAATATATATCTCTTGTGAAGTTACATTACAGCTATAGTAGGAACCATAATGTTAATTTTTCTCCTTTTTTGACACTGAGATTCTTTGCATGATAAATGTCTCCTTAATAAAGTAAGGAGACAAAACAAAAGTAAAAAAAAGATGTACTGGCGAGAACATAGGCACTCTGATACAAACACTGAACATGCAACTGAGATTCAAAAAATTGCACATTTAGTTAAATGTACAACACCCAGTTACTCAAACAGAAGACAAAGGACAAAGCCTTAGAATAAAGCAGTTAGTACACAGTAATATTTTTACATTTTAAATAGACAACTGCATCATTTGAGTTCATTTCAACACACAGAACTCCCAAGACAGCCATAGATGTTATTCCACATGTTATTATTGTCATATTTGGAGCTCCTCAGCCCAACATTGGCATGTTGAAAATTAGGCACTAAGCAACAAAACATTTTAACACTTGAGTCTCCTTATTCATAAAATGGACTTTTCTTCATAAGCATTATGGCCACAGTGCGACACAAGTTTTTTAAATATCTTAACTTGTTGAAAGATTTTTCTTAAATTGTGGTTAATCACAGTGGAAGAGGAGAGGGAAAAAGCTCTACAATATTTTCAGCCCCGGTTCTGCAAATCCAGCCATGAAAGGATGTTATATCCACTTGTACATACCACCCTTCAAAGTTTGTGTTAAAGTATCTTTTCTAAGCAGAAGTCATGAAGGAGGGGGAAGGTGTTGAAAAGGGAGAAGGAGGGAGTCTTCATGACAGCTAAGCCTAGAGCAGTAAATGAATGGCTAGCAGCAACCTGTGCTAATTCCTGGAGGTAGTTATGAACAGAGAATGCAGGTTTGCCAGTATATGTATTTTTGTTTCCTAGCCCATGGTATTACACACCCATATTCAAATAATCAAAACATGGGATTACAACAGATGACTTGCTGTTTCCTCAACATCTATAGACCAAAAGACCCCACTGCTACAGAAAGTTCAGTGACTTGGGGGCAGATCCAGTCTCTGCTTGAAAGCAGTGCTCCAGATGAGGCTGTTTCAGTAGCTCAAGACTGTAGTCATTCTCAAAAAAAATGATGCAAATTCTAATTTATATCAGAAGCAGAAAGGAACAAGGTGGGTTTCATCTGCCCTATGTTTCTATGTAACAAAACTACTCTGCTTGTTGATTTTCAAAGAATCTTAAGGCTAAAATATGAGACAGGCTGGTGCTAACATACATGAAAAAAAGACTTCAAGTTCAAGCACTAGTTCCTACCTTCCATGAACACTGGATTCACTGTAAACACATTTTGCAAAGATGTGCAATAATCTCCAAATTATATTATATTGTAATGTAATGTTAGTAATCGCTCCACCTAAAAAAAAAAAAAATTACAGGCATAAAAAGTAGAAAACTAAAACTCCTTGGCACTTCTCAGTGATTTTGCATATCTGTAATTTATCACTGTAATTGTATCACTGTTATGCCAATGACATTCAAGCCTACTTTTCTATTTGTGGCAATATATCTTGCAAGACAGAATGCAAACTACTCTCTTTTGGCTCTGAAGCTGTGGTTGTCAAATAATTTTTTAAACCAGACACTGACACCCTGGATACTGCTTCCTGCTCTAGTTACTTGACTTGGTGCTTTCAATTAATTTTGCACCCTGACTACCATCCCATCATTTTGGGGCAATAGTTACATTAACATTTGGCTTTAAAAAAAACATGGGGGGGGGGAAGGAAAAAAACAAACATAAATTGCCTTTATATGCACCCAGAGAGACTCTCTTCTCCATCGACCCCACCACATCAGTTTGTAAAAATGTAAAATACAGCTAATTAAACCATTGCAAAAAGCACAAAGAGCAAACTTGTATAATAGTAATTTTATACACTAAGACACTAGGGTAAATCTTATAAAAAGAAAGATAATTATTTGCTCTTTTCCATCACCTTAAACTCCAGGACAATAGACATTTACCATCCATGTTCCTAAAAGTAAGTAGAATGCTTTAACTGCTAAAACAGCGTACTAAATTCAAAGTTAATTTCCAAGATAAATACCACAAACACTGAAGAAATAAATAGGTTATATTCTGGTAAGATTGAATTACTATTTCACTTTACGATAAAAATAAAAGCTTTTTTTAATTTTTTTTTTTAAGAACTTAGATATAAAGAATTCTTAAAGGTTAATCCCATTCCCATGAAACCTGATCTTAGTATATATTTGCAAACTTCTCTGTCATGTTCCTTTTGGACTTCCTGAGCTATGCACCAAAAAGGAAGCAAGACTTATTCACTGCACAGTCCTTTATTGGCAAGACCTTTTTTTCTTTGCACACCTCTGCTGTGCTGCTTAATTTGTCTTCCAATATTACTCCTTCAATTTGGTCTTTATATTTAAACAATAGGAAGGGAAAACTTTTTTTTTTTCATTTGTTTCCAAATTTTACAGGGCTACAGATTTTCTTTTTGGTGTGCTTTATAGCATTTTGACACAGCAGCTCTGTTCTCACTTGAAGACTAGGAGTTATTAAACTAATAATTTTTTAATCTAGATTAAGGATATCTAAATGTTATAAGCTTTAAAAATATGTACCATTGCTATATCTCTTTGTCAGGCAATGGAAGATAACTGTCTTTGTGTATGGGCTAAAAACTAGCAGAGAGCTAACTAGCCAAGACAAAGTTAAAGATTAAAAAAAATAGTTAAAATTAATTACCTTGATATCATTACAGATAGTGGGAAATCTTATTGAACCCTTTGTGACAAAAGCTCCAGAAAAGTAAAGAGACCGAGATGCTGAGCTCATCTGTATTGCATTAATTACGCACATTTATGGCAGAACATGAGAGCAGGTTGTCATCAGCAAATATGCTATTTACTGCCTGTTTCCCTTTTGTTTCTAAAGAAAAGTGACACTAAAAAGTGAAATGAAGCTATTTTCTTTAGAAGAAAAACAGTGAAACAGTGGCATGGGGCCTTAGGAGACAAAGGAGAAAAGGAACTCTATAAGACACCACCATAATGGGGTTTTGTTGTTTTTCTGGTGGGTTTTTTTATTGTTGTTGGTGGTGGTTTTGTTTTGTTTTGTTTTGTTTTTTAATTTAAATCAGTAGGAGCTTTGCTTTCTGGCAGTGGTAAAGTTGAATCAGTTTGTTAGCTAGCTCTACATCCTCTCACCAGGAGAGAACAGACCTGATTTGTTGCTGGAGCTGTGCTTAGAAGAGAAGAATAATAATTTGTGGGAGAAAACAAACCACAGTGCAGGCACCTGTCATGACTGTCCAGAAAAATTTCTCCTCACTTTTTGTATGGGATTCTTTATGCACCAAATCAGTGGAGGTTTTTTCTTTGCCCACAACTCCAGCACCTCTCCTTCCTATGAAGTATCCCCTGTAGCGGGAGGTCAAGATGCAGAACCCCATTACAGTACCAACACTGCATTCCCAACTAGAATTAAAAGCAACAGAATATTGCAAAGGCTCTGATACTCCTGAGAAGCACAACTGTGCAAGAGCTTGTTTTGCCTGGAAAGTCATAGCACATGAACCTTTCCATCAATTTGCAGGATAGTATGAAGGAAGCCACTGAAAAAATTCTCCACCCTCTTTGGCATGAATTGAGCCGGCTGCTCTTCTGCCCTGCTTCACAGACCCTGCCCCTTTCTCTCCATGCACTTCGATCAAAAGACTGTGATTTTCTCCTTGTGGGCAGAAGCATGATAGTAATGTGAAGAAGTCAGGTACGCGAGTCTATCTGTGCAAGACATGTTTATTTTTACAGCAATCTAATTGGGATTTGATCTTCTACCTGCACAGTCTCTTGTAAGCCTTTCTCTCAGAGATGGCTCCTCAAATCTGTTAATATCTAAGGCATCTCTCTACAAATAAAGAGAAGAACCAACCACATTTTAAGTGATGTAAACAAACAAAGAAAGGAAGAACAGATGGGGAAAGAGATAAAAGAGAAAGAAGCCACTATCAGAAGTTTACACATCTCCCTCATACAAACAAAAACCAAATAAAAAAACACAAAACCAAGCAACAGTTGAAAGAAAGTCTTCAATAAACAGCAACATCACTAGCAACTGACTTTTCAGAATAATCTCTCTTAATTTCCACCTCATTACCCAAGGGAGGCAGCAGAGAAGTTAGACACATATTAATGGTCTGCGGTACATTTGAACTCTCCTGCATTCAATTACAAAGCATTCTGCCTGAAGCTATTACATTAGCTCTTTGCCACATACACCTAAAAGCCCACCCACTCTATACGAATTCAGATGTGATACTGTAAGATAATTATCCATTCAGTGGAAAGTCAATGTTAATCTTCTCAAGGACATTTCAAGGATTATCTGTGATACCCACTAGTCACTTTTTAAACACATAAATAAAACAGAAAACTCACAGTCTTTTCAGCTTCTTTTTAAATTGGTTAACAGTCCCATAGAGCTTTGCTGAAGGCAATGAAATATCCAGTCTTTGGCGGGGGTGGGGGGCACGTGTGTCTGTCCTAGTCATATTAAGGAGTCTCCATAGCTTTTAGTGTACATATTAAAATTACCCTTCATTATTTCTTCATGCAACAAGCTGAAAGTTACTTTGTGTGTTGTCCAGTCTCTTCACAGTTTGACTTTGTTATTGTGTCTTGATTAGATCACCAATGGCTTCAAGGGCTATCAATAATTATACTGGGAATTACTCTAGTGGTGCACCCTATATTTTTAAAGAATAGAAGAATAAGAACAGTCTTCTATAGAGAGAATTATAGGGATTGTTAGAAAGGATTGATCTTAAAGGTTTTTGCTTGTTTGTTTGTCTTTTTAAAGAAAAATACTCTGTAGCTAGAGAGAGAAATCATTTATGAATGGAGAGAAAAATCAGAAAGAAAATATGTTTACCATGGCTGACAAGCTCAGGAAACTCATCTTATGATTTAAGGAAAAAGTAATTCACATCAGCAATAGGTGTTTCCATCCTCACAAAAGTTACATTGCGACATTCACCTGAGAAGCAACTCTGGCTGGTTGAATATAGAAAGATGCTCCCATTGTATGAACAGAGTGGTCAAATAAAATAGTGGGTTTGACGGATATGTAGATATCACATAGATTCACATGGCATATGAATCAAAACAGACAGTTAGCACAAGCTATGTCTAAACAGACTTCAGAAAACAAGGAGGAAGAACTGCAAGGAGAAAAGAAGGCAGTGGGAAATAAGATGTCCCAAGTTCCACTATTGCTTTGCTCTTTGGACAAGGCTCACTCTTAGAAGAGTGAAAGTCAGCCATATTAAACCATGTTTATGAACAGTTGTGAGATCTTTGGCTGGAAGGATTCCTCTATATACCAAGAACTTTTATGGATATTAGAGTGTAATTCACTCCAGGTTGTGGATGCCTCACTTGGAAGCCCAATTCAGTGTCCATATTTCTATGACATGTGCTAAAAAGAAAATGACTTTGAAATTGTCTGTAGTCTCACTAGGAAGTGGGAGGTGATTGTTACAAAGTAGAAAATGCCTTTCTGGTAATTAATCCTTTCATGAGAAAGCTATTCACAATGAAAAGTCCTCAAGTGGACTATAAGAACCCCTTCACAGCGCTTCTAGAGCTGCTGATTAGCATTCTGTCCAAGTTATCCCAACTGTAAAATCTGGCACTTAACCTTTGAAGTTGAAAATACAGATCTGAGCCCCTGTGGATAGAAGTGTGCAATAAACGGGGCCAATAATCTTTTTAACGTGACAGTTAAAAGGAAAACATAGAAAATAGGTGATGTAGAAAGTCAGGCTTTGAGGTCTTCACATTTGAAGGTACATAGGGATTGTGGCATGCCCAGGTTTGCTGGAGAGGACATGGTTAAATCCATGTTTTATTCACAGTTTTTCTGGAAAGTAAAACCAGAAAACATTACAGGACTTCAATACCTGCAAGTCTTCAACAGTCAAACATCTGTTATGTTAAAATGGGCTCTCATTACTGCCTCGTACAAAAACCCCCAGGCTGATTCAGACTTTCTACATTCTTCAAACCAGTGTGACAAAGAATGGTCCAGGATCATCTTTTTTTCTTCTGATAAGAAGCGCTTCCTGTGCTCTCCTGCATTCAAAAAGACCAACGTGAGTTTCTGCATATTCAATACGCCCAGCATGAAGGAGAACCCAATGTTGGATGGAAACAGAACAGATGAGCAAGCTGAAACAAAGAACCAAACAACAGAGACATCTCAAACTTAGGCTGATGAACAAGGCATATTGTTGTCTTTCTCCTACTCTTACAGTTTCTTACAGAGAGACCAAAGGGAAGGGCAGTACCTTGCTCTTCCTCCAGGTCAACAGAGAGAGAAAAGAAGCTTAAAACAATAAGAAAAAAACGTGTCAATGTTCTTTCCTGAGTCCACACTGGTGGTGCACCCTTCAATCACAAACACATTTCCCTTAACATTTGATTCTTTGTCTCCCTCCACTTCTTTGTCTTTGAAAGTATTTTTAAGTGACTATTAATGCAGACACTCCACACATTCAAGATTATGGGTTCCAAGACTGGACTCTTACTGTATTGGAGCATGTCTAACCCCCATAGTCACAGAAAGCAGAGAGTGTTTCTTCCTTACTGATTCTAATGACAAAACATCTGTAAGTTCTTGACTGTTTCCATAATGTCTGAAGCTCCCTGCAACATAAGCCATTCTCCTCAAACTGCCAAGTTTAAGAAATAAAGTTTAAAAAATGAGCAATGAGTGCCCTGAAAAACAGAAAATAGTTCCTTTCTACCCTGGCACTGCTGCTGCTGTTTGGAATTAATTTAATCTAATGTCTATGAAAGCAGAATTAAATTAGTTGTATTACTCTGAGCTGATGGCTAGTCAAAACCATCGTACTCAATGTCAAGCCATTTCTTTTTTTTAATTATATACACATAACCATGTATATATTGAGTCTTTTTTTTCTATCATTTCTTGAAGAGACTTAGGCAAACAGCTGCTTCCTTCACATACTGTGGGATTAAACCCAAGGCTTGAAGAACTAAAACTCCTCCAGCTTTGGCTAAAAAAAAAAAAATCAATAATGCCTAACAGGGCAGCAAGGGGCTCTCATCACTTACAGATCAGGCCTGAGGGAGAACGTATCTGCCCCTAGAGCCCACCCAAACACATAAAGAGGAAAGACTTCCACAATCTCACACTAAAACGCTAATTTAAATTCTAGTTCTGAACTGGGTTTTCTGAGAATTGAAATAAATGGCTTATTTTACTCAACTAATGATGCCAACTGGAACAAAACTCATCTATCAAGCATTAAGAAAAACATCCCACATATCAACTTCAGGAATAATGTTTCCCACTGAAACCTTTAAGGTTTGATTCTTTAATTTATAAATCATGGAGAACTGAAGTTCATTCATTGAGAAGATGATCACGGCACTGTGTAACTGTCTCTTCCCAAACTTCTCCATCAGAGACCACCTTACATCTACTTAGCATCTTCAAGATTTAAAGTTTTATTCTGGGAAATACCTTCTAGCACAAAAGAAACATTTGTGCCTTGAACCTTGTTTCCATAAACTAATAAATACTCAAGCCACACACACAGGACCAACTTATTGCTCTTAAATTTCAACCATTTTCTGGGTGTTGTTTGGAACTCTTAAAGTTAGTCAGTGCAAACAGTTTTGGGAAGTTTCTTCCTCACACAATTAAAGCTGCTGAGATGATCTAAACTGGCAGAAAGCAATTCTGGCAGCTTTCAACCAACCAGAACAAACTTAGCAGATCTACTTTCCCCTTACAGGAATGCTGCGTGATAGTGAATGACAACAAGCAGCTGGACTTGTAGTGGCTATATGTTAGTTTGTCTGCACTACAGTTGAAGGTGGGGCTGCAGCTTTCATAGACGCATGTAAACCAGCTTTCAAGTGACAAGCTCAAATACTGATAATGCTGTGACCGAGACAGATCAGCATGAGAAAACTGCACTTAAGCCTCGTAAGCTTTTTGTTGTTCTTGGTATCTGAACTAATCACATAAAAAACTAGACATGCCTTCAAAAGCTGTGGTAGAACCGAATCCTACTCCAAATTGTATTTTTAGAAACATAGAGCCTTCCCCAACCATTCAAAAAACTATATTACAACTAACTTACCAATTCAAACTAGTTCTTCCAGTAGGTCTTAAAAAAAAAAATTAAAATAATCCAAATCAACAAATTTTAATGCCTAGTTTCATTTCTGAGGGGGTCCTCAGCTGACCCATGGCTTTGTTAAGATGGAGACAGAGACTTATTTGTCAGGAGTAGCTCCTCACAGCATGCTTTCCTGCTGCCTTTCAGACTGACAGTTCCTTGGCTTCTGGCTCCTTACTTCACAATTGTACCTGTTATTGTGTAAAAATTTTCTCTATTTCTGGTGATTGCATAGGTGGCTGACAACTTTTTCCTTCCAATTCATATATTCCCCTTGGGCCTTTAGACTGCTCCTTTACAGTATAATCAGTCTCAGCAAGTGACTAGTAATTATTGTGTTTAAACACACATTTTCCAATGAAATAATTTTTGACTACAGGCTGTCCAAAAACTAACTTTGTACAAAACCCCAAGTTTACTCCATTTTCTTCTGCACCCTAACAAATGAGTGGGGCAAGATGGGCAAGCATTTTTTATATATTCTTTCATTATAAATCTTTACACTAATTAGAGGAGGTTCCCCCCTTTCTGCCCCTCACTTTGGACTCTTCTCTGAAAGGTCAAGATGTTTCAGTGATTCCATGTTCCCTCACATTATATGTAAGAAACCACACCTTTTGTAGAGGAAAATCAGTCAAAATATTCTTCAGAAAAAAATGACTGCCATTCATTTCCGAACTATAAGTTTTCCTGCATGTCTTCTCTCAAAATCTACTGATGTGTAGGCATGAAAATTAAAGGATGCTATTAGTGTCATATCACCCCAAAATGATATCACTTCAGCGTGTCATCTCAGTACTCGGGTCCAGAGTCTCATTTGAAAATTAATATATAGATACAGAGTGAAAGCCTGGGGTTTTCTGTGGCTTCTCTCAGATAGTGTGCCTCATAAAGCACCTCACTACCTCAGTGCAGAAATCACAAAACACGAAGCGGCTCCACAGAATTATTAAAAGTATTTGTACTGCATTATTGCTAGAAACCTCAACGCAAGTTTTCACAGTACTGGCAGACTAGCTTCAACAACTAATGCCAATGCTCAAAAGCAGATAGGTAAGATAGGTAATTTGTAGAACATGACATATGACAGGTGTCACAGACAAAAAACAGTCCATTTACGTGGATTTTTATAATGGTATATTCTACAGACTAAGTTCTCACATTAGTGTTACCTATTTTCTTTTTTTCATCAAATGCTTCCCTCTGGTAACTAGCAATTTAAACACAGAATTTGGTTTCAAACAGTTTTAAGGAACTATGGACTTTAAAGAACGCAGCCCTATTGATATGGCTATAATAATTCTATCTCGTAGTACAAGCAATATCCAAAGGCAGCTCTTTGGCCAACTCTTTTCAACGCCCTGCTGTACTTACTCTAATACTTTCTCTATGCTTACTATGTTTGGTGGGTTTTTTGTTTGTTTTTAATACTGGGATGAACATATTAAAAGGATTAGGCATTATAGCAGTTTAATATACCAATACTTGGTCTTTGCTGATTATACTTGTTGATTACTTTTGTGGAGGCAAGTGGAGAGAGTTTCCAACCATTTTTAAATCCAACAGGTATCTGCCACTAACATAATTGTATTTTCATATCTTGGTAGATTTATTGTAGAGGTTGCAACCAGAAACAAGAGCATACATTTTCCAGACCAACTTGCAGTTTACTTTGTGAGCAAAGCATCATATGAAACCAATAGCTCATTGGCCTGTTGAATAGCCCCATAAAGACTACAGTAGGCTATCTCTAACTGAACTTGAATTTCTGTTATGTCAGGTCATGTTAAGTCCCATAATGCCATACTGTCAGCTTGAAGCAGAACATGGTGCAACCTGACATGGTGAAAAACAGCCTCACAAATCTGATCTGAAATGATGTGGTGGATGATACACTGAAATACACATTGGTTTAAGAAGCAAATGCAGTAACATACTGACCCTCTAGAGAGAGAAAATACTAGGTGATCTTTCATTCTCTCTCTGGCAGTAAGTTATGTCTCTTTACACCATAATTTAAGAACTGTCAAGGAATCCATTGCCAAATGATCTCATTGACAACAGGTTAACAACAAAGACTGATGAGAAGATGACTGCTAGCCTCAATAATGTGCTCTATTATAGGCATAAGCACACAGGTCGAAAGACTCAGTCCAAAACTTTGGATTCTGTATTGAGGATATGGATAAATAAATCTCTCCCAACACTTCAAAATACTTTTGAAGCTGCTCTTATCCCTGTAATTATTGGTTTCCACAGACCAAACAAATACAACCACTATGGAAAAAGCAGGTCCCATCCAAGTTTTTCCTAATGATGTATAAAGACCTACAGTTTCTGACAAACAAAAATATGAGAATGAGTTTAACATGCATGTCAAATTATGTTACTTATAAATACATTCACACACATATGCAGGTACACATAAATAATCAAGCATTCCTCAAACACACTTTTAAAGGGTGTCTATGTGGCTACCTAATTTCAACAGGATTTACAACTAATTGAAAAACTGAAAAATTAAAAGAATTGGTTCTATAAAGGTATGGAAAAACTGGGAGCATTTTTGGACAAAAGTAATTTTAAAATTATTTTAAAAATTAGAAAACACAAAGGATAAAATAAATAATCTTTTGTAGTCAATTTTTAGTCAATGCTACTGATTCAGATAATTTAAATTGGGATGTCCAAATTGGAGACAAAAAACTTGAAAACAAGCAAGGAAAACACATTTTCATAATTTTTTTAAAATTCTTTTTAAAGTAGCAAACATTGCAAACTGGGCAGAAATACACTGACAAATCTGTAGAAAGGGAAGAGTGCTTAGGTTTAACATCATCTTTCATGAATACTTCGTATTATACTTATGTATAACAATTTGAAGAGAAATTTGCACTTAAAAAAAAAATAGAGTAAGTCTACAATGAGCTCTTGATCAAGTAGTCTAGCTGAACTAAGTCCCCTGAAAAGCTTATCAACAGTGTTGTGTTTCTAAGGCTGGAGATTAGTTCCATTTTATTAGTACTGTAGAACTTGCAAAACATAAGGCTGTAGGGTTTGCTGTACTGAAATGGCTCCTCAATAAATACAAGGGTTAAAAGGAAACAAGCAAGGAAAAAGATGTCAATTGTTGGTAAAGTTTGCACTAAGTACCTCTTTAATATAAAGATCAACGTGCTGACTGAAGCTATGCAGTAATGAAATACAAAGTGCCTGTGTGTCAACGAACAGAAAGCTAGGGAAAAATAATTCCAGACATAAAAATAAACATTTTCCATTTACTTTTCAATTTATTTAGTGTATTTACAAATACAGAAAAGCTCTGGAGATAAAAGTGAGATGCCTGCCTTCAAAACATCACTGGTCATTACTGCTGTTCTGGGAAGATCAACAACCAAAAAAGCATCTGCATGTTAAATTAAGTTGGCCCTTTTCTCCTAAATGTTTTCCAGAAACACATGTATGCAAGAGGAATAATATTAACCTCTATAGATAAAATATATATATATTGAAGCACTTTATTGTGTACACTGACAAAACTAATTTTAAATGATCCAAAATAAAAACTAAGTAAAATAAAAGCAGTTCAAGGTATTAAATGCTTTTTTTTTTTTTCATGGAGCAAACAGGCCCTCCTGACCCAAATGTTTATTGGCAGAAGATCTGTCTGGTCACAACAAAAACAGCATTTCTGGAGTTTCAGCTCCTTGCTAGTGTCTGAAGATCATTGTGGCTCTGTATTTCTGGTGGACAGGAATTCCTAGCAAAAACTATTTCTCGCTTTCATGAAAGAAAAACATTAACATTTTTTAGAGCATTTTGCAGCCTAGAAATGACCAAGATCTCAAATATTCTGAAATAAATTGTAGCTGTTTTCACATCAGCCCTCATTTGCAAGAAACCATTAGTGGATGCAGAGAACTGTCCCGTGCAAATACCAAAACCCAGGCCGCCTTCATGGCTACGACTGTGAAACTGGAAACAGACTGTATCCGTTTTTGTTGTCAATTTGCATTGAATCTATGTAATTCATAATGATCCGTGATAGAGGAGAGGAGAGCTGTGGGATACTTTTTTACCATGATCTAGAGTCATTTTTCCATGATCCGGTCTCTACTATTTGGGTTTGCCAGCAGTCCTTCTGGAGCCTTGCGCACAACCAAACCTCTCCTGATGCCAAACCCTTTCTCCAGCATTGCAGACCAAAGCAGAGCCCTGTCAGTGGTGCCACAGCCCTTTCACTCCCAACGGACAGACACATGCCCACTGTCCAGGCACAATGTTGTTCAAAAGATTCTGACAAACAAGTTATCCTTCAGAGCATTATGAGAGAATTCCTACCCTGATACACTCTTAATAACAAAACCCCCAAACATAAAGACCCTGCTCTCCTGCTGTCCTTCACTCCTTTCACTAATAGATGCCTTCCATTAAAAAAATCTTCAATCATGAGAAGAAAATAGGAAGACTAATTAAACATTTGCTATCTAAACAAGTCCCACTCTCAAAAGAAAAGATAATCACTTTTATGCAGGAAACCTCTTTGCGTAAACATATTAAACTTTCAATCATCAGTATACAAGGACATTAGAGAAAAAGAGTGTTACCTGAAGCAGAATTACCTTCCAGGCATAATGTTTGCCATATAAGTGTCTGAGTACAATGAAACAGAGACCAATATAGTGTGAACTCAGAATTAATACGGCGTGATAGGACTTAGATTCTGTAATTATTGCCCTTTAAATGTACATTGGGTAGCAGAAACAAGTTCTCAATTATCAAAATGCTTTGGGGGTGGGAAGTAGCTTAGCCATCTTCATTCTACTATATTGCACTTATTATGTCTCTGCTGGCTTGTATACCTTTTGTCAACTGCCTTAATAGTGATATGAAACACTACACATTACAGAAAGCAATTTGGAGGGAGGCTTTATTTTTTTTAAAAAAACTTCCCAACAGTAAACAAAACTGTTTAAAAGGGAAGACCAACACAGCAAGGCAATGACTCTTCATAGGTGGATTGTCTCCCGAGCTTTCGTTCTTCTAATATACAGACATTCAAGTGGAAGTCCTTCAAAGTGTGATTAAATACACACCAAATTATTCTACTACCTCACAACTTTCAAACATCTTAACATCACATTTAATTTTTATCTTTCAATTTAACGTAGGACATATGTTAATCTCTGAAAAGAAGTTGAATTTGACCTTGAGACAAGTACTTCAGTTAATTTTACTTCAGTATCATGTAGGTTACAACATATTTTACCTTGACTATCATCAGGATTTACAGCCAACCATTTCCAATATTTATCAGCTTGTCTGACTTTAATTATAATAAGCATGGAGATAACTTCAAATACCACATCTATCAGATTAAGTTCTCAGAAGCTCTCAGCAAAGTCCAAGCATGAATGCTAACTAAGGTAACACGGACTTCCTTGTGCTACCCATTTTATATGATGCATTAATAACATAGTGTTGACTGAACTAGAAGTCAGGGAGAAGAAACTTCATACATCCAGTGTATGGTGAAGACAGCAATATCAGGGCTTGGTTTACCTTGGGAAGCCCCTGATAACTGAGTGCTTGGCATACACTATGGTGTATGATGGAAATCATGGATTTTCCATTTCATATACCAGACAGAGAGAGGAAAAAGAAAGAACAGCAGAAAATCCTAGAAGGTAGTCAACTCGCAGTACTTAAACACACAAACTCCTTCAGGTTTGCCAAATAATTCATGTTCACGAATCAACATCACATTAACTATGTAGCCTGACCTTGCCAAAATAATTCACTCTCCAGAACAGACCAAACACAACTAATTTAATCTGGAAATCAGAATGGTAAAGAAAGATACCAGGGCTACATGGAAACAAAGTTATAACTTGAAAAGCTTTATAGTTCTAACAAAAAACAGGCACTACTCATCTCCAGGGTGTTTTGTGTTTGTTTTTTTTTCCCATGTATACTTGCAAAGATGGTATACAGAGCTAACATTTCTCTTCTGTGCACACAAAGCAACCAGCACAAGAAGTTGTGTACAGTTTCAATGAATATATGTTCCTGTAAAGCCTGAATGTCATGCATTAGTCCCTACCCTCCAACTTCATAACACTAACTTATTTGGGAACCTGAAAAGCTAGGGGCTGATTTGCAGAAAAATAAATATGCATTTTTTTCCTGGAAGATTCACCTTTTTTAATGTGTTTAAATGACACCAAACCAAACTCATATTCCTACAAGTTTTTTCTATGCTATCTCTGTATTTAAAGCTGAATTTCTAATTATAGACTCCAGGTAACTGATGTTCTTCAACATAAGCACAAAATGCCTTTCCTCTTTGTTTACAGATGCATACACATTTGTACGTATATTGCTCTGTGTATGTGTGTGCATGTAAGTAACATATATATGTATTACACACATATGCAGCATGAGGACATGAATATAAACACAAAAATGCACCCTTTGAAATAGTCTAAGCACATATGTTCATGGATGTTGCATGCATATGGGTTTATCCCATTTTTCTCCTATCCCTTACTGATCCTTAAACGTTACCAATTAGTCTCAGCAACAGGTGGCTAGCTGTAAGGACAGACACGCAAAATAAACAGCACTTTCTCAAAAAGCTGGCTCTGCTTTGTTAGTTGCTGTGTCACAGCACAAGCAGCTGCTATCAGAGGCACGTCCCTAATTGTGAAGACTGCAGGGAAAGGAAGACAACCAGCTCCTGATTAGCCCCCTGATTAATGTTACCCAAATGAGCCCGCAGCTTTTCATGTCAGGAGGGAAAGCTCAACAGTGGAAGGAGGACAGAACTGTAACACAGTCCACAAGATTTACATTCCAGTGAAGCCTCTGAAGCAATGCGTGATCACAAAGGGAGAAAGGCAGATCATTTGAAGGCTCTGACATGCAGCCTCAGCAACTAAAGTGAGATTATAAGCCTCACTGCATAGTGTGACAGTAGTTACGGCTTCTTACCAATTACTTCTAATAGGGGCGGCTCCATTTCCCCATTGCTGTGTGAAGTAAGTAAAGAGACAAAGCCTGTACCTTAAATAGACCCACTAGCTGCAAAGTGCATGGCTGTCAGATGAACCACAAATGAACACAGAAGCCACTTCAAACTTAATACATACTGATCTAACTTCCTCACCCTTAAAACAAGGAGAACAAATGTCCTGGTTTCAGCTGGGATAGAGTTAATTTTCTTCTTAGTAGCTAGTAGAGTGCTGTGTTTTGGATTTAGGATGAGAATAATGTCGATAACACAGTGATGTTTTGGTTCTTGCTGAATAGAGTTTACACTGGTCAAGGACTTTTCAGCTTCCCATGCTCTGCCAGGTGCACAAGAAGCTGGGAGGGAGCAGAGCCAGGACAGCTGACCCAGACTGGCCAAAGGGCTATTCCATACCATATGACATCATGCTCAGTATATAAGCTGGGGGAAGAAGAAGGAAGGAGGGGACATTCGGCATGATGGCGTTTGGCTTCCCAAGTAACCGTTACGCGTGATGGAGCCCTGCTTTCCTGGGGATGGCTGAACACCTGCCTGCCCATGGGAAGGAAGGAATGAATTCCTTGCTTTGCTTTGCTTGTGCGCGCGGCTTTTGCTTTCCCTATTAAACTGTCTTTATCTCAACCCATGAGTTTTCTCACTTTTACTCCTCCGATTCTCTCCCCCATCCCACCGTGGGGGGAGTGAGCGAGCGGCTGCGTGGTGCTTAGTTGCCGACTGGGGTTAAACCACGACAACAAAACTGCCTGTGAGTACAGTGAGGCCTCTCCTGAAGCTTATACTTTAGAAAAAAAAACAACCATTGGTTCAATAATCCCTTGCCTTATTAAGCACTTTGGGTCAAAGTGTCACAGAGAGGAGGAAGAGCCTTCTCCAACAGGAATGCTAACAAATACAACCCCCATTATGAAGTAATAATCAGAGTTTCTTTTCAAAACTGATGATAAAGTAGGGCCATACCACCTTTTCTCTAAAAGTACAAATTCATAAGAGGTTTGTTTGAAATGTATGAACAACTAGATTTTAGGTTGGCTTCTGTTACTACCATTTTAATAAGAAACATTAAGGGCTGGACTTCAGCTCAATCCTCACCATATCCATCAACTTCCTTTGTGATAGATATTTATCACTTTTAAAAAGCAAACAAATCTAAAACTGAACCTGAGAGACCTGAACATTTTGAAAATTTGAGAGTGCCAGAAAAGCTGTGGAAAAGTCACAGCACAGATGTGAACATTACTTGGTCTTAGTATTAGATTTAGGACTGCTGCAATCCATGTGATAACTAGAAGGTTATGGGCCATGCATGTAAACCTGACTGATGAAGGCCATGTGCAAACTACTGTGATTGATAAGAACAAGGTGCATTAAAGTCTGATCGAGTGAATGGGGTCAGGATTAACATGATTGATGAGGACAGGTACATGCAAACGTGGTTGGTAAGAGGATGTACAAATCCTTCTTCACGAGGATCTGCAGTCTCCTGAGACATTAAACTGATATATGGAAAATTCCCTTAAATTCCAGTAAAATTAAGTTTTACCATATTTTTAAATAGGTCTTAGTAAAAACATATTGAAAAGGCAAAATAGTCACTGGGCCAAGCACTTAGATGACATTAAAAGCCAATGAAACTAGGTCATTTCCCTGCCATTGGACCTCCAAAAACTTCTCCTTGGGAATTAAATAAAGTTCAAACCATAGAGACAAAGCATCTTGCCAGCTTCTGTGGTCTTTAAGGACTATTTTAGCTTCATTTTCTTTTAAACATATGACATTTCATATCAACAGGTCAAGTTCTGTAAGAGACACCCCACAATAAGACAGGCTGTAGGGAGATTCTGGTGTCTGACAACATGGCTATGTCCTACACAAGATTTGCTAATGAAAAATTTGCTTGTGGATGCATTTACATGCTCCAAATAAATAAACTAGGAATTAACATCACACACTGCCATTTCTATACAATTACCACAGTAATTAGCAGCAATAAACACTAAATGTTTAAAATCCTTCTTTCAGATCATTATCATCAGAGTTTTTCCTTTTTCTTTAAAATAAAAAAAAAAAAAAAAGAGAAAGGATATTTTCCCCTAACAGAAGATCTCTTTAGCACATAAATAATTAGCTAAATAAAAAGCAGCCATCCTCCCACCCAAGACATATGGGAAAACAAAGCTATTTGCATATATCCCCACAGGTCTCCTTTTGCTTGCCAATTTTCAGTCTTTAAATCATTATTAAGGCAAAAAGCCATTTAGCTGCTGATTTTTGTTAGCATGTTTTGCTAAAGAGAATACTCAAATCAGTATCAATTCCTCATAGCAGCATTTCAATCAAGGGATTTTTTTTTCAGTTAGGTGGGTAACATAAATAATAACATTCAGGAACGCATTGATCTAAACATCTCCAAAATCACTCACATTTACACACAAAATCCATAGGTATTCTTACCTCCTAATTTTCTAATAAGTCCATGACAAAAAAAAGTCCCTATAGATTCTGGTGGAGCAATACTTGAAAAATAACTGTGACCACAAATAAGAGGAAATTCGACTAGGCCTTTTCTTTTCTAAACAACCATTCAGAATCCCCAGATGGTTCTCCTATTGTTCTAACACCTAAGCTTTCATCATTAATAAGAAACAAAGATCTAATTAGCTATTGTTTTGCTAGATAGCAAGGGTAATCTTTCTGCCTACATTAATATTAAAAACCTGCAATGAAAATGCACTCCTCTTCTGCAAAGGGTCAGAGCTTCTCAAATACTCCCCCTGCCCCAGGTGATTATTAGTTTTGTAAGGATTTTCCTTTCCCTCAGGTGGCACTGCCAGCCCTTTGCAGCAGAAGGGTCTCAAATTTGTCTGTTTTTACTATAAAGTGATTAATGGCCACAGTGCACAGAAGAATAAATTTCATGAAGTTCCAAGCAGAGGAAAAGGCCACCTTCAGAGGAATTTAAAAAAAGTTAACAAGAGAAAGGTAGATCTTGCATTAACCATGACTAAATTCAAATTTTTTTTGTTAGATCCTAAGACAGCACAGTGACTACCATAGACCAAGGTTTTTAGAACTCTTTTAGAGATGGTTTACCACATCCCAATCCATTATACAATATAACAATAACAATGAGTCTTCCTGACATCAGCTGAGGAAGATGAAACACAGAAGGTTAATTAACACACAAAAAGGATTAAACACTGGAACATTAAAAACAAACCCTTCCCTGAGCAATGGCAGTCATGAGTCCTGTGACTTTGTGTCTGATGTTTGGATTACCTCATGTTTAACAATGTCTGATTAAAGCTTTTAGTACCCTTGAATCTTCTATAAGACCCTTTTCTTTTGGGATTCCCTGATGTCGAACCTAACCAAGCACCTGCTGCTGCTGGGTTGATTCTTTGCTGTCTAATAGTTTGTAACTGAGTTCATGGTGCAAAATTTTGCACAGTAGGAATTTGGAGCTCTCTCTTGTATTGACCACCTATTTTTTCAAAATGTATAGAAAAGGCTTGAGGCCTCTACCATATTAGATTGATTTGAAATTGATCAACAAGATCAACATTATTCAGAATACAAGCAGACTGACAGATGATCTCACACATATGGAGTGTAATCACAGATGCTGTATTTTTTCAGGAACCAAGTAAAATTCAACACAAACTGAACAATTCAGTCCTTGCATACATGTAGACAGCCCATTCTGCAAAGAGTTACATGTTTCAATCCGAGGTTATATTTAGCCTTTACAGTCCCTCAATTCAGTCTAAAGATAGAGCACTTGGCACATGCATGCGTTTTGCAGGATACGAGCCGATACTGTTTCATGGGCCTCCTGGCATGGATGGTATCAGGCTCTGTTGCTTAAAAGTGCCTCATGCAGGTGTTTCCTCACATCAGGCAGACCTTTCTGCAGCAGGATTCGAACTCAGAAGTTATTCTGAGTATTTTATATAGGCTATAAATTCTCCAATTCCCTTCCTGTGATTACTCATTTATATCTGGACTTCAAGGAGACTGTTCACTCATTCAAAGTTACACTGGTACATCAGTTCTTGCATAATTAGAGAAAAAGAAGGTAATAAAGTTTTCACCTTTATTCTTTATTATTTAACCAACCCAATCCAGATTCTTTAACTTAAACAATAGATCTCAGTCAAAACAAAATTCTTTTTCTCCCTCCCCCCAAAAATGAAGCTTTTAGTTAATTTTTACACTGTATTTTTTTTAGATGTACTGCAATGAAGTTGCTGAGTTAGTGAAATTAAGCCCTTCTATCACCTTCACTACATGAGCTAAGCCCATAAAGGGAAGCAGACAAATCTCACTGCTAACTTTGTAGTTTTCTCTCTTGCCACTTAGGTCTAATAAGATTTTTTTTAATCACATCATGTTATGAACCATCAAATGATTTTTCTGATGTAACTGTCTGAAAAGGCCCTAAATGTCTTATTGTTCTCTGACATAACCAAAAAACATTCAAGATTTCTATTATTGCTTATTAGCTAATTTTCTGTCTGTTACTATTGCACAGCAAAAGTTACTAAACCAGATCCAAAGCGATCTGGCTAAATTACAGTAACCCGAAGAGGACGGTCTGAGATTCCACCAAAACACACTTCCATCCTCTAGTAACATTGCTGCCATCACATCAATGTAAAATCTTGCCGCAGCCAGTCCGTGGTTACTGAGAGAGTGGCCGCACTTGCCAAACGCACTTGTCTCTGGGGTTCCAACCCCTTCTGCTACCATAATTTGGCATTTTGTTCCTTTCTAATGGTGTAAGTACGATTTGAGAGAAAGAAAACTTAAATACATCTGTCATCAGTACTCAGTCAACCCCACTAATTGGCCAATAATCCAACATTTAAAGTGTCCCTCTTTCTTTGCCTCCCACCCTTCCCACTGCAAGGCTGCCCTTGTGATTCCTGTTTAAATACCATAATATATGTTTCACCTAATTACAGCTTGTCCAGACTTATGTGGCTGCACAAGATGGGAGAGAATAAAAGATATAAACCACCACAAAGACTCCCACAGATACTACTTCATACAGCAGAGACAGAGTATATCACAAAATATTGCTTGCTAAAGGGAGAGTGCACTTTGGGCACTAGAACTGTCGTTTGGAGTCAAATATCTGCAGTCCAAAGTATTTATTTGGGTTTTTTTTAATAATAATATTTGATGAACTCATATATACTTCCATACAAGGTAATCATAACACAGCATTCTTAATGCAGAGCAACAGGGAAGATCTTCACTCAAAATTAAAGCACACTGCTGTTCCTTCAGCCAACAGGATTTCTATTACACCACAAGTGCCTGGTGGGGTATCCAGTTAGGTGTTGGTGCTCAGGCTGCGCTGACTTATTAATACAATGCCAGAACTTGACCTTTAATTATTCTTCCACAGCAGGGGGGGGATTCATATTCCTACTGACAAAAATAAATGGAAAAAAGACAGTTCCTTCCTGTAAAGATTCTATCATTTGAAGGATAAAGATGATTACAGAGAAATGTTGGTCCTAGTTAATGGATTATTCCTTTCTTAACAAAGTTCCCTTGATGTTATAATATGGCTTTTGGAATACAAGATATATCTTAATTCCTGTTAATGGCAATGTCAAATATTAATATCAGTGGGCCAAAGCGAAATGACTTTCAAAATCACTGAGGAGTTGCATTAGGACAAACAAGATCTCTGGGTTATGGTCCGTTACGCAAGGAAGATATTTTGTATTTCAGGGACTGAATATTTCTTGGTCTTTTGGTATAAACATAACAACCATTCTTCCATGGCATACTTTCTCTATTTTCCTCACTCTGCAAGGGTGCTTTGCCAGGAAGATATTTTGCTGATGATGTAAGCAAATGGTGGCCAGAGGCAGACCAGAGGAAATCACCATCACATTGGAAATGAAATTCAAGCCAGCTATAATATATACCAGAGCTGAATTACTATCCTGAGTTCCCTTCCACGTCTGCTATGAGATAGCTGAAGATTTATCCAGCCAGAGGTTCAATTCTTACTGATAGATGAGATAGGCTGCTGGGAAATGGGGACCGTCAATAGTTCCTGACCCCATAAGACCTTCCAAATTGATAAACTGAACTACTGCCTCCAAATAGTGTTACAGTAGCTATGTTTCCATTCAGAGCTCTCCCATCGCAGGGAATCATCAATGAAATTATTGCGAGGGATGTCCCCACTCAATTTTCGTTTCTTTCTTGAAGCCCTCCACAATTTTCCCATGTGTTCTTGTTAGAAACAGCCTATTTGGGTCTTGATTACTAAAGCAAGAGATATGAAAACAAAATATCCAGTATTAAAAAGGATCTCCATAGAACTCAATGTTCCCCAGTAATGACACTAATCCTATTTACTCAATTTGTACACAAAAAATAAAGCATTATTTCCATTTAAACAAATGCTATAATAACATGACAAATATTAAATCACTCTCCAATGGAACTCAGACATCCAGATTACATTCCTAATGGGCCCTGACTCTGAATAATCCAAACTGCAAAGCCTTTTTTCCCCCTCTGTTTTTTATTTAATTCTTCATAGTCTAATGATGCATTTGCTTCTAAAATGATTGAAGTAACTCTTAAAATAACTCCCAAAGCAACAGATCTAAACATTAAATACACCAGAATGTAAATGCAGAAGGCACAAAAGGCCTGCACAGCACAATTCAAGGAAGAGCAAAACTCTGCCACCTTTGCCCTCTTCTGTTCAGGAAGGGAATCTTGCATAGCTGTGGACAGCTAGCTAGACATTAAAAACAAGTTTCAGAACCTTACTGAAATCAAAGTAAGATGCCTAGTTTATAGTCACATAAATATCTTAGTGATCTAACACTCCCCATGTCTCTGCAATTTTTATACAATGGAACAAGCACAGCTACCTTATCTTGTATGATGATTCATTAAACTGTAAATTGCTCAGATGCTATGATAAAAGAACATCACTAAATGGATAGTTTAATGTAAAATCATAAAGGTACTGTGTAACACAGATGACTCCAGTATTGGCTAAGTGTACAACTTGGGGTTCTGCCCTGAGTCCAGACAACTCCAAGCACTTTGAGATCCTCATAGTTGAGGGAGTCTCCACAGTTTGACATCAACTGCTCCCTGAAGAGAGGGAGCATCGAGATGGAAACTTGTACAGTATGAATTCCAAGAGTTTTTCACTGACAGGAATTCACATTTCTTCATTTTCTACCATTTCCTGATTTAATAACCTCCTTAGCAGACTACATAACTTATCTTTGTTTGCATTCACCTCCACCTGAAAAATCAATCAAGCTTTGCTTACCCTTCTTGATCATTGCCCTTTTTTCTTCAGCTAAGGAAAAGTATCTTGCTTTCCTGCTTGCTGTTACAAAATAAAAGATTATCTTGCATTTTCATGAGGGCTAGGAGAATTGCCCTTGTGTTTGTTTTAATTCATAGTATGAATAATATTTATTTCATATTCCACAAAGATCACTGCAGTACAGACTATTTACAGTCTTAACTTGTCTCTTCAGAGAAAAAAACAAACAAACAAAAAAACCCAAACCAACAAACAAAACAAAGAAATGTGTGGCTTTACATTTAAATGCAATCTTGGATCACATGGATCAGATCTTTCCAGTTCCTGGATGTTGAAAAAAAAGGCTGGTTCTGTCTAATAATTTTGCTACATTATATACACACAAATGCAGTAGTCTACCACTTTACAAATATATGAATATATCAAAAGCATATAAATGCTGTGCAGGAGTGGTAATAGCACGTATTTGTTGATAGCCACACAATATGTAGAAAACCATTTTGACCCTCAAGGTTCTATGAAAATTACATTCTCTACCATACTTTTCCTCTAAAAACATTTCAGGAGTTTTACATTCATTGTGGTCCTCAAAATTAATCCCTTCTATGAAGACAATGACTAATAATGTTATCTCTTCTCTAGTGTACTCCGTCTCCATGCTTTACAAGCAGAGGAGAAACAAAAAGAATCCTTCAGAGTACATTCGTTCACTGTTTATCATCGATCAGTAGAGAAAAGGAATAGTCCTGGCCAAAGCGCTAGCCCCAGTCTATGGAAAGGGAGCTGAAGAAAGCCAGCAAACCCACAAAAAAAAGCTTAGCTATAAGAAAAATAAATAAATAAAACACAGTATCTAAATACAAGAAGTGTGAGAAGGAGAAGGAATGGGATTTCTGTCTTGATAAGGAAGACACAATGCAGTGATGGGAAGCCATGCCAACTCTTAATTGGGTAAAACAAAAAAGAAACCATTTCCATCCAGGAAGGAAGTCAAAGAAGTCTTGCCCAGAGTGGCATCAGGAAGATTACTAGGAGGGACTGGGCAAAGGCAGGAAAGGGAGCAGAGGCAATATGTTTCCTTGATTCCATGTATGAACTCATGTCTACATTTACGCACAAGCATATGCACATATGTGTATGTAAATATACACACACTCCTTTACCACTTTCCTTGAAATCCATACATATATAGATGTGTGTGTGTGTGCATATATATAAGTATGAATTCTCTTACCTCTCTCCATGAAAGACAATAGAGACTGGGAACCTATTCACCAAAGTTCATTGCATATTGAGATACCCGAATATATTTTCTCAGAGTGATGGTGTTACTGCCTGATGCCCTACATACGTCCTCCAGGACAGACTTCTATCTTTCTGCTGTTCAATTTCCAGCTATGGATTTACTGAAAAATTTCTATATGGATGTATAAACATTCACTCTCTAACAAATGTGAACCAAAGAGACTCCCTTCTGGAATTAGTTCCTCAGATTCCCTGCTCAAGTACACAAAATCATCCTTACATTTCTCCTTGTCATTTTCACGTGCCCGAACAAACAGTTTAGCTTATGCCATGGCTTGAAAAGTCAAGAGATTCAAACTACCATCAGTCAGGGAAAGAAAGTCCAAGAACTTCGGACCTTCTGCAGATGACATCTACAATTTTCAAAGACCTCTCTGTTCAAAATGAATTAATTTGCACCCTCCAATTCAGGCTGCTGAACTTTGCACTTTCTTTAGACAGTGTGTGCTGTATTATGAAACATTTCTCTGTTTCAGAATATAAAGGGGGAAAAAACAGGGTCACCAATAGCCATTAGTTTCTGTAAAGTTGAGCCTAGAGACCGTTCACTAAAATGGTGCAATGAGTTGAAAAAGAGACAGTGAAGAATGTACAATGAGTGCTTTCAGGACCAGATTAATAATCACTTTAGACCAGACGACTGAGCTGAAAAACTGATGGAAAACTGCTTCTAATAAAGCCTTTCATTTAATTTTTTCATGACCATCCCCCGATATATACTTCTGAAGCCTTTTAAAATACAAACTGATTTTAAAAAATAACCATTTTGAATAAATAGCACAAGCCTTTTGTTTTGAAAGTGTCACTCCACAGCATTTTGAACTTTTTGAAAGAACTTGCGTCTTCTCTTTGCAAAACATTTTTCAAACTATTTGAAAGGTTGAAATTATTTCTTTAACTTGCCTTGAATTTATGAGCAAGACAAGTTGTCTGAAACTGCCCAAACTGTTTGCCAAAGATCTCTGACTGGCTTCTACTACCATTGAACTTCCAATGATAGCACTCATTCAGAATAAAGGCTTTACCATAACTTTAAGATCATTTGTATATCATACCAGGCATTGTCCTGAAGCTATTTAGTGAATAGCTTTTATGGGAAACAAACTCTGTCCACTGCTCCTGTACCCTGCTAGGAATTATGGGGGTTTAAAGAAGGAGAAGTCTTACTTCTGCTATTAGCACGCTTGCATGCTTACTCATATACCTTAAAAATCAAAGTACTAAAATTAATTTATAAGTAATAATTTGAAGTGAAATTGATTTTCTTTAATTACATTTAGTGTTATATACTGCGATCCACTACTAAATAAAAAAATACTATCAAAAATGTCAAAAATCCATGCTTAATTTAAGTAGGCCAATTACTTTAAGTGCTGCTACAGTCAGAGAAGTGATTCAAGGATAAATATGGGAACACACAATACCATTTCTTCAATAGCTTCCAGATCAAATTCAATGTAAAAGTCAAAAGGTCAATTTTTTTCCCTCTACCCCATGGCATCACAAACTCCCCGTGGGACTTAAAGAACTTGGCTGAATTCTTTCTTTCCTGGCATTCTCTGCAGCAGCAATGATGAGTATGCATTATGTTATGA
The DNA here is from genome assembly GCA_020745775.1 of Theristicus caerulescens. Lineage (NCBI taxonomy): Eukaryota > Metazoa > Chordata > Aves > Pelecaniformes > Threskiornithidae > Theristicus > Theristicus caerulescens. Next base: position 96,277,308 of record CM036560.1, read on the forward strand.
GACACACTCTTTTCACAGGAAAGTCTTCATTTTTTTCCAGGTAGAAATTGAAGATTTTGTATTTGTCTGGAGCCTAGACATCCAGTATCCCTAGTTATGCGTGAATAACTAGGTGGTGCAGAATTTGTGTAGAATAAATGCTCAGAGAATTCTGTTCCTTGTTGGACGAAAAGGTGCTTAGGCCCAGTCTGTTCCTCCTTTTATCATCTTATACAGCAACACCAATGACAGAGATGTCCAAGGATTCCCTCCCTAAGTCATTGGTGTTGCAGATTGACGACAACAAAGAAGTTATGTTTCTCTGTGGCTGGCTACTTAAATTCTATCCATTTTACTATTGAAACACAGCAATCCCAATTCAAGCTTCTCTGCAACAGTTCCAGCTGGGATGCTCCAACCAACTGAAAAACCCAAGTATTTTCAATAACACATGCAAACTCAACAACACACCACATGCAGAAAAGTCTAACACTTTCTGGTAGAGTCAGGTTTGCTGAACAAGCACATACCAACACATGTGCAGTTGGTTCAACACTTCTCAAGCACCAGATTCCCTGTATTTGCATTAAACAGGGCACGCTCACTGGAAAATCCTGTAGAGAAATATGGCAGCCCTAGCGATGCAGTTGTTGTCTGACAGCTGAAGTAATGATGCAGAAAGCAGAAGATAACTTATGCTATACTGACAAGAATAAAAGAAAACTTAAAGACAAAGTAAAGCAGGTAAGATGAAAGTAGCTTATGTGCAAATGTTCTACTTTGCTTTTGTTGTGACAGCCAATGCTTCACATCACAACTGATTTGCTGTGTTACATATGGATTGTGTAAAAGCATGTGTTTCTTCATTTTCATTACTATATTCCTTTGCAAATTAAATAATTGCAAGAGTAGCAGCCTGCACAAAGGGACCTTTACAAAAGAGAGACCATTCCAGGATCAATAGCTAGTTGTAAAACTATTGATAGCATAATTCCTGTAACTTCCAATCAAGGCTGAGGCCCTTGACAGGTAGGACTCAGAAATAAAACTGCCATGTAATTGCTGTAAGAAAAAAAACTTCTCATGAAACTCATCACATTGAAAACCAAGTACTTTCTACATAGCAAGATTCATCAGGTAGCATTCAAAATTAATGCGGCATCAATGATCATAATGAAAAAATAAATATCTCTAATCTTAAAAAGAAAATGAAAATGGAAAATAATTTCTAAATCAATAAATTGTGGGTTTGGCTTTGTTTGCCCTGTAGGAACAAAACTCCATAGACAGATTTGAAAGGTCCAAAATTCTTCAAAAGTTTCTTCTGTAAAACTTTTGTACACTTTTCTTAACCAGACAACACTCACTTATTGTCACCAAAAATTAAGAATAAAATATTACAGCTCCCTTTCACAGGTCTAATAACATTTTCATTGACAAAACAGTCATTAAAAAAACCTGTTTTGTCTTACATTTTGTAATATGAGTATGTGTGCATGTATGTAGAAAAGCAGAAAGACTTGATATAATTACAAAGTATTTTTCAACTGTAAGATTAATCTAGTGAAAACATAGCTGCTATTCACATTTCTCTTCAGAAATATGACTTGGTATTCCTCACTGTTTTCATTTTCACATCCAGCTTCCAAAATCCTTCTCAAATCCTTCCTCTCACCCTACATCTGTTTATTTTTTCACCCTAGAAATACATTTTCAACTGTTTATTACCCAGCCTCATCTTACTGTGGGCAGCACCCACTGCCAACCTATAGTCATTTTAGAGCTTGATAAGATTCTTTATGAAACTTGCCACACTACCAATCTTTGTGTCAGAAAATTTAATTACTGATGCTTCTATATCCAGGTCAGCAAAATAAAACATTAAACTTCCCAGCAGGCCTTTACACACAAATGCAACGTATGCAGAGGCACAAAAGATGCTCCTGTAGAGGAAAACGCAATTCAAAACACATCAACACAGCTGAAGCTTTTTAGGATGGTACAACAGATCTGTGATCTGTTGTGGGTTCTTTAACAGGTGGGTAGACCTAGTTCCACAGACCACCATCTGTCATTGACAAACTTAGGGTCAATTAATTTTTTTTCCCCAGAAAACTAATGTCAAATACCATGATTTAGCAGAGGTTTTTCATAAAGACATTTAAAGTAAAATAATGCATTTATTAGCATGACCTTGGTCCCTTGAGCTCTTACTGGAATTTCCTTATTACTGAATGTACCACTTAATTCTGTTGCCTAAAGAATTTCTAAAGAACAAATACCAGTTCAGTCACACGGGGAGGAAGGTTTTTCCTTCCATTTCACAGATGGGAAAGGGAAGCATACAGGGGCTAGAAAGCCTTCCAAGATCACAGGGCAAAGAATACCAGGGACAGAGAGAAGGCTCAGACTGCCTCATTCTGGCCTGGAGCTCCAACAGCTCTATAACACATCAGCAAGAGAGGAGACTTGTCTTATCTTAGCTATGACTTACTTGAATTTCTATAGTGCCTAGCTATCAGTTTTATATCAGGCAGCAGTCTCATCAGCAGAAAGCTCCCATTGTGATCAATAGGGAGTAGATTTCCATGCATCTTCTGAAATTATGCACAAACCATAAATGAGAGAAGTGGAAAAACAAGGGCTGAGTCACAAAGATGCAGTATCTATATGAACCCTTATCTTTTCTTACACAAATACAGGAGAACTGTATGGATATGTATCAACTGACCTTTCCCCCATCGGTACTGTTCAGTGGGAGAACAGTGTATCATCGAGAAGAGTTTGAATGCTGCAACTATCAAGTCTGAGGTCCTTGAAAGGTCACTTCTCCAGAACCAAGCTATTACCCATTTCTTGCTATTATCCATTTCTTCACCACACCTGACAAAATCTAAAAGCTGGCTTCACGTTAGGAGGAATGCCACAGTTTGTACCCTGCTTCTACCATTTCCATTTAGCAATCTTTTCCTTTAAAACTTCTGCATCTTTCCTGTGAAATCTCTCCATTTCTTGTTAGAGAATTTCAGGCGTTTTACTGGAAAGGACCATATTCTTTCACTGAAGTTGTGCATACAAATTTCTATCTGTAGCTTCCATGTTAAATAAGGCATATTTTATTGTAAGCACAACAACATTAAGGGGCTTGTTAGGCTGTTTAGTGACTACTTTGTATTTCTAATTGCCAAGTCTGTTACTTTTCCTTAATTTAGCCAGTGCAGAAATTATAATCCAAAATGTATGTCTGATAAGGGACAAGTAATTCACGAGGTAAATAATTTTCAGCTTCAGTATAGCACAGCATTACTACAAACATGGGACTTCTTTAAATTGTGCAATGTTATTTTGTCTTTAGAAAACCTGACAGTTTCCACAAGGAGGACACCAAGGGATTGGCTGGTTTTTAGAGATCAGCAAATGGACAAATTAAAACATTACTCCAGGGAATAGTATAACTTCCAGAGAGCAGGTAAAGAAGGACTATTTATTACAGTAAACCACAAAAGCCCAGTCCTGGAAAATCTCTGTAATCATAAACACGTGTTCTTCAAGTGACCTCCCTCCTCATGGCCAGCAGTCAACTCCTGCACATAGAGCGGGGAAGTGTTGCTGGAGATGCGTAAGCACAGCTCTGCTGAAGCTAACTAATGAGGGCAATGGGCATGCCCTGGGAGCCGGGCTGCTGTTCTTGAGCTCAGCGTGCAATATCCTGGGAACTAGGTTATTTATCCCCTATTCACCAATGCTTGCCCAGAGCTGGCAAGGTTCAGTTGGCTTCTGTATGGAAACGCCTCCCACCAATTTCTTATGAAAAAAAATCCTTCTAGGGGAATTAGCATAAGATGGTTGTCACATCTGAGAGGAAGAGGAGAGGAAACAGTGCGTGAGCAGCTGCAGGACGCAACACGCTCTCCACTGGAAGGAGCAGAATACCTGTGGTAATTTTCCATCCGCTTTTAGCGTCTGTCTTACTGTTACAGACTGAAGGCCAGTGTGTGGTAAACGGAAAAGATAAGTTTGATCATAAGTGAACTTACAGAGTATGTGAATTAAGGGTTTCAGGATTTGGTACTGAGATATTAACCTTTCGCAGAAAAAGGCAAAACATACACATATGCACTACTGGAATAAGTGATACCATAGTTCAGTAACTAGGTTTGCTACCAGGGAAAATGGGTGATAGCAGTTTGTACATAGAGCATCTGTCACCAGGGCCACAAAAAATTTTTCACTATGAGGGTGGTGAAACAGTGGAACGGGTTGCCCAGAGAGGTAGTAGATGCCCCATCCCTGGAAACATTCAAGGTCAGGTTGGATGGGGCTCTGAGCAACCTGATCTAGTTGAAGATGTCCCTGCTCATTGCAGGGGAGGTTGGACTAGACGACCTTTAAAGGTCCCTTCCAACCCAAACTATTCTATGATGCTATGATTCCCAGAGGTTGAAAGATCCCCAACTCAAGCAGTTTTTGAAGGTTAAAGCTACAAATCAGCAGGCAAGAAACAACAGTTTCCATTCTTGGAAATAACTGTTAGAATAATTTTAACTTTTTAAGCCCAATCCTCTGCTACATAGCAACTTTCTCATCGCTACCAGAAGGCCACCGAAAGAACACCTACCACGTACCTTGTGGTTTTTGCTTTTAAAGCATTCACAGGTGAAGTGTTACATAGGACAGTAATTACATGGCAGTTTATTTGCTGGGTTGTTAGATATTTGAGTCTATATATTAACTCTACAAGTACCATGACAGCCTTCTCATGCTTAAAATAATTCTATATAATTAAAAAGATGTTACAGCCTCAGTTGATTTCCCACTTAAAATCACCCTCATCATCTTCAATCTGCCTGTTGAAAAACAGTAAGTGACTAACAACTGAGAATGAGAAAGCTGCACCCAAGACTTTCAGAACTTATTCGAGCCGAGGACCCTTTGCGTAGCCTTTTTGTTTTATTTTTTAAACTAGGAGTAGCCCAACTTCAAAAACAAAGATGTTCTTTCTCTCTGATTCACCATTGAGAATCTGTCATTATATAGGGAGAATGCAGATAAAGACCTATTTTGCAGTTGTTGAAGACTATGTATAAAATCTAAACTATATGCACAGATACACATAAGTTTATTTTTCCAACTGCAATTTAACCTTAATTTCCTTTCTTTGTATTCTGTTCATAGTAAGTCACCACACCAAAAACTTACACATCACATTTCAAACCAAAAGTGTTTACGGGGTTTTAAAACATACCATAGAAAATATATTTTCCCCATTACAGATCCTATATCCATTACAGATCTTATATCCTAAGATGAGAGTGCTGAAAAAACTGCTAGTTAAACATATGGAACAGTGTTCATATCAGTTCAGTGGGGGGGAGGAGGACGGACCAAAAAAAAATTATGCACACAGTTCCCTTTCACTCTGAGAGCCTGGCACAATGAGATTTATTTTTTCATTGATTCTTTACACCCATCATAAGGTACTAAATTTGCTTGAGCAGAGACTCCTTTTCCTCAAGTTTCAGCCAAAAGTAAAAATTTTGCTGAAGGAAATGCATCAGATGTGGTGAAAATGCTAACTCTACCTTTTGGTTTAATGCCAGGAAGTATATCACTGTGAAATTTAGTCCACATGGAGAACAGTGTAAGGAAGCATGTGAAAAAAGAAATGGCAATAGTTATTGTGAAAATTAATTTTTAGAGAACAGTACTCAGCTTTGATAGAAAGTGTTTTCTGGGAATGGGTAGAGGCTGTGTTGAACTTCCTTGCACAGCTACGTGACCCCTGCCAATCAATGTCAACACTTTATTAATATTTTACTGAAAAAGTGTGAGATGATTCAAACTTCAGCTGTCTTGGTAGGTGTTGCTAAGCAACTTTGCTGCTTGTCTGAGAACTAGTTTTCACAGCAACCTTTCCTTCAAAGGCTTGCGTCCACTTGAAACACTTTCCCTTTTGTCAATGAAGAACCCAGCAAGTTATATTCCACCCCTCCCTTTATATTTTCCTCTCCATCTCCCAGTTAAAAAGAAATCAATTTAATAGTGTCTGAAATTCTCCACTTTACTTACCATAATCACTGTCATAAAACACTATGAATTTCTGCCACCGCAGCTCAGTGACCAGTTTCAGCATAACATCATTGAGGCGGACTGGTGGTCGGGCAGCCAGTGTGTACTCCTCCTCCTCCAGGCTGGGGTTCAGGTGGCAGGCTGTGCGTGGGGAGCCTCCTGTGTTGCGCTGTACAAAAAGGTGTGGGATGTGCATGGCATCCGTCAGGGACTGCAGGGCGTTGGCCGAGGCACAACCAGTGGACGTCACTAAGGCTAAGATCCCCAGGGTCATCAGGTCACAGGCTGGAGAAGACAAGAAATAAAGCAGGGTTAGAACAAGCTCAATAACTCCTTTGACCAACCTAGATGCTGAGTAGGGAACAAAACAGGCTTTACCCTTGCCATTAACACAGAGCTGAACTGATTTATGTTACAGTATAAGCTGAAGCCTTTCAAAGTTACGTCCTGTACCTTTACAGTAGGAGACAGTATCTGCAATCTGTACTGATAAGACAAAGTTGAGGACAGATAACATTACTACTGTCATTTCTTCAGACAGGAGCTGATGCGGATGGAGATTATGGCCCTTGCTTCAGGTCATTCCTGGTGGAAGCAGGAACTGAACTCCCGTCTTTTAAAACCCACCTCACCACTTTCACCTCTTAGTCTTTGCTGTGCGCATTGGATGAAGACTTCAGACAATAAAGAGCAATTTCAGCTTCAAGGATTTGTCTTATACATGAGTTTTGAAAGATTTTTAAATTGATGAAAAAACATTCACTGTGTGTCTCAGAGCAACAAAGAAACAACAAAGGCACTCGTTAGAACAAAGGCAACTCGTGAATGACTAAACAATTATTAACTGTAACTGTCTTTAAAAAGATCTGGAAAAGCACGTATCATTTAAAAACATAGCATATACATTTGAGCCCATCTGCTTTTGAGAATGAAGCATTAGGTGAGTTTGAAACACAGGCCATGCAGGCTGGGCAGCCCTGGGCAGAGCCCTGTGCAGCCTTGCTCTGCTGCCCAGGATGTCCAGCAGCCTCTCACAAGGCTCGCTCTTCCCAGGACTCCTGGGAAGACCACCTGATATTCAGCTGGGGTTGGAAAATGTTTCCAGCCAAGGCCCCCAGCTATAACTCAGCAGCTATTTAGTCAGTGGGGGTGGTAAGACTGTGTAAGACTTTAAGGCAGCTGTTAATGCTCGTTTTTACTAACGCTCTTGAATAAGCAGCAGCAAAGTTGGCCCCTGGGAGCTCCGCACAGTGAGCGCTCGTAGGTTAGCGCGGCACCAGCCCTGAGGGTCCTCCAGGGGCACTTGGCGCTTCCTACTCCTCTCCTCCTTTGAAGCAGGCTGGGGGCGAGCTCAGGCTTTCAGTAGCAGTTTCAGTACCTGAGCCACCATCTGCACAAGCACAGCCTGCCCAAAGGAAACCAGCCACTCTGCTTCCCCAGGACAGAGGCCCACCAGAATAAAGCCAGACAGGAGATGACTAGAGATGCTCCACAGTCCTGCTGCAGTCTGCATGAGCTTGCTAACAGTGGATAAACAAAAGAGCTGCTGGGGCATAATTCAGAGCCCCTCCGGGACATGCTGAGCAGGAAATTCTGCTTCCAGCTGGAGAGGCGAGGCTGCCCGCGCCGGTGCTTCCCCCGTGCAAGGTGACCGCCTCAGCACACGGGAGAGCAGGCTGCCCACGCATGGCCATGTGCTGTGGGACTGCTGGGGCATGGGTCGAGTCTGGTAACGCAGGGGAGGCATGCTGCCATCCTGTTACTGACCCGCCGCCTCTCATCTCCGGTGGAAACGGACCGAGCGGAAAGGTAGAAAAATGAACACAATGTATTAAAAGGATTTATTTTTCCTCCTCTAAACACTTAAGTATATCTCCACTTTCAGAAGCCAAAAAGTCAACGGGACTGGACAGGTTATGAATAATTAATAGTAATTAACAGTTAATGATCAATTAATATTAATTACATAAAGCCACAGTAATTAAATACATAAAAGTGTTTCTAATGCAACCAATGAACCATTTCACCAAATATCAGCTTAGACCAGACAGAAAATAAATATATTTCACTTTGATATGGGATAACAGAAAGAAAATGTTTGATCTTCTCTATGCACAGAACATTCAACACGTATCCTAACGCAACAGAGAAAGTTGAAGTGCTTTTAAAATTATTTCCTTAATGGTCTTTACAATAAACATATGTCAGCTGCGTTATCTAAATTTACTCTGTGTTGATTATAGTTATATGAAATTGTTCTTTGTTTTTCTTGAGAGCTGACCTGATTTAACAGCAGGGAGGCATTACATTTGCCAAATGGGAGACCCAGGTTCGGGAACAGATTTGATTTCCCAGGCTTCTTGCCAGAGAAAACTGAACATGTCATACAGGTAATTTATTTAGTCACAGTAGGGGAGGGAACAGAGAAGTGGGAACAGAGGGAGAGAACAGCAGAGCTGAGCTATAAACCCCTGCAGAGATCACCAACCAGCAAGCTTTGCTGTCACCCAGGGTGAGAGAAGCAAGCCACATGAGTCTGTAGAAGGAACAATTTACTTGCAAAGCAGACAGAAGGAGAGAAAAAAACAAAGCCCTTTCTGATGGCAGGCTTGCATTCAGAGTCACTTATTTGTGGAATATAGAGCTGATCGCCAGTTGTATAACAAGAGATAACTTCATTCTGCAGTCGACACTAATCAAAAGCTGCTCACTTCTTAGCAGCAAAAAGACCAGAGACACAACAGACCACAGCAAACAGGCCCACTTATCTCCCAGCACAGACCACCGAACACAGCTGAAATATCTCAGCAAAGACTATTTTGGCTGAGGCATTTTCCCAGTGTTTTGTAGTTTGTGTCAATAGGTTAAAATGAAGAATTAGTCAATACGCTTCTACATTCTTATATTTTGTCAATTGATTATGTTTTGCCTGAAAGCATATGCTACACAGTAAGTGTTATCTCCGCTTGCCTCTCTGTTTTGAGATAGTATAGCAGGCAATAAAAAACTGGAATGACTAAGGAAAAAAGGTTTCATGTTTTCTGAATTGCTTTCTTTAGTCAAATTACAGAATGTGAAACAGAACGTGTCATATTTCTAATAGAAGACTTTCACTATATAAAAATGCAATGGATTCCAAGAAGTTCAACCTCTCCATACTTATTACAACTGAAGGGTGAGAATAAGCTTTTAGCACATAAAGAAGAAAAGTATTACTTTCTACATGAGTAATACAATGGGGAACAACTACATAACAGACTCCAATTCATTAAAAAACTCATTAACTCTTAAGACATCTTGAAATTCCTTAGCAAGAAAATGTTTGAGGATTATACAATCTTGGAAGAGAACTCTGGCAACAATTTTTTTTAGCATTTCCCCCCACATGCCTGTACTTTCTTGCATACAAAACTCTGACATAAGAAAAGATGTGAAATTTTCTTGCGCTTCATACTAGCTATGAATTTTCAGCAACAATCAATCAAGCCTCCCTGACTATGTGCCTGAGTAAATCACTAATTCTGTATGTCAGTTGCAGCTTCATAAGCACTCAAAAGAACCTGCAATTTTTGCACATGAATTTCATAACCCGATCTTGATTTCCTTAAAGCTGAAATACAGAGATTTGAAGTGCCTTGGTTCATGTCAACCTACTAACAAAAGGGAAAGGGGAATCAAAATACCTTGAGATCTTTAGTGATCTTTAATTACTATAGTTGTAGTTGTAACAATTTAATATTGTTATAACTAAGATGCTTTCATATTTATTTATGTTGTAGATATATTTCTGCAAGTAAGTTTCAAGAAATAATGCTTTTAAGGTATTTGTTCCACAGATAAAAAGACACCATGTTCTATCAATCCTGCCTCCAGATTTCACTGCTATATGAATAGCAATAGTTATTAGTTTACTGTACTGAATGCCTTCATCGCCATCAGGCTGCATTTTAAGAGGATACCAACATCCTACAAACCATACAGTAAGAAACGTGCATGTTAACATGATGAAAACATGAACATCACCATACCTAAAGAAGAAATCTGCATTCATCTATTTGAGCAGATTAAATCATTTCATGGTAGTTGTTCATCGATGTTGGTCTCCATCAACAGACCATCTCTCAAGTTTATACTTAGATTTCATTGAAGTTTCCTAAATTATTGATTAATCCAGTTTTCAGTTGTTTCAGTGAAGTATCTCTCCTAACCTATTCTTTTGAAGTCTGTTTTCAGAAACTCCCCTTTCCACATCTACTTGACATTTTACATCTTGAACTGTTATTTCCATTACAGAGTTTCATAAGACACTGTCTACTCTCTTCTCCATCTATTGCCTTGGTTTTTTCCATTTTGCTTCTCCACGTTACCTCTGTCATGATGTTGTCAGAAACAACACAGGTTAACATATTTGGAGCATCTTCTAACATCCATTTGTCTAACTTCGCTCTTACATCATAGCAATACAATTTTCTCTCATTCTGTGACCCACATCTCTAACTCCACTCATATCCCATTAAGACCACACTTAAGCCTGGAAGAGCAGCTATTATTTTTCAGACTGCACCTTATCCATATGACTTTTTTTAATCAGTGGGACTCCTCATGGCACATGAGGTGATACAAGAGTTCTGCTTTGCTACAATCATGTTGAAGGTCTTTCTCTTCTACCATTACCATCCTATTTCTGAAGACAGGTGCAGATGGCAAAGTTCTGATTTGGCACCATCTTCACAGGGATATTTGCACTAAGAACTTTAGCTCAGATCTCTCTGTAATTAAATCCTTCTCTCTCCAAACTGCAGGGAATGAAAATACTCCAAGAGAAACTGTTATCTTGCTCCTGGCAACATGACAATATGACCATCTTTCAGTCGCCCTTTCAGTGGTTTCCTATTATTCAGAAAAGGGTAGAAACTTGTTCCTTTGTTTCCACAATTATCAATAGACCAGCTGCCACTGTGATTTCAGATCTAACAATATATCCACCTACTGGCATTCACACTGCCTCTTCAAACTTCAATGCCTTTCCGTCTCTCATTTTTGTGTATCACTATAGCTGGTCCTACCCACTTTGGAGACCATCTGATAATATTTGATAAATCCTCTCTGAATTGTTTATTTTTACTTAATTTTTTTTTCTTTTTCAGTTTGACTAACCCTTAGGAGCTCTTTACTGCAGTGCAAATGGAGAATCATCCTAATCACAAATAACTTGCATTTTAAAAAATTTCCCTGTTTGAAAATTGAGAGGTTGCTGCCTTTTTGCTCAGAAAGATTTTCAAATGAAAGAAGAGAAGTTCAGATGTGGCAAGAGAATGGAAATCCAGCCACATTGCAGATACCCGATGTTTCTGGTGTAGTACTCTGTAATGAAATGATTAACAAAGCTGGCACTTAAGTGTTTGCCATTAGGTTTCAAAGCTACCATCCTGCCGAGTTGAGATGAGGGACTTCATGCTTGTCTTCGTACTACTGTCTCAGTCAATCTGGCAGAAAACTAATTTTTCACATTGTGTATCTTTGAAAACCAGTAGGGGGGGGGGGGGGGAATCTTTTTATCATTAAAACATCAAATTCCAGAGAACATAGCAAATTCGGGGTGGGGTGTCTATTTTGGGAACCTATATCCTAATATTCCATGAGATTATCAAGGCCTGTAATTTATTCTGCTAAAAGCGCATAGTTAGCAAATCTACCAACTGACCTAGCAAGCAGAATATCATGTGCTATATACAAACAAACACACAAGGAACTAGCTATTGTATTATTCACATACACAAAATTTAATCAGCAGTTTGGTTCTTTAGCCAATTTATGTATAAACAGATACATGTAACAAAAGTTTTGGGTGAAACGCTAGAATAGCAAAGAGTTAGGAGATAAAAATATATCAGTTCAGAAAGCTGATAAACTGTATCTTTAATCAAGATGTAAGGTCTTTGGGAAAAACATCCATTAAGATATTCTTAAATTAAATGGAAAAAGTCCTTCTGGGAGGTTTGCCTGGAGCACTGAGATGAGATAGAAAGAATGATCATACAAGAAAAAAAAGACTGCAGCCCACCAAGCAATATTTCAAAATCAAGAGGCTGATGATACAATACCTTCAGCTAAAACCAAAATAACACAAACCAGAGAAGTGAGCATTTTCACACATATCTAAACAAAACCCAAATATTTCTGCTATAGTACACAAGAAACTTCTATGAAGTCAGGGGCACAAACCTACAAGTAATTCAGTCACACAGAAAAATGGCAAAAGACTACTAGCTATCTACATTTTAATTCTCTTTAGGCCTCAAAAGGCCTTTAAAATTTAAATGCTTTTGTGCAAAACCAGTCCATCAGGCAGACAAAAATTACAGAATAATCTTATTAATATCATTGAAAATGCTTCTCTTAAAAATATTGATCTATAGAAAGATTCACTCCTACTCTTGGTGAATTAAGAACAACGTCAAAATTAGTCATCTAAGCACTCACTCAACCTGATGCTTCACTAAATGAGGTTTCCTGAAGAATATTTTTTTCCTTTCTTTACATTTTATGATGTTTGCTTACTCTTCAGCTTCTTTCAGTAACTGAGAAAGGCAATTCATAATGAATTTGAATCTCATGCTATGCAGTTGTCCTTCCTTTGGATACTCAGCAATAAGTATATTTTTCTTTGTTCCATTTGTGTAGGCTTTTACTTACCTTTATGTTCTGTACTTACACTATGTTTCTTCAAATAACTCAGAATTTATTATTTTTATTATGAAAACCCTACACAAAGCTATAGCTACTTGTCACAGAGTAACTGTTAATAGAGAAAAAAGATAACAAATGTAGACAGCAAAAATAGTTTATGTAGCATCTTTATTGCTGTATCACCTTATATGTAGTGAAGATTAATATTTCTTACTCCATTACACAGACCTTCAATCAAAACAAAATGTATCTTAAAACAAGAAAGCAAATTCGCAATTAGTCCACTGTGGTTTGATGCAAAAATCAAACCAACTAAAACCCCTAACTACCCAACCTTAGATGTGTACATTTTTTGGATATAACATTTGAGAACAATAAATATTTCCTCCCTTTCATTTAAACAGCTCTTATTCTGTATCTGGGACTAAGATACAGGCATTCTTAGATCCCACAGTCCTTGATGTGATTATTTTGGAAGCCACAAATTCTGACATAGCCTCACCATAGCTTCCGATGGCAATTGTGTTCCCCCACTTGCTAGCATTCAGAGACCAAATGTGATGCCAAGTCTTCCACCAGAGATGAGAATTTCAAATCATGAAAGTATTCCCTGTGTATAATAATGCATTGTGAGGAGGGCCTTGGAGAGCATCTGTGACTAGCCCGACTCTCTTGCAATAAATAAATAAAAACAAACAACCAGTCTGACAACCAAAGAGGACAGAACATGCCTGGAGTTTGTCAGATAAATAACACTTGCTGGAGTTCACAGAAACACGATATAAACTTAAAACAAAGGAACCATGTGCTCTACACAAAGACAAAGCAAACTCTAATGTTCGCCTCCTCAAAACCCCCACTTTCTAGAGTCTCACATCAAATAAACCTCCCTTTATGTGTCCTTTTTCTGAAGCCATGAAACTCACATTGGGAAGAATTCACAATAAATCAGTGCAGGGCTCTCTCCAGTTCCAAGAAGCCAAGCACACCTTTCTCCTGCCAGCTTGCAAGCTCAGGAAGAGCTTCAAAATCTGACACACACACCATAATGCCAGAGCATGTCTGGACAAGATGCTGATACTTTCCCTTGTGTAAATATGTATGATATAAGGTCCTTAACAAGTGATTGGCAACAGCAATAAAACCTGGGGCCATGATCCCTAAAATCACGGACTTACAGCACCAAAGCTAAAAGATATATAAGGCAACCTGCAGCAGGATCATTAGCATCTACACATGGACAAGACACTGCCAGCAAGGCACAGGCTACCGCTAACCCCATGAAAATTAGAGAAGCTCATTGCTGACCTCTGGCAGGCTCAAATTTTTCCATTTAGTGCAACTACAGAGGAAACATGGTATTTGCCAGCAGTGGAATTGTCATTGTGAGCCCTCCCATGGGTTTCTTTTGGTAGTTAGTCTCCTAATAACTACTAACCAAAACCATTACACTAGATAATACATTGAAAAAACTGAATGACTACTATTTAGCCTGTTTCTAAATTCTTTCTCCATCCTTCATTATCTCTTTTTTTCTTAGAAAACATAAGATAAGGGAATCTTAGGTGTTTTTTCTTAGCAACTGAATCTTAGCAACTGAAAGAAGACTGGCAAGTCAGTTGATAAACAATTTTTTTTTCTTTTAGAAAAACTTATCATAAATTGTATGGGTATAGTCCTATAGCTGGACACTTTAGTCTCCAACTTAGGTAAAATTATCAGCAGGCCAGCTCAAAGCATTTCGCGATCCAAAAATTAGATATACATCATTGCTTATATTTTCTAAGATAATGATGATTATTTCAGTAGGTCATCAGTTAAGAGGAAAAGATTCCAGAAAACCAGTACATACATTCAAGAAAACAAGTACACACATATATTAGTGTGCATATTTAAGTGTACATGTAATCAGTATACCAGAATATCCCTGATAAAGTAGCATCTAAAAACACCTTAAAAGCTAAGGAAAGCATGAGATTTTGATATGTTTACCAAACAATTTTCAGAAAAAAGTGTTATTAAAGATTCCCCCCCCATTCCTGGGCTGCCTTTTTATTGTTTTTCCAGCATTCAGCAGCCTAAGCTGAACAAGAAGGCAGGGAGCGGGGGGGGAATAGGCGAAGGACAAAAAGGAATGGGTTTTTATATATAATTTTCCTAGTTCTTTTCCCCTAGAAACATGCTAATAATTCCTCGCAGAACAGACAGTCACACTGGTGATATCGCCTTCCTTGTGTTGCTTTGCCCACACTGCCTGTTTATCTCTCCTGGGATCAGAAGCTGCCTCCATCCCCTTTGTGTCACTGCTCAGAGCACTAACGGGGGCACCTCGTTACCCCTTGGTGACACTGGCTGCATAGGAGAAGCAGTATTCAGATCTTCAACTTGCTTTCAACTATGTGTTTTACTGCCTGTCTTGTGGGCCAATTCTCAGCATGTATAAACTGTCAGAGCTCCCCTGACATTACCAGAACTGTCCTTTACCTCTAAATAATAGTCACTGTGCCTTGTTTCCTCCATTACCCCCTCCGTTCAGCATTTTCAGTAAACTGTCATTGTTGGCTTGCACACACACACACAGACAGATCATCTAGTTTTGGTATGAAGGCTGCAAAATGCTTTTCTTTTATAGGTCTAATAGTGAACACACAAAATTGCATAAATCTTTTCCCTAGAATGCATATTGACTGTAACAATTGGAGGTTTAAAGCAATTTTCCTGGAAAAGCAAACCAAAACAAACATTTCAGTGCATGACAACATTCTTTGTGTCAGTATCAATCCAATAAACCACTAGCTGCCATCCCTGAAAAGTTAACCAGGGGGAGGAAGAGGAGCAGTCTAGACCACTCTTCTGTTTGTATTTATGCAGATAAAGAAATTATTTCAAAATGGTAAGTAATACACCATAGAGAAGGAAAACAGTTATCAAAACTAGAGTTGGGGCTTCCATTTAATTTATGGGAGCATATTAATAGTTCTCTTCAGTCTTTAATAGTCTAAAATAAAACATGAAAGTCCTCTCACACCAAGCACATAAGTAAAACTCTTCTACTGACAAAGCAGTTTAGTTTCCATACAACTGAGTGATGCCATCAAGCGGTCAATAAATGCACCAGTTGTTTTCCAAGTAAGGTTTTGGGGTTAATCTTCATTGAATACACTACATTTTGCATGGAAAAGCTACCACCATGAAATCGGTACAAGGCATGCTCCACTGATAAAAGTGCATTAATTGAGAGCACTAGTGACAGATAAGAGATGGTCTTGTTTTTACAAAAGACAGATCTGATACTATTCTCTGGCTCCTCCAAATAAGGAAAGAGTCTCTGAGAGCAGAAACAGCTTTATAGCTAATAATCTGCTTTATAGCTGAGTTTTGCTATTGGCTTTGCAGTTGGATAAATTTGGAAGACCGAGCCAGGAAAGACTGCATAATGTATGTATTAAAAAAAAAAATTTAAAAAATTTTTAGACAACAATTTAGCAACGTGAGTAGTTAAGGATGTGAAACATTACAGAATTGAAACATTTTCTAGTTTTTCTTAATTAATAATAAAAAAAAAATCCTTAAAGCAGCTAAATAGTACCTAACAACACAGAAATTCTCCAGAATAACTGTACTTCTCTTTCTCAACAAAATGTAGTTCCATTAGTAATGGTTTTCTCCTGGAATCATAGCGTGGCATGATGATTAAAAATGTGAACAAGCATTTCTAGTAATTTTGAATAGAGCATGGTTTTACAGAGCTACACGTTAATCACAGTGGCATCAGTACTATTTTAAGGCACTAGGTAGATCTGAACCAGCTTTGGCTTCCCCCCCGCCCCCCCCCCACACACACTTCAATACTAGTTCTGAGGTAGAATTAACTGCAAACCATCTCAATTATTCAAGGGACATAAACAACTGCTTTTCTGAATACTGCGTATTTGATTTCCATTCTTTGCAAGTTCTTCCATAATTATGTTTTCTTTTGCCCTTCAGCACAGAATAAACTGCACTTTCTCACCTTCTCCTTCTTTTACCTGCCTTTCATTACAAATCCTAACGATGTAAAATTATTTTTTCACACCTTCATTAGCATTCTGCAGGGATGCTTGACTTTGCCACCTCCTTTGGGACTATTTTACATGTACATGCTGAGTATTATTTTAACATCAGCATGGCTCAGGCTCAGTTCCGGCACACACAAAAGGAAAACACTCTCCTGCCATTTACAAAAAGCAGTCAAACGTAGCAACTCTAGACGAGCTGATAAAACCTCCCAGTTCTTTGGTACTGAGAAACTCATTTGGATTCCGAGCAGTATTGGCAAGCAAGGAACACGTTAACCCTGCTTGCCTGTCTAATTAGTAGCAATGATACGTATGCACAAAAAGTGCAGATAGAAACTTCAATTTTTAGGGGGCCTCCCCCCCCTTAAATTGTTCTCCTTTGTATCATGCCTTATGCTGAAGGCAGGAAGGATGAACACCAGTCTAAGCATCATGACATTGCTTCTGAACTAACTACAAAAGATTTCTCTATTCTGTTGTTTCCCCAGCACATTAGGAGCACGTGCCGCTCACTGCACACTCCTACTCACCTAGAAATTTTAAGCAAACCAAAACACTGACACATGATCTCTTTTCTATAACCAATCTGCCATTGTGCCTCAGTAAAACACCTACTTCAAAACAACAAATTCAAACAACTGCAAACTTCACTCCAAAGCAGCATTTCACGTCCTCTGACCTAAACTTTAAGCAGGAGACTTAGAAAGAAGCCTCTGGGGTATATATAATACTATCAGGCTGCTGCATTATGAGAGAAGCTAAGCGTTATGAGATGCAAGGTAAATTCATAAAAGCTACTGTTGCCTCACACACAGACAGCAAAAGTTCCATACTTCAATGACCAGCTCAAGAAATGCACATTCCTAAAACTTATTCTTATCATCCTATGATTCCTCCCCCCCCAATAACTGTTACTTCTACCAGCAAAGTGGACAGCAATATTACGTAAGCCAGATGA
Source organism: Theristicus caerulescens (assembly GCA_020745775.1). NCBI lineage: Eukaryota > Metazoa > Chordata > Aves > Pelecaniformes > Threskiornithidae > Theristicus > Theristicus caerulescens. Next base: position 96,295,062 of record CM036560.1, read on the forward strand.
GACACCAGAAATCAATTCACGTAGCCAGGGAAGCACACCCATGGTGAAGGAGCCAACTTAACCAACAACATTCATTTATTTACGCCAACTGCTGAAAGACTTGTAGTGTTTATGAATCTAGCTGTGACTCAGTAAATATTTATAGCATATGTTTATTGACAAGTTTTAGAGGTTGATCTATTGAAAGATCTCTGCAATGTATCACATACTTACAATTGCATCCAAGGTTTATGCAAATATCCCAAGCCTAGCAAGTCTAAAGCAGCTATTTCATTTTCTAAAATCAACTTTAAAAGGAACACTTTCTTCTTTCCTCACCCATGAAACACATAATGAATGCCGAAATTATTTTTGCTCAATACAAAGAAAAAGATCCTGTCCTCACTCAGCACCAGTATTCCCTACATAAAAAACACTTTACTTACAGATCTCAAATCCCCATGACCACCCAGTGCTAGAAAATGGGTGGCATTAAAATAATGCAAACCAGCATTCTCCAGTTTTCCTTTTAGCAGTTGCCCTAGAGTAACTTCAGACACCACACATGACTTTTTAAACACCTAATAAAGCTACTCTAAATTATAGGAGTATTACTCTGAATTTCTCTCTCCCCTTCAGCTCTGCATGAGTCAAATCAGGGAAAAACATCAAAACCCACAAATTTTCAAGAGTTCTCAACAGAATACATGAAATTAGCCAGTTGTTCAAATGTGTTTAACACCTGATAGTTCCCACTATGAATGTTAGGACAGATTTTCAAAAAGTCTCAGCATTTTTGCCACTATTAGCCAGAGGCTGCTTGAAGACCAGGCCACTTCTTTTGATGCATAAATGAGATCTGACTTCTTGAAAGCTGTTCTGAACTTTTTTTTTTAAATTCTTTTTAATCATCTTAACCTCTATCTCTGGATAAACAGATATCAGATATTACAGTGTAGATAACCAGGCTTACCTCATACCAACACAGATGCAGAATATTTCTTTAATCTTGTATTATTCAAAATTGTTTAAAAATTGGCCTAATTACATCTTGCAGGTAAGGTTTCTCTACACATGAAAGTCACTCTAGGGAAGACATCAATTTGAAAACTAACAAGGTATCCTGGAGTGGCAGACAGGTTTGGTAGAGGTGAGTGCCTTTTCAGCTACATCTACTCTGAAAGCAGAAAATTCAAAGAAAATTCACACCAAAAGGCAAATCAAGAGTCATTCAGAAGTGGTCAAGTCTGTCTCTCTCTGCTGGATACATTTTCTTTTCATATTCTTATCAAACAGCAATAGAGAGTTTCTGAAGGTCTCCTTCTCTCTCCTTCTATTGCACACATCTCCCCAGCACACAAAAGCCACACACCGGTACGCCCTTGTTGCTCTTCCATGTGGCCACCCATGATAGCGCCAGGGAGACCTGGAGCATATCGAGCACGACTACATGGCTGAGAGAGCAATGGCCAAGAGCAGGAGGACACTAAGTGTTTTGCTTCTCAACCTTGCTGGTGAAGAGAAAGGGCTTGCAGAGTAGATCGAGCCATGGTTTTAATACCTGGTTGCACAGCTGGTGTCAACAACCGGGCTTTTACAACCATGGAACCCTCTTTCAAGATCACAGACTTCTGGGAACAGACAGGACCCATCTAATCAGTGGTGTAAAATCATCTTTGTCACCAGGCTGGCCAAACCAGTGAAAAGAGCTTTAAACTAGGAGCAACAGGGAAGGAAAATGACAGACAATGCTTAAACCGACAAGATAGACCTCATACCAAAGAAGCTAGCGCTAAATTCCAACCTGGGCATGCAGACGGATTGGTTTAAGAAAAGGAAAAGATGCACCTCAAATACAGAGTCAGAAAAAGTAAGTCAGAGAAGGATCCTGCTTTCAAATATCAATTCTTTTTTTACCAGTTACAAAATAATAAACGACTTATTAGAAAAGTGACTTTCTGATCAGAAGTACCACTACAAATGAAGATTTTTGTTGGTTTATTCGTAGGTCACCAGTTTCTCACTAAAGGCTTTTACTACAGCTCTAAGTGTGCATTAATTGTTGGGTCATACAGCTTTTTTGAGAATACGTATTATAGTTATATGCTCAAGTCATAAGCCAAGTAAAAAAAAATTTCAAAAGCCAAATGTTAGAAAGCCACAGCAGCTACAGCCTTCTTGCGATTCCCACGCTGTCCCAAGCATTAGGGAATTTTACTGTGAGAGAAGCATGCAAATTCTAGGACTGCTACAAATCAAGTATATAGCAAAGCACCATAGACAATGAAATGTCAGCTTGAGAGCCTGGACATACTGACAATAACTGTTATATTCCCTGTGGGGGTAAGGGGTTTTTTCGGTTATAATTGTATGACTGTTATACTCATTCTGATTTTTTTTCTTTTATTGTACATCATCTTTATAAAATCACTGTCCCATTCAGAACATATGGTATATACACCAGTTAAGTTGCTACATTCTTTATACCCTTCATTCTTTTCTCATAATCACTGAGCTGTTTTCATAAAGTAACTTAACTGTAAGGTGGTGGGCCGTGGGGAATCAATACCCAGGCCTGATGGTACTTTCCCCCTCTAGAATCTCACTTGTCTGATTTCTAATAACCTACACAATTGGCACTGTGGGCTTTCAAAGTTTTCCAAATCTCTCCAGAAGTCAGGCATTGCCTTCTGAGGTCAGCTCTCTAGACACATCATGAAGGTGCAGTTTCTGAGAGCTCAGGCATCATAGCCTGGTTCTGTAGACTCAGTGGTTACTATTAGCTCTCCAAGCTTCCCAATTTACTTAAAATAACTCTTTCCCAAAGATCCAATTTCATGAGCGCTAGACTAGGCTATAATTTTTCATTCAAGGATCTCTGACAGTCGAAATATGTACCATAGCTTCTGAAGTAGTTGCTAATATAAGAAATAGTGTAAAAATACTAGCACCCCGTTTCCAGTCTCCTGAACACATTAGCCTCATCTGAATGACTCTTCCAGACTTATGTGATGTCTTCAGACTGAAGACTCGTCTGTCCCCTTTTCTTTCCCCCTGTTTCTTGCCTGGACCATAGAGTCTCCTCCCACATGTAACCTTTTATCCCTCCTTCCTTAAAATGAGTGGTGAAAGACCTTGCTTTTATAATCTTTTTATGATGCTTTTATAATTTTATAATATAGTCAACTCTGTGAAGAACCCTTTGGTCATCAGCTGAGTGAAGTTCCCACTAAGAACTTAGCTTACTGTCTTAATTTGAGTTTGGTCTTAATAAACTAGTTTTTTCATAAACAGTAACCCACCCTTGCTTCAAGAGCCTTCCACAATCATAGGTGGTTTGTGAATCTTTCCATTGCTACTTTTATATTATTACTAAAAAATTCTGACAAAAATAAGAGACAAAAGAAAGGGAGAATACCCATTTTTAAAGTGGACTTTCAGCTGCTGTATATCTTTGTGTAAAGTTCACGATCTTGGAAAGAAATCATGCATTGTAAATAAGCCAATTCTGAAGGAAGTTTCAAAATAAAATGATTCACACATCACAAAATATTTTTCATATGAACTTAATAGCAGAGCAGATGCGTTTTCCCCATGAGGTAAATCTTTCATCACTACAGAACTCCCTCATCTTCAGGAAAGAGCTATGCTTTGTTTTTCCCCTTTCTTTTTTCTCTTATCAGGTATGTTAAGGGTTTACATTGGTTACTGTAGCCAGAAAACTTTTTCTCTCTCATACCAGAAATGGTAGTTTCAGAGTCTTCTTCCTCACAGAGCTGAATCACCAAGATAGGATGCTAATGTGCAAGCCTATCCAAATGCTTTCTATTATAGTTGTCCCTTCCAACCTTTGTCACAGCTCACTTATCTTCTCTCAAATTACATTTTAAAGCTAGGACCAGGACAACTGAATTTTTAGCTAGGTCTATATAGTGTCTTGGCTTAGAAAGTTCCTAAAATCAAGATAGGCTGTTCAGCAATGCAAGTGCACAGTTGTGCTAAAACACACTTTAGAAAGCACATCCTTACTCACCCCCCCCCCCATCCCCTAAAGTGAGTTCTACAGAGATCTTGAGCATTTTCTACAGTATTTATTATACATACAATACTATGAACCACTTGTATTTTGGACCTGATTCATCTGAATAAGCAACTTTGAAATCAAATGGATTTATTCCCTCACCAGGCTGAATTTATTTTGTGCAACCAGGAAAACTACCTCCTGGATAAGACATGCCAGCTGATTTCTCAGGAGGGCTTTTTGTCAGAGAGACTCTCCAGCTTCACATGATAAGAATATTTTGATATAGTCCAAATCTACATCTTGAGACCATCTGTCTGGCAGACAATGACCTTGCACATTTATTACTCTCTGAAATTCCATGGAGATCAGTCTTATTTTATATATATATTTAGACTGACAAGTATTTCTCAGTTGTACAAGAGAAAAGTCATTTTTTCCAATGATAACAGGGTTCCTTAGCTGTACAGCCAAAGGCATAATACATTATCCTTGGCCACAGTACTAACGGAGGGTGTTAATAAAGCCCCAGCCTGAAGCAAGCTTAAAGTTTGTGGGAAATTTAGCTCCGTCTTGTACACTTTACACGTTACATCTAAGTGTAATGGAGGCATATACGGATGCTCCTTCCTCACAGCCCTCTCTAGTGCAGGGTGGCTGCCACATACTACACACAGACTGGACACTCTGGAGACCAAGGCCAACATCTACTGTAAGGACACATTGCTTCCTCTCTTCCTTGGCCTGGTAGCTACAGCAACGAATGGCAAGATGTTACAAGTCAGCTGCATGACCAGACCCTGCCAGCAGGAGAGTGATCGTCAAGTGCATTTAAATCTACTTCATGACAGGGAACCTGGACAATTAGGAAAAAACATGTTTTCTCCCTTCCACTCCAAGTCCCTTCCAGTCTAAGAGACATTTCTGTGTAATATAATGAAATATAACATTTTCTTTTCTCACTTAAGATTTTCGCAACCTCCTTGGACTTCTGTGCATTAAGGAGACTGTGTTGTGGTGCACTTGTTTAAGTGGGGGGAAAAACGGGGTTCTAAATGGGAAGAGTCCCTATCATTTTTTTCCAGATTAACTATACACTCGAGTAACTGCATTGACCACAACTTTTCAAGTAACTCTTAGGAGTTAAGCTTCTTTGAACATCAAAATTGGATGAAAAGGTTTTTGTGAGCAATGACCAAATATATCGGCTAAACTGTCAGAAAGACTGCAAAGCAGAAAGATTGTACAAATTAGATAAAAGGATGTGTAAAGTCCTAATACAGAGTCTTGATTAGCTCCCTCTTGAGACTGACAACTACATCATACTTTGGGCAAAATATTTTTCAGCATCTGTTGGTCATTTATTTATTCTCAGGTTGGCAGCAGAGCAGGAAGTTGGTAGCAGCTGAATTAGGCTCTCAAAAAAAAAAAAAAAAAAATCTTATGTTTAACAAGTCTGAAGATTTCAAACTGACCAACCAGGTCACTTGTGATACAGAAAAATCACATGCAACTTGCATCATATTAATCTTTTGCCTGAAAAGACGCACTCTGAATAAAGAAGACTCATTAACATAATGTTAGAATAATACTTTAAATACATAGACAACTGATGAGCTATTCACATATTCACTCTACAAAGCAAAAGATCAACCGCAAGAAGTTTCATATGAAGAACATATGAAACTTTTTTTAAACAAAGTTTAAACAATTTTTATTTTAAATCTAACATTGAAATTTCAATACACATAACACCTTTTTTTTTTCTTTATTTTACAACCTAAATACTTCCAAAAAGAAAACATAGATGCATAATTTCATTTTGATTCCACAACTGAAAACCAGAGGGACTCAGCTTAAGTATACCACACCAGCTGGAACTTGCACTCTCAGCTGATAGTATTATTCTACAACTGAAATCTCTTTAGTACCTGTCCATCCCAACGGTCCACTCCCATGAACATCACTGGGCACCACAAACAATAAATAATTAACCATGGTTCAATGGCTCATGTTCTATCAGAAGCCCCCAAGGAAAAGAGTTTATGCGAACGTGATGTTGATTTGCAGGGATGCCTGTATATGGATCCAACCACAATGCACTTCCTATCTTTCCAGAGCAAATCAGTATTGCTAAATGCCTCTCTTGCACTCACCTACGAGCTTTCTCATAGGTGTATTTTGGGACAACACTAACTCACAAGTGCACATACGCTGCTTTTTCTATCTAACATATGCATATAGCATCTGTTGATGCAGTAAGATGCAAATTCCTTGCAGGCTAATTTTTAACATGCCTATACAGCAGACTAAACTCTGCCATAAATCCAAAAACAGGTGCTCTTCTCACAGAGCACCTTATATTCCTTGTGGGCTGATGTTCAGATTGACTGTCTCTCTGGGGTGCCACGGACAGGGGTACAGGTGCTTAGCATGTCAGCCAGGGGCCATCACAGTCTGACAATCCTTGCCAAGTTGCTAGGTAAGTTCACCAGGTCAGAAGACTTTTGGTCCCTCTCCTGTCACCCATCAAGCTTTCCCATTCCTCCTTTCCCCACTTCATGACTCGGGCCAGATTCAAGTTGAGCCTTCTGGTTACTGACCCACACCTGACGTCACCCCTCAGCCTCCAAGCAGCCAGGAGATCCTGTGGGTCTCAATCACGGTTAAATAACCAGTCCCCACACCTGACACTTCATACAGTCCATGTGCTACTTCAGCCCACAAGACAGTCACTTTTCTCAAGGGTCTGCAAGCTAAAAAATCTTGGCAACTGATTGGCCTCTATAAACTCAGTTTGGGGTGAGCATCAGCTGGCAATCTCTTGCTTCAGTTCTTCGCTATGAAAAGTCTAAGATCTCAAGGGCAAGTTATACAAAACCTCCAGCATAAAGCATTGCCTGGCTCCCTTCTACACCTTGGGTACATGCCACTAAAATGGTGACTGAATCTGTCAAACACAATTCCCGGTCTCAGTTGCTCAGAAACCCTATCCAAAAATGACAGGCTTTCTACTTCACCAAGAATGCCAATGTTTGTTTAGGGTGCAGTAAGTGCCACAATAAGCACAGCACGTTAAACCCCTTACACAAACAAGGACAGACTAAACTTTTATTACCTACAGGGGCAATTGGATTTAGCTGGGAAACTTTATTTCTGATCTCTGCACACAGACAGAAAGAAAGGAGTCACATGGATAATTTATACAGAGAAATGAATGATAGCAATGTTTAATTTCCTTTGTGTAGTCACCTCTGTTTATTTCTTTTCTGTGTGTTTTCCCAGAGTACTTGCATGAAGCATGCAATGGTGTTCTGTTTGAGTGGTTAATATAGCATGAAGAGAAATCCACACGTCATGACATTTCAGGCCCCACACAGCAGAACCACACACATTATTTTTCGGTACTGAAAGCAAAACAGTGCAGATACCACAAAAAGCAAATGACCAGAAATCTGAATTCTTATAAACTATTTTTAATGTAAATAATTGTCCATGTAGTTCTTGTGCAGTCCAGGATCTGCTCTCTTCTATTACAAAATACGGTACAATGTGTTTTTGCAGACATCTGTCACAATTCTGCTGAAAGACAGGTTAAGGATGAAGTTTCTTTTGAGGCATACTTTTGGGGGACCTTTAGTGGTGTTTTCCTCTAATTGTTCCTCTGTCAGGGTTCAATTTTGCACTCTTTGTGTAAGCAACACCTTCACTGAAGGTAAATACAATATTGAATCTATCATATTAGCTAGCCAGCTTTGTCTAGGCCAGTGTCCTTTCCATATCTGTCACGAGTCTTACTAAAGCTTGCAAAATCTTTTGCAGACATATACAAAACCAAACTCCCATAAGAGAATATTCTTCAGAATATTGTCATATTCATTGGCTTTTGTGCTGAAGCATGAGGATTTAAATTCTTTATAATTTCTTAATTAGAAAAAGCATAACTATATTTGATAGGATTATCTGTATAGAGTCTAATCCTTAAAAAAAATTAAAAATTAAAAAAATCCTACTAAGATCCTAAGAATTCAATATGTTAATTTCATGAGTTCAGAAAATTCTTGTTGTTTTTACGCCTTGACTCTGCCTCCTATAGAGTTAAAATAACAAAATCCCACTTGCTTTCTCTTTCCATCACTATTTTCCCTCCTTCAATTATGAGTCCTCTTTTTTTGCATAACATCTCCAAGATTCTGCTCTTTTCCACATCTTTAATCAGCTTTCACTTCCTTCTGAAAACTTAAGCCTGTGCTGCATATATCTTCACAAAACACAGTCACTAGAAAGGAAAGAGGAAAAACGTGACATTCCTAACATGCTTACACTGACCTCTCTCTGGTGCCACTTGGGCCCTTTTTCCCCATAAACTGCAATGCAGCTGTGAAATTCATTATTTTTCTATGAGCACAACTTCACAAGTCTCAGCACTGAGTTTCACCCACCATTACGCTACCCATTCACCTACTCTTGTTACGAGTGACTAAAGATACTGCCTCCTCTAGTCTGAATGTGTGTCACCCATACATAATTGTTCTTCCCAGTTCCAGATTAGAGATGAGAACATTAAGCACTATTTATAGTACAGAACTTGTGGGGATCTCGGTATTAGGTTTTTGCTGTGCTGATCATTCATGTTTCACATGCTTTCATAGACATCTCCCTAATCACAACAGCTTCTCGCATCCTTTCTCCCTTTCTCCAGAACTGCTTAGATTCACTGCTGGCTTCTTCTGAGAGCATTTGCCAGAGCATGATTTTTCCATATGGTAACCCATTGACCTATAATAGTATTGTCTGAACATTCTGAAAAAATATCTATACCTTAGAGCTAATGTTTGGTGAAATTCACATTGTTTTGTAACCACGTGTTTAATTGGGTATTGCCTTGGGAAATTGTGTTGTGGCTTCAGCAAAAGCCACAAGCTCCCTAGTAAGATCTGAAAGGCATTGCAGCAGTCCTATTTTAACGAAATTGCATTTGCGGTGTTGCATCAAAACATCTCATGCCATTTCCTTGAAAAGATGATGAACAAAACCACAAGAATAGTGAGCTGATTATAAAGCTACTTCTACTTTTTTAAAGATTCAGTAGTGCCATATCTTGCCATCTCTGGAAAGACATGAAAAGCAGAATGAATATAAACCTCTAAAAGGACTTCACATTTTGTCTACACCGTGCAGCTTACAGCTGCATCAGCTTCTGGTATGTGAGCCAGATCATTTTGAAGTCACTTGGGTTTTTCTGTGCTACAGTGCACTGAGCAGTGCAGGCAAGCTCGTAAGTGGCACATATCTCACAAATGCAAAGTAGGGCAGGAGGTCTGACGTTCTGGTTAAGTCTCACATGTTTCTGACGCAGAGTCAATGCAGTAGTTATACCGCATTTGTTCCCTCCACCAACAGATCTTGCAAAATATGATGGAATTCAAGATTCAACAGAGACACAGAATCCACCCTAGAAGCCTACATAATTTCCTGGGAAAAAGATATCACAAAAAAGGGATGATTCAGTATTGAATTAGATATAATTTGCTGTTACCCTTGCTCTGGAATTCATGGGCTGAAGGCATGGACTAAAAATGCCATAGAAATATTTCACAATTCTGTACAAAAATTCTGTATATAAAACTTTTCAACAAGGTTTTCACCCCATTATTCAGCTGAGATGGAAGGGGATGTTATTCCCCTCAGTACAAATCTCTCTTTATGCACGTCACATACAGGATTTACCACTTAAAACTGGAAATGAGGGTTTCTTCTCGTGGCTGAGATGCAAAAAATTACCATGTACTGCTTATTGTCAGCATCAGAATCCTTATGAAACGTTTCTTTTACCCTCATAAGAGACATTAAATGGAAACGCAATTTCAGAACATATAGATAACCCTTTTAACATGGTGAATGACTTATTATACCATCATGAACTTTTACAGTGCTGCTACTGGTTTTAGAGGAAGTTTTATCTTATATTTCACTTGGACCGTGACTGTACTGAATTTTCTATTCAGAATATTTGTTGTAGTTCAGTAAAGTATGTGGAGAGATATATATGTCACATACCTTAGTATTTTACCCCAATACATTACTGAAAAACACTAACTACTTAAACTGTACTTTTAAGAATGAACTTGAAGGACATTAAAAACAAAAAAAAATCAAAGTTGTTTTTCTGAACCAAAGAGCAGAATCACAGTCAGAGTTTTCATTTTACCACCTCAATAACCATCAAATAAAATCACTGGGCTCATATACACCATCAGATAAAACAACAAGCAAATAATGGAAATGGAGCCTTGCTGAAGCGACAAGAGTTCCTGCCTTTGAAGAGCAGCATCTCAGTTTGCAGTGCTGATTTTGCTCTGTTTGATCTACCAATTATATCTTGCACAAAAGTATTCGCTTACCCCTGACAAAACACTTTTCTGTTTGCATTATCTTTGCTGGACTGTCATAATGCCCCCTCCATTTCAGAACCTCTGAGAACACAGAGTAGAAATTCAGACCTAATTTATCTTACAGCAGTCGAGACAGGCCTACTAGTCAGAGTTGGAATAAGACAGTGCACTGGAATAAAAATCAGGACTTTATATCAAAATAAGTTTGTGTGTGTGTACATGTACATTTTAAAGTCAACTGACTTGCATAACGCTCTTCTGTGACCATTAGTAATTCACTGGCTATTTGTGGGCTGTGTGCTTAGCCACAATCCAGCTATGAACATCCAGGAGAAACAGTGGCACTGTCAACAATTACAGACAAAGAAACTAAAGTAACTCCAAAGAACCCTGCTAGTCCCTTTTTGGCATAGAAGAAATATCAGGTAGTCCTTTAATGTGTCCACAGCAAGTAGCACCAAAGGGACAAGAGGCTTTGCAGTCTTTGCTTGGGACAGACCTATAGTTTAAGACAAATTTAGAAAATACATTAGATGATATATTCTTCAGTAAACTACAGTTTCTATTACCACTTAGTTTCTTATAAGTATGCCTAAATAACTATTGCTGACTGCTTCAGCTTCTTGCGGCTAGTAGAAACCCCTACTCCATAACTTAAGAACATTAAATCTGAAATTCAAATGCTCCTGAAATCACTGAGGAAATTATGGTGTTTAAGTTAGGAAGGAGTCATCACACTTCAAACCTTCTTTTACCTTTTATCTCCTACACAGGTAAATGATGGCCTGAAAGTTTTTTTTTAAAGAAAGGAAAAGAGAAAAAAACATCCTTCCCCACCTTTGCTGTCTGTCTTTCTCCCTCAGCTTCCCATAACTGAAATATTTGGTCACAGTTCAAAACCCGGCTTCACCAAAATGGACAAGTCTCAGATTTAAACAGAACAGCAAAAGAAAAAAGGTCTAATGAATGTACCCCACTGCTTTTTGCCTTAACAATTTGGACCACTTCAGATAATGTCAGATACTTGAGTGTAAAGTACTTTCTTCTTATTATAGAAGAACCTGAATGAAAATACAGGTTCTAGAAATTTGTGCAATGATTCAGAAAAAACATTTAGAATAACACTTGGATGGAGTGATAAAATCCATCCCCCATTCATCCTTCAAAATTTTGCTTAACCTAAAGCAAATACTGAAAATTCAATTGACTACATTCAATTTTTAGTAAAATAGGAAAAAGCACTATCCTGAGATGCTTTCTTGAAACAGTAGCAACACCTGTCTAACAATATCTAATTTTAGATATTATGTTTAAAACATCTGGCTATAATATAAAAATGAAGAAACAGACCTAGTATGTCATTCATAGTAAATACACCTCATGTATTCTGCTTTGCTGGTATCACTAGGTAGAAAATTGAGACTATCCAGTAAATACTTTTTGCAGTGTTGACAGTTGCTTTTCTGTTCATTAGGTATCCTGCCACTGCTATGAAAACTCTGCTTCTGAGCAGACGTACAAAAAAAGTCAATTCACATCATAGGAAACTTTTTGCTCTCCTAACCTGAAACTCTACAGCAAAAATTTATAGGAAAAACTGTATTTATTGGACAGTAGTTTAGAAAATGACATCTAAATTGCACCACTTTTACATTCTTTTTTTAATTAAAAAAAAAACCAAACCAAAAACCTCTTCCTTAGATCTAATGATGACTACAGACAAAAAGCCATGCACCACAGCAGAGCCACACTCAGTGAACACAGAAATGACTATACTGAAAGAGAATAAGGAGCCACCTAGTCCAATACTATCATCCTCTTTTTTCCCTTTGTAAATAAACAACATGCAGCAGGTGATACTTACAGAAAGGCTCTATGAAGCAGAGCGTGTATTGTGTGACCCTCTTGTCTGTATATTCGCAGTGCTTCCAGCAGCTTAACAGAATTAACCTGAGTTAGAGCTGGCTTCCAATCCACTTTTTAGTAGCCTACAAAAGAACTATTCTTGATAAAAACTGATGAATTTTAAGTCCTTTAAAATTTTACTTCCTTAATACTGTGTGGTAATGGGCTCTGCAATTTAATTGTGCTTTCCACAGAAAAGTACTTCCTTTTGCTCATTTTAAATATTCTCCTATTTTTGTTGGACACCCCTTAGTTCCTACGTTACAAAATGCAGATAATTCTCATTCCCTATTCATATTTCTGTACCATCCATGAATTTACATACTGCTGTTCTACTATCATTGTACCTTTTCATGCAGCAATCCTAATCTATTGTGTTTCTCCTCCCTTACAGACAGCTCCACACCTTTAACCATTCTTCTTATCCTTCTTCTAGATTTTATCAGGTTTACTGTGACCTTTGTGAGACAGGATCATCAGATCTGCACACAGAATTTGAGATGCAGAAGTACACTTGAAAAATGAGGTTGTTTTGTTCTCCATTCCCTTCCTAAGAATCCCTAAGATTTATTTGTCTTTTCTTACTGCCATCAAGCATTCAACTAGTGTTTTCCGCGAAATACCCACAATAGATGCAAGATCTCTTTCCCGAGTGGTAATAAAGAGTTTTAGAATTTACTACTGCATACATGAATGCATATATATTCTGTGCAGAAACACACGCAAAGCATATTGCAGCAGGAAATGTTTCTTGACAGCCCCACAACACTAAGAAAACAAAATGCCCAGGAAAAAAAAACCAAAACTGTCATACCAGATCAAAATAACTGAACTATATTTGCACCTACCCATCCCCATGTCCGTTCCCCCTAAAAACAATGATTATTCATAAAAGCGCACAGAGGGAACTCCTTCCTGCTTTTGACAGTCTAAAAACAGGAGGAGGACACACATTTGCACATTTAGTGTTTGGCCAGCGTCCAAAAAGAAGTCAAACAAAGGTATGTCCTCATCAGCTAATAGGCAGGTCACCATCAAATGCTTTTCCCACCACACAACACGTGTTGCAGGTGGTTGTTCACATAGCCAGGAGTCTGTCACTGCTCTCAGACTCCTCAAACAGAAACAGCACCTCAAAGAGGTAAATAAGTTGCTTTGTCAGCTATTATGAAGCCTACAGGGTGTAGGGACTGCTGGACTAATTTACAGCCTGATCCAGAGCACCCCAAGATGACTGGAAGTCGCTGCATGTAGCACATGAGATTTTGAGCTTCAGGCCCTTTCAGGGCATTATAAGAAAAAGCTGGATGAAGGTTGTCATACAGACCTCTTGGCCAGCACACTGCATCACAGCACATCAATACGTGGGCACATGTAAATCCATGCTCTGACTGGACGCTTCTGCGTCCAGGCTGCATGATTGCTTTTTGTTATCTTCACATGTATCTTTAATACATCCATCTAAAGCAGGTAGCACACATGACAACAGGGATGAACATGCGTATTAACAAACACTTGATAGATACACCGGAGAGAGCAGGCATGAATGCATTTGTTAGGAACATGGGAAGATAAAGTATATTCTGTAGAAATGCAGGACAATGAAATTCTTTCAAACTCTAGTAACTGCAAATAAAAATGACTACGTTCCTTTAAAAAAAAAAATCTTTTTCTGCTACATTTAAATTCATATTTTTCAGAAAACATGGTGAACAACTTTACCTGTCTCAGTGAAATCAAACAGCATATTATGAGGCACCAGAAGTTATTTCCCTGCCAGGTTTTCTATTTGAGTTTTCTGATTGTCTGGGTGTTTTTTCATTTGCACCTAATTGAGCACTGCTACATCACCAGTTCCTTTGTACTGACCTGCTCATCGGCTGCAGTAACTTTTTTGTTTTCCAGTTGGTGATTCCATCTCCTAGCATCTATCATCCTGTTTTGCTATTTTATTCAATTTTACAAACTTGCCACTGCAAATTATTTGCACAAATGGAGAGTGATTTCTCTTTACATTAGCTCTCCTCTCCTTAAGACTTGCTCCAGCAACGCACTCAGCAACGCTGGGGCAAATGGTGGAAAGGAATGGCACAACCACAAACAGGAACTAATGAACTCGAGTGCTCAAGGAGAGCTCTATACTGGCAAAAGTAATACTCATTTTATAAGGCACAGGAAACCAAGAAAGCTTATCTTAGTCCTAACCATCTTAGAAAAATATTTCCTTAACCTATTTTATAATCTGTACTTGCAGCATAAATCTGCCATTATCCACACTGAATTTAAAGGAGAGAAAAGAGTAGTGGGACACTTCATGTTGTTTCAAATAAGTGAAAAATTACACTGCAGCAGCAAACAACTACAGAGTCTGTTTTTTAACACCAGAAAGATGCACAACCCTAGCAGGATCTAAAGAATGAGCTATATGTAATCTCATCTTCAATTTCTGCTCATCAGTTGAAGCATTCCTATTAAGTGGCCCTTATATACTCCCTAATTCAAAAAATGCCAAGAAGTTATTTTAATCCTCAAAGTGGATACTATCAGAAAAAAACGTGTCTTGTGCTGTAAACAGGAAAAAGTATTTTAGATTCAAGAACATAAAATTTCAGGGTTTTTTTTCCATAACATTAACTTCTTACACTTCCCTGCATCTGTTTTGTACCTCTTGCACACTCTCCAAGCAGTACAAAAATTCATACTCCAACAAACGTAGCTGGAGGCCTGGCAGATACTTCTAATCTCCCGCCAACCTTTTAACCTTAAGCGTGTATCGCCCTTGTTTCAAGGAGTTTAAAATACTTTGCTTTTTTGAAATACCTCTTCATTTATTTCAGAAGCCTGAATTGTTCCACAATCAAAGTTCAGGAAAGGCAAATTCTCTCTCTGAACAATGTGATCTGTATGTATGTTTGTTTTTCATTATTGAAATAACATCTCAAGAGCGCTCAGTTCAACTCATGTCTTACCCATCAGGGGTCAGCTTTATTCATATTACAAACAACTGATGATATCCCTGTACTTACTTCAACACTACTTCAAAAAAGGTAAAGATGGCAAGCAGAAAGAAAACAGCCTTTGTCTTTCAGGAGTTTCATTTGTCAGTCACATCATATCAACAACAGGCTGAAAAGTTAGTCAGGCTTTATAGCTCTATCGCTCACAGGTGATACTTGCCTACAAGGCTACAGATGCAACTGTACGAAAAAGCACTACCTAGAGGAGCGGAAAGTAGATAAATACAGGCTGAATGCTGGCTCCTATCCAGGGAGGGATGAAGACTGCATAGGTGATGCCCAAAGGGCACAGGGGTTCACACAGGTTCCAGATGCTGTGCAGTAAAATGCAGTCATTCACAGCTGTGTGGTGCCTCATTCAAGAAAACTGACAGTTACATGGTTAACTAACTGTGTGTGTGTCTTTGGACACTTGTAGTAATCTGTCTCATATCAATATTTAGAAGGTTTATTCATAAAATCATGCATTTTTAAGTCTTGATCATGTTAATCCTAGTCAGTGGTTTTCCATCTTTGCGAGAAGGTTTTCCAGTGGAGGGACGGAACACTGGAAATTTCACAAACACAGCACAGCAAACTTCACCAGCTCATTTCACCACCTTTTCTGAAAGGCTGAGCACTCATCCAGGGCCCCCCAAGAGCTTGTGGATGGCTGACTAAAAATTAGCCATGCAAGTTTTTTTTCTAGTTCAGGGAAATGATATGGTAGTGACAGCAAGCATTGTAAGATGAAGGTGCTGTTAAGTGGCCTACAATGAACATGAGCAGAAAATGAATAATTTAGAATGAAATTACAATAAACACTTTGAAAACCAGATTAAACTAATTTGGCTTGGAAAATCTTTCATTTCCGTATTCAAAAGTTTGTAATATTTGGAACAAGCCTTGCATGAATAATATTTTAAATATATTTTTTAATGGGCTTTTTATGATTATGCATTATGAGCAATATTTAATAACACTTATAAATTATATATAAAATTACTGCTTTAAAATATTTATTATAAAGTTTGGGGGGGGAGGGGTGTTTGGTTCCCTCCCCCCCATATTAGTCATTATGCTTCTGGTACTGCGCACACCAGCATATTTTAAACCAAAAAAAGTAAAATAAAGATGTAATAAATCTTGTGGAGTCACTGCTTCTTGATTCAGAGTAATTTCAGCTGCAACACTCCACTGCCTGTAGCAGAGCAGAAATCGTCTAGTTATCAAAGCAAAAGCAGCAAAATCCATAAATGCATACCTATGCAAATAAAAATTTAGAGCAACATTTCCAGAGCTCAACCGTTTTCAGTAACTTGTAGCTTTAGGAATGCAACTAGAGCCACCATAAAAAGCAGCTGATATTCAGACAGGAGGTCATCTGCACATTTTTTAAATGAGATTTTTCCACACAAAGTCTGGAAGTGAGTAGGGCACTAAAAGACTCTGGAGAAACCCCCAGCTCACTGCAGCTCACAAACATTCCCGGAGGAATACTCTAGGCAGAGACAGTTACCCTGGACCACCACATACAACCCAAGGGCTAGACAGGGCTGTTTATCAGTGCAGAGGCAGCATAATCACGTCCCCCCTTTCTGTGGTCTCCACAGTGATGGCACATTTCTATGTTCTGCCCACTTTTTTTCCAACCAAAGATGCAACTTTTAGCCATGGTAACAGTCAAAAAGCCAAGCAGGTCTGGGGAAAGGGCATATGCTGTCATTCTCAGTCTTTAAAATATCGGATACTTGACCAAAAAAATTTAAAAATTACATTTGGGTGGGTGGGGGCACAAATCTCTGGCTGTTATATGCAGGTGGTCAGAGGAGATGGCTAGCAACACTTTGCTGATGATATAACAAGGAGATCGTGGTATTCCCTTCCAGGCTCCAAAATAGGAATCTTGAACTCAGTAATATTTATATATCCCAAAATAATCTACATTAAATTTACCATCATGTCAATATGCAGCTGTCACTGGTCACTTGGTAAAATCTACTAGAGACTATAATAATACAATAGCCATAATAATAATAATAATATTTCCCCCTTTAAAACCTGACATCTTCATTTCACTGGCTAGAAATGACTACAATAAAGATTCATATTTTTTAAGGCCAGAAGGATATCATTATAGTCATCTACTTTGCATCACATTGCTATGAAATGTTATCAAATGACTCTCACATCAAGTCTAGAGCTTCTGGGATTCACCACGTGCTTGGCTTCACTGATTCAACTTTTTAATCACACTTACTATTTCAGAAAGTCTCTTTTGTTCCAGCCTCATTTTTCCTAACTTCAGGTTCTCCATTTTGTAAAGGCTTTTTCTACAAGAGTATGGAGCTCCTTACTACCAAAAATATTATCTCAAAGTCATTACAGAAAATTGTCAAACTTTTCTTTTCTGAACTAAGTGAACCTTTTTTTAATTTCTTAGAACAACAGATGTCAAATCAGCCTTGTAGTTCTTTACTGAACATAGTGACTTGCCCATATCCTTTATAAAGCCCACACAACTGAACCACACTATATTTTAAGACTGTTTACAGTAACACAGTGGTACTACCCCTGTTGCTCAATATTCTGCTCTCATAGCTGCTACAAATCTGTAAAAGTTTATATTTAGAAGTTACAGAAGGTAATGACCCATACTGTTTACTAAATCACAAGTCCTCAAAAACACAATCCTATGTTATGCAAGTACACTACACATCCTACATTCCTAGAAACACGAGCTCACATCACTTAATACGATTGCAGAACAGAAATGCTCTTGCAACACCAGTAATGTATAGCTAAATATCAGCCCAAGTTCCAAATCTTTAGTCAGCATATTTGTAGAAATTTCCCATGTAATTTACCTGAAAATAACTTCTCTGTAGATGGTGAAATTTCATGTGTAACATAGAATAATAACAGTCAATAATAAGAAATACATAAAAGTTAACTAATTCTTAGTAAATGTTAAAGTTAAATTTCTTTTACCAAATCCTAGTTATTCTTATAATCTTGTTGAGGCCATCCATAGCAAGCTATGAAGAACTTGCTATTAGGCACACAAGTAACTCACTAATATCAAAGATGTCACTCCATTTAGGTGAGCAGAGAACATAAGACTATAGCAAACTCTCACATTATTAACCAATCTGTTTTTTTATTTCTTAATGATTCCTCCCCTTCTTTACTGATATATCAAAAATTATCCATGTCCAATGAAGCTGCAGTTGGTTGGTACTCTCCCAAGATAAAAATCCTCAGCAGGGTGTTATGTACAGGTAGGCATCTGAATTACTGAAAACATAAGTCACTATTTTCCCACTCTACATCTGGATTTACACATACTCAGACTTCAAATACTGATTAGCTTCATCTTTCGTTAACACCAGCATCCATCAGAGGTAAACTATGTAAGCAAGAGAAATGTCAAACTCACTTTGTCCGCAGATCAGAAAAGATGTGAATAGAAATTCTAATCTATAGGATGATCAAAGACCTCCAAAACCTCAGAGGTAAGGTTGCATGTTCCTAGAATCTACAGTCACAACTCAGCAGGTCTGCATATACTGCATTAGGATACAACACAGGAAAAGGTCAACTACATAAAATACAAAGAGAATTAATACACAGTGACCTTGCCATTTTTTTTTATTTAATTACATGTATCCTGCCAGAGGAAGACTTCATGTACTGCATTTTATTCATACCCACTTTGTCAAACATCTCTTGTAGAAAAAGTGTTAATCCCAAGATGAATTTATTCAGACAGAAAACTTAAAAATTTAATTGTATGTTAAAGAAGGCATGGGTGGCTGTTTTCCTGTTGTTTTTGTTATTTTATTACTTCTGTTTCATACTGACTGTATATTTATCAGTGTTGTTCAACCATAATATTAAAAAAAATTCCAAGTAAACAGTAGTCCTTGCACTTTTATTCCTCATACCTAACTATACAGCAGCCTACTATGTCTGTGCTGGCTGAAACTTCTCTGCAGTTTGTGCTCCTGGGGGCCACAGGGCTGGGCTGGCAAACTCGCTCATCTGCCCTTGAGAGCAGCACTCCAGGGTCCCAAACACAGAGCCCCAGGGACCTTCTGTGGCATCCATCCACTGCTGTTTCAGCTCCATGATACAATTCTCTCAGAAAACAAGCAGGCCTTCCCAAAACTCTTTTGGAGACAAGACATTTCACCACTGGCCGATGCCAGGGCCAGGTAGTGATTTAGGGGTTGGCCACCAGAGTCCTTGTATTGAAAGGAAAGTTCTCTTTATTAAATAGGAACATCAAAACACATATTAATAATGAGATTAGAAAGCTGAATGCATTCCTCCTTCCCTTTGGGTGTGTTGAGTTTGTTGTTGTTGTTGGAGGGGAAGTTGTTTTGTTTTAATAACAGTTTCCATGTTTCTTTTTTCACTGACAGGCTTCATAGTGACAATCCTTTTTAGGGGATTTGAAAAATAAGTCTTACAAATAGCATTTTAGTCTTTGAAGTCACACTTTCATGGATAGGGCTCTTCCAAGCAGTAGTTTGCTAAGTGATAAATCTTGTAAGAGCTCTTGGGCAAATTCTTCGGAGAGTATAACTATACCTCTCCTAGGCAGTGTATTTCAGTGGTGCCAACTACCACTTTCTTCACGCATGGGAGTACAACTGAGAATGGGAGCATTTTCCTGGAAAAGAACTGCGCTCCTAACAATTGTAGTACTGAAATGCATAACGTTCAAGTGCAGCCTTTCTCATACAGAAGTATCAGCAACTACTGAGCTCATTAATAACAGAAGATAAAATAGAAAATGGTGTTTTTGAAAAGTGTCCTTTTCTATTTTCTCAAGAGAAATGTCAAGATGCTTCTGAAATAAAATTGTTGCAGATTTGGATATACATACATATTTTATCAGTAATGTCACAAGGTAGCACTAGCAGTACCATTAAGGAGGTAATGATTTGGTTTCTTTAAAGCTTTTTTTTTAAAGATTTTGTTTTTGTGGGGTTTGATGGTTTGTTTTGGGGGTTTTTGGGTGGTTTTTTGGGTTTGGTTTTGTTTTGGTTGGGTTTTTGTTTTTAAAAAAAAAAACAAACAAAAAAACATTTCACTACCTGAATAGCACATGACATGCAATGAAATGGCCATGAATTCAACAAAAGCCAAACACGCAGCAAGGATTCACATCCTAAATAAGAGAATCCCTTTCAGGACCAGCTACAAGGGGAATGTATACTTAAGCTTCCATGTAGCCATTAATTTCTGCATTTAGCTATTCATTATATGCAACGAGTACATTTCAATTCAAGCACTGGTTGGATGAGGAAAAGCTTGTTTTGGTTTGGTCTTTTATTTGGGGTTTTGAGGCAGGGGTGCTGTGTGTGGTTTTAGGTTTTTGGTATCTTTTGTTGTCTGTGGGGTTTTTTTGGTTTGGGTTTTTTGGGGGGTTTTTTTGGTTGGTTTTTGTTTGGTTGGTTGTTGTTGTTTGTTTTTTGTTTCGTTTTTTTGGTTTGTTTTTTTTTTTTTTTTTTAAGAGAATTGACTGTCTTTATGCCTAACACAGAGATGCCCCAAAGAAAAGCTCTTTCAATTTTCAATTAATTTGAGTTAATTAGAAAAATATTTTTCCTAAGTTTCACTGTGAACTTGTTCTGAATTTTCTGTTATGCATTATTCTTCCCTTCAGCCACAATACAGATTATGCTTTTCAACATCCATCTTCTCTTCCTATTTTTCATCCACATTTCTAATAACTCTCAATGCTCTTTCGTGTTATTTAACTATTTTCCTCTGTATCAGATCTATCACGGTTCAGTATCTCCACAGAATTTAGCTTATATTGTTCATTTTCTGTGCTATTAACAAAGATATTAAATGTTAGAACACATATAGTATTATTCCCTGGTTAGGCTTTTCCCAAAGCTCCAGTCTCACCCATTTAGCATTATTCTTTGTTTGCTGTTGCCCTGCCAACTCTTACATCAGATGGCAGCATCTCCATCACAGTCAATTTGAATCAATTTTTCAAGTAAGATTTCATGAAACAGAGTATCAAATGCTTTACTAAAGTCCAAATATATTACATTTACTCCTTCATCCACCAGATTTGTAATTCTATCAGAAAAGTAATCAAGTTTGATATGCCTTTCACACCATACTTTTAACTTTCACATTTTCTAGCTAAAACATATTCATCACAGTGTGCTTGCAAATGCAGAGCCATTGTACATGCAAAGCTGAAAAGAAATAGTTTTGTGGTCCCAGAGGTAGAGCAAACTTTACTGTGTGAGCAGAGGCTGAACTCGTTTAAATCTCATCTCCCACATAAGGTAGCTGACCTCTCATTGTGATTCAGCATATACACAAATAAATCTAGGGTGATTAAGCTACCTTTGATACAATTTGTACAATTCTATATAGCTCCAAAATCCAAATCACAGAGTTCTATGCAATCAACTTCAATACCCGCTTGGCTCTGCATCCTGTTAATTCTAGACAACAAATGTGTCCTTTAATGAACAAACACACAACAGCTACATTTTTTCCTCCCAAAGCCAGACATCATGGCTGCTTCTGAGGTCAAGCTGTGAAAACAGTGGAAGCAAGACACAAATTACGTATGGCTGTTCTCATCTGCTGGCCTCTTTCATTCTTGGCTCTGAAATGCACGTTATGGTGGCTAGGGAATCACCCTCATTCAGCTTGCACCTGGAGGCTCCTTCTTTGATTCAAATATAGAGATAGATACACATTTACTTTTCTGCATGTGCTTTGCGCTGTGAAAGCAATAGGCTACAACCACAGGACCAACGCACAGACTAGCTGCTGCTATGCAGGACTTTCACCAATACATCCCCAGCTCCCCTTCTCAATTACACCAGTAGAGACCACCTTATTTTAAAAGAATAAAGAGTAGTAGCATAAAGAATACAAGCCAAAGCTAATTGCTTCCTGAAAGCAATCAACTTTCTACATGAGCAAACCAAACTCGGCTTCAAGACCCATTAAGTGTGAGGCAGATTCTGCAGTGGGGTGGATGGGTAGATTACGGGGTACAGATTACTGGCTCTTCATGCTTGCTTTCAATAAAAATAAAAAAGCAAAGTGATTTATGAGAATACAGTTCCCCCTGTTTCTTTACAGAACTCCGGGTTTGCTGTCCCACTCTGCTCTAGCTGCTCTTCTTGTGGTCTCTATATTCAGGTGTCCTTAGTGAATCACCTCAGGCCCACCAGTGGGACACATCTCCCTTGTAAGAATCACAAGTTCATGCTAAGACATGTAAAGCACATCATGATGTGTCAGCTGCTCCCTGCAGCAGAATTAGAATTGAAAAAAAAAACAAAAAAAACCAACAAAAAAAAAACCTAAAAACAGAAAACAACACTAACATGCTCATTGGCCTTTAATCTAATATAGATTCCTCCTGAACCATATACAGTGAGCCTTGCTCAACCACAACACAACTAGACCAGGACAATAACTTACTATAGCATTTTGTTTTACTTTTACTGTTGTGAATCCTTCAGCGACAATTTCTTCTGCCACACTGCTAGGTGGGAGTCATTTGCTCTCTCTGAAGAGCCACTACCACACCAACACAGAAAGAGGCAAGCCACTCTTTGCGGCACACTTGGCTGCGTGGCTGGGACAGAGCTCAGTGCAGTAACGCTCTTGTGAGGCAAGTGCTGCCGCTCTTCTTCGCACTGATTATGGCACACTCCACTCAGCACAAGCATTCATGCGATCAGATACTATTCCACTTGAGCACAGGTGGCAGGCTCCAAATCATGATGTCAGGCTTCCTTAGTCTTCACAGTGATAGGCTAAATTTGACATCACTGCTAGCAATTTTCTCTGACAGTGCCAACACAGTACACGTTACCCTCTGTGCTGCTCACGCACCGGGGTGCAGCATGAGGTAGCTTGTTCCCGGCATTCGAAAGGGGCTTTAATTGACTGCTCCAAAATAAACATACAAAAACACTTTTCAAATTAGAAACATTCTGATCTGTCTCAAGGATATAATTCCACTTCTTCTGCTTTTAAAACACTCACTGACAATACCTTTTAAGTTGTTGAAGTACAAAAGATTAAGAAAGAAAACAACAATGTATTTCATATACTTGGCATTGGTATCAGGGTTGAGTAGAGAAGCAAATCTAGGAGCAGAAAATCTTTGTAAACATACTGCCAGTCATGAAAAACAAAACATTTACAAATGATGCACTAGCTGTATTCAGCAGGATTAGTAATATTACAATTAAGGGATTTATAATGAATGCAGTTTAAATCATGATGAGAAACCCTATTAGATGTAAACTCAAAACAATTATTATTTTAAAAGGCTTTAGCTCTCTACTGACAAAAAAAACCACACCCTATTTTTTTATTCTCCTTTTTTTGAGATACCTCTTTTAATCCTCAAATCACTGGAAAATGAACTATGGAAAAATGTTTATGGTTTTATTTTATGTCTCTTGTTCAGACAAACCACACAAGATGTAGCAAACATGATCAGCATAGAAATAAAGCATCCTGCCAAAATCAGACTAGGCAGTAAATACAGATACTCTTTGTTTAGACATTTATTTTATGTATATAAAAGCTGACGGATAGCTATGCCACAAAGTCAGGTATAATTTGGTTCAGTGCTCCATAAATACTCTTCTATTATCTGCCAATGTCCCTGAAAGTCCTTAGCTACCCAGCCTTTGTTCCTGGAAGTGTCTTACTCGGAACTGCTTCCCAGCCCTTACTGCTACAACATCAAGCCATTTCCGTACCAGATATTTGAATTCTAATGAGATTTCACTTATAGTCAGTTACTCAACGTGTTATAGACTATTAAAACACTATTACTCACCACACTAACTCAGACTTCAAAGGAGTAAATTCTAGGGAATAAATCCTACTCCAAATGCCAAAGACGGCACTAAAATTACTGGCCTAAAGGGGGAAAATGATCCACACAACCCCAACCCCAGTTTCGTTGGTACCAAAGTCTTGGAAGAAAGACTGCAAGAAAATCCTCCCCTCTGATAGATAGCAGCTCCCCAGCTTAATAGGACACAGTAGCTACTGCGTCTTCACCACTGTTCCCCTGTCCCTTCTTAGGGGTCTGTATCTATTTGTTGTGTTGCAAACAATGTCACTCGGATACTTTCCTTTGTCAGCTCAGCTCTGATTTCAGCATCAGGGGCTGTATCAACAGCATCAATTCTGAATTTAACACTTCTGATTATCCTATCTGTTCCACTCTGTAACACCACTTTATAGTACAATGTTTGTATTATGTATATGGCATGCGGGGTGATGGAGCTAACAGAAAGCTGTTATCCACAGGAATAACTTAAAAATTTACTGTGCTAATGCAAGCAAATTCCCTAAGCATAGATAGACCATGCAACATCATCTAATTCTGTGCATGGGAATTGAAGTAGTGATATAAACATGAAGAAAAAGAGGAAACAAAATACATGCAATGCTGATAGATGGTAAAAAGCAGCAGCACGTCCCAACCAAACCACAAAAAGAGAATGAGGGCATCATTCTGCCAGGGCTCAGTGGATGGATTTGTGTTCCTTCACCGCATATTCTCCCACAAACACACGCTCATGTGCCTGATGTGCAATGCCACATTATCATTGCAAGCACAGCCAAAAATATCACAAGAAATAATTCCCCACAGATAACAAAAGAAATGAGAGAAGTCTATAGCATAAGGTGGACCCAGACAAATGCAAGGTTTGGGAACTGTTTCAATTAGTTTTGGGTTTTGGTTTTTTTTTTTTTTTTTCTTAATTTTGTTTTAAGCAATGCTCCACATGGGGTAGCCTCACATTGCTGCCCAACGCTGAAATGACACATGGCCACACAGTTATGCCTTCTGATAATTTGGCAGTCTCCAACCCTTGTTTCTAATCTGGGAAAAAATGCAAACCATTTTCCTAAGTAGTAGCAGCACTTGGGACCCTAAATAACACTGAAGTGTTTTTCTGCCTTTCTTGTCTGTCTCTTTAGACATATGTAATTCGCAGCATCTCTGTCATTAGTTTCCACCTTGTGGGAAGTGTTCTTGTTTTCAGTTCACCCACTGAACAAGTCAGCAGAGGGTGACCACTGATGTTTAATTACTGTAGCTCTATGATCTGTTCTAAATGCACTCATCTTAGGATGCATCTTTATTATTTTCTACCATACTTGTTTTCTGTCATCCTGTTAAATTAAGGATATTGGGGATTGAGGTCAAGCTAATTATAAGAGTGACCTAATGAGTGGATTCTCTTTCCTCTTCCAGTAAAGGATATTCCTCCCCCAGTACAACAAAAAAATCACTACTGTTCTTATTTCTTACATAGACACTATCTTTAGTTCTACAGGAAGGATGAAATTGCTGTTATTAAGCCTCATTTTCACCCATATGCTTTTTTTCTTTAGATAATACTGTTTTTCCTGGTACTGCACTGATATGTTTACCCTAAAGTGAGTAGAAGTCCCATTTACTTCATAAATGTCCCACTCTTTTTCTATTGTTTCCTTTCATCCTTTGCTTCTAAAAGGAGTACTTTTAAGATCACCACCTTGTCATCTGGACATATTTATTCGTCCTTGCAAATTCATGTTACACACTGCAATTTCTCCTCTTTCTCCAACTGCCAGGCTGGCACTTGACCTGACTTCCAGG
Organism: Theristicus caerulescens; assembly: GCA_020745775.1. NCBI lineage: Eukaryota > Metazoa > Chordata > Aves > Pelecaniformes > Threskiornithidae > Theristicus > Theristicus caerulescens. The sequence goes on from CM036560.1 coordinate 96,321,036, forward strand.
TCTAGATGCTTTTCTGCTTCAAGGTTTCTTTAAGTGTATATGATTTTCTATTCTATTCCTGGGACCAGCACACTGCCCATCCTTCATTCTGGACTAGGTAGCTGCCTCTGGTTGGCTAAATTTTAACACATTATCAAACATTAGTTCTGGGTTTTCCACAAACTCAGGCCTATAATGTTGCACATTTGAGCCACAACCTGGCTTCTTCTTGAGGAGGTGTTGTTAGAGAATCTCAGAACTCAAATTTTTAGACCAGTTTTTGCCTTCAATTCTTATGTCTTACTTTCCAGATTTTTGTAATAAGTTTTGCTCATTAGCTTTCCTTGCCTCAGTTAACCTAAAACCACTAAAAATATGAAGAGTTTCAAAGCCTACTCCTACTCTCTCATTAAAGCCATTGTTCTACCATCTTGCTGTGCAAGCCACCTGTTGCTTCAGGTGAGAAATAAAGTGTCTTCTCAATCTCCTTCAGTTGTTTTATACATTTCCAAAGAGGTTCAATTCCAGTGAGATATTTCCTCTCTTCTCCCCCCCTAGTTTGCTTACCTTGTGGCTGCAGTTATCACTCAGACCCATGAATCGGGAAGAGATCTGTTTAGCCTCACATCAGAGTTTCTAACTGATTGGTATAACCAGCATCAGCCTCGGCACAGGGCGATCCACATCAGCTGGCTATTGCCAAGCACTTTCGAAAGGTTCAGTACTCAACAGGGGATGACCTGAATATAGCTTAAGCCAGAACTGTCAGTAGCTAGAGAGAAATTGAGAGCATATCCAAAATGAACCGTTGTCTAGCTAGCTTATGTACAAAAGCTGTATTTTTAGAAAATAAACAAAGGAAAAACAAGGCTTATCCATTGAAGGACTCACATTTGCTGCAGAGATACACCACAGATAGTTAAAAAGACAAAGACAATAGGATGCTGATCAATGTCGTGGCCCCCAGCAGCACAATAGCAAAGTAGTAGAAACCTCCATCATCTCAGTCCTAATGAGAGTTTGGTACAAGTTAGACTGAACCAGCTGACACCTCTTCACTGGCACATGGCCACTTCTGTGAATGGAGCTGTTGATCTCATTACAGTTTCTAGTAAATTATAGTAGACACATTGATAGTTATCAGTGCTACTGTGGCACTCAGAAAGGAAGTTAAGGGTTGGAAAGCTCTGGCATCCAAGCAGCCCTTTCTCCCACAGAAGAGTTCCCATCACATCAAAGTTGGTAAATACTGCTAGATATGGTAATAGTGACACAGACACTGACAGATTCAATTCTGTTTTGATGGCAATCCAAAATCTCTATCAGGAAATTAATTCATGCTAAAGAAATAAATCTACTCTCTTTAAGAGGTCACTTTATAATTAATTATACTCCAGCTTTTAAAGCATTTTGCAGAGTGCAGTTCTCTCTAATATAATTATATCACAAACTGCGTTTTATGGCAAATCTGAATTGAGAAGTCTAGTCTGGAATGCCAACAGTGAGACTACTTTAATATGAAGCTTCAGTAGGTGTTTATAACAAGCATTGGCAAAAGCAGGTAATAAAATACTATACAGCCTTGAGACAAAAATTAATGAGACAATAAACAGTAAGAAATTAAAAAGCTGGCATGTATTCTGTTCCAGAAGCAGAAATGACACAATCAGTTGTCTTCTTAATGCTTGCTTTTATACCAACTGTAATGCTACAGACCTTGTTCAGATGTCTGAATTATCACACCTAGTTTCCCACAGCAGAGCTCTTCACTTGCCATCCCATGGGCCCCTCCAGCCCAGGCACAACCCAACGGCACCATGTCATGACATGGGCAGCTTTCCACACCTGGCACAGCCCCCTATGCCTCTGACACCCTCCCAACAGCTCTTATCAACCCACTCACCACTGCCACTTTCCCCCAGCACAGTAGAAGGCATTGCTTAGCTACTTGGAGGAGTATGGGGGCATTTCCCTTTGCAGAGGGCTGTGTGTACAGCTAATGGAGACATTTATCCACACCTAAGCCTTGCTCGGGACCAGGCATACACATGGGAGACTGATACCAGTGTACCTGGTAAGGCAGTTAAAAACCAAGTACCAGCTCCTTTCACTGTACACTGGGCAACCCTTCCCACCAAAAGCTTTCCCACTCATCTTCCCATCCCACCTTCTGTCTTCACCTCTGCAACCTAGGTTTTTGGTCATCTTTTTTTCACCCACTCTCTCCTTCAATATTTGCTCCCTAACTCATTCAAGTTGGCCAGATCCTCACTTTTTTCCTCTCCTCAAAAAGGTGATTCTGCTCCACCTTCACACAGAGTAATCTGAAATTTTGCTTTTTCACAGAGAACACAGTTCAAGCAATTAGCAATCAGCCAAGTCTTCAATAAGAGTTCAAGTTAAACCTTTGAGAAATTCAAGACAGACAGTCTTCCAATGGAATTCCATTCCTCCTCCACTTTATGTTAAAAGATCCTCCCTTGTTTTGCAGTTACAAGCAAATTGGAAATAACGAGACTGAAAATACATTTTTCATTCTATGGGAAATGCTGACATTTCAGATCATTTTTTTCTAAATCAGAACAAAAGACAAACTCTAAGGCTGCTAAGTGATATTCATTTCATAGCATTACACAATGGTAGTGTAAAATAGTAAATCAAAATCTCAAACATGAAATATTAGCTAAATTAGTTTCAAAAAACCACATGTTGTAATAAAAATAAACAAAACAGTGTAACATTAATCAAAAGAATTAACTATTATCAGAACAAAAATGAAAACATCTTTTCATCAAAATACAAATATTCCCACAATGGATTTTTACCAAAACTTCATTTATCTTCTACCACTGTTTTGCAGGTGGAAAGTACAGTTTTGAAAAGCTTCAAGGTACTATCCAGATTTCAGGGTAATCTAATCCACCCATAACATTACAATCACTACACATTTAAGATGAGCGTCCTTCACCTTGGCCAAATTCAACTTTATCATGATACACTTAACCACCTAAGCTAATAGAGCCCTGCACACACAAACACTGATTTTGTTTCTAGTGTTTATGTCTTAATCCTCTTAATGCTCATGACTTTAGAGGACTGAGCATGATATTTACAAATATTCCATAGCAAGAAGTTTTAATTCACAACTTCCCACCTGCATCCTGTATTTCCTTGCTGTCAATTTGAACAAGATACACTGGAAATTTGTGGGCACAACTTTCTCCACAACTGAAACCAAAATACAATAATTCTTAATGGGTATTCATTTAATGTGAAAACTAACTCTTAATTTTACTACTTCATTGCAGAATTCAACTTTTATACTGCTTCCTAGCTATAGCAAACTGGACATTTCTGAGAAAAGCCTCAATGCAAAATAGCATTTTAGGCTGTCTTTAGAGATTTTATTCACTCATGACCATATCAACCACATTTGAGTGAGAGATCCATCAGAATCAAGTCCCCTACTTCCCATGACCAAGGTGCCAGGTAATGGTTTCCTACCAGTTCCCCAAACACTTGCAGGCATGCAGGTACTCTCTCCATGTATTCCAGCGATGTTCCTTTACACAGAGGAGTCTACAGTTTGGGCAATAAATGACCCTTGAGCTAGAATCAGAAGAAGCTATGAAGTAACATAAGCTGCTTTGTGACTCACTGAAGCCTTCTGGCTTCCTTCACACAGACTGAAGCATAACAGACCACAGAGAAAATGACCAAACTCACTCTCTAAGCTCTGGTAACAACAAAACAGCGACGTGGATTTCCAGTTAAGGAAAGCCTGAAAGATTTTCAGCGCTTGTCTGTCTCATGGTATTTTAATTAGATTACTCTGGACCTCAAGCCACACAGCAAGTCTCTGGAGCAAGCTGGTATATGGTTTTGACCTTTTTAGGTACTATCAATAGAATTCAACATCTTTTGCAGATGTGAATGAGTTGCCAGCCAGAATACAGATTTCATAAAAGATTTAAAGAAAAAGAAAAAGCTTCATAAGTTATTTGCAATGATCATGAAAATTTTTCAGTGAAGGTAGTAGCAATGTAAACATTGTAGTGGCCAACCCAGTAGACACACAATTTTTTGATACGACAATTAATACATAGTGCTGTCTGTTTAGTACAGAACTACTGCCACCTAAATGGCACAATAAAGCAGCAAGCATGTATCCTATAACCACATACACCAATCTTTGGGATGGCCAGGTGTCCTTGGCCAGGTCAAAGCTCTGATTCCATCAATCTGGCTTATAGCAGTAATGCTTATTCAATGGAGATAGAGTACATATGCTGGCAGTTCATGTCTACAGGATCAGACCCCAGAATTATTTTTGAGAAGTATTTGACACATATTCACCTAACTGTATAAATAAAAATGCCACCCAGATTTTAAATGATGAACCAGAAGTACAAGACTGCAGTAGTTAAAAAAGGCAGTTTAGAATAATGGATATTATTATAGAAATTCCACTCATTCTGAAAAAAAAAAAAAGCTGTATTACAGAATCTGTGGTTTCAAAATGTAATTTCAGAAAAATACTAACTACAATCTGAATCTAATTTTATTTTCTATATTCAAATTTGGTTGAATACATGCTATGAGTATTGTCTATTAAAAATCTCATACAACAATTGTCTAAATATCTCATTTGCAATTCTGCTCTATCATTGAAAATTTCTAGTACTACAGCTGCAAACGCTGCTAAATCTGCCTGGTTTTCTGACCATTTGCAGTTGTACACAAAAATATTTGAGCTGCTGAATTCTTTCAGTCATATTTGTTAGATTACAGACACTTCTGCTCCATCTCCCACCCCCGTTCTCATTGTTGGGGCTTTAGGTTACATAATAGGCTGTGATACAACATAGTAATATGTAATATAACCAGAGGCAACACAAAAAATAAGGTCTTATCATAGGTATACAGCACTGCAAAGGATATTCTCCGGATGCTGTTTGTTCTGTCATCATGTGCCCATAGATTACACTGTATGTTTGATAAAAATACAAAGCAATTTTTTTTAAAAGATGCTTCACTAACACAAGTATAATCTCTTCTGCTCTGCTGCTTTAATCCCTGAAGATCTTAATAGGCCTCTCCCACAAAAAGATTAAAATCCACATCTTTCATATCTTTTGATTACAAGAAATAGCACAAAGAGTAGTTCATATAAAGTGTTAGTAATTATGCTGAAACTGCATTTTAACAGACTGTTTCCTTTGATTTATTTATTTCTGGATGTCCACGAACGAGCACAGTAGGCCATTACATTACAATATTTCAGCATCAACAGGAAATCACAGTCCAGTATATGATTTACTGCAAGACAATTCTAGTATAGGAATGAAATAAGAAATCAGCTCTGTCGATGTTATTAATTACAAAGGAAATTACCTTGGTACAATCTGAAATTCACTTAAAAGCATGAATATTTGCTACTTATGATAGGCAAAACTATAACTCCCCCCATTTCAGGCCTTAGGTCAAAAAATAAATAATTCAAAGTTAAACTTAACATGAATCACCTGTATTTAGGAGTAGAATAAACTTCTTCATGATGGGACATCTCAGCTTTCTGTTAAAGCATCTATTAAATGGTATTGTGGCTCTTTTGTATGACGTAAGTCATTAGAAATCAGTTTTTTACTATATGCTTTTGCAGTCCCTGCTTCTGTTTTGAAAACTCCCGCAATCACACTGGCTGCAGAACAGAAACTGCCAGGCAGCAGCATAGTCACAGGGCACGGAGCAAGGGCTTCGCCTGTGCTCTGCTGAGACTTGGTAGGAGACTGTCTATAAATTAGAGGACAAGGAAGGAATGAGCCCTCACTACAAAGAGTGATAACAAAGAAAAACCTAGCACTTTGCTGTATCTATTATTTCCCAAGGCCTTCTGAAATCACAATCTCCAAATAGAAGCTACACATATATGAGAAATTTACCAAAGCCCAGAGTTACAAATCCTCATGAAATGCAAAACCAGTGTCTTCCTTCCAGAGGAAGATGACTACCACAGCCAACACTTAGTCCTGAATGGATGTGCTACCGAAACATCAGGGAGACATGTCAGACAGAACTGAAAACATTCACTCAAAATGCATCATTTACTGTACAATTCTTCTGTATCAATAGGTATGGAAAAAGTACAAGAGAACAAGTTAACATCGGCAGCCTTTCCCTCCACGGCCTTCCTCTTTGTTCCTTAAGAAGATCCAATCTATCTTCTCCCAGCACTCCAGAAAAATGTCACCTTGAGTGGTATCTTTAGGAGGCCTTATTCCTAGTGCAGGAAAACAAGCTTCATCATATGGGTACAATTTAACATTAAATTGAAAAAAGACTGAAAATTATAAACAGTAAATACATACAAAGTAAAACAAGATCATAAAACATACTAGGGATTTTTAACTCATCAAACTTCCTTGGTTCAACAACTTAATGATGAATCTCACAGTGGAATCCACTGCTAATTATCTGAAATCTAACAGGAGCTTAATATGGTCCAGACTGCTATAACTTCCAGCATTTCATGTCTTCCTAGGATTGCACGTACTCTAGCATAAATTAGTCTAATCCAAACAGTCTGCAGAGTCAGGACTTGTTTCCATTCTCTGGTTCCAAGGTAAACCCTTCAGCATCATTAGGTAGGCAGTAGAGAGCAGTATTAACATAATTACACACACAGCCCAGGGTTATCTGCAAAAAACCAAACCCTTGCAAATCAGGTAATGTTTTGGATGTCTGTGGGTAATCACAAGAGAAGTCTATCACACAAACACTTCGCTAACAGATTCCCAATCTCTGACACTCATTGCCAGCTCCCTTGCCCTCAAAAGTGAATTCTGTTGCCTTCTCTGACTTTGCGCAGGTTATCTGACAATATCAAGGACTTTTAAAGAGGTTCAATTCATGCACATGAAAATGTCACTTCTTTCCATGGTTTACAGCTCAATTTTTGATGAAATAATAGGATTTTGAATAATTCTAACAAGTCTGAATCTACATATTAATAACTTATAGCCAGGGCTGACTGACCAACTGTGCCTGTCTCCAAAGAGAAGTTTTGCAGTACACAGCTGAAGTGCGGCTAGCCATTTCTTACAGCACAACCAAGAAAAAGGGAAAAGTGACCCCAATCTTGGTGACCTCGCCTCATAATTAAGAGAAGGGTAAATTCTGTCAGACTCCTGGTAAACCTTTGTACAAAAAACCAAGTTGTTTAAATGTCAGGTGGCCTGACATTTTAAGCATTTGTAAAAATAATATGACTTTTAATGCTTAATCAAAACTGACAGATACTTTGAGTGAATTCATTTGCTAATAGCTGATTTCAAAGTGATAAGTTTGTGATCTAATTCACAAAGTGAGATGATAAATATTTGTGTCTTGTTATTAATTGTTGACCCACTGTACAAAGCATTTATGCACAGTTATCCACATGATTCTTCCTATTTAATACTTGACTTCTCTTCTGAGACTACCAATCAAGTTGTCAGGGTCACAAGGTTTGTACAGGTGTCTTGTAAAAAAACCTAACAAGCAGTTTAAAATACCTTTACACATTTCTTACAGCCACCTAACAGCTTATCAAGTGCTTAAAATTTAACTGATGTGATCAAATTGAAACCTATGACCTAGTGTGAAGAAGGTTCTCTATCTCATTAACAGTTCCCTGGAGCAGCTCCTTAGTAGAGAAACATTTTGCTTAGTGCCCTGTTTCTCAAATAGTTTTGTCACTGAGCAGGGTGTTTCCATCAATATTATGTGAGGCTGAAATAACAACTCAGTGAGGAAGAAACGCAAAAGAAAACAAGGCCAAACTCAACGGGCCCTGCAAAACAGGCTGCACAGTTATTATGAAAAAAATTCTCTACTAACGAGTTTCCAAGTCTCTATAAAATCCCAATATTTGGCAAAGAGCGTTCCATTTCACATTTTAACATCCTCTGGCATAAACTATCATGCTTTAATTAAACACAGAATGCAAATCACATCCCCAGGAGATGATGCCTCTAGCTGCTTCAGTAAGCTAATATGGAAGTCAACCATGGCAGTAACGTAGCACAGAGACCAGGGCAACTGTGCACATCGTGGGGCTGAGTTTCCCAAATGCCACTCTGAGAGGCAGCTCCTGAAGAGTTATTGGAGACGTTGCTTACAGCCAGGCTCCCTGCTGGCAGACAGGAAGCCATCCATCTCTGCTGTTGTCTTCCTGATTGGTAGGCTGTGTTTGCTGGCAAACACGAGACAGCTTGATTAGCTAGGTTAGTCTTACACACATTTCATTGCCTTCAACTCCAGGGAAAAAAAAAATCCATGCTCTGAGGCCTTGTCCACACCACAGTTCCCCATGGGAAAACATCCACCAATGTGGGGAAACTATGGGAGCTATCCTACATAGTGGAAATAGCAGACAACACTTTGTTCATCTACTGTTTAAACTACCCTTAGTAGACAACAGCATGTAAAAATTGCACTTCAGTGTAAAACCATTTTGTCTGGTGACTGACTACCTCTCTATCAGGAAGCTAAGAAAAATATAGACACAATATGGAAACCAAAATCGTGCTGACAGAGAAAGATTGTGTACTTCCAAGCATCATATCAAGCTATTCAATATATTTTCATTTTCTCTCCCCCTCAAATTTACCAACTCAGGGAAGTCAGACACATTTTCACAATAAATGAAACCTGAGGATGGGAATGGAACCAAAATTATGTTTAGTTTATCATACATGGAATCAACCAGAATTCTTCCAAGGCTGCTTAAAAAAAAAAATTATATATAGATACAGCTTCCACATAGGCAAGATTTGTTATGTACATCTTAGGAAAATATCTCTTCTGACAACAGCTTATTCAAATATCAGAGTGTAAATGTGTAACACACTACCTGCAGTACTGGGAATCCACTGTTGAAGAGTCCTCCTTGACTTCAAAAGTAATTTCTGAGACCTAGGAACTCTGTACGATAGCAGGAAAAATCCTCAGGAGTCTTTCATATGAAAAGAGTTTGTCCAAGGTGACTGACAAAAGTGTGAAAGGTACAGCTCATCCTACAGCTCACACCATGGAAAACAGATAGGCAAACAGAGGGTATGCATACATTCTAAAACATCTGAAGCACTGTACTCTAGTGTGCATTTACTCTTTGTATTAAAAAAATGAAGCAAGGAAAATCCACTCCACAACAACGTGCATCTTTCTAGACAGACTGCTACTCAGAATCAATATTCTGTGCTGTAGAGCTACAACATACCTACTCCCCCTGTCATCATCAGGAATTTTTTTTTCCCCAATTATTTTTTAAACAAAATTCTGTATTTAAGGTCCTGCGTGAGGTACCTGAATGCATAAAACCTCATCTTTCTGCAACATGCTTTTCCATCTCTCAGGGTGGTGGGTGCCACGAGGCAATTCAGCATATGACCCCCTGCAGCCATTCTTCAGACGTAGTTAAAGCTGCTGTATAACTTGTTCTTTGCACCGAAACATGTCACTGATGCTGTCAGCATCTCCTTGGCTAAGAGAGACATGCAGTACTGTAGCTGGTAAATGGAGAGTGAGGGAAAGACAAGCTCTGGAGGAAGTATCTGTTTCACAGGGAAACTAAACTAATTCCTCTAACCAAAATAAATAGCTGTGAAACGTTAGATGTCTTTCATCTTGTGTGGGAGAAACAACGACATTTTCAATTAGATATCGCACAGGGTTCAAAAGTTGAGGAAATCACATATCACAAGTTCAACCTTTAATAAAAAAATCATGAACATTTATTATTAATGATCCTTAGCAGTAAATATCTTCATCTAAAATTCTTAACTGATAGGGACTTTTCAGAATTTTTTCACAAGGCAGAGAGAGGAATATTTCACTCAGGCATCTGTGGCTGTGTGCGCCTTCCTTCTCACTGGGGAAAAGATTATACAGTTTAAGTAAAATACAGAAGAAAGACTCTATGTTTAGACAGGCATGCCTATGAATGCTAAATAAGGGGGGATGCTCTGAAGCTGGTGAAGTTCTTGGAATTTCCACACTGGCCATACAGCATACGTAACATCAGCCCAATATTAATGAGCCAGAATAAGGAGACTGGAGTGCCTACGTGTCAGAGCTTTCTTTAATGACTAGGCAATAGAACTATTCTTCAGGTCAAGATTCTTTTCAGGCTAAGAATCAGCAAAAATTGAGTCTCTAAGGACATTAATTTCTTTGTTTTGTGGCCCAGTTGATGTAATGTGATTGATATATCCAGGCTCTGAATTGCAGTGATTCTAAGAAAATTATTACATTTTAAATCACAGTGCAGTTAGCAATACTGGAAAATACACAAAGTAACTTTTCTGAATTAGAGCCCTCATCACTGATGTGATTTTGAGCAATGCTGAGCCTAAAACTGTTGTGGATTTCTGCTTCTCAGGGCAGGAGATGGGAGGACAACAGGACAGGACACAAAAACAGCCACCTCATCTAGAGACAGTAAATTTCAGATCCTCTCTGTGAATCCTTTGGCCTTATATAACAAGAATTAAAATCCCTTCCTGCTTTTCTTAAGTGTCTTTTTTTCTTTCACCTTCATTAAGGTGTTGTTTCTTTGGAAAACAAAAGAACCACAAATTACCGGCAAACAAAAATATTTGCAAATGCTAATGTTCAGGCACTCCACTAGTAGAAATAAGCATGTATCTTCTCCAAGTGTATCCAAAATCCCTTTTGGGTGATTATCAACATAACTCTGCTCTGGTGAGTCATCAAAAGAGACCAGTTTCATTTGTGAAATGCCACTGCTAATTCCAAACAACACGACTCTACTGACATCGGTGCATATATGCACTACTTAGGGCAAATAATTGCTATTTCAATATTTAACTGGAAGATTATACACTTATTCTTACAGGTTCTGATCTCCCTTAGAATTTTCCTATAGACAAACCGAAGGATATCCTACACATGTGTATACACTTTTTACACAAATGTAACAGTTTTTTTCTTCTTTAATTTATCATTACTGAAATTAAAAACCCCCACCTTATTCTATTTAAATACTTAACACTACTTTGAGAGAAAACTAGAAAATGCATTAATGCTAACTCAGTTCCTGGGGCTTTGTTTTATGCAATCCCTAGCTAAAATCCAAAAAAAGCTGGCATGCTGCTTATTAAAGCCACTTACAGCTCAGTTCATCTTCTCTAGGTGATGTCTGTATTTATTCACATTGTGCTGTCATCTTATGGAGGCCTTGCTAGATAATCACTTAAATTTATCTCAGAACAAAAAGAAATCAAAAAAAAAAAAGAAAAAATATCATGTTTTACTTTGGTTTTATGAATTTACACACATGTCCCAAAGCAACCAAAAAAAGTCATATTTTGAAGAAAAAAAAAATATTTTCTTCCCCTCCAGTTTGGCTCTTTTCCTACCTGCTTGCTATTGCAAAATACTTAGCTTCTAATCAAAATAATGAAAGCAGAGCTTCTGTGCTCAGAGGTTTTCATTTGAATAAGCAAGGCAATTTCCATTTAAAATGTATGTTCTGTCATGCTTCCACAAAACAGAAGTGTCATTTCTGGTTTAATGCAGATGCCAAGTTATCCAGGTTCTTATACCCCTCCAGAAAATCATAAAATCTCAGCTTGCTCCCTGCTCAGCACAGCTAGCTTCCTTGTCTGGCCTGAGATTTGACTGCAAAGTTTAAATGCGAAGTCTGCCCAAGTCCTGGTTTCTATTCCCAAGTCTGACTTGGCATATGAATTTTCTGAGGTTGCTGAATCTCAGTTTCTCCCCTCACATTACTTTCCTCACTCAGGGGTATTTATGACCGTAAAGTTTGGTAAAGACTTTGGTATATTCAAATAAGAGATGTGGAGTACTGTTCTTATGAAATCAAGCTATGCAACATCCAGCTTTGTCAGTTGTGCAACATCTTCCCCCGCTCATCTTGTTGGAAGAAATAATGCAGATACCAAAGTGAAACTACAGATCAAAATTTCATGCTGAAATTCACTTAAAAAACATCTTCTTAGAAAAATCTCTTCTTTAAACAGCATAAGCAACTTGACAAAGAGTGATTGATAAGTCGGTTTGCTTCATGGTGTAAATCTTTAATTTCATTTGCTGCCCTTGTTACTCTGACCCTAGGAATAGTCCATAAATATTTAGGTAGCTTTCCACCAGCATGCTTTCAGCTTTTGAATACTAATGCTAGCTGTAGTGAAGAAGAAAAGGAATTGCTGTAATGGACCACGGAACTAGCTGTGAATATCTAACCTGCTGTTTGTAAGGCATCCTGTTTGCTGGAATTAAAGCAGTCATTACTAGCACACAGGAACACATCACATTCTTAATGAATTGTGAAGCTGTGTTGAGAAAATAACAAATATCTTTACCTGAATAAGCATTAATGTTGTAACAACCAGGAAAAAAAAAAAAGAAAAAAATCAATAGCTGTATAAAGCCCAAGGCTAAGAACAGAAAAGCAAGACTGGCAGGCATACAGATAACCTTCCCAGTGAAGAAATCAAAGAGATTCTGGTTTACTCTGCATTTCATCATGGTGCCCGACAGATTATCAACAACTTTAAAAGTATCCTTTGATATAAGCACAGTCAAGACCCAGGGACATGACCTTTTACTACCTATATTCCCCCATTCTGTAACACCCCAAGCTCATTTAGACTCCAAAGGATTTTACAAGACCACTCTTGGCAAAGCAGTGGTGTGCAATAGTGTGGTGAGTCTTCCCACTGCTCGAGCCAGGAGAAATGCAAGCTTGAGAGGAGAGTCACAATGCCCCTTGTTCCCTTGGTCAGCGGATGCAGCATCCACATTCAGTCTCCAAGGGGACAGGGTCATTCAATCCATGAAGAGGTATTTCCCTGCCAGCTGGCCAGATCCGTCAGAGACACCAGATGTAGAAGCAATCGTTTGCCATTCCCAGCAAAGAGAGGTGCTGAGCATAAGTAACCATTACTACTGAAAGAGCAGCAGTGGAAAAGTTGCCAAAATTCATCTCTACCTTGTTCCTCGCTTCTGCTAGAAGCCTTATCTAGGCTTTAATTCCTTCTTGTCTCCACTACTGAAATTGCCTTAAAAATTATCTTTTTCCATTGCTATGCTTTCAGAGCTGCAGAAAGGAATTGAGAACACTGCAGCACAGCTCTCCTTGCTCCAGAAAGCTCATATCACTTCATCTTGAAGGTCAAAAGTGCCCTCCTAGTTTTAGCTGCCATCTTTTCATTTTTTCTGCACATCCAGACCTAGCCCCTTCCTATGCTCTGCTTCTTTCCAGGGGCTATCCAGGGTGGAGAATCAAGTACCAAGGACTTGTCTGTCTTTGACATACACTAGAATTCAGCAAAATCTCCATTCCTCCCTCACCTTTTTAGATAATTCTTTTGAAAATATACTGTAAGGCTGAATGAAGCAAGGAATTGGGCTCCACTTTTTATGAAAGCAGAAGGGTAGCAGACTCTAAAATTTGACTTAAGGGTCACCACAGTAAACTATATTGGTGCATGTCCTCCCAACTCCTCCATTTCCTTTTTCCCTGGGCTGAAAACTGAAGTCTCTGGCTGCTGAAAATGTATGAGCAATGACAAAGCAACAAGTCTAACAACATTAAATCAACAAGTAAAAAACTATTTACTTCACATCACATTAAAAAACATTTGCGCATGTGGAAATTACTCCTCTCTACAAGTAACAATTACACTGAGCTCATAGTCTGGCCTCTGCTATAAGGCTCAAAATTGACTTGGCTTGACTAACCTATACCCCCCCAGCACATTTCTTCTTTTCTCAAAAGCAGAATGTATTTGCTTGCAGCTTAAAAAAAAAAAAAGCATAAAAATCTGCAATTCTCTTTCTAATTCCTCTTCCAAATCGAGTTAGCAGGTTTCTGCAGCATATGACTTAGGACTGTAGTTACTAACAAGAAGAGGGTTCCCTAAATCCTTTGACAATTGAGGTTATTTCACACTTTACACAATCATTCCCTGTTTAAACTGTATTTTAAGTGACTCTCAAGCCTGCTACCAGCTGCCAAGCATGCCATTTTGGGGTACCATTTTATTCTTGGCGTTCTGCTGCATGAAAGTGAGCAAAGCACACAGTAGAGCTCACAAACAGAATGGCTCACAATAAAGAAAAGTAGGCTATCTTTACCATAAATTTCAGTCACCACTGAGATAGCAAGTACCCACTGAGCAGGGCAAAGAGCATTAGCAGGTTGGAAGCTTCATTTTCTTATTCAGGTAAAAGAGCTCTGTTGTTACTGCTGCTGGATTGCAAGTTCTCTTTTGTAGCCAGAGTCTAGCAGTAAATGTGAACAGCTGTTATTTGCTATATAGTCATTACTAAGAGGATTTTCATTAAAAGATTTTTTTTTTCTTGTAAAATGAAAAAGCACTTAGGCACTATTTCTCAGAATACATTGATCCAGATGAAAAGTACAGCTCCTAAATAGACCAGAGCTTCAGAATCCTAACATGTATTTTCAGAACATAAGCCTCTAATATTTGAGCACAAAATCACCTTCCAGTGATACATCTTCCTTCCAGTATTTACACCTAAAATCAGGGTCTGAAACCTACTGCTGTCTGAAGAAAAATTCTTTTCAACATTAACACTGACCCAAGGCTTCAGGGTCTCTTTAAGCTGCAAATTATCTACTCAGAGTAACGTTCTTATACACACAGCCACTAAAAAGTTGATAAAGTAATCAGTAATAACTGAATCGCAAACCATTTTCTTCAAATACTGCCTGTTTAACCAGTTTTCAAGGAGATTTAATGACGCATTGGGAAGAGTTAATAGTGAGAATTTTTTCACCTTGAAGGGCCTAAGAAGATAGTAGACATTAATAATAGTGTCAAACCATGGTAGTTTCTTAATGATGTGTCATTCAAAAGCACTCTGCCCAATTGTTTTCAATCTTTGCTTTCAGAAGTAACTCGGCCGTTATTAGGCTCATGCAAAGTTCCTAGCGAAGTATCTTTAATATAAAACAACATACCTCCATTCAAAGCAACGCAACTTTACTGATTTAGATGCCTCAACCCCCTCCTCCAGAACCACAACCTTCTTAAAGCCCCTAAACAAATACCCAACAAGTGTGTGCGCGCGCACACCCCCATCAGATATGGCATTTTCCAAAAGCACAGTCTGGTCATTCAGCAAATATTCAACCCTTTGTATTCTGAACGCACATAACATCTCTGCCTTAAGCTTTCCTTGTGCAAAAACAACCGGGTTTAAAACCCCCCAGTATGCTGTCATTTCTCTTATATAAAGATTTTGGCAGTTTTGCCGTTGCTAATGCAGACTGAACGTCCTTTCAGTATCGTATTCTGAGCACTGAATTGGCAGAATGAACTTGTGTGTAAGTGAAGCCTGCAAGCACTGTTATTCCAAAAAACTGTACGTATGCTACAAAGAAGTTTGTCAGAGAAAGAGCGTCTTTCAAGCCAGTTTCCTTTTACCCACACTTCTTCAAGATTAGGAATCCAGCAGCACTGGCAGTGCAGATACAGAATGTATTAAGCACTTCATCAACAACATCAGCTCAGAGGTGTCAGCAGTCTGGCTGAACTAGAAGGGGATCATATGTGGAAATCCTCACAAAAACCTGCACTTAAAGTACTCCTGCTGGTGTACTACACAGCATGGGGAAGTTGCACAGCTTCTGCCGTGCTGATAGAAGTACTGGCTTTCAGGTAAGTACTTAAAACAAGGTCTCTTTTGCTTATCGCTAGTGACTTTTAAAGAGAAATTAAGGACCCCAGGATTCTTTTCAAAATGTGTAGAGGGAATTAATCGTTATGTACTGGCCAACAGAACATCTCTCAATAAAATGATACCACTAGCCATAGCTTTAGCTATTGCTAACCGTCTAATAGTTGCTGGGATTTGCTATGACCAGGGCACTGCTATTACTAAGCTTTTCATTTTGGACAGAGCTTTAGGACACTGTGGGGATCTAAAAAAATACACAACCACTCCCCACCATTGTCCCATGTAATGCTTACCAGGTTAGCACCTGTAAACTAGAAAGAGAAGATGCTGAGCCTGGCAGCAAGTGCCACATGAGCCAGGCTGGCACCTGTGGTTACCTGACAGATAATTGCACTTGTTATAGCTTTCCTGTCCTTAATGCTGTGTTACATGGGAGAGTTCATTTTACGCTGCTTCCCAGCACACAGCAACACTGGCACCTTTGTTGTTCGCACCTAGAGGCAAATAAACTCACTATGTGGGAGCTGACATGTCTTCAGAGACCTTCTGAGTAAGTCCTGGGAACATTCCCGAATTCGTCCACTGTTGGTGGTAGGCACAACTAATATATCTGTGCTAGACACCGTCTTGTGTCATTTGCTCTGCCAGACCATGCTAGAGCTGGAGTTAAATAACTGATTCACCAAAAAGGAATCTCAAGCCACAGAATTTTGCTTATCATTCTTATCCTGTACCCTGCTGCATAATTGTCTGGGGAGAACCAGGTTTACTTTGTCTTTATATTTATCAGCTGCATCTCCAAGCTCTCTTTAGCCACTCTGTTAGGCTTGCACAGCTACAGACAGCAGAGTCCTCTCTTCGCTAGCAGCCTGCACTCCTCGCCCATTCAGGGATTTGATCACTGGTCTGCACCCAACTATGGCTATTAACAAGGCAAAGAAGTTTTAGATTTATAGGCCACTCTATATCAGAAGTTGCAACCAGCAGGCAGATTCTGTATCAAATACCTCATTCAAAGAAAACAATACAACACATGCCCAGCAGATTTGTCCCATGCTTAGATCAAGTTAGGCAGACTAACCCCAAATGTGTAATCCCTCAAGTGTGGGATTAGGGTCACTACCAATTCTGTAAACCACTGTCTTCTAAATTCAGAGACTTAAGTTTACCATACTATTTTTTTCCCAACCTGGGACATCAAATACAGTTTTAGCATCAGAGGCAAAAGTACTCTAAAAGCACACTTGTATCAGTAAAGTGACACTGCAATACAAAATCAATAAAGTACTTGCTAGTATGTTTTCAGACTCCTCTTATGCCTTTTTTTTGCCAGAAACTCCCTGAATCCATACAGAAAATAGCACAACAGTCAAATCAGACACATACACAACATTCATAAGATAAACGCACCTTCCAGCTAATTTACATTGATATCATACTCCTGAACTGTTGTAGTACTTGACCTTCTCAGTTACCTTTTGCATCTGATTTTGCTTATGATTGTGTACTATACAGCCAATCTAGTCCCTCAAAGGTGGTTTTTTTTCTGGCTGTGTTTGTCCTTTGTGGCTTTGTACAGGTATATCACATTGAATAGATACTATGATCTGTATCTACGTTCTGTTAGATATAAGACAAGAGGAGGCACGATTCTATTAAACTGATCTTTTATCTACAAGTTTCAAAATACATGATGCTAGAAGATTGCATTTAAATTCAGCACTTAAATTCCTTAAGTCAGCATTTAAATTCCTTGAGGTGTGAATGAGGTGTTAACTCTATTGCTGAATTGTTCCATATTACAGGAATATATTTTTGTTGAAGTAATTGAGTTTCATAATGGGCTAATTCTTGGGAAGTAAGAATTTAGCCTGAAATATGTTTGAACTTCTAGACTGCAAAACAGCTGTACTTAAAAACCAAACAAGGTCAAGTCAATGGTGGGAGTTCTGCTAGACAAGGTCAATAGGTTTTAGACATGACACACAGAGTAAGAGAAAAGCATATTGTCAAAGCATTTTACTGATTAAAAGCTGTAAAATATAGATTAAGTAACTAGCTCAAGACTCTGCAGAAACAAGTAATGCAATCAAAATTTGAACCCATATCTTTAGGATACAGGCTTGTTTTCAAGCTGCAAAATGAATTAAAACTAAAGAATAATTATTTCATTTGTTTTAAGTATTTGTGTTATAGCAGGCATGATTCAGGCTGACTTCAAAGCTTTTATTGTTTTTTCCCTTTGGAAGATTATTATTATTAATATTTCTCCATTGTTTTTGTTTGATTTGTTCTATTATGGATTGAATTCACCCCTGAAAAACAAGCTTAATTATTTTGTGCCTGCTTTAATCAGGCTGAAATCTCACTTCATAAATTTAATATAATATATACACACCCCGCACACGCCTTTACTAAGTGACTGCACATGCAGAAAGAGTGCCCAACTCTATGTATATACACTGTAGGCACATAACCTGATCTAGGCACTGGCACATAAGCAGAAAGGAGGCCATAATCTGCTCTCATTTATACAAGCATAAATCAGCAACAACCTCACAATGGTAAAAAGAATTACAATTGTGTTTTAAAGTATGGATATAAATATAACAAATACACAAACATACTGTTACAGTGGTTTTGAAGCTTTATGTCCTCATGTTTCATCACTGACTGGGGCAACTAGCGCTGCTGGCCTCCAACCTGCAGGAGATCAGGGCTCCAATACTCTACCATTCTTGCTCCAGTAGCAAGGACATCCCACTCAACCAGAGGGGTATCTGAGACATCTGCCTACACACACAATCACTTATTGAAAAGGGAGAGCGTGGCCAAGGAAGGGGCCAAGCATCAACATATCTCATCCCAGTACGTGTAAAGCCATCTTGAGGCTCTGACCTTCCAGCACCCTGCAGGCTGCTTGTTCATCTGGTTCATGCAACAGCACGATAAAAGCTAACAATTCAAAGCATTCATGCTTTACATCTATCTGCCTTTTACTAATGTAAAAATTGTACAAAGCTCAATACAAGTCGTTAATGAAAGGCACATCATGTGGCATATCTTCATGTTGAGCTTGAACTCTCCTGCTAAAAATTTAAAATACTAAAATGAAAAATAGTAATTTACTTTCCACCTTTCAGATGTTTATATTCTGCTACGTAGCCTCTTTTATACTGTCTTTATTTCTAACTTATCTGTATGACCACAGTTTTCTTGCAATTCCTGCGTCAGAATTTCTGAATAGAAAGAAGTTGACAGTGATGTTCGCAGATCATGAAAATATTCAAATCAATATTCAGCTACATTTTTCAAAAAAGACCTGTAGCTGTACCAATGCAAATCACTTCTGTACCCAATCGGTCTATTATCATATTCATACAAGTTATTTGTTTTATAGACTTGAAATCCCTCTGTGGTAGATTTTATTATTTGTTCTTTTTTACATTAGCACTGTTATGCCCTTGAAAATACCCATGACACTAGTTTCTGAATTTTTTTCATGTTATCTGTTTCAACAAGAGAAAACATGACGTTTTTGCTGTAGCTCTTGGAAATAACAATAATATGGACACAGGAAAACTCTTGGTGTGTACAGAGGATTTATACAAAACAAGGTGAAGGGGGAGAAGGAATAACTGAACATTCAGAATAAGAGGTTGTCATGTCATTGTTTTCTAGAAACCTTAAATCACGCATGTTACTGAATTCAGCTGACAACTACATGAATTTTGTTTACGTGCAGTTTTATTTTCTAAGCATAATGAAAATCAGCATTAAAGAAGTTGTACTGTTCATTTCAGAGTTCCCTGGTACCTCCTTCTCAAGAAGCAAGGACTCCTGCAACGCTAAGTCAAAGCACAGAAGCAAACAACAGTCACCTCTATTCAATTCATGTTGTTAATTAAAGGACAAATTTGACTCCACAAAATTTCATGGCCACCTTAAACAGAAGGCAGCTCAATTTACCTCTTTGAACAGTAAAAGGAAGAGATTATGGGAAAAACCCAATCCTGCCAAGTTAGCTCTTTGAGCAAGGTCCAGTTAATTCCAGACTGACAGAACAGCTGAGGTTAGACGGTGAGATCACCAAGTCCACCCCCCTACTCAAGCAGGGTCAGCAACAGCAGGTTGCCCAGGACCATTAGAGTAGAACAACTTTTTCCACAAAATTCAGCAATTGCCATGAAAATCATTCTTCAGGATAAAGTGCCTCAATTTATGAAAAAGAAATAATCACTTGATTTAATTCAATAGACTCTTCAGAGAAAATTCTGTACTATGTTCCTGCTTTCATCCCCACTAAATTCTTAGGCTTCCCTTGTTAGATATTATACAATATAAACACTGCATATTTTTATTAAAAAGCACATTTCTCAATAGCTGTTCACTTGCACTAATTGTTACACAATTTATTGCTAAAATCCAGATAGATTAGGTTTTCCTAATCAGTGGGGATCTCCAACACAAACTGTCATTTAGCATACATGGCATAGTTCCACTTTCAAAACAAACCAGACCTAGTTAGTGCTTATGTACCTCATGTTTTACACTGCACAGAGGTCAGAGAATAAGTTGAAAGAAATCTGCAATCTGCACTAATTTTCTCTCTTTTGGTGGAACATAAGTGGAAATGATGGTGTCGAAATTGAAACTGTGAAGCATACATAGATCAAAATCTCTCTCAGTTCAGTTATGATAGACAGGTTTATATCCAATAATTTTATGCAAGTTCCCAAGTATCCAAATGATATTACACACAACCAAATGACTAACTAAACATACTAAAACAAAACATTTAAGATGAAACTGGCAAAATTGTTTTGTCAAACTACCTACTACTATTTAGTGACCACTAACATGCAGCACTGTTGTTGGGTAAGATTTAATTCTTGGAAATATAGCTCAGTATTTCTCAGTATGCAATAGCAAATTGGTTTATTGTAATAATCAGATCACCCAAACCAATTTGGATCAGTAATGAATTTAAAAAAATTAAATCCATTCATGTTTTTAGGGATTCACTGATAGACATTAAAAGGAAAGAAACTAGGATATGCAAGCCAAAATAAGTAATGGGAGACATTGACAAAAAAGTCAAATGCATAAATACAAGCTACAATTGAAAGTCCACACACTTACTTCAAATGGGATGTGTGGCTACTTAACAGTCTGGAAGTGGCTTAAAAAGCAACAAACCGTATGTAAGGGGACATGAGTCAGTAGAAGAGTAATTGTCTGTTAAGAGCAATAATGATTGAGTCGTTATATCCATGACTTCTCTGATAGACATTAAATGGAATAGATACTGTGAATAAGAAACCGTACTTTCTGCAGCTTAAAATTCACTTAGATACTTTGCTGTTATACTAACCAAGACAATATTGTCATGGTTTAGTCTAACCTTGATCATAAATCTTTATCTCCAGCAGAACTTAAAACTGCAGACTAGACTTAATATGCATGTCCTTAGCTAGAGTACAAGGAGATTTTTTTCAAGGGCATTTCCCAAAACGAATCATCTGCAGAAGTGGAAAAGCTCTTTTCACTTATTGCACCAATAAAGGTATTTGGAATTTGAACATACTGCCTTTTAGAAGATCATTGTTAGATAACTGATTGAGATAGTACTTATCACAGCTATGTTACATGGGTTGAGTCAATAAGATCTATATATGTACATTTTATGCCCTGATGAAACAAAGTTTAACAAATTTCGTAACACATTCAGTGAATCTACCTTCTCATTTGCAGAGATGTTCCACATCAAGTTCAGAAACATGTTTAAGTTTATAGATTTCAAAGCAGTGGTAGTGCTGAAAATTGCAAGTTTGATTCCTTGGAAAACAATTTGAGCTTGTTTAATTAGGTCCATCTCATTGATTCAGTTCAATTTTTAAACTGCATGTCTGTACATGGCTCCTATATGATATTCACAGAAACAGAAAAACTGCTCTGAAATGTCTTTTTCATCTCCTAACCCATTCCATACATATGTTTGAACAATTACACAAATATATTAAGAGGATACTTAGAAAAATCCAGTTTTAAATACGTTTTACTGCAAAAAAAAAAAAAGTTTTTTATAGTGGTGAAAGGTGTATATAATACAGCTTCAGAGTTACTGCTGTTACTTGTGGTAATATCAAAATACTGCATGACAGGGTCCTCCATGCTACTGGTCTTGCTACTATTACTGTTTCTAGGGTAACCCACATTCTGCTTGAGACCTCCTGCCTGTACCTCAAACAGATGAATATTTAATGTGCTATGGACTAGCTCCAACTCACACAGTAGCATTAAAAACCAAAACCCAACAGCCTTTACAACAACAGCCTGTAATCCTGCAGCCTGTTACGAGTTGTGCCAGAATTTCACAATAAAAAGTCAAGAATGGACTTAGCACTTACATTATCCTCCCCCTGTGTCGTTGTGTCCCCCCTCCCCCCCCCCCCAAAAAAAAAGACAAGGTGAATGTTTTCCTTGATCAGATATCTGGAGACTATTCCTCACCAGGAAAGAAAGAGATGAGTTCTAATGCAAGTAATTGAAGGTGAACAATCAATTCTACAGACTTGGGTTTATCTGTGCCTTGCCTCAATTAATTGCTGTGAGCACAGGTACACAGACGAACTAATTGAGTGGCTTCAGAAATCTGGTCCTAAAAGGTTCATGGCCTCTTTAATACGAGTAACAACTCTCTGACAAAAAAGAAAAAAAAAAAAAAAAAACCTAGAAGTCAGAGATCATTTGGTTGCCAGCTCTTTGAAGCACCAAGCTACATTAGCTGCTAGAGCAAATAAACCCATTTGATCTCCCCACAAAATGAAACTGAGCTCAGCTGGAAGCACAGAGAGTTCACCATGTCATTACTTGACCCAAATGCAATGCTTTGCAAGACCATGTTCAAGGTACAGCTACTTCATTAGATCTCTTCAGACTGATCAAGCTGAGCACATTTCAAGGACTGAGAATCCATTATGCAGAGGAAACCCTGAGAAGTTGTTTATCTCACTGCTAAGAGTAGAATGAAAAGCTAGCAGATTCCTCCAAAAAGAACAGGATTACAGACAGAATATGCCCATGAAACAGCATTTCTGGGGAATAAAACAATGGAGAAGCAGGCCACTTCCCCCATAAGAAGCCACAGATTTTGTAAAACACTCCAGCATTCTCCACAATGCTTTTGAAGCATATGTGGAGGTGACTGCGCATGAGGAGAAGAGTTCAGAGCAACGGTCATCAGCAGCTGAAAAAGTGAATGAGGATGCTGAAACCCATTGGTCTGCAGCTGGCTTCTCTGCTCATTGTTGACACAGACTGTAGCCTGCAGGACAGTAAATCCTCTAAACAAAGTTTGTACATTTGTTTTGCACAATACAATGAACAAACAAAAAATGGCAGGTAAGATGCACCACCAGTGATCTACTGCCGAGTAAGGCACTGCCTGAGTGCTGCTGATGGAGTGGAAGGAACAGCCAGGGCAAGGAATTCCACTCCACTATTTGAAGTAGCTGCTTATTAAATACAAATCTAATGTCTTTCAAGAAATTGTTTTGGCTTTTTGGAAAATGCTTGCTCTTTACTGATGTCTGGCTTTCCACGATAGCTGCATCTTACTGCAACACTAAAACTGCCTTTATTAAATCTGTTTTGCACTGTTCTTTCATTTGTGAGAAAACAACAGCCACAGACACCTAGAATCCAAAAGTCACTTCTGCAAGAATTAGGATCATGTATGGTGAGTTCTTTGGCTTATCTTCCAAATCCAGTGTGCAAACACGTTTATATAAATTGTTGTATTTAAAACTACAGTCAAGGCTAGACATATTATACAACTTAGAAGAAGAGGAAAAAAAGAACAAATCTGTTGGTAATTATTTAGCAGAGACTTAGTTACTATGGTGATGGGTTTCTTATAAGTACCATAATCAGAGACACAGCAACACACATTTTTGGCAACATGTCTTTATTTTTCAATTATGTTCAGAACCATCCTCTTGTAATGAGCCACAGAACTATCTTTATCTTCCTTCAATGCTTTTAAAGCTGACCAAAATACCAAAAACATTCAAATAGACAGATGTGACAGGTGGGAAGTGCTAAGTAGAAAGGGGTTGCAAAGAAAGTATTCTGAGAGATATTTCTTATGCTTTAACATTAAGTATTAAGCAAATACTCCAAGGCTTTCAATACAGTTTCCCACAGCCTCCTCCTAGAGAAACTGCTGTGTTATGGTCTAGCCAAGTGCTCTATGCAGTGGGTGGGGAACTGGCTGACAGGCCGCACCCAGAGGGTGGTGGTAACTAGCTCGTTTTCAAACTGGCAACTTGTCACAAATGAGGTCCCACAGCGATCGATATTGGTCCCAACACTGTTGATTATTTTCGTAAGTAATCTGGATGATGGGATCAAGTGTACCCTGAAGTTTGCTGATGATACCTAACTGAGTGGGAAAGTAGACAGTTTGGAAGGGAGAGACACCCTGCAGGAAGACCTGAACAGGCTGGAAGAGTGGGCTAATAAGAACCTTATGAAGTTCAACAAGGACAAGTGTAAGGTCTTGCACCTGGGAAAACATAATCCAGGAGTGTACCACAGGCTGGGATCTACCTGGCTGGAGAGAGACTCTGTGGAAGAGGACCTGAGGGTCCTGATGGACAGAAAGCTCAATATGAGTGAAGAGAGTGCTGCTGCGGCAAAGAAAGCCAACAGGATACTGGGTAACATCAACAAGGGCATCACCAGCAGAGATAAAGAAGTCATTATCCCACTCTATGCAGCACTTATTAGGCCACACCTGGAATACCGTGTTCAGTTTTGGTCCCTGCTTTGCAAAAAAATATGTGGACAGGCTGGACAGGGTCTAGAGAAGGGCCACAAAGATGATCAAAGGACTCAGAAGCCTGCCATATGAGGAAAGGCTGAGAGAACTGGGTTTGTTCAGACTTGAAGGTTTAGGGGAGACCTTATTACTATGTTGCAGTATTTAAAGGGTGGCTACAAAAAGATGGAGACTCCTTTTTTACAAGGAGTCACATGGAAAAGACAAGGGGTAATGGGTACAAGTTACCCCTGGGGAGATTCCAATTGGACACAAAAGGAAAATTTTTCACAATGCGAACAATCAGCCATTGGAATAATCTCCCCAAGGAAGCGGTGGATTCCCCAACATTGGACACTTTTAAGAGTCAGCTGGACAGGGTGCTAGGACATCTTGTCTAGACCATGCTTTTGCCAAGAAAGGTTGGACCAGATGATCCTTGAGGTCCCTTCCAACCTGGTATTCTATGATTCTATGAAATACACTATTGAATGTATTTATTAGGAGTTAATATCAACTGAAATAAAATAAAGGAAAGAGGCAGTAAATTTTAATATAGACTAAAATGAGCACTCACGTTCTTTACAATTGCATGCTGTAAATTTTACTACAAATACTTATTGTACAATATTGTTTTTAAGGTTAGCTCAAGTTCAATACATGGGCCTGCAATGAAGGTGAGTTTTTGGACTGGATCAATGCTCCAAAACTCTAGAGGTCAGGGGAGTTTGGAATTACATTTGCAACTAGTATTTTGGAGGACATACATAACACCATAGGGAGATTATTTCCAGCTGGCCTAAAGGTGGCAGCAATCAGCTCTGAACAGTTCGCTTCTGATCAGTCTTACCCAGTTTGTCATTTCAAAGTCAAGACAGGGCTCAGAGGCAAGGTTTTCCTAAGGGATTGGGGTGACATACTGATACCCACCTGCCATTATGCTTCTGAAAAACTCCCTTCCTAATAAGAAAGCAAGCTACAGCCTGAGAAGTAACACTTCTCACCTACCTACCCACCTATCCCCCACTCTTAGCCACTGCTACTTCCACATACAAGATCACTTTCAGAAGTCCTTGGCCTTTGCATTCAAATCCAGAGAAGGCCATAAGTTAAAAGTTGGGTGTTTTGGGGTTGAGGTTTGGTTGGGTGTTTTTTTTTTTTTTTCTTTTTTATGGTATTACTTTTGTCACTTGCAAACTTATTTTCTAGATAGGATGACTAGCTTGATGGACAACCCTATCCATAGAAGTACATTAACTGAGATAAATAAAAATACAACACAGTACTTTTCGACTCCTACTAGACCATATTTTCCACTGCTACTATATTTTGTGAGGGGATTAGTTGTCCTTTACTCATACTTCTTAGAAAAAGAAAACAAATAATTAGAAGCAGCGAATGCTGTTCACACAGAGCATTGAGGTCCTGAGCACCCTTAGCTGTGGTTGCAACTGCTGGGCTGCTCAGGGCAGGCTGGATCTCAGGATCTGGCCCCATGTTCTAATATTAGAATGGATTATACTTGCTGCATCAACACTCTGTTTCTACTCATCTCATTGAGAGAGACATTTGGCATCAAAAGTAA
Organism: Theristicus caerulescens; assembly: GCA_020745775.1. NCBI lineage: Eukaryota > Metazoa > Chordata > Aves > Pelecaniformes > Threskiornithidae > Theristicus > Theristicus caerulescens. Next base: position 96,347,156 of record CM036560.1, read on the forward strand.
CATACTATCTCAAGCATGTGCACATCACCATAACTAACTGGCATATGGCTATTTTCAGATAATCCGCATTTGGCATCTGAGGTGAATAATTTTTCCAAATTCTAGCATCTGACCTTTCTGACACCAAAATGATGGAACTTTGTCTGAATCCTGTAACAACAGCTTTTCAGAGGACTGATTATAACCACCTGGGAACAGTTAAAGGTTTCAAATACTGTAACAAATGAAGTTGATCCCCTCCCACTCTCCCCCAATATTTTGCTAAATTCAAAAGCAATGTGTAAAAAAGCATGGTCCTGTTCTCACTGCTTGCAATAAGCTATTCACTTTGAAAGGGAAGTGGTCCTTATATACGTATTTTTTTAAACAAAGATGAGTAATTATCTACTGTTACTAATTGCTTTTGTGTATGTTAATATCCTTTTAATTTGAGATTATTGTGTTATAATGCAAAAGGCAAAACTACATACAGATAGTAGTGAAGGCAGATTAGCAGGCAGGGAGGAGGGCGTGGGTACAAAAAGGGCAGCTTCGGGGCTCCCATGGTACTCCCCAGCAGGGAGGAGGGTCTCCCACAGCTCTAGAAGTGCTTGGGGGTTACTCACAGCAGTAGGGAAAGTGGCACACCTAGGTTCACTCCAGATAAGTTCTAGCCCCTAAACTTTTCTTTCACCACCCCCGTTGCATTTAAATACTGGTAACCCAAATAGATTCATTCTAATGACAAGGTGAACACTTTTAACAGACACAGCAAAGGTCTTATCTTAATTAGAAAAAAACAGGGGCCACAGCATGTGTACAGTTTTGCTTTCTCTCCCCATCTCCCAGCTGTGTGGGGTGGAAGGCACCAAATGCAGCCATTTAATAGCTCCTTACAACCTCTGTCTCTGAACCTTTATCCTTACTGACAAGACTGGTGCAAATGTTACTATCGAGTGTCATCACTGGTGGTTTACTGAAGATTCTCAAATGTAGGCCTGCTGAGATGGTACTAATTAGTACCCTTTTCACATCATTTTAGAGAAGCCAAGAACTCAGCTGATCCAGCTTAGCTCCTATTAGATCTGGCTTTTCCAGACAAGCTTGATGTCACCTGCTATTGGAACATTTGAACCATTTCTGGCTGCTTGGTATGTGGAGGACTGTATTTGCCAAGACTCATTTCACCATTAGAGATGATGACATCTTTTTCCACATATTGACGTAACTCAGAGCAGGAAAGGAAGAGTTTAAATCAAAGCTATGAAGATACCCAAAATGACAAAGGCATTGGGAACTTCCCACTTTCTCGTTCCCCCAGAGCACAGTCACACTGGGTTTGATATTAATGCAGGCGCAATTTCAGTTGGATTTACTCTCTTCTCAAGCTGAGAAGGCAAAGATCCTCTCACTGAAGGTGGGCTCCCAGGTTGGCAGCCAGGCCAGTGAACTGTGCTACTGAGCACTGGAATCAGGACTCTCCAAACATTAGCCTGAAGGGAGAAAGAGGAACAGCTCATCCTTTTTTCTCATCTAATTAAGTACGGGAAGTACAGCTCCCAGAAGAAGGACCAGCAATAACAGGGAGCACAGCTTGGTGGAAGCATTGTTGAGCAGCCAACTCAGGAAATGGCTGTGATTTGGAAGCCGGTTTTACTCAGCTGGACCAAACTGCCTCCACAACACAGCCCAACACTCATTCCAGTCAAAGAAATGCATGAGCTATTTTGATATCAAGATGTAATTTTTCTTTTATCATTTTACATAGCTAGTTTTGTAATAAGCCACACATTTTTTCAGATATGCGATGGCCAGTTTATTTGACCTGTCCTATACTTTGCATTTCAAATGAATTCTCAACACTAGGCAGGTTATTGGTCACAGAAAATCCTGCCATCCCTTCTAAAACCATACCCTCAGTGTGCACTGGCATTTTCTAAACTACTTCTCTTGCTTATTAAATGTCTCTCTAATAACTCTACAAAAGCATTTCCTAATCACTGGTTGTCATTTGTCATTCCTACAACACAAAAATGACACCCTTGTATAAAATAGTCTTTTACCTGTCTCAGAAATCTGAAAGAACTTTGCCATGATGGGTTTGCCCAAGATTTATCCTTTTGAGTCAAACAGCATTATTTCATGGGTCGTTTGTCAGTTGAAAGGTTATTTTCCAGAAGTTAAACCAGAGCCTGTAATTGCAATCTAACTACATTGCTCTGATCAGTCTTAAAGAAAGGTCTAATGATTCAACTTTATTAAAAAACACAAAACAACAAATCAAAATCAGGCTCTTTCAGGTTGCACAGAAATATTTTTCAGTTCTGAAAAACTGGAGAGAAAAATATTCCACTGTAACTAGCCAGTTCTTGGCTGCTACAACACTGCCAAGCAACGCTGACACCAGGACTCTGTAACAGCCCTGGCTCTGCCATTGTTTGTTGGCTGCACAATCAACACAAATCAGTTGTAGGGATCTCTATCAATATAACTTCCAGAAGAGTGCTAATTAGTGGCAGTAAGTGGGGGAGCAAAAGGCAGAGATATAGAAAGAAATCAGGAAGATAGAAGAGAGAAGTATGGAAAGCACCCATCAGGCAGGAAACGCATGGTTGGCAGCAAAGTTAAAATGGGAAGAAAAGCATAGCAAGTACAAGAATGAATAAGTGTGTCTGGTCCAAATTTGTTGATACAGAATTCAAATTGCAAAAGGTGGCATGTTCATCCCTGGAAACAGGAGGACCCAGAAAGACTTAAGACTATATTCTCTGCTCCCCTATTGCTGATAAAACCTCCATTACTTTTACTTAACCTGATTACCACATCCATGTAATGCAAAATGATATTAGCACAATATCAGCTCTCACTGGACTAAGAAGGGAGAAAAAGTTGTTCTAAGTTTTTGTACAATTGTCCTTTCATCCTTCAATCCACCCTTTATATTATTCTTTATTAGCATTGCCAAGGAGTAACGTGAATTGAGAAAAAGACAACCAAAAGTGCTAACTTGATCCATTTGAAATCAGTGAAGCAGCTGTCATGAAACATTGTAATACCTTTCTTTTCTTTCACTCGGTCTACAATTCACATAACAGAACAGGATGACTACACAGGACAACTTAAGTTTAAAACAGCAGTACAGGTGACACCGAAAGATTTTACAATCTGTTACATAAGACTGTGGTACTGTTAATAACATTAGACTTTACACAGGCTTTCAAAAGACTTCTCTCAATTATAGTCTTACACTGTACTCACTTCTCTTCCTCCATTACGTCTTAATATTGAGCTTGAAAATTTGAACTGGGTGTTTGCTTTTGTTGGGATTTTTTGCAAAGAAATAAACACAAGCTAAGCAACTGTATGATTAATTATGTGAATATAAGAGAAATTCAGCTTATCTCTCTCTTCACATTTTATTTCTTTTAAAACAACTGTCATTAAAACAATACAAAAGACTCAAATAGTACAGTTTAAGCATTCAATAAAGCCTGAAGACAGATCTTCATCAACATGTAAGGGCAATACTGAGTGTCCTGATGAACTTAAATGAAAGAACCTCCTAAGCATACAATTAATATCCAAGTATTTTTAGCTCATTGTTCTGCATTTCTGAATTTTTTCTAAACTATCTACATTGTAATCAACTATAAAACCACAGCTAGTACAACTGCTGTATCATGTGCAATATAGATGCCATGCGTACACAAATCACTATTGCTAGCATGTAAAATAAACGCATATACACAGCTGAGCAAGTCACAGTGAGACACTTTGTTACCCACTCAGCTTTGTCTTCCTTTTATTTACCCTTAGTAGGCTTTCAGTCCCCCAAACACCAAGTACCTACAGTAAGAATAATTGCCAGTCCTGAAGAATAACTTTATCCTTCTCTGGCTCTCAGGTTCCCTCTCCCAGCCACCGTGTTGGCCACATCCACCTCCCTGCTCAATCCAGCAAACACAAGCTGGCAGGGAGGGCATCACACACTGAAGGGCTGCTAGAGAAAGGCTGAACATGGGGCAAGATGCCCCAATGCCTCCATTTTACCCAACTGCTGTACTGTCAAAAGGAACATGCTCTTTCCTGTCTACACCATGCATTCATACAGATCATATAAATTTCTATGTGCATGAGCACACATGCAGGCAAGTCTGTTTTCCTGTCAAATCATTTTTTAAATTGTGCACTCGCTAAGCAAACCTGTGTAAACAATCAAATCCCTGAGTGCCAGAAGAGGAAACACCACCCATGTACCAAATGGAGGGAACTGGGATCCTGCCTGGAATAAGCCCAAACCTCCTCCTCCTCCCTTTTCTATTTTTATAATGGGTGCTATGTGTAAGAAAGGAATTAACAATCTGTCAACTTGGTTCTATGCTTTTTGATGCCCAAAGAACTGCAGGCAAGCAACCCCTGCCCACTGAATGCTTCAACCCTGTAATTTCCTTGTTCTTTCTTACCATGCAATGCAAGAGATGGTCAAGTACTAGCTCTTATATGCTAGGGCAAGTCAGAGAATAAGCATCAGGACTTCCCTGTCATAGCTGCTTTCATGTTGGCCAGCTGTCAGCTACAGAAAAAAGCAAACTGACAGGGAACTGCTAAGCCACATTCACTAGTAACTCCATCCTGAAAGTCTGGAGGAACCACTGTCAGGTTCTGCCTGTGAAATTCTCCTGGAACGCTCCTGTCTTCCAGCTTTACAAGGTACCTGATCCATGTCTTGTGACTGTTGGCCACAATACGATTTAGCACACAGCTAAGAAAGCTGGCCATGGTCAGACCATGCAATTCATTGCCGTTGTCACTCCACTAATTTTAAATAGTTTAGATCATCCTCCATACTGGCCCAATTAGGCTCAATAATTTCACACGTGATGTTTCCAAATCTGTCAAATAACAAGCAGAACAAAATGGCAAATATAAATACTGCCATGAACAAAATAGAATAAAATTTCAACTACCAAGCCAATAAACTTCTGTCTTTGTAAGCAGTTTAATTTCTAAGAGAAACTCCATTAACCGACTCACTGAAAATCAAGACCAGTAAGTCCATTCAAGATAGTCAACAAGGATAAGTCTGTACCAGAATAAAACTATTTTCTTCTGATCTAATGTATGAGCACTAAATATATATACACCTCCAAATTTATATACAGATATAGCTACACAACTTTTTTTTTAATATTTTTAATATACACACACATATATGGAAAACAAACAAATATTTGGAAATGCATTTCATGAATGCAAGAAAGAAGGACACTGAAGTTGGCTGGTTCTTCTGGAGGGACAAAATGTCAGCCTGCACAGACTTTTTACTGTCTCTCAGAGCTTTTGGTATCCCAGAAAACTTTATATGGACTAGCAATTTTTTTTTAATGCTTTTTGCATATATTATTTTCAAATTCAACATGTTGCCCAGTGTAAGAGATGAACAAAGTCAAGAAGTTTAGATCAAATAAAAAGAACATCCTTAAACAGGTTAATTTTGCTTCTAGTGTTTGTTTCAGTCCAGTAAATTGAAATCTTAATTTACCCATTACCTTGAAAATACCTGACCTGATGATAGTTTGAGCCTGTGCCTAGTCATGAACAAATGAGAAAAGTTAGGTCCTTGATTTTAGTGGAGTCAAAATATACCAGAGCTCTTATGAGCCAACAACTGAGGTTATACAATTTTCCAGGCTAATTTTCACATTTCTAAGATAAACTCAGATACATATTTTCTGCTACTGTGTCATTTATGGGTTCAGAACAAACTCCCCTCATATGCGTATCCCTTAAATGCCTCATATTCCACAATTTAAAGGTTTGTTCAGCCTGAATTGTGCTTCACTGAATTTATCATTTTTCATCGAGAACCCTCCTAAAAAAGAAAAAAAAAAAAGTCTCCTTCCTCCCACAGAATAATTAGGAGGCAGTTAGCTGAAAAAGTGGTTGTCATAGACAAAAGTAAAATAAACATTCTTTACCTGGTTTCTTTTTTGTTGTTAAGAAAATTACACAGCCTAACATAACCCTGCGTTGCAAGTCTATATTTACATAGTTTGTATTCCCAGGGATAATATTATGGTCTCTGAGGTGCCTCTGGTTTAATGCAAGATACGGGAGAATAGTACGAATTATCTCTGCAGTGATTTCATGCTGAATTTGCAGTGGTATGTAGCAAACAGTAAAAATGGAAGAGAAGCTTCTCCAGACACACACAGTACTTTATCTTCCTTCCAGAAAATAAGTAGCAATAATATTTGTAATATGCTTACAGACAGAACCCCAGGCTCAGCAGAGATAAGTCTTATGACAAAGTACTTAACTAAGATGGAAAATGGTATTACTTGTGTTAAATTCAAAATGGGCATTTTGCCCCAGACTGTTAAAAAAAAAGTAAATGTCATTAGTTACCTGAAGTTACAATGGAATCTGCAAAAGATACTTAGTAATTACATTTACTGTAGCTATAGAAACAAGCGACATCAAATTCTTTGTATGCGATGATTCTGTGCAGATACAAAATACTATTGTATTTCGTCAATATAGGAGAGAGTGATATTCAGTGTTTTAGAAACCTGTTTGTCATTTATAATCAATTTTTCTGAAAGAAAAGAAAAATATTAATCTGCTTTCTTCTTCTTTTCCTATTCTTGTATTATTCCCCTTTCCTTTTATGCTTTCTCTTTTTCTATCCTTTGTTTGGGATTTTTGATTTATGAGGTAGAATAGATGACAAGGGAAAAATACACATACAATGCAATGAGCTGTTGCATTGTTTCTAATATTTCATGTCTAATAGAGTCAGTGCTCTCAAGCTCAGAAATTATTTGCAAAAATAACTCAAGCTTGCTTTGGCAACTCCTAAGCATAGGGAGGAGAAGAAAAAAAAAAGAAAATTTTCTAATTCATTTTTAAAAATTAAGTGAAGCTATCCTGGGATCATAAACAGTGTAGTACCTTTACCAAAAACCTAACACATAATTCCAGGAAGAGCAAAGCTTTAACTGAGTATGACTTCACTTTTAAAAGCTTGGACTTGTTTGAAGCATAGCCTTATCCATCAGTTTTCTGCTTCTGATTATTAGCTGCACAGTACCTACACAGCTTCACTTAAACCTAGTAATCCAAAACCAGAGTTTGATTCCATCCCAATATATTTGTCTGAGTACGATAAAAATACTAGTTAGCTGGTGCATCTTGCTACCATGTGCATAACTTAGGAGACCTTTTAAGTTCTTAGTAACAGTTTCTCTTTACTGCACAATATTAACACAAGTTTAGATTATGGCCTGTTTAACGATGCAAAGCTCTTGACCACCCTCTTTAGACATTCTCCTCCACCATTTGAAGTAATACAGGTACCGAGTGAGTACGGATGCAGAATGGATGTCAAGACAACCAGCTCTAAGGGCCATGTTTTCCTTCTGTTATTTTTAAAACATTTCAGGTTACTTTCCAACTAAGAAATTACGTTTCATAAATAGAGTGGCTCAGAGAAAATTTTTTTACTTAATCCACCTTGCATTTCCCAGAAATTCACTGAAAACTCACCAATGGGAGCTTTGAATCAAACCTCTCAGTTTGAGGCTAGCAGCCTGGTTCTTTAATTCACGGATAATATAGATATTCTCTCATGGGACTAACAGTACTGTTGAGTACATGATGCCCTGTTAAGGCAAACAAGCATTACAGCTGAATGGACTACTTCAATATACTCTCTTCGCTATCTGGCAAGTGACTTGCTCCACCCAGTAGTTTTTAGTTCCGATGATCTGTTTTGCAGCCAATAACACCCACCAAAGTTGGATTAATTTAGGAAAATACAGTACGAACCAGATAGTTGGCTGCAGGAGGAGAAGCCAGAAGATGACATGAGGCAAGAAAAAATGAATATGTTCTCCTTTAGCCTTCCCAAATCAGGGAAGCAGAAGGGAAGCAGAAGGGGTAACTACAATAACAGTCTCCAGATACTGACTAAAGCAAACAGAGGATCTTTGTTACAAGTATAAAAAAGCTAAACAAGAAAAAGCACAAAAGCTTTGGGTATTCTGAAAAATAAGCACCACACTATATCATTTAACTGTGATTCAAAACCACAATAAAGGTCCCTTCTGTTGCCAGTAGTAAGGTTTAGGCTGAAGGTTTAGGCAGAGCAGAGCCCAGCACCTTAGTTTCCCATACCCAAGTATGCATCCTACTCTACTGTTGCTCCTTTCAGGTAAAATTTTGTCAAATGCTGGCATTTCTACAAGGATTTGGCTTTGACAATTCAGAATACATTTTTAAACCTTCTAACCTCTCTGTTTTTAACATTTATCTTATATATGGGAAACTGAGGTATGTGTAACATAAATTACCCAAGATATTATAAGAAGCTCATGAAGAGATGAGCTTTTAGCTTCCAGTCCAGCATGTTAGTCATAAGTTTACCTTTTACTATATATCTGTAAATCATAGAATAAATTTAAAACCTGCTTGATGCTGAAGAAAAGACGATCTCCAGCAGGTAAACTTCTATTATCAGCCTAGACTAGAACAAATCTCTATTTTAAAATGGAAACTCCTGTCCATTAGGCTTATTTTATTATGACTTTAGTCAGACAAGGATTTGTGAAGTGAAATCTAGTTTTCTATTGAGGAAATAAGGCTGAGAAATTCTGAGAAGTGACAAATCAAGATCTGTAATGCTCGGATCCATGTTATGCCATTTTTTAAGAGCACAAAAGTTTGGAGAACAGCTACTATCACAGAACAAACATAATATTATGTTACTTTGTGTTTTGTTGGGTATTTCTTTCCTCTAATGAAATTAAATTTGCACTGCTGAAAACAGAAGCAAATCAAGGCAGACAACCACACAGATCTTCCATTCAGCTTGTAAGGGCAATAAAAGTCCTCAGGAGCCGGAATTTTCCTTGTTAATGAAGTACACACATGCAAATCACAGAAGCTCACAATGGCAATAAAAATACATGTATAACCTGGAATACTGCTTGGGAAAATTACAAACAATTTTTTTTTTTTTTTATATCCCCACTACCACCACCACCACCTGCAGCACAAAATGTCACAGGGGAAAAAAAAAAGCAAAAAGTGAAGTGAAAAGAAATGTTATTAAAAAGGCTTATTGTTATTAAAAACACTCTGAGGCCTTTCCTGATGGTTACATAAGTACTGTAAAAGCAAGATGTTCTTGGCAATCAGCATAGCTTCACTGTGCTTGCTACACTGGTTTCATTAACTATTACATCATGCTTAATTTCCATAATTGGCTTCAACTTCACTTTATAAGCTAGTCTAATTTAGTTTTTATGCATATTTCAATTTAATACAGTTTGTTCTCCACTGTAAACCCTTCATGGGCCACATATTCATCCTGTACTACCTCATTTAGAGCTTTCCCTAAGCAAAACTAAAAGGACAAAGACCGCAGTGTCTAGGAAGTAACCTTTTCTTTCAGCTCTGACAGTTAAAACTCTCATCCAGGCCCTCATCACACAGATTTGACTTGCAAAACCTTCTCATTTTGTGCACCCAAGACACAAGGACACACTCCCAACAAAATACAGCTGCCAAAAGCTACATTTCCTTGACTTTATTCTTTCAGTAATGTAAGTCCCTCTACTAATTCTCTTTTTTTCACAAAAGAGAAAGTTTGGTTTTTAGTCTTAACCTTCTTGGCTTCTCTGTATATTTAAGTACATTTTCTCTCTTTCATCCAGATCCATAGTTAAACAGGATCAAATATTCAGCGATTTTGGATTTGGCGCATCAGACTCCACAGAGCACCCGTTTCCCCCATAAAAAACACTCCACTTCTTGTTCCCAGTTTCACTCTTCAGCTACAGCATACCCTCAACATACCCATCTGCTCCACTCTCCTGATTCACATCTCCTCCGGATCCTCTTTTATGCTGACAACTGTAAGGATGAGCTAACAAAGGTCATTCCTTCTTTTATGTACTTTTCTTTCTATGTGCTCCACTTTTGCTGAGTAAATTCAGAATGTTTACTGATCTAATACATCTAGTTATCACCTTTTCCCCCCATCTTTACTTCTGTTATATCCTGTTTTCAAATGTCTAAAATTAGAGTGATGTCTCCCGAGGGAAAAGCATACTTTGTTATCTCAAGCCTGACAACTTCTGTAGCACAGCTTTAACAGATACAATATCATATATAACACTATAACATATATAATAAGTGAAAACATGACACTAACGTAATACGGAGCCCAACAGACCGTTTGTACTGATTGCCTTTCAGAACAGAAGTGCACTTTAAAGGAAAGCACTGACCTAGAAAGGGAGGCATTATTTGGATAGCTTTGTTACCCACTATGCATTAAACCTTACTCACTTTAAAGACACAGATGCCATCTATGCTGGGGAAATGTTTACTTTGCTAACGTGATTAAGCTCCGTAGTTACTCAGAGTTAAAGTCTCGGCATAACTAGGCCTCCAGCTGCTACTTGCATTAATATAATGGGTACATGGCCACTTCTCCAATGGCCTACTGAAAGCATAGTGGAAGCAACCGTGCCACATTAAGAAGCTATTCCCATGCCTCCCTCTTCATTCGAGTGATACAGTATCTGATAATGCTCATCAGATAGGGAACAAAAGTCTTTGTCTTTAGTAGGAATTAGATTTTCATGAACCCTTGGATCTTTGTGATTTTTAAGCTGACAGAAATTGTTAGTAGCTTATTGGCTTCTGCAAAAATGCCAAATATTAAAAAAAAAAAACAGGAAGCCTGTGATGACTAAGAATAAAATTACATTATGTATCAGATTTCAGAAAAAAAAAAATCTTTATTCTTAGACTGAATACGATCCAGCCACAACAATTTAATGTTCTCCAGTAATCCTCTAAATCTTAGATTTGTACATCACGCAATCCACAGCACTTCCCAAATCGTTCTGAAAATAAATAGGTCAGGAGTCATATTTATCTGTTAACATGACATTATAAGGCTCAGATCAGGGGGCAGGGACCTTGGGATACAGGCCACAGAGTCACTCTTAGCCATAAGCCAATAAGCCATCAGCAATGCCACGCATAGCTGACTGAGCTGGCATTGGAAGCCCAGGAGCAGAGCTGCGGCAGGTCGCAGAGCACTCAGGGACTATCCTGGTCTGTCAGCAGAATCCCATAAAAATGTGAAATGCAGGGATGTTTCACCACACTGTTCCATGGTCCAACCATTTTTGGAAGTAACAGAGGGGAAATTAATATAAAGTTTGGTGACTGAGTTCCCACTTAGCATTTCTGCTTTACAATTTTTGTTCTGATAAAACATGCAAATAGTTTTAAAGGGGCAGTTTTGAGCAGGCATGGGCCACAGTATGGATCCAGACTTGAAAATCTTTTACTTGCATAAATTTTACCTATCCTCTCCCAAACTAATTAAATATTACTCACTGGCATAAGTGGCTTTAGGATCAGGGCCCTGAATTACAAGTGGTCCAGAGAACTGCACACAGTTCTTGAGCTTTTACAGCCATTCACTTTCAGTTCTAGATCGTTTCCCATGCCAAGATAATTTCTTCCCCTTTCCCTTCCCCCCCCCGCAAAATACCAATTAACTGGTTTTGAAACTGAAGATCATCTACCAAGGAATAAGACCTCAAAGCAGTTCTTTGTCATTTTTTTCTAGCTAAACTTTCATAATGCCTAAAGCCCTTCACAAGTCAGTATCTATTCTGTTGTGTTTGCCTCAGAGGTGAGGGACCCTAAAGGGAATGGCAGACAACTGTGGAGCAAGGAAGGTATTACATCACAACAAAAAGCATCAGAATATGTCAGATTCAGACCACTCCTGTAGCATCAAAATCCCAGAGAAGTACATCCTATTCCCAATACCAAGCCCACACCAAAGGGGTTTTTCCCCCTTCAGAAAATTAAGAATTTTCAAGTAATTTATGGGTAAAAACACTTTTGCCTGGATCCAGCTCAGCAGAGCAGTAATTCCTCAATCTGAGTTAAGTGGGTTCCTACTTGGCTTTCTCATTACTAGCAACAGACTTTCCTTACTGTGGCTTTTGCACAGCAGGAGCTTCCTGTCCTAGATCTTAGCAAAGTGAGCTTTATTCTGACAGTATTTATACCACTTTTGTAGGAGTTGACATTCAGCCATTACAGCACATCAGATACCAAACAAAGGCCTTAGACGAGGAACTTAAAGGCTTGAAAGTCTCTTTTGTGCAATGGAGTCAAGTACGATAGGTTTAGTGCATGTTTTACCTTTTTTCTAAGTCATAGCTATCCTCTTGGCCATACTGGACACTTGATCCCCAGCCAATGTTTCAGTGCCTCCAAATACACAGACGTACTTCATGAGCCAGTTATTTCTTGGGCATAGTATGTAACTTGTTAGACTGTACAGTATCTTAGGACATCTGTATCTATAGAAGTTTTTGATTTTCTGAAGAAGAGAGTCAAGTGAAAGTTTCAAAACATGAGCAAGTAGCAGGGTGCTTTGTGCTAAGCTCCTAGACGGGCTCTGAGCTGCTTTCTCACAGAGCCCTCCCCGTGCCGCAGGTCGGCCCTAACCTGCTTATCCTTCTGTTATCTCACTCTCAGCCTCTCTAAAGCTAAGGCAGACAAGTGAGCCAAACAGTGGATAAAGCTGTGAAGTGGGGTAAGGCACAATCTGAAAATAATTTTCATTTCCAAACAGTAAAATCAAGTACAAGCAGCTAAAGGGGAAAGGCTGGCGTGCACACTTAGGTAGCTGCCAAGGGCCTACCAGCCCTGAGACCATTTTAACAAGGCAAAAGTAGACGTTCTGGAACTTTTAAGACTCAGAACAGCATTTTATCTCACAATAGCTGCTTACTTCAAGATGATACAAAGCTGAGGCTGGGTGAAGTCTCTCAGTGCAGGTTTTCCTCTCAACTCAGAAAACCAAAAGAACATGAGTAACACCAGAATTTGGCGGTGTAAGAAGTTTTAATAGTTTTGTCTTCATAAAATAAAATTGTCAGCACATTTTTAAAGACAATTTTGTTGATATTTTCTGACAAAGCATTTCAATTTTTCATTGATTTTTAGCCCTTTACATTGATTTTTTTCTAGCCATTTCATTGATTTTTAGCCATGCATCATACTGATTTTGAAGCAATAAAAGCTCCACTTACAGTGCATTACATCTATTGACATATATTTAATACATCAGTATAACGAAATTATCAATTCGGCCAAACAAAATGTTTCATTCAACCCCAAATACCTTTTCTACTGTTTCAAATCACTAAATATTTTCATGTTTTGTCAAACCAAAGTGTTTTCTTCCCCCATTTTCAGAATTGCTAAAATTAGCTAATAATAATAAAATAAATAAATAAATAAAAACTCACCACAGTGCAACAATCATACATTCTCTATACCACTACATTTTGGTAAAGGAGAGACTTCTACATAGAATTTTCAATTTTCTAAATGCCCAGCATAGACCTAAAGCATTATTTGTTTGGGGTTTTTTTCCACATGTAAATACCTCCCATAGTCTTTAATTGTGCTTGATAGAAGCAAGAATCCCGCATGACAGAACCAGCCAGTTGGCAAATGGATTCACTTCATGTACTGTGGTATTCCTATAGGGCTATGGGCATCCCATCCTGTTCTTGATCATCAATGATGTCAAGAAGTTAAAACTGCCATTTTAAAACAAAGTATTTTGAGTTTATACAAGTTCTATAATATTATATAAAATTTAAAATTATACAAATTATTGCATAACTTGTATAGTTTAATGTATATATTTAAATATATATTTTATTAAATTGATTTACAGTTATATGATATAAAACTATATAATACAGTGCTCAAAACCCATTACCTAGAAATTACAGGGAAACCTAATGCAACGTTCCTTGCTTAAAATAGCGGAAGACTACTTAGTTACTACTTTGAACTATTGTCTTGCAGTCATAGCTATGAGTCAAGAACCGAGGGAGTTTCTCTGTGTGCTGACTTATCTTGTGTCACTGAATGCTCTTTGAAAAAAATAATGTGTAACTGATTCCTAGCTATTGAACAATATTCACTTATAAACACACCACATGGCTTAATTAATGTTTATAAGCTACCCACTGTTATTTGCTTTGCACACACCTCCACAAACACCCCTACAATAAAAAGTTATTTACACAGCACAGGTTGCCTAAACAGAATTGGTTCAGCCTTGTTTGTATGGTTATACAATTGTTAATTATATGATCCTACTTCCCCCCCATAAGCCTTCCTCCCATGCCATCCAATGCACCAAAAAAAATGGAACTCAATAAGCAGACTGAATAACAAAGAACAATAGTGTCTATGCCTACCTCTTATTTTTCACAGTTTCACCTTTGAACACAAATGTTCACTTCCTACAAGGAAGTTGATTACCCAGTTCAAAACCAGTAAAATCAATCCAGACACAGGTCCTCAGTATTATGTATTGCACAGTCCAGCTCAGGTCCAGCCATATTTCTGACACCTGTTAACGATCAGGAGTTTTGCAAATCAAACTAAGACATCATGACAACCCAGGTAGAATCAGTAACCTAGAGAAAGTTTGTCTTCAGCAATTTGCTTAGCATTACACTGGAGCTTTGCAACAGATGTGCTAAAAAGGATTTACACAAGCTTTTGTCTTTTTGAAACTTCAATACCAAAGATTCTATTGTGGTTCTTTTTTCGAGGGGCAGGGGGGAGGTCCTCCATTCTGAAGCAGCAAAGAGCTGTTTCAAGTTTTGAAAGAGCAACAAAATTGAGACCTCTTATCTCAGATCCAAGTCAAGAAGCTTGCAGATACCAGGAGCGAGACAATGTCTGAGGTTATCAGGCAGAGCAGCCATGCTTTGACAGTCAATATGTAGCTTGCAGTGAATCCATTGAATCCTGCCACTACCTGGTTATTACATATTTGAGCAACTCATTTTGGTTGCTGGCCTAATAAGGTCACCAGGAGGTGAATCCTGCTCTCATTCTCTCCCACTCTGGAGGTCTGCAATCCCCATTCAGCATGCTGTCACATTCAACTAACTGCCAGCACACAGATGATGCTCCTTTTGATGAACAGTCCGAACCTCCCTACAACACATTCCTCCTCACACATGCCTCACAGAAGGAGATAAAGATACACAAGCAGAAGCCAATTACTTTGGATCAAAAAGAGAGATTAACAAAAGAACAAACGGCAGTTAGATGCTGAAAGTCAGCGAGAACTGTGCACCTAATTCCCATTTGGCATTTGAAAAATCTCCCTGTCACAGCTCAATCATTTGCCAAAGGTTCTCTTTGAGAAAAAAAACTATATTCTGATGCTAGAATTCCTGCTAACAGACCCCATGGTTTCAGCTAGAAAGAAAAAAGGGCATTAGACCAAATGTTCTTATAAAAGAATTCTTCACTAAGAAAAAAAAAAAAACAACAAAAAAACCAACCCACACTAAAACAAAAAACACCAATACCACAACCTTCCTGCAGGGGTTTATCAATTAAATATCATTGGTATTCACTGAATATGCTGCTTATGGTACAAGATTTCCTTCAAAAGAGGAAATTACTTTCCATCTGAGGAGAGAAAAGACTAACCATATAAATCCATTTTCATTGGTTTCTATTTGATGGTTGTTTCTGAAATTTAAAACAAACACTGTTTAGATATGCCCCAAAACTTTCATAATTGGTTACATTTTATATGTCATTCATCAGCATTCATTCAAATGTGCTTAGTACTATAGACACACATTGTTAAGTGATTACACTTTATGGTGCTTTAGTCTTTGAGGACTGATAATGGGATACAAACTTTTCCCCTCCATTTGGGTAATTAAAAACCAGTTGTCCCTATTGCCAGGCTGAGTCAATGTTCAAATCTTATCTGCTTCCTGGCCGATGTCAGCTGAGCAGCACAGGTTGAAGAACCACACAGAATAAAAGGGATTTCCCACCACCACCACCACCTTTTAAGAGGAGAAAGCATGCAGCAAGGTCATTTCCCACAGATAGACTGGAAATCACCACCCTTTCAGTCAATGCTATTTTTCCTTGACATGTGAATAAGTCTTAAATGTTTTCAACTTGGCACTGTAGGTTTTTAACAAAGCCAGCACTGGACTACAGTTCCACATTACGTTTTCTTAGTCTGTTGAACATCAGTTTTCTTCTTGCTTCAGGAAAATCCTGTTACAATATCTTCATCTCATTAAGAGTCATACATAATTACTTAGTCCCCATGGATTATTCAACACACTCACACGAGCTTCCATTCTGCTTACTCTGCTGCTTCCATTCTCCTGTCCCTATATTCACATCTCCGGCCAACAAGATACTTGGCTACAAGAAAAGGGGCACTTCTCATCTGTAATAGAGATGGGCCAGATTCATGAAGCCTTGCCAAAGTACACCTTCTCAGAAACTGCCATAAGAAAAAGATCTTACCTTCCTGAATCACTGCAAGACCTGACTGAGAAAAAACATGTTTTGCTATTCAAAAAAAAAAAAAAAAAAAGTCTCTTAGCAAGACATTTCTGTTCATTTACACCAACTCATTAGCTGCCAAAATTGACCTCTCCTTTTAAACCACATTTCTCCCCTCTAAAAGGCATTTTCATTAAGATGAAATACTGCTTGAAGACTTTGAAGAATTTGCATTTGGTAGACACACTATATTGTCATCAAATTGTATACAATTAACCTGAAATTAGAATAAACTACAGAAAGGCAATTAAAGCAAACTATCAAAGAAATAAAAATTTTTTGGAACACTGATGGGCTTGCAACAGGTCTATTCAAGAGAGTTTAAGACACGCCACACATTACTGTGTAAATCTCTATAATTCTAAAAACTTCTTGGGTAAGTATGTCTTAACATACCAAATTTTGCCTAAGTTTTTCCTCTGAAGTACTCTTCAGCATCCATCATCGACACTAAACCTGGATGACCCTGTATTCTTCTTGCCTTATTAAACCTCACTGGTCAGTGCAAAACCAGACATAATCAGAGAACACATTATCTGGGGTTTGATTGGTGAGGTGTCTGTTGTTGTTGTTTTATTTTTTAAACAATGCAGAGTGATTGTGGAACCGAGACAGGAAACAAGCCCACATGCAGTCTCATGGAGGACTGCCAGTAGAAAAGCATATAGGCTCCTCAGCTCAACAGCTTGATGCAAAGTCCTGAGAAGCCACGCGAGTCTTTGCATTTACTTCACAGGGTTTTGAATTAACTCTTCCAGAGCGTGAGAATTCAAAGACTAGACTCATGTCATTATGGATTTCATGGAAACCAGCTTCCCGTTCCATACCTACAAAGCACCCAATAATGTTCTCAGTGAGTCACAGCCCTAAAGCAGCAAATGATTGTTCTCTATACCAAACAACAAATGAACATGATCCTCTTCAGGCAAACAAACATATTTCCCAAAGCTGATCTTAAAATTGCCATTAGTTAAGGCACTGGTTGTTAAACAGCATGACAAAGGAAGAAAACACAAGATAATGCCATGACTTTTGCTTGTATTATGATCACTCTCCCCTTTCTTTGTCGTGTTTGTAAGAGCCAAGCAAGTCTCTACACTGCACTCACTCACATTTCAACACTAGGTCCCTTTTGTGCATTCTAAAGTCTTTGCATATTGCCATAGTAGCAGTTCACCTTATTTCTTTAACCTGAGCTAGGAGTTTTCTCAGGGAAGAAATAGTCCCTGGGCATAACAGAGAAGCACTGGCAACCAAGGGGAGAAAGGGAAAAAGGAAAGCTCCATCTCAAAACAATTGGATTGCTGCTGCATTCTGAGGACAGCAAGCAGAAAGGGAAACCAAAACCTGTTGCTTTGCAAGAGTAGTCCAGTGTAAGCTCCACACGCCTCAAAGTATGCAACAAACTGAGCACAATGGACTGGATCTCTATGGTAACCAAACTGCTTTTATTTTTTTTTTTTTACCAGAAAGACTCGTTTTAAAATACAGATTCTGAAAATGCAGTTTTGCACTCATTTTGGAAACATGGATAGAAATAAAAGAGCTTTACTTTGTATTATTTAAACAAAAAACTTTACAGTATAAGCACCACTGTGTCCCTGCCCACCCTCCAAAAACAGCCCCATAATCAAATGTCAACAAGCCATGACAGTCTGAGCACCTAATCCTAAACCATATATTTTATGACAATCCTAGGGGAATATTATGCCTGGGAGGACATCCTCCTGAGTTTTGACTAATTCTGCAGCTTTTATAAATAATCCTAAAGTTCAGACCTCAAATAAATGTTGGCTATTATTCTTGTGCTGCTAATTAATGGGACATAAATTAGTTTCTCTCTCTAACCTTTAGGTAGCTTCAGAGAACACAACTGAAATGCTAACAGGTAGCATTTTTAAGCTGCCATTATCGTAAACAAATGCAAATACATGCACAAGTTTCATAGTTTGAGGAAACATCTGGTACATGGAACTTTGTCACCACATTGCCTTCTTACAGATCATTTCTACACAGCAGCTGTACCCCACTGAAAATGACATGACCTTATGGAAACTGGACATTAGGCTGCTGCACTTAGAAAAATGATTCACTGTTCCATAGCCTCCTTTTCTTATTTTAACTATTTCTACGGTCTTACCATGGATTTTGTAGGGTTTTTTCCCCACAGAGTTCAGTACTAGTTTCCTAAATAGCTCCTTTCGTTATTTTGTAATTGTGGTTTTCATTTAACTTATATATTCTTTCAGACTTAAAACTACAACTGTCAGAACAGGTCCTTTGCTGTGTGATGGTTGCTAAAACAGCGATGAGCATTCTTCCCTTTACTGTTTGGAAAACAGTATCTTTCAAGATGGAAATTAGGAAACCTTCACACCCCTTGGCCAGCCCAGCACCTAACAGCATATTCCAGAAGCCCAAGGGTCTTTCTAAGCAAGCATAGGAAAACTGTTCAAACCTTTTTATGTGAACACTGTTCCATGTTCTAGCCTACAATAACCTCATCAAGCCATCAACTCTTCTTAAGAGAGATTTGGAAAGCACAGACCATAATAGTCAGTTCTACTCCTACCTCCCTTGGTTTCATCTGGAACAAAAGGGTTTGAAATATTTTTGGGTTTTGCAGATTTTCTCCACTCAAATTATAACTGGGTCCACCACCTTGTTGTGCTAGGAGTAACACCATGGAAGTCCCCAAATTCTTTAATGCAGCACCTGATCAAACGTATACATCAGCAACAGTCTTGTACTGCTTTATACTCTGGGAAAATAAACAGAAGTTTAGTTAAGATAAGCTACAAATGTCCCCTTTTTATCTTTGCAAAAGTTTCTAATTAAACCTGTGTATTTTTAAATGGTTTGGATGATCTCATTTCTGCTATGTATGGTAGAAACTCTGAGCCTACACAGTTTGAGCAAGACCCAATATTGAAAAAGAAATTTTTTTTCACAGGAAACTGTTTAAATTGTTTGCACCTCACAATCAGAAGGATTGGGGAACTTGTGTACACCTACAACATCTGGATTTTAATTTCAAATTAATCTAAGCTAAACATTTCAAAATGTTTATGTCCTCACACCACCTGGTTAACACAACCCTCTTTCCTATCCCAGAGTTGCAGCCTGCTTTAGGGCCACACAACTGCTGGAAGTGTTACAGTTCTGGACTCACAAGCAGGACCCTAGGATTTCTAACTGTTGACACCTCAGTATTTAAAAGAAGCCTCCAAAATAATTACCGCAATAACAAGTGTTGGGTGGAATACACAATTTTCCAAAAGGTTCACCACACCAATTACAACACAGGATGACAATTATGGTGCAGCATTTGCATTTGATTTTCTTTTTAAATACTTTTAAGTAGCAGTTTCCAAATTCAAGGATTCAGCCTGGTCCAACACTGAGACTGATTCACATGACCTCTGTAGCCAGATGGAGCTAAATAACTTCCAAGTCAAACCTGAGGGGGGTTGGCTTGCAGTTTAGAGTATGAGAGGAGGAGGAGATGTCAAGGCACTGGTGGTTTTATTTCTTTTTTATTTTACACAGGAAAATTTCTTCTATTCATATGGGCAAGGCATTCATGCTAGTCTGAATTCTGCTATTTGTTGCAGGTATAGCTGAGCTTAACAACAGTAACAGAAAAACACCACGTGAGCTACAAAGATCACAGAAGGCTGCTCTAAGTTTTAAAAGGGACACAGTCTGTGTATATTTTATGATCCATGCATGCAGCACACAGTTATTCCAGCAGTGCCCTGCCTCCTAGAGCAGAAGAAAACCTCATCTGCACTAAGCTCCACAAGGATGCTTCGGTTTGAAATTACAAGGTGGGGGGGCGTGAGGGGACATGGGGTGATTGTATAGTGTTCAAGAGGTTTGAGCCAATACATTCTCTCCCCGCCATGACCAATGAAACCAGAAACCAGAGGTTCAAACAATAAATGAGGCAGTAAAAATATCTACCTCTCTTCATGCAAAATAGTATGATTTATAAGGACTTGGCTTACTACTACAACAGCCTCTCCTACAATACTTTTCTTTAATTCTGGTTGGCTTATCCAGTCAGATGGTTGGTATCCTAATACTACTCTTTACACTTTATCATCTCATTGATTTCTTTAATATCTATGTCTGTAACTAGGTATTAACTTTTATATTTTGATTGTAAACCCATGATAGAAGGGACAGAACTGACTACTGCAATTCACAGAACACCAATAATAGACCAGTAAATTAAGACATGTAAACACTGACTTTCTGCCAACAGCTCTCAACCTCTCAAATTATTAAGTGTGAATTACAGTAACAAACAGATGAGGCAGGAAGGAAATAATTTTAATAATTACTGAATTATGTATACTGAGATAAGGCTTGGAATCTTGATTAAGAACTGTGGCCTTTCCTTAAGGGCTATATAGACAAGTAAGCAAAAACATTAGTCACCACAGTCAAAATAAAATGGATGAGTATTGATAACTGCAGGCAGTTTTTAAGCAGATTTCTTCCATGGACTATGCATAAAACTTAACAAAAATTAATTGAAGCATTCTGTATGAATGATAGCAAAAGTAACATGCTTATTAAAAAAAAATTGCTAGCACTTTGATCCGATAAAGAACAGCATTATATATTTTCAGTTTTCATGCATTTTATCTTGTAATTATGCAGTAATGCTTGTTTATATGCAGAACCCTGCTTGGGATGGCATACAAATCAAAAAAGGAAAAATTTTTCTTTCCTAGTTAGCTATCCCAAATTCTTCCTCAGTACAAGCAACTGGAAAAGGCATGTAATTTCATTTACAGAGTGCTTTCTATGCCACATTTGTTCTGCATGCAATGCCACAGGTGCCCTTGGTGCTTCACAGACAGAGCAGAAAGCCTATAGAATGCAGACACGGTAGCATACCTGCCGGCTTGTTTCTGAAGTCTGGAAACGCACCTGCAAGTCTGGTTTCTATGATCTATATAAAATGAAAAGTGCAAGATTTCCTCACTCCCACAAAGCGTCTCAAAACCAGAAGTGTTTATCCCCAGCAGAGTGGCACACAATTTTGTGTGAATGTTACACATGGAAAAAAACACACAGTCACCAGATATTAGCGGGTTAAAAAAAGTCATTTTTACAGTACACTATGACCACTGACAATCAGGAAAAAACCTTCACTGTTCCTGATTCCAGCAGTGAGGATATGAACCACTGCTGTGTCTAGCTAGGATTGAAGGAAATATCTGGACACACCTAGAGCCACTCAATGCTGTGTCTTACTCCTGTAGATCAAGCAAGGCTGGGCAAGAGTCTTCCAGCTTCTTGCACTTCTACCATAGCTTAGTGCATAAGGAACTAGTAAGACAAACATTTTGGTAGCAGATATTACTTCTAACCATTTATCCTCCATTTTCATTATAACTTTGAAAAATATACATATTTTACATTGCTGGTTATAAGATTTCCTTTAAATTAATGTTCAGCAGTTCATTACAAAACCCACAAACACGCATAAAATAAAAATAGACTAAGTCACCTAACCAGATCAAACCTCATGGCTCCCAGTATAAATCACACAGAGAGCAAAGCATCAGCCAGTCTTCACCAATATATTTGCAAACACATTTAAGGGTTTTCGTTTTATTCAGTACCCACTGGCAGGAAGCTAGAGCTCAACTGTTTCTGTAAAAAAAAAAAAAGGGCAGGGGGGAAGGGGGAGAAGGGGAGCAGGAGATGGGAGATAGGTACAGAGAAGATATTTGTCCCTTCCTTTCTAGTCTACTTCTATGTATGAAGCAACAGCTACAACACAGTTTCATTTTCATGAGCTAGGAGGACTTTGCTGGCGCTTCCCTAAGGGAGATCAGAACCACAGGACAAACATGGGTGTGATAAATACTTAGAGCCACATCCCCAGTGGATGACTACAGGCTGACCCAGTAACTGAAAGGCTGAGCTGTGGAAATATTACCCCTTTCCCAAAGGCACAGTTGTTCAACTTTCCTGCACAAAACAGGAATATGAGACAGAACAGTGTTTGGTCTTTTTTCCTACTTCCACATATTTCTCAGCAGACACTTTCAGAAAAGATGAATCTTTGCGTACCTACTGCATCCTACATACAAGAATTTTATTATACATCCCCACTGGGAGACTATGTCCATCTCAACAGTAATGAGGATGTTTCATACTCTCACCTGCTGCTCATACAGTACACTTTTTCAGCTCCTTCCTGGCACAGAAAAGAAGAAAGGTCTCTGGAATTTTTATTTGGTCCCAAGTGAAAACAGAACTGAACTTCAACCTCTCACCTGTATAGTTCCCACATTATAGTGTACATGATTCAAGCAACATATGAGCCTTAGGTTTTGCTCTAATAAGTTAGATCACCCAAGAGGTGGTCCTAAACTACTAGGGCTGCACTGATTTTGGAGGGCATTGTATGTCTGTTAAAATTCAGGGGGACTAGGAGTGAAAGCAATAATTCTGATATTCTTACAATTCCATTCCAGCATCATTCAAAGTAACTTCACACCAACAGAGTGATTTTTGCCTTCGTGACAAGACCTTACCTTGATAGGTGATGGGGGTTTTGTTTGTTTTAAATGGAAATTATCTGCATTGTGGAAACAAAGATATAAATGTTAAGCTGTTTGTACGTATTGAAAAACAGAACAGAGTGCAATTCCTACCATGAAAATGTCTTTCTCAAATCATTAAGCAGCCTGCTACTTGACAGAATAACTGGTAGTCCTAAAGTAGATGCACAGCTGGACAAGCACAAATCCCCTATTTTAAATTGGACTTATCCCTTTGCTAGTCAGACAATAATTCCAATTTTGTAATTCCATTGCCAGTCACTACATGGGTTGGAAATCCTCTCTCACAAAAAGGTGAATTCTCTTCTTCAAGTATTGTTATGAAACAGACATATTGGTCTCTGAGCCCTTTTAAAGCAGGGAACCAACTCCAGTAAAGGAAACTAAAAGCTATGTTGACATGAAATAAATTATTCTCTCAAATTTGCAATCAAGTATCACTGCAGCTACTGTAAGCAGACAGGAAAGCACATCAGAGAAAAATCAGAGACAGCACAACACCACCAATCTTAACTGCTTCTGTTCAAAGGAGAGTGCTTTGTGGCTGGGGAACCAACTCTACTACAGTGTGATAGCAACCAGTCATACCTGGAGATTAAGGATTTAACCTGCAGATTGCAGGTGTTGTACATGTATTTTTTGTGGAATGAAAATTCTTATAGAGCCTGCTGGTTTCAAATCATAAACCAAAAAAGCAATCAATGGAGATATGCCTGCAGATAAGAGCTGCCACTATTTCTAATACATTTCCATTTTCTTTTAATATGACAGATGAAAACAGGCTATTTGTTACTAAAGAATTTATGTTCAAGTTGCTCCTTTTCCATTAAAAAATAAAAATCTAAAGTTCCTATTTATAAGATCACAATTAGCTAAGCTTTATCACCAGATGTGATATCATGCAGGGCAGATTATGTCTTTATATGGGGAAAGAAGCACAAAAAGTATTTGGAAAGCTTAAAGAAGGAAAACTAAAACAAGTAGAAAGGTGGAGGAAAAGGAAGTTTAAACAAGGAAATCACAATTGAAAAATATCTGAAATAGCAGGACATTTGTTTCATAATATATAACATTTTGCAATAAGAGCTTGCAGGTTTGTAAACATGAATGCTGGTATATGTTTTATGTCTTGGACTCTTCAAAGAAAGTATTTATGATGAGCACTCGTGAGTACGCATGTCAAGAGCTGGTTTAGCTAAAATAGGTGAGTTCCATCTCACATCAGTAGGTTAGAAAGAATAAATGTACATATGTGTTCAATGCATGATAAAATCCCAGTTTTCAACCTGGATGATTTAGAGGAAGGAAGCATATTATGTCAGCAGATCATCCAAACATGGAACAGACTGCCTGCTAAATAAAATCTGTTGGGGCTGCTGAACAAAACTAAGTTAATTTGGCATGTGGACTCCTAACCCAAGTTGCTCTTAATTCACAGACGCTTTTTGCCAGACAAGGGAGTCTTGCTTACAAGGCATTCGCAGGGTACTAGAATGGAATGCAGATTCAAATATGTTTCATTCTTCCTCAGGAAAATTCCCCAATGGGTGCATTGCACTGGAAAAAAACAGAGCAACATGCCATCTGGAAGTTCACTGTAGCATAGATGCAAATAATTAGAGTTCAAAGTTGCAATGAGAATCCCTTCCCTGTCTCTTAGGGGGTCTCCACAGTTTTGTTTCTTCTAACTAATTCAGTTAGACACCTGAAAGCTTGTGAATGAATGCAACAAGCAAGGCCAACCCTGACAACAAGCAGTGTGAGGCATGTGCGGCATCTTTGCCCACAGAGCTCCCAGTTCAGCCCTTCTGCAACCCCATTACGAGGCTGCAGCTGATCCACCTTGAGCACAGAACTTGCACAACTGCATCAAGTGGCTTCTTGTCCGCACATCAGCGTGGCCAGAAGGTACATGAAACCTCATAATGTACAAGACCAAAGTCTCCTTCCACCTTCCCCACCTTCAACAGCATCCAGATGTCAAGCTGTGCTCTTCCAGGTGAAGATGCAGGCTCAGATCTTGGGAAGTAAAGTGTACAGTAGGTAAGAAGGTAGGAGTGCACAGGGTTGGGGTCATGCTTCATGGAGTAAAGGAGACATGATAAGAGGGTCTCCGACAGGAGTGGCATTGCTTCCTCACTGCAGAGCACATTTTCAACCTATACAGTATTG
Source organism: Theristicus caerulescens (assembly GCA_020745775.1). NCBI lineage: Eukaryota > Metazoa > Chordata > Aves > Pelecaniformes > Threskiornithidae > Theristicus > Theristicus caerulescens. The sequence continues at coordinate 96,372,367 of CM036560.1, forward strand.
CTGAAGACTTTCACATCAATGTCTATATTTAAGGATTTCCCTCTGGCTCCGTTAATGTAAAATTTGAAAAAAAAAATATATATTAATGTGGCATCATGTGGACTTCAGGGTGCACAGATTCCACAATTTAAGGCCTTCAGCATACAGAGATCTTAGTGATTAGCGTTGTCGCAAGGGCTGCACACATACACACTCAAGCAGCCTGTTTGATTCACAGTTCCTTAATGACAGTGCCTTAGCAGTTATGCAATTGTTCCCTTTAGCCTGTGACCTGATGACAAGCTAAGATGATGTGAATGAACATAACACAGTCCATCCCCTTTTTTCTTAATTCTTCTGGGATTACAGAGTATAGGCTGGCAGGGTTTCAGAGTAGCAGAACTTAACAATTCAATCTTGGTTTTTCAGACTTACAAATCCTACGGTATGGTAGGGAAGACAGAGAGGAGTGATGAGTCAAGAGAGCTAGACTAGAATCAGTTCTTATAAAAAGCAAAACAATTATACTGAATCTTACTTTCATAACTAACATTTGAAATGCCCAGAAAAGTAACTTTGTAATCATTACATTCTGAAAAAAAAATGTAAATCATGTTTCCAGTATGCATGACTTTACATTTAATTAAATCTGAATATAATAATTATTGTGTGTTAAACAGCAGTTTAAAAAGTACTGGAGTTGAAGAGCTATACAATAAACATGTACTGACTTCTGCATGCTAATTTATGCACAATTGTAACAGGATTAAAAAGGAAACATTTGCTTTCAGCTTTAGGAGGTTTTAATAAACTATCATTCCTCTTTTTCATAAATTTCATTTGCAAGATTTGATGCATTTCCCTTTCTTCATTTGGCTATAGTGACCTCCTTTGCCAGTGAGGCTGATGATACCCTCTATCACAGGAATGCCCTTGCCGCTCATTTTGTTGTTCTATACAGAAATCTTTCACCACTCACCATCAGCTTCATTATATCTAATCTAAATCCTGCCCAGTAAAGACCAGCTCTGTACTTCAAGAACCAGAGGTCTGCAGGAAGTAAGGGTGTAAGAAGTCTTGCTTTTCAAATCTTAACCTCTACTGCAGAATGAGAATGAGCACAAAAATATCCAAGGAGAATTAATTAGGTATTTTCCAAGCCTCATAAGGAAGGTCATTCATCACAACTTGATAAGTAGAGAAATCATTAATTCTTAGCACTACTTATTCAAGTTTCTTCTAGGCCAAGGATCAAATTCAAGTCCAGGGAAATAACCTGTTTGGAAAGGGAAAGCAATCAAAAAAGCTGTAACAGCTCCAGCCTTTTTTTAATAAAACAACAATAGAAAGAGCCATTGAACTGCAACTTTAAGGGGGGGGGAGGGAATCTCATTGTATGAGATCATACAAACAGATCTTGAAGCAGTTTAAAACACTATTAACAACCCTGCTCTGAAGAGGAAGAAACTGGACATGCCCTGGAGAGTGAAAGAAGCAGGGACAAAGCTGCAGAGATCTCCCAAGTCCACATCTGGTATTCTGCTTGCTAAACTACCACAACCACTTCTCAATACTGTAATACTGTAACTCTGATAAGTGGTATTTATTAATGAAAGGCTTAAACAGATTAAACTGTCAGAGTGCAATAACAAAGGAGAAATACATGTCAAACTAAATATTCTAAAAGAATGCAGGAAACAGCTTCATTTCCAACTCTCCTGTTACATGGCATACTGCATCTCAGCATGAGACGAACAAATGCTTTCCAAAAGTGAAGCAAGAAGCAAAGCCTAGCAAAATTGTATGTGGGAATATTCCACTTTTTTTCCAGGTCATATTATGCTTGAAAATAAATAGCTTTTTACATCGTACTTATTTCACAAAAACCTTTCCAGAGCCTCTCGCCTACCAGCACGCTGCTTATTTGAGAACTACTGAAAACCACCTGTGCCCAATACAGTTATGCTATCACCACATCCTTCCTCCAGGATAAACATGAAAAAACCCCTACAAAGCACATCCTCCATCTTGTGAGGTGAGTAGCCATACAATATGTTTCTCAATTTTGAAGATATAGCCTTCCATCTTATTCAAAGAAGAGTAAGCCACATTTCCCAGATAATTGCATGTTAGCAATACAGCATTCCCTCACCTGAAATCACTCCTTCCCAGTACGAAAGTAAATTACGCAATATCAGTTGACATATTTAGGAATAGGTCTATGAATCCAGGGAGGTTTCACTAGAATCACTTAGAGCATCACAAAACTTCTCATTTCCCAAAATTTCTTTGTAGTAGTTGACCAAAAACGCTTTCTGCAAGTAACCAGCTAGTTGGGGAGTTACCTTCAATGAATTTAAGGTAAACTGTAAGATACATTGAGAGGACTGTTTAGATTACCTGTTAAAGGCAATGCAGCTGCATCAAAAAGTCTTTTTATTATTTTGTTTCACTTGCTTTTTTCATTTCAACACCACATCACTGGCACAGTTTACACAGCACTGTGAAGTATTGTTACAGCTATACCTTTTAACCTTTATGCTTTTTAGGACACGGAGATGTCCTAAATGAGGCATCATCAGTGACTCTGAATAATACTACTTAACTGCAAAGGGAAAGATAGAAGAACAGGAATAAAGGGGTATCCTATTTAAAAAAAAAAAAAAAAAGGAAGAATTCCTAAAATATTTTAAAACCTGATTATTTTATGATGAAGATCACAAAGAGATCCCTTTGCACAAGTCTTTAGGTCCATCTTTAAAGTACTTTGCCTTTATCTGCCAGACATAACTTCTAATAATTAAACTTCCCGGACTTCTGATTCTACTTTCTGCATGGTGACTTCATGCTGACATCTTTTCAACATAAATTTCCTGATATATTACTGATTCTTTTCCAGCCAAGAGGCAACTTTCAGACAGTGAAACTGACTATTGAGCCACTCTAGTACTACTCTGTGGCATGGAATTTGTTAAAAAAAATAAAATTGAAGGATGAGGAATTTTTTTTTAAAAAAAGAGAAAATATTTTCTTACACTTGTTTTAATAGGTTATTTTTGTTTCTGATGTAGTAGACATAAAATAATAGTTATCAGTGACTGCAGAAGTCAGGAAGAATTGCTGTTAGACAATTTTTTGTATCCACATAGCTTCTCAAAGCAAATATTTTGAGATGACAGAAAATACAAGAGAGGGAAATAAGCATAAAAAACAAACATGTGGCTTGCTTTAGATTTAAGGGCACCACAGGAGAAACTCACACTGATTTATCCTATTTTTATGGAGCTATGAAAATAAATAATGCAATAGCAGGCAGAGCTCCATCACCTGTTCCATACAGCCAGGGAAGAGTCAAAGCATGCAGTGACAAATCCACTGCAATGCAAATCATTTAACAACAGAGAAGCTGGGAAGTACAGACACTGTACTAAGGGAGGTGGCTTGGCTCCTTGGTGTTGGGTTTCTCTTTGACAGCCTTACCTCTGAATACAGCTAGCAGGGAATGAAATGACTCTACTTTGAAGAAAGGTAGAGACTATGATTCTTTCCAAGCATACCCCACAATCTTCCTGATGGAAGAACTTTCACACCAAGTTCACTACAAGTTTTAGCTTTAAACAGCCCCTCAAAAAGGCTTCTGAAAGCAAAATGGTTTTCTATTCTTTTTGGTATTTTTCCTCAGTACAGAACTTTTCATGCCTTTATAAAGAACAGCAAGACACACCACAACCATTCTTTCGGTAGAAACAAAAGTACATAAGATTAATTGGCCACCTTCAGGCACTGAAAGAGATGAGCATTTGAAATAAACATAAGGGTAAGAAAATGAGAAGTAATTAACCTTTTTGGCTTGTCTGTCTCCTTGTGCTTGCAACTGGGCATGCAGCTTTGTCACATCAATGAATAAATAACTGATACAGGGGTACTGGTACTTTCATCAGCTCAGTATTCTTCAGTGTTCTCTACGAGATGAAAATAAAGCACATTCCTGTTCTGACCCATCACCAGCATGGATGTGAGAATAGAGAGTCTATTTCCAAAAGGCAAAATCCATCAGAAAAAATGAATTCTTTATTACAGGAAGAGCTTTTGTGTCACATTTCAGCAACTGGTACAGGTGCATATCAATGAAAAGTGTGCTGCAATAGCCATTTTTGAACCAGTGTTCTCTATATAAGGTAACAATAAGTTTGGAAATGGGGAGCTCAGCTTTTTATCCAACCAATCCCCTGAATTTTTTAAATCTAAATCAGTCATAACTGGCTGATTCTCTGCAGGAATAGACTAGATCACCAAAAGCCAAAGGGAGTTTTGGGTAGAAATCTGATGAAGACTATCATTCAGGAACAGGCTTACAGTGAAAACCAAGTGAGACTACTATTGTTTAAATCATAGCAGGAGGAGGAAAACACCCAAATTCTGCATTTTTCTGAGCATAATATCAAGACACAATCCTGTTGTATAGTCTTTTAGATTACTACCCTTGCACTTCATTTTCCCATGGTGTCAACAGAAGACTCTTTTCAATAGAAACTACTTATATATGGCCAACTCTTGTTCTAACTAAAAAGAAAAAAAAGAAAAAGGAAAAGCAACAAACTTGTCTTGTGTACCAGTGATATGCTGAGAGTACAATCCATTGCACAACCCAGGTTCTAGGTGGAAAGACCAACACCACAAACAGCCAAAGAATTTCTGAGCTAGTTACTTGGGGTCAGTGTCATCTTCAGTACATGGGCTGGGGAGGCCTGTCCATAGCTGGATGAGTGATCCCTCAGATGTTCAGCCAAAGGAGCAGAACAGCAGTGTTGGCTGGGATAATTAACAGTTATGAGTTAAGGCCAAGAACTTGCAGCACAGAAACAGTTTTCTTCTTGGAAAAGAAAATTGAAGAGACCTGTGAACTCCGTGCAGCCCTCCCTGTCCCCTAACAAGCAAGGACTAAAAATCTTCTAACAACTGAGCTGAAACTCACATGTCTAAATTATCTTAAACCCTATTCCTATTGTACTGAGAGGGAACTAGAACCTCCTATGGGTATTTTCAGAGTGCACAACAGAAGAGTTCTTTTTCTTTATTATCCTTTTTATCTTGGATAACCATGACACTGTAAGTGCACCCAGTGGTGAGAACCATAGGACTTCACATACATCCAGGCTCCTTCCTCTTTCACTCCCGCCCATTTTCCTCCACCACTCCCCAGAGTGACAATCTTTTGCAATTTGGCATATGAAAGCCTGCCAAAATGAAAATTTGTTCTCCATCACCATATAACCTCCATTGATTAATGATCAGGAATCCCCACAAATTTACACAGATGCAGACTTCTGAAAAAATACAAGATCTTTTCAAACTAACAAAAACTTGACTGATTAGAATCTCGCATAATCTCTAGTCATCTCAAGCTTTAGTTTTCCTGTCCAAAAAGAGACAGTGATGTTGTCCTGGAGAGCACAGCCACTAATCTTTCATGCCTTGTTCCCTTCCTGCATCACACACACACGAGGGGAAGATCGATGTTGTTCCTGCAGTGCAAAAACAAATAGTGACAGCAGGATTGCCCAGCTTTAAAGAGAAAACCTTGGCAGTACAAATTCTACAAAGAAAAGCAATTTTTTTTTGCTATAGTTCACTAGTTTGAATTTTGTCCAAGTAGACACTGCACAAAGGTTTTTACCATCTGATGCCTTGATCTTGTGAGGTGCTAAATGATCTCAAGCTCTAACAGCTAGCAGAATCTCACCAACTTCAATTTCTAGAGGCTACTCTGACATATCTGGAAGAGGTGGGTGATTGCATGTAACTGAGCACAAACGCATAGAAAAGAACCCTCGTTATATCTGTCACCTTTACATCCAGCTCCCCAGAGAGAAGCTAAAGACTGAGTGGGTCCAGCGAGTAAGTGACCTTATCTCTCCTGCAGCGATTCCCCAAGGACTGGAGCAACTCATTGACAAAACTTTGAGATTAACACCTATATTTGCTTTGCAGGTTATGGTTTTCCAATTGGTTAATCAAGACCTTTTTACAGAAGGCAAATGTTAATGCAATCAAAACTAATAAAGCAAGAAATTAACAACACCTTATAAGTAAAAGGAAATAGGGCTAGTGAACCTAATAATTGCAAAGAAAACATCAGATTCTATTGTTACAAGTGAGAGCAGGAGTTTCTATTAAACCAACAAAGGAAGGCAAAAGGCAAGAATCCTAAATCTGATGGAGTTGAAAGAGTTAAGCTTCTGTTAACATTCATAACACTTATTTCTGCATATATAGCATCCAGTGGGAGGCACCATTCATACTAATATCTCTAACACTCCAAATCCCTGAAAAGATTCACAGAATTTTACAATGTTTCTTTATCCCAATGTCTAATTCTTGTCCGTTTTTCCAGCTCCAGATTTGAAAATGCATAAATATTGTTCTCAGCTCCAAAAAAAAAAAATCACATTCAGTCTTGCTCCACTTACAGGTTATGGCTTTAGTATCATAAAACCCCACACAATTAGAAATGGGAACTGCCCAATAAGCAGCAACACTTGCTTCTAGCTCTGGAATGTCCCTAGATACATGACTTACAATCTGTAACATTTTTATAGATCATCAGTCTGGTTTAGATTGTTTTTATGAGATCTTTTAAAATTTATAAGTTTTCATTTTCCCCTCCCTTGGAGTCCAGTTATTAAGGAAGAGAGGCTTTATAGGTAGCAGGGAACAAGAAAATGATCAGATTAAAAACAAACAGAAAAAAACCCTGTAGAATATTTCAAATCCTTCATTCTATAAAAGAGGCTGCTTATATGGAATACATTACAGTGTGGTATGACACAGTGTTTAATCATCCAAGATACCTTTGGACACTTCTGAATCCATGTAAAGTCTATGCTATACAATATGACATCAGCACTAAAACTCATTCTAAGTATATATTTCAAATTAGAAACAGCTTTAGAACAAACATTTTGTTTAACAAATAGGTTTTAATTGGTAAGTAAAAATTTCTGGAGAATTAGAAATTTAACAAAAGGGTTGAACTCCTAACATTATCTATAAATTCTAAGCTTTTTACTGCACATTATTCCTGTCATGCAGAAGAAAATTCATACTTAGTAATAAAAAAACCCCACACACAAACCCAAAATATCTTCGTTCCAATATTTAGAATGGTTTCTCTCTTATTCTCATCTTGCTTTGGTATTTAAAATACTTAAACTAAGTGGCTGAGGTTATTTATGGGGGAGGGAGGACAAATACCAATGAAGAACTACTGTGCTTCAAATAAATACACTTTATGCAGCTTAATAAGAATAAAGTACCACTAGTGAGATTCAAATTTGATCAAACCAGCTCTAAGCTACACTGATAGATTAGGATCTTTGACTTACTCATACATTTTCCTCAGAGGGCTTTACAGTTTTTTAATAAGTATTTTACTATTAATAACATGTAGTCTCCAGATCAGTTTAAGATACATTATCTTGAAGAACAAATCTTTGTAGTTGAAAATTGTGCCTTTACCGTATTAACTTCCTTGTTTTTAAAACCCTAGCTACCTTATTTTATTAAGGTAGCATTCACCTCTATCTTTTAGAGCATTCATCTCTATCTTTTAAAAGAGCAGTTCAACAAGTGTAAAGATCCTAAAAATGTCTTGTTTTTAAACAGGGAAAATAGCACTTACTGTAATTATTACCTTAAAAAAAAAAAAAGCTGTAGTAACTTACCCTTACATTTATCTTTCAAAGAACTTAACCATTTTTCAGTAAGTTGCAGACAATTCTCAGCAGCTATATTTTCAAATTAAATTGAATAGCTTGACCCATGTCATACATCTCTAATCAAGTACAATAGTTTCAAAGGGTAGATTTTCCCAACAAAAGAAAATAGACTCAGCATTTGAAAAAAACTACACTGTATGTAAATTAAGTTGCATTCCTTATACCAAAGATAGGCCGATAACATTCACACAAATGGAGTTTTGTGACAATTGTAAAAGCAGGAAGCTGGACCAATTTTCATACACGCAAACATACTGCTAGAAGAGCAGTCACTTACTACAACACAAGCTATTGAAGAAAATATTTCCAGTTCGAAAAGATATTAAAAAAAAAGTAAAACAGAGGTCAAATCTCTAATAAAAATACGTATCATAACCACTGTTAAAATCCAAAACAAAACATACAAAAGTCCTGGCATACCCAGGTAAGCAACAAGTATCTTGAAAGAATAATCAGCAAAGCCCAAATATTTCATAGAATTATAGAATATTTGCAAGATAGTCAAGCACTGCTCTGCACTCACATGGAAATAAGGTGGTAAAGAGTAGATATAGAAGAGATAAGTGACAATTATATTTAGAAATTCAAGATTTTTTTCCAAACAAGTCTTCTCTGTCTCAGTTTCATGAATCCATACATCAACCAAGGTAATCCATTAGACTGGCAAAGATACCTCAAGCCAATCTATATAGCTTTTGGCTCAGAAAAAGGATGTAGCTTTTCCGTCCTCAGTTTGTATGACCAGCAGAAGCAAGAGAGAAAAAGGAGAGGAAGATAGGGCTAACTTTTAAGTCAAGTTTGAATCAAAGTTCAGAATTGCATTTTTGGATGCAAAACCCCAGTAGTACTTGCTCATTTCCCCATCCTCCTTTATCATCCTTCCACTTGTGCTCCTTTCCTCGGGAAAGCTTCAAAAAGATAGCTAGACAAACATTAAACTCAAAGATGTGAGGCTCCTGTTGACTTCACACAAGGTCATGACTTGCATGCCTGCTCAGCGGCTGGACAAATACCACATGGACTATCCTGGAGGGCACTGTGCATGAGGTCTGCAATCAACCAAAACACACCTCATTCAGTTTAAAGAACAGAAATAAGTTTTAAGCACATAAGCCTGTAAATTCATTACCCAAAAGGTCCAATTAAATTCTCATTATTTATATTCCTTGAACAAAGATGACAATCATATTTTACAGGTTATTCACTACCTTATCAAAAAACAGTGATATAACTGTATATAATTGCATGCTCAGTCAGATATCAGTGTGTTCTGTCTGAAGCATGATAGACTACAGTTCTGAAAAGTGTTTAAGTGCTTAACTCTTTACAAAGCCAAGATCTTCCATGGCAACTGCTGAGGGACCACATAAATATAAACACACAATTCTGGTAGTACCCAAAAAACCTTGGCTCCTTCATACCAGACCACGCAGCAAATATTAGTATTTGGTTGGCTTCTTTCCACAATTACTGTCAGAGACCTAGTTGAACCATAGTTGAAAAACTGTAATTATCTCTTTCTCAGTATTCATTCCCCAAGAACACAGGAGTTATGCAGAACATAACTCAGCTTCCAATATTGTATCCAAGACTTAATGTGTTGCACAAAGCACTAACTCTAAATACAGCTTGCAGGTACTTGGAACATGCCAGTTCACAGCATATAACAGCTGGATGTTTTACATTAAAGGCTCTGTTAAACTCATGAGTACTTTATCAAACAATTCGGCATCCAAGACTCTCTAGCACTCTGAAACATTTGTAATCTGCCTGATACATTGTTCCATGAAATGATAAGAAGCTCAGTATCTCCCCTACTGCTTTATGAGAAGGTTAGCCGTTCCCTGGTTTGAATAATACATCAGTACTAGAGAAATGCTTATTCCTTGAGTGGCTTCCAAAAAATTTAAAAACTTCATTCTCTTCAACCCAGTCCACTACAAAATAGCAGTAAGTCATCTTTATTATAAATGCAGACTATTTCTCCAGCTACACTTCCCTTCCAAAGAACAAAACTGTTTTGTGTATAGTTTAACTAATGTCATTCAACACCAAATACCACAAAAGGCTTCTACCCCCTCCATCTAGTTCCGTGACAAACTGTCACACAAAGACAGAATAGCTGTAAAAAGTTGATATCAGCAATGCATGACTTTAAAGCATCCTAGAAAAACTTTTGAAGTAAAGCAACATTTAGCACGTTTGCTTTTATTGCTTCAAGTAACATTGTCCAATTGTTCTGAAATCAAATAATTTAGCAAGATGAACAACCAAAAATCTTAATTAACTAAAGATATGCTGTCTTTACAAATCAGATGTTGCACTCCACTTACTGTTCTAACAGAACACACTTTCTAACATTTATTTTTCTGAAAGGAAGTGTAAGTCTCCACTGTTCTATGGTGGTTTCATGGCAGGGGATGGGGGGAAGTATAACAAGTAGTTCTTTAAGCAGCAGAACTAGTCAAGTGTCATTTCCTGTGGATTTGTGTCCTGACAGTAGCTGATTTTGGAATCTAAAGCATGAACTATTTCAGCAAATACAATGGCTTCCATGGCCAAGAAGCATACAAGACTGTCTACCTGTCTAGAATTTCTATTGTGGTAAAAACAAGGGAGCACATCCTCCAGGTGCGGGGGCTCCTGCACAGCAAGAAATGCTAATAGGATCTCCCCAAACCAGCCACCTCTTTGATTTTGCCCTCCTGCCAAGTTCAACTGAAATTAAACAGGACTAGAAACTATAAGTGAAGAGGAAATATACATGCAAGCACAAACTAATTTCCTTTGGAAAACAAGATAAAATGGTAAATGTAATATGAAATGTTTTCCTTAGCTAGTAATTAGCATAGAGCATAGTGCGATTATAAAGCAGAAACATATATTGTGTTGTGTACACTACAAGTTCTCATCAAAATTGTCTTCAACTTCACATTTATATAAATAAGCATGTGTGTATATATATTTAAACATAAATGTCTTTGATTATATACACATATAGAAGGCAAAATGAGGTATACTATTCCCCGTTTTGGCTATTCTGGATCATTTCACCTCTGAAAAAACATAAGCCTGAAAACACTGAGTTATCCAGTCATCTCATGCAAGAAAAAATACTAATCAGAAAAAAATTACAAAAGGAACCCTTTTAAAGAAAGGAATTGAGATTTAATTACTTTGCCCAGGAATCACTACTCTATATTTTACTTCCTTAATAATTGGTAATATCTTATGTTATGAGACAAAAAAAAAAAATATTGAGTTCTGCATCAAAAATACATTGTTCATGAAAATACATTATTGTAACTTCTAATGAGGATATTTAGTTTTACATTTTGATTGACAGTACTTTCATCTAGTAGTCCCTTCACAGTTTTCATGTTACTTTAAGATACAAAAGCTCTTACAGAAGACCTACCAAAAAATGGTAATAGCATGGGCGTATGTGATTTTTCCAGTACGCTGGATTCCTGTTTCCCTTAGGGAAAATAGCTTTTTTGGCATTGCAAAAGGTATAGTCCAGCCCCCCAGTGAAAGGACACCAGGCATGTCAAACCATAAAAAGCTTTGGCATGCTCTCAAACTAGAAACAACATACAAAAAAAAAAAAAAATCACAATTCATCTTTGTGGATAAATAGTGGCAGGAAAGGAGAAATGGCACACAATCCCCCACAGTCACAATGGCACAACAAGCTCTCAGGAAAAAATATATCACCCAGGAGGCAGATTAAAGAGAATCTATAAAATGTGATGAAGAGGAAAATTGGAACAGTAGAAGAGAAGATGAAAGCAATACATTCACACAATCTTAATTACTGAGTTTGGGCCAGGCCTCACCTCGCCTCCTTCCACCCCCCCCATCTACACTTGCTTAATCTTGTGGAATTCAAACTGTTATTTTCTTTAAATATTCTTATAAACACAGTCCTGAAACTGGCACCAGTCAAATTCACCTCCATTATTAAGAACACAACACATGCAATGCAAATTGCTAAAGATGTCCCATTTTGCACAGTGAGATTGGAGCAGGGACTGGGACCTGGGGGCTGATTATCAGGTTCTTGAGTCATTCTCCCTCGCTTTCTTAGTCTAGCAAACATACTGCATGCAAAGTGGAACTCCTCCATAGGAAATACTGAAAGCAAAATAAACCCTCCTGTAATCACTTGCAAACCTGGCATTTACCTTGCTCCTAGAAGAGCTGAGAGATGTCTAAGTCTCATCAAAGAGATTAAAATATGTTTCTCCCATATCTCAGGAAAGCACCCTACATGTTTCACTGACTACTGTCTGATGGAGCAGTGCTGCCATAATCATCCCTTGTCCTTTGTAAACAGTGGGAAACGTGAGATTTACATTTATCCTCATTAAAATAATAAAAATCCAAGTATAAGTAGGTTTATTCAAATGAGAAGCACTTCTATTCTGATGCTTTCAGTTCACCTCAATAGATACCTCACACTTCTCCATCCCCCAACTTCAGTCCCAAATGACCCTTTCCTTTTCAACTGCACAAAAAATAAAAATAAATTAATTCCCATGTTTTATCTATATTAGCAAGTAACAACACAATGTGAGGAGATCTCACACTGTAAGCAGTGAACCAGCTGGTGCTGTTGACCAGGTGTTCACAGAATAGGATTACAGTTTTACTTGGGACTAGCACTGATCCAGTGCTGTGGGCTAACCATCCCTTTTCAGCTTTAGGTGTGCTCCTGGAGAGCATCTTCCAGTTTAATTTCATCTGAAAAGGCCTAGTTTGTGCAGCCTGAAATTTCTTCATGACACAAACCAAAAGGTGGTAACTGGGGCAGGGACCAGTTTCAAAATTAACCTAGTAATTCAAGATCACATATACACACTCACACACTTAAATCCAAGTTGTGATTTCAGGTTTTTTTGTGAAGATCACCCAAAAAAACATGCATGATAGCTCCATCTTCATTTGTACATGAAACAAAATATTCTCACAGGTCTCACCTGTGCTGAGATGTACAAAGGAGAGGCTTAGTCCCAGCTGGTTCAAAGGCAGGTAAAAGACAGGTGCTGCTTTTACAGCCCCTATACACACTACACCTGGCTCTTCGCTGCATGATCGATTTCTCACCTTCTAAAGCATAAAATCACTCCAAGATTAACTTGCAAAAAGCTATTATGTCAAGAGTCTAAACGTCTTATGAGGTAAATTGCTATCAATCTTTGCCTCATAAACATCAGCTTCCACATGTAGGCCTCTGCTTCTAAGTTCTCTAAAGTCACTAACCAATCTGAACGGGATTAACAAAAAAAAATTTTTTTTTTTTTAGCTAAAAGGCTAAAACAAGCCACAAGGTGTAAGCATACTAAGTCTACAGTTACTAAGTATACTGAGACTTAAATGTACTAAGACTTTTATAGATACACCTTCAAAAAATCAGCAAGAGTTTCTATATACAAAATTATTTTTTCAGTTAAAACATTTAGATTTCAGAATGTATTTCTACATTCTTCGGAATATAGTGAGTTGACCATTGGTTTTGTTTTTTTCAAGAAAGTAAAGGGAGCTCTTCAGTATTTTTCCCCTCATGCATAATGCAGTTACAAGAAAACCTTGAGAAATCATAGCTCCATGGTTGAAATCAATGGTATTTTAGGTATCTGTCAGTTCAGACTACAGCTCATCACTGAATTTAACTTTTGACTGACTTAATTGTCAGAAGAAAAGTCCTGATGAATTTACATTAAAAAATATGATTTCACTTTGAATTTTAATTTAAAAAAAAATAATTCATTTTAAAATTATTTGACATGACACGTAGGGAAAAAAAAAATACTTCTTTATGCAAGCATCCGAGCATATCACGCCACAACTTCTGGACAGGACACAGTTTCTGGTAGCTCTAACCTCTTGTTCTGGAGTATGTCCAACAATCCATTGTTAATATACTGCCCTAGTTGGACTGTGGTATGCCTCAGTGACAGCTGATGCTTAACCCTGAGATTTTACATATACCTGCCAGTGAAGATGTAAGTCATAGAAGAGCAAAGAGAGAAAGCAGAGTCTCTAACATACCCTATAAGATTTGAATAAACACGTCCTCCCCACATTCTTACTTGAGGCAGTAAGAAGAAACCCCTGGCTCAGATTGATTTTCAACTAATTGAGTTCATTTCTTCTTGTTTTAGGCTAGAGGAGCTACCTCAATTTCTGCTCTGGGTTTGAAGAGGGGATGGGTTCAGATTATCGGGAGCTCGGCTGGAGTTCCCAAGGGCAGCTTGTAGACATCACCATTTCATTTAATTATTTCCCCTCTTTCACCTCCCAGATGTATTTTTGAGATGTAAAGCAACCCATACTACCACACCAGACACAATTAACAACCGTATAAGCTTTCTCATTATTAGTGGCACTCCAGATAAGAGCTTTCAGTGATGACAGTGATGAAAGTTTATGGTTGGTAAAGCAATGTATAAGCAATGCCTATGAATAGTAGGAAATCAATGGATTACATTTATGTACGTACACCATCCAGACATGAATCAGTCATTCAAAGTGTGAGTTAAAATAAAAACCTCTCTCTAGATGAACTAGTGGGATCAACAGTAATCCTTCACAGCTGGAAACATGCATACTACAGCATTTCACAGAGCTCAAAGAATACAATATAAGAGTTCATTTACACACTGGTAGTTTAAGAACACTGAGCTCCCTTCCAGCTGATAGATGTCTCACAGTTCTTGCAGCCTCTGAAATAAATCCATGTATTTCAAAATGTGCCATTAGCATTCACAAAATGTGAAATAGTCCCCCCAAACAAGAGCAAGCTATTCCACAGAACAGTTACTCAGCAGCCTTTGTAATAAATTAATGCAAAAAACTTCTGTTTACTAGCAGTTAGCAATTAAGGCTCCAGAGTGTACACCTTGTTTCATTTCAAACTCCTGTAATTTGTATGAATAAGGTATCTAGGAGAGGAAGAATAAAAATGAAGTGTCTGTTAAAGTGCAAGAGAGGTGTACCTAATTATAAATCACAATAGGATTCAGCTGGTGCTTGAAGACATTTGGTCTTAGTTTCCTAGTACTAGAGCTCAGCAATTGCATAGTCAAGTTTTTTCAGTCACCCTCCTAACTATACATCCTCTAGTTTTCTATAGGGGCTATTGTTACAAAAAGAGAACCACGCTACCAACATATTGTCTTGCAACTTGTACCATTTCTTATGTCCATAGAGAGTAAGACTTTGCTGCTTGCCTTTCACACTCACTTTTCACAGGTGAAAAGGGTTTCATAAAACAAGCAGGAGAGAATCAATCCATAGAGTACAGGGTGCAATATCTGCCACCCAGCATAAAAATAGATGAGCAAATCCAAAGTAATTCCTGGTATACATCCTTCACAATCTGTACCATCCATTTGAATTCCATAACCTAACATACAAAAATCTTAATCTCATTCTAGTTTACCAACAATGAAAGCCAATGCAAAAGCCAAGCTGCACGGAATCAATCAATATGCAAACCTAGTGAAATATACCTTAAAATATTATAAATGATCACTGAACACACAACAGAGTTGCATTTTGCAGACATAACAGTTATCTGTCCGTGACTCCCAGGCGTTCAACATACCTAAATAACAGATAAGTAGCAATCCAATAGCTCCCTGCCCAAAGGGCTTGCTAGGTCTGAAGCACAGATAGATTTTTCTAAGTTTTCTAACTTGTGTTTGACTTTTTGTGTCCCCAAGCACACGTTGATCTCCTCACTCTAGGGTAGTCCTGGAAAGGATTTATGCCTTGCCTAGTTCATAAATATAAATCAGGTTTCCAAACATATACAAATACACATGCACACAATAAGGAAAACCGACTTCAAAAAGCAAACAAATAAGCTTTTTTTGTTACCGGTATAGACGAGCTGTATCATTGACTTCTAAAACGCAGAAATCCTATCTGAGAGCTGTTGTTCAAAGGCAGACCTTCAGCAGACCAGCACCCCTCTAGAGCACGCCCAGTTTCCTGCTCCCAGCAAGGCCACCCCCACCCAGGTGTTGCAAATTCCCTGTCAAAGACTCCCTCACCACTGCCTTCCCTTGCTGCTCATCAAGCCCACACCTGCCCACTGCTCCGCTCTCCCACTAGAGTCACCTGCTGACCCCTAAATGCACTTCATAACCGCGCTGCGTATCTATGGCTTGTGTAAAGCTGACCAATATCATAAAAAAAAACCAGTGGTGAATTCAAGGTATCCACTAAAACAATTGTGTAACACTGGGCTTCCCCACTGATTTCAATACAACAAGGTCAGTTTTTCTGCCAGGGAGCTGTGATATTCCACAGTGTTCAGAAAGGAGAGCGTCAGGAGAAAAGATGCAGGTTTCTGTCCCACAGCGACAGTAGCAATCAGTCTTTTCACTACCAGACAGACAGTTCAACAAGAAGAACTGCTGCGGTGCAAAATCCCTTCTTAACAGAAGAAAATATCTTTCTTTAGCCCGAACAGCTGAGTATCCATATTTTTGAGAGGCAGAACTGCAGAAGTTTTGCTACTGACCTTGCTAAAAGCAGGATCAAGACTATTTTTTCCTTCAGGTAGTCGTATTCTCCCTCTCCACTGAATCAAAATAATGAACAGAAAGGCAATAACTGCTCATTTACTCTATAACATCCCTATAAAATTTCTATAAAATATTTCTGGTGGTTTTCCTAAACATCATTTTTTCCTCAATACTAGTTTCTAAAGATTTAGAAAGATAATGGAACTTTTCATGAAGGGGTGGAAACTCAACCTATAATCATTTGCACAAGATGAAAGTCTTGATAAATCGATGATGCCAAACAAATGCAGGCAGTTGTTTGCCTTCCACATCTGAAAGCTCAGTTTCTTGAGTTTGTCAGATTCAATAAACACGGTCCATTAGATGATGGAGAAAACGAATCCTGCTGCATGCACGTAAT
Source organism: Theristicus caerulescens (assembly GCA_020745775.1). NCBI lineage: Eukaryota > Metazoa > Chordata > Aves > Pelecaniformes > Threskiornithidae > Theristicus > Theristicus caerulescens. The sequence goes on from CM036560.1 coordinate 96,389,064, forward strand.
ATAAAAAATTCATTTGAGATGCTGGATTTCATCTCAAAAACATGGCCCTTTTCCAGGGGGGAAGTAGTAAAAAGTAACACCATTTGCTTTAGCATAATAGATACTTCATCTGGATATGTTGTTCTTCATATGTAGCTAGATTTTACTTAACTCTAAAAATTGAAATCTATACTGTACCGTCTTCATCTCTGCACAAATTAACATACCCGTAAGCATACATAATTCAATAATTGTGTCAAGAGATTCTGAACATAATAGCAAGTAAAATAATAAATATTTCATTTAATAAATAATAAATATACAGGTAGATGTGACTTCATGCAGAGTGAGCTTAAGAAAGACATGATGCATTGGCTGCATCCATCAGTAGTCTAGGGAGACATTAGAAGTTTCAGGTATGAAGGGGGTATTAATTTCTTCTTCCCTGTGTGAATATATAAGTAAAGTCCCAATTCCATGACTTAAGAAGTTCTGCATCTTTGAACCAGCCCGCACTACTAAACCTCTTGAAGGTTATGTATAAGCACTGCTCTCTCCATTTCAAGGAAGAAAAAAATGTGTTAAGATTTAAAAAAAAAAGAAAAAGACAAAAGGACCAACCACTGCCATTAAAATAACAGACATGCTTCAAAGGGGCCTAATTCCAAAGAAAGGGCTAAAGGAGAGCAAAGGTGGGTAGAGTGAGACAAGGTTGGTCAGGGCAATGAAGAACGAAATCTGGTTCCTAGCTGTGACTCCACAATAAGCCTGGCAACTCCTTTAGAAACTTCTATTGTGAGCTCCTTATCTATCAGAAAATTACCTGTTCTCTGAAGGTATGGGAAGGTCAATTAATTTACATTTGTTAAATGTGCTGGGGCATTTAGATTGAAGTGCCACAAAATGAGAAGCTTTATAATAAACTTTGATGCAGTCATGACAATTACAGTGTTTTATTAGTACTAGCCAGCATTTATCCAAAGGAGCATATAAATCCCTCATGGTATAATTTAAAAACTCTAATCTTAAGAGTCCACAGTCTAAAACCTTGATCCAACACACATTTAGAACATGCATTCTAGAGCCTGCACCAACATGCACAAAAAGAGAATGAAAATGTCTCCTTTTTTCTCCTTTCACTGACCTTTCTCTTTTCTTCATCAGAACTGCACTAGAATCAATATCTTACAAAATCAGAAAAAATTCTCATAACCACAGATTTCATTTGCTCAGAAAGCAATAAAATCTTAACATAAATTGTTCTAATTGTTCACCATAATAAAAGACTTAAAAGGAATTCTTCACCACATTATTACTTTTTAATACTGATTTATGTAAACCATATAGAATGGCAGAGAAAAATATATTTAACACTTGAACTTGTACTGCTTGCATATCGGGCGTCTGAACCCTAGCAACTGGATTGTTGTCTGCTCTGTCAGACATCCATCAGTTTCTCCATACTTCACAAAGATCGAAGATAGTAAATACTTTCCCTAGATTTGAGGCAGTGAGATGAAGGAGGGAGGTAGAAAGAACAGGAAAACTATACTTGAAATTTGTTGGGTCGTACCACTGCATCAAATACCCTTTACCCCTTCCATACCTGAACAACCTTTTCCCCCTTCTCCCCAGGCGTGTACACAGGAACACTGTCTCCTCAGCTCCTATCATCATAATCTCTCAGTAACATGGAGAGTGAATCCCCATCATTATCCATCTGAAACACACTATAAAAAAGTAGTTTATTTAATTCACCTGGTGATGAAACATTCTTAAAAGGAGGGTTTATATTTCAAAAATTGTCTTCTAATAACCAGGGAAAACTACCCAGGTTTTCACTACCTAGGTAATTCAAGATTACTTTGGCACTCCCCACATTGATGGTGTATTGCACTTAGGGGTCTGAGGACTGAGAATGCAAGATTAAAAAAAAATTTAAACACAAGCCATAAACCTTCATAACCATCAATGCCATCAAAATCTCTAAATTCACAGTCTGTTTGAAAATGCACTCTCCTTTCTAGCTGCAAATAGCAAAGTCCTGATGTGGTTGCCAAGAAACCAGTACTTGCGATTCACAGAGTTCACATTTGAGAGATATTTGCACTTACAAACATTTATGAAAGCAAAACTGAAGCAAATCGGAAAATGTGGTATAAATTCATCTTACAATTTTTCAGTGTCATCCTAAAACAAAGCACGCATCCCAGACATCCCACCCTCAGATTATTATGTTATCTAAGAAACGTTTGTGGACTTTTGTTCCAACTGTTTCTCTGAAATACTGACTTGATTACCCATGTACTCTGTCACACATGGACTTTATGGGTTTCACTGACATCACTTCACAAATTATAACATGGTCACTAGGGTCCTCACCAACATCAAGCTCTTCTAACTCATTGTCCCACTTTGTGGATTACTGCACTAGTTCACTGATTAAATCCAGAGTTAATCATGATTATTGTGCTGTAAAGCACCTTGGGAGACATGACATGAAAAGTAGTAAAAAAATGCAGTTGTATTTGATTACTCTGTATCTTCTCAAACCCATTTATATGTTAAATACTTTCTTTTATTACATTCAATATTATGTTTCATACTTTTCAAACTCCAGTCTTAATCTAATTTTCCTGTGCCATTTTTAATTATTAGTATTACTGTTTGCAACCAGAGATTTGACAAGGTTGGGTCCTCTTTGTGCTAGGCCCTGTACAGGCATAAAATAAATGACAATTCCTGGCAAAGATAATTCATAAGGTGTAACAGCCAGTAAAATACATGAAAGACAAGATGAAACAACTGTTTCAGACAAACAAACAGAAAGGCGGAAGGAAACCAGTAAGTAAATGAGAGATTATCCGTGTAACTACTTTAAACAAAATCGGTCACTGCTTTTTAACTTCCCCAGAATAGATGTATTCACTAGCTCTCAGTCAAGCAATGATGTTTTTATTTTACATATCCATTCACCTTTACGAGATTAAGAATAAATAAAACATGTGGCCAGAAAAGTTACAAGTAGTTCTGCAAATCTAAATCTAAAGATTGGAGATTTCTGCAATTCGTCAGGTCACTACTATATTTACCTTTTAGTATCTCATTGCAAAAGAATACTTTTTATACCCTATACTAGCTTTCTGTTGTTAGGATTCCTTTAGAAAAGGACATCAAAAGATGCCCCTTGACACTTCCAGTGCTCTGGAGCTATTTTATAGTTTATTAGGTGATCCTTGCTGCACTTACTCACTCAAACAGACAAGCTTCATCACTTTCAACTTTTTTTATTTTTTTCCACTTTTTCATTTCTTTTCAGTTTTGTCCAGCACGGATGTCATTGTAGAGGTATGAAAATGAAGAAAGCAGTTACTGAGTTTGCCAGAAGGGTAAATGTGTGCGAAGTGTGAATGGCAAAACTCTGTGAGGTGTTCTGCAAATCTTTCAGGAATGAACAGTAATTCAGAAAGGGTATGAGGCTTCAGAAATGTTGTGATATACCAAAGTTTTCCTAAGGTGCTTTTCCATGCATTCTCTAAAGAATGAGATTAAATGACCTTCCTCCCTTAAACAAAAAAGCTTTTCCAAGAGGAACAGATGTCAGTAAAGACTGCTGCATATCCAACTTTACATACATTAGATGACACTTCCTTTCCAATACCCATTTGCAAGGAAAGAAAGACCAAATACTTGGTATAGCAGACCAAATAATCTAGCCACAGATTTAGAAACATATCCAAGTACAAATTTACATTTTCCCTTTAGGAAATATTTACTTTGTTTAATAAAGAAGAAAAAAATAATTAGGAAAAAGTCAGGATCATGGCACAACTTTGGCCTAGTTCAGTTACATTGACTCTGTCAGTTCTTGTATCCTGAGTCCAAGCATAACATCCAATTCTTGTTTAATAAAAAAACCTAATTTTTTATGAAAAAATAGTCCTTCCCCTAATTTAAATTTGTTTGTCATCCATAACAGGTTACCCTTACCACAAAATCTAACTATAACTAAATCACTTTAAGCTGATAATAGCATAGAGCTCTGCAGAAAAAAAAAAAATACAGAAAAGCAAGTGGAAATTGTAAATGCATAAAACCCACATTCTTACTTATCTGATCAGGCCTGCCAATCTTCACGTATTAAGGTTGTACACTTACAGCATTATCCTATTTACAATCTTAAAACGTACAGGGCTTTAAGACTAACCGCTCTAAATATCAGTGACAAGCAAAATTCTGTTCTGATAAGGAAGGATTATTGTCTTCCTATTTAAGAAAGCAAGTGAAGGGGAAAAATGAAATCAATTAACACCATCTGTCTCTAGAAGTCACTGCGATTCCCCTTATTTTAATTTCTGTTGTTACTAAGGCCTTCATCTAAAGCATATCAGCAGAAATAGCAGAACAGAAATATAAAATGATACCAGAACAGGTTTATGCTAGTGATGACTGATGACTTGGATTCATCACTTTTTAGTCACTAGACAAAGAAAGAAGAAGGAATGGGGGGTGATTGCATTGCAGTAATTAGCAGTCCAGGTTTATTAGTAAAGGATGTTTTTATGCAGTCTAAAATAGCATTCTATACCACAAATCAAGAAAATACGCACATATGCGAAACAAGTGAGGAATTTATCCGTAACTTTTAATATAAATATATGGAGTACAGTAATAAAGCAAAGGAAGATAATTTTATTACTGATTTACCTATTCAGCAGCTATGCCAAGAATGAATTCAGTTTATTAGGTGTCTTCTCACAATGAAATAGCAACCAAGGTTTTTTATATCACAGAATGTACTCTTTTAAATGATCAAGGTCACTCTTTAAAGATACTTTTTCTCCCTTCAGTTGTGCCTGTATCAGCCTTTAAACCATTCAAAATGAGCAGTAATTTTATTCAGGAGTTCTTTAAATACTGTCAGATTCTTCACCATTCACCATAAACCGGACATTTGCCAAAGTGACTCAGCAACTGGCTACTTGCTGGCTAAAGATATCTGAGTCAATGATTCTGATCTAATAGAAATGTCCTACATCAGATTCAGAATAACATCAGTATGTTGTTTACCAATCTAAGAGGAAAATAAGTTATTGCTGTGAGTCACAGAGGGAAGGAAAAAACCACAGAAATGAAGATGAACATTAGGAGCCCAGAACAACCGGAAACAATAAACAAAACTGTGACACACAGAGAAAGCAGGAATTGAGTGCCAGGAAAAGACAAATACTGCTATAGATTCAGATGTCTTTCTGTGATAACCACCACAAAGATTAGTATTTGCTGCCAGCTAAATCACATAGAAAAATCTTCTACTGTCCTGTATTATTAGATTGTATTGAACTGTGTAATTAGGTCACCACCAAACTAAGTACAGCAAAAGTTCAAATTCACTTCATATAAATATAAATATGCTAAATTAAAGGTTTTACTCACTGAAAATCAATAGTGATATATTCGTGCATCACTTTAACATCTAAGATGACATGTTTCCTTTCCATTAAAAAACTACAGATTTGCCATGATTAAAGAATCAGACCAATAAAGATGAACCTTTCAGAGCCAGGAAGGAAGGAACAACTCTGCTCTGGTTCTGGCAAACTCATCACTGACAAGATGAACTGAGGAAGGAGGGTGTTTCCAGCATATCAACTGAAAAGTATAATCAAGAAGCAGATTATAAGCATGCTTGTTCTGAATGATTCATGAAGCATAATTTCTGCTCTTGCCTGGGTAATTAGAAGGCTTTCAACTCCAGTTCAGATATCTGTTTTGGGGCATTTTTCATTCTCAAACCGATCAAGTTAATAGAGTTTTTTCTTGCTTTCAAACATTGACATCAAAGCAAGAGGTGTAGAAATGCAAAATGTACTTTCATCAGGCTGTAAGAGCCCAAGATTTAAAGTTCCCCCATATCATTCATGGGGGAAGAAAAACCCAAATCACTGCAGGGTGAATTTCTGAGGAAGCGTCCTAAACCACACCTCCATAGTACCGTTGGTCAGGAAGGAAACACACGGAAAAGGCAAACAGTGGACAATTTCAAATACCTCTAGGGCAAAACATATCATATCTACTCACAAGTTTTTTTGACTCTGACCTTAGAAACTAAGGAAAAATTACAAAGCAAACAAACCGTGATCAAAACTTTAGTGCTGACTCTGCTTAATTATACAACTACTTGGAAATTCATGACATCCCTCAACACAGAACTCTGATCTGAGTGCCTAGGCTGGCAGACTTTACAAACATTAGGCTTATAAGACAGAGATCTGTTATTTTTGTGCTCTGTGATGGGCTAGTTTATTAGATTAATTTGCATCTTGCATTATGGTTTAATGAATGTCTTACATAGGATAATGCACAAAATTGTAATGAAAGATGATGAGCTTTCAGATGTAACATTCTCCTTCTCAGCGGAGCTTAGAAAAACACAAAGCTGATAACAAAATGAGTGTCACAGATCTGTTGATGAAGCATGAAAAACCTTCCTGAATGAGCTAACTCAATCTCTTGGGAGAGAGAGAAAATACTTCATACAACATCAGGTCTGTCTTATTTTTAACTCTTCTCCAAGTTCTTTATTTTGTTAAGTCTTTGCTATTAGAAATTGTGTAAGCATTTTTTCATAAGGCATACTAGTGGTTCCTTTCCAATTTCAGACTAATATTTTTTAATTCTAAAAGTCTGGCCTTACGAATTCCTTTCACTCATTGGCGTTACGGTAAATATTTGTATTACTAAGTAGCTCTAAAACATAACCTAAACTCTTCACAGAGGTTTTAGATTTTGTAAAACGTGCACAGCTTTATTTTGCACAGACTGCTCAGCGATTTTCAGATTGTAACCCTTTCACCTGCTCTGGATTAAAAGATGACAGAAACATCAAATATCCTATACTCTCATCAATCACTTCAGCCATTCAGTCACAGATCATTTTTTCCATCATTTCTATAGGGTTTTTGGACTCCAGAAAGATTATCCATAACAACACTTAAGGGGCAGAAAATCTGTCTATTCTCTAATCCTTTAAAATTATTGTTTACTCTGTTCTAAAACAAGGTAGTCTGCAAATCCTGTTTCCTGGAGCCTTTGGCTAACTGAGGTAGGGAGAAGGGGGTTCCAAAATTGTTTCAACTTTAAGTTATTCCAAGTCAGAGAAGCACTAAACATCTGTCCTGGTTTTGGCTGGGATGGAGTTGGTTTTCTTCCTGGTAGCCGGTATGGGGCTGTGTTTTGGGTTTAGGTTGAGAACAATGTCGATGATATACACTGATGTTTTGGTTCTTGTTAAGTAGTGCTAAGTACTTGCTAAGTGGTGCTCACACTGGTCAAGGACCTTTCAGCTTCCCATGCTCTGCCAGGGGCACGGGAGGCTGGGAGGGGGCACAGCCGGGGCAGCTGACTCAGACTGGGCGGGGGCTATTCCATACCACGTGACGTCATGCTCAGTATATAAGCAGGGGAGTTGGCCAGGGAGGGGTTCGATCGCTGCTTGGGGGACGTGCTGGGCATCGGTCGGCGGGTGGTGAGCAATTGTACAGTGTACCGCTTGCTTTGTATTACTACTGTTCTTTTTTTTTAATTTTACTTTAGTTATTAAACTGTTTTTATCTCAACCCACGAGTTTTCCCCTTTTGCCCTTCCGATCCTCTTCCCCATCCCACCGGTGGGGGGGTGAGCGAGCGGCTGCGTGGTGCTTAGCTGCTGGCTGGGGTTAAACCACGACAACATCACATAACCTTAACTCCTGGCTGCAGAGTATTCCTCGATTAAAACTCTGTTCCTTGGACACTCGTGCATCTGTCTGTTTGTCTGTGTATTTGTCTGTGCATGCATGCAGCCTTCTGGCACCCCAATTCAGCTGATTACATTAAGATGGCATTACACTCACTCAAAACCTTTGTGGCTCCTTTTATGGCAGCAGAAGAAACAAAGAATTTTAGGTAACAAAGTATAACAATAAAGATTTAATGAAAGGTAGAAAACACATCAATATATTTATTTGATAACTTGATTTGATTATTCTCGACCTTTGCAAAATCGCATCAGTGACAGGCATAGAGCAGGCTGCAACCTTACTCTAGAAGTCAGTAATTGAGATTACTTTTAAAGCAATAATAACAAATTTATTTTTCTGTTTCAAAACAATAAACAAGAGAAATATCAGACTTTCATCCTTCCGTACTCTCTCCCAGAATTGCATTTCTAGACATCGACAGGATGTAGACATTGTACAATATTCATTTCCTCTTTAACAGCAATAAAGCAGTCTGAGCGGTTACAAAGCTGCAAAGCCTCAATGGTCCAAGGTACTCAGATGTGTATTTTTATTACTGTCTTCCCTCTGGCTTCTGACATTTAACAAACATGAATTTATTCTTGTGGCACTGTCCAGAGGCAAGGAAACATTGTCTCCAGTTTACAGAAGCAAAACTGCAGGGCACAGTGAATAAGTATCTTGACAAACATTACACATCCATGTATCTGTGAGAGAACTGGGAGGTTCTGGTTGAACTATCAAGTCCCTGGACTCAATAAGTTAAGAGGACTTAACCTACAAAAGCATGCTTTCTCACTCCACAGAACGGGGTACATTTATACAATAGAGCATGTTTATACAACACTGTTTAGTGTAGTGGGTAGACCCTAGAACTGCCTTTACATTAGTTACACTAGGACTATGAAACCAAGTTTTCATGAAGCACAGTAGTCTTGGATATAACCTACAGAGATGAGAGGCAGAGTAATCTGGACTGCACTGAAATTCCTTCTGCCATAGAAATTGTTACCAGCGTCTAAGCCACCTTGTTTAAACACAACCAACCAGACTCCATTGCAATCTCAAATGCAGACATATTTGGGAGTTAGCATTCCAGCCTGGGACATGGGAAACTGAGTTGCCACTTTCTGCTCTGCTTCACCCATCTTCCTGCACCTTAGGAAAGCCACAGTCTATCTTGTGTTTCAGTTCCCCAGCTTTAAAATAAGTATAGCACTTTTCTGCTAAGGATAGGACTTTTCTGCCTCAGAAGTTTGTTCTGAGGCAAACTATAATAAAAGATCACAAAAACTCAGGAAGCATTGTGGTCATTCCAGAGAAATACTAGAAAACATGCTTGTAGGCTTTCTTTTTCCAGAAATCTCTCCAACACATTATTCTCGTTGAAAGACAGCTTACCACTGCACATTAAATTCTTAAGTTTACAGTTATTAATCTCTTGCATTCTAAATGCAAATATATTCAATTAAACTTATGTTGAATGTCTCTTTGCAAATAATCTCTCATTTATTTTTCATATAAACAAACTTCAAATCCTTTCTTCCCTCAAGTTACTTATTTGTAGGTTACCTTCGGCATATGCTAATACTTCTTAGTTACAAAGGCTAGCAAGCTGCAGAAATTACCAGTAATGTTCTATGCAAAACAAACCCCAAAAGCAAACCAAAATAAATTATAGCATGTATTATAGAAAAAACCTATAGGGTAGAACAACTGTCCTATAATAACTATAATAATTCTAATTCATAGTTGCACCAAAGTGATACCGTTGATAAATAGCTAGGGATCCCTCAGCCTGTGACATTCCTGAAGTAAAGTCTTGTCATTTACTTGTCCTCTAGGATATGACAGAGTACCAATTATACTCTTTTTGCTTCCTATGAACTACAGGGGAATGTGCCACCTTTCTTTTCCAAAGACTTCCTTTGAATTACTCTCTGGAGACTCATTTCTCTCCCCTAATACTAACAGGCATGTCTACACTATTCCTTTCTGCTCAAAAAAAAATTATAACCTCCACTCATCTGTCTTTTCCATTGTGTCACTGCATTCATTACTCGGTACATCTCCAACTTAAGACAACAAGATGCTTGCTGATCCAGACAACTCCTGGAAAACAGACTGCATCTTCTTTCCCTTACAATAAAGCTATCAAGGAAGACAAAGAGATAGATATTGGAAAACAAATCCTGAACGACACCTGGGATAGTCACAGCCAGTGAAATATGTATAGGACACAATAAATAAATAAATAAATAATAAAAAATAATTCAGATACTCAGGACGGCAGGCAAGAACTGAAGAAAGTCTTTTTCAAATCTGTTCCCCTTGGACTTTACCAGGTTCCAATGGGATAAAAGCTTTACTATTATATTTATAAAGCCTTTATGGTACATCCTTAGAAATTCTCTTCACTTAGGCATTTACTGACAAGCAAAGCACAAACAGAAAGAAGTTGATTCTGGTAGTTATAAATGAATCCAAGATTAATGATTGTAGAAAAACTGTGAGGAGTGACAATTCTTTCATTTATTGCTTTGAGGTGAATATTTCACTTTCTGCAGCAAATCCTTACCTTTGGGATTATACATTTGCACAATAAATAAAGGATTATCTTCACCTACAGGAAATCAGGAGATCCTCTTTGTGCTGCATACTCCATAAATTATTTTTTATTGTTAATACAGTCTTTTTTCCCACTGAGACATGGAGAAAACTACAGTAATTATTGTCCTTTAGTTTTCCTACTTCATAGATGTGGTCAACTTTTTGAAAAAAATAAGTGAATTTGCAGTCTAACCTAGTGGAAAGTTCTTCGCATCCAGAAGAGCTCTGTAACAGTTCTGCATGCTTGTACTAGGCAAGCTTCAAACTGTAATTATTTTTGAAGTTGATTAGCACAGCAGCCAAATAACCTGATCAGCTTTGCATGGCTGAGTCAGTTCACATACACTGACTATTAGTGTTCACTTTATATTGAACCTACATTACCTCTTTAGGGGGATTCCTTATCCTCAGAGAAGACAAATAACATGACAGGACCATTTGAACAACAGCCAAACAATATTGATTTAAAAAATGAACATCTGCAATTAGAACTGCACTTTCTTCATAGAGACAGACCTATACTATTTATTAACTGGGGGGAAAAAAAACCAAACAACCAACCAAACAAAATGCACTCCTGTCATAAAAACCTATGAGGAAGGCACCTATAAAGACTGTGAGCATCCTGTGGTTCAAAACTCTTCTCTCTCTGATCTATGCTGAGAAATGTGCACCTCATCCTCTAAAACTCAGATGGGTTGTGGAATCTGCAGCCTTGGAAATACTCAAAACTTTACTTGACAAGGTCTTGAGCAACCTTGTTTCCACTGGCCCTGCTCCGAGGAACAGGATTGACAAGAGGACCTCCAGAAATTCCTGCAAGACTGAATTATCCTACGATTCCTCTTACTCCTTTTAAAATTAACTCTTCGCTAGGTTGTCTCCTCTTAAGCAAAACATTTCAATTTAAGTTACTACTTTAAAATGTAAACATTGGCCCTATTACTCAAGCTTTCTGTTCGTACATCTCTATTTCCATTTCTTTTAAAATAACAAAGTGACTGGGGCTGAAGTGTTTCAAATTATCACTGGTCACTAATACAAGGAGAAAGCAATTTCTTAGGGCTAATTTAATGCACTTCTGAATCCTGTAATTTATTTTGATTCTGTGTTCTCTCTTCCTTTCCAGGCACTCTGCCAAAAAAGTTAAAGAGGGTTTTTCTGGCTAGATTTCCAATATTCTTCTCAGTTTGGTTTTTTTGAAGCCTACAGACATAGGTGGATTCATGGCACAGAGCCAAGCTGCAGTCATTAGTAAGGATTAAGCCATGTGAAGCTGATATTAAAGTAGAGAAAGTAAACACCTCTTACTGTGGCAAAGTATACCTTGAGAAGGAGGAGGTAGACATCTTTTCTTCTAGGGCACATACAGGGAGGAATATTTCCTAAGAAAGAAATGTTTGCAGTTTTGAGTGATCTTGTATAGAGAGCTCTTCAAGAGTTCAGGAAGAGACCTGAAGAGTTTTACCTTCAAGAGACCTGAAGAGTTTTACCTTCATGGCTGCAGCTTGTACTAGACAAAATGCAGAAGGATATACATTTGAGGCAATTTTTAAAGAATGGGCAGAATGCGATCTCAGCCCATAAAGAGGGGCATTATGTAATAAAGTAACTTACGTCATTATCATGATCATCATCATATGTAGAGCAATAAGCACTGGATTTAAATATGTATTTTATACTCCTTTCTAGTCACATATGTGGTAAATGGACCACCCTGACACTCCACTGACTGCTTTTTAATAACTCCTTTTTTGGTGAAGAACACAAAGCAATGTGAAGTGTAATTGAACAGACAAAACAGGAGGAGAGCTTCAACCTCTTCCCTTTCTCCTAACCCCCTCCCTCCAAAAAAGTAATCAGGCACATTAAAGACTAAAAACACTACTTCATGAACTCGTTTTCCTGAACGAGCTGGCACCTTCACTGATGAAACATGGCGCTCTGTCTTAACTCCCATCCACAAACAAGAAGCGGCAGCTCCAGCTCAGTCCTTGTGGCAATATTGAGGGCACATGGGCTCTGGAGCCAAGACTGCACATCCCCAGAGGGTCACTAACAGAGGATCCTGGGCTGGGTCATCAGCAGCTGCCTGCCCACTCTCTTAAGTAGAAAGCAGGCACAGACAGACACACAAACCCAGCAAGAGTACCACTCAAATCTTTTTTTCCCTTTCTGAGGTTGTCCTGGAGCACATAGATCTTCTACAGCTGAGCAATGATCCATAAAGAAACAGCAAGACCAAACACCATACCCACCTCCTGATGGTTATCACAGGTGTGCCAGCAGAGAGGGAATGTAAACATCCACGCAAAAAGACACATGCTTCAATTCTGCACATCAAGATGACTTCTAATATTAAGTGTCTATGACTGCATGGCTTTTGCTCTGTCTGCTGGCTACAGAAACCATTTAGAGACAGTCACTGTTTATCATACAAAAGTACTATCCTAGGAAAGTCAATTACATACCATTACCCCACAGAAAATATACAGGTGCTCCATTTAACCATCACATGACACCAGGTTGCAGAAACAGTGTGATCAGAATTTTCAAAATTGGGTTCAAGTCTTCTTTCCCAATACTGGATAAAGAAGGTAGGTTAAAAAAAAAAAAAAAAAGAAGCCCAGAGGAGTATTTCAACACTAATTATCTGACCTCAGTTGTCACAGTATCAGATGCTGGGTACTAAGCTCTCTGAAAACGTTGTTCCTCAGTAACGTGCCTTAAAGGGGAAAGTGAGTTGTCAAAGATCTCCTAAATCTCCTGATCCAACCAAGGCTGCTCCTATTATAACCTTGCTGAAGAAAACAAGAGATAAATGGGAAACATAGAACTCTTGAGCTCAGAACATATCAAAAAGGAGTAAGGTGGTATACATTACTTTTTCTAGAGTTGAAAATTCCTACTGATTTTAGACCAGAGTGAGAGTTAATGTTCTTCATAGGATAAAAACTATCTTAAGCAGAAAATATTCCTGATGATATCTGCACTCTCTTTTATTTTTGAGGTTGCCTAATCCATCCTATGTAACTTGTTTTAATACTGCCGCATTCTCTACATATCATGTACTACTGATTACAAACATATGAAAAACTTGGTCCAGAAAGGAAAATATAGCGTAAGGAAGAAGAGCTGTTAGAATAACAGAACTTCTTATGATCGTTCTCTAAATGAATGTTACATGAGAAAGACTTTTTTTTTGCTCTATCTGATCCTGAAAAGATATTTTAACACTTTTATTTTGAGGGGGAGTAGAAGAAGGTAAAAGGACAGTTCAGTGATGTCTCCTTCTCAATGGCATAAGTGATAACATAGTACTCTTAAAGACTTAACCATTTAAAAACCATTTAAAACAAGTTAACCGCAAGTTGCTATTAAAAAAGAATGATCACTTTAAAAAGTGAACTGTCAGTAGCATCCTGTATTTGTCAAATGCTATTCTTTCAATCCTTGATATTGATTAGTATTCCGCTTGAACGAGGTGATAATGAAGTAGATTATTTTTTTCTGCAGTGCACCTGACACAATCAGAAAAGCTGACAGAGTATTTTCCTACTTTCCAATTTGTCTGCCCCACCTATTTTCTTTTCTTTGGAGACCACAGGGGACAATGGATGGGAATTAAATTAAGACCTTCTAGAAAATAACTGAGAACAGTAATGAGGTGCATTTAAATTCCACACAAGACACAGGAGGAATGAATTTTTCTTCTGACTACATACACACACACAAAATCTCACCCTGCATGTTCATGTATTGAAGATGCCAGAATAAGTGTATAAGTAATTGTGATTGCTAATTTATTCACAGAACAAAAAGCAGACAATAACCATATGGATTTCTTCAGCTGGAAAGCACCTGGGGCTGGATGGCAAGGAGAACCCTGGGTGAGATGCAGGACCACACGGCCTCTAAGAGGCTCAGATTATGAATCCTTCTTTTATGTTACTATTTATGTAGTTGCTGTCCAGCCAAGTACTATTACATGGCCGTGCACTCCTGGCTTCCCGAAACACTTGTGTATTCAGCCAGCTGCAGAGTAAAACAACCTGCTTTGGCACCTGTAACAAGAGCCCACCATATTTCATGCCCCATTCTCTCATGCAGCAAGGCAATATGAGCCAGGGCAGTGCAGCAGGACCCTTACAGCAACACAGGTACACTCAGAGAAACAAACAAAGAACATCATACTGGTGTGTAGTGTATAAAACATGAAAGTGGCATACAAACACTGCAAAGGATTAAAACGCACCATAGACAGCAAAACACCCAGGGGAACATTTCATTTAGTTGTGTTGCTAAACTTTACTAATTTCAGCTGCACTCTGGGCTTTGCTGAACTAAGACCTGCAGCAGAGGAGAAATTTGTTTGCAAATGACTGTAGCTACTTGACTGCCAAACAGAAAAAAGGCAAAAGTCCTTGGGAAAGGGAGAAGAATCCCTGCTTCTCAGCACACATTTAGGGACGGACACACACAAAGACAAATGCAGAAACATATTTGCATTTTTTTCTTGACTAAATACTAATTAGCTGGGCACAGTCTTTGAGACCACCATAGCCAGAGTACCCCTCCCATCACAGACCTTGTTTTGCTGTATTAGCATGACTACCTGGGAGGTGCACTCCAATTTTTAAATTTGCTGCCATTTCTGCTGTTTTAGGGATTACCCAATGTTCTCACACACTTGTGATACTTTTTTGAAACAGCTTGAGTTTAAAATACAGAAGACAACCTTTTTTCTGAATTCCCTGGAGCACTTAAAAACAGTCTCCTGGCACTATTAGAAGGTAAGTCTTATTTAAGTGCATTTTTAGGCTGCTAGATTTACGGAAGTTACCTTTACTTGGTAGATATTCCACTTCTAAACACTGTTTGATCTGTACTAGCTATTCAAATCTGCATGTGGTACTCTATATTTGAAGAAACACTCCTAAGACATGGAAGTAATCCATTAGAACAGAAATCATCCCTGAAAGTGGCTGCTTTATGGTACTAGGCAATGACTGAGAAGAACATTTGCATGTCAAGGTAAAAACAGCTCTCAAGCTTGAAGTGAAGTGTAGTGTGTTAGTATGGTATTAGTATGGTGCCCAGTCCCGATTCTTTTCTTCCCACAGTAGTCCCATAGACACAGAGTTCACTAGATAAGCAATGCTGCAAGGACCTGGACAGATAGATTTTCCAGGCAAGGCCTGCCTGCAGGGCTTGAGAAAGACCATGGGCATTTTCCCTTCTGGAGGCCTTTCCAAGTCTCATCTATATTTCACATCACATATAATAAATACGAGGTAGAAGTAAAGCATATCCAGTCTGACCAGGGTTTTTGTCATTTCCAGGAACTGTACATAATGTCTTTCTCCAACCTCTCCTCACCACTCACAGCTTTTCTCCTAGGCTGCTTTGACCTTTGTCTTTGGGGAAGTTGAAATTCAGAGGATTTTTATAGGTTTGGGAATTTTTTAACTGAAATGCCAAATTTGCTGTTGTTGAGAACTGACATAATCCCTTTATCAGAAGATTGAGCATAATTAACAATATATAGCTAACAAGACACTGTACTCTGAACACAGACTCCTTTTTTCCCCTGTATAAAACTCTGATTTCAAGTATTTTTTTTTAGTTTTTACAAGATAGTTTTCAAAATCACCTGCCAAATCCCAAGGACTGGGTAAAAGCATAAACGTTTTTCTATTTACCTGGCATTCCAAATAAATCTCAGCATACTGGAGATACTTAGCTATAAATAATAAATTCCAGCAAAACTTCTTTTTTTTTGCTATCTTCAAACAATGCCCAGTTGTATTCTCTGAACTAAAGAAATTTATCATCCTTTTTTTTCAGTTTTGCCATCAATGCCTTTACCCACAGCACCAACTGCATAGTCTGCGAGTGGGAGAGATATACATTACCAAGTCTTGAACAGCCATTGTTTGCTCCAAAGAGTAACAGTTAAATGACATCCCTTTCAGGTTATTTTACTTGTTAATTATCTTCCAAACTTGCACTTGCATTTTTATTTCTTATAACAAGCATTCATATTGTGAAGTATTACATTAATTACACATCAGACTGTGCTGAATTAGTCACGTTACCTGGCACCACATTTGTGTTGTGTTATAATGTTTCAAAAGCAATCACGCTGTGATAAGCTGTACTCTAAAAGGAAATGACACTTCTTAGAAATGTGAAACAATTTTTAATAAAATGTATTTTCTTAGAAATCAGAGTGTATTTCTAGATTTACATTCAGGCACATTGGAAAACTCACAGGAAAAGAATGGAAAATAAAAGGGAATGGATTTGAAATATTACTTTTTTTTATTCATTCTATAAGCTAAAAGAATATTTCACAGAGTTCATACTTTACATTTTAAATGCCTATTAAAACATTGCATTATGGATATAGTGTTGCTTTTCCAAAATACAGCCTTTAAAATAGGTTGTCAAGATATAGCTTTAAAAAAGGAGGGCTTTAAATTCTTCTGAATTGACAATCAGGTCTTGGACTTAACAAAAAGGGGCACATATAGGCCAGGCAAAAATCTTTACCATATTTCCCTTACCATGACACTGCCCTCGGTGTGTCATTGAAAGGTCCAAATGTGAGAGATGTGAGATTGTCATGAAGAAATATCCATAGGCCTTTAGCCTTTCACACATTAATAAGATAGGATAAGAAACCTATGCCCTATATTCCAAGTACTTTTGGAATTTTTCTTCTTTGGGGGGAAAACCTTCATCAGCTACAAGGCAGAGAGAGGTATGCAGAGATCAGCCAGTAGCCTGGTGACCACAGCACTCAAATCCTACCTACATATCAGCTTTATTCTGACCAATTTAGAACACCAGGGTCTCCTATCCCAACAAGTGCCCTGCCCAAGGGATGCCAAGCCTTTGTGTAACTGTTCAATACAAAACAGTTAAATATGCAACCAGAAATAGCCTGCCTTCAAATCCCTTGTTCAGTAAAACAGCAAACAAACTAGCCCTAGGTTCCTTCGATGGTTAAACAAAACTAGGAGGCTATCCATTTGTCCGATATCAGAATCAGTCTCCTCAAGAAATTCTGTTATGGACCTGGGTGCCTATTCCTGATGGTACCATTTCAACAAATTGGTATTTTCTGATCAAAAGCAATTATTTACTCATATTTTCAAGGGGCTATAGAAACACTTCAGCTGCTCAAGCATAAGACAAACAGGACTGAACAGCTTCTGTTTCCCTGCTTCCCAGCAAAGTGTGAACTGCTGTACAAAACCACCTCTTCCACTTCTTCAGAAAAATAAAAGCAACAAGAATTTCTTACAAAGGAATAAAGCATCTTTGGAAACAGAAGCATATATTAGTATTTGACAGTTAAGAAAACAGAAGGTCAAACACACCTCTTTGTAACCTAACATTGTTAATGGGCATGAATGATTTGTTTTCATAGCAGTAAATAGTTAAAACTCATGCTTATCCAGATACTATTTTCTCTCCTAAGTTGGCTTGGGTCACTACCACTCTTAAATAAAGGCATACAAACTGCCATAAAGGACACTTATGCATTGTTATCGTTATTACTAAAAATCTACTAATCTACTAAACCTAATCTATTAAAAACTAGACCACTACCAGTGTTTCACTGACTTAACCCAGCAGCCAGTCCAACAGATCAGATCCCACAATCACAGTTACTTCCTATCTCCTACGTGACAAATTCTTCATCCCTTCACTTTTGGCAAAATGATTTGGAAATGGGAGCTTAGGCAGTACTGCCTGCACTAAGTTTCACAACTTCTGTTTCTCTTAAGGTTTTTCAGAGCTTGAAAGGAAAGCTTGAAATAGTGTTGTTCTTCCTTGGCAGTCACCCTCATCTGAACAAATACAAAGTAGTAAACTACATTTAAATCAGCAAGACATTTGTCACCCACAGTAAACAGTTTTCAAATCAGATATTCTATTGTACCAAGGGTGAACCAAGCCTTCCTATTAAAATGAAGATATCTCCCCGCCAGGGACACAGCCATCAGAGTGTCAAACTTGTCGCTTCACCAAGAGGAACCCAGAGCCCTGTGATGAGCACCCAGACTCCTCAGACTGTATAAGAGGAGCTTGAGTATCCACAAATGCAAATCACAAAAGCTATGGGGCTTGTAGAGAGTACAGGTATGAACTAAATCTACAGAGTATCTCAGCTAGGTCGCATGGAAAAGAAGAAAGGAGGCCAGGAATGATTCCTTTTAACTCAATGGATCAGTGATCACAACAGCCCTTGGGAAGGAGGAACCCTGAGTTCAGCAGTTTGATCAAACCAAGCGGAGAAACTAGCATTTGACCACAAGTTTCCCATCCTCTGAGACAACGTCCTGTGAATGAACAGTGGCAGAAATTTGGACTGAGAGGAACTTTGCATACAAAAACTTCAGCCCCTCCGTGGAGTTAGAAACTACTTCAGGTCATGAGACTCTTTATGTTATCTAAATATTTAATTCACTTCCTATGTTTGGTACTTAAAATGGTGGCAAAGGAGTTTTCTTCAACCTTAAATCAAGGTTTCAGACAAAGCTTTTATGTTCTGTGAACACCACCAGCCTCTAGACCACTGCATTTGAATAGTCTTCATCATACTGTGCCTTGTGCAGCAGGCACAATCATCTCTAATTTGCTAATTGACAATTTAACATTTCTAAAAGAAAGAGAAAACTTACTAAGGGACTTGATAATTAATTTGCAAAGAATGAACTTGATTCATTTTGAGGAATATCTTATACCGAGGTTTTTTATGCTAGGTATTTGTTGGGTTTTTCTTCTTTTGGGGGGGGGGGGGGGGGAAGGGGAAAGAGCAGAAGAGCTACAAGAATAAAAAGCATCTTCATGACCATAAGTATATCAAGTAATCCCCATGAAATAGTAATATCTGGGGAGTTCCAACTGGAAAATAATTGTGATATTCATTCACTGAGGATACAATCACTGAGATTAAGAATTAAATATGGTAAAGGAGAGTTATGTTATACCGTTTCCTTAAAAACAAAATTAATAGTAACAAAAATTGCCAAGAAAAAAAATTTTTTTTTACTTTTCATAGAAACAAGCATGATATGTAAATTCACTAATTGGAGAATTCATTTCACATGGGTTAGCTCTACAGGACATTCCTGTCTGAAATAACAAATGTTCAAGTACCTAATTACAAATGTTGCTATAAATAAAGTACTTTGTGCAACTATTTTAGTCATTATGCTAAATAACTACAGTAATCATTATACTTTAAATACACTGAAATGTTTCAAGTGTTCAGATTTGGTATCCTTGCATTTTTATTCTGCATGTGGAATATAATGCTAACAAATATTTAACTTACTTAGTAAATCACATTCAGTTACAAATTTTTTTCCTCCCATTGACAAATTCATCTCCAATTCCAGATTCATTTCAAGTTGTACTTATTCCACACCGAGCTTCCAACAATACTATCATTATACTGACAGTGCCTATCAATTATTTCTTTTTAGAGCTGTTAATTTTTATGTTGTAAACACCGTCAATAATCAGATGGAAAAAAAAATTTTAAAACCCTTATAACCATTATCACTCCGTTCCGTTTTCTTCTCTCCATGACAGTTGCTACACAGGCAACAAATTCAGAATAAAGTACAAGCAACATTTGAAGTGAAGGAGACCTGCTGTCTCTGCAATACATTTTAAATTTCTGTAGTTCCTTCATCCTTCCCCACCCTCAGGATGTCTCATGTCTGTGCTAAATGCCACTTTGACTTCTAGCTAAGGTTATTAACAAAACTAATGTAAATCAATTCCTGATTGACAACCACATTTTATACAGCTTATGTGGCATGCCTGCATAGGGCAGCTGATTGAGGAACAGACTGCTCTGTGGCCATGAACCCCTGTATACACTGTTTTACCGTATATGCAGACACTTCATGCCTTGAAATAGAATTTCAGTTTCTGAACGAAACTGCAAAGGATTAGAGAATGGTGAAAATACAGAGGTGTTGCTTTCTCACTGAAAAATAGACAGGGGAGAGGACCAAGTGCTGTAAGAGCAAGTGGAATACCAGTTGCGGAGCAAGTGCAACCCAAGCGTTGCCTGAACACCAAGACTGACATGTCACTGTGTCAAGGTCAAGGAAGGTCTGCACATTCCTCTTTTGCAGAATATGTTGGAACAGCTGTCTGTATGAAAACAAAGAAAGAAAGAAATGAAAACTCAGGTCTGCTGGGACAAGTACGGCAAGAGGATATCCGAATACAGGAAGATAGCTGTAGGAGGCTAGCTGCTCCACAAAACCAGCAAAATTCGAGTATGACAAACTGTGACCATCTGATGCAATACATTACTTTAAAATAAGTATTATTGGGGACAAATAAAGGAAAAGTTGTTTGGAGTGTTTTCTGAACAGCTAAGATAAAGAATAAGAAGCATGATGGTTTCAAAAGTAAGATACTGAATTTTGAAGCCTATCCTTGGATCGCTCTGCTACACACTCAGGGTGTCCCTTGGGCATTGGTTCATCTTGCTGTTTCATCTAAATCAAGTCACAAAATAACACCTTCCTTTTTATCTTCTTGACTTTCAGTAAGAGCTGCTTCCCACTAGGGTCTTATGGGACTCTGGAGCATGAGGAGGGCCAGCCCATTTGAGACTCAGATAAAACCAAATACTCCTTGAAAATGTGGATTCAGAATAGGAAAAAAACAGCCAGACAGTGTACCCTCAATACTGTTTCTTCTAGATGAGAATTGCTATGGCACTTGGTTCATGTCTGTAGCTTTATGTTAGGCTATCAAAGTGATACTTTTTTCATATAAATACATACAAATCACATTCATCTAAAAAAAAAATCCTGGAAGCCCTTATAATCAGCAATTCCATATTCCACATCCTTCTTAGCTACAGGAGCCTGTCTGCCAAACAGTTAGCATTAAAACAAAAGACACTAATTTTACAAAATTTTCATGTTATCTATTTTACTTCTAAGAGTTATCACAAATAATTTGCTTAGTGCTACATTATCTCACCTTATGTGTTTGTGCATGCATTTAAAAGAATCCATCACAGTTTTTGTTTTACTTATCTTGTTTTGCTTACCTTTAAAAGAAGTTAGAGAGACTCACCTAAGCAACAATAATCTGCATTATCAAAAAACAAGGAAAAATAAGAACAATCGCCTCCAGATACTTACTGTGTTTCCAGGTGGCTTATCTGCCATGTAGTCTTTGATGAATCTACTACCACGGTCAATTTTAGGCAAGCTTTAAACATGGTGTTTGCATGTCAGAGACTATTTAGAACATGTAAGAGCAGCGATGGTTCCAGCTTGTTACTTTTTGATTTGATATGCAGCACTCAGTCTCCACTGACTAAGGTGATAAAACTATAAAACATTGTGACAAATTGACTGAATTTTACAAGCTTTCCCAAAGTGCTTTTTCATATTGTTTAAAGCTTTCCAGAGAAAACATGTTGGCAGCATTAGCTGGGCAAAGTATTGACATGCACAGCATAAAAGGGGAGCTAATACAGTGCTTTCTGTGCTAAAAAAAAACGTTATGCTACCAGCCTGTAAGCAATCTGCTTCTCTTTATGCATCTTGTATGGCTTCAACGGAAAGTAGCTGCAAGCATCTCTAAATAGGAGCAAGAAGAAGGATGTGTGATAAACAGCTACTCTTCAAAGCTTTCTTCCCTCTGGTATTTCAATTCTTTCACAACCTTACAGGAGACAAGCACTTTGACAGGGTCCTATTCAGGGCGTGTTTGTTTTGTACTATTTCTTCAGGCTTGGTGCAGCACCTCGTGGTGTGCAAATACTTTCTGCACCAGCAATTTAATTTCTTGCAGCAGAGTCCTTCCTCATTCTTTCTTGAGCATGGAAAAGACCTCCAGATGTCTCTTAAGATTCCTTAAGTTCCAAAGGGAAGGACAAATCAAAAAAAAAAAATGTGAATGGGATAACACATTTCTGCAAATTAGGCAACAGAAGCAGAAGCAGCTGTATGTGCGGCAGGCTCTGTCAGGACATAATTCAGAGAGGCTTTCAAGTGCTACACTGGCATCTCAGCTCTATTTACTGATCTCTACTACATTTTTCCTGAGCATTGTTATGTATTTCAACTGTCAAAATATATGCTTATAATCCCAAAGGATTAGCCAAATACGCATCATAATTCATATTCCAACACTTAATCTATTCTAAAGCTCTCTTCTGAAACACTCAGATGTTCACCATCTCACCAACACCACTAAACCTAAATCTTCTTCCAGTCTGGCAATACTTTGGCCTAAACAGCTTGGAATATCATTTGCTTTGTGGCATTTTTCAGCTAATTCAATCTATCATTGCTTTTTCCTACAGAAACAGATACAGGAGGTATAGGTAGCAAAGCATTTAATTACTGATTGGCAAAAGCATGCTTTGTGTCTCATATTTTTCCTGAAAAAGGAATGAATGAAAACATGGGTATATTATGACCAAGAACTGCAGAACAGAAAAAGACATTACAGGTTACAGACAACTGACTTTATTTTTTTTTTCTTTTGACTTCATTATTATCTCAGAAATATTTTAAAATCTTGACTGGCTGAAGTTTATATCTTCCAAATTATATGGTTGATATATCTGTTCTTTTCATCACCTGTTTGGCCATGAACAAGCTGATCATTCTCCCAGATAGAAAGCATACATTTTCTGCTACCCATACCCTTACTCTCTCAACTATCTCTACTTTCTCCACACCAGGAGTCATGAAAAGATTCCTACAAAAGAGAATAAGAACAGGGTAAACTTGTTCCTTACTTCAATCTAATACTCACGGCTTAGGAAGCCAACAGTTTTCAGACTAGGGACCTGGATATAGTTTCTATGCAGTTAATTACTCTCAGTGCATTTCTTTTTCTCCTTAACTTTTCCAGACTTTCCTGTATCAACATAAAATTTTACCTCTACAGCAATTTGTAGCAAGAACAGCCACGTTCTTTCATGTGTTTCAAACTTGCCACCTACTAGTTTCACCTGGTGAACCCTAGTGATCGCATTAGAAGAAACAGCGAGCAGTTGATCCCTCTCCATGTCAGTCAAGATTTTACAGGCTTGTACCACATTCTGCTGCAGCTGTCTCTTTTCTAGACTGAAGAGACTTCTCTAGATTCATTTAAATTGATTCATGAAGTGCTAGTGTCATGGAGACAAGACAAGATGCCATTATCTTTCATCACCTGACAAAACAAAACTAATTAATTAAAAATTAAATGTTTCTAGATAACATAAGCACAACTGGCCACTAGAAAAGCAGATAAATTGGCAGACTGGGATGGGAAAATGAACCTTGTTTGCCTCCTAGGCAGCTGATTAGAACCCAGCTTGATTAGGCAAAAGCATTGGGCATGTTATCCTAATACATGCTTGATGACCTGTTTCCAATGAGCTTCATGGTCCCCATAAAGTTACTATCATGACTGCCCACTTTGGCAAAAAGATTCCCAAAGAGGATTCCCAAATGCCAGAGAATGAATAAAGCTCTCAACCAGCGAACAGGCAACGATATGCAGAGATAGTGTTTGGCTAGGCTAACATGACGATATGGAGCACTTTGAAATTTCTGGACACACAAGCCGAAGCCAGCTCTTAATAGTTGATGTATGCTCTTTTTTTGTGCTTCCTAATATAAATGAGGTATAAATGTGTGCATATACATGCCTACGCAAACACAAATATATCTTCCTGCAGAAAGTAATTCTTGTTGAAAGTTGCTTTAAGTGTCTCATTTCTGATTTGAATTTGCTATTTAAATCTTTAAACTGGCTTCACCACAGGACTAGAGGTTCTTTGCTTCCTCCCACCACCATCAAAACAGAAAAATATTTGGAAGACACTGAGAATGGGAATGCCTTTAGAAAATGTAAATACACTGTAGGTGGAATCATCTACTAGTATGGCAACTGACATGCCTGAGAGGGAAAAAAACACCTAATGTGAAATGTAATGTTTGTCTACAAGAAATGTACGAATATTTGATGTTTGATGCTATTCCTTTTAAAATTATCCCCAACATACTACCTACTTGGCCATGCTAAAGGTTCTCTGAGGTTTTTTTAAAGCCTCCTTTAGCTCTCCTCATAGTAAATCTCGCTGGAGAGAGAGAGATCTGCAGTATCTCTTTGGTCATTGCTAAAGCACAGAAGACAAAGGTATTGTGGGGTACTGGTGGATAAAAAGCTGGAGGTGAGCCAGCAATGTGTGCTTGCAGCCCAGAAAGCCAACTGTATCCTGGGCTGCATCAAAAGAAGTGTGGCCAGCAGGTCAAGGGAGGTGATTCTGCCCCTCCACTCTGCTCTGGTGAGACCCCACCTGCAGTACTGCGTCCAGCTCTGGGGCACCCAACATAAGGACATGAACCTGTTGGAGCAAGTCCAGAGGAGGGCCACGAAGAAGATCAGAGGGCTGGAGCACCTCTCCTATGAGGAAAGGCTGAGAGAGTTGGGGTTGCTCAGCCTGCAGAAGAGAAGGCTTCGGGGAGACCTTATTGCACTTTTCAATACTTAAAGTGGGCTTATAAGAAAGATGGGGACAGACTTTTTAGCAGGGACTGTTGCAATAGGACAAGGGGTAATGGTTTTAAACTAAAAGAGGGTAGATTTAGACTACATATAAGGAAGAAATTTTTTACAAGGGTGGTGAAACACTGGAACGGGTTGCCCAGAGACGTGGTAGATGCCCCATCCCTGGAAACATTCAAGGTCAGGTAGGATGGGGCTCTGAGCAACCTGATCAAGTTGAAGATGTCCCTGCTCATTGCAGGGGGGTTGGACTAGATGACCTTTAAAGGTCCCTTCCAACCCAAACTATTCTATGATTCTGTGATTGTTGAATGCAGTGTTGTAAATGGCACTGAAATAGAAGGATTCATCCAATCCAAATCCCAATCTCCATGTTATGGACAAAGCTAACCTGGCCCATGTTCCTATACACTTCCATTTTCAATTCTCTAATGATTTTTATTTTCTAGAAATATTCATTGAAGTATAATATAACAGTCAGGGGTACGAGTCTATCATAAGTATACTGAGTAGCTGAGCAGTACACTACTCTTACAGGAAATTTTTCCTCTAAAATTGTTCATTCCCAGGCCCAAGTCATTCCTAATAAAGCCCTTGGAAAGCCTGTGTCTTCATCCTAAATAATGAAAACATACATTCCCCATGCTCAGAAGGAATGGCCAAGTTAAGGAAAGAACTAGTTAAGGAACTCTCTATCATAAATTGTGTGCTGCAAGTTTGCATCTGCAGAAGGTGGATACTCCCTTCTTTCCCATTAGGTAGTTCCCATTGTAGGATCTGCAGAGCTCGGAATTACTATGTTACTATGAACTTCTCGGTGTCTTTAAATACAATAATAAAAAGATGCCTTTGTACTTTGTGATCGTAACTGAACAAATGATGAATATTGTTCTCCAAATAGGACCTTAGGGGGCAAATTCAGCTCAGCTGTAAGTGCATTTAAGTGTATGGAGTAATTCCAAGAATAAATTTGTCCCTCTATCCAGAAAGGTACTTGCTTTATTGAATTAGTAGAATCGAGTGCACTCATCCTGTCCACAGATCCATTAGTCAGTAGTTATGACAGACCATAAGCAAAATCTATTATTAGCACATTTACTGAAATGCAGTTTTTCACTTTCAGAATCACAGTCACTAGCCACAATCTTAAGACTACGAGATCCTACTGAAAAAAAACAAAGACCCAGTTTTAATTTTAACTTCAAAAAAGTGGTACGCATGCAGGGTTAAAGAGGGGGATCTTAGAACACACTAAAATTTAAGAAAATCTGACTAAAAAGGTTCATTTCATCAAAGCCATTTCCTTATTTCAGGATAATAACAAGCAGAAGCTTCCCTGCTGGATCTATGTAAAATTCTCTGTGCCACAGTGCCAAGTGGTGGCCAAGCACTAAAGCAGAATTAACCAATTAGCAAAGTGTTCCATCTGGTACAGCCTGGACTTGCTGCGTCTCCACACCTCACATTACCATGACGGAAACTTCTAAAGGGACATCTTTAGCAAGAAAGCATCTCACTCTCTGAAACATCTTTCTTTTAATCTTTTCTACACATAAAACCAAACGTGGTCACTTCAGAGGGAGCCAGAGCATTCAGAGTTGGCCCATTCTTACCATGAAAGGGTTTTTTTATGTAGGCTTTACTGTAAGTGAATTCACATATTCTTCAGCTATGAGGACAAGTAGAAAACAGACATGTATCCCTTTGAGAAATGCAGTGGGTCAAGACAAATGGTTTTAAATTACTGAAGAAAACAGAAACTAATAGACTTTAACATAAATACATCCAATTTCACATAGTCAAAATTTCACTAATCATTTATCGCAAGAAACTAACAGAAGATTCCAGCCTAACAACTCTGGATAATAAACTCTTGTGCTTATAAGACAGTAGAAGCACAAGCTTCCTGCAGTGCCAATTTTACACTGCTGTCAACTTAGAAAGGTATCTTTATGTTTGAAAGAGTAGATTCCATATTTACACTGGCTTTTGTCATTGCTGAAATTGCTAATCTGCATATTAATTATTAGAGAGAAGCCAGTAACATGAATAAAAAACACAGGAAACTGGACTGCTGGCCAAACAGCAATCTGGTAGCAAGGTTTCACAATCATTCTGACTCATCCAGAATCTGAAATGGAGACCTAGAGATTAAAAACTTCAATGACTCATCTCTTAAGCTACCTATCTACCTCACAACTTGCATAATCTGAAACAGAACTCAGTCAAATGAAGCATTCGTGTCTCTCTACTGAAAGAACAGCAAGCCTATAAATCAGAGTCTCTTCGCTGCGTCTGCAGTCTGCAACATTTCAGTAGTCTCCTCCATCTCTAAGGATGTGATATTTAAGCCTTGCACACAGTCTGTTCTGTGGTGCTAGACAAGATCACTGCAATGCAGCTGATATGAAGGCATGAGAATGTGCTTAGTCTAAAGGAGCCATGCATAAAAGAAATCACATCACTCCTTGCACTGCACATGTACTCCGGCAATCTGGGAGAGTTAATTCTCCATTCTTTAAGTAAGAGCAGAAACACAACTCAGGCTAATTTGTCAGTCTTGTATCTATTTCTTTTCTTATTATCATCGTCATACAACCTATATTTCAACAATAAATAAGCATGGACTGAATACAGCGAAGCTTCTTCTACTATTATATCTATCATTAACTATTTTTTAGATAGAGTATCATTAAGGAAAGCTAAATGACAATGAAATTCCTAAGAGCAACTTGCTCAGTCATGACAAGATACTGAATTATTTTCATTACTGTATGTTAAAATATATAGCAAAATTTTATTTATTAGCATAAAACTCAAGTTCAAATATAAGATTCTCAGGCACAAATAGATTTAGTGTTTGAATCAAGTAACTATACAAAGAGAGACTGCATTTTCTTTCTATGACAGAACAGCATTTCTACCATGTTAAGTTTGTAAATCTTACTCATAAAATTTAGTAACAAATATAACAATGACAAAGCCCTGTCTATTCAAAAACAGAAATACTAGGAAATAACACATTTGCAATTTAGTGAGCTTGGAAAAGCTATTTCCCAGTTTTGATTTTTTTAGAATAACTTTCGGGGGGTGGGGGAGTGAAATTGGGAAACTCATCCAATACCTTCAACTTGAAAAATATTTTGGTGGTTTGGAAGGTTTATGACATGTCTAGAAATAGAGATGCCTTTTCTCCAAAAAATATGATGATTATAGCACTTTGCTAGGTCATAGGAAGCTCAAAATCCTCCTCCATCTTCTTCGGGGACACACACACACACAAATCAGATCCATCTTTTGATCCGAATCTTCCGTTTCCCAGGTTTGTATCTCTTCACTGAGACCCAGTATGTTCAGGGGTAGTCTTGTATCTCAAAAAAATCATTGAGGAAGAAAGGAATAAAGGTTTAGACAATCATTTTGAAAGTGGAACATGAGTTTTCCTGCAGAACCTTACATTTTCTCTAAACTTATTTTATAATCTTAACATATTCTAGACAAAAACAAGGATGTCATTTTAGAGGATGTACGCAAGACATCAATGCTATAAACTTAAATTATATTTAATCTTTCTAAAAGATTTAGCATTTTCTGATACATTCTATTAATTTTAGTTCATTTCTTTTGTTTGCTCTCTGTCAACTATTCTGCAGGAGCAAGGAAAGTAAAAAATATAATAGCTGAAAATAAAGCTTAGATTTCAGTGCAAATTACCAGATTCAGTACAACACAGATGCAACCCAAAGGAAGAGAAAGAGTTGGGATTACATCTGCAGTGATTTGCTGGATGAACTTATAGTAACTACTGATAAAAGAAAAAGAGTTGTTGGGGAAAGGACTAGATCTAAATCAAAGCCAAAAAGTAGGTCAGCTACTACTTTAGGTATGAAAGTATGTAAAATGACAACAGATCCACTGCTGTGTTCAGAGAGCAGGATCTCTCTGTCTGAAAGTAGGAGGCTCACTGCTGGTCACTTTGCCTCTAGGGAAAAGGCTGGTGTTTGGAGTCCAAGCAGAAAAGCAGCACTACCACCAGAGCTGTACTAAAAGCTTACCTCTTTTCCAGGACAACAACATATATGCAGAGCAGATGCCTGTTCCAATCAGGAGAAGAAATATACACCAAACCACATTAAAACCCATCTTTTATTGAAGATGCAACATTTATCTCTTCTGGTTTTGTTTTGTTTGTTTGTTTGTTTTTTTAATTAAAAAAAAAGCAATGTTCACAAAATAGGATGAGAGACAGATGAAGACTAATGACCCATGAAACTGCTGGTATCTGACACACAGAAAGGAGATCTTCACTGCTATGTAAAAAATTTGTTGGTAAGATTTCACCATTCAGCTAGCAAGTCTGATTTTTTGCCATGAATATGGGAAAATAGCACCCCTTAGCAATCCTGAAGGAATGGGGAATTCTCTCTACTCAGGAAAAGCTATTGTTAGTTTTGGTTTTTAAAGCAGTGTGACTCTGCATAAATTTGCATTTTTCTAGTGTGCATACAATGCTTCATTTTATAAGATACCAATGACACACTTGAGGGAAGGGAGAAAAAAAGGCATAGTATTGTTATGAAACAACAAAATAGTGTTTAAAAAGAAACCAAAACCAAACAAGTAAAAACCTCACATGCCCAAGAATTTTTTCCTATCAAGCTACATTAAACCCTTTTCAAGGATGCCTGGAAAAATGATATCCAAAGATTTTTATTTGTCTTCAAACAACATGAATATACTGTCAACATTCAAAAGGCAAATTCTTTGATACATTTGATAGATTTAAAGTGCTGAATATATCTCAAAGAATTTTTAAAAGGATTTTGATGACTTTACTCTGAGTTGCATATTGCTCTACAAATAGTTCCTTGGACAAGTTGTTAGACTGTGCTTCCGTCACACAGATATTTATCCTTTACCTTTACCAAGGCACACAGGAGCTGTCAATAAAAAGTTAATATGGAGGGCAGACATATGACCATCTGGAGGTAAATGGGGACTACCTGGTCATAATCCTTACAATAAAAACATATCCTCTAAGACACTGTCAAAACAATAATATTTTGTAAACATACAGAGACTACAACAACACAAATCATATTTGGCAGGGTTGCCCCAAGGTTTGTTCACCAACACTGCTATGCTTCTGAATGAGCCTTGACATAAGCCTGAAGTTTCAGCCATACTAAGGAGTATTCAAATGGCGAACTAAAGCATAAGTCGATTGTGAAAAGCTGCTTTGAAAACACACTTGCCTAATACACTGGTTTTCAGAAAACAAACCAGGCAAATGAAGAGATGAGGACAGGGAACTGGCCAAAACTGAAATCTTTTTGCTAAGAAAAAGCTAATTTAACTGAATCAGAATCTTTTACAACAAAATAGCAACACCACCGAAACTTTCAGTGGAAGAACACTCATCAGCCTCCGCCTATCTCACTTGGAAATCCAGGGTGCTGGTACATCTAAATTATCTCTGCAAAATTTGAGAGCATACTCCAAAAACTTGACATCTGATAAAATTCTTGCCAAAATCAATAGGGAAGGGTAAGAAGGAAGGAAATATTGCTTGTATACCCCATTTTTTGCCCCTTGTATGCCCCTATTTCAGTTTTGCAGAGAAAAGGAGTTCAAAAAAGAAGAGAGAACAGAACTTAATCCCTGTATAGTTCTAATTTTGTCCGCCCAACAACTCACAAAACTCCAAATATTCTAACTTTTGGGATGAATATAGCTTTTTTAGACTCAGCATCTAAATAATGAATACATTGTTAGAACAATTAGTATTTATGGTTGTATACACTTACTAGATGTAGAAAAAGCCCTGAAAGATCACTGAATACATGGTCCATTCTTGCATAATTCTGTAATTTCCAGAATATCCAGGCCCCATTAAACAGAAGCCCTTGATGAAATAAAAAATAATAATTTGAAAACAAATGAAGGTCCTGAAGGTTATACCGTGTCCTAAGGAAGGCATTCATGTGCGCAGCCACAGCTCCTAAGAGAGAAAAATTCAAATTCCCACTTTTCTTATTTGGAAGAGGAACATAAATACAAGAAACCACTGAGCATAATAAGCTTAAGAAATAAGTAAACAATCTGAATTCAGGAACTGAGTTAATTTCTACAGCCACATTTCATTAAACTTACAAGTACTAGAAATTGCTTATGTAACAAACTCTTTGGGTAACTAGGAAGACTCAATGGGGTTTTTGGGGGGACATGAGAGGGTGTTTGCTTTTTCTGTTACACTAACCTGCTTATTATGATTTTCTTCACAGATATTTTTAATTTACTGAAGTACTTTGGCCAAACAGTTTGAAATACAGTGTCTTTCCATCAGCTTCAATTGCTTTTGGAATAATCTGTTTGCAAGTAGTATTTGAACTATGATAGCATACAAATATTCCATGGAGAACCAGAACTAACCTTGTTGTGCTTCATATTCAGCACAAAATATAGACTTATAAAATATCTCTGACCATGATAGATTTCAACCCCAGCATCCTGCTTTTCCCTCTTGAATGAATCTCCAACTTAAGTCCCTGAGGTCTGTACTCACGTAAACAGCTCCAGCTGGTAATACTTACTTTACAGATTCAAAAAGAAAACTCTCCTGTTGCTCTCTGAGCCAGGATAAATATTACACATACAAACTTTACTACACAGCTGCATATGCCCATGAGCTGCTAGATTTCTTCTTACAGTCCTACAAGCAACCCTAAATTATCAAATCAATCTCTGCCTTCAAAAATCAAGTATGCAACAACAGCATCTTAACAGTACAGATTTAAACATGAAAAAGTATCTTTTGACAAGATCCAAGATGAAAATACACCTGGAAATATAAAAATGTAATTCCTGCATTTTAAAACTTGCAGTGCATTGTCAAAAAGTTAGAAGCTCACCTAAAACTCGAATTATCAAAATCCTTACACATAAGAGAAACCCTGATATGTGCAAGTCTTATTTGAAAATCTCAGAGCCCTCTACTAGAATGACCACTGAGAAAGAAATTAATAACAGACAACTAAGTGTTAGGTCCATGTAATTACACTTTTAAAACTTATTGTAGGTGTTGCTATGTCAGATAGTTGCCCTCACTCACAGGGAGGAAAAGGTCACATTCCTGTCTTCTAATTTATTAACACTATACAAATAAATATTTGAAAAGATCATGAATATTTGATTGCCTATGTAACACTGGTGCCTTGGGCTTTTTACTACTGAATATATTAGGTCTGAACTTTCAAAATCATGTGAAGAAAGGAGGTGAAATCACAAATGGCTTGGGAATATACAAAGACAGAGGAGAGAAAACTAGACAGCAAGGGACCTTAAAGCAAAAGAAAATCCGTCACTTTTGGCAGTTGGTGTATATTACACACATTAGTATGCAACAGTACCCAGAAACACTAGCTGAGGTTACAGTCACCTCATTTTAAGTACTGTTTATAGTAGGAGACAGTCCCAGCTCAGACAACTTAGTGTCTCAATAGGCAAAACAAATTATCTCCATTTATAGAACTGCATGTCAACCAGAGTCAGAAATAGCATTGCATTAACACAGAGCTCACAAAAGCAAGGGGAGAGTCACAGCCTGTGTTAAATACATGGTATATATTAAATGGCTTACAATAATTAGTGGCTAGGATTTCTTTTAAATAAATAAAAACGCACCATATAATGAAACAGCTCTTCAATAAAGCAAACACATCAGAGAATCTGGTCAGCTCTGCAGAGTTTACTGCATGCTAACAGCATATCTGCATATTGGTACGTGGCTTTTAGCAATATCACGTTGGTATTATTCATAATACAACAAAAAGGCAATAATAACATGGACCAGTATCTCCCCCAGACTTTGAAAGGAATCTTTCCATTTCCATTCACTTCTATGGCAAGTGAAGTCAGTTCTCCTCTTCCAAATAAAGGTGGTGGTTCCTTTAGTGTGTTTTTTGAGGTAGAAGAAGGGGACAAGGAGAAGGGGAAAACAGAAAAGAAGATGAAGTTACTTTAGAACAGGAATTGGGCTTCTCAAGCCCTCAGTCTATTGCATCTTATCTGTATTCTGTACTACATTTTAAGAACTAAATTATAAAACATTAGTATTCACACATGGCATGGCATTTATTGCAAGCTAAACTATTTCTTTAAAACAAGATAATTAAAATGAGTTGTGGTAGGCATGAAATGCCTATGAAATCTTTCTATAAATGTTCACTGAACTTGCCCTTGGACACAAGCTCATGACTGACAATGCAAGCACCCTGCCTATGCAAAGAACTAAAACACTTTTGTAATTTTCTGACAGCAGAGGCTATTGAATTAAAGTGACTCATTATTAGCTTTTACCCTTTTGAAGTTATTTCTAATTTGTTTTTAATGCTTCAAAAGAAAGAATAGTAGACTAGCCAGAGGTGAGGCTTTCAATAAAGTACATGTCTCTTCTAAAACAGACTAGTAGAGTTTCACTGTACAACTACACGGACTCATTTAGTATCTCAGTTGGTGCAATGAGATACTGAGGGCTTTTCACTCCCTGGGAAACAAAGCCACCCTCTGAAATGACTGAATGAAGGGACAGCATTTCATGATACCATTGCCTGATGTGACACCATTCACAGTTTCTCCTGAAGACTTGGTCTCATGCAGAATAGCTGCCAGCACTGCAGGCAAGCCTGAGACATAGGAGCAGAATTTTGAGGGGAAGCTTGCACAGAGTATCATCTGAAATTTGCCCATACGGCGACTGACTCTAGCCAATGTTGCTGGTACCTAAGCAACAAATTCACTGATGGATTTTTGACGAAAAGCAAGCAGTTATCAGACTACCCCATGGTTGGAGGGTCATAACCTTTCCTTTAGGGATGCATCATTATGAAGGCGTGTTAGAAGAAGCACATCAGGGGAGAAATCTAACCACAACCCTGGAGCTTTTCAGAAGTCACAGAACAAGCATTTATAGCCCCAACACCACAAAAAATACTCTGTATGTTCTCTTTCACTAACTGCCATCACCAATGGCTCAAGTGGCCCAATTTGAACCGTGAGGAATTCGGACCCTGTTGCATTATAGAAAGTAAACTTTGACATTTACTTCTTTTAAAACAACTCAATTAATTTCCTGTACTACTGAATTTCTGACATAAAGGAAAAAATAGTGTTCCACAGTAACTGATTAAGGATGACCATCAGCAAAACACGGTTCTTGGGAGACAGGCCTTTACTTTCAAATACTGAAGTCAGCAACACAAAGTTTAGAGAGGATGTTTTGATCATGAAATGTCTCACTTTAAAAAGCTATTTATGCAGCTGACTTCTGAACAAATTTTCTTACATAAAATACAGCACATGGTAGTCCACTGCCTTAGAACTATCACTACAGGAAACAGTTTAGTATTAAACTTGTAAAAGTTCTTGAATTACATAGCACCTATTACATTTATTTCTTCACTGTAAAACTCCAGATGATTCGGTAAAAGTTGTAGCACACTCTGGATGACAAACAGTCCCCTTCTAGTCTTATGACATGGAGAGAGTGAGGAGGAGCACATAATCTACTTCCTTATGGCAATGCAATCCAAAATATCCCATGGTTGCCCCTAGTGATCTCAAACACAAATGGATCTGAGCAAGAAAGGTGATGGCATATGCCTGTAGCACTCAAGACCACAAAGCTCCCTGTGCGTAATAAATCTACCTAATACCATACTCAGAAATTCTTCCTTGATAGAAAAACAGGAATGGAGCTACTCAAGCATGAGCCCAAATATCCACATGAGGTCCTAAAAATACCCAAATACTCCTGAATGGTCAATAATATTGCAGATTGGTAGCAGGTTTAAATAATCAATATAGACACCTGGCATTAGTCCATTAACCAGAAAAAATCAATAACAACATGAGGACTTAAATAGCATTTAATATACAGAGGGAGGCCTAAGCCAGCCTGAAAAGGGTAAAGGAAATCTGAGGACTCCAGGTAACATCGGATGAGAGTTGCCTTAGAGTTATCAAAAATTCAGCAGTGAAGGAAAACATTTATGATAGCACAGTATATGTTTAAGTGTATCAAGAGATGATTTTTGAGCTTTCACTTATTACCCATATGAAGGTAACTTTCCCTTTGTTTTCCTGGAAGAACCTTTTGATCAATAAGAACTAATGCACTCTCCTCCAAAACCTTGAATAACCCATGAGATGTATGGGCAAAAATATAACCCCACATTCTCCAGAGATCAGCAACGGAGACTTTTATTTATTACATTAGTCAAGATATTCCAAAAGTAAGTAGACACTCAATAAATAATTTAGAAGAGATCAATTTTTAGGAAGTACACACCACTTACTTGAGCACCAAAATTTTCGTTAGTGCTTTGCCCTCTGTCTGACATGATAGAACTGTAAAGCATCAAGTCTGACTACCAGCCACCACAGTCATATTTATTAGATTAGATTTATTAAGCGCTTATCATCTTAAGTGAGTCACATCCTTCTATAAAACCACATTAAAAATTGCAGCAGACTGAAAGCATGTTTCAGAGTGGGCAATGTATTACAAAGCCAACGTAAGCCAATTCTTGTAACAAACTTGACAGTTGTGTCCTCTCCAATTTTAAAACAACAGAAGCAACGGGGCTGTTACCACCACTGGAAGCCTATTTCACTATGCAAAACTCTCATGCTCTTTTTCTTTATTTTGAATTTCACTTTGCTCAATTCTGTCTTCAAATGGCATTTATGTTTTCAAATGCTAATATGTAACGAGCTCTCAGACTATACCCAGCAAACTTCTTCACAATGCTTTTTTTATCCCCTAAACTTTCTTCAGTCATTCCAGATGATTTGAGATTTTCCTATACACTTTAAGAAATTCTTATTATTTACTATGAGAACATAGGATAATGAAAAATGGAAACCTCTTGAAGAGAAACTCCATTAAGAGCACTTAACTAAATCAACCCTTTTTGTTACCTCATCTGAGATTAAGAGCAGCATGCCTCACTCAGTACAAAATTCACAGCCCAACCTCATAGCCTCCTGGACAACATTGAGGAGGAGGTTTTGGGCACCATGCCCTGGCAGGAACATGAAGACTAGACTGAAACAAACTATATCAAAACATGAAGTTGATAGCAGGCGGGCCCATTAAGGTCCTGCCTGTTTTCACAGATTAAACTCATGCTTATTTCAACAGCACAAAGTCACTTTTGGAAGGAAAAAAAAAATAAAGATGATAGTGTTATGTGTAAATCTAAAATGCAAGGAAGTGGGAAAGCAAAAGTTTCATGGATACTATTTTCTCTTACTATGAATAATGAATTATACTAATCATCAGCTATGAAGTCACTTAATCAAATATTCTACAAACTTATTTTTCATTCCTTAAGTTCATCAGAGCTTAATCATACTAAATTGTGTGAAACTTCATAGTAAATAAATACACATAGAATTTTATATCCTTCCATTACCTGATATAAACAAAAAAATGGCAATTCAGCTGTATGACAAACTGTCTAGGAATAGTAATTGATGAAGAGTTGATAAGAAGGTCTTGGAAAATATTGGTGTTTATAAATTGAATGGATATACATTGTAGGGTTTTACAGAATGTAGAAAAGGAATTTCATGTCTTTGTGACTCCTGCTATTATTCTAACTAGTGAAAAAATATTATATAAATAGAAAATGCAGAAAAAATGTTGAGTAAATGTTCAGAATATGAAATAAAGCTAATCTGTATTGTCATTGTAGTTAAAATAACAGAACAACTACTAACGAAAAGTTTCAGCTGAGAGTATAATGAAACGGAGACAGATGAGTAGCAGGTGGTCATAAAGACAGTATCATGCAATACCTGATATATGCTAACATAAAAAGAACACAAAACATATGTATAATTTGACAGCAATAACTTGATAAATTCTGATAAATTAAATAAATTTTGCTTCTTATTAAAGGACCTTGTTCAGGAAGCATTTTGACTCTGAGCTTAGTTACTCATTTACATAAATATCTTCTTAGAGAGGGGGACTTTTCTAACTTGTGTTCAATATTAATGAAAAACATTGATGAAAAACATTTTAAAATATGTAAAATAAATTAAGTAGTTGTAAGGAGAAAAGCATTTGGGATAATAAAAGAACTTGGTTTAGATCTTGTCACTTAACATCTGATCTAAGACTGGATGAAGAAAATGTTAAAGACATTCATTGGTAAATAAGAATGTGCAATAAACAGGAGTGAGGAAGGTAGGGAAATATTTTTAAAAAAAAAAAAAAACAGAGACACACAAAATAAGTGCAAAAAATGACAGCTGGGAAAAGAGAACAATCAATGAATCAGGGAAACAAATAATTCCTAACTTGAGTAGCACTAGAAACTTGAAAAAATGGTTGTGCTAAGAGAGTCTAAGGGTCATTTGAAGAAACAAAGTAGTTCCAAGCTTGACAAGCACTATGATAGTAGAAAATGCCAGTGGAATTTGGACTAAGCTATCCATCTGGGAATAGTTTTGGCTTTGTGACTTCATTAGGTACCTCTTCCCTGAGAGTCAGAAGGATGAGCATTGGTGCTGTTGCAGATATTTAAGCTGTGAATCCTAAGTTAATCTTGAGGGAAGAACTGTAACGACATTTTGCAGTCCAGAGCAAAACAGAAATCTTCCAGTTTCAGCCATCCTCCTGCCAGGCCCATTGGAGTTGCATTAGCATCTCTCAGACACTCAGTCTCTGTACAAGAGATAGGATTTGTGCCTTAATTGAATAGCTCCTAGCTATTTTCAGTAGATATTTCAGATATAGATTTGACCAAGTAGATACGGAAGAAACTGAGAGACTTTCTTTCAGGAAGACATTGTAAAGATAGTATATTTGAACTACAAAACTGAACACATTTTATCCTGATTTGCACTTTAAATACCTTTCAAGAGGAGGAAAAAAAGGTGCTTTGATTCTTGTATAGTATTGTTAAAATATTTTTTGAAAAAGCTCCGTTTTCCATTAATGTTAGAAAGGTCTTTGGCAAGATTTTCTTCTCTGATAATGTCAAGGACTGTTCCCTCATATGAATAAGTGTCATTGCACTGGCTGATACTTCTTACAGCATGTAAGCTTTGAAACTTAAGACAGTGAAGATGGCGGTGTAATAGAGATTGTGCTCTCTGTGAAGAGGGTAGGCAATAAAATCCTTTGCTAAGAAAGACAACTAGAAATTCAGCTCAGTGCAATTTGATTGAAAGGAGAAGCACTTTATCTTTCTGTGAAAATTAATGGCTTAACTGAACTGTGTTTAGTTCTGACATTAAGAGCATTGCATTAATCCTCTGAACAATTTAAAAGCCCTAAACCCTCCAGAACTGACTTCTAAGAAAGCTGCCACCAATATTGATAAATCAGCAAAATATATACATGAAGAACACTGACTGTATTTTTGTCTTAAAATTTCTCTCAGAACTGTTTTAGATTTTGTAATGTATGTCTTATGGACACAGAACAAGAAGTTATTTTTCTTTCCTTCCAATGAGTAAGGTTTGATTTCTTCAGGACAGGAATAAAACACAACCTCTGGGTTCCTGAGCCCTGCAGCACACCTGATGGGATTCATTCCAGCGATCATTATTTTATGCCATTTGCCAGGCAATTGTTCTGACTAAGCCTGGCCTGGGGAACTGTGCTGGGACAGGGAATGAATGGCAGGGAATACTTTGCCTCAAGATCAGGTTCTAGGTGACTTGTCTAGATATGCAACACACTGCAATATTATTTTCCCATCAGTACAATGAATGGCTTCCCCCAAAAAAATAGGAAAAAAAAATTCCTTGAAAATATATATATATATATATATATAAAAAATTATAAAGATGTTTCCAAGAAATGTTAACTCACCTACCAACACCTATTCAGTCTATATTAAGACATTCTAAAAAGCAAACATTTTCTCTATAAAGCACTGATCCTGAGAAAGATGCAGTTCTCTTTCTCTTCTTCTTGTCCAAATATTGAAACTGATTTTTTTCTAAACAATTGTTACTATTTTAAAATGTCTAATCACCAACTTTAAAAAACCCACTTTCTTTTCATAAGGGAAGAACATTATTTATCCTCTGAACTCTTCAGAGATTCCAAAAAAAGCAAGAATCTTACTAAGAATAAATTAAAGAAGAAACAAACAACTCTATCAAATTGGCAGCGTGTCCAAACTCACAGCATGTTATTAAATTAAGTCAGTGACATTTAAATGAGTGCACCTGTAT
The DNA here is from genome assembly GCA_020745775.1 of Theristicus caerulescens. NCBI lineage: Eukaryota > Metazoa > Chordata > Aves > Pelecaniformes > Threskiornithidae > Theristicus > Theristicus caerulescens. Next base: position 96,428,260 of record CM036560.1, read on the forward strand.
GCATACAAAAATAATTTCCTAATTAATTAGCTCTGCAGTTCTTGATGCCCTGATAGGTCAAAAGTACATTAATTACATCTAAATGAACAGAATTCTTTTACAGGTGGCCACAAAACCAGTGAATATATCTTAACACTTCTGATTCCTGCACTAGGAGGTAAGGTCAAATATTCACTTATATTTTTCAGGTGTAGAAAATATCATTGGAGGGAAGATGCTATATCATTATGAGTGCAATTACACAGATGGCACCGTACAGACATATAAGACGGCATTGTCCTGGACAGAGGGAGCTGCACACTGGTGGAAATAGGTATAGCTATGTGTTTTGAATAGAAGCATATTGAGAAAGGAAGAGAGTGTGTCAGGACAGAGCCCAGAGCTGGAAGAGAATGGGGGAGGGAGGCATTGGAACTGAGGAGGAATCTGGGGAGGGTTTGATAAACACAGAGAGCTGCAGACATGGTGATAAAACCCTCAATTACTGAAAAAAACACTTAGCAGAAAGGATACTAAATGTTAATCAAGCATCTGTACAGCCTTGCACTGTCATTCTGTTAGAGTATCTCTGCAGAGCATGCACATCTATTTGACCAAAATACATTCTCTGAGTTCTATATTTACGAAATAGAAAAATGAGTTAAAAATTATTGGATGATCCAAACCTGCTTTAAAGACTGAAATCCCATTTTTATTTTAAAGTAGGGGATTCACGTTCAAACAAAACAACATATTTAATCATATTTCTATGTTTCTCCAAAATCTCTTTCTTCAACTTTTATCACAATCTTCAACTGAAGAAGCAGTAAACTGGAATAGGAACTTCCCCTGAAAGCCCCTGTGAAAAGTCCTATATCTTTATATTTTTTTGGTTTTATAAAGAGATGGTGACAATAAAAATATTGGGGATCAGAACATCCATGCACCTAAATGAGGAATTATAAGTGAAAGTCCCTGATATCCTGACAACCTGTGTACTTCCAGAAGGCTTAGAAATAAACTGTAGCCAGGATAGCTAATTCTTAAGGATGAATACAGCTTAGAGGAACATTGTGCTTGTGTTGCTAAATCTCTCCGTAACTTCCAAAAATTGTTTAATCTCTCTGTTGCAACAGATGACCTACATGAAGCTGCAGAAACTGCACACTTTTTCTTCAGGAGGGAAGCAAAAAAGAAGGAAGAGTGCAATATCTGAAGAACTGGTGAGTATCTCTCAATAGCAATAACTATACAACAACAAAGAGATCTAAGTGCAATTATTTTTGTGTTAATATTTTGTTTATTGGTTCTTTAGATAGTTAAAGTACATGCGCTTCTTTATTTAAAATCAGGTATGTTATCAAGTCAAATTTACAATACAATTTTTGTGACTGGTCTAGGCCTGGATATTACACATTTGCTGCTGCATCAAATCTAGACTGTTAGTTATTTGTAGGAATGGTGAGGGATTTCAGGAGAGAAGGAGGTGGTATTCCCAAGGGTAACTAAGAAATTTGGTTGCCATTCAAACAATAATAAAAGCACTGGCTAGATAACATACAATACCACTGCTGATTTAAACATGTATTGCTTGGTTGCATACATTAGGTGAGCTAAACTTTCAATTAAAGAAACCCCATGATTTTACTAGAATTTTACTATACTTTACCATAACTGCTTATTCTTTCATCCCAGGCATAAGGTGAATGGTTCCAAAGACAGAGTGAGCCAACATTACCTTAATAACATGACAAGTCTCAGCTACTGACTGGGTAAACATCAACCACTGTTGTACAGATTTCCCAAGCTGGGCAGGAAGCTAGAAAGTGATCTATATATTCATAGAAAAACTCAGTAAAAATCACAAGTTCTTCTCAGTTTAAGCTAATTCTATTGTACAGATTTTTGCTCCATGAGGACACAAAGGTCTCTTGAACTTGAAAGTAACCCACAAAAACTATATATAAACACAAAGTGTTAGAAATTGATGGCAGATTCTGACAAGACAGTCCTAACCAATTGTGCCTTTGAACATTTTCAGGTGCTAACAGAAATGGAAAATACAGTCTGCCTCTTTTTTCCTTTCCAAAATATTTGCTATACAACACAAAACATCAAAACAGGACTAGGTTAATATGCCATCCATATGTTGACTGTTTACTATGTACAACTCTGGGACTGCTCACCTACTGTGAGCTGCATTCTTCAGTATTCTTGAAATAAAGGAATTTGTTCAGAGTTTGACATTCTGATAGTTTGTTTCACACTGCACACTCATCTACTTGTATTGCTTTATTAAGATTTTCTCTCTGGGACTTTCCATGTATCAACCATATCAAGGAGGGTCAAGTGTGACAAAAGGAATCAGATGAATGCTTCCAAAGATTAGTTTGGTTGGGATGAATATAATATAGATTTCATCTTTCATTATATTGTCTCAAGGTTGACTGCATGATTTCTTCTTTCAGAATAAATAAATCAAAATTAGGGCAACAAAGCATTTCAAAATTCTTACCATCAAACCACATATTAATCAGACCAAATAAAGAAATGTAACTGATCAACCTAAAAACAGTGATTTCAAGGTAATGCATGAAACCGTAATTTCTGCAAACTATTTGCCTTTCCATTGTAAAATAACACTAGTCAGTAAAAAGATGGAGAACTAGCCAGACTGCTATGTAGTTTTCTATGAAAAAATGAACTGACAGCATTAATAAGTCTTTTATAATACACTATTGATAATCTGATTTCTAACAGCCTTTTAAAAAACTGAAAAATAGCCACTAAACAGATTAGATTTTAATGAAGATTATTAGCCTTGACAGAACAATTACTTTATTCTATTCTTTTCCTTTCTCAGTTTTTTAGCAAAAAGTGACATTGAAATACAACCAGCTGCAGAGAATTTAACAAGTTCAGTTTTCTTAGCTGAATGTAAGATTTTTCTCCATAGCACAAGAATTAGCCAGCATCTATACTTTACTTGGACAATACAAGGGCACCAGCACCTCAAAATGCTGTCACACCGCTGACATATAAAGACTGGCACCCACATCACTAGTCTCTGATTTTCAGCCAGTTCTGAGATGCAGATAAGCTATTTAATTACAGCAATTTTAGGACAGGAAATGAGGAGGCCTATCATAATCATTAAAACAAAACTCAGATAATTGTATTCTAACTCATTCCTTATAATGAAAACACTGAAAGATGATGAAATAGCCTTGTAAATGGGGAAATTGCACTAAAAGTAAGTGGCAACCACCAGTGCTCTCACTATATGTTATGAGATTTTTAATACTATAAAGTAGCTGTAGTATCTGTTTTCTTTACTACCCAGAAAAGAGCACCGCCAGAGAAAAGTTAAAGAACTGGAACAATACAAGTCCAAGTAATGGTGCATAATCATTAGACTCCCCTCCAGCACAAAGGTATGCCCCTAAAGGTCTCCCATCCCAGAACAGAACTGGCCCAGCACAGCATCACTAGGCAGAACTACTGTGCTTAATGACTAAGACAGAGAGAGCTAGAAACTAGAACCTAACAACCAATGTTTTGTTAAAGGCACATCACCTGTGACATTTGCCTGAGTATTTATTGATTCACTGAAAACTAAACTCCTAATTTTTTGCAAGAACTTAATGATTGTGGCAGATACCGTACAACACAATTATACCAAAACCAACTTCTAGTAATGCATCCCTTATGAATGAACCACAGAGTAGCAGTCCTGTCAGTCTTTGCAGCTATCATCCCCACATCGTTATTTTCTAAGTTACATAAATGTACAATACATCAAAAAGCAATCAGTCAACATAAAAATTTTCATGTCATGCCATGGAGAGCTTTCATGTTAACTGCAAAGATAGGCAGTATATTATGGGGCAAATGTCCTTGTTACAGCATTTTTTCACCGCCACAGTTCCAAGCTTAAGGCTACTCGACATGGCAGGGGAGGTATGGAGAAAGAAAACTGGAAGGAGTGCATTTCACAATCATTTTGTTTACAGGACTCCCATTTTCTCTGCAAATACAATTTTAAGTACAGTGTTAAACTAATCCCTGTAATTTAAGCCAAAGGCAAGCAGCTGAGAAAGGGCAAAGAGGTGCACTATCCTTGGTATTGTTTAGCTCCTCAGCTATTTTATAGAAAAATATGGCTATTCTCTTTGGAGACAATTACTACCAAGCAAGATTTCAAGTACAGAAGGGAATAAAAAGAAGAAATTTTGTTGCTTCAATACAAATGCTTTTCAAATTAGTAGTTGTAGACACATTTATTCAAGATTTTACTATGACTTCTGATGTTTTGGGTCCTAAATACATGTACATATTTGAGAGCTTCTAGCCATACAGAACTACAAGGAAACTTAACAGAAGATGGAAGAAGTAATCCTCTCTGAAAACAGGTTAAAAGGTAAATAAAGTCTACTGCCACCCAACCCCTGCATTTCTCATAAACACTAAATTACTTTTCAGAGGATAAACATGTTCCTTGACTTCACCAAAAGAAGCACACCACAATGCACCTTACTCAGCTGTAACACAGCAGTACTACTGAACTTTCCTTCTAATCAATAAAGCGGCAAAGAGGCACTTTTGCTGGTTTCTGTTGCTATAAGCTCACCTCCCACGTTATTGCTACCCACAGGAGTAGCAAATACAACCAAAATATTTTTTCCTCCCTTACATTTCCCCTCCCCATCTACTTTCAAAAAAATACTATGAAAGAGAGGCACCCTTTGCTGAAATGCAAGCTCCTCTCATTGCTTTGTAGTTATCAAGCTGCGAGAAGCCACTCAGTGTCACAAGAAACTAGTACATCGAGCAACACTATAACCTTGCTGGTCTTGCTAAATTCCCACTTTCACTTACGAGCTTGCAGGTGTTTTGTCACTGTAAGATCACTAGAATTTTTACAGTGCATAAAGAATGTAATGCATTTTGCTGGAATAGGCTTAAAATATTTGGGTTTGTGTCAAACCTCCCAACTTCTCCTTTGATTATATGGGTTTACAGCACAAACTATATGATTTTGTCACTGTCACACAGCTGTTCTAATGATACAACAGAGCTGATGAGTGTGTTGGCACTTCAGCATAGAAGTGGCATACAGCTTCGCTGCCTACACAAGATGAGATAGAAGGTAAGCACTGCAACATGCAATTGCTACCCTGACTGAGGGGTTATGAAGGAGAACGCTTTGGAAAGAAAAGTACCCGCTGTCCTGGTTTCAGCTGGGATAGAGTTAATTTTCTTCTTAGTAGCTAGTAGAGTGCTGTGTTTTGGATTTAGGATGAGAATAATGTTGATAACACGCTGATGTTTTGGTTCTTGCTGAGTAGAGTTTGCACTAGTCAAGGACTTTTTCAGCTTGCCATGCTCTGCCAGGTGCACAAGAAGCTGGGAGGGGGCACAGCCAGGACAGCTGACCCAGACTGGCCAAAGGGCTATTCCATACCGTATGACATCATGCTCAGTATATAAACTGGGGGAGTTGGCCGGGGGGGGGGCAGCGATCGCTGCTCGGGGACGTGCTGGGCATCAGTCGGGGGGTGGTGAACCAATTGTATAGTGTATCACTTGCTCTGTATATTATTATTGTATTATTATATTATTATTATTATTATTACTACTATTCTATTTCATTTTACTTCAATTATTAAACTGTTCTTATCTCAATCCACGAGTTTTCTGACTGTAACCCTCCCAATTCTCTTCCCCATCCCACTGGGGTGGGGGGAGTGAGCAAGCGGCTGTGTGGTGCTTAGCTGCTGGCTGGGGTTAAACCACGACACCTGCCTTTTTCCCAGATCTGGGAGACAGTTTGTTCCCTTACATTTGTCTAGGAATTTGATGGCAAGGAGAGGCCTAAACCTGTTTAAGACCTTGTAACATTTTTCTACAAAATTGACTTATGTATCACCAATGGTGATTTTTAGTTTAGTAAAACTACCACCAGTAAAGCAGAGAGTTAGTCTTACCCTCTCCAGTCCTGCATAGAAATAAGAAGGCTCATTCCAATGGTTTACAGGCAGGGTTTGTTCTTCCCTTGACATTTACGTGTAATTCTCATTAATGGAAGTGGGAGTTTTGTGTGTGCACAAAGGGGAAAATTAGACCCATGTAGTCATCATGTTGCAGTTTCTTAAGGGACTGACTACTAATCACTACCTTTCAGCAACATCCGCTCCTTCGTATTAATTTCTTTTCAGCTTGTAAATCTCCAAAGGAAAGCATTGGTAAGCAGAGCACTCCTCAGTGTATCAGCAGTGACCTCTTTAGGAACATACAACATATCCTCTGCAGCTCGTCCTTGAGTGCTTGCCCAGGAAAAGTCTTAGTCAGTTCCTCTAGAGCACGTTGTTACATTGATTTGGAATTAGGTACTGCAGAAAAAGGTACAGAAAAGTGTACAGAAAGTGAAGACACTGGCCCAACTGGCATACTTTCCTAAGAGCATCTGCCTCTGAAAGCACAAACAAGTTAAAAACAACAAAAGAAAAAAAAAATTACAAACCTAGTAAACCTTCTCAATGCTGAAGGTGTAACAAGGATCTTCTCCTTTGGAAGACGTTACAGGCACTTGAGACATGACAAAATGCAGTACAGGCATGCAGTACAAATTGACAACTCAATTTGTGTATTGTTTCAAATGCAAATATGTGAACTTAAATTTTGAGGTCAGTCTTGAGAGAATTAAACTCTTTCATTTACTTTAGTTTGTAGATTAATCATTAAATAAATAAAAATTACCAAGTCTGAAAGATTTTTTCCACATAGATAAAATAGCACAAAATCGGTATCAAAATTAGAAAAATAAATCTTTAAAATTTCGTTACAGAAAAAGAACACAGTTGCTTACCAAACTTCTGAATAAAAAAAAAAAAAAAACACCAAACCACAAAGACACATCAGACAGTGTATTAACAAAGATTTTAACTTTCTGCATTGCAAATCTAACTTGAAAATAAAACAATGTACAACCTTTGTGAAGCATGAAAGTCAACACGGTTTTCTGCATGGCCATGTCATCAAAAGATGCTGCTGAGGAAAAACTGTATGTCATATGCAAAAAGCGATCTTGTCCCAGAAAACTATCCCAGTACAAGGACAAATAGGAAGTCTTCAACAGATTTCCAAAAAATACCCAGTCAACAATAATAAAATGCAGCAAAAATAGGATCATCGGTGCAGCCAGCGTGACAAAGGAGAAATTGGTACAACAAAACACTTTATAACAGAGTACAAAACAAGAGAAATTCATTTCTCTCTGACTGTCAAAGATCATAATTTATTCAAGAAAGTGAAAGAAAAAAAAGACAGTGATACAGCAGGAACAGCAGCCCACTTTACAGGAACGTGCTACTACTGGTTATATATCAAGGGTTCAACCACCTTTAACCTCCTGAAGAACAGATTTCTTTCTTCCATGCTTTGACAGTATTGCTATCAACTAGCATGGCAACACAACCTGATGGAAGAGGCAAGGAGAATGACAGTTTACCTACTGCAAATTCTCCAGCATTTTTTTCATCTGAGATTGCTGAGCTGTTAAATTCGGAAGGTTTTATGTGAGAACCAATTTCTAATTTCTAAATGGGAAGGTTAATTTTAATATTTATACTTCTAGTTCATTATACAAATTTTTTAAAGTGACAGCAAAGAATTCTTGACAGTATGTTTTGGTTTTCTTAAAGAATATTAATAATTTCTTTTCTTTTCAAAGTTAATCTTAATTACTTTTATTAAACTCTTAGAATTTCACAAATATGAGAACTGTTTTTCTCTTTGTGTTTTTCTGGACAAACTGTATTTATCCATATATTTGATGTTCAGACACCACAATAACAAATGTGTATGGAACAAAGTGGACATAAAACTGTAAAACGAGAAACAGCCTAAAGGAACAAAAGAGTAAGGATAGAGAGAGGATTTGAAGTGACAGGAGAAAGGCCTAATAATCATGAATGTAAAAAAACAGGGAATGGTTTGTCACATCTCAACACATGAGTAGTAGATATCATATTTACTCACAACTTGTTTGACTAAATTATTTCATGACCTTGGGCAAAGACTGTCTTAATCCTCTGTGGCATATTTATTCCACCATCTATAAAACAGATGTCATTCCTCCGCCTCTGTAGATGTTGATCCCACCTATCTACTAAATGGAATGACCTAAGATTCTGGCAAGAAGGTAAGTCAGATTTGAGTCAACTTTATTCATTATGCCATATGCCATTTCTGGTTGCAGTTCTTCTGTTATTGTTTTACTATAAAACCTGCAATATACTATAAAACATGCTGAAGTTCTAGCTTTCTCTCCAAAGAAATGAAAAGTAAGTTCCATGTCTTAACCACATTAATACTGTTGGTAGTAATAGTCCAGCATATACAAGTTTCTGATTCAAAGAGACAATGAAAACATTCACTCTTATAAATCAGAAAAATGTCCTTGGATAAGACAAACTGATGGCCAACAATTTCAGAAATCAAAGAGACAAGAGCAAAGCCAACCCTATGCTGAGTTAATAAAAGCCTGTTTGTGTAGTTTATTTTTTATGTCAGAGTGCTCTGTTTTAAAAGAACATAAAAACTTTGTTGTTGGTAAAAGTAAACTAAAATTAGGCACTTGATTTTCATTTAGCCATAGCTCAAAGTTTAAGTTTCACCCTAAAGGGTCATGCCTTGTTTTATCAATTTTTAGATATGAGCTAGTATGATATCACCATTTCTTCAACTAGACAAAACAGGTTAGAAACACAACCTTAATTCAACAACAACCAAAAATTTACCTGCCAAATGGATAATGGCAAGTTAAATGCTTGTTTTACACTATAAGTTAAACACTTCTTTTACACTATAGTATTAAGAATAAGAATTACTTTTCCTACCCCCCTAGAATAACCATTTTGGGGTGCCCCATGAAATAGGATAAATGAATGTTCCCGTACATGGCAGAAACTAAGGTAATTTGACAAGACAGTAGGCCAGAAGTTATCTTACCTTGACAGAAGAATGGAAAGAACTTCTCTTCAGCAATAAGGCGAAGCACACCAATTAATATTTGTGTTACTATAACACAAGAACAGGTAAGTAGCTTCTTTGGTGATATGAAAAATGTGATAATCTAAAATTACAAATGTAATTCTGAACTAAACTACACTTCTAACAGTAGTATGACTACTGTAGAACATTATCACTAGCCCATTATATTGGCTGATTGTCCCAAATAAAGAAAAGTTAAATATACATACTATGTAATTTTACAAATCTGCTATGATCTATTACTTTCATGAAAGAATGTAAAGAAAAAGGGAGATAAATGATGTATATTTCTTGTAGCTGGATGATGACAGAATGGAAGGCAGAGAGGAAATAAAATTATAGATCACCCACTGCTGACAGTAGTTGGAGAAACAAAATTATCTATTCATGTTTCAGGGAAAATAGTGGACAGGAAAAAGAAACCAAACATCAAAATTCTGCAAAGGTGGTGATAATGGAAGGGACAAGACTGCATGCCATTCATGTATATTATAGATTGCAACAGAGGTCCTAAGCAGAGTTCCAGGTGGGGTGACATGCAATGCCCCATCGCACCCATCCGTCCCTGGGACACAGCAACAGAACAGTCACAGGCACCCAGGAACAACCAGCCCCAACTCCCGCTCCACCTGGGAGAAAGCTCTCACTAACCTCCTCCTCACTCTCCAGTTTCCTTCTTTACAATAACTGAAGGCTTCATCTCTACGCTTCTTCTCAGCTCCCAGATTGCCATCTGGAGTAGGCAATTTCTTCAGGCATCATTCATCACTGTCTTCCCATCCTTCTAATTACATCTTTTTCTAACCTGGGGACTGGCTACAAATAAGCCACTGTCTTCAGAGCAAAGCAGCCACACAGCACAGGGGAAGGTTCTCACCACGCTATCTGACGGTCTATATTTTTGCATACGTTAGAACAATCTAAGCCAGCCACTTTCACAGCCCTGTAAGTCACATGGTACCCTGTGGGCAGCTGGGACTGCAGCCCACCAGCAAAGCATATGGCCTGTTCCTCGAGGCCACTGTGACTGTCATCACTGCTCTCAAAGGTGTCCCGCTCATCTGTCACTGCCACTTCTCAGGGTATTACTGGGAAGCACAAGCAAGAAGCATGTGTAGCAGAGGCCCCATGCTGACCTGAAGGTGTCAGAGAAGACATGACCGGCATGTGTCCTGCTCTACCTGTCACTTAAGTGGGGTCGCAGTGCTCATATAGCTGTGCCTCAGCCCAGCAGAGCCAGTTGAGAAAGCCACTTTGAGCTCCCAGCCTCTGCTGAGCTCCTGAGTCAGTAGGGACAGGGTATGTTACCTTTTACTGAAATAAGATAAAGCCAATTAGCTTCCATCAGCAGGCTCTTACCTCTCAGAGAGTAAAAAGACTCTGAGATCCTATTGATCTAGCAAATACAGCCTTATTGGTTAATCTCCACCTTTCTTTCTCCTTTTTATCCCCTACTGTACTTTCAACTGCTCACTTTCTAAGGGGATATATCCCAATTAGCAATCCTGCTCCAGCCTGTGAAGTCAGTAACTCCAATTTACTGGAAAGTCCAATATAAGACTGTAAATGTGCAATGCATACATTTAGTAATCAGTCAGCAGGTAAGAGTTTGCACATTCACATAGCACTTAACAGGCATTTACAAAACCGCTTTTTGCAGCATAAGCATGTATATGGAATGAAGAACAAGGCCACACGGAGGGAAACAGCACAGAGATACTATATGATAAAAAGGGCTAGCAACATTTATTGTATAAATAATGAATGCTAACCAGTTACAGTGTAGGGCTGCGGTAACGAGGGGGAAGAAAGGGAGTGCAGCTTAACTAATTCCATTTGTTATCCTTTAGGATTTAATAGTATGTTAATCACAGTATGTTAATGATACATAAATATGAAACACTTTAAACAGTTATAAGACATTTACTTCTCATGCAATGCTTAATATATATCTATAATATATACATTCCTAACTGATTTATTTTGCAAGTGATTACTATACTATTAAATTCAAATTCAATACCTAGTTCTACATACTTATGCAGTTTAATTCAATGGTGCCTAACTCTATTGCATATATTGTCATTATTAAAAAGTTAATATTGACTGGCAGTTAATGTAATGTTTAAAATACTTGTACTTTATTTTTCTGTTTCTTAAAATAGAAGTAACTAAATTCAAATGCTGCTGTCAATCAACCTTCCACATATCCCACTGTGCATAGAAGGGTGTATGGGTCCTATGGAAAAATTAGAATGCAATCACATAATTTAGAAGTTTAACAAAATAACCTGGCACAACTATCTAAAAGAATATCACCAAACCATAAATCTGGCAGTGTTTTAGTTCTGCCTGCTGAATTTTACAGAAATTACCATTAAAAATAAAATATAAAAAAGCAGCTTTTATTCTGTACAGTTGTTTCCTCATTTCCCCAAAAAGGATCTGTGATCTGGGCTTGCATGGTCTGAAATGCAGCATCAGCTGGCAGAAGATTCTAGAGGATGGACTAGCCACTAGCAGCCTCAGCTGGGTTTAAGCATAATTGAGTCTAAAAATCATTTATATTTTATACAGGAATGTCTTCCCCATACCATATCCTCATTCACAGAGGATCACCTGGGCCTCCCATTCATCTTTACCTAGTGCTCAACATGTGACAGTAAATTTGCCTACCTTGTGACAAAATTGCCTTTTTGGTCTCAAAAGGCGAGACACCTGTATTTTGGCCACAAAACACACATGATGCTTCCACATGACAGGGCACCATAAGACCTTAGAAATGGAGCAGAGAAGAGACTTTTTGAAAAATTCTTCTCCCATCCCTGAGTAATTACGAAAATCCTGAGGAAAGAGAAAGGAGAGGTACAGGCTCCATGGATCTTTCCATAGCCTCATAGGTCAAGTATCCTGTTGAGAATATTCACGTTCATGTCACCTAGTATTTTCTATGCAACACAAGTCTGACTGTGACCTAAGTTTATAACGCAATCAGAATAGAATTAAATAGAAAGACAAAAGGATATTTATTTCCCTTACAGCTTTTTCTTGCTGAATCTCCGAGGCTGCTGAAGTAGAGGTATTAGGGCTGATAGAGAATTTGATGGAGTTCATTGCTAAGTTTTAGGTTGTTTTTTTAAAATAGCATTGTCTATAGAGTATACATAGGGTACCACACCCCCTCTAGCCTGTATTATCAGTCAGCAAATATTTGCTGTCAATTGCAGTTGTTATATCCACTTTGACCATGA